>OY756224.1:0-10000000 GCA_963576875.1 Acrobasis repandana
TTAAGTTAGAGGTTGTAGCATAAGAAAAAAAAAAAAAAAAAAAAAAAAAACCTAACCTAACCTAACCTAACCTAACCAAAATCGTAATTAAATCACCGGGCATCGTACGGATACAAAAATTACACCAAAACGTGCTCCAGACTCCACTGTACCTGAAAATATAAAAATCTGTGATAAAAAACAAAAATTTGGTGTAGTGATAGCCATAATAAAGTAAAAAAATTTCTAAATTTAACTTTGTGAGGGTTTTTCTTGGAAACAAGATCGACGACCCCAAGTTTTTCAACTGTGGTTCCCTGCAGTTTTGTTGTGTCTTCACCTGGAAGCAGTTTGAGGATTTGTTGGAGTCGCGTCGAGGAGCTACAGGCCAAAAACTGTCTAGGCCAATCAGCGGTTTTTGCTGATTCGCGGGCAAACCCAGGTGTGCGCGTTAGTGGTGATATCACCCCTGGCAGCGCCCTTGGAAGACGCATCAGCCGACACCAAGATCGTGTTCCTAGGACAAGGAGTCCAGGAGCTACGGTCAAAAACCTGCTGAAAAGCCAAGATCACCGAATTTTGGACCCGCCCACGCCCGGAACCCCAAAAGCTGGACCCACCTAAGGTAGATAAGTTCAAGGTGCATCTACTCACCAAGGTCTGTGCCGAGTTTCAGATTTTTAGATTCATTACTTTTAGAGTTATCGTATTTAAACCCAAACATTGTAAAAATTTTTGCATATTTTACGTAATTTCAAACCCCAAAATCACTTTTTAAATAAAGGGTTTTTTGGCAAAGTAACCCTCGCGTGTCAAAGGCAGGGCCATAAAAATAGGTTCTGCCCCTTTTCCAAATTTTTAGCGTCAATAGTTTCCGAATTATAAGCATCTGAAATTTGGCAAAACCTCCAAAAAACAGCACTCTCAGAAAACCCCCTTCCCACAAGGGAAATATCTATATTATAATTTTAATCATCTTTTAAGGGGGACTTAAGAAATATTCGAGCATATTTTAGTGTAAACTCTTTTTGGAAATCCATTTTCTCAGTAGTCAACAAAACCACGCCATCTATTGGTTCAAAATTGCACTATATACTTGTAAATATAAAAAATCCTTAATTTAAATTTAAATTGGCGTGGATCTTGTAAAGGGGATCCCCTGCCCCCTGTCTTTTACCAGAGGGCCCCCCTGCATTAATAGTTTGAAAGATATTCAGAGTGTAAATACAAAAAACTAGACTTACTTTGCAAAATATTTCATTTAATATTATATTGTCTTTTTAAATAACTAATTATTATATTTTTATATTATACCTTAATTTATTGACTTAATTATATTATTTTGAATTCATTTAATTTTATCGTAACGTTTTAGTGCCGGTAATTGTGACTGAAATATTGCAAAGTTGGTTTAAAAAATTGGACTTATCTACCTTTAGTCTTAAGTTAGTAAATAAGGTTAGGATAATTAGAATATAGTGTTGACGTACTGTTATTTAGCTAGGTTTTTAATCACTTTAAATTATTTAAATTGCTTTCCCTTTTAATCTAATTTAAATTACAATTATACAATTTTACAAAGATTTACATTTTTAACAGTTTTAAACAGGTGACCTCCCTTGATTCCCCTTTACAGAATCAAGGCAGCGTATATTGACACTATATTTAATTCCTATAATTTAATTTTATGTAAATTTAATCCCTTTGACGATATATACACTATAACGACCTTGGTACCCCTTCTACAGGACCAAGGAAACTGCAATTTTAAAAAAAAATTCAATTTAATTTTATTTAGTTTAAGTTTTGACGCAAACCTCTAGCTTTAATAACTAGAATGCCTTTAGCCCACTCCCCCAAGCTAGGATTAAACTCCAAAGGGACGATTGTCAGCGGGACGCCCAAATCGGTGTACTTTGCCGACTCGCAAAAATTGTTTAATAACTCGGATACAAGCGAAATCGAAAAATCCCATTGTACAAATAACATGACAGACAATCGGGATATTCTGCTCACAAAATGCCAGAGATATATAGCAAACATTAAAGATGAGTTAGAAACGGCTCGAAACTTAAAGACCACAATAAAAGATGGCGTTAATGAAAAATTAATAAAAATAGAGGATTTAATGATTCAGATGTCCGAGTATCCGGAGCACGGAAGCGCGACCCCGAGGAGTTATCAATATAAATTTACACAGACCTCCCCAGCGGCCCAACCCAGCCCTAATCATATCGAGTCTGCTCTATCAAAGCAGTTGGAAGAGCAGGCTCGATTGATTAATGAAAATGCAAAAAAGCTGGAAGAAATCAAAGCAATAGTCGCGAAACAACCTGGTACCTTGTCTTACGCAGACGTAGCGGCCCGCCCAGCCTTGGCCAAGCCAACCGAGCGTGGGGCCCTGCTCTCCCTTGTTGTAACATCGAAAGATGAGTTCGACACGGGAGAGCAGGTGCTCGACCGAGTTCGGGAAGCGGTGGACGCCAGGGAGGGATGGATACGCGTCGAACGGGTGCGTAAGGCAAGGGACCAAAAGGTCATAATGAGTTGCGCGACTGAGGCGGATAGGACAAAGTTAAGAAACAGGTTAGAGGGGGCAGGCAAAAACCTCACTGTCGAGGAGGTGAAAAACAGGGACCCGCTCCTCATCCTCTGGGGCGTCGGCGTCAGATACACTGACGAAGACGTCATTGGAGCGGTGAGGAAACAAAACCCCGAAGTTTTTCACGGCCTCGACAGGGAGGAGGACCGCCTGCAAGTAAAGTATAGGAAGAGGGCGCGTAACCCGCAGGTCTCCCACATTGTGGTTAGCACATCCCCGGCAATATGGAGGAGGGCGGTAGACGCCGGATCCCTCCGTGTAGACCTCCAGCTAGTCAGGGTGGCCGATCAGTCCCCTCTCGTTCAGTGCTCACGCTGTTTGGCATATGGCCACAGCAAGCGGTACTGTAGTGAGACGGAGGACTCATGCGGCCACTGCGGGGGTCCGCACTTAAGGTCGGAGTGTGCTGGCCACAATGCAGGGGAAAAGCCGACTTGCAAAAACTGCACTAAAGCAGGAAGGGGGCAGACAGGCCACAACGCATTTAGTGCCGAATGCGAAATAAGAAAGAAGTGGGATGCAATTGCAAGATCAGCAACTGCTTATTGCTGACCTTGCAAAGGCTATACCTAGTGTGTGGAAGGGATCGAGGAAGCCAAAACTATCGGTATTCATACAATTTACTTTAGTATAAAAGTTAAATTGTTATGAAAGTATAAATAATGATGCAAGGCGCCACGACCTAACCACACACGGGGTACAGGTAGGAAAAGGGGCGTTTTGGCAAATTCCGAACACGAAAGTGGGTGTGTGCTGCCTCACCAAAACAGAAGCAAATGTGAATGCTATTGTTAAATAATAATTCACATTCAGCAATAATAAAAATGCAAGGCAGAACCACTCTCACTTAAGTTTTTTGGATAAAAATCTGTGGGCATTTAGACATAGAATTAGATATAAGAAAATAGATTTAAAATTATCAGAGTTAAGAAAATAATCTGCCACATGCCTCTTACTAAATGTATCTATTAAAATAAAAACTAGAACAATTGTAAAGCTGGAGTGTCTCAATTCTCAGTAGATAAAATAGAATAAAAAGGTAGTGCTTACTTGTGCATATAATTAAGTATATGCAGAGAAAACGTACTGTCTTGACTATATATATGTATGTATGGAATAAATATTTATTTATTTATCTATGTATGCATGTACTAGTCTGTGAGAATCGTGTATTTTGTTGAATGGGAATTGTAGATAAAACCAAATTGCATTGTTATTGAATTGTAGAAATTTAAACTGTAAATAGAGAAAAACACATTATAAAAAGGTCTTAAAAAAGTAAAATGGGTAGAAAATGAAATAAAAATTGTTATTATACACATAAAAACTAACTGTAATACAGTATATATTTTGAATAAAAGAAAATGTAAAGAAGCTTCAAAAATAATTTAAAATTGAAAATGAATATTTATATAGCGAAACCTTGAATATAAAATAGACAGAAACAACAAAAATGAAAATGTAAATTATATAGATATTTTAAAAGTTTAAGAAAACATATGTACAAAATAGATATAAGTCTTAAAAATTGTAAAGAAAAAAGAACAGCCTGTGACATTTATTGCCCTATATATCCTTAAGATAATACAAATAAATAAATAAAAAGTAGGAAGAGATAGTTAGAGCGACCTGGTAGATAGTTGGGAGTCCCACCCATGCAAAGAACAACAGATGATGCATGAACTTGGATAGAATGATGAATGAAAGTACGAGAGGAATAAAAGCGAGAACTTGTATGAATGAGAAAAAGCAAACATAGTCTCTGATAATGTTAGAGGTTGAAGTATAAAAAAAAAAAAAAAACCTAACCTCACCTTTTTTTTTTTTTTTTTTTTTTCGGAGGAAAGATCCCTGTTACGGATACCCGTCAGCCTGCAGGGGAGGCTGTCGGGTTATGTGGGACTCCACGCCAGAGTGACGTGCCTACCCACTAAAAAACCTCCGGAGTTCCATCTCGACCGCTTTTGCCGGGGACACGGGAAGGGGATACGACCGCGAACCCCGACGCGGCTGGCCGCTAACGCAGCCCCTCCTCGGGGACGACTGAGTGCCCCCCCACTCACCAAGTCGGCGCGTCCGGAACTCACGGACGCGCCGTACCTCCTTGGGCCAATTGAGAGGCGGCAGACTCCCGCGCAGTCTACCGCCTGTGGGCCCATGGGAGCCAGATAAACTGACTCCCAGCGGCGGAGAAGATGATAGGCTCCGCCGCTAGCCTCTCGCCGCAAGCACGGTGCGGCACCGCTCGGCCGCGGAGGACAGGGAGAGCGGCAACGTAGCACCGAAACTCCCTCCCCTCCGCGACCGATCACCAACCACAGCCACGGCGGTGTGGCCCCGCCTGAAGCGCCGGAAGAGAAATAAAACATTCCCCTCCCGGCGGCTGCACCTCGGGTGGGGGGAGAACTTCCCACTCCCCCGCCGCCCCATTGGGCGCATCCCTGCTGGCTCAAGGCCGAAGCCGAGCCCACGGGAGCGCCCCTCCCCGGGTGGGGGGAGAACTTCCCACTCCCCCGCCGCCCCAATGTGGGCGCTCGCTGCTGGTGGAGCAAACAGCAGGAGAGCGCCCCCTCGCGGGTTCCTCTTAGCTTCCCCGTGGCTCGCGGCTACCACGGGTACTGAGCCCCCCCGGTACGACAAACCGGGAACCACCTCGGGGGGGAACCTAACCTAACCTAACCTAACCAGTCGCGTTCCGTCCGCCGTGCCGAACACACGCGTTTGCTGGCGCTCCGCACCGAAAATTAAAATTAATTGGTTTTTACCTCAATTTAGTGACCAAAAACGTGAAATATCGTTAGTAAAGTGTTTGTGTGTGCTGAACTGAGTGCAATTGTGCGGAGGCGGGTTCGGCGCGGTGGGAAAAAGGGTGTTTTTGTGCAAAAGTGAAAGTGCTAATTAGTGAGCGTGGCAAACGGCGCCTATTTTCCTAGAAAGGACGAGGAACCCGGATCCCTCGCAGGCCCCGACTATTCTGCCCATTTTCCATTTACCGGGCGCCCGTGGTGACTTTCGGACCGGCCTGGGTCGGGTAATTAGCGGAATTCTCACGCGGAGGTTTCTAATTCGGTGCCCGGGGCACGGCCCGGAAATCGCCACGTGGCTTTTACGCAGCTCACTGTGCACACGGAACGCGGCGCATCGGCTTTAAAGGGGCTACAGGTACACTGGTGAAAAATATTTTAAAAGTAACGACCGTTGGGAATTTTCAATTCCCATCGAATTATTGATACCCGGCCCCCTTTTACAGGGCCAGGCTGTAAAGTTTTAAAAATTTTAACGAGATTGACTCACTTTTAAGTACCTTCATTTTACCCCGATACGTATTTATTTTATTTTCTTTTAAAAATTGTTGACCCTTGCCGTTTTAACTGACCTTGACCTTAAATTCAAATTGTTGTTTTTTTATCTTTTGACTCTAATTAAGTAAAAATAACGACTTTGGCCCCCCTATACAGGGCCTAAAAGAATTTTAGTTTTACAGTTTTAATTTTAGTTTTACCTTCATTTAAGTTTTTAATTTTTACCCTTTGACTAAGAACCCCCTGACCAGCATGGAATTCCCCCCAACACCGGAACCCCGTCCCCTTTCTCCCGCCTCGGACGACGGAGACTTCGGGAACCCCTGGTTTGACGAATACCTCCGTGGGGCAACCTTGGAGCACCTCATGGAGGACAGAGAGGAGACCCCACGAGGTGAGGTCCCTCGTAAGCCGGTGAGGGCGGTTCCGGAGGGGGCGGACCGTGCGAGGCCTCCAAAGAGAGCGAAGAGGTACTTACGGTACTCTCCGCTCTCTGAGGAGGAACAGCGCGAAAAATGGTTCGCCCATACCCCGGATCCTACCCCCGCCCCGGCTTACGAGGGATATGCTGCCGAGGCCGACGCCGTCCTGCGCAGGGCGAGGAAGCTCCTCAATGACTCCAGAAATCTCAAAACTGAGATTAAGTTTGGAGTCATTGAGGCAGTCGAGCGCCTGCATGGGATGGTGAAGGCCCTGGAGGCGGGAACAGCGAGGGAGGATTGGGCCCCCGCTGCGCCCGCCCCCGGCGAACCAGGGGAGAAATCGCGCGAAAAGGTCCAAACGCCGGACGAGCGGTCAGCCGGGCTTGCTCTTGCCGAAAAAATGGAGGAGCAGGCCAGGCTGATCAGCGAGAACGCGCGAAGGTTGGACGAGATCAGGGAGCTAGTCGCGCGTCAAACTTCTGGTGCTTTGTCTTACGCGGACGCGGTGTCCCGCCCTGCCTTGGCGAAGCCGACCGAGCGGGGGCCCCTGCTGTCCCTTGTCGTCACATCCAAGGATGCGTACGACACGGGGGAGCAGGTGCTCGACAAGATCCGCGAGGCGGTTGACGCCAAGGAAGGGTGGGTCCGAGTGGAGCGAGTGCGTAAGGCAAAGGACCAGAAGGTGATTATGAGTTGTGCAACGGAGGAGGAACGCGCGAAACTGAGGGGAAGGATTGAGAAGGCGGGCAACCTCACTGCCGAGGAGGTGAAAAATCGGGACCCGCTCCTCATCCTCTGGGGCGTCAACATTCGCTACAGCGATGATGACGTCATCGGAGCGATGAGGAAGCAAAACCCAGAGGTGTTTCACGGCCTCGGCAGGGGGGAGGACCGCCTTCAAATAAAGTACAGAAAAAAGGCACGCAATCCAAATAGTAGTAACATTGTGCTCAGCACATCTCCGGCGGTATGGAGGAGGGCACTGGACGTTGGAGCCCTCCACGTGGACCTCCAGCGCGTAAGGGTTGCGGACCAGTCCCCCTTAGTGCAGTGCTCGCGCTGCTTGGGCTACGGCCACAGCAGGCGGTTCTGCACGGAGGGGGAGGACGTTTGCAGCCACTGCGGGGGTCCACACCTGAAATCGGAGTGTGCTGAGCACAAGGCGGGTTCGACGGCCACCTGCCGTAATTGCAAAAAGGCAGGTGGCGACAGGGTTGACCACAATGCCTTCAGCGGGGACTGTCCGCTGATGCGGAAGTGGGACGCGATTGCAAGGTCGGCAACAGCGTACTCCTGACCTTGCAATCAGTATGGCGTCATCGATGAGTGGCTATGCCGCTTGTTGCCATAGTACCTCCGGTATATAAAAAATTATTTATGCGCATAAATAATTTGTTTATGAATAAAGGTGTGGAAAATGGAACAAAGCGGCATGGCCAAACATCGAACAGAAGTGGATCGCTGAAGGTATTGTGGGTAGGGTAGCAATGGGATGTTTTTCCTTTTTAATTTTAACGGTAAATTTTTAAAAATTTATTTTATAATAAATTTGATAAAATTTTAAATGTATATATATTGCAAACAAAGGAAAAACACCCCATTGCAGTTTAGGTAGCTAGGCAGCCTTTTTTCTGTACTTTATTTTATTTGTGGGGAAAGTGGAGGTGGGCGTGAAAAAAAAAAAAAAATTGTTTTCGAGGTGCGCGTCCCTTTCCATTGCGGGGCGCTAGGATGTACCGGGGGTGGCCTTAGGCCATATCTCCGGGCTCCGTCTGTCCCGCGATGGTTGGGGACGCGTAAAAATGGGCTCGTCTAACTTTCGCGTGAAAATTTTAGGTTGGCGTATCGCGTCCCTGCCCGCAGGCGGCGTGGCCGTGGGCCTGGCGGTACCGATGAACCCGTCAGACCGGACTCTGGCCGCTCCGTTGCGGGCGGGGACGTGATTAACGCTTCGTGAAAAAGACACGTTTTTTTCTGTCATCGACTAACGTTTGGTTTATTGACTGAGCGTTGGTCGATGGCGGAGGGAAGCGTGTACTCGTCGAGCGATTGACGTTTGGTCTCTTTATAGAGACCAAACGTTAATCGAGCGACTAGCGTTTGGAGTTTTTCGCGCCGGTAGGTCGTCGAGGCGGGGGAAAGGTAGATGGGTGAATCAGGGCTGATTGGGAGGTGCACCGCGGAATCCAATGCTGGCATTGGATTCCGGGATGCACACCCCGAGTAGTTTTTGCTTATGTTTTAAATTAGTAAAATTATCTATTTTGGCATTTGTATTATATTTATTTTATTTATTATATATTTAAATTTATTCTAAATTATATAAGTAAATAATATAACACGCAAACATAGTCCCTGATCATGTCAGGGGGTTCTTTTATAAAAAAAAAAAAAAAATCCTAACCTAACCTAACCTAACCTAACCTAACCTAACCGTGAAAATCGGTGCAGTAGTTTTTTAGTTATAAATTTTTTCATTTTGTAACGGTCTTTAACCGCCAACCGAGTTTACCTTAGAGGCATAGGTCCCATACTAAATCATCAAATTTTTGTTCCCGAATATCTTTCCAGTGTTTTATTGTGTCCTCTGCTCCTACATATAGTGCCTTTCTTCGTTTCCACCTCATTTTAAACTCGTTTTCTGATTATAATCTTCATCTTTTGTCTTTTGCCTATTTTTACGCAATTTTTACTGATAAAATCTCATTTTTTCACCTTTTTCCGTCTTTGATCGCTTTCAAAAGCCTTGTTTAGTCTTCTACATCGTATTGCTACGTCTTTTAACGCATTTCCCGAAAGGAAATCACAAAAATCGCTTAGCTACAGTGCCCTCAGCATATTTTGTTTGTGAAAAAATCAGTTTTTTGTCCATAATATTTTTTTTCTGTATCGAAATAGCCCAGTTTTGTCTTAAAACTAATAGTATTTGCCTAGACGCATCGATCAACACATTCATTGTGAAAATCGGTGCAGTAGTTTTTTAGTTATAAATTTTTTCATTTTGTAACGGTCTTTAACCGCCAACCGAGTTTACGTTAGAGGCATAGGTCCCATACTAAATCATCAAATTTTTGTTCCCGAATATCTTTCCAGTGTTTTATTGTGTCCTCTGCTCCTACATATAGTGCCTTTCTTCGTTTCCACCTCATTTTAAACTCGTTTTCTGATTATAATCTTCATCTTTTGTCTTTTGCCTATTTTTACGCAATTTTTACTGATAAAATCTCATTTTTTCACCTTTTTCCGTCTTTGATCGCTTTCAAAAGCCTTGTTTAGTCTTCTACATCGTATTGCTACGTCTTTTAACGCATTTCCCGAAAGAAAATCACAAAAACGCGGCCTCTAATCACATTGAGTTGCCGGCTTATTCGGAGGATGTCAAGGACATGGTCTCCTTCGTCGAGGTTGTGACGAAGCTCACCGATGCCGTCAACAAAGCGGTCACGGAAGGGAAAAGTGTGACTGCAGGTAACAAAAAATTAATTACCGCCGCCGCGCACGAGATTCAGAGGGCGACTCAGGCTCTCACGAGGGTTAATGCTTCGGAGCTCGAGACGCCCAAAAATCCAATTCCCACAACAGACAAGGAAGATATACTTTCAGCCATTCGTGAGAGTATCCGAGAGGAAATTAAAGCTTCTTCTTTGATTCTACCACCGCCAATAACACCTCTCAGGAAGTCGTTCGCTGCAGTGGCGTCTTCGCCGCCGCCAAAGCGACCATCACCACGCACCATGCCTTCTCTTATAGTCAAGGCCAAGGAAACTGGCGACCATCAGCCTGTCGTCTACGATGAATGGAAGAAAAATGTTTCCTTCCGCGATACCACTTTCGCTCCCAATAAAGTCAAATCTTTGCGTCAGAACATGATCAGAGTGGAGTTCGACACGGTGGAGCAGCGGAACGAGACGCTCGAGAAGGTGAATAAAATCCCCGGTATAGTTGCGGAGGAGTCGAAGCTTCGTCGCCCCTTGATTATACTAAGGGGCATCAGTAAGGAGGTGCAGAGGGACGATCTGGTCGGCATCGTGAGCCACCAGAATCAGGTGCCGGCCGGGGACGTCCGCCTGTGCTTCCTACTGAAAAACCGGAACGACCGACTATATAACGCTGTGCTGGAGGTCGCTCCTGCCGTACGCCGCAAATTGGTGGAGGGTGAACGCGTTAACGTGGACTACCAACGTGTACATGTAGCCGATTTTAGCCGTTTCCTGCAATGCTATAAGTACTTGCAATTCGGCCACACTAATAATAAATGCACCGCGGAGTTTTACCCGTGTGGCCACTGCGCGTCTACCGCTCACCATATGACCACCTGTCCCGTTAAAAATGATACAACTAAAAAATCCTGCTATAACTGCAAGCAATCAAAAAGCAATGCTAACACAAATCACTCCGCTCTAGACACCAAAGCATGCCCAAAAATAATTAAGATAGTTAAAACCCTAGAAGAATCCACGGATTATGGATATTAGTCACCTCAAAATAATTCAATGTAACCTTCAGCATTGCTACGTATCACAGCAAGAGTTTTTAACATATTTCCACAACAATAAATATGACATAGCTCTCATCTCGGAACCCTATGTGGGCGCTTCGTTTGATATGAAACCACCGCCGGGAATCAACGTCTTCCAATTTCCCAACGGCTCCCGAGTGAAAGCATGTGTCATAACCACGGCAAAGGTGGCTGCTCTCGGCATCACGCAAATGTCCACCGCTAATCTCGCTGTAATTCGCGTTAATCTGGGTCCGAAAAATCTAGACATTGCCTCATTTTACATCGAACCTAATGTCGACAATGACGATACCATTGGAAAACTCGAATGGTTCCTTCGGTCACCTGGATCTTCACTGCGGCTGATCGGGGGTGATTGCAATGGCAGTCATCAGGACTGGGGCGAGTCGTCGGCGTGCCCGCGAGGAAACGACTTTGTGGCTGCCATGGCTTCCAACGACATGGCTGTTTGCAACGTAGGCAATGAACCTACCTTCGAAGCCATCAGGCATGGCAGGCATTGCTCCTCAATCGTGGACGTAACTTATTCATCGCAGAACTTAGCGGACTTCGTGCACGATTGGCGAGTGAATCGAGAAGCCTGCCCTACCTCGGACCATAATGCCGTCGATTTTCAACTGGCAACGCCGAGGCGCCCCGAGAGAGTGAAAAGCAACACCACCTTCAGATTTTCGACGTACAGGGCGGATTGGCCGACTTTCCGCGAGAAGTTGAATGACGCGATGGGTCAACTGGTCGCCCAAACAGACTTTAACTCCCTCTCAGATAGCGAACTCGACAGGGTGGTCGATGAAACAACAGAGATAGTGCAGGGAGTCTGTCGTAATGTTCTCCATCACAAAGCCGGTCCAAGACACTTCAACCCATGGTGGTCAGACACCTTGGAACAGCAAAAGAAAGAGTGTATTAAGCTCCATCATCGACTTCATGACCTCAAAAAGGCCAAAAAGCCACTGGACGAGGCCATAAAAGCTTACAGAGAAGCCAAAAAAGAATACGCTCAGACGCTCTCGAAGACCTCGACTGAACACTTCCGCAAGTTTTGCGATGCGCAAGGTAAGGAAGACGTATGGGCAGTAACAAACCGCATCATAAAAGATTCACCAATAAGGAGACCCCCACAAACTTTAAAGTGTGGCAACATTTACACAGATAGCGGATCAAATACTGCCTCCGCGCTCCTTAACCACTTCTACCCTGATGATACACCGGATCGATTGAATCATCATCACGAGCTACGCGCGGCCATGGGCGATCTGCCAGATACTGCAGACGATTTGCCTTTTTCAGTTGAGGAAGTTCGAGAGTGTCTATCGCTCATAAACCCTAAAAAGGCACCTGGAGCTGACAACCTGACGTCGGATATATGTCTCGAAGTTTTTAACCTGCTACCTGAATTCATTACAGCCATTTACAATCGGTGTTTAAAAACTGGGTACTTTCCCAAATCTTGGAAAATGGCGGTTGTCAAAATTCTCCCTAAACCCAACAAAACAAACATGGACTCACTCGGATCGTACAGACCCATAGGGCTTTTAGCAGTATTTGGGAAAGTCCTAGAAAAACTTATTGTTAAAAGAATATCGTACAAATCAGAATGCGAGGAGTCCCTGAGTTCAGAACAATACGGGTTTAGGGAGCAAACATCTACTACAGATGCCCTGGAACGAGCAATCACGTTTATCAAAACCGCCAAGTCCAAGGGACGTCAGGTCGTTGCTGTGTCCCTAGATATAAAAGGGGCTTTCGATAATGCCTGGTGGCCGGCACTGTTCGCTCGACTCCGACACCTAAAATGCCCTAAAAACTTATATAGGTTAATCCAAAACTACGTCAGGGACAGATCGGTGGTCTTGGACTATGCCAACGCCACAGCATCAAAGGTGACCACCAAAGGCTGCGTCCAGGGCTCTGCCTGCGGTCCAGTGTTTTGGAATTTGATTCTAGATGAGTTACTCACTCTTTCATACCCACGAGGTGCACATATCCAAGCCTTCGCCGACGATGTCCTGCTTATAGTGGAAGGCCAAACGCGGGAAGAGGTTGAATCCATAACCAACGCCTGCCTCGACAATATACATTCTTGGGGTGAGCGAGTTAAGCTCCGGTTCGGTCCGGAAAAAACTCAAGCCATATCATTTACAGCACAGACAAAACAAGCCGAAATATTTATGTGTCAAACTAAACTCGCCATGTCTGACCAAATAAAACTGTTGGGAGTTTATATTGATAATAAATTAAACTTTATATATCATGCAAAATACATAATTAAAAAAGCATCCAATATTTTCAAAAATCTCTGCAAATTCGTGAGACCGACCTGGGGCGTTCACCCCGAGAATGTAGAATGCATCTACCGTCAGGTGATTACTCCCATCATTACATACGCAGCAGGAATCTGGGGCACGGCCACCAAATTTTACTCGGTACGTCGCGCCCTCAGATCTTTTCAACGGGCTTTTGCCATCAGAGCCATACGAGCATTCCACACGGTATCCGCTGTCGCGGCGGAGGCGTTGGCGCAGTTTCCACCGCTGCATTTGGTGATTGATGAAGCATATGAGCTTCACATGACCAAAAGGACCGGGTCATTGAAGGATTTACCCGAAGACATCGAACTCTATAAACGAGTAAGGGTACGGGATCTTTTGCATCCAGCTGAGCGGATCACCATCGATTACAAAGAGGCAACAACACAACAAGAAACTGATGCTCTTATTAACCCGGATGCCCCTAATATCTTTACAGATGGAAGCAAAAAGGAGTGTGGCGAAGCGGGAGCCTCTTTTGTTGTAATGATGGAGGGCCACTCGGCAATAGTTCGAAAGCTCAAACTTAGTAGAACCGCTTCAGTATTCATCTGCAAACTCTTTGCAATAGCCCAAGCCTTGGAGTGGTTACAAAATTGTAGTCACTCCATGGCCACCATTTTTACAGATTCACTTTCTTCATTAAAAGCCCTACAAGACCGAAGTAACACAGATCCTATAGTCAACAGGATCCATCACAGCATCTTCACATTAAACAGAAACAACGTCACAATCAACTTTGTATGGACTAGAGCCCATGTGGGTATAGTGGGAAATGAAATCGCAGACGCTGCAGCCAAAGATGCGGCCGCCAAGAAAACGGCGTCACAGATGAACGTTTTCCCACTGTCCCACGCTAAGCGTGTCCTAAGGGAACGTACCCTTGCAAAGTGGCAAGAGGATTATGAGTCCGCTCCACAAGGGGCATCCACAAAATCAATTTTTAAAAACATTTCGGAAATAGCCCAATTCAAAAACTTTGTGAAACCTTCTTTTTCTGTAACGCAAATCCTCACAGGACATGGGTACCACAAATCATATTTAAAAAGATTTAAAATAATAAATAATGATTGGTGCCCATGTGATGGAATTACAACACAAGATGTTCGTCACTTGTTGGAGGACTGTGTAATATTCAGAAAGACAAGGGAAGAGTATTTAATGAATTGCCACGATAGAGATATTGAACCTTTTGACTTTATTCACACCTTAAAAAGCGAAAACGCTACTGAAAAACTTAAACAACATATAGACACTATAGTGTCTAGATTAAAGAAAATTAACGGTACATAATTATATGAACAGTAAAATAAACTAAATTTGATTGCCACCGCACCTGTATCAAATAGCAGGTAAAGTGGTAACCAACATTTTTCCAACATAAAAATAATAAAAGCCTTTAAATCAAAATATATGTTATCTTTACATAACTATTTCTTTAAAAAAAAAAAAAAAAAACCTAACCTAACCTAACCTAACCTAACCTAACCGAGTAGAAACATAAAAATTTTTGAGCTCAAAATTCAAATTTGACATACGAATTGTATCAAGATAGTTACCCTTGGATTTAGTAAATATTTTCCGACCCCATTTTCCGAAATTTTCACGCACCTTTGACGAATTTTCCAAAAATCCCATACTTTAACGAAATTTAACGAAATTTTTGCGAAAAATCGATTTTTTACACATTGTCTGTACGTCTGGTGCTTGGTCTGTCGCTGTAGATTCACTCCGGCGGCGGTCCTGCATACGTGTGCTGCTTTTGCCTCAGAGAACGGCAAAGATAGTACCTGTGAACATAAAAACATACATTTATTAGTCAAAATTTTACTTTTTTACACAAACTTTCACTAAAAATTCAAATTTTTCCAAAAGTATCGATCGGCTTTTACGTTTTCCTGATAGAACTCGTTGAGCCGCATCTTTTACTCCTTTGTAACGTTCCGATAGAATCAATACTTTTTGCAGTAGTTCAATTTTTCACAAATTTGGTCAACAAAATCACCTTTTTGGTGGAAAATTCCAAATTTTCCCTCGCAGGTATATCGGCTTTTACGATATTCGAGTAGTACTCGCCGAGCCGCTTCTTCTGACACCTCATTTGCATACGTAGCATCAATAGTTTTTGAAAAATTCGAAAAATCTGACCTACGAGTGCCGCGCAGAAGAAGAGGTGTCCGGGCCGGGGGTGGCCCAGAGGGAAGCGGACCAGGGAAGGCCTGTGAAAGGAACGAAGAGAACTTTAAGCTTCTCTTCGCCCTCTGAGCGGGACGACCGGAACGTCACTACACCGGACCCCGCCCCCGCCCCGGCATACAAAAACTTCACGGCGGAGGCCCGCGCCTGCCTGTGCAGGGCGAAGAAGCTCCTGGGTGACTCCAGAAATATCAAAACCGAGATAAAAACTGGAGTCACCGAGGCAGTGGAACGCCTGTACAGGCTGGTGAAGGCCGTGGAGGCGAAGGCGACGAGGAAGAATCCCTCCCCCGTCGCATCCGTCTCCCCCGGTAAAAGGGTAGCTGAAAAGGTGGTATTTACTCCGGACGAGCGATCAGCCGGGCCTGCCCTTTCAGAAAAGATAGAGGAGCAGGCCAGGCTGATCAGCGAAAATAGCAAGACCTTAGAGGAGATCAAGAACATGATTACCCAGCAGTTTGGACGCTTGTCTTACGCAGACGCGGCGGCCCTCCCACCAAAGACGAAACCGGCCGAGCCAGCCCTGCTGTCCCTTGTCGTCGCATCCAAGGATGCGTGCGACACGGGGGAGCAGGTGCTCGACAGAGTCCGCGAGGCCGTGGATGCCAAGGAGGGATGGGTCCGCGTAGAACGTGTGCGTAAGGCAAGGGACCAAAAGGTAATCATGAGCTGCTCGACGGAGGCGGAACGAGCAAAACTTAAGGACAGGATCGAGAAGGCGGGCAAAAACCTCACTGTCGAGGACGTAAAGAACCGGGACCCGCTCCTCATCCTCTGGGGCGTCAACATCCGGTATAGTGATGTTGACGTCATCGGAGCGGTGAGGAAGCAAAACCCGGAAATCTTTAACGGCCTCGACAGGGGGGAGGATGACCGCCTTCTCGTAAAATATAGGAAAAAGGCTCGTAATCCACATAACAGCAATATTGTGCTCAGTACATCTCCGGCAATCTGGAGGAGGGCACTGGAAGCCGGAGCCCTCCGAGTGGACCTCCTGCGTATAAGGGTGGCTGACCAGTCCCCCCTCGTGCAGTGCTCTCGCTGTCTGGCCTACGGCCACAGCAAGAGGTACTGCAGCGAGGAGAAGGACTCGTGCAGCCACTGCGGAGGTCAACATCTGAGGTCGGAGTGTGCTGAGCACAAAGCGGGAACGGCAGCTACATGCCGGAATTGTAGCAAGGCGGGACTCGAAGGTGCGAGCCACAATGCCTTCAGCGAGGAGTGTACATTGAGGAAAAAGTGGGATGCGATTGCGAGGTCAGCAACAGCATATTCCTGACCTCGCAATCAGCATGTATCCACAGTGTGCGGTCTGGCCGCTGGTGCCCACGTTTGCCCCGGCCATGCAATTGTACTTTGTATAATATAAAGTCAAAATTGGTATGTAAATCCGGGGAAAACAAAGTGCGCGCCGCAGCTTGAACGTATACCGGTTCGAGTCGGGTGGAAGGCATTGTGGCGGAGAATGAGGATGTTCCCTTTAAACATGACGATAAAAAGTTATATTTTGAAAAATTAACCAGCATCTACTATCCGACATACTCGTAACATAATAAATAATAATATGAAATCATTATTTGATAATGGGTTTATATTAATAAAGTAAAAAACCATGAAAAGAGTATGTACGGTAAAGGGAACATCCCCATTCCAGGAAGATAAAAAATTTTAAAAATGTATAAATGTAAGTTTCGTTTAAATTAACTGTCTTGCTGTAGTAAAATATTGAAAAAGAATGAATGAATTTATTAAGAAATATATAGTTATTAAATTATCGAGGGATAATAAAGATTTTAAGAAAAACAAAATTGTAACTTTCATATATATATATATTTATTATTTAAACACCACTGTATACAATTTTAAGCTGCGAAAATAGTCCCTGATAATGTTAGGGGTTAAAGAATAAAAAAAAAAAAAAAAAAAAAACCTAACCGAGTTGCGCTCCGACAGCCGAGCCGTGCACACGTGTTCCGCGCTCCGCTCCCAGAATTAAATTGGAAAATTGGGTTTTTTCTTCCCGAATTCCAAAAATTTTTAGTGCAAAGTGTTGCTTAGTGTAAGCGGAGTGTTGTAGTGCGGTGGTGTGCAAGAGGCTCGGCTGGAAGCCAGGAGACACGCTGAGAAAAGTGTGTCGGACACGTGTTCGGTAAGTGATACGCTATTTTAAAGTCCCTGTGTTTAAATCATTGACGGCATTTTATATTTTGACCCCGCCTGTAAGCAGGCAAGCGTATTCACTTACCCGTGACGGAAAGGAGGTGTCCAGGAGCGCAACGCATATTTTAGGTAGGATAGATTTTAAATTTTAACGGTAGAAATTTTATTGCATTTAAAATTTTTTGACCCTTTTACCGTTTTTTAACGAATCTGGACAACACACTTTACTTGTGCTTTTATTTTTTGACTGTAGTTTGACCATTTTTATAAAATAACGACTTTGGCCCCCCTTTACAGGGCCAAAAAAGAGAATTTTAGTTTTACTATTTTAATTTAGATTTACCTCCATTTTAAGATTTTAATTTTATCCTTTGACTGAGAACCCCCTGACCAGCATGGAATTCCCCCCAACACCGGAACCCCGTCCCCTTTCTCCCGCCTCGGACGACGGAGACTTCGGGAACCCCTGGTTCGATGAATACCTCCGTGAGGCAACTTTAGAACACCTCATGGAGGATAGAGAGGAGACCCCACGAGGTGAGGTCCCTCGTAAGCCGGTGAGGGTGGTTCCGGGGGGGGCGGACCGTGCGAGGCCTCCAAAGAGAGCGAAGAGGTACTTACGGTACTCTCCGCTCTCTGAGGAGGAACAGCGCGAAAAATGGTTCGCCCATACCCCGGATGCTACTCCCGCCCCGGCTTACGAGGGATATGTTGCCGAGGCCGACGCCGTCCTGCGCAGGGCGAGGAAGCTCCTCAATGACTCCAGAAATCTCAAAACTGAGATTAAGTTTGGAGTCATTGAGGCAGTCGAGCGCCTGCATGGGATGGTGAAGGCCCTGGAGGCGGGAACAGCGAGGGAGGATTGGGCCCCCGCTGCGCCCGCCCCCGGCGAACCAGGGGAGGAATCGCGCGAAAGGGTCCAAGCGTCGGACGAGCGGTCAGCCGGGCTTGCTCTTGCCGAGAAAATGGAGGAGCAGGCCAGGCTGATCAGCGAGAACGCGCGAAAGTTGGACGAGATTAGGGATTTGGTCGCGCGTCAGACTTCTGGTGCTTTGTCTTACGCGGACGCGGTGTCCCGCCCTACCTTGGCGAAGCCAACCGAGCGGGGGCCCCTGCTGTCCCTTGTCGTCACATCTAAGGATGCGTACGACACGGGGGAGCAGGTGCTCGATAAGGTCCGCGAGGCGGTTGACGCCAAGGAGGGATGGGTTCGAGTGGAGCGAGTGCGTAAGGCAAAGGACCAGAAGGTTATCATGAGTTGTGCATCGGAAGAGGAGCGCGCGAAGTTGAGGGTTAGGATCGAGAGGGCGGGCAACCTCACTGCCGAGGAGGTGAAGAACCGGGACCCGCTCCTCATCCTCTGGGGCGTCAACATACGCTATAGCGATGATGACGTCATCGGAGCGGTGAGGAAGCAGAATCCGGAGGTATTTCACGGCCTCGGCAGGGGGGAGGACCGCCTTCAAGTAAAGTACAGGAAAAAGGCTCGAAACCCAAACAGCAGTAACATTGTGCTCAGCACATCTCCGACGGTATGGAGGAGGGCTCTGGATGTCGGGGCCCTCCACGTGGACCTCCAGCGTGTAAGGGTTGCGGACCAGTCCCCCTTGGTGCAGTGCTCGCGCTGCTTGGGCTACGGCCACAGCAGGCGGTTCTGCACGGAGGGGGAGGACGTTTGCAGCCACTGCGGGGGTCCGCACCTAAAGTCGGAGTGTGCTGAGCACAAGGCGGGTACGACGGCCACCTGCCGTAACTGCAAAAAGGCAGGTGGCGACAGAGTCGACCACAATGCCTTCAGCGGGGACTGTCCGCTGAGGCGGAAGTGGGACGCGATTGCAAGGTCGGCAACAGCGTATTCCTGACCTTGCAATCAGTACAGCGTCATCGATGAGTGGCTATGCCGCTTGTTGCCATAGTACCTCCGGTATATAAAAAAATATTTATGCGCATAAATAATTTGTTTATGATTAAAGGTGTGGAAAATGGAACAAAGCGGCATGGCCAAACATCGAACAGAAGTGGATCGCTGAAGGTATTGTGGGTAGCAATGGGGTGTTTTTCCTTTAAAATTTTAACGGTAATTTTTAAAAAATTTATTGTTATAATAAATTTACTTAAAAATTTTTTATGTAAATATTTCGCAAACAAAGGAAAAACACCCCACTGTAGTTAGGTAATTAAGCAGCCTTTTTTCTGTACTTTATTTAATTGTGGGAAAATGTAGGTAGAAGGCAAAAAGTGTTTTTGTGTTGCGCGTCCCTTTCCATTGCGGGGTGTTAGGATGAGCGGGGGTGGCCCTAGGCCATATCCCCGGGCTCCGTATGTCCCGCGGTGGTCGGGGACGCGTAAAAATAGGCTCGTCTAACTTTCGCGTAAAAAATTTTAGGTGAGCGTATCGCGTCCCCGCCCGCGGGCGGCGTGGCCGTGGGCCTGGCGGGACCGATGAACCCGTCAGACCGGACTCTGGCCGCTCCGTTGCGGGCGGGGACGTGATTAACGCTTCGTGAAAATGACACGTTTTTTTCTGTCATCGACTAACGTTTGGTTTATTGACTGAGCGTTGGTCGATGGCGGAGGGAAGCGTGTGCTTCGTCGAGCGATTAACGTTTGGTTTCTTTAAAGAGACCAAACGTTAATCGAGCAACTAGCGTTTGGAGTTTTTCGCGCCGGTAGGTCGTCGAGGCGGGGGAAAGGTAGATGGGTGTATCAGGGCTGATCGGGGGGTGCACCACGGAATCCAATGCTGGCATTGGATTCCGGGATGCACACCCCGATAAGTTTTGTCTTTCTTTTGAAATTAAAAGTATTCTTTGGCATATACTTATTATATATTTATTCTTATATATTGTTAATATTTATTTATTCAAAATTTTATCAGTATTACAAACAAAGCAAACATAGTCCCTGATAATGTCAGGGGGTTCCTATAAAAAAAAAAAAAAACCTAACCTAACCTAACCTTTTTTTTTTTTTTTGACGCGGAGAAAATCCCTTCGGATACCTTACCGGTTACGGGACACCGGTAAGGTTATGTGGTGTTACCACTAAAAACTCCGCGGTGTCACCTCTCAGCCGCTATCGGCCGGGGCCGTGTGCTTCTCTTGCTCCACAGCCCCGGCGCGGCCGGCCGCTATCCTAGCGGCCCCGGCTCGCCAACGGCCTCACGGCACCCTCTGCTGAATCAGAGGGGCCGAAGAAACCGTCGCGTTGGCCTCTCGGCCCGACAAGAACAGGCGCGCTGACACGCACACGCGCCTGCCTTCCACTCCGGAGGGCTGTCCGTTGGACGATGGAATCCCGTTTCCACCGTCCAACCAGCCCTCATAATTTGGGGCCTGCGGAAGCAGGCCCTGCCCCAGTCCACCTGACGGTGACCGGGGCCCACCAAGCCGGCCGCAGGGGATAGGGAGAGCGGCAACGTAACACCGACACTCCTCTTCCCCTGCGGCCCCACCGTTGCCGTGCCAAGCGCCACGGCCGCGCTTGGTCGCGGAGGATAGGGTGAGCGGCAACGACACACCGACACTCCTCTTCCCCCGCGACCCCTACCACGGCTATGAGAGTAGGGAGTAAACCCCCTTCTCTCACAGCCAGGCCATTCCCAACAGGAATGGCCTCCTCCGCGCCCGGGGAGGCCTAAGCCTCAACCCGGGCAATGGGTTCCTCTTGGCTTCCCTGCGGATGAGGCAGTCCGCAGGTACTGAGCCCCCCCATCGCGACAAGATGAGAACCCGGGCGGGGGGGAACCTAACCTAACCTAACCTAGTTGCGTTCCGTCAGCCGAGCTGTGCACACGCGTTCTGCGCTCCGCTCCCGTGAAAAAATAGTGAAAGTGGGAAATCCAGTTCAGATTCCGAAGTTTTTGTGTCCCAAGTCTTCAATAAGTGTTTGGGGAGCGTCGTAGCGTGGAAGTGTGCCTGAGGCTCGGCTGGACCTCCAGATAGCACGCTGACAAAGCTGTGCCGACACGTGGTAAGCGCTGTGTTTCTTTAAAGTCCCTTTTTATCAACCGTGACTTCGTTTTATCATCTGACCCCAGCCCGTTTCACCGGGCGACACATGCGCAGTCCTTATAAAGGAAAATTACCACGTGTCACGGAACGCAACGCCTCGTTAGGTTTTAGGTTTTAAATTTTATCGAATTGACTCACTTAATTTATTAGCTAGCTTTAAGGATTTTAACTTTTGACGACATTTTAACAACCCAACGACCTTGGCTCCCCTTTTACAGGACCAAGGGACCCTAGTTTTATTATTTTAGTTTTAAATTTTTAATTTTAGCTTTACAATTTTATAATTTGACTACCCCCAAAAAATAATTTTTATTTTATTTTAAAAACTGACCGATATTTTAATTATAAATTTATTTTATAAATCGACCCGAACCCCCTGACAAAATGGAATTCCCCCCGACACCGGAACCCCGTCCCCTTTCTCCTGCCTCAGACGACGAGGATTTTGAGAATTCCCGGTTTGGGGAATATCTGGTGGATTTGATGAGGGAGGGCTGTACGCGGGATAGGGAGGTCTCCTCCCTGTCCGGTAAGCGGCCCTCCCCGTCAGGGGAGGTCCCTCGTAAGCCGGTGAGGGCGGTTCCGGGGAGGGCGGACCGTGCGAGGCCTCCAAAGAGAGCGAAGAGGTACTTACGGTACTCTCCGCTCTCTGAGGAGGAACAGCGCGAAAAATGGTTCGCTCATACTCCGGATCCCACTCCCACCCCGGCTTACGAGGGATATGTTGCCGAGGCCGACGCCGTCCTGCGCAGGGCGAGGAAGCTCCTCAGTGACTCCAGGAATCTCAAAACGGAGATTAAGTTTGGAGTCATTGAGGCAGTCGAGCGCCTGCATGGGATGGTGAAGGCCCTGGGGGCGGGAACAGCGAGGGAGGATTGGGCCCCCACTGTGCCCGCCCCCGGCGAACCGGGGATAGAACCGCGCGAAAGTGTCCAAGCGTCGGACGAGCGGTCAGCCGGGCTTGCTCTTGCCGAGAAAATGGAGGAGCAGGCCAGGCTGATCAGCGAGAACGCGCGAAAGTTGGACGAGATTAGGGAGTTGGTGTCGCGGCAAACTTCTGGTGCTTTGACTTACGCGGACGCGGTGTCCCGCCCTGCCTTGGCGAAGCCGACCGAGCGGGGGCCCCTGCTGTCCCTTGTCGTCACATCTAAGGATGCGTACGACACGGGGGAGCAGGTGCTCGACAAGGTCCGCGAGGCGGTCGACGCCAAGGAAGGGTGGGTCCGAGTGGAGCGAGTGCGTAAGGCAAAGGACCAGAAGGTGATTATGAGCTGCGCGTCAGAGGGGGAGCGCGCTAAGCTAAAAGATAGGATTGTGAAGGCGGGCAACCTCACTGCCGAGGAGGTGAAGAACCGGGACCCGCTCCTCATCCTCTGGGGCGTCAACATACGCTATAGCGATGATGACGTCATCGGAGCGATGAGGAAGCAAAACCCAGAGGTGTTTCACGGCCTCGGCAGGGGGGAGGACCGCCTTCAAATAAAGTACAGAAAAAAGGCACGAAACCCGAATAATAGCAACATTGTGCTCAGCACATCGCCGGCGGTTTGGAGGAGGGCACTGGATGTTGGGGCCCTCCACGTGGACCTCCAGCGGATAAGGGTTGCGGACCAGTCCCCCTTGGTGCAGTGCTCGCGCTGCTTGGGCTACGGCCACAGCAGGCGGTTCTGCATGGAGGGGGAGGAAGCTTGCAGCCACTGCGGGGGTCCTCACCTGAAGTCGGAGTGTGCTGAGCACAAGGCGGGTACGACGGCCACCTGCCGTAATTGCAAAAAGGCAGGTGGCGACAGGGTCGACCACAATGCCTTCAGCGGGGACTGTCCGTTGAGGCGGAAGTGGGACGCGATTGCAAGGTCGGCAACAGCGTACTCCTGACCTTGCAATCAGTATAGCGTCATCGTTGAGTGGAGATGCCGCTTGTTGCCATCGTACCGCCGGGACATAAAACATTATTTACACGCATAAATAATTTGTTATGATTAAAGGTGTGGAAAATGGAACAAAGCGGCATGGCCAAACAACGAACAGAAGTGGATCGCTGAAGGTATTGTGGGTAGGGGGCAGTGGGGTGTTTTTCCTTTAAAATTTTAACGGCAAATTTTTTAAAAATTTATTATTATAATAAATTTGATTAAAAATTTTTATTTAAATAATTAGCAAACAAAGGAAAAACATCCCACTGCAAGTAGGTAGTTAGGCAGCCTTTTTTCTGTACTTTATTTTATTTGTAGGAAAGTGAAAGTGGCGGTGGAACGTATTTTTAGTTGCGCGTCCCTTTCCTTTGCGGGGCCTGGGGATGTACCAGGGGTGGCCTTAGGCCATATTCCCGAGCACCGTCTGTCCCGCCGTGGAAGGGGACGTGTATAAATGGGCTCGTCTAACTTTCGCGTGTAAAATTTTAGGTAAGCGGATCGCGTCCCCGCCCGCGGGCGACGTGGCCGTGGGCCTGGCGGGACCGATGGACCCGCCAGACCAGACTCTGGCCGCTCCGTTGCGGGCGGGGACGTGATTAACGCTTCGTGAAAAAGACACGTTTTTTTCTGTCATCGACTAACGTTTGGTTTATTGACTGAGCGTTGGTCGCTGGCGGAGGGAAGCGTGTTTTCGTCGAGCGACTAACGCTTGGTTTTCTTTAGAGAGACCAAACGTTAGTCGAGCGACTAACGCTTGGAACTTTTCGCGCCGGTAGGTCGTCGAGGCGGGGGAAAGGTAGATGGGTGTATCAGGGCTAATCGGGAGGTGCACCGCGGAATCCAATGCTGGCATTGGATTCCGGGATGCACACCCCGATAAGTTTTTGTCTTTTTAAAATTGTAATATATATTTTTTGGTTTATATTTTTATATATTTATTTATTATACATATATAATATATTTAAAAATTTATTTGTAAAAAAGGAAATTGGCAGACATAGTCCCTGATCATGTCAGGGGGTTCATAAAAAAAAAAAAAAAAACCTAACCTAACCTAACCTAACCTAACATTTTTTTTTTTTTTTTTTTTTTTTCGGAGGAAAGATCCCTGTTACGGATACCCGTCAGCCTGCAGGGGCGGCTGTCGGGTAATGTGGGACTCCACGCCAGAGTGACGTGCCTACCCACTAAAAAAACCTCCGGAGTTCCATCTCGACCGCTTTTGCCGGGGACACGGGAAAGGGATACGACCGCGAACCCCGGCGCGGCTGGCCGCTAACGCAGCCCCTCCTTGGGGACTTCAGAGCGCCCCCCCACTCACCAAGTCGGCGCGTCCGGAACTCACGGACGCGCCGTACCTCCTTGGGCCAATTGAGAGGCGGCAGACTCCCGCGCAGTCCACCGCCTGTGGGCCCATGGGAGCCAGATAAACTGACTCCCAGCGGCGGAGAAGATGATAGGCTCCGCCGCTTGCCTCTCACCGCAAGCACGGTGCGGCACCGCTCGGCCGCGGAGGACAGGGAGAGCGGCAACGTAGCACCGAAACTCCCTCTCCTCCGCGACCGATCACCAACCACAGCCACGGCGGTGTGGCCCCGCCTGAAGCGCCGGGAGGGAAATAAAACATTCCCCTCCCGGCAGCTGCACCTCGGGTGGGGGGAGAACTTCCCACTCCCCCGCCGCCCCATTGGGCGCATCCCTGCAGGCTCAAGGCCGAAGCCGAGCCCACGGGAGCGCCCCTCCCCGGGTGGGGGGAGAACTTCCCACTCCCCCGCCGCCCCAATGTGGGCGCTCGCTGCTGGTGGAGCAAACAGCAGGAGCGCCCCCTCGCGGGTTCCTCTTAGCTTCCCCGTGGCTTGCGACTACCACGGGTACTGAGCCCCCCCGGTACGACAAACCGGGAACCATCTCGGGGGGGAACCTAACCTAACCTAACCTAACCTAACCTAACCTAACCTAACCTAACCTAACCAGTTGCGTTCCGTCAGCCGAGCTGTGCACACGTGTCCCGCGCTCCGCTCCCTGAAAAAATTTGGAAAAGTGGTTTTTTGTGCCCTGATTTAGGAAATTTTGTTGTCGAAGTGTTTGTGAAGTGTTTGGGGAGCGTTGTAGCGTGGAGGTGTGCCTGAGGCTCGGCTGGATTTTGTGATAGCACGCTGACAAAGCGTGCAGACACGTGGTAAGTGCCGTGGTTTTTAAAGTCCCTGTTTTTAACAAGTTGACCTGTTTTACCACCTGACCCCAGCCCGTTATACCGGGCGACACGTGCACAGACCTTATACAGGAAAATTACCACGTGTCACGGAACGCAACGCCTCGTAGGTTTTTTTAGGTTTTTAACTATACCGGCTTAAAATCTCAATTTAATGAGCATAAGTTTTAAATATTGACAAAATTTTAAACTTTTAACGACCTTGACTCCCTTTGAAGGACTAAGGGACTCTAGTTTTTAAATTTTTAGCTTTAAATTTTTAAATTTTAGCCGGTAGACATTTTATTTTCTAATTTTAAACTTGACCTGTTTTACTATTTTAAATTTGACCTTTCGTATTTTAATTAATCTTGACCGTAATTTTAACTTGCTGACTGTAGTAAAACTGTTTTTTTAGAAAAGTAACGACTTTGGCCCCCCTATACAGGGCCAAAAAACAAGAGAATTTTAGCTTTACAATTTTATTAATTTTTTAGTTTTACCTCCATTTTAAGATTTTAATTTTATCCTCTGACTAAGAACCCCCTGACAAAACGGAATTCCCCCCGACCCCGGAACCCCGTCCCCTTTCCCCTGCTTCAGACGATGGGGATTTTGGGAACCCCTGGTTCGATGAATACCTCCGTGGGGCAACCTTAGAGCACCTCATGGAGGACAGAGAGGAGACCCCACGAGGTGAGGTCCCTCGTAGGCCGGTGAGGGCGGTCCCGGAGGGGGCGGACCGTGCGAGGCCTCCAAAGAGAGCGAAGAGGTACTTACGGTACTCTCCGCTCTCTGAGGAGGAACAGCGCGAAAAATGGTTCGCCCATACCCCGGATCCTACCCCCGCCCCGGCTTACGAGGGATATGCTGCTGAGGCCGACGCCGTCCTGCGCAGGGCGAGGAAGCTCCTCAATGACTCCAGAAATCTCAAAACTGAGATTAAGTTTGGAGTCATTGAGGCAGTCGAGCGCCTGCATGGGATGGTGAAGGCCCTGGAGGCGGGAACAGCGAGGGAGGATTGGGCCCCCGCTGCGCCCGCCCCCGGCGAACCAGGGGAGAAATCGCGCGAGAAGGTCCAAACGCCGGACGAGCGGTCAGCCGGGCTAGCTCTTGCCGAAAAAATGGAGGAGCAGGTCAGGCTGATCAGCGAGAACGCGCGAAAGTTGGACGAGATCAGGGAGCTAGTCGCGCGTCAAACTTCTGGTGCTTTGTCTTACGCGGACGCGGTGTCCCGCCCTGCCTTGGCGAAGCCGACCGAGCGGGGGCCCCTGCTGTCCCTTGTCGTCACATCTAAGGATGCGTACGACACGGGGGAGCAGGTGCTCGATAAGGTCCGCGAGGCGGTTGACGCCAAGGAAGGATGGGTCCGAGTGGAGCGAGTGCGTAAGGCAAAGGACCAGAAGGTGATTATGAGCTGCGCGTCAGAGGGGGAGCGCGCAAAGCTGAAGGATAGGATTGTGAGGGCGGGCAACCTCACTGCCGAGGAGGTGAAGAACCGGGACCCGCTCCTCATCCTCTGGGGCGTCAACATTCGCTACAGCGATGATGACGTCATCGGAGCGATGAGGAAGCAAAACCCAGAGGTGTTTCACGGCCTCGGCAGGGGGGAGGACCGCCTTCAAATAAAGTACAGAAAAAAGGCACGCAATCCAAATAGTAGTAACATTGTGCTCAGCACATCTCCGGCGGTATGGAGGAGGGCACTGGACGTTGGAGCCCTCCACGTGGACCTCCAGCGCGTAAGGGTTGCGGACCAGTCCCCCTTAGTGCAGTGCTCGCGCTGCTTGGGCTACGGCCACAGCAGGCGGTTCTGCACGGAGGGGGAGGACGTTTGCAGCCACTGCGGGGGTCCACACCTGAAATCGGAGTGTGCTGAGCACAAGGCGGGTTCGACGGCCACCTGCCGTAATTGCAAAAAGGCAGGTGGCGACAGGGTTGACCACAATGCCTTCAGCGGGGACTGTCCGCTGAGGCGGAAGTGGGACGCGATTGCAAGGTCGGCAACAGCGTACTCCTGACCTTGCAATCAGTATGGCGTCATCGATGAGTGGCTATGCCGCTTGTTGCCATAGTACCTCCGGTATATAAAAAATTATTTATGCGCATAAATAATTTGTTTATGAATAAAGGTGTGGAAAATGGAACAAAGCGGCATGGCCAAACATCGAACAGAAGTGGATCGCTGAAGGTATTGTGGGTAGGGTAGCAATGGGGTGTTTTTCCTTTTTAATTTTAACGGTAAATTTTTAAAAATTTATTTTATAATAAATTTGATAAAATTTTAAATGTATATATATTGCAAACAAAGGAAAAACACCCCATTGCAGTTTAGGTAGTTAGGCAGCCTTTTTTCTGTACTTTATTTTATTTGTGGGGAAAGTGGAGGTGGGTATGAAAAAATTGTTTTCGAGGTGCGCGTCCCTTTCCATTGCGGGGCGCTAGGATGTACCGGGGGTGGCCTTAGGCCATATCTCCGGGCTCCGTCTGTCCCGCGATGGTTGGGGACGTGTAAAAATGGGCTCGTCTAACTTTCGCGTGAAAATTTTAGGTTGGCGTATCGCGTCCCCGCCCGCAGGTGGCGTGGCCGTGGGCCTGGCGGGACCGATGAACCCGTCAGACCGGACTCTGGCCGCTCCGTTGCGGGCGGGGACGTGATTAACGCTTCGTGAAAAAGACACGTTTTTTTCCGTCATCGACTAACGTTTGGTTTATTGACTGAGCGTTGGTCGGTGGCGGAGGGAAGCGTGTACTCGTCGAGCGATTAACGGTTGGTCTCTTTATAGAGACCAAACGTTAATCGAGCGACTAGCGTTTGGAGTTTTTCGCGCCGGTAGGTCGTCGAGGCGGGGGAAAGGTAGATGGGTGAATCAGGGCTGATCGGGAGGTGCACCGCGGAATCCAATGCTGGCATTTGATTCCGGGATGCACACCCCGAGTAGTTTTTGCTTTTTTAAATTAGTAAAATTATCTATTTTGGCATTTGTATTATATATATTTATTTTATTTATTATATATTTAAATTTATTCTAAATTATATAAGTAAACAATATAACACGCAAACATAGTCCCTGATCATGTCAGGGGGTTCTTTTTTAAAAAAAAAAAAAAAACCTAACCTAACCTAACCTAACCTAACCTTTTTTTTTTTTTTTTTTTTTTTCACGCGGAGAAAATCCCTTCGGATACCTTGCCGGGTGCGGGGACCGGCAAGGTTATGTGGTGTAGCCACTAAAAACTCCGCGGTGTCAACGTCGATACTGCTATTGCCAGGACCGTGTGCTTCTTTCGCTCCACAGACCCGGCGCAGTGGCCGCTTATCAGCGGCCTCGGCTTGCTGGGCTCGCTCGCGGTACCCTCTCAATTAGCGAGAGGGGTCGGAGCGGCCTGCGGGGTGGCCCGTCGGCCTTCAATTCAACCCGCTAAGGGTAAAGGCGCGTGTTGACACAGACGCGCCTTTCAACCCGGAGGACCGTATTTGTCGGGCGATGGAATCCCGCTTCCATCGCCCGACCGGTCCACTTTTGTAGGCCCGCCTCCTGCGCCCTGTGCGCCGGCGGCGGATGGCCAGGTCGGTCGTTGCCTCCCGGTCTCTCTCCGCCGCCTCTTTGCGGAGCATGACGCTCTCCGCAAAGGCCTGCACTGCTGTCCACGACGTCTCACTGCCAACCATGTGGCGAACCACGGTCGGCAGCGAAAGGTCGTCCCCCACTACCGCACGCAACTCCGCGCGGTCTTCCGCCCAGGCTGGGCAGACCTCCAGGGTGTGTTGGGCGTCCTCTTCCGGACAGCCATCGCAATGGTGACAGACAGCAGTCGGTTCTCGACGCGCTCTATGACACAGATACCAACCGAAACAACCATGTCCGGTGAGAATCTGTGTCAGCCGGAACGTCAAGGCACCGTGCTGCCTTGTCAACCACTGAGCCAAGACTGGCCGGACCGCCTCAACGGTCCTGAGGCCAAAATTGGGCTGCTCCAGCCTTTGGGCCCACTCATCAACGGCGAGCTGACGCAACTCGTCCCTGTGGCCCTCAATCTCCCGCGGGGCAAGTCTGTGTCCCCGGGCCAGTTCCTCCTCACGCCAAGCAAATAAGGACGCGAGGACTAGGGCATCTAGATCCCAGGGCACAGAACCGGCCAACACGCAGGCTGCCTCACCGGAGATCGTGCGATATCCCCTAATGGCAACCTAACCTAAGCTTTTTTTTTTTTTTTTTTTTTTTCGGAGGAAAGATCCCTGTTACGGATACCCGTCAGCCTGCAGGGGAGGCTGTCGGGTTATGTGGGACTCCACGCCAGAGTGACGTGCCTACCCACTAAAAAACCTCCGGAGTTCCATCTCGACCGCTTTTGCCGGGGACACGGGAAAGGGATACGACCGCGAACCCCGGCGCGGCTGGCCGCTTACGCAGCCCCTCCTCGGGGACGTCTGAGCGCCCCCCCACTCACCAAGTCGGCGCGTCCGGAACTCACGGACGCGCCGTACCTCCTTGGGCCAATTGAGAGGCGGCAGACTCCCGCGCAGTCCACCGCCTGTGGGCCCATGGGAGCCAGATAAACTGACTCCCAGCGGCGGAGAAGATGATAGGCTCCGCCGCTAGCCTCTCGCCGCAAGCACGGTGCGGCACCGCTCGGCCGGGGAGGACAGGGAGAGCGGCAACGTAGCACCGAAACTCCCTCTCCTCCGCGACCGATCACCAACCACAGCCACGGCGGTGTGGCCCCGCCTGAAGTGCCGGAAGAGAAATAAAACATTCCCCTCCCGGCGGCTGCACCTCGGGTGGGGGGAGAACTTCCCACTCCCCCGCCGCCCCATTGGGCGCTTCCCTGCAGGCTCAAGGCCGAAGCCGAGCCCACGGGAGCGCCCCTCCCCGGGTGGGGGGAGAACTTTCCACTCCCCCGCCGCCCCAATGTGGGCGCTCGCTGCTGGTGGAGCAAACAGCAGGAGAGCGCCCCCTCGCGGGTTCCTCTTAGCTTCCCCGTGGCTCGCGGCTACCACGGGTACTGAGCCCCCCCGGTACGACAAACCGGGAACCACCTCGGGGGGGAACCTAACCTAACCTAACCTAACCTAACCTAACCTAACCTTTTTTTTTTTTTTTTTTCGTGAGAGAAAGGTCCTTCGGCCTACCGTCCGTAAAATCGCGGGAGGCCGGACGGTTATGTGGGGCTCACACCCACTAAAAAACTCACGGTGTTCCAAAACACAGCCGCTTTGATGTCGGAGCCATGGCCACAAAAATCTCCACGACTCAGACGCGGCGCCACTGAAGGTGGCTCCAACTCACTCCATTCGCCATTTAGAAATTTAAGAGACGGGAGCGGCCCACGGGGAGCTCAATCGAGCTCACACTCCGCCTGAAGAGGGGAAGGTGCGCGGGAACACGTCACGCACCGTTCAACCCGGAGGATTGTATGTCGGACGACGGAAAATCCCGCTTCCGCCTCCCGACCAACCCTCATTACGGGGGCATCAGCTGGGCGTATGCCCGACGTCTGCGCCCCGGGCGCCGGCGACGGATGGCCAGTTCGATCGTAACCTCCCTGTCTCTTTCCGCCGCTTCTTTGCGGAGCATGAACGTCTCCGCAAAGACCTGTGTCGCTGTCCATGCCATCTCGCTGTCGACCATAGCTCGCACCACAGACGGCAGCGAGAGGTCATGTCCTATCACAGCACGCAAAGCGGAGCGCTCTTCTGCCCAAGCAGAGCAGATTTCCAGCGCATGCTGCGCGTCCTCATCAGGACAAACCTCGCAGTGGTGGCACCGCGGTGTCGGCTCCCGGTTCGCTTTCCGACACAGATAGCCTCCGAAACAACCATGTCCAGAGAGTATCTGTGTCAGCCGGAACGTCAGGACACCGTGACTTCTGCTAAGCCACTGCTGCAAAACCGGGCGAACTGCCTCAATGGTTCTAATTCCAGCACTAGGCTGCTCCATTCTGCGAGCCCACTCCCTTTCGCTTGCTTGTCGCAACTGATTGCGGCGTCCGTCCACTTCTCGTGGTGCCGGCCGAAGGCCACGGGAATGCGCCTCCTCACGCCAAAAATAAAGTGACGCAAGGGCTCTCGCATCTATGTCCCATGGCAGACATCCTGCAAGCACGCATGATGCCTCATGAGAAATCGTGCGGTATCCTCTTACTGCCCTAGTTGCTATAACCTTTTGCGGTTCTCGCAGAAGGGCAACATTATGGCGGTTTAGGGCCGAGGCCCATACGGGGGCACCGTACATTGCCATGGATCGCACGACTCCCATGTAAAGGCTTCTACATGACGCCTCTGGACCGCCCAAATTTGGCAGCAGTCGAGACAGTGCTCCAGCGGCCACCGTCAACCTCGGCTGAAGCTGTCCGAAATGAGCACCGAAGTTCCACCTGCCATCAAGGACAATGCCCAAATAGCGCATTGTTGACTTGATGGCAACTTGGACTCCGCATATAGTCATGCTGAGACCGGCGGGAGGCATCCTCCGAGGGCCGTGAAAACACAGCACCTCAGTTTTATGGAGCGCCACCTCCAGTCCCAACATTCGTATCCGGCGCACCACCTGGGCAACTCCCGCTGTGGCCAGTGCCACAGCCTCGTGCACATCTTCACCACGGGCAGTCACCAGGGTGTCGTCAGCATAACAAGTGACCTCGACACCCCGGAGAGTAGCACCTCGCAGGACCCAATCGTACCCGATGTTCCACAGGAGAGGCCCAAGGACCGACCCCTGTGGAACACCGCGCTGAACTTCTTTTTCTTGCCAACCATCCCGGCCAGGGTAAATAATTCTCCTGTCTGAGAGGTAGACTTCAACGATGCGGCGCAGATAGAGAGGAACACCATGGTACTTAAGTGCCTCTCTGATGGTGGCCCAGGGTAGGGTGTTGAAGGCATTGGTGATGTCCAAGGACACCCCTAACACTACCTTTCCCTGGCCAGATGCTTCTTGTGCTATAGTTCTCACTCTTAAGATAGCATCTACTGTCGATCGACCTTGGCGAAATCCAAACTGCTGATCAGCAAGATCTGGACCTGTGTTCGTGAGATGCTTGACGAGCCGAACAGAGATCACCCTTTCAAACAGTTTTACCAGCTCGTCGAGTAACACAAGCGGCCGGAACGCTGATGGAGATTCCGCTGGGCGTCCCTCTTTTTTAAGTAGCACTAGCCTGCCAACCTTCCATGACTGCGGAACCGATCCATAAACAAGACAAGCACTAAAAAGGTTCTGCACTCGCTTTTCTAAAGCACTCTCATTTAGGGCAAGGACGATAACCCTGCCTGGTATTCCGTCAGGACCGGGAGCGGTGTTCTTGGCACGCAATCTTAGAATCGCAGCGCCGAGCTCAACACTTGTTACCTCCGGAACCTCCTCTAACTCGTCACCCTCAGTTTCCGGAGCCGCAGTCATGCTAGGCGGCTCAAACTCCTCCTGCGCTGGGAATAGCTTCGCCACAACTTCCTCCAAAAATTGGGGTTGCAAACTCTGAGTAAGAGGTGGAGCATATGGTCGAAGCTTTTTTCGTACAGCCTGGTATGGGTGCCCCCATGGGTCCCGGTTGAGCGTCTGCAGTAACTCTTCCCTGGCTAAGGCCTTCGCATCCGCTATACCCACGCGCAGTGCCTCGGCGGTCAGTAAATAGGCTTCGTGCAACTCCTGTTCCAAAGCCTGATTCCGTTGACGTCTTCTCCTCTGCCTTGTATATTGCCGTCTGGCAGCTACACATGCTTGACGGAGTTGTGTGAGCTCCCACGACCACCAGTACACCCAGCGCCGGGGAGGACGCGAACTGACCCTGGGCATGCAGGCATCGCATATGTTTACCATGGCGTCCCGCAACCGTCTTGCCTCATCCTCGATATCCAACTCCGCCGGCGTTTCGAACCATGATGGGATTGCAGCCGCTTCCTCCAGAAGCTCTTTGTTAAGCTTTTTGAGCTGCCATCGAGGGCCACACCAATCCATAGGACGTCTTAGGCCATCTTGTTCGTTTGGCGACGAGGTGACATCGAATCGAATGTATGCATGATCAGACAATGTCACCTCATCTTCAACGACGTGCCAGCCCTCAACACGGTGTGCCAGGGTGGGACTTGCAAACGTTACATCAACGATGGAGCCCCCCTGCGGACGCACACAAGTGAATGCCGTCCCTCGGTTTAACAAGCAGAGCCCCACTGCTATAGCCCATTCTTCAACCGCCACACCACGGTCATCAGTAGTTGGGGATCCCCACGCAACAGAATGCGCATTGAGGTCACCGGCCACCATCACATTGCACGGTTGACTTCTGTGGACAACCACCTCTAATTCTGCTAGAAATGCTTCGAACTCGCGAAACGGGCGATTGGGCGAGAAGTAAACGCCTATCACAACTACGTCACCCAGTCGAGCTGAGACAATACCGTTGCCACGCATCACACTCTCGTAGGCTGGCACACTCGGTGAAGAAACAAGGGCCACCAAACCATCGCGATCGCTGACCCATCTGTCACTGTCCGGAACAAAGTATGGTTCACAGACAACTGCATAATCTATAAGCCACTGCGCCATGCTCTGAAGGTATAGATCCTGAGACCTGGCGCAGTGGTTGAGGTTTGTTTGCAACCATTTACTGTCCATCATTAATGGCGGCCGTCATCTCTCCATCCTCATCGGTTCGCAGCCGCTCGCTCGACTGGGACTGCACATTGACTGCAGCGTTAGCCAGCTTTCTCCTCGTTTTCTGTCCAAGGCCATTAGCGCAGGCCTTGCTGCCCACTCTATGGCCGGCCGGTTTATTAGCCGCAGCGCACACTGCGCAGCGGGGTGCTGCCTGGCAATCTTGGGCCTTGTGACTGGCCTCACCGCATCTGTAGCACAGGTTACTGCGATCAACTTCAGCAGTGCATTTCTCCTTAACATGACCCACCTCAAGGCACCGGAAGCACCGTGTGGGTTTCGACTGCAGCACCATAACTTTTGTCGAAACCCATCCAACCGTCAGTGGTACGTGGAGGGCGCAGCTTTGGCTGCTTATTTTGTCCCTGCCTTTGCTGCAGCTGTGCGCTGCGTCCAACCGGTTGCTTTGTTTTGTTCGCAACCCTGGCTTGAGCAGCTGTTTTAGCTTGCTTCTTCTTTTTGCTCTTTTTTTCAACTGTAACCCATTCTTGCTCCCGTGCTCGGGGAGCCTGGGTAGTTGGTGGGTGACTGCTTGATGCAGACTGCGATGTTCCTCCATTTACTTCCTTTTTATTCTTCTTCTTTTTCTTTTTGCCTGCCTTTCCAGGCTCGTCAATGACCTCCGGCGTAACAATCTCCGGCGCATTCGAGTTAATATCTGGCCGGAATTCCTCAGGCTTCCTATGCTGGCCTAATTGCTCCTTCAGCGCTGTGAGGTGAGTAGTAATGACTGTGCCCACCTGTTCGGAGATGATTTTCACAACATCTTCCTTCGTGACCGCCTGATCTCGGGCAGGCGTCTGTACTGGGCCCCAGTCGGCTCTCTGCCGGACCTCGGCTCTAACCTCCGCTATCTCTTGGCGCAGAGTTTCTACTTGAGCACAAAGGCTCGCATTCTCTTCTTTGATACGGCTATTCTATTTTTGGAGTCTTTGCGTCTCCTCATCCGTGGTCCTCCTTATAAGGGCTTCTGTGGCAACCGAGATTGCAGTTGCCGCATTTTTGAGGTCTCTTACAAATGTGCCCTTGAGGTGACCTGATTTCGACGCGATTGTCTTTATAAGAGTCACTTCTGTCTCCACCTTCTCTTGAATGCTTACGGCGGGAAGTTTCTCCAGTTCTGCCGCAAGTGTTTCCGCCGATTTTTGCTCGAGGCCGGCAACTCTTCCTGACCGTGCCTTTTTGGCAACCTTCTCTACTTGCGCCTCTGTGTCTAGCATATATTCCTGGCGTTTAAGGGCCAGCAGGTCTTGCTTAGTTTTGGCTAGACCAACATAATGCCCCGTGGTGGGCGGCCTGCCTCTTAGCCGCGCACTTCTCTTTTCAGGAGCTGCCGCATCCGTCCTATTCGGCTGTGCCGTCGCCTCACCCCCTCGGTCAGAATCTGACTCCTCGCCAGAGCGCGCGGTTCCCATGGACGACGAATCCGAGTCAGATTCTGTCCCCGCAGCGCTTGCCACCTTCTCCTCAGTTTTGCCATCTCGGCCCCCCTCTACGTCTTTTGTTTTGAGTTTCTTATTTTTATCCATATAAGTTCCCACGAGCATGGGGGAAGTAAGCGGTCCGCCCGGGCAGTGCCCCCTGTACCCGGGTAAGCCTATGGGGTAACCCACCAGAGGGTCGGCCGGTGCTCTGGTGGGAGGAGCGCTAACGACTGGTCTTCCCTCCAGCCATGCATCCCCTCACGGCGCCCCCGCCGCTTGGGATTAGGGGTAATTTTTTCAGAGGTTTTCTTCCTCGCAGGCCGGGCGATTAAGCCAAGCCCCTCGTTCCCAAAAGAAAAATCTAATGGGTTTACGAGACGACGAGCGAAGACCCATGAGTGGGTACCGCTAGCCGACAGCTAACAAGACCCTTAATAGCAGGGAGTTATTAGCTGCCGCCCAGGGTGCACCAGCCCAGTCCCTTGTCAGCCCGCCGCTCTCACCGGATCAAAAGATCAAGTGAGAGAAACAAAGCTTTCAAGGAACCGAGCCAACGTGGAGGTTTCCTGACCATAGCACCCCAACCTAACCTAACCTAACCTAACCTTTTTTTTTTTTTTTTTTTGTTCGGAGGAAAGATCCCTGTTACGGATACCCGTCAGCCTGCAGGGGAGGCTGTCGGGTTATGTGGGACTCCACGCCAGAGTGACGTGCCTACCCACTAAAAAACCTCCGGAGTTCCATCTCGACCGCTTTTGCCGGGGACACGGGAAGGGGATACGACCGCGAACCCCGGCGCGGCTGGCCGCTTACGCAGCCCCTCCTCGGGGACGTCTGAGCGCCCCCCCACTCACCAAGTCGGCGCGTCCGGAACTCACGGACGCGCCGTACCTCCTTGGGCCAATTGAGAGGCGGCAGACTCCCGCGCAGTCCACCGCCTGTGGGCCCATGGGAGCCAGATAAACTGACTCCCAGCGGCGGAGAAGATGATAGGCTCCGCCGCTTGCCTCTCACCGCAAGCACGGTGCGGCACCGCTCGGCCGCGGAGGACAGGGAGACCGGCAACGTAGCACCGAAACTCCCTCTCCTCCGCGACCGATCACCAACCACAGCCACGGCGGTGTGGCCCCGCCTGAAGCGCCGGGAGGGAAATAAAACATTCTCCTCCCGGCAGCTGCACCTCGGGTGGGGGAAGAAAGAAAGGGGAAGAACTTCCCACTCCCCCGCCGCCCCATTGGGCGCATCCCTGCAGGCTCAAGGCCGAAGCCGAGCCCACGGGAGCGCCCCTCCCCGGGTGGGGGGAGAACTTTCCACTCCCCCGCCGCCCCAATGTAGGCGCTCGCTGCTGGTGGAGCAAACAGCAGGAGCGCCCCCTCGCGGGTTCCTCTTAGCTTCCCCGTGGCTTGCGACTACCACGGGTACTGAGCCCCCCCGGTACGACAAACCGGGAACCATCTCGGGGGGGAACCTTTTTTTTTTTTTTTTTTTCACGCGGAGAAAATCCCTTCGGATACCTTACCGGTTACGGGAGACCGGTAAGGTTATGTGGTGTAGCCACTAAAAACTCCGCAGTGTCACCTCTCAGCCGCTATGTGCCGGGGCCGTGTGCTATTCGCGCTCCACAGCCCGGACGCGGCGACCGCTTTGGCGGTCCCTGCTCGCTCAGGAGACCCTCTCATTAAAGAGAGGGTATCAGAGCGAGCTTGTGGGGGGGCCTTTCGGCCTCCGACCCCACCCGATAGGGTTAAGGCGTGGTGACACCCGACGCCTTACAACCCGGAGGGCCGTTAAGCCAAGCAACGGAATCCCGTTTCCGCTACTCGACCGACCCTTATTGTGGGAGCTGCTGGTGCAGGCCAAAGGCCCGCCTCCTGCGCCCAGTACGCCGGCGGCGGATGTCGTGGTCGGTGGTATCCTCACGCACTCTTTCCGCCGCCTCCTTGCGGAGCATCACTAGCTCCGCAAAGGCCTGCACCGCATTCCACGACGTCTCGCTGCCAACCATGATCTGGATCAATGTCGGCAGAGAGAGGTCGTCCCCCACGATCGCACACATGTCGGCGCGCTCTTCCACCCAGGCTGGGCAGCACTCCAGAGTGTGTTGGGCTTTCTCGTCCGCACACACGTCACAGTGGTGGCATTTAGCAGTCGGCTCCCTACCCGCTCTGTGACACAGGTACCCACCGAAACAACCGTGTCCGGATAGCACCTGCGTCAAGCGGAAGGAGAGTTTGCCATGTTGCCTCGCCAACCACTGGCTCAAGACTGGGCGGACAGCCTCAACAGTTCGGATTCCGAAACTGGGCTGCTCCAGCCTATAGGCCCACTTCTCGATAGAGCGCTGACGCAGCTCACTGCGACGTCCCTCTACCTCCCTCGGTGCCGGTCGATGACCCCGGGCCAGCGCCTCCTCACGCCAATAAAATAAGGACGCAAGGGCACTCGCTTCTATGTCCCAGGGTATGGAACCGGCAAGCAGACTGGCGGCCTCAAAGGATATCGTGCGGTATCCCCGGACGGCCCTTATCGCCATCAACCTCTGCGGTCTACGCAGCAGGGTGATATTTTGGCGATTAAGGGCCTCATCCCACACGGGGGCGCCGTAGAGCGCCATCGACCGCACGACACCCATATAGAGGCGCCTGCAGGACGTCTCTGGTCCTCCGAGGTTCGGCAGGAGCTGCATCAGCGCCATCGCCGCCGACATGAGCCGCGGAACCAACGCCTCGAAGTGCGCGCCAAAATTCCATTTGCCATCAAGGACGATGCCCAAGTAGCGCATCGTCGGCTTGATGGCAATCTGGGTTCCACCCACCATCAGACTGGCGTCCGGAGGAGGCGCCTTCCAAGGGCTATGAAAGCATAGCGCCTCAGATTTGTGGAGCGCAACCTCCAGACCCAGCCGCCGGATTCGGCGCACCACCTCAGCGACCGCGGCCGTGGCGAGGACCGACGCCTCACGAAACGAGGTGCCGCGGGATACTACCAGGGTATCGTCAGCGTAACACACCAACTCCACACCTGGGAGATTAGTCCCCCGCAGCACCCAGTCGTACCCGATGTTCCACAGGAGTGGTCCTAAGACAGACCCCTGCGGAACACCGCGCGTCACCTCCTTTTCCTTCCACCCGCTTTGCGCAGGAAAAATGACCCTCCTTCCTGAGAGGTAATCGCCGATGAAGCGGCGCAGGTATGTTGGCACCCCGTGAAAGCGGAGTGCCTCCATAATGCAAGCCCATGGAAGGGTATTAAAGGCGTTGGTGATGTCGAGAGACACCACCACGACGAACCCCCCCTGGGAAACCGCTTCCTGCGCCACTGACTTCACTCTCAGGATGGCGTGGATAGTGGACCTGCTCCGACGGAATCCGTACTGGCAATCCGCCAGGTTCGGACCAGCCGTCTCAAGGTGCTTGACCAGGCGATCGGCAGTGACTCGCTCCAGCAGTTTGCCGGCCTCATCAAGCACCACGAGGGGACGGAAGCCAGACGGAGAGTCCGCCGGTCACCCCTCCTTCCTGAGCAGGACCATCCGTCCCGTTTTCCACGCCGTTGGGAACCTTCCCTGCGCAAAGCAGGCGTTAAACAGCCCCCTCAGCTGCTCCTCCAGGACATCGAGAGCGAGGACAAGAGCTCGACCCGGGATGCCATCCGGACCAGGGGCGGTGTTTTTGGCACGCAACCTAAGGATGGCGGCGCCTAACTCGCCCCCGGTTATCTCGGGGATCTCCTCAGAGATGTCCTCGCTCTGTTCCACCGACGGAGGAGCCATGCTAGGAGGCTGAAACTCCGGGCACTGCTGCGGGAAAAGAGCGGCCACCACGTCATCCAGGAGCCGCGGCTCCAGACTCTGCGTGAGGGGGACGGCATGCGGCAGGAATTTCTTCCTGACCAGCCGATATGGCCGTCCCCACGGGTCGCTGTCTAGAGTCGACAGCAGCTCCTCCCTAGCCGCTTCCTTTGCCGCAGCAATGCCGACACTTAACGCGCTCTTCGCCTCCACGAGCCTCCTGCACAGGGCAGCCTCGTCGTCCTCGTTCCGGTGCCGTCTTCTGCGGTAGCGGGCATATTGGCGTCTCGCCGCGATGCATGACTCCCGGAGTCGAGTTAACTCCGGGGTCCACCAATATACCCACCGCCTGGGTGGGCGAGTACTGGTCCGGGGCATCGCAGCGTCGCAAACGGCTGTCATCGCACCCCGGAACCTCTCGGTCTCGCCATCTACCTCCACGCTGACCGGCGCCTGGAACCAATCCTGGACTATGGCCGCCTCATACAGGAGCTCCTTGTCGAGGCACTTTAGCTGCCACCTCGGGCCGAGTTCACTCGGGATCCAGATTGGACCGCTCGGAGTGACAGCGGACGTGGAGAGATCAAACCGCACGTAGCGGTGATCGGATAGGTTCTCCACGTCCACCAACACGCTCCAGTCCTGAACACGCGCCGCAATGGCAGGGCTAGCAAACGATACGTCCACTATTGACCCGCCGCCCGGCCAGTTTAGGCACGTGTTGACTGAACCCCGGTTTAGGACAGTCAGCCTCGGGGGGGAACCTAACCTAACCTAACCTAACCTAACCTAACCTAACCTAACCTGAGAAACACAAAAATTTTTGAGCTCAAAATTCAAATTTGACATACGAATTGTATCGAGATAGTTACCTACAACCAAAGACTTTAAGATGACTAAGGTTAACTTTAGAACCAGTCCACAGCTCTTCAGGAGTAGCCTTCTTTAGAGCAGCGGTTGGACTACGATTCTTTAAATAGCAAGCAGTATTGACTGCTTCAGCCCAATACTTTTTTCCTAAGCCAGCGTCTTGCAACATTACTCTAGCTTTTTCCATTAAAGTTCTATTAAGACGTTCAGCAACTCCATTTTGCTGATCCACATTAGTTTCGTGTATTATACCGCATTGCTTAAAATAACTCTCAAAACTTTTGTTGCAATATTCTGTGCCGTTATCACTTCTGACACGCTTAATCTTTAGATCGGTTTGGTTTTCAACAACATTTTTGAATTCAATAAACGTATTCAAAACAGTAGATTGATCTTTTCGATCCAAAAAATAAATAAAAGATTTTCGCGTAAAATCATCAGTAAAACTAATAAAATAACGACTTTCACTCCAACTATTAATGGACATCGGTCCACAAATATCAGTATGGATTAAATCCAACTTCATCACGCTTCTATGTGCTTGACCACGGGGAAAAGATTTAATCTTTTGTTTACCTTCAATGCAAGGAGGACATGATTTCAGATTTCCATTTGGAAAAGTAATACCGCGTGCCAAAGAATCACGAAGGGTTAACATACCTTTAAAACTTAAGTGTCCTAAGCGTCGATGCCATAGCTCCAACAAATCTGTACTGGATACAAAAGCTTTACCTTCAGTTGACATCTTAGGCTCTTGGTTATTTAATAAACATTCCTCTTTTTTATTTATTTTGTAAACACCGTTTCTATTAATTGCTTCCAGATCACATGATCCAGTAATGGATACATTATCCTTCCTGTAAACATAACATTTATTAATATCAAATACTAAAACATAACCTTTTGCTGCTACTTTGCTAACCGACAAAAGATTTGCTGCTACCTTTGGTACATATAAAGCATTTTTTATAACTTTAACACTGTTATTATTTAATGTCACATTGACATTTCCTACGCCTTCACTATACATTGTATCGCTATTAGCTGTAGTAATTTGGGTTTTAACTTCAGAAGAATAATTAAATAACCAATCCTTCCGATTAGTCATATGACTAGTGCAACCTGAATCTAAAATCCAGCTATCACGATCACAAACAGTACTAATTAAAGCAGTCTCAGTTGAAAATAAAGAAGTTTTAATTCCCTTTTTCGATGATGATGATGAACCATCTTGAGATGAATTATTGTTTGGTTTTTTCTTGATATTTTTCAACTTTGGACATTTAGGCTTGATATGTCCTTTGACATGACAGTTGTGACAGATAGGAACAAATTTGTTCTTTGCTAGTAAAATCTTTTCAGATTGTTCTAAATTTGAATCTATTGACTTTTTCTTGAATTCACTCTGAATTAATTGACATTTAACAAAATCTGATGTCAGCTTTGTATTAGAAGCTTCCATTGCCATAATAAGTGGATCAAATTCAGTTGGCAAGCCAATTAACATGAGTTCTGCCAATTCTTCATCGTCAATATTGCAGCCAATATCTGCTAATTCTTGAATCACAGAAATTATATTTCCTATATAATGATCCATGCAATTAAAGTCTGCATATTTTATTTGTGCTAATTTCCTTTTTAAAGAAAGCCTTCTGCTTATGCCACAGTTTTCATATGCACATTTCAAATTCTTCCATGCTTCAGAAGCTGTCACTGCATTCTTTACATGTGGATAACATAATGGTTGAATGTTTAGACAAATTTTTGCATACGCCTTTTGATCTTTGGTGGGATTCTTTGTAGCATCACCAGATCCATCCACAAACTCCCATAAACCATGGTCAATTAAAACCAATTTCATCTGAAATTTCCATGTTCCATAATTGTTGACACCTTCCAATTTACCGATGCACATATTAGAGCCGGTACTCACGACAACATTATCAAACGAAATATTTCCATCCATGATGAAAAAAATATATTTCACTTCACAAAAAAAATCACATAAATAACACGTAAATTTACTATTATTTGTTATTATTTGCCCATAACCAATGTTAATATATTATATTAACTAAATAAATAACAATAAATTCATGTAAATTCACCAAATGTATTTAATATAATTATTAATATTATTTTCTATCTCTGTAGAATTTTACAATTTTTGAAGAGAAGTATTGCACCATGACAACATAAGAATATAAAAATAAAATCAAATGATTACGCCAGCCAGTAAGAAAACTTTCAAGTATGAAGGTTTTAACAGATACTGTAAGAAAACCTTTAAAACCTCCGTACGACGGTCCATACATCGTCCTCAAACGGTTCGATAAAGTTTTTCAAGTACAGTTGCCTAATAGGAAAGCTTACATTTCGATAGACAGGTTAAAGCCTGCTTATATATTATGTATTGAATGATGAGTTAGATATCTCACCCAGTGTTCAGACAAAAGAGATAGTAGAGCCAAGTCATGATAGAGAAACTACTTTGGCAAAATATTGTAAAGACGGTAGTAAAAGTTGTCTTAAGAAGACCAGAAGTGGTCGTACCATAAAATTGCCTGTACGTTTTAGGTTATAGAGTTTCCGTAGGCCGCGATGCTCAACATCACAGGGTTGTTGTGATGCCAAGGATTCAACTATATGTATGTAGTAAAGGTAGGCAATTAAAATAAATGGTAGAAAACAGTGTTTATTGTACATGACTGTATGAAGTAATTTTTATTAAAAAAAAAATTTTTGTAACGTTTCTCACGAAGCACACTGTACTTTCATTGTAACGTTTGTCGAAGCGCTCATTGTACTTTAGGTTGTAACAATTAGGTCATGGTCATGCAGCCTGGATATGAAGCAGCGCTATAGGGTTACGCAAAGCGATTGAGAGTTCCATGAATATTGTGATATTCAGTTATTCATTCATAATGTAATTGCGAGATAATATGGGTAAAATTCAAATAGGAAAATATGTTATTTTGTTAATTTGATGGCGTTGACACGAAGAAATATTAGAGAGGTTCTCTCAAAAGAAAGAACTTGTTACTTTATTATTGCAGGATATAACCTCGTGCCAACTACCAGTAGAGTCATAGTATAGACTATATATGTAATATTTTATAATTTCAAGACGACCTTTGAAAAATAAGTGTTCGCACATAGTATATAAGATTTTTTTATAGAGTACGGAACCTAAAGTTTGTTTAGAGACAAATGACATATAAAATTCTTTCGATTTGATGTCAAGTAAAAAGTACTTACCTACTTATTTTCGTTGTTTGCATTAAAGTTTGTAGGTCAATAATATTGTGATTAGACAAAAAGAAAGTAGATCACTGAATTGTATGGATATATTGCAGATGTACGAAAACTAGTGATTCAATTTTTGTAGTTTAATGTGAAGAAAACCAGAAGTTGGTTACGTAGAGAGGTTGATAAGGCCAGTTTACCGACTCCGCAAGTGAGAGTACAAACTGTTCCGGTGCAAGCGACTCAACCTACTGTGTTTTAAAAAAGAGAGTTCTAGTGAGTTTTCGTACATCAAGATTTTACGTGTTAATATGTTATGTGTATATGTTAATATGTGTATGATTGTTTTTTAAGATTTTGATTTTGATTTTTTGCAAAAAAGTAAATAATTAAATAATTTGGTTTTTCTGTTTTCAGTGTAAATGTAATGTATTAAAGAGTTGAATTTTATAGTAGATTCATTTCGATGTAAAATGTTTGTAATTATCATTACCTATTGCATCATGCAATCGCACAGTTCGAAGTACTCAGTTGTTTACGAGTCCGGCCATCCGGCCAGGTCACATTTCTGCTTACGCGGTGCATTGCAGCGTGAAGCCTGTGCTCTATTGTATGAAGCTTTAGATTTTTATATTTCATAACTTTGTTAAAATTTTTGTTTTTTTGGATAACCAAAATTTTTGAAAAGGGGGATGTTATGTAGGGACACAATACGCTAAGTAAGTGTTTATTATTTCGTTCCACGACGCGTAGCAGGGATCGCTCGCTAGTCGTTTGCCAGCTTTGTTCCGAGTCTCGCGTGTGTCCGTAGATAGCTCCCCGTCCCGTGTCGATCTGTTTGTTTGTGCATATATCGAGAACTGTAACTTGTGTGTACTTGTGAGAAATATACCAGAACTTATTTACCGAGTGTTGAACTTTACGTTCTGAATCACATAGCTTAGGCACCCGTACACTCTCTGAATACATACACGTAGCTAGGAAATAGATATCGCAAATTCCGTAATAACTTTGGAGTCAGAACTATAGAGAGATAGCTCGTAGTGTCTACAGTTTTCTTTTTATTTATTCTCCAAGTTGGAAAAAGCCCCACTTTCCAAATACCACTTAGTCACACAACTCACACATGCTCATTTCTAGATATCTTATTTCTACATTAATGTTTGATCCGGTGGTTTCCGCTGACTCCGGGCTAATCAAGGTAGACACGGGAACCACCGTTTCAAATAAAAATCATAAAACGGCATTGAAAAATTTTAGGAATAATTTATTCGTTAGCATATATGGCCACTAGGCGCTTGACTTCATTGTTAATTAGCACATCGTTGTCTTTAGCAAACAGGAAGTCGAAGTGGTTGTAGCTAGCGCAGGGCACGTGGTAGAAGCTCTGCATGTTCGGCACAGTTTGCAACATCCGCAGGGCGTCCGGAGCGCTCGTCAGCCAGTCGTTGTTGCTGTAGAACACCGCCAATGGACACGTCACTTTCTCCAAGTCGTACTCAGGAGGTTCCGGGGTACCGTAATGATACATGTTATCAATTGGATTGCCGTAGTCATATTTCAAGAATTTATTTCTTATAACGCCTTGTGCAAAATGTACAGCCACTCTAACTGATGTTCCAGCAGGATAGTGGCTAAAGATGACTGGTAAAATGGTTACATTCGCTTGTGGATAATTAAAACCTGAAAGGGCAAATACAAAATCATTGCAAAATATTTGAGCTAGCTCTGGTGAGCCACAAAACGTAGAAGTAATTGCATCAGAAACTGCATCTCTTGCACCTAGTTCGTAGAGCCCAAGGGTGTTAGTAATCATACCAATATCACCAACAAATGGAGCAATAATTTGTATAAGAGGACTTCTCACGTGAGAAAAGTACGTGATAGCTGACAGCGCCACCATGAGCTGGATCTTGTCATTGTATTCTGGTTTCGCTGCAGCCATCGCATAAAACGCCGTCGTACCCTGCGAGTGGCCCACGTATATTAATTTACTTTTTCCAGAATTGTGCAGAATGTAGTCGATCATAGCGGGGAGGTCATAGAGACCGATCTCGTCGTAGCTGAACTGCCAGAACTCGCCGCAGTCGGGGGACATTTCCAGGTTGCAGCGCGCGTGCTTGTTGCCGCGATTGTTGCCGAGCCACACGTCGTAGCCGGCGTCGGCCAGCGAGTATGCGAGCCCGGTGCGCGGGCCTGGCGTCACCCAGTCGTCGGAGCTGCACAGCACCCCGTGCATGAGGAACACCACGGGAGCCTGCGGCTTCGGGATCCGGAACATCGTTAGACAATACTTGTCCTCGGTCGTCGCCACGTGCTGCTCCACCGGATATCCATATTTTGTAATCAGTTGAGTAATATTTAAGTAAACGTCAGCGTTGTCCTTTCCGAGCTGATACTGTTGAATGACTTCCCCGTAATTTGGTACCGTGGAAGTATTGTAAAAAGGCACGAAGGATTTAAATGGTTCTAGCAACATTTTATAAAAGTCAACGTTACTCTCCACATCGTTGAAATTATTAAGTTCAGTTCGGTCAATTTTCGTACATTGTCCGTTACAAGAATTTATTATAGTATAATATAAGCAGATGACGATAAAACAATACATGCTCATTGTTTAAATGTGCACATATCACTTACGGAACAAAAATAAAATGAAAATGAAAGCTATTTTTACAAGCTTACGTTTATATACTGTCTGCAGCAAGTGTTTGTATTTGTAGGAGTACACTCGTGAACAGTGACTAATGAACGTTTTGTTTTTCTTATCGAACGTTAGTGAAACGTTCGTTTTTAATACTGTTGCCCAAAAAGTGGCGTATTGCAGGGACGTATAGCGTTCGAGATATGGGCTATTACATACTCGTGCTTTTTTTTTACCTTTCCCGAACTCGTGCGTTCTCTTACCCAACTGTCAAAATAATGTCTATTAAAAAGAAAAACCAACCATGAAGTTTTTACTAAAAAAATTCATTGGAGTTTTTATGATTCATGCAAATACGTATATTTCTAGAAAGAAGCTACTAATTTGTTTCAATATCAGATTTAATGATTTGATTGAATGAGTTAGGTTAGGTTTCATTTCATCTCCCCCCCGCCCGGGTTCTCATCTTGTCGTGATGGAGGGGCTCAGTACCTGCGGACTGCCTCATCCGCAGGGAAGCCAAGAGGAACCCATTGCCCGGGTTGAGGCTTAGGCCTCCCCGGGCCCGGAGGAGGCCATTCCTGGTGGGAATGGCCTGGCTGTGAGAGAAGGGGGTTTACTCCCTACTCTCACAGCCGTGGTAGGGGTCGCGGGGGAAGAGGAGTGTCGGTGTGTCGTTGCCGCTCGCCCTATCCTCCGCGACCAAGCGCGGCCGTGGCGCTTGGCACGGCAACGGTGGGGCCGCAGGGGAAGAGGAGTGTCGGTGTTACGTTGCCGCTCTCCCTATCCCCTGCGGCCGGCTTGGTGGGCCCCGGTCACCGTCAGGTGGACTGGGGCAGGGCCTGCTTCCGCAGGCCCCAAATTATGAGGGCTGGTTGGACGGTGGAAACGGGATTCCATCGTCCAACGGACAGCCCTCCGGAGTGGAAGGCAGGCGCGTGTGCGTGTCAGCGCGCCTGTTCTTGTCGGGCCGAGAGGCCAACGCGACGGTTTCTCCGGCCCCTCTGATTCAGCAGAGGGTGCCGTGAGGCCGTTGGCGAGCCGGGGCCGCTGAAATAGCGGCCGGCCGCGCCGGGGCTGTGGAGCAAGAGAAGCACACGGCCCCGGCCGATAGCGGCTGAGAGGTGACACCGCGGAGTTTTTAGTGGTAACACCACATAACCTTACCGGTGTCCCGTAACCGGTAAGGTATCCGAAGGGATTTTCTCCGCGTCAAAAAAAAAAAAAAAATTCTACTGAAGACTTGGCTGTCGCCCATACAGCCAAGTCTTCAGTAGAATTTTTTTTTTAGTTCCCTTTGCCTGCCAGAATGGGTGAAGAAAAAAAAATCTCTGCTTATATTCTACGGTTGGCGCCATTTTTCAGAAATGTCCTTTGCGAGTTTAGTTGTTTGTTGCACGAAATGAGTAATTTCGACCCTAGTTTTTTTTGTATTAACACCACCGGAACTCAGTATAATTGCATAAAATTATTTAAAAAAATATTTATCAAATCCCTTTTTTTGTAGGTTGCTCTGCTTTTTGGCGTTGTTGGAGCTTGCCGCACAGAGGAGTTAGCCAATATTACTTTAATTCTCTATATTGTATGTAATTTAAACATTTAGAAAGATCTATAAAATATAAATATATAAATATATATTTGCAAATATATACCTATAACGAAAGTAGTATATCTACATATACCTAATCAGAGTTTACAGTCAGTTACTAACATTTTTTTGGTGGCGTTTTCACTGAAGAACTATGACAATATTTTTCTAGTACCACCACATCTTATATATTTTCCAGTCATTAGAATCGTTTCATTACTTTTTCCTTGTGCTTAATTCTTTATATATTTAAATATGTGTATTTTACGTAAACTTCTACTTATTAATAATTATCGGCCTCATCAAATTAATTAAATTTCAAATTTTTTGAGTAAAAATAATCTTATAGTTCCTTAATATTATTATTATGTATTAACCCTATTTATTGCAAATAAAAAATCTTATCTTATCTTATATTAATAAAATTACTTTTTAAATCAAAGACAACATTTGCACGTTTTTATTGGTTTTTAATAATATATTATTTTGAAGCAAGAGAACCAATAAATTTTGACCTACAATCATCGATGTAAAAGGTGTTGTATTCCAATTTAAAAAAAATATATTTTTTTTGCTAACTGTCAATATTATTTTTGATTCTACATTCGTGTTCGGTTTTCAAATGTGTTTTAACGCCTAGGGAATTTACTTTTTACTTTTCAGTGTCTAGAGACTTTAGCCCCAAATATTTGGGATGAAAACATCGTTTTTCGAATAGATGAGATGAAAAATAATATCCCATGCGCTTTTTAGGGTTCCGTACCCAAACGGTGCGGGATCCTATTACTGAGACTCCGCTGTCCGTCTGTCCGTCTGTCCGTCTGTCACAGGGCTCTATCTCTTGATCCGTAGTAGCTAGACACTTGAAATTTTCACTAAATATGTATTACTGTAGCCGCTATAACAAAATACTAAAAATAAAAAAATATTTATAAATTAAAAGGGGTCGTCATACAAAAAACGTGCTTTTTCTGCGTTTTTAACTAGATCTTTATAATTGCATTAACTAGATACTTGAAATTTTCACAGATTACAGTATTACTATATGCCCGCTATATCATCAAATACATAAAAATAAGATAAAATTTAAAATTCAAGGGGTCGTCATACAAGAAACGTATTTTTTTTTCAGCGTTTTTAACTCGATCTTTGTAATGGCATTAACTAGATACCTACTTTAAATTTTCATCAATTATGTATCACTATGACCACTATAACAACAAATACTAAAAATAAGATAAAGTAAAAAATTAAAGGGGTCGTCATACAAGAAACGTGTTTCTTTAGCGTTTTAAAACATTGTACGGTGGTACGGAACCCTTCATGTACGAGTCCGACTCGCACTTGCCCATTTATTTAACTTTTGTATCGTTATCGTATTTTTGCAGCCTTTCACTGCGCAACTAGGCATTTTATGGAAATTACAAGTGTAAGCATTTCCAAAATCTGCCATATTTTTATTTATACTGGCAGTCCCAAATTGTGTTTTAATGTAAGATAATTTGCAATGCAACACCGGCCAAGCTGTGGACTGTCAACTGTCAATTTTGACATTGCCGCGCTAATGGCCGCGCTTTGAGAAAAAAACAAAAGATCTGTTTGTAAAGTGTTTTTACCTAGTGAAATAAGAAGTATACAAGATTGAAAGCATCCCCAGTTTTATTTAAAAGTACCCTATTCAGAGTTTACGGAATTTATTTATAAGTTCCGTAAACTCTGTAATTTTTTATGTTTTTTTATTTGGTGCAATAAAGATTTTTGTATTGTATTGTATTGTATTGTATTGTATTGTATTGTAATGCTAACATATCAGAAGCCCGGATCAACCTACTGCGCCGTGTGACTGACCGCCCGGTAGGTACGTAGATTGTTTCTTTTTGTTCAACACACAGATATTGTACAGATGAGGCGACTTAATGAAACGAGTGTTGACTTGATACTCCTCATTTATTCAATATGTTCAACGGTTATATAGGTTATTACAGACACACACACTATTAACTATGCTAAACTACTACACCTTCCCCCTTGAAATAAAAAAAATACACTAAAGTTGTTTTTTTTTCATAACATTATAAATATGTAGAACTATTATACTTAATTACAATACATCAATACCAAACAGAAACTTAGTCTTGATAGAAAACAAACGGATAGTATTACTAAATGATAAGGAAACATGAAACAACTACAAGTATGGGTAAGGAATGCAGTGCAGGCAGATAAACAAAATATTCACATATTAATTATTTGTTAATATATATACTTACAATATAACAAGTACATTTATTTCATAACTTTTTTTTTTGATACAATTATTGCCAAATTATTTTTAAAACAAATATGTATATACGTTTATACTAAACTTAATATAATCTAAGTTATTCCTACACACCTACAATCGTATAACTTCTTAAAAATTTAATTTCGCGAGTTATTTCCGAAATAATAGTTATATTTTTTACATATTTTATAAATCTTATTACATTTTTGCCTTTTATTACCTTTATTTGGTGTCTTACTTAAAATACCTTTCACGAAATTTTTCTCATTAGTCTTTTTAACAATATTGTTTTTATTCAAACTCTTATTTCTCATATCAGACATTCTAACATTTCCTCTTTTCCCTTTAGTCTTAACAACTTTTATTTTTCTTAACATATTTATTTTAGTATTCATTATACATCGTCATTACTCTTAACTACTTTTTTATTTTTATTTAAAATATATTTATTTTTATAATACGTCAAATCCTTGCTTTTAAACTTTCTATTCTTTTTATTTGTTTTACAACGTTTATTTTTTATATTTTTGGAATTATTTAAATCATCAATCTTAGTTTGTTTACTTTCTGTATATTTATTTATTACATCCTCAACAAATAAATTATTCAAATCATACGAATCATCGTTATCAAATTGAGTTAAATTATTTGTTTGGTAAGAATTGGATTCGGCAACAGGCTGCCGGGTCTGCTGAATCGGCGGAACGTGAACGATGCACGAGGACGACACTGGACACTTGGATGTCGTCATATCGTTCGATGTTTCTAGGTACTTTGTTGGATACAATCTATTTTTAGAAACTTGTAATGAGTTTTGAAAATTATGATTATTTTGAAAAGGTTTAAAATTGAATTTCGGCCTATTCTGTTTATTTATCACCATGAATGTATACTCTTCGATTGCAAATTGAATAGCTTGCGACAAATTTTGAAAATTTTGAGATAAAAGCATAACCTGTAATTTAAAATTATTTAGTCCTCTGGAAAAACAATCAATTGCCATTTTTTCATTGATGGGCTTCAGAATATTAATTTTAAAATTATCGCCTTCTGATTGCGCTAATATAAGATCTGTTAAAATGTTTTGAATTTCTTCTCCATATGTTTGAATATTTTTATTTCCTTGACGACAGTTTAATAATTTATTTTGTAACGCGACTGGACATTTTTTTGGTAAAAAATAGTGCTTCATATCCTGAATTAAACTTTTTACATCCGAATAATTTTGTTTTAAAATAAATTTTCCGTACTCCGATAGCCTTGTTTTTAAGACAAATTTAATTAAGAATTGCTGTGAAATTAGATTTAAAGTGCTGGCATATAATTCTAAATTATTTATCAAAGATTTAGTTACATTATCTCCACCGTTCATGATAGGTAAATAGTCTATAGCTGTCTGTAAATCAAATTGAGCCATTATAAATGTATAGGTATCTCACACAGGTTTAAAAATATAGATAAATATAATAGTTAAAATTATTTAAAATCACAACAAAAAATTCCAAAATATTTCCAAAACTTGTAAATTAAAAGAAATAGTATATTTTCAATAATCCACACATTAAATAATTCAAAAATCGTATAAAACTAAATCAATATTTAGCCGTAAATTAAAATGTATAAAAAGGATATATTTTTCTTCTATCGGGTTTTCAATATCCGGCGTCGTCAATGTTTGTCTCCTGGCGCCTGGGGACGATCACGACGCTGGATCTGCTAGCTGGGTGGGCCGGGCTGTTACCCTGGACTCCGTTCCTTATCCCGTACACTTCTTTGGGCCGGGCTATACCCTGGACACCTTTCCTTGTCACGTACGCTTCTTTCTTCGTCAAAATCTTCATATAAATACTTATGACGTAATTAACATCGTCAATATCTTCATAATAAACTTAGTAAGAAATGAATGTACTAAGTTGTCTTCATTCTTAATTCGATGTCTTTATTTTCAATAAAAAAAATATTATTTTCATTCTTCATTTTCTTCAATATACTCGTAACTTCATTTATTTTTCTTGATTCTTGCATCTTCATATTTATTCTTAAAAAATACACTTGATTTTTCTTTCTTGTAAGCTTCATTTATTTTTCTTTATTCTTGCGTCTTCTTAATTTATATTTTGTTTAATCAGTCATAAATTATTCGAACTTCGTTCTTCGTTTTTCTAAATCCCTTCTTTTGTCACCTCATTCTCCACAATTTTCCAAAAATCCACTCGTACAAACTTTTATTTTATTATTTATTAGTTCTGTTCGCGGCCTATATGACAATGATGCGAGACACGCGGCCGCGCCGGCGCAGGGCTGCGCCGACTGGCAGGGTCGCCATGTACAGATGAGGCGACTTAATGAAACGAGTGTTGACTTGATACTCCTCATTTATTCAATATGTTCAACGGTTATATAGGTTATTACAGACACACACACTATTAACTATGCTAAACTACTACACACCACACAGATATAAATTGTTTAGAATCCAAACGATTACTGATGTATATTACAAATCTTTGTTTGGATTTACGCATACTTATGTGTTTTACAAGTTTGAAGATGCGTATCATAGCTTACACAAAGACAGATTTGCTCAGCATTGAAAAACAAGTGACACTTACTTATACTTACATATAGATATAACACATGGGTACTAGTATCCTAAAGATCAGTATTTACTATTATTAGGTAAAATCCTTGAAAGTTTTATAACATTGCCATGTACAAGTTAACTAACAGCGTTGAAAAACTTGACTGAAGTATTAGATTACATATTGCTAAGGTTGTACTAAATGGCTTAACCTGGAGAAACCACAGAAAGTAAGAATTACAAAGACAATCAAGTAGACAGTGAGAATGATTCGGTCAACATCCATTTAACATCTCATTTCACTAATGTGTGGTTGTGCTCATATTCAATGTGTTATGCTGTGGTCCTTTGGAGAATTTCTATCTTTTGATTTCAGCTAGCTTTTAGAGTAGTCACAGAAGTTTATGATAACATGCCGCATCAAATGTGTCGAAGGGTTGTTTATATTTATTAACGAATGAAGACTAAATATACCCATACAACAATGAATGACACATTTAATACGAAGAAGGTGGTATGTATTCATTGTATTAAGGAGACATATACTGTTGGCAAATACTGGAAAATGCTAGATGGAGTCAAGGTAACCGTATTATCAATTAAATTACCCCAGGTAATCTAAGCATGCTAGCGGTGAGAATATATTTCCCTTAGTGACTTTGTTAATTCACAATTCATACTTTTTGCATGAGTGAAATATGTATGAGTGTGAAGGAACTAGTAATGAGAATTAGAAATCAAATATGATAAGTAATATATTACATTCACATGATAGTTGCTCCATAGCCACTTAGGCTTTGTGGGATCATGCGCAAAGAGCTTAATACATTGTTGAGTATATAATATGATTATTCACATAACTAGAAATAGAATAGAATATATTCAAAATAAGCTATTAAAAGAATTCCAATATGTAGAAACCATATGTTAGATTAGATACTTATGATCCTTGGTTTTAAGTTGATATTACCATAGAATAAGAAGTAGTACTCACGTACAGAAGTCTCACTCAGCAAAGAAATTCAAAGAAATATCTACTTAATGTGGTTGGCGATATGGTCTTAATTTACGTCAGAACTCAGTACCTTTTCGTTTAGATACCTAGACATCCATTGCAGGCCAATTTCATTCTTATAACTCTGGACAAACGATTCGTATAACTGAATTGACCACTTCGTGGCGTTCGGACAATCATTTATTTTTAGTAGCGCCTTAGAAACAGCTAAAATTTAGTTTTAGCCATTTCTGGCGTCAGGAATAGGGACATTCCTGTAAACAGAATGGCCGACTGTTAGCATTTCCTAAATCTGCCATATTTTTATTTATACTGGCAGTCCCAAATTGTGTTTTAATCTATACTTAATATTATAAAGCGGAAGAGTTTGTTTGTTTGTTTGTTTGTTTGTTTGTTTGTTTGTTTGTTTGTTTGTTTGTTTGTTTGTTTGTTTGTTTGTTTGTTTGTTTGTTTGTTTGTTTGTTTGTTTGTTTGTTTGTTTGTTTGTTTGTTTGTTTGTTTGTTTGTTTGTTTGTTTGTTTGTTTGTTTGTTTGTTTGTTTGTTTGTTTGTTTGTTTGTTTGTTTGTTTGTTTGTTTGTTTGTTTGTTTGAACGCGCTAATCTCAGGAACTAATGGTCCGATTTGAAAAATTCTTTTTTTGTTGGGTAGTCCATTTATAGAGGAAGGCTTTAGGCTATATAACATTCCGACAACCACGCGAACGAAGTCGCGGGCACAGCTAGTGTAAGATAATTTGCAATGCAACACCGGCTAAGCTGTGGACTGTCAACTGTCAATTTTGACATTGTTTGAAGAATGCCGCGCTAATGGCCGCGCTTTGAGAAAAAAAACAAAAGATCTGTTTGTGAAGTGTTTTACCCAGTGAAATAAGAAAAATACAAGATTTAAAGCATCCCCAGTTTTATTTAAAAGTACCTTGGGGAAAAGTTAAGTAATATATGGCAATGCTAACACAAGGAAACAATGAACAAACGAACTATTGACGGATTGGCGTTGGCACTAAACTGACTTTTCGCCACGCGGTTGGCCGTATTACGCCAGTAATATATAAGTCAATGTGGCTATATAATTAGCATCCCCCGTCCCGCTACACGTCTCAATAAGGCACATCAAATACAGTAAACTAACAAGCAACCCCATAGCGAATAGACGTTCATAGAATTAAATTAACCATTTAACGTTACAACTGTATAAATTAAACATCGGCAGCGAAAACAAGCAGATGTGCAAATACAATTGCATAAGTATGTAATGATTAATGATATTAAATATTTTTAATACCATTAATCATTACATATGTAAATTGTCTACTTACGTATAAGGCATAAAGACACTTGAGCATACAATACCTAACAATAATGAATGATATATCCAATTATTGGTTTATAACCGTGGCAGGTAATTTATCACGTCGGTAACGTTCATTGAATTCCGCGGCTTGGAGTAAAAATTATCAAAATGATGCTCTCAACTTAGAATATTTATTAAAATTATTTAACACCAATTTTTAGTAATACATTAATCATCATCATCTGAGCGTATTCCCGGTTGCATCCTCAGCGGTAACGCTTCAGAGGCCGGGGTCCGCTACCTAACCTAGGTGATTCGACGAGGTTACTGGCTTTTACACAGAGCGACTGCCGTCTGACCTCCGCAACCCAAAGGGTAGACCAGAACCAATCCTAGGATATGTATAAACACTAGATGGCGTTCGAGACCAACAGCTTTACGTGCCTTCCGAAGCACGGAATCATCTTTCTTTTCGGATAATCAGGTGATTCAAGCCTGCAATATCCTAACACAAAGTGTGCTTTCCAGTGGGATTTGAACTCACGACCTCCGGATCACCAGGCAAACGCTTGACCACTGGCCCACGGACGCAGTTTAGTAACATTAATGTTTAAAATAAATAAGTGAAAGAAGATTACCTGCTAATATCTTATACCTCCCATATTTCACTACACAATAATTCAACATCTTCCTATTACATCAGATATCTATTCTATCAGTTGGGAATAAATTAAATCATCGGTTTAATAATTAGCGTCTGATTTTCAATTCGCACTTAGAGATTTTGCTAAACATTCCTACATCTAATCAACCTTCATATCAACATATCAAACGTCTTCACGACACGACTTTAGAAACCTTAAATGCCATCAAAAATTTTGGGGTTGATATACATTCCTGGGATCCATTACTAGTTTACCTACTCACTCAAAAACTTGATTCCGAAACTCATGCTGATTACATGGGTTCCGTGAAGCGGCCGCGAGATTTACCCAACTTACAAGAATTAATATCATTCCTAGAAAGCAAATTTACTACGCTAGAGTCTTCTAGAAAGAAAACGGATGTACCTAGCAAATCATTTCCAAGTAGCAACAGCAATCAATCACGAAAATTTCACAATCAGAATTTCAACAAATCAGCATTCCCGACACACAGTCGGGTAATGGCGCAAAAATCAACAAGCAAAGTTAGCAATTCCTTGAAATATTACAAATGTGCCATATTTAAATCAAATGAACATGGAATATTTTATTGCCAACAATTTTTAAACATGCCGTCATACCTAAAACTTAATACATTGGCTAAGCTAACATATGTGAAAATTGTCTCTATTCTCATAGCAATAAGACTTGTATGTCAGAAAAACGCTATCGCGACTGCAATGGTAAACATAAAACCATTTTGCATGAAGCATTTACGCAAAACCGGCAAACTAATTCTGCTTCGTCGAAGAATACCGCCGGCGGAAATGCCCAGAAATCGGAGCCGTCGCAACCATTGCGAACAAACCCGCACGTGTCATTGCAATGTGACATCGCCGAAGTACTTTTGGCAACCGCGTTGCTTCAAGTTGGGCACATGGATGGTTCCCGTATAACCATACGAGCCCTCATAGATCAGGGATCTCAGGCCTCTATCATTACAGAGCATGCAGCTCAGCTACTTGGCCTCCCGCGTCAAAAATGTAGTGGCGTCATATCAGGGGTAGGGGCGAAAAACAGCAACTCTAAGGGACTAACTACTATCAACTGCAAATCTATACATAGCAACTTTGAGTTTGAAACAGATGTAGTTATTATGACAAAATTAATCAACCAACTGCCGAGCAACACTTTCTCCAAACCAACATGGTCTTACCTAAACTACATCGCTTTAGCAGACCCAGAATTTCACCTTAGCAGGCCAGTTGATTTACTCCTGGGCGCAGATGTCTACGCCTTAATTTTTTTAGAAGGTATATGTAGAGAAGGCCTTAACGTGCCGATTGCTCAGAATACGCGCTTAGGGTGGATTTTAACAGGCAACGTGAAGTCTTTGCAATGCAATGTCGTTCTTAACAGTTTAGAGGACATTAAAAAATTTTGGGAAATAGAGGATATCAGTAGCGAATCACCAAAGTCTTTGGAAAATCAGAAATGTATAGAGTATTACAAATTAACAACTAGAAGATGTGAAGATGGTCATTACGAAGTTCGTCTACCAATGAAACCGGATTTTGCTGAAAAGTTAGGGAAATCAAAATCAAAAGCAATTGCCCAATTTTTATCATTACAAAGAAAATTTAACAAACATGAAATTTTGGAAAAACAATTCAAAATATTTATGGAAGAATATCGAGCGCTCGGTCATATGATTCCCGCGTCAAGCAATTCGACTCCCCAGTATTACGGCACACATCACGCGGTTCAAGGTGACACAGTAAATCCGAAGTTTAGAGTAGTTTTTAATACATCAAGTAAAACTTCATCGTCAAACAGTTTAAATGATGTAATGGAATGCGGGGTGAATCTGAGAATGAGTGCAGGACCTGCAATCTCTAATCATCAAGTGGCGCGTTTACAGAATCGCGTTTACGGCCGATATTGAAAAAATGTATAGGCAAATTTGGATGCATCCAGAACATCAGCAACTACAGAAAATCTTTTGGAGAGACTCAACTTCCCGACCTCTACAAGAATACCAACTCACCACAGTGGTATATGGTACAAGGGCGGCTCCCTTTCTAGCGATGATGACGTTGAAAAAGCTCGCGTCTGATGAAAAAAACAATTACTCAAAACAAGCCATCGAAGTCCTAGAAACATCTATGTATATAGACGATTTGATTTATGGGGTGCATAATTCTATAGAAAAAGGGAAGCATTTTAAGCAGGAGCTTATCAGTTTATTAAGAGCAGGTGGCTTCAACCTCAGGAAGTGGAAGGCAGCACTTCTGAGTTGTAAGACGACACACCAGGAAATCAAGAAGAATTTAACTTCAAGAATGAACAGCAATCCAAGACTCTGGGTCTCTGTTGGAACCCCCAAGAGGACACATTCACCTTTCAATCAAAGTTTGACACGGCACCCAAATCATCAACTATCACTAAGAGAAAACTTCTATCAGAGATATAAAAAATTGTACGACCCGCTCGGCTGGTTATCACCCTTATCAACAAAACTCAAAATCATGTTTCAGCAAGTATGGCAGTGTAATCTACAGTGGGATGATCAAATTCCTAGCAATATCTACACTGAGTGGGAGAAAATCAGAGATGACATACATAACATAAATTTATTTCAATTACCACGATGGATACAAACATCAGAAAATGAGAGTTTTGAATTACATGGGTTTTCTGACGCGTCGAAGAAAGCCTACGCATGTGTTATTTACTCTCGCGTTATCAAAAATGGAGAATCATCGATATCATTATTGGTTGGGCGAACAAGGCTCGTGTCGAAAAATCAAGCAATTTCTCTGCCAAAATTGGAGTTGAGCGGCGCACTCCCACTAGCAAAACTCATGAAAAAGGTCAAACAATGCCTTAACAATTACGACGTTCAAGCATATGGTTGGGTCGACTCAATGGTCGTATTGGGTTGGCTTAACGGCGACCCAACGAGATGGAAAACATTTGTGGCCAACAGGGTCAGTGAGATCACACAAACAATGCCCGCGGAAACCTGGCATTATGTTAAGTCAGAGGAGAACCCCGCTGACTGCGCGAGCCGCGGTCTTACGGCTTCGCAATTAAAAAATCATACTTTGTGGTGGCGAGGACCGAGCTGGCTCCCGTCCTTTATCAAAAAACAAGAGCAAAAACAATATATAACCGATCAAGAGGTTAAAAGCAAAAAGCAAGTAAATGTCATTACGCAACAAGCGGATGATAATATCATTATGGACTTGTTATCAAGATGCAGTTCATTTATCAAAGCAGTAAGAATCGCAGAATGGATATTAAGATTTAAAAGCATAGCAAGCAAGAGCAAAGTAAATAACAAAAGCATAGAAAGCAAAGCATATAACAATTATTTATCATTATCAGAACTCAAGCAAGCAAAAACATTAATTATCAAAAACGTTCAGCAATTATCATTTAATCAAGAAATATCAGATTTACGTAGTGGGAGAAGCATTTATTCCAAAAGCAAACTATGTGAGTTTAACCCGTTCCTGGACGAGGACGGGCTACTCAGAGTCGGTGGTCGCCAGCGACATGCAAACCTCGACCCTGACATGCAGCATCCTATCATCATTCCTTGCAACAGTCGCCTCTCCGACCTTTTGATTGATCAAGCACATGAGCTAACATATCACGGGGGAGCGCGACTAACATCAGCATACTTACGCAAAAAATATTGGATCATAAGTGGCAACAGGGCCACCAAAAAGATGTTACATCGTTGTGTCATATGTAGGAGACATGACCCTAGCAAGCATATCAGATTATGGGAGATCTTCCTAGCGCGAGGACAAATCCCTCAAGGCTATTTTATCATATATCAGTGGACTTCACCGGACACTTATTTATCAAAGCGAACGTAGGCAGGGGCATCAAAACTATCAAGGGCTACATTGCCGTTTTTACCTGCATGGTAACAAAGGCTGTGCATTTAGAAGTCGTATCAGACCTGACGAGTTCAGCGTTCTTGGCAGCATTGCGAAGGATGTCCGCACGCCGGGGAACGCCGCGTCACGTCTATTGTGACAACGGCACGAACTTCTTAGGAGCCGACAAGGCACTTCAAAAAGAATATCAGGAAATACTTACCATTTTAGGCCACGACTTTCAAGCAGAAGCAGCCAGCATGGCTATCACGTTTCACTTCAACGCCCCCTCGTGGCCCACAGCAAATGGACTTTGTGAGGCGGCTGTGAAGAGCCTGAAACGTCACTTAAAAAGAGTCATCGGGGAGCATAAACTAACATTTGAAGAGCTTAGTACTCTGTGCGCGCAAATAGAAGCATGCCTGTCTTAACACTATATGACACAGAAAAGGATTTGCGCACCCGATGGTATCTAACTCAAAAAATATTCCGGGACATCTGGATGAGGTGGCAAAATGAGTATTTAACAACACTATCAAATCGCAGCAAATGGCGCCACCCGCGACCAAATATCAGCCTAAACGATATAGTTATCATACATGACGCTAACTTACCTCCGGGTAAGTGGGCACTTGGACGAGTGGTCGACTTGCATCCCGGGAGCGACGGTTACGTTAGGGTTGTGACATTGAAGACGAAAAATGGTTACCTGAAACGGCCAGTCGTGAAACTATCAATCTTACCTGTTCATCCCGAATCTGAAAACAAAACATTATCTTCAACGCCAGTGGAGGAACAACCAGAAAGGGAAATAAAACCGCTACAGCAATTTTATTATTTTTCATGACGTTCGTCACCAATGGGACATGTTCATACAATGTACTACATTTTCAAAACAATCAAAGTATATTTTTTGATAAATTGACAAACATGGAACTCGTAAGGGATCATTGGAAGCTAGTGGTCTACTACGATCTAAATCCATACTGCGAAGGTATGTCGGCAGCCGTAAAGTACATGGATTATCTAGACAACACATGCTCGACGATAAAAATACAATCACACTGCGATAGTATCATGTTACAATTGAATTACAGCTACTCCGAGTTCCTACATCATAACAAAATGTTGCTAGAACAGCACTTTTCGCGCACGCGACAACGAAGAGGGCTTATCAATTTTGTAGGAAACGTGGCTAATACATTATTTGGAGTACTCGACAGTAATTTTGCAGAAAAATACGAAAAGGACATTGAGTTAATCAGACAGAATCAAAATCATTTGGGATTACTTTGGAAACATCAGACCTCCATCGTTGAAGCAGAGCTTAATCTCATCAAGAGAACAGAAACCATCATAAACAAACAGCACAAGACCATAAATAAACAGTTGAACGACATCGAAACATCTATAAATACTCTTAAATCGGCGACACAAAATTCCTCGCTTATCATAGACTTTACATTATCAACTATCATAGCGAACAACTTATTAAATACATTGCAAGACGTACAAGACGATATCTTGGACACTGTCACCGACGTTTATCATGGGCGACTCAATTTACATTTATTGACCCCCGATCAGCTACGGCGAGAACTAAATATCATTTCCTCTCAATTAGCAAAAGACCTATCATTACCGGGAGACAACGCTAAGTTTTCAAACATATACAAATTACTGACAGTTAGAGCAAGAATATCAGAATCATACCTCATTTTTGAGATACAAATTCCCTTAATATCAAGAGATTTATATGAGATCTTCCACATGATTCCCATTCCTAAGCAATTTAAGGTCAGCATGGTTCACATTTTACCTATCAGTGAGTACGTAGCAATGAACATACATAAAAATGTATTTATATCAATAACAGAGCGCGAACTGAGACTTTGTTCAAAGCAATCCCCTGAGACTATTTTATGTTATTTAGAAAAACCTATATATCAAGTGAAGAACGATCATGATCTTTGCCTCAAGGACATCAGCTCCTTATCATGTCAATCAACTTCCGAACAATGTGAAGACATCTTCCGAGCAACAAATAAACTTAACATTTATTTTTATTTCTGCTGCAACACATGTAGTATCAAGTTGATATGCGCGGATCACATTACTGCCATTCAATTGAAACAAGCTGGGCTAATGACACTGGGTCAAGGATGCCTTATCAGATCAGCTGATTTCTCGTTATATTCACATCGAGAAATAGAGAGCAATATTAATATCACGACTCATCTCGACATTCCTGAGATGGCTCCTATCAATTTAACAATATCACATCCAAATATCAAAGATACGGATGATATCAATCAAGAAGAGCTGCTTGCCTTACAAGAAAGAATCAACATCATGAAGCAAAATGAACCACTCGCAGAAAGAGTGTCTTATCATGACGTGCATCATTACGTCGCTATCTACGTGTTGGTAAGCGCTGCGCTGGTGGTCGGCGCGGCGCTCGCCTGGCGCCGGGGAAGACGCGCGATCGCAACTCGCGGCGGTTCCTGCGGCCCGACTTCCGAGCATAACAAACAGACTGAAGTGCAGAAAACCAGTGAATCGGTTGAACTTCACGATGTAAAGTGCGGTGAATCAAGTGAAACGGCTAACGTTAATATCAGTGCGCGTAATCAAAAGCAAAATCGAGGCACGTCGCCTAATTTTGACTCGGTCTTTACTATCAGTGAAAGCAAACTCTAACTTCTATGAACTCTTAAATTTCCTATCATCTTTCGGCCCGGGAGCATGTACGGGCCATAGCACGTACAATTTGCAGCGTCAGCGCGTTCACACGGCGCGGCGCTTGCACTCGAAAAATTACACAGTTCACGTTCACGTTTACATCCGCGACGGTCCGCGAGTGACGTGTGCTCATATAATATATCAAAATTATCAAATCATTGTTTCAATTTATCAGTTATCAATATACATCTTTCTATCAGAACTTTCTATCATTTACTATCATTCTATCACTATATGTTTTGGTAACAAATCATACAGGCATTTCAGGAGTCAATGGACATAATGGCAAGATAATTCGACACAAAAATGTATGTATTTATTTATTTAAAAACTTTATTGCACAAAAATATTGTACAAGTGGTGAAATTATTGCCATATGGCATTCTCTACCGGTCAACCGTAAGACCAAGCAGAAAATATGTGTGGCTGGCGTGATTAAAATAATATTAAAAGAGGAAGAGAAAATATAAACATGAAAAAGATAGAAAACATTAATTAAATAGTATTTGATTGGTGAGGTGAATGATTATTTGCCGCCGGAACTTGTGCAATAAGTGATTGTAAATATCTATGTCTCTATTGGAGACCAAGATTTCATTATATTGGCGACACATGGTCACAAAAATGGGATTATAATATAAAGTGTTGTTGAAATAAACTTGTAGATTAAAATCATTGTAATTTAGATTTCTAGATCTAAACCGGGTATTAAAGTTAATTGCAGAAAGGAGACTCTAGGAGGCAGTGAATAATTTAAAAGAGAAGTACTAAGTTGATATACTCTCGGCGTATACTAAGAGGAATTACCCGAAAATACTATACTCTCGACGTATACTAAGAGGAATTACCCGAAAATACTCCAGACGCTCTCTGTAGGAGCAAAGCGTCTGACCCACATCTAAAACTAAGGACCTTTAAGCAGCGCTTTTGAATTGCTTCGGTTGTATTAGTGTGAACGTTATAGAAAGGAGACCAGATAGCTGAGTTGTACTCAAGTATGCTGCGTATCAATGAAAAAAATAGATGGAGAAAACTATCGGTCTTCTTAAAGTCCTTAGTTAACCTGCAGATAAAATCGAGCAAACCTGAGCAACGCTCAATAATATAGTCATAGTGGTCATGAAAAGATAACTTGCTATCAAATAAAATACCAAGATCCCTAGCAACTTGTTTGCGATCTAGTGTTTTACCATCCAAGGTGTAGTTATAAGTAATTATATTTGATTTCCTAGTAAAAGTCACAGCAAAACATTTGTCAATACCAGCCTGGAAAGATCAGATTGAAGCCTTAAATCATCATCGGTATTCTCGACGGTGGAATAAATTTTTTGCATATAGAAGACAAGGGCAAGAAAGATTCTCGATTAGATCGTTTATAAAAATAACGAATAATAAAGGGCCTAGGTGACTTCTCTGTGGTACTCCCGATGTGACAATAACTGGCGCCGAGAGATGACCTTTTACTGCCACAAGTTGACTTCTACGACTCAAGTAGGATTGTATCCATCGTAACAAGTTTCCGTGAATGCCATTACCGGCCATTTTGCTACAAAGTTTTATCTGATTCACTTTGTCAAAAGCTTTTGAGTAATCAGTAAATATTGAGTCAACCTGAAAATCTTGGCAAAAGCATTACAAATATAGTTTTTTTATTCAAGTAGGTTTGACGTAGTAGACTTACCAGCGACAAAACTATGGTGTTGTGGATGTAAATAAGGCTTTATGTGGTTATACAAAATGTCGTACACAATACTTTCAAATATCTTAGCGAAACAAGACAGTATACTAATTGGTCTGTAGTTTTGACATTGGGTTTTATAACCTGACTTGTAGACCGGAATGACGTGTGCTACTTTCCAAAGTGTAGGAAATATGCCAGTTTGAATTGACCTACAGAATAAGATACGCAAAGGCTCACACAACTTCTCTGCACAGTTTTCGATAAAAATGGCTGGAATATTATCTGGCCCGGGGTGCCTACTGGGCTCACTTCGCCGCGCTTGATCGTCTGTCATTTTTAACCTTTGAAGGGCACGCACACAGCCATAACATTGCGAATCTTGAACGTATGCCATAAATAATATAGATTTTTGGGTCCGCTTGCTGTGGAGGGATTTCAAAACGATAACATTTACATTAGCGATAAAACGATACAATTATTTAAAATGTATTTACTAAAGAATATTTAAAAAAAATTTAGGGTGTTTTTTAAATTAAAGAATAATATATTTTTTATTTATTTATAATGTAATTGAAAGAGCCACCCACAATGTTTTCGTTGGTAGTAACCTTGGTCTGTGGTAGTTGGTAACCATAGATTAAAGTAAGCACGATGATACACACTACGTTTTAGAAACGATGACAAACACACCGTTTTGCGGCCGTTGAAACGGACATGACTAAGAGTGGACGAGTCGTAGTTGTTGGAGATCTAAAATACCTCCTATGGAAATTCAAAGATCCAAAAATAATTAACTTGCGAATGCAGTCCTCCATTAATCAACTCTTCTTCTTCTTCGTCTAAGCGCGTTCCAATATAACATGCATGTCAATGGTCACCCAAGGATGCCAAACACCTTGCAAAATGGAGAAGAAATAACCGGAACAGTTTAAATGATTTGGCTATAGTGTTACGACCGGCCGCCTGCCTGATGTCAACCCTCTTTGGCAATGTATTTGTGCGAAAAGTTTTACAACCAGCTGCCGCCCGACGTTTACCCTCCGAGGGAATGCAATTGTAGCACGAGATGTTTGTGCTTAGTCCTTTAGTCGCCTCTTATGACATCCACATGAAGAGATGGAGTGGTTCTATTCTAACCCGGAACCACACGGGTGAGGTCCTCCATTAATCAACTACTGCAACTGAACCTTCAACTGGTGACGCGAATAAAAGTCACAGTATTGGTGACGTACCGTCATTTTGACGTATTGCTTAAAAGCCAAAATACAGAAGACTTACAACATAGAGGATAAAATAAATTACGTTATATACAAGAAGATAACTATCTTTTGTTAATAAACCACCTTCATTCACTTTAATAGAATGATTTACGTAGAAAATACTCCTAGGAACTTGGTATAAATTTTTGCTCTTTTTTCGTAGACATGAGATCAATCAACATAAAATTTTAAAAAATCATAGAAAAAAATAAAACTCATACTTTTTCTTAATGATTTATAAGTAATTAATGATATTGCATCATTTTAGAATATAGGTCCCATAAGAATTAACCGGACAAATGCGAGTCAAACCATTCATATATGAATTGATAATTATTTGATGTAAAATGAAATTTTGCATAATACCTACTCCGAATATAATACTGTAAATACCATAGACTTATTTTAGGTTTTCTTGTAAAGAACTATTTTCTGTATTTTTTTAAATTTAAGACACCATTGTTTCGGAGATACGAGTAGTCTAGGGGGTCCCGGGAGAAAGGACAATTGTCGCCTATTTTTTAAAAATAACATTAAAACTATTAATCTTGAAATTATATAAAATACATATTTCAGATTTCCATAACAAGACATTTTGTTCAATATGTCATACAGTGAAGTTTGCAAAAGTTTGATTTATTATTTTCTAATTTACTTCAAAAAGTGGCCGCCATGGCCACTTTTGGGGGTGATTAATTAATTAGGGAGGGGGATATTATAAGTGTGTAAATAAGAAAGTTAAAATCTTCTCTATTTGGATTGATTTTTAATGGCAAATTTAACTTACTATCAAAACAAAATACTGACACTATTAGTGATGTGACGTCAAAATGACGTCGGGTACCCTCTATATGCTCACCTATGCGCGTGCGACATTCAGTTTAAGTTATGGGGGACGCCAAACTGAGAAACAAGCAGCTACTAAAAAGAGCAGGGTCGAGGAACAAGCCGTTCGAATGATATTTCGTGATTTTTCTTGGGTGACGTCAATTTGACGGCACTTCACCAATTGAAGGTTAAATATCTGTGAAAGACTTAGTGTTAAAGTTAAGTTAAAAGTGTTTCAATTTGAATTTCAATGGCAAGGATGCCATCTCATATGTACCTAAACCACTTTAGTGAAACATTTGAATGTTTTTCAATAAAACTCAAGTGTAAACTATAATGATCAATACGAATAGCAGCTTTTTATGAATTAATAAAAAAAATAAAATGTTATAATAAGCAAAGTGCTTTTGTTTCTTCCACTGATACGCCGAACGAAGTGATTATATAGGTACTCTTTGCGTCGAACTTCGCTGAGTATGTATTCAAATAAATCAAATAAGGCTGATTTCAGAGTCACGCGTTTGAACAGCGCCGTTCAGACGCGCGCGCTTGCATTTACACTAGACAGTAGCCGCCTCGTTTCATAGTCACGCCGTTCAAACGCGCCGTCCGTGAAGCGCGCGCCGTTGGACAGCGCTGCCGAAGCGCGCGCTGTCCGAACTCCTCTGCTGGCAGTTAGCGTTTAAGAGTGACGCCGGTCAGACGCGCTGTTGCGTACAGTCAAGTACAGTTGTAAAACAAGATATACGTTGCAAAAACAAATACCCAACTACGAGAAAATTCTTCCTGAAAAGTTTAATTATTGCAAACTCTGCAGCTATTTACAGCTAACAATGTTTACATTTTTAAAATTAACTTATTCAGACCTTTCATTTGATATACCACTCGTTATCGAAGCAAAATATTTTTTTTTTGAGACCAACCCTTTTTTTTATGTAGGTATCATTCAACAGTGCCTTCAAAAAGTTTGCATTATTTCGGCTGAAGGAAAACTGAACTCGGACCAAAAATTAAGAATAAGCAATCTATGCCGCAAAGTTAGTCATGGCACATCACAGATGGCTGTCTAATACCAGTCCTTAAAGCAAAAAACTATGTACTCTCATACGACTATCCAAGCCCTTAAAGACAAAAACGACCTGTCCCGACGCCTTTAAGCCCTAAAATCAAGTATCGAAGAGTCCTCCAAACCCGCTCCAGGAGCGTCCTATTTCGCTGACCTGGTAAAAAAAGGGAGCTAACAATTTTATTCAGCCTCCTAAAGTAAGTGCCGTAGCGATCCACCCTAGTGATAAGCAGAAAAGTAGCGAGGAGACTAAATTATTAGTCCAAAAAATTATAAGCCCTGTCCAGATGCAGCTACATGTACGAGGATTGAGGAAAACTAAAAATGGGGGAGTCATAATTAGCACTGAGAACAAGGCCGACGTTGAAAAACTGAAGCAGTCAGCGCAACTGAAGACCTCTGGCCTTACGGTGGATGAGCCGCATAAACGTAAACCCAGAATTGTTATAATTGGAGTTCCATCATCTATGCCGGAAACGGAAGTTTTCTCCTGCATCTACAAGCAGAATTTAGCCGACAAGTTATCCGGTACCACTTTGGAAAGTTTCTTGGAATCTGTCAAGTTAAGCCACAAATCTGGGAAAAAAAATGCTGAGTCCTGCAATGTCGTAATAGAAGTCCCTGCGGATATACGAAGAGCCCTTATTACTAATTACAGAGTGTTCGTAAACTGGTTTTCTTGTCCAGTGAGAGACTTTACTCTGGTGACCAGGTGCTTCAAGTGTCAGCAATATGGACTGCGGCTAGAACATGCCGGGAGACAGTCAACACCTGCGGACACTGTGGTGTGGTAGGCCATGCCATGGATGAATGTACAAAAAATGGAGATCCCCCAAAATGCGCAACTTGCCTTCATTACAAGAATCCGTGCGACCATAAAACAGGCGACCACACTTCCCCAGCGAAATTAATGGCCGAAAAAAGGTACATGAATTCCATAGACTATGACGGCGCCTAAGTGCGCCACTTATTAGATTATTTTAGATCTTAATATCTTTATTTGTTAACTATTGATAGGTTAATTTCGGATTTAGACAATTTCTCTGTTTTAGAATCGAAAAATTGTGAGGTTGAATGCTGCAAACAATATCTATCCTCATTTAACAATCCATTAACTTTCATAACACAAAATATTCGGAGTATTAACAAAAACTTTGACAATTTTAACGTTCTTTTACATAGAATCAACTTTGACTGTGACATAATCGTTTTAACCGAATGTTTTCTAAAAAGTCATGGCAATCTACCTCTTATGAAAGGTTTTAATATTTTTAACAGTTTAGATAATTTTAATAAAAACGGCGGGATAGTAGTTTACTCAAGGAATACCTTGAATGTAACTGTAGAAGAACCAATTATGTTAGACTGTAATCGGCTACTTATAAAAATAGGCAGAGATATTGCAATATTAGTCATTTATCGCTCCCCCTCTCACACAAACACCAATATTTTTTCAGTTTCATTAAATGAAACACTGCAAAGTTTATCCTCTTTTAAACATGTAATAATTATGGGAGACCTTAACATTGATATTCGCCCGGAGAAAATCGACTCAGATGCTTTGGAGTACCTTAATATATGTGCTTTACACGGCTTACTCCCTGGACATACGTTTATCACGCGACCCAAAAGCGGTACGTGTCTGGATCATATCATGGTAAAAACTAAATTTCAGTCATTAGTTCCTAAATCGAGCATAAACGATCATCACGCTGCCCTACTAACATTAGATCGTAAAGTACCAAAAATGTGTCAAACGCAAATTAGAACTAAATTAGATTACAAAAGACTTGAAGATTACTTATGCAACATAAATTTCGACCTTGTTTATAATACCGCTGATACGAATATTTCTTTGTCATACTTGATAAAAACTGTTCGACAAGCTATAATAAATAGCACAACAAGAACGTATTTGACAAATAAAAATCGAAATATTAAGCCCTGGATTACACCAGGGCTCATTCGCTGTATGAGACATAGGGATAAATTACACAAAGTAGCAAATAGTAATCCGAAAAATGTAGTATTACAAATATCATATAAACGATATCGTAATTTTTGCAATAATCTCCTCAGAAAAATCAAATGTAACTATGAAAAAAATGAATTATTAAAAGCCGGTGGCAATAATAAAACAATATGGCATACTATAAAAAAAGTTACATATACTACTAAACAGCATGAGTCATCTTCAAGTTTATTGCAAGTGCACGCGTCACAGCTGACCTCTGCAAACATTGCAAATTCTTACTTTGTAAATATAGGTAAAAATTTAGCCAATAAAATAAAAAGACAGTCGCCTACTTCGTCCTTAATTCCAACATCCCGCTCTCTCAACTCATTTGTGTTGCTAGACACGGATGAAACTGAGGTGGAAGCGATTATTTCGAACTTGAGGGATAGCTGTGCCGCTGGGTGGGATGATATATCTAACCATATTCTAAAACATTTCAAACACATCCTAGTTCGCCCATTCACCCATATTTTCAATAAATGCCTGTCCGAAGGAATATTTCCTAGATGTTTAAAAAAAGCCGTCGTAGTTCCTATTTACAAAACTGGTGACAAAGATCAGGTTTCAAACTATAGACCTATTTCATTATTACCTTAGATTTCACAAATCTTGGAGAAAATTATAAACAACAAGCTTCTTTCTTATTTGGAAAAGTACAATTTATTATCGAAAATGCAATTTGGTTTTAGGTCTAAGTTATCAACAGCGGATGCTGTTCATAGTCTTACCGATTATTTAGTACAGGAACTCGATAGTGGCAAAAAAAAAATAGGAATATTTCTTGACCTTGCAAAAGCTTTTGACACAATTTATATTCCCAATCTATTGCAGAAGCTTGAAAACATAGGCATAAGAGGAAATGAGCTCAAACTCTTCGCAAACTATTTAGAGGAACGTACTCAATGCGTTAAAATAGGCAATATTTTTAGTTCTGACCAAAAAAATAGGTGTTTTGGAGTTCCCCAAGGAAGTATTTTAGGCCCGACCCTGTTTCTAATTTACATCAACGACCTGTGTAATTTAAATATAGAAGGAGGGAAATAATCTCGTATGCCGACGACACGCTCTCCTGTTTTCTGCTAACTCAGTTGATGAAGTCCTCATATACGCGCAACAAGGTTTCAATATTGTTAATTATTGGCTTCAGCAACACCTTCTCACTTTAAACACGGCGAAGACTAAATTTATTCAAATTTTCATGCGTCATTTGCACTCATCTCATTCTAACATGAAAATATTTGCACATCACTGTACAAACCCTACAAATAATACGTGCGATTGCCCGGCTATTTACATCACTAACACAATTAAATATTTAGGTATTGTAATTGACAAATCTCTTTCTTTCAAGCCTCATATAGAAATCCTAAATGGCAGAATACGTAAATTAATATTTGTTTTCAAAAAATTACGTTCATTTGCAAACTCAAAACTAATTAGGCAAGTTTATTTTGCCTTATGTCAGTCTATTATCAAATTTTGAAATTATCAGTTATTGCTAAAATATCACTACTAACCATTGAGAGAGCACAGCGATCCATTCTTAAGGTTTCCGCCCTTTTCTTTTCCCCACAGATCTTCTCTATAAATCCTGCAAGGTACTAACAGTTAGGCAATAAGTATCATAAAATTTTATTAATTATAATTAAACTAAATATAACAATAATAAATTGAATCTAAAACTAATATTACAAACAACAAACAAAGAAAACAAAACAGAAGAAGGAATAATAATAAAAAAATTAAATATAATGCTAATCGAAGAGCCCACCTCGGAGCATACCTGGCTCAAAAGTACCCATAACGCCAGCTGCATTGCCACGCTGAATGGCGAGGGCAAAGTGTATTGCGTCAGGTATGCTCCGGAGCGAGGATCGCCTCGATTGTTACGCAGGCGTCGCCCTAAATGTGCGATAAATTTTTTGGCCTCCTCACACCAGGGCCCGCCAGTTCCGACAGCGAATGGAATGAAATGGTATTGATTTAATTTCGCATACTTAACGTGTTTTGCTTTAGCGGCACATTCTGCAGCGGACCCTGCTTTCTGGACTGTACGAGATAAATGGGACGTGGCGAAGGTACTCACGCAAGTGGCGTCCCAGAGTAGGCATCTGCCTTTTTCCCACGGTATTAAGGTGAGCCCATCTGGACGTTTACCGTCCGTGGGGCAAAGTCCGGGAGGCTCAAGGACGCAAGGTACGTTTGCCGACACTAGGGCTCTGCGGATGATATCATTGAGTGTATGCTGTCTAGGGAATCTTCCAGCGCATCTTAAGCAGCTGAGGCCGTGGTAGCCGTTACCATCAACGTGCGTACCGCATGGGCAACGGTGTGGCTCACAGACGTTACAACCTAGCCTCAAGGCGACTGCAACCCGTAAAGAGTTATCATCTAGGTGAGTGCCTAGTTGAGGTGAGGGCAACGCTTGGAGCCAGGCGCCTGACTCTGTAAAAGTTGCGGCTTTTATTCGTGCTAGGTTTAAACCGTCAAGTGACTCCGTTAGCTCTTTTAAAAAGAGTTTGGAACTTAAATCAACCCATGCCCTCTGAGAATGGAGATTTTCAGGCGGCAGTATGTTCGGACACATAGTTCTCCGAGCCTCTAAAGCATCATCCTGTAGGGGAATACTACAACTGTTACCTTCTTTATGTAAAATCTTAGTGACCAGCTCAGTAACACCATACGAGGAGGCGAGGAATGCTGGTAACCCCACAGTCTGGGCACATCTAATGCCTAAACCACCGTACCTAACAGGTAGCACAGCTTGTTGAAATTGATGTTCGTCTAAAGTGACATTGATTATTGTTTCTAATATGGTTTTTATAGTGCTATCAAAAGCAGAAATAGCGTTCGGGAAAAGCCATGCTCTAAAAAGTACTAACGCGACGTGAGCTGATAGTTTAACAAGATGCTCTTGAACGCGTTAAAGCATTTGCGTCTTAGAGTTTAAAGCTGCTGGAGTTGCTATAGGGAAAATAGGAGCCCCTAAAAGTTCAAACGTATTGTGGTCAATTATTCTAATGTTTGGAACCATATTATCAAAGGATGTTATACTTTACTTTGCTTCCTCTCCGCATGGGTAAAATTCACACTTGGATGAGTTTACTGTTAGGCCAATTTGCTCCAAGCCCGTTAAGAGAGTATTAACGTCCTTTATAACAGACTCTGCTGGTCCGCTTATGGTAGCATCATCTAAATACCAAACGTTCAAAGGTGACTGTAAGGAAACGATTAAAGGATGTATTGAAAGACTAAAAATAAGTGGACCCAAAGGATCTCCTTGCTGGGCACCTACTTGTGATGGAATTCTGTTACCATTGAAATATAAATTACTTGGTTCCGAGTAGCATTGATGGAGAAATGGATATAATGACGAGATTAACTCCTTAGTCTCTGTCAAGAGGGTATCTCTTTCCACGCTGTTAAAAGCATTCTTGAGGTCTAATTTGATGATGACACAACCTTTGTTTGCAGGGTCCATGGCAAAAGCTCGTGTTGAGTGGATGGCCGCCTCACAACCTAAGGCTGTGCCAAAACCTAATTGGTGTGGTTGTAGATATGTGGCCATTGAGGAACGTACTTCATGGCAGCCAAGCTTCGCTACGAGACGACGAAAGGTGCAACCTACTGCTATTGGTCTAATGCCGCCATCTTTTTTTTTAAGAGCGCAAAGCGAAGTTCCTATAGAAATGGTGACACTTCGTTGTTAAGGGAACCTTTTAATAAAAAGTTGCATAGGCGTGTAAGGGCCTCAAGTAAAAGAGGTCCATTACCACCAGCTGTGTGAGACGTCAGTTCCTCAAGATGCTGTGGGCGAAGCCCATCGGGTCCAGAAGATGATGAGGTAGGGAAAGTATTTAGGGCAGAGGAAACCTCGTCAGACGAGACCACGAGAGAACTTGTTAAACTTTCAGGAGTAAGAGATGGTATTGAGAGAGGGCACGAAGGTATGGGATGTTTTTCTCTCAGTGGTGACAAAGTATCTTCATTGTTTGGCGCAATATTACAATCAGACACTAAGACGCGAGCTGCACCACCTAAGTCACCTTCGTGTACCTTGGCTTCTACGCGTTTGTAAATGTCAAACGAGCGGCTGTTGAAATCCTTCTCTGGTTTAAGGCACACACTGTCTATGTTTTTTTTAACTTTTGTTGTGAGTGAGGCGTTACCGCTCTTATCTGGAATTTTTAGGGCAGACAATGGGAATGAAAGCAACTTGAACCAGGAATCTTTTGTGTTAAAATTAACGCTATCATTAATCAGATTAATAAGTCTCTCACCTGCGAGATTTCTAGCACCTAAGGAATGTGTTTAAGAATGCGAACTGACTTTTTAATTTGGGGAAGATTTTCAAGCTCAAAAGTGCTAATACTAGATGATTGTGAATACCTTAATTCTTCTTAAACTTCTTGGGATGAGGATTCAGAAATATGTGGAGATATGTGTTTGTGCATACGTCTTATATGAGTTTTTATGCGGACGTATAGTCGAGTTGAGCCAGGGCAATGTGGACAGGCGACACCTGCGTTGGAAACTCACGTTGTCATTGTGACGACACTTAAATTAGAAAGGTTTAAAAGACAATGTTTTTATAAAAAGAGACTATAAATGAAACTTAACAAAATAAACATATTATCAACACACAGACACAGGGCACTAGGGAAGTGTAGACGGCATACACATATCTTGAATTTAGTAAACATTGTAAGGGTTTATGAAATTTTCTTAATAAAAAAAAATCACTAAACTTTATCCAGCTGACACCTGTTTAATCTTCCTTTGGTATACTTAGGAATGGGTTTTGGAGGGAGTACCACATTACATCAGCTTGTCTAAACGTTGGGCAACTTCGTGATAGATCTGTTTGATATCCTCAAGAAAAGCAGTCCTTAAAAAAAATCATGTAATCCTCAAGGATAGGCACTAAAACGGGTGATGAGGATTCATCTATCATATCACTCTAAAAGCAAATTTCTGCACTTTTATGGGCCTAAAATAATTAATATTGGAAAATATTTGTAATATTTTTTGCTGACATCTTTGACGTTGTTGACGTTGGTTTTCATATTATGTAAGGCTTAGTAGTCAATTTTGTTAGGCAATTATTTATATTAAGCACAATTCTCAAACAGCACGGCGCACTGCCATTCACCACACAATCAAAAAGACGGAAAGATATTGTTTGCGCGAAAAATATTCATACAAAACACGACTTCACCTCTCGATTTTTTTTATTCCTCGGCCCACTCCCCTACAATAGACTTAATAAAAAATTTGATTTTTATCCCTTTACTTACAGTGCAACTAAAAAAATTCTACAAGAAGCTCTACTAAATATAACTTACGAAGAAACAGAGGAGTCTTCAAAAAACGAGTCTATATCTTCCTGAAAGGCCGGTAACGCTCTTGTTACACCCCTGGTGTTGCAGTTGTCCATGGACAGTGGTGATCACTTACCATCAGGTGACCCGCTTGTTCGTTTGCCGACCTATAACATAAAAAAAAAAAAAAAAAAAGAGGAATTATTAATAGTTATAAAATAATAAATGATTTATTTTAATTTGTAATTTAATTTTTAAGTGTAATTGTTTATTATGTTTATAGTACCAGTTAGCGTTGTAACGCCTGAAATACAGGAGGATTGTCATCCTAGTTCAGGTACCATTAAATTATATTACCATATACAATGTATTGTTAAATGTATAAATGTAACATACCATATTATTTGAATAAAGATTATTATTATATATTATATTATTATCATATTTATTTCATATATATAAAATAAAGCCTATGTCACGTGGACGATAATGACGGATCGATTAATATCTCATTTGTGAAAACTTGATAAGCAGTTCAGATGCTACGGAAACACACATAGATATTAGATAGTAATAAGTAATGATTTCATCGATACTGATCGACCAAGTTCGGCAAGATATTTGTGAGACTTTTTTCGGCTGGTCATATGGGGATACGATTCACACTAGATCGCAGTAAAGTACTTTCCAATTTGTATAAAAGATCACTTTCGTCAAAAGATCTTGACGAAAGGCGAAAATAATTATGAAACCTGAAACTATCTTCTCGTAAATCGGAGAACGATGTGATACACAGGCGCCTCTCAGTAACCTTGTGGCATTAAAAGGACCAATTTGCAATCTTCCACAACGTAGCCGTTGCAATCTTTTCCATAAAAAATAAAAAGCTTATCCTGTTATTAGCATATTATGTTTGTACCCATGATGACGACTATACACAACTGTACTGAATTATGTAGAAACCACACTGTTCACTCATACATATAATTTGAGTGAATAATGTGGAAGCCAAGAAGAATCGATTAAATGGAATTTTGCACTTGACTGTACATTGCAACTCGTTTCACAGCGGTCCGCCGGTCAAGCGCGCGCTGTTGAAACGCGCCGGCCAACGGCGTGTTTGGCCAGCGTCACTCTGAAACCAGCATCTGGCACGGAGATCTGGCATAGCTGATGATGATGTCAGCCGGGTCCAACGACTAGGTAAAAAGGCAAGCTTACAAAATATCTGATGCCACTTGTCACCATACCCAGTCTAAACTATGGTTGCTTGATATGTTGGATAGTCTATGGCTATACGATTAACTTATATCATGTAAAGTGTGCACTATGATTATTAACTATAGCAACACTGTATATTTTTGTCAATGACTGAGGTTTCTAATCTATGGATATATCCTCCCGTTTTCTTACATTGTCAATGTCGGTCTGTGTGCTCGCTCTCTGCAAATATCATTATTGATGTACATACTATTGTGTAATTTCTATAAATATCCATGGACAAAACAATGGAACAATAGCTGTATTTTAAAAGTAAATACACAACCATTGAAGCTATCCAGTCTTTTATTGCGTTGGAATAGTCTGCTGCCGACCCGTCTCACTCCACACGATTCACACCTCAACAGGTTATATTGCCCAGCCAAAAGAAATCCGAAGTCATCTTGGAAGAGACTTTCGTCGAGCAGCGATTGATGCAGGTGGGAAATAATATTTTTATGCCATAACCAAGAAGTGAGGTTATTTTTTCGACATCATGGTCCAAGAACAAAATCCGCCTGCACCCGGCGTGGCTCCTTTTGTTTTCAATGGCACTGGAGCGATGGAAAAGCTGGACGGCACTAACTATACCACCTGGAAGTTTTGTCTCAAAATGATTTTGATTACCGAAGGATTATGGGACACGATTGATAGACAAACCATTGAACCCCTGACGGGCGCTGACGCTGCACGCGACCAACGCGCGCTGGCTCGCGTTTGTTTGAGCATTAAACCAGCATTATTTCAATACGTACGTGATAGCAAATCGGCCAAACAAGCTTGGCAAAAGTTGGCTGATGTTTTTGAAGATAAAGGGCTGTATCGCCGAGTTTTATTATTGAGGCAGTTGCATCGCGTCGAGTACACTTATTTCAACGACATGGCTCGCTACATTGAACATGTAATGTCACTTGTTCACCGATTGGCAGATATTGGAAAGACAATTGAAGATGAAGAAATAGCCGAGATACTGTTGAGTGGTCTTCCATCGGAATTTGACACTCTGGTGTCCAACTTTGAAACATATTGCATTTCTACCAAACTAGAGAGTGAACTTGTAAGGGCCCGTCTTCAACAGGAGGCTCAAAGGAAAGTGGAGGTCAGTAATGGCGCCCCCGCTACTTCAACGGCTTATGTATCCAAAGTTATTAAATGCACTTACTGTCAAAAGCCAGGGCATATTCGCCTGAAGTGTTTCAAACTGAAGAAGGATAAGCGTCTGAAGAAGAAGAAGGAGGATGAGCCGGCTGTCACTGCTGCCTTTATTACTCAAGATTACCCGGAAATATACGTTGATAGTGGCGCTTCGTCTCATTTGGTGAACAACTCAAATATGTTGACAGACATTAAGGATGTGAATGTTCAGAACATTACAGTAGCAAACAATGAGTGTATGGCAAGCTCAAAAGTTGGGGACATGAATATTAAATTTAATAATATGGTAAGAATTTTTAAAAATGTTTTGTTTGTTCCTAATCTTTCTGCCAATCTTTTATCGGTATCAAAACTTTGTTCAGATGGATATTCTCTTTATTTTGACAGAGGTGGCTGTTATATTTATGATAGAGATTGTAAAAATAAAATTTCTGGCAACTATATAGCTACAGCTAAGTGTAAAAATGGTATCTATAAGTTGGATGGTTCGGTCAATGTCAATAATACTAAAAAGTATTCGCGCAGTATGGTGCACTCTTTGCTCCTGCAATCTATGCAGGATTCATCGAGTCCCGCAGTCGCTACCTCTGTACCATCAGCATTGGACATTTGGCATCAACGATTAGGTCACCTAAACCATGAAGGTATGTGTAGGTTAAGGTTGCATGGGTGTGGTGTATCTTTTCAGGAAAAAGGGTCAACAAGCTGTGTGGCTTGCCTTAAGGGGAAGCTTACGGCTGAGCCTTTTCCGAAGACAAGCACCAGCCGCACTACACAACCATTGCAGCTCATCCACAGTGACGTCTGCGGGCCAATGCCAGAGGAAAGCTGGGGTGGTGCGAAGTAATTGGTGACATTTACTGATGATTACACCAGAAAAAGCTTTGGATATCTGATGAAGAATAAATCACAGGTAATTGATTGTTTTATGCAATTTAAAGCTGTAGTTGAAAAACAAATGAGTTTGCCTATTAAATGCTTGAGAACAGATAACGGGGGTGAATATTGTAGTAATAAATTTTCTCAATATTTAAGAGATCAGGGCATTATTCATCAAACTACTATTCCGTGGTCACCAGCTCAAAATGGTGTTGCCGAGCGTTTAAATAGAATCTTGTTTGATAAAGTGAGGTGCATGTTGCAACATTCTGGCCTATGCAAGCGATTTTGGGGAGAAGCTGTCATGACAGCTTTTCATTTAAAGAATAGAACTCCCACATCTGCTCTAGCAGGTCGTATACCTGAAGAGGTTTGGTCTGGGTCAAAAATTGACTTAAACACCTGAGGGTCTTTGGATGTTCAGCATTTTCTCTTGTGCCTAGCCATGAACGAGACAAGCTTGACGCTAGAGGAAAAGAATACATTTTTGTGGGTTATTGTGATGCTTCAAAAGGCTATCGCTTGGCTGATCCCTTAAAGCCCACTAATGTTATTAAATCCCGTAATGTAGCATTTATTGAAAATAGATTTTATAAACACTCTTTACAGCCTTTAGCACATGACATGACAGACAATAATTTTATTTTTAATTTTGACAATGAGACTATTTATAATAAAGATAATGATAATAATTCTAATTCTAATATTTATAATAATGATAATATTTTAAATGAGAGTCATCATAGGGGATCTGATGTGGGCAATGAAGATATATCTGATAAGTCTTTATCTTCTTTAGGAGAGGAGTCGTACTGCACTGGAAACGAAGACGAGTCCAGTTCTGCAGAGCTGTCAGCGGGAGAGCTTGGCTCTCAGTCAATGAACTCTCCATCGTCGGCTTTGCCTGCAGATGTTGGTGTGGTGACTAGTCCTGAGACCGTCCCTGCATTAACTGGTCGTCCAGTTCGTGTAACACGTAATGTACCTCCTGCGAGATTTTTAGATTATGACATGTCTCTATTTTTCGCCTAATCATCTTTCATGGATGAGCCAACATCATATGAGGAGGCTATGTGCAGCAGCCAAAGTAAGCAATGGCAACAAGCCATGGAACGTGAGTACAATGCTCTAATTAGTAACAATGTATGGGAACTTGTTGATCGACCCATTAATAAAAATGTGATAAAATGTAAATGGGTGTACAGGACTAAATATGACGCATCAGGTAATTTTGATTGTTATAAAGCTAGATTGGTTGCCAGAGGTTTTACGCAACGCCTAGGTATTGACTATAATGAAACTTTTTCTCCCGTTGTTCGTCACTCTACAATGCGTATTTTGTTTTGTATAGCTAATCAGCTAGGGTTAAATATTGATCATTGGGACGTGACGACAGCTTTCTTAAATGGAGAATTAAATGAAGAAATTTATATGGAACAGCCTATAGGTTTTTGTGATACAAATAGTAATAAGGTTTGTTTATTAAAGAAAAGCATTTATGGCCTAAAACAGGCGAGTAGAATGTGGAACTGTAAAATTCATAATCTCTTAGTTAAACATAATTTTATTCAATCCAAATGTGAACCTTGTGTTTATGTAAAGGGCAGTGGTGACGATATAGTCATTTTAGCCTTATATGTTGACGATTTTTATGTGTTTTATAGTCCAAATACTTCACACAAAGATGACTTGTTAAATACTCTTGAAAAAGAATTTAATGTGAAAAACCTTGGTATGTTAAAAAGTTGTCTTGGTATAAATATTACTAGAGATAAAAATAAAGGTGTTTTGAAACTAGACCAAAGTGAATATATTAAGAAATTGCTTATACGTTTTGGTATGGAAAAATGTAAAACTGTTTCAACACCTATGGAGCTTAACTGTAAACTTGTTGAATCAGAAAGCAATGACTGTTTACACACAGGATGATGTGTATAACTATCGACAGCTATTAGGTAGCTTGATGTATCTGTCCGTATGTACCAGGCCAGATATATCATATGCATGTAGCCAGCTTAGCCAGTTTAACAACTGTTTCGATAGGTCACATTGGCTTGCAGCTAAACGTATTTTGCGTTACTTGGCAGGTACAATTCATTACTCTTTATGTTTTTATAAAAGTAGGAATTGGATGTTAAGTACCTATACTGACGCAGATTGGGCCAATGACGTAACTGATAGGAAATCATATACTGGTTTTGTCATTAAGTTAGGATGTAATACAGTCAACTGGGAGTCCAGAAAGCAGAAATGTGTTGCTTTATCAAGTACAGAAGCAGAATATCTTGCTATTAGCGAAGTTTGTAAAGATATTTCATTTATTAGGAATTTTTTATTTGAGATTATGCCAAGACAGATTGATTGTATAATTTATAATGACAATCAAAGTGCCCAAAAGTTACTAGAAGCAAAAGAATATTGTCATAAACGTACAAAACACATCGACATAAGATATCATTTTGTTAAAGATTTAATATTTAAAAATGTAATTAAAGTGCATTATATGCCTACTGAAAAGATGATTGCTGATGTGTTAACCAAACCACTAGGGAAAGTAAAGCATTGTAATTTTATTGAAGCTATGAATGTAAAGTAGGTTTGTTTAAACTAGAGCATGTACTTTGAATTCAGCATGTTTGTATAGTTATAAACTTTGACTTTTAATGTATGTAAGCTATTTGACTTTGACTCTTTGAAGTTATGTATTTGTCTAACTCTAGATCCATGTGGAGTCAATGTTTTTAAGGTTTATTTTTGTAAACTTGTGTTAAAATTTGGAAAGGTCAATCGTTTGCCCTAGAGGGGAAGTGTTGGATAGTCTATGGCTATACGATTAACTTATATCATGTAAAGTGTGCACTATGATTATTAACTATAGCAACACTGTATATTTTTGTCAATGACTGAGGTTTCTAATCTATGGATATATCCTCCCGTTTTCTTACATTGTCAATGTCGGTCTGTGTGCTCGCTCTCTGCAAATATCATTATTGATGTACATACTATTGTGTAATTTCTATAAATATCCATGGACAAAACAATGGAACAATAGCTGTATTTTAAAAGTAAATACACAACCATTGAAGCTATCCCTTTTATTGCGTTGGAATAGTCTGCTGCCGACCCGTCTCACTCCACACGATCCACACCTCAACATGATATTCGCCTACGCGTATGAACTTGACTAATATCTACCTATGGATTGCAATGAGTTATAGCTGCATTAGATTTAATAGAAACACCCGCACTTTTCAGGCCTTACAACAGTTCATTGAATATATATTAGTAGCTTACATTAGCAAACTATTACAGTATTACCTACTACCTACTTACCTACGAAGGTACTAATAATTAAAATAAATAAATTATAGACAAGGATAAATTACACAGATTGTGTTAGCCCTTGTGATAAGTTATGAGATACTAACTCAACGTTACCTTGGGTACTATATATATATGTTTAGCTAAATACATTACATAGATATACACCCAAGACTTATGGCATGTTACTGCATGAATCCTAAATACTCGTACCTAATGGTAGGTTTTAAGCCAGTCGTAGTCCGGCAGCTGGCGGGGTTAAAAAATGGAGATCGCTAAGTCCTCTAGGGAAACGGTATCTATAGCGAACATTCTTCAAAAGTAGTAATAACGAAAAGTTTATTACATCGTTTTATTCCAATTCACAGTTCAAGTACACAATTTTTCAAAAGAAGTGTGTTTCATTGACACAATTTTGCTGATAATTTGTAAACTTATTGAAAACTCAAAGCATTTATTAAACAATAAATTACTTGTTCAAGATTGTTTCTCAATGTTACAACTTAGTTTGACAACGAACCATATACGGCAACTCCGGACATGCCGTAGGAATTTACGAACCAATTCCGCTCCGACTACTGTCATTTCACCATTTGACCAATCATGGATCAACGAAAGAACTTCAAAGGTCACTGAGTGAGCGAGAGGTCCTATAATTGTTCGTTGTCAAAACAATGAATTTCGCAAACGTGTCTGTCAAAAGACTTACACGTACAGTATACCAATGTATGGCACACTAAGAAAAAAAGTAAAAGTAATAGGAAAAGCGTGATCGTAATATGCGCTCCCGGTAGCACTACGGAACCCTTTTAATGTCTAATTTTTTAAATTTATATAATATTATTTCTTTTGTTATCTTAATGGAGCTTAATGTGTTACAATTCCTGTCCTCGAAGTTGTAGTTACTTCCTTGCGTATCATTATCAATACAGTGCTAAAATACTCCGAAAACATCTCACATATTTGGGATGGGTCAGATGAAGTAGTATCGTGATATTTCATCGTCAGAGAGATGGAGTTCACGCCCTTCTTGGCATTGACATACCTCCAGAAAGCTTTAATGTCACTCCCCACAGAGTCCTCAACTGAATCTATAAACTTTTGGTAACAAGATTTTATTAACTGTTTACTTATGGCTCTGTAATGAGAAAACTCAATACTTTTCATTTTCTACTGTAAATAGATCAAGGTGCATAATTTCAAAAGGCTTAGTAGGGGGTGGAACTATACAAAGGCTTTGTTTAACTGGATTTCTATCATACTTAGCCTGCCCGTAAATTCTACAAGAATTTATAAATTTAGCAATATGATCTTTCATTTTTTGGCCAATAGTATTTATGACACAGAGCTATATAGCATTAATTGATTTCACGATGGTTCGTTCTACCATCACGATATTTATGTATGATCTCTTGTTGGCGTAGGTAAGTATTCTTTTACATTTTTTAGTTCAATTTTAGTGAGAACCAGATTCATAGCAGAACTTTTAAATTTATTTTGAATTATAGGAATGATTTTATACATATCTATTTGAGGAAAGATTATAATACTTAGGATTAACGTATTCCTTTACTGCATTTACGATGTCTTCTTCTAAATTAGATTCTGATTAGATACAAGTTCTGGTATGAGTCTCGAATGATTTGGAGACTGTAGGCCGTTTTTTAATATCAGGAACTATTGTAAAAACTATTTGTTTATTGATTTTTTTAAGGGGCTCGTTAGATATTGGTATTTCTAAAATAGGATCTTCAGCACTAGTGTGAGCTGTAAGAGTAGTGGACCCATCAGTTGAACGTGGTTTTTCAGAAACATTTACTTGAATAGAGCTGGTATCTTCGTTATGTATCTCAATCCGTGAGAGAGCACCAGCATTGGTGTTGCATTTGTCAGTTTTATATACGACCGTGAAGTTATATTCACTGAGCTTAAATTTCCATCGAGTTAACCTAGAGTTTGGTTCCTTTAGATTCATAACCCACTGAAGTGGTTTATGATCGGTGACGATTTTAAATTTCCTTCCGAACAAATATGGTCTAAAATATTTAGTAGCCCGTAAAATGGCTAGAAGCTCGTTCTCGATAGTGCTGTAATTGATTTCACTGGTGTTTAAGGTTCGTGAGGCTGTAATTGTAATTTTTTTTAAATGGGATGGTCCCTGTTCGGGCGCCATGTAATTATATTTTTTTAATGTATATATGTCTACCTCGGAGAAGGAGGAAAGAAAAAAAAAACACGTAGCTCGTTGCAAGGTTTAATCCAAGTCGGCTTCACAAAAATATCACTTAGTTTAAGCATAAAACACAAATAAAAATAAAGGGGAGGGTTGTTGGCTCGTTTGGCTGGTCCGAGTACTACACAACAAAATGCACAAAATTCAGTCGCAGATACAGGGCAGCTTCTTGAACACCATCAATTCAAACAAAAATAAAAACTAAATTTAAGTTAATTTATCTAGCCTTACAAAAAAATTTTTAGTAATTTAAGCGGCAGTATGGTATGAAAAGAACGCAGAAAACCCACTGGCCGTAGTACAACACGGAAATAAGCACCTTAAGTAAGTTTAAGAAAAGTAATTAGTTTTGAGTTTTGTAATTAGATTTACAAAAGGACCAAATTGGGTTTGGCTCATAGTAATGCTAAACAGCGTTAATGCTGCAAGGCTGCTCCTTTTTAAAGGGTTTTAAATTGAAATAAAAGAAATGAAAAAATATATAAACTCAGGTCCGAGTTTGACTTGCCAGCCCGTGCCGTCGAACCAGCCCAGAGTACCTGGCCGATACAAACGCCTCCTGTAGTAAACAAATTAAACACGTCTTAGCTATATAAACACATTATCATGCTAACATTAGCATGTACCGCTCTCAATTAATAAACTACACATCCATAGTATTAAACTGTCTCATTTAAACACAAAGCCAAAAACTTATCTTATTAAATACACATAATACATTGGGCATTAAGTGCAGATGGATACTTAAGTTATCCAATTGTGGGAATATTCTAGATACATCATTTACTAGTGTACTCTAAGAATAAAGCCGCTCACTCAAATCAGTTACAAAATAAAAAGATCACATCCACCCAGGTATGGGAGGTAAACGCTTCGGGGTTAGACGCTTACGGTGGCGGTGCCACCATGCGTTCACACCAGAAAAGCCTCTCAGGCCAAACATGCTGAGACCTAACCAACAAAACATAGTTAGCCCTCTTTCTACGGTTCACAGTTAAAAGGTTTTTAACTTTAAGGGCGGCTACCAGTTACTTTAGAAAGGAATAAGTACACAAAAACTTCTACATCAGAGTTCACAGCGAGTGAGTGTGTTGGAAAGTATATAATACTCGACGTACCTTTTACGGAGGTGGTTCGGGTTTAATATGCTAGTCAACCGGCGGACAGAAGATGCGCCAGTCGGAGACACCAAACACGAACAAAATCACCACGCACGATAAGTCTTTACACAGCTTTCGACTCGTGCTCCAAAGCCACAGACGGAACAACGCAGGTCCAGACGCTCTCCAAGAGAACCCAGACACTCCACTCCATCCACATGTCCACAAATTCGATAGCACCTCGCCACGCCAGAAGCCGGCTCCGGCCTAAGGACGCTCACCTCGCGCTTCATTATACACATTACGCAGTCAATTCCACACACATCCACAGCATGCGAAATTAAAGAAATTAATTAAACTTTTTATATTTAAGACGCGACATATGACAAATAGCCATAAATAAACACATCACACTATTCAGCACAATGAAAAAACCTGAAGAATCACATAACATTTTGACAAGCCTTTCTTTCAAGTCCGAATGCAATACGTAAAACTGAACACAACAGTGTGACCACTTGCAGAAGATTTCTACTTTTTAGTAGATTCGAAGCATTTCCGTCAAGCATTCGGATAGGTTTCAGTAGTTTCATTTCTCTCTGTATCATCCTCAATTTCAAGAATCCAAGCTCCAAACGACAACAATAAATTAACTTAAATACCTCTCCTGACAAGTCACAAGCACACAAAAGGAGGCTTTTGGATTTAAAGTCATAACCCTTTCTTTGCAGTCGGTTAAAAGTGTGTTTGGTAGATTTTAATAGTTTTATTTTTAAATGGTCTCACTGACGCATACACATCTATCAAACCGGCTGTCAAATCGAGATGTCAGTTCTCCACAATAACAAACGACAACATAACCTAATTCATTATTTTAGATGTTTACATATTTTAAGTATAATCTTGAATAAGAAAAATTGCGAATGCGAAAAGAAATACTCTAAAGGATGCAGTACCCGAATTTGGTAAGAAAGATTAACTTGAACAATAAAAGTGTTACAAGGCGTATTGGTTTGTCTGAGCCTAATAGTACCCTGTAACAGTATAGCACCTATAGCCAGATTAGAGGCGTCTGTGGTAAGTATAAAATCTTTATTAAAATCGGGGTACTGTAAAATTGGATCATTAGTTAGAAGAGTTTTGCATTTTTCAAATCATTTTTTGTACTCTGGATTGCCTATGGCTATTTTAGAACCTTTTTTTAAACACTGAGTTAAGAGCTTAGTGATGCGAGCGAAATCTGGTATTAATTTTCTGTAATATCCTATCAAACCAAGGAAACGCTTTATTTCAGTTGCTGTTTTAGGTAGTGGAAACTTATTAATAGCTGAAATTTTATCTAGGTTAGGTTTAATCCCATTTTTACTGATAATGTGATCTATGATATGTGAGATATGCTGTCTCTAGTTTAAGGAATTCTGATTTGTCCATTTGAATCTTAAAGTTAGACTCCCTAAGTCTTTCAAAAACCTTTTCTAAGTTAACTATGTGTTCTTGCAGGGATGTACTAAATACAACTATGTCATCTAGGTAAAATTGATAAAAAGTGTTCTGTAGGAGCAGGTCTCTAAGCACGTTGTCCATTACACGCTGAAAAGTTGATGGAGAGTTTTTCAGACCCATTGGCATGAGTGAAAATTCGAAATGACTGTGTTCCACATTAAAAGCTGTTTTTTTTAACGTCATTTGGATGCATTTCCACTTGATAGAATCCGCTAGCTAAATCTAGGGTAGTAAAATATTGTCAATTTCCTAATTTATCTAAGACATCGTTTATATTAGGATGATATCATCAATGGTCTTTTCATTTACTTTCCTAAAATCGACCACGATACGCCATTTTGTTTTACCGGATGCATCCTGTTTCTTAGAAACAACCCATATCGGTGAACACCATGCAGATTCAGATGGTCTAATGATATTCTGATGGAGCATTTTAGTAATTTGGTCCTAGACTTCCTGCCTATGGACATAGGGATATGTATAGCTTTTTGTGTAGACTGGGATTTTGTCTGTAGTACGTATCCTATGCTTAATCTTACTAGTGAATGTGAGAGGCTCTCCTTCTATATTGAACACGTCTGCATATTGAGCACAGAGGGCTTCCAAATTAACGCGCTCCTCTTGATTTAAATGATCTATTTTCAACTTAGAAAGAACTTCTTTAGCACGAGGTGAAATTATAGCAGGCATACATTCTATGTTGAAAATTTCAGCATTAACAGGTCTATCCATGCTAAACACTACGTCATTTTGAGTAGGGTTAGTTAGTTAGTTGTTCGGGTTTGAACCGAAATAAAGAGTTCTGATCAAATTAAAGTCACTGATAAACTGATAAAAAAGAGATATATTCTTGTTAATTAAGTTGATGTAAAATGATATACGAGTCGCGTGGCACGCTTGCTGGCCGTAAGTAGCAGACTGACAATTTTATAATAATGAGGCGAAATTGTGCAAATGCTGACTTATCAAATACTGTACGGTGCTATGCTCGTACATGCTCCCGAGCGGCAGATGAGAATAAACAAGCAATGACCTTAATCTAACAAGATGATTGACAATATTGTCATAAATCTAATGTTAATAAATGAAGCATGATTCACAATATTTAGCTAGAATCGCGTATCGTGTAAACCGATCGAAGAACTGGAGATGTATTACGGTTCTGTTTTATTGAACGCGCACTGCACTGATTTTTAAGATCATCACTTTCACTTCGTTTTACTTCACTACACTGAAGACATATGTCGTTGAAGCGGGCCGCCGTCTGTGGCCTCTCAGCAACGGCCTGGGCTGCTGCCGAAATCCCTACTTCTGCAGCTGTCGGATTCTGCTGTCGGCTTGTCTGACCTTGTCGGCGTCGATAAATACGCCTCCACACGTAGATAAAATAAATAAAATAAATTTGTTTATTAGGTAACTATTTAAATTACAAGCTTTTGTAGATGATAATGATTATGATGACAAGTGTATACAGTACATAAATCGCAGCGTAATGGTGTATATCATGGTGGGATATGCTCTCAGCTAGTGGCTCGCTTTCTTTAATTTGTCTCAACTTGTTCTGGATGTCTAATAATTGTTTTCTGTTTTCTACTGTTTCGATAGAGTCATATAGCGAATAGTTTTCTGGTATGGTTAAGTTAATGACGCTATTCATAGGAGAAATATCTGGTCTAATATTGAGTTTATTGATCTCGTGTTTATGAGTATACACTAGAAAATCAGCTGTTTTGATCGCACAGTTTTGTCCGACTGATAATATACCTGCGTGAGTCAGCTGGGCGGTAGTAATCTGATCTTCACATAGCAGCTTCAAGTGACACACTTTACAACAATAATAAAGGTAATTGTTTATCGTGTTTAACTCCGGCCAAACATTATAACACGATTCCTTGTTGGTTTCACAAAGTTTTGAACCGGATTTTTTCTTGCAGAGGCTCTGATCGTCCTTCATCTCGAAGATTGGTCTCTTGATATGGCACAAAAGTAGTTGGGTGTTTGTTGGATGCACGATGCAAGATCTTGTTCTGATAGCGGAATAAAAGTATCTCGCTGTAAGTTAATAGCTATGTATTCTTGAATAGGTATGAGACGGATGACCTTGTCATCAACTTGATAAGGTAGAGGGATGATTCTTGATATCTCGTAAGTGTCGCGTCCTGTTAGCGGTATTTTTATTTCAATGATAAGGTATTTTTGTGACATTTTGGCATGAACTTGAAGACAGTTGTAGATGGTTGATAAATCAGAAGTGTTGATTGGCGATGATAAGTCTTTGGGAAGTTGACCAGAAATGATGCTCAACTCATGTTTCAGCTGTTCAGGCGATATCAAATGGAGACTGAATTTCCCATGGCTAATATTGGTTACCGTGTTGAATAACAAGTCCTGAATATTTTTTAATGTATATAAAATATTGTTTGCTATGATAGCTGATGTGATAAAATCAGTGGTGAGATACAAGTCCGATTTTATGTCCGATAATTTATATTGAATATCGTTTAATTTTTGTTGACTACTTTATTATGGACGTTTATGATGTTTTCCATATTCTTGAGGGCATTCAATTCTGCTTCTACGATTGATGTTTGATTTTTCCACAGCGATGCTAAATGTTTTTTGTTATATTTGATTATTTCTATATCATTTTCGTATTTCTCTGCGAAACGCTCGTCAAGGACGCCGAAAAGAGTGTTCGCGATGTAACCAACACCATTGACTAAGCCGCGGCGCCGTCTCGTGTGGTCTGATGTGTCTTGATGATTCATGATAGCGTCAATGTCTTTAAAAAGATGTAATTCGTTCGCTCCATGCTTTAGCTGCAATATGACTCCAGAGCAATGTGCTTGCTCTTTTAAATTGGTATTTAATGTTTCCAGATAATGAATATATTTACTTAGTGTTACGATGCCTTCTTGATAAGGTTGTGTGTCATAATAGACAACCAGGCGCCAGTCATGTCTTATTACATTCATGTCCGAGATACGATCGAAATAAAATCCTGTTTGTTTTGTAGACTTGATATGTTATATGTGGCTTGTGACGGCAAGATACATGTTATAAGAAATAATAGTAAAGACATTGAGAGGGACGAAAAACAGTGTTTCTTTTTGGTAGTAAGTGGTTGGCGAGATGTATTAGAGATATCTTGTTCATTACTCGTCACATCTTCTTTGTTGTTATCTTCCACATAGCTGTGATCGACTGGCAAAACAGACAATTTTACTACTGGCCTCTTGATCAACCCGTTTTCAGTTTTGATTGTGACCACTCTAACTAATCCATCGCTACCTGGATGTAGCTCGACGACTCTTCCCAAGGCCCACTTGCCGGGCGGAAGATTGTCTTCCCTGATGACGACTATATCATTGATTTGCATATTCCTTTGTGGCTTTCTCTATTTACTCCTGGCTGCTAATTGAGTTAGATATTCATTGCGCCATTGGTCCCAAATACTATTAAATATTTTTTGTGTCAGATGCCATCTTGTACGCAGATCTTTTTCTGTTTCGTAAATAGTGATTATGGGCCCGCTAGCTAGGAAATGAGATGGAGTAAGATAATTTAGATTGTCTGGGTCTTCTGTTAATGGGCAGAGCGGTCTTGAATTAAGGCACGCTTCGAGTTGGGTGAGTAACGTGCTGTACTCTTCAAAAGTGAGTCGTTGTTCACCGACGACACGTTTTAAATGATATTTTAGGCTTTTGACTGCCGATTCCCAGAGTCCCCCAGCGGACGGGAATTTCGGCGGATTGAAGTGCCATTTTATGCCCATTTCTGAAATTTCTGTCATGAATTGGTCGTTGAGTGTGTTCTGTATCTCTTCATATTCCTGTTGTAAAATCCTGTTAGCACCTATGAAGTTGGTTCCTTGATCGCTGTACATGTGTGCTGGTGTGCCTCTCCTAGCGGACATTCGGCGCAGCGCTGCTAGGAAGGCTGAGGATGTGAGGTCGGACACCAGCTCTAGATGTACAGCCTTGGTGGCCATACAGATGAATACTGCAACGTATCCCTTTGTAGTCTTGATGCCTCGACCCTTATTGGCTTTGATAAAAATATGTCCCGTGAAATCCACACCACATCTATAAAAGGGTCGAGAAGTGGGGTTCGTTCTTGCCGAAGGTAAGTCGCCCATTAGCTGATACTGCCGTGTAGGTTCAGCCTTTTTACATTTAACACATAGACGTAATCGTTTCTTCGTGGCCCTAATGCCACCGAGCAGCCAATATTTTTTCCTGATGAATGATGTAGTAAGCCTCGCTCCTCCATGGTAAGTGAGCTCGTGCGCTTGGTCAATGATAAGTTCTGCTAATCTGCTACTACTGGGTAAAATTACCGGATGCTTCATGTCTTCATCTATATTTGCATGCTTCAATCTTCCACCGACACGCAATATCTCTGCAGAATCTAGTATTGGTATCAAACTTAAAATCTTGCTTTTGATTTTTATTTGTAACCCTTGCTGTATATTGCTTATTTCTTCCGAAAAATCTTTTCTTCCCTGATAATTATTTCCTGTGCTTGCTTTAGTTCTTGTATTGATAGAAACGCTTGCTTAGTTTCCCGCTTGATAAATCGACGTACCCATGCTAGTACCCGAATTGCTTTGTTTAGTGAACTGAACTTGTTTAATAAGTATTCTATAGTTTCCTGGTTGCATGCTGATTGAGCGATATTGACTTGATTATTTTTCTTGATTTCCAGACTCGTCGTGTAGTGCGACTGATCTTCATTATCTTGTGGCTTGTATGTTGGTAACCATGTGGGGCCCTGCCACCACATAGTATGCGCGTTTAATTGAGTGGCCGTCATGCCTCGGCTCGCTCCATCCGCAGGATTATCTTTTGATTTAATATAACGCCAGCAATCATTGGGCATATTCGACGTAATTTTTTGTACACGATTAGCAACATATTGTTTCCATTTACTGGTATCTCCCTTTATCCAGGCTAATACAACCATACTGTCGCTCCAACCGAAAACCTTGATATTATAATTATTTAAGCATTGTATGATTTTATTCATTAGTTTAGATAATAGAAGAGCTCCATTCAATTCCAATCTATTCAGGCGCTAAACTTCCTTGATAATTGATCTTTTCATCTTGAGCTAAGCGTCGAAGCGTCATCATAGTAAGATAGGGCGCCGCCTTAGTTCCATAAATGACTGTAGTTAGTTTATACTCCTTCAATACTTCTTTTTCATGCTCTCTCCAAACTATTTTTTGTAAATTTTGATCATTCGGATGTAGCCAAATCATACGAAACATTTTTTCCAAATCCGCAATCCAGCCGTATTTAAATTGCCGCCACTTGATGATAAGATTTTGAAGGTCTTGCTGCAAGTTTGGACCCCTGCACATGACCTCATTGAGGCTGTAACCACTTGAAGTTTTTGAAGAAGCATTCAAAACAACACGTAATTGAATAGTGGTTGAATCACGTGTTACGCCGAAGTGTGGTAAATAACATTCCATGCTCCTATTACAGGCGCTGGCCGCGGGTATCATATGGCCGAGCGATAAGTATTCATTCATGAAGTTTTTATAATTTAAAGCGTAATTTTTGTCTTTATTTAATTTCCGTTCAAGTTGGTAAAATTGAGCAATGGCTTTATTTTTGGAATTTCCTAATTTTTCCTTGTAATCCGGTTTTAATGGTAGTCTGACTTCGTATTTACCGTCTTCTCGTCTTATAGTGGTAGACTGGTAAAAATCTATACCAGCTTGATCTTCTGATGACATGTTTGACTGCTCGGATATATCTTCTGCCTCCCAGAAGCGACTGATTTCTTCTAAATTATTTATAACGACGTTACATTGGTATATTTTGGTGTTTCCGCTCAGAATCCAGCCTAACTGGGTTCGTTGAGCAGTAGGCAATGTTGGACTTGATCTGCAGATACCGTCCATTAGTATTGTTGAATAGATATCGCGCCCAATAAGATATCTACAGGTCTACTGACATAAAACGGCTAACTTGACGTTTTGTAAATATTACCAATTGGGTTTAGGGAAAGTGTGACTTGGTAAATGCTTGATAAGGTTTTTCATAACAAGAACGTCGGTATGAAATGAAAAATCGTTGATAGTTGATTTGCAGTTTATGGACACGAAACCGTTGCAGCTGGTTTCGTTTTCTCCAATGCCCACTATGAGTCCTTTACATCTCTGACGTGGTAACTTGAGAAGCTGCGCTGCATGCTCGGACATCAGCGACATCTGAGAGCCTTGGTCTAGCAGAGCTCTCATTTTGATGAAGGTACCATCTGCAGCTTGGACCGAAATAACTGCAGTGGCCAACAATATTTCAGACGGGTCGTTTTCCAGGGTCACGTGTGTGTTGCTTTGAACATTCGGCATGCTCGTGATCGCAGCGCTTGATTTAGGTTGCACGTTCGGTATTGTATTACGTGATGTAAATGCTTCGTGCAATAAGGTGTTATGTTCGTTATTGCAATCTTTACATCTATAACTTGAAAGGCATGATTTTCCGTGATGATTATTTAAACAATTACTGCAAAGATTTAATTTTGATGCTGTTTTTCTTCTTAAATAAGGAGGCATTCCCAGGAATTTCGGGCAAAAGTATACACCGTGATCACTGTTGTTACAAACCGGGCAATTAAATTTATTATATGAATTGTTTTTTGTATTAAAGTTATTTTTGTTAGGCGTATTATTTGTAGTTTGAATGGACAAGGAATTTTTATTTAAATAAGTTTTTTTGATGGTTTTGATATCTAAATGATTGATTTCCATGATTTGATAAGTTTTGATTGTATTTTGATTGATTATTATCCTGTTTTCTACGCGAAGATTCCAACGTAGTAAACTTAGTTTCTAGGAAGTCCAAAAAATCTTTGAACATAGGTAATTCTCGCGGATTAGGCACAAATTCCATGTAATCGTTATACGTGTCGTTGCTTAATTTCTGTGTTAAAATTTGGACGAGTAAGGGGTCCCAGGTTTTGATATCTAACCCTAAATTCTTGATGGCGTTCAAACATTCCAGTGTCGTATCATGAATGCGTTTGATATGATTCAAAGACTGTTGTTGAGCTACTGGGATGTTCATTAAAACATTAACATGCGAGTTGAAGATGCGATTAATATTATTATAATGATGATTTAATATGTCCCAACAAATGGAATAATTATCGGAACTGATCTGGAGATGTTGGATTAGCCTCTCGGCTTCTCCTTTAACTTTTCCTTTTAAGTACTGCATCTTGCGCGCGTTGGGAATAGCGGGGTTGTTGTGGATCGCCTCTGTAAAAAGGTCCTTGAAAGAGACCCACTGATTGTATTGTCCTCTAAATTCTGGAATGTCCAGCTTCGGGGTGGAATTTTCCCTGTGAGCTACGGACCACAACTTGCTGTTTATGTCTCTCTTTAATTAATTGAATATTTCTTCATGCCTTGTAAATGAAACTTCATACTCTGGGTTGTCTTCATTTAACTCGGCGTCAATGTCCCAGTGCAGGATGTCGATTGCGGACCATCTTGATTGAAGTATCTTTAACGTATCTTCGAATTCCCACTTTTCTTGGATGTTGTCAAGGTCAACGTTTCTGACTGTGCGCATGAAGGCCTTGAAGTTCACTGATTGTTTTCTTAACATCTTGTCGAGTTTGCTGCTGGAGCCTCGATCGGAGACCGTCTTGACAACTTGTTGAGGTTCTGGTTCCAATGCGTCACTACTTGTGTCGTAAGTGAAGTTGGTCTGGTTGATCTACCGATCCTGTTGCCAGGGCTTGATCCTTGGCCGTCGTAGGTTTCTCGTTTGCTGATAAATCGTGATATTCTAATTCGAGAGAATTTTCAGGGTCTTGTTGTAATTTCTTGCAATGCCATAGCGATTCTCCGTAAAATAAGGATGACTCTTGCTCTCTTCCGTAGAAATTCGATCATGATTATACTCGTATTCCGCCCAGTATTTCTCCAAGGTTTCTAAGCGTCTCTTATAATAATCTAAAGTTTTCCTATCCCTACTATCTTTCTTGTAGTTAGTATACAACTTAACCATACTATCGTAAATGATATCCTGAGATTCAAATAGGTTGAGCATCTTGGTAAATAAGTTGAGAAACAAAAAATCAAATAAAAAGGAAAGATCTTACTTGATCTGATCTTGGTCTGATGCTAATGATTCGCCCTGTGCGCCCTGGTAGCACAAGACGGTCTTGATAGAGGTACCTGTGTGTCTTGGTAACACAAGTACTGCTGCAGGTTGTGCGTGAACTTGTTTCCACACACAAAATCTTGGTAATCGATATGGATTTGTAATATCCACAACGTGGTTGCACAGACGAAACACGTGGCACTATTTCACTAAAACACGCGTCAAGGTCCCGCCTGTTTTAAGCTCGAAGGACCAATGTTCGGGTTTGAACCGAAATTAAGAGTTATGATCAAATTAAAGTCACTGATAAACTGATAAAAAGAGATATATTCTTGTTAATTAACTTGATGTAAAATGATATACGAGTCGCGTGGCACGCTTGCTGGCCGTAAGTAGCAGACTGACAATTTTATAACAATGAGGCGAAATTGTGCAAATGCTGACTTATCAAATACTGTACGGTGCTATGCTCGTACATTAGTTATATATTTACTATTGTTACAAAATTACCTATAATGCAATTAGAAATGGATTGTTCTGCTATAAAAACTTCGCCGTCATGACTATTAATATGTACTTTTATCAATTTGGATGAATTAGCAGGTATTATATCTTCATATAAATTACAATTCCGTGAGTCGTACATACCTATTGGATTACTACTGTATCATGTAATTATTTTTTTATTTTTCAGATCAATATTTGAATCCCATTTATCTAAAATATCTAAACCTATAAGTCCATCAAAGTAATTTTGAAATTTGTGTAAAAAGAACGTACATGTACTATTACGATCATTTATTTCAGGAAAACAAGGTAAAGTAATAGAATAGTCATTACGAATATTAGAATGAATATTAGTGATTTTAAAGGGATCGTATTTCAATGGTAAGCGTGAGAAATATTTTTTTACAGTTTCAGGATTAATAATTGACATATTAGCACCAGTATCTATAAGGAATTTCATAGGAGGATCTGCAATTTGTAAGTTCGGTAGCTGACGTTGAGTTTGCAAATTTATTTATATTTTGGTTTGTCTAATTCCCGACTTATTTGAAATCCTCGCTGGTTGAAGGTGTGGCACTATTATATGTATCTTTGCCTTGTTCAGGAGGGCAGTAGAACTCGCTATTTATAGTTACAAATCAGATAATACAAATAGTTGAATCATCGTTAAAATAGTAAGGATTCTCATGCTCGTTATAAGAATAATCATTATAAGCTTCAAAGGGAACCTGATAGTCATAACAATCATTCATGTTAATCTCCTTGCTTTTAAAATAATTGTTAGGTGGAGGGTTGCCAAACTTAGTCCAATCATGTCCGCTGGGTAGTAGCCGCTTTGGAACAAAATGACTTACGCCACTCATAGGTTTTGGAGCGTTATTAAAATTTGAGTTAAGATTAAAGTTAGTGTTAGGATTTCTAGGCGGTAATCTAAAAACGTTGGTACGCTGATTATAGTTAGGCGGAGGCACTGCAAACATTTGCTGTGTTCGTGTAGGACCTCTAAATTGAGAGGTCATGTTGGTTTGAGGTTTCCACACAACTGGAGGCCTACATGGACTCATTTAGAAGTTATCACGTGACGGACCAGGCATGTTGCATTTATTTAATAGCTGTTTAAAATCGGCCACGTTCCCAGGGGTATGGAAGCTGACACGTGTACTTCCAGTCCCAAAAGCAGGTTGTTGTCGAAACTTAGATCAGTTTAGGCCAGTGGCAGTACTATCTACTCCAGCTAAAGTATTCGACTCAACGATACAGAAGCGTGTGCTCGAACAGGTAAGCTCACAACTTTGTGATGAACAGCATGGATTCAGGCAAGGCCGCAGCACAACGAGCAATCTGCTGAATCACATGGCTCGACTCGTGCCAGAAGTGGACGGAGGAGGGCAGGTAGACGTACCACATTTTGACTTCCGCAGAGCCTTCGACGTCGTAGATAACGATGTGCTTCTGAGAAGACTAGCTTACGTTGGTTGCACTCCCCACCTGCTTAGGTTCTTAGCCAGTTATATGCGAGACCGGCAGCAGTATGTGGAGTATGCTGGATGCAGCTCATTGCCGTATTTTTTGAGAGATCTGGTGTGAGTCAGGGAAGTAATCTTGGCCCACTCCAGTTTGTCATAATGATAAACGGCTTACCGAAGGTCGTCCAGCATTCTGACTGCTTGCTGTTTGCAGATGACTTAAAGTTGTCTCGTAGTATAAACATGGCCGCAGACTGTGAACTTTTGCAACGGGATATAGACAGAGTAGTTTCATGGGCTCAGGAAAATGGACTTCAGTTTAACACATCCAAATGTGTTGCAATTAGTTATACTAAGAAATGTAAACCTATTTATAAAATATGGAATCCAGCAATAAAACAACCGGATTACAATGTAGCATTTATTCGACTGCCAACGACACATGAAGAAAACAAGTACCGCCTTATTTATTATGTGCATACCCTACAATCCTCCACCCTTATTTACTACTTACTAATAATTCTAAATTTAACACATGTATCTAAGAAAAAGAAAACCTGATTAACAATATATAGATTATAGATACTGTATGTGCTTGCAAATGAGATATTCTTAATTACTATATTATTATTAAATTAAACTTTATTTCAAAAGTTACATATATCTAAGTTCTTATCACTAATACCTAACTTGCAGAATTATAATTTTGACACAATCGTTTATTTAGCCTACATTGCCGAATTGGTCGGGACCGGGGTGGTACAAGGGGTGCTGGTACTGAGCAACGCTCATCTGTGCTATCCTTACTAGTACTAGGAAGACTAGTACTACCACTTTCTTTACCTACCGGCTCGACCTCTGCCTCCGCCCCTATGACAGTTGCATTAGGACTTGGTGGATTTGGATCGTGATCTACCGTCTGACTACCACTTTCCCCGCTCTTAATATCGACCCCAACTTGCAATGGTGGTCTAGTTTGTGGAGAGATAAGGGAACTTCTTGACTTCCGTCTTAGCTTGTCTATGTGTCTATGTGACTCTTTACCTGTACAATCTAAAACCCTGTAATCTGTCGTACCTAAGGCCTGGATAACTTTTCCTGCAATCCATTTATCTGGTTTGTTATATTACCTTAACCAAACCTCCTCGCCCGTAGGTAAACATCTATCGGTTCCGGGACTACCCCGTGCTTGTCGATCCTGAGCTGTGCGGACTTTTTGGTCTCGATCCGGTTTAAGCCTATCCAGTTTGGTTCGTAACCGTCTACCTAACATAAGCGTGGCTGGACTCTCCCCGGTTGTAGCATGTTCCGTGTTGCGATAGTGTAATAGAAAAATGTGTAAGGCTTCCATTACGTCCTTCTTTTGATGTACTGCTTTTTTAATGACTTTTTTGACAGTACGTACTGCATTTTCCGCGGTCCCGTTGGAGGATGGATGGTAAGGCGGAGAAAAGGTATGTATCAAGCCTTGGTCCTTACAAAACTGCTTAAATTCATTGCTAGTGAAAGGCGGACCATTATCCGATATTAAATATTTAGGTAAGCCCCACCGAGAAAATAAATCTTTAAGTTTACCTAAGGTACTACCAGCCGAAGTGTTATTGACAGGAAATACTTCTTACCATTTCGTTCGCGCGTCAATTACCACGAGATATAATTTTCCAAAGATTGGACCCAAAAAATCCACATGTATGCGTGACCATGGTTTCCCCGGCCAGGGCCAGTGATGCACCGCGCTCCGCGGCGGCGCGTCCGCCTCCGCCGCGCACACTGCACATGACCTACACATCGCTTCGACATCCTCATCTATTCCGGGCCACCATACATAACTTCTTGCCATAGACTTAGTCTTAACAATACCCATGTGAGGTTCGTGAAGTTCTGTCAAAACTAACTTTTTACAAGTTTCCGGTATCACCAGTCTGTACCCCCACATGACGCAACCTAACTCTTCATAAAGCTCGCTTTTCCGATTAAAGAAAGGTTGCAAAGCCTTAATTTATAAATTCTAACACCCCATGAATCCTCACTGCTTTTCCTGCACCGGTATATGGTTCTTGAATAAGGGCAGCTGCGATTTCACATTTCTCTGCCTCTAGGAGGAGTTCATATGTTGCTAGCTGTTTGCGTTTGAGGTTGGCCTACAATAGTTTATAGTCTTCATATCTTGGATGCTTTTAGCAGTACGCCACCGCCGACCTGGCTATCTCATCCCACCAAGTGGGTCCTTATTTTTAACGTTTATTTAACCTACTTCCTTTTCTGTTCTTTGCCATCTTTGGCCATTCTGACCTCCTCAAATTTACCGTACCTTCTTTGGCGTCCACTGCGTTCCTGACCTTAGAAAGGACTTGTTCGGTCGGTTCTGTGTCATTCTCTGATGTTATAACTATGGAGTGCAACGCGCCCCGCGGTAGGGGTGGTTTCTTAGGTAGGCCTGCGACTACGTATATGTCGCATTGGATAGGGTTTTCTGCTGCTGCTCCAGCATTGTCCTCACATTAACGGTCTGCTTCATTGGCGTTCTGTACATAGGCATAAATTATAAACATAACTTGTATAAGTTGTAAAACTTGTCAGTGTCGTTCAATTGCCGTGTATAGTCGACGAGTTGTCGATGTAAAAAACTAGTCAACCAAATTTTTTTTTACTTTGTGATAAGTATATATAAATTACTATTCAGACAACTTTTACAAAATATTTTACTGTATACTTATAGTCTAAAACCTTCATCCAGTCTAAATTCAAGAATTCTATAATTTTAATCACGAATATGCCAGATTCTCGAGATGGCAGTCGATTTTGCTTGTATCTTGATTGAATCTCCTCTCCACGCCGTCCACACAATAACGTGTAGGTATCAGTTCTGGTACATTACTGTGGTAGTATCAGCTCACAATGCAAATTTAAATAACTTAAACTCCGTAACTACCAGAGATAAAAATACGATAAATATCAAAGGGAAGTAATCAAATTAACAAAGTATTAAACTATATTAGTAAGTAACCATTTTTTATCAAAATCTCGATTAGATAAAATGATTTGAATTTGTTGAAGTATGGAATAGAGGTGACGAGATAAGTTAAGTTTTAGATTGATTATTTTTTTTAAATACAAAGTTAAAGGGTTTTTCCATCTTGTTTACGACAGAGGGAGTAATTTTGGGAGGCGCGCCCTCCCACTTGACGTCAAAGGTTTTGATCATGCTGATTAGTAATGCTTCCATCGTCAACTCGGCGATTCTTTGTCCTGAAAGAAACATCTAACTTGTTACAAAATCATACTTGGGAGGAACACATGTTAAGTACCTAAAGTACATGATAGACTAGGGAGTAACCGTAATTTCTAATAAGGTTGCGACTCCAGTGGCGAAGCAAGGGAGGGGGATGGGGGGCCATGGCCCCGAGCGGCAAAGACGGCAAATTTGGACTCCAATTTGCGCCCCCCCGTCGTCAGAAAAACTGGCGCTAAATGAGCCCAGTACGGTGGTGTGTGGACGGCAAATTTCCGATCAGCCCCGGGCGGCGATAGTTGATAATGTATCTGTCTATCTATGTATCTATCTGTAATGTATTTATTTATCTATTTGTAATGTAGCTATATATCTTTAATGTATCTATCTGTAATGTATTTATTTATCTATTTGTAATGTAGCTATATATCTTTAATGTATATATCTGTAATGTATTTATTTATCTATTTGTAATGTAGCTATATATCTGTAATGTATCTATCTGTAATGTATTTATTTATCTATCTGCAATGTATCTATCTGTAATGTAGCTTTTTGTGACGTATCTATCTGTAACGTATCTATCTGTAATGTAGTGTATCTGTGGTAGTGTGTAGTATCTGTGGGTGCGGATGGACTGTATTACGGATTATGCTGGTTCACCAACCTGGACTCCTGTGCTTCTTCTTCTCGCAATCCAGTGATCTTCTCCTGGGCCCAGGTCTGCGGTTTCCACACACTTATCACTTGGTTTTTAGGGGGTGATCCTACGGTCGAGATGACCGTAAGCGCGACGCGGTACGCGGTTGGTTTTAATTTATATGATTTAGGCGAGATGCGGGTGAGTCCAGTCACGTATCGGACAGTATGGGTAGTTTGAGATGCCATATAGTGGCGCGAACATGCCCCCGGCCTTAAAACTATCGGTTTTAAGAAAGAAATAAAGAAGCGGCGCGGGGGGTTTAAAAAAGTTAAGTTATTGTGAAGGCAAAGGACAGAGTCGCACGGCTGGCCTTTTGTAAACACCAGTCGCGGTTCTGACCAAGACTACTCGACAGATCTTGTCATCGCCATAATATGCAGAAACAACAACGCCGAGCGGCCAATGAAGCGGTGGAGCGTTGTCCGTTACAATAACGACAACTGTTCCTATTTTAATTGGGTTAGATTGTGTATTCCATTTCCCTCTACTTTGAAGTTGATGTAGGTACTCAAGTTTCCAAAGTTTAGCAAATGACGATACCATTTGATCTAATAAAGTATAACGGTGTAAAAGATTCTTTTTGGCTGTCTCGCTGTACGTAGGTAAGTACTTTAAGGGAACGGACATTAAAAAATGCGATGGAGTTAGCGCGCTGAGCTCGGAAGGATCTTCACTCAGTGGCGTGAGAGGGCGCAAATAATAACGCACTCGATTTGCGTGGTAACAGTCAGCAGCTCCTCGTAGGTGAGAAGTTGCGTACCGATTACTCGATATAAGTGATTTTTGAAAGATTTTACAAAAATCTCGTAATGGCCCCCGAAATGTGGGCTTCGCGGCGGATTCATTTTCCAAGAAATTCTATGCTCAGATAATTCATGAGACATGGCGGATATATATTCTTTAGAATTTGTAAAATTTTGAAGTTCAGAAAATGTTGTTTTTGCGGCTTTAAAAGTACCTGCATTATCTGAGTACATGCATGAAACCTTACCTCGTCGCGATATAAAACGTTTAAACGCGGAGATAAAGGAATTAGTTGTCAAGTCAGTTGTTATTTCAACGTTAATTGCGCGGGTGACTAAACAGACGAATAGACAAAAATAATTTTATTGATCGGACACCTCGTTTCCTATACGGTATAATAGATATAGGTCCATCATAGTCGCAGGAACAAATACTGTATGCTTTAGAAGATTCATTCACACGATACGCCGGAATATCCCCCATTAAAGGAAAAACTGGTTTAGGGTTTGTACGAAAACAATAATTACAGCTGTGCGTAATTTGTCTGACAATATTACGACAAGCCAATATCCAATATTTTTGTCTCAATATAGACATGAGCGCGACCGGTCCGGTGTGACAATGCGTGCGGTGATAATGCGATACTAATAATTCAATAACACGATGTTTGCGCGGTAAGAGTATTGGATGTTTTTGTTCATAAGTTAGGTCTGCGTGGCGAAGCCTGCCACCGACGCGTATTAAGCCATTCTCATCGAGAAATGGAGTTAGCTTTCTGATCGCGGTTGAGCATGGTTTATTAGCGGATAAAAGCTTTATTTCATCAGAAAAATAAAGTGATTGAATGACTTTCAGCAATTGCACTTCTGCGAAATTTAATTCTTCTGCGGTTATATAACTGTTTGAGCGTGGTAATAATTTTGTAAAGCGATATATGTAAACTATAGAGTTTAATAATATTCCCCAAGTAGAAACTCTCAGCGACAGTGTCAGGAAGGGATGAGTATTGTCGTTATCATTAACGGTGGCTAATGATAAGACCTTAGCCTCAGGAAGCTCGACATGAACCGAAATATCATTTATTGATGTTATCGGCCATTCCTCGACGTCACGACGCAACCAAGCTGGACCGGAGAAGCAGGTCGGGTGCGAGATGAGTCGAGAAGGCGTTAGTCCACGTGACAAACAATCGCTGGGATTCTCCACTCCCGGAACGTGAAAGAAATACTTAGCGGGTAAATTTGAAATTATCTTAGTGATGCGGGTTGCGACAAAGGTTTTAAAGCGGTGCGGCGATGAATGCACCCACTGCAGGGTCACCATCGAATCAGTAAAACAAAACACATTGGCTATAGGATGACGCGGGTTATAGGTATCAATTACGCGACGGACGAGTTTAGACATAAGCAACGCGGCCATCAACTCAAGTCTCGCGACTGAGATCGTGGAAAGAGGGCATAACTTTGATTTTGCGCATACCAAAGAAATTATAGGTTCAGCCCGTAAGGGACTTTCGACCTTTACGTATACGACACATCCATATCCCTTTTCACTCGCGTCGGAAAAAGCTATTATGGTCAGCTTGTCGTTAGGAGTGACACTTAGATGGCGCTTAAAACGGAGTTGCATGAGTAGCGGTAACTCGTGTAAATAATTTTCCCAATAAGTTATAATTTCTTGCGGCGGTTCGTCATCCCAATCCAATTTTAAAATATGTAAGCGTTGTAAAATTATTTTAGCGTATAGAATTACTGGTGCAATTAATCCTAAAACATCGAATTGGCGAGCAATAACGGACAAAATGTTACGTTTTGTACACGGCCTATCCTTAAGCGTCACTGTGAATGAAAATTCATCAGTGATAGGAGACCACTGAAGGCCAAGAACCTTCAGGGATTGCGGTGTGTCATCAAAGTTGATGTGCGTGTCAAAGCGGTGCGATTTTGGCAAAGAATCGAGTAGCGCACGAGAATTACTCGACCATTTTAATAGCTCAAAGCCCCCGGCCTTGAACATACCCAACAACTCATCCTTGAGCTGTACAGAGTCCTCGACAGAAGGTACAGAGTAGCATAAGTCATCAGTGTAGCAGTTACGACTGGCGACGTGGGCGGCGCGGGAAAAGGATGATTTTTCATCTTCACACAATTGGCGGACTACCCTTATAGCTAGGTAGGGACTACTTCGGAGCCCGAAGCAGACGCGGTTAAATTGAAAAGTGGTAATTTCTGACTCATTGTCAAAACGGTAAAGAAACCTTTGATATTTTCTGTGATCCTCGGTTACTAATATTTGTAAAAACATTTGTTTTAAATCTGAAGAGTACGCGATTTCAAATAAGCGAAAGACAAGTAATATTAAAAATAAATCATTCTGTAAGTTTTGACCTGTATGTAAAATTTCATTTAAGGAGATACCGTTGTCAGTTTTGGCGCTAGCGTTCATCACTATTCTTACCTTTGACGTGGTTTTATCAGGGCGGATGACAGCGTGATGTGGGATATAATATCCTTCAGACTGATTGTCATTAGGTACAGACGAGACGTAACCCTTTGAAATGTATTCTTGAATGATTTCATTATACTCTATGCGAAAATTTGGGCAGGAATTAAACCGGCGCTCAAATGATAAAAAACACTTTCTAGCGGTTTGATAAGAGTTTCCTAATATTTTTGGATCGCGGGCGAAAGGCCAAGCTACCATATAGCGGCCACAACTACGTGCGCGGGTGACGTTGTCAGTGAATATTTTTTCGCATTCGCGGGCGGCTGGGCTTAAGGCAGGTTCACATGATACCTCCTCGATTTGCCAGAATTTTTGTAATATTGAGTCAATAGGCGGCTCGGGTTCTACGAAGGAACATAATGAAATTGGTAAATTAATATTTTCACTAAGCGTTGGGGTGTTTCCAATTAGCATATAGCCGAAAATTGTTTCAAAACCGATAGGTGTACCCGGCGGGCCTACTACGCGTCCCGACAGCAAGATGCTAGCAAACAGCTGAGCTCCGATGAGCAGGTCTACTTCGGCCGGCTCACTGTAATGCTGATCGGCGAGCATGACGTGTCTCAGATGCGATAGCGAGGTCGTGTCTATAGGCACCGTAGGTAACTTATCAGTGATACGGTCAATGACGCATACGTCCATTGAAAGTGAGACGTTATTGTCCAATTGTGAAAATATCGTTATATTTGTAGCACCTTTAATAGGGCTAGGCGAGGAACCTATTCCTTTGACTACGGCTCGTGAAACTTTATTAAATTTAAGATTTAGTTTACTACAACTTGCGGCAGTAATGAAGTTACTCTGAGACCCAGGATCACATAGCGCGCGTAAACTTTGTTTACTATTATTTGAATCAAGTATATTTACTTGTATAGTGCCTAACAAGCATGTTTTATTGCGATGTACGGCGGGAAGCGAGTTACATAATGTTATGTTTTGAGCGGGTTGCGGTGCATTCGACTTGTCTGCAGGAACAGGCGACGCGTGTCGAACTTCGGCGGGTTGCAGCTCGCGAGGGCGAACGACGGCGGCGGCGGGCTGATTTGTTTGTTTACGACAAATCAGTGAATGATGCCTACTGTTGCAATAACGGCAAGCGTGAGTTGACTTGCAAGCGGAATTGGTATGTGATGTACTCAGACAATTAGTACATGCTTTATTGTTCTTTACAATTTCAAAGCGATTGTCAATAGACATTTTTAAAAATTGCGGGCATTTATATAAAATAAAATGATCAGATTGCTTGCAACACGCGCAATGTGTGTTTGCAGATAATAACGCGGTCGTAGCTTTTTGTGTAAATTTTTGTTGCGGTTTATTATAATTGCGTTTACTCGAAGGACCTGCGGTTCGTTCTAATATTTTTGACTGTTCGCGAAGAAAAGAAAGAAATTCATCGTATGAGGGCATGGGATTATTACGCACATGCATTTCAAACGATTTAGCGGTTTCTGAATCAATTCTCTTTAGCGACAGATGCAATAGAATAAAGTCGGATAATTTATTTAAGTGACTTCAAACATGCGACGGCGGAACAAAATTTATCTAAAAATGCGTCTAAGTTTTTTGTAGTTGCGGTGTTAAAAGGTTTAAATTCAAGTATTTGTTCCAAATATAGTGAGTGATAAAAGACAGGCCATTTTGTGGTTTCGCCTGAGAAACTGACTAACTCGAGTTTGGGCAATTTTATAACGGATATTTTACCAGAAGTACTGTTATTTTATTGACTGGAAGTTGATTTGTTTACATTTAATTTTGATGCGATGCGCTTACAACAACAATACAATTCTTCGAACGAATTCCAACTTTGGTAATTGGGTTCGGAATTCGGGTTGATTGTCAACTCAGTGTCGGTAATTTCATCTAAGATTTCGTGAAATTCCTTTCGTAAATTATCTATCGACTCCACTCCTCCCAAGAATAATTCTTCAGAAGTTTTATCATCAAAGACATTTTTTGAATGGTTGTAAATAAGCTGCATTCTACTAAAAATTGCATCGCGTTTTCTTAAAAGCCTTTTAAGCATGCGAGAAGATCTATCCGAGTCTTCCGGATTACTAGAAGTAGCGGTTTTCATGATTAAACTCGAATAATTTACGATAAACAAATGAAATTAGTATTTACGAGTACGCACTGCAGCTAGACAGCCGACCGGTCAAACAAGGTCACAGGTAGGTACGCGTGGCGATTACGTAACGAGGATGCGTATGCGCCGATCGATATAAATGACGAAGTCTATTTTATAGAATACACAATTATGTTAGTTGTTTATTTCACAATAAAGTGAAGATAAATATGAACAGTATTTGAATGACCACTTCAGCGACACGCAGGGCGTGGCGGCGTGGCTGCATATAAAATGGCGGACGAAATCGATTTGGAAAATCTTAGTTTCAAATAATAAGCGGCTCAACTTGTTATTGAAATGTATGAAATTGGGGGAATAGCGATTATTTGCGGTGGTATGAAATATACCAAGAAATGGAGCGGTGAAAGTAAATGAGTATTGCGGGATTACGTTGAGTGGCGCAATGACACTTCAACTTTTAGCGGACAAGTAACAAGTATGGGAATGCGATATCCAGGCTCGAAGGCCAAAAAACTATGTGGGTGCGGATGGACTGTATTACGGATTATGCTGGTTCACCAACCTAGACTCCTGTGCTTCTTCTTCTCGCAATCCAGTGATCTTCTCCTGGGCCCAGGTCTGCGGTTTCCACACACTTATCACTTGGTTTTTAGGGGGTGATCCTACGGTCGAGATGACCGTAAGCGCGACGCGGTACGCGGTTGGTTTTAATTTATATGATTTAGGTGAGATGCGGGTGAGTCCAGTCACGTATCGGACAGTACTGCTTAAAAATGCGGTAGTTTGCACTAGCAATGAGAAAGAAAATATAAAATAATTTGTGGGTAGTTTGAGATGCCATATAGTGGCGCGAACAGCTATCTGTAATGTATTTATTTATCTATTTGTAATGTAGCTATATATTTGTAATGTATCTATCTGTAATGTAGCTATTTGTGACGTATCTATTTGTAATGTATCTATCTGTAATGTATCTATCTGTAATGTATCTATCTGTAATGTAGCTATTTGTGGCGTATCTATCTGTAATGAAGCTATCTGTAATATATTTTTTATCTATTTGTAATGTAGCTACATATCTGTAATGTATCTATCTGTAATGTAGCTATTTGTGACGTATCTATCTGTAACGTATCTATCTGTAATGTAGCTATCTGTAATGTATTTATTTATTTATCTGTAATGTATCTATCTGTAATGTAGCTATTTGTGACGTATCTATCTGTAACGTATCTATCTGTAATGTAGCTATATATATGTAATGTATCTATCTGTAATGTATTTATTTATTTATTTGTAATGTAGCTATCTATCTGTAATGTATCTATCTGTAATGTATTTATTTATCTATTTGTAATGTAGCTATATATCTGTAATGTATCTATCTGTAATGTATTTATTTATCTATCTGTTACGTATCTATCTGTAATGTATTTATTTATCTATTTGTAATGTAGCTATATATATGTAATGTATCTATCTGTAATGTATTTATTTATTTATTTGTAATGTAGCTATCTATCTGTAATGTATCTATCTGTAATGTATTTATTTATCTATTTGTAATGTAGCTATCTATCTGTAATGTATCTATCTGTAATGTATTTATTTATCTATTTGTAATGTAGCTATCTATCTGTAATGTATCTATCTGTAATGTATTTATTTATTTATTTGTAATGTAGCTATCTATCTGTAATGTATCTATCTGTAATGTATTTATTTATTTATTTGTAATGTAGCTATCTATCTGTAATGTATCTATCTGTAATGTATTTATTTATCTATTTGTAATGTAGCTATCTATCTGTAATGTATCTATCTGTAATGTATTTATTTATTTATTTGTAATGTAGCTATCTATCTGTAATGTATTTAATTATTTATTTGTAATGTAGCTATCTATCTGTAATGTATCTATCTGTAATGTATTTATTTATCTATCTGTTACGTATCTATCTGTAATGTATTTATTTATTTATTTGTAATGTAGCTATCTATCTGTAATGTATTTATTTATCTATTTGTAATGTAGCTATCTATCTGTAATGTATCTATCTTTAATGTATTTATTTATCTATTTGTAATGTAGCTATATATCTGTTATGTATCTATCTGTAATGTATTTATTTATCTATTTGTAATGTAGCTATATATCTGTAATGTATCTATCTGTAATGTATTTATTTATCTATTTGTAATGTAGCTATATATCTGTAATGTATCTTTCTGTAATGTAGCTTATTTGTAACGTATCTATCTGTAACTTATTAATCTGTAATGTAGCTATCTATCTGTAATGTATCTATCTGTCTGTAATCTATATGTCTATACATGATAGATACTGATTTAAATTGTCCAGTACAGAACTATCCTACTAATAGTTTGTGAGTTTTGGATGGATGGAGGATGTTTGTTACTCAATCATGCAATAATGGCTGAACGGATTTGAATGAAATGCATGTCAGGTAGCCTCATAATAATATCTGGATTAACATATGAGGTTCTTTTTATCCCAGAAATGAATGGAGTTCCAATAGGATTGTGTGAAAGAAGTTCAACAATAAGCTGCTTCTTTGACTAAATTTTAAAGTAATCAATTATTACCAATGCAAGTGCGAACCCCAAATCCAAACGGCCTATGAGCAAACGGGTGGGAATTCCCGTAGTACAACGGATGCTCTTTTCCCACCAGCCATCTCTCAGGAATGAACTCGCGAGCCCGAGGAAAGTGGCTATCCATCAGGCACATTGCCTGGTGAGGAAACACAACCAATACCTGCAAAAGAACAAGTTAAATGATAAGATACGCAAGTACGTGAAATCAACACAATACATTTCAATTATTTTCTAAGCCTAGCAAACAAAAGCACAGCCGTACTATACGTTCCTGGAAGCCACGCACGACAATTTTTTGAAAAACCAAATCCGTTATAAAATAAATTAGTATACCTACCTAATGTTATAACTTGAGAAATGTTGAAAGACTGATGTTGCCGTTTATGCTTGAAATTACTACTTAGAATAATGGTATACTTACTCCTTTAGGTATTTCATATCCCAGTATTTGGTGTGGCTTCGTAGTGATTCTTCCATTTGCAAATGTTGTAGGTATTAGTCGGGAAGATTCTTTCATGCAGGCCCTCAAATATGGCTTTCGCTCGTTTCCAGATAATATTTCTTCTCTTAATTTTTGCTGTTTATCGCAATTGGCTCCAAGGAAATATAATACAATAAGGACGGTCTGAGACACCTTAAAGTAATACAAACACAATATTATTAGGTTATACATTACACTTTACTACCAGATGGCTTGTATCTGAATAATCTAAAAAAACATTTTGTATTTATAAAAGAAATAAATAAATCTTCCAAAAAATTAAATCCAAATTAACAGATTGAAATAGAATAAATATTGAATTTTAAGTGAAGCTTACCACAACACATTAGTGAAAAAAAAAATGGCATGAACGATTTGTATTCATTAATGCCGCGGCGCAAGACGTAAAATTGTAGATTTTAGTTCGGAATTCTTCACAGCGTTCCGAGAGTAAGCTGTTTTCACCGAAAGATATCAGAGACATCGTTCCTTTATGATTTTGGTGTATTTCGGGTTCCGGGTTAAAATAGGACCACTACATCTCATCCTGTGGATGTCTTAAAAGGCGACTAAAGGAAAAATAGCACTAAAAGCTCATGTTACAATAGCATTCCCAAGGAGTGTTGACGTCAGGCAGGCGGCCGGTCGTAAAACAAAGCCAAATATGGAACGTCGACAAAGAGTTGGGTATAGGGATAGGGCACCACCGCAAAATGGCGCGCAGGAGCCCCGCCCGACTCCTGTGACAAGTGGGCCAGTGAACAAGTGACAAGTGGGGTGAACACGGCCAAAGACGCACGCCCCAACTCAAAAACTCCGCTTCGCAACCTGGAACATTGGCACGCTCACTGGACGTGCGAGGGAGCTGGCCGATGTACTTTCCAGGCGAAAATTGGCCGTGGCGTTCCTGCAGAAGACTCGGTGGAAAGGCAGCAGATCCCGGTCCGTTGGGAATGGTTACAAGCTGATCTACACTGGTGCACCTGGTGGCGAGGATGGGGTGGCCGTAGTACTGTCCGGGAGGCTTCAGGACAGCGTCTTGGAGGTAAAACGCTACAGTACCCGGCTTATGGTCGTGGTGGTGCTTATCGAAGGGGATGACTCATCTGATAAGTGCCTACGCGCCGTAGGCTGGCTGTGGCGATGCCGAAAAGACGCGGTTTTGGGACTTAATCGGCGAGGTGCTGCGTGGTATGCCGTTATCGCAAGCCATCGTTTTGGGTGGCGACTTAAACGGTCATGTAAGTGAGGCGTGTGAGGAGTTTGAGCGTGTTCATGATGGCTACGAATACGGAAGCCGCAACCCGAAGGGCGGTGAAATCCTCTCAATGAGTGCGGCGGCCGATCTCGCCATTGTGAACACGTTTTTCAAAAAGAAATCCGAACACCTAATCACCTACAAGAGCGGGGGGTACGCTACCCAAATCGATTACTTTCTCACCAGAAGAGACCACATCGGCAAAGTAACCAACTGCAAAGTCATACCCGGTGAGAGTCTCACTGCACAACACCGTCTCCTTCTCATGGACCTTCGCGTGAAACCTGCTGGCAAGCCCACTGAGCGCTGTCAACGCCAAATCAAGTGGTGGCGGCTCGGAGAATCCAAGTTCCAAGAGTTCGTAGCTACAATCGATAACAAATGCGCCAAAACTGATGGCGAACCAGTCCAAGACAGAATTCAGGGAGCTATCACTGGTGCGGCGAAAGCAGTGCTTGGGATGTCAAAGGGTGGACGCAAGTGTGACCAGAAAACTTGGTGGTGGAACGACACAGTCCAGAGGGAGATAAGGGCGAAAAAAGCACTCTTTAAAACGTGGCAAGCGTCCGGATCTCCTGAAGACCACGACACAAGGTTGCCAAACGTGCCATTAAGAAAGCCGTTGCCAGGGCCAGGCGTAACCACGTAGAACCACTTTACGATAAGCTGGAGTCACCTGAGGGGCAGAAGCTTATATATAAGTTGGCACCTTCCAGGGTCAAAGAGGCACAGGATATCTCCAAGTGCCCTGTGTTAAAGACCCTAACGGCAACCTTTTGTGCGAAGATCTCGCGGTGAAGGAAAGATGACGCTCATATTTTCACGAGCTGCTGAACCAGCAGCATAAAGAGGTGCAGCCACCGGACCTCCCCCCAAATCAAGGACTAGTGCCACCACTAATGCCTGAGGAAGTCCACTCAGCTCTTCGCTGCATGAAGGACCGGAAAGCTGTCGGAGTCGATGCCTGGAAGGCTATGGAATCCCATGGTGTGGGCATTTTAACAAACCTTTTCAACCGCATACTCTTCACCGGTAAAATCCTTGACCAATGGAGGCTCAGTATTATTACTCCAGTCTTTAAAGGAAAGGGATCGATGCAAGAGTGTAGTAACTACCGCGGTATAAAGGTCATGTCCCACACAATGAAGCTCTTCGAGAGGATAATAGATTCTCGGCTCTGACAGGAGAGTACAGTCTCGGAGTGTCAGTATTGATTTCGCCCCGGCCTAGGCACTACAGACCTGTTACGGCCACTGGCAACACAGATGATGCGACGCGGTGCGGAGCGAACCGGAACTATTCGGAAGCCATCGACGACCATCTTTGTGTCGACACTTATTATTTTTTTGTAAATTCGCTCTAATTAAATAAGTTACAAATCATCAAAGCGCCTAATCAATACAGTCCAAAACATCCACACAACCCAAGAACATCAGCTCAAACAAAAGTCCTTCGCCTAAGAACAATAATCCTTCGCCTAAGAAGAATACAGGATTTGCAAGAACTGAACAAAGGAGTCTGAGTGAGTTCGTTCCAATACCTATCTTTCCAGTGCTTTCCCCTCGAACTGGGAGTGCCAATGTCTGGATCTGCCATTAGGATCTCTTCATAATTTGGTTACTTTAAATTTCGCCTACATTCGGAGTGCACATCTATATGCTAGCTTGCCCTTTGCCAGTTACGTAACGCCAAGTTCATAACTCGTCGCAAAGCATCCACAAAGCGTGCATAGTGATTCATTTCTATAATCATAAGTAGATATAACAATTTGCTTGACGATTACGTAATTCACTCACTGCAATCGTGCGAACCGGTTTCATACCTACGGAGATCGATCGTCGTAGCTAATCCCTTTGTTAACTCTTCTACATAACCTGTTCATAATTCATTTGTTTGTTTACGCATCCATTTAAACTGCAGTGTGTTACGCTTAGATAACCTAATATCATCATAACCCTGCGTTATTTCTTTGTAAGTATAGTGTAAAATCGTATTTAATTCCTTTACTTAGCCTTTACAATGACTTTGGAAGATAAACCTGTGAGTGTTAGTGCTAAAGAACGCCTCAAAGACCTAGTGAAGTTGCGTAGTAGTATGAAGGCTAAGTTAACACAATTTGAAAATTACCTTAAGCCTATTGAGCCACCATTAAACGAATTGCAGTTTACGGAATTAGATTTCCGCTTAAATAAGATTGATTCCTTACTGGATACCTTCGACAAATTACAGACGGAGTTCGAAACGTTGTCAGAAGATTCTACTGACTTGTACACGGAACGGGAGCTGTTCGAGTCCAGGTATTTTTCACTGGTGGCGAAGGCGCGTACACTTCTTGAGTCTGTGCGTCGCCGTCAGCGCTCGCCCTCACCTGGACAGGCTTCCAGCCGCTCAAGCATCCACGGTCCGAGTCAACAGGACTTTGTTCGTCTCCCCAGGATCAATTTGGGAACTTTCAGTGGCGAATTCCGGGATTGGCTGGCCTTTAGGGATCTGTATGTATCTATTATTCATTCTAACAAAAATCTTAGTGACATTAATAAATTTCATTACTTGAGAGCTGCATTGAAAGGCAGCGCATCGCTCATTATACAAAGTCTTGAGTTTAGAGCAGATAACTATAAAATAGCTTGGCAATTACTATCAAACCGTTATGATAACGAGCGATTATTAGTAAATAATCATGTTAGTGCCTTATTTAGCGTGCAACAAGTTCAAACTGAGTCGAGTCAAGCTTTGCGAAATATTATTGATGTCACAAACAAAAACCTATGTGCCTTGAATACTTTAGGTCAACCAACAGACCACTGGGACACTCTTATTATATTTATTATGTCCAAAAAATTAGACAGTGTCTCTTATCGTAAATGGGAAGAGCACCGTAACAATATTTGAGGCACACCTACTTTGAAACAATTTACTGATTTCCTAACTAATCGTGCCGACTTGTTAGACACAATGAGTAATCAATACTATAACAAACCTTACACACCTACTTCTAGCACTCACACAAAACAAAATATAAACCATTCAGATTCAAATAAAACAAAAAATAACAAACCAGTTATAAACAATAAAACATCTTCATCTTTTTGTCCCATGTGCAAACAGAACCACTACTTATATAATTGCCAGGCTTTCCGTAAATTAGATGTGGATACACGATTGCAAAACATTGCAAACTATCAAGTCTGCAATAATTGTTTACGGCCTGGACATAAGGAAAACCAGTGTACTTTATCACATTGCAAGTATTGTACAAAAAAACACAATACCCTTTTACATAAAGAGACTGACGTTGAGCACAACGTCGTCGCTTTGTCAACCAATATAAGTAAATCCATAACTTCTCATATACCTCATGTAATGTTATCCACAGCTTTGGTGAAAGTGGCAGATGGTGACGGAAGACTTCGCACGGCCCGCGTCGTCCTTGACAACGGTAGCACTTCTAACTTTGTCACGCAACGCCTCTGTGATCAGCTGGGGTTGGTAAGACGTAACACAGACTCCACTGTCAAAGGTATTAACAACCAAAATTCATTTAGTGCAGAGTCTTGCGACCTAACCTCTAAAGTAACAGAATCGCTTACTATGAATTTTGGTAACATTCGCTTTTGGTGCGATTCAACTATTGTACTTGCATGGTTGAAAACTTCGCCTAGCAATCTAAAAACATTCGTTCGTAATCGAGTAGGTGAAATTCAGGATTCTACACCTTCTGACAGTTGGAGCTACGTGCCGTCTGCTGAAAACCCTGCTGATCTAGTTTCACGAGGTGTTAGGGCTGATGCCGTTGGCACGAATTCTTTATGGTGGAACGGTCCTAGTTTTTTACATCATAAAGCGATAAAATATCCCAAAGTACCTAATACACGCCCAGAGCCACTGCCAGAAATTTCATTGCACACAATTTTAAATAAAAATGATAACACAGATAATCAAAACAACAATAACATTATTTCAAAATTAATTCATAAATCATCTAATCCATTAAAATTAATCAGAACACTAGCTTACCTAAATAGATATATACATAATTGCAGGAATCCTAAAAATAAAATGTTAAATAATTTGTCTCTTGAAGAATTACACAAAGCAGAAAATACCATAATACACACAGCACAAAGGGAAATGTTTCCTGTTGAATATAAGTCATTAAAATCAAATCAAGTCTTACACAAAAACAATCGTCTTATTTCTCTATCGCCGTTCATTGACGATAAGAATATGATACGAGTAGGTGGTAGACTTGTTAATTTATATTACACTTATGATGTAAAACATCCCATTGTTCTATGTAGTAAACATCATTTAACCCAAATCATATTCCATAAGGAACATATTGATTTATTTCATGCTGGTCCACAACTGCTTTTATCACACTTAAGGCAAAAATATTGGCCTTCGGGGGGGAGGAACCTCGCTAGGCGCGTAGTACATTGCTGCGTTCGTTGCAAGCGTTTCAGATCACAACCTGTTCAACCCGTGATGGGCCAACTGCCATGTGATAGGTCGCTTCTTGAGTTTCCTTTCCTTAACTTAGGTATTGATTACTGTGGACCCGTATTGATCGCCGACCAGAAGGGGAGGGGAGCAAAGTTATTAAAATCATACATTTGCGTCTTCGTCTGTTTTGCGGTCAAGGCTATCCATCTAGAGCTAGTAACTGATCTCACCAAAGAGGCTTTTTTAGCTGCACTCAACAGGTTTATTGCTCGGCGCGGTAAGCCGCAGCGCATTTACTCGGATAATGCTACGACGTTTGTTGGCGCTGGCAACGACGTCGCCAAATTCTTTGAGAAATATTCTGATGACATTCATAATGCATTGTCAAATAAGCAAATAAATTTTATACAAATTCTCCCTTATTCCCCTCATTTTGGAGGTTTATGGGAGTCTGCAGTGAAGGCAGTTAAGCACCATTTGAGGCGTGTACTCTCTCTAACTCACTTAGATTATGAAGAGATGTCGACTTGCTTGGTCCAGATAGAGGCAATACTTAATTCGAGACCCTTAACTCCTTTATCCCAAGATCCTTTAGACTTCACTTGCCTAACACCTTCCCATTTCCTTATAGGACGCTCACTCATGACGATCCCTCATCAACCACTGACAGACGTCAACATCTCAAGGCTCCAGAGATACGAGCGGATTGTGAAACTGAAACAACATTTTTGGCAGAGGTACTCGGACGAATATGTGTCTCTGTTGCAGACGAGAACGAAGTAGCGGTCCTCAACAGACTCCCTGAAGATTGGAACATTAGTGCTGGTCCGAGACAGGACGCAACCACCGCTATTGTGGCTGTTGGGTCGAGTGGTGAGGACATACCCAGGGCCAGATGGGATCAGCAGAGTGGCGGATCTGGCGACCAAGAAAGGTACCATCACCAGGGCATATACCCACGTGTGCCCCCTTCCGATACAACAAAATTGAAATGCATATTTCAAGGCGGGCAGCCAGTTACGGCCACTGGCAACACAGATGATGCGACGCGGTGCGGAGCGGACCGGAACTATTCGGAAGCCATCGACGACCATCTTTGTGTCGACACTTATTATTTTTTTGTAAATTCGCTCTAATTAAATTAGTTACAAATCATCAAAGCGCCTAATCAATACAGTCCAAAACATCCACACAACCCAAGAACATCAGCTCAAACAGACCCTTTATTTGTCCTAAGGGTCATCACGGAGAAATACAGGGCAAATAATATGCCTCTCCATTTCCTGTTTTTAGATATGGAGAAGGCCATTGACTGTATTCCCCGACAGATGATCTGGTGGGCACTGAGGTCCAAAGGGGTGCCAGAGATCTATATTGATACAATCCGCGACATGTGCCGCAATTCCGAGTCGATGGTTAGGACTGCTGTTGGTGACACCAAACCCTTCCCCGTTACAATAGGGGTCCACCAAGGCTTGGTCCTTAGTCCCTACCTATCAGTGATATTAGACGAAGTGTCGAACAGCATCAGAGACACACACGAGCAACCCCCATGGCTGCTCGTGTATGCTGATGATATCGCACTGGCGGTTGCGGACAGAGGCAGACTGGTGCGACGCGCAAATGCGTGGAGGGAGTCGCTTGAGAACGGTGGTCTTAAGCTAAATGTGGCAAAGACTGAATACATGGCATGCAACTCTACAGATCTCCCACCCGTACGCATAGGCGAAAACTTGGTCAAGCGTACGGACCAGTTCGGAGACATCGATGCCGACGTCAAGGCCCGTATATCTGCTACATGGGCAAAGTGGTGGGAGGTGACTGGTGTCATTTGTGACCCCAAAATCCGGTTAGGTCAAAGGGACAGATCTACAAATCCATCATTAGACCCGTTCTTTTATATGTCAGTGAAGCATGGCCATTGCTTGAGCGACACAAGCAGGGAATGCATGTCACGGAGATGCAAATGTTGCGCTGGATATGCGGGATATCACGGAGAGAGAAACACTCGCATCCGCGGCAGCCTTCATGTCCGTGGTATAGCAGACAAACTGCAAGAAGGCCGCCTACGCTGGTATGGTCATGTCTTGCGGCAACCGGCAAGTTACGTGGGAAACAAATGTATAGCCATGCCGCCTCCGCCGGGGCCCGGCAGACATGGTAGACCCAAGAAATGCTGGCTTGACGTCGTCAGGGATGATATGCGTGCCAATGAAGGATGCTCAAGACCGTGTGAAGTGGAGAAGGAAAAGCCGGAATGCGGACCTCGTGCTTTACAGCATTACAGCTGTGGATGCAACTGGGAACACGCTGAGATGAGAGAGAGAGATAGAGAGAGTTCGTTTATGATTTTGGACTGCAAATGGTTAAGAAGAATAAAGCAGATCTTCAGCTTGGTTCCCAGATAGTTATTTCGACGCCCGCCTTCCGGCAAGATGGAGAATTTACGTGAATCAAATGAAGGCCGAGAGAAAACGCTACGCCATTAAGATTATGTCGCGTTAACAAATTTTTCTGTATCCACTTGCATCGAACTTTGTATCATTCCTTATTGGTGTTCTATGATGTTGATAGATAAATCGTTTATTTGTGAAAACTGCACATACACACTCACACAGAAAAAATAAATGAACGATATTACGTTATTTACGTACAGATTTTATAGCGATGCGATGTGTGTACTCGTATGTATGCTGCAGCAGCACAAAAAGGTCATAGGATCAGCGAGAAGCTGAAAATCAGCGCATTGCTCAAGGAGCGTTGATTTTCAGCTATAACCTTAGATAGGTGCAAGTGCGATCATTTGTGAAAATGGTTAGATATACGTGTTAATACAATGATTGATGATGATTGCTTTTTTCTCATATATCTTCCTTGTACAGACAGCAATTGGGTTATTTTTTATTGTATGTGAGTATTGATGATGGTGGTTGATGATCATGTTTTTTTTTATAAACCTTCGACCATCATCATTTATTTATTTAATTTATTGCACTATGAAATTAATGAACAATAGGTATAATTTTAACGCTAAGCGCTGTCTACGCATTTTATATAGAACATAATAAAAAGTTAACTATAGTTTGAGACAATGCAAGTAAAAAGTTATTTTATCAAACAAATAGGCGATAAAATTCTTTAAAATAATATAATTCTTTTATTCATGAACGGATTGAAATAAAACAAATACTTAAGTGTTGTGTAATACCTGATGTGGATAATCTAAGTTTTGCTCCCGCTTCCACGCACACAAATTTACTCTCGCCGAAGCGAGACAGCAAGTCCTGCGGGGTAGGAAGACCGCGATATGTCAATGAGGCTGCTTTTGGTTTTTACATATTATAGACACATATTATGACTGCCTTATGTTTAATACAATTATAATCCAATCTTACAAGGGCTAGTATTTCTTGAATACTCTCCGTTTAAGTATAATTCTGAGGTGATTTAGAGGGAACTCCGCAATTTTTTTGGTAGCCTATCATTGTTACGACACTTTACTGTTCGAATTTCAAATGATCGAAAACGGTTTATCGAAGTTTCAAATACCAAACTGATTATTTTACATAATTTTGCTCCTCCATAAATTCATTTTACCTATGTTTCATCTTCCAGAAAAACACAGCCAAATATTAAAAGTTTTTTTTTTCAATCGACATTGTCTTGTTCACTAGCACTAAAGGTTGAAGTAACTTATTTACTATTATTACTTAGCTACTGTTTCGTGTTCTAAACAAATGTGTTCCATAAATTTCATAATAAAAAAAAAACACAAAATATTTCTTTCCATAACATTCATAAGCCAAAAAATAAAGAGAACTTTATAATTAAGTTATTTCTATAAAAATAACATTTTAACCTGAAATTAAATGAAAATATTGTCTTAAAAAGTCAATATGTTGTGGTAGAAAAGTTAGTGACAGAATCGAATCGCTGCAAAACCGACTCCACGTAGTCTTGTCTTCCCTAACCGCGCCGTGACAGAAGCCATGCTTGCTGCATGTTGCATGCTGCATGCTAGCTTGCTTGCGTGATTGCATGCTTGCATGCAAAATAAAATAAAAAAATAACAAAGACACCAAAACATGGTTATGGAAAAACTATAGGTTAGGTTATGTTAGAACTGCGACCACCCCACGCCAAGGTAGAGAGCCTTTAGTGACTATAGTAGTGTTACAAATACTATAAAAAAATATAATTATAATTTTATGTTAGCAGTTTTGTGTATTTTATTTGTTAAGAAACAACAAACATTACATTAATAAAGTCTTAAATAACTTAATATACATATATGAAGTGGTAATAATAAAGTAACCTACTACGTTATTCACAGGTTGAATTTATGCTTGTGTTAAAAGGGATGATAGATTTTAAATAAGATGTCAATAAAAAAAATCTTTTGATAATTTAGAAATAGTTATTTATGCAACTGTGGTGCAATAAAGGATATTATAACTACACCCATGATATGAATCCTCTATAAAAGGTATAACCTTCTGCTTTACGTTTTAGCAAGGCAATTAATTTTAAATATTTTGAGATATCCAAGTTGTGATTAATACTCAGCGTACTTTTGAGCATTGAATAGAAGGTCCATAGGGATGAAGATTTGAATTTTTCGGATAATTCTTGAAAATATACTAATAACACATCTTCAGAAAATGATGTAAGTACTACTTCTTTGATATTGTCCAATTAATGAAATCTTGGTACACCTTTTCAATTGTTTTCTCGACTTTTTTGGTAATAATTGGTTAAAAATGTCCTTTGCTGCATTAGAAATGCATTAGAAATATCTGGCGGTGTAGGTATTATCAAAGTATCACTCATTTTTGTAAACAACAAAGTAATATTTTTTTTGAAATGCTATTTACGAACTAAAATGGCAGGATACGACGTAAATTCAAATAACATGTTTTTTTTTTAATTTCGAATCTGTGGTAGTGAAACGCGCGTGCAAGATAATGGTGCCATTTTTCAAACGCGTAATCACTAATCGGACGTTTTTTTGTAAGGAAACACGTTTTTTTGAGACGCGGATTCACGTAAACGAATGATCGTTTACGTGAATCCGCGTTTCAAAAATGGCACTTATGGGTCTTTTTTTTTTAAATTCATAAAGATAGACGCTTGATTCCTCTATCTTTATGAATTAAAAAAAAAGATTTGCGTTGCATAATGAAATTAAGTACAACATTATATCACGCGTTTGGATGATATTATGGTTACTATGACACTGGTTGTTATAATGTTGGCAATAAGCTAACTGCTTCAGAAACTTTTATAGCGGACTTATAGCATGGGTGTAGATAAACGAAAAAAATCAAGTAAGATTTCAAAACATATATAGATTATGAAAAAAAAAATTATTGAAAAACGGTTTCTCAATATGTTTTCAAATGAAAAGGGATAATTTTTTATGGGCCCTCCACATTTCGTAACGTTTATTGGTCATATTACGGTTAAAAAACTTATCTGATTTATTTTAGTAAATTGACTAAATATTACACAAAAATCTAACCGGAGTTATGAAATCGTATGTATTAAAAGTTGTTTTTCTGTTTTCCATTTCCTTTAATTCATGCAAATCAAGTACCTACATTCAACATTTGTCGCCCATGCAAAAAATGAGTGAAAAGGAACGTTTAGTTTATGTATTTACATGAAATAATAAATGTTGTGGTAGTCTTTTTATGTAATAATAAAGACCTACATTAGAACATGTACAAAATAGACTATCATTATATTTTTAATCCACCTTTATTGGATAACGCGTTAAAAAGTTTTGAAATTCTCGTAGAAATGGAACTGAAAAAGGACGCTTTTGGTGTCACTGTCATGTCACCCTCTTAGCTGTCACCATAGAGGGCGTATCGTCGACGTCGTCATTCTAGTGTTGTACGTACCACGTGACATGACTCTCACAGTTATATTGATATTATCGATTACTTCTATACAATCGGTAGTGAACTGTATTACTGTATGTAACAATTTAATATGTTATATCGTTGATCGTATTGATTTGATGTAAAACCACAGAATAAATAATACTAACATATAGAAGTCTCACTCAGCAAAGAAATTCAAAGAAATATCTACTCAATGTGGCTAGCGATATGGTTTTAATAGAAGATACCTAGACATCCATTGCAAGCCAATTTTATTCTTATTACTCTGGACAAACAATTCGTATACCTGAATTTACCACCCGGAGGGGCGGCCGCCTGCGCTCATAGTAATAATGAAGGTACATTTTCGATACCTAAACGGGGAGTGACACAGGCCTGCTAAAACATGTCTAAAACTCTAAACAGAGAACACCTCTCTTTCATTTTCATCAGTTTTTTCAATCAAAATCAAAATCAAATATTTATTCAGTAATTAGGCCTATGCAGGCACTTTTACACGTCAATAATTATAGCGTACATTACGTGCAATGTTTATTTATATTTAAATATATTTTTCTTTGTTCAAAAGCTACCGATACTAGCGTTTCGCAACGACCACTGCTGAGAAAAAACGCCGAAAGAAACTCATTTACACAGTAGTGGTCGCCTACGCGTCAGAAGGGCTTTGTCAGTTTACAAAGATATTATGCCTAATACAATGTTATCACAACATAAAGCTTGCGAACGAGTGCCAAATCCAATTTACAGAAATAAGTTACACTGAAAAAACGGAGCCGTTCTGACCAGTCCCTACTGGCGGCACCCGTTCACGAGTTGACGTTAACGGGTGCCGCTAGTAGGGACTTTTTTACTAGTTCCTAGGACTTTAGTACTAGGAATACTAGGATTGATAACGTAGTGACAGTTTTGAAGTGCAGATATAATGCTTATATTCAATTAATTAACTAAACTAATCAAGTGATTAGGTTATTTTAAGACTAGCCACACGCCACTCCACAGTACACGTACACACACAGTACACGCCCCCAGTAACTTTTAAACGTCTGAACCGACCGAGCAAGGGAACTTGCTTTCACGTAAAAAAAAACCGCATCGAAATCGGTCCATCCGTTCTAGCGTTACGATGCCACAGACAGACAGACATTAGCGTCAAACTTGTAACACCCCTCTTTTTTGTCGGGGGTTAAAAATACATAATCTTGCTAAGATCCAATACATTGTTTATATCGATTTGTATTGTATTTAAATCAGCAACACTGACAGATGCTCGCTCACACTCCACAGCACTAGACAAAACATTTGATTGACTGACCATTGCCTGCTCCTGTTGTGACCACTACTTCCAGACCAACATCAACAATTACTATGCCAAGTTACAAACGCGCTGCTTCTACCTCCCGTCACTGTATTTTTAGATTATGTGAACATATATTTAGATTTCTAGTACCCCAACTTCTCAAGGAAAGGTTACTAATTGATTACTCATTTTATGTACCCCGGTGTGCTCGTATTTGTGAATACCACTTAAATGAACCACATAATGATTGAAAAGTATTATACACAATCAGTAACTGTCAGGAAGACCCATGTTCTCTACTTCAAACAAGCTCAATTCGAAATTACGATATTGAAAATATCATAAGCAAAAATGACACTTTATGCAAGTATTGGTTGGGCTTCAAACATTGTCAATTTGAATAGTTACTAATTGAGATTCCATCTACCAGTGAAAGGTCTAAACATCCTAGAAGAAGTCTAGCTATGTTTTTAATGAAACTTCGTACAGGAAATAGCAATGATCGTATAGCTTCTCTTTTTAATGTAGCATCATCTACAGTTTTCAAAAACTTGAATATTGTAAGGCAATGTTTTGAAGAACAATTCCTTCCATTGCACATAGGGACAAACAATATATGTATCCAGCAAGTTGCTCAATATAACCTAACTATACCAAATGGCTTATTTGGTAATACCAGCATGGCTCCAGAATTTATGCCAGCCATAGTAATATGTGATGGCACATATGTTTACGTTCAAAAAAGCAGTAATTACTTTTACCAAAAGCACACATACAGTTTGCATAAGTTTAGAAACCTTGTAAAACCGTTTTTACTTGTGTGCTGCAATGGTTATATTCTTGATGTTCTTGGACTATACCCTGCAACGGGTTCAGATGCGTCAATAATGCTTAGGTTGTTCAGTCATAATCGTCCACTACGAACCTATTTTAGAGAAAATGATGTTTTTATCCTTGATAGAGGTTTTAGGGATGCCATTCCAACCTTGCAGCAATTCGGTTACAAAGCTCATATACCTGAATCTAGACAAGCTGGTGAAAACCAATTATCTACTATTGCAGCCAACAAATCCAGATGTGTAACATTGTGTAGTTGGCCAGTTGAAGTTGTGAATGGGCGATTTAAGCGCGACTTTAAATTATTTCGTCAGGAGTATTTTAATACAGCTACCTCATGCTTGATTTGAAAATTGCAGCTGCATTGATAAATCGATTCCATGTAAAGATTCGTGATAATTTTTATGCTTAAGAATCGATTCCATGTAAAGATTCGTGATAATTTTTATGCTTAAGAAATATTAGCAATTGCTCAAGCTAAATTAAATACCCCAAACGAATTAGCTTCCTATGTAGAAATGCACAATTTAAATAGAGTAAGGGTACCATTTACCAGTATTGACGGCAATCTTCCAGAGTTAAATAGTTTTCCACGTTTAACATTCTCTGACCTAATTCTTTTTTCACTAAAGATTTATCAAATAAAGCAAGCCCGCTCATACTATGGTGAGCATGTCAGGGCCTCTGGAGAATACACAATCGAGGTACACCAGCAACCTATTAATGAGTTTGGTCCAAATAACTATATTTTGCGAGGTAGGATTCAATCTAGACACACCAGTAGAAAAACCTATTACACTTATATATTAGTTAGGATCCATCAATAGCAAACACTAGAGCTGCTCTTACTGGATACTGTTGTAACTGTTTGGTGGGCAGACGCACAGTCGGCTGTTGTGCACATGTAATGTCGATTGTGTGGTTTTTGGCTTGGGCACGTTATCAAGATGAGGTCGACCCACCTGCATCTTTTTTAGATGACATACTTCTAATAAGAGATGATTTGGAAAATGATGTAGATGATAATTGAAATGAATAAATAAGTTTGTTTAACTATTTTTTTTTATCTCATTTCTGGATGGATGGATTCTGCAGAGGAGCTCGGTGGCTCGGAGGGAGTAAGCATTTTAGAGTTTTCGCAAGTTAAGCAACGCCGGCCGTGGTCCGCACCTGGATGGGTGATCAAAAGTGGCATACAAATACTCACTCCTCCGTGCTTCGGAAGGCACGTAAAGCCTTTGGTCCCGGCTGCCTTCATTGTATGGCAGTCGTTAAGCTATGTCAGATGGCCTTAAGGCAGCTTGAAAAATCAGACACCAGTGTTGGCCACTTACACACACAAAAAACAAAACAAATCTCATTTCCGATGGCATTTGGTGTACTTTTTTTAATTTATTTCAGTAAAAAATAAAATAAAAAGATCAATGTGAAGTCAATCCACGTAGTTTATCTGAGCGTGATTTCTCGGATAGACTCATTCTGATGCAGTTTGCACGATTAGACAGATTGATTCATGAGGATGGTTCATATTTTAAGGGGCTGTACCAAAGTGGTGCAATTACATTAACCATTTTGTCAAAATACACCCACTATGAGTACTATGACACTTTTTAGGATATTATGAGATTCATGTTTTGATCGCTATATTTCTCAGCTCTCCCATTAGACAAGGTATGATTAATAATACCACTGTAATCTAGAGATTATAAGGAACAAAACGATATATGTTTTATCAATAAACGCTACCATCAACGGCGGGCCCATTCGCCATACAACAAAAAATTGTCTCCTTTCGGTTAAAAGAAATAAAAAAACAAGAAACGTTTTCGAACAAATAAAATTCGTATAGCAAAATTTCGTCTTTAAGATAGGTAGGTAACTATGCTTTTAGTAAACCTGTAAAAACCTAAAGCAACCTTCGTGGGTGCAGAAGATAAGCACCTGTAACTACCCAACGCAACCATCGCGGGTACATTTCCTGTACCTGCAAAGGTTGCGTTAGGTAGGTATTTAGTGCTTATTAGTTACCGAATCGACTCCAGCGACAAAGGAATCCACAGCCACTCCCAGTGCAGCCTGTTTATTTTCACGAAGGATTTTCTCTATAGTACAGCTTTGGAATTCACTGTTGTTTTTAGATTCCAGACTTTCCACATTTTGAGTGACGAAATGAAAAATTATCCTAAAGAAACAAAAATATTGCTTAGACAGAGTACTTTGTTGATTTATATTAAAATGAAAAAAAATATACATTTAGGTATAAGATACTTACTCCTCAAGCTCTTTATATGCATTCATTATTTTATTTTCTCCTAAGACTCTCAACAGCATATATTTTAGGCTGTTATAATTAAAATCAACTTTCTCGATATATTGAAAAACTGTTTGGATCTGTGAAAAGAGTCTTTTTTCGTGTGAATGGTCTTCGAAGCCCGAGCCCAGGCAGCCGAGCCGGCGGCCCAGGGTGACGGCTCCGGTAGCCTCCAGGGCCCATAGCTTTATTTCCTCGTCCAAATTAGGGATCATATCGTTTTCATTGCGAATAGACTCAAATCTGTGGTCAAAAATATTATTAGTAGATTGTGCCACGTATATGGTATATGGTTTTAAAGAACTAGTGACGTCACATTATCTCCCCTCTCTCTGATTCTCTCTTTACCCTTATCTTGTTTTAATAATGCTGTTATTTCTTCAGACTGTAATTGTTTTGTAATTATCTCTTTTGTGTGTTATATTTAGTGTTTATTTATGTATTTCGAATGTACCTCCTTTTTTATGTTATACATATTACTTATTGTTGTTATTTATTTATGTGTATGATATTAAGCTTTAAGTCTGGCCTTATGTCCGCCATTTACATATATTGTAATGAAATAAAATAAATAAAACAGAATAAATAAATATTAATTTATAGGTACTACGCGCCAACCCCCAACATTTACTCAAATCAACATTTACTTACCCAAAGGTTGGCTGGAAGAATTGATCGCTTTAGTGATATCCCCGCCTTTGTACCTACTTATATTTTAAGTTTAATTGTACTTATATGTTCTTTTTATAGTTGGTGCAATAAAGAAGTTTTATCTTATCTTATCTTAAAAAGAATACAAAAAGTAGGTAAAAATAACAATATTTGTCACCTTGCTACAGCATCTTCCGCTATCATACCCAAGGGTGCGGAGTAAGCCTGCGACACGAGCTTGGGGTTCATCATGGATTTGTTAGCCAGAGTTCGGAATTTCTTCCATTCGCAACCCGACCTGGAAGAAAACAGGATACCTATGTGTTTACGCAAATGGCAACCCTACTGCAGTGGAGCCCCTGACGGAGGAACCTCGTTACCGTCCACCCATCTTCATCACGTGACGGGTGATCAGTGACGGTCAACCAATGAAGCTAGGTCTGCTCCGCATGTGTGCTCGTACATTGGTCAAAATTGTTCCCACCACCTTTTATCCCTGACATACTCGAGTTTAAATATTTCAAAACCAGCGAATATACTCGTCATCGAACATTCAATTAGACAACTGCATTTTCATTTATCTCAAAAATCCCCACCATTAACAGCAGATCAAAAAACATCATAAAGTATATACACGCGCCGATACATCGCAGAGCGACGTTTTTACAGCAAGTTTAGTCCATCATCTCATCTCATCTCAGCGTATTCCCAGTTGCATCAGCTGTAATGCTGTGAAGCCCGGGGTACGCTTTCCGGCTTTTCCTTATCCACTTTGTAAGGAAGTTCCGTACCTGGTTACCCATGGACATATTTTCTTTATTGAATTATAATGTAGTATTGTTGCATAGCCGTCACGTTTCCGGTCTGAAGCCACTCCATATAGGACGCGCGTCGCTTCGCTTGTAATTGCATATTTATTTTCTATATACTTAATACATATACTAATCTATAAGGGTTAGATACTTGAAATTTTTCACAGGGATTCCTTTTATAACTTAGGGGAGCTCTAAGAAGGGATTTTAGAAAATTCATCCCCTAAGGGGTTAAAATGAGGGTTGAAAGTTTGTATGAAACTCGGTCATTTTTGAAGTTAGAAATGTAATAAACCGGCCAAGTGCCATTTTATCGTTTAATCGAACGATTAAACGATAAAATGTCAGTAAATCCAAAAAACGTAGCTGAAGAATTTAATAACTTTTTATTATCATTTGGAAAATCACAAAATAGCCCTAAAACAATAACTAACAATATTAATTCCTCTAAACCAAGACTATCAAACACACTATTTCTAAGTCCTGTAGACCACAAAGAAATAAATAGTATATTAAAGAACCTTAAAAATAAATATTCATTTGGAATTGATGAAATTCCTTTGATGCTATTAAAAACATGTGCTGATGTGTTGACAGTCCCTTACACAATACTTGTAAATCAATCTTTAATTGAAGGTGTATACCCGGAACTACTAAAAATTTCTATTATCAAGCCCATCCATAAAAAGGGCTCTACCACAGATATTAATAATTATCGACCAATATCTCTTTTACCAGCGTCAGCAAGAGTTTTCGAAACAGCTATGGTTAAACGCCTGTGTAATTTTTACGAAAAATATAACGTGCTCCATAAAAACCAAAATGGTTTCAGAATAAATTACTCCACAACTTTAGCGATTTATAAATTTGTTAAAAAAGTGTTTGAAAACATACACAATAGAAAATACGCTTAGGCTTACGATAGAGTCAGCCATGATATCCTACTCAACAAATTATTTGATACAGGAATAAGAGGCATTACCCATAATTGGTTCAAATCATATCTCAAAAACCGTGTACAATGTGTTGAAATCAAAAATACTAATTTTGATTCGGGTAGGATAAAGTTCGCAAGGTCAAATAAAGCAGTTTCTACCGGCTCTATCCCACAGGGAAGTGTACTGAGACGTATGCTCGTATTTCTCATCTATATAAATGATCTCCCGGAAGAAGTTAAGGAGGATTGCATACTTTTCGCAGATGATGTATCGGTAATATTATCTTGCTCTGATACAGTTGAGTTTAAAAATAAATTAAATAATGCTCTAGATAAAATAATAAATTGTTTAGATAGTCAAAATTTAGAACTTAATTTAAATAAAACAAAAATATTACAGTTCAAACTATCACAAAAAAGCCATTACAAATATCTTATAATTTTAGAAACACAAATTTTAAATCCGCCGACACTGCGACATTACTAGGAATTGATTTAGATACTAATATGAGTTGGAAAGCACACGTTCAGAAACTAAAAAATAAATTATCTTCTTTTACCTACGCATTAAATCGACTAAAACGGGTAACCGACATTAAAACGTGCCTTGCAGCGTTTTATGCATATGCACACTCTAGATTATCATATGGCATAGTCCTGTGGGGAATCTCCTGTGAAGTGAATGATATATTTACAATACAAAAACAGTTTATTAGAATATTAGTCAATATCGATGAAATGGAATCCTGTAGATCATATTTCAAAAAACATCAAGTCCTGACCTTAACGTCTATATACATTCTAGAATCATGCAAATTTGTTAGGAAACACGAATCTCTCTACACACAAAAGAAAAATAGAAACAAAAGAAATAATAGAGACTTAAACATATTAGAAAGACCATTCACCAAAATTGAACTAGTCTCATCCAGCCCCCATCATATGTCTATAAAAATATATAACCATATTTCCAATTATTTAAAAAATATAGAAAAATATACAGTATTCGTTAAAAATTTTAAGAAAATCCTCATAAAAATATGTTTTTCCAAAATATTTGAGTTTTTAGATGCTAAATTTACTGCAAATTCGAATTCACTTTGATTTCTCTGCTTTATGTAAAACAGTGAATTGTAAAATTTAATTTTTAAGTAAAGTGACAACTAGCTGCCCTCTTGTTTGCTGTGCCCTTGCAGGGCGACACTTGTACTTATCCTTATGTAACAACTTCTAACCTGTGACTTGCAGTAAAGAATTTGAATCTGAATCTGAATCTGAAAACATAATTATTTAAGCTTATCTTCAAATTATGTAAATCGATTTAAATAAATATTCATATCTTCAAAAACAAAGAAAATACATAAAACAACGTCAAAAATTATGAATGTATGAAAAACGTCAATCCGTATTCTTGTTTGTCCGTAATGTTGTCCGTATGTATTGTGAATCTATGGCAATCGAATGTAAAACGAAAAGTTTTTAATGCTTTCGTTGTCATAAGGCCTCCTCGTTTTATTGTATCAATTTTATTTATTTTATATACACATACAAGAATGCAATAATTTTATTTATTCTTTTATTTAAAATAACATAAAATATACGTTTTTTCCCGTCTAACCGGTCTGGCCAGCATGGAGAGTGCAAGCTAAATCCTCTGGCTAGGTATGGCTCGGTGTATAGAGAAGGTCGTGCTTGTAGTCTGTCCGTCTGTCCGATTGTCCGTCCACTTGAAATTTTCACCGATTATGTACTTCTGTGACCGCTATAACAACAAATACTAAAAATAAGAAAGTTAAAAATCAAAGGGGGTCGTCATACAAAAAACGTTTTTTTTTAGCGATTTTAACTAAATCTTTATATGGCATTAAATACTTTAAATTTTCACAGAATATATATAGCTATAGCCAATTGTACGGAGGTACAGAACCCTTCATGTACAACAACTCGCACTTGACTGGTTTTTTATATAGTATATTGATAATTCACATGTGCACTGTCTTTATTTATTTTTTCATAAAAATGACGAATAATACAATGTACTTACTATGAATAACCCTCTATCTGGTGCAGTCGGGTACAATTTAATATCTGAGAAAATGCGCTTCAAATTACTTTTAATCGCGTGTCAATCCCTTGATACGGCATGGATGTAAAAATCTATATTATTTATGGTATATTTGTGTGTAGTTGTGTCCTTCGAAGTAGTTTGGAGGTCACCAATGACATCGAAAAAGGCAGACGAAAAAGTTATGGTAGGCCTCCTGCATTGTGTTGTTTTACTGGAACAATAACCCTTCTGAACATTACTCGATCAGTGATAAACTCAAGGACAGTTTAGACAAGAGACATACACCGATACTCTTACGTATCTAATCATCATTGAATTGAGACCTATTAGAAGTTGTGAAATAAATAAATTTTATATATATAAAAATAAAATGAATTTAAGATGGAAATAAATAATTAATAGGTACTTTTTTTCTTTTTAGTGACTTTTTTATTTCAAAATTATTTTTTGTAAGTAGAGATCTTTACTGATTGGGTCACAACGATGTATGTCTGACCGACATCAGACATCGTGAAGAATACGTTCACGCGGACGAAGACGCGAGCAAAAGCTAGTATTATATATTATTCGTCCGCTTTGGCTCTAAAAAGCCACGGCAAATTGAGGTCGTGTATAGTGGCCCCAACCGTATTGTGTTAAATCCAAAAACTATATTGTGAAGTGCCGATCGATGCTTGTTTGGAAATTCAATGGCGTCTCCGAAGACGCCATTTTTATGCCCACTTGTGGGCACCGCAACGCATAACAAGATCGCCTGAGAACTTCCAGCATCAAATAAAGGTCGGTGGTAATATTTTCATAAGATTCTTTAGAGGCGTCTAGTTCCAATATTATTTGGGAATTAGTCACTTAAATATTTATGTAATTCTGTTTTTAGTATTTGTTGTTATAGCGGCAACAGAAATACATTATCTGTGAAAATTTCAACTGTTTAGCTTTCACAGTTCATGAGATACACCTGGTGACAGACAGACAGACGGACAGTGGAGTCTTAGTAATAGAGTCCCGTTTTTACCCCTTACGGAACCCTAAAAATGGTCGTATTATTTTGTCTGTTTAAATTTATTACTTTTAAATTATATGCCTTATATTTTGTATATCTTGTAAAATGAATCAAAGTTGAAGTTATGACTTCGTCATTTTCCCCACGAATCTAAAAGATTTGGGAAATGGCTAGATTGCCGCACGGCATGCCTGTCTGATCACACTTTCTGACTTGGCGCTGATGGCTCCAGATATGGCTATTGAGAGTACATATAGAACTCATCACAATAATATACCAGAGTGCTTAGTGCGAGGTTTTTTTACGTATTCACCGCATCAACGTTAACTCAGAAATGTGTGCAGCTGAAAAAGCGCCCCTAGCGGTCACAATGCGAATTAAAATCCGCGAGTGCGAGCTTACAAAGTTAACTTTGATATGAACGAGCAAGGGCGGCGGTCGACAAGTGAGCGCGTTAACGTTAACGAAAAAGGCAGACGAAAAAGTAACGGGCTTACCGTTACTTTTTCGTCTGCCTTTTTCGTTGTCATTGATGACCTCCAAACTACTTCGAAGGACACAACTACATAGAAATATACCATAAATAATAAAAATTTTTACATACGTACCCTATCAAGGGATTGACACGCGATTAAAAATAGTTTGAAGCGCATTTTCTCAGATATTAAATTTTACCCGACTGCGCCAGAAAGAGGGTTATTCATAGAACATTGTATTACTCGTGTCTTTTTTATTAAAAAATAAATTAAGACAGTGCACATGTGAATTATCAATATACTACATAAAAAATCGGTCAAGTGCGAGTTGGACTTGTACATGAAGGGGTCCGTACCTCCGTAAAATTGGATATAGCAATATATATTCTGTGAAAGTATAAAGTATGTAAATAAAGTCTATTACACTTTATTAAATTTGAATTTGGCGCGCTTGGACTTTGACGTTTTCTGTGTCGTCAACAATGTCATCTCGGGATGAGTGAATTGTCAGATGTCAAATAAGGTAATATTTGTATTGTAATTGAATTTAACTGATACCGGTGAAAATAAACTAAATAAGTGTAATACTGTGAAATAAAAGCTTAAATGTTGTTTCTCTTTTCAGGTAAGTTCTGTTATTATGTTTGGAAACACTGTAATGTAAAATAGAAGTTGTATTATAATAAAAATAATCTCTTTTCGGAGCAACGCAATACCGCTTTTATTTCGCCCACAAAAGTAAATAAGTGTTTATAAAACACATTATAAGTATTTAATGCCGTATAAAGATTTAGTTAAAAACGCTAAAAAACACGTTTTTTGTATGACGACCCTCTTTGACTTTTAACTTTCTTATTTTTTGTATTTGTTGTTATAGCGGCTCGTAGTACATATTCGGTGAAAATTTCAAGTGGACGGACAATCGGAAAATCGGACAGACGGACTGACTGGGTTTATGACGTTAGCAGACCCTGCCTATTTGAAATAAAGGGACCAAGTCATGCAACAGACCTTCCAAAGTGATACCGACTGGTAGCGCAAAACCAGCAATAGGTCATCCGCCAGCGCTCTTTTTTGCCTTTCCTGGGTTCTGCCGCGTCTCTCCTCTTCCATATATCCTTCGCGGACGGCCAGGTCCCACAAAATATATTTTACGATATTATGTAGCTATTATTAAATAAAGGAGATAAGAAATGAGATTCCACCGTCCGGACGATCTAAAACAAATACGTAATGTGAAGCGATATACCTAAAAACTATGGTGCACCACGACAGATTTATCGTTTACTCGTAGTATAATTTAGGGATTTTCAAGGCAAGAGTGAATAGGCATTTTTTGAGTCTGCGGTCTGAGGTCTGATACACCTCAGACCTCATCCTAGCTCCCCGCCGCTAGACAGAGGTCAAACGCACTCAAATCACTAATAAAAAAAATTATAAAAAAAATAGAATGCCATTTGATAAAATAATGCTAGTTTATATGAAAAACGTATCATCATCATCATCACCCAGGTCTTTTTAGTTTCCATGTGTGGTAAAGGTTTACAAAATCACTATAAATAATTATATACATCATGGAACCCTGCAAGGGCACTACAATTAAATATATCTACTAACATTAAATAAACACTAAGTAATATTGAAACCAATCTAAATAATATTAAACACTTATAGTAACAATTTATAAAAGCAACGTCAGTAAAAATAGATTTCATCTCAATGTCATATCAATTAAATATTGATGCTAATTGGTAATTTTTTACACAATAATAATATTCTACGTACAAGTAATAGGTAAGTATTTATTTGCCAAAAAACTCTTCCAGAGTATAAAAACATTTATCTATCAAAAAATCCTTGAGAGATGTTATGAATTTCTTTTTATCTTTTTCAAGTGCAATATGCTCTGGTATTTGATTGTATATTTTTACACACATCACCAATGTACTTAAGCTAACTAATTCTAGACTGCTAGATGAAAGGTTTAGCTTTCCCTCGAAACGTGTTTTCATATTATACTCTCGTTCCTGTTTTCTCGTTTTAAAAAGTGTCATATTATTTCATTGACATGAATATATAGACTCGGCGTCTTCAAACACAGCCATGTCCTTTTTGGTAATATAGACTAAACACGAGAGTAGTACAGAAAGGTCAATATATTTTTACATACCTGCGAGCACGTGGTTCAAATTAAATCCTACATATATTTTAATAAATGCGAATGTTGGTAAGTATGGCTGGATGTACGGATGGGTGTATGGATTTTTTGATTGTAGACTCACGACTATCATATTTATAAAGGTAAAAGTTAAACTGCACATATCTGTTTCTTTGGTAACCTTTTATTATTCTTACTTAATTTCTTTACATAATGTTTTGCACTAGAAGAAAGTGATTTCTTGTACTTATATACCTTTTTCTTTTTTTTTCCTTGTTAGCTATCTCTGTATTTAATGTATTATATAATCATATACGTAGGTAGGTATTGGGTCTAAATTAGATATGTTTATTTAGATTACATATATGAAGATTTGTAATCGGCTGATAGTTATATAATAATTTATCAAAATCGATTTAGCCGCGTAGTAGTTACGAGGAAACAGAATTATAGGGACAAATATGTGTAAGCGGCCATCTTGGATCCATAATCTGATGGCAGTTTCAAGTTGCGCGGGGAACTTGTAGGGGCACAGCCTCCACATTCAAAATTTTTGAGCCCTCGGAGGTCCTAGTGAGACGTTACGAGATATGACTTAATTTTATAAAGGATTTATAGGATTTTAGGAAACTTTTGTAAAGAATTTACAGCATATGTAGAAAAAAAATTATAAAACTTAAACATTTTTAAACGTTTTACAAACATTATTAACTGAGTAGCAAACAAATAGTTTTTCGATGCTTCCATGAAGAAAGTGAAATGTAGGCATATTTATGATGTCTACATTTTACTTCTGTTTTGTTAGTCTATGACGAATCATTCCATCGGTTGACAGATCATTCACTCATTTCATTCATTATGGCAGCCGAAATTTTGCAATCCGTATTTAATTTTCAATCAATGAAATCTAGTTACTTACCGATGGAAAGTTATTCCTTCATATTTTGCTTTGTTCTTTGAATTACTAGTGCAGTATCTCAACACACACCAAGGCATTTTTGACTAAGTTGACAGTGTTTTCTTTAATGAATTGTGGAGTGTTTTATGCGCGTATTGCTAGCGAGTGACTAATGTGAGGTTAACAGTGATAGCAAATGATGAACAGAACACAACTGTGGTATGTGGCGTCTTCTCTAGTACGTAAGTACATAGATCTCGTTGTATTATTTTGAACAAATTTGCAAATCTCGAGTATGTAGATTCCCGTCAAAGTTAATATTTTATATTCAATAAAGTGGGGTCGACAACTGTCAGTCCTATTCCTTAGGTTCGCTAGAATTCGACTTGTTCAAGATTGTTTCACAAGCTTCAATTCCTAACACTTCCAATACTTAGTTTGACAACGAAAGAAATACGGCACCTCCAGACATGCCGTAGGAAATTTCGAAGCAAATCCGTTCCAACTACTGTCATTTCGACCAGTTGACCAATCATGGATCAACGAAAGAACTTCGAAGGTCACTGAGTAAGCGAGAGGTCCTATAATTGTTCGTTGTCAGAACCAGAGATATGGGATATAATAAAACAATGAATTTCGAAAACGTGTCTGTCAAAAGACTTACACATACAGTACATGTATAGCACACTAAGACAGAAACGAAAAGTAATCCGAAAAACGATTTCTTGATGAACAGTCGTGGTGAACCTCCGGCGTAAACGTACATTTCGCGAGTCATAGTTGCAAGTTTGACAGTTCGGTCAGGAAACGTTGTCACGTTCGCAAAGTAAAGTCACTTCGAATTTATTGGTGAGGGACGGGTGAAAGGACATAAAATATATATTTTTTGTATTGCAATAATGATTTATAGTGTTATAAAGAAACGATGTCATCGTCAGCATATAATTTTTTCCCCTGGAAGATGTTGACGACCGCAAGAGCTCAAGCTGACCTTTTTTATATGTCCAGATTCAAAATGAAAATGTCACCTCCTCCCAATGCTTAAGGAATGCTAATTTTTTTCTTGCATTATTGGTGGGTTTGCTTTATCTCCGTGTCTAAAATAATTGAGAAAACATTAAACTAAAATTAATTAATGAAAACCAGTGATTTGTAGGGCATTCAGCGTATCTGGTTAAAGTGAATGTTCGCATTGTTTTAATTCTCTCTCTCTTCTCTCATTTCATCTGTAACTCCATCTGATCACTTTCACCGCCACCTCACCAACTACCTACCTACCTACTTCTTATACCACATTTCTAGTGGTAGTAGTTGGCTTTGCATCGGTGACCGTGATCGACCTAATTTCAAGTGTTTTCTTTTATTAAATAAATTAAATTAAATGTGTTACGAGTACGTAACGTTACATACGCGCGAGAGTGCGAAAGCTTATCTACACTTTGAAGTTGCTAAGAGAAGCTGCTAACTACCCTTTGCTAAAAAGTATCTACCTAGCACTTTGTCAGTCAATAATAACTTATTGTATTGCGGTATTAGTATGGGGTAGTGCAGCACCGACCTATTTGATTGGGCTGGAACGTGCTCAAAGAGCGGTGTTAAAGGTTATGCTGCGAAAATCATTCCGTCATCCTACAACTTTATTATATGAAGAGGCAAAGGTTCTTAGTGTTCGCAAACTGTATATCCTAAAGGTAGCATTAGATAAGCATAAACAAGTATTGAAATTACCTTACCTGTGGTTACGGGTTAGAATAGGACCACTCTATCTCTTCTTGTGGATGTCGTAAGAGGCGACTAAAGGACTAAGCATAAACACCTCGTGCTACAATTGCATTCCCAAGGAGGGTTGACGTCAGGCAGGCGGCCGGTCGTGAAACTATAGCCAAATCATTTAAACTGTTCCGGCTATTTCTTCTCCATTTTGCGAGGTCTTTGGCATCTTTGGATGATCTGACCATTGACATGCATGTTATATTTGGAGAAGAAAAAGCGGGAAAGTGCACCCCGGGCTCCGAAGCAGCACAGCTGATGATGCAACCGGGAACGCACTTAGACTAAGAAGAAGTATTGAAATTACCTAATTACGAAAATATGTTAAAAAAAGCGGCCAAGTGCGAGTCGGACTCGCCCATGAAGGGTTCCATAGCAGTAAGTAACCTAATATATACGTTCTATTGGTAAACGATTTATGACGTATTAAAAAAAAGTTTCTTACTAGATCTCGTTCAAACCAATTTTCGGTGGAAGTTTTTATAGTAATGTACATCATGTATATTTTTTTTTATCATTTGCAACGAATGTAAAAAAGTGCAACGGATGTGGCAGCCAGCATGATATCGCTTCTTGCAAATTTAGATGTTATGTGTGCCGAGTTTGCAACAGAGAGGGTCACCTGAAGAGGATGTGTCCTCAGCTTAGGGGAGAACCGTATCAAATGTACAACATGGCGGAAGAGAGGGTGAGATCAGACACCGACGACGACATGTGTGAAGAGGTAAATAGTTTTTGTATAGAACTGCATAATTTAAAAAAGTTTGTACCATACACCATTGACATTTCTATCGACGGTAAACTGTTGACTATGGAGATAGATACCGGTAGTGCAATATCGTGTATTAGTTACGACTGTTATAAATATTTATTTCCGCCATGTAAAATAAAAAGTAGTAATTTGAAATTACGATATTATACTGGAGAAATTATCCAGCCTGTGGGCAAGATTAGGCCATTAGTAAAATATGAAAACCAATGTAAACGATTAGATTTGTTTGTTATTGAGTGTGGAAAAACAAATTTATTAGGCAGAGAGTGGTTGGAAGAGTTAGAAATTAGTCTTCCCTACGGCAACTGTCATAATATAAAAAGTACTGTTTTTAATTTTGCGGAATTTAGTTCCAGATACTGTGAGGTGTTCGAAGACGGCTTGGGAAGGTTCACGGGTGGCGAGGTTGTCTTTAGACTAAAGGCCGACGCGCGGCCGAGGTTCCTGCGCGCCCGACCCCTCGCCTACGCACTGCGCGCGCCCGTGGAGCGCGCCCTTGACCAGATGGTGCACGACGGCATCCTCACGCCCGCCACTACGTCTGACTGGGCCACGCCTATTGTGCCGGTAATAAAGAAAAATGGTACGATACGTATATGTGGTGACTTCAAACTCACTTTAAATAAATGTTTAGAGGTGGATCGTTTTCCTTTGCCGAGGGTTGAAGATCTATTGACAAAATTGCATAGGGGTCAAACATTTTCAAAAATTGATTTATCACAGGCGTATGCCCAGTTTGAGTTGGATGATTCTAAAGAATTTACGGTAATTAATACACACAGGGGGCTGTTTATTTATAACAGATTAATTTATGGTCTAGCATCTAGTCCGGGTATTTTTCAAAGGAGATTAGAGCAACTTTTTGGCGACTTGCCAAGGGTGGGGGTATTTTTAGATGACGTCATAATCACGGGGCTAGATGACAAAGAGCATTTAGCTACGCTAGAAGAGGTTTCTTTAAGGCTAAAAAAAATATGGATTAAAGGTAAATGTACTTTCTTTGCGAAATCGGTTACTTATTTAGGATTCATAATCAGTAAGGAAGGTGTCCACACTTGCCCAGAGAAAGTCGAAGCGATAAAAAAAGCAGCGGCTCCTACTAACATAACTGAGTTACGGTCATTTCTCGGGTTAGTTATGTACTATGCGTAATTTATTCCTAACGTTAGTACCATCTTAGCGCCATTATATGAATTGCTACGGAAAGAGGTTAGATATGAATGGAATGAACAGAAGGATGTGACTTTTAAAAAAAATAAAAAAAAATTGGTTTCTAGCGAGGTATTAGCTCACTACTCGGCAGAATTGCCGCTGGTGCTGACGACGGACGCGAGCAGTGTGAGGGTTGGTGCGGTCATCTCACACATGACACCGCAGGGGGAGCGGCCCATAGCATACGCATCAAGAGCACTCAATGCGGCTGAAAAGGCTTATTCACAAATTGAACGCGAGGCGCTTGCTATTATTTACGGCGTTAGGAAATTCCATCAATACCTTTACGGTCGTACATTTACTTTGAGAACAGATCATAAGCGATAAAACAGGCATACCAGTTATGGCTGCAAGCCGCATGCAGCGGTGGGCCGTTATTTTGGCGGGTTATCATTATGATATAGAGTATGTGCGTAATGATAGAAATGCCGCTTGACCAGTAGGGTCAAAGCCCGACGTTCATTTGGAGGCTACATACTTCATTCAAGATTTTTTACCCATCACTAGAAAAGAGGGAGAAAAAAAATTATGTAAAGATATCGTACTCGTAATAAAAAAAATTGTTATGTATATACAGTCTGGGTGGCCGGAAAAGTGTACAGATGTAGTAATCCAACCATATTTTATGCGGAAAAATTAGTTGTATTTAGACATGGGCTGTGTAGTTTGGGGTTACAGACTTGTGATATCTAACAGATTGCGAGAAAAATTGTTAAAAGAAATGCATATCGGGCACCTAGGGATTGTAAAAATGAAAAACGTAGCTCGAAGCGCAGTGTGGTGGCCAGGTATCGATGCAGATATAGAAAGAATTTGTAAGGAATGTTTGACATGTGTAGCTGAGGGGGTTGCCCCACCTCGGGCGCCTCCATAAGCATGGCCTTATACTCAGGAACCTTGGACTAGATTACACGTAGATTTCATGGGTCCTTTCCATGGTCACACATTTTTTGTCGTAATAGATTCGAGCACAAAATGGTAAGAAGTTTTCCAAATGAATAAAACGACAGCTAGTGAAGTAATAAAAAAACTACGTGAGATATTTGCACGGTTCGGATTACCCCAACAAATTGTTTCAGATAATGGACCCCCATTTTCTAGCAAGGAGTATGCGGATTTTATGAACAATAACGGTACTCGTATAATGATAAATTTTTCGGCAGTTTATCATCCTTCTTCAAATGGTGCGGCAGAGGGCGCTGTCAAACTTTGTAAGCGCGCAGTAAAAAAAGCCATGCGTGATAAATGTGATATAGACGCAGCGCTACAATCGTATCTGATGGCTTACCGTAACGTTGAATATAGCACCACAGGCTCATCACCAGCAATGTTGATACAGCGTAGAAGTCTTAGATCTTTTAAAAGGTGATAGACAAACAGGTGATATCATAAAATGCAACAAAAACGAATGAATAACACCGGGGGTAAATTGAGAGAACTTTGTATAGGCGATAAGGTAAAAAAAGCACGTAATTACTCAGGACAAAACAAGTGGTTAATTGGTACAATAGAACAAAAATTAGGATCTCGGCATTATTTGATTGGTAGGGAAGAAGGTCCACCCATTAAAAGACATATTGATCAAGTTACCACATTGAACGTACCATCTACTTCAAGCGATAGGGGTGGTGGTGGTGGCGGAATGGAGGTCGAGAGTAGTAAGGAAGTAAAACTGGAGGAGGTGGCAGATCCCCCAGTACCGTTATCAGATAAGAACAGTAACGTCGTGGATATAGGCGAGAGAGTAGGAGTGCTGGAGCGCCGGGGTGTGACTTCAACTTCAATATCGCCTACAGCAGCCCCATCCGTGAGCCTTCCTTCCGGACGAGAACCATCTCGTGTTAGAAAGCCACCTGTTAGACACGGCCTTGAGATTGATTAACTATATTATTTATGTAGAGGTATAGTACGAGTATACCTAGCGTTTGCCTGAACTAAAAAATGTTATGTTATTAGTATTTAGTTTAAAGTTATAATTAAGTGGAAGGGTATGATGTATTTTGTACCTATTTATGCGGGTAAGACATACTCAATTATTATTGTTAATGTGAGGTACTTTTGTCTACGAATAAAATAACTAACGAACGGACGTGTTTTTACTGTGCTCCCGTAGTATCCTGATTCCCGGTGTAATCCTGGCTCTATATTTGTCAGTTAGGAACTTAGGATTGGGAATAAAGAAGCAAAAAATTATAGATAGGCTCTAAAGGACTTGTACACAAAGCCGTAAAACTATTAAAACGAAACGTTAAGCAGATTGCTTGGGTGTGGTTGCCGCGGGCGAGTGGCCACATTGATCTTCGTTCACGTTTACGATTCGGTCTTCCGACCGGTCAGTTGTCGGTCGTAGTTTGTGGATGAGTGAAGGGAATTGAAGATTCGAATGAAATTGATTGAAGTAAACGTCATGATTTTTGTTTGAACTGTGCTGGGAATAGGACCGTTATCTCGGTTGCCGGAGGATTTCATTACAACGTGCAAGAAGAAAGATGTTCGCTGTAATGGGCAGTGGGCAGTGGCTGTTTTAAGTAGCGGTCTGCGTGAACAGGGCGTTGAAAACGTTGACTTAGCAACAGTGAAATTGGGAATGTTTCGAGTGCCGTCATGCTGTACTACTACATTGTGGGTTTGATTGCGGTTATTGTGATGAATGCGGACTGGTATAAGGATTTATTACAATGAGATTCTATTTCAGCTGTACGGTAAGCCCTGTTGGACACAGAATACTGTGCGGGCTAGAGAATTAGTTGCTAGGATGTGGTTACCCAAGTAAGTAATTCATAGGATTAGTGCGAGGTAGGGCACTGCCTTACCGTATTTTTTTTTAAGGCCAACGTAAGATCTTTCTTGCGGCGACATCGATAAAGTGACGTGAGTGTAATTAGGTTTGCATCCTGACATCATATCCCGCTCAGCCTCCAGGTTCGTTTCCTGTCCTTTGCGACATCGAATTGGGATTTTAATTGTTGTCCACCTACCCTCTCCCCGATATATACTTATTATTTTTTGTAAAACTACTAACCTTATTGTCGGTACAATTTTAACGCTAATTGGAAATGTAACCTGGCTACTACGGGACAGGCATGTTGCCTAGTGTGGAGCCAACAGTGTAAACCAATGTGTCAATTTAAAAGGTCAAATAAATTTCATATTTCATTTCATTTCTCTAACAAAAAAATCTTTAAAGCCAAATACTTTACAAAGGGATTCCTAAATCGTAAAAAGGTATTCACAAACTCACAATATTTTTACAAGACCTATTCAACGACTCGCCACAAAATGGATCACCCAAGAAAAAAAATGATTCCCACTTTACATGTATGGGAGCAATTCTTAAAAAAAATTTTTTTCAAGTATTTAATTTACCAGTTTTTTGTGTGATTGTGAAGTGATTAATATACATTGTCATGCCAATTTGCAACTTTCTAGTATGTACTAACAGTCTCTGAGTCAAAAAACCACGAACAGACAGACATGGCGAAACTATAGGGGTTCGTTGTTTTGCGGAACCCTAAAAAATCAACCACCCATATTCAATTTATTACCCGCACCCATTTTAGATTTGGAGGGACACTTTTGGAGTACCATCAATCCCCCGTCCTAAATCTCTTTTTAAAAATAGCGCATCACATCTCACTTAAGATGATGTAGATAATCTAATTTTTCTCCCGCTTCCACGCACACAAATTAACTCTAGCCGAAGCGAGACAGCGAGCCATGCGGGGTGAAAAGATCACAAGAGGTTAATGAGGCTGGTTTAAGCGTTACCGGTTTTTAAAAATTTTTCGTTTTGAAAAAAATATTAAATATTCCTTTAAAAACGAAAAAATTTTAAAATTTAAGAGTTATTTAAATAAAACCGGCCAAGTGCGAGTTAAACTTGCGTGGAGAGGGTTTCGTACAATTGATTGAATTCTTATAGGTTTTCCTGTTATTTACAAGCAATTAACTATATTTCGTATTTTTTTCAAAATTTTAGGCTCAGTCGTTTCGAAGATCAGGGAGGGGGGGGGGGGGGGATTGTTAATTTTTGTCTTCTTTCATGAATAAAATCAAAACTATTTATTTTATAATCAAAACAAAAATATATTTGAGATTCTCATGACACAGTAAGGTTTACAAAACTTTTTTTTTAATTTCCTAATTTGTCCCCCGAAAATGACCCTTATTTTAAAAAAATATTTATTTACTTTGCACATATGTGTTTGGGTCATAAGATTACACCATCCTACCAAACACCTGGACCTGTCCGTCCGTCGGTCACAGCCAACAGACGCACGAGTGATCCTATAAGGGTTCCGTTTTTTCATTTTTTGTACGGAACCCTAAAAATAAGACATATAGTAATACAATTATAATCCAAAGTTACAAGGGCTAATTTATTGTATTATACTTTCCGTTTTAGTATGATTCTGAGGTGATTTGGAGGCAACTTCGCAATTCTTTTCTATCGAGAAAATTTTAAGCAATCGTGTTTTCGAAACATATAATGTATAGAGTCGTGAACGTTGCTGTGTTTTTATTTCAAAGTGAGCATTTCGTTAATTTTAATAATATTTAAGATCGCTTTAAGTACTATCAGGGTCATACGGGCTCCTAAATCCGTACGTGCCTTTTTTCGCATACTTAGCAGGGTCTGTAACGTTAGAATATTGGTTTTATGTGAAATAGGTCTACTAATGAATAGTTTGATGACTGCTACACAATTAACAGTCGCGACCAACGGTTTAACGTGCCTTCAAAAGTTCACAGAGTAATAAGTTATAACACATGATATGATATGACAGATAATATAACAACCATAAATAAACCGTGTAGTACGCATTACTCCGAAAAGGTTTACATATACCCCGTTATCTAACGCTCAGTTTGGGGGCAAGGGATGGGGCAGCTTCGATGATCTGCATCGATGAATAAACGGGCGAGTGCGAGTCGGACTCGCACTTGAAGGGTTCCCCGTACCACCGTACAATGTTTTAAAACGCTGAAGAAACACGTTTCTTGTATGACGACCTCCTTTAATTATTATTAACTTTATCTTATTTTTAGTATTTGTTGTTATAGTGGTCATAGTAATACATAATCGGTGAAAATTTCAGGTGTCTAGCTATTACGGTTCAAGAGATAGAGCCCTGTGACTGACGGACAGACGGACAGACAACGGAGTCTCAGTAATAGGGTCCCGTTTGCACCCTTCGGGTACGGAACCCTAAATATGAAGTTGATTAACTCACTCAATATCATATCAAAAGTTCTGATTCATACTAAACAGAGATCTGCTATAGTGATTTTAATTAATTATTATGAAATAGAATATTGTTTTATTTATGTATTATTTATTAATGTATGTTTCATAATAAATTATCAATATTTTTTCCAAATTATATGAAGTCAAACTTTATCGCCTGCTTGTAAAAATCCATTTCAAAATGAAAATGATTTTTCGACCTCTACAGATGTAACTGGCGAAAACTGTTTTTTTAATATTAAAGAAAAAATACTACTTATGTATTTACTAAATTATAAAACCTTATATTATATATACTGCTCGTATATTATATTATTAACACAAAAGGACTGAATCGTGGACTAAATAATTAATATTTACCCCCGACGTTAAACTGCACTAAATTCGTCTCTGTACTATTCAATAATTGTCGCCCTACTATCCGATCAAATAGATGCAATGAAAGAGTTATCTCAAGAGCATTCACAAAAGAAGAACGCCCTACTATCCGATCAAATAGATGCAATGAAAGAGTTATCTCAAGAGCATTCACAAAAGAAGAACGCCCTACTATCCGATCAAATAGATGCAATGAAAGAGTTATCTCAAGAGCATTCACAAAAGAAGAACGCCCTACTATCCGATCAAATAGATGCAATGAAAGAGTTATCTCAAGAGCATTCACAAAAGAAGAACGCCCTACTATCCGATCAAATAGATGCAATGAAAGAGTTATCTCAAGAGCATTCACAAAAGAAGAACGCCCTACTATCCGATCAAATAGATGCAATGAAAGAGTTATCTCAAGAGCATTCACAAAAGAAGAACGCCCTACTATCCGATCAAATAGATGCAATGAAAGAGTTATCTCAAGAGCATTCACAAAAGAAGAACGCCCTACTATCCGATCAAATAGATGCAATGAAAGAGTTATCTTAAGAGCATTCACGAAAGAAGAACGCCCTACTATACGATCAAATAGATGCAATGAAAGAGTTATCTCAAGAGCATTCACAAAAGAAGAACGCCCTACTATCCGATCAAATAGATGCAATGAAAGAGTTATCTCAAGAGCATTCACAAAAGAAGAACGCCCTACTATCCGATCAAATGGATGCAATGAAAGAGTTATCTCAAGAGCATTCACAAAAGAAGAACGCCCTACTATCCGATCAAATAGATGCAATGAAAGAGTTATCTTAAGAGCATTCACGAAAGAAGAACGCCCTACTATACGATCAAATAGATGCAATGAAAGAGTTATCTTAAGAGCATTCACGAAAGAAGAACGCCCTACTATCCGATCAAATAGATGCAATGAAAGAGTTATCTTAAGAGCATTCACGAAAGAAGAACGCCCTACTATCCGATCAAATAGATGCAATGAAAGAGTTATCTCAAGAGCATTCACGAAAGAAGAATTTTATACAGATACACTATCACGTCTTTATCCCTAACGGGGTAGACAGAGCCAAGGGCGGTAAAGCCCAGGCCACTTTTAGCGTAATGGTGGGCATGAAGGTGGAAAAGGGAAATCATAATAGTGATGGGTTGCTAACCGCATCGCCTATTCATATGATTCAGATTCTTGCCCATTCCCTCGATCGGCTTTTACGATCTGCACGGGAAGAGAAGCAGCTGGTACATTCTATGTTTTTTCTTTTCTCCCCGACCAGCAAAGAAGAAAGAATTTTATGTTGACAAATAACTCTATAAGTAAATATGAATCGACTAATTATATAAAGCAACATCACTATTTTAGCTTTCCCCCAAACTGAGAGTTAGATAACGGGAACTACGGGCCACGTGAAGCCAGAACGGGACAACAGCATTGGTAGCATTAAGATTTTAAAGCCTACTTACCCATTAACAAGCACTCCGATATGATCCTGTTTATTATATGTTTGTCTATACCTCTCCAATGTTCCCAATGGTTGGCGAACAGGTGAAGTATCTTCGCCTCGATATATCTGCAAACAAAGTTTATACCAAGTAAGCTTATTCTTTAAAATTTTAACAAATGCATGTTTAATGTTAGTGAAATTTTAAATCATCAATATGAAAATAAAATTAGCCTACCACATACACATGACATATAAATTATACGGATTCGTCGCTTTTCGTCCGAAACGCAACTAGTTAGATAAGCCGTTAGCAACCTGTCAGTTGAATGACAGATTGTAACGACCACCATATTGCATCGAGTACAAAATACACCAAATAACAATAGCCATAGATACACTACAGATACTAAACTGCTTGTGATCCGGAGGTCTTGGGTTCAAATCCCACTGGGAAGCATACTTTGTGAAAGTTGTTTCCAGTCTAGTTAGGATATTGCAGGCTTAACCGACAAGAAAGATAATTCCGTGCTTCAGAAGGCACGCAAAGCTGTGGGTCCTGAACGCCATCTAGCGTTTGTCTAAACCTATCCTAGAATTGATTCTAGTCTACCCTTTGAGTTGCAAAGGTCAGACGGCAGTCGCTCTGTGTAAAAACCAGTAACCATGTCACATCACCTAGGTTGGCTAGCGGACCCTGGGCTCTGAAGCGTTACCGCTGACGATGCAACCGGGAATCAGGAATACGTTCAGAGAAAGATGACACTCCAGATACTAACCTGACTGACACTGTCCGCATCGTACAAGAAGACTATATCTTGTTGGTTTGCCAATTGCTCCAATTTCACGATAGGTCCATAGATTCGAAATAATTCATTACACATTTCCTGTCTATTCAACTTGTACAAATCACCTAAAAAAGAAACATTTTAAGAGCAGCAATCATCAGATCTATATATATATATAGCAGGGTGCTAATGGCTGTGTTCGAGGATGGTAAATATGTGATATTACGCATTTTTTTTTGTAAGTATCATACCTCAAAAGGAATCTGTCCGTCTGCCACAGCCGATATGACCCGAAACTATCAGTTTACCGATTGAGGTGAAATTTGTTGCACATAATGTAAGTTTGGTATAAAACGTACCAAAGGCACGTTTCAGACCAACCGGCTCGCACCAGCCCATTTTAAATGCAGTAAAGGAAATTGAAACTTGTAAACAGAAATTAATGTTCGTATTTCTGTCTCATTCACACGGTCGGCTCCGGCAGCCGTACGGCTCCCGGGGCACGTCATACGGCTGCCGAAGCATCCGTTCCGGCCCGGGCCGATGCAAGCCGGTTGGTCTGAATCGTACCGACGACGAGTCAACGTAACCAAATATTAAGGTAAAATAGATAATATAAAAAGATTTGTGAACTATAGCGTGTGACGTATCAAACGAAAGAGCTTTTTATAAGAATTTAAAACAAATATGAAAAAAAAATTACAGTATTTTTAAAGTTATTTATGAAAATCTACTACAAAGCTACTGGACTGATTGAGTTGAAATTTGGTACACATCTGTAAGTCCCGAAGACGGACGTATGACGTAAATAAATGAATTTCAAATATGGCTGCCACTTATGGGGTAAATTGGACTTTAAAAACAGCAAAGGTTATTTTGAATAACAAACAAGTAGGTACCTAATTATAAAAAAAAATTTACAAAAAACCCGACTGCGTGATACAACAGCAGTATTGACCTATGCTTACGTAGTAACTATTTCTTAATCTGTGCCTCTGCCTAGGATGCAACCGGGAATACGCTTGGCGAAGCGATGCCATGTGTTGTTTTTTAGCATTTCTCATTCCCAATTTCATTTAAGCATACTATAAGTTGTAACATTTTTGTAATTCGATTATAATCGATTATAATAGAAAAAATCTTTTCTTTTCAAAACCTATCGAGTGGGGTGTCAAACCCCACTCGATAGATTTTGAAAAGAAAAGATTTTTTTATGCCGCGCAATTTTTCCGCGCCAAAAATCAGCCATTTTGATTTTCAATAATTTTAATAAAGCCTATGACACTGTAGTTGTTGAGAAAAATCTAACCACGTATAGTTTATCAAAATCGGTTTTGCCGTTTAGTAGTTACGAGGGAACATAGAATCATAGGGACATACATACATGCCGCAGTCGGGAAAAACGTTGCAATACGTATAAAATTGGTCGCTTTAGTGTCAGTCAGTCAGTCAGTGTTGTTTCAACCGCCTTACTAACTGTACACTTTAGTGTCAGTCAGTCAGTCAGTCAGTGTTGTTTCAACCGCCTTACTAACTGTACACTTTAGTGTCAGTCAGTCAGTCAGTGTTGTTTCAACCGCCTTACTAACTGTACACTTTAGTGTCAGTCAGTCAGTCAGTGTTGTTTCAACCGCCTTACTAACTGTACACTGCACAACTCGCTCATAATAATATACTTTGCTGTGGACTTAGCCATGACTCATCTAATTACGATTATTCTATTTATGCGGGTGGACTAGTATCATAATATGATGTACGTATCATAATATGACGTAGTGGGTTAGCATTATACAACGTGTTAGTGTTAATGAACTAACGCAAAACCTCTTAGATGGTACCTCAGCCCATGAAACTGAACTACTTTTGTTCTACAATATTACCAAAATGCCAAAAATAAAATTCGGATTTTTATACAAATTGACTCGATTACCTGATCAGTTTGTATAAAAATTCAATATTTTTTTTTGGATTTCGTGAAAGTTGTAGAAAAAAAGTTGTTCAGTTTCATGGGCTGAGGTACCATCTGAGAGGTTTTGCGTTAGTTCATTAACACGTTGTAACTATATTGTATGCCTTAGAAAGCTGAAATACAATAGTTACGTGTTAGCTTACCTCCCGGTAAAAAGTGGCGTGAGGGACCAATGAACGGTAGTGACGATGGCCCTGGTATTTCTTTGAATAATTTTATACAGTCCGCGGCCGCAGTTAAGTTGTTTGGAGCGTGTTCGGTGCTAACCACGATGGTCCTGGAATAAATTGTCTGTAATAATATCTTCTGTCTGTAAAATAAGCAGTACCTATACGTACTCTATGTTCTTACTTTTTTTTTATTCTTTTTTTGTATTTTGTTTGGGTGCGCATTGTCTTACATAACTTTTCAACTTCTATCATTGGAGGTCCGAAAATATATCTCATACCATTTAAAATCATAATGATCATTCTTCATAAAAAATTGAAAAAATTATGATTAAAAATTATAACCATTGAAATTCATAATATCACTAACTAGCAGTCCACCCCGGCTTCGCCCGTGGTACACACATAGCCTATGTCACTCGGGAATAGTGTAGCTTTCAAATGGTGAAAGAATTTTTTAAATCGACCCAGTACTTTTTGAGCCTATTCATTACAAACATACAAACATACAAAAATAGGTACAAATCTGTCCTGTTTATAATATTAGTGTAGATAGAGTAGATAATACACTTAGTTTTTACTTAAATAACTATAATATTCATAAATTTGTTTTATTCTAATATTTGTTTTTATAAATTTCTTAATCATAAGTGTTTTTATCCATATTATTGACCATCATAATGTCTATAATCATACATTTGTTATAAACTAATATATTCATTTTCATATAGTTTTTAATCATAAGTGCAAATGAAACGGGTTAGGTAACAATCATTATTTTCTACATATTTTACTAAGTTGTGGAAAACCTATATGTAAGGTTATGTTAGCATGTTAGCTGAAGTATTAGAAACATGTCTGCATGAGGCACGTTTTTAATACTAACAAACACACGCACACTTGTCTGCATGAGGCACGTTTTTAATACTAACAAACACACGCACACTTGTCTGCATGAGACACGTTTTTAATACTAACAAACACACGCACACTTGTCTGCATGAGGCACGTTTTTAATACTAACAAACACACGCACACTTGTCTGCATTAGACACGTTTTTAATACTAACAAACACACGCACACTTGTCTGCATGAGACATGTTTTTAATACTAACAAACACACGGACACTTGTCTGCATGAGGCACGTTTTTAATACTAACAAACACACGCACACTTGTCTGCATGAGGCACGATTTTAATACTAACAAACACACGCACACTTGTCTGCATGAGGCACGTTTTTAATACTAACAAACACACGCACACTTGTCTGCATGAGGCACGTTTTTAATACTAACAAACACACGCACACTTGACTGCATGAGGCACGTTTTTAATACTAACAAACACACGCACACTTGTCTGCATGAGACACGTTTTTAATACTAACAAACACACGCACACTTGTCTGCATGAGGCACGTTTTTAATACTAACAAACACACGCACACTTGTCTGCATTAGACACGTTTTTAATACTAATAAACACACGCACACTTGTCTGCATGAGACATGTTTTTAATACTAACAAACACACGGACACTTGTCTGCATGAGACACGTTTTTAATACAAACAAAGACACGGACACTTGTCTGCATGAGACACGTTTTTAATACTAACAAACACACGCACACTTGTCTGCATGAGACACGTTTTTAATACTAACAAACACACGCACACTTGTCTGCATGAGACACGTTTTTAATAATAACAAACACACGCACACTTGTCTGCATGAGGCACATTTTTAATACTAACAAACACACGCACACTTGTCTGCATGAGGCACGTTTTTAATACTAACAAACACACGCACACTTGTCTGCATGAGACACGTTTTTAATACTAACAAACACACGGACACTTGTCTGCATGAGACACGTTTTTAATACTAACAAACACACGCACACTTGTCTGCATGAGACACGTTTTTAATACTAACAAACACACGCACACTTGTCTGCATGAGACACGTTTTTAATACTAATAAACACACGCACACTTGTCTGCATGAGGCACGTTTTTAATACTAACAAACACACGCACACTTGTCTGCATGAGACACGTTTTTAATACTAACAAACACACGGACACTTGTCTGCATGAGACACGTTTTTAATACTAACAAACACACGCACACTTGTCTGCATGAGACACGTTTTTAATACTAACAAACACACGCACACTTGTCTGCATGAGACACGTTTTTAATACTAACAAACACACGCACACTTGTCTGCATGAGACACGTTTTTAATACTAACAAACACACGCACACTTGTCTGCATGAGACACGTTTTTAATACTAACAAACACACGCACACTTGTCTGCATGAAACACGTTTTTAATACTAACAAACACACGCACACTTGTCTGCATGAGAGACGTTTATAACGCCCCAGATACACGCACACTTGTACAAATACATTTAGAAATACATTGACGTAAGTGCACATTCTTTTTTAGGGCTCCGTACCCAAAGGGTGCAAACGGGACCCTATTACTGAGACTCCGCTGTCTGTCCGTCTGTCACAGGGCTCTATCTCTTGAACCGTAACACTTGAAATTTTCACAGATTATGTTAATACATAATCTGTAAAAAAATTCCCTTTAATTTTTATTTTTTGCGGCTATAGTAATCTATGGCCGCTATAACAAAAAATACTAAAAATAAGATAAAATTAAATATTAAAGGGGTCGCCATACAAGAAACGTGTTTTTTTCAGCGTTTTTAACTCAATCTTAATAATGGCATTAACTAGATACTTGAAATTTTTATCAATAATGTATTACTATGACCACCTTAACAACAAATACTAAAAATAAGATAAGGTTAAAAATTAAAGGGGTCATCATACAAGAAACGTTTTAAAACATTGTACGGTGGTACGGAACCCTTCAAGTACGAGTCCGACTCGCACTTGCCCGTTTATTATTATTAATTTTAATGCTTTGTCTTCTGACGTATGTAGTAACAGCTTATGTTACATTGCTAAACAAATCATACTGTGGTTGATGGTATAATAAAATAAGATATTCTCTTCCCGCGATAGCCCAAGGCAAAGTCACAAATGTCACGAAAAGTGTTACTACTAATTTTTCTTTTCAGTAAATTTTTAGAACTAATTTGTCCTAACCTGACCTAACTCATCAATACGAATCAAAGGAGCCCAGACACGAAGGGGTTGTGTTGTTTTTTTGCGAAGTTCCTATGGCCACCTTTCACTTCCAGCATCAGATCAGTTCCATGTGATCATAAGAAAAGTACTCACCAAGACGAATCAAATCAGCCCAAACTGGATGGGGTTGTATCGTTTTGTTACGGTGTTTCTATGGTGTGACAATGGCCACTTTTCAGATCCAGCATCAGACTCGCGTTACCATATAGAATCAAAGTACTCGTCAAGACGAATCAAACGAGCCCCGATGAATAGAATAGAATATCTTTATTAACAATTTGTAAAACGTACTTTTTCATATACCAATTAAATAGTAATATGTTGCATGTTGTAGACAAAATGTTTCGCCGGTTTGAGAACTCGAGGTCGGACGGAACTCGATGGGGTTGTGTCGTGATAATTGTATCGCCATACCCAAACTGGGTACAGTAGTACTGCACCAACATTTGTTATCTTATATTATGCAACATGTTAGCGATGAATAAATGATTATGATTATGGTTATGTTGCGGAGTTCCTATGGCCCCTTCCAGATTCGGCATCAAATCAGCTCCATGTCATTATAATATTGCATTGTCATGCGATATACATAATATGCATACAAAATTTCAGCTCAATCGGAAACTAGAAAGTAGGTCAAATTTAACTTGCTATGCAAAATTTTATTACAAACTAGCAGTCCACCCTGGCTTTGCCCGTGGTACACACATAGTCTATGTCAATCGGGGATAGTGTAGTTTTCCAACCGTGAAATACTTTTTTAATTGGTCCAGTAGTTTTAGAGCCTATTCAATGCAAACAAACAAACAATCAAGTCTTTCCTCTTTATAATATTAGTCTAGATAGTATAGACAACCGGACAGGTAAAAGTAAAAATAAAAAAAGGTTGTTATAACAGCTTGTAAAATATAACGAAATCTTACCTTACAATATTTATTCTTGTACTCCAGTTATTTGCAAGTAATATTTTATAATTGCGCCTCACGCCGAACATAATTTTGCTTTTATAAATTGTATAATATCGTACAAGAGGTCTGACGATGATATTTTATTCTGACGATTTAAAGGAATGGTTTTATATTTGTACCTACAAATATAATGAAACTTCTAACCATCAACAGGGCCAAGTATTGTTATAGCAAATGGTAAATAGTTTTAGCCTCGCTGCAATAGTTCCTGTTGATGTTATGGCTACCAAGTTATGGCTGTACAGTATCCTCCATGATATCTTTACTTGTTTTTTTTTAATTAGTTTTGGGAACTTTTTCTTTCACAACTTCTACTTTCATCGTAGGTTAGACGCATAGATAGTGCTTTGGAGAGCAGAGTGCGCTTTCTGGCTTTTTCTTCTCAACTGAGGATGCTGGACACTGCGTGGAGTGGGTAAAAAAGCCAGACCCAACTAAACAATTTGCATGTGAATTGTTTTATTCCTTAAATTCTTGAGATATCTCGTCTCAACAATTGCAGCATTTTGCAGCTAAAATTATGAAAATCAGTGTGTCATATGTTTGGTGACATCATGGTTTTTTTCGGTTTTGTTCCGCATTTTCTGGACCTGTTTTGATAATTTAGTAGCGCTAGCTAATTTTGAGGATATAACTTTAAAAAATTTAAAAGATGTTAATTTTTTGCCTGTGTATAGAGTTGTAATTATAAATATTTTTATTAAATTGTGTGTCACTTCCGGGCTTTGTTTTTCGGGAAACTTATTGATATGTGACTAGTATTTTCTAATTCAATATTTAATGTTTTAATGTTTATTAAAAACACGTTTCCAAACTTAACTAACAAGTGAAATAATACCGAATAAAAAAGTAAAATATTTCGAGACAATTTTCTCTGCTGTCATCGTCCTACTGACAAGCTGCCCGGCGTCTGCGACGCAAGGGCGCGGGAGGAGGGCATACAGGGCCGCATTATAGATAGGGTAGGACTCTGCTCGTTACATACCCCCCCTTTTGACCAAGAGGGAAACCTCTCTCGAATGGTCAAACTATGAAAGTAACGCTCTAAGAATGGATTTTCCGTGGACGACCTCTACGACGCTTTGGAGCGACCGGCTCCGGACACTCACCATCCCTATTGTGATACCTACACAGATCTGACACGTGATATTTACCTACGAGTTCTCCAGACTTCTGTGAAGAAATTAGGTAAGTAGTTGGACTCACTTTCTTAAAGACGACGTAAGGTCCGTCCCGTTTTGGGACAAACTTTGAAGTAACTCCCTTCGCGGCATTACTAAGCACGTGGGTCTTCATTAAAACCAGATCACCTTCCTCAAACTGATCCGACTCCCGACGACCACCATCAGCTTGGACCTTACGTAGATCCTGGTTACGTTCGATGTTCTCATTAGCTGTGGAAATAGACTCAACAAGTTTGACAAGATACGGTGTAATTTGGGGGACGAAATTTTCAGACTCTACGACAGCCCGCAAATCAGCCTGAGCAGACAATGGGGAACGTAGTTCACGACCAAAAGTTATGAAAGCTGGAGTATGGCCGGTGGAATTAGTAAAGGAACTGTTGAGAGCAAATCGGACGAAAGGTATAACTTCGGGCCATTGTTTATGGTTACCTTCAACCAGAATGGCGAGTTGAGCCTTGAGGTCTCGATTCTTCCTCTCCACCGGATTCGCCTCGGGATGATAAAGTGGAACCAGATTCTGTTGCGCCCCCAAAACAAACAAAGCCTTTTGCATCACATCGGCAACGAATTGAACGCCGTTATCAGAGATCATACATCATAGAGTTTACGTCTGAAGTAAACCAGGAGGTTTTGTGTTAGACGCTTTATACCGTTGGCATTCAGTACAAGTTTTAAGATAATCTGTGATGTAACGCCTCATACCGGGGAAATAGAACTGCTGGGATATACGATGTATGGTGCGCTGAACGCCACCATGGGCGGCGGTCGGGGCATCATGACATTCAGACATGACCTTAGCTCGCAAACTCTCAGGTATGACCAATTGAGGTTCCTCAGAATCTGCGTCTTCGGCAAATCTGTACAACACACCTTGATTTAGGAGATATCCTCTTTCCGTCCACCTATGAACCGACAGCTCATCTGAACTTTCCAGGTCATTAAGGATCTTAGCAACCTCTGGATCATCCAGTTGGGCCTCACGAGTGGATGTAGCATTCCAGCGTGGAACATCTATAGTCACAGGACAAACCACACAATCAGGCGATGAAGCGGTCTCTGTGACTGGACGGCTAAGCGTATCAGCCAGTACATTAGCCTTACCGGGAGTGTATTCGATTTGTAAATCGAAAGACTGCAATTTTAAAGCCCAACGAACAAGCCTGCCACTTGGAGTTTTAAGTGAAAATAGCCACTTCAGAGGTTGATGATCACTGCGAACCAACACCTGATGACCGTCGATGTACCCCCGAAATCTCTCTACTGCCCACACAACAGCCAACGCCTCCCTCTCTGTGGTTGAGTAGTTGCGCTCGGCTGGCAAGAGAAGACGACTGGCGTACTCAAGCGGGTGTTCATAGTGGGGTGAATCACCTTGAAGTAAAGCTGCACCCAAAGCAAAATGACTAGCGTCCGTTCTTAATATAAATGGCTTGGAATAATCCGGTTGAACCAGGATGGGCGGTGAGGCTAAAAGCCTTTTCAACTGCATAAAAGCACATGCTTGCTCATCTCCCCATATCCAAAGCTGTGTCTTTTTAGTAAGACGGGTAAGTGGTTCAGCCACCTTTGCAAACTCCGGAATAAATTTGCGGAACCAAGAACAAGTTTGGAGAAAGGTACGAAGCTGCTGGATGTTGCTTGGCTCCTTCATATCAAGGACAGCACGTACCTTATCCTCATCCGGCGAAATACCTTGTTGGGAGACGACGTGACCCAGGTACTTGAGCCGCTCACGGGCGAAGAAACACTTTTCTTGATTCGCTCGAAGTTTGAACACGCAGAGTCGCTCAAACACCGCACGAAGATCTTCGACGTGAGTATCAAAATTTTCTGAAATTATTAAAAGATCATCTAAGTACCCAAGAATAGTTTTACCACCAAGGCTGGGACCGGACCTAAATCGGTCTATGAGCCGTTGAAACGTTGCCGGGGCATTCTTTAGGCCGAACGGCATCCGTTTGAAACGGAAGGTACCGAAAGGGGTAACAAATGATGTTTTGTCTCGATCAGCTGTTCTAACCTGCCAGTAGCCACTACGAAGGTCTAAAGATGTCATGATACAACCCTTTTTGGTGGACTGCAAGAGCTCATCTATGCGTGGCATGGGATAAGCATCAGTCTTTGTGATGGCATTAAGCCTACGATAGTCTACGCAGAATCTATAAGTACCATTAGGCTTAGGCACCAATACACATGGTGCAGCCCATGCAGACTCACACTCCTCTATCACATCCTCGGATAACATCTTATCCAACTCGCAGCGTATAATCTCTTTCTTTGCAGGAGTTACACGGTAAGGGGGCACAGCGATAGGTGGGTGGTCTCCTGTATCTATGTGATGCTCAGCAAACGGAGTCGGATCCCCTACGACATGAAAAATATCTGAGTACTCACTTAATAAGTTCTCCATACTAGACCTCTCCGATTCTGATAGCATGACACCTTCATCATTCTGCAACACATTGACAGAAGCACACTCGACGGGGTCTGGATCATGTGTAGTTTCCCACATCAAGGGGTGAGAGATCTGGGGCCGGTCAGCTGTATGCCAAGTTAAACTAGAAAAGTCAATAACCATTTTTGCATTTAGAATAAAGTCTATGCCTAACAAAGTTTCATTGTTAACCGCATCGGGTAATACAATAAATTCAACAAGTGTAGAAAACTCAGCGAGTCGAACCCTGGTGACTGTCAGTAATACCTCAGTATGTCTCACGGTACCATCTGCGAGCTTCACTAACATAGTCTGAGAGCGAAAAGATAACCCACTACGTTTCAATAAACGGTAAAGTGAACTACTCGCAATACTACGTCGAGCAGCTGTGTCCAATAATGCAGTACCCATATATCCCTCTATACATACTTGTACTATTGGTCGACCCTGTAGAGAGTTTGACTGACTATTGACAAAAACAGATGAAAACACATTTTCAATCTTGACATTATCACTGACATTAACATTACTAATACTTTCTTTACATTGAGGGCAATTTGCTCTAATATGTCCTTGTTTACCACAACTATAACAAAATGTACCTGATGATGTCTTTTTAGTTAGCTTCTCACATGAGTCACGCACATGACCTCGCGTTTTACAGTATACACAAAACAACTTATCATTTTTGTTACCACTAGTTTGACTGTTTTGTTCACTATGTTGTGACGATGATGCTGTCTGTACAGAAGCGCGGGTCGACTGCGCGGCGGCGCCAGCCCGCGTTGACACCACACTCGAATCCGAAGTCTTGGACACTGGCGCACGTTCACTCGGCTTGGATGACGATGTCCCTGACGATGACGGGCACGGCTTTCGCTCCGAATTCTCCGATAGGGACTCCTCTATGGACCTTGCCCGTTCTATTAAAGTCTCGACGTCGTCTATAGCGTCTCTAGGTAGACGCTTCCTAATCCGCTTATGCAAAAGGCCATAAATGATATCCAACTTCGTTTCCTCTAGTAAGTTGTATGGTAGTTTTGCCAACAATGCACGTACTTTTGTTATAAAAACATCGGCACGTTCCAAGTCTTGTTCAACGGCGAAAATGTCACGAAAAAGTTTGTATGCTGGGCGTGGCACGCCGTACATCGAACGAAGTCACTTCAAAGCTTCGGGCCACGTTGCCACTTCCGCACGGATGCCGCGCCACCACACAGCCGCATCCCCCTGCAAAAGCATCGGAAGCCCCCGAAGCGACATCTCGTCGGCAACCAAAGCACATTCTTTGTATATTTCAATCGCGTCAATGAAGGCCTCCACCGCCTCGGGATGCCGTGATGAGCCGTCAAAACGTGCAGAGCATTTTGAAAAGTTTCCAGTCTTCTTGAGTGACGCTTGAGACTGCGAAGCCTTCGCAGTGTCGGCGGCATCGATGCCGGACGGCGCCAAATGCGATGTCAGAAGGGACTCTAAAAATCTTTGATTCGTCTCTGCCTGCACTTTTGAAAAGGCGGCCAAGAGAGACGAAAATTGGTCTCCAGACATAAGCACGGGGTTCGCCTGCATAACCACCGATTTAGGAGATTCGTCGTCACTAGAAGGATTCCCAGCATCGTCTTTTCCGACTGGAATTTTACGCGGCGGCATGTTCGCGCGTGTAGGTTAGGTTACTTTTATCGGTAATCACTGGATTTCACAGTTCGGCCAAAACGTTGGGACCCCACTTTAATGTTTTAATGTTTATTAAAAACACGTTTCCAAACTTAACTAACAAGTGAAATAATACCGAATAAAAAAGTAAAATATTTCGAGACAATTTTCTCTGCTGTCATCGTCCGACTGACAAGCTGCCCGGCGTCTGCGACGCAAGGGCGCGGGAGGAGGGCATACAGGGCCGCATTATAGATAGGGTAGGACTCTGCTCGTTACAAATACAAACTTTACGAAATTGATTTAAAGTTGTAAAATGTAATAGAATTGTATTACGGATAGACTGAGTAGTGTACAAACATAGTTTGTGTCATCTTCGTCTTTAGTAAACTGGGATAGGGCCCATATGTAAAAAAAAAGTCAAAAACAAAATTACAGTTGAAAAACATAATATAACAGATCTGTAATACCTAAATATACCCAATTAATAAATTTGTGCCAAATTAATCCACGCGTTTTTAATAATTTTAATGATTTAGCTTTTCTAAGCTAAATACTCTTCAAAAGAATATTACAATAATTAAAGTTTATATATCATAAATTCATAAGAGATTGACAATCTAAGTTTGTGTCACTTTCACTCACAGTTTATGTAATAAAACACCAAAAACGTGTTTGCGCTTAAAGCAGACGAATGATTACTAGCGTGCGGGAGGTTTACCACGACTGTTCATCAAGACATCGTTTTTAGGATTATTTTTCGTTTCTGTCTTAGTGTGCTTTACATGTACTGTACGTGTAAGTCTTTTAACAGACACGTTTTCGAAATTCATTGTTTTGACAACGAAAATTATAGAACCTCTCGCTCACTCAGTGACCTTCGAAGTTCTTGCGTTGATCCTTGATTGGGCAAGTGGTCGAAATGACAGTAGTTGGAACGGATTTGCTTCAAAAATTTCTACGGAACGTCTGGAGGTGCCGTATTTCATTCGTTGTCAAACTGAGTATTGGAAGTGTTAGGTATTGAAGCTTGTGAAACAATCTTGAATAAGTATACTTTGTTGTATAAACTTTGGGTTTTGAATAAATTTACATAGTTTTAAGCAAAAATTGTGTCAATCAATGAAACACATTTCCTTCCAATAAATTGTGTACTTAAATTGTAAATTGGAATCAACCGATTTATTAAACTTTGCACTGTTTATTTTAATAAATGTTATGAATAGTTTGATAATACAAGCTACTAATGTATTCAATGAACAGATGTTTTGTACTAAGGCCTGAAAACTGCGAGTAATTCTATATAATCCAATTGTAGCCATAATTTATTTCAGTCCATTTAGTCAAGTTTCATATTCGTAGGTGAATATCAAGCAACCGTGGTTGAGACTGGGTTGGTGACAAGTTGCATCAAATATTTTTTAAGGTTGTCCGCCCTTTGAAGTCGTGGATGGGACCCGGCTGACATCATCATTGTGAAGCTATGCTAGATGGTATCTTAAAAAATCTGCTAAAACCCATGTAAGCCATGCACGTATTTTGTATTTTGATTGTCCATAAAGAACCGTGATTTTGTGCTCGGGTATACTTAGGACACCAGTAGTACCGAAAGCTCGGTACGGTGAGAAGCTCGGTGGCTCGGTGGAAGTACGCATTTCTAGCGCTTTCGTAAGTTAAGCGACACCAGGCGTGGTCCGCACTTGGATGAGTGACCTCAAGTGGCATACAAATCTCGAGCTCTTTAGTGTTTCGGAAGGCCAGACAAGCCATTGGACCCAATTGTCATCATTAATGGTTAGCAATCTTCTCTTGCATTTGGGGTCCACGTATGGAAGCACGTCGAACCTTTGGGTAATATTGTACTTACCCCTTGCCTTACTCACTCGGGATTTCTAAAGAAAGACTGCATAAGCTTCTGAATATTACCTGGTGCCTAGTGCCTGTAGTCCTCTGACTCAGGATATTCTGATCCAAAGAGGTCCATGCGCTTACCAGCCATCGAGTCGCAGTCGTCCAGCTATATCAGATGCCATATGGCAGCTTGAAAAATCTGACACCAGTGTTGGCCACTTGATAGTAATAATAACAATAATAACCACATTTGAAAGATACAGATTTGCGTGAAGAAAATCACACGCAAAGCTACATAATAATAGCCACAGAATTTTTGTAAATAAATAGTTTATCTAAATTTCTTAAAAACAGTTTTGTGGGATGTACATACATATATTTATAATTTTTATTTATCTGCATTCATACTGCAGCAAAACTCGGATAGGGAATTTGGATTCAAAAAAATACAAAACATGGAGATACAAAATTCTTGTCGTGCTGAGGGCAATGCTGGGTGGACTAGAAATTCTGGAAGGGAAGAAGAAAAGGCCATCCTTGGCGCCTACGGCAAATAACGAGGAAAGAAAAGAGCTTCAAAGTTTTGAAAATTTGAATAGTCCATTTTAATTCTGTTGACAAAAAATATGTCCGATGACATACTGCAGAAAGATGTGCGTTTCGATAACGCAAAAGACACGTTCGACGAACTAGAGCGCATCTATGGAGGTACGTGTGTAGATAAAACATACGATCTATGCCTAAAATCCTTCAGCTACAAAAAGGATTTGAATCATGACATTATTACGCATGTGTCAATTTTAAAGAATATATGGAGCGAATTGTGTACGGAGTTACAGAGCGAGGCGAATTTGCCCGAAATTTTGCTAATGTGCAAAATACTTGACACTCTACCTCCAGAATATTTAGGATTTAAGTCTAGTTGGCTATTAATTTCAAAAAAGGAACGCTCTATCGAGAACTTGACAAGTCAGTTATGCGCACACGAAAGAGTTCTTCATCACAATGAGACACGCGTCACAGAAGACGAGACTAAAGCAGAAGTTTTGTATGCTAATATAAGCAAGGGTAAAAAGAAAAATTACAAGGAGCTTACATGCAACTATTGTAAGAAAAAGGGCCACAGAGTCAGAAGTTGTAAGCAGTGGATCCAAGACGGAAAACCGCCCAAGGAATCCAAGACTGTAAATATGAACCTGACAGTGATGACCACACATTCGGCAGATTTTGGAGAAACGAAGGATTCTGAGAATTGGTATGTCGATAACGGGGCAACTAGTAACATGACCAATAGGAACGACCTGTTCCAGACCTTTAAATACTTTCAAAGCCAGCATACAGTGACTGGCGCCAACGACCATTGTATGGAAGCCCTAGGTATTGGAAATATTCTCGCGAAGGCTGACGTAGACGGCAAACTAGAGCCGATAATGCTTAAGGATGTCTGGTACGTACCCAGCATTAGCAGGAATCTATTTTCAGTGCTTGCTACCCATGACATATCGGACAAGAGTATATTTAAGTATACTACAGTGAAATGCACTCTCAAAATAAATGGACAGTTGAAACTGATTGGCACCCGCAGCAAATTTGGAGGACTGTTCAAATTAAATATCAGATGTCTTCAACCAAATGTACGAGTCAATCAGGTGTCCACTACATCAAATATGTTACAGCTCTATCATGAAAGATTTGGACATCAAAATAAGAGCCACGTGAAGAAGTTAATTAAAAAGGAGTAACATAAATGCACAAGCAACCAAAAAACTCTGTGAAGGATGCATTTATGGCAAATGCCATAGAGTTAAATTGGCACTAGACCAGATATTGCGTTTGCAGTCGAAATAGTGTCACGCAAACTTGATAATCCAACATTTGAAGACGTAGCAAGAGTAAAACGCATCTTACGCTATGTTAAAGGCACCCTAGAGTACGGAATTACGTACAAGTATTTCACTACACGTCAAGGCTTAAGGTGCTATAGTGATGCTGATCATGGTGGGGATAATTTTACTGGACGCTCTACCAGCGGCATGATTTGCCTTAACGCCAATGGTGCTATAGCATGGCAAAGCAAGCGTCAGACTACTGTTGCAATATCTTCCACAGAAGCTGAAATTATAGCAGCAAGCGAGGCCGCCAGGGAGATCATATGGCTTAAACGGATCATCAACTTTATGCAAAGTAATGTTGAGAAGGAGATCACACCGCTCTTCATAGACAGTGAATCCGCTCTAAGATTGGCTCATGATCCACCTTATGAAACCCACCAACGAACCAAGCACATAAAGCTTAGACACTTTTTTGTGAGACAGTGTGTCTTAGAAAAGGATCTCAGAGTTGAGAAGGTTGATACAAAAGATCAACTTGCTGATTTCCTGACGAAGCCGCTATTTAGGCCAAGACTTCAGGAGCTTTGCGAAAAAGCTGGAGCCTCAACATAAGCATCAGTTGCTTAGAAAGGAAACGGGGTGTTAAGAAAGATGTATATATTTAGATCACCGTTCTTTATGATTCTATTGGAACCTAGCAACTGTTCAGTTCAACTGTTTCTCTGTACTCTTGTGTGTACATAAAAAACTATTTACATCTTCTATTTGTTTGTTTCTCCTTCCATTTTACACACATTTCCTATCTGGGACGCTCTGCCCAGGAGCTCCCATACTTCGGAGTTACCGTTGCCCCCATAGGTTCAAGTACAACTTATAAATAGGTAATTGAATAAATATATTATTTTGATGCGGTATAACACTTTGTACTCTTGTTATCTTCCAGATCAGCTGTGATAGATTTGTGGGTTCTTTATTCCTCTTGTATATTCATTATTTCTTGCAATTCAAAGTACAGTTAGAAAATTTGATTTTGATCTTACCGTAGCAAATTTAGTGAAAAAGGGGATTTCAGAAATTCAGTAGGTACTTCTTGTAAAATAAGCTTGTATCATTGGCTTATAGGTATACAATAATAATAGAATGTTTCACTTAAATTTTTCTTTTAGGAGCTGATACAAGCAAAGCCTTTTTAAAACACAATTATTTAAGCTTATCTTCAAATTATGTAGGTCGATTTAAATAAATATTCATATCTTCAAAAACAAAGAAAATACATAAAACAACGTCAAAAATTATGAATGTATGAAAAACGTCAATCCGTATTCTTGTTTGTCCGTAGTGTTGTCCGTAAGTATTGTAAATCAATGGCAATCGAATGTAAAACGAAAAGTTTTTAATGCTTTCGTTGTCATAAGGCCTCCTCGCTTTATCTTGTATCAATTTTATTTATTTTATATTTTATTTAAAATAAATAAAATTGATACATATAAAAGAATTAATTAATTTTATTTATTCTTTTATTTAAAATAACATAAATTATACGTCTTTTTCCCGTCTAACCGGTCTGGCCAGCATGGAGAGTGCAAGCTAAATCCTCTGGCTAGGTATGGCTCGGTGTATAGAGAAGGTCGTGCTTTTAGTCTGTCCGTCTGTCCGATTGTTCGTCCACTTGAAATTTTCACCGATTATGTACTACTGTAACCGCTATAACAACAAATACTAAGAAAGTTAAAAATCAAAGGGGGTCGTCATACAAAAAACGTGTTTTTTAGCGTTTGTAACTAAATCTTTATATGGCATTAAATACTTTAAATTTTCACAGAATATATATTGCTATAGCCAATTGTACGGAGGTACGGAACCCTTCACGTGTCAATCTCTTGATACGGCACGGATGTAAAAATCTATATTATTTATGGTATATTTGTATGTAGTTGTGTCCTTCGAAGTAGTTTGGAGGCCACCAATGACATCGAAAAAGGCAGACGAAAAAGTTATGGTAGGCCTCCGGGTGGCGGCGGCGCGGTGACGTGCAGTGCGGGGGTAATGCTTACGCACACCAAAGTGTAACATCTCAGATTATTAGGGAATATTTTAATGAATTTATAAATCAAATCCAGAAATCACGTAAAACATTTATTATCATGTATACAATTACTCATGAAATATGTATATTTGACAAATAAACTTGCACTACTTGGTCACAGCAGAAATTCACAAAATTAATCATAATTTACTAACCTTACCTAATGTTTACTCCAGCGAGGCTCAATCACGACTGCCCATAAGGCGGGGACAAACGGCCGACTTGACATTTGTTTGACATCAGTCAAACAAATGTCAAACAAACAAATGCTGTAATATAATCAGTAAGTACTTACCACGAGAATGTTCTTAGGTAAAACACATGTGCATTTATTTAAAACAGCACCAGGTCTTTTAATACCATTGAACCAGCGACCTCAACCGCGCGAGGTAATCCTTTCGAACAATTTCGAAAGGGCGCCTCCATGCGGTTCGTGGATTTTGTTATATGTGTAAGTGTAGCGATTTATAGAATAGCCTCTAATGCCGCTGTCGCCGCAAAATTTCATGCCTCCGCTTATTGCCAGACATGCTGTCATTTGGAATCGCTGTAGCTTCTCTTGCACTATTGTGAGTGTGGTCCGATACCACCATACTAGTGTTGCGTACGTAAGTCCAGTTCGAATGACTCTGCGATGTATAGCTATTTCATAATTTTAGGGGAGTAGCCCCAGGTTTTGCCTTCTAGTCTTCGGCAGTTCCATAGATTTATGCATGCTTTGTTTATCTTGTTTGTAAAACTCAATGTTTCTAAGTCTCTAATAGCATTGTATATAATTGACTTAAGGATTGCATTTTTTTTTTAAATATGACATTAAATCTTCAGCTTCTTCGAAACAGCCACGAATTAACTTCTTCGGGGCTGTGTTCGGGGTCTAAGTGGGAAGCCAAAGAGAGTAATTTTTGCTGCATTAGATTCCATACAGTTCTTTTTGACAGAAAATGAGTTGTTACTTTCTATAGAACAGAAACTGCAACTCATTTTTTGCAGCAAAAATTACGCTAGTTAGACTTTACTGGCATATAGGGACATGTTAGTCTACTTACTTAAAAAAAAAATAGGTGCTCAATACTAAATTCTTATATTACGTGTAAGACAATATAGATGTAAGACATTACTTTTTTGTACGTTACTACGCAGATATGCAATTTTCAATAATATTTGTTCAGATGTATATAACGTGACACAAATAAAGTAGGTACGTGACACAAGTAAGGTAGGTAGTTTTTTTATAACTTTACAAGGCTACAATAACAACTTAATAAGTCTACAATAACGAATTATTAATTCATGAAAATCAAACTATTATGGCACTTTGAATTACACATCAATCATTGTAACGTAGTACACATTATTAGTTAACATAAAATTATTATAATATCTATTGTTTACAATTTTAAACAAATTTACTTAAAACAAAACTAAAACTAAAATTAAATAAAAGAAAATATATAATACCTAAACCTAATTAGGATTAAAATAATAATAAACATATATTTACATTAATACAAATAACTTTTCAACACTATTTACAGCAGAAGTTGGTCAAAACCAGAACGGCTAACACTGCATTAGTGTCTGCAACATGCCGCGTTTTTATGTAAGCAGATTAACTTTATTTCTTTTGTCGCGACGCGATGCACCGCTGATCGGTCATCATTGGTGTTGCTTCCTTACTACGAGCGAGACACGTTATATGTTCTCATCTCAGAACTACAATTGCGATTTGAATTGTAAAAGTGAAAGTTTTGCACTGAATATACCTAACAATCTAGTCTTACTAAGGTGCTTAACACCTTAGTACCTAAGTGATATTCAAACCCGAAATTCGGTAAGTGGCGAACTGATATTTAATTTTAGTATCATTTAGGTAGGTAACCTATCTAGATAAATTTTAAATTGAATTTTGTCAATTTGGATAAGTAGTGTTTCTAGTAATATTTCATTAGAAACAACATTACATCGAGTATAGAAACTCATAGATTTTTCTCCCGGGCGTAGCTATCTTATCTACCACCGCCCGGTATTAAAAATAAATTTATTCTAGAACATTTTCCCCTAAATTGTTATTTTTTGAGAACAAGTAGTACTAGTTAGGTTTCTATTGTAAACTCTGTTCTTAATGATGTCCAGCAGCCTTATAGTCATTGCACTTAAGTAAAAATAGGTACGTCCTCACCATCACCTCTCGTAGTAAAATGGCTGGCCTTCATTATTTAAGGCATTTCTCTTACAATGGAAATCACTTCCAGGGTTCCAGATTCGGACCACAGAATAGAGGTACCCGTACGGACATAGGTACTACCTTTGGCACCTGATACCTGCGCCTACTTGAGTTCCTGGACACAGCCACAACATCAGGCCACCGTCAACTCCACTCCCCAGCACTGGACCCCAGGACAGTACCTTTTGACTAGGAGAACTGGATAACCGGCGTAGTAGGGCCTTTATAAATCCACCCCTGAATTAAATTATTTTTTTAAAATAAATGACATATGTTTGCTGAGTTTGTGTTGCCTTTTTGATGGAGCTGTTCGCGCGACGCTTCACGTTTTTCTTGCATTTATTCTTTTTACAGCCCGTAGAACATACACATCGTATAACCTTGTCTTGTTCCGATAGCAGCCTTCTTTGCAGCTGTTTGTAATGTATTTGTTACTGTTTACGCAACATTTCTCCGTGAAATGTAAAATCCGAATGCCCTATGTCCTATCCCTTTCCCGCGTACCTAACGCTGGCAAGTGCGAGGAAGAAAGGAAGATCGCTGACGAGGACTGATTCAAAACGGCGCCATCTTGTATATATTATATCTCAAAAAATTACGATCGGCGCGATAACACGCTCTTCAACAAATAATTAATAAATCCCTATAAAACCTCCTAAAATTTGACGTCGAATGCTAAAAATAATAGTGAAGTGTATTTGTGCTGTGAAATTCGTGAAAACCAATGACTATCATACCATATTGGCAAGTTCCAAAAGTGAAAAAAGTACCTTCAAACCAAATATTTCTTCTTGATAGAACTTAGATACTAGCTAACAAACGCACAAATTATAATTAATTATAATTTAATTCCGAAACGCGTGACACTTATTTTTATAACCGACCGCACTGGGCTGATGCTTCGAACCGAATGTGGATCCGCTACTGAACAGCTCCCATCAAACCCCCACTTGTCGGTAAATACGTTTTCACCGACAAGCGGGGCTGTGCTCGTTAACGAATTCAAATCAAACCGGCAACTGTACTAATTTCAGTGAGTACATTTAGTAATTGTGGTATATTTATATCACGTCTTTATATATTATAATATTTATAATATGTAAATATGTATATGTTTTATTAGAAAATATTTATATTGCTTACAGCTCGGCCGTCCTGTTTCAAGCAAGACCCTTTGCTTAAAGTTAAGATATCTTACTATTAATACAATATTTTAAACTTTATAATTTGTAGTGTTATTATTACATTAACGATACAATAATAAATGTTAATATCGAACAGTAGAAAAATATAAAAAAAAGATTACTTAAGTAACTGTATTTTTTCATTTGTATACGCATACGTTGTTAGCATCAAATAGCATGATTAACTCCATTAACACTACATATATTAACACTTATTACAACACCATTATCATTGTCTTATTATCATAATCATGATTTTCAATAGAATTGTTATTAACATGAATAGCTTCATTAATATAACATCATTAACATCATGAAAAATAATAACACCATTAACATCATCAACATAATTAATCGTCATTATTATCATTAACATCATTAACATTATTATTATTAACATTTAACATCGGTTTATCATATCTTTATTAAAAACTACTCCATAGTTGTATTTCATCAAACACTTTCAGCTTTCACGCATTCTTCGAGTTTCTTTATCCATAGTTTGTTCCTACTCTTAAGCCAGGGCCTCGACCCTCGAGTTTACATGAATTGGGACCTTGACCCTCTTCTCTGGTCACTCCTAGTTCTAGATCTCGATCAGGTACTCCTAGACCAAAGCCTCGACTCTCACGATCCGGTATTCCTAGGCTTACGCCTCGACCTTCACGATTGGGTACTCCTAGACCATGGTTTTGACCTTCGCATTTACATGAGTTGGGACCTTGACCCTATTCTGTAGGTACTCCTAGATCTTAATCTTGATCAGGTACTCCTAGGCTTACGCCTCGACCTTCATGGTTGGGTACTTCTAGGCCAGGGTCTTGACCTTCGACTTCACATGAATATGGACCTTAACCCTCTTGTTTACTCTTGGGTACTCCTAGGTCCAGACGTCGACCTTTACCAGGTACTCCTAGGTCATCCAGGTAATTCAGCAACCTTCTGTTAGCGTCATAGCTTTCATCATGATGATCCATTGCTGAAACCGACAAGGTTGTAATTAGTACATTTAAATATATTCACAGTGAATATAAAGGTGAATCCGAGCACTGAAAATCGTGCTGCCAACACTATGGTACAACTTTGATAAGCGCCGCAGCTGCATCCACTTAAATAGTAATAATTAACCCCTGTTCTCCGTCTCGCTTAAATCCAGTGACACCTTGCCACCCTTAAGCCACTCGAACTAGTGTTGCCCTCCTTGCTGCACATTATCGCGCAGCTTTTTTTTTCAGGAGCTTACTGACTGAAGCGGCGAGTCACCACCTGCCTATTTTATCCATATTTATAAACATTGGTTAAACAGGTGCCATAGTCCTTCTTTAGCACATTTTTCAATCTCCTAGCATTTCGTCACAATAGTTCCAATGTCTTTTTTTTCATTATTCATCAATAGTCCTGCACCTACTGGGAATTGTCAGTGAGAACGTTGTCTTAGAGTCCTCACTACCTTTCCCTGGTTGGCGCTCCATTACAAACTACAGAAAATCTCGCACAAGTCCTCTAAGTGTTGGACCTGTGCCCCCACGCAAGCCTCAAACTATAGAAAATCTCGCACAAGTCCTCTAGGTGCTGGACCTGTGCCCCACGCAAGCCTCAAAGTACCGGGACACAACAAGGGACATCCCTTGATGGTTAATCCTCGAGAGTACATAATAATAATAAATCTTTATTTCTCACCACAAAACCAGATTTAACAAAGCATGGTACAATACAATACGAGATAATATAGGTATTTTTATGTTGTATTACTATTATACAGATTCGTGCATGTAATAGGTGTACGAGTATACATCAAGTTTTGTGGAGTCTTCCGTGGAGTCATAATTTGTTTAGGGAATGTTTAGAGAGAATTACAAGTAGTTTATTGTAGGTACAAGTACGGGCCAAGATAACAAAAGAAACGTAGTATGAATGCTTCATGAAAAGTTGGTTTTTGATCTACGTGATTACGTTTTTTGAGAATTAGGGTCATACTCGTACAGAATAAGCGAGTGTTGTATTAAAATGGCAGAAATGATAAAAAGTTGTCTTATAGTTAAAACTTGGCATTATTTATATAGTTCGCTTATGAGGAACAGAATAGGTTTACGAAGACAGACTTTCAGAGCTGCCCACTGACTGAGCTCTTTCGATTTTAATTACATTATTTTTTTGCAACACGTCTCCATTTCGGGATATATTAACTCATTACAAACTGGGACGGTGCATAAAAGACCATTTTGAGAACACTATCATCTGATATCAATGATGAGAAACATGACCATACTTGGAGTAAAAAGAAAAACTGTTGTACATCTTTAGGCAACTTCGAACTTTCCCATACGTCTTCGACGGAATACTTATATTCTTTCTATACTATACATTGTATTATTCAGTCCCGCGTCCTCACACTATCTTCAAGAACGTTTAGAGTTCCTTCGCTTTAGCCATACACGTATTTCGAGACCATCAGATACTCTCAAGCTCAATAAGCTGATGCATTGGTCATCTGTCTACGACCACTCGTCCACAGTTCAAGCGGTGCGTTTGTGGAACGAGCCCAATACTATTAGACGTGCACAATCTGCCTATTTATAGTTTGTTTAGCTGATAATTTCTTTGTATACCATAGAATATACGTGTAGTGTATAAATATGTGCCAAATTAAAATTAAACCATATTTAAGTATTTAACTTATCGTTTTTCTTTGCATCCTCCTTTTTTTTACTTGTCTACATTTTTTTGCTGGTTGTCTGGAAGATATCGCTTTTAGCGATAAGTCCGCCCATTATACCTTTGTTTATAATTTTTTTTAATAATGTGCAATAAAGAGTTTCTCATTCATTCATACTTTTGATCAGGCAGTCAATGTAGATATCAAAAGTAAATTTACTGTCAACATATAGAGTTGCTTTATGGAGGCAGTCTTACCACCTATTGGATGTACAATATTGTTACTGCCTTTCACAAAGATGCTAAAGTTATTTTGGTCCTGGTGGGGAGGATTCCGAATTGAAAAGGATATAAATTTAGTTTTATCAATGTTTAGGGTTAATAAATTACTATGACGCCATTGGATAACGGTATCAAAGTTCCGATTTTCTGATGAGAATAAGAGGGTCCTCATTGGCATAGGAAATTATTAAACCACTTTCAAGATTTAAGTTGCATAAATCTTTGATATAATAAACAGGCTGGAACCAAAGTATATCCCTTAGCGAGACTTATACAGTATATTCCAATCACATTGAGTTTGATATGTAGGGTAAGATTTAAAAAAAAAGACAGAGCCGAGTACCCCAAATACCCAGACTTTATAATTTTAAGATAAGCGTAGGATTCGAAACCATGTCAAAAATTATAGAGATTTAAAAATATTGCTAAACATTTATATCCTTTATCAATTTCAGTGGCTGTGGATTTGTTATCTTTGGAACCGCATCAGTGGTTGATTTTTCCTGAAGTCAAATTGGTTATTTGATAACATGTTCTTAGATTTGAGGTATTTTATGAGTCTGAAATTTAAAACTAGCTCCATATTTTTTTGACAGATAATCCTGGCTAAATTTATACATAACTGCGATTTAGGAAATTTTAACAGACCTTAGAGATACACAATACATATTTTCAGAATCACATAATAATTATTTGTACTAAAAAGGACGGAACGAACACTCTTGGTTAGGAAACCCGCTAGATTAAACCTAGCTACAGCATACTTAAGTCAAATTTAGTTTGCACGCCGCTCAAATTACTTTTGACTTAATAGTTCAGCGAGTGCAGTACAATCCAAACTGTACTCCACGCCTGCGAAGCGACGGTTCATATCCCTTTATCTCTAGCGTTAAATGATTCAACAATTTTAACCTTACGTTTGTAAATAAGCCGCGTTCTTGCAGTGGCTTAGCTTCATACCTAAACCGCGGAGTGTGCCAGACCTGCGGCCTTAGGACATGATTTTAAATCAAATTTCTATACAAAACTTCACTCTATTAAAATGTACATGAAAATGTCATAACAAGATAAAATCAATGAATGGAAACGTAGTAAAATGACTCGTTACACGTAGCCAGTTATCCACGTCTGCTATTAAAATGCGTTTAAGTAAATTTTTAAATTAAACACGTGTTTTGTGTAACAGTCACATCAGATAGAAGAAGTACGTTATAGTTTCCAAAAAAAATATTGCAACCAAAGTGTGTTAGAAACTATAAGTTTTTAAATAAATGTGTAACGGAACGTTCCATCTCATGTCGTACAGCCAACATAAAAAAAACTATCGATGAGTTGGTTTTTATTGTTTATAAAAGCACGCTCATTGTACTATTACCTATGTAAATATTATGTTTTCTCAGTAAGTGAATTATTTCATGTAATTCTTATGAGAAATAAAGTTATTCTAACCATTAAAGTCTCTCTATGTCTCTCAAGTCTCTCTACTCACTGCCGACAAATTCATATGATTTCATTGCCAACCGTCAAGAAGTCTACTTTGACCCGTCAAACTCACACTCGCATGGGAGTTAGGCATGAGATAAAATACGTTTCATGAATGAAAAATATTTTGTCGCTCAATTTTATCTACGTTTAAGGTAAATTACGGAAAATGCGACAAATTATAAGAATAAAATTTGTCGCCGTAGCCAAACTAGCCCGGCTGCCAGAGTCAAGGTCTGGCTGGATTATACATATATAGACAATATATACCTTTCAGATACTGTAGCATTCCCAACCTAGCAAAATTTTCCTATCCCTTGTTCGGACACTTATAAAAATTTAAATTTTCATTTTAAAATCGAACGTAATCATCCGTATGGCCAGAAGATGCGATCGTCTATTATCAAATAAGGACCCATACCACAGAATAAATAATACTAACGTACAGAAGTCTCACTCAGCAAAGAAATTCAAAGAAATGTCTACTTAATGTGGCTAGCGATATGGTTTAATTTAGCTCACGTCAGAACTCAGCATTTTTTCGTAAAGATAGCTAGACATCCATTGCAGGCCAATTTCATTCTTATTACTCTGGACAAACGATTTGTATAACTGAATTTATCACCCAAAGGGGCCGCCTGCGCGCATAGTAATAATGTAGGTACATTTTCGATACCTAAACGGGTAGTGACACAGACCTGCCCATACGTCGTGTTACGCTTGTAAATAAACGAATATAGATCGTTTTAAATATTGACGTTAACATCAAATTACTTAGCTTTTGATCTGTTCGAAGAACACGGTGAAACAAGACAGGTCACGTCACTCGCGCGCGACGCGACACCGCCGCGCCGCCGCTGACGTCTCCCACTGGTGACTTCTAACGTTCGCGTCAATGCAGTATCTAGATGCTTTGATAGGCTCGCCGAATCTCGTCCAGACATGAAACGGTTTTTTTCAAAGGGTTTATATACGTTCGGCACTGATTATATAATACAACAAAATCATAGTATAAAAAATAAGCTTTAAATTAGACAAATAAACAATTTATCTCCGGAACTCTTGTCTGTAGCTAAATTTATAGTTTAGCAGGAAACATGTACCCCAAAAAAAAATGGAAGTGTAAAAAATATAATGTAGGTATGGAAAATAACGATAGATAAGTACTTAAAAGTTAAAAAAAAAGAAAAGAACGACATATTTTTGCAGGAAGCGGCCCTGGTTACTGTGCAACGCTTCAGGTACATACAACCCCAGAGAGTAACCCTGGCAGGAAACATGTAGGTAGTTACCTCGAAAAAAAAAGAAGGATAAAAAATATGAAAAGAACATAACGATACATATTCGCAGGGACCAGCCCTGGTTACTATGCAACGCTTCAGGCACATGCAACCCCAGAGAGTAACCCTGGCAGGAAACATGTACTCCGCAAAAAGAAGCATAAATATAAAAGAAAACAACGATACATATTCGTAGGGACCAGCCCTAGTTACTATGCAACGCTTCAGGCACATGCAACCCCAGAGAGTAACCCTGGCGGAAACATGTACCATGAAAATAAAAATCGTTAGAAATACATACTTATTTAAAATAGTACTCACGTTTTCTTTGCGGGCGTAGCAAATCAAGGATAAGAATCCTTGATCGATCCCACTAATGAAACTATTGGCAAGTTCCAAAAGTAAAAAAAGTACCTTCAAACCAAATATTTATTCTTGTGTAGTGTAACCTAGATTATAAGAATATATATTTGTGGAGACGTATGAATAAATCAGTCTTTGTTCAGCATTCGATTGTTTCACTAAGTTCCCTACATGGCGACCCTGCTTGGGCTCTGCCTTCGCGCTCGCGACTCGATACCGCGCCGTATAAGGAGTAAGGAATTTTAAACATCACTGCGTGTGTGGCCAAAGTTCACAATGACGGACTTCGCATTGGAATATTGTAACTTTTTAACGTGTGTGTTCGCGTGCCGTGGAAAAGTAAAAATATTTTTCGGAAAATGGGTGCGTCGCAGTCGAATATTATAGAAATGAAGAAGTTATAATCGCACAGGCGGCATCTGGAGGAGAGAACCAAGCGAACTTAGAGAGGCTAAATCATTTCATTAGCACGAATAGCCTTATTCTGATAGTTTTATCTATCTTGCTAGCTGCTGGAGGGCTTATAATCATTTACCGGATTTTTAGAAATTGGCATAGTCAAATCGTTACTCAAGAAGTACGAAACACAGTCCTAAGGAGATATTCCAGTATTTTACGAAGGCAACGTAAGGATGATAGAGGAGATCCAGTATTTGAAACCTAGCGATTAGATGACCCCCTACAGGACCTGCTGATGACCCACTACGGAAAATTTTGCATTTTTGGAAAAGTGTAGTGCGTGTGCGTGTGCGTAATTACGAAAAAAGAAAAGAAAGATAAGTGATGCGTTATGTTTTAAGAAAAGTTTGCGTTTTATCGGTCTAATTGAGTGCGGAAATTGGCAGAACAAATGGACAATGGCAAGAAAGGACATTAAGTGATTTTGTATTCTATATTTTTTTTTACTTATTTACTATATCAAATATACTATAAAAAAATATATACACTCGTTCAAGTATATTATAATTATGAGTCGGTACTATTAAAAGCTATACATATGTATTGCAAAATGATAAGTTGTACGTAACAAAATAATCACGTTATCTTTTGTTGTTGACATAGCTACCTATGCCCATATATGAAACGCCTCAGTGCTACTACTACTGGAACTCACGCGAATGAATATGGTACGTATTTTTCAACTTTATTTTATTTGTAATGGATAGTGACTTATTAAAATGTTTAGAAGATATAATTAAAATAAAGAAGTATTTGATTATAAAAGGTAAATCCTGGTATAAAGGAAATGTTATAAAAAATAAGTTGTCTGAAGCAGAATTAATATTGAAGGAGAGTGAAAGTTTTATTAAAATTTTATATAGTGAAAGCGATTATAGTGAGTCTACCGAATACTTAAATTCAAAAATGGAGTTCGATTTAAAAACGGCCTGTAAGTTTATCTCTGTAATGAACAATAATGAAAATAACACCAAGAATATGATTGATTCTATTGAGATGTATGCAGAAATGTTATCTGATTCTGGTAAACAGATGTTAATCAAATTTGTTCTTAAAAGCAGACTTTCTGAGAGTGCTAAGCTACGCATGCTCAAGGAATATAAGTCGGTAGGTGACCTCATCAAAGACTTAAGAAAAACTCTTTTAAGTAAAAAATCATTTACGTCAATTCATACCCGATTACAAAATATAAACCAGGGTTGGCGTACAATCGATCAGTATGGTGCAGAAATTGAAAAGTTATTTTCGGATTTGACGATTTCGCAAGCAGAAGGTAACTCAGAAAATTATTCTGTGCTTAAACCCTTGAATGAAAAGTTGGCGGTAAAACGGTTTTCAGATGGCTTACGAGATTCCCGGCTGAGTATCATCATAACTGCGAGGAATTACGAGCATCTCAAGGACGCAATCCAGGCAGCGAAAGATGAAGAAGTTGCTGCATCCTCTTCAACGGCAGCCAGTGCAGGTATCATGCAGTATACACGCCGAGGACGAGGTAATACAGTATAGGTACAGTATACTCGCATGCAACGAGGTAGATTCCAACAACCAGGATATCTGCGTGGTAATACAAGAAACTTCAGCCAAGGTAATTTTCGAGGAAACCAGCGTGGTTCATTTAACAGCGTAAATAGAGGACGTGGATTTTATTCAAATGGTGAGAATCGAGCGACTTATCGCAATACCCGTGGTAGTGCTCCCATAAGAAATACTTCGAATTATAATTCGAATCATCGTGTGTTGTATGATGAGCAAGTAGGTGAAGAGCTTCAACAAGAAACATCTGACTCAAACGAAATAAAGTTTTTTCGTTCTTAAGCATAACATTTTAACCCTAAACGGTAAAACAAAATTTATATCATTTTATATTGGAAAAAAGTTACAGTATTACTTGGTAGATACCGGTGCATCTTTATCTGTTGTAAAACGAGATTCATTACCTCGCAACGTTACTATCATTAGAGATGATACTATCATAAATGGTATCGGTGGTCAGATTCGTTCGGCGGGATATGTCTATCTTGATTTGGAACATACTAAATGATGACTCAACTATCGTATTAAAACAAAAGTTTTATGTGTTCGATAACATACCATTACAGGCAGATGGAATTCTGGGTTTAGACTTTCTATGCAACTTTGCGTCAAATATCAACTTAGCCTTAAATGTAGTCACAATATTTCAAAATGAAATGAAATGTTCCTTGCCACTTCATGATGCAATCAATTATTCTAGAGAAGTTTTATATATTCCTGCACGAAGTGAATCATTTCATCAGATTTATGTTACTTTTGATAGTAAAGATGATTGTGTTATTTATCCTGAACAGTTAGCGGAAAATATTTTTTTGGCAGGATCTATAGTCAAACTAAAGAATGGTAGAATACCTATTAAAATTTTAAATACGAGTGAACATGACATTACTTTGCCTATGTTTCAACCTGAATTACATTCTCTTTCTGATTACGAGATGTATGAATTTCAGCCTAGTTCTAAAAATTCACAACGGGCAAAAGTGTTATTAGAAACATTAAATCTAAATAATTTAAACACTGAGGAAAAAGACTCTATTCAAGCATTATGTTCTAAGTACGCAGACATTTTCTTTTTGCCAGGAGATAAGTTAACTACTACTAATGTTTATGAACAGTCTATTACATTAAAACCCAATACAAGTCCAGTATATGTCAAGCAATATAGAAAACCACAATCTTTGAAAAAAGAAATAGATAAACAGATTAAAAATATGTTAGTAAATGAGATCATAGAAGAAGCGAAGAGCGAATGGTCTAGTCCTATACTATAAGTCCCCAAGAAATCAGATAATAAGGACAAAAAATGGCATTTTGTTGTAGATTACCGTAAATTGTATAATTGTATAGTTGATGATAAATTTCCTTTACTCAATATAACCGATATTTTAGATGCATTGTCAGGTTCTGTTTATTTTTCACATTTAGATTTATATCAAATATATTTTCAAATTTCTTTGGAAAAAGACAGCAGAAACTGTACAGCGTTCACTACTAGAACAGGACAATACCAAATGAAAAGATTGCCGATGGGACTTAAGATTAGTCCAAGTGCTTTTAGTCGTGTTATGACCTACACTTGATAGAACTTAGATACTACTTAACAAACGCACAAATAATAATTAATTATTATTTCATTCCGACACGCGTGACACTTATCTTTATAACCGACCGCACTGGGCTGATGCTTCGAACCGAATGTGGATCCGCTACTGAACAGCTCCCATCGAACCCCCACTTGTCGGTAAATACGTTTTCAAACCGGCAACTGTACTAATTTCAGTGAGTACATTTAGTAATTGTGGTATATTATATTACGTATTTATGTATTATAATATTTATAATATATGTATATGTTTTATGAGAAAATATTTATATTGCTTACAACCATTACCGCTTTCCCGCCACGTGGATTTGGAGAAGAAGGCCCGGCCTAGTAAGCCAAACTAGGTACGTCCTACTACATCACAGTCCTTCCTTTTGTTCATCAAACTCCAGCGACCTTATATCTATTTTAAAAAATCCTTCGCTATATTACTTTTGAGAACCTCTCTGAACCGCATCACCATTTGATGGTTAACTTCGAACCGGATTAAACAAGTTATATCGCTTTCAATAAAATACCTATATCTTTTAATTCTCCTTCCCATCGTCATCATCATCATCATCATATCAGCCACAGGAAGTCCACTGCTGGACATAGGCCTCCCCCAAGGATTTCCAAAACGACCGATCGGAAGCGGCCTGCATCCAGCGTTTTCCTGCAACCTTGCTCAGGTCGTCTGACTACCTAGCAGGCGGGTGTCCTACGCTGCACCTGCCGGTACGTGGTCGCCATTCGAGAACCTTTCTGCCCCATCGGCCATCGGTTCTTCGCGCTATGTGCCCCGCCCACTGCCACTTCAATGAGCTAATCCGCTGGGCTATGTCTGTGACCTTAGTTCTTCTACGAATCTCCTCATTTCTGATTCGATCACGTGAAGAAACACCTAGCATAGCCCTCTCCATAGCCCGCTGAGCGACCTTGAGCCTTCTTATAAGACCCATAGTAAGGGACCACGTTTCAGAGCCATAAGTCATCACTGGTAACACACATTGATTAAGCACTTTCGTCTTAAGGCACTGGGGTATTTTGGACGAGAAAACACTGCGTAACTTCCCGAACGCTGCCCAGCCGAGTCGGATTCGTCGAAAGACCTCTTCCTCGAAGCTGGAACTTCCTGCCTGGATCACTTGACCCAGGTAGATATACTGGTCTACAACTTCGAGGGTGGAGCTCCCAACAGAAACAGGTAAAGGCGTTACGTGCATATTCGACATGACCTTCGTCTTGTCAATGTTCATTTTCAGGCCGACCTGTTGGGAAACTCGATTTAGGTCTTCAAGCATCGTACTTAAGTCCTCCATCGATTCTGCCATGACAACGATATCGTCGGCAAATCGAAGGTGAGTGATATACTCGCCATTGATGTTAATGCCCAGTCCTTTCCATTCTAGAAGCTTGAAGGCATCTTTCAGAGCAGCGGTGAACAGTTTTGGAGATATGACATCTCCCTGTCTCACGCCTCTTTGCAATGGAATAGCCTTCGTACTGAGCTCCTGTACTCGGACCGACATAGTGGTTATGTTGTATAAACACTTCAACACCTCGATATACCGATAGTCAATACGGCACCGCTGGAGAGACTGAAGCACGGCCCATGTTTCGATCGAATCGCAGGCTTTCTCATAGTCCACGAACCCCAAGCATAACGGCTAGTTATACTCCCTCGTCTTCTCTATAACCTGCCGCAGCGTATGGATGTGGTCCATGGTACTATAGCCGTTTCGGAACCCGGCTTGTTCGGGAGGTTGGGAGGCATCAAATCTGTTAGCGAGACGGTTCGTGATGACTCTCGAAAACAACTTTTAGACATGACTCAGAAGTGTGATGGGCCTATAGTTCTTCAAGAGAGTGTTATCACTCTTTTTAAAGAACAGAACCACCACACCCCCGTTCCACGCCTCTGGCGTCACTCCCTCGAGTAGAACGGAATTAAAGAGCCTTTGAAGGACTTTCAGTACCGGCGTTCCGCCCGCTTTCAAAAGCTCTGCTGTGATTCCGTCCTCGCCCGGCGCCTTGTTGTTTTTAAGCTGTTTGAGAGCCATCCTAATCTCGTACAGACTGATGTCCGGGATATCTTCGGTATGGTGTCGGGTTAACTTGGCTCTTGGATCTTTTGCCGTATTTATGTTAGGTTTTGCAACGGATGTATATAACTGCCCATAGAACCTCTCGATCTCTCCCAGAACCCCCTCCCCTGTCAACACAACGTTTCCGACCTCCGTCTTCAGCTTAGTCAATCGGCTCTGCCCAGTAGACATAGCCCTTGCAAACACTTTGGAACCTTTGTTTTGTTCTATCGTCTCCTTAATACATTTAGTATTAAAGGAGCGAATGTCGTGTCGCAAGGACTTTTGAATTTGTCGGTTAAGCTTTCGATATGACTTAGCGTCTTCGGAGGTTTGCAGCGGCATGGATCGTCGCTGTGTCATAAGGTCTAGGGTCTGAGCAGAGATTTTTTGAGGTTTACTTTTAGGGCGGGACTTAAAAAACTTAGATCCCACTGCTTGAACAGTTTCTATAAACCCGTTGCTTATCTCGTCCACTGAAACGTAATCCTGGAGAAGTTTAAAGCATAACCTTTCCATCGTAATTATTGTTATTGAGATTATTATAAATACCGCTCGCCGATCGTATTTTGTTTACCTACCTACCTACATTATAGGTACTCCGCATCATCGATCATTAGTAATATTTGATCGATGTCCGCATACGCATAATTACATACCTACAGAAAGTATCCGTTGGATAAGTTTCTCACACCCGCATTACATTTATTTACCGCATTACCGCATTGTACCTACCTACGTTTCTGATTTAAGGTGCCGTGTACACCGAAGCAAACATTAATTTGTTTCGATTGAAATTTCTAATTTTATCTGTTCTATTAACGTATACTTATTCTCCTTCTTAATTTGAGTGCCATCTTTACCAATGGAGGCGAAATTAAAATTGTTTCAAGCAAAAAATAATGTTATTTTTGAACGTATTACCCGACTATATAATATAGGTAAAAACCTATCTCCCTTAAAATCTATACTTAATCATTCGAAGGGTGCCATTGCCTTTATAAGGTTCCTTTGTTGATGGTTACGAGTAAACCTTGGTTTTATTTCGCAGCAAGTACGACAAGAGCTAGTCATTTTCCTAACTTCATCGATCGAATAGGACAGATTTTGGAACGTACCCAATGAAACATTCTTGTTACTCCAGAATGACATAGAGCTTTATGCAATGAAAGTAATTTTCCGCTGTTGGATTCCAATAAGGCGCATATTCGAGAAAGTGCATCTGCAGCATAATTCTCTTTTTCAGTTCTGTATATAATTTAATATTTAAATAGAGCAAGTTGTAATTGCCATTTTTGTATCTTTTAATTTATGATCTTGCTTGAGTGTTTCTTACTAAACATAAAGGATACAGATCGCTGATCAGTAATTAATTTAAATTCTCTACCGATAAGAAAATGTCTACATTTCTTAGAGATTCAACAATGGCATAAGCTTCTTTTTCTATCGCGGAATGATTTAATTCGCTCGATTGTAATGTTCTGGAAAAGAATGCTACAGGTCGGGAATCTTGTGAAATGACAGCTGCAATTGAGTGATCAGATGCATCTGTCTCAACAGTAAAAGGTAACTTATCATCAATTGCATGGATTGATGACTTTGAGATGCTTTCTTTGAGTCCTTCAAAACATTTTATTTGATCTCTAGATAAAGGAAATTTTGTCGTTTTAGTGAGTAAATGAATTCGCTCTGAAAAGTTTGGTATCCATTTTGAATAATGAGCAATCATGCCAAGCGTTCATTTTAAAGATGGTAAGTCGTACGGTGGAGACAAACTCATAAGTGGTTTAAGGCGCTCACTGTCAGGCTTAATTTATGATTTTCGATAGTATATCCAAGAATATTGATAGAATCTTGTAAAAACATACATTTTTGCAAACTGAGTGTGAGACCATATTTCTTGACAGCATACATAAAACGGTCTAAATTTTTGTCATGTTCTTCCCGTGTACGTCATCTAACGGTAATGTTATCAAGATAAGCATAAGTGTTTTGCAGTCCTACTTTTCTGATGATCCAATCAATTGTTCGTTGAAAACTTGATACTCCATTAGTTACTCCAAATGGTATACGTCTAAACTGATATAAATTACCTAAGGCTTCAAACGCCGTATATATTTTGTCTTTCGAATAAATAGGCACTTGGTGGTAGGCGCTTTTTAAATCTAATGTACTAAAATAGGTATTTTTGGCAACTTTTGATATTCATTCCTCGATATTTGGTAGAGGATATGCATCTAATTCTGTGTATCGATTAATAGTTTGTGAGTAATCAATCACAAGCCGTTTTCTATAAGTGTCGCTTTTAGTTACAAGTACCTGGGCTCTCCACGGTGATTTACTTTCCTCTATTCTCCTTCAGCAAGTAATTCATCAATTTCTTTCTTGATAAATTTGTTGTCCTCATCACTGTGTCTACGAGACTTTATGGCGATGGGTCTGCAATCAGGAGATAAATTTGTAAAGAGTGCTACAGCTGGGACAGATGCTTCAATAACATTGCATACATGAAGCGGTTCCTTTGGACCACCAAATGCGAAATCTAATGATGAATGTTGCTTTAGAACGTCATGACCATTAATCATATCTGCACATAAATTCTTAACAATTAGGAGATTGACATTGTCGTATTTATGATTGTCAATAGAAATCGTTTGGCAATTCTGGCCTTCCACTTGTGAAGTGTGATTAAGTGAAGCCATAAAAATAGACTGATTGCAGATTGATTTAGAAATACTTTAAAGGCTTAGCTGCTGAGTAAAGTATTTTATTCAGTTAATGAATTCCTGACTTGTAAATGGTAATAATACGCGATGCATGGATTTGTTTATTTAATTAAAAATGACATGAAAATTTATATGAAATAGCTTAGTAAATATAATGTAATTAAAATACTGCATGCTATATGATTAGCTAAATAGGACTAAGGATATACTGTATTTGACCATCTATGTCAGAAAACTGACCATGCTGGTAGAGAGGCGTACAAGTTTGCCTTGTCTTTGTACCTTTCCCAGCTGGTCGACCAGGCGACTAGGATACCCGACGTTGAGAATCACATAGCTAATTGCTTGGACCTTCTGCTGACGACTGAACCAGACCGATATCACGTGTCTGTTTCAGCCCCTCTTGGGAGTTCTGACCACTGTCTGGTAAAGTCCGTCCTCATATGTCCTCCACCTGACTTCAGCCCTAAAGGCAATAGACGGGTTTGGCGGTACAAGTCAGCAGATTGGGATGAGATGCGACATTTCCTTGCTTCTTACCCTTGGCTGCAAGCCTGCTTTTCTTCTGGCGATCCGTCGAGCTGTGCAAGTGCCGTTGCTGAGGTTCTCGGTCAGGCGATGGAGTATTATATTCCATTTTCTGATCGACCCTCTGGCATCAAAGCTGAACCCTGGTTCAATGCTGACTGTTTAAAAGCTGAGGCTATCAAACAGTCAGCATACCAGGCTTGGGCTGACGCTCGTAAGCGCAGAGCTCCGGATACGCGTAAAAAAACGCAAAAAAGGCTCGCTTCGACCACATAGGCAGAGTTGGTGCCAAACTTGCTTCGTACCCATGCGGTAGTAAAGCATTTTGGTCTCTGGCTAAGTGCGTTGAAGCTAACTTTTGCCGCTCCTCACTTCCTCCTTTGCAGAAACCTGACGGTACACTGGCACACACGGCTTTAGAAAAAGCTAATTTACTAGCTTCACTGTTTGCCGAAAACTCACGTCTAGATGCTAGCAATCAAACACCGCCCCAGTTACCTCCTTGTGGATGTAAAATGCCTGAAGTCCGCATTCATCAAAAGGAGGTTCTCAAGACTCTACGCAACTTAGATGTGAATAAGGCCAGTGGTCCCGACGGTATTCCTGCTATTGTCTTAAGGAATTGCGCACCCGAGTTGTCTCCTGTTCTGACGCGCCTGTTTCGTCTATCTCTTCGGTCCGGAATCGTCCCAAAAATGTGGAAACTCGCCAATGTTCAACCCGTACCTAAGAAGGGTAGACGTGCCGACCCTTCAAACTATCGCCCAATTGCAATCACCTCCATTCTGTGTAAGGTAATGGAGCGTGTTATTAACAAGCGCTTACTTGCGTACCTTGAGGACAATGATCTCCTCAGTGACCGGCAATACGGATTTCGCCAGAACCGATCTACTGGGGATCTTCTTGTGTACGCTACACATCTTTGGGGTGAAGCCCTTGAAAAATACGGTGAGGCACTTGCTGTCTCACTTGACATTTCAAAGGCATTTGACAGGGTATGGCATGACGCTCTTATAGCGAAGCTTTCCGCTTACGGTATCCCTCCCACCCTTTGTGCTTGGATTTCCGATTTCCTGAGGGAACGGTTTATTCGAGTAACTCTTGACGGCTGCTCGTCTGACCTATTGGCAATTAATGCTGGAGTACCTCAGGGATCTGTTCTTTCCGCAACGCTATTTCTGCTTCACATTAACGATCTGCTAAAGCCCGGTATTTTTGGGTATGCAGACGATAGCACCGTTACGGAAAGATATTTTTCTAGTGCAAGGGCAAAAAAACCGGAAATAGACGAACTAAGAGAGGCAATGGTGCTCCATACCAATCTTACTCTGCAAGCTGTCTCCGATTGGGGTGATGCCAACCTTGTGAGATTCAATGCCTCTAAGACACAGGCGTGTCTCTTCTCTGCTAAAAAGAGCCCTTTCAACTTGGCTCCCACTTTCCGGGGTGTGCCTGTTCGTATCACCCGTCATCTCGAACTTCTTGGTATCGATCTCTCATCAAATCTTAACTTCGGTAGCTATATTGAGTCCAGGGCTAAGACGGCTTCTAAAAAACTGGGCATCCTCTCCAAGGTCCAACGATATTTTACCCCTGACCAACTGTTGAGCCTTTACACAGCTCAAGTCCGCTTATGTATGGAGTATTGCTCCCACCTATGGGATGGATCTGCCCGCTATCAGCTCGAAGCCCTGGAAGCTATCGACAGACGTGCCAGAAGACTCGTTGGTGATGAGTTGCTTACGGCAGGACGGCTCCACAGCCTCGAACATCGCCGACTGGTAGCAAGTCTGTGTGTCTTCTACAGGTTGCACTTCGGGGAGTGTGCGCAGGAATTACATAATTTAATTCCCCCTGCACCATTCCACCATCGGACAACACGACGTGGACAGGGATTCCATCCATTTGTGGTCGATATTCCTCCTCATCGTACCTCTCGATTCGCCTCCTCCTTCATTGTGCGAACCGCTAAGGTGTGGAATTCCCTCCCTGCGTCGATGTTTCCCCATACATATAATTTAGGGATTTTCAAGGCAAGAGTGAACAGGCATTTTTTGAGTTTGCGTGATACACCTTAGACCTCATCTTAGCTTCCCATCAGGCTAGATAGAGATCAAACGCACTCAAATTTCTAATAAAAAAAAAAAAAAAAATGTAAAAAAAAACTCTATTTACTGCAAATAAATGAATTGAATTGCAAAATTTCTTTTTCAATCCACAGAGTTTGGAAAAATAGTCATTACTGAAACTACTTGAACTGTCAGTGTCTAATAGTGCTTCTGCTCTAATTCCTCGAATATAAGCGGAGACCGTTGCTTTCGACAATGATGAGGGTGATGCTGCTATAATACATGCTGACAAATCAGATTTTCTACCAGACGTAGGAGTAATTGCTCTGGAAGAACTTATTTATTTATTTGTAAGCACACTTAACAGATTACAAACACAAAAAGAACACAAATTAATAATACAAATATAAGATCCGATCTAGTCTGCAATCCTAAAACAAGTATGCCTAAAAGCTAATTAGTTAAAGATACAGAAGCTAGGGCACGTTGTAAATATAAAAATACAAAAGTGATAGATAATTGCAACAAATTAGGTAGATCAAACAAATCATATAGCAAAGAATAACAAAAAATGCTTATGGAGTGTTAATTAAGTACTAAGTTGTAATAGTATTTGCCGCCGAAACTTTAACTTGTAGGGTAAATGCATTATAGTTACGATTTCGAGACCTAAACCGCGTATTAAAGTTAAGTAGAGAAAGAAGATTGGGAGAATCGAGAAGACCATGGATTATTTTGTACAATACAAGATTAATGTAATCACGGCGTACACTAAGTGAAGTCATATGGAAATACTCTAAGCGGTCCTTGTAGGAAGAAAGCGTTCGGCTCATACCACGTCTATAGCTCAGGATTTTCAAGAACCGTCTCTGAATTCCTTCAATCCGATCGCTGTGCACACTGTAATAAGGAGACCAAATTGCTGAGTTATACTCAAGAATACTACGAACAAGGGAGTAAAAAAGATGTACAAAGCTGTTGGTCTTTCTGAAGTCTTTTGTGATCCTACATATAAAACCGAGTAAACCTGAACAACGTCTAATGATACAATCATAGTGTTCATGAAAAGAAAGTTTGCTGTCAAACAGAATTCCTAGATCCTTGGCAACGGTCTTACGAGTGAGTGCTTTACCATCTAAAGTGTAGTCAAAGAGGCTAATATTAGTTTTTCTAGTAAAAGTTATGACGAAGCACTTATCAATATTTAGATGCATGTAGTTTTCATGACACCAATCAGAGAGAGCATTCAGGTCATTTTGTAGTTTCAAGGAATCCTCATCATTGTCAATAGTAGTAAAAATTTTTAGGTCATCAGCATAAAGAAGACAGGGGCTTAAGAGCTTTTCGACTAAGTCATTGATAAAAATAACGAAAAGCAAAGGCCCCAGGTGACTTCCTTGAGGGACTCCAGACTTTACTGTGACAGGTAAAGAAAGATATCCTTTAACTGCTACAAGCTGGCTTCTTCGACTTAAATAAGAGTGAATCCAACGCAACAAGTTGCCGTGAACGCCATAGCCCTCCAATTTATTACAAAGCACTCTTTGATTCAATTTATCAAACACCCTCGAGAAGTCTGTGTAGATAGAATCAACCTGCAGCTTATTAGCGAAAGCATTACAGAGATAATTTTTGTACTCAAGTAAGTTCGATGCAGTTGATTTATGCGCCAAGAAACCGTGCTGTTGGGGATGTAGGTAGGGTTTAATGTGACTATAAAGAACATCATAAACAATGCTTTCAAAGACTTTTGCGAAACAGGACAATATGCTGATTGGCCTGTAATTTTGGCACTTGGTCTTATCACCATAAAGACAGGGACAACATGGGCAATTTTCCAAAGCGTTGGGAACTTACCAGTTGCGAGAGATTTGCTATATAGAATGAGCAAGGGCACGCAAAGCTCGTCTGCACATGTTTTGACAAAAATGGCTGGAATTTTATCCGGACCAGGACCCTTGTTCGTATCCAGTGTTTTGAGCCTGTCTAAGACCATCTCCTTAGTGATTTCTATAGAGCTGAGCGTATTACAATTTCTGTCAGCGAAGTCATAGCCATCACCTTGTGTGTCATCCTCAAATACTGAGCCAAAACATTTGGAAAACAATTCACACACCTCAGACGGGTCAGATGAAGATGTGTCCTCATACTTCATTGTAGAGGGTATGGAACTATTGCTCTTCCTACTGTCAACAAACTTCCAAAAGGCCTTAATATTGTCATTTTCTACCGAATCTTCCACGGATGCAACGTACTTTTGATAACAGGATTGTATCAGTGTTTTGCTCAGAGCTCTGTAGTGTGAAAATTCGTCGTAATCTCGAGGGTTGCCAAATTTCTTATGAAGTTTGTGGAACTTGGATTTCATTTTAAGGCATCGTTTTAATGCAGGGTTAAACCATGAAGGGTGTGTAGAGTCTTTATTGTTTGACAAGGGAGTATATTTACCTATAATCTCATTCACAGTGTCATAGAAATTACACAAATCAACATCAATATCTGAGGATGACAGAAGTGAATACCAATCGATAGAAGAAAGCTCGGCTTTAACGTCGTTATATTTGCATTTATAAAAATTAAATCGCTTACGTGGATGCGGTTTTAGAGATTTTGTTGGGATGCCAACATTGCAGTCAACATCAACAACTAAAGCTGGATGATGGCCATCCATACGGCTAAGAGGATCAGCACTATACACATGCACATTTAACGTTGATAAGACTAGATCAAGAAAACGATTATTCGCGTTAGGTATATTATTAAATTGCCTGAAATTACATGCATCCATAGTGTCAAGCAATAATAACGGTTTCCAGTTTTGAGATTGACTACTAATCATATGCTCGGAATCAGCAGCCTTCGACCAAGACAATTCAGGTATATTATAGTCGCCAATACATATGAAATCCTCGCCATCATTAGAATTAAGGGCTACTCTACACAAATTGTCATAAAAAGACTGTTGCGTTTGTCGAGGCAAGTCGGGAGGCAAATAGCACAAGCAAATATTTATTGTTTTCTCATTACGATTGCAAGGCAAAATAGATACCCATATATCTTCGGCATTACTGTCCCACGTGAACTGACGGACAACATTAGTATTTTTCTTTATCGCTATAATAATACCCCCACCCTCACTTTTACTCGAAGAAACAATCGAACGATCACGTCTATAAACGTTATACCGCGAATCAAATAATTCAGAGTCACGCACACTACAATTTAAATTCGTTTCCGTGAGACAAATAATGTCGTAGTTATTGGATAGTACATTTGAACAAATGTCATTAAGTTTGGAACGAACTCTATTAACATTCTGGTAGAAAACTAACATAAAAAAAAAATAAGAACTGCTAAAATGATAAGGTCGAAAATAAAAAATAAAAAAAATAAAAAAATAAAATTAAGCTAAGTTTTTAAGTGTATCAGTATTTTTAATGTAGATTGCACTTGTGTTGTCATTTTTGCGTACGTACACTCTTCCGTATTTTGTCCAGACATATTTATAGTCGTTGTCCTTGGCGAAACGCGTGGCCACTGCGTGAAGTTGCTTGCATTCAGGTGACAGATGCTCAACCACATAAATTCTTTGACTCTCAAATGTGATACCAAGATGCCGAGAGCTCAGTGTATCTCTAGGGTTTGCCTTGTTAAATCTACGAGTGGCAGACAACAGCGAATCTTTTAGTCTTGGAGAGGACAACGTAACCAATATGTTCCGTGGACGTTTAGTGCTGTTATCCATTTTAGCAACTCTACGGCAGGCTTGAATACTGTTGTCTTCAATGGAGAACTTGACAACCTCACAGAGTTTCCTGAACAGCGTGGCCACGTTTTCGTTACGGCTTTCAGGAACAGCTTGAATTTCAATATTGTAGCTACGGGCAGTCTTGTCGATAGCCGAAAAACGGCTAGTCAGATGATGCAGGTCAAACTGCAAACGCTGGCAGTCGGCTTCCAAGGACTTGATAGTCGAATCACGTTCCGCTATATGAGACTTAAGAGTATCCTGCTCCGAGCTAAAGAAATCGGTAGCAACGTTCAGGTCATTCTTAATTTCCTGCACCAAACCACCCATCTCGGCACGTACCATAGTCCTGACGTCTTCCCTGAGAACTGCTCTAAAGTTGTTCATAAATGTTGCAAGTGTAGTGTTCAACTTTTCATCGAACAGAGTGCTGATTTTATCCATGGTTACCGCCGCACCGCTGCAGCCAGAACAACTAGCTACTGGATCCACACAGGCATTGGAGGCTATGCTGCTGTCCTCCACGTCGTAGGACATATTCATTGAGTTATCATCAATCGGAAGCTGGCGTGCCCTCACTGGGGTGTTAGTATTATTATTCTTCCGCCGATGAGAAATATTGCTGCAGGAAGGACACGTCCACGTATTTTTATAATCGGCCGATAAAGCCAAAAATTGGACATCCTTTATATTAAGACATTCGGGATGGTAGCTGCAAGTGCAGTCCCTGCAGCGGAGCGATTTGTCGTCGATAATAGCACATAAACAAGCATTACAGTTGGCCATTGTCATTCCAATATACTTAGTGATATGATAACAAATCACTCAATTTCAATCATCTAACGACATCTAGCGGGGTACGTGATAATTAGTATTGATCAAGACAAGCTGTGTGTGTGTACTTTGACAACCAGAAGCAGTTATGTCGAGTGCCTGATAACGGTCTACGTTATAGAAGTCACGTTGTGGTTACAGCGAGGATACATAGATGGCACTACTATTCGTGCTTGCCGCCCACCGGTATACAGCGAGAGTGCACAGGTAAGAAGCAGGTCCAGTGCTTGATAGTGATCTACTTAAAAGAAGCTGCGTGGTAGTTGCAGCGAGGATATATAGATGGCACTGCTAGTCGTGCTTACTGCTTTTCACACAGTGAAGTGACAAAAATGACTAAGCAAAAATTGATATAACGCTACCCAGTGAAAGTAAGCAAATATTTGCACACAAAACCCTCGGAATATCGTATTAACACATTTACAATCCAGACCAGCACAGAATAGCGTCAAACCAAGACACAGTCACAGGCACATAACACAGAGCACTGAGTTCCACTTTGTCGTACTTTTGAGTATCAGACTATGATGTCAACGAAAATCAGCTATATTTGTAACACTCCTAACATCACTTGACACAACAGTATGACTTATGTTATTTATTTACAATTATTATCACAGGAGCTGCTTATTAGTACTTGCTAGCAGGTGGCGCCCCCTAGCGAAAACTCAGACAGACAGTGGCTAAATGTCCCTTTTTGTTACACAGTTGACAAGTTTCCTCTAATGCTGGACAATTTTTACGAGCGTGAACTTGTCCTCCACAAAAGAAACATTTTCGTTTCTGAAAGTTAGTAACAGCCGCACAATTCTCATCTTTCTTAAATTCAACTTTGGCAGGTTCAGTCTGAACGGCATTTACAGATGAGGTATTAAAACTTAATGAATTGGCCTCAGCTGCTTCTAAAATCCAGACGCCATCTTGGATTCCAAAAAAAATCTCAGATTTGGATTCCGTAACGCAGAAAATCCTTGCATTCTGAATTTCAGTCAAATCGGAAGCAGTCGACTATTGGCGGCCATCATGGAAAATTAAAAAAAAAACGCTTATCGCTTGGTGGGACTGGCTCGGCCTGCGGCCTCGCGGAACAGCTCAGACTTCAGCCTTCGGCCTCAGGCATCGCTTAGTGACTTGGGGGTGGGGTTCTTGAGAGGGGAGAGGTCAGGAGGGGCTCGGGCTTCGCCCTCGCTACGCAGCTCGGCCTTCGGCCTCGCGGGGAGCATAGTTTTTGGCCGTAGGCCTTTGACTTCGCAAAGACACTTGAGGGGGGGGGTTCTGGGGGAAGGGGGGAGGTCAAGAGGGGCTCGGGCGTCACCCTTGCCACGCAGCTCGGCCTTCGGCCTCGCTTTCCGCTCGACCTGCGGTCTCGCGGTACACACTCGGAAATTGTCCTTGTATGGCGGCCATCTTGAATTTTGAAAAAAATCAAAAAACTAATGACAGTCGTCAAATTGCTTACAACCCCCTACATTTTGGAAAAAAAATCACACCTTAAACCCTAACCGTTTTTGCAGGCTGTACCTCGTCTACATTAAGATCTGATGATCTTCAACATGTCCGATTTTCTAGTACTCACTGGAGCACCCTCTACACGACCATACATCAATCATTACCCCACCCACCCGGGAACAGGTCAAACAACTATGTCAATCAGTCAGTGAGTCAGTGGTAATGTAGGTTTATATATATACTAGCTTTTCGGGCGCTGCGCGGGCTGCAAGCAGCCCGCGGTTTTTCGTGCAGCTGTTGAAGTTGGTTGGAATCTTATTTCCAGTTGAGAGAATAGGTAAGGTGCTAAAGTCAGTACAAAAAAAATAAAAACCTATACGGGCCGCCATCTTGGAATCAAATTTTGTTTGCAGTTTTGAGTTCCGCGGGATGCTTTACCCCAGCATACTAAATTCCAGACCCCTTCGATGTTCCAGGAGGACGTAATGAACGAATCAAGTTCAAATTCTAAAATCCAGACGCCATCTTGGATTCCAAAAAAAATTACAGATTTGGATTCCCCGGCGTAAAAAACCCTTAAATTTTGAATTTTAGTCAAATCGGACGCAGTCGACTATTGGCGGCCATCTTGGAAAATTAAAAAAAAAAACGCTTATCGCTTGGTGGGAGTGGCTCGGCCTACGACCTCGCCACGCAGCTCGGCCTGCGGCCTCGCGGGGCAGCTCAGCCTTCGGCCTTCGGCCTCAGGCTTCGCTTAGGGACTTGCGGGGGGGGTGGTTCTGGGGGAGGGGGGAGGCCAGGAGGGGTTTGGGCTTTGCCCTCGCCACGCAGCTCGGCCTGCGGCCTCGCGGGGAGCTTAGTTTTCGGCCTTTGGCCTCTGGCTTCGCTTAGAAACTTGAGAGGGGGGGGGTTCTGGGGGAAGGGGGGAGGTCAAGAGGGGCCCGGGCGTCACCCTCGGAACGCAGCTCGGCCTGCGGCCTCGCTTTCCGCTCGACCTGCTGCCTCGCGGTACACACCCGGAAATTGTCCTTGTATGGCGGCCATCTTGGATTTTGAAAAAAATCAAAAAACAAATGACAGTCGTCAAATTGCTTACAACTTCCTACATTTTGGAAAAAAAAATCACACCCCTAACCCTAACCGTTTTTGCAGGCTGTACCTCGTCCACATTAAGATCTGATGATCTTCAACATGTCCGATTTTTCAGGTACTCACTGGAGCACTCGGTCGTGTAGAGACACGACCATACATCAATCATTACCCCACCCACCCGGGAACAGGTCAAACAACTATGTCAATCAGTAAGTCAGTCAGTGGTAATGTAGGTTTATATATTATAACTAGCTTTTCGGGCGCTGCGCGGGCTGCAAGCAGCCCGCGGTTTTTCGTGCAGCTGTTGAAGTTGGTTGGAATCTTATTTCCAGTTGAGAGAATAGGTAAGGTGCTTAAGTCAGTATAAAAAAAATAAAAACGTATACGGGCCGCCATCTTGGAATCAAATTTTGTTTGCAGGTTTGAGTTCCGCGGGGTGCTTTACCCCAGCATACAAAATTTCAGACCTCTTCGATATTCCAGGAGGACGTAATGAACGAATCAAGTTAAAATTCTAAAATCCAGACGCCATCTTGGATTCCAAAAAAAATGTCAGATTTAGATTCCGTGATCCAAAAAACCCTTGCATACTGAATTTCAGTCAAATCGGAAGCAGTCGACTGTTGGCGGCCATTTTGGAAAATTAAAAAAAAAACGCTCATCGCTCGGTGGGAGTGGCTCGGCCTACGGCCTCGCCACACAGCTCGGCCTGCGGCCTCGTGACTTGGGGGGGGGGGGGATCTGGGGGAGGGGGGGGTCAGGAGGGGCTCGGGCTTCGCCCTCGCTACGCAGCTCGGCCTGCGGCCTCGCGGGGAGCTTAGTTTTCGACCTTTGGCCTCTGGCTTCGCTTAGAAACTTGAGAGGGGGGGGGTTCTGGGGGAAGGGGGGAGGTCAAGAGGGGCCCGGGCGTCACCCTCGGAACGCAGCTCGGCCTGCGGCCTCGCTTTCCGCTCGACCTGCTGCCTCGCGGTACACACTCAAAAATTGTCCTTGTATGGCGGCCATCTTGGATTTTGAAAAAAAACAAAAAACAAATGACAGTCGTCAAATTGCTTACAACCCCCTACATTTTGGAAAAAAAATCACACCCCTAACCCTAACCGTTTTTGCAGGCCGTACCCCTTCCACATCAAGATCTGGTGATCTTCAACTTTTCGGATTTTTCTGGTTGGTTTCAAAACAACCTCAATGCCATGGCTGCTTCCGTATTGGCCAATCTCGTACGGAGCTGTTCCGCTCGCTCCAGAATAGCAGTGTCCCTGTCCGTACGGGACAAGAGTGCGCTGGCACTCGCAGCCCACCTTAGTTCATTGGCGAGCGTCGCCCTTGCGGAGGTTATCTTCGACATTGCGTTAGACAAGAACAAAACGAACCAAATTTAAATAACTAAATAAATAAGTCCGACAAGGGCACAAACCAAAATTCTTAATTTTTAAATACAAACAAACAAATCAAAGTACTATCTAATAGCAAAATTGACACAGACTCAAATATTTATTAATAGCAAACAAACAAGATATAATACTAGTCCGACAAGGGCACAAACTAAAATTCTTAATTTTCAAATACAAACAAACAAATCAAAGTACTATCTAATAGTAAAATTGATATGGACTAATATTTATTAATGGCAAACAAACAAGATATAATACTAGTCCGACAAGAGCACAAACTAAAATTCTTAATTTTTAAATACAAACAAACAAATCAAAGTACTATCTAATAGTGAAAGTGACACGGACAAATATTTATTAATGGCAAACAAACAAGCTATAATACTATCTAATAATATGATTAAGACGGCCCAATACTTATTAATTACAAACAAACAAAAATTATTTTATTTCAAATTTTCTTGGGAAATAATGTTTACCCTACCTTAATAACAAACCAAAAAAACAAACAATATGTGGGCCCGTAATCAGAGCCGTTAACAACTACGCTCTGCTACCATAAATTGTGGGCGCAGATAGCTAAGATTACGTTCTGATACCAAGATATTTTGTGACTACGCTCTTGGTACGAGTCCGGCAATCTCACCGGCAACAAACAAACACACAAACAACCTACGCAGTCTGCTACCACCCTGTATGAGGTACAGGGACCTATTTTAATCTAATTCAACCTAATTATGAGTTGAATTGAATTCTAACTAACTAACTAACTAATCTAACTAATTGTAAAACTCACCGCTCCCACGCAGTCTTCAGGCAGCCTCGCCTGGCCTTCGCGTCGATCTTGAGGTCCTCCTTAGGGCTGGCGACGGCCTCAGGTCTCTCCATGGATCCCGAGTCAGTGGTGCGGACAATTGGGTCCCTAAACTAACCTCCCCATGAGCTCATGTACGTTGCCCCAACTAATACGTCGTATTTATAACACCACTTCAAGACCGCACAATAAGTTTCTTGTTCTTCTTTCGACACTTCAAGATTATTCACATACAGTATCACAAACTAACAATGTTACAGCCGCATGGCACGCGTTTCACAGTTGACACAAATCAATGTTCTTTACGTAATACAAACAATTTCGGCTCCACGCCGTTCCAAATAAATTGGCCACAAACACAATTAACGACAATTCTCACGAAACATTCGCTTTATATATCAAAATTACAAACTTAATGCTGCCATAGCACGCGAAAAGGGGACACACCCAGAGATTTTTTACTATTTTTACTGGAATGACAAGTTGAGACTTTGACATAACGACAATGAATATTTTTCTGGTCGGGCAAAGACAATCCGCGCACGGGATATCGATAAATCGATAATCTTGCCCGTGTTTTTTAAAAAGCACTTTTATTCAAAACACAACAACTTGACTATGCACGGTCTAACAAAATATACTAAAACTATTTTAAGGCTGAACTCAGTCAAATTAATAATATACGATAAACATACAGCGTAATATGAAAAGAATTTTTGACACTCCTATTCAAATTGTTTATAGTTAAATAATGGAGAAAGTTTTTTAGTATTATGTACTGAATCTACCCTTAAAGTAGTTTCAGTAAGTAGATTTTGGATCCCAACGTGACCTTATTGTAAGCTGCACCACATGTTGTATGTTTGCTCTGGATGAACCTACACCTATGACAGTACCTTTTCTCGGTTGTCGTTTCAGTTGTAAGAGTTGAGTCGCCTTCTCGCTAATAAAGCTTACCTGCGAACCTTGATCGATAAGCGCGCGTAGCAGGACCAGCTGACCATTTTCATTGATTGCTTCTACTCTTGCTGTTGCTAGCAGCGCAAATCCTTGCCTGCTAGATGTTGTGAGATGAGACGCGATCATTGTATTTACTTGTACTCCTCTTTCTTCATCTTCTACAACATGTTGTGAAACCAGCGGTTGTGAGTGTGAGGGACTAGGTGAAGCCACAGGTTGTCTCTTTTTTGTCATGTAGTAAAGAATGATGGCGACGACGACATATACGACAGGACACTGGTAGTTTACATCTCGATACGGAATGTCCTGGTAAGTAAGGGTCTTTTTGATGAACGAAAGACTCGAAAAAAACCTCCCTGTCTGCTGATAAAGTTTTCGAGGCGCTCTTCATCAAATAAATGTGATTCCGATGGTGGAATCTGAGATAGCTTTGCTGCTAGAAAATCATTAGCGGGCTTAAATCTCTTTCTTCTAATGTCAATAATTTCAGCCCTGCGAGCACAGGTGTAATGTAGAAGATCGTCTGATACATTTCTAAAGGCGGAAGAGTTACTAGATAGTAACTCATGCACGTCATTCATTATTTCAGGATATTTTGTAGTAAGTTTCTTTGCTTGTTCTGCCAAAGCTTCTCTCTGCTTTAATAAGCCATGACAAATAGTGCCCAAGGTCATATCAGCGTTAGTCAAAATATTTTGATAGAAACTTTTCTGTGCAATACTACCTAGCTGATCATTTACCTTCAGGGCGTCGAAAACTGGAGCAGCCCGTAATTTCTTCTGAACATCTTTATATCTGATCCTATTCCAAGAATTTGATCCCAATTTTTGACAAGCTATGCCTTGATTTTTTATAATTTCTGAAGGAACAGGAACTAAAGGATCATCTTCTTTAATATTCGGGGCAAAACTAATATCTTTGGAAGTACTTGGTCTGGGTTCATCACCCATGTTAAAAACAGGGACTTGAAAGGCACTTCGTCCATCAATATCGGAAGCACCTCCGAAATCATCTAAGGGATCCTCGTTTTCTATGTCAGATTCCGATTCATAGTCATTATGTGTCGAAAATTCTGTATTCGCAGAAGAATTAGCTTCTTGTTGATCTATTACCGTTTTGTTTTTTAGCGACTCTATTTTCTGACACAGCTTTCCGAAGAGGCTATCTACTTTTTCCTCTAACTTATCCAGCCTACTTCTCTTTGCAGATCTTTCTTCCTCTTGTAATTCCTCTTCATCTTCATCTTCTGACGGTTGACGTAATTGACGACAAACCTCCAATCTCGTAAGAATAAGACGGCGCATCGGATCAATGGCATTAATAAATATTTCGGCTTGGGCTGCCGATCCTTTAATTCTATTTACTATACACGGAGGGCTCACTATCAATGCCCGACATAAAGTCCACTTTAGCATGCAGACTTTTATTTCTTTATAAGGTTTCTCCGCCACATATTCTGCATCAGGCAGAAAAATTCGGACATATTCCATGGATGGCAGTGCGAATCGAATCTTGTTTAATATTTGAGGATCTGTATTTTCTCCAAAAAGTTCTTCTTTTGTTGGATTTAGAGTTTTCCAATTCGTCCATCCATCTGGTAAAGACTTGCGGGCTAATTCTTTAATTTTGTCAAGCCAGACATCCTCTTCTTCTGTCTCTCCTGATTCTTCCAGCAATTCTCCCATTGTAAGGAAGGCGGTAGACTCCACCATCTGTACCAACAAAATTCTTCATTACTATAACTATTTAAACGGCTGCAGCTGGCGAGCCTTAGACGGCTGCGGCTGACTAGCCTTAGACGGCTGCGGCTGACTAGCCTTAGACGGCTGCGGCTGACGAGCCTTAGACGGCTGCGGGTAGCGAGCCTTAGACGGCTGCGGCTGACGAGCCTTAGATGGCTGCGGCTGCGGCTGACGAGCCTTAGACGGCTGCGACTGACGAGCCTTAGACGGCTGCGTCTCACGAGCCTTAGACGGCTGCGGCTAACGAGCCTTAGACGGCTGTGACTGCCGAGCCTTTGAAGGCTACGACAGCAAACCTCTAGCGGTTAACAAGCCTGACAGCCAGTATTCCGATATGCCAACAGTTACGGTTGAAAAACCGGCAACTTGTTACCAAACCCATAGAGGTTACGGATACAACTCATGGAGTAAACTGGAATAAACTTTATGCACATTAGGTGATTTACCTACTTATAGTTATTTATAGCTTATAGGTTATTTAACATGACAGCATAAATATCTACATTTAGTAAGTATGAAATTATCTTAATTTACAATAAAAAAAGTACGTAACCCAGAACCTTTGGAATGGAAATTGGGTGTCTAAGCCATTAGGCCAACGACGTTGAAATATAAACTGTTTTATATTTTACATATATATGATCCAACGATAACATCGTTTACAGGACCTTAATGTAAACCAAATCGGTTCTAAACACTAATATTCTCACTCTCACCAACAATTATGTATAATAAATAAAAAAACTCACCGTTTCGACGTAATTCCGTGCGAAACAATCCAATGAACGTGACACGACACGACACATGCACACTAATCGGTAAATAATAGCGTACTGAAGAAACGCACTCGTGCCACTCGTCGCGCCTAGCCGGCACATGCAAGCGGGAGGGACCGCCCCGCGGCTCCTCTCTATATAGGCTATCTCGCTCTCACTAACAAGGAAAGTATGCATGCACATGAAAGGTAATAGTAGTGTTATCTCCGGAAGGTCAAGCCGACGGCACAGCACTGAAATATCAGATTTTTCTATCTAGTCAATTAATTATAAAAAATAAAAATATGTTAAATCCCAATTTTAAACCCAAAGTCATTCTAACGCCGCCATTTCTTTAGCCCAGACCATCTGACGTATTAAAAAAAATTATGTCATATGACACTTGACACTATTTTGACAACGATGACAGTTAAATGACAGTTATATGTCATCTGTCATATGAAAGTATCTCTATTTTCCCACGGTGGCAGTTAATTAGTCAAGTGTCAAATGAAATTTTTTTTTAATACGTCAGAGGGTCCGGGCAAAAGAAATGGCATCGTAAGTCTGACTATGTGTTTAAAATTGGGATTCAAAATGTTTTTATTTTTTATAATTAATTGACTGGATAGAAAAATCTGATATTTTTTTATGGTAACGAGGAATGTTATTCCTAACCACAAAAAAATATTCAAGCGTTTTCAAAATTTTCATCTCTTCCCTATTATAAGATCGCAAGAGGTAATAGATATATCTAAATTTTAAAGGTTGTTCAGACACTCCGTGGTTTTATCCAGCAATCAAAGGGATTCCAGCAATCCCTTTAACTGAACAGCTGATTGAGAAGTCATTTTCTTTTGATTAATTTTTTTTTTATTATGGAGTTCAAAATTAATCTTTTGTTACTATACCGTGTGTTAGGTATTTGCCATGCGGATGTATAGTTACTACTGATGTGACTTGAATGTGTTTTACAACGACTCGGGTTCTCCAGTGGACGCTTCAATGTAGATATTTTAGTATCGAACACGGTGAGTATCAGATTTATTAACCTACTAGCTGTGCCCGCGACTTCGTTCGCGTGGTTGTCGGAATGTTATATAGCCTAAAGCCTTCCTCTATAAATGGACTATCCAACAAAAAAAGAATTTTTCAAATTAGTTCCTGAGATTAGCGCGTTTAAACAAACAAACAAACTCTTCCGCTTTATAATATTAGTATAGATTTAAATCTTTTAACTTAAAGTATACATTCTTTGAGCTTACGAGGATAACTAAAGATACTGCCAAGTGTATTGATAATATTTTCTGTGATTGCTTGGTGACTAATAAAAATATTTTTGTCTGTCTTGGCTCCGACCACCTCGGCCAACAAGTATCACTTAACTATCTCAAGCCTCACACCCCTCGACCAATCACTTGCAGGCCTATCACTAACAAACGTAGAGTCCGTTTTCGAGAGTGTGTACAAAATAGTTTACCCGCACAAGATCCTACTGAAGACCCGAATGACCACAACAAAAGATTTTTTGACACAGTGGAAGGTGGGTTTAGCAAAAATTTTCCTCTTAAATCATTTGAAGTTGAAAGAAAACCTAAATTTTGTGATTAGGCTACAGCAGGTTTTTTATCAGTAGAAAAAAATATATGAACTATATGGTGAAAAGAGATATAATTTCAATGCTGAATTTTTGACATAAGTAAAACAATATTCTAAAATGTTTAAAGAAGTGTGTGCAGCTGCAAAAGCCTTACATTTAATCAACAAAATTAATAATTCGAAAGACAAAGTTAAGACAACATGGTCAATTATTAATAAAGAGTCAGGGAAAACAAACTCAAGTGATTCTACTTTTACTTAAAAAATTGGAGATAAAACTATTGACTCTGATATGACAGTAGCTAATGAGTTTAAAACGTTTTTTGCTAATATTTCTAAAGATATTACAGAGACCTTACTTTCATGCCCTACTGCTGCCGATGAACTGTTAAATAGAAACGCATCTAAGCCCGACACAACTTTTAGCTTCAGTAGCATAACTCCATACGACATTATCTTGGCGTACAAGGCTCTCAACACTAAATAAACTCGAAAAGTTTTTAGAAAGCTCGGTAGCTCCAGCCTGAAGTACTTCGTTCTGTAGACCATCAGGACCAGGACTCTTTTAATTTTTTTATTTCTTTATGTATTTCAAAACTTCGTCTTCTTCAATTTTTTTTATTTTCTCTTGTGTATTTGTGTAATGTTTTGTTGTTTGTGTTTGTTGAGTGCGACTGTTAAGAATGCTGTATAAGTCTTCGTAAAATTTTGTTGCACACTCTAGGATGTCTTTTCTGGACTTGGTATCTCGGTTTTCGTGTCTTAAATTTTGTATCCACTTTTTTTGCCGTTAATTCCTTGTAAGCACGTTTTGTGCTTCGGTATCTCCTTAAGTTATTTAAAATTACTCTTTTTCTATGTTTTTGGTAATCTTTTTTGATAGCTTTTGTTGTTAATTTAAAGAGACTATTTAGATTTGTTTTCATTTCCTTAGATTTTGGTTTTTGATGTATAAGGTTCGACCGTTTCTTTATTAGATCTAAGGTTTCTAGTGATATTATTTTATTTTTGTTTGTTCTATTTATTCGTTTTGTAGTAAGGCTCTTTTTGACGTGAAAACGTCTAATAACTTGATACCTCGGGCCTGAGCTACGGGCTGCATGCACGAAAAAGATGACGTCATTGTCGCGTTCCGCAAGCGAGAGCACGGCACGAACGAGAGAGAGAATGTTTGACGTTGTCACGTCAAACTATCGTCCGTAAACCGACTTTACAGACAACCAGTTTTTTTATGATCGTTTGTAACTTGTTGTAAAATGTCTGAATGTCGTCTCTATCATTTTCTGATTGATTGAGTTCCTGAAGGTTTGTGTTCAGTTTTTCTATAAAGCTGTTTATGTCTTCTTCTGTTTCCGGGTTTTTAGGTTTATGTGAATACGTCCTTCTGCTTTAGTTTATTTTACCTATTTTGAACTCTGCACGTACCATACGATGATCTGATGGAAATTCGACCTTAATAAGAACAACATTGGTGACATTTTTTGATATATTAGTCATTATATAATCTATTTCATTTTTAGTTTTCTTGTCTGGGAAAATCCAGGTCCATCTACGGCTATCTTTCTTTTTAAAGTAGGTATTCATTACAAACAGTTGATGTTTATAGGCAAATTTGATAAGCTTTTCTCCCCGCTTACTTCTTTCGCCATATCCGAATTATCCTAATATTTTGTTTTCTTTTTCTTTTGGCTTTCCTATTTGTGCGTTAAAGTCTCCTATCAATAAAATAGTTTTACCCGCTGCTTCAAGAGCTTTATTCAGTGTTTCATAAAATTTCTCAATATCTGTTTGGCTTGAATTTTCTATGGGAGCATAAACCTGTATTATAGTTATATCTTGTATGGACAAGATATAACTATAATTTAATAGATTTTCATTTGGAGTAGAGCCACCCTTTCTGGGAAGCCAATAAAGTTTGTGATCTTACTTTTTAGCTCTTTTTTATCAGAAAGCCTACTCCGTATAAGCCTGGAGTTTTACCTATATAACATAATATATTTTGTTCATACGAGTATTCTTCTATGTTGCAACCTAGGCGACGCACTTCTGATAGTCCGATAATATCATATTTTATGTTTTGTAGAGCATGTATGAATTTCAGGTACTTTTCAGTAGACGATAGAGACCTTACATTAAATATCGCTTTTCTGAGTTTGTCTATTTCTTTGCATTTTGGAGGGTTTTGGTCTTTTTTTTATTTATTATTATTTCAAAAACTACTGAACCGATTTTGATGCCCAAAGAACTTGAAAATTCTATTGATATTTCCTACATGCCTAGCAAATTTCACCTAGACATCCATTGCAAGCCAATTTCATTGTTATTACTCTGGAGAAACGTTCCATATAACTGAATTTACCACCCGGAGGGGCCGCTGCGCGCATAGTAATTGTTCAGGCCGTATGCTACGCCTGACAATTTTAAGGAGCAAATACGGAAATCATATGTGACATCGCTCGGCGACTGGTATTGCGTAGTGAATCTCCAAACTGTTCACATCTATTTTATTGTAATTTCTAAATCCAAGAAAGTATACCATTTAAAAGCAGTTTTAAGGAGTTTTACTTCAAAGTCCCTTCGACAACCTAAGAAGAAGAAGACCGGCGCAATCATTTGGTGACCTCTTTGATCTACATACCTACCCTGGAACAACGGGTACAAATATTGAGACGGACTCATCCTTCAGGAACTCGCCAGCATCCAGCTGCAGCTACTATTCCGAGGGAAGTGCGTCAACAATCCTTCTTTTAATTCTATCCTGTTTACTTGCTTTAATTTGTGTGAATAAAGTTAGTACTTACAATTTGTGCATACAAAAGTTAAGTAACCCTCGTCATAAAAAATAAAAATAAAATTTTATCGTTTTTTGTAAAAATACATATTAATCACTTAATAATTTCAACTAATAGCAGTGATAAAGTGTTTATTGAACATTACTTTTCCCAAATTAAGTAAAAAATCTACTTTCCTTTGTTTTCTTAAAGCAAAATTAGTAACGATAGTTTGTCGATGATTTGTAACTGATAACGGTGTCCTAAACTTTGAGATCTTTCATAAACATTGTTCTTACATTACTTGCCGAATATTCCAGGTGCATACAGCAGTCTAAGTCTGGACTGTTACGGCTAAGGAATAGTGGAGTATCTGAACTGTGTTCCTGTGATAACGGCAACGGGCAGCCGCCGCCCGGCCGGCTACTTGGCTACAAAACCAGTTTGTTATCATCGTTCACGTAAAGTACCTATTTTATTCTATTTTTAGAACATATTTGTTTTGATTCTTTCATTGAAATTTGAAGTAACGTTTGCGACGACAAAATGAGTGATTTAAAAGATCTTATAAAACAAAGAGGTCACATTAGGTCACGATTAACTTTATTTGAAAAGTATTTGTCGCCTTTATTGGAATGCAAAGAAACTACTGCAGTTAAAATAAATGAACTTCGTTTGCGTTGCAGTAAGATGCGTGATCTTTCGTGCAGCTTCGAGGACATACAGTCGCAGATAGAAATGTTAGACGAAGACAATGATAAACAAATGATGGAGCGCGAATCCACTGAAAATATATTTTTTTATTTGATAGCACGGGCTCAGTCATTGTTAGAATTTTTCGAAAATCAAGATAAAGCGGAGGTTTCGTCTAACAGTTCTAAATGTATGAATGTGAAATTGCCGTACATTAAAATTAATTCATTTAACGGCGAACCGCAATCCTGGCTGTCTTTTCGTGATACATATTTATCATTGATACATGATAATGATACCATAAACAACATCAATAAGTTTCATTACCTGAAATCCTATTTAGAGGGACCAGCTAGTTCTGTCATAGGTTCGGTTACAATGTCGGCAGATAATTACATAATAGCATGGAATTTGCTCCGTGATCGTTACGACAACAAGCGTATTTTAATTAATGAACATATAAAGTGTTTGTTTTCCATTGAACCACTGAGTAAAGAGTCTTACAGTGGTATTCGTAATTTAATTGACACTTTATCAAAAAATTTAAATGCCTTGAATTCATTAGGCGAACCAACCGAAAAATGGGATACTCTTGTCATCTATATGGCTTCGATGAAATTGGACAGTGTTACTACTAGAAAGTGGGAGGAGTTTAGAAGTAGCATGAATTCACCTACCTTAGAGGAATTTTATTCATTCCTTCGCCAACGTGCTACTGTATTAGAAACATTAAATGCTAGTAAGTTACCAAATGAAAAACGTCACAGCCTTCCCAATATAAAAAATACGAAATCCTTTCATAGTGCATCAGTCGATTCATTGTCGCCTCCTAAGCAGTGTCCAATCTGTAAACAACATCACATGTTATACGAATGTTCTGTGTTCAAATCTATGCCTGTCGCAGAAAGAATTTCTAAACTAACTTTTTTAAAATTATGTAGTAATTGTTTCCGTAGCGGCCATCAACACTATCAATGTAGGCTGGGTGGTTGTCGAATTTGCCACAGGAAACATAATACTTTGCTGCATAAACAAAATTCATTACCGTCTACTCAAACAAACATACATGGTAATAATAAAAATATTGATACAAATTACACTAACTTACCTGGTCCTAGCGCTGACTGCACTCCACCTAGCACTGCTCCTACCGTGACTATGTCTGCTACATCTCCTGGTCAAGTACTTCTCACTACAGCTTTAGTCGAAGTAAAAAATAATAATGATGTTTATACCTTAAGAGCTTTGTTAGATTCTGGAAGCCAGTCATCTTTTATTAGTGACAGTGCTCAACGGAAAATTGGTTTACCTAGAAAAAATAATTCTTACCATTGCATATCAGGCATAGGTAATGAGGTATTAAATGTCACAGCGCATTGTGACTTACAACTTTATTCAACTCATAGCTCGTACAATGTGTTTGTCAAATGTTATGTTTTGCCTCGCATAACTGAGAAGTTACCTCAAGCTAATATAAATGTGCATAACCTTAGATTTCCGAATTTTGTTCAACTTGCCGACCCCAAATTCTACCAATGTTCTGACATTGATTTATTATTAGGTGCTGACATATTTTGGGACCTTTTGGGACCAGGCAGAGTAATTTTGGGACCACAAAGGCCCATCTTACAAAAAAACACAATTAGGATGGATAGTGGCCGGCCATATTGCAACCGAATATTTTGATAAAAATAATTCTAAGTCGTATTGTAATTTTTCTAAGGAGATTAGTCAGCAGCTAAGTAAATTTTGGGAACTGGAAGAAGTTAGTCCGAAATTAGAATATAACAAGGATGATTATTGTGAATCCTTATTTACTTCTACAACTCGTCGAGAAGACGACGGTAGGTTTCGTGTAAATATTCCACTTAAACATTCTACAGATGGTTTGGGTGATTCGTATAACATTGCTGAAAAAAGACTTCTACAATTAGAACGAAAATTAAATAACAATGTATCATTAAAACAACAATATCATGACTTTATTCATGAATATGAGCGTTTAGGTCACATGACTGAAATTCCTCGGCCAACCTTTGGCTGCTATCTTCCACATCATGGCGTCATAAAAGAAGCTAGTGAGACTACAAAACTTCGTGTTGTTTTTGACGCGTCATCAAAAACTACTTCTGGTTTGTCGCTTAACGACATTCAATATGTTGGACCAGTAGTACAGAATGATTTATTTTCAATTTTGTTACGATACAGGCAACACAATTTTGTAGTGTCAGCAGATGTGGAAAAAATGTATCGCCAAATACTGGTAGATCCGACACAACGGCAATTGCAACTTATTTTGTGGCGGGACAATCCAAGCGAGCCTATAAAAATATTTCAGTTAAATACTGTTACTTATGGGACAGCGTCAGCGCCATACCTAAGCACTAGATGTTTGTTGCAAATATCAAAAGAATGCAAGGATCCTACTATAGCACAGTTGCTTAGTGATGATTTCTATGTTGATGATTTTCTATCAGGTGCTGATACTGAAAATGAATTATCCAGCATAATTAAGTCTGTTACTTCTGAATTAAACTCAGCATGTCTTCCTCTACGAAAATGGCGTACAAATCTACCACGTATCGTTCAAAACGACACTAGTCAACCCAAAGAATTTGATTGTTCGTCTCAAGCTAGCGTTTTGGGTTTGAAATGGGATCCAACTAAAGACGTTTTGCAATTTTCTGTTGATTTAGAACAAACTCAAATAATAACAAAACGAATAATACTGTCTAAATCAGCCAAACTTTTTGATCCACTGGGATTACTTAGTCCGTGTACAATCATTCCAAAAATAATTTTACAAAAGCTTTGGTTGACCAAATTAGATTGGGATGACCCAATTGATGATGTCTTGCAAAGACAATGGATCAACTTTGCAGCCAATTTAAACGCTATTTCAGAGTTTGATATACCTAGATGCGTTGTCAGTCAAAATAAAGTAAAAATCGAATTACACTCATTTTCAGACGCATCTCAAACGGCATACGCTGGTGCAATTTACATCAGGTCTATCAGTAACTCCGGGCCGGTCTTAGTACGACTTCTCTGTGCTAAAACTAAGGTAGCACCAGTGAAGGCCACAACAATACCTCGTCTTGAACTTTGTGGTGCGTTACTGTCTGCACGTCTAAGTGCCAAGGTATTGAAGGCTCTTCGTTGCAAAATTGAATCGGTTGTACATTGGACAGATTCAACTGTAGTCTTGAGTTGGTTGTCCTCCAACTCATGTGATTTGAAACCTTTTGTTTCAAACCGTGTAAGTGAGATTCAAGATCTGACTTCTTCTAGTATTTGGAGACATGTTCCTGGAGATCAAAATCCAGCAGATCTTGCTTCTCGAGGAGTGAATCCTAAATTTATTTCAACTTCCAAGCTATGGTGGGAAGGTCCATCTTTCTTGTTGGAGGACTCATCTCAATGGCCTAATAACATAGTACCAAAAAATATTCCGGATATACCTGAAACAAAACCTAATAAGAAAATTAATAACAAATTAAAACTAAATAAAACCCTACATACTAATATTACTTTATATAATTCATCTTCTACAATTAAAAATAAAGTTATTGATTTTGACAAACATTCAAATTTTACAAGATTACACAGATCATGTGCCTACGTATTACGGTTTATATTCAATTTACAAAACGTAAAATCTAAAATAACTGGTCCACTTACTGCCGATGAATTAAATTCTGCTTTGAGTGTTCTAATAAAGCTACACCAGGAAGAATGTTTTTCAAATGAAATAAAAATTATAAAAAATAAACAAAGCTTGCCTTCTAAATCTCGTTTGCTGTCGCTCAGCCCTTTCCTCAGTAAAAATGGCATGCTTTGTGTAGGAGGTCGACTGCATAACTCTAATGAACCCATCGGGAAGAAACATCCATTTCTCTTAAATACTAATCATAATTTTACTAAAATATTATTTTCACATTACCATATAAAATTTCTTCACTGTGGGCCTCAACTTCTATTGAGTACTATAAGAAATACATGTTGGCCTTTAAGAGGCAGAGTATTGGCTAGAAGCACAGTTAACAATTGCATAATTTGTAAGCTTATAAAAGCAAAATCTGTTACTCCTATTATGGGAAACCTACCTTCTAGTAGAATTACTTCAAGCAATCATCCCTTTCATATTAGTGGTTGTGATATGGGGGGTCCATTTTACATATCCGATCGTAAAGGTCGCGGTTGCAAAATATCCAAATGCTATTTATGTTTATTTATCTGCTTCAGTACAAAGGCCATACACCTTGAGATAGCCAGCGATCTGACTACTGAGAATTTCATTCTATGTTTACGGCGCTTTATATCTCGCAGAGGTAAACCTCTAGAGCTCTACTGCGACAACGGTACGAATTTTGTCGGCGCAAACAACGAAATTACCAAGTTCCTTAAATCAAATAACGAGAATATCGCTGGTTTTGCGTCAAATGAAGGCATCCGGTTCAGGTTCTCCCCAGCTTATTCCCCCCACTTTGGGGGACTTTGGGAGGCGGGTATTAAATCGGCAAAATACCATATAACTAGAATATTAGGCGACAAACACTTAACTTTCGAGGAATTGTCCACTTTATTCACACAAATCGAGGCAATCCTCAATTCCAGGCCATTAACTCCTCTATCATCAGATCCTAATGACCTTGATCCTTTGACTCCCGCGCACTTCTTGATCGGTAAACCACTCACGTCATTAGCGAGACCCCACCTAGCGAGTGCCTGTTAGATGCCAATATAAACAGACTGGATCGATATCAACTTCTAGAGAATATGCGGCAGCACTTTTGGGATCGCTGGAGAAACGAATACCTGTGTGAATTGCAACAAAAGAACAAGTGGCGAACACATCAAAAAGAGCTAGAAGAAGGCAACTTAGTAGCGATAAAGGAGCCCAGTTTGCCGCCAATGAAATGGCGAATGGGACGCATCCACAAACTGTTCTCTGGGTCCGATGGCACCGCAAGAGTTGCTGATGTCTACACCTCTAAGGGCATCATACGCAGAGCTGTACATAATCTCTGTCCATTGCACAATGATGAATCTACACCGGCAGCAACCACTGAATCTACGCCAGCAGCAACCACTGACTCCACACAAGCAGCAATCACTCAAAAACCAGAAGCTTTCGAGGGCGGGGAAGATGTTCAGGCCGTATGCTACGCCTGACAATTTTAAGGAGCAAATACGGAAATCATATGTGACATCGCTCGGCGACTGGTATTGCGTAGTGAATCTCCAAACTGTTCACATCTATTTTATTGTAATTTCTAAATCCAAGAAAGTATACCATTTAAAAGCAGTTTTAAGGAGTTTTACTTCAAAGTCCCTTCGACAACCTAAGAAGAAGAAGACCGGCGCAATCAGTAATAATGTAGGTACATTTTCGATACCTAAACGATGAGTGACACAGGCCTGCCTGTACACATGTATTTATTCGTCAGGACCATGTCAAGAGGTCACTGGAGCCTTCATATGCTGGACCATTCAAGATGTTAGAGCGTCATGCGAAGCATTTTAAGTTAGACATGCCTAGAGGTCCATCTGTAATTATAATTGACAGGCTAGAGCCGGCATACATTGCTCACGACGACTGTACTTTGCCAAGTAGTGCCAGTAAGGCGTATGAAGACAAGCCTCAATAAACTCTTAGTGGCAAAAAAGTACATTTTCCCTTCCGATATGTAACGTGAGTTTAAAAAGGGGGGGAATAATGTGGCCGTACTGATGCGACCTCAAATTGAGAAAATCTTTTTATTGTATATATTTTATTCGTTGTCCAAGCAACCGAGTTTTGTTTATCTTGTTTATGTCGGTCAATAAAAATTCTATCTATTTTTGGTAACTAATTATTTTTTTAAAGTATTTATTTAGTACTTGAGCACCTACACCTCTATGTAACCCTTAGTTAATCTTTGTTTCGGACACTTCTTTAAATTATTTTGAGTTTTTTGTATTAATAAATAGGTATTCTTCTAGAATTCACTAATCCCTGTTGATCATGAGTTAAACTCATTGTTTATTATATATAGGTACTATGTACTGCAGTGATAAAAAAAAATTGGATCACCACAACAAATTTAAAAGAACAAAGAGAGGTTGAAAGATTAATTAATAATTGAAATGGACCAATTTAGGGATAAACAAAATATGTAAAAGAAATATAAAACATTATGGGCCGAAAAGTAAACCAAAAGAAATTACCGACGGGCACGGTGTTTTAGAAATTTGAAAAATATAAAAGAACAGATAGATTTGTTTTCCACGAACACACAAAAAGATTAAAAAAAATTATGAAGATATATCTAAGTGCGCACTTAATATCTAATACTTACGTACTTATAAGTGTGGTTGAGGAACAACGTTACAAATATATAAAAAAAAGGAAAAGCAAGGAAAGGAAAATAAGTTCCACGTCTCGTCACGTTCTCGTCTCCTGTAGGTGCCACTTCCCATAACCTATCACCAGGCGAATAGTAGGTTTGGTAATACGTCGAGCAAAGCTGACATTGCTGAGTTTCTGAGCTACATCATCGTCTTCTGACTCCAGCTCGACTGGTTGCGAGGCAAACGCGCACGCCGACACTGAGACTCCTAGTAACGCCACTAGTAATGTTTGGAGCTTCATGCGAACGCCCTCAGAGTTGTCGTTCATACTGTTTATAGCATTTATCTAATTTTCATGTTTAAAACGGAGCCGGTCGAGGTAATTGACGCTTTCCGTTTCCATCTTTCAGTACAAATGTCAGAATATAATCATGGTTCAATAATTTCACTTGCATTTGGCTTTGCTAAATGATTATCGCAACTATTATCTCATTATTGCATAAATAAATATTTAAATCTTATTCAATTTAGTTGACACTACATGGCAGACATATCTCAAAACCTCATCTCTAGAATCACATCTTTTCTCAAGCAAATTCGAAACTAAAAACTACAAAATTCAAATTTTTCAAAGACAATCTAAAGAGAAAGAAAAACATAAAAAAGAGGTTGAATGATCAACAAAAATGTAGCAGACACGCTACAGTACGTACGTATGTTTCCTTGAAATAATAATCCACCAAACATATGTAAAAAAATTCCGTAATCCGTTGTTTTATTCCGAAGTTCTTATTCACTTATCACTCGTAGGCTCGAGGTTATTATGTAATCGATAATCCGGTACAAACGTAAGTAGCAATAACTTGTTTACAACTGGAGGTCAGAGATTTCCGAAAATCCTTTTGTCTACGCGGCCTTGGGTCGGCCGCCCGGCTATGCAGATATAAATTCCATACGGCTCGATTGTGACCACTAATGTTTGCGTAATAAGGTGCACTTTTCAATGGACTATAGGATCGATAATTAAAAGACGTGCGTGTCAATGCAAGTGTATTTTGCGGCTGAATAAAAACATGCATGCATGCGCAATATATTAAAATTAGACACAACACTTGTTTTTGACAGACTTAATAAAAAGAAATGTTAACTGGAAAGGGCCCATGTTATGTATTTTAAAAGACGTCGAAAGAATAGATGATAAATATAAAAAAAGAGTAATACTTAACGATTTTCACCTTGTGCCCGCGAGTGGCCGCGCGGAGGAGGATGTTCAATAATATCAAACGTTATTATTTCTGGCCTTCTATGGAATCTGATATCAGAAACTTTGTATTGAAATGTCCTCAATGCCAGAAACAAAAGTATACAGTTCAGGTGAAATTGACTAGGTTTTATTTTTGTTTTAATTTTATTAGTTCTATTCGAAATCCTATGTTGTCTTCTTCTATGTGTTACCTTTAGTGTATTGTATGTGTTGTGTTTTTCTGGAAATAAATCTGTCTATGTCTATGAAAGAGCCAATGGCCATTACCTCGATTGCACACTCAGCATTCGACAAGACTTTTTTAGACTTAGTAGGAACCTTAGATAGAGATAGCTATGACTATTCATATATTCCATTCAAATTAAAATCTTCAGCTGATCATTATTAAACCATCGGAGCACTGGAAAACTCGCACAAGCATTTAGGTGCATTTTTACGTATTCAAGCAGAAGGTAAGCCTGAACTTTGTACTCTTATGTATTTTGTGCCTGAACTGTGGAGTACATGGCTTCTTTCTATATTGGTGCTTTGCATGTAATACTTCAGTCCATACGTCAACAAAATTTTCCAAATAAATCTTTAAAAATTCAACAAATAAATCTTTATTGTGGTCAACTAAGGACCATACATGATTTAAAAATAATATTATAACAAAAATGTCAAATCAAAATTAAAATTAAATTAAAAACATATAAATCAATGAATATATATACTCCACCGCATACTCCACCAACAAGAGCCACTAAGCTCTTAAATAAGAAGAAGAAGAAATCAATGAATAATCTATACTAATATTATAAAGCGGAAGAGTTTGTTTGTTTGTTTGTTTGTTTAAACGCGCTAATCTCAGGAACTAATGGTCCGATTTGAAAAATTCTTTTTTTGTTGGGTAGTCCATTTATAGAGGAAGGCTTTAGGCTATATAATATTACGTTCCGACAACCACGCGAACGAAGTCGCGGGCACAGCTAGTAAATAATACAACACAAACAATGGCGTTCAGTCACTTTCTAGCCAGTACATGAATCATATTGCAATGATTCATGTACTGTCAATCAAATCAATCTTGTCCGCAAATAGCTGCAGGAGTGTATTGCGGCTGGCCCTGACCCTGCGCACAAGAGATGTGCACCTCTTTCACATGGTTGCGTAGAAACAATCCACACATGCCTCAGCGAACATACCTGATGCACTGCAGTGTCATGGCAGCCCCAATAGCACCCTTAAAGCATTATTAAACTGGACGCAATGGGCACTGTACTGTTTCTGAGTATATGAGATCCAGAGGGCGCTCGTGTAAAGGGACGTACAAAAAGCCCTAAAAAGAGTAATTTTGACATCCCTAGAACACCGAGCGAACCGATGCGTAATCATATTCGCCCTCACAGACAAACGCCCTTCGCTCCCGTTCTATGTCTGTATCGTCCCTTAGATCAGAGGTTAAAAAGTGACCAAGATACTTTAATTCATCGACTACTTTAAGCTGATTGACTAATTGACCCCAATACGTTTGAACTTTTAGGGGCTCCTATTTTCCCTATAGCCACTCCAGTAGCTTTAAACTCTAAGACTCACCTTAATACCGTGGGAAAAAGGCAGATGCCTACTCCGGGACGCCACTTGCGTGAGTACCTTCGCCACGTCCCATTTATCTCGTACAGTCCAGAAAGCAGGATCCGCTGCAGAATGTGCCGCTAAAGCAAAACACGTTAAGTATGCGGAATTAAATCAATACCATTTCATTCCATTCGCTGTTGAAACTGGCGGGCCCTGGTGTGAGGAGGCCAAAAAATTTATCGCACATTTAGGGCGACGCCTGCGTGACAATCGAGGCGATCCTCGCTCCGGAGCATATCTGACGCAATACATTTTGCCCTCGCCATTCAGCGTGGCAATGCGGCTGGCGTTATGGGTACTTTTGAGCCCGGTATGCTCCGAGGTGGGCTCTTCGATTAGCATTATATTTAATATTTTTATTATTATTTCTTCTTCAGCTGAATCAAAAATGAAATAAGCTGTCCGATTTATATTCAGGTCCCTATACAGTCATAAGAGATCTATCACCTAACGTTAAAAAAGATATAATACATAAAAATGTATCATGTTTAGCTTTAAGAACTATAAAATATTACGCAATTCATTTTGTATGTGTTATGTATTCTATTTTATATATCAATACGCAACCCGAATGAATCATCTAGAGTATGTAGTGGTACGGTAATAAGAGTCTACTCTCGCCCGACAAGATCACAGGTTCAAGTTTTATGCTAATGTCATGATTGTAATGATAATCCGTAGCTTATAATTGTTATCATTTCAATGTATTCATAGGTACATTATAGCCTTACAGATTATTTTCAAATGTGATCTTACTTTGAATAATAAATACTTGTTATTACATGTGTTATTAATATTTAAAAAGTAATTCTATAACTATACCATTTTGTTATAAAATAGAAATAATGACTCATTTTATTTTTGTTTAATGGCGAGATGAGAGGAGTATATATATATTAAAGTGTGTGTTATCTTAATAAAGTCAGTATCTTATGTGCACTTGTGGTATCATTTATCCTCCGCATCGTCGCCGATCCTTCACACCCTACAATTTTATTCAATAGTGTCGTTTACGCCCGACATTTTGATGGTGCCTAATAATAATGGCTTTTACGTCCAAAAAAAAGGAGAAAATCTCCATTACGAGCATTGAAATTTGTGGTCGTATTCACCATTGTTTTCAGAATATTAAATAACTTTAAATACAACAGTTCGATAGCGGAGCAATAACTGAATAAGATGTCATTCAAAACTTATTTTGACCAAAATGGTGGTTACTCCCTTTGAGCCGCAAGGTATTCCAGTGGGTTCTAAAATTTCTTCCAATGACACAATTTATGCACGCACATGGCACATTTCTCCTTAGTAGCTTTATAGTAACATGAAATGAATGCTTCTTGACCTTTATTTCCCTTGTGTTTGCATTCAATGTGTGTTATAATGTGTGAAATTTTGACTCCATATTTTTATTAAACTTTTCCCATGTTGGTAAAGTTTTTTCTTCTTCTCGATAGGCATATTCTTTCCAATGTTTATGCATCTCCAGGTCTAGTTTCTAAAGGAGCAGATGTAAGTATAATTATAAGATCCCAAGAAGCGGTAGATATCTAATTTCATCGGTTAAATCGGTCGGAATTTCAATTGGTTATTCAGACACTCGGTCGAGATATCTATTTAGTAGTCCCGTGAACTGAACAGCTGATGGTGTGTGTGCGGTTGTTGTGCGAATTCACGTAACCAGCAGTGAGACCCATTCAGTTGTGAAGTTCTGTTGGTAGGACTTTTTTCAAATTATCTTGAGTTTTTTGTATTTACAAATAATTAGGCACTGGTATGACTCTCCATTGATTCAGAGTAACATATATACCTACTACTACTACAAACGAAACAATTTATCTGTACACACGTCGATCTGTGAGTTTTATACTTAGGGTCGCACCGCAGAATTAATTTAATACTTACCTACTAACGAATTCGACATATTTACGATTATATCTTTCTATACCGGGAGATTTGCGAACACTATGATGTAAAAAATATTCTGTTTTATATGTATTAAATATAACAGATAAGTCGGAAACAGCTACATAATATCACTTCACAAATATTTTTTAATTATGTTCATTGTCCAATTCACCATTACTTCACTTTACAAATTATTATTGAGTCATTTATAATGTAACGCACTAAATACACTAATTCACTATTGTAATTAATATTTGCATATTCGGCGCAAAACTATACGGTAGTTATTTGAATAAATTCAATAAAAATAAACAAATGTTTTTCTTGTCACGCTTCTACGCCCGGCTTGTCAAGTTTTCATTGTCAGAAATGGCATTATAGCACTACACTATAACCCGTGGAAATCTACTTGGCATCTGCGTGTATGTGATTAACTGTGAGCGAGGAGCCTATGTATTTTTACCGGTTAAAACTGCTGTCGATTGATAATCCCTCCCGCTCTTGTGTATCTCCCGCCAATGTGAGAGAGCGAGAAGGGTATATATATCAAGATGGTTGCTGGGTAATAACGTGAAATTATATTGTTGCTTTGCTACCTGTTTTTATCATTTGGAAATCTATGAAATATGTGTTCTTTGTTGTAATCGGTGGATAAACAATTCTTATATGCGCATCTTTTCACCATGATGGTTACTACTGATTATTATTATTATTATTAAAATCTTTATTGACCAAAATGGTACAAAAGGTGAACTTAACGCTAATGCATTCTCTACCAGTCAACCTTTAGGAAAAACAGAAATTATTTAATTGCGATAGGCGCTTTAAAGATGTACTTAATAATTTACTATTTACAAGTATACTTAAATACATTTATATAATTCACTTAAAACATATAAATACTTATATAAATATACATACACATATATATACTACAAATGTTAAAGATAATGACTAATTCTGCTGCGAAAATTTTAAAGAAAGGTGCGTATGAACTTTCTTCTTAAATAAGTATCTGTTTGAGATACTTTTGATGTCTTCAGGTAAGGCATTCCAGAGTCGCGTAACTTGAAAAGTAAAAGAGTTAGACATAAATTCAGACCGAAATAACGGAAGATAAATTTGCAGAGTATGACTGGAGCGAAGCTCACGGTCATGGCTTTCAGACTGATATTTGAATTTGGTTTCCATATATTGGGGAGAAAGAGGGTTCTTAAGTATAGAGAAAAGAGTACAGAGCATTCTCTGTTGTCGGCGTTGACGAACAGGAAGCCAGTTAAGCTTAGATCGGAGAGAAGTTGATTGACAGTTCTCAAGACAAGAGACATCGCAAATTGCGTGCGGCTAGTAACTAAACCCTGGTTTGGAGCTTTCAGAGGCTCACAAAGTGCGGGGGAGAGGTGCGGGGACAGACGCTGTGAGATTCCATTCTGTTTGACTCTTATGTATTCTGTGACTTAGGTTGTTGTTAATTGTTGTAAATGTTGTTTATTAGTTAAACTCATTGTTTAATAAAGTACATGCACTATGTAGGAACGTATGTTTCCTGAGATAATCATAACATAGTCATAGGCTGGTGCAATAAAGATTTTTGTATTGTATTATATTGTCAAAAAATACTACGCAGGCAACGCCGAGGGCATCATATATTGAATACTACCATTTTTTTTTTCAAGCCACAGCTTGTGTGGTGTGGAAGGTGAGGCAAACTTGACTCTAACAAAAACTGCCCTGCAAATGTTAACAAATAAACTGGTTGGGCTACGGAACCTTTCATGAGTTTTAATAATATTTTTAAGAAAGCTCATTCCTAGTATTGTAATTTTAGTACCTACCTTAATATTTACATACAATAAAACAAGCAGTTTAGTCCTAGCCTTAACCCATAGTTCACAAATATGTATGACGAACGTCGTGGCTGCAACAATGGTTTAGTCCTATTTATTTATTTATTTATTTAACTTTATTAAAATACATGTAAATGGCGGACTTAGGGCCAGGGGCCTTTTCTACCAGTCAACTATCAGATGTTTGTTAATAGAGCGTAGGTTGCTGTGGAATTGATATTTTTCAGATGGTACATACAAAGTTGTCATAATAAAATACCAGTGTTTTCACATCGAACACTATTCAAACATATAACATGCCAAGTACATATATTTAAATAGTGTTCGGTGTGCAAACACTGGTTTTCTATTATGACAACTTTTTTCGCCATGCCAAGCCATTTTCCCAGATTCGATCATTACATCAGTGAAGGAGGAGAACCGAGCATTACAATGCGCACCCTGTAATGATACAATGTGTAACATCTTGATACAACTTGTAACATCAATGCGCTTCATTTGTAACAAAGAATATATGCCTTGCCTAGATACCTACCTAGGTACTAACTCGTACCAAAGTTGGCGGCGGGCGTTATGTAGGTACCTACTTATTAGATTGCTTATTTTATTGTTTCGTTTTCCCCGGCGGTGGTCATGAAGCGTTCATGCGTTTACGCGCCATGGTTTGTCTGTATAAGAATGGATTTAGATAATAATTTTATTTGTTATTATGGCCGCTATGTTTGCCGTTGTATACAGCATACAAATATTTATTAAGTCATAAATACTCTAAAATACTTAATCATGCTTTAGTTACTGAGCTAGTTCAAATTAAATTTAAAACAATAAACAAATAATAAAATTTCCAATTATAAAAATACTAGCTGTGCCCTGTAATAACATTTGTCAATGAGAAAACGGAATAATTTATGTTTAAACATTTTAAAATTTAATTCTTTAATTTATGTTGTGGGAATAGCGATTATTTGCGGTGGTATGAAATATACCAAGAAATGGAGCGGGGAAGGTAAATGAGTATTGCGGGATTACGTCGAGTGGCGCATTGACACTGCAACTTTTAGCGGAGAAGTAATAAGTATGGGAATGCGATATCCAGGCTCGAAGGCCAAAAAACTACGTGGGCGCGGATGGACTATATTAAGGGTTATGCTGGTTCGCCAACCTGCAGCTCCTGTATTTCTTGTTCTCCTGGGCCCAGATCTGAGATTTCCACACACTTTTCACTTGTTTTTGGGGTTTTATCCTACGGTCGAGATGACCGCCAAGAGTCCATTTTTTTTGGTATATTCATTTGATAGTAGTTCATTCCGTGCATTTAGGCTTACAGATTAAAACGCCGCTAATTTTTTTTTGTTTCAGATAAGCCAATCAGCCGGAATCGTGGAGGAAGTCCGAGCCCATTTTTTCGAGGCGGGGTTATTCAGAACGCCGTAACTCATGTTCTACACAATATTTATAACTTAAAATTTATATTTATACTGTCGACATATATATTAATAAATGATAATAAACTTAAAGCTCTATCTATTTACTGGGCATAAAAAAAAATCCTAAAAAACAGGCCGTCACATGGGATGACCCCCGTAAACAGAAACAGAATTGCAGTTACTTTGACACACATAATTCCAAGTCGATTTCTTAAACAAAGTCGATATAAAATTCCATGAAAATTACTGATTCTTTTGAATCATGAATAATCATTCCCAGATCAATTCCTTAAACTTAATCGCTATAATTCCATAGAGTAAATCAATTAACCTTAACATGTGACGGCCATTCTGATATTTGCTTTGCTCTCAAAGTACGTCGTTTTTAGGATTCCATACAAAAAATTTAAAAACGGGAGCCTTAGAAAATAAATATTTCTTTTAAATAAGGGAAATTTTTGGGGGACAACTTAGGAAATTAAAAAAAAAAGTTTTGCACACCTTACTGTGTCATATATCAAATAAAAGGGCTTGTTATGAGGATCTCAAATATATTTTTGTTATTATTTTATAATAAATAGTTTTGATTTTATTCAAGAAAGAAGACTAAAATTGACCATTACCTCCCCCCCTGATCTCCGAAACTACTGGGCCTAAAATAAAATAAAAATACAAAATATAGTTCATTGCTTGTAGATTACAGGAAAACCTATAAGAATTCAATCAATTGTACGGAACCCCTAACTCGCACTTGGCCGGTTTATTTATTTTACTCACCGCAGTGATTTCCATTACTACCCGCCAGAGCAGTATTCATTCTCATCCCTCGCTTCAGCGAACATATAATATAATAATAATATTTTAATGTGATGCTGATGAAACATAATTTATTGTAACATACTCGTATGGTAATTATAGTTATTTGACCATATAGAATTAAATGTGATTGTGATGTGACTATAATATGACAATGATATGGCGACGAATAATGATGATGATAGAATTACGATGGTTGTAATAATTATGACAATGTTACGAGTATTAAGTGAGTATGGTATATATAAGAATGAAATATATAATAAAATAAATGATTGGAACCTCTGACCCGTATGTACTAAACCTATCCACGTGCTGTCGTGGCTTACCAGCGTAGTACTAGGACAGAACCAGCATTCACCTACTGCAGCAGTGATCCTTTCTCCTTTTTCTTTTTTTATCTCCGGCCAATATACATACTAAACTTATCCACGTGCTGTCGTGGCTTACCAGCGTAGTACTAGGGCAGAGCCAGCAACATCACCTGCCGCGACAGTGACCAACATCTTTTTCTTTTTTCCTTTTTATTTTCCTTTCCAATCCTTGTTATAAATATATAAGGATGAATAACACAGATTGAGCTAGCCCCCAATATATAATCCCTCCCGCTCTTGTGTATCTCCCGCCAATGTGAGAGAGCGAGAAGGGTATATATATCAAGATGGTTGCTGGGTAATAACGTGAAATTATATTGTTGCTTTGCTACCTGTTTTTATCATTTGGAAATCTATGAAATATGTGTTCTTTGTTGTAATCGGTGGATAAACAATTCTTATATGCGCATCTTTTCACCATGATGGTTACTACTGATTATTATTATTACTATATATTTTTCTTTTCTCAGCTTTTTGCTGGTTCTTTTTTTATATTTACGGGCCAACGCCAAGTAAATATTAAATTGACTTATATTTGTACAAGTGATTGGTTGCTGGTTGTGGCTGTTTGGGGTGGAAAGTCAGTTTCATCTATCTGCATGAACTTTCTTACTGTACGGCATGTGTTGAGGATAGCGGCTTTCTGGAGATCTATGTAAATATTTGGTTTGAGGTTTAATAGTTTCAAGCTGTTATGGAGATGTTTCGGTATTATGCCTGTGGTCGATAACACAATAGGCACAATATACACTTTGTTTTGTTTCCACATTCTCTGTATTTCATCCTGCAGCTCCGTATATTTGTTAATTTTTTCTGTAATAGTTTTGGTAACATTATGACTATTAGGTACGGCAATATCAATCAGGTATGTTATCTTATTGTTTTTATCCTGCAAGATGATATCCGGTCTATTGTAGTGTATTGTTCGGTCAGTTAATATAGCACGATCAAAATACATCTTGTGGGTCTGATTTTCTAGTATGGGTGTGGGTGTGTATTTATAATACGGTGTGTGAAGGTCCTGTGTCAGTGAGTGTTTGAGTGCGAGTGCCTGGTGTATTATGTTAGCTATCTGATTGTGTCTGTGTGTGTAGTCAGTTTGTGTGAGTGTGGAGCAAGCACCAGTTATATGCTGTATGGTTTCGGTTTGTGTGTGACATTTACGGCATTTGTCGTTGAGGATGGATGGATCTCTTATAATGTGTTTTCTATAATTTCTTGTATTTATAACCTGGTCTTGTATAGCAATAATAAACCCTTCTGTTTCCGGAAAAAGAGACCCAACTTTTAACCACTTATTTGACGCTTCGATATCCACGTGAGGCTGTTCCAAGTCGTGGGGATGTCGGCCATGCAATACTTTTTTCTTCCAGTCATCTATTTTTAGCATTTCTTGTTCTTTATAATTGTGTTGAGGCGAGTTAGATTTATCTATTAAATTAAGTGGTGTAAAATTTTTGTCATTTTCTGTTATAGCTTTATGTATGTTACTATTGTGAGCTTTTCTGTAAAAGAAATGTCTTAGGTCATATACTTGTTTATACCATAGTGCCGTCATATTAATCAGACCTCTACCTCCATTTTGTCTGGTAATCGTTAGCCTCGCAATTGCTGATTTAGGGTGCAAGTAATTGTGCTTGGTAAAGGTGGTCCTAACGTAACGCTCAATGTTGGTCATATCGGTCTTGGTCCATTTGATAATTCCAAAGGAATAGGTTAAAATTGGGATCGCGTACGTATTAACTGCTTTTATTATTTTTTTTCCTACGAGCTGTGTTTTGCAGATACTAGTGACTCTACGTTTAAATTCTTTAGTTAATTTGTGCTTTATGTCTATATGATCTAATCCTTTTTGCTGATGATATCCTAAGTATTTGTATAGTTCGTTAGGTTCTAAGGCCAATATGACTTCTCCCTCGTTTACGGTGTAGTTGCCTGTTTTTATTTTACCTTTAATAATATGAAGTGTTTTGCATTTTTCAAGTCCAAACTGCATCTGTATATCTTGGCTAAATTCAGCGGTTGCTTTAACTAGTTTTTGCATTTCTTTTTCAGTTTTTCCGTATAGTTTTAAGTCATCCATGTATATTAGGTGTGAAATGAGAGTTTGTGAGTCTTCGTGCTTAAGGCAATATCCCACATTCTGATTATTAAGTAAGCTAGATAAGGGATTAAGAGCGAGACAAAACCATAAGGGGCTTAGTGAGTCTCCTTGATAAATACCTTTCTTTATAAAAATTGGCTCAGTTGCGATTGCCTTATCTTTAAAGTTTAATTTTAATGTAGTTTTCCATAGGGGCATTATGTTAGTAAGGAAAGATATTATATTTGAGTTGATCTTATATATTTTAAGAACGTGTTTTAACCAGGAATGTGGAATGCTGTCATAAGCTTTTTTGTAATCTATATAAGTACAGTGTAGGTTTCTTTTCTTTTGAGTTGCATGTTTGTGTATAGTAGAATCGATGATTAGCTGTTCTTTGCACCCCATATGGCCTCGTCTACACCCCTTCTGTTCCTCAGACATAATGTTATGTTGTTCTATGTGTGTAGTTATTTTAGCAGTGATAACTGATGTAAGTATTTTGTATATGGTTGGTAGACATGTAATTGGGCGGTACTGTGACGGTTGTTCTGTGTATTTCCCTTTTGGTAACATGTAAGTTACTCCTTTTGCAATGAACTCTGGTATTGGTTGTTTCCCTAGTATAATATCTGTAATGTTTTTAGCAATTATTTTATGTAGTGTATGGAATTTTTTAAACCAAAAGTTGTGAATTTTATCTATCCCAGGTGATTTCCAGTTATGAAGTTTAGCAGTAATATTTGTGATTTCATTTTCTGTCACATCTTCGAATTTCATTTCTTCTATATTTGCCCATTTTTCTTCTTCTGTAACTATCCAGTGTGCATCAGCTTTATGTTGTGTTTCGTTTTCCCACATACCAGACCAAAATATTTTAAGGTCATCTGCTGTTGGTGTTTCTATATCTTCCTGGCTGTCACTAATGTTTGTGTTAAGATTTCTATAGTATGTTCTTTCATTTGTTGCAAATAGCTTATTATCTAGTTTCCTTTGTGTGCCTTTTTGTATCTCGAAAGTCTGTGTGCTTTAAGAGCTAGTTTTTGTTTTAGAGTGTCGAGGAACTCTTCTGGTTTATTGTTATTTTTCTCATGTATGGTGTGTAAATTATATGTCTTAAATATCGTTTCAGCTGTTTTTACTACTTTATTTGATCTATTACCTTTACAATATTGTGAGAGCCTACCTATGTCACTTCTTAACTTTTCTATATTTTTCTCTAGTCTTAATTGCCAGCGTGGTTTTGTGTGCTTTTTATATGGTATATTTTGTAAGTCTTGTAAAATCTTATATCCGAGTTCCTCAGATATTACATAGGCGGAACAATATATGAGGTTATGTATATCGGTAAGTTGTGAATCTGGTGATACAAATCGGCTAAGTATTTTATCATTGAATAAGTTCACTATTTTTGTAAGATTAACGCTATATCTCAATTTTGGAAGCCTTGGGCGTAGTTCAGGCTCCATTCCAGAGTATTTTAAAATTATTGAATGTAATTTATCGCTTAATGTATCTGCAACTGGGTCATTTAAAGAGAAATCTAGTGTTTCTATTTCGTTTTCAAGTAATAAGCTAATTGATTGTGTTTGTGTGGATGCCAAAGAAGTTTGTGTGAATATATTGCTTGTATCCCTAACTCCTAGTTATTTGTGTGTATCTTGCGTCTGTGAAAATAACGGAACACTGTGGTCTATCAAATCAGGTGTTATTGATTGTTGTTGTGTATTATTGCCTATTTCTGCTGATAACCTAGTGACTCTTTCTGTTTCTAACTCTCTTCTTACTTCTTCTTTAATTACATTTAATTCTTGTTCTGAAAGTCGTTTATTTGTTACAATTACACGTTTTTGATCGGCAATTCTTTGTTCAGATACTTTTATTTCCGGATATTGCAGTAAGAATTTTTCATGCAGACATTTTCTCCAACAGGTCCTATCTGTCTCTAATTTAGTTAAAATATAGAAGTTACGCATGATGAATTTATTGATATCAGAAGTCCAACTCATGCGTACTCTAGCTTTCCCAGCCTTAGTGGACGCGGGTAACAAGGGATTAACCCCCCGCGCAACATCTAAAGTGGGGTTGAGGCCTATCAGATCACAAGGATCTTCATCCACGGAGGCTAATGAGGGTGTATAAGACACAGTACTTGGACTGTAGGGTTCAGTTACATCAGGCGTGGACCGAGTTGGTGATGTACTTCTATACCTATTACATGTTCTTCTAGAACTTCTTCTAACTGAAGTTTGTTGAAGTGGTTCAGATGAACTCTGTGGATGACTAATAGGAGGATTTAATGTTGTGTCATTTTTTACAACAGTTGGAGACTGGGTAGATATTGCTTTTTTGTTTTTCTTTATTTTAACTCTTATTTGGTTCCCACGAACAGCTGGGGAAAGGAAGTCCACCATGGCAGAGCCCCGCATGCCGTGGCAAGGGTAATTGAAACTGGAGGTCCCCCGGTATCCAGAGTCCGCATATTAGCGACTATGCTCTCCCATAGCCACGCAACCTTCGGCATATGCTGTTCCACCTTAGCTTGGATTGACCTTTGCCTTGTTGGCCGCGTAAGTTTCGATAGTACGCGTGTCCGCCCCCCACGTGGCCAGATGTTCGGCACGGACGTAAGGTAGGGTTTATAGGGGGCTTATTATTATTATTATTAAAATCTTTATTGACCAAAATGGTACAAAAGGTGAACTTAACGCTAATGCATTCTCTACCAGTCAACCTTTAGGAAAAACAGAAATTATTTAATTGCGATAGGCGCTTTAAAGATGTACTTAATAATTTACTATTTACAAGTATACTTAAATACATTTATATAATTCACTTAAAACATATAAATACTTATATAAATATACATACACATATATATACTACAAATGTTAAAGATAATGACTAATTCTGCTGCGAAAATTTTAAAGAAAGGTGCGTATGAACTTTCTTCTTAAATAAGTATCTGTTTGAGATACTTTTGATGTCTTCAGGTAAGGCATTCCAGAGTCGCGTAACTTGAAAAGTAAAAGAGTTAGACATAAATTCAGACCGAAATAACGGAAGATAAATTTGCAGAGTATGACTGGAGCGAAGCTCACGGTCATGGCTTTCAGACTGATATTTGAATTTGGTTTCCATATATTGGGGAGAAAGAGGGTTCTTAAGTATAGAGAAAAGAGTACAGAGCATTCTCTGTTGTCGGCGTTGACGAACAGGAAGCCAGTTAAGCTTAGATCGGAGAGAAGTTGATTGACAGTTCTCAAGACAAGAGACATCGCAAATTGCGTGCGGCTAGTAACTAAACCCTGGTTTGGAGCTTTCAGAGGCTCACAAAGTGCGGGGGAGAGGTGCGGGGACAGACGCTGTGAGATTCCATTCTGTTTGACTCTTATGTATTCTGTGACTTAGGTTGTTGTTAATTGTTGTAAATGTTGTTTATTAGTTAAACTCATTGTTTAATAAAGTACATGCACTATGTAGGAACGTATGTTTCCTGAGATAATCATAACATAGTCATAGGCTGGTGCAATAAAGATTTTTGTATTGTATTATATTGTCAAAAAATACTACGCAGGCAACGCCGAGGGCATCATATATTGAATACTACCATTTTTTTTTTCAAGCCACAGCTTGTGTGGTGTGGAAGGTGAGGCAAACTTGACTCTAACAAAAACTGCCCTGCAAATGTTAACAAATAAACTGGTTGGGCTACGGAACCTTTCATGAGTTTTAATAATATTTTTAAGAAAGCTCATTCCTAGTATTGTAATTTTAGTACCTACCTTAATATTTACATACAATAAAACAAGCAGTTTAGTCCTAGCCTTAACCCATAGTTCACAAATATGTATGACGAACGTCGTGGCTGCAACAATGGTTTAGTCCTATTTATTTATTTATTTATTTAACTTTATTAAAATACATGTAAATGGCGGACTTAGGGCCAGGGGCCTTTTCTACCAGTCAACTATCAGATGTTTGTTAATAGAGCGTAGGTTGCTGTGGAATTGATATTTTTCAGATGGTACATACAAAGTTGTCATAATAAAATACCAGTGTTTTCACATCGAACACTATTCAAACATATAACATGCCAAGTACATATATTTAAATAGTGTTCGGTGTGCAAACACTGGTTTTCTATTATGACAACTTTTTTCGCCATGCCAAGACATTTTCCCAGATTCGATCATTACATCAGTGAAGGAGGAGAACCGAGCATTACAATGCGCACCCTGTAATGATACAATGTGTAACATCTTGATACAACTTGTAACATCAATGCGCTTCATTTGTAACAAAGAATATATGCCTTGCCTAGATACCTACCTAGGTACTAACTCGTACCAAAGTTGGCGGCGGGCGTTATGTAGGTACCTACTTATTAGATTGCTTATTTTATTGTTTCGTTTTCCCCGGCGGTGGTCATGAAGCGTTCATGCGTTTACGCGCCATGGTTTGTCTGTATAAGAATGGATTTAGATAATAATTTTATTTGTTATTATGGCCGCTATGTTTGCCGTTGTATACAGCATACAAATATTTATTAAGTCATAAATACTCTAAAATACTTAATCATGCTTTAGTTACTGAGCTAGTTCAAATTAAATTTAAAACAATAAACAAATAATAAAATTTCCAATTATAAAAATACTAGCTGTGCCCTGTAATAACATTTGTCAATGAGAAAACGGAATAATTTATGTTTAAACATTTTAAAATTTAATTCTTTAATTTATGTTGTGGGAATAGCGATTATTTGCGGTGGTATGAAATATACCAAGAAATGGAGCGGGGAAGGTAAATGAGTATTGCGGGATTACGTCGAGTGGCGCATTGACACTGCAACTTTTAGCGGAGAAGTAATAAGTATGGGAATGCGATATCCAGGCTCGAAGGCCAAAAAACTACGTGGGCGCGGATGGACTATATTAAGGGTTATGCTGGTTCGCCAACCTGCAGCTCCTGTATTTCTTGTTCTCCTGGGCCCAGATCTGAGATTTCCACACACTTTTCACTTGTTTTTGGGGTTTTATCCTACGGTCGAGATGACCGCCAAGAGTCCATTTTTTTTGGTATATTCATTTGATAGTAGTTCATTCCGTGCATTTAGGCTTACAGATTAAAACGCCGCTAATTTTTTTTTGTTTCAGATAAGCCAATCAGCCGGAATCGTGGAGGAAGTCCGAGCCCATTTTTTCGAGGCGGGGTTATTCAGAACGCTGTAACTCATGTTCTACACAATATTTATAACTTAAAATTTATATTTATACTGTCGAGATATATGTTAATAAATGATAATAAACTTAAAGCTCTATCTATTTACTGGGCATAAAAAAAAAATCCTAAAAAACAGGCCGTCACATGGGATGACCCCCGTAAACAGAAACAGAATTGCAGTTACTTTGACACACATAATTCCAAGTCGATTTCTTAAACAAAGTCGATATAAAATTCCATGAAAATTACTGATTCTTTTGAATCATGAATAATCATTCCCAGATCAATTCCTTAAACTTAATCGCTATAATTCCATAGAGTAAATCAATTAACCTTAACATGTGACGGCCATTCTGATATTTGCTTTGCTCTCAAAGTACGTCGTTTTTAGGATTCTATACAAAAAATTTAAAAACGGGAGCCTTAGAAAATAAATATTTCTTTTAAATAAGGGAAATTTTTAGGGGACAACTTAGGAAATTAAAAAAAAAAGTTTTGCACACCTTACTGTGTCATATATCAAATAAAAGGGCTTGTTATGAGGATCTCAAATATATTTTTGTTATTATTTTATAATAAATAGTTTTGATTTTATTCAAGAAAGAAGACTAAAATTGACCATTACCTCCCCCCCTGATCTCCGAAACTACTGGGCCTAAAATAAAATAAAAATACAAAATATAGTTCATTGCTTGTAGATTACAGGAAAACCTATAAGAATTCAATCAATTGTACGGAACCCCTAACTCGCACTTGGCCGGTTTATTTCTTTTACTCACCGCAGTGATTTCCATTACTACCCGCCAGAGCAGTATTCATTCTCATCCCTCGCTTCAGCGAACATATAATATAATAATAATATTTTAATGTGATGCTGATGAAACATAATTTATTGTAACATACTCGTATGGTAATTATAGTTATTTGACCATATAGAATTAAATGTGATTGTGATGTGACTATAATATGACAATGATATGGCGACGAATAATGATGATGATAGAATTACGATGGTTGTAATAATTATGACAATGTTACGAGTATTAAGTGAGTATGGTATATATAAGAATGAAATATATAATAAAATAAATGATTGGAACCTCTGACCCGTATGTACTAAACCTATCCACGTGCTGTCGTGGCTTACCAGCGTAGTACTAGGACAGAACCAGCATTCACCTACTGCAGCAGTGATCCTTTCTCCTTTTTCTTTTTTTATCTCCGGCCAATATACATACTAAACTTATCCACGTGCTGTCGTGGCTTACCAGCGTAGTACTAGGGCAGAGCCAGCAACATCACCTGCCGCGACAGTGACCAACATCTTTTTCTTTTTTCCTTTTTATTTTCCTTTCCAATCCTTGTTATAAATATATAAGGATGAATAACACAGATTGAGCTAGCCCCCAATATATATGTATATATATATATATTGTTCACGCGGAACAAGGACTTTAAATAAAAAAGTACGATTTTTTACAATTATATTTGAATAAGAAATCAGGAAATCCAAAAACTCCATTTTCTCCTTTGAATTAATGGAATGGAGTATCAATCCATTTTCTCTTTTGAATTATTTAATTGAATTACGAACTTGTGTATGAACATTACGTACTTCGGTCTTACGCTTCAGTCAAGAGACTACGAGTTTTCTATCTATTTCACGGACTTCCAATCGAATTTTAGATGGTGATGGTTGCCATTTGTGAAAGGTATTAGAATAGCATCATATTGTTCATAATTTATAATATTAACTATGCAAAGACCGCATAGTTCGCTACACTTTCAGTCAAGACTACTATATTTACATCCATTTGGGCTTCCACATATTTTATGTCGATGAGCATTTTTGGAAACGCATCTTCCACTTCAATCAGGTCTACTTCTTTTCCATTTATTCGTGTGACTTCCAATCGAATTTTAGACCATAGTGTAGTGTATTTCTGCGAAAGTATTGTAATAGCATCATATTGCTCATAATTTATAATTTTAACTATGTGAAGACCAAGTAGTTTCTCAGAAGTAATTATTATATCCAAGTAATCTCCAATATTCAAAGATATGTCAACTGATCCGGTGATAATCATTTTCACTATGCGAATGTCACATATTTTTCTCTTATAAATGATTACTATATCCATGTGATCTCCAATATTTAATGACATATCAACTGAATCGATGAACAGGTAAATATTTTAAAATAACTGATACCCTGTTTCCCGGACTACTTTACAATAACTGATTAAAATTGTAACTGAATCACTTACTTATATCATATCGTTTGGGTACATAGATTGGATACTATGGGTTGACTGCTTATATATTTTAAACAAGGTGTTTTAAATTTATTCAATAATTTTTTTTTAAATTTCATTTATCGATTTTAACACTGTTTGGAAAATAATACAAGGTATTACATTTTTAAATATTTATTTCGATTTTATCATAATTTTCTTTACACCATTTATACAAACTATGTACATTTTTATAAGCACAGATATTGTTATGATAGATACAGGTTTGAAGATCCGAAAAATATTTTTCATACAATGTTTCAAAATTATGATAGCCAATTCCTTCTAAATTATACACTTTACTGGTATCTAACATATCTTTACGCCATACTGTTTTTTCATTACCTTTAGTAAAAATATTTTTGCCTTAAAAAAATGTATTGTACTAGACTTATAATTATAGTAAGGTACAAAGCCTTCATTCCATAAAATTCCTCTATTTCTTTCAATCCATGCTAAATTTTTACGTTCCTTTTTTGTTAAATCATAAAATGGGTAGGGAGGCTTTATTAATAATATCATCACATGTGATTTCGATAAAATTGCTATTTCTTTGGGAATGAATTGGTTTTTCTCATTCTTGAAACCTTGAACATCAACAATTACATTCATGATATCTTCCGAACAATACTACTCAGAGGTTTATATTTAAAAAGTCGATCGTTTATGATCGAGCAGTATCCTGTTGTATCTTTAGATATGTCTTCAGAACACTCAATTTCTAAACGCACATCTACTGGTCCAGTCTTTAGTAAATCGCTTTGTCTTGAACAATCAATAACGAAAAGTGGTGCTTTTTCTTTGAATGACAGCAAATCAAGCAGAGGGTCTGGACTGAAGCCATAATACGACTGACGGAAATTCGTATACATTTCATATAATATACTGTATTTTCCTTGATCAAATTTAAGATTAAGTGATTCATAGGGAAAATATTGTGAATTTAAAAACAATTTAACATTGGTAACATTACAATGATCAAACACTGAAGAACTATTAATAGAAACATCTTGGGTGAATTTCCCGGGACCAAAAATTGCGGATACCACGCAATGTTTGTTCCTGGGAAATTCACCCATACGCACTTCACATTTACAGAAATATAAACACAAATGTTCATACTCGACATAATATATATATGTTTTTGATTATATATATTTTATTTATATTAAGTTTGCTTATTTTTGTGAATTTTATTACGCCAGCCACATTTATTTTCTGCTTGGGGTTCCATCGATCTGGTAGAATCTTGATGCTCCGAATTTCATTTGGCACAACATACTTGGCAGAATCTTATTTAGTAGAATATTTCAAACGCTTAAAAAATATTTTATATAATATTTGTTCGGCCGAATATTTATATGTCCGAATGTATTTTATTCCTAAGCCTCAGTTATTCCATTATCTGATATTGTTATGAATATTCACAAGATGTGTATTAGTTTAAAAATAATTATTATGTTAATGTTAATTATTGAAATAATTCGAATGATTGAATCGAAATAATATAGAAATATAATTATTATTTTGATTCGACGAGGTTAAATTAAGATTTGTCTTCTCTATTCCCAAACTCCCCCCACTTGTGTTGTCCCCGGGTGTTGCGACTAGCAACACTGATTTAGGTAAATTTGTATGTTAGATAGGGCAATACATGTATCTCTCTCTCTTTTTGGACCGCAACAATGAACGTGTCAACCCGCTCCCGGCATTTTATTGGATTTATCCCAGAAACCAGTCGACCAGAGAAAACTAACCAACAGTCCGCTAAACACCGGGGGAGTATGGGAACAAAGAAGACAAACCTTCTCTCCCTCAGTGACGTCTTTACTCGTGTTCAGCGTACTTTGCTGTTGTCGTCGTCAGAATCATTTATGTGTATCATAATTGTTGTTTAACAATAAAAGTGAACCTGATAAAATATTTGTTTTACTTGATATATCTTAATTTTCTTCGTCAAATAAAACTCTTCTTTACAGTACGGATCAGTCTACAGTATGTTAGAGTAAACACTGTTTTCCTTCAAGGAGGTAACTCGATGCCGTCTAGGTCTACTCACATCTATGGGACATACTGTAATCTCAAAAAAAATTAGGCTTCCCATACAAAATCTAGTCAGTTTATATAGTATCTTTGAGTTAGTATCTCATAACACAAGTTTCAAACTTAGTTTAGGGCTAAATCAATCTGTGTGTTTTATCCCCATATATTTATATTGTGTGTGAAGTCCAAATAATTTTTTTTTGATTTTAGCATAGATCCTTAGGGAAAGTGGTTGAATAGACAGCACAGAGATACCTCCTTGAAGGAAAACCGTGTTTAATCCTGTAGCTTAAACCATACTGTAAATAAGAGTTTTATTTGAAGATAAAAATATAATCCTATAAAGAAATTATTACATTTAATGAACAATTTGAATAGATAAGGTCAAGATATATTTCTTTTAATCCATTATGATAACATTTTCAAACAAATATATGTTATCTTTATTTTAGTTATAATTTCTTTAAAATAAGAAAGAAAACTTATAGCTGAAGAATAAAGTAGACATTGTTTTAAGATTTTAAGTGTCAAAGAAAGAACCGCATGCATATTGAATTAAGAATCATATACTTAAAGGAAAACTCTCCATTTGCTTCATCCAAAATATATTTCCTTAACCCTAGATAACTAAACATTCGTCTGGCAGACTACGCGACCCCTTGCATAAGTCTAGTTCACAAACTTTCGCGTACCCCCTGCTTGCACGCCTTTGTATACCTTCATAATTAGAGTGAAAAGTGGCACAAATGCGGCGTTTGCGCAAACAATTGTCTTTATTTGTGATTTATAATCACCGCGTCGTCTAGATTACGAAAGTTTAGTTATAACAGGTGCAGATTTTCAAAGGTATCTAAATTGCATTTTATTTTATATTAGTATTTTAAAATAAATAAAAATAATAAATGTTTGTATTATAATTAGATAATATACATTAGCATACTAGGAAATAATATGAACTTCATGAAAACGGTTATTTTTTAATGACTAGGGTTTAATAGTAAGATGTCATTCATACTACTAATTGTTTTCAACTTTTTCTCATATACCTAATATTATTGATGGATTTATAAATGGAAACATATGTCCTAGGCTGAAAGTACAAATTCACGTTTATTAAGATTGATGACTCTGATAAAAGTAACAAGATAATTTAACTTCTGTGGTGATGACAAATAATTGGAAGGTTGCAAGTCAATACAATATCAGCATTGATACTGATGTCTCGTGCCAATATTTGGGTTCTGAATGAGATTTTTTAGTACCAAGTAAAAGACAACAGAACCCAAATTATTAATTCGGATGATTTGAACATGAAAAGAAACGTACTTCAGGTAGCATCCGACATGTGCTTTAGCAACTCTTTGATTTGTATCCAGTAAAACTCATCATAAATGGTCATCTGCACTAGGATTACTCCTACTTATGTTATGATACGTCGCGAATAACATCAAAAATAATAAAAAAATAGCAACACGGCGAGATTTTGTTTTGAAATTGACGAACCACCTCATGGAGCCTTGGTTGCGGCAACTTGTTCGGACGGTAACTTTGAGACGTGACATCAAGGTCATGATAGGAGATATCCTTGGTGAAATCATATGAAGAATCTGCTCCATTTCCTTAAGTATGAAATATTACAAAAAAATTATACGTTTGCCCGTCGAAATTGCTAAGGAAGACATAAAGTTGATGCCTTAGATATAAAAATGCAATTTGTGGCACCCATAATGTAGATGTGTATAAAAGGTATGTGGCATCATTAGTATAAAATTATTTATACTTGTCTCTATTCACAAGAGCCCTTTATACGAATCATGTAACAATTTCTTCCTCACGTTAAATGATGTTGATAATATAAGATTTTTTAATGCGTAGTCCGCTAGACGAATGTTTAGTTATTGTGTAACTCCCAGGATAGTTTAGTTATCTAGGGTTAAAACAATAAATCAAAAGAGCTTTGAATTAAGAATCATATACTTAAAGGAAACAGTTTCCAATTGCTTCCTCCAAAATACAATATTTCTTCTAAACAATAAATCAAAAGAGCTTTCGTTTAAGATGTTGATTTTCTTAAATCTATGAAACATGTTTGTCTTGACGAAAAAATTATTTTCTTCTTTCAAATAACACTTACTTTCTTTTAAAAAATGCATTCAAAAGAATCTCTTAGCTATATCCAAAAAAATATTAGTTTCAGTATATATGAGTAAACCATATTCTTGGTTTAATGCAATTTGCTTTCTATCAAGTATTTTTGTCTTATTTTAATAAGGTCTTTTTTTCTGTGTACGTGCTTGTGTATGTGGACCTTTGACTGTCTAGCGATTTAGATTTAGAAGATATGAGGTGCATCAACTGTAACATTAATCTACACTTTTCACGGCGTCTACTTGTGTTAGAGAAAGACACAAGAACTCTCTCTCATATATCTCAATAATAGCAAAATGGATTGATCCCATCATTGTAAGTACAAGTGCGGATTTCAGTACCTATTTTTTATTGTCATTATGGTATTTATCATGTAAATAAAAGCTTTTTCTGGGCCTCAGTTAACCGGGTTAATTTTCCTGGGACCAAAAATTGCGGATACCACGCAATTTTTGTTCCCGGGAAATTCACCCATACACACTTCACTTTTACAGAAATATAAACACAAATGTTCATACTCGACGTAATAATATATGTGTTTTTGATTATATATATTTTATTTATATTAAGTTTGCTTATTTTTGTGAATTTTATTACGCCAGCCACACTTATTTTCTGCTTGGGGTTCCATCTATCTGGTAGAATCTTGATGCTCCGAATTTCATTTGGCACAACATACTTGGCAGAATATTTCAAACGCATAAAAAATATTTGATATAATATTTGTTTGGCCGAATATTTATATGTACGAATGTACAATAGCATACTTTTAAGATGTCAGAATTTTAATTAGTAGAATTACCTTTTACATACATTACGTTTCGCATAATTTGTTTTAGAATAATGTTTAATTAGTATTACTTTTATTTGGTATAATTTCTTTTCACCTTTTAAGAAGATGGCATAATTTCACCTGCAATGCAAATCAAAAGCATAAGTTATAATAAAAACCATAATCGTTAAAATCTATACTATTGTTGGTCAACATAAAAAAAGCATTTCGAGTTTGCTTGGTTAGGGCAAAAATATAGGTTAGGTTATGTTAGAACTGCGACCACCCAAGGTGGACAGCCTTTTCATACTATAACCATAATTCTGAAATAATCATAATATTATAACCATAATAAACCATGATTCTGCATTGAAATGACTATACGTATGAAATAAATATCAAAAGGCGATTATGACTACGAACTTTCTGCTATATAATGATTATACTTTTAGATTATTAAGACTATAAAATTTATCCTATAAGATTATTCTGATTTTTTAAATTATTGGTTTTGAATCTATGATAAATGAATAGATGCCAAACTAATTTCTACGAAATGACGTTTCTGAAAACCGCTCTTATGCAAAATAATATTATAACATAAAAAGTTCTACCATAAAGATGGACCCCAGCCACACATATTTTCTGCTTGGTCTAATAGTTGACCGGAAGAGAATGCCATATGGCATTAGGTTCGCCACTTGTACGTTTATTTTATTGTGCAATAAAGATTAAATAAAAATAATAAAGAGAATAATAATAATCATAATCATACTAAATATTTGTATAAAGATTCTTATTTTGTCGAAACTAATTATTGCAGTCGAAATTCTATAAATAGTTTAGGTACATGGGAAAGTTATCAAAGCATGACGCAATCCAGATAGACTGCACCATACACACACGTGCACCGGCCACGTTCCGCAAGCTCAACAAGCACAGCGATCCAAAGAAACAAAGTCCACAATCAAATCAATCAAAATCCACTGATGATTATGATATTTTTAACGTTCTAAATTTAGAATTGGTCAGTTTATTTAAAAAATCTATTCATTTACATAAACCTAGTAAACTCATTGAATTGCCAAACAAAAATTTACGAAATAATAAATTAAATATTAAAAAAGTAAATAAAACATGTTGTAGACGCACAAAACTAAATAAAAAGAGGAGAAAGAATAAAACCCCGGATATAATGAGAATAATAAGGAAAAGGTAGTTAGGAGAGAAAGTGTACGGAAAATTAAAATAAAGGTTATAGATAAGAGAAATAAATATAAATAAAGGAATAAATGAAAATGTAAGACACTACAAGATGAAAAATAAATGTTATGTAAGGAAATGTAATAATTTCCTATGAAATATTGAGGCCGTACCTGAATTTTGCTACTACCACGTCCTAGATAACTGTGGTATATCCTTTAATATTGTCGGCTCTTTGACGCGCGCGCCCTCTCACTTCCGCCGCTCACAGCTTACTGAGCTGTTTACGACCGCACGTGCGCTAGAGATGACATAATGCTTCCTTCTCTTTCACTCACATACACTACATCCCTTCCTTATTTTATTAGTTTTTTTTTCAGTTTTTTCTTTTACTTCGTAAATTTATTATTACCACGACTTCTAATAACAAAATTAACAATCAACTTAATTTTCTCATTTTATTTTTATTCTAGTCTTCTGAGTGATATTCTTAAATATCTTATTCTGAACTCGCTTAGCTTTCATATTTAACGAATGTATTGATGAAGGCATATTTCCTAACTTAATGAAATATAGTAAACTAATCCCCTTATTCAAAAAAGGAGAAAAAACAGACCCTGGCAACTACAGACCTATCTCTATTCTGCCAGTTTTGAATAAGGTGTTCGAAAAGATAATGCTCAATCAAATGCTACTTCACTTTAAGACCAATAATCTTTTCTATAGCCAACAATACGGCTTTACTGCTGGAAAATCGACCACCGATGCAGGAGTAGCACTTATTACTAATATCTACGACGCGTGGGAAAACAGAAATGATGCAATTGGATCATTTTGCGATCTTTCTAAAGCATTTGATTGCGTTGATCATCCAACACTTTTGCTCAAATTTCGTCAATACGGTTTTGATGATAAGTCAATTAAATTAATAGAATCTTACTTAACAGATAGGCTTCAAACTGTTGATATAAACGGCGTAAAATCACACGGGTCTAATGTGAAAATGGGCGTTCCCCAAGGTTCAATTCTAGGACCGTTCCTTTTCTAAGTTTATGTCAATGACTTGCCTTACATGGTTGAGAAAGAGGCTGACATGGTGCTGTTTGCTGATGACACCTCGCTAATATTTAAAATAGATCGACATAACAGTGATGCTAGCGCGGTGAACAGCACCTTATATTTAATTTCTGATTGGTTTTCGGCCAATAACCTCATGTTAAATGCGAACAAGACCCAATGCATTCGATTCTCTCTTCCTAATGTGAATCAAGCCTGCGTTGACATACTAATTAATGGTCAGAAACTCGATCTGGTTGAAAGTACTACCTTTTTAGGAATCACAATTGATTCGAAACTTCAATGGGGCGCTCATATAACTAAACTTTCTAATAGGCTTAGCTCTGCGGCTTACGCTGTTAGGAGAATAAGACAATTGACAGATGTAGCAACTGCTAGACAAGTGTACTTTAGTTACTTTCACAGTCTAATGTCTTACGGGATACTTCTATGGGGGAGTGCAGCCGACATTCAGACTATTTTTCTTTTACAAAAAAGAGCAATTCGTGCTATTTACGGTTTAGGATCGAGAGACTTACTGAGGGAATTATTCAAGGAAATAGGTATACTTACTTTTGCATCACAATTCATATTTGAAAATATAATGTATGTAAGGAAAAATATATCCATGTTCAATAAAGTAAGTGATTTTACAGATAGAAATTTACGTAATAAGAATGACTTAGTTAGCCCGTATTACAGGCTGAATACAGTCAGTAAGTCTTTTATGGGGAAGTGTATACTTTTTTATAATAAATTGTCAGAATCGGTCCTTGATATGGCAGACAGAAAATTCAAAGCTTATGTAAAGAAAGTAGTTAGTTAGTTAGTTAAGATCTTTATTGCACCAAAACATAATGATACAGAATAATAGATTTAAGAAAACAATGTCAAAAGGCGGCCTTATCGCAGCTGCAATCTCTTCCAGGCAACCGAGGTACTTGGGAGATGTTTAACGAAAACAGGTGAGGTGCGAAGTTATATGCAAGAAGAAAAAAGTGTAATTAATAAAGATACATACAATAAATATATACAAATATAAAATATATACATAAATACATACATACCTATATCAATATGTACACAAAAAAGAAAATCCGAACAAGGTAAGTGTGGAAATAAAGAAAATCATATTATAATAAGGATAGAAAGTGCGACTTCACTTGAGATTTAAAGCTGGCTAGCGTTTCAGTACGCCGGATGGACGGTGGTAGTGCATTCCAGAGTCGAACTGCCTTGACCGTGAATGATTTTCCATAAAATTCAGTGGAGTGTGTAGGCATTTTTAAAAGTAGATTTTCAGCACTACGTAAGTTGTGACCTTGCGACACTGCATCACGGAAAAAAACGAAGCGTTCTGTTACATCCTGGCTTTGTTAGGCCTTTTGCCTCTGTCAGCAATCCTAATGCTGACGGTATGTCTAGCGCCTGGGTGGTCTCTGGACCTAAACCAAGTGAGGGCTCCTGCTCCTCAGTCCGTATTTCATCTCCGAACAGAGCGGTTGCCTAAATATATTATTCCTCTAAGTTTATTCCAAGTATAGTTCAAGTTGATTATAAGTGCTGTAATAAAGTGAATAAACCTCCTTTTTATTAAAGCGGTTAAAATTAGTTTTTTTTTAAAAGCTTTTAGTTTATATCCGCGTAACATTGGTGGCAGCGGTGGGATCCGGAAAACAAAACCAAAAGCCTAGGCCCGCTCACGGACTCATCCCGGATCCTACAAAACTCTATAAATAAACAAAACCCAAATCCAGTGCAGTGTAGTGAAAGTGTAAAACCCTCACTGTGTATTTATCGTTATCTTCATAAATAGATCCTGGAAAGGATCTGCATCCTACGAGGTTGTATCCTGAACCACAACCCCCACCCTTGTGCAAGGGGTGGTCTAAATCCATCGGACGTCTCGAGAAAATACGGGACGCCTCCTTTGCATCGTATCCACTGCATCACATCCTGCCTGCAGCCTGTGCACTGTGCAGCACCACTACTGCACGACCTTGAATCTCCTGCACCCTTCGAGCGAGACGCCGTGCGTCGCGACCGTGCGTGACCTACATCGGAATGTTCCCGGCCGCCGTCGTCGCGCTCTTATCAGTCGCCCACGTAATGTGAGTCTTTGGTCATTGTTGTGTCTAGGCTGCCTATACTAAATTAGGGTTGTGTTAACTATTTGTGACATACCTTAACCTATTTCAGTAACTCGTAACGAATTAATTAATAAATTATTTTAGTTTATAATGCCAAAAGTGTCTCAGGCTGAGCAAGACCAGTTATCTGTCAACATCCCTGACCGTTCTACTAGCGATACAGAAGAAGGGTCTAAATCTGCTCCTAGCTCCCCTCGTGTCACAAGGAGAACCACAACCGCTCTCACAATGTCGAGCCTTGAGTTAAATGTACTTTTCAAGTTTATAAAACCATACGATGGGAGCCGGGAGACCATTAATTCATTCTTAGTTAATTGCGATAACGCTTTAAACCTCGCAACCGAAATTCAAAAACCTATTCTCTTCAAATACATTCTAAGCCAACTTAACGGTAAAGCCGAAGTGGCATGTTCTATAAAAGAGTTTTTATCGTGGGACCAACTGAAAGACTTCCTCAAAACGCAATTCAGTGAAAGAAAACATTATTCTCACCTACTCACTGACCTGCAAGAAACCAAACAGGGTCCCCAGGAATCAGTGAGCCAGTACTCCCTTAAGATGGAGACATGCTTATCTCAACTTCTGACCGAAATATCCCTGTCTAATACTAAGGCTAAAGAATTGCCAGGCCGAACTGCTTCTATGGAGGACCTCGCCCTTCACCACTTCATTATGGGCTTGCACCCACGCATATCTAACATTGTAAGGTGTAAGTCACCTAGATCACTCAACGAAGCAATTAATTTCGCTATATCGGAAGAGCGCATACAACAAACCATTTATAAACGCACTCAACCCGAGCTCAAACCCAATTCTAGTAATAATAATAAATTCAGGGCTGGCACTTCAAAACAAAATTTTAATAATGTGTCCTCTACACAAAAGCCATTCAACCCAGTAGCACAAGGGTATTCTAGCCTGTATTGCCGTTATTGCAAGGCCACAGGACACGAAATTTCTACATGTAAAAAACGAGAATATAATAATAATCGTTTTAAAATCTCACAAAATCAATCACCTAATACTTATAAACCACGGGTGAATTTCCTCGAACAGCCTGAAGAAGAGAATAGTCAGGAAGAGTTAGACTCCCACGAAGATTTAAACGAATAATGGGCTCACGGCGGTGTCTCGTGAGACCCAATACGTCTCCAACATTAATTTCCCAGATAGATAATAATGACACCTCAAATCCGAGCCACACGGGTAACCAGCCCCAAGCAAGCGCTCATCTTCTAAATCCGAGCCACAAGGGTAACCAGCCCCAAGCAAGTGCTCACGTTCTAAATCCGAGCCACAAGGGTAACCAGCCCCAAGCAAGTGCTCACGTTCTAAATCCGAGCCACAAGGGTAACCAGCCCCAAGCAAGTGCTCACTTTCTAAATCCGAGCCACAAGGGTAACCAGCCCCAAGCAAGTGCTCACTTTCTAAATCCGAGCCACAAGGGTAACCAGCCCCAAGCAAGTGCTCACCTATCAAATCCGAGTCACAAGGGTAACCAGCCCCAAACAAGTACTCAACCTCTAATATCCACTGTATCCAAGGGTCACAAATATAAACAAACCCAATCACATCCAATTCAAAACCCTATCTATGAAATAAATATAGACACTACCAAAAGATTGTTACCTCACGTCCTATTAACCTCACCCGATTCTGATATTCCCTTATCCCTGCTCGTGGACTCAGGTTCAAGCATATGTCTTATAAAAGAAACCAGCATCAGACAAAACAACCAATTAATTAAGGAATCAATTAAATTAAAGGGAATAGATCCTAGCGACGATATAACCCAAACTGAAGGCCATTTCAAACTCAAATTAAACCTACAAGACAATAAATCCCTATCCTTCAGATTCCATGTAGTAAAAAACATTAATCTACCATATGATGGTATTATAGGTACTGATCTGCTAACTACATTCGGTTGCAAAATCGATTACACGCGCGACACTCTCAGAGTGGGGAAACTAGACATTAGATTGCACTTCTCTGAACCCTTTTTCGTCATTCCACCCCGCTCTGAAGTAGTCATTGAGTGTTCGATTCGCAAAACCAACCTGAAAGAAGGTATTATTGCAGATCAGCACCTGTCCAACAACCTATTAATAGCTAATTGTATAGTCAAGATCAAAGACAACAATCGGGTGAACTTAACCGTGGCCAACACTTCCGAAAACTTCGCCAATATTAAAACCAACCTAAACCTTAAGGTCGAACCTTTATATTATAACCCAACCTCATCTTATATGAACTCCAAAGAAACAACTAAAAGAACTAATGAAGTAATTAAATTATTAAGAACTGATCATCTAAATCAAGAAGAAGAAGATGCTATTACAGAACTCTGTTCCCAGTACTCCGATATATTTCATTTACCTGATGATCAGCTAACATATACCCCTGCAATCCACCACCAGATTAAAACAAATACATACTAAATCCTATAGATTCCCAGAATGCCACAAGAAGGAGGTGGAAACCCAAATTAATAAAATTCTTGACGACAACATAATAGAACCTTCATCTTCTCCTTGGAGCTCTCCTATCTGGATAGTACCTAAGAAATCCGACTCTCAAGGCCATCGCAAATGGCGCATCGTCATAGACTATCGCAAACTAAATGACATCACAATTGGAGAAATATATCCTATGCCACAAATATCTGAGATACTTGACCAATTAGGAAATAGCAAATACTTTACTACCCTGGACCTGACTTCCGGGTTCCATCAAATCCTTATGTCTTCTGAAGACGCCCCTAAAACCGCATTTTCAGTTCCCCAAGGACACTTCCAATTTAATCGTATGGCTTTTGGGCTTAAAAACGGGCCATCTACCTTCCAAAAACTCATGAATACGTGCTTATCTGGCCTCCAAGGCACCCGCTGCTTCGTTTATCTTGACGATATCGTGATATACAGTCACGATTTGTCTTCTCATATTGCCAATATAAAAGCAGTATTCGAAAGAATCCGTGGTTTTAATTTGAAGCTACAACCTGAAAAATGTGAGTTTCTCAGGAAGGAAGTAGCCTATCTGGGGCATTTAATCAGTGAAAATGGTGTAAAACCAAATCCAGACAAAATAAAAGCTGTTTCCGATTTCCCAAAACCCCAATCTCCAAAAGACATCAAATCATTTCTCGGATTAGTATCCTATTACCGAAGATTCATTCCTGAATTTGCAAAATTAGCTAAACCCTTGACATCCCTCTTAAAGAAAGACACCACATTCAGGTGGCAGAATGAACAGCAACTAGCATTCGAATCTTTAAAAGATAAACTCACATCCGCTCCAATCCTGGCATATCCAGATTTCACACAACCTTTCCTCTTAACCTGTGATGCTTCTAATTATGCTATATCAGCCATACTATCCCAAGGTCCTATCGGACAAGATCGTCCTATTGCCTATGCTTCTCGCACACTCAACAAAGCAGAGTGTAATTACAGTGTAACTGAGAAGGAATGTTTAGCTGTAATTTTTGGAACTAAAACCTTTAGGCCATACCTTTATGGTCACCGCTTCACGGTCGTTACTGACCACAAACCCCTAGAGTGGTTATTCAAATGCAAAGATCCAGGATCACGCCTAATTCGTTGGCGTCTAAAACTAGAAGAATTCGAATATGATATAAAATATAAAAAGGGTAAGATTAATTCAAATGCTGATGCACTTTCTAGATACCCAGTTAATCTTGTCCAACCTGAAACTACTCCCACTTTGGAACCCAGTGTAACTGAAGAACCTACCCCAGAGCTGGACAAAGATCTCATGGATTTATTAATATCCCCTGCATCATTCAATCCAGATGAGATGGAACCACACCTCTCAGATCCTCTTAATTTGGACGATGTAGCTATTCCAATCTTACCTGAGACAAACCAACCTTCTCATTCTAATCTCAATGAAGATCCACTATCCTTACCTGACATTAGCTTACCGCTAGACCTTCTCGAAAATAATGAGAGTTTACCCTCATTACCTGAAACTCTACCGCATAATATTTCTGATGTCCTTAGAGAAGAGATAAAAAATGAGCCTATCAGAAATTTACCTGAAGTCCTTCCAGAACAGCTATCAGACCCTGATCCAATTGTCTTAGCTGAGCAAAGCTTAGAAGAAATACCATCCGAAAATATCCAGGATGATATCACCCAAATACCATCTACCAGTAGTCACACAGATATAACTGATGGAGATTATTCAACATTCCTAAAATTCACGACAAATAAAAATAACACCTGTAATACTAATATCCAAGAACACAACCAAAGTATAACTAAATCTGAATGCAAGATCATTATTATACCTACCTCCATCGACCTCGATGAGTCTAATCCCTTTGTACAATCTATTTTGGAAAATATACCTGAAAACTCTGAGATTCTAGAAAAAGAAAGGACTCTAAATTCACACATATCCTTTACCCATCTCAATAAATCATATTACTTCCTTTTCTTTAAAGTATATCATTTCGATAAATCTTGTTACAAGGATATTTATGAAAGCCTTAAATCTCTTAGAAATGATCTACTTACAAAATATGATAAGAATACTATTCCAGATATAGCATTAACAGAATTCAGAAACCCCTTTGATACACATCAGTTTATTAAAATATACAACATGTTACTCTACCTATTTAATAATACAGGAATTAAAATCCATATTTATAAAGACAAAATTATATTCCCCTCTCTGTCGGAAATCCCGAAGATCCTAAAGGAAAATCATAACATTCCTATAGCTGGACACTTGGGAATGAATCGTATGCTCAAACGTATCCAGGAAACGTTTTATTGGAAAAACATGCGAATTGATATAGAGAACTATGTAAAGAAGTGTCCACAATGTCAAACAAATAAAGCACTTAGGCAAATAAATCGCGCCCCTATGCAGATTACAAGTACTTCAACTGAACCTTGTCAGCGAATATCTCTTGATATTGTTGGGCCCTTGCCTGAGGCTGGTCCTGCCAAACTCAAATATATATTAACCATACAAGATGACCTCACAAAATTCTCTTCTGCATATCCAATCCGAAGTATAACCGCAGAAGAAACCAGCGAATGTTTACTACACTATATATCTATATTTGGTATCCCTAAAATGATTCTCACAGATCAAGGAACAAATTTCACTTCCGAGTTGTTTAAGAAAACATGTGAATTCCTTAAAATCAAAAATCTATGGGCTTCTCCCTATCACCCACAAACTCAGGGTGCCCTTGAGAGAAGCCATTCAACTCTCAAGGAATATCTTAGATCTTTCACGAATGAAGAACAAACAAATTGGCCTCGCTATGTATACACCGCCATGCTCACATACAATACTACCGTTCACTCAACAACTCATTTCACACACTACGAATTAATGTTTGGATGCAAGCCCGTGATCCATACTTCCGTATATGAAGAATCTTCAGCAGCCACATACCCTGATTATGTGCGTATGCTCCAAAATAGACTAAAGTATTCTCGAGAAAAAGCTTTAGATGCCATAAGGAATTCTAAGGAATCCTCAAAGACTTATTATGATTCTCGCACTCGCTCTGCTAAGTACAAAGCAGGTGATTATGTATATCTTAAAAATCATCTAAGAATGCGTAAAGCTCTCTCGCCCCTTTGGAAAGGGCCTTACAAAGTAGTAAAAATAAATGGTAACAACACACTTACCCTATTAATAAACCGGCGTCATATTACTCATCACTTCGATCAAGTGAAACCTGCTAACGTCGGGGCAGACCTGTAAATAGAAACATCATTAAAAAAAGTAGTAAATAAGATTAACTTACCTTTAACCTATGTTGATTATAATTGTTATTTGCAGCTCAACTCGAGGGCAATCTCATGGAGATTTCATCCAACCAATCACCTCCAGTTCGGGCCTGTTTACTTAGGAAAACTAAAAATTAATAATGTTCAGTTAAAAATTGTAATACCGGTAGACATCTCACACTTTTAACCGCACATACAAAATATTAAACTTGCTCTAGGAGATACATCACGGTTGTGCTATGAAACACACACATCGCAAACTATTGCGGAATGTGACAGTCTGATACAACCCTTAATGGCTCGATTCCAAGATATGTGCAGAGAATTCGAATCCATCTCACACCTGATAGATAAAAGATCTAAAAGAGCATGGATAGGAGGTATAGGTACAATATTTAAACATATTTTTGGCACCTTAGATGAAAATGATGGTTTAAATTACGAAGAAGCAATAACTGCCTTACAAAACAACCAAAAACAATTAGCTTCACTCGTAAAAGAAAACATTTTGGTCACTACTTCAACATTGTCACGTTATAATAAAACTTTATATGAAATAAGAGAAAACGAAGAAAACCTAAATAAAGCTATTAACGAGCTCTCATTAAACATTGCAAATATTACTGATATTACTAATGAATTGCAGTTAATTACTAATCTTAATAGAGTTTTTGATATTCTGGAAACATCAATACTCACCCTATCATTTCAATTAGAAGATATTACCAATAGTATACTATTTAGCAGTCAAAACACCTTACATCCTGCAATTATAACACCTAATCAACTGCATCAGGAGCTCGTTGATAATTACAGACATTTGCCCAGTGACCTTGAGCTGCCTGTAACCTTAGATATTAGTTCTGTGCATGTTATTTTAAGTATATCTAAGTTAGTATGTTATTATGTTAATAATAAAATTGTATTTGTTTTACAAGTGCCGTTGGTAACTACAAGAGAATATGTACTGTTTCATAATGTAGCACTGCCTACACCACATAATCCTAAGGAACCAAATTCCTTCAGCCTAATTGTACCAAATGACAAATACATAGCAATGACCAAAGACAAAACATACTATTGTAGCCTCAATAACCTAGATGTTTGTTAAAAGGTAAACACAGGGACCTATATTTGTGACATTGAAAATGTGTACTCCGTTGACGCAAAACCAATCTGTGAAAGTGAATTACTATCGAAAGTGACCAGTGAAAAACCAATACAGTGCGATACAAGGACAATATTAGGAACACTAGATATTTGGAAACCATTAATGAACAATAAGTGGATTTATATTCAATCGGAACCTAACAAAATATCAATTGATTGTATAAATTCTAAATTATATGAAACAACTATAATAGGCACAGGTTTAATCACTATTCCAAAGAATTGTATAGGGTACTGCAAGAGTACCACACTAATACCAAAATATAATGTATTAAATATAACCTCCCCTATTAACCACTTCCCAGATTTTAGTCTAATCGACGACACTTGTTGTAACCTAGATAAGATAAATCATGCAGTAAACAATGTACCTCCTGTACATCTGCACGATATAGACTTAGACGACATTAACTCCAAGAGTAATGCTAGGATAAAGTCCCTTCTAAATGACTTAGAGGCTATTGAACACCAAAGCCCACATATTGTTAAATATGGGACACATTACTCTGTAATTACTATTATACTCTTAGTTCTAATTTCTTCATTTATTGTATACTATATTATAAGAAAATGTAAATATGGCAGCAACCGCCCATTTCAACTTAAATTTAAAATAAAGAAAACACCACAACCTACCCCTAAGGTTGTAAACACAACAGACATACAAGACGATGACATAGAAATGATAAGTCCCATTGCTCCTCTTAGAACTAAAGTTTAACAGAGACTTTGAATCAACCCCAAAGTCTCTTCTTAAAGGGGGAGGTGTTACATCCTGGCTTTGTTAGGCCTTTTGCCTCTGTCAGCAATCCTAATGCTGACGGTATGTCTAGCGCCTGGGTGGTCTCTGGACCTAAACCAAGTGAGGGCTCCTGCTCCTCAGTCCGTATTTCATCTCCGAACAGAGCGGTTGCCTAAATATATTATTCCTCTAAGTTTATTCCAAGTATAGTTCAAGTTGATTATAAGTGCTGTAATAAAGTGAATAAACCTCCTTTTTATTAAAGCGGTTAAAATTAGTTTTTTTTAAAAAGCTTTTAGTTTATATCCGCGTAACAGTTCCCTTAAATACCTAGGAGATTTGGGATTAAAGAGTATGGTATATAACTGGGAAAGGGTATGCCAATCTCGGCGAAGTCTGATAGGTAACCACTTGAGTTCAGAAAGTACTTTGTGAGAAGGCTTATTATAGGACCGATGACTATCTTAAAGACAAAAAGGTCTGGCTTGAGCTTGGCGCGGGTCCCTCTTAAAGGTTTGTATACTTAGACATGTCATAATTTAGGTACATTGGTACATACTAAATTTATAAATTGACATTATTTTAAATTTCGTAATTCTTATAATTCAATTTAATTATGACATAATAAACAATGTAATCTCTGTCCATCTATATAACTAATTTTAAGTTTTTAGTTTGTTAGTTGACGTCTTTGGAGAAAACGTGCAGTGCAGTTTGTTGCCGCTTCTTCTGCACTTGCGCCTAGGAAGCGGCGTAAACTTAGCTTTAAGTAACGATTTGACGTCAACATTTGTGCAAAACAAAACAAAGTGACTATTATTAAGAGATATTATAAATATCCTATGATAATAAAGATATTTTGAATTTGAAATTTGAAACAATTTGCTTCTACTGCAATTTCTAAATTTATTTATTTATTTATTTAATGGGAACAACAAACAGCTACATTATAAATACCAATACAATATACAATTTATACATAAAAAGAGTTATCAATAACGTAGCCCACAGCATTGTTCACAAAATAACAAATAGGGTTTTGGGCTGCTAAATACATACAAGCTTACTAATTAAATAAAAAAAAACATGTAGATATATTAAAATTGCTTCTCCGTGACACAGAAGACACATATGTTTCACAGGCAAATGCAGGATTAAAAAAAAAAGAAAAAGAAACTAAAGTAAAAGGGGGAAAGCTAATTAGGGGAAGTTAATTTTTGGAGGACTAGATTCTTAAATTTAAACACACTGTGTGCAAAAATATCAATTTTCACAAAGTTACTGTTGTAAGATTCCATCATACGATGAAGAGGGGCTCTCAGTCCACTGTTCGTGCGACATCCGCTAAGTGCAAACAGGGGACGAGAACGTACCTCCCTCATTACAGCATTCCTGGGTACAGTATAGCGCAATCTATTTACAATTTCGGTACAGTCAAAAAGGTTGTTAACTATTTTATATAGGGTAGATACTTCAAGGTACTTACGCCTATCACTTAGTGTAAGCATATTATATTTATCAAGTAACATGGGATAGGGTAAGTAGCGTTTGAAACACCTATAATGCATGGCACTTAAGAATTTTTTTTGTAATCTTTCAACAGCATCAATATATTTATTATAATAAGGATTCCATATAGGCACAGCATACTCTAGTTGAGAGCGAACAAGAGTTTTATACAAGTATAGGTAAGTGGAGGTTCGTTTGAATTCCCTAGACGAACGCAGAACAAAACCATACATTTTGAACGCTTTATTCCGTCTATCAATCCCTTTGCTCACAGATTTCCATTCTCCCTCCACTTTTTTTTATGTGTTGCGTACCCATTGTGCGTTTCCTTTTATATAGTCCAATCCATTTTTACACATAGCCTTTTCCAACTAAAAAGACATTCACCTTTATTGCTTCCTCTTTTACTGACTGACAGATTTCATTTTTTATATATATATATATATATTTTTTTAAGCATCAACAGCAAACTTTAGTGAATAAACTTACTAATTCCCAAATGATCGCGGATAAATAATCGAGTGGTTACAATACTGAACGTTCAAAATATTAAACCCCTGGTTCGTCCAGCCAGCCAGACCCATCAAATAATACATTTAATCATGTTAAGCATAAAATTTTATCAAAAATGTATCATATGTAAGTGATATAGAGCGAGGCTATTGTTTTACGCAGCGGTTATCACGAACCATACGACGGCAATCCCTATTTCTTTCCTTTTATCACGCGTGGCATGGAGATAAAACCTCAATTCAACTTGTCACCATGTAATCCCGTCTCCGAAATCACAGAAACCAACAAGGAATGATACTCAGCTCGATTAAATTGGATTAGAACGAAGTGACCCATACTCCATGTTGGATATCAATATGTAGTAGATGCATTAATACCTCAATAGCGAAGCGGATTCTTACTTCACTTGTTCTACCCGCATTCCTCAACTTGCCGAAAGGTGGGCGTCGAACTAATAACTTAGAAACCCAGCCGAAGGTCTGCCCCACTCTTCTCGACTACTTGCATCCAACATTAACAAACGATGTCTCCGATATTTCTCGACAAAAACAGCCGCAGAACAGCTGAACGCGCAGTGAAGTCAGGCAGAGGTCAGCCACACAACATCAAACTCAGCAGTATAGCTCGCACGTAAACATCAAAGAGATGCCAACCGCCAACTGAACACGTCCAAGCCGCGTCAGGCTACGCTTACATACGTCAAATTAGGGTTGAAGGGTAGCATGTAACAACATCTTTAGACACCCCATGGGGCCAAATTATGGGGCTTATGGGGCCCTGTGTAGTGTGTCTGGGAAGTGTCAATACTTCAAATGCCATACGCCGTCATCGTATAGCTAACCTTATGCTCAGGGTTACCATGCGTAAAAACAGCATTGTGCAATGTCTGGCAGAGAGACTTATAACCACCAACACCTACCGACATGGTTGGCTATTGCCGCCAAGTTTTTATAACAATATTATCCTTATTACTTTCATCGTAAACACTTTCATTATATTTTATCTATGGATCTTTTGTGTCTGCAATACAGCTATTATTATTATTACTAGCAATAAACACCTACCTATATATGTATGTAATTATACTTTAAAATAAAAGACGGAAATATTTCCATTGATTTGACCGTCAATTCACTTACGTCCGTCCAAGATACATATCTTGGACCATTGACAAACCCTAGCAATAACATATAAAATAATTTGCAACTACTTCGTTATTATAAGTCTCAATTGTTAACCAAAATGCTCAAAACTAAACATGGAATAAGCTTATAAACTTGATTACTGTAATCACTTGTACGAAATGCAAGAATAAACTACATAAGTATAACTGTCAGCTTAATGTCGGAAAGTTTGTATTGCAAGACTGACCTAGAAACTGGCTACACTAAGGCGTTTAATAATCCCAGAGTTAATTATTAATTATTATAATGTTATTAATAACACTGTAATTAACCATACAGTTTCGATACGCCTTCTAGAGCATGTTACAGTCTGTAGAATACGATTATAACATATAGCTTATATTATTTATCAAAATCATTCTTTGCCATCTTTATAATATTATTAACAATGTGTAATATTAAATGAAATTAAAATCTTATTACTTGTAAATGAACTTAATAATAACAAGAACATTTTCCTCACTTTTCCCTGCACGGTACATGGTACAATTACTAAACACAAACATTTAAAAGCGAACCGGCAACTGCCTCACTGGACACCCCGAGGCGCCAACACAACCCATCAAAACACTCAATGAATGCCAACTCAATGTCGCCCTAGTGACAGCCGTTACAAGACTTCTAGTAATTGTTATCAAACTTCAGCAAACGGGCGCTACACATACAAAACTTCAGATTACGGGCGCTACCGGTACAAACCTCCAATCACGGGCGTCACCCGTATAAAACTTCAGACTGCGGGCGCCACCCGCATAAACCTCCAATCACGGGCGTCACCCGCATAAAATTCAGTAAACGGGCGTCACCCGCATAAAACTTCAGTAATTGGGCGTCACCCGTATAAAACTTCAGTAAACGGGCGTCACCCGTATAAAACTTCAGTAAACGGGCGTCACCCGTATAAAACTTCAGTAAACGGGCGTCACCCGTATAAAACTTCAGAATACGGACGTTACCCGTATAAACTTCCAATTATGGGGCGTCACCCGCATAAAACTTCAGATTACGGCCGTTAGCCGTACAAACTTCCAATTACGGGAGTCACCCGTATAAAACTTCAGATTACGGGTGTTACCCGTACAAACTTTCAATACGGCATTTGACTCAATTTATTTATTTCTTTGCATTTTAAAAGTTACATAATCTGAAACCGAAAACAATTTTCAAAGAGAAAGTTTCAGTTTGGAAAGGGAAACTGTCAAGTAACAGAAAAAGGATGCACGTACTGCTGTGTGACGTCACTGCTATTAGGTTTCGCGGGTACGAAAGTGATAGCGAGATGTCCTCACCACGCTCCCACCTTTCTTCATACCAATATTTAAAATGCTAACTACTACTTCATTTATCAACCAATTTTCGTGCTGTTTTCGAGATAAGATTTCTTTTTGGTGATATTTCTTGTTTCGAATTAAATATTGTCCAAAAACAAACACAGTCAAATACCCTATTACGGGCGTTACCCGTATAAACTTCCAATTACGGGCGTCACCCGTATGACTTACATATATCACACACTTCAGTAAACGGGCGTTACCCGAATAAAACTTCATATTACGGGCGTTACCCATACAACTTCTGATTACGGGCGTCACCGTATGACTTCCATATTATATCACACTCTGACATATTTACATTGCATCACAACATGTACTCGTCTCATACAGGCATCACCTGTAATTTAGTCTATAAAACAGACCATGTTCTCCTTTGCATGAGCGTAATTTCTTGATACAATATTAAACAATCTACATTGGTCTAGTAGTATGTATTAAACCATGATGTAACTCACATAATGTACCAACCCATTTTTTATTTATTTATTTATTCTCTATTGCACAACAAAACAAACGTACAAGTGGCGGACTTGATTTTTTCTTTATTTATCTTAATTAATTAATCTGAGATAGATACTTCATCATGAACCGACCCGGAATTGAACCTGGCCCGTAGATCCCATGCAATTTTTTTTTATTATACGTTAAAATATAAATGTATTAGTTAAGTCTTGGACATATTTTTCAATAGTGCTTAGACGACTTCATAAGTAAGTACTAATAACAATAACAAAAACAAACGCCGATTGTTTCTGCGATGTCCAACCTTAACCACAGAATAAGTACTAGTACTCACGCACAGAAGTCTCACTGAGCACAGAAACTCAATGAATCATCCACTCAATGTTGCTAGCGATATGATTCAAGCTCACGAGATTTAGCTCACATCAGAACCCAGCAACCCCTCGTTCAGACACCCAGAAATCCATTGCAGGCCAATCTCATTTCCATTACTCTGGAACAAACGATTCGTATAACTGAATTTACCACTTGGAGTGGTTGCCACACGCACAGTAATAATGTAGGTACGTTTTCGACACCCGTAATCGTAATGTTGTTTATTTCTTCTCTTTCGATCTATTATGTGACTTATCTTTTGAATTTATTTTTGCCTCTACAAATTATTGTATTAATTATAGTATTTCTCTTTTCTGTCCTCTCTTTCAGGCTACTAGCAGGTAGACTTCATTTAACTTTAAAAACTTTTTTAAGTTTTTTTTATTTTTATTATTTATATTTAATATTTATTTAATTTAAAAAAAATATTAAAAAAAAAAAAAAAGTCTTTATTTCATCATCTACAAATGAATTCGTATATACTAGTTGACGGAGCCTCCTTTTAAGCATAAAAAATGCCTGTGCCAGGAGACCCCGCTCTTTCTTAGCTCTAAACATACATTAAATACTGATATCTATTTATATTGTTTATATAATTATTTACTTATTATTTACCCAAGCCTTTGTTTATCCATCTATCCTTATTTTTCATACATATTAGAGATATTTTACTTATTATTATTATTGTATACATATGTGTTGCTATACTATACATATATGTTGCTATACGTATACACTTCATACCGAAAAAACACACATATACTAAGTTTATCCTACACAATTTTAAATAATTTCCTTTTCTGTTTGTGTAACCTTACAATTTACAATTAATCTGTGTGATTTGTCACTATATATTTATTGATTAAAAAGTTATATCGTGTTTTGCATCAAATTTTCCACTTCATCATACGTTAGATCTTGTAGCCACCTTGACACTATATCCTTACATTCATAGACACTTTTATTACTTATGTTGACCTGTTTATTTATTTTATTATATATGTATGCTGAGCGTTTTTCAAATTGAACTTTTGCAAATTCTGTATTGACAAAAGGAACTCGTGCCACATTATATTTTCTCCTTTTGTTTTCAGTGTTTGGATCATAAGTTAGGGTTTTATGTTTTCTTAAGATCAAGTGTATAATGTATAATTTTCGGACTGATAGAATTTTACTTATCGAATATAGCTCATGTGTTGGGAATGTTCTCTTTTTAAAGTACATTACCTTGAGCAGGCTTCGCTGAGCTCTTTCTACGTCCAAAAATCTAGTCTTGAAGGCACCGCCCCATACTGGTATACAGTATGTAATGATAGATTGGACCAAAGAAATGTAGATATAATTAAGCATATTTTTAGTGCCATCCGTGGCGGAGATATTACTCGGAGCGATGTGTCTCAAATTTTTAAATATCCAAATAAATTTACGTATCCTGGAAGACAGCTGCTCAATTTGAGGATACCATGACAATCTTTGGTCCAAAATCACACCAAAATACTTTGTTTGATTAACTTTACCAATAGATGGACAATCACAGCCACTGCCGTTCGAATTTCCACATTTATGAATATATAAAGAATAGTCTAGTGATGGTTGAGTGTTATTATAGATACTGAAACATATGAAATTAGTTTTGGTTGTATTTAGCGTAAGTAAATTATGTTTTAGCCAGGACGCGATCCGGGATATACCAAGTTCAGCATTTCTCTTAACATCGGCCCAATTTGGCCCGGTAAAGACAATTGACGTGTCATCAGCATACGAAAACAATCTTGCATCATTAAGGGTCATATTACAAAGATCGTTAATATAAACAAGGAACAAGGTTCGTCCCAAAACGCTGCCTTGTGGTACACCACATGTGACATCAACATCCTCGCTTACGGTCTGCCCCAGTTTAACTTTTTGTTTTCGATTAGTTAAGTAATCCCTAAACATTGCCAACTGAGTATTTCTTATGCCTATGGCTTCTAATTTACGTAAAAGGATAGGGATAGAGACGGTATCAAAGGCCTTTTTTAGATCTAGGAATATTGACAGGCACTTTGATCTTTTATCAAGTTGTTTAATTATTAATGAGGTTATTGATGTAACAGCATCTTCAGTTGAAGTACCCTGCCTAAAGCCGAATTGATTTGGAGATATTATATTGTATGTAGCAAAATATTTTAATAGTCTAGAATTAAGCAATTTTTCCAATATTTTGGCCAAAACAGGAAGAACAGAAATAGGTCTATAATTGTTAACGTCGTCTCTGTCCCCACTCTTAAAGATAGGTGTTATTACTGACTTTTTTAATGAATTTGGGAATACGCCCTTTTTAAAACAGAGGTTGACCAGATGTGTTATTATAGGTATGATTTCATTTTTTACATATTTAAGGTAAGCTGTCGTAATGTTATCCCACCCTGGCGAACTATCTGATTTTAAGTTCATGATAATACTATTAACTTCTTCATTGTCAGTATCTAGCAGAACAAATGATTGGGGCTGTCTCGGCAGAGAGTTGAGATAGTCATCTAGTTCGTCTTTTCTCACAGTTGTCTGGATTTCATTTGCAAGTTCGTTGCCAACATTTGCGAAAAACTTATTTACAAAATTTGCAGATTCTAGTGGAGTTGTTTTTATGTTTAATAATTCATTATTTGGGCTACTTGATTGATTTGTGTACGTTAATGTTTTTATATTTTTCCAAAGCTGTTTGTTATTTTTCATAGAATTTTTTAATAGGTTTCTTTCGTATCTTCTTTTTAGTTTTTTTATAAGACCATTACAGTAATTTCTGTACCGTGTGTATATAATTTTTTTAATTTCATTAAGAGGGTCATCTCGTGACTGTTTCTGTAATTTATTACGGTTTTTAATGCATCTCAAAATACCGCTGGTGATCCATGGTTTAATGATTCTTTTACTTTTTTGTATGTTTATTGTAGTTGTACTTTCTTTAATCGAGTCTACCAGCCCTTGAATTAAAGAATCCACTAAAATGTTGGGGTCATCACAGAATAATAATTGCGAAAGGTTTTTTTCCTGTAAATATTTTAGTGATCTTTCAAAGTCGATTTTAGTAACAGTTTTAGGAGCTGTTGGATGATTTTTTAGTTTAGATATACAAAGAAATGTTGTAAGGTGGTCGGTAATTGTTGTTGACATAATAGCAATGAAAGCCGAGTGTTTTTTCTTGTTTATTTTTAACATGAAGTGGTCGTAGCATTTATTTTCCCTTGTAGGTATAGAATGTCCAGCGAGAATACCATGTGCTGATAACATGTCCAGGTAAGATGTTCTATTTTTTAATTCATAGTCGTATTCATTTTCTAATGGAGTAATATTAATATTTATATCGCCTGTAATAACAATATTTTTACCAGATTTAACTGAAGCTAAGTGTTGTGACAATGAGTCAATAAAACGCTCTGCGTAACGATTTGAGGGGGAGCGATATATACCAAGAATGGAATTATTGAGTATGTCTATTTGTACACAAGTTGCATCAATCAGTTTTATTTCAGTAATATTAAATTTTAAGGGTTTCTTTATGTACACTACGATCCCATCATTTTGATTGTAATAGCGAGAGGTAGCAAACCAGTTATAATTACTTAATGTTGGGATAGGTTTATGACGCTCTAAACGACACTCGGTTAAGATTATAACATCGGCTTCAAAGTTAAGGCAAGAAATATTTATCATTAGATCGTCTAAGTTACTGTAAATACTGCGAATATTCTGCGAAATTACCGTAAGGTCCGACTTGTTTACATTACAGTACTTACTTAGCTCATAACAGTCGCACTTGATTGAGCTTGCTATGGTCAACTCGTCTATATGATTTATGCCCTGAATTTGTTCACCCATAGTTGGTAAAGAAAGATCCGCGTATTTCTAGTCGAAAGGTTTTTATTGGTAATTTTATAATATGGTTGCAATTGGAATAGTAAGGTACATTTACATTTTGAACTTTTATAAATAATTTATATAGTGTGAAGATTTGCCTGTAGATATTCTGTAATAGAAATATTAAATTACTTGTATTATATCTGTTTTTACTAATTATGTGGCATTTAAAATAAAGTACGATTTTAATTTGTGTGTTTGTGTTATAGGTACATAACCTAACATTAATAAATACTTTCGCAAATGCAAAAGATTGCCTGTAAATATGTTGCAACAAAGATATAGAATAACTTAAGTTTATGTATTTAGGATAACGCATTGTATGACTTTGTATGTTAAAGGTACTCAATAGCCAATGTTTATTCTTGATGTGACTTACACAAGTGTAGGTAGAAAGTTTCAATTTATAATTTAGATTATTAAATATAAAAGAAACCATTGCATGCATTGTTCTACAATTAGTTTGAAAAGTATGATATGGGACCTTATGTATAATAAGTGTAACAGAGCGTGATGTCTTTTCAATGAACTGTGTATTGCCATTAGTGTTTGTGTTCTGTAGGCAGTTATTCAGTCCTTGCACAATTTTATAAAAGAGACCAGCCAATACAGACTGGTATAAACTGCACAACAGAAAAATATTACATAACCAAGAAAAATGGCACGACCTTAATAACTGGGCACAAATACAAATCAATGCATATAGTCAATCGGTATTTAGCAAATGTTGGATTTGATGTTCATTTTTGATCGCGATTACGCGTGACTGTTCATCCTTACGAATGTACACCTTTCCGTAAGCTGTCCAAGAAAACTTGTATGACCTTGACTTAGCAAGGTCACGCGCAAGGAAGTACAGCCGCGCCGCCTTAGCCGTCAGCTGCTCACTTACGAAAATAGGGGTATCCTCTTCGGTGTGAAATCCCATATGTCCTGCAGTTAGTTTGGTCTTTTGTTTTAAGTTAAATGCTTTACAAGACCTGTAGGTCTACCGCGCAACTGGCGTCGATTTCAAGCCGACGTCGTATTCCGATTACGACGCCGATGCCGACGATGTCATTTCATTGGTACCGCGCAAAGATAGCGGCGTCGCCTTGAAGACCGTCGATTACTGAATGAATGAAAAAAGTAGCGTCGGTTTGCGATCCGTTTCACTCAATTTAAGTACAATTTTTTTTATAGTACTTTGTTTTTTAATTTAATAATAATGTTAAAAAACAACAATTATTGGTATAGTTTTGATTAAATAAGTAAAAAAACTTGATTGGAAGGTGGTACAATTGCGTATATATATATATAATTGTGTTTTATCACATTATCAACAAATGCGTTCCGTAAAACCGAACGGGGTATTATTTGACAATTACGAATTCTCTCATAACCTCACTTTGTTTATTGTGATTGACTGATTGTGTACTAGTGTTGTGAATTAAAAAACAGTAAGTAAATAACTTGCTTTTCTTGTTATTATATGATAAAACAAACATTTAGCTAGTTGCACAGACCTCTGGGACTTTATTCCTTTATAATTTGTAGATGCCGGCATCAAGGAAAGTGAGCCTGCAGCAGGTGGAAATCCTGCTGAATTTCTTGGAGGAGCACATGGGTATGGCGAAGGGGCAGGCCGCTGACACCCCACAAGCCAAGGTGGCAGTTCGGAGGCTGTGGGAGGAGTTAGCGGCCACACTTAACGCCCAAGGCACGGGCGTACATAAAACGTTTTCGGAGTGGCGGGACGTAAGTGTATACAAATCTTTCTAAGTGTGTTTATTTCCTATATAGACCCATAATGAGTATGTTTTAAGTGTTTATTTTAACCAGTGTTTTGTTTTTATTAACACAATGTTTTTCTGTGATGCTTGTTGCACAAAACTAAAGGTTTAGTTTAAACTTGTTTTAGGTACTGTGGAAATACCCCAGCCTCGGTGGGCATGGGAGGCTGAGCAGGATCGGCGGGCACTAGACGAACGCCGACTGCAGGCGGAAGAACGCGTCGCTGACGCTATAGAGTCCATGGCTAGGTCTAACCAACGCCTAGCCAACTCTATAGAGTCATTGGTTGCGACTTTAGCATCCATTGTCGAAAACAGAGTTGGTATCCCCAATTCTGGTCTCGACAATGGATGCTAATGCTAATATAAATCTATGATCAAATTATCTGTAATACTCTCATTTCTCTAAGGCGCAACATTGTGCTGGGGTTACGCATACCCTTTTTTCGATTACTTTTTGTAATCATGTAGCTGCGATTAGATTGCAGACATTCAGACTATTTTTCTTTTACAAAAAAGAGCAATTCGTGCCATTTACTGTTTAGGAGCGAGAGACTCACTGAGAGAATTATTCAAGGAAATAGGTATACTTACTTTTGCATCACAATTCATATTTGGAAATATAATGTATATAAGGAAAAATATTTCCATGTTCAATAAAGGAAGTGATTTTACAGATAGAAATTTACGTAATAAGAACGACTTAGTTAGCCCGTATTACAGGCTGAATACAGTCAGTAAGTTTTTTATGGGGAAGTGTATACGTTTTTATAATAAATTGCCAGAATCGGTCTTTGATATGCTAGACAGAAAATTCAAAGCTTATGTAAAGAAAGTACTTTGTGAGAAGACTTATTATAGGACCGATGACTATCTTAAAGACAAAAAGGTTTGAGCTTGGCGCGGGTCCCTCTTATAGGTTTGTATACTTAGACATGTCATAATTTAGGCACATTGGTACATACTAAATTTACAAATTGACATTATTTTAAATTTCGTAATTCTTATAATTCAATTTAATTATGACATAACAAACAATGTAATCAGTTTATTGCCGCTTCTTCTGCACTTGCGCCTAGGAAGCGACGTAAACTTAGCTGTAAGTAACGATTTGACGTCAACATTTGTGCAAAACAAAACAGACTATTATTAAGAGATATTATAAATATCCTATGATAATAAAGATATATTGCATTGAATTGTGCGTAGCACAATGTTGCGAGAGAATGAGAATATTACAGATAATTTGTTCATAGTTATAATATGTGATAACATTGTTTTAGGCATATCTTTGTAAATTTACAAACCCCTTCTGGCGCGTAGGCGACCAATACTGTGTAAATGATTTTCTTTCGGAGTTTCTTTTCAGCAGTGGTTGTTGCGAAACGCTAGTATCGGTAGCTATTAAAAAAAAGAAAAAATAATTTAGATATAAATAAAGATTACACTTATTGTACACTCAAATTTTAACGTGTAAAAGTGCCTGCTAAGGCCTAATTACTAAATAAATATTTGAATTACTGAATATTTGATTCAAGTATAGCATAATTCCCGACTGCGTCAGAAGGAGGATTATGTTTTCCGAGTGTATGTATGTATGTAAATTTCTTTGGCATGCTCTACAGCCTAAACTAAGTAATTTGTGAGGTGTCGTTAGATGTCCTCACCCTGAGAGTGACACTGGGTATATCAAAAATTTAAATATGTCATAAAAATAAAAATATTACACAATCTTTCGGAAACGACTAGTTTTATTTGTTATGAACCTAGTATTTGAATTATTTATAAATAAATAATAAACAGAAGATATGAAACTTGCACTCAGATTTTTTTTTTGTCAAAACTTAGTCATTTATGTACTAACCCTCGCATTTATAAAAAATAACAATCGTTTGCTAAATTTATTTTGGTAAAAACATGTTTTGCCCATATCTATCTTTACAATTTTTGACATACAAGTAGTAAGAATGAGACAAAACAAACTAAAATTAGGTACTTACATTTTTACAACTGTAATAACTAATTTACAATATAAGCAAGTTAATACATAGAATAAGAATACATATACAAAAAAAAAATTCCTTAATCTCTTCAAAGCCCCTTGCCGGTGGTTGTCTACTTCTCTCCTCTGGTATCTTCTTTACTCTGCAATAAAGTGTCTTTTTAACATTTGATTTGAGAAAGACCATTATTTAAAGTTATACATGTCCATTATATTTTGCAATATACCTGCCCAAAAGCACTAAAGGTATAATTCTCTTATTTATCTAAATATATACATACCTAGCGTCGTCGGTTGCGCCACAACCGAATGACCACACTTTGCCTGTCAGCACTTAAACGCCCATCATCATCGGCTGGCATTGGCAAGCGAGGAGGCTGTCGCTCTGCATCGCGACGCATTGCATCGCTGTCAACCTCGAAGTTTGGGTCGTTTATTAGATTATGAAGTACAACACATGCATTCATAATCTGTGCAGCCTTTCTTGGTGTATAGTGCAAAGTTCTATGAGCCAAGAGACAGCGAAACCGGGACTTAAGTACCCCGAAGGTTCGCTCGACTACATTACGTGTCCGCACGTGGACTGCTGTGTAATTGGCTTCTGGAGAATTTGGTAGGGTGCCGAGGATGGGAGTCATCATCCATTGTCGCTGGGCATAGCCAGAGTCACCTGAAATGTAATTAAATCTTTGTTATTTTTTTTTAAATACCTCTTTTTATTTTGTTTTTCATATATAATGAATGTGCACTCATTTTTCAACTCTACTACTTGCATGTCTTATGTAGAATATTATGTATTACAAATATAATTTAGACAATACTAATCAACTTTTTATGGACCAAATAGTATTTTATAAGTTGACTAGAATGTAAAGTAATATGACTGTAAATCATTTCCTTGTGACTGCTATTTAGACATAATCTAAGGTATCAAAATATCCAACTTACCCAACAACCAGTAAACCTGCCCTTCGTCATGCAGTCTTCTTATGGCTGTGTTGACAGGAGACATGTTCCATACATGGGAATCATGGCTTGCACCACCAAAAGATGCATCAACATACAAAATCCTGAGATCCGCATCACAAATCTAAAAATTTACAAATAGGTAATAATGGTAGGTATATTTATAAATCTAAGGAATATCTTACAATTTTTTTTTGTTTTTGTAAAAACTTACCACAAGACAATTAAGTGAGTGATAGCCCTTTCTGTTGTAGTAGACCTCCTCATCAACCCTTGGCTTGATAATAGCCACATGGGTCCCATCGATGCACCCGATGACCCCGGGGAATCCAAATTTGCTATTGAACCTAAACCAATATGTTAGTTTATTATTTTTAAACAATACATATGAATAAAGTAAACCTAAGTGGAAAATAAATTATATTAAAGGAAAAAGTGAATGTCGTGTCGTGCAGCGAAGTAAAACAACTGGCGGATGAGAGAGACAAATGGAAGAGAATTCATACTCCACCGACAAGAGCATAGCTCTTAAATAAAGATAGATCGATTAATACTGTATGTCTATAAGTAGGTACCATTGGTGGCTGTGACTTTTGGTTAGCATGCATTTATTATTATTAAGTACAAGTGTAAAATTTGCAATTACATACCTCCTTGCTACCGAGTCTCGTTCTGTTTGAGTATGTGGAAATTTTATATACTTTTTGAGTATTTCAGGCCTGTTAAGAGCCTCGGTGACCTCTTGCAAGCATTCTGATGTTGATTGCTGGCTGAGGTGAAGAACGTCGTTATCTCCTACACTTCCTTGGTAACTGCCGGTAGCGTAAAAGTTCAATGCCGCTAACACCTGAAACAAGCAAAATATTTTAACACTTCAGCATTTGTCAATAGGTTACCCAAGTTTAACATATGAAGTACCTACATACCTTAATTTCGGGTTTTATTCCACTGCTCCTTTCATTTGTGGGCAAAAACGGAATTATGTCCCCGCATAGCCTCACAAATGTAGCTTTGTTCACGCGAAATCTTCCTTGAAATTCCATCTCAGGCAGCAGCAAAGGCTGCGCCACTGCGCGCTGTTGGCGTCTCCGCTCAATGTTGAGTTTTTTCAGCCGCTGCTCCTCCGCTGCACTCATGAGCGCCATCCAAGCCATGGTTTCCCGCCTTTGTCCTAACACACACAAACAAACAAAAACGAAACAAAATTAGTTAAATATGACTATACAACAATAAGGAAAAGCCTAAAGCTTTCGTAATACAGCAATATAATTCAAAAAAGCAAGTTAAATTGAAAAATATTTCTTATCGACGGTTGAATGCGGTATCCCAAGAGTCGCCGTATTCAATTTGAGGTGTCGGTATCGGCTTCAAGACGATGCGTCGGTGTCAAAGTTTTGCGCGGTAGCTTTTATCTGTCAAAATCACTGAAACCATTCGTTCAATTGGCGTCGTAATCGTCTTCCAAATCGACGCATCGATATCAGGGAATGCGCGGTACGAAATCAGCGTCGGCTGTCAAATTGAAGTCGATGCCGACGATAATTTGAAATCGACGCCAGTTAGCCGGTAGCCCCCCTGCTTGTGGTTGTCGACTATTATAGTCGTTATAAGGAAGTTAAAATAACAAAATCCATTACAAGCTTCCAAATCATTACGCTACTCAAGGAAATTTTCAGTAGGCTAGGTTATCTTGTATCAATCACTGTCGATAACGGGAGACAGTTCGTCAGCAATGAGTTTAGAACGTATTGCAAGGAATGTAACATCACAATTTTCAATACGGTTTTATATTGGCCTCAACAAAACGGAGAAGTTGAAAGGCAGAACCGAGATTTATTGAAGAGGCTTAAGATCAGTCTTTTAGAAAAAAAGAATACCAAAGAAAGCTTGTGGGAGTATCTCACAATGTATAATAGTACACTACACACCACGACCGGAAAATCTCCGTCAGAACTATGTTTTAGACGTCAAAACAAGGATAAAATTCCTTCCCTACACGGTTTAGACAGTACAGACATAGATATGGAAGTAAGAGATCGGGACAAAATCCAAAAAGAAAAGGGAAAGGAATATGGACATAGGAAGAGAAGGGCTATAGAAACAAATCTGAATAAAGGTAATAAGTTCTATATCAAGAATATGGAAAAGACAAACAAACTGAGCTCGAAGTACAACCCGACACCTCATAAAGAACTTTAATCATGGAGATGTAACAGTCAGAAATGACCAAACAGGACAATCACTAAGAAGAAACATTGTCCATCTTAAGAAGATAGAAGGCCAATGGACCGCGATTTCAGACGAGCAACCCGAGAATTCAGGAAATGATGATTAGGAAGAAATAAATTAAATAATTTGATTCAATTGATTAAACAAGTAATAAACTAGATGGAAGAACAAAATATATTTTCTAACATATACTATTTATTTTAATTTATTAACAAGGGAGGGATGTAGTGTATGTATATGGTATATACATATACACTGTCTCGAGTGTCTTGTGTGGCAACACAGGAAAAGTCACTACTACAAGTGCATTGTCGAGCCAGTGAGGTACGAGTAAACAGTGGGTGTTACATTTATTATTAAAATACGTTGCCTACACGCCCACTTACGCAAAAAACAATCATAAATGAGAAATGCCATCTGCCGGAACTTGTATTAAATCAAAAAATGAGACCTTGCCTACTTAAAGGTTCGATGCACTAACAGCTGTTCGAAGCTCTGTCATAGAAAAGTTGGAATACAGATGGTGAATTCCATAGCGTTTCTTTGCTATTGTAGGGGCGCAATATAAGTTTTCGGAATGAATATGAAAAAATACTATTAAAGGTACAAAATTAATTTATTGTTTTTCAAAATAATCTCCCTTGGCGTCTATGCACTTTTTCATTTGATGAAACCAGTTTTGAAAACTTTTGTGCCACTCCTCTGTGGTGACCTCTGAAACCTGTTTTTCATACTCCTCGACAGCCTCTTCTGGTGATGAAAATCGTTGACCGCGTAATTGGTTCTTAATTTTTGGGAACAGAAAAAAGTCACAAGGTGCCAGGTCGGGACTGTATGCAGGATGACTCATGAGTTCTACATTTTTCACCTTCAAAAAGTCGTTTGTCTGTCTGGCCGTGTGAGAACTAGCATTGTCGTGGTGCAGGATGATACGGCGTTTACGGTTATTTTTACGGAGTTCGTCAATAACTTCCGGCAAACAAATGGTCGTGTACCAGTCACTATTCACTGTACGACGATTCTCTAAAGCAACAGTAGCCACGTGTCCAGTTTTATTAAAAAAAAGAAGCAATCATCTGCTTAGATGCACTTTTCACGCGCGCCACTTTGGTTGGTTTCGGCTCATCTTGAAAGACCCATACGCTCGATTGCTGCTTTGTTTTAGGATCGTAGCAATAAATCCATGTTTCATCACCTGTTACTATGTCCCACACCAAATTTGACGCACTTTCGTTGAATCTGGTAAGCATGGCACTGCACCAAGTGACGCGGTCCGTTTTTTGAGCCTCGGTCAAGTTGTGTGGGATCCACCGCGAGCACAGCTTTCTCATACCCAAATGTTTGTGTAGGATTAATTGTATTTGACTCATGCCTATTTCTAAGGATGCGCGAATTTCATGGTAGGCCACATGCCTGTCTGTTTCAATCATACGGCGCACAGCATTGATGTTTTTGTTGGTCACAGCGGTGGACGGCCGACCATCGCGAGATTCGTCACTGAGATTGATACGAACACGCTTGAATTCTGCAAACTAGCTATAAACAGTTGTCTTGCATGGTGCTTCATTGCCAAAAGCTGTTTCAAGCCGAGCGATGCTCTGTTGAGCTGTCAAATTACACTTAAAATCGTAGAAAATCATACTACGAAAATTTTCCCGAGTTAAATCCATGTTGATGCAAACACACAATTTTTTAAATGGCGCCACAAGGTAAAAACAAAAGACAGTCAGATGAAACAAACTGCATTCTACAGCCAAAGAGTTCTATTTTCAAATATTGCAATAAATTGTTAAATATTGTTTATGTAAGTGGCCAGTTCTGGAAACTTACAGTGCGCCCTATGTATTAGAAGTAGACGTTCACGCTTACACACTATCATCAGCACTAAACGCTTTGGTTAATTAATGTCAACAGAGAATTTAGATAACCTTATTGTGAGATTTATCGTACACTTAGTAAAGCCAAAGGCTTAAAAATCTTGAATCATAGCTAAAAACACTTTTGATCGTGTCACCTTTCAGATGAAAAAACTTAATCAAAATACAAGTAACCGCTATCATACCATTATTAATCTCTTTTTTGACAAAAAGCGCTACTTAGTCCAAATTCGAATCACGACATTTTTACTATTGTTCATCATGGTAATTTAACACGGTTTTAGTTGAAGCACGATCCACTATTAGTCCCAAAATACAAGATTGTAGTTACCTATAACATACGTGTATGGGATAAGTCCACCATTGTACAAAATATTTTGGTCTATTATTACTTAACTATTTAACTGTAACTATTTCTTGTACAATAAAGATATTAAACAAACAAACAAACAAACTAGTTCCTTACACACTTACTGCACTAAATGGTAACGTATCCAACGTATACGTTTTTCTATGTAACTTAGGTAAGTATGCCGAAGTAGATCTCAAATCGGAAACATGTGTTGCACGAAGATTGAAAAAAAAGGTTTTGCTAGGTTAATATATTCATTGTAATATTAACTACCTACTGTCGCATCTAAACTGTGTGAACTGTATCTATACTATGCCCGCGGTAGGTACTACGAGCAAAGCCGTTTGGCGGCAAGCGCGGCTTCCTTTGTCGGATGCCGCGAAAGAATATTGGCATTATTTAATCCTTTGTTGTACATATGGCGACAGTGCCGAAATGCTTACACGCGATAGATAGATAGTCTTTTTTCTCGCTCATGGCTGGTGCATGTCCTTCAGTTTAACTTTATTAGGCGGCCAGTTAGAACGTACATTAATTACTAACAAAGGCCCTTCCGATTTCTGTTAGGAAATCAACCGGCAATGAGGTTCGTACCTACCTACCTAGTTTTGTGTGGAAACCTAAGGGCTTACAGATTACGGGTTTGAGATCTAGTGAATGTACCTGCGTACCTAGGTACAGTGCAGAGTAAAATATGATTTGTGCAGTGTGAAACATGAATTTCAAGCAAGTGTTTCAAGGTGTTTTGAGTGTTGGTATGCCAGCTTATTTGGTCTTAAATTTCTGAAGGGTGTTCTTGTTATGTTACTGACGTAACAGGTATGTACCTACCTATTGCATATTATTTGTTACCATGTAATGAGGCATGTACCTAGCCTAGGTAGTGTAAGTCATATCAATAGGCGATGAGGTTAGAAACCCATCATTATTATGATTTCATTTTTCTAATTTCATGCCCACTATCACGCTAAAAGTGGCCTGGGCTCTATCTGCACCATTAGGGATAAAGACGTGATAGTGTATCTGTATTTATTAATAGAAACTTGTTTAAGTACCTAGATATTTAGGTAAATAAAAAAAAATATCCATGTTCCACATGTTCACATTGAAATGAAACTATGATACCTATCATGCAGTTCATGAAAACAAATTTTTCTCGTTCATTGCTTCCGGTCCCGGATTAGGAAATCTCCCAAATACAAATTTTTAAACACTGACATTCGAAGTTTGAAAATACGTTTGTCTCTGTCTATCATACACAACCTACCGTAGTGTGAGGTAGATAGAAGGCGATGGGCGGCGCCAATGATTGTTTACAACTATGAATGAATTTTAGTAGTCCACATAAAGGAGGTTTCGTAATTAATTTTGTAACAAATAGTAAAAAAAAAAAAAAATTACCTGCCGATTTTTTATTTTTTGCTTCTAAACCGTTTTTCCTACTTCCATGAACCAGCCTTTAGAGTCATCATCATTATCCGAGCGTATTCCTGGTTGCATCGTCGGCGGTAAAGCTTTAGAGCCCGGGGCCCGCTACCTTACCTAGGTGATTTGACGAACCAGCCCTTAGAGTATTTGTACTTAATTAAATGGGACGTTGTATAATCAGGTTATGAAAATCTTTCTGAGAACAGGTACAGGTACTAATTTTTAAAAAATAGTACCTTTTTGTTAATTTTCAGGGTTCCATACCCGAAGGGTGCAAACGGGACCCTATTACTGAGACTCCGCTGTCTGTCCATCTGTCCGTCTGTCCGTCTGTCCGTCTGTTCGTCTGTCACAGGGCTCTATCTTTTGAACTGTAATAGCCAGGCACCTTAAATTTTATCGATTATGTATTACTGTGGCCGCTATAACAACAAACACTAAAAATAAAAAAAAGTTGAAAATTAAAGGGGTTTTCATACAAAAAACTTGTTTTTTTCAGCGTTTTTTACTCAATCTGTCACAAGGCTCTATCTCTTGAACCGTAATAGCAAATTTTCACCAATTATGTATTACTATGACCACTATAACAACAAATACTAAAAATAAGATAAAGTTAATAATAATTAAAGGGGGTCGCCATACAAGAAACGTGTTTCTTCAGCGTTTTAAAACATTGTACGGTGATACCGAACCCTTCATGTACAAGTCCGACTCGCACTTGCCCGTTTATTTATTTATTTTTTACTCTGTTTTTTTTTGTATCGATATGTTCCCTTCTTCTTCCAATTTCTAAAAATGTTTTTTTTTGTGGTGAAATCCGTACAACTAACTGTGTTATTTATTAAATCTTGTTCCATTATTTCAGATTGAATTTTCTTACTCGTAGATTAGGTCCTCGTTCGAACTAAACGGAGTACTACCTCAAAATTAATTTGAGGATACAAATTCTTTGTGGCATCATAAACAATGCGAGTCATGTAAAAATGAATTTTTCACTGTGCAAAGATTGACCGTGGTATAGTACAAATTCTTTCACCACAAAAGTTTGGAAACCACAGAAATTTATTTACCGAGCGAAATAACGCTATAGGTGTGAGCGACACAACGATAGCGGGCTGTCAGTATGACACTTGTCAATTCGATGTGTGGCCATTACGTGTGATTGAATTACCCATGCAAAACACATTTTTTTACTTAACAATCCAATTAATAATTATTAATTCAATTTATACATTTATTAAAAAAGAAATAGATGAACTACACCAGATACATTATAAGACTGCTAGCTACTTCCCTATATTGACTGAAAAGCACAGTCAGTGGTAACACTTATCGTGACGTAGTTGTGTTCCTTTGCGGAAGAGAGTACCATTATTATTATACCATGGGCAAGGACCTTAGAGCAACACGGAATTCGTGTTGCTCTAAGGCATGGACAGCAGCGGCGGCCGGAGGCGGCGCCACACATATTCGTTTGGCACACACACATAGGCCGATCTGTGACAATAAATCCGGATGGTTTTGTTTGCCCCATATCACTTTAAAAACTTCTTCTTCGTCTTTCCCTTTTCCCACTTTAGGTGGGGTCGTGGTTTATCACTTTAAAAACTTATGATATTATTTCCAGGTGCCTTCTAACCCTTAATTCGTTGTACCCGACCTTACCCAAAATAAACGAGGTTGGATAAATCAAGGGGTAGAAAGGATAGACGCTGTATAATAGTCTCATGTATAGATACCTGACTTTATTGTTAACTTTTTTTACATCAGACTATACTTAGCCTCGCTTGGATTCCAGATCATAGACCCTGTTTCCAGTTGGCTCTGAACCAATTAAGTTATTGTTTATGCGATATTATCGTGTGGATGTTTTTACTGTACAGAACTCAAATCCTAGATTTTTAAATGCACTTATACATATTTTTGTGATGTTTCCAGCGCGCCGATCACGCCTTGACTTTGGTTTAAACTTAACTAGAATACATAAATTAAGCCAAGAAATTAAGTCGCACTGATTAAAAAATACCACATTATTTATATCTCCCTATATAAATACATGGATATCCATTAATTTTATTCCATTATGTTTATTTGTACTATAAACTTTATATAAAAAGGAACATTTGTAACAATAAATATTTTAAAATATTTAAGGCATTTAAATTTAAGTGAACTAAAAACTTTTTTTTTTCCATAAATAATCTTAATAATTATTATATTTTTTGTTGATTAATGAAATCAGATAATATAACAAAACACTATATTCATACAAACTAACAAAAATAAAATGTATTTTTATACTAAAAATTCTTGTGAAAAACGGAGTCAAATATAGGTAGGTAATAAAAAAATCAACTCTCATAAAACAGTATGGGTGAACATTTTCCACGCCTAATATATTTCTATGGTATATCATCTAAATAGTCTCCTCCCAATTATTCAGGTTTGTTTTTATTTTTCGTGTTTCAGGTTTGTTTTTATTTTACGTGTGTGTAAGTGGCCAACACCGTGGTCAGATTTATCAAGCTCCCTGGGCATCTGACATACTTTAAAAACTGCCTTATAATGATTACAGCCAAGACCAACGGCTCAACGTGCCTTCCGAAGCAAGGAGAGATAAATATAGAAGCGAGATATTTCATGTTACTTGAGGTCACCCATTAAAATTTGGACCACATACGGGGTTGCTTAACTTGCGTAAAAGCTAATAATGCAAATTTCTGTGGGTCTATCAAGCTCCTCATTGAACGGATAGGTAATGTTGGCTCTTCCTTTTCTTCAAACTGCAGGAAAATGGCAGAAACATTATCCGAATCCACTTGCACCGGTATCCACCCGAATATACCTTCTATATCGCTCTTATAGTTACTGTGCTTGTTCTAACGCTTCATTGCTATACATTTTCCAAATGAAGCGTTAAAACAAAAACAAAAAAAGATTATTAAAAAAAGTAGTCACTTTAAAAAAAACAGTCGCTACCGGGTATTTTTCACTCATTTCCACTTCACGCCTTCACTGCAGTCGAGTAGTTGGTGCCATCTAACAGCCGTGCAGAGAGCTTGTCTCTTGTTTCTTTGCAGAAAGGTACCTAAAGTGGCAAATCGCTAAAATACGCTGAAAAAAGATATAAGTACGTGATTTTATTACCCCTGTGGTATTTTTTACCCGGCAGCGACGACTTCCCCGGGTTAATTGTTCGTGTTCCCGGAATAATTATTTATATTCGCGTGCTAAAATTGGTTATGTTCTCAACTTCTTTTTCAAATTTTTAAATTGCGCTAAGTACTTATAGCTATATGTTCAGTTGGCCCTAACTTGGTTTCAATATCCGCACATAAAGGTAGTTTTACCTCATAGCGCCCGTTCGAAAGAATGAGAGTTGTAGAATAATTATGTTCGATGCCTATTGTTGAGGCTAGAATTTAATTTTATTAACTGACACGATGTTGAATCATGAAAATATATAAAGTTTTACAACTTTAGTCGCTAAATTATCAATTCAGGAGTAAGTAAATATATTTATGGGTTGCTGAGTTGTATTTGTTGTTTTTAAAGTATCGCTGGCTTATGAATATTCTGTTGGAATTGTCTAAAAGATGTATTGGTTTAATAGACGCTGTTTTACTATCCCGTTGCTTACATACAAAAAAGACGATAGGTTCAAGGTGATAAAGAAAACTTTTGGCTCTGCATTTATAATTTTCTTTTAATAATCACCTTTTCCAGTTTATAATAAAATACCAATACCATTTCAAAAATGCGAGTGTTCCATGTTCGCCTCATGATCTTGTGTTGAGAAGCTTGACACGAGCTGACTTTACTGTTTACGTTCGTAAACGGATTCATGGTTTTAATACTATCGCTACCTTTTATTCATTTTTTTTGTCTTCATATGTCCGGCTGATTGTTTCAGCTTCTGTTAGAGTACTGTTTACTTTGATACTGTCTTGCTTGTATTCCCTGAAAAAACGTTAATGAATTATGAATTTGCTAATTAATACATATAAATATTAAAAATACACACACACACACATTGGGCATATGAAAGTTCATAATAAAACAAATATGTCGGGATAGTAGTAAATACGTGGCGTGGGTGAGACGCCACGGGGCAGTTTAAATAATAAAAATCGTTAAACCCACAGAGAACACTGAATAGGTATATACTGACAATTGCCTTGTTTTGTACGGCTCATGGTATAATAAGAATGGTACCTACTCTCTTCCCGTGAATCACGTGACCAGCTCAGCGAAAACGAATACGTCATCAGCTACGACGTGATTCTCAAACTTTTTTAGTGGGGAACGCAAAGCCGAAGTAGGGTAAAAAATAAAGATAGGAACAATCAGGGCCGAGTAAAATACTTGCTTTGCTTTAATTAAAACACAAATTACAAAATAGTATATATTTTTACTCTGTTTCTTTTTGTATTGATTCGATATTATAGTTCCCTTATTCGTAAATAGGTCCTCATTTGAACTGAACGTCATAATTAATTTGAGAATACAATTTTTTGTGGCATTATAAACCTTAACAGTCAAATTTCTAAAAATTTACTTTTCGTGGTGCAATTACTGACCGTGGTATTTATTAAATCTTTTTCTATTATATCAGATTCTCTTACTCCTAGATAGGTCCTCGTTCGAAATAAACTGAGTACTACCTCATAGTTAATTTAAGAATATAAATTCTTTGTGGCATCATAAACAATGCGAGTCATGTAAAAATGAATTTTTCATTGTGCAAAGATTGACCGTCATGATATAGTATAATAATTATTAAATTCTTTCACTACAAGTTTGGAAACCACAAAAATTTATTTACCGAGCGAATTAACGCTATAGGTGTGAGCGACATAGCGATAGCGGGCTGTCAGTAAGACATTGTCAATTCGATGCCATTACGTGTGATTGAATTACCCATGCAAAACACATTTTTTAACTTAACAAACCAATTCTGAACTATTAATTCAATATATAAATTTCGATACCTTGCGGCTCAAAGGGTGTAACCACCAAAACATAACTTTTCAGGAGAGCCAAAAAACTGAAATTAAAATTTTGTATCGTACACAACTTGGTTGTTATTTATCCTATAAACATGATTCTCACACCAAAAGCCGTTAATTTTCGTTGTTCATAATTGGAGGCGCCCTTTCGAAATTGTTCGAAAGGTGTCTCGCGCGGAGATAGGTCGCTGGTTCTATGGTATATAATATATAGGCCTGGTGCCGTTATAAAGAAATGCACATGGTGTTAACCTATGAACATTCTCGTGGTCAAGTACTTACTGGTTCTATTACAGCAATCTGCTCTGGCTTTCTTGACGTGATTCGCTCTTGATAATGGCGGTCCCAACTCTGTCTTGACACCCGGCCGGGGTTTCGATGCACCAATATTTAGTAAAATCCACGATACTATCGAGAGCGCATGTGGACGCGATGCGATTTTTTTAAAGGAAGTAAGAAGAAATATGGACAAAAATGACAAATGTCAACCTAAATCTTGACATTGACAAGCGGAACACAAAATTGACAGCAATAAAACACAATATAGTACTTGACCATATTGTTCAGGGCAACACCAGTGCAAATTCAAATTATATATCTTATTTGGCGAAACCATTTCCTCCGGCCTTGAAAGGAACGTCTTTCAAAAACAAAAGAAAAAAAAAAACTTAAACATACATTGTGTTATGAATGTGTGGCAACCCTAGTTCACACAGAACCGAGGGTCCCTAAAATACTTATAGCTAAATTACTATAATACATATTATGAACTGCTTAGTATTGCTATGCTTAGTTCCTGCTATTGTGAGGGAAGCGGACATAGCTTGACTACGGGTCTTTTGTAGACACCGTGTTTTATTTTATTTTTTATTTATTTTATTTTATTATCACACAAAACAGATTACAACTATTACAAAACTACACAAAAAGAAACATAAAAAAACATTAAAACTGGTTGCAATTCAATACATGTGTGTACATGAAATAATAAAAGAGGTGTTCTTACAATCTAAGAGAAAACAAGTAGGTAAAATAAAAATATACAAAATCTTGCCTATTAAATATGTATACACTTTACATTTTAATCATATAAGATCCCCTTTAAAGTTTTAGTGTATCAGGCAAGTTTGGGATCAAAAACATCAAATTCAGGGTTAGTATTCGCAATCTCATTACACTGAAGGGCCATCCTCACAATTGGGTTATAAAATGACGTATTGTTTCTATATGTTTGTAGAGCAAAAGTTTCTATTTGATTTGACCTTCGGGCACTATACCTAGTGTTGAAAGATATTTCAGAAAGCAAAGAGGGAACATCAAGTAAAGAATGAACTATTTTGTAGAAATATATAAAATCAAAATATTTTCTGCGGGTTTCCATCTTTTGAATGTTAAATCTTAATAGTCTTTCCTCATAATCAAGAGTGGTACGTCCTAAATGTTGACGATAACACAAAAATCGTAAGCACTTTTTCCGAACTCGCTCTATATCATCAGCATGTACTTTGTAGTGTGGGGACCATATTGGGCTGCCATATTCTAAAATGGATCTACACGAGTAGATCATAGAATGCCCTAGCTACGAAGCTAGGGCATTAAACAAATAAATAATTGATCGAGGATTTTTAAAGTCTTTAGTGGACCTAAAGACGAAACCTAGTAGTTGATTTGCTCTTGTTGTTATATGATCGTAATGTGCTCTGAAAGTTAGTTTGGCAGCGAACATAATACCTAGATCTTTTACTTCAGTCAATCTTTTAAGGACCTGGTTATCAACGATATAATCATTAATGATTTTATTACATTTGTTAGTGAACGTTATAACGAAACACTTGTCAATGTTAAGATTCATAAGGTTTTCCTTGCGCCAATTTGAAATAGTATTTAAGTCTTTCTGTAATAAATCACAATCATTGATAGTGTTAATAGTTTTAAATATTTTTAAATCATCGGCGTACAACAAACATTCACAAGACAATTATGAGATCGTTAACGAACACAACAAACAACAACGGTCCTAAATGTGACCCCTGGGGTACTCCAGATGGCACGGCGATGGGAGATAAAGTGCATCCTCTTAAGGTTGCCAACTGGCTTCTTTTATCTAAATAAGAGGTCAACCAGCGTAAGAGACTACCGTGTATACTATAGGAGGCAAGTTCAATACAAAATTGTCTATGATTTACTTTGTCAAAAGCTTTCGAGAAGTCTGTATAGATAGAGTCAACCTGACCACCTTTCGCAAAGCTCTTACATATATAGTTTTTGTATTCAAGAAGGTTGGTCACGGTTGATCTAGACTTTACGAAGCCATGTTGCTTATCAGAAATCAATGGTTTAAAATGGTTGAATAAATTATTGTGAACCTAAGATTCTAAAAGCATAGCAAAACATGATAGAATGCTTATTTGTCTATAATTTTCAAAGCGTGACTTATCTCGTTTAACTTATTTTTGATAATACAATAAATGTCATCAAATGCGTCCATGGCCTTATAACTGACTTCATATTCTGATTTAAATCTAAATTAATTAAATTAATGTCATCCATTAATTGGATGAGTTCTGATCTTAATTGGTCAATTACCTGAGCCTTGGTAACGAATTGTTTAGCCACCCTTCTATCAGTTAACTGAGAAATCATATCATAAATAGATTGAGTTTTTAAAAAACATTGAGATCGTGCAGCCTGGCAGCTCACTTCAGTTTTCTTCCAGTAGCCATCTTTATAGAACGTCGGATAATTGTATTTGATTATAAAGTCAATTATTCAGGAACAAGAAAAGAAAAAAAATATATTATTTGTTAACCAAATGTAACCACGCGATGAATACAACAATCTTAGCTAGGTGTATAAGCGGTTATTGTATTTGATTACAATGCCAATTACAGCATGAGTAGAAAATAAGTATTTTCTTTGTTTACTAAGTAAACAAGCGACGAATACACTTGGTATAAACTGCAATTGTACCTATGTTAATTTCAGAGCGAGAAGAAAATAAGTATATTTGTTTACTAAAATAAACAAGCGATGATACCAGTTGGTATAAACTGTAATTGTTTGCCAATTAACAGCGCAAGAAGAAAATAAGTATATTTGTTTACTAAAATAAACAAGTGGTAAAACCACTTGGTATAAACTGTAATTGTATGCCATTGAACAGCGCAAGAAGAAAATAAGTATATTTGTTTACTAAAATAAACAAGCGGTAAAACCACTTGGTATAAACTGTAATTGTATGCCAATTAACAGCGCGAGTAGAAAATAAGTATATTTGTTCACTAAAATAAACAAGCGATAAAACCAGTTTGTGGCTGACCGCAGTGTACGTATGTACCGTCAGTCAGCGAGCGAACTTGTAGAAAGAACTCGGATATTTACGAAGGTAACTTGTTTAACAAAACGTACCTTATCTACACTTCTTCACTTCTACACTAATATTATAAAGAGGAAAGATTTGTACCTATTTTTGTATGTTTGTATGTTTGTAATGAATAGGCTCAAAAAGTACTGGGCCGATTTAAAAAATTCTTTCACCGTTGGAAAGCTACACTATTCCCGAGTGACATAGGCTATGTGTGTACCACGGGCGAAGCCGGGGTGGACTGCTAGTTTGTAAATAAAGCGAAAATATAGCGACATAAACATTATGCATTCATCAACCTCAACCGAGTCAAGTTATATACTACTATAAATATAATTTTAAATGCAAGGAAGGAACAATTTACCTACCTTTAGATTAATTAGGTATATAACTTTTATATAATTAAGCGGGGACAAACAAACAGTGCTGTTTAACAAGGTTGCCTTTTGTATAGATATGTACCTAACCTAACATCATAACACAATTTATGAGCACCGGCTATTTTACTCAATCTGGTTCGTAAGGCCAAATTTATGAAGGCGCCCTTTCGAGATTGTTCGAAAGGTGTCTCGCGCGGGATAGGTTGCTGGTTCTATGGTATATATAGGCCTGGTGCTGTTATAAAGGTGTTAACCTATGAACATTCTCGTGGTCAAGTACTTACTGGTTCTATTACAGCAATCTGCTCTGGCTTCCTGGACGTGGTTTGCTCTTAATAAAGGGGACGGTCCGAACACTGTCTTGACACTCGGCCGAGGCTTCGATGCACCAATATCTAGTAAAATCCATGATACTATCGAGAGCGCATGTGGACGCGATGCGATTTTTTAAGGGAAGTAATGACATATGGATAAAATTGACAAATGTCAACCTAAATCTTGACATTGACAAGCGAAACACAAAATTGACAGCAATAAAACACAATATAGTACTTGACCATTTTGTTCAGGGCAACACCAGTGCAAATTCAAATTATAAAATATCAGTGGCAAAACCACACGACTTTTCAGGAGAGCCAAAAAACTGAAATTAAAATTTTGTATCTGTCACAACTTGGTTGTTATTTTCCTATAAACATGTTTCTTATACCAAAAGCCGTTAATTTTCGTTGTTCATAATATTCAAACACAACGTTTTAAGAAACATGTATAGTTTAAAATTTAGCTGGTGAATACGCCTCACAAAATTAAAGTTGTTTATGTTTTACGCCCCATAAAAAGACTGTTGCGTTAGTAAGTAATCACCACTTTCAAAATTGAAATTGTATTTTTTAACGTTTCTTTTTATTTTATTCCTTTTTTTGCGTTTATATTACAATACTTACATTATTTTTTTGTAGAATAGGTCAATTTGGCATCTCTTAGTACATCAAAGTATTGTATTCTATACTAAGATTTATAGCTGTTGTTTTCAGATTTTGAGAACTTGAAATAGTACTCAGTTCGATAGTGGAGCAAAAATTGAATAAGATGTCATTCAAAACTTATTTTGGTCAAAATGGTGGTTACGCCCTTTGAGCCGCAAGGTATCGATTTATTAAAAATTCAATATATGAACTACACCAGATACATACGAGGGCTGTTTGATAAGTACCCGTTTTCTAAATATATTAATATCACTGGCCGCAAATAAGTATACCACCTTTTTAAGCCATTATTCAGAGGCGGGAAAGTTAAAAGAAAAATGGCATTCTTTACAACGATTCAGTGAAGGCGTGAACTTAAAATTGTTAAAATGGAGAAAGAACAGTATCGGTCTGTAATTAGATTCTTATTTTTGGAAGGAAAAACATGTGATGAAATAAAAGTAAGAATGCAAGTGGTTTACCATGAATTTGCTCCTTCTATGACAACCGTCAGATATTGGTATAACGAGTTTAAGCGGGGGAGAACAACCGTCTTTGATGAGGATCGCCCAGGCCGGCCAGTTGAGGTGACTACAGACGATATGGTTAAGAAAATTGAAAATATCGTTTTAGCCGACCGCCGAATTAAACTTCGAGAAATCGTTGATGCTGTAAATGTTTCAATCGAGAGGGTACAACACATATTAGAAGAAAAATTGGGTATGAAGAAAGTATCGGCGAGGTGGGTGCCACGTTTACTCACGGAGGAGCAAAAACGGAACCGACTGACTACTTCGGAGCAGTGTTTGGCCGTGTTCAAACGTAACCCAAAGGAGTTTCTGCGTCGTTTCGTGACCGTGGACGAAACGTGGGTCCACCACTACACCCCGGAAATGAAAGAGCAGTCGAAGCAGTGGATTTTACCGGGTGAACCTGCTCCAAAGAAAGCAAAAACCATCCCATCGGCTGGAAAGGTTATGGCGACCGTTTTTTGGGATTCGCAGGGTATTATACATATTGACTATTTAGAAAAGGGAAAAACAATAACAGGGCAGTACTATGCCAATTTATTGGATGAATTTGACGCCGTGTTGAAGGACAAACGACCCCATTTAAAAAAGAAAAAAGTACTGTTTCATCACGACAACGCCCTGGCTCATTCGTCCAGAGTTGTGACGGCTAAATTAGCACAGTAACGCTACGAACTATTGTCTCACCCCCCGTATTCTCCAGATTAGGCCCCATGCGATTTCTTTTTGTTTCCCAACCTAAAAAATCGTCGGTGGCAAGCGATTTGGATCAAATGACGAAGTCATTGCCGCCACAGAGGCCTATTTTAATGACTTTCCAAAATCATACTTTTTGGATGGTTTATTGAAGCTTGAGTATAGGTGGAACAAATGTATAGAGTTAAAAGGTGACTACGTAGAAAAATAAATGCATATATACAAAAAAAAATTTTTTTTTTTCCATAAACGCGTACTTATCAAACAGCCTAAGTAATAGGACTGTTAGTTATTATTTTATATTATTAACTAAATTAAAAAAATCCCTATATTGATTGAAAAGCACAATCAGTAGTAACACTTATCGTGACGTAGTCGTGTTCCTTTGCGGGAAGAGAGTACCATTCTTATTATACCATGGTACGGCTTATAAAAGCGCGTACGGTCAATTAGTCGTCAGTTTGGCTCGGGGCCGCACGTGCACGGTATCTGTGACTAGGCGTAGCCATGACTCATTATTATCATTTTTATAATAGATGCGGAAAAAAGTTTTATAAGCTTCAGTTGTACTTCGTGGTGGTCATCACGCAGACGCTAGTCCGCACATCTGGAGATTCTGGGTTCGACCCCCAGCCAGGGCAAGTTGGAAAATGGCCTTTTTCAAATTGTCCTGGGTCTTTGATGTTTATCTAATTAATTTTTTGACGTGACAACGTCGAATAACTCAAATACAACAACATTTACTTCCTCGGGCTGCATGCGCGAAAAAGATGACGTCATTGTCCCGTTACGCTCATTGTCGCGCTCCGCAAGCGAAAGCGCGGCACGAACGAGAGAGAGAATTTTTGACGTTGTCACGTCAAACTACCGTCCGGCGTCCGTAAACCGACTTTACAGACAACCAATTTTTTTAAATAAACATTATTTTATAATTAATACATGCTTTTGCTAAATATACGAGTAGGTACCTAAGAATAAAATTAAAATTTCTTTTTTCTATGTTGGTACGTCCTGTGAGTCCTGTGACTGTGAATGGCTTCTTTTCTGATGATGTCACACGAAAGTACTTAAACGAGGTGTTTTGGCTGACTTTCTGTATGCGTGTATTACTTGTGTACCTATGTCACCTGTATGACGTCATCTGAGCGTTTTTGGCGCAGTCGTAGAAACTTTAACATTGATTTTCATTGATAATACAATAGATATCCCTCAAATATTATTATAGTGTGATTTTTATGTATCTAATAAATAATTATTTGAAACAATTTTTATATACTCGTAAAATATAGTATCGTTGAGTTTTAAAATTGTGTTATTGGATTGGATACATCCCATAACACAATTTTAAAACTTACTTTGGGGTTAGCTCAGTCAATGTGATTTGTCCTTATATATATATATATATTTACACAAATATATTATGGATGTAATTATGTATAATTGTAATACTAAAAATGTAAATTATGTATAAATAAATAGTAACGAAGTAGGACTTCGCTGGCACTTGTACACGTCAATAAGTTGAGTATATGTCGGGATAGTAGATAACACGTGGCATGACGCGCCAAATAAAACTCGTTAAACGCGCACCTGCGAATCGTTAACCTCACTATTAACTTGTTGTGTACGGCTAATAAAAGGGTAGCACGGCCGATTAGTCGTCAGCCTGGCTAGGGTGGCTTCACAGTGCACAACTCCTGAATATTCGTAATTGTGCTTTGCTATGGATGTGCTTGGTCATGCCTTATTGAGAAACGATTATTATAACAAATGTAGATCACCTGACTTATTTGTTATAATGACATTCTACTTTACCTAGACGGGCACAGGCTTAAGCCTTGTGGGCACAGGATAACTCTGTACGTTCAGTGAAAACTGAGTTAACTCGAGTAATATTGGTTTTAATATTCTTACATATTCTGAATCAGAAAAAAAATGCTATTTTTCTGTCTTATTTTCATAGCCGTAGGGCTTAAAATGCCAAAGTTAGGATTCGTGTAAAGTGATGTAAGTACGGGTTGTTCCCACAACTTTTTTTGTGTTTTTCAATACTATTCCATTTAAAGCTAGTTGAACTAAACTATATTTTTAATTTTGTTAGTGTAAAGTGATATAAACAGAATCATAACACTTAAAAAGGACGGACGGAAAGGACGGGTACTCAGATTTGTGTATAGTGATATCTCTTTTTTTTTCGACATTATCAAAATAAAACAAGCATATTTTCAAATGCTGTTTAATTTTGTGACTTCTCGCTGTATTATTAGAGATCTCATTTGTCTATGAAAACAGTAAATGTATATCATTTAGCACTAAAGCAAACCAGAATGTGTAAAATGTTATAATGTGACTTATATTAATTGGCACAAATAAAATGTTGTTTTTTTGTGTGTCAAACGACATAACTCAATGTTTTTAAATTTTTTATATTAAAAAAGAAGGCATAACGTTATATTTTTTTCAGTATTTTATTGAAATGGTTATTATCTATCAATAATAGAAACCAAAAATTATAAAACTTCCATAGAAAATGAGTGGGAATTTTTTGAAACTTTAAACTCGATTATCTCAAAACTATGATTTTTGACTTAACCCCGTTTTCACTGAACATACAGAACTGTGCGGGCAAGAGATTTAGTTTCACCTGTGATGTGGTCTCACAAGGAAGCTTCTCATAGATTAGCGCGAGGGGGGCGCTGATCTTACAACACACAGAACAGTTTAAATATTTTGTCTATAGTTTTACAACCGGCCGCTTGCCTGACGTCAAACCTCTTTGGAAATATATTTGTGCGAAAAGTTTTACAACCGGCCGCCACCCGACGTTAACCCTTCTTGGGAATGCTCAATGCTATGAATGAATGTAGCACGAGATGTGTGTGCATAGTCCTTTAGTCGCCTCTTACGACATTTACAGGAAGAGATAGAGTGGTCCTATTCTAACCCGGAACCACACGGTTCTACGTTACCTTCAATATACTTAAATGCAAAATCAAAGATCCTACTTACGAAATTAGGTGTCACAGATAAAATTTTCAAGTCAGAAGAATGGTGTGCCTGCAATTTTAGAACCAAATGGTATCTGGCGGGACAATGGAAAGAGGCCCGACTTCGCTTGTGTGGGATGCTACATGTGTAGAAACCGTAGCTCCATCCCATGTACGAGCGACTGCCCGAAAGGCGGGCGCAGCAGCGACGACAGCAGAAACCATCAAGAGGCGCAAATATGCGGAAATGCCGCCAGCCTTTTGGGTACTTTGCCCTGTGACGGCAGCGATTTGGCCTCAATTTTTTATATATGTTATTTCTATTTTTAAATATTTTTAGTTTAGTTAGTTTTAATTTAGGTAATATTTTAATTTGTTTAGTTTTAATTTAGTCACTTATTAGTTTTACGTTGTATTTTTAGTTTGTCACTATTTTAATATGTTTTTACGAAATAAAGAAAATCTTAGTAAGTGATTATGAAAAAAAAAGAAGATGTATAACTGATAATTGACTTATATCGTCAAAATTAAACCGGCGTTATCGATTGTCCTGAACTTTTAGACAAAATTAATATTGATATTCCAAATACTTCACTGAGAAATAACAACAGTTTTATGTGACCACCAGCTTGTACAAATTATAGACAATTTTTTTTTCTTTTATCGGGCATTAAAATCATGCAATAAATTTTGTTCAGAAAATGAGTGCGTAAAGTCTAATTTTTTATTCCGTAAAATATACAGCTGTAAATTTTGATATGTCAGAGATTGCAAACCTTTTTGGCCGGGCACATTTTTCATTAAATTCCAAATTTCAATAAGAGTGTGAACATCGGAGTCTGTACATTTTATTTGTTAGTAAATGTAACCATTTTATTAAGTGCGGCGCTCCAAATCAAAAGAGGATTTACGGCAAGCGATATTTACGTCCCTTTTAACCTAAAATTGTAACTTTGATAATTCAATATTAAAAAATGTCATAACATTTTAAATATACCAGAAAGTTTAAAATTTATCTTTTTCTAGCTAACACAGCTTTTTAGCTGCAGAGCGTTTTTAGTTGCAACACTTTTGAAATGTTAGAATTCTACGGAATAAGATATCTGACTTTAGATATGCAAAACCCTTCACACTAGGCGTGTAATTGAACAAAAGTTTTTTAATTCTCAACCCCCTTTCGTCCTTTAATGTCGTTTTTAGATTTATAGATTAGTTTCTTTTTCATCAACCTTGGTTTTTCATAACATTATATTGTATAGTTTCTGCCTTCATTTTCTTTGAACTATTGTGTCCTTGAGCTTAAAAAGTGTCATCCAATTGGTTTAAGTGATATTTTTTACATAGATAAGAAAAAGCTGTAAGTTTTCCGAAACAAGATCAAATAAATAAAATAAAAGCTTACGAACAATGCCAAAGTCGATTAAAAGAAATAAGTAATACGCTTTAGTCTTAAAAACACAGCTGAGCTGACCAGTCCCTACTGATGGCACAATTAGTTAGTGCAAGTGTTAAGAAACTGTACTTTATTGGGCAGTAAATGATTTTTTTATTTAACAATAAATAATATAAGATATTCTAAATTATTGCATACGGAAATTAACGCGTAACACACGTTTTTAATTTATATAAGCTGATGTTTCGTTCGGGTTGCGTCAACATGGTCTTAGCTTCGGTCTTAGCATAATTTACGAATGACTACTTTTATTATTATTTGTTAAAAATAAATATATAGAGACAAATCACACTGATTGAGCCAGCCCCAAAGTAAGTTGTAAACTTATGTTATGGGATGGATACTAACTCAACGATACTACATAATATGTAGTATCGTTTGCATTCAATATTCTCATTAAATATATTATATTTTATAATAATGTTGAATACCTTAATATATTAATGATGCAACGTGATATGTAAAATAAGAATTTAATACCTGCCTTAAAAAAGTAGTGAAATATTTGCAGGGTTTATGTATGTGAGTTTGTTTATTCCGCCATATCTTAGAGTTGTTACATCATCCTGAGTAATATGCTATTATTGTCAGTGTTTTAATTTTTGTTTAAAAATTACTTATTATATAATATACCTCGGTCCATCAAGTAAAAGGCCGACGAGGTTCATGATGGGTACTTCCACCAGCAAATAGACAACAAAGCTGAAGAACAAGGCGACCGTCGCGACGCCCAAGCTGCCGCATAACTGTAACGATACAATTGAGTTACGATCAACGAACCTAAACCCCAAACCGCAAAGAGCATGTACTAACGGTAGGCAGACCCTGGTGACGTAAGCAACGTAAGGAAAGGAGAAGATGTATAGCTTTGTAAGATGTGCAAGCTGTTTCTCTTCCCACGGAGATTGTAAAAGCCGCTCGAGGCTGAGAATCTGAATCTTGTCAACAGGCTTGCGTCTGGGAATGCATCACTATTTTGATTCCCTTTTTTAGGGTTCCGTGGCCAAATGACAAATAACGGAACCCTTATAGATTCGTCATGTCGTTCTGTCTGTCTGTCTGTCCGTCCGTATGTCACAGCCACTTTTTTCCGAAACTATAAGAACTATACTGTTAAAATTTGGTAAGTAGATGTATTCTGTGAACCGCATTAAGATTTTCACACAAAAACAGAAAAAAAAATGTTTGGGGATTCCCATACTTAGAACTGAAACATAAATTTTTTTTGTTTATCAAATGGGATATCTATGGATAGGTCTTTAAAAATGATATTGATGTTTCTAATATGTTTTTTTTCTAAACTGAATAGTTTGCGCGAGAGACACTTTTAAAGTGGTGAAATGTGTATCCCCCCCCCCCCCCCCCCTGTAACTTCTAAAATAAGAGAATGAGAAAACTAAAAAAATATATGATGTACATTACTATGCAAACTTCCACCGAAAATTGGTTTGAACGAGATCTAATAAGTAGCTTTTTTTTAATACGTCATAAATCGTAAAATGTTACTTGCTGCTACGGAACTCTTCATGGGCGAGACCGACTCGCACTTGGCCGCTTTTTCATCTTTACACTCACCATCATGCTAACTGCAAATTTTAGATCTTGCCCAAAGCTCTGACTACACCTTTAGGAATAAAGAAAAGATATTGTATATTAACTTACAATAGTAAATCCGTCTAAGTAGTAGGAGTTTCGGCTGATAAAGGAATTCCTCTCCATGATAAGAAAATGCAACATGTACACCCCGTAGGTGAGACGGCTGAGCGGCACCCACGGGGACCATTTGAAGAAACTGTTCAAAATACCTGAAACATAAACACAGGCAACGATTGATGCGTTGAAGAATAGTATGAGGATTCCTTATTTTTTAGCAATCTGTAACCTACTGGTGGAAATATCTTTCCCTCTTTCCTTAATTATCATTTCGCTGATTTTTCTTTTATCTTTCTATCGTAACCCTGTGCTCCGCTGTGAACTATTTTCTTGTACCCTTATTCTACTCTGTTAACTGTGTCTATTCTTGTGCTTTCATCGCAACTGTAATAAACGTATGGTATGTGCAAATGGGAATGCGTCGACGAAGAGATGTCTATGCTCAGCAGTGGGCGGAAGAAGGGCTGGGATGAGGATGATGATGTGCGAATGGATTTTTATCAGCAATTCCCTACCGCTGGAATTCCGGACTATTGAGGTAGGACTACATAACCTTTTATCCGCTAATGGAAAGGAAATTAGAGGTACAACTGACTTTATCATTTCAAGGGATATATCATCATTACCAAACGCATTGATTGGACTTAAGCCTGACAATAATATCAACCACCTCATTTGCAAAAATACCTTAAGATTAAAAGTGGGCCAATTGATAACAGGTTGGTAGGCAACTTTTGCTAGCGTTCTGTGTTTAATTGAATGTGTATGGTTTTTAAGAGGAGCACAGAAATACGTATTGAGTTGTTTAATATCAGTGTTAAAATCAGCATTAGACGTCTGTTTACCTACTCCAATATCCTTTAGAAACCTCCAAAGCTTGTGCGTATTCTCTCTTTAAATTGATAAAATTACAATAGATAATGCTACTTTATATAATTCGTTATCTTCATCTTCTAGTAGAGAAAAGTAAAGGATTATTTTTTAACGACAACATTATTTATGGTCTCTCTGAGAAATTTACTATAACTGATTGGCACTCCAAAATGATCCGTACCAGAAGTCTTTGCTCTGGTTTACTCCGCTCCATCCCGCTCCGATAGAGAATGCTTTCCAGTTCGTCCATATACGATAAAGAATTTCTTCTGGAAGGATTTAACATACTGAGATGCGACAGAGTTGACGGTCGCAAGCACGGCGGGGTACTGCTGGCAGCGTCGCAGAGATTGCATTTAAAACGAATCCCGATACCTACAGATATCTACTTGGACGCACGGCCATTTGAACTTGTTTGTGCAGAGGTATATTTTGATGAGGAGCGGAATAGTCGCAGTCAATTTATGCGTGGAGTAGTTTATATACCACTAACTGTGCAGTATAGGAGGTCTTCAATGATTCTTCCTTTATTATTCGATTTGAAATATTTTATTTATTTAATTTTACAAAATACATTAGTATAATTTGAGACGTGCTTTCGTGCTTGCGTGTGTGGAATGTTCCGGAAAGAGAGTGTGTAGGGGATTGAGTAGGTACATCAATCGATTATCGATCGACCGGCTGCTACTCCCCAATAGATGGCGCCACTAGTGGCGTTGACATGCCCCCGGCCTTGGAAGACTCTTCCAAAGGTACGTCTTCTTCTTTCGGATTGTCCTCTGGTTGCATCGGCAATGGGCAGATCTTGGAACACGATCGTCTTATGATCCCTGTCGCCGTACGGATGTCGGCAATTCGTGATATTCCGTCTGAACCAGGAAAGGTTCTCACGATGCGACCTAATTTCCATTTGAGTGGCGGCAAGTTATCGTCTTTTATAAGAACCAAGCTGTCCATGAAGATGTCGCCTTTGTTGTATTTTCTTTTTGTCCTCGTTTGCAATTCAGCCACGTACTCCTTGGACCACTTTTGCCAGAAGTGGCGACGAAGTAGCTCGATGCGTTCGTAGCGATTGAGAGAAGTGATCTTTTTATTCGTCACGTCTAAGCCGTCGTCGGCGCTCGCAGGAGAAGTCAACGGCCGGCCTATAAGGAAATGACCTGGTGTAAGGGGAGAGAAATCGTTTGGATCTTGAATTGATGACAGCTTCGATTTGTGTCAAAACTGTGCTAAATTCTTCATAAGTTAGCCTAGCGTTACCCACAATACGTTTAAGGTGATATTTACACGACTTTACACCTTTATCCCATAATCCTCCGAAATTTGGTGAGTAAACTGGAATAAATGAGAATTTTAGCCCATCATTAGCGGCAACATTCTTAATTTTTTCTGAATTATCGCATAAAAGTTAGGAAAATTCTTTTTCCGCACTAACAAAGTTTTTTCCGTTATCAGAAAAAATTACATTAGGTTTACCTCTTCGGCTAATAAAACGTTTTAATGCTAAAAGAAAATCGTCAGTGGAGAGACTGGTAACAAGTTCTAAATGTAATAAAGCTCGAGTAATGAAACAAACGAATAAACAAACATACGCTTTCATTAGTTGTGCTCCTCTGCCTTTTCGATTTAGGAGGTACATTGGTCCACAGAAATCGCAGCCAGTCCTGATGGAGGGAAACCCAGCATCCAGGCGCTCAGCGGGAAGATTTTCCATGATCGGCGTTAAAGGTTTACCACTAAAACGCGCACAAGTAACACAATCACGAACTACTTTTCTCAATAAGTTCCTGGCGCCCAATGGCCACCAACACTCGCGCATGGAAGACAAGAGTAGCTGTGGACCGGCATGAAGTAAGCGTCTATGCTCGTATCTAACCACCAGCAACGTAAAATGATGTTTATTGCAAAGTAACATCGGATGCTTCTTATCATAATTGAAACTGGAAGAGTTAGAAAGTCTACCACTGACTCTAATCACTTTTTGATTATCCAAAAATAAATTAAGTCCAGATAAATTACGCGTTTTTATAGGGGAATTATTATTACGTAACAAATTATCATAAACGTCCGGAAAGGATTCGCGCTGCGCACACTTGACTAACAATAACTGTGATGAACGCAGCTCGTCCGTCGATAAGAAACCGGGTTTGTTGTTTTGCTTCCCGCTGCAGCCTACTGCGAATGTTATCGATGAATCGCAATACATATGCACCTATGCGTATACGAGTAAGTTTAGAGTACGACGAGTCCTTTTTAAAGTCAAGTAGGTCATTCTCGGCTGGAGCGCAAACAAAACTAACCTTAGTGGGAGGTTTTAATTCGGGCAAAGAATTTAATTCGATTTTATTATCGTATTGTATATAATCCGAACTATTAAAATCAAGAGATTGTAGAAATGACAGTCCGTTCCACCATAAATTAGTATTAATTAATAAATTTAAATAAACACCTCTGGACAACAAATCTGCTGGGTTATCTTTGCTAGGTACATGTAACCATTCAAAGTCCTTTGTGGTACTTTTTATTTTTGACACACGAGTTTGCACAAAGGTTTTGAGTAGATGTGAAGACATTCGGAGCCTACATAAGACAATGGTCGAGTCTGTCCAGAAGTATGTTTTAGTAAAAGTTAGACGTAAAGATTTTACAATCTTTTTATAAAGCTTAGTGCCTATATACGTAGCCGAAAGTTCTAGTCTAGGTCTATACCTAGACTAGAACTTTCGGCTACAGCTTGAAGATTGAAGCTAATTTCGTTTTCGAGCAAAGTAATTTAACAGTGGGGACTGATGAATCATAACTATAGGTGCGTATATATTCACAAGCGCCATAGGCCTTAGAAGATGAATCGCAAAAAATATGTAGTTCTCTATATTCCCTACTTTCAGATAAAGCATGACGTGGAATTTTTAATTCGCCTAAGCACCTCAAGGTACCGATAAAATTATTCCAGGCGTCTGCAACATCCTGAGGGACAACGTCATCCCAACCTAACTTGTCTAACCACAGCCTTTGTAACAATATTTCCGCGATTATAATCGAGGGAGACAAAAGACCTAATGGATCATAAATTTGAGCTATATTAGATAACATCTTTCGCTTATTTAATGTAGATGCATCTAAATTAAAATCTATTTTAGTTGTAAAGTGCAGCTCATCAGTATCGCTATTCAAACCTATGCCTAAAGTTTTGTTTTGAGTATGCTCGCCCTCAAAGGTTTTGGTAGAAGCATAACGCGTGACATCAGAGTTGAATGTCCACTTACGAAGTGGAAAGCATCCAGACTGTAAGACCTGTCGTGTCTTTCCACAAATATCTAGCAAGGTTAAAATATCATCATCACCAGTTATCAAATCGTCTACGAATATATCTTCGGTGATGACGCGAGCTATGACGTCATCCGTGCACTCTAAAGCTAGCTGGCGTATACAGCGCATACTGAGATACGGGGCTGATGCTGTATCGTAAGTTACACAGGTCAGCTAATAAACTTGCAGAGGATCTGTAGGTTTTTCACGCCATACAATTAATTGCAATGACCTTTGGTCTGGCTGAACCATGACCTGCCTGAACATTTTACAGACATCAGCACATGCTACATACTTGTATTGCCGAAATCTTAAAATAATAGAAAATATATTATTCTGTAGTGCTGGACCTGGTAATTGGTTGCAATTTAAAGATTTATTTGATGTCGGCACAGCACTACCGTTAAAAACTACACGTAATTTAGTAGTAGAACTACTCTCTCTAAACACACCGTGGTATTTAAAAAATTTGAAAAAAATAGGCTTTGGCGCATTATCAATACGCTCCATATGACCTTAAGCCTCGTATTAACGCATAAACTCAACATACATTTGTTTATAATCGGGATTACGCTCTAATCTCCGTTCTAAAGACAAAAATCTATTTTTAGCTAACGTATAAGAATTATATTCGCAAATAACATAGAAGATCTCCAAAAGATGCTACACAGCCTTTATGAAGCTTCCATGAAAGTAGGACTAAGGATGAATATGTCCAAGACAAAGATAATGTCAAATGCCCCCGGATTCTCGAATCCAACTGTTTCAGTTGGAGACGAGAGTTTGGAGAAAGTCGATGAATATGTTTACCTTGGACATATTTTATCCTTAAAAAAGTTAGCAAGCAAGAAGAAAAGGAAAGGAAACAACAAAAACAAGAAAAAAGATAAGAATAAAAACAAAAACAAGGAGATCGATAGGCGAATACAGCTTGGATGGGCGGCATTCAATAGACTGCATGACGTATTGAAATCGGCCGACACTCTACAATGCCTGAAGACCCGCTTATACAACCAGTGTGTCCTGCCCACTATGACGTACGGTGCTGAGACATGGACGATCACGAAGGAGGCTGTGCACAAACTGAGAGTCGCACAGAGAGCCATGGAGCGCGCTATGCTTGGCATCAGGTTGCTGGATCGAGTTCCTAACACCGTAATCCGACAACGTACTAAAGTACAAGACGTTGGTATAACGGTGATGAACTTAAAGTGGAACTGGGCAGGACACCTGGCCCGCGGAGTGATGGCAGGTGGAGCAAGGCTCTGACCGAATGGTGGCCCAGAACGGGTGAGAGAAGCGTCGGGCGTCCGCCTATGCGATGGGTTGACGATATAACCAAAGTCGCGGGTCGCACCTGGATGAGAGCAGCACAGGACCGAGATGGGTGGCGTCGACGAAGAGAGGCCTATGCTCAGCAGTGGGCGGAAGAAGGGCTGGGATGATGATGATGATGATGTATAAGAATCGCCTAACACGTCAGCTGATTCTTTAAGCGGGATACGAACCGAGAACCTAGCATCAGACAATCGCTTAGTCGTTTTGATAAATAGTTCCTCACACAAACGTTCGTCGTTAGTGAGAGGAGTACCTGACTGAGGTACCTCTTCGATTGCCCAAAATCACATTACTTGCTCATTGAGAGCTTGAGATAAATTACATTGGACTTGTTTGGTTGGAAGATTTTTATTATATATAGGTCCAGAGATAAGCCAACCTAACTTCGAGTTTTGTAAGTAGGGACCATTCGCTAACCGAAACCTATTTTCGATTTTTAACGAAAAAACCTGGATCAGCAAGTTTAATATTAGTAGGTATACGTATAAGCGCATCGTCAATGCATGGTGTGGGCAAACTGTTTGTTACGCGCTGCAGGACAATGCATCGAACATTTACAGAAAATTAGCATGTTTTCGATTTAAAAGTTAATTCGCATGGGTGATTTGAGTGCGTCACTGATTGTGCGACACCCGAAATTCGAATAGCGGACTGTTTATGAGGCGCATTAATACGTTTTCTTAGTTTTTCCGTAATAAAACTATGCTGACTACCGGAATCTAACAGCGCTCGGGCTGTGTGCACTTGATTATTTTTATCGATTATGTCCACTAACGCAGTGCATAACAAAACAGATTGCAAAGGTACACGATCGCGCGCGCCTGTGCCTTCGTCGCCGCTTGCGCATGCCAGCGTCTGCGAGTGGAAGGGATCACAACCTATTGATAACGAGTGAAGCGAAGCGGTCGGCGTTGGATCGACAGGGGATGAATCGGACTTGCATTCACGATTACCGTTATTGTTTGCAGAACTAGATAAGTGAAGAAGACTATTGTGTTTGCCCTGGCATTGCTTGCAAGGACCAAACTTACAATCAGCAAGTAAATGTCCCGATCGTATATTATATTATTTATATTAATAATTTAATTTATTATGATTTGCACTTATCATGTCCAACATATCGGCTTTATTCCTAAGGAATCCTAGCAAATCTTCCAACTTCAATTTTGACAAACAAGAGTGCCATTATGTTTTTCCCAATCACGCTCGGTAGCTAGATCGAGTTTAGACACGATCAAATAAATTAACAAGGTGTCCCATGTTTCCACAGGCTCCTCTAACGTCTTTAAGGCACGAATGTTACGTAACATGGTATCAATAAGTTTTCTTATTTGTACAGCAGATTCCTGCTTTATAGCTGGGATCGAAAATAATGATTTAATGTGATTATGAATAAGAAGTCTAGTATTATGATATCTATTTTCGAGTAACTCCCATGCGTGGAGGTAGTTAGCCGCGGTGAATTCCAACGCACTTATAACTTGCAACGCGCTTCCACTGAGCGAGGAACGCAAATAATGAAACTTTTGAATCGCATCAAGATCTGTACGTTTATGAATCATAGTAAAATACGAATTCTTATACTCTAACCAATTATCGTACTGACCATCAAAAACTATAAGTTTCAGATCTGGAAGACGAACAGATGCGCGTTTGTCAGAGCTACAAGAACTAGATTTAGACTTAGAACTGTCCCCAGTCTCATCACTTTCGAATAAACTTACAGCAGTAGCCAAAGCAATAAAATATAAAGATTCAAATGCGTCGACATACTCGTCATTAGCCGTTTGATCTGACTCGCTAGATTGAAATTAAATTTCACTTTGATTTTTATTAAAATTTTGAAATATATATTGTGCCGCTTGCATTCTAAACTTTATTTGTTTAATTTCTAGTTTAGAGGGCTAGCCCCTCTAAACTAGAAATTAAAAAAATAAAGTCTCTTTAAATAAAGTATCTTTAAAAAAATCTAGATACTCGTATTTCTGAAATTGAGTCAATCTACCTCGCAAAGTACCTCTTTGTTTTTTGAGATCAGAAATTAATGACATTCTTTGCGGAGAAACTGATCTTGATGAAGGCTTTGCAAAATTACTATCACCAGGCATTTCGAAGGGCTACGAGAAGAAAGTGTAAAGTACTCACGGTTTTGTGGGACTGGAACGGCAACGAGACACGTCACTAACACAATCCTGGAATTTGCACAAAATAACACAGTTTCAACACAATTCGCTTTGGAGAGGAAGGTTATTTGGGAAGGAAGACCTGACCGTTAACTGCTGATGATGTGGTTCACGCTTAGAAGCTTGACTTGGAGGCTCACGACGTATAGTTTATTCGCATCGACGTGTTCTTCTCTCAACCGAAGAATCCTCTTCGTCTTATCCGGCTCGAAGGATCAGAATATGTGCAGTATAGGAGGTCTTCAATGATTCTTCCTTTATTATTCGATTTGAAATATTTTAATTATTTAATTTTACAAAATACATTAGTATAATTTGAGACGTGCTTTGACACCAACATGTTCACACAATGAATATATGATTTAGCTTTGCTTAATCGAAGATGTATGTGTAAATATATCCTAAATTTTTAATAATAGGTGACTTTAATTTATGTTCGGCGTCAGAAGACGTAAATAACAACTTTGAATATTTTTTGTCGTTCTGCGGTTTTTGTCAGCTGAACTACGTGGAAAATGGTATGAATAGGAGAATAGATTTAGTATTGACTAATTTAGATAATTAATCAAGTTACAGTTACGGTATTCGATCAGTTTTCAAAGCACATCAATGAGAACAATTTGATGAATGGTTATCAGTCAGGTTTCAGACCTGGCCATAGTACATCTACAGCCCTACTGAAAGTTACTGATGACGTTAGGGCTGGAATGGAAAACAAAAAAGTGACTGTTATATCGCTGATTGACTTTACCAATGCTTTTAACACGGTCGATATTGATATTCTACTAGCTATCCTCTCCCATTACAATGTGGACTCCTCGGTGATCGATTGGTTTTCTAGTTATCTTCGTGGTCGTCGGAAGCAAATTCGCAACAGTCAGGATTCATCTGATTGGTGTGGGCTTGTAGCTGGCGTTCCACAAGGCGGTATATTGTCTCCCATTTTGTTTTCTTTATTTATAAATTTTCTCTCAAACTGTTTAACTTGTTCATACCATCTGTATGCTGACGACCTGCAGCTTTATACGCAGACCGACGCGGAGAACGTGAATACTGCGATTTCGCTATTGAATGATAACCTTACAAGTGTCATGAATTGGTCCAACAACTATGGGGTGCGGGTCAATCCTCAAAAATGCCAGGCCATAATTGTTGGTAGCAAGAGGCAATTAAATGCTATAGATATGAGTATCGTAACTCCAATTACTTTTGATGGTTGCAATATCCCTTTCAGTACTGAGGTCAAAAATCTTGGCCTCTGGATTGATAACACTTTGTCTTGGAGTACTCACATCTCAGAAGTAAGCAGAAAGATGTTTGCCAGTCTTCACTACTTACAGCGCTTGAAAAACTTTCTGCCTGAGAAAACAAAAACCATGCTAGCACAAACTTTAATTCTCCCCATAATTGATTACGCTGATGTGTGTTATCTGGACTTAACCGAGGAACAACTAAATAAATTAGAACGTCTTCTTAACTACTGTATTAGGTTTATCTTCTGCTTGCGCAAATACGATCACGTTTCCCAATCTCGTTCTCAGCTCAATTGGCTGCCAATTCGTCAACGCAGGAACCAACATATTCTCTGTCAGCTGTACAATATCCTAAATAATCCCCAGACCCCTGAGTATCTCAAATCATGTTTCCAACTTTTAAGTTCTACTCATGAGAGGTCCCTGCGTTCTTCAAATACTCTTACCCTAGCTATTCCTTCTCACCGTACAGGTTTTATCGATAACTCTTTCTCTGTCACTGCTGTACGACTCTAGAATGCTCTCCCTGAGTCCATCAGAAGGGCTCCTAGCCGCGACTCCTTTAAAATTAGAATTTTATAGATACCTCCATTTTCAATTAAATATGAGACAGACTTGATTGTATAATATGTATTTAGAGATATGTATGTATATTTATTGCTCGTTTTTATCAGTTCAGTTCAGTTCAGTTCTGTGCCCACCCAGCCAGCGTTTCGCAGCAAGAGCGTAGGAACTAAGTCCACCTTGGAGTGAACGTGACTGCACTTCACGCAACGGGCCGATATATGTACTTATCGTCTCCGTTTTACTAGCGCAGCCACGTCAGACCGCGTTAGACCTGTACCAGGCTCGAGAAACCAGGTGAGCACGTATATAGGATATGGAGTGTGTGGGGAATTGCAGTCTGGGAAATGGGAAGGAGGAGGGAAATTAGAGTCTACCGTATACCAGCAACAAGTAAACATATGGGAGATAAATTCTATACTTGGTGTGTAATATATAATGAGGAAGGGATAAAACTGCGTGTTCTGCTCTTCCTGATGTTCCTCTTTCGAAGGGCTGTGCTGGCTGCATCATGCTTCATGGAGTCATAGATAGGGTTTGGGATTCTGGTTTCTCTGACGCTTCCTTCTTAGTTTTCTTATATCTTTTATCGGTCCTGAGGTATCTTCTTTGCTTGTAGAGCTACTCGTACTGCCCTCGTTATGTACTCTAGTCAGCTGCGTTTTTTTTTATTATTATTATTATTATTTTTTTTTTTTAAAATATATATACTATACTCTTATTTTTGTGTACATGGTTAATTTGTTAAGTTGAGTCAAGATAATGGGTATGCCTTGTAGATGTACATACGGAACGTCGAAAGCGTCAAGTCGGCTGCGCGGATCAAACTATCCAGGCGTAGATCATATGAAGTATATACGTATGTTAAATAATTAAAGACATATGTCGGAATGGGCCCTTACGAGTATCTTATTTATGTGTTGATCTAGGGTACTTTCCATAGATAGTGCTGGGGGGTTCAGAGACACCTGTATCTGAGTATGGGGGAAGGTAGATGGTAAAAGGTGCGATTATTTAGTAACAAACAGTCGGTAGTAAGTTAATTTGTGATGTGGTCAAGGTATGTTCTTCTGGTTCCAGGTCGGTTTCTGAATCTGTCTCGGGAGCATCATAAATCTTTTCGGCTTCATTTTTCATTAATTTTCTGTTTTCTGCTATTTCTCTCCATTCCATCTTTGTTTTATTTGTGTAGTAATGGATGTCGTAATTAAGGGAGTCTTCCCATGTATAAATGGGGCGCCCCACTTTTCTTTTGATTTCTTTGTGTTTGTAAGCTGCTTGCAGTAAGTGCGGGGTTGGTCGTCTTAGTATATGTCCATAGTAAGAAATTCTCCGTACCTTTATTACTTTTGTAATTGTTTTCCCATCTAAGATGGCTTTTGTTTTTCGTTTGGGCGTCGTTTTGGCGACGGATAACATATCGTGAAGAATTTGACGTTCGTATTTTCTAAGCCTGGATCTATTCGCTTTCGTTAATGCTGATACGTTTAGACCATACGTAATGCACGGTCTAATCACCATTTTATACATTAAAAGTGCAATTTTCCATTCTATTTTATTGTTTTTTATGAAGGGCAGTAGCATTTTGCTGTTTTTGATTGCCTTTAAGCAGCGTTTTCTGATGGTGGAACGTCGATTGTGTGAGGCTGTTATGTATGTGCCAAGATACTTGATCTCTGGTACTGGCTGGATGGTAACTCCCCCAAGGACCCGGCTTTGTTGGTGTGAGGTCGTTGGCGAAAAAGGATCGCGTACTACGAGTTTAGATTTGTTTTCATTAATGGTGAGTCCGACTGAGTTGAGTAGTGTCTTCATATTGGTTATTACGAAATTATTGCTCGTTTTTATGTATTTAATATGTAGGTATAGTATTATTATAATATTTATATTTAGCATGTTTCTTTTATTTTATTTTTAAGTTTAAAATTAGTAAATTAGTTTTTTATTGTTATTTTTTATTATGTGTTACACCCACATAAACTCTCCTAATCAACCCAAAGGTTTGACTGTTAGAGAATGCTTTTAGCATTAAGTCCGCCTGTTGTACTATTCCATTTGTATGTGTGTACAATAAAGTGTAAATAAATAAATAAAATACCCGTGAACTTTCGAAAGTCTAATTTCTTTATTCTTTATAAGCAAACCGGTATCGTAGACTGGTCTGAGTCGTACGAAAGACAGGACCCAGAGGACGCTTTATGTTATTTTTACTCCATTATCAACGGATTAGTAGAAAGTACTACACCAGTAAAAAGGCGTAAGATGTCGTTGTCACACCATTCAAGGTACAATTACCCAGAGTGGTACAGCGGCGATATTATATCACTACATAGTATAAAACAAAGTCGCTTCCCGCTGTCTGTCCCTATGTATGCTTAGATCTTTAAAACTACGCAACGGATTTTGATGCGGTTTCTTTTAATAGATAAAGTGATTCATGAGAAAGGTTTATATTTATAATACATACCCGTGCAAAGCCGGGGCGGGCCGCTAGTTGTGTATAAAAAATAAAGCCAAGCTCCATATGCAATACAAAATAAGTAGATCTCAAAATGATTACATATTATTTTCAAAACAAAGAGCATTGGTCAAGGAGAAATTAGCAGAAGCTTATCAGGAATATAAAGAAAGGCTAGAGGATAGATTTTCGAAAAACCAAGTTCTTTTTGGAATTTTATAAAGTCGAAAAGAAAAAATGTTACAAAAAAATTTATTAATAAGGATGGCACAGAGTTAAATATTGAGGATTATGCGCAAGGTTTTGCAGACTTCTTTCAATCAGTCTATAACCAACACCCACCATCCTTGAATGTGGTGGATGCTGTGAAGGCTGCGCAGAGTAAGGGGGAGGTAGGCTCGAATAGGGTACATATCGACCAATTGACTTTACAACATGTCCAAGATGCGTTAAAACGTTTAAAACCCAAACATTCAACAGGTTCAGATGGTATTCCTGCATTTGTGATGAGTGATTGCGGGCGGGTTTTAGCCCGGCCTTTACAGCACATATTTAATTTAATACTCAAAACCAATTCGTACCCTGCTGAGTGGAAACTCGCCCGCGTTATCCCAGTGCCGAAATGTAGCCATGCGTGTCTGATATTGAAGATTTAAGCCAGTGGCTATACTTTCTCCATTTCCAAAGGTATTTGAAATCATATTGCATGATAGTCTGTATTCACAGTTAGGTCCACAACTTTCAGAAGCGCAGCATGGCTTCAGAAAGGGACGTAATACAGGTAGAAACTTACTTAGTTTTATGACGTATGTTACGCCGGCTGTTGACGAGGGAGTACAAGTCGATACTGCCTATTTTGATTATAGGAAAGCTTTTGACACTGTCGATAACGACGTCCTTCTTGAGACGTTTCCTGCAATGGGATTCACGCCAGAACTGTTGTCTTTATTCTGTAACTTTCTCCGTGACAGTAAACAGTACGTAGAGTATGATGAGTAAGAGTCTACTCCCTACATCACCATCTCCGGAGTGAGTCAAGGAAGTACAGTTGGGCCCCTTGAGTTCCTTATACTAATTAACAATCTACCCTCTGTAGTTAGGCATTCATTATGCTTATTGTTTGCTGATGACGTTAAGTTAGTATTCAGAATAAACGATGAAGATAACTGTGTCCTGTTGCAAAATGATATTGACAGCGTTCTCAGTTGGAGTGAGCAACACAAGTTAAGTTTTAATGTCTCCAAATGTTCAGTAATGTCGTTCACTAAAAGCGAAAATCCGCTTAAATACGACTATAAGATAGGTACTGATTTAATAGCTCGTACAACATCCAAAAAAGACCTTGGGGTTCAAGTAGATCAAGAACTGACGTTCAGGAGTCACATTGTGAACATTTGCAAGCGAGCATTTTCAAAGTTTGGGATTTGTTATTCGGCAGTGTCAAGGTTTCTCAAACTTACAGGCTGTAAAATCTCTGTTTAATGCTTTAGTGAGGAGCAGCCTCGAGAGCAATGCAACCATATTGAGCCCTCACGAATTTAAATATAAAGAAATGTTAGAAAAAAATCAAAATATATTTCTTAGATTTCTTTATACGGTGTGTACCCTTATTATATATTGGAGTATCCTACATTTTTCGTTATGGGAATGGTTGGATACTTTAAGTTAGAAGTGAGGAGGGAAATGTTTTTATTGATTTATTATTTTAAGTTTTAAGAGGTGTAATATTTAATCCTAGATTACTGTCACGTTTGGAGTTGTACGTACCTGACAACTATCTCCGCGCACGCAGGCACGAGTTACTCGGCACCACGAGTAACTCGTGCCTGCGTGCGCGGAAGAACAAATGTTCTTTATCAAGCGCCGTTGACCAGGGCTCTTCGTTTGTTAAATGAGATAAACGAAGAGTATCCAGAATTAGATTTATTTACATGTTCGCTGGCAAAATTCGCAAACATTGCAAAGAAATGTATTAGTTGAAAGTAAATAGTTTTTATCTTATATTTTCGCATTGGTGAAAAACTGTTATGACAATGTAAAAGTTTGTTGTAATAAATAAATAAATTAAATGAAAATGAAAAGTTTAAACTCTGCGCCGTTCTGCTTCAGTGGTAGACCTCCAATCCGGAAATACTGGGTTCTATCCCCAGCCAGGGCAAGTTGGAAAATAACCTTTTCAAATTGTCTTGGGTTTTGGGCGTGTATTCATACTTATATTATTTATTAAAAATATAGCATCTTTGAGTTATTATCTTAATAAAATTGTAATTATCTATCTATTTATTTAATTGAACAAAAAAGTTGCAGAATGCAAGATGCACATCGCTTTCAGTTGGTCATTTTGGAAATACTGGGGGGATTACTTTGAAGGCATATATTCAGCAGTTAACTTCCTGTTGCTGATGATGATGGAAATGAAATTCTGGGGGCTACGTACCCAGGTCACCGTATTCTGCCATCACGATGACGCCGCAGATGGCGGCCGCGAACACTGTCCTGAAGAGGCTGGTGAACACCGCGCTGCCCGCCGCCGTGGGATCCTTGTAGTACATCCCGCCCAGCAGCATCATGGAAGTCATGACCGCCAGGCACAACACCAAGTATATGTACGAGGCTATCTGTAAGTATATATAGCAGTGGTTGTGTACGCGTCTCTATTGGCTATCCTAATTTTTTGTATTCCTAATTTAAGTTGGTGCACAAACTTGAAGCACAAAATTATTTCGTACATTTTTATTAATCTAAATTTAGTATGGCCTATTTTTGATTTCCCCAAGATTTTATTGCCGTATATTTAGGTACTTCCCAAATTAGTCATTAGACCCAAAAACTAAAAACTCCTAATATTCACAGTTAGGTGCTTATTTAAAAAATGTAAAAAAATGGTTACAATATAGTAATGATAAAATTAATCTAACTAAATTAAGATTTCGCACAAAAAGATTAAACACAAAATTGTAACGCGAACATTGCTGCGTTGCAATATTCGCGTTACACATGATGTTGTATGCAGCATGCAGCAATCATCACCATCCGATCCATCCATTCATCATCATCATACGTACCCTTGTAAAATTAAAGTAACAGTCTTGGAGCTAAGCCGCGGACGGATAGACGGACATACCGAAACTGAGTACCGTCTTATCGAGTCTCAAAATATATTTTTTATTTTTCTGCCAAAAATTTCATGCCGTTTGGATAAATACTCGTATAAGGAAGCTTATATTTATACAAAAGTAGGGCTAGTTTTCTATGTTTGCGTTTAGAGGTTGCTATGATTAGCTTGGATACTGTTAATAGTTTATAGACTAAGCTATCTGTAATTTGACAGGGGTGTATATGTCGCAGTTGGATAGTATAATTCGCTAATTGATAAAATTGATAAATCCTCTGCTGTTTGGCATTAGAGCTCGGTTTTGTTAAACATCTGAAAATCGTTCAGCTGGATTGTCTGAAATTGCGCAACGTTATACGTTTAAAATTCCAGAAAACTATTTCATGATTTTTAATACTCATTTTTCTTAATAAATCTAATAGTTGATCATCGCAGTTTCATATTATCGAACAAAATTCATAAAAAAATATTTCAAAATTGTTTTAACTAGAAAAACGCTATATCAAAGTAACATTTCTTATAAATTATAAGGTTATCGATAAAACTGTTCATAAAAACATGTTTCGTGGCTCGTGCGTGTGATGGTCGCAGTTCTAATATAACCTAATCTATAGGTTTGTCGTAACCTAGTAAAATAGATAGAACTTTCCTGACATTTATTTTAGTTCTCAAAAACATACACAAAGGTATCCCGCAAACTGCCAAAGCAATAAAATAGAAAGGGACATCTACAACGGCTTTGCCACTTCGTAACCATTCTAAATTGTATATAATTTCTTTAGACATAATTGTAAAACAACTTCTCTAGCAGCATGGATGAGTACAAATCGTTCATTCTATTTCGTGTTTTAGGGTTCGCTGATTAACAATACTCAACTGTAATGCCAAACAGCTAGAGGTTTTATCAATTAAGGCGAAATACGAAGAGAACTGTCGAAACTACATATATTTCTGTGATTCTAAGCGTTAAAACATTTTTTGTAAGTTTTTTCGGATACTTTACAAGGTCGCCTTAAAATGTTCAAATAAATAATTATAGCATTTAAAAAAAAAGTGGCCAAGTGTGAGTCGAACTCGCCCATGAAGGGTTCCGTAGCAGCAAGTAACATTATATAAAAGTTTTAAAGGTAAATTGCGGTTAACGATTTATGACGTATTAAAAAATAACTATCTATGATACCAAGACCGCTATAGTTTTAATTGAAAGTAAATACTTTGAGGTATGTACCACATTTTTTTCAGAATTATTTTAGTAATATTTCAAAAGTTATGGTGGGGACCTCAAATTTTATTTTTGTATTAGATTATCTCAAGACTGGGGGATTGATCTACATAGTTTTAAAGCAGTTTTTGTTGCATTTTAAAAGACCTTTTCAACGATACCCCACACGTTGGGGTTAGTCCAATTTAATTTTTTAAATTCACTTTTCGTTGTATGGGAAAAATGGGGGGCTGAAAAAAATTTTTTTTTTATAATTTTAAAATTCAACTTTTAAAACTTCAATATCTATCTCTCCACCAATTTTCGTGACAATCGGTGCAGTAGCGGCGGAGAACGAGCCCGGACGGACAGACAGACGGACGGACATGACGAAACTATAAGGGTTCCTTGTGGAATACGGAACCCAAAAAAGGAAACGAATTAATTAGACCAAAATTACAATTGCTAATGTGAGATTAGAACTATCGATCTCAAGCCAGTCCCAGTCCAAGTTGCCCAATGGGACAGATTTCAACTTCAAATTCCCATTTGCCCATGATTGTGCCAAATGGGAATTTCTCAATTTGATTAACATTTGCCCCAGTACCGGCGAAAGGGGAAAAAATATTGATTCGATCGTCCCCGGTTATATGCAAAAAAAGAGAAATAGTAATAAAAAAAGAAAGAAGACAGCAGTAGCGGCGGAGTACGAGCCCGGACGGACAGACAGGCGGATGGACGGACGGACGGACGGACAGACGGACGGACGGACGGACATGACAAAACTATAAGGGTTCCTTGTGGACTACGGAACCCTAAAAATATTAATAAATTATATGTTAAAATTATTTTTCTTCCAAAACTAAGAATATAAATTGAGGAAATAATATTTTTACTCAAAAATATTAGTATTGTGATTCTGAAGGTACCCTTAAGACTGCAGTCCTCGACCGTCGGAATTTTTGATAGAATACCCGAATCTATATTTTCTATCTACACATACGCATTGTGCTGTATTGTACATGCACCATGGAGACGAATTTAGACGAATTCAGAAGCGCAGCGAGCGGTCTGCCTTATCAGCGTTTTCGTCCCCATATTTATTTAAGAATTTCGGGGAACTTTAAATTTTTCTATCTTTTTACAAAAGACAAATTATTTTTATTTATTTTTTGTACGTGTTTAAGCATGAATCAATCTTCATATAAGTGTATTTTTTTATTTTTTAACTTAGTCGTATGTGCAAGAAATCCGACGACGTATTCCTTATATTTTCTTCAAAGTTTAACCTTTTTAACAATTAAAAAAATAAATTATTGAAATCTTCTCATTCACTTTTTAGGATTTTCCTTTGTCTTTATTTCTCTGTAATTTTTACACAACTTCATGTTTTAAATTCCGTGTAAACAACAATGACATGAACGTCGCGCACCTTTAGAACGTTATTTGGAATTAAACAAACTACGAGTATTACAATGAAATCAATAAATTGTCTCATTCACATTTTTAATTCTGAAATAAACTTTAATTTAACATACCTTAACATTTTTTTTTATTTTTTTTATTAGAAATTTGAGTGCGTTTGACCTCTATCTAGCCTGATGGGAAGCTAAGATGAGGTCTAAGGTGTATCACGCAGACTCAAAAAATGCCTGTTCACTCTTGCCTTGAAAATCCCTAAATTATATGTATGGGGAAACATCGACGCAGGGAGGGAATTCCACACCTTAGCGGTTCGCACAATGAAGGAGGAGGCGAATCGAGAGGTACGATGAGGAGGAATATCGACCACAAATGGGTGGAATCCCTGTCCACGTCGTGTTGTCCGATGGTGGAATGGTGCAGGGGGAATTAAATTATGTAATTCCTGCGCACACTCCCCGAAGTGCAACCTGTAGAAGACACACAGACTTGCTACCAGTCGGCGATGTTCGAGGCTGTGGAGCCGTCCTGCCGTAAGCAACTCATCACTAACGAGTCTTCTGGCACGTCTGTCGATAGCTTCCAGGGCTTCGAGCTGATAGCGGGCAGATCCATCCCATAGGTGGGAGCAATACTCCATACATGAGCGGACTTGAGCTGTGTAAAGGCTTAACAGTTGGTCAGGGGTAAAATACCGTGGGACCTAGAAGAGGATGCCCAGTTTTTTAGAAGCCTTTGTTTTGGATAAAAGGATGAATACTTATTGGTAGGAGACTGGCGCCATCTGCGTGTGATCTCCACAAACACGGGCAAGATTATCGATTGAGCGATATTCCGGCTGTGGGCGCCCCGCCCTGCGCGGATTGTCTTTGCCCGGCCAGGAAATAATCTTTGTCTATGGGTCGCGTCAAGCTCACGAGCGACGCCATTAATGACAGGTTCGCTGTCCCGTCGCGAAAAAGGAGGCCGGCATTTTGTACATGATATTATATGCGAATATTTCGTGAAGAATTATCGCTAATTATTGTTTGTTTGTGTGTGCCCAATTTGTTTGGAACGGCGTGGAGCCGGGAAAAGTTTGTAGTACGTATAAAAACAGTGATATGTGTCAAATGTGAAACGCGTGACATTGCGTCATTATAAATTGTTGGTTTTTTGCCTATTGCCCGTGTGGAACGGAAGTATTTGTAAATTGACTATAAAAGGAACCAATTTTGGTGGCGTGGATGCCCATAAATGTATAAACAGTGATAAATGTTTGAATCAGAGCGAGAGACACCGCATGTTACGGTCCGCTGTTAGGTTATACCAATAATAGGTACTTAATCTTGAAGTGTCAAGAAGAAGATAAAATTTGTGGTGCTGTGGTGAAGTGGTGCTATAAATACGACGTATTCGTTTGGGGCGACATACATGAGCTCATGGGTAGGTTCGCTTAGGGACCCCATTTTCTTCACCACTGACTTGGGACCCGTGGTGGGACCTAAGGCCGTCGCTAGCCCTGAAGAGGACTTGGGGCTCGACGCGAAGGCCAGGCGAGGCTGCCTGAAGACGGCATGGATGCTGTAAGTATTATCTAAAATTGTTTCCCATTTGTAATTACTTTTAATTAGATTTAAGTTTAAGGTATAATTAGGTTAAGAGGAACCTCTTACCTGGACCTTATCTAGGGTGGTAGCAGACTGCGTAGGTTTGTTTGTGTGTTTGTTTGTTGCCGGTGGGATTGCCGGACTCGTACCAAGAGCGTAGTTAGTAACATCTTTGGTAGCAGAACGTAATCTTAGCTATCTGCGCCAACAGCCGTCTTAGCCCTGGACTCAATATAGCTACCGAAGTTAAGATTTGATGAGAGATCGATACCGAGAAGTTCGAGATGACGGGTGATAGGAACAGGCACACCTCGGAAAGTGGGAGCCAAGTTGAAAGGGCTCTTTTTAGCAGAGAAGAGACACGCCTGTGTCTTAGAGGCATTGAATCTCACAAGGTTAGCATCACCCCAATCGGAGACAGCTTGCAGAGTAAGATTGGTATGGAGCACCATTGCCTCTCTTAGTTCGTCTATTTCCGGTTTTTTTGCCCTATCTATATATATATAGCTATCGTCTGAATACCTAAAAATACCGGGCTTTAGCAGATCCTTAATGTGAAGCAGAAATAGCATTGCGGAAAGAACAGATCCCTGAGGTACTCCAGCATTAATTGTCACTAAACATACATACATAAACAACATACATAAATAAACATATTGTCACTAAGATAGTTTGGCTCCAACCAGCTCCGAAAAAGCAGTCAAAATCACTAAAAGTAAGGACTGGGCCATTAAGCCTTCTTCATTTTCGATACAAAAAATTAGTTATTAAAATCATTCATAAAAACCGATATAATCTACATTCTTCGTTCAATCCCCGCCTCCCGCTTCACAGTATGCGAATCGCCCCGCATCTCATCCCTTCAGATTCTCTTCGTATTCCGCCTTAAAGCATAATACTATCCAACTGCTTTACATAATGTATTACGTAGGTATAGGTGGTAAAATAATATTTAAAAAAATGTTAAGGGGAACTCCCGTATACGTAAAGTGGGGATGACATCCTTTTTCGCGTGTATATCCCAAAGTGAGATCTGTTGGAAAAGAATATAAATATATACCCACCCACTGGTTATAAACTAAATTTATCTACGGTTAAACAGTGGAAGACTTGTGAAATGTTGTACAAACAAACTATATGTTGTAACTACATTGGTAGATATCATATTTATATATCACTATCTATCGAAAGGAAAAGGTGCTGAGTATAATTATGGTACCCACGGAAATAATAATTAAATGAAAACACTTACAACTATTGTTCAGGACTCACTAGCGCCTTCGGAGGCGCGCCGGCTTTTCTTCTGTTCGTTGAAGGTTCATATTCCGATAAAAGTTATTATGAGCATATAAACTGAATGAATCTCCGTTTAGCGTGCAACCTCTTCCAATAGTGATTATACTGTTTCCTGACAACCGATGCACCATCATCTGAGCCGCGCAATAGATCCGTACAGAGCATGTAGAACAGCAAGAAAACAGCCAATCATTATTATGATTTAATTTAGTCCAATTATTTTGACATAAATTGGTTTCTGTTCTACACAATGAGTTTCAGTGTGAGCATTGAGAGCGTGAATGTTGCAAAATGATTGTTTCGATTTTAGATCGTAGATAGCCAAATCTAGCGAGCAAAAGTCTTGATTTCTGTGACGTGAACGCATGACTGAATATCTTCTTTGGATGGGAAAAAAGCGTTGTCTTTCTCTAGGCTATACGCGATATAGAGCTGAAGAGGCATGTTACTAATAGATGAATTGTTTTTGATAAGAGGTACAGGAATAACTTTATCAAGTTCGAAAATATCGTTACTAATGATATACTTAATTTCGATAATAAGATAATTAGAAATAACTCTAACAGCAACCTTCAGAAGTTTATAAATATCTCTGATGTTGTCATTGTCAACTGGCAAGGTCAAATCTCCGTGAAACTATGGTGAAGCTGTCCTGAGATGATGTTGAGCTGATGCTGCAGTTGTTCCGGGGACAGCAATCTTGTATCGATATGACCATGAGTGATATTCGTGACGGTGTCTATAAGAGCTTCTTGAATACTTTTAACTTGAGATAGAAGGATATTTGCTTCTAGGATTGATGATGACAATATGGATGCTACCTTAACCTTTCTTAAGTCTTCTGATAGACTTCTAATACGTTGATCAACTGTGAAGAACTGATCTCTCATCGCCTTCTCATTTAATTGTAGGATGTTGTACTCTGACTCTAAGACTGAAGTTTGATTTTTGAGCAATAACTGTAAATGGTTTTCGTTGCCGACAATCCTTTCAATATCCTGTTTATACTGATCTGCAAATCTTTTATCTAGCACACCAAACAAAGTGTTAGCCAGATAGCCTACTTCATTGATCAATCCTCGTTTTTGTCGCAATGAACCATGAGTCTTCAACAGTAAGTTTTAATGTTCAATTTCGTTTACTTCATTCTGCAGTTGTAAAATGATATCTGAGTATTGTTTAGTGACCTGTGTACATAGCTCTTTGATTCTTTTAACGTATTTTTTTGTATTCGAAACGCTATCCCAATAATTTGACATATTGTAATAGACAATTAGCTTCCAATCATCCTTGACATATTGGAGGTCCGCAATTTTATCAAAAAATAGACCTTGATCTTGTTGAATAAGAGTGATGTTGTAGAATGGTGATTGATTGGATGAATGTTGAATACTATAAAGAAGTTTTTCAACTTTAAAACATGACTGACATGACAAGATGTTGAAGATGATGTATTATCATTTTGTCCTGATGCTGGATCTTGCACTGGTAACAGAATAAGTTTGTTCGCGGGTCGCTTAATGATTTTATATGACTTGCACATATCCATCCTTTCCCGGGAAAACATCCTGAATCCTACCAAGTGCCCAATTAATCTTAACACAAGCCTGCCAAAGCCCACCAGCAGCATTTGCGTGAGCGGTTGCATTGAAGTGCCAAACTATCTGGAGGTCTCTGATATTATTTATGAAGTCTTGATTGATGTTTTGGATGATCTCTTGATATTCCTTTTTTAAAAGCCGGTTAGCACCCACGAAGTTGGTACCGTTGTCACTATACATGTGAGCAGGAGTACGACAGCGGGCACAAAACCTACGAAACGCGGCTAAGAAAGTGGGCACGCTCAAGTCTGAAACTAACTCGAGATGCGCGGTCTTAGTCGCGAGACAAACAAAGACGGCGACATAGCCCTTAGTTGTATTAATACCACGCCCTTTATTAGCCTTTAATTCTACAAATCCGGTAAAATCAACTCCAGTATGAGTAAACGGGCGTGAGGGTGTTACCCTAGCTGGTGGCAGATCACCCATGATTTGTTGATAATTTCCACGACTGAAGCGCCGACATTTCACACAGTTCCTTAACTGACGTTTGACTGTACGAATGCCGCTGATGATCCAAAATTTATCCCTGATATCAGATAAAAATAAACGCGAGCCGCCGTGTAATGTAGTGATATGCGCCTGATCTATAACTAGCGCGGTAAGACGTCCATGACTTGACAAGATAATCAGGTGTTTAGCTCCATAAATGACATTGGGATGCCTGTAACGCCCACCTACCCTTAAGATGCCATCCTTATCGATGAAAGGGTTGAGGCCTATGATCTTACTACTACGAGTACTACGTAATGGACCATGTAATTTTAAATAATTAATGTCTTCCCCAAATTTATGGGCTTGCTCGGCTTTTACGATCAAATTGAATGACCTATTTAATTCCGCTAATGATAATGAACTTCCGCGTGATACCTTTTGCTTAGCGCGCGAACATATGACGAAACGTGATATCCATGCAATAACCCTGACGACACGAGTCAGTGAACTATGTTGCTGAAGCAAATCGCTGACTAGTAAAGATTCGCATTTTAAGGCTGCGTTCACATTGTGCCTTTTCATTTCAATATTTGGAGTTTCATAATTTGTATGATTTTGAGTGTTGGAATCGAATTTTAAAAGCCATGATGGGCCTTCCCACCACAATTTATGATCTGATAGGGCTTTTTTATGAATTCCTCTAGTAGCGCAGTCCGCGGGATTATCTTCGGACTTTACGTGTTGCCAACACGAGGCTGGCACGACTTCTACGATCTTTTGTACGCGGTTTGAGACAAACTGCTTCCATCTTGATGGTTCTCCCTGTAGCCAACCTAAGACGATCATTGAATCAGTCCAGGCATATAACTTGGCATCAAGATTAGAAATAGATTTTAACACTTTTTCAAGAAGTTGTGAAAGCAGTACCGCACCTAGTAGTTCAAGTCGCGCTATAGTTTGTTTGTTGATTTCGGAGCTAGTTTGGTTTTTCCAGCTACTAGCGTTGATGTGCATCCGCCTTTATTGTCCTGCGTCACAAGGTATATTGCACAAGCGTACGCCCTTTCTGAAGCGTCGCAAAATGAATGCAATTGAACTGATATTTTTATATATTATTTCCTTACTGATCCTCCTCTGTCAGCTGAGATGCTGACGATTCGGCAGAGATTTCCTCCATCTCCCAGTACTTTGAGATGTCTGAAAGGTCGTTGATTACGACATGGCAATGAAATATTTTCACATTGCCTGATAAAATCCATCCCATCTTAGTTTGCTGTGCTATAGGCGCCTGAACGGGCCCTTTGATCAATCCACTCATAATGATATCTGAGTAAAAACTAGCATCTAAGAGGATATCGATGGGTCTCGAAACATTGTACTGTGGGTCGGCTAAATTGATATGTTGAAGATGAGGCCAACATGTTCTCGGAAATGACGCGTTCGGCAAGTTATTTATGACCCTACGCATGACCAATGCTTCAGTCTGAATTTCATAATCCCCGTATATTGAACGACAGTGCAAAAGAACAATTCCCTTTGTCTGTTCGGTATTAGGGCCGACACCTGTAACTGTTGCCTGACAGTGTCGACGCGGCAACCCAACTAACTAAGTTGCGTTCTCAGATATAAGAGAAACCTGAGAGCCCTGATCTAAGAGCGCGCGTAGAGTTACAAACGTGCCATCAGCTGATTGAACGTCTAATAGCACGGTGGTTAGTAAACTTCAACCGGCGCGGTCACGTTGTTGAAATTCAGGTCGTGAGTGAGGCTCGGTATCACCGCAGTTGATGATGAGGGTTGAGATGGGGAGATTGTCACTGAATGTAACCTTGATCGAGCGTATGGATAACGCATACGCTCGATAGCAAGGTATGTTTCCCGTTACATTCCCTACAACGTTTATTTGACATACATTCTTTGGCATTATGATTATACAGACAATTCGGACAAATATGAAATTTCGTAATAGTCTTATCCGGTGACATGTTAATAAATTTATTACATTTATATAAGTTGTTTTTGTGACTCATATTGCAGATTACGCATTTTTCGAATTTTTTTTTTTTTTTTTTATTAGAAATTTGAGTGCGTTTGACCTCTATCTAGCCTGATGGGAAGCTAAGATGAGGTCTAAGGTGTATCACGCAGACTCAAAAAATGCCTGTTCACTCTTGCCTTGAATATCCCTAAATTATATGTATGGGGAAACATCGACGCAGGGAGGGAATTCCACACCTTAGCGGTTCGCACAATGAAGGAGGAGGCGAATCGAGAGGTACGATGAGGAGGAATATCGACCACAAATGGGTGGAATCCCTGTCCACGTCGTGTTGTCCGATGGTGGAATGGTGCAGGGGGAATTAAATTATGTAATTCCTGCGCACACTCCCCGAAGTGCAACCTGTAGAAGACACACAGACTTGCTACCAGTCGGCGATGTTCGAGGCTGTGGAGCCGTCCTGCCGTAAGCAACTCATCACCAACGAGTCTTCTGGCACGTCTGTCGATAGCTTCCAGGGCTTCGAGCTGATAGCGGGCAGATCCATCTCATAGGTGGGAGCAATACTCCATACATGAGCGGACTTGAGCTGTGTAAAGGCTCAACAGTTGGTCAGGGGTAAAATACCGTTGGACCTTGGAGAGGATGCCCAGTTTTTTAGAAGCCGTCTTAGCCCTGGACTCAATATAGCTACCGAAGTTAAGATTTGATGAGAGATCGATACCGAGAAGTTCGAGATGACTGGGGATAGGAACAGGCATACCCCGGAAAGTGTAATTGATGACCGGTTGATAGGTTTTATTATCTTGATAATAAAGTTTAGAATTAGTTGGTTTTGATTGGAGTAACGTTTAATATTGTTATTGATTGATGACAAAATTTCCCTATCTTTCCAAGAGATGGGTTCGAGAGCTATGAATTTGCCCTCGAGGAACGTCATAAACTCATCTAACGACGCCAAATCTCGTGGTGATTTACGAGATTCCTTGTAATCACAATAGGTTTCTTGATCAATTTTTTACACAACAAATGAACTAACATAGGATCTCAAGTAGTGGTATCTACGCCTAAGTTATGAATTGCATGGATGCACTCTGTGGTTGTGTCATAAAGCTTCTTTAGCTCGAAGGAGGATGATTGCTTCGTGATATTATGCTGATTAAGAAATAGCTCTATTTGCTGGGTGAAGAGAACCTGAGGGTTGTTGTACCGATTAAATAGGATATCCCACGCCGTATCGTAGTTCTCAGCGGAGATATGCAGGTGCTGAATAAGACGCTCAGTTTCCCCTTTGACCTTGCCCTTCAAATGTTGCATTTTCTGAGCTTTGCTGATAGAGTTATTATTATGAATAGTCTCAGAAAAGAGGCTCAAAAAAGTGGGCCAATGAGTACACTTGCCCGTGAAAAAGGTAATTTCAAGTTTTGGAACTGATTGTTCCAAATGGGTACTAGAGGACAATTTACTATTTAATTAACGTTTGATATTCCTATAGAGAGTTTCAAGCCTACAAAATTCACTCTCATAACCTATATCGCCTCCAGCAAGTACCTATATTATTAATTTTTTAATGAGTGTTATCTATAGTCGTCCATCTGGCCTAAATATTTCGCAACTCGTCTTCTATTTCCCACTTTTCGAAAATTTTATTCACGTCTATGCTCTTAATTAACTTACTCAATGCTCTGAAAATATATGTACGTTGCAATGTAAGAAGTTCGTCGAGCTGTCCACTAGGCTGAATTGCCTTATCCGCTGTACGAGGTTGAACTGCCTGCTGCAGCTTCCCAAATTCCAAGATACGACTACGAAATGCCTGATAAGTATCATTACAAGCCTGATAGGAACTTCCTGCTAAGTACTGAGTAGCTTCCTCTGGATATTTCGACAGGAGCTCGTGGTTCTTATCAAACTCGTCCCCCCAAAGGCTATTTGAAAGTTCTAATTTTCCTGATAAATACTCTAACGTCTTCCTCGACGCAGAGTCCTTGTTGAAATTGATCAGAAGTTTGTTGATTTTGGCAACGATTTCCGCTTGACGGATAATAACTGATTCCATGATGAAGAAAAAAGGTAAGTATTGGACAGATCTTACTTGAGCAGTGATGAGTGCGATCTGACTGATTATCGAGTCGCTACCGGTTGACTGATTGTCGAACTGCTTCTACGATAGTCGCTGATAAAGTCCAGAAATACACGGCACCACTCTGAGTCACGAATAACAGTTTGTTAATCACAAAAATGCACTCGCGACTGGTCCCGTCTTTTTCCCGGTCCGAACGAAGGACCAAAACAAATGTAGGGGCTGATCGCCACGTCTACACTTGATGATGATGAAGTGAGGTGATCGCTCTGGTGGTATGGAGAGAGGTTTTGAAATAATACCACCTTAGTTGAGTACTTGAATTAGACTGATTTATTCATATCGACTTTGATCACTTGGAATGTATGAATGACGTTAAACTACTGAGTCGGCATCTGCCTGACCTACTTATTGTAAGTATTGTTCAATAGATTGAACAAATACTTTACAGTGATTTATAGTCGATTAGCCCAAGGCAATTAAAATTGATACAACACAATGTTCGTTGTCTATTTGTCGTACAAAATGGCGACAAAATGCGACGCGCAACCACGCCCGTCCGTCAGGCACTATATTACACTATTTCAGTGAATTTATCGCCGTACATCACCCTATAACAGGTGGCAAACACGGACTAACTAATAATTAACGAATAAACTAATAATTAACAGTCAAAACACAACAACAATTCTTATGCTGACCGCGACAGGCTATTTGCGACTGAACACGCGTCTTGCTTCCGAGCGATCCCAGTAGCCACTGACCGTGCGCCCGCGCGCAGTTTTACAGAGGCAAAAAGTGAAAGCCGTTTGGCCTTGACCTAGAACGGGCTGGCTAATCGACGCTTGACTTTGTATGAATTCTATTACAAACGATCCCCCATCCCGGTCTGAGAAGCAGACTACTAGCTTATTCTACCGGAAGACGAGAGAGAGACGCCTCGGCTCTCCTCAAGATCGAACTTTCGACCAACACCTCAGCCACACGTGGAGTTCCATCTCCACCAAGAATCAAACGTAAGATGCGCCCTCGGCGCCAAAGCAATGACGCCAGATTTTCCTCTTTCAACAATACTAAATCTCCCTCCCGGGGAGGCTCAGTCCGGTCTGTCCACTTCACTCTCTGTTGCAACAAGTGCAAATATTCAAGAGAACAGCGACTGCTAAAGTTCTGGCTCATTTGCTGTAACATTTGAAAACGCGACAACCGCGAAATACGTTCATCCCTCCACGGGTATTCGGGCAGGGCTTTCAACGCCCCCCCCCCCCCCCCCACTAACATATGACCAGGAGTAAGAAGACCTCCAATCATTCGGATCCTGAGACATTGGACAGAGAGGACAGGAGTTGAAGACCGCCTCAACTTTACAAAATACTGTGGCCCGCTCTTCATACGTTAGAGCCGTTTCCCCAATAATGTGGCGGAGGTGGGTCTTGGCTGACTTCACAGCAGCTTCACAAATCCCTCCCAAATGAGGGTAATTTGAAGGTCTAAACCGCCAAGTTACCCCTTTTTGGGCAGCAATTTGACTTAAACTATTACAATTATTTACAAGAAATTCACAAACATCCTATTTCACCAAAACATTCAAGTTCAGCACACAAAAAGTAATACCTAGAGCCTACCCTTTAAATATAAAAAGTCCCACAAATCCTGACATATTGTGCTTCACAGAATCTTTTAATTAAAAGTAGGAGGAAATATAAACATATGCAATTATAAACTTGCAGCAAACTATTTTAGGGTAGAAAAGAAGGGAGGATCTTGTATTTTTACTAAAAATGGTATAGAAAGTAAGGAGTTAACCTGTTTTAATGACTTGGCTACAAATCATAATTTTGAATGCTGTGCAGCAAGCCTACTCTCATATTATATTATAGTTTTGTGTATATATAAAGTTCCATCAAAAAGAGCAAGTTATATTCAGTATTTTCTTGAAAAATTTGACCAATTGCTTTCTGAATTTTATTAAAAATATACAAATCATAAGTAAATAATTATAGGTGACATGAATATAAATATTATATACTTATAGAGAATAAATATTCAACTCAATTAAGAGACATTTTAAATAAATATAACTTAATTTCACATATAAATGTGCCAACAAGAAGGAAAAAATGTATAGATATAATAATTTCGAATATAATGCACACGGTTATACTTTACCATTATGCCTATCTGATCATGACACTGCATAAGCCATAAAGTTAGAGGTGGAAAAAAAGGCTATACCAGAAAAGATTTTCTATTTCAAAAGAATATACTCTTTTGAAAATATAGAATAAATAAAAGTCTATTTGGCTAGCCTTTTTTTTCTAATGTTTATGAGCATAATAATGTGAACAAGGCATTTGATAAATTTCATGACATCTTTAGTCTTTTATACATAGGGCGCACTGTAAGTTTCCGGAACTGGCTACTTACATAAACAATATTTAAAAATTTATTGCAACATTTGAAAATAGAACTCTGTAGAAGGCTGTAGAATGCAGTTTGTTTCATCTGACTGTCTTTTGTTTTTACCTTGTGGCGCCATTTAAAAAATTGTGTGTTTGCATCAACATGGATTTAACTCGGGAAAATTTTCGTAGTATGATTTTCTACGATTTTAAGTGTAATTTGACAGCTCAACAGAGCATCGCTCGGCTTGAAACAGCTTTTGGCAATGAAGCACCATGCAAGACAACTGTTTATAGCTGGTTTGCAGAATCAAGTCAAGCGTGGTCGTATCAATCTCAGTGACGAATCTCGCGATGGTCGGCCGTCCACCGCTGTGACCAACAAAAACATCAATGCTGTGCGCCGTATGATTGAAACAGACAGGCATGTGACCTACCATGAAATTCGCGCATCCTTAGAAATAGGCATGAGTCAAATACAATTAATCCTACACAAACATTTGGGTGTGAGAAAGCTGTGCTCGCGGTGGATCCCACACAACTTGACCGAGGCTCAAAAAACGGACCGCGTCACTTGGTGCAGTGCCATCCTTACCAGATTCAACGAAGGTGCGTCAAATTTGGTGTGGGACATAGTAACAGGTGACGAAACATGGATTTATTGCTACGATCCCAAAACAAAGCAGCAATCGAGCGTATGGGTCTTTCAAGATGAGCCGAAACCAACCAAAGTGGCGCGCGTGAAAAGTGCATCTAAGCGGATGACTGCTTCTTTTTTTAATAAAACTGGACACGTGGCTACTGTTGCTTTAGAGAATCGTCGTACAGTGAATAGTGACTGGTACACGACCATTTGTTTGCCGGAAGTTATTAACGAACTCCGTAAAAATAACCGTAAACGCCGTATCATCCTGCACCACGACAATGCTAGTTCTCACACGGCCAGACAGACAAACGACTTTTTGAAGGCGAAAAATGTAGAACTCATGAGTCATCCTGCTTACAGTCCCGACCTGGCACCTTGTGACTTTTTTCTGTTCCCAAAAATTAAGAACCAATTACGCGGTCAACGATTTTCATCACCAGAAGAGGCTGTCGAGGAGTATGAAAAACACGTTTCAGAGTTCACCACAGAGGAGTGGCACAAAAGTTTTCAAAACTGGTTTCATCGAATGAAAAAGTGCATAGACGCCAAGGGAGATTATTTTGAAAAACAATAAATTAATTTTGTACCTTTAATAGTATTTTTACATATTCATTCCGGAAACTTATAGTGCGCCCCATACCCTCTGTTTTCCTCAAATCAAATTCTGTAACCAAGTGACAAAACCACAGTGGATTACAAATGAACTTAAAAAAAGCAGCAAGGTTAAAAGAAAAATGAGATTCAAATATTACTATACAAAGACTGAAAATGATAAAAACATTTATAATAAATATAATAAACTATTCAGAAAATTTACTATTATATCTAAGTAAATGACAAATCAAAAACATGTTTTATCTAGTAAAATGTTTGTAAAGTAACCTGGAATGTAATAAAAAATTAAACAAATAAAACACTCAATAAAGATTTTATAAATAAAATTGATTATAGAAATAAAGTAATTATTGATCCAGCGGAGATAGCTATATAACATTAACTTTCTTATAGAAGAAACAAATAAAATTAATTATAATCTAGAAAATACAACTCGAAATACTATGAATAATAGTATTTTCTTAGATCTGTAAGTTCGGAGGATGGGTTCGGAGGAGTTCAGTAAGTCTTTTATGGGAAAGCGTATACTTTTTTTATAATAAATTGCCAGAATCGGTCCTTGATATGCCAGAAAGAAAATTCAAAGCTCATGTAAAGAAAGTACTTTGTGAGAAGGCTTATTATAGGACCGATGACTATCTTAAAGACAAAAAATTCTGGCTTGAGCTTGGCGCGGGTCCCTCTTAAAGGTTTGTATACTTAGACATGTCATAATTTGATACATTGGTACAAACAAAATTTACAAATTGACATTATTTTAAATTTTGTAATTCTTATACTTCAATTTAATAATGACATAACAAACAATATAATCTCAGTCCATCCATATAACTAATTTTAAGCAGTGCAGTTTGTTGCCGCTTCTTCTGCACTTGCGCCTAGGAAGCAGTGTAAACTTCGCTGTAAGTAACGATTTGACGTCAACATTTGTGCAATAGAAAACAAAGTGACTATTATTAAGAGATATTACACAGTACATATAAATATCCTATGACAATAAAGATATTTTTAATTGAATTGAATTATCATGAAAATTATTCTTTCATTAAAAAATACAAATTCAGAAGAGTATGATTCAATATTGATATTTCACTAATATATTTCACAGAACACACTGGAACAATAAAATCGAAAGAACGCCATACCAAAAAATATGCAACCCTTTTTTTGTCTGGGACTCTGAGGAGAGTCCCTCTCGCCACCGACCTCCATCTCAACGGGCCTGGCACCCTCTACGGGAAAACGGCCCCGTTCAAGACGAACTTGGACAGGAGTCTCAATGACGAGAAAGCGGAACCTCCGGAACACCACATGACCCGCGACCGTGACGACCGGGATTCGGCGCTGGGCTTCATTCCTGTTCGCTCGCCACTACTAAGGAAATCCTGGTTAGTTTATTTTCCTCCGCTTACTAATATGTCACCGGGTTTCTAGAACGAGCGGGGGTGTAATTTTTACGAAAACTGTTTTTCTACATTGATATAGGTAAAGTTTGCAGTTTTTCTTTAAAACAACTTTAAATCATCATCTTAGGCACTACAGCCTCGGGTGGGCCTTGGCTTGGTGAAGCAAATCTCTCCAGCCAATTCTGTTCTTGGCCTTTTGTTACCAATTCATTCAATTCGGCCATATGAGTTTAATCTGCCTGCGTATTAAAAGCCACGATAAACAGTAGATGCGCTCGCGAGGCGTATGATTTATCTTTTGTGCAACATTTGGTGGCATTGAATATTTTTCATTTTCCAATAAATAGTGAAGACGTCCAGGAAGATCAAGAAAGAGTTAGGTAGAACAGCTAAGAGAAAAGGCAGGGGTCATGTCGTATTAAACGCTAAAACACAAAGCAGAAAATCGAGAAGTCTAGCGCATACTCCACTAAAAAGAGCATTAAGCTCTTAAATGAGAAGAAAAAGAATGAATAGTGTGTAAATTGATATTTGATTGGTTTTTAGAAATATAATTTTCATTGTTATAATGCCAATTGACCGCATTGGCAGAAGATAACAAAAGGTTCTTTGTTGGGTTTAGAAGAAGAGAGGGACAGTAATAAACTTGACAAGAGTGACAGCGAAGTAGAATATTACCTCATTGAAGATAGTGTACAGAAAGACATTGAGTTATCATCATGTGATAAAGGCGGCCTCAACCTGATAACCAGCAAGCTTGAAATTGTAATTTAAGTACTTATTATAATCAAGCCAAAGGCTGAAGTGTGTTCTACGATTTCATGTTTGAGGAAAGTCACGCAATACAAGCGCATGACTAAATTTTATAGCTGAACATAGATTTTGTTAATGTATATGTAATTTTTTATCATAATATCATTATCCTTACTAATATTATAAATGTGAAAGCGTGGATGTTTGTTACCTTTTCACGCAAAAACTACTTGACGAATCATCATGAAACTTTGTACACATATCCTGGGAGGTACTAGAAGTAACATAGGGTACCTTTTATCCCGGAAAAGTGTAATGTTCCCGTGGGATACGCGAGCGAAGCCGCGGGCAAAAGCTAGTATATAATAAAACTAAGTTGAGAAAATGTGCGTGCCGATAAAACTTAAAAAGGAGTCCTAGCACGATAAAGGGACTTATATAGTGTGATAGCCCTTTATTCCCTCTCGAACAAGAAAGTTCCCGTTTTAACGTAAAGGGTGTGTCTTTAAAGATATAGGGGCTTTTCCAACCCTTCAACTCGGAAAGTAAGTGTAGTGGCGCCATCTGTTGTCGAGTAGTTGACTTCATTCATTGTCCAAAGTGGCGCCATCTGTTGTCGAATAGTTGAATTTCATTCATTGTACACAATATGGACTTTAACGAACGATTATTTGGGGCGCAAAATTTAAAATTCCAATTTCAATAAAGTCTTAAAGGAGGACTTATATAGTGTGATAGCCCTTTATTCCCCCTCGAACAAGAAAGTTCCCGTTTTAACCTAAAGGGTGTGTCTTTAAAGATATAAAGGCTTTTCCAACCCTTCAACTCGGACAGTAAGTGTAGTGGCGCCATCTGTTGTCGAGTAGTTGAACTTCATTCATTGTCCAAAGTGGCGCCATCTGTTGTCGAATAGTTGAATTTCATTCATTGTACACAATATGGACTTAAACGAACGATTATTTGGGGCGCGAAAATTTAAAATTCCAATTTCAATAAAGTCTTAAATTACATTTGTTACTATAATAAAGTTATTAAACTTTGTGTATTTATACAGCAGTAGCTAACTTATATGATGGAGTTAAAGCGACATCATTTTAGTTATTAAAATTACTTTTGAAAACATTTTAAAATTTAAGTTCTTAAATTTCGCGCCTTTACTGCGTATGCTACAGCTGCAGCACCTATTGTTACGGCGGACGATAATGTCGAGAAAATTCTATCTAGAAGGTGTGAGAAAGAATGTATTTCCAAACTTTCTCGAATATCCTAGCGCCAACTTTCTCGAATATCCTAGAGCCTAGCTTTCTGAATATATAAGAGCCCGGTGTTGCCAGAGTTAGTTTGATTTGAACAGCGAAACAAGCGATTTCGAAACGAAAAAGAAAGAAGTTATCTGCGTGTCAGCCTTTATTTTGAAGTATCACGTGTGAGTATTTTTAATAGTGTGTTTAATTAATTCTCGATTTCGAAGCGAAGAAGAAAAAAGTTATCTGTGAGCCTTTATTGTGAAATATCAAATGTGAGTATTTTTAATACTGTATTTAATTAATTCTAATGGTTTTTTTTTATTTTCTTTTAATTGTAATTTCCTTAACTTTCAAGTAGTCGCGCGGCGTTGAATCGATGCCTTCTATATACTTTGGCCGTAAAAAAAATATCGCGCGACCGCTTGAAGATAAATTTTTTTTTTTCTTTGTCTTAACCCATTTGGACCCAAATAAAACCCAGAATTGCAAACTATGAAAATTATTTATTTATTGGTTGAAACAATCACTATTATGAGAAAAACAGGAAAAAAACAAAAAAAAAATTATGTCTTCAAAGAAAAAAAAAGCCGTCCTCAAATGGGAACGGTGGGTTCATGTGGAGTGAAATTTTTCGAAGCATCCTCTTTCAAGACAAAGTTTTGACGCACTTTTTGCATTGCCAACGTGCTTTATTATGACATGTCACACATCGCAGCTGTTGGGAAAGTTTTTGTGGAAAATGACCTTTTCCATCATGCTGCAAACTTGGCACTACAGAAGCTGTCGGACGCAAAGTTTCGCCCTCTGTATGTCTCAAATAATGACGAGCAATGTAACGACGGAATTGAAGCTGATCTAACTTCGTATCATTAGTCAGATTGTGGAGGCGCCATGCATTTGCAACTGCGAGATCCAACATGTACGTAAAAAGCACCCACCACCATTTTTTTCCACGAATAGCAGTGCGGTATAGAGAAATAGACTGATCCGCCTGATCAACACCGCCCATCCCTTTGTTGTAATTTTGGAAAAGATGCGGGATATCAACGTCAACTTTTTTCTTCTCCACAGTGCTCCAGCGTTTTACTTTTCCGAGAGGCAAAAAGTTGTCATAGTTTGAACCCATGGTGCAGACACTATTGTCCAGCCAACGAACGAATAGAATTTGATTGACTTTGTCAAAACGGTAGTCGAAATCAGCACGGTTTTTCTTCTTCATTTCCTTCACCGCAACTAATGGACACTTTTTGGTTCTACCTTCACGGACGGTACCCGTTGCACGAAAACCAACTTGGCGTAAATCTTTGAGTAAATCAAAGCTGGTGAAAAAATTATCGAAGTAGACGACATGGTCTCCAGGGCTGGTGCTGAGTTTGTCGAGCAATTGTTTCACTACTCTTGTGCCCAGTGGCTCTGTAGGATTGGCCCCTGGAGATTTTCCGCAGTATAAATCGAAGGCATAACAGTATCCGTCTGAACTTGTGGCCATCTAATTTTTGTATCCGAAACGCACTGGCTTGCCCCGAATGAATTGTTTCGCCGGGTGCCGTCCAAAATACTTCACCATAGACTCGTCTATGGACAAATCTTGATGAAAAACACCCCACTGCAAAAATTTTGTCACTAGTATATCTGCAAGAGGTCGTACTTTATACATTTTGTCCAACGATTCCACTGCAAGAAGATTGTCACAAAAATGAAGATATTTTTTTATTTCTTGAAATCGGTTTCTCGACATAGCTTTTGACACAATTGGTATATTACAATCTTCGTCTAGGCTCCAATACAAACGTTCCCGAGGCAATGTATGGTAACCAGTCAATAAAAGAATTCCGAAAAAAGTTTTCAATTCACCGACAGTTACATTGAAATCATGATTATTTTTTTGAGTCGCATATATCTGCGTGTATTGCATAATCATAGTAAAAAGTTCGTCATCGAATATGTTTTCAAAAATTTGTAAAGGATTTTGGTTCTTTAGGTTATCCATCAATTTCTTCAGACGCTCTTGTACATTATTGTCGTTGGAAGTAGAAACCAAGGAGTCATAGGTTGGCTCGGTCTTACGCCAGCTGGGTGCCTGGATATTAGTTTTGCGCCTCTTAGTTTCGGCAAGTGTTTCGTCGTCACTACTATCCCATTCTTCTTCAACTCGATTTCTAAATACTTCAATTCTTCCTGGTACGTCTCGTGGCACTGCATTACTATGTATATTATTCTTCTTCGTCCGTCAACACACTAGGTTCTGGAGGAAGAGTAACTATATCTATCACTGAATCATCATCTTCTTCAAGCATCACAGCATCAAGTGCCTCTTCAAGCCCGCGGTACTCATTGATACTGCTAAATGTTTTTTTAGCCATTTTTGGTGCAAAAATACCTGGGAACAAAAAACGAATAATTTACCTCTAGTGTGCCCACCGACCTCAAATGGGGACACCTTTATAAAATCACTCCTCTTATTGTTAATACTCAATTATTCATTACGATTTATTTTTACTTAATAGTTTACACTATATTCATGTATTTTATGAAAAAACAACTAGCAGTTCTAGATGAAAAAGTATCAAATAAAAATTACTTACTGTGAGTTATCCCTGATCCTTGAATCTCCACTACGAAACACCCGGTTAAATCACTCTAAACTAATTTTATTTACTTTAATCTTTAATAATAGATCGCCAGGTTCACAATAGTCACGTTTCCGCAATAAAATGACATTAACACTAAAATAAAAATAAGTTGGGGGTATCCGTTGAGGCGTCCTCGTTTGGGCACGGTGGGGCTATATGGGTTTAACGTGCTCCACGTTTACGTAACAATATATTTGTCTATAAAATGTTCATTTAATTTATATTTTACAGAATACAATGCCTAGACGTAAAAGAGGTGGAGATCTTGCCAGTTCTGCAGCGAAACGGCGGAAACAAAAAGAAAATCGAAGAAATGAAACGGAAGAAGAGCGCGAAGCACGTTTACAAAATCAACGAACCAGAATGAGCACCCTGAGAAGCGGAAAAAGCGAAGAAAGAAAAGAAAATAAAAGTATTGAAGAATCGAGCATTTTAAAAGATAATCTAACAAAGGAAGCATTCCACTACAAACCGACGAAGAAATATTACGATCATAAATATGTTGTGATCGGAAAAATGAATAACATTTGCCACGCGAAAAAATTCAGTAAAGAAACACCAGGTCTCTGTTGCATGAATGGAAAAATTCGGTTACCACCACTGGAAGCACCTCCACAGGAATTTCTACATTACATGACCGGGGAAACACCAGAATCACTTTCTTCAAAACATAAGATCATACAATTCCTGCTTTCAAATGACTTCTTTCGGTGTTACTTCGACTGACAATAATAGAGACAAATTTAAATATGTATTTTCAATTCAAGGGCAAATTTATCACAAAATTGGATCGTTACTACCAATGCCTAACGATGACTATAAATTTCTGCAAGTATATTTCATCGGAAATGAAGAAAACGAAATTGATCAACGATGTACAAATTTTATTGGATTAAACCGCGAAATAATCCAAGATGTACAGAGGATCTTACACAAATACAATCAACTGATTTACATATTCAAAACAACACTAGACCGCATGATTTGTGATGACTAAAAAAATGTAATTCGAGCCGATATAAGACCACGTAGAGAACACGAACGTAGATTTAATGCACCTCAGATAGATGAAGTCGCCATCGTTATTGTGGCCAATGAAAATACAAGCCGTGACATAATTGTACAACGAAGAAGAAAAGGATTACAACGCATTGCATAGACACACCATTCATATGATGCTCTTCAATATCCGTTAATATTTCTGCACGGAGAGGATGGTTATCATTTCAATATAAAACAAATTCATCCTAAAACAGGCATAGAAACAAACAAAAAAGTCACTTCCAAGGAGTTCTATGCTTACCGCTCAATGATCAGAGACAATGAAATATACAATCACATTCTCAACACTCGCCGTTTATTCTAACAATTTCTGGTAGATATGTACGCAAAAATAGAAGCAGAACGGATGCTTTACATAAGACTGAATCAGGAGAAACTACGCACAGAAGATTACATCCACCTTCAAGATGCGATCATAAATGACGGCAATATTGACGATATTGGAACAATGGTAATCTTACCCTCATCATACATAGGAAGTCCAAGACATATGCACGAATATACTCAAGATGCCATGACCTACGTAAGAAAATATGGACGACCTGATCTCTTCATAACATTTACATGCAACTCATCATGGCCAGAAATCAAAGAACAACTAAAATACGGACAAACCTCCATGGATCGACACGACATGATAGCCCGAGTTTTTCGACAAAAACAAATAAGATTTATTGAAGTCATCACAAAATACCACATCTTTGGAACCGTTAAATGCTGAATGTATACAATCGAGTGGCAAAAACGAGGATTACCTCACTCACACAATCTCATATGGCTACATGATAAAATTTATCCCACGGATATCGACAAGATCATCCAAGCTGAATTTCCCAATCCACAAAATGATCCGGAACTATACAACATAGTAGTGAAAAACATGATTCACGGACCATGTGGACCATTAAACTTCAATGCGCCATGCATGAGTGATGGAAAATGTACAAAAAAATATCCAAAACCATACTTGGACGATACAAAAACTGAAGATGACGGCTATCCCAAATATAGAAGACGATCACCGAAAAACGGTGGCTTCACAGCAAAAATACGAATACAAGGCAGAGGCGAACTGGAAATAGATAATCAATGGGTAGTACCATATAACCCACTACTTTCCAAAATGTTCCAAGCACACATAAACGTTGAATATTGCAATTCAGTAAAATCTATTAAATATATATGTAAGTACGTAAACAAAGGTAGTGATATGGCAGTATTTCAAATAGTCCAAAATAGCGACCAAAATAATAGAAATGATGAAATCCTCATGTACCTAATGGGACGATACATCAACAGTAACGGAGCAGCGTGGAGGATTTTTAGTTTTCCCATACACGAACGCGAACCAGCTGTGCAACATCTAGCAGTACATTTGGAGAATGGACAGAGAGTTTACTTCACAAAAGTCTCGGCTAGAAAAATTGCAAGCAAACCACCTCAGAACACAACATTAACAGCTTTTTTCTAACTTTGCCAAACGGATCCATTCGCAAAGACGTTACTGTATGTCGACGTCCCTATTTATTATACGTGGGACAAAACAAGGAAAATTTTTCAACGACGAAAACAAGGAATGCCAGAAGAGGGTCATCCAGAAATAATGAAAACTAACGCAATAGGTCGAGTATACACTGTACATCCAAACAATGCCGAATGTTTCTATCTCCGAATGTTGTTACACGAAATACGGGGACCAACAAGTTTCACAGATCTCAGGACTATTGACGGCTACATATAACAGACTTACAGAGAAGCATGTGAACGTTTAGGATTATTTGAAAACGATAACCACTGGGAATTAACACTATAAGAAGCCACACTCACAGCTTCAGCTGGACAAATTCGACAGTTATTTGCCATAATTCTAACAACATGTAACCCATCAAACTCAAAACAGCTATGGGACTCTTTCAAAAGGAATATGAGTGATGATATATTGTACCAAATCCGATAAGCTAATCCAGAACTGACTATAGAATTCAATGACGACATCTTCAATGAAACACTCATTCGCTTAGAAGATAAATGTTTAGCAATAAATAACGAGACCTTAGTAGAAATTGGAATGCCAGCACCACAAAGAAATACTTTTAGTGTGCTAAACTACGAAATTACAAAGGAAAAAAGCTACAACGTCAATGAATTACTTGAATACATTGCTCACAACAAACCACTCCTCAATGACAATCAAAAAAAACTTTACAACGTTATAATGAACCGAATAAATAACAACACTGGTGGAATTATTTACTTGGACGCACCAGGAGGCACCGGTAAAACGTTTCTAATAAATCTAATACTGGCGGAAATACGTGCTGAAAAACACATCGCACTGGCACTAGCATCATCCGGCATTGCAGCCACACTTATGGAAGGAGGACGAACTGCCCATTCTGCCTTACAACTACCGTTGAATATAGCCGCACAACAATTCCCGGTATGTAAAATCTCAGGAACATCTGAACGGGGTCAACTTCTAAAACATGCTAAAATTATCTTCTGGAATAAATGCACCATGGCCCATAAAAAATCACTAGAAGCCATGGACAGAACATTACAAGAATTGCGAAAAAACTCTGAAATAATGGGAGGAGCTCTACTCATACTCTCAGGAGATTTTCGACAATCACTTCCAGTTATTCCCAAATCAACACCAGCAGACGAGATCAATGCATGCTTTAAAAAGTCACATCTCTGGCCGCAAGTACAAATACTGCAATTAACAAAAAACATGAGGGTTGAACTATCAAAAGATGAAACAACAGCACATTTTGCTAAAATACTTTTACAAATAGGCGAAGGTACATATCCTACTGACCAAACTTTCCTACTGAATTTCTAAACTCTTTACAAGTACCAGGAATGCCATTACACTGCCTTCGTCTGAAAAGGATCTCCAATTATACTACTCAGAAATCTCAACTCCCCAAAACTATGTAATGGAACGAGGATGATCGTAAAACAGCTATCGAATAATGTCATTGAAGCTGAACTTATTTCTGGAAAGAACAAAGGACACACAGTATTTATACCTAGAATACCACTGATCTCTTCTGAATTGCCATTTCAATTTAAAAGATTGCAGTTTCCAATTAAATTAGCCTTTAGTTTTACAATTAAAAAAGCGCAAGGGCAAACTTTAAAATATTGTGGCATCAACCTCAAAGAATCCTGCTTCTCTCTCGGTCAGCTATATGTAGCTTGCTCAAGAGTAGGAAGTTCGAAAAATTTATATATATATATACCCCGGACAATAAAATTAAAAATGTTGTTTATAAACAAGTAGTGTAAATAATGAGAAAATGTAAATACATGTAAATATAGAAAACGTTTTCAAAATATTTTTTTTACTTTTTACATCATAGTATGTGTTTCTGCTAGGTGGTCAGACGACCTGAGCAAGGTTGCAGGAAAACGCTGGATGCAGGCCGCTTCCGATCGGTCGTTTTGGAAATCCTTGGGGGAGGCCTATGTCCAGCAGTGGACTTCCTGTGGCTGATATGATGATGATGTTTTTTTATTTCATCTACCACGTAATCTCATATCAACCCCGAGCGAAGCCGGGTGTCATAGCTAGTTTTTTTTAATAAAGAAGCCCTTGAACCAAATACATGAAATAACTCACTAAAAATCACTATATTTGAGATATTTTAGAGGATTGTTTTGTTAAATATTTTTCCAGAAGTTTTGGATTTTTCATTAAAACTATTATTATTTATAAAACAAATATTTTTTCTTTTTAAAACTATTCCAAACCTTTGAAATTCTATAGTTTGTTTAGTATTATTATAGAATAGGTATAATATGAATAGAAGGTTAATAATATGTAGGCAAAACTTATGAAGCCTTCCTGACATTAGTTTTAACTAAACTTAGTTTTTTAAATTTTTATACTTTAAAATTTTGCAAACAACGCAATTTATCTTCTCAAAACTAATCAAATATCAATTTACACACTATGTATTCTTTTTCTTCTCATTTAAGAGCTTAATGCTCTTTTTAGTGGAGTATGCGCCAGACTTCTCGATCTTCTGCTTTGTGTTTTAGCGTTTAGTACGACATGACCCCTGCTTTTTCTCTTAGCTGTTCTACCTAACTCTTTCTTGATCTTCCTGGACGTCTTCACTATTCATTGGAAAATGAAAAATATTTAATGCCACCAAATGTTGCACAAAAGATAAATCATACGCCTCGCGAGCGCATCTACTGTTCATCCTGGCTTATAATACACAGGCAGATCAAACTCATATGGCCGAATGGTTCTATTTATTTATTTATTTATTTATTAAAATCTTTATTGACCAAAATGGTACAAAAGATCTAAAAGCGCTTGGAGTGAGGAATTGGTAAGAAAAGGCCAAGGACAGAATTGGATGGAGAGATTTGCTTCACCAGGCCAAGGCCCACCCGAGGCTGTAGTGCCTAAGATGATGATTTAAAGTTGGTTTAAAGAAAAACTGCAAAATTTACCTTTTATTGAAATTTTGAAATTTATATTGAAAAACGGTTTTCGTAAAAATCACACCCCCGCTCGTTCTAGAAACCCGGTGATATATTAGTAAGCGGAGGAAAAGAAACTAACCAGGATTTCCTTAGTAGTGGCGAGCGAACAGGAATGAAGGTTCCGGAGGTTCCGCTTTCTCGTCATCGAGACTCCTGTCCAAGTTCGTCTTAAACGGGGCCGTTTTCCCGTAGAGGGTGCCAGGCTGAGATGGAGGTCGGTGGCGAGAGGGACTCTCCTCAGAGTCACAGACAAAAAAAGGTCGCATATTTTTTGGTATGGCGTTCTCTCGATTTTAGTGTTCCAGTGTGTTCTGTAAAATATATTAGTGAAATATCAATATTGAATCATACTCTTCTGAATTTGTATTTTTTAATGAAAGAATAATTTTCATGATAATTCAATTAAACATATCTTTATTATCATAGGATATTTATATGTAATATCTCTTAATAATAGTCACTTTGTTTTCTTTTGCACAAATGTTGACGTCAAATCGTTACTTACAGCTAAGTTTACACTGCTTCCTAGGCGCAAGTGCAGAAGAAGCGGCAACAAACTGCAGTGCTTAAAATTTGTTATATGGATGGACTGAGATTACATTGTTTGTTATGTCATAATTAAATTGATAGAATTAATAAGAATTACGAAATTTAAAATAATGTCAATTTGTAAATTTTGTATGTACCAATGTATCAAATTATGACATATCTAAGTATACAAACCTTTAATAGGGACCCGCGCCAAGCTCAAGCCAGACTTTTTTGTATTTAAGATAGTCATCGGTCCTATGATAAGCCTTCTCACAAAGTACTTTTTTTACATAAGCTTTGAATTTTCTGTCTGGCATATCAAGGACCGATTCTGGCAATTAATTATAAAAAAGTATACACTTTCCCATAAAAGACTTACTGAACTTCTCCGAACCTATCCTCCGAACTTACAGATCTAAGAAAATACTATTATTCATAGTATTTCGAGTTGTATTTTCTAGATTATAATTAATTTTATTTCTTTTTTCTATAAGAAAGGTATTAAACGTTGTATAGCTATCTCCGCTGGATCAATAATTACTTTATTTCTATAATCAATATTATTTATGAAATCTTTATTGAATGTTTTATTTGTTTAATTTTTTATTACATTTCAGGTTACTTTACAAACATTTTACTAGAAAAAACATGTTTATGATTTGTCATTTTCTTAGAAGTAATAAGTAATAAGTAAATTTTCTGAATAGTTCATTATATTTATTATAATTGTTTTTATCATTTCCAGTCTTTGTATAGTAATATTTGAATCTCATTTTTCTTTTAACCTTGCTGCTTTTTTTAAGTTCATTTGTAATCCACTGTGGTTTTGTCACTTGGTTACAGAATTTGATTTAAGGAAAACAGAGGGTATATAAAAGACTAAAGATGTCATGAAATTTATCAAATGCCTTGTTCACATTATTATGCTCATAAACATTAGAAAAAGAAAGGCTAGCCAAATAGACTTTAATTTATTCTAAATTTTTAAAAGAGTATATTCTTTTGAAATAGAAAATCTTTTTAGGTATAGCCTTTTTTTTCTCCACCTCTAACTTTATGGCTTATGCAGTGTCATGATCAGATAGGCATAATGGTAAAGTATAACCGTGTGCATTACTTATATTCGAAATTATTATATCTATACATTTTTAGGGTTCCGTACCTCAAAAGGAAAAAACGGAACCCTTATAGGATCACTTTGTTGTCCGTCTGTCCGTCCGTCCGTCCGTCTGTCAAGACCCTTTTTCACAGGAACGCGTGGAGGTATGAAGCTGTTATATCAATTACTCAGGTCTACTGTCCCTTGAAGCTGTGAAAAAATCAAACTTCTAAGCCAACGCAATCAAAAGATACAGCCGTTTATGCCGCAAATTTTCGACACTTGCAAGGGAATCAAAACCTACAGGGTGCTTCCCGTGAACTCAGAATCTTGAAATTTGGTACGAAGCAACGTCTTATAGCATAGATAAAGGAAAAATTACGAAAACCATAAATTTTTAGTTACATCACATAATATATTTTTTTTAATAATTTTAAACTTACTACCCATTTCCTCATAAACCCGTAGAGGTATTAAATTGAAATTCATACCAAATACTAAACCTTGCAGGTTTGTACGGAACCCTCGGTGCGCGAGTCCGACTCGCACTTGGCCGGTTTTTGTTTCCTTCAAGTTGGCACATTTATATGTGAAATTAAGTTATATTTATTTAATATGTCTCTTAATTGAGTTGAATATTTATTCTCTATAAGTATATAATATTTATATTCATGTCACCTATAATTATTTATCTGAAGCACAATATGTCAGGATTTGTGGGACTTTTTATATTTGAAAGGGTAGGCTCTAGGTATTCCTTTTTGAATGAATGAATGAATGAAAAACTCTTTATTGCACCTAAAAAAAAAATTAACAAAACACAAATTGTAAATATATATACATAGGTACAATGGGCGGTCTAATCGCTGACAGCGATCTCTTCCAGACAACCAGTGGATGGAGAGAAATGTAGGCACGTGAAAAAGAAACGGTGGCGCAAAGAAAACGATAAAATGAGATAAATAGTTACATAATTAAGGCTACTTTTAAATTAGCATATATCAATACACTACACATATAGGTATTCTATAATATACTTACACATAAAAACTACATATTTATAATACAATATATCTACATATATAGGTATAATTAATATAGTATACATATATATATATATATATATATATATATAAAATTGTGTAATATATATATATATATATATATATAAATTGTAGTATATATATGAATACATATACTACAATTGCTTTAATAATGTACGATTACTCAGCTAGATAGACTTCTTTAAGTCTGTTTTTGAAGACAGAGACAGATCCTTTTTGTGTGCTAAACTTGTATGTTTTGGTGAAATAGGATGTTTATGAATTTATTGTAAATAATTGTAATAGTTTAAGTCAAATTGCTACTCAAAAAGGGGTAACTTTTTATTTTTTATTTTTTTTTATTTCCAATACAGCTCATTTTTACAGGCTTTCCCTAATGCAACATAGCTATAGACCATATAACAAAGAAGGTATATGTTTATATAGGTATATTCATTTGTGAATTTCCCCAGCGAACCGTCAGGCACGTCAATGTCAACACACTTCTGACCAAGAGAATTGAGCAAACTTAAGGCTCTGGGCACAGGAGCGAACTTATATAAATTCGTGCGTGAAGAAGGCACCTCGAAAAAAGGTGGCTTTCGTCTTCTAAAAATGAAATCATCCGGCACTGACATTTTCGATCTCACGAGTATTTGGGGATTGCAGTTAGCACCGTTATAGATTTTAAAAATAAGTTTTAATGTCGCGATATTTCGCCTAACCTCTAAGCTGAAGTAACCCACCATTCCTGGTACAAACGCAGTAGGGTACTTTAGTGGGAATAAGGGGTACACTCCATATTGTTTAAAGTACAGAAATCGGATAAACTTGTTTTGAATCCTTTCGACCATTTGCTTGTATTTTATTTCATGCGGGTTCCAAATTATAGCTCCGCTTTCTAGTCTACTCCTGACAAGCGTGTTATAAAGAACTCGTGCCGCCGTGGTAGTTTTAAATTCACTTGCCTGCCGTAAAATAAACCCAAGATTCTTAAACGCGATTTTACAAATGTTAACAATCTGATCAACAAATGTCAAGTTGGCAGTCATTAGCACGCCACAATCTCGAACTTTTGTAACTCGCGGAATAACGGCTCCATCCATAGTATAGTGATATTGCAGTGGCTGTTGTGACCTACTATAACTAATAATACTGCACTTATTTATGTTAAAAAATAATTAGTTATCGCGACTCCACTCTACCACCCTGTCGATGTCCTCTTGCAAACGCTCACAGTCGCTGATACTTTCTATTTTAAGAAAAATTTTCAAATCGTCTGCAAACAGTAGAGATTGCGAGTTCTGAATCACTTTCGGAAGGTCATTGATCATGATGAGGAACGCTAGTGGCCCTAAATTGCTTTCCTGACTTATCCCTCAATAGGTGAAGTACGGTTCTGATGCGTAATTACCATATTCTACGTACTGTTTACATTCCCTCAAGTAACTACAAATAAATTCTAACAAATTCGGCGTAAATCCTATCGCCGCGAGTCTCACCAGTAAGATATCGTTGTCGACAGTATCGATAGCTTTACGGTAGTCAAAGTAGGCAGTATCTACCTGTCCACCTGCTGTCTTGTCTACATTCGCAAACACATAATCCGTAAAGCACAACAAATTGCTGTCAGTACTTCGACCCGGGCAAAAACCATGCTGCGCATCACTCAACCTAGCACTTACTTGCCTGAAAAAAGACTGTTGTAAAACTGTCTCAAATACCTTAGCAAAAGGTGAGGGTATTGCAACTGGTCTGTGGTTACTCAGCTCTGTTTCTCCATTCTTTTTAGGGATTGGCATGACACGAGACAACTTCCAAATATCTGGGTAGTATCTTTCCTTGGCGGTTAAGACCCTCAAATTGCCCTCATTTGGGAGGGATTTGTGAAGCCGCTGTGAAGTCAGCCAAGACCCACCTCCGCCACATTATTGGGGAAACGGCTCTACGTATGAGGAGCGGGCCACAGTATTTTGTAAAGTTGAGGCGGTCTTCTACTCCTGTCCTCTCTGTCCAATGTCTCAGGATCCGAATGACCGGAGGTCTTCTTACTCCTGGTCGTATGTTAGTGGGGGGGGGGGGGGGGGGGCGTTGAAAGCCCTGCCCGAATACCCGTGGAGGGATGAACGTATTTTGCGGTTGTCGCGTTTTCAAATGTTACAGCAAATGAGCCAGAACTTTTGGAGTCGCTATTCTCTTGAATATTTGCACTTGTTGCAACAGAGAGTGAAGTGGACAGACCGGACTGAGCCTCCCCGGGAGGGAAATTTATTGTTGAAAGAGAAAAATCTGGCGTCATTGCTTTGGCGCCGAGGGCGCATCTTACGTTTGATTCTTGGCGGAGATGGAACTCCACGTGTGGCTGAGGTGTTGGTCGAAGGTTCGATCTTGAGGAGAGCCGAGGCGCCTCTCTCTCGTCTCCCGGTAGAATAAGCTAGTAGTCTGCTTCTCAGACCGGGATGGGGGATCATTTGTAATAGAATTCATACAAAGTCAAGCGTCGATTAGCCAGCCCGTTCTAGGTCAAGGCCAAACGGCTTTCACTTTTTGCCTCGTTAAAACTTCGCGCGGGCGCTCGATCAGTGGCAACTGGAATCGTTCGGAAGCGAGACGCGTGTTCAGTCGCAAATAGCCTGTCGCGGTCGGCAGAAGAATTGTTTTTATTTATTTATACTTTATTGTACACACATATACATGTTTAAAGTACAACAGGCGGACTTAATGCTAAAAGCATTCTCTAACAGTCAAACCTTTGGGTCGATTGGAGAGTTTTATGTGGGTGTGAATATATAAAGAAAACTTAAACTAAACTAAATTTAAAAGATAACAATCACAACACATACTATAAAACATACTATTATTATTATTACATATACACAATTACTTACATACATATATACCACTTCATAAAATATATACCTACATTAAAATATATACAAAAATAAATATACAAATACATAACCATAAATAAATATTATGCAATCGAGTCTGTCCTATGTTTAATTGGAAGTGGAAGTGCCTAAAAACTCTAAGTTTAAAGGAGTCGCGACTAGGGGCCCTTCTAATGGATTCAGGGAGAGCATTCCAAAGTCGTACAGCAGTCACGGAGAAAGAGTTATGGAAAAAACCTGTACGGTGAGAAGGAGTGACTAGGGTAAGAGTATTTGAAGAACGCAGGGACCTTTCATGAATAGAACTTAAAAGTTGGAAACATGTTTTGAGATACTCAGGGGCCTGGGAATTATTTAAAACATTGTATAGTTGACAGAGAATATGTTGGTTCCTGCGTTGACGGATTGGCAGCCAATTAAGTTGAGTGCGAAATTGAGAAACGTGGTCGAATTTACGCAAGCAGAAAATAAACCTAATACAATAGTTAAGAAGACGTTCTATTTTATTGAGTTGTTCCTCGGTTAAGTCTAGGTAACACACATCGGCGTAATCAATTATGGGGAGAATTAAAGTTTGTGCTAGCATTGTTTTTGTTTTTTCAGGTAGAAAGTTTTTCAAACGACTTAAATAGTGAAAACTGGCAAACACCTTTCTGCTAACTTCTGCGATGTGAGTGCTCCAAGACAGAGTGTGGTCAATCCAGAGGCCAAGATTCTTAACCTCGGTACTAAAAGGAACATTGCAGCCATCAATTGTTGTTGTGTTTTGACTGTTATTTATAAGTTTATTCGTTAGTCCGTGATTGCCACCTGGGATAGGGTGATGTACGGCGATAGAACTGATAGGCGATAGATAGAATCTAGCGCTACAGATAACGACTTAGCGCTGCAGTGTGATAGCATTTTCCTAAATATAACAGGGGCCAATCTTTAAAGTACATAGCTAGTTTGTATATTTTATGTTGATGTTATGATTATGATCTAAGATACCTCTTTTATTTTAGCTTTTTTTGAGACATTCTGAAATTTTAATTTAGAATTCAAATTTTTGGCAATCCCACGGAAACCTCACATTATTCCAGAATAAAAACTATCTTGTGTTAATCTAAGTTTCATGCTATCTACATGTCAACTTTCATTCTAATCCCTTCAGTCGTCTTGGGGTGAAAGAGGATCAAACATTCATACATACTGTATTGAATACTTTTGTTTAAAAATTATTTGTACGTATTAAATTTTTATTTTTAATTGTATTTCATTTTTAAAAGCAGGAAAACTACCTAAACCGTGAACGCTTTAAGCCATTGTACAATTCAAATTTATTGGGGGTTTTTAGCAGCTAAACAATAGGTTAGTATATTTTTGCATAATCAACACAATTTGTAAAACGATTATGCGAAAATATACTATACAACATTCGTTCAGTACCTATGAATAAAAAAAAATATGTTTGTAATTATACTATCAATAGTTAAAATCTCAGGCTGCACGAAAAACCGCGGGCTGCTTGCAGCTTGCGCAACGGACGAAAAGCTAGTTTATTAGTTTAATTTTTGAAAATAAATATTCCCTTTAATATGTGAACTAAATTATGAGATTACCCAAAAAAGTTGTATATCGCACCTGAGCTACGAGTAGCAACATTATGAGGGTGTGAAGAGCTGTAAGTGCGGGACGTACGCCATGTTTTTGGACACAACGCATTATGATAGAACGCGACCTATTAAAAAAAAATAGTTCAAAATACATACTTCTTTGAAATTAACTTGTAAATTATTTAGAATGGATAAAATTATGGAAAATAAAGTTTCCATGTTGTAACACTTGTAATGGGTAACTTCGGAACTCTGCTCTAATCGTGGCCGACACACACTTGGCCAATTTATTTTAATTACCTTTGATATACGTTTTCGGTAGTGAGCTGGCTTATATTTGCCTATTATCCAACCCATCATCATGCCGAGTAGGAACGGTCCCGCCCGTGTGTGCGGATGAATGAATAAATCCATACTTCTGATTGTTCTATAATCACGATTTGGCCTGAAATAAATATATGCAATTATCTATCTGGACATCTGGATTACGTCGTGTGTTGTGCGGAAAGACCCACGCTGTACCCAAAACGTCACAGGCTTTGCTATTTTTTAATTAAACTATCACATCTTTATCTGTAACGGAGCAGACAGAATAGGTTCTGTAGGTAGGAATAAAGATGGTGTAGGTAGGAATAAAGATGGTGTAGGTAGGAATAAAGATGGTGTAGGTAGGAATAAAGATGGTGAAGTTAGGAATAAAGGTGGCCATCTTTAGCGTGATGGTGGGCATGAAGGTGGAAAAAGGAAATCATAATGGTCATGGGTTGCTAACCGCATCGCCTCTTGATTCTTGCCCATTCCTTCTATCGGCTTTTACGTTTTCCGCTGGAAGAAAAGCAGCTGGTACATTTTAAGATTTTATTTTCTTCCAGACCTGTATGGAAGCTATGACTAATAATAAGATTGAATTATTAACATCGAAAGAGATAGAAATAATCCCTTCAGCTACCTGCGAATAGTAGGTAAATGTTTCTATAGGCCAAAAATTCTCACTAGACATTGCTGTGACCTGTGGGCGAGTAAACTACGGGGGTGACGAGTAGTTTCTAGGGCGGCAGGCACGCAATTTTTTTTTCTTTAGTGTACGTCAGTTGCCTGCCTGCCGTCACTTCTGGCAGCATCTCTTCTTATTGAGTCCATCCGCTATTGACATTATCACTAGCGTAAGGACTAGGCTAACTGCGCGACGAAATGGCACCAACTCGTTGGCCCATAAAAATCAATTTTTGGGCCTAAGTCTAAGATGTCCTCGGTCCTCGGAAGTGTTCATTCGTTTTTGTTTACATACTCGTTCTTGTAGTGACATAAAAATGCCTAGTTGCGTATTTAAAGGCTGCAAAAACTACGATACAAAGGGTATGGTGCATGCATACGGTACAACGGGATATTTCTTTGTGTGAATTGGTGCAAGTATCTCTCCATTGAAAATAATTTAGCTTTTCAGTATTGCAAAGGCTTGTAAAACCCATGTGATTCCAGAGTTGAGAGTTTTGATTATGTTTTTCATAAATATAAATAAAGAGGTTCATCCACAGAAATATTAGGGACCCACCCCCAAGATACATGTCACTAAGACGGCGATTTTTCCCCAGGTAAAAATCTCCAGAAGAGGGGGGAGAGTGTGATGCAGCGATCGGTGAGCCGCCATCACCACACACATACGCCTTGGGAATATTCCACTACTCACACAGCTGTAATCGATACACAAATTAGATTGGTTTTTTTTAACCTAATCTTTATAATACCTACTACAAATGTTAAAATTCGAAAGTTTGGATACCAAAATGACGAAGATTCATACAAATTTGCAACCCTGATTTCACCCCTATAGTGATATAATTTTCAAAATCTTATTATTATTCTCTTTATTTATTTCATTACTTAAGGACTGTATGCACAAAGCCACGTGGTCGGATTTGGCTCTGAAATATGCAAAATTTTCCCGCTAGGGGGATAAAAATGTCAAGATGAAGTTACATAGAGTTAATAATGTGTAAACGGATCAATAGATGTAGGTAATCATAAATTGTAACGTAGAAGCTTACTTGTTTCTTTTCGTCAAGACTTCCAGTCCGCGATACTTATTAAAATTTTCAAATCAATCAAATCAAAGAATTATTTTGTTTGAATTATTATTTCTGAATTAAGGCCTTGGCAGACGTCATTATAATGTACTTTACACTTTAGTAGACGGGCTATCAGTAGAAAAAGGCTAAAGTCGAAAATACAGTAGTGTGCGTGAATGCAAGACGTTTATTTAAAAAGCGAGTTTAAATATATGTGAAATTCATATAGCACTTTCTAAAAAATCCAAGTTATAGTTATTCGTAAAATGTATTACTTTTTCAATTTATTAGTCGACCTCCGTGGCGATTCCTTAACACGCTAGTCCGTCACTCGGAGGTTCTGGGTTCGATTCCCAGCCAGGGCAAGTTGGTAAATGGCCTTTTTTAATTTGTCCTGGTTCTTGGGTGTTTATTTTAACCCATCAAAAACATAAATGTAAAAATGCCAAGTTCAAATTCCGACAAAACAATTGAAATTGAAATAGCTGCCAAGTTATGTAGGTAGAGAAAACTGAAATTTATTCATAAGAATCTCAACATTTGACTTGGAGAACATTAAGATTGAAAGCACGGTCTCCCATCCTAACTGTGACCAAGCTAGAAGTTGCTTAACCTGTAAAAGCACGGTCATTCATCCATCAATTTTTGAATTTATCGTATGCGAAGTGGAGCGAAATATTTGCACAAGTGGTTTTGATTACTCGTATTTTGAAATTTGTTAAAGCGCAAATGACAAAGAACCCTTAGAATAGAGAATCTTTTTAGTTTCACGCAGCTTTTTAGGGTTCCGTAGTTAACAAGAAAACCTTATAGTTTCGTCATGTCTGTCTGTCTATCTGTCCCCAGTTTTACTCATAGACTATTAGTACTAGAAAGCTGTAATTGGGCATGGGCATGGATATGTGGTAATAAAAACTTGAAAAAAAAAATGTGTGGTGTGAGACGTCGTTGAATAGGTCTTTCAAAAATATTGTAAGATTATGAACACCCTTTTTCGTTTTAGCAATCCGTTTGTGAAATATTTGGTTTTTGATTGCAAATTTTTGTTAGAATCATGTGTCTTCCCTCTCTGTCAGTTAAACGGTTGTATATGGACACTTAAAAAAATTCACGGCAGTAGTATATAACGTCTCCCTGTACTTAAACTAATTTAAGGTGGATTCAGTTCATGATACTGAACAACTTTTCCTAAGGAACACATAATTAAATATGAAAAGAAAATGTTTGCTTTCTATTCGACCTCCGTGGCGTAATTGTTAACACGCTAGACCGCTAATCCGGAGGTTCTGGGTTCGAGCCCCAGCCAGGGCAAGTTAGAAAATGGTCTTTTTCAAATTGTCCTGGGTCTTGGGTGTTTATCTATGTATGTATTTATCATAAAATATAGTATCATTGAGTTAGTATCCCATAACACAAGTTTAAAACTTACTTTGGGGCTAGCTTAATTAGTGTGATTTGTCCTTATATTACCATACATATATTACATAAATATTACATTTTGCCAAATCTTGTGTGTAAGAGATCAAAAATAATTTTTGTATTTCGTTTGTTCCTTGGTGAAAGTTGTTCAGTATCATGGACTGAATTCAGACCTAAAGTAAGGCAGTTGTTAGTTACATAAAACAAGTAGGTACTGACGACGGAACCCTACACTGCACGTGGCCCGTCACGGCACGTGGCCGGTTTATTTTGGTTAAGTTGAAATTTTAGGAAACCATAGACAAATTTATGATATTTCTGTGTAAATCAATATTACTTATCGCTGACATGACGTTCTCAAAAATACAATCAAATAGTATTTTACGCGAGTGGTGACTTGGAAAACTACACGTTTTGTGTTCCACTGACAGAAAATGTACACATTTGAATTTTCTTTGTGAAACAATACGTTTAGCGACCATCTGCAATCGTAACACCTTACACTTCTATTCACCTTATTATGTAAGTACGGGGGGTAAAAAAGGATTGCACGTTGAACAGATCAACAGTCTTGGCGTAGCAGCTGTACGTGCTCAATCAATGACTTGACTGTTTGAATTTGTACAATATTTTTAACGAATCAACAAAGAGCACTAAAAAGAAATCTTTTCCTGAAAACAGCTAAAAAAATTGGTTGATTAATGAAGCAGTAATTAGCATTATTGCACCCTTTTATTTTTTATCTTCTAATAGGTTTTCCTGTAATCTATAGGTAAAGAACTATTAATTGTATATTTTTCAAAAGATTGGGTTTAGTGGTTTCGGAGATAAGTGTATTTTTATTATTTATTTTCAAAAATAACTTCAAAAACACCAACTTAAAAAATATAGAAAAATATATTTAATCTATACTAATATTATAAAGCGGAAGAGTTTGTTTGTTTGTTTAAACGCGCTAATCTCAGGAACTAATGGTCCGATTTGAAAAATTCTTTTTTTGTTGGGTAGTCCATTTATAGAGGAAGGCTTTAGGCTATATAACATTCCGACAACCACGCGAACGAAGTCGCGGGCACAGCTAGTATTATCATAAAATGCTCTTTCATTTGATATTTTACGCGATATAGTTCACAAAACCCTTTTTTGAATGTCTCATTTATCTCCCATAAAGTGGCCCCATTTTTTATTTATTTATCCATTTACCTAAATTTTACTTCCGTCTTTGGGTCACAAATTTACATTATGTGCACCACATTTCAACTGAATCGGTCCAGTAGTTTAGTAGGGGGGGTAAATTTTCGCCCATTTTCTTAAATAACTTAAAAATACCGATCTAAGAAATAATAAAAAATAAATATATTTAAAATTGTCATACAAAGTTCTTTCATTTTATATGTCACACGATTTTGTTATCAAAACTTTTTTTTAATGTCTAATTTACCCACAATAAGTGGCCCCCTTTTTTAAATTTCATTAATTTATTTATTTATTTATTTTATTTACAAAATTTATGTACACAACATACAAACAAAGAAACTTACAAATTAAGAAAATAGAGTACATAGGTACTGCTTATTTCATAAGAAATCTCTTCCAGCAGACCCAGGAGAGGAAAATTAAAGAAAACAGGTAGTAGGCGTGTACAAAAGACTATAGTTACAAATACATATAAGTACTTATCTAAAATGTTAAACATACATATACATATACAATACATCAATAAACATACACACATATTATACATAAATACATATACATATAAATACCTAACTATAAACAAATACATATATAGTATATAGGTATACTATTCATTACGTTAAGGAAAGATTATACTCTTTTACTCTCTTCCTAAAAACAGGGAAAGATTTGGAGTCTCGTATATTGCGTGGTAGTGAATTCCATAATTTTACCGCTTGAACAGAAAAAGAGTGGAAATAGCAAGCAGAAGTATGGGCAGGGATTCTAAGTAGGGTTCTAAGGTGGGATCTACAGGGCACATTTGAAGGACGGGCAAAAGAAAATATTATAATAATTTACATTATACGTCTATCTTTAGGTAACTAAGTTACATAAGTGTAGGTACTAAATCTCAACTAAATCATTCTAATAGTTTCGTAGCAAATTGGCTGTGACTTACGGACAGACAGACAAGCGAAACCCTAAAAACAGTAAAAACACCGAAAAAATCGGTTCCTATACAAATTTCCCGGGCGGCTGCACACTTTTGTATAAAAATGCAGATTTTTTTTTGTTTTTTGACTGTTGTTTTAATATCATTATACTATACTAGCAGTCCATCCCGGCTTCGCCCTTGGTACACACAAAGCCTATGTCACTCGGGGATAGTGTACCTTTCCAACGGTGAAAGTTTTTTTTAAATCGGTCCAGTAGTTTCGGAGCCATGTAATGCAAACAAACAAACATACAAATCTTTCTCTTTATAATATTAGTGTAGATAAATAGCCTACTATAGCCTGCCTGCCAAGCCAAGTATAGATCTAGTATAGCCTGTGGTTCGATATATTACGCATAATGTCAATTCGTATTTTGATATACATTCATGGGGAAAAGTTGTTCAAATTTCAGACTGAATTACCCCTCAAAATAATTGTAAAACCCTAATTAAACAGCACCTTTTATTACAAAAACAGTTAATATGACTCCGCGACCCGAGAAAGTTCCAATCCGATTTTCACCCTAATCGCCAATTAAAAAATATAGGTAATAAATCAAACCAAATTATTTTTTTCATTGACATAATTTTCTATAAAATTAAAAAAAAAATGTGCGATGCCGTATCTGCGATAGCATTACATCTTTACTTGAACGTCAACAAAATGTCAAAACTGTACCATAGTGTAGCAAAAGTATGACATAATTTGGCAGTTTGTACATAGTTTTTTATTGAAATATTTTAGACTGTAATGCAATTTTACGTAATTTGAAAATTGATTTTTTTTAAAAATTCGACACGGCCTCCTTCCTGAACGCCCGGCGGGCAACTGAATTTGTATGGAAGAATCATGGCCGCCATTTCAGAGATTTCTGTCAAAAACGTTGCAAAACATCCAATTATTAAAATTATTTTTTTTATTATTGCGTGATTGCATTGTAAGCAAATATTAAGAATAATGTTTCAAAGTAGCCTTTATTTTTATAAAATATATGCAATCCCTTGTTAGAATATTTCTTTACGCAGAAAAACAAGCCAGTTTGTTGCAAGATTTTCTAAAATATTTCTTTCAGGTTTCTTTACAATTATCTTACTTTTTCTGAATGAAAATTAAAAAAAATACGATTTTCGTCTACTGGCTAGTCTATTCTAGGTATGACCAGGACCACTAAGGACCACTAAGAAAATTACATACCTATAACTAGGTATGTAATTTTCTTAGTGGCCTTTTCTACTTAAGCCATAACTATAGCCCGCGCAAAGTGCGTTTTGCATGTTTTTGGGTAAATTCAATGCTTGTTTTTAGGAAAACTACGAAATATTTAAAAAAATCCTTTTTTTCGTCTACTGTCCCAACTCTTCCTCTATCTATGTGTATACATTATTTGACTTAAATCAAACGCTTTCTGTACAAACTTGTTGCCCGCGCAAACCCAGTTTACATGGTGCCGACCCTTAAGTAAGGTTTTTCTAAAATATTTATTGTCAGCGACGTACAAGAATAAGGATGATTTTAGTTAGAAAAAATTGTAAAGATAGGTTTTATTTAAAATCTCTTAAGATAGTTAAGGTATATAGTTAGTTAAGTTTTACAGAAATAAATATTTTTTAGATAGGGCATTAATTAAGTTAAAATGTATGATATTCTAGGTTGTTTTATTCCCCTAAGTTACGTTATGGTATATTGTAAGAAAGAGATAGCAAAACTGATTGCAAACTAAAAAGCATTACCTTAACGAGAATCGCTAGATGTTTTTTGTAAATAACTTAATAATTAATGATTATATGTCGAAAATCAGTATTGTAAAACATATATAAAGATGAAACACAGGACTTAGAATTAAGAAATTGTAAAAAATTGTCTACCTTCATAGTACAAACCGATAAGAACTGTAGATTACACTAGAAAGAGATGCACACATAAGATAGAAAAGGAAATAGGGAAAACAGAACCGTGTGCAAAAATTTAATGGTGAACATAGTAAGTTTTTAAAGTGAAAAAAAAATAAGAATATTATGATTGGCTTGATTTTCGCTGAATTCTACAATCTAGACAGCCCAAAATTGTATAAATCAAGTCACGGTTTGTATGGAGGCATTCAGTTTACCTCAAGCAGTCCAGTGATAACAAGTAGTGAATAGTAGTAGTGAATAGCAATAGTGAATAGTAATAGTGCACAGTAATAGTGAACAGTCATAGTGATAAGTAGTTTGATGTAATAAAGTGGTGAAATAAGTGAAAAGTAGTGAATTTTATTTCAAGTAAGGAAAATCCCTAAAGGTTTATGTTTTATTTTTTCTTTATATTTTTTACATCATTTTTTCCTATTGACTTTAAATCTGTGATTATTTGTGTGACTTTTAAATGTGAATGTGCAATAAAATCCACTCTGGATTATACCTTTGATCTACACTAAGACTATTGAACACCTGAGCTAGGCCTTCTGCCTCCCTCACAAGCCTGCTGGCCCGACCCCCATATATACAGTCCACTCAAGTCGTCGCTGCACGGACGACCCTGGCAGGGCTCTGAGCGCCGCCACGCTGCCGCAGCATACAGTTAAACCGCCGCTGCACTCGCTGCCGCCGCACGCTGCCACGCTGCTGCTGCACCCGCCGCCGCAGCACACAGCTACGCCGCCGCTGCACTCGCTGCCGCCGCACGCTGCCACGCTGCTGCTGCACCCGCCGCCGCAGCATACAGTTACGCCGCCGCTGCACTCGCTGCCGCCGCGCGCTGCCACGCTGCTGCTGCACCCGCCGCCGCTGCACTCGCTGCCGCACGCTATCACGCTGCCGCTGCGTATACCGCCGCCTCACGCCGCCACACCACCTCACTGCCGCACGCCGTCAAGCCGTTGCTGCGCCGCCACGCAGTAGCACCGCCGCTAGCTCGCCGCGTTGCTGCTCGCCTCACCGCGCCGTCGCCCCGGCCGCCACGCCCCGTACCAGTTAAGGGTACTGCACGCCACACCACGACGCTACGCCACTGCCGCGCCGCCACGCAGCAGCGTCACCGCTAGCTCGCCGCGCCGCTGCTCGCTCACCGCGCCGCCGCCCCGGCCGCCGTCACACCCCGCGTCCTACCCCCTGGGTCGATAACACCACGTGCTAGCACATTTATAAAAAGTAAAATATAAAACATACTACAAAATATAAACATTTACAAAAACCTAACCTAGCTGCCCGCTGCCAGCGGGGCGAGGCCCCAGCTACCGGCGGTTAGGGCCGCAGAGAGAGAAACCTCCTGACAATGCGTGCCGTGTCCAGGAGTACTGCCTTCTGAATCTGACCCTTGACCCAGCCATCTAGCGAGAGAGTCTTAAGATGATAGTCAAGACTCTTCGCTATAAGACCGTTCCCCGATACGACAATCTATCGGGACTATCGGGACAATGATCGTCGAATCCACATCCCACATAGCAGTCACTTCGAGGGCCAAGTCAAGGTACTTGCTAAGCTTGTCCTTCTCGGCCTTCGCGAGGTTCTCGTCATGTGGGATGGAGATGTCGATGAGCACTGCCTGGCGCATCAATTGAGCCCGTATCGAACAGCAAGCTGCTGGTAAATAATTCTGGCTACAAGGTTATGTCTTGCCAGTACTCGCCGTTAGCCAGATGAGAACAACCGGAGATTATTTGCCTGATCGACTCTCCGGGACGTCAACATGCTCGACAGACGTCAACCGTACCATCTTTCAGGATATATCTCCGATAGTTGTTTGTCATCATGACTTCGTCTGCAATTGCACAGGCAAAACTTTCGGTTTCCCCAAAGAGGTCGCCGAAACGTAACCAGTTCACCGATGCGAGCTGATCCACATCAGGCCCTGTTAAGGCCCGATAGAACCGCCCGTGGAGCTCCTTGCTCTTCCATACGTTCTTGCGATCTTCGGTACTTAGCACCGTTGGTTTGCGCCAGTTCTCTTTTGCCAAGGAGAGCGGCGTGAGGCCTTTGTCTACTGCCACAACATCACGATGCAACTCACACTCATTGTTAAGGAAATATTCCCTAAGGCTGCACACCTCGCGATTGTGAAGATTCTTGGCATTTAAAAAGCCACGACCTCCACATTCCCGTGGGATGTACAGTCTCATAACAGATGAGCGTGGGTGTAGCATACGATGTGTTGTGAGCTGTAGGCGGACCTTCCTATACAGGGCATCCAGCTCAGTCTGAGTCCACCATAGTATGCCAAAGAAGTAAATGAGTAGAGGCATCACCCAAGCGTTAAACGTACGGGGTCTTATTGCCACCTGACAAAAGACTTTTAAGTACTTTTGTCAGTCGGCCAAAGAAGCGTTCCTTCATCGTCTGTTTTATGTCCCCATCCGTTTACCCCTTATAGGCTATTATAATAAAATATTAAACAAAATGTATTAAAATATTGTTTTGTATTTATTAGTCACTTTAAATATTAAAGAAACTTTTATATTTTAATTACATAAACACCAAAAAAAAATTTTTTAAGGAAAGGAGAAAATTGCTATGAATTTTTCGGTCTCCAGAAATTTTCAATGTTTTTATTATTAAATTTTAATTTTTTTATTTATTTTCGTAACAATAAGAACAAACTAGGACTTGGTCATCCGGACAAATCCATTTATTGCATGTTTTGCAGAATTTTGACGCAGAACGATCACGTGATTTAGGACAATAAGCACATCGACCACTTTTTCCTGTTCACTGAATGTCACCGCCTTGCTGTTTTAAAAGTATTTGAGCTTTAGTTCATAATTCCGTGGGATATAGATATTTGTAGATTCCACAATAATCTGCAAAAGTGACTCATCGAAAAACAACTCGAAGCAAGATAGTGGAGACAGGGCATTTCTAGCATTACTCTTAGGTTCACATTGTTGTACTAAAATATTGTGCGATCTAGTTCTTGATGATGTAAGTGGTGTTTTGTACCAACGAATGCCACCTCTAGATTGTTAGTAACTTGATAAAGTACTCAGAGGAATATTGTCATCGCTTAAAAAAATATGCTCCATATTTTCTTCCATCTCTGTATCTATTCTCTCTTCTGTGCTATTTTCTTCAGTTTCTTCTGTGCTATTGTCATATTCTTGCTCTGTTTCTGAGTCATGGTTTAGCTCTGTAACATACTCCACTTCATTATCTTCTGTATCGCTAGGTGCAATATCACTTACGACATCCGAATCTTCTATCCAGCCTCGTATCATAATTTCCTGATGTTCGTCCATAATGACCACAAATCTGTAATAAACAATACGAGTACACAGATCACAGTAAAATATACAATAGTCTTATAGAAATTGTAAACATCTTAAATAGATAATAAATAAAAGCAGTACTTACAAGAAACACTTCAGATTACAACGAGAGATTTTGTATCGCCGATACTCGCGTAGGGTGAAATTCCGTCCCGTGCTCTTTAACGCCTTTTTTATGCCACTTGCAACCGAGTCGAGTGCCGGCAGTGTACTGACCTTGAACTTTGTTTACTTGACTAGGATTACACAAAGCGACACAATCTGTAGTCCAATAATTTAAATAAAATGGATGAAAACATTGGTCTGGGGCAAATATTTACCCTGCGCGTGTACTGCAGTGTTAAAAATAACGAAGTTTTATACAAACTGCCAACCCCTATTTCACCTTTTATTTATTTTTAACCTTTGCCCGCGGCTTTGCCCGCGTAGACTACACAAATAAGTTTTTTTTTTAAACTGTGCTTGCAATTTATTAAAATCCAATTAATGGATTATTATATTTTACTAATCACTAATTAAAAAATGACACGTGTTGTATGGGCTAACCACACACACAGAGCTAAGTTAAGCTGAGTTGAGCTGGAGGGAAGCTAGTTAGGTAGTTCTTTACACTAGATTTATTGTTCTCACCTAAACGCTAAGATTACTTTTCTATTGACGTAATGACATAGTTTACTTAATCGAAGGTTGCTTATAAAGATACCTAGTTAGAATGTAGGTTAAATTAGTGCTACCTATGTAGGTATAAATTACTTGGTACAATGTATGAGATGATAGCTCATACATCTTGCCGACTCAAAAAGAGGAAGAGGCGACTAATTTCTGAAATCATACCTACAATAGCAACTACAATCAAGCTGAGAAGTAAAGGCTAGATGATAAAAACAGTGCGAGAATGAATACAAGGTGAAAACAATGTAGAGGTAGAGTACATATTAAAGTTAATTATAAGTCTTTGATTTGAGTTCACGTTAGGTTAGACCTAACCTAACGTGAACTCAAATCAATTTGCCAAACAAACAAAACAAAAACAAACAAATTTGCCTTATTTAGGTCGCACGGATTCTCCATAACTATCCGTAGGAATAGGAATCGACACAAAGCGCGCTTGGTTTGACAAAGGCGAATTATTATCTACACTGGTGTCTACGCTCACTCTCACATACTTGTGGCACTCACTACTTTCACAACACGAACCACGATTTCCACTACTAATCACGCGAAGACCGAAGTTTTCTTTGCGGGTTGAAGTGTCCGCCCTGCTTGAGTCAGGGAGGACTGCTGCTGCTGGACGCTGGCGATTGCGTCTCCTTCGTCTTACAAAAATGCATACAGCTACGATACCCAAGATTAATAATATTGCTAGACTCGCATAGCTGACAGCGTACTGGTGGAAGTCATGTATAGTATGATCAGGATACGATGTTTTTTTAAGATTGTTTATCTCGTCCTTAATCTGATGATAGATTTGATCGTGATTTTCTGTAGTAAAGTCATATGTTGATAGAGAGCTATAAATGAGAGAGTTCAGGATAGATACCTCTGGGGCTTCAAATTTAGGTTGAACGTTAAGTGTTTTCAGGAAATTATTGTGAGAGTAAATAGTAAATGAATCGCTTTTTAAAGTGCAACCTTGACCTATAGTGAAAAGGCCATTGCCTGTCAAGGTTTTAGTAATGACCTCGGTCGGACAAAATATGCGGACGCTGCATTTGCTGCAACATGAGTACAACCATATAACATGTTCGGGCGATGTAATTTGACTAATCTGTTTATACATGGCACTTGCTCGTGGATACAAGGTGATGCTATTTTCTTCGCATTTATTAAAGTAAGATTGCAGATGTGCTGTTGGAGATTTAAGTTATAATGTGGCTTGTCCAAGCTGCACATAAGATATTCTTTAGAGGGGTGCAGATAATGTTGTAGATCGAAGTCAGTGAGGAATACAACATTTTCTTTATGAAGGTTGAACACTAAATAAGGATATACAGATATGGTAATAGACGAATAAGCTCCATCATTCTACGGTACTCTAATGATTTTGTCGAGTTCATATACTTCTTCAACAACAGTCTGACAACAGGAACCTTTATTTCAATGATAAGGTAATTTTTATGAACTTTAGCGTATTCTTTAATCATTTTGTATAAATCTCGAATGATTTTCTTTTCTACTGCTAGTTTAAGATCATCCTGTAGCTGATTGGAAATAAATTTAATTTGCTCTTCAAGTTGTTCTATAGAAAGGAGGTGAGTATCAAAGCTACCGTGAGTAATATCGGTAATAGTGTTGATAAGAGAGTCTTGCGTTCGCATCAAATGTGCGAGTATGACGTTAGCGGCTAAGGCTGAAGATGTGAAATAAAGACCTTGATTTATGTCGGAGCGTAATTGGTTAACTTCCGAGGAAGCTTCCTGTAGATTTTCCTTGATGAGTGAGAATTGGTTATTCATTATCTGTTCGTTGCGCATTACAATGTTTGATTCGGCTTCGATGACGAGCGTTTGATTTCTTATAAGCTGCTGAAGATGATTTTCGTTTGAAGATACCTTCTCAATGTCCTTGGCGTATTTTTGATCAAAATTATCATCTAGTACGCCAAATAGATAGTTTGCTACGCTACCAACACCGTTTATTAATCCTCTTTTTTTCCGTCTGTTGTTAGAGCTCAAGAGTAGCTGATTATAATGCTCAATCTCCGTTAATTCATGTGCTAGCTGATCAGATATTCTTCGATATGGAGAGTTGCATCTCATAGACATGCTTATAACTGTTAGATTATTTATGAAGGTATCCATATTTTCAATAGCTTGGAAGTAATTAGTTAGTTTATAGTAAACAACTAGCTTCCATTCATCTCGAATATTCTTTATGTTGGAATCTTATCAAAGTACAACGAGCTGTTTTGGATAAAAGTACTTATTGTTAGGAGACTAGCGCCATCTGCGTGTGATCTCCACAAACACGGGCAAGATTATCGATTTAGCGATATTCCGGCTGTGGAGCGCGGATTGTCTTTGCCCGGCCAGGAAATAATCTTTGTCTATGGGTCGAGTCAGTCTCGACTGACGCCATTAATGACTTGGTTGCGCCGGCCCCGTCGCGTGAAAGCATGCCGGCATATTTTGTACTTGTTATATTGCGAATATTTCGTGAAGAATTATCGCTAATTGTTGTTTGTTTGTGTGCCCAATTTGTTTGAAACGGCGTGGAGCCGGGAACAGTTCGTAGTACGGATAAGAACAGTGATTTGTGTCGGGTGTAAAACGCGTGTCATTGCGTCATTTGTTCAAATTCTCAATTCAAATTGTTGGTTTTCGACTATTGCCGTGTGAAACGGAAGTATTTGTAAATTGACTATAAAAGGAACCAATTTTGGGGGCGTGGATGCCCATAAATATATGAACAGTGATAAATGTTTGAATCGGAGCGAGGGACATCCCATGTTACGTTCCGCTGTTAGGTTATGTGCTTAATCTTGAAGTGTCAAAAGAACAAAAAAATTTGTTGTGCTGTGGTGAAGTGGTGCTATAAATACGACGTATTTGTTTGGGGCGACATACATGAGCTCATGGGTAGGTTCGCTTAGGGACCCCATTTTCTTCACCACTGACTTGGGACCCGTGTTGGGACCTAAGGCCGTCGCCAGCCCTGAGGAGGACTTCGGGCTCGACGCGAAGGCCAGGCGAGGCTGCCTGAAGACTGCATGGATGCGGTAAGTTTTATCTTTAATTGTTTCCCATTTGTAATTAGTTTAATTACTTTTAATTAGATTTAAGTTTAATTTATAATTAGGTTAGGAGGTTCCCTGGACCTTATCTAGGGTGGTAGCAGACTGCGTAGGTTTGTTTGTGTGTTTGTTTGTTGCCGGTGGGATTGCCGGACTCGTACCAAGAGCGTAGTTAGTAACATCTTTGGTATCAGAACGTAATCTTAGGTATCTGCGCCAACATTTTTGGTAGCAGAGCGTAGTTGATAACGGCTCTGATTACGGGCCCACATATTGTTTGTTTTTTGGTTTGTTATTAAGGTAGGGTAAACACTATTTCCCATAGAAAATTTGGAATAAAATAATTTTTGTTTGCTTGTAATTAATAAGTATTGGGCCGTCTCAATCATACTATTAGATAGTATCATAGCTTGTTTGTTTGCCATTAATAAATATTAGTCCATGTCAATTTTACTATTAGATACTACTTTTATTTGTTTGTTTGTATTTAAAAATTAAGAATTTTGGTTTGTGCCCTTGTCGGACTTATTTATTCAGTTATTTAAATTTGGTTTGTTTTGTTCTTGTCTAACGCAATGTCGAAGACAACCTCCGCAAGGGCGACGCTCGCCAATGAACTTAGGTGCGAGTGCCAGCGCACTCTTGTCCCGTACGGACAGGGACGCTGCGATTCTGGAGCGAGCGGAACAGCTCCGTACGAGATGGGTCAATACGGAAGCAGCCATGGCGGCGCTTACCGAGGGTGATTTGGATCCAGAGGTCTGGGCAGGCCATCTCAAGGACTTCGACCAGATTCTGGCTTTTCACGATGCAATCGTGGAGAAGGCCGCACACATCAGAGCGAGACAGGCGGGCGGTCCCGCCCCTCGCGCATCCGGTGGACCGGAAGGGCCAGCTGTAACTGGTCGGCTTCCCACCCTTCAGCTGTCCCACTTTGGGGGTAGGATGGAGGAGTGGGTGGCCTTTAAGAACATGTTCGAGTCGTTGGTCGACTCGAGACACGACCTAACGAAGGCGCAAAAAATGGCGTACCTTCTCTCAACCTTAGAGGATGAAGCGCGGTCGCTCATCCAGCACCTCCGTGTGGAGGATGACCAGTATGACACGGCCTGGGAGCTGCTTAATTCCCGTTACTAGAACGTTCGGCTGTTGGCCGACGCACATGCGGCGCAGCTATTGGCCCTGCCTCGGGTGGCCAATCGGGCACAACTGCGCCTGCAATTACTAACGCCCGTTACAGTGGCCTGTAACGCGCTGCGTACTTTGGGACTACCGGTGGACCAGTAGTCGTTTTTGTTGGTACACATTATCTTGGGCAAACTACCCAACGATATTCGCTCGCGTTTCGAACGCGAGAATGCTGAGCGGGACAGCAATACCCTACCTACCTATTCCGACTTGTATAAATTTTTGGAGTTTGAAGCTAGGGCCGCGGAGAGTTCAATGCCGGAACCAGCGCCATCTAGGGCGCCAGAACGCGGAGCCTCGGGCCCCTTATGGCGAGGGAAGCCCAGACAGGCGCAGCCACAGTCACCGCGTGGAGCTGGTGCTCGGGTGTTTAATACGGCAGCAGTCGCGAGAGACGTGGACTGTCTGCAGTGTGGCCGGAAGGGTCACAGCCTAACCCAATGTAGGGATTGGCAGCGGCTACCAGTAGAACAAAGGCGTCGCGTGGCGAAGCGACATGAATTGTGCTTTTGCTGCCTGGGTAGTCACTACGCGCGTGACTGCCATTCTGCCAAGCCATGCAGTGCGTGCCATAGGCGGCACCACTTGATGCTCTGCATGAACCGGAGCGAGGCTGGCTCCCAGGCAAGGAGGCAGGGGTCCCCCATGGGCGGGGGCGCTCCTGCGCGAAGCCCTCCGCCGTCGGACGGCGGACGTGGCTTCGCTCGTCGCACCCCCCCTCGGGATGGAGGTCGAGTGCCGGCGCGGGTCTCGGCGGTCCGGGATCCTGCGCCTACGGGACATGGCCAGTATGTGGCTGGTCAGCCTTTGGATAGGGCCCCCATGGGCGGGGGCCCTAGAGCGGAAGTAAGAGGTGGGACACCTCCCTCCGCACCGGCTCCTACTCGGAGGACGGAGCCACAGCGGTTTTCCCCGCCGCTTCATGGGTACCCTCGGCTGGAGTACCACCCGCCCTACGCTAGGTACGGCAGGGCAGCGGGTTATGCGCCCCCTCACATGGGGACGTGCACTCGCCCGATGTATTATCCGGGCCAGTGGCACCCCCCCAGTTTGGAGAGAGTGGGGAGCCCATAACTAGCTTGCTCCACATCTGCGTGTGATCTCCACAAACACGGGCAAGATTATCGATTTATCGATATCTCGGCTATCGAGCGCGGATTTTATTTGCCCGGCCAGAAAAATGATCATTGTCTTTGTGTAAAAGTCTTGATTGGGGTGTGGCCCTGCCGCGTGCTATGGCAGCATTAATTTTGTAATTTTGATATATATATAGCGAAAGTGTCGTGGAGAATTGTCGTTAATTGTTTGGTGCCCAATTTATTTGGAACGGCGTGGAGCCGAAATTGTTTGTATTACGTAAAGAACAGTGATTTGTGTCAAATGTAAAGCGCGTGCCATGCGGCTGTATAAATTGTTAATTATCTATTTCCCGTGTGATACTGTATGTGAATAATCTTGAAGTGTCGAAAGAAGAACAAGAAACTTATTGTGCGGTCTTGAAGTGGTGTTATAAATACGACGTATTAGTTTGGGGCAACGTACATGAGCTCATGGGGAGGTTAGTTTAGGGACCCCAATTCTTCTCACCACTGACCTTGGGACCCAGAGTGGGACCTAAGGCCGTCGCCAGCCCTGAGGAGGACCTCAGGATCGACGCGAAGGCCAGGCGAGGCTGCCTGAAGACTGCGTGGAAGCGGTGAGTTTTATAATTAGTGTATACACTAATTATAAAACTCAAAATTAATAAATAAAAATTTAATTACTCTTAATTAGAATTCAATTCAACTCATAATTAGGTTAAATTAGATTAGGATAGGTCCCTGTACCTTATACAGGGTAGTAGCAGACTGCGTAGGTTTGTTTGTGTGTTTGTTTGTTGCCGGTGAAATTGCCGGACTCGTACCAAGAGCGTAGTCACAAAATCTCTTGGTATCAGAACGTCATCTTAGCTATATGCGCCCACATTTTTGGTAGCAGAGCGTAGTTGTTAACGGCTCTGATTACGGGCCCACATATTGTTTGTTTTTTTTTGGTTTGTTATTAAGGTAGGGTAAACTTTATTTCCCAAGAAAATTTGAAATAAAATAATTTTGTTTGTTTGTAATTAATAAGTATTGGGCCGTCGCAATCATACTATTAGATAGTATTATATCTTGTTTGTTTGCCATTAATAAATATTAGTCCGTGTCAATTTAACTATTAGATAGTACTTTGATTTGTTTGTTTGTATTTAAAAATTAAGAATTTTAGTTTGTGCCCTTGTCGGACTAGTATTATATCTTGTTTGTTTGCCATTAATAAATATTTGAGTCTGTGTCAATTTTACTATTATATAGTACTTTGATTTGTTTGTTTGTATTTAAAAATTAAGAATTTTAGTTTGTGCCCTTGTCAGACTTATTTATTTAGTTATTTAAATTTGGTTTGTTTTGTTCTTGTCTAACGCAATGTCGAAGACAACCTCCGTAAAGGCGACGCTCGCCAATGAACTTAGGTGGGCTGCGAGTGCCAGCGCACTCTTGTCCCGTACGGACCGGGACGCTGCGATTCTGGAGCGAGCGGAACAGCTCCGTGCGAGATTGGCCAATACGGAAGCAGCCATGGAGGCGCTTACCGAGGGTGATTTGGACCCAAAGGTCTGGGCAGGCCATCTCAAGGACTATGACCAGATTCTGGCCTTTCACGATGAAATCGTGGAGAAGGCCGCACACATCAGAGCGAGACAGGCGGGCGGTCCCGCCCCTCGCGCATCCGGTGGACCGGAAGGGCCAGCTGTAACTGGTCGGCTTCCCACCCTTCAGCTGTCCCACTTTGGGGATAGGTGGCCTTTAAAAACATGTTCGAGTCGTTGGTCGACTCGAGACACGACCTAACGAAGGCGCAAAAAATGGCGTACCTTCTCTCAACATTGGAGGATGAAGCGCGGTCGCTCATCCAGCACCTCCGTGTGGAGGATGACCAGTATGACACGACCTGGGAACTGCTTAATTCCCGTTACCAGAAAGTTCTACTGTTGGCCGACGCACATGCGGCGCAGCTATTGGCCCTGCCTCGGGTGGCCAATCGGGCACAACTGCGCCTGCAATTACTAACGCCCGTTACAGTGGCCTGTAACGCGCTGCGTACTTTGGGACTACCGGTGGACCAGTGGTCGTTTTTGTTAGTACACATTATCTTGGGCAAACTACCCAACGATATTCGCTCGCGTTTCGAAGGCGAGAATGCTGAGCAATACCCTACCTACCTATTCCGACCTGTATAAATTTTTGGAGTTTGAGGCTAGGGCCGCGGAGAGTTCCATGCCGGAACCAGCGCCATCTAGGGCGCCAGAACGCGGAGCCTCGGGCCCCTTATGGCGAGGGAAGCCCAGACAGGCGCAGCCACTGTCACCGCGTGGAGCTGGTGCTCGGGTGGTTTATACGGCAGCAGTCGCGAGAGACGCGGACTGTCTGCAGTGTGGCCGGAAGGGTCACACCCTAACCCAATGTAGGGACTGGCAGCGGCTGCCAGTAGAACAAAGGCGTCGCGTGGCGAAGCGACATGAATTGTGCTTTTACTGCCTGGGTAGTCACTACGCACGTGACTGCCATTCTGCCAAGCCATGCAGTGCGTGCCATGGGCGGCACCACTTGATGCTCTGCATGAACCGGAGCGAGGCTGGCTCCCAGGCAAGGAGGCAGGGGTCCCCCATGGGCGGGGGCGCTCCTGCGCGAAGCCCTCCACCGTCGGACGGCGGACGTGGCTTCGCTCGTCGCACCTCCCCTCGGGATGGGGGTCGAGTGCCGGCGCGGGTCTCGGCGGTCCGGGATCCTGCGCCTACGGGACATGGCCAGTATGTGGCTGGTCAGCCTTTGGATAGGGCCCCCATGGGCGGGGGCCCTAGAGCGGAAGTGAGAGGTGGGACACCTCCCTCCGCACCGGCTCCTACTCGGAGGACGGAGCCACAGCGGCTTTCCCCGCCGCTTCATGGGTACCCTCGGCTGGAGTACCACCCGCCCTACGCTACGTACCTAGCAGGGCAGCGGGTTATGCGCCCCCTCACATGGGGACGTGCACTCGCCCGATGTATTATCCGGGCCAGTGGCACCCCCCAGGTTGTAATTTGCCCTTGTAATTTGTGCCATTGTCGGAGCGAATGAATGAAGGTAGACCTCTACGCGACACGAAACGATCTAACGCAGCGACAAAGGCTTCCGTAGTCAAAGCTGACACCACCTCCAAGTGGACAGCCTAGGTAGCCAAACAAACAAATACACATAAATAGCCCTTCACGATCCGGGCATTACGAAGGGTGGTCGTTTTGACCGAATAGGGTCCTGCAAAATCGGTGGCCATACCGTCAAACGGCCTCGTAGGCCGGATACGATCAGCAGGCAGATCAACCATCTGCGGCTGCATCGTAGATGCTCTCACTCTATAACAAGAGATGCATCGAAACAAAACACTTTTCACTGCTCTTCGGGCTGACAAAATCCAAAATTCCCGCTGCAAAATAGCCAGCAACGCACTGCACCCTGCATGAGCGTTCCGAATGTGTCGATCAGACACCAAAAGTTGCACCAAGGGTCCGCCCTTGGGCAATAACAAAGGATGGCGACTCCCAAACGGAAGGTCCGCCTTCCGGAGCCGGCCACCAACCCGAAGAAGCCCATCTGAGTCGATGAAAGGGTTCAAACGAGCGACTGCGCCCTTCAACCTAGCGCGTCCCTCGCGCAAAATACGAAACCCCGTTCGAAGTGGGTGCTGACCCATCAAAGACAGTTCTCAATTTGCCTGTCGAGGCCTTCACAACAGCATGGTGTGGCAGAAAGTAATGCTCAGTTGAGGTCCAATCAACTCGAGCTGGAGACATGTGACCCAAGTCCTCGTATTCGCGCATAAATTCTATATATTTATCATGAAGTACGGGATCACGCTGCATGCGCCGTTCCATGGACAGCAGTCGTTTCTCCGCAAACATCCTGCTATGCCCTAGGCTAGGACGAGAAGCAACAAAGGGTAACCTAGTTACCAACCGACCGGAAGACAATCTTTCCGTATTGGCCTGATAAAAGGCCTCACATTCTGCGTGGTCCGGATCCATCCTTGAGACCATAGGTGGCTCCTCCACCTCCCAAAACCTTTGCATGGTTTTGGCCAAAGACGCATTCGCAAGAACTGTCGGCTCCTCCATGGAGTCACGTTCAAGACAGGGCCCATCAGGGCGTAACCAAAAATTGTAGACACTGCCACCAGTGAAGAAGAACCCAGAGCCTTCTGGGTGCCCAATAAAATCCAACCCAATACGTCCGAACCCAGGAGCAAGTCTACTGGGGCGGGGTGAAGAACAAATGGGTCAGCCTATTCCAAGCCTGACACCATAGACAACGCGTCTGGCGGTATGTCTGTGGTGGGCTGCCAACCCGCAATGGTATCCATTACCAGAGCTGAAGTCGTGATCCTCACTGTCGAGGATTTCAGCGACGAAAAGGTGACAAGTGTCTGTCCCGTCAAACACTTCACTTTTATACCACCAACTCCAAGAAGTGGCACAGGCGAGTCCTCCACGGCTAAGCCTAATGTATGTGCCACTCGAGTGGTAACCAAACTTTTCTGAGCCCCCGAATCTAACATGGCTCGTATTGTCACCGCCTCCCCCCCATGTCCCCATACGCGGACCACCGCGGTGGGGAGCAGAACCGTCCGCGGCTTTCCCCGCCGCTTCATGGGTACCCTCGGCTGGAGTACCACCCGCCCTACGCTACGTACCTAGCAGGGCAGCGGGTTATGCGCCCCCTCACATGGGGACGTGCACTCGCCCGATGTATTATCCGGGCCAGTGGCACCCCCCAGGTTGGGAGAGAGTGGGGAGCCCATAACTAGCTTGCTCCCTCAGTAGGACAGAACCGCGGACGGTTCTGCTCCCCACCGCGGTGGTCCGCGTATGGGGACATGGGGGGGAGGCGGTGACAATACGAGCCATGTTAGATTCGGGGGCTCAGAAAAGTTTGGTTACCACTCGAGTGGCACATACATTAGGCTTAGCCGTGGAGGACTCGCCTGTGCCACTTCTTGGAGTTGGTGGTATAAAAGTGAAGTGTTTGACGGGACAGACACTTGTCACCTTTTCGTCGCTGAAATCCTCGACAGTGAGGATCACGACTTCAGCTCTGGTAATGGATACCATTGCGGGTTGGCAGCCCACCACAGACATACCGCCAGACGCGTTGTCTATGGTGTCAGGCTTGGAATAGGCTGACCCATTTGTTCTTCACCCCGCCCCAGTAGACTTGCTCCTGGGTTCGGACGTATTGGGTTGGATTTTATTGGGTACCCAGAAGGCTCTGGGTTCTTCTTCACTGGTGGCAGTGTCTACAATTTTTGGTTACGCCCTGATGGGCCCTGTCTTGAACGTGACTCCATGGAGGAGCCGACAGTTCTTGCGAATGCGTCTTTGGCCAAAACCATGCAAAGGTTTTGGGAGGTGGAGGAGCCACCTATGGTCTCAAGGATGGATCCGGACCACGCAGAATGTGAGGCCTTTTATCAGGCCAATACGGAAAGATTGTCTTCCGGTCGGTTGGTAACTAGGTTACCCTTTGTTGCTTCTCGTCCTAGCCTAGGGCATAGCAGGATGTTTGCGGAGAAACGACTGCTGTCCATGGAACGGCGCATGCAGCGTGATCCCGTACTTCATGATAAATATATAGAATTTATGCGCGAATACGAGGACTTGGGTCACATGTCTCCAGCTCGAGTTGATTGGACCTCAACTGAGCATTACTTTCTGCCACACCATGCTGTTGTGAAGGCCTCGACAGGCAAATTGAGAACTGTCTTTGATGGGTCAGCACCCACTTCGAACGGGGTTTCGTATTTTGCGCGAGGGACGCGCTAGGTTGAAGGGCGCAGTCGCTCGTTTGAACCCTTTCATCGACTCAGATGGGCTTCTTCGGGTTGGTGGCCGGCTCCGGAAGGCGGACCTTCCGTTTGGGAGTCGCCATCCTTTGTTATTGCCCAAGGGCGGACCCTTGGTGCAACTTTTGGTGTCTGATCGACACATTCGGAACGCTCATGCAGGGTGCAGTGCGTTGCTGGCTATTTTGCAGCGGGAATTTTGGATTTTGTCAGCCCGAAGAGCAGTGAAAAGTGTTTTGTTTCGATGCATCTCTTGTTATAGAGTGAGAGCATCTACGATGCAGCCGCAGATGGTTGATCTGCCTGCTGATCGTATCCGGCCTACGAGGCCGTTTGACGGTATGGCCACCGATTTTGCAGGACCCTATTCGGTCAAAACGACCACCCTTCGTAATGCCCGGATCGTGAAGGGCTATTTATGTGTATTTGTTTGTTTGGCTACCTAGGCTGTCCACTTGGAGGTGGTGTCAGCTTTGACTACGGAAGCCTTTGTCGCTGCGTTAGATCGTTTCGTGTCGCGTAGAGGTCTACCTTCATTCATTCGCTCCGACAATGGCACAAATTACAAGGGCACTGTAAATTATATTAAGGATGTTTGTGAATTTATTGATAAGAATTGTAATAGTTTAAGTCAAATTGCTGCCCAAAGGGGGGTAACATGGAGGTTCAGCCCCCCAAATTGCCCTCATTGGGGAGGGATTTTTGAAGCCGCTGTGAAATCGGCAAAGACCCACCTCCGCCGCATTTTAGAGGAAACAGCTCTAACGTTTGAAGAGCTGGCCACAGTATTTTGTAAAGTTGAGGCGGTCCTCAACTCTCGTCCTTCATATTTAAGCCCCGCCCATATCGCGTGGAATGATTTTTCGGAATTACTCACGATTCTAGAGATTTAGTTTTCGTAGATAAATACATATATAGATAAACACCCAAGACCCAGGACAATTTAAAAAAGACCATTTTCCAACTTGTCTTGGCTGGGGATCGAACCCAGAACCTCCGGATTAGCGGTGTAGCGTGTTAGCTCCATTACGCCACGGAGGTCGAATGGAAAGCAAACATTTTCTTTTCATATTTAATTATATGTTTCTTAGGAAAAGTTGTTCAGTATTATGAACTGAATCCACCTTAAATTAGTTTTAGTTTAGTAGACGTTATATTCTACTGTCGTAAATTTTTTTAAGTGTCCATATACTCGTACAACCGTTTAACTGACAGAGAAGGGAGACACATGATTCTAACAAAAATATGCAATCACATATCCATGCCCATGCCTAATTACAGGGTTAAACTAAACTATAAGAGTTCCTTGTTTACTACGGAACCCTAAAAAGCTTCGTGAAACGAAACAGATTCTCTATTATAAGGGTTCTTTGTCATTCGCGCTTTAACAAATTTCAAAATACGAGTAATTAAAACCACTTGTGCAAATCCTTCGCATACAATAAATTCAAAAATTGATGGATGAATGACCGTGCTTTTACAGGTTAAGCAACTTCTAGCATGGTCACAGTTAGAATGGGTGACCGTGCTTTCAATCTAAATTTTGTCCAAGTCAAATGTTGAGATTCTTATGAATACATTTCAGCATTCTCTGCCTACAGAACTTGGCAGCTATTTAAATTTCAATTGTTTTGTCGAAATTTGAACTTGGCATTTTTACATATATGTTTTTAATGGGATAAAATAAACACCCAAGAACCAGGTCAAATTAAAAAAGGCCATTTACCAACTTGCGCGGCTGGGAATCGCACCTAGAACCTCTGAGTGACGGACTAGCGTGTTAAGGAATACGCCACGGAGGTAGACTAATAAATTGAAATAGTAATAAATTTTACGCAAGATTCAAATAACTATAACTTGGATTTTTTAGAAAGTGCTATATGAATTTCACATATATTTTAACTCACTTTTTAAATAAACGTCTGACATTCACGCACACTACTGTATTATCGACTTTACTTTTTCTACTGATAGCCTGTCTACTAAAGTGTTAAGTATATTAAAATGACGTGTGCCAAGGCCTTAATTCAGAAATAATAATTCAAACAAAATAATTCTTTGATTTGATTGATTTGAAATTTTTTATAAGTATCGCGGACTGAAAGTCTTGACGAAAAGAAAAAAGTAAGTTGTATACTACTTCTACGTTACAATTTATGATTACCTACATCTTTTGTCCCGTTTACACATTATTAACTCTATGCGACTTCATCTTGACATTTTTATACCCCTAGCGGGAAAATTTTGCATATTTCAGAGCCAAATCTGACCACGTGGCTTTATGCATACGGTCCTTAATAAAACGGAGCAAGCTGACCAGTCCCTACTGGCGGCACCCGTTCACGAGTTGAGTTGACGAGCGTGGATCAGCCGTCGCTGTACTCAACCATATTAGAGGGAATCCAGCGACCTGACCCACGACGCCACCAACAGTCTGGACATTTAAGTGAGCATGCCAGGCTCGGGCTCACAGACCTTATAAGAGGGAATACTAAGTTCATTTGTCACCCATTTATCGCAGTCCTTACATATTTTACATAAAAATACGAGAATTTTTTTTTTATAAAAGTATCCATAAGCAATTTTAAACAGTTGAGTTTCATGTGTGGAGTGAAGCTATTTTTTCAATATAAACTTTCCACGCGTTTTGTCTTTTAGATAATCACTAACCGTATGGTACGCATTTTCTAACAAAACGTTTTTTACTTAATTTTTGAATTTTTGCATGGGTGGGTTTGTAACTGTTTCAGAGTTTGTTGAATTTGAAACACTGACTGCCCGACTCTAGTAAGTCGAAATTCATCTTGAACTGACTTTGGGGCTAACTCAAACCGTGTGGTTTGTACGTATATATTTATTTATTTAAATTATGTTATTTCACGTAGTACTTACGCGAAACCACAGAATAACGTAACGGGAATGCCGTGTTTACTCTGTATATAGCCAGGCACTGGCAGGAGCACCAAACACGCGAGGGAAAATATGTAGATTCCCAGGCGAGTGTTTTTTCGGTAGATGACGCACAGCACCACCCCCAGCACAGAGAGGTGGAAGTCCACGGTCGCCGCCCACGCCCACAAGATACACTGAAACAAGTTTATGGTGATATGACATCTGTTCAATTTTCTTCTTCTTTTGCACTAGCTGTCTGTAAGTAAGTGTTGTGGTATAACGTGTATCCATATACGTCTAAAAATATACTAAAACTATTATAAGGGTGGATTCAGTCTATGATCCAGAACAACGTTCCCCAATCAAAATTTAAAAAAATAATAATAGCGTCTTACGTATGAGAGTTCTGTTTGGGGAGAAGTAAAGAGAGATCCCCAGAAGGCCCCAAAGACTGCACCACTGCCGGATATAGTGGAGATTGAAGAGATGATCACCAGTCAATAATAATGCTCTATCGCGTTTTACAAGAAAATATTAGCCAATGTGCCAGAGCCCAGGATTTATTAGAATGAAGTTCTTTCTCGCAAGTTCCCTTAAAACTACGAATTCTATTAATGAAAATATGTCGCATAGTGCAGACTCAGCCATAGATGCTCACAGTGTGTGCGCATTGTTTGCTAAATATTTCAAATCCGTGTATGAATTACCCACTGATTGTGGTACTAATGTTGATCATATCTTTAGTCAAGGAACGTTAAATGATAATTTTATCTCAAGAGAGGATATCATTCGGGGAATCAAAAGGCTCGATCCGAATAAAGGTGCAAAATCAAATTCAAAACAAATATTTATTCAGTAATTAGGCCTTTGCAGCTACTTTTACACGTCAATAATTATAGTGTATATTACGTGTAATGTTTATTTATATATGTATATATTTTTTTTTGTTCAAAAGCTACCGATCCTAGCGTTTCGCAACGACCACTACTGAGAAGAAACGCCGAAAGAAACTCATTTACACAGTATTGGTCGCCTACGCGCCAGAAGGGCTTTGTCAGTTAAAGGCCCTGATGCATTACCGGCTAGATTTAGAAAAACTTGTGCCACGGAATTGAGTGTTCCTTTAGAGATCTTGTTTAATAAATCGCTTAAATCTGGTCGTTTTCCTCATTATTGAAAAACAAGCTTTATTGTCCCTATATTCAAGTCCGGAGATAGAACCAAGTGTGAAAATTATCGGCCAATAAGCATTTTATCATGTATCACCAAGCTTTTTAAATCACTTGTCTATCCTTTCCTCTTTAATCATTTTAAACAATCTATCTTGCGATTTCAGCATTTCTGTTTACCAAGAGAAGATAAATGGATGTTATTGTGTGTTTCAATCTATAAGCAACGCTGCCAATCTCTCGGTAAATTTAAAGTAGAATAAAAACAAAAGGCAGTCTCCAATATTTCTTACTTTTTCATGGAAAAAAATGTTGTTCTAGTTTCTTTATGATAAAATAACAATGCTCTATCACATCAATATCCTTACTAATACTATTATTATTACGTATAATTTTTTGCTCATATATAGAACATACCCATAATAAATCGATGATGATGATGATGAACCAAAAAAAATGTCGACCTTTTCATACAAATCGTCCGAGCGGCTGCACACTTTTGTATGGAAATGTCGATTTTGTTTTTGTTTTTTAGCTGTTAATTTAATTTCATTATACTATAATGATCTAGTATAGACCGTAGTTTAATTATTACGGGTATGTCCCTTTCACGTTGTATAATTTTTTTTCATATATATTTATTCTATATAAAAGTTATTAGTTAATTTAAACTACATACTAAACCTAAAAATAAAACTTAGTCTAAATTATTATTATACAATACAATACAATACAATACCCTTTATTGCACAAAAGTAAAAAACAGAACATAATTATCTTAAAAATTAGGAAATGCGCAAAAGGCGGCCTTATCGCTAAGCAATTTCTTCCAGGCAACCTCGTTTATATAGAAAAAAATGATGGGAAATTAGGTAGTGCGGGGTGGTCAATATAATAAACATACTTATATACAATAATTATAATAAACATACATACATCTAATACTTAAATACATACATACAACTTACACAAAGAAAACATAGCAAGACAAAATGAAGAAACTAAGTGGAAACAAGGGAAGGAAATTACCTTTCATAAGGATAGAAAATGCGATTTTACTTGGGATTTAAAGCTGGCTAGCGTTTAGGCGCGTCGGATAGTAAGTGGTAGTGAGTTCCATAGACGTACGGCTCGAACAGACAAAGACCGCGAGTAAAAGTCGGTGGAGTGAGCAGGAATTCTTAAAAGAAGGTTTTCAGCGCTGCGTAGTGGACGCCCATGAGACTCACTAAATAGAATAAATAATTCTCGTAGATAGTTAGGAGAGTTAGGATTGAAAAGAGTTGTGTATAACATTGATAGGGTATGCCAGTCACGGCGACGTCGGATCGGAAGCCACTTGAGTTCATTGCGAAAATGAGAAATATGGTCATATTTACGAAGGCCATATATGTATCGAATAAACATGTTCTGGAGACGCTCAAGCTTATCAAGTTGCTCCTCAGTAGGCCGGGGATAACAAGTATCAGCGTAATCTAGGATAGGGAAAAGTAGGGTGTGCGCGAGCGTAACTTTGGTATCCATTGGAAGGAACTTACCAAGTCTTCGCAGTGCTGCAAAAGAGGCAAAGATCTTTCTACTAACTTCAGCAACTTGTGGTGACCAAGAGAGATTTTTATCCAGTTGTATACCTAGATTTTTGACACAATCATTAAAATTAATAACAGTCCCGTTAAATAGTACTGGCGGAAGCTGACCAAAATCAATCCCATTTAGTAACCCCGAACTACCCACAATGATACACTGAGTTTTTGCAGGGTTGACAATCAAGCCATGATTTCTACTCCAAAGAGAGATACGTTCTAAGTCTTTATTAGTATTACAGATGGCTGTGGAAATAGAATCAACGCTGGCTTGAGTGTATATTTGTGTGTGTGTATTATAATTAAGTTTAGAAATTTTAAAGACATTGTGCATGTGACATGGTTCCAAGAACGCTGGCTGCGTTTCCTCTCTGAATAGCTATGATAATTCGTGAAGCAAGTGGGGACAAGAGCCAGCAGCGTCTAGAATAGAACTACTCTATATCTTTCTGTGGATGTCATAAGAGACGACTAAAGGCCAAAACACAAATATATTTTGCTACAACTACCCTATAATACCCAAAGAAGGTTGGTATTGGGTGCTGGTTGGTAGTTAAACTTCTCGCAAAAATACGTTCCCAAAGTGGGTTAACGTCAGGGCAGGTAGTCTGTCATAAAGCCAGACCCAAAAATACCGGATTGATCGAATTAATCCAGCAAACTCTACCAGTGCTCGTAGCAAGACAGACACACAGCGACATGCGCTTGTAGCAGTGAAGCAAGTCTACGTAGGCGGTCCTAGCAGGATGAACACCAGCTACGCCGTTCTGCGATTCTGCTCCGTAGCACTGTAGCAAGCAACCTACGCTGGTGCTCGTAGTAGGAGACCGACACTGACTACGACGCATCGCTCGTAGTTCTGTAGCAAGCAGCCTACGTTGGCGTTCCTAGCACGACAGACACAATCTACGACAAGCTACGACGTTGCTTTCGTAGCACTGTAACAAGCAGCCTATGCCGGCGCTCGTAGAAGGAGACACAGGCTACGACGCTGCTCTTGTAGCACTTCAAGCAAGCAGCCTACCAGACTACTCCGGCGCTCGTAGCCGGACAGACACAGGCTACGACGCTGCACTCGTAGCACTGTAGCAAGCAACCTGCGCCAGCGCTCGTAGCAGGATAGACACAAGCCACAACGCTGCTCTTGTAGCACTTAAAGCAAGCAGCCTACCAGCCTACGCCGGCGCTCGTAGCAGGACAGACAGGCTACGATACTGCGTTCGTAGCTCTGTAGCAAACAGTGCTCCGCCGTTGCTTGCAGCAGGAGCAGGACAGACACGGACTACGACGCTACACTGTAGCAAGCAGCCTTCGCCAGCAGCATGGTTTTGTAACAGGTCGCTCTACTGTCAGCAATTTGTTGGTTTACAAGTTCTACATCTGTGATGCTATTGATAGACGTCTTCAAGTGGACTCCGCAAATAAGGACAGGAAAAAAGTGATACAGTTAGTATACTTTTATTCCTTACCATGCATTGGATCATCTAATGTAAACGAAATTAACTACGACGTATCTACCCTAGAACTATTCGTAAATAATAATGAAAACACACTAGCAGAGGAACAAAAGTCTGTATACTATGAAATTATTTCAAGTATTAGTATAAACGTAGGAAACGTTTTTTTACTTGGATGCTTCAGGTGGAACTGGTAAAACTCTTCTCATTAATTTAATTTAAAACCACCGAAACTATGTATAACGATACAAGGCTGCAAGTTAAGGCTTTGCATCGGAATTTAGTAGAAGCTACAATTTTGACGGGTTCGGCCCAGGTAGAAACAGTATTTGTGCCGCGTATTCCGTTGTTTAAGCGACTTCAGTTTCCTCTGAAAGTTTGCTTTGCCATGACAATAAATAGGTCACCAAACACTGAAATTTGCAGGAATCGACTTGCAGCAGGACTTTTTTCACATGGGAGTTTTACGTTGCGTGTTCTAGTGTGAGCTCACCTCGCGGTCTGGTAATTTTAGCTCTATTCTCAAAAATGGTTAAGGCTGGGCCTGATGTGGATAATCTATGTTTTGCTCCCGCTTCCACGCTCACAAATTTATTCTTGCCGAAACAAGACAGCGAGCCAATGAAGCTGGTTTTGAGGTTTTTTCCGTTTTACAAAGAATATTTAACAGTTATTTAAAAAGTAAGACATATGATGACTGCCTTATGTTTAATACAATTATAATTCAAAGCTACAAGTGCTAATTTGTTGTATTTCTTGAATATTTTCCTTTTTAGTATAAATCTGAGGTGATTTGGAGGCAACTTCGCAATGTTTTTATCGAAAAAATTTTAAGCAATCATGTTTTCGAAACATATGCATATGTCGGGATAGTAGTTAACACGTGGCGTGAGGCGCCACGTGGGCAGTTTCAATAATAAAAGCCGTTAAAACCCACTGTTTTGAATAAAAGTGCTTTGTTAGGAGACTAGCGCCATCTGCGTGTGATCTCCACAAACACGGGCAAGATTATCGATTTATCGATATCTCGGCTGTCGAGCGCGGATTTTATTTGCCCGGCCAGAAAAATAATCATTGTCTTTGTGTCAAAATCTCACTGACGTTGGGAATGTCAAGTTGCGAGCGAGGCTCTTGTGAAAATGACTTGACTTGGGTGTGGTCCTGTCGCGTTCTCCGGGGTCGCGAAAGATAACAGCCGATGGCCGGCTAATTTTGTAATTTTTGATATATATAGCGAATGTTTCGTGGAGAATTATCCTTAATTGTTTTGTGCCTAATTTGTTTGGAACGGCGTGGAGCCGAAATTATTTGTATTACGTAAAGAACAGTGATTTGTGTCAAATGTACAACGCGTGCCATGCGGTCTTATAAAATAGAGAGTTTTTTGACTATTGCCCGTCTGAGACGGAAGTGTTAGTGAATTGACTGTAAAAGTAACTAATTGTGGTGGCGTGAATGCCCATAAACCTATAAACAGTGATAAGTGCTTGAATCGGAGCGAGGGACGTTCCATGTTACGTTCCGCTGTAAGGTTATGTGAATAAGAAGTGTCAAGAAAATGAAGAAACTTTTGGTGCTTATTGTGCGGTCTTGAAGTGGTGTTATAAATACGACGTATTAGTTTGGGGCGACATACATGAGCTCATGGGTAGGTTAGTGTAGGGACCCAATTCTCCTCACCACTGACCTTGGGACCTATAGTGGGACCTAAGGCCGTCGCCAGCCCTGAGGAGGACCTCAGGATCGACGCGAAGGCCAGGCGAGGCTGCCTGAAGACTGCCTGGACGCGGTAAGTTTTATAATTAGTGTAACTACTTTTAATTAGAATAAAGTTCAACTCATAATTAGGTTAAGTTAGGTTAGGATAGGTTAATTACTTTTAATTAGATTTAAGTTTAAGGTATAATTAGGTTAGGAGGTTCCCTGTACCTTATATACAGGGTGGTAGCAGACTGCGTAGGTTGTTTGGGTGTTTGTTTGTTGCCGGTGGGATTGCCGGACTCGTACCAAGAGCGTAGTTAGTAAAATATCTTGGTATCAGAACGTAATCTTAGCTATCTGCGCCCACACCCACTATTGCCTTATTGTGTACGGCTTATAAAAGCGTCGCACGGGCGATTGGCAGTCAGTCTGGCTCGGGTGGCCGCACGGTGCACATCTCTTGAATATTCGTCGTTGTGTAGCTGTGTGGTTGCGTACCCTTGACTCATTGAATTACGATTATTATAAGGAATCGGATCACTCACTTGACCTTTTTGTTATAACGGCAGTCTACTTCATCTGGATGGTAAGCCCTGTAGGCACCGGATAACTGTGCGGGCTGGAGACTTAGTTTAAGCTGTGATGTGGTCTCACAAAGAAGCTTTTCATAGGCCAGCGCGAGGAGGGGCGCTGATCTTACCGTCCCATTTTTAATTAGCCATCCATCTACCCTCATTGCGACATATATAGTTACGTCCTGAACTTTGCTGTGTTTTTATTTCAAAGTATTTCGTTACTATTGATAATATTTAAGATCGCTCTAAGTACTATTAGGGTCTTATGAATGTTGTTTGTAAGGAAATATTGTCATAAATAATAATAACCTTACGTTGTATTTTTAGAAAGTAATAAATGTTATGTCGACAAGATAAGCAGTATATCTATTTATCATTGAAATGAGACCCATTAGAAGTTGCGAAATGAATAAATTTTATATATAGAAAAAAAAACGAATTTAAGATGGAAATTAATAATAAATAGGTTTTTTTTCTTTTTCGTGATTTATTTTTTATTTCAAAATTATTTTTAGTAAGTAGAGATCTTTACTGATTGGGTCATAACGATGTATGTCTGACCGACATCAGACATCGGACGAAGTCGCAGGCAAAAGCTAGTAATACTATAAACCTACAAAACTAATCACTGATTGACATGATTGTTTGCCCTGTTCCAGGGTGACAGGGGTAATGATTGATATTTATGGTTGTGTAGAGGGTGCTCCAGTGAGTATCAGAAAAATCTGATATCTTGAAAATTATCAGATCCTGATGTGGAAGGGGTATGGCCTGCAAAAACGGCTGGGGTTAGGGGCGTGATTTTTTTTCCAAAATGTAGTGGGTTGTAAGCAATTGACGACTGCCATTAGTTTTTTGATTATTTTCAAAATTCAAGATGGCCGCCATACAAGGACAATTTCCGAGTATAAGTCGAGAGAAAAGCGAGGCCGAAGGCCAATTTGCGTGGCGAGGGCGTAGCCCGAGCCCCTTCTGACCTTACCCCCTGTACGGGTCACGCACATCGGCCTATGCTGCGCCAGCATATTACTCGATATTGTAAAAATCACTATATAAATTTAGTTCGCATTTCACGGCCAGCAAGAGCGCCACGCAACCCATTTTCATTTCATCATAATTAAGTCTACTTTGTATCAAGTTAATTTTAATATATTTCGGTTTAATATCAAGTTTTATATTATTTCAAATCCAAGTAGACATTCCCCGTACATAGAAAAAGTCCTTCGAGCCACAGGAAAGGCGGGACTGTATGTCACGTGTTCAGTGAAATAATGACGTGTTCAGTGAATTAGTTTTTTTTCCCTTTCTTAACGTACCTACTAAAAATCATTGGATAAATACGCTAATATTATTACAATCTAGCCTTAACTTAGACTAATTAGTAATTTAACATTGACCTAGTTTTATAAGTTATAGAATAAGAATGTGTCCATCGGCTCTTTTCTTATTGTCTCTATTAAGGGGAATGCACTTTGTTCGTGTGTATTTAATTATTGCTCTATAACCTGCACTTTTATATTATTTTTGTCATAACACTACACTAGTTCAAACGGTTTAGTTCATTTAAGTCTTCGCACTATGTCTGTGTTGTCGAGAAGCTGGATCGCCTTAACGTTCACGTGATGAAGCAATCAATACACTCGTGTGCTTCTGCATATTTTTTGCTGTGCTTTATCAACGAACTGCATGTTAAGGTCCCGCTGCAGGTCAGCATTTTTAATGTACCAGGGTGCATTGTCAATAGTCCTGAGTACTTTGTTCTGGAATGTTTGAATCATGTCGATATTGCTCGGTTTGGTACAGCCCCACTAGTAGCATTACCATGAGTTGCTTTCGAAAACTTACATTACGTTACTTCAGTCACTAGCGAATTAACGCCGATCGAGTAGTTTTCGATACAACACTTACCATGAGTTGATTAAACGTTTACTATACTCGCTAACGTTAACTCCATTCATCGTGTAGTTAACGTTACGCGACGGAGTCACGTGCCTAACTTCAGAGCAAGCAAAGCTCTCTTTCTAACTTTATTGAAAAGACAGAGCAAGGGCGAAATAAGCTTACCTTGTAAAAATATAGAAATAATCCTGCTAATTTAAAGCGTCATAGAAGAGTCTCCCTACGCAAAGTGTTGGTGAATCTTGTATTTGATTTGGTTATTTTGTTAATGTGATAGGTAGTTCTTTTTTGTCGTAAACAAGAAAGTTTTAAGCTCCGCTAGGAGTAATATTGTTTACTGTAGTTTTGAGTATTTGATCGGAAAATAACGTTCGTTTTTCGTGTTGGACAAACTATCTAATTTGTGTATTCGTGCATCTGCCCAAAATGCGTACTAGTCCTTCGCAATTCCAGGTACTGGTCGACTATATGCAAAAGTATCTTCAATTATAATAACGTTAATTTATAACTATACAATGAGTGATACAGTCACACCCTGTTTATGGTGAAATATTTGTTCGTTTTGTTTGTGGTACATTTCTCACTTATGATATGATATTTATGAAGTGGATTTCTTAATATATTTCTCAAATCAGCTTGAAATTTTCCCTGTTCACGTCGTTCGTCTTCGTATGCAGCCTTCGCTAACAAAACCCACGCTTAATAATGTCTTGCCAACATTATTTAAATAAATAATGATAAGAATAATTTAATAAACAAGAATTCTAACAAGTTTTCACGCTCCAATTTGCTAGTGAAATAGATTACTACAGTCGTTACGGTATTTTTCGACAGCGTCAGTCAAATTGACTGACGCTGAGTGACTCATGGTACCGATTTTCTACAGCAACAGCTACAAAACGTCAAGACGCTCGCTACTCGCTAGCGATTACTCATCGATGGGGAATTTACCGTTACTCATACTACCGATCTTCAGCTTTATGAGTGACCGCCAGGGACGCTGTACTATTCTCCATACAAATGTTTACGCAGTCGCTAGCGAGTACGGTCACTGTAAACTCATGGTAATGCTACAGGTATACCATAAGTCCATACTGGCATTAGGAGTTGTTTATAAAGAAGTAATTTGTTGTGCACTGACAGTGCCGAGTTTCTACCTAGTAGCCAATACATTTTTTGAAACCGAATTTCGAGTTCTTCTCTTTTCTTTTTGACATGCGCTTTCCAACGCAGCTTCGCGTCCGGAGTCATGCCTAAGTATTTGGCTGTATTTTCGTATGGAACTTGCTGTACATTTAAATATACGGGGCAAAATTGTTCTTGCTTATTCGTAAAGTTAACATGAATTGACTTTGTTTCATTTAGCTTGATTTGCCATTTCTTTGTCCATTCAAGAACTTCATTAACTGCTATTTGGAACGTTCCTGCTGCTTCTTCGTGCGTTTTTCTGATAGCCATTATCGCAGTGTCGTCAGCGAAGGTCGCAATAGTATTGTCTTCTAAATCAGAAATATCCGAGGTGGATAATAGGTACAGAACCGGACCTAGTACACTTCCCTGAGGCACTCCAGCTTTTATTTCCTTTATTTCAGAATACGCATTTTCTTGTCGTACTCTAAAAGCTCTATTGGTTGTATTATATGATTTTAGTATACCTACATAGTCAATAGGTAACATTTTTCTAAATTTTATGATGAGCCTTTCATGCCACACTTTATCAAAAGCATGTGCTATATCTAGAAAGAAGGGTGTTTTCAATAATATTTGTGAATCTGTGAACTTGATCTATAGTTGAATGCTTTTCTCTGAAGCCAAACTGATGTGGTGGAATAAGATTGTTGACTTCGATGAAAGGTTTTAGTCTTTTTAGCAGTTTTTTTTTTTTTAATAACTTTGACATAATGGGCAACAATGAAATTGGCCTATTACGATGTCGTCTCATTTGGCGGGTTTCCTGGTTTTGGTATCATTATTACTTCAGCTACTTTCCATAAGTCAGGCACGTATTTAAGTCTCAATGCAGCATTGATGAGATTGGTTAGCTTAAAGTCTTCTTCTCCTGGTATAAGATCAAAGCCAGGAGATTTCCTGGGGTTGATGTGCTGTTTTATTTCTCTTATAACTTCTTTTGGATTCACAAGCTTTATATTTAATTGTTCATCATAATTTTCACTGAGTTCCACAGTAATAGATCCTTCATCGATGCCTTCTGCTCTATCATTTTGCTTGAAGATCCCTGCGAGATGTTCTGCAAACAGCGCAGCTTTTTGTTCGTTACTAACCGCACCTTCCAGGTCCAAGTTTAAAGGGAGGAATTTGGTTTATTGGCCGTTTCATATTTTTCGTAGCTTTCCAGAGTGAATTATCTGTACTACGGTCACTGGTCAGTTTTTGGAGATATGTATTTGTGCACTCATCAACATGCTTTTAGATTTCTCTTTTTAGCTTTTTGTTTGATTATTATTTAACTTCTTTTTATCATCTGGTGACCTAGTTTGGTGCCATAGTTTTCTTTGCCTTATTTTTTCTTTTACAAAATCTCTTATCTCTAATGGATATAATATATTTTTTAATGTCCTTTTTTATTTTAAGGTGTATTTTCCAACCTGTATGTTGTAAGACGAATTTTCCTAAATCTATATCTAGTTGCTCTGGAGTCTTCAATGGCACTCTAAGGTCTACATGACTATCTAATTCTATTTTAAAACTATCCCAGTCTGTATATTTATTTACGAGGGTTAAATTATCTTCCTTAAATATGACGTTTTCGCTTATTTCTAAATATATAGCTGAGTGATCGGAGTTCATATAATAACTTTTACAGTTTGTATATAGTTAGATGACAGGTTTTTATATATAAAAAGTCTATGAGATCAGGGGTTTTTGATTGGTCAGTTGGCCAGTATGTAGGAGAACCTGTCGTTGCAACATCACATTTCATTTCTGTAATGGCGCACATAAGTTTTCTTTCTTTTGTGTTCGTAAGTCGGGAACCCCAATACGTGTTCTTAGCATTGAAGTTGCCTCCCAATACAAATCTATCACCAAGTGTGTGAAGATCGTTTTTCAACAAGTCTTTCTGTATTTTCTGTTTGGGAGAGCAATAGTTATATTGCAGCTACAGTAAGAGTGTTTTGGATAAAAGTACTTATTGTTAGGAGACTAGCGCCATCTGCGTGTGATCTCCACAAACACGGGCAAGATTATCGATTTAGCGATATTCCGGCTGTGGAGCGCGGATTGTCTTTGCCCGGCCAGGAAATAATCTTTGTCGATGGGTCGCGTCAGTCTCGACCGACGCCATTAATGACTTGGTCCGCTGTCCCGTCGCGAAAGAGCCATGCCGGCAGTTTTTGTACTTAATATATTGCGAATATTTCGTGAAGAATTGTCACTAATTGTTGTTTGTTTGTGTGTGCCCAATCTGTTTTAAACGGCGTGGAGCCGGGAATAGTTCGTAGTACGGATAAGAACAGTGATTTGTGTCGGGTGTGAAACGCGTGCCATTGCGTCATTGTAAATTGTTAGTTTTTTGCCTATTGCCCGTGGGGAACGGAAGTATTTGTAAATTGACTCTAAAAGGAACCAATTTTAGGGGCGTGGATGCCCATAAATGCATAAAAAGTGATAAATGTTTGAATCGGAGCGAGAGACACCGCATGTTACGGTCCGCTGTTAGGTTAGACCAATATTAGGTACTTAATCTTGAAGTGTCAAGAAGAAGATAAAATTTGTGGTGCTGTGGTGAAGTGGTGCTATAAATATGACGTATTCGTTTGGGGCGACATACATGAGCTCATGGGTAGGTTCGCTTAGGGACCCCATTTTCTTCACCACTGACTTGGGACCCGTGGTGGGACCTAAGGCCGTCGCTAGCCCTGAAGAGGACTTCGGGCTCGACGCGAAGGCCAGGCGAGGCTGCCTGAAGACGGCATGGATGCTGTAAGTATTATCTAAAATTGTTTCCCATTTGTAATTAGTTTAATTACTTTTAATTAGATTTAAGGTTAAGGTATAATTAGGTTAGGAGGTTCCCTGGACCTTATCTAGGGTGGTAGCAGACTGCGTAGGTTTGTTTGTGTGTTTGTTTGTTGCCGGTGGGATTGCCGGACTCGTACCAAGAGCGTAGTTAGTAACATCTTTGGTAGCAGAACGTAATCTTAGCTATCTGCGCCAACAAAGAGGATAACTTTTTGCATTCAATTTGACTGAAGCACATTGCACCTGAGGAATTTCGTGTTTAACATGTTCTTAATGTTGAAGCGTTTTGATGATTACAGTACTGCTGCCCCTACCTTTGTTCACTAGGTGCAATGCATTATATACTTTGTAGCCTTTTAGTTTCACATTAGTTTGTTTAGTAAAGTGTGTTTCAGACACCAGATACACATCTATCTTTTCTATATCTAGGATTACTTATAACTCATTTTTGTGGTTAAGCAACCCATTACAGTTCCATGCCATGATCTTTAGATGTTTTATATTATTTTATTATTGGCAGTAATAGCTGTCTTGGTGCTATTTTCTAGTTTTTCAAGCACTTGTCGAATGATGACATGAGCTTGAGAATTTCATCTAACTTTTTCTCTTGTGAGTTCAGGTTGCTTTTATCTTTGCGTTAGGAGCTTATAGAATTTTTCGCAGCTGTCTGAGCGTAAGATACATTTTCGGTTACTATCGATACAGGCATATTAGTAAGCTTCTGCGGTTTGCTTGGTGCTGTTTTTTTCATGGCTGACTACATTTTTTTTAGCAGACTTATTCCTTATCTTTTTGCATTGCTAAAAGGCTATCATACACCCTCTATAGTTAGCCGGATGACCCAATACTCAATACTTAATATTTTATTGCAAACCATAAAGTACATAAGATAACAAAAATATAATTTAAAAATCATTTTATGGACCCTAATTGTGTAAAATTCTGGATACTTTCGAACAAATTTACAGATTTCAAATATGTACATACTAGGTATTATGAGTATATTATATTTCTGAAAATATGGTACACAACTCTCATATTGTCGGATATTTGCTAGTATTCGAATTAATTTCTTTTGAATGGTGAGTAGAAGATGCGCGTTTGGACTGTTTCCCCAAAGAATAATACCGTAATTGAGCCAGGCATAGGCGTATGCATAATATGTCGTAATCGCTGTATCTAAATCAGTTGTTTTATTGACTTCGCGAAGTGCATACGTAAAACTTGACAATTTGGACATAATCTTTTGTGTGTGTTTTCCAAATAATGTTGCTGTCTATATCCAGACCGGTCGGTGTGAACTCATTTACTAGTTCAATGTTGGTTCCGTTAAATACAAAGTGTATTTTAGTGCCTTTTTTTGTTGGGGGTGGAAGCTGTGCTCGTTCATCCACTTTGAAATATTGGTAAGTACGGAAAGTAATTTTTGATTTACTTGAATTTCGTTTTGGCAGGACGTAAGTAGTGAGATGTCGTCAGCAACTAAGATGCAGGATTCATTTATGGTTTTAGGGAGATTATTGACGTAGATTAAGAACAAAAGACACCCAACCACGCTTCCTTGAGGTATAGATGCGTTAACCACTTTACTTTCAGAACGAGTACTACGACCATTACTCTAAGGAAATACTAACTGTATTTCCTTTGAGTAATGGTCGTAGTCTATCTTTCAGGTAGGATGCAAACCATTTTAGTGCTGTACCGCGTATTCCTATTCCGTGTAATTTCTGACCTGACCTTCTCCGCAATGCACACACTTCGGTTTTTCTGTAGCTGGTTTTTTGCACTCCTTGGTTAGATGTTTTCCAGTGCACTTAACGCATCATGGCTCTTTGGCACAATACATATGTTTATGGCCTGACGTCTCTTGCGTTGGGGGATAAGTTTGGCAGATTTGAGAGGTTGTATATCAACCACGCACCCCAAGACAGATTTAATCTTATAAATTTTGCCAAATTCTTCCTGGTTTTTTAAATGTTAGCATAAACATATTTAAGGGCTCTTTAGTTTTCCAGCCTAATTCATCTTTAATTTGAAGACCCTTTGCTTTGAGGTCTTCAATAATCCTGTCTGGTTTACAGGTAGAAGGCAATTATTTAGCCATTACCCTGATTGGCCTGTCCTGTTTGTTCTCATAGGAATGCCAAAGGCAGTTGTTGTCTAACAGTAGCTTCGTTATAGCTCTATATGTTTCTACATTGCAAGCATTTATCTTCACGCTATCACCATGCAAAATCTTTACTGTGAAGGTGCTAGCGGATTGGTCTCGTGACAAATAGTCGTACAAGTTCTGGTACCTAGTTATCCACACCATCCACCACGATAGGAGGAGGTGGGAGAACATTTGTTGCTTTCTTTTCCCTGAAGCGAGAGTGTGGGTGACGTGTTCAACTTCCTCTTTTTCCTGACTTTGTTCTAATCAACTCTGCCTCTTTAGCTAATTCTTCTTCGTCAGTAGTCAGTATATTCAGTGTGAGGCGCTGATGTTTCCGTGCTAGTTGTTGCTTGGGCTGTAGATTTTGTTTCAACAGCGCATTGCAACAGCTTTTGAAGAACAGCAATTTGGTTCTTTAAATCCTCGATAAGGCTCTGCTGTTTTAGCCTTTCATTTTGTTCATTTTTAAAACAATCGTAAAGAAAGCGTTTCGTTTCAGTTTTGATCTGAACATTTCGATGGCGTCGTACTCATTTTGGAGGCGGGTGAGAGTGACCCTTAACAATTACTCGTTATACGTAAACATAGGTAGCTTGTGTAATGACTCACCGATGTAGGTCATCGCGGCCGACCGAAGGTACGTGATGACGATAGACTTTGATTTTACGCGTTAGCACTTTCACTGCACTGTACTAATGCACGTCATATGTGATTGTGATACATCTGCTCTAATCGAAAATTGAACGATCACTCGAATTAGTGACACATTTTTTCGCCTGTCGAAGCTCCTTGTGGACATCATCAGGTCTACTCCGTGTGGAAACAAAGTCACACGTAAGCAACGCCGGTCAATCAAGGTACTGGTACCAGCATTAGCATACTGTCAAGAAATCAGCAGGTATTTATATCTTTATCATCTCTAATATCAAGGTTATTTCAAGTACTTACCTGACAATTACTTACTAAACAGAAATGTATTATTCATGCAATCGAACACCTATATGTTAATTTTAAAAAGGATGGCAAGGATAGGAAAACAGTCAAATATATCAATCACAAGTTAAAAACACTCAATAGTTCAGGAGGAGGCAGGAGTTCCATAACAATCATGTGCAGTTGTAGGCTTATAACTTATAACAAATCTGACGAATACTTTTCTAACAACATGTACGATCAAATAAAACAAAGATATTAGCAAATACGACGAGCGTACGATCCTACGACGGTATCAAGACCGTCATCGCCGGTCATCAAACCCGCGACATTTCTTACAGAACCATCTGTTTCGGGCGATCAAGCAACCTTTTCCCAAAACACGAAATCGCGGGGAAAGAACAGCTTACTTAAAAAGCAGGCAAGTAACTTCAGAGCTTTTCAAAGAACTCTCGCAAAATGGGAGTTTGAAGACTTACTGAGCTCACTGAAATCTCGGTGGTCAGCTATAAACAGCCTTCATTGGGAGATACATAGCGAGATTCTAGAGTACAAACGTTCCTAATCATCTCATGAAAAATCTTACAATGATATCAAGAGGGTCATCAACAGCAAGCTACGGTCCGAGTCTCATCGCGAGAAGATCGTGCCGCGGATGGAGATGCCCATCTTCCAAGGCAACTATTACCAATGGACATCCTTTAAGGATCTCTTCACTAAGACAATTCATCGAAATGTAGCTTTATCAAATGCCAGTTTTCAGGCACCTCCATTTCAATTAAATATGACACAAACTTGATTGTTTAATATGTATTTACAGATGTGTCTAGATTTATTGTTCGTTTTTATGTATATAATATATATATTATATTTATATATATAAATATCCCCTTGGGCACTTTGTGGCTCCAACGTATAGGTAGTTATTTATTGATCCATTTTCGGGTGTCTTAAGTTGATCCAATGCCAGCTGACCATAAATGTGTAGCTCCAATAGGAGCCACAAGTGTCACGATGAGTAATAATATTAATTAAGGGATTTTTATACGAATCCACCTTTTTTGCGTTGGAGCAGTTGTTGATCCAATTTGAATGGGCCAATCAGGGCGCAGCATTTGCCAAGGGCTTTCTCATTGGCTCGTTTGGGCTACTGTGCTGCTAACTACAATTAAATAATAAATTTGTGAACTGCCGACGGCGACTCGATTCCTACTATGGACTCGCTGACTCGAAAAACCTTTTTTCGATTTCGAAAAGATTCGAGTCTGATGGACTCGATTCGAGTACTCGAGTCTAATGGACTCATACAAATCAGCGCTCGGCTAAACGGATTTTGTATGGGAGAAGATCATTTAGAATTTTATTTAAACATTTGTTTATGTAGGGTTCTATCTATCTGGCAGAATTTCGATGCTCAGAATTTAATTTGGCATAACATAAGTACTTGGCATAAAAATATTATGTACCTACATCGTGTTAATGAAAGAACGCAAAACCTTTCAGATGGTACCTCAGTTGACTGAGTTGGCTGATCAGTTTGTTTCAGTTGTTTTAAAATAATGTTTAATTAGTGTTACTTTTATTTGGAATAATTTCTTTTGACCTTCTAAGAAAACCATAATCGATAAAATTTATACCTACTTCTTCTTCTTATAGAGTCGAAGGATTGTTGGTCAACATAAAAAATAGCATTCCGGGTTTACTCGGTTAGGTAAAAATATGGGTTAGGTTATGTTAAAACTGCGACCACCAAGGTAGACAGCCTTTTCATACTATGATATTTTTTTATTATCATCATAGCATTATCGTCGTTATGTCCGCTACGAAACAATTGTTTTCCACCAATTATTATCTGTCCCAGAAGAAAATTCTATCATAGAAAAGATTCAGCATTGAAATGACTATATGAATTAAATACCAAAAGGCGATTCTGACTGCGACTTTTAGATTATTATGGAAATAAAATTTATGATCTAAGATTATTCTGATTTTTAACATTATTGGTTTTGAATCTATGATAAATGAGTAGATGCCAAACTATTTTCTACGAAATGACGTTTCTGTAAACCGCTGTTTATGCATAATTATACCAGAACATAAAAAGTTCTACTAAAATGAGGGGACCCGTTTATGTAACTGCTAACTGGTAATTTCCCAGACATTTCCCAGGCGTATTTTGTGATATTTTGCCCCAGAGTAATGAAATAATGAAACCAAATCGGTCATGGAGTTGCTGCTCTAGACTGTGAACTCACGAACTCCTCTCGGCAACCTCTTGACCGAGTTGGCTCATATTCAACTTAAAAATTCTATCGACTTCTTCTACACGTCTACCAAATTTCATGAAGCTACGATCAAAACTACTAGTAATCGTCAAACAAACATACATACATACATACAAACGCTGGATCGTTCAAGTATCAAGATTCACTCACTAGTAATCGATTTCTACCTACATTCGAATCTGAACTCAAATCCCAGATTCAAATTCCTTCACTTTACGGATGCGAAACATGGATATTGAATAAAAAAGATAGTGATAGGCTGGCAGCTTTTGAGATGTGGTGCTGGAGGAGAATGGAAAAGATCAGTTGGGTGGAAAGGAAAACCAATTAGGAAGTATTGGAAATAGTAGGAGAGAAAATAAGACTGCTGGGCGAAATAGAAAATAGGAGAGAGAAAATGATTGGTCACTTAATACGACATGACTCCAAATTTAAAAACATAACTTGAAGAATATTTTAAAGGCAGAAGAGGTCCAGGACGACCAAGAAAGAGCTATGTAGACCAACTGACAGAAAAAGCAGGGGTCATTCGTATCAAGCACTAAAGAGTAAAGCAGAGGACCGAGAAATTTGGCGCATACTCCACCGACAATATAAAAAGAAGAAGTTATCTTTTGAACGGAAAAGACCTCTTTCTTTTCATAACAGCGTTACTGATCAAGTGAAGAGATAGCGAACAAAGATTGAAAAGCTACAGCTGAGTGGAACAGTGAACTAGAGGATGATGAACTACAGTGCAGTGAGTAGTGAACCATTTCAGCGATATACAACTCATTGACTACAATGGATGGCAGCGAGTGGTATACCAGGCGACGATCGACTACAGTGGAGTGCAGTTCAAAAATTCAAAATATCTTTATTTCATAGGATATTTATAATACCTCTTAATAATAGTCACTTTCTTTTGTTTTGCACAAATGTTGACGTCAAATCGTTACTTAAAGCTAAGTTACGCCGCTTCCTAGGCGCAAGTGCAGAAGAAGCGGCAACAAACTGCACTGCACGTTTTCTCCAAAGACGTCAACTAACAAACTAAAAACTTAAAATTAGTTATATAGATGGACAGAGATTACATTGTTTATTATGTCATAATTAAATTGAATTATAAGAATTACGAAATTTCAAATAATGTCAATTTGTAAATTTAGTATGTACCAATGTAGGTACCTAAATTATGACATGTCTAAGTACACAAACCTTTAAGAGGGACCCGCGCCAAGCTCAAGCCAGACCTTCTTGTCTTTAAGATAGTCATCGGTCCTATAATAAGCCTTCTCACAAAGTACTTTCTTTGCATAAGCTTTGAATTTTCTGTCTGGCATATCAAGGACCGATTCTGACAATTTATTATAAAAAAGTATACACTTCCCCATAAAAGACTTACTGACTGTATTCAGCCTGTAATACGGGCTAACTAAGTCATTCTTATTACGTAAATTTCGATCTGTAAAATCACTTACTTTATTGAACATGGAAATATTTTTCCTTACTTACATTATATTTTCAAATATGAATTGTGATGCAAAAGTAAGTATACCTATTTCCTTGAATAATTCCCTCAGTGAGTTTCTCGATCCTAAACCGTAAATAGCACGAATTGCTCTTTTTTGTAAAAGAAAAATAGTCTGAATGTCGGCTGCACTCCCCCATAGAAGTATCCCGTAAGACATTAGACTGTGAAAGTAACTAAAGTACACTTGTCTAGCAGTTGCTACATCTGTCAATTGTCTTATTCTCCTAACAGCGTAAGCCGCAGAGCTAAGCCTATTAGAAAGTTTAGTTATATGAGCGCCCCATTGAAGTTTCGAATCAATTGTGATTCCTAAAAAGGTAGTACTTTCAACCAGATCGAGTTTCTGACCATTAATTAGTATGTCAACGCAGGCTTGATTCACATTAGGAAGAGAGAATCGAATGCATTGGGTCTTGTTCGCATTTAACATGAGGTTATTGGCCGAAAACCAATCAGAAATTAAAGATAAGGTGCTGTTCACCGCGCTAGCATCACTGTTATGTCGATCTATTTTAAATATTAGCGAGGTGTCATCAGCAAACAGCACCATGTCAGCCTCTTTCTCAACCATGTAAGGCAAGTCATTGACATAAACTAAGAAAAGGAACGGTCCTAGAATTGAACCTTGGGGTACGCCCATTTTCACATTAGACAAGTGAGCGAATAACCAGTGGAAGACGCATCGATTATAGAAGAAAAGAACCAGTGGATGGTGACGCAATAACCACAGCAGAATGGAGGATTGGTAAAACGACTACAGCGAAGTGCAGCCAGTGAAGACTGGTTCATCATTCACTCAACTCAGCTTTAGCAGTTTCGTTGTCATATCGCCACGCCACAGGCTAGCTGTGATAACGCTAAAAAGACGCGGTTTTAGGACCTTCTCAGCGAGGTGCTGCGTAGCGTCCCATTGTCGCAGGCGATAGTTTTGGGTGGCGACTTAAACGGTCATGTGGGTGAGGCGTGGGAGGAGTTTGAGCGTGTTCACTGCGGCTACGGATACGGAAGCCGCAACCCGAAAGGCGGAGAAATCCTCTCAACGAGTGCGGCGGCCGACGTCGCTATCCTGAACAAGTTTTTTAAAAAGAAATCCGAGCACCTAATCACCTACAGGAACGGGGGGTACGCTACCCAAATCGATTACTTTCTTACCAGAAGAGACCATATCGGAAAAGTAACCAACTGCAAAGTCATACCCGGTGAGAGTCTCTCAGCACAACACCGTTTTCTTGTCATGAATCTTTGCGTGAAGCCTGCTGGCAAGCCCACTGAGCATCCAGTCAACGTCAAAGCAAGTGGTAGGCAGCTTAGAGAATCCGAGTCCTAAGAGTTTGCAACTGCGATCGGTAACAAATGCCCCGAAATCGATGGCGAACCAGTCCAGCTTCATTGGGACAGGATTTAGGGAGCTATCACTGATGCGGCGAAGGCAGTGCTTGGGATGTCAACGTACGGACGCAAGTGTGACAAGGAAACCTGGTGGTGGAACGACACAGTCCAGAGGGAGAGCAAGGTGAAGAAAGCACTATTTAAAACATGGAAAGCGTCCGAATCTCCTGAAGACCACGACGCATATAGGGTTGAAAAACGGGTCACTAAGAAAGCTGTAGACGCCTGTAGCTTATCTATAATTTGGACTTTCCAGTTTCAAAGCAGCACAGCACATCTCCAAGTGCCGCTGTGTTAAAACGGCAACCTTTTGTGCGAAGACCTCGCGGTGAAGGAGAGATGGCGCTTATATTTCCACAAGATACTGAATCAGCAGCATAAAGAGGTGCAGCCATTGGACCTCCCTCCGAATCAAGAACTAGTGCAACCAATAACGCCTGAGGAAGTACACTTAGCTCTTCGCTGCATGAAGGACCGGAAAGCTGTCGGAGCCGATGAAGTCCCCATCGAAGCCTGGGAGGCTATGGGAGGCCATAGTGTGGGTATCTTAACAAACCTTTTCAACCGCATACTCTTTAGCGCTGAGTATTATTACTCCAGTCTTTAAAGGAAAGGGATCGGTGCAAGAGTGTAGCAACTACCGCGGTATAAAGGTTATGTCCCACACCATGAAGCTCTTCGAGAAAATAATAGACTCTCGGTTCCGGCAGATGAGTGCAGTCTCGGAGTGTTAGTATGGATTTCGCCCGGCCTAGGCACTACCGACCGTATTTTTGCCCTAAGGGTCATAATGGAGAAATACAGGGCAAAGAACCGCCTCACCACTTCCTGTTTGTACACATTGAGAAGGTATTTTACTGTATTCCCCGAGAGGTGATCTGGTGGGCACCAACCCGTGTGGTACCGGGTTAGAATAGTACCACTCCATCTCTTCCTGTGGATGTCGTAAGAGGCGACTAAAGGACTTAGCACAAATATCTCGTGCTACAATTGCATTCCCAAGGAGGGTTAACGTCGGGCAGCGGCCGGTTATAAAACTTTTCGTATAAATACATTCCCAAAGAGGGTTGACGTCAGGCAGGCGGCCAGTTGTAAAACTATAGCCAAATCATTGAAAGTGTTCCGACTATTTCTTCTCCATTTTACAAGGTCTTTGACATCCTTGGGTGACTTTTGATATGCATATTATATTTGGAGAAGAAAAAGCGGGAAAGCGCACCCCGGGCTCCGAAGCAGCACAGCTGAGGATGCAACCGGGAATACACTTAGACGAAGAAGATGATCTGGTGAGCACTGAGGTCCAAGAGGTTGCCAGAGATCTATATTGACATGTACCGCGATTACGAATCTATACTTAGGACTGCTAGTGGTAGACCCAAGAGACGTTAGCTTGACGTCGTCAAGGATGATATGCGTGCCAATGGTCTTACAAACAAGGATGCTCAAGACCGTGTGAAGTGGAGAAAGAAAAGCCGGAAAGTGGACCCCGGGCTTCACAGCATTGCAGCTGAGGATGCAACTGGGAAATACTGTGATGAGAGAGCGAGAGGGAGAGTTATCATGTACTGGTTTTTCACTTGCTCCACTCCGCTGTAGCTGTTGCGTTGCCATTCTCTCGTTTTTCACTTAATGCACTCTGCTGTAGTTCAATTCAATTCAATTCAAAATATCTTTATTATCATAGGATATTTATAATATCTCTTAATAATAGTCACTTTGTTTTGTTTTGCACAAATGTTGACGTCAAATCATTACTTACAGCTAAGTTTATGCCGCTTCCTAGGCGCAAGTGCAGAAGAAGCGGCAACAAACTGCACTGCACGTTTTCTCCAAAGACGTCAACTAACAAACTAAAAACTTAAAATTAGTTATATGGATGGACTGAGATTACATTGTTTGTTATGTCATAATTAAATTGAATTATAAGAATTACGAAATTTAAAATAATGTCAATTTGTAAATTTAGTATGTACCAATGTACCTAAATTATGACATGTCTAAGTATACAAACCTTTAAGAGGGACCCGCGCCAAGCTCAAGCCAGACCTTTTTGTCTTTAAGATAGTCATCGGTCCTATAATAAGCCTTCTCACAAAGTACTTTCTTTACATAAGCTTTAAATTTTCTGTCTGGCATATCAAGGACCGATTCTGGCAATTTTATAAAAAAGTATACACTTCCCCATAAAAGACTTACTGACTGTATTCAGCCTGTAATACGTGCTAAATAAGTCATTATTATTACGTAAATTTCTATCTGTAAAATCACTTACTTTATTGAACATGGAAATATTTTTCCTTACATACATTATATTTTCAAATATGAATTGTGATGCAAAAGTAAGTATACCTATTTCGTTGAATAATTCTCTCAGTGAGTTTCTCGATCATAAACCGTTAATGGCAGGAATTGCTCTTTTTTGTAAAAGAAAAATAGTCTGAATGTCGGCTGCACTCACCCATAGAAGTATCCCGTAAGACATTAGACTGTGAAAGTAACTAAAGTACACTTGTCTAGCAGTTGCTACATCTGTCAATTGTCTTATTCTCCTAACAGCGTAAGCCGCAGAGCTAAGCCTATTAGAAAGTTTAGTTATATGAGCGCCCCATTGAATTTTCGAATCAATTGTGATATGAGGTAGTACTTTCAACCAGATCGAGTTTCTGACCATTAATTAGTATGTCAACGCAGGCTTGATTCACATTAGGAAGAGAGAATCGAATGCATTGGGTCTTGTTCGCATTTAACATGAGTTTATTGGCTGAAAACCAATCAGAAATTAAAGATAAGGTGCTGTTCACCGCGCTAGCATCACTGTTATGTCGATCTATTTTAAATATTAGCGAGGTGTCATCAGCAAACAGCACCATGTCAGCCTCTTTCTCAACCATGTAAGGCAAGTCATTGACATAAACTAAGAAAAGGAACGCTCCTAGAATTGAACCTTGGGGTACGCCCATTTTCACATTAGACGCGTATGATTTTACGCCATTTATATCAACAGTTTGAAGCCTATCTGTTAAGTAAGATTCTATTAATTTAATTGACTTATCATCAAAATTGTATTGACGAAATTTGAGCAAAAGTGTTGGATGATCATCGCAATCAAATGCTTTAGAAAGATCGCAAAATGATCCAATTGCATCATTTCTGTTTTCCCACGCGTCGTAGATATTAGTAATAAGTGCTACTCCTGCATCGGTGGTCGATTTTCCAGCAGTAAAGCCGTTTTGTTGGCTATGGAAAAGATTATTGGTCTTAAAGTGAAGTAGCATTTGATTGAGCATTATCTTTTCGAACACCTTACTCAAAACTGGCAGAATAGAGATAGGTCTGTAGTTGTCAGGGTCTGTTTTTTCTCCTTTTTTGAATAAGGGGATTAGTTTACTACATTTCATTAAGTTAGAAAATATGCCTTCATCAATACATTCGTTAAATTTAAAAGCTAAATCAGCAGCAATTATGTGTATAATATGACTTACTACGGCTACTGACATGCCCCAGTGATCTTCTGATTTTTTTAAATTTAACTGTTTTAAAGCATCTATTATATCGCTAGGACTAACATGCTTAAAATTAAATTTAGAATCACAAGGGCTATCGTTACTCTTAAGCAAAGCCTCAGCACGCTGGGCGCTAGAACTCACATTAGAAGTGAGTTCCAAAGGAATGTTAGTAAAATAATCATCAAATATATTTACTATTTCTTCAGTTTTTGAAGTATTTTTACCACTACATTTTAGTCGGCAAATATTTTCTTTGGTTTTATTTTTACCTGTTTCATTATTTATGACACTCGATGTTTCTTTAATTTTATTAGGAGCATTATTTATTTTTTTGCTAATACTATTCGACTTGGCTCGTCTACAAACTTTTTTAAATAATTTAGAATAATTTCTAACATATTCTATAAAAGAAGGATTAAAGTTATATTGTTTTTGGGCATTGAATCATATAACCTGTTTCTACTTATGTAGATGCCAGTAGTAGCCCATTCACTAAACTGTGATTTACTATGAACTACTACTCTTTTTTGTTTCAATGTTTAAGAATACTCAGAGGAAACAGTACTAAATAGTTTATTATAATGGTTGTCAGGATTATTTCCTGTATATACCACTGATAATAATTTGTTATCTAAATTATTTTTAAGTTTTTTTATGTTTTTAGAAGGAATCGGCCTACACAAAATCTTATCTTTTCTCAAATTACTGGTGGACTCTTTAAAAAAAGCTACATACCAGAATTATCTGAAGGCAATTTATTAATAACAGATTTATCACAATATTGAACATTACTAAAGAAATTATCTAGACATGTGCCAGATATAGCTGTAATTCTGGTTGGCTCAAAAAATAAGTTTTCTAATCCATAACACTTAAAAAGATTTAGGAATTGTGTGCTCTTTGGATTATGTACTAAAATATCAACATTAAAATCACCGTAAATAATTAAATTCTTTTTACTAGTTGAACAGGACTTAAGAACCTGGTCCGTTGCTTTTAAAAAACTTTTGAAAATTACTATCTGGTGGACTGTATACACAAACAATTATATGATGATCAAGCTCGGCACAAGCCACCTCACAACAGCGCTCAACAGAAAGTCTGACAATATCCTTTCGCTCTTTGCTACGGAAAGAATCTTTTATAAAAATTATAGAACCCCCTCGTTGAGCAGACTTTCTGTTAAAGCAGCTAACAATATTATAGTTGTTTAGGCTGATCATCATCTGACTCTCATGCAGTCAATGTTCAGTCAAACATAAAATGTCCACATCCATTTCTTTTGAAACTAATTCTACTAATAATTCTTTGCCAAGAAAAGAAAGACCTTGGAAAGACCTTCTAAATTTTGATGAAGTATTCTTAATTCATGAGGCCTTCCCGTTGTCTGAATGGTCAGTTTAAATCTGTCGTCAAGTCTACAGAATTACCGTTACATAAACTTGGTAAGTCTGTAGGTGTCTTAAAACTAGAATCTTGTTTACAATGTAAACTCGTCCAAAAATTAATATTATTTGCTATCAATGTAGCAATCTTATGTCTAGAATATTTTGAGAGATAAATATTATCTTTAGTCACATGACATTTACTTATAAAATTGTTAGTGTCAAAAAACACTAATTTATCACTATAACGACATGTCATATTATGTATCAAAGTATTGAGATAGTGAATGATTCTGTTAGTTTTTGGAGACTGGCAACGTAGATATGGGAACGCACATAATATCATTTTGCTTACTTCTAGTTCAGATAAATAATCCATACAGCTGATTATTTCTTTCTTTCCTACTTTGTTACTATTGCCTATTAATAATACAACAGTAGATTTACAATTCAGTTTGGTTGATTTAATTTTGTCTAAAATTTGAGTATAGGTTGCATCCGGGAAGCAGTAATTTATACAAGTTTTATCTAGAATTTTGTTTAACATGCAACCCATATTGCGACCTATACTGTCAGAAAATACTATTGTATTACATGGAGGGTCAATAAAGTCAACACAATCAGACACATTACTACACAAACTACCGTCACAAGGAGAGAGCTCTGGTGTGGAGACACTGATGGTGGGCTGGGTGAATTGCCCGCAGGTACATTGCTTAGTTAATAAATCAAGAGTTTCTTGATTGTACCTGCTGTCGTTAATCAATTTCTCCACAGTCAGCATGTGTTCGGTATTTTGTTTTTGTTGGAGGTCATACTTAGAGAATAATTTGGAATAGTCCTCCTGCAACTTAATAATATGAGATTCAAGTCTAATCCTGTTGTCCTCATATGACTCCTGACTTTCCGCCAATTGTTTATTACATAACTCTAACTCTGACTGCAATTTACAATTTAATGAACTGGATTTTAATAAACATGATTTCCTAAGATTAATTTTTAATTTATTATTAGTTTTCTTAATTTTTTGGAAAGTTTTACATATTTTTTAACTTGGTTATGACTAATCATTGATTTTGAGATATCTAAATCAGTACTACTCGATGATGTCTCACTAGTGAGATCAATAACTGGAGAATTAGTTGAGGGAGACATAGCGACACTATCAATGAGCTGGTCATATAGGCTGGACACCTCTGCTGACTGACGCATCTGGGCATCTTGCTCATAGCTATTAATTTGTCTGTATGCCTCGCCAACTCCTTTTCTAATTCAGTGATACGTCTGAGGGTCTGCTCATACGTATTACCACATTGGCGGAAAGAATCTATTTCTAACTTTGATCGGTTCAGCTGCTCGCTCAAATCATCACATAACTGAAGACTCTCAGAGAGTTTTTGTTCATGTCTAATGTTGTTATTTCGCATCAATACGTATTCGCGTTCATTATCTTCCCTTTCCAGTAATAATTGTTGTCTTCTTGTTCTGCCTTGAGCTTGAGTAAGACTTGCTTCAGCTGGATTTCCAGTTGTCGGGCAGTCTCAGCACGGGTTGAGGAGGACATATTTTACAAAAAGGGACAGATGTAATGTCTAGGGAAGATAATAAAGGCTAGAATTGCACGATAAAGCTAGCAAAACCGATAACTAAAAAATAACAATAACATAACCTAATCTACTTTGTCAATTCACATCAAAATTAGATGTGTTTATGTACGATAATTTTCGCAAATATGAAAAATTGTGCACAAAGGACGCTGTGTTTTAGTGAAATATATAAACGGGATTAAATATTGTACCGTTCTTACCTTGTAAAAATTGTAAAAAGCCGGTAACAATTTATACCCACTGAACGTAAACTTGGAACACCATTATTTTACAAAATACACTAAATTTACACAAACAAATTATGAATTATGTAAGCACCTATCTAATTTTACAATTAAATAATATTATTTAATGAATTAAACTATAAAAATATTTAAATTTCCAATATTAAATACGGAGCAATAAAATTGACATATAAGCTCCTGGGTTGCCAGCCGCCAAAAAAAAAAAGCTGTAGTCGATGCATCCTTCTCTATTGGTTTACCAATTTCTCCACTCCAATGTGGCTGTTGCGTTGTCAATGTTATCATTCTCTAAATGACATGATTCACTGAATGACAACGCAATAGCTACAAAAGAGTGGAGTGAGTGATGTACTAGTGGACGACGACGCAGCGGTTACAACGAACTAGAATAAATGAAGAACCAACAATTAGAGGAGTGAAATAATGAACAGCATACGACGATCGTTGACATGATGTCAACGATCGTCGTATGCTGTTCATTATTTCACTATACACAAATAGAGAGTATGCATGCATTTTTTTATATTTTTAATCGAGTGTTCTTGTCGAGAAATAGCCGCAAAAAATTAATAGTGTTGAAAAGCATGTATATGGTGTAGAAAATAAATATTAAAAATAGCAAGTAAATTATAACAACTGAAACGCGCCATTTTAAAATATGACGTCAAAGACTACAATATCCGCCAAATATCCGCAAACACAACAGGGCAATAATGTACCTTATATCGCAAACATCCCGTTAGAAAAAAAAACACTTGTACAGTCTTATTATAAAAAAAGGCCGTAATCATGGTTTAACCCCGTTTTAACTTAATCTAGGTATAGTACGGTAACAAACGATAAACCTACGATAAACTGTGTTTCATTATAAAACCTCCAACAAAGATGGATCAAGATAGTTCTACGATAGTCTGAGCCTAAGTTGAAAAAACGTTCCGTTTTTAATAATAATATAATTTCTTCAAAAAGATTTTATAAGAAAAGGAATTAAATTTAATTAAGACTATAATACGTATCTAATCGTACCAAAGACCTCTCATTTATTGATCTAATTAATAAAAATGATATGATTGACAGTAAAAAAAGTTAAAGCAATATCAAAAAATAAACCGGCCAAGTGCGAGTTAAACTCGCGTGGAGAGGGTTCCATACAATTGATTGAATTCTTATAGGTTTTCCTGTAATCTACAAGCAATGAACTATACTTCGTATTTTTTTCTAAATTATAGGCTGAGTAGTTTCGGAGATCAGGGGGGGGGGGGGGGGGAATGGTCAATTTTCGTCTTCTTTCATGAATAAAATCAAATCTATTTATTTTATAATCATAAAAATAAATAGATATATTTGAGAATATATTTGAGATCCTTATAACGAGCCCTTTCATTTGATATATGACACAGTAAGGTTTGCAAAACGTTTTTTTTCAATTTCCTAATTTATCTCCCGAAAATGACCCTAATTAATAAAAATAGTTATTTACTTTGCACATATGCGTTTGGGTCATAGGATTACACCATCCTACCAAATTTCACCTGATTCGGTCCAGTAGATTCGGAGCAAATTGGCTGTGACAGACGGACGGACAGACAGACGCACGAGTGATCCTATAAGGATTCCGTTTTTTCATTTTTTGTACGGAACCCTAATAAATGGAACGCAACAATGTTAACAACTATAACAACGTAATTCTATATTCAGTCTGTGGTTTATCGTCATCTCCGCTAGGAGTAATATTGTTCTGTGATCGTCATTTTCCCGCCCGCGGTAACAAGTTTGTTTACATTTGTAATATTGTAATTTGTGAATAATCTTGATAAATATTGTTTTTTATGCGTGTTGTGTAGTGTTAGAAATATCAAATCGTTTTTTTAATGTTTTGAAATAAAATAAACGAACAAAAGTGTTAACGATGCGCGTATTTTTACACAAGATAAACAAGGAAGCTAGTTTAAACTGGGTTTATTTTAGTAATCACAACCAAAATTATGTTGTACATTTGTTTTGTAGGATTTTGAAGAAGAAATAACAAAAGCCGATGAACAAAATATTTATGCGGCACATCAAAATTGGAACGTCAAAAGTCAAACAATTTTTTTTTATTTTTTATAAGTTGCCAGTGGCATACAAATTAAAACCTTGTACTACACGCGTTAGTAACATTTCCCAGCCCTAGTGCTGCTCTAGCAGCACTCATTAACCATTGGAATCCGTAATACGCGTGTAGCTGATCTAGTTAAAGTACCCGACTGAGTGTTTACCTTCACCATACGTACACGACCGTCTTTCCCAGGAAAGACTTCCGTAATCAAACCTCTTGACCAAGTGTTCCGGGGACTGTTTGGGTCAGCGATGAACACTAAATCTCCAACCTGATACGACCTTTGTTCAGTGAGCCACTACTTTCTCGGCACCATCTCTGGCAACACTTCGCGCACCCACCTATGCCAAAACATATCTGCAAGTCTTCTAAGGCATTGTATGTATACATACAATTATACACGATTGCCTATCCTATTTAGTTGTCTGGAAAATATCGGCCTGAGAAGGTCTTAAACATTTTTCTTCTAAAAAATAAGGTTCTCAAAAAGACAGATCATTTTGTTGGGACTTTCTATTTGCCAGGTGATCTAAATAAATCAAATAGTCAAAGTGAAACTAGGCCTTATGTCTTTAATACATAAAGTCTAGGGTTGTTTGGGCGCCAGGGTAGTTCGATACGAGCTATCAAAGCGATCACTTCGAAGCATTTCGAAACTTACGTAGGAAACCTACCTTTACATTAACATTAGACTTCCGCCCATTCCCTCAACCGGCTTTGACTGTCTGCGCGGGAAGAGAAGCAGCTGGTACATTCCACTTTTTTTTTTCTCCCAGACCAGCATGGAAGAGTTTTTTCATTTGTATCATACGTGTTAATGAAATAAAAATATTTGAATTTTCATACTTACACTGATCGAGTCAATTTGTATGATCTTTATTTTTTTGATTTCGTGTAAGTTGTAGATCAAATGTTTTTCAGATTCATGGGCTGAGGCACAATGTGAGAGGTTTTGCGTTATATCATTATCACATATGTTGTATATACTGAGTCTAACAAGTTATACTGAAACTATTTTAAGGGTGGATGTTACTAACTACGCTCTGCTACCAAAAATGTTATTAACTACGCTATTGGTACGAGTCCGGCAATCCCACCAGCAACAAACAAACACACAAACAAATCTACGCAGTCTGCTACCACCCTAGATAAGGTCCAGGGAACCTCCTAACCTAATTATACCTTAAACTTAAATCTAATTAAAAGTAATTAAACTAATTACAAATGAGATACAATGATAACACTTACAGTATCTCAATGGTCTTCAGGCAGCCTCGCCTGGCCTTCACGTCGAGCCCGAAGTCCACCTCGGGGCTGGCGACGGCCTTAGGTCCCACCACGGGTCCCAAGTCAGTGGTGAAGAAAATGGGGTCCCTATGCGAACCTACCCATGAGCTAATGTATGTCGCCCCAAACGAATACGTCGTATTTATAGCACCACTTCACCACAGCACAACAAAGTTCATCTTCTTCTTGACACTTCAAGATTAAGTACCTATTATTGGTATAACCTAACAGCGGACCGTCACATGCGGTGTCTCTCGCTCCGATTCAAACATTTATCACTGTTTATACATTTATGGGCATCCACGCCACCAAAATTGGTTCCTTTTATAGTCAATTTACAAATACTTCCGTTCCACACGGGCAATAGGCAAAAAACTAACAATTTACAATGACGCGATGGCACGCGTTTCACACCCGACACAAATCACTGTTCTTATCCGTACTACGAACTATTCCCGGCTCCACGCTGTTTAAAACAAATTGGGCACACACAAACAAACAACAATTAGCGACAATTCTTCACGAAATATTCGCAATATACCAAGTACAAAATGCCGGCATAGGCTATCTCGCGACGGGCCAGCGGAACCTGTCATTAATGGCGTCGGTCGAGACTGGACAAAGACAATCCGCGCTCCACAGCCGGAATATCGCTAAATCGATAATCTTGCCCGTGTTTGTGGAGATCACACGCAGATGGCGCTAGTCTCCTAACAATAAGTACTTTTATCCAAAACAGTGGATTCAGTCCATTATCACACATTCAGAATCAAGAACTGAATTAACTCTTAAAATAGTTGCAGTATATTTTGTTATACGTTATATACAGGGTGTAACAAAATATACTGAAACTATTTTAAATCTGGGTTCAGCCTATGATACTGAACAATTTTCCCCAAGGAACATTTATAGCGAAATATGAAAAATAATTTTTGGTCTCCCATACAAGTTGACCGATCAGCTGATCCGAGTTTGTATGGAAAGTCGAAAATTATTTCTCATATTTTGATATATGTTCCTTGGGGAAAGTTATTCAGTATCATGGACAGAATTAACCCTTAAAATAGTTTTAGTATATTTTGTTACACGTTATATATCATATAACGTGGAAGGGACATACCCGTAATAAAATTGAATTAAAACTTAAAATCAATGTTACAAATACAAGTACTGCATTTCATTTTGTACAAGGCAAAAGTCACTGTGTAGCCACGCCAGGAAGTAGATAAGCCGAATGCTTATCAGTCATAACTAATAACAATTCATTCATTGTTGCCAAAGGTATATTGCGCAGCTACAGCGCTGCTCCATCGAAATGGAATAATCAAGAACTAATTAAAATACAAGTTTGTATAGAGTGATCACAAAATGGAGTCTAATTTGTTTCGTTTATATTTTATTCTTGTGGTACTTTAGGCCACAAGTAGTGGTTTGGCGATGAAAATCGATCTGGCGACCGTATATGGGACGCGAAAAGCAGGTAGACGCCATTTTAAATGCATTTACGTCTGTATTTATACTTAGTATGTTTTTTTTATTATTTTTAAGTTTAAAATTTTGTTTCGTTTTGTTTTACTTGTGTTTCACACCCACATAAGCTCTTCAATTAACCCAAAGGTTTGACTGTTAGAGAATGCTTTTAGCATTAAGTTCACCTGTTGTACTTATTACACCTGTATGTGTGTACAATAAAGTTTAAATAAATACATTATGAGTAGTATTAAAAATCCTTACCTGTGTAAACATTCCAGCTTGGTTCTGCAGCATGGCTAAGGTGACCCAGTAATATCGTTGGCAGGCGTTGCGCTCCACATCCATCCAAGGCGCCCACACCGGCCCGTCGCCCAGCTCAGACAGTGCGACCGTTTTTACGAATACAGCCACGCTGACGACACCCATGATTCTGTAAATAGAATCCATCAGGACGTGACGATCCCATCGCCCACTGGATTCCCAGTGCAACGCAAAGAAGCTTGTGGCCAGCTGGAGGTGAGTGGTGACACCACGGACTCTACCTCCACGGACCATACACACATGCGCTTACACACACATACACTAGGGTGTCCCTTATTTTTCGAATTTTTTTTTTCTTGATGCATCGGTCCTAGTCTTTGATTATTTACTCCTTAGATAGAGCGCGGCAACGCAATTTGCCTCCAAAAAATATCAGCCAACTGTTGGATTCTTAGTCGCCCCCCGCCGCTCAGTTTCCAATTTGACGCTAAGCGACAAGCACGTATTACTCACTGGATTTCCGGTGTGAAATAGTGCCTTAAAATGCCGAGTTTCGTGATAAAAAATGTCGAAATTATAAAGGACGGTTAGCTACAACCCAAAAAGTTAGCTACCATCTGTAAGTAATCCAAATTCTATCATATATAGAACAAATATTTCGACTAATAAAATTAAACATTTTACAAACGCTATCTTGACAGATTTTTAATGTGGCCAGTGTATCATTGCAAAAATTCCCCAAAAAAAGTAATACAATGGGGAGTCATACGTAACTAAATAAAATAATTGGACAAGCTTTTTTATTATTACAAGGTTTTATTTATCTTGCCTTGTTAGTAAGATACTTCTTCGTCTAAGCGCATTCCCGGTTGCATCCTCAGCTATGCTGCTTCGGAGCCCGGAGCTTTGTTAGTTAGATACTATGTTAGTAAATTAGTGTAGGTCAAATCTTTTAATATAAATTTGACCCATTTCCCAGTGTCCGATTGAGCTGAAATTTGGGATACAACTTTAGTTCTGATGACAATGCAAACACATATAACCAATATTGTTATTAATTCAAAATGGCTTCCGCAACAAAATGCCGGATTACATATTTTAGTACAATCCACCTGATATGGACATCAAATGAAGGGAATTGAAGAGTAAAATACAAAAGAAAACTAAAAGTCAGAAATAAAATTATAATTTAAAAAAACTTATTCGATTGGCTTTTTCATAATACCTATCGATCCCATAATGCGAAATCGATGGGTGAATATAATACGTAGAAGCCGTGGCGAAGATCTTTGCCATTTTGAATTAACAACTACACATACGAGTACTGATTATATATTACATTGTCATTAGAGCCAGAGCTAAAGATTAGGTATTTCAATCAGCTTAATCAAAGACTGGGCAGTCTGTCTTTAGCTTTCAAGATTTAACCCCTTCGATCTTAATATATTCTATAGATGCACAGTTCCTTGCAAAATCAAACAAAATATTGTGCCTGTGTCAATACGTATGATATGTATACGTGAGATATGTATGGGCGGTCGGTGAGCGACTTTTAAAAAAAAAAGAATTTTATTTGACAGAAAATATGATAGTTTAATTCGGAACTCAACAAAAGACTGATTATAAAATTATTGTAAAAACACAAAATTAAATTCGAGTCACTGGGCCGATTTACCATGCTTATGGCATGGTAACTAGTGTCATACAGTTTAATCTAATTTAAAACTTAAGTAACTGAGATAAGCGTGGAAATAAATCCTCATTCATTTTCACCACGCACTTTGGCATAATACTACAGAATCCGTCGTCACGCACAAAACTGAGGCGCTAAAAACTACTCGTAAATAGTGCTAGTATGACTTTGACGCGAGCAGTTAGTCTATGGACGTCGACAACTGTGTGAACGTCTAGAAACAGTCGCAATTTTAATTTTATTATGCGGTGTTGTGTTGTCCCCACGTGCAAAAATGCCGTTGGACTTCAAAATAAGCAGCATGGGATTACATTTCATCTGTAAGTACCGAATTCAATAATCAATTTATTTAAATATTCAATTTTTTTATATAATGTAAATGTCATACAAGCTGTTGCACATATTGTGATGAAACCGCTCCGTTTCACTCCGCTTTTCGTTTCATCAGAATATGCGAGCTAGGTTACCCAATAAATTAACTAAAATTTGCTATTCATATCAACAAAAACTTACAATGAAATCCATGTTGTTGTCATCTTCATTACACTTTCACATCACGAATTACATTCAAAATATTGTTTTAAGGTATATAATATAAGAGCAAAAGGAATATTCAAGCACAATTTTATGCTGTGCGTGTTTCACTTAAGGTGTTATTATGAACATGAAGACCTCACGCAAAATCAATTATTTATGGGCTAGACTAGCAAGCTAATGCTCAGTGTAACAGTACGTAACGATGCAGGAATAGCTATGTTCTAGACCAGCTAGACGAAAATTACTTGAGCATAGAATATATAAGCTACAGGTAGATACTTTCACAAACATTATTTACGATGTATAATTATCACCACGACATCTTCCCAAGTTCCGGGACCAGCCGGACGCTGTGATAAATCACCATGGAAAGCTTCTGCATTGGTATTTATTTATCGATACAGAAATAGACATGTCCTAGACCAGCTAGGTAAAGTTAATTTCGAGCATAAAATATGTAAGCTATAGGTACCTTCGCAAATAATTCCATACTATCACATAATCACCACAAAAAGCTCCCACATCGTTAAAACAGTTACCGAACTCCATAAAAAGATATATTACGTGAAAGTGTCTTTGAAGAAAGCTAAGTAAAAAATGATTACTTATCTAAATATGTATTTAGGTATTATTTTCTATTAAATTCCTTTTACTTTCATATAAGAAATCGGTTCACAAATGCAATTTAAAAAAAGGGAACTACACTTCAAAGATATGTTTTTAAAATAAAATACTACTAGTTGGTACTAGGGCGGAGAAAATTTTATTTTTCAACATGTACAATATTTTTACATGTACTCTTCAAATTTTATATAAATGTAATCGTAAATTTTTATTGATATATCAAAAGTCGAAGTGGGCTAATGGTTAGTTAGTATATCTGTTATGCGATAAATTATGGGTTCGATTCCCGTACAGGATATTATTAATTTCATAGGTCTTCAAATGTAAGAATGAATGGATAATTTCTCAATTTCTATCTATGTAAGTATGTTATATTATTTATAAAATAATTTAGGATCGAAGCTCTTAATAACTAAACTATAATATGAAAATCACCAACACGACTTTTTTAATAAATCTTTACAGACATTCATACACCTATACTTACATATATACGTACGAAACGAATATATAACCTCTTTTTTATGAACTTGGTTAAAAACAGTTCAAAATAAAGACAGCACACATAGTAGCACAGAAGTAGTGATGTTTAACAAATTTCTCCTAACTAATGAATTATGAAAATAATGTAAATTCTATTGTTTGTTTCATTTGTATTATCGTATATCATCATTTAACTAAATTATTCAAATATTTGTACACGAATTTTTATTTATTTTACTTTTACTAGCCTGTGGCTTTTGTGTCCCATAACTGGCCAAAGGCCTGCCCCTGATTCTTATGAAAAAAAACCGGCCAAGTGCGTGTCGGACCACGCATAAAGTAGGGTTCCGTAGTCATTTTTGGCACCGCGCTGTTTTGCATTTCTTACATTTCAAGCTTCATTCAGTCCTAACAGTAAAATATGAAAAAAAACTTTTTAAGTTTATACTGTTCTTTTGGAAAAAAGTATATATTTTTATTTTATTTATAATTTCAAAAGTATTCATCACAGGATACCCAAAACAATTTTAAAAAATAAGAGTTTCCGCGCCTATTTCTTTACGTGAGTGATTTGAAGTTTATAGGTCCAAGACTTTAGAAATTACAGGGGGGGGGACACCTTGTAAACGACTTTGGCGGGCTAATCTCGCAAATGGTTAAGCTGATAAAAAAGTGTTGTATGAAAACCCTACCTTATTTTCATAGTCCTTTACAACGATACCCCAAACAAGGGGATGCACTCAAAAAAAAAATTCACCCCCCCCCTTTACATGTATGGGGAGGTACCCTTAAAAAGGGGTAATTTAAATTTTTTGTATTTTAAAAAAATAGATCTATATGTGAAGTATCCTCGAACCAAGTTACATGCAAATCAGTCCATAAACGTAGAAGATATTCTGCTGTGACAGACTAGGACGGACGGACTGAACGATCTTATAAGGGTTCCTTGTCGGACTACGGAACCCTAATAAAACATGTCTATCTCTCTACTATCTACTAGCCCTTTATCCTGAGCTCAGGTTGCTTTCATTTCTTTCTCTTCCCTATAAGATGTATCTGAGCTCAGTGTGCCTCCTGGCAAAGGCCTCCTCTAACCACTTCCATTGTTCTCTATCTCTTGCGACTCTTCTCCAATTTGGACCCACTGACTCTTCTCCAATTTGAACCCGCTGTCAACTTAAATTCATCCTCCCATCTTGTGAATTGCTTTCCTTGGCTTCTTTTACCGTCTCTGGGATACCAATGTGTAACAATTTTACTCCACTTTTCTTGTCTGCTTCGTAACATGTGGCCGGTCCATCTCCACTTAAATTTATCTATTTTTGAAAGGACATCTATTAACCCTATTTTGGCTGTTATCCAAGTATATCTGTGTTTGTCTTTTCGCCTGATTTGTAACATGATTCTTTCCATAGCTCTCTGACAGTACTGCAACATGTCTCTATGGATTTTTGAGAGTGACCAGGTTTCACAGCCGTATGTTAAGCATGGTAATATGCAAGTGTTGAAAACTCTTCGTTTAATGCCATTGCTGAAATCAGTGGACTTCATCACCTCTTTTAGCGACCAGTATTTTTTCCAGCTATTGGTTATACGTCTTTTGATTTCCTTTTTGGTCATATCTTTGTGGGAGATGATCTGACCCAAATATATTTACTCGTCCACATACTCGAGGGGCTGATTGTTTATTTTAATTTCGTGAGGGTTTGAGTTAGTTAATAATTTAGTCTTGTGCACATTCATGGAGAGTCCAGTTTTTTCATTTTCTCTGTTTAGATCTTGTATCATTTTCTCCAAGTTAAGGGGATTTTCTTCAAAGAGAACAATATAATCTGCAAATCTGAGATGGTTTAGCTTTTTACCATTCACACACAGTCCATATTGGTCCCAGTCTAATTTGCGGAATACATTTTCAAGCACTGCAGAGAACAGCTTGGGAGACAGGGGGTCACCCTGCCGGACTCCTCTTTCAATATTAAAAAATAAAACATGTATAAATACATAACTTTATAGCTAGCATTGATAGCGATTACCTATTCAGTCACAAAGTCTCACATTTAGAATGACGTTATTTGTTGTTTCATTTTATATGATTTTACCGTCAAATGGGTTTACCGACAGAAGTTGTGAAACACTTTTTAGTGCTGACTTCGCGATTTACAGTTGTGTGTTTTTGTGTGTTGTAAAGATATGTGTGTTTTAAGTATATAAATCAAAATTAAAGCGAATAAATTCGTATCATATACATCCAGGAACATCACATACAGGAAGAGATGGAGTGGTCCTATCCTAACCCGGAACCATACGGGTAATTTTTACGCATATTAGGACCCAATAAACTCATGTAGGACCTTTGATTATATACTCCCTAAACAAAACAGGCCAATTTTTTTATCCTCGTGTGCACGACACGCACATAAGCTAACGTTTTTACGTTGTCTAACTCTCGCGAAATCTGTCTCTGTGTGCATGCGTAGGGTTACCAACATATGAAAAACTTGCAATAAAATGGGTAAAATATGAAGGGTTATTTCATTTGGTGAATTTGAAACTGGATGGCTGTAAATATTTTTTATTAACAAATTTATATTTGATTTTAATAACTGAATAACCTTCAATATAGATAGTCACTAAAAGGTGCACAAATATATTGAGAGTGGGAACTGGCAGTATGTGGTATTGCGGACTATTGTTGATTGTTGTGGCATCTGGGTTTGCTTTGAAATAGCACTACTAGGTACTTCTATTTGTATATTTTTTTTAATACGTAAAGAAAAATAGAAGAGAAAAAGGAATCGCATAAATATCTCAAATTCATTCATACGTACCATACCATATCGCTTAAAAAACTTTAGATCCGTCTAGTAGCTCTGAAGAATGTCTGGATTAACCTTTCCCTAGCACATTGAAATAACTGTAAGCTCGACAACTTCAGTTTCTACTTCAAAAAAAGAAAGAAAAAATTTAATGACGCACAAGATATTGTAGCCTTAGGTAACACAAAACAAGACATAGAATAACTACTTCAAATAATGGATACAACATTTCAAAAATTCAGTTTATAAATTAAAAATAAATTAAAAACCAAAACTATGATCACATATAAAACATCACCAGTAAGAGATTCAGTGCAACTTAACGGAACAACAATAGAACAAGTGGGAAAATTTAAGTACTTAGGGAGCATAGAGTACGAAGCAGCCCAAGCTAAAGCAACGATTGAGCTGCATATGCTAGAAATAGCAAGCAAAAGTGACATGGCAAAAAAAAAACACCGAAAAGGAACTGCTGGATAAAATTTTGCTGCAGACTTGGCTAACCTGGAGGGCAGTTCATGTTCAAGACAATCCGCTGCTGCATCGTACAAAAGTAATGTAGAAAATTGGCTATAAAAGTCCGTTGCAGCCCCTTTGTTCATCGCTCAGCCCAGTGCCACTGCAGACACTTGCCATGCCATTGCAGAACTATTTACTACGATGAAGGAAGCTATTGGTGCAGCATCCTCTAATAACAAAAACAAGCAGCTGCTGTCAAGGCTTGCCATTTTAAAAGACCTGCCATTGTATTTCAGTGATCCACTTGAATTTATGCACCTTAAAGAAGCGTACTATGAGTCAACACGCTTATGCAACTACAGTGAACAGGAGAATGTATGGCGTCTAAGAAAGTGCCTTTGAGTAGAGGCCAAAGAAGTAACTGCTGTGCTGCTTATGGGTGCTACCACATCTCAAGAAGTTATGGAAGCTTTAGAACTTAAATTCGGCAGGCCTGAAAATATTATACAAAAAGTGTAACACAGCTAAAGAAAATTCCACCGCTGTCACGAGCGTATCATACAAGAGATTGTTAATTTCGCAATTGAAATAAAAAACTACGTAAATACTTTTAAACTATCGCGTTGCATTATTATTAAATTTATTTATTTTGCTGACGTTTCATTCGGGTTTCACCGAACGTGGTCCCAGCTTGACTGAAACCCGAATGAAACGTCAGCAAAATAAATAAATAAAAGGTACGTTTCGCGTTAATTCCCGTATGCATTAATTTAATAAAAAACTACGTGACAGCTGCAAGCAAATATAAAACAGACAGACCACTTACGAAATCCAGAGTCAGTGCCGGTTGTAGTAACTAAATTACCAACCGTCTTTATCAACATGTGGGCTAGCTACCTAATAGAAAATAAAGAGAGCGAAAAGCCAAAATTAGAAATGCTTTTCGAGTTCCTATATGGAGAAGCCAAAAAAATTGCAGACTCAATTCAATTCAAAATATCTTTATTATCATAGGATATTTATAATATCTCATAATAATAGTCACTTTGTTTTGTTTTGCACAAATGTTGACGTCAAATCGTTACTTAAAGCTAAGTTTACGCCGCTTCCTAGGCGCAAGTGCAGAAGAAGCGGCAACAAACTGCACTGCACGTTTTCTTCAGGATTAAGTTACACATATGCAAGCGACAGCAGGAGAAAATCGACAGAAAACGTAAGAAGTACGTCGAGTCTGCCTATTTTAGCATTATCGTACAAGCACAGTCACCAAAGTGTAACTTTTGCAAAATTCAAAGTCACGGACTGACAGAATGTTGGAGATACAAACGGGCTCTGCGTAAGGACAGGTGGAGATACGCCAGTGTGAACAAACTTTGTTTCAAATGTCTGGGAGCTCGGCATACAGATATTTCTACTTGCAAGGCAGAATGCTGTGATATTAAAGGCTATGGTGGGCCTCACCATCGTTTGCTGCACTGGAAGAAGCCACAAGCGGCGCAGCAGGAAACCTCGTCGCCCGATGAGCGGCGCGATGCCAATATAGTGACCTACGTAAATCCATCCCAGTGTTCACTAGTACCAGTCTTAAGCGTCTTTTAAAGTACTAGGTCCCCCCATTGTGCAAAGTTTCCCAAGTGTTCCTCCTCTCAAGTCTCTAAAAGTGCAAAGTTTCCCCTGTGGCCCTCTTCTAAAGTTATGCTAAAAATAGTGCCGATTACTGTCCACGGTCCCAAAAAAAGTATTGAGACATTCGGACTACTCGATGATGGTGCGACCTTGAGTGACCTTATGTCTGCCGAGCTGGCAGTGAGGCAGGACTGCGTGGTAAGAGCTTCACCATGAGAGTGTCTAGTGCATGGGACTCCACCGAGTTGGTATGTAAATCTGAAATTATTGACTTTGACATTTCTAACAGTGCTGGTGACCAGTTTAAACTACTTGCCCGTAAAATGAAAGAACTTAATTTACGTATGCAATTTATTTATAACGAAGATAACTGTGAAAGTGATTTTTGTCTCACTTGTGTATTATAATTTAAGTGAATGTAATATCACAGAATACTTAAAAGTCAAACAGAATGGAATCTCACAGCGTCTCCCGCAAATTGGCGTCCCCGCACTTCTCCCCCGCACTTTCTGTACCTTTCTGTGCTCTAAACTAGGGTTTTGTTACTAACCGCACGCAATACACGACGTTTCTTGTCTTGAGAACTGTCAATCAATAGTAACCATCATAGTGAGAAGATGCGCATATAATAATTGTTTATCCACCGATTACAACAAAGAACACATATTTCATAGATTTCCAAATGATAAAAACAGGTAGCAAAGCAACAATATAATTTCACGTTATTACCCAGCCACCATCTTGATATATATATACCCTTCTCGCTCTCTCGCATTGGCGGGAAATACACAAGAGCGAGAGTGATTATCAATTGACAGCAGTATAAACCGGTAAAAATACATAGGCTCCCCGCTCACAGTTAATCACATACACACTAGGCATTTTTAGGGTGGTGTGTGCACGGAGCCTTAGCCTTAGATAAAAGAAAGTGTAGCACTAGAATGATAATAGTCCAAGATCCAGATCCAGATCCAGAGCAATCAGACATAACTGACACTTGGGCTACCTAGTTAACTTGTGACACCTGGGCAGGTACCACTGCCACTTGTACAGGCAAGATCCACAAACACGTCATTCAAAGCACACGAGACCTTACTGAGGACTTGAGGTTTCATCCGTGTGAAAATAAGTTATGTCTGATCGCTCTGGGATCTTGGACTATAACAACTCGATTCATACAACAGCGCTCGGATGGGAAAGTCCATCGCCGCACGCGTTCCGTAGGGCGAGTCCATTTGTTCAGTTACTTATACACAAATTGTTATAGTAAATATTTATGTAGTTTAAGTGGGGTTTATAAATTTATAAAATATATTGGTGTATTTTTACATGTAGGTCTATGATTGTATATAAAAGAAAAATTCTTGTAAATTTTTGATAATTGTCAAATTTATAGTCAATTTGAATGTGCTAATCGTCCAAAGTTTGCTTTTATTAGCACCACGGGCACTACCGTTGACTGGTAAAAAAGGCCCTGGGCATTAAGTCCGTCTGTTACATTTTTTTGTAATGAAGTAATGAATAAATAAGGTGAAAGATGTACTTATGTGAAGAGGATTTATCGCAGTCTTATTTGGCAAGTAAATAGTTAAGTGTAGTTGTTGTAGATTAAAGACTAATTGATTCCAACATGTGCATATAACGTACGAGTAGATATTTTCTCGAGTTTAAGAAATTTATATGCCACTTGTGGACACCCATTCAAGTGCAGGTCACATCCAGTGCCACTTAACTTGTTAAAGCGCTAGTAAAGCGAACTCGCACTGGCTAACGAGCTCCTCAAAATAATTAAGACAACAGATCGAAAGTAAGGTTAAATAAGGTCCCGTATGCAACTTGTAGGTTTGGAGGCCACCTTAATAATCTAATAAAGACAAGTGATGTTGGAGCGTACCTCGCGTATCGCTTGAAAATGAACTTAAGCGGGCTGGCCCGCTTGTTGCCGAGGAACCCGCGCACTAACATCAAGCTGCTGAGCGTGAAGAACGTATCCACCACCAGCGTCAAGTCCGGTATTGTCGGATAATCATTCTCGGCAACTTCCTGCAAATACACACACAACTCAATCTGTTTGCTCAATGCGCTCTACGAGTATCCGACGTCTATTATATACTACTGGACTAAAGGCACAGAATACATAAGAGTCAAACAGAATGGAATCTCACAGCGTCTCCCGCAAATTGGCGTCCCCGCACCTCTCCCCCGCACTTTGTGAGCCTTTGACAGCTCCAAACCAAGGTTTAATTACTAGCCGCACGCAATACGCGACGTGTGTTGTCTCGAGAACTGTCAACCAATAGTAACCATTATGGTGAGAAGGTGAGCGTATAATAATTGTTTATCCACCCAATACTCTAAAGAACGTATATTTCATAGATTTCCAAATGATGAAAACAGATCAGCAAAGCAACAATATAATTTCACGTTATTACCCAGCAACCATCTTGATATATATACCCTTCTCGCTCTCTCGCATTGGTGGGAGATACACAAGAACGAGAGGTATTATCAATCGGCAGCAATCCGGTAATGTTACATAGGCTCCTCGCTCACAGGTCATATAGACACAGATGCCAACTAGATTTCTGCGGGTTATAGTGCTAAATGCCATTGTTGACATTGACAACTTGACATGCTGTGCGTGGAAGCGTGATAAACATTTGTTTATTTTTATTGAATTTATTCATTTATTTACCGTATAGTTTTGCGCCGAATATACAAATTACTATATTACAATAGTGAATTAGTGAATTTAGTGCGTTACATTATAAATGACTCAATAATAATCAGTAAAGTGAACTAATGGTGAAATGGACAATGGACATAATGAAAAATATTTGTGAAGTGATATTATGTAGCTGTTTCCGACTTTTCTGTAACATTTAATACATATAAAACAGAATATTTTTTACGTCATAGTGTTCGCAAATCTTCCGGTATGGAAAGATATAATCGTAAATATGTCAAACTCGTTAGTAGGTAAGTATTAAATTAATTCTGCGGTGCGACCCTAAGTATAAAGCTCACACATCGACGTGTGTACAGATAAATTGTTTTGTTTGTAGTAGTAGTAGGTATATATGTTACTCTGAATCAATGGAGAGTCATAAAGGCCTTATTTTATTATTATTTTCTATTTTTTTTCACTTGCCATCTATGGCCTGATTGCTGAGCAAAGGCCTCCCTCCTTTCTTTCCACAATTCTCTATCCTTGCATTTGACAAAGACTGGAAAGTAAAGAAATTTCCACTCTTTGTCAAATGCACGCAAATCATCTGCCCATCTCGACTTTAGTCTACCTCCTTCTCTGTATCTGTTGAAAACCAGTTTATGGCAATTTAGGCCCATTTCCCGGATGCATACGGTCAACGTGACCCGCCCAATTCCACTTCAACCCGGCTATTTTATTTTTTGCCTACATCCGTAACTTTTGCCATGGAGCGCAGTGTGGTGTTTCTAACTTTATCAATCAGTTTTATACCTAATATGCTGCGCTACATGGCTCTCTGGCAAACCTTCAATTTGGATTTCTGCTGTTTTTTGAGTGACCAAGTCTGAGCGCCGTAAGTAGGACGGGTAAGATATACACGTCGACGAGTTTCTTCTTCAGATATTGCCATTAAGTAGCTCTTTCATCAACGACCTCTTTAAATGCATTTTCAATCCTGCGGTTGATTTCTTTGTCTTGACAATAGATAAAAGATACTACTTGGCAAAGGTATATGCACTCGTCGACACACTGCATAGCTTGCCCATCTACCACGACCCTTTGTTTTGCACCCTTGGTCATCAGCTTTATTTTGTTTGATTCATTTTAAGTCCAACTTGAAGTCTTGGAGCATTTTTTCGAGTTCGGATGCGGAAGATGCTTAAAGTACAATATTTTTGGCGAAACGTAAATTGGTTATCCTCCCTTCGACGACAATGCCTGTTGATTGCCATGAGTCTGGAAGTGTTTGGAACACTTCCTCAAGTGCGCTAGTAAATAATTTGGGATAGAGCGGGTCACCCTGCTTTACGCCTCGCATTATCGGAAAAGATGGACTCGTCGATTATAATGTTATGTCTGTTGTACTTGAATCATATATTTTTTGTATTATATTTATATAAAGTTCATCAGAATCTATTTCTTGATTGTATAAGGCTAAGAATATGGGTTTGTGGTATAAACTATCAAACGCCTGTGAGTAGTCAACAAAGGCGATATACAGGGGTTTATTGAATTCTGAGTGCTTTCCTATTATTTGGTTTGAAGGTTTGTGAAAACCGAATTGTTCTGGAGGTTGGTGTTTATTTACTCGTAGCGTATGTGATATTCGATTTTGGAGGGCTATTATGAAAACTATAAGGCGATACTTTGAAATTTCTTTATATGTTACACGGGTCACTCGGGTGAAATATGAGCTACTGGCCGACATGTTTCGATCACATCCGGAGGTTGTCATCAGGGCGAATATGACGCGCGACGCCGCACGACGACGTCCCGAACGTGGTTCGGAACGTAGTCGTGTGGCGTTGCGCAAACATTAAGGTGAAGATATAGGCAAATGGCCTTGAAGTGGCGCCCTTATTTGAAATAAATTGTTAACTAACGTTTATAACGTAAATATGGAGATAATTTCTATAGTGCTCTTCGTCATGCACTAGATAGCCCTTTAAATTATTTTTTTACCAGTTTGTGGAATCCCTCCTTTTTTTCCAAAAAAATAACTTAGAGGTTGATGGTCAGTTCTTAAAATAAATTTCCGACCATACAAATACTGATGATGCTTTGTAATGTCGAAAAATATTGCAAGCGCCTCTTTGTCTAGTTGGCTATAATTTTTTTCCGCCGAGTTTAAGGTTCTACTGACACAACTGATAGGACGCTCACTGCCGTCGGCGTATCGGTGCGCGAGCACGGCCCCCAGCCCATAGGCGCTACTGTCCACTGACGAGAGGCCGCCCCTCTTCATAATGAGCAAGTACATTATCACTCGAAAGCGCGCTCTTCGCTGACAAAAAAGCTTCCTCACATTGCACTTCCCAATTCCACTCTGCCCCTTTTTTAAGAAGTGCATGGAGAGGGTGCAAATAATACTTAAGTCGGGAATAAACTTGCCACAGTAATTCAACATTCCTAAAAAACTTTTTGATTGAGTTACATCCTGAGGCCTAGGTGCATTGTAAATTGACTCGAGTTTTTGTTTATCAGGATGTAATCCAGCTTTATCAATTATAAAACCTAAATTATAAGCCGAACTGTGAAACCCATATTTCGTAAACTTTCTAATACGGCACGAAGATTATTCAAATGTTCCCGTCTATTAAATCCCGTTACACAAATATCATCCAGGAAAACTACAGTATTAGGGACGCCTCTGAGCGTGTTTTGCATGATTTTCTGAAACTTTTCTGGGATGCATGACAAACCAAAGGGAGTCCTTTTATAACAAAAATCACCGATGGTCGTCGTAATGGCGGAATATGGCTGAGATTCTGGTGATAAAACTACTTGTTGGTAACTATTTCTAAAATCAATTTTCGAGTACTCCTCCCCTCAACTTAAGGTAGCAAACAATTCTTCTATTCTCGGAAGAGGGTACGGTTCGCGTTTTAATTTGGGGTTGATGGTGATTTTATAGTCTCCACAAATCCGTATTTCGCCATTTTCTTTAATAACAGGACCCTTAATAATCCCCAGGCCCCTGAGTATCTCAAATCATGTTTTCAACTTTTAATTTCTACTCATGAGAGGTCCCTGCGTTCTTCAAATACTCTTACCCTAGCTATTCCTTCTCACCGTACAGGTTTTTTTGATAACTCTTTCTCTGTCACTGCTGTACGACTTTGGAATGCTCTCCCTGAGTCCATCAGAAAGGCTCCTAGCCGCGACTCCTTTAAAATTAGAATATTTAGACACCTCCATTTTCAATTAAATATGAGACAGACTTGATTGTATAATATGTATTTAGAGATATGTATATATTTATTGCTCGTTTGTATGTATTTAATATGAAGGTATAGTATTATTATAATATTTTTATTTAGTATGTTTCTTTTATTTTATTTTTAAGTTTAAAATTTTATTTAGTTTTTTATTGTTATTTTTTATTATGTGCTACACCCACATAAACTCTCCCAATCAACCCAAAGGTTTGACTGTTAGAGAATGCTTTTAGCAGTAAGTCCGCCTGTTGTACTATTACATTTGTATGTGTGTACAATAAAGTGTAAATAAAATAAAAAAAAATAACATGATGATGATGATGATATGATGTCAGATATGGCATGGAGGGTACCATGGTTACTGTTATTGTTCTAATAGATTTTTCGAATGCCTTTAACACGGTTGACACTGACATACTTCTCGCAATATTATCATCCCTTAATATGTCATCCTCAGTAATTGATTAGTTTGATTCATATCTTCGCGGACGCCGACAATCTGTTCGTTCTGAGCAACCAGAGTCGGATTGGAGGGACGTTATTGCTGGTGTACCGCAGGGCGGTGTGCTATCTCCCATATCATTTTCTATTTTTATAAATACTCTTTCCCATATTCTCACTTGCTCCTATCATTTTTATGCCGATGACTTGCAGCTTTATGTACAAACCGATGTTGCTGACCTCAATGATGCCATTGCTACATTTAATGGTAACTTAAATAATATACTGCAATGGTCTAACAACTTTGGTATCACAGTTAACCCCAAGGAATGGCAAGCAATTATTGCGGGTAGTGGACGACAACTGCCAAACATAAATTGAGATGTTTTGACACCAATTAAGTATAATGGTAACATTGTACCGTCTTCAACCTCTATTCAAGATCTTGGCCTAGTTGTTGACACTAAACTAAATTGGATCCCACATCTTGCTGAGGTCAGTCGGAAAGTCTTTGCAACAATGCATTACCTCAATAACCTCAAAAACTTTCTTCCTATCAAAACCAAAATTATGCTGGTCCAATCTCTCGTTCTCCCCATTATCGATTATGCTGATGTTTGTTATTTGGACATAACTGAGGATCAGCTCAGTAAGCTTGAACGCCTCTTAAACAATTATATTAGATTTATATTTTGTCTTCGCAAGTATGATCACATATCCGCTTATCGTTCTCAGCTTAAATGGCTCACTATCAAACAGCGTAGAAATCTACATATTCTTTGTAACCTTCATAGTGTTATCTATAATCCTTCTGCTCCCAGTTACATGATATCTAAATTTCATCTCCTTAGCTCAACTCACGATAGAAATCTACGCTCCTCTAACACAATGCAACTTGCTGTTCCATCTCACCGTACTGGTTTCTTTTATAATTCATTTGCCGTGACGGCTGTTTGGCTCTGGAATGCCCTCCCTGATAGCATTACGAGATCACACAATCGTGATTATTTCAAAATGCTGGTCAAGAAATATTATCTGGAATCAAATTAAACTCTCTCTGCTGTATATAATATATAAATATGTGTATGTATGTATATGGTTTAGTATATACGTATGGTATTTATTTAATGTTTCTGTGGATATATATGTATGTATGTATTGTTATAAATCTTTTCATGTTATATTTAATAAAGTTATGTTGAAATTAATAATATTTATATTATGTATATGTATTTATTGTGTAATATTATGTAGGAATGTTGTATCGTAATAGTGCTAAAACTTGCACCCCTTCTACCAACTTCTCGATGTGTCCCAAAGGCAAACTGGTTGATAATGCATAGCGTTAAAATTGACCCATTGTAATCAATCAAATATGAGATTGTGTGCAATAAACTTAAATAAATAAAAAACAATCGGGGTTCCATAGTCCGACTGTTCGACACGGTATATCGTACCCTCCTGCTCGAGCCGGAGGAGTTCCTGCTCCACCCGGGCGTGCAGAGCCAGCGGGACGGGCCGTGCGCGCACGTACACAGGACTGGAGTCACTCAAATGTAATTTCATAATTTTTTACATGTTCCTAACTTATCACTAAAAACCTCAGGGAATTCCGCGATTAAGCGGTTCAAGAAAGGTTCGCTCGAAACATTATCTTTTAGAAAGTGTAAATCTATATTAATATTTTTAATTTCCAGAGCGCGTACCCACTCTCGCCCTAACAAAGGCCGGCCCCCTCGTTTAATTACGTGAAGTTTACAATTAGAAGCAGAGACCCGATCAAGGACTAAATCTATACTAATATTATAAAGCGGAAGAGTTTGTTTGTTTGTTTGTTTGTTTAAACGCGCTAATCTCAGAAACTAATGGTCCGATTTGAAAAATTCTTTTTTTGTTGGGTAGTCCATTTATAGAGGAAGGCTTTAGGCTATATAACATTACGTTCCGACAACCACGCGAACGAAGTCGCGGGCACAGCTAGTTAACAAATATACATCCAAGCGATTCCATTTTCGAACCAACGTAACTGCGTATGTTGAGATTATCTTGTTGGATATTTTTATGACTAAAATGTCTTTTATAAAAGTCCTCACTTATAGTCGAGATTCGACTTCCGGTATCCACTTCAAATTCAATCGAACGCCCGTTCACCAACAAAGAAATAATGTAAGGTTTGTCACCTGATCCGTCCACTTTGATGTTGAAAAAATCCTCGCTGTCGCCGTCATTTACGTAATTATGCCGGGCCGGTGGCGCCCGCTCCGCACTACAAACCTTATTGCACATCACTTTTAGGTGGCCGGGCACACCACACTCATCACAATGATAATAAGCAAACCGGCATCTATCCACTCGGTGCGGCTTTCCGCACCGCCAGCATTGCAGCCCGCTGCTGCCGCCCCCGCCGCTGCCGCCGCCTCGTGGTAGGCTCGCCGCGCCCCCGCGCCGCCCGCGCGAACCCCTCACGCTCGCCCGATGCAGGCCCTCAGCCGCCGGCTCCGTGGGCCCCGGCCCCGTGAGCGCCGCAGCGCGCCCGCCTGCGTGGCAGCGCTCACCTCGGCGTGCCGCTCGGCCGCCTCCAGTGCCAGAGCCAGTTCCACAGCCTCCTTATATTTGATGTTCTTTTTGGCGAAAATACGCGACCGCAAAGCCTCGTTGACGAGGCCTGACACGAATTGGTCGCGTAAATTTTCTTCTAGATTGCCACCGAAATTACACGTTGAGGCGAGATGTTTCAAGTTTTGTAAATATTCCGTAAGCGGTTCGCCTACGTGTTGCCGTCGTAAGCGGAACACATGCCATTCCGCGATCTCGGAACGTTGAGGTTCCAGGTGTTCCGATACCAGGTTAGCGAGTTGTTCAAAAGATTTTGTTTCCGGGTGATCCGGGGAACACAAATCACACATAAGGGTGTACGTGGCTTCACCCACCACTGTGATCAATAATGGCACACGCAATTCCGCTTTCACTTCGTTTAACAAAATATACTGCTTAAGGTGAAGGTATAGGCAAATGGCCTTGAAGTGGCGCCCTCATTTGAAATAAATTGTTAACTCGTAAATATGAAGATAATTTCCATATTGCTCTTCGTCATGCACTAGATAGCCCTTTAAATTATTTTATGAATCACCGTTGAAAGTATTTACATTAGTCCGTCTAGCTTTAAAACTTGCCTCCGCCAAAAGTGGCCACGGCAAGTTCACCAATAATAGTTTCAACGGCAGTTCATAAAATAATTTAAAGGGCTATCTAGTGTATGACGAAGAGCAATATGGAAATTATCACCATATTTACGAGTTAACAATTTATTTCACACTTCAAGGCCATTTGCCTATATCTTCACCTTAACCCGACAAATATAAGCAGGCCATTGTTTTGAATTTAAATCAAAAGGTTCTAACTTTCCGATTGGCATGATCGCACTGGATAAAACTCACTCCGCAAACCTAATTTACACGCGTTAATTCGCCTCGTCGCCAATGGAACGTCAATCAAATAACGAGGTTGGAAGCTGACTATTTATTAAAATTAAGAAACCTACCCACATACATTGTTACAAGACAACCCTACAATAGTACCTACAATTTACTACAATTACCTACTAGGAAATGCAAAATGTTAAGAAACATACATACAGCGAGAGGAAACAACGTTTAAGTGACCCTATTTGGGCCTGCCTGCCTTCACGGCAGCCTGCCCTGCCTTCGCGTTAGCCTGCGCCTGGGCTTGTCGTCGTGTGATAAGCTTCTTATCGATAGCGAGACTGGTTGTCCTGTTCTGCTGCACACGGCCAGCCGGGTATGATACCGACGCTGGCTGGGGGTCGGCCTCCGAAGCTGGGTACTTATGAATCAAGGCAATCAACTCACTAGCCTTCGCAATCTTCACACGGTCGCCGCATGGAGTTTTGATATGGATGACGCCGTCTAGAGTCCAGCAGCGCCTAATCCCGAAATGGGCACGAGCTGCCACAAAGACTTCCTGCCGGCTGCGTGTTAAAAACTCAGACACACGAACTGAAGTACCTTTGGGTGCTGACTTCTTGCTCCAGACCAAAGATTTCCCCTCCGAAGCTTGAAATCTCACAAGTACAGGCCGTACACGATCTGTTTTTATGACACCTAAACGATGACAAGCCTTTATTTGGACACTGGAGTCTGGAATACTGAGTTTGTCCTGGAGAATATGATTTATAACAGCTGTGATGTTTTCGTCCGACGCTTCAGCAATGCCATTGAATAACAAGACCTTGCGCCTGCTTCGCATTTCTATTGTGTCAAGCTGGCTGCTTAGGTCACCTATCTGTTGCTGCAGTAGTTGGAACAGTGTATGCACCAAAGTCTTGAAGTCACTGTACTCCCTTGTCAACTGACCGATGTCGGCTTGAGGGGTGGAAGTCAACCGGTTCTCAAAATCAGCCATGCGACTTGCAATAGCTGACTCCAAGTTCTTCTGTGTCGCCTGAACTTGCTCCAGCTGCGAATTGCCTGCTGTGTCCATTTCTAGTTTGTGCAGTGAGTGAGAGTGATGAGTTGGAAGTCCAGAATGGCAGGTTAAAGCTGTGTTCATATTAAGTCTGCATAAAGTAGGTCTCCCCTATTTTCAAATATATAACTGAATTTAAAAATAATAATATTTACTACTAAATTTTATTTTTTTAATATGACAGCTGTTTTTGTATGTGCAACCTGCAACTACCCACATGAGAAAAAAAAAACTCCTTGTTGTACTACGGCCAGTGGGTTTTCTACGTTCTTCTCATACCATACTGCCGCTTAAATTACCCAAAATTGTTTTGTAAGGCTAGTTAAATTAACTTAAATTTAGTTTTTGTTTGACTTGATGGAGTTCAAGAAGCTGCCCTGTATTTGCGATTGATTTTTGTGCATTTTGTTTTATAGTACTCGGACCAGCCAAACGAGCCAACAACCCTCCCCTTTATTTTTTATTTGTGCTTTATGCTAAAACTAAGTGATATTGTTGTGAAACCAACTTGGATTAAACCTTGCAACGAGATACGTGTTTTTTCTTTCCTCCTTCTCCAAGGTAGATATAAATAAATAAAAATTGAATTACACTAAGTTTTAAGTTCCCTCTAGTATCATTTAAGTAACTCTTATGTTTCGAAGCTAATAGGAACACATAATATGATGGATTAAAATTAAGAACATTACTATTTACAAGCTTAAACAATAATCATACATCATTGTAATCTGTTTTTTGTGTGTTAATAAATAAATAAAATAAAACCAAAAAAATATTTTTATCTCCTTTTTAGGGTTCCGTACCCAAAGGGTGAAAACGGGACCCTATTACTGAGACTCCGCTGTCTGTCCGTCTGTCTGTCCGTCTGTCTGTCCGTCTGTCTGTCCGTCTATCTGTCCGTCTGTCTGTCCGTCTGTCTGTCCGTCTGTCTGTCTGTCTGTCTGTCCGTCTGTCTGTCCGTCTGTCTGTCCGTCTGTCTGTCTGTCTGTCCGTCCGTCTGTCTGTCCGTCTGTCTGTCCGTCTGTCTGTCCGTCTGTCTGTCCGTCTGTCTGTCCGTCTGTCTGTCCGTCTGTCTGTCCGTCTGTCTGTCCGTCTATCTGTCCGTCTGTCTGTCCGTCTGTCTGTCCGTCTGTCTTAAAGTCTTAATGATTTTAATAAATGATAATAAATAAGTCTTAGTAATAGTGAACAACTTTAAAATTACCTATAATTAACCTCCTGTGCGCAAAAAGAGCCCAAGTTTTGGGACCTTTCTGAGATTCCCTGCAAAACCTATAGCTCAAACCCCAGAACCTTCATAGCTACCTACTTAGAACCTAAATATAACCTTGAAAACCTTAATTTAACGTTAATATTACCTTAGAAAACAGCGTTTAAGTTGTAAATAAGTCTTGAATATAAGTCTATGAAAACTTGTAACCTTTTTTGATAGACAGCAATTATTATAATCCAGGAATGTCGGGTTTTAAAATATTTCTGTGTAAGAATTTAAACACAGTGACGCTAGTCAAAGAGAAAAATAACTTTATTTATAAATGGCTACCAACAAATTTCAAGATGGCTAACATAATAGTGTGTTGAATTCGTGCATAATATAATATTAAATAGCTTGCTGAAGTCAGGGGAAATGAAAAAATAAGTGCGACAGGCACTTTATCGTAATTGTTTACTATAATAGGGGTGTATACGAGAGGGGCCCTTCGTAACTTTAAAATTTTATTGATTTTACTAAAAAAAAAATATTAGAAATAAGGTAAATGGTGGTAAATAGCGTCAAAAAAAATATTTTTATTCACAAAAAGTAATAATAGTAATAATATAATATAAGTAAGTAATATAATATGTTGTATAGCATAGCGCAAGTTAATTCATGTCGCCCTATTGCATAAAAAATTTGCTTTTATATTTACTATTTTATTTTATTTCACTAGAAAAATATGGCTGCCGTTAAAAAATAACTAGTAAGCGTAAGAATTAACCTTTCTTTCTTTAGAATGTCTCTAAAGCTAAAAAATAATCTTGATGGACTTCAATTATGCCTTCAGCTCATAAGAATACCTTAAAAGTTTTGGTTTTAACGTGAAAGTCCGAATTTGTTTATTTGGATAAGTTATTTATAACCTTAAGGTTTCAGAAGTAACTCATAAGCTATTCCAAACTTCCACAACTTTGCAGTTAAATTACAGTTTAAAATCTAACCTCTAGAGCTTGTTTTAGCATAATACTAACCTTGCTTAGGAGTTTACGAAAACTATGACATCCTAGGCCTAATAGCTCTTAAATGAAAAGTCATATCCTGACAACGCCTTCTTGTTTCTAATAATAACTAATTAGTTTTAGAACTTAGTAATTATTTTCAAGTACTAAATACAACCAGTTGGCAATTCTTTAACCTTTGTAGGACCCTTTTCAAACCTAAAGGCATTGTAGAACCTAGGTCCGAAAAAAATGTTACTTGGGCAAGTCTTCCCGTAAATGTCGTATAGGCGACTAAGGAAACACAAGCTAAACAAGCTTATAAATATCAGTGAAACCTCTCCAACCCGTCTGGCGAGCGTGGAGAGTGTAGGCTAAATCATCTGGCTTTCCTGGCCAAGTATGGCTCTGTTAGTACAAAGAGGATGCTCTCCTGCAGTGGATACTAAAAAAGACTTGATGATGTTGATGATGAGTCAAATACACTCGTATTTAAAACAAAGTCGTTGTTTTAAAAAACTTCGAAAATCTTAAAAATTATATGTGTAATTAATCTTGAAATATAAGGACTGCATTGTATATACGAGTAAGTATAATTATCATGTTACAGCTACCTTTAAAGATATAATTCAAACAATCTTAAAGTAAAATAAGAAAAAATAAATACATCACCTTTAAAAAGTTAAGTCCATTATTCATTCGTTTGGGTATAAAAAGTACAATTTGGTGAAAAAAAATTACGACAAGCGACGAAAGGACCCTCATCACGTTAATGCTGTAAACCTCGTCCTCCCGGACACTGGTGAGGCTAGAGTAGTTTCTCTTCAAGCAGAAAGACCTCAGGAATTCGTGGGCTGGAAATAATAGGCAAAGATAAATAATAATATCTATTAAACGGTAACAAAATAAGAAACCTATTGAAAAAAATGATTAAAAAAAGTTTGTCGTTACTTAGAACTTCGAATAAAACGATTTATGGGTTTGTGGCTAAAAAGGAAACAACAGGACGACGATTTGGTTGGATTTTATTGAGGGACAACGAGAGTTGTACATTACAGAACAGGAGTGCTATTTTTGATTCAGGGACTCACATTACGAATGGTTTGCGCGAGTGTTTCCAAACGGGTGCATTTTTGAATTGATTGTATGCGAAGGTTTGCAACGAGTGGTCTGGACCACTCGTAATTTAGACATTTGTAGCGAATAAATGTCAAAGAAACGTTCCATGGAGAATCAGTTCCGATTCACGCTGCTTTTATATTTTTGTTGAAATGTTTAGAAAACCATTGACAAATTTATGATATTTTCTGCGTAACACAATATAAATTATCGCTGACACGATGGTTTCAAAAATACGATGCAACGCGTCGGAACGCGAATGGTGACTTAGAAAACTACACGTTTTGTGTTTTGCTGAGTCCCTAAATGAAAAATAGCACTCCATAGCAAACAACCAAGAGAGAAAGTAAAGTCAGGTGACATGCCGATGTCATTTTACATCTCGTTGACAGTGACAGCTGTTTTACTAAGACTAGGTGTGTGTTTATACATTCCAACAACGATAATATGGATTTATCAGTAGAAGCACAATCGTAGCTAAGGATTCTGCTTCAACAGCACATCCTTTTTTTCAGATCATCAGCATCAGCATTCCTTTTTTCAGATCATTCTGGTGTATATGTAGCTTTTGTCAAAGAGTCCACCAGTAATTTGAGAAAAGATAAGAACTTGTGTAGACCGATTACTTCTAAAAACATAAAAAAACTTAAAAATAATTTAGATAACAAATTATTATCAGTGGTATATACAGGAAATAATCCTGACGACCATTATAATAAACTATTTAGTACTGTTTCCTCTGAGTATTCTAAAACATTGAAACAAAAAAGAGTAGTAGTTCATAGTAAATCACAGTTTAGTGAATGGGCTACTACCGGCATCTACATAAGTAGAAACAGGTTATATGATCTATATGCCCAAAAACAATATAACTTTAATCCTTCTTTTATAGAATATGTTAGAAATTATTCTAAAATATTTAAAAAAGTTTGTAGACGAGCCAAGTCGAATAGTATTAGCAAAAAAATAAATAATGCTCCTAATAAAATTAAAGAAACATGGAGTGTCATAAATAAGGAAACAGGTGAAAATAAAACCAAAGAAAATATTTGCCGAATCAAATGTAGTGGTAAAAATACTTCAAAAACTGAAGAAATAGTAAATATATTTGATGATCATTTTACTAACATTCCTTTGGAACTCACTTCTAATGTGAGTTCTAGCGCCCAGCGTGCTGAGGCTTTGCTTAAGAGTAATGTTAGCCCTTGTGATTCTAAATTTAATTTTAAGCATGTTAGCCCTAGCGATATAATAGATGCTTTTAAACAGTTAAATTTAAAAAAATCAGAAGATCACTGGGGCATGTCAGTAGCCGTAGTAAGTCATATTATACACATAATTGCTGCCGATTTAGCTTTCATATTTAACGTATGTATTGATGAAGGCATATTTCCTAACTTAATGAAATGTAGTAAACTAATCCCCTTATTCAAAAAAGGAAAAAAAACAGACCCTGGCAACTACAGACCTATCTCTATTCTGCCAGTTTTGAGTAAGGTGTTCGAAAAGATAATGCTCAATCAAATGCTACTTCACTTTAAGACCAATAATCTTTTCCATAGCCAACAATACGGCTTTACTGCTGGAAAATCGACCACCGATGCAGGAGTAGCACTTATTACTAATATCTACGACGCGTGGGAAAACAGAAATGATGCAATTGGATCATTTTGCGATCTTTCTAAAGCATTTGATTGCGATGATCATCCAACACTTTTGCTCAAATTTCGTCAATACGGTTTTGATGATAAGTCAATTAAATTAATAGAATCTTACTTAACAGATAGGCTTCAAACTGTTGATATAAACGGCGTAAAATCACACGGGTCTAATGTGAAAATAGGCGTTCCCCAAGGTTCAATTCTAGGACCGTTCCTTTTCTTAGTTTATGTCAATGACTTGCCTTACATGGTTGAGAAAGAGGCTGACATGGTGCTGTTTGCTGATGACACCTCGCTAATATTTAAAATAGATCGACATAACAGTGATGCTAGCGCGGTGAACAACACCTTATCTTTAATTTCTGATTGGTTTTCGGCCAATAACCTCATGTTAAATGCGAACAAGACCCAATGCATTCGATTCTCTCTTCCTAATGTGAATCAAGCCTGCGTTGACATACTAATTAATGGTCAGAAACTCGATCTGGTTGAAAGTACTACCTTTTTGGGAATCACAATTGATTCGAAACTTCAATGGGGCGCTCATATAACTAAACTTTCTAATAGGCTTAGCTCTGCGGCTTACGCTGTTAGGAGAATAAGACAATTGAAAGATGTAGCAACTGCTAGACAAGTGTACTTTAGTTACTTTCACAGTCTAATGTCTTACGGGATACTTCTATGGGGGAGTGCAGCCGACATTCAGACTATTTTTCTTTAACAAAAAACCGGCCAAGTGTGAGTCGGACTCGCGCACCGAGGGTTCCGTACAAACCTGCAAGGTTTAGTATTTGGTATGAATTTCAATTTAATACCTCTACGCGTTTATGAGGAAATGGGTAGTAAGTTTAAAATTATTAAAAAAATATATATTATGTGATGTAACTAAAAATTTATGGTTTTCATCGTGTACACTATCTTATTTATATTATACTAGCTTTTTCCCGCGGCTTCGCTCGCGTATCCCACGGGAACATTACTTTTTTCCGGGATGAAAGGTACCCTATGTTACTTCTAGTACCTCCCAGGATATGTGTACAAAGTTTCATGATGATTCGTCAAGTAGTTTTTGCGTGAAAAGGTAACAAACATCCACGCTTTCACATTTATAATATTAGTAAGGATATATATATATGTAAATATTTTTTATATAAGTATGTATTATATGTATTCTATAATATTTTATTTGTATATCTCCTTTGAAATATTGCACCTCACCTGTAACATATCTAAATTTCTTTTGTATCCATACTACCCTAAGGTTGCCTGGAAGAGATTGCTGTGCGATAAGGCCGCCTTTTGTATGCTAAAATTTATCTCTTTTATTTATGTATAATTTGTTAAATTGTGTGCAATAAAGAGTAAAATAAATAAATAATTCCAAATTCAAATTAGGAAAGTCCGTGATTTTCATTTGTTTTTCTTACCGTCAAGACGAGTGAATCTAATGAAGAAATTATATACATTTTAAAATTTTACTACCAAAAAGGTAAAAATGCAAGCCGCGAAAAAAATTTGCGATGTTTATGGACCTAGTGCAGTGTCTGTGAGAGTAGCACAAATTTGGTTTAAGCGTTTTCAATCCGGAAATTTGATGTCAAAGATGCACGTCGCTGCGTATATGGAAACCCTTCCAGTATTCAGAACCGCAGTACTTCTGAGCTTCGGAGCCTTTAAGCGATTAAACGCGGAGTTTGATAGATTAAATGCTACCCTACTTTTAGCTCTGTAATGCGGGAGGCTTTACATATGCAATGAATATGAATTCCTACCGCTACTCAGACTAAAGTTTGACTTATAGGTTTAACAGAATACGCTCGGTAAGGACTTCTATGTAAACGAGTGAAGATTAAGAAAGGATGAATATCATACAGTTAGGAAATAAAAATAATAATTAATTGCGTAAACTTATAATAATATAATCATAAAATAAAAAAACATAAAATCAAATTTTTGAGCACATTCTTGCTTATGTTTTTAGACAATGAATGCATCTTTTTAAGAATCTTGTTCGGACGTCCGCCAGTAAGAGATAACAACTGTTGGCCCCATCGGCCAAGCCTTGCGAGTATGCTCTCTTTATTATAGGTGATAAAATATTATTCTTGGTTGCTCTCTGCACACGATTGTGAACCTTTTCCTTCTAACTTTTCTTATTTTAACTGACTTCAAATAAGGAGGAGGTTTCGACTGTATATTTTTTACGCTATTTTGATGATTCTTTGTTTATTTAAAAGCCTTTACTACCTAGTTGGTCCTATATTAATTTGGTGAAGATATAATAAAGAACTTTGGAGATATAGAAGAAAATCCAAAACAAATATTGAATTATTATTTGCAAAATAATGTCGTGCAAATTAGTCTCTGAATGATCACCATATTTGTTTTTTCTCCGTTTTGTAAAAAAATTATGAACGTGATCCATCGAAAGATTCAACTGACCGGTGGCTAATAATGGGGATCGCAGAATTCGCAGATGTCTGTACATCTCTCTCTCTCTCTCTTGGCACGTGCCGCTTGCGATCTGAGACCAAGGAGCATAGCGCAGAAATCGTGATCTAGGAATCTGAGTAGAGTAAGCGTTTTTATTATGAAGTATTGAATACTACACCGGACACAATACCCGAATCCAGATCGTTCGCAACTCTAAATAGCGGAATGGTTTAAGGCAACATTCTGTAAATTAATGCTAGTAAACCCTCCCGCAGCTCAGAAGTACTGGGGTTCTGAGTACTGGAAGGGTTTCCATATACGCCACGTCGCTCTGGTCGCCCTGTTACGAATAAAATGGATGCTATTATTGAAAAAGTGGAGCAAGATCGGCATATCACTAGTTACGACGTAGCTGAAAAACTGGGAATTGACCACAAAACAGTTTTGGCGCATTTGAAAAAAAATGGGTACACAAAAAAGCTCGATATTTGGGTACCTCACGAGCTGTCTGAAAGAAACCTAATGAATCGTGTACTCATTTGTGATTCTTTATTACGACGTAATGAGACCGAACCATTTTTGAAGAAATTGATAACTGGTGATGAAAAGTGGTTCACGTACGACAAGAACGTGCGAAAAAGGTCATGGTCAAAGGCCGGTCAGCCTTCACAGACTGTGGCGAAACCCGGGTTAACTCGCAACAAGGTGATGCTGTGTGTGTGGTGGGATTGGAAGGGCATTATTCATTATGAGCTGTTACCACCAGGCAGGACCATCGATTCAGAAGTCTACTGCGAACAACTGATAAGATTAAAGCAAGAAGTTGAGAGAAATCGGCCGGAATTAATCAACAGAAGGGGTGTGGTTTTTCATCATGATAACGCTAGACCGCACACATCTTTAACCACTCAGCAAAAATTAAGAAAGTTTGGCTGGGAGGTGTTAATGCATCCGCCGTATAGTCCTGACCTGGCACCTTCAGATTTCTACCTGTTTCGGTCTCTTCAGAATTCTTTAGGCAGTGTCAGGTTAACATCACGAGAGGACTGCCAAAACTACTTGACGCAGTTTTTTGATCAGAAGCCCCAAAAGTTCTATAGCAATGGGATAATGTAAGATACCTAGAAGATGACAAAAAGTTATCGAACGAAATGTCATCTACATACTTTAGTAAAAAAAAAGTTAAGTGTAAATAAACTATATTAAAAAAATGTTTTCAATTTTTATATAAAATGCAAAAAGGCTTTTTCCCCAACCTATTATTATTATATTAAACTATACTACATAGTCATTTCTTAATTCAGTGGGTACAAGATGAACCCTGATAGGGCATTGCAATAGAAAGCAATGGAACGGCATGCGGATTTTTTTTAAGTATTTCTTCTTCTTCTTCTTATTTAAGAGTTTAGTGGCTCTTGTCGGTGGAGTATGCGCCAAACTTCTCGGTTCTCTGCCTTACTTTTTAGTGCTTGATACGACATGAGCCCTGCTTTTTTCTTCAGTTGGTCTACATAGCTCTTTCTTGGTCGTCCTGGACCTCTTCTACCTTTTATCTTTCCTTCTAGTATGTTCTTAAATAAGAAGTCGTGTCATATTAAGTGACCAATTATTTTCCCTCTTCTATTTTCTATTTCGCCCAGCAGTCTTCTTTTCTCTCCTACTATTTCTAATACTTCCTCATTGGTTTTCCTTTCCGTCCAACTGATCTTTTACATTTAGTATTTATTAATGCTAAAATTATTATTTTTAATAATCCTAATAAAGATCAATTTGTGTAGTAGTTATTTAGGTAGAATTTTACACAATCATTGTCTTATTTTCTTATTTCAACACTAGCTATATTTGTTTATTTAAATACTTACGTTTTATTTGTAATGAAATGTCTTTTGTTTTAATTTCTTAGTTTAGTTTTAACTTTTGTCAATATTTCGCTTATTTAAATACCTACTATTTTTAACATGTCATACTATGTTTTACAAGTTATTGTTATTTTATTAATTTTGGTAATAAAACGATTAATAACACGCTAGACCGCTAATCCGGAGGTTCTGGGTTCAATCCGCAGCCAGGGCAAGTTAGAAAATGGTCTTTTTCATATTGTCCTGGGTCTTGGGTGTTTATCTATGTATGTATTTATCATAAAATATAGTATCATTGAGTTAGTATCCCATTATACAAGTTTAAAACTTACTTTGGGGCTAGCTTAATTAGTGTGATTTGTCCTTACTTATTCCATACATATATTACATAAATATTACATTTTTCTAAATTTTGTGAGTAAGAGATCAAAAATAATTTTTGTATTTCGTTTGTTCCTTGGTGAATGTTGTTCAGTATCATGGACTAAATTTAGACCTAAAGTAAGGCAGTTGTTAGTTACATAAAACAAGTAGGTACTGACTTCGGAACCCTACACTGCACGTGGCCCGTCACGGCACGTGGCCGGTTTATTTTGAAATTTGAGAGTTGAAATTTTAGGGAACCATAGACAAATTTATGATATTTCTGCGTAAATCAATATTACTTATCGCTGACAGGACGTTCTCAAAAATACAATCAAATAGTATTTTACGTGAGCGGTGACTTGGAAAACTACACGTTTTGTGTTCTACTGACAGAAAATGTACACATTTGAATTTTCTTTGTGAAACAATACGTTTAACGACCATCTGCAATCGTAACACTTTTCACTTCTATTCACCTTATTATGTAAGTACGGAGGGTAAAAAAGGATTGCACGTGGAACAGATCAACAGTCTTGCCTTAGCAGCTGTATGTGCTCAATCAATGACTTGACTGTTTGATTTTGTACAATATTTTTAACGAATCAACAAAGAGCACTAAAAATAAATATTTTCCTTAAAACAGCTAAAAAAATTGGTTGATTAATGAAGCAGTAATTAACATTATTGCACCTCTTTATTTTTTATCTTTTTATAGGTTTTCCTGTAATCTATAGGTAAAAAACTAATAACTGCATATTTTTCAAAAGTTTGGGTTCAGTGGTTTCGGAGATAAGGGTATTTTTATTATTTATTTTCAAAAATAACTTCAAAAACACCAACTAAAAAAATATAGAAAACTATATTTAATATTATCATAAAATGCTCTTTCATTTGATATTTTACGCGATATAGTTCACAAAACCCTTTTTTAATGTCTCATTTATCTCCCATAAGTGGCCCCATTTTTTTTTTATTGATTCATTTACCTACATTTTACTTCCGTCTTTGGGTCACAAATTTACATTATGTGCACTACATTTCAACTGAATCGGTCCAGTAGTTTTGTAGGGGGGGGTAAATTTTCGCCCATTTTCTTAAATAATTTAAAAATACCGATGTAAGGAATAATAAAAAAAATATATATTTAAAATTGTCATAAAAAGTTCATTCATTTGATATGTCTCACGATTTTGTTATCAAAACATTTTTAATGTCTAATTTACCCGCCTATCTTTGGGTCACTAAGTTACATAAGTGTAGGTACTAAATCTCAACTAAATCATTCTAATAGTTTCGTAGCAAATTGGCTGTGACTTACAGTCAGACAGACAAGCGAAAGCCTAAAAACACTAAAAACACCAAAAAAATCGGTTCCGGACTTTTGTATGAAAATGCAGTTTTTTTTTGTTTTTTGACTGTTATTTTAATATCATTATACTATACTAGCAGTCCACCCCGGCTTCGCCCTTGGTACACACAAAGCCTATGTCACTCGGAGATAGTGTACCTTTCCAACGGTGAAAGTTTTTTTTAAATCGGTCCAGTAGTTTCGAAGCCATGTAATGCAAACAAACAAACAACCAAATCTTTCCTCTTTATAATATTAGTATAGATAAATAGCCTACTATAGCCTGCCTGCCTAGCCAAGTATAGATCTAGTATAGCCTGTGGTTCGATATATTACGCATTTTGTCAATTCGTATTTTGATATACATTAATGGGGAAAAGTTGTTCAAAATTTCAGATTGAATCACCCCTCAAAATAATTGTAAAACCCTTATTAAACAGCACCTTTTGTTACAAAAACAGTTAATATGATTCTGCGACCCGAGAAAGTTCCAATCCGATTTTCATCCTAATCGCCAATTAAAAAATATAGGTAATAAATCAAACCAAATTATTTTTTTCATTGACTTAATTTTCAATAAATTTTTAAAAAAAATGTACGATGCCGTATCTGCGATAGCATTACATCTTTGCTTGAACGTCAACAAAATGTCAAAACAGTACCATAGAGTAGCAAAAGTATGACATAATTTGGCAGTTTGTACATAGTTTTTTATTGAAATATTTTAGACTATAATGCAATTTTACGTAATTCGAAAATGGATTTTTTTTTAAAATTCGACTCGGCCTCCTTCCTTAACGCCCGGCGGGCAACTGAATTTGTATGGAAAAAACATTGCCGCCATTTCAGAGAATTCTGTCAAAAACGTTGCAAAACATCCAATTTTTAAATTTTTTTTTTATATTATTGTGTGATTGCATTGTAAGCAAATATTAAGAATAATGTTTTAAAATAGCCTATATTTTTATAAAATATATGCAATTAGAATATTTCTTTACGCAGAAAAACAAGCCAGTTTGTACCAAGATTTTCTAAAATATTTCTTTCAGGTTTTTTTACAATTATCTTACTTTTTCTGAATAAAAATTTAAAAAATACGGTTTTCGTCTACTGGCTAGTCTATTCACCTATAACTAGGTATGTAATTTTCTTAGTGGTCTTTTCTACTTAAGGCCGTACCTGAATCTTCCGGGGTCCCGTGTTGCCCCCATTTAAAATAAATCATTTCAAACAAAACAGAGACATAATTTAAAATTTTGCTACTACCAAGTCCTAGCCCTTCAAATTATTTTATGAACTACTGTTTACAGTTTATAATGAGAACGTTAAGCTTTACTACGCACATTAGCCAAAAGTAGCCGTTTTTCGCAAATATGCGTAGTAAAGCTTATCGTTCACACTTTAAACTGTAAACAGTAGTTCATAAAATACTCTGAAGGCTTATCTAAGACTTGGTAGTAGCAAAATTTTAAATAATGACTCCGTTTTCTTTAAAATTATTTATTTTTAATAGGGGCAGCACTGGACCTCGGAAAATTTAGGTACGGCCTTAAGCCATAACTATTGCCCGGGCAAAGTGCGTTTTGCATGTTTTTGGGTAAATTCAATGCTTGTTTTTAGGAAAACTACAAAATATTTTAAAAAATACTTTTTTTCGTCTACTGTCCCAACTCTTTCTCTATCTATTTGTATACATTATTTGACTTAAATCAAACGCTTTCTGTACAAACTTGTTGCCCGCGCAAACCCAGTTTACATGGTGCCGACCCTTAACGCCTTAATTATGAGTTATTAATATTGTCTCGTTAAAACACTACAAATATCAACAAACATTTATCTTATTGAAACACCTGTTGATTTAGAAAAGTAGCGAGTTGGTTTGACGTATGGCGAAATCAAGTAAAAAGGAACGTTTGGTAAAACTACATGCGAACCCCGAATCAGGGTCGAGCTCTTTAGGTCTTCTTTCGTGTGGCTACTGGTGTGGAAGTGTTTTTAGGGTTCCGTAGCCAAATGGCAAAAAACGGAACCTTTATGGATTCGTCATGTCTGTCTGTCTGTCCATCCGTATGTCACAGCCACTTTTTTCCGAAACTATAAGAACTATATTGTTAAGATTTTTACACAAAAAAAGAAAAAAAACAATAAATTTTGGGGGTTCCCCATACTTAGAACTGAAACTCAGTTTTTTTTCTTCATCAAACCCATACGTGTGCGGTATCTATAGATAGGTCTTTAAAAATGATTTTGAGGTTTCTAATATATTTTTTTCTAAACTGAATAGGTAGTTTGCGCGAGAGACACTTCCAAAAAGGTAAAATGTGTCCCCCCCTGTAACTTTAAAAAAAAGAGAATGATAATTAAGTATGTACCTATGTAGTTTATTCGTAGTGTTTAAGCTTTAATATTATACTTGTTTTTTTTCATTGCTCTGTACGTACTTCTGCCTTCCTACTAAAGAAGATTGGCAGGCGTGGTGCCCATTTAAATATAAGATGTAGGGTGTCGATTTTTTGGTATTTTATACTCGATATTTAATCGTTTATTTTCCAAATATTCAAGTTTTTCTACAACTTTTGGGAATAAAGAAATATGAGAACTTTTGTTTTCAATTAAATCGTGCAAACTAAACGCATTACGGCATAACTGGCTAGCAATAATAAAACGCAGTGGGTTCCCAACACTTTAAGGCCGTCACACAGAACTATGTCAGTAGTATTATATTGAGAGTTGAAAATCACATTTATGCGTAAGGCTCGCACTCCCGTGCTCGCCTTTACGCACAAATGTGATTTCAACCCTCAATATAAATCAACAGAGTTTCCAAAGTAAAGCATTCATAGAGTCAGTTCGTAGGAGTAAATATAATATATCCACGTAATCTCTGATATTCAAAGCCAACTGATCCGGTGTACAGTAAAATAAATAATAACTGATACCCTTTTCTCGACTGCCACCTTGGTCCAGTGGTCAAGGCGTTCGCCTTGTGATCCGGAGGTCATGAGTCGAATCCCACTGGGAAGCATACTTTGTGAAAAGTTTGTGTGTATTGTAGGCTTGAATCACCTGATTATTCGAAAAGAAAAATAATTCCGTGTTTCGGAAGGCACGCATAAACAAACTGTGGGTTCCGAACGCATTTGTCCATCAAACCTATCCACGGATTGGTCCTGGTTACCCTTCGGGTTGCGCTCTGTGTAAAAACCAGTAACCTCATCAAATCACTTTAGTCAAGTAAGTGGACCCCGGGCTCTGAAGCGTTACCGCTGAGGATGCAGCCTAATATGCTCAGATAATGATGATAAATGACCCTGTTTCCGACTGCTTGATAATAATGAGTTGGTGAAATGTTCTTTATCTGATGCAAATTGTAACAGAATCACCTACTTATATCATCTCACTTGGATATGATGAGCTGATCAACGTGGACCGTTGAGGATTGTCTTTTATAATACTTACACGTGTAACCTAAATAATTAGTTCATTTTCAAAAATATCCGGTGCTTACGAAGGTATATTTCGTAATGTAATTCAACACACTTGTTTGTTACATTATTTGCAATACATTTTTGATAATGCATACTCAGGAAAAATTGTATGCGTTGTTTTTTAACCTACTTCTAAAATAGAGGAGGTTATCAATTCATTTGTTCACCGATTATTTGAAGACGCATGGACCGATTTGGAATTGAAAGCGCATAATTGTTAGATGGTTTCTTAGAAATTTTATTTTAATCGGTTGTGTAGTTTGGGGGTGAAGTCGGTTTTAGGTTTAGAAAAACTATTCTATAACTAGCTTTCGCCTACGGCTTTCAAAACGAGTATAAAAAAAATAATAAGTACATACTTGTAAAAGATACAAACATACATACATACTATCACGGCTTTATTCCTAATGAGCAGACAGAGTAATTTGTATCTTACGGCTTTAAACAGACAGAGTCGCAAGACTCAAAAACCACTTTTAGCGTGATGGTGGGCAAGATGTATAACAATCAATATAGTGATGGGTTGCTAGCCAACCCTCGCATATGATTCGCATTTTCACCCATTCCCTCGATCGATTCTTACGATCTGTGCCGGACGTCTTATAACTAATTTTGAGTTTTATTTTTGTAATTATTTGTATACTATCAACCCGCATCGACTTCACACGGGTTGTACATTAATTTATTTATAAGTATATAAATTATCCTAGTGACAAAAGTAGAACAAGGGATGTTAAGATGGTTTGAGCATTTAGTAAGGATGGATGAAAATAGATTAACAAAAAATATTTATAAGGCAAGTTTAAAAGGAAGTGCGGGATAGGGTCGACCTCGGCGAACGTTCTGCGATCAGATTGCAGACGTTCTGAAAAAGGGAGAGGTAAGAAGTACCCGTAACCGAAGGGCATGTATGAAGAGGTTGATGAGTGTAGATGAAGCGAAACAGGTCTGTCAAGATCGTAGCAAGTGGAGGTCCATAGTGTCTGCCTACCCCTGTGGGAAACAGGCGTGATAGTAATGTATGTATGTATGAATAAATCACCCTAAATAAAATGGTGATGAATTTTTTTTTAATATTTATACATAGTGTATTTTCTGTATCATTTGGAAAAATAAATTGAAAAATTTCCTACATTTTTTTTTCTCCTCGTAAAATGCAAACAGACTCCAATGAAGTAACTTATCTAATAAATGAATAATTAGAATCGGTTCACAATTGATGAACTCAACGCGTAACAAACAAACACATGAGTTAAGAACTTCTTCCTTTTTCAAGTCGGTAAAAAATAGAAACGTCTGATAAAATTGAAAGGCAAAGATAGTAGTAGGCTTGAAGTAGGCTTCAAGTAGGCGTGAAAAAAATGAAAGAAGATAAGTTTCTCAATTTTGATCCGATTTCAATGATTAATTTTTATCCAGCCCTTAGATGTGGCATTCACATTCGGAAAATGAGTATAACCGGTTCGGTTACGACGCCTTTAGAAATAGGTAATTATATAGATTAATCAATTACCTCAGAGACACTATATTCGATCTTCACATTGTTAAAATACCTACTCTTAAGTACTCGTATGTACGCTTAAGCACTTCAACATATAAGGCTATGTAGCCTTACATGTTGAATATATGTATATGGAAGTATATGTATACAAGTTCGTAATATGTTCAGTATTAGAACTCTCTTGTTGGCCTGCGAGAAAACGTAGAATGATTCAGCTGTCTTCCCGCGCTTATCGTAAAAGCCGATCGATTGAACGGGCAGAACCCACCACTATTTTTGATTTTCTTTCCCACATTTACGATGATATTCATGGTAAAAGTGGCTTTAGGGTTTTTAAGTCCTGGACTCTGTCTACTGCTTTAGGGATAAAGACGTACTAGTATATGTATATCTATGTAAATAAAATCTTAAATTCTAGCAAAGAAAAAACATAGAATGTACTAGCTGTTTCTCTTCACGTGTAGAGCGTAAAAGTCAGTCAAGGGAACGGATAGCAACTTAGGGATCATTACAAGAAGGCAACATGATTAGTAACCTGAAACTATCCCCGATTCCTGATTTCCACCTATGGCTAAGCACTGTCTACCTCGAAAGAGATAAAGACGTGATTGTCTACTTAATGGCACGTGTAAAAATGTAATTCAATACACTTGTTTGTTTCAATATTTAACTAAAGATTTAACTTTACATTATATTTATGAAAATGTTTACTCAGGGAAAAATTTACCTTTACGCTATTGTGTATTAAATAAGGTTCCCTATTTTAGGATTGCATTTTAAATAAACTCATTTACCAAATCAACAATATATTTTTAAAATAAATACCAACAAAACTTTTTTAATGTTATTTTAATAAAGAAAATGAAACTATTACCACTAAGTTACTTTTTAGGGTTCCGTACCTCAAAAGGAAAAAACGGAACCCTTATAGGATCACTTTGTTGTCCGTCTGTCCGTCCGTCCGTCCGTCTGTCAAGACCCTTTTTCTCAGGAACGCGTGGAGGTATGAAGCTGAAATTTATATCAATTACTCAGGTCTACTGTCCCTTGAAGCTGTGAAAAAATCAAACTTCTAAGCCAACGCAATCAAAAGATACAGCCGTTTATGCCGCAAATTTTCGACACTTGCAAGGGAATCAAAACCTACAGGGTGCTTCCCGTGAACTCAGAATCTTGAAATTTGGTACGAAGCAACGTCTTATAGCATAGATAAAGGAAAAATTACGAAAACCATAAATTTTTAGTTACATCACATAATATTTTTTTTTTTAATAATTTTAAACTTACTACCCATTTCCTCATAAACGCGTAGAGGTATTAAATTGAAATTCATACCAAATACTAAACCTTGCAGGTTTGTACGGAACCCTCGGTGCGCGAGTCCGACTCGCACTTGGCCGGTTTTTTTTTTACTCAAAAATTTTTGATTGTATTTCAATAAAACTGTATATTATAACTAAGTATATCAGAATAACGCATAGTCAATAGTTTATAATAGTTTTTTGGATCACAATCTACTTGAAAAAAATATTAAAGAGTTTTCGGTAATCAACTACGGAACCCTAAACAATTGCTTGCGAGTCTTATTTTCCCGAATAAAAGCGAGTAAAATTGTAGTGTAGTGCATCAATCATCATCGGTCATTGAGTGGTCTCTCGCAGAAGCGCGAGTACCTTGCACAAGCGCAAGGTGACCAGCAGATCAGTTTTGCTCCAGTGCAAGTGGCTATCTAGCCTTGCTCCAACGCAAGTGGTTATCCAGCCTTGCTCCAGCGCGAGTGATTTTCCAGAATTGCACCAGCGCAAGTTGAATTTCTCGTTTGTACCAGCGTGACCAGAGAGATTTATATACACAATGTAAGTGAGTATAATTACTAAGTTTTTCTATTGTTTCCCTTAAACATTCCGCTCCTTAATAAGATCGATCCAAAAACGGTCTCAACAGTCTACGATTATTAAGGTCATTGCCTACCCACCACTCTAAAAGTTTTTATAGTGTGCAAATCCCTGTAGGAGGTAATCAGTCAATTCTTCCTCAGATACAAATAACATGCTTAAAGCTGTCAATATATATTACAACACAACCTGTTTATTATATTATGTTCATCAATTGTAAAAACAACAAACCCTCTATCTTAATATTACTATAGGTTATACTATAATTTATTATTTTTGTTATATTATTTCAGGTCTGATTCAGAGTTTGAATACTTTCCACCTGCTCAGAGCAGCGGCAAGGTGAAAAAATCTACACCAGCAAAGAGGAAATCACCAGGCGAACTATTAACAAAGTGAGTATAATTATTATTTTTTACCAGCAGGTGATAAAGTAAACAATAAAATAGATATTTTCTGAATTCGAAGGTATTCTTACTTAATAATGATACGACTTATAGTCGTATCATTATTAAGTAAATTTAAATATATTTCTATTTCATTTAATCTTTTCAATCTATGGTCTAGTAGTAATATGTACGTATGTGTGTGTCTGAATCACAAGGTTCTGGGTTCAATCCCCGACAAGATAGATAGAGTAATAAATCTTTTTCAGAGCGTTCTGTGTTTTTATTTTATATGTTTTTATTAAAAATAATATATCTTTCAGTTAGTATCTAGATATTTAATTATAGAAACTTACTTTGGTGCTAGCTCAATTGATGATAGTAAAATATTTATTTAAATTAATATTGTTTTGTTTTTATTATTTTCAGACAGAAAAGTAACAAATTAAACGTTGACACGCTCTTCGGACTCCACACTGATGACGAGACACGCGCTGCTCTGAAAACTTCGCCCATCAGTCTCCCATCATACCTGGCAAAGAGGGTCAGCGCGGGCACGCTGCGGCGGTCTGCTCCCACTGACGGCAACTACTTCATCGAGGTGAGGGTGTACCAAAGCAGCGACGCCGAGTCTACTGCCCCCGAAGAACGCTGGAAGAAGGCTCTGCTTCGACTCAGCTGTCTTCTGGATGAAGACACGTCGCAGTGGAAGCTGCTGCAGCGGTTGGTTAGGGACCTCAGCGTCTTATTCGACACAGAACCGACACTCACTTAATAGTTTATTTATAACCATACCTTGTGCAAAGTAGGGTTTCATTAAAATAAATATATAATATCTTTCTTTTTTATCTTTATTTGTTATAGTGGGTTTTATTAAAATATATATCTTTTCATTACTAAGAATATAATGCCTTTTTGCGAAAGCTGTTCCTTTCAAGTACCCAGTAAGCAATGGATAGGACACTTAAGGAATCAAAGTCATAAAAGTCGTTCTTTAGGTGAGCTAATAGACGGAGTTGTCGAGATTTCATCTGCATTTCGGGGTCGCATATCATCTTATAGGATTGCAGCTAAAGATGAATTTGAGCAAAGTTTACCAAAGATATTTTTACAAAGTATCAGAAGTTCTATACATCAACTTTTAATTAAGGCGTTAAAGACACATATTAATATTAAAGTCAATTTTGAATTCTTCTGTAACTTTATCTTATTCAATAATAATGAACAGTCAGTGAAATCATTTTCTACAAAAAAAATTGTAGTACACGCTAACTTTAAATTTGATGATATTTTTAAAGCAATAAAAGATATAATTTTAAAAAAGATTCAAGAGTTTGAAGAAAGGGATAGCGGTTGGGCTTTTGCGAATAATTTATATTTAGAGGTGAATATCAACAGATATGACCCGTTGAATGGGTCAAGCTATATCGATTTATCTATTGTTTTAAAAAAGAAAAAAGGTTGTCTTAATATCAAAAATAATGATAATTATTGCTTTTTATGGTGCATAACGGCAGCGCTTTGTCCGGCGCGTAGAAATCCCGCGCGCGTCTCTTCTTATCCACATTTTAGAGATATTTTAAATGTTGATAATATTTCTTTCCCAGTTTCATTTTTAAACATAAATCTTTTTGAAATCAATAATCCTAACATAAGCATTAATGTCTATTCCCTAAATAGGAATAAAACTGTTGTTGGTCCAATTTACAGATCCCAACTCAAAAGACAGGTAAGGATAAATTTACTTTTGCTTGAAAAAGGTAGTAAGTCACATTACGTTCTCATAACTAACTTCTTATCGCGTATGGTTCGTTGTCAATTGACTAAACACCATGGCAGACTTTATTTCTGTGGCGACTGTATGTTATTTTTTTCTACTGAAGATAAATTAACCAATCACATGTGCAGTGGTGTAGCTACAGTATTACCCGACAAAGGAACTTTTTTACAATTTTCCCATTTTGAACGCAAACAAGACGTACTATTTGTGATTTACGCGGACTTTGAATCCATTCTATTGCCTGTTCACGGATGTGAACCTAGTCCAACGTCAAGTTTTACTAGCAACCGTCAACTTCATATACCTTCAGCGTTTGCTTATCACATTGTTTCGTCATTTGATAACAAGTTAAATAAGTTCGTTCAATATCGGGGATCTGACTGTGTACAAATATTTATTAAACATCTGTTAGATGATATTTCCAAGTTGTATAAAATTTTGAATACTGAAATACCATTAATTTATACAGAAAATAATGACGATGATTTTCAAAGTGCAACTCATTGCCATATCTGTCAAGATTCATTACTGTTTGATAAGGTTAGAGATCACTGTCACCTGACAGGGCGCTACCGCGTTGCTGCACATCAATACTGTAACTTAAGATATAGCGTTCCAAAATTAGTCCCGATATTTTTCCACAATCTATCTGGCTATGATTGACATTTATTTATAAAAGAACTAGGCGAATGCTATGGATCTTTAAAGGTGATTCCAAAGAATAAAGAAAACTATATTTCTTTTACATTTTTTTTTTAAATTGGTGTCAATCAGTTTGCACAAGTTAGATTTGTTGACTCTTTTAAATTTTTGGGGACTAGTTTAGGAAAGTTATCAAAGGGATTAGCTGTAACGGATTTTAATTACATCAAAGAATATTTTCCTAACAAGGAACAATTTCATTTACTGATTCGTAAAGGAATATATCCTTACGATTTTGTGTGCGATTGGAAATCTTATTCGTATAGCCAGCTTCCTTCTAAGGAATGTTTTTTTAATTCTTTAACTGATGAAGCCATAAGCGACGCAGATTATGCACACGCTCAAAAGGTGTGGAACACATTCAGAATCCAAAATATGGGAGAATACACTGATCTTTATCTTAAAACGGATGTATTGTTATTAACCGACATTTTCGAAAATTTTAGAAAAGTTTGTAAACTGAACTATGAATTAGATCCCGCATTTTATTTAACAGCTCCTAGTCTATGCTATGTTTTTTAAAACTGGAGTTAAGTTAGAACTGATAAGTAACTTGGAAATCGATGCTATGTTGTTTAAAACTGGAGTTAAGTTAGAACTGATAAGTAACTTGGAAATCGTGCGGCTGATACAGAAAGGGATTCGCGGTGGTATTTGTTTATGTTCTAATAGATACGCAAAGGCAAATAATAAGTATACATGTTCTTATGATCAATCAAAACCTGATGTATTTTTGGTATATATTGATTGCAATAATTTATATGGACACAGCATGTGTCAATCATTACCTATGTGTTTTGAATAAAAGTGCTTTGTAAGGAGACTAGCGCTATCTGCGTGTGATCTCCACAAACACGGGCAAAATTATCGATTTCCCGTGCGGGGATTGTCTTTGCCCGACCAGAAAAATATTCATTGTCTTATGTCAAAGTCTCAACTTGTCATTCCAGTAAGAAAAATAATGTACTTGAATTGTTGAAAGAAAAAATGTAACTGGGTGTGGCAGCCGCGTGTTTTAGAAATGCTAAGTTTGTAATTTGATATATAAAATCGAAAGTTTCGTGAGAATTGTCGTTAATTGTGTTTGGGACCAATTAATTTGAACGGCGGGGCGCCGAACTTGTTTGTATTGCGTAAGGAACATTGATCTATATGACAATTGTGAACCGCGTGTCATGCGTCCTTATAAGATAGTGTAAGTGAGCAATAGTGGCGAAAGAAGAACAAGAAACTGATTGTGCGGTCTTGAATTGGTGTTATAAATACGACGTATTAGTTGGGGCAAGGCATGAGCTCATGTAGGGTTAGTTAGGGACCCAATTCTTCTGCACCACTGATCTCGGGTCTATGAAGAGACCTGAGGCCGTCGCCATCCCTGAGGACGACCAGGGGATCGACGCGAAGGCCAGGCGAGGCTGCCTGAGGACCGCGGGGAGGCGGTGAGTTTTATAATTAGTATAACTACTTTTAATTAGAATTAAGTTCAAATCATAATTAGTTAAATTAGATTCAAATAGGTCCCTGTACCTAGGTATGTACTGTATTTATATACAGCATGTATATACAGGGTGGTAGCAGACTGCGTAGGTTGTATGTGTGTTTGTTCGTTGCCGTTGAGATTGCCGGACTCGTACCAAGAGCGTAGTCACAAAATCTCTTGGTACCCAGAACGGAATCTTAGCTACTCTGCGCCCAACATTTTTGGTAGCAGAGCTTAGTTAGTAACAATCACTGACAGACAGACTGACGAAATTTGTTTTTTTTTTTACTTTTTTTGTGTTCTGTTACTATTTTCTTATCACCCACTCTCATTTGGTTTATAATATGTATAAGTATAATACATTGGTGAAGGTTTATAATATGTATAAGTATAATACATACCCGTGCAAACGCGCTTGAAGAATAATGCTTACCGTATGATTTAGGATTAATTTTTTTGTTCGTGACAAAGTAGGTACTGCACACGGCCACTGCCAGCAGACTGGCTATGGCAACCCTGGAAATACATAAACAATATTATTATAGGCCATTCAAAATCTACACAAATTTCGTATAAAACACGTAACACAATGTAAAGCTGAATTTTTTGTATGTTATTTGGACCCCTTAGAAGAGTGTGAAACTACCATTGACTTATATACTCGTATTACTAGCGTAAATTACATTTTGCAAGCAAAAATAAGTTGTGCTTCCTACTTAATATCTGGAAAACCGTAAAATATTCGGAATTTTCTCAGTTTTTGTCGTATTATGGATTTTCCCGCGTTAGTTCCCTTGAAATTTTTAAAGTGTATTAAATTTTAAATAATTTAAGCCCACCCACAATGGATTTACGCGCATTAGTTTCTTTGACGTGACCAATAAAAATCTTAGGGCATTATCAACACTTAACGAGCCGACCCAGCACTGGGACACTTTAATAATTTACATGATGTCTACCAAACTTGACAGTGTTACAGGTCGCCATTGGGAGGAATATAGGAACACACAGTTGACCTCGTCTACGTCTCCTACACTTACACAGTTTTTAACATTCTTAAATAAGAGAGCAGAACTATTAGAAACAATGGAATAACACAAAACACTTAATACTAAATCAGACTCTTACACGTCAAAAAGTTTGGTTATAAACAATACTGATCAAACCAATTCATCAAATAAAAAGGTAATCAAGTGCAATTTATGTAATCAAAATCATTATTTATTTACATGTAAATCATTTAGGAGTCTTCCCATTGAGTCACGCATTGAAAAAGTAAAAGAGTACAAAGTGTGTTTTAATTGTTTACGTCCTGGCCATTCAGTGAAAACATGTAAACTTTCTCATTGCAAATATTGTAAAGTCTCTCTTACACTTAGATCAACGTGATTCTAGTGCTTCTAATTCATCATTTTCGGCATCAGAAGGAATCGTACTAGCATCCGATGTTGTTCAGCATACCACTTCCGCGCGTGTCTTCCTTTGCACAGCGGTCAAGGTAGTTGACAGCAAGGGCAACAAACACACCGCTAGGGCACTTCTGTACAACGGTAGTGGCATCAACATCGTGTCTGAAGCCTTATGCACTAAGCTGGGTTTACCACGGCGAAATGTGAGCTCGACGGTGTCAGGTTTTAATAATCTTGTATCAAGCAGTACACAGAGTTGCATTTTGACTATTGAGTCATTTCATAGTGAATTTAAGGCTGACTTACAATGTAACATCTTTGAAAATGTTACCACAGCTGTACCAGTTTCATACATTGACGTCAAACACATACGTATTCCACCAAAAATTCACTTATCAGATCCTTCTTACAATATTCCATCAGCCGTTGACATTCTGATTGGGGCCGACATATTTTGGCAGGTTTTAGGTAATCAAAAAATAATATTAGGCAAACATCTACCACAATTACACGAAAGTGAATTAGGTTGGTTGGTGACGGGATACGTATTAGGGTCAACACACATACAAGGTCAATGTCTTTTTACACAAAACACAGACAGTGTTTTTTTCTCGTTTTTGGGAACGACAGAATCCCATCAGTGCATTCTTTATCTGCGGAGGAACGTGCGTGTGAGCATAGCTTTATTACTAATACTAAACGAAATTGTGACGGTCGTTTTGTTGTCACCATTCCTCTCAAGCAGGACTCAAGAGTTTTGGGTGATTCTTTTCGAATGGCTAAACTTAGATTTTTATCTCTTGAGCGAAAATTCCAACGTGACCTAGTTTTTGCCCAAAAATACTTAGACTTTATGCGTGAATACGAAGAACTGGGCCACATGAGTGAGAATAAGTGTTTTCTTCCTAATAAAGACACAGTCAATTATTTTATTCCTCATCACGGCGTAATACGAGTCAAGCACCACGACGAAACTACGCACCGTCTTTGACGCTTCAGCGACTACCACTTCAGGTATTTCCTACAACGACATACAAATGGTAGGTCCTACGGTTCAAGACGAGTTGCTAGCCATACTTTTGAGATTCCGTCAGCATCGTTACGTTGTGTGTGCCGATATTGAGAAAATGTACAGAGCAATTGAAGTCAATCCTTCTCAACGTTCTTTACAACAAATTGTATTTAGGTACAAATCTACAGATCCTTTGAAGACCTACACTCTTAACACGGTAAGTTATGGCACTACTTCTGCACTATATCTTGCGACCAAGTGTTGTTTGTTTTGTTGATGTTGTTATTTGTTTTGTGGTATGAACACACTTTCACCTAAACTGAATCCACTGAGAATCGCTGCTTCGATGACGTTCCTTTGCAACATAGTTAATTTTAGTCGAGTTCTATTGCTTAATTCAGGCGGAAAAAGATTTCTAAAAATCATGATCGGTTCCAAGTTCGAGCCAATTCGGGCCAAGTTTGAGCGTAATTTTGAGTGTGGTGTATGTGCGAAGAGTACAGCAAACGCTCTCTTTATTGACCCTATTTGAATCTAGTCTAACATAGGACACCAAGATCATTTCCTATGAAGAGGATACTTCCTTGTTATACTATCCGTTGTAAGAGATCTATCATCTAAGACCACCCAGCCGTCTTTTTTTTTTTTTTTTATTAGAAATTTGAGTGCGTTTGACCTCTATCTAGCCTGATGGGAAGCTAAGATGAGGTCTAAGGTGTATCACGTAGACTCAAAAAATGCCTGTTCACTCTTGCCTTGAAAATCCCTAAATTATATGTATGGGGAAACATCGACGCAGGGAGGGAATTCCACACCTTAGCGGTTCGCACAATGAAGGAGGAGGCGAATCGAGAGGTACGATGAGGAGGAATATCGACCACAAATGGGTGGAATCCCTGTCCACGTCGTGTTGTCCGATGGTGGAATGGTGCAGGGGGAATTAAATTATGTAATTCCTGCGCACACTCCCCGAAGTGCAACCTGTAGAAGACACACAGAGTTGCTACCAGTCGGCGATGTTCGAGGCTGTGGAGCCGTCCTGCCGTAAGCAACTCATCACCAACGAGTCTTCTGGCACGTCTGTCGATAGCTTCCAGGGTCAGGGGTAAAATACCGTTGGACCTTGGAGAGGATGCCCAGTTTTTTAGAAGCCATCTTAGCCCTGGACTCAATATAGCTACCGAAGTTAAGATTTGATGAGAGATCGATACCCAGAAGTTCGAGATGACGGGTGATAGGAACAAGCACACCCCGGAAAGTGGGAGCCAAGTTGAAAGGGCTCTTTTTAGCAGAGAAGAGACACGCCTGTGTCTTAGAGGCATTGAATCTCACAAGCTTGGCATCACCCCAATCGGAGACAGCTTGCAGAGTAAGATTGGTATGGAGCACCATTGCCTCTCTTAGTTCGTCTATTTCCGGTTTTTTTGCCCTTGCACGAGAAAAATATCTTTCCGTAACGGTGCTATCGTCTGCATACCCAAAAATACCGGGCTTTAGCAGATCGTTAATGTGAAGCAGAAATAGCATTGCGGAATGAACAGATCCCTGAGGTACTCCAGGCGTCTAGGCGTCTAGACAAAGACAACGATCTATGTACCACTTATAAAATAAGTATATACTCGTAAACCATGTTATTCCATAATAAAGTCAGTCCGTCTCCAACCTACTACGAGTATTCTTTAACACCCCTTCGTGCCACATCATAGAAGACGGCTTGCAGTAAATTTAATAACCACTTAATTCTCAACAATTTGTGATATTATTTCCATTTATTGCAGCGGCTTGGTCATTTGTAGGGTTCCGTCACAGAATACAGTGAGAAGAGTAAACAGAACGGAATCTCCTAAGGTGCGCGCAATATGCGTCCCCGTTCCCCGTCTCCGCACCTCTCCTCCGTTTTCGCCTCGATGACGCACGTTGGCTCACAAGAACCGGGGGAGAGGTGCGGGTGCGGGGAAAGGGGACGCATATTGCGCGTACCTTAGGAGATTCCATTCTGTTTACTCTTACTGTATTCTGTGGTTCCGTACCCAAAGGGTGCAAACGAGACTCTATTACTGAGACTCCGCTGTCTGTCCGTCTGTCCGTCTGTCCGTCTGTCCGTCTGTCCGTCTGTCCGTCTGTCCGTCTGTCCGTCTGTCCGTCTGTCCGTCTGTCCGTCTGTCCGTCTGTCTGTCCGTCTGTATGTCTGTCCGTCAGTCACAGGGCTCTACCTCTTGAACCGTAATAGCTAGACACTTGAAATTTCCACCGATTATGTATTACTGTGGCGGATATAACAACAAATCCTAAAATTAAAAAATTAAAGGGAGTCGTCATACAAGAAACGTATTTTTTTCAGCGTTTTTAACTTGATCTTCATAATGGCATTAACTAGATACCTTAAATTTTCACCAATTATGTATTACTATGACCACAATAACAACAAATCCTAAAAATAAAATAAAGTTAAAAATTAAAGGGGGTCGTCATTGACATTGTACGGTGGTACGGAACCCTTCATGTACGAATCCGATTCGCACTTGCCCGTTTATTTGAAGTAAAACTCGTACACATAACGAAGAATTTTCTTCATGTGGTACACTCGAAACGTCCATGAGGACCTTAACTTCATAAAATAACACGACATTTATCCAATAGTGTCTTATTTCGATGTCAAACCAAATTACACTTTATCATAATTTCGTAGCGCTCAATGTTGCATGGCAACATACGAAGAATTTTCTTCATGTGGTACACTCGAAACGTCCATGAGGACCTTAACTTCATAAAATAACACGACATTTATCCAATAGTGTCTTATTTCGATGTCAAACCAAATTACACTTTATCATAATTTCGTAGCGCTCAATGTTGCATGGCACTGCAACACAGACACGTAGTTTTCCTGAATTTACTTTGTCGAGTATTTCTGGAGGAATCACTTGACCCCTGATCGTTTTCTTCAGGGAAGAAGTCTTTTCTAGTTTCGCTAAAACATTAGAAATTTTTTGGGCATCTGAATGGCCAAAAGTTCACGGTGGTTATTCTTAATTTTTTTTATATTGATTTCGTCAGCTCTAGATCTCCAAGTTCAGGTCAGCAGAAAGGCATTACCTGATCTTCTCAATTGTGAATTCCTCTATGAAAAGTAATGTAACGTTCCTCACGATTAATGTCCCGTAGTGTTCGATCCACGATCTTGACGGCTTTTTTATTTGCCATTGTGCATACATCCCAAACTACTAGACAGCAAATCCTCAAACACGTTTCCTTTGTCTTGGTTTCATGTTACACTTTAGGTGTTTAATTGCTGTGCTAGGATTATGGCAAAATCGTTCTGATGTATTTTCAATTTAAAAAATTTAAGAAAATTTAAATACGTCCTGTATTTTTGAAGATTAGCGTGAACATACAGACAGACAGACAAATATGTTTTTTTAATCTTTTTTATATTCAGTTACTCTTTTCTAATCCACACTCATTTTTTCATAAATATAATAAATGTACAGACACACGATTTTTACTGTTTTTTTATATGTGTAGATAAATATATCAGAGTAAATACCTACTTACACAACACATATACTAATATATATAATACTCGTTACAAAGAAATAGTTAATGAAAAGAAGAACGGAATGATGATGACTTTATAAAGAAAGGGAGTTTGAAAGGTGGGCGTGGACTTTCCTCTTAAAACAGAATTTGGTAGAAATTTCTCTAATGTCAACGGGTAAAGCATTCCAGAGTCGTGAAGCTTGAAGAGAAAATAAGTTTGACATGAAATTAGTTCAAAAAAGGGGGATAAAGAGCTGACGAGTCTCATTAGAACGAAGTTGTCAATCATAAGTGTCTGAAAGGTAGTTATAGCTATCACGTTTCATGAGATACAGGATGGTGACAGTCAAACAGACGGACGGAGGGACAGTCTAAGTATTAGGGTCCTGTTTTTACCCTTTGGATAGAACCCTAAAAACTAAGTTTAATGTGTAAAAATACTTACTTTGTTACCAAACTGGGTTGCCCTAGCTTCCAATGACACCCGTGGCAATGTCCGGGGGTCGACGCTTTACTATAGGCTAATTGTAAATTATAAACCGGAGAAGTGAATTGAAAAACTAAACCTTCTGGGGTTCCCCAGCATCCCATGTAGGGTTAATTTATTTTTCATTTTTCGAATGTGTGACTTAGTACAACTTCAAGAGTTATTTCCCCCTTTCTTCTACAGGAAAGAATACATACAGATGTATCAATGTTTACAGCTTGTCTTTTGAGGGATCAAAACTAGCTAGGTACTCACCCAACCAATTTGACTCCATCGTACGTTCTCTTGCCTTGTCCAGCAACCTGGCAGTAGTTGAGTTTGATCACAGCGTCTTCAGCGATGGGCCCCAGGTGACTGACCCGCAAGAGGATTCTGTATATCTTAGTGACAGCTGACTTAGGACATCCTGCTGGCAGACAAAGACCCCAGTACATTGCGCCAAGATCTAGGTCATGATAAGTCCGAGTCTGAAAATGTGAACATTTAGGACGGTACAATAATTTCATTCGCATCTGGAATAATGTAGCAACGAGAAATCACAAGGGTCAAGCCTTTATCGTAACAACTTTGTGCTTACTTGAAAATGTAATATACCATGCAAAATGTTAACTTTCTAGTAGTAGCAGTCACTGAGCTAAGCCGAGGACGGACAGACGGACATAACGTAACATAACTTCTTAAAATAAAAGTCCAAATTTCCAAGATTTGTATTTTTTTTAGGGTTCCGTACAAAAAATTAAAAAACGGAACCCTTATAGGATCACTCGTGCGTCGGTCTGTCCGTCCGTCTATCACAGCTATGCTCCGAATCTACTGGACCGAATTAAGTGAGGTAGAATGTTGTAATCCTATGACCCAAACACATATGTGCAAAGTAAATAAATATTTTTATAAAATAAGGGTCATTTTCGGGAGACAAATTAGGAAATTAAAAAAAAAAAGTTTTGTAAACCTTACTGTGTCATATATCAAATGAAGGAAGGGCTCGTTATGAGGATCTCAAATATATTTTTGTTATTATTGTAAAATAAATAGTTTTGATTTTATTCATGAAAGAAGATGAAAATTAACCATTTCCCCCCTGATCTCCGAAACTACTGGGCCTAAAATTTTGAAAAAAGTACAAAATATAGTTCGTTGCTTGTAGATTACAGGAAAAGCTATAAGAATTCAATCAATTGTACGGAACCCTCTCCACGCGAGTTTAACTCGCACTTGGCCGGTTTATTTCGTTATAAGTTAATTACCTAATAAATTTCAAATTTCTGGTAGAGATCTGCTAGAAGTACCTTTCTTAGAAAATCGATGATCAGGTGAGTTCTTTAAAAAAGAAAAAGGTGGGCTCTTTAACCCTAGATAACTAAACTATCCTGGGAGTTACACAATAACTAAACATTCGTCTAGCGGACTACGCATTAAAAAATCTTATATTATCAACATCATTTAACGTGAGGAAGAAATTGTTACATGATTCGTATAAAGGGCTCTTGTGAATAGAGACAAGTATAAATAATTTTATACTAATGATGCCACATACCTTTTATACACATCTACATTATGGGTGCCACAAATTGCATTTTTATATCTAAGGCATCAACTTTATGTCTTCCTTAGCAATTTCGACGGGCAAACGTATAATTTTTTTGTAATATTTCATACTTAAGGAAATGGAGCAGATTCTTCATATGATTTCACCAAGGATATCTCCTATCATGACCTTGATGTCACGTCTCAAAGTTACCGTCCGAACAAGTTGCCGCAACCAAGGCTCCATGAGGTGGTTCGTCAATTTCAAAACAAAATCTCGCCGTGTTGCTATTTTTTTATTATTTTTGATGTTATTCGCGACGTATCATAACATAAGTAGGAGTAATCCTAGTGCAGATGACCATTTATGATGAGTTTTACTGGATACAAATCAAAGAGTTGCTAAAGCACATGTCGGATGCTACCTGAAGTACGTTTCTTTTCATGTTCAAATCATCCGAATTAATAATTTGGGTTCTGTTGTCTTTTACTTGGTACTAAAAAATCTCATTCAGAACCCAAATATTGGCACGAGACATCAGTATCAATGCTGATATTGTATTGACTTGCAACCTTCCAATTATTTGTCATCACCACAGAAGTTAAATTATCTTGTTACTTTTATCAGAGTCATCAATCTTAATAAACGTGAATTTGTACTTTCAGCCTAGGACATATGTTTCCATTTATAAATCCATCAATAATATTAGGTATATGAGAAAAAGTTGAAAACAATTAGTAGTATGAATGACATCTTACTATTAAACCCTAGTCATTAAAAAATAACCGTTTTCATGAAGTTCATATTATTTCCTAGTATGCTAATGTATATTATCTAATTATAATACAAACATTTATTATTTTTATTTATTTTAAAATACTAATATAAAATAAAATGCAATTTAGATACCTTTGAAAATCTGCACCTGTTATAACTAAACTTTCGTAATCTAGACGACGCGGTGATTATAAATCACAAATAAAGACAATTGTTTGCGCAAACGCCGCATTTGTGCCACTTTTCACTCTAATTATGAAGGTATACAAAGGCTTGCAAGCAGGGGGTACGCGAAAGTTTGTGAACTAGACTTATGCAAGGGGTCGCGTAGTCTGCCAGACGAATGTTTAGTTATCTAGGGTTAAAAAATAAAAACGTATACGGGCCGCCATCTTGGAATCAAATTTTGTTTGCAGATTTGAGTTCCGCATGGTGCTTTACCCCAGCATACAAAATTCCAGACCTCTTCGATGTTCCAGTAGGACGTTATTAACGAATAACTTTAAAAAAATTAAAATCCAGACGCCATCTTGGAATCCAAAAAAAATTACAGATTTGGATTCCCCGGCGTAAAAAACCCTTAAATTTTGAATTTCAGTCAAATCGGACGCAGTCGACTATTGGCGGCCATCTTGGAAAATTTAAAAAAAAAAAGCATATCGCTTGGTGGGAGTGGCTCGGCCTACGGCCTCGCCACGCAGCTCGGCCTGCGGCCTCGCGGGACAGCTCAGCCTTCGGCCTTCGGCCTCAGGCTTCGCTTAGGGACTTGGGGGGGGGGGGGTTGGTTCTGGGGGGGGGGGAGGCCAGGAGGGGTTTGGGCTTTGCCCTCGCCACGCAGCTCGGCCTGCGGCCTCGCGGGGAGCTGTTTTCGGCCTTTGGCTTCTAGCTTCGCTTAGAAACTTGAGAGGGGGGGGTTCTGGGGGAAGGGGGGAGGTCAAGAGGGGCCCGGGCGTCACCCTCGGAACGCAGCTCGGCCTGCGGCCTCGCTTTCCGCTCGACCTACGGTCTCGCGGTACACACCCGGAAATTGTCCTTGCATGGCGGCCATCTTGGATTTTGAAAAAAATCATAAAACAAATGACAGACGTCAAATTGCTTACAACCCCCTACATTTTGGAAAAAAAATCACAACCCTAACCCGAACCGTTTTTGCAGGCTGTACATCGTCCACATTAAGATCTGATGATCTTCAAAATGTCAGATTTTTCTGGTACTCACTGGAGCACCCTCTACACGACCATACATTAATCATAACCCCACCCACCCGGGAACAGGTCAAACAACTATGTCAATCAGTGAGTGAGTCAGTGGTAATGTAGGTTTATATATATACTAGCTTTTCGGGCGCTGCGCGGGCTGCAAGCAGCCCGCGGTTTTTCGTGCAGCTGTTGAAGTTGGTTGGAATCTTATTTTCAGAGAGAATAGGTAAGGTGCTAAAGTCAGTGTAAAAAAAATAAAAACGTGTACGGGCCGCCTTCTTGGAATCAAATTCTGTTTGCAATTTTGAGTTCGGCGGGGTGCTTTACTCCAGCATACAAAATTTCAGACCCCTTCGATGTTCCAGTAGGACGTTATGAACGAATAAAGTTAAATAAATTAAAATCCAGACGCCATCTTGGATTCCAAAAAAAATGTCAGATTTGGATTCCGTGACGCAGAAAACCCTTGCATTTTGAATTACAGTCAAATCGGAAGCAGTCGAGTATTGGCGGCCATCTTGAAAAATAAAAAAAAACGCTCAGCGCTTTAAGCTCCTTAGCAATTAAAATCCAGACGCCATCTTGGATTCCAAAAAAAATTACAGATTTGGAAAATTTAAAAAAAAAAAGCATATCGCTTGGTGGGAGTGGCTCGGCCTACGGCCTCGCCACGCAGCTCGGCCTGCGGCATCGCGGAACATCTCAGCCTTCGGCCTTCGGCCTCAGGCTTCGCTTAGTGACTTGGGGGGGGGGGGAGGTCAGGAGGGGCTCGGGCTTCGCCCTCTCCACGCAGCTTGGCCTGCGGCCTCGCGGGGAGCTTAGTTTTCGGCATTTGGTCTCTGGCTTCGTTTAGAAACTTGAGGGGGGGGGGGGTTCTGGGGGAAGGGGGGAGGTCAAGAGGGGCCCGGGCGTCACCTTTGCCACGCAGCTCGGCCTGCGGCCTCGCTTTCCGCTCGACCTACGGTCTCGCGGTACACACCCGGAATTTGTCCTTGTATGGCGGCCATCTTGGATTTTGAAAAAAATCAAAAAACAAATTACAGTCGTCAAATTGCTTACAACCCCCTACATTTTGGAAAAAAAATCACACCCCTAACCCTAACCGTTTTTGCAGGCTGTACCTCGTCGACATTAATATCTGATGATCTTCAACATGTCAGATTTTTCTGGTACTCACTGGAGCACCCTCTACACGACCATACATCAATCATTACCCCACCCACCCGAGAACAGGTCAAACAACTATGTCAATCAGTCAGTCAGTCAGTGGTAATGTAGGTTTATATATTATAATAATAACTAGCTTTTCGGGCGCTGCGCGGGCTGCAAGCAGCCCGCTGTTTTTCGTGCAGCTGTTGAAGTTGTTGAAATCTTATTTCCAGTTGAGAGAATAGGTAAGGTGCTAAAGTCAGTATAAAAAAAATAAAAACGTATACGGGCCGCCATCTTGGAATCAAATTTTGTTTGCAGTTTTGAGTTCCGCGGGATGCTTTACCTTAGCATACAAAATTCCAGACCTCTTCGATGTTCCAGTAGGACGTTATGAACGAATAAATTTAAAAAATATAATATCCAGAAGCCATCTTGGATTCCAAAAAAAATGTCAGATTTGGATTCCTTGACGCAGAAAACCCTTGCATTTTGAATTTCAGTCAAATGGGAAGCAGTCGAGTATTGGCGGCCATCTTGGAAAATTAAAAAAAAAACGCTCAGCGCTTGGTGGGAGTGGCTCGGCCTACGGCCTCGCCACGCAGCTCGGCCTGCGGCCTCGCGGTATAGCTCAGCCTTCGGCCTTCGGCCTCAGGCTTCGCTTAGTGACTTGGGGGGGGGTTCTGGGGGAGAGGGGAGGTAAGGAGGGGCTCGGGCTTCGCCCTCGCTACGCAGCTCGGCCTTCGGCCTCGCTGGGAGCTTAGTTTTCGGCCTTTGGCCTCAGGCTTCGCTTAGAAACTTGAGGGGGGGGGTAGTGGGGGAAGGGGGGAGGTCCAGAGGGGCTCGGGCGTCACCCTTGCCACGCAGCTCGGCCTGCGGCCTCGCGGTACACACCCGAATATTGTCCTTGTATGGCGGCCATCTTGGATTTTAAAAAAAATCATAAAACAAATGACAGTCGTCAAATTGCTTACAACCCCCTACATTTTGAAAAAAAAATCACGCCCCTAACCCCAACCGTTTTTGCAGGCCGTACCCCTTCTACATTAAATCTGATGATCTTCAAAATGTCAGATTTTTCTGGTACTCACTGGAGCACCCTCTACACGACCATATATCAATCATTACCCCACCCACCCGGGAACAGGTCAAACAACTATGTCAATCAGTGAGTGAGTCAGTGGTAATATAGGTTTATATATTTCGCGGATGCAAACGGATTTTGATCACCGCTGGCCGACATTACGCGGAACACGTTATTTTAAATTCGATAGAATCAGTGCGCACACCTGGCGCGGTCGGTTCTCGAACGTGAAGTGAAGTCGGCCGCTCACTCAGACCACTCATTCACAATGACCGAACTACTGACTCTGGGAAAAGCTTCACTAGCTATCATTCGTTCAGAAACGTTCGTTCGAACGTTCATTCGAAATGTCAAACATACATTCAAGAACAACTCACTAGCGCTCATTTACTCGCTTTACGGATCGGTTCACTATCAATTAACGTTATACGTTACTCGGTCGTCTCGATAGATGGCGCTAGCAGCGTAAAATAACAGTGATAATTTCATTCTGCGACACGGCCATTCTGACAACAGCGCGTTCTCGCGCGTCACACCTTTTTACGGATCATACTCACTTGAAGCACGGAGCTCCCAACGCTGAACACAGTCTGCATGAAGCGCGGAGCTTCCAATGAGTAACACTCTGCTTGCATGAAGCGCGGAACTTCCGATACGTAACAAACTACTTACACGAAGCGCGGAGCTTCCAATCCGTAACACACCAATCGCATGAAGCGCAGAGCTTCCAATGCGTGGCAATGCTTGCACGAAGCGCGGAGCTTCCAACGCGTAACAAACTACTTACACGAAGCGCGGAGCTTCCAATCCGTAACACACCATTCGCATGAAGCGCAGAGCTTCCAATGCGTGGCAATGCTTGCACGAAGCGCGGAGCTTCCAATGCGTAACACACTAATTGCATGAAGTGCAGAGCTTCCAATGCGTAACACACCAATCGCATGAAGCGCAGAGCTTCCAATGCGTGGCAATGCTTTCACGAAGCGCGGAGCTTCCAATGCGTAACACACTAATTGCATGAAGCGCGGAGCTTCCAATTCTCGACACATCTGTATGAAGCGCGGAGCTTCCAATACATAAAATAATCACAGTCTAGAAATAGCGTAATAATATTAGATTTATTGTGACACTTCTCATTATAAAAATGATAATTATTACATGTTCCATGAATACTTAACTTCTTTTGCAGTAATCAATGTTCACGAAATAAACTAAACACACACAAGAGAGAGAAAAAAAGAAAGAAAAGGAAACTTTGATAAAACCATTTAACTAAGTAAATTAAACCTTTAAGTAATCAAAGCAATAATTTGGCTGTAGCGAAATTAATCAGACATCAATCTGGCAAGTCATTGGATTCTACAGAGTCATCAAGATTTACATTTTCTAATTGATCTGACATTTCAGGCAGTCCCGACGGGTACTTCCGTAACTTCTCATGGCACACATATTGGATACGACCTCCAGATATCGGCTCTATCTTGTATCTATCGTTCTCACATACCTCTATAATTTTGCAGGGGTTGGAGAATTTTTCGCCTAACTTATTAATTATCCTAGGGTTTTTCTCCACCAGGACTATGTCACCAACAGCAAATGGGTGCACTTTAGCCTTGCCCTTATCAAAGCGGGCCTTATCGACTCGAGACTGCTCGTCCATCCTGTTTTTAGCTTCGCGTCTAATCTCGAAGAGGTCGAGTTTTTCGTACTCGTGGACAAGGGAATTTATTCGGGGTGGACTCTTGTTGCAGCCCATTAACATTTGCAGTGGGCTTTTACCAGTGCCTTTAGACACAGAACAATTAAGAGCCAGTTGTATCTCGCCTAAGGCGGATTTCCATGACCTGTGCTCGTGATTCTCAGCTATCGTAAAACAATTCGTGAGGACGGACATGAACCTCTCGACTTGTCCATTCGCACGTCTAATACCACTAGCAATTTCGTGAAATTCGATAGACCAGTCTTGACACAGATCCTGGAACTCCTTTCCTGTAAAGGACGTGCCTTGATCGCTAACGATTCTTTTGGGGGCACCAAACAACGACACAAAAGAACGCAATGCATTACACGCCGCTTTCGAGGTCAAATCTTTAACAGGGGTAAGATAGCAGTATTTGGTAAATGCGTCAACGATTACTATGACGTATTCTTTTGTGTGGCGTCTGCCGGTTAGTTTGCCACTAGTGTCAATATGTAAAGTATGGATGGGTTCTGGGACTTTATCTATGGGGTGTAGAACCGATTGTCTAGCTCCCGATGGTTTTTTATTTACCTTGCACGGAAGGCAACGGTCGACAAAAGTTCTGACGCAGGTGGTCATATTCGGGAACCAGAAGTGTTCTCGAATCTTAGCGAGAGTTTTCTCCCATCCCAGATGTTTGAGATCGTCGCGAAACCGCTGAATTATCTGCCAACGGTAGTATTTTGGGACTATTGCTCGGGACAATGTTTTCTTATCAAGTTGAAAATTTTTGTATAACAAGTTATTTTTCATAGTGTACGACGATCTCAAACTCTGATCCAGAGTATCGTCTTTTTTTTTGACGAGTATAGCAGGACTAGAAAAAGGGGATGAACTTTCACGGATAATGTTTTTCGATTGTAGATCAGTAATTATATCTTTCATAACTTTGCGTTCTTGAGGGGCTAGACGATACGGCTGACGTTGTACAATTTTGTTTGGGTCTTTAAGCCTAATTACCATTTCACCTGTCGTGACAACTGACTGTGAATTACCCTTGACGAAGTTTTCATTAAACCGTTGTATTACTGATCGCAAACGCAAAACATCATCCGCATCTGTCAAGTCGGTATCGATTTTCTCAGTTTCGGCGCTCTCCAAAGCGCAAACTTCCATTTGGACCTCGCGAATAACCTGGACACCTTGATTATTTTTAGGCTCAAACCGGGGCGGGTACAAATATCTCTGCCTATAATAACGTCGTGAGGTAGAGCATGAGAATCTACAATAACAAAACTGACTTCTACATGTACGTTATTAATCTCAATAGGTAACGTAATACGTGAAAAGGAGTAGGCGGAAGCTGAACCAATACCAGTAAGGTGCGTAAAGACAAATTCTCGCGGCCCGGTCATTTCGTCAGCAACCTGTTTACGAATTAGCGAGCAGTCCGAGCCGCTATCGACAAGGGCTTGCAACTTAAATCCGGCGACATTTATTTAGGTAAGCGGCGAACCCAATTGCATGCACATATTAACAGACTTGGTAGCGTTCCTATTCTTAAACTTTTCGTCCCTTTGTTTAGAGAAACAAACTTGCTCTGCGTGTCCCAGCTTGTGGCAATAGGTGCACTCAACGTTCTTATTAACAGGCTTGGTTGAAGACTGAGGACTGTCTCCATTAGAAGTTTCCTTAACCTGAATTCGAGTTTTACAATTTCGTTTATAGTGCCCAACTTTGCCACAATTGTGACACACAACGCGATCACTCGAATCCACTTTACGCCGTTTAGGCTCACTAGAAACAGGATGAGACGACAAAGGACGTTTAATACTTTTGATCTTAGGATAAGTACTAAGATGTCTATCAAGCGATACAAAGCTGGCCGGGGTATTTTTTAACAAATCGGAACGTACCTGATCATCGGAGATACCTGAGATGACGACTTCTATTTTATTCGCCTCACTCCAGCCCGTCTCCAGTCGATCAATCATTGCCAGTTTGTTCGTGGAGTATTCAATGTAGGTTGAAGCACGGTCGCTTGTGTACTGGACCAGGTCGCGAAAGATATCGTGGAACCTCTTCGTCGTAGCAAATTGACGTGACAACCGCTCCTTCGCTTCGTTCCATGAATTACACAGAGGGTACGATTTGGACGCCCACTTACGGGCGCGGCCACGTAGATGAGTAAAAGCAGCATTTCTTGTCTCGTAGTCAGTCCATGAATTTTGTACACGGTGGTTCTCTATTTCTTCACACCACTGCGCCGCCGTAAATTCACAATCATCCGGGTCAAACGAGGGTATGTAAACATCACTCGGTTTCATTTTCTTGGCAGGTGGTTTGAACGTCGATGTTCCTGCTTGATCACGAAAACTTTCCGCCATACCCCGAAAAAACGATGCCCACATCGCGGAGGACGGATTAAAAACACTCGCGTTATCGGATTGCGCAGTATTCTCGTTTTCGTCGCGCGTGGAACCATCTTGATTTTCTCCAGTCGAGTCGCGAAAATATGTCTCGTTACAGGTAGAAGGCGGCTGGTGGATCGTACTAGAGGAATGTTGTTCCGATCCCACCGCTGCTTTCGCGGATGCAAACGGATTTTGATCACCGCTGCCCGACATTACGCGGAACACGTTATTTTAAATTCGATAGAATCAGTGCGCACACCCGGCGCGGTCGGTTCTCGAACGTGAAGTGAAGTCGGCCGCTCACTCAGACCACTCATTCACAATGACCGAACTACTGACTCTGGGAAAAGCTTCACTAGCTATCATTCGTTCAGAAACGTTCGTTCGAACGTTCATTCGAAATGTCAAACATACATTCAAAAACAACTCACTAGCGCTCATTCACTTACTCGCTTTACGGATCGGTTCACTATCAATTAACGTTATACGTTACTCGGTCGTCTCGATAGATGGCGCTAGCAGCGTAAAATAACAGTGATAATTTCATTCTGCGACATATATATATAACTAGCTTTTCGGGCGCTGCGCGGGCTGCAAGCAGCCCGCGGTTTTTCGTGCAGCTGTTGAAGTTGGTTGGAATCTTATTTCTAGTTGAGAGAATAGGTAAGGTGCTAAAGTCAGTATAAAAAAAATAAAAACCTATACGGGCCGCCATCTTGGAATCAAATTTTGTTTGCAGTTTTGAGTTCCGCGGGATGCTTTACCCCAGCATACAAAATTTCAGACCCCTTCGATGTTCCAGGAAGACGTAATAAACGAATAAAGTTAAAAAATTTAAAATCCAGACGCCATCTTGTATTCCAAAAAAAATGTCAGATTTGGATTCCTAGGCGTAAAAGACCTTTAAATTTTGAATTTCAGTCAAATTGGAAGCAGTTGAGTATTGGCGGCCATCTTGGAAAATTTAAAAAAAAACGCTCAGCGCTTGGTGGGAGTGGCTCGGCCTACGGCCTTGCCACGCAGCTCGGCCTGCGGCCTCGCGGAGGAGGTCAGGAGGGGCTCGGGCGTCACCCTTGCCACGCAGCTCGGCCTGCGGCCTCGCTTTCCGCTCGACCTGCGGTCTTGCGGTACACACCCGGAAATTGTCCTTGTATGGCGGCCATCTTGGATTTTGAAAAAAATCAAAAAACAAATGACAGTCGTCAAATTGCTTACAACCCCCTACATTTTGGAAAAAAAATCACACCCCTAACCCAAACCGTTTTTGCAGGCTGTACCTCGTCCACATTAAGATCTGATGATCTTCAACATTTCCGATTTTTCTGGTACTCACTGGAGCACCCTCTACACGACCATACATCATACATAACCCCACCCACCCGGGAACAGGTCAAACAACTATGTCAATCAGTGAGTGAGTCAGTGGTAATGTAGGTTTATATATTATAACTAGCTTTTCGGGCGCTGCGCGGGCTGCAAGCAGCCCGCGGTTTTTCGTGCAGCTGTTGAAGTTGGTTGGAATCTTATTTCCAGTTGAGAGAATAGGTAAGGTGCTCAAGTCAGTATAAAAAAAATAAAAACGTATACGGGCCGCCATCTTGGAATCAAAACTTGTTTGCAGTTTGGAGTTCCGCGGGATGCTTTACCCCAGCATACAAAATTCCAGACCCCATCGATGTTCCAGGAGGACGTAATGAACGAATAAAGTTAAAAAATTTAAAATCCAGACGCCATATTGTATTCCAAAAAAAAATGTCAGATTTGGATTCTGTGACGCAGAAAACCCTTGCATTCTGAATTTCAGCCAAATCGGAAGCAGTCGAGTATTGGCGGCCATTTTCAAAAATTAAAAAAAAGCGCTCAGCGCTTGGTGGGAGTGGCTCGGCCTACGGCCTCGCCACGCAGCTCGGCCTGTGGCCTCGCGGTACTGCTCAGCCTTCGGCCTTCGGCCTCAGGCTTCGCTTAGTGACTTGGGGGGGGGGGTTCTGGGGGAGGAGGGAGGTCAGGAGGGGCTCGGCCTTCGGCCTCGCGGGGAGCTTAGTTTTCGGCCGTTGGCCTCTGACTTCGCAAAGACACTTGAGGGGGGGGGGGGTCTGGGGGAAGGGGGGAGGTCAAGAGGGGCTCGGGCTTCACCCTGGCCACGCAGCTCGGCCTTCGGCCTCGCTTTCCGCTCGACCTACGGTCTCGCGGTACACACCCGGAAATTGTCCTTGTATGGCGGCCATCTTGGATTTTGAAAAAAATCAAAAAACAAATGACAGTCGTCAAATTGCTTACAACCCCCTACATTTTGAAAAAAAAGTCACACCCCTAACCCTAACCGTTTTTGCAGGCTATACCTCGTCCACATTAAGATCTGATGATCTTCAACATTTCCGATTTTTCTGGTACTCACTGGAGCACCCTCTACACGACCATACATCAATCATTACCCCACCCACCTGGGAACAGGTAAAACAACTATGTCAATCAGTGAGTCAGTCAGTCAGTGGTAATGTAGGTTTATATATATATAACTAGCTTTTCGGGTTTAGCCCGCGGTTTTTCGTGCAGCTGTTGAAGTTGGTTGGAATCTTATTTTCAGAGAGAATAGGTAAGGTGCTAAAGTCAGTGTAAATAAAATAAAAACGTATACGGGCCGCCATCTTGGATTAAAATTTGTTTGCAGTTTTGAGTTCCGCGGGGTGCTTTACCCCAGCATACAAAATTTCAGACCTCTTCGATGTTCCAGGAGGACGTAATGAACGAATCAAGTTAAAATTCTAAAATCCAGACGCCATCTTGGATTCCAAAAAAAATGTCAGATTTGGATTCCGCGATTCAAAATACCCTTGCATACTGAATTTCACTCAAATCGGACGCAGTCGACTATTGGCGGCCATCTTGGAAATTTAAAAAAAAAACGCTTATCGCTTGGTGGGAGTGGCTCGGCCTACGGCCTCGCCACGCAGCTCGGCCTGCGCCCTCGCAGAACATCTCAGCCTTCGGCCTTCGGCCTCAGGCTTCGCTTAGTGACTTGGGGGGGGGGGTTCTGGGGGAGGGGGGAGGTCAGGAGGGGCTCGGGCTTCGCCCTCGCCACGCAGCTCGGCCTACGGCCTCGCGAAAGTGGTCTGTTTTTGGCCTTTGGCCTCTAACTTCGCAAAGACACTTGAGGGGGGGGGGGTTCTGGGGGAAGGGGGGAGGTCAGGAGAGGCTCGGGCGTCACCCTTGGAACGCAGCTCGGCCTGCGGCCTCGCTTTCCGCTCGACCTACGGTCTCGCGGTACACACTCGGAAATTGTCCTTGTATGGCGGCCATCTTGGATTTTGAAAAAAAAACAAATAAAAGTCGGCAAATTGCTTACAACCCCCTACATTTTGAAAAAAAAATCACGCCCCTAAACCCCAACCGTTTTTGCAGGCCGTACCCCTTCCACATCAAAATCTGATGATCTTCAAAATGTCAGATTTTTCTGGTACTCACTGGAGCACCCTCTACACGACCATACATCAATAATTACCCCACCCACCCGGGAACAGGTCAAACCACTATGTCAATCAGTCAGTCAGTCAGTGGTAATGTAGGTTTATATATTATAATATAATAATATAAGTAAGACTGAGACAATACTGGTATATTCTCTCACGAGAGGCTAAATACAAGGCAGAGCGCCTGTATTATGATGACTAATGGGAAGCGATAAGCTGATATGCGATCTCAGATAGGGCTACTAGCAATTGTTTAGACAGACTCCTTTTAGCATTGATTATTGAAAATCTTATCTCTGATAAGAGGTGGACTCTGCGATGATGTGTGAAGCACTTCAGTAAGCAATCTCTAATATGAGATGAAAATTTATATCAGTGTTCAATTAGATGTCATTATTAAAGTACTCCGCAAAGTAAAGGAGAAAAGAAAACTGGCAGAACGTAGAAGAATGGAACACATTAGAAGTGATCCAAAAAGTATTGATTTGGTTGATTTTTGTTATTTTATTAATACTCCTGTGATTGTTATATCTAATTAATAATTAAGATTTGCAAGCAAATACTGATTTGTGCCATTATAAGGATAAGTTTGTACTTCTTACGAAAAGTATAGATGCATATAGCTGCAGAAGCAAATAAGTAGGATTATTTTCATTGTTAAAATATAATTATATAATTACAACTGGTCATTTACTTATAAGGCTTTTTATTTTTAGGTAAGTTTCTGATTCATATGGCCACAAAATATTTCAACGTCGATATTTTGAAAACTACTTTATAAAAACGAGTCCCTCATAGAAATATATGTTTTTTGATATACCTACTTTCATATGAATATGTTTTTTAGAGCTGAAAGTTAAAATAAAATTTGATCAAATGAATCAGTCAAAGAATGAAATTTCGAAAATGTGCACTGCTGATTAAAACTATAAGAACTTTACCTTCAAATATGTCTCAGCGGAATGTTCGGGATCAGGTACGTAGCCTGTGCGAGGCTGTGAGGTGACGAGCTGCACGTCGGCATAGCAGTATTGGGTGTTCAGGTCGGGGTGCGAGCGTCGCCAGCGCGGCTCCATGCACTCGTCGTAGTTGCCCAGATGCGACGCCGAGCCGAACAGCTGCCCGCTTGGCAGCTGCATCGCATCCAGCACTGAAAGTCACATTCCTCTTTGTAGAAGACTTAGAACTTAAGCTTGGAGTTCCAAAGACAACAAAACAAAACACGTTCATCATGAAACGATTGGCATCTTGCCGGATTGTGTTGTAAATCACACACTGGAAAAATAAAAGTGAAAAATTCCTATAACAACATGCCATAATAATACAATCTTCGTTTTTTCATTCATGATTTAGAACTTTCTACGAGAACTAAAAAAAAAATTTGCCGGCCGATAGTACTGTAGCTTTTTGTTTATAATCATGAATGGATTCTAACTTTATAACAATTTCAGCCAGTTTAAGTATGGCTGCGGCAATTAGCCGGTCATTTGTCTCAATGAGGTCTGTTTGCGTGCACGGCGCTGGGCACCTGAAACATAGCATAAGAAGTGCTATGGTCTGGATGGCTCGTTTTTCCTGGCTCAGCAGTTTACTAACTAGAGTCATGCAAACTCTTATATGTATGAAAATAAAACAAAACTATACCCTTTTTAATTTATTTCTTATAAAATATAGTATCGTTGAGTTAGTATCCCATAACACTAGTCTTGAACTTACTTTGGGGCTAGCTCAATCAAAGCAAAAATGTGTGATTTGTCCCTATATATTTATTTAATTATTTAATTGTTTTACTTTTTACACGTGTACCAATTTTCGGTGAATTCTGTCATGGATACGTTATAATTTAAAATAAAAAAGAAGCGACTTTAGTTTTTGTTCATCAGTTCCAGTTCACCAAAACACACTATCTAAATGCAAATGCTTGATTCATTGACAAAAAGAAAGAATATATACGTTGTTATAACCTCTACTACGAATTACCTCCTTACTGCTAAAATAAATTACCCCTATCCTGTTTCAGGCGTATTTTTGCTGACATTATCTACTTAATTGCCTTAAACCTCATCAATCCGCAACAATCTCAGACAACTTTTCAACGATTATAAATTTAAACAATAGCGTTGTCAACAGGCGTATTCACATGTTGAATAAAAGTATTCAACAAGAGAATACGCCTGTTGACAACGCTTTGTGTTGTGTGTTGTGTAACCTGGCATGGCATCACAAAAAATACAATATTTTTGGTATTAATAGATTTTTTAATATTTGTAATTTGCACAATGGTACAGTGTACCTGCGAAATAAATTTAAGACGACAATTGCTAAGGTGTTAGCATAGCATATATTTAGACCCGTTATAAGTAGTATAACGCAGTACCCGATAGACTCAAATAGCATTAGTACTGTGATACGCCTTGGGAATATCCTACTACTCACACAGCTGCAATCGTTACGCGCCGCATACAAACTTGCTTTCGATACAAAACCAGTATGATCTGGTTTCCCCACTAGATTCCCCCGCCGACCGCACCGCCGCCGACTATAGTCATACGAGCCAGTAGCCGCGGACACTCGCTAGGGTGCCCGCCTCGATCGCTTGAATCGGATATCTTAGTACGACCAGGTTTCCCTTCCCCCCTTCCTCCCAACCACCCTCGGCCGCCTGGATCGGACATCTCGGTACGATCACGGTTCCCTTCACCCGTACCCCTCGGCCGCCTGGATCGGATATCTCGGTACGGTCAGGGTTCCCTTCCCCCGCACCCCTCGGCCGCCTGGATCAGACATCTAGGTACGGTCAGGGTTCCTGAACCGACCCTTCCCCCTCACCCCTGGGCCGCCTGGATCAGACATCTAGGTATGGTCAGAGTTCCTGTACCGACCCTTCCCCCTAACCCCCTCGGCCGCCTGGATCAGATATCTCGGTACGGTCGAGGATCCGTCCCAACCACCCTCCGTCACGTCCGTTTTGTGGTCGTCCGCGCTACCCCCTCTCACCCGTGTGAGGGAGCGTCGCGACGCCGACGTGCTCCTGCGAGTCCTACCTACTCCTTCAGGGTAGATACACCGTGAGCGCACTACCCCGTGCGCCGCACCAACCTCTACTCGTCCTCAACGTTGGGGGTTGGCGCCCCGACGCTGACGTGCCCGCGCACGCTCAGCGGTACCGTAGGCGAGTGTGCATTTCGCACCCCGCACCCCGCGCTATCGAGCGCCTTGCCACCTCCCTATCGTGATCACACGATAGGGGTGGTATCCTGACGCCCACGCACCCGCGTACGTGCGGCGCCACCGTTTCGTCCGGCAGGTCCGACCGTACCCTGCCCCCCGTTTTCCGCCACTGCGCGCCTGCGCGCGCCCCTTTGTATTGCACTCCTGTGTGCATCCCGTTCCGCACCCCCTCAGGGTGATATCACCGGTGCAGCCCTCTGCATCCTGTGACTCGTAGCCGTAGGACCGACCCATAGAAGTAGGTACTTCTTCCGTTCCGTATTTCAACCACGCGTCCCGTGGTTCCCGTTTTAGGTGCGCCGACGCACCCTCTACCCGATCCTCAATCAGGTATCACGCTATATCGCAAATGGAAACGTCAAAGCCATTCAACTTTTGATTTTGTTTTACCACTACAAGTTTGCACATGCGAATAACGAAACCGTCTTAAATAAAATGAGACAACGATATTTTATTTTTCGTCTCAGGAGCATAATAAAGAAGGTTACGTACCTCTCTGTATACACGCAGCCTGTGGGCAGATTACAGGAAACGAAGCTACAGTGCCCTCCGTGTTCATTTCAATAACGCGTTTAGGGTATTATTGGGGCTGTACCGTTTCTGCAGCGCCTCTGGTATGTTTGCAGCGGCTCGCACCGACTGCTTTCATGCGACTATGCGCAAGCGGGCCGCATCTGTTGTCAATTGACCTAGCCTGGTCTAAAATTGGGTCATCATGACGAAAGTCTGAACTCTTAATCTCATTTCATAATAAATATGATATACTTACTCGTACTCTACATCTGTGCTCTACATACATTCGTACTTGCAGGTGCACACGTATTTCTCTTCTCTGGTTTACCGTTAATCAACGGCCTTATATACGTACCTGCACATACGGTGCACACGTATTTCTCTCCTATGATTTACCGTTAACTAACAGCCTTATATACGTACCTGCACATACGGTGCACACATCTTTCTCTTCTCTGATTTACCGTTAACCAACGGCCTTATATACGTGCCTGCACATACAGAGCACACGTATTTCTCTCCTCTGATTTACTCTTGGCCAACGGCCCTATATACGTACCTGCACATACGGTGCACACGTATTTCTCTCCTCTGATTTACTCTTAGCCAACGGCCCTACATACGTACGTATTTCTATTCTGGTACTGGATCAGGTAAACACCGTCACCAATCTGAATATCGGGTCTAATTCTCGCGATGGCCTCCAACTACCCTTTTACAGCCATCCCTGACCACACAACTCTGCTCTGATCTGATTCTATTACTGGTCAACTGGCATGACATGCGTACGTGTCTTGAGCGCTACGAAATGATGGTAAAGTCTAATTATAATAAAACAGTAAAAAACGCGTGTCTGTACATTTAATATATTTATGAAATAAAAAAGCGGTTAAGTGCGAGTCGGACTCGCCCATGAAGGGTTCCGTAGCAGCAAGTAATATAATATAAAAGTTCTAATGGCCAGATGCGGTTTACGATTTATGACGTATAAAAAAATAACTATCTATGATACCGAGACCGCTATACTTTTAATTGAAAGTACATACTTTGAGGTATATACCACATTTTTTTAGAAAGTTTAAAAGTTACGGTAAGTTACCTCAAATTTTAAATTTGTAATAGATTATCTCAAGGCTGGGGGGTTTGATCTACATAAAGTTTGATTTTTTATTCCGTAGAATTTTGACAGCTGAAAATTTTGACATGTCAGAGATTACAAATCTTTTTCGCCGGGCACATATTTTTATTAAATTCCAGGTTTCAATAAAAGTCTGAACATCGAAGTCTGTTCATTTTATTTGTTAGTGAATGTAACCATTTCGCACGCTCCAAATCAAAAGGAGATTTACGGCGAGCGATATTTACGTCCCTTTTCATTACGACTTTATTTATTTAATATTAGATTTTAAATAAATTCTACTAGCTTGCTACCGCAGCCAATAAAAAAAATACGAATTTAGTTTTATTTAAATTAGTAGTTAATTTTTTTTGGAAAAAAAATTTTTTCAAATGCTTTGAAAAGGTTTATTATACATGAATTAGTAGGGAGTGATGCCGGCTAAAGAAAAATAACCTGCTAACTTAAAATTATAACTTTGATAATTCAGTATTAAAAAATGTCAATGCATTTTAAATATACCAGAAAGTTTAAAATTTATCTTTTTCAAGGTAAAACATAAAAATTTATCCCAAATTTAATTTTTCATTGCCTTTAAATGGGTTCCCTTTTAAGCAAGAGAGTTTTTTTAGTTGCAACACTTTTGAAATGTCAGAATTCTACGGAATAAAAAAATCAGACTTTAGTTTCAGCGCAGCTTTTATTGCATTTTAAAAGACCTTTTCAACGATACCCCACACGTTGGAGTTAGTCCAATTAAGTTTTTAAATTCACTTTTCGTTGTATGGGAGGCGGGCTGAAAAAAAAACATTTTTTCATATTTTTAAAAAGCAACTTTTGGAACTTCAATATCTATCTCTCCACCAATTTTCGTGACAATTGGTGCAGTAGCGGCGGAGTACAAGCCCGGACGGACAGACAGACGGACGGACATGACGAAACTATAAGGGTTCCTTGTGGACTACGGAACCCTAAAAATTAGTATGGGCGATTAGAAAAGAGTAACTGAATACAAAAAAGATTAAAAAAATTGGTTGTCTGTAAAGTCGGTTTACTGACGATAGTTGAACGTAACAACAACAAAATGTACTATAGTATAGCAGCTGTCCACGCAGACGCATCGCTCACTCAAGTAGGAGAGAGACGGATGTCGAACGCTGCCGAACGCAAAGGCCGATTGTGCTTCTTTGTCGCTCGTTTCGCGCTCTCGCTTGCACTTCAAGCCTTACATGGAACGCCTCAGAGCGAGGTAACGCCGCATGAGTCATGTTTTTTCGTGCGTGCAGCCGGCTCTATCGAATTATAAGACGTTGTCACGTCAAAAAACATTTTTGTCTGTCTGTCTGTCGGTATGTTCACGCTAATGTTCAAATATACAGGACGGATTTAAATGTGGTTTTCAATTAAAGATTAAGCTTGACTTGGAGCAACATATAGGTTTTGTTTTGTCAAAATCAGATATCAGGGAAAAAAGTTATGATAATTTAAATATATTTTTAATACGCAGTGTAATAATAATACGATAAACCAAAGTAAATTGGTTTTATTCTAGTTAGAAGGATACTTGACATTTAAATGACAATCATAAATCAAAGACAATACTATCACAGTCTCCCCCCTTTAAGAACAATCATAATGCTTGAGGTAAGCGGGAGGCTGACGCTCTGTTCCAGAACGACGACATCCGCTTCCACTCAGTCCTGGCTCAACTTCATTTAAGTCAGCTTCATCGTCGTTACTCTCATGTCTGTCTCGATCTCGAGAGTCATCTTCCTCTCCTTCTGGCTGAGGTAGAGGTGCCAGATGTTTATTTGATACAACCGTTTCGCGTCCATCTGGTAGCCTTACGTGAGAATACAAAGGATTAGGTTGTATTAATTCGACTTCGTCCACAAAAGGATCGTACTTAGAATTCCGTACATGCCTTTTAAGTAAGACAGGTCCAGGCGTATGTAACCACGATGGAACAGAATCTCCATTCGGTGATCTTCTGGGGTATTGAAACATACGCTCGTGTGGTGTAGCATTTGTAGAAGTGCATAATAATGATCTGATTGAATTAAGTGCCATGGGTAAAACTTTTTCCCACTCCTCTATTTTAAAATTTTTGAAACGTAGATTTAATTGAATGGCCTTCCATAGCTTTCCATTCAATCTCTCTATTTGACCATTGCCTTACGGGTTGTATGGAGAGCTTCTGCTTGTCGCTACTCCTGACATATTAAGAAAATCTTTAACTTCAGCAGATAAAAATGATGTGCCCCTATCAGAATGTATCATCATCATCATCATTTCAGCCGCATAACGTCCACTGCTGGACATAGGCCTCTCAGAATGTATATATTGAGGTATTCCAAAGAGATAAAATATATCTTTTAAATAATTCACAACTGTAGAAGCAGTCATATCTTTGCAAGGATAAGCGAGTGGATATCTGGAATACTCATCTATTACTGTTAAAATATAACGATTGGAAGTATTACTAGGTGTTTTGAATAAAAGCGCTTTGTAAGGAGACTAGCGCCATCTGCGTGTGATCTCCACAAACACGGGCAAGATTATCGATTCATCGATATCCCGTGCGCGGATTGTCTTTGCCCGACCAGAAAAATAATCATTGTCTTTACGTCAAAATAGTGAAAAATTTGGAGTGTGGTTTTCCTCGCGTGCTACGGCAGCATTGGTTTTGTAATTTTGATATGTAAAGCGAATGTTTCGTGAGAATTGTCGTTAATTGTTTGGTGGCCAATTCATTTGGAACGGCGGGGAGCCGAAATTGTTTGTATTACGTAAAGAACATTGATTTGTGTCGGGTGTGAAGCGCGTGCCATGCGGCCTTATAAAATTGTTAGTTTGTGATACTGTATGTGAATAATCTTTAAGTGTCGAAAGAAGAACAAGAAAATTATTGTGTTATAGAAGTGGTGTAATAAATACGACGTATTCATCTTGGGGCAACGTACATGAGCTCATGGGGGGATTATTGTAGGGACCCAATTCTCCGCACCACTGACTCGGGACCCAGAGAGGCCCCTAAGGCCGTCGCCACCCCTGAGGAGGACTTCGGGCTCGACGCGAAGGCCAGGCGAGGCTGCCTGAAGACTGCGTGGAAGCGGTGAGTCTTACAATTAGTTAGATTAGTTAGTTAGTTAGTTACTTAGAATTCAATTCAACTCATAATTAGGTTAAATTAGATTAAAATAGGTCCCTGTACCTATATACAGGGTGGTAGCAGACTGCGTAGGTTGTTTGTGTGTTTGTTTGTTGCCGGTGAGATTGCCGGACTCGTACCAAGAGCGTAGTCACAAAATCTCTTGGTACAAAAACGTAATCTTAGCTATCTGCGCCCACACTAGGTATAGGCCCTTTAAAATCTATATTAAGTCGTTCAAAACAAGAAGTTGCATTTATAAGTCTACCTTGCGTCTGGATAAACCTCGGTTTAATTTCAGAACATGTAGGACATGATGCTGTCATACACCTTATGTCATTGGTAGAATATGGTAAATTTTTCTGACGGACCCAATGCGCCATTCTTGCCACTCCAGGATGACTCAAGGCATCGTGTAGTCTGTACAGTTTGTCCGTAGAAATACTCGCACTTATTCTAGACAAAGCGTCAGCTGTTAAATTTTCTTTTCCGGGTCTGTAAATAATATCATATTTAAAACAAGATAATTCTAGGCGCCATCTTTCAACTTTTTCATTTTTTATTTTACTGGTATGTTTTTGATCAAACATAAATGAAACAGACTGCTGATCAGTTATCAAAAGAAAGTGTCATCCAATTAGGAAATGCCGCCATTTGCGTAAAGATTCTACGATCGCATAGGCTTCCTTCTCAATAGCCGAGTGGCGGCGTTCAGAATCTGAAAGACTTCTAGAAAAAAATGCAACTGGTCTTCCACTTTGTGTTAAGGATTCAGCAATTGCATGTTCTAAGGCATCAGTTTCTACGACAAAGCGTTCATTATCGCTAACAGCAGACAAAAATGATTCCGATATATCAGACTTAATCATGTTAAAAGCAGAGATAGCCTTTTCATTAAGAGGAAAGTTTTACATAAAATAAGATAGATAGATAGATAGATAAGGTGTTTATTTGTAGCTTTAGTCACACACATACAGAAAATATACAACATAAGAACATATGAAAAAACACAAGAAAGACGGAAACATATGACAATATATTCGTATCTGTGTGCTACAGCAACCCAAAAAGGTCATAGCTCAGTGCTTAGTGCTGCTCAGAGAGCAGCTCACTGATTTTCAGCTACGGCCTGTCAAGTGCGAGTGCGCGTCCAAAAATCCCTGCCACAAAGGTAAAGGAGCTCGAAATTTTTAATGTTAAAATAATAGAAATTTATTTATTTTTATTTTTATAATTTATATATTTAAATAAGTGGTTTTACTTTTTCTGAGAAATTCATTATCCACTTTGAATAATGTGCAAAAAGTCCTAATGCTCTTTTAAGACATTGACTATCAGTCGGTATTGGGAAATCTAAAAGCGGCTTCATGCGGTTAGTATCAGGTTTAATAGTATTATTCTCTACATTGTAACCAAGTAAATTAATAGAAGTTGTACTAAAAGTACACTTGTCCTTATTTAATGTCAAATCATATTTCTTTGCCGCAGCCATGAACTTTTCCAAATTTAAATCATGATGTTCTTTTGTTTTCCCGCAAACGGTGACGTCATCTAAATAAGAAAATGTCCCATCAAGTTTGTCAGATTCTATCACAAATTGCAGAGTTCTTTGAAAAGTAGCAACACCGTTCGTTACTCCGAATGGAGTACGAGTAAACTGATATAAATTTCCACATGCTTCGAACGCTGTATACTTTATCTCTTTTTCTATAATAGGAACTTGATGGTACGCACTTTTCAAGTCAATTTTGCTGAAGAAATTGTATTTGGCGACATTATTAATAATCTTTTCTATGCTAGGTAAAGGATGTGCATCAAGTTCTGTGAATTTATTAATCGTTCGTGAGTAATCGATTACCATACGGCGGCGATGGTGATCTCCTCCTCCAACAATCAAGACTTGTGCTCTCCAAGGTGACAAAGATGGTTCGATTACTCCATCTTGCAAAAGAGTGTTTATTTCATGCTTGATAAAACTTTCCTCGTCATGACTGTAGCGTCTAGACTTGATCGCTATCGGTCTTATGTCAGGAGATAAGTTTGCAAATACGGACACAGCTGGAACAGATGCTTGCATGACATTACAAATCTTGAGAGACTTTCGTGTTCAAACCAAAATGTACACACAAATTATTTACAATGAGCATTGGTACATTCTTGTAAACGTTGTTGTAATTTTAATAGTAGGATAACAGACTCCATCAACATGAGATAAGCAATTCAGAGATGCCAACGTGATAGTTTGTTTACTAGGTTTTATGGTTTTAAGTTTAGTAATTTTCACCAAGTTATTTATCAATGCATCAGCTCGTTCGTTATTTACAATAATAGGAATGGTGGCTTTTTCTAGACTCGATGGAGATGCTGCTGTTATTTGAGGATTTTCCGCAACTTCTGTTTCTGTTTCAATGCAGTTTACAGTTACTCTACTTCTGCACACGTTGGCAAAGTGTCCCTTCTTGGAACATAATTGACAGGTAGCCTGGTTAGCTGGGCATTTAATTCTTTGGTGGACGCTACCACCACAAAAGAAACAGCGGCGTTTATGGCTGTAGTTGGTATGAATATTGGTATTATTAGCGGCACTTATGCTTTTGTTTATTTCTGTGCTTTCACGTGTATCAAGACAATTAAGGGTATTTAGAGACGACAGTGTAACATAAGCCTTTGCATTTTTCACAGCCGCCTCGAGCGAGATAGCTACGTTTAGTGCTTCATCTAGATTAAGAGTTAAATGTTCCAGAAGCCTCTGACGTATATATTGCGATTGGATTCCTGATATAAATGCATCACGTACATATTCATTTCTGTGTTCTTCTGCTGATACGCTCTTAAAATTGCAGTTTTGTGACAAGAGTTTTAAAACTTGAACGTATTCTGAGATATTTTCACCGTCATTTTGTTTTCTCATATTCAGAGTATGACGTGCGTAAATTTCGTTGAGAGGCTTGATATAAATCGTATTTAATACGTCTAAAGCATTATCATATGTAGTGCACTCTTTGATATATGAAAAAATCGTCGGTGATAAATGATTTACTAAGAGCTTCAAACGTAGTGAGTCGCTCTTACTCTCAGCAAATTCTTCTGATAAAAAGTTTTCAAAAGTGTACCGCCAATGCGTCCAGCGCAGATCGGCACCGCTTCCATTGGGTTCTACATCAAACCGTTCCGGTCTGAGATATCGGCTAAAACTGGTAGAGGCGGTTGTGGTAGCCATCTTTTGTGTCTGTTCTAGGTACCACGGTACCACCAACAGTGTGAATATTTTCCAGAGTTCCGACGTTTTCTTTATTAAATTTGGCGAAACATTATAGAATAAATTCTAACTAGAATAAATTGTAATAATAATACGATAAACCAAAGTAAATTGGTTTTATTCTAGTTATAAGGATACTTGACATTTGAATGACAATCATAAATCAAAGACAATACTATCACACGCAGTTCGTCTGTTAAAAAATGCGTACAAGAATATCACTATAAGGGTCGATTCGAAAGCTTAACTGCCCTACAAAATTAACAAAAATACTATTTTATCTAGATGTTTGTAGCCTGCGAATTCGTTCGAGTGAAATTTAGTTTTATTACGAACTCCTGTTTGGTAAAGTTAGTAGATGAGTCGATTCCTTTTATCGCTTTAGGGAATAGACCAAGATAAAGTTTCTAGGTAATTGAATGGGCGCTACTTTAGGCCCCGCCAGTTCAGAGCCAAGAAAACTATAAGTATATTAAAAAAATTCACTGTAATTAAACTACTACACAGTTTATTCCTCAAAATTTTTACAATAGAATCTTAAGGCTTTTCTACAGACACCTACAATATCTAAAACACGATTGAGCATTTTTGGCTCATAGAAAAAAATCACAAACATACCTCTAAATTTGCCTAAATTTGCATTTATAATACATGTTACTATTTTATGTAAATAATAATAAATATATAAAAAAATAATTAATAAAACACAGTGAAATATTTGTCGAGAGCGGACAAAGGCCCGGAGCCGTGCTCGACGATATTTCGCAGTGTTTTATTTATTTATTTTTTATTGTTTGTTTTATATTATTGTTATTGTTGGTTTGTATTATATTTATAATTTTTTTGTAGCCAAAACGGATAGATATTTAAATTATCCATTTGGTACAATTTTCAGATAAAAAGGTGATTTTATAAAATAGTAATATGTAAGTATTATAAAGGCAAATTTAGACTAATTAGAGGTACGTTTGTGATTTTTTTCTATCGAACCAAAAATGCTCAATCGTGTTTTGGCTATTGTGGGTGTCTGTAGAAAATCCTTAAGATTGTTATGAATTTTTTTTAAGGAATAAATTGTAGTAAACTAATCACAATATAATAGGTCCGATTTGCCAGCTACGAACAACTATAGAATGTAACATTGGATTGCGATCAACTAAACGACAATTGAATAATTATAAACATAAACGTATTAAATAAATTACGTTAGTTTAATTAGCCAACTACATAAGTTAACAGAACATATTTCAAGTTTTAGTTTGCGCGAATTCCAACACATAATAAACTTTTAAATTGGAAAAAAATACTTAGAAACAGTTACGTTCTCAGTCTTTTTTTTAAATAATAGTGTTGTAATGTTGAATTTTCGATCAGAGCTGCCAGAGTACGAATTTAATCCGTGTGTTTTTTTCGTTCTTTAAGTACGATACTATCTTTTCATTTCATTTCTAATCAGCATACGACTTTTTTGTGCTGGTATACTCTCGCATCTTTTTCGCACCTGGCAGCACTGGCGCCCACGCACGTCGCAGTCTTTCGCCATCTTGGAAGTTGACTGTGCGCTCAATCGTGTGTTCTCTATATTCTGACTAGGCTTTTCGTTTTTTGGACTGTTAAACACCGCTGATGATAGTAGTATGCACATTTGGGGAACCGACAAGGTATAGTAGGTATACCTCTTAAAATATTAAACACTTTTTGCTTATCTCTAGCTATATTGAGATGACGATTTCGCCAAAACATTGACAATTAAAATGGTGATGGCGAGAAAAAAGGCAATAATGATAACCTTTTTCAAGACAGTTGAGGCGGCCTTTATCAGTGATAGTCTATCCCCCAATTATTTGAGTCATCAGTTTTGAGTGATATTGGGATTCTATAACATTTCGGATCCTTTGCCGTGAAGGAAAAAATGTAAGACAACCTACTTATCTGAAGATATTTTACACTTTTGCGACTCTAAGCAAGACATTGATGTCGTAACTATCGAAAGGGTAACAAAAGTCCTCTCAATTCTATTCAAGATAGTATCATCTTTTCAATTAAGGATTACTTATAAATACTTTTAAACTATCGCGTTGCATTATTATTAAATTAATGCATACGGGAATTAACGCGAAACGTACCTTTTTTATTTATTTTGCTGACGTTTCGTTCGGGTTTCACTGAACGTGGTCCCAGCTTGACTGAAACAGCGATGACGCCTCCCCCTGCCCGGTGTGATCTTCGTCCACCGTCATATTGTTCATTCTCCAAGTACCGTCACACACTACACTCACAGTGTCCCTATTCCGTATCGCAACCGTATTCTGGTGGTTAATCGATTGTGCACCAAACCGGGGTTGTGTTTTGTTAATCACTGGATTCCACACTGCTTTTGAATAAATAAAAAAGGTACGTTTCGCGTTAATTCCCGTATGCATTAATTTAATAGGGATTACTTATTAAGTAGCCGTAGGGCATTACTATTTCCCAAATGTTACCTGATGAACCTCACGTGAATAAGAAACTATGTTAAACTGTAGGATTACTCCAAAAGCGGTACGCAAGAAGTACGTAACTGCGTATCCGTGTTTCAGTGTCAAGCGACATTGAGCGTTAATATACATGATGATAAATATTTGGTTGGACATAAAAATAGGACGTCACTATCGGAAGACAATCGTATTATTTTATAGAGTAACCTCACTGAATTGATGTATTAATGACAATTTATCATAAATTTTTTCAAAGGAAAAGAAAAAATTACGTACAGCGAGGTGTGCATAATAATGATTGAAAATTGTTTACCCTGGCTGTCCCAGACGGCATTGAAAAGATATCAGAACGATTTTGCCATAATCCTAGCACAACAATTAAACACCTAAAGTGTAACATGAAACCAGGACAAAGGAAACGTGTTTGAGGATTTGCTGTCTAATAGTTTGGGATTGCACAATGGCAAATAAAAAAGCCGTCAAGATGGTGGATCGAACACTACGGGACATTAATTATGAGGAAATTTACATTACTTTTGATAGAGGAATTCACAATTAAGGAGATCAGGTAATGCCTTCCTGGTGACCTGAACTTGGAGATCTAGAGCTGACGAAATCAATATAAAAAATTAAGCTTGACAACCGTGAACTTTTGGCCATTCAGATGCCCAAAAATTTTCTAATGTTTTACCGAAATTAGAATAGGCTTCTTCCCTGAAGAAAACGGTCAGGGGTTAAGTGATTCTTCCAGAAATACTAGACAAAGTAAATTCAGGAAAACTCCAAAAATGGCAGGACATGCGTACATAGCTACGTGTCTGTGTTGCAGTGCCATGCAACATTGTGCGCTACGAAATGATGATAAAGTGTAATTTGGTTTGACATCGAAATAAGACGACACTATCGGGTAAATGTCGTGTTATTTTATGAAGAAAGGTCCTCATGAACGTTTTGAATGTACCACATGAAGAAAATTCTTCGTTATGTGAACGCGCTTTAATTCAAGATATGACCAAGCCGCTGCAATAAATGGAAATATTGTCACAAATTGTTGAAAATTTAGTGGTTATTAAATTTACTGCAATAGACCTCGACTAAATGTAACTTTATTGCAAAGGAACGTCATCGAAGCAGCGATTCTCAGTGGATTCAGTTCAGGTGAAAGTGTATATTTATACCACAAAACAAATACACCACTGATCCCCAACAATGTCCCATTCACATAGCTGCTTACTTCGCGACAACCGTAAAATATCCCAGGTCCATCTAAATCTAAATGTTTTTAAAGGTAGTTGTACGTTGCCTGCTTGCAGGTGAATAAGTAATATAATCTATATAGGTATGAGACCAAACAAAAATAAAACTATTAATGTCATTTTAATTTTGTCGTCGTGTATAAAGATGTAAGGAATGGAGGCATCTCTACTTAACTCCACCGAAAAGAGCAAGCTCTTAAATTAAAGAAGAAAGTATAAAGATATAACATACGAGTAATCTATCTGCCGAATCGCATTAAAAAACTCGGACTGTGAAATAAATTACACACTAAGTTACTAAATTTTTAAATACGCCAACCAATGTGCACAATAAAACTGAATTTCACGCGGACGAAGTCGCGGGCATCAGCTAGTAAATAAGAAACAATCCTAACTTACACTAACTTAAAACCCTCTAATACTAGTTTATAAACAAAAGTTTAAAAAATACTACACAAATAACCAAACAACCTTCAGAAAATCAGATCGCGGTAAAATTATAAACATAAAAGTTATTCAGTTTTTCCTCCTTCTGTAAAGTAGGGTCTGTGTATGATAAGATAATTTAGTTCTTCCCCGTATCTGCTTATTTGATTTTGATTTGATTTATCCTGTTGTTATGGTCTCTTATACAACGTCCCTTTTAATTAAGTACAAATACTTCAAGGGCTGCTTCGGAAAAACTGCTAAGTAGCAAAAAATAAGAAATCGGCAGGTTAGTTTTCGAGAAAACTGAATTACAAATTTTTCATAAAGGGACACCTTAGATCATTTAATACAGGATAAGCCTTACCTGCGCGTTCCCCTCTGCCAAAGTATAAGATCGCATGCTCTAATACGTTCATAAAAACTAGTTGCGTAATCGATTATGATCATTATGTGCATCGGTAAAGTATCGGAAGGACGTCTACAAGTTCTCGATTAAAAATGCCAAATTGTGCAGTTAACGCATGTAAAAAGAGGTCAAATACTTCTAATCTTAGTAAAGATGGAATAACCTTTCATTTGTAAGTATTTTTTTATTTTATTAACATTGATTTCTATTTAAATGTAATTACTTAAAAATCGATATAATATCTTTCAGTTTAGATTACGGCAAAAATAATCGAGTCAAGTTTGCAACTGCTTTCCTGCCATCCTGCCATGAGTGACGAGACATCGCATTATTATCGATGTCGATAAAAATTACATTTCCTTGATATAGTTTTATTTGTGATATAATTTTAATATCGAAATCCTTTAATTATTTTACAAGCTTTTATTTAGTTTTACCTGTCCCGTTGTCTGTCTGTCTGTAATCAAATCTTGCAAGTTAAATTAGACCCACTTCCTGGTTTCCGATTGAGCTGAAATTTTGCACGCATACGTATGTCGCGTGACAATGCAATATTATGACAACATGGATCTGATCTGATGATGGAGCTGGAAGGTGGCCATAGGAACTCCATGATTAAACGACATAACCCCATCAAGTTTGGGCTCGTAATATTCATCTTGACGAGTATTTTGTCTTTAGATGGTATCCAGGGTCTGATGATAGGGCTGCAAGGTGGATTAAGGACATAACCCCATCCAGTTTGGGCTCGTATGATTTGTCTTGACGAGTATTTTGTCTTTAGATGGTATCCAGGGTCTGATGATAGAGCTGAAAGGTGGCCATTGGAACTCCGTGATTAAACGACATAAGCCCATCGAGTTTGGGCTCGTATGATTCATCTTGACGGGTTTTTTGTCTTTAGATGGTATCCAGGGTCTGATGATGGAGCTGGAAGGTGGCCATAGGAACTCCGTGATTAAACGACATAACCCCATAACCTCATCTATATATGTATTTATTATAAAATATACAATCGTTGAGTTAGTATCCCATAATACAAGTTTTTTAGTTTTCTGTTTCGGCTATTTCTTCTTCACTTCGCAAGTTCTTTGGCATCCTTGGGTATATAACTTTATTATATTTGGAGAAGAAACAGAAGAGAAGCAGCACAGCTACGAATTCAACCGGGAACGCGCTTAGATGATGAAGAAGATGATAAAATATATATTGTCGAGTTAGTATCCCATAATACAAGTTTAAATACTCAAAAACTTGTATTATATTGTAGTATGCTTGAAGCGCCACGTAGGCAGTTTAAATAATAAAACTTGTTAAACTAATTAACAAGTTTTATAGTATTCGTGAAGCGCCACGTGGGCAGTATAAATAATAAAACTTGTAAAACTAAATAGATACTAAACTAGTTCTATTATTTAAACTGCTCACGTGGTGCCACACGTGACGTATTAACTTCTATCCCGAATTTCCGACATAATTATATGAAAACATTCCAGAGTTAAAACGAACGTAATTTTTTTTTCCGAAATATCGATGTCGATATTTTTTTTTTGTTGTTCAATCCTTTTGCACTAGGGTGTATTATTACTTGTACATACACATTTGTTTTAGTGTGAGTCTTGCTAGTGTGCAGAAAATAAACGAGTGTGTCAATTTTACGTAAGTGTGCGTTTATAACGACACAAATTATTTTTGTGACTGTGTGTGTTTTTAGATGTAGTAGTACCCTCCCCCCGCACCAAAAACGGCAGAAAGTTTTGTAAGAAGATTTGTCTGCGTAACTTATCCTGTATTAAATGATCTAAGAGGGACACATTAGAACAGCCTGTAGAAGATATTGTGTCTCTCGTACTATTTGTTTACTATCAAAATACGTTGCCTACACGCCCACTTACGCAAATTCATTCATAAATGAAAAATGCCATCTGCCGGAATTTGTATTAAATCACAAAATGAGACCATACCTACTTAAAGGTTCGATGCACTAACAGCTGTTCAAAGCTCTGTCATAGAAAAGTTGAAATACAGATGGTACATTCCATAGCGTTGCTTTGCTATTGTAGTATTAGAAGTAGACGTTTACGCTTACACACTATCATCGGCACTAAACGCCTTGGTTAAATAATGTCAAAAATGTATTTAGATAACCTTATTGTGAGGTTTATCGTACACTTAGTGAATGAAGCCAAAGGCTTAAAAATCTTGAATCATAGCTAAAAACACTTTTGATCGTGTCACCTTTCAGACGAAAAAACTTAATCAAAATACGTGTAACCACTATCATACCATTATTAATCTCTTTTTTGACAAAAAGGGCTACTTAGTCAAAATTCGAGTCGCGACATTTTTACTTTGTTCATTATGGTAATTTAACACGGTTGTAGTTGAAGCAAGATCCACTATTAGTCCCAAAATACAAGATTGTAGTTACCTATAACATACTAGTTCCTTACACACTTACTGCACTAAATGGTAACATATCCAACGTATACGTTTTTCTATTTAACTTAGGTAAGTATGCCAAAGTAGATCTCAAATCAGAAACGTGTTAATGTATTCATTGTAATATTAACTACCTACTGTCGCATCTGTACTGTGTGAACTGTATCTATTCTATGCCCGCGGTAGGTACTATGATCAAGCGACAAAGCCGTTCGGCGGCAAGCGCGCGGCTTTCGCGGCTTTCTTTGTCGGATGCCGCGAAAGAATATCGACACCATTTAATCCTTTGTTGTAAATACGCCGACAGTGCTGAATTGCCGACACGCGATAGATAGATAGTCTTTTTTCTCGCTCATGGCTTGTGCATGTCCTTCAGTTTGCCTTTACTAGGCGGCCAGTTGGAACGTACATTAATTACTAACAAAGGCCCTTCCGATTTCTGTTAGGAAATCAACCGGCAATGAGGTTCTTACCTACCTATCTACCTAGTTTTGTGTGGAAACCTAAGGGCTTACAGATTACGGGATCGAGATCTAGGCCCGTATTAATAAATCGAGCTCAAGACTGCACTCAAGTGCGATCTCAGCTGAGTTTCACTCAAGTTGTGATCACGCACTTAAGATGGTCGCTAATTAATAAACGTATATCAACAGAGTATCACTCAAGATCAACGAGATCTATGTACTTACGTACTAGAGAAGACGCCACATACAACAGTAGTGTTCTATTCATCATAGGCTATCACTGTTCACCTCACATTAGTCACTCGCTAGCAATACGCGCATAATACACTCCACGATTCATTAAAGAAAACACTGTCAACTTAGTCAAAAATGCCTTGGTGTGTGTTGAGATACTGCACTAGTAATTCAAAGAATAAAGCAAAATATAAAGGAATAACTTTCCATCGCTAAGTAACTAGATTTCATTGATTGAAAATTAAATACGGACTGCCAAATTTCGGCTGCCATAATGTATGAAGTGAGTGAATGATCTGTCAACCGATTGAATAATTCGTCATAGACTAACAAAACAGAAGTGAAATGTAGACATCATAAATATGCCTACATTTCACTTTCTTCATGGATGCATCGAAAAACTATTTGTTTGCTACTCAGTTATTAATGTTTGTAAAACGTTTAAAAATGTTTATATTTATAATTTTTATCTACATATGCTATAAATGCTTTACAAAAGTTTCCTAAAATCCTATAAATCCTTTATAAAATTAAGTCACATCTCGTACCGTCTCACTAGAACCTCCGAGGGCTCAAAAGTTTTGTATGTGGGGGCTGTACCCCTACATTCTGTTACAAAAACCTACAAAATTTCTGAGCCCTTTGAGGTGCCCCGCGCAACTTGAAACTACTATCAGATTTTGGATCCAAGATGGCTGCTTAGACATTTTTGATGTTTTATTATGTTTGTCCCTATAATTCTGTTTCCTCGTAACTACTACACGGCTAAATAGATTTTGATAAATTATATGTGGTTAGATTCATCTTAATCACTTGAGTGTCATAGCACAGAATAAATACCAGTAGTAGTCATAGGCTATATTAAAATTTTTGGAAAGCATAATGGCGGATTTTTGGCGCCCAATTGCGCAGCATAAGTGTATGATTATATATTACATTAAATACATAGATAGCTAACAAAGAAAAAAAAACTAATAGGTATACAAGTACAAGAAATCACTTTCTTCTAGTGCAAAACATTATGTAAAGAATTTAAGTAAGAATAATAAAAGGTTACCAATGAAACAGATATGTGCAGTTTAACTTTTACCTTTATAAATATGATAAGAAAAAAAAACAAACAAAAACACATTAAGAATGCAGCCGCCTCCCCTTCCGTGAAGATCGTAAAAGCTAGTCGTGGGTCTACAATCTAAAAATCTATATAACCATACAACCATCCATACACCCATCCGTACATCCAGCCATACTTACCAACATTCGCGTTTGTTAAAATATATGTAGGAATTAATTTGAACCACGTACTCGTAGGTAGGTAAAAATATATTGACCTTTCTGTACTACTCTCGTGTTTAGTCTATGAGAATGAAGAATGAATGAATAATCGAATCTGGGACATGGCCGTGTAGGAAGACGCCGAGTCTATATATTCATGTCGATGCTCAAGATCGATCTTGAGAGCGCGATCTCAGATTTTTGTTTTTATTGTGTGACCAACACTGTGGTATCAGATTTTCCAAGGTATCAGACGGCTTAACGTGCCTTCCAAAGCACGGAGGGCTCGAGATATTTTTTGGTACTTGTGGTCACCCATCCAAGTGCGGATCACGCCCAAGGTTGCTTAACATGCGAGAGCGCTAGTTACACATAGGTATGGCTTAACATGCCTTCCGAAGCACGGAGGGCTCGAGATATTTTTTGGTACTTGTGGTCACCCATCCAAGTGTGGACCACGTTCAAGGTTGCTTAACATGCGAGAGCGCTAGTTACACATAGGTATGGCTTAACGTGCTTTCCAAAGCACGGAGGGATCGAGATATTTTTTGGTACTTGTGGTCACCCATCCAAGTTCGGACCACGCCCAAGGTTGCATAACATGCGAGAGCGCTAGTTACACATAGGTATGGCTTAACGTGCCTTCCGAAGCACGGAGGGCTCGAGATATTTTTTGGTACTTGTGGTCACCCATCCAAGTGCGGATCACGCCCAAGGTTGCTTAACATGCGAGAGCGCTAGTTACACATAGGTATGGCTTAACGTGCCTTCCGAAGCACGGAGGGCTCGAGATATTTTTTGGTACTTGTGGTCACCCATCCAAGTGTGGACCACGTTTAAGGTTGCTTAACATGCGAGAGCGCTAGTTACACATAGGTATGGCTTAACGTGCTTTCCGAAGCACGGAGGGATCGAGATATTTTTTGGTACTTGTGGTCACCCATCCAAGTTCGGACCGCGCCCAAGGTTGCATAACATGCGAGAGCGCTAGTTACACATAGGTATGGCTTAACGTGCCTTCCGAAGCACGGAGGGCTCGAGATATTTTTTGGTACTTGTGGTCACCCATCCAAGTGTGGACCACATCCAAGGTTGCTTAACATGTGAGAGCGTTAGTTACACATAGGTATGGCTTAACGTGCTTTCCGAAGCACGGAGGACTCGAGACGTTATATGGTACTTTTGGTCACCTATCCAAGTGCTGACCAGGCCCAGGGTTGCTTAACACGTGAAAGCGTTAGTAAGAGCTCGCAACATTTCAAGCTACTTATGGTGGCCCATCCAAGTAAGGACCACGCCCAGGGTTGCTTAACACGTGAAAGCGTTATTACGACTTAACGTGCCTTCCAAAACACGGAGGAGCTCGCGACATTTTATGCTACTTCTGGTCACCCATCCAAATGCGGACCACGCCCAGAGTTGCTTGACATTAGAAATCGTTAGTAATGCATAGGTACGGGGTTAAAGTACCTTTCGAAACACGGAGGATCTTGAGACATTTTATGCTACTTATGGTCACCCATCCAAGTCCATCCAACGCCCGGGTTTGTTTAACATGCGCATCCATCAAAGTGCGTAAGTACATACTTTCATAATACTCCACAATGGTGATTATTTTTGTTGATAATATTTTCAAAATTAATTACTAAGCCAAAAACTTCAATACAAAATTCATCTAATCGCGCACTTAAGTCATGGTCCGACTACACTCAGGAAAAACGTGTTTGAGTAGCATCTTGAGTGCGCGCTTAAGTTCTGATACTTGTTTATTAATACGTCGCTCACTCAGGTGATACACGGAACTCAAGCGTTGACTCAAGTAAGGTTTATTAATTAGCACGGCAACTCAAGCTCGCACTTAAGACCGAACTCAAAGTTGAGTGCGATTTATTAATACGGGCCCTAGTAAATGTACCTGGGTACAGTGCAGAGTAAAATATGATTTGTGCAGTGTGAAACATGAATTTCAAGCAAGTGTTTCAAGGTGTTTTAAGTGTTGGAATGCCAGCTTATCTGGTCCTAAATTTCTGAAGGAAGTTCCTGTCATGATACTGACGTAACAGGTATGTACCTACCTATTGCATATTATTTGTTACTAATGTAATGAGGCATGTACCTAGCCTAGGAAGTGTAAATTATTAATTCTCATCATCTTAGATCGAAATCTTTATATGTAGATGCCCACGCATACAACGCAATCGTATGTAGGTAGCTACATAGTAGGTAAATACCCACCACTAATCTACCCTTTTTCTGATCTTTCCGCTGTTTTATTTTTTAGTACCTACCTAGCCAGGTAAACTGTTTATGAATGAATCAATAATACCTAGGTACCGAGCACACAGATCTGTGATACCGACATCGAACAATGATCATGAATGAATAGGATGGGACTATGATAGTGTTGCCAATTAATATTTGAAAATTCCCCAAACTTGCAATTCTTAATTTAATTTGAAGCAGATAGGTTAGCAGGTAGGTAGGTAGTTGAAAAACTGCAGCTTGCAGCAGCAGGTAGTGAGTACGACAAATAAATTATTATTTTTATTAGTTTATTAATTCTTCCATGCTGGTTTGGGGAAAAAGAAAAAACAGAACGTACCTACCAGCTGCTTCTCTTCCTCCGCAGATTTTAAAAGCCAAACGAGGGAATGGGTAAGAATCTGAATCATATCAATAGGCGATGTGGTTAGAAACACATCATTATTATGATTTCATTTTTCCACCTTCATGCCCACTATCACGCTAAAAGTGGCCTGGGCTGCTCCTCTAGGGATAAAGACATGATAGTGTATCTATTAATAAATACAGATGTATTTATTAATAGAAACTTATTTAAGTACCTAGATATTTAGGTAAATTAAAAAAAAAATATCCATGTTTCACATTGAAATAAAACTATGATCCTACCTATCATGCAGTTCATGAAAACACATTTATAAATTTTTATTTGTACTTAATTAAAAGGGACGTTGTATAATGATATGTCAATGCTGCTTACTCCAAACTGCGTAGAGCGTGAAGTTGTCAGCGTCCGCGAGGGCGCGGCGCAGGCTCCGCTCGCAGGGCTGCTCCGCGGCGCTCCAGGGCTCGCGCTGCAGCGCCGCCCCCAGCAGCTGCGGGAACGTCTGCACGGCTGTCACATCCTTTAATAGCTTCGTTATATTATTCAAATCACTGCCAGTTCCAAGTCTCTCCTCTTCCAGACAGTCGCCTTGAATAACATCTGCAAACCAATGTCAAACATAATTATTAAGAAAAATCAAAGTCCCAACCAATGTCTGCTAATATATAATAATATATGACAAAACTCTGAGATTCATTGTAAATCTTTCAGTTATGCACGAAAAAAATACATAAGGCTTTGAAATACTATGTAACTAACTAACTACAAAGGAACAAAAGATTGTTAAAGTTTTGCAAAGCGAACAATTAGCGTTGGTTGACACGACTCATACGAGTGCATGTGGGGATGGTGAATGTGAGAATTCACTAGGTACGTAAGGATTTACTAGTGGTAGCGGTGTAAAGAGGAGAAGGGCCACGAGCGGTGGTGTGACCTTGTGAAGTAAGATATATTTTTTAGGGTTCCGTACCCGAAGGGTGCAAACGGGACCCTAATACTGAGACTCCGCTATCTGTCCGTCTGTCCGTCTGTCTGTCTGTCCGTCAGTCACAGGGCTCTATCTCTTGAACCGTAATAGCTAGACACTTGAAATTTCCACCGATTATGTATTACTGTGGCAGATATAACAACAAATACTAAAAAAAAAATAGTTAAAAATTAAAGGGGGTCGTCATACAAGAAATGTGTTTTTTTCGCTTGTTACTCGTACATTACCTAGTTACATTACCAGCAATGTACAAGGAAAACAAATTGTTTGCACAAAACCGGGTAATGTACTAAGAAACATTCGTTCTTTGTACATTACCAATTACATTACCAGCTATGTACAAGGAAAACATATTCTTTGCACAAAACCGGGTAATGTACTAAGAAACATTCGTTCTTTGTACATTACCAATTACATTACCAGCTATGTACAAGGAAATAAATATTCTTCCTACATTACTCGGTTTTGTACGAAGAAATAATTGTTCCTGCTACAAAACCAAGGAGGTATATTTAATAAAACAAATGCTGTTTCTTCGCACAACGTATTAGTATTGCGATTCCACATGGACACGATTTTTTAGACTAAATTTTTTAGACTACTTATTAATTTTTTAGAAAAAATTAATAAGTATTTAACTAGAACCACTTTTTAGAACGCAGAAAAAATGTGTCAGCGCCATGTTTGGTGCAAGGCAAACAGAGAGCTGTGTTCCTTATTTCAAAAAACTTAATATATTAACTTTATACAGTTTATATATTTTGGAAGCATGTTTATATGTAAAACCAAATTTGGATAAATTCAAACAGATTACTAATAGGCACCCCAAAACCTGTAAAAACAAAATACAAATACACCCACAAAAAAATTCCAACATGGCTGCATATGACAGAACAGTGTTTATTTTAGGACCTAAATTATATAACAAATTACCTGACTGTTTGAAAGAACTTAATACTAGACTATTTAAATTTAAATTGAAACAATTATTATTACAAAAATGTTATTATAGTATACAGGAATTTATATGTGACAAATTATATGATATTGAATGATTTATAATTAAGTAAGTAATTATTTTTGTAACACCCGAGAGGGTAAGTAAGGAGAACTGTATATAGTTATAAGACCTTGTGAACTCTTACTATGCAAATAAAGAATTGAATTGAATTGAATTGAATAGAATGGTCCTCCAGTTGAGACACAGCTCTATTTATCCGAATATTAACTTCGATGTCATTCAAGGTTTTTTTTAGTATGGAATTTTTGATTGAACTTAGACTTAGAGACAGCGTAAAATGTGGCGTCATCGTGTAAAACCGATAGTAGATGTGAAAGTGTTGGATATGAACGACCAACAAATCTTTTCATAGAATTCCACCCTTCTGCATAGCTGTTAGTACGGTGTTGTTCATTGTGACAACACCATACCTTGTGGAATTCTTTGTTTTTGATCCAGGTTGTGTACATATATTTGTTAAACTTAGCAATTTTAGTATTATTCAGACTCTCGTTTTGTATATACTTCCAACCTTCTTCTATGTTTTCGATGGGCAAAATTGCCAGCCCTGCACAGAGGCAAACGTGACGATTACTAACTATTGATGTTTTTTTTATTCCTAAACTTCTAGCTTTTCGCTTTAAGCTCTTATGGTAATGAAAGTAACAACCTCGTATTACAATGTTTGGGAATATTTTTTCAATAGCATTTCTTGCCGCTAATTCAAAATCAAATGTAAATTGATCGGGTTCCCATTCGGGTATCTGAGATTTTATCATATGGAATAAATATTTCGTAAGTGAATTGCAGAGGAATTATATTTGTTGATTCGTCGTCACTTCAATGTTTTTTGGTTGATTTGATACGCAACTATCATGATGCAGAACACCAGCTGTAACTTTCTCTTCGGTCACTGTTAAATTGCCTCGACATGTCTTAAAATTCGCACACGCCCAGTATTGTGAACCATTTTGAAAACGCTTTCCTTTATGGTATTTATGGTCATCATATAACAATACTTGGCCTCCTCTTCTGGACGTGATATACACCAGTTCGCTCGTAGAACTACTCGGAATTTCAGTAGACATTATGAAACTATTTTCCCATTCCTTTGTATCTTCATTTCACAAATTAACTATTTTATGACATGAATTGAATGCATGATGTCAAGCTTGTCAATATTTGAAAATAAAAAGATAAACCCACATTAATAAGTTAGATACACTACTTGTGGAACCTCCTTGGTTTTGTACCAGGAATAACTATTTCTTCGTACAATCCGAGTAATGTAGGAAGAATATTTATTTCCTTGTACATAGCTGGTAATGTAATTGCTAATGTACAAAGAACGAATGTTTCTTAGTACATTACCCGGTTTTGTGCAAAGAATATGTTTTCCTTGTACATTGCTGGTAATGTAACTAGATAATGTACAAAATTCAAAATTCAAAAATTCAAAATATCTTTATTATCATAGGATATTTATAATATCTCTTAATAGTCACTTTGTTTTGTTTTGCACAAATGTTGACGTCAAATCGTTACTTAAAGCTAAGTTTACGCCGCTTCCTAGGCGCAAGTGCAGAAGAAGCGGCAACAAACTGCACTGCACGTTTTCTCCAAAGACGTCAACTAACAAACTAAAAACTTAAAATTAGTTATATAGATGGACAGAGATTACATTGTTTATTATGTCATAATTAAATTGAATTATAAGTATTACGAAATTAAAAATAATGTCAATTTGTAAATTTAGTATGTACCAATGTACCTAAATTATGACATGTCTAAGTATACAAACCTTTAAGAGGGACCCGCGCCAAGCTCAAGCCAGACCTTTTTGTCTTTAAGATAGTCATCGGTCCTATAATAAGCCTTCTCACAAAGTACTTTCTTTACATAAGCTTTGAATTTTCTGTCTGGCATATCAAGATCTGATTTTGACAATTTATTATAAAAAAGTATACACTTCCCCATAAAAGACTTACTGACTGTATTCAGCCTGTAATACGGGCTAACTAAGTCATTCTTATTACGTAAATTTCTATCTGTAAAATCACTTACTTTATTGAACATGGAAATATTTTTCCTTACATACATTATATTTTCAAATATGAATTGTGATGCAAAAGTAAGTATACCTATTTCCTTGAATAATTCCCTCAGTGAGTCTCTCGATCCTAAACCGTAAATAGCACGAATCGCTCTTTTTTGTAAAAGAAAAATAGTCTGAATGTCCGCTGCACTCCCCCATAGAAGTATCCCGTAAGACATTAGACTGTGAAAGTAACTAAAGTACACTTGTCTAGCAGTTGCTACATCTGTCAATTGTCTTATTCTCCTAACAGCGTAAGCCGCAGAGCTAAGCCTATTAGAAAGTTTAGTTATATGAGCGCCCCATTGAAGTTTCGAATCAATTGTGATTCCTAAAAAGGTAGTACTTTCAACCAGATCGAGTTTCTGACCATTAATTAGTATGTCAACACAGGCTTGATTCACATTAGGAAGAGAGAATCGAATGCATTGGGTCTTGTTCGCATTTAACATGAGGTTATTGGCCGAAAACCAATCAGAAATTAAAGATAAGGTGCTGTTCACCGCGCTAGCATCACTGTTATGTCGATCTATTTTAAATATTAGCGAGGTGTCATCAGCAAACAGCACCATGTCAGCCTCTTTCTCAACCATGTAAGGCAAGTCATTGACATAAACTAAGAAAAGGAACGGTCCTAGAATTGAACCTTGGGGAACGCCCATTTTCACATTAGACCCGTGTGATTTTACGCCGTTTATATCAACAGTTTGAAGCCTATCAGTTAAGTAAGATTCTATTAATTTAATTGACTTATCATCAAAACCGTATTGACGAAATTTGAGCAAAAGTGTTGGATGATCAACGCAATCAAATGCTTTAGAAAGATCGCAAAATGATCCAATTGCATCATTTCTGTTTTCCCACGCGTCGTAGATATTAGTAATAAGTGCTACTCCTGCATCGGTGGTCGATTTTCCAGCAGTAAAGCCGTATTGTTGGCTATGGAAAAGATTATTGGTCTTAAAGTGAAGTAGCATTTGATTGAGCATTATCTTTTCGAACACCTTACTCAAAACTGGCAGAATAGAGATAGGTCTGTAGTTGCCAGGGTCTGTTTTTTCTCCTTTTTTGAATAAGGGGATTAGTTTACTACATTTCATTAAGTTAGGGAATATGCCTTCATCAATACATTCGTTAAATATAAAAGCTAAATCGGCAGCAATTATGTGTATAATATGACTTACTACGGCTACTGACATGCCCCAGTGATCTTCTGATTTATTTAAATTTAACTGTTTAAAAGCATCTATTATATCGCTAGGGCTAACATGCTTAAAATTAAATTTAGAATCACAAGGGCTAACATTACTCTTAAGCAAAGCCTCAGCACGCTGGGCGCTAGAACTCACATTAGAAGTGAGTTCCAAAGGAATGTTAGTAAAATAATCATCAAATATATTTACTATTTCTTCAGTTTTTGAAGTATTTTTACCATTACATTTGATTCGGCAAATATTTTCTTTGGTTTTATTTTTAACTGTTTCCTTATTTATGACACTCCATGTTTCTTTAATTTTATTAGGAGCATTATTTATTTTTTTGCTAATACTATTCGACTTGGCTCGTCTACAAACTTTTTTAAATATTTTAGAATAATTTCTAACATATTCTATAAAAGAAGGATTAAAGTTATATTGTTTTTGGGCATATAGATCATATAACCTGTTTCTACTTATGTAGATGCCGGTAGTAGCCCATTCACTAAACTGTGATTTACTATGAACTACTACTCTTTTTTGTTTTAATGTTTTAGAATACTCAGAGGAAACAGTACTAAATAGTTTATTATAATGGTCGTCAGGATTATTTCCTGTATATACCACTGATAATAATTTGTTATCTAAATTATTTTTAAGTTTTTTTATGTTTTTAGAAGTAATCGGTCTACACAAGATCTTATCTTTTCTCAAATTACTGGTGGACTCTTTGACAAAAGCTACATATACACCAGAATGATCTGAAGGCAATTTATTAATAACAGATTTATCACAATATTGAATATTACTAAAAAAATTATCAAGACATGTGCCAGATGTAGCTGTAATTCTGGTTGGCTCAAAAAATAAGTTTTCTAATCCATAACACTTAAAAAGATTTAGGAATTGTGTGCTCTTTGGATTATGTACTAAAATATCAACATTAAAATCCCCGCAAATAATTAAATTCTTTTTACTAGTTGAACAGGACTTAAGAACCTGGTCCATTGCTTTTAAAAAACGAACGTACGAGTAACAAGCGGTTTTTTTCAGCGTTTATAACTTGATCTTCATAATGGCATTAACTAGATACTTGAAATTTTCACCAATTATGTATTACTATGACCACAATAACAACAAATACTAAAAATAAAATAAAGTTAAAAATTAAAGGGGGTCGTCATACAAGAAACGTGTTTCTTCAGCGTTTTAAAACATTGTACGGTGGTACGGAACCCTTCATGTACGAGTCCGACTCGCACTTGCCTGTTTATTTTATTTGTTTTCGTACAAATTTAACAAAATAATCATTGTCAACATTCTGTTCATTTTCCTTCAAGCGTAGCGACATTGCATATTGTATAGTCATGTCTGAATCTATTAACAAAAGACCCAGATGCATGAGAATAAAATCAACTAAATCATCTATTTTTAATTGTTTAAGACCAGCGATTACAGAGGTAAACTTAACAAATTCTTTTTCTACATTAGCGGGGATAGACGCGCCAGTTAGCTTTAGCGAAAACAATTGGTTAAGGTATTAAACTGCGAGCGCTGTGCTATCTAAATATTTAGCGAAAAGCGCATTTCATATTACTGGATAATTTTCCGCGGATGAAGTGATTCTTGCAGCGATATTAAGAGCCCGTCCCTTAAGAACGCGTATGACATAGACATAGACACATTTTTATGAACTTGATAGTACTTAGAGCGATCTTAAATATTATCAATATTAACGAAATACTCACTTTGAAATAGAAACACATTACACAGCACAGTTCAGGACTAACTCTATCTATCTATACATATAATAAAACAGTAAAAATCGCGTGTCTGTACATTTAATTTTATCAAAAAATGAGTGTGTGCGATTAGAAAAGAGTAACTAAATACAAAAAAGATTAAAAAACATTTTTATCTGTCTGTCTGTATGTTCACGCTAATCTTCGAAATTACGGGACGAATTTAAACGTGGTTAATTTATTTATTCAATAGTAGATTAGGCTCATCTCGGAGCAACACATAGGCTTTGTTTCATCAAAATCGGATGTCAGGGGAAAAAGTTATCATCATTTTTAAGGTTATTTTTATTACACCGCTCGCCTGTGCATAAAAATGCATATGAAAATATCACTACAAGGGTCGATTCGAAAGCTTAACTGCCCTAAAAAATTAATGAAAATATTATTTTATCAATATATATTTGTAGCGGGCAAATTTGTTCGCGTAAAATTGAGTTTATTACGAAATTTTGTTTGTCAAAGTAAGTAGATTAGTCGATTCCTATTTTTGCTTTAGAAAATAGACCAAGATAAAGTTACCAGATAATATAACGGGCGCTACATAAGTTTCTCTACTTCTATATGGCGTATTATTAGGATAACTTATAAATACCTACAGGAACGTCATTTCACTGTCAAATCTGGAAGTACATTTGGAAAAATTTATTGTATTTCTTGAAAACTTCCCGTTTTAGTTTCTGAGGTCGTTCAGAAAAAAAAAGCGAAGTTTCCTCCAACTTCGAAATTTTTACTACAGAGAAAATTTTAAGCAATCGTGTTTTTGAAACATATTATATACTAGCTGATGCCCGTGACTTCGTCCGCGTGAAATTCAGTTTTATTGTGCACATTGGTTGGCGTATTTAAAAATTTAGTTTAAGTAACTGTGTGTATTTTATTTTACATTACGAGTTTTTTAATGCGATTCGGCAGATAAATTACTCGTATCTTTTCGGTGGAGTTAAGTGGAGATGCCTCCATTCCTTACATCTTTATACATGACGACAAAATTAAAATGACATTAAAAGTTTTATTTTTGCTTGGTCTTTATACCTTTATAGATTACAATACTTATACACGTGCAAACAGGCAACGTACAACTGCCTGTGGAAAAAAAAATTAGATTTAGATAAACCTGGGACATTTTAGGGTTGTCGCGAAGTAAGCAGCTATGGAAATGGGACATTGTTGGGGATCAGTGGTGTATTTGTTTTGTGGTATGAACACACTTTCACCTAAACTGAATCCACTGAGAATCGCCGCTTCGATGGCGGCGGATATATTCCTTTGCAATATAGTTACTTTAAGTTGAGTTCTATTGCTTAATTCAGCCGTAGAAATATTTCTAAAAATTATTATCGGTATGTCAAGTTTGAGCGTAATTTTGAGTGAAGACGGCTGGCAGTAAAAGAACTCAAAAGCTAACCACTTAATTCCTAACAATTTGTGACAATATTTCCATTAATTGCAGCGGTTTGGTCATTCCTTAAAGTAAAGCGCGTTCACATAACGTAGAATTTTCTTCATGTGGTAAACTCGAAACGTCCATGAGGACCTTTACCTTCTTTTTTTAAATAACGTGACAGTCATCCAATAGTATCGTCTTATTTTGATGTCAAACCAAATTAGACTTTATCATCATTTCGTAACGCTCAATGTATGTTGCTTGACACTTCAACACAGACACATAGACATGTACGCATGCATGTTCTACAGCTTTTTAAGAAAATTTCCTGAATTTACTTTGTCAAGTGTTTCCGGAAGATTCACGGAGAAGATGATTCCTGAAGAAAACGGTCAGCTCTCAACTGACCGTTTCCTTCAGGGAAGAAGTTGAGTTGAGAAAATGAGTAAAACACTGCAGTCAGTAATGGCAACATCAAAAAATGTGTGGGCGGCAAAATCTTGGAATCAAGACTTGTTTGCAGTTTTGAGTTCCGCGGGATGCTTTACCCCAGTATACAAAATTCCAGATCCCTTCGATGTTCCAGTAGGACGTTATGAACGAATAAAGTTAAAAAAAAAATCCAGACGCCATCTTGGATTCCAAAAAAAATTGTCAGATTTGGATTCCGTGACGCAGATAACCCTTGCATTCTGAATTTCAGTCAAATCGGAAGCAGTCGAGTATTGGCAGCCTTCTTGAAAAATTTTAAAAAAACGCTCAGCGCTTGGTGGGAGTGGCTCGGCCTACGGCCTCGCCACGCAGCTCGGCCTGCGGCCTCGCGGTATAGCTCAGGTCAAACAGGTCAAACAACTATGTCAATCAGTGAGTCAGTGGTAATGTAGGTTTATATATTATAACTAGCTTTTCGGGCGCTGCGCGGGCTGCAAGCAGCCCGCGGTTTTTCGTGCAGCTGTTGGAGTTGGTTGGAATCTTATTTCCAGTTGAGAGAATAAGTATGGTGCTAAGTCCGTATAAAAAAAATAAAAACGTATACGGGCTGCCATCTTGGAATCAGATATGGATTGCAGTTTTGAGTTTCGCGGGGTGGTTTACCCCAGCATACAAAATTTCAGACCCCTTCGATGTTTCAGTAGGACGTTATGAATGAATAAAGTTTAAATTCTAAAATCCAGACGCCATCTTGGATTCTAAAAAAAATGTCAGATTTGGATTCCGCGATTCAAAAAACCCTTGCATACTGAATTTCACTCAAATCGGACGCAGTCGACTATTGGTGGCCATCTTGGAAAATTTAAAAAAAAACGCTTATCGCTTTGTGGGAGTGGCTCGGACTACGGCCTCGCCACGCAGCTCGGCCTGCGGCCTCGCGGAACATCTCAGCCTTTTGCCTTCGGCCTCAGGCTTCGCTTAGTGACCTGGGGGGGGGGGGGGTTCTGGGGGAGGGGGGAGGTCAGGATGGGCTCGGGCCCCGCCCTCACCACGCAGCTCGGCCTACGGCCTCGCGGAAGAGGTCTGTTTTTGGCCTTTGGCCTCTGACTTCGCAAAGACACTTGAGAAGGGGGGGATTCTGGGGGAAGGGGGGAGGTCAGGAGAGGCTCGGGCGTCACCCTTGCCACGCAGCTCGGCCTGCGGCCTCGCTTTCCGCTCGACATACGGTCTCGCGGTAGACGCCCGGAAATTGTCCTTGTATGGCGGCCATCTTGGATTTTGAAAAAAAATCAAAAAACAAATGATAATCGTCAAATTGCTTACAACCCCCTATATTTTGGAAAAAAAATCATACCCCTAACCCTAACCGTTTTTGCAGGCTGTACCTCGTCCACTTTAAGATCTGATGATCTTCAAAATGTCAGATTTTTCTGGTACTCACTGGAGCATCCTCTACACGACCAAACATCAATCATTACCCCACCCACCCGGGAACAGGTCAAACAACTATGTCAATCAGTCAGTCAGTCAGTGGTAATGTAGGTTTATATATTATAACTAGCTTTTCGGGCGCTGCGCGGGCTGCAAGCAGCCCGCGGTTTTTCGTGCAGCTGTAGAAGTTGGCTAAAGTACATCTCCAGTTGGGAAAATGGGTAAAACACTGCAGTCAGTAATGGAAACATCAAAAAATGTGTGGGCGGCAAAATCTTGGAATCAAAACCGTTTTGCAGTTTTGAGTTCCGCGGGATGCTTTACCCCAGCATACAAAATTCCAGACCCCTAAGATGTTCCAGTAGGACGTTATGAATGATAAAGTTAAAAAAAATATCCAGACGCCATCTTGGATTCCAAAAAAAATTACAGGTTTGGATTCCATGACGCAGAAAACCCTTGCATTCTGAATTTCAGTCAAATCGGAAGCAGTCGAGTATTGGCGGCCATCTTGGAAAATTTAAAAAAAAACGCTCAGCGCTTGGTGAGAGTGCTACGGCCTCGCCACACAGCTCGGCCTCCGGTCTCGCTTTCCCACCCATCGTACACACTCGGAAATTGTCCTTGTATGGCGGCCATCTTGGATTTTGAAAAAAATCAAAAAATAAATGACAGTCGTCAAATTGCTTACAACCCCCTACATTTTGGAAAAAAAATCACACCCCTAACCGTTTTTGCAGGCTGTACCTCGTCCACATTAAGATCTGATGATCTTCAACATGTCCGATTTTTCTGGAACTCACTGGCGCACCCTCTACACGACCATACATCAATCATTACCCCACCCACCCGGGAACAGGTCAAACAACTATGTCAGTCAGTGAGTCAGTCAGTCAGTGGTAATGTAGGTTTATATATTATAACTAGCTTTTCGGGCGCTGCGCGGGCTGCTAGCAGCCCGCGGTTTTTCGTTTAGCTGTTGAAGTTGTTGGAATCTTATTTCCAGTTGAGAGAATAGAATATGCTAAACTCAGTATAAAAAAAATAATAACGTATACGGGATAGGTATCTTGGATCAAATTTTGTTTGAATTTTTGAGTTCCGCGGGGTGCTTTACCCCAGCATACAAAATTTCAGACCCCTTTGATGTTCCAGGAGGACGTTATGCACAAATAAAGTTAAAAAATTTAAAATCCAGACGCCATCTTGGATTCCAAAAAAAACGTCAGATTTAGATTCCGCGATTCAAAAAACCCTTTACATACTGAATTTCACTCAAATCGGACGCATTCGACTATTGGCGGCCATCTTGAAAAATTAAAAAAAAGAAAAAAAATCACACCCCTAACCGTTTTTGCAGGCTGTACCTCGTCTACATTAAGATCTGATGATCTTCAACATGTCCGATTTTTCTGGAACTCACTGGTGCACCCTCTACACGACCATACATCAATCATTACCCCACCCACCCGGGAACAGGTCAAACAACTATGTCAATCAGTGAGTCAGTCAGTCAGTGGTAATGTAGGTTTATATATTATAACTAGCTTTTCGGGCGCTGCGCGGGCTGCTAGCAGCCCGCGGTTTTTCGTGCAGCTGTTGAAGTTGTTGGAATCTTATTTCCAGTTGAGAGAATAGAATATGCTAAACTCAGTATAAAAAAAATAATAACGTATACGGGATAGGTATCTTGGATCAAATTTTGTTTGCAGTTTTGAGTTCCGCGGGGTGCTTTACCCCAGCATACAAAATTTCAGACCCCTTTGATGTTCCAGGAGGACGTTATGCACAAATAAAGTTAAAAAATTTAAAATCCAGACGCCATCTTGGATTCCAAAAAAAACGTCAGATTTAGATTCCGCGATTCAAAAAACCCCTTACATACTGAATTTCACTCAAATCGGACGCATTCGACTATTGGCGGCCATCTTGAAAAATTAAAAAAAAACCGCTTAGCGCTTGGTGGGAGTGGCTCGGCCTACGGCCTCGCCACGCAGCTCGGCCTGCGGCCTCGCGGAACATCTCAGCCTTCGGCCTTCGGCCTCAGGCTTCGCTTAGTGACTTGGTGTTCTGGGGGAGGGGAGAGGTCAGGAGCGGCTCGGCCTTCGGCCTCGCGGGGAGCTTAGTTTTCGGCCGTTGGCCTCTGACTTCGCAAAGACACTTGAGGGGGGGGTCTGGGGGAAGGGGGGAGGTCAAGAGGGGCTCGCTCGTCACCCTTGCCACGAAGCTCGGCCTTCGGCCTCGCTTTCCGCTCGACCTGCGGTCTCGCGGTACACACTCGGAAATTGTCCTCGTATGGCGGCCATCTTGGATTTTGAACAAAATCAAAAAACAAATGACATTCGTCAAATTGCTTACAACCCCCTACATTTTGGAAAAAAAATCACACCCCTAACCGTTTTTGCAGGCTGTACCTCGTCCACATTGGATTCCAAAAAAAAACGTCAGATTTAGATTCCGCGATTCAAAAAACCCCTTACATACTGAATTTCACTCAAATCGGACGCATTCGATTATTGGCGGCCATCCTGAAAAATTAAAAAAAAACCGCTTAGCGCTTGGTGGGAGTGGCTCGGCCTACGGCCTCGCCACGCAGCTCGGCCTGCGGCCTCGCGGAACATCTCAGCCTTCGGCCTTCGGCCTCAGGCTTCGCTTAGTGACTTGGGGGGGTGTTCCCCCTTCCACATTAAGATCTGATGATCTTCAACATATCCGATTTTTCTGGTACTCACTGGAGCACCCTCTACACGACCATACATCAATCATTACCCCACCCACCCGGGAACAGGTCAAACAACTATGTCAATCAGTGAGTGAGTCAGTGGTAATGTAGGTTTATATATTATAACTAGCTTTTTGGGCGCTGCGCGGGCTGCAAGCAGCCCGCGGTTTTTCGTGCAGCTGTTGAAGTTGGTTGGAATCTTATTTCCAGTTGAGAGAATAGGTAAGGTGCTAAAGTCAGTATAAAAAAAAATAAAAACGTATACGGGCCGCCATCTTGGAATCAAATTTTGTTTGCAGTTTTGAGTTCCGCGGGGCGCTTTACCCCAGCATACAAAAATTTAGACCCCTTCGATGTTTCAATAGGACGTTATGAACGAATAAAGTTAAGAAAATTAAAATCCAGACGCCATCTTGGATTCTAAAAAAAATGTCAGATTTGGATTCCGCGATTCAAAAAACCCTTGCATACTGAATTTCACTCAAATCGGACGCAGTCGACTATTGGTGGCCATCTTGGAAAATTAAAAAAAAAAGGCTTATCGCTTGGTGGGAGTGGCTCGGCCTACGGCCTCGCCACGCAGCTCGGCCTGCGGCCTCGCGGGAAGCTTGGTTTTCGGCCTTTGGCCTCTGGCTTCGCTTAGAAACTTGAGGGGCGGGGGTACTGGGAAAAGGAGGAGGTAAAGAGGGGCTCGGGCGTCACCCTCGCCACACAGCTCGGCCTGCGGCCTCGCTTTCCGCTCGACCTACGGTCTCGCGGTACACATCCGGAAATTGTCCTTGTATGGCGGCCATCTTGGATTTTGAAAAAAATGAAAAAACAAATGACAGTCGTCAAATTGCTTACAACCCCCTACATTTTGGAAAAAAAATCACACCCCTAACCCTAACCGTTTTTGCAGGCTGTACCTCGTCCACATTAAGATCTGATGATCTTCAACATGTCCGATTTTTCTGGGACTCACTGGAGCATCTTCTACACGACCATACATTAATCATTACCCCACCCACCCGGGAACAGGTTAAACAACTATGTCAATCAGTGAGTGAGTCAGTGGTAATGTAGGTTTATATATTATAACTAGCTTTTCGGGCGCTGCGCGGGCTGCAAGCAGCCCGCGGTTTTTCGTGCAGCTGTTGAAGTTGGCTAAAGTACATGTTCAGTTGAGTAAATGGGTAAAAAACTGCAGCCAGTAAGGAAACATAAAAAAATGTATGGGCGGCAAAATCTTGGAATCAAAACTTGTTTGCAGTTTTGAGTTCCGCGGGGTGCTTTACCCCAGCATACAAAATTTCAGACCCCTTTGATGTTCCAGTAGGGCGTTTTGAACGAATAAAGTTAAATTTCTAAAATCCAGACGCCATCTTGAATTCCAAACAAAATGTCAGATTTGGATTCCGTGATTCAAAAAACCCTTGCATACTGAATTTCACTCAAATCGGACGCAGTCGACTATTGGCGGCCATCTTGGAAAATAAAAAAAAAACGCTTATCGCTTGGTGGGAGTGCCTCGGCCTACGGCCTCGCCTCGCGGAACAGCTCAGACTTCGGCCTTCGGCCTCAGGCTTCGCTTAGTGACTTGGGGGGGGGGGGGGGGGGGTCAGGAGGGGCTCGGGCTTCACCCTCGCCACGCAGATCGGCCTTCGGCCTCGCGGAGAGCTTAGTTTTCGGCCTTTGGCCTCTGGCTTCACTTAGTGACTTTGGGGGGGGGTTCTGGGGGGAGGGGGGAGATCAAGAGGGGCTCGGGCGTCACCCTCGCCACGCAGCTCGGCCTGCGGCCTCGCTTTCCGCTCGACCTGCGGTCTCGCGGTACACACCCGGAAATTGTCCTTGTATGGCGGACATCTTGGATTTTGAAAAAAATCAAAAAACAAATGACAGTCGTCAAATTGCTAACAACCCCTTACATTTTGGAAAAAAAATCACACCCCTAACCCAAACCGTTTTTGCAGGCCGTACCTCGTCTACATTAGGATCTGATGATCTTCAACATGTCAGATTTTTCTGGTACTCACTGGAGCACCCTCTATACGACCATACATCAATCATTACCCCATCCACCCGGGAACAGGTCAAACAACTATGTCAATCAGTCAGTCAGTCAGTGGTGATGTAGGTTTATATATTATAACTAGCTTTTCGGGCGCTGCGCGGGCTGCAAGCAGCCCGCGGTTTTTCTTCCAGCTGTAGAAGTTGGCTAAAGTACATGTCCAGTTGGGAAAATGGGTAAAACTCTGCAGTCAGTAATGGAAACATCAAAAAATGTGTGGGCGGAAAAATCTTGGAATCAAAACCGTTTTGCAGTTTTGAGTTCCGCGGGATGCTTTACCCCAGCATACAAAATTCCAGACCCCTAAGATGTTCCAGTAGGACGTTATGAACGATAAAGTTAAAAAAAAAATCCAGACGCCATCTTGGATTCCAAAAAAAATTACAGGTTTGGATTCCGTGACGCAGAAAACCCTTGCATTCTGAATTTCAGTCAAATCAGAAGCAGTCGAGTATTGGCGGCCATCTTGGAAAATTTAAAAAAAAAACGCTCAGCGCTTGGTGGGAGTGGCTCGGCCTACGGCCTCGCCACGCAGCTCGGCCTGCGGCCTCGCGGTATGGCTCAGCCTTCGGCCTTCAGCCTCAGGCTTCGCTTAGTGACTTGGGGGGAGGGGGTTCTGGGAAAGGGCGGAGGTCAGGAACGGCTCGGGCTTCGGCCTCGCTTTCCCACCCATCGTACACACCCGGAAATTGTCCTTGTATGGCGGCCATCTTGGATTTTGAAAAAAATCAAAAAACAAATGACAGTCGTCAAATTGCTTACAACCTCCTACATTTTGGAAAAAAAATCACAACCCTTACCCTAACCGTTTTTGCAGGCTGTACCTTGTCCACATTAAGATCTGATGATCTTCAACATGTCCGATTTTTCTGGTACTCACTGGAGCACCCTCTACACGACCGTACATCAATCATTACCCCAACCACCCGGGAACAGGTCAAACAACTATGTCAATCAGTGACTCAGTCAGTGGTAATGTAGGTTTATATATTATAACTAGCTTTTCGGGCGCTGCGCGGGCTGCAAGCAGCCCGCGGTTTTTCGTGCAGCTGTTGAAGTTGTTGGAATCTTATTTCCAGTTGAGAGAATAGAATATGCTAAAGTCAGTATAAAAAAAATAAAAACGTATACGGGATACGTATCTTGGATCAAATTTTCTTTGCAGTTTTGAGTTCCGCGGGGTGCTTTACCCCAGCATACAAAATTTCAGACCTCTTTGATGTTCCAGGAGGACGTTATGCACAAATAAAGTTAAAAAATTTAAAATCCAGACGCCATCTTGGATTCCAAAAAAAACATTAGATTTAGATTCCCCGGCGTAAAAAACCCTTAAATTTTGAATTTCAGTCAAATCGGAAGCAGTCGAGTATTGGCGGCCATCTTGGAAAATTTAAAAAAAAACGCTCAGCGCTTGGTGGGAGTGGCTCGGCCTACGGCCTCGCCACGCAGCTCGGCCTTTGGCCTCGCGGGACAGCTCAGCCTTCGGCCTTCGGCCTCAGGCTTCGCATAGTGACTTGGGGGGGGGGAGGTCAGGAGGGGCTCGGGCGCGAAGCCCCAGCCCTCGTCACGCAGCTCGGCCTGCGGCCTCGCGGGAAGCTTAGTTTTCGGCCTTTGGCCTCTGACTTCGCAAAGACACTTGAAGGGGGGGGGGGTTTGGGGGAAGGGGGGAGGTCAAGAGGGGCTCGGGCGTCACCCTTGCCACGCAGCTCGGCCTTCGGCCTCGCTTTCCGCTCGACCTGCGGTCTCGCGGTACACACTCGGAAATTGTCCTTGTATGGCGGCCATCTTAGATTTTGAAAAAAAAACAAAAAACAAATGACAGTCGTCAAATTGCTTACAACCCCCTACATTTTGAAAAAAAAATCACACCCCTAACCCTAACCGTTTTTGCAGGCTGTACCTCGTCCACATTAAGATCTGATGATCTTCAACATGTCCGCTGGAGCACCCTCTACACGACCATATATCAATCATTACCCCACCCACCCGGGAACAGTTCAAACAACTATGTCAATCAGTCAGTGAGTCAGTGGTAATGTAGGTTTATTTTAATTCACTTTTCGTTTTATGGGACGTGGGGCTGAAAAAAACATTTTTTCATAATTTTAAAATTCGACTTTTAGAACTTCAATATCTATCTCTTCACCAATTTTCGTGAGAATCGGTGCAGTAGCGGCGGAGTACGAGCCCGGACGGTAGACAGGCGGACGGACGGACAGACGGACATGACGATACTATACGGTTTCCTTGTGGACTACGGAACCCTAAAAAGGGGATGGGTGTCGTGGAACACCCGATAAGAACGATTTTGCAGCATAGAATTTATGCTGCAAAATCGAAAGCTTTATGAACACAACTTAAAATTTAATTCAATGATGTTTCAGGCTGGCCCTGATCTGGATAATCTATGTTTTGCTCCCGCTTCCACGCACACAAATTTACTCTAGCCGAAGTGAGACAGCGAGCCATGCGCGGTGAAAGGATCGCGGTATATCAATGAAGCTGGTTTGGTTTTGAGGTTTTTTTCGTTTTACGAAGAATATTTAAGAGTTATTTAAAAAGTAAGACATAATGATGACTGCCTTATGTTTAATACAATTATAATCCAAAGTTACTTAGGCTAATTTATTGTATTTCTTGAATACTTTCCATTTTAGTATAATTCTGAGGTAATTTCGAGGCAACTTTGCAATGTTTTTCTATTCGAGAAATTTTTGTGTATTTGAAACATACTAATGTATAGGGTTAGTCCTAAACTTTGCTGTGTTTTTATTTCAAAGTGAGTATTTCGTTACTATTGATAATATTTAAGATCGCTCTAAGTAGATATTATTAGGGTCATACTCTTAAAAAAAGGAATTTAAAAATGAATTTCAAGACTTCATAAGGAATTCTAAAAAAGTTAAGATTCGGATTCCGGGATGCAAAAAAACCCTGGGTATCGAGTTTCAGTCAAATCAGGTCCCAAACCTCAGGACATTTACATAATTTAAGGAAGGCACTAGCCGCGCTTAAAAGTTTTGATTATTTATTTATTGTAAAACTATTTAAAATAATGAATGAGAATATTTGCACAGGTTTTAAGACTGCAGACATTCTTCGACCGTGGGAATTTTTTATTGAACACCAGAATCTTTATTTGCTATCTACACATACGCATTGCGCTGTATTGTATATGCACTCTGGTGACGAATTTAGACAAATTCAGAAGCGCAGCGTACGGTCTGCCTTATCAGCGTTTTCATCCCCATATTTATTTGAGAATTTCGGAGAACTTTAAATTTTTTTATCTTTTTGCAAAAGACACATTATTTTTATTTATTAATTGTACGTGTTTAAGCATGAATCAATCTTCATATAAGTGTTATTACGGGGTTTTCTGGATGAAATAAAAAATGAAAATATAAACAATTATTATTTATTACAACTAATAGCCAAAACCTAATCCTTAATCTAACTAAACCTAATCTATGTGGGCGCCAGGAGAGTTTTTATTCTTTATTCGCTGGAACCCTTCCAAAACCTTTTGATGCCACGGATCTCAGTTGGTTAATGTTTTTGGTTGATTCATTCCTCAATAAAAGGGCGTTACCACAGGCTAAAACAACGAAATATGTATGTAGTTACATACTTTCCTATTGCCTTATTTGAACATCTAACTTTTATTTCATATAGATAAGTACTTAGTAACTTACCCCTTTTCTGCTCACCACACACATACACTTTTTATTACTTTATTCAGTATGATATTTCAAGATATATTGATTATTAACAATTTCTTTATTTCGGGAATTTCGATAATTTTGCTTTCCTTGTGGATCACAATTCACGCCACACCCAAAAGTGATTCGCCGATTTTTATCCACCCGGTGGTTTATTATTCTCTTACCCTCACTATATTTTATAAATTTAACATTTAGTTTGGCGCCGTATTTGAATGGTAGGTACCTCATTACATTCCCTCGCCCAATGAAAGAAAGAAAATATCCAATATTTTATTTCTTTAAACTTTTGCTCCTTGCCAGAGTGGTTTCATATCTTTGGCATGCCAAACCCCAATCGGTTTACCATAAACATTGTTCAAATAAAATACATTATCTGATAGTTTCCTGACAATAATAGCTTTTTCAAATTTTGGTGCCAATTTAGCTGTAAATTTATTTGCTGCATTTGATAGTAATTTAGTTTTTCGCCACACAACATCACCTATCTCGAATTCAGCTACTCGACGTTTAATATTATAATATTTTATGCTTTTGTCATGAGCAGCTTGTAATCTTTGAGAAACTGTGCTGTACATCTCTGATCTTGTATTCACCTCAGCCAGATAATCATTTATATTAACTTGAAAAGTTGTGTTTTGAAGAGAATTTTGTTTTTCGTTGTTATTACAGCTGACTGGAATGGATGTCTCTCTTCCAAAAAATAGATAAGAAGGTGTATACTCTGTTGTTTCATGCACTGATGTCCTAATTGCGTGGGCAAACTTTTGCAAGTGCACATCCCATTCATTGTGTTTCTTTGAGTTTATATATGCCGAAATCATGGTGCCTATCACTCTATTCACTCTTTCTGTAGGATTACTTTGTGGATGGTAATTGGGCGTGTACCAAATCTGGCAGTTGTAATTACCTGCTAATTCTTGAAACAAATTTGATACAAATTGTTTACCATTGTCACACACTATTGCCTGTGGACCACCAAAGAGCAAAAATTGACTCTCAAGGATATCACAAATTTTGTCTGCCTTTCCAGTTCTTAATGGAAAAAGAAGAGTAAACTTACTAAATAAACAGGTTACGACTAATAACATTGTGTTACAACTTTTGCTTTTGGGAAATGGCCCCATGAGATCAAGTGAAATTATCTGCCATGGTCTTGTTACTGTCCTTTGCTGCCCCATATGCCCCAATGGTAATTTCTGCGATATTTTAACTTTAGCACATATTTCGCATTTGCCCACATACTCTTTTACGTCTCTCAATATGTCAGGCCAAAAGTAATACTGTTTTACTCTAAATGAGGTCTTACAAATCCCTAAATGACCTGCTGTAGTCTCATCATGGCATTTCCCTAAGATCACCGACCGCAAAGCCTCTGGAATAAAGAGTTTCCAGTCATTACTTTTGTCTGGATATTGCTTCAATCGTACTCTTCTATACAACAGTCCATTCTTAACCCGCCAATCAGGTGATTTTTCATGTCCATTCGTAATTTAAGCACTTTATTTTTATACCAATCATCTTTATGTTTATCCGTAATACTAATACTACGGTTACTGACTGCAATAGCATCAATACACCTAGACAATGCATCGGGGACTACATTGCTTTTTCCTGGTCGATGAACTACATCAAAGCTAAATTGCTGTAATTTCATTGCCCATCGAGCCAGTCGCCCATGAGGATCTTTCATTTTATGAAGTGTCTTAAGAGCACTATGGTCTGTAACTACTGTAAAGTTGGTGCCCTCAATATAAGGTCGAAATTTATCAATGGCATAAACAATACTTAAAAGTTCTCTTTCAGATGTTGAGTATGCTTGCTCACGATCATTTAATTTCCTACTCAAGTATGACACTGGTTGCTCCACATTGTTAATCTTTTGGCATAAAACGGCACCTATACCTTTACTTGAAGCATCACATTGAATTATAAATGGCTGGCTAAAATCTGGACATGACATTACTGGAGTTGATGTTAGAAGAGTTTTTAGATCTGTAAAAGCTTTTTCTGCCTCATCACTCCAAATGAATTTCTGGTTTCTTTTACCTTTTGTCAAATTATGGAGTGGAGATGCTATAATAGCGAAATTTTTTACAAATCTTCTATACCAACTAGCAATACCTATAAACCTCTTAAGTTCAGTAAAATGTCTAGGCCTTGGGAAGTTCAAAATGGCTGATACTTTATCTGGATCGGTACGCAATCCGTCTTTATCCACAATATAACCCAAAAACCGTAAACTAGGTCTAGCAAAATTGCATTTTTCTACATTTATAGTTAAACCTGCATCATTCAGAATAATCATTACGCGTTTTAAGATGTCTAAATGTTCTTCAAATGTTTCTGTATATACGACAATGTCATCCAAATATACCCAAACCTTAGAATCTAGACAATGGAATAGAATATCCATAAGTCTTTGTTGTGTTTGCGAAGCATTAACTAATCCAAACGGCATAACTTTAAAATTGAACAAACCCCTGCCAGGTACCGCAAAAGCAGTCTTTTTTTTGCTGGATTCTTCTAATTCAATTTGCCAAAAAGCAGATTTTAGGTCTATAGTGCTCAGATACTTAGCATTGCGTAAATTATCTAAAATAGTAGAAACCCTTGGCAAAGGATATGTATCTCTTTTAGTTACTTTGTTTAATTGTCTGCTATCTAAACAAAGCCTATTTTGCCCATTTGGTTTCTTTACCAGTACAACAGGTGAACACCATGGGCTTTTGGATGGTTCTACTACATCTTTCTTCAACATATCATCTAACTCACGTTCGATTTCTCTTTTAACAACCAGAGAAAAATTATACTGTTTTTGATATATAGGTTTACTGTTTCCTGTATCTATATTATGTTTTATAATATTTGTTCTACCTAGCCCATTTCCTATTTTCTCATTTATTTCCTTAATTGTTTCAAGAAGTGTTTGCTTCTGATCTTCCTTTAAGTTTTCCTTACTAATAATTGAAGTTGAATGATCATCTACAGCATAAATCGCACTAACCTCATGCAAATTTCCTTTAAAATTAAAAGAAATTCCAAAAATGTCAAAAAAATCTTTACCCAATATCAATGGCTGTGACAAATTAGGCATGAGTAGCATGGGAATAATGTGAAACTGATCATCAAATTGTACTGGAACATCAAAAACTTCTGTTATGGAATGTTCCGTACCATCCGCCGTTGAAACGTGCATAGCCTTTAGTTTTTGTTTTTTTATACCAATATCTTTTAAACTATTAGCAAAGCCAGAGTTGACCACCGTGCGAGTGGCTCCTGAGTCCAATAAACCATTGCATTTAAGATTCAGAATATTGAGAATCACGTATGACCTATTATCAAATTGTTTCTGTAATATCAAAGGTTGCACACTGTCTTTACACAAGAATTGACGTATATAATCTAACCAATCCTGCCATTCTTTACTTTTTCTATTCAGGGAAAAGCTCATTTGGCAGATTTCTGGCTCTCCCCGTTCCCGTTTCCCTTACAATTTCCACAGTCTCTGGATGTAACACCAAAACGTCCACACTTGAAGCAAAATAATCTTTGCTTTGGCAGTTGACAAGCTCTAAAAATATGACCCATCTCACGACAATTCCAACAACGCATTGTAATGGACCTATTATTGGGTTGTGGGCTTTTAATTTCCGAAATTTCTTTATGTCCCTCTGTCACTGACGATGAGTTAGAGCGATACGCTAGGTCTGGTTCCAAGGAATTAACTACAGATTTTGGTTCTTGAAAATTATCACAACTAATTTTAGTTCTTTCTACTATCCTCATGACATTGATTAGATCAGCTATTGATGTAAATATATCTCTGCAAACTGCCCTTTGGTAATATGGCTGAAGATTTTTCATTATTATCATAATTTTTTCAGATTCTGAAATTTTGGTAGGCAATCTGTTAAACATATTTTGCATGACTGAAATAAATATAATAACTGGCTCATTTTTACCTTGTGTTCTGGATTTTGCTTCTGATAATAATTCCTCTTGATAGTACGGTGCTTGAAATGTGCGTTTTAGCAATACTACAAGTTCTTGCCAATTTCCTACGTATTCCCTATTGGCTCTAAACCAAATCAAGGCATCCCCTTTGAAAAAATCTATAGCGTGACGCCATAAATCACCTTCTGTGGCATTGCGCGCATCTTTAAGTTCATCTACCCGTTCAATAAAAGCATTAATACTAAGATTATTATCTCCTGAAAAGCAAACACCCCATTGACTAATTGGAACAAGTATGCGTTTATTATACTGCTGTGTATCCTCATACACAGTCGAATTAAATATCTTAGTGTGTGGTTGTTGCATAATACTATTTTGGAATGTTGGATCTTCTAAGTTGAGATGTGCAAAGCTTACTTTTCGCTGACTCGTGATTGGCTTGTCACCAGTCGGCAAAGGCATGAAATCTTCTTTATTTGACTTAGATGTAGACGGCAATATGGCCTCCTGAACATTATGGCCTTCAATTATTCTTAAAATTTTGTTACCATCTTCCCCTAAGGATCTGTGCAATTCTTCTTTCATTTCAGATGTTATAATATTATTATCTTCTAAATCATCTTTACCTTCTAGTTCATTAAGTAAAAATAACGCTTTATCTAAAAGGACTTGCTTTTTTTTTTCTTCAATATCTTCCACAACTGTAGTCAATTTTAATCTATTTAAAACATGGTACAATCGCGAAACTAAACGCTTGAAAAGTTGTTTGTCCGGTTTTTCATTTAACTCTGAGATTTAGCTTGAAATATTATTTAACTTAGCAGCACAATTATCCAGCTCCTGGCTTGGATTTTCAATGCAAGATTTAGGAGTAATTAATTTGTATGAAACCTCTTGTGAACTTTCAGCCTTAATCATTTTTTTAAGTACTATTTTTAGAGCAGATACTAAACCACCGGGCTGACTATAGCCTCGACACGCCAACTCAAATTCCACTTCATCTTTAAGTAAAAACTGGACATCCATTTCGAAACAAGAAACAACACTAGAAGTCCACAAAAAATACAAATTTATCTACATGTGTATAATATATATGTGTAATGTATATATGTGTGATTAATTAAAAATTGTGACGAAGCCAGTAAAAAAAAAGAATTGCAATTACTAAAAATGTTAAAATACTCGTATGGCCCGATTAGTGAAAGAGAAACAGAAGAACAAAGAAACAAAAATCTCCCAAGCTATTTAAGTGCCCTTTCCCTCGATCGCCTTTTACGATCTGCCCGGGAAGACAAGCAGCTGACACATTCTACGTTTTTTCTTCACTCCCAGGCCAGCATGGGAGTAACTTACTCACAAGTTAAATCAATTATAGTGGAACTTGGCTATCACACTACTGTGCACCTGTTTACAATACTGCAAATAATAAATAAAATTTCGTTAAGTGCCACTAAAAATCTTACACAATTACACGTGAACAAAGGTTATATACACCGATATTACACCATATATAAAAAATCAACGAATGACAACATACATTGTAAGGTATATATTTTTCTTAAAAAAAAATTTACATTTATGTGTCACGCCCGGTGACCGTTATTTTAGTAAATAAATACCTATATTTCATCTCAGAGAACCCTCATATTTTAACGTTGGGCGTCATTTATTACGGGGTTTTCTGGATGAAATAAAAAATGAAAATATAAACAATTATTATTTATTACAACTAATAGCCTAAACCTAATCCTTAATCTAACTAAACCTAATCTATGTGGGCGCCAGGAGAGTTTTTATTCTTTATTCGCTGGAACCCTTCCAAAACCTTTTGATGCCACGGATCTCAGTTGGTTAATGTTTTTGGTTGATTCATTCCTCAATAAAAGGGCGTTACCACGTGCTAAAACAACGAAATATTAGGTCCTTACATATGAAATTGCCGATTTTCAATACTGGCAACTTTAAAATCAAATATCTTGCGTTTCATTAGGAATTCCAAATTCAAATTTATTTCGAAATAAAGCCAGAAAAATATTGTTTTAAAATTCGTATTTCATTTGTTTTAACATCATTTGTTTGAGTTTCAACATTGCTATAACAACAACTATGGACAAATTGAAAATTCGCGGTATTTACGAATACGAGTTCCACCGTGGCACCAGTGCTGCAGAAACGACTCGAAGAATTAACGACGTGTATGGACCAGGCACCGCTAACGAACGAACGGTGCGTTTTTGGTTTCAACGTTTCCGTTCTGGAAATTTCGATTTACACAATGAGCCTCGTGGACGACCTGATACTCAAGTGAATAACGAAGAATTGAAGGCGATAGTGGAAGCGGATCCATCTCAAACCACTTCTGAATTAGCAGCAGCCTTCGGCGTAAGTGACAAAACGATACTTATCCACTTGCACCAAATCGGAAAAAAATTAAAAACTCGAAAAGTGGTTACCGCACGAATTGACTGAAGCAAACCAACAAACACGCGTTGCTTGCTGCGTTTCTTTGCTTAATCGCCACAATAATGAGGGGATTTTGAACCGTATCGTGACTTGTGATGAGAAATGGATCCTGTACAACAATCGGAAGCGATCATCACAATGGCTTGACCCTGGAGAACCGGCAAAACCTTGCCCTAAGCGAAAACTGACCAAAAAGAAGATTCTGGTTAGTGTTTGGTGGACCAGTGCTGGTGTTATCCACTACAGCTTCTTGAGATCAGGCCAGACGATTACTGCAGACTTGTATTGCCAACAATTGCAAACAATGATGGAAAAGCTCGCCATTAAACAACCGAGACTGATGAATTGCTCTAGCCCACTGCTTCTTCAGGATAACGCTAGACCACACACTGCACATCAAACGATCGCCAAGTTAGAGGAGCTGCGACTGGATCCTCTGCGTCACCCACCATACTCTCTAGATCTTGCCCCAACCGATTACCACTTTTTTTAAAATTTGGATAACTTTTTACAAGGAAAAAATTTCAAATCTGATGAGGCAGTCAAAACCGCCTTCAAACAGTTCATAGACTCTCGCTCCCAGGATTTTTTTTCCAAAGGTATCAATGATCTGCCTATAAAATGGCGGAAGTGTATCGATAACAACGGCGCATACTTCGATTGATTAAATAATAATTTCACTAAAAAAAACTTGTTTCACTTTTTTGATACTGAACGGCAATTTCATATGTAAGGACCTAATATGTATGTAGTTACATACTTTCCTATTGCCTTATTTGAACATCTAACTTTTATTTCATATAGATAAGTACTTAGTAACTTACCCCTTTTCTGCTCACCACACACATACACTTTTTATTACTTTATTCAGTATGATATTTTAAGATATATTGATTATTAACAATTTCTTTATTTCGGGAATTTCGATAATTTTGCTTTCCTTGTGGATCACAATTCACGCCACACCCAAAAGTGATTCGCCGATTTTTATCCACCCGGTGGTTTATTATTCTCTTACCCTCACTATATTTTATAAATTTAACATTTAGTTTGGCGCCGTATTTGAATGGTAGGTACCTCATTACAGTGTATTTATTATTTTTTAACTCAGTCGTATACGCAAGAATTCCTACGACGTATTCGCTTATATTTTCTTCAAATTTTAACCTTTTTAACTAAATTTTCGAATAAATAAAAAAAAATACAAATCATTTTCATTCACTTTTTAAGATTTTCCTTTGTCTTTATTTCTCTGTAACTTATACACAACTTCATGTTTTAAATTCCATGTAAACAACAAAGACATGAACGTCGCGCACCGCAAAAAAATTAAACACGTCTCAGGTTATTTTAATTAAACAAACTAATACTGTCACTATCAATTTTAACATTGTAAGAAATGGCGCGTTTAAATAGAAAAAGTAAGATCTTTTGTAAAAGTGTTTTTACCCAGTGAAATGTGAAATATACAAGATTCAAAGCATCTCCAGTTTTATTTAAAAGTACCCTGATGAAAAGTTAATAATACAATACATGGCGATGCGAACACAAGGTGCGAGGATGTATATTCCTGTCGTGTGAAGGTGATACTTACAGCAACACAGCAGCAACAAGCCTAGTTTGAGTTTCTCAGTTATCATTCTGCTGATCATTGATAACTTTCTTGCGAGTAGGTACCTGGTTAACTAGTAGGTACTTTACTGAAGAAACAAACTGCCGTCCAAAATTTGAAATGGCAATGTTGTGTAAAGTATTTACTTAGTGAATATAATAGTGAATAACCGTCCAAAGACGTGTACGTCCCTAAACTGAGCGTGCCCTCAGTTTAGGGTTCCGAAGGCGCCCGTCACAACTTGGGAAATTTGTTTTTATAGTTTTACTTCTTTTTTATTATCCATGAAAAAATAAGCGATCATTTAACCTAAGGACTTTGTACCGGACATGGGGCGGCATATTTAGTTTTACTTTGATTTAGTCTGGTGCTGTTGGATATTGTATCACCGCACCGGGTGCCACCCTAGCTACGCCATTGCTTCTTCTAAGCATATGGGAACGTTTGTATCGATGTACGAGTATGGATGTATAGATGTTTTAATTTTTGTTCCGATTTCTTTTTGATTTCGAGATTCCGAGTGATGTTTTTTATGAATAGATAGTTTATTAAAACCCACTTACATAATATTCAAAAATATCTTCAGAACACTAGCATAGGTTTTTTTTTTTTTTGGGAAAATTTGGATTGTCAAAAAATGAACACCGTGGAATGCACGCCGCGTGCATCAGCTAGTTCATCATACATTGAATTTTTTTTTAAATTTTTAAAGCCAAAAAGCTTGCAAAGTACGAAAGGCAAATGTGACTCTATTAAGCTACGGAACCTTTGATGAGTTTGATCAATCATTTGAACATTTAGTTTTTCATCATTGAAATTATTTACATACAATGAAAAAAAGATGTTGCATGAATTCAAAAAAATCCAGATATATTTATTCAGAATAAAGCATTGGCAGGAATAGAGTTCCGAAGTTACACGTTACATGGAGACTTTATTTTTCATAATTTTACATGTTAACTACCTATTTTATTTTATCGTAAAATGTCATAAAACTGAGTCAGATAGCAAAAAACAGTACAATAAATCATTGAAAACCACTGAAGCTTTATTTAAAGAAAAGACGGCATATTTTAGACATAATGTTAATAGTCAAATACACAATCCAAAATTTCTGGATTTTCCTACTCCTCCTTTTCCTTTTATTTTTTTTTTGAATTGAATTGAATTGAAAGACATTTATTTGTTGCTATAACACACAAACTTACAAAAAACAGACAAACATATTAAAAAAAATTACACAAAAACATAATAAATTTAAATGTGTGTGCTACAGCAATACAAAAAGGACACAGCTCAGTGGTAATATTGCCCGGGAGCAATACACTGATTTTCAGCTGTGTCCTGAAAATGCGTGGTGCGGATTTAAAAGTACCAATGTGAAAATAAATAAATAATTAAAGAGAAATAATTAGGGCTGTGTGTATGTTTATATAAATAAATAGTGTAATTGTCTAGAGAAGTTGAAATACATATATATTGCACTGATATTTGTGTAAATATTGCCATTAAATGGCAGCTAATTTTATTAAACAAATGTAAATGAGGACGAATGCACGACAGTGTATGGGAGAACAATATATCAGCTTGGGAGAACCTTCAGCGACAGCCACAGCTACCGGCGACATGTTGGATTTGAAAGTTTTTGAAAATCTAATAGATGGGTTCGAAACCTTTTTTTAAAAGAAGAAACAGATGTGTGAAGTCTAATAGGAGGAGGTATATTGTTCCAACATTTTGTCGCCTGATACCGGAAGCTGCCCCTGAAAGAAGCTGTTTTGTGACGATGTACTTGAAGTGGTGGACGACAAGATCTTGCATTACGGTTAGAATACTTAATCCTTGAATAAAGATATTCTGGAGTTCTATATTTTATCACTCCAAACAACAGGGTTGCCAAATGAAGCTGTCTACGGGAGACCATATTCAGCATCGAACCATCGTTGAGATATGGCGTGATATGGCTTCGCGGCGGGACATTGTAGCAAAATCTACAGCACGCGTTTTGAACACGTTGTATTAGACGCTGAGTGCGCTCTAAAAGTCGAGGCCCATAGACTATATCACCGTAGTTAAGTCGCGATAAGATTAATGATTCGCATAGCCTAATTCGTACCTGCTCAGTTAACAAGTTTCTTATCTTATATAATATTTTCAATCGGTAGAAACAGTTCCTAACAATATTGCCGACATGTTTTTCGAACCTAAGCCCACCGTCCATTATAATGCCTAGATTTTTTGCCTCATCCACTCTTTGTATTACCGTACCTAACATAGTTAAAATTGGATTTTGGTCGACTATTTCGGCAATTTGCGCGTTGGAACCAAAAATCATGAACTTAGATTTCGCTGGATTGAGTACAAGAGAATTTTTGGTGGACCAATTTGCAATATTTTCCAAATCTTCGTTCATTTTTCGGACCGCCTCACATATATTTTCGGGTGTTTCAGATATGTATACCTGGACATCATCGGCATAGCAATGGTATTTACAATGTTTTATTACCTTTACCAGATCCGCACTGTAAATAATAAAAAGTAGAGGTCCAAGTATAGATCCCTGTGGGACTCCGCGGTTTACAGGTCGTGGTTGAGAAAGGAGGCAAGAACCATCATCTTTTACAAGTTTTACTCTCTGAGACCGCCCACTCAAGTAACTATTAAACCACAATACGGACTGGTGGTCAAGGCCATAATATGTGAGTTTCGAGATCAAAAGAGGCGTTTCAAGGCTATCAAAGGCGCGGGAATAATCCAATAAAGTCAGGCAAGTTCCACGTCCGCTATCCTGCTCAGCGAGAATATTGTCGATGACATCTAAAAGTGCAGTTTGCGTTCCACGGCCTTTACGAAATCCGGATTGGTATATCGGTAAAATATTATTTGCTTCAATATAACTGGACAACTGGAAATGTGCAGCCTTTTCCAGGACCTTTGAAAGAAAAGGTAACAGGCTAATAGGTCTGAGGTCGGCAAGATCACATGGATTGTTTGTCTTAGGTATCGGTGTCACCAATGCCTCTTTCCACTGAGGAGGAAAACAACCCGTCAGAAGAGATGTGTTAATTATCTGCGTAATCGCACTTAGAGTAGATGGAAGGGTAAGGAGAATCATGTCCTTACTGATACCGTCATGTCCAGCTGCATTTGAATTAATGGAAATTATAAATTTTGCAATGTCATCATCAGATACTGGTTTAAATTTAAAAATTGAATTATTAAAACGATTAAACTCATAATATGTCAAATTAGATAAATTAGTATTATTTATTGTGTTGGGAATATTCATAAAATGATTGTTAATGTCGTCTGGGTTATCAAAAGATTTAGGCAAAGTATCACTTTTGGTCGGGTCAGTTAAAATTTTCTCTTTCAGGTTCTTCCAGAAAGCTTTGCTGTTATTAATTTTTGAATTCACGTGGTGATTGAAATATGCAATCTTTTCATTTGCAATGCTTTCTATAACTAGTTTTTTGAGATCAGCGAAATATTTCTTGTCAGTGTCGGATTTAGTTTGTCGATATTTTTTGCGGGCTAGGTCACGTAGTTCTATCATGAGCTTGCAAGTATCTGTTACCCATGGTAGCGAGTGATTATACCTAATTTTGTACGTTTTTGTAGGTGCGTGTTTGTCAAAAAGTCCCAGGATAAGACTATTGAATTTATCCACCATTTCCTCGACATTAGGTAATTGAGTTACAGAATTCCAGTCAATAGAAAGTAAATCCCTATTAAAAGCATCCATATTAATCGATTTTAGAGGGCGATAAGATATGAGTTTAGGGGGTATTTTGGATTTCTTGAATTGTAGTTCTACATTTATCATGGCGTGTCCGTCCACACGACCGGTTATATTCGTAACTAAGACCTTCCTGACAGGGGCGTTAGTGCACACGACGTCAATCAATTTCTCAGAGTGGCTTGTGAAGTGCGTGGGTTCGGTAACTACCTGACAAAGATCCAAACTATTTAAAAAATTGGTGAATTTTAAGGTGTCAGCATCATTCGGTTTATTCAAGTCAATGTTAATGTCCCCCAAAAACACTACGTAGTCGTGGTCCGAAAAAGAAAGGGTTGATTCTGTTAGGGCGTCAATAAACTTGTCAACATTTATCCACTCTGGTCTATAGGCCGTACCGATTGCCAAAGTATGTCCATTCACTCGCGCAGACAACCACATCTGTTCAATATCAGCATTCCGGTAGTTTACAACGCGCACACGCAAGCCGCGCCTCACGTAAAACCCGACTCCTCCTCCTTTTCCTTTCTTCATATGCAAGGGCCGTGGGGCAGTGTGAAGACGATAGCCAGGCGGGGCAGGCGCGCGCGCTCCCTGATCCTCGCGCAGCCAAGTCTCATTTATTGCGACAATATCTGCTTGAAAACGTGACATAGCTATCAGGAAGTCATCGTGTCCCGTGTTCAATGAGCCAGCGTTAAAAAGTCCCAGTTTAAAATGTTTCTCTTTGGGAGCCATTATTTACACACAAAATAAATGATTTGTTGAAAAGGTAAGCAATGTTGAATTAATTGAGTGATATTGACTTCCAAAAGTGTGATAAAATAAGTAAATAAATGAAATAATAAAAAAGAGCTGTTTTGAAATATAAAGATTGTGTAACGTATCCTATAATGTAGAAACTGTTTACGAGCACTAATAATCTTATTGTTTTGTATTGCTGCAACACACATTCGGATACAAAGATCACAGTGGTGATTCATACCACGCACGACCAGTGTTACGTAACTACAAGGCATTAAGCGTTGAATCGATATAAAATAAAGGAATTTTATTATTTTCAGAAGAAGACAATGGTTAAGTGTTGTAAATATCCGGCAGATTAGTGCAGTTACATTCGGAGACAGTGTTTGGCATACATGCAAAAAGATAAACAGTAGCAAATACAATAAAGTCTGTATAACAACTGTACTCGTACGTGAAATACAAGAAAGGTAAGACGTAATTACGTGCTTGTTATTATTAGTATATTGTAGTAAATGAATTAGATTATAAATAACATTATTATTATTCTCACATGATTGCATTGGAATATAAACACGTTGGTGGTAAGTATTGATATAATAAGAAATAATTATTTGAAACATAGACAGAGCATTAAAAAATCTGTAACTTGAGCGTGCCGCAATTATAAACATGTTAATACCTTTGTACACAATAACTCATTCAAGTATTTAATCAAACTATTTGTATTCTCCAGGTTTCCAGCGATGACGTTAAAGTGTTTAAATTGTACACATACTCGTATAAGGAGAGATGCTGATTGAAGGAAAAACATGCAAGAGTCCCTAAAATAAGAAGGTAAATATACACATGCTTCTTCTATTGCTAATGGGATTTGATTTAGTATAAGATTAATAACCAATGGTAAGATATTAATACAAACAATTAAAACTGAATAAACAATTATTGAACAGCACAACCTAAGACAAACATTACAATTAATTTCCAGAGGGGCCAACAGTTTCCGGCCCAAAAACACGGGCCAAGTCCTGCTCACTCCGTATGCGGTGCCTGACCGCGTCAGGAGCCTGATGCTGTCGGGCGTAGATGCGGCCATCCCGAGTCCAGACGAACCTCCACCTGTGCTGCATTGCCAGCTCGCGCGTACGACGAAATAGATGACGATTGACTTTTGTGAGTCGCTCGTTGACATAAAAACGACGAGAAGGGCCAGGCAACCCCGTCCCTTCAGTAGTTGCACCACGACGTACGCGCGCCGCCTTGATCAGCTGGTCCCGAAGTGCTCGCCGCGCAAAACGAACAACGATAGGCCGAGGGCGAGGCCCCGACAGTGCCACCGCCGCTTCCGGCAACCCAGAAGGTGGGCCCACGCGCGCCACACTTACTATATCTTCATCGGCTATTTGGACTCCTAGTTTATCAGCCAGTGTGATGGCTATGTGAGCAGGGGACTCTCCGGGATGCTCAACGACACAAGAAATTTCGACTTCATTGAGTAGAAGGTCCTGGTCACGAGCATTTATTTCGGCTTTCAGTTCAGCTATGGATCTAAGAAGAGCCTGATCCCCGTCACTCCCCATCGACGCTCGCTCCCCTGCCTGCTCCCGCACCTGTCTCTCAAGGTCGTCAACTCGCGCTTGTAACTGCTCATACTTTCTGTCGCCCGCATCTTGCCGAATATTAATTTTTTCTAAAGCTTCTGTCAGCATTTTCATTTTGTTTTTTTCATTCGCCTTGTCCTCTCTGTACTCTTCTCTGAACTGCCTTAGCTCAAAGAACAACATTTGAATATCGGCTATCTCCATGGTGTCATTTAAGGACGTAGCGTTCAAATTAGATGCAAGCGGTAGAATAAGTGACTTTTCACCAAAATGATCCTGAGGGCTGACCACCGCGGCCCCACGACGCTGCATCACTCCGTGCACTCCACCGCGGACAGGTGTATTGGTGTTGTCCGTTCGAGGTTGCGCACACACGCACTGAGGGCATTTCCATGCTGCCTTATGTTCGGGTGTCAGAGTGCTATAGTAACGTTGCTCGGACACATTGGCACAAACGAGGTCATAATTCTTCTTACATATACTGCATACTAAGAACTGACGTGTTTCAATTGGTCTTAACCCTAGATAACTAAACTATCCTGGGAGTTACTCAATAACTAAACATTCGTCTAGCGGACTACGCATTAAAAAATCTTATATTATCAACATAATTTAACGTGAGGAAGAAATTGTTACATATTCGTATAAAGTGCTCGTTGTGAATAGAGATAGGTAGAAATAATTTTATACTAATGATGCCACATACCTTTTATACACATCTACATTATGGGTGTCACAAATTGCATTTTTTACATCTAAGGCATCAATTTTTGGTCTTCCTTAGCAATTTCGACGGGCAAACGTATAATTTTTTTGTAATATTTCATACATAAGGAAATGGAGCAGATTCTTCATATGATTTCACCAAGGATATCTCCTATCATGACCTTGATGTCACGTCTTAAAGTTACCGTCCGAGCAAGTTGCCGCAACCAAGGCTCCATGAGGTGGTTTGTCAGTTTCAAAACAAAATCTCGCCGTGTTATTTGTTAATTATTTTTGATGTTATTCGCGACGTATAATAACATAAGTAGGAGTAGTCTTAGTGCAGATGACCATTTATGATGAGTTTTACTGGATAAAAATCGAAGAGTTGCTAAAGCACATGTCGAATGCTACGTTGTAGCATCTGACGTAGTATGTAGTACGTTTCTTTCCATGTTTGACAATATAAAATCATCCGGTTTAATAATTTGGGTTCTGTTGTCTTTTACTTGATACTAAAAAATCATCTTCAGAACCCAAAGATTGGCACGAGACATCAGTATTAATGCTGATATTGTATTGACTTTCAACCTTCCAATGATTTGTCATCACCACAGAAGTTAAATTATCTTGTTTCTTTTATCAAAGTAATCAATCTTAATAAACGTGAATTTCTACTTTCAGCCTAGGACATATGTTTCCATTTATAAATCCATCAATAATATTAGGTATATGAGAAAAAGTTGAAAGCAATTAGTAGTATGAATGACATCTTACTAATAAACCCTAGTCATTAAAAAATAACCGTTTTTATGAAATTCATATTATTTGTATATTATCTAATTATAATACAAACATTTATTAATTTTTTTTATTTGAAAATACTAATATAAAATAAAATGCAATTTAGATACCTTTGAAAATCTGCACCTGTTATAACTAAACTTTCGTCATCTAGGCGACGCGGTGGTTATAAATCACAAGTAAAGACAATTGTTTGCGCAAACGCCGCATTTGTGCAACTTTTTACTCTAATTATGAAGGTATACAAAGGCGTGCAAGCAGGGGGTACGCGAAAGTATGTGAACTAGACTTATGCAAGGGGTCGCGTAGTCTGCCAGACGAATGTTTAGTTATCTAGGGTTAAACAACCAGCACAATTTTCCATCTTGGGTTGAAAGAAAAAATAAACAATAACGTCGTCGTCACAGATATCGTGTTAGAAACAAATTCACCACAAAAAGTTAGATTCAGTGATCAAGCTAGGTGGGAATAGAACCAGTAACTTCCAGTCGCAGGGCGCGCGCTCGTCCGCTGCGCCAACAACGTCCTGACGCGTATCGTTAAATTTGCATATACGTGAATGATGATGGTGAGGTGAATGTGTGAGTTGGGTGCAATGACGATTATTTTACACTACCGCCCACCCAAGACACAATCACTTTGTTCAATTTGAATAGTTGGCAGATTTATTGTCCATTTGCACTGTAATTATAATACATACAAGTAAGTCACTAGCACTAGCAGGTCAATTCCACGCCGTAGATTATTGCAATATACAATTTATACTGAGTCTTTGCTTAATCACACTATAAATATTTTTTGATGTGGGAGCCTCTTTACTTGCGACTGGTACGTTTAGACGCACACACACACCTTATTTTTCCTTCCATTATAGTTTAAAAAACTCATCGTGACGCATTAGATGGCCGAACATTTTCTCCTTCTATTTTCTATAATTACACCCTTCTTAGCCATGCGTACACTTAAACAGCTGGCAGAAGATGAAGCAGAGAGGTTTCCATTAGCAGCATCAGCGCTGAAATCATCATTTTATGATCTTCTAACAGGGGTGGAATCAATTGACCTTGACAAAAAAATGCTAAAGGAATTGGTGTTCATTTTTGCAACAGCAGGTATGAACCTCAGAAATTGGTCTAGCAATGGGCTCCTGGACGATTTATCACCAGAATTGCTAAATGCACCCCTAGAGTTCAAGTGCCAAGAATCAAGAAAGACACTCGGTTTGAAGTGGATATCATTATCCGATAGTTTCATATTTGACAATCAATTATGTGATCAAAATAATAAGCCTATTACAAAACGGCAACTTCTATCCAATATTTCGAAAATTTTTGATCCCTTAGGATGGTTATCTCCACTCTCGACCCGAGAAAAACTACTGTTTCAGAAAACATGGAGTACTAACATGACATGGGATGAAGAGATCCTATCAGAGTTACATAAAAAATGGGTTCGTTTAGTCAAAGAATTTAACACTATAAATATAATATCAAAATTCCTCGTTTTTTAGGAAATATAAAAATATCAGTTCAATTGCATTCATTTTGCGATGCTTTAGAAATGGCGTATGTTTGTGCAATATACCTACCTATAATACCTTGTGACGCACGACGGTAAAGGCGGATGCACATCAACGCTAGTAGCTGCAAATCCAAACTAGCTCCGAAATCGACTGAACAAACTTTGGCGCGTCTTAAACTACTAGGTGCGGTACTGCTTTCACAACTTCTTGAAAAGGTGTTAAAATCTATTTCTTATCTTGATGCCAAGTTATATGCCTGGACTGATTCAATGATCGTCCTCGGTTGGCTACAGGGAGATCCATCAAGATGGAAGCAGTTTGTCTCAAACCACGTACAAAAGATCGTAAAAGTCGTGCCATCCTCCTGTTGGCAACACGTAAAGTCCGAAGATAATCCCGTGGACTGCGCTACTAGAAGAATTCATAAAAAAGCCCTATCAGATTATAAATTGTGGTAGGAAGGCCCATCATGGCTTTTAAAATTCGATCCCAACACTCACAATCATAAAAATTATGAAACTCCAAATATTGAAATGAAAAGGCATTATGTGAACGCAGCCTTACAATGCGAATCTTCACTAGTCAGCAATTTGCTTCAGCAACAAAGTTCACTGACTCGTGTCGTTAGGGTCATTGCATGGATATCACGTTTCGTCATATCGGCTGTCCAAAACCAAAGCCTAGCAAGTGCATCTGACTTAATTTTACAGGAGAAGACATCAAACATTTTCTTCTGCCTTTTAGAATTCAACTCCTTTTTTATGCCTTTTTTGTTTTCTTAGGAATAATTATAAATTTTCCTACCTTGTAAAATAGATTAATTGAACCTAAGTTCTCCTGGACAAGTTTTATGTGCCCTGCTAATGACTACTTTCGATACTTCAAGATATGTATGACACCAAACCAATAGCAAAAATCTAGTAAGGTCTCTATTTAGGTTATTGAATTGGTTTCTTTAGAGGTTCTGTTTAAGATCTAACACTGAAAACCTAGCAAAAACGCCAACTAGGTTTCTTAATTTGATTCTCAATTTTTTTTAAAAACCCTATGTCTTATTTAAGTCTAGTAAGTTGTATAATGTTAGTAAAAAAAACAGCTGGCTTAAAATAAAATGGTTTAATCAGTGACAAATAAATCTTAACACTCTTACACTGAAGGTGAAATGACAGAAGAAAATCAAGTGTCTTCTGTCATTCTTCAGTTTGGAGATCAATCGACTCATCGTTAACCGGCATTTGATTCCAAAATACCCGTCTTGTTTCTGGCATTAAAGGCACCAGTTTGGCAACAATCACATCCTTTTATCGAGCAGGAATACCTCTAGTAGCTGATATTTCTTCAGGAAGCCCATCTACTTTATACTTTTTAGGTAGGAAGTCCAACTCGGCAAATGGTTGATCAAAACTGAAAATTGAATTATAAAAGTCCCCAGTTGAACCCCAGCCCTCTATACATTCCACTAAGTGCTACCTATATAGCTTGGTACCTACATGGTAGGTGGAGTGGGGGATGTTAGGTTTTATTTTCGTTACGGAATTTCTTTGAAATTCGGTCGCCGCGCTCAAAGCCCGCGATAAAAGCTATGCAATAGCTTAAAAAATTATTTGAGGTGCAGGGAAGCTAAGCCCTTATTTTCTCATTTGCCTTTTGGAAATATAACTTTTGGGTGACATAAAACAACTGCCACAAGTGATTGATCGCTTGATCGCCCGGTTTATAGAACAGGATTTTCCGGTATGCTGGCTGATCAGGGACAGCTATAATATTTTACAAAAATATTACATCCTGCGTCATTTTGTCAACATTTTATCGGCAAGGAGAAGCAGATCAGGTACAATTTAGAGACATTCTGGATCATTTGAGCATTGGTTTGAGCATAACTCAACCAAAAGTGATTGGGAAAAATTAATGACGCATGAAAAAAGTAGGTTATGTGACAAGGAGCAACGACTTTTTTTCGATGCAATGAGGCTGTATCCAGTAAACAGAAATGTTAGTTTATATCATTTTAATAAACTAAAGGCCTTTACATGCCCACGGCTAAGATGTCGGCTGACCATAACAACAAAGAGGCTGCACAGGCATGTGTCAAGTAACAAGCACAAGGTTTAGAGAAAACTCTGTATTTCTGTGTTGGCGCCAGGGACATGTTAAAAACTAATTTGTGGTAAAAAAAGGCTTAGTAAATGGTTCTGTTAGAACTGTTACTGATTTGGTGTATGCTCCTAATCATTCACCACCTACTGATCGCCCTTTGGTAGTTATGGTCAAATTTGACAACTACACTGGACCAACCATAATGGGATCAATGCCTATTGCCGCTATCACGCGAACTTGGCGTTCTAAAGAAAGCACATGTTTAAGGACCCAATTTTCTCTTACATTGGCATGGGCAGACACCATAAATCACAGGGATTAACTTTACCCTTTGTGCTCGACCTTGGGTCTAGAGAACTGGCTGTAGCTTGCTCTTACGTCGCATTTTCTCGGGTTCAGACTTACTGATGCCATCTTCCAGCCCTTCGATTTTGATCGTTTGACAAGAATCAGGTCTATAAAACGAACAGAGGAGGAAAAAAGGCTAAAAATATTAGCGGAACGAACATTATCAAGATTTTAATTTTTTAGGAAGGCAAACGACAAGCTGGTCACCTGATGGTAAGTGATCACCGCTGCCCATGGACAACTGCAACAGCAGGGGTGTAACAATAGCGTTACCGGCCTTTCAGGGCCCTCCCTAGACGAGGGGAGGGAGGGTGGGCTCCGGCTATCTCACTCACCGAGCGAAGCATAGAAGCGGTGAAGGTACTACTCAGACGGACGTCGATTTTCTGTGAGAGTGTGGTAATTTCCCGGATGAGCCGGCCCATTCATGCTACTAGCAAAACTGAATTTTGCCGGAAGCGTAACTCTACCACAACAATATTTCAAGAAAAACATATGGTGTGAAAAGTTCCTTCAATCTGCAATCTCCATAAGCTCGCGAGGTCAACAGCTCATAGAGCCACTAGTTCTACGTTTCACACTGACTTTCTATTATTTTATAAAAGACGCGATTTGATTATCTCGTTCTACACTTCAGTGATTTTCTAAACCAAAAACCTAGCACGGGACAATTCCAAGTTTAAAATCTTAGTAAAAGACCGCTTTCAAATTTCAAATCCAAGTATGTTCTATTTACAAATTCGAAAACCTAGCATATACCGTATATAATAGGTTTTTGTAGTTGGCAATGTTACTTGCTATTTTTTTAATTTTGTAATCTCCGAGCACGAAGGACACTTGCTAGGTTTGGGTATATTCGTAACTCTGATTCTATTTTAGATAGGAATACAGTTGTTTTTGCCTTAGACGCAGCTCTAAATTTTGGGAATATTGGCTTAAAAAAACGTATTTTACAAAAATTGTTCCTTCCTAGGTTTTGGTTTTGGACAGCCGATATGTTCGCGCGCTAAGCAAAAGGTATAACTCGGAAATTCATTATCATTAGCGGAATTAAATTGGTCATTCAATTTGATCGTAAAAGCTGAGCAAGCCTATACATTTGAGGAAGACATTAATTATTAAAAATTGCATGGTCGATTTCGTAGCAGTAGTAAGATCATAGGCCTCAACCCTTTCATCGATAAGGATGGCATCTATTTATTTATTTAATAATTACATTGCATTGCACATGAATAATTCAATACAAAATATAGTTACATATTTAGCGAAACATTACATGCACCTTCAGGCATTGCAATGGTACGAGAGGGAGGTAGACATATTTGATTTTTTATCTTGTAGGTATTCGGCGACTGAATAATATGTTTTTTTTAACAGATGGTCTTTTAATAATTTTAAAAAGGTTTTGTAACTTTTTTTGTCTTTTATGTTATTGGGCAATTTATTATATAATTTAACAGACATAGGGTAAGGTCAAGACTTATGTAGTTCTAACCTTGATGGTATTTGTATTATGTCATTTGGTGTGCGCGATTCGTATCGACGCGGAACGTCAGTGATTTTTTTATAAAAATAAGAATTCTTCCTAACAAATTTTCACAACTCTAATATGTAAATACTTGGCAAGGTAAGTTTCCTGAGATTTGTGAAGTGTTCCTTACAAGTTTAAATTCACGCTGCCTCAGATTGGTGAGTATTCGAACACACTTTTTCTGGAGCAACAATAAGTAATGGACATCCGTACTATCACCCCACATTATCACTCCGTAACACAGACACTGAGAGTGTCGAAGTCGTAACGCCGGGTCATTTCTTGGTGGGTGGTCCCTTGATTACCTTTCCTTAACATAAGCTTGAATCATCTAAAATTGATTATGGTGCGGGTTGAATGTGATATTGTAAATGGATCGTTTATTAACGAAAAATCAAGCCACATTATTCACGAATTTACTCCAAACGTACCACCAGTTTACCGCATAATTGAAATACCAAAGAATACTATTTATTTTCCTGTGAACAGAAATACAGTAACAACAATTAACATAAAAATATTGGATTCAAATAATAAATTAGTAAATTTTAGAGGTGAAGAAGTGCAACTGTATTTACATTTACGAAAATATGATCGAATACAATAAACATATAATAATAGCAGGTGATTCTAAAAAGATCAGTCCTAATCAAGCAATTCAAAAGGCAACACATAACCGTAAAAAGATAAAAAAATAACAGCATCTAATATATATTTTTTGAAATCAATCGGTTTATTAAAATGAATATTTTAAATGTGATATATCCGCTTCTCTATGATAACTCTATAGTAAGCATAGAAACACATTAGTATAAGCCATATATTACCAGTTTTAATAAAAATGACGAAATCAGAATACCGATTAATCAACAAGACTTATATGTACTTCCATGTGCTAGCACCTTATACTTAGAGGGTCGAGTCAATGTAATCAAAAGCGATACTAAAGTTAAAGTCTCAGATGTAAAGATCACCAATAACCCCGCGCTGTATTTATTTCAAGATATACGCTATGAATTAAACGGTGTTGAAATAGATAAGGTGAAAAATGCAGACATAACGACTACTATGAAATCATTACTATCAATGAGCGATACCGAATCAAAAATATCAACAAAAGTGTGGTGATGTTATATACATGGTACTAGTAATAAGATTGCAGGTCACTTTACTGCGTCTGTACCACTTAATAAAATACTAGGATTTGCAGAAGATTACCAAAAAGTGATTATAAATTGTAAGCATGAGCTTATTTTACTTCGAAGTAATACGGATCTCAACGGATTGACGGTCAATGCTGGCGAGGAAGTGAATAGCATTGATATTCTCAAAATGGTATGGCGAGTACCACATGTTAAGGTATCCGACAAAGAAAAAATAAATTTACTTAAAATTCTTGAAAAAAATAGACCTATACAATTAGCGTTTAGGAATTGGGATCTGTACGAATACCCTTTGCTGCTTAAGACCACAAAACATACCTGGACGATAAAAACTTCATCACAAATTGAAAAGCCTTGGTATGTTATTTTAGGATTGCAAACTGATCGTAAGAATAGTACTTCAAAAGATATGTCTCATTTTGATCACTGTAACTTGCGTGATGTTAAAGTTTTTTTAAACTCAACCTATTATCTGTACGAAAGTTACCATACCCACTTTGCCCAGCATAATTTTGCTTAATTTATATGAGCAGTATGTAAACTTTCAACAGTCGTATTATGGACGTAGATTGGGTTGCTTGTTAAGTCCACAGGAATTCAAAGATATTGCAACTTTATTTGTAATAGATTGCTCTGGGCAAAACGATACTATTAAAACCGGACCTGTAATAAATATTCGTCTGGAATTGGAGAGTGATACAGAGATACCAGATCAAACTTCTGCTTACTGTTTAATTTTAAATGATTATATAGTTGAATATAAACCTTTGACTAATATCGTTCGTAAGATATCATGAACGCAACCGATATTTTTGTTGATGTACAAGGTTTTAAGAGTGATGCTAACGTTTTCATAATAAAAGAATTTGCTTTATCTACCGAGGAGTTTACTGAAGTATTTTTAATAAAACCTCCATACTCTTACACCTATTTGTCTAACGAGGAAAAAAAGAGAGTGAGATGGATTGAGCAAAATAGAGGTATAACTTGGAGTGAAGGATACATTGATTACAGAGAATTTAGAAGAATAGTAGTTTCATTTTTAGAAAATAAAACAGTGATAATGAAGGGTCTTGAAAAACAGAAATGGATATATGAATTGTGTGAAAACTGTTCTTTGTTAAACATTGAAGATGAAAATTGTCCTAACTTTTCTATGTTGTATAAAACTTATTGCAGACGTAAATCTATGTATAATTGTTTAAGCTATAATAAAGAATGTGCTCTTAAGAATGTCATTTGTATAAAAAAGTGGTATTTTGATAATTGTAAATTTAAATTTTTGTGTTTTAAAACTTAATAAACTATTATGACTTTTGAAGAACTTCTATTTTATTTTATTAAAAATACAAAAACAGACAGACACACACGCACACACACATACACGCACACACACACACACACACACACACATACAAAAGCTTGACGAAATTAGATATCAACCTTAAAAATTTAAAATTAATATGTAAAAAATATTACAAGCCGTAATATTAACTAGCCTAAGTTTTTAGTGATGTTTAACTGTGATGATAATTAGTATGTTCGTTGGTTTGATCACGATGTTTCGTTCACCGGAAGTTCAACGTGGTCTCAAGACACAATTCAAGATGTCATTGATGGCTAGATTCGAACTCAGATTAACTAGTCAAATTACTAGCCTTACCATCAGTCCACATTGGCTTTATTGCACACGACAAAATTATTGTAGTAATGCGAAATTGCATGCAAAATTTAAAACAGCGACATCTACTGACTAACACAAGAATTATTAAATAGATCTACTTAAATTATTAGAAGTATATGTATCTACTACTTCATAAATATTTAAAACAGCGACATCTACTGCGTTTGTACTGAATCATTAAAGGAATAGTGTAAATATAAAATTGATCCAGTCAAATGCTAAAAGACGACGCTTTTGATTTCACATACAAATTAGGGTTATTTTTATTCTTTATTTATTCTGTATCCTAAAACAAAGCTTATAATTTTTCTCTTAGCCTAAAGGATAAAATCGAAGTAAAATGATTGATTTAATATTTATTGATATAAATCACATTTTATTTAAGAAACTAATTTGAATTTGCTTTATTACAAATAAGACATTGTTCTGTACAAATAAAACGTAACGATATTATTAAAATCTTAACTAACTAATAAACAAAATATTTATAAAACACTTATTACTTACTAATTAAAAACTAAAATTATCATTCGCTAATGTTTTGGCGATTTTATTAATGACATTTTCTTTGAGATCCAAAATATCGTCGACTGAGTCTTTTATGACATACTGTGCATTTAATATATTTTTTTTCCGAAACATCTCTGTTAACTAAGTAATTTTCTATATCAAATACTTGAATTTTAATAACTTTTCTGGGTTTTCGATGTTCTTTTCTGATAACATAAGATGATGCCGACAATCGATCCATTTTTTTTCTCAATAAATCTTGTTGTTCTTCCTTCTGTTTTTCAGCTGCTCTATTTCTTAACATTTCTTGATAAAACTCCTCCGCTTGTTCATAAGGGTCTTGAGCATCTTGAGAGATAAGTATCATTGTATCTTGAGAGTCAGACATCATCTGTAAAACAATAAATATTAAAGTTTGTGCTAAACACTTTACATCATTATTAACAAAATTTGATTGTAATACTTACATTCGAATACCGATCAGTTTTGTAAATTATTGATTTAATATGTGCAGCGTGTTAGAACCTCGTCTGTTTTACTGCGACTAACCACGATATGATATATTTACTCGAATAAGTATCGGAATGTAAATTCCTGACATAACAATTATTTTTCATTTTTCGCAAGCATTATCGTATTATGCTGACATTTCAATAAAAAAGGCGATGCAAACAATCATGTCTGTACATGATTAGAATGTATCGCATTGCGCTTTATATAAATTATTAGCATATTTGGTTCTAACACCCTTACATAATATCATTTAAAGGTGATGACAAAGGAAATTAAAATGCATTTAATTATTTATTTATTATTTATTCTTACAAATACAAATTTATTACAAGAAATTAAAGAATATTAAAATAAGGTTAAACATTAATTTAAATTCACTATTACCAAGCCAATTAGTAAATTATATTGTAATATAAAAGAGTTTTATGTCCCCATGCCAAAGTAGAAATTTTATCCTTAAGTATAATTCTTTTATCATCATTTGAAGACAAGGCTACTTTATTTACAGCTTGAGTAAATATTTCATGTCTTAGCGATTTAAATAGTATATTTCTTCTGCGTATTAGTTAGTCTTTGACAACTGCTTTCTTTACACCTTTGGCTTTTTTCACAATTTTGTTTTCGGTTTTTAGACAATATAATTTTGACCTAAGTCCCACAAAGGAAATAATTGGAGAACCAGCTGTTTCATCTTTAAATAAACCAGGTATTTTTTTGTTTTGTGGTATAATAGTAAATCTATTATTTTCGCCGTAATTACTAGTATCGAAATATGATTGAAAGTTAATATTCATATCTTTATACACATCTTCTGTTTCTATAGAATACAAAAAACTGTCAGTATCGGTATAGCATAATTTTAACCTTGTATCATGAAATGGTTTCATAACCGAATAGTGGAAATCATACATATGATTTTTGGATATTCCTAGAACTGTGAAACCTATATATATATAGGTTTGTCTAAAATAACAGTTTCAGGTTTCATTTGTACAGCTACAAAATTTTCACTAAACACTGTGCAATTCTTAAAGTTAGGTCTAGATATTAATTGTTCAGCGGAATAGAACTTTTTTGTTTTGATTTACTAGATAAACGTTTACACTTTTTTCGGTATCTTCTAGCGTTTTTCCGAAAATGCTATTATTTAATAATTTAAAGAAATCTTGTTCAAATGTAGAGTTAGCTTTTTGTCGTAATTCCGTATTTAAATCAATATACTTTTTCAGAAATGGTTGTTGTTTAAATTTGACTACTCTTTGTTTTTTTTTCTAAATAAGACCATTTAGTAAGCATGTTTTAAGATGTATATAATGAATAACATATTCAAATTTGTCGTACAAATTTGGAATTAATTTAGGATTTTTAGAACCTGGGGGCGTAAATTTCTGTGGACAAAATGGTAAATCATTATGTAAATCATGCAAATGTTCTGGATATTCTAAATCTACCTCTTAAATATACCCATAGTCCGAGTCATTAGATACTTTCATAATATTAAGATTTTCAATTTCAACTTGATTCATTAACTCATAATTTGAATATGGTAAATGTGAGCACATTGCATATTTATACAGATTGTTACAATCGATGTATAGCCAAAAGTTATTAGGAATTTGTGAATTATAGCCGGAAAGATATTTGTTATTCGCTTTGGAATATCTTGTAGGGCATAAACATACTCCACCGCGAATACCTTTTTGAATCAGTCGGATAATTTCTAGGTTGTCTATTAGTTGCAATTTGACTTTTGTTTTAAGCAACATTGCATCAAAACTCAAACGTGGTGCAGTTAAGTAAAATGCAGGATCCAATCTATAATTAATTTTACAAGTTTGGCGAAATTTTTCGAAAACATCTGCTAGTAATATTACGTCTATTTTTAAGTACAAATCAGTATATTCACCTAATTTTTTTATATTAAACATTGCCCAGACAATTTTAGCGTGACTGTAATCGGATTCTAAAATAACATAATTTATTATAGTACTATAGAAGCACTCTCGCGGTGGTAACTTCTTTTCCTTATAACAACTCCAGTTAGTCATGTAAATTCATATGGATATACACCTTTACGAGTTAGTAAATCAAACTGTTCTTTCTTTGGGTAGAATTGAGATAAATGGAAAAAACTGGCTCCATTTAAGTTGCTTACAAGTTTGTCTAAGCTAGTGCCTAAAAATTTAAAAGTATCCACAAAATGAACTGGCATAAACTCCTGACGGCCGGTTTTCACAAATTTTGTGAAAGATATGTAACTTTGTTTTTGGCTATTACTTTAATTCTGCCCTGAGTTTCTCCTAACTGTTTAATAAATAGATGACTATCATACCCAGACAAATTATGAAAAAAAACTGGTACAAATTTTTGGTAACCTGTATTTTAGATAACAATATGAATGAGCTGCGCCGCGAAACATTCCAGTTAGATGACAATGATCTCTCACTTTGTTGTCAAAAAGTAATTGCTCACAGATAAAGCAGTATTTTGCAGTCTCAAAATTTCTTTTCTCCATTACACTTAATGGAATCATCGGAATAGTTTCTTTCAAGAATTTATTAATTTCGGTAACATCTTCAAATAAATATTTCAGAAATTTGTCAACACAATCTCGCCCGCGATACGATACATATTTATTACGAGAGCTATCAAACGAACAAACGATATAGGTAATAACCAAACGCAGCGGGCACGTGTTTATGTAAGACTGTAGTACTTACGTCATGCTTATTGTCACCATATTTTGGTTCTAACAATGATTCAAAATCTGCATAGATTACAAAAGGCACATCCTGCATCCTATCATAATGATTAAATTGGATATAAGTATTCGAATCAGGCAAAATAGTACGTACCCCGCTGCAAATATGAGAATTGAATAATTTTTCCTTATTAAAAAAAAAAATACATTCATCACAAAAATAAATTTTTTCTTTGTGTTTTGTGAGCTGTGATCTGACTAATTTGCTTAAATCTTTTATTAAACTATAATGTTTGTTTTTTCCCTTTTCCAAGAGTAATAAATTCACGTGGTGTTTTCTTTTTTGTTGAGTCTTGTAAAGGGGCCCCACTATTTTATAGTTATTTATAAGCGTTAACATATAGTAAGACCGTATATGTTAACGCTTATATGATTATTATTTCTCTCAAAAGTCTTAATATCTTTGAAACCGACCGGAAACTTCATATCTCGAATGTTTAGTATGTTTTCGTAACTCAGATATGAGGTTATTCTATGCGAGTTATGTTTGGCGGGAAATAACGCTGCCATTATACACCATACGAAACATAACGCATCCCTATTTTGTATATTAATACAAGCGCGTTTAGATTTTATACTTTTTGGCAATTCAATATATTGACCAACTCTTAATGGGTTATACTTATTAATATTAACCTCTAAGTAAAGATTACGTATTAAAGTCCACCCAGAATCTTTTTCTTGAAATTCATCAATTTTTGTTGAAATTATGCCAATTATTTTAGAATAATAATCCTTAAAATCACAATAATTTTGAAATACTTTGTTTTGGGTTGCAATGATTTTATTTCGGTAGTGCTATTGACGTGACAACGTCTTAAATTAGGTTGCGGCTGGGAGTCACTTATGAAAAAGTGTAACGCTCGGTAACGTTACGATGAGTCACCGAACGAGAGAGAGGCCCGCCGAATGCCTTGCGTCTCTCTCCCACTCAACTATGATCGGTCTGCCGCGCGCGTTGTCACGTAAAATCTTCGCCCGTAAAACCGACTTTACAGGCAACCATTTTTTTTTTAGGTAAATTAAACTCCGCGAATAATTCAAAGTTAACTTTTATACAATAAAAGGTAGCCTGCTAGCCGAAATCAATTGCTGCACGCGAGAACGAAATGTGCGCAAGAAGTCAGCGGGGGACACGGGGGATAAGTCTGATTCAGACTCGAGCTCGCGGTGTGCGTTTAGAGGTCTCACTCTATATGAGGCAATTCGACTTCTGAATGCACTACTTACTTTCGCAATACCTTCACTAACTTCTATTGAACTATTGCTTTTGTGAATATGACTTCTCAAGTGTGCAGCAGCAGCGCGCTAGACTTAACAGTTATATCACAAACTGTACAATATACTGTTCCCTTCTCCATTGTACCTATTCTTACAACTTTTATTTTATTGACTTCTTAAATTATTTACTTTCTTTAGCAATTAAAAGAAGATCAGAATATGCTAAAAATCTTAATTAAAAATCATGAATAGAATGGAAAACAAAACAAGTGTAGATTTACCACACAATTAGTTTTATATAAATTAAAATTTAGCCGTGTGGTTTCCGGCAGACTGGAATGATATATGATGTAGTGGAGACTAAAAAAGACCTAAAGAAGAAGAAATTAAAATTGGCATTGGGGCATAATAAAAATAAGAATAAGTAATTTTAAACTGATATAAAAAGTTTTATTGTTATGTCTTATAATAACACCAAATTACATCGTGTTACACATTAAACATTTTTTTTTGCGTAAAATTTGCCCTCTTCGGTAAAGAGGGGTTTACATTTATTAATAAGCTCCTTTGCGAGCAACAGTTCAGGGGATTCGGAATCCCCCTGGTATTTTAGCGAGACAACCGCGTGTTCCCAACGGTCTTTGGGGTCTACCTTCTTTATGTCAGCAACATTTTAGATTTTTAAATCTATGAAGACGTCGCCAGCGAGGTTAGCAGTGCGGCGCAGGACACCGTCTGCTACACGGCGCGACAGCACTGACAGCAATGGAGGGATTTTCTTGGTGGCGGCTGCGCGCTGAACTTCCGCTTCCTCCTCGCTGTCGCTGTCGAGTTGCCAGCCTTTCTTCGAACGTTTGGCCTTGGATGCTGGCTGTGCTCGACTTGTACCCCGCTTCTTAGGTTTAGGTTCTTTTTTCTTAGAACTGGAATCAAAAAATATAATTACTTAAGACTAAAGCAATTTACAATAGGTAGATACGAATTAATAATCTTGATATAAAAAAAATAATAAATGTATAGGGACGACTCAGATCGAGTAAGGCCCAAAGTGAGTTTCAGATTTGTGTTATGGGACACTAACTCAACGGTACTATATTTTATAACAAATACGAAGGTACATAGATGTACTTCCAAGAACATCTCGACTTAACGGGAATTGAAACTAACACACGTAGTTACTATTGATCTAGAATAATCACACAGTCGAAAACGAGTGATTGCTAACTGGGAATAAACGAAATTCATAAAACAATAAACAAACTTACATCAAGCTTGCAGCGAATGCTCCTTCGGAATCACAGCCGAAATTTTCAGAGAAATTCTTCTTAGCCTGCTTGCAGCGTTGTTCGTAATACTCAGAGTCGGACCTGAAAAAAACATGGTAAATCATTTAATAACACGAAATGAAATAGTGAATGCTAAACATAGTTACTTTATTAACTGTAAAGATAGTTTAGACATTAATGAATATTATACCGTCTTCTTCTTGAGGTCTTTTTTAGTCTCCGCTACAGGAGCACGACCCTCTCTGTACTACCAGAGCCATACTTGACCAGGTCAGCTAGAGGATTTGGCCTACACTCTCTACGCTATATTACACATATGTTAAGAAAAATTAAGTCATTTAAATGTACTACTAATAATACTTATGTTAAGCTACAGGATTTGGCCTACACTCTCCACGCTATATTATACATATGTTAAGTAAAATGAAGTCATTTAAAATGTGCTACTAATAATACTTATGTTAATAAACTTACGAACATGATTGCAACGCAACGAATCTTCGTGTTTCTGAGTGTGGGTGGCACGCAGGACAACTAAGCGGCACAATGGTAGGCAGGCAGCTGGCACAAGTACTCAGCAACCGACTAAGTGCTGGCGGAACCACGGTAGGCAGGCGGTACAACTTTAGTCGCGCGGCACAACGGTATGTGGGCGGCAAAACGGTAGCCGGGCGGGTAGTACGACAACGTCTAACAACGTTCACTTCAGAGAAGTAATGAAGAAGAATAATGTTCACAACAATTGGCATGCATGAATTTAAAGTAGATTTTTGCTAAATCGCTACTATTTCCAGGAATGGTCAACCAAGAATAAAAATTATATTTTTAGTCACTTACATATGTTTAATTCAAAAATATGCATAGCTATCAAATATTTTCAGTACCAGAATGTTGATGATCACTTCATTTTATACAAAGTTGGCATAATTGAATAATTATTAATAAATAATAAAATAACCCAATAACAAAAGTATAGAACTCAATAACAAAGTGTAGTATTACATGCATAATTTCCGGTAAAATCGAATGCTCATAGTATGCCGCATGCATATGCATGCATGAAATTCATCATATCACCATTTACTTGGGTCATTTCAATTCATCATTTTACTTTCCTACCCATTATCAAAGAGGGTTATGTTTGTATTGAAAGGCTCGTCACACACAGAACAATATTAATCACGCGGCATACTGCTTAGCGGTGTAATGATACGATGAACTGCTACCGTACTTATGAATACATATTTTATATTTATATAGTAATTCACTAATTGAAGTGCATATAATCTATTTTGGTTGGAGTATTACACTTTGTGAATTACTGTTGCTCCTCCATATTTTGAATATTATTATCTTTTGACATACTTCTGTTATAAAGTGTTGTATGTACACAATATCAAAAAATATCCCAAAAGAAGTTTTTGTTATGTATTCTGTTGTTAATCAATACGCAACCCGAATGAATCATCTAGAGTATGTAGTGGTTTGGTAATAAGAGTCTTTTCTCGACTGTTTTGAATAAAAGTGCTTTGTAAGGAGACTAGCGCCATCTGCGTGTGATCTCCACAAACACGGGCAAGATTATCAATTCATCGATATCCCGTGCGCGGATTGTCTTTGCCCGACCGGGAAAATAATCATTGTCTTTACGTCAAAAGAATAGACTTGCTTTTGTGAAATGTAACTGGGTGTGGCGGCCTCGTGCTTTGGAAGCATTAAGTTTGTAATTTTGATATATAAAATCGAAAGTTTCGTGGAGAATCGTCGGTAATTGTTTGGTGGCCAATTCATTTGAACGGCGGGGAGCCGAAATTGTTTGTATTACGTAAAGAACATTGATTTGTGTGACAATTGTGAACCGCGTGTCATGCGCTTTGAAAATTGTTAGTTTGTGATACTGTAAGTGAACAATAGTGAAGTATCGAAAGAAGAACAAGAAAATTATGGTGTTATGGCAGTGGTGTAATAAATACTAAAATAATACGTATTCATCTTGGGGCAAGTACATGAGCTCATGGGTTTAGGTTATTGTAGGGACCCAATTCTTCTGCACCACTGACCTTGGGTCTATGAAGAGACCTGAGGCCGTCGCCAGCCCTGAGGAGGACCTCAGACACGACGCCAAGGCCAGGCGAGGCTGCCTGAAGACTGCGTGGACGCGGTAAGTCTTATAATTAGTGTAACTGTTTTGAATAAAAGTGCTTTGTAAGGAGACTAGCGCCATCTGCATGTGATCTCCACAAACACGGGCAAGATTATCGATTCATCGATATCCCGTGCGCGGATTGTCTTTGCCCGACCGGGAAAATAATCATTGTCTTTACGTCAAAATAATTGACTTGCCTTTGTGAAATGTAACTGGGTGTGCCCCTACCGCGTGCTTTGGAAGCATTAAGTTCGTAATTTTGATATATAAAATCGAAAGTTTCGTGGAGAATAGTCGATAATTGTTTGGTGGCCAATTCATTGGAACGGCGGGGAGCCGAAATTGTTTGTATTACGTAAAGAACATTGATTTGTGTGACAATTGTGAACCGCGTGTCATGCGCTTTGAAAATTGTTAGTTTGAGATACTGTAAGTACTCACAACAATAGTGAAGTATCGAAAGAAGAACAAGAAAATTATGGTGTTATGGCAGTGGTGTAATAAATACTAAAATAATACGTATTCATCTTGGGGCAAGTACATGAGCTCATGGGTTTAGGTTATTGTAGGGACCCAATTCTTCTGCACCACTGACCTTGGGTCTATGAAGAGACCTGAGGCCGTCGCCAGCCCTGAGGAGGACCTCAGACACGACGCGAAGGCCAGGCGAGGCTGCCTGAAGACTGCGTGGACGCGGTGAGTTTTATAATTAGTATAACTACATTTAATTAGAATTAAGTTCAACTCATAATTAGGTTAAGTTAGGTTAATAGGTCCCTGTACCTATATACAGGGTGGTAGCAGACTGCGTAGGTTGTTTGTATGTTTGTTTGTTGCCGGTGAGATTGCCGGACTCGTACCAAGAGCGTAGTCACAAAATCTCTTGGTACAAAAAACGTAATCTTAGCTATCTGCGCCCACAGTAACTACTTTTAATTAGAATTAAGTTCAACTCATAATTAGTTAAATTAGATTAAAATAGGCCCCTGTACCTATATACAGGGTGGTAGCAGACTGCGTAGGTTGTTTGTGTGTTTGTTTGTTGCCGGTGAGATGGCCGGACTCGTACCAAGAGCGTAGTCACAAAATCTCTCCGTACAAAACGTAATCTTAGCTATCTGCGCCCACAATTTTTTGGTAGCAGAGCGTAGTTGTTAAGGCGAAAGGATAGGCAAATGACCTCGCTTGTTTTCACTCACACATGCACAACCTAATACGCACACTGAGTGTGCACACATAGAAACATGGCCAGCGCCATCTATCAAAAAACCGAAATTACATACAATGGACGGCAAGCAGATATCAGTTTTCAAAAAGTTTTTTGCGCGTCTGTATAGATGTCGTTAGTTATTACACACAGACTTATTCACGTTATAGATTCGCCCAAAATATTTTACAGAGATTGACTATTTTAGTCTATTTTTACGAGAATTTAATACAAATGTATATACCCATGTTTTGACGTAAAAACATTATTTGCTATTAAATTCAAACAACTTATTTGTTGCCAGAAATATATTGCTTTAAACAAAAAAATCCGGAACAATGAAATTCTAATTCTAATAGTAGGTACCTACTCCAAACAAACAATTTTTAGGGATCCGTAGCCAAATGGCAAAAAACGGAACCCTTATGGATTCGTCATATCTGTCTGTCTGTCTGTCTGTCCGTCCGTATGTCACAGCCACTTTTTTCCAAAACTATAAGATCTATACTGTTGAAACTTGATAAGTAGATGTATTCTGTAAACCGCATTAAGATTTTTACACAAAAATAGAAAAAAAACAATAAATTTTGGGGGGAACCCATACTTAGAACTGAAACTCAAAAATTTTTTTTATCAAACCCTTACGTGTGGGGTATCTTTGGATAGCTCTTCAAAATTGATATTGAGGTTTCTAATATCATTTTTTTCTTAACTGAATAGTTTGCGCGAGAGACACTTCCAAAGTGGTAAAATGTGTGTGTATCCCCCCCGCCCGTGTAACTTCTAAAATAAAAGAATGATAAAACTAAAAAAAATATATGATGTACATAACCATGCAAACTTCCACCAAAAATTGGTTTGAACGAGATCTGGTAAGTAGTTTTTTTTTATACGTCATAAATCGTAAACCGCAAATAACTTAAAAAAAATACACTAACATTAAAACATCGATCAAAGTTACAACGAACTACATGAACTTTTATATTATGTTACTTGCTGCTACGGAACCTTCATGGGCGAGTCTGACTTTCACTTGGCCGTTTTTTTTCGTGTTCCAACGGACCAAAAAACTATAAAAAAGTGGATCAGTGTTATGAAGAGAGATCCACTAGCAAGCAAGAGTAGGTACTTTTTACTGTTGCGAAGATCATTTTGACATATTATAGTACTTATTTAGTATTAATTAAGAATGTACCTACCTACCTAAACGATCAATAGAAATAGGTTATATTATAGGTACCTATCTATCTCTTTTTCTCATTATTGCTAGATTAACCTTTTTTTTTTTTTTTTTTTTTTTTCACGCGGAGAAAATCCCTTCGGATACCTTACCGGTTACGGGAGACCGGTAAGGTTATGTGGTGTAGCCACTAAAAACTCCGCGGTGTCACCTCTCAGCCGCTATGTGCCGGGGCCGTGTGCTATTCGCGCTCCACAGCCAGGACGCGGCGACCGCTTTGGCGGTCCCTGCTCGCTCAGGGGTCCCTCTCATTAAAGAGAGGGTGTCAGAGCGAGCTTGTGGGGGGGCCTTTCGGCCTCCGACCCCACCCGATAGGGTTAAGGCGTGGTGACACCCGACGCCTTACAACCCGGAGGGCCGTTAAGCCAAGCAACGGAATCCCGTTTCCGCTACTCGACCGACCCTTATTGTGGGAGCTGCTGGTGCAGGCCAAAGGCCCGCCTCCTGCGCCCAGTACGCCGGCGGCGGATGTCGTGGTCGGTGGTATCCTCACGCACTCTTTCCGCCGCCTCCTTGCGGAGCATTACTAGCTCCGCAAAGGCCTGCACCGCATTCCACGACGTCTCGCTGTCAACCATGACCTGGATCAAGGTCGGCAGAGAGAGGTCGTCCCCCACGATCGCACACATGTCGGCGCGCTCTTCCGCCCAGGCTGGGCAGCACTCCAGAGTGTGTTGGGCTTTCTCGTCCGCACACACGTCACAGTGGTGGCATTTGGCAGTCGGCTCCCTACCCGCTCTGTGACACAGGTACCCACCGAAACAACCGTGTCCGGATAGCACCTGCGTCAAGCGGAAGGAAAGTTTGCCATGTTGCCTCGCCAACCACTGGCTCAAGACTGGGCGGACAGCCTCAACAGTTCGGATTCCGAAACTGGGCTGCTCCAGCCTATAGGCCCACTCCTCGATAGAGCGCTGACGCAGCTCACTGCGACGTCCCTCAACCTCCCTCGGTGCCGGTCGATGACCCCGGGCCAGCGCCTCCTCACGCCAATAAAATAAGGACGCAAGGGCACTCGCTTCTATGTCCCAGGGTATGGAACCGGCAAGCAGACTGGCGGCCTCAAAGGATATCGTGCGGTATCCCCGGACGGCCCTTATCGCCATCAACCTCTGCGGTCTGCGCAGCAGGGTGATATTTTGGCGATTAAGGGCCTCATCCCACACGGGGGCGCCGTAGAGCGCCATCGACCGCACGACACCCATATAGAGGCGCCTGCAGGACGTCTCTGGTCCTCCGAGGTTCGGCAGGAGCTGCGTCAGCGCCATCGCCGCCGACATGAGCCGCGGAACCAACGCCTCGAAGTGCGCGCCAAAATTCCATTTGCCATCAAGGACGATGCCCAAGTAGCGCATCGTCGGCTTGATGGCAATCTGGGTTCCACCCACCATCAGACTGGCGTCCGGAGGAGGCGCCTTCCAAGGGCTATGAAAGCATAGCGCCTCAGATTTGTGGAGCGCTACCTCCAGACCCAGCCGCCGGATTCGGCGCACCACCTCAGCGACCGCGGCCGTGGCGAGGACCGACGCCTCACGAAACGAGGTGCCGCGGGATACCACCAGGGTGTCGTCAGCGTAACACACCAACTCCACACCTGGGAGATTAGTCCCCCGCAGCACCCAGTCGTACCCGATGTTCCACAGGAGTGGTCCTAAGACAGACCCCTGCGGAACACCGCGCGTCACCTCCTTTTCCTTCCACCCGCTTTGCGCAGGAAAAATGACCCTCCTTCCCGAGAGGTAATCGCCGATGAAGCGGCGCAGGTATGTTGGCACCCCGTGAAAGCGGAGTGCCTCCATAATGCAAGCCCATGGAAGGGTATTAAAGGCGTTGGTGATGTCGAGAGACACCACCACGACGAACCCCCCCTGGGAAACCGCTTCCTGCGCCACTGACTTCACTCTCAGGATGGCGTGGATAGTGGACCTGCTCCGACGGAATCCGTACTGGCAATCCGCCAGGTTCGGACCAGCCGTCTCAAGGTGCTTGACCAGGCGATCGGCAGTGACTCGCTCCAGCAGTTTGCCGGCCTCATCGAGCACCACGAGGGGACGGAAGCCAGACGGAGAGTCCGCCGGTCGTCCCTCCTTCCTGAGCAGGACCATCCGTGCCGTTTTCCACGCCGTTGGGAACTTTCCCTGCGCAAAGCAGGCGTTAAACAGCCCCCTCAGCTGCTCCTCCAGAACATCCAGAGCAAGGACAAGAGCTCGACCCGGGATGCCATCCGGACCAGGGGCGGTGTTTTTGGCACGCAACCTAAGGATGGCGGCGCCAAACTCGCCCCCGGTTATCTCGGGGATCTCCTCAGAGATGTCCTCGCTCTGTTCCACCGACGGAGGAGCCATGCTAGGAGGCTGAAACTCCGGGCACTGCTGCGGGAAAAGAGCGGCCACCACGTCATCCAGGAGCCGCGGCTCCAGACTCTGCGTGAGGGGGACGGCATGCGGCAGGAATTTCTTCCTGACCAGCCGATACGGCCGTCCCCACGGGTCGCTGTCTAGAGTCGACAGCAGCTCCTCCCTAGCCGCTTCTTTTGCCGCAGCAATGCCGACACTTAACGCGCTCTTCGCCTCCACGAGCCTCCTGCACAGGGCAGCCTCGTATTCCTCGTTCCGGCGCCGTCTTCTGCGGTAGCGGGCATATTGGCGTCTCGCCGCGATGGATGACTCCCGGAGTCGAGTTAACTCCGGGGTCCACCAATATACCCACCGCCTGGGTGGGCGAGTACTGGTCCGGGGCATCGCAGCGTCGCAAACGGCTGTCATCGCACCCCGGAACCTCTCGGTCTCGCCATCTACCTCCACGCTGACCGGCGCCTGGAACCAATCCTGGACTATGGCCGCCTCATACAGGAGCTCCTTGTCGAGGCACTTTAGCTGCCACCTCGGGCCGAGTTCACTCGGGATCCAGATTGGACCGCTCGGAGTGACAGCGGACGTGGAGAGATCAAACCGCACGTAGCGGTGATCGGATAGGTTCTCCACGTCCACCAACACGCTCCAGTCCTGAACACGCGCCGCAATGGCAGGGCTAGCAAACGATACGTCCACTATTGACCCGCCGCCCCGCCAGCTTAGGCACGTGTTGACTGAACCCCGGTTTAGGACAGTCAGCCCGAGAGTGATCAGCCACTCCTCTACGACCAAACCCCGCGGATCTGATGCGGGAGATCCCCATGCCATAGATTTAGCGTTGAGATCCCCCGCAACTATCACGGGATGAGGGCGGCTCCTGAGCACGAGTGCCTCGACATCGGTCAGGAACGCCTCGAACTCGCAGAGCGGCCGATTGGGGGAGAAGTACACCCCAATCACAACGACACCGCCCAGCAGAGCAGAGGCGATTCCGTGACCCCGCACAATGTTCGTGGGAGGCGAAGAGCGCGCCGACACAATTAGGGTCACCAGGCCGTCCCGGTCAGACACCCAGTTATGGGCGCCCGGCGGGACAAAATACGGCTCGGCGACCACCGCGACATCAATCAACCACTCTGCCATGCTCTGGAAGAGAAGATCCTGAGCCCTGGCACAGTGGTTGATGTTCGCCTGGAGAAATTTTTGGGCCATACTTATGCGATGGCCCCAATCTCCATCTCTTCCGAGGCGCTAGGTTGCGCCGGCCGGGCGGGCTGTGGTTGGGCCGTAGCCCCAATCACAGTGCGCCGTCCGCGTCGTTTGCTGGGTCGGGAGGCAGCACACGCCTTGTTCCCGACCCTGTGTCCCGCCGGTTTGCCCTGCCCCGCGCAGAGGACGCAGTGAGGGGCGTCATTACATTGCCCGGCTTTGTGGCCAGGCTTACCGCACCGAAGGCACAAAGCGCTCCTGTCGGCTTCTGCAGTGCACGTCTGGCCTATGTGGCCGACCTCGAAGCAGCGGTAGCACTGCAGTGGTCTCGGCGGCATAACTACAACCCGTGCCGAAGACCAGCCAACACGGAGACGCGCACCTCCAACGGTAAGCCGCCTAACAGCCGCCACCGGGCATCGGACGAGGACCGACCGGGTACCGGAGTGGTCCTCCTTTATGTCCCCGACCCGCACATCGTCCTCAGCGCACTGGCTCACTCTCGCCACAGCCGCTCGGACTTCCTCAGCAGTGACTGAGTCGTCCAGCTCCCGGACCCGGAACTCAGCGGCTTTTTGAGGTCTGGATACCTCAACAAGTTGGGGATCCAGAACCTCTTTCAATTTGGTGGCGAGAGTGTCAGCCTTGACGTCCCTCCCTTCACCTGACACCTCCAAGATTCGGGCGCCAGTTGCTGCCCGCCTCACTTTGACCCCGGCGATATCCAGGCTCTGGATGTCCACCTTTTCACGGGCAAGCAAGAGAATTTGCCCGTAGGTGGAAGCCACGCCCGGCTTTAGCTTGAGCTGGACCGCAGCTGAGCGCGGTGGGCGGAGCCTAGGCTGGGACTTCGCTGGAGCCCGAGGAGCTTGTGGCGGAGCAGCAGCCGCCGCCGGCCTCATCGGTTTCGCACCCCTCTTGGCAACCTGCACCCATGGCTCGTCCATGGATTCAGGGGCAGGTGGGAGAGGGCGAGCTACTGGAGTAGGGCGTGTCGCCGAAGCTGCAGGTGCACCTTTGGTCGGAGCCTTCGCCTTGGCCGGAGCCTTGGCCGGGGCTTTAGCCGGAACCTTGGCCGGTGTATTAACCGGGACCTTGGCCGGCGCGCTCACCGGGTCCTTGGCCGGCACAGCCACCGGCGCCTTGGCGGTAGCCGGGCCCGTCGATGTGGACGGCATCGGCTGCGCAGCAGCCTGTCTCCGGATCTTACGGAGCTGTCTTTTCCCCATTGGGGGAGCGGGGGCAGGGCTCTTCAAAAACTCATTGACCCTACTCTCCGGCACCGGCGCCACCAAGCTCTCCTCGTCACTCTCGGAGGAGGACAGGACCGCCGCCTGCGAGGCCTGATTTTTAGGCCCGTCAAACGCCAACGCAGGGCGCTGCCTCTCCCGCTCCGGAAGCAGCCTGCTCTGAATTCCCTGGAACCGGGTGTTCAACACAGGGCCGACCGTGCTCAGGATGATGCCCTTGAGCACGTCCAGCTCCGTGCCGCCGATTGCCAGCGCTGCCGGAGCCGCCGGTGCTGGAGCAGCGGGGGCCGCCGCAGCGGCTCGCTCCACCGCTGCGCGAAGCTCAACCATTTCGCGCTCTAGCGCCGCCACCTTGGCCACGAGGCGCTCGTTTATCGCCTGCAGCCGCAGCGTCTCCTCGCTGGTCGACCTCTTATGCAGGGCCGACACAACTTCCTCAATTGAGGTCGCGGCTTCCTTGAGGCTCTTCACAAAACGCCCTTAAGGTTTTTCGATTTTACCGCAACCTCTTTGATAATGGAGACGCTGGTCTCCGCCTGTTTTTTGAGCGCCTCTGCAGGCACTCCCTCGTCTTGGGTCTCCAGTGGCCCGGTGACCCGTTCCGCCATCAGCTTACGGGCCATATCCGTTACCTGGCGCTCCGCCTCCGCTTGGCTGGCAGCCACCGCCTCCGCTCTGGCCCTGCGGTCACTCACCGACATCGATCGGCCACGGCTTGCGGTCGTCAATTTTGACGGCGCCGCGTCGCTTTGGGCGCCCAGTAGGCACCTCTTGCGACCAACACTCCTGCTTCTGTCACAGGAGGCTGACGCTGCCGACTCGAAGCTCATGATCGAGCCCGTGTCGGAAACGTCACCCCCCTCGACATTAGCTTCTCTACGGCCTTCTCGGCCCACTACACTTTCCATCCGGCCAACTTGGCCCGGGCAAGGGACTTCGTCCCTGTGGCAGTTTGTGCCCCCCCCAGATACGGTAGGGCTGCCTGCGTCCTGAGACGCAGGGAGGGATTCTCCAGCTGGGCTGGTACCCTCCTGGGGTAATACGATTACCAAACTGTCCATTTCATTTTGTCCTTTGTTATCGGGGTGAGGTCCCCGGTAATTCCCCTTCCCCCCAGGCGCTTGAGACGGGACTCCCCTCCCGCCATTCATCCCATCGGCACGCCAGACCTTAGGATTGGGGTTATTTTTTATGAGGTTTTCTTCCCCGCAGCACTGCCCGTCTACCGGACAGCACCCTCGGCCCCATCAGTTTGGGGTAACGAGTTGCCCGACGTGTGTGGAATACCAAACACACGCCGCGCGAAGCACAGCCTCCGCCGCGCACCGCCACCGACTAAAAAGCCAGCAGCGTTGGCCGTCGCCGGCCTCCCCCAAAACGAGCGTTACCCATTGCTGGGCTCCGCTTTCCCCCCCTAAGGCAGGAAATTCGCCGACAGCTGACAAGACCCTTACAGGGAGTTATCAGCTGCCGCCCAGGGTGCACCAGCCCAATCCCTTGTCAGCCCGCCGCTCGCACCGGATCAAAGGATCAAGCAAGAGAAGCAAAGCCTTCAAGGGACCGAGCCAACGTGGAGGTTTCCTGACCATTGCACCCCTGCTAGATTTACCTAATTCAACCTGGTACAGCCTTTTAATAACCCATCGGCCATTGCTTAAAATCTAAAAGTAAACGTTTGGGTTATCTGAACGCCTATCTACCTACGTAGGTACATGCATACTTCAGGAGACAACTGTATTTTAACCTGCAATAAACGTTACGATTAACTAATTTTCAGGGTTCCGTACCCATAAATATATAAAATACTGATTTATGGATAGTCCTTTTTCAAATCCATCTTTCAATTTGTTACTTATTATTACAGTTACCGAAACAATGCAAAAAACCAACAGTGTTGACCACTAACCACGATATTTGCGGGCGGACGGCGCGCGGCGGTGGCGTGCCGTATGGTCCGGAGTGACGTCATCACTACTTGCGGCTGGCAGACGCGTGTCTACGTCAACTAACAAACTAAAAACTTAAAATTAGTTATATAGATGGAAAGAGATTACATTGTTTATTATGTCATAATTAAATTGAATTATAAGAATTACGAAATATAAAATAATGTCAATTTGTAAATTTAGTATGTACCAATGGACCTAAATTATGACATGTCTAAGTATACAAACCTTTAAGAGGGACCCGCGCCAAGCTCAAGCCAGACCTTTTTGTCTTTAAGATAGTCATCGGTCCTATAATAAGCCTTCTCACAAAGTACTTTCTTTACATAAGCTTTGAATTTTTTGTCTGGCATATCAAGGACCAATTCTGACAATTTATTATAAAAAAGTATACACTTCCCCATAAAAGACTTACTGACTGTATTCAGCCTGTAATACGGGCTAACTAAGTCATTCTTATTACGTAAATTTCTATCTGTAAAATCACTTACTTTATTGAACAAGGAAATATTTTTCCTTACATACATTATATTTTCAAATATGAATTGTGATGCAAAAGTAAGTATACCTATTTCCTTGAATAATTCCCTCAGTAAGTCTCTCGATCCTAAACCGTAAATAGCACGAATTGCTCTTTTTTGTAAAAGAAAAATAGTCTGAATGTCCGCTGCACTCCCCCATAGAAGTATCCCGTAAGACATTAGACTGTGAAAGTAACTAAAGTACACTTGTCTAGCAGTTGCTACATCTGTCAATTGTCTTATTCTCCTAACAGCGTAAGCCGCAGAGCTAAGCCTATTAGAAAGTTTAGTTATATGAGCGCCCCATTGAAGTTTCGAATCAATTGTGATTCCTAAAAAGGTAGTACTTTCAACCAGATCGAGTTTCTGAGCATTAATTAGTATGTCAACGCAGGCTTGATTCACATTAGGAAGAGAGAATCGAATGTATTGGGTCTTGTTCGCATTTAACATGAGGTTATTGGCCGAAAACCAATCAGAAATTAAAGATAAGGTGCTGTTCACCGCGCTAGCATCACTGTTATGTCGATCTATTTTAAATATTAGCGAGGTGTCATCAGCAAACAGCACCATGTCAGCCTCTTTCTCAACCATGTAAGGCAAGTCATTGACATAAACTAAGAAAAGGAACGGTCCTAGAATTGAACCTTGGGGAACGCCCATTTTCACATTAGACCCGTGTGATTTTACGCCGTTTATATCAACAGTTTGAAGCCTATCTGTTAAGTAAGATTCTATTAATTTAATTGACTTATCATCAAAACCGTACTGACGAAATTTGAGCAAAAGTGTTGAATGATCAACGCAATCAAATGCTTTAGAAAGATCGCAAAATGATCCAGTTGCATCATTTCTGTTTTCCCACGCGTCGTAGATATTAGTAATAAGTGCTACTCCTGCATCGGTGGTCGATTTTCCAGCAGTAAAGCCGTATTGTTGGCTATGGAAAAGATTATTGGTCTTAAAGTGAAGTAGCATTTGATTGAGCATTATCTTTTCGAACACCTTACTCAAAACTGGCAGAATAGAGATAGGTCTGTAGTTGCCAGGGTATATTTTTTCTCCTTTTTTGAATAAGGGGATAAGTTTACTACATTTCATTAAGTTAGGAAATATGCCTTCATCAATACATTCGTTAAATATGAAAGCTAAATCGGCAGCAATTATGTGTATAATATGACTTACTACGGCTACTGACATGCCCCAGTGATCTTCTGATTTTTTTTAATTTAACTGTTTAAAAGTATCTATTATATCGCTAGATGCTTAAAATTAAATTTAGAATCACAAGGGCTAACATTACTCTTAAGCAAAGCCTCAGCACGCTGGGCGCTAGAACTCACATTAGAAGTGAGTTCCAAAGGAATGTTAGTAAAATAATCATTAAATATATTTACTATTTCTTCAGTTTTTGAAGTATTTTTACCACTACATTTGATTCGGCAAATATTTTCTTTGGTTTTATTTTTACCTGTTTCCTTATTTATGACACTCCATGTTTCTTTAATTTTATTAGGAGCATTATTTATTTTTTTGCTAATACTATTCGACTTGGCTCGTCTACAAACTTTTTTAAATATTTTAGAATAATTTCTAACATATTCTATAAAAGAAGGATTAAAGTTATATTGTTTTTGGGCATATAGATCATATAACCTGTTTCTACTTATGTAGATGCCGGTAGTAGCCCATTCACTAAACTGTGATTTACTATGAACTACTACTCTTTTTTGTTTCAATGTTTTAGAATACTCAGAGGAAACAGTACTAAATAGTTTATTATAATGGTCGTCAGGATTATTTCCTGTATATACCACTGATAATAATTTGTTATCTAAATTATTTTTAAGTTTTTTATGTTTTTAGAAGTAATCGGTCTACACAAGATCTTATCTTTTCTCAAATTACTGGTGGACTCTTTGACAAAAGCTACATATACACCAGAATGATCTGAAGGCAATTTGTTGATAACAGATTTATCACAATATTGAATATTACTAAAAAAAATATCAAGACATGTGCCAGATGTAGCTGTAATTCTGGTTGGCTCAAAAAATAAGTTTTCTAATCCATAGCACTTAAAAAGATTTAGGAATTGTGTGCTCTTTGGATACTGAATAAAAAAGATAGTGACAGGCTGGCAGCTTTCGAGATGTGGTGCTGGAGGAGAATGGAAAAGATCAGTTGGATGGAAAGGAAAACCAATGAGGAAGTATTAGAAATAGTAGGAGAGAAAAGAAGACTGCTGGGCGAAATAGAAAATAGGAGAGGGAAAATGATTGGTCACTTAATACGACATGACTCCTTATTTAAAAACATACTAGAAGGAAAGATAAAAGGTAGAAGAGGTCCAGGACGACCAAGAAAGAGCTATGTAGACCAACTAAAAGAAAAAGCAGGGGTCATGTCGTATCAAGCACTAAAAAGTAAGGCAGAGAACCGAGAAGTTTGGCGCATACTCCACCGACAAGAGCCACTAAGCTCTTAAATAAGAAGAAGAAGAAGTGCTCTTTGGATTATGTACTAAAATATCAACATTAAAATCACCGCAAATAATTAAATTCTTTTTACTAGTTGAACAGGACTTAAGAACCTGGTCCATTGCTTTTAAAAAACTTTTGAAATTACTATCTGGTGGACTGTATACACAAACAATTATATGATGATCAAGCTCGGCACAGGCCACCTCACAACAGCGCTCAACAGAATGTCTGACAATATCCTTCCGCTCTATGCTACGGAAAGAATCTTTTATAAAAATTATAGAACCCCCTCGTTGAGCAGACTTTCTGTTAAAGCAGCTAACAATATTATAGTTGTTTAGGCTGAACATCATCTGACTCTCATGCAGCCAATGTTCAGTCAAACATAAAATGTCTACATCCATTTCTTTTAAAACTAATTCTACTAATAATTCTTTGCCGGAAAGACCTTCTAAATTTTGATGAAGTATTCTTAATTCATGAGGCCTTCCCGTTGTCCGAATGGTCAGTTTAAATCTGTCGTCAAGTCTACAGAATTACCGTTACATAAACTTGGTAAGTCTGTAGGTGTCTTAAAACTAGAATCTTGTTTACAATGTAAACTCGTCCAAAAATTAATATTATTTGCTATCAATGTAGCAATCTTATGTCTAAAATATTTTGAAAGATAAATATTATCTTTTGTCACATGACATGCACTTATAAAATTGTTAGTGTCAAAAAACACTAATTTATCACTATAACGACATGTCATATTATGTATCAAAGTATTGAGATAGTGAATGATTTTGTTAGTTTTTGGAGACTGGCAATGTAGATATGGGAACGCACATAATATTATTTTGCTTACTTCTAGTTCAGATAAATAATCCATACAGCTGATTATTTCTTTCTTTCCTACTTTGTTACTATTGCCTATTAATAATACAACAGTAGATTTACAATTCAGTTTGGTTGATTTCATTTTATCTAAAATTTGAGTATAGGTTGCATCCGGGAAGCAGTAATTTATCTTAATTAATAAATTTAATTTATATAATTTAGTAAGTTTTATCTAGAATTTTGTTTAACATGCAACCCATATTGCGACCTATACTGTCAGAATATACTATTGTATTACATGGAGGGTCAATAAAGTCAACACAATAAGACACATTACTACACAAACTACCGTCACAAGGAGAGAGCTCTGGTGTGGAGACACTGATGGTGGGCTGGGTGAATTGCCCGCAGGTACATTGCTTAGTTAATAAATCAAGAGTTTCTTGATTGTACCTGCTGTCGTTAATCAATTTCTCCACAGTCAGCATGCGTTCGGTATTTTGTTTTTGTTGGAGGTCATACTTAGAGAATAATTTGGAAGAATAGTAGAATAGCAACTTAATAATATGAGATTCAAGTCTAATCCTGTTGTCCTCATATGACTCCTGACTTTCCGCCAATTGTTTATTACATAACTCTAACTCTGACTGCAATTTACAATTTAATGAACTGGATTTTAATAAACATGATTTCCTGAGATTAATTTTTAATTTATTATTAGTTTTCTTAATTTTTTTGGATAGTTTTACAAATTTTTTAACTTGGTTATGACTAATATCCAATAAAATATTCAATATCTTCTGCATTTATGAACGGATTTCAAAAATTCAAAAAGTACCGTACTAAAAAAATCATGATGCATGCGAAACACTAGTCAAAATCTGTTTTCTGTTAATTTATTGATTCTCATTGATACAGATATAAAATGCTGAAAAAATCTGACCACGAAAGTCACACCAGTAAAAAAAACAACCATTTCTGTTACTTTTCGCTACAATTAAATAGTCTTGTGCATTAAATATCAATCAATTAAAACCAGTACATGCTTTGCACAAGCGTTGAGTATATAAATGTTGCAAAAGTACTCACTTTGTTTCATTTTACATCAACTATCTTTATAAAAATACAATAGGGATGACCCCTATTGTATTTTTATAAATAATTAATACAGGGTATGTTGATAGTTGATGTAAAATGAAACACAGTAAATACTTTTCGAAACAATTTTTCAAATTAGACATTAAAACATAATTCAACTTTTCTCTTACTATCTAAAGAATTTGTACGAAACAAAATAGATAAAAAATGGTTTCACATAAACATTATTATCTTATACGACGTATAAGGCTTTCTATGATGGTAATAATTTTACAATTCATTTAAAAACCTTTATTGTACATCAGCGATAGTTACACATAATAAAATAATTGATATTACAAATGGTGGACTTATCCCAGAAGGGATCTCTTCCAGTTGACCAGTAGGTAGGGCAGAGGATAGTTACAAATTTAGTAGGAAGGCAGAAGTACGTACAGAGCAATGAAAAAAAAACAAGTATAATGATAAAGCTTAAACGCTACAAATACACTACATACATACCTAATGAATATGCTACATATAATATATAAATAAATATTTTATATTACTCAAGTCTAGATTTAAAGGAGCCTTATAATTGAGACATTTTATCTCCACTGGTAAAGCGTTCCATAAACGCGCAGCGAGCACAGCGAAGGACTTCGCGTAGGTCTGTGAGGAATGTGATCTGGGATCTGTAGAAGTGGTTTACTACGAACGACGACGGCTATCAAAAACTTTGAAGGAGAATTTTTCATGAAGATATACGTATGAGCGAGGATTAAATAGAATGTTAAGGAGAAAGAAAAGAACGTGAGTGTGACGGTGTTGTCTGATAGATAAGCCGAAAGAGGCTATTGTACTCATACAAATTAACTTTAGTATTTACATAACATTAAATCTGTTAATTTCCATAATTGAACCAAAGTTAAAAATGTAAGTAGTAAAGAGGAGTAAACTTGTCTAGTTTTATTTACCCTATAATGGTATAGGGTAAATAAAACTAGACAAGTTTACTCCTCTTTACTTTATATATGGATATATCATATATGCTTAACTTTTCCTATGAAATTAGGAAAGGTTTTAGATCTTACAATGCTTCATATTTTATCTCCAACACATACCAATACTTATCAACACATACCAATAACTACTAATACATACCAACACAAACCGTTCTCACATTAAAATTTTAAATGATATCTCCGTTTACTTTGAAATTATTTATGTTAAATGGGGGCAGCACTGGACCCCCGAAAAATTAGGTACGGCCTTCAGAAATTTTGAAAAACTTGGATAAATATACACGTGTGTTTAATATACATGTGTATTTTTTTCCATGGATTTCATCATCATGCCGAGGGAACAGATGAACACGTACCATACATGCATAGCGGCGAAACACATGCATGAACCTCTTTTTTCGTTCGACGTAGGCGGGTAAAAACAAAACGAATTTAATTATTTGGATTATTTGTTGTAACAACTTCAGTAGGTATAATTTAAACAATGACGTCTCTGAATCGATATAACTCTATACATTCACGCAATGTAGGTACTGAGTCAAATCCTTTGGTTGTGTGCCGCGCGGTTAAAATCATAGAAAATCTAAAACATTGCAATTCAGATGAATTCATATCAGATTACTACTTACAAAATGAACATGAGTACCTACCTATTATACTTATTCTATTTGTTCAACTTTCCAGTGTGGTTCCGGGTTAGAATAGGACTACTCCATGTCTCTTCCGTGGATGTCGTAAGAGGCAACTAAAGGACATCTCGTGCTACAATTGTATTCCTAAGCAGGGTTAACGTCGAGCAGCGGCCGGTTGTAAAACTTTTGGAACAAATACATTCTCAAAGAGGTTTGACGTCAGGCGGCCGCCCGGCCGGTCGTAAAACTAAAGTCAAATAATTTAAACTGTTCCGCCTATTTCTTCTCTTAACAGTGCCGGTTTTAGCTCTACCAGCGCCCCGGGCGAGTTCCCCCCCCCCCCCCCTCCCCCCTCAAACTGCAATTTAGACTCTGAGTTAGGCTTCAATCTTATAGGATTTATTTCTGCCGACGGGGGGGGGAGGGGTGCAAGTACGATATAGAATTCTTAAAATTTGCCACCCCATTGTGAACGAAGGGAGGAAGGGCACACCCCCTTCCTCCCTTCGTTTACAATATGCATACAAATAAGAGTTTAGGAGTTGCCGCCATTAACCAGCCGCTATTTATATATTTATTATTACCCCCCTTGCCCAAAAACGCCCCCTGTCACCCCTTTGTATCAGGCGCCCTGGGCGGTCGCCCAACCGCGCCCTACCCTAACGCCGCTACTGCAAGTTAAGCAACCCCGGGTGTGGTCCGTACTTGGATGGGTGACCACAAGTGATACAAAAATTTCTCGAGCTCCTCCGTGCTTCGGAAAGCACCTAAAAGCCGTTGGTCTCGGTTGTCATTGTATGGCAGTCGTCAAGCTATGTCTGATGCCTTAAGGCAGCTTGAAAAATCTGACACCAGTGTTGGCCACTTACATACACGAAAAATAAACATTACCCATTTTTTTAAAATCAAATATACAACATCTCGAAATTATCACATTGTGACTTTTTCCATCAAATATATCACAATACTCGTAGGTTAGGTAGCGAAACGTGCACGAGCTGGCAACAACGTCGCGTTTACAAACGCTGCACAGATCGGCAACGCCGCGCCGCCGTATGCTTTTGCGCCTGATAGTTTTTGCAAGCAAATATAGTTCTGACATTTTCATGTTTGCAGTAGGCGCAAATATTTTTTTCTAAATTATTCAATTGTTTGATTACTTTTTCCAACTATTGGAATGTGAGGAAATAGACACAAAATAAAGTCACAAATATATCCAGTATAGGTTTAAAATGGATTTGTAATAATGATAAAAATTTTGCCCAAAAAATCTCGTCCAAAGGATATCCTATACAGTATATAAATATTTCAAAACTTCACGTTCTATATTTAAGCCAAAATATTTGCCCAAAATCACTTCGTTTACACGGTTTCTCTTATGTCTTCACCTTAACGGCTCTGATTACGGGCCCACATATTGTTTGTTTTTTTTTTTTTTTTTGGTTTGTTATTAAGGTAGGGTAAACATTATTTCCCAAGAAAATTTGAAATAAAATAATTTTGTTTGTTTGTAATTAATAAGAATTGGGCAGTCTCAATCATACTATTAGATAGTATTATATCTTGTTTGTTTGCCATTAATAAATACTAGTCCGTGTCAATTTTACTATTAGATAATATTTTGATTTGTTTGTTTTTTTTTTTTTTTTTAAATAGTTCATAACATTTTTGAAGTTTATTAGATAAAATAATAGTAACATACAAAAATAAATCAGCAACAAGCTTCGTCAAAAAGTGTACAAAAGGTATCCACAACATGCTTCGTCAAAAGTTGTACTTACCTAGTTACAAATAAATATCCGCAACATGCTTCGTCAAAATATTCAATCTAATAATCCGCCCCGAACCGTCCCTGGCCCAAAGGTTCCCATAATGCTAGCAGCATTTCCGCGTTGTATAGCGATAGAAATCCTTTGAGCGAGAAACGACACGGAGCGATTATCCTTCGTCTTTTCATAGACGCGTTGGCCCAGCTCCCGAATAAATGCCTGAGCCTCAGTCCCCCAAGCACCCGTGGTCTCAAAAGCTACAGGCACAAAAATATAGGCTGATTCAAGGGGAGCATATTTTGTATGTTTAAGTTTAGCAGCATTTTCGGCAGCTGATCGTGCATTTCTGACAGTGTCCTTAAGGTGGGAAGCGGCAAAGGTACTGACACACGTTGCATCCCACAATAAGCAGCGACCTCTCTTCCATGGTATTAAAGTCAACCCATCAGGTCTTTTGCCATCTGTACGACTTAACCCAGGAGGTTCCAATAAACATGGGATGTTGGCGCTTACCATAGCCCTACGAATGACATCATTAAGAGCATGATGTCTAGCAAACCTGCCAGCACATCTAATGCAACTCAAACCGTGAAGACCTTTGGCATCTACAAGGGCACCACAGGTACATTGATGCTGCTCACAAATGTTACACCCTATCCTGAGAGCTGCCGCTATACGTATAGTGTTGTCGTCAAGAAGTGTGCCTAGTTGTGGCGATGGCAACGCATGTAGCCAAGCTCCTGATTCTGGAGATATTACTGATTTTAACCTTGCCAAGTCAACACCAGAGTTGCTGTTTAAAAGATCGTCAATACTATTTTTAGCCAGAATATCATCCCTTTTTCTTTGAATCTGTGGCTGGTCAGGCAGATTATGACTAGGGTTCCGGACTTGCCATTCATCAAGGGCTCCATCTACAAAGGGCAAAGAAGAGTCATCACCGTGTGAAGGCAAAATACGAGTGACGAGCTCAACAACCCCGTGCGATGAGGCCAAGAAAGCTGGCAAACCAGAGTCCTGTACTCGTCGGATACCTGGACCCCCATGCCTGACTGGACGCGAAGCTTGTCGCCACTGACCTTCATTCAAGCTCACATTTAAAATACTCTCGACTATTTCCTTTATTGTAGTATCAATAGTAGATACTTCGTTAGGAAAAAGCCAAACTGGAGCAGTCCTTAGTGTATATGTCAACTTTGGCATTGACAAACAGCTTTTAAAAAGAGTCAAAGCGACATGAGCAGGAAGTTCCTTCAAAGTAGGCTCAGACTTCTTCAATATTTCGTTTTTAAGAAGAATAGCGGATTGAATTGTTTGTTTGTATTTAAAAATTAAGAATTTTAGTTTGTGTCCTTGTCGGACTAGTATTATATCTTGTTTGTTTACCATTAATAGATATTTGAGTCTGTGTCAATTTTACTATTAGATAGTACTTTGATTTGTTTGTTTGTATTTAAAAATTAAGAATTTTGGTTTGTGCCCTTGTCGGACTTATTTATTTAGTTATTTAAATTTGGTTCGTTTTGTTCTTGTCTAACGCAATGTCGAAGATAACTTCCGCAAGGGCGACTCTCGCCGATGAACTTCGGTGGGCTGCGAGTGCCAGCGCACTCTTGTCCCGTACGGACAGGGACACTGCTATTCTGGAGCGAGCGGAACAACTCCGTACGAGATTGGCCAATACGGAAGCAGCCATGGCAGTGCTTACCGAAGGTGGTTTGGACCCAGAGGTCTGGGCAGGCCATATCAAGGACTATGACCAGATTATGGCCTTTCACGATGATATCGTGGAGAAGGCCGGACACATCAGAGCGAGACAGGCGGGCGGTCCCGCCCCTCGCGCATCCGGTGGACCGGAAGGGCCAGCTGTAACTGGTCGGCTTCCCACCCTTCAGCTGTCCCACTTTGGGGGTAGGATGGAGGAGTGGGTGGCCTTTAAAAACATGTTCGAGTCGTTGGTCGACTCGAGACACGACCTAACGAAGGCGCAAAAAATGGCGTACCTTCTCTCAACATTGGAGGATGAAGCGCGGTCGCTCATCCAGCACATCCGTGTGGAGGTTGACCAGTATGACACGGCCTGGGAACTGCTTAATTCCCGTTACCAGAACGTTCGGCTGTTGGCCGACGCAGATGCGGCGCAGCTGTTGGCCGTGCCTCGGGAGGCCAATCGGGCACAACTGCGCCTGCAATTATTAACGCCCGTTACAGTGGCCTGTAACGCGCTGCGTACTTTGGGGCTACCAGTGGACCAGTGGTCATTTTTGTTGGTACACATTATCTTGGGCAAACTATCCAACGATATTCGCTCGCGTTTCGAACTCGAGAATGCTGAGCGAGACAACAATACCCTACCTACCTTTTCCGACTTGTTTAAATTTTTGGAGTTTGAGGCTAGGGCCGCGGAGAGTTCCACGCCGGAACCAGCGCCATCTAGGGCGCCAGAACGCGGAGCCTCGGGCCCCTTATGGCGAGGGAAGCCCAGACAGGCGCAGCCACCGTCACCGCGTGAAATTGGTGCTCGGGTGGTTAATACAGCAGCAGTCGCGAGAGACGCGGACTGTCTGCAGTGTGGCCGGAAGGGTCACACCCTAACCCAATGTAGGGACTGGCAGCGGCTGCCAGTAGAGCAAAGGCGTCGCGTGGCGAGGCGACATGAATTGTGTTTTTGCTGCCTGGGTAGTCACTACGCGCGTGACTGCCGTTCTGCCAAGCCATGCAGTCCGTGCCATGGGCGGCACCACTGGATGCTCTGCATGATCCGGAGCGAGGCTGGCTCCCAGGCAAGGAGGCAGGGGTCCCCCATGGGCGGGGGCGCTCCTGCGCGAAGCCCTCCGCCGTCGGACGGCGGACGTGGCTTCACCCGTCGCCCCCCCCCTCGGGATGGGGGTCGAGTGCCGGCGCGGGTCTCGGCGGTCCGGGATCCTGCGCCTACGGGGCATGGCCAGTATGTGGCTGGTCGGCCTTTGGATAGGGCCCCCATGGGCGGGGGCCCTAGAGCGGAAGTAAGAGGTGGGACACCTCCCTCCGCACCGGCTCCTGCTCGGAGGACGGAGCCACAGCGGTTTTCCCCGCCGCTTCATGAGTACCCTCGGCTGGAGTATCACCCGCCCTACGCTAGGTACGGCAGGGCAGCGGGTTATGCGCCCCCTCACATGGGAACGTGCACTCGCCCGATGTATTATCCGGGCCAGTGGCACCCCCCAGGTTGGGAGAGAGTGGGGAGCCCATAACTAGCTTGCTCCCTCAGTAGGACAGAACCGCGGACGGTTCTGCGCCCCACCGCGGTGGTCCGCGTATGGGGACATGGGGGGGAGGCGGTTACTATACGAGCCATGTTAGATTCGGGGGCTCAGAAAAGTTTGGTTACCACTCGAGTGGCACATACATTAGGCTTAGCCGTGGAGGACTCGCCTGCGCCACTTCTTGGAGTTGGTGGTATAAGAGTGAAGTGTTTGACGGGACAGACACTTGTCACCTTTTCGTCGCTGAAATCCTCGACAATGAGGATCACGACTTCAGCTCTGGTAATGGATACCATTGCGGGTTGGCAGCCCACCACAGACATACCGCGAGACGCGTTGTCTATGGTGTCAGGCTTGGAATTGGCTGACCCATTTGTTCTTCACCCCGCCCCAGTAGACTTGCTCCTGGGTTCGGACGTATTGGGTTGGATTTTATTGGGCACCCAGAAGGCTCTTGGTTCTTTTTCACTGGTGGCAGTGTCTGTTACGTCCTCAGTTGGTAGAGTGTGGACTGTAGTATATAAATAAGAAGGCGGTGGGTTCAGGTAATTCGTCGTTATATTAGGAAAATAGCACGTTTTACAAACAGCACAAATTTTATAACACACACCAACACGTGGAACGGATATGAACGTTCTTAGAAGAAGTACAATGTATTGCCAGAGTATATTTTATAAAACTACCTTTTGTTGGTGTTGCCAACATGCTGGGGGCGGCGGCAAGAATCTAGTTAAAACACTTGACAAATTGCAGTAAATTACTGAAAGACAAGTAGTACATAAATTATACATACAAAGGTAAGTTATTGCCACCGACCTAATAATTAAACAGGTAAGTTATTTATGTAAAATATCTTATTATTAGAAATATTTAATAAATTGGCATGAAACCTTATCTGTAATGTTTTATTTATTTTTAACACATACATAGCTTTACAATGAAAGTTTTCAAACTGAAATTGTACATAGTAAATACAGAATAAAGTTCCATGACTAAAAATTTATTGTAACTTTTAAAGTTTGTATTTTTAACAATAATGTTTCAAATATTTTTTAATGTAAGTAATGTAAGTAAGTACATACATAGTTAAACTAAAGTAAGTAGGCATAATTTTACCATTATAAAGAAAATACTTATATCTAAACAAAGTATTTAAGAAAATCAATTGTTAGTGTTTCAATTATTACACTAGGTACACTAAAATATAATCTTAATTAGTCGCAAAGGTAGGTTACATATTATTCTATTGGTAGAATACAAATGCCAGACAGTGAGCGCCTATAAACAGTTTTATTAGGAGCTATCACATCAACCACCCGAATCTTATTATCTGAACCATGAAAGACCTTAACTATCCTGCCGAGAGGCCACGAAAGTGGAGGTAAATTAGGTTCGCGGATGAGAACTAGCATACCTTCGCGTACATTAGGTAAAGAATCGCGCCATTTAGGTCGAGATTGTAAAATGTTTAGATAATGTTTATGCCATACCTTCCAGAAGTGTTCCCTGACCTTATTACATATTGACCAGAACTTTAGCCTATTTGTAGGTGTGTCAAATGTGTTTTGTTCTGGGAAGGACGTTAATGCCGAACCAATCAAAGAATGGCCGGGTGTTATGTAGCTGAAATCGTTACAATCTGAAGCTGAGACCGGTAGCAACGGTCTAGAGTTTAGGACCGCTTCGATCTGCGATAAAACGGTATTTAGTTGCTCATAAGTGAGAATATAATTTTGTATAATGCGCTTCAAATGAAATTTTGTGCTTTTAACACCTGCCTCGGCGAGGCCAGCAAACGTCGGTGAGTAACTAGGCACAAAATGAAATTTAATACCTTGGCTGGTTGCAAAGCCTTGCATCGACGCTTGGTGGTCACGCTTAGCATGAAAACTATACAGTTTTTTAAGCTCATTACTTGCCCCCTTAAAGTTTCCTCCGTTGTCACAAAATATATCAGTCGGTAGGCCTCTTCGCGCTATGAAGCGTTTTAAGCAAGCAAGAAAACAATCTGTGGTTAATTCTGAACAAAGCTCTAGATGGATAGCCTTTGTGACGAAACATACAAACACGCATATATATGCCTTTGTCTCTATGCTTTTTCTTACTCGAGAATTTTTTACCGTAATAGGCCCGGCCATATCGACACCTACGTTCTGAAACGGCCTACAGGCTGTGACTCTTTGAGGTGGCAAGTTACCCATGAGCTGCTTGGCGCATTCTGCTTTTAATCTGAAACATACCAGACATTTATGAACAATCTTTTTGACATGCCTGAGACCATTGACTACCCAGAAGCGTTGATTTATGCTGGATAGTAATAATTTGGGACCGGCGTGCAATAATCGCAGATGTTCATGATGTATTATGAGGTCAGTGATGCGCGAATGTTTAGGTAGTATTACAGGATGTTTCTGAGAGAATGAGACTTCAGCATTCTCTATCCTACCACCAACTCTGATGAGACCTTGATCATCTAAAAATGGATGTAGAGGTTGTAAAGAACCTTTAATTCTATCGTTGTTTTTTAAGCATTTCAATTCGTCTTTGAAATGAATTTTTTGTTCATGACCTACAACCCAAAACAATGCCTGTTGTAATTCATTTGTAGTCAAGAAATTATTTTTAATTTGGTTATTTTTGTTTTTTAAATTATGACAAAATCTGCGCATGTAAGCGACGACTCTCGTTAGCTTACGTAAGTTAGAAAACTTGTCAAAATGTTTATAAAAATCGGTTTGTTCTTGTGTGATTAAAACGACCATAGATTTGTTATTACAGACCTTTTTCATATCAGGTAAGTTATTTGCTGGGGGAGGGGAAGTCTGAGCGAATTGGAAGTCGCTGTTATGTAAGAATCGTGGACCGTGCCACCATTTGTCGCAGCGAGGAAGAACGCTCGGCTCGACGCCCCTGCTCACCAGGTCGGCTGGGTTGTCTTCAGTGTGGACGTACAGCCACTGCCAGCCCGCCGCCTGCTCGCGAATCACCTTCACTCTATTCGCAACGTAAGCTTGAAGCTTAATCGGGTCTGTCGCTAACCAAGCTAGAGCAATGTTGGAGTCAGAGAACAAATAGACGTCGTCTATTTTAATTTTAGTAGTTAATGTATCGTGCACTCTTCTCATTAGCTTAGTTAGTAATACCATTGCATTAAGCTCCAAACGTGGGATAGTGACGGGTTTTTTGGAAGGGTTGACTCGAGATTTGGAACAAAGCAAGGAAATTGTAGGAAGGCCCGTACTATCGAGTACCCTGAGGTAAGTGCAGCACCCGTAGCCCGTAGAGCTTGAAGCGTCGGCAAAGCCGATGAGTTGTATGCGGGACACTGATTGCGATATAGGCACATTCCTAGCTAGATGTATTGGTTCCATTTCTGATAGGCTTTGAGCAAATGACAACCATTCATTTTTGAGATTATCAGGGGGGACATTATCCCATGAAATTTTTTCTGACCACAATTTTTGCATAATGGCTTTTGCCTTTATGATGATCGGGGATAGGAACCCTAGTGGATCATAAAATTTAGAAATGTAGCTGAGGATTTCTCTTTTTGTGGGAGACTGATTGTCAAAGGAGCTCGGACAAGATAAAATAAAGCAGTCTTTTCTAACATCGAAAGTTAACCCCAGAGTTTTCATACAAAAGTTATCTTTTTGAAAATCAAGTTCATCGAACTGCTGCTTGCTAACAGGAATGTCAGTTAACACCTGAGAAGTATTGGAAGCCCACTTGTGGGTCTCGAAGCCGCCTATAGCTAATAATTCGCATAACTGTCTTTTAGCCTCTAATAAAATATTTAAATCGGAATGTGCGAAACATGCGTCATCTACATAAGTAGAGTTCTTTAAAATAAGAGAAGCCAAAGGATAGTCACCCTCATAACGCTCGGCTAATTCATGCAGGCATCGTGTGGCAAGAAAACTAGACGCCTTTTGACCGTAGGTAACGGTGTCAAGCTGAATGCATTTTAAGGTTTCGCTAGGATGCTTTCTCCATAAAATGTTTTGGAGAGAAGTGTGGGCAGGGTCGACAGAGATGCAGCGAAACATGCGCCGTATGTCGGTGGTGAACGTGTGTTCCCCCAGGCGAAACAATAATAAAATATCAAGCAACTCCCTTTGCATTGTTGGCCCATTCAACATGATGTCATTAAGCGAAATCTTTTTGTCAGTTTGCATTGAAGCGTCAAACACAACGCGGGTTTTCGTGCTCTTACTATTAGTGTTAATAACAGCATGATGAGGCATGAAGTAAATAGGATCATTGTGAAAATCGAACGAATTAAAATCGACGTAGTGGCCGTGGCCAAGCTCTACGTATTCGTCGATAAACTTTTGGTATTCAGAGAGCAGATTTATATTTTTGTGAAGCCGCTTCTCTAAATTTAAAAATCTATAGTATGCAAATTCAAACGAGTTGCCTAAGGCTTTGTTAATATCATTAATTGGAAGTTTTAAAGGTAATTGAACTTCAAATTTATTATTTTGCAATTTGTGAGTTGTTTTAAAAATTTGCTCACATTGTTCATGTTCTGAAATTTTTTCATTATAAGATTGCGGAATGTTTTCCGTTTCAAAAAAGGAATGCAAAGTGTCATTTATGTTAGAATCACAATTAATACATAATAAAGATACCTGTTTGTTTGAAGCAACCGTTTGCTTCGGTAGAGCACCGCAGATTACATGGCCAAACCTCGTGTTAATGAAGCGCGGCTGCGTCTGTTGCTCTGCATTGCGCCGCTCAGCATGCTGGGAGGCGGGCTGGCTCGGAGAGAAGTGTAGCTCCGGCCGCTGGTCCAGTAGCAACGACTGAAAAAATATGTCCGCACCCATTAACATATTTATCTCTGATGGTGTGTCAAATTCAACATCTGCGAGCTTTATATTTGTTGGAATATTTAAAGTTGATTTATCTACTTTATATTGAGGGAGTTTGCAGGTTATCGTGTCAAGTACATGACAGTTAATGGTCACTTTGTAAGGTGTAACCAAAAAGTGGACTTCCAACGGGACGGAGTATTTTGCGTCGTTTGATGCGTTGGTTACACCAATGATGTTGGTGTTGTCTTTTGTTGGCTGAATACCTAACACCTTAATGACTTTGTTAGTGACAAGTGAAACCTGTGAAGCAGAATCTAGAATTGCCTTGATGTGCACCTCCTTGCCTTGCTGAGAATATAGCTTGACCTTAACAGTTGGAAGTAAAACTTTATTTGTGTTAGAATTTGAAATTAAAGTCACCGGTTCCTCAGAAGTTGGCTCAGAGTGTAACAAGGTGTTGTGATTCCCCTTGCAAATTGTACACCTAAAGTGATATTTACACTTTCCATAGTGTGAGTTTAAACAAACTGTGCATAGATTGCTTGCCTTACAGAAATCAAGTCTACTCGCTGAAGGCAAGAGTTTAAATTTGTTGCAGTTAAATAACTTGTGAGTATTAAACTTACAGTATAGGCACGTTGACTTGTTTACAGAAGCTGGTTTCCTTACAGGTTCTGCTGCTGCCACGTGTACCACTGGAGGCTTCTGCGGTTTTGCAGAAGAAGCCGGTTCCAAGTTTTCCAAACCCATTGCTCTGCGTTCCAAAAACTGGAGTAATTGGTCTACACTTTGGTTCACAGAACCGCTGTGCTCCAATTGATAAGCTCTTGCAGTGCTGGAATCTAATTTGCGCAACAAAATAGCCATTAGGATAGGATCCCAATTTTTAACATCAATATTTAAATTTTTGAGTGCAGACAGGCATTGTTTTATGGTTGATACAAACTCATGAATAATAACAGAGCTAGATTTGGATAGAGGTTGCAAATCAAGTAAAGAATTTATATGTAAGTTGATAACCTTTGATTTGTGATTATAGCGCTGATCAAGAATGTTTAATGCCTCATTATAGCTCTCACTTGTGAGAGGTAGGTTCTTGATCAGGTCAAGAGGTTCTCTTTCCAAATAGGATCTCAAATAATAAAGTTTTTGAATATTGTCTATCGACCGGTCATTGTGGATCATTGCCCTAAACAAATTAGTAAAAGGGATATACTCACTGTATTCACCTGTAAATTGTGGGATTTTAATTGGTTGCAAGTTAGTTTTGCAACTAGGTTGCCCTTGTGAATCAGGCACTTTTTGTTTAAGCGCTTGGTTGAGCGATGTATAAATAAAAAAGTATTTTTCTTCCACTTCCGCGACGTCTTCGACATCACTGATATCTAATGAAAGGATCGTTTTATTTAATCCTTCGTATTCTTTAAACAGGTCATTTAGTCTTAGACGTTTTGCTTCTAATATATCTATCGATGCCTGCTCCACCTCTTTTTCCTTCAAGGCGTAGGAAAAGAGGCGAGTAATGGCGGCCTTAATGTAGCCACGGTTTTGTTTTAGCATTTTAATTTCTAGTGAAGCCTTGGGGTCACTCTGGCCCGCTTTGGGGTCAGTCATCGTAAAACTTTATCACAAACTTATGCACAAACAAATGAATAACCACAGAATACCAAATAGGAATAACTAACTATTTACGTTTACACAAATTGACACAGGAAGAAAATTAATCGTACAACAGAATTTTGTTTGTGTGGATTGTGGTACGAGTAATAAATTCTACCAACTTTATAATAATAATGATACTAATGTCTCTAAACCAATGAGCACCAAGAAATGATTTGACGTTTTCTTACGATATTTGCGTCTCGCTCGCACTCCTTGTGGTTCAAATAGTCTGTCGCAGTCACACTGACGCCAACTCTCGCGCCGAAGTTTCAAAACAGCCAATGGAAACGGAGCTTGGTATGGCAAGCTCACGCTTCTGTTGCTCGTAGCGTGCGCTTCCGGTGGGATTCTCGCGATGTTGCCAGTCGAAACAGTGTGCTGGTAGTTTTGGTAGAAACAATGTTCGAAGATTCCGCCGTCTTGTTGCGTCGGGCGAAGTGGAATAAAATAAAATGGCGATGAATGAACACGAAGATTTACCTCCAAATCTTGATGATGCGTGTCCTTCTCGTAGTTTCTTCTAGGTTTTGCTGCGCTGACGATGTTGTTGCAATGATACGAAGAAATACCTGGATCGCGTGTCGTTGAATTTGTATGCAGGCCTGTTCCTGATATTGCAGCGCCGACGAATGTTTGCAGCACGAAGCTGGATTGCCGCCGAGCTGATGATTTGCAGGATGCACGTAGCCTTCGCATGATTGTCGTCGCGTAGAAATTGCGTGTCTCGTGATGATGTTGTTTGTTCCTGAAGTCGCAGCGTCGACGGATGGGTACTATTTGTAGCCAGAGATCGCCGCCGAGCTGAATTAATGCAGGATATACGTGCAAGCGTGACTTGTTCCTGTTTGCAGACGGATGAACGGGTAGGTATGCCACAGGTGATTGTTTTGCGTGACACTTTTTACCACTTTCACGAGAATCACCGCCGCAAAGTTAATGAGAATTTGCAAGCCACGTGAAATGTTCACGAACGACGAACCACACTAGAACGGCCTCGTGGGACCATGTTACGTCCTCAGTTGGTAGAGTGTGGACTGTAGTATATAAATAAGAAGGCGGTGGGTTCAGGTAATTCGTCGTTATATTAGGAAAATAGCACGTTTTACAAACAGCACAAATTTTATAACACACACCAACACGTGGAACGGATATGAACGTTCTTAGAAGAAGTACAATGTATTGCCAGAGTATATTTTATAAAACTACCTTTTGTTGGTGTTGCCAACAGTGTCTACAATTTTTGGTTACGCCCTGATGGGCCCTGTCTTTGAACATGACTCCATGGAGGAGCCGACAGTTCTTGCGAATGCGTCTTTGGCCAAAACCATGCAAAGGTTTTAGGCGGTGGAGGAGCCACCTATGGTCTCAAGGATGGATCCGGACCACGCAGAATGTGAGGCCTTTTGTCAGGCCAATACGGAAAGATTGTCTTCCGGTCGGTTGGTAACTAGGTTACACTTTGTTGCTTCTCGTCCTAGCCTAGGGCATAGTAGGATGTTTGCGGAGAAACGACTGCTGTCCATGGAACGACGCATGCAGCGTGATCCCGTACTTCGTGATAAATATATAGAATTTATGCGCGAGTACGAGGACTTGGGTCACATGTCTCCAGCTCGAGTTGATTGGAGCTCAACTGAGCATTACTTTCTGCCACACCATGCTGTTGTGAAGGCCTCGACAGGCAAATTGAGAACTGTCTTTGATGGGTCAGCACCCACTTCGAACGAGGTTTTGTATTTTGCGCGAGGGACGCGCTAAGTTGAAGGGCGCGGTCGCTCGTTTGAACCCTTTCATCGACTCAGATGGGCTTCTTCGGGTTGGTGGCCGGCTCCGGAAGGCGGACCTTCCGTTTGGGAGTCGCCTTTGTTATTGCCCAAGGGCGGACCCTTGGTGTCTGATCGACACATTCGGAACGCTCATGCAGGGTGCAGTGCGTTGCTGGCTATTTTGCAGCGGGAATTTTGGATTTTGTCAGCCCGAAGAGCAGTGAAAAGTGTTTTTGTTTCGATGCATCTATTGTTATAGAGTGAGAGCATCTACGATGCAGCCGCGGATGGGTGATCTGCCTGCTGATCGTATCCGGCCTACGAGGCCGTTTGACGGTGTGGCCACTGATTTTACATAAATGGCTATTTATGTGTATTTGTTTGTTTGGTTACCAAGGCTGTCCACTTGGAGGTGGTGTCAGCTTTGACTACGGAGGCCTTCGTCGCTGCGTTAGATCGTTTCGTGTCGCGTAGAGGTCTACCTTCACTCATTTGCTCCGACAATGGCACAAATTACAAGGGCACTGTAAATTATATTAAGGATGTTTGTGAATTTATTGATAAGAATTGTAATAGTTTAAGTCAAATTGCTGCCCAAAGGGGGGTAACATGGAGGTTCAGCCCCCCAAATTGCCCTCATTGGGGAGGGATTTTTGAAGCCGCGGTGAAATCGGCAAAGACCCACCTCCGCCGCACTTTAGGGAAAACAGCTTTAACGTTTGAAGAGCTGGCCACAGTATTTTGTAAAGTTGAGGCGGTCCTCAACTCTCGTCCTGTCTGACAGGACTGAGCCACCCAGGGAGGGAGATTTGGTATTGTTAAAAGAGGCAAATCTGCCATCATTACTTTGGCGCCGAGGGCGCATTTTGCGTTTGATTTTTGGCGGAGACGGAACTCCGCGTGTGGCTGAGGTGTTGGTCGAGGGTTCGGTTCTTCGGAGAGCCGTATCCTCTCTCTCTCGCCTCCCCGTAGAGTAAGCTAGCGGTCTGCTTCTCAGACCGGGACGGGGGGATGTTTTGAATAAAAGTGCTTTGTAAGGAGACTAGCGCCATCTGCGTGTGATTTCCACAAACACGGGCAAGATTATCGATTCATCGATATCCCGTGCGCGGATTGTCTTTTTGATAGATAGATAGATAGATAGATACTTTATTTGTGTTACTGAGGCACACACATAATATAAATAAATTAACACTAAATATAAACAATATACGTCGACATTCGGTGTAGGTACCGCAGTGACACAAAAAGGCAGTGACTCAGCTATACACTTGCTCAAGGAGCAAACGCTGATTTTCTGTCATCACCATCAAGTAACACGTGAGCCTGTCGAACGAGTGATTAATTAATAAAAAGTTATAAAAAGAGAAGAAAAAATACAAGAATAAAGTGCAGACGTGTTGGAATTAAGAGCGTGAAAAAGAAACATTGAACATAAATAACATGAAAAGTAAGAAGTAGAGAAAGAGAAAGTGATGATTACGATTTGCGTAGTTCGTCACCTAAGCGACCAATCTCTGTTTTTTCAACAATAATTCCTTAATTTGTTTTTTAAAAATTGGCTTTGACCTGAGAACTCTAATAGGAGGTGGAATATCATTCCAGCACTTGGTCGCCTGGTGACGGAAACTACCAGTAAATGCTACCGTTCTATGCCTATAAATAGCTAACGGGGGTCTAAGAGCGCGAGGGACATTCCGAGCATTTAGGAATTTTACTTTTTCAAATAAATAGTCTGGAATTTTTATGTTTATAACATCAAACATAAGGGTTGCCAGATGTAACTGCCTGCGCGACTCCATATTCAGCATGGAGACCCGGTTCAGGTACGGTGTAATATGTGACCGCGGGGGTATATCATAAATGAACCTGCAGCAGGCATTCTGCACACGTTGTAACAGACGCCGAGTTCTGTACAATAATCGTGGACCAAAAACGACATCTCCGTAATTTAATTTCGATAAGATGAGAGACTCGCAAAGGGTTATACGCGCTTTTTCACAAATATACTTCCTAATCTTATATAAAATCTTAAGACGGTAAAAACAATTTCTGACCAGGTCCAAAACGTGTTTTTCAAAACGCAACTCATTGTCAAAGACGACACCAAGATTTTTTGCTTCATTTACGCGTTCAATATTAGTACCCGCGATTTTCACTACAGGATTATCGGCTAAAATGGTTTCGACCTGGTTTCTAGATCCCAATACCATAAATTTTGATTTCGAAGGATTCAAGACCAGAGCATTGCTTTTAGACCAAGTAGCGATGTTATCAAGATCCTCATTAAGCTTCCGTAAAGATTCCGTTATATTCCCCGGCTCACATGCTATGTAAAGCTGAATGTCATCTGCGTAACAATGATATCGACAGTGCTTAATAATGTCAGGAAGGTCTGAACTGTAAATTATAAACAATAAAGGACCGAGTATAGAACCCTGCGGAACACCTCTGAATACAGGTTTAGGAGTTGATGTCACAGTAGAGCCATCACCCTTTAAGAGCTTCACAGACTGATATCGATGTTGTAGATAGCTATGAAACCAATGAATAGTCATCGAGTCGAAACCAAAGTACGCAAGCTTAGACAAAAGCAAGGGTACATTAAGACTTTCAAAGGCTCGCGAATAATCAAGAAGCGTTAGTATAGTTCCTTGACCGTTATCTTGGTTATAAAGTATATTATCTGTGACATCAAGCAATGCCGTGACGGTACCACGTCCCTTTCGAAAACCTGACTGAAAAGACGGCAGAATATTATTGGATTCAATATATTTTATCATTTGAACATTGACAGCTTTTTCCAATATTTTTGACAAGAAAGGGACTATACTGATAGGGCGAAGGTCCTTGAGCTCAGAGGGTTGATTCGTTTTTGGTATAGGTGTGATCAACGCCATTTTCCATATCTGAGGAACTACACCTGTCACTATAGAAGTATTAATTATATGCGTAATAACACTTAGTGTACGAGGCAATGTGAGGAGCACCATATCTCGGCTGATCCCATCACTTCCGCATGCATTTGACTTAACTGAGAGTATGTAACTAGCAACATCGTTCTCAGTTACAGGTTGCAACTTGAAAGATGCAGAGGAATGCCTGTGATGCTCAAAATAAGTAATCTGCGACAGAAGAACTACATCTGGACCAGGAATACTTAAAAAATGATTGTTGATGTCATTTGGATCACTAAATTCTTCTGGAAGACACTCGTTTTTACCAGAATCCATCAAAACTTTTTCCTTGACATTCTTCCAAAACATTTTACTGTTACTTGTATTAGAATTAACAATATGGTTGTAGTATGCACGCTTTTCATTATGAATGCTTGATATAACTAAGTTTTTCAGGTCTTTGTAGTAGCTCTTGTGGACTTCCGACTTAGTCTGACGGTAGGTATCATGGGCTTTGTTACGTAATTGAATCATAAATTTGATCGTATCAGTAACCCATGGAAGAGACTTGTCATGCTTGATTTTGGATGAAATTAATGGCGCATGCACATCAAAAAGACTCAAAATTAATTTATTAAATTTTTCTACCATTTCATCCACGGTAGACATCTCCTTCACACATTCCCAGTCAATAGAGTGAAGGTCCCTATTAAAATCTTCCACATTAATTCTTTTCAATGGCCTGTGAGTTATGAATCGCGGCGGAACTTTGACCTTTTTTAACATCAAACTGACATTTATCATTGAGTGTCCAAGGGTGCCTTTGATGTTAGTGACAGTCACATCGCGAACCGGGCAGTTGGTGCACACAACATCTAAAAGAGTATTTTTCGTACGTGAAAGGTGAGTGGCAGTCGTCACAACCTGCTGAAGTTCCATGTAGCTCAAGAAATTATTTAATTTATTAGCTTCGTCTTTACCAGGATCCAACATATTGGCATTAAAATCCCCCAAAAGAACTAAATAGTCGTAATTAGAAAATTCAACAATGGTCTCGGTCAAAGAATCAATTAGCAAGTCCATACTCACCCACTCAGGTCTATAAGCAGTGCCTATCAATAAGCGATGTCCATTTATTTCTGTGGTCAGCCATAACTGTTCGACATCCGTATTATCATGCTTTAAGAAACGTACGCGCATATCCCTCCTTACATAAAAACCTACACCACCCCCTCTCCCGCGCTTCATATGCGGCGGTCGCGGTGCGTAGCGTAACTTATAGTTGGGCACGGCAGCGCGCGCCTCCTGTCCCCCCGGCAACCAGGACTCATTAATGGCAACTATGTCAGGCTGAAAATTATCCATAGCTACTAGAAAGTCATCGTGGCCGGTGTTCAAGGAGCCTGGATTATAAAGAGCTAACTTTAAAAAATTTGTCTTATACATAATAATTGATTAAAATAAAAATTAAAAGGTTAAAAAATAAATAAATATTGTATTTGTACATTGTAAAAAATTGATTATTTATAATAAGAATTGATAAGACAATTTCATTGTGAAAATTTATTACAGTTAAGCCGGCCGACAGAATTACGTCATGGAAATAAAATTTTACTAAAATAGTCATGGTCTTAGTAATCATCACTTTCAAATGTAAATACAAAAATAAGGCGTCGAGTAAGTTCATTAGAAGAGGTTCTTCCGAGCTAATACAAGTTTTGCATTGTGTCACTGCGGCACGCATCATTACATAACTATAGCTAAAGACGATAAATATCCGTTCACAGTCAATACCAGTTGCAAGAAAAGTATAATGAGGTGATTGATGTATGGACACAATAAAGTCAGATTTAAGATTTGCGAGTATGATGACAATATTAAAACTTGTTATTTGAATAAAAATAAAAATGAAAACTGACAAAAGGAACAAATGTCGAACTAAATAATACATATTCCAAATATAAAGTGAACTAAAGATAAAGACTTTAGAAAGTTTATCTACTTCACCTACATATAAACATTTTATATAAATTAAATTAAGTGCATAACAGATGTTTAACACTGCATAATATTTCACACACTTATAATTATGAAAAATAGTATATATAGAATTTAATTTAGTACATATAGCGAGGAAATACTCTAAAATATGAAGGCAGAAGGCACACAGTATATTTTTACCTATATTGATCAAACTGGGTTCATACCAAAAATCCGGACAAGATCCGTCTGACTACATATGCGATGACGAGGTGCATTCACACCTGCATGCTGCCGGACATATACCCTACCATTTTTGGTCCAAGCAAAACGCCAATTGTGATGTGTTTTGAGTTCACGAGCTTGCTGGAACAAATGTCTATTCACACGGGTTAAGCGTTCATTGATATAGAAGCGACGCACAGGGCCAGGCAGTCCGGTGTCCTCGGTAGTCGCGCTTCTTCTCACTCTCGCCGCCTGCAGCAGCTCGTCGCGCACTGATCTCCGCGCCAGCCGGACAGCGATGAGGCGCGGCCGCAGCCCCGGGCCGTTTTCCACAACAGCCGGCTCACGACCCAACCGCATCGCACTCACGATTTCATAGTCTGTGATGTTCACTCCTAGCTTTAGACCCAAGGTTTTCACAATATGGGGTACACTCTCGCCTTTTTCCTCGGGAACACATGATATTTCCAAGTCATTAAGTAGTAGGTCTTGGTCGCGCTCGTTGAGTTCTGCCTTCAGTTGCGCCACTTCATCTGCTATCTGGCCGACCGATGCTGATGTTGCTCCGGGTGCATTATCAAGCCGCTGCTCCACAGTTTCAACTCGAGTACACAGACTATCGATTCGTACTTCACAGTTTTCGACTTTCGATACGACGTTTGTGACGGCCAGGGTCAGATTCTGTACCTGCCGACATAGTGCACGAAACTCCTCTCGAAACTGCCGCACCTCTGCCAATATTATCTTCCCATCAGTCAGACCCAGGGTACTGTCATGCGCTGTGTCATCCAAGCCGCGGTGGTCGCTAAAAGACACGTCCATATTGACGGACTGCTCCGAGGGATGCAAGTCCAAACTCATCCGGTCCCGTTGCCCAGCACCACGACGCGTACATATATTTTCATTGTTGCATCGCACCGGCGTATTCGAGTTGTCTGTCTTGGGCTCACCACTTTTGCATCCGACACATTTCCATACACTTTTGTGCTCGTTTGTCATACTGTTATAGAAACGGCATTCCGGTATATTTGCACAAAGTAAGTCATAGCATTTGTCACAATTACAACATTTTAAATATCTTCTGTCTTCAATTTCATTGTGACAACCCGCACATTTTAATAAAATATTGCTTCCTGGTGCCATCTTAATTAATGCGCTCAGAACGATAGAAATAAGGTACAAAGTTAAACGCTACAAACAAGCGACAAAATGTGACGTCCGATGTAAACTCAACAGCTGATTGGATGCCGTGCCGATCCGTTATGGCGACGAACAACTTGCTTTGAACATTTTCGATGTGATTTTGATGTCGTAATTATATTCACCACAGCCGACACTTGATGGAAATAGTTGCACAGTTCAATCACCGGGATCATAAAGTTCACGTTTACACTACGTTTACAGGCATATATGCACTTAAAACACAGACAGTAATTATTTGATAGCGGAGCGTTGAGATACGATGCTCACTCGCTGATGGCTCACGCGCCCCCCCTCTTTGCCCGACCGGGAAAATAATCATTGTCTTTACGTCAAAAGAATAGACTTGCTTTTGTGAATTGTAACTGGGTGTGGCGGCCTCGTGCTTTGGAAGCATTAAGTTTGTAATTTTGATATATAAAATCAAAAGTTTCGTGGAGAATCGTCGGTAATTGTTTGGTGGCCAATTCAATTGAACGGCGGAGAGCCGAAATTGTTTGTATTACGTAAAGAACATTGATTTGTGTGACAATTGTGAACCGCGTGTCATGCGCTTTGAAAATTGTTAGTTTGTGATACTGTAAGTGAACAATAGTGAAGTATCGAAAGAAGAACAAGAAAATTATGGTGTTATGGCAGTGGTGTAATAAATACTAAAATAATACGTATTCATCTTGGGGCAAGTACATGAGCTCATGGGTTTAGGTTATTGTAGGGACCCAATTCTTCTGCACCACTGACCTTGGGTCTATGAAGAGACCTGAGGCCGTCGCCAGCCCTGAGGAGGACCTCAGACACGACGCGAAGGCCAGGCGAGGCTGCCTGAAGACTGCGTGGACGCGGTAAGTCTTATAATTAGTGTAACTACTTTTAATTAGAATTTAGTTCAACTCATAATTAGTTAAATTAGATTAAAATAGGCCCCTGTACCTATATACAGGATGGTAGCAAACTGCGTAGGTTGTTTGTGTGTTTGTTTGTTGCCGGTGAGATGGCCGGACTCGTACCAAGAGCGTAGTCACAAAATCTCTCCGTACAAAACGTAATCTTAGCTATCTGCGCCCACATCGACCGACAAGATCACAGGTTCAAGTTTTATGCTATTGTTATGATTGTAATGATAATCCGTAGGTTATAATTATTATCATTTCAATGTATTCATAGGTACATTATAGCCTTACAGATTATTTTCAAATGTGATCTTACTTTGAATAATAAATACTTGTTATTACATGTGTTATTAATATTTGAAAAGTAATTCTATAACTATAACATTTTGTTATAAAATAGAAATAATGACTCATTTTATTTTTGTTTAATGGCGAGATGAGAGGAGTATATATATAAAGTGTGTGTTATCTTAATAAAGTCAGTATCTTATGTGCACTTGTGGGATTATTTATCCTCCGCATCGTCGCCGATCCTTCACACCCTACAATTTTATTCAATAGTGTCGTTTACGCCCGACATTTTGATGGTGCCTAATAATAATGGCTTTTTCGTCCAAAAAAAAGAAGAAAATCTCCATTACGAGCATTGATTTGTGGACGTATTCACCATTGTTTTTAGAATATTAAATAACTTTAAATACAAAAGTTCGATAGCGGAGCAATAACTGAATAAGATGTCATTCAAAACTTATTTTGGCCAAAATGGTGGTTACACCCTTTGAGCCGCAAGGTATAGATATGGTTCCAGTGGGTTCTAAAATTTCTTCCAATGACACAATTTATGCACGCACATGGCACATGTCTCCTTAGTAGCTTTAAAGTAACATGAAATGAATGCTTCTTGACCTTTTTTCCATTGTGTTTGTATTCAATGTGTGTTCTAATATGTGAAATTTTGACTCCATATTTTTATAGAACTTTTCCCATGTTGGTAAAGTTTGTTCTTCTTCTCGACAGGCATATTCTTTCCAATGTTTATGCATCTCCGGGTCTAGTTTCCGGGTCAAGATCCCAAGAAGCAGTAGATATCTAATTTCATCGGTTAAATCGGTCGGAATTTCAATCGGTTATTCAGACACTCGGTCGAGATATCCATTTAGCAATCCCTTGAACTGAACAGCTGATGGTGTGTGTGCGGTTGTTGTGCGAATTCACGTAACCAGCAGTGAGACCCATTCAGTTGTGAAGTTCTGTTGGTGGGACTTTTTTCAAATTATCTTGAGTTTTTTGTATTAACAAATACTTAGGTTGTTGTTAATAAGTTAAACTCATTGTTTAATAAAGTACATGCACTATGTACGAACGTATGTTTCCTGAGATAATCATAACATAGTCATAGGCTGGTGCAATAAAGATTTTTTGTATTGTATTATATTGTCAAAAAATACTACGCAGGCAACGCCGAGGGCATCATATATTGAATACTACCATTTTTTTTTTCAAGCCTCAGCTTGTGTGGTGTGGAAGGTGAGGCAAACTTGACTCTAACAAAAACTGCCCTGCAAATGTTAACAAATAAACTGGTTGGGCTACGGAACCTCTCATGAGTTTTAATAAAAATTTTAAATAAGCTCATTCCTAGTATTGTAATTTTAGTACCTACCTTAATATTTACATACAATAAAACAAGCAGTTTAGTCCTAGCCTTAACCCATAGTTCACACATATGTATGACGAACGTCGTGGCTGCAACAATGGTTTAGTCCTATTTATTTATTTAAATTTATTACAATACATGTGTTAGCATTTCCAAAATCTGCCATATTTTTATTTATACTGGCAGTCCCAAATTGTGTTTTAATGTAAGATAATTTGCAAGTGCAACACCGGCCAAGCTGTGAACTGTCAACTGTCAATTTTGACATTGTGTAGAATGCCGCTTGCCGCGCTTTGATTAAGGCAAAAACTAAAAGATCTAGATATTTTGTAAAGTGTTTTACCCAGTGAAATTGGAAATATACAAGATTTAAAGCATCCCCCGTTTTATTCAAAAGTACCCTGATAAAAAGTTAAGTAATATATGGCCATTCCAACATATCAGAAGCTCGGATAAAGATCCTACTACGCCCTCCTCGGTACGTAATTTGTTTTGGTTTATTCCCGACACAGATAAAGGTACCTAAATTGTTTAGAATCCAAATGATTACATCTATATTACAAAACTTTGGATTTACGCATACATGCCTATGTGTTTTACAAGTTTAAAGATGCGTATTGCGTATCATAGATTACACAAAGACAGATTTGCTCAGCATTGAAAAACAAGTAACACTTATTACTTACACATTGTTAGATAGATAACACATAGGTAGGTACCTACCTGCTTAAAGATCAGTATTCATTTAGGTAAAATCCTTGAAAGTTCTACAACATTGCCATATAAGTATGTCCTAGTTACCTTTTGAAAAACTTGACTGAAGTTTTAGATTACATACCTATATCTCTAAGTTGTACTAAATGGCTTAACCTTGAGAAACCACAGGAAGTAAGAATTTCAAAGACAATCAAGCAGACAGAAAATGATTCGGAATGATTCTGTCGACATCCATTGAAGATCTCATTTAACTAATATTTGGTTGTGTTCATATTCAATGTGTTATGCTATGGCCCTTTGGAGCCTGTCTTTTGATTTCAGCTAGCTTATAGAATAGTCTCATCTCAGTAGTTTGTGACAAAATGCTGCATCAAATGTGTCGAACAATTGTATTGAAGAATGAAGACTAAGTATACCCATACAACAATGAATGACACATTTAATAAGAAGGTGGTATGTATTCACTGTATTAAGAAGATTAATACTGGCAAATACTGGAAAATGCTAGTCGGGAGTCAAGGTAATCATATGATCAATTATATATTAAATTACCCCAGGTAATCTAATAGTTGCTCCATAGCCACTTAGGCTTTGTAGATTCATGCGCAAAGAGCATAAAACATTATTGAGTATATAATATGATTATTCAGATATCTAAAAATAGAATGGAATATATTCAAAATAAGCTATTAAAAGAATTCCAATATGAAGAAACCATATACTAGATACTAATGATCTTTGGTTTTAAGCTGATATTATACAGACTGGATGAGAAGTGTATTGACTTCAGTATTTTGTAATGTACTTTACGAACAAATATTGTGGCATTACCTAGTCGCCTCAGTTAGACTACCTATTATTTATTTATTTCATACTTGCATTCTGTCAAGTAGATACAATACAAAAGTGGTTTCAGTTAAGAACATACCTTCTCTTAAGAACTCCAATTCGTTGATGATTTTCAATTCTACATATTGTCATATAGAGTCAAATATAATGAGTTTTTATTTAATTTATTTATTTAATCTTTATTGTCCATCAAATACAAATTATAAAGAACAAGAGGTGAACTTAACGCTGAAAGTGTTGTCTACCAGTCAACCTTTGGGTTATACAGATGGTCTAAATGTGAGTTGCAAGATAAAGTGTAAAGTATACATAAAATACATTTAACATATTTAATTTATGTATGTAGGTATTTACATACATACACCATGTATACGTTATAAATAAATAAATGCAGCAAATCTACTGTCACCTATAACTCGGACAAGGAGTACCTAAATACATGTAGGGTTCTCAAAAAGCGGTACACAAGACGAAAGTATCCACATTTCAGTGTCAAGCATCATTGAGTGTTATTACATGATGATAAAGTCTAATTTGGTTTGACATAGAAATAAGATGTCATTATCGGACGACTATCGTATTGTTTTATGGAGTAACCCCCTTGTGTCTTAAAGCTAGAACAACTAGGAGCAGTTTGAATTAATTTAGAAAGCGCATTACAGAGTTAGAAAGAAAACCAGTATGGTGAGAAGGAATAGAAACGGTCAAATAATTAGAATAACACAGGATTCTTCCGTGAGTGAAAAATAGAAGTTGAAAACTTTATTTTAGATATTTTAAATATTGAGTTGATATATTTTAGAGAATAAATAAGTTCTTTTAGAAGATAGTGTAGTAGGTGTGTACATTGTGGCACACTGAGAATGAGAAAAAGAATCAATAGATTAAATGAGAATCAACAAATGTTTTGTGCTGTTACTTGAACATATTGAAGGTGCAAATAAGTATGGTACAGTACCACAATAGAAATTCAGCGCGTCGGTTTTAAGTTCATTAAGTTTACTGGCAGGTTACAAACATTTTGAATATTAAATATCCTTTATAAATGTGTGACATACATAATCATTATTCAGCCATTAGAGATTTTGTGGATACATCTACTTGGATATGTGGTACCTATATGTAATATCTGAGCTTACGTTCAGACCAGTGCACAGTACGTTTTCTTAAAAAAGGCTAACAGTTCATTAATTAAGTTTAAACAAAGTTTTTCCGTGCACATCTCCTATTCATATGATTCTCGCGAGTTTAAACTATTTGGTTGAGACTACTACAATACAGGTCCAGCCTAGTGTTCTGAGAAAACATTCGTAAATTGTAGTTCTGAAATAGTAAATAAATGATTTTATTTTATACATTAAAGTTAATAAAAATAGTAAACTAGACATACAAAGCCTGCCGATGTGGCTGTGTTAAAGAGGAACTATCCTTCAGTTTGATCAGTAATTCGTGATTTTACATCATTAGGAAACAAAAAAAAAAAAAAGACGGCAGTCTGTTTCTTTTTGGGTATTATCATTAGGCCTTTCTAGTAAGTTTAGGTTGAGTAAGACTCACCTATCAAAATTAATTATGAACGACTCAAGTGATCAGGATGATCGAACGAATGTATTTTGTTTTATTGTTGAGAAAGAAGTTTTGTTAAACAAAAGCTTTTTGTTTGTTATCATAATTGTATTTAAAGGTATACGATGTACGAGTATAGATAATTCTAGAGGTATTTCGGAGTTATTTGGTAAATTCAAGGATGAGTCCGCGTGTTTACATTTCTGTTCACGTTTGAATGGAAAAGATTTTAACATCTTAGTCTTTTGACATCTTATGATATATGTCATACCTATCAGTCAGCGGAACACCACTTTTAGGGTGTACGTATTCGTTTATGGCGGATCAATGAATGCTTAATATATATATATCTAATAAATCGTGTTTATGTGTTGTATAGATTGGAAGTAGCAGCGAGCCTGCAGCTCAGTAGCAGTAGGCCGTATGCCAAAGTGGCCAAGCGGTAACTGTAGCTGAGACGACAAAAGAGATAGAAATAGTTCGCGTAGAGGCGCGATAGGGCAATGGGCCCGGCTATCGGCTAATGTGAACCGAATAATGAAAACACATGAAAATGAACATTGTGTGATGATGAGAAAAATATGTGATGCCCGCGGGTGGCGTCGACAATTGGTGGGCATGTGTCCCTCGGGTGGCAAACTGTGACCAATTGTCAAGTGAAAATGCTATGTATAGTACCAAAAAAACCGGCCAAGTGCGAGTCGGACTCGCGCACCGAGGGTTCCGTACAAACCTGCAAGGTTTAGTATTTGGTATGAATTTCAATTTAATACCTCCACGCGTTTATGAGGAAATGGGTAGTAAGTTTAAAATTATTAAAAAAAATATATTATGTGATGTAACTAAAAATTTATGGTTTTCGTAATTTTTCCTTTATCTATGCTATAAGACGTTGCTTCGTACCAAATTTCAAGATTCTGAGTTCACGGGAAGCACCCTGTAGGTTTTGATTCCCTTGCAAGTGTCGAAAATTTGCGGCATAAACGGCTGTATCTTTTGATTGCGTTGGCTTAGAAGTTTGATTTTTTCACAGCTTCAAGGGACAGTAGACCTGAGTAATTGATATAAATTTCAGCTTCATACCTCCACGCGTTCCTGAGAAAAAGGGTCTTGACAGACGGACGGACGGACGGACAGACGGACAACAAAGTGATCCTATAAGGGTTCCGTTTTTTCCTTTTGAGGTACGGAACCCTAAAAACGAAGATAGACTACATTAGCATTAGGTCAGCGAATGGCAAGTTCAAAATAATAATTTAAAAAAAAAGAGATCTGACATGAGATTTCAATATTTGAGGAAGAAAATAATATGGGAGGCAGAAGCCTCTTGTAGCACAAGAAGTGAATCATGATCATTTTGATAGAGTGTATGTATAATTATCTACTTTATTTGATGTAAGTATATACTAAAACATGGCTCAGAAAGACAGAGAGCGTCTGGAGGCGTTTGGAATGTTCTGCTGAAATGTGTGTATGGTACTAAAAAAAAAAAAGAAAAAAAAATAGAGACTGCATTTAGTGAAAGAGATAAGAAAAGTACTAAGAGCAACTTATACCAGAAGAGGAATATGTTTGGCTATATGCTACGATTCTACTAGTTGTATCTACTAGGCAGTAGTAGGTACTCCAGTTGTTTCTACTAGTCAGTAGCAGGTCAATCCAGAGCGGACACGTTCTATTCGTCGCAAACGTCATAAAGGGGAAAGTTGAATCAAGGAAAGCAAGAGGAGACCAAGAAGAGCATTTAAGGAGGAAAAGTTACACAAGTTGTGTCTTAAAGGGAGGCCAAATGGATAGCTGAGGGTAGAAGATGATTTGACGCGGAATGATATGGAAATTACTACGCCGACAAGATAAAGTTCACAAATAGTATGTATGAAACATACGGCAATATTTGGCCTGTATAGTAAGATAGTAAATAAATATTTACAGGATTGTTTATATCTGTTCTAGTTGCTATTCTCGTATTAAGTAATTTCTATAGATGTCTTCAAGGGACTTCAAAATTAATGTTTAATGTAACTCAAACTATACTATAGGACAACTAGAATTTGTTAAAAAGTACTAACTATTCTTGTTTCAAGATTATTGTAATTAGAATTATTATACATACACATATTGTATAGTACTCAATACTAGTACAACTGCTATGCACTTGAAATGTACTCGTAAGTATAAAGACGACATTCGAAAAAGCAAATATACAAAGCGGACTTACCCCGTATTATATAGGTATTAGTATTGTTACTCGTTTTCCTAGAAATAAATATTATTTATGTTTATTAAAACTTTATTTAATTACTTACATAGTTGGTAAAGCTTAGCCAGAATTTACATTGTAACCGCAAAGAAAGTGTATTTAAAATAAGATTGCTGTTATTTTCTAAATAACGATAATATAATTAGTAAGATGCTTTATAAAATTGTTATACTCATGTTAACTAAGAGTAAATAGTACGACGATAAGTTTCTTTATTATGCCGTGACATCTGTAAAAAAATAAAATAATTCAAGTTATCATACATACGCAGAATTGATTAATCTATTCTGAGCATACATATAAAATTGCAATTAAATATATAAGAACAAGTACTACCTAGTCAAAAATTATTTTAATTAGAAAACTTGGAATGAGAGAGAAATGAAAGAGAATTCATACTCTACCGACAAGAGCATAGCTCTTAAATATAGATAGATAGAAAACTTATTTTGTATTCAGTGATTATCATCTTCAAACATAAATGTATTGAATATGCATATTCTGCATCCTAAGACATATGTACACACATTTATGAGAATGGATATAATTTTGCGTCATTCTACATACATGAGCCCCATCAGAGCTCAGCATGTATGAATCTATTAAAAATAAAAATAAAGTATTATCTAGATATATTAAAATATAACCACATATTTTGTACAAATTTTATAAGTTACATGAAAATAGTAGTAGTGAGATGTAGTTATAAACTGTAATGCAGATAATGTGGATTTGCTCAAATGTTTGTTCTTACTCTACTGGGGATTTTGTTGTAATGTAGAGTGATAAATCGATATTGATTATGTATATATGTTTCTAAAACTAGTACTGGTAATACTAACCTATTGTTACTATGTCAGGCTTTACTATAGAATTTATATAAAGTTATATTCTTGCGATATGAAATGTCTTATTTTATCTTAGAGCATTAAACCAACCGGAGACGCCACTGCTAGGCGTTCCCCTCTGCCAAAAGTACGAGACCGGCGGTCATATCGGTTATATAAAACTAGTTGCCGCGTGATGCGTGGCATTCTGTCAATCACTGCGCTCGCGGGATGACGTAAGCTAAAAATGCCGAATTGCAGCGTGTTTTCGTGTAAAAAGAGATCAGAAACATCTAGTGTTCAAAAGGATAACGTCACTTTCCATCTGTAAGTATTATTTGGTCTAAATATTATCAAATAATGCCCAAAATTTCCAAATATCTAAAAAATATTGTGAGGCTTAAAGTGTTGCCATGTTATTGTATAAGATCTAATTTAGCATAATTTTGAAGTTGAATGTACCAACATTTTATAAAATTGTTAATAATAGTTAATACCATTTAATACTGCATATCCGTAATAATTGATTACTGTTTGCAATATTTTATATTTTTTTTAATTTTTCAATATTTATTTTGTTTATACTTTTTTACTGTGTCTATTATTATTATAATATGTTTACCGTAAATATCTTAAAACAAAAATAAATAATCCGTACTAAATAAATTAATTCATCATATCAGTCGTGACTTATTTTGAACATAGAAACAGTAACTTTTTATTTAAATACATTGGCCACACTACAGCAAAGTTAGTGCTGGGACAGCGCAAAAATAAATATCGATATATTTCAGTGTATTATTCTGGCTTTTATTTTTCAGATTTCCAAAAGATGCAATGATTAGGAATGTCTGGATTCGAGCTTGTGGAAATCATGCTTTATGGGCTCCGAAACGTACGAGTACAATTTGCTCACAACATTTTGAAACTTCCTGTTTTATCATTCAAAGTAATAACAAGAGGAAATTAAAACAGTGTGCCGTGCCAGCTTTGAAATTATCGAAGGTGAATTTTATTTAATATATTATGTTACTTTTTACCTGTGACTTTGTCTACATTTAACCGCCGTTTTAACTATATACTAGAAAACTTACTAAGGGTTGAACCAAATTTACTAGCCCTCTACAAAAATTTATGCTCGCGCCTGAGTGACAGAAAGAGCATAACTATGCAAAAATGTAGTTCTGATAAATGGGGTTCAACACTTATAACATTTATTCTAACATTTGAAATATTTAATTCTGTTTTCTTTAAATACTGTCGTTTTTTTTTAGGTTATCTCTAGTGAAGAGTCGGAACCATCTACATCCAAAAGAAGGAAGATTGAAACATCTGAAGAACCTCAATCACCACAAACCACCGAAGATCAGCCCCATACCTCACAGTCGGAAACAAATATAGATAATTCACAAAAATCATCCTACAACCCACAATTAGAAGACACACCAAGGAAAAAAAAATTAAAAAAGGTTTTGCACATGAAAAATAAACAAATAAAAAGACTTCAATCACAAAAAAGATACTTGAAAAAAAAAGTTGCAGGACTGCAAGAAATATTACATGAACTAACACAAAAATCTTTAATTAATAAAGAAGATCGTTTAGTTCTAGAGAAAATTGGTGTAGAGGAAAAAGAACTTCTTAATAGGCAGCTACTTAAAAGCAAAAGTGGAAAAATACCTACAACAAAATATTCCCCCGAACTTAGGTGTTTTGCGTTGACTCTGAATTTTTATTCACCAAAAGCATACAGATATGTTAGAAAGACTTTTGGAACGTGTTTGCCTGCACCGAGAACTCTAACAAAATGGTACAGTTCTATCGACGGGAAACCAGGATTTACAAAAGAAGCATTGGTTGCGTTAAAATTAAGAGCTGAATGTAACCCGGAGAAGAAAATTTATTGTACGTTAGTAATAGATGAAATGAAAATAAAACAACTATCGGAACACGTAACTAGCACTCAAAGATATTACGGTTACGTGGACTACGGATTTGATTTTACTACAGATAATTCCGAAGAAGCAACTGACGCTTTAGTATTTTTATTAGTAGGAATAAACACTACGTGGAAATTACCTATCGCGTACTTTTTTGTAAAGGGCGTCACAGCTGAATTAAAAGCACGGCTTGTGACGCAAGCTTTTCACTTAGTTCATGACACTGGTGTGGAAATCAAGGCACTGACTTGTGACGGTACGAAAGCGAATCTTGCCATGGCCGAAGAGTTGGGCTGCTCTTTAGACGTAAATAATTTGCAAACTACAATTCTAGACCCACGAACGGGACAACAATGCTTTTTCTTTTTAGATCCCTGCCATATGCTCAAACTAATTCGTAGTGCATTCGAGCATTTTACCTTCTTTGCCCAACCTATCACCGGAAATAAAATTCAATGGAGATATATTAAAGAAATGCATGAATTACAAGAAAAGGATTACTATTTTATATGGCAAATAAATTGAAGGCAAATCATATTTTTTTTAAAACAAAAATTATGAATGTTCGTCTGGCAGCCCAGCTCTTCAGTACAAGTGTAGCTGATGCATTGGTCTTTTGTGACAAAATAATGACCATGCCCATGTTTGAAAACGCTGGAGGGACAGCGGACTTTTTGAAATTAGTCAATGATCTATTTGACATTTTGGATTGTAAAACTTGGGGCAAAGGGTTTAAGCAAGCCTTGAATTTAAAAAACTACGAAAGTGCTTTTGTAAAACTCGATGAAGCGAAAGCAGTTCTGTTGAATTTGGAAACTGACGTTAAGAATCGCAGAAACCAAATCAATAGAGTAAATCTTTTGAAAACCCCTCGTTACACCGGTTTTCTCGGATTTCTTGTATGTATTGAAAGTGGAAAACGCCTATTTGAAAACTTAGCTTTAGCATCAAATGCACAACTAACATATTTACCTTTACACAAAATTAGCCAGGATCACATTGAGATTTTGTTTTCAGTTATCAGAAGCCACGGTGGTTATTCTGATAATCCGACTGCTCGTCAGTTTGAATCCATATATAAAAAACTATTAATACACACAGAGTTGATCCGAAATGAGAGGGGTACAAACTGTATCCCATTAGAAAAAATCTCAATTCTCAACTGTACATCGGCAATTGAAAAAATCAATTCTACCTCCCGACAAAAAGAAACCGAAACTTATTTGACGAGTAATCCCTCAGAAGAAAGTGATATGATTTCAGAAATAGAGATCGAAACATACTTGTCTCCTTTTGGAGAAAAGGTTGTGGAATATATAGCGGGCTATGTAGTGTTTTCTACTATTAAAATGGTTAAATGCAGTACATGCGTAAAGGGTTTATGTGGGGAGCCAAATGAAAAAAGTTTGACATACCAAAAAAGTAGAGGTGGCTTAAAGTACGCATCGAAAGAAGTAATTGATTTATGTCGCTTTTGTGAAGTGGAGATCCGCAAACACTTAACTGATGACAAACGAGTTAAGCCCTCTTGTTCGCCGCAATGGGTTACAAATAAAGTGTTAAAACATTATGTTGGTAGACAATTGTTTCCAAACATCGAGAGTCATTATTTTGATAATGATTTTAATGTGCATAATATTGAACTTGCAAGAATAGTAATACAAAAGTATACCAATATTAGAATAAACTATTTGTCTAAAAAGACTGACCCCAAGAAATGCATCAGGCATATATACACAAAACTAATACACTTCAAAAATCAATAGGGTCAGTCTAATTAGTTGTCTTTTTTTAAGTTTAATTTAAATGTTAGAAACCAAATTAGTCGCTTTCCCGCCACTTTGATAGCTTGCACTGACCCTAATTATAATTATACTACAGTACATTTGGTTAGGTATTTAAATAAATGTAAACATTCTTGAAATGTCCTTTTATTAAAATAAGCACTTTATACCATAATCACTTTGTAATTTGCAAAGGTATTGATTTATAAAATGTATATTTCAACAAAAAGACGTCAAGATTAATTACATTTATTTAAATACCTAACCAAACGAACTATATGTCAATTAAAGAAATAAAAAAGAAGCCCTATTATGTATGTTTACTTATCTTCTTTGAAATATGTACAATAAAAATAAAGATTTTAAAAACAGTTATTCGGTTTTACTCTTTTTGTGTTTCCCCCAGTCTAAAAATAGGTCTTAGATTTAAGAGATGAAAAATTCTCTATTTAGTCATTAAAATAATCTTTGAATCAAGTTTTGGTCCACTCAAACGTGAAAAAGGAAAATCGTGTAGGTATTATATTTCATAGTTTTCCCTTAAGATATACTCGTATGTAACCTACATTAAAAGAATTGATCTGCTCCTGTATTCTAAGACGTTGAGAAAAAATACCTTTCAGATTTATCGGTTTTATAGACCCCTTTAATAAGTAGGTATTATGAAACTTCGTTAAGTTTCTCGGTTTCTACTGGTTGGAGCCGCGGGTCAGTCACTCAAGTTTATTTGATCTTCATAATGTTAGAATACGAATGCGATAATGCTCCTACGAACCTAATTATGTATGCGATAAGTCCACCTTTGTTCTTTTTTCTGGTTTATCTATTTCCTTTTTTTATGGTGAAATAAAGAGTATTGTATTGTATTTCTTGCAGTTTTGAAATTTAACTATTACTGTATTTACATATCCTAATAACGATAGTAAAAAAGTTCTGCCCTATCCATGTCGGAGAGCCTGAATTAAAAAGAAAAAACAATGTTTTGCTTTTGACATCTTTATTGGAAGACTAGTCGAAACCCGCGACTTCGTTCGCGCCTCTGGAAAATGCTAAGGCGTCATTTTTATATCTCTTATAGTTTAGCTGGACCATTATAGTTCTGCATCAGGTGTTCCATTTTCCATAGTCATTTATACCCTATATGTTGCCCAGGCTTAGCAGCTATAATATAAAATAGTTTGGAAAATCCAAAAGTGCACGAAGCATAATCTCATTTTTCACAATTAAATTGATTTTGATTGTTTTATTGCTAACTTAAAACGAAGAAAAGTATGTGTCGGCTTTAACGCACGACTGGAGATTATTTTTAACTTTTATTTTTAACTTCCCGCTGAGAAAATTGAAAATTTTCAAAATTCGGGACGTTATTAGTTTCACCCCGTTTTTGAAAAGTCAAGTTTTCATCAGATATCGACGTTTAAAGGTCTCAGGATTTTATTAAACATTGTTTTTATTTATTTAAAAGGCAAAATGTCTTTTAAAAATGTCATAAGTGTTGAAACTAGTGTTTTTCCTTGACATTTATGTGTAAATATTATTGTACAAGTGCGATACAAAATAAATAGAGACACATTTAGTTAAAAAAATCACTTGATTTTTGTAAAGCGAGAGTAGAGCACTACCTCATGCGCTTCGCTAATGAGGCGTGCAAAAAGTTTGATTCGAATCCGTCCAGTATTTCCGGAGATTAGCGTGTACAAACAGACAGACAAACGGACAGACTTTTTTTACATTCTAACTCTATTACTATGTCTCCATCGCCCCCAATATGTTTTTTTTTTAATATATTGAATGTACAAAACAGTAAAAAAGTGTGTCACTTTTTACTGTTTTATTATATGTATAGATAGATTTATTTCATTGACAATGAAATATCGATAGTATCAAGCACTATCGTCGTTTACTTAAAATTGACGTCATCTCGTGTACTGACAGGTGGTCAACTGTGTGTGAATGTGCATGTTTGCGTAAAGTTTATGTTAGTGTTAAATAATATGGTTGTGTGCGGGCGTAGCGACCAGATTGAGAAATGCGGTAGTGTTAACAGTGTTTGTGTGAGATGCCTCGTCCCCCGCGCAGAAAGTGGCAGACTTTTTTGCATAGAATTTAGTGCGCGTGGCGTCTCCGGTTGGTTTAATGCTCTAAGTATTTTATTGATACTTATTCAATTATTGAGAGCTGACAGTTTTTCCTGTTTAAAGAGCCAGAACCTGTGTATAAGTAGGTGCTTAATTGTAATCTATGTTAATTTAAATGTAACAAAAATACCTTTTTGTTTTATCTTGCAAAATTCCTAGTAAGAAATAATCCGATACGGTACTTATTGTTCAACTATAGTAAACTTTTGAGTATTGTGATTCAGAATTTTTATTGTGAGACAGAATTTTAGTCTAGTACATTTTGTTAGATGTTATATATATATATATATGTATAAGTATGATATGAGAAATGTTGTCATTCTAAACTAAACTATGCTGATCACTATTCATATAGGTCATCTATAAAAACAAAATCAATTGTATTAGTTAAACATAGGACTTATGTTACTTCAACAATGTAGATTTGGTTGAAATTTAAAATGAAATTTATTATAAGTTAGTACCAACTCTTTGTCAAAAACATCTCTATTTGTATGAGTTGTATTTTAACGTAAGTAAATCACCTACTCTGAGAATAAACCACACAGGGCAACAAGGTTACTTTGAAATAAAACTAACAGCTGTTTTTAACTCAATTCAGTAAGCAAAACAAATCCTTTTGATATGATACGATAGTTAAATAAACTTACATGAAATGAAATGTACAATGTTGGTGGTACAAAAGTCATGTAGAGTCTCACACATTTAGTCATCAGTGACATGCAACAGACATTGGTATATCAATTGGAACAAATTTTAGTTAATATTTTATTTATTGTCAAATAAAATTCTTATTAGTCAAATTATAATTCTAGAAATCATATAATTATAGATACGGATAAAAAGTCTTTAACACTACAGAAACACTTCTTTACCAGCCAGTCAAACAGTTTTTGTTTGAATGATTTAAGACTATGTATTGATCTCATATTATTAGGCAGATCAATGTAGATTCGTATAGCCATAGGAATACTGTTAGAACTATACAACCATGTTTTCATTATGGTATGTACCTAATCTGTTGGGATTCCTTTTACTGTACCTTCTTGGCAAATCATTACTGGTTTTAAATAATTCTGGGTGTGATCTTACAAAAACGCACAATTTGTATGTATATACATACTCGGGAGACTTAATATCTTCATTGTTTTTAACAAGGGTCTACAGCTTGTTATAGTTGAGACCCCAAAAATAACACGTACCTATGTATTATTTTGGTTCCATAAATGCTCTGTTAAGTTCTGTAGCATTTCCCCATAGCGGGAGTCCATACCTGAGTTGAGATGTTACATACCCATGATATGCAAGAATAGCGGTTTTCCTGCCTGCTATCCTTGTCAATCTCCTAAGTGCATAAGAAAATCTATTTATTTTACTACACACGCTTTCTATGTGCTTATCTTATGAGCAAGTGTTGTGCAAAATAATTCCTAAAAATTTAATTTGGTTAGTTTCTTCAACGGGTTGTCCTCCATGACCTGTGGGTTGTCCTTTGTGTGTAATGTTTAGATTTTTCTTAGTGGTGCTGCGTTTATTATAGAATTAAATAAATTTAGTTTTATTAATATTGACCTTCAAATTATTACATGTCATACAATTTATTATATCATTATTAGTGTTATTAATATTGATATGGGACATACCTTACTTGATGTGATCTGATGTGAAAAAAAAAAACTTAAATTTGATTATAGCTTTATAGCAAAACAAAACTTTATTATAGCTAGCTTTTGAAATCATTAAGTACTAAATTGTATTTCTAATCAAAAATATAGTAATAGGTATAAGTTTTATAAACAAGCATATACCTACTGACTTCCAACAGCATACAAAAATGTACTTTTGTTTTGACTTTAATGAATGCTATAGGTACTTAGGTATATTATAAAATATCATACGAATGTAAACTTTAATATTAACAATTACATCAATAAATACCTATATATCTTTAGTTAAAATTGGATATGTGGACATATCTCATATCAGAACGGCCGAGAATGTTAGTAATTTGTCAGTTATCATGAATATCAATATACATATACCTTATGTATCTTAAATTTTCCAAGTTGATGAAATCTTTCACATGAAAATATTTTTTTTTTCTTTATAATAAGTATTAAAAAGAAAAGTATACAGACAATTGTAAATATAGCACAAATTCAGTGATTCAGCGCACTTCATAGCGCTTGTTTATTTTAGTACTTAATCAAAGACTAAGCTGGAAATGCTAAGGCAAAATATTGTGGTTAGTACAATAATTTGTTATTTTTAGTAGCGCCTTAGAAACAGCTAAAATTTAATTTTAGCCATTTCTGGCGTCAGGAATAGGGACATTCCTGTAAACAGAATGGCCGTCTGTTAGCATTTCCAAAATCTGCCATATTTTTATTTATACTGGCAGTCCCAAATTGTGTTTTAATGTAAGATAATTTGCAAGTGCAACACCGGCCAAGCTGTGAACTGTCAACTGTCAATTTTGACATTGTGTAGAATGCCGCTTGCCGCGCTTTGATTAAGGCAAAAACTAAAAGATCTAGATATTTTGTAAAGTGTTTTTACCCAGTGAAATTGGAAATATACAAGATTTAAAGCATCCCCCGTTTTATTCAAAAGTACCCTGATGAAAAGTTAAGTAATATATGGCCATTCCAACACATGTAAATGGCGGACTTAGAGCCAGGGGCCTTTTCTACCAGTCAACTAACAGATGTTTGTTAATAGAGCGTAGGTTGCTGTGGAATTGATATTTTTCAGATGGTACATACAAAGTTGTCATAATAAAATACCAGTGTTTTCACATCGAACACTATTCAAACATATAACATGCCAAGTACATATATTTGAATAGTGTTCGGTGTGCAAACACTGGTTTTCTATTATGACAACTTTTTTCGCCATGCCAAGACATTTTCCCAGATTCGATCATTACATCAGTGAAGGAGAAGAACCGAGCATTACAATGCGCACCCTGTAATGATACAATGTGTAACATCTTGATACAACTTGTAACATCAATGCGCTTCATTTGTAACAAAGAATATATGCCTTGCCTAGATACCTACCTAGGTACTAACTCGTACCAAAGTTGGCGGCGGGCGTTATGTAGGTACCTACTTATTAGATTGCTTATTTTATTGTTTCGTTTTCCCCGGCGGTGGTCATGAAGCGTTCATGCGTTTACGCGCCATGGTTTGTCTGTATAAGAATGGATTTAGATAATAATTTTATTTGTTATTATGGCCGCTATGTTTGCCGTTGTATACAGCATACAAATATTTATTAAGTCATAAATACTCTAAAATACTTAATCATGCTTTAGTTACTGAGCTAGTTCAAATTAAATTTAAAACAATAAACAAATAATAAAATTTCCAATTATGAAAATACTAGCTGTGCCCTGTAATAAAATTTGTCAATGAGAAAACGGAATAATTTATGTTTAAACATTTTAAAATTTAATTCTTTAATTTATGTTGTGGGAATAGCGATTATTTGCGGTGGTATGAAATATACCAAGAAATGGAGCGGGGAAGGTAAATGAGTATTGCGGGATTACGTCGAGTGGCGCATTGACACTGCAACTTTTAGCGGAGAAGTAATAAGTATGGGAATGCGATATCCAGGCTCGAAGGCCAAAAAACTACGTGGGCGCGGATGGACTATATTAAGGGTTATGCTGGTTCGCCAACCTGCAGCTCCTGTATTTCTTGTTCTCCTGGGCCCAGATCTGAGATTTCCACACACTTTTCACTTGTTTTTGGGGTTTTATCCTACGGTCGAGATGACCGCCAAGAGTCCATTTTTTTTGGTATATTCATTTGATAGTAGTTCATTCCGTGCATTTAGGCTTACAGATTAAAACGCCGCTAATTTTTTTTTGTTTCAGATAAGCCAATCAGCCGGAATCGTGGAGGAAGTCCGAGCCCATTTTTTCGAGGCGGGGTTATTCAGAACGCTGTAACTCATGTTCTACACAATATTCATAACTTAAAATTTATATTTATACTGTCGAGATATATGTTAATAAATGATAATAAACTTAAAGCTCTATCTATTTACTGGGCATAAAAAAAAATCCTAAAAAACAGGCCGTCACATGGGATGACCCCCGTAAACAGAAACAGAATTGCAGTTACTTTGACACACATAATTCCAAGTCGATTTCTTAAACAAAGTCGATATAAAATTCCATGAAAATTACTGATTCTTTTGAATCATGAATAATCATTCCCAGATCAATTCCTTAAACTTAATCGCTATAATTCCATAGAGTAAATCAATTAACCTTAACATGTGACGGCCATTCTGATATTTGCTTTGCTCTCAAAGTACGTCGTTTTTAGGATTCCATACAAAAAATTTAAAAACGGGAGCCTTAGAAAATAAATATTTCTTTTAAATAAGGGAAATTTTTGGGGGACAACTTAGGAAATTAAAAAAAAAAGTTTTGCACACCTTACTGTGTCATATATCAAATAAAAGGGCTTGTTATGAGGATCTCAAACATATTTTTGTTATTATTTTATAATAAATAGTTTTGATTTTATTCAAGAAAGAAGACTAAAATTGACCATTACCTCCCCCCCTGATCTCCGAAACTACTGGGCCTAAAATAAAATAAAAATACAAAATATAGTTCATTGCTTGTAGATTACAGGAAAACCTATAAGAATTCAATCAATTGTACGGAACCCCTAACTCGCACTTGGCCGGTTTATTTCTTTTACTCACCGCAGTGATTTCCATTACTACCCGCCAGAGCAGTATTCATTCTCATCCCTCGCTTCAGCGAACATATAATATAATAATAATATTTTAATGTGATGCTGATGAAACATAATTTATTGTAACATACTCGTATGGTAATTATAGTTATTTGACCATATAGAATTAAATGTGATTGTGATGTGACTATAATATGACAATGATATGGCGACGAATAATGATGATGATAGAATTACGATGGTTGTAATAATTATGACAATGTTACGAGTATTCAGTGAGTATGGTATATATAAGAATGAAATATATAATAAAATAAATGATTGGAACCTCTGACCCGTATGTACTAAACCTATCCACGTGCTGTCGTGGCTTACCAGCGTAGTACTAGGACAGAACCAGCATTCACCTACTGCAGCAGTGATCCTTTCTCCTTTTTCTTTTTTTATCTCCGGCCAATATACATACTAAACTTATCCACGTGCTGTCGTGGCTTACCAGCGTAGTACTAGGGCAGAGCCAGCAACATCACCTGCCGCGACAGTGACCAACATCTTTTTCATTTTTCCTTTTTATTTTCCTTTCCAATCCTTGTTATAAATATATAAGGATGAATAACACAGATTGAGCTAGCCCCCAATATATATGTATATATATATATATATATATATATATATATATATATATATATATATATATATATATATATATATATATATATATATATATATTGTTCACGCGGAACAAGGACTTTAAATAAAAAAGTACGATTTTTTACAATTATATTTGAATAAGAAATCAGGAAATCCAAAAACTCTCACACTAATTCACTATTGTAATTAATATTTGCATATTCGGCGCAAAACTATACGGTAGTTATTTGAATAAATTCAATAAAAATAAACAAATGTTTTTCTTGTCACGCTTCTACGCCCGGCTTGTCAAGTTTTCATTGTCAGCAATGGCATTATAGCACTACACTATAACCCGTGGAAATCTACTTGGCATCTGCGTGTATGTGATTAACTGTGAGCGAGGAGCCTATGTATTTTTACCGGTTAAAACTGCTGTCGATTGATAATCCCTCCCGCTCTTGTGTATCTCCCGCCAATGTGAGAGAGCGAGAAGGGTATATATATCAAGATGGTTGCTGGGTAATAACGTGAAATTATATTGTTGCTTTGCTACCTGTTTTTATCATTTGGAAATCTATGAAATATGTGTTCTTTGTTGTAATCGGTGGATAAACAATTCTTATATGCGCATCTTTTCACCATGATGGTTACTACTGATTATTATTATTACTATATATTTTTCTTTTCTCAGCTTTTTGCTGGTTCTTTTTTTATATTTACGGGCCAACGCCAAGTAAATATTAAATTGACTTATATTTGTACAAGTGATTGGTTGCTGGTTGTGGCTGTTTGGGGTGGAAAGTCAGTTTCATCTATCTGCATGAACTTTCTTACTGTACGGCATGTGTTGAGGATAGCGGCTTTCTGGAGATCTATGTAAATATTTGGTTTGAGGTTTAATAGTTTCAAGCTGTTATGGAGATGTTTCGGTATTATGCCTGTGGTCGATAACACAATAGGCACAATATACACTTTGTTTTGTTTCCACATTCTCTGTATTTCATCCTGCAGCTCCGTATATTTGTTAATTTTTTCTGTAATAGTTTTGGTAACATTATGACTATTAGGTACGGCAATATCAATCAGGTATGTTATCTTATTGTTTTTATCCTGCAAGATGATATCCGGTCTATTGTAGTGTATTGTTCGGTCAGTTAATATAGCACGATCAAAATACATCTTGTGGGTCTGATTTTCTAGTATGGGTGTGGGTGTGTATTTATAATACGGTGTGTGAAGGTCCTGTGTCAGTGAGTGTTTGAGTGCGAGTGCCTGGTGTATTATGTTAGCTATCTGATTGTGTCTGTGTGTGTAGTCGGTTTGTGTGAGTGTGGAGCAAGCATCAGTTATATGCTGTATGGTTTCGGTTTGTGTGTGACATTTACGGCATTTGTCGTTGAGGATGGATGGATCTCTTATAATGTGTTTTCTATAATTTCTTGTATTTATAACCTGGTCTTGTATAGCAATAATAAACCCTTCTGTTTCCGGAAAAAGAGACCCAACTTTTAACCACTTATTTGACGCTTCGATATCCACGTGAGGCTGTTCCAAGTCGTGGGGATGTCGGCCATGCAATACTTTTTTCTTCCAGTCATCTATTTTTAGCATTTCTTGTTCTTTATAATTGTGTTGAGGCGAGTTAGATTTATCTATTAAATTAAGTGGTGTAAAATTTTTGTCATTTTCTGTTATAGCTTTATGTATGTACTATTGTGAGCTTTTCTGTAAAAGAAATGTCTTAGGTCATATACTTGTTTATACCATAGTGCCGTCATATTAATCAGACCTCTACCTCCATTTTGTCTGGTGATCGTTAGCCTCTCAATTGCTGATTTAGGGTGCAAGTAATTGTGCTTGGTAAAGGTGGTCCTAACGTAACGCTCAATGTTGGTCATATCGGTCTTGGTCCATTTGATAATTCCAAAGGAATAGGTTAAAATTGGGATCGCGTACGTATTAACTGCTTTTATTATTTTTTTTCCTACGAGCTGTGTTTTGCAGATACTAGTGACTCTACGTTTAAATTCTTTAGTTAATTTGTGCTTTATGTCTATATGATCTAATCCTTTTTGCTGATGATATCCTAAGTATTTGTATAGTTCGTTAGGTTCTAAGGCCAATATGACTTCTCCCTCGTTTACGGTGTAGTTGCCTGTTTTTATTTTACCTTTAATAATATGAAGTATTTTGCATTTTTCAAGTCCAAACTGCATCTGTATATCTTGGCTAAATTCAGCGGTTGCTTTAACTAGTTTTTGCATTTCTTTTTCAGTTTTTCCGTATAGTTTTAAGTCATCCATGTATATTAGGTGTGAAATGAGAGTTTGTGAGTCTTCGTGAGGCAATATCCCACATTCTGATTATTAAGTAAGCTAGATAAGGGATTAAGAGCGAGACAAAACCATAAGGGGCTTAGTGAGTCTCCTTGATAAATACCTTTCTTTATAAAAATCGGCTCAGTTGCGATTGCCTTATCTTTAAAGTTTAATTTTAATGTAGTTTTCCATAGGGGCATTATGTTAGTAAGGAAAGATATTATATTTGAGTTGATCTTATATATTTTAAGAACGTGTTTTAACCAGGAATGTGGAATGCTGTAATAAGCTTTTTTGTAATCTATATAATTACAGTGTAGGTTTCTTTTCTTTTGAGTTGCATGTTTGTGTATAGTAGAATCGATGATTAGCTGTTCTTTGCACCCCATATGGCCTCGTCTACACCCCTTCTGTTCCTCAGACATAATGTTATGTTGTTCTATGTGTGTAGTTATTTTAGCAGTGATAACTGATGTAAGTATTTTGTATATGGTTGGTAGACATGTAATTGGGCGGTACTGTGACGGTTGTTCTGTGTATTTCCCTTTTGGTAACATGTAAGTTACTCCTTTTGCAATGAACTCTGGTATTGGTTGTTTCCCTAGTATAATATCTGTAATGTTTTTAGCAATTATTTTATGTAGTGTATGGAATTTTTTAAACCAAAAGTTGTGAATTTTATCTATCCCAGGTGATCTCCAGTTATGAAGTTTAGCAGTAATATTTGTGATTTCATTTTCTGTCACATCTTCGAATTTCATTTCTTCTATATTTGCCCATTTTTCTTCTTTTGTAACTATCCAGTGTGCATCAGCTTTATGTTGTGTTTCGTTTTCCCATATACCAGACCAAAATATTTTAAGGTCATCTGCTGTTGGTGTTTCTATATCTTCCTGGCTGTCAGTAATGTTTGTGTTAAGATTTCTATAGTATGTTCTTTCATTTGTTGCAAATAGCTTATTATCTAGTTTCCTTTGGTGTGCCTTTTTGTATCTCGAAAGTCTGTGTACTTTAAGAGCTAGTTTTTGTTTTAGAGTGTCGAGGAACTCTTCTGGTTTATTGTTATTTTTCTCATGTATGGTGTGTAAATTATATGTCTTAAATATCGTTTCAGCTGTTTTTACTACTTTATTTGATCTATTACCTTTACAATATTGTGAGAGCCTACCTATGTCACTTCTTAACTTTTCTATATTTTTCTCTAGTCTTAATTGCCAGCGTGGTTTTGTGTGCTTTTTATATGGTATATTTTGTAAGTCTTGTAAAATCTTATATCCGAGTTCCTCAGATATTACATAGGCGGAACAATATATGAGGGTATGTATATCGGTAAGTTGTGAATCTGGTGATACAAATCGGCTAAGTATTTTATCATTGAATAAGTTCACTATTTTTGTAAGATTAACGCTATATCTCAATTTTGGAAGCCTTGGGCGTAGTTCAGGCTCCATTCCAGAGTATTTTAAAATTATTGAATGTAATTTATCGCTTAATGTATCTGCAACTGGGTCATTTAAAGGGAAATCTAGTGTTTCTATTTCGTTTTCAAGTAATAAGCTAATTGATTGTGTTTGTGTGGATGCCAAAGAAGTTTGTGTGAATATATTGCTTGTATCCCTAACTCCTAGTTATTTGTGTGTATCTTGCGTCTGTGAAAATAACGGAACACTTTGGTCTATCAAATCAGGTGTTATTGATTGTTGTTGTGTATTATTGCCTATTTCTGCTGATAACCTAGTGACTCTTTCTGTTTCTAACTCTCTTCTTACTTCTTCTTTAATTACATTTAATTCTTGTTCTGAAAGTCGTTTATTTGTTACAATTACACGTTTTTGATCGGCAATTCTTTGTTCAGATACTTGTAGAAAGTTGTAGCTACTACTCGATATGCCCAGAGCTGGAGAGGACTGTATGTATGTATGATGTAGGGGCTGATCCAATTAAAACAGCGAACAACTTTTAGCACGTCTATTCCCAATCAAGTACACGTAAGAAGAGAGAGTACAAAAAATAGTGTTGCCATAAATAAGGCTAAAATTAAAATAATATACAATTTTTGGATTCAAGGCATTTTGCCAGTTTACATTTTTTTAACCAACTTTAAATAAAGACATGTTGGTTTCCCAACATACTGCCCGAGAGAAAAGAATTCAACTGAAGTTTTACAGCTTATTATTAAAATGTACACAATAAAAATTGTTGAATTGCAATGAACTAATTTAGAAAGCAAAAAAAACATTTTGCATGAGGTCAATAAATATCTACTAAGTAACAGCTGTGACACAAGTATATATAAAATGGTACCTAACTAACTATACACTTGCAACTTATTCAAGGGACTATTGTGTCACATATGCAAAAAAAAATAAACTTCAAATGCGCAGTGAATCTTAACTAATTATGTATTTACTTACTACGAGTACACATACATTATATGGTTAACTAACAAATGTTATTTTTGTTAGAAAATAAATTTAAAAAAAAAACTTAAAAGATAAATCAGAATGTTGTTACATTATACCTCACTATCAGTCTCAAAAGGTAAAACACATATTTTTACGACTGAACGTTTATGAGTATGACCATTAGCAGTTTTTACTGTAACTACTCTGACCTTGTTGTCGGAGCCAGGGTGTACCTCAATGACTCTGGCCATAGGCCAATACATGGGTGCAGTATTATCATCTTTCAATATAACTAATGAGCCTACTTTTACATTAGGTTGAGGATCTGTCCATTTAGGACGAGACTGTAAACTATTCAAATAATTTTTGCTCCAAACTTTCCAGAAAGAATTCTTAATACTATTACATAATTTCCAAAATTTTAAATGATTTGTGTGTGTAACAGGTTCATGAGGTTCTGGGTAACTGTTCAAGGCAGAGCCTATGATAAAATGACCTGGTGTCAAACAAGAAAAATCATTAACATCTGAAGACAAGGCCATTAGCGGTCTGCTATTTAAAACAGCCTCTATTTGACAAAGTACAGTATTTAGTTCTTCATAGGTTAACAAAGCTTTTTGAACTACTCTTTTCAAATGAAACTTCATGCTTTTTACGCCGCTTTCGGCCAATCCTGCGAACGTAGGCGAATAGCACGGAAGAAAATGGTAGCGAATGTTGTTCTGAGCCGAAAAAGCATGAATTTCCCTTTGATGTTCCTTAGAATTTTGCAATTTATACAAATCATGTAACTGACTGCTTGCACATTTAAAAGTTGAAGCGTTATCACAATAAATATCAGTGGGCAAGCCCCTGCGAGAAATAAACCTTTTTAAACAAGCTATAAATGTGTCAGTCTTCAAATCCGACGTTAATTCCAAATGTATTGCTTTGGTAACAAAACACACAATAACACAAACATATGCTTTTGATTCTAAAGCCTTTCTAATTCTACTTTGCTTAATTAATATTGGGCCGGCAAAATCTATACCTATTTTTTCATAAGGACGGCAAATATTTATCCTATCATGAGGTAGTGAACCCATCAGCTGTTTAGACACAGTACCTTTTAACTTAAAACATGTTAGACATTTGTGCACTACCTTTTTAATTTCTCTCATGCCATGAATGATCCAAAACTTTTGATTTATTGTTGACAATAATAATCGTGGGCCTGCATGGAGATTTCTTACATGCTCGTATTCAATAATTAGCTTAGTTACGCGAGAATCTCGAGGCAGGATAACAGGGTGTTTCTGGGAATACGGCACAGAAGAACTCTCCAATCGACCACCTACCCTAATCAACCCTCTGTCATCAATAAATGGACATAAAGGCTTTAAGTTACCCTTAACAATCTTTTCTTTACATTTAATATCATTAATGTCATCTTTAAAGTGAATTTGTTGCTCATATTTAACAATCAATAACAAGGCATTATTTAATTCCTCGCTTGTTAAATAGTTTAACTTATTTTTGTCACTCTTGTTTCTTACATTATAAACAAAACGCTGTATATATGCTAAGATTCTCTGCATTTTTGTAACACTAGAATATTTATTAAGAAAATCTAAACACAACGATTGTTCATTGGATACCGTACAGAGCATTGCACTTGAGAATGCAGAGTCAACTTTAACCTCAGGTAGATTACAAGGAATAGGAAGCTGTGGGACATTACCTGGACCATACTCACAGGTGTTAATAACGCCTGGACCTCGCCACCACAAAGGGTGTGTATGTAGTTCCTCGGGCAAGATGCCTCTGCTCAAACAATCTGCAGGGTTTTCATCTGAGCTTACATATAGCCATGTAAAGGAATGCGTTAATTGTGAAATTACCCTTACTCGGTTCGCCACATATGTATTAAGCTTAGCTATGTTAGTCTGAATCCAGGCAAGAACAATTTGTGAATCAGAGTATAAAATTACTTCATCAACTTTTAGCTTGAGTTGCAAGATGTTATATATTCGTGTGACTAGCCTGGCAAGCAGCAGTGCTGAATTAAGCTCGAGTCTAGGCACTGTGAGTCGCTGTTTTGACGGATTTACCCGTGAGCGTGAACCAAGCAAAGATACTTTCACATTACCTGACTGATCGACGACTCTGAGATAAATACAGCAACCGTAGGCAGCACAGCTAGCCGCGTCTGCATACCCTATAATTTGGATAGCGCTTGCAGTGCTTAAATTCACATAACGTGGTATGGCTATAGGTGACATAGCATTTAAGCTGTTATAAAACTCACTCCATGCATTTAATAAATCGTCATTAGGCTTTTCATCCCAATCAATTTGCGCTTGCCAAAGCCTTTGCATAATGACCTTAGCCTTTACAATGACAGGCCCTGCTAATCCTAATGGATCATAAAATTTTCCTATGTAGCTTAATATTTCACGCTTGGAAACAGGCATGGTAGCATTTGTGTTAGGAGACGAAAGCATGAACGAATCGGTTTGAATATCAAAATTAATCCCTAGAGTTTTTAAACTAGCATTATCTTTTTCTAATTCTATATTGTCAAAGTGTTGGAGTGATTTTGGAATTTCTGCTAACAACTCAGGGCAATTTGAGTACCACTTATGAAGATGAAAGCCACCTATTTCAAGGAGCTGACATAGAACTATTTTGTGAAACTAGGGCATCGTCAACATACATTGAATTTTCTATAATAAAAGCAGCTAAGGGAAATTCCTCTTTATATCTGTCTGCTAACTCTTTTAAGCAACGTGTGGCTAAATATGAGGAACTTTTTAGGCCATATGTTACGGTGTTTAACTGTATACACTGGATATTGTCCTTGGGGCTGTCCCTCCAAAGGATATTTTGTAAAGATCTATATTTTGGATCCAATGAAACTTCTCTAAACATACCTTTTATATCGGTTATGAAAATAAATTTGTTAACTCTAAATAACAACAAGATATCAACTAATTCCTTTTGGACTACATTGCCATTTAATTGCAAGTCATTTAAAGAAACTTTTAAGTTAGTTTTCATAGACCCATCGAAGACCACCCGACACTTCGTTGTCTTTTTGTCAAGCCGAAGGACAGGATGGTGAGCCAGAAAATATACAGGATCAGCATAAAGATTATATTGGCTGATATCGATGACCTTGCCATGGCCTTGTTGTATGTAGTCATGAATAAATTCACTATAAAGTTTATGAAGAAGTGAATCTTTTTGAAATCTAATCTCTAAATTATAAAACCTTTTTAGAGCTAAATTATATGAATGACCAAGAGTTTGATTGATTGACTCCAAAGGCAACTTAAGAGGTAAGGCAACTTGAAATTTATTTATTTTTGTATCTAGTCTGACCGTGTCGCAAAACAATTTTTCACAAGCCTCATGTTCTGGCAAACTTTCCGGGAAAAAATCTGGAATGCTTTCGGTTTTCCAAAACTGAGTGAGAGTGTCATTCAAAGAATTGTCACATTTATTGCAAAATAAAGAAGTTACCGGATAGGCATGCACAGCTGTAGGCACAGATCCCGCTATAACATAACCAAACTGTGTGTGAAGTACTGGTAGTGAGGTAGGCGTGTTGGTGTTGGCATGATGCTGCACAGGGCCGCTGATGTCAGCATGCTCAGGCGGCAGCAAGACCTGAAAGAACACGTCAGCACCCAGTAAGACATGGATAACACTTGGCACGTTAAAGTCTTCGTCTGCGAGTGGGATGTTTGGTGGTAAATGGAGATTATTTAAGTTAATTGGAGTTTGCGGTAATTTAGAAGTGATGTTGTCTAATTTGTAACATGTTACATTGATGTGAAAGTCGTTAATGAGAGAATGTAACTGTAAATTGACACTTTCCCCAATATGGCTTGTGGTGTTGCCAATACCTACAATTGGAGCTTGTATTTGCTTGGTTTTAACTTTTAAAAGGTTCACAAGTTCACTAGTAGCAAAAGAAATCTGTGATCCGCTGTCAAGCAGCGCCTTGACATGGTATATAGTGCCATCACTTGCCACAATCTTTACCCTGGCGGTGGGCAAAAGTACCTGCTCAGAGTTGGACTTTAAGAACAATGTAATTGGAGATTGATTGTTGTCCTGATGCAGCAAGGTGTTATGCCTTTGCCTACAAGTGTCACATTTAAAGAAATATCTGCATTTTTTGCTGTGACTGTTTAGGCATATTTGGCAAATTTTATTGTCAGTGACATATTTTAAACGCTCACTAGGTGACTTAGATTTGAATTGTGAACAGTTAAATAATTTATGGGGCAACTTACATAAGATGCAGGCAGCAGGCGACGGCGGCGTCTTCATATTTACCACGTTTGCAGCCTTGGCGCTAGTTGAAGGCTGTTGTCGCTCTGCATTCTCAAGCGCAAGTGCTCTTTTGTCTAAAAATTCCAATAAACAATTGATAGTTGGAGTTTGATCTCTAGACAATTGGAACTCCCTATTACATATAACATCCAGTTTTCGTGTCAAAATGCAGACAACAAGAGGATCCCATGAATCTATATTGTGCCCTAAATTTTTGAGGGCAGCCAACTGCTGTTTCACAGTGGAAAGAAACTGACGAATATTGACAGCAGTGGACTTGTGTATGGGAGGCATATCTAGCAAAATAGACACATGATCGTTCGTGATTTTATAAGAATTATTGTATCGTTCGTCAATTATTGTTTTGGCCTCAACATAACTCTCTGATACGAGAGGTAAATTTTTTATCAACTCTAAAGGCTCTCCTTGCAAGAAACTACGTAGATAGAATAGCTTTTGAACATTCTCTAAAGAAGGATTTTTATCTATGAGAGCATCAAAAAGGTTAATGAATGTTCTGTATTGTGAGTACTGACCTTGAAATATTGGAACAGAAATTTGTGGCAATTTACATTGTTTAGCAGAGGTCTGGGACTGCGATGATTGGCTTTGTTCTTGTTTGGACAGCAACTTTTTAATGACGACAAGTACGTCCATGTACTTCGACTCGACTTCGGTGTCGGTGGCACCTGGGTCGGACGCGCAAATTTCGAGGTTTATAGCCTCGAATTTTTCGAATGTGGCCCGTAGGCGTTCTTCTTTGACAATGAGCGATTCACGACTACTGTCCACATTTTCAATGTCGCCGAAATAATTGAAATATTTAGTTAGAGCGCCTTTCAGCGCAGCCCTTTTCCTTTGCATCGCCTTTTCCGCTTCAGACATATTGACTGATTATTCACTAACAACTTTACTTTAGAAAACAATCTAAGAAATCCAAAAATCACAAATTCTGCAACCGGTATTCACAGCGTATACTAAAGCGCAAACAAGATGGAGGAGAATTGGAGACTTGCAGTTGCAAACGATGACCGGCGTGGTTTTTGCGCCGCGGCGTAGTGGCAGCTCTGCGAAAAAACTTGATCGTCCAATCAGAAGCGCTGACTTGAACCGCGAAACGCTAAGTTCTCGGAGGCCGCAACGAGCAGCGCTGCGATGGTAACTTCTCGAAACAATTTGGCCAATAGCGAGCGCAATCTTGTGGCTTCAGAATCCCCGTCTTCGTATTGGCTGTCTGCTTGAAACTCCTGTAGGCACGCTAATTTGAACTTGCAAATCAGACTGTTTGGCGCTGTGGAGATATCCGCGGCAGATACGAATGCGCGAATCAGACTGCTTGGCGCCTTGGGGACTCTGGCGGGAAACGATGAGAAATGCAATGGTTGAAAATACGTAAATTTAACTTTTTCACTTCTTGCAAGGCTTGTTATCACTTTCTTGATGACGACGATACTTCACCAGATCACGACAATTTGTTGGCTCTATTCTTCGGTAGGGAATTTCGGCGCGCGATTTTGAAGAGCTGGCACGCTGCACCATACGTAGGACCATGTAGAAATTTGTAGCTACTACTCGATATGCCCAGAGCTGGAGAGGACTGTATGTATGGATGATGTAGGGGCTGATCCAATTAAAACAGCGAACAACTTTTAGCACGTCTATTCCCAATCAAGTACACGTAAGAAGAGAGAGTACAAAAAACAGTGTTGCCATAAATAAGGCTAAAATTAAAATAATATACAATTTTTGGATTCAAGGCATTTTGCCAGTTTACATTTTTTTAACCAACTTTAAATAAAGACATGTTGGTTTCCCAACAATACTTTTATTTCCGGATATTGCAGTAAGAATTATTCATGCAGACATTTTCTCCAACAGGTCCTATCTGTCTCTAATTTAGTTAAAATATAGTAGTTACGCATGATGAATTTATTGATATCAGAAGTCCAACTCATGCGTACTCTAGCTTTCCCAGCCTTAGTGGACGCGGGTAACAAGGGATTAACCCCCCGCGCAACATCTAAAGTGGGGTTGAGGCCTATCAGATCACAAGGATCTTCATCCACGGAGGCTAATGAGGGTGTATAAGACACAGTACTTGGACTGTAGGGTTCAGTTACATCAGGCGTGGACCGAGTTGGTTATGTACTTCTATACCTATTACATGTTCTTCTAGAACTTCTTCTAACTGAAGTTTGTTGAAGTGGTTCAGATGAACTCTGTGGATGACTAATAGGAGGATTTAATGTTGTGTCATTTTTTACAACAGTTGGAGACTGGGTAGATATTGCTTTTTTGTTTTTCTTCATTTTAACTCTTATTTGGTTCCCACGAACAGCTGGGGAAAGGAAGTCCACCATGGCAGAGCCCCGCATGCCGTGGCAAGGGTAATTGAAACTGGAGGTCCCCCGGTATCCAGAGTCCGCATATTAGCGACTATGCTCTCCCATAGCCACGCAACCTTCGGCATATGCTGTTCCACCTTGGCTTGGATTGACCTTTGCCTTGTTGGCCGCGTAAGTTTCGATAGTACGCGTGTCCGCCCCCCACGTGGCCAGATGTTCGGCACGGACGTAAGGTAGGGTTTATAGGGGGCTTATTATTATTATTATTAAAATCTTTATTGACCAAAATGGTACAAAAGGTGAACTTAATGCTAATGCATTCTCTACCAGTCAACCTTTAGGAAAAACAGAAATTATTTAATTGCGATAGGCGCTTTAAAGATATACTTAATAATTTACTATTTACAAGTATACTTAAATACATTTATATAATTCACTTAAAACATATAAATACTTATATAAATATACATACACATATATATACTACAAATGTTAAAGATAATGACTAATTCTGCTGCGAAAATTTTAAAGAAAGGTGCGTATGAACTTTCTTCTTAAATAAGTATCTGTTTGAGATACTTTTGATGTCTTCAGGTAAGGCATTCCAGAGTCGCGTAACTTGAAGAGTAAAAGAGTTAGACATAAATTCAGACCGAAATAACGGAAGATAAATTTGCAGAGTATGACTGGAGCGAAGCTCACGGTCATGGCTTTCAGACTGATATTTGAATTTGGTTTTCATATATTGGGGAGAAAGAGGGTTCTTAAGTATAGAGAAAAGAGTACAGAGCATTCTCTGTTGTCGGCGTTGACGAACAGGAAGCCAGTTAAGCTTAGATCGGAGAGAAGTTGATTGACAGTTCTCAAGACAAGAGACATCGCAAATTGCGTGCGGCTAGTAACTAAACCCTGGTTTGGAGCTTTCAGAGGCTCACAAAGTGCGGGGGAGAGGTGCGGGGACAGACGCTGTGAGATTCCATTCTGTTTGACTCTTATGTATTCTGTGACTTAGGTTGTTGTTAATTGTTGTAAATGTTGTTTATTAGTTAAACTCATTGTTTAATAAAGTACATGCACTATGTAGGAACGTATGTTTCCTGAGATAATCATAACATAGTCATAGGCTGGTGCAATAAAGATTTTTGTATTGTATTATATTGTCAAAAAATACTACGCAGGCAACGCCGAGGGCATCATATATTGAATACTACCATTTTTTTTTTCAAGCCACAGCTTGTGTGGTGTGGAAGGTGAGGCAAACTTGACTCTAACAAAAACTGCCCTGCAAATGTTAACAAATAAACTGGTTGGGCTACGGAACCTTTCATGAGTTTTAATAATATTTTTAAGAAAGCTCATTCCTAGTATTGTAATTTTAGTACCTACCTTAATATTTACATACAATAAAACAAGCAGTTTAGTCCTAGCCTTAACCCATAGTTCACAAATATGTATGACGAACGTCGTGGCTGCAACAATGGTTTAGTCCTATTTATTTATTTATTTATTTAACTTTATTAAAATACATGTAAATGGCGGACTTAGGGCCAGGGGCCTTTTCTACCAGTCAACTATCAGATGTTTGTTAATAGAGCGTAGGTTGCTGTGGAATTGATATTTTTCAGATGGTGCATACAAAGTTGTCATAATAAAATACCAGTGTTTTCACATCGAACACTATTCAAACATATAACATGCCAAGTACATATATTTAAATAGTGTTCGGTGTGCAAACACTGGTTTTCTATTATGACAACTTTTTTCGCCATGCCAAGACATTTTCCCAGATTCGATCATTACATCAGTGAAGGAGGAGAACCGAGCATTACAATGCGCACCCTGTAATGATACAATGTGTAACATCTTGATACAACTTGTAACATCAATGCGCTTCATTTGTAACAAAGAATATATGCCTTGCCTAGATACCTACCTAGGTACTAACTCGTACCAAAGTTGGCGGCGGGCGTTATGTAGGTACCTACTTATTAGATTGCTTATTTTATTGTTTCGTTTTCCCCGGCGGTGGTCATGAAGCGTTCATGCGTTTACGCGCCATGGTTTGTCTGTATAAGAATGGATTTAGATAATAATTTTATTTGTTATTATGGCCGCTATGTTTGCCGTTGTATACAGCATACAAATATTTATTAAGTCATAAATACTCTAAAATACTTAATCATGCTTTAGTTACTGAGCAAGTTCAAATTAAATTTAAAACAATAAACAAATAATAAAATTTCCAATTATGAAAATACTAGCTGTGCCCTGTAATAAAATTTGTCAATGAGAAAACGGAATAATTTATGTTTAAACATTTTAAAATTTAATTCTTTAATTTATGTTGTGGGAATAGCGATTATTTGCGGTGGTATGAAATATACCAAGAAATGGAGCGGGGAAGGTAAATGAGTATTGCGGGATTACGTCGAGTGGCGCATTGACACTGCAACTTTTAGCGGAGAAGTAATAAGTATGGGAATGCGATATCCAGGCTCGAAGGCCAAAAAACTACGTGGGCGCGGATGGACTATATTAAGGGTTATGCTGGTTCGCCAACCTGCAGCTCCTGTATTTCTTGTTCTCCTGGGCCCAGATCTGAGATTTCCACACACTTTTCACTTGTTTTTGGGGTTTTATCCTACGGTCGAGATGACCGCCAAGAGTCCATTTTTTTTGGTATATTCATTTGATAGTAGTTCATTCCGTGCATTTAGGCTTACAGATTAAAACGCCGCTAATTTTTTTTTGTTTCAGATCAGCCAATCAGCCGGAATCGTGGAGGAAGTCCGAGCCCATTTTTTCGAGGCGGGGTTATTCAGAACGCTGTAACTCATGTTCTACACAATATTTATAACTTAAAATTTATATTTATACTATCGAGATATATGTTAATAAATGATAATAAACTTAAAGCTCTATCTATTTACTGGGCATAAAAAAAAAATCCTAAAAAACAGGCCGTCACATGGGATGACCCCCGTAAACAGAAACAGAATTGCAGTTACTTTGACACACATAATTCCAAGTCGATTTCTTAAACAAAGTCGATATAAAATTCCATGAAAATTACTGATTCTTTTGAATCATGAATAATCATTCCCAGATCAATTCCTTAAACTTAATCGCTATAATTCCATAGAGTAAATCAATTAACCTTAACATGTGACGGCCATTCTGATATTTGCTTTGCTCTCAAAGTACGTCGTTTTTAGGATTCCATACAAAAAATTTAAAAACGGGAGCCTTAGAAAATAAATATTTCTTTTAAATAAGGGAAATTTTTGGGGGACAACTTAGGAAATTAAAAAAAAAAGTTTTGCACACCTTACTGTGTCATATATCAAATAAAAAGGCTTGTTATGAGGATCTCAAATATATTTTTGTTATTATTTTATAATAAATAGTTTTGATTTTATTCAAGAAAGAAGACTAAAATTGACCATTACCTCCCCCCTGATCTCCGAAACTACTGGGCCTAAAATAAAATAAAAATACAAAATATAGTTCATTGCTTGTAGATTACAGGAAAACCTATAAGAATTCAATCAATTGTACGGAACCCCTAACTCGCACTTGGCCGGTTTATTTCTTTTACTCACCGCAGTGATTTCCATTACTACCCGCCAAAGCAGTATTCATTCTCATCCCTCGCTTCAGCGAACATATAATATAATAATAATATTTTAATGTGATGCTGATGAAACATAATTTATTGTAACATACTCGTATGGTAATTATAGTTATTTGACCATATAGAATTAAATGTGATTGTGATGTGACTATAATATGACAATGATATGGCGACGAATAATGATGATGATAGAATTACGATGGTTGTAATAATTATGACAATGTTACGAGTATTCAGTGAGTATGGTATATATAAGAATGAAATATATAATAAAATAAATGATTGGAACCTCTGACCCGTATGTACTAAACCTATCCACGTGCTGTCGTGGCTTACCAGCGTAGTACTAGGACAGAACCAGCATTCACCTACTGCAGCAGTGATCCTTTCTCCTTTTTCTTTTTTTATCTCCGGCCAATATACATACTAAACTTATCCACGTGCTGTCGTGGCTTACCAGCGTAGTACTAGGGCAGAGCCAGCAACATCACCTGCCGCGACAGTGACCAACATCTTTTTCTTTTTTCCTTTTTATTTTCCTTTCCAATCCTTGTTATAAATATATAAGGATGAATAACACAGATTGAGCTAGCCCCCAATATATATGTATATATATATATATATATATTGTTCACGCGGAACAAGGACTTTAAATAAAAAAGTACGATTTTTTACAATTATATTTGAATAAGAAATCAGGAAATCCAAAAACTCCATTTTCTCCTTTGAATTAATGGAATGGAGTATCAATCCATTTTCTCTTTTGAATTATTTAATTGAATTACGAACTTGTGTATGAACATTACGTACTTCGGTCTTACGCTTCAGTCAAGAGACTACGAGTTTTCTATCTATTTCACGGACTTCCAATCGAATTTTAGATGGTGATGGTTGCCATTTGTGAAAGGTATTAGAATAGCATCATATTGTTCATAATTTATAATATTAACTATGCAAAGACCGCATAGTTCGCTACACTTTCAGTCAAGACTACTATATTTACATCCATTTGGGCTTCCACATATTTTATGTCGATGAGCATTTTTGGAAACGCATCTTCCACTTCAATCAGGTCTACTTCTTTTCCATTTATTCGTGTGACTTCCAATCGAATTTTAGACCATAGTGTAGTGTATTTCTGCGAAAGTATTGTAATAGCATCATATTGCTCATAATTTATAATTTTAACTATGTGAAGACCAAGTAGTTTCTCAGAAGTAATTATTATATCCAAGTAATCTCCAATATTCAAAGATATGTCAACTGATCCGGTGATAATCATTTTCACTATGCGAATGTCACATATTTTTCTCTTATAAATGATTACTATATCCATGTGATCTCCAATATTTAATGACATATCAACTGAATCGATGAACAGGTAAATATTTTAAAATAACTGATACCATGTTTCCCGGACTACTTTACAATAACTGATTAAAATTGTAACTGAATCACTTACTTATATCATATCGTTTGGGTACATAGATTGGATACTATGGGTTGACTGCTTATATATTTTAAACAAGGTGTTTTAAATTTATTCAATAATTTTTTTTTAAATTTCATTTATCGATTTTAACACTGTTTGGAAAATAATACAAGGTATTACATTTTTAAATATTTATTTCGATTTTATCATAATTTTCTTTACACCATTTATACAAACTATGTACATTTTTATAAGCACAGATATTGTTATGATAGATACAGGTTTGAAGATCCGAAAAATATTTTTCATACAATGTTTCAAAATTATGATAGCCAATTCCTTCTAAATTATACACTTTACTGGTATCTAACATATCTTTACGCCATACTGTTTTTTCATTACCTTTAGTAAAAATATTTTTGCCTTAAAAAAATGTATTGTACTAGACTTATAATTATAGTAAGGTACAAAGCCTTCATTCCATAAAATTCCTCTATTTCTTTCAATCCATGCTAAATTTTTACGTTCCTTTTTTGTTAAATCATAAAATGGGTAGGGAGGCTTTATTAATAATATCATCACATGTGATTTCGATAAAATTGCTATTTCTTTGGGAATGAATTGGTTTTTCTCATTCTTGAAACCTTGAACATCAACAATTACATTCATGATATCTTCCGAACAATACTACTCAGAGGTTTATATTTAAAAAGTCGATCGTTTATGATCGAGCAGTATCCTGTTGTATCTTTAGATATGTCTTCAGAACACTCAATTTCTAAACGCACATCTACTGGTCCAGTCTTTAGTAAATCGCTTTGTCTTGAACAATCAATAACGAAAAGTGGTGCTTTTTCTTTGAATGACAGCAAATCAAGCAGAGGGTCTGGACTGAAGCCATAATACGACTGACGGAAATTCGTATACATTTCATATAATATACTGTATTTTCCTTGATCAAATTTAAGATTAAGTGATTTATAGGGAAAATATTGTGAATTTAAAAACAATTTAACATTGGTAACATTACAATGATCAAACACTGAAGAACTATTAATAGAAACATCTTTTCTATTATATGTAATAGCAGAATGTATTGATCCCCTCATTGGAAGTACAAGTTCGGATTTCAGTACCTATTTTTTATTGTCATTATGGTATTTATCATGTAAATAAAAGCTTTTTCTGGGCCTCAGTTAAATAGGTGAATTTCCCGGGACCAAAAATTGCGGATACCACGCAATGTTTACCTGGGAAATTCACCCATACGCACTTCACTTTTACAGAAATATAAACACAAATGTTCATACTCGACATAATATATATATATATGTTTTTGATTATATATATTTTATTTATATTAAGTTTGCTTATTTTTGTGAATTTTATTACGCCAGCCACATTTATTTTCTGCTTGGGGTTCCATCGATCTGGTAGAATCTTGATGCTCCGAATTTCATTTGGCACAACATACTTGGCAGAATCTTATTTAGTAGAATATTTCAAACGCTTAAAAAATATTTTATATAATATTTTTTCGGCCGAATATTTATATGTCCGAATGTATTTTATTCCTAAGCCTCAGTTATTCCAGTATCTGATATTGTTATGAATATTCACAAGATGTGTATTAGTTTAAAAATAATTATTATGTTAATGTTAATTATTGAAATAATTCGAATGATTGAATCGAAATAATATAGAAATATAATTATTATTTTGATTCGACGAGGTTAAATTAAGGTTTGTCTTCTCTATTCCCAAACTCCCCCCACTTGTGTTGTCCCCGGGTGTTGCGACTAGCAACACTGATTTAGGTAAATTTGTATGTTAGATAGGGCAATACATGTATCTCTCTCTCTTTTTGGACCGCAACAATGAACGTGTCAACCCGCTCCCGGCATTTTATTGGATTTATCCCAGAAACCAGTCGACCAGAGAAAACTAACCAACAGTCCGCTAAACACCGGGGGAGTATGGGAACAAAGAAGACAAACCTTCTCTCCCTCAGTGACGTCTTTACTCGTGTTCAGCGTACTTTGCTGTTGTCGTCGTCAGAATCATTTATGTGTATCATAATTGTTGTTTAACAATAAAAGTGAACCTGATAAAATATTTGTTTTACTTGATATATCTTAATTTTCTTCGTCAAATAAAACTCTTCTTTACAGTACGGATCAGTCTACAGTATGTTAGAGTAAACACTGTTTTCCTTCAAGGAGGTAATTCGATGCCGTCTAGGTCTACTCACATCTATGGGACATACTGTAATCTCAAAAAAAATTAGGCTTCCCATACAAAATCTAGTCAGTTTATATAGTATCTTTGAGTTAGTATCTCATAACACAAGTTTCAAACTTAGTTTAGGGCTAAATCAATCTGTGTGTTTTATCCCCATATATTTATATTGTGTGTGAAGTCCAAATAATTTTTTTTTGATTTTAGCATAGATCCTTAGGGAAAGTGGTTGAATAGACAGCACAGAGATACCTCCTTGAAGGAAAACCGTGTTTAATCCTGTAGCTTAAACCATACTGTAAATAAGAGTTTTATTTGAAGATAAAAATATAATCCTATAAAGAAATTATTACATTTAATGAACAATTTGAATAGATAAGGTCAAGATATATTTCTTTTAATCCATTATGATAACATTTTCAAACAAATATTTGTTATCTTGATTTTAGTTATAATTTCTTTAAAATAAGAAAGAAAACTTATAGCTGAAGAATAAAGTAGACATTGTTTTAAGATTTTAAGTGTCAAAGAAAGAACCGCATGCATATTGAATTAAGAATCATATACTTAAAGGAAAACTCTCCATTTGCTTCATCCAAAATATATTTCCTTAAAACAATAAATCAAAAGAGCTTTGAATTAAGAATCATATACTTAAAGGAAACAGTTTCCAATTGCTTCCTCCAAAATACAATATTTCTTCTAAACAATAAATCAAAAGAGCTTTCGTTTAAGATGTTGATTTTCTTAAATCTATGAAACATGTTTGTCTTGACGAAAAAATTATTTTCTTCTTTCAAATAACACTTACTTTCTTTTAAAAAATGCATTCAAAAGAATCTCTTAGCTATATCCAAAAAAATATTAGTTTCAGTATATATGAGTAAACCATATTCTTGGTTTAATGCAATTTGCTTTCTATCAAGTATTTTTGTCTTATTTTAATAAGGTCTTTTTTTCTGTGTACGTGCTTGTGTATGTGGACCTTTGACTGTCTAGCGATTTAGATTTAGAAGATATGAGGTGCATCAACTGTAACATTAATCTACACTTTTCACGGCGTCTACTTGTGTTAGAGAAAGACACAAGAACTCTCTCTCATATATCTCAATAATAGCAAAATGGATTGATCCCATCATTGTAAGTACAAATGCGGATTTCAGTACCTATTTTTTATTGTCATTATGGTATTTATCATGTAAATAAAAGCTTTTTCTGGGCCTCAGTTAACCGGGTTAATTTTCCCGGGACAAAAATTGCGGATACCACGCAATTTTTGTTCCCGGGAAATTCACCCATACACACTTCACTTTTACAGAAATATAAACACAAATGTTCATACTCGACGTAATAATATATGTGTTTTTGATTATATATATTTTATTTATATTAAGTTTGCTTATTTTTGTGAATTTTATTACGCCAGCCACACTTATTTTCTGCTTGGGGTTCCATCTATCTGGTAGAATCTTGATGCTCCGAATTTCATTTGGCACAACATACTTGGCAGAATATTTCAAACGCATAAAAAATATTTGATATAATATTTGTTTGGCCGAATATTTATATGTACGAATGTACAATAGCATACTTTTAAGATGTCAGAATTTTAATTAGTAGAATTACCTTTTACATACATTACGTTTCGCATAATTTGTTTTAGAATAATGTTTAATTAGTATTACTTTTATACTATCAAAATTAGTATTTTATCAACAGCGGATACACGGCCTCTCGCTAAAAGTGCACCTCACTAACATTCGAGGTCTGCACTCTAATCTCGTCCCAGTCCACCACCATCTTGAGACTGTAAGGCCGCATCTGCTCTTGCTTACGGAGACGCAAATTACTACCCCTGCTGATACATCCTACTTGAATTACCCAGGATATGTCCTGGAGCACAATTTCCGCTTTAAGGCAGGGCTTTGTTTCTATGTGCGTGATGACATCTGCTGTAAGCGTCTCCGTAACTTGGAAGATCCCTCTTCTTCTTCAATCTGGCTGCTTGTGGACACCGGCACAGAACAAATTGTCTATGTCGGTGTCTACCGATCGCATAGCGGTGACCAGGAGACAACGAGGCTATTTCGTCACCTAAGTGAGGCTGTTGATGTGACTCAGCAAAGGTATCCTACCGCGCAAATCGTTTTTCTGGGGGACTTTAATGCTCACCACGAACAATGGTTGTTCCCATACCAGAAAACTGACCATGCTGGTAGAGAGGCGTACAAGTTTGCCTTGTCTTTGAACCTTTCCCAGCTGGTCGACCAGGCGACTAGGATACCCGACGTTGAGAATCACATAGCTAATTGCTTGGACCTTCTGCTGACGACTGAACCAGACCGATATCACGTGTCTGTTTCAGCCCCTCTTGGGAGTTCTGACCACTGTCTGGTAAAGTCCGTCCTCATATGTCCTCCACCTGACTTCAGCCCTAGAGGCAATAGACGGGTTTGGCGGTACAAGTCAGCAGATTGGGATGAGATGCGACATTTCCTTGCTTCTTACCCTTGGCTGCAAGCCTGCTTTTCTTCTGGCGATCCGTCGAGCTGTGCAAGTGCCGTTGCTGAGGTTCTCGGTCAGGCGATGGAGTATTATATTCCATTTTCTGATCGACCCTCTGGCATCAAAGCTGAACCCTGGTTCAATGCTGACTGTTTAAAAGCTGAGGCTATTAAACAGTCAGCATACCAGGCTTGGGCTGACGCTCGTAAGCGCAGAGCTCCGGATACGCGTAAAAAGAAGAAAGCCTTTAACTTTGCGGCCAAGTCCTGCAAAAAAACGCTTAAAAAGGCTCGCTTCGACCACATAGGCAGAGTTGGTGCCAAACTTGCTTCGTACCCATCCGGTAGTAAAGCATTTTGGTCTCTGGCTAAGTGCGTTGAAGCTAACTTTTGCCGCTCCTCACTTCCTCCTTTGCAGAAACCTGACGGTACACTGGCACACACGGCTTTAGAAAAAGCTAATTTACTAGCTTCACTGTTTGCCGAAAACTCACGTCTAGATGCTAGCAATCAAACACCGCCCCAGTTACCTCCTTGTGGATGTAAAATGCCTGAAGTCCGCATTCATCAAAAGGAGGTTCTCAAGACTCTACGCAACTTAGATGTGAATAAGGCCAGTGGTCCCGACGGTATTCCTGCTATTGTCTTAAGGAATTGCGCACCCGAGTTGTCTCCTGTTCTGACGCGCCTGTTTCGTCTATCTCTTCGGTCCGGAATCGTCCCAAAAATGTGGAAGCTCGCCAATGTTCAACCCGTACCTAAGAAGGGTAGACGTGCCGACCCTTCAAACTATCGCCCAATTGCAATCACCTCCATTCTGTGTAAGGTAATGGAGCGTGTTATTAACAAGCGCTTACTTGCGTACCTTGAGGACAATGATCTCCTCAGTGACCGGCAATACGGATTTCGCCAGAACCGATCTACTGGGGATCTTCTTGTGTACGCTACACATCTTTGGGGTGAAGCCCTTGAAAAATACGGTGAGGCACTTGCTGTCTCACTTGACATTTCAAAGGCATTTGACAGGGTATGGCATGACGCTCTTATAGTGAAGCTTTCCGCTTACGGTATCCCTCCCACCCTTTGTGCTTGCATTTCCGATTTCCTGAGGGAACGGTTTATTCGAGTAACTCTTGACGGCTGCTCGTCTGACCTATTGGCAATTAATGCTGGAGTACCTCAGGGATCTGTTCTTTCCGCAACGCTATTTCTGCTTCACATTAACGATCTGCTAAAGCCCGGTATTTTTGGGTATGCAGACGATAGCACCGTTACGGAAAGATATTTTTCTAGTGCAAGGGCAAAAAAACCGGAAATAGACGAACTAAGAGAGGCAATGGTGCTCCATACCAATCTTACTCTGCAAGCTGTCTCCGATTGGGGTGATGCCAACCTTGTGAGATTCAATGCCTCTAAGACACAGGCGTGTCTCTTCTCTGCTAAAAAGAGCCCTTTCAACTTGGCTCCCACTTTCCGGGGTGTGCCTGTTCCTATCACCCGTCATCTCGAACTTCTCGGTATCGATCTCTCATCAAATCTTAACTTCGGTAGCTATATTGAGTCCAGGGCTAAGACGGCTTCTAAAAAACTGGGCATCCTCTCCAAGGTCCAACAATATTTTACCCCTGACCAACTGTTGAGCCTTTACACAGCTCAAGTCCGCTCATGTATGGAGTATTGCTCCCACCTATGGGATGGATCTGCCCGCTATCAGCTCGAAGCCCTGGAAGCTATCGACAGACGTGCCAGAAGACTCGTTGGTGATGAGTTGCTTACGGCAGGACGGCTCCACAGCCTCGAACATCGCCGACTGGTAGCAAGTCTGTGTGTCTTCTACAGGTTGCACTTCGGGGAGTGTGCGCAGGAATTACATAATTTAATTCCCCCTGCACCATTCCACCATCGGACAACACGACGTGGACAGGGATTCCACCCATTTGTGGTCGAAATTCCTCCTCATCGTACCTCTCGATTCGCCTCCTCCTTCATTGTGCGAACCGCTAAGGTGTGGAATTCCCTCCCTGCGTCGATGTTTCCCCATACATATAATTTAGGGATTTTCAAGGCAAGAGTGAACAGGCATTTTTTGAGTTTGCGTGATACACCTTAGACCTCATCTTAGCTTCCCATCAGGCTAGATAGAGATCAAACGCACTCAAATTTCTAATAAAAAAAAAAAAACTTTTATTTGGTATAATTTCTTTTCACCTTTTAAGAAGATGGCATAATTTCACCTGCAATGCAAATCAAAAGCATAAGTTATAATAAAAACCATAATCGTTAAAATCTATACTATTGTTGGTCAACATAAAAAAAGCATTTCGAGTTTGCTTGGTTAGGGCAAAAATATAGGTTAGGTTATGTTAGAACTGCGACCACCCAAGGTGGACAGCCTTTTCATACTATAACCATAATTCTGAAATAATCATAATATTATAACCATAATAAACCATGATTCTGCATTGAAATGACTATACGTATGAAATAAATATCAAAAGGCGATTATGACTACGAACTTTCTGCTATATAATGATTATACTTTTAGATTATTAAGACTATAAAATTTATCCTATAAGATTATTCTGATTTTTTAAATTATTGGTTTTGAATCTATGATAAATGAATAGATGCCAAACTAATTTCTACGAAATGACGTTTCTGAAAACCGCTCTTATGCAAAATAATATTATAACATAAAAAGTTTTACCATAAAGATGGACCCCAGCCACACATATTTTCTGCTTGGTCTAATAGTTGACCGGAAGAGAATGCCATATGGCATTAGGTTCGCCACTTGTACGTTTATTTTATTGTGCAATAAAGATTAAATAAAAATAATAAAGAGAATAATAATAATCATAATCATACTAAATATTTGTATAAAGATTCTTATTTTGTCGAAACTAATTATTGCAGTCAAAATTCTATAAATAGTTTAGGTACATGGGAAAGTTATCAAAGCATGACGCAATCCAGATAGACTGCACCATACACACACGTGCACCGGCCACGTTCCGCAAGCTCAACAAGCACAGCGATCCAAAGAAACAAAGTCCACAATCAAATCAATCAAAATCCACTGATGATTATGATATTTTTAACGTTCTAAATTTAGAATTGGTCAGTTTATTTAATAAATCTATTCATTTACATAAACCTAGTAAACTCATTGAATTGCCAAACAAAAATTTACGAAATAATAAATTAAATATTAAAAAAGTAAATAAAACATGTTGTAGACGCACAAAACTAAATAAAAAGAGGAGAAAGAATAAAACCCCGGATATAATGAGAATAATAAGGAAAAGGTAGTTAGGAGAGAAAGTGTACGGAAAATTAAAATAAAGGTTATAGATAAGAGAAATAAATATAAATAAAGGAATAAATGAAAATGTAAGACACTACAAGATGAAAAATAAATGTTATGTAAGGAAATGTAATAATTTCCTATGAAATATTGAGGCCGTACCTGAATTTTGCTACTACCACGTCCTAGATAACTGTGGTATATCCTTTAATATTGTCGGCTCTTTGACGCGCGCGCCCTCTCACTTCCGCCGCTCACAGCTTACTGAGCTGTTTACGACCGCACGTGCGCTAGAGATGACATAATGCTTCCTTCTCTTTCACTCACATACACTACATCCCTTCCTTATTTTATTAGTTTTTTTTTCAGTTTTTTCTTTTACTTCGTAAATTTATTATTACCACGACTTCTAATAACAAAATTAACAATCAACTTAATTTTCTCATTTTATTTTTATTCTAGTCTTCTGAGTGATATTCTTATATATCTTATTCTGAACTCGCTTAGCTTTCATATTTAACGAATGTATTGATGAAGGCATATTTCCTAACTTAATGAAATATAGTAAACTAATCCCCTTATTCAAAAAAGGAGAAAAAACAGACCCTGGCAACTACAGACCTATCTCTATTCTGCCAGTTTTGAGTAAGGTGTTCGAAAAGATAATGCTCAATCAAATGCTACTTTACTTTAAGACCAATAATCTTTTCTATAGCCAACAATACGGCTTTACTGCTGGAAAATCGACCACCGATGCAGGAGTAGCACTTATTACTAATATCTACGACGCGTGGGAAAACAGAAATGATGCAATTGGATCATTTTGCGATCTTTCTAAAGCATTTGATTGCGTTGATCATCCAACACTTTTGCTCAAATTTCGTCAATACGGTTTTGATGATAAGTCAATTAAATTAATAGAATCTTACTTAACAGATAGGCTTCAAACTGTTGATATAAACGGCGTAAAATCACACGGGTCTAATGTGAAAATGGGCGTTCCCCAAGGTTCAATTCTAGGACCGTTCCTTTTCTAAGTTTATGTCAATGACTTGCCTTACATGGTTGAGAAAGAGGCTGACATGGTGCTGTTTGCTGATGACACCTCGCTAATATTTAAAATAGATCGACATAACAGTGATGCTAGCGCGGTGAACAGCACCTTATCTTTAATTTCTGATTGGTTTTCGGCCAATAACCTCATGTTAAATGCGAACAAGACCCAATGCATTCGATTCTCTCTTCCTAATGTGAATCAAGCCTGCGTTGACATACTAATTAATGGTCAGAAACTCGATCTGGTTGAAAGTACTACCTTTTTAGGAATCACAATTGATTCGAAACTTCAATGGGGCGCTCATATAACTAAACTTTCTAATAGGCTTAGCTCTGCGGCTTACGCTGTTAGGAGAATAAGACAATTGACAGATGTAGCAACTGCTAGACAAGTGTACTTTAGTTACTTTCACAGTCTAATGTCTTACGGGATACTTCTATGGGGGAGTGCAGCCGACATTCAGACTATTTTTCTTTTACAAAAAAGAGCAATTCGTGCTATTTACGGTTTAGGATCGAGAGACTTACTGAGTGAATTATTCAAGGAAATAGGTATACTTACTTTTGCATCACAATTCATATTTGAAAATATAATGTATGTAAGGAAAAATATATCCATGTTCAATAAAGTAAGTGATTTTACAGATAGAAATTTACGTAATAAGAATGACTTAGTTAGCCCGTATTACAGGCTGAATACAGTCAGTAAGTCTTTTATGGGGAAGTGTATACTTTTTTATAATAAATTGTCAGAATCGGTCCTTGATATGGCAGACAGAAAATTCAAAGCTTATGTAAAGAAAGTAGTTAGTTAGTTAGTTAAGATCTTTATTGCACCAAAACATAATGATACAGAATAATAGATTTAAGAAAACAATGTCAAAAGGCGGCCTTATCGCAGCTGCAATCTCTTCCAGGCAACCGAGGTACTTGGGAGATGTTTAACGAAAACAGGTGAGGTGCGAAGTTATATGCAAGAAGAAAAAAGTGCAATTAATAAAGATACATACAATAAATATATACAAATATAAAATATATACATAAATACATACATACCTATATCAATATGTACACAAAAAAGAAAATCCGAACAAGGTAAGTGTGGAAATAAAGAAAATCATATTATAATAAGGATAGAAAGTGCGACTTCACTTGAGATTTAAAGCTGGCTAGCGTTTCAGTACGCCGGATGGACGGTGGTAGTGCATTCCAGAGTCGAACTGCCTTGACCGTGAATGATTTTCCATAAAATTCAGTGGAGTGTGTAGGCATTTTTAAAAGTAGATTTTCAGCACTACGTAAGTTGTGACCTTGCGACACTGCATCACGGAAAAAAACGAAGCGTTCTGTTACATCCTGGCTTTGTTAGGCCTTTTGCCTCTGTCAGCAATCCTAATGCTGACGGTATGTCTAGCGCCTGGGTGGTCTCTGGACCTAAACCAAGTGAGGGCTCCTGCTCCTCAGTCCGTATTTCATCTCCGAACAGAGCGGTTGCCTAAATATATTATTCCTCTAAGTTTATTCCAAGTATAGTTCAAGTTGATTATAAGTGCTGTAATAAAGTGAATAAACCTCCTTTTTATTAAAGCGGTTAAAATTAGTTTTTTTTAAAAAGCTTTTAGTTTATATCCGCGTAACATTGGTGGCAGCGGTGGGATCCGGAAAACAAAACCAAAAGCCTAGGCCCGCTCACGGACTCATCCCGGATCCTACAAAACTCTATAAATAAACAAAACCCAAATCCAGTGCAGTGTAGTGAAAGTGTAAAACCCTCACTGTGTATTTATCGTTATCTTCATAAATAGATCCTGGAAAGGATCTGCATCCTACGAGGTTGTATCCTGAACCACAACCCCCACCCTTGTGCAAGGGGTGGTCTAAATCCATCGGACGTCTCGAGAAAATACGGGACGCCTCCTTTGCATCGTATCCACTGCATCACATCCTGCCTGCAGCCTGTGCACTGTGCAGCACCACTACTGCACGACCTTGAATCTCCTGCACCCTTCGAGCGAGACGCCGTGCGTCGCGACCGTGCGTGACCTACATCGGAATGTTCCCGGCCGCCGTCGTCGCGCTCTTATCAGTCGCCCACGTAATGTGAGTCTTTGGTCATTGTTGTGTCTAGGCTGCCTATACTAAATTAGGGTTCTGTTAACTATTTGTGACATACCTTAACCTATTTCAGTAACTCGTAACGAATTAATTAATAAATTATTTTAGTTTATAATGCCAAAAGTGTCTCAGGCTGAGCAAGACCAGTTATCTGTCAACATCCCTGACCGTTCTACTAGCGATACAGAAGAAGGGTCTAAATCTGCTCCTAGCTCCCCTCGTGTCACAAGGAGAACCACAACCGCTCTCACAATGTCGAGCCTTGAGTTAAATGTACTTTTCAAGTTTATAAAACCATACGATGGGAGCCGGGAGACCATTAATTCATTCTTAGTTAATTGCGATAACGCTTTAAACCTCGCAACCGAAATTCAAAAACCTATTCTCTTCAAATACATTCTAAGCCAACTTAAGGGTAAAGCCGAAGTGGCATGTTCTATAAAAGAGTTTTTATCGTGGGACCAACTGAAAGACTTCCTCAAAACGCAATTCAGTGAAAGAAAACATTATTCTCACCTACTCACTGACCTGCAAGAAACCAAACAGGGTCCCCAGGAATCAGTGAGCCAGTACTCCCTTAAGATGGAGACATGCTTATCTCAACTTCTGACCGAAATATCCCTGTCTAATACTAAGGCTAAAGAATTGCCAGGCCGAACTGCTTCTATGGAGGACCTCGCCCTTCACCACTTCATTATGGGCTTGCACCCACGCATATCTAACATTGTAAGGTGTAAGTCACCTAGATCACTCAACGAAGCAATTAATTTCGCTATATCGGAAGAGCGCATACAACAAACCATTTATAAACGCACTCAACCCGAGCTCAAACCCAATTCTAGTAATAATAATAAATTCAGGGCTGGCACTTCAAAACAAAATTTTAATAATGTGTCCTCTACACAAAAGCCATTCAACCCAGTAGCACAAGGGTATTCTAGCCTGTATTGCCGTTATTGCAAGGCCACAGGACACGAAATTTCTACATGTAAAAAACGAGAATATAATAATAATCGTTTTAAAATCTCACAAAATCAATCACCTAATACTTATAAACCACGGGTGAATTTCCTCGAACAGCCTGAAGAAGAGAATAGTCAGGAAGAGTTAGACTCCCACGAAGATTTAAACGAATAATGGGCTCACGGCGGTGTCTCGTGAGACCCAATACGTCTCCAACATTAATTTCCCAGATAGATAATAATGACACCTCAAATCCGAGCCACACGGGTAACCAGCCCCAAGCAAGCGCTCATCTTCTAAATCCGAGCCACAAGGGTAACCAGCCCCAAGCATGTGCTCACGTTCTAAATCCGAGCCACAAGGGTAACCAGCCCCAAGCAAGTGCTCACGTTCTAAATCCGAGCCACAAGGGTAACCAGCCCCAAGCAAGTGCTCACTTTCTAAATCCGAGCCACAAGGGTAACCAGCCCCAAGCAAGTGCTCACTTTCTAAATCCGAGCCACAAGGGTAACCAGCCCCAAGCAAGTGCTCACCTATCAAATCCGAGTCACAAGGGTAACCAGCCCCAAACAAGTGCTCAACCTCTAATATTTATTTATTTTATTTATTTAATTTCATTGAGCCAAAAGCTACAATAGGTAGACTTAATGCTAAAGCATTCTCTCCCTGTCAACCTTTAGGAGAAGAGAAACAGATAGAATAGTTGGCGTCTAAAATAGATAGAAACAATCCAGAAATAATAAGTACTTTTAAATGATCATACATAAATATCGTATAAAATAAATATACTATATTTATACATACAACATACTATATAGATACATATACATACATATATACATATATATATTTGAAGATCAGAAAGAAACGATGAATTCTCCTAATTGTAGAAAGATTCAAAAAGTAAATCATGCACTTTTTTCTTGTATAAATGTCTACTAGATATTTGTCTGATGTCCTCGGGCAATGCATTCCAAAGCCGTATAGCTTGAGAAGTAAAGGAATTGGACATGAAGCTAGATCGATAAAAGGGAATTTGAAGCTTGAGCGTGTTACTGGAGCGAAGTTGCCGATCATGCATGTCCGCAAGATATTGAAACTTACATTTCAAGTATTGCGGAGAAAAGGGATTTTTAAGAATAGAGAAAAGAGAACATAGAAGTCTCTATGTTAATATCCACTGTATCCAAGGGTCACAAATATAAACAAACCCAATCACATCCAATTCAAAACCCTATCTATGAAATAAATATAGACACTACCAAAAGATTGTTACCTCACGTCCTATTAACCTCACCCGATTCTGATATTCCCTTATCCCTGCTCGTGGACTCAGGTTCAAGCATATGTCTTATAAAAGAAACCAGCATCAGACAAAACAACCAATTAATTAAGGAACCAATTAAATTAAAGGGAATAGATCCTAGCGACGATATAACCCAAACTGAAGGCCATTTCAAACTCAAATTAAACCTACAAGACAATAAATCCCTATCCTTCAGATTCCATGTAGTAAAAAAAATTAATCTACCATGTGATGGTATTATAGGTACTGATCAGCTAACTACATTCGGTTGCAAAATCGATTACACGCGCGACACTCTCAGAGTGGGGAAACTAGACATTAGATTGCACTTCTCTGAACCCTTTTTCGTCATTCCACCCCGCTCTGAAGTAGTCATTGAGTGTTCGATTCGCAAAACCAACCTGAAAGAAGGTATTATTGCAGATCAGCACCTGTCCAACAACCTATTAATAGCTAATTGTATAGTCAAGATCAAAGACAACAATCGGGTGAACTTAACCGTGGCCAACACTTCCGAAAACTTCGCCAATATTAAAACCAACCTAAACCTTAAGGTCGAACCTTTATATTATAACCCAACCTCATCTTATATGAACTCCAAAGAAACAACTAAAAGAACTAATGAAGTAATTAAATTATTAAGAACTGATCATCTAAATCAAGAAGAAGAAGATGCTATTACAGAACTCTGTTCCCAGTACTCCGATATATTTCATTTACCTGATGATCAGCTAACATATACCCCTGCAATCCACCACCAGATTAAAACAAATACATACTAAATCCTATAGATTCCCAGAATGCCACAAGAAGGAGGTGGAAACCCAAATTAATAAAATTCTTGACGACAACATAATAGAACCTTCATCTTCTCCTTGGAGCTCTCCTATCTGGATAGTACCTAAGAAATCCGACTCTCAAGGCCATCGCAAATGGCGCATCGTCATAGACTATCGCAAACTAAATGACATCACAATTGGAGAAATATATCCTATGCCACAAATATCTGAGATACTTGACCAATTAGGAAATAGCAAATACTTTACTACCCTGGACCTGACTTCCGGGTTCCATCAAATCCTTATGTCTTCTGAAGACGCCCCTAAAACCGCATTTTCAGTTCCCCAAGGACACTTCCAATTTAATCGTATGGCTTTTGGGCTTAAAAACGGGCCATCTACCTTCCAAAAACTCATGAATACGTGCTTATCTGGCCTCCAAGGCACCCGCTGCTTCGTTTATCTTGACGATATCGTGATATACAGTCACGATTTGTCTTCTCATATTGCCAATATAAAAGCAGTATTCGAAAGAATCCGTGGTTTTAATTTGAAGCTACAACCTGAAAAATGTGAGTTTCTCAGGAAGGAAGTAGCCTATCTGGGGCATTTAATCAGTGAAAATGGTGTAAAACCAAATCCAGACAAAATAAAAGCTGTTTCCGATTTCCCAAAACCCCAATCTCCAAAAGACATCAAATCATTTCTCGGATTAGTATCCTATTACCGAAGATTCATTCCTGAATTTGCAAAATTAGCTAAACCCTTGACATCCCTCTTAAAGAAAGACACCACATTCAGGTGGCAGAATGAACAGCAACTAGCATTCGAATCTTTAAAAGATAAACTCACATCCGCTCCAATCCTGGCATATCCAGATTTCACACAACCTTTCCTCTTAACCTGTGATGCTTCTAATTATGCTATATCAGCCATACTATCCCAAGGTCCTATCGGACAAGATCGTCCTATTGCCTATGCTTCTCGCACACTCAACAAAGCAGAGTGTAATTACAGTGTAACTGAGAAGGAATGTTTAGCTGTAATTTTTGGAACTAAAACCTTTAGGCCATACCTTTATGGTCACCGCTTCACGGTCGTTACTGACCACAAACCCCTAGAGTGGTTATTCAAATGCAAAGATCCAGGATCACGCCTAATTCGTTGGCGTCTTAAACTAGAAGAATTCGAATATGATATAAAATATAAAAAGGGTAAGATTAATTCAAATGCTGATGCACTTTCTAGATACCCAGTTAATCCTGTCCAACCTGAAACTACTCCCACTTTGGAACCCAGTGTAACTGAAGAACCTACCCCAGAGCTGGACAAAGATCTCATGGATTTATTAATATCCCCTGCATCATTCAATCCAGATGAGATGGAACCACACCTCTCAGATCCTCTTAATTTGGACGATGTAGCTATTCCAATCTTACCTGAGACAAACCAACCTTCTCATTCTAATCTCAATGAAGATCCACTATCCTTACCTGACATTAGCTTACCGCTAGACCTTCTCGAAAATAATGAGAGTTTACCCTCATTACCTGAAACTCTACCGCATAATATTCCTGATGTCCTTAGAGAAGAGATAAAAAATGAGCCTATCAGAAATTTACCTGAAGTCCTTCCAGAACAGCTATCAGACCCTGATCCAATTGTCTTAGCTGAGCAAAGCTTAGAAGAAATACCATCCGAAAATATCCAGGATGATATCACCCAAATACCATCTACCAGTAGTCACACAGATATAACTGATGGAGATTATTCAACATTCCTAAAATTCACGACAAATAAAAATAACACCTGTAATACTAATATCCAAGAACACAACCAAAGTATAACTAAATCTGAATGCAAGATCATTATTATACCTACCTCCATCGACCTCGATGAGTCTAATCCCTTTGTACAATCTATTTTGGAAAATATACCTGAAAACTCTGAGATTCTAGAAAAAGAAAGGACTCTAAATTCACACATATCCTTTACCCATCTCAATAAATCATATTACTTCCTTTTCTTTAAAGTATATCATTTCGATAAATCTTGTTACAAGGATATTTATGAAAGCCTTAAATCTCTTAGAAATGATCTACTTACAAAATATGATAAGAATACTATTCCAGATATAGCATTAACAGAATTCAGAAACCCCTTTGATACACATCAGTTTATTAAAATATACAACATGTTACTCTACCTATTTAATAATACAGGAATTAAAATCCATATTTATAAAGACAAAATTATATTCCCCTCTCTGTCGGAAATCCCGAAGATCCTAAAGGAAAATCATAACATTCCTATAGCTGGACACTTGGGAATGAATCGTATGCTCAAACGTATCCAGGAAACGTTTTATTGGAAAAACATGCGAATTGATATAGAGAACTATGTAAAGAAGTGTCCACAATGTCAAACAAATAAAGCACTTAGGCAAATAAATCGCGCCCCTATGCAGATTACAAGTACTTCAACTGAACCTTGTCAGCGAATATCTCTTGATATTGTTGGGCCCTTGCCTGAGGCTGGTCCTGCCAAACTCAAATATATATTAACCATACAAGATGACCTCACAAAATTCTCTTCTGCATATCCAATCCGAAGTATAACCGCAGAAGAAACCAGCGAATGTTTACTACACTATATATCTATATTTGGTATCCCTAAAATGATTCTCACAGATCAAGGAACAAATTTCACTTCCGAGTTGTTTAAGAAAACATGTGAATTCCTTAAAATCAAAAATCTATGGGCTTCTCCCTATCACCCACAAACTCAGGGTGCCCTTGAGAGAAGCCATTCAACTCTCAAGGAATATCTTAGATCTTTCACGAATGAAGAACAAACAAATTGGCCTCGCTATGTATACACCGCCATGCTCACATACAATACTACCGTTCACTCAACAACTCATTTCACACCCTACGAATTAATGTTTGGATGCAAGCCCGTGATCCATACTTCCGTATATGAAGAATCTTCAGCAGCCACATACCCTGATTATGTGCGTATGCTCCAAAATAGACTAAAGTATTCTCGAGAAAAAGCTTTAGATGCCATAAGGAATTCTAAGGAATCCTCAAAGACTTATTATGATTCTCGCACTCGCTCTGCTAAGTACAAAGCAGGTGATTATGTATATCTTAAAAATCATCTAAGAATGCGTAAAGCTCTCTCGCCCCTTTGGAAAGGGCCTTACAAGGTAGTAAAAATAAATGGTAACAACACACTTACCCTATTAATAAACCGGCGTCATATTACTCATCACTTCGATTAAGTGAAACCTGCTAACGTCGGGGCAGACCTGTAAATAGAAACATCATTAAAAAAAGTAGTAAATAAGATTAACTTACCTTTAACCTATGTTGATTATAATTGTTATTTGCAGCTCAACTCGAGGGCAATCTCATGGAGATTTCATCCAACCAATCACCTCCAGTTCGGGCCTGTTTACTTAGGAAAACTAAAAATTAATAATGTTCAGGTAAAAATTGTAATACCGGTAGACATCTCACACTTTCAACCGCACATACAAAATATTAAACTTGCTCTAGGAGATACATCACGGTTGTGCTATGAAACACACACATCGCAAACTATTGCGGAATGTGACAGTCTGATACAACCCTTAATGGCTCGATTCCAAGATATGTGCAGAGAATTCGAATCCATCTCACACCTGATAGATAAAAGATCTAAAAGAGCATGGATAGGAGGTATAGGTACAATATTTAAACATATTTTTGGCACCTTAGATGAAAATGATGGTTTAAATTACGAAGAAGCAATAACTGTCTTACAAAACAACCAAAAACAATTAGCTTCACTCGTAAAAGAAAACATTTTGGTCACTACTTCAACATTGTCACGTTATAATAAAACTTTATATGAAATAAGAGAAAACGAAGAAAACCTAAATAAAGCTATTAACGAGCTCTCATTAAACATTGCAAATATTACTGATATTACTAATGAATTGCAGTTAATTACTAATCTTAATAGAGTTTTTGATATTCTGGAAACATCAATACTCACCCTATCATTTCAATTAGAAGATATTACCAATAGTATACTATTTAGCAGTCAAAACACCTTACATCCTGCAATTATAACACCTAATCAACTGCATCAGGAGCTCGTTGATAACTACAGACATTTGCCCAGTGACCTTGAGCTGCCTGTAACCTTAGATATTAGTTCTGTGCATGTTATTTTAAGTATATCTAAGTTAGTATGTTATTATGTTAATAATAAAATTGTATTTGTTTTACAAGTGTCGTTGGTAACTACAAGAGAATATGTACTGTTTCATAATGTAGCACTGCCTACACCACATAATCCTAAGGAACCAAATTCCTTCAGCCTAATTGTACCAAATGACAAATACATAGCAATGACCAAAGACAAAACATACTATTGTAGCCTCAATAACCTAGATGTTTGTAAAAAGGTAAACACAGGGACCTATATTTGTGACATTGAAAATGTGTACTCCGTTGACGCAAAACCAATCTGTGAAAGTGAATTACTATCGAAAGTGACCAGTGAAAAACCAATACAGTGCGATACAAGGACAATATTAGGAACACTAGATATTTGGAAACCATTAATGAACAATAAGTGGATTTATATTCAATCGGAACCTAACAAAATATCAATTGATTGTATAAATTCTAAATTATATGAAACAACTATAATAGGCACAGGTTTAATCACTATTCCAAAGAATTGTATAGGGTACTGCAAGAGTACCACACTAATACCAAAATATAATGTATTAAATATAACCTCCCCTATTAACCACTTCCCAGATTTTAGTCTAATCGACGACACTTGTTGTAACCTAGATAAGATAAATCATGCAGTAAACAATGTACCTCCTGTACATCTGCACGATATAGACTTAGACGACATTAACTCCAAGAGTAATGCTAGGATAAAGTCCCTTCTAAATGACTTAGAGGCTATTGAACACCAAAGCCCACATATTGTTAAATATGGGACACATTACTCTGTAATTACTATTATACTCTTAGTTCTAATTTCTTCATTTATTGTATACTATATTATAAGAAAATGTAAATATGGCAGCAACCGCCCATTTCAACTTAAATTTAAAATAAAGAAAACACCACAACCTACCCCTAAGGTTGTAAACACAACAGACATACAAGACGATGACATAGAAATGATAAGTCCTATTGCTCCTCTTAGAACTAAAGTTTAACAGAGACTTTGAATCAACCCCAAAGTCTCTTCTTAAAGGGGGAGGTGTTACATCCTGGCTTTGTTAGGCCTTTTGCCTCTGTCAGCAATCCTAATGCTGACGGTATGTCTAGCGCCTGGGTGGTCTCTGGACCTAAACCAAGTGAGGGCTCCTGCTCCTCAGTCCGTATTTCATCTCCGAACAGAGCGGTTGCCTAAATATATTATTCCTCTAAGTTTATTCCAAGTATAGTTCAAGTTGATTATAAGTGCTGTAATAAAGTGAATAAACCTCCTTTTTATTAAAGCGGTTAAAATTAGTTTTTTTTAAAAAGCTTTTAGTTTATATCCGCGTAACAGTTCCCTTAAATACCTAGGAGATTTGGGATTAAAGAGTATGGTATATAACTGGGAAAGGGTATGCCAATCTCGGCGAAGTCTGATAGGTGCGTAACCACTTGAGTTCAGAAAGTACTTTGTGAGAAGGCTTATTATAGGACCGATGACTATCTTAAAGACAAAAAGGTCTGGCTTGAGCTTGGCGCGGGTCCCTCTTAAAGGTTTGTATACTTAGACATGTCATAATTTAGGTACATTGGTACATACTAAATTTATAAATTGACATTATTTTAAATTTCGTAATTCTTATAATTCAATTTAATTATGACATAATAAACAATGTAATCTCTGTCCATCTATATAACTAATTTTAAGTTTTTAGTTTGTTAGTTGACGTCTTTGGAGAAAACGTGCAGTGCAGTTTGTTGCCGCTTCTTCTGCACTTGCGCCTAGGAAGCGGCGTAAACTTAGCTTTAAGTAACGATTTGACGTCAACATTTGTGCAAAACAAAACAAAGTGACTATTATTAAGAGATATTATAAATATCCTATGATAATAAAGATATTTTGAATTTGAAATTTGAAACAATTTGCTTCTACTGCAATTTCTAAATTCCGTCTATCAATCCCTTTGCTCACAGATTTCCATTCTCCCTCCACTTTTTTTTATGTGTTGCGTACCCATTGTGCGTTTCCTTTTATATAGTCCAATCCATTTTTACACATAGCCTTTTCCAACTAAAAAGACATTCACCTTTATTGCTTCCTCTTTTACTGACTGACAGATTTCATTTTTTATATATATATATATATATATATTTTTAAGCATCAACAGCAAACTTTAGTGAATAAACTTACTAATTCCCAAATGATCGCGGATAAATAATCGAGTGGTTACAATACTGAACGTTCAAAATGTTAAACCCCTGGTTCGTCCAGCCAGCCAGACCCATCAAATAATACATTTAATCATGTTAAGCATAAAATTTTATCAAAAATGTATCATATGTAAGTGATATAGAGCGAGGCTATTGTTTTACGCAGCGGTTATCACGATACATACGACGGCAATCCCTATTTCTTTCCTTTTATCACGCGTGGCATGGAGATAAAACCTCAATTCAACTTGTCACCATGTAATCCCGTCTCCGAAATCACAGAAACCAACAAGGAATGATACTCAGCTCGATTAAATTGGATTAGAACGAAGTGACCCATACTCCATGTTGGATATCGATATGTAGTAGATGCATTAATACCTCAATAGCGAAGCGGATTCTTACTTCACTTGTTCTACCCGCATTCCTCAACTTGCCGAAAGGTGGGCGTCGAACTAATAACTTAGAAACCCAGCCGAAGGTCTGCCCCACTCTTCTCGACTACTTGCATCCAACATTAACAAACGATGTCTCCGATATCTCTCGACAAAAACAGCCCATTCTCTGAACGCGCAGTGAAGTCAGGCAGAGGTCAGCCACACAACATCAAACTCAGCAGTATAGCTCGCACGTAAACATCAAAGAGATGCCAACCGCCAACTGAACACGTCCAAGCCGCGTCAGGCTACGCTTACATACGTCAAATTAGGGTTGAAGGGTAGCATGTAACAACATCTTTAGACACCCCATGGGGCCAAATTATGGGGCTTATGGGGCCCTGTGTAGTGTGTCTGGGAAGTGTCAATACTTCAAATGCCATACGCCGTCATCGTATAGCTAACCTTATGCTCAGGGTTACCATGCGTAAAAACAGCATTGTGCAATGTCTGGCAGAGAGACTTATAACCACCAACACCTACCGACATGGTTGGCTATTGCCGCCAAGTTTTTATAACAATATTATCCTTATTACTTTCATCGTAAACACTTTCATTATATTTTATCTATGGATCTTTTGTGTCTGCAATACAGCTATTATTATTATTACTAGCAATAAACACCTACCTATATATGTATGTAATTATACTTTAAAATAAAAGACGGAAATATTTCCATTGATTTGACCGTCAATTCACTTACGTCCGTCCAAGATACATATCTTGGACCATTGACAAACCTTAGCAATAACATATAAAATAATTTGCAACTACTTCGTTATTATAAGTCTCAATTGTTAACCAAAATGCTCAAAACTAAACATGGAATAAGCTTATAAACTTGATTACTGTAATCACTTGTACGAAATGCAAGAATAAACTACATAAGTATAACTGTCAGCTTAATGTCGGAAAGTTTGTATTGCAAGACTGACCTAGAAACTGGCTACACTAAGGCGTTTAATAATCCCAGAGTTAATTATTAATTATTATAATGTTATTAATAACACTGTAATTAACCATACAGTTTCGATACGCCTTCTAGAGCATGTTACAGTCTGTAGAATACGATTATAACATATAGCTTATATTATTTATCAAAATCATTCTTTGCCATCTTTATAATATTATTAACAATGTGTAATATTAAATGAAATTAAAATCTTATTACTTGTAAATGAACTTAATAATAACAAAAACATTTTCCTCACTTTTCCCTGCACGGTACATGGTACAATTACTAAACACAAACATTTAAAAGCGAACCGGCAACTGCCTCACTGGACACCCCGAGGCGCCAACACAACTCATCAAAACACTCAATGAATGCCAACTCAATGTCGCCCTAGTGACAGCCGTTACAAGACTTCTAGTAATTGTTATCAAACTTCAGCAAACGGGCGCTACACATACAAAACTTCAGATTACGGGCGCTACCGGTACAAACCTCCAATCACGGGCGTCACCCGTATAAAACTTCAGACTGCGGGCGCCACCCGCATAAACCTCCAATCACGGGCGTCACCCGCATAAAATTCAGTAAACGGGCGTCACCCGCATAAAACTTCAGTAATTGGGCGTCACCCGTATAAAACTTCAGTAAACGGGCGTCACCCGTATAAAACTTCAGTAAACGGGCGTCACCCGTATAAAACTTCAGTAAACGGGCGTCACCCGTATAAAACTTCAGAATACGGACGTTACCCGTATAAACTTCCAATTACGGGCGTCACCCGCATAAAACTTCAGATTACGGCCGTTAGCCGTACAAACTTCCAATTACGGGAGTCACCCGTATAAAACTTCAGATTACGGGTGTTACCCGTACAAACTTTCAATACGGCATTTGACTCAATTTATTTATTTCTTTGCATTTTAAAAGTTACATTATCTGAAACCGAAAACAATTTTCAAAGAGAAAGTTTCAGTTTGGAAAGGGAAACTGTCAAGTAACAGAAAAAGGATGCACGTACTGCTGTGTGACGTCACTGCTATTAGGTTTCGCGGGTACGAAAGTGATAGCGAGATGTCCTCACCACGCTCCCACCTTTCTTCATACCAATATTTAAAATGCTAACTACTACTTCATTTATCAACCAATTTTCGTGCTGTTTTCGAGATAAGATTTCTTTTTGGTGATATTTCTTGTTTCGAATTAAATATTGTCCAAAAACAAACACAGTCAAATACCCTATTACGGGCGTTACCCGTATAAACTTCCAATTACGGGCGTCACCCGTATGACTTACATATATCACACACTTCAGTAAACGGGCGCTACCCGAATAAAACTTCATATTACGGGCGTTACCCATACAACTTCTGATTACGGGCGTCACCGTATGACTTCCATATTATATCACACTCTGACATATTTACATTGCATCACAACATGTACTCGTCTCATACAGGCATCACCTGTAATTTAGTCTATAAAACAGACCATGTTCTCCTTTGCATGAGCGTAATTTCTTGATACAATATTAAACAATCTACATTGGTCTAGTAGTATGTATTAAACCATGATGTAACTCACATAATGTACCAACCCATTTTTTATTTATTTATTTATTCTCTATTGCACAACAAAACAAACGTACAAGTGGCGGACTTGATTTTTTCTTTATTTATCTTAATTAATTAATCTGAGATAGATACTTCATCATGAACCGACCCGGAATTGAACCTGGCCCGTAGATCCCATGCAATTTTTTTTATTATACGTTAAAATATAAATGTATTAGTTAAGTCTTGGACATATTTTTCAATAGTGCTTAGACGACTTCATAAGTAAGTACTAATAACAATAACAAAAACAAACGCCGACCGTTTCTGCGATGTCCAACCTTAACCACAGAATAAGTACTAGTACTCACGCACAGAAGTCTCACTTAGCACAGAAACTCAATGAATCATCCACTCAATGTTGCTAGCGATATGATTCAAGCTCACGAGATTTAGCTCACATCAGAACCCAGCACCCCCTCGTTCAGACACCCAGAAATCCATTGCAGGCCAATCTCATTTCCATTACTCTGGAACAAACGATTCGTATAACCGAATTTACCACTTGGAGTGGTTGCCACACGCACAGTAATAATGTAGGTACGTTTTCGACACCCAAACGGGAAAGTGCAATCATCACTATTATTTCTATATAGAAGTAAGACCTTATAAGAACCTTGTGCTCAAGTAATCAATTTCAATAATAAAATATCTATTGAAATCATGACTTATTCAAGATCGAATACGACGAAACCGGTGAATCATTTCAATTTGAACACTTATTTTTTGGTAATTTTATCGCCTCTAACATACATATCATTACAGGTTTTATAACCTAATGCGACAGTACAGCTCAATAATCTATCATTAATAATACCCGTGTGAATTCACTCAGATTAGCAGTAAACAAGTCGATCTTATTGGCTTGTGTGAGTGGTGCGTCCCGCAGCAGGTTGGTGCGCGCTCTGGAAGAATGGTACTCTCTTCTCGTGAATCATGTGACCAGCTCAGCGAACATGAATACGTCATCAGCTGCGACGCGATTCTCAAACTTTTATTGTGGGGAAAAACGCAAAGCAAGTAAAGGCTGTATTTTAAAATACATACATTAAAACAAATTACAAAATAGTATCTCGCACGTATTTACAAAACGAAATATATATAATAACATTTTTAAATCGTTTGGTGTATTTAGATTACAAAATACAATATTTAAACTATTTTACAAAATACAACGACCCTTTTAATTAAGTACAAATACTTAAAGGGCTGCTTCATATAAGTAGGAAAAACTGTTAAGTAGCAAAAAATAAGAAATCAGCAGGTTAGTTTTCGAGAAAATAGAAATACAAATTTTTCACACATAACAGCCTGTAGAAGATATTGTGTATCTCGTACTATTTGTTTACTGTAGTGTATGTATATCGTATATACATATACACTGTCTCGAGTGTCTTGTGTGGCAACACTGGAAAAGTCACTACGTCAGTGTCACGAGAGCCGCAGGCGCAAGTGGACGTAGTGAGGCAGTGATACAAGTGCATTGCCGAGCCAGTGAGGTACAAGTAAACAGTGGGTGTTACATGTGGCGACGAGGAACAAGGTACCTAATATTTTTAATTTTTTTAAAGGAGGAAAGGACGCGACGTATAAAAAATAGCATTTTTCTGCTAGGCCTACAAATGTAAATTCAGTACATTCAATTATAATATAATATTAAGGAGACATTATAATAGAATGGCAAAATATTAAATTACAAACTTACATTTTTATGAATCATGCACAATAACAATAGGCAGCGCGAGCGCAGGTATCCACGCATCGACGATAACATTCTGGGGCTCGGGAACGCATAAGTACCTACCTAACTTGTTTTGTTACGTAAACAAGAGGGTTGAAATTGTATCTTTAATCTTATTTTTGAAATGAATCTATTATTATTGTCACTTTAATATTATTTTACCGTGTTATTGTGTATATAAGTCAATACAAATCTAACCATTTTTATTCAGTTAACAACAATATTGCTACGAGGCATCAGTTTATATTTGTTGCGTCATATCGTTTATAGCAATGTACGAGTACCTACGTTTTCAAAATACAATGTTATATCAATAATAACTAAGTATGTATGTAATGGTTGTATGGTATGATTTATAGGAATCAGCTTCATTTACTTATTGATTGGATATTATTTCATACAGTGAGACGAGATTTCATAAAAGTCTTACGTTGTGTAGGTATCGAGACGCTGTGATTACATGCAGTAAATAAAAATGACAGGATTGTAAACAACGTTGCGGTTTAAATTTAACGTTTACCTTTACTAAATATTTTACCGCAGACGCTTATTCTGATTAATAAAAGTAAGGAAAAGCATATTTAATGAAATGCTTATTATTTAGATAAGTTATTTTGCTTGCTGGTCTTAAATGGCTATTAGCCGCCATTAAATTGGGAACTCAATGGTAAATCTATCATGTTAGTAAAGCATAGGCAGAAGTTACCCCCATTTAAGTGCAAAATGGTTGGAAAAACCTTCATTAAATTGGAAACTGGTATTTCTGGTACGCCGTTAAAGTGTAGATGGAAGTTACCCCCATTAAATTGGAAAATGGTTGGAAAAACCTCCATTAAATTGGAAAGTTAAAAGGAATATGGTCATGCAGTTATGCATAGACAGAATTGACCCCTGTTAAATAGGGACATGGTCGGAAAACCTCCATTTAATTGGAAACTTTATGGTAGTCTGTCAGTTGATTAAAATATGGCAGAGATTTATCTCATAGGTACTCGTAAATGTAACTAATTAATACTGTATGTGCCGATCAATAACTAGTATCAGCAAGATACGGCCGTATACATACGAGGTACGCTTACCACAGCAAAGGTGGAAGCATTTGTAGAACCTAGTTTTTCTATAACAGGTCGCCCTAAAAAACCTGAAAATCATGTCTAACACATTGCCGCCATTGGAAGCTGTCGTGTTAGATGTCGAGGGAGATACTACCTCCGATGGAGGTAGGTGGGAAAAATGGAAGCGAGCACTGCTTATATACTTAGATGCTGCCGATATAACGCCGCCTCAAAAGAATAGAGCGACACTGTTACATTTCGGAGGAACTGGTCTCCAAGAAATTTATTATAACTTACCTGGTGCTCATGCCGAAATAATTGATGGAGTCGACGTATTCAAAGTGGCAGTGGAGAAACTGGATGAATTCTTTCTCCCCAAGCAAAACCGCGTGTATGAGCGTCATATGTTCCGGCTTATTAAACAAGACGAGGGAGAAAAATTCGAACGACTTTTAGTCAGGCTAAGGAAACAAGCGGATAAATGTAGCTTTGATAAAAAAGAAGATCACCTTATCGATCAGATCACAGAAATATGTGCTTCTTCTGAACTTCGTAAAAAAATTCTAACAATAGGTGACAGCATTACTTTGGAAAAAATCATAACTGAAGCTAACACCCTGGAAATAGTGAATAACCAGCTTGAAAACTACGGAAGCAAAAAAGATGGAGATAAAGACATAAATGCCATAAAAAATAAGGATAAAAAAGAAGAGACTAGACAGAATACACAAACAGCTTACAAGAGGAAAAGTTGTGGGAGGTGTGGCAGCAGCCGACATCAATAAGAAGATGAAACATGTCCAGCAAAAGGAAAAAAATGCCACTATTGTGGAAAAGTTGGACACTTCCGTCAATATTGTAAAACACCGAAGGTACCTATGAAAAGGAAACATGAAGAATATTAAACACCCAGAGATAAAACAAACTATACTAGAGGAGATTCACAGAACGCAAAAGACGAAAAGTAAAGTAGAAGTAGACTATGTTTTTGGTTGCAAATCTTCGCATAACCTATTTCTTTTGTGCTGACCATACACCGTTTCTCGATAGACCTTAACATATTTAAGTACCTACTTATGAAACTGTACCTCCACTTTAGATTAATTTATAACAATTTTATTTGTATTTCTACCATCACATATTTTTGTTTTTATAAATGACAATGTGAGTTGTTGTGTTGTGACTGTTGTGTGTTGTGACAGTCTGACAGTGACACTGTGACAGCCCGGTTGAAGTTTCTATTTCAATATGTAAATGTCACTGTCAGTTTTACTGTCGCTATACGTAAGCAAAAGAAATAGGGATTACGCAGATAAGACATTTTATACTATTTATTATTTAGTATAGCTTATTTTAAATTGGTCTTTTGCACAAAAATGTTGTTTATTTCTTCTCTTTCGATCTATTATGTGACTTATCTTTTGAATTTATTTTTGCCTCTACAAATTATTGTATTAATTATAGTATTTCTCTCTTCTGTCCTCTCTTTCAGGCTACTAGCAGGTAGACTTCATTTAACTTTAAAAACTTTTTTAAGTTTTTTTATTTTTATTATTTATATTTAATATTTATTTAATTAAAAAAAAAAAATAAAAAAAAAAAGCTTTATTTCATCATCTACAAATGAATTCGTATATACTAGTTGACGGAGCCTCCTTTTAAGCATAAAAAATGCCTGTGCCAGGAGACCCCGCTCTTTCTTAGCTCTAAACATACATTAAATACTGATATCTATTTATATTGTTTATATAATTATTTACTTATTATTTACCCAAGCCTTTGTTTATCCATCTATCCTTATTTTTCATACATATTAGAGATATTTTACTTATTATTATTATTGTATACATATGTGTTGCTATACTATACATATATGTTGCTATACGTATACACTTCATACCGAAAAAACACACATATACTAAGTTTATCCTACACAATTTTAAATAATTTCCTTTTCTGTTTGTGTAACCTTACAATTTACAATTAATCTGTGTGATTTGTCACTATATATTTATTGATTAAAAAGTTATATCGTGTTTTGCATCAAATTTTCCACTTCATCATACGTTAGATCTTGTAGCCACCTTGACACTATATCCTTACATTCATAGACACTTTTATTACTTATGTTGACCTGTTTATTTATTTTATTATATATGTATGCTGAGCGTTTTTCAAATTGAACTTTTGCAAATTCTGTATTGACAAAAGGAACTCGTGCCACATTATATTTTCTCCTTTTGTTTTCAGTGTTTGGATCATAAGTTAGGGTTTTATGTTTTCTTAAGATCAAGTGTATAATGTATAATTTTCGGACTGATAGAATTTTACTTATCGAATATAGCTCATGTGTTGGGAATGTTCTCTTTTTAAAGTACATTACCTTGAGCAGGCTTCGCTGAGCTCTTTCTACGTCCAAAAATCTAGTCTTGAAGGCACCGCCCCATACTGGTATACAGTATGTAATGATAGATTGGACCAAAGAAATGTAGATATAATTAAGCATATTTTTAGTGCCATCCGTGGCGGAGATATTACTCGGAGCGATGTGTCTCAAATTTTTAAATATCCAAATAAATTTACGTATCCTGGAAGACAGCTGCTCAATTTGAGGATACCATGACAATCTTTGGTCCAAAATCACACCAAAATACTTTGTTTGATTAACTTTACCAATAGATGGACAATCACAGCCACTGCCGTTCGAATTTCCACATTTATGAATATATAAAGAATAGTCTAGTGATGGTTGAGTGTTATTATAGATACTGAAACATATGAAATTAGTTTTGGTTGTATTTAGCGTAAGTAAATTATGTTTTAGCCAGGACGCGATCCGGGATATACCAAGTTCAGCATTTCTCTTAACATCGGCCCAATTTGGCCCGGTAAAGACAATTGACGTGTCATCAGCATACGAAAACAATCTTGCATCATTAAGGGTCATATTACAAAGATCGTTAATATAAACAAGGAACAAGGTTCGTCCCAAAACGCTGCCTTGTGGTACACCACATGTGACATCAACATCCTCGCTTACGGTCTGCCCCAGTTTAACTTTTTGTTTTCGATTAGTTAAGTAATCCCTAAACATTGCCAACTGAGTATTTCTTATGCCTATGGCTTCTAATTTACGTAAAAGGATAGGGATAGAGACGGTATCAAAGGCCTTTTTTAGATCTAGGAATATTGACAGGCACTTTGATCTTTTATCAAGTTGTTTAATTATTAATGAGGTTATTGATGTAACAGCATCTTCAGTTGAAGTACCCTGCCTAAAGCCGAATTGATTTGGAGATATTATATTGTATGTAGCAAAATATTTTAATAGTCTAGAATTAAGCAATTTTTCCAATATTTTGGCCAAAACAGGAAGAACAGAAATAGGTCTATAATTGTTAACGTCGTCTCTGTCCCCACTCTTAAAGATAGGTGTTATTACTGACTTTTTTAATGAATTTGGGAATACGCCCTTTTTAAAACAGAGGTTGACCAGATGTGTTATTATAGGTATGATTTCATTTTTTACATATTTAAGGTAAGCTGTCGTAATGTTATCCCACCCTGGCGAACTATCTGATTTTAAGTTCATGATAATACTATTAACTTCTTCATTGTCAGTATCTAGCAGAACAAATGATTGGGGCTGTCTCGGCAGAGAGTTGAGATAGTCATCTAGTTCGTCTTTTCTCACAGTTGTCTGGATTTCATTTGCAAGTTCGTTGCCAACATTTGCGAAAAACTTATTTACAAAATTTGCAGATTCTAGTGGAGTTGTTTTTATGTTTGATAATTCATTATTTGGGCTACTTGATTGATTTGTGTACGTTAATGTTTTTATATTTTTCCAAAGCTGTTTGTTATTTTTCATAGAATTTTTTAATAGGTTTCCTTCGTATCTTCTTTTTAGTTTTTTATAAGACCATTACAGTAATTTCTGTACCGTGTGTATATAATTTTTTTAATTTCATTAAGAGGGTCATCTCGTGACTGTTTCTGTAATTTATTACGGTTTTTAATGCATCTCAAAATACCGCTGGTGATCCATGGTTTAATGATTCTTTTACTTTTTTGTATGTTTATTGTAGTTGTACTTTCTTTAATCGAGTCTACCAGCCCTTGAATTAAAGAATCCACTAAAATGTTGGAGTCATCACAGAATAATAATTGCGAAAGGTTTTTTTCCTGTAAATATTTTAGTGATCTTTCAAAGTCGATTTTAGTAACAGTTTTAGGAGCTGTTGGATGATTTTTTAGTTTAGATATACAAAGAAATGTTGTAAGGTGGTCGGTAATTGTTGTTGACATAATAGCAATGAAAGCCGAGTGTTTTTTCTTGTTTATTTTTAACATGAAGTGGTCGTAGCATTTATTTTCCCTTGTAGGTATAGAATGTCCAGCGAGAATACCATGTGCTGATAACATGTCCAGGTAAGATGTTCTATTTTTTAATTCATAGTCGTATTCATTTTCTAATGGAGTAATATTAATATTTATATCGCCTGTAATAACAATATTTTTACCAGATTTAACTGAAGCTAAGTGTTGTGACAATGAGTCAATAAAACGCTCTGCGTAACGATTTGAGGGGGAGCGATATATACCAAGAATGGAATTATTGAGTATGTCTATTTGTACACAAGTTGCATCAATCAGTTTTATTTCAGTAATATTAAATTTTAAGGGTTTCTTTATGTACACTACGATCCCATCATTTTGATTGTAATAGCGAGAGGTAGCAAACCAGTTATAATTACTTAATGTTGGGATAGGTTTATGACGCTCTAAACGACACTCGGTTAAGATTATAACATCGGCTTCAAAGTTAAGGCAAGAAATATTTATCATTAGATCGTCTAAGTTACTGTAAATACTGCGAATATTCTGCGAAACTACCGTAAGGTCCGACTTGTTTACATTACAGTACTTACTTAGCTCATAACAGTCGCACTTGATTGAGCTTGCTATGGTCAACTCGTCTATATGATTTATGCCCTGAATTTGTTCACCCATAGTTGGTAAAGAAAGATCCGCGTATTTCTAGTCGAAAGGTTTTTATTGGTAATTTTATAATATGGTTGCAATTGGAATAGTAAGGTACATTTACATTTTGAACTTTTATAAATAATTTATATAGTGTGAAGATTTGCCTGTAGATATTCTGTAATAGAAATATTAAATTACTTGTATTATATCTGTTTTTACTAATTATGTGGCATTTAAAATAAAGTACGATTTTAATTTGTGTGTTTGTGTTATAGGTACATAACCTAACATTAATAAATACTTTCGCAAATGCAAAAGATTGCCTGTAAATATGTTGCAACAAAGATATAGAATAACCTAAGTTTATGTATTTAGGATAACGCATTGTATGACTTTGTATGTTAAAGGTACTCAATAGCCAATGTTTATTCTTGATGTGACTTACACAAGTGTAGGTAGAAAGTTTCAATTTATAATTTAGATTATTAAATATAAAAGAAACCATTGCATGCATTGTTCTACAATTAGTTTGAAAAGTATGATATGGGACCTTATGTATAATAAGTGTAACAGAGCGTGATGTCTTTTTAATGAACTGTGTATTGCCATTAGTGTTTGTGTTCTGTAGGCAGTTATTCAGTCCTTGCACAATTTTATAAAAGAGACCAGCCAATACAGACTGGTATAAACTGCACAACAGAAAAATATTACATAACCAAGAAAAATGGCACGACATTAATAACTGGGCACAAATACAAATCAATGCATATAGTCAATCGGTATTTAGCAAATGTTGGATTTGATGTTCATTTTTGATCGCGATTACGCGTGACTGTTCATCCTTACGAATGTACACCTTTCCGTAAGCTGTCCAAGAAAACTTGTATGACCTTGACTTAGCAAGGTCACGCGCAAGGAAGTACAGCCGCGCCGCCTTAGCCGTCAGCTGCTCACTTACGAAAATAGGGGTATCCTCTTCGGTGTGAAATCCCATATGTCCTGCAGTTAGTTTGGTCTTTTGTTTTAAGTTAAATGCTTTACAAGACCTAAGCAGGTCGTTTTTTAGCAGCGTCGAGTTAGTTTCTACAATAATTGGTGTATTTTTTATAGTATTGTTTTTACCACGCACTCTGTATGTGTCGCGAATATCAGATTTGTGTATCGAAGAGCCCACGGAGTTGGACAGGTTCACCACCATATTTATTAAATCTTCTTTGGTTTCATTCAGTTTCTTCGGTACGTTTTTTATCTCGAAGTTTGCCTTCCTGCTGTCCTGCTGCATGTTTTCTAATCTATCTTCTAATATAGTAATATATTTCTGATCTTCTTTCCTTCTATTTTCCAAAGACTCAATTTTTATTTTAAGTTCATCGTTTTGCGCCAGCAAAAAGGAAACTGAGGTTTCAATGTTAGAAGTCGATTGTTTGATTCCCTGTAATACATCCGAGTTTTTTTTAAACTCTTTCACTTGAGCGGCAAGCATGTTCGCGTACATATTTCTCATCTCATCTCTAAATGCAGAAAAATCACTACCGTAATCATGGTCATCCTCTCTCCTCCTTTTTGATCTAGTCGCAACAAAGTTTGGTGGCGTATGCCCCACCCGGTCCAAGTCCGTATCCGACATTGATTTATTTAAGTTTGAATTGCTTTTCTCTGCCATTCTCGCACAACTCAAAGTATTTATTTAAATATGTATGTAGTAGATAAATATAAATTCTTCTCGCAGAGATTCAGTATTTGTTTGTTGTCGTAATCTTGTATTTGTTATTATAAGCAGCAAGCTACGAAAAGTTCGTAGCAGTGTGCACTCATAGGCGCCTCGCAGTCATGCGTCATCGGTTCTCGTAGTCGTAGTACCTCGTAGCATAGGCTCGTAGCAGCGCTTTTCGGTCGCATACGCCAGTGATCGGCAGTCGGCGTGTCGTAGAGGGAAACAAAAATAGCGACTGTCTCTTATCGCAGGGAAGGTGAAGTAAGTCCCCGCGCTAGCTGCAGCTAGCCGCCGCCGTCGCGAGTATGTGCATGGAGTAATTTATTTATTATTAACACTTGTCACTTGTTTAAGGACTGTATGCACAAAGCCACGTGGTCGGATTTGGCTCTGAAATATGCAAAATTTTCCCGCTAGGGGAATAAAAATGTCAAGATGAAGTTACATAGAGTTAATAATGTGTAAACGGGACAATAGATGTAGGTAATCATAAATTGTAACGTAGAATTAGTATACAGCTTACTTTTTTCTTTTCGTAAAGACTTCCAGTCCGCGATACTTATTAAAATTTTAAATTCAATCAAATCAAAGAATTATTTTGTTTGAATTATTATTTCTGAATTAAGGCCTTGGCAGACGTAATTATAATGTACTTAACACTTTAGTAGACAGGCTATCAGTAGAAAAAGTAAAGTCGAAAATAGAGTAGTGTGCGTGAATGCAAGACGTTTATTTAAAAAGCGAGTTTAAATATATGTGAAATGCATACAGCACTTTCTAAAAAATCCAAGTTATAGTTATTCGAATCTTGCGTAAAATTTATTACTTTTTCAATTTATTAGTCGACCTCCGTGGCGATTCCTTAACACACTAGTCCGTCACTCGGAGGTTCTGGGTTCGATTCCCAGCCAGGGCAAGTTGGTAAATGGCCTTTTTTAATTTGTCCTGGTTCTTGGGTGTTTATTTTATTCCATCAAAAACATAAATGTAAAAATGCTAAGTTCAAATTCCGACAAAACAATTGAAATTTAAATAGCTGCCAAGTTATGTAGGTAGAGAAAACTGAAATTTATTCATGAGAATCTCAACATTTAACTTGGACAACATTAAGATTGAAAGCACGGTCACCCATCCTAACTGTGACCAAGCTAGAAGTTGCTTAACCTATAAAAGCACGGTCATTCATCGAAGTATGCGAAGTGGAGCGAAATATTTGCACAAGTGGTTTTGATTACTCGTATTTTGAAATTTGTTAAAGCGCAAATGACAAAGAGCCCTTAGAATAGTGAATCTGTTTCATTTCACGCAGCTTTTTAGGGTTCCGTAGTAAACAAGAAAACCTTATAGTTTCGTCATGTCTGTCTGTCTATCTGTCCCCAGTTTTACTCATAGACTATTAGTACTAGAAAGCTGTAAGTGGGCATGGGCATGGATATGTGGTAATAAAAACTTGAAAAAAAAAATGTGTGGTGTGAGACGTCGTTGAATAGGTCTTTCAAAAATATTGTAAGATTATGAATACCCTTTTTCGTTTTAGCAATCCGTTTGTGAATTATTTGGTTTTTGATTGCAATTTTTTGTTAGAATCATGTGTCTCCCCTCTCTGTCAGTTAAACGGTTGTATATGGACACTTAAAAAAATTCACGGCAGTAGTATATAACGTCTCCCTGTACTAAAACTTATTTAAGGTGGATTCAGTTCATGATACTGAACTACTTTTCCTAAGGAACACATAATTAAATATGAAAAGAAAATGTTTGCTTTCCATTCGACCTCCGTGGCGTAATTGTTAACACGCTAGACCGCTAATCCGGAGGTTCTGGGTTCGAGCCCCAGCCAGGGCAAGTTAGAAAATGGTCTTTTTCAAATTGTCCTGGGTCTTGGGTGTTTATCTATGTATGTATTTATCATAAAATATAGTATCATTGAGTTAGTATCCCATAATACAAGTTTAAAACTTACTTTGGGGCTAGCTTAATAAGTGTGATTTGTCCTTACATATTCCATACATATATTACATAAATATTACATTTTGCCAAATCTTGTGTGTAAGAGATCAAAAATAATTTTTGTATTTCGTTTGTTCCTTGGTGAAAGTTGTTCAGTATCATGGACTGAATTTAGACCTAAAGTTAGGCAGTTGTTAGTTACATAAAACAAGTAGGTACTGACTACGGAACCCTACACTGCACGTGGCCTGTCACGGCACGTGGCCGGTTTATTTTGGTTAAGTTGAAATTTTAGGGAACCATAGACAAATTTATGATATTTCTGCGTAAATCAATATTACTTATCGCTGACAGGACGTTCTCAAAAATACAATCAAATAGTATTTTACGCGAGCGGTGACTTGAAAAACTACACGTTTTGTGTTCCACTGACAGAAAATGTACACATTTGAATTTTCTTTGTGAAACAATACGTTTAGCGACTATCTGCAATCGTAACACCTTTCACTTCTATTCACCTTATTATGTAAGTACGGAGGGTAAAAAAGGATTGCACGTTGAACAGATCAACAGTCTTGGCTTAGCAGCTGTATGTGCTCAATCAATGACTTGACTGTTTGATTTTGTACAATATTTTTAACGAATCAACAAAGAGCACTAAAAAGAAATCTTTTCCTGAAAACAGCTAAAAAAATTCGTTGATTAATGAAGCAGTAATTAGCATAATTGCACCCTTTTATTTTTATCTTCTAATAGGTTTTCCTGTAATCTATAGGTAAAGAACTATTAACTGTATATTTTTCAAAAGTTTGGGTTCAGTGGTTTCGGAGATAAGTGTATTTTTATTATTTATTTTCAAAAATAATTTGAAAAACACCAACTTAAAAAATATAGAAAAATATATTTAATATTATCATAAAATGCTCTTTCATTTGATATTTTACGCGATATAGTTCACAAAACCCTTTTTTTAATGTCTCGTTTATCTCCCATAAAGTGGCCCCTTTTTTTTATTTATTCATTTGCCTACATTTTACTTCCGTCTTTGGGTCACAAATTTACATTATGTGCACCACATTTCAACTGAATCGGTCCAGTAGTTTATTAGGGGGGGGGGGGGGGGTCAATTTTCGCCCATTTTCTTAAATAACTTAAAAATACCGATCTAAGAAATAATAAAAAATATATATTTAAAATTGTCATTAAAAGTTCTTTCATTTGATATGTCACACGATTTTGTTATCAAAACTTTTTTTTATGTCTAATTTACCCACCATAAGTGGCCCCTTTTTTAAATTTAATTTATTTACGTTATACGTATATCTTTGGGTCACTAAGTTACATAAGTGTTGGTACTAAATCTCAACTAAATCATTCTAATATTTTCGTAGCAAATTGGCTGTGACTTACGGACAGACAGACAAGCGAAACCCTGAAAACAGTAAAAACACCAAAAAAATCGGTTCCTATACAAATTTCCCGGGCGACTACACACTTTTGTATGAAAATGCAGATTTTTTTTGTTTTTTGACTGTTATTTTAATAACATTATACTATACTAGCAGTCCACCCCGGCTTCGCCCTTGGTACACACAAAGCCTATGTCACTCGGGGATAGGGTACCTTTCCAACGGTGAAAGTTTTTTTTAAATCGGTCCAGTAGTTTCGGAGCCATGTAATGCAAACAAACAAACAACCAAATCTTTCCTCTTTATAATATTAGTATAGATAAATAGCCTACTATAGCCTGCCTGCCTAGCCAAGTATGGATCTAGTATAGCCTGTGGTTCGATATATTACGCATAATGTCAATTCGTATTTTGATAGACATTCATGGGGAAAAGTTGTTCAAAATTTCAGACTGAATCACCCCTCAAAATAATTGTAAAACCCTAATTAAACAGCACCTTTTATTACAAAAACAGTTAATATGATTCCGCGACCCGAGAAAGTTCCAATCTGATTTTCACCCTAATCGCCAATTAAAAGATATAGGTAATAAATCAAACCAAATTATTTTTTTCATTGACTTAATATTCAATAAAATTAAAAAAAAAATGTGCGATGCCGTATCTGCGATAGCATTACATCTTTTCTTGAACGTCAACAAAATGTCAAAACTGTACCATAGTGTAGCAAAAGTATGACATAATTTGGCAGTTCGTACATAGTTTTTATTGAAATATTTTAGACTGTAATACAATTTTACGTAATTCGTAAATTGATTTTTTTTAAAAATTCGACACGGCCTCCTTCCTGAACGCCCGGCGGGCAACTGAATTTGTATGGAAGAAATATGTCCGCCATTTCAGAGAATTCTGTCAAAAATCTTGCAAAACATCCAATTTTTAAAATTATTTTTTTTATTATTGCGTGTTTGCATTGTAAACAAATATTAAGAATAATGTTTCAAAATAGCCTTTATTTTTATAAAATTTATGCAATTCCTTGTTAGAATATTTCTTTACGCAGAAAAACAAGCCAGTTTGTAGCAAGATTTTCTAAAATATTTCTTTCAGGTTTCTTTACAATTATCTAACTTTTTCTGAATGAAAATTAAAAAAATACGGTTTTCGTCTACTGGCTAGTCTATTCACCTATAACTAGGTATGTAATTTTCTTAGTGGTCTTTTCTACTTAAGCCATAACTATTGCCCGCGTAAAGTGCGTTTTGCATGTTTTTGGGTAAATTCAATGCTTGTTTTTAGGAAAACTACAAAATATTTTAAAAAATCCTTTTTTTTCGTCTACTGTCCCAACTCTTCCTCTATCTATGTGTATACATTATTTGACTTAAATCAAACGCTTTCTGTACAAACTTGTTGCCCGCGCAAACCCAGTTTACATGGTGCCGACCCTTAAGGAAGATTCACACTTATTTCACAGGAGCCAATAGCTTATATTGGCTTGAACTTTTTGGTAAAAAATTAGTAAAATTAGCAACACGTCTGCTCACAAGCAAGATCACGGGTGAAGAGGAGTTAATTATAATATTATATTGTACACATTATAATGTCCGACATACATGATGACTCTTTTCACTCCTTTTCTTCATCTTCTAGTTATCAAAGCTTGCCTACTCCACTTGACGATGTTCTTACTAATGAATTTTTAAATTTTTCAAAAAATTGGTTGCCTGTAAAGTCGGTATACAGGTGAAAGTTTTACGTGACAACGACTTCACTCCACTTCACTCCAAACTTGACTTCCACTCGGGCATGGTTAGCCCGCCTAAGAGCGAGAGAGACAGACATAAAAAGTGAAAGGCACGCGTGCCTCTCACTCGCTCTCATTGTGAGCGCATAACGTGAGCGGAGCGTAACGCAGTTTCTTGAAGTGTCACCCGGCTAACCAATTTATAAGACGTTGTCACGTCAAAAATTTCAACGTTCTTCACTTCAATGCTCAAAGCATTCCTGCTTACTTTGCTGATATGCTAGCGACATTTGATATCAAAAACATACATGCTATCCTTGTCTCTGAATCATGGCTAAAGCCTTGTCTTCCCTCTACGTCTTACTCACTGCCGGGTTTTCAGCTTATTCGTCATGATCGCACTGGTAAGGGTGGTGGTGGTGTAGCCATATACTTAAGATCTCACCTAGCCTATAATATACTTCGCAGCTCGAACAATTTAAATCCTTCCCAAGAACCGGAATATCTTTTTCTAGAAGTAAGTCTCTCACATACTAAAATCCTGTTAGGTGTTTTTTACAATCCCCATTCTATGATAGATTATTTTTCTAACTTAGAAAATCTTCTAGAAGACCTTATGCCTCAATATAGTCACACAATAATTCTCGGCGATTTTAATACTTGCATTCTAAAAAATTATTATAGAACCAAAAAATTAACATTATTGGCTGACAGTTGCAACTTAAATATAATGCTTAAAGACACACCGCAACCTACCCACTTTTTCCCAGGGTGTAAACCAAGCTTGATCGACCTAATTCTGTGGAGCTACCGGCTAACTGGCGTCGATTTCAAATTATCGTCGGCATCGACTTCAATTTGACAGCCGACGCTAATTTCGTACCGCGCATTCCCTGATATCGATGCGTCGATTTGGAAGACGATTACGACGCCAATTGAACGAATGGTTTCAGTGATTTTGACAGATAAAAGCTACCGCGCAAAACTTTGACACCGACGCATCGTCTTGAAGCCGATACCGACACTTCAAATTGAATACGGCGACTCTTGGGATACCGCATTCAACCGTCGATAAGAAATATTTTTCAATTTAACTTGCTTTTTTGAATTATATTGCTGTATTACGAAAGCTTTAGGCTTTTCCTTATTGTTGTATAGTCATATTTAACTAATTTTGTTTCGTTTTCGTTTGTTTGTGTGTGTTAGGACAAAGGCGGGAAACCATGGCTTGGATGGCGCTCATGAGTGCAGCGGAGGAGCAGCGGCTGAAAAAACTCAACATTGAGCGGAGACGCCAACAGCGCGCAGTGGCGCAGCCTTTGCTGCTGCCTGAGATGGAATTTTAAGGAAGATTTCGCGTGAACAAGGCTACATTTGTGAGGCTATGCGGGGACATAATTCCGTTTTTGCCTACAAATGAAAGGAGCAGTGGAATAAAACCCGAAATTAAGGTATGTAGGTACTTCATTTGTTAAACTTGGGTAACCTATTGACAAATGCTGAAGTGTTCAAAATTCAAAATTCAAAAATTCAAAATATCTTTATTATCATAGGATATTTATAATATCTCTTAATAATAGTCACTTTGTTTTGTTTTGCACAAATGTTGACGTCAAATCGTTACTTAAAGCTAAGTTTACGCCGCTTCCTAGGCGCAAGTGCAGAAGAAGCGGCAACAAACTGCACTGCACGTTTTCTCCAAAGACGTCAACTAACAAACTAAAAACTTAAAATTAGTTATATAGATGGACAGAGATTACATTGTTTATTATGTCATAATTAAATTGAATTATAAGAATTACGAAATTTAAAATAATGTCAATTTGTAAATTTAGTATGTACCAATGTACCTAAATTATGACATGTCTAAGTATACAAACCTTTAAGAGGGACCCGCGCCAAGCTCAAGCCAGACCTTTTTGTCTTTAAGATAGTCATCGGTCCTATAATAAGCCTTCTCACAAAGTACTTTCTTTACATAAGCTTTGAATTTTCTGTCTGGCATATCAAGGACCGATTCTGACAATTTATTATAAAAAAGTATACACTTCCCCATAAAAGACTTACTGACTGTATTCAGCCTGTAATACGGGCTAACTAAGTCATTCTTATTACGTAAATTTCTATCTGTAAAATCACTTACTTTATTGAACATGGAAATATTTTTCCTTACATACATTATATTTTCAAATATGAATTGTGATGCAAAAGTAAGTATACCTATTTCCTTGAATAATTCCCTCAGTGAGTCTGTCGATCCTAAACCGTAAATAGCACGAATTGCTCTTTTTTGTAAAAGAAAAATAGTCTGAATGTCGGCTGCACTCCCCCATAGAAGTATCCCGTAAGACATTAGACTGTGAAAGTAACTAAAGTAGACTTGTCTAGCAGTTGCTACATCTGTCAATTGTCTTATTCTCCTAACAGCGTAAGCCGCAGAGCTAAGCCTATTAGAAAGTTTAGTTATATGAGCGCCCCATTGAAGTTTCGAATCAATTGTGATTCCTAAAAAGGTAGTACTTTCAACCAGATCGAGTTTCTGGCCATTAATTAGTATGTCAACGCAGGCTTGATTCACATTAGGAAGAGAGAATCGAATGCATTGGGTCTTGTTCGCATTTAACATGAGGTTATTGGCCGAAAACCAATCAGAAATTAAAGATAAGGTGCTGTTCACCGCGCTAGCATCACTGTTATGTCGATCTATTTTAAATATTAGCGAGGTGTCATCAGCAAACAGCACCATGTCAGCCTCTTTCTCAACCATGTAAGGCAAGTCATTGACATAAACTAAGAAAAGGAACGGTCCTAGAATTGAACCTTGGGGAACGCCCATTTTCACATTAGACCCGTGTGATTTTACGCCGTTTATATCAACAGTTTGAAGCCTATCTGTTAAGTAAGATTCTATTAATTTAATTGACTTATCATCAAAACCGTATTGACGAAATTTGAGCAAAAGTGTTGGATGATCAACGCAATCAAATGCTTTAGAAAGATCGCAAAATGATCCAATTGCATCATTTCTGTTTTCCCACGCGTCGTAGATATTAGTAATAAGTGCTACTCCTGCATCGGTGGTCGATTTTCCAGCAGTAAAGCCGTATTGTTGGCTATGGAAAAGATTATTGGTCTTAAAGTGAAGTAGCATTTGATTGAGCATTATCTTTTCGAACACCTTACTCAAAACTGGCAGAATAGAGATAGGTCTGTAGTTGCCAGGGTCTGTTTTTTCTCCTTTTTTGAATAAGGGGATTAGTTTACTACATTTCATTAAGTTAGGAAATATGCCTTCATCAATACATTCGTTAAATATGAAAGCTAAATCGGCAGCAATTATGTGTATAATATGACTTACTACGGCTACTGACATGCCCCAGTGATCTTCTGATTTTTTAAAATTTAACTGTTTAAAAGCATCTATTATATCGCTAGGGCTAACATGCTTAAAATTAAATTTAGAATCACAAGGGCTAACATTACTCTTAAGCAAAGCCTCAGCACGCTGGGCGCTAGAACTCACATTAGAAGTGAGTTCCAAAGGAATGTTAGTAAAATAATCATCAAACATATTTACTATTTCTTCAGTTTTTGAAGTATTTTTACCACTACATTTGATTCGGCAAATATTTTCTTTGTTTTTATTTTTACCTGTTTCCTTATTTATGACACTCCATGTTTCTTTAATTTTATTAGGAGCATTATTTATTTTTTTGCTAATACTATTCGACTTGGCTCGTCTACAAACTTTTTTAAATATTTTAGAATAATTTCTAACATATTCTATAAAAGAAGGATTAAAGTTATATTGTATTATAGTGTTAAAATATTTTGCTTGTTTCAGGTGTTAGCGGCATTGAACTTTTACGCTACCGGCAGTTACCAAGGAAGTGTAGGAGATAACGACGTTCTTCACCTCAGCCAGCAATCAACATCAGAATGCTTGGTCGAGGCTCTTAACAGGCCTGAAATACTCAGAAAGTATATAAAATTTCCACATACTCAAACAGAACGAGACTCGGTAGCAAGGAGGTATGTAATTGCAAATTTTACACTTGTACTTAATAATAATAAATGCATGCTAACCAAAAGTCACAGCCACCAATGGTACCTACTTATAGACATACATTATTAATCGATCTATCTTTATTTAAGAGCTATGCTCTTGTCGGTGGAGTATGAATTCTCTTCCATTTGTCTCTCTCATCCGCCAGTTGTTTTACTTCGCTGCACGACACGAAATTCACTTTTTCCTTTAATATAATTTATTTTCCACTTAGGTTTACTTTATTCATATGTATTGTTTAAAAATAATAAACTAACATATTGGTTTAGGTTCAATAGCAAATTTGGATTCCCCGGGGTCATCGGGTGCATCGATGGGACCCATGTGGCTATTATCAAGCCAAGGGTTGATGAGGAGGTCTACTACAACAGAAAGGGCTATCACTCACTTAATTGTCTTGTGGTAAGTTTTTACAAAAACAAAAAAATTCTGTAAGATATTCCTTAGATTTATAAATATACCTACCATTATTACCTATTTGTTAATTTTTAGATTTGTGATGCGGATCTCAGGATTTTGTATGTTGATGCATCTTTTGGTGGTGCAAGCCATGATTCCCATGTATGGAACATGTCTCCTGTCAACACAGCCATAAGAAGACTGCATGACGAAGGGCAGGTTTACTGGTTGTTGGGTAAGTTGGATATTTTGATACCTTAGATTATATCTAAATAGCAGTCACAAGGAAATGATTTACAGTCATATTACTTTACATTCTAGTCAATCTATAAAATACTATTTGGTCCATAAAAAGTTGATTAGTATTGTCTAAATTATATTTGTAATACATAATATTCTACATAAGACATGCAAGTAGTAGAGTTGAAAAATGAGTGCACATTCATTATATATGAAAAACAAAATAAAAAGAGGTATTTAAAAAAAAAAAACAAAGATTTAATTACATTTCAGGTGACTCTGGCTATGCCCAGCGACAATGGATGATGACTCCCATCCTCGGCACCCTACCAAATTCTCCAGAAGCCAATTACACAGCAGTCCACGTGCGGACACGTAATGTAGTCGAGCGAACCTTCGGGGTACTTAAGTCCCGGTTTCGCTGTCTCTTGGCTCATAGAACTTTGCACTATACACCAAGAAAGGCTGCACAGATTATGAATGCATGTGTTGTACTTCATAATCTAATAAACGACCCAAACTTCGAGGTTGACAGCGATGCAATGCGTCGCGATGCAGAGCGACAGCCTCCTCGCTTGCCAATGCCAGCCGATGATGATGGGCGTTTAAGTGCTGACAGGCAAAGTGTGGTCATTCGGTTGTGGCGCAACCGACGACGCTAGGTATGTATATAGGTATTTAGATTAATAAGAGAATTATACCTTTAGTGCTTTTGGGCAGGTATATTGCAAAATATAATGGACATGTATAACTTTTAATAATGGTCTTTCTCAAATCAAATGTTAAAAAGACACTTTATTGCAGAGTAAAGAAGATACCAGAGGAGAGAAGTAGACAACCACCGGCAAGGGGCTTTGAAGAGATTAAGGAATTTTTTTTTGTATATATATCCCTTTACGCCGCTGAGTAGCAGTTCTGCATCATACCATTCAAAGTACTAAAGTCGTTCGAGAAAACAAATAAAACACGTAATAACGCAGCGTTACATATCTGCAACGAAGCGTTCTATCAAATTAGTTACTCAGATTTACACTAGATGGCGTTGTATTTATTTAAGGCCCACTTGAACCGAGGAACTCGTCGAAACCGGTTTGTGTAGCTCGCGCGTGATTTCAATTGTGTTTATTTAGTAAAAATATTGGAAATATCGTCGTGTTGTTACTGTGGAGTATTGGTAAGTTATTGAATTTCAGTAATTACATACAATATTTATGTTTTATATTGTACTTACAGAGATAGGACCGCGTTTTGTTATGATGCAGTAATGCATCATCGCGCTAAACTGGTACAATCTATATGTTTTTTTCTTATATATAAATAATTTTATTTCAGGCTCAATATGAGTTCCAGACCACCACGTTCCACTTCTAGGCTCCCACATTTGTCGAATGAAGAACTGGAAAAGCTTTTAGACCAATGGCAAGATAGTGAGGATGACTTGGACTTCACTGACGATGATGATGTAGCCGATCCATCATACATATTGGAGGTGAATGAAAATGCATGTCAAGACTCGGATGATGAACCTGATATACCACAAGTGGGGCTACAAACTATTTGTCATCTGTGGTGTAAGTGGTTATGGATACAAATTCGAAATATACAGCGGCCAAAAAAATGTATGCATGGAAGGCGAGCCCCAATTGGGTGCCTTATCTAATATATTGTATTGTATGTCAATAACCAAAATTATAGAGTGTTCTTCGACAATTATTACACATCGCTACCACTAATAGAGTTTTTATCAAGCCGCGGCATCTTGGCTTTGGGCACCGTCAGGAAAAACCGCAAACCTAACTGCAAACTTCCAGAAGAAAAGGAGCTGAAAAAAAAACCTAGAGGCACATCCATCGAACAAGTCGCAGACTATAATGGCATTGATGTATCCCTGGTGGCCTGGAGAGATAATAAAATTGTTAATCTGGTGTCAAACTTTGCTGGCAAAAACCCTGTATCTGTCGTTAGTAGATTCGACAAATCGCAAAAGAAATATATAACTGTCGAACGGCCCTTCATCGTAGCAGAGTACAATCGTCACATGGGGGGTGTCAATTTGATGGATTGTGTTATGGGTCATTATAAAATTAAACTACGTAGTAAACGTTGGTTCATGAGGCTCTTTAACCATCTTCTTGATATGGCCATGTGCAATTCTTGGCTGTTATACAGAAGAATCCAGAAAGACACTATAAATAATGACAAGGTCCTAAATTCGGCCGATTTTCGTCTCGAAATAGCTGAAACATTGGTAAAATATAAAAAGACGAACCGGCTGTAGTGATGTAGAAATCCTCATCCAGGATAAAAAGAAGAAAGGGCCTTCTCAGCATGTCCCACCAAAAGACGTGAGGTTGGATCAGATGGGGCATTGGATTGTGTAGATTGATAAGAGGTTGAGATGTAAATATCCTGGTTGTTCGGGAACTGCGCAGACTACATGCGAGAAGTGTGGCGTAGCACTATGTTTTAATAAAAACAATAACTGTTTTCGTTTGTTTCACACATCGTAATAGAATGTGCCTTTCATTCGTTTTATTCTTATTTTATAATGTTTTAGCACCATGATGCAGATATGCATCATAATGTTTTTTTGAAGAAATAAATACTTTTTCTCAAATAATATTTTTTTCATTATTTTTCTCATTATTATAAAGCTCATTTTAACACATTTATACTTGAAAAAAGTAAAAACATTACTTTGCGCCGTAAAGGGATATTCTTATTCTATGTATTAACTTGCTTATATTGTAAATTAGTTATTACAGTTGTAAAAATGTAAGTACCTAATTTTAGTTTGTTTTGTCTCATTCTTACTACTTGTATGTCAAATATTGTAAAGAAAGATATGGGCAAAACATGTTTTTACCAAAATAAATTTAGCAAACGATTGTTATTTTTTTATAAATGCGAGGGTTAGTACATAAATGACTAAGTTTTGACAAAAAAAAAATCTGAGTGCAAGTTTCATATCTTCTGTTTATTATTTATTTATAAATCATTCAAATACTAGGTTCATAACAAATAAAACTAGTCGTTTCCGAAAGATTGTGTAATATTTTTATTTTTATGACATATTTAAATTTTTGATATACCCAGTGTCACTCTCAGGGTGAGGACATCTAACGACACCTCTCAAATTACCATCCATCAAGCCGTTTAGGCTGTAGAGCATGCCAAAGAAATTTACATACATACATACACTCGGAAAACATTATGTTTCCTCCTTCTGACGCAGTCGGGTAATTATGCTATACTTGAATCAAATATTCAGTAATTCAAATATTTATTTAGTAATTAGGCCTTAGCAGGCACTTTTACACGTTAAAATTTGAGTGTACAATAAGTGTAATCTTTATTTATATCTAAATTATTTTTTCTTTTTTTTAATAGCTACCGATACTAGCATTTCGCAACAACCACTGCTGAAAAGAAACTCCGAAAGAAAATCATTTACACAGTATTGGTCGCCTACGCGCCAGAAGGGGTTTGTAAATTTACAAAGATATGCCTAAAACAATGTTATCACATATTATAACTATGAACAAATTATCTGTAATATTCTCATTCTCTCGCAACATTGTGCTACGCACAATTCAATTCAATATATCTTTATTATCATAGGATATTTATAATATCTCTTAATAATAGTCTGTTTTGTTTTGCACAAATGTTGACGTCAAATCGTTACTTACAGCTAAGTTTACGTCGCTTCCTAGGCGCAAGTGCAGAAGAAGCGGCAATAAACTGATTACATTGTTTGTTATGTCATAATTAAATTGAATTATAAGAATTACGAAATTTAAAATAATGTCAATTTGTAAATTTAGTATGTACCAATGTGCCTTAATTATGACATGTCTAAGTATACAAACCTATAAGAGGGACCCGCGCCAAGCTCAAACCTTTTTGTCTTTAAGATAGTCATCGGTCCTATAATAATTCTTCTCACAAAGTACTTTCTTTACATAAGCTTTGAATTTTCTGTCTGGCATATCAAAGACCGATTCTGGCAATTTATTATAAAAACGTATACACTTCCCCATAAAAAACTTACTGACTGTATTCAGCCTGTAATACGGGCTAACTAAGTCGTTCTTATTACGTCAATTTCTATCTGTAAAATCACACTTCCTTATTGAACATGGAAATATTTTTCCTTATATACATTATATTTCCAAATATGAATTGTGATGCAAAAGTAAATATACCTATTTCCTTGAATAATTCTCTCAGTGAGTCTCTCGCTCCTAAACAGTAAATGTCACGAATTGCTCTTTTTTGTAAAAAAAAATAGTCTGAATGTCTGCAATCTAATCGCAGCTACATGATTACAAAAAGTAATCGAAAAAAGGGTATGCGTAACCCCAGCACAATGTTGCGCCTTAGAGAAATGAGAGTATTACAGATAATTTGATCATAGATTTATATTAGCATTAGCATCCATTGTTGAGACCAGAGTTGGGGATACCAACTCTGTTTTTGACAATGGATGCTAAAGTCGCAACTAATGACTCTATAGAGTTGGCTAGGCGTTGGTTGGACCTAGCCATGGACTCTATAGCGTCAGCGACGCGTTCTTCCGCCTGCAGTCGGCGTTCGTCTAGTGCCCGCCGATCCTGCTCAGCCTCCCATGCCCACCGAGGCTGTGGTATTTCCATAGTACCTAAAACAAGACATAAGTGATATTAAGTATTGATAAGATAATAAACATACAATAAGATTTAATAAAATCACACACAGTCATCCGTCCCAAACTAGGCAAAGCCACTGTATACGATGGGCATCACAGACTGATAACCATACTTAGATGCAAATATAACAACCAGATAAAAAACACTGATGATGTTGGTTAATGCAAATCAAAATAAACTAACTTGCTGCCCCAGGAGCATCACTCCTTCTTCTTCTTTTGGCGGCGGGTGAGGCGGCCTCAGCAGATGAAGATCCTAGAACATACAACAAAAAAAAAATATTACTAAATAAGATTATCAATTCATAAATACTAGTTTTTTTTTAATGCCTTTTCTTTTAAAATAAGACATGTCTACGTAAATGAACAATTACTTAGGGACATAAAATTCACATTAATGTTCATATTTAACATCAAACACATGGTTCACTTTTTTCTGCATTATAATTTATTCCTCGAATTTTTAAAAATCCGTTTACCTGCTTGAACCGGAGGAGCACGGCTCGTAGAGGGTAGGGGCGACACGGGGCTATAAAGCGGCACATCATACTCGGAGTCGGCGCAGATCGATACGATCGGTCGGGAACTGATTGAGGCTGGCAACGACCAGCTGCGCCGTGTTTGTGTTATAGCCAAATACAAAGCTTTCCTGGAGCAAATCGGCTCCTATCAGATCCCACGCGAACTCCTCACGAAACGACCATAATGGGTAGTCTCAATCGTAGAGTAAAGCCGGCCTCATTGTCCATAGCGTACTTCAACGCAGACGGTATCAAAACCAGAACCAAAGACCAGCGGGATGAAATACGTCAGTATCTCATCCAGCACCAGGTCGACATCCTCCTAGTGCAAGAGACCTTTTTAAAACCTAGCATGCGCACGCCCCGCATGGCTAACTACGACTCCATCCGTAGAGATAGGGACGGTGCCTTAGGTGGCATCCTTATCTATTTCAAAAGGTCCCTCCACTGCGTTCCGCTCGAACCTCCTACACTTGTCAATATCGAGTGTGCCCTCCTCCGAATAGGCATGGCAGGCCATCCGGCTATCAACATCGCCTCTGTCTACCTACCTCCATCCAAACGCTTGATCAGGTCTGATCTAGCCGCTCTCTTCGAACTAGGAAATTCCACCATTCTGGCGGGAGATTTCAATTCCAAGAGCACCATTTGGCACTCTAACTCCACTTCCACAAACGGTCACGCACTAGATCTCCTCAGAGAGGAACTAGAGTATGAAGTTGTGGCATCGGAGTCCCCGACTTACTACCCCAAACGGGTAGACAGTACCCCTAGTGTACTAGACATCGCTCTACTCAGGAATATCGCCCTTCAGGTGGTATCTCTTGAAGTACACGCAGAACTGCACTCAGACCACCGCCCCGTACTCTTACAACTAGGGCCGACAGTTAACGGACAGACTGTGTTCACTAGAACGGTGACGGACTGGCGAAAGCTGAAAGACGCTCTAGACCAACCATCGTCTCCCGAACTAGACACAATACCAGACAGGATACTGACACCCGACGATACTGACAAGGCAGTCGCTGGTCTCACAAATCACCTACAAAAAGTCATTAGTGACTGCTCCAGGCAGGTCCCATCGCTTGACCCTAGTCATCGATTCGAACTGCCTGAAGACATGCGTGATCTGTTGAGACGAAAGCGTGCCGCGACCAGACGTTACGATGCTTACCCTACCGAAGACGCCCGCGTCGAGTTACGCACACTCCAACGACAAGTTAGAGAGCGCTTGGACGAAATTCGGGACGAGCGATGGGGTAATACTCTCGCAGAATTTCAGCCTGCTCACACGACTTTCTGGAAAATTGCGAGAGCGCTGCGGCTTGATAGGACAGAACCCACTCCCCCTCTTAGAAACCCCAACGGCTCCGTCGCCTTTGACGATGACGAAAAGGTTGAATGCTTAGCAAGCAACCTGGAGATGCAATGCTCCCCTTGTCTAGAGCCAGTTGAACAGGCACACTCGGACACAGTCAACGAGCAAGCTGAAACCCTCAGCCTCTCGCCTGACTCACCCCCCCTCCCAGATATTCCCCTTAGACCGACCACGCTCGAGGAGGTGGAAGAAATCATTCGCTCCAATAGCCCCCGCAAAGCTCCCGGAGCTGACGGCATTTCAAACGGCGTCCTTAGACGCCTCCCTGAAACCCTTTTGTTGCTAATGGTATGCATATTCAATGCAGCCTTAGCAAACTGCACCTTTCCAGCCGCTTGGAAAAACGCAGTGGTTATAGGGATTCCGAAACCAGGCAAGGACCCGAGTAACCCCTCTTCATATCGACCCATAAGTCTACTTAGTACCTTAGGGAAGATATATGAACGCATCATTCTGACGCGGCTCAAGGAATTTCTAGATTCCAAGCCCTCCATAATACCCCCCGAACAGTTTGGCTTCCGCCCCAAACATTCGTGTATCCAACAAGTGCACCGCCTCACGGAGCATATCCTCCACCACAAAAACTCCGGAAGACCAACCGGAGCGGTCTTCTTTGACATAGCAACGGCCTTCGACAAGGTCTGGCATGAGGGTTTGGTATCCAAACTCGTCCGCATGGGCATGTCAATCAATCTCGTGCGCATCATACGAGATTTCCTGTCGAATAGGTCATTCCGCTATCGTCTCCAGGGCTGTCTCTCGACGTCACGCCCCATCAGAGCCGGAGTCCCGCAAGGCTCAGTGCTCTCTCCGACCCTATTCTCGCTGTTCACAAGCGATATCCCCAAAACTCCGAACGTGGAGTATGCCCTATATGCCGACGATACGGCAATCTACTACTCCCACTTCCGGAAAGAGATTCTTTCCAACAAACTCCAAAAAGCCATCACAGCGCTTGGAGAGTGGTTTAAGAAGTGGAGAATCACCGTGAACCCGTCCAAAAGTACCGCAGTGTACTTTAGTGACGATCCCGGTGCTACGAGTCGCCCCCGTAGGGGAGGTTCCACTCCACTTCTTAAAACCCTATCACTGTTCGGCCAGTCCATTCAATGGGCAAAACAGGCCAAATACCTAGGCGTAACACTAGACAGTGCTATGAGTAAAGTAAGAGTCAGAGACCGCGCGGCTCACTGCCTCTTTAGGTTGTCCCCGATGATCAGCAATCGTAGAATGTCACTTCGTAACAAGTTGACATTGTACAAGCTGTGCATCCGCCCTATCATGTCGTACGCTAGCGTGTGCTTCGCACACGCTGCCGGCACGCCTATTAAAAAACTACAAGTCATCCAAAATAGGTTCCTCAGAAAGGCTACCCAAGCGGCATGGGGTACCCGGAATGTGGACCTACATCGCGAACTGGAGCTCACCTCCATCCCCCGATTCTTCAAAGAGATCGCCTCACGATCCTTTGAACGCGCCCCCAATCATCCCAACCAGTTAGTAGCGAAAGCTGCTGACTACAACCCCACAGATTTCCTTAGGTGTAGGAGACCAAGGCATGTACTCAACGATCCGGACGACCCCATTAGTCGTGCGATTCCCCCCACCGTAGAGTCACCTGCGCAACGCAGACATAGCACACACATTAGCTCGATTACGAATCCCACTCGCCGGCGAGTGCGGATCAGGAATAGGACTGGCGCGTTCACGAGGTACCGCACGGTACCCGGTCGCTTCTAGCCAGTCAGCCCTTCAGGCGCTTGACACTTGGTCAAAGCCGATCGCCAGTGACGCCCAAAGCCGAGGTTCGTTCCCACCCGGTGGGAGCCCTTTGTGCTGTCACTTAACGGTGTGGACAACATCTTGCCATTTTGGCAATGTTGGTCCCGCCTAACCCGTCGCGCCCGGTGAGCTGTAAAATGCCTTCAGCATAAAGCGTATTGCTTCGATCGAAAAAAAAAAAAAAAAAAATCGGAGTCGGCGGGGTGTTCGTGGCTAGGCGAAGGCGGTTGGGGGCTAGGCGAAGGCGGATGGGGGTCTAATTCAGGCTGTAATTGGATAAATAAAATAATTTTTAATGAAATTGCTATTTCAAATTCTCCTTTCACTTTATTTATGAAATGATTATGTGTTCCATCATATATCACAAACATCTTCTTCTTCCTCTGAACGCATTCCCGGTTGCATCCTCAGCTATACTGCTTCAGAGCCCGGGGCGCCGCTTTCCCGCTTTTTCTTCTCCAAATATAATATGAAAATGATGAAAAATCTAGCGAATTGGAGAAGAAATAACCGGAAAATTTTAAACGATTTGGCTAGTTTTACGACCGGCTGCCTGCCTGACGTCAACCCTCCTTGGGAATGCTATTGTAGCAAGAGCTTTGAGTGCTATTTTCTCTTACGACATCCACAGGAAGAGATGGAGTGGTCCTATTCTGACCCGGAACCACACGGGTAATATATCACAAACATATTTGCTATAAATACAAGGCATAAGAAACAAGCAAAAAGACAAAACCACCTCAAATGGGATCTGGACATGCTCGTCCCCGCACACTGCCCGGGTGCCAATGATGGCATATACCCGCTGCTCTTGCTCGCTCAAAGGGGCTCGAGCAGGGGGGCCACCTCCCGTCCTTCGTCTGTCCACCACCAGCTCGCCAGCCTTCTTTTTGACGCGATATTTCATATCGCGCCAATACTAGCCCACACATCAAACATGCAAAAAAGCAGTAAAATTAAAAATTGCAGAAAATAACAGGAATATATTAAGTGCACCGAAGATTTAGTTTCATGCAACAGGCATAACAGAAAAACATTGTGTTAATAAAAACAAAACACTGGTTAAAAGAAACACTTAAAATATACTCATTATGGGTCTATATAGGAAATAAACACACTTAGAAAGATTTGTATACACTTACGTCCCGCCACTCCGAAAACGTTTTATGTACGCCCGTGCCTTGGGCGTTAAGTGTGGCCGCTAACTCCTCCTACAGCCTCCGAACTGCCACCTTGGCTTGTGGGGTGTCAGCGGCCTGCCCCTTCGCCATACCCATGTGCTCCTCCAAGAAATTCAGCAGGATTTCCACCTGCTGCAGGCTCACTTTCCTTGATGCCGGCATCTACAAATTATAAAGGAATAAAGTCCCAGAGGTCTGTGCAACTAGCTAAATGTTTGTTTTATCATATAATAACAAGAAAAGCAAGTTATTTACTTACTGTTTTTTAATTCACAACACTAGTACACAATCAGTCAATCACAATAAACAAAGTGAGGTTATGAGAGAATTCGTAATTGTCAAATAATACCCCGTTCGGTTTTACGGAACGCATTTGTTGATAATGTGATAAAACACAATTATCAATTATTATATATATATATATATATATATACGCAATTGTACCACCTTCCAATCAAGTTTTTTTACTTATTTAATCAAAACTATACCAATAATTGTTGTTTTTTAACATTATTATTAAATTAAAAAACAAAGTACTATAAAAAAAATTGTACTTAAATTGAGTGAAACGGATCGCAAACCGACGCTACTTTTTTCATTCATTCAGTAATCGACGGTCTTCAAGGCGACGCCGCTATCTTTGCGCGGTACCAATGAAATGACATCGTCGGCATCGGCGTCGTAATCGGAATACGACGTCGGCTTGAAATCGACGCCAGTTGCGCGGTAGACCTACAGTTAGGGCTATTACCCAATCAAGAATACCTGCTTGTGGTTGTCGACTATTATAGTCGTTATAAGGAAGTTAAAATAACAAAATCCATTACAAGCTCCCAAATCATTACGCTACTCAAGGAAATTTTCAGTAGGCTAGGTTATCCTGTATCAATCACTGTCGATAACGGGAGACAGTTCGTCAGCAATGAGTTTAGAACGTATTGCAAGGAATGTAACAACACAATTTTCAATACGGTTTTATATTGGCCTCAACAAAACGGAGAAGTTGAAAGGCAGAACCGAGATTTATTGAAGAGGCTTAAGATCAGTCTTTTAGAAAAAAAGAATACCAAAGAAAGCTTGTGGGAGTGTTCGAGGTAATCGAACAGCGATTTTATCCAGTCAGCATGTCAGCATTTTACATTATGACGATAGTTAGGCAATAAGTATTTTAGTACGCAATAACCAGCCGTTCGGCGTGTACCTACCATTCCTTACCATTTTAAATAAACCATTAAGTTTTAACCATTCTAAAACCATTTTATTCCTGCTCCATCTTACACCAAATAAACATTTCACGTAGCAGCGAGTCTCTGATACGTTAGGGTCAACTGCTACATGTGGTCCTTCGAGAAAAGGACTTCGTCTCGCGAGTGATTACAAATTCGTAATTCGGAGTTCGTGAAAACCAGTGCCTACCAATTGGATTGCAGTGAGTTGCTGAACCAGAGTGAGCTGTACCTAAGGACATAAGGTCAGACCAAACCATTTTCTCTCTATCTTTCTGTGTCTATTTTTTGCTTAATATTTTACCATGTCAAGCAAAATGGAAAACTATTTTCTTAACCAAACTGAAATATATGAGGAATTTAAAAGAATTTCAACCAACTTCAAGAAAGATGGGGCGGACAGGAAAACCATAGATTACTGTAAGCGCAAGCTACAGATATTGGAAAAATATTGGGAAGATTACCAGGCTAATCACATTAAAATGCGTGGATTAGCGGAGTTTGATCATATATATTTCAAGAAAAGTTGCAGCGAAACCACAGAAGATTTATATTTATCAATTAAGAAAATGATTGAAGACACCATAGAAAAGTTATCTCCGTCGTTAAAGCCAAGCGTACCAGAGCGCCAGAGACAACGAAGTGTGAGTCCGGGAAATAGAACAGTAGATGAACCAGGGACATCAAAATTTATTCCTCCATCGTGTCGGACAGAGGCTGAAACTGACACGTCAACATCGGATCCTGCAGCAGTTCCTCGGCAGCAGACAAACTCCTCGTCGTCATCTGGAACCAGTAAGATGAACGAAATGTTAAAGAAACAGAACATCAACTTTAAAGCGTTCATGCGCACCGTGACTACCGTAGATATAGACCAGATGCAGGATAAGTGGGAGTTCGAGGATGCCCTGAAAAATCTTCAGTCGCGTTGGACCATCATAGATAATTATCATTGGGAGATAGAAGGTGAAAAAGTAGAAGAAAACTTGTGGTACCAGTCAGAGTTTAGCAAGCATGAGAAAATGTTTAATGATTTGAAGAAGACAATTAACACCAAGATGTGGTCCATGACACACCGTTTGAAGTCCACTCCAGAGGTTTCCATTCCAGTTTTCAATGGCAGCTATTACCATTGGACGTCTTTCAAAGATTTATTTACCGAGACGATCCACAAGAATCCGTCGCTATCCAAAGCCCAGAAAATGCAGTTTTTGAAGGGAAAAGTCACCGGAGAAGCCGAGCGTCTTATTCATCATCTTCTAATAAGTTCAGATAATTACGATGTTTGTTGGGAAATTCTAAACCATCGATTTGACAATAAAAAAATAATATTTACATCCCACGTTAACACCCTACTTAGTCTTCCCAACATACAACACCAGTCATTAATTATGATTAAAAAATTGCATGACGTCACCACGGAGACCCTCCATGCGATTAAAAATCTAGGGGTAGATATAACCACCTGGGATCCACTGCTAGTGCACTTACTAGCCCAGAAGCTGGATAGCGAATCGTTCACGGAATATATGGAGTCAGTCAAAAATCCTCGAGAACTACCAATACTTCAAGAGTTTTTGGAATTCCTGGAGAGTAAATTTACCACTTTAGAAGCTGCAAGACGTAAACAAGACCCTGTAAACCAAAAAGCAACCTTACAGTCTCAATCATCTCATCTTAACCAGAACAATTTTTCAAACCAAAGAAGGAATTTTAATACCAATTCAAATCATAATTATAACAAAAATTATAATACGAAACCATACATAAAGTCGATGCATGTATCTAGGTCAATAAATTGTGCAATGTGTAATGCTGAGCACGGACTTTGGGCATGCGGCAAATTCTTGCAATTATCGGACGAGCAGAAATTAAAAATGATTAACCAATTTAATTATTGTACAAACTGCATGATTTGTCATTTTAATAAACAATGTTTTTCAACCAAGCGATGTCGTAAGTGTAACGGAAGTCATAACACGTTATTACACGAGGCACTTACGAAAACAAAAAATAACTTCAAACAAACCCCTAATGTACCCAAAGAAAATGTCCCAACGTCATCCCATGTTTCTTCAAACAACATCACTGAGATTTTACTAGCCACGGCTATGGTCAAGGTGACTGGAGCTGACGGTACCAAACACACCATGCGGGCATTGATCGACCAGGGTTCTCAGCTTTCGCTGATCAGTGAGAATGCTGCGCAGAGATTAGGAATCAAAAGAAATCAATGCAAGGGGAGAATATTTGGAATCGGAGAAAAGGAAAATCATTGTAAAGGGGCTATGAATATCCAGCTATGGTCAAATTACAACCACTTTGGCCTCGATGTGGATTGTTTAATAATGAATAGTCTGATTAAAAACTTACCAAATAAGACATTCATGCAACCAGAATGGTCTTACATACAAAATATAAATTTAGCAGACCCAGAATTCAACGTCAGTCGTCCCATTGACATTCTTCTTGGAGCCGAAGTTTACAGTAAGATTATGTTAGGAGGGATTCTCAGAGGAGATAATGAAGATCAACCAATTGCCCAGCAGACGCAGTTAGGATGGCTGCTATGTGGCTCAATAAGTATGTCGTACCATTGTAACGTCGTATTGCAAAATATAGATGAACTAAAAAGATTTTGGGAAACTGAAGAAATTACCAACCAAACCAGAGAGATGTCTGTGGAAGATGAAGAGTGTTTAAATTATTTTTTATCAACCACGAGAAGACTCGAAGACGGGAGATACCAAGTGAGACTGCCTTTTAAGTCCGAGCAGAAAGAAAAATTAGGATTAACAAAACCATTAGCGCTCGCTCAGTTCCGGAGTTTAGAGAAAAAACTGGAAAATAATATTGCGTTAAAAACAGAGTACCAACAATTTATGAATGAATACCAAAACTTAAACCACATGAAACCATCAAACACCAACAGTATACCCGAATGTTACCTACCGCATCATGCCGTAATTAGAGCTGAATCAACTACCACTAAGCTAAGGGTCGTCTTCAATGCTTCGGCGAATTCATCGACAGGGGTCAGTTTGAACTCTATTTTACACAAAGGCTGTAACCTCCAGCAAGACCTTCAAGGGCTCATCCTTAAATGGAGACAATATCAGTACGTTTACGTCAGTGACATCGAAAAAATGTTTAGAGCGATATTTGTACATCCCGAAGATCAAAATTACCAAAAAGTACTTTGGAGAGACACCCCTCAACAACCACTCCAATCATTTAATCTAACCACAGTGACATATGGCACGAAACCAGCACCATTTTTAGCCATGATGTGCTTAAGACAACTAGCTAAAGACGAAAAACATACCTACCCAGAAGCTGCGAAATGTTTAGAGGAATCATTTTATATGGACGACTACTGCGGTGGGGGTCACTCAATCTCAACCAGCTTAAAGTTAAGGGATGATCTTATCAAACTATTGCAATCAGCTGGATTTAACGAACCAAAACTTTTAGAAGGTTTAAAAAACGACCAATGCAACCAAAAAACATCTGAATTTAAGCAATCGGAATCTACCAAAACATTAGGCCTAGGATGGAACCCACAAAAAGATATATTTATTTTTGATACCAAAATAGGACCAAACTCTAAGTCCAAACAAACCAAACGAACATTACTTTCGGGCATATCGAAACTGTTCGACCCACTAGGATGGCTTACACCACTTAGCACTACCATGAAATTGTTGTTCCAGAAAGTTTGGCTGTCTAAGCTAGATTGGGACGAAGAATTACCAGACGAAATAATCAAAAATTGGACAAGTTTACGAGAGGAATTAGAAGACATAAAAACCATTGAAGTGAAAAGATGGTTAGGGTTGAGAGAAAATAACCAAAAAGTAGAATTACACGGATTCTGTGATGCGTCGAACAAAGCATACGCCTGTGTAATTTATTGCAAGGTCACTAATGAAGGTCAATCTACCATTACACTAGTCACTGGAAAAGCTCGTCTTTCTCCACTCAATAAGACATTTTCAACCCCAAAATTAGAACTGATGGCCGCTCAACTCTTATCTCAGCTCGTAAAGAAAGTGCAAGGTTGTTTACCAGAAAATAGCGAAATAGAGTTATATTGTTGGACAGACTCTACAGCTGTTTTAGGTTGGATACAAGGAGACCCAGCACGCTGGAAACTCTTCGTTTCTAACAGAGTAAAATTAATTACCCAAATTACACCATCAGAATGTTGGGGATACGTAAACACCAGTGAGAACCCGGCGGACTGTGCAAGTCGCGGATTAACTACTAGGCAATTAAAAGATCACGAACTTTGGTGGCAGGGCCCTAAGTGGCTGTTAACATATGAAAAACCAGAAAAGAAAAATAAAACCATATACGAAACCAATCTAGAAATTAAACCTGAAATCCTGAAGAAATCGAATGCTATTGTTGACCATACAAGTTTATCCGAAACCAAGATAATCGAAAACTTATTAAATAAATTTAGTTCATTAAATAAAATAATACGTATTATTGCTTGGATACTAAGAGTGCCTACATGCATAAAACAAGTTCAATCACCCTATCTCACGTTGCATGAGCTGCGGCGTGCAAAACTGCTGATCATCAAAACCATTCAACACATTGAATTTGAACGCGACCTAGATTATTTACGTAAACACGGGAAAGTGCACTCAAAAAGTAATATTTTAAATTTGAATCCGTTCTTAGATGAAGTCGGGATTCTGCGTGTGGGAGGAAGGCTACGCAAGGCTGAAATAAGCATGGATATGAAACATCCTATTATTTTACCACATAACCATCGTCTTACCACTCTTGTAATTCAAGAAGCACATGAATTGACTTTTCACGGAGGAGTGCGTCTTACCTTAGCCAATATCCGACAGAAATATTGGATCATCAGTGGTTACATGGCTACCAAAAAGTTCTGTAGACAGTGCGTTATATGCAAGAAACAGGACCCCATAAAACAATACCAGCTTATGGGGGATCTACCAGCATGTAGAGTTAACCCAGAGAAGGCTTTTTTCCACTGTGGTGTTGATTTTACAGGATTTGTTCAAGTGAAGGCCAACAAAGGTCGTGGAATAAAAACTACCAAGGGCTACATAGCAATCTTCGTGTGCATGGCGACCAAAGCTGTTCACATCGAGCTAGTGTCTGACCTCAGCAGCTCAGCGTTTCTGGCCGCTTTAACCAGAATGGCAGCCAGGCGTGGAGCACCACGTCACATATATTGTGACAATGGAACTAACTTTGTGGGCGCAAATAGAGTTTTAAAAGAAGAATACGAACATCTTAGACAAGTTTTCAACAATAGTTTCCTTGCCGAAGTGACAGAAATGGGTATCGAGTTTCATTTTAATCCACCTCTCCATGCAAGTGCTGGAGGTCTTTGGGAACGGGCAGTACGAAGTCTAAAACACCACCTCAAGAGAGTCGTCGGTTACCAAAAACTCACCTTTGAAGAATACGCGACGCTGCTTACCAAACTTGAAGCCTGCCTAAACTCTCGCCCTCTGTGTGCATTATCAGAGGACCCAGAAGATTTAGAGTTTTTAACACCAGCCCATTTCTTATCAGCTCGGCCCGGATTGACAGTGATAGAAACGGAAGCAGATGCTAGAACCAGATGGCATCTTACTAGTAAATTATTTCAAGACCTATGGGTCAGATGGAAAACTGAATACTTGTCCCAACTATCCGCAAGAACCAAGTGGATGAATAAACAGAAAAATATGACCATCGGAGATTTAGTACTTCTTCATGACGACAACTTACCAGCAGGAAAGTGGGCGATGGGGCGCGTTGTAGATACGCACCCGGGCGACGACGGCCTAATCCGAGTTGTCACGCTAAAAACCAAAAATGGATTTCTCAAACGACCAATAGTTAAACTATCTGTGCTACCAATACCTCACACCAACCAAACACCAGAACCTACCCTAAAACCAGAGACAAGAGTGGAACCAATTAACCAAGAACGAGATAAACCAAAACTTGAAGAGACAAGACGAAGAAGAAATAGAACAACTTTTGCCACCATTGCTACTGCATTACTATTCTTTATGACGTTATTGATACCACCAACCAGTGCGTCGTATGACCTTCACGAGCTGCCTAGTAACCAAACTCTGTATTTTGATCCTATCTCCAAAATACAGTTGATAAGAGATAAATGGATTTTAGTAGTTTTTTACGACATGGTACCATACTGGGGAGGCACAGCTGCATACACAAGAATAAGTGATTATTTAGAAAAACTTTGCACTACTATTGATAGACAGTCACCATGCAACATGATCATATCCCAGTTACGTCACGACTACCAGGAATTCAAATACTATAATGAACTTTTACTGACGCAGCATTTTAACGTTCACGCTAGACAGCGCCGGCGCCGGGGCCTTATCAACGGTGTCGGCTACCTGGCGAATGATCTGTTTGGGGTACTCGATTCTCGATTCGCAGAGCAGTATACCAAAGATATCGAAACCATTAGAGGCAACCAAAACCATCTCGCCAAACTAATGAAGAACCAAACGTCAGTTATCGAGTCCGAATTTAATTTGATGAAACAAATGGAAGCTACCATCGACAAACACCACAGATTAATTACCAAAAAAGTTATTAGTTTAGAGGAAAATGCGAAAACCTTTAAAGGAGAAATTCAAAACATGTCTTATGTTCAAGATTTCACGCTATCTGCCATGGCTGCAAACAGTTTATTGCAGAGCCTGAAGAGACTACAGAGCATAATGCTTGACACCATCACCGACATATCTCATGGTCAGATTAACTTACATTTGTTACCACCTCAACTTCTCAAGAAAGAGCTTCAAACCATCTACAGTCAACTATTGAACGATCTCACCTTACCTATACACAATTTCGATACAGATCTACCATATATTTACAAACTATTGAAAGTAAAGGCGAGAGTCACCCAAAACTTTGTTATCTTTGAAGTAACATTTCCACTCATCAGCAGAGAGAGCTTTCAGTTATATAAAATATTACCGCTTCCTCATCAAATAAACAATAAGATGATCAGTATAGTACCAATATCGGAGTACGTCGCCGTTAATTTGAAGAAAGATTCTTATTTTATCATCACCACCTATGATTTGAATACATGTCTACTCCACGGAGAATCATACATGTGTCAACTTCTCAAACCAATCCTCTCGATCGAAAATGATGAAAGTTTCTGCACCAAGAGTCAACCAGATGATAAATGCAAAACTGAAACAACAACTTGCACCAACCGATGGATAGAATTACACCAGACATCACAATACCTATACTTCTGTTGTGACGTTTATTTTATTAAAATTGTATGCGACGATCAAGTTTCCGTCCGCCAGCTGACTAACTCAGGGGTCATTAGCATGCCGCAAAAATGCATAGTCAAAGGAAAAGACTTCGTATTGTATTCACTACAACACCAATCGAATGAAATGAATTTTACTGCGGATGTTTTCATACCAAAAATTGATCAGATAAACCATATAATCAATGTCAAGATACCAACTGATGACAATCTTCCACAAGATAAGACACTGAGTTCTTCTTTCACCAAACTCGGTAACCAAATACACAACTTGAGAGATGCCGATATACCAGATGAGTTATCTTCACATGACGTTCACCACTACGTCATCAGTTATGTCATTGTTGCGGCAGCCTTATGCGCGGTTTTCGCCTGGCTGTGGAAGACCGGACGATGCCGCCGATGTTCGAGTAGCGATGCCACCAGCCGCGGAGCTCCACCAGCAGCAGGGCCGGCGCGACCAGCGCCGCCTCCGAGGCCAACCAGGAATTACCAAGTATCCAGTGCAGCTGGCCCGAGCCAGCCTGAGCGTAACACTTCGAATTCATACATCGAGAGTCTGGCCAGCCGGTGGCCTAGTTATAGGCGCGGTGCAAATAATGGACCAAGTGAAATTAACTCTTATGCTAAGATTACTACCAAAAATGCAATATTTACTGTAGAGGATACTGTAGTTTAAAAATTTTATAGTTCAATATTTGAGTTATCTTTGCATGAACTTAGTTAATTTTGATCTTTTTACATTTAAAATTATATTTTACCATTTTTTATCATTTTTCGGAATAGCATAATATTTTACTTTTTATTTATTGTAGCTTTTCAGTGGTTGCTTCATAAGTCTCAGTTTTTTTTGTTTGTTTAAATATTTTATTAGATGTACTCATCTCCTGCTCGGGAGCATGTTCGAGGTAATCGAACAGCGATTTTATCCAGTCAGCATGTCAGCATTTTACATTATGACGATAGTTAGGCAATAAGTATTTTAGTACGCAATAACCAGCCGTTCGGCGTGTACCTACCATTCCTTACCATTTTAAATAAACCATTAAGTTTTAACCATTCTAAAACCATTTTATTCCTGCTCCATCTTACACCAAATAAACATTTCACGTAGCAGCGAGTCTCTGATACGTTAGGGTCAACTGCTACAGGGAGTATCTCACAATGTATAATAGTACACTACACACCACGACCGGAAAATCTCCGTCAGAACTATGTTTTAGACGTCAAAACAAGGATAAAATTCCTTCCCTACACGGTTTAGACAGTACAGACATAGATATGGAAGTAAGAGATCGGGACAAAATCCAAAAAGAAAAGGGAAAGGAATATGGACATAGGAAGAGAAGGGCTATAGAAACAAATCTGAATAAAGGTAATAAGTTCTATATCAAGAATATGGAAAAGACAAACAAACTGAGCTCGAAGTACAACCCGACACCTCATAAAGAACTTTAATCATGGAGATGTAACAGTCAGAAATGACCAAACAGGACAATCACTAAGAAGAAACATTGTCCATCTTAAGAAGATAGAAGGCCAATGGACCGCGATTTCAGACGAGCAACCCGAGAATTCAGGAAATGATGATTAGGAAGAAATAAATTAAATAATTTGATTCAATTGATTAAACAAGTAATAAACTAGATGGAAGAACAAAATATATTTTCTAACATATACTATTTATTTTAATTTATTAACAAGGGAGGGATGTAGTGTATGTATATGGTATATACATATACACTGTCTCGAGTGTCTTGTGTGGCAACACAGGAAAAGTCACTACTACAAGTGCATTGTCGAGCCAGTGAGGTACGAGTAAACAGTGGGTGTTACATTTATTATTAAAATACGTTGCCTACACGCCCACTTACGCAAAAAAAAATCATAAATGAGAAATGCCATCTGCCGGAACTTGTATTAAATCAAAAAATGAGACCTCGCCTACTTAAAGGTTCGATGCACTAACAGCTGTTCGAAGCTCTGTCATAGAAAAGTTGGAATACAGATGGTGAATTCCATAGCGTTTCTTTGCTATTGTAGGGGCGCAATATAAGTTTTCGGAATGAATATGAAAAAATACTATTAAAGGTACAAAATTAATTTATTGTTTTTCAAAATAATCTCCCTTGGCGTCTATGCACTTTTTCAATTGATGAAACCAGTTTTGAAAACTTTTGTGCCACTCCTCTGTGGTGACCTCTGAAACCTGTTTTTCATACTCCTCGACAGCCTCTTCTGGTGATGAAAATCGTTGACCGCGTAATTGGTTCTTAATTTTTGGGAACAGAAAAAAGTCACAAGGTGCCAGGTCGGGACTGTATGCAGGATGACTCATGAGTTCTACATTTTTCGCCTTCAAAAAGTCGTTTGTCTGTCTGGCCGTGTGAGAACTAGCATTGTCGTGGTGCAGGATGATACGGCGTTTACGGTTATTTTTACGGAGTTCGTCAATAACTTCCGGCAAACAAATGGTCGTGTACCAGTCACCATTCACTGTACAACGATTCTCTAAAGCAACAGTAGCCACGTGTCCAGTTTTATTAAAAAAAAGAAGCAATCATCTGCTTAAATGCACTTTTCACGCGCGCCACTTTGGTTGGTTTCGGCTCATCTTGAAAGACCCATACGCTCGACTGCTGCTTTGTTTTGGGATCGTAGCAATAAATCCATGTTTCGTCACCTGTTACTATGTCCCACACCAAATTTGACGCACCTTCGTTGAATCTGGTAAGCATGGCACTGCACCAAGTGACGCGGTCCGTTTTTTGAGCCTCGGTCAAGTTGTGTGGGATCCACCGCGAGCACAGCTTTCTCATACCCAAATGTTTGTGTAGGATTAATTGTATTTGACTCATGCCTATTTCTAAGGATGCGCGAATTTCATGGTAGGCCACATGCCTGTCTGTTTCAATCATACGGCGCACAGCATTGATGTTTTTGTTGGTCACAGCGGTGGACGGCCGACCATCGCGAGATTCGTCACTGAGATTGATACGAACACGCTTGAATTCTGCAAACTAGCTATAAACAGTTGTCTTGCATGGTGCTTCATTGCCAAAAGCTGTTTCAAGCCGAGCGATGCTCTGTTGAGCTGTCAAATTACACTTAAAATCGTAGAAAATCATACTACGAAAATTTTCCCGAGTTAAATCCATGTTGATGCAAACACACAATTTTTTAAATGGCGCCACAAGGTAAAAACAAAAGACAGTCAGATGAAACAAACTGCATTCTACAGCCAAAGAGTTCTATTTTCAAATGTTGCAATAAATTTTTAAATATTGTTTATGTAAGTGGCCAGTTCTGGAAACTTACAGTGCGCCCTATGTATTAGAAGTAGACGTTCACGCTTACACACTATCATCAGCACTAAACGCCTTGGTTAATTAATGTCAACAGAGAATTTAGATAACCTTATTGTGAGATTTATCGTACACTTAGTAAAGCCAAAGGCTTAAAAATCTTGAATCATAGCTAAAAACACTTTTGATCGTGTCACCTTTCAGATGAAAAAACTTAATCAAAATACAAGTAACCGCTATCATACCATTATTAATCTCTTTTTTGACAAAAAGCGCTACTTAGTCCAAATTCGAATCACGACATTTTTACTATTGTTCATCATGGTAATTTAACACGGTTTTAGTTGAAGCACGATCCACTATTAGTCCCAAAATACAAGATTGTAGTTACCTATAACATACTAGTATGGGATAAGTCCACCATTGTGCAAAATATTTTGGTCTATTATTACTTAACTATTTAACTGTAACTATTTCTTGTACAATAAAGATATTAAACAAACAAACAAACAAACAAACAAACAAACAAACAAACAAACTAGTTCCTTACACACTTACTGCACTAAATGGTAACGTATCCAACGTATACGTTTTTCTATGTAACTTAGGTAAGTATGCCGAAGTAGATCTCAAATCGGAAACATGTGTTGCACGAAGATTGAAAAAAAAGGTTTTGCTAGGTTAATGTATTCATTGTAATATTAACTACCTACTGTTGCATCTAAACTGTGTGAACTGTATCTATACTATGCCCGCGGTAGGTACTACGAGCAAAGCCGTTTGGCGGCAAGCGCGGCTTCCTTTGTCGGATGCCGCGAAAGAATATTGGCATTATTTAATCCTTTGTTGTACATATGGCGACAGTGCCGAAATGCTTACACGCGATAGATAGATAGTCTTTTTTCTCGCTCATGGCTGGTGCATGTCCTTCAGTTTAACTTTATTAGGCGGCCAGTTAGAACGTACATTAATTACTAACAAAGGCCCTTCCGATTTCTGTTAGGAAATCAACCGGCAATGAGGTTCGTACCTACCTACCTAGTTTTGTGTGGAAACCTAAGGGCTTACAGATTACGGGTTTGAGATCTAGTGAATGTACCTGCGTACCTAGGTACAGTGCAGAGTAAAATATGATTTGTGCAGTGTGAAACATGAATTTCAAGCAAGTGTTTCAAGGTGTTTTGAGTGTTGGTATGCCAGCTTATTTGGTCTTAAATTTCTGAAGGGTGTTCTTGTTATGTTACTGACGTAACAGGTATGTACCTACCTATTGCATATTATTTGTTACCATGTAATGAGGCATGTACCTAGCCTAGGTAGTGTAAGTCATATCAATAGGCGATGAGGTTAGAAACCCATCATTATTATGATTTCATTTTTCTACCTTCATGCCCACTATCACGCTAAAAGTGGCCTGGGCTCTATCTGCACCATTAGGGATAAAGACGTGATAGTGTATCTGTATTTATTAATAGAAACTTGTTTAAGTACCTAGATATTTAGGTAAATAAAAAAAAATATCCATGTTCCACATGTTCACATTGAAATGAAACTATGATACCTATCATGCAGTTCATGAAAACAAATTTTTCTCGTTCATTGCTTCCGGTCCCGGATTAGGAAATCTCCCAAATACAAATTTTTAAACACTGACATTCGAAGTTTCAAAATACGTTTGTCTCTGTCTATCATACACAACCTACCGTAGTGTGAGGTAGATAGAAGGCGATGGGCGGCGCCAATGATTGTTTACAACTATGAATGAATTTTAGTAGTCCGCATAAAGGAGGTTTCGTAATTAATTTTGTAACAAATAGTAAAAAAAAAAAAAAAATACCTGCCGATTTTTTATTTTTTGCTTCTAAACCGTTTTTCCTACTTCCATGAACCAGCCTTTAGAGTCATCATCATTATCCGAGCGTATTCCTGGTTGCATCGTCGGCGGTAAAGCTTTAGAGCCCGGGGCCCGCTACCTTACCTAGGTGATTTGACGAACCAGCCCTTAGAGTATTTGTACTTAATTAAATGGGACGTTGTATAATCAGGTTATGAAAATCTTTCTGAGTACAGGTACAGGTACTAATTTTTAAAAAATAGTACCTTTTTGTTAATTTTCAGGGTTCCATACCCGAAGGGTGCAAACGGGACCCTATTACTGAGACTCCGCTGTCTGTCCATCTGTCCGTCTGTCCGTCTGTCCGTCTGTTCGTCTGTCACAGGGCTCTATCTTTTGAACTGTAATAGCCAGGCACCTTAAATTTTATCGATTATGTATTACTGTGGCCGCTATAACAACAAACACTAAAAATAAAAAAAAGTTGAAAATTAAAGGGGTTTTCATACAAAAAACTTGTTTTTTTCAGCGTTTTTTACTCAATCTGTCACAAGGCTCTATTTCTTGAACCGTAATAGCTGATTTTCACCAATTATGTATTACTATGACCACTATAACAACAAATACTAAAAATAAGATAAAGTTAATAATAATTAAAGGGGGTCGCCATACAAGAAACGTGTTTCTTCAGCGTTTTAAAACATTGTACGGTGATACCGAACCCTTCATGTACAAGTCCGACTCGCACTTGCCCATTTATTTATTTATTTTTTACTCTGTTTTTTTTTGTATCGATATGTTCCCTTCTTCTTCCAATTTCTAAAAATGTTTTTTTTTGTGGTGAAATCCGTACAACTAACTGTGTTATTTATTAAATCTTGTTCCATTATTTCAGATTGAATTTTCTTACTCGTAGATTAGGTCCTCGTTCGAACTAAACGGAGTACTACCTCAAAATTAATTTGAGGATACAAATTCTTTGTGGCATCATAAACAATGCGAGTCATGTAAAAATGAATTTTTCACTGTGCAAAGATTGACCGTGGTATAGTACAAATTCTTTCACCACAAAAGTTTGGAAACCACAGAAATTTATTTACTGAGCGAAATAACGCTATAGGTGTGAGCGACACAACGATAGCGGGCTGTCAGTATGACACTTGTCAATTCGATGTGTGGCCATTACGTGTGATTGAATTACCCATGCAAAACACATTTTTTTACTTAACAATCCAATTATTAATTATTAATTCAATTTATACATTTATTAAAAAAGAAATAGATGAACTACACCAGATACATTATAAGACTGCTAGCTACTTCCCTATATTGACTGAAAAGCACAGTCAGTGGTAACACTTATCGTGACGTAGTTGTGTTCCTTTGCGGAAGAGAGTACCATTACTATTATACCATGGGCATGGACCTTAGAGCAACACGGAATTCGTGTTGCTCTAAGGCATGGACAGCAGCGGCGGCCGGAGGCGGCGCCACACATATTCGTTTGGCACACACACATAGGCCGATCTGTGACAATAAATCCGGATGGTTTTGTTTGCCCCATATCACTTTAAAAACTTCTTCTTCGTCTTTCCCTTTTCCCACTTTAGGTGGGGTCGTGGTTTATCACTTTAAAAACGTATGATATTATTTCCAGGTGCCTTCTAACCCTTAATTCGTTGTACCCGACCTTACCCAAAATAAACGAGGTTGGATAAATCAAGGGGTAGAAAGGATAGACGCTGTATAATAGTCTCATGTATAGATACCTGACTTTATTGTTAACTTTTTTTACATCAGACTATACTTAGCCTCGCTTGGATTCCAGATCATAGACCCTGTTTCCAGTTGGCTCTGAACCAATTAAGTTATTGTTTATGCGATATTATCGTGTGGATGTTTTTACTGTACAGAACTCAAATCCTAGATTTTTAAATGCACTTATACATATTTTTGTGATGTTTCCAGCGCGCCGGTCACGCCTTGACTTTGGTTTAAACTTAACTAGAATACATAAATTAAGCCAAGAAATTAAGTCGCACTGATTAAAAAATACCACATTATTTATATCTCCCTATATAAATACATGGATATCCATTAATTTTATTCCATTATGTTTATTTGTACTATAAACTTTATATAAAAAAGTAACATTTGTAACAATAAATATTTTAAAATATTTAAGGCATTTAAATTTAAGTGAACTAAAAACTTTTTTTTTTTCCATAAATAATCTTAATAATTATTATATTTTTTGTTGATTAATGAAATCAGATAATATAACAAAACACTATATTCATACAAACTAACAAAAATAAAATGTATTTTTATACTAAAAATTCTTGTGAAAAACGGAGTCAAATATAGGTAGGTAATAAAAAAATCAACTCTCATAAAACAGTATGGGTGAACATTTTCCACGCCTAATATATTTCTATGGTATATCATCTAAATAGTCTCCTCCCAATTATTCAGGTTTGTTTTTATTTTTCGTGTTTCAGGTTTGTTTTTATTTTACGTGTGTGTAAGTGGCCAACACCGTGGTCAGATTTATCAAGCTCCCTGGGCATCTGACATACTTTAAAAACTGCCTTATAATGATTACAGCCAAGACCAACGGCTCAACGTGCCTTCCGAAGCAAGGAGAGATAAATATAGAAGCGAGATATTTCATGTTACTTGAGGTCACCCATTAAAATTTGGACCACATACGGGGTTGCTTAACTTGCGTAAAAGCTAATAATGCAAATTTCTGTGGGTCTATCAAGCTCCTCATTGAACGGATAGGTAATGTTGGCTCTTCCTTTTCTTCAAACTGCAGGAAAATGGCAGAAGCATTATCCGAATCCACTTGCACCGGTATCCACCCGAATATACCTGCTATATCGCTCTTATAGTTACTGTGCTTGTTCTAACGCTTCATTGCTATAAATTTTCCAAATGAAGCGTTAAAACAAAAACAAAAAAAGATTATTAAAAAAAGTAGTGACTTTAAAAAAAACAGTCGCTACCGGGTATTTTTCACTCATTTCCACTTCACGCCTTCACTGCAGTCGAGTAGTTGGTGCCATCTAACAGCCGTGCAGAGAGCTTGTCTCTTGTTTCTTTGCAGAAAGGTACCTAAAGTGGCAAATCGCTAAAATACGCTGAAAAAAGATATAAGTACGTGATTTTATTACCCCTGTGGTATTTTTTACCCGGCAGCGACGACTTCCCCGGGTTAATTGTTCGTGTTCCCGGAATAATTATTTATATTCGCGTGCTAAAATTGGTTATGTTCTCAACTTCTTTTTCAAATTTTTAAATTGCGCTAAGTACTTATAGCTATATGTTCAGTTGGCCCTAACTTGGTTTCAATATCCGCACATAAAGGTAGTTTTACCTCATAGCGCCCGTTCGAAAGAATGAGAGTTGTAGAATAATTATGTTCGATGCCTATTGTTGAGGCTAGAATTTAATTTTATTAACTGACACGATGTTGAATCATGAAAATATATAAAGTTTAACAACTTTAGTCGCTAAATTATCAATTCAGGAGTAAGTAAATATATTTATGGGTTGCTGAGTTGTATTTGTTGTTTTTAAAGTATCGCTGGCTTATGAATATTCTGTTGGAATTGTCTAAAAGATGTATTGGTTTAATAGAAGCTGTTTTACTATCCCGTTGCTTACATACAAAAAAGACGATAGGTTCAAGGTGATAAAGAAAACTTTTGGCTCTGCATTTATAATTTTCTTTTAATAATCACCTTTTCCAGTTTATAATAAAATACCAATACCATTTCAAAAATGCGAGTGTTCCATGTTCGCCTCATGATCTTGTGTTGAGAAGCTTGACACGAGCTGACTTTACTGTTTACGTTCGTAAACGGATTCATGGTTTTAATACTATCGCTACCTTTTATTCATTTTTTTTGTCTTCATATGTCCGGCTGATTGTTTCAGCTTCTGTTAGAGTACTGTTTACTTTGATACTGTCTTGCTTGTATTCCCTGAAAAAACGTTAATGAATTATGAATTTGCTAATTAATACATATAAATATTAAAAATACACACACACACACATTGGGCATATGAAAGTTCATAATAAAACAAATATGTCGGGATAGTAGTAAATACGTGGCGTGGGTGAGACGCCACGGGGCAGTTTAAATAATAAAAATCGTTAAACCCACAGAGAACACTAAATAGGTATATACTGACAATTGCCTTGTTTTGTACGGCTCATGGTATAATAAGAATGGTACCTACTCTCTTCCCGTGAATCACGTGACCAGCTCAGCGAAAACGAATACGTCATCAGCTACGACGTGATTCTCAAACTTTTTTAGTGGGGAACGCAAAGCCGAAGTAGGGTAAAAAATAAAGATAGGAACAATCAGGGCTGAGTAAAATACTTGCTTTGCTTTAATTAAAACACAAATTACAAAATAGTATATATTTTTACTCTGTTTCTTTTTGTATTGATTCGATATTATAGTTCCCTTATTCGTAAATAGGTCCTCATTTTAACTGAACGTCATAATTAATTTGAGAATACAATTTTTTGTGGCATTATAAACCTTAACAGTCAAATTTCTAAAAATTTACTTTTCGTGGTGCAATTACTGACCGTGGTATTTATTAAATCTTTTTCTATTATATCAGATTCTCTTACTCCTAGATAGGTCCTCGTTCGAAATAAACTGAGTACTACCTCATATTTAATTTAAGAATATAAATTCTTTGTGGCATCATAAACAATGCGAGTCATGTAAAAATGAATTTTTCATTGTGCAAAGATTGACCGTCATGATATAGTATAATAATTATTAAATTCTTTCACTACAAGTTTGGAAACCACAGAAATTTATTTACCGAGCGAATTAACGCTATAGATGTGAGCGACATAGCGATAGCGGGCTGTCAGTAAGACATTGTCAATTCGATGCCATTACGTGTGATTGAATTACCCATGCAAAACACATTTTTTAACTTAACAAACCAATTCTGAACTATTAATTCAATATATAAATTTCGATACCTTGCGGCTCAAAGGGTGTAACCACCAAAACATAACTTTTCAGGAGAGCCAAAAAACTGAAATTAAAATTTTGTATCGTACACAACTTGGTTGTTATTTATCCTATAAACATGATTCTCACACCAAAAGCCGTTAATTTTCGTTGTTCATAATTGGAGGCGCCCTTTCGAAATTGTTCGAAAGGTGTCTCGCGCGGAGATAGGTCGCTGGTTCTATGGTATATAATATATAGGCCTAGTGCCGTTATAAAGAAATGCACATGGTGTTAACCTATGAACATTCTCGTGGTCAAGTACTTACTGGTTCTATTACAGCAATCTGCTCTGGCTTTCTTGACGTGATTCGCTCTTGATAATGGCGGTCCCAACTCTGTCTTGACGCCCGGCCGGGGTTTCGATGCACCAATATTTAGTAAAATCCACGATACTATCGAGAGCGCATGTGGACGCGATGCGATTTTTTTAAAGGAAGTAAGAAGAAATATGGACAAAAATGACAAATGTCAACCTAAATCTTGACATTGACAAGCGGAACACAAAATTGACAGCAATAAAACACAATATAGTACTTGACCATATTGTTCAGGGCAACACCAGTGCAAATTCAAATTATATATCTTATTTGGCGAAACCATTTCCTCCGGCCTTGAAAGGAACGTCTTTCAAAAACAAAAGAAAAAAAAAACTTAAACATACATTGTGTTATGAATGTGTGGCAACCCTAGTTCACACAGAACCGAGGGTCCCTAAAATACTTATAGCTAAATTACTATAATACATATTATGAACTGCTTAGTATTGCTATGCTTAGTTCCTGCTATTGTGAGGGAAGCGGACATAGCTTGACTACGGGTCTTTTGTAGACACCGTGTTTTATTTTATTTTTTATTTATTTTATTTTATTATCACACAAAACAGATTACAACTATTACAAAACTACACAAAAAGAAACATAAAAAAACATTAAAACTGGTTGCAATTCAATACATGTGTGTACATGAAATAATAAAAGAGGTGTTCTTACAATCTAAGAGAAAACAAGTAGGTAAAATAAAAATATACAAAATCTTGCCTATTAAATATGTATACACTTTACATTTTAATCATATAAGATCCCCTTTAAAGTTTTAGTGTATCAGGCAAGTTTGGGATCAAAAACATCAAATTCAGGGTTAGTATTCGCAATCTCATTACACTGAAGGGCCATCCTCACAATTGGGTTATAAAATGACGTATTGTTTCTATATGTTTGTAGAGCAAAAGTTTCTATTTGATTTGACCTTCGGGCACTATACCTAGTGTTGAAAGATATTTCAGAAAGCAAAGAGGGAACATCAAGTAAAGAATGAACTATTTTGTAGAAATATATAAAATCAAAATATTTTCTGCGGGTTTCCATCTTTTGAATGTTAAATCTTAATAGTCTTTCCTCATAATCAAGAGTGGTACGTCCTAAATGTTGACGATAACACAAAAATCGTAAGCACTTTTTCCGAACTCGCTCTATATCATCAGCATGTACTTTGTAGTGTGGGGACCATATTGGGCTGCCATATTCTAAAATGGATCTACACGAGTAGATCATAGAATGCCCTAGCTACGAAGCTAGGGCATTAAACAAATAAATAATTGATCGAGGATTTTTAAAGTCTTTAGTGGACCTAAAGACGAAACCTAGTAGTTGATTTGCTCTTGTTGTTATATGATCGTAATGTGCTCTGAAAGTTAGTTTGGCAGCGAACATAATACCTAGATCTTTTACTTCAGTCAATCTTTTGAGGACCTGGTTATCAACGATATAATCATTAATGATTTTATTACATTTGTTAGTGAACGTTATAACGAAACACTTGTCAATGTTAAGATTCATAAGGTTTTCCTTGCGCCAATTTGAAATAGTATTTAAGTCTTTCTGTAATAAATCACAATCATTGATAGTGTTAATAGTTTTAAATATTTTTAAATCATCGGCGTACAACAAACATTCACAAGACAATTATGAGATCGTTAACGAACACAACAAACAACAACGGTCCTAAATGTGACCCCTGGGGTAATCCAGATGGCACGGCGATGGGAGATAAAGTGCATCCTCTTAAGGTTGCCAACTGGCTTCTTTTATCTAAATAAGAGGTCAACCAGCGTAAGAGACTACCGTGTATACTATAGGAGGCAAGTTCAATACAAAATTGTCTATGATTTACTTTGTCAAAAGCTTTTGAGAAGTCTGTATAGATAGAGTCAACCTGACCACCTTTCGCAAAGCTCTTACATATATAGTTTTTGTATTCAAGAAGGTTACTTAGGTTACTGACGGTACACTGGCACACACGGCTTTAGAAAAAGCTAATTTACTAGCTTCACTGTTTGCCGAAAACTCACGTCTAGATGCTAGCAATCAAACACCGCCCCAGTTACCTCCTTGTGGATGTAAAATGCCTGAAGTCCGCATTCATCAAAAGGAGGTTCTCAAGACTCTACGCAACTTAGATGTGAATAAGGCCAGTGGTCCCGACGGTATTCCTGCTATTGTCTTAAGGCATTGCGCACCCGAGTTGTCTCCTGTTCTGACGCGCCTGTTTCGTCTATCTCTTCGGTCCGGAATCGTCCCAAAAATGTGGAAGCTCGCCAATGTTCAACCCGTACCTAAGAAGGGTAGACGTGCCGACCCTTCAAACTATCGCCCAATTGCAATCACCTCCATTCTGTGTAAGGTAATGGAGCGTGTTATTAACAAGCGCTTACTTGCGTACCTTGAGGACAATGATCTCCTCAGTGACCGGCAATACGGATTTCGCCAGAACCGATCTACTGGGGATCTTCTTGTGTACGCTACACATCTTTGGGGTGAAGCCCTTGAAAAATACGGTGAGGCACTTGCTGTCTCACTTGACATTTCAAAGGCATTTGACAGGGTATGGCATGACGCTCTTATAGCGAAGCTTTCCGCTTACGGTATCCCTCCCACCCTTTGTGCTTGGATTTCCGATTTCCTGAGGGAACGGTTTATTCGAGTAACTCTTGACGGCTGCTCGTCTGACCTATTGGCAATTAATGCTGGAGTACCTCAGGGATCTGTTCTTTCCGCAACGCTATTTCTGCTTCACATTAACGATCAGCTAAAGCCCGGTATTTTTGGGTATGCAGACGATAGCACCGTTACGGAAAGATATTTTTCTAGTGCAAGGGCAAAAAAACCGGAAATAGACGAACTAAGAGAGGCAATGGTGCTCCATACCAATCTTACTCTGCAAGCTGTCTCCGATTGGGGTGATGCCAACCTTGTGAGATTCAATGCCTCTAAGACACAGGCGTGTCTCTTCTCTGCTAAAAAGAGCCCTTTCAACTTGGCTCCCACTTTCCGGGGTGTGCCTGTTCCTATCACCCGTCATCTCGAACTTCTCGGTATCGATCTCTCATCAAATCTTAACTTCGGTAGCTATATTGAGTCCAGGGCTAAGACGGCTTCTAAAAAACTGGGCATCCTCTCCAAGGTCCAACAATATTTTACCCCTGACCAACTGTTGAGCCTTTACACAGCTCAAGTCCGCTCATGTATGGAGTATTGCTCCCACCTATGGGATGGATCTGCCCGCTATCAGCTCGAAGCCCTGGAAGCTATCGACAGACGTGCCAGAAGACTCGTTGGTGATGAGTTGCTTACGGCAGGACGGCTCCACAGCCTCGAACATCGCCGACTGGTAGCAAGTCTGTGTGTCTTCTACAGGTTGCACTTCGGGGAGTGTGCGCAGGAATTACATAATTTAATTCCCCCTGCACCATTCCACCATCGGACAACACGACGTGGACAGGGATTCCACCCATTTGTGGTCGATATTCCTCCTCATCGTACCTCTCGATTCGCCTCCTCCTTCATTGTGCGAACCGCTAAGGTGTGGAATTCCCTCCCTGCGTCGATGTTTCCCCATACATATAATTTAGGGATTTTCAAGGCAAGAGTGAACAGGCATTTTTTGAGTCTGCGTGATACACCTTAGACCTCATCTTAGCTTCCCATCAGGCTAGATAGAGGTCAAACGCACTCAAATTTCTAATAAAAAAAAAAAAAAAAAAAAGGTTGGTCACGGTTGATCTAGACTTTACGAAGCCATGTTGCTTATCAGAAATCAATGGTTTAAAATGGTTGAATAAATTATTGTGAACCAAAGATTCTAAAAGCATAGCAAAACATGATAGAATGCTTATTTGTCTATAATTTTCAAAGCGTGACTTATCTCGTTTAACTTATTTTTGATAATACAATAAATGTCATCAAATGCGTCCATGGCCTTATAACTGACTTCATATTCTGATTTAAATCTAAATTAATTAAATTAATGTCATCCATTAATTGGATGAGTTCTGATCTTAATTGGTCAATTACCTGAGCCTTGGTAACGAATTGTTTAGCCACCCTTCTATCAGTTAACTGAGGAATCATATCATAAATAGATTGAGTTTTTAAAAAACATTGAGATCGTGCAGCCTGGCAGCTCACTTCAGTTTTCTTCCAGTAGCCATCTTTATAGAACGTCGGATAATTGTATTTGATTATAAAGTCAATTATTCAGGAACAAGAAAAGAAAAAAAATATATTATTTGTTAACCAAATGTAACCACGCGATGAATACAACAATCTTAGCTAGGTGTATAAGCGGTTATTGTATTTGATTACAATGCCAATTACAGCATGAGTAGAAAATAAGTATTTTCTTTGTTTACTAAGTAAACAAGCGACGAATACACTTGGTATAAACTGCAATTGTACCTATGTTAATTTCAGAGCGAGAAGAAAATAAGTATATTTGTTTACTAAAATAAACAAGCGATGATACCAGTTGGTATAAACTGTAATTGTTTGCCAATTAACAGCGCAAGAAGAAAATAAGTATATTTGTTTACTAAAATAAACAAGCGGTAAAACCACTTGGTATAAACTGTAATTGTATGCCAAAGAACAGCGCAAGAAGAAAATAAGTATATTTGTTTACTAAAATAAACAAGCGGTAAAACCACTTGGTATAAACTGTAATTGTATGCCAATTAACAGCGCGAGTAGAAAATAAGTATATTTGTTCACTAAAATAAACAAGCGATAAAACCAGTTTGTGGCTGACCGCAGTGTACGTATGTACCGTCAGTCAGCGAGCGAACTTGTAGAAAGAACTCGGATATTTACGAAGGTAACTTGTTTAACAAAACGTACCTTATCTACACTTCTTCACTTCTACACTAATATTATAAAGAGGAAAGATTTGTACCTATTTTTGTATGTTTGTATGTTTGTAATGAATAGGCTCAAAAAGTACTGGGCCGATTTAAAAAATTCTTTCACCGTTGGAAAGCTACACTATTCCCGAGTGACATAGGCTATGTGTGTACCACGGGCGAAGCCGGGGTGGACTGCTAGTTTGTAAATAAAGCGAAAATATAGCGACATAAACATTATGCATTCATCAACCTCAACCGAGTCAAGTTATATACTACTATAAATATAATTTTAAATGCAAGGAAGGAACAATTTACCTACCTTTAGATTAATTAGGTATATAACTTTTATATAATTAAGCGGGGACAAACAAACAGTGCTGTTTAACAAGGTTGCCTTTTGTATAGATATGTACCTAACCTAACATCATAACACAATTTATGAGCACCGGCTATTTTACTCAATCTGGTTTGTAAGGCCAAATTTATGAAGGCGCCCTTTCGAAATTGTTCGAAAGGTGTCTCGCGCGGGATAGGTTGCTGGTTCTATGGTATATATAGGCCTGGTGCTGTTATAAAGAAATGCACATGGTGTTAACCTATGAACATTCTCGTGGTCAAGTACTTACTGGTTCTATTACAGCAATCTGCTCTGGCTTCCTGGACGTGGTTTGCTCTTAATAAAGGGGACGGTCCGAACACTGTCTTGACACTCGGCCGAGGCTTCGATGCACCAATATCTAGTAAAATCCATGATACTATCGAGAGCGCATGTGGACGCGATGCGATTTTTTAAGGGAAGTAATGACATATGGATAAAATTGACAAATGTCAACCTAAATCTTGACATTGACAAGCGAAACACAAAATTGACAGCAATAAAACACAATATAGTACTTGACCATTTTGTTCAGGGCAACACCAGTGCAAATTCAAATTATAAAATATCAGTGGCAAAACCACACGACTTTTCAGGAGAGCCAAAAAACTGAAATTAAAATTTTGTATCTGTCACAACTTGGTTGTTATTTTCCTATAAACATGTTTCTTATACCAAAAGCCGTTAATTTTCGTTGTTCATAATATTCAAACACAACGTTTTAAGAAACATGTATAGTTTAAAATTTAGCTGGTGAATACGCCTCACAAAATTAAAGTTGTTTATGTTTTACGCCCCATAAAAAGACTGTTGCGTTAGTAAGTATTCACCACTTTCAAAATTGAAATTGTACTTTTTAACGTTTCTTTTTATTTTATTCCTTTTTTTGCGTTTATATTACAATACTTACATTATTTTTTTGTAGAATAGGTCAATTTGGCATCTCTTAGTACATCAAAGTATTGTATTCTATACTAAGATTTATAGCTGTTGTTTTCAGATTTTGAGAACTTTAAATAGTACTCAGTTCGATAGTGGAGCAAAAATTGAATAAGATGTCATTCAAAACTTATTTTGGTCAAAATGGTGGTTACGCCGTTTGAGCCGCAAGGTATCGATTTATTAAAAATTCAATATATGAACTACACCAGATACATACGAGGGCTGTTTGATAAGTACCCGTTTTCTAAATATATTAATATCACTGGCCGCAAATAAATATACCACCTTTTTAAGCCATTATTCAGAGGCGGGAAAGTTAAAAGAAAAATGGCATTCTTTACAACGATTCAGTGAAGGCGTGAACTTAAAATTGTTAAAATGGAGAAAGAACAGTATCGGTCTGTAATTAGATTCTTATTTTTGGAAGGAAAAACATGTGATGAAATAAAAGTAAGAATGCAAGTGGTTTACCATGAATTTGCTCCTTCTATGACAACCGTCAGATATTGGTATAACGAGTTTAAGCGGGGGAGAACAACCGTCTTTGATGAGGATCGCCCAGGCCGGCCAGTTGAGGTGACTACAGACGATATGGTTAAGAAAATTGAAAATATCGTTTTAGCCGACCGCCGAATTAAACTTCGAGAAATCGTTGATGCTGTAAATGTTTCAATCGAGAGGGTACAACACATATTAGAAGAAAAATTGGGTATGAAGAAAGTATCGGCGAGGTGGGTGCCACGTTTACTCACGGAGGAGCAAAAACGGAACCGACTGACTACTTCGGAGCAGTGTTTGGCCGTGTTCAAACGTAACCCAAAGGAGTTTCTGCGTCGTTTCGTGACCGTGGACGAAACGTGGGTCCACCACTACACCCCGGAAATGAAAGAGCAGTCGAAGCAGTGGATTTTACCGGGTGAACCTGCTCCAAAGAAAGCAAAAACCATCCCATCGGCTGGAAAGGTTATGGCGACCGTTTTTTGGGATTCGCAGGGTATTATACATATTGACTATTTAGAAAAGGGAAAAACAATAACAGGGCAGTACTATGCCAATTTATTGGATGAATTTGACGCCGTGTTGAAGGACAAACGACCCCATTTAAAAAAGAAAAAAGTACTGTTTCATCACGACAACGCCCTGGCTCATTCGTCCAGAGTTGTGACGGCTAAATTAGCACAGTAACGCTACGAACTATTGTCTCACCCCCCGTATTCTCCAGATTAGGCCCCATGCGATTTCTTTTTGTTTCCCAACCTAAAAAATCGTCGGTGGCAAGCGATTTGGATCAAATGACGAAGTCATTGCCGCCACAGAGGCCTATTTTAATGACTTTCCAAAATCATACTTTTTGGATGGTTTATTGAAGCTTGAGTATAGGTGGAACAAATGTATAGAGTTAAAAGGTGACTACGTAGAAAAATAAATGCATATATACAAAAAAAAATTTTTTTTTTCCATAAACGGGTACTTATCAAACAGCCTAAGTAATAGGACTGTTAGTTATTATTTTATATTATTAACTAAATTAAAAAAGTCCCTATATTGATTGAAAAGCACAATCAGTAGTAACACTTATCGTGACGTAGTCGTGTTCCTTTGCGGGAAGAGAGTACCATTCTTATTATACCATGGTACGGCTTATAAAAGCGCGTACGGTCAATTAGTCGTCAGTTTGGCTCGGGGCCGCACGTGCACGGTATCTGTGACTAGGCGTAGCCATGACTCATTATTATCATTTTTATAATAGATGCGGAAAAAAGTTTTATAAGCTTCAGTTGTACTTCGTGGTGGTCATCACGCAGACGCTAGTCCGCCAATCTGGAGATTCTAGGTTCGACCCCCAGCCAGGGCAAGTTGGAAAATGGCCTTTTTCAAATTGTCCTGGGTCTTCGATGTTTATCTATTTAAGTTTTTGACGTGACAACGTCGAATAACTCAAATACAACAACATTTACTTCCTCGGGCTGCATGCGCGAAAAAGATGACGTCATTGTCCCGTTACGCTCATTGTCGCGCTCCGCAAGCGAAAGCGCGGCACGAACGAGAGAGAGAATTTTTGACGTTGTCACGTCAAACTACCGTCCGGCGTCCGTAAACCGACTTTACAGACAACCAATTTTTTTAAATAAACATTATTTTATAATTAATACATGCTTTTGCTAAATATACGAGTAGGTACCTACGAATAAAATTAAAATTTCTTTTTTCTATGTTGGTACATCCTGTGAGTTCTGTGACTGTGAATGGCTTCTTTTCTGATGATGTCACACGAAAGTACTTAAACGAGGTGTTTTGGCTGACTTTCTGTATGCGTGTATTACCTGTGTACCTATGTCACCTGTATGACGTCATCTGAGCGTTTTTGGCGCAGTCGTAGAAACTTTAACATTGATTTTCATTGATAATACAATAGATATCCCTCAAATATTATTATAGTGTGATTTTTATGTATCTAATAAATAATTATTTGAAACAATTTTTATATACTCGTAAAATATAGTATCGTTGAGTTTTAAAATTGTGTTATTGGATTGGATACATCCCATAACACAATTTTAAAACTTACTTTGGGGTTAGCTCAGTCAATGTGATTTGTCCTTATATATATATATATATATATATATATATATATATATATATATATATATATTTACACAAATATATTATGGATGTAATTATGTATAATTGTAATACTAAAAATGTAAATTATGTATAAATAAGTAGTAACGAAGTAGGACTTCGCTGGCACTTGTACACGTCAATAAGTTGAGTATATGTCGGGATAGTAGATAACACGTGGCATGACGCGCCAAATAAAACTCGTTAAACGCGCACCTGCGAATCGTTAACCTCACTATTAACTTGTTGTGTACGGCTAATAAAAGGGTAGCACGGCCGATTAGTCGTCAGCCTGGCTAGGGTGGCTTCACAGTGCACAACTCCTGAATATTCGTAATTGTGCTTTGCTATGGATGTGCTTGGTCATGCCTTATTGAGAAACGATTATTATAACAAATGTAGATCACCTGACTTATTTGTTATAATGACATTCTACTTTACCTAGACGGGCACAGGCTTAAGCCTTGTGGGCACAGGATAACTCTGTACGTTCAGTGAAAACTGAGTTAACTCGAGTAATATTGGTTTTAATATTCTTACATATTCTGAAACAGAAAAAAAAATGCAATTTTTCTGTCTTATTTTCATAGCCGTAGGGCTTAAAATGCCAAAGTTAGGATTCGTGTAAAGTGATGTAAGTACGGGTTGTTCCCACAACTTTTTTTGTGTTTTTCAATACAATTCCATTTAAAGCTAGTTGAACTAAACTATATTTTTAATTTTGTTAGTGTAAATTGATATAAACAGAATCATAACACTTAAAAAGGACGGACGGAAAGGACGGGTACTCAGATTTGTGTATAGTGATATCTCTTTTTTTTTCGACATTATCAAAATAAAACAAGCATATTTTCAAATGCTGTTTAATTTTGTGACTTCTCGCTGTATTATTAGAGATCTCATTTGTCTATGAAAACAGTAAATGTATATCATTTAGCACTAAAGCAAACCAGAATGTGTAAAATGTTATAATGTGACTTATATTAATTGGCACAAATAAAATGTTGTTTTTTTGTGTGTCAAACGACATAACTCAATGTTTTTAAATTTTTTATATTAAAAAAGAAGGCATAACGTTATATTTTTTTCAGTATTTTATTGAAATGGTTATTATCTATCAATAATAGAAACCATAAATTATAAAACTTCCATAGAAAATGAGTGGGAATTTTTTGAAACTTTAAACTCGATTATCTCAAAACTATGATTTTTGACTTAACCCCGTTTTCACTGAATATACAGAACTGTGCGGGCAAGAGATTTAGTTTCACCTGTGATGTGGTCTCACAAGGAAGCTTCTCATAGATTAGCGCGAGGGGGGCGCTGATCTTACCGTCTCATAATCATAATTATTTATTTATCGCTAACATGTTGCATAATATAAGATGACAAATGTCGGTGCAGTACTACATGTACCCAGTTTGGGTGTGTGTACTCATTTCCACTTATTGGCCATCTACCTACTCTCTTAAATACATTACGTGTTAAGTTTATTTATACTTACGTGATTATTATTTCTTAAGAAAAGCTACCGATACAAGTGTTTCCAAACGACCACTGCTGAGAAGAAACACCGGAAGAAACTCATTTACACAGTACTGGTCACCTACGCGCCAGAATGCCTTTGTCAGTTTACAAAGATAATATGCCTTATACTATGTTAGCACAATTTAACATGTTGGGTCCTCTTTTATTTGTCATATTTATCAACGACATCAACACCTCCATGAAACATTCTCAAATGTTACTATATGTTGATGATGTGAAAATTTATAACACCAATAATACTCCTCAGGTCTGTCATTAATTGCAGGAGGACCTGGACAGATTTGCTAAGTACTGTATCTATAATAAACTGGACTTAAATATTTCGAAATGTTCCGTTATCTCGTTCTCTCCTGAATCAAAACCAATATTATTCAGTTACATGATAGACGGACAGGCACTTGAGAAAGTAGATGTAGCAAGGGATCTTGGTTTGTATCAGGATTCTAAGTTACTGTACCATCACTATATCGATAGAATCGTCAAGAAAGCTTTCGAAACTCTAGGATTTATTATGAGATCTACTGCAAATTTTAAACATATCAAGTGTTATACTGCTCCTACGTGCGTAGTCTACTGAATTATGCATCCGTTGTGTGGAATCCTTGCTGTGATGTCTCTGTCTTCTGGTGTCTGTGGAATCTGTTCGGAAAAGATTTCTACGTTACCTTCAATCTTTTTCTTCGTCTAAGCGCGTTCCCGATTGCATCCTCAGCTATGCTGCTTTGAAGCCCGGGGCGCGCTTTCCCGCTTTTTCTTCTCCAAATATATAATGCATGTCAATGGTCACTCAAGGATTACAAAGACCTTGCAAAATGGAAAAGAAACAGCCGGAACAGTTTAAATATTTTGTCTATAGTTTTACAACCGGCCGCCTGCCTGACGTCAAACCTCTTTGGAAATATATTTGTGCGAAAAGTTTTACAACCGGCCGCCACCCGACGTTAACCCTTCTTGGGAATGCTCAATGCTATGAATGAATGTAGCACGAGATGTGTGTGCATAGTCCTTTAGTCGCCTCTTACGACATTTACAGGAAGAGATAGAGTGGTCCTATTCTAACCCGGAACCACACGGTTCTACGTTACCTTCAATATACTTAAATGCAAAATCAAAGATCCTACTTACGAAATTAGGTGTCACAGATAAAATTTTCAAGTCAGAAGAATGGTGTGCCTGCAATTTTAGAACCAAATGGTATCTGGCGGGACAATGGAAAGAGGCCCGACTTCGCTTGTGTGGGATGCTACATGTGTAGAAACCGTAGCTCCATCCCATGTACGAGCGACTGCCCGAAAGGCGGGCGCAGCAGCGACGACAGCAGAAACCATCAAGAGGCGCAAATATGCGGAAATGCCGCCAGCCTTTTGGGTACTTTGCCCTGTGACGGCAGCGATTTGGCCTCAATTTTTTATATATGTTATTTCTATTTTTAAATATTTTTAGTTTAGTTAGTTTTAATTTAGGTAATATTTTAATTTGTTTAGTTTTAATTTAGTCACTTATTAGTTTTACGTTGTATTTTTAGTTTGTCACTATTTTAATATGTTTTTACGAAATAAAGAAAATCTTAGTAAGTGATTATGAAAAAAAAAGAAGATGTATAACTGATAATTGACTTATATCGTCAAAATTAAACCGGCGTTATCGATTGTCCTGAACTTTTAGACAAAATTAATATTGATATTCCAAATACTTCACTGAGAAATAACAACAGTTTTATGTGACCACCAGCTTGTACAAATTATAGACAATTTTTTTTTCTTTTATCGGGCATTAAAATCATGCAATAAATTTTGTTCAGAAAATGAGTGCGTAAAGTCTAATTTTTTATTCCGTAAAATATACAGCTGTAAATTTTGATATGTCAGAGATTGCAAACCTTTTTGGCCGGGCACATTTTTCATTAAATTCCAAATTTCAATAAGAGTGTGAACATCGGAGTCTGTACATTTTATTTGTTAGTAAATGTAACCATTTTATTAAGTGCGGCGCTCCAAATCAAAAGAGGATTTACGGCAAGCGATATTTACGTCCCTTTTAACCTAAAATTGTAACTTTGATAATTCAATATTAAAAAATGTCATAACATTTTAAATATACCAGAAAGTTTAAAATTTATCTTTTTCTAGCTAACACAGCTTTTTAGCTGCAGAGCGTTTTTAGTTGCAACACTTTTGAAATGTTAGAATTCTACGGAATAAGATATCTGACTTTAGATATGCAAAACCCTTCACACTAGGCGTGTAATTGAACAAAAGTTTTTTAATTCTCAACCCCCTTTCGTCCTTTAATGTCGTTTTTAGATTTATAGATTAGTTTCTTTTTCATCAACCTTGGTTTTTCATAACATTATATTGTATAGTTTCTGCCTTCATTTTCTTTGAACTATTGTGTCCTTGAGCTTAAAAAGTGTCATCCAATTGGTTTAAGTGATATTTTTTACATAGATAAGAAAAAGCTGTAAGTTTTCCGAAACAAGATCAAATAAATAAAATAAAAGCTTACGAACAATGCCAAAGTCGATTAAAAGAAATAAGTAATACGCTTTAGTCTTAAAAACACAGCTGAGCTGACCAGTCCCTACTGATGGCACAATTAGTTAGTGCAAGTGTTAAGGAACTGTACTTTATTGGGCAGTAAATGATTTTTTTATTTAACAATAAATAATATAAGATATTCTAAATTATTGCATACAGAAATTAACGCGTAACACACGTTTTTAATTTATATAAGCTGATGTTTCGTTCGGGTTGCGTCAACATGGTCTTAGCTTCGGTCTTAGCATAATTTACGAATGACTACTTTTATTATTATTTGTTAAAAATAAATATATAGAGACAAATCACACTGATTGAGCCAGCCCCAAAGTAAGTTGTAAACTTATGTTATGGGATGGATACTAACTCAACGATACTACATAATATGTAGTATCGTTTGCATTCAATATTATCATTAAATATATTATATTTTATAATAATGTTGAATACCTTAATATATTAATGATGCAACGTGATATGTAAAATAAGAATTTAATACCTGCCTTAAAAAAGTAGTGAAATATTAGCAGGGTTTATGTATGTGAGTTTGTTTATTCCGCCATATCTTAGAGTTGTTACATCATCCTGAGTAATATGCTATTATTGTCAGTGTTTTAATTTTTGTTTAAAAATTACTTATTATATAATATACCTCGGTCCATCAAGTAAAAGGCCGACGAGGTTCATGATGGGTACTTCCACCAGCAAATAGACAACAAAGCTGAAGAACAAGGCGACCGTCGCGACGCCCAAGCTGCCGCATAACTGTAACGATACAATTGAGTTACGATCAATGAACCTAAACCCCAAACCGCAAAGAGCATGTACTAACGGTAGGCAGACCCTGGTGACGTAAGCAACGTAAGGAAAGGAGAAGATGTATAGCTTTGTAAGATGTGCAAGCTGTTTCTCTTCCCACGGAGATTGTAAAAGCCGCTCGAGGCTGAGAATCTGAATCTTGTCAACAGGCTTGCGTCTGGGAATGCATCACTATTTTGATTCCCTTTTTTAGGGTTCCGTGGCCAAATGACAAATAACGGGACCCTTATAGATTCGTCATGTCGTTCTGTCTGTCTGTCTGTCCGTCCGTATGTCACAGCCACTTTTTTCCGAAACTATAAGAACTATACTGTTAAAATTTGGTAAGTAGATGTATTCTGTGAACCGCATTAAGATTTTCACACAAAAACAGAAAAAAAAATGTTTGGGGATTCCCATACTTAGAACTGAAACATAAAATTTTTTTGTTTATCAAATGGGATATCTATGGATAGGTCTTTAAAAATGATATTGATGTTTCTAATATGTTTTTTTTCTAAACTGAATAGTTTGCGCGAGAGACACTTTTAAAGTGGTGAAATGTGTATCCCCCCCCCCCCCTGTAACTTCTAAAATAAGAGAATGAGAAAACTAAAAAAATATATGATGTACATTACTATGCAAACTTCCACCGAAAATTGGTTTGAACGAGATCTAATAAGTAGCTTTTTTTTAATACGTCATAAATCGTAAAATGTTACTTGCTGCTACGGAACTCTTCATGGGCGAGACCGACTCGCACTTGGCCGCTTTTTCATCTTTACACTCACCATCATGCTAACTGCAAATTTTAGATCTTGCCCAAAGCTCTGACTACACCTTTAGGAATAAAGAAAAGATATTGTATATTAACTTACAAGAGTAAATCCGTCTAAGTAGTAGGGGTTTCGGCTGATAAAGGAATTCCTCTCCATGATAAGAAAATGCAACATGTACACCCCGTAGGTGAGACGGCTGAGCGGCACCCACGGGGACCATTTGAAGAAACTGTTCAAAATACCTGAAACATAAACACAGGCAACGATTGATGCGTTGAAGAATAGTATGAGGATTCCTTATTTTTTAGCAATCTGTAACCTACTGGTGGAAATATCTTCCCCTCTTTCCTTAATTATCATTTCGCTGATTTTTCTTTTATCTTTCTATCGTAACCCTGTGCTCCGCTGTGAACTATTTTCTTGTACCCTTATTCTACTCTGTAAACTGTGTCTATTCTTGTGCTTTCATCGCAACTGTAATAAACGTATGGTATGTGCAAATGGGAATGCGTCGACGAAGAGATGTCTATGCTCAGCAGTGGGCGGAAGAAGGGCTGGGATGAGGATGTTGATGTGCGAATGGATTTTTATCAGCAATTCCCTACCGCTGGAATTCCGGACTATTGAGGTAGGACTACATAACCTTTTATCCGCTAATGGAAAGGAAATTAGAGGTACAACTGACTTTATCATTTCAAGGGATATATCATCATTACCAAACGCATTGATTGGACTTAAGCCTGACAATAATATCAACCACCTCATTTGCAAAAATACCTTAAGATTAAAAGTGGGCCAATTGATAACAGGTTGGTAGGCAACTTTTGCTAGCGTTCTGTGTTTAATTGAATGTGTGTGGTTTTTAGGAGGAGCACAGAAATACGTATTGAGTTGTTTAATATCAGTGTTAAAATCAGCATTAGACGTCTGTTTACCTACTCCAATATCCTTTAGAAACCTCCAAAGCTTGTGCGTATTCTCTCTTTAAATTGATAAAATTACAATAGATAATGCTACTTTATATAATTCGTTATCTTCATCTTCTAGTAGAGAAAAGTAAAGGATTATTTTTTAACGACAACATTATTTATGGTCTCTCTGAGAAATTTACTATAACTGATTGGCACTCCAAAATGATCCGTACCAGAAGTCTTTGCTCTGGTTTACTCCGCTCCATCCCGCTCCGATAGAGAATGCTTTCCAGTTCGTCCATATACGATAAAGAATTTCTTCTGGAAGGATTTAACATACTGAGATGCGACAGAGTTGACGGTCGCAAGCACGGCGGGGTACTGCTGGCAGCGTCGCAGAGATTGCATTTAAAACGAATCCCGATACCTACAGATATCTACTTGGACGCCCGGCCATTTGACCTTGTTTGTGCAGAGGTATATTTTGATGAGGAGCGGAATAGTCGCAGTCAATTTATGCGTGGAGTAGTTTATATACCACCAACTATGCAGTATAGGAGGTCTTCAATGATTCTTCCTTTATTATTCGATTTGAAATATTTTATTTATTTAATTTTACAAAATACATTAGTATAATTTGAGACGTGCTTTCGTGCTTGCGTGTGTGGAATGTTCCGGAAAGAGAGTGTGTAGGGGATTGAGTAGGTACATCAATCGATTATCGATCGACCGGCTGCTACTCCCCAATAGATGGCGCCACTAGTGGCGTTGACATGCCCCCGGCCTTGGAAGACTCTTCCAAAGGTACGTCTTCTTCTTTCGGATTGTCCTCTGGTTGCATCGGCAATGGGCAGATCTTGGAACACGATCGTCTTATGATCCCTGTCGCCGTACGGATGTCGGCAATTCGTGATATTCCGTCTGAACCAGGAAAGGTTCTCACGATGCGACCTAATTTCCATTTGAGTGGCGGCAAGTTATCGTCTTTTATAAGAACCAAGCTGTCCATGAAGATGTCGCCTTTGTTGTATTTTCTTTTTGTCCTCGTTTGCAATTCAGCCACGTACTCCTTGGACCACTTTTGCCAGAAGTGGCGACGAAGTAGCTCGATGCGTTCGTAGCGATTGAGAGAAGTGATCTTTTTATTCGTGAAATGACCTGGTGTAAGGGGAGAGAAATCGTTTGGATCTTGAATTGATGACAGCTTCGATTTGTGTCAAAACTGTGCTAAATTCTTCATAAGTTAGCCTAGCGTTACCCACAATACGTTTAAGGTGATATTTACACGACTTTACACCTTTATCCCATAATCCTCCGAAATTTGGTGAGTAAAATGGAATAAATGAGAATTTTAGCCCATCATTAGCGGCAACATTCTTAATTTTTTCTGAATTATCGCATAAAAGTTAGGAAAATTATTTTTCCGCACTAACAAAGTTTTTTCCGTTATCAGAAAAAATTACATTAGGTTTACCTCTTCGGCTAATAAAACGTTTTAATGCTAAAAGAAAATCGACAGTGGAGAGACTGGTAACAAGTTCTAAATGTAATAAAGCTCGAGTAATGAAACAAACGAATAAACAAACATACGCTTTCATTAGTTGTGCTCCTCTGCCTTTTCGATTTAGGAGGTACATTGGTCCACAGAAATCGCAGCCAGTCCTGATGGAGGGAAACCCAGCATCCAGGCGCTCAGCGGGAAGATTTTCCATGATCGGCGTTAAAGGTTTACCACTAAAACGCGCACAAGTAACACAATCACGAACTACTTTTCTCAATAAGTTCCTGGCGCCCAATGGCCACCAACACTCGCGCATGGAAGACAAGAGTAGCTGTGGACCGGCATGAAGTAAGCGTCTATGCTCGTATCTAACCACCAGCAACGTAAAATGATGTTTATTGCAAAGTAACATCGGATGCTTCTTATCATAATTGAAACTGGAAGAGTTAGAAAGTCTACCACTGACTCTAATCACTTTTTGATTATCCAAAAATAAATTAAGTCCAGATAAATTACGCGTTTTTATAGGGGAATTATTATTACGTAACAAATTATCATAAACGTCCGGAAAGGATTCGCGCTGCGCACACTTGACTAACAATAACTGTGATGAACGCAGCTCGTCCGTCGATAAGAAACCGGGTTTGTTGTTTTGCTTCCCGCTGCAGCCTACTGCGAATGTTATCGATGAATCGCAATACATATGCACCTATGCGTATACGAGTAAGTTTAGAGTACGACGAGTCCTTTTTAAAGTCAAGTAGGTCATTCTCGGCTGGAGCGCAAACAAAACTAACCTTAGTGGGAGGTTTTAATTCGGGCAAAGAATTTAATTCGATTTTATTATCGTATTGTATATAATCCGAACTATTAAAATCAAGAGATTGTAGAAATGACGGTCCGTTCCACCATAAATTAGTATTAATTAATAAATTTAAATAAACACCTCTGGACAACAAATCTGCTGGGTTATCTTTGCTAGGTACATGTAACCATTCAAAGTCCTTTGTGGTACTTTTTATTTTTGACACACGAGTTTGCACAAAGGTTTTGAGTAGATGTGAAGACATTCGGAGCCTACATAAGACAATGGTCGAGTCTGTCCAGAAGTATGTTTTAGTAAAAGTTAGACGTAAAGATTTTACAATCTTTTTATAAAGCTTAGTGCCTATATACGTAGCCGAAAGTTCTAGTCTAGGTCTATACCTAGACTAGAACTTTCGGCTACAGCTTGAAGATTGAAGCTAATTTCGTTTTCGAGCAAAGTAATTTAACAGTGAGGACTGATGAATCATAACTATAGGTGCGTATATATTCACAAGCGCCATAGGCCTTAGAAGATGAATCGCAAAAAATATGTAGTTCTCTATATTCCCTACTTTCAGATAAAGCATGACGTGGAATTTTTAATTCGCCTAAGCACCTCAAGGTACCGATAAAATTATTCCAGGCGTCTGCAACATCCTGAGGGACAACGTCATCCCAACCTAACTTGTCTAACCACAGCCTTTGTAACAATATTTCCGCGATTATAATCGAGGGAGACAAAAGACCTAATGGATCATAAATTTGAGCTATATTAGATAACATCTTTCGCTTATTTAATGTAGATGCATCTAAATTAAAATCTATTTTAGTTGTAAAGTGCAGCTCATCAGTATCGCTATTCAAACCTATGCCTAAAGTTTTGTTTTGAGTATGCTCGCCCTCAAAGGTTTTGGTAGAAGCATAACGCGTGACATCAGAGTTGAATGTCCACTTACGAAGTGGAAAGCATCCAGACTGTAAGACCTGTCGTGTCTTTCCACAAATATCTAGCAAGGTTAAAATATCATCATCACCAGTTATCAAATCGTCTACGAATATATCTTCGGTGATGACGCGAGCTATGACGTCATCCGTGCACTCTAAAGCTAGCTGGCGTATACAGCGCATACTGAGATACGGGGCTGATGCTGTATCGTAAGTTACACAGGTCAGCTAATAAACTTGCAGAGGATCTGTAGGTTTTCCACGCCATACAATTAATTGCAATGACCTTTGGTCTGGCTGAACCATGACCTGCCTGAACATTTTACAGACATCAGCACATGCTACATACTTGTATTGCCGAAATCTTAAAATAATAGAAAATATATTATTCTGTAGTGCTGGACCTGGTAATTGGTTGCAATTTAAAGATTTATTTGATGTCGGCACAGCACTACCGTTAAAAACTACACGTAATTTAGTAGTAGAACTACTCTCTCTAAACACACCGTGGTATTTAAAAAATTTGAAAAAAATAGGCTTTGGCGCATTATCAATACGCTCCATATGACCTTAAGCCTCGTATTAACGCATAAACTCAACATACATTTGTTTATAATCGGGATTACGCTCTAATCTCCGTTCTAAAGACAAAAATCTATTTTTAGCTAACGTATAAGAATTATATTCGCAAATAACATAGAAGATCTCCAAAAGATGCTACACAGCCTTTATGAAGCTTCCATGAAAGTAGGACTAAGGATGAATATGTCCAAGACAAAGATAATGTCAAATGCCCCCGGATTCTCGAATCCAACTGTTTCAGTTGGAGACGAGAGTTTGGAGAAAGTCGATGAATATGTTTACCTTGGACATATTTTATCCTTAAAAAAGTTATCAAGCAAGAAGAAAAGGAAAGGAAACAACAAAAACAAGAAAAAAGAGAAGAATAAAAACAAAAACAAGGAGATCGATAGGCGAATACAGCTTGGATGGGCGGCATTCAATAGACTGCATGACGTATTGAAATCGGCCGACACTCCACAATGCCTGAAGACCCGCTTATACAACCAGTGTGTCCTGCCCACTATGACGTACGGTGCTGAGACATGGACGATCACGAAGGAGGCTGTGCACAAACTGAGAGTCGCACAGAGAGCCATGGAGCGCGCTATGCTTGGCATCAGGTTGCTGGATCGAGTTCCTAACACCGTAATCCGACAACGTACTAAAGTACAAGACGTTGGTATAACGGTGATGAACTTAAAGTGGAACTGGGCAGGACACCTGGCCCGCGGAGTGATGGCAGGTGGAGCAAGGCTCTGACCGAATGGTGGCCCAGAACGGGTGAGAGAAGCGTCGGGCGTCCGCCTATGCGATGGGTTGACGATATAACCAAAGTCGCGGGTCGCACCTGGATGAGAGCAGCACAGGACCGAGATGGGTGGCGTCGACGAAGAGAGGCCTATGCTCAGCAGTGGGCGGAAGAAGGGCTGGGATGATGATGATGATGATGTATAAGAATCGCCTAACACGTCAGCTGATTCTTTAAGCGGGATACGAACCGAGAACCTAGCATCAGACAATCGCTTAGTCGTTTTGATAAATAGTTCCTCACACAAACGTTCGTCGTTAGTGAGAGGAGTACCTGACTGAGGTACCTCTTCGATTGCCCAAAATCACATTACTTGCTCATTGAGAGCTTGAGATAAATTACATTGGACTTGTTTGGTTGGAAGATTTTTATTATATATAGGTCCAGAGATAAGCCAACCTAACTTCGAGTTTTGTAAGTAGGGACCATTCGCTAACCGAAACCTATTTTCGATTTTTAACGAAAAAACCTGGATCAGCAAGTTTAATATTAGTAGGTATACGTATAAGCGCATCGTCAATGCATGGTGTGGGCAAACTGTTTGTTACGCGCTGCAGGACAATGCATCGAACATTTACAGAAAATTAGCATGTTTTCGATTTAAAAGTTAATTCGCATGGGTGATTTGAGTGCGTCACTGATTGTGCGACACCCGAAATTCGAATAGCGGACTGTTTATGAGGCGCATTAATACGTTTTCTTAGTTTTTCCGTAATAAAACTATGCTGACTACCGGAATCTAACAGCGCTCGGGCTGTGTGCACTTGATTATTTTTATCGATTATGTCCACTAACGCAGTGCATAACAAAACAGATTGCAAAGGTACACGATCGCGCGCGCCTGTGCCATCGTCGCCGCTTGCGCATGCCAGCGTCTGCGAGTGGAAGGGATCACAACCTATTGATAACGAGTGAAGCGAAGCGGTCGGCGTTGGATCGACAGGGGATGAATCGGACTTGCATTCACGATTACCGTTATTGTTTTCAGAACTAGATAAGTGAAGAAGACTATTGTGTTTGCCCTGGCATTGCTTGCAAGGACCAAACTTACAATCAGCAAGTAAATGTCCCGATCGTAAACAATTACGACACAAATTATTTTTTCAACAAATAGGGACCTATCATGTACAGATAAATTTAGAAAATTATAACACATAAAGGGCGTGGTTACCGTTACAAGAAAGACTGTTAAAACGTTGATTATTATTATTCGACTTAGGTTTAGAGCCGCTATTAGTTGAGACAAAGCTATGCACTGGTGTTTTACTGTTACTATTAACAACCTTATCATTGGATGCTAATTAAGTATGCAATTTATTATGATTTGCACTTATCATGTCCAACATATCGGCTTTATTCCTAAGGAATCCTAGCAAATCTTCCAACTTCAATTTTGACAAACAAGAGTGCCATTATGTTTTTCCCAATCACGCTCGGTAGCTAGATCGAGTTTAGACACGATCAAATAAATTAACAAGGTGTCCCATGTTTCCACAGGCTCCTCTAACGTCTTTAAGGCACGAATGTTACGTAACATGGTATCAATAAGTTTTCTTATTTGTACAGCAGATTCCTGCTTTATAGCTGGGATCGAAAATAATGATTTAATGTGATTATGAATAAGAAGTCTAGTATTATGATATCTATTTTCGAGTAACTCCCATGCGTGGAGGTAGTTAGCCGCGGTGAATTCCAACGCACTTATAACTTGCAACGCGCTTCCACTGAGCGAGGAACGCAAATAATGAAACTTTTGAATCGCATCAAGATCTGTACGTTTATGAATCATAGTAAAATACGAATTCTTATACTCTAACCAATTATCGTACTGACCATCAAAAACTATAAGTTTCAGATCTGGAAGACGAACAGATGCGCGTTTGTCAGAGCTACAAGAACTAGATTTAGACTTAGAACTGTCCCCAGTCTCATCACTTTCGAATAAACTTACAGCAGTAGCCAAAGCAATAAAATATAAAGATTCAAATGCGTCGACATACTCGTCATTAGCCGTTTGATCTGACTCGCTAGATTGAAATTAAATTTCACTTTGATTTTTATTAAAATTTTGAAATATATATTGTGCCGCTTGCATTCTAAACTTTATTTGTTTAATTTCTAGTTTAGAGGGCTAGCCCCTCTAAACTAGAAATTAAAAAAAAAAAGTCTCTTTAAATAAAGTATCTTTAAAAAAATCTAGATACTCGTATTTCTGAAATTGAGTCAATCTACCTCGCAAAGTACCTCTTTGTTTTTTGAGATCAGAAATTAATGACATTCTTTGCGGAGAAACTGATCTTGATGAAGGCTTTGCAAAATTACTATCACCAGGCATTTCGAAGGGCTACGAGAAGAAAGTGTAAAGTACTCACGGTTTTGTGGGACTGGAACGGCAACGAGACACGTCACTAACACAATCCTGGAATTTGCACAAAATAACACAGTTTCAACACAATTCGCTTTGGAGAGGAAGGTTATTTGGGAAGGAAGACCTGACCGTTAACTGCTGATGATGTGGTTCACGCTTAGAAGCTTGACTTGGAGGCTCACGACGTATAGTTTATTCGCATCGACGTGTTCTTCTCTCAACCGAAGAATCCTCTTCGTCTTATCCGGCTCGAAGGATCAGAATATGTGCAGTATAGGAGGTCTTCAATGATTCTTCCTTTATTATTCGATTTGAAATATTTTAATTATTTAATTTTACAAAATACATTAGTATAATTTGAGACGTGCTTTGACACCAACATGTTCACACAATGAATATATGATTTAGCTTTGCTTAATCGAAGATTTATGTGTAAATATATCCTAAATTTTTAATAATAGGTGACTTTAATTTATGTTCGGCGTCAGAAGACGTAAATAACTACTTTGAATATTTTTTGTCGTTCTGCGGTTTTTGTCAGCTGAACTACGTGGAAAATGGTATGAATAGGAGAATAGATTTAGTATTGACTAATTTAGATAATTAATCAAGTTACAGTTACGGTATTCGATCAGTTTTCAAAGCACATCAATGAGAACAATTTGATGAATGGTTATCAGTCAGGTTTCAGACCTGGCCATAGTACATCTACAGCCCTACTGAAAGTTACTGATGACGTTAGGGCTGGAATGGAAAACAAAAAAGTGACTGTTATATCGCTGATTGACTTTACCAATGCTTTTAACACGGTCGATATTGATATTCTACTAGCTATCCTCTCCCATTACAATGTGGACTCCTCGGTGATCGATTGGTTTTCTAGTTATCTTCGTGGTCGTCGGAAGCAAATTCGCAACAGTCAGGATTCATCTGATTGGTGTGGGCTTGTAGCTGGCGTTCCACAAGGCGGTATATTGTCTCCCATTTTGTTTTCTTTATTTATAAATTTTCTCTCAAACTGTTTAACTTGTTCATACCATCTGTATGCTGACGACCTGCAGCTTTATACGCAGACCGACGCGGAGAACGTGAATACTGCGATTTCGCTATTGAATGATAACCTTACAAGTGTCATGAATTGGTCCAACAACTATGGGGTGCGGGTCAATCCTCAAAAATGCCAGGCCATAATTGTTGGTAGCAAGAGGCAATTAAATGCTATAGATATGAGTATCGTAACTCCAATTACTTTTGATGGTTGCAATATCCCTTTCAGTACTGAGGTCAAAAATCTTGGCCTCTGGATTGATAACACTTTGTCTTGGAGTACTCACATCTCAGAAGTAAGCAGAAAGATGTTTGCCAGTCTTCACTACTTACAGCGCTTGAAAAACTTTCTGCCTGAGAAAACAAAAACCATGCTAGCACAAACTTTAATTCTCCCCATAATTGATTACGCTGATGTGTGTTATCTGGACTTAACCGAGGAACAACTAAATAAATTAGAACGTCTTCTTAACTACTGTATTAGGTTTATCTTCTGCTTGCGCAAATACGATCACGTTTCCCAATCTCGTTCTCAGCTCAATTGGCTGCCAATTCGTCAACGCAGGAACCAACATATTCTCTGTCAGCTGTACAATATCCTAAATAATCCCCAGACCCCTGAGTATCTCAAATCATGTTTCCAACTTTTAAGTTCTACTCATGAGAGGTCCCTGCGTTCTTCAAATACTCTTACCCTAGCTATTCCTTCTCACCGTACAGGTTTTATCGATAACTCTTTCTCTGTCACTGCTGTACGACTCTAGAATGCTCTCCCTGAGTCCATCAGAAGGGCTCCTAGCCGCGACTCCTTTAAAATTAGAATTTTATAGATACCTCCATTTTCAATTAAATATGAGACAGACTTGATTGTATAATATGTATTTAGAGATATGTATGTATATTTATTGCTCGTTTTTATCAGTTCAGTTCAGTTCAGTTCTGTGCCCACCCAGCCAGCGTTTCGCAGCAAGAGCGTAGGAACTAAGTCCACCTTGGAGTGAACGTGACTGCACTTCACGCAACGGGCCGATATATGTACTTATCGTCTCCGTTTTACTAGCGCAGCCACGTCAGACCGCGTTAGACCTGTACCAGGCTCGAGAAACCAGGTGAGCACGTATATAGGATATGGAGTGTGTGGGGAATTGCAGTCTGGGAAATGGGAAGGAGGAGGGAAATTAGAGTCTACCGTATACCAGCAACAAGTAAACATATGGGAGATAAATTCTATACTTGGTGTGTAATATATAATGAGGAAGGGATAAAACTGCGTGTTCTGCTCTTCCTGATGTTCCTCTTTCGAAGGGCTGTGCTGGCTGCATCATGCTTCATGGAGTCATAGATAGGGTTTGGGATTCTGGTTTCTCTGACGCTTCCTTCTTAGTTTTTTTATATCTTTTATCGGTCCTGAGGTATCTTCTTTGCTTGTAGAGCTACTCGTACTGCCCTCGTTATGTACTTTAGTCAGCTGCGTTTTTTTTTATTATTATTATTATTATTAATTTTTTTTAAATATATATACTATACTCTTATTTTTGTGTACATGGTTAATTTGTTAAGTTGAGTCAAGATAATGGGTATGCCTTGTAGATGTACATACGGAACGTCGAAAGCGTCAAGTCGGCTGCGCGGATCAAACTATCCAGGCGTAGATCATATGAAGTATATACGTATGTTAAATAATTAAAGACATATGTCGGAATGGGCCCTTACGAGTATCTTATTTATGTGTTGATCTAAGGTACTTTCCATAGATAGTGCTGGGGGGTTCAGAGACACCTGTATCTGAGTATGGGGGAAGGTAGATGGTAAAAGGTGCGATTATTTAGTAACAAACAGTCGGTAGTAAGTTAATTTGTGATGTGGTCAAGGTATGTTCTTCTGGTTCCAGGTCGGTTTCTGAATCTGTCTCGGGAGCATCATAAATCTTTTCGGCTTCATTTTTCATTAATTTTCTGTTTTCTGCTATTTCTCTCCATTCCATCTTTGTTTTATTTGTGTAGTAATGGATGTCGTAATTAAGGGAGTCTTCCCATGTATAAATGGGGCGCCCCACTTTTCTTTTGATTTCTTTGTGTTTGTAAGCTGCTTGCAGTAAGTGCGGGGTTGGTCGTCTTAGTATATGTCCATAGTAAGAAATTCTCCGTACCTTTATTACTTTTGTAATTGTTTTTCCATCTAAGATGGCTTTTGTTTTTCGTTTGGGCGTCGTTTTGGCGACGGATAACATATCGTGAAGAATTTGACGTTCGTATTTTCTAAGCCTGGATCTATTCGCTTTCGTTAATGCTGATACGTTTAGACCATACGTAATGCACGGTCTAATCACCATTTTATACATTAAAAGTGCAATTTTCCATTCTATTTTATTGTTTTTTATGAAGGGCAGTAGCATTTTGCTGTTTTTGATTGCCTTTAAGCAGCGTTTTCTGATGGTGGAACGTCGATTGTGTGAGGCTGTTATGTATGTGCCAAGATACTTGATCTCTGGTACTGGCTGGATGGTAACTCCCCCAAGGACCCGGCTTTGTTGGTGTGAGGTCGTTGGCGAAAAAGGATCGCGTACTACGAGTTTAGATTTGTTTTCATTAATGGTGAGTCCGACTGAGTTGAGTAGTGTCTTCATTTTGGTTATTACGAAATTATTGCTCGTTTTTATGTATTTAATATGTAGGTATAGTATTATTATAATATTTATATTTAGTATGTTTCTTTTATTTTATTTTTAAGTTTAAAATTAGTAAATTAGTTTTTTATTGTTATTTTTTATTATGTGTTACACCCACATAAACTCTCCTAATCAACCCAAAGGTTTGACTGTTAGAGAATGCTTTTAGCATTAAGTCCGCCTGTTGTACTATTCCATTTGTATGTGTGTACAATAAAGTGTAAATAAATAAATAAAATACCCGTGAACTTTCGAAAGTCTAATTTCTTTATTCTTTATAAGCAAACCGGTATCGTAGACTGGTCTGAGTCGTACGAAAGACAGGACCCAGAGGACGCTTTATGTTATTTTTACTCCATTATCAACGGATTAGTAGAAAGTACTACACCAAGTACAAGTACAAGTTGGGGGTCGATTGTCACTCGCGTCCGTAGGCTTTACCCTCGAGACCCTACACGTGACCCCCGGGTGGTGCTAAAGAGTGACACCCTCTCCGGTGGTAGGCTTAGGCCGCGGCTGGTCACCACCCTCAGTGGAAAAATCAGGGTGCCAAGCGTTCGCGCGTTCCATCCTGCATTCCCTGAGTAGCCGTTCGAGGAGTGGGTCTACGCAGTTTTGCATCTGCCAATGTACCGAATTCAGACTCACAGTGTTATTGCGCGGGGTGCCTAGTTTCGGAGGGCAGCGGGATCCGGAGCAACGGTTTTTTCGCTGGCCGCCCGCCGATAGTTGGGAGCCCAATTGCAGACTAGCCTTCTGTGAAAGGCTGCTCCGCCATCGCGCGCATAATCCTAAGGTTGCCCCTGTCGGGCCGGTTGGCAACCGGGCGAGAGGCCTCGACAGGCGGCCTTGGGGGGGTCCGGGCGTCCCCGCGGTCTCCGCACTAGTCTTATCCTACCGCGCAACAGTACTGTGACTTCTGGGGGGGGCTGGCTGATGCCTCGCGTAACTGCCACTCTTCGCCTTTTTTCCCTCTTGCCCCAAAAATAAAAACAATAATGAATAAAAGAAACAAAAAGTTGAGGAATCAACAGCGGATACACGGCCTCTCGCTAAAAGTGCACCTCACTAACATTCGAGGTCTGCACTCTAATCTCGTCCCAGTCCACCACCATCTTGAGACTGTAAGGCCGCATCTGCTCTTGCTTACGGAGACGCAACTTACTACCCCTGCTGATACATCCTACTTGAATTACCCAGGATATGTCCTGGAGCACAATTTCCGCTTTAAGGCAGGGCTTTGTTTCTATGTGCGTGATGACATCTGCTGTAAGCGTCTCCGTAACTTGGAAGATCCCTCTTCTTCTTCAATCTGGCTGCTTGTGGACACCGGCACAAAACAAATTGTCTATGTCGGAGTCTACCGATCGCATAGCGGTGACCAGGAGACAACGAGGCTTTTTCGTCACCTAAGTGAGGCTGTTGATGTGACTCAGCAAAGGTATCCTACCGCGCAAATCGTTTTTCTGGGGGACTTTAATGCTCACCACGAACAATGGTTGTTCCCATACCAGAAAACTGACCATGCTGGTAGAGAGGCGTACAAGTTTGCCTTGTCTTTGAACCTTTCCCAGCTGGTCGACCAGGCGACTAGGATACCCGACGTTGAGAATCACATAGCTAATTGCTTGGACCTTCTGCTGACGACTGAACCAGACCGATATCACGTGTCTGTTTCAGCCCCTCTTGGGAGTTCTGACCACTGTCTGGTAAAGTCCGTCCTCATATGTCCTCCACCTGACTTCAGCCCTAGAGGCAATAGACGGGTTTGGCGGTACAAGTCAGCAGATTGGGATGAGATGCGACATTTCCTTGCTTCTTACCCTTGGCTGCAAGCCTGCTTTTCTTCTGGCGATCCGTCGAGCTGTGCAAGTGCCGTTGCTGAGGTTCTCGGTCAGGCGATGGAGTATTATATTCCATTTTCTGATCGACCCTCTGGCATCAAAGCTGAACCCTGGTTCAATGCTGACTGTTTAAAAGCTGAGGCTATTAAACAGTCAGCATACCAGGCTTGGGCTGACGCTCGTAAGCGCAGAGCTCCGGATACGCGTAAAAAGAAGAAAGCCTTTAACTTTGCGGCCAAGTCCTGCAAAAAAACGCTTAAAAAGGCTCGCTTCGACCACATAGGCAGAGTTGGTTCCAAACTTGCTTCGTACCCATCCGGTAGTAAAGCATTTTGGTCTCTGGCTAAGTGCGTTGAAGCTAACTTTTGCCGCTCCTCACTTCCTCCTTTGCAGAAACCTGACGGTACACTGGCACACACGGCTTTAGAAAAAGCTAATTTACTAGCTTCACTGTTTGCCGAAAACTCACGTCTAGATGCTAGCAATCAAACACCGCCCCAGTTACCTCCTTGTGGATGTAAAATGCCTGAAGTCCGCATTCATCAAAAGGAGGTTCTCAAGACTCTACGCAACTTAGATGTGAATAAGGCCAGTGGTCCCGACGGTATTCCTGCTATTGTCTTAAGGAATTGCGCACCCGAGTTGTCTCCTGTTCTGACGCGCCTGTTTCGTCTATCTCTTCGGTCCGGAATCGTCCCAAAAATGTGGAAGCTCGCCAATGTTCAACCCGTACCTAAGAAGGGTAGACGAGCCGACCCTTCAAACTATCGCCCAATTGCAATCACCTCCATTCTGTGTAAGGTAATGGAGCGTGTTATTAACAAGCGCTTACTTGCGTACCTTGAGGACAATGATCTCCTCAGTGACCGGCAATACGGATTTCGCCAGAACCGATCTACTGGGGATCTTCTTGTGTACGCTACACATCTTTGGGGTGAAGCCCTTGAAAAATACGGTGAGGCACTTGCTGTCTCACTTGACATTTCAAAGGCATTTGACAGGGTATGGCATGACGCTCTTATAGCGAAGCTTTCCGCTTACGGTATCCCTCCCACCCTTTGTGCTTGGATTTCCGATTTCCTGAGGGAACGGTTTATTCGAGTAACTCTTGACGGCTGCTCGTCTGACCTATTGGCAATTAATGCTGGAGTACCTCAGGGATCTGTTCTTTCCGCAACGCTATTTCTGCTTCACATTAACGATCTGCTAAAGCCCGGTATTTTTGGGTATGCAGACGATAGCACCGTTACGGAAAGATATTTTTCTAGTGCAAGGGCAAAAAAACCGGAAATAGACGAACTAAGAGAGGCAATGGTGCTCCATACCAATCTTACTCTGCAAGCTGTCTCCGATTGGGGTGATGCCAACCTTGTGAGATTCAATGCCTCTAAGACACAGGCGTGTCTCTTCTCTGCTAAAAAGAGCCCTTTCAACTTGGCTCCCACTTTCCGGGGTGTGCCTGTTCCTATCACCCGTCATCTCGAACTTCTCGGTATCGATCTCTCATCAAATCTTAACTTCGGTAGCTATATTGAGTCCAGGGCTAAGACGGCTTCTAAAAAACTGGGCATCCTCTCCAAGGTCCAACGATATTTTACCCCTGACCAACTGTTGAGCCTTTACACAGCTCAAGTCCGCTCATGTATGGAGTATTGCTCCCACCTATGGGATGGATCTGCCCGCTATCAGCTCGAAGCCCTGGAAGATATCGACAGACGTGCCAGAAGACTCGTTGGTGATGAGTTGCTTACGGCAGGACGGCTCCACAGCCTCGAACATCGCCGACTGGTAGCAAGTCTGTGTGTCTTCTACAGGTTGCACTTCGGGGAGTGTGCGCAGGAATTACATAATTTAATTCCCCCTGCACCATTCCACCATCGGACAACACGACGTGGACAGGGATTCCACCCATTTGTGGTCGATATTCCTCCTCATCGTACCTCTCGATTCGCCTCCTCCTTCATTGTGCGAACCGCTAAGGTGTGGAATTCCCTCCCTGCGTCGATGTTTCCCCATACATATAATTTAGGGATTTTCAAGGCAAGAGTGAATAGGCATTTTTTGAGTCTGCGTGATACACCTTAGACCTCATCTTAGCTTCCCATCAGGCTAGATAGAGATCAAACGCACTCAAATTTCTAATAAAAAAAAAAAAAAAAAAAAAAAACCAGTAAAAAGGCGTAAGATGTCGTTGTCACACCATTCAAGGTACAATTACCCAGAGTGGTACAGCGGCGATATTATATCACTACATAGTATAAAACAAAGTCGCTTCCCGCTGTCTGTCCCTATGTATGCTTAGATCTTTAAAACTACGCAACGGATTTTGATGCGGTTTCTTTTAATAGATAAAGTGATTCATGAGAAAGGTTTATATTTATAATACATACCCGTGCAAAGCCGGGGCGGGCCGCTAGTTGTGTATAAAAAATAAAGCCAAGCTCCATATGCAATACAAAATAAGTAGATCTCAAAATGATTACATATTATTTTCAAAACAAAGAGCATTGGTCAAGGAGAAATTAGCAGAAGCTTATCAGGAATATAAAGAAAGGCTAGAGGATAGATTTTCGAAAAACCAAGTTCTTTTTGGAATTTTATAAAGTCGAAAAGAAAAAATGTTACAAAAAAATTTATTAATAAGGATGGCACAGAGTTAAATATTGAGGATTATGCGCAAGGTTTTGCAGACTTCTTTCAATCAGTCTATAACCAACACCCACCATCCTTGAATGTGGTGGATGCTGTGAAGGCTGCGCAGAGTAAGGGGGAGGTAGGCTCGAATAGGGTACATATCGACCAATTGACTTTACAACATGTCCAAGATGCGTTAAAACGTTTAAAACCCAAACATTCAACAGGTTCAGATGGTATTCCTGCATTTGTGATGAGTGATTGCGGGCGGGTTTTAGCCCGGCCTTTACAGCACATATTTAATTTAATACTCAAAACCAATTCGTACCCTGCTGAGTGGAAACTCGCCCGCGTTATCCCAGTGCCGAAATGTAGCCATGCGTGTCTGATATTGAAGATTTAAGCCAGTGGCTATACTTTCTCCATTTCCAAAGGTATTTGAAATCATATTGCATGATAGTCTGTATTCACAGTTAGGTCCACAACTTTCAGAAGCGCAGCATGGCTTCAGAAAGGGACGTAATACAGGTAGAAACTTACTTAGTTTTATGACGTATGTTACGCCGGCTGTTGACGAGGGAGTACAAGTCGATACTGCCTATTTTGATTATAGGAAAGCTTTTGACACTGTCGATACGGACGTCCTTCTTGAGACGTTTGCTGCAATGGGATTCACGCCAGAACTGTTGTCTTTATTCTGTAACTTTCTCCGTGACAGTAAACAGTACGTAGAGTATGATGAGTAAGAGTCTACTCCCTACATCACCATCTCCGGAGTGAGTCAAGGAAGTACAGTTGGGCCCCTTGAGTTCCTTATACTAATTAACAATCTACCCTCTGTAGTTAGGCATTCATTATGCTTATTGTTTGCTGATGACGTTAAGTTAGTATTCAGAATAAACGATGAAGATAACTGTGTCCTGTTGCAAAATGATATTGACAGCGTTCTCAGTTGGAGTGAGCAACACAAGTTAAGTTTTAATGTCTCCAAATGTTCAGTAATGTCGTTCACAAAAAGCGAAAATCCGCTTAAATACGACTATAAGATAGGTACTGATTTAATAGCTCGTACAACATCCAAAAAAGACCTTGGGGTTCAAGTAGATTAAGAACTGACGTTCAGGAGTCACATTGTGAACATTTGCAAGCGAGCATTTTCAAAGTTTGGGATTTGTTATTCGGCAGTGTCAAGGTTTCTCAAACTTACAGGCTGTAAAATCTCTGTTTAATGCTTTAGTGAGGAGCAGCCTCGAGAGCAATGCAACCATATTGAGCCCTCACGAATTTAAATATAAAGAAATGTTAGAAAAAAATGGTTGCCTGTAAAGTCGGTTTTACGGGCGAAGATTTTACGTGACAACGCGCGCGGCAGACCGATCATAGTTGAGTGGGAGAGAGACGCAAGGCATTCGGCGGGCCTCTCTCTCGTTCGGTGACTCATCGTAACGTTACCGAGCGTTACACTTTTTCATAAGTGACTCCCAGCCGCAACCTAATTTAAGACGTTGTCACGTCAAAAAATCAAAATATATTTCTTAGATTTCTTTATACGGTGTGTACCCTTATTATATATTGGAGTATCCTACATTTTTCGTTATGGGAATGGTTGGATACTTTAAGTTAGAAGTGAGGAGGGAAATGTTTTTATTGATTTATTATTTTAAGTTTTAAGAGGTGTAATATTTAATCCTAGATTACTGTCACGTTTGGAGTTGTACGTACCTGACAACTATCTCCGCGCACGCAGGCACGAGTTACTCGGCACCACGAGTAACTCGTGCCTGCGTGCGCGGAAGAACAAATGTTCTTTATCAAGCGCCGTTGACCAGGGCTCTTCGTTTGTTAAATGAGATAAACGAAGAGTATCCAGAATTAGATTTATTTACATGTTCGCTGGAAAAATTCGCAAACATTGCAAAGAAATGTATTAGTTGAAAGTAAATAGTTTTTATCTTATATTTTCGCATTGGTGAAAAACTGTTATGACAATGTAAAAGTTTGTTGTAATAAATAAATAAATTAAATGAAAATGAAAAGTTTAAACTCTGCGCCGTTCTGCTTCAGTGGTAGACCTCCAATCCGGAAATACTGGGTTCTATCCCCAGCCAGGGCAAGTTGGAAAATAACCTTTTCAAATTGTCTTGGGTTTTGGGCGTGTATTCATACTTATATTATTTATTAAAAATATAGCATCTTTGAGTTATTATCTTAATAAAATTGTAATTATCTATCTATTTATTTAATTGAACAAAAAAGTTGCAGAATGCAAGATGCACATCGCTTTCAGTTGGTCATTTTGGAAATACTGGGGGGATTACTTTGAAGGCATATATTCAGCAGTTAACTTCCTGTTGCTGATGATGATGAAAATGAAATTCTGGGGGCTACGTACCCAGGTCACCGTATTCTGCCATCACGATGACGCCGCAGATGGCGGCCGCGAACACTGTCCTGAAGAGGCTGGTGAACACCGCGCTGCCCGCCGCCGTGGGATCCTTGTAGTACATCCCGCCCAGCAGCATCATGGAAGTCATGACCGCCAGGCACAACACCAAGTATATGTACGAGGCTATCTGTAAGTATATATAGCAGTGGTTGTGTACGCGTCTCTATTGGCTATCCTAATTTTTTGTATTCCTAATTTAAGTTGGTGCACAAACTTGAAGCACAAAATTATTTCGTACATTTTTATTAATCTAAATTTAGTATGGCCTATTTTTGATTTCCCCAAGATTTTATTGCCGTATATTTAGGTACTTCCCAAATTAGTCATTAGACCCAAAAACTAAAAACTCCTAATATTCACAGTTAGGTGCTTATTTAAAAAATGTAAAAAAATGGTTACAATATAGTAATGATAAAATTAATCTAACTAAATTAAGATTTCGCACAAAAAGATTAAACACAAAATTGTAACGCGAACATTGCTGCGTTGCAATATTCGCGTTACACATGATGTTGTATGCAGCATGCAGCAATCATCACCATCCGATCCATCCATTCATCATCATCATACGTACCCTTGTAAAATTAAAGTAACAGTCTTGGAGCTAAGCCGCGGACGGATAGACGGACATACCGAAACTGAGTACCGTCTTATCGAGTCTCAAAATATATTTTTTATTTTTCTGCCAAAAATTTCATGCCGTTTGGATAAATACTCGTATAAGGAAGCTTATATTTATACAAAAGTAGGGCTAGTTTTCTATGTTTGCGTTTAGAGGTTGCTATGATTAGCTTGGATACTGTTAATAGTTTATAGACTAAGCTATCTGTAATTTGACAGGGGTGTATATGTCGCAGTTGGATAGTATAATTCGCTAATTGATAAAATTGATAAATCCTCTGCTGTTTGGCATTAGAGCTCGGTTTTGTTAAACATCTGAAAATCGTTCAGCTGGATTGTCTGAAATTGCGCAACGTTATACGTTTAAAATTCCAGAAAACTATTTTATGATTTTTAATACTCATTTTTCTTAATAAATCTAATAGTTGATCATCGCAGTTTCATATTATCGAACAAATTTCATAAAAAAATATTTCAAAATTGTTTTAACTAGAAAAACGCTATATCAAAGTAACATTTCATATAAATTATAAGGTTATCGATAAAACTGTTCATAAAAACATGTTTCGTGGCTCGTGCGTGTGATGGTCGCAGTTCTAATATAACCTAATCTATAGGTTTGTCGTAACCTAGTAAAATGGATAGAACTTTCCTGACATTTATTTTAGTTCTCAAAAACATACACAAAGGTATCCCGCAAACTGCCAAAGCAATAAAATAGAAAGGGACATCTACAACGGCTTTGCCACTTCGTAACCATTCTAAATTGTATATAATTTCTTTAGACATAATTGTAAAACAACTTCTCTAGCAGCATGGATGAGTACAAATCGTTCATTCTATTTCGCGTTTTAGGGTTCGCTGTTTAACAATACTCAACTGTAATGCCAAACAGCTAGAGGTTTTATCAATTAAGGCGAAATACGAAGAGAACTGTCGAAACTACATATATTTCTGTGATTCTAAGCGTTAAAACATTTTTTGTAAGTTTTTTCGGATACTTTACAAGGTCGCCTTAAAATTTTCAAATAAATAATTATAGCATTTAAAAAAAAAGTGGCCAAGTGTGAGTCGAACTCGCCCATGAAGGGTTCCGTAGCAGCAAGTAACATTATATAAAAGTTTTAAAGGTAAATTGCGGTTAACGATTTATGACGTATTAAAAAATAACTATCTATGATACCAAGACCGCTATAGTTTTAATTGAAAGTAAATACTTTGAGGTATGTACCACATTTTTTTCAGAATTATTTTAGTAATATTTCAAAAGTTATGGTGGGGACCTCAAATTTTATTTTTGTATTAGATTATCTCAAGACTGGGGGATTGATCTACATAGTTTTAAAGCAGTTTTTGTTGCATTTTAAAAGACCTTTTCAACGATACCCCACACGTTGGGGTTAGTCCAATTTAATTTTTTAAATTCACTTTTCGTTGTATGGGAAAAATGGGGGGCTGAAAAAAATTTTTTTTTTATAATTTTAAAATTCAACTTTTAAAACTTCAATATCTATCTCTCCACCAATTTTCGTGACAATCGGTGCAGTAGCGGCGGAGTACGAGCCCGGACGGACAGACAGACGGACGGACATGACGAAACTATAAGGGTTCCTTGTGGAATACGGAACCCAAAAAAGGAAACGAATTAATTAGACCAAAATTACAATTGCTAATGTGAGATTAGAACTATCGATCTCAAGCCAGTCCCAGTCCAAGTTGCCCAATGGGACAGATTTCAACTTCAAATTCCCATTTGCCCATGGTTGTGCCAAATGGGAATTTCTCAATTTGATTAACATTTGCCCCAGTACCGGCGAAAGGGGAAAAAATATTGATTCGATCGTCCCCGGTTATATGCAAAAAAAGAGAAATAGTAATAAAAAAAGAAAGAAGACAGCAGTAGCGGCGGAGTACGAGCCCGGACGGACAGACAGGCGGATGGACGGACGGACGGACGGACAGACGGACGGACGGACGGACATGACAAAACTATAAGGGTTCCTTGTGGACTACGGAACCCTAAAAATATTAATAAATTATATGTTAAAATTATTTTTCTTCCAAAACTAAGAATATAAATTGAGGAAATAATATTTTTACTCAAAAATATTAGTATTGTGATTCTGAAGGTACCCTTAAGACTGCAGTCCTCGACCGTCGGAATTTTTGATAGAATACCCGAATCTATATTTTCTATCTACACATACGCATTGTGCTGTATTGTACATGCACCATGGAGACGAATTTAGACGAATTCAGAAGCGCAGCGAGCGGTCTGCCTTATCAGCGTTTTCGTCCCCATATTTATTTAAGAATTTCGGGGAACTTTAAATTTTTCTATCTTTTTACAAAAGACAAATTATTTTTATTTATTTTTTGTACGTGTTTAAGCATGAATCAATCTTCATATAAGTGTATTTTTTTATTTTTTAACTTAGTCGTATGTGCAAGAAATCCGACGACGTATTCCTTATATTTTCTTCAAAGTTTAACCTTTTTAACAATTAAAAAAATAAATTATTGAAATCTTCTCATTCACTTTTTAGGATTTTCCTTTGTCTTTATTTCTCTGTAATTTTTACACAACTTCATGTTTTAAATTCCGTGTAAACAACAATGACATGAACGTCGCGCACCTTTGGAACGTTATTTGGAATTAAACAAACTACGAGTATTACAATGAAAATCAATAAATTGTCTCATTCACATTTTTAATTCTGAAATAAACTTTAATTTAACATACCTTAACATTTTTTTTATTAGAAATTTGAGTGCGTTTGACCTCTATCTAGCCTGATGGGAAGCTAAGATGAGGTCTAAGGTGTATCACGCAGACTCAAAAAATGCCTGTTCACTCTTGCCTTGAAAATCCCTAAATTATATGTATGGGGAAACATCGACGCAGGGAGGGAATTCCACACCTTAGCGGTTCGCACAATGAAGGAGGAGGCGAATCGAGAGGTACGATGAGGAGGAATATCGACCACAAATGGGTGGAATCCCTGTCCACGTCGTGTTGTCCGATGGTGGAATGGTGCAGGGGGAATTAAATTATGTAATTCCTGCGCACACTCCCCGAAGTGCAACCTGTAGAAGACACACAGACTTGCTACCAGTCGGCGATGTTCGAGGCTGTGGAGCCGTCCTGCCGTAAGCAACTCATCACTAACGAGTCTTCTGGCACGTCTGTCGATAGCTTCCAGGGCTTCGAGCTGATAGCGGGCAGATCCATCCCATAGGTGGGAGCAATACTCCATACATGAGCGGACTTGAGCTGTGTAAAGGCTTAACAGTTGGTCAGGGGTAAAATACCGTGGGACCTAGAAGAGGATGCCCAGTTTTTTAGAAGCCTTTGTTTTGGATAAAAGTACTTATTGGTAGGAGACTGGCGCCATCTGCGTGTGATCTCCACAAACACGGGCAAGATTATCGATTGAGCGATATTCCGGCTGTGGGCGCCCCGCCCTGCGCGGATTGTCTTTGCCCGGCCAGGAAATAATCTTTGTCTATGGGTCGCGTCAAGCTCACGAGCGACGCCATTAATGACAGGTTCGCTGTCCCGTCGCGAAAAAGGAGGCCGGCATTTTGTACATGATATTATATGCGAATATTTCGTGAAGAATTATCGCTAATTATTGTTTGTTTGTGTGTGCCCAATTTGTTTGGAACGGCGTGGAGCCGGGAAAAGTTTGTAGTACGTATAAAAACAGTGATATGTGTCAAATGTGAAACGCGTGACATTGCGTCATTATAAATTGTTGGTTTTTTGCCTATTGCCCGTGTGGAACGGAAGTATTTGTAAATTGACTATAAAAGGAACCAATTTTGGTGGCGTGGATGCCCATAAATGTATAAACAGTGATAAATGTTTGAATCAGAGCGAGAGACACCGCATGTTACGGTCCGCTGTTAGGTTATACCAATAATAGGTACTTAATCTTGAAGTGTCAAGAAGAAGATAAAATTTGTGGTGCTGTGGTGAAGTGGTGCTATAAATACGACGTATTCGTTTGGGGCGACATACATGAGCTCATGGGTAGGTTCGCTTAGGGACCCCATTTTCTTCACCACTGACTTGGGACCCGTGGTGGGACCTAAGGCCGTCGCTAGCCCTGAAGAGGACTTGGGGCTCGACGCGAAGGCCAGGCGAGGCTGCCTGAAGACGGCATGGATGCTGTAAGTATTATCTAAAATTGTTTCCCATTTGTAATTACTTTTAATTAGATTTAAGTTTAAGGTATAATTAGGTTAAGAGGAACCTCTTACCTGGACCTTATCTAGGGTGGTAGCAGACTGCGTAGGTTTGTTTGTGTGTTTGTTTGTTGCCGGTGGGATTGCCGGACTCGTACCAAGAGCGTAGTTAGTAACATCTTTGGTAGCAGAACGTAATCTTAGCTATCTGCGCCAACAGCCGTCTTAGCCCTGGACTCAATATAGCTACCGAAGTTAAGATTTGATGAGAGATCGATACCGAGAAGTTCGAGATGACGGGTGATAGGAACAGGCACACCTCGGAAAGTGGGAGCCAAGTTGAAAGGGCTCTTTTTAGCAGAGAAGAGACACGCCTGTGTCTTAGAGGCATTGAATCTCACAAGGTTAGCATCACCCCAATCGGAGACAGCTTGCAGAGTAAGATTGGTATGGAGCACCATTGCCTCTCTTAGTTCGTCTATTTCCGGTTTTTTTGCCCTATCTATATATATATAGCTATCGTCTGAATACCTAAAAATACCGGGCTTTAGCAGATCCTTAATGTGAAGCAGAAATAGCATTGCGGAAAGAACAGATCCCTGAGGTACTCCAGCATTAATTGTCACTAAACATACATACATAAACAACATACATAAATAAACATATTGTCACTAAGATAGTTTGGCTCCAACCAGCTCCGAAAAAGCAGTCAAAATCACTAAAAGTAAGGACTGGGCCCTTAAGCCTTCTTCATTTTCGATACAAAAAATTAGTTATTAAAATCATTCATAAAAACCGATATAATCTACATTCTTCGTTCAATCCCCGCCTCCCGCTTCACAGTATGCGAATCGCCCCGCATCTCATCCCTTCAGATTCTCTTCGTATTCCGCCTTAAAGCATAATACTATCCAACTGCTTTACATAATGTATTACGTAGGTATAGGTGGTAAAATAATATTTAAAAAAATGTTAAGGGGAACTCCCGTATACGTAAAGTGGGGATGACATCCTTTTTCGCGTGTATATCCCAAAGTGAGATCTGTTGGAAAAGAATATAAATATATACCCACCCACTGGTTATAAACTAAATTTATCTACGGTTAAACAGTGGAAGACTTGTGAAATGTTGTACAAACAAACTATATGTTGTAACTACATTGGTAGATATCATATTTATATATCACTATCTATCGAAAGGAAAAGGTGCTGAGTATAATTATGGTACCCACGGAAATAATAATTAAATGAAAACACTTACAACTATTGTTCAGGACTCACTAGCGCCTTCGGAGGCGCGCCGGCTTTTCTTCTGTTCGTTGAAGGTTCATATTCCGATAAAAGTTATTATGAGCATATAAACTGAATGAATCTCCGTTTAGCGTGCAACCTCTTCCAATAGTGATTATACTGTTTCCTGACAACCGATGCACCATCATCTGAGCCGCGCAATAGATCCGTACAGAGCATGTAGAACAGCAAGAAAACAGCCAATCATTATTATGATTTAATTTAGTCCAATTATTTTGACATAAATTGGTTTCTGTTCTACACAATGAGTTTCAGTGTGAGCATTGAGAGCGTGAATGTTGCAAAATGATTGTTTCGATTTTAGATCGTAGATAGCCAAATCTAGCGAGCAAAAGTCTTGATTTCTGTGACGTGAACGCATGACTGAATATCTTCTTTGGATGGGAAAAAAGCGTTGTCTTTCTCTAGGCTATACGCGATATAGAGCTGAAGAGGCATGTTACTAATAGATGAATTGTTTTTGATAAGAGGTACAGGAATAACTTTATCAAGTTCGAAAATATCGTTACTAATGATATACTTAATTTCGATAGTAAGATAATTAGAAATAACTCTAACAGCAACCTTCAGAAGTTTATAAATATCTCTGATGTTGTCATTGTCAACTGGCAAGGTCAAATCTCCGTGAAACTATGGTGAAGCTGTCCTGAGATGATGTTGAGCTGATGCTGCAGTTGTTCCGGGGACAGCAATCTTGTATCGATATGACCATGAGTGATATTCGTGACGGTGTCTATAAGAGCTTCTTGAATACTTTTAACTTGAGATACTCTAAGACTGAAGTTTGATTTTTGAGCAATAACTGTAAATGGTTTTCGTTGCCGACAATCCTTTCAATATCCTGTTTATACTGATCTGCAAATCTTTTATCTAGCACACCAAACAAAGTGTTAGCCAGATAGCCTACTTCATTGATCAATCCTCGTTTTTGTCGCAATGAACCATGAGTCTTCAACAGTAAGTTTTAATGTTCAATTTCGTTTACTTCATTCTGCAGTTGTAAAATGATATCTGAGTATTGTTTAGTGACCTGTGTACATAGCTCTTTGATTCTTTTAACGTATTTTTTTGTATTCGAAACGCTATCCCAATAATTTGACATATTGTAATAGACAATTAGCTTCCAATCATCCTTGACATATTGGAGGTCCGCAATTTTATCAAAAAATAGACCTTGATCTTGTTGAATAAGAGTGATGTTGTAGAATGGTGATTGATTGGATGAATGTTGAATACTCTAAAGAAGTTTTTCAACTTTAAAACATGACTGACATGACAAGATGTTGAAGATGATGTATTATCATTTTGTCCTGATGCTGGATCTTGCACTGGTAACAGAATAAGTTTGTTCGCGGGTCGCTTAATGATTTTATATGACTTGCACATATCCATCCTTTCCCGGGAAAACATCCTGAATCCTACCAAGTGCCCAATTAATCTTAACACAAGCCTGCCAAAGCCCACCAGCAGCATTTGCGTGAGCGGTTGCATTGAAGTGCCAAACTATCTGGAGGTCTCTGATATTATTTATGAAGTCTTGATTGATGTTTTGGATGATCTCTTGATATTCCTTTTTTAAAAGCCGGTTAGCACCCACGAAGTTGGTACCGTTGTCACTATACATGTGAGCAGGAGTACGACAGCGGGCACAAAACCTACGAAACGCGGCTAAGAAAGTGGGCGCGCTCAAGTCTGAAACTAACACGAGATGCGCGGTCTTAGTCGCGAGACAAACAAAGACGGCGACATAGCCCTTAGTTGTATTAATACCACGCCCTTTATTAGCCTTTAATTCTACAAATCCGGTAAAATCAACTCCAGTATGAGTAAACGGGCGTGAGGGTGTTACCCTAGCTGGTGGCAGATCACCCATGATTTGTTGATAATTTCCACGACTGAAGCGCCGACATTTCACACAGTTCCTTAACTGACGTTTGACTGTACGAATGCCGCTGATGATCCAAAATTTATCCCTGATATCAGATAAAAATAAACGCGAGCCGCCGTGTAATGTAGTGATATGCGCCTGATCTATAACTAGCGCGGTAAGACGTCCATGACTTGACAAGATAATCAGGTGTTTAGCTCCATAAATGACATTGGGATGCCTGTAACGCCCACCTACCCTTAAGATGCCATCCTTATCGATGAAAGGGTTGAGGCCTATGATCTTACTACTACGAGTACTACGTAATGGACCATGTAATTTTAAATAATTAATGTCTTCCCCAAATTTATGGGCTTGCTCGGCTTTTACGATCAAATTGAATTACCTATTTAATTCCGCTAATGATAATGAACTTCCGCGTGATACCTTTTGCTTAGCGCGCGAACATATGACGAAACGTGATATCCATGCAATAACCCTGACGACACGAGTCAGTGAACTATGTTGCTGAAGCAAATCGCTGACTAGTAAAGATTCGCATTTTAAGGCTGCGTTCACATTGTGCCTTTTCATTTCAATATTTGGAGTTTCATAATTTGTATGATTTTGAGTGTTGGAATCGAATTTTAAAAGCCATGATGGGCCTTCCCACCACAATTTATGATCTCATAGGGCTTTTTTATGAATTCCTCTAGTAGCGCAGTCCGCGGGATTATCTTCGGACTTTACGTGTTGCCAACACGAGGCTGGCACGACTTCTACGATCTTTTGTACGCGGTTTGAGACAAACTGCTTCCATCTTGATGGTTCTCCCTGTAGCCAACCGAGGACGATCATTGAATCAGTCCAGGCATATAACTTGGCATCAAGATTAGAAATAGATTTTATCACTTTTTCAAGAAGTTGTGAAAGCAGTACCGCACCTAGTAGTTCAAGTCGCGCTATAGTTTGTTTGTTGATTTCGGAGCTAGTTTGGTTTTTCCAGCTACTAGCGTTGATGTGCATCCGCCTTTATTGTCGTGCGTCACAAGGTATATTGCACAAGCGTACGCCCTTTCTAAAGCGTCGCAAAATGAATGCAATTGAACTGATATTTTTATATATTATTTCCTTACTGATCCTCCTCTGTCAGCTGAGATGCTGACGATTCGGCAGAGATTTCCTCCATCTCCCAGTACTTTGAGATGTCTGAAAGGTCGTTGATTACGACATGGCAATGAAATGTTTTCACATTGCCTGATAAAATCCATCCCATCTTAGTTTGCTGTGCTATAGGCGCCTGAACGGGCCCTTTGATCAATCCACTCATAATGATATCTGAGTAAAAACTAGCATCTAAGAGGATATCGATGGGTCTCGAAACATTGTACTGTGGGTCGGCTAAATTGATATGTTGAAGATGAGGCCAACATGTTCTCGGAAATGACGCGTTCGGCAAGTTATTTATGACCCTACGCATGACCAATGCTTCAGTCTGAATTTCATAATCCCCGTATATTGAACGACAGTGCAAAAGAACAATTCCCTTTGTCTGTTCGGTATTAGGGCCGACACCTGTAACTGTTGCCTGACAGTGTCGACGCGGCAACCCAAGTAACTAAGTTGCGTTCTCAGATATAAGAGAAACCTGAGAGCCCTGATCTAAGAGCGCGCGTAGAGTTACAAACGTGCCATCAGCTGATTGAACGTCTAATAGCACGGTGGTTAGTAAACTTCAACCGGCGCGGTCACGTTGTTGAAATTCAGGTCGTGAGTGAGGCTCGGTATCACCGCAGTTGATGATGAGGGTTGAGATGGGGAGATTGTCACTGAATGTAACCTTGATCGAGCGTATGGATAACGCATACGCTCGATAGCAAGGTATGTTTCCCGTTACATTCCCTACAACGTTTATTTGACATACATTCTTTGGCATTATGATTATACAGACAATTCGGACAAATATGAAATTTCGTAATAGTCTTATCCGGTGACATGTTAATAAATTTATTACATTTATATAAGTTGTTTTTGTGACTCATATTGCAGATTACGCATTTGTTCGATTTTTTTTTTTTTTTTTTATTAGAAATTTGAGTGCGTTTGACCTCTATCTAGCCTGATAGGAAGCTAAGATGAGGTCTAAGGTGTATCACGCAGACTCAAAAAATGCCTGTTCACTCTTGCCTTGAATATCCCTAAATTATATGTATGGGGAAACATCGACGCAGGGAGGGAATTCCACACCTTAGCGGTTCGCACAATGAAGGAGGAGGCGAATCGAGAGGTACGATGAGGAGGAATATCGACCACAAATGGGTGGAATCCCTGTCCACGTCGTGTTGTCCGATGGTGGAATGGTGCAGGGGGAATTAAATTATGTAATTCCTGCGCACACTCCCCGAAGTGCAACCTGTAGAAGACACACAGACTTGCTACCAGTCGGCGATGTTCGAGGCTGTGGAGCCGTCCTGCCGTAAGCAACTCATCACCAACGAGTCTTCTGGCACGTCTGTCGATAGCTTCCAGGGCTTCGAGCTGATAGCGGGCAGATCCATCTCATAGGTGGGAGCAATACTCCATACATGAGCGGACTTGAGCTGTGTAAAGGCTCAACAGTTGGTCAGGGGTAAAATACCGTTGGACCTTGGAGAGGATGCCCAGTTTTTTAGAAGCCGTCTTAGCCCTGGACTCAATATAGCTACCGAAGTTAAGATTTGATGAGAGATCGATACCGAGAAGTTCGAGATGACTGGGGATAGGAACAGGCATACCCCGGAAAGTGTAATTGATGACCGGTTGATAGGTTTTATTATCTTGATAATAAAGTTTAGAATTAGTTGGTTTTGATTGGAGTAACGTTTAATATTGTTATTGATTGATGACAAAATTTCCCTATCTTTCCAAGAGATGGGTTCGAGAGCTATGAATTTGCCCTCGAGGAACGTCATAAACTCATCTAACGACGCCAAATCTCGTGGTGATTTACGAGATTCCTTGTAATCACAATAGGTTTCTTGATCAATTTTTTACACAACAAATGAACTAACATAGGATCTCAAGTAGTGGTATCTACGCCTAAGTTATGAATTGCATGGATGCACTCTGTGGTTGTGTCATAAAGCTTCTTTAGCTCGAAGGAGGATGATTGCTTCGTGATATTATGCTGATTAAGAAATAGCTCTATTTGCTGGGTGAAGAGAACCTGAGGGTTGTTGTACCGATTAAATAGGATATCCCACGCCGTATCGTAGTTCTCAGCGGAGATATGCAGGTGCTGAATAAGACGCTCAGTTTCCCCTTTGACCTTGCCCTTCAAATGTTGCATTTTCTGAGCTTTGCTGATAGAGTTATTATTATGAATAGTCTCAGAAAAGAGGCTCAAAAAAGTGGGCCAATGAGTACACTTGCCCGTGAAAAAGGTAATTTCAAGTTTTGGAACTGATTGTTCCAAATGGGTACTAGAGGACAATTTACTATTTAATTAACGTTTGATATTCCTATAGAGAGTTTCAAGCCTACAAAATTCACTCTCATAACCTATATCGCCTCCAGCAAGTACCTATATTATTAATTTTTTAATGAGTGTTATCTATAGTCGTCCATCTGGCCTAAATATTTCGCAACTCGTCTTCTATTTCCCACTTTTCGAAAATTTTATTCACGTCTATGCTCTTAATTAACTTACTCAATGCTCTGAAAATATATGTACGTTGCAATGTAAGAAGTTCGTCGAGCTGTCCACTAGGCTGAATTGCCTTATCCGCTGTACGAGGTTGAACTGCCTGCTGCAGCTTCCCAAATTCCAAGATACGACTACGAAATGCCTGATAAGTATCATTACAAGCCTGATAGGAACTTCCTGCTAAGTACTGAGTAGCTTCCTCTGGATATTTCGACAGGAGCTCGTGGTTCTTATCAAACTCGTCCCAAAGGCTATTTAAAAGTTCTAATTTTCCTGATAAATACTCTAACGTCTTCCTCGACGCAGAGTCCTTGTTGAAATTGATCAGAAGTTTGTTGATTTTGGCAACGATTTCCGCTTGACGGATAATAACTGATTCCATGATGAAGAAAAAAGGTAAGTATTGGACAGATCTTACTTGAGCAGTGATGAGTGCGATCTGACTGATTATCGAATCGCTACCGGTTGACTGATTGTCGAACTGCTTCTACGATAGTCGCTGATAAAGTCCAGAAATACACGGCACCACTCTGAGTCACGAATAACAGTTTGTTAATCACAAAAATGCACTCGTGACTGGTCCCGTCTTTTTCCCGGTCCGAACGAAGGACCAAAACAAATGTAGGGGCTGATCGCCACGTCTACACTTGATGATGATGAAGTGAGGTGATCGCTCTGGTGGTATGGAGAGAGGTTTTGAAATAATACCACCTTAGTTGAGTACTTGAATTAGACTGATTTATTCATATCGACTTTGATCACTTGGAATGTATGAATGACGTTAAACTACTGAGTCGGCATCTGCCTGACCTACTTATTGTAAGTATTGTTCAATAGATTGAACAAATACTTTACAGTGATTTATAGTCGATTAGCCCAAGGCAATTAAAATTGATACAACACAATGTTCGTTGTCTATTTGTCGTACAAAATGGCGACAAAATGCGACGCGCAACCACGCCCGTCCGTCAGGCACTATATTACACTATTTCAGTGAATTTATCGCCGTACATCACCCTATAACAGGTGGCAAACACGGACTAACTAATAATTAACGAATAAACTAATAATTAACAGTCAAAACACAACAACAATTCTTATGCTGACCGCGACAGGCTATTTGCGACTGAACACGCGTCTCGCTTCCGAGCGATACCAGTAGCCACTGACCGTGCGCCCGCGCGCAGTTTTACAGAGGCAAAAAGTGAAAACCGTTTGGCCTTGACCTAGAACGGGCTGGCTAATCGACGCTTGACTTTGTATGAATTCTATTACAAACGATCCCCCATCCCGGTCTGAGAAGCAGACTACTAGCTTATTCTACCGGAAGACGAGAGAGAGACGCCTCGGCTCTCCTCAAGATCGAACCTTCGACCAACACCTCAGCCACACGTGGAGTTCCATCTCCACCAAGAATCAAACGTAAGATGCGCCCTCGGCGCCAAAGCAATGACGCCAGATTTTCCTCTTTCAACAATACTAAATCTCCCTCCCGGGGAGGCTCAGTCCGGTCTGTCCACTTCACTCTCTGTTGCAACAAGTGCAAATATTCAAGAGAACAGCGACTGCTAAAGTTCTGGCTCATTTGCTGTAACATTTGAAAACGCGACAACCGCGAAATACGTTCATCCCTCCACGGGTATTCGGGCAGGGCTTTCAACGCCCCCCCCCCCCCCCCACTAACATATGACCAGGAGTAAGAAGACCTCCAATCATTCGGATCCTGAGACATTGGACAGAGAGGACAGGAGTTGAAGACCGCCTCAACTTTACAAAATACTGTTACCCCTTTTTGGGCAGCAATTTGCCTTAAACTATTACAATTATTTACAAGAAATTCACAAACATCCTATTTCACCAAAACATTCAAGTTCAGCACACAAAAAGTAATACCTAGAGCCTACCCTTTAAATATAAAAAGTCCCACAAATCCTGACATATTGTGCTTCACAGAATCTTTTAATTAAAAGTAGGAGGAAATATAAACATATGCAATTATAAACTTGCAGCAAACTATTTTAGGGTAGAAAAGAAGGGAGGATCTTGTATTTTTACTAAAAATGGTATAGAAAGTAAGGAGTTAACCTGTTTTAATGACTTGGCTACAAATCATAATTTTGAATGCTGTGCAGCAAGCCTACTCTCATATTATATTATAGTTTTGTGTATATATAAAGTTCCATCAAAAAGAGCAAGTTATATTCAGTATTTTCTTGAAAAATTTGACCAATTGCTTTCTGAATTTTATTAAAAATATACAAATCATAAGTAAATAATTATAGGTGACATGAATATAAATATTATATACTTATAGAGAATAAATATTTAACTCAATTAAGAGACATTTTAAATAAATATAACTTAATTTCACATATAAATGTGCCAACAAGAAGGAAAAAATGTATAGATATAATAATTTCGAATATAATGCACACGGTTATACTTTACCATTATGCCTATCTGATCATGACACTGCATAAGCCATCAAGTTAGAGGTGGAAAAAAAGAAGGCTGTACCAGAAAAGATTTTCTATTTCAAAAGAATATACTCTTTTGAAAATATAGAATAAATAAAAGTCTATTTGGCTAGCCTTTTTTTTCTAATGTTTATGAGCATAATAATGTGAACAAGGCATTTGATAAATTTCATGACATCTTTAGTCTTTTATACATAGGGCGCACTGTAAGTTTCCGGAACTGGCTACTTACATAAACAATATTTAAAAATTTATTGCAACATTTGAAAATAGAACTCTGTAGAAGGCTGTAGAATGCAGTTTGTTTCATCTGACTGTCTTTTGTTTTTACCTTGTGGCGCCATTTAAAAAATTGTGTGTTTGCATCAACATGGATTTAACTCGGGAAAATTTTCGTAGTATGATTTTCTACGATTTTAAGTGTAATTTGACAGCTCAACAGAGCATCGCTCGGCTTGAAACAGCTTTTGGCAATAAAGCACCATGCAAGACAACTGTTTATAGCTGGTTTGCAGAATTCAAGCGTGGTCGTATCAATCTCAGTGACGAATCTCGCGATGGTCGGCCGTCCACCGCTGTGACCAACAAAAACATCAATGCTGTGCGCCGTATGATTGAAACAGACAGGCATGTGACCTACCATGAAATTCGCGCATCCTTAGAAATAGGCATGAGTCAAATACAATTAATCCTACACAAACATTTGGGTGTGAGAAAGCTGTGCTCGCGGTGGATCCCACACAACTTGACCGAGGCTCAAAAAACGGACCGCGTCACTTGGTGCAGTGCCATCCTTACCAGATTCAACGAAGGTGCGTCAAATTTGGTGTGAGACATAGTAACAGGTGACGAAACATGGATTTATTGCTACGATCCCAAAATAAAGCAGCAATCGAGCGTATGGGTCTTTCAAGATGAGCCGAAACCAACCAAAGTGGCGCGCGTGAAAAGTGCATCTAAGCGGATGACTGCTTCTTTTTTTAATAAAACTGGACACGTGGCTACTGTTGCTTTAGAGAATCGTCGTACAGTGAATAGTGACTGGTACACGACCATTTGTTTGCCGGAAGTTATTAACGAACTCCGTAAAAATAACCGTAAACGCCGTATCATCCTGCACCACGACAATGCTAGTTCTCACACGGCCAGACAGACAAACGACTTTTTGAAGGCGAAAAATGTAGAACTCATGAGTCATCCTGCTTACAGTCCCGACCTGGCACCTTGTGACTTTTTTCTGTTCCCAAAAATTAAGAACCAATTACGCGGTCAACGATTTTCATCACCAGAAGAGGCTGTCGAGGAGTATGAAAAACACGTTTCAGAGTTCACCACAGAGGAGTGGCACAAAAGTTTTCAAAACTGGTTTCATCGAATGAAAAAGTGCATAGACGCCAAGGGAGATTATTTTGAAAAACAATAAATTAATTTTGTACCTTTAATAGTATTTTTACATATTCATTCCGGAAACTTATAGTGCGCCCCATACCCTCTGTTTTCCTCAAATCAAATTCTGTAACCAAGTGACAAAACCACAGTGGATTACAAATGAACTTAAAAAAAGCAGCAAGGTTAAAAGAAAAATGAGATTCAAATATTACTATACAAAGACTGAAAATGATAAAAACATTTATAATAAATATAATAAACTATTCAGAAAATTTACTATTATATCTAAGTAAATGACAAATCAAAAACATGTTTTATCTAGTAAAATGTTTGTAAAGTAACCTGGAATGTAATAAAAAATTAAACAAATAAAACACTCAATAAAGATTTTATAAATAAAATTGATTATAGAAATAAAGTAATTATTGATCCAGCGGAGATAGCTATATAACATTAACTTTCTTATAGAAGAAACAAATAAAATTAATTATAATCTAGAAAATACAACTCGAAATACTATGAATAATAGTATTTTCTTAGATCTGTAAGTTCGGAGGATGGGTTCGGAGGAGTTCAGTAAGTCTTTTATGGGAAAGCGTATACTTTTTTTATAATAAATTGCCAGAATCGGTCCTTGATATGCCAGAAAGAAAATTCAAAGCTCATGTAAAGAAAGTACTTTGTGAGAAGGCTTATTATAGGACCGATGACTATCTTAAAGGCAAAAAATTCTGGCTTGAGCTTGGCGCGGGTCCCTCTTAAAGGTTTGTATACTTAGACATGTCATAATTTGATACATTGGTACAAACAAAATTTACAAATTGACATTATTTTAAATTTTGTAATTCTTATACTTCAATTTAATTATGACATAACAAACAATATAATCTCAGTCCATCCATATAACTAATTTTAAGCAGTGCAGTTTGTTGCCGCTTCTTCTGCACTTGCGCCTAGGAAGCAGTGTAAACTTCGCTGTAAGTAACGATTTGACGTCAACATTTGTGCAATAGAAAACAAAGTGACTATTATTAAGAGATATTACACAGTACATATAAATATCCTATGACAATAAAGATATTTTTAATTGAATTGAATTATCATGAAAATTATTCTTTCATTAAAAAATACAAATTCAGAAGAGTATGATTCAATATTGATATTTCACTAATATATTTCACAGAACACACTGGAACAATAAAATCGAAAGAACGCCATACCAAAAAATATGCAACCCTTTTTTTGTCTGGGACTCTGAGGAGAGTCCCTCTCGCCACCGACCTCCATCTCAACGGGCCTGGCACCCTCTACGGGAAAACGGCCCCGTTCAAGACGAACTTGGACAGGAGTCTCAATGACGAGAAAGCGGAACCTCCGGAACACCACATGACCCGCGACCGTGACGACCGTGATTCGGCGCTGGGCTTCATTCCTGTTCGCTCGCCATTACTAAGGAAATCCTGGTTAGTTTATTTTCCTCCGCTTACTAATATGTCACCGGGTTTCTAGAACGAGCGGGGGTGTGATTTTTACGAAAACTGTTTTTCTACATTGATATAGGTAAAGTTTGCAGTTTTTCTTTAAAACAACTTTAAATCATCATCTTAGGCACTACAGCCTCGGGTGGGCCTTGGCTTGGTGAAGCAAATCTCTCCAGCCAATTCTGTTCTTGGCCTTTTGTTACCAATTCATTCAATTCGGCCATATGAGTTTAATCTGCCTGCGTATTAAAAGCCACGATAAACAGTAGATGCGCTCGCGAGGCGTATGATTTATCTTTTGTGCAACATTTGGTGGCATTAAATATTTTTCATTTTCCAATAAATAGTGAAGACGTCCAGGAAGATCAAGAAAGAGTTAGGTAGAACAGCTAAGATAAAAGGCAGGGGTCATGTCGTATTAAACGCTAAAACACAAAGCAGAAAATCGAGAAGTCTAGCGCATACTCCACTAAAAAGAGCATTAAGCTCTTAAATGAGAAGAAAAAGAATGAATAGTGTGTAAATTGATATTTGATTGGTTTTTAGAAATATAATTTTCATTGTTATAATGCCGATTGACCGCATTGGCAGAAGATAACAAAAGGTTCTTTGTTGGGTTTAGAAGAAGAGAGGGACAGTAATAAACTTGACAAGAGTGACAGCGAAGTAGAATATTACCTCATTGAAGATAGTGTACAGAAAGACATTGAGTTATCATCATGTGATAAAGGCGGCCTCAACCTGATAACCAGCAAGCTTGAAATTGTTATTTAAGTACTTATTATAATCAAGCCAAAGGCTGAAGTGTGTTCTACGATTTCATGTTTGAGGAAAGTCACGCAATACAAGCGCATGACTAAATTTTATAGCTGAACATAGATTTTGTTAATGTATATGTAATTTTTTATCATAATATCATTATCCTTACTAATATTATAAATGTGAAAGCGTGGATGTTTGTTACCTTTTCACGCAAAAACTACTTGACGAATCATCATGAAACTTTGTACACATATCCTGGGAGGTACTAGAAGTAACATAGGGTACCTTTTATCCCGGAAAAGTGTAATGTTCCCGTGGGATACGCGAGCGAAGCCGCGGGCAAAAGCTAGTATATAATAAAACTAAGTTGAGAAAATGTGCGTGCCGATAAAACTTAAAAAGGAGTCCTAGCACGATAAAGGGACTTATATAGTGTGATAGCCCTTTATTCCCTCTCGAACAAGAAAGTTCCCGTTTTAACGTAAAGGGTGTGTCTTTAAAGATATAGGGGCTTTTCCAACCCTTCAACTCGGAAAGTAAGTGTAGTGGCGCCATCTGTTGTCGAGTAGTTGACTTCATTCATTGTCCAAAGTGGCGCCATCTGTTGTCGAATAGTTGAATTTCATTCATTGTACACAATATGGACTTTAACGAACGATTATTTGGGGCGCGAAATTTAAAATTCCAATTTCAATAAAGTCTTAAAGGAGGACTTATATAGTGTGATAGCCCTTTATTCCCCCTCGAACAAGAAAGTTCCCGTTTTAACCTAAAGGGTGTGTCTTTAAAGATATAAAGGCTTTTCCAACCCTTCAACTCGGACAGTAAGTGTAGTGGCGCCATCTGTTGTCGAGTAGTTGAACTTCATTCATTGTCCAAAGTGGCGCCATCTGTTGTCGAATAGTTGAATTTCATTCATTGTACACAATATGGACTTAAACGAACGATTATTTGGGGCGCGAAAATTTAAAATTCCAATTTCAATAAAGTCTTAAATTACATTTGTTACTATAATAAAGTTATTAAACTTTGTGTATTTATACAGCAGTAGCTAACTTATATGATGGAGTTAAAGCGACATCATTTTAGTTATTAAAATTACTTTTGAAAACATTTTAAAATTTAAGTTCTTAAATTTCGCGCCTTTACTGCGTATGCTACAGCTGCAGCACCTATTGTTACGGCGGACGATAATGTCGAGAAAATTCTATCTAGAAGGTGTGAGAAAGAATGTATTTCCAAACTTTCTCGAATATCCTAGCGCCAACTTTCTCGAATATCCTAGAGCCTAGCTTTCTGAATATATAAGAGCCCGGTGTTGCCAGAGTTAGTTTGATTTGAACAGCGAAACAAGCGATTTCGAAACGAAAAAGAAAGAAGTTATCTGCGTGTCAGCCTTTATTTTGAAGTATCACGTGTGAGTATTTTTAATAGTGTGTTTAATTAATTCTTGATTTCGAAGCGAAGAAGAAAAAAGTTATCTGTGAGCCTTTATTGTGAAATATCAAATGTGAGTATTTTTAATACTGTATTTAATTAATTCTAATGGTTTTTTTTTATTATCTTTTAATTGTAATTTCCTTAACTTTCAAGTAGTCGCGCGGCGTTGAATCGATGCCTTCTATATACTTTGGCCGTAAAAAAAATATCGCGCGACCGCTTGAAGATAAATTTTTTTTTTCTTTGTCTTAACGTGCTCCACGTTTACGTAACAATATATTTGTCTATAAAATGTTCATTTAATTTATATTTTACAGAATACAATGCCTAGACGTAAAAGAGGTGGAGATCTTGCCAGTTCTGCAGCAAAACGGCGGAAACAAAAAGAAAATCGAAGAAATGAAACGGAAGAAGAGCGCGAAGCACGTTTACAAAATCAACGAACCAGAATGAGCACCCTGAGAAGCGGAAAAAGCGAAGAAAGAAAAGAAAATAAAAGTATTGAAGAATCGAGCATTTTAAAAGATAATCTAACAAAGGAAGCATTCCACTACAAACCGACGAAGAAATATTACGATCATAAATATGTTGTGATCGGAAAAATGAATTACATTTGCCACGCGAAAAAATTCAGTAAAGAAACACCAGGTCTCTGTTGCATGAATGGAAAAATTCGGTTACCACCACTGGAAGCACCTCCACAGGAATTTCTACATTACATGACCGGGGAAACACCAGAATCACTTTCTTCAAAATATAAGATCATACAATTCCTGCTTTCAAATGACTTCTTTCGATGTTACTTCGACTGACAATAATAGAGACAAATTTAAATATGTATTTTCAATTCAAGGGCAAATTTATCACAAAATTGGATCGTTACTACCAATGCCTAACGATGACTATAAATTTCTGCAAGTATATTTCATCGGAAATGAAGAAAACGAAATTGATCAACGATGTACAAATTTTATTGGATTAAACCGCGAAATAATCCAAGATGTACAAAGGATCTTACTCAAATACAATCAACTGATTTACATATTCAAAACAACACTAGACCGCATGATTTGTGATGACTAAAAAAATGTAATTCGAGCCGATATAAGACCACGTGGAGAACACGAACGTAGATTTAATGCACCTCAGATAGATGAAGTCGCCATCGTTATTGTGGCCAATGAAAATACAAGCCGTGACATAATTGTACAACGAAGAAGAAAAGGATTACAACGCATTGCATAGACACACCATTCATATGATGCTCTTCAATATCCGTTAATATTTCTGCACGGAGAGGATGGTTATCATTTCAATATAAAACAAATTCATCCTAAAACAGGCATAGAAACAAACAAAAAAGTCACTTCCAAGGAGTTCTATGCTTACCGCTCAATGATCAGAGACAATGAAATATACAATCACATTCTCAACACTCGCCGTTTATTCTAACAATTTCTGGTAGATATGTACGCAAAAATAGAAGCAGAACGGATGCTTTACATAAGACTGAATCAGGAGAAACTACGCACAGAAGATTACATCCACCTTCAAGATGCGATCATAAATGACGGCAATATTGACGATATTGGAACAATGGTAATCTTACCCTCATCATACATAGGAAGTCCAAGACATATGCACGAATATACTCAAGATGCCATGACCTACGTAAGAAAATATGGACGACCTGATCTCTTCATAACATTTACATGCAACTCATCATGGCCAGAAATCAAAGAACAACTAAAATACGGACAAACCTCCATGGATCGACACGACATGATAGCCCGAGTTTTTCGACAAAAACAAATAAGATTTATTGAAGTCATCACAAAATACCACATCTTTGGAACCGTTAAATGCTGAATGTATACAATCGAGTGGCAAAAACGAGGATTACCTCACTCACACAATCTCATATGGCTACATGATAAAATTTATCCCACGGATATCGACAAGATCATCCAAGCTGAATTTCCCAATCCACAAAATGATCCGGAACTATACAACATAGTAGTGAAAAACATGATTCACGGACCATGTGGACCATTAAACTTCAATGCGCCATGCATGAGTGATGGAAAATGTACAAAAAAATATCCAAAACCATACTTGGACGATACAAAAACTGAAGATGACGGCTATCCCAAATATAGAAGACGATCACCGAAAAACGGTGGCTTCACAGCAAAAATACGAATACAAGGCAGAGGCGAACTGGAAATAGATAATCAATGGGTAGTACCATATAACCCACTACTTTCCAAAATGTTCCAAGCACACATAAACGTTGAATATTGCAATTCAGTAAAATCTATTAAATATATATGTAAGTACGTAAACAAAGGTAGTGATATGGCAGTATTTCAAATAGTCCAAAATAGCGACCAAAATAATAGAAATGATGAAATCCTCATGTACCAAATGGGACGATACATCAACAGTAACGGAGCAGCGTGGAGGATTTTTAGTTTTCCCATACACGAACGCGAACCAGCTGTGCAACATCTAGCAGTACATTTGGAGAATGGACAGAGAGTTTACTTCACAAAAGTCTCGGCTAGAAAAATTGCAAGCAAACCACCTCAGAACACAACATTAACAGCTTTTTTCTAACTTTGCCAAATGGATCCATTCGCAAAGACGTTACTGTATGTCGACGTCCCTATTTATTATACGTGGGACAAAACAAGGAAAATTTTTCAACGACGAAAACAAGGAATGCCAGAAGAGGGTCATCCAGAAATAATGAAAACTAACGCAATAGGTCGAGTATACACTGTACATTCAAACAATGCCGAATGTTTCTATCTCCGAATGTTGTTACACGAAATACGGGGACCAACAAGTTTCACAGATCTCAGGACTATTGACGGCTACATATAACAGACTTACAGAGAAGCATGTGAACGTTTAGGATTATTTGAAAACGATAACCACTGGGAATTAACACTATAAGAAGCCACACTCACAGCTTCAGCTGGACAAATTCGACAGTTATTCGCCATAATTCTAACAACATGTAACCCATCAAACTCAAAACAGCTATGGGACTCTTTCAAAAGGAATATGAGTGATGATATATTGTACCAAATCCGATAAGCTAATCCAGAACTGACTATAGAATTCAATGACGACATCTTCAATGAAACACTCATTCGCTTAGAAGATAAATGTTTAGCAATAAATAACGAGACCTTAGTAGAAATTGGAATGCCAGCACCACAAAGAAATACTTTTAGTGTGCTAAACTACGAAATTACAAAGGAAAAAAGCTACAACGTCAATGAATTACTTGAATACATTGCTCACAACAAACCACTCCTCAATGACAATCAAAAAAAAGTTTACAACGTTATAATGAACCGAATAAATAACAACACTGGTGGAATTATTTACTTGGACGCACCAGGAGGCACCGGTAAAACGTTTCTAATAAATCTAATACTGGCGGAAATACGTGCTGAAAAACACATCGCACTGGCACTAGCATCATCCGGCATTGCAGCCACACTTATGGAAGGAGGACGAACTGCCCATTCTGCCTTACAACTACCGTTGAATATAGCCGCACAACAATTCCCGGTATGTAAAATCTCAGGAACATCTGAACGGGGTCAACTTCTAAAACATGCTAAAATTATCTTCTGGAATAAATGCACCATGGCCCATAAAAAATCACTAGAAGCCATGGACAGAACATTACAAGAATTGCGAAAAAACTCTGAAATAATGGGAGGAGCTCTACTCATACTCTCAGGAGATTTTCGACAATCACTTCCAGTTATTCCCAAATCAACACCAGCAGACGAGATCAATGCATGCTTAAAAAAGTCACATCTCTGGCCGCAAGTACAAATACTGCAATTAACAAAAAACATGAGGGTTGAACTATCAAAAGATGAAACAACAGCACATTTTGCTAAAATACTTTTACAAATAGGCGAAGGTACATATCCTACTGACCAAACGACCGGCCTCATTGAAGTCAATAGTCAACTTTCCTACTGAATTTCTAAACTCTTTACAAGTACCAGGAATGCCATTACACTGCCTTCGTCTGAAAAGGATCTCCAATTATACTACTCAGAAATCTCAACTCCCCAAAACTATGTAATGGAACGAGGATGATCGTAAAACAGCTATCGAATAATGTCATTGAAGCTGAACTTATTTCTGGAAAGAACAAAGGACACACAGTATTTATACCTAGAATACCACTGATCTCTTCTGAATTGCCATTTCAATTTAAAAGATTGCAGTTTCCAATTAAATTAGCCTTTAGTTTTACAATTAAAAAAGCGCAAGGGCAAACTTTAAAATATTGTGGCATCAACCTCAAAGAATCCTGCTTCTCTCTCGGTCAGCTATATGTAGCTTGCTCAAGAGTAGGAAGTTCGAAAAATTTATATATATATATATATACCCCGGACAATAAAATTAAAAATGTTGTTTATAAACAAGTAGTGTAAATAATGAGAAAATGTAAATACATGTAAATATAGAAAACGTTTTCAAAATATTTTTTTTACTTTTTACATCATAGTATGTGTTTCTGCTAGGTGGTCAGACGACCTGAGCAAGGTTGCAGGAAAACGCTGGATGCAGGCCGCTTCCGATCGGTCGTTTTGGAAATCCTTGGGGGAGGCCTATGTCCAGCAGTGGACTTCCTGTGGCTGATATGATGATGATGTTTATTTATTTCATCTACCACGTAATCTCATATCAACCCCGAGCGAAGCCGGGTGTCATAGCTAGTTTTTTTAATAAAGAAGCCCTTGAACCAAATACATGAAATAACTCACTAAAAATCACTATATTTGAGATATTTTAGAGGATTGTTTTGTTAAATATTTTTCCAGAAGTTTTGGATTTTTCATTAAAACTATTATTATTTATAAAACAAATATTTTTTCTTTTTAAAACTATTCCAAACCTTTGAAATTCTATAGTTTGTTTAGTATTATTATAGAATAGGTATAATATAAATAGAAGGTTAATAATATGTAGGCAAAACTTATGAAGCCTTCCTGACATTAGTTTTAACTAAACTTAGTTTTTTAAATTTTTATACTTTAAAATTTTGCAAACAACGCAATTTATCTTCTCAAAACTAATCAAATATCAATTTACACACTATGTATTCTTTTTCTTCTCATTTAAGAGCTTAATGCTCTTTTTAGTGGAGTATGCGCCAGACTTCTCGATCTTCTGCTTTGTGTTTTAGCGTTTAGTACGACATGACCCCTGCTTTTTCTCTTAGCTGTTCTACCTAACTCTTTCTTGATCTTCCTGGACGTCTTCACTATTCATTGGAAAATGAAAAATATTTAATGCCACCAAATGTTGCACAAAAGATAAATCATACGCCTCGCGAGCGCATCTACTGTTCATCCTGGCTTATAATACACAGGCAGACCAAACTCATATGGCCGGATGGTTTACAAGATCTATTTATTTATTTATTTATTAAAATCTTTATTGACCAAAATGGTACAAAAGATCTAAAAGCGCTTGGAGTGAGGAATTGGTAAGAAAAGGCCAAGGACAGAATTGGATGGAGAGATTTGCTTCACCAGGCCAAGGCCCACCCGAGGCTGTAGTGCCTAAGATGATGATTTAAAGTTGGTTTAAAGAAAAACTGCAAACTTTACCTTTTATTGAAATTTTGAAATTTATATTGAAAAACGGTTTTCGTAAAAATCACACCGATATATTAGTAAGCGGAGGAAAAGAAACTAACCAGGATTTCCTTAGTAGTGGCGAGCGAACAGGAATGAAGGTTCCGGAGGTTCCGCTTTCTCGTCATCGAGACTCCTGTCCAAGTTCGTCTTAAACGGGGCCGTTTTCCCGTAGAGGGTGCCAGGCTGAGATGGAGGTCGGTGGCGAGAGGGACTCTCCTCAGAGTCACAGACAAAAAAAGGTCGCATATTTTTTGGTATGGCGTTCTCTCGATTTTAGTGTTCCAGTGTGTTCTGTAAAATATATTAGTGAAATATCAATATTGAATCATACTCTTCTGAATTTGTATTTTTTAATGAAAGAATAATTTTCATGATAATTCAATTAAACATATCTTTATTATCATAGGATATTTATATGTAATATCTCTTAATAATAGTCACTTTGTTTTCTTTTGCACAAATGTTGACGTCAAATCGTTACTTACAGCTAAGTTTACACTGCTTCCTAGGCGCAAGTGCAGAAGAAGCGGCAACAAACTGCAGTGCTTAAAATTTGTTATATGGATGGACTGAGATTACATTGTTTGTTATGTCATAATTAAATTGATAGAATTAATAAGAATTACGAAATTTAAAATAATGTCAATTTGTAAATTTTGTATGTACCAATGTATCAAATTATGACATATCTAAGTATACAAACCTTTAATAGGGACCCGCGCCAAGCTCCAGCCAGACTTTTTTGTATTTAAGATAGTCATCGGTCCTATGATAAGCCTGCTCACAAAGTACTTTTTTTACATAAGCTTTGAATTTTCTGTCTGGCATATCAAGGACCGATTCTGGCAATTAATTATAAAAAAGTATACACTTTCCCATAAAAGACTTACTGAACTTCTCCGAACCTATCCTCCGAACTTACAGATCTAAGAAAATACTATTATTCATAGTATTTCGAGTTGTATTTTCTAGATTATAATTAATTTTATTTCTTTTTTCTATAAGAAAGGTATTAAACGTTGTATAGCTATCTCCGCTGGATCAATAATTACTTTATTTCTATAATCAATATTATTTATGAAATCTTTATTGAATGTTTTATTTGTTTAATTTTTTATTACATTTCAGGTTACTTTACAAACATTTTACTAGAAAAAACATGTTTATGATTTGTCATTTTCTTAGAAGTAATAAGTAATAAGTAAATTTTCTGAATAGTTCATTATATTTATTATAATTGTTTTTATCATTTCCAGTCTTTGTATAGTAATATTTGAATCTCATTTTTCTTTTAACCTTGCTGCTTTTTTTAAGTTCATTTGTAATCCACTGTGGTTTTGTCACTTGGTTACAGAATTTGATTTAAGGAAAACAGAGGGTATATAAAAGACTAAAGATGTCATGAAATTTATCAAATGCCTTGTTCACATTATTATGCTCATAAACATTAGAAAAAGAAAGGCTAGCCAAATAGACTTTAATTTATTCTAAATTTTTAAAAGAGTATATTCTTTTGAAATAGAAAATCTTTTTAGGTATAGCCTTTTTTTTTCTCCACCTCTAACTTTATGGCTTATGCAGTGTCATGATCAGATAGGCATAATGGTAAAGTATAACCGTGTGCATTACTTATATTCGAAATTATTATATCTATACATTTTTAGGGTTCCGTACCTCAAAAGGAAAAAACGGAACCCTTATAGGATCACTTTGTTGTCCGTCTGTCCGTCCGTCCGTCCGTCTGTCAAGACCCTTTTTCTCAGGAACGCGTGGAGGTATGAAGCTGTTATATCAATTACTCAGGTCTACTGTCCCTTGAAGCTGTGAAAAAATCAAACTTCTAAGCCAACGCAATCAAAAGATACAGCCGTTTATGCCGCAAATTTTCGACACTTGCAAGGGAATCAAAACCTACAGGGTGCTTCCCGTGAACTCAGAATCTTGAAATTTGGTACGAAGCAACGTCTTATAGCATAGATAAAGGAAAAATTACGAAAACCATACATTTTTAGTTACATCACATAATATATTTTTTTTAATAATTTTAAACTTACTACCCATTTCCTCATAAACCCGTAGAGGTATTAAATTGAAATTCATACCAAATACTAAACCTTGCAGGTTTGTACGAAACCCTCGGTGCGCGAGTCCGACTCGCACTTGGCCGGTTTTTGTTTCCTTCAAGTTGGCACATTTATATGTGAAATTAAGTTATATTTATTTAAAATGTCTCTTAATTGAGTTGAATATTTATTCTCTATAAGTATATAATATTTATATTCATGTCACCTATAATTATTTATCTGAAGCACAATATGTCAGGATTTGTGGGACTTTTTATATTTGAAAGGGTAGGCTCTAGGTATTCCTTTTTGAATGAATGAATGAATGAAAAACTCTTTATTGCACCTAAAAAAAAAATTAACAAAACACAAATTGTAAATATATATACATAGGTACAATGGGCGGTCTTATCGCTGACAGCGATCTCTTCCAGACAACCAGTGGATGGAGAGAAATGTAGGCACGTGAAAAAGAAACGGTGGCGCAAAGAAAACGATAAAATGAGATAAATAGTTACATAATTAAGGCTACTTTTAAATTAGCATATATCAATACACTACACATATAGGTATTCTATAATATACTTACACATAAAAACTACATATTTATAATACAATATATCTACATATATAGGTATAATTAATATAGTATACATATATATATATATATATATATATATATGAATACATATACTACAATTGTTTTAATAATGTACGATTACTCAGCTAGATAGACTTCTTTAAGTCTGTTTTTGAAGACAGAGACAGATCCTTTTTGTGTGCTGAACTTGTATGTTTTGGTGAAATAGGATGTTTATGAATTTATTGTAAATAATTGTAATAGTTTAAGTCAAATTGCTACTCAAAAAGGGGTAACTTTTTATTTTTTATTTTTATTTATTTCCAATACAGCTCATTTTTACAAGCTTTCCCTAATGCAACATAGCTATAGACCATATAACAAAGAAGGTATATGTTTATATAGGTATATTCATTTGTGAATTTCCCCAGCGAACCGTCAGGCACGTCAATGTCAACACACTTCTGACCAAGAGAATTGAGCAAACTTAAGGCTCTGGGCACAGGAGCGAACTTATATAAATTCTTGCGTGAAGAAGGCACCTCGAAAAAAGGTGGCTTTCGTCTTCTAAAAATGAAATCATCCGGCACTGACATTTTCGATCTCACGAGTATTTGGGGATTGCAGTTAGCACCGTTATAGATTTTAAAAATAAGTTTTAATGTCGCGATATTTCGCCTAACCTCTAAGCTGAAGTAACCCACCATTCCTGGTACAAACGCAGTAGGGTACTTTAGTGGGAATAAGGGGTACACTCCATATTGTTTAAAGTACAGAAATCGGATAAACTTGTTTTGAATCCTTTCGACCATTTGCTTGTATTTTATTTCATGCGGGTTCCAAATTATAGCTCCGCTTTCTAGTCTACTCCTGACAGGCGTGTTATAAAGAACTCGTGCCGCCGTGGTAGTTTTAAATTCACTTGCCTGCCGTAAAATAAACCCAAGATTCTTAAACGCGATTTTACAAATGTTAACAATCTGATCAACAAATGTCAAGTTGGCAGTCATTAGCACGCCACAATCTCGAACTTTTGTAACTCGCGGAATAACGGCTCCATCCATAGTATAGTGATATTGCAGTGGCTGTTGTGACCTACTATAACTAATAATACTGCACTTATTTATGTTAAAAAATAATTAGTTATCGCGACTCCACTCTACCACCCTGTCGATGTCCTCTTGCAAACGCTCACAGTCGCTGATACTTTCTATTTTAAGAAAAATTTTCAAATCGTCTGCAAACAGTAGAGATTGCGAGTTCTGAATCACTTTCGGAAGGTCATTGATCATGATGAGGAACGCTAGTGGCCCTAAATTGCTTTCCTGACTTATCCCTCAATAGGTGAAGTACGGTTCTGATGCGTAATTACCATATTCTACGTACTGTTTACATTCCCTCAAGTAACTACAAAAAAATTCTAACAAATTCGGCGTAAATCCTATCGCCGCGAGTCTCACCAGTAAGATATCGTTGTCGACAGTATCGATAGCTTTACGGTAGTCAAAGTAGGCAGTATCTACCTGTCCACCTGCTGTCTTGTCTACATTCGCAAACACATAATCCGTAAAGCACAACAAATTGCTGTCAGTACTTCGACCCGGGCAAAAACCATGCTGCGCATCACTCAACCTAGCACTTACTTGCCTGAAAAAAGACTGTTGTAAAACTGTCTCAAATACCTTAGCAAAAGGTGAGGGTATTGCAACTGGTCTGTGGTTACTCAGCTCTGTTTCTCCATTATTTTTAGGGATTGGCATGACACGAGACAACTTCCAAATATCTGGGTAGTATCTTTCCTTGGCGGTTAAGACCCTCAAATTGCCCTCATTTGGGAGGGATTTGTGAAGCCGCTGTAAAGTCAGCCAAGACCCACCTCCGCCACATTATTGGGGAAACGGCTCTAACGTATGAGGAGCGGGCCACAGTATTTTGTAAAGTTGAGGCGGTCTTCTACTCCTGTCCTCTCTGTCCAATGTCTCAGGATCCGAATGATCGGAGGTCTTCTTACTCCTGGTCATATGTTAGTGGGGGGGGGGGGGGGGGGGGGGCGTTGAAAGCCCTGCCCGAATACCCGTGGAGGGATGAACGTATTTTGCGGTTGTCGCGTTTTCAAATGTTACAGCAAATGAGCCAGAACTTTTGGAGTCGCTATTCTCTTGAATATTTGCACTTGTTGCAACAGAGAGTGAAGTGGACAGACCGGACTGAGCCTCCCCGGGAGGGAGATTTATTGTTGAAAGAGAAAAATCTGGCGTCATTGCTTTGGCGCCGAGGGCGCATCTTACGTTTGATTCTTGAGGAGAGCCGAGGCGCCTCTCTCTCGTCTCCCGGTAGAATAAGCTAGTAGTCTGCTTCTCAGACCGGGATGGGGGATCATTTGTAATAGAATTCATACAAAGTCAAGCATCGATTAGCCAGCCCGTTCTAGGTCAAGGCCAAACGGCTTTCACTTTTTGCCTCGTTAAAACTTCGCGCGGGCGCTCGGTCAGTGGCAACTGGAATCGTTCGGAAGCGAGACGCGTGTTCAGGCGCAAATAGCCTGTCGCGGTCGGCAGAAGAATTGTTTTTATTTATTTATTTATTTATACTTTATTGTACACACATATACATGTTTAAAGTACAACAGGCGGACTTAATGCTAAAAGCATTCTCTAACAGTCAAACCTTTGGGTCGATTGGAGAGTTTTATGTGGGTGTGAATATATAAAGAAAACTTAAACTAAACTAAATTTAAAAGATAACAATCACAACACATACTATAAAACATACTATTATTATTATTACATATACACAATTACTTACATACATATATACCACTTCATAAAATATATACCTACATTAAAATATATACAAAAATAAATATACAAATACATAACCATAAATAAATATTATGCAATCAAGTCTGTCCTATGTTTAATTGGAAGTGGAAGTGCCTAAAAACTCTAAGTTTAAAGGAGTCGCGACTAGGGGCCCTTCTAATGGATTCAGGGAGAGCATTCCAAAGTCGTACAGCAGTCACGGAGAAAGAGTTATGGAAAAAACCTGTACGGTGAGAAGGAGTGACTAGGGTAAGAGTATTTGAAGAACGCAGGGACCTTTCATGAATAGAACTTAAAAGTTGGAAACATGTTTTGAGATACTCAGGGGCCTGGGAATTATTTAAAACATTGTATAGTTGACAGAGAATATGTTGGTTCCTGCGTTGACGGATTGGCAGCCAATTAAGTTGAGTGCGAAATTGAGAAACGTGGTCGAATTTACGCAAGCAGAAAATAAACCTAATACAATAGTTAAGAAGACGTTCTATTTTATTGAGTTGTTCCTCGGTTAAGTCTAGGTAACACACATCGGCGTAATCAATTATGGGGAGAATTAAAGTTTGTGCTAGCATTGTTTTTGTTTTTTCAGGTAGAAAGTTTTTCAAACGACTTAAATAGTGAAAACTGGCAAACACCTTTCTGCTAACTTCTGCGATGTGAGTGCTCCAAGACAGAGTGTGGTCAATCCAGAGGCCAAGATTTTTAACCTCGGTACTAAAAGGAACATTGCAGCCATCAATTGTTGTTGTGTTTTGACTGTTATTTATAAGTTTATTCGTTAGTCCGTGATTGCCACCTGGGATAGGGTGATGTACGGCGATAGAACTGATAGGCGATAGATAGAATCTAGCGCTACAGATAACGACTTAGCGCTGCAGTGTGATAGCACGACGATGACATTTTCCTAAATATAACAGGGGCCAATCTTTAAAGTACATAGCTAGTTTGTATATTTTATGTTGATGTTATGATTATGATCTAAGATACCTCTTTTATTTTAGCTTTTTTTGAGACATTCTGAAATTTTAATTTAGAATTCAAATTTTTGGCAATCCCACGGGAATCTCACATTATTCCAGAATAAAAACTATCTTGTGTTAATCTAAGTTTCATGCTATCTACATGTCAACTTTCATTCTAATCCCTTCAGTCGTCTTGGGGTGAAAGAGGATCAAACATTCTTACATACTGTATTGAATACTTTTGTTTAAAAATTATTTGTACGTATTAAATTTTTATTTTTAATTGTATTTCATTTTTAAAAGCAGGAAAACTACCTAAACCGTGAACGCTTTAAGCCATTGTACAATTCAAATTTATTGGGGGTTTTTAGCAGCTAAACAATAGGTTAGTATATTTTTGCATAATCAACACAATTTGTAAAACGATTATGCGAAAATATACTATACAACATTCGTTCAGTACCTATGAATAAAAAAAAATATGTTTGTAATTATACTATCAATAGTTAAAATCTCAGGCTGCACGAAAAACCGCGGGCTGCTTGCAGCTTGCGCAACGGACGAAAAGCTAGTTTATTAGTTTAATTTTTGAAAATAAATATTCCCTTTAATATGTGAACTAAATTATGAGATTACCCAAAAAAGTTGTACATCGCCCCTGAGCTACGAGTAGCAACATTATGAGGGTGTGAAGAGCGGTAAGTGCGGGACGTACGCCATGTTTTTGGACACAACGCATTATGATAGAACGCGACCTATTAAAAAAAAATAGTTCAAAATACATACTTCTTTGAAATTAACTTGTAAATTATTTAGAATGGATAAAAAAACATGTAAAATTATGGAAAATAAAGTTTCCATGTTGTAACACTTGTAATGGGTAACTTCGGAACTCTGCTCTAATCGTGGCCGACACACACTTGGCCAATTTATTTTAATTACCTTTGATATACGTTTTCGGTAGTGAGCTGGCTTATATTTGCCTATTATCCAACCCATCATCATGCCGAGTAGGAACGGTCCCGCCCGTGTGTGCGGATGAATGTATAAATCCATACTTCTGATTGTTCTATAATCACGATTTGACCTGAAATAAATATATGCAATTATCTATCTGGACATCTGGATTACGTCGTGTGTTGTGCGGAAAGACCCACGCTGTACCCAAAACGTCACAGGCTTTGCTATTTTTTAATTAAACTATCACATCTTTATCTGTAACGGAGCAGACAGAATAGGTTCTGTAGGTAGGAATAAAGATGGTGTAGGTAGGAATAAAGATGGTGTAGGTAGGAATAAAGATGGTGTAGGTAGGAATAAAGATGGTGAAGTTAGGAATAAAGGTGGCCATCTTTAGCGTGATGGTGGGCATGAAGGTGGAAAAAGGAAATCATAATGGTCATGGGTTGCTAACCGCATCGCCTCTTGATTCTTGCCCATTCCTTCTATCGGCTTTTACGTTTTCCGCTGGAAGAAAAGCAGCTGGTACATTTTAAGTTTTTATTTTCTTCCAGACCTGTATGGAAGCTATGACTAATAATAAGATTAGTCATAGCTTCCATACAGGAAGTAAGAATTATTAACATCGAAAGAGATAGAAATAATCCCTTCGGCTACCTGCGAATAGTAGGTAAATGTTTCTATAGGCCAAAAATTCTCACTAGACATTGCTGTGACCTGTGGGCGAGTAAACTACGGGGGTGACGAGTAGTTTCTAGGGCGGCAGGCACGCAATTTTTTTTTCTTTAGTGTACGTCAGTTGCCTGCCTGCCGTCACTTCTGGCAGCATCTCTTCTTATTGAGTCCATCCGCTATTGACATTATCACTAGCGTAAGGACTAGGCTAACTGCGCGACGAAATGGCACCAACTCGTTGGCCCATAAAAATCAATTTTTGGGCCTAAGTCTAAGATGTCCTCGGTCCTCGGAAGTGTTCATTCGTTTTTGTTTACATACTCGTTCTTGTAGTGACATAAAAATGCCTAGTTGCGTATTTAAAGGCTGCAAAAACTACGATACAAAGGGTATGGTGCATGCATACGGTACAACGGGATATTTCTTTGTGTGAATTGGTGCAAGTATCTCTCCATTGAAAATAATTTAGCTTTTCAGTATTGCAAAGGCTTGTAAAACCCATGTGATTCCAGAGTTGAGAGTTTTGATTATGTTTTTCATAAATATAAATAAAGAGGTTCATCCACAGAAATATTAGAGACCCACCCCCAAGATACATGTCACTAAGACGGCGATTTTTCCCCAGGTAAAAATCTCCAGAAGAGGGGGGAGAGTGTGATGCAGCGATCGGTGAGCCGCCATCACCACACACATACGCCTTGGGAATATTCCACTACTCACACAGCTGTAATCGATACACAAATTAGATTGGTTTTTTTTAACCTAATCTTTATAATACCTACTACAAATGTTAAAATTCGAAAGTTTTTATACCAAAATGACGAAGATTCATACAAATTTGCAACCCTGATTTCACCCCTATAGTGATATAATTTTCAAAATCTTATTATTATTCTCTTTATTTATTTCATTACTTAAGGACTGTATGCACAAAGCCACGTGGTCGGATTTGGCTCTGAAATATGCAAAATTTTCCCGCTAGGGGGATAAAAATGTCAAGATGAAGTTACATAGAGTTAATAATGTGTAAACGGATCAATAGATGTAGGTAATCATAAATTGTAACGTAGAAGCTTACTTGTTTCTTTTCGTCAAGACTTCCAGTCCGCGATACTTATTAAAATTTTCAAATCAATCAAATCAAAGAATTATTTTGTTTGAATTATTATTTCTGAATTAAGGCCTTGGCAGACGTCATTATAATGTACTTTACACTTTAGTAGACAGGCTATCAGTAGAAAAAGGCTAAAGTCGAAAATACAGTAGTGTGCGTGAATGCAAGACGTTTATTTAAAAAGCGAGTTTAAATATATGTGAAATTCATATAGCACTTTCTAAAAAATCCAAGTTATAGTTATTCGTAAAATGTATTACTTTTTCAATTTATTAGTCGACCTCCGTGGCGATTCCTTAACACGCTAGTCCGTCACTCGGAGGTTCTGGGTTCGATTCCCAGCCAGGGCAAGTTGGTAAATGGCCTTTTTTAATTTGTCCTGGTTCTTGGGTGTTTATTTTAACCCATCAAAAACATAAATGTAAAAATGCCAAGTTCAAATTCCGACAAAACAATTGAAATTGAAATAGCTGCCAAGTTATGTAGGTAGAGAAAACAGAAATTTATTCATAAGAATCTCAACATTTGACTTGGAGAACATTAAGATTGAAAGCACGGTCTCCCATCCTAACTGTGACCAAGCTAGAAGTTGCTTAACCTGTAAAAGCACGGTCATTCATCCATCAATTTTTGAATTTATCGTATGCGAAGTGGAGCGAAATATTTGCACAAGTGGTTTTGATTACTCGTATTTTGAAATTTGTTAAAGCGCAAATGACAAAGAACCCTTAGAAAAGAGAATCTTTTTAGTTTCACGCAGCTTTTTAGGGTTCCGTAGTTAACAAGAAAACCTTATAGTTTCGTCATGTCTGTCTGTCTATCTGTCCCCAGTTTTACTCATAGACTATTAGTACTAGAAAGCTGTAATTGGGCATGGGCATGGATATGTGGTAATAAAAACTTGAAAAAAAAAATGTGTGGTGTGAGACGTCGTTGAATAGGTCTTTCAAAAATATTGTAAGATTATGAACACCCTTTTTCGTTTTAGCAATCCGTTTGTGAAATATTTGGTTTTTGATTGCAAATTTTTGTTAGAATCATGTGTCTTCCCTCTCTGTCAGTTAAACGGTTGTATATGGACACTTAAAAAAATTCACGGCAGTAGTATATAACGTCTCCCTGTACTTTAACTAATTTAAGGTGGATTCAGTTCATGATACTGAACAACTTTTCCTAAGGAACACATAATTAAATATGAAAAGAAAATGTTTGCTTTCTATTCGACCTCCGTGGCGTAATTGTTAACACGCTAGACCGCTAATCCGGAGGTTCTGGGTTCGAGCCCCAGCCAGGGCAAGTTAGAAAATGGTCTTTTTCAAATTGTCCTGGGTCTTGGGTGTTTATCTATGTATGTATTTATCATAAAATATAGTATCATTGAGTTAGTATCCCATAACACAAGTTTAAAACTTACTTTGGGGCTAGCTTAATTAGTGTGATTTGTCCTTATATTACCATACATATATTACATAAATATTACATTTTGCCAAATCTTGTGTGTAAGAGATCAAAAATAATTTTTGTATTTCGTTTGTTCCTTGGTGAAAGTTGTTCAGTATCATGGACTGAATTCAGACCTAAAGTAAGGCAGTTGTTAGTTACATAAAACAAGTAGGTACTGACGACGGAACCCTACACTGCACGTGGCCCGTCACGGCACGTGGCCGGTTTATTTTGGTTAAGTTGAAATTTTAGGAAACCATAGACAAATTTATGATATTTCTGTGTAAATCAATATTACTTATCGCTGACATGACGTTCTCAAAAATACAATCAAATAGTATTTTACGCGAGCGGTGACTTGGAAAACTACACGTTTTGTGTTCCACTGACAGAAAATGTACACATTTGAATTTTCTTTGTGAAACAATACGTTTAGCGACCATCTGCAATCGTAACACCTTACACTTCTATTCACCTTATTATGTAAGTACGGAGGGTAAAAAAGGATTGCACGTTGAACAGATCAACAGTCTTGGCGTAGCAGCTGTACGTGCTCAATCAATGACTTGACTGTTTGAATTTGTACAATATTTTTAACGAATCAACAAAGAGCACTAAAAAGAAATCTTTTCCTGAAAACAGCTAAAAAAATTAGTTGATTAATGAAGCAGTAATTAGCATTATTGCACCCTTTTATTTTTTATCTTCTAATAGGTTTTCCTGTAATTTATAGGTAAAGAACTATTAATTGTATATTTTTCAAAAGATTGGGTTTAGTGGTTTCGGAGATAAGTGTATTTTTATTATTTATTTTCAAAAATAACTTCAAAAACACCAACTTAAAAAATATAGAAAAATATATTTAATCTATACTAATATTATAAAGCGGAAGAGTTTGTTTGTTTGTTTAAACGCGCTAATCTCAGGAACTAATGGTCCGATTTGAAAAATTCTTTTTTTGTTGGGTAGTCCATTTATAGAGGAAGGCTTTAGGCTATATAACATTCCGACAACCACGCGAACGAAGTCGCGGGCACAGCTAGTATTATCATAAAATGCTCTTTCATTTGATATTTTACGCGATATAGTTCACAAAACCCTTTTTTGAATGTCTCATTTATCTCCCATAAAGTGGCCCCATTTTTTATTTATTTATCCATTTACCTAAATTTTACTTCCGTCTTTGGGTCACAAATTTACATTATGTGCACCACATTTCAACTGAATCGGTCCAGTAGTTTAGTAGGGGGGGTATTTATTAGTCACTTTAAATATTGAAGAAACTTTTATATTTTAATTACATAAATAACAAAAAAAAATTTTTTAAGGAAAGGAGAAAATTGCTATGAATTTTTCGGTCTCCAGAAATTTTCAATGTTTTTATTATTAAATTTTAATTTTTTTATTTATTTTCGTAACAATAAGAACAAACTAGGACTTGGTCATCCGGACAAATCCATTTATTGCATGTTTTGCAGAATTTTGACGCAGAACGATCACGTGATTTAGGACAATAAGCACATCGACCACTTTTTCCTGTTCACTGAATGTCACCGCCTTGCTGTTTTAAAAGTATTTGAGCTTTAGTTCATAATTCCGTGGGATATAGATATTTGTAGATTCCACAATAATCTGCAAAAGTGACTCATCGAAAAACAACTCGAAGCAAGATAGTGGAGACAGGGCATTTCTAGCATTACTCTTAGGTTCACATTGTTGTACTAAGATATTGTGCGATCTAGTTCTTGATGATGTAAGTGGTGTTTTGTACCAACGAATGCCACCTCTAGATTGTTAGTAACTTGATAAAGTACTCAGAGGAATATTGTCATCACTTAAAAAAATATGCTCCATATTTTCTTCCATCTCTGTATCTATTCTCTCTTCTGTGCTATTTTCTTCAGTTTCTTCTGTGCTATTGTCATATTCTTGCTCTGTTTCTGAGTCATGGTTTAGCTCTGTAACATACTCCACTTCATTATCTTCTGTATCGCTAGGTGCAATATCACTTACGACATCCGAATCTTCTATCCAGCCTCGTATCATAATTTCCTGATGTTCGTCCATAATGACCACAAATCTGTAATAAACAATACGAGTACACAGATCACAGTAAAATATACAATAGTCTTATAGAAATTGTAAACATCTTAAATAGATAATAAATAAAAGCAGTACTTACAAGAAACACTTCAGATTACAACGAGAGATTTTGTATCGCCGATACTCGCGTAGGGTGAAATTCCGTCCCGTGCTCTTTAACGCCTTTTTTATGCCACTTGCAACCGAGTCGAGTGCCGGCAGTGTACTGACCTTGAACTTTGTTTACTTGACTAGGATTACACAAAGCGACACAATCTGTAGTCCAATAATTTAAATAAAATGGATGAAAACATTGGTCTGGGGCAAATATTTACCCTGCGCGTGTACTGCAGTGTTAAAAATAACGAAGTTTTATACAAACTGCCAACCCCTATTTCACCTTTTATTTATTTTTAACCTTTGCCCGCGGCTTTGCCCGCGTAGACTACACAAATAAGTTTTTTTTTTAAACTGTGCTTGCAATTTATTAAAATCCAATTAATGGATTATTATATTTTACTAATCACTAATTAAAAAATGACACGTGTTGTATGGGCTAACCACACACACAGAGCTAAGTTAAGCTGAGTTGAGCTGGAGGGAAGCTAGTTAGGTAGTTCTTTACACTAGATTTATTGTTCTCACCTAAACGCTAAGATTACTTTTCTATTGACGTAATGACATAGTTTACTTAATCGAAGGTTGCTTATAAAGATACCTAGTTAGAATGTAGGTTAAATTAGTGCTACCTATGTAGGTATAAATTACTTGGTACAATGTATGAGATGATAGCTCATACATCTTGCCGACTCAAAAAGAGGAAGAGGCGACTAATTTCTGAAATCATACCTACAATAGCAACTACAATCAAGCTGAGAAGTAAAGGCTAGATGATAAAAACAGTGCGAGAATGAATACAAGGTGAAAACAATGTAGAGGTAGAGTACATATTAAAGTTAATTATAAGTCTTTGATTTGAGTTCACGTTAGGTTAGACCTAACCTAACGTGAACTCAAATCAATTTGCCAAACAAACAAAACAAAAACAAACAAATTTGCCTTATTTAGGTCGCACGGATTCTCCATAACTATCCGTAGGAATAGGAATCGACACAAAGCGCGCTTGGTTTGACAAAGGCGAATTATTATCTACACTGGTGTCTACGCTCACTCTCACATACTTGAGGCACTCACTACTTTCACAACACGAACCACGATTTCCACTACTAATCACGCGAAGACCGAAGTTTTCTTTGCGGGTTGAAGTGTCCGCCCTGCTTGAGTCAGGGAGGACTGCTGCTGCTGGACGCTGGCGATTGCGTCTCCTTCGTCTTACAAAAATGCATACAGCTACGATACCCAAGATTAATAATATTGCTAGACTCGCATAGCTGACAGCGTACTGGTGGAAGTCATGTATAGTATGATCAGGATACGATGTTTTTTTAAGATTGTTTATCTCGTCCTTAATCTGATGATAGATTTGATCGTGATTTTCTGTAGTAAAGTCATATGTTGATAGAGAGCTATTAATAAGAGAGTTCAGGATAGATACCTCTGGGGCTTCAAATTTAGGTTGAACGTTAAGTGTTTTCAGGAAATTATTGTGAGAGTAAATAGTAAATGAATCGCTTTTTAAAGTGCAACCTTGACCTATAGTGAAAAGGCCATTGCCTGTCAAGGTTTTAGTAATGACCTCGGTCGGACAAAATATGCGGACGCTGCATTTGCTGCAACATGAGTACAACCATATAACATGTTCGGGCGATGTAATTTGACTAATCTGTTTATACATGGCACTTGCTCGTGGATACAAGGTGATGCTATTTTCTTCGCATTTATTAAAGTAAGATTGCAGATGTGCTGTTGGAGATTTAAGTTATAATGTGGCTTGTCCAAGCTGCACATAAGATATTCTTTAGAGGGGTGCAGATAATGTTGTAGATCGAAGTCAGTGAGGAATACAACATTTTCTTTATGAAGGTTGAACACTAAATAAGGATATACAGATATGGTAATAGACGAATAAGCTCCATCATTCTACGGTACTCCAATGATTTTGTCGAGTTCATATACTTCTTCAACAACAGTCTGACAACAGGAACCTTTATTTCAATGATAAGGTAATTTTTATGAACTTTAGCGTATTCTTTAATCATTTTGTATAAATCTCGAATGATTTTCTTTTCTACTGCTAGTTTAAGATCACCCTGTAGCTGATTGGAAATAAATTTAATTTGCTCTTCAAGTTGTTCTATAGAAAGGAGGTGAGTATCAAAGCTACCGTGAGTAATATCGGTAATAGTGTTGATAAGAGAGTCTTGCGTTCGCATCAAATGTGCGAGTATGACGTTAGCGGCTAAGGCTGAAGATGTGAAATAAAGACCTTGATTTATGTCGGAGCGTAATTGGTTAACTTCCGAGGAAGCTTCCTGTAGATTTTCCTTGATGAGTGAGAATTGGTTATTCATTATCTGTTCGTTGCGCATTACAATGTTTGATTCGGCTTCGATGACGAGCGTTTGATTTCTTATAAGCTGCTGAAGATGATTTTCGTTTGAAGATACCTTCTCAATGTCCTTGGCGTATTTTTGATCAAAATTATCATCTAGTACGCCAAATAGATAGTTTGCTACGCTACCAACACCGTTTATTAATCCTCTTTTTTTCCGTCTGTTGTTAGAGCTCAAGAGTAGCTGATTATAATGCTCAATCTCCGTTAATTCATGTGCTAGCTGATCAGATATTCTTCGATATGGAGAGTTGCATCTCATAGACATGCTTATAACTGTTAGATTATTTATGAAGGTATCCATATTTTCAATAGCTTGGAAGTAATTAGTTAGTTTATAGTAAACAACTAGCTTCCATTCATCTCGAATATTCTTTATGTTGGAATCTTATCAAAGTACAACGGATAAAAGGATAAAAGTACTTATTGTTAGGAGACTAGCGCCATCTGCGTGTGATCTCCACAAACACGGGCAAGATTATCAATTTAGCGATATTCCGGCTGTGGAGCGCGGATTGTCTTTGCCCGGCCAGGAAATAATCTTTGTCTATGGGTCGAGTCAGTCTCGACTGACGCCATTAATGACTTGGTTGCGCCGGCCCCGTCGCGTGAAAGCATGCCGGCATATTTTGTACTTGTTATATTGCGAATATTTCGTGAAGAATTATCGCTAATTGTTGTTTGTTTGTGTGTTGAAACGGCGTGGAGCCGGGAACAGTTCGTAGTACGGATAAGAACAGTGATTTGTGTCGGGTGTAAAACGCGTGTCATTGCGTCATTTGTTCAAATTCTCAATTCAAATTGTTGGTTTTCGACTATTGCCGTGTGAAACGGAAGTATTTGTAAATTGACTATAAAAGGAACCAATTTTGGGGGCGTGGATGCCCATAAATATATGAACAGTGATAAATGTTTGAATCGGAGCGAGGGACATCCCATGTTACGTTCCGCTGTTAGGTTATGTGCTTAATCTTGAAGTGTCAAAAGAACAAAAAAATTTGTTGTGCTGTGGTGAAGTGGTGCTATAAATACGACGTATTCGTTTGGGGCGACATACATGAGCTCATGGGTAGGTTCGCTTAGGGACCCCATTTTCTTCACCACTGACTTGGGACCCGTGTTGGGACCTAAGGCCGTCGCCAGCCCTGAGGAGGACTTCGGGCTCGACGCGAAGGCCAGGCGAGGCTGCCTGAAGACTGCATGGATGCGGTAAGTTTTATCTTTAATTGTTTCCCATTTGTAATTAGTTTAATTACTTTTAATTAGATTTAAGTTTAATTTATAATTAGGTTAGGAGGTTCCCTGGACCTTATCTAGGGTGGTAGCAGACTGCGTAGGTTTGTTTGTGTGTTTGTTTGTTGCCGGTGGGATTGCCGGACTCGTACCAAGAGCGTAGTTAGTAACATCTTTGGTATCAGAACGTAATCTTAGGTATCTGCGCCAACATTTTTGGTAGCAGAGCGTAGTTGATAACGGCTCTGATTACGGGCCCACATATTGTTTGTTTTTTGGTTTGTTATTAAGGTAGGGTAAACACTATTTCCCATAGAAAATTTGGAATAAAATAATTTTTGTTTGCTTGTAATTAATAAGTATTGGGCCGTCTCAATCATACTATTAGATAGTATTATAGCTTGTTTGTTTGCCATTAATAAATATAAGTCCATGTCAATTTTACTATTAGATACTACTTTTATTTGTTTGTTTGTATTTAAAAATTAAGAATTTTGGTTTGTGCCCTTGTCGGACTTATTTATTCAGTTATTTAAATTTGGTATGTTTTGTTCTTGTCTAACGCAATGTCGAAGACAACCTCCGCAAGGGCGACGCTCGCCAATGAACTTAGGTGCGAGTGCCAGCGCACTCTTGTCCCGTACGGACAGGGACGCTGCGATTCTGGAGCGAGCGGAACAGCTCCGTACGAGATGGGTCAATACGAAAGCAGCCATGGCGGCGCTTACCGAGGGTGATTTGGATCCAGAGGTCTGGGCAGGCCATCTCAAGGACTTCGACCAGATTCTGGCTTTTCACGATGCAATCGTGGAGAAGGCCGCACACATCAGAGCGAGACAGGCGGGCGGTCCCGCCCCTCGCGCATCCGGTGGACCGGAAGGGCCAGCTGTAACTGGTCGGCTTCCCACCCTTCAGCTGTCCCACTTTGGGGGTAGGATGGAGGAGTGGGTGGCCTTTAAGAACATGTTCGAGTCGTTGGTCGACTCGAGACACGACCTAACGAAGGCGCAAAAAATGGCGTACCTTCTCTCAACCTTAGAGGATGAAGCGCGGTTGCTCATCCAGCACCTACGTGTGGAGGATGACCAGTATGACACGGCCTGGGAGCTGCTTAATTCCCGTTACTAGAACGTTCGGCTGTTGGCCAACGCACATGCGGCGCAGCTATTGGCCCTGCCTCGGGTGGCCAATCGGGCACAACTGCGCCTGCAATTACTAACGCCCGTTACAGTGGCCTGTAACGCGCTGCGTACTTTGGGACTACCGGTGGAACAGTAGTCGTTTTTGTTGGTACACATTATCTTGGGCAAACTACCCAACGATATTCGCTCGCGTTTCGAACGCGAGAATGCTGAGCGGGACAGCAATACCCTACCTACCTATTCCGACTTGTATAAATTTTTGGAGTTTGAGGCTAGGGCCGCGGAGAGTTCAATGCCGGAACCAGCGCCATCTAGGGCGCCAGAACGCGAAGCCTCGGGCCCCTTATGGCGAGGGAAGCCCAGACAGGCGCAGCCACAGTCACCGCGTGGAGCTGGTGCTCGGGTGTTTAATACGGCAGCAGTCGCGAGAGACGTGGACTGTCTGCAGTGTGGCCGGAAGGGTCACAGCCTAACCCAATGTAGGGATTGGCAGCGGCTACCAGTAGAACAAAGGCGTCGCGTGGCGAAGCGACATGAATTGTGCTTTTACTGCCTGGGTAGTCACTACGCGCGTGACTGCCATTCTGCCAAGCCATGCAGTGCGTGCCATAGGCGGCACCACTTGATGCTCTGCATGAACCGGAGCGAGGCTGGCTCCCAGGCAAGGAGGCAGGGGTCCCCCATGGGCGGGGGCGCTCCTGCGCGAAGCCCTCCACCGTCGGACGGCGGACGTGGCTTCGCTCGTCGCACCCCCCCTCGGGATGGAGGTCGAGTGCCGGCGCGGGTCTCGGCGGTCCGGGATCCTGCGCCTACGGGACATGGCCAGTATGTGGCTGGTCAGCCTTTGGATAGGGCCCCCATGGGCGGGGGCCCTAGAGCGGAAGTAAGAGGTGGGACACCTCCCTCCGCACCGGCTCCTACTCGGAGGACGGAGCCACAGCGGTTTTCCCCGCCGCTCCATGGGTACCCTCGGCTGGAGTACCACCCGCCCTACGCTAGGTACGGCAGGGCAGCGGGTTATGCGCCCCCTCACATGGGGACGTGCACTCGCCCGATGTATTATCCGGGCCAGTGGCACCCCCCCAGTTTGGAGAGAGTGGGGAGCCCATAACTAGCTTGCTCCACATCTGCGTCTGATCTCCACAAACACGGGCAAGATTATCGATTTATCGATATCTCTTTTCTTTGCCCGGCCAGAAAAATGATCATTGTCTTTGTGTAAAAGTCTTGATTGGGGTGTGGCCCTGCCGCGTGCTATGGCAGCATTAATTTTGTAATTTTGATATATATATAGCGAAAGTGTCGTGGAGAATTGTCGTTAATTGTTTGGTGCCCAATTTATTTGGAACGGCGTGGAGCCGAAATTGTTTGTATTACGTAAAGAACAGTGATTTGTGTCAAATGTAAAGCGCGTGCCATGCGGCTGTATAAATTGTTATTTATCTATTTCCCGTGTGATACTGTATGTGAATAATCTTGAAGTGTCGAAAGAAGAACAAGAAACTTATTGTGCGGTCTTGAAGTGGTGTTATAAATACGACGTATTAGTTTGGGGCAACGTACATGAGCTCATGGGGAGGTTAGTTTAGGGACCCCAATTCTTCTCACCACTGACCTTGGGACCCAGAGTGGGACCTAAGGCCGTCGCCAGCCCTAAGGACCTCAGGATCGACGCGAAGGCCAGGCGAGGCTGCCTGAAGACTGCGTGGAAGCGGTGAGTTTTATAATTAGTGTAATTACTCTTAATTAGAATTCAATTCAACTCATAATTAGGTTAAATTAGATTAGGATAGGTCCCTGTACCTTATACAGGGTAGTAGCAGACTGCGTAGGTTTGTTTGTGTGTTTGTTTGTTGCCGGTGAAATTGCCGGACTCGTACCAAGAGCGTAGTCACAAAATCTCTTGGTATCAGAACGTAATCTTAGCTACGTATATGCGCCCACATTTTTGGTAGCAGAGCGTAGTTGTTAACGGCTCTGATTACGGGCCCACATATTGTTTGTTTTTTTTGGTTTGTTATTAAGGTAGGGTAAACTTTATTTCCCAAGAAAATTTGAAATAAAATAATTTTGTTTGTTTGTAATTAATAAGTATTGGGCCGTCGCAATCATACTATTAGATAGTATTATATCTTGTTTGTTTGCCATTAATAAATATTAGTCCGTGTCAATTTAACTATTAGATAGTACTTTGATTTGTTTGTTTGTATTTAAAAATTAAGAATTTTAGTTTGTGCCCTTGTCGGACTAGTATTATATCTTGTTTGTTTGCCATTAATAAATATTTGAGTCTGTGTCAATTTTACTATTATATAGTACTTTGATTTGTTTGTTTGTATTTAAAAATTAAGAATTTTAGTTTGTGCCCTTGTCGGACTTATTTATTTAGTTATTTAAATTTGGTTTGTTTTGTTCTTGTCTAACGCAATGTCGAAGACAACCTCCGTAAAGGCGGCGCTCGCCAATGAACTTAGGTGGGCTGCGAGTGCCAGCGCACTCTTGTCCCGTACGGACCGGGACGCTGCGATTCTGGAGCGAGCGGAACAGCTCCGTGCGAGATTGGCCAATACGGAAGCAGCCATGGAGGCGCTTACCGAGGGTGATTTGGACCCAAAGGTCTGGGCAGGCCATCTCAAGGACTATGACCAGATTCTGGCCTTTCACGATGAAATCGTGGAGAAGGCCGCACACATCAGAGCGAGACAGGCGGGCGGTCCCGCCCCTCGCGCATCCGGTGGACCGGAAGGGCCAGCTGTAACTGGTCGGCTTCCCACCCTTCAGCTGTCCTACTTTGGGGATAGGTGGCCTTTAAAAACATGTTCGAGTCGTTGGTCGACTCGAGACACGACCTAACGAAGGCGCAAAAAATGGCGTACCTTCTCTCAACATTGGAGGATGAAGCGCGGTCGCTCATCCAGCACCTCCGTGTGGAGGATGACCAGTATGACACGACCTGGGAACTGCTTAATTCCCGTTACCAGAACGTTCTACTGTTGGCCGACGCACATGCGGCGCAGCTATTGGCCCTGCCTCGGGTGGCCAATCGGGCACAACTGCGCCTGCAATTACTAACGCCCGTTACAGTGGCCTGTAACGCGCTGCGTACTTTGGGACTACCGGTGGACCAGTGGTCGTTTTTGTTAGTACACATTATCTTGGGCAAACTACCCAACGATATTCGCTCGCGTTTCGAAGGCGAGAATGCTGAGCGGGACAGCAATACCCTACCTACCTATTCCGACCTGTATAAATTTTTGGAGTTTGAGGCTAGGGCCGCGGAGAGTTCCATGCCGGAACCAGCGCCATCTAGGGCGCCAGAACGCGGAGCCTCGGGCCCCTTATGGCGAGGGAAGCCCAGACAGGCGCAGCCACCGTCACCGCGTGGAGCTGGTGCTCGGGTGGTTTATACGGCAGCAGTCGCGAGAGACGCGGACTGTCTGCAGTGTGGCCGGAAGGGTCACACCCTAACCCAATGTAGGGACTGGCAGCGGCTGCCAGTAGAACAAAGGCGTCGCGGGCGAAGCGACATGAATTGTGCTTTTACTGCCTGGGTAGTCACTACGCGCGTGACTGCCATTCTGCCAAGCCATGCAGTGCGTGCCATGGGCGGCACCACTTGATGCTCTGTATGAACCGGAGCGAGGCTGGCTCCCAGGCAAGGAGGCAGGGGTCCCCCATGGGCGGGGGCGCTCCTGCGCGAAGCCCTCCACCGTCGGACGGCGGACGTGGCTTCGCTCGTCGCACCTCCCCTCGGGATGGGGGTCGAGTGCCGGCGCGGGTCTCGGCGGTCCGGGATCCTGCGCCTACGGGACATGGCCAGTATGTGGCTGGTCAGCCTTTGGATAGGGCCCCCATGGGCGGGGGCCCTAGAGCGGAAGTGAGAGGTGGGACACCTCCCTCCGCACCGGCTCCTACTCGGAGGACGGAGCCACAGCGGCTTTCCCCGCCGCTTCATGGGTACCCTCGGCTGGAGTACCACCCGCCCTACGCTAGGTACGGCAGGGCAGCGGGTTATGCGCCCCTCACATGGGGACGTGCACTCGCCCGATGTATTATCCGGGCCAGTGGCACCCCCCAGGTTGGGAGAGAGTGGGGAGCCCATAACTAGCTTGCTCCCTCAGTAGGACAGAACCGCGGACGGTTCTGCTCCCCACCGCGGTGGTCCGCGTATGGGGACATGGGGGGGAGGCGGTTACTATACGAGCCATGTTAGATTCGGGGGCTCAGAAAAGTTTGGTTACCACTCGAGTGGCACATACATTAGGCTTAGCCGTGGAGGACTCGCCTGTGCCACTTCTTGGAGTTGGTGGTATAAAAGTGAAGTGTTTGACGGGACAGACACTTGTCACCTTTTCGTCGCTGAAATCCTCGACAGTGAGGATCACGACTTCAGCTCTGGTAATGGATACCATTGCGGGTTGGCAGCCCACCACAGACATACCGCCAGACGCGTTGTCTATGGTGTCAGGCTTGGAATTGGCTGACCCATTTGTTCTTCACCCCGCCCCAGTAGACTTGCTCCTGGGTTCGGACGTATTGGGTTGGATTTTATTGGGCACCCAGAAGGCTCTGGGTTCTTCTTCACTGGTGGCAGTGTCTACAATTTTTGGTTACGCCCTGATGGGCCCTGTCTTGAACGTGACTCCATGGAGGAGCCGACAGTTCTTGCGAATGCGTCTTTGGCCAAAACCATGCAAAGGTTTTGGGAGGTGGAGGAGCCACCTATGGTCTCAAGGATGGATCCGGACCACGCAGAATGTGAGGTCTTTTATCAGGCCAATACGGAAAGATTGTCTTCCGGTCGGTTGGTAACTAGGTTACCCTTTGTTGCTTCTCGTCCTAGCCTAGGGCATAGCAGGATGTTTGCGGAGAAACGACTGCTGTCCATGGAACGGCGCATGCAGCGTGATCCCGTACTTCGTGATAAATATATAGAATTTATGCGCGAATACGAGGACTTGGGTCACATGTCTCCAGCTCGAGTTGATTGGACCTCAACTGAGCATTACTTTCTGCCACACCATGCTGTTGTGAAGGCCTCGACAGGCAAATTGAGAACTGTCTTTGATGGGTCAGCACCCACTTCGAACGGGGTTTCGTATTTTGCGCGAGGGACGCGCTAGGTTGAAGGGCGCGGTCGCTCGTTTGAACCCTTTCATCGACTCAGATGGGCTTCTTCGGGTTGGTGGCCGGCTCCGGAAGGCGGACCTTCCGTTTGGGAGTCGCCATCCTTTGTTATTGCCGAAGGGCGGACCCTTGGTGCAACTTTTGGTGTCTGATCGACACATTCGGAACGCTCATGCAGGGTGCAGTGCGTTGCTGGCTATTTTGCAGCGGGAATTTTGGATTTTGTCAGCCCGAAGAGCAGTGAAAAGTGTTTTGTTTCGATGCATCTCTTGTTATAGAGTGAGAGCATCTACGATGGTTGATCTGCCTGCTGATCGTATCCGGCCTACGAGGCCGTTTGACGGTATGGCCACCGATTTTGCAGGACCCTATTCGGTCAAAACGACCACCCTTCGTAATGCCCGGATCGTGAAGGGCTATTTATGTGTATTTGTTTGTTTGGCTACCTAGGCTGTCCACTTGGAGGTGGTGTCAGCTTTGACTACGGAAGCCTTTGTCGCTGCGTTAGATCGTTTCGTGTCGCGTAGAGGTCTACCTTCATTCATTCGCTCCGACAATGGCACAAATTACAAGGGCACTGTAAATTATATTAAGGATGTTTGTGAATTTATTGATAAGAATTGTAATAGTTTAAGTCAAATTGCTGCCCAAAGGGGGGTAACATGGAGGTTCAGCCCCCCAAATTGTCCTCATTGGGGAGGGATTTTTGAAGCCGCTGTGAAATCGGCAAAGACCCACCTCCGCCGCATTTTAGAGGAAACAGCTCTAACGTTTGAAGAGCTGGCCACAGTATTTTGTAAAGTTGAGGCGGTCCTCAACTCTCGTCCTTCATATTTTAAGCCCCGCCCATATCGCGTGGAATGATTTTTCGGAATTACTCACGATTCTAGAGATTTAGTTTTCGTAGATAAATACATATATAGATAAACACCCAAGACCCAGGACAATTTAAAAAAGACCATTTTCCAACTTGTCTTGGCTGGGGATCGAACCCAGAACCTCCGGATTAGCGGTGTAGCGTGTTAGCTCCATTACGCCACGGAGGTCGAATGGAAAGCAAACATTTTCTTTTCATATTTAATTATATGTTTCTTAGGAAAAGTTGTTCAGTATTAAGAACTGAATCCACCTTAAATTAGTTTTAGTTTAGTAGACGTTATATTCTACTGTCGTAAATTTTTTTAAGTGTCCATATACTCGTACAACCGTTTAACTGACAGAGAAGGGAGACACATGATTCTAACAAAAATATGCAATCACATATCCATGCCCATGCCTAATTACAGGGTTAAACTAAACTATAAGAGTTCCTTGTTTACTACGGAACCCTAAAAAGCTTCATGAAACGAAACAGATTCTCTATTATAAGGGTTCTTTGTCATTCGCGCTTTAACAAATTTCAAAATACGAGTAATTAAAACCACTTGTGCAAATCCTTCGCATACAATAAATTCAAAAATTGATGGATGAATGACCGTGCTTTTACAGGTTAAGCAACTTCTAGCATGGTCACAGTTAGAATGGGTGACCGTGCTTTCAATCTAAATTTTGTCAAAGTCAAATGTTGAGATTCTTATGAATACATTTTAGCATTCTCTGCCTACAGAACTTGGCAGCTATTTAAATTTCAATTGTTTTGTCGAAATTTGAACTTGGCATTTTTACATATATGTTTTTAATGGGATAAAATAAACACCCAAGAACCAGGTCAAATTAAAAAAGGCCATTTACCAACTTGCGCGGCTGGGAATCGCACCTAGAACCTCTGAGTGACGGACTAGCGTGTTAAGGAATACGCCACGGAGGTAGACTAATAAATTGAAATAGTAATAAATTTTACGCAAGATTCAAATAACTATAACTTGGATTTTTTAGAAAGTGCTATATGAATTTCACATATATTTTAACTCATTTTTTAAATAAACGTCTGACATTCACGCACACTACTGTATTATCGACTTTACTTTTTCTACTGATAGCCTGTCTACTAAAGTGTTAAGTATATTAAAATGACGTGTGCCAAGGCCTTAATTCAGAAATAATAATTCAAACAAAATAATTCTTTGATTTGATTGATTTGAAATTTTTTATAAGTATCGCGGACTGAAAGTCTTGACGAAAAGAAAAAAGTAAGTTGTATACTACTTCTACGTTACAATTTATGATTACCTACATCTTTTGTCCCGTTTACACATTATTAACTCTATGCGACTTCATCTTGACATTTTTATACCCCTAGCGGGAAAATTTTGCATATTTCAGAGCCAAATCTGACCACGTGGCTTTATGCATACGGTCCTTAATAAAACGGAGCAAGCTGACCAGTCCCTACTGGCGGCACCCGTTCACGAGTTGAGTTGACGAACGTGGATCAGCCGTCGCTGTACTCAACCATATTAGAGGGAATCCAGCGACCTGACCCACGACGCCACCAACAGTCTGGACATTTAAGTGAGCATGCCAGGCTCGGGCTCACAGACCTTATAAGAGGGAATACTAAGTTCATTTGTCACCCATTTATCGCAGTCCTTACATATTTTACATAAAAATACGAGAATTTTTTTTTTATAAAAGTATCCATAAGCAATTTTAAACAGTTGAGTTTCATGTGTGGAGTGAAGCTATTTTTTCAATATAAACTTTCCACGCGTTTTGTCTTTTAGATAATCACTAACCGTATGGTACGCATTTTCTAACAAAACGTTTTTTACTTAATTTTTGAATTTTTGCATGGGTGGGTTTGTAACTGTTTCAGAGTTTGTTGAATTTGAAACACTGACTGCCCGACTCTAGTAAGTCGAAATTCGTCTTGAACTGACTTTGGGGCTAACTCAAACCGTGTGGTTTGTACGTATATATTTATTTATTTAAATTATGTTATTTCACGTAGTACTTACGCGAAACCACAGAATAACGTAACGGGAATGCCGTGTTTATTCTGTATATAGCCAGGCACTGGCAGGAGCACCAAACACGCGAGGGAAAATATGTAGATTCCCAGGCGAGTGTTTTTTCGGTAGATGACGCACAGCACCACCCCCAGCACAGAGAGGTGGAAGTCCACGGTCGCCGCCCACGCCCACAAGATACACTGAAACAAGTTTATGGTGATATGACATCTGTTCAATTTTCTTCTTCTTTTGCACTAGCTGTCTGTAAGTAAGTGTTGTGGTATAACGTGTATCCATATACGTCTAAAAATATACTAAAACTATTATAAGGGTGGATTCAGTCTATGATCCAGAACAACGTTCCCCAATCAAAATTTAAAAAAATAATAATAGCGTCTTACGTATGAGAGTTCTGTTTGGGGAGAAGTAAAGAGAGATCCCCAGAAGGCCCCAAAGACTGCACCACTGCCGGATATAGTGGAGATTGAAGAGATGATCACCAGTCAATAATAATGCTCTATCGCGTTTTACAAGAAAATATTAGCCAATGTGCCAGAGCCCAGGATTTATTAGAATGAAGTTCTTTCTCGCAAGTTCCCTTAAAACTACGAATTCTATTAATGAAAATATGTCGCATAGTGCAGACTCAGCCATAGATGCTCACAGTGTGTGCGCATTGTTTGCTAAATATTTCAAATCCGTGTATGAATTACCCACTGATTGTGGTACTAATGTTGATCATATCTTTAGTCAAGGAACGTTAAATGATAATTTTATCTCAAGAAAGGATATCATTCGGGGAATCAAAAGGCTCGATCCGAATAAAGGTGCAAAATCAAATTCAAAACAAATATTTATTCAGTAATTAGGCCTTTGCAGCTACTTTTACACGTCAATAATTATAGTGTATATTACGTGTAATGTTTATTTATATATGTATATATTTTTTTTTGTTCAAAAGCTACCGATACTAGCGTTTCGCAACGACCACTACTGAGAAGAAACGCCGAAAGAAACTCATTTACACAGTATTGGTCGCCTACGCGCCAGAAGGGCTTTGTCAGTTAAAGGCCCTGATGCATTACCGGCTAGATTTAGAAAAACTTGTGCCACGGAATTGAGTGTTCCTTTAGAGATCTTGTTTAATAAATCGCTTAAATCTGGTCGTTTTCCTCATTATTGAAAAACAAGCTTTATTGTCCCTATATTCAAGTCCGGAGATAGAACCAAGTGTGAAAATTATCGGCCAATAAGCATTTTATCATGTATCACCAAGCTTTTTAAATCACTTGTCTATCCTTTCCTCTTTAATCATTTTAAACAATCTATCTTGCGATTTCAGCATTTCTGTTTACCAAGAGAAGATAAATGGATGTTATTGTGTGTTTCAATCTATAAGCAACGCTGCCAATCTCTCGGTAAATTTAAAGTAGAATAAAAACAAAAGGCAGTCTCCAATATTTCTTACTTTTTCATGGAAAAAAATGTTGTTCTAGTTTCTTTATGATAAAATAACAATGCTCTATCACATCAATATCCTTACTAATACTATTATTATTACGTATAATTTTTTGCTCATATATAGAACATACCCATAATAAATCGATGATGATGATGATGAACCAAAAAAAATGTCGACCTTTTCATACAAATCGTCCGAGCGGCTGCACACTTTTGTATGGAAATGTCGATTTTGTTTTTGTTTTTTAGCTGTTAATTTAATTTCATTATACTATAATGATCTAGTATAGACCGTAGTTTAATTATTACGGGTATGTCCCTTTCACGTTGTATAATTTTTTTTCATATATATTTATTCTATATAAAAGTTATTAGTTAATTTAAACTACATACTAAACCTAAAAATAAAACTTAGTCTAAATTATTATTATACAATACAATACAATACAATACCCTTTATTGCACAAAAGTAAAAAACAGAACATAATTATCTTAAAAATTAGGAAATGCGCAAAAGGCGGCCTTATCGCTAAGCAATTTCTTCCAGGCAACCTCGTTTATATAGAAAAAAATGATGGGAAATTAGGTAGTGCGGGGTGGTCAATATAATAAACATACTTATATACAATAATTATAATAAACATACATACATCTAATACTTAAATACATACATACAACTTACACAAAGAAAACATAGCAAGACAAAATGAAGAAACTAAGTGGAAACAAGGGAAGGAAATTACCTTTCATAAGGATAGAAAATGCGATTTTACTTGGGATTTAAAGCTGGCTAGCGTTTGGGCGCGTCGGATAGTAAGTGGTAGTGAGTTCCATAGACGTACGGCTCGAACAGACAAAGACCGCGAGTAAAAGTCGGTGGAGTGAGCAGGAATTCTTAAAAGAAGGTTTTCAGCGCTGCGTAGTGGACGCCCATGAGACTCACTAAATAGAATAAATAATTCTCGTAGATAGTTAGGAGAGTTAGGATTGAAAAGAGTTGTGTATAACATTGATAGGGTATGCCAGTCACGGCGACGTCGGATCGGAAGCCACTTGAGTTCATTGCGAAAATGAGAAATATGGTCATATTTACGAAGGCCATATATGTATCGAATAAACATGTTCTGGAGACGCTCAAGCTTATCAAGTTGCTCCTCAGTAGGCCGGGGATAACAAGTATCAGCGTAATCTAGGATAGGGAAAAGTAGGGTGTGCGCGAGCGTAACTTTGGTATCCATTGGAAGGAACTTACCAAGTCTTCGCAGTGCTGCAAAAGAGGCAAAGATCTTTCTACTAACTTCAGCAACTTGTGGTGACCAAGAGAGATTTTTATCCAGTTGTATACCTAGATTTTTGACACAATCATTAAAATTAATAACAGTCCCGTTAAATAGTACTGGCGGAAGCTGACCAAAATCAATCCCATTTAGTAACCCCGAACTACCCACAATGATACACTGAGTTTTTGCAGGGTTGACAATCAAGCCATGATTTCTACTCCAAAGAGAGATACGTTCTAAGTCTTTATTAGTATTACAGATGGCTGTGGAAATAGAATCAACGCTGGCTTGAGTGTATATTTGTGTGTGTGTATTATAATTAAGTTTAGAAATTTTAAAGACATTGTGCATGTGACATGGTTCCAAGAACGCTGGCTGCGTTTCCTCTCTGAATAGCTATGATAATTCGTGAAGCAAGTGGGGACAAGAGCCAGCAGCGTCTAGAATAGAACTACTCTATATCTTTCTGTGGATGTCATAAGAGACGACTAAAGGCCAAAACACAAATATATTTTGCTACAACTACCCTATAATACCCAAAGAAGGTTGGTATTGGGTGCTGGTTGGTTGTTAAACTTCTCGCAAAAATACGTTCCCAAAGTGGGTTAACGTCAGGGCAGGTAGTCTGTCATAAAGCCAGACCCAAAAATACCGGATTGATCGAATTAATCCAGCAAACTCTACCAGTGCTCGTAGCAAGACAGACACACAGCGACATGCGCTTGTAGCAGTGAAGCAAGTCTACGTAGGCGGTCCTAGCAGGATGAACACCAGCTACGCCATTCTGCGATTCTGCTCCGTAGCACTGTAGCAAGCAACCTACGCTGGTGCTCGTAGTAGGAGACCGACACTGACTACGACGCATCGCTCGTAGTTCTGTAGCAAGCCAACGCCAACGTAGGCTACGTTGGCGTTCCTAGCACGACAGACACAATCTACGACAAGCTACGACGTTGCTTTCGTAGCACTGTAACAAGCAGCCTATGCCGGCGCTCGTAGAAGGAGACACAGGCTACGACGCTGCTCTTGTAGCACTTCAAGCAAGCAGCCTACCAGACTACTCCGGCGCTCGTAGCCGGACAGACACAGGCTACGACGCTGCACTCGTAGCACTGTAGCAAGCAACCTGCGCCAGCGCTCGTAGCAGGATAGACACAAGCCACAACGCTGCTCTTGTAGCACTTAAAGCAAGCAGCCTACCAGCCTACGCCGGCGCTCGTAGCAGGACAGACAGGCTACGATACTGCGTTCGTAGCTCTGTAGCAAACAGTGCTCCGCCGTTGCTTGCAGCAGGAGCAGGACAGACACGGACTACGACGCTACACTGTAGCAAGCAGCCTTCGCCAGCAGCATGGTTTTGTAACAGGTCGCTCTACTGTCAGCAATTTGTTGGTTTACAAGTTCTACATCTGTGATGCTATTGATAGACGTCTTCAAGTGGACTCCGCAAATAAGGACAGGAAAAAAGTGATACAGTTAGTATACTTTTATTCCTTACCATGCATTGGATCATCTAATGTAAACGAAATTAACTACGACGTATCTACCCTAGAACTATTCGTAAATAATAATGAAAACACACTAGCAGAGGAACAAAAGTCTGTATACTATGAAATTATTTCAAGTATTAGTATAAACGTAGGAAACGTTTTTTTACTTGGATGCTTCAGGTGGAACTGGTAAAACTCTTCTCATTAATTTAATTTAAAACCACCGAAACTATGTATAACGATACAAGGCTGCAAGTTAAGGCTTTGCATCGGAATTTAGTAGAAGCTACAATTTTGACGGGTTCGGCCCAGGTAGAAACAGTATTTGTGCCGCGTATTCCGTTGTTTAAGCGACTTCAGTTTCCTCTGAAAGTTTGCTTTGCCATGACAATAAATAGGTCACCAAACACTGAAATTTGCAGGAATCGACTTGCAGCAGGACTTTTTTCACATGGGAGTTTTACGTTGCGTGTTCTAGTGTGAGCTCACCTCGCGGTCTGGTAATTTTAGCTCTATTCTCAAAAATGGTTAAGGCTGGGCCTGATGTGGATAATCTATGTTTTGCTCCCGCTTCCACGCTCACAAATTTATTCTTGCCGAAACAAGACAGCGAGCCAATGAAGCTGGTTTTGAGGTTTTTTCCGTTTTACAAAGAATATTTAACAGTTATTTAAAAAGTAAGACATATGATGACTGCCTTATGTTTAATACAATTATAATTCAAAGCTACAAGTGCTAATTTGTTGTATTTCTTGAATATTTTTCTTTTTAGTATAAATCTGAGGTGATTTGGAGGCAACTTCGCAATGTTTTTATCGAAAAAATTTTAAGCAATCATGTTTTCGAAACATATGCATATGTCGGGATAGTAGTTAACACGTGGCGTGAGGCGCCACGTGGGCAGTTTCAATAATAAAAGCCGTTAAAACCCACTGTTTTGAATAAAAGTGCTTTGTTAGGAGACTAGCGCCATCTGCGTGTGATCTCCACAAACACGGGCAAGATTATCGATTTATCGATATCTCGGCTGTCGAGCGCGGATTGTATTTGCCCGGCCAGAAAAATAATCATTGTCTTTGTGTCAAAATCTCACTGACGTTGGGAATGTCAAGTTGCGAGCGAGGCTCTTGTGAAAAATGACTTGACTTGGGTGTGGTCCTGTCGCGTTCTCCGGGGTCGCGAAAGATAACAGCCGATGGCCGGCTAATTTTGTAATTTTTGATATATATAGCGAATGTTTCGTGGAGAATTATCGTTAATTGTTTTGTGCCCAATTTGTTTGGAACGGCGTGGAGCCGAAATTATTTGTATTACGTAAAGAACAGTGATTTGTGTCAAATGTACAACGCGTGCCATGCGGTCTTATAAAATAGAGAGTTTTTTGACTATTGCCCGTCTGAGACGGAAGTGTTAGTGAATTGACTGTAAAAGTAACTAATTGTGGTGGCATGAATGCCCATAAACCTATAAACAGTGATAAGTGCTTGAATCGGAGCGAGGGACGTTCCATGTTACGTTCCGCTGTAAGGTTATTTGAATAAGAAGTGTCAAGAAAATGAAGAAACTTTTGGTGCTTATTGTGCGGTCTTGAAGTGGTGTTATAAATACGACGTATTCGTTTGGGGCGACATACATGAGCTCATGGGGAGGTTAGTGTAGGGACCCAATTCTCCTCACCACTGACCTTGGGACCCATAGTGGGACCTAAGGCCGTCGCCAGCCCTGAGGAGGACCTCAGGATCGACGCGAAGGCCAGGCGAGGCTGCCTGAAGACTGCCTGGACGCGGTAAGTTTTATAATTAGTGTAACTACTTTTAATTAGAATAAAGTTCAACTCATAATTAGGTTAAGTTAGGTTAGGATAGGTTAATTACTTTTAATTAGATTTAAGTTTAAGGTATAATTAGGTTAGGAGGTTCCCTGTACCTTATATACAGGGTGGTAGCAGACTGCGTAGGTTGTTTGGGTGTTTGTTTGTTGCCGGTGGGATTGCCGGACTCGTACCAAGAGCGTAGTTAGTAAAATATCTTGGTATCAGAACGTAATCTTAGCTATCTGCGCCCACACCCACTATTGCCTTATTGTGTACGGCTTATAAAAGCGTCGCACGGGCGATTGGCAGTCAGTCTGGCTCGGGTGGCCGCACGGTGCACATCTCTTGAATATTCGTCGTTGTGTAGCTGTGTGGTTGCGTACCCTTGACTCATTGAATTACGATTATTATAAGGAATCGGATCACTCACTTGACCTTTTTGTTATAACGGCAGTCTACTTCATCTGGATGGTAAGCCCTGTAGGCACAGGATAACTGTGCGGGCTGGAGACTTAGTTTAAGCTGTGATGTGGTCTCACAAAGAAGCTTTTCATAGGTCAGCGCGAGGAGGGGCGCTGATCTTACCGTCCCATTTTTAATTAGCCATCCATCTACCCTCATTGCGACATATATAGTTACGTCCTGAACTTTGCTGTGTTTTTATTTCAAAGTATTTCGTTACTATTGATAATATTTAAGATCGCTCTAAGTACTATTAGGGTCTTATGAATGTTGTTTGTAAGGAAATATTGTCATAAATAATAATAACCTTACGTTGTATTTTTAGAAAGTAATAAATGTTATGTCGACAAGATAAGCAGTATATCTATTTATCATTGAAATGAGACCCATTAGAAGTTGCGAAATGAATAAATTTTATATATAGAAAAAAAAACGAATTTAAGATGGAAATTAATAATAAATAGGTTTTTTTTCTTTTTCGTGATTTATTTTTTATTTCAAAATTATTTTTAGTAAGTAGAGATCTTTACTGATTGGGTCATAACGATGTATGTCTGACCGACATCAGACATCGGACGAAGTCGCAGGCAAAAGCTAGTAATACTATAAACCTACAAAACTAATCACTGATTGACATGATTGTTTGCCCTGTTCCAGGGTGACAGGGGTAATGATTGATATTTATGGTTGTGTAGAGGGTGCTCCAGTGAGTATCAGAAAAATCTGATATCTTGAAAATTATCAGATCCTGATGTGAAAGGGGTATGGCCTGCAAAAACGGCTGGGGTTAGGGGCGTGATTTTTTTTCCAAAATGTAGTGGGTTGTAAGCAATTGACGACTGCCATTAGTTTTTTGATTATTTTCAAAATTCAAGATGGCCGCCATACAAGGACAATTTCCGAGTATAAGTCGAGAGGAAAGCGAGGCCGAAGGCCAATTTGCGTGGCGAGGGCGTAGCCCGAGCCCCTTCTGACCTTACCCCCTGTACGGGTCATGCACATCGCCCTATGCTGCGCCAGCATATTACTCGATATTGTAAAAATCACTATATAAATTTAGTTCGCATTTCACGGCCAGCAAGAGCGCCACGCAACCCATTTTCATTTCATCATAATTAAGTCTACTTTGTATCAAGTTAATTTTAATATATTTCGGTTTAATATCAAGTTTTATATTATTTCAAATCCAAGTAGACATTCCCCGTACATAGAAAAATTCCTTCGAGCCACAGGAAAGGCGGGACTGTATGTCACGTGTTCAGTGAAATAATGACGTGTTCAGTGAAATAGTGTCGTGTTCAGTGAATTAGTTTTTTTTCCCTTTCTTAACGTACCTACTAAAAATCATTGGATAAATACGCTAATATTATTACAATCTAGCCTTAACTTAGACTAATTAGTAATTTAACATTGACCTAGTTTTATAAGTTATAGAATAAGAATGTGTCCATCGGCTCTTTTCTTATTGTCTCTATTAAGGGGAATGCACTTTGTTCGTGTGTATTTAATTATTGCTCTATAACCTGCACTTTTATATTATTTTTGTCATAACACTACACTAGTTCAAACGGTTTAGTTCATTTAAGTCTTCGCACTATGTCTGTGTTGTCGAGAAGCTGGATCGCCTTAACGTTCACGTGATGAAGCAATCAATACACTCGTGTGCTTCTGCATATTTTTTGCTGTGCTTTATCAACGAACTGCATGTTAAGGTCCCGCTGCAGGTCAGCATTTTTAATGTACCAGGGTGCATTGTCAATAGTCCTGAGTACTTTGTTCTGGAATGTTTGAATCATGTCGATATTGCTCGGTTTGGTACAGCCCCACTAGTAGCATTACCATGAGTTGCTTTCGAAAACTTACATTACGTTACTACAGTCACTAGCGAATTAACGCCGATTGAGTAGTTTTCGATACAACACTTACCATGAGTTAATTAAACGTTTACTATACTCGCTAACGTTAACTCCATTCATCGTGTAGTTAACGTTACGCGACGGAGTCACGTGCCTAACTTCAGAGCAAGCAAAGCTCTCTTTCTAACTTTATTGAAAAGACAGAGCAAGGGCGAAATAAGCTTACCTTGTAAAAATATAGAAATAATCCTGCTAATTTAAAGCGTCATAGAAGAGTCTCCCTACGCAAAGTGTTGGTGAATCTTGTATTTGATTTGGTTATTTTGTTAATGTGATAGGTAGTTCTTTTTTGTCGTAAACAAGAAAGTTTTAAGCTCCGCTAGGAGTAATATTGTTTACTGTAGTTTTGAGTATTTGATCGGAAAATAACGTTCGTTTTTCGTGTTGGACAAACTATCTAATTTGTGTATTCGTGCATCTGCCCAAAATGCGTACTAGTCCTTCGCAATTCCAGGTACTGGTCGACTATATGCAAAAGAATCTTCAATTATAATAACGTTAATTTATAACTATACAATGAGTGATACAGTCACACCCTGTTTATGGTGAAATATTTGTTCGTTTTGTTTGTGGTACATTTCTCACTTATGATATGATATTTATGAAGTGGATTTCTTAATATATTTCTCAAATCAGCTTGAAATTTTCCCTGTTCACGTCGTTCGTCTTCGTATGCAGCCTTCGCTAACAAAACCCACGCTTAATAATGTCTTGCCAACATTATTTAAATAAATAATGATAAGAATAATTTAATAAACAAGAATTCTAACAAGTTTTCACGCTCCAATTTGCTAGTGAAATAGATTACTACAGTCGTTACGGTATTTTTCGACAGCGTCAGTCAAATTGACTGACGCTGAGTGACTCATGGTACCGATTTTCTACAGCAACAGCTACAAAACGTCAAGACGCTCGCTACTCGCTAGCGATTACTCATCGATGGGGAATTTACCGTTACTCATACTACCGATCTTCAGCTTTATGAGTGACCGCCAGGGACGCTGTACTATTCTCCATACAAATGTTTACGCAGTCGCTAGCGAGTACGGTCACTGTAAACTCATGGTAATGCTACAGGTATACCATAAGTCCATACTGGCATTAGGAGTTGTTTATAAAGAAGTAATTTGTTGTGCACTGACAGTGCCGAGTTTCTACCTAGTAGCCAATACATTTTTTGAAACCGAATTTCGAGTTCTTCTCTTTTCTTTTTGACATGCGCTTTCCAACGCAGCTTCGCGTCCGGAGTCATGCCTAAGTATTTGGCTGTATTTTCGTATGGAACTTGCTGTACATTTAAATATACGGGGCAAAATTGTTCTTGCTTATTCGTAAAGTTAACATGAGTTGACTTTGTTTCATTTAGCTTGATATGCCATTTCTTTGTCCATTCAAGAACTTCATTAACTGCTATTTGGAACGTTTCTGCTGCTTCTTCGTGCGTTTTTCTGATAGCCATTATCGCAGTGTCGTCAGCGAAGGTCGCAATAGTATTGTCTGCTAAATCAGAAATATCCGAGGTGGATAATAGGTACAGAACCGGACCTAGTACACTTCCCTGAGGCACTCCAGCTTTTATTTCCTTTATTTCAGAATACGCATTTTCTTGTCGTACTCTAAAAGCTCTATTGGTTGTATTATATGATTTTAGTATATCTACATAGTCAATAGGTAACATTTTTCTAAATTTTATGATGAGCCTTTCATGCCACACTTTATCAAAAGCATGTGCTATATCTAGAAAGAAGGGCGTTTTCAATAATATTTGTGAATCTGTGAACTTGATCTATAGTTGAATGCTTTTCTCTGAAGCCAAACTGATGTGGTGGAATAAGATTGTTGACTTCGATGAAAGGTTTTAGTCTTTTTAGCAGTATTTTTTTTTTTAATAATTTTGACATAATGGGCAACAATGAAATTGGCCTATTACGATGTCGTCTCATTTGGCGGGTTTCCTGGTTTTGGTATCATTATTACTTCAGCTACTTTCCATAAGTCAGGCACGTATTTAAGTCTCAATGCAGCATTGATGAGATTGGTTAGCTTAAAGTCTTCTTCTCCTGGTATAAGATCAAAGCCAGGAGATTTCCTGGGGTTGATGTGCTGTTTTATTTCTCTTATAACTTCTTTTGGATTCACAAGCTTTATATTTAATTGTTCATCATAATTTTCACTGAGTTCCACAGTAATAGATCCTTCATCGATGCCTTCTGCTCTATCATTTTGCTTGAAGATCCCTGCAAGATGTTCTGCAAACAGCGCAGCTTTTTGTTCGTTACTAACCGCACCTTCCAGGTCCAAGTTTAAAGGGAGGAATTTGGTTTATTGGCCGTTTCATATTTTTCGTAGCTTTCCAGAGTGAATTATCTGTACTACGGTCACTGGTCAGTTTTTGGAGATATGCATTTGTGCACTCATCAACATGCTTTTAGATTTCTCTTTTTAGCTTTTTGTTTGATTATTATTTAACTTCTTTTTATCATCTGGTGACCTAGTTTGGTGCCATAGTTTTCTTTGCCTTATTTTTTCTTTTACAAAATCTCTTATCTCTAATGGATATAATATATTTTTTAATGTCCTTTTTTTATTTTAAGGTGTATTTTCCAACCTGTATGTTGTAAGACGAATTTTCCTAAATCTATATCTAGTTGCTCTGGAGTCTTCAATGGCACTCTAAGGTCTACATGACTATCTAATTCTATTTTAAAACTATCCCAGTCTGTATATTTATTTACGAGGGTTAAATTATCTTCCTTAAATATGACGTTTTCGCTTATTTCTAAATATATAGCTGAGTGATCGGAGTTCATATAATAACTTTTACAGTTTGTATATAGTTAGATGACAGGTTTTTATATATAAAAAGTCTATGAGATCAGGGGTTTTTGATTGGTCAGTTGGCCAGTATGTAGGAGAACCTGTCGTTGCAACATCACATTTCATTTCTGTAATGGCGCACATAAGTTTTCTTTCTTTTGTGTTCGTAAGTCGGGAACCCCAATACGTGTTCTTAGCATTGAAGTTGCCTCCCAATACAAATCTATCACCAAGTGTGTGAAGATCGTTTTTCAACAAGTCTTTCTGTATTTTCTGTTTGGGAGAGCAATAGTTATATTGCAGCTACAGTAAGAGTGTTTTGGATAAAAGTACTTATTGTTAGGAGACTAGCGCCATCTGCGTGTGATCTCCACAAACACGGGCAAGATTATCGATTTAGCGATATTCCGGCTGTGGAGCGCGGATTGTCTTTGCCCGGCCAGGAAATAATCTTTGTCGATGGGTCGCGTCAGTCTCGACCGACGCCATTAATGACTTGGTCCGCTGTCCCGTCGCGAAAGAGCCATGCCGGCAGTTTTTGTACTTGATATATTGCGAATATTTCGTGAAGAATTGTCACTAATTGTTGTTTGTTTGTGTGTGCCCAATCTGTTTTAAACGGCGTGGAGCCGGGAATAGTTCGTAGTACGGATAAGAACAGTGATTTGTGTCGGGTGTGAAACGCGTGCCATTGCGTCATTGTAAATTGTTAGTTTTTTGCCTATTGCCCGTGGGGAACGGAAGTATTTGTAAATTGACTCTAAAAGGAACCAATTTTAGGGGCGTGGATGCCCATAAATGCATAAACAGTGATAAATGTTTGAATCGGAGCGAGAGACACCGCATGTTACGGTCCGCTGTTAGGTTAGACCAATATTAGGTACTTAATCTTGAAGTGTCAAGAAGAAGATAAAATTTGTGGTGCTGTGGTGAAGTGGTGCTATAAATATGACGTATTCGTTTGGGGCGACATACATGAGCTCATGGGTAGGTTCGCTTAGGGACCCCATTTTCTTCACCACTGACTTGGGACCCGTGGTGGGACCTAAGGCCGTCGCTAGCCCTGAAGAGGACTTCGGGCTCGACGCGAAGGCCAGGCGAGGCTGCCTGAAGACGGCATGGATGCTGTAAGTATTATCTAAAATTGTTTCCCATTTGTAATTAGTTTAATTACTTTTAATTAGATTTAAGGTTAAGGTATAATTAGGTTAGGAGGTTCCCTGGACCTTATCTAGGGTGGTAGCAGACTGCGTAGGTTTGTTTGTGTGTTTGTTTGTTGCCGGTGGGATTGCCGGACTCGTACCAAGAGCGTAGTTAGTAACATCTTTGGTAGCAGAACGTAATCTTAGCTATCTGCGCCAACAAAGAGGATAACTTTTTGCATTCAATTTGACTGAAGCACATTGCACCTGAGGAATTTCGTGTTTAACATGTTCTTAATGTTGAAGCGTTTTGATGATTACAGTACTGCTGCCCCTACCTTTGTTCACTAGGTGCAATGCATTATATACTTTGTAGCCTTTTAGTTTCACATTAGTTTGTTTAGTAAAGTGTGTTTCAGACACCAGATACACATCTATCTTTTCTATATCTAGGATTACTTATAACTCATTTTTGTGGTTAAGCAACCCATTACAGTTCCATGCCATGATCTTTAGATGTTTTATATTATTTTATTATTGGCAGTAATAGCTGTCTTGGTGCTATTTTCTAGTTTTTCAAGCACTTGTCGAATGATGACATGAGCTTGAGAATTTCATCTAACTTTTTCTCTTGTGAGTTCAGGTTGCTTTTATCTTTGCGTTAGGAGCTTATAGAATTTTTCGCAGCTGTCTGAGCGTAAGATACATTTTCGGTTACTATCGATACAGGCATATTAGTAAGCTTCTGCGGTTTGCTTGGTGCTGTTTTTTTCATGGCTGACTACATTTTTTTTAGCAGACTTATTCCTTATCTTTTTGCATTGCTAAAAGGCTATCATACACCCTCTATAGTTAGCCGGATGACCCAATACTCAATACTTAATATTTTATTGCAAACCATAAAGTACATAAGATAACAACAATATAATTTAAAAATCATTTTATGGACCCTAATTGTGTAAAATTCTGGATACTTTCGAACAAATTTACAGATTTCAAATATGTACATACTAGGTATTATGAGTATATTATATTTCTGAAAATATGGTACACAACTCTCATATTGTCGGATATTTGCTAGTATTCGAATTAATTTCTTTTGAATGGTGAGTAGAAGATGCGCGTTTGGACTGTTTCCCCAAAGAATAATACCGTAATTGAGCCAGGCATAGGCGTATGCATAATATGTCGTAATCGCTGTATCTAAATCAGTTGTTTTATTGACTTCGCGAAGTGCATACGTAAAACTTGACAATTTGGACATAATCTTTTGTGTGTGTTTTCCAAATAATGTTGCTGTCTATATCCAGACCGGTCGGTGTGAACTCATTTACTAGTTCAATGTTGGTTCCGTTAAATACAAAGTGTATTTTAGTGCCTTTTTTTGTTGGGGGTGGAAGCTGTGCTCGTTCATCCACTTTGAAATATTGGTAAGTACGGAAAGTAATTTTTGATTTACTTGAATTTCGTTTTGGCAGGACGTAAGTAGTGAGATGTCGTCAGCAACTAAGATGCAGGATTCATTTATGGTTTTAGGGAGATTATTGACGTAGATTAAGAACAAAAGACACCCAACCACGCTTCCTTGAGGTATAGATGCGTTAACCACTTTACTTTCAGAACGAGTACTACGACCATTACTCTAAGGAAATACTAACTGTATTTCCTTTGAGTAATGGTCGTAGTCTATCTTTCAGGTAGGATGCAAACCATTTTAGTGCTGTACCGCGTATTCCTATTCCGTGTAATTTCTGACCTGACCTTCTCCGCAATGCACACACTTCGGTTTTTCTGTAGCTGGTTTTTTGCACTCCTTGGTTAGATGTTTTCCAGTGCACTTAACGCATCATGGCTCTTTGGCACAATACATATGTTTATGGCCTGACGTCTCTTGCGTTGGGGGATAAGTTTGGCAGATTTGAGAGGTTGTATATCAACCACGCACCCCAAGACAGATTTAATCTTATAAATTTTGCCAAATTCTTCCTGGTTTTTTAAATGTTAGCATAAACATATTTAAGGGCTCTTTAGTTTTCCAGCCTAATTCATCTTTAATTTGAAGACCCTTTGCTTTGAGGTCTTCAATAATCCTGTCTGGTTTACAGGTAGAAGGCAATTATTTAGCCATTACCCTGATTGGCCTGTCCTGTTTGTTCTCATAGGAATGCCAAAGGCAGTTGTTGTCTAACAGTAGCTTCGTTATAGCTCTATATGTTTCTACATTGCAAGCATTTATCTTCACGCTATCACCATGCAAAATCTTTACTGTGAAGGTGCTAGCGGATTGGTCTCGTGACAAATAGTCGTACAAGTTCTGGTACCTAGTTATCCACACCATCCACCACGATAGGAGGAGGTGGGAGAACATTTGTTGCTTTCTTTTCCCTGAAGCGAGAGTGTGGGTGACGTGTTCAACTTCCTCTTTTTCCTGACTTTGTTCTAATCAACTCTGCCTCTTTAGCTAATTCTTCTTCGTCAGTAGTCAGTATATTCAGTGTGAGGCGCTGATGTTTCCGTGCTAGTTGTTGCTTGGGCTGTAGATTTTGTTTCAACAGCGCATTGCAACAGCTTTTGAAGAACAGCAATTTGGTTCTTTAAATCCTCGATAAGGCTCTGCTGTTTTAGCCTTTCATTTTGTTCATTTTTAAAACAATCGTAAAGAAAGCGTTTCGTTTCAGTTTTGATCTGAACATTTAGATGGCGTCGTACTCATTTTGGAGGCGGGTGAGAGTGACCCTTAACAATTACTCGTTATACGTAAACATAGGTAGCTTGTGTAATGACTCACCGATGTAGGTCATCGCGGCCGACCGAAGGTACGTGATGACGATAGACTTTGATTTTACGCGTTAGCACTTTCACTGCACTGTACTAATGCACGTCATATGTGATTGTGATACATCTGCTCTAATCGAAAATTGAACGATCACTCGAATTAGTGACACATTTTTTCGCCTGTCGAAGCTCCTTGTGGACATCATCAGGTCTACTCCGTGTGGAAACAAAGTCACACGTAAGCAACGCCGGTCAATCAAGGTACTGGTACCAGCATTAGCATACTGTCAAGAAATCAGCAGGTATTTATATCTTTATCATCTCTAATATCAAGGTTATTTCAAGTACTTACCTGACAATTACTTACTAAACAGAAATGTATTATTCATGCAATCGAACACCTATATGTTAATTTTAAAAAGGATGGCAAGGATAGGAAAACAGTCAAATATATCAATCACAAGTTAAAAACACTCAATAGTTCAGGAGGAGGCAGGAGTTCCATAACAATCATGTGCAGTTGTAGGCTTATAACTTATAACAAATCTGACGAATACTTTTCTAACAACATGTACGATCAAATAAAACAAAGATATTAGCAAATACGACGAGCGTACGATCCTACGACGGTATCAAGACCGTCATCGCCGGTCATCAAACCCGCGACATTTCTTACAGAACCATCTGTTTCGGGCGATCAAGCAACCTTTTCCCAAAACACGAAATCGCGGGGAAAGAACAGCTTACTTAAAAAGCAGGCAAGTAACTTCAGAGCTTTTCAAAGAACTCTCGCAAAATGGGAGTTTGAAGACTTACTGAGCTCACTGAAATCTCGGTGGTCAGCTATAAACAGCCTTCATTGGGAGATACATAGCGAGATTCTAGAGTACAAACGTTCCTAATCATCTCATGAAAAATCTTACAATGATATCAAGAGGGTCATCAACAGCAAGCTACGGTCCGAGTCTCATCGCGAGAAGATCGTGCCGCGGATGGAGATGCCCATCTTCCAAGGCAACTATTACCAATGGACATCCTTTAAGGATCTCTTCACTAAGACAATTCATCGAAATGTAGCTTTATCAAATGCCAGTTTTCAGGCACCTCCATTTCAATTAAATATGACACAAACTTGATTGTTTAATATGTATTTACAGATGTGTCTAGATTTATTGTTCGTTTTTATGTATATAATATATATATTATATTTATATATATAAATATCCCCTTGGGCACTTTGTGGCTCCAACGTATAGGTAGTTATTTATTGATCCATTTTCGGGTGTCTTAAGTTGATCCAATGCCAGCTGACCATAAATGTGTAGCTCCAATAGGAGCCACAAGTGTCACGATGAGTAATAATATTAATTAAGGGATTTTTATACGAATCCACCTTTTTTGCGTTGGAGCAGTTGTTGATCCAATTTGAATGGGCCAATCAGGGCGCAGCATTTGCCAAGGGCTTTCTCATTGGCTCGTTTGGGCTACTGTGCTGCTAACTACAATTAAATAATAAATTTGTGAACTGCCGACGGCGACTCGATTCCTACTATGGACTCGCTGACTCGAAAAACCTTTTTTCGATTTCGAAAAGATTCGAGTCTGATGGACTCGATTCGAGTACTCGAGTCTAATGGACTCATACAAATCAGCGCTCGGCTAAACGGATTTTGTATGGGAGAAGATCATTTAGAATTTTATTTAAACATTTGTTTATGTAGGGTTCTATCTATCTGGCAGAATTTCGATGCTCAGAATTTAATTTGGCATAACATACTTGGCATAAAAATATTATGTACCTACATCGTGTTAATGAAAGAACGCAAAACCTTTCAGATGGTACCTCAGTTGACTGAGTTGGCTGATCAGTTTGTATCAGTTGTTTTAAAATAATGTTTAATTAGTGTTACTTTTATTTGGAATAATTTCTTTTGACCTTCTAAGAAAACCATAATCGATAAAATGTATACCTACTTCTTCTTCTTATAGAGTCGAAGGATTGTTGGTCAACATAAAAAATAGCATTCCGGGTTTACTCGGTTAGGTAAAAATATGGGTTAGGTTATGTTAAAACTGCGACCACCAAGGTAGACAGCCTTTTCATACTATGATATTTTTTTATTATCATCATAGCATTATCGTCGTTATGTCCGCTACGAAACAATTGTTTTCCACCAATTATTATCTGTCCCAGAAGAAAATTCTATCATAGAAAAGATTCAGCATTGAAATGACTATATGAATTAAATACCAAAAGGCGATTCTGACTGCGACTTTTAGATTATTATGGAAATAAAATTTATGATCTAAGATTATTCTGATTTTTAACATTATTGGTTTTGAATCTATGATAAATGAGTAGATGCCAAACTATTTTCTACGAAATGACGTTTCTGTAAACCGCTGTTTATGCATAATTATACCAGAACATAAAAAGTTCTACTAAAATGAGGGGACCCGTTTATGTAACTGCTAACTGGTAATTTCCCAGACATTTCCCAGGCGTATTTTATGATATTTTGCCCCAGAGTAATGAAATAATGAAACCAAATCGGTCATGGAGTTGCTGCTCTAGACTGTGAACTCACGAACTCCTCTCGGCAACCTCTTGACCGAGTTGGCTCATATTCAACTTAAAAATTCTATCGACTTCTTCTACACGTCTACCAAATTTCATGAAGCTACGATCAAAACTACTAGTAATCGTCAAACAAACATACATACATACATACAAACGCTGGATTGTTCAAGTATCAAGATTCACTCACTAGTAATCGATTTCTACCTACATTCGAATCTGAACTCAAATCCCAGACTCAAATTCCTTCACTTTACGGATGCGAAACATGGATATTGAATAAAAAAGATAGTGATAGGCTGGCAGCTTTTGAGATGTGGTGCTGGAGGAGAATGGAAAAGATCAGTTGGGTGGAAAGGAAAACCAATTAGGAAGTATTGGAAATAGTAGGAGAGAAAATAAGACTGCTGGGCGAAATAGAAAATAGGAGAGAGAAAATGATTGGTCACTTAATACGACATGACTCCAAATTTAAAAACATAACTTGAAGAATATTTTAAAGGCAGAAGAGGTCCAGGACTACCAAGAAAGAGCTATGTAGACCAACTGACAGAAAAAGCAGGGGTCATTCGTATCAAGCACTAAAGAGTAAAGCAGAGGACCGAGAAATTTGGCGCATACTCCACCGACAATATAAAAAGAAGAAGTTATCTTTTGAACGGAAAAGACCTCTTTCTTTTCATAACAGCGTTACTGATCAAGTGAAGAGATAGCGAACAAAGATTGAAAAGCTACAGCTGAGTGGAACAGTGAACTAGAGGATGATGAACTACAGTGCAGTGAGTAGTGAACCATTTCAGCGATATACGACTCATTGACTACAATGGATGGCAGCGAGTGGTATACCAGGCGACGATCGACTACAGTGGAGTGCAGTTCAAAAATTCAAAATATCTTTATTTCATAGGATATTTATAATACCTCTTAATAATAGTCACTTTCTTTTGTTTTGCACAAATGTTGACGTCAAATCGTTACTTAAAGCTAAGTTACGCCGCTTCCTAGGCGCAAGTGCAGAAGAAGCGGCAACAAACTGCACTGCACGTTTTCTCCAAAGACGTCAACTAACAAACTAAAAACTTAAAATTAGTTATATAGATGGACAGAGATTACATTGTTTATTATGTCATAATTAAATTGAATTATAAGAATTACGAAATTTAAAATAATGTCAATTTGTAAATTTAGTATGTACCAATGTAGGTACCTAAATTATGACATGTCTAAGTACACAAACCTTTAAGAGGGACCCGCGCCAAGCTCAAGCCAGACCTTCTTGTCTTTAAGATAGTCACCGGTCCTATAATAAGCCTTCTCACAAAGTACTTTCTTTACATAAGCTTTGAATTTTCTGTCTGGCATATCAAGGACCGATTCTGACAATTTATTATAAAAAAGTATACACTTCCCCATAAAAGACTTACTGACTGTATTCAGCCTGTAATACGGGCTAACTAAGTCATTCTTATTACGTAAATTTCGATCTGTAAAATCACTTACTTTATTGAACATGGAAATATTTTTCCTTACTTACATTATATTTTCAAATATGAATTGTGATGCAAAAGTAAGTATACCTATTTCCTTGAATAATTCCCTCAGTGAGTTTCTCGATCCTAAACCGTAAATAGCACGAATTGCTCTTTTTTGTAAAAGAAAAATAGTCTGAATGTCGGCTGCACTCCCCCATAGAAGTATCCCGTAAGACATTAGACTGTGAAAGTAACTAAAGTACACTTGTCTAGCAGTTGCTACATCTGTCAATTGTCTTATTCTCCTAACAGCGTAAGCCGCAGAGCTAAGCCTATTAGAAAGTTTAGTTATATGAGCGCCCCATTGAAGTTTCGAATCAATTGTGATTCCTAAAAAGGTAGTACTTTCAACCAGATCGAGTTTCTGACCATTAATTAGTATGTCAACGCAGGCTTGATTCACATTAGGAAGAGAGAATCGAATGCATTGGGTCTTGTTCGCATTTAACATGAGGTTATTGGCCGAAAACCAATCAGAAATTAAAGATAAGGTGCTGTTCACCGCGCTAGCATCACTGTTATGTCGATCTATTTTAAATATTAGCGAGGTGTCATCAGCAAACAGCACCATGTCAGCCTCTTTCTCAACCATGTAAGGCAAGTCATTGACATAAACTAAGAAAAGGAACGGTCCTAGAATTGAACCTTGGGGTACGCCCATTTTCACATTAGACAAGTGAGCGAATAACCAGTGGAAGACGCATCGATTATAGAAGAAAAGAACCAGTGGATGGTGACGCAATAACCACAGCAGAATGGAGGATTGGTAAAACGACTACAGCGAAGTGCAGCCAGTGAAGACTGGTTCATCATTCACTCAACTCAGCTTTAGCAGTTTCGTTGTCATATCGCCACGCCACAGGCTAGCTGTGATAACGCTAAAAAGACGCGGTTTTAGGACCTTCTCAGCGAGGTGCTGCGTAGCGTCCCATTGTCGCAGGCGATAGTTTTGGGTGGCGACTTAAACGGTCATGTGGGTGAGGCGTGGGAGGAGTTTGAGCGTGTTCACTGCGGCTACGGATACGGAAGCCGCAACCCGAAAGGCGGAGAAATCCTCTCAACGAGTGCGGCGGCCGACGTCGCTATCCTGAACAAGTTTTTTAAAAAGAAATCCGAGCACCTAATCACCTACAGGAACGGGGGGTACGCTACCCAAATCGATTACTTTCTTACCAGAAGAGACCATATCGGAAAAGTAACCAACTGCAAAGTCATACCCGGTGAGAGTCTCTCAGCACAACACCGTTTTCTTGTCATGAATCTTTGCGTGAAGCCTGCTGGCAAGCCCACTGAGCGTCCAGTCAACGTCAAAGCAAGTGGTAGGCAGCTTAGAGAATCCGAGTCCTAAGAGTTTGCAACTGCGATCGGTAACAAATGCCCCGAAATCGATGGCGAACCAGTCCAGCTTCATTGGGACAGGATTTAGGGAGCTATCACTGATGCGGCGAAGGCAGTGCTTGGGATGTCAACGTACGGACGCAAGTGTGACAAGGAAACCTGGTGGTGGAACGACACAGTCCAGAGGGAGAGCAAGGTGAAGAAAGCACTATTTAAAACATGGAAAGCGTCCGAATCTCCTGAAGACCACGACGCATATAGGGTTGAAAAACGGGTCACTAAGAAAGCTGTAGACGCCTGTAGCTTATCTATAATTTGGACTTTCCAGTGTCAAAGCAGCACAGCACATCTCCAAGTGCCGCTGTGTTAAAACGGCAACCTTTTGTGCGAAGACCTCGCGGTGAAGGAGAGATGGCGCTTATATTTCCACAAGATACTGAATCAGCAGCATAAAGAGGTGCAGCCATTGGACCTCCCTCCGAATCAAGAACTAGTGCAACCAATAACGCCTGAGGAAGTACACTTAGCTCTTCGCTGCATGAAGGACCGGAAAGCTGTCGGAGCCGATGAAGTCCCCATCGAAGCCTGGGAGGCTATGGGAGGCCATAGTGTGGGCATCTTAACAAACCTTTTCAACCGCATACTCTTTAGCGCTGAGTATTATTACTCCAGTCTTTAAAGGAAAGGGATCGGTGCAAGAGTGTAGCAACTACCGCGGTATAAAGGTTATGTCCCACACCATGAAGCTCTTCGAGAAAATAATAGACTCTCGGTTCCGGCAGATGAGTGCAGTCTCGGAGTGTTAGTATGGATTTCGCCCGGCCTAGGCACTACCGACCGTATTTTTGCCCTAAGGGTCATAATGGAGAAATACAGGGCAAAGAACCGCCTCACCACTTCCTGTTTGTACACATTGAGAAGGTATTTTACTGTATTCCCCGAGAGGTGATCTGGTGGGCACCAACCCGTGTGGTACCGGGTTAGAATAGTACCACTCCATCTCTTCCTGTGGATGTCGTAAGAGGCGACTAAAGGACTTAGCACAAATATCTCGTGCTACAATTGCATTCCCAAGGAGGGTTAACGTCGGGCAGCGGCCGGTTATAAAACTTTTCGTATAAATACATTCCCAAAGAGGGTTGACGTCAGGCAGGCGGCCAGTTGTAAAACTATAGCCAAATCATTGAAAGTGTTCCGACTATTTCTTCTCCATTTTACAAGGTCTTTGACATCCTTGGGTGACTTTTGATATGCATATTATATTTGGAGAAGAAAAAGCGAGAAAGCGCACCCCGGGCTCCGAAGCAGCACAGCTGAGGATGCAACCGGGAATACACTTAGACGAAGAAGATGATCTGGTGAGCACTGAGGTCCAAGAGGTTGCCAGAGATCTATATTGACATGTACCGCGATTACGAATCTATACTTAGGACTGCTAGTGGTAGACCCAAGAGACGTTAGCTTGACGTCGTCAAGGATGATATGCGTGCCAATGGTCTTACAAACAAGGATGCTCAAGACCGTGTGAAGTGGAGAAAGAAAAGCCGGAAAGTGGAACCCGGGCTTCACAGCATTGCAGCTGAGGATGCAACTGGGAAATACTGTGATGAGAGAGCGAGAGGGAGAGTTATCATGTACTGGTTTTTCACTTGCTCCACTCCGCTGTAGCTGTTGCGTTGCCATTCTCTCGTTTTTCACTTAATGCACTCTGCTGTAGTTCAATTCAATTCAATTCAAAATATCTTTATTATCATAGGATATTTATAATATCTCTTAATAATAGTCACTTTGTTTTGTTTTGCACAAATGTTGACGTCAAATCATTACTTACAGCTAAGTTTATGCCGCTTCCTAGGCGCAAGTGCAGAAGAAGCGGCAACAAACTGCACTGCACGTTTTCTCCAAAGACGTCAACTAACAAACTAAAAACTTAAAATTAGTTATATGGATGGACTGAGATTACATTGTTTGTTATGTCATAATTAAATTGAATTATAAGAATTACGAAATTTAAAATAATGTCAATTTGTAAATTTAGTATGTACCAATGTACCTAAATTATGACATGTCTAAGTATACAAACCTTTAAGAGGGACCCGCGCCAAGCTCAAGCCAGACCTTTTTGTCTTTAAGATAGTCATCGGTCCTATAATAAGCCTTCTCACAAAGTACTTTCTTTACATAAGCTTTAAATTTTCTGTCTGGCATATCAAGGACCGATTCTGGCAATTTTATAAAAAAGTATACACTTCCCCATAAAAGACTTACTGACTGTATTCAGCCTGTAATACGTGCTAAATAAGTCATTATTATTACGTAAATTTCTATCTGTAAAATCACTTACTTTATTGAACATGGAAATATTTTTCCTTACATACATTATATTTTCAAATATGAATTGTGATGCAAAAGTAAGTATACCTATTTCGTTGAATAATTCTCTCAGTGAGTTTCTCGATCATAAACCGTTAATGGCAGGAATTGCTCTTTTTTGTAAAAGAAAAATAGTCTGAATGTCGGCTGCACTCACCCATAGAAGTATCCCGTAAGACATTAGACTGTGAAAGTAACTAAAGTACACTTGTCTAGCAGTTGCTACATCTGTCAATTGTCTTATTCTCCTAACAGCGTAAGCCGCAGAGCTAAGCCTATTAGAAAGTTTAGTTATATGAGCGCCCCATTGAATTTTCGAATCAATTGTGATATGAGGTAGTACTTTCAACCAGATCGAGTTTCTGACCATTAATTAGTATGTCAACGCAGGCTTGATTCACATTAGGAAGAGAGAATCGAATGCATTGGGTCTTGTTCGCATTTAACATGAGTTTATTGGCTGAAAACCAATCAGAAATTAAAGATAAGGTGCTGTTCACCGCGCTAGCATCACTGTTATGTCGATCTATTTTAAATATTAGCGAGGTGTCATCAGCAAACAGCACCATGTCAGCCTCTTTCTCAACCATGTAAGGCAAGTCATTGACATAAACTAAGAAAAGGAACGCTCCTAGAATTGAACCTTGGGGTACGCCCATTTTCACATTAGACGCGTATGATTTTACGCCATTTATATCAACAGTTTGAAGCCTATCTGTTAAGTAAGATTCTATTAATTTAATTGACTTATCATCAAAATTGTATTGACGAAATTTGAGCAAAAGTGTTGGATGATCATCGCAATCAAATGCTTTAGAAAGATCGCAAAATGATCCAATTGCATCATTTCTGTTTTCCCACGCGTCGTAGATATTAGTAATAAGTGCTACTCCTGCATCGGTGGTCGATTTTCCAGCAGTAAAGCCGTTTTGTTGGCTATGGAAAAGATTATTGGTCTTAAAGTGAAGTAGCATTTGATTGAGCATTATCTTTTCGAACACCTTACTCAAAACTGGCAGAATAGAGATAGGTCTGTAGTTGTCAGGGTCTGTTTTTTCTCCTTTTTTGAATAAGGGGATTAGTTTACTACATTTCATTAAGTTAGTTAAATATGCCTTCATCAATACATTCGTTAAATTTAAAAGCTAAATCAGCAGCAATTATGTGTATAATATGACTTACTACGGCTACTGACATGCCCCAGTGATCTTCTGATTTTTTTAAATTTAACTGTTTTAAAGCATCTATTATATCGCTAGGACTAACATGCTTAAAATTAAATTTAGAATCACAAGGGCTATCGTTACTCTTAAGCAAAGCCTCAGCACGCTGGGCGCTAGAACTCACATTAGAAGTGAGTTCCAAAGGAATGTTAGTAAAATAATCATCAAATATATTTACTATTTCTTCAGTTTTTGAAGTATTTTTACCACTACATTTTAGTCGGCAAATATTTTCTTTGGTTTTATTTTTACCTGTTTCATTATTTATGACACTCGATGTTTCTTTAATTTTATTAGGAGCATTATTTATTTTTTTGCTAATACTATTCGACTTGGCTCGTCTACAAACTTTTTTAAATAATTTAGAATAATTTCTAACATATTCTATAAAAGAAGGATTAAAGTTATATTGTTTTTGGGCATTGAATCATATAACCTGTTTCTACTTATGTAGATGCCAGTAGTAGCCCATTCACTAAACTGTGATTTACTATGAACTACTACTCTTTTTTGTTTCAATGTTTAAGAATACTCAGAGGAAACAGTACTAAATAGTTTATTATAATGGTTGTCAGGATTATTTCCTGTATAATAATATAATAATAGTTTTTATTTCAGATAATTTAAATCCATATAAGTACACAATTATAATATTTGAATCAACAACATGAACAACTATACAAAATTTAAAATATATCAACTTATTATTATGTAATTCTTCTCACCAGGCATTTCCATAGTGGAGAGGTCAAATTTTTAGCCACTGTTTTCAGGATGCTGTTTTGACTACCCCTAACTCTGTTGATCAGGGATGCTGTTTTTTTGCGGATAATGGCGTGAAAGCTGTCAGTATGGTAGTGCGCCAACATCCCTGATGCGCTACAGAAGCGAGGCAGCCCCAACAGCATTCTGAAAACATTGTTGTACTGAACACGCAGAACATCCAGCGTTCTTTTGGTATGTGCAACCCACAGATTTCCCGTGTAAAATGTCTGACAGAATGCTTTAAATAGTGTCACTTTGACTTGATCAGTACACATGGAAAATCTACGGGTTAGCATGTTACCTCTCACTGAAAGGGCTCTGCGCTCTCTTTCAATGTCTACATCATCTCTAAGGTCGTCGGTAAGGAAATGACCCAGATATTTAAACTTATGTACACGCTTAATGCACACCCCTTTTAACTTTATATCAGGTATAGCTTCTGGGCACCTACCGGCGGCCTTACAGACCATGTACTCACATTTATTCACATTATATGTCAATCCATGTTTGGCAGCATATCTCTCACATATAGCCAATAATTGTCTAAGACCCCCTACCGTTGGGCTCAGCAACACCATATCATCTGCGTAGCTTAGGTTGTTTATACTTACGCCCCCTATACTACAGCCCACACGGGTGCTGCTCAGCTCAGCAATAAGGTCATTTACATATATGTTGAAAAACTTAGGTGAGGTCAACCCACCCTGTCTCACCCCACATTCCAACACATATGGGTCAGACAAACAGTTGCCCCACCTCACGAAGTTGGTTTGACCATTGTACCAATATTTAAAAATATTTCGAACTTCCACCGGCACACCTCTGTCCCTCAGTTTGGTCCACAGCTCGTCATAGGACACAAGATCAAACGCCCTGGACAAATCAAGGAAACAGACGTACACCGGTGTCTTACGGTCTGTATAGTACTGAACGGTATGCTTAAGACTTAGTATCGCACTTTCAGTAGAAAGCCCAGGCTGAAAACCAAACTGGGCATCATGCAAGTTTAGGTATTTTTGTAAACATGTATCAAGCATACCATCCAGCACCTTTGCAATAATCGTCGCCAAAGAGATAGGCCGATAGTTCCCTCTATCAGAAATATCTCCAGTTCTGTTCTTCACAATGGGTACAACAACTGTTTTCATTAAGTCATGAGGTAGATAAGAGTGACTAATACACATTGTGAAGAACATCGCTAGTACCCCCGGCAAGTGAACACCAGCATGTCTCAGATGCTCGACACTGAGTCCGTCGTGACCCGGTGATTTACCTCCCTTCATTTTTTTGAGAACTTCTCTAACCTGTTTAGCACTGAAATAAGTAAGCGAATGCTTTTCACCCACACACTCAGACATATCATCAAATGTCGAGACCGAGGGTCCAAGTGGAGACCGCACACTAAAATGATCCCTAAACATATTAGCAATGTTTGCAGGCTCGTTTGTCCCATCAACACATGTCGAAAGACCAGGCTTAGCCCCACTCTTCCCTGTGGCCTTCCAAAATTTACCAAAATCATTTGAAGCTCTATGTGTAGCTAAAATGTCCATATATACCACTGATAATAATTTGTTATCTAAATTATTTTTAAGTTTTTTTATGTTTTTAGAAGGAATCGGCCTACACAAAATCTTATCTTTTCTCAAATTACTGGTGGACTCTTTAAAAAAAGCTACATACCAGAATTATCTGAAGGCAATTTATTAATAACAGATTTATCACAATATTGAACATTACTAAAGAAATTATCTAGACATGTGCCAGATATAGCTGTAATTCTGGTTGGCTCAAAAAATAAGTTTTCTAATCCATAACACTTAAAAAGATTTAGGAATTGTGTGCTCTTTGGATTATGTACTAAAATATCAACATTAAAATCACCGTAAATAATTAAATTCTTTTTACTAGTTGAACAGGACTTAAGAACCTGGTCCGTTGCTTTTAAAAAACTTTTGAAAATTACTATCTGGTGGACTGTATACACAAACAATTATATGATGATCAAGCTCGGCACAAGCCACCTCACAACAGCGCTCAACAGAAAGTCTGACAATATCCTTTCGCTCTTTGCTACGGAAAGAATCTTTTATAAAAATTATAGAACCCCCTCGTTGAGCAGACTTTCTGTTAAAGCAGCTAACAATATTATAGTTGTTTAGGCTGATCATCATCTGACTCTCATGCAGTCAATGTTCAGTCAAACATAAAATGTCCACATCCATTTCTTTTGAAACTAATTCTACTAATAATTCTTTGCCAAGAAAAGAAAGACCTTGGAAAGACCTTCTAAATTTTGATGAAGTATTCTTAATTCATGAGGCCTTCCCGTTGTCTGAATGGTCAGTTTAAATCTGTCGTCAAGTCTACAGAATTACCGTTACATAAACTTGGTAAGTCTGTAGGTGTCTTAAAACTAGAATCTTGTTTACAATGTAAACTCGTCCAAAAATTAATATTATTTGCTATCAATGTAGCAATCTTATGTCTAGAATATTTTGAGAGATAAATATTATCTTTAGTCACATGACATTTACTTATAAAATTGTTAGTGTCAAAAAACACTAATTTATCACTATAACGACATGTCATATTATGTATCAAAGTATTGAGATAGTGAATGATTCTGTTAGTTTTTGGAGACTGGCAACGTAGATATGGGAACGCACATAATATCATTTTGCTTACTTCTAGTTCAGATAAATAATCCATACAGCTGATTATTTCTTTCTTTCCTACTTTGTTACTATTGCCTATTAATAATACAACAGTAGATTTACAATTCAGTTTGGTTGATTTCATTTTATCTAAAATTTGAGTATAGGTTGCATCCGGGAAGCAGTAATTTATACAAGTTTTATCTAGAATTTTGTTTAACATGCAACCCATATTGCGACCTATACTGTCAGAAAATACTATTGTATTACATGGAGGGTCAATAAAGTCAACACAATCAGACACATTACTACACAAACTACCGTCACAAGGAGAGAGCTCTGGTGTGGAGACACTGATGGTGGGCTGGGTGAATTGCCCGCAGGTACATTGCTTAGTTAATAAATCAAGAGTTTCTTGATTGTACCTGCTGTCGTTAATCAATTTCTCCACAGTCAGCATGTGTTCGGTATTTTGTTTTTGTTGGAGGTCATACTTAGAGAATAATTTGGAATAGTCCTCCTGCAACTTAATAATATGAGATTCAAGTCTAATCCTGTTGTCCTCATATGACTCCTGACTTTCCGCCAATTGTTTATTACATAACTCTAACTCTGACTGCAATTTACAATTTAATGAACTGGATTTTAATAAACATGATTTCCTAAGATTAATTTTTAATTTATTATTAGTTTTCTTAATTTTTTGGAAAGTTTTACATATTTTTTAACTTGGTTATGACTAATCATTGATTTTGAGATATCTAAATCAGTACTACTCGATGATGTCTCACTAGTGAGATCAATAACTGGAGAATTAGTTGAGGGAGACATAGCGACACTATCAATGAGCTGGTCATATAGGCTGGACACCTCTGCTGACTGACGCATCTGGGCATCTTGCTCATAGCTATTAATTTGTCTGTATGCCTCGCCAACTCCTTTTCTAATTCAGTGATACGTCTGAGGGTCTGCTCATACGTATCACCACATTGGCGGAAAGAATCTATTTCTAACTTTGATCGGTTCAGCTGCTCGCTCAAATCATCACATAACTGAAGACTCTCAGAGAGTTTTTGTTCATGTCTAATGTTGTTATTTCGCATCAATACGTATTCGCGTTCATTATCTTCCCTTTCCAGTAATAATTGTTGTCTTCTTGTTCTGCCTTGAGCTTGAGTAAGACTTGCTTCAGCTGGATTTCCAGTTGTCGGGCAGTCTCAGCACGGGTTGAGGAGGACATATTTTACAAAAAGGGACAGATGTAATGTCTAGGGAAGATAATAAAGGCTAGAATTGCACGATAAAGCTAGCAAAACCGATCACCTAACTAAAAAATAACAATAACATAACCTAATCTACTTTGTCAATTCACATCAAAATTAGATGTGTTTATGTACGATAATTTTCGCAAATATGAAAAATTGTGCACAAAGGACGCTGTGTTTTAGTGAAATATATAAACGGGATTAAATATTGTACCGTTCTTACCTTGTAAAAATTGTAAAAAGCCGGTAACAATTTATACCCACTGAACGTAAACTTGGAACACCATTATTTTACAAAATACACTAAATTTACACAAACAAATTATGAATTATGTAAGCACCTATCTAATTTTACAATTAAATAATATTATTTAATGAATTAAACTATAAAAATATTTAAATTTCCAATATTAAATACGGAGCAATAAAATTGACATATAAGCTCCTGGGTTGCCAGCCGCCAAAAAAAAAAGCTGTAGTCGATGCATCCTTCTCTATTGGTTTACCAATTTCTCCACTCCAATGTGGCTGTTGCGTTGTCAATGTTATCATTCTCTAAATGACATGATTCACTGAATGACAACGCAATAGCTACAAAAGAGTGGAGTGAGTGATGTACTAGTGGACGACGACGCAGCGGTTACAACGAACTAGAATAAATGAAGAACCAACAATTAGAGGAGTGAAATAATGAACAGCATACGACGATCGTTGACATGATGTCAACGATCGTCGTATGCTGTTCATTATTTCACTATACACAAATAGAGAGTATGCATGCATTTTTTTATATTTTTAATCGAGTGTTCTTGTCGAGAAATAGCCGCAAAAAATTAATAGTGTTGAAAAGCATGTATATGGTGTAGAAAATAAATATTAAAAATAGCAAGTAAATTATAACAACTGAAACGCGCCATTTTAAAATATGACGTCAAAGACTACAATATCCGCCAAATATCCGCAAACACAACAGGGCAATAATGTACCTTATATCGCAAACATCCCGTTAGAAAAAAAAACACTTGTACAGTCTTATTATAAAAAAAGGCCGTAATCATGGTTTAACCCCGTTTTAACTTAATCTAGGTATAGTACGGTAACAAACGATAAACCTACGATAAACTGTGTTTCATTATAAAACCTCCAACAAAGATGGATCAAGATAGTTCTACGATAGTCTGAGCCTAAGTTGAAAAAACGTTCCGTTTTTAATAATAATATAATTTCTTCAAAAAGATTTTATTAGAAAAGGAATAAAATTTAATTAAGACTATAATACGTATCTAATCGTACCAAAGACCTCTCATTTATTGATCTAATTAATAAAAATGATATGATTGACAGTAAAAAAAGTTAAAGCAATATCAAAAAATAAACCGGCCAAGTGTTAGTTAAACTCGCGTGGAGAGGGTTCCATACAATTGATTGAATTCTTATAGGTTTTCCTGTAATCTACAAGCAATGAACTATACTTCGTATTTTTTTCTAAATTATAGGCTGAGTAGTTTCGGAGATCAGGGGGGGGGGGGGGGAATGGTCAATTTTCGTCTTCTTTCATGAATAAAATCAAATCTATTTATTTTATAATCATAAAAATAAATAGATATATTTGAGAATATATTTGAGATCCTTATAACGAGCCCTTTCATTTGATATATGACACAGTAAGGTTTGCAAAACGTTTTTTTTCAATTTCCTAATTTATCTCCCGAAAATGACCCTAATTAATAAAAATAGTTATTTACTTTGCACATATGCGTTTGGGTCATAGGATTACACCATCCTACCAAATTTCACCTGATTCGGTCCAGTAGATTCGGAGCAAATTGGCTGTGACAGACGGACGGACAGACAGACGCACGAGTGATCCTATAAGGATTCCGTTTTTTCATTTTTTGTACGGAACCCTAATAAATGGAACGCAACAATGTTAACAACTATAACAACGTAATTCTATATTCAGTCTGTGGTTTATCGTCATCTCCGCTAGGAGTAATATTGTTCTGTGATCGTCATTTTCCCGCCCGCGGTAACAAGTTTGTTTACATTTGTAATATTGTAATTTGTGAATAATCTTGATAAATATTGTTTTTTATGCGTGTTGTGTAGTGTTAGAAATATCAAATCGTTTTTTTAATGTTTTGAAATAAAATAAACGAACAAAAGTGTTAACGATGCGCGTATTTTTACACAAGATAAACAAGGAAGCTAGTTTAAACTGGGTTTATTTTAGTAATCACAACCAAAATTATGTTGTACATTTGTTTTGTAGGATTTTTACAAGGAGAAGAAATAACAAAAGCCGATGAACAAAATATTTATGCGGCACATCAAAATTGGAACGTCAAAAGTCAAACAATTTTTTTTTATTTTTTATAAGTTGCCAGTGGCATACAAATTAAAACCTTGTACTACACGCGTTAGTAACATTTCCCAGCCCTAGTGCTGCTCTAGCAGCACTCATTAACCATTGGAATCCGTAATACGCGTGTAGCTGATCTAGTTAAAGTACCCGACTGAGTGTTTACCTTCACCATACGTACACGACCGTCTTTCCCAGGAAAGACTTCCGTAATCAAACCTCTTGGCCAAGTGTTCCGGGGACTGTTTGGGTCAGCGATGAACACTAAATCTCCAACCTGATACGACCTTTGTTCAGTGAGCCACTACTTTCTCGGCACCATCTCTGGCAACACTTCGCGCACCCACCTATGCCAAAACATATCTGCAAGTCTTCTAAGGCATTGTATGTATACATACAATTATACACGATTGCCTATCCTATTTAGTTGTCTGGAAAATATCGGCCTGAGAAGGTCTTAAACATTTTTCTTCTAAAAAATAAGGTTCTCAAAAAGACAGATCATTTTGTTGGGACTTTCTATTTGCCAGGTGATCTAAATAAATCAAATAGTCAAAGTGAAACTAGGCCTTATGTCTTTAATACATAAAGTCTAGGGTTGTTTGGGCGCCAGGGTAGTTCGATACGAGCTATCAAAGCGATCACTTCGAAGCATTTCGAAACTTACGTAGGAAACCTACCTTTACATTAACATTAGACTTCCGCCCATTCCCTCAACCGGCTTTGACTGTCTGCGCGGGAAAAGAAGCAGCTGGTACATTCCACTTTTTTTTTTCTCCCAGACCAGCATGGAAGAGTTTTTTCATTTGTATCATACGTGTTAATGAAATAAAAATATTTGAATTTTCATACTTACACTGATCGAGTCAATTTGTATGATCTTTATTTTTTTGATTTCGTGTAAGTTGTAGATCAAATGTTTTTCAGATTCATGGGCTGAGGCACAATGTGAGAGGTTTTGCGTTATATCATTATCACATATGTTGTATATACTGAGTCTAACAAGTTATACTGAAACTATTTTAAGGGTGGATGTTACTAACTACGCTCTACTACCAAAAATGTTATTAACTACGCTATTGGTACGAGTCCGGCAATCCCACCAGCAACAAACAAACACACAAACAAATCTACGCAGTCTGCTACCACCCTAGATAAGGTCCAGGGAACCTCCTAACCTAATTATACCTTAAACTTAAATCTAATTAAAAGTAATTAAACTAATTACAAATGAGATACAATGATAACACTTACAGTATCTCAATGGTCTTCAGGCAGCCTCGCCTGGCCTTCACGTCGAGCCCGAAGTCCACCTCGGGGCTGGCGACGGCCTTAGGTCCCACCACGGGTCCCAAGTCAGTGGTGAAGAAAATGGGGTCCCTATGCGAACCTACCCATGAGCTAATGTATGTCGCCCCAAACGAATACGTCGTATTTATAGCACCACTTCACCACAGCACAACAAAGTTCATCTTCTTCTTGACACTTCAAGATTAAGTACCTATTATTGGTATAACCTAACAGCGGACCGTCACATGCGGTGTCTCTCGCTCCGATTCAAACATTTATCACTGTTTATACATTTATGGGCATCCACGCCACCAAAATTGGTTCCTTTTATAGTCAATTTACAAATACTTCCGTTCCACACGGGCAATAGGCAAAAAACTAACAATTTACAATGACGCGATGGCACGCGTTTCACACCCGACACAAATCACTGTTCTTATCCGTACTACGAACTATTCCCGGCTCCACGCTGTTTAAAACAAATTGGGCACACACAAACAAACAACAATTAGCGACAATTCTTCACGAAATATTCGCAATATACCAAGTACAAAATGCCGGCATAGGCTATCTCGCGACGGGCCAGCGGAACCTGTCATTAATGGCGTCGGTCGAGACTGGACAAAGACAATCCGCGCTCCACAGCCGGAATATCGCTAAATCGATAATCTTGCCCGTGTTTGTGGAGATCACACGCAGATGGCGCTAGTCTCCTAACAATAAGTACTTTTATCCAAAACAGTGGATTCAGTCCATTATCACACATTCAGTATCAAGAACTGAATTAACTCTTAAAATAGTTGCAGTATATTTTGTTATACGTTATATACAGGGTGTAACAAAATATACTGAAACTATTTTAAATCTGGGTTCAGCCTATGATACTGAACAATTTTCCCCAAGGAACATTTATAGCGAAATATGAAAAATAATTTTTGGTCTCCCATACAAGTTGACCGATCAGCTGATCCGAGTTTGTATGGAAAGTCGAAAATTATTTCTCATATTTTGATATATGTTCCTTGGGGAAAGTTGTTCAGTATCATGGACAGAATTAACCCTTAAAATAGTTTTAGTATATTTTGTTACACGTTATATATCATATAACGTGGAAGGGACATACCCGTAATAAAATTGAATTAAAACTTAAAATCAATGTTACAAATACAAGTACTGCATTTCATTTTGTACAAGGCAAAAGTCACTGTGTAGCCACGCCAGGAAGTAGATAAGCCGAATGCTTATCAGTCATAACTAATAACAATTCATTCATTGTTGCCAAAGGTATATTGCGCAGCTACAGCGCTGCTCCATCGAAATGGAATAATCAAGAACTAATTAAAATACAAGTTTGTATAGAGTGATCACAAAATGGAGTCTAATTTGTTTCGTTTATATTTTATTCTTGTGGTACTTTAGGCCACAAGTAGTGGTTTGGCGATGAAAATCGATCTGGCGACCGTATATGGGACGCGAAAAGCAGGTAGACGCCATTTTAAATGCATTTACGTCTGTATTTATACTTAGTATGTTTTTTTTATTATTTTTAAGTTTAAAATTTTGTTTCGTTTTGTTTTACTTGTGTTTCACACCCACATAAGCTCTTCAATTAACCCAAAGGTTTGACTGTTAGAGAATGCTTTTAGCATTAAGTTCACCTGTTGTACTTATTACACCTGTATGTGTGTACAATAAAGTTTAAATAAATACATTATGAGTAGTATTAAAAATCCTTACCTGTGTAAACATTCCAGCTTGGTTCTGCAGCATGGCTAAGGTGACCCAGTAATATCGTTGGCAGGCGTTGCGCTCCACATCCATCCAAGGCGCCCACACCGGCCCGTCGCCCAGCTCAGACAGTGCGACCGTTTTTACGAATACAGCCACGCTGACGACACCCATGATTCTGTAAATAGAATCCATCAGGACGTGACGATCCCATCGCCCACTGGATTCCCAGTGCAACGCAAAGAAGCTTGTGGCCAGCTGGAGGTGAGTGGTGACACCACGGACTCTACCTCCACGGACCATACACACATGCGCTTACACACACATACACTAGGGTGTCCCTTATTTTTCGAATTTTTTTTTTCTTGATGCATCGGTCCTAGTCTTTGATTATTTACTCCTTAGATAGAGCGCGGCAACGCAATTTGCCTCCAAAAAATATCAGCCAACTGTTGGATTCTTAGTCGCCCCCCGCCGCTCAGTTTCCAATTTGACGCTAAGCGACAAGCACGTATTACTCACTGGATTTCCGGTGTGAAATAGTGCCTTAAAATGCCGAGTTTCGTGATAAAAAATGTCGAAATTATAAAGGACAGTTAGCTACAACCCAAAAAGTTAGCTACCATCTGTAAGTAATCCAAATTCTATCATATATAGAACAAATATTTCGACTAATAAAATTAAACATTTTACAAACGCTATCTTGACAGATTTTTAATGTGGCCAGTGTATCATTGCAAAAATTCCCCAAAAAAAGTAATACAATGGGGAGTCATACGTAACTAAATAAAATAATTGGACAAGCTTTTTTATTATTACAAGGTTTTATTTATCTTGCCTTGTTAGTAAGATACTTCTTCGTCTAAGCGCATTCCCGGTTGCATCCTCAGCTATGCTGCTTCGGAGCCCGGAGCTTTGTTAGTTAGATACTATGTTAGTAAATTAGTGTAGGTCAAATCTTTTAATATAAATTTGACCCATTTCCCAGTGTCCGATTGAGCTGAAATTTGGGATACAACTTTAGTTCTGATGACAATGCAAACACATATAACCAATATTGTTATTAATTCAAAATGGCTTCCGCAACAAAATGCCGGATTACATATTTTAGTACAATCCACCTGATATGGACATCAAATGAAGGGAATTGAAGAGTAAAATACAAAAGAAAACTAAAAGTCAGAAATAAAATTATAATTTAAAAAAACTTATTCGATTGGCTTTTTCATAATACCTATCGATCCCATAATGCGAAATCGATGGGTGAATATAATACGTAGAAGCCGTGGCGAAGATCTTTGCCATTTTGAATTAACAACTACACATACGAGTACTGATTATATATTACATTGTCATTAGAGCCAGAGCTAAAGATTAGGTATTTCAATCAGCTTAATCAAAGACTGGGCAGTCTGTCTTTAGCTTTCAAGATTTAACCCCTTCGATCTTAATATATTCTATAGATGCACAGTTCCTTGCAAAATCAAACAAAATATTGTGCCTGTGTCAATACGTATGATATGTATACGTGAGATATGTATGGGCGGTCGGTGAGCGACTTTTAAAAAAAAAAGAATTTTATTTGACAGAAAATATGATAGTTTAATTCGGAACTCAACAAAAGACTGATTATAAAATTATTGTAAAAACACAAAATTAAATTCGAGTCACTGGGCCGATTTACCATGCTTATGGCATGGTAACTAGTGTCATACAGTTTAATCTAATTTAAAACTTAAGTAACTGAGATAAGCGTGGAAATAAATCCTCATTCATTTTCACCACGCACTTTGGCATAATACTACAGAATCCGTCGTCACGCACAAAACTGAGGCGCTAAAAACTACTCGTAAATAGTGCTAGTATGACTTTGACGCGAGCAGTTAGTCTATGGACGTCGACAACTGTGTGAACGTCTAGAAACAGTCGCAATTTTAATTTTATTATGCGGTGTTGTGTTGTCCCCACGTGCAAAAATGCCGTTGGACTTCAAAATAAGCAGCATGGGATTACATTTCATCTGTAAGTACTGAATTCAATAATCAATTTATTTAAATATTCAATTTTTTTATATAATGTAAATGTCATACAAGCTGTTGCACATATTGTGATGAAACCGCTCCGTTTCACTCCGCTTTTCGTTTCATCAGAATATGCGAGCTAGGTTGCCCAATAAATTAACTAAAATTTGCTATTCATATCAACAAAAACTTACAATGAAATCCATGTTGTTGTCATCTTCATTACACTTTCACATCACGAATTACATTCAAAATATTGTTTTAAGGTATATAATATAAGAGCAAAAGGAATATTCAAGCACAATTTTATGCTGTGCGTGTTTCACTTAAGGTGTTATTATGAACATGAAGACCTCACGCAAAATCAATTATTTATGGGCTAGACCAGCAAGCTAATGCTCAGTGTAACAGTACGTAACGATGCAGGAATAGCTATGTTCTAGACCAGCTAGACGAAAATTACTTGAGCATAGAATATATAAGCTACAGGTAGATACTTTCACAAACATTATTTACGATGTATAATTATCACCACGACATCTTCCCAAGTTCCGGGACCAGCCGGACGCTGTGATAAATCACCATGGAAAGCTTCTGCATTGGTATTTATTTATCGATACAGAAATAGACATGTCCTAGACCAGCTAGGTAAAGTTAATTTCGAGCATAAAATATGTAAGCTATAGGTACCTTCGCAAATAATTCCATACTATCACATAATCACCACAAAAAGCTCCCACATCGTTAAAACAGTTACCGAACTCCATAAAAAGATATATTACGTGAAAGTGTCTTTGAAGAAAGCTAAGTAAAAAATGATTACTTATCTAAATATGTATTTAGGTATTATTTTCTATTAAATTCCTTTTACTTTCATATAAGAAATCGGTTCACAAATGCAATTTAAAAAAAGGGAACTACACTTCAAAGATATGTTTTTAAAATAAAATACTACTAGTTGGTACTAGGGCGGAGAAAATTTTATTTTTCAACATGTACAATATTTTTACATGTACTCTTCAAATTTTATATAAATGTAATCGTAAATTTTTATTGATATATCAAAAGTCGGAGTGGGCTAATGGTTAGTTAGTATATCTGTTATGCGATAAATTATGGGTTCGATTCCCGTACAGGATATTATTAATTTCATAGGTCTTCAAATGTAAGAATGAATGGATAATTTCTCAATTTCTATCTATGTAAGTATGTTATATTATTTATAAAATAATTTAGGATCGAAGCTCTTAATAACTAAACTATAATATGAAAATCACCAACACGACTTTTTTAATAAATCTTTACAGACATTCATACACCTATACTTACATATATACGTACGAAACGAATATATAACCTCTTTTTTATGAACTTGGTTAAAAACAGTTCAAAATAAAGACAGCACACATAGTAGCACAGAAGTAGTGATGTTTAACAAATTTCTCCTAACTAATGAATTATGAAAATAATGTAAATTCTATTGTTTGTTTCATTTGTATTATCGTATATCATCATTTAACTAAATTATTCAAATATTTGTACACGAATTTTTATTTATTTTACTTTTACTAGCCTGTGGCTTTTGTGTCCCATAACTGGCCAAAGGCCTGCCCCTGATTCTTATGAAAAAAAACCGGCCAAGTGCGTGTCGGACCACGCATAAAGTAGGGTTCCGTAGTCATTTTTGGCACCGCGCTGTTTTGCATTTCTTACATTTCAAGCTTCATTCAGTCCTAACAGTAAAATATGAAAAAAAACTTTTTAAGTTTATACTGTTCTTTTGGAAAAAAGTATATATTTTTATTTTATTTATAATTTCAAAAGTATTCATCACAGGATACCCAAAACAATTTTAAAAAATAAGAGTTTCCGCGCCTATTTCTTTACGTGAGTGATTTGAAGTTTATAGGTCCAAGACTTTAGAAATTACAGGGGGGGGGACACCTTGTAAACGACTTTGGCGGGCTAATCTCGCAAATGGTTAAGCTGATAAAAAAGTGTTGTATGAAAACCCTACCTTATTTTCATAGTCCTTTACAACGATACCCCAAACAAGGGGATGCACTCAAAAAAAAAATTCACCTTCCCCCTTTACATGTATGGGGAGGTACCCTTAAAAAGGGGTAATTTAAATTTTTTGTATTTTAAAAAAATAGATCTATATGTGAAGTATCCTCGAACCAAGTTACATGCAAATCAGTCCATAAACGTAGAAGATATTCTGCTGTGACAGACTAGGACGGACGGACTGAACGATCTTATAAGGGTTCCTTGTCGGACTACGGAACCCTAATAAAACATGTCTATCTCTCTACTATCTACTAGCCCTTTATCCTGAGCTCAGGTTGCTTTCATTTCTTTCTCTTCCCTATAAGATGTCTCTGAGCTCAGTGTGCCTCCTGGCAAAGGCCTCCTCTAACCACTTCCATTGTTCTCTATCTCTTGCGACTCTTCTCCAATTTGGACCCACTGACTCTTCTCCAATTTGAACCCGCTGTCAACTTAAATTCATCCTCCCATCTTGTGAATTGCTTTCCTTGGCTTCTTTTACCGTCTCTGGGATACCAATGTGTAACAATTTTACTCCACTTTTCTTGTCTGCTTCGTAACATGTGGCCGGTCCATCTCCACTTAAATTTATCTATTTTTGAAAGGACATCTATTAACCCTATTTTGGCTGTTATCCAAGTATATCTGTGTTTGTCTTTTCGCCTGATTTGTAACATGATTCTTTCCATAGCTCTCTGACAGTACTGCAACATGTCTCTATGGATTTTTGAGAGTGACCAGGTTTCACAGCCGTATGTTAAGCATGGTAATATGCAAGTGTTGAAAACTCTTCGTTTAATGCCATTGCTGAAATCAGTGGACTTCATCACCTCTTTTAGCGACCAGTATTTTTTCCAGCTATTGGTTATACGTCTTTTGATTTCCTTTTTGGTCATATCTTTGTGGGAGATGATCTGACCCAAATATATTTACTCGTCCACATACTCGAGGGGCTGATTGTTTATTTTAATTTCGTGAGGGTTTGAGTTAGTTAATAATTTAGTCTTGTGCACATTCATGGAGAGTCCAGTTTTTTCATTTTCTCTGTTTAGATCTTGTATCATTTTCTCCAAGTTATGGGGATTTTCTTCAAAGAGAACAATATAATCTGCAAATCTGAGATGGTTTAGCTTTTTACCATTCACACACAGTCCATATTGGTCCCAGTCTAATTTGCGGAATACATTTTCAAGCACTGCAGAGAACAGCTTGGGAGACAGGGGGTCACCCTGCCGGACTCCTCTTTCAATATTAAAAAATAAAACATGTATAAATACATAACTTTATAGCTAGCATTGATAGCGATTACCTATTCAGTCACAAAGTCTCACATTTAGAATGACGTTATTTGTTGTTTCATTTTATATGATTTTACCGTCAAATGGGTTTACCGACAGAAGTTGTGAAACACTTTTTAGTGCTGACTTCGCGATTTACAGTTGTGTGTTGTAAAGATATGTGTGTTTTAAGTATATAAATCAAAATTAAAGCGAATAAATTCGTATCATATACATCCAGGAACATCACATACAGGAAGAGATGGAGTGGTCCTATCCTAACCCGGAACCATACGGGTAATTTTTACGCATATTAGGACCCAATAAACTCATGTATGACCTTTGATTATATACTCCCTAAACAAAACAGGCCAATTTTTTTATCCTCGTGTGCACGACACGCACATAAGCTAACGTTTTTACGTTGTCTAACTCTCGCGAAATCTGTCTCTGTGTGCATGCGTAGGGTTACCAACATATGAAAAACTTGCAATAAAATGGGTAAAATATGAAGGGTTATTTCATTTGGTGAATTTGAAACTGGTTGGCTGTAAATATATTTTATTAACAAATTTATATTTGATTTTAATAACTGAATAACCTTCAATATAGATAGTCACTAAAAGGTGCACAAATATATTGAGAGTGGGAACTGGCAGTATGTGGTATTGCGGACTATTGTTGATTGTTGTGGCATCTGGGTTTGCTTTGAAATAGCACTACTAGGTACTTCTATTTGTATATTTTTTTTAATACGTAAAGAAAAATAGAAGAGAAAAAGGAATCGCATAAATATCTCAAATTCATTCATACGTACCATACCATATCGCTTAAAAAACTTTAGATCCGTCTAGTAGCTCTGAAGAATGTCTGGATTAACCTTTCCCTAGCACATTGAAATAACTGTAAGCTCGACAACTTCAGTTTCTACTTCAAAAAAAGAAAGAAAAAATTTAATGATGCACAAGATATTGTAGCCTTAGGTAACACAAAACAAGACATAGAATAACTACTTCAAATAATGGATACAACATTTTAAAAATTCAGTTTATAAATTAAAAATAAATTAAAAACCAAAACTATGATCACATATAAAACATCACCAGTAAGAGATTCAGTGCAACTTAACGGAACAACAATAGAACAAGTGGGAAAATTTAAGTACTTAGGGAGCATAGAGTACGAAGCAGCCCAAGCTAAAGCAACGATTGAGCTGCATATGCTAGAAATAGCAAGCAAAAGTGACATGGCAAAAAAAAACACCGAAAAGGAACTGCTGGATAAAAATTTTGCTGCAGACTTGGCTAACCTGGAGGGCAGTTCATGTTCAAAACAATCCGCTGCTGCATCGTACAAAAGTAATGTAGAAAATTGGCTATAAAAGTCCGTTGCAGCCCCTTTGTTCATCGCTCAGCCCAGTGCCACTGCAGACACTTGCCATGCCATTGCAGAACTATTTACTACGATGAAGGAAGCTATTGGTGCAGCATCCTCTAATAACAAAAACAAGCAGCTGCTGTCAAGGCTTGCCATTTCAAAAGACCTGCCATTGTATTTCAGTGATCCACTTGAATTTATGCACCTTAAAGAAGCGTACTATGAGTCAACACGCTTATGCAACTACAGTGAACAGGAGAATGTATGGCGTCTAAGAAAGTGCCTTTGAGTAGAGGCCAAAGAAGTAACTGCTGTGCTGCTTATGGGTGCTACCACATCTCAAGAAGTTATGGAAGCTTTAGAACTTAAATTCGGCAGGCCTGAAAATATTATACAAAAAGTGTAACACAGCTAAAGAAAATTCCACCGCTGTCACGAGCGTATCATACAAGAGATTGTTAATTTCGCAATTGAAATAAAAAACTACGTAAATACTTTTAAACTATCGCGTTGCATTATTATTAAATTAATGCATACGGGAATTAACGCGAAACGTACCTTTTATTTATTTATTTTGCTGACGTTTCATTCGGGTTTCACCGAACGTGGTCCCAGCTTGACTGAAACCCGAATGAAACGTCAGCAAAATAAATAAATAAAAGGTACGTTTCGCGTTAATTCCCGTATGCATTAATTTAATAAAAAACTACGTGACAGCTGCAAGCAAATATAAAACAGACAGACCACTTACGAAATCCAGAGTCAGTGCCGGTTGTAGTAACTAAATTACCAACCGTCTTTATCAACATGTGGGCTAGCTACCTAATAGAAAATAAAGAGAGCGAAAAGCCAAAATTAGAAATGCTTTTCGAGTTCCTATATGGAGAAGCCAAAAAAATTGCAGACTCAATTCAATTCAAAATATCTTTATTATCATAGGATATTTATAATATCTCATAATAATAGTCACTTTGTTTTGTTTTGCACAAATGTTGACGTCAAATCGTTACTTAAAGCTAAGTTTACGCCGCTTCCTAGGCGCAAGTGCAGAAGAAGCGGCAACAAACTGCACTGCACGTTTTCTTCAGGATTAAGTTACACATATGCAAGCGACAGCAGGAGAAAATCGACAGAAAACGTAAGAAGTACGTCGAGTCTGCCTATTTTAGCATTATCGTACAAGCACAGTCACCAAAGTGTAACTTTTGCAAAATTCAAAGTCACGGACTGACAGAATGTTGGAGATACAAACGGGCTCTGCGTAAGGACAGGTGGAGATACGCCAGTGTGAACAAACTTTGTTTCAAATGTCTGGGAGCTCGGCATACAGATATTTCTACTTGCAAGGCAGAATGCTGTGATATTAAAGGCTATGGTGGGCCTCACCATCGTTTGCTGCACTGGAAGAAGCCACAAGCGGCGCAGCAGGAAACCTCGTCGCCCGATGAGCGGCGCGATGCCAATATAGTGACCTACGTAAATCCATCCCAGTGTTCACTAGTACCAGTCTTAAGCGTCTTTTAAAGTACTAGGTCCCCCCATTGTGCAAAGTTTCCCAAGTGTTCCTCCTCTCAAGTCTCTAAAAGTGCAAAGTTTCCCCTGTGGCCCTCTTCTAAAGTTATGCTAAAAATAGTGCCGATTACTGTCCACGGTCCCAAAAAAAGTATTGAGACATTCGGACTACTCGATGATGGTGCGACAGTGAGCCTTATGTCTGCCGAGCTGGCAGTGAGGCAGGACTGCGTGGTAAGAGCTTCACCATGAGAGTGTCTAGTGCATGGGACTCCACCGAGTTGGTATGTAAATCTGAAATTATTGACTTTGACATTTCTAACAGTGCTGGTGACCAGTTTAAACTACTTGCCCGTAAAATGAAAGAACTTAATTTACGTATGCAATTTATTTATAACGAAGATAACTGTGAAAGTGATTTTTGTCTCACTTGTGTATTATAATTTAAGTGAATGTAATATCACAGAATACTTAAAAGTCAAACAGAATGGAATCTCACAGCGTCTCCCGCAAATTGGCGTCCCCGCACTTCTCCCCCGCACTTTCTGTACCTTTCTGTGCTCTAAACTAGGGTTTTGTTACTAACCGCACGCAATACACGACGTTTCTTGTCTTGAGAACTGTCAATCAATAGTAACCATCATAGTGAGAAGATGCGCATATAATAATTGTTTATCCACCGATTACAACAAAGAACACATATTTCATAGATTTCCAAATGATAAAAACAGGTAGCAAAGCAACAATATAATTTCACGTTATTACCCAGCCACCATCTTGATATATATATACCCTTCTCGCTCTCTCGCATTGGCGGGAAATACACAAGAGCGAGAGTGATTATCAATTGACAGCAGTATAAACCGGTAAAAATACATAGGCTCCCCGCTCACAGTTAATCACATACACACTAGGCATTTTTAGGGTGTTGTGTGCACGGAGCCTTAGCCTTAGATAAAAGAAAGTGTAGCACTAGAATGATAATAGTCCAAGATCCAGATCCAGATCCAGAGCAATCAGACATAACTGACACTTGGGCTACCTAGTTAACTTGTGACACCTGGGCAGGTACCACTGCCACTTGTACAGGCAAGATCCACAAACACGTCATTCAAAGCACACGAGACCTTACTGAGGACTTGAGGTTTCATCCGTGTGAAAATAAGTTATGTCTGATCGCTCTGGGATCTTGGACTATAACAACTCGATTCATACAACAGCGCTCGGATGGGAAAGTCCATCGCCGCACGCGTTCCGTAGGGCGAGTCCATTTGTTCAGTTACTTATACACAAATTGTTATAGTAAATATTTATGTAGTTTAAGTGGGGTTTATAAATTTATAAAATATATTGGTGTATTTTTACATGTAGGTCTATGATTGTATATAAAAGAAAAATTCTTGTAAATTTTTGATAATTGTCAAATTTATAGTCAATTTGAATGTGCTAATCGTCCAAAGTTTGCTTTTATTAGCACCACGGGCACTACCGTTGACTGGTAAAAAAGGCCCTGGGCATTAAGTCCGTCTGTTACATTTTTTTGTAATGAAGTAATGAATAAATAAGGTGAAAGATGTACTTATGTGAAGAGGATTTATCGCAGTCTTATTTGGCAAGTAAATAGTTAAGTGTAGTTGTTGTAGATTAAAGACTAATTGATTCCAACATGTGCATATAACGTACGAGTAGATATTTTCTCGAGTTTAAGAAATTTATATGCCACTTGTGGACACCCATTCAAGTGCAGGTCACATCCAGTGCCACTTAACTTGTTAAAGCGCTAGTAAAGCGAACTCGCACTGGCTAACGAGCTCCTCAAAATAATTAAGACAACAGATCGAAAGTAAGGTTAAATAAGGTCCCGTATGCAACTTGTAGGTTTGGAGGCCACCTTAATAATCTAATAAAGACAAGTGATGTTGGAGCGTACCTCGCGTATCGCTTGAAAATGAACTTAAGCGGGCTGGCCCGCTTGTTGCCGAGGAACCCGCGCACTAACATCAAGCTGCTGAGCGTGAAGAACGTATCCACCGCCAGCGTCAAGTCCGGTATTGTCGGATAATCATTCTCGGCAACTTCCTGCAAATACACACACAACTCAATCTGTTTGCTCTATGCGCTCTACGAGTATCCGACGTCTATTATATACTACTGGACTAAAGGCACAGAATACATAAGAGTCAAACAGAATGGAATCTCACAGCGTCTCCCGCAAATTGGCGTCCCCGCACCTCTCCCCCGCACTTTGTGAGCCTTTGACAGCTCCAAACCAAGGTTTAATTACTAGCCGCACGCAATACGCGACGTGTGTTGTCTCGAGAACTGTCAACCAATAGTAACCATTATGGTGAGAAGGTGAGCGTATAATAATTGTTTATCCACCCAATACTCTAAAGAACGTATATTTCATAGATTTCCAAATGATGAAAACAGGTCAGCAAAGCAACAATATAATTTCACGTTATTACCCAGCAACCATCTTGATATATATACCCTTCTCGCTCTCTCGCATTGGTGGGAGATACACAAGAACGAGAGGTATTATCAATCGGCAGCAATCCGGTAATGTTACATAGGCTCCTCGCTCACAGGTCATATAGACACAGATGCCAACTAGATTTCTGCGGGTTATAGTGCTAAATGCCATTGTTGACATTGACAACTTGACATGCTGTGCGTGGAAGCGTGATAAACATTTGTTTATTTTTATTGAATTTATTCATTTATTTACCGTATAGTTTTGCGCCGAATATACAAATTACTATATTACAATAGTGAATTAGTGAATTTAGTGCGTTACATTATAAATGACTCAATAATAATCAGTAAAGTGAACTAATGGTGAAATGGACAATGGACATAATGAAAAATATTTGTGAAGTGATATTATGTAGCTGTTTCCGACTTTTCTGTAACATTTAATACATATAAAACAGAATATTTTTTACGTCATAGTGTTCGCAAATCTTCCGGTATGGAAAGATATAATCGTAAATATGTCAAACTCGTTAGTAGGTAAGTATTAAATTAATTCTGCGGTGCGACCCTAAGTATAAAGCTCACACATCGACGTGTGTACAGATAAATTGTTTTGTTTGTAGTAGTAGTAGGTATATATGTTACTCTGAATCAATGGAGAGTCATAAAGGCCTTATTTTATTATTATTTTCTATTTTTTTTCACTTGCCATCTATGGCCTGATTGCTGAGCAAAGGCCTCCCTCCTTTCTTTCCACAATTCTCTATCCTTGCATTTGACAAAGACTGGAAAGTAAAGAAATTTCCACTCTTTGTCAAATGCACGCAAATCATCTGCCCATCTCGACTTTAGTCTACCTCCTTCTCTGTATCTGTTGAAAACCAGTTTATGGCAATTTAGGCCCATTTCCCGGATGCATACGGTCAACGTGACCCGCCCAATTCCACTTCAACCCGGCTATTTTATTTTTTGCCTACATCCGTAACTTTTGCCATGGAGCGCAGTGTGGTGTTTCTAACTTTATCAATCAGTTTTATACCTAATATGCTGCGCTACATGGCTCTCTGGCAAACCTTCAATTTGGATTTCTGCTGTTTTTTGAGTGACCAAGTCTGAGCGCCGTAAGTAGGACGGGTAAGATATACACGTCGACGAGTTTCTTCTTCAGATATTGCCATTAAGTAGCTCTTTCATCAACGACCTCTTTAAATGCATTTTCAATCCTGCGGTTGATTTCTTTGTCTTGACAATAGATAAAAGATACTACTTGGCAAAGGTATATGCACTCGTCGACACACTGCATAGCTTGCCCATCTACCACGACCCTTTGTTTTGCACCCTTGGTCATCAGCTTTATTTTGTTTGATTCATTTTAAGTCCAACTTGAAGTCTTGGAGCATTTTTTCGAGTTCGGATGCGGAAGATGCTTAAAGTACAATATTTTTGGCGAAACGTAAATTGGTTATCCTCCCTTCGACGACAATGCCTGTTGATTGCCATGAGTCTGGAAGTGTTTGGAACACTTCCTCAAGTGCGCTAGTAAATAATTTGGGATAGAGCGGGTCACCCTGCTTTACGCCTCGCATTATCGGAAAAGATGGACTCGTCGATTATAATGTTATGTCTGTTGTACTTGAATCATATATTTTTTGTATTATATTTATATAAAGTTCATCAGAATCTATTTCTTGATTGTATAAGGCTAAGAATATGGGTTTGTGGTATAAACTATCAAACGCCTGTGAGTAGTCAACAAAGGCGATATACAGGGGTTTATTGAATTCTGAGTGCTTTCCTATTATTTGGTTTGAAGGTTTGTGAAAACCGAATTGTTCTGGAGGTTGGTGTTTATTTACTCGTAGCGTATGTGATATTCGATTTTGGAGGGCTATTATGAAAACTATAAGGCGATACTTTGAAATTTCTTTATATGTTACACGGGTCACTCGGGTGAAATATGAGCTACTGGCCGACATGTTTCGATCACATCCGGAGGTTGTCATCAGGGCGAATATGACGCGCGACGCCGCACGACGACGTCCCGAACGTGGTTCGGAACGTAGTCGTGTGGCGTTGCGCAAACATTAAGGTGAAGATATAGGCAAATGGCCTTGAAGTGGCGCCCTCATTTGAAATAAATTGTTAACTAACGTTTATAACGTAAATATGGAGATAATTTCTATAGTGCTCTTCGTCATGCACTAGATAGCCCTTTAAATTATTTTTTTACCAGTTTGTGGAATCCCTCCTTTTTTTCCAAAAAAATAACTTAGAGGTTGATGGTCAGTTCTTAAAATAAATTTCCGACCATACAAATACTGATGATGCTTTGTAATGTCGAAAAATATTGCAAGCGCCTCTTTGTCTAGTTGGCTATAATTTTTTTCCGCCGAGTTTAAGGTTCTACTGACACAACTGATAGGACGCTCACTGCCGTCGGCGTATCGGTGCGCGAGCACGGCCCCCAGCCCATAGGCGCTACTGTCCACTGACAATACGAGAGGCCGCCCCTCTTCATAATGAGCAAGTACATTATCACTCGAAAGCGCGCTCTTCGCTGACAAAAAAGCTTCCTCACATTGCACTTCCCAATTCCACTCTGCCCCTTTTTTAAGAAGTGCATGGAGAGGGTGCAAATAATACTTAAGTCGGGAATAAACTTGCCACAGTAATTCAACATTCCTAAAAAACTTTTTGATTGAGTTACATCCTGAGGCCTAGGTGCATTGTAAATTGACTCGAGTTTTTGTTTATCAGGATGTAATCCAGCTTTATCAATTATAAAACCTAAATTATAAGCCGAACTGTGAAACCCATATTTCGTAACCTTTCTAATACGGCACGAAGATTATTCAAATGTTCCCGTCTATTTAACCCCGTTACACAAATATCATCCAGGAAAACTACAGTATTAGGGACGCCTCTGAGCGTGTTTTGCATGATTTTCTGAAACTTTTCTGGGATGCATGACAAACCAAAGGGAGTCCTTTTATAACAAAAATCACCGATGGTCGTCGTGATGGCGGAATATGGCTGAGATTCTGGTGATAAAACTACTTGTTGGTAACTATTTCTAAAATCAATTTTCGAGTACTCCTCCCCTCCACTTAAGGTAGCAAACAATTCTTCTATTCTCGGAAGAGGGTACGGTTCGCGTTTTAATTTGGGGTTGATGGTGATTTTATAGTCTCCACAAATCCGTATTTCGCCATTTTCTTTAATAACAGGAACCTTAATAATCCCCAGGCCCCTGAGTATCTCAAATCATGTTTTCAACTTTTAATTTCTACTCATGAGAGGTCCCTGCGTTCTTCAAATACTCTTACCCTAGCTATTCCTTCTCACCGTACAGGTTTTTTTGATAACTCTTTCTCTGTCACTGCTGTACGACTTTGGAATGCTCTCCCTGAGTCCATCAGAAAGGCTCCTAGCCGCGACTCCTTTAAAATTAGAATATTTAGACACCTCCATTTTCAATTAAATATGAGACAGACTTGATTGTATAATATGTATTTAGAGATATGTATATATTTATTGCTCGTTTGTATGTATTTAATATGAAGGTATAGTATTATTATAATATTTTTATTTAGTATGTTTCTTTTATTTTATTTTTAAGTTTAAAATTTTATTGTTATTTTTTATTATGTGCTACACCCACATAAACTCTCCCAATCAACCCAAAGGTTTGACTGTTAGAGAATGCTTTTAGCATTAAGTCCGCCTGTTGTACTATTACATTTGTATGTGTGTACAATAAAGTGTAAATAAAATAAAAAAAAATAACATGATGATGATGATGATATGATGTCAGATATGGCATGGAGGGTACCATGGTTACTGTTATTGTTCTAATAGATTTTTCGAATGCCTTTAACACGGTTGACACTGACATACTTCTCGCAATATTATCATCCCTTAATATGTCATCCTCAGTAATTGATTGGTTTGATTCATATCTTCGCGGACGCCGACAATCTGTTCGTTCTGAGCAACCAGAGTCGGATTGGAGGGACGTTATTGCTGGTGTACCGCAGGGCGGTGTGCTATCTCCCATATCATTTTCTATTTTTATAAATACTCTTTCCCATATTCTCACTTGCTCCTATCATTTTTATGCCGATGACTTGCAGCTTTATGTACAAACCGATGTTGCTGACCTCAATGATGCCATTGCTACATTTAATGGTAACTTAAATAATATACTGCAATGGTCTAACAACTTTGGTATCTCAGTTAACCCCAAGGAATGGCAAGCAATTATTGCGGGTAGTGGACGACAACTGCCAAACATAAATTGAGATGTTTTGACACCAATTAAGTATAATGGTAACATTGTACCGTCTTCAACCTCTATTCAAGATCTTGGCCTAGTTGTTGACACTAAACTAAATTGGATCCCACATCTTGCTGAGGTCAGTCGGAAAGTCTTTGCAACAATGCATTACCTCAATAACCTCAAAAACTTTCTTCCTATCAAAACCAAAATTATGCTGGTCCAATCTCTCGTTCTCCCCATTATCGATTATGCTGATGTTTGTTATTTAGACATAACTGAGGATCAGCTCAGTAAGCTTGAACGCCTCTTAAACAATTATATTAGATTTATATTTTGTCTTCGCAAGTATGATCACATATCCGCTTATCGTTCTCAGCTTAAATGGCTCACTATCAAACAGCGTAGAAATCTACATATTCTTTGTAACCTTCATAGTGTTATCTATAATCCTTCTGCTCCCAGTTACATGATATCTAAATTTCATCTCCTTAGCTCAACTCACGATAGAAATCTACGCTCCTCTAACACAATGCAACTTGCTGTTCCATCTCACCGTACTGGTTTCTTTTCTAATTCATTTGCCGTGACGGCTGTTTGGCTCTGGAATGCCCTCCCTGATAGCATTACGAGATCACACAATCGTGATTATTTCAAAATGCTGGTCAAGAAATATTATCTGGAATCAAATTAAACTCTCTCTGCTGTATATAATATATAAATATGTGTATGTAGTATATGGTTTAGTATATACGTATGGTATTTATTTAATGTTTCTGTGGATATATATGTATGTATGTATTGTTATAAATCTTTTCATGTTATATTTAATAAAGTTATGTTGAAATTAATAATATTTATATTATGTATATGTATTTATTGTGTAATATTATGTAGGAATGTTGTATCGTAATAGTGCTAAAACTTGCACCCCTTCTACCAACTTCTCGATGTGTCCCAAAGGCAAACTGGTAGATAATGCATAGCGTTAAAATTGACCCATTGTAATCAATCAAATATGAGATTGTGTGCAAAAAACTTAAATAAATAAAAAACAATCGGGGTTCCATAGTCCGACTGTTCGACACGGTATATCGTACCCTCCTGCTCGAGCCGGAGGAGTTCCTGCTCGAGCCGGAGGAGTTCCTGCTCCACCCGGGCGTGCAGAGCCAGCGGGACGGGCCGTGCGCGCACGTACACAGGACTGGAGTCACTCAAATGTAATTTCATAATTTTTTACATGTTCCTAACTTATCACTAAAAACCTCAGGGAATTCCGCGATTAAGCGGTTCAAGAAAGGTTCGCTCGAAACATTATCTTTTAGAAAGTGTAAATCTATATTAATATTTTTAATTTCCAGAGCGCGTACCCACTCTCGCCCTAACAAAGGCCGGCCCCCTCGTTTAATTACGTGAAGTTTACAATTAGAAGCAGAGACCCGATCAAGGACTAAATCTATACTAATATTATAAAGCGGAAGAGTTTGTTTGTTTGTTTGTTTAAACGCGCTAATCTCAGAAACTAATGGTCCGATTTGAAAAATTCTTTTTTTGTTGGGTAGTCCATTTATAGAGGAAGGCTTTAGGCTATATAACATTACGTTCCGACAACCACGCGAACGAAGTCGCGGGCACAGCTAGTTAACAAATATACATCCAAGCGATTCCATTTTCGAACCAACGTAACTGCGTATGTTGAGATTATCTTGTTGGATATTTTTATGACTAAAATGTCTTTTATAAAAGTCCTCACTTATAGTCGAGATTCGACTTCCGGTATCCACTTCAAATTCAATTGAACGCCCGTTCACCAACAAAGAAATAATGTAAGGTTTGTCACCTGATCCGTCCACTTTGATGTTGAAAAAATCCTCGCTGTCGCCGTCATTTACGTAATTATGCCGGGCCGGTGGCACCCGCTCCGCACTACAAACCTTATTGCACATCACTTTTAGGTGGCCGGGCACACCACACTCATCACAATGATAATAAGCAAACCGGCATCTATCCACTCGGTGCGGCTTTCCGCACCGCCAGCATTGCAGCCCGCTGCTGCCGCCCCCGCCGCTGCCGCCGCCTCGTGGTAGGCTCGCCGCGCCCCCGCGCCGCCCGCGCGAACCCCTCACGCTCGCCCGATGCAGGCCCTCAGCCGCCGGCTCCGTGGGCCCCGGCCCCGTGAGCGCCGCAGCGCGCCCGCCTGCGTGGCAGCGCTCACCTCGGCGTGCCGCTCGGCCGCCTCCAGTGCCAGAGCCAGTTCCACAGCCTCCTTATATTTGATGTTCTTTTTGGCGAAAATACGCGACCGCAAAGCCTCGTTGACGAGGCCTGACACGAATTGGTCGCGTAAATTTTCTTCTAGATTGCCACCGAAATTACACGTTGAGGCGAGATGTTTCAAGTTTTGTAAATATTCCGTAAGCGGTTCGCCTACGTGTTGCCGTCGTAAGCGGAACACATGCCGTTCCGCGATCTCGGAACGTTGAGGTTCCAGGTGTTCCGATACCAGGTTAGCGAGTTGTTCAAAAGATTTTGTTTCCGGGTGATCCGGGGAACACAAATCACACATAAGGGTGTATGTGGCTTCACCCACCACTGTGATCAATAATGGCACACGCAATTCCGCTTTCACTTCGTTTAACAAAATATACTGCTTAAGGTGAAGGTATAGGCAAATGGCCTTGAAGTGGCGCCCTCATTTGAAATAAATTGTTAACTCGTAAATATGGAGATAATTTCCATATTGCTCTTCGTCATGCACTAGATAGCCCTTTAAATTATTTTATGAATCACCGTTGAAAGTATTTACATTAGTCCGTCTAGCTTTAAAACTTGCCTCCGCCAAAAGTGGCCACGGCAAGTTTTAAAGCTAGACGGATCACCAATAATAGTTTCAACGGCAGTTCATAAAATAATTTAAAGGGCTATCTAGTGTATGACGAAGAGCAATATGGAAATTATCACCATATTTACGAGTTAACAATTTATTTCACACTTCAAGGCCATTTGCCTATATCTTCACCTTAACCCGACAAATATAAGCAGGCCATTGTTTTGAATTTAAATCAAAAGGTTCTAACTTTCCGATTGGCATGATCGCACTGGATAAAACTCACTCCGCAAACCTAATTTACACGCGTTAATTCGCCTCGTCGCCAATGGAACGTCAATCAAATAACGAGGTTGGAAGCTGACTATTTATTAAAATTAAGAAACCTACCCACATACATTGTTACAAGACAACCCTACAATAGTACCTACAATTTACTACAATTACCTACTAGGAAATGCAAAATGTTAAGAAACATACATACAGCGAGAGGAAACAACGTTTAAGTGACCCTATTTGGGCCTGCCTGCCTTCACGGCAGCCTGCCCTGCCTTCGCGTTAGCCTGCGCCTGGGCTTGTCGTCGTGTGATAAGCTTCTTATCGATAGCGAGACTGGTTGTCCTGTTCTGCTGCACACGGCCAGCCGGGTATGATACCGACGCTGGCTGGGGGTCGGCCTCCGAAGCTGGGTACTTATGAATCAAGGCAATCAACTCACTAGCCTTCGCAATCTTCACACGGTCGCCGCATGGAGTTTTGATATGGATGACGCCGTCTAGAGTACAGCAGCGCCTAATCCCGAAATGGGCACGAGCTGCCACAAAGACTTCCTGCCGGCTGCGTGTTAAAAACTCAGACACACGAACTGAAGTACCTTTGGGTGCTGACTTCTTGCTCCAGACCAAAGATTTCCCCTCCGAAGCTTGAAATCTCACAAGTACAGGCCGTACACGATCTGTTTTTATGACACCTAAACGATGACAAGCCTTTATTTGGACACTGGAGTCTGGAATACTGAGTTTGTCCTGGAGAATATGATTTATAACAGCTGTGATGTTTTCGTCCGACGCTTCAGCAATGCCATTGAATAACAAGACCTTGCGCCTGCTTCGCATTTCTATTGTGTCAACCTGGCTGCTTAGGTCACCTATCTGTTGCTGCAGTAGTTGGAACAGTGTATGCACCAAAGTCTTGAAGTCACTGTACTCCCTTGTCAACTGACCGATGTCGGCTTGAGGGGTGGAAGTCAACCGGTTCTCAAAATCAGCCATGCGACTTGCAATAGCTGACTCCAAGTTCTTCTGTGTCGCCTGAACTTGCTCCAGCTGCGAATTGCCTGCTGTGTCCATTTCTAGTTTGTGCAGTGAGTGAGAGTGATGAGTTGGAAGTCCAGAATGGCAGGTTAGAGCTGTGTTCATATTAAGTCTGCATAAAGTAGGTCTCCCCTATTTTCAAATATATAACTGAATTTAAAAATAATAATATTTACTACTAAATTTTATTTTTTTAATATGACAGCTGTTTTTGTATGTGCAACCTGCAACTACCCACATGAGAAAAAAAAAACTCCTTGTTGTACTACGGCCAGTGGGTTTTCTACGTTCTTCTCATACCATACTGCCGCTTAAATTACCCAAAATTGTTTTGTAAGGCTAGTTAAATTAACTTAAATTTAGTTTTTGTTTGACTTGATGGAGTTCAAGAAGCTGCCCTGTATTTGCGATTGATTTTTGTGCATTTTGTTTTATAGTACTCGGACCAGCCAAACGAGCCAACAACCCTCCCCTTTATTTTTTATTTGTGCTTTATGCTAAAACTAAGTGATATTGTTGTGAAACCAACTTGGATTAAACCTTGCAACGAGATACGTGTTTTTTCTTTCCTCCTTCTCCAAAGTAGATATAAATAAATAAAAATTGAATTACACTAAGTTTTAAGTTCCCTCTAGTATCATTTAAGTAACTCTTATGTTTCGAAGCTAATAGGCACACATAATATGATGGATTATAATTAAGAACATTACTATTTACAAGCTTAAACAATAATCATACATCATTGTAATCTGTTTTTTGTGTGTTAATAAATAAATAAAATAAAACCAAAAAAATATTTTTATCTCCTTTTTAGGGTTCCGTACCCAAAGGGTGAAAACGGGACCCTATTACTGAGACTCCGCTGTCTGTCCGTCTGTCTGTCCGTCTGTCTGTCCGTCTGTCTGTCCGTCTGTCTGTCCGTCTGTCTGTCCGTCTGTCTGTCCGTCTATCTGTCCGTCTGTCTGTCCGTCTGTCTGTCCGTCTGTCTGTCTGTCTGTCTGTCCGTCTGTCTGTCCGTCTGTCTGTCCATCTGTCTGTCTGTCTGTCCGTCCGTCTGTCTGTCCGTCTGTCTGTCCGTCTGTCTGTCCGTCTGTCTGTCCGTCTGTCTGTCCGTCTGTCTGTCCGTCTGTCTGTCCGTCTGTCTGTCCGTCTGTCTGTCCGTCTATCTGTCCGTCTGTCTGTCCGTCTGTCTGTCCGTCTGTCTTAAAGTCTTAATGATTTTAATAAATGATAATAAATAAGTCTTAGTAATAGTGAACAACTTTAAAATTACCTATAATTAACCTCCTGTGCGCAAAAAGAGCCCAAGTTTTGGGACCTTTCTGAGATTCCCTGCAAAACCTATAGCTCAAACCCCAGAACCTTCATAGCTACCTACTTAGAACCTAAATATAACCTTGAAAACCTTAATTTAACGTTAATATTACCTTAGAAAACAGCGTTTAAGTTGTAAATAAGTCTTGAATATAAGTCTATGAAAACTTGTAACCTTTTTTGATAGACGGCAATTATTATAATCCAGGAATGTCGGGTTTTAAAATATTTCTGTGTAACAATTTAAACACAGTGACGCTAGTCAAAGAGAAAAATAACTTTATTTATAAATGGCTACCAACAAATTTCAAGATGGCTAACATAATAGTGTGTTGAATTCGTGCATAATATAATATTAAATAGCTTGCTGAAGTCAGGGGAAATGAAAAAATAAGTGCGACAGGCACTTTATCGTAATTGTTTACTATAATAGGGGTGTATACGAGAGGGGCCCTTCGTAACTTTAAAATTTTATTGATTTTACTAAAAAAAAAATATTAGAAATAAGGTAAATGGTGGTAAATAGCGTCAAAAAAAATATTTTTATTCACAAAAAGTAATAATAGTAATAATATAATATAAGTAAGTAATATAATATGTTGTATAGCATAGCGCAAGTTAATTCATGTCGCCCTATTGCATAAAAAATTTGCTTTTATATTTACTATTTTATTTTATTTCACTAGAAAAATATGGCTGCCGTTAAAAAATAACTAGTAAGCGTAAGAATTAACCTTTCTTTCTTTACAATGTCTCTAAAGCTAAAAAATAATCTTGATGGACTTCAATTATGCCTTCAGCTCATAAGAATACCTTAAAAGTTTTGGTTTTAACGTGAAAGTCCGAATTTGTTTATTTGGATAAGTTATTTATAACCTTAAGGTTTCAGAAGTAACTCATAAGCTATTCCAAACTTCCACAACTTTGCAGTTAAATTACAGTTAAAAATCTAACCTCTAGAGCTTGTTTTAGCATAATACTAACCTTGCTTAGGAGTTTACGAAAACTATGACATCCTAGGCCTAATAGCTCTTAAATGAAAAGTCATATCCTGACAACGCCTTCTTGTTTCTAATAATAACTAATTAGTTTTAGAACTTAGTAATTATTTTCAAGTACTAAATACAACCAGTTGGCAATTCTTTAACCTTTGTAGGACCCTTTTCAAACCTAAAGGCATTGTAGAACCTAGGTCCGAAAAAAATGTTACTTGGGCAAGTCTTCCCGTAAATGTCGTATAGGCGACTAAGGAAACACAAGCTAAACAAGCTTATAAATATCAGTGAAACCTCTCCAACCCGTCTGGCGAGCGTGGAGAGTGTAGGCTAAATCATCTGGCTTTCCTGGCCAAGTATGGCTCTGTTAGTACAAAGAGGATGCTCTCCTGCAGTGGATACTAAAAAAGACTTGATGATGTTGATGATGAGTCAAATACACTCGTATTTAAAACAAAGTCGTTGTTTTAAAAAACTTCGAAAGTCTTAAAAATTATATGTGTAATTAATCTTGAAATATAAGGACTGCATTGTATATACGAGTAAGTATAATTATCATGTTACAGCTACCTTTAAAGATATAATTCAAACAATCTTAAAGTAAAATAAGAAAAAATAAATACATCACCTTTAAAAAGTTAAGTCCATTATTCATTCGTTTGGGTATAAAAAGTACAATTTGGTGTAAATAAATTACGACAAGCGACGAAAGGACCCTCATCACGTTAATGCTGTAAACCTCGTCCTCCCGGACACTGGTGAGGCTAGAGTAGTTTCTCTTCAAGCAGAAAGACCTCAGGAATTCGTGGGCTGGAAATAATAGGCAAAGATAAATAATAATATCTATTAAACGGTAACAAAATAAGAAACCTATTGAAAAAAAATGATTAAAAAAAGTTTGTCGTTACTTAGAACTTCGAATAAAACGATTGATGGGTTTGTGGCTAAAAAGGAAACAACAGGACGACGATTTGGTTGGATTTTATTGAGGGACAACGAGAGTTGTACATTACAGAACAGGAGTGCTATTTTTGATTCAGGGACTCACATTACGAATGGTTTGCGCGAGTGTTTCCAAACGGGTGCATTTTTGAATTGATTGTATGCGAAGGTTTGCAACGAGTGGTCTGGACCACTTGTAATTTAGACATTTGTAGCGAATAAATGTCAAAGAAACGTTCCATGGAGAATCAGTTCCGATTCACGCTGCTTTTATATTTTTGTTGAAATGTTTAGAAAACCATTGACAAATTTATGATATTTTCTGCGTAACACAATATAAATTATCGCTGACACGATGGTTTCAAAAATACGATGCAACGCGTCGGAACGCGAATGGTGACTTAGAAAACTACACGTTTTGTGTTTTGCTGAGTCCCTAAATGAAAAATAGCACTCCATAGCAAACAACCAAGAGAGAAAGTAAAGTCAGGTGACATGCCGATGTCATTTTACATCTCGTTGACAGTGACAGCTGTTTTACTAAGACTAGGTGTGTGTTTATACATTCCAACAACGATAATATGGATTTATCAGTAGAAGCACAATCGTAGCAAAGGATTCTGCTTCAACAGCACATCCTTTTTTTCAGATCATCAGCATCAGCATTCCTTTTTTCAGATCATTCTGGTGTATATGTAGCTTTTGTCAAAGAGTCCACCAGTAATTTGAGAAAAGATAAGAACTTGTGTAGACCGATTACTTCTAAAAACATAAAAAAACTTAAAAATAATTTAGATAACAAATTATTATCAGTGGTATATACAGGAAATAATCCTGACGACCATTATAATAAACTATTTAGTACTGTTTCCTCTGAGTATTCTAAAACATTGAAACAAAAAAGAGTAGTAGTTCATAGTAAATCACAGTTTAGTGAATGGGCTACTACCGGCATCTACATAAGTAGAAACAGGTTATATGATCTACTTATATGCCCAAAAACAATATAACTTTAATCCTTCTTTTATAGAATATGTTAGAAATTATTCTAAAATATTAAAAAAGTTTGTAGACGAGCCAAGTCGAATAGTATTAGCAAAAAAATAAATAATGCTCCTAATAAAATTAAAGAAACATGGAGTGTCATAAATAAGGAAACAGGTGAAAATAAAACCAAAGAAAATATTTGCCGAATCAAATGTAGTGGTAAAAATACTTCAAAAACTGAAGAAATAGTAAATATATTTGATGATCATTTTACTAACATTCCTTTGGAACTCACTTCTAATGTGAGTTCTAGCGCCCAGCGTGCTGAGGCTTTGCTTAAGAGTAATGTTAGCCCTTGTGATTCTAAATTTAATTTTAAGCATGTTAGCCCTAGCGATATAATAGATGCTTTTAAACAGTTAAATTTAAAAAAATCAGAAGATCACTGGGGCATGTCAGTAGCCGTAGTAAGTCATATTATACACATAATTGCTGCCGATTTAGCTTTCATATTTAACGTATGTATTGATGAAGGCATATTTCCTAACTTAATGAAATGTAGTAAACTAATCCCCTTATTCAAAAAAGGAAAAAAAACAGACCCTGGCAACTACAGACCTATCTCTATTCTGCCAGTTTTGAGTAAGGTGTTCGAAAAGATAATGCTCAATCAAATGCTACTTCACTTTAAGACCAATAATCTTTTCCATAGCCAACAATACGGCTTTACTGCTGGAAAATCGACCACCGATGCAGGAGTAGCACTTATTATTAATATCTACGACGCGTGGGAAAACAGAAATGATGCAATTGGATCATTTTGCGATCTTTCTAAAGCATTTGATTGCGATGATCATCCAACACTTTTGCTCAAATTTCGTCAATACGGTTTTAATGATAAGTCAATTAAATTAATAGAATCTTACTTAACAGATAGGCTTCAAACTGTTGATATAAACGGCGTAAAATCACACGGGTCTAATGTGAAAATTGGCGTTTCCCAAGGTTCAATTCTAGGACCGTTCCTTTTCTTAGTTTATGTCTGTCGACGCACCACATCGACAGCGGCACACGCACACGGACGTGCACCGGTCGTCGCCAGCGGAGCTGCGCGGTCCCCCACTCGCTATCGAACAACCACTGTGCATACACATTTGTAACAGTCTTTTACATAAAATAAACGAGTCAAATACATTCGATCATCTTCATCATTTCATCACCAAGAAGCACACTTCCTTCCGACGATTGGCAGCCCGACCATTGGTCCTTCTCCCGGGTCCACGAAGCAACCAGCAGGGACAACATTGGATCGGACAAAGGATTGTGCACAGTCATCATCGACCATCATACATATCATCAATCAACATACATTGTGAACAGGCAAGTGGCGAACTGGTGAACAGACTAAATAGATAAGGCCAATTTCCTTTTTCTTTAACTCTGTGCCGCGTCATTTGTATCAGTACTGTGTAGATTATTTTCATAGTTACAGTATTTACAATATTCCTATAGCTACCTATTGCTTTAGGTCCGGGTTACCTATTACCCGTCGGCCAAGTCCGATATTGGAATACTTATGATAATATCCTATCAACATTAAACATCATAGTTACATTTGTTGTATACCTACTGGCAACAACCTTTAATTATTGTATATCTATTTACAATTAAATCATCCACTCATCTATCCATTTGAACCAAAAAAGTGCATAAATATTTTACACACATTTATTTTCGATTAACAAACGGGTATTCATACATTAAACGTAAAGCCGTGTTGTGCACCAACTCAAGTTATAAGGGACGCGCACTAAATTACGGTGCGCTCTTTTAACATTGATACTCGTTGTAATTGTCTTCCCTTTAATTGATACTTTCTGGAATTATGGCCGATGAACAAGCTTTAGTTAAAAAGCGAGGCAGCTTAAAGGGCCGTTTAACATCGTTTTACAATTATATTAATAGTCTACCAGCCCACTTAAGCAACGAACTGAAGTTAGAAATTGAAGTTCGTATTTCAAAGTTGGAACCATTATTTGATAGTTACAATGAGATTCAACAGGAAATAGAAGATATCACTGCGAACATCACGGAGCAGAGTAAAGAACGCGACCTGTTTGAGAGTTTGTACTATAAAGCCGTAGCGCTCGCTAAGTCGAAGTTGGGAATAGTGGCGGAGCAATCACATAATCGTAGCTGCGATTCCGAGCATTCTTATCACAAGGCCCACGGGGCCAGTGTTAGGCTACCTATCATACAGCTTAGTAAATTCGACGGCGCCTATTGTTCTTGGCTGGAGTTTCGAGACACATACCTATCTTTAATTCACGAAAACCATGACTTAAGTCCGATTAATAAGTTTCATTATTTGCGTTCGTCATTGGAAGGCAGCGCATCGTTGGTTATAAAATCAATTGAATTTTCTTCAAGCAATTACGAAATGGCTTGGAAGTTGATTTGTGATCGCTATGATAATAAAAAAATGCTTATCGCGAATCATGTGAAAGCGTTATTTACCGTTTATTCTATCCAAAAAGAAACTTCATATAATTTAAAGCGCTTAGTTGACAATTTTGTTAAGAATTTAAGATCCTTAACCACTTTAGGTGAACCCACTGACAAATGGGACACTTTATTGATTTACATGTTATCTAATAAATTCGATTCGCAGACCCTTACTGAATGGGAAAAATTTAAGGCATTACACGAAAATCAACATTTATCATTTGAAGACTTAATTAAGTTTACAAGAAATAGATCAGAATTATTAGAAATATTGGAACATAGTAACAAAAATAGAACAATACCTAAACAATTGAATAATACCCACAGTTTGTTAGCGACAAATCAAATTAAAAGTAAAAAGTGTCCCATTTGTCAATCAGCGGATCATTTTATTTATTATTGCGAAACATTTTTAAAATTAAATAATAAAGATCGAGAAGCTAAAGCTAGTTCATTAAACTTGTGTTTGAATTGTTTAAAGGCTGGACATGCCACTAAAAAATGTCAACTAAGAGCTTGCAAGAATTGTAATAAAAAACATAATAGTTTAATTTGCCCGGAGTTGCCGAGTAGCGGCCGCGATACATTAGATTCGCATAGCGAAGTTGCATTATCTTGTGCCGTCGTGTCCGCCCAAGGACTGTTATCAACGGCGTGCGTAGGTGTGCGCTCCGCCTGCGCGACCACGACAAGTGATCGCCGCCGTGTGCGCGTCATGTTAGACTCGGGCAGCACTTCGAACTTTATTACGGAACGTTTATGTGAACAACTTCAGTTGCCTACCAAAAATATAACTACGACTATTAATGGTTTGAATAAAAATGTGTCAGTAGCAAAGGAATGTTGCGATATTACGATTCAATCACTTCATTCGACTTACAGTAAAACAATAACATGTATCATTATCTCAGATATCACTAATCCTTGGCCAAATTCTCCTATTGATAAAGAGGTTATTAAAATTCCGAAATCTTTTTCTCTGGCCGATCCTAAATTTTATATACCATCAAATATAGATATTTTGGTGGGCAACGGAGTGTTGTGGGAATTAATTGAACCAGAACAGATACAACTAAAATCTCAAAACATTATTTTACAAAAATCCAAATTGGGTTGGTTTATTGCTGGGTCGATACAATCAAATTCACACTGCAATTCATCATACTGCAATTTTTCTGATTCTCAAGTACTCACCAACCAATTGACAAAGTTTTGGGAATTGGACACTCTCCATACATCAAAAAATAAACAATTGGAGTGGTCTCCGGAGGAGATCGAATGTGAAAATTCTTTTGTAAACACTACATTTCGCCTACCTAATGGCAGATTTTGTGTAAAAATTCCTTTAAAGCTTAGTACAGACGTTTTAGGTAATTCGTATACATTAGCTAAAACTAGATTTTTACGCTTAGAAAAAAAACTCGAAGATAATAGACAATTAAAAATGAAATACTTATAAAGAATTTATTCAAGAATATATCGATTTAGGCCATATGAGACTATCAAAACACGAAAGTAGTGATCACATCAGGTATTTTGCTCCCCACCACGGCGTCGAGCGTCCAAACAGTTCAACCACGTCATTAAGGGTGGTTTTTGATTGTTCCGCGAAGTCATCATCAGGCTATTCTTTTAATGAGATTCAAATGATTGGCCCGGTTCTACAGGATGATCTATTCTCAATTTTATTACGTTTTCGACAGCATGATATAGTTATAACTGCTGACGTCACAAAAATGTATCGCCAAATTGAAGTACATGAGTCGCAACGATGTCTGCAACAAATACTGTGGCGCAACGAGCCAAGTGATCCTCTGAAAGCCTACGAGTTAAACACCGTGACATACGGCACTGCTTCGGCACCGTTCCTTGCGATACGGTGTCTCAAGCAACTAGCCGACGAGTGTAGCGACCCGCTTATTCAGGAGGTGATCTCCAGGGACTTCTACGTCGATGATCTCATCACCGGTGCTAGAAATTTCCCTCAATCGCTCCATATTTATACCGCAGTAACCGAACAACTTAAAAGGGGTTGCTTTCCGCTTCGAAAATGGTGTTCCAACGATAAAAACGTCATGGCTCAAATTAATAAACACGATAATGTATCTAACGATCGTTTTGATTTATGTCCAAATGATATTTCGAAAACGTTAGGTATTAATTGGGATCACAAATCCGATGAAATTTGCTTTGATTTAAAGTTAAAAACATGCAATAAAATAACAAAAAGAAATATTCTATCCACCATTTCCCAACTGTTTGACCCATTGGGATTGGTCACCCCTGCCATATTAGAAGCAAAAATAACCTTACAAAAATTATGGTTATGCAAGCTCTCGTGGGACGACGACGTCCCCGAGGCTACACGAAATTCTTGGTCTCAATTCATTAATTCACTATCTCATCTAAATAATTTGAGAATTCCTAGACACACACTTTGCTCTGATTACATTAAATTACAATTACATATATTTACAGACGCTTCTGAAGAAGCATACGGAGCTTGCGCGTATCTAAGGTCCATTAGTAAAAACAATGTTTCATTCACTTTTTTATTGTGCTCTAAAAACAAAATAAGTCCTCTAAAACCCCAAACTATACCGCGCCTAGAGCTATGTGGTGCTTTGTTAGGAGCCAAGCTAAGCGCAAAAATTATTAAATCGCTACGTCTGACTATCAATGAAGTTTTTTATTGGACCGATTCAACCATTGTTCTAGGTTGGCTTAATACAACCACCAACAAGTTGCAAACATTTGTACGGAACAGGGTCGGAGAGATACAAGAAATACAGTCCACTACAACCAATAGCTCTTGGAAATATGTTCCTACACACTCAAACCCCGCCGACTATTTGACGCGTAAGATGAGCTCTGAGATGTTGATCGCTTGTAAGCAGTGGTGGAACGGTCCACAATTTCTTGAAGGTGATGAGTCATCATGGCCATCTATTGATTTAAAAAATAACAGTCAGCCTTTACCGGAAGTGAAACAAGAAGCTACATGTATGATGGTCAAACAGTTTGAGTCTGTTTTTCCATTTGAGAGATTTTCTAGCTATTTTCGGATGCAAAGGACTATGGCGTTTGTGCTCAGATTTATTCATAACTTACGAAATAAAGATAATAAATTTAAAGGTACATTACAAGTACCTGAACTTCAATTAGCTATTTACAAATTAATCAATATTTCACAACAGCAATCATTTCCTACAGAGTATCAACTATTAAAATCCAATAAAACTTTAAAATGTGGCAATTCATTATTATCTCTCAATCCATTTTTTGATCACAAGTTAAATCTTATAAGAGTGGGTGGACGACTTCATAATTCACAGTACAACTATAATAAAAAACACCCGTTTCTGATTCACAAAAGTCATACATTTTCAAAACTTTTATTTAACAATGAACATAAAATTTTAATGCATACGGGACCTCAACAGTTACTATACTCCACACGCCAGAATTATTGGACGATCGGCGGACGTGATTTGGCTAGGTTTGTGTATCGAAACTGCAGCACCTGTAGTCGTTATCGGGCAAATATAATAGCACCTATAATGGGAAACTTGCCCAAAGAAAGGTTTTGTGCTGGTTACGCATTTCAATACACAGCAGTTGATTACGCAGGTCCTGTCATGGTCGCTAACAAAGAAGGGCGAGGATGTCGACTGCTTAAATCCTATATTTGCGTTTTTGTGTGCTTTACCACTAAAGCTATACACTTAGAATTAGTGAGTGACATGTCTACTACAAAATTCATTTTAGCTTTGAAAAGGTTTATAGCCCGTAGGGGCAAACCGTCATACATTTACTCCGATAATGGTTCTAATTTTGTCGGAGCTAATAACGAGTTAAAACAAATGATAACTTCAGATGAAGATAAAATTGTAAATATTTTTGCACAACAATCTATTAAATTTAGTTTTCTTCCACCAAGATCACCCCATTTTGGGGGGATGCATGAGGTTGGCGTAAAATCCACAAAAAACCATTTAAAACGTGCAATTGGTAATTCAAATTTAACATTTGAACAGTTGTACACAGCTCTGACACAAATTGAGGCGATTCTTAACTCACGTCCTCTTAGCCCAATATCCTCAAATCCTCAAGATCTATTGCCCCTTACTCCAGGCCATTTCCTAATTGGCAAGCAAATAACGTCATTACCAGAGCCAGATTTAGCCGAAATTCCTTCCCATCGCCTTGATCGACACCAGAGAATAGAAAAACTTCGACAGCAATTTTGGTCCAGATGGCATCGTGAATATGTCTCCGAGCTTCAAACTCGCACAAAATGGAAGCAATCTCAAGGATCCCTCTGCATCGGAGATCTTGTCCTCATCAAAGATGACCACCTGCCTCCAATGAAGTGGCACCTGGGGCGAGTTGTAACAATATATCCTGGGACCGATGGAGTGACCCGAGTTGCTGATATTAAAACGTCGTCAGGAACAATTAGACGTTCCTTCGCAAAAATTTGTCCCCTTCCGAAACCAGACCAGGATTAAAGCAAGGCTTCAATGAGGGGCGGCATGTCGACGCACCACATCGACAGCGGCACACGCACACGGACGTGCACCGGTCGTCGCCAGCGGAGCTGCGCTCCCCCACTCGCTATCGAACAACCACTGTGCATACACATTTGTAACAGTCTTTTACATAAAATAAACGAGTCAAATACATTCGATCATCTTCATCATTTCATCACCAAGAAGCACACTTCCTTCCGACGATTGGCAGCCCGACCAATGTCAATGACTTGCCTTACATGGTTGAGAAAGAGGCTGACATGGTGCTGTTTGCTGATGACACCTCGCTAATATTTAAAATAGATCGACATAACAGTGATGCTAGCGCGGTGAACAACACCTTATCTTTAATTTCTGATTGGTTTTCGGCCAATAACCTCATGTTAAATGCGAACAAGACCCAATGCATTCGATTCTCTCTTCCTAATGTGAATCAAGCCTGCGTTGACATACTAATTAATGGTCAGAAACTCGATCTGGTTGAAAGTACTACCTTTTTGGGAATCACAATTGATTCGAAACTTCAATGGGGCGCTCATATAACTAAACTTTCTAATAGGCTTAGCTCTGCGGCTTACGCTGTTAGGAGAATAAGACAATTGAAAGATGTAGCAACTGCTAGACAAGTGTACTTTAGTTACTTTCACAGTCTAATGTCTTACGGGATACTTCTATGGGGGAGTGCAGCCGACATTCAGACTATTTTTCTTTTACAAAAAACCGGCCAAGTGCGAGTCGGACTCGCGCACCGAGGGTTCCGTACAAACCTGCAAGGTTTAGTATTTGGTATGAATTTCAATTTAATACCTCTACGCGTTTATGAGGAAATGGGTAGTAAGTTTAAAATTATTAAAAAAAAATATATTATGTGATGTAACTAAAAATTTATGGTTTTCGTAATTTTTCCTTTATCTATGCTATAAGACGTTGCTTCGTACCAAATTTCAAGATTCTGAGTTCACGGGAAGCACCCTGTAGGTTTTGATTCCCTTGCAAGTGTCGAAAATTTGCGGCATAAACGGCTGTATCTTTTGATTGCGTTGGCTTAGAAGTTTGATTTTTTCACAGCTTCAAGGAACAGTAGACCTGAGTAATTGATATAAATTTCAGCTTCATACCTCCACGCGTTCCTGAGAAAAAGGGTCTTGACAGACGGACGGACGGACGGACAGACGGACAACAAAGTGATCCTATAAGGGTTCCGTTTTTTCCTTTTGAGGTACGGAACCCTAAAAAAGAGCAATTCGTGCTATTTACGGTTTAGGATCGAGAGACTCACTGAGGGAATTATTTAAGGAAATAGGTATACTTACTTTTGCATCACAATTCATATTTGAAAATATAATGTATGTAAGGAAAAATATTTCCTTGTTCAATAAAGTAAGTGATTTTACAGATAGAAATTTACGTAATAAGAATGACTTAGTTAGCCCGTATTACAGGCTGAATACAGTCAGTAAGTCTTTTATGGGGAAGTGTATACTTTTTTATAATAAATTGTCAGAATCGGTCCTTGATATGCCAGACAGAAAATTCAAAGCTTATGTAAAGAGGGTGCTTTGTGAGAAGGCTTATTATAGGACCGATGACTATCTTAAAGACAAAAAGGTCTGGCTTGAGCTTGGCGCGGGTCCCTCTTAAAGGTTTGTATACTTAGACATGTCATAATTTAGGTACATTGTTACATACTAAATTTACAAATTGACATTGTTTTGGATTTCGTAATTCTTATAATTCAATTTAATTATGACATAATAAACAATGTAATCTCTGTCCATCTATATAACTAATTTTTTAGTTTTTAGTTTGTTAGTTGACGTCTTTGGAGAAAACGTGCAGTGCAGTTTGTTGCCGCTTCTTCTGCACTTGCGCCTAGGAAGCGGCGTAAACTTAGCTTTAAGTAACGATTTGACGTCAACATTTGTGCAAAACAAAACAAAGTGACTATTATTAAGAGATATTATAAATATCCTATGATAATAAAGATATTTTGAATTGAATTGAATTGAATTTATTTATTTATTATATTTCACATTGTACATATCAGGTTGGGGAAAAAGTCTTTTCGCATATAGTATGTATGAACTTGTAATGAAACCACTTTGGCTATACTATTTGTACCTGGCTGGTTTTGGTATCATTTAAAAGTTTAAATTTTAAAGAAGATAATCCGACAGGCTCGAACGCTAGCCAGCTTTAAATCACAAGTCAAATCACACTTCCTTTCTTCTTTGTAAGTCACTCTTTTCCTTTCGCATCTTGTTTAGGTTCTTACTTTCTTTCGTGTACACTATCTTATTTATATTATACTAGCTTTTTCCCGCGGCTTCGCTTGCGTATCCCACGGGAACATTACTTTTTTCCGGGATGAAAGGTACCCTATGTTACTTCTAGTACCTCCCAGGATATGTGTACAAAGTTTCATGATGATTCGTCAAGTAGTTTTTGCGTGAAAAGGTAACAAACATCCACGCTTTCACATTTATAATATTAGTAAGGATATATATATGTAAATATTTTTTATATAAGTATGTATTATATGTATTCTATAATATTTTATTTGTATATCTCCTTTGAAATATTGCACCTCACCTGTAACATATCTAAATTTCTTTTGTATCCATACTACCCTAAGGTTGCCTGGAAGAGATTGCTGTGCGATAAGGCCGCCTTTTGTATGCTAAAATTTATCTCTTTTATTTATGTATAATTTGTTAAATTGTGTGCAATAAAGAGTAAAATAAATAAATAATTCCAAATTCAAATTAGGAAAGTCCGTGATTTTCATTTGTTTTTCTTACCGTCAAGACGAGTGAATCTAATGAAGAAATTATATACATTTTAAAATTTTACTACCAAAAAGGTAAAAATGCAAGCCGCGAAAAAAATTTGCGATGTTTATGGACCTAGTGCAGTGTCTGTGAGAGTAGCACAAATTTGGTTTAAGCGTTTTCAATCCGGAAATTTGATGTCAAAGATGCACGTCGCTGCGTATATGGAAACCCTTCCAGTATTCAGAACCGCAGTACTTCTGAGCTTCGGAGCCTTTAAGCGATTAAACGCGGAGTTTGATAGATTAAATGCTACCCTGCTTTTAGCTCTGTAATGCGGGAGGCTTTACATATGCAATGAATATGAATTCCTACCGCTACTCAGACTAAAGTTTGACTTATAGGTTTAACAGAATACGCTCGCTCGGTAAGGACTTCTATGTAAACGAGTGAAGATTAAGAAAGGATGAATATCATACAGTTAGGAAATAAAAATAATAATTAATTGCGTAAACTTATGATAATATAATCATAAAATAAAAAAACATAAAATCAAATTTTTGAGCACATTCTTGCTTATGTTTTTAGACAATGAATGCATCTTTTTAAGAATCTTGTTCGGACGTCCGCCAGTAAGAGATAACAACTGTTGGCCCCATCGGCCAAGCCTTGCGAGTATGCTCTCTTTATTATAGGTGATAAAATATTATTCTTGGTTGCTCTCTGCACACGATTGTGAACCTTTTCCTTCTAACTTTTCTTATTTTAACTGACTTCAAATAAGGAGGAGGTTTCGACTGTATATTTTTTACGCTATTTTGATGATTCTTTGTTTATTTAAAAGCCTTTACTACCTAGTTGGTCCTATATTAATTTGGTGAAGATATAATAAAGAACTTTGAAGATATAGAAGAAAATCCAAAACAAATATTGAATTATTATTTGCAAAATAATGTCGTGCAAATTAGTCTCTGAATGATCACCATATTTGTTTTTTCTCCGTTTTGTAAAAAAATTATGAACGTGATCCATCGAAAGATTCAACTGACCGGTGGCTAATAATGGGGATCGCAGAATTCGCAGATGTCTGTACATCTCTCTCTCTCTCTCTTGGCACGTGCCGCTTGCGATCTGAGACCAAGGAGCATAGCGCAGAAATCGTGATCTAGGAATCTGAGTAGAGGAAGCGTTTTTATTATGAAGTATTGAATACTACACCGGACACAATACCCGAATCCAGATCGTTCGCAACTCTAAATAGCGGAATGGTTTAAGGCAACATTCTGTAAATTAATGCTAGTAAACCCTCCCGCAGCTCAGAAGTACTGGGGTTCTGAGTACTGGAAGGGTTTCCATATACGCCACGTCGCTCTGGTCGCCCTGTTACGAATAAAATGGATGCTATTTTTGAAAAAGTGGAGCAAGATCGGCATATCACTAGTTACGACGTAGCTGAAAAACTGGGAATTGACCACAAAACAGTTTTGGCGCATTTGAAAAAAAATGGGTACACAAAAAAGCTCGATATTTGGGTACCTCACGAGCTGTCTGAAAGAAACCTAATGAATCGTGTACTCATTTGTGATTCTTTATTACGACGTAATGAGACCGAACCATTTTTGAAGAAATTGATAACTGGTGATGAAAAGTGGTTCACGTACGACAAGAACGTGCGAAAAAGGTCATGGTCAAAGGCCGGTCAGCCTTCACAGACTGTGGCGAAACCCGGGTTAACTCGCAACAAGGTGATGCTGTGTGTGTGGTGGGATTGGAAGGGCATTATTCAATATGAGCTGTTACCACCAGGCAGGACCATCGATTCAGAAGTCTACTGCGAACAACTGATAAGATTAAAGCAAGAAGTTGAGAGAAATCGGCCGGAATTATTCAACAGAAGGGGTGTGGTTTTTCATCATGACAACGCTAGACCTCACACATCTTTAACCACTCAGCAAAAATTAAGAGAGTTTGGCTGGGAGGTGTTAATGCATCCGCCGTATAGTCCTGACCTGGCACCTTCAGATTTCTACCTGTTTCGGTCTCTTCAGAATTCTTTAGGCAGTGTCAGGTTAACATCACGAGAGGACTGCCAAAACTACTTGACGCAGTTTTTTGATCAGAAGCCCCAAAATTTCTATAGCAATGGGATAATGTAAGATACCTAGAAGATGACAAAAAGTTATCGAACGAAATGTCACCTACATACTTTAGTAAAAAAAAAGTTAAGTGTAAATAAACTATATTAAAAAATGTTTTCAATTTTTATATAAAATGCAAAAAGGCTTTTTCCCCAACCTATTATTATTATATTAAACTATACTACATAGTCATTTCTTAATTCAGTGGGTACAAGATGAACCCTGATAGGGCAATGAAATAGAAAGCAATGGAACGGCATGCGGATTTTTTTTAAGTATTTCTTCTTCTTATTTAAGAGTTTAGTGGCTCTTGTCGGTGGAGTATGCGCCAAACTTCTCGGTTCTCTGCCTTACTTTTTAGTGCTTGATACGACATGAGCCCTGCTTTTTTCTTCAGTTGGTCTACATAGCTCTTTCTTGGTCGTCCTGGACCTCTTCTACCTTTTATCTTTCCTTCTAGTATGTTCTTAAATAAGAAGTCATGTCATATTAAGTGACCAATTATTTTCCCTCTTCTATTTTCTATTTCGCCCAGCAGTCTTTTTTTTCTCTCCTACTATTTCTAATACTTCCTCATTGGTTTTCCTTTCCGTCCAACTGATCTTTTACATTTAGTATTTATTAATGCTAAAATTATTATTTTTAATAATCCTAATAAAGATCAATTTGTGTAGTAGTTATTTAGGTAGAATTTTACACAATCATTGTCTTATTTTCTTATTTCAACACTAGCTATATTTGTTTATTTAAATACTTACGTTTTATTTGTAATGAAATGTCTTTTGTTTTAATTTCTTAGTTTAGTTTTAACTTTTGTCAATATTTCGCTTATTTAAATACCTACTATTTTTAACATGTCATACTATGTTTTACAAGTTATTGTTATTTTATTAATTTTGGTAATAAAACGATTAATAACACGCTAGACCGCTAATCCGGAGGTTCTGGGTTCAATCCGCAGCCAGGGCAAGTTAGAAAATGGTCTTTTTCATATTGTCCTGGGTCTTGGGTGTTTATCTATGTATGTATTTATCATAAAATATAGTATCATTGAGTTAGTATCCCATTATACAAGTTTAAAACTTACTTTGGGGCTAGCTTAATTAGTGTGATTTGTCCTTACTTATTCCATACATATATTACATAAATATTACATTTTTCTAAATTTTGTGAGTAAGAGATCAAAAATAATTTTTGTATTTCGTTTGTTCCTTGGTGAATGTTGTTCAGTATCATGGACTAAATTTAGACCTAAAGTAAGGCAGTTGTTAGTTACATAAAACAAGTAGGTACTGACTACGGAACCCTACACTGCACGTGGCCCGTCACGGCACGTGGCCGGTTTATTTTGAAATTTGAGAGTTGAAATTTTAGGGAACCATAGACAAATTTATGATATTTCTGCGTAAATCAATATTACTTATCGCTGACAGGACGTTCTCAAAAATACAATCAAATAGTATTTTACGTGAGCGGTGACTTGGAAAACTACACGTTTTGTGTTCTACTGACAGAAAATGTACACATTTGAATTTTCTTTGTGAAACAATACGTTTAACGACCATCTGCAATCGTAACACTTTTCACTTCTATTCACCTTATTATGTAAGTACGGAGGGTAAAAAAGGATTGCACGTGGAACAGATCAACAGTCTTGCCTTAGCAGCTGTATGTGCTCAATCAATGACTTGACTGTTTGATTTTGTACAATATTTTTAACGAATCAACAAAGAGCACTAAAAATAAATATTTTCCTTAAAACAGCTAAAAAAATTGGTTGATTAATGAAGCAGTAATTAACATTATTGCACCTCTTTATTTTTTATCTTTTTATAGGTTTTCCTGTAATCTATAGGTAAAAAACTAATAACTGCATATTTTTCAAAAGTTTGGGTTCAGTGGTTTCGGAGATAAGGGTATTTTTATTATTTATTTTCAAAAATAACTTCAAAAACACCAACTAAAAAAATATAGAAAACTATATTTAATATTATCATAAAATGCTCTTTCATTTGATATTTTACGCGATATAGTTCACAAAACCCTTTTTTAATGTCTCATTTATCTCCCATAAGTGGCCCCATTTTTTTTTTATTGATTCATTTACCTACATTTTACTTCCGTCTTTGGGTCACAAATTTACATTATGTGCACTACATTTCAACTGAATCGGTCCAGTAGTTTAGTAGGGGGGGGTCAATTTTCGCCCATTTTCTTAAATAATTTAAAAATACCGATGTAAGGAATAATAAAAAAAATATATATTTAAAATTGTCATAAAAAGTTCATTCATTTGATATGTCTCACGATTTTGTTATCAAAACATTTTTAATGTCTAATTTACCCGCCTATCTTTGGGTCACTAAGTTACATAAGTGTAGGTACTTAATCTCAACTAAATCATTCTAATAGTTTTGTAGCAAATTGGCTGTGACTTACAGTCAGACAGACAAGCGAAAGCCTAAAAACACTAAAAACACCAAAAAAATCGGTTCCGGACTTTTGTATGAAAATGCAGTTTTTTTTTGTTTTTTGACTGTTATTTTAATATCATTATACTATACTAGCAGTCCACCCCGGCTTCGCCCTTGGTACACACAAAGCCTATGTCACTCGGAGATAGTGTACCTTTCCAACGGTGAAAGTTTTTTTTAAATCGGTCCAGTAGTTTCGAAGCCATGTAATGCAAACAAACAAACAACCAAATCTTTCCTCTTTATAATATTAGTATAGATAAATAGCCTACTATAGCCTGCCTGCCTAGCCAAGTATAGATCTAGTATAGCCTGTGGTTCGATATATTACGCATTTTGTCAATTCGTATTTTGATATACATTAATGGGGAAAAGTTGTTCAAAATTTCAGATTGAATCACCCCTCAAAATAATTGTAAAACCCTTATTAAACAGCACCTTTTGTTACAAAAACAGTTAATATGATTCTGCGACCCGAGAAAGTTTCAATCCGATTTTCATCCTAATCGCCAATTAAAAAATATAGGTAATAAATCAAACCAAATTATTTTTTTCATTGACTTAATTTTCAATAAATTTTTAAAAAAAATGTACGATGCCGTATCTGCGATAGCATTACATCTTTGCTTGAACGTCAACAAAATGTCAAAACAGTACCATAGTGTAGCAAAAGTATGACATAATTTGGCAGTTTGTACATAGTTTTTTATTGAAATATTTTAGACTATAATGCAATTTTACGTAATTCGAAAATGGATTTTTTTTTAAAATTCGACTCGGCCTCCTTCCTTAACGCCCGGCGGGCAACTGAATTTGTATGGAAAAAACATTGCCGCCATTTCAGAGAATTCTGTCAAAAACGTTGCAAAACATCCAATTTTTAAATATTTTTTTTATATTATTGTGTGATTGCATTGTAAGCAAATATTAAGAATAATGTTTTAAAATAGCCTATATTTTTATAAAATATATGCAATTAGAATATTTCTTTACGCAGAAAAACAAGCCAGTTTGTACCAAGATTTTCTAAAATATTTCTTTCAGGTTTTTTTACAATTATCTTACTTTTTCTGAATAAAAATTTAAAAAATACGGTTTTCGTCTACTGGCTAGTCTATTCACCTATAACTAGGTATGTAATTTTCTTAGTGGTCTTTTCTACTTAAGGCCGTACCTGAATCTTCCGGGGTCCCGTGTTGCCCCCATTTAAAATAAATCATTTCAAACAAAACAGAGACATAATTTAAAATTTTGCTACTACCAAGTCCTAGCCCTTCAAATTATTTTATGAACTACTGTTTACAGTTTATAATGAGAACGTTAAGCTTTACTACGCACATTAGCCAAAAGTAGCCGTTTTTCGCAAATATGCGTAGTAAAGCTTATCGTTCACACTTTAAACTGTAAACAGTAGTTCATAAAATACTCTGAAGGCTTATCTAAGACTTGGTAGTAGCAAAATTTTAAATAATGACTCCGTTTTCTTTAAAATTATTTATTTTTAATAGGGGCAGCACTGGACCTCGGAAAATTTAGGTACGGCCTTAAGCCATAACTATTGCCCGCGCAAAGTGCGTTTTGCATGTTTTTGGGTAAATTCAATGCTTGTTTTTAGGAAAACTACAAAATATTTTAAAAAATACTTTTTTTCGTCTACTGTCCCAACTCTTTCTCTATCTATTTGTATACATTATTTGACTTAAATCAAACGCTTTCTGTACAAACTTGTTGCCCGCGCAAACCCAGTTTACATGGTGCCGACCCTTAACGCCTTAATTATGAGTTATTAATATTGTCTCGTTAAAACACTACAAATATCAACAAACATTTATCTTATTGAAACACCTGTTGATTTAGAAAAGTAGCGAGTTGGTTTGACGTATGGCGAAATCAAGTAAAAAGGAACGTTTGGTAAAACTACATGCGAACCCCGAATCAGGGTCGAGCTCTTTAGGTCTTCTTTCGTGTGGCTACTGGTGTGGAAGTGTTTTTAGGGTTCCGTAGCCAAATGGCAAAAAACGGAACCTTTATGGATTCGTCATGTCTGTCTGTCTGTCCATCCGTATGTCACAGCCACTTTTTTCCGAAACTATAAGAACTATATTGTTAAGATTTTTACACAAAAAAAGAAAAAAAACAATAAATTTTGGGGGTTCCCCATACTTAGAACTGAAACTCAGTTTTTTTTCTTCATCAAACCCATACGTGTGCGGTATCTATAGATAGGTCTTTAAAAATGATTTTGAGGTTTCTAATATATTTTTTTCTAAACTGAATAGGTAGTTTGCGCGAGAGACACTTCCAAAAAGGTAAAATGTGTCCCCCCCTGTAACTTTAAAAAAAAGAGAATGATAATTAAGTATGTACCTATGTAGTTTATTCGTAGTGTTTAAGCTTTAATATTATACTTGTTTTTTTTCATTGCTCTGTACGTACTTCTGCCTTCCTACTAAAGAAGATTGGCAGGCGTGGTGCCCATTTAAATATAAGATGTAGGGTGTCGATTTTTTGGTATTTTATACTCGATACTTAATCGTTTATTTTCCAAATATTCAAGTTTTTCTACAACTTTTGGGAATAAAGAAATATGAGAACTTTTGTTTTCAATTAAATCGTGCAAACTAAACGCATTACGGCATAACTGGCTAGCAATAATAAAACGCAGTGGGTTCCCAACACTTTAAGGCCGTCACACAGAACTATGTCAGTAGTATTATATTGAGAGTTGAAAATCACATTTATGCGTAAGGCTCGCACTCCCGTGCTCGCCTTTACGCACAAATGTGATTTCAACCCTCAATATAAATCTACAGAGTTTCCAAAGTAAAGAATTCATAGAGTCAGTTCGTAGGAGTAAATATAATATATCCACGTAATCTCTGATATTCAAAGCCAACTGATCCGGTGTACAGTAAAATAAATAATAACTGATACCCTTTTCTCGACTGCCACCTTGGTCCAGTGGTCAAGGCGTTCGCCTTGTGATCCGGAGGTCATGAGTCGAATCCCACTGGGAAGCATACTTTGTGAAAAGTTTGTGTGTATTGTAGGCTTGAATCACCTGATTATTCGAAAAGAAAAATAATTCCGTGTTTCGGAAGGCACGCATAAACAAACTGTGGGTTCCGAACGCATTTGTCCATCAAACCTATCCACGGATTGGTCCTGGTTACCCTTCGGGTTGCGCTCTGTGTAAAAACCAGTAACCTCATCAAATCACTTTAGTCAAGTAAGTGGACCCCGGGCTCTGAAGCGTTACCGCTGAGGATGCAGCCTAATATGCTCAGATAATGATGATAAATGACCCTGTTTCCGACTGCTTGATAATAATGAGTTGGTGAAATGTTCTTTATCTGATGCAAATTGTAACAGAATCACCTACTTATATCATCTCACTTAGATATGATGAGCTGATCAACGTGGACCGTTGAGGATTGTCTTTTATAATACTTACACGTGTAACCTAAATAATTAGTTCATTTTCAAAAATATCCGGTGCTTACGAAGGTATATTTCGTAATGTAATTCAACACACTTGTTTGTTACATTATTTGCAATACATTTTTGATAATGCATACTCAGGAAAAATTGTATGCGTTGTTTTTTAACCTACTTCTAAAATAGAGGAGGTTATCAATTCATTTGTTCACCGATTATTTGAAGACGCATGGACCGATTTGGAATTGAAAGCGCATAATTGTTAGATGGTTTCTTAGAAATTTTATTTTAATCGGTTGTGTAGTTTGGGGGTGAAGTCGGTTTTAGGTTTAGAAAAACTATTCTATAACTAGCTTTCGCCTACGGCTTTCAAAACGAGTATAAAAAAAATAATAAGTACATACTTGTAAAAGATACAAACATACATACATACTATCACGGCTTTATTCCTAATGAGCAGACAGAGTAATTTGTATCTTACGGCTTTAAACAGACAGAGTCGCAAGACTCAAAAACCACTTTTAGCGTGATGGTGGGCAAGATGTATAACAATCAATATAGTGATGGGTTGCTAGCCAACCCTCGCATATGATTCGCATTTTCACCCATTCCCTCGATCGATTCTTACGATCTGTGCCGGACGTCTTATAACTAATTTTGAGTTTTATTTTTGTAATTATTTGTATACTATCAACCCGCATCGACTTCACACGGGTTGTACATTAATTTATTTATAAGTATATAAATTATCCTAGTGACAAAAGTAGAACAAGGGATGTTAAGATGGTTTGAGCATTTAGTAAGGATGGATGAAAATAGATTAACAAAAAATATTTATAAGGCAAGTTTAAAAGGAAGTGCGGGATAGGGTCGACCTCGGCGAACGTTCTGCGATCAGATTGCAGACGTTCTGAAAAAGGGAGAGGTAAGAAGTACCCGTAACCGAAGGGCATGTATGAAGAGGTTGATGAGTGTAGATGAAGCGAAACAGGTCTGTCAAGATCGTAGCAAGTGGAGGTCCATAGTGTCTGCCTACCCCTGTGGGAAACAGGCGTGATAGTAATGTATGTATGTATGAATAAATCACCCTAAATAAAATGGTGATGAATTTTTTTTTACTATTTATACATAGTGTATTTTCTGTATCATTTGGAAAAATAAATTGAAAAATTTCCTACATTTTTTTTTTCTCCTCGTAAAATGCAAACAGACTCCAATGAAGTAACTTATCTAATAAATGAATAATTAGAATCGGTTCACAATTGATGAACTCAACGCGTAACAAACAAACACATGAGTTAAGAACTTCTTCCTTTTTCAAGTCGGTAAAAAATAGAAACGTCTGATAAAATTGAAAGGCAAAGATAGTAGTAGGCTTGAAGTAGGCTTCAAGTAGGCGTGAAAAAAATGAAAGAAGATAAGTTTCTCAATTTTGATCCGATTTCAATGATTAATTTTTATCCAGCCCTTAGATGTGGCATTCACATTCGGAAAATGAGTATAACCGGTTCGGTTACGACGCCTTTAGAAATAGGTAATTATATAGATTAATCAATTACCTCAGAGACACTATATTCGATCTTCACATTGTTAAAATAGGTACTCTTAAGTACTCGTATGTACGCTTAAGCACTTCAACATATAAGGCTATGTAGCCTTACATGTTGAATATATGTATATGGAAGTATATGTATACAAGTTCGTAATATGTTCAGTATTAGAACTCTCTTGTTGGCCTGCGAGAAAACGTAGAATGATTCAGCTGTCTTCCCGCGCTTATCGTAAAAGCCGATCGATTGAACGGGCAGAACCCACCACTATTTTTGATTTTCTTTCCCACATTTACGATGATATTCATGGTAAAAGTGGCTTTAGGGTTTTTAAGTCCTGGACTCTGTCTACTGCTTTAGGGATAAAGACGTACTAGTATATGTATATCTATGTAAATAAAATCTTAAATTCTAGCAAAGAAAAAACATAGAATGTACTAGCTGTTTCTCTTCACGTGTAGAGCGTAAAAGTCAGTCAAGGGAACGGATAGCAACTTAGGGATCATTACAAGAAGGCAACATGATTAGTAACCTGAAACTATCCCCGATTCCTGATTTCCACCTATGGCTAAGCACTGTCTACCTCGAAAGAGATAAAGACGTGATTGTCTACTTAATGGCACGTGTAAAAATGTAATTCAATACACTTGTTTGTTTCAATATTTAACTAAAGATTTAACTTTACATTATATTTATGAAAATGTTTACTCAGGGAAAAATTTACCTTTACGCTATTTGTGTATTAAATAAGGTTCCCTATTTTAGGATTGCATTTTAAATAAACTCATTTACCAAATCAACAATATATTTTTAAAATAAATACCAACAAAACTTTTTTAATGTTATTTTAATAAAGAAAATGAAACTATTACCACTAAGTTACTTTTTAGGGTTCCGTACCTCAAAAGGAAAAAACGGAACCCTTATAGGATCACTTTGTTGTCCGTCTGTCCGTCCGTCCGTCCGTCTGTCAAGACCCTTTTTCTCAGGAACGCGTGGAGGTATGAAGCTGAAATTTATATCAATTACTCAGGTCTACTGTCCCTTGAAGCTGTGAAAAAATCAAACTTCTAAGCCAACGCAATCAAAAGATACAGCCGTTTATGCCGCAAATTTTCGACACTTGCAAGGGAATCAAAACCTACAGGGTGCTTCCCGTGAACTCAGAATCTTGAAATTTGGTACGAAGCAACGTCTTATAGCATAGATAAAGGAAAAATTACGAAAACCATAAATTTTTAGTTACATCACATAATATTTTTTTTTTTAATAATTTTAAACTTACTACCCATTTCCTCATAAACGCGTAGAGGTATTAAATTGAAATTCATACCAAATACTAAACCTTGCAGGTTTGTACGGAACCCTCGGTGCGCGAGTCCGACTCGCACTTGGCCGGTTTTTTTTTTACTCAAAAATTTTTGATTGTATTTCAATAAAACTGTATATTATAACTAAGTATATCAGAATAACGCATAGTCAATAGTTTATAATAGTTTTTTGGATCACAATCTACTTGAAAAAAATATTAAAGAGTTTTCGGTAATCAACTACGGAACCCTAAACAATTGCTTGCGAGTCTTATTTTCCCGAATAAAAGCGAGTAAAATTGTAGTGTAGTGCATCAATCATCATCGGTCATTGAGTGGTCTCTCGCAGAAGCGCGAGTACCTTGCACAAGCGCAAGGTGACCAGCAGATCAGTTTTGCTCCAGTGCAAGTGGCTATCTAGCCTTGCTCCAACGCAAGTGGTTATCCAGCCTTGCTCCAGCGCGAGTGATTTTCCAGAATTGCACCAGCGCAAGTTGAATTTCTCGTTTGTACCAGCGTGACCAGAGAGATTTATATACACAATGTAAGTGAGTATAATTACTAAGTTTTTCTATTGTTTCCCTTAAACATTCCGCTCCTTAATAAGATCGATCCAAAAACGGTCTCAACAGTCTACGATTATTAAGGTCATTGCCTACCCACCACTCTAAAAGTTTTTATAGTGTGCAAATCCCTGTAGGAGGTAATCAGTCAATTCTTCCTCAGATACAAATAACAAGCTTAAAGCTGTCAATATATATTACAACACAACCTGTTTATTATATTATGTTCATCAATTGTAAAAACAACAAACCCTCTATCTTAATATTACTATAGGTTATACTATAATTTATTATTTTTGTTATATTATTTCAGGTCTGATTCAGAGTTTGAATACTTTCCACCTGCTCAGAGCAGCGGCAAGGTGAAAAAATCTACACCAGCAAAGAGGAAATCACCAGGCGAACTATTAACAAAGTGAGTATAATTATTATTTTTTACCAGCAGGTGATAAAGTAAACAATAAAATAGATATTTTCTGAATTCGAAGGTATAAGTCGTATCATTATTAAGTAAATTTAAATATATTTCTATTTCATTTAATCTTTTCAATCTATGGTCTAGTAGTAATATGTACGTATGTGTGTGTCTGAATCACAAGGTTCTGGGTTCAATCCCCGACAAGATAGATAGAGTAATAAATCTTTTTCAGAGCGTTCTGTGTTTTTTTTTTATATGTTTTTATTAAAAATAATATATCTTTCAGTTAGTATCTAGATATTTAATTATAGAAACTTACTTTGGTGCTAGCTCAATTGATGATAGTAAAATATTTATTTAAATTAATATTGTTTTGTTTTTATTATTTTCAGACAGAAAAGTAACAAATTAAACGTTGACACGCTCTTCGGACTCCACACTGATGACGAGACACGCGCTGCTCTGAAAACTTCGCCCATCAGTCTCCCATCATACCTGGCAAAGAGGGTCAGCGCGGGCACGCTGCGGCGGTCTGCTCCCACTGACGGCAACTACTTCATCGAGGTGAGGGTGTACCAAAGCAGCGACGCCGAGTCTACTGCCCCCGAAGAACGCTGGAAGAAGGCTCTGCTTCGACTCAGCTGTCTTCTGGATGAAGACACGTCGCAGTGGAAGCTGCTGCAGCGGTTGGTTAGGGACCTCAGCGTCTTATTCGACACAGAACCGACACTCACTTAATAGTTTATTTATAACCATACCTTGTGCAAAGTAGGGTTTCATTAAAATAAATATATAATATCTTTCTTTTTTATCTTTATTTGTTATAGTGGGTTTTATTAAAATATATATCTTTTCATTACTAAGAATATAATGCCTTTTTGCGAAAGCTGTTCCTTTCAAGTACCCAGTAAGCAATGGATAGGACACTTAAGGAATCAAAGTCATAAAAGTCGTTCTTTAGGTGAGCTAATAGACGGAGTTGTCGAGATTTCATCTGCATTTCGGGGTCGCATATCATCTTATAGGATTGCAGCTAAAGATGAATTTGAGCAAAGTTTACCAGAGATATTTTTACAAAGTATCAGAAGTTCTATACATCAACTTTTAATTAAGGCGTTAAAGACACATATTAATATTAAAGTCAATTTTGAATTCTTCTGTAACTTTATCTTATTCAAAAATAATGAACAGTCAGTGAAATCATTTTCTACAAAAAAAATTGTAGTACACGCTAACTTTAAATTTGATGATATTTTTAAAGCAATAAAAGATATAATTTTAAAAAAGATTCAAGAGTTTGAAGAAAGGGATAGCGGTTGGGCTTTTGCGAATAATTTATATTTAGAGGTGAATATCAACAGATATGACCCGTTGAATGGGTCAAGCTATATCGATTTATCTATTGTTTTAAAAAAGAAAAAAGGTTGTCTTAATATCAAAAATAATGATAATTATTGCTTTTTATGGTGCATAACGGCAGCGCTTTGTCCGGCGTGTAGAAATCCCGCGCGCGTCTCTTCTTATCCACATTTTAGAGATATTTTAAATGTTGATAATATTTCTTTCCCAGTTTCATTTTTAAACATAAATCTTTTTGAAATCAATAATCCTAACATAAGCATTAATGTCTATTCCCTAAATAGGAATAAAACTGTTGTTGGTCCAATTTACAGATCCCAACTCAAAAGACAGGTAAGGATAAATTTACTTTTGCTTGAAAAAGGTAGTAAGTCACATTACGTTCTCATAACTAACTTCTTATCGCGTATCGTTCGTTGTCAATTGACTAAACACCATGGCAGACTTTATTTCTGTGGCGTCTGTATGTTATTTTTTTCTACTGAAGATAAATTAACCAATCACATGTGCAGTGGTGTAGCTACAGTATTACCCGACAAAGGAACTTTTTTACAATTTTCCCATTTTGAACGCAAACAAGACGTACTATTTGTGATTTACGCGGACTTTGAATCCATTCTATTGCCTGTTCACGGATGTGAACCTAGTCCAACGTCAAGTTTTACTAGCAACCGTCAACTTCATATACCTTCAGCGCTTGCTTATCACATTGTTTCGTCATTTGATAACAAGTTAAATAAGTTCGTTCAATATCGGGGATCTGACTGTGTACAAATATTTATTAAACATCTGTTAGATGATATTTCCAAGTTGTATAAAATTTTGAATACTGAAATACCATTAATTTATACAGAAAATAATGACGATGATTTTCAAAGTGCAACTCATTGCCATATCTGTCAAGATTCATTACTGTTTGATAAGGTTAGAGATCACTGTCACCTGACAGGGCGCTACCGCGTTGCTGCACATCAATACTGTAACTTAAGATATAGCGTTCCAAAATTAGTCCCGATATTTTTCCACAATCTATCTGGCTATGATTGACATTTATTTATAAAAGAACTAGGCGAATGCTATGGATCTTTAAAGGTGATTCCAAAGAATAAAGAAAACTATATTTCTTTTACAATTTTTTTTTAAATTGGTGTCAATCAGTTTGCACAAGTTAGATTTGTTGACTCTTTTAAATTTTTGGGGACTAGTTTAGGAAAGTTATCAAAGGGATTAGCTGTAACGGATTTTAATTACATCAAAGAATATTTTCCTAACAAGGAACAATTTCATTTACTGATTCGTAAAGGAATATATCCTTACGATTTTGTGTGCGATTGGAAATCTTATTCGTATAGCCAGCTTCCTTCTAAGGAATGTTTTTTTAATTCTTTAACTGATGAAGCCATAAGCGACGCAGATTATGCACACGCTCAAAAGGTGTGGAACACATTCAGAATCCAAAATATGGGAGAATACACTGATCTCTATCTTAAAACGGATGTATTGTTATTAACCGACATTTTCGAAAATTTTAGAAAAGTTTGTAAACTGAACTATGAATTAGATCCCGCATTTTATTTAACAGCTCCTAGTCTATGCTATGTTTTTTAAAACTGGAGTTAAGTTAGAACTGATAAGTAACTTGGAAATCGATGCTATGTTGTTTAAAACTGGAGTTAAGTTAGAACTGATAAGTAACTTGGAAATCGTGCGGCTGATACAGAAAGGGATTCGCGGTGGTATTTGTTTATGTTCTAATAGATACGCAAAGGCAAATAATAAGTATACATGTTCTTATGATCAATCAAAACCTGATGTATTTTTGGTATATATTGATTGCAATAATTTATATGGACACAGCATGTGTCAATCATTACCTATGTGTTTTGAATAAAAGTGCTTTGTAAGGAGACTAGCGCCATCTGCGTGTGATCTCCACAAACACGGGCAAAATTATCGATTCATCGATTTCCCGTGCGGGGATTGTCTTTGCCCGACCAGAAAAATATTCATTGTCTTATGTCAAAGTCTCAACTTGTCATTCCAGTAAGAAAAATAATGTACTTGAATTGTTGAAAGAAAAAATGTAACTGGGTGTGGCAGCCGCGTGTTTTAGAAATGCTAAGTTTGTAATTTGATATATAAAATCGAAAGTTTCGTGAGAATTGTCGTTAATTGTGTCTGGGACCAATTCATTTGAACGGCGGGGCGCCGAACTTGTTTGTATTGCGTAAGGAACATTGATCTATATGACAATTGTGAATCGCGTGTCATGCGTCCTTATAAGATAGTGTAAGTGAACAATAGTGGCGAAAGAAGAACAAGAAACTGATTGTGCGGTCTTGAATTGGTGTTATAAATACGACGTATTAGTTGGGGCAAGGCATGAGCTCATGTAGGGTTAGTTAGGGACCCAATTCTTCTGCACCACTGATCTCGGGTCTATGAAGAGACCTGAGGCCGTCGCCATCCCTGAGGACGACCAGGGGATCGACGCGAAGGCCAGGCGAGGCTGCCTGAGGACCGCGGGGAGGCGGTGAGTTTTATAATTAGTATAACTACTTTTAATTAGAATTAAGTTCAAATCATAATTAGTTAAATTAGATTCAAATAGGTCCCTGTACCTAGGTATGTACTGTATTTATATACAGCATGTATATACAGGGTGGTAGCAGACTGCGTAGGTTGTATGTGTGTTTGTTCGTTGCCGTTGAGATTGCCGGACTCGTACCAAGAGCGTAGTCACAAAATCTCTTGGTACCCAGAACGGAATCTTAGCTACTCTGCGCCCAACATTTTTGGTAGCAGAGCTTAGTTAGTAACAATCACTGACAGACAGACTGACGAAATTTGTTTTTTTTTTTACTTTTTTTGTGTTCTGTTACTATTTTCTTATCACCCACTCTCATTTGGTTTATAATATGTATAAGTATAATACATTGGTGAAGGTTTATAATATGTATAAGTATAATACATACCCGTGCAAACGCGCTTGAAGAATAATGCTTACCGTATGATTTAGGATTAATTTTTTTGTTCGTGACAAAGTAGGTACTGCACACGGCCACTGCCAGCAGACTGGCTATGACAACCCTGGAAATACATAAACAATATTATTATAGGCCATTCAAAATCTACACAAATTTCGTATAAAACACGTAACACAATGTAAAGCTGAATTTTTTGTATGTTATTTGGACCCCTTAGAAGAGTGTGAAACTACCATTGACTTATATACTCGTATTACTAGCGTAAATTACATTTTGCAAGCAAAAATAAGTTGTGCTTCCTACTTAATATCTGGAAAACCGTAAAATATTCGGAATTTTCTCAGTTTTTGTCGTATTATGGATTTTCCCGCGTTAGTTCCCTTGAAATTTTTAAAGTGTATTAAATTTTAAATAATTTAAGCCCACCCACAATGGATTTACGCGCATTAGTTTCTTTGACGTGACCAATAAAAATCTTAGGGCATTATCAACACTTAACGAGCCGACCCAGCACTGGGACACTTTAATAATTTACATGATGTCTACCAAACTTGACAGTGTTACAGGTCGCCATTGGGAGGAATATAGGAACACACAGTTGACCTCGTCTACGTCTCCTACACTTACACAGTTTTTAACATTCTTAAATAAGAGAGCAGAACTATTAGAAACAATGGAAGAACACAAAACACTTAATACTAAATCAGACTCTTACACGTCAAAAAGTTTGGTTATAAACAATACTGATCAAACCAATTCATCAAATAAAAAGGTAATCAAGTGCAATTTATGTAATCAAAATCATTATTTATTTACATGTAAATCATTTAGGAGTCTTCCCATTGAGTCACGCATTGAAAAAGTAAAAGAGTACAAAGTGTGTTTTAATTGTTTACGTCCTGGCCATTCAGTGAAAACATGTAAACTTTCTCATTGCAAATATTGTAAAGTCTCTCTTACACTTAGATCAACGTGATTCTAATTCATCATTTTCGGCATCAGAAGGTATCGTACTAGCATCCGATGTTGTTCAGCATGCCACTTCCGCGCGTGTCTTCCTTTGCACAGCGGTCAAGGTAGTTGACAGCAAGGGCAACAAACACACCGCTAGGGCACTTCTGTACAACGGTAGTGGCATCAACATCGTGTCTGAAGCCTTATGCACTAAGCTGGGTTTACCACGGCGAAATGTGAGCTCGACGGTGTCAGGTTTTAATAATCTTGTATCAAGCAGTACACAGAGTTGCATTTTGACTATTGAGTCATTTCATAGTGAATTTAAGGCTGACTTACAATGTAACATCTTTGAAAATGTTACCACAGCTGTACCAGTTTCATACATTGACGTCAAACACATACGTATTCCACCAAAAATTCACTTATCAGATCCTTCTTACAATATTCCATCAGCCGTTGACATTCTGATTGGGGCCGACATATTTTGGCAGGTTTTAGGTAATCAAAAAATAATATTAGGCAAACATCTACCACAATTACACGAAAGTGAATTAGGTTGGTTGGTGACGGGATACGTATTAGGGTCAACACACATACAAGGTCAATGTCTTTTTACACAAAACACAGACAGTGTTTTTTTCTCGTTTTTGGGAACGACAGAATCCCATCAGTGCATTCTTTATCTGCGGAGGAACGTGCGTGTGAGCATAGCTTTATTACTAATACTAAACGAAATTGTGACGGTCGTTTTGTTGTCACCATTCCTCTCAAGCAGGACTCAAGAGTTTTGGGTGATTCTTTTCGAATGGCTAAACTTAGATTTTTATCTCTTGAGCGAAAATTCCAACGTGACCTAGTTTTTGCCCAAAAATACTTAGACTTTATGCGTGAATACGAAGAACTGGGCCACATGAGTGAGAATAAGTGTTTTCTTCCTAATAAAGACACAGTCAATTATTTTATTCCTCATCACGGCGTAATACGAGTCAAGCACCACGACGAAACTACGCACCGTCTTTGACGCTTCAGCGACTACCACTTCAGGTATTTCCTACAACGACATACAAATGGTAGGTCCTACGGTTCAAGACGAGTTGCTAGCCATACTTTTGAGATTCCGTCAGCATCGTTACGTTGTGTGTGCCGATATTGAGAAAATGTACAGAGCAATTGAAGTCAATCCTTCTCAACGTTCTTTACAACAAATTGTATTTAGGTACAAATCTACAGATCCTTTGAAGACCTACACTCTTAACACGGTAAGTTATGGCACTACTTCTGCACTATATCTTGCGACCAAGTGTTGTTTGTTTTGTTGATGTTGTTATTTGTTTTGTGGTATGAACACACTTTCACCTAAACTGAATCCACTGAGAATCGCTGCTTCGATGACGTTCCTTTGCAACATAGTTAATTTTAGTCGAGTTCTATTGCTTAATTCAGGCGGAAAAAGATTTCTAAAAATCATGATCGGTTCCAAGTTCGAGCCAATTCGGGCCAAGTTTGAGCGTAATTTTGAGTGTGGTGTATGTGCGAAGAGTACAGCAAACGCTCTCTTCATTGACCCTATTTGAATCTAGTCCAACATAGGACACCAAGATCATTTCCTATGAAGAGGATACTTCCTTGTTATACTATCCGTTGTAAGAGATCTATCATCTAAGACCACCCAGCCGTCTTTTTTTTATTTTTTTTATTAGAAATTTGAGTGCGTTTGACCTCTATCTAGCCTGTTGGGAAGCTAAGATGAGGTCTAAGGTGTATCACGTAGACTCAAAAAATGCCTGTTCACTCTTGCCTTGAAAATCCCTAAATTATATGTATGGGGAAACATCGACGCAGGGAGGGAATTCCACACCTTAGCGGTTCGCACAATGAAGGAGGAGGCGAATCGAGAGGTACGATGAGGAGGAATATCGACCACAAATGGGTGGAATCCCTGTCCACGTCGTGTTGTCCGATGGTGGAATGGTGCAGGGGGAATTAAATTATGTAATTCCTGCGCACACTCCCCGAAGTGCAACCTGTAGAAGACACACAGAGTTGCTACCAGTCGGCGATGTTCGAGGCTGTGGAGCCGTCCTGCCGTAAGCAACTCATCACCAACGAGTCTTCTGGCACGTCTGTCGATAGCTTCCAGGGTCAGGGGTAAAATACCGTTGGACCTTGGAGAGGATGCCCAGTTTTTTAGAAGCTATCTTAGCCCTGGACTCAATATAGCTACCGAAGTTAAGATTTGATGAGAGATCGATACCCAGAAGTTCGAGATGACGGGTGATAGGAACAGGCACACCCCGGAAAGTGGGAGCCAAGTTGAAAGGGCTCTTTTTAGCAGAGAAGAGACACGCCTGTGTCTTAGAGGCATTGAATCTCACAAGCTTGGCATCACCCCAATCGGAGACAGCTTGCAGAGTAAGATTAGTATGGAGCACCATTGCCTCTCTTAGTTCGTCTATTTCCGGTTTTTTTGCCCTTGCACGAGAAAAATATCTTTCCGTAACGGTGCTATCGTCTGCATACCCAAAAATACCGGGCTTTAGCAGATCGTTAATGTGAAGCAGAAATAGCGTTGCGGAATGAACAGATCCCTGAGGTACTCCAGGCGTCTAGGCGTCTAGACAAAGACAACGATCTATGTACCACTTATAAAATAAGTATATACTCGTAAACCATGTTATTCCATAATAAAGTCAGTCCGTCTCCAACCTACTACGAGTATTCTTTAACACCCCTTCGTGCCACATCATAGAAGACGGCTTGCAGTAAATTTAATAACCACTTAATTCTCAACAATTTGTGATATTATTTCCATTTATTGCAGCGGCTTGGTCATTTGTAGGGTTCCGTCACAGAATACAGTGAGAAGAGTAAACAGAACGGAATCTCCTAAGGTGCGCGCAATATGCGTCCCCGTTCCCCGTCTCCGCACCTCTCCTCCGTTTTCGCCTCGATGACGCACGTTGGCTCACAAGAACCGGGGGAGAGGTGCGGGTGCGGGGAAAGGGGACGCATATTGCGCGTACCTTAGGAGATTCCATTCTGTTTACTCTTACTGTATTCTGTGGTTCCGTACCCAAAGGGTGCAAACGGGACTCTATTACTGAGACTCCGCTGTCTGTCCGTCTGTCCGTCTGTCCGTCTGTCCGTCTGTCCGTCTGTCCGTCTGTCCGTCTGTCCGTCTGTCCGTCTGTCTGTCCGTCTGTATGTCTGTCCGTCAGTCACAGGGCTCTACCTCTTGAACCGTAATAGCTAGACACTTGAAATTTCCACCGATTATGTATTACTGTGGCGGATATAACAACAAATCCTAAAATTAAAAAATTAAAGGGAGTCGTCATACAAGAAACGTATTTTTTTCAGCGTTTTTAACTTGATCTTCATAATGGCATTAACTAGATACCTTAAATTTTCACCAATTATGTATTACTATGACCACAATAACAACAAATCCTAAAAATAAAATAAAGTTAAAAATTAAAGGGGGTCGTCATTGACATTGTACGGTGGTACGGAACCCTTCATGTACGAATCCGATTCGCACTTGCCCGTTTATTTGAAGTAAAACTCGTACACATAACGAAGAATTTTCTTCATGTGGTACACTCGAAACGTCCATGAGGACCTTAACTTCATAAAATAACACGACATTTATCCAATAGTGTCTTATTTCGATGTCAAACCAAATTACACTTTATCATAATTTCGTAGCGCTCAATGTTGCATGGCAACATACGAAGAATTTTCTTCATGTGGTACACTCGAAACGTCCATGAGGACCTTAACTTCATAAAATAACACGACATTTATCCAATAGTGTCTTATTTCGATGTCAAACCAAATTACACTTTATCATAATTTCGTAGCGCTCAATGTTGCATGGCACTGCAACACAGACACGTAGTTTTCCTGAATTTACTTTGTCGAGTATTTCTGGAGGAATCACTTGACCCCTGATCGTTTTCTTCAGGGAAGAAGTCTTTTCTAGTTTCGCTACAACATTAGAAATTTTTTGGGCATCTGAATGGCCAAAAGTTCACGGTCGTTATTCTTAACTTTTTTTATATTGATTTCGTCAGCTCTAGATCTCCAAGTTCAGGTCAGCAGAAAGGCATTACCTGATCTTCTCAATTGTGAATTCCTCTATGAAAAGTAATGTAACGTTCCTCACGATTAATGTCCCGTAGTGTTCGATCCACGATCTTGACGGCTTTTTTATTTGCCATTGTGCATACATCCCAAACTACTAGACAGCAAATCCTCAAACACGTTTCCTTTGTCTTGGTTTCATGTTACACTTTAGGTGTTTAATTGCTGTGCTAGGATTATGGCAAAATCGTTCTGATGTATTTTCAATTTAAAAAATTTAAGAAAATTTAAATACGTCCTGTATTTTTGAAGATTAGCGTGAACATACAGACAGACAGACAAATATGTTTTTTTAATCTTTTTTATATTCAGTTACTCTTTTCTAATCCACACTCATTTTTTCATAAATATAATAAATGTACAGACACACGATTTTTACTGTTTTTTTATATGTGTAGATAAATATATCAGAGTAAATACCTACTTACACAACACATATACTAATATATATAATACTCGTTACAAAGAAATAGTTAATGAAAAGAAGAACTGAATGATGATGACTTTATAAAGAAAGGGAGTTTGAAAGGTGGGCGTGGACTTTCCTCTTAAAACAGAATTTGGTAGAAATTTCTCTAATGTCAACGGGTAAAGCATTCCAGAGTCGTGAAGCTTGAAGAGAAAATGAGTTTGACATGAAATTAGTTCAAAAAAGGGGGATAAAGAGCTGACGAGTCTCATTAGAACGAAGTTGTCAATCATAAGTGTCTGAAAGGTAGTTATAGCTATCACGTTTCATGAGATACAGGATGGTGACAGTCAAACAGACGGACGGAGGGACAGTCTAAGTATTAGGGTCCTGTTTTTACCCTTTGGATAGAACCCTAAAAACTAAGTTTAATGTGTAAAAATACTTACTTTGTTACCAAACTGGGTTGCCCTAGCTTCCAATGACACCCGTGGCAATGTCCGGGGGTCGACGCTTTACTATAGGCTAATTGTAAATTATAAACCGGAGAAGTTAATTGAAAAACTAAACCTTCTGGGGTTCCCCAGCATCCCATGTAGGGTTAATTTATTTTTAATTTTTCGAATGTGTGACTTAGTACAACTTCAAGAGTTATTTCCCCCTTTCTTCCACAGGAAAGAATACATACAGATGTATCAATGTTTACAGCTTGTCTTTTGAGGGATCAAAACTAGCTAGGTACTCACCCAACCAATTTGACTCCATCGTACGTTCTTTTGCCTTGTCCAGCAACCTGGCAGTAGTTGAGTTTGATCACAGCGTCTTCAGCGATGGGCCCCAGGTGACTGACCCGCAAGAGGATTCTGTATATCTTAGTGACAGCTGACTTAGGACATCCTGCTGGCAGACAAAGACCCCAGTACATTGCGCCAAGATCTAGGTCATGATAAGTCCGAGTCTGAAAATGTGAACATTTAGGACGGTACAATAATTTCATTCGCATCTGGAATAATGTAGCAACGAGAAATCACAAGGGTCAAGCCTTTATCGTAACAACTTTGTGCTTACTTGAAAATGTAATATACCATGCAAAATGTTAGCTTTCTAGTAGTAGCAGTCACTGAGCTAAGCCGAGGACGGACAGACGGACATAACGTAACATAACTTCTTAAAATAAAAGTCCAAATTTCCAAGATTTGTATTTTTTTTAGGGTTCCGTACAAAAAATTAAAAAACGGAACCCTTATAGGATCACTCGTGCGTCGGTCTGTCCGTCCGTCTATCACAGCTATGCTCCGAATCTACTGGACCGAATTAAGTGAGGTAGAATGTTGTAATCCTATGACCCAAACACATATGTGCAAAGTAAATAAATATTTTTATAAAATAAGGGTCATTTTCGGGAGACAAATTAGGAAATTAAAAAAAAAAAGTTTTGTAAACCTTACTGTGTCATATATCAAATGAAGGAAGGGCTCGTTATGAGGATCTCAAATATATTTTTGTTATTATTGTAAAATAAATAGTTTTGATTTTATTCATGAAAGAAGATGAAAATTATCCATTTCCCCCCTGATCTCCGAAACTACTGGGCCTAAAATTTAAAAAAAAAGTACAAAATATAGTTCGTTGCTTGTAGATTACAGGAAAAGCTATAAGAATTCAATCAATTGTACGGAACCCTCTCCACGCGAGTTTAACTCGCACTTGGCCGGTTTATTTCGTTATAAGTTAATTACCTAATAAATTTCAAATTTCTGGTAGAGATCTGCTAGAAGTACCTTTCTTAGAAAATCGATGATCAGGTGAGTAAGTGAGTGAATCAGTAACAAAATGGCTGTTTCAATTTACTGATGGTTTGCAACGCAAATTATAAGTACAAAGAATATGTAATTTTGAGTTATAGCTAGGTAACTACAGCACATTCTCTTGGTCGGAAAAATAATTTGCGTCAAGCTTTTTCCACAACTAAGTTACAGAGTGTCTAAAGTGAATCGAATCGAGATATGTACGCTACACCAGTACATTTGTTTGATTGTTCTTGATCGATTTGCTAGGAGCACTGGCGTGCCCCAAGGACAACAACATGTTTATGTTGCGAACTCATCACTTGATCGTACTTTGCCGATAGATGTGACAAAACTTTTTTTAAATCATTTAAAAGTAATTCTTCAAAGACTAAATTTTCGAAGTCTGTGAGTATATTTCTAAAAACAAGAATTCTCGTCTGTAACGAAGGAGGCTTGTGAGCCTTGGTCGATCAAGTTTTGTTTTTTAGGGTTCTGTACAAAAAATGAAAAAACGGAACCCTTATATAATAGGATCACTCGTGCGTCTGTCTGTCCATCCGTCTGTCACAGCCAATTTGCTCCGAATCCACTATACCGAATCAGGTGAAATTTAGTAGAATATTATTGGAAACAGTCGACTGTTGGCGGCCATCTTGGACATTAAAAAAAAAACGCTCAGCGCTTGGTGGGAGTGGCTCGGCCTACAGCCTCGCAACGCAGCTCGGCATGCGGCCTCGCGGTATAGCTCAGCCTTCGGCCTTCGGCCTCAAGCTTCGCTTAGTGACTTGGGGGGGGGGGGGGGGTTCTGGGGGAGGGGGGAGGTCAGGAGGGGCTCGGGCTTCGCCCTCGCCACGCAGCTCGGCCTGCGGCCTCGCGAGAAGCTTAGTTGGCCTCTGGCTTCGCTTAGAAACTTGAGGGGGGGGGTTCTGGGGGAAGGGGGGAGGTCAAGAGGGGCTCGGGCGTCACCCTCGGAACGCAGCTCGGCCTGCGGCCTCGCTTTCCGCTCGACCTAAGGTCTCGCGGTACACACTCGGAAATTGTCCTTGTATGGCGGCCATCTTGGATTTTGAAAAAAAACAAAAAACAAATGACAGTCGTCAAATTGCTTACAACCCCCTACATTTCGGAAAAAAAATCACACCCCTAAACCTAACCGTTTTTGCAGGCTGTACCTCGTCCACATTAAGATCTGATGATCTTCAACATGTCCGATTTTTCTGGCACTCACTGGAGCACCCTCTACACGACTATACATCAATCATTACCCCATCCACCCGGGAACAGGTCAAACAACTATGTCAATCAGTGAGTGAGTCAGTGGTAATGTAGGTTTATATACTTATATACTAGCTTTTCGGGCGCTGCGCGGGCTGCAAGCAGCCCGCGGTTTTTCGTGCAGCTGTTGAAGTTGGTTGGAATCTTATTTCCAGTTGAGAGAATAGGGAAGGTGCTAAAGTCAGTATAAAAAAAATAAAAACGTATACGGGCCGCCATCTTGGAATCAAATTTTGTTTGCAGATTTGAGTTCCGCATGGTGCTTTACCCCAGCATACAAAACTCCAGACCTCTTCGATGTTCCAGTAGGACGTTATTAACGAATAACTTTAAAAAAATTAAAATCCAGACGCCATCTTGGATTCCAAAAAAAATTACAGATTTGGATTCCCCGGCGTAAAAAACCCTTAAATTTTGAATTTCAGTCAAATCGGACGCAGTCGACTATTGGCGGCCATCTTGGAAAATTAAAAAAAAAAAAGCATATCGCTTGGTGGGAGTGGCTCGGCCTACGGCCTCGCCACGCAGCTCGGCCTGCGGCCTCGCGGGACAGCTCAGCCTTCGGCCTTCGGCCTCAGGCTTCGCTTAGGGACTTGGGGGGGGGGGGGGTTCTGGGGGGGGGAGGCCAGGAGGGGTTTGGGCTTTGCCCTCGCCACGCAGCTCGGCCTGCGGCCTCGCGGGGAGCTGTTTTCGGCCTTTGGCTTCTAGCTTCGCTTAGAAACTTGAGAGGGGGGGGTTCTGGGGGAAGGGGGGAGGTCAAGAGGGGCCCGGGCGTCACCCTCGGAACTCGGAAATTGTCCTTGTATGGCGGCCATCTTGGATTTTGAAAAAAAACAAAAAACAAATGACAGTCGTCAAATTGCTTACAACCCCCTACATTTCGGAAAAAAAATCACACCCCTAAACCTAACCGTTTTTGCAGGCTGTACCTCGTCCACATTAAGATCTGATGATCTTCAACATGTCCGATTTTTCTGGTACTCACTGGAGCACCCTCTACACGACCATACATTAATCATAACCCCACCCACCCGGGAACAGGTCAAACAACTATGTCAATCAGTGAGTGAGTCAGTGGTAATGTAGGTTTATATATATACTAGCTTTTCGGGCGCTGCGCGGGCTGCAAGCAGCCCGCGGTTTTTCGTGCAGCTGTTGAAGTTGGTTGGAATCTTATTTTCAGAGAGAATAGGTAAGGTGCTAAAGTCAGTGTAAAAAAAATAAAAACGTATACGGGCCGCCTTCTTGGAATCAAATTCTGTTTGCAATTTTGAGTTCGGCGGGGTGCTTTACTCCAGCATACAAAATTTCAGACCCCTTCGATGTTCCAGTAGGACGTTATGAACGAATAAAGTTAAATAAATTAAAATCCAGACGCCATCTTGGATTTCAAAAAAAATGTCAGATTTGGATTCCGTGACGCAGAAAACCCTTGCATTTTGAATTACAGTCAAATCGGAAGCAGTCGAGTATTGGCGGCCATCTTGAAAAATAAAAAAAAACGCTCAGCGCTTTAAGCTCCTTAGCAATTAAAATCCAGACGCCATCTTGGATTCCAAAAAAAATAACAGATTTGGAAAATTTAAAAAAAAAAAGCATATCGCTTGGTGGGAGTGGCTCGGCCTACGGCCTCGCCACGCAGCTCGGCCTGCGGCATCGCGGAACATCTCAGCCTTCGGCCTTCGGCCTCAGGCTTCGCTTAGTGACTTGGGGGGGGGGAGGTCAGGAGGGGCTCGGGCTTCGCCCTCTCCACGCAGCTTGGCCTGCGGCCTCGCGGGGAGCTTAGTTTTCGGCATTTGGTCTCTGGCTTCGTTTAGAAACTTGAGGGGGGGGGGGTTCTGGGGGAAGGGGGGAGGTCAAGAGGGGCCCGGGCGTCACCTTTGCCACGCAGCTCGACCTACGGTCTCGCGGTACACACCCGGAATTTGTCCTTGTATGGCGGCCATCTTGGATTTTGAAAAAAATAAAAAAACAAATGACAGTCGTCAAATTGCTTACAACCCCCTACATTTTGGAAAAAAATCACACCCCTAACCCTAACCGTTTTTGCAGGCTGTACCTCGTCGACATTAATATCTGATGATCTTCAACATGTCAGATTTTTCTGGTACTCACTGGAGCACCCTCTACACGACCATACATCAATCATTACCCCACCCACCCGAGAACAGGTCAAACAACTATGTCAATCAGTCAGTCAGTCAGTGGTAATGTAGGTTTATATATTATAACTAGCTTTTCGGGCGCTGCGCGGGCTGCAAGCAGCCCGCGGTTTTTCGTGCAGCTGTTGAAGTTGGTTGGAATTTTATTTCCAGTTAAGAGAATAAGTATGGTGCTAAGTCCGTATAAAAAAAATAAAAACGTATACGGGCCGCCATCTTGGAATCAGATATGGATTGCAGTTTTGAGTTTCGCGGGGTGCTTTACCCCAGCATATAAAATTTCAGACCCCTTCGATGTTTCAGTAGGACGTAATGAATGAATAAAGTTTAAATTCTAAAATCCAGACGCCATCTTGGATTCCAAAAAAAATGACAGATTTGGATTCCGCGATTCAAAAAACCCTTGCATACTGAATTTCACTCAAATCGGACGCAGTCGACTATTGGCGGCCATCTTGGAAAATTAAAAAAAAAACGCTTATCGCTTGGTGGGAGTGGCTCGGCCTACGGCCTCGCCACGCAGCTCGGCCTGCGGCCTCGCAGAACATCTCAGCCTTCGGCCTTCGGCCTCAGGCTTCGCTTAGTGACTTGGGGGGGGGGGGGTTCTGGGGGAGGGGGGAGGTCAGGAGGGGCTCGGGCTTCGCCCTCGCCACGCAGCTCGGCCTACGGCCTCGCGAAAGAGGTCTGTTTTTGGCCTTTGGCCTCTGACTTCGCAAAGACACTTAGGGGGGGGGGGGTTCTGGGGGAAGGGGGGAGGTCAGGAGTGGCTCGGGCGTCACCCTCGGAACGCAGCTCGGCCTGCGGCCTCGCTTTCCGCTCGACCTACGGTCTCGTGGTACACACTCGGAAATTGTCCTTGTATGGCGGCCATCTTGGATTTTGAAAAAAATCAAAAAACAAATGACAGTCGTTAAATTGCTTACAACCCCCTACATTTTGGAAAAAAAATCACACCCCTAACCCTAACCGTTTTTGCAGGCTGTACATCGTCCACATTAAGATCTGATGATCTTCAACATGTCCGATTTTTCTGGTACTCACTGGAGGACCCTCTACACGACCATATATCAATCATTACCCCACCCACCCGGGAACAGGTCAAACAACTATGTCAATCAGTGAGTGAGTCAGTGGTAATATAGGTTTATATATTTCGCGGATGCAAACGGATTTTGATCACCGCTGCCCGACATTACGCGGAACACGTTATTTTAAATTCGATAGAATCAGTGCGCACACCTGGCGCGGTCGGTTCTCGAACGTGAAGTGAAGTCGGCCGCTCACTCAGACCACTCATTCACAATGACCGAACTACTGACTCTGGGAAAAGCTTCACTAGCTATCATTCGTTCAGAAACGTTCGTTCGAACGTTCATTCGAAATGTCAAACATACATTCAAGAACAACTCACTAGCGCTCATTCACTTACTCGCTTTACGGATCGGTTCACTATCAATTAACGTTATACGTTACTCGGTCGTCTCGATAGATGGCGCTAGCAGCGTAAAATAACAGTGATAATTTCATTCTGCGACACGGCCATTCTGACAACAGCGCGTTCTCGCGCGTCACACCTTTTTGCGGATCATACTCACTTGAAGCACGGAGCTCCCAACGCTGAACACAGTCTGCATGAAGCGCGGAGCTTCCAATGAGTAACACTCTGCTTGCATGAAGCGCGGAACTTCCGATACGTAACAAACTACTTACACGAAGCGCGGAGCTTCCAATCCGTAACACACCAATCGCATGAAGCGCAGAGCTTCCAATGCGTGGCAATGCTTGCACGAAGCGCGGAGCTTCCAATGCGTAACAAACTACTTACACGAAGCGCGGAGCTTCCAATCCGTAACACACCAATCGCATGAAGCGCAGAGCTTCCAATGCGTGGCAATGCTTGCACGAAGCGCGGAGCTTCCAATGCGTAACACACTAATTGCATGAAGTGCAGAGCTTCCAATGCGTAACACACCAATCGCATGAAGCGCAGAGCTTCCAATGCGTGGCAATGCTTTCACGAAGCGCGGAGCTTCCAATGCGTAACACACTAATTGCATGAAGCGCGGAGCTTCCAATTCTCGACACATCTGTATGAAGCGCGGAGCTTCCAATACATAAAATAATCACAGTCTTGAAATAGCGTAATAATATTAGATTTATTGTGACACTTCTCATTATAAAAATGATAATTATTACATGTTCCTCGAATACTTAACTTCTTTTGCAGTAATCAATGTTCACGAAATAAAATAAACACACACAAGAGAGAGAAAAAAAAAAAGAAAATGAAACTTTCATAAAACCATTTAACTAAGTAAATTAAACCTTTAAGTAATCAAAGCAATAATTTGGCTGTAGCGAAATTAATCAGACATCAATCTGGCAAGTCATTGGATTCTACAGAGTCATCAAGATTTACATTTTCTAATTGATCTGACATTTCAGGCAGTCCCGACGGGTACTTCCGTAACTTCTCATGGCACACATATTGGATACGACCTCCAGATATCGGCTCTATCTTGTATCTATCGTTCTCACATACCTCTATAATTTTGCAGGGGTTGGAGAATTTTTCGCCTAACTTATTAATTATCCTAGGGTTTTTCTCCACCAGGACTATGTCACCAACAGCAAATGGGTGCACTTTAGCCTTGCCCTTATCAAAGCGGGCCTTATCGACTCGAGACTGCTCGTCCATCCTGTTTTTAGCTTCGCGTCTAATCTCGAAGAGGTCGAGTTTTTCGTACTCGTGGACAAGGGAATTTATTCGGGGTGGACTCTTGTTGCAGCCCATTAACATTTGCAGTGGGCTTTTACCAGTGCCTTTAGACACAGAACAATTAAGAGCCAGTTGTATCTCGCCTAAGGCGGATTTCCATGACCTGTGCTCGTGATTCTCAGCTATCGTAAAACAATTCGTGAGGACGGACATGAACCTCTCGACTTGTCCATTCGCACGTCTAATACCACTAGCAATTTCGTGAAATTCGATAGACCAGTCTTGACACAGATCCTGGAACTCCTTTCCTGTAAAGGACGTGCCTTGATCGCTAACGATTCTTTTGGGGGCACCAAACAACGACACAAAAGAACGCAATGCATTACACGCCGCTTTCGAGGTCAAATCTTTAACAGGGGTAAGATAGCAGTATTTGGTAAATGCGTCAACGATTACTATGACGTATTCTTTTGTGTGGCGTCTGCCGGTTAGTTTGCCACTAGTGTCAATATGTAAAGTATGGATGGGTTCTGGGACTTTATCTATGGGGTGTAGAACCGATTGTCTAGCTCCCGATGGTTTCTTATTTACCTTGCACGGAAGGCAACGGTCGACAAAAGTTCTGACGCAGGTGGTCATATTCGGGAACCAGAAGTGTTCTCGAATCTTAGCGAGAGTTTTCTCCCATCCCAGATGTTTGAGATCGTCGCGAAACCGCTGAATTATCTGCCAACGGTAGTATTTTGGGACTATTGCTCGGGACAATGTTTTCTTATCAAGTTGAAAATTTTTGTATAACAAGTTATTTTTCATAGTGTACGACGATCTCAAACTCTGATCCAGAGTATCGTCTTTTTTTTTGACGAGTATAGCAGGACTAGAAAAAGGGGATGAACTTTCACGGATAATGTTTTTCGATTGTAGATCAGTAATTATATCTTTCATAACTTTGCGTTCTTGAGGGGCTAGACGATACGGCTGACGTTGTACAATTTTGTTTGGGTCTTTAAGCCTAATTACCATTTCACCTGTCGTGACAACTGACTGTGAATTACCCTTGACGAAGTTTTCATTAAACCGTTGTATTACTGATCGCAAACGCAAAACATCATCCGCATCTGTCAAGTCGGTATCGATTTTCTCAGTTTCGGCGCTCTCCAAAGCGCAAACTTCCATTTGGACCTCGCGAATAACCTGGACACCTTGATTATTTTTAGGCTCAAACCGGGGCGGGTACAAATATCTCTGCCTATAATAACGTCGTGAGGTAGAGCATGAGAATCTACAATAACAAAACTGACTTCTACATGTACGTTATTAATCTCAATAGGTAACGTAATACGTGAAAAGGAGTAGGCGGAAGCTGAACCAATACCAGTAAGGTGCGTAAAGACAAATTCTCGTGGCCCGGTCATTTCGTCAGCAACCTGTTTACGAATTAGCGAGCAGTCCGAGCCGCTATCGACAAGGGCTTGCAACTTAAATCCGGCGACATTTATTTAGGTAAGCGGCGAACCCAATTGCATGCACATATTAACAGACTTGGTAGCGTTCCTATTCTTAAACTTTTCGTCCCTTTGTTTAGAGAAACAAACTTGCTCTGCGTGTCCCAGCTTGTGGCAATAGGTGCACTCAACGTTCTTATTAACAAGCTTGGTTGAAGACTGAGGACTGTCTCCATTAGAAGTTTCCTTAACCTGAATTCGAGTTTTACAATTTCGTTTATAGTGCCCAACTTTGCCACAATTGTGACACACAACGCGATCACTCGAATCCACTTTACGCCGTTTAGGCTCACTAGAAACAGGATGAGACGACAAAGGACGTTTAATACTTTTGATCTTAGGATAAGTACTAAGATGTCTATCAAGCGATACAAAGCTGGCCGGGGTATTTTTTAACAAATCGGAACGTACCTGATCATCGGAGATACCTGAGATGACGACTTCTATTTTATTCGCCTCACTCCAGCCCGTCTCCAGTCGATCAATCATTGCCAGTTTGTTCGTGGAGTATTCAATGTAGGTTGAAGCACGGTCGCTTGTGTACTGGACCAGGTCGCGAAAGATATCGTGGAACCTCTTCGTCGTAGCAAATTGACGTGACAACCGCTCCTTCGCTTCGTTCCATGAATTACACAGAGGGTACGATTTGGACGCCCACTTACGGGCGCGGCCACGTAGATGAGTAAAAGCAGCATTTCTTGTCTCGTAGTCAGTCCATGAATTTTGTACACGGTGGTTCTCTATTTCTTCACACCACTGCGCCGCCGTAAATTCACAATCATCCGGGTCAAACGAGGGTATGTAAACATCACTCGGTTTCATTTTCTTGGCAGGTGGTTTGAACGTCGATGTTCCTGCTTGATCACGAAAACTTTCCGCCATACCCCGAAAAAACGATGCCCACATCGCGGAGGACGGATTAAAAACACTCGCGTTATCGGATTGCGCAGTATTCTCGTTTTCGTCGCGCGTGGAACCATCTTGATTTTCTCCAGTCGAGTCGCGAAAATATGTCTCGTTACAGGTAGAAGGCGGCTGGTGGATCGTACTAGAGGAATGTTGTTCCGATCCCACCGCTGCTTTCGCGGATGCAAACGGATTTTGATCACCGCTGCCCGACATTACGCGGAACACGTTATTTTAAATTCGATAGAATCAGTGCGCACACCCGGCGCGGTCGGTTCTCGAACGTGAAGTGAAGTCGGCCGCTCACTCAGACCACTCATTCACAATGACCGAACTACTGACTCTGGGAAAAGCTTCACTAGCTATCATTCGTTCAGAAACGTTCGTTCGAACGTTCATTCGAAATGTCAAACATACATTCAAAAACAACTCACTAGCGCTCATTCACTTACTCGCTTTACGGATCGGTTCACTATCAATTAACGTTATACGTTACTCGGTCGTCTCGATAGATGGCGCTAGCAGCGTAAAATAACAGTGATAATTTCATTCTGCGACATATATATATAACTAGCTTTTCGGGCGCTGCGCGGGCTGCAAGCAGCCCGCGGTTTTTCGTGCAGCTGTTGGAGTTGGTTGGAATCTTATTTCCAGTTGAGAGAATAAGTATGGTGCTGAGTCCGTATAAAAAAAATAAAAACGTATACGGGCCGCCATCTTGGAATCAGATATGGATTGCAGTTTTGAGTTTTGCGGGGTGCTTTACCCCAGCATACAAAATTACAGACCCCTGCGATGTTTCAGTAGGACGTTATGAATGAATAAAGTTTAAATTCTAAAATCCAGACGCCATCTTGGATTCCAAAAAAAATGTCAGATTTGGATTCCGCGATTCAAAAAACCCTTGCATACTGAATTTCACTCAAATCGGACGCAGTCGACTACTGGCGGCCATCTTAGAAAATTTAAAAAAAAACGCTTATCGCTTGGTGGGAGTGGCTCGGCCTACGGCCTCACCACGCAGCTCGGCCTACGGCCTCACCACGCAGCTCGGCCTGCGACCTCGCGGAACATCTCAGCCTTCGGCCTTCGGCCTCAGGCTTCTCTTAGTGACTTGGGGGGGGGTTCCGAGGGAGGGGGGAGGTCAGGAGGGGCTCGGGCTTCGCCCTCGCCACGCATTTCGGCCTACGGCCTCGCGGAAGAGGTCTGTTTTTGGCCTTTGGCCTCTGACTTCGCAAAGACACTTGAGGGGGGGGGGTTCTGGGGGAAGGGGGGAGGTCAAGAGGGGCTCGGGCGTCACCCTCGGAAATTGTCCTTGTATGGCGGCCATCTTGGATTTTGAAAAAAATCAAAAAACAAATGACAGTCGTCAAATTGCTTACAACCGCCTACATTTTGGAAAAAAAATCACACCCCTAAACCTAACAGTTTTTGCAGGCTGTACCTCGTCCACAATAAGATCTGATGATCTTCAACATGTCCGATTTTTCTGGTACTCACTGGAGCACCCTCTACACGACCATACATCAATCATTACCCCACCCACCCGGGAACAGGTCAAACAACTATGTCAATCAGTGAGTGAGTCAGTGGTAATGTAGGTTTATATATATATAACTAGCTTTTCGGGCGCTGCGCGGGCTGCAAGCAGCCCGCGGTTTTTCGTGCAGCTGTTGAAGTTGGTTGGAATCTTATTTTCAGAGAGAGTAGGTAAGGTGCTAAAGTCAGTATAAAAAAAATAAAAACGTATACGGGCCGCCATCTTGGAATCAAATTTTGTTTGCAGTGTTGAGTTCCGCGGGATGCTTTACCCCAGCATACAAAATTCCAGACCCCTTTGATGTTCCAGGAGGACTTTATGCACAAATAAAGTAAAAATTTTTTAAATCCAGACGCCATCTTCGATTCCAAAAAAAACGTCAGATTTAGATTCTCCGGCGTAAAAAACCCTTGCATACTGAATTTCACTCAAATCGGACGCAGTCGACTATTGGCGGCCATCTTGGAAAATTAAAAAAAAACGCTCGTCGCTAGGTGGGAGTGGCTCGGCCTACGGCCTCGCCACGCAGCTCGGCCTGCGGCCTCGCGGGAGAGCTCAGCCTTCGGCCTTCGGCCTCAGGCTTCGCTTAGGGACTGGGGGAGGGGGAGGTCAGGAGGGGTTTGGGCTTTGCCCTCGCCACGCAGCTCGGCCTGCAGCCTCGCGGAACATCTCAGCCTTCGGCCTTCGGGCTCAGGCTTCGCTTAGTGACTTGGGGGGGGGGATTATGGGGAAGGGGGGAGGTCAGGAGGGGCTCGGGCTTCGCCCTCGCTACAGAGCTCGGCCTTCGGCCTCGCGGGGAGCTTAGTTTTCGGCCGTTGGCCTCTGGCTTCGCTTAGTGACTTGAGGGAGGGGGGGGGGGGGGTTCTGGGGGGAGAGGGGAGGTCAAGAGGGCCCCGGGCGTCACCCTTGCCACGCAGCTCGGCCTACGGCCTCGCTTTCCGCTCGACCTGCGGTCTCGCGGTACACACTCGGGAATTGTCCTTGTATGGCGGCCATCTTGGATTTTGAAAAAAATCAAAAAACAAATGACAGTCGTCAAATTGCTTACAACCCCCTACATTTTGAAAAAAAAATCACACCCCTAACCCTAACCGTTTTTGCAGGCCGTACCCCTTCCACATCAAGATCTGATGATCTTCAACATATCCGATTTTTCTGGTACTCACTGGAGCACCCTCTACACGACCATACATCAATCATTACCTCACCCACCCGGGAACAGGTCAAACAACTATGTCAATCAGTGAGTGAGTCAGTGGTAATGTAGGTTTATATATTATAACTAGCTGTTCGGGCGCTGCGCGGGCTGCAAGCAGCCCGCGGTTTTTCGTGCAGCTGTTGAAGTTGGTTGGAATCTTATTTCCAGTTGAGAGAATAGGTAAGGTGCTAAAGTCAGTATAAAAAAAATAAAAACCTATACGGGCCGCCATCTTGGAATCAAATTTTGTTTGCAGTTTTGAGTTCCGCGGGATGCTTTACCCCAGCATACAAAATTTCAGACCCCTTCGATGTTCCAGGAAGACGTAATAAACGAATAAAGTTAAAAAATTTAAAATCCAGACGCCATCTTGTATTCCAAAAAAAATGTCAGATTTGGATTCCTAGGCGTAAAAGACCTTTAAATTTTGAATTTCAGTCAAATTGGAAGCAGTTGAGTATTGGCGGCCATCTTAGAAAATTTAAAAAAAAACACTCAGCGCTTGGTGGGAGTGGCTCGGCCTACGGCCTTGCCACGCAGCTCGGCCTGCGGCCTCGCGGAGGAGGTCAGGAGGGGCTCGGGCTTCGCCCTCGCTACGCAGCTCGGCCTTCGGCCTCGCGGGTAGCTTAGTTTTTGGCCGTTGGCCTCAGGCTTCGCAAAGACACTTGAGGGGGGGGGTTCTGGGGGGAGGGGGGAGGTCAGGAGAGGCTCGGGCGTCACCCTTGCCACGCAGCTCGGCCTGCGGCCTCGCTTTCCGCTCGACCTGCGGTCTTGCGGTACACACCCGGAAATTGTCCTTGTATGGCGGCCATCTTGGATTTTGAAAAAAATCAAAAAACAAATGACAGTCGTCAAATTGCTTACAACCCCCTACATTTTGGAAAAAAAATCACACCCCTAACCCAAACCGTTTTTGCAGGCTGTACCTCGTCCACATTAAGATCTGATGATCTTCAACATTTCCGATTTTTCTGGTACTCACTGGAGCACCCTCTACACGACCATACATCATACATTACCCCACCCACCCGGGAACAGGTCAAACAACTATGTCAATCAGTGAGTGAGTCAGTGGTAATGTAGGTTTATATATTATAACTAGCTTTTCGGGCGCTGCGCGGGCTGCAAGCAGCCCGCGGTTTTTCGTGCAGCTGTTGAAGTTGGTTGGAATCTTATTTCCAGTTGAGAGAATAGGTAAGGTGCTCAAGTCAGTATAAAAAAAATAAAAACGTATACGGGCCGCCATCTTGGAATCAAAACTTGTTTGCAGTTTGGAGTTCCGCGGGATGCTTTACCCCAGCATACAAAATTCCAGACCCCATCGATGTTCCAGGAGGACGTAATGAACGAATAAAGTTAAAAAATTTAAAATCCAGACGCCATCTTGTATTCCAAAAAAAAATGTCAGATTTGGATTCTGTGACGCAGAAAACCCTTGCATTCTGAATTTCAGCCAAATCGGAAGCAGTCGAGTATTGGCGGCCATTTTGAAAAATTAAAAAAAAGCGCTCAGCGCTTGGTGGGAGTGGCTCGGCCTACGGCCTCGCCACGCAGCTCGGCCTGTGGCTTCGCTTAGTGACTTGGGGGGGGGGTTCTGGGGGAGGAGGGAGGTCAGGAGGGGCTCGGCCTTCGGCCTCGCGGGGAGCTTAGTTTTCGGCCGTTGGCCTCTGACTTCGCAAAGACACTTGAGGGGGGGGGTCTGGGGGAAGGGGGGAGGTCAAGAGGGGCTCGGGCTTCACCCTGGCCACGCAGCTCGGCCTTCGGCCTCGCTTTCCGCTCGACCTACGGTCTCGCGGTACACACCCGGAAATTGTCCTTGTATGGCGGCCATCTTGGATTTTGAAAAAAATCAAAAAACAAATGACAGTCGTCAAATTGCTTACAACCCCCTACATTTTGAAAAAAAAGTCACACCCCTAACCCTAACCGTTTTTGCAGGCTGTACCTCGTCCACATTAAGATCTGATGATCTTCAAAATGTCAGATTTTTTTGGTACTCACTGGAGCACCCTCTACACGACCATACATCAATCATTACCCCACCCACCTGGGAACAGGTAAAACAACTATGTCAATCAGTGAGTCAGTCAGTCAGTGGTAATGTAGGTTTATATATATATAACTAGCTTTTCGGGCGCTGCGCGGGCTGCAAGCAGCCCGCGGTTTTTCGTGCAGCTGTTGAAGTTGGTTGGAATCTTATTTTCAGAGAGAATAGGTAAGGTGCTAAAGTCAGTATAAAAAAAATAAAAACGTATACGGGCCGCCATCTTGGAATCAAATTTTGTTTGCAGTTTTGAGTTCCGCGGGGTGCTTTACCCCAGCATACAAAATTTCAGACCTCTTCGATGTTCCAGGAGGACGTAATGAACGAATCAAGTTAAAATTCTAAAATCCAGACGCCATCTTGGATTCCAAAAAAAATGTCAGATTTGGATTCCGCGATTCAAAAAACCCTTGCATACTGAATTTCACTCAAATCGGACGCAGTCGACTATTGGCGGCCATCTTGGAAAATTAAAAAAAAACGCTTATCGCTTGGTGGGAGTGGCTCGGCCTACGGCCTCGCCACGCAGCTCGGCCTGCGCCCTCGCAGAACATCTCAGCCTTCGGCCTTCGGCCTCAGGCTTCGCTTAGTGACTTGGGGGGGGGGGGGTTCTGGGGGAGGGGGGGTCAGGAGATGCTCGGGCTTCGATTTTGAAAAAAAACAAATAAAAGTCGTCAAATTGCTTACAACCCCCTACATTTTGAAAAAAAAATCACGCCCCTAAACCCCAACCGTTTTTGCAGGCCGTACCCCTTCCACATCAAAATCTGATGATCTTCAAAATGTCAGATTTTTCTGCTACTCACTGGAGCACCCTCTACACGACCATACATCAATCATTACCCCACCCACCCGGGAACAGGTCAAACAACTATGTCAATCAGTCAGTCAGTCAGTGGTAATGTAGGTTTATACTTATATTATAGGTAATATAATAATATAAGTAAGACTGAGACAATACTGGTATATTCTCTCACGAGAGGCTAAATACAAGGCAGAGCGCCTGTATTATGATGACTAATGGGAAGCGATAAGCTGATATGCGATCTCAGATAGATTTACGCTCTAGACGTTTTGTAAAGGGCTACTAGCAATTGTTTAGACAGACTCCTTTTAGCATTGATTATTGAAAATCTTATCTCTGATAAGAGGTGGACTCTGCGATGATGTGTGAAGCACTTCAGTAAGCAATCTCTAATATGAGATGAAAATTTATATCAGTGTTCAATTAGATGTCATTATTAAAGTACTCCGCAAAGTAAAGGAGAAAAGAAAACTGGCAGAACGTAGAAGAATGGAACACATTAGAAGTGATCCAAAAAGTATTGATTTGGTTGATTTTTGTTATTTTATTAATACTCCTGTGATTGTTATATCTAATTAATAATTAAGATTTGCAAGCAAATACTGATTTGTGCCATTATAAGGATAAGTTTGTACTTCTTACGAAAAGTATAGATGCATATAGCTGCAGAAGCAAATAAGTAGGATTATTTTCATTGTTAAAATATAATTATATAATTACAACTGGTCATTTACTTATAAGGCTTTTTATTTTTAGGTAAGTTTCTGATTCATATGGCCACAAAATATTTCAACGTCGATATTTTGAAAACTACTTTATAAAAACGAGTCCCTCATACAAATATATGTTTTTTGATATTCCTACTTTCATATGAATATGTTTTTTAGAGCTGAAAGTTAAAATAAAATTTGATCAAATGAATCAGTCAAAGAATGAAATTTCGAAAATGTGCACTGCTGATTAAAACTATAAGAACTTTACCTTCAAATATGTCTCAGCGGAATGTTCGGGATCAGGTACGTAGCCTGTGCGAGGCTGTGAGGTGACGAGCTGCACGTCGGCATAGCAGTATTGGGTGTTCAGGTCGGGGTGCGAGCGTCGCCAGCGCGGCTCCATGCACTCGTCGTAGTTGCCCAGATGCGACGCCGAGCCGAACAGCTGCCCGCTTGGCAGCTGCATCGCATCCAGCACTGAAAGTCACATTCCTCTTTGTAGAAGACTTAGAACTTAAGCTTGGAGTTCCAAAGACAACAAAACAAAACACGTTCATCATGAAACGATTGGCATCTTGCCGGATTGTGTTGTAAATCACACACTGGAAAAATAAAAGTGAAAAATTCCTATAACAACATGCCATAATAATACAATCTTCGTTTTTTCATTCATGATTTAGAACTTTCTACGAGAACTAAAAAAAAAATTTGCCGGCCGATAGTACTGTAGCTTTTTGTTTATAATCATGAATGGATTCTAACTTTATAACAATTTCAGCCAGTTTAAGTATGGCTGCGGCAATTAGCCGGTCATTTGTCTCAATGAGGTCTGTTTGCGTGCACGGCGCTGGGCACCTGGAACATAGCATAAGAAGTGCTATGGTCTGGATGGCTCGTTTTTCCTCGCTCAGCAGTTTACTAACTAGAGTCATGCAAACTCTTATATGTATGAAAATAAAACAAAACTATACCCTTTTTAATTTATTTCTTACAAAATATAGTATCGTTGAGTTAGTATCCCATAACACTAGTCTTGAACTTACTTTGGGGCTAGCTCAATCAAAGCAAAAATGTGTGATTTGTCCCTATATATTTATTTAATTATTTAATTGTTTTACTTTTTACACGTGTACCAATTTTCGGTGAATTCTGTCATGGATACGTTATAATTTAAAATAAAAAAGAAGCGACTTTAGTTTTTGTTCATCAGTTCCAGTTCACCAAAACACACTATCTAAATGCAAATGCTTGATTCATTGACAAAAAGAAAGAATATATACGTTGTTATAACCTCTACTACGAATTACCTCCTTACTGCTAAAATAAATTACCCCTATCCTGTTTCAGGTGTATTTTTGCTGACATTATCTACTTAATTGCCTTAAGCCTCATCAATCCGCAACAATCTCAGACAACTTTTCAACGATTATAAATTTAAACAATAGCGTTGTCAACAGGCGTATTCACATGTTAATTATATAAAATTAAATAAAAGTATTCAACAAGAGAATACGCCTGTTGACAACGCTTTGTGTTGTGTGTTGTGTAACCTGGCATGGCATCACAAAAAATACAATATTTTTGGTATTAATAGATTTTTTAATATTTGTAATTTGCACAATGGTACAGTGTACCTGCGAAATAAATTTAAGACGACAATTGCTAAGGTGTTAGCATAGCATATATTTAGACCCGTTATAAGTAGTATAACGCAGTACCCGATAGACTCAAATAGCATTAGTACTGTGATACGCCTTGGGAATATCCCACTACTCACACAGCTGCAATCGTTACGCGCCGCATACAAACTTGCTTTCGATACAAAACCAGTATGATCTGGTTTCCCCACTAGATTCCCCCGCCGACCGCACCGCCGCCGACTATAGTCATACGAGCCAGTAGCCGCGGACACTCGCTAGGGTGCCCGCCTCGATCGCTTGAATCGGATATCTTAGTACGACCAGGTTTCCCTTCCCCCCTTCCTCCCAACCACCCTCGGCCGCCTGGATCGGACATCTCGGTACGATCACGGTTCCCTTCACCCGTACCCCTCGGCCGCCTGGATCGGATATCTCGGTACGGTCAGGGTTCCCTTCCCCCGCACCCCTCGGCCGCCTGGATCAGACATCTAGGTACGGTCAGGGTTCCTGAACCGACCTTTCCCCCTCACCCCTGGGCCGCCTGGATCAGACATCTAGGTATGGTCAGAGTTCCTGTACCGACCCTTCCCCCTAACCCCCTCGGCCGCCTGGATCAGATATCTCGGTACGGTCGAGGATCCGTCCCAACCACCCTCCGTCACGTCCGTTTTGTGGTCGTCCGCGCCACCCCCTCTCACCCGTGTGAGGGAGCGTCGCGACGCCGACGTGCTCCTGCGAGTCCTACCTACTCCTTCAGGGTAGATACACCGTGAGCGCACTACCCCGTGCGCCGCACCAACCTCTACTCGTCCTCAACGTTGGGGGTTGGCACCCCGACGCTGACGTGCCCGCGCACGCTCAGCGGTACCGTAGGCGAGTGTGCATTTCGCACCCCGCACCCCGCGCTATCGAGCGCCTTGCCACCTCCCTATCGTGATCACACGATAGGGGTGGTATCCTGACGCCCACGCACCCGCGTACGTGCGGCGCCACCGTTTCGTCCGGCAGGTCCGACCGTACCCTGCCCCCCGTTTTCCGCCACTGCGCGCCTGCGCGCGCCCCTTTGTATTGCACTCCTGTGTGCATCCCGTTCCGCACCCCCTCAGGGTGATATCACCGGTGCAGCCCTCTGCATCCTGTGACTCGTAGCCGTAGGACCGACCCATAGAAGTAGGTACTTCTTCCGTTCCGTATTTCAACCACGCGTCCCGTGGTTCCCGTTTTAGGTGCGCCGACGCACCCTCTACCCGATCCTCAATCAGGTATCACGCTATATCGCAAATGGAAACGTCAAAGCCATTCAACTTTTGATTTTGTTTTACCACTACAAGTTTGCACATGCGAATAACGAAACCGTCTTAAATAAAATGAGACAACGATATTTTATTTTTCGTCTCAGGAGCATAATAAAGAAGGTTACGTACCTCTCTGTATACACGCAGCCTGTGGGCAGATTACAGGAAACGAAGCTACAGTGCCCTCCGTGTTCATTTCAATAACGCGTTTAGGGTATTATTGGGGCTGTACCGTTTCTGCAGCGCCTCTGGTATGTTTGCAGCGGCTCGCACCGACTGCTTTCATGCGACTATGCGCAAGCGGGCCGCATCTGTTGTCAATTGACCTAGCCTGGTCTAAAATTGGGTCATCATGACGAAAGTCTGAACTCTTAATCTCATTTCATAATAAATATGATATACTTACTCGTACTCTACATCTGTGCTCTACATACATTCGTACTTGCAGGTGCACACGTATTTCTCTTCTCTGGTTTACCGTTAATCAACGGCCTTATATACGTACCTGCACATACGGTGCACACGTATTTCTCTCCTATGATTTACCGTTAACTAACAGCCTTATATACGTACCTGCACATACGGTGCACACATCTTTCTCTTCTCTGATTTACCGTTAACCAACGGCCTTATATACGTGCCTGCACATACAGAGCACACGTATTTCTCTCCTCTGATTTACTCTTGGCCAACGGCCCTATATACGTACCTGCACATACGGTGCACACGTATTTCTCTCCTCTGATTTACTCTTAGCCAACGGCCCTACATACGTACGTATTTCTATTCTGGTACTGGATCAGGTAAACACCGTCACCAATCTGAATATCGGGTCTAATTCTCGCGATGGCCTCCAACTACCCTTTTACAGCCATCCCTGACCACACAACTCTGCTCTGATCTGATTCTATTACTGGTCAACTGGCATGACATGCGTACGTGTCTTGAGCGCTACGAAATGATGGTAAAGTCTAATTATAATAAAACAGTAAAAAACGCGTGTCTGTACATTTAATATATTTATGAAATAAAAAAGCGGTTAAGTGCGAGTCGGACTCGCCCATGAAGGGTTCCGTAGCAGCAAGTAATATAATATAAAAGTTCTAATGGCCAGATGCGGTTTACGATTTATGACGTATAAAAAAATAACTATCTATGATACCGAGACCGCTATACTTTTAATTGAAAGTACATACTTTGAGGTATATACCACATTTTTTTAGAAAGTTTAAAAGTTACGGTAATTTACCTCAAATTTTAAATTTGTAATAGATTATCTCAAGGCTGGGGGGTTTGATCTACATAAAGTTTGATTTTTTATTCCGTAGAATTTTGACAGCTGAAAATTTTGACATGTCAGAGATTACAAATCTTTTTCGCCGGGCACATATTTTTATTAAATTCCAGGTTTCAATAAAAGTCTGAACATCGAAGTCTGTTTATTTTATTTGTTAGTGAATGTAACCATTTCGCACGCTCCAAATCAAAAGGAGATTTACGGCGAGCGATATTTACGTCCCTTTTCATTACGACTTTATTTATTTAATATTAGATTTTAAATAAATTCTACTAGCTTGCTACCGCAGCCAATAAAAAAAATACGAATTTAGTTTTATTTAAATTAGTAGTTAATTTTTTTTGGAAAAAAAATTTTTTCAAATGCTTTGAAAAGGTTTATTATACATGAATTAGTAGGGAGTGATGCCGGCTAAAGAAAAATAACCTGCTAACTTAAAATTATAACTTTGATAATTCAGTATTAAAAAATGTCAATGCATTTTAAATATACCAGAAAGTTTAAAATTTATCTTTTTCAAGGTAAAACATAAAAATTTATCCCAAATTTAATTTTTCATTGCCTTTAAATGGGTTCCCTTTTTAGCAACAGAGTTTTTTTAGTTGCAACACTTTTGAAATGTCAGAATTCTACGGAATAAAAAAATCAGACTTTAGTTTCAGCGCAGCTTTTATTGCATTTTAAAAGACCTTTTCAACGATACCCCACACGTTGGAGTTAGTCCAATTAAGTTTTTAAATTCGCTTTTCGTTGTATGGGAGGGGGGCTGAAAAAAAAACATTTTTTCATAATTTTAAAAAGCAACTTTTGGAACTTCAATATCTATCTCTCCACCAATTTTCGTGACAATCGGTGCAGTAGCGGCGGAGTACAAGCCCGGACGGACAGACAGACGGACGGACATGACGAAACTATAAGGGTTCCTTGTGGACTACGGAACCCTAAAAATTAGTGTGGGCGATTAGAAAAGAGTAACTGAATACAAAAAAGATTAAAAAAATTGGTTGTCTGTAAAGTCGGTTTACTGACGATAGTTGAACGTAACAACAACAAAATGTACTATAGTATAGCAGCTGTCCACGCAGACGCATCGCTCACTCAAGTAGGAGAGAGACGGATGTCGAACGCTGCCGAACGCAAAGGCCGATTGTGCTTCTTTGTCGCTCGTTTCGCGCTCTCGCTTGCACTTCAAGCCTTACATGGAACGCCTCAGAGCGAGGTAACGCCGCATGAGTCATGTTTTTTCGTGCGTGCAGCCGGCTCTATCGAATTATAAGACGTTGTCACGTCAAAAAACATTTTTGTCTGTCTGTCTGTCGGTATGTTCACGCTAATGTTCAAATATACAGGACGGATTTAAATGTGGTTTTCAATTAAAGATTAAGCTTGACTTGGAGCAACATATAGGTTTTGTTTTGTCAAAATCAGATATCAGGGAAAAAAGTTATGATAATTTAAATATATTTTTAATACGCAGTGTAATAATAATACGATAAACCAAAGTAAATTGGTTTTATTCTAGTTAGAAGGATACTTGACATTTAAATGACAATCATAAATCAAAGACAATACTATCACAGTCTCCCCCCTTTAAGAACAATCATAATGCTTGAGGTAAGCGGGAGGCTGACGCTCTGTTCCAGAACGACGACATCCGCTTCCACTCAGTCCTGGCTCAACTTCATTTAAGTCAGCTTCATCGTCGTTACTCTCATGTCTGTCTCGATCTCGAGAGTCATCTTCCTCTCCTTCTGGCTGAGGTAGAGGTGCCAGATGTTTATTTGATACAACCGTTTCGCGTCCATCTGGTAGCCTTACGTGAGAATACAAAGGATTAGGTTGTATTAATTCGACTTCGTCCACAAAAGGATCGTACTTAGAATTCCATACATGCCTTTTAAGTAAGACAGGTCCAGGCGTATGTAACCACGATGGAACAGAATCTCCATTCGGTGATCTTCTGGGGTATTGAAACATACGCTCGTGTGGTGTAGCATTTGTAGAAGTGCATAATAATGATCTGATTGAATTAAGTGCCATGGGTAAAACTTTTTCCCACTCCTCTATTTTAAAATTTTTTAAACGTAGATTTAATTGAATGGCCTTCCATAGCGTTCCATTCAATCTCTCTATTTGACCATTGCCTTACGGGTTGTATGGAGAGCTTCTGCTTGTCGCTACTCCTGACATATTAAGAAAATCTTTAACTTCAGCAGATAAAAATGATGTGCCCCTATCAGAATGTATCATCATCATCATCATCATCATTTCAGCCGCATAACGTCCACTGCTTGACATAGGCCTCTCAGAATGTATATATTGAGGTATTCCAAAGAGATAAAATATATCTTTTAAATAATTCACAACTGTAGAAGCAGTCATATCTTTGCAAGGATAAGCGAGTGGATATCTGGAATACTCATCTATTACTGTTAAAATATAACGATTGGAAGTATTACTAGGTGTTTTGAATAAAAGCGCTTTGTAAGGAGACTAGCGCCATCTGCGTGTGATCTCCACAAACACGGGCAAGATTATCGATTCATCGATATCCCGTGCGCGGATTGTCTTTGCCCGACCAGAAAAATAATCATTGTCTTTACGTCAAAATAGTGAAAAATTTGGAGTGTGGTTTTCCTCGCGTGCTACGGCAGCATTGGTTTTGTAATTTTGATATGTAAAGTGAATGTTTCGTGAGAATTGTTGTTAATTGTTTGGTGGCCAATTCAATTGGAACGGCGGGGAGCCGAAATTGTTTGTATTACGTAAAGAACATTGATTTGTGTCGGGTGTGAAGCGCGTGCCATGCGGCCTTATAAAATTGTTAGTTTGTGATACTGTATGTGAATAATCTTTAAGTGTCGAAAGAAGAACAAGAAAATTATTGTGTTATAGAAGTGGTGTAATAAATACGACGTATTCATCTTGGGGCAACGTACATGAGCTCATGGGGGGATTATTGTAGGGACCCAATTCTCCGCACCACTGACTCGGGACCCAGAGAGGCCCCTAAGGCCGTCGCCACCCCTGAGGAGGACTTCGGGCTCGACGCGAAGGCCAGGCGAGGCTGCCTGAAGACTGCGTGGAAGCGGTGAGTCTTACAATTAGTTAGTTACTTAGAATTCAATTCAACTCATAATTAGGTTAAATTAGATTAAAATAGGTCCCTGTACCTATATACAGGGTGGTAGCAGACTGCGTAGGTTGTTTGTGTGTTTGTTTGTTGCCGGTGAGATTGCCGGACTCATACCAAGAGCGTAGTCACAAAATCTCTTGGTACAAAAACGTAATCTTAGCTATCTGCGCCCACAATTTTTGGTAGCAGAGCGTAGTTGTTAACGGCTCTGATTACGGGCCCACATATTGTTTGTTTTTTTTTGGTTTGTTATTAAGGTAGGGTAAACATTATTTCCCAAGAAAATTTAAAATAAAATAATTTTGTTTGTTTGTAATTAATAAGTATTGGGCCGTCTCAATCATACTATTAGATAGTATTATATCTTGTTTGTTTGCCATTAATAAATATTAGTCCGTGTCAATTTTACTATTAGATAGTATTTTGATTTGTTTGTTTGTATTTAAAAATTAAGAATTTTAGTTTGTGCCCTTTGTCGGACTAGTATTATATCTTGTTTGTTTGCCATTAATAAATATTTGAGTCTGTGTCAATTTTACTATTAGATAGTACTTTGATTTGTTTGTTTGTATTTAAAAATTAAGAATTTTGGTTTGTGCCCTTGTCGGACTTATTTATTTAGTTATTTAAATTTGGTTTGTTTTGTTCTGGTCTAACGCAATGTCGAAGACAACCTCCGTTAAGGCGACGCTCGCCAATGAACTTAAGTGGGCTGCGAGTGCCAGCGCACTCTTGTCCCGTACGGATAGGGACGCTGCGATTCTGGAGCGAGCGGAACAGCTCCGTGCGAGATTGGCCAATACAGAAGCAGCCATGGAGGCGCTTACTGAGGGTGATTTGGACCCAAAGGTCTGGGCAGGCCATCTCAAGGACTATGAACAGATTCTGGCCTTTCACGATGAAATCGTGGAGAAGGCCGCACACATCAGAGCGAGACAGGCGGGCGGTCCTGCCCCCCGTGCATCCGGTGGACCGGAAGGGCCAGCTGTAACTGGTCGGCTTCCCACCGTTCAGCTGTCCCACTTTGGGGGTAGGATGGAGGAGTGGGTGGCCTTTAAAAACATGTTCGAGTCGTTGGTCGACTCGAGACACGACCTAACGAAGGCGCAAAAAATGGCGTACCTTCTCTCAACTTTGGAGGATGAAGCGCAGTCGCTTATCCAGCACCTCCGTGTGGAGGATGACCAGTATGACACGGCCTGGGAACTGCTTAATTCCCGTTACCAGAACGTTCGGCTGTTGGCCGACGCACATGCGGCGCAGCTGTTGGCCCTGCCTCGGGTGGCCAATCGGGCACAACTGCGCCTGCAATTATTAACGCCCGTTACAGTGGCCTGTAACGCGCTGCGTACTTTGGGACTACCGGTGGACCAGTGGTCATTTTTGTTGATACACATTATCTTGGGCAAACTACCCAACGATATTCGCTCGCGTTTCGAACGCGAGAATGGTGAGCGGGACAGCAATACCCTACCTACCTTTTCCGACTTGTATAAATTTTTGGAGTTTGAGGCTAGGGCCGCGGAGAGTTCCATGCCGGACCCAGCGCCATCTAGGGCGCCAGAACGCGGAGCCTCGAGCCCCTTATGGAGAGGGAAGCCCAGACAGGCGCAGCCACCGTCACCGCGTGGAATTGGTGCTCGGGTGGTTAATACAGCAGCAGTCGCGAGAGACGCGGACTGTCTGCAGTGTGGCTGGAAGGGTCACACCCTTACCCAATGTAGGGACTGGCAGCGGCTGCCAGTAGAGCAAAGGAGTCGCGTGGCGAGGCGACATGAATTGTGTTTTTGCTGCCTGGGTAGTCACTACGAGCGTGACTGCCGTTCTGCCAAGCCATGCAGTGCGTGCCATGGGCGGCACCACTTGATGCTCTGCATGAACCGGAGCGAGGCTGGCTCCCAGGCAAGGAGGCAGGGGTCCCCCATGGGCGGGGGCGCTCCTGCGCGAAGCCCTCCACCGTCGGACGGCGGACGTGGCTTCGCTCGTCGCACCCCCCCTCGGGATGGGGGTCGAGTGCCGGCGCGGGTCTCGGCGGTCCGGGATCCTGCGCCTACGGGACATGGCCAGTATGTGGCTGGTCAGCCTTTGGATAGGGCCCCCATGGGCGGGGGCCCTAGAGCGGAAGTGAGAGGTGGGACACCTCGCTCCGCACCGGCTCCTACTCGGAGGACGGAGCCACAGCGGATTTCCCCGCCGCTTCATGGGTACCCTCGGCTGGAGTACCCCCCGCCCTACGCTAGGTACGGCAAGGCAGCGGGTTATGCGCCCCCTCACATGGGGACGTGCACTCGCCCGATGTATTATCCGGGCCAGTGGCACCCCCCCGGTTTAGAGAGAGTGGGGAGCCCATAGCTAGCTTGCTCCCTCAGTAGGACAGAACCGCGGACGGTTCTGCTCCCCACCGCGGTGGTCCGCGTATGGGGACATGGGGGGGAGGCGGTTACTATACGAGCCATGTTAAATTCGGGGGCTCAGAAAAGTTTGGTTACCACTCGAGTGGCACATACATTAGGCTTAGCCGTGGAGGACTCGCCTGTGCCACTTCTTGGAGTTGGTGATATAAAAGTGAAGTGTTTGACGGGACAGACACTTGTCACCTTTTCGTCGCTGAAATCCTCGACAGTGAGGATCACGACTTCAGCCCTAGTAATGGATACCATTGCGGGTTGGCAGCCCACCACAGACATACCGCCGGACGCGTTGTCTATGGTGTCAGGCCTGGAATTGGCTTACCCATTTGTTCTTCGCCCCGCCCCAGTAGACTTGCTCCTGGGTTCGGACGTATTGGGTTGGATTTTATTGGGCACCCAGAAGGCTCTGGGTTCTTCTTCACTGGTGGCAGTGTCTACAATTTTTGGTTACGCCCTGATGGGCCCTGTCTTTGAACATGACTCCATGGAGGAGCCGACAGTTCTTGCGAATGCGTCTTTGGCCAAAACCATGCAAAGGTTTTGGGCGGTGGAGGAGCCACCTATGGTCTCAAGGATGGATCCGGACCACGAAGAATGTGAGGCCTTTTATCAGGCCAATACGGAAAGATTGTCTTCCGGTCGGTTGGTAACTAGGTTACCCTTTGTTGCTTCTCGTCCTAGCCTAGGGCATAGTAGGATGTTTGCGGAGAAACGACTGCTGTCCATGGAACGGCGCATGCAGCGTGATCCCGTACTTCGTGATAAATATATAGAATTTATGCGCGAGTACGAGGACTTGGGTCACATGTCTCCAGCTCGAGTTGATTGGAGCTCAACTGAGCATTACTTTCTGCCACACCATGCTGTTGTGAAGGCCTCGACAGGCAAATTGAGAACTGTCTTTGATGGGTCAGCACCCAGCGCCGGAGCGCATTGTTGCATTGGGTTCGTGTCGTGCAGACCGAACGTTTTGAGTCGGAATTTCGTATTTTGCGCGAGGGACGCGCTAAGTTGAAGGGCGCGGTCGCTCGTTTGAACCCTTTCATCGACTCAGATGGGCTTCTTCGGGTTGGTGGCCGGCTCCGGAAGGCGGACCTTCCGTTTGGGAGTCGCCATCCTTTGTTATTGCCCAAGGGCGGACTCTTGGTGCACCTTTTGGTGTCTGATCGACACATTCGGAACGCTCATGCAGGGTGCAGTGCGTTGCTGGCTATTTTGCAGCGGGAATTTTGGATTTTGTCAGCCCGAAGAGCAGTGAAAGGTGTTTTGTTTCGATGCATCTCTTGTTATAGAGTGAGAGCATCTACGATGCAGCCGCAGATGGGTGATCTGCCTGCTGATCGTATCCGGCCTACGAGGCCGTTTGACGGTGTGGCCACCGATTTTGCAGGACCCTATTCGGTCAAAACGACCACCCTTTCGTAATGCCCGGATCGTGAAGGGCTATTTATGTGTATTTGTTTGTTTGGCTACCAAGGCTGTCCACTTGGAGGTGGTGTCAGCTTTGACTACGGAAGCCTTCGTCGCTGCGTTAGATCGTTTTGTGTCGCGTAGAGGTCTACCTTCACTCATTCGCTCCGACAATGGCACAAATTACAAGGGCGCTGTAAATTATATTAAGGATGTTTGTGAATTTATTGATAAGAATTGTAATAGTTTGAGTCAAATTGCTGCCCAAAGGGGGGTAACATGGAGGTTCAGCCCCCCAAATTGCCCTCATTGGGGAGGGATTTTTGAAGCCGCTGTGAAATCGGCAAAGACCCACCTCCGCCGCACTTTAGGGGAAACAGCTCTAACGTTTGAAGAGCTGGCCACAGTATTTTGTAAAGTTGAGGCGGTCCTCAACTCTCGTCCTCTCTGTCCATTATCTCAGGACCCAAATGACTTGGAAGTCCTCACTCCTGGTCATTTTTTGGTGGGAGGGCTTTTGAATGCCCTACCCGAATACTCGTGGAGGGATGAACGTACATCGCGGTTGTCACGTTTTCAAATGTTACAGCAAATGAGCCAGAACTTTTGGGCTCGCTGGTCTCTTGAATATTTGCATTTGTTGCAACAAAGAGTGAAATGGACAGACAGGACTGAGCCACCCAGGGAGGGGGATTTGGTATTGTTAAAAGAGGCAAATCTGCCATCATTATTTTGGCGCCGAGGGCGCATTTTGCGTTTGATCTTTGGCGGAGACGGAACTCCGCGTGTGGCTGAGGTGTTGGTCGAGGGTTCGGTTCTTCGGAGAGCCGTATCCTCTCTCTCTCGCCTCCCCGTAGAGTAAGCTAGCGGTCTGCTTCTCAGACCGGGACGGGGGGATGTTTTGAATAAAAGCGCTTTGTAAGGAGACTAGCGCCATCTGCGTGTGATCTCCACAAACACGGGCAAGATTATCGATTCATCGATATCCCGTGCGCGGATTGTCTTTGCCCGACCAGAAAAATAATCATTGTCTTTACGTCAAAATAGTGAAAAATTTGGGGTGTGGTTTTCCTCGCGTGCTATGGCAGCATTGGTTTTATAATTTTGATATGTAAAGCGAATGTTTCGTGAGAATTGTCGTTAATTGTTTGGTGGCCAATTCATTTGGAATGGCGGGGAGCCGAAATTGTTTGTATTACGTAAAGAACATTGATTTGTGTCGGGTGTGAAGCGCGTGCCATGCGGCCTTATAAAATTGTTAGTTTGTGATACTGTATGTGAATAATCTTGAAGTATCGAAAGAAGAACAAGAAAATTATTGTGTTATAGAAGTGGTGTAATTAATACGACGTATTCATCTTGGGGCAACGTACATGAGCTCATGGGGGGATTATTGTAGGGACCCAATTCTCCGCACCACTGACTCGGGACCCAGAGAGGGACCTAAGGCCGTCGCCACCCCTGAGGAGGACTTCGGGCTCGACGCGAAGGCCAGGCGAGGCTGCCTGAAGACTGCGTGGAAGCGGTGAGTCTTACAATTAGTTAGTTACTTAGAATTCAATTCAACTCATAATTAGGTTAAATTAGATTAAAATAGGTCCCTGTACCTATATACAGGGTGGTAGCAGACTGCGTAGGTTGTTTGTGTGTTTGTTTGTTGCCGGTGAGATTGCCGGACTCGTACCAAGAGCGTAGTCACAAAATCTCTTGGTACAAAAACGTAATCTTAGCTATCTGCGCCCACACTAGGTATAGGCCCTTTAAAATCTATATTAAGTCGTTCAAAACAAGAAGTTGCATTTATAAGTCTACCTTGCGTCTGGATAAACCTCGGTTTAATTTCAGAACATGTAGGACATGATGCTGTCATACACCTTATGTCATTGGTAGAATATGGTAAATTTTTCTGACGGACCCAATGCGCCATTCTTGCCACTCCAGGATGACTCAAGGCATCGTGTAGTCTGTACAGTTTGTCCGTAGAAATACTCGCACTTATTCTAGACAAAGCGTCAGCTGTTAAATTTTCTTTTCCGGGTCTGTAAATAATATCATATTTAAAACAAGATAATTCTAGGCGCCATCTTTCAACTTTTTCATTTTTTATTTTACTGGTATGTTTTTGATCAAACATAAATGAAACAGACTGCTGATCAGTTATCAAAAGAAAGTGTCATCCAATTAGGAAATGCCGCCATTTGCGTAAAGATTCTACGATCGCATAGGCTTCCTTCTCAATAGCCGAGTGGCGGCGTTCAGAATCTGAAAGACTTCTAGAAAAAAATGCAACTGGTCTTCCACTTTGTGTTAAGGATTCAGCAATTGCATGTTCTAAGGCATCAGTTTCTACGACAAAGCGTTCATTATCGCTAACAGCAGACAAAAATGATTCCGATATATCAGACTTAATCATGTTAAAAGCAGAGATAGCCTTTTCATTAAGAGGAAAGTTTTACATAAAATAAGATAGATAGATAGATAGATAAGGTGTTTATTTGTAGCTTTAGTCACACACATACAGAAAATATACAACATAAGAACATATGAAAAAACACAAGAAAGACGGAAACATATGACAATATATTCGTATCTGTGTGCTACAGCAACCCAAAAAGGTCATAGCTCAGTGCTTAGTGCTGCTCAGAGAGCAGCTCACTGATTTTCAGCTACGGCCTGTCAAGTGCGAGTGCGCGTCCAAAAATCCCTGCCACAAAGGTAAAGGAGCTCGAAATTTTTAATGTTAAAATAATAGAAATTTATTTATTTTTATTTTTATAATTTATATATTTAAATAAGTGGTTTTACTTTTTCTGAGAAATTCATTATCCACTTTGAATAATGTGCAAAAAGTCCTAATGCTCTTTTAAGACATTGACTATCAGTCGGTATTGGGAAATCTAAAAGCGGCTTCATGCGGTTAGTATCAGGTTTAATAGTATTATTCTCTACATTGTAACCAAGTAAATTAATAGAAGTTGTACTAAAAGTACACTTGTCCTTATTTAATGTCAAATCATATTTCTTTGCCGCAGCCATGAACTTTTCCAAATTTAAATCATGATGTTCTTTTGTTTTCCCGCAAACGGTGACGTCATCTAAATAAGAAAATGTCCCATCAAGTTTGTCAGATTCTATCACAAATTGCAGAGTTCTTTGAAAAGTAGCAACACCGTTCGTTACTCCGAATGGAGTACGAGTAAACTGATATAAATTTCCACATGCTTCGAACGCTGTATACTTTATCTCTTTTTCTATAATAGGAACTTGATGGTACGCACTTTTCAAGTCAATTTTGCTGAAGAAATTGTATTTGGCGACATTATTCATAATCTTTTCTATGCTAGGTAAAGGATGTGCATCAAGTTCTGTGAATTTATTAATCGTTCGTGAGTAATCGATTACCATACGGCGGCGATGGTGATCTCCTCCTCCAACAATCAAGACTTGTGCTCTCCAAGGTGACAAAGATGGTTCGATTACTCCATCTTGCAAAAGAGTGTTTATTTCATGCTTGATAAAACTTTCCTCGTCATGACTGTAGCGTCTAGACTTGATCGCTATCGGTCTTATGTCAGGAGATAAGTTTGCAAATACGGACACAGCTGGAACAGATGCTTGCATGACATTACAAATCTTGAGAGACTTTCGTGTTCAAACCAAAATGTACACACAAATTATTTACAATGAGCATTGGTACATTCTTGTAAACGTTGTTGTAATTTTAATAGTAGGATAACAGACTCCATCAACATGAGATAAGTAATTCAGAGATGCCAACGTGATAGTTTGTTTACTAGGTTTTATGGTTTTAAGTTTAGTAATTTTCACCAAGTTATTTATCAATGCATCAGCTCGTTCGTTATTTACAATAATAGGAATGGTGGCTTTTTCTAGACTCGATGGAGATGCTGCTGTTATTTGAGGATTTTCCGCAACTTCTGTTTCTGTTTCAATGCAGTTTACAGTTACTCTACTTCTGCACACGTTGGCAAAGTGTCCCTTCTTGGAACATAATTGACAGGTAGCCTGGTTAGCTGGGCATTTAATTCTTTGGTGGACGCTACCACCACAAAAGAAACAGCGGCGTTTATGGCTGTAGTTGGTATGAATATTGGTATTATTAGCGGCACTTATGCTTTTGTTTATTTCTGTGCTTTCACGTGTATCAAGACAATTAAGGGTATTTAGAGACGACAGTGTAACATAAGCCTTTGCATTTTTCACAGCCGCCTCGAGCGAGATAGCTACGTTTAGTGCTTCATCTAGATTAAGAGTTAAATGTTCCAGAAGCCTCTGACGTATATATTGCGATTGGATTCCTGATATAAATGCATCACGTACATATTCATTTCTGTGTTCTTCTGCTGATACGCTCTTAAAATTGCAGTTTTGTGACAAGAGTTTTAAAACTTGAACGTATTCTGAGATATTTTCACCGTCATTTTGTTTTCTCATATTCAGAGTATGACGTGCGTAAATTTCGTTGAGAGGCTTGATATAAATCGAATTTAATACGTCTAAAGCATTATCATATGTAGTGCACTCTTTGATATATGAAAAAATCGTCGGTGATAAATGATTTACTAAGAGCTTCAAACGTAGTGAGTCGCTCTTACTCTCAGCAAATTCTTCTGATAAAAAGTTTTCAAAAGTGTACCGCCAATGCGTCCAGCGCAGATCGGCACCGCTTCCATTGGGTTCTACATCAAACCGTTCCGGTCTGAGATATCGGCTAAAACTGGTAGAGGCGGTTGTGGTAGCCATCTTTTGTGTCTGTTCTAGGTACCACGGTACCACCAACAGTGTGAATATTTGCCAGAGTTCCGACGTTTTCTTTATTAAATTTGGCGAAACATTATAGAATAAATTCTAACTAGAATAATTTGTAATAATAATACGATAAACCAAAGTAAATTGGTTTTATTCTAGTTATAAGGATACTTGACATTTGAATGACAATCATAAATCAAAGACAATACTATCACACGCAGTTCGTCTGTTAAAAAATGCGTACAAGAATATCACTATAAGGGTCGATTCGAAAGCTTAACTGCCCTACAAAATTAACAAAAATACTATTTTATCTAGATGTTTGTAGCCTGCGAATTCGTTCGAGTGAAATTTAGTTTTATTACGAACTCCTGTTTGGTAAAGTTAGTAGATGAGTCGATTCCTTTTATCGCTTTAGGGAATAGACCAAGATAAAGTTTCTAGGTAATTGAATGGGCGCTACTTTAGGCCCCGCCAGTTCAGAGCCAAGAAAACTATAAGTATATTAAAAAAATTCACTGTAATTAAACTACTACACAGTTTATTCCTCAAAATTTTTACAATAGAATCTTAAGGCTTTTTTACAGACATACAATATCTAAAACACGATTGAGCATTTTTGGCTCATAGAAAAAAATCACAAACATACCTCTAAATTTGCCTAAATTTGCATTTATAATACATGTTACTATTTTATGTAAATAATAATAAATATATAAAAAAATAATTAATAAAACACAGTGCAATATTTGTCGAGAGCGGACAAAGGCCCGGAGCCGTGCTCGACGATATTTCGCAGTGTTTTATTTATTTATTTTTTATTGTTTGTTTTATATTATTGTTATTGTTGGTTAGTATTATATTTATAATTTTTTTGTAGCCAAAACGGATAGATATTTAAATTATCCATTTGGTACAATTTTCAGATAAAAAGGTGATTTTATAAAATAGTAATATATAAGTATTATAAAGGCAAATTTAGACTAATTAGAGGTACGTTTGTGATTTTTTTCTATCGAACCAAAAATGCTCAATCGTGTTTTGGCTATTGTGGGTGTCTGTAGAAAATCCTTAAGATTGTTATGAATTTTTTTTAAGGAATAAATTGTAGTAAACTAATCACAATATAATAGGTCCGATTTGCCAGCTACGAACAACTATAGAATGTAACATTGGATTGCGATCAACTAAACGACAATTGAATAATTATAAACATAAACGTATTAAATAAATTACGTTAGTTTAATTAGCCAACTACATAAGTTAACAGAACATATTTCAAGTTTTAGTTTGCGCGAATTCCAACACATAATAAACTTTTAAATTGGAAAAAAAATACTTAGAAACAGTTACGTTCTCAGTCTTTTTTTTTAATAATAGTGTTGTAATGTTGAATTTTCGATCAGAGCTGCCAGAGTACGAATTTAATCCGTGTGTTTTTTTCGTTCTTTAAGTACGATACTATCTTTTCATTTAATTTCTAATCAGCATACGACTTTTTTGTGCTGGTATACTCTCGCATCTTTTTCGCACCTGGCAGCACTGGCGCCCACGCACGTCGCAGTCTTTCGCCATCTTGGAAGTTGACTGTGCGCTCAATCGTGTGTTCTCTATATTCTGACTAGGCTTTTCGTTTTTTGGACTGTTAAACACCGCTGATGATAGTAGTATGCACATTTGGGGAACCGACAAGGTATAGTAGGTATACCTCTTAAAATATTAAACACTTTTTGCTTATCTCTAGCTATATTGAGATGACGATTTCGCCAAAACATTGACAATTAAAATGGTGATGGCGAGAAAAAAGGCAATAATGATAAACTTTTTCAAGACAGTTGAGGCGGCCTTTATCAGTGATAGTCTATCCCCCAATTATTTGAGTCATCAGTTTTGAGTGATATTGGGATTCTATAACATTTCGGATCCTTTGCCGTGAAGGAAAAAATGTAAGACAACCTACTTATCTGAAGATATTTTACACTTTTGCGACTCTAAGCAAGACATTGATGTCGTAACTATCGAAAGGGTAACAAAAGTCCTCTCAATTCTATTCAAGATAGTATCATCTTTTCAATTAAGGATTACTTATAAATACTTTTAAACTATCGCGTTGCATTATTATTAAATTAATGCATACGGGAATTAACGCGAAACGTACCTTTTTTATTTATTTTGCTGACGTTTCGTTCGGGTTTCACTGAACGTGGTCCCAGCTTGACTGAAACAGCGATGACGCCTCCCCCTGCCCGGTGTGATCTTCGTCCACCGTCATATTGTTCATTCTCCAAGTACCGTCACACACTACACTCACAGTGTCCCTATTCCGTATCGCAACCGTATTCTGGTGGTTAATCGATTGTGCACCAAACCGGGGTTGTGTTTTGTTAACCACTGGATTCCACACTGCTTTTGAATAAATAAAAAAGGTACGTTTCGCGTTAATTCCCGTATGCATTAATTTAATAGGGATTACTTATTAAGTAGCCGTAGGGCATTACTATTTCCCAAATGTTACCTGATGAACCTCACGTAAATAAGAAACTATGTTAAACTGTAGGATTACTCCAAAAGCGGTACGCAAGACGTACGTAACTGCGTATCCGTGTTTCAGTGTCAAGCGACATTGAGCGTTAATATACATGATGATAAATATTTGGTTGGACATAAAAATAGGACGTCACTATCGGAAGACAATCGTATTATTTTATAGAGTAACCTCACTGAATTGATGTATTAATGACAATTTATCATAAATTTTTTCAAAGGAAAAGAAAAAATTACGTACAGCGAGGTGTGCATAATAATGATTGAAAATTGTTTACCCTGGCTGTCCCAGACGGCATTGAAAAGATATCAGAACGATTTTGCCATAATCCTAGCACAGCAATTAAACACCTAAAGTGTAACATGAAACCAGGACAAAGGAAACGTGTTTGAGGATTTTCTGTCTAATAGTTTGGGATTCATCATCATCATATCAGCCACAGGAAGTCCACTGCTGGACATAGGCCTCCCCCAAGGATTTCCAAAACGACCGATCGTAAGCGGCCTGCATCCAGCGTTTTCCTGCAACCTTGCTCAGGTCATCTGACCACCTAGCAGGTGGGTGTCCTACGCTGCGCTTGCCGGTACGCGGTCGCCATTCGAGAACCTTTCTGCCCCATCGGCCATCGGTTCTTCGCGCTATGTGCCCCGCCCACTGCCACTTCAATGAGCTAATCCGCTGGGCTATGTCTGTGACCTTAGTTCTTCTACGAATCTCCTCATTTCTGATTCGATCACGTAAAGAAACACCTAGCATAGCCCTCTCCATAGCCCGCTGAGCGACCTTGAGCCTTCTTATGAGACCCATAGTAAGGGACCACGTTTCAGAGCCATAAGTCATCACTGGTAACACACATTGATTGAGCACTTTCGTCTTGAGGCACTGGGGTATTTTGGACGAGAAGACACTGCGTAACTTCCCGAACGCTGCCCAGCCGAGTCGGATTCGTCGAAAGACCTCTTCCTCGAAGCTGGAACTTCCTGCCTGGATCAATTGACCCAGGTAGATATACTGGTCTACAACTTCGAGGGTGGAGCTCCCAACAGAAACAGGTAAAGGCGTTACGTGCATATTCGACATGACCTTCGTCTTGTCAATGTTCATTTTCAGGCCAACCTGTTGGGAAACTCGATTTAGGTCTTCAAGCATCGTACTTAAGTCCTCCATCGATTCTGCCATGACAACGATATCGTCGGCAAATCGAAGGTGAGTGATATACTCGCCATTGATGTTAATGCCCAGTCCTTTCCATTCTAGAAGCTTGAAGGCATCTTCCAGAGCAGCGGTGAACAGTTTTGGAGATATGACATCTCCCTGTCTCACGCCTCTTTGCAATGGAATAGCCTTCGTACTGAGCTCCTGTACTCGGACCCACATAGTGGCTTTGTTGTATAAACACTTCAACACCTCGATATACCGATAGTCAATACGGCACCGCTGGAGAGACTGAAGCACGGCCCATGTTTCGATCGAATCGAAGGCTTTCTCATAGTCCACGAACCCCAAGCATAACGGCTGGTTATACTCCCTCGTCTTCTCTATAACCTGCAGCAGCGTATGGATGTGGTCCATGGTACTATAGCCTTTTCGGAACCCGGCTTGTTCGGGAGGTTGGAAGGCATCAAATCTGTTAGCGAGACGGTTCGTGATGACTCTCGAAAACAACTTATAGACATGACTCAGAAGTGTGATGGGCCTATAGTTCTTCAAGAGAGTGTTATCACCCTTTTTGAAGAACAGAACCACCACACCCCCGTTCCACGCCTCTGGCGTCACTCCCTCGAGTAGAACGGAATTAAAGAGCCTTTGAAGGACTTTCAGTACCGGCGTTCCGCCCGCTTTCAAAAGCTCTGCTGTGATTCCGTCCTCGCCCGGCGCCTTGTTGTTTTTAAGCTGTTTGAGAGCCATCCTAATCTCGTACAGACTGATGTCCGGGATATCTTCGGTATGGTGTCGGGTTAACTTGGCTCTTGGATCTTTTGCCGTATTTATGTTAGGTTTTGCAACGGATGTATATAACTGCCCATAGAACCTCTCGATCTCTTCCAGAACCCCCTCCCCCGTCGACACAACGTTTCCGCCCTCCGTCTTCAGCTTAGTCAATCGGTTCTGCCTAGTAGACATAGCCCTTGCAAACACTTTGGAACCTTTGTTTTGTTCTATCGTCTCCTTAATACATTTAGTATTAAAGGAGCGAATGTTTGGGATTGCACAATGGCAAATAAAAAAGCCGTCAAGATGGTGGATCGAACACTACGGGACATTAATTATGAGGAAATTTACATTACTTTTGATAGAGGAATTCACAATTAAGGAGATCAGGTAATGCCTTCCTGGTGACCTGAACTTGGAGATCTAGAGCTGACGAAATCAATATAAAAAATTAAGCTTGACAACCGTGAACTTTTGGCCATTCAGATGCCCAAAAATTTTCTAATGTTTTACCGAAATTAGAATAGGCTTCTTCCCTGAAGAAAACGGTCAGGGGTTAAGTGATTCTTCCAGAAATACTAGACAAAGTAAATTCAGGAAAACTCCAAAAATGGCAGGACATGCGTACATAGCTACGTGTCTGTGTTGCAGTGCCATGCAACATTGTGCGCTACGAAATGATGATAAAGTGTAATTTGGTTTGACATCGAAATAAGACGACACTATCGGGTAAATGTCGAGTTATTTTATAAAGAAAGGTCCTCATAAACGTTTTGAATGTACCACATGAAGAAAATTCTTCGTTATGTGAACGCGCTTTAATTCAAGATATGACCAAGCCGCTGCAATAAATGGAAATATTGTCACAAATTGTTGAAAATTTAGTGGTTATTAAATTTACTGCAATAGACCTCGACTAAATGTAACTTTATTGCAAAGGAACGTCATCGAAGCAGCGATTCTCAGTGGATTCAGTTCAGGTGAAAGTGTATATTTATACCACAAAACAAATACACCACTGATCCCCAACAATGTCCCATTCACATAGCTGCTTACTTCGCGACAACCGTAAAATATCCCAGGTCCATCTAAATCTAAATGTTTTTAAAGGTAGTTGTACGTTGCCTGCTTGCAGGTGAATAAGTAATATAATCTATATAGGTATGAGACCAAACAAAAATAAAACTATTAATGTCATTTTAATTTTGTCGTCGTGTATAAAGATGTAAGGAATGGAGGCATCTCTACTTAACTCCACCGAAAAGAGCAAGCTCTTAAATTAAAGAAGAAAGTATAAAGATATAACATACGAGTAATCTATCTGCCGAATCGCATTAAAAAACTCGGACTGTGAAATAAATTACACACTAAGTTACTAAATTTTTAAATACGCCAACCAATGTGCACAATAAAACTGAATTTCACGCGGACGAAGTCGCGGGCATCAGCTAGTAAATAAGAAACAATCCTAACTTACACTAACTTAAAACCCTCTAATACTAGTTTATAAACAAAAGTTTAAAAAATACTACACAAATAACCAAACAACCTTCAGAAAATCAGATCGCGGTAAAATTATAAACATAAAAGTTATTCAGTTTTTCCTCCTTCTGTAAAGTAGGGTCTGTGTATGATAAGATAATTTAGTTCTTCCCCGTATCTGCTTATTTGATTTTGATTTGATTTATCCTGTTGTTATGGTCTCTTATACAACGTCCCTTTTAATTAAGTACAAATACTTCAAGGGCTGCTTCGGAAAAACTGCTAAGTAGCAAAAAATAAGAAATCGGCAGGTTAGTTTTCGAGAAAACTGAATTACAAATTTTTCATAAAGGGACACCTTAGATCATTTAATACAGGATAAGCCTTACCTGCGCGTTCCCCTCTGCCAAAGTATAAGATCGCATGCTCTAATACGTTCATAAAAACTAGTTGCGTAATCGATTATGATCATTATGTGCATTGGTAAAGTATCGGAAGGACGTCTACAAGTTTTCGATTAAAAATGCCAAATTGTGCAGTTAACGCATGTAAAAAGAGGTCAAATACTTCTAATCTTAGTAAAGATGGAATAACCTTTCATTTGTAAGTATTTTTTTATTTTATTAACATTGATTTCTATTTAAATGTAATTACTTAAAAATCGATATAATATCTTTCAGTTTAGATTACGGCAAAAATAATCGAGTCAAGTTTGCAACTGCTTTCCTGCCATCCTGCCATGAGTGACGAGACATCGCATTATTATCGATGTCGATAAAAATTACATTTCCTTGATATAGTTTTATTTGTGATATAATTTTAATATCGAAATCCTTTAATTATTTTACAAGCTTTTATTTAGTTTTACCTGTCCCGTTGTCTGTCTGTCTGTAATCAAATCTTGCAAGTTAAATTAGACCCACTTCCTGGTTTCCGATTGAGCTGAAATTTTGCACGCATACGTATGTCGCGTGACAATGCAATATTATGACAACATGGATCTGATCTGATGATGGAGCTGGAAGGTGGCCATAGGAACTCCATGATTAAACGACATAACCCCATCAAGTTTGGGCTCGTAATATTCATCTTGACGAGTATTTTGTCTTTAGATGGTATCCAGGGTCTGATGATAGGGCTGCAAGGTGGATTAAGGACATAACCCCATCCAGTTTGGGCTCGTATGATTTGTCTTGACGAGTATTTTGTCTTTAGATGGTATCCAAGGTCTGATGATAGAGCTGAAAGGTGGCCATTGGAACTCCGTGATTAAACGACATAAGCCCATCGAGTTTGGGCTCGTATGATTCATCTTGACGGGTTTTTTGTCTTTAGATGGTATCCAGGGTCTGATGATGGAGCTGGAAGGTGGCCATAGGAACTCCGTGATTAAACGACATAACCCCATAACCTCATCTATATATGTATTTATTATAAAATATACAATCGTTGAGTTAGTATCCCATAATACAAGTTTTTTAGTTTTCTGTTTCGGCTATTTCTTCTTCACTTCGCAAGTTCTTTGGCATCCTTGGGTATATAACTTTATTATATTTGGAGAAGAAACAGAGGAGAAGCAGCACAGCTACGAATTCAACCGGGAACGCGCTTAGATGATGAAGAAGATGATAAAATATATATTGTCGAGTTAGTATCCCATAATACAAGTTTAAATACTCAAAAACTTGTATTATATTGTAGTATGCTTGAAGCGCCACGTAGGCAGTTTAAATAATAAAACTTGTTAAACTAATTAACAAGTTTTATAGTATTCGTGAAGCGCCACGTGGGCAGTATAAATAATAAAACTTGTAAAACTAAATAGATACTAAACTAGTTCTATTATTTAAACTGCTCACGTGGTGCCACACGTGACGTATTAACTTCTATCCCGAATTTCCGACATAATTATATGAAAACATTCCAGAGTTAAAACGAACGTAATTTTTTTTCCGATATATCGATGTCGATATTTTTTTTTTGTTGTTCAATCCTTTTGCACTAGGGTGTATTATTACGTGTACATACACATTTGTTTTAGTGTGAGTCTTGCTAGTGTGCAGAAAATAAACGAGTGTGTCAATTTTACGTAAGTGTGCGTTTATAACGACACAAATTATTTTTGTGACTGTGTGTGTTTTTAGATGTAGTAGTACCCTCCCCCCGCACCAAAAACGGCAGAAAGTTTTGTAAGAAGATTTGTCTGCGTAACTTATCCTGTATTAAATGATCTAAGAGGGACACATTAGAACAGCCTGTAGAAGACATTGTGTCTCTCGTACTATTTGTTTACTATCAAAATACGTTGCCTACACGCCCACTTACGCAAATTCATTCATAAATGAAAAATGCCATCTGCCGGAATTTGTATTAAATCACAAAATGAGACCATACCTACTTAAAGGTTCGATGCACTAACAGCTGTTCAAAGCTCTGTCATAGAAAAGTTGAAATACAGATGGTACATTCCATAGCGTTGCTTTGCTATTGTAGTATTAGAAGTAGACGTTTACGCTTACACACTATCATCGGCACTAAACGCCTTGGTTAAATAATGTCAAAAATGTATTTAGATAACCTTATTGTGAGGTTTATCGTACACTTAGTGAATGAAGCCAAAGGCTTAAAAATCTTGAATCATAGCTAAAAACACTTTTGATCGTGTCACCTTTCAGACGAAAAAACTTAATCAAAATACGTGTAACCACTATCATACCATTATTAATCTCTTTTTTGACAAAAAGGGCTACTTAGTCAAAATTCGAGTCGCGACATTTTTACTTTGTTCATTATGGTAATTTAACACGGTTGTAGTTGAAGCAAGATCCACTATTAGTCCCAAAATACAAGATTGTAGTTACCTATAACATACTAGTTCCTTACACACTTACTGCACTAAATGGTAACATATCCAACGTATACGTTTTTCTATGTAACTTAGGTAAGTATGCCAAAGTAGATCTCAAATCAGAAACGTGTTAATGTATTCATTGTAATATTAACTACCTACTGTCGCATCTGTACTGTGTGAACTGTATCTATTCTATGCCCGCGGTAGGTACTATGATCAAGCGACAAAGCCGTTCGGCGGCAAGCGCGCGGCTTTCGCGGCTTTCTTTGTCGGATGCCGCGAAAGAATATCGACACCATTTAATCCTTTGTTGTAAATACGCCGACAGTGCTGAATTGCCGACACGCGATAGATAGATAGTCTTTTTTCTCGCTCATGGCTTGTGCATGTCCTTCAGTTTGCCTTTACTAGGCGGCCAGTTGGAACGTACATTAATTACTAACAAAGGCCCTTCCGATTTCTGTTAGGAAATCAACCGGCAATGAGGTTCTTACCTACCTACCTACCTAGTTTTGTGTGGAAACCTAAGGGCTTACAGATTACGGGATCGAGATCTAGTAAATGTACCTGGGTACAGTGCAGAGTAAAATATGATTTGTGCAGTGTGAAACATGAATTTCAAGCAAGTGTTTCAAGGTGTTTTAAGTGTTGGAATGCCAGCTTATCTGGTCCTAAATTTCTGAAGGAAGTTCCTGTCATGATACTGACGTAACAGGTATGTACCTACCTATTGCATATTATTTGTTACTAATGTAATGAGGCATGTACCTAGCCTAGGAAGTGTAAATTATTAATTCTCATCATCTTAGATCGAAATCTTTATATGTAGATGCCCACGCATACAACGCAATCGTATGTAGGTAGCTACATAGTAGGTAAATACCCACCACTAATCTACCCTTTTTCTGATCTTTCCGCTGTTTTATTTTTTAGTACCTACCTAGCCAGGTAAACTGTTTATGAATGAATCAATAATACCTAGGTACCGAGCACACAGATCTGTGATACCGACATCGAACAATGATCATGAATGAATAGGATGGGACTATGATAGTGTTGCCAATTAATATTTGAAAATTCCCCAAACTTGCAATTCTTAATTTAATTTGAAGCAGATAGGTTAGCAGGTAGGTAGGTAGTTGAAAAACTGCAGCTTGCAGCAGCAGGTAGTGATTACGACAAATAAATTATTATTTTTATTAGTTTATTTATTCTTCCATGCTGGTTTGGGGAAAAAGAAAAAACAGAACGTACCTACCAGCTGCTTCTCTTCCTCCGCAGATTTTAAAAGCCAAACGAGGGAATGGGTAAGAATCTGAATCATATCAATAGGCGATGTGGTTAGAAACACATCATTATTATGATTTCATTTTTCCACCTTCATGCCCACTATCACGCTAAAAGTGGCCTGGGCTGCTCCTCTAGGGATAAAGACATGATAGTGTATCTATTAATAAATACAGATGTATTTATTAATAGAAACTTATTTAAGTACCTAGATATTTAGGTAAATTAAAAAAAAAATATCCATGTTTCACATTGAAATAAAACTATGATCCTACCTATCATGCAGTTCATGAAAACACATTTATAAATTTTTATTTGTACTTAATTAAAAGGGACGTTGTATAATGATATGTTAATGCTGCTTACTCCAAACTGCGTAGAGCGTGAAGTTGTCAGCGTCCGCGAGGGCGCGGCGCAGGCTCCGCTCGCAGGGCTGCTCCGCGGCGCTCCAGGGCTCGCGCTGCAGCGCCGCCCCCAGCAGCTGCGGGAACGTCTGCACGGCTGTCACATCCTTTAATAGCTTCGTTATATTATTCAAATCACTGCCAGTTCCAAGTCTCTCCTCTTCCAGACAGTCGCCTTGAATAACATCTGCAAACCAATGTCAAACATAATTATTAAGAAAAATCAAAGTCCCAACCAATGTCTGCTAATATATAATAATATATGACAAAACTCTGAGATTCAGTGTAAATCTTTCAGTTATGCACGAAAAAAATACATAAGGCTTTGAAATACTATGTAACTAACTAACTACAAAGGAACAAAAGATTGTTAAAGTTTTGCAAAGCGAACAATTAGCGTTGGTTGACACGACTCATACGAGTGCATGTGGGGATGGTGAATGTGAGAATTCACTAGGTACGTAAGGATTTACTAGTGGTAGCGGTGTAAAGAGGAGAAGGGCCACGAGCGGTGGTGTGACCTTGTGAAGTAAGATATATTTTTTAGGGTTCCGTACCCGAAGGGTGCAAACGGGACCCTAATACTGAGACTCCGCTATCTGTCCGTCTGTCCGTCTGTCTGTCTGTCCGTCAGTCACAGGGCTCTATCTCTTGAACCGTCATAGCTAGACACTTGAAATTTCCACCGATTACGTATTACTGTGGCAGATATAACAACAAATACTAAAAAAAAAAATAGTTAAAAATTAAAGGGGGTCGTCATACAAGAAATGTGTTTTTTTCGCTTGTTACTCGTACATTACCTAGTTACATTACCAGCAATTTACAAGGAAAACAAATTGTTTGCACAAAACCGGGTAATGTACTAAGAAACATTCGTTCTTTGTACATTACCAATTACATTACCAGCTATGTACAAGGAAAACATATTCTTTGCACAAAACCGGGTAATGTACTAAGAAACATTCGTTCTTTGTACATTACCAATTACATTACCAGCTATGTACAAGGAAATAAATATTCTTCCTACATTACTCGGTTTTGTACGAAGAAATAATTGTTCCTGCTACAAAACCAAGGAGGTATATTTAATAAAACAAATGCTGTTTCTTCGCACAACGTATTAGTATTGCGATTCCACATGGACACGATTTTTTAGACTAAATTTTTTAGACTACTTATTAATTTTTAGAAAAAAATAATAAGTATTTAACTAGAACCACTTTTTAGAACGCAGAAAAAATGTGTCAGCGCCATGTTTGGTGCAAGGCAAACAGAGAGCTGTGTTCCTTATTTCAAAAAACTTAATATATTAACTTTATACAGTTTATATATTTTGGAAGCATGTTTATATGTAAAACCAAATTTGGATAAATTCAAACAGATTACTAATAGGCACCCCAGAGCCTGTAAAAACAAAATACAAATACACCCACACCAAAATTCCAACATGGCTGCATATGACAGAACAGTGTTTATTTTAGGACCTAAATTATATAACAAATTACCTGACTGTTTGAAAGAACCTAATACTAGACTATTTAAATTTAAATTGAAACAATTATTATTACAAAAATGTTATTATAGTATAGAGGAATTTATATGTGTTAAATTATATGATATTGAATGATTTATAATTAAGTAAGTAATTATTTTTGTAACACCCGAGAGGGTAAGTAAGGAGAACTGTATATAGTTATAAGACCTTGTGAACTCTTACTATGCAAATAAAGAATTGAATTGAATTGAATTGAATAGAATGGTCCTCCAGTTAAGACACAGCTCTATTTATCCGAATATTAACTTCGATGTCATTCAAGGTTTTTTTTAGTATGGAATTTTTGATTGAACTTAGACTTAGAGACAGCGTAAAATGTGGCGTCATCGTGTAAAACCGATAGTAGATGTGAAAGTGTTGGATATGAACGACCAACAAATCTTTTTATAGAATTCCACCCTTCTGCATAGCTGTTAGTACGGTGTTGTTCATTGTGACAACACCATACCTTGTGGAATTCTTTGTTTTTGATCCAGGTTGTGTACATATATTTGTTAAACTTAGCAATTTTAGTATTATTCAGACTCTCGTTTTGTATATACTTCCAACCTTCTTCTATGTTTTCGATGGGCAAAATTGCCAGCCCTGCACAGAGGCAAACGTGACGATTACTAACTATTGATGTTTTTTTTATTCCTAAACTTCTAGCTTTTCGCTTTAAGCTCTTATGGAAATGAAAGTAACAACCTCGTATTACAATGTTTGGGAATATTTTTTCAATAGCATTTCTTGCCGCTAATTCAAAATCAAATGTTAATTGATCGGGTTCCCATTCGGGTATCTGAGATTTTATCATATGGAATAAATATTTCGTAAGTGAATTGCAGAGGAATTATATTTGTTGATTCATCGTCACTTCAATGTTTTTTGGTTGATTTGATACGCAACTATCATGATGCAGAACACCAGCTGTAACTTTCTCTTCGGTCACTGTTAAATTGCCTCGACATGTCTTAAAATTCGCACACGCCCAGTATTGTGAACCATTTTGAAAACGCTTTCCTTTATGGTATTTATGGTCATCATATAACAATATTTGGCCTCCTCTTCTGGACGTGATATACACCAGTTCGCTCGTAGAACTACTCGGAATTTCAGTAGACATTATGAAACTATTTTCCCATTCCTTTGTATCTTCATTTCACAAATTAACTATTTTATGACATGAATTGAATGCATGATGTCAAGCTTGTCAATATTTGAAAATAAAAAGATAAACCCACATTAATAAGTTAGATACACTACTTGTGGAACCTCCTTGGTTTTGTACCAGGAATAACTATTTCTTCGTACAATCCGAGTAATGTAGGAAGAATATTTATTTCCTTGTACATAGCTGGTAATGTAATTGCTAATGTACAAAGAACGAATGTTTCTTAGTACATTACCCGGTTTTGTGCAAAGAATATGTTTTCCTTGTACATTGCTGGTAATGTAACTAGGTAATGTACAAAATTCAAAATTCAAAAATTCAAAATATCTTTATTATCATAGGATATTTATAATATCTCTTAATAATAGTCACTTTGTTTTGTTTTGCACAAATGTTGACGTCAAATCGTTACTTAAAGCTAAGTTTACGCCGCTTCCTAGGCGCAAGTGCAGAAGAAGCGGCAACAAACTGCACTGCACGTTTTCTCCAAAGACGTCAACTAACAAACTAAAAACTTAAAATTAGTTATATAGATGGACAGAGATTACATTGTTTATTATGTCATAATTAAATTGAATTATAAGTATTACGAAATTTAAAATAATGTCAGGATGCTGTTAGGACTGCCACGCGTTCTAAATATCAGCGACGTCGTTTTTTTGCGAATAATGGCTGCAAAGCCGTCAACTTGATACTCAGCAAACATCGCCGATGCACTACAGAAACGAGGCAATCCCAACAACATCCTGAACACATCATTATATTGGACTCGCAGGGTGTCCAGCGACTTCTTGGTGTAGCTGACCCACAGATTCCCCGTGTAAATGCTTTGGCAATACGCTTTAAAAAGGGTCACCTTTACCTCTTTACTACAACGATAGAATCTGCGAGCCAGCATATTACCTCTAATCGCAAGAGCCCTACGTTCCCTATCTATGTCAGCATCGTCTTTAAGGTCGTCGGTAATTATATGTCCCAGATATTTAAATTTTGATACACGTTGAATGTTCACGCCGTTCAGGGTAATGTTAATACCTGTATCGGGACTTTTACCAGCGGCCCTAAATACCATGTATTCTGTCTTTTTTACATTATATATGAGCCCGTGCTCAGCAGCATAGGTCTCACAAACCCTTAACATTTCGTTTAGACCCCCAGCAGTCGGACAGAGAAGCACACAGTCGTCAGCATAATTTATATTGTTGATGCTAACTCCGTCAATCCGGCATCCGACACGCATACCACTTAGCTTGACAATGAGGTCATTTATATATATGTTAAAGAGTGTAGGAGACGTCAAGCCTCCCTGTCTAACTCCACTCTCCAACATATATTCTTCTGAGAAAGAGTCCGCCCATTTTACACAATTGGTCTGGTTGGCATACCAGAACTTGAATATATTTAACAACTCAAACGGTAAATCCCTGTCCTCCAGCATCTTCCATAATATATTGTAAGACACCAAATCAAACGCCGTAGATAGGTCTAAGAAACAGCCATACACCGGTGTCCCACGATTAGTATAGTATTGGACAGTGTGTTTTAGACTTACAATTGCACTCTCGGTAGATAGTCCAAACCGAAACCCAAACTGTGCATTATGTAGATTGGCTATTTTTTCCAGGTAAGAATTAAGCACACTGTCCAGCACTTTAGCAATAGTCGTTGCCAGTGAGATTGGACGATAATTTTTCTTATCCGAAACGTCACCAGTTCTATTTTTCACAATGGGCACCACAATGGTTTTCAACATTTCTTGTGGTAAATAAGAATGACTGATACACATTGTGAAAAACAGAGCCAGGACCCTCGGAAGGTGAACACCCGCATGCTTAAGATGCTCAACACTAATGCCATCATGTCCGGGAGACTTGCCACCAGTCATATTTTTTAGGGCATTTCGTACATGTTCTGCTGTAACACGCACTAGTTTGGCTTGTTCCTGAAGTAAAGGTTTGTCAAAAGTGGGAACCGAGGGGCCTAGTGGTGTTTTAACTTTAAAATGATCCCTAAACATTTCTGCAATATGAGCAGGCTCACTCTTCCCTTCCACACTAGCTGGCAAACCAGACTTAACCTCAAGCTTTCTTGTTGCTTTCCAGAAACGATTAAAATTTTTAGCAGATCTATGTTTTGCTAAAACGTCCATTTTAAGTTGGTCTTGATTTTGTTGACACCATTTAAGTCTACTTTTAAATATTTTACGCGATTTATACATTCGCTCATAGATTCTGCCTGACTGAGGCCGATTATATAACAACCACATTTGATAGTCAAGCCTGGCCTGCTTGTGAGCATCATAAACATGCTTGTTCCACCCACATATATGCCTATTATTGCTCCTCCTTCCCCCACGAGATTTACTGGACTTACTTGCCGCGTCGCTTAGGGCATGCACAATGTCATCATATAAGCGGTCCAGTACTTTCCTATGCTCACTCGAGCTACACACTCCGTGGCTGCAATCCGTGAACTCAGAAGGAAAATCAATCTCACGCATATTACTATTACATAGGTCGTGGTATTTAGCTATCTGTGCCTCGTCTCGCTCTCCCCATATTACCGTGCTTCGTTGCAGGCTATGCGACACTAACTTGGGTCTTACAATGTTAAGGTCGCATTTTACAATCAGAGGCAAATGGTCAGACACAAACACGTCTTCCATTACCTCCACTCCCACTACAGTCTGCCACGCAAGGTCTGTCACACAACAGTGGTCTAACCACCTACGGCAGCCGTGCGCAGCGCTTACGTAGGTATAAGTGTTACTCTGCTCGCCTAGTTTTTCCACATCGGCGCAGACCCAGCTCTGCTCCGAGCAGAAGGTTTTAAGTTCATTATAGAACAGTTCATGGGGGTGCGCGTTAAAATCTCCCAGTATAAATACACTTTCAATATTTTCATTTTCTATAATAGCGCTTATCTCGCCCAACACATCGGTAAATATAGGCAGATTAGCAAGTGAGTCCGTTGGCATGTATACGGAAAAAACCAGAATCGTCCACCACCCAATATTGGCTCTGATAGCTACAATGCGATCATTAGTGCACTTTATTATAGTTACGCTGTCAAAGATGCCCTTTCTCCAGAGTATCGCCACCCCCCCATACGGCCTTCCGATCAAAGGGCCGATAGACGTGTCCACCGCCGACTTCCCTGTATAATCAAAATCATTCGAAAGAGTCCCCAGTACCGGTACGTCATGGGGAAGCAAACAAGTCTCCTGTAGCGCAATGATATCTGATTTTTTCAATATACTCTGTATGTCATTAAAAGATCTGGAGACAAAATAACAATTAAAGCTTACGAAATTCAAAGTTTGACTTGGTTTTAAATCCATATATATTTAATTTAATTTATTTAGCTTTAACTATTTACCTTCGTTTTATACAAAAAATGTACAAAACGCCTAAACATTACACCATTTGGCCAGAAATTATCATTTAAGAATGTATTTATTTTATATTTCGAGACATACAGTTTATATGAGTTGTATGATTTTGTTTTTCTCATATTTATCTTTTTTAATGATACAGATTCATTTGTTTTTTCTCTTATATAGTTAATTATATCATCTTCACTTGTATCTTTACTAACATTTGATATTAAAATAGGTATCTTTACATCCGCAGCTTTAAATTTACCGTTTGGGGCAGTAGGAGCACATCCTTTCTGCCCTATTAACTTATATCGTTTTGCAGATTTATTTCTTACAACTTGCCATTCTGAGTCCCCTAGCATTTGCTCATATTTTGCACCACTATTAAGAGTGATACCACTGCCGCCGCTTGAAAAGTCTTGCATCGGTCTCGATTGATTACCAGTAGAAGGGCCTCCGCTCGTCTCCAACACGCACACATTCGCCGTCCGTACAGCTGACCGGCTTACAACACTAGCACTTGGAGGGGACTCCGCGTGTGGCGATAATAACAATCCTGGGACCGTCTCGCTCTCTCCTACCACACCTGAATACCGTAGAGCAGTTGCGACCTCAGTACTTGGAGAGGCCTCCGTTCGCTGTGACTGTGGTTGCATTGTCCTGCTCACACTCACACAATCCGCGCTCACCGAAAATGTCCGACAAACGATCTCTTTCATCACCTTCGGCTGCGCACACGCCGTCTCACTTACACCTGCATCGCTACAGTACGTCGAACTCTGTCTGTTCGAAACCGCCGCATCGGCCTCCACGCGCTGCGACTGTGATTGCTCTGTCTCGCTCACACTCACATGATCGGCGGCGCTCATCGGAGCCGTACGGCAAGCTCTCTCTTTCATCTCCGTCGTCTGCGCACACGCCGTCCCACTTGCACCTGCTTCGCTACAGTACGTTGAACTCTGTCTGTTCGAAACCGCAGTATCGGCCTCCACGTGCTGCAGTGTATCCGTCGCTGCCTTTTGTACGCAACCGAGAGGGATAGAATTATCCGACACTTCGTTTACCGACGTCTGACTCATGGAAGGTCGTTCGTTGAACCCGGCAACAGCTGACTTTTGTGATTTTATAGAATTATATTCGGGTATATACTGAAGTCCAATCGGTCCGCTTTCCATTTCAAAACTGCTTTGTAAGCATGCACCTCTCCTTTTATTTACTTTGTTCTGAAATTCATCAGTTAATGAAGCGTATTTCATAAGGGACACTTCTTGCTTAAGTAAGTTAAATTCCTCTGCACTTACAGTTTTTTCTTCAAATACATTAAATCTGTTTTTAAGTGCCAAGAGTTCCTTTATAAATCGAGTAGCATCAACATGGTCATAGGTGACAGGAGGAATCAAATCCAAATTTCGGGCACAGAAGATTGGGAACTTTAATGGGTCGGTACTCTTCATGAATCCAATAATGTCATCCAAATCCCGTGTCATTCTCTTCTTCCCTTGCTTCCTCCTTACAGGCATCTTTTTTGCATTTGGCACCGATTCAAATAGCAGGGTTTTAGCGTGTGTTATGTCTTCCTCGGAGAACGTTGTAGTACACAGCTGGTGAATACTCTCCTCATTCGTATAGTCAATCACATGCCTGACAAAAGTTAGCAGTTCATTTATAACAATGTTGCAATTACTGCACTTCACAATATTTACGTTCGCCATATCGGGCGCGCGATGATGAGTCACCGTAACGAAACGATTTCAACGCGTCCGCATTAGCTTGCGCGACACGCGAGACTGAACACAACACAATTTATGAACACAACTTAAAATTTAATTCAATGATGTTTCAGGCTGGCCCTGATCTAGATAATCTATGTTTTGCTCCCGCTTCCACGCACACAAATTTACTCTAGCCGAAGTGAGACAGCGAGCCATGCGCGGTGAAAGGATCGCGGTATATCAATGAAGCTGGTTTGGTTTTGAGGTTTTTTTCGTTTTACGAAGAATATTTAAGAGTTATTTAAAAAGTAAGACATAATGATGACTGCCTTATGTTTAATACAATTATAATCCAAAGTTACTTAGGCTAATTTATTGTATTTCTTGAATACTTTCCATTTTAGTATAATTCTGAGGTAATTTCGAGGCAACTTTGCAATGTTTTTCTATTCGAGAAATTTTTGTGTATTCGAAACATACTAATGTATAGGGTTAGTCCTAAACTTTGCTGTGTTTTTATTTCAAAATGAGTATTTCGTTACTATTGATAATATTTAAGATCGCTCTAAGTAGATATTATTAGGGTCATACTCTTAAAAAAAGGAATTTAAAAATGAATTTCAAGACTTCATAAGGAATTCTAAAAAAGTTAAGATTCGGATTCCGGGATGCAAAAAAACCCTGGGTATCGAGTTTCAGTCAAATCAGGTCCCAAACCTCAGGACATTTACATAATTTAAGGAAGGCACTAGCCGCGCTTAAAAGTTTTGATTATTTATTTATTGTAAAACTATTTAAAATAATGAATGAGAATATTTGCACAGGTTTTAAGACTGCAGACATTCTTCGAATTTTTTATTGAACACCAGAATCTTTATTTGCTATCTACACATACGCATTGCGCTGTATTGTATATGCACTCTGGTGACGAATTTAGACAAATTCAGAAGCGCAGCGTACGGTCTGCCTTATCAGCGTTTTCATCCCCATATTTATTTGAGAATTTCGGAGAACTTTAAATTTTTTTATCTTTTTGCAAAAGACACATTATTTTTATTTATTAATTGTACGTGTTTAAGCATGAATCAATCTTCATATAAGTGTTATTACGGGGTTTTCTGGATGAAATAAAAAATGAAAATATAAACAATTATTATTTATTACAACTAATAGCCTAAACCTAATCCTTAATCTAACTAAACCTAATCTATGTGGGCGCCAGGAGAGTTTTTATTCTTTATTCGCTGGAACCCTTCCAAAACCTTTTGATGCCACGGATCTCAGTTGGTTAATGTTTTTGGTTGATTCATTCCTCAATAAAAGGGCGTTACCACAGGCTAAAACAACGAAATATGTATGTAGTTACATACTTTCCTATTGCCTTATTTGAACATCTAACTTTTATTTCATATAGATAAGTACTTAGTAACTTACCCCTTTTCTGCTCACCACACACATACACTTTTTATTACTTTATTCAGTATGATATTTCAAGATATATTGATTATTAACAATTTCTTTATTTCGGGAATTTCGATAATTTTGCTTTCCTTGTGGATCACAATTCACGCCACACCCAAAAGTGATTCGCCGATTTTTATCCACCCGGTGGTTTATTATTCTCTTACCCTCACTATATTTTATAAATTTAACATTTAGTTTGGCGCCGTATTTGAATGGTAGGTACCTCATTACATTCCCTCGCCCAATGAAAGAAAGAAAATATCCAATATTTTATTTCTTTAAACTTTTGCTCCTTGCCAGAGTGGTTTCATATCTTTGGCATGCCAAACCCCAATCGGTTTACCATAAACATTGTTCAAATAAAATACATTATCTGATAGTTTCCTGACAATAATAGCTTTTTCAAATTTTGGTGCCAATTTAGCTGTAAATTTATTTGCTGCATTTGATAGTAATTTAGTTTTTCGCCACACAACATCAACTATCTCGAATTCAGCTACTCGACGTTTAATATTATAATATTTTATGCTTTTGTCATGAGCAGCTTGTAATCTTTGAGAAACTGTGCTGTACATCTCTGATCTTGTATTCACCTCAGCCAGATAATCATTTATATTAACTTGAAAAGTTGTGTTTTGAAGAGAATTTTGTTTTTCGTTGTTATTACAGCTGACTGGAATGGATGTCTCTCTTCCAAAAAATAGATAAGAAGGTGTATACTCTGTTGTTTCATGCACTGATGTCCTAATTGCGTGGGCAAACTTTTGCAAGTGCACATCCCATTCATTGTGTTTCTTTGAGTTTATATATGCCGAAATCATGGTGCCTATCACTCTATTCACTCTTTCTGTAGGATTACTTTGTGGATGGTAATTGGGCGTGTACCAAATCTGGCAGTTGTAATTACCTGCTAATTCTTGAAACAAATTTGATACAAATTGTTTACCATTGTCACACACTATTGCCTGTGGACCACCAAAGAGCAAAAATTGACTCTCAAGGATATCACAAATTTTGTCTGCCTTTCCAGTTCTTAATGGAAAAAGAAGAGTAAACTTACTAAATAAACAGGTTACGACTAATAACATTGTGTTACAACTTTTGCTTTTGGGAAATGGCCCCATGAGATCAAGTGAAATTATCTGCCATGGTCTTGTTACTGTCCTTTGCTGCCCCATATGCCCCAATGGTAATTTCTGCGATACTTTAACTTTAGCACATATTTCGCATTTGCCCACATACTCTTTTACGTCTCTCAATATGTCAGGCCAAAAGTAATACTGTTTTACTCTAAATGAGGTCTTACGAATCCCTAAATGACCTGCCGTAGTCTCATCATGGCATTTCCCTAAGATCACCGACCGCAAAGCCTCTGGAATAAAGAGTTTCCAGTCATTACTTTTGTCTGGATATTGCTTCAATCGTACTCTTCTATACAACAGTCCATTCTTAACCCGCCAATCAGGTGATTTTTCATGTCCATTCGTAATTTTAAGCACTTTATTTTTATACCAATCATCTTTATGTTTATCCGTAATACTAATACTACGGTTACTGACTGCAATAGCATCAATACACCTAGACAATGCATCGGGGACTACATTGCTTTTTCCTGGTCGATGAACTACATCAAAGCTAAATTGCTGTAATTTCATTGCCCATCGAGCCAGTCGCCCATGAGGATCTTTCATTTTATGAAGTGTCTTAAGAGCACTATGGTCTGTAACTACTGTAAAGTTGGTGCCCTCAATATAAGGTCGAAATTTATCAATGGCATAAACAATACTTAAAAGTTCTCTTTCAGATGTTGAGTATGCTTGCTCACGATCATTTAATTTCCTACTCAAGTATGACACTGGTTGCTCCACATTGTTAATCTTTTGGCATAAAACGGCACCTATACCTTTACTTGAAGCATCACATTGAATTATAAATGGCTGGCTAAAATCTGGACATGACATTACTGGAGTTGATGTTAGAAGAGTTTTTAGATCTGTAAAAGCTTTTTCTGCCTCATCACTACAAATGAATTTCTTGTTTCTTTTACCTTTTGTCAAATTATGGAGTGGAGATGCTATAATAGCGAAATTTTTTACAAATCTTCTATACCAACTAGCAATACCTATAAACCTCTTAAGTTCAGTAAAATGTCTAGGCCTTGGGAAGTTCAAAATGGCTGATACTTTATCTGGATCGGTACGCAATCCGTCTTTATCCACAATATAACCCAGAAACCGTAAACTAGGTCTAGCAAAATTGCATTTTTCTACATTTATAGTTAAACCTGCATCATTCAGAATAATCATTACGCGTTTTAAGATGTCTAAATGTTCTTCAAATGTTTATGTACATACGACAATGTCATCCAAATATACCCAAACCTTAGAATCTAGACAATGGAATAGAATATCCATAAGTCTTTGTTGTGTTTGCGAAGCATTAACTAATCCAAACGGCATAACTTTAAAATTGAACAAACCCCTGCCAGGTACCGCAAAAGCAGTCTTTTGTTTGCTGGATTCTTCTAATTCAATTTGCCAAAAAGCAGATTTTAGGTCTATAGTGCTCAGATACTTAGCATTGCGTAAATTATCTAAAATAGTAGAAACCCTTGGCAAAAGATATGTATCTCTTTTAGTTACTTTGTTTAATTGTCTGCTATCTAAACAAAGCCTATTTTGCCCATTTGGTTTCTTTACCAGTACAACAGGTGAACACCATGGGCTTTTGGATGGTTCTACTACATCTTTCTTCAACATATCATCTAACTCACGTTCGATTTCTCTTTTAACAACCGGAGAAAAATTATACTGTTTTTGATATATAGGTTTACTGTTTCCTGTATCTATATTATGTTTTATAATATTTGTTCTACCTAGCCCATTTCCTATTTTCTCATTTATTTCCTTAATTGTTTCAAGAAGTGTTTGCTTCTGATCTTCCTTTAAGTTTTCCTTACTAATAATTGAAGTTGAATGATCATCTACAGCATAAATCGCACTAACCTCATGCAAATTTCCTTTAAAATTAAAAGAAATTCCAAAAATGTCAAAAAAATCTTTACCCAAAATCAATGGCTGTGACAAATTAGGCATGAGTAGCATGGGAATAATGTGAAACTGATCATCAAATTGTACTGGAACATCAAAAACTTCTGTTATGGAATGTTCCGTACCATCCGCCGTTGAAACGTGCATAGCCTTTAGTTTTTGTTTTTTTATACCAATATCTTTTAAACTATTAGCAAAGCCAGAGTTGACCACCGTGCGAGTGGCTCCTGAGTCCAATAAACCATTGCATTTAAGATTCAGAATATTGAGAATCACGTATGACCTATTATCAAATTGTTTCTGTAATATCAAAGGTTGCACACTGTCTTTACACAAGAATTGACGTATATAATCTAACCAATCCTGCCATTCTTTACTTTTTCTATTCAGGGAAAAGCTCATTTGGCAGATTTCTGGCTCTCCCCGTTCCCGTTTCCCTTACAATTTCCACAGTCTCTGGATGTAACACCAAAACGTCCACACTTGAAGCAAAATAATCTTTGCTTTGGCAGTTGACAAGCTCTAAAAATATGACCCATCTCACGACAATTCCAACAACGCATTGTAATGGACCTATTATTGGGTTGTGGGCTTTTAATTTCCGAAATTTCTTTATGTCCCTCTGTCACTGACGATGAGTTAGAGCGATACGCTAGGTCTGGTTCCAAGGAATTAACTACAGATTTTGGTTCTTGAAAATTATCACAACTAATTTTAGTTCTTTCTACTATCCTCATGACATTGATTAGATCAGCTATTGATGTAAATATATCTCTGCAAACTGCCCTTTGGTAATATGGCTGAAGATTTTTCATTATTATCATAATTTTTTCAGATTCTGAAATTTTGGTAGGCAATCTGTTAAACATATTTTGCATGACTGAAATTAATATAATAACTGGCTCATTTTTACCTTGTGTTCTGGATTTTGCTTCTGATAATAATTCCTCTTGATAGTACGGTGCTTGAAATGTGCGTTTTAGCAATACTACAAGTTCTTGCCAATTTCCTACGTATTCCCTATTGGCTCTAAACCAAATCAAGGCATCCCCTTTGAAAAAATCTATAGCGTGACGCCATAAATCACCTTCTGTGGCATTGCGCGCATCTTTAAGTTCATCTACCCGTTCAATAAAAGCATTAATACTAAGATTATTATCTCCTGAAAAGCAAACACCCCATTGACTAATTGGAACAAGTATGCGTTTATTATACTGCTGTGTATCCTCATACACAGTCGAATTAAATATCTTAGTGTGTGGTTGTTGCATAATACTATTTTGGAATGTTGGATCTTCTAAGTTGAGATGTGCAAAGCTTACTTTTCGCTGACTCGTGATTGGCTTGTCACCAGTCGGCAAAGGCATGAAATCTTCTTTATTTGACTTAGATGTAGACGGCAATATGGCCTCCTGAACATTATGGCCTTCAATTATTCTTAAAATTTTGTTACCATCTTCCCCTAAGGATCTGTGCAATTCTTCTTTCATTTCAGATGTTATAATATTATTATCTTCTAAATCATCTTTACCTTCTAGTTCATTAAGTAAAAATAACGCTTTATCTAAAAGGACTTGCTTTTTTTTTTCTTCAATATCTTCCACAACTGTAGTCAATTTTAATCTATTTAAAACATGGTACAATCGCGAAACTAAACGCTTGAAAAGTTGTTTGTCCGGTTTTTCATTTAACTCTGAGATATAGCTTGAAATATTATTTAACTTAGCAGCACAATTATCCAGCTCCTGGCTTGGATTTTCAATGCAAGATTTAGGAGTAATTAATTTGTATGAAACCTCTTGTGAACTTTCAGCCTTAATCATTTTTTTAAGTACTATTTTTAGAGCAGATACTAAACCACCGGGCTGACTATAGCCTCGACACGCCAACTCAAATTCCACTTCATCTTTAAGTAAAAACTGGACATCCATTTCGAAACAAGAAACAACACTAGAAGTCCACAAAAAATACAAATTTATCTACATGTGTATAATATATATGTGTAATGTATATATGTGTGATTAATTAAAAATTGTGACGAAGCCAGTAAAAAAAAAGAATTGCAATTACTAAAAATGTTAAAATACTCGTATGGCCCGATTAGTGAAAGAGAAACAGAAGAACAAAGAAACAAAAATCTCCCAAGCTATTTAAGTGCCCTTTCCCTCGATCGCCTTTTACGATCTGCCCGGGAAGACAAGCAGCTGACACATTCTACGTTTTTTCTTCACTCCCAGGCCAGCATGGGAGTAACTTACTCACAAGTTAAATCAATTATAGTGGAACTTGGCTATCACACTACTGTGCACCTGTTTACAATACTGCAAATAATAAATAAAATTTCGTTAAGTGCCACTAAAAATCTTACACAATTACACGTGAACAAAGGTTATATACACCGATATTACACCATATATAAAAAATCAACGAATGACAACATACATTGTAAGGTATATATTTTTCTTAAAAAAAAATTTACATTTATGTGTCACGCCCGGTGACCGTTATTTTAGTAAATAAATACCTATATTTCATCTCAGAGAACCCTCATATTTTAACGTTGGGCGTCATTTATTACGGGGTTTTCTGGATGAAATAAAAAATGAAAATATAAACAATTATTATTTATTACAACTAATAGCCTAAACCTAATCCTTAATCTAACTAAACCTAATCTATGTGGGCGCCAGGAGAGTTTTTATTCTTTATTCGCTGGAACCCTTCCAAAACCTTTTGATGCCACGGATCTCAGTTGGTTAATGTTTTTGGTTGATTCATTCCTCAATAAAAGGGCGTTACCACGTGCTAAAACAACGAAATATGTATGTAGTTACATACTTTCCTATTGCCTTATTTGAACATCTAACTTTTATTTCATATAGATAAGTACTTAGTAACTTACCCCTTTTCTGCTCACCACACACATACACTTTTTATTACTTTATTCAGTATGATATTTCAAGATATATTGATTATTAACAATTTCTTTATTTCGGGAATTTCGATAATTTTGCTTTCCTTGTGGATCACAATTCACGCCACACCCAAAAGTGATTCGCCGATTTTTATCCACCCGGTGGTTTATTATTCTCTTACCCTCACTATATTTTATAAATTTAACATTAAGTTTGGCGCCGTATTTGAATGATAGGTACCTCATTACAGTGTATTTATTATTTTTTAACTCAGTCGTATACGCAAGAATTCCTACGACGTATTCGCTTATATTTTCTTCAAATTTTAACCTTTTTAACTAAATTTTCGAATAAATAAAAAAAAATACAAATCATTTTCATTCACTTTTTAAGATTTTCCTTTGTCTTTATTTCTCTGTAACTTATACACAACTTCATGTTTTAAATTCCATGTAAACAACAAAGACATGAACGTCGCGCACCGCAAAAAAATTAAACACGTCTCAGGTTATTTTAATTAAACAAACTAATACTGTCACTATCAATTTTAACATTGTAAGAAATGGCGCGTTTAAATAGAAAAAGTAAGATCTTTTGTAAAAGTGTTTTTACCCAGTGAAATGTGAAATATACAAGATTCAAAGCATCTCCAGTTTTATTTAAAAGTACCCTGATGAAAAGTTAATAATACAATACATGGCGATGCGAACACAAGGTGCGAGGATGTATATTCCTGTCGTGTGAAGGTGATACTTACAGCAACACAGCAGCAACAAGCCTAGTTTGAGTTTCTCAGTTATCATTCTGCTGATCAATGATAACTTTCTTGCGAGTAGGTACCTGGTTAACTAGTAGGTACTTTACTGAAGAAACAAACTGCCGTCCAAAATGTGAAATGGCAATGTTGTGTAAAGTATTTACTTAGTGAATATAAGTAAATACTTTACACAAACGCTTTAATTGTGAATAACCGTCCAAAGACGTGTACGGGGCACGCTCAGTTTAGGGTTCCGAAGGCGCCCGTCACAACTTGGGAAATTTGTTTTTATAGTTTTACTTCTTTTTTATTATCCATGAAAAAATAAGCGATCATTTAACCTAAGGACTTTGTACCGGACATGGGGCGGCATATTTAGTTTTACTTTGATTCAGTCTGGTGCTGTTGGATATTGTATCACCGCACCGGGTGCCACCCTAGCTACGCCATTGCTTCTTCTAAGCATATGGGAACGTTTGTATCGATGTACGAGTATGGATGTATAGATGTTTTAATTTTTGTTCCGATTTCTTTTTGATTTCGAGATTCCGAGTGATGTTTTTTATGAATAGATAGTTTATTAAAACCCACTTACATAATATTCAAAAATATCTTCAGAACACTAGTATAGGTTTTTTTTTTTTTTTGGGAAAATTTGGATTGTCAAAAAATGAACACCGTGGGATGCACGCCGCGTGCATCAGCTAGTTCATCATACATTGAATTTTTTCTTAAATTTTTAAAGCCAAAAAGCTTGCAAAGTACGAAAGGCAAATGTGACTCTATTAAGCTACGGAACCTTTGATGAGTTTGATCAATCATTTAAAGAAAACTCATTCTAGGTATTGTATTTTTATACCTAAATGAATTGTTTAGTTTTTCATCATTGAAATTATTTACATACAATGAAAAAAAGATGTTGCATGAATTCAAAAAAATCCAGATATATTTATTCAGAATAAAGCATTGGCAGGAGTAGAGTTCCGAAGTTACACGTTACATGGAGACTTTATTTTTCATAATTTTACATGTTAACTACCTATTTTATTTTATCGTAAAATGTCATAAAACTGAGTCAGATAGCAAAAAACAGTACAATAAATCATTGAAAACCACTGAAGCTTTATTTAAAGGAAAGACGGCATATTTTAGACATAATGTTAATAGTCAAATACACAATCCAAAATTTCTGGATTTTCCTACTCCTCCTTTTCCTTTTATTTTTCCTTCCATTATAGTTTAAAAAACTCATCGTGACGCATTAGATGGCCGAACATTTTCTCCTTCTATTTTCTATAATTACACCCTTCTTAGCCATGCGTACACTTAAACAGCTGGCAGAAGATGAAGCAGAGAGGTTTCCATTAGCAGCATCAGCGCTGAAATCATCATTTTATGATCTTCTAACAGGGGTGGAATCAATTGACCTTGACAAAAAAAATGCTAAAGGAATTGGTGTTCATTTTTGCAACAGCAGGTATGAACCTCAGAAATTGGTCTAGCAATGGGCTCCTGGACGATTTATCACCAGAATTGCTAAATGCACCCCTAGAGTTCAAGTGCCAAGAATCAAGAAAGACACTCGGTTTGAAGTGGATATCATTATCCGATAGTTTCATATTTGACAATCAATTATGTGATCAAAATAATAAGCCTATTACAAAACGGCAACTTCTATCCAATATTTCGAAAATTTTTGATCCCTTAGGATGGTTATCTCCACTCTCGACCCGAGCAAAACTACTGTTTCAGAAAACATGGAGTACTAACATGACATGGGATGAAGAGATCCTATCAGAGTTACATAAAAAATGGGTTCGTTTAGTCAAAGAATTTAACACTATAAATATAATATCAAAATTCCTCGTTTTTTAGGAAATATAAAAATATCAGTTCAATTGCATTCATTTTGCGATGCTTTAGAAAAGGCGTATGTTTGTGCAATATACCTACCTATAATACCTTGTGACGCACGACGGTAAAGGCGGATGCACATCAACGCTAGTAGCTGCAAATCCAAACTAGCTCCGAAATCGACTGAACAAACTTTGGCGCGTCTTGAACTACTAGGTGCGGTACTGCTTTCACAACTTCTTGAAAAGGTGTTAAAATCTATTTCTTATCTTGATGCCAAGTTATATGCCTGGACTGATTCAATGATCGTCCTCGGTTGGCTACAGGGAGATCCATCAAGATGGAAGCAGTTTGTCTCAAACCACGTACAAAAGATCGTAAAAGTCGTGCCATCCTCCTGTTGGCAACACGTAAAGTCCGAAGATAATCCCGTGGACTGCGCTACTAGAAGAATTCATAAAAAAGCCCTATCAGATTATAAATTGTGGTAGGAAGGCCCATCATGGCTTTTAAAATTCGATCCCAACACTCACAATCATAAAAATTATGAAACTCCAAATATTGAAATGAAAAGGCATTATGTGAACGCAGCCTTACAATGCGAATCTTCACTAGTCAGCAATTTGCTTCAGCAACAAAGTTCACTGACTCGTGTCGTTAGGGTCATTGCATGGATATCACGTTTCGTCATATGTTCGCGCGCTAAGCAAAAGGTATAACTCGGAAATTCATTATCATTAGCGGAATTAAATTGGTCATTCAATTTGATCGTAAAAGCTGAGCAAGCCTATACATTTGAGGAAGACATTAATTATTAAAAATTGCATGGTCGATTTCGTAGCAGTAGTAAGATCATAGGCCTCAACCCTTTCATCGATAAGGATGGCATCTATTTATTTATTTAATAATTACATTGCATTGCACATGAATAATTCAATACAAAATATAGTTACATATTTAGCGAAACATTACATGCACCTTCAGGCATTGCAATGGTACGAGAGGGAGGTAGACATATTTGATTTTTTATCTTGTAGGTATTCGGCGACTGAATAATATGTTTTTTTTAACAGATGGTCTTTTAATAATTTTAAAAAGGTTTTGTAACTTTTTTTGTCTTTTATGTTATTGGGCAATTTATTATATAATTTAACAGACATAGGGTAAGGTCAAGACTTATGTAGTTCTAACCTTGATGGTATTTGTATTATGTCATTTGGTGTGCGCGATTCGTATCGACGCGGAACGTCAGTGATTTTTTTATAAAAATAAGAATTCTTCCTAACAAATTTACACAACTCTAATATGTATATACTTGGCAAGGTAAGTTTCCTGAGATTTGTGAAGTGTTCCTTACAAGTTTAAATTCACGCTGCCTCAGATTGGTGAGTATTCGAACACACTTTTTCTGGAGCAACAATAAGTAATGGACATCCGTACTATCACCCCACATTATCACTCCGTAACACAGACACTGAGAGTGTCGAAGTCGTAACGCCGGGTCATTTCTTGGTGGGTGGTCCCTTGGTTACCTTTCCTTAACATAAGCTTGAATCATCTAAAATTGATTATGGTGCGGGTTGAATGTGATATTGTAAATGGATCGTTTATTAACGAAAAATCAAGCCACATTATTCACGAATTTACTCCAAACGTACCACCAGTTTACCGCATAATTGAAATACCAAAGAATACTATTTATTTTCCTGTGAACAGAAATACAGTAACAACAATTAACATAAAAATATTGGATTCAAATAATAAATTAGTAAATTTTAGAGGTGAAGAAGTGCAACTGTATTTACATTTACGAAAATATGATTGAATACAATAAACATATAATAATAGCAGGTGATTCTAAAAAGATCAGTCCTAATCAAGCAATTCAAAAGGCAACACATAACCGTAAAAAGATAAAAAAAATAACAGCATCTAATATATATTTTTTGAAATCAATCGGTTTATTAAAATGAATATTTTAAATGTGATATATCCGCTTCTCTATGATAACTCTATAGTAAGCATAGAAACACATTAGTATAAGCCATATATTACCAGTTTTAATAAAAATGACGAAATCAGAATACCGATTAATCAACAAGACTTATATGTACTTCCATGTGCTAGCACCTTATACTTAGAGGGTCGAGTCAATGTAATCAAAAGCGATACTAAAGTTAAAGTCTCAGATGTAAAGATCACCAATAACCCCGCGCTGTATTTATTTCAAGATATACGCTATGAATTAAACGGTGTTGAAATAGATAAGGTGAAAAATGCAGACATAACGACTACTATGAAATCATTACTATCAATGAGCGATACCGAATCAAAAATATCAACAAAAGTGTGGTGATGTTATATACATGGTACTAGTAATAAGATTGCAGGTCACTTTACTGCGTCTGTACCACTTAATAAAATACTAGGATTTGCAGAAGATTACCAAAAAGTGAATATAAATTGTAAGCATGAGCTTATTTTACTTCGAAGTAATACGGATCTCAACGGATTGACGGTCAATGCTGGCGAGGAAGTGAATAGCATTGATATTCTCAAAATGGTATGGCGAGTACCACATGTTAAGGTATCCGACAAAGAAAAAATAAATTTACTTAAAATTCTTGAAAAAAATAGACCTATACAATTAGCGTTTAGGAATTGGGATCTGTACGAATACCCTTTGCTGCTTAAGACCACAAAACATACCTGGACGATAAAAACTTCATCACAAATTGAAAAGCCTTGGTATGTTAGTTTAGGATTGCAAACTGATCGTAAGAATAGTACTTCAAAAGATATGTCTCATTTTGATCACTGTAACTTGCGTGATGTTAAAGTTTTTTTAAACTCAACCTATTATCCGTACGAAAGTTACCATACCCACTTTGCCCAGCATAATTTTGCTTAATTTATATGAGCAGTATGTAAACTTTCAACAGTCGTATTATGGACGTAGATTGGGTTGCTTGTTAAGTCCACAGGAATTCAAAGATATTGCAACTTTATTTGTAATAGATTGCTCTAGGCAAAACGATACTATTAAAACCGGACCTGTAATAAATATTCGTCTGGAATTGGAGAGTGATACAGAGATACCAGATCAAACTTCTGCTTACTGTTTAATTTTAAATGATTATATAGTTGAATATAAACCTTTGACTAATATCGTTCGTAAGATATCATGAACGCAACCGATATTTTTGTTGATGTACAAGGTTTTAAGAGTGATGCTAACGTTTTCATAATAAAAGAATTTGCTTTATCTACCGAGGAGTTTACTGAAGTATTTTTAATAAAACCTCCATACTCTTACACCTATTTGTCTAACGAGGAAAAAAAGAGAGTGAGATGGATTGAGCAAAATAGAGGTATAACTTGGAGTGAAGGATACATTGATTACAGAGAATTTAGAAGAATAGTAGTTTCATTTTTAGAAAATAAAACAGTGATAATGAAGGGTCTTGAAAAACAGAAATGGATATATGAATTGTGTGAAAACTGTTCTTTGTTAAACATTGAAGATGAAAATTGTCCTAACTTTTCTATGTTGTATAAAACTTATTGCAGACGTAAATCTATGTATAATTGTTTAAGCTATAATAAAGAATGTGCTCTTAAGAATGTCATTTGTATAAAAAAGTGGTATTTTGATAATTGTAAATTTAAATTTTTGTGTTTTAAAACTTAATAAACTATTATGACTTTTGAAGAACTTCTATTTTATTTTATTAAAAATACAAAAACAGACAGACACACACACACACACACACACACACACATACAAAAGCTTGACGAAATTAGATATCAACCTTAAAAATTTAAAATTAATATGTAAAAAATATTACAAGCCGTAATATTAACTAGCCTAAGTTTTTAGTGATGTTTAACTGTGATGATAATTAGTATGTTCGTTGGTTTGATCACGATGCTTCGTTCACCGGAAGCTCAACGTGGTCTCAAGACACAATTCAAGATGTCATTGATGGCTAGATTCGAACTCAGATTAACTAGTCAAATTACTAGCCTTACCATCAGTCCACATTGGCTTTATTGCACACGACGAAATTATTGTAGTAATGCGAAATTGCATGCAAAATTTAAAACAGCGACATCTACTGACTAACACAAGAATTATTAAATAGATCTACTTAAATTATTAGAAGTATATGTAACTACTACTTCATAAATATTTAAAACAGCGACATCTACTGCGTTTGTACTGAATCATTAAAGGAATAGTGTAAATATAAAATTGATCCAGTCAAATGCTAAAAGACGACGCTTTTGATTTCACATACAAATTAGGGTTATTTTTATTCTTTATTTATTCTGTATCCTAAAACAAAGCTTATAATTTTTCTCTTAGCCTAAAGGATAAAATCAAAGTAAAATGATTGATTTAATATTTGTTAAAAAAAATCCACCAGATGTTTCACTAGTAGGGGGGTACAAATGTATTAGTTTCCCATCTGATAATAATGTATGTTTTATCACTGAAATGAGTTACAAAAACAAACTTGCCATTTATAAAACTTTAAAGTTGACCAGAATAGTATTAGGGAAATCAAAAATAAATTTACCCCCACTAGTGGCATCTGGCAGATTTTTTTGGAATCTTTAGAGGAAAAAGGCTAATTAGTTGCAACATGTCTTACAATTACGAAGAATTAGAGTAACACAGTGAACAATTAAAGAAAAAATTGTATGATTAAAATTAAGAATTATGGTAAAATACAAATGTGAAGGGACCAAAACTAAACATGTAATTTGAATTTAACTAGGTACCCTTTTGTTGAGTTAGCTTTTTATAATATTGTTGTTTAGACTCGGAACTAATTTGCTGTGACTGACGTTTAGAAATATAATGTAATCTTATATCTAAAAATTTTTCAATAACCGCTCTAATAAGATTATTTCTGTGCATATAACCATTTACATGGTTTTCATCAACTACAAATATATTGTGTGTTCCAATAAACTTCTTGAATATGGCAACGACGATTGTTAAACGTACCTTGTTTGAATTTATAATAAAATCCTCGGTTATCTTGAATCCAAAATTTGATTCCAGTTTCAAGTTCCGCAGGATTCTTTACCCTAGTATACAAAATTTCAGACCCCTACGAGTTCCTAGTGAGACGATATAATAATAATAAAATTTATTTAATCAGACAATTGTCCATTTATTGTTACCAAAAAATGTCAAATTTGGATTTTAGAACCCACAATACGCCTAGCCATCGAGTTTCATCCAAATCGGAAGCAGTCGACTTTAGGCGGCCATCTTGGAATTCCAAAAATGTAAAAAAAAAGCAAGCCTTGGTGTGGATAGCTCGGTCTCGCCCTTCCGGCTACTTCTGTGGCCTCGTGAAAATTATTTGTGGGGGGGGGGGAGGGCTTCTCTCCACCAAGTGACTTTGGGGGCGCTTTTATCAAATTAGTAAGAAGGGGGGACTATTTTTCTAAAATTAAAAAAAATATGGGCTCTGGTAATTGATCAGGTACACCTTTCATTTTGTCTATGGGGCTAAATCTCCAAGTGCTACCGTTTAGCCAGGCTGTACCCCTTCCACGTCAGATTTCTTCAAATCTTCAACTTTCAGATTTTTCTGGTACTCGACTCCCCACCCCCTATACATTCCAATAAAAGTCGTTCCCACAGTCATCCGGGAACAGGTCAAACAACTATGTCAATGAGTGAGTCAAATTAGTCAGTGATAATTTAAGTTTAGCTTTATGTAAAAGTAGATATGAAAATAAATAATAATATAAAAAATACAATACATGGACCCTGAAATCATTTCAGTGACAGTTGTGTAAAAAAATATTATCCTAAAAAATATTATTATAAAAAAGTACAATCCGGGAAAATATTTTGATTATACTGGCAACACTAACAAAATGGACTCGCCCTTTTGTATGACAAAATGGACTCGCCCTTTTGTATTTACATTACATGAAAAAAATTGAATAATTAAATAAATTGATTATTGGATTAGGTACTTACAGATGAAATGTAATCCCATGCTGCTTACTCTTCAGTCCAACAGCATTTTTGCACGTTTTGGACAGCACAACACGGCATAATAAAATTAAAATTTCTACGGTTTCCACACGTTCACACGGTTGTCGACCATAGACTAACTGCTCGCGTCAAAGTAGATCAACACTATATAAGAGTGGTGTTTGGCTCGTCAGTTTTGGGCATGATTATGGATTCTGTAGTTATTAATTCTGTGAGTTATATATATTTACCCACATTACCACTGACTGACTCACTGATTGACATAGTTGTTTGACCTGTTTCGGGGTAGGTGGGGTAATGATTGATATATAGTCATATAGAGGGTGCTTCAGTGAGTACCAAAAAATCGGACATGTTGAAGATCATCAGATCTTGATGTGGAAGGGGTACGGCCTGCAAAAACGGTTTGGGTAAGGGGCGTGATTTTTTTTCCAAATTGTAGAAGGTTGTAAGCAATTTGACGACTGTTATTTGTTTTTTGTTTTTTTTCAAAATCCAAGATGGCCGCCATACAAGGACAATTGGCGCGTGGCGATGCCGTAGGCCAAGCCACTCCCACATATTTAGAGGGAGGTAGACATATTTGATTTTTTATCTTGTAGGTATTCGGCGACTGAATAATATGTTTTTTTTAACAGATGGTTTTTTAATAATTTTAAAAAGGTTTTGTAACTTTTTTCGTCTTTTATGTTATTGGGCAATTTATTATATAATTTAACAGACATAGGGTAAGGTCAAGACTTATGTAGTTCTAACCTTGATGGTATTTGTATTATGTCATTTGGTGTGCGCGATTCGTATCAACGCGGAACGTCAGTGATTTTTTTATAAAAATAAGAATTCTTCCTAACAAATTTACACAACTCTAATATGTAAATACTTGGCAAGGTAAGTTTCCTGAGATTTGTGAAGTGTTCCTTACAAGTTTAAATTCACGCTGCCTCAGATTGGTGAGTATTCGAACACACTTTTTCTGGAGCAACAATAAGTAATGGACATCCGTACTATCACCCCACATTATCACTCCGTAACACAGACACTGAGAGTGTCGAAGTCGTAACGCCGGGTCATTTCTTGGTGGGTGGTCCCTTGGTTACCTTTCCTTAACATAAGCTTGAATCATCTAAAATTGATTATCGCTTTTGGCGCCGTTGGTCACAAACCTACTAAAATAAATAGTTACACAGGTACACACACAGGTACAGGTGGTTTTATCAAACATCTGAACCGCAAGTTTGGGACGTTAACTTAGTAAACGAAAGTAATTTACCTTCTTGCATGGCTTCTTAGTCTTGTGGTGGCTAAAAATTCTGGTTCAGATTGAATCACGAGATTTGTTTTGTTTTTGTATCGAAACCTGGTGTACTCCTATTTACATATTAAGGGTTAAATTGTTATCTAGTTATAAAATGGTTTTGGTTTATACTTTTTTGTTGTATTTTGGTTATTTGGTTCAGGGATAATAAAATAATAGTATTGAATGTACCTAACAGTAAATACCTTAATGTAAATAAATTGAACAGTGAATTAAGATTAGCTATAATCAATTATTCTAATTGTAATTTAATAAATATTGACAATGAGAAATACGATGACATTCTGGAATTTATATGTATGAAAATTAATATTGAAATTGATTATGACAAGTATAAACGCAAATATATTGAAAATATATCAGAAGTCCATAAAACTAACTTAAGTAAAACCGACAATATGAAATTAGCATCTGATATAAATAGGAAAACACTTTGTCAACGTAAACTGACAGACTATTTTCTAATCAGAGTTGACCATGTAGACAATAAGCAAAAAGTAGTTAAACAAAATACTATTCTTGATTACTTCAAATCACCGACAGACAACATTCAAGGTAAAGAGATCTTGGTGAGGGGAAATGTAACAAATAACATACAGTTTTTTCGAGGATAGTGATTCAGTAAATACTCTTCGGGAACAACATTTAATTTTGTGTGTTTTTTCAAAATATTTGTGGATTAAACTCAAAAAAAGATCAGTTGGAATTATATATAGAAAATTTAGAAGTAAAACCAAGTGTTATATGTATTTGTGAACATTTTCTATACGATGACTCTATCCCCCTACTACGTTTTACAAATTATGATCTTGTAACGCATTTTGCCAGGCAAAATAAGAAAAGGGGAGGGACATTAATACTAACAAAAAAGAGCGAAAATGTAGAAGAGGTAATAATATGTAAGAAGTTTAACAAGGCTAAGCATTTCGAAGTATGTGGAGTTAGGGACAAAGTTACTAACACATATATTTTTTGTTGCTATAACAATAATACACAATTTAGTGAATTTATGGAAAGTCTTGAATGGTTTTTGCAACTATTCTTCGAGAAAAAATGTTTAATTTCTGGAGACTTTAACGTAGATGTGCTAGCTAATAAGACTAACACAAAGGAATTTTTACATCTACTGAAATCTTATAATTTTAGGTATCTAGTTAGTGACATTACGTTTAGGAGGAATGGTGCCGAATCCTGTATTGATAATGTATTGATCAATGTTCCTGAAACGGTTCCTTTGTTTACACAAGTTGATCATAACGGTTTGTCAGATGGACATGCTTGCGTAATTACTCATATGTACACGGAAAAAAACAAAGCTAACACGCGGTGTGGTGAGGTAGCTCATATTGAAAAGCGATGTTTTAATAGTAGAAATGACGAATATTTTAGGCACGAATTATTAAAAGTAGATTGGTCTGTTTTAGGCATAAATACATTTTTTTTAAAAATTGTTGACATTTTTAAACGATGCTACAAAAAGAAAAAAAGCAAATTAATAAAAACAAATATGGAAAATTAGGATGGATAACTAAAGGCCTAAAAATATCAAGCAAAATGAAACGCGTACTATGCACATTGGACCAAGAGTCATAATCATTCGTCTTTATATAATTACAGGAAAAATTACCTCAGAATATATAGGCGAGTTATTAAATCCGCAAAAAGGCTAAGTGTGCAATCAGAGATAAAGAAGCATGGCAATTGTACAAAACATGTCTGGAAAATTGTTAATGAGAATCTCAACAAGAAGACTCGTAACAATCAAATTACGCATCTTAAAATTGATGACAATAATGTAACTGACGCGAAATTAATAGCAGAAGCGTTTGCCAGTACTTTCAATCACAATAATCAAGTACCCTCTGGCAATGTAAGTGAGTCCGCGGAAATACTAGGTAATTTTTCTCAATCGACAATTTCTCATCTTGAATTTGAACGCGTGACTGAGAGTGAAATTGAAAGTATTGTCAAGGATATGGACAGCAAGAAGTCATCTGGCTATGATGAAATTCCAATATATGTTGTAAAAAATAATATTGAAATATTAGCAGCACCTTTAGCACAATTTTTCAATAACTGTTTTGATCTGGAAGTTTTTCCAGACCAATTGAAAATTGCAAAAATAATTCCCATTCATAAGAAAAATTCGAAATCTGATCCATCCAATTTTAGAGCAGTTGCTATGCTATCTATATTCTCGAAAATATTTGAGAAGATCTTAAAAAAAAGAATAGTCAAACATTTAAAAGACAATAGTATTATAAGTGACCGACAGTTCGGATACCAAGAAGGTGTTGGAACTGCTAATGCCATAGACACAATTATTGATGATGTGTTTTCAAAGATAAATGGAAAATTTAAAGTCGCCGGTTTATCTCTTGACCTAGGTGGCGCATTTGACGCGGTAGATGTAGATATACTCACAATGAAGTTAGCGTATTATGGAATTGTGGGGAAGTTTTTAAATCTAATAAAGTCATATTTCAGTAATAGAAAACAATTCGTAGAGATAACAGATAATAAGGGTGAGTTCATCAATTCAAAAAAGCACTCACGATTGATACAAATTAATAGAGGAGTACCCCAGGGCTCAATTTTAGGACCGATATTTTTCTTATTTTTTGTTAATGACTTGATAAATTATATGACTATGATAGAATCTGACGTAAAAGTGGTTGTTTTTGCTGACGATACAAATGCAGTACTTTGGGCAAAAGACATAGATGCTTTAAACAGGAAGATTAACAGTACTATGAAACTGTTTTATCAGTGGTTCACTGCTAATAATCTAAAGGTAAATAGCAGTAGAACGAATGTTATGCTATTCAAGACGACAGCCAATAATAAAGACAAAATTGAAATTTATTTAAATAATGAAAATATCAAGCCAGTTAAAGTTATTAAATTTCTAGGCATACATCTGGATGAATATCAACTGGAAACCTGAGCTACAAGAGGTAGAAAAAAGCATAAGCAGAGCTTGTTACGTCCTAAGATCCTTAAGAGACGAATTGACCATGAATCAATTAAAATCTATTTATTACTCATTCGTAGAGTCACGACTTCGTTATAGCATAAAATATTGGGGTGCAAGCTACCAATATAATATTGATAAAGCTTTCGCAGTACAAAAACGAGCAAAACGGACTATGGTTCGCATACCTCCATGGCAATCGTGCCAAAAACATTTTAAGGACCTTCAAATATTAACTGTACCGTCTTTATATATATTTGTTTTACTAACGGATTTTATAAAAAATAGAGACTCATACGAAACAGCAGAAGAAATGTTGGATCGAGAGGGCACGCGCAGGAAAGACTTAACCAGTGTTATAGCTCCCACACTTGACATCGCAATTCACTGTCCACGATACCAAACCGTTTTAATGTTTAATAAATTGCCTAACGAATTTAAATTAGTAAGAAAAGTTTCAATTTTCAAAAAAAAGTTAAGGATATTGCTACTGGAGAAGTGTTGTTACTCAACTGGGGACTTTAAAATGGTGTCAGCATCGGTAAAAAATGCCTGATGCGTATACCGCACATTTTTTATAATAATTAATTTAATGATATTTTATAATTTTTGACATGTTTATAATAATTTTTGTAATTTGTAATAATGCATTTAATTAAATTTTTATTTTTTTAGTTTATAAGTACAAATATATTCAAATACAATGTAAATATTGTTCTATGAATAAATGAAATGAAATATTATTTCAATTGTTATTGTTTAAGAGTTTATTAGGCTATGGTGGGCATATTGACGTAAGAATGTTTTATTTATTAATTCCAGAGTCTGGCCTTGGTGGGCAGTATGTTCAACGCTCAATGCGTCTCTTTGGATAAAGTAAATGCTGACCAACAGGTATAATTTATCAAGTAACTAGCTGTGCCCACGACTTCGTTCGCGTGGTTGTCGGAACGTAATGTTATATAAGCCTAAAGCCTTCCTCTATAAATGAACTACCCAACAAAAAAAGAATTTTTCAAATCGGACCATTAGTTCCTGAGATTAGCGCGTTTAAACAAACAAACAAACAATTAAACAAACAAACAAACAAACAATCAAACAAACAAACTCTTCCGCTTTATAATATTAGTATAGATGTGATTGCTGAATACTCACTAGCTCTAAAAAAGCTAGTTGAAAATCGCTCTGACAGCTCATGCGGTAAATGTAGCTCTCACAATATAACCCAGGCCATAGACACATCCGCCCTGGATGCCTCCACCAGCTTCGTGCATTCAACTCAGACTTCAGCTGTGGTGCCATCGGAAATGTCGCCCCTTTTACAGGCTCCTCTGGTGGAACCACAGTTGGACAGTGCTAAAAGTTATCGGGCTAGGTCAGGCTCAGCCGACTGTAAGACCGCTAGAACGATTATTTACTCCGATGAACTCGGAGTTAGCCTAGGTTCCATGGTCTCTATTTATTCAACCGGAAAAGTTGTAAATATGTGCATACCGGGAGCTCACATTACTCAGATAATGTCTAGATTCTTGCTTAGATAGACTTGCTTGCATTTCAAAAAACCAAGTGGCCATAGAACGGGTGACGCTGAGTGCCCTGCCAGGATTATGGCCGAAAAGAGGTACATAAATAGTATAGACTATGAAGGCGCCTAAGAGCGCCACTCATCACATTCTTTTTAGCTCTTTAATTTCTCTAATAGTTAATTAGTGTACATATACAAGTAAGTAGTTGGATAATTTATATATAATGTCGCATAAATTTGTATCTGAGCTAGATAAGGTCTCCATTGCCGATTCAAAGGTCTGTGAGGTCGAAAGCTGTAAATTATTTTTATCTTCCTACAAAATTAACAACTCGTTTGTAGCTCTAAACCAAAATATACGCAGTATTGAAAAAAACTTACCTCAAGTTCTTTTACTTTCGGCTAGGATGAATATCCACTTAGATATTATTGTTCTCACTGAGTGTAGGCTGTCATCTAACAGTATTGTACAAATACCTCAATTAGATGGATATTCACACTACTACAGTAGAAATAACATCCTACAGAATGATGGAGTAGTGGTTTATGTAAATCAATCTTTAACGGATGTTGTAACTGTCTCACATACTCTCCTTGATGCAAACAGTGTGGTGTTAAAAATAGGTCAACATTATGCCATTATAGCGATTTACCGTTCTCCGTCATATAAAAATATAACAAGCTTTCTAAGCTCTCTTGATACTATTCTTAATAACTTGCGAACGTTTAAAAACATAATTGTCGTTGGCGATATTAACATAGATATTTCCAGCGATAACGACGATGACCGGAGTCCTGATTACTTAAATCTATTGGCTTACCATGAATTACTTCCAGCCCAGAATCTTTCAACACGCATCAATTCTTGCTTAGATCATTTTATGTTAAAAACAAGTGGTTTGGCAAAGTGCTTAGTAATCGATATGGTTCTGACTGACCATGCCCCTGTTTTACTTGCATTGTCAACCAAAACGAGCCCTAGTAGTCGTAAATATAATAATGTTCAAATACATCATACTATACTTGTTACAGAAATTAAGAATAGTGACCTCTCTCCAATTTTTGAATCATCAGATCCTAACTTTATTGCAACCTATCTTATAAATATGCAGCTAAAACCAGCCACCAGAAACCAGCTCTACAATTAAATCTATTTCTTGCCGTAAACGTGCCTTAAAGCCGTGGATTACGCCAGGTCTGTTAAGATGAAGAGAAACAGAGACAATATGCACAAAAATCTCAAATTAAATCCTAATAATGAAATTCTTAGATTAACGTATACACGTTATCGTAACTATTTATGTAATCTCATTAAAAAACAAAAGAGAATGTACGAAAGAGTAGAGTTAAATAAAGCTGGATTAAATCCAAAAAAAATAGGGAGGCCATCCGAAAAGTTACTGACATAAACAAATGCGTTAATAAATCGGATTCCCTCCTCTCTATAAAAAGTACACCTTTAGAATCAGTTAATAGCGTCAACCAGTTCTTCTCAAACGTTGGTAGAATATTAGCAAATAAAATGACGCCTATTCAAAGTAATCATACGTACATCCAATCAGCTCCTTCATCTACACCTAACTCCTTCGTCCTAAATACCGTTGAGGAACATGAAATATGCAGCATTATTGACTCTTTAAAGACTGAGGCTGCCCCGGGATGGGACAATATTTCTATCAAAATTCTTAAAATGTACAAACCCCAATCACTGGTATGACTCTCCATTGATTCAGAGTAACATATATACCTACTACTACTACAAACGAAATAATTTATCTGTACAGACGTCGATGTGTGAGTTTTATACTTAGGGTCGCACCGCAGAATTATTTTAATTTACATACCTACTAACGAGTTCGACATATTTACGATTATATTTTTCCATACCGGAAGATTTGCGAACACTATGACGTAAAAAATATTCTGTTTTATATGTATTAAATGTTACAGAAAAGTCGGAAACAGCTACGTAATATCACTTCACAAATATTTTTCATTATGTCCATTGTCCATTTCACCTATAGTTCACCTTACTGATTATTATTGAGTCATTTATAATGTAACGCACTAATTTCACTAATTCACTATTGTAATATAGTAATTTGCATATCCGGCGCAAAACTATACGGTAATTATATGAATAAATTCAATAAAAATAAACAAATGTTTATCACGCTTACACACAGCATGTCAAGTTGTCATTGTCAACAATGGCATTTAGCACTATAACCCGCGGAAATCTAGTTGGCATCTGCGTGTATGTGATTACCTGTGAGCAAGGAGCCTATGTAACATTACCGGATTGCTTATTAGCAATCCGGTAATGTTACAATCTCGCTCTTGTGTATCTCCCGCCAATGCGAGAGAGCGAGAAGGGTATATATATCAAGATGGTTGCTGGGTAATAACGTGAAATTATATTGTTGCTTTGCTTACCTGTTTTCATCATTTGGAAATGTATGAAATATACGTTCTTTAGAGTATTGGGTGGATAAACAATTATTATACGCGCACCTTCTCACCATGATGGTTACTATTGGTTGACAGTTCTCAAGACAACACACGTCGCGTATTGCGTGCGGCTAGTAATTAAACCCTGGTTTGGAGCCGTCAAAGCTCACAAAGTGCGGGGGAGAGGTGCGGGGACGCCAATTTGCGGGAGACGCTGTAAGATACCATTCTGTTTGACTCTTATGTATTCTGTGCCCCAATTGTGTTCGGCCATCACCCATATTTGTAATCTATGTATTACAAAGGGTATTTTTCCTAGCGCTTTCAAAATTGCCATCGTCCATCTGATATACAAATCTGGAGATAGCGATCAGGTTAATATTTACCGTCCCATATCAATATTGTCAGCTTTATCCAAAATTCTTGAACAAATTATGAGTAAAAGTCTAATCAATTATCTTGAAAAGAACTCACTTTTTTCGGATAATTAATTTGGTTTCCGTTCAGGTAGATCCACCTCTCAGGCAGTTGAATTTATTGTCGACAATGTTGTCAAAGCTCTCGATTCTGGCACCCGCTGTCTTGTTATTTATCTTGACCTCAGTAAGGCATTCGATACCGTCTTGATATGTCTACTTATTTCCAAGTTAGAAAAAATTGGCATTCGTGGAACACAGCTTGAGTTACCTATTCCGCGACTATCTGACTAGTCGTATACAACGTGTAAAAGTGGGTGATTACACTAGCTTGGACCAAAATATAGATTATGGGGTTCCGCAAGGAACTATATTGGGTCCGAATTTGTTCCTGGTGTATGTGAATGATTTGTGCAATCTGCTTCTTCAAAATTGTACTCGTAAAGTAGTGTCCTTTGCTGATGACACTGCGCTAATATTTACAGGCAAAACCTGGACGGATACATTTAAATCAGATCAAATCAGGTTTGGATCGTATAAAACAGTGGTTGAATGAAAATTTCCTAACAATGAATGTCAGTAAAACTAAATAAGTACATAGCCTTCAGTATTAGAAATATAAATCACCCTGATCCCAACGTACATAAGTTGTTTGCCCATTCTCAAACAACAGTAGATTGCTCAAATGGGTCTTGCAACTGCCCTACCCTAGAGATGACAAACACCACAACATATCTAGGAGTCTTAATTGATTACAACCTTAGCTTTGCCCCACATACAATGCGACTCTCTGCTCGAATCAGGAAACTCCTATATATTCTTAAAAAATTGCGATATGTAGCGGATGCCAATATACTTCGAATGACTTATTTTGCCTTATGACAATCAATTATAACATATTGTATTACATCCTAGGGAGGAGCTACCAAGTCTCATCCACTTTTAGTCGAAAAAGCGCAAAAAGCCGTTCTGAAAGTCTGTACCTTCAAGCCATACAGATACCCTACATCAGACCTTTACAAATTTTGTGAGGTACTAACGGTACGACAGCTCTTTTTTCTTGCAACAATAATGCAGCAGCATTCAAGACTCCCTTTCCTTCCGCAACATCTCTGTTGGCGCAGATAGCTAAGATTACGTTCTGCTACCAAAGATGTTACTAACTACGCTCTTGGTAGCGAGTCCGGCAATCCCACCGGCAACAAACAAACACACAAACAAACCTACGCAGTCTGCTACCACCCTAGATAAGGTCCAGGGAACCTCCTAACCTAATTATACCTTAAACTTAAATCTAATTAAAAGTAATTAAACTAATTACAATTGGGAAACAATTTTAGATAATACTTACAGCATCCAGGCCGTCTTCAGGCAGCCTCGCCTGGCCTTCGCGTCGAGCCCGAAGTCCTCTTCAGGGCTAGCGACGGCCTTAGGTCCCACCACGGGTCCCAAGTCAGTGGTGAAGAAAATGGGGTCCCTAAGCGAACCTACCCATGAGCTCATGTATGTCGCCCCAAACGAATACGTCGTATTTATAGCACCACTTCACCACAGCACCACAAATTTTATCTTCTTCTTGACATTTCAAGATTAAGTACCTATTATTGGTATAACCTAACAGCGGACCGTAACATGCGGTGTCTCTCGCTCCGATTCAAACATTTATCACTGTTTATACATTTATGGGCATCCAAGCCACCAAAATTACTTCCTTTTATAGTCAGTTTACAAATACTTCCGTTCCACACGGGGAATAGGCAAAAACCAACAATTTATAATGACGCAATGTCACGCGTTTCACACCCGACACAAATCACTGTTCTTATCCGTACTACGAACTATTCCCGGCTCCACGCCATTTAAAACAAATTGGGCATACACAAACAAACAACAATTAGCGACAATTCTTCACGAAATTCGCAATATATCAAGTACAAAATGCCGGCCTCCTTTTTCGCGACGGGACAGCGAACCCAGTCATTAATGGCGTCGCTCGTGAGCTTGACGCGACCCATAGACAAAGATTATTTCCTGGCCGGGCAAAGACAATCCGCGCTCAGCGGGGCACCCACAGCCGGAATATCGCTAAATCAATAATCTTGCCCGTGTTTGTGGAGATCACACGCAGATAGCGCTAGTCTCCTAACAATAAGTACTTTTATTTAAAACATCTCACTAGAAGTAACAGAATAATTAACCTTTCTACTCCATCATTTAAAACTGATTTTTTTTTAAATTCTTCTCTTTTCTTGGCCCTTTTCTTTACAAGAAAATGAACAACAATGTGCTTATATTTACTCTGAATAGATATGATTGCAAAAAGGTTGTAAGTGAGTGGTTACAAAAACTAACATATGAGGAGACTGAACGATTTATGGAAACTGTGGTTAGTAGTTGTTAATTGGTGACTCTAGATCAGAGAAGATCTAGAGTCATCCAATTAACAACGTAGTTTTTGAATCGTTCATAACACAATTCGAATAGATTAAATGTAATGAACAAAATCTGAACTAAGTATTTAAAAACTACTTTGATCATGAAAATCTCCTAAAACTTAAGGCATTGACGACATTTTATCATAATAACAAAGATCTAGACTCATCAAAGTAGTTTTTAAATACTTAGTTCAGATTTGTTTATAACATTTAGTCTATTCTAAATTAAGTTATAAATCACATAATTTTTATTTTTATTTAATTTCGGAAAACTTACAGTTTTTTCTTATCTATGTAAACAATAATAACAAATAGTTACAAAACTTAGCCTATAATAAGTTTCTACTATATGATAGTACATAATCTAATATCTAGAGCTACATACATCGGAATGTGTGCACACTATTCCTCGCGTTCCAGTGTACTCCTATGACGGCGCCGTCGTGCTCCGTACTTATATGGATGCATGCATCATTAGCATTATATATAAACAACTACCTAGTGGTTTAAATTAAACAAAGGTGATACTTACGTACTTATTAATTACAAGTTTCACATATAACTTATTAGGTTTATTTTATAAATGGTAGGTACAAATTAAGTTTAAACACAAACAGCAGGTCTTATTCTATACATACACAATTATCATAATACAATAACTTGATTATTTAAATAACTTAATACTTATTACAATGGGTTTGAATATCCATTTACTTGAGTGGTCATCATTTCATCTTGAACTTTGCTAATAATTTCCTTGACGCTAGCATATACATTGTCAAACAGCAATGACTTTACCACGTGTTGCACGCAAATTTCGGCATCACAGTTACATGTTGGCTCTTCAGTTTTCAACGAGCAGCTACTAACATCGTGAATTTCTATTTTAATTATCTTTGCTCCACGTGTCACCGGTTTCTTGATATATGAGAATAATGGTTTCTCGTTTCTAGTTCTTTTACGTGAAAGCCCCAGTGTTCTTTGTCCTGGAGCTTGAGCAGAATTAGATTCCACTGGCACAAAATTGAATAGATCTTCGGTATCCTGAAAAAGAATAGAACATTATGTAAATACCATTACAACAGTCAGAATAAAACTTTTTAAAAACAAATGTTACATTATTACTTACCGACATTTTTGACGTTGATGACAAGAGAAGGCACCCAGGGAAAATGAATGTGTTACCAAATTTTATTTCCTATTTATATGTTTTTTTGTTAGTCGATAAGGTTCTAATTGGATTGATTTTTTTTTTACAACGATATAATACCAGACCTAAAATTAAGGCTAGCCATACACAGCACCGTCATTCTACTGACGATAATCCGCGTTGAAACGCTGCCAATATCCTTACATAACATTATAAATAAAAAAGTAAGTTTGTTTGTTTGTTACGCTTTCAAGTCGTATCTACTCACCCAAACCTTTTTATAAAAATAAAAAAAATAAAAAGCTATTAAAAACGGGCGGAGCCGCGTGCGAAAGCTAGTAGTTTATACAGGCAAGTTATATTACGCTAAAATATACCCTATATAATATATAAATGTATTTTAAAACCAATCCTGTAGCCCTGTGCTCTGTCTACCCGTCAGGGATAAAGACGTGAAAATATATCTGTAATAAAAACCGCGTCGTGTGTCATTACCCTAAGCGATGTTGTTATATGTAAGTACTTGCACCGTTTTAAAACGCAGTGCAAGCGATTTTGTATAAGGATGCTAATACATTAAACAATAAGAGGCGGTATGTTTGTTTGTAGCAGGTTTTTGATTACATTTCTATAGAGATATTGCTTCGAAGATGGTTAAGCAAACCCGGGTATTGCGCTAGTATGTCAAATCTGTGTTCTTGCTTAGCGAGCATTTTCTCCATATTCGGGAAGAATGACGTACATTTAGAAGTATTTAAATTGTGATCGACAAAGAGATAGCTTCACTTTACTCTTCGCAGCGAACGATCTAGTTCTGTATCCAGAACCCTTGGAAATTGGAATATCATCTCATTATTAACACAACGTAAGTTTTATATATTTTTTATTATTTAAATAGATCGAATAGTTATCTCTGCACATCCGTTCAAGAACCTAGTGTAAAGATATAGAATAGACATAGTATTCAAATAGACAACATATTTAAAAACTTTTCAAATCATATTTATAAATAGATGATATATTTAAAATAGAGTCAATATTTGAATACATATGTTTAAATAGAGTCAATATAGATGATATATTTAAATAGAGTAAATATTCGAAAAGATATGTTTGAATATAGATGATATATTCAAATATAGTAAATATTTGAATAGATGATTTATTGAATAGATTATATATTTGAATAGAGTCAATGTTTGAATAGATTATATATTTGAATAGAGTCAATATTTGAATAGATTATATATTTGAATAGAGTCAATATTTGAATAGATGATATATTCAAATAGAGTCAATATTTGAATAAAGTCAATATTCGAATAGATGATATATTTAAATAGAGTCAATATTTGAATAGATGATATATTCAAATAAAGTCAAAATTTGAATAGAGTCAATATTTGAATAGATGATATATTTAAATAGAGTCAATATTTGAATAGATTATATATTTGAATAGAATCAATATTTAAATAGATTATATATTTGAATAGAGTCAATATTTGAATAGATTATATATTTGAATAGACTCAATATTTGAATAGAGTCAATATTTGAATAGATGATATATTCAAATAGAGTCAATATTTGAATAGAGTCAATATTCGAATAGATGATATATTTGAATAGATTCAATATTTAAATAGTGAATATCAATATTCGAATAGATGATATATTCAAATAAAGTCAATATTTGAATAGATGATATATTTAAATAGAGTCAATATTTGAATAGATTATATATTTGAATAGATTATATATTTGAATAGATGATATATTTAAATAGAGTCAATATTTGAATAGATTATATATTTGAATAGATTATATATTTGAATAGAGTCAATATTTGAATAGATAATATATTTGAATAGATTCAATATTTAAATAGATTATATATTTGAAGAGAGTCAATATTTGAATAGATAATATATTTTAATAGACAGTTTATTTGTCTCTGCCTACCTTTTCAGTGTATAGATATAAACTTAACAGATTTTTTTTCTTTTTCTGCTTGTAATAATATATATTGCAAGTATTTGTACGTTGAGTTTATTGTTCTTATTTCTTTTATAATATATTTCCAGGTCATCAATGCCAGTAAATGCTGATATGCTGTTCCCGTCCGAAGATGAGTCATCCTCGGTGCAACTGGAAATGAACGAGAAAAAGAAAAAGCGCACGGCGAAGCCTGCATCCTCATCATCAAGCGCAGCTAAAAAAACGAAGATCGCTCCAGTTGTGATGCAACAACGCAAGTCTACTGCGAACGACCTCTTCGGCAGCGACAGCGATGAAGATGAGCAGCAGCCCGCCACCACTTCGTCGGGTAAATTATTATCATATATTTCTCGTCGAGTTGCCAACGGAACGTCGAGACAAAGTCATCCTACTAAAACAGGGTCATATTTTGTTGAAATGAAGGTATACAAGACCCAGGAGATACAGAACGTTACTCCGATGAATAGATGGCGCCAAGCTATTGTCACCATCAAAAATCAAAGTGATGACGATAGCGAGGCATGGAGGCACTTGACAAACTTTATAATTGCTACGAGAAAAGAATACAGAAGTTGTCCTCCTACTTTCATTAGTAATTATTTTTGAAATGAAAAAAATACATTACAAATTTATGTCTATATGTATATCAATAAATAATTTGCAAAATGTCTTCGTATGTATCAAGACAATATATTCTTTAGCCTATGTTTTATAATTGTATACCCGTTATTATAATTATAGGGATTTAAAACTATTTTATTAATAAATACTATCATTATAAGTACTATTTCTTTTTATTTACAGTTCCATCGACTTCGCACTCTCCTAGTAATAACACCTATAATGTGACAATGCTATGTGATAAATGCCAAATTGAAATACCGAAACGTGAATACCGATATCATTTGAGAACAAACTTGCACAAATCGAATTGTTTATTGAAAACCGAATTTGAAAATGTTAAAAAAATTGCTTCCGCCTTTAGAAACAGAATTGTCACATATCGTATAAATCCCGGAAAGGAACCTCACTCCTGAGACGTTCCTATTCGAGATGCAAAGTGCTGTTATGAAACTTATTGAATTATCATTATTAAAACATACGTGTATTAAAATTAACTTTGAGCTATTTGCTTACTTTACTTTACCGAATGCAAGCGAGCAGCAGCTTAAGTCTTTTAATACAAAATACGAAATTGTCTACCAAAGCACAAATATAGAAGATTTTTTCATGAATACAGTTAAGAAATTGAAAAAAAAAATGATCGAATTTGAACATCGCGAATCAGGTTGGAGTTATTTTGCACTTAATCATTTAGAAATTAATATCAATAAATATAATCCGATGCGAGGAGGCACATTTATAGAGCTGCCGCCTATTATTAGACATACGAAAAGTTGTATTAATATTCAAAATAATGATAACCATTGCTTTTTGTGGAGTATTATAGCATCACTTTATCCGGCAAAAAACAATGTATGTAGAGTTAGTTCATATCCGCATTTTTCAAATTTATTGAATCTAGAAGGCATGACGTTTCCACCAAAGATGAGCGATATTAAGTTGTTTGAAAAAAATAATCCAGATATAAGCATTAATATATATGGTTTAGATAAGTGTATAGTAACTGGACCTTTGTATTTAACGAAGTCAAAGAAAAAAAATCACATTCATTTGTTATATATTGAAAGTCATGGTACTGGACATTACTGCTTAATTAAAGACCTTGTGAGACTCGTGCGACGACAAGTCAGTTCGCATAGGGGTAAAATGTATTTTTGTGATTCATGCTTACAATTTTTCGCAAGTGAAATTAAGCATCAATCGCACAGTTGTTCCGAAGTTCTGACTATATTACCAGAACATTATACAAAAGTACAATTCAAAAATTATGAACGTCAGCAAAAGATTCCTTTCGTTATTTATGCTGATTTTGAGAGTATGCTTACAAGTTGTGAAGTTAATAACAAAAATACTACAAATAAAAAATTGCACAGACCTTCATGTTTTGCCTATTATATATGTTGTTCTTATGATTCAAGTTTAAATAAATATGTCACATACAGAGGTGAAAACTGCAGTGAGGTGTTTATTAAACGTTTGATCGATGATGTACAGAACTTAACTTATGTACTATCACAAAATAATCAAATGAAACCTTTGACTTTAGAACAACAATATGTTTATGAAAATGCTAGTAAATGTCATATATGTAAAGAATTTTTATTTGGAGACAAAGTGCGTGACCATGATCACGTTACATCAGAGTTTCGTGGAGCAGCACACTCTCTTTGCAATTTAAAATATAGAGTGTGTCCCTACATTCCCGTGATTTTTCATAATTTAGCTGGTTACGACGCTCATTTATTTATTGAAGAATTGGCAAAATACAAGGGTCCAATAAATATTATTCCAAAGTCAAAAGAAAAATATACATCGATCACTAAAATAATAGAGCCTACAGACAAATCGCAAAATATTAAAATTAAATTTATAGATTCGTATCAGTTTTTGCATTCAAGTTTGGATGAGTTAATCAAAAATTTAGATGATAAAGATTTTAAAACATTAAGAAAAGAATTCAGCGATCACAAAGACTTACATTTGTTAAAACAAAAAGGTATTTATCCGTACGAATATATTGATTCTTGGCTTAAGTATGATGAAAAAGAACTTCCTTGTAAGGACAATTTTTATAATACATTGAAAATGGAACACATTACTAGCGCTGAGTATAAACACGCACAATCCGTGTGGAAAATTTTTAATATTCATTCATTGGGAGAATATACAGACTTATATTTGAAATGTGACGTGTTACTGTTATGTGATATCTTTGAGAATTTCAGAAATACAAGCTTGCATCATTATGGTCTTGATCCAGCTTATTATGTATCAGCACCTAGCCTAAGTTGGGACGCAATGCTCCTATGTACTGGTGTTCAATTAGAGTTAATAAGTGATTTAGAAATATATCAAATGCTTGAGAAGGGTATCCGTGGTGGATTAGCTCAATGTTCCCTCCGACATGTAAAGGCAAATAACAAATACACCCCCGATTTTGATGATTCAAAACCATCGACTTACTTATTGTATCTTGATTGTAATAATCTCTATGGCTATGCAATGAGACAAAAAATGCCAGTTTCAGATTTTAAATTCTTGACAGAAAATGATTGTAAATTTTTCAATGTGTTAAAAGTGCCAGATGATGATGAATACGGATATATTTTAGAAGTAGACATTGTTTATCCAGAATATTTACACGACAATCACGGTGATTTACCTTTTGCGCCAGAAAAATTTATTCCACCTGGTGGGAACGCAAAAAAATTAATTGCAAATTTATATAATAAATATAATTACATTATTCATTTAGTTCACTTAAAAGAATGTATGAAAAATGGTCTTATACTGATCAAAACTCATCGAATTTTACAATTTAAACAAGAATCGTTTTTACAAAAATATATTGATTTAAATACTCGTCTTCGACAAAATGCTACGTCAACATTTGAAAAAGATTTTTTTAAACTATTAAACAATGCAATATTTGGGAAGACGATTGAAAATAAACGTAAGCAAGTAAATATAAAGTTAGTTTCGACCTGAAGAGATTCTGGAAATAAAACAAATAAGTATATCGGTGCAGAAAAATTGTTAACGAAGCCAAATGTAAAGAATATTGCAATTTTTTCAGAAAATTTGGTAGCTATTCATTTACAACTAGAAAAACTTATATTAGATAAACCGATCTATATTGGTTTCACAGTACTGGAACTTGCTAAGCAACATTTATACCAATTTCATTATAACTATATTAAAAGGAAATACAATTCTGATGTTAAACTGTGCTATACTGATACTGACAGTCTTCTTTATTGTATCAAAACAGACGATATTTACAAAGATTTATTGTTAGATATTACTTATTTCGATACTAGTAATTATGAGGATGATAATCCTTATGGAATTTACAAAGTTAATGCTAAAGTACCTGGAATATTTAAAGATGAACTTGGCGGTTCAGTGATTACGGAATTTGTTGGCTTGCGAGCTAAATTGTACTGTCTAAAAAGTGTAAAAACTACTATAAAAAAGGCAAAGGGTGTATCCAAACCAATAACAAATCGATTACGAGTTAGCGATTATAATAGAGCATTACATTCAAAAAACGTATTCAAGTGCAAAATGAATATGATTTAGTCTATTAAACATGTGCTATATTCACAAGAAGTCAATAAAGTTGTATTAAATAGTAATGATGACAAAAGGCAAATATTGAAATCGAATGTAGAAACTTTACCATGGGGACATTTCAAAACAATCTTCTGAAAACTATTATTTTATATTAATAAAAACAATAATAATTTAAGGTACCTATTCTAAATAATATTATATACTATAAAGTCGACGGATAGTATTAAGTTTATTAAAATATGTCAAGTCTTACTTATTCATAAATTGTATGGTTTGTATGTTTATTATGGTTGAAGATTATGTATAAATAAAACAATTTTTTTAACAAATTTATTGTTTTATTTACCCTTGTAACACCAACTTACAACTGGAAAATATATAATGATTAACAACATTCTGGTGCTTAACATTTGTACAATGAAGTTTGTCAAGCAAGCTCAAACGCTGGAAATAAACAATATAAAAGTAGGTAACAATGCGCAAATAATAAAACATAGTACTCTTTTACTTAATACGATTCGTTGTATAATATGCGGTCCATCCAACTGCGGAAAAACTAGCCTTATGCTTAATTTATTGATACATGCAAATGGTCTCAAGTTTAAGCATATTTACTTGTACTCTAAAACAGCTTTTCAATCAAAATACCGTTTTTTATACCAAGTTATGAAAAGAATACCAGGAGCTGAACTGTTTATATTTAATGATAGCAAGGAAGTTCTGCATCCAAATGACGCATTATCGGATTCAATTATTATTTTTGATGACGTTGCCTGCGAAAATCAAATAAATATAAGAAATTACTTTACAATGGGTAGACATAGACGAATAGACAGTTTTTATTTATCTCAAACCTATTCTAAAATACCTAAACAACTATTAAGAGATAATATTAACCTCATTATTATTTTCAAACAGGACGATATCAATCTAAGGCATATATACAACGAGCACGTGAATACTGATATGGATTGGCAAACATTTAAATGCCTTTGTTCCGCTATATGGAAAAAAAATAATTATAGCTTTTTATTAATAAATAAAGACAATGCATTAAACAAAGGAAGGTATAGGCAGGGGTTCGACAATTTTGTTCATTTTTGACATCGTTTCTTTATAATACACAAATAGTCTTTGTGATTCTATTTGAAAGTAAATGTCAAATTAGTAGTCCTAAAGTGTAAGACTACATGTATTCGACAAAGTACATAAATAATCAAGTTTAATTGTAATAATTCATTAAGAAACAAGTATTTGAACAAAACAGTTGGATAACGATTATGAATAAAACAATGAATGAAGATATAAAAAAACAATTGATACAATCAGTTAGCAGTATTAAACATAAAATAAAAATGATTAAAAATGAAAATGATGTCGCAGATTTAAAATTTAAGAAAGTTTTTAAACCTATTACAGATCCTCTAGATACACTTATAAAAGTAAACGTAAAAGAAAACCCTAACACTATCGGTATATCTAAAAATGACGATTCAAACGATAAGAAACGCAAGTTTCTTTCTCATGAACGTGGATCAGACGATAGTGATGTTAAATTGGATGATTCAAATTCTTCTGTTGATTATGCTGATTTTAAAAACTTTGCCGAAAATGAATCTAATAATGGTTCATGTAGTGTATGTGAGTGAAAGAGAAGGAAGCATTATGTCATCTCTAGCGCACGTGCGGTCGTAAACAGCTCAGTAAGCTGTGAGCGGCGGAAGTGAGAGGGCGCGCGCGTCTAAGACCCGACAATATTAAAGGATATACCACATTTTGGCAACGAGGATAAACTGCAAATAGTATTAATATATTATTAAAAAAAAAAAAAAAAAAGTGTGTGTAAATGGGTGTATTGAAAAAAAAAATAACTAATTAAATTTGTAGTAAAAGTTTTAATAAATATTGTTATTCAGAAAGTTTTTACGAAACATGAACAAAGTGTTAATGTTTTTAGCAAAAATATACTGTTGATTTTTAAATTTAAAAAACAAAATCGTACGTTTATTATCTGTATGTCAAGTAAACAAAAACATTGACTGCCATTTTATTTTTATAAGTGACGTTAAACTATCAGAATCGGACCTGATAGGTAAGCAGTGATTAAGTGATATTTCTTTATATTGTGACTTCGGATATATTTAATTATTTGGACTTTAGGATAGCATTGCACATGATTTATAACACTAGTCGTCCGTTTACTATAAGTGGAAAGAAAAAATCGGCACGGTGATGGTAGCAAAGTTCTATGCTTTTATTACTGACTTATTTTCTGCTGAATGCAGAAATATTACACAAAAGTAAGTACCTACATTTCATTATAAAGATATCTATTAAAACAATACTAATAATACTGATGAAAAGTTTACAATCTAGCATTTGTTACTACTGGTATGAAGTCACCATGATGGCTGTACCGTATAGCCTAGATTTAGGATCTAGGAAGATAGATGAGATAAAAGAAAGACCAGATATCGGCAAATGAGATAAGTATAATAAACAACTATTACATTAGTTACAAGGATTCACAAGAACACTAGGTACAGACTAGGTAGTCAGGGTCGTGAGTTATAGGCACTAGATCAGTTGAGTAGCCCTTCTAGGTAGAAGAACTACTTAGCTTGAGATGCTGCCGAAGACGAAAGAGGACGAGCGCCGGCCGCCGCGCCTTATATAGGTATATAAATGGGCTCCCCCGCTGCGCCTGAGAGGGGCGGAGGGGTGCTGGAGCCGATGTCACATGGCGGCTGTTGTTTCTGTGCAAGTATGTTTTGTGTAATTTTTAAATTAATTTTTAGCATTTAGCGGAATGACGCTAAAATAATGATTTTAAGGAAATTTAAATACCAGTTGACTTAAAGATACATTAGGACCACAATAAAATAGATTTTGAAAAATCATAAAATTGCCTATTGACCGCACCGTATCTGTTTGTTTATGCTGTAGGTTATTATTTACTGCCTAAGCGATTCAAGGTTAAGGCAGGCCTGTGTCACTTCCCGTTTGGGTGTCGAAAACGTACCTACATTATTACTGTGCGTGTGGCAACCACTCCAAGTGGTAAATTCGGTTATACGAATCGTTTGTCCAGAGTAATGGAAATGAGATTGGCCTGCAATGGATTTCTGGGTGTCTGAACGAGGGGGTGCTGGGTTTTGATGTGAGCCAAACCTCGTGAGCTTGAATCATATCGCTAGCAACATTGAGTGGATGATTCATTGAGTTTCTGTGCTGAGTGAGACTTCTGTGCGTGAGTACTAGTACTTATTCTGTGGTTAAGGTTGGACATTGCAGAAACGGTTGGCGTTTGTTTTTGTTATTGTTATAAGTACTTACTTATGAAGTTGTCTAAGCACTATTGAAAAATATGTCCAAGACTTAACTAATACATTTATATTTTAACGTAAGTATAATAAAAAAAAATTGCATTGGATCTACGGGCCAGGTTCTATTCCGGGTCGGTTCATGATGAAGTATCTATGGGGGGCAAGGGTAGCCCCGAAGTGTGGGAGCTCCTGAGCAGAGCGTCCCAGATAGATTGTGTGTATAGGGAAGTAGGAGAAACAAACAAATGGAAGATGTAAATAGTTTTTTATGTACACACAAGAGTAAAAAGAAATAAGCAAAACAGAAGGTTCAGGGAAAATAAGGTAGAAAAATGTAGAAGTAGAATAGTCAAGACAAAAGAACTGAACACAAAGTAAATATTAAATTAATTTAAATTTTTAACAGTGAAAAATGCTGTTACCACAAATGACAAGACATGAGAGCTCTGAAAGATGGTCATTGACAGTCGACCAAAACTCAGTACTAAAAGTATGCGCGCGCAACATGACGCCGCGAGGCAACATGCGCGCGCAACGCAAAGTCCGTGGTCGACTGGTAAAGACCATCGCTTTCAATAAAGAAGTATAAATAAAAAAGTATGAAAGCAGATAAATAAAACTTATAAATGTATGTATATACAAGTGGGAGAAGCCCACATATCTATCTCAGATTAATTAATTAAGATAAATAAAGAAAAAATCAAGTCCGCCACTTGTACGTTTGTTTTGTTGTGCAATAGAGAATAAATAAATAAATAAAAAATGGGTTGGTACATTATGTGAATTACATGATGGTTTAATACATACTACTAGACCAATGTAGATTGTTTAATATTGTATCAAGAAATTACGCTCATGCAAAGGAGAACATGGTCTGTTTTATAGACTAAATTACAGGTGATGCCTGTATGAGACGAGTACATGTTGTGATGCAATGTAAATATGTCAGAGTGTGATATAATATGGAAGTCATACGGTGACGCCCGTAATCAGAAGTTGTATGGGTAACGCCCGTAATATGAAGTTTTATTCGGGTAGCGCCCGTTTACTGAAGAGTGTGATATATGTAAGTCATACGGGTGACGCCCGTAATTGGAAGTTTGTACGGGTAACGCCCGTAATAGGGTATTTGACTGTGTTTGTTTTTGGACAATATTTAATTCGAAACAAGAAATATCACTAAAAAGAAATCTTATATCGAAAACAGCACGAAAATTGGTTGATAAATGAAGTAGTAGTTAGCATTTTAAATATTGGTATGAAGAAAGGAGCGTGGTGAGGACATCTCGCTATCACTTTCGTACCCGCGAAACCTAATAGCAGTGACGTCACACAGCAATTATGTAACTTTTAAAATGCAAAGAAATAAATAAATTGAGTCAAATGCCGTATTGAAAGTTTGTACGGGTAACACCCGTAATCTGAAGTTTCATACGGGTGACTCCCGTAATTGGAAGTTTGTACGGCTAACGGCCGTAATCTTTAGTTTTATGCGGGTGACGCCCGTAATTGGAAGTTTATACGGGTAACGTCCGTATTCTAAAGTTTTATACGGGTGACACCCGTTTACTGAAGTTTTATACGGGTGACGCCCAATTACTGAAGTTTTATGCGGGTAACGCCCGTTTACTAAAGTTTATGCGGGTGACGCCCGTGATTGGAGGTTTATGCGGGTGGCGCCCGCAGTCTGAAGTTTTATACGGGTGATGCCCGTGATTGGAGGTTTGTACCGGTAGCGCCCGTAATCTGAAGTTTTGTATGTGTAGCGCCCGTTTGCTGAAGTTTGATAACAATTACTAGAAGTCTTGTAACGGCTGTCACTGGGGCGACATTGAGTTGGCATTCATTGAGTGTTTTGATGGGTTGTGTTGGCGCTTAGGGGTGTCCAGTGAGGCAGCTGCCGGTTCGCTTTTAAATGTTTGTGTTTAGTAATTGTAAGTACCATGTACCGTGCAGGGAAAAGTGAGGAAAATGTTCATTGTTATTATTAAGTTCATTTACAAGTAATAAGATTTTAATTTCATTTAATATTACACATTGTTAATAATATTATAAAGATGGCAAAGAATGATTTTGATAAATAATATAAGCTATATGTTATAATCGTATTCTGCAGACTGTAAAATGCTCTAGAAGGCGTATCGAAACTGTATGGTTAATTACAGTGTTATTAATAACATTATAATAATTAATAATTAACTCTGGGATTATTAAACGTCTTAGTGTAGCCAGTTTCTAGGTCAGTCTTGCAATACAAACTTTCCGACATTAAGCTGACAGTTATACTTATGTAGTTTATTCTTGCATTTCATACAAGTGATTACGGTAATCAAGTTTATAAGCTTATTCCATGTTTAGTTTTGAGCATTTTGGTTAACAATTGAGACTTAATAACGAAGTAGTTGCAAATTATTTTATATGTTATTGCTAGGGTTTGTCAATGGTCCAAGATATGTATCTTGGACGGACGTAAGTGAAATGACAGTCAAATCAATGGAAATATTTCCGTCTTTTATTTTAAAGTATAATTACATACATATATAGGTAGGTGTTTAATGCTAGTAATAATAATAATAGCTGTATTGCAGACACAAAAGATCCATAGATAAAATATAATGAAAGTGTTTACGATGAAAGTAATAAGGATAATATTGTTATAAAAACTTGGCGGCAATAGCCAACCATGTCGGTAGGTGTTGGTGGTTATAAGTCTCTCTGCCAGACATTGCACAATGCTTACGTGCGAGCTATACTGCTGAGTTTGATGTTGTGTGGCTGACCTCTGCCTGACTTCACTGCGCGTTCAGAGAATGGGCTGTTTTTGTCGAGAGATATCGGAGACATCGTTTGTTAATGTTGGATGCAAGTAGTCGAGAAGAGTGGGGCAGACCTTCGGCTGGGTTTCTAAGTTATTAGTTCGACGCCCACCTTTCGGCAAGTTGAGGAATGCGGGTAGAACAAGTGAAGTGAGAATCCGCTTCGCTATTGAGGTATTAATGCATCTACTACATATTGATATCCAACATGGAGTATGGGTCACTTCGTTCTAATCCAATTTAATCGAGCTGAGTATCATTCCTTGTTGGTTTCTGTGATTTCGGAGGCGGGATTACATGGTGACAAGTTGAATTGAGGTTTTATCTCCATGCCACGCGTGATAAAAGGAAAGAAATAGGGATTGCCGTCGTATGGTTCGTGATAACCGCTGCGTAAAACAATAGCCTCGCTCTATATCACTTACATATGATACATTTTTGATAAAATTTTATGCTTAACAGGATTAAATGTATCATTTGATGGGTCTGGCTGGCTGGACGAACCAGGGGTTTAACATTTTGAACGTTCAATATTGTAACCACTCGATTATTTATCCGCGATCATTTGGGAATCGAAGTGCATCCGAGAATTGAGAGGTTTTCTAATAGGCATAGAGTCCCCTTAGATACAATCTTATTAATAAGATTGTGTGATGTTTAATCTTGATTTCATTGGTAGGCTTGGGTAATTATTTCTTCCCTTATTTGTCGGCCTGTGTCGGCCCACTGCTGGACTGAAGGACTCTCCCAGGGCTTTGTAATTATGTTTATTCACTAAAGTTTGCTGTTGATGCTTAAAAAAAAAAAAGAATATATATATATGTAAATAATGAAATCTGTCAGTCAATAAAAGAGGAAGCAATAAAGGTGAATGTCTTTTTAGTTGGAAAAGGCGATGTGTTATGAAATGGATTGGACTATATAAAAGGAAACGCACAATGGGTACGCAACACATAAAAAAAAAGTGGAGGGAGAATGGAAATCTGTGAGCAAAGGGATTGATAGACGGAATTTAGAAATTGCAGTAGAAGCGAGTTCAGAATAAGATATTTAAGAATATCACTCAGAAGACTAGAATAAAATAAAATGAGAAAATTAAGTTGATTGTTAATTTTGTTATTAGAAGTCGTGGTAATAATAAATTTACGAAGTAAAAGAAAAAACTGAAAAAATAAACTAATGAAATAAGGAAGGGATGTCGTGTATGTGAGTGAAAGAGAAGGAAGCATTATGTCATCTCTAGCGCACGTGCGGTCGTAAACAGCTCAGTAAGCTGTGAGCGGCAGAAGTGAGAGGGCGCGCGCGTCTAAGAGCCGACAATATTAAAGGATATACCACAGTTCAGATTACTATGATCCTGATAATGATAAAACTCCTTCAAAAAGTAATGAAAATAACGATTCAGTAATCTCTATAAAAAAAGAAGATATGATGGAAATATGTGATGATATCAATGTGCCATTTGGAATCCATAGTGAAAATAAAAAACTTAAAATAGGGAATTCAGAAGTCCGTATATTTTTAGCACGAAATGGTTCAAATAAAAAATGTTATTTTGTCGCTATTAACAATGAAAAATATGAATTAACTCCTGGATTAAGAGAACTCTTACTGCACAATAAACCTAAACTAGAGTTAGTGACTAATGAAGACAAAAATGTGTATAAAAATATACTTACTTGATTCTACAAACGCTCACAAAAGAGATTTTAATCCCCATGGGCAGATAAAGGGGGACAAAGGATTGAAGTATTGTAATATTATTAAACCTCTATACGCACAGCAATATTGTAGTACTAAAGAACCTGAAAATAAGCAAAAGCCTAAGGTTGGCGGTCACTTAAGTAATTTAAAAAAAATAAAAAAAAGTGTCAGAGGTAACAACTTAACACATCTCAAAGAATATAAAAAAAAATACGGATTATGTTTACTGGGATGATCCTAATGAGTTGATTGAAAGGTTGAAACTGTTAATTGCATCAAAAGTTGCTGGCAACAGTAATCATAACAATGAAATAATTTCTATAATTGAAGAGTTAAAAGAAGCTGGTATCATAAAAGAATAAAATGTAATGTAACGCATTATTAACCGACAGTAATCAACAGACGATCACGCATGAATGATAAAAGAGCACCAGAATAATTTATAACATTTTGAGATTCTCTTAATTTTACTCGTATATTAATTATATATATATATATACATATATATATATATATATTAATTATAATACACAAATAGTCTTTGTGATTCTATTTGAAAGCAAATGTCAAATTAGTAGTCCTAAAGTGTAAGACTACATGTATTCGACAAAGTACATAAATAATCAAGTTTAATTGTAATAATTCATTAAGAAACAAGTATTTGAACAAAACAGTTGGATAACGATTATGAATAAAACAATGAATGAAGATATAAAAAAACAATTGATACAATCAGTTAGCAGTATTAAACATAAAATAAAAATGATTAAAAATGAAAATGATGTCGCAGATTTAAAATTTAAGAAAGTTTTTAAACCTATTACAGATCCTCTAGATACACTTATAAAAGTAAACGTAAAAGAAAACCCTAACACTATCGGTATATCTAAAAATGACGATTCAAACGATATGAAACGCAAGTTTCTTTCTCATGAACGTGGATCAGACGATAGTGATGTTAAATTGGATGATTCAAATTCTTCTGTTGATTATGCTGATTTTAAAAACTTTGCCGAAAATGAATCTTATAATGGTTCAGATTACTATGATCCTGATAATGATAAAACTCCTTCAAAAAGTAATGAAAATAACGATTCAGTAATCTCTATAAAAAAAGAAGATATGATGGAAATATGTGATGATATCAATGTGCCATTTGGAATCCATAGTGAAAATAAAAAACTTAAAATAGGGAATTCAGAAGTCCGTATATTGTTAGCACGAAATGGTTCAAATAAAAAATGTTATTTTGTCGCTATTAACAATGAAAAATATGAATTAACTCCTGGATTAAGAGAACTCTTACTGCACAATAAACCTAAACTAGAGTTAGTGACTAATGAAGACAAAAATGTGTATAAAAATATACTTGATTCTACAAACGCTCACAAAAGAGATTTTAATCCCCATGGGCAGATAAAGGGGGACAAAGGATTGAAGTATTGTAATATTATTAAACCTCTATACGCACAGCAATATTGTAGTACTAAAGAACCTGAAAATAAGCAAAAGCCTAAGGTTGGCGGTCACTTAAGTAATTTAAAAAAAATAAAAAAAAGTGTCAGAGGTAACAACTTAACACATCTTAAAGAATATAAAAAAAAATACGGATTATGTTTACTGGGATGATCCTAATGAGTTGATTGAAAGGTTGAAACTGTTAATTGCATCAAAAGTTGCTGGCAACAGTAATCATAACAATGAAATAATTTCTATAATTGAAGAGTTAAAAGAAGCTGGTATCATAAAAGAATAAAATGTAATGTAACGCATTATTAACCGACAGTAATCAACAGACGATCACGCATGAATGATAAAAGAGCACCAGAATAATTTATAACATTTTAAGATTCTCTTAATTTTACTCGTATATTAAGGAAATAAAATCTACCGAACCAATATTATGAGTAAAGCAGATGTTGTAAATGAAATTCATAAAAATGCTAGAGTGAATTTCCCTCGAAGACATGTTATCCTTAAAGATATAGATGATTTATGGCAAGCAGACTTAATGGACATGCAATCGATATCTAAACTAAATGCAGGTTTTAAATATATATTAGTGGTTATTGACTGTTTCTCAAAGTACGCATGGGCAATTCCTCTTAAACAGAAAAATAAAGAAATTGTATCTCACGCATTCCACACGATATTAAAAAAAGGAAGAATACCTAAAAATTTACAAACTGATTTAGGAACAGAATTTTATAATGACAAATTCAAAACCATAATTACGAAATTTAATATTAACCACTATTCAACATATTCTACCAAAAAAGCCTCAATTGTAGAAAGACTTATAAGAACAATAAAAAGTAAATTGTATAAAGAATGTAGTTTAAAAGGAAAATATAAATGGAATGATGGTACACAGGTTAACAGCGTTTTACACGAATATAATAATTCTTTTCATAGAACGATTAGAAACATACCGGTCTTGGTTAACCACAGTAATAAAGATATTATATTACAAAGATATAATAGCCTACCCCTTGCAAATATCCATAAACTAAAATGTAAAAGATTTCAAGTAGGAGAATTCGTAAGAATCAGTAAATATAAAAGTTGTTTCGAAAAGGGCTTTACACCAAATTGGTCGACTGAAATATTCAAGATAATAAGAATACAAAACACATATCCTGCCACGTATTTATTAGAAGATGTGAAGGGTAGACCTATTTTAGGAGCATTTTATTCTTAAGAAATTCAAAAAACTAAACATCCGGATGTGTACTTAATTGAAAAAGTTTTAAAGAAAAAAGGACATAAAGTATATGTCAAATGGTTAGGTCTTCCCGCAAGTGAAAATAGTTGGATAGACAAAACAAATTTATGTAAATAACAAGTATTATCAAACAATAGCATATAATAAAAGGGCTTAATTATTTCAATTCATTTCTGTTTGGTTCTTTCTACGAGTAAGACTATACGAGCTTCTTATCACAATGACTAGAAAACATAGTACGTGCAAGAAGAAATCAGATAATGAAAAACATGTTACAAAATTGAAGAAAAAAACAGGAGCTGGAATTAAGAAAACTTTCAAAAATATCGTTTCTCATACGAAACGACACATTAATAATTTGAAACCAACTTGTAAGAAAATGCTGATGGAATTAGCATACGCGGCAGCTCAAGAATTAGCATCGGATTTGCCTGTTAAAATACCGAGAGTTATACCTGTTCCAAAGACTGGGGGCTTTCTTCCTCTAGTACCTATATTTGCAGGATTGTCCGCGACGGGCAAGTTAGCTGGCGGTATTGCTGGAATAAGACGGGCTATCAAAGTATTTAACGTTGCTAGAAAACTTATATCCAAAGTTAAAACAGACACCATGAATACGGAACCAATATGTGTAGGAAAAGGCCTACATCTCAAGCCTTACAAAGATGGATTAGGAATCTACGTAACAAAACAAAAAAACTGAGTACTCGGCTACCTAGAAGAGCATTAACTAATATTGATATCATGTATCACTCGAAATCAATTCCTTATTTTCGTGGAGTATTCATGAGAGATGAATTACCGAAAGAACCATTAGATATCGAGTGTGGAGTCATCAATCTAGATTGCTCCAAAAACTCTGGAACTCACTGGGTAGCCTATGGAAAAATTGATGACTATATTGAGTATTTTGACAGTTATGGAAATTTGAAACCACCTAAAGAATTTGTTAAATATGTAGGACGGAATATCCAATACAACTATAATAATCTTCAGGGAAATAGTTCATATAATTGTGGACATTTGTGTTTGAAATTCCTTAAGTCATTTTGGACAGCTCATAATTGTTTAAATGTGCATATTCCTATTTAGTTTAATCAGTTAGTATCTTCATCTCGTAGTAACATTACAAAACATTAACATATAAATTTAAAATTAAAAAATATAAATTAACATTACGTCATAATATCATAATGATTGTTTTTAATAAAACCCTCATCCACAGCAAGAAAACCTACACTTCATCTTTAAAAACGAAAGAAGCAAGACAGACACAAAAACGCTTAGCGTTTAAAAAAATTAGTATAGAAAATAAAAAGTTTATTCGCGCTCTTGGATTTAAAATTTAAAAATGCTTCAAATCACTGATTTAGCTCATTATGATAATTCAATTGAAAGCTATGAAATACATAGCTATAACCCTTATAATAACAGTTTTAAAGATAATGATGAAATCAGAATACCCCTTCACCAGCAAGACGTTTATGTACTTCCATCAGCTAGCTCGATTCATATTGAAGGCTTCATTAAAGTGACCAATAGTGACGATTCATTAGGAAAAGTGGCTAAAAAGGATGTTAATTTTATAAATAATCCACTAACCTTTTTATTTCAAGATATTAGATACGAATTAAATGGGGTCGAAATAGATCGCATAAAAAATGCTGGAATAACAACTTCTATGAAGTCTTATATCTCTATGAATGAAGGTGAAAGTAAAGCGGCTGCATTGTGGGGTTGGAACTTGAATGGTACTATAGAGGCAGATGGGCATTTTAGTTTTATTCTTCCGTTAAATAAAATTCTTGGATTTGCTGAAGATTATAACAAAATAATTATTAATGGTCGACATGAGCTCATATTAAATAGAAGCACGTCCATTTCGAATTGCGTAATTATTAATGACAAAAATGACCATATTCATTTGGATATAGATAAAGTGCAATGGCGTGTACCACACATTAAAGTTTCCGATCGTGAAAGATTGTTATTACTTAAAACTTTAGAAAAAGATCGCCCTATACAATTAGCATTTAGAAATTGGGATTTGTACGAATATCCGTTATTGCCTAAAACCACAAAGCATTCATGGTCTGTTAAAACAGCATCTCAATTAGAAAAACCGAGATTTGTGATATTCGGGCTGCAAACTGATAGAAAATTTAATTCATCTAGGAGCTCGTCAACTTTTGATCATTGTAAAGTTACCAATGTAAAATTATTTTTGAACTCGCAATACTTTCCGTATGATTTACTTAATCTGAAATTTGATCAGGATAAATATGGTATATTATATGAAATGTACGCAAACTTTCGTCAGTCTTATTACGTCACCAGCATAGACCCGTTGCTTGATCTGAAAACATTTAAAGAAAAAGCTCCGCTATTTGTCATTAACTGTTCGAGACAAAACGATAATTTGAAAACTGGACCAGTTGACGTACGTCTAGAAATCGAGTGCTCTGAAGCTATCCCCAATAAGACATCTGCTTTCTGTCTGATTATTAACGATCGGCTTTTTGAGTATAAACCCTTGACTAACATAGTACGGAAATTATCATGAATGTAAAAATTGACTTGCAAGGTTTTAAAAGTGAAGACAACAAATTTATACCAAAAGAAATAGCAATTCGATCTAAAGATCATGTTTTAGTATTTTTAATAAAGTCTCCATATCCATTTTATAAACTCACAAAAAAAGAACGTACACATGTGGCTTGGATCGAAAAAAACAGAGGAATACTGTGGAATGAAGGATTTGTGCCTTACTATAAATATAATTTTTTATTACATAATTACTTAAAAGACAAGAGAGAAAGAGAAAGAGGCTGACATGGTGCTGTTTGCTGATGACACCTCGCTAATATTTAAAATAGATCGACATAACAGTGATGCTAGCGCGGTGAACAACACCTTATCTTTAATTTCTGATTGGTTTTCGGCCAATAACCTCATGTTAAATGCGAACAAGACCCAATGCATTCGATTCTCTCTTCCTAATGTGAATCAAGCCTGTGTTGACATACTAATTAATGGTCAGAAACTCGATCTGGTTGAAAGTACTACCTTTTTAGGAATCACAATTGATTCGAAACTTCAATGGGGCGCTCATATAACTAAACTTTCTAATAGGCTTAGCTCTGCGGCTTACGCTGTTAGGAGAATAAGACAATTGACAGATGTAGCAACTGCTAGACAAGTGTACTTTAGTTACTTTCACAGTCTAATGTCTTACGGGATACTTCTATGGGGGAGTGCAGCGGACATTCAGACTATTTTTCTTTTACAAAAAAGAGCAATTCGTGCTATTTACGGTTTAGGATCGAGAGACTCACTGAGGGAATTATTCAAGGAAATAGGTATACTTACTTTTGCATCACAATTCATATTTGAAAATATAATGTATGTAAGGAAAAATATTTCCATGTTCAATAAAGTAAGTGATTTTACAGATAGAAATTTACGTAATAAGAATGACTTAGTTAGCCCGTATTACAGGCTGAATACAGTCAGTAAGTCTTTTATGGGGAAGTGTATACTTTTTTATAATAAATTGTCAGAATCGGTCCTTGATATGCCAGACAGAAAATTCAAAGCTTATGTAAAGAAAGTACTTTGTGAGAAGGCTTATTATAGGACCGATGACTATCTTAAAGACAAAAAGGTCTGGCTTGAGCTTGGCGCGGGTCCCTCTTAAAGGTTTGTATACTTAGACATGTCATAATTTAGGTACATTGGTACATACTAAATTTACAAATTGACATTATTTTAAATTTCGTAATACTTATAATTCAATTTAATTATGACATAATAAACAATGTAATCTCTGTCCATCTATATAACTAATTTTAAGTTTTTAGTTTGTTAGTTGACGTCTTTGGAGAAAACGTGCAGTGCAGTTTGTTGCCGCTTCTTCTGCACTTGCGCCTAGGAAGCGGCGTAAACTTAGCTTTAAGTAACGATTTGACGTCAACATTTGTGCAAAACAAAACAAAGTGACTATTATTAAGAGATATTATAAATATCCTATGATAATAAAGATATATTGAATTTTGAATTTTGAACAAGCGTATTTTTGTAAAAGGCGTTGAAAAGGTATCATGGATGAAAGAAATTACAGAAAACAAAAATGTGCAGAATTTAGAAGATTTTAACTGCCCCAATTTAGAAACATTATATGAAATGTACTCTCAATCTGCTGATATTCAAAGTTGTATATACCATACAAAATTCTGTGCTTTCAAAAATGTATCTTGTTTATACAAATGGTGTATAGAAAATAATAAATAAATGGAATAATTGAACAATATGTTTTTTATTTACTATCGTTTTTCATCTTTAAAAATGTGCCAAGTGAGATGATATAAGTAACTGATTCTGTTACAATTTCAATCAGTGATTGTAAAGCAGTTCGGGAAATAGGGTGTTAGTTATTATTACTTATTATAAAATTATTTACCTGTTCACTGAATCAATCGACATGTCTTTAAATATTGGAGATTACGTGGATATAATAATAACTACTAAGAGAATATGTGGCATTAAAATATTTAAAATGTTTACCGGATCAGTTGACATGTCTTTGAATATTGGAGATTATGTGGATATAATATTTACTCCTGAGAAACTATGCGACTTTCACATAGTTAAAATTATAAATTATGAACAATATGATGGTATTCTAATACCTTTTCAAAAATCCCTTACATTTCGATCTAAAATTCGATTAGAAGTCTCCCGAATAGATGGAGATATAGTAGTCCTGGCTGAAGTGTAAAATACCTTTGCAAAAATGCACTACATAAAGATGACCACGTATTGTGAGTGTAAGTCATTTGAAGACTGAAGTATATTACACAAGTTGACAATATGTACAATATGTATAAGAATCGATATTCGAATGCTATGTGAACGATTCATAAACTACGTTGTTAATTGGCGGCTCGATATTCGAATTGTGTTATGTGAACGATTCAAAAACTACGTTGTTAATTGGATGACTCTAGATCTTCTCTGATCTAGAGTCACCAATTAACAACTACTGTGGTTTGAACAAGTACTTGTTTTTGTTTAAAACTTTTATTCTGTAATTATGTTACAAGCAAATAAAATTATTTTGATAAGTTAGCGAGTCCTGGTGACCCGTAATTACAGGTTCTTCGGAAACCTAGCATGGGCACCAGTCCTCCACTAACATAAATACCTACCCATGTAATGTATACTTATTATATATTAGTCAATATGTTATTTCTCATTGTACTTATTTATTGTTTATGTGTAATTAATTTGTTGGAGGAAAATAAATGCTTTTTATTATTATTATTAAGATTAATAGGGAAAAGACACAGTAGGGCTTTCACTTGAAAGCACCATTAAGTTATCGTGTGTGGAGTTACATCGATACATTATTGTTTGTGCATATAGGCCTCCAAAGGCTTGCTTCAATACGTTCGAAAATGTTATGGAAGAAGTCCTGCGGCGAGTTAGCTCTCACAATAAACACGTAATTGTATGTGGTGACTTCAATGTTCATATTTTAGTACCGAACACGGAGAGTATCAGATTTATTAACTTATTTAAATCTTTTAACTGAAAGTATATATTCTTTGAGCCTACGAGGATAACTAAAGATACTGCCAAGTGTATTGATAATATTTTCTGTGATTGCTTGGTGACTAATAAAAATATTTTTGGCTGTCTTGGCTCCGACCACCTCGGCCAACAAGTATCACTTAACTATCTCAAGCCTTACAACCCTCGACCAATCACTTGCAGGTCTATCACTAACAAACGAAGAGTCCGTTTTCGAGAATGTGTACAAAATAGTTTACCCGAACAAAATCCTACTGAAGACCCGAACGACCTCTGCAAAAGAATTTTTGACACAGGTGGGTTTAGCAAAAATTTTCCTCTTAAATCATTTGAAGTTAAAAGAAAACCTAAACTTTGTGATTGGGCTACAACAGGTATTTATATCAGTAGGAAAAAAATATATGAACTATAATACGGTGAAAAGAGATATAATTTCAATGCTGAATTTTTGACATAAGTAAAACAATATTCTAAAATTTTTAAAAAAGTGTGTGTTTGCGCCACTACATGGCATAACAAACTACCCGCAAATTATTTTATATTTTTTTACTCATTGCTAGTGAAAACTACCGCATTTTTATCCCAGTACTGTCCGATACGTGACTGGACTCACCCGCATCTCATCTAAATCGTATAAATTAAAATAGATCACCTAAAAGTACACCGCGTACCGCGTCGCGCTTACGGTCATCTCGACCGTAGGATAAAACCCCATAAACAAGTGAAAAGTGTGTGGAAATCTCAGATCTGGGCCCAGGAGAAGAAGAAATACAGGAGCTGCAGGTTGGCGAACCAGCATAACCCTTAATATAGTCCATCCGCGCCCACGTAGTTTTTTGGCCTTCGAGCCTGGATATCGCATTCCCATACTTATTACTTCTCCGCTAAAAGTTGCAGTGTCAATGCGCCACTCGACGTAATCCCGCAATACTCATTTACCTTCCCCGCTCCATTTCTTGGTATATTTCATACCACCGCAAATAATCGCTATTCCCACAACATAAATTAAAGAATTAAATTTTAAAATGTTTAAACATAAATTATTCCGTTTTCTCATTGACAAATGTTATTACAGGGCACAGCTAGTATTTTTATAATTGGAAATTTTATTATTTATTTATTGTTTTAAATTTAATTAGAACTAGCTCAGTAACTAAAGCATGATTAAGTATTTTAGAGTATTTATGACTTAATAAATATTTGTATGCTGTATACAACGGCAAACATAGCGGCCATAATAACAAATAAAATTATTATTTAAATCCATTCTTATACAGACAAACCATGGCGCGTAAACGCATGAACGCTTCATGACCACCGCCGGGGAAAACGAAACAATAAAATAAGCAATCTAATAAGTAGGTACCTACATAACGCCCGCCGCCAACTTTGGTACGAGTTAGTACCTAGGTAGGTATCTAGGCAAGGCATATATTCTTTGTTACAAATGAAGCGCATTGATGTTACAAGTTGTATCAAGATGTTACACATTGTATCATTACAGGGTGCGCATTGTAATGCTCGGTTCTTCTCCTTCACTGATGTAATGACCGAATCTGGGAAAATGTCTTGGCATGGCGAAAAAAGTCATAATAGAAAACCAGTGTTTGCACACCGAACACTATTCAAATATATGTACCTGGCATGTTATATGTTTGAATAGTGTTCGATGTGAAAACACTGGTATTTTATTATGACAACTTTGTATGCACCATCTGAAAAATATCAATTCCACAGCAACCTACGCTCTATTAACAAACATCTGTTAGTTGACTGGTAGAAAAGGCCCCTGGCCCTAAGTCCGCCATTAACATGTATTGTAATAAATTTAAATAAATAAATAGGACTAGACCATTGCCATTGTTTCAGCTACGACGTTCGTCATACATATGTGTGAACTATGGGTTAAGGCTAGGACTAAACTGCTTGTTTTATTGTATGTAAATATTAAGGTAGGTACTAAAATTACAATACTAGGAATGAGCTTTCTTAAATTTTTTATTAAAACTCATGAAAGGTTCCGTAGCCCAACCAGTTTATTTGTTAACATTTGCAGGGCAGTTTTTGTTAGAGTCAAGTTTGCCTCACCTTCCACACCACACAAGCTGTGGCTTGAAAAAAAAAATGGTAGTATTCAATATATGATGCCCTCGGCGTTGCCTGCGTAGTATTTTTTGACAATATAATACAATACAAAAAATCTTTATTGCACCAGCCTATGACTATGTTATGATTATCTCAGGAAACATACGTTCGTACATAGTGCATGTACTTTATTAAACAATGAGTTTAACTAATTAACAACAACCTAAGTATTTGTTAATACAAAAAACTCAAGATAATTTGAAAAAAGTCCTACCAACAGAACTTCACAACTGAATGGGTCTCACTGCTGGTTACGTGAATTCGCACAACAACCGCACACACACCATCAGCTGTTCAGTTCAAGGGATTGCTAAATGGATAACTCGACCGAGTGTCAGAATAACCGATTGAAATTCCGACCGATTTAACCGATGAAATTAGATATCTACCGCTTCTTGGGATCTTGACCCGGAAACTAGACCCGGAGATGCATAAACATTGGAAAGAATATGCCTGTCGAGAAGAAGAACAAACTTTACCAACATGGGAAAAGTTCTATAAAAATATGGAGTCAAAATTTCACATATTAGAACACACATTGAATACAAACACAATGGAAAAAAGGTCAAGAAGCATTCATTTCATGTTACTTTAAAGCTACTAAGGAGACATGTGCCATGTGCGTGCATAAATTGTGTCATTGGACGAAATTTTAGAACCCACTGGAACCATATCTATACCTTGCGGCTCAAAGGGAGTAACCACCATTTTGGCCAAAATAAGTTTTGAATGACATCTTATTCAGTTATTGCTCCGCTATCGAACTTTTGTATTTAAAGTTATTTAATATTCTGAAAACAATGGTGAATACGTCCACAAATCAATGCTCGTAATGGAGATTTTCTTCTTTTTTTTGGACGAAAAAGCCATTATTATTAGGCACCATCAAAATGTCGGGCGTAAACGACACTATTGAATAAAATTGTAGGGTGTGAAGGATCGGCGACGATGCGGAGGATAAATAAACCCACAAGTGCACATAAGATACTGACTTTATTAAGATAACACACACTTTATATATATACTCCTCTCGTCTTGCCATTAAACAAAAATAAAATGAGTCATTATTTCTATTTTATAACAAAATGTTATAGTTATAGAATTACTTTTCAAATATTAATAACACATGTAATAACAAGTATTTATTATTCAAAGTAAGATCATATTTTAAAATAATCTGTAAGGCTATAATGTACCTATGAATACATTGAAATGATAACAATTATAACCTACGGATTATCATTACAATCATAACATTAGCATAAAACTTGAACCTGTGATCTTGTCGGTCGAGAAAAGACTCTTATTACCGAACCACTACATACTCTAGATGATTCATTCGGGTTGCGTATTGATTAAAAATAGAATACATAACAAACACAAAATGAATTGCGTAATATTTTATAGTTCTTAAAGCTAAACATGATACATTTTTTATGTATTATATCTTTTTTAACGTTAGGTGATAGATCTCTTATGACTGTATATGGACTTGAATATAATTTGGACAGCTTATTTCATTTTTGATAAAATTAAGCTTGACACATTTGGTTTGTATAGCTATCGTATTTAGTTTTTCTAATTTACTTTCTAATATTTTTTTACGCGCTTGGGCTTGGGACATGTGAAGTCTATATATTAATTGAAGGGGATAGCTATCATGATTATATAGGGGTTGAATACTTTTGGTTAGGTTACTAGGCAAATTGCATTTTCTACCATAAACAAGTTCAGCTTAAAGTAGTTGATGAATTAAAGTATCTTGGTCACTTTTAAACCTCTGATCTAAGGGACGATACAGACATAGAACGGGAGCGAAGGGCGTTTGTCTGTGAGGGCGAATATGATTGCGCATCGGTTCGCTCGGTGTTCTAGGGATGTCAAAATTACTCTTTTTAGGGCTTTTTGTACGTCCTTCACGAGTGCCCTCTGGATCTCATATACTCAGAAACAGTACAGTGCCCTTTGCGTCCAGTTTATTAATGCTTTTAGGGTGCTATTGGGGCTGCCACGACACTGCAGTGCGTCAGGGATGTTCGCTGAGGCACATGTGGATTGTTTCTACGCAACCATGCGAAAGAGGTGCACATCTCTTGTGCGCAGGGTCAGGGCCAGCCGCAATACACTCCTGCAGCTATTTGCGGACATGATTGATTTGATTGCCAGTACATGAATCATTGCAACATGATTCATGTACTGGCTAGAAAGTGACTGAACGCCATTGTTTGTGTTGTTTTATTTATTATTCATTGATTTATTTGTTTTTAATTAAATTTTAATTTTGATTTGACATTTTTGTTATAATATTATTTTTAAATCATGTATGGTCCTTAGTTGACCGCAATAAAGATTTATTATTATTAAAGGGGGAAAATTTTGTTGACATATGGACTGAAGTATTATATGCAAAGCACCAACATAGAAACCATGTGCTCCACAGTTTAGGCACAGAATACATAAGAGTACAAAGTTCAGGCTTACCTTCTGCTTGAATACGTATAAATGAACCTTAATGCTTGTGCGAGTTTTCCAGTGCTCCGATGCTCTAATAATGATCAGCTGAAGATTTTAATTTGGATGGAGATGAGATGATTTAGATGGTGTCGGACATAAACTCTGTGCCTCTGTCAGTAGCTATCTCTCTAGGTATACCATGCTGTAAAATAAAATTATTTACGAAACTACGCGCGACTTCGGTTGATGATTTAGTATGAAATGGAAATGCATATACATATTTTGTTAATTCGCACTGAAGCGTGAGAATATATGAATATTCATAGCTATCTCTATCTAAGGTTCCTACTAAGTCTAAAAAAGTCTAGTCGAATGCTGAGTGTGCAATCGAGGTAATGGCCATTGGCTCTTTCATAGACATAGACAGATTTATTTCCAGAAAAACACAACACATACAATACACTAAACGGTACACATAGAAGAAGACAACATAGGATTTCGAATAGAACTATTAAATTGAAACAAAAATAAAACCTAGCCAATTTCACCTGAACTGTATACTTTAGTTTCTGGCATTTAGGACATTTCAATACAGTTTACAGTTTCTGATATCAGATTCCATAGAAGGCCAGAAATAATAACGTTTAATATTATTGAACATCCTTCTCCGCGTGGCCACTCGCGGGCAAAAGGTAAAAATCGTTAAGTATTACTCTTTTTTTATATTTATCATCTATTCTTTCGACGTCTTTTAAAATACATAACATGGGCCCTTTCCAGTTAACATTTCTTTTTATTAAGTCTGTCAAAAACAAGTGTTGTGTCTAATTTTAATATATTGCGCATGCATGCATGTTTTTATTCAGCCGCAAAATACACTTGCATTGACACGCACGTCTTTTAATTATCGATCCTATAGTCCATTGAAAAGTGCACCTTATTACGCAAACATTAGTAGTCACAATCAAGCCGTATGGGATTTATAGCCGGGCGGCTATGCAGATATAAATCCCATACGGCTCGATTGTCGACCCAAGGCCACAGAATACAGTAAGAGTAAACAGAACGGAATCTCCTAAGGTACGCGCAATATGCGTCCCCGTTCCCCGCACCCGCACCTCTCATCCGGTTCTTGACGGCCACCGTGAGTCATTGAGGCGAAAACGGGAGAGAGGTGCGGGGACGGGGTACGGGGACGCATATTGCGCGTACCTTAGGAGATTCCGGCCTGTGCCAAGGCCGTGTAGACAAAAGGATTTTCGGAAATCTCTGACCTCCAGTTGTAAACAAGTTATTGCTACTTACGTTTGTACCGGATTATCGATTACATAAATACCTCGAGCCTACGAGTGATAAGTGAATAACAACTTCGGAATAAAACAACGGATTACGAAATTTTTTTACATATGTTTGGTGGATTACTCGAGGAAACATACGTACGTACATAGTACCTATATAAGTATAATAAACAATGAGTTTAATGATGAATGAATGATTTTCTCGAAGATACCTATTTATTAATACAAAAAACTCAAGATAATTTAAAGAAGTGTCCAAAACAAAGATTAACTAAGGGATACATAGAGGTGTAGGTGCTCATGTACTAAATAAATACTTTAAAAAAATAATTAGTTGGCAAAAATAGATAGAATTTTTATTGACCGACATAAACAAGATAAACAAAACTCGGTTGCCTGGACAACGAATAAAATATATACCATAAAAAGTTTTTCTCAATTTGAGGTCGCATCAGTACGGCCACATTATGCCCCCCCTTTTTCAACTCACGTTACATATCGGAGGGGAAAATGTACTTTTTTGCCACTACGAGTTTATTGAGGCTTGTCTTCATGCGCCTTAGTGGCACTACTTGGCAAAGTACAGTCGTCGTGAGCAATGTATGCCGGCTCTAGCCTGTCAATTGTAAGTACAGATGAACCTCTAGGCATGTCTAACTTAAAATGCTTCGCATGACGCTCTAACATCTTGAATGGTCCAGCATATGAAGGCTCCAGTGGCCTCTTGACATGGTCCTGACGAATAAATACATGTTTACAGGCAGGCCTGTGTCACTCATCGTTTAGGTATCGAAAATGTACCTACATTATTACTATGCGCACAGCGGCCCCTCCGGGTGGTAAATTCAGTTATATGGATCGTTTTTTGAAATAATAATAAATAAAAAAAAAGACAAAAACCCTCCAGAATGCAAAGAAATAGACAAACTCAGAAAAGCGATATTTAATGTAAGGTCTCTATCGTCTACTGAAAAGTACCTGGAATTCATACATGCTCTACAAAACATAAAATATGACACTATCGGACTAGCAGAAGTGCGTCGCCTAGGTTGCAGCATAGAAGAATATGAATAGAATAAAATATATTATGTTATATAGGTGAAACTGCAGGCCTATACGGAGTAGGCTTTCTGATAAAAAAAAAAACTAAAAAGTAAGATCACAAACTTGATTGGCTTCTCAGAAAGGGTGGCTCTATTCTAAATGAAAATCAATGGACAAGATATAACTATAATACAGGTTTATGCTCTCATAGAAAATTCAAGTGAAACAGATAGCGAGAAATTTTATGAAACACTGAATAAAGCTCTTGAAGCAGCGGGTAAAACTATTTTATTGATAGGAGACTTTAACGCACAAATAGGAAAGCCAAAAGAAAAAGAAAACAAAATATTAGGATAATTCGGATATGGTGAAAGAAGTAAGCGGGGAGAAAAGCTAATCAAATTTGCCTATGAACATCAACTGTTTGTAATGAATACCTACTTTAAAAAGAAAGATAGCCGAAGATGGACCTGGATTTTCCCAGACAAGAAAAATAAAAATGAAATAGATTATATAATGACTAATATATCAAAAAATGACACCAATGTTGTTCTTAATAAGGTCGAATTTCCATCCGATCATCGTATGGTACGTGCAGAGTTCAAAATAGGTAAAATAAACAAAAGCAAAAGGACGTATTCACATAAACCTAAAAACCCGAAAACAGAAGAAGATATAAACAGCTTTATAGAAAAACTGAACACAAACCTTCAGGAACTCAATCAATCAGAAAACGATAGAAACGACATTCAGACATGTTACAACAAGTTAAAAACGATCATAAAAAAAAACTGGTTGTCTGTAAAGTCAGTTTACGGTTGACGTGACAATGTCAAACATTCTCTCTCTCGTTCGTGCCGCGCTCTCGCTTGTGGAACGCGACAATGACGTCATCTTTTTCGTGCATGCAGCCCGTAGCTCAGGCCCGTAGTAACGAGTTATTAGACGTTGTCACGTCAAAAAGAGCCTTACTACAAAACAAATAAATAGAACAAACAAAAATAAAATAATATCACCAGAAACCTTAGATCTAATAAAAAAACGTTCGAACCTTATACGTGGGCGCACTAAAAGTTTCCGGAATGAATATGAAAAAATACTATTAAAGGTACAAAATTAATTTATTGTTTTTCAAAATAATATCCCTTGGCGTCTATGCACATTTTTTTATTCGATGAAGCCAGTTTTGAAAACTTTTGTGCCACTCCTCTGTGGTGACCTCTGAAACGTGTTTTTCATACTCCTCGACAGCCTCTTCTGGTGATGAAAATCGTTGACCGCGTAATTGGTTCTTAATTTTTGGGAACAGAAAAAAGTCACAAGGTGCCAGGTCGGGACTGTATGCAGGATGACTCATGAGTTCTACATTTTTCGCCTTCAAAAAGTCGTTTGTCTGTCTGGCCGTGTGAGAACTAGCATTGTCGTGGTGCAGGATGATACGGCGTTTACGGTTATTTTTACGGAGTTCGTAAATAATTTCGGCAAACAAATGGTCGTGTACCAGTTACTATTCACTGTACGACGATTCTCTAAAGCAACAGTAGCCACGTGTCCAGTTTTATTAAAAAAAGAAGCAATCATCCGCTTAGATGCACTTTTCACGCGCGCCACTTTGGTTGGTTTCGGCTCATCTTGAAAGACCCATACGCTCGATTGCTGCTTTGTTTTGGGATCGTAGCAATAAATCCATGTTTCGTCACCTGTTACTATGTCCCACACCAAATTTGACGCACCTTCGTTGAATCTGGTAAGCATGGCACTGCACCAAGTGACGCGGTCCGTTTTTTGAGCCTCGGTCAAGTTGTGTGGGATTAATTGTATTTGACTCATGCCTATTTCTAAGGATGCGCGAATTTCATGGTAGGTCACATGCCTGTCTGTTTCAATCATACGGCGCACAGCATTGATGTTTTTGTTGGTCACAGCGGTGGACGGCCGACCATCGCGAGATTCGTCACTGAGATTGATACGACCACGCTTGAATTCTGAAAACCAGCTATAAACAGTTGTCTTGCATGGTGCTTCATTGCCAAAAGCTGTTTCAAGCCGAGCGATGCTCTGTTGAGCTGTCAAATTACACTTAAAATCGTAGAAAATCATACTACGAAAATTTTTCCGAGTTAAATCCATGTTGATGCAGACACACAATTTTTTAAATGGCGCCACAAGGTAAAAACAAAAGACAGTTAGATGAAACAAACTGCATTCTACAGCCAAAGAGTTCTATTTTCAAATGTTGCAATAAATTTTTAAATATTGTTTATGTAAGTGGCCAGTTCCGGAAACTTACAGTGCGCCCTATGTACATCAAAAACCAAAATCTAAAGAAATTTTTTCCTACTGACATAAATACCTGCTGTAGCCCAATCACAAAATTTAGGTTTTCTTTCAACTTCAAATGATTTAAGAGGAAAATTTTTGCTAAACCCACTGTGTCAAAAATTCTTTTGTAGTGGTCATTCGGGTCTTCAGTAGGATTTTGTGCGGGTAAACTATTTTGTACTCACTCTCGAAAACGGACTCTACGTTTGTTAGTGATAGGCCTGCAAGTGATTGGTCGAGGGGTGTGAGGCTTGAGATAGTTAAGTGATACTTGTTGGCCGAGGTGGTCAGACAGTCAAAAATATTTTTATTTGTCACCAAGCAATCATAGAAAATATTATCAATACACTGGCAGTATCTTTAGTTATCCTCGTAGGCTCAAAGAATGTATACTTTAAGTTAAAAGATTTAAAAAGGTTAATAAATCTGATACTCTCCGTGTTTGATACTAAAATATTTACATTGAAGCGTCACTGGAGAACCCGAGTCGTTGTTAAAACACATTGAAGTCACATCAGTAGTAACTATACATCCGCATGGCAAATACCTAACACACGGTATAGTAACAAAAGATTAATTTTTGAACTCCATAATGAAAAAAATATTTAATCAAAAGAAAATTACTTCTTAATCAGCTGTTCAGTTAAAGGGATTGCTGGATAAAACCATGGATTGTCTGAATAATCTACAAAATTTAGATATACCTTTCTATTACCTCTTGGGATCTTATAATAGGGAAAAGATGAAAATTTTGAAAACGCTTGAATATTTTTTTGTGGTTAGCAATAACATTTCTCGTTACCATGAAAAATATCAGATTTTTCTATCCAGTCAATTAATTTAAAAAAATAAAAACATTTTGAATCCCAATTTTAAACACATAGTCAGACTTCTTCTTCTTCTTCTTATTTAAGAGCTTAGTGGTTCTTGTCGGTGAAGTATGCGCCAAACTTCTCGGTTCTATGTCTTACTTTTTAGTGCTTGATACGACATGACCCCTGCTTTTTCTTTCAGTTGGTCTACATAGCTCTTTCTTGGCCGTCCTGAACCTCTTCTACCTTTTATCTTTCCTTCTAGTATGTTTTTAAATAAGGAGTCATGTCGTATTAAGTGACCAATAATTTTCCCTTTCCTATTTTCTATTTCGCCCAGCAGTCTTCTTTTCTCTCCTACTATTTCTAATACTTCCTCATTGGTTTTCCTTTCCATTCAACTGATCTTTTCCATTCTCCTCCAGCACACATCTCAAAGCTGCCAGCCTGTCACTATCTTTTTTATTCAATATCCACGTTTCGCATCCATAAATTGCTATGCTCCAGATATACGTTTTTATAAGGCGTTTGCGTATTTTTCTGGATATATTTGCTGTGAAAAGTTTCTTTTTACTATTGTATGCTCCTTTGGCCATGGCAATTCTGGTTTTAATATCTGCAGTACATCTAGAGTCTTCTGTTAATATGCTTCCTAAGTACTTAAATTTTTCTACTTGTTCTATTGTTGTTCCGTTAAGTTGCACTGAATCTCTTACTGGTGATGTTTTATATGTGATCATAGTTTTGGTTTTTGATTTATTAGTCAGACTTACGATGCCATTTCTTTTGCCCGGACCCTCTGACGTATTAAAAAAAATAATGTCATATGACACTTGACGAATTAACTGCCACCGTGGGAAAAAAGAGATAAAGTCATATGACAGATGACATATAACTGTCATTTAACTGTCATAAGTAGGGCTTTTTTGGGGATTTCAGAACAGGAAAATAAAAAAATATAATCCCCAAAAATAGCTTTGGTTTTTCGTTTTGAAAGGACTCACCTGATACGATTGCTGTTTGTTCACACAGTCACACTACACAAGATTGTTACATTTTCACTAACTCAACACAACTATTGCAACTAAAATACTCATTACTCTAGTGATTAATAATGATAAGGGAAATCGTTTGCCCAGGCCGATTGCTCATACCGATGATCAAATTAGTTGGCATCTCAAACGATCAGTATCTCAAATGGCCTTCGGGACGCCCTTGGTAGACGCTGAGTTATCCCATTACTAGCCTCGTTTAGGTCGTACCTTTCGCCCAATGGCTGTTGGCACCCAGTAAACTAGATTACTCTTCATCACCTTTTAGGACATTGGTCCTTGAATACCCACGTCAATGGTAGACACTGATCTTCTTCGACTGGTCCGTTTGATCGTACCGTTCACCGTTCGGTTGGTGGCACCCAGAGAAAATGAATCTCAGTGTCACAACCATTAAACTTGAACAATTCTGTACCCACCGCAACCAATATTGAGAAATTCTCGCTTTCTGATAAACCTTTACCAAATTCGACTGTTAGTATCCAGGAGAACAATATTTCCTGTATCAAAAACACAAGAGGCTTTTTTCTAAATTTAAATAGGAATACAATAAATTTACACACTTCGTTTCATACCTACGATACACGATCACGGTTATTACTAAAATGCTAGTAAGTAAGAAGCCCATTGCGTTAGTGTTGTGCTCATAGCATTTTATCCGATCGATAAAACAACTTGAACTCACTTTACTAAGTACTTACTTTGTACGGCGCAGGCTTCGGTTTTCACCTAGGCCTACGTCATACACGAAGAGATGATAATGTTTTGATGTTGGTGTTGATGGTATGGGGACACAAGATCACGTCACGCAGAAACTGGTTTATTGTTTATGAGATACATGTTGTAGAGTTGGGTGTGGCGGGTCTTTTCTCGATCGCTGCTCGATAGTGTCTCAATTGATTGCTTTTATTAGATTTAACCCTTAACTACCCAGTATGCTTTTGTAACGTAACTGACCAGTAGTGTCCAATAGACTCATTTTATTATTTTAAGGTATAATTAAAGAAAAAAAAGTTATTTTGAATGAAAAAGACAGTATAATCTAATTTTACACAGATTTACTTACAGTAAGTTTACACTTATTTACTTACAGATATTACAAATAATTTTTTTTTCAGAATGTTCAGAGCCGACATTACGATTGCATTTATTGCAACATTGTTTAGAAGCCCTGGATAATTTTGAAGGGCATATGTAACAACGCTTCTTCTTTTTCGAAGTAGGCTCAGATGATCGACTAGCTTCCTGACTTGACCCTGCGACGTCTTGCATGGCTGCCAAGTGATAACTTGATAGACCTTTCTTGCTTCGTCTCCGTATATGAGGTGTTACCAACTCGGTTGCGATTTCACGTAAAAACAGTTTTCTATGAATATTTTTTTTACGTGAGTTCCAATCAGGATGTATATTTTTCCATATAATTAGCGATGCAATACCAACGACATCTATAATATTTTGAAAAAATGCCATTGGCCACCTATTTGTTTTACGCCGGACTGTATACTCATGAACCATCTGGTCAAGGGTATCGACACCTCCCTTGGTGGAGTTATAGTACAAGTTAATTTCAGATTTGTTTTTTTTTGCTTACATCTACATCCTTTCCATGATGCATCGTAGACAAAAAAATTACAGCACGATTCTTTTTTGGTACATAAGAGACCAATGTCATATTTTAAAAAAAACCAAATACATTGGACTCAATATCACGGGTTTTGCTGGTTAAAAATTTGGAGGTATACACGTCTTGTTTTTTCTCATTGTTCCAACTATTGTAAGACCATTTTGTGACTTCAAGACTGGTGAAATAATTATCAAAAGTAACATTTCTTTTACTTCGGAAGTATGGTTCACATAACTGGTTGACTACATTGTACGCCAAATTTTCCGCCCTGTTCTGTCCTTCTTTTCCAAGATATGGTATACTAAATAGCGGATAACTAGTTTTGCTATCACAGATCCACCAAATTTTCATACCATACTTATCAGGTTTGCTGGGTAGGTACTGTTTGAATGATACGCGTCCTCGAAAAGGTACAAGCTGCTCATCAATAGTTAGATTTTCTCCCGGCAAATAAAACTTTTTAAGGTTTTGGTTTACATATTCCCATAACTCTCTAATAGGTGCAAGTTTGTCTTTTGCCTTTCTAAGGGACCTAGTATTTTTATCATCGAATCTTAAGAATCGTAATAAAATAGCAAATCTATTTTTTCCCATTGTAGCTCGAAATATCGGATTGCCAAAAATTGGGTCCCAGTATTCTCTAAAATCCACACCACCCTGTTTATTCACACCTATGGTCAATAAAAGACCTATAAATGCTTGCATTTCGATTTTGTCAGTTGGTTTCCATTGATTTTGTACAACTCTAAGCCCTTCAGTATTGGTATATTTCACTATAATTTCGAATACGTGATCGTCGAAAAAAAGGCTGAAACTGTCAATTGGATCTGTTATAGCTTGCCCCGGTGGAAGAATCACCTTGTGAACACCACCGCGAATTATGTTGTGACGAGGCGTTCGGCTTTGCCTGTCAGGTTCTGATTTCCAAGTTGTCCCATCTCTTCCTTTATACGTATCAATTGAGACGTATTTTTGTAACGGTACATTATCACTCTCACTCCATAATTGTACATCATCATTTTCAGATGCTGGTTCTGTCACATTACTTTCACTCTCAGAACAGCTGTCAATAGCAAAATTCTCATAATCATTATCAAGCTCACGCACAAAACTGCTGTTTTCATCGTCACTTTCAACAAGGGCACTTTGAATTTTACTTTGAGTTAGTTGCCTTTTAGCCATTTCTTTGAATAATAAAAACAAATGAGAACACGACTTCTTTGTGGCAATTCTTTCTAATAACTGATACATAATACTATTACAAAGACTACGACTGTAACAGAAACACAGGTCTGGCAATCGCTGTTGCTTACCCGATACCATAAGTATAAAACTAAATGTAAACAAAAAACAATCTACCTTCATACTTGAATCAAACAAAATGTCATTGTGACTGTTGGACACTTGTGGGTTGATGAAGTACTATTTTTGTTTATTGATAATAAATAGTAAATAATAAATGTTACGAATATTTAAATTGCACATTTAGATACGTAAGCCATTGACTATAAATTAGATAAGAGGTCGATTCCTAAAAATTAATACTTTCGTTTTTATGACAACATAAACGCAAAATTGTGTCCGCGAGACACTTCTGGGTTGTTAAGGGTTAAAAATGTAAAGTAAAAACAGCTGACACGCGACTTACATTGTGTGTAGCCGCGTGCAGCCGAAATGTGCGAGCATGGCTCGTACATACTTCATTAAAATCTACGATCCCTAATCAATTTATAAATGAATATATTATTTGTCGGTAGTGTAACTATTACTTTTAGTAGTCCTACTGAATATTACGTTGAACAAAATTTTCGAAAAGAAAACAATATTATTAACTTTTTTAAATATACTTACATATTTATAAATAATATAATTATGATATTACTATCCAACAGTTATGAGAAGTTATTGTATCGTTTCTAGCTGACCCAGCTACGTTGTTTTGCTCTATAATATAGTTTACAACCTACTCTCAGATCTACCTACCGAATGCACTTAAAAATTTCATCAAAGTAAGTCAAGCCGTTTCGGAGGAGTATGGCAACTAAAACGGTGACACGATAATTTTATATATATTATATATACATATGAAATGAGCTTCAAATAATATTAAATCTAAAAATTATCGATAAACTCTAGTTCATTACTAGTGCTTGAATTTGCTGAGCATGAATATTGTACAGTCCCACGCTTGTGTACAGCCGGCGGCAGATAAACTCGATACAATGTATACTAGGTACTATTTACAAAGAGTACAGTTTTACATGCCTACGACTGTACCTCGGTTTGATGTTCGTGAATTATGGCTATTCGCACACTACGGCTTCTCTTATTAAGCGGGAAAATAACCACTTCTACATTTTATGATGACAAGAATACGAGATTTTCTCTTGAACTTCTTTTGGGATAGTTTTTGATATTGTGTACATGTAATATTGTGTAACACTTTATAACAGAAGTATGTCAAAAGTTAATAATATTCAAAATATGGAGGAACAACAGGCGGTGCCGAACGGTCGTCTCCCATTGTCTCCCATTTTGGGACCGGACATAAAAAGTCTGCGATCATAAACCTCTCGCTCGCCTTACGTTCTGCTATTACTGAGACAGACGCGGTTCAAGTAAAATGTGCAATTTGTGGGTGTAGTGTGTTTGCGTAAATTGTGCATTCAACAAGGCCGCCCTAAAACCTAGAACAAAACCTACTGCCGTGAAGAAATCTGGTGAGGTCTTTCCAATTATCTATTTATCTATCTATTTATAATTTGATTATTTGTATAGGCTGCCTATTTAGGTCATCAAAAACTGCGAATACCCTTTTTAAAACTTGGTTAGCCTTAAGACATCAAATTCAAGAGTGACGTAATAGTAAGTAAACATCCTAAATTCAGCATCTGAGAGATGCATACTACAAGAGTCATCAACCGTGATCCTAAATACCCTTTTGTTTGAACGAGCTTCAAATTGTGGTTTCGAAGTCAAGACACTAGATTACCAGCCGAGCTGTAAAACAAAAAAATCCAACAAAATCCGCAGGGAAACCAAAATAAAGAAAACAAACTTAAATATAGCAACAAAATACAATCATGTCTCGCATAAAAGAATCTTGAACTAGCATCACAAATGAAAACTGCTTGATCTCGGTAAGAAGCATGTCACATATTGTACCTAATATACTAATCTTCTAAAATATTTTTTCTTCACTTATAAAAATAGATATATGCTAAATACCCTAAACAAAAAGTAAATTAGATCAAAACTAACACCTTAGTAGCAGAGTGACTCCTTTTTTCTTGATAATCATGCATGTTCAAACAGGTTAAAAACAAAAGCTATCCCCCGGAAGCACAAGTTACCTACTCAAAATACCGGCTAAGGAACGCGCTCTTTGTTGACAGCCAAAGAACAATAGTAGGTTGATATCTTAACTGACTATTTTTCGGCTAGCCCGGACCGATTTTCATGGCTCCCCTTTCTCCGCAAGAGGTTGGCTTTGTTATTGAAAATAAGTAAAGTTATTAGCATCATTCAACATAGGAAATTTTACTTATTGAATAAAACCAGATCTAGAAAATAAAGTTCATAATTTGAAGACGAAAATATACAACTACATCATCCCGGTAAGAAGCTTGCCACATAGCGTACCTAATGTATTAAACTTCTAAAATAATTTTTCCACACTTCTCTGTGATAAAACATTTCGCCAAAAACGGTTGTAATATAACATAGTTTATAGTCAGGTTGTAAATAATATACTTAATAAAATATCAGAGTCAGTTTTACATCCTTTAGTAACCAGTTTAAAAAGGGAAAATAGCAACAAGGACGTACATATATTGTAACCACTCCGGAAACAGTCAAGTACATAAATCTTCCCACCCATTAAGCAAAACAATACCTACGGCCTCCAGTGCATTTAAAAATATTCCACGAAAAATTACTAACACAGAATTGCATTCAAACCAAAGGCCTCGCTCGAAGAATCATAAAGGAACAAAAAATATATAAGTAAAACAAAAGCCCACAGATGCAGACCACTCTGTTAAATCATCCGGGTAAAAAAAAAAACAACACTGAAAGAGAATTGACGCAAACCCATAACAATAAATAACCAAAAGCAACGTAACCCATAGACCATAAATTTCTGAAACGCATAGCCCTGTACACACGTGCACACAATGGAAAAAAAAAAACCTAAACAAAGAAATTCGACAAATTACTGGAGACGGTAACTGCCTCTTCAGAGCGTTAGCGGATCAAATAAACAACATCTTTGGATTAACCTTCAACTATCAAATGATACGAAATGACTTAGCTTCTTACGTTAAAAACAATAAACACACACCCAGTATCAATCTGGCCCTGCAAAATAATATCCTAGACTGCAACCACCTGTTTAGCTCTACTAGCAATATAAAATTAGAGGAACGCATAGACAAATATGTAGAAAAACAATTTGAGGATGGCTTCTGGGGAGGAGAGGACATCCACAAGTGCCCATACAAAAACAAGCACACCCAAAACAAATCAGTGACCTTAGGAAAATATCCATATGCAATGTAGGTTACAGAATTTACGCAAACTACATACTAGAAAAACTTGACGCTACCATCGACGCACTCGGAAATTATCAAGCAGCGTTTCTTAATAATAGATCAACGGATGACCACATTTTCACACTTCGTAGAGTCCTAGATATCAAATGGAGAGAGGGCGCAGTCGTGTTCGTGGTGGGGCTTGACCTGGAAAAGGCCTTCGATAATGTCAATCTGGAAGCTCTTAAAGATATTCTTTTAACCAGAGTAGGAACCTCACTAACGAACAAAATAATCGAGGCGTGCTTGAATGAAGAGACTTTCATCTCATGGTGTGGACAAAACTCCGACACCATCAAGAAGGGCAAGGGAGTAAAACAAGGTTGCCCACTATCTCCGAGATTATTTACTATAATCATTGACGAAGTACTCAGAACGCTTGAGGAAGAAGATGAGGCAGTAAGACTAGATCAAGACTCAAAAATATCCCTGCCCATAATCCTTTCCTTTGCAGACGACATTTTATTAATCGGTGAAGATATTGAGGTACTAAACCGCGTAATAACCAAAATGAAGACACTACTCAACTCAGTCGGACTCACCATTAATGAAAACAAATCTAAACTCGTAGTACGCGATCCTTTTTCGCCAACGACCTCACACCAACAAAGCCGGGTGGTCCTTGGGGGAGTTACCATCCAGCCAGTACCAGAGATCAAGTATCTTGGCACATACATAACAGCCTCACACAATCGACGTTCCACCATCAGAAAACGCTGCTTAAAGGCAATCAAAAACAGCAAAATGCTACTGCCCTTCATAAAAAACAATAAAATAGAATGGAAAATTGCACTTTTAATGTATAAAATGGTGATTAGACCGTGCATTACGTATGGTCTAAACGTATCAGCATTAACGAAAGCGAATCGATCCAGGCTTAGAAAATACGAACGTCAAATCCTTCACGATATGTTATCCGTCGCCAAAACGACGCCCAAACGAAAAACAAAAGCCATCTTAGATGGGAAAACAATTACAAAAGTAATAAAGGTACGGAGAATTTCTTACTATGGACATATACTAAGACGACCAAACCCCGCACTTACTTCAAGCAGCTTACAAACACAAAGAAATCAAAAGAAAAGTGGGGCGCCCCATTTATACATGGGAAGACTCCCTTAATTACGACATCCATTACTACACAAATAAAACAAAGATGGAATGGAGAGAAATAGCGGAAAACAGAAAATTAATGAAAAATGAAGCCGAAAAGATTTATGATGCTCCCGAGACAGATTCAGAAACCGACCTGGAACCAGAAGAACATACCTTGACCACATCACAAATTAACTCACCACCGACTGTTTGTTACTAAATAATCGCACCTTTTACCATCTACCTTCCCCCATACACAGATACAGGTGTCTCTGAACCCCCCAGCCCTATCTATGGAAAGTACCCTAGATCAACACATAAATAAGATACTCGTAAGGGCCCATCCCGACATATGTCTTTAATTATTTAACATACGTATATACTTCATATGATCTACGCCTGGATAGTTTGATCTGCGCAGCCGACTTGACGCTTTCGACGTTCCGTATGTACATCTACAAGGCATACCCATTATCTTGACTCAACTTAACAAATTAACCATGTACACAAAAATAAGAGTATAGTACACATATATATATATAAAAAAAAAAAAAAAAAAACGCAGCTGACTAGAGTACATAACGAGGGCAGTACGAGTAGCTCTACAAGCAAAGAAGATACCTCAGGACCGATAAAAGATATAAGAAAACTAAGAAGGAAGCGTCAGAGAAACCAGAATCCCAAACCCTATCTATGACTCCGTGAAGCATGATGCAGCCAGCACAGCCCTTCAAAAGAGGAACATCAAGAAGAGCAGAACACGCAGTTTTATCCCTTCCTCATTATATATTACACACCAAGTATAGAATTTATCTCCCATATGTTTACTTGTTGCTGGTATACGGTAGACTCTAATTTCCCTCCTCTTTCCCATTTCCCAGACTGCAATTCCCCACACACTCCATATCCTATATACGTGCTCACCTGGTTTCTCGAGCCTGGTACAGGTCTAACGCGGTCTGACGTGGCTGCGCTAGTAAAACGGAGACGATAAGTACATATATCGGCCCGTTGCGTGAAGTGCAGTCACGTTCACTCCAAGGTGGACTTAGTTCCTACGCTCTTGCTGCGAAACGCTGGCTGGGTGGGCACAGAACTGAACTGAACTGAAATATGGAGGAACAACAGTAACTCACAAAGTGTAATACTCCAACCAAAATAGGTTATATGCACTTCAATTAGTGAATTACTATATAAATATAAAATATGTATTCATAAGTACGGTAGCAGTTCATCGTATCATTACATTACACCGCTAAGCAGTATGCCGCGTGATTAATATCGTTCTGTGTGTGACGAGCCTTTCAATACAAACATAACCCTCTTTGATAATGGGTAGGAAAGTAAAATGACGAATTGAAATGACGCAAGTAAATGGTGATATGATGAATTTCATGCATGCATATGCATGCGGCATACTTTGAGCATTCGATTTCACCGGAAATTATGCATGTAATACTACACTTTGTTATTGAGTTCTATACTTTTGTTATTGGGTTATTTTATTATTTATTAATAATTATTCAATTATGCCAACTTTGTATAAAATGAAGTGATCATCAACATTCTGGTACTGAAAATATTTGATAGCTATGCATATTTTTGAATTAAACATATGTAAGTGACTAAAAATATAATTTTTATTCTTGGTTGACCATTCCTGGAAATAGTAGCGATTTAGCAAAAAATCTACTTTAAATTCATGCATGCCAATTGTTGTGAACATTATTCTTCTTCATTACTTCTCTGAAGTGAACGTTGTTAGACGTTGTCGTACTACCCGCCCGGCTACCGTTTTGCCGCCCACATACCGTTGTGCCGCGCGACTAAAGTTGTACCGCCTGCCTACCGTGGTTCCGCCAGCACTTAGTCGGTTGCTGAGTACTTGTGCCAGCTGCCTGCCTACCATTGTGCCGCTTAGTTGTCCTGCGTGCCACCCACACTCAGAAACACGAAGATTCGTTGCGTTGCAATCATGTTCGTAAGTTTATTAACATAAGTATTATTAGTAGCACATTTTAAATGACTTCATTTTACTTAACATATGCTTAACATATGTATAATATAGCGTGGAGAGTGTAGGCCAAATCCTGTAGCTTAACATAAGTATTATTAGTAGTACATGTAAATGACTTAATTTTTCTTAACATATGTGTAATATAGCGTAGAGAGTGTAGGCCAAATCCTCTAGCTGACCTGGTCAAGTATGGCTCTGGTAGTACAGAGAGGGTCGTGCTCCTGTAGCGGAGACTAAAAAAGACCTTAAGAAGAAGACGGTATAATATTCATTAATGTCTAAACTATCTTTACAGTTAATAAAGTAACTATGTTTAGCATACACTATTTCATTTCGTGTTATTAAATGATTTACCATGTTTTTTTCAGGTCCGACTCTGAGTATTACGAACAACGCTGCAAGCAGGCTAAGAAGAATTTCTCTGAAAATTTCGGCTGTGATTCCGAAGGAGCATTCGCTGCAAGCTTGATGTAAGTTTGTTTATTGTTTTATGAATTTCGTTTATTCCCAGTTAGCAATCACTCGTTTTCGACTGTGTGATTATTCTAGATCAATAGTAACTTCGTGTGTTAGTTTCAATTCCCGTTAAGTCGAGATGTTCTTGGAAGTACATCTATGTACCTTTGTATTTGTTATAAAATATAGTACCGTTGAGTTAGTGTCCCATAACACAAATCTTAAACTCACTTTGGGCCTTACTCGATCTGAGTCGTCCCTATACATTTATTATTTTTTTTATATCAAGATTATTAATTCGTATCTACCTATTGTAAATTGCTTTAGTCTTAAGTTATTATATTTTTTGATTCCAGTTCTAAGAAAAAAGAACCTAAACCTAAGAAGCGGGGCACAAGTCGAGCACAGCCAGCATCCAAGGCCAAACGTTCGAAGAAAGGCTGGCAACTCGACAGCGACAGCGAGGAGGAAGCGGAAGTTCAGCGCGCAGCCGCCACCAAGAAAATCCCTTCATTGCTGTCAGTGCTGTCGCGTCGTGTAGCAGACGGTGTCCTGCGCCGCACTGCTAACCTCGCTGGCGACGTCTTCATAGATTTAAAAATCTACAATGTTGCTGACATAAAGAAGGTAGACCCCAAAGACCGTTGGGAACACGCGGTTGTCTCGCTAAAATACCAAGGGGATTCCGAATCCCCTGAACTGTTGCTCGCAAAGGAGCTTATTAATAAATGTAAACCCCTCTTTACCGAAGAGGGCAAATTTTACGCAAAAAAAATGTTTAATGTGTAACACGTTGTAATTTGGTGTTATTATAAAACATAACAATAAAACTTTTTATATCAGTTTATAATTACTTATTCTTATTTTTATTATGCCCCAATGCCAATTTTAATTTCTTCTTCTTTAGGTCTTTTTTAGTCTCCACTACATCATATATCATTCCAGTCTGCCGGAAACCACACGGCTAAATTTTAATTTATATAAAACTAATTGTGTGGTAAATCTACACTTGTTTTGTTTTCCATTCTATTCATGATTTTTAATTAAGATTTTTAGCATATTCTGATCTTCTTTTAATTGTTAAAGAAAGTAAATAATTTAAGGAGTCAATAAAATAGTACAAGCTCTTTTAAAAACAATCACTAAGTTGTAAGAATAGGTACAATGGGGAAGGGAACAGTATATTGTACAGTTTGTGATATAACTGTTAAGTCTAGCGCGCTATCTGCACACTTGAGAAGTAATATTCACAAAAGCAATAGTTCAATAGAAGTTAGTGAAGGTATTGCGAAAGTAAGTAGTTCATTCAGAAGTCGAATTGCCTCATATAGAGTGAGACCTCTAAACGCACACCGCGAGCTCGAGTCTGAGTCAGACTTATCCCCCGTGTCCCCCGCTGACTTCTTGCGCACATTTCGTTCTCGCGTGCAGCAATTGATTTCGGCTAGCAGGCTACCTTTTATTGTATAAAAGTTAACTTTGAATTATTCGCGGAGTTTAATTTACCTAAAAATAGCACTACCGAAATAAAATCATTTGCAACCCAATTTTTTTATGAAGTTTCCGGTCGGTTTCAAAGATATTAAGACTTTTGAGAAAAATAATAATCATATAAGCGTTAACATATACGGTCTTGTAAATAACTATAAAATAGTGGGGCCCCATTACAAGACTCAACAAAAAAGAAAACACCACGTGAATTTATTACTCTTGGAAAAGGGAAAAAACAAACATTATTGTTTAATAAAAGATTTAAGCAAATTAGTCAGATCACGGCTCACAAAACACAAAGAAAAAAATTATTTTTGTGATGAATGTATTTTTTTTAATAAGGAAAAACTATTCAATTATCATATTTGCAGCGGGGTACGTACTATTTTGCCTGATTCGAATACTTATATCCAATTTAATCATTATGATAGGATGCAGGATGTGCCTTTTGTAATCTATGCAGATGTTGAATCATTGTTAGAACCAAAATATGGTGACAATAAGCGTGACGTAAGTACTACAGTCTTACATAAACACGTGCCCGCTGCGTTTGGTTATTATATCGTTTGTTCGTTTGATAGCTCTCGTAATAAATATGTATCGTATCGCGGGCGAGATTGTGTTGACAAATTTCTGAAATATTTATTTGAAGATGTTACCGAAATTAATAAATTCTTGAAAGAAACTATTCCGATGATTCCATTAAGTGTAAAGGAGAAAATAAATTTTGAGACTGCAAAATACTGCTTTATCTGTGAGCAATTACTTTTTGACAACAAAGTGAGAGATCATTGTCATCTAACTGGCAAGTTTCGCGGCGCAGCTCATTCATATTGTTATCTAAAATACAGGTTACCAAAAATTTTTTTTTTCAGATCGGAGCTAAAGCCAGTTACTGACAGTGTGAAAGACATTGTGAAAATGACATAAGATAACTCAAGAAATCAGTTAATATATACTGTGGGCGCAGATAGCTAAGATTACGTTCTGATACCAAGATATTTTACTAACTACGCTCTTGGTACGAGTCCGGCAATCCCACCGGAAACAAACAAACACCCAAACAACCTACGCAGTCTGCTACCATCCTGTATAAGAGGTACAGGGAACCTTTTTTTTTTTTTTTTGACGCGGAGAAAATCCCTTCGGATACCTTACCGGTTACGGGACACCGGTAAGGTTATGTGGTGTTACCACTAAAAACTCCGCGGTGTCACCTCTCAGCCGCTATCGGCCGGGGCCGTGTGCTTCTCTTGCTCCACAGCCCCGGCGCGGCCGGCCGCTATTTCAGCGGCCCCGGCTCGCCAACGGCCTCACGGCACCCTCTGCTGAATCAGAGGGGCCGGAGAAACCGTCGCGTTGGCCTCTCGGCCCGACAAGAACAGGCGCGCTGACACGCACACGCGCCTGCCTTCCACTCCGGAGGGCTGTCCGTTGGACGATGGAATCCCGTTTCCACCGTCCAACCAGCCCTCATAATTTGGGGCCTGCTGCAGGCCCTGCCCCAGTCCACCTGACGGTGACCGGGGCCCACCAAGCCGGCCGCAGGGGATAGAGCGGCAACGTAACACCGACACTCCTCTTCCCCCGCGACCCCTACCACGGCTGTGAGAGTAGGGAGTAAACCCCCTTCTCTCACAGCCAGGCCATTCCCACCAGGAATGGCCTCCTCCGGGCCCGGGGAGGCCTAAGCCTCAACCCGGGCAATGGGTTCCTCTTGGCTTCCCTGCGGATGAGGCAGTCCGCAGGTACTGAGCCCCCCCATCGCGACAAGATGAGAACCCGGGCGGGGGGGAGAGGTACAGGGAACCTATCCTAACCTAACTTAACCTAATTATGAGTTGAATTTAATTCTAATTAAAAGTAGTTACACTAATTATAAAACTTACCGCGTCCACGCAGTCTTCAGGCAGCCTCGCCTGGCCTTCGCGTCGATCCCTAAGTCCTACTTAGGGCTGGCGACGGCCTTAGGTCCCAGCAAGGGTCCCAAGATCAGTGGTGCAGAAAATGTGGTCCCTACACTAACCTCCCCATGAGCTCATGTATGTCGCCCCAAACGAATACGTCGTATTTATAACACCACTTCTATAGCATCACTCCAACAAGCACCAAAAGTTTCTTCTTCTTCTTGACACTTCTTATTTACATAACCTTACAGCGGAACGTAACAGGGAATGTCCCTCACTCCGATTCAATCACTTATCAAAGGCCGCATGGCACGCGTTTTACATTTGACACAAATCACTGTTCTTTACGTAATACAAATAATTTCGGCTCCACGCCGTTCCAAACAAATTGGGCACAAAACAATTAACGACAATTCTCCACGAAACATTCGCTATATATATCAAAATTACAAGATTAATTGCGCCATGGTACGCGACAGGACCACACCCAAATCAAGTTATTTTTCACAAAAGCCTCGCTCGCAACTTGACATTCCCAATGTCAGTTGAGACTTTGACGTAAAGACAATGATTATTTTTCTGGTCGGGCAAACAACGATGACGTTCGATGTCTGATTTATTATTTTTCTTTGTCTAACATTCACCTAATGGTATCTAACTATCTCGCTCACACACAACTTTCAAACTTTCTAACTTACCCTCTTATTCATACTTGATTTACCATTCATTCTGTCCCTTTCTTTTGCAATTACGTTCCTTTCCCTTACACATTTAAATAGCAAGTAGTTAGTGGGTTAGAAAATAACTTCACTATTTGCGTTTATAACACACGCGTGTTTTATGAGCTGCTTTATATATCTAAAACCGGTGAAAATTTGATCTTCTTTACGAGCAAGTGCGTTGAAAAAAATATTAATACAAATAATAATTGTAGCTGACTGTCCTTAATAGGCATCAGCCTTTTTTATATTCCTTTTAACACATACATTTTTCTTTAGCCATAATATTTGCATACATACATTGTAATTAAAGAATTACCAATGTTAAAATTGCAGTTAAACAATTTTCATTTTATCATCTTCTCTGCTGGGATTCAGTCAACATCATGTGGTTAAAAATATTTCTTATTAATCTTATTGTACTACTGCAAAGATGTTCGTCCTTCGAATTAACGGGTGAGTGGTCAATACTTTCGATTCAATAATAATATACGGACTGTACAGGATGTAAATGTACATTGTTCAGTCAGTTATTTATTTAAGACAATAAAAGATGGCGGCATTAGGCCAATAGCAGTAGGTTGCACCTTTCGTCGTCTCGTAGCGAAGCTTGGCTGCCATGCAGTACGTTCCTGGCCACATATCTGCAACCACACCAATTAGGTTTTGGCACAGCCTTAGGTTGTGAGGCGGCCATCCACTTGACACGAGCTTTTGCTATGGGCCCTGCAAACGAAGGTTGTGTCATAATCAAATTAGACCTCAAGAATGCTTTTAACAGCGTGGAAAGAGATACTCTCTTAACAGAGACTAAGGAGTTAATCCCATCATTATATCCTTTTCTTCATCAATGCTACTCAAAACCAAGTAATTTATATTTCAATGGTAACAGAATTCCATCACAAGTAGGTTCCCAGCAGGGAGATCCTTTGGGTTCACTTATGTTTAGTCTTTCATTACATCCTTTAATCGTTTCCTTACAGTCACCTTTAAACGTTTGGTATATAGATGATGCTACCATAGGCGGACCAGCAGAGTCTGTTATAAAGGACGTCAATACTCTCTTAACGGGCTTGGAGCAAATTGGCCTAACAGTAAACTCATCCAAGTGTGAATTTTACCCATGCGGAGTGGAAGCAAAGGAAAGTATAACATCCTTTGATAATATGGTTCCAAACATTAGAAAAATTGACCACAATACGTTTTAACCTTTAGGGGCTCATATTTTTCCTATAGCCACTCCAGCAGCTTTAAACTCTAAGACGCAAATGCTTAAACGCGTTCAAGAGCATCTTGTAAAACTATCAGCTCACGTCGCGTTAGTACTTTTTAGAGCATGCTTCTCGTTACCAAAGGTAACATATTTAATCCGAACTACCCCAACCTGGCTTTTCCCGAACGCTATTTCTGCTTTTGATAGCACTATAAAAACCATATTAGAAACAATAATCAATGTCACATTAGAGGAACATCAATTTCAACAAGCTGTGCTACCTGTTAGGTACGGTGGTTTAGGCATTAGATGTGCCCAGACTGTGGGGTTACCAGCATTCCTCGCCTCCTCGTATGGTGTTACTAAGCTGGTCACTAAGATTTTACATAAAGAAGGTAACAGTTGTAGTATTCCCCTACAGGATAAAGCTTAAGAGGCTTGGAGAACTATGTGTCCGAACATACTGCCGCCTGAAAATCTCCATTCTCAGAGGGCATAGGATGATTTAAGTTCCAAACTCTTTTTAAAAGAGCTAACGGAGTCACTTGAGGGTTTAAACCTAGCACGAATAAAAGCCGCAACTTGTACAGAGTCAGGCGCCTGGCTCCAAGCGTTGCCCTCACCTCAACTAGGCACTCACCTAGATGATAACTCTTTACGGGTTGCAGTCGCCTTGAGGCTAGGTTGTAACGTCTGTAAGCCACACCGTTGCCCATGCGGTACGCACGTTGATGCTAACGGCTACCACGGCCTCAGCTGCTTAAGATGCACCGGAAGATTTCCTAGACACCATACACTCAATGATATCATCCGCAGAGCCCTAGTGTCGGCAAACGTACCTTGCGTCCTTGAGCCTCCCGGACTTTGCCGCACGGACGGTAAACGTCCAGATGGGCTCACCTTAATACCGTGGGAAAAAGGCAGATGCCTACTCTGGGACGCCACTTGCGTAAATACCTTCGCCACGTCCCATTTATCTCGTACAGTCCAGAAAGCAGGATCCGCTGCAGAATGTGCCGCTAAAGCAAAACACGTTAAGTATGCGGAACTAAATCAATACCATTTCATTCCATTCGCTGTTGAAACTGGCGGGCCCTGGTGTGAGGAGGCCAAAAAATTTATCGCACATTTAGGGCGACGCCTGCGTGACAACCGAGGCGATCCTCGCTCCGGAGCATACCTGACGCAACACATTGCCCTCGCCATTCAGCGTGGCAATGCGGCTAGCGTTATGGGTACTTTTGAGCCCGGTATGCTCCGAGGGGGGCTCTTCGATTAGCCTTATATTTAATATTTTTATTATTATTTCTTCTTCTGTTTTGTTTTCTTTTTTTAATTTTAGTTTAGTTTTCTATTTTATTCACTTATAGTTAAGTTTTAATTTAGCTTTAATTTTTTTACAATATAAATATATTTAGCAATTTATGTACACGTACAATAAAAATTTTATATTGTTCAGTCTATAGACAGAATTAATACCCCTACGCTTGAACAGGTTACGGTAGAAGAATCTATTGCAAGAAAAGGGAAAGGTTTATGGGTTATAGAATAAAGTTGGGATAGATTGATGCTGGGCTATTGCATAATACTGCCGCTCGCCTTTTACAGAATTGTGTTTAAATAAAATAACACTACAAGGGGACCGATTCTAAGCTTACTAGCCCTACAAAGACACTTTTTTATCTAGCTGTTTGAAGCCTGCAAGTCAGTTTTATTACGCACCTGTTTGACAAAGTAAGTTAGAAGAGTTGATTCCTAATTTACCTAGCTACATTTTATTTAGAAAATAGAGCAATATGACGAAACCAGGTTCTTAAACGAGCGCTACATAATTTCCTCTGAAGCTGAGTGGCGTATATTGAAATACCTTATTATATACCTACATAAACGTCATCTTACCGTCAAATTATGCAGAAATTCATTTAGGAAACGAGCAACGTACAATAGGTTTGTATATTCATTGTATACTTTGACTCTGAAAATATAAAAAATCGTGTTGAAAATCCACGATTACTCGTACTCGTAACAAAACTTTTTTCTCTCTAGCTATATCGAGAAGACAACTTTGCCAAAATATTGTGTGTGATGATGATTGTTGTGGTGATAATAATTTTAAAAACAAATGTTTTAAGCAACATTCGGAGTACTATATCTGCTTGATGGTGCAAGGCACTGGGATGACAGTCTTGAGGCGTGTTACTTATTGAGTAGTTATAGGGTTTTCCTATTTCCCAAGTACTACCTGATCCACCTCGCGTAAATATGAAACTAAGTTACACTGAATTGATTTATTTAATGACAATTTATCAAATTTATTTTAAAAAAGATTATTTTTTAACTATGAAGTGTGCATAATGATGATTGAGAGCTGTTCATCCTGGATATCCTGGATATCGCAGGCGGAATTGGCAAGACTTATCAGACCAGAATAATTTACTCCGAAATGCTAGCTTAGCAATGAAACACCGAATATGTAACATAAAACCGGAACAAAGAACCGGAATATAGAAATCTCGGGCGGAGTCCTATGTTCTTTAAATTCACTACCTACTATCAGACATTTTTTCAAGACGTTGGCAAGTAGATTACAAGATATTTATTACTTTACTAACGTATGAGGCGCCATAACAAATTATTAGGATACAGAATTTATTCTTTTTTATTACGGCCCTGAATAGGAATCCTTTTGAGCCATTATACAGCAATCAAAAGCTTGTTTGTAACGCTATAAAAATGGTGAACAGCATCTATAGCGTTCCATTAATAAAATAAATTGATTCCCAAGGATTACCACCATCAATTACAAGGTTTCGGAACGCATGAACGGTGTCACCATTTTTATGAGGCTCAAATAATATGTATCCAGGGCCGTAACAAAAATTTATAATAATGGTCAAAACATTTTATTATAACATTGTTTTCTTCGGGAAAAAAGTGTTAGAACGTTTGTGCATTTCACCGAATTCAATTCTCAATTTGGCCTTCCTAGAGATTGTATCATCACGAATCAATGGGTCATCATGAATCGTCTCGCAAACAGGTTTTATGCCTTCCAGCCTCCCAAACAAGCCGGTTTCCGTAAAGGCTTTAGTACCATGGACAACATCCATACGCTGCGGCAGGTTATAGAGAAGACGAGGGAGCATAACCGGCCGTTATGCTTGGGGTTCGTGGACTACTCGTATGAAAAAGCCTTCGATTCGATCGAAACATGTGCCGCGCTTCAGTTTCTTCATTCTCATTAATTAATAACTAGCTTTTCGGGCGTTACGCGGGGTACAAGCAGCCCGCGGTTTTTCGTGCAGCTGTTGAAGTTGGTTGGAATCTACGTCCAGTTGAGAAAATGGGTAAAAACTACAGTCAGTAAAGGAAACATCAAAAAATGTGTGGGCGGCCATCTATATTTATTTGCAGTTTTGTGTTCCGCGGGGTGCTTTACCCCAGCATATAAAATGTCAGACCCCTTCGATATTCCAGTAGGACGTTATGGACGAACATTAAAAAACGCTCAGCGCTTGGTGTAAGGGGCTCGGGCTTCGCCCTCGCCGCCACGCCTTCACACACACTTAAAAATTGTACTTGTACGGCGGCCATCTTTAATTTTGAAAAATACAAATAACAGTCGTTAAATTGCGTATAACCTACATTTTGGAAAAAAATCTTGCCCCGAATTATTTTTGTTTTTGCAGGATCTTCAAAATGTCAGAGTTGTCTGGTACTCATTGGAGTACTTTCTATACGAACGTATATCAATCATTACCCCTGTCACCCTGGAATAGGGCAAACAACTATGTCAATCAGTTAGTCAGTCAGTGAATGGTAATGTAGGTTTATAACTACTCTGTAAGTTATAGCGAAGACAATTGAGCGTTCGTATAATATAGCATCTTCCACTATAAAACTAGAAATTAAACTTCACAACTCTGTTAAAAGGGCGGTTTATTACACGAAGAACTTACTTTAGTGAACACTTTATATTAATTACAATTCTAGCTGCTAATACAAAACAAAATCCGACACGACAAGAAAGCGGGTTTGTCGGCAGCGTGCGCGCGCGTCCCGAATATCACATAGCCTACGGGAATAGGGAGGATCACGGCGGGCCCGCTAGAAACAGCGGTGGTAGTTACAAGGGAGCGGGGTATGTATGACACTATATGGTGTCCGCTATAAAGTGTTTTATTTTTTCCGGTTATATAATTACTTTTAGAAATGTTTAAAAAAAACATGAATATACCCTATTTCAGCTATCACTTTTTAGAAGTTGCTATAGAATAATTGCCTTGCTGAGTTACACTTGTATTACAACAATATACGATCGCTTGAAAAGTATTTTTTGGGCGCTTAAAGTTAGTCGTTGATGTATTACTTAAATCTTTAGACAACTAAATATGTTTAAGGACGAGAATGACAGTTAAAAGAAGCTGCATTAACTAACACCCGCATAAAACATGCGAATGTTCATACTCGATTTAGTAGATTTTAACAAAACGTTTCTTATAGGATTTATGGGTAAGAAACGTTTTGTTACGCCACGGAGGTCGTCACTGCTCCGTGGCGCAGTGGTTAACACGCTAGTTGGAAGGTTCTGTTTTCGATCTCCAACCAAGACCAGTTAAGAAATAGTCTTTTTCAATTTCAATATTATTCTCAAAAAATATAAATTCGTCGAATATCACATATCACTTATTAATATACGAGTATATCTTATTCAATTTATTAATTTATTTTAAATGAGAAAAACGTCTATTGGCTATCGATTGGTTTAAATCTTACTATGTTTGCTACCTCTGTTCACTGAGTCGTTGGTGTGTAATAGAGCGATAGTAAGCAGATCTGGAGTGCGCGGATTTAAACTTTACTATGAGTTCGGATTAAATAACAGGCATGTTTATTGTGAGGTCACAGTATGGGACAACTACAGTTTGTTAGTCTATTTGTTCAGTTGGGTGATATGCTGTCGGCGCGCTTCAAAGGCGTCTTTCACTTTTACATAGACGCGGCGTTTATGGCGCGCCGACAGCATGCACACCAATTTAGCAAATGATCAACAACGTTTTTGTATTTTTAGATGAAGAATACGAGCGGCTGCCGCGGCTGTTCTCTCTGGACGACTACCACGGTTGTCTGCGGCGCAATGGCACTTACTGCATGCTGCGGCTGGACCTATTCGCGGAGGACGGCAACGACCTCATGCAGCTCATACGAGTAAGCGAGGAAACCTTTCCACTGCTGACCGCGCCTTCCTTAGGGCTTAGGAGCTTGGGTCAAAGTAAAAAATACCAATATTTAAATTTGCAGCATCAATAAGGCAGAAAGGGCACCCTTCCTCCCAAACTTAAGAGGAAACCTCAAGGGTTAGAGAAATTAAAAATAGGTATTTTTAAAATCTATTGCTGTCGCGCTGTGCCCGAACTACAACCGAGCAAGTGCGATAGAGACATACTGCAGGTTGGACTGAAAATACGAGTACATATTAAAAGAATAGAAAATCAACGATTCGTAATCCCCTGATTTCTTCTCCAAAACTTAACCAATATAAGTACTTTTTTCATTACGAATTAACAAAGACTTGATCGGTGTTCCTATGTTTTAATTCTTTTATATAATCTACTCAAATTTGTTTTCTGGATGTTTGAACACAGCGAAAAATCTGGCCATCTTTTTAGGTTTTTGAACGTTCATATCTCTTTTAATAAATAATTTATGAAAAAAAGGAAAACATGAGGACATGCTTATAGTGGCTGTAGACATTCAGGAAAAAAAATACAACTCTACCGGCATTATCCAGGGAGGAATCAGGGGACTACGTTTGTATGGAAAAACGGCCCCTATATTTCATCTTAAGGCGCTGTAGGTTCACAACTCACAATACTGTGAGTGTTTTTGAAAAATTGCTGTAATAAAACTAGAACAATTTATTTTTCAAAAATATTACAGTTACGCCAGAAAAAAAACTCGGATCTAAGCCCACGTGAATGAAGTCACGGGTACGGGTACAGATAGTTTAATATATTTTTATAAAGATATCTTCACTTAAACTTATCATTAGTGAATATACACGGGTCCGGTACTACATGCACTGCAGGTATGTTTACTTGCCAGACAAATTAACTCCCCGCCCCCAATTTTATACCTACCTTAAAATGCATTTATTTATCCCCAATAGGGGAAGACTGAGATAAGGGATATATGGGGGAAGAGTGCTTAAGATGACAAAGTCAGATAAGATGACACACATGTCGTATTTTTTTAAATATTCGCGCTTAAGGTGAACCTGTGACGTTTTAAGGCGTTCTTAACCTTCCTCTCCCCCCGGACCTCCGTCAGGAGCGTCTGCTGCTGTCTAGTGACTGTTATAAATCTGATATTAAATACAATATAATCTGAAGAAACCACAAAAATTCAACGCACACGCTAGGGCTGCCCGCCTACAGTATTTTAATTTTATCTACCTACTTGAGTGGTAGTTTTGTCAACCTCCGTGGCGAAATGGTTAATACGTTAGTACACTAATCCGGAGGTTCTGAGTTCGATTCCCAGCCAGTAGAAGTTGGAAAATGGCTTTTTTCTAATTTTCCTGACCGGTGTTTATCTATATATGTATTTATCATAAAATATAATGTCGTTGAGTTAGTATCCCATAACTCAAGTTTAAAACTTACTCTGGGGCTAGCTTAATCAGTGTGATTTGTCCTTATATATTTATTTATTTTTTAGTGGTGCACTTAGGTCTGCGTGTGTAAGACGACATATCTATAGTGGAAGATGACATAGTTTATACTTTAGTGATATGTCGTCTTATTAACAGCGACCTCCGTGGTGTAATGGTCAACATGCTAGTCCGCCAATCTGGATGTTCTGGGTTCGACTTTGATCCCCTGCCAGGGCAAGTTGGAAAATAGCCTTTTTCAAATTGTCCTGGGTCTTGGGATTTTCATGTCTTCCTGTGACCAACTCTTCCGCGTCGATGTTCGCTTGTAATTTTCAGGTATCCTGTATAGGAAAAAATAAAGAAAAAAGAGTGCTTAGCATTAAGTTTTAACTTTTGTATTATAATCGTTATATTATTGTGCGATAAATATTAAATAAATAAATACCACCACCTAACCACTAAAGGTCAACTTCATAATTAATGCAACTGCGAATAATAATACTACCACCTAATTAAATAATAAAAAGTATCATCAGTTTATAATAAAATAGTAAGGGTAAGACGACATAGTATGTCATGTTACACCGACGTCCAGTATGTCATCTTACCAAATGGATAAGAAGTTTCACTCAAAGATCATGACAAAATCTGTTAGGGTAGGTTAGGTTAGGTCATACGATTGGCCCGAGAGGCCAAAGCGATGGCTGCTCCGGCCCCTCTGATTCAGCAGAGGGTGCCGTAAGGCCGTTGGCGAGCCGGGGCCGCTGAGGTAGCGGCCGGCCGCGCCGGGGCTGTGGAGCATGAGAAGCACACGGCCCCGGCCGATAGCGGCTGAAAGGTGACACCGCGGATTTTTTAGTGGTAACACCACATAACTCTACCGGTGTCCCGTAGCCGGTAAGGTATCCGAAGGGATTTTCTCCGCTTTAAAAAAAAAGGTTAGGTCATACGAGTATCAATATTTGTGCCATATAATAACCCTTGTTTACAATGAAAATTAGTTCAAACAAAAATATTCTTACCTTACGTGTATTTTCACCACCAATTAAAATCTATCAAAGATTTTCTCTCACATAAAATAACAAAATCCTTCACTACTTTGCACCGCGTTGTTACTGTCCGCCATACTGAATCTCAGTACTAGCGACACCCACGGGCACTCCTTAAAGCGCTATGCATAGTAAAACGTTTATTTTTTCGTCGCGCAGTTAGCCTTATTTTAAATGGAATACCAGCATGAAAAAAATTTGAAGTACAGTTCAAAGATCAAAATAAATTATTATATCAAAATATTTTCAAAAAATTTGCAAAAAAAATAGCAAAAGAGGGTAAGGTTTTTAGCTACATTTATTTAAATACCGATTAACACAAACAACATAAATAGAAAGTCGATAAATAATAATTTCTCGACTAAAAAATAATTCCTCTATATAATTTAAATTTTCGGAATTCCGGAGCCATAAAATACAGAATTGGGCCATCCGTAATCAGTCATAAGAATAAGGACGTCAGCGGGCTGCGCAAGGTGGGAGTGGTGTGCTGCGCGGGGCCCCCGCCCGTGTATTAGCCACTTCGTCTGCTTCACCCCATCAGAGGGGCCGGAGCAGCCGTCGCTTTGGCCTCTCGGGCCAATCGTATGACCTAACCTAACCTACCCTAACAGATTTTGTCATGATCTTTGAGTGAAACTTCTTATCCATTTGGTAAGATGACATACTGGACGTCGGTGTAACATGACATACTATGTCGTCTTACCCTTACTATTTTATTATAAACTGATGATACTTTTTATTATTTAATTAGGTGGTAGTATTATTATTCGCAGTTGCATTAATTATGAAGTTGACCTTTAGTGGTTAGGTGGTGGTATTTATTTATTTAATATTTATCGCACAATAATATAACGATTATAATACAAAAGTTAAAACTTAATGCTAAGCACTCTTTTTTCTTTATTTTTTCCTATACAGGATACCTGAAAATTACAAGCGAACATCGACGCGGAAGAGTTGGTCACAGGAAGACATGAAAATCCCAAGACCCAGGACAATTTGAAAAAGGCCATTTTCCAACTTGCCCTGGCAGGGGATCAAAGTCGAACCCAGAACATCCAGATTGGCGGACTAGCATGTTGACCATTACACCACGGAGGTCGCTGTTAATAAGACGACATATCACTAAAGTATAAACTATGTCATCTTCCACTATAGATATGTCGTCTTACACACGCAGACCTCAGTGCACTACTAAAAAATAAATAAAATAAATAAATATATAAGAACAAATCACACTGATTAAGCTAGCCCCAGAGTAAGTTTTAAACTTGAGTTATGGGATACTAACTCAACGACATTATATTTTATGATAAATACATATATAGATAAACACCGGTCAGGAAAATTTTAAAAAAGCCATTTTCCAACTTGTACTGGCTGGGAATCGAACTCAGAACCTCCGGATTAGCGTACTAACGTATTAACCATTACGCCACGGAGGTTGACAAAACTACCACTCAAGTAGGTAGATAAAATTAAAATACTGTAGGCGGGCAGCCCTAGCGTGTGCGTTACATACTGCATTTCTCTAGGTATGTAAGTCAATTTGAGGGCCGAGTCATAATACTGTATAATAGTTATACAATGGCATGGTGGTGTTGTTTGGGAATTTTGCTTTAAGTGCAAATAAACTGTGCATATTAGCTGCATGCCTGGATTCTTTCACAATGAAGGTTTCTGAGGGGTTTCCTATTGCCGACAGTCGCAACTTGCTTAAAGATGACATCATGATGCTATTGTAATACATATTATATGCAGGAAAACGACAGCTTCAATGTAGCAGAAATTTGAGGGGCTGATGTGATAATATCGTCGAGAGATTCCTATATGGAAACTTCAGTTGGATATGTTGAAGTGAAAACTCCAGAACAAAAAGTCAGTTGTTAACTTTATATTATATGAATATAGTAAAATAAAAATAAAAATTAATTACTTGTTAAATTTATAAATAAAACAATATTACAAATTAGTAAAACAGCAAATTTTAGTTTTCTCTGTGTAATGTAACCCTTCCATTTTAATATAGGACTTTGCAGGTTAATAAATCCACAAGCTATTATCACTGAATCATCCAGTGTGGTTTTAATAATTAAAATAATCGAACTCTTTTTATAACTCTCTCTATATGTATTCTTAGCACTTTTTTTTTATTTACTGCAGAACACCATTCAATCTGTGTTGGTAGGTACCTTTGTGAAAGAAATATTTTCCTGGACACAATATTACTCTATTTTTGCACACAGGAACAAAACACAAAACTAGGGGATCTAGTTACATTAATGGTCGATTTTTTATCACGAATTATATAAAGCACAGACGAGACGAACGGTACCAAATTAATTTATTCATGCAGTTCTTTGTTTTGTTATGGTTTTGTTGTCCAACTGACAATTGATATCCACAATGATAGTGTTGAGAAGTATCAGTTCGATAGAAAGACCATCTAATATCGATAGTTCTTTCAGTACTTACGAGTATAGTAGAATGAGGATTGATAAAAAATACACATTGTAATGTTTACATTTCGTCCTTTTGGTTGCTGTTGTATTCTTTTGATTATATAAGCTCAATTTGGTAATAATTGTGATTATAAACAAATAGTTTTGTCTCTGTTATTAATACTAGTTTGACGTGAATCTGATATAAGCACGTTTTGACGTTGACAGATGGTTATTGTCATTGCCAATTAGTAGGTCCGGCCATCCATGTCACTGATAATACGAGATATTCGCCGGTTGTGTAGGACAACCTTTCTAGAGTTATATATTCAAAGAGAAACACTTTAGATTTAGGGTGGAATTATCTATTATAGGCATAATGGAAGATAGTATAAAAACCTAATGATCGTTTTATTGCGGTCATTTTATTCTTATTTTTGGCTGACTACCTAGTAATTTTAGTAAGATACACATCCATATTTTATTTTAAAGTTTTTTATAGCCACATATTTTAGAAAGTTTTTTAAACAGTGCAAGTGTGTCCCTATTATCTAGGGAACACCTTTACCCTTGAGAAACAAGATTGTGCTGTCGTCGGTAGCCGGCGTGTCTGCTGATCTCGCCTGGAAGCGGCCGCCATTTTGTTGTTCGTGCTGCCTGACGCCGCCATCTGAAGCTCGTCGAATTTTTTGTGTCCGATTGAACATTATACAGTTCCTGATCGTCCCCTGCGTAATTTTCAAAAGATAAGTCTCTCAACAAGAAGCCACGACCACGTCTTAAATTCCTAAATCGAAATTCATAATTTCTGTAAACGCCGAGATTGTTCTAGATCATTTGATTTTTGCCGGACCCGCGTCTGTCCCTTACGTATTGGTCTTAGTGAATTTTATTGGTGTTTAATTTTGGAACGTAGGTAAATATAGTTATTTTGTAACTTTATTTGATTTTATTTACATTCCCCTAGTTATAGTTTCTCTATTTTTTTTCTTTCATTTGCTCGGGCTTGTCCCGTAGCAATTAAAATATATATATATATATACGTTCCACAATTGAACACAAATAAAATTCACTAAGACCAATACGTTAGGGACAGACGCGGGTCCGGCGAAAATCAGATGATCTAGAATAATCTCGGCGTTAACAGAAATTATGAATTTTGATTTAGGTATTTAAGACGTGGTTGTGGCTTCTTGTTGAGAGACTTATCTTTTGAAAATTACGTAGGGGACGATCAGGAACTGTATAATGTTCAATCGGACACAAAAAATTCGACGAGCTTCAGATGGCGGCGTCAGGCAGCACGAACAACAAAATGGCGGCCGCTTCCAGGCGAGATCAGCAGACACGCCGGCTACCGACGACAGCACAATCTTATTTGTCAAGGGTAAAGGTGTTCCCTAGATAATAGGGAAACACTTGCACTGTTTAAAAACTTTCTAAAATATGTGGCTATAAAAAACTTTAAAATAAAATATGGATGTGTATCTTATTAAAATTACTAGGTAGTCAGCCAAAAATAAGAATAAAATGACCGCAATAAAAAGATCATTAGGTTTTTATACTATCTTCCATTATGCCTATAGTAGGTAATTCCACCCAAAATTTAGAGTGATTCTCTTTGAATAGATCATTCTAGAAAGGTTGTCCTACACTACCGGCGAATATCTCGTATTATCAGTGACGTTGATGGCCGGACATACTAATTGGCAATTACAATAACCATCTGTCAACGTCAAAACGTGCTTGTATCCGACTCACGTCAAACTACTATTAATAACAAAGACAAAACTATTTGTTTATGATTACAATTATGACCAAATTGAGCTAATATAATTAAAAGAATACTACAGCAACCAAAAGGACGAAATGTAAACATTACAACGTTAGTTACGTTTCCGGACGCAGGGAGGTTCTTTTTAAAAACTACGATATAGGAGAATATAGATTTATTCAGTAATCACAATGATTATGACTTAAAATTAAAATATATAACTAAAATGTCCGGTCGCTTCCGCGATTGAAGCAATACAGGCACCGCCACTTGTTTTCGTTTTCCCATCGAGGATTCGTCATCCACACCTGCACTCGCGCGATGTCAGCATTTTGGTTGCGAGGAGATTATGCAATGTGTTGATTGTTTCGTAAAGGCTGTGTAGGGATAGTAGGGAATCTATATGTAACACCTCCCCTCCTAGATGAGCAACTATTTGCTAATGTCTAATGCAAATGTTGCGGCTCTTTGCTCTTGCATAGACTTGATGCTGCTTCCAGATCTCACTGCAGTTAACTCGATGTTGGTTTCAGTTGGGTTCGATAAGCTTTTGCGGCGATAGAAAAACAGGAAGATGACTGCAGCTGCACTTGATATAAATATAATGTATACAGGTATCGTTGTGTGGTATATACTTGTGAACTCCGTGGTTTCTATCTTCGTAGGAGGTTCCATGAGTACTTGGTGTTGTATATTGTGCAATGTATCCAAGTCAATTGTAGTCAGATTGAAATGAGTCATCGGCTTCGTCGAATTTTGACGTGAGAATGATGTTATTTCCACAGCGTGTCCACGTATCTTATCGTCGGCGTTAATTATCGTGAATTCAGATGTCCTTATGCTGCAATTTCTAGGAATGGTTGCCAGGAGACTGCCGTTCAGGATTCGATATTCTTCATGCCCACAGGATATTTGGACTCGGGTCTTCACTGGGAATGATATGATGTAATGTTGACTGTCAAGTTCCAAAAGAGCTTCCTTGGTAAGTGTAACCGGTACAGGATGGCAGGATGATGTTAGCTCTTGCTCATGTATCAGACTGGAAATACAGTCGCGTTGAATCCGGGATTGATGGATGGTCTTCTGCTGGCAGATGTACCACGTTTCGAACTTCGGGCATTCTGCCTCCATGTACACGAATTCCTTCGAATTGGTTGCAATATATGGAAATGGTGGAATGATAGTCTCGGAATACTTATTAGGCACAGGACAGAGTCTATAAAGGATATAGGTTGTGGAATACAGGATGGGAAAATAGAAGACAATAACTACTCTATTATCTATAAAATACGATCCTAATCTAATTATATCGTAATAATGCCTGATATCCAAATTTAAAATAGAATTTGTGCCGTATAGTTGTTTTAATTTGCTTATCATATTACTAATATCGCTAATGGATAATATAGAATGGTGCATAGTACTTGTGCGACTAAAAGCTATTATATTTTCTAACCTAGATATTTCAAAAAATAGATCTTGAGCGTTTTCGCTCAGTATGTCAAATATCTGTGATATTTGAGCGTATCGATTTATTCTGTCGTTACTGAAATCCGAAATCTTAATAAAATGTGCAATAGTAGTTTCTAATCTCTTTTGATTAATAGTCAAATTAGTAAGAATTTGAGTTTGCTGATTAGTTAAATTTTTATATATACTAATATGTTTATTGAAACTAGTGGAAAATTCTTGATCATTTTTCTGTAAAATTTTAATAGCATTTTCAAATCTTAGGGCATCGTCATGATCTAAATTTCCTGTTATGCTTTTGATGAACGTGCCTAAAGGGTTAACAAGACCACGCCTCACTCGTCTTGGTTTGAAAGAATCTATTTGTTGGGTGGTTTTAGCGAGTTTATTTAACAAATGGACTATTCGACTTTTAAAAAGAGCAAAATTGTAATTCGGAATTTTGTTAGAAGTCTCGGTCAATTGAGTCCGTACTAGGTCTACTTGTCCCTGAATTTTGTCTAGATCTATCTCTTGCAGAAATGTGTGCTCATGCGATATAATCTTTGTAAATCCTAGTTTAAAAGGTAAGATATCGGGTCCGTCGGATAAGGAGTTCAGTCGTATGTCACTCGTTGCCTGAAGGTTGGCTTGGAGGCTGCTGCTGATCGTCACGAGTATTATCGTCCTGCAACAAGTCGGGAGGTTTAGTTTTCTTTTTCCGTTTCAATCTATTCTTTGCAACTAAACCCTTTTTTCTTGACGTGTAGATATGGATAGGTAAATTAGATATCACATTATCATGTGTGTAGCGGGTAGCCAATTTTTGTCTGGATGCCAAAGGATTTTTTATATGTACCTCTTGGTTTTCTTCATAATTAACCTGAGGTTCCCTGTCAAGATTACGTGTAGTCATAATGCCCGTGCGATTAGAATGGGATTCATCATGAATAATTTTATAAACTATCTCCATTTTTTCTTTGTGGTCTTGTAAATATTGTTGAAATAGTCTTTCTGTAAGGTCAAAGTCTGTCGGGTCTCTAGGGTCAAAGTGACCTGATATTAAATCGAACGGTCTGCATTTTGTCAGGCTATGTATTGAGCTATTGTAAGCAATTAAAGCATAGGGTACCAAGTTATAGGCAGGCTCATTTTTATGCTGTATTCTCAATAACCTCAAATGTTCTAGTAGAGTGGAATGGAATCTTTCTATCATGCCATTCTCATTTGGTGCATGAGCAGCTGTCGTATGGTGGTTAACTTTATGTAGTTTTAGGAATTCATTTACTACTTGATTAGTGAACTCAGTTCCCTGATCGGTAGTTATGGAAATAGGAAAGCCATGATGGGTACTGAATGTCATGAGTGATTTTACTATATTTGGGGCAGTGCAATCAGGCAAGCGGTATGCCTGAGCATATTTAGAAAACGAATCTATGATTGTGAAGTATTTTTCTTGTTCTATAGTAAGAATGTCTGCATGCATTTGTTCGAATGGCTTTGAGGGAGGAGGAACAATTTGGAATTTAGGTCGTATTGGTACACGATCGTATTTTGCGCGGTTACATATAGGGCACTCGTTAATAAAGGAGGTTATAGATTCTTTTAATTTTGGCCAAAAATAACGTTGTGAAAGAGAAAGATATGTTTCATTGATACCTCTATGATTAGTTTTACCGTCATGATACTTTGATATTATGTCTTGTTGATTTAAATAGTCACTTATATCTTGAACTTCTCGTTTTACTAATATTAATTTCATCGATGCATTTTTAAAATTACTTTGAAGAATAGGAACAATATTAAACATTTTATCAATAGGGTGAACTAATATAGCTGTACGAAATTTTGGATCTATATGTTTCTTTATTACTGAGATTAAGTCTTGTTCTAAATTATTTTCAGATACGTGAACAATGGTTTTTCTGAAAGTATCAAATGGTTTAACTATTTTAGGTTTAGGGGTTGTTCTATCTGTAATTTTGATGACTAATTGCCGCTAAAATTTATTTAAGGAGTCATCTATTACTGGTATTTCGAGAACAGGATTCTCTGCATTAGTATGCGCTGTTACAGAAGGTAAGTTATTTTCTTGTTCAAGGTCAAGTACTTCGTTTAGGTCATTAATTTGGTCAAGGGATCCTATGCTGCTTAGTGGTCTTAGGCTAGGTGCAGTATCTGTAGAAGATTGACTGATTATAGGCCTGTCGTCTGGTGCAGTAACTGTAGAGATAGATGAGCGTCTTGAAGAAGATTCAGAGCTGATATTAACTATAATAGAGTCTAGTTCTTCATTGTGAATTTCTATGCGTGACAGAGCATCTGCATTAGTATTAGCCTTTCCTTTTTTATATACAACTGTAAAATTGAACTCAGACAATTTAAGCCTCCAACGCGTAAGGCGTGAGTTAGGTTCTTTCATATTGAGGAGCCATTGTAGGGGCTTATGGTCAGAGACAACTATAAATTTTCTACCAAACAGATAGGGCCTAAAATATTTCGTCGACCAGACTATTGCCAACAATTCTTTTTCTATGGTTGAATAATTGATTTCACTGGCGTTGAGTGTCCTTGAAGCATAGGCTATAGGTCTATCGGATCCTATGGTTCCCTGTGAGAGGACCGCTCCTAGAGCTATGTTAGACGCATCTGTGGTTAGAATAAAATTTTTCGAAAAGTCAGGGTACTGAAGAATAGGGTCGTTCGTTAATAGAGTTTTGCAATGGTTGAAACATTTTATGTAGTTAGATGTAAGTTTAATTCGTGCTCCCTTTTTCAGGCAGGCAGTTAGAGGTTTGGTCAATCGGGCAAAATCAGGTATGAAGCGCCGATAATATCCCAAGAGTCCCAGAAAACCCTTGATCTGTTTCGTTGTCCTTGGGATAGGGTACTTTACAATTGCTGCTATTTTGTCCGGATTAGGTTTTACACCATCTGGCGTTATTACGTGGCCTAGATACGGGGTTTCATGTTTGAGAAATTCGGATTTGTCGAGCTGAATTTTAAAATTACTTTCTCTGAGCCTATTAAAAATTTTCTTTAGGTTTATTATATGTTCCTGGAGAGATGTGGAGAACACTAAAATGTCATCAAGATAGACTGTACAGATAACGTTTTGTAGGCCTCGTAGGACGTTATCCATGACCCTTTGGAAGGTTGCTGGACTGTTCTTTAACCCCATCGGCATTCTCAAGAATTCAAAATGTCCGTTACCGTCAGCTACACTAAATGCAGTCTTATGTATATCGTCAGGATGCATCTCAACTTGAAAAAATCCGCTCGCTAAGTCTATTGAACTAAAATACTGACACTTGCCTAACTTATCTAGGATGTCCGCTATGTTAGGAATCGGGTATTTATCGTCTATTGTCTTTTCGTTTAATTTCCTGAAGTCAACTACTAACCTCCATTTAACTTTGCCGGACGCGTCAGTTTTTTTTGGTACGATCCATATGGGTGCATTCCAAGCGGAGATAGACGGTCTTATGATACCCTGATCTAACATTTTTTCTATTTGGCTTTGTACTTCTTTTCTATGTACATATGGATACCTATATGTCTTACTATAGACGGGGGCCTCATCCGTTGTGTGAATTTTATGTTTGATTTTGCTAGTAAAAGTTAACGCTTCGTTTTCTAAATAAAATATATCGGAGTATTGCCTACAAAGTTCAATCAAATTTGCTCTCTCCTCTTCGTTCATATGTGCTGTACGCAAGCGTGATAAGACTTCTTGCGTCCTCGCGCTCTTATCAGTACTTAGTGCAACGGCAGATGTAGCCTGTTCGTTAAATAAATACGCGTGTATAGGCTCAGTAATGTTAAACTTCATATCATTCGGATATGGGTTAAAAATCTCTACATAGGCAAAACCATTTTCAGCAGTAGATATACAGTCTAATATATAACAGTCACACATAGTTTGGTGGTCTATGCAAATATCACCAGAAGTAACGTCTGTCGGCACCCTAACAATCTGGCTCGACTCAGCAGGTATTATCGTCTCGAGTAAGTTGACGCTCGGTGTCTCATACATGTGAATAGGGTTATTTGCGAAGCGCGTTCTTAACACTTGTGACCCAAGGTCTATTGTTGAATGCCAATCTTTTAATAGATCTAAACCAATTAAACCATCAAAGTATGTATGAAACCGATAAATGAATAATTTAATAGATTTCCGTTCCCTAAATTCAGGAAAACAGGGAATAGTTACAGAATAATCATTTTTTATAGTGGCATGTACATTCGATACTATGAAAGGGTCGTAGTAAATAGGAAAATTAGAGAAGAACATTTCAACAGCTTCCGGGCTTATAAACGATTTATTAGCTCCGGTATCTATTAAAAGTTTAAGAGGTGGGTTAGAAATTTGGATATAAGGAAGCTGCTTCTTATCCTGTATATGTATTTCTATTTTGGGGATGTCATCTGAGGCTTCATGGAAAAATTTTGCTGCTTGCTTTCCTGATCAGTTTCGGATTTTTCTTTCTCATCAGAACTAGGCATGTCTGCCTCAACGGCCGGAGCTGAGTATGAAACATAGTCCATGTACTGGTCATAGTCTACGTACTGGTCTAGTCCTGCGTACTGGTCATAGTCATAGTCATAGTCCAAGGGATAGTCCTCATTCTGGTAGTACGAGTCAAGAAATTCATTCATGTTAACTTGAGGGTTCTGAGGCGTTAAGGGTAAGATACGTGCAACAGGGTGACTTATACCGCTCATAGGGGTAGGAGCATTTTGAGCAGGCCGTTGGAAGAACGGGCGAGGGGGAATTCTAAAACCAGTAGACATATTAGACCTGGGCAAGGCTCGCATCATTTGCTGAGTCCTTGAAAGTCTTGGACCTTGGAAACCAAAATTCTGAACTTGGTTAGGTTGTGAGAATCTATTAGCGTTTCCTAGAGGAGCAAAGTTTTGGAACTGATAAGGTCTAGGCGTAAATTGATAAGGAATATTATTAGTATTTTGCGTTTTATTTGCAGGTTGCAAAGGTCCAGGACCAAAGCTAGGTCTATTCTGATAGATAGGAATAGTAGACGAGGGGTAGCCGAATTGCTTAGGTATTAATTGATTAGCGGGTAATGTATGTGGCATATTAAAATTCAAAGGTGATAAATTAAATCCTGTATTAAATTGAGCTAATCTCCTAGACATAGGAACACGATCATTTTTCTGCTGTAAGTAAAGCACATTTAATTCTTCTTGGGCAAATTCTAATGCCTTTTCTAAGGTTTCAGGCCGCATGGATCGAATCCTCGAGCCAAGAGGCTCGTGTAGGCCTCTCAAGTATGACTGTAACGCTAATTTTTTATAAAGAGTGCGTTTGGCCTCTACCGTAGTAGGAATCGATTCATGTAGCTCGACATAAGTCATTATAGTACTGAGCAAAGTCTGGACGCGTTCGTAGAAAACATGCGGTGTATCATTACCCTGAGATAAGGACGACAAATCAGTGTAAAGTGCAGATTCGTCCCTATGATCTGAAAATGAATTTATTAAAGCATTTCTTATACCATTCCAGTCTCTCGGAATTCCATTAGCTGCCAAAGTAGTTGCAGCACGCCCAGTGATCTTGTTCAAAATTCCATTAATTACGGATGCATTATTTAACTCATTTCCTGGAGCTGGATTGACATAAGTGATAACAATTTGATCGCAAATTGAAAGAAATCTGATCAAGACATGTGAATTACCATCAAACTCGGGAACTAATCTCAAAGCCTTCCAAATTTGATCTGTCAAGTTAGGTGGCACACCAGTATTATTTTCTTGAGGCATTTCGTCTACTTCTTCTATTTTTTCTAAACTTAACAATAAATCTCTATGAAAACGATCTTCCCTATAACTATCGCGATTACGCAAAGCACTGGGTCTATCACCCCTATAACTACTTGGGTGAAAAATTTTGAAACCTTTTATTATACTTTATTTAGAAAATTAATTACTTATTATAAATTCTATATTTTTATTTATCTATTTTATAAAAATTTCTTTAAATACTTTTATTTTATTTCACTTTATTTATTTTATATATCCTTTACACTTGTACTTAGCACTTAAAAAGCTTCCTACCTGTAATAACCAAAACTATTTTCGGGATTGGCAGGATATAGATAGGAAAACAACCAAAAAAAGGAAATTGTGCAATTACTCACAGTATCGTGGCAATCTGCATTCTTACTTGACCCATCGATGTCTGGATGATGTCAAATCAGGAACTCCCGCGGCCGGTCGTAGGTTCAAGGATAGTCGATAAGCCGGCGATTCGACTATTACGCGTAATTCAATATTAGATCACGCAGCGCGACTATCCTACCGACTGCGCCAGTTACGTTTCCGGACGCAGGGAGGTTCTTTTTAAAAACTACGATATAGGAGAATATAGATTTATTCAGTAATCACAATGATTATGACTTAAAATTAAAATATATAACTAAAATGTCCGGTCGCTTCCGCGATTGAAGCAATACAGGCACCGCCACTTGTTTTCGTTTTCCAATCGAGGATTCGTCATCCACACCTGCACTCGCGCGATGTCAGCATTTTGGTTGCGAGGAGATTATGCAATGTGTTGATTGTTTCGTAAAGGCTGTGTAGGGATAGTAGGGAATCTATATGTAACACGTTACAACATGTATTCAAATGTTTACCTATCCAAATGTTTGGTGACGAATTGATAATATTTGCTTTATATGATTAACGTTTCAGGTTATAAAAAAAAATTACATCAAGGTTTGAAACGCCATAAAAAATTAAGTAAGGAAAATTAGCTATGTTAGTTTTTGTTAGTTACTGTTTAGATAAAAATACTAAGATCATATCTACTTCTTCAATCACACTTTTGTAAGTGATATATTATCGATATCGATATCCAACTGCTAAAAAATACAACTCTATAGACGTCAGTAAAAGTTTTATTTTTTAAATTATAAAATATGGCGTGAACTCTTCACATCCTAAATCTTGTACTTACGCACTTTTAGAATGGAGAGATTTTAAACAATTTAATTTTAGGGAAAATAATGAAAAGAAATGAGAAATAAAATATTTTATTTTTATTTTATTTTATTTAAACTTTATTGTACAAAATACAATTTGTATAGCACAATAGGTGGACTTAATGCTAAAAACATTATCTGACAGCCAACCTTTGGGCTATACACGTATGTCTTTTTTTTTAATTCTTTAAAGAAAAAATTTAAATATGTATATAAAATTTTTGAAATGTCAAAATTCCACTTTGAACGGCTGAGCTGATTTTTATCAAACATATCCAAAAACATCTCGATAGACAAGGCTTTCGATTCAAACCGTATAAACATCGGTCTATTCGTTTAGGAGCTGCGATGACACAGACACACACACACACAGACACGTCATATAACACCCCTCTTTTTCATCTGGAATTAATAACATGATTATTTTGCCTCGAAAACTGACCAAACTAAGATTTGAAAGTGGTTTCCAGAACTACTCGCAGCATCACCACGTGAAGCACTTCAACTACACTTACTTGGAGCGCGGCGTGTGCGTCGCCGAGAGCTGCGGGCCGTTCGTCGGGGAGCGGGACCTGGCCGACCAGCGGCAGCTGCACCAGGTAACGTCTCCTAAACCTGCAGGCCGTTCGTCGGGGAGCGGGATCTAGCCGACCACCAGCTGCTGCACCAGGTAACGTCTCCGAGACCTGCAGGCCGTTTGTCGGGAAGTATGACCTGGCCGAGTACCAGCAGCTGCACCAGGTAACATCTCCGAGACCTGCGGGCCATTTGTCGGGGAGCGGGACCTGGCCGACCAGCAGCAGCTGCACCACGCAACGTCTCTGAGACCTGCAGGCCGTTCGTCAGGGAGCGAGACCTGGCCGACCACCAGCAGCTGCACCAGGTAACGTCTCCGAGACCTGCAGCAAAATACCTTTTTTGAGACATTATAGAGATATCTTATTATGTTGTGCGTTGCACCGGATCTCCGGATTTTCATGTATTTTGAGTTACACTGCACTGTAATTGTAGGGCACCGTCTCAATCTGACAGGTGAGACCCGCTGGTGGGAAGCCTAATAAATATTAAAAATAGCAAGTAGATTATAACAACTTAAACACATCATTTTAAAATATGACATCAACGTCTGCAATATCCGCTAGAAACAGAAGCTGGCAACGCATGTTTTTCTTTTTTGGGAACTTTCGATGTTATCGGCCAGTGATGTTTGTTAAACTTCTATATAAAAGTACATACATTTCGAATGTCATCGATAGTCAAACTACATGGACGGACAGTTCTACCGAACGCACCCGAACTTGTCATTTCCTTTTTATGAACTTTGTCGTCATTTCCCTTTTGTTTGTCAAAAGTTCACGCGCAATATTTGCATATTTTCAATAATTTATTTCTAATCCAAATAAGAGTCAGCAAGAAAAATAATAAACTAGGCGTGGCAACGTATTAAAAGAAATTGTAAAATAATAATATGAGCCGGATTGGTATTACATGCATATTCCTTATTGCATTCCCAAAGAGGGTTGACGTCAGGCAGGCGGCGGTCGTAAAACTATAGCCAAATCATTTAAACTGTTCCGGCTATTTCTTTTCCATTTTGCAAGGTCTTTGGCATCCTTGAGTGACCATTAACATGCATGTTATATTTGGAGAAGAAAAAGCGGGAAAGTGCACTCCGGGCTCCAAATCAGCACAGCTGAGGATGCAACCGGGAACGCGCTTAGACGAAGAAGAACGGGGTGAATTCTAATGAACCATGAAACACGTATCCAGTGAAACGTTTAAGAGCATGAATCTCAATTTTAAATCTCTCTTTCATCCGGTGTATTTCCAGCTGCGTGGAAGGACGCAAATGTCATCCCAATTCCTAAAAAACGTAACCCTGCATCTCCCTCTAACTATCGTCCTATATCCATTTTCCCCTTCCTTTCTAACGTCCTAGAACACATAGTCCAGCAACAATTAAATAAATTTCTTATCCAGAACAACCTCCTCAATCCACTCCAATCTGGCTTCCATTCCGGGCATAGCACGACCACTGCTCTACTTAAGATTTCCAACGACATCCGCCTGGGTATAGACAACAAGGAGCTTACGTTGTTAGCGTTACTGGATTTTAGTAACGCTTTTATTACCGTAGACTTTGATATCCTTTTGGAAGTGTTGCATTCTATTAACATATCTTCTAAGGTATTGACTGGTTTCGTTCTTACCTGTATGGGCGTCATCAGCGAGTTAAGATTGAGGACTGCTGTTCGTCCTGGTTCAATACATCTGTAGGCGTATCGCAGGGTGGCGTGTTATCTCCCCTTTTATTTGCACTATTTATTAACTCCATTGTATTACAACTTCGTGCTTCCTACCACCTATATGCAGATGATCTACAAATTTACACGCGATCTTCCTTTGAAAACCTTTCTTCTGCGAATAATTGTATCCATAATTACCTTCATCGCATATCTGTCTGGAGCAAAAATCATGGTCTTACTATAAACCCTAGTAAAACTCAGGCGATCATTATAGGAAGTTCGTGGTTCTACAGTAGAATTGACTTTGTGGCAATTCCTAAAGTTGTATTTGATGTGGTAATAATCGAATATACCAAATCCGTGAAAAATTTTGACGTGTACTTCGATAACACTCTTTCTTGGCGCACTCAGATCTCCGAAGTCAGCAAGAAGATTTTTTTACAGCTGCAAGCTCCTTAAGAAAATTAAATAAATTTCTGCCAATACATACCAAGATTGCGATTGCTCACTACTTACTGCTTCCTATCCTTGACTATGCTGACACTTGTTGTCTAGATATTACCGAGGAGCAATTGGACAAGCTTGAACGCCTCCAGAATTTATGTATACGGTTCATATTTGGAGTCCGTAAATATGACCACATTTTACAATTTCGTATTTAACTCAAGTGGCTCCATATCCGTTTACGTCGTGATTGGCATATCCTTTCTCTCCTATACTCCATCCTTTTTAGTCCCACATAACCAGCTGGTAAATTAAAAATTGATAAAAATTTTTCGTCCTTACATACAAAATTCGTTTGGCTGAGCGTTGATTCGTATGGGAGGTTGAAAATTTTTTATCGATTTTTAATAACTTTTTTTATAGAAAGTTGTTCAGTATCATGGACTGAACTTGCTCTAAAAATTTAGCAGGTGGATAGAAAGTCAGCCTGTATTGATTTATTTGACGCCCGAGCCCCTCCTGACCTCCCCCCCCCCAGAACCCCCCCCCCCCCCCAAGTCACTAAGCGAAGCCTGAGGCCGAAGGCCGAAGGCTGAGTTGCCCCGCGAGGCCGCAGGCCGAGCTGCGTGGCGAGGCCGTAGGCCGAGCCACTCCCACCAAGCGCTGAGCGTTATTTTTTTAATTTTCCAAGATGGCCGCCAATACTCGACTGCTTCCAATTTGACTGAAATTCAAAATTTAAAGGTCTTTTACGCCGAGGAATCCAAATCTGACATTTTTTTGGAATCCAAGATGGCGTCTGGATTTTAATTTTTTTATCTTTATTCGTTCAAAACGTCATACTGGAACATCAAATGGGTCTGAAATTTTGTATGCTGGAGTAAAGTGCCCCGCCAAACTCAAAATTGCAAACAGAATTTGATTCCAAGATGGCGGCCCGTATACGTTTTTATTTTTTTTACACTGACTTTAGCACCTTACCTATTCTCTCTGAAAATAAGATTCCAACCCACTTCAACAGCTGCACGAAAAACCGCGGGCTGCTTGCAGCCCGCGCAGCGCCCGAATAGCTAGTTATAATATATAAACCTACAATACCACTGACTGACTCACTGATTGACATAGTTGTTTGACCTGTTCCGGGGTGGGTGGGGTAATGATTGATGTGTGGTCGTGTAGAGGGTGCTCCAGTGAGTACCAGTAAAAATCGGACATGTTGAAGATCATCAGATCTTAATGTGGACGAGGTACAGCCTGCAAAAACGGTTAGGGTTAGGGGTGTGATTTTTTTTCCAAAATGTAGGGGGTTGTTGGCAATTTGACGACTGTCATTTGTTTTTTGATTTTTTTCAACAGGTGCACGAAAAACCGCGGGCTGCTTGCAGCCCGCGCAGCGCCCGAAAAGCTAGTTATTATAATATATAAACCTACATTACCACTGACTCACTCACTGATTGACATAGTTGTTTGACCTGTTTCGGGGTGGGTGGGGTAATGATTGATGTATGGTCGTGTAGAAGGTTCTCCAGTGAGTACCAGAAAAATCGGACATGTTGAAGATCATCAGATCTTAATGTGGACGAGGTACAGCCTGCAAAAACGGTTAGGGTTAGGGGTGTTATTTTTTTTCCAAAATGTAAGGGGTTGTAAGCAATTTGACGACTGTCATTTGTTTTTTGATTTTTTTCAAAATCCAAGATGGCCGCCATACAAGGACAATTTCCGAGTGTGTACCGCGAGGCCGAAGGCCGAGCTGCGTTCCGAGGGTGACGCCCGAGCCCCTATTGATCTCCTCCCTCCCCCTAGAACCCCCCCCCCCCCCCTCCACCAAGTCACTAAGTGAAGCCAGAGGCCAAAGGCCGAAAACTAAGCTCTCCGCGAGGCCGAAGGCCGAGCTGCGTGGCGAGGGCGAAGCCCGAGCCCCTCCTGACCTCCCCCCTCCCCCAGAATCCCCCACCCAAGTCACTAAGCGAAGCCTGAGGCCGAAGGCCGAAGGCTGAGCTATACCGCGAGGCCGCAGGCCGAGCTGCGTGGCGAGGCCGTAGGCCGAGCAACTCCCAACTAGCGCCGTTTTTTTTTAAATTTTCCAAGATGGCTGCCAATACTCGACTGCTTCCGATTTGACTCAAATTCAAAATGTAAGGGTTTTTTACGCCGGGCAATCCAAATCTGACTTTTTTTTTAAACCAAGATGGCGTCTGGATTTTAATTTTTTTAACTTTATTCGTTCATTACGTCCTACTGAAACATCGAAGGGGTCTGAAATTTTGTATGCTGGGGTAAAGCACCCCGGGGAACTCAAAATTGCAAACAAAATTTGATTCCAAGATGGCGGCCCTTATACGTTTTTATTTTTTTTACACTGACTTTAGCACCTTACCTATTCTCTCTGAAAATAAGATTCCAACCAACTTCAACAGCTGCACGAAAAACCGCGGGCTGCTTGCAGCCCGCGCAGCGCCTGAACAGCTAGTATATATATAAACCTACATTACCACTGACTGACTCACTGATTGACATAGTTGTTTGACCTGTTCCCGGGTGGGTGGGGTAATGATTGATGTATGGTCGTGTAGAGGGTGCTCCAGTGAGTACCAGAAAAATCGGACATGTTGAAGATCATCAGATCTTAATGTGGACGAGGTACTGCCTGCAAAAACGGTTAGGGTTAGGGGTGTGATTTTTTTCCAAAATGTAGAGGGTTGTAAGCAATTTGACGACTGTCATTTGTTTTTTGATTTTTTTCAAAATCCAAGATGGCCGCCATACAAGGACAATTTCCGAGTGTGTACCGCGAGACCGTAGGTCGAGCGGAAAGCGAGGACGCAGGCCGAGCTGCGTGGCAAGGGTGACGCCCGAGCCCCTCTTGACCTCCCCCCCCTCCCCCCAGACCCCCCCCCTCAAGTTTCTAAGCGAAGCCAGAGGCCAAAGGCCGAAAACTAAGCTCCCCGCGATGCCGCAGGCCGAGCTGCGTGGCGAGGGCATAGCCCAAACCTCTCCTGGCCTCCCCCCTCCTCCAGAACCACCCCCCCAAGTCCCTAAGCGAAGCCTGAGGCCGAAGGCCGAAGGCTGAGCTGCCCCGCGAGGCCGTAGGCCGAGCTGCGTGGCGAGGCCGTAGGCCGAGCCACTCCTACCGAGCGATGAGCGTTTTTTTTTTTTAATTTTCCAAGATGGCCGCCAACAGTCGACTGCTTCCGATTTGACTGAAATTCAGTATGCAAGGGTTTTTTGGATCGCGGAAACCAAATCTGACATTTTTTTTGGAATCCAAGATGGCGTCTGGATTTTAGAAATTTAACTTTATTCGTTCAAAACGTCCTACTGGAACATAGAAGGGGTCTGAAATTTTGTATAAAGGGGTAAAGCACCCCGCGGAACTTAAAACTGCTGGCGGCCCGTATACGTTTTTATTTTTTTTACACTGACTTTAGCACCTTACCTACTCTCTCATTTTGAATTTCAGTCAAATCGGAAGCAGTCGAGTATTGCTCGAGTATTTCTGGTACTCCCACCAAGCGCTGAGCGTTTTTTTTTTAATTTTCCTAGATGGCTGCCAATACTCGACTGCTTCCGATTTGACTGAAATTCAAAATGCAAGCGTTTTTTGCGTCACGGAATCCAAATCTGACATTTTTTTTTGGAATCCAAGATGGCGTCTGGATTTTAATTTTTTTAAATTTATTCGTTCATAACGTCCTATTGAAACATCGAAGGGGTCTAAATTTTTGTATGCTGGGGTAAAGCGCCCCGCGGAACTCAAAACTGCAAACAAAATTTGATTCCAAGATGGCGGCCCGTATACGTTTTATACTGTCTTTAGCACCTTACCTATTCTCGCAACTGGAAATAAGATTCCAACCAACTTCAACAGCTGCACGAAAAACCGCGGGCTGCTTGCAGCCCGCGCAGCGCCCGATAAGCTAGTTATAATATATAAACCTACATTACCACTGACTCACTGACTGATTGACATAGTTGTTTGACCTGTTCCCGGGTGGGTGGGGTAATGATTGATGTATGGTCGTGTAGAGGGTGCTCCAGTGAGTACCAGAAAAATCTGACATTTTGAAGATCATCAGATTTTGATGTGAAAGGGGTACGGCCTGCAAAAACGGTTGGGGTTAGGGGCGTGATTTTTTTTTAAAATGTAGGGGCTTGTAAGCAAATTGACGACTGTCATTTGTTTTTTGATTTTTTTCAAAATCCAAGATGGCCGCCATACAAGGACAATTTCCGGGTGTGTACCGCGAGACCGTAGGTCGAGCGGAAAGCGAGGCCGCAGGCCGAGCTGCGTGGCAAGGGTGACGCCCGAGCCTCTCCTGACCTCCCCCCTCCCCCCAGAACCCCCCCCCCCCTCAAGTGTCTTTGCGAAGCTTGAGGCCAAAGGCCGAAAACTAAGCTACCCGCGAGGCCGAAGATCGAGCTGCGTGACGAGGCCGTAGGCCGAGCCACTCCCACCAAGCGCTGAGCGTTTTTTTTTGAATTTTCCAAGATGGCCGCCAATACTCGACTGCTTCCAATTTGACTGAAATTCAAAATGTAAAGGTCTTTTACGTCGAGGAATCCAAATCTGACATTTTTTTTGGAATACAAGATGGCGTCTGGATTTTAAATTTTTTAACTTTATTCGTTCAAAACGTCCTACTGGAACATCGAAGGGGTCTGAAATTTTGTATGCTCGAAGCCCGAGCCCCTCCTGACCTCCCCCCTCCCCCAGAACCCCCCCCCCCCCCCCCCCCCCAAGTCACTAAGCGAAGCCTGAGGCCGAAGGCCGAAGGCTGAGCTGTCCCGCGACGCCGTAGGCCGAGCCACTCCCACCAAGCGATAAGCGTTTTTTTTTTTAATTTTCCAAGATGGCCGCCAATAGTCGACTGCTTCCGATTTGACTGAAATTCAGAATGCAAGGGTTTTCTGCGTCACGGAATCCAAATCTGATATTTTTTTTGAAATCCAAGATGGCGTCTGGATTTTAGAATTTTAACTTTATTCGTTCATAACGTCCTACTTAAACAAAGATGGGGTCTGGAATTTTGTATGCTGGGGTAAAGCATGCCGCGGAACTCAAATCTGCAATCAAAATTTGATTCCAAGATGGCGGCCCGTATAGGTTTTTATTTGTTTTATACTGACTTTAGCGCCTTACCTATTCTAAAAATCGGAAAATCGGACATGTTGAAGATTATCAGATCTTAATAATAATAATAATAATAATAAATATATACGGACAAATCACACTGATTAAGCTAGCCCCAAAGTAAGTTTTTTAAACTTGTGTTATGAGATACTAACTTAACGATATTTTATGATAAATACATATATAGATAAACACCCAAGACCCAGGACAATTTGAAAAAGGCCATTTTCCAACTTGCCCTGGCTGGGGATCGAACCCAGAACCTCCGGATTAGCCGACGATTATAATGTGGACGAGGTACAGCCTGCAAAAACGGTTAGGGTTAGGGGTGTGATTTTTTTTCTTTATCTTAATTTAATTTATCTTAATTATCATATACAGACATAATTTGGACAACATACTGAAACATAGTCACTGGCCTGTGGGCATTGTGGTAGGAAAATTTTACGCCCGAGCTTACTTCTCGAGACACAAGAGCCGAGTACCCACGGGGTCCCAAAAGCCCCAACAATATGAATAAACAGATAAATCTAGTCACCATCAATTGCAGATCTCTGCGGCGATCATGGAAGTTCATTACAGATCTCTGCAACGATAATGACGTGGTGCTATTACAGGAGACCTGGCTCCTGCCTACGGACCTACATATACTTCAAAACATACACAAAGATTGTGATGCAATTGGCACATCAGCAGTGGACACGTCTTCGGGGCCCCTGGTGGGGCGACCTTATGGTGGAATTGCAATTATCTACAAAAAATCTCTCAAGGTTACATCCACAGTGATATGTGAATCGGCTCGACTGGCGGCCGTGGAGATTACAATAACAGGCAATCAAAAATTACTCATTCTCAATACCTACATGCCTACCTGTAAGAACGAAAACCTGCCTGAGTTTGCAGAATGTCTGGGTAAAATGCACAGCATAATAGAAGAGAGCAGATGCGGCAACAACGTGTTCATAGGCGGTGATTTTAATGCTGATTTTGCAACTTCGGCAAAGAGATGATCGATTTTTGTAAGGACTACAGCTACGTATGTATAGACTCCTTAATGCTGCCTGCTGACACATATACCTACGTTAGCGATGCACACGGGACGGTATCGTGGCTCGATCATTGTCTCACGACGGAGAATATGAAGAAATGCATTAAAAACATCTCAGTCGACTACCACGTGACTTGGAGTGACCATCGCCCTCTCCACGTCGCACTAGATATTGAAGGATTAACCAAGACTGCTAACAATACACCCGACTACATAATTCCCTGGGCTTGGAAACCTCATAAACAAAATGATATTGTTCGTTATGGTGAATGTATGTCCGAATACCTACCGTTCTGTGACTTCAATCATGAACCGAGCTCAAAAACAGAAATAGACAATACCTACAAGTCTTTAATTACCGCTATGCAGAAAGCGTCTGTGATAGCATTCCATAACAAACGCAAGACAAAAACCAAACACACCCACATAGCTGGATGGAACGAACACGTCGCTGAGAGCTACAAGCGCTCACGTCATGCACTAATGAGATGGCACTACGCGGGGCGGCCGATCGGTAGACCTCTGGTGGACGACAGAAAAATAACGCGAGCTTTGTTTAAGAAATGCCTTAAGAAGTGCCAACAAAACGCGGAGCAGCACACAATGGACAGCATGGCTAGAAGTTTGAAGGATAAGAACTTTGTCAAATTCTGGCAGAAAACAAACAAAGTTTGTAATTCACGCAGCTCGCTTCCGTCTAACATCGACGGCGAGACGGATAATGAAAATATAGCTAACCTGTTTATCAACAAATTCACACAACCCCCGCCACCCGTCCCCGCCGCCGCGGTCGGATCGTGCGTATTGTACCCTACAAGTAGCTCGCTTGGCAGTGATGACGCATTATCGACGGCCGCGAGTGCCACCAGTTCTTGTACTACGGCCGACACAGGGCGAATAAGGGACAGGGCCACTATTTCTGTAACACCAGAACTAATAAACAAAATCATAAAAAGCACTGCTCGAGGAAAATCACCGGGGCACGACGGCTTTACAATTGAGCATATTAAATACTTAGGCTATCCGATTTGCATTATTCTGTGCCACCTGTTTAAAGCAATGATCAAGCTATCGCACTTGCCTACTTCTCTTACTGACACTGTGATAGTACCAGTATGCAAGAATAGACAGAAAGATGTAACCCAATCTGATAACTATCGTCCCATCGCGCTGTGACCTATAATAGCACGTATTTTTGAAAAGGTGATTCATCAGATAACACAAGAATACCTAACGAGCAGCGACCATCAGATGGGTTTTAAAAACAATTCATCTACGAGTACCGCCATTTACGTAGTGAAGCAAATCGCCCACTATTATAAAAGCCGTAATACGTCTGTGATAGCCTGCTATCTAGACCTGAGTAAAGCCTTCGACAGAGTTTCTCATCCCCTGCTATGGAGGAAGCTAAGCACGAGGGGAATGCCAGAAAAAATGATAGACATTCTTAAAAAATGGCATCAACAACAAAGAAATTCGGTCAGATGGAACGGTGCTTCTTCGCATCCCGGCGAACTGCACTGTGGTGTAAGACAGGGCGGCTCCAGCTCGCCGGTGCTGTTCAACCTATACATGGACGAGCTCAGCACCAGGCTGACCCAGTCAGGTGTCGGCTGCTACCTGAATGGTGTATGTACCAACCATGTATCCTACGCGGACGATATGGTACTACTAGCGCCCTCTATCTCTGCGGTGAGACGCCTACTGGAAATCTGCGAGACTTATGCATCAGAACACAACATGTTTTACAACGCAACTAAATCAGTGGTAATGGTCTTTAAATCAAAAAATACCCCGGTCACAGTTCCTCCGGTGCACTTGGATGGCGCTGCTCTGACCAGAGTCGAAGAGGTCAAATACCTAGGTCACATTATCAACTCCGACCTACGGGACGAGGCAGATATCGAGAGACAACGGAGAGCCATCAGCGTCAAAGCGAACATGCTCGCACGACGCTTCCAGCGCTGCAGCCCAGCCGTGAAGCGCCTCCTCTTCACGGCGTACTGCACTTGCCTATATACGGCGGAACTATGGTGCAATTATACAAAGGCGTCATATAACCACATGCGAGTTCAATACAACAACGCGTGGCGGTCGCTGCACCGGTTACCGCGCTGGTGCAGTGCCTCGGAGATGTTCGCGGCGGGCCGGGTACACGGCTGGCATGCGCTCCGGAGGCACACCGCGGCGGGCGCGGCCGAGCGCCTGCGCCTCTCCGCCAACTCCGTCGTGCAGCCGGCGCGTTCCTGGACGGCGAGCCCCATGCATGCCTGCTGGAGGGCCCTTCAGAGCGTCGCCTAGCGGACATGTTTGTGTGTGACTAGTGGACTAATTTTTACATTTTTATATTTTATCTTGACATGTTTAATCCTATAAATGCAAATACAATGTATATGGAATTAAGTTACGTAATTCTGGAATAAATAATAATAATTATTATTATTATTTTTCCAAAATGTAGGGGGTTGTAAGCAATTTGACGACTGTCATTTGTTTTTTGATTTTTTTCAAAATCCAAGATGGCCGTCATACAAGGCCAATTTCCGGGTGTGTATCGCGAGACCGCAGGCCGAGCTGCGTTCCGAGGGTGACGCCCGGGCCCCTCTTGACCTCCCCCCTTCCCCCAGAACCCCCCCTCAAGTTTCTAAGCGAAGCCAGAGGCCAAAGGCCGAAAACTAAGCTCCCCGCGAGGCCGCAGGCCGAGCTGCGTGGCGAGGGCAAAGCCCAAACCCCTCCTGGCCTCCCCCCTCCCCCAGAACCACCCCCCACCAAGTCCCTAAGCGAAGCCTGAGGCCGAAGGCCGAAGGCTGAGCTGTCCCGCGAGGCCGCAGGCCGAGCTGCGTGGCGAGGCCGTAGGCCGAGCCACTCCCACCAGGGGATGAGCGTTTTTTTTTAATTTTCCAAGATGGCCGCCAATACTCGACTGCTTCCGATTTGACTGAAATTCAAAATGCAAGGGTTTTCTGTGTCACGGAATCTAAATCTGAAATTTTTTTTGGAATCCAAGATGGCGTCTGGATTTTAAATTTTTTAACTTTATTCGTTCAAAACGTCCTACTGGAACATCGAAGGAGTCTGAAACTTTGTATGCTGGGGTAAAGCACCCCGCAGAACTCAGAACTGCAAACTAAATTTGATTCCACAATGGCGGCCCGTATACGTTTTTATTTTTTTTATATTGACTTTAGCACCTTACCTATTCTCTCAACTGGAAATAAGATTCCAACCAACTTCAACAGCTGCACGAAAAACCGCGGGCTGCTTGCAGCCCGCGCAGCGCCCGAAAAGCTAGTTATAATATATAAACCTACATTACCACTGACTCACTGACTGATTGACATAGTTGTTTGACCTGTTCCCGGGTGGGTGGGGTAATGATTGATGTATGGTCGTTTAGAGGGTGCTTCAGTGAGTACCAGAAAAATCTGACATTTTGAAGATCATCAGATTTTGATGTGGAAGGGGTACGGCCTGCAAAAACGGTTGGGGTTAGGGGCATGATTTTTTTTTTCCAAAATGTAGGGGGTTGTAAGCAATTTGACGACTGTCATTTGTTTTTTGTTTTTTTTCAAAATCCAAGATGGCCGCCATACAAGGACAATTTCCGGGTGTGTACCGCGAGACCGCAGGTCGAGCGGAAAGCGAGGCCGCAGGCCGAGCTGCGTGGCAAAGGTGACGCCCGAGCCCTTCCTGACCTCCCCCCTCCCCCCAGAACCCCCCCCCTCAAGTGTCTTTGCGAAGCCTGAGGCCAAAGGCCGAAAACTAAGCTACTCGCGAGGCCGGAGGCCGAGCTGCGTGGCAAGGGCGAAGCCCGAGCCCCTCCTGACCTCCCCCCCCCCCCAGGTCACTAAGCGAAGCCTGAGGCCGAAGGCCGAAGGCTGAGCTGTCCCGCGAGGCCAGAGGCCGAGCTGCGTGGCGAGGCCGCAGGCCGAGCCACTCCCACCAAGCGCTGAGCGTTTTTTTTTTAATTTTCCAAGATGGCTGCCAACAGTCGACTGCTTTCGATTTGACTGAAATTCAGTATGCAAAGGTTTTTTTGATCGCGGAAACCAAATCTGACATTTTTTTTGGAATCCAAGATGGCGTCTGGATTTTAATTTTTTTTACTTTATTCGTTCATTACGTCCTCCTGGTACACCGAAGGGGTCTGAAATTTTGTATGCTGGGGTAAAGCACCCCGCGAAACTCAAAACTGCAAATAAATTTTGATTCCAAGATGGCGGCCCGTATACGTTTTAATTTTTTTATACTGACTTTAGCACCTTACCTATTCTCTCAACTGGAAATAAGATTCCAACCAATTTCAACAGCTGCACGAAAAACCGCGGGCTGCTTGCAGCCCGCGCAGCGCCCGAAAAGCTAGTATATATATAAACCTACATTACCACTGACTCACTGACTGATTGACATAGTTGTTTGACCTGTTCCCGGGTGGGTGGGGTAATGATTGATGTATGGTCGTGTAGAGGCTGCTCCAGTGAGTACCAGAAATATCGGACATGTTGAAGATCATCAGATCTTAATGTGGACGAGGTACAGCCTGCAAAAACGGTTAGGGTTAGGGGTGTGATTTATTTTTCAAAATGTAGGGAGTTGTAAGCAATTTGACGACTGTCATTTGTTTTTTGTTTTTTTTCAAAATTCAAGATGGCCGCCATACAAGGACAATTTCCGAGTGTGTACCGCGAGATTTCAGGTCGAGCGGAAAGCGAGGCCGAAGGCCGAGCTGCGTTCCGAGGATGACGCCCAAGCCCCTCTTGACTTCCCTCCTCCCCCAGAGGCTCCCCCCCCCCCCAAGTCACTAAGCGAAGCCTGAGGCCGAAAGCCGAAGGCTGTGATGTTCCGCGAGGCCGCAGGCCGAGCTGCGTGGCGAGGGCAAAGCCTAAACCCCTCCTGACCTCCCCCCTCCCCCAGAATCCCCCCCCCCAAGTCACTAAGCGAAGCCTGAGGCCGAAGGCCGAAGGCTGAGCTCCACCGCGAGGCCACAGGCCGAGCTGCGTGGCGAGGGCGAAGCCCGAGCCCCTCCTGACCTCCCTCCTCCCCCAGAGGCTCCCCCCCCCAAGTCACTAAGCGAAGCCTAAAGGCTGAAGGCCGAAGGCTGAGATGTTCCGCGAGGCCGCAGGCCGAGCTGCGTGGCGAGGCCGTAGGCCGAGCCTCTCCCACCAAGCGATAAGCGTTTTTTTTTTAATTTTTCAAGATGGCCGCCAATAGTCGACTGCGTCCGATTTGAGTGAAATTCAGTATGCAAGGGTTTTTTGAATCGCGGAATCCAAATCTGACATTTTTTTGGAATCCAAGATGGCGTCTCGATTTTTTTTTTTTAACTTTATTCGTTCATAACGTCCTACTGAAACATCGAAGGGGTCTGAAATTTTTTATGCTGGGGTAAAGTACCCCGTGGAACTCCAAACTGCAAACAAAATTTGATTCCAAGATGGCGGCTCGTATACGTTTTTATTTTTTTTATACTGACTTTAGCACCTTACCTATTCTCTCAAGTGGAAATAAGATTCCAACCAACTTCAACGCTTCCGAAAGCGAGGCCGAAGGCCGAGCTGCGTGGCCAAACCCCTCCTGGCCTCCCCCCCCCCCCAAGTCCCTAAGCGTAGCCTGAGGCCGAAAGCCGAAGGTTGAGCTGTTCCGCGAGGCCGCAGGCCGAGCTGCATGGCGAGGCCGTAGGCCGAGCCACTCCCTCCAAGCGATAAGCGTTTTTTTTTTAAATTTTCCAAGATGGCCGCCAATAGACGACTGCGTCCAATTTGACTGAAATTCAGAATGCAAGGGTTTTCTGCGTCACAGAATCCAAATCTGACATTTTTTTTGGAATCCAAGATGGCGTCTAGATTTTAATTTTTTTAACTTCATTCGTTCATAACGTCCTACTTCAATAAAGATGGGGTATGAAATTTTGTATGCTGGGGTAAAGCACCCCGCGGTATTCAAAACTGCAAACAAAATTTGATTCAAAGATGGCGACCCGTATACGTTTTTATTTTTTTTATACTGACTTTAGCACCTTACCTATCCTCTCAAGTGGAAATAAGATTCCAACCAACTTCAACAGCTGCACAAAAAACCGCGAGCTGCTTGCAACCCGCGCAGCGCCCGAAAAGCTAGTTATAATATATAAACCTACATTACCACTGACTGACTGACTGATTGACATAGTTGTTTGACCTGTTCCCGGGTGGGTGGGGTAATGATTTATGTATGGTCGTGTAGAGGGTACTCCAGTGAGTACCAGAAAAATCTGACATGTTGAAGATCATCAGATCCTAATGTGGACGAGGTACAGCCTGCAAAAACGGTTAGGGTTAGGGGTGTGAATTTTTTTCCAAAATGTAGGGGGTTGTAAGCAATTTGATGAATGTCATTTGTTTTTAAATTTTTTTCAAAATCCAAGATGGCCGCCATACAAGGACAATTTCCGAGTGTGTACCGCGAGACCGTAGGTCGAGCGGAAAGCGAGGCCGAAGGCCGAGCTGCGTGGCAAGGATGACGCCCGGGCCCCTCTTGACCTCCCCCCTTCCCCTAGAACCCCCCCCCCCTCAAGTTTCTAAGCGAAGCCAGAAGCCAAAGGCCAAAAACTAAGCTCCCCGCGAGGCCGCAGGCCGAGCTGCGCGGCGAGGGCAAAGCCCAAACCCCTCCTGGCCTCCCCCCCCCAAGTCCCTAAGCGAAGCCTGAGGCCGAAGGCCGAAGGCTGAGCTGTTCCGCGAGGCCGAAGGCCGAGCTGCGTGGCGAGGCCGTAGGCCGAGCCACTCCCACCAAGCGATAAGCGTTTTTTTTTAAATTTTCCAAGATGGCCGCCAATATTCGACTGCGTCCGATTTGAGTGAAATTCAGTATGCATGGGTTTTTTGAATCGCGGAATCCAAATCTGACATTTTTTTTGGAATCCAAGATGGCGTCTGGATTTTAGAAATTTAACTTTATTCGTTCAAAACGTCCTACTGGAACATCGAAGGGGTCTGAAATTTTGTATGCTGGAGTAAAGCACCCCGCCGAACTCAAAATTGCAAACAGAATTTGATTCCAAGATGGCGGCCCGTATACGTTTTTATTTTTTTTACACTGACTTTAGCACCTTACCTATTCTCTCTGAAAATAAGATTCCAACCAACTTCAATAGCTGCACGAAAAACCGCGGGCTGCTTGCAGCCCGCGCAGCGCCCGAAAAGCTAGTTTATAATTTATATTTAAATTTTAACTGCGCCACCTGTTATCTTACTCATATACTTCGCACTCCTTCTCTTTATGGTTGCCTGTAAGAGATTGCTTCGGCGATAAAGCCGCCTCTTGTACCTTATTTTTTTATGAGTTCCGTGAAGTTTGTAATTTTTAATGTTTCTTATTTGGTGCAATAAAGATTTTTGTATTGTATTGTATTGTAAGTACTAGAGGACTGTCAACCCCATACAAGTACTAGAGGACTTTCAACCCTATTCAAGTACTAGAGAACTGACAAACCCATACAACAACAGTTTTTTTCCTGTGTGGGTAGCCGCACATAGTAAACACACTTTAAGAGCTCTGAGATTTATTTATTATTTATAAATATTATATTAACATTATATTGGCTAGCTATTAGTTAGATTGACTGCCAAACTTACCTGCCCTCACTGAATAATCTTTCCTCTCCTAATATCTCACTACTTCTTACATATCACTGTCACAAAATATTTTCCCATTATCACTATGGACACACAACTTGCTAAAAACTTGGAGGACTTGCAAAACATGTTCCTGACCCGGATGAAGCAATATGATGACAGGCTGGAGAAGGTCTCTACTGGTGGACCTGCTGCGCATCAGGACTTAGCTTCCCTGTCCCGTGAGTACTCAGACTTCAAAATATTTGCTTGGCGTGCCTTGTCAATGATGAAATCCCAATTGGAATTGCTGACACTGGGACAAGACAAACATGAAATGGCTATGCGTAGAAAGGTCTTGCTGTTTCATGGGTTACCAGAAGAAGAAAATGAAAGATTGGTTGACAGGATCCATCGAGTAATATCATCTCAAATGAAACTGACGGATGTGGCCATTGCAAATTTACAATCTTGTCATCGATTGGGCTTTTCAAAGGCTAAGAACCGTCCAGTTCTGGTCCGATTTGCCTCTTTAGAATATAGACATCTCGTCTGGGACAGCAAGACTGCCCTAAAGGGTACCGGCATCACCATATCCGAGTTCTTGACCCGGCCTAGGCGTCTTGCCTTTTCTATGGCACGTAAACACTTCGGTGTTAAGAATTGCTGGTCAGTGGAAGGAAAAATAGTCATTCTGCTTCCTGACAAGTCGAGGCGGAAAGTGGAAACTGTTGCTGAGGTGCAGCGGTCCATGGGGCTACATCCAGCGGACATTGAGGCCTCCGGTACCAGTGATGTCGAGGACTTTGCGCAGAAACAGGCTGGAAAGAGGTCCCGGCGCCGAAAGTGAACGGTGCGCAAACTTAAGTTTGCGTTTTCATTGTACATAGTTTTGGTAGTGTAAAATACCTTCACGATACTTTATAATTATTTTTCTAATAGCAGGTAACTGTAAATTTATTTATTGTATACTACACTCTAAACTTTTTCTTATACGTTGACACTTGAAATATCAATACTCAATCTGTTTTGCATAAATAATCTGCATTGTTTGTTTGTAAAATGATTGTCAACTTAGTTATTTTCCCTCTTCCGTTTGACGTCTGTTCTCATGACATCTGTCACTTTTTTTTTTTTTGCTCCTATAGCAGGGAACGATACTTGCTCTTACATAACATTTGTTTGTCTACAGTTTAATTATGATAAGTTATTATTATGTTATGTATGTGTCCTTTTTTATTATTATTACTGTTTACTGTTATATCTTTAAAATCTCTTTCATTATACCAGTGAGTTGTATGGTGGGTTTGGCAGCCTTGCCGATAGTAAGTCTATTATTATTTTTACTATTTTTTTTTAAATATTCTTGAGTACTCATTCTCTTACTTATTATATTTTTATATTATATACAAATCATATTATTTATTATATTTAGTTTTATATATTTACTTTATTTATAACTATGGATGATATTGTGGATCTTGCTCGTCCTCATCTAGCTTTGCAAGTGCAAACGGTGATTCTTCGTCAGCGTCTGATAAAACATTGCACGACTTCATAGCCTCTGCATTTTCCAAGTTCCCCCACAACCTCAATCTAGCACACATTAACGCTCAAAGTGTTGCCGGCCATTATTCTGATCTGGTGGCGTCAATAAATAGTGCTCAGTGAGATGCCTTACTAATCTCGGAATCCTTTTTAAAACCATCCCTTCTTTCTACTCATTTTGCCCTACCGGGCTTTATATTGATTCGCAATGACAGAGTAGGTAAACAGTGTGGGGGTGTTGCGGTTTATCTGCGTGATAATATTCCCTATAAAATTATTAGTTCTTTTCCTTCAACTTACTCTGAATCTGCTGAAACATCTCTTCCTAGAAATATCTGTCCATCATACCAAAATTCTTTTGGCAGTCTATTACAGTCCGAGCCTACGTATTGACTACTTCGATTCACTAGATACACTGCTTAGTGATTATTGTCCTATTTATGATCACATTATATTAATGGGCGATCTAAATACTTGCCTTATAAAAAATGACTCACGCACTCATAGACTTCAACATCTTCTCCACTCCTATAATCTTCATATCTTGCCTACTAGTGCTACTCATCATGTTCCTAACTGTGTACCTTCCCTTCTTGATCTTATGATTGTTTCTTCTCCCAGTCTTATCGCTGCACATGGCCAACTTTCAGCTCCATTCTCCCATCATGATTTAATATACCTATCGTACTGTATTCGCCCTCCCAAACGTAAACCGCAATATTCTCTACGTCGCAGCTTCAATAAAATAAATTTAAAGGATTTTGATAGCGACTCGTCAAAAATTGATTGGACTCCAATCTATGCTGCGGACAATATTGACTCCAAAGTAGAACGTCTTAATGAGATTGTTCTCAAGCTGTTTGATAAGCATGCACCACTTAAACGTATTAAAATTAAACGTAACCCTGCTCCGTGGCTTACACCTATTATTAAACAAGCAATGGCTCGTAGGGATGGGGCTAAACGCCGGTACAAGCGTAGTCCAACAGAGCGTAACCTGAATATTTACAAAGTGCTTCGTAACCGCTGCAGTCGTATGTGTAGAGATGCAAAGAGAAACTACTTTCATGACTCCCTTGCTGACCGTAGTCCAGCGGAGGTATGGAGGTTTTTGAAATCTGTTGGTGTCGGCAAATCTCCTTTGTTAACTGAAAGTAATATTGACTTAACTGAGATCAATAGGCATTTTTCACATCCTCCTGTTACCATTCCTCCGAGTCTCAAATCAGATACCTTGGCTAAGCTTTCTAGCTTGCCACGTCCTTCATTCCCCCAATTTTCGTTTTCGGCTGTTTCCGAGGGTGAAGTTAGGAAATGCATAGCTCATGTTTCCTCCAATGCTACAGGTAACGATATGTTGTCTGCAAAAATGATTCAGCTTCTTGTTCCTGTAATTCTTCCTGCTCTCACTCATATTTTTAACTTCTCACTATCCTGTGGCTCTTTTCCTACATCCTGGAAATCAGCTCAAGTCATTCCATTACCTAAAACTAGTAACTCTTCTTCTGTTTCTGACCTTAGACCCATTTCTATTTTGCCCTATCTCTCAAAAATTCTTGAGCTAATTTCCCATAACCAACTGTCAACTTTTTTATCATCTAACAATATCCTTAGTTCATTTCAATCTGACTTTCGAGCAGGTCACAGTACGGTGACTGCTTTGCTCAAAGTCACAGATGATATCCGCTGGGCTATTGATTGCAAATCTCTAACACTCCTTGTTCTTCTTGACTTTAGTAGCGCCTTTAATTCTGTTGACTTCGATATCCTTCTTGGGATCCTTCAATCTATTAACGTCTCTTTGTCTGCCTTAACGTGGTTTGATTCCTACCTTCGAGGCCGCTCGCAGTGTGTTCGCTTCGGTGAGTCTCTTTCTGAATGGTGTGATCTCAGTGCGGGTGTTCCTCAGGGCGGTGGTGTCCTTCCTCCTTTGCTCTTCTCAATATTTATAAATTCTGTCACTTTTCTTCTTTCCTGTAACTTTCATCTCTACGCAGACGACCTTCAGCTTTACAGGCATTTCCCTGTATCTGATTTAGATGCAGCTATTGCTGCTATAAACGATGACTTGCGCCAGGTCAGCGAGTGGGCCCAGTCTTTTGGTCTTAAAGTTAATCCCAAAAAGTCTCAGGCTATGCTTATTGGTAGTAGTTATTATCAGAGAACCATTGACTTATGTTCATTGTCTCCTTTATATCTTGATGGCTCTCCAATAGCATACACTGATTCTGCTAAAAACTTAGGGGTTATTATGGACAGAACCTTAAGTTGGACTGCTCATATTTCCGAAATTAGCCGTAAGTTACATTATTCACTTCACTCTCTAAAATGTCTTCAAAATTTCTTGCCATTTCAAACTAAAGTCTCCCTCTGTCATTCCTTATTACTCCCACTTCTTGACTATGCTGATGCCGGTTTCCTTGACGCTACAGAAGAGCTTCTTACTAAGCTTGAACGTTTGCAGAATTTGTGTATTCGTTTTATCTTTGGCTTAAGGAAATTTGACCACGTCTCTGACTTTCGCAAACAACTCAAGTGGCTCCCCATCCGTCTTCGCCGGAACACTAGAATCCTTTGCCTCCTCTTCAACGTCCTGTACAATCCCTCATATCCTCCTTATTTGCGTGAACGGTTTTCTTTCGCACGTTCTGCCGACGCTCCTTGTAGATCTGCCCGTAAATCCATCCTTCATTTCCCAACACATAGCACCACTACCTATACTCACTCCTTTTCCGTGCAGGCAGTTAGGCTATGTAATCAGCTACCACCGAGCATTCGAGAGTCTAAAACCATAACGACGTTCAAGAAACGAGTAAAAGATCACTATCTGTATTTATCATCCTAATATATTTAGAAATATTAACATATGTATTTATTGTATATATGCTTTATGAATATATATTTATTTATGTATTTATGTAAGTATATTTATGTATGTTTATGTAGGTATATATCTTGTCTATTTATTTATTTAGTTTTGTATTGTAGGTACACGCCAATTACCTCTTTATTCCCATTTCCTCTCGCGGGTCTACTGGAAGAAATTTCTTTAGAAATAAGTATCACCTAAGTACTATGTTTTCCTTATTTTTTTTAAGTGTATGTTTGTAAATTTCCAAGTGTACTTGAATAAATAAAATAAAATAAAAATAACAACTAGAGGACTGTCAACCCCATACAAGTACTAGAGGACTGTCAACCCCATACAAGTACTAGGGGACTGTCAACCCCATACAAGAACTAGAGGACTGTCAACCCCATACAAGTACTAGAGGACTGTCAATCCCATACAAGTACTAGAGGACTGTAAACCCCATAAAAGTACTAGAGGACTGTCAACCTCATACAAGTACAAGAGGACTGTCAACCCCATACAAGTACTTGAGGACTGACAGCCCCATACAAGTACTAGAGGACTGACAACCCCATACAATTACTATAGGACTGACAGCCCCATACAAGTACTAGAGGACTTTCAACCCCATACAAGTACTAGAGGACTGACAACCCCATACAAGTACTAGAGGACTGACAGCCCCATACAAGTACTAGAGGACTGACAACTCCATACAAGTACTAGAGGACTGACAGCCCCATACAAGTACTAGAGGACTGACAGCCCCATACAAGTACTAGAGGACTGACAACTCCATACAAGTAATAGTGGACGGACAGCCCCATACAAGTACTAGAGGACTGACAACTCCATACAAGTACTAGAGGACTGACAAATCCATACAAGTACTAGAGGACTGACAACCCTATACAAGTACTAGAGGACTGACAACCCCATACAGGTACTAGAGGACTGACAACCCCATACAAGTATTAGAGGACTGACAACTCCATACAAGTACTAGAGGACTGACAACCCCATACAAGTACTAGAGGACTGACAACCCCATACAAATACTAGAGGACTGACAACCCCATACAAGTACTAGAGGACTGACAACTCCATACAAGTACTAGAGGACTGACAACCCCATACAAGTACTAGAGGACTGACAGCCCCATATAAGTACTAGAGGACTGACAGCCCTATACAAGTGCTAGAGGACTGACAACTCCATACAAGTACTAGAGGACTGACAGCCCCATACAAGTACTAGACGACTGACAACCCCATACAACAAAACTTACTCTGCTAGAAATAAAGCCAAAGTCCTGTATTATTTCTAGGTCACTACTATTTTTCCTCTAGTCATACAATGGATGCTAGGTACTTAGGCTGACGGTATCCTCGAAAAACTAGTGATGACGCTTGTTAGTTTTAAGAAAATGAACGCTTATACCACCATCTTTCCGAAATTAAGCGGCACCACTACAAAATACTTTCTAACTAGTGACTCCATCTAGCTACAACATATAAATAAAAAATCGTATTACGCTTCAAAGTATGAAGGTTATCATTCCTCTAGTATTGGATCGTCCATGTTTTTGAACCAGGAAACTAACTACTTACCGTATTGAGTGGTGAGTAGAGATGTGCCGTTCCAGGTCCCCAGATTTCCGGGAACGTTCCCGGGAGCGTTCCTAATAAATGGAAATGTCAGGGAAAGTAGAAATTTTATTTATCAGACATATTTTCTATGCCTGATAAATAAAATTTAAATATATTTTACTGACGTAAATGGCATCAATTGATATGGTTATAATATAAATACATATTGTAAATCCAATATATCGTAACATTCCCTACAAATTCCTTATGGCCGGGAACGTTCCCCGGGAATTTGGGAACGTTCCCGGGGAATTTGAGAACTTTCCCGGGAAACGACGACCTCCGTGGCGTAATAGTTACACGCTAGACCGCTAATCCGGAGGTTCTAGGTTCGATCCCCAGCCAGGGCGAGTTGGTAAATGGCCTTTTTCAAATTTTCCTTGGTCTTGATTGTTTAATTTAATTTATTATAAAACTAGCTGACCCGGCGAACTTCGTTTCGCCCTTTCCCGTTCCCTTTTCCATAATTTCTCACCGTCTAAACCTTCCCTGGACATTCATGAATATTTCAAGACAAAAATTAGCCAAATCGGTTCAGCCGTTCTCGAGTTTTAAGCAGACTAACGAACAGCAATTCATTTTTATTTATATAGATAGATAGATAGATAGATATAGTATCTTTGAGTTAATATCCCATAACACAAGTTTAAAAAACTTACTTTGGAGCTAGCTTAATCAGTGTGATTTGTCCCTATATATTTATTTATTTATTTGGGAACGTTCCCGGGAACGTCACATCACGGTAAGTTTACGATAACGTTGTTGTGTTGTTTGTGGTCGCAGGTTGTGCAGGAGTGCAGCGACGACAGCGTGTGGCGCGAGTATGGCCTGCACGCCCGCGTGACGTCACAGCATTGCGAGCACCGCTCGCGGCCGCTGCGCGCGGACGCACTCGACCGCGCCGCGCTCGCGTTCTTCTTGCTCATTCTAGCCGTCAACCTCGCGGCCACGGCCTACGACAGTCTCGTTCAAGTCGATAACGATACTCTAGGCAAAGGTACCTACACTTTATACATGCTCTTATTTTTAAACTTGCAATTTAAGTATGTACTCGTATGTTAGTGCGGGTCAAATCTTGCATCATCGAAATTACAAAATATTTCGAGCAAATGCCCTTTCGCCATCTTGAACTTAAAAATAGACATTGTACGAGCTACGCTGTACATAACCTAGTAGCGGAAATGCTGACAGGCGCGCTAATGGGCCGCCGTTGAATAATAATTGTAATTTACTTTAGTACCAAAGAAATAGTCTCGAAATTAAGTCGATTTTAGGGTTCCGTACCCAAAGGGTGCAAACGGGACCCTATTACTGAGACTCCGCTGTCTGTCCGTCAGTCTGTCTGTCTGACTGTCACAGGGCTCTGTCTCTCATTTTAAATTGTATCTTACATGGCAACTCAGGCGACGGTGACGGGCGGAAAGCGCCTGTTCGCGGCGCGGCGATCAAAGGAGCCGAAAGTCGGGGCAGCTTTATGACTGTGTCTAGACAGGAGACACTGAGACGGTGTTGTTACTTTCTTTGAATTTTCCCGATTTAAGGGAGTGTTACTTATATGCCCTTTTCCGGTCGGAGAGGGTTTTCGTTACGTATTGTATATATTTCTGGACAATATGTGTGTATCACAGAATTGCCAAGATATGGGGTTCGCAAGTTCATAGTTCGGGGCGAACTACTAGTTATAGTATAAATCCTTTAATTCTTTACTTGTACTTGGTTCACTCAATTGTATTAAAGCGTTTTGCAATCTGTCGTCCCTCGCTTCTATTGCTTTTTTAATACAAGGCGGATCCCGAATTGGCATGCATCTGGAATGCCGCGGGTCAACCAACTCTGGAAGTAAACAATTCTGATAAAAGCTAGTCAATTTTGGTTCCATTTTGGTTTTCCAGAATTGGTCATCACGTTTTATTAAGTATACTTTCATGGGTACACTTACTCCAAACCAAATACCAAGCATGCAGATGTTTTCTCTTGTGATATGTAACTGACCTTGAATTTGGTAATACCAGTTATGTTGGTGATTAATGATATATCCGTTTAAATCGCTGTTAAATTTCCAGAACGTATGTTTTTCCATAGCAACATTTAAGGTGAAGATATAGGCAAATGGCCTTGAAGTGTGAAATAAATTGTTAACTCGTAAATATGGTGATAATTTCCAGATTGCTCTTCGTCATGCACTTGATAGCCCTTTAAATTATTTTATGAACTGCCGTTGAAACTATTATTAGTTATCCGTCTAGCTTTAAAGTTGCCGTGGCCACTTTTGGCGGAGGCAAGTTTTAAAGCTAGACGGACTTATGTAAATACTTCCAACGGTGGTTCATAAAATAATTGAAATGGCTATCTAGTGCATGTCGAAGAGCAAAATGGAAATTATCTTTATATTTACGAGTCAATAATTTATTTCAAATGAGGGCGCCACTACAAGGCCATTTGCCTATATCTTCACCTTAAGGTCAAATTTGTTAAAGATAACGGACATTGAATTTCAATTAAACCATCTGCATACTTGCCATCGGGAGTGGTACCTAAAAATTCATGCACACTATCAACAAACAAACCGCAGCCTTGAACCTGAATATTCTCTTGTTTTCCTAATTGTTTGATTGCGATTTCTTCGTCACCAATGCCATACCGAATCGCAGGAATACTGGAAAGATTACCACCATACAACATTTTTTGACGAGAGTAACACAACTAGTCGTTTCTCGTTTTTTACAAACTTCGCCGAATACTGACGATAATTTTAGTAATTTTCTCCTCCTGCTCATCCACTCCACGCAATTCCTTTGTAATTGGTTACGCCGTGCTTTCTTGAGAAATGTGAGTACCCTCCTTTCTTGAATCGGTCAAGTCACCGGTTCGTTGAGGACCCTTCCCCCCGCCATCGCGCAAGCAGCCAGTCTGCCTGCGCTCGCGCCGCTGTCTAAAATTCGACCTCTGAGCGACTCCACGTCCTCACGCACCGCTCATCGAGCCTCTAACCGCACCGCCATTTTGGTATTATGAACTTAGTTAAATAATGTGCTAATTTTATCTGAACTTTACTTGTGATGTGCTATGCTTAAGTGCCTTCGAAACATATGCAACTGCCGCATCTACAACCTGCTTGGGCTTCAACTGTAAAGACAGGTAAGGCGAAAGCATTTTCTTGTGTCAGCACGGCAGCCATATTTTCTTATCTAACTCCGCACCGCATCGCTTCACCAGTAATATTGTAGATCTTTCTAGCTCCTTTCGCTCATCAGAAGACAACCTTAGCTCATTAAGAATGGAAGTCTTTGCTTTTTCATACACTTCTGGACTCATGTCGGGTTGCTGAGAATTTTGCCCGAAGTTAGAGTCTTTAAATACAGGATTCTGACGTTCTTTAACCTTTGCTTTTTGGTCAATTTAGAATTTTGTATCTTATGTTTACGAAATTGTTCTAATCTTGATATTAAGCTCATTGGGCTCGGTTCCAAAAATAACTTTATGAGTAGTTGTATGAAGGGCTCCTGTATTAAAAGACACGACACCAGCAGCACACCAGCCCGCGTAAGAACGTCGTACCGAATAGTTTATTCGCTTACCCCCAATGTATTTGGCAACCTGCGCATTAAAGCTCTCTACTAATTTACTTGTTGCGTTATGGATCAAACTACGTGAAGGATATGACAGTTTCTTGTTAAGATTTTGGATTTCAGCCATTAATCCACATACAACTAGTTGTGGTATAAGCCCAATAGGATTAACCCGCTGTTTTTCTAAAGTGCAGAAATAGACATAACAATTTGCATGATTGCCAAATACGTGTTCAGGGCCATTCAAAATATCATAACTTAAATTCATAATTTTTTCTTGTATCGAAAAATTTTATTCCCCCCAGTATTTTATAGCGCATGTTATCCCAATTCGCAAACGCAAATACCGATCTTTTAAGAACTTCCGCAATTCCACGGGAAATCTAGTGTCTTGAGACAATTTCACCAATGCATTGCAGTACTTCCGTAAAAGATGATTTTTACACTCGATTTCTTCAACTATCAGGTCCCCATACGGTCTAGTTTTTTTCTTGCTCTATTTTTTTTGTACGTACTGGAATCACCATCGGCAACAAATTTGTGATAAATCACGCCAGTATCCGACAGTGAGCGTTCAAAACCCTCTATTAAAATAGTTGATTCCATACCAGTTGATGGACCACAATAATTTTTAAAACATACATGCTCCGGAGGATTGCTGCTAGCTGCTCGTGCACAAACATAACAATATTTTTTTTGAGACCCCTAATTATAATATTTTTCCAGTATGGAGCCCAACTATGGCAGCAGCTCCTGACAAGGCATTATAATTTTTTCCACAGGACCTTTTGCTCCAACAGCCATCAATAGCAACACTTATTAATGGTACTCTATTTTTATTTACACTACCAATGGATCTGGCATAGTAAGCTTCTTCTTTTATTGCTTCAGTCATTGAGTGTGCTGCTGCTGTCTCCCACCAATCACAAATTTTATCGTGAAGAGTAGTATAATATGTCGCTGAAAGGCTTGGAAGGCCTAAACAGGCAGTCATCGTTTTTAACGAAGTATAACCATTACCAGAAGACGTAACACTGGAAACAATTTGTTCGTTAACATTCATACTATTCTCTTTTTTCTCAATGAGACATACATCAAACAGTTTTTCACCCATACTACATTTAAATGTAATTTTTGAGTCCAGACCCTTTTCAAGTTCACTTACAATTATCAGACAACTAATTGTAATTATATTTTTTTTCTTGTCCCTGTTCGGGCGCCATGTAATTGTAATTTTTTTTAAGTAAGTCTACCTCGGAGAAGGAGAAGGAGGAAAGAAAAGACACGTAACTCGTTGCAAGGTTTGATCCAAGTCGGCTTCACAACAATATCACTTAGTTTAAGCAAAAAACACAAATAAAAATAAAGGGGAGGGTTGTTGGCTCGTTTGGCTGGTCCGAGTACTATACAACAAAATGCACAAAATTCAGTCGCAGATACAGGGCAGCTTCTTGAACACCATCAATTCAAACAAAAATAAAAACTAAATTTAAGTTAATTTATCTAGCCTTACAAAACCATTTTTAGTAATTTAAGCGGCAGTATGGTATGAAAAGAACGTAGAAAACCCACTGGCCGTAGTACAACACGGAAATAAGCACCTTAAGTAAGTTTAAGAAAAGTAATTAGTTTTGAGTTTTGTAATTAGATTTACAAAAGGACCAAATTGGGTTTGGCTCACTCATAGTAATGCTAGACAGTGTTAATGCTGCAAGGCTGCTCCTTTTTAAAGGTTTTTGAATTGAAATAAAAGAAATGAAAAAATATATAAACTCAGGTCCGAGTTTGACTTGCCAGCCCGTGCCGTCAAACCAGCCCAGAGTACCTGGCCGATACAAACGCCTCCTGCAGTAAACAAATTAAACACGTCTTAGCCATATAAACACATTATCATGCTAACATTAGCATGTACAGCTCTCAATTAATAAACTACACATCCATAGTATTAAACTGTCTCATTTAAACACAAAGCCAAAAATCTTATCTAATTAAATACACATAATACATTGTGCTTTAAGTGCAGATGGATACTTAAGTTATCCGATTGTGGGAATATTCTAGATACATCATTTACTAGTGTACTCTAAGAATAAAGCCGTTCACTCAAATCAGTTACAAAATAAAAAGATCACACCCACCCAGGTATGGGAGGTAAACGCTTCGGGGTTGGACGCTTACGGTGGTGGTGCAACCATGCGTTCCCGCCAGAAAAGCCTCTCAGGCCAAACATGCTGAGACCTAACCAACCAAACATAGTTAGCCCTCTTTCTACGGTTCACAGTTAAAAGGTTTTTAACTTTAAGGACGGCTACCAGTTACTTTAGAAAGGAATAAGTACACAAAGACTTCTACATCAGAGTTCACAGCGAGTGAGTGTGTTGGAAAGTATATAATACTCGACGTACCTTTTACGGAGGTAGTTCGGGTTTAATATGCTAGTCAACCGGCGGACAGAAGATGCGCCAGTCGGAGACACCAAACACGAACAAAATCACCACGCTGCAACAAATTGGGGTTCCAGATTAACCACCTCGAAACACAATCCCACATGTGCTCATGGGTTCACCAAAGCGCGGTTCACTTACCACGATAAGTCTTTACACAGCTTTTGACTCGTGCTCCAAAGCCACAGACGGAACAACGCGGGTCCAGGCGCTCTCCAAGAGAACCCAGACACTTCACTCCATCCACATGTCCACAAATTCGATAGCACCTGGCCACGCCAGAAGCCGGCTCCAAAAAAGAGACGCTCACCTCGCGATTCGTTATACACATTACGCAGTCAATTCCACACACATCCACAGCATGCGAAATTAAAGAAATTAATTAAACTTTTTATATTTAAGACACGTAATATGACAAATAGCCATAAATAAACACATCCACTATTCAGCACAATGAAAACCTGAAAAATTACAAAACATTTTGACAAGCCTTTCTTTCAAGTCAGAACGCAATATCAATGTCAACAATAACAAAGTACGTGAAACTGAACACAACAGTGTGACCACTTGCAGAAGATTTATACTTTTTAGTAGATTCGAAGCATTTTCGTCAATCATTTGGCTAGGTTTTAGTAGTTTCCTCTTTCTCTGTATCATCCTCAATTTCAAGAATCCAAGCTCCAAACGACAACAATAAATTAATTTAAATACCTCTCCTGACAAGTCACCAGCACACAAAAGGAGGATTTTGAATTTAAAGACATAACCCTTTCTTTGCAGTCGGTTAAAAGTGTGTTTGGTAGATTTGAATAGTTTTATTTTTTAAATGATCTCACTGACGCATAAACGTCTATCAAACCGGCTGTCAAATCGAGATGTCAGTTCTCCACAATAACAAACAACAACATAACCTAATTTATTATTTTAGATTTTTACATATTTTAATGATAATCTTGAATAAGAAAAATTGCGAATGCGAAAAAAAATGCTCTCAAGGATGCAGTACCCGAATTAGGTAAGAAAGATAAACTTGAAAAATAAAAGTGTTACATAATGTCGCAACTAAATTGACTGTATTGGTTAATTTGTTTCAATTAAGTGATAAAAAAACTTATATCCACCAATCTGATACAAACGACAACATTTTTGGCAGGCGGCTTCTCTTGTTCAATTGTCAACGACGAACTCGATAAACTCTGGAAAAATAAAACATTCTTTGAACGATGTTATTTCACGCAGATTGCAGTAACAGTAGAATTAAACAAGAAAAAAAAATAATATGACAAAAATGCTTGACATATGTGACGCTTTTTTTCCTATTACATTTTGCCTTACGTTCAGTTTTGACTAAGCTTATATTTACTCGTTAATACTTCACAAATTATTATTCCAACCAAAGTAAAAACATACTTTTATCAAATGTCAAATTTAATGCTAAAAGCATTTTCTTTCAGTCAATTATAGAAATACGCAGAAAAATTTATGCGGCGCAAAAAACTCAAATATCTACCTAATCACAACTGCTATTAATATACCTTTATTACTAATATGAATACTTCATTGCAAATATGTACACACCGTAATATATACACCGTCCAAGTGAAGTTGACTGTCATTATAACGAATACATAATGTGATTCGCATTCCTTATCATCACCATCAGCTCATTTTTAGTCTCCAATGCAGAAGCATGAGTCTCTCTCTACTACCAGATCCTTATAATAATCGTAACTCAATAATAAATATATAAAAGCATCACACGGTCGATTAGTCTTCAGTCTTGTTCGGGCAGCCGTACGGTGCACTACTCGAGAACACTTGGGATTGTACTATGCTGCGGGCTTGCAGACTCTTTGAATTACGATAATTATAAGGAATGCGGATCACCAGACCTATTCGTTATAATGACAATCTACTTAACCCTTAATTACTCGCATGGGGTCAAACCAGTTTCTCTTTAAAAAATGAAGCACATGCCACGGTCCGAATTTCCCCGCGCCCCCGCTAGCTTCATAATTAGCGTCAAAGTTTGCATTCTAGTAGCAATCAAGTCACTGGAGTCGAAGCATACGTCGCTGCACTCTTGAGCGGTGACACCGTGCAAGTAATTACGTTACTTTTTTGAAAGAGGTGAGTTGCTTATTTTATGTATTTTTATATGTATTATTATTTTAATTTTTATTATTATTTGTCCAGTGTATAAATTTATATTATAAATATGTTTATTACAGCTTTATAAAATAAAATTATCCAAAACGTATTACCATAATGATTTGCAACTTTTTCTAGCATTAGTCATACATAAAAGAGAACAGCAAATTGTTCAATGGTTGGCAGAGGTTTCTGACAAAGAACAAGTTGGAGGATCTGATTATGAGTTGGAGTAAGACTAGATAACACAAAGAATCACGATAGTGCTAGTAAAATCGACAAATATTCCGCATAATGAAGATAACGAGTAAGACAAAGAAAAGTAATGAAAAATGCACAAAATTTTTGTGCATTGATCACTGACATATTATACTACCAATAAGTACACAAAAGAAATTCGGAGAATTCCTAAAAGAAAAAAAAAATTTAAACTTATCTTATAATAACATATTGTTAATTTTTGATCATTATTTTGATTTAATTTTGTTTTGGTATAATAAGGTATAAAATCAAGTAATTTTTTTTATATTATAGAATTAATAAAGCACCTTAATAATAAAAAAGTTTTAATTGTTTATATATTCAATATATATTGAAAACAATTCATACAATTTAGGGTCACCTTTTACCCCATGCGAGCAGTTATGTGATATTCTTTGTGCAAGTTATTAAGGGTTAACTTGGACGGTAAGACCTGTGGGACACTATGCACTATGCACTGTGCAGACTAAAGAGTTAATTTTAAGCTGTGATGTGGTCTCACAAGGAAGCTTCTCATAGATCAGCGCGAGGAGGGACACTGACCTCACTATCTCTCATTTTTTAATTATTTTTATCTAATCTTTTTGCAACACATACATAAATAATTGTTTACCTATTTAAAAAATACATACTATTATATACACAATAAAAAAGAAGAAAATCATCATTAACTTCTTTACGTTTCCTGAAACGTAACAAAGAAAGGGAGTTTAAAAGGTGAGGGTGATCTTCCCTCATAAAAGAGAATTAGGTATAAATTTATCTGACATCAACGGGTAAAGCATTCTACACTTATAAAGCTTGGGGTAAAAAGAGTTGACGTGTCTCATTCATTAGTGAAGTTTTCGATCATGAGTGTTTAAAATATAATAGAATTCACATTTCAAACATACCAGATGGTCAAGATTCATAAGAATGGACAAATAATTATTTAATAAAATTAAACACATAATATTACCGGCCGCCGCCCGACTTTGACCCTCCTTGAAAATTCAATTGTAGCACAAGATGTTTGTGCTTTGTTTGATTAAAGGACTTAAGAAGTCCTTTAATCGCCTCTTACGATATCACAGAAAGAGATGGAGTAGTCCTATTCTGATCCGGAACCACACGGGGAAAATAAATAGATGATCTAACGACACCTCTCAAGCTAACTAAGTTTACGCTGCAGAGCGTGCCAAATAACTATATATATGCCAGAAAAAAGACATATGAACGTTATTTAATATTACGGTATGATCAGCGCCACTCATCGCGTTGATCTATGAGAAACTTCCTTTAGACGGCGAAATGGCCGTAAACGTCTACACACCGACAAACAAAACGAACGATACGGAATGGTTAATTCCGCTTGTTTGAGGATCAAAATGACATGAAGTCACCGTGTGTACATTGTGACAGACAAATCACACTTATATACATAAACACATAAATGACGTGAGACTTCAAAGTGATTAAAATAATTAATGGATTTTCTTTGACTTTTTTTTTGATTAAGCATCTACCAGTAAATAAATAAAACCAATGTAAAAAAAAATATTTTATTTATTTTTTTATTTTATTTATTCATCAACACACAAAACAGATTACAATTATGTATGATTATTGTATAAGCTTGTAAAAAGTAATGTTCTTAATTATAATCCTACATATGTGTGCCTATTAGCTTTAAAACATAAGAGTTACTTAAATGATACTAGAGGGAACTTAAAACTTAGGTAGGTACGTTGCTATTATGTGTGAATATTTGAATAAGTATATACATACATATATTGAACTTATCACTATTATTAAATTAACTATAAAAATGTCAATATCTCTGTTAGAAGCAAGAATTTCATTATACTGGCGGGCCATTCGGACTATGGGGTTATAAAAATATGTATTGTTAAGCAATACTTGGAGGGCAAAAATATTATAATTGCGATTTCGGGACCTAAAACGGGAAGCCTACCATAACTTTTTCGTATGCCTTTTTCGATGTCATTGGTGACCTCCAAACTACTTCGAAGGACACAACTACATACAAATATACCATAAATAATATAGATTTTTACATCCGTGCCGTATCAAGGGATTGACACGCGATTAAAAGTAGTTTGAAGCGCATTTTCTCAGATAAATAAAAAAATAAATAAATAAATTAATAAGAATAAATAAAAATAATTTGTGTTATTTTAAATAAAAGAATAAATAAAATTAATGCATTCTTGCTTGCTTGCAATTTAGCGAGGAGGCCTTATGTCAACGAAAGCATTAAAAACTTTTCGTTTTACATTCGATTGCCATAGATTCACAATACTTACGGACAACACTACGGTAAACAAGAATACGGATTGGAGTTTTTGACGGGAAGTTAAGGGGTTCGGTTGGGATTTGCTTTAAATTATTTTACAAATTGATTTTAGTGGACTTTATAATATGAAATTGGGGTTGTTTGGTGTAATAAATGCTAATGACATGAACAATGTGTGAAATAGTTAAAGTGGACAGGCATAGTACGGCTGTAGTGATATTTATTATGCGGACTGTGTGGGCGTCTTCGGGCGTCGTCCGCCACTCAATCGTCTATGTAAACCAGTAGACTCGTATAGATTTGTCGCCAGAAGCTCCCTTGCAGCAGTCAAAGGCCTACACCACCCTTTGATTGTCTTGTTAGGATTAGGAATAAAGAACAAAATTAAAGATAGGCTCTAAAGGACTTGTATCCAGAGCCGTAAAATTATTTAATATAAAAAAAAAAGAATACGGATTGACGTTTTTCATACATTCATAATTTTTGGCGTTGTTTTATGTATTTTCTTTGTTTTTGAAGATATGAATATTTATTTAAATCGACCTACATAATTTGAAGATAAGCTTAAATAATTGTGTTTTAAAAAGGCTTTGCTTGTATCAGCTCCTAAAAGTAAAATTTAAGTGAAACATTGTGTAATTATTGTATACCTATAAGCCAATGATACAAGCATCTTTTACAAGAAGTACCTACAGAATTTTTGAAATCCCCTTTTTCACTAAATTTGCTACAGTGAGATCAAATCAAATTTTCTAACTGTATCTTGAAATTGCAAGAAACAATGAATATACAAGAGGAATAAAGAACCCACAAATCTATCACAGCTGATCTGGAAGATAACAAGAGAACAAAGTGTTATAATGCATCAAAATAATATATTTATTCAATTACCCATTTATTTATTTATTTTTATTTATTTAAGTTTATTGCACACAATCTCATATTTGATTGATTACAATGGGTCAAACTTAACGCTATGCATTATCTACCATTATATTTATGTACAAGTTGTACTTGAACCTATGGGGGCAACGGTAGCCCTGAAGTTCGGGAGCTCCTGGGCAGAGCGTCCCAGATAGGAAATTTGTAGTAGGGAAGTAGGAGAAACAAACAAATGGAAGATGTAAATAGTTTTTTATGTACACACAAGAGTAAAGAGAAACAAGAAAAACAGAAGGTACACAAGCAAAACAATCAGTGGAAAATAAAGTAGAAAAATGTAGAAGTAAAATAGACAAGACAAAAGAACTGAACACAAAGTAAATATTAAATAAATTTAGATTTTAAACAGTGAAAAATGCTGTTACCACAAATGACAAGACAAGAGAGCCGTCTGAAGGATGGTCGTTGACGGTCGACCAAACGCAACATGACGCCGCGGGGCAACCTGCGCGCGCAACGCAAAGTCCGTGGTCGACTGGCAAAGACCATCACTTTCAAGGAGTATAAATAAAAAAGTATGAATGCAGATAAATTAAAATTATAAATATATGTATGTACAAGTGGAAGAAGCCCACAGAACTGTTTTTAAGAAATTTGGATAAACTATTTATGTTGACGCACACACACAGACGCATCCCGCAGAGCAGCTGTCACCGGCCGGTCCCCAACACTCGCGCGTGGACACTTCCATAGTTAACAGTGCAAATTTGTAATACCAAAAACGAATTAAAAGTGCATCCTTAATCCGTACGAGTCTTTATCTTTGAGCCCAATCGTAGACCGCCGCGACATAAATTGTTCCTCCTCACCGGGTCTTGAAGAATCGGACAGTACCTACTCACCAGTTTAGGAAGAATTGGACCAAACGCTCGGTACTGGATTTTACCGGCGATCCGAAGATACGAACAAGCTTGGTACCTGAAGATTCTTTGTGACGAACGAACCAACGACGACGTGTAGGTCTACGCAATCTGGAATCTCATTCATCATCATTCATCATCATTTGTGGACAACATTACAAGTAAGCGAGTGGCGAACTGGTTAGACTGTTTAAAGATAGAACGCCGATTTCCTATCCTTCCTTGTCGTTATTAACATCTTGTATACCTACTACCGCGTCATTTGCACCAGTGTTGTCTTAAGTACCTATACCTAATCATTATAATACATAAAATTACTCGTATAATTTCTCTATAACTTTCTTGTATACCTATTGCGACATGAAACAAAATTACGTTTAGTTTTACGTTTAGTTAATTTTACAATAAATAACATTCATTTGTTAAAATAGGTATTCTCGTTTGGCGCCTATTGCTACAAGAAATACCTATCCAAATTCGATTCATGTTTTTATACATATTTTTGTGCTTGTGGATGCGACGCCAACGCTAATCATCGTAACACATCATCAATAAATCAATTGATTTACATATCATTACATTTACATACCTACACTCGTAGTATCCACATTATTACAAAATTACTACGAATATTCTCAAAAACCAATTTAATTATTTACGATTGCTTACACAAAAATAGGTACATAGGTATTATTAGGTATACTTACCTACCTAGTTACATTTGGGACCTATCATAGTTTAATTTGTAGCATCATTTAAGATTTCTCATATCATTATTCATTACTAAATTACTCGCTCATAGTCAAAGTGCGGGTAAATATTTAACTCGTTCAAGTAACCGAGTTGTCTGCCGCCGAGTAGGTAGGTAACTTACAACATTGTCGCTGTATCGAAGCGTCCTTTATTCGTTCTTATAATTTAACTTAGTGTATTTGTTTGTTTACTGAGGAACAATTTATTAATAAACGAGGTACAGTTAAGGGTCGTTTAACGCTATTTAAAAACTATGTTAACAGCTTACCAGACATTTTGACTAATGAATTGAAGTTAGAACTTGAGTTACGCATATCGAAGTTGGAATCGTTGTTGGAAAGCTATAACGATATTCAAAGCGAGATCGAATGTATCACCTCGAATCCCACAGAACAGTTAACTGAACGGGACGCATTCGAGACCGTGTACTATAAGACGATAGCAATTGGCCAGTCAAGGCTAGGTACGGTGTATAGTAAACAACCACCGGTTCGAGATTCAGACTCGGAAACGGGAAGCGTTGTGCAACATACGAGGGCCAGTGTACGACTTCCGGTCATTCAGTTAGGAAAATTCAGTGGAAATTTTCAATTTTGGCTTCAGTTTAAGGACATATATTTGTCACTAATTAACGCCAATCCAGACTTAAGTGCAACAAATAAATTTCATTACCTTCGTCCATCATTGGAGGGCAGTGCCATGCTTATTATTCAATCGCTAGAATTTTCAGCAGCAAATTATGAAATAACCTGGAAATTAACTACTTTATGATAGATATGACAATAAAAAAATGCTCATTGCAAATCATGTCAAATCATTATTCAATGTACACTCAATACAAAAAGAGACTTCCTATAATCTCAAAAGATTAATTGACAGTTTTGTTAAGGATATTCGATCTTTACACACATTGGGGGAGCCCACGGACAAATGGGACACATTATTAATTTATTTACTGTCTAGTAAGTTTGACTCAAATACTTTGTTCGAATGGGAAAAATTCAAATCCATTGATAAACAAAAATTAAGTTTTGATGACTTAATTCAATTCACAAGAAACAGATCGGAGTTGTTAGAAATTTTAGAACAAGGCAAAAACAAATATTCGAAACCTTCACAATATAGCTTGGTCGCAACAAATAATTCAAAATTTTCCTCATGTCCCGTTTGTCAATAAGATCATTTTATTTAATACTGTAACACATTTTTAAATTTATCAACAAACGAAAGGGAAGCTAAGGCACAAGCTTTGAAATTATGGTTAAATTGCTTGAAATTCGGACACCCCACCAAAAAATGTATGGTTGCTGGGTTCATGCAAACGCTGTAACAAAAAACATAACAGCTTGATATGTCCGGAAATGCAACGTCCGGCCAGGAGTGTGGACGGCGCGCGCGATGAGGTCACGTTATCGTGCGCTGCTGTTTCGTCGCAAGGTATACTCTCGACCGCGCTAGTGGCTGCAACAGCCGCACGCCCGCGTGCGCATTATGTTAGACTCCGGGAGCACGGCTAACTTTATAAGGGAGCGACTTTGTAAACAACTTAACTTGCGTACGCGGGACATGATTACAGTAATTAACAGTTTAGATAGAAGTGTATCGGTAGCGAAAAACTGTTGCGATGTAAACATTTACTCGTTACACTCTAAATTCTGTATCACGATAACTTGTGTTATTATTTCTCAAATAACAAATCCATGGCCAAGTTCTCCTATTAACAAACATGAATTAAAAATTCCTAGCTATATTAAACTTTCTGATTCTGACTTTCACAAGACATCGAATATAGAATTATTAATAGGAAACGGAGTTTTTTGGGACTTAATGGAAAATGAAAAAATAAAACTCAAATCTCATAACATAACACTCCAAAAATCCAAATTAGGTTGGATTATCGCTAGATCAATCAAACACAGCGGCAATCCAATTTCTTGTCACTTGTCAAACACACAACAATTAAATGAAAAATTAGAGAAGTTCTGGGAACTTGACAATATAGTAAATACTACCAATAAACATTATTTAGATTGGTCTCCGGAGGAGACACAATGCGGACAATTTTTTACAAAAACAACTACTCGCCTACCAAATGGCAGATTTTGTGTCACAATCCCTTTGAAATCTTCTCCGAACATTTTGGGTGATTCACACTCGCTAGCTAAATCTCGTTTTCTTCAATTAGAGAAAAAATTTAATAAAAATTTGGAATACAAAAATAATTATAAAAAATTCATTGACGCATACATAAAATTAGGACATATGAGGGAGGCAAAAAAATCAGATAGTAGTGAGATATGTTATTTTGCACCTCATCATAGCATAGGACGTCTAAGCAGTTTAACAACAAAGTTGAGAGTTGTTTTTGACTGTTCGGCAAAATCTTCTTCTGGTTATTCTTTCAATGAATTACAAATGGTAGGGGCAACGATACATGATTTATTTTCGATTTTGTTGCGTTTCCATCAGCATAACGTCGTAGTGACTTCTGACGTAACTCAGATGTATCGCCAAATCGAAATTAATGAATCTCAGCGAGCCTTACAACAAATTCTCTGGCGTGACGATCCAAATCAAACATTAAGAGCTTATGAATTCTGTACTGTCACCTATGGCACCGCTTTAGCACCGTTTTTCGCGACACGATGCTTGAAGCAACTAGCTGATGAATGTGCTGATCCATCTATTAAATAAATTATATCAAGAGATTTCTACGTTGATGATCTCATCACCGGCGGTCGTAATATCAATGAAGTAATGCACATTTTTAGGGCAACTACTAAGCAATTAAATTCTGGTTGTTTTCCACTAATAAAATGGTGTTCAAACAGTACAGAAGTTCTCAATCAGATAAGTCAAGATAGTAGTATTTCTCATGAGCGTTTTGATTTGTGTCCCAATACCAGTTCAAAAACCCTAGGAGTATATTGGGCTCATCACACCGATAACATCTCTTTTAATATCAAATTCAAATCATGTGGCAAAATAACAAAGAGAAATATATTGTCCACAATTTCACAATTATTTGACCCATTGGGATTGGTCACCCCAGCCATTTTATATGCAAAATTAACCTTACAAAAATTGTGGTTGTGTAAGCTTTCGTGGGATGAACAGGTGCCAGAGATCACACGAAATTCATGGCTTAAATTTGTAAATTCATTGACAAAATTAAATAACCTCAAGATTCCTAGATTAGTCATAGCAAATAAATACATATAATTGCAACTACATATTTTCACTGACGCCTCTGAAGAAGCTTATGGAGCTTGTGCGTACATTCGATCTGTAAGTGAAAGTGGAGACGTTCATGTGCATCTGCTATGCTCTAGGAACAGGGTGGCGCCACTCAAACCACAGACAGTTCCGCGTCTAGAACTTTGTGGGGCATTGTTAGGAGTTAGGCTCAGTGAAACTATCACAAAGGCGTTACCTACGTCTAAAGTTCGATGAGTGTTTTTATTGGACAGACTCGTCCATCGTTTTTGGTTGGGTTGTCACTCCGACTCATAAGTTACAAACGTTTGTTAGGAACAGAGTAGCAGAAATACAGTCCACTGCAGATGCTAGTTCTTGGAGGTATGTTCCAACAAATCAAAATCCGTCAGACCATTTGACGCGTCACATGCCAGACAAAGTGCTGATAGACTGTAAGGAGTGGTGGTCGGGCCCCCAGTTCCTTAAAAATAACATTTCATCATTATGGCCTCAAGCAAAATTTACAACTAATTCTGATTTACCAGAATTAAAACAAGAAATCTCGTGCATGACTATTCAAATTTCGAAGTCACAATTTCCTACGTTTTCTATTTTTTACGTATGCAAAGAGTCATGTCGTATATGCTACGTTTTATACATAACTCACGTAATAAACAAAATAAATATTTAGGGCCATTACAGTGTGCCGAATTGCGAACAGCAACATATAAATTAGCTAGTCTTTCACAGCAAAAAAGCTTTTCAACCGAATATGAAACATTAAAATCAACTAAATTATTAAAACCTGGCCATTCATTACTCTCTTTAAATCCATTCTTTGATAAAAATTTACAAGTGATTCGAGTAAGTGGTCGTCTTGTCAATTCAGATTATGAGTATAACAAAAAGCATCCCATTTTATTGCATAAAAACATATATTCACACAACTATTATTCAAAAATGTTGAACACAAAATGTTGATGCATTCTGCACCACAGCACATACTCTATTCGACTCGTCAAAAGTTTTGGACTGTAGGAGGTCGTGATTTGGCTCGATATGTGTCCCGAAACTGCACCACATGCAATCGTTATCGTGGTCAAACTGTGGCACCTATCATGGGAAATCTGCCCAAAGAGAGATTTAGTACTAGCTTCGCGTTTGAGTATACAGCTTTAGATTACGCGGGACCCATTATGGTTGCTAATAAAGAGGGGCAAGGCTGTAGACTTATAAAGTCTTACATTTGCGTCTTCGTGTGCTTCACAATAAAGGCCATTCATATAGAGTTGGTTGGTAATTTTACTAAGGCAAGTTTTCTGTTAGCATTAAAGCGTTTCATCGCTCGTAGAGGCAAACCATCTTATATCTACAGCGACAACGGTTCTAACTTTGTCGGTGCCAACAATGAAATAAAAAAATGGTCAGAGATTACGGTGACAATATTGTAAGTGATCTTGCGAAACAATCAATAAAATTTTCATTTTGTCCCCCCCACTCACCTCATTTTGGAGGATTGCAAGAATTCAGCGTCAAATCCAAGAAGCATCATTTAAAACGCGTTATAGGAAATGCAAATTTAACTCTTGAGCAGTTATACACAACACTGACGCAAATAGAACCGATACTAAATTCCAGACCCCTTTGTCCCCTTTCCTGAGATCCTCAAGACCTAACTCCGCTAACTCCTAGCCATTTTCTCATCGGAAAAGAACTCACGTCAACACCAGAACCAGACTACGCTACAGTATCGTCTCACCACCTTGACAATTACCGGCGAATTAAGCAGTTGCGACAATTGTTTTGGTCTAGTTGGCGCAAAGAGTACATTACTGAGCTCCAAGTCAGAAAGAAATGGAAAGCATCACGAGGGACTCTCAACATTGGAGACCTTGTGTTTATCAAAGACGAACATCTACCACCGTTGAAATGGCTTTTGGGACGTATTGTCAAGCTGTACCCGGGTACCGATGGAGTAGCGAGAGTAGCAGACATCAGGACCTCATAAGGAACACTGAGATGATCTTTTTCTAAAATTTGTCCCCTGCCAAATCAAGAAGATTGAAGCAACAATGCTTCAATGAGGAGCGGCATGTTGACGCACACACACAGACTTACCGCCAATATTGTATCGTGCGTCGTAGGGTACTCCAAATGATAAAATCCTTTGTCTGCTTCTTGTATGATTTATTTGTCACAAGCATAAGCATAAGAACACGCACAAGTCAAAAGGAAGGAGATAGATGGTAGAACAGTGGTGAAGAGAAAGCACAGCGTTACTAATTAGTAATATTATAAGCGAAGCGCGGCGGTGTCGGATACGTAACGCATATCGAGCTAAGCACTGAGAGTGGCACGGGCTTTGCGCGTCATAGTAGGATCTCGACTAACGAGTGGGGAGGCGCCCGCGCATCGGGTGAGTGTGAGGTAGGTACGAACGCTAAGAGCGCGGGTCCATTGATGATATGATCCATTGAGATACGACATAACAGTGATGCTAGCGCGGTGAACAGCACCTTATCTTTAATTTCTGATTGGTTTTCGGCCAATAACCTCATGTTAAATGCGAACAAGACCCAATGCATTCGATTCTCTCTTCCTAATGTGAATCAAGCCTGCGTTGACATACTAATTAATGGTCAGAAACTCGATCTGGTTGAAAGTACTACCTTTTGAGGAATCACAATTGATTCGAAACTTCAATGTGGCGCTCATATAACTAAAGTTTCTAATAGGCTTAGCTCTGCGGCTTACGCTGTTAGGAGAATAAGACAATTGATAGATGTAGCAACTGCTAGACAAGTGTACTTTAGTTACTTTCACAGTCTAATGTCTTACGGGATACTTCTATGGGGGAGTGCAGCCGACATTCAGACTATTTTTCTTTTACAAAAAAGAGCAATTCGTGCTATTTACGGTTTAGGATCGAGAGACTCACTGAGGGAATTATTCAAGGAAATAGGTATACTTACTTATGCATCACAATTCATATTTGAAAATATAATGTATGTAAGGAAAAATATTTCCATGTTCAATAAAGTAAGTGATTTTACAGATAGAAATTTACGTAATAAGAATGACTTAGTTAGCCCGTATTACAGGCTGAATACAGCCAGTAAGTCTTTTATGGGAAAGTGTATACTTTTTTATAATAAATTGTCAGAATCGGTCCTTGATATGCCAGACAGAAAATTCAAAGCTTATGTAAAGAAAGTACTTTGTGAGAAGGCTTATTATAGGACCGATGACTATCTTAAAGACAAAAGGTCTGGCTTGAGCTTGGCGCGGGTCCCTCTTAAAGGTTTGTATACTTAGACATGTCATAATTTAGGTACATTGGTACATACTAAATTTACAAATTGACATTATTTTAAATTTCGTAATTCTTATAATTCAATTTAATTATGACATAATATACAATGTAATCTCTGTCCATCTATATAACTAATTTTAAGTTTTTAGTTTGTTAGTTGACGTCTTTGGAGAAAACGTGCAGTGCAGTTTGTTGCCGCTTCTTCTGCACTTGCGCCTAGGAAGCGGCGTAAACTTAGCTTTAAGTAACGATTTGACGTCAACATTTGTGCAAAACAAAACAAAGTGACTATTATTAAGAGATATTATAAATATCCTATGATAATAAAGATATTTTGAATTGAATTGATACCTCGACCGGTCGGCAACAATATAATATAGATACGATATTTGAATTAAGTGTTTAAGTATAGTAATTTTGTATAAGTAAGTAAGACATGTAAGTATGAAGGTAGGTATAGTATTCCTGTATATAAATAGTTGTAAGTTAAATAATGTTATGTATGATAGGATTTATAGATAATATAATTTGTATATAATAAGTACGTGTAAATATTGTTAATTTGTGTAAGTTACACACACAGTTTTTCTTCAGAAATCCCGAGGCGGGTGAGTAAGGCAAGGGGGTAAGTACAATATAACCCAAAGGTTCGACGTGCTTCCGTACGTGGACCCCAAATGCAAGAGAAGATAGCTAGCCATCTAATGATGACAACCGGGACCAATGGCTTGTCTTGCCTTCCGAAACACTAAAGAGCTCGAAAAAATTTATATGCCACTTGAGGTCACTCATCCAAGTGCGGACCGCGCCTGGTGTCGCTTAACTTACGAAAGCGCTAGAAATGCGTAATCCCACCGAGCCACCGAGCTTCTCACCGTACCTAGCTTTCGGTACTACTGGTGTCCTAAGTATACCCGAGCACAAAATCACGGTTCTTTATGGACAAACAAAATACAAAATACGTGCATGGCTAACATGGGTTTTAGCAGATTTTTCAAGATACCATCTAGCATAACTTCATGTTGATGATGTCAGCCGGGTCCCATCCACGACTTCAAAGGGCGGACAACCTTAAAAAATATTTGATGCAACTTGTCACCAACCCAGTCTCAACCACGGTTGCTTGATATTCGCCTACGAATATGAAACTTGACTTGTCTATAAATAAATGGACTGAAATAAATTATGGCTGCAATTCGATTATATAGAATTACTCGCAGTTTTCAGGCCTTAGTACAAAACAACTGTTCATTGAATACATTAGTAGCTACTAGCTTATATTATCAAACTATTCATAACATTTATTAAAATAAACAGTGCAAAGTTTAATAAATCAGTTGATTCCAATTTACAATTTAAGTACACAATTTGTTGGAAGGAAATGTGTTTCATTGATTAACACAATTTTTGCTTAAAACTATGAAAATTTATTCAAAACCCAAAGTTTATACAACAAAGTATACTTGTTCAAGATTATTTCACAAGCTTCAATTCCTAACACTTCCAATACTCAGTTTGACAATGAAAGAAATACGGCACCTCCAGACATGCCGTAGGAATTTTCGAAGCCAATCCGTTCCAACTACTGTCATTTGGACCACTTGACCAATCAAGGATCAACGCAAGAACTTCGAAGGCCACTGAGTGCGAGAGCGAGAGGTCCTATAATTGTTCGTTGTCAAAACAATGAATTTCGAAAACGTGTATGTCAAAAGACTTACACGTACAGTACATGTATAGCACACTAAGACAGAAACGAAAAGTTATCCGCAAAACGATTTCTTGATGAACAGTCGTGGTAAACCTTCGGGTATTTATGTTAAGGAATGAAAGCAAGTTGGATAATAATTAAGAGGAAACACCAAGGGCTAGAAAAATGAAAAATAGGTATTTGTAAATTCTATATTGCTGTCGCGCTGCGCCCGAACAACAACCGAGCAAGTGCGATAGAGACATACTGCAGCTTGGACTGAAAATACCTATTAAAAACTTAGTACTACCTTCTTCAAAACATAACCAACATAAGTACTCTTTAGGGTTCCGTAGTCTACAAGGAACCCTTATAGTTTCGTCCGTCTGTCTGTCCGTCCGGGCTCGTACTCCGCCGCTACTGCACCAATTGTCACGAAAATTGGTGGAGAGATAGATATTGAAGTTCCAAAAGTTAGTTTTTAAAATTACGAAAAAATGTTTTTTTTTCAGCCCATACAACGAAAAGTGAATTTAAAAATTTAAATTGGACTAACCCCAACGTGTGTGGTGTCGTTGAAAAGATCTTTTAAAATGCAACAAAAACTGGTTTGAAAATATGTAGATTCCCCCATTCTTAAGATAATCTAATACAAAGATAAAATTTTAAGGTGTACCACACCCCCCCCACCGTAACTTTTGAAATATTACTAAAATAAGTTTGGAAAATCCAAAAGTGCACGCCTCATAATCTCATTTTTCACAATTAAATTGAAATTACGATTAAACTACATTGAATTAGACCGTGATCTTCGAAAGGACTTAGTTTTGGATAATAATGAAGCGTATAAAAAAAATGGACTTGATCAGATAAGTTTTTCGGGAGTTATCGTGACCACGCCAGTTTCCATACATACAGACACACGGACGTCCACAAAATGATTTTATTAAACATTGCTTTTATTTATTTAAAAGGCAAAATGTATTTTAAAAATGTCATAAGTGTTGAAACTAGTGTTTTTGCTTGACATTTATGTGTAAATATTATTGTACAAGTGCGATAGAAAATAAATAGAGACACATTTAGTTAAAAAAATCACTTGATTTTTGTAAGGCGAGAGTAGAGAACTACCTCAACCGCTTCGCTTATGAGGCGTGCAATAATTCTGAAAAAAATGTGGTATATACCTCAAAGTATGTACTTTCAATTAAAACTATAGCGGTCTCGGTATCATAGATAGTTATTTTTAAATACGTCATAAATCGTAAACCGCAATTTACCTTTAGAACTTTTATATTATGTTACTTGCTGCTACGGAACCCTTCATGGGCGACTCCGACTCGCACTTGGCCGCTTTTTTCATTACGAATTACCAGACTTGAGCAGTATTCGTATGTTTTAATTTTTTTATAAAATCTAGTTTGTTTTCTGGATGTTTGAACACCGCGGAAAACCTGGCCATTTTTTTAGGTTTTAGGATGTTCATATCTCTTTTAATTATTAATTTATGGAAAAAAAGAAAACATAGGAACATGCTAGTAGTGGCTATAGATATTCAGGAAAAGAATATAACTCTACCGGCGGCAATATGCAGGAAGGATTACGTTTGTATGGAAAAACGGCCCTTGTGTTTCGTCGGAGGTGTTTCACAGCAAACAAACATCAATTATGAGCGAAAATACACTTACTTACCTCATTATTACTTACACTTCGGTTTTCGACAAATAAAGTCGATACGGCAGAACTATAAAAGATAATAAATAATAAAACTATATTGCAGTATCTGTATGTAATGAATGGTATTCTAACTAAAGAAATCCATGAGACACTCACCATTTTCGTTTTTTTGCACGTGTTTTTTGGATCATTTATTACCTTTTTACTTAATCATATTACTTATGTAGGTAAGTATTCTGTTTAATTTTCTGTAAAAAAAGAAATTTATAGGTATTGATCACGAATGGATGAAAAGGGTTGTATACAAGATATAGGTAGGTACGTTAAAAAAACTAAAACCCGACTACGGGAAAATTCTTACTGAAAATTTATGAATCATCCAAATAATGCCAGCTCGGCAGCCATTTACGGCTTACAATGTATTCCTATACTTTTGAAATGTGATAATAAAGACCTTTGAGAAGTAAAAGAAAAAATTGAGGAAGTTGAGTTATACCCACTTTTTTGTATGTAATATTTTTCATATTTATTTAATACAAACAAAATGTAGCCTATGTTATACCCGGATGATAATGTCGAATCGATTGACATCTCATTTGTGGAAATGAGATAAGCAGTTCGGATGCTATGGTGGAAAATACATAAATATCCACATGCATACATACATAGATCAATTACCCTTTCTTTTGGCTTTGCCTTAGTCGGGTAAAAATCTTAATAACGACAATTAAAAATGAAGAAAAAATCTAAAAGAAAATAAACTTACCGATTTTTTTATATAACATTCGAATATGTTTTTATATTGTGCGTTTTGCTATATACTTTTAAACCAACTTTACAATAATGAGGAAATTCTACGCAAACAAAATATTTTTAAAAATTTGCGAGGTAAAATTAACAATCCTATTTGTAAGCTAATAAAACTCTTACTTTTACTAAGTTTAGTGAAACGCCCGCTAAATTATAGAATACCCAATCTGCTGAATGTTTTCTTTTTTTCCCGCCATCAGCGCGTCGCACAACTGTTGCCAGTACTCAAAATAATTTAAAAATAGTTTTTATTCAGAAATCATATTTTACCCGACTTCATTATTATAGTGTATGTTTTTCGTTTGTAATAAAAAATACAAATTAACTTGCAATAATAAAATGGGTAATTAAAATAAAATAATTATTGAATAGGTTTTTAGTTTATGTTCACAATTGAAGTGTGGCGTATTTGTTCGGGTACGCGCATACATTCGAAGGCGATAAAAGAAGAAATCAGGAAATAGCTGTCGGTATAAGTTAACGTCGAACAAATAATATACTGAAACTATTTGCAGGGTGAACTCAGTGCATGATACTGAACAACTTTTCCCAAGCAACATATATCGAAAAATTAAAAAAAAATATTTTGCTTTCGATTTGTATGGGAGGCCAAAAATTATATTTTGATACATATATGACATAGTTCCAGTGTATTTTGTTAGAATCTGTATATTGTACAGGGTCTAACAAAATATACTATTTAAAGGGAGGATTCAGTCCATGATACTGAACAACTCCACTTCCAATTAAACATAGGACAGACTTGATTGCATAATATTTATTTATGGTTATGTATTTGTATATTTATTTTTGTATATATTTTAATGTAGGTATATATTTTATGAAGTGGTATATATGTATGTAAGTAATTGTGTATATGTAATAATAATAATAGTATGTTTTATAGTATGTGTTGTGATTGTTATCTTTTAAATTTAGTTTAGTTTAAGTTTTCTTTATATATTCACACCCACATAAAACTCTCCAATCGACCCAAAGGTTTGACTGTTAGAGAATGCTTTTAGCATTAAGTCCGCCTGTTGTACTTTAAACATGTATATGTGTGTACAATAAAGTATAAATAAATAAATAAATAAATAAATAAAAACAACTTTCAATGAAATGATTCATTTGTCGTACAAGCGGTGTGGCTTTGGAATTCCCCCCCAGTCAATATCCGGAAAGCTAAAACTCGTTTCACGTTTAAAAAGGCAGTGCGTGCACACTATCTCCGAAAACTGTCAGAGATTATATAAATAGTGTTTATGTAGTTTATGTATGCGGTTTATTAATGAATATTTTATATATTTATATATTTTTGTGTAGGTTTATATATGTGATACATATATATGTATGTCTATACTTACATTTTAAAACATAATTATATTATATATATTTTTTTTTGGTGTTTGTACTTACCTCAAAAGATTGCTTTCTCAGCATCATCTGTTGGTTGACTGGTAGAAAAGGCCCCTGGCCGTAAGTCCGGCATTTACATGTATTGTAATAAAGTTAAATAAATAAATAAACTTTCCCCAAGGAACATATATCGAAATATGAAAAACATTTTTTGCTTTCCGTACAAACTCGGCGTGTATGATGCCAAAAATAATTTTTAATATTTCTATATACCTATGTTCCTTTTAGAGAAAGTTGTTCAGTACCATGGACTGAATCCACCCTTAAATAGTTTCAGTATATTTTTTTTTGACGATAAATAGCCAATTTATGAATCGGTGTCAGTAATGTCAAAAGTAATCATCTCTTCCTGTGGATGTCGTAAGAAGCGACTAAAGGACTAAGCACAATCATCTCGTACTACAATTGCATTTTCAAGGAGGGTCAAAGTCGGGCGGCGGCTGGTTGTAAAACTTTTCGCACAAATACATTCCCAAAGAGGGTTGACGTCGCGCGGCAAAAGTGTAAATAATACTAATATCTTATTTACTTAATTTACCCCTGTGGGTAACAGGCGTGAAAATATATACCTATGTAAGTATTTAGTAGTATTTACTTAGTCTTTTTTGTATACTTCTACCTGTTATCTTATCGTTTTCTCTCCTGGGTCTGCTAGAACCATAAAAAATTAAACCAATTTTTTTATATTTTATTTATTTTTTTTTTATTTTTTTTTATTTTATTCACTGTCCTGTATAATTTAGAAAAAAAAATGTCTGATGCCGTATCTGCAATATCATTACTTCTATATTCAACGTCAACAAAATGTCAAAACATACACCATAGTGTAGAAAAAGTATGACATATTTTGACAGTTTGTACATGGTTATTTTATTAAAATATTTAGACTGTAATGCAATTTTACGAAATTCGAAATAGGATTTTTAAAAATAATTGACACAGCCTTCCCCCTGAACCTCAGAACAATAAAAACCAATCCCATATCCCTGCCCTGAATGCCCGGCGGGCAACTGATTTTGTATGGAGGAAACATGGCCGCCATTTCAGAGAATTCTATAAAAAACGTTGCAAAACATCCAATTTTTTAAAATATATTTTTTATTACAGCGTGATTGCATTGTAAGTAAATATTAAGAATAATGTTTCTAAACAGCCTTTTTTTATAAAATGTATGCACTGACTTGTTAGAATATTTCTTTACGCAGAAAAACAAGCCAGTTTATAGCAAGATTTTCTAAAATATTTCTTTCAGGTTTTTGTACAATTATCTTATTTTTTCTGACAGAAAATAAAAAAAAACACGGTTTTCGTCTACTGGCTAGACTATTCACCTATTACTTGGTATGTAATTTTCTCAGTGCTCTTTTCTACTTAACCCATAACTATTTCCCGCGCGAAGTGCGTTTTGCATGTTTTTGGAAAATTCAATGCTTGTTTTAGGAAAACTACAAAATATTAAAAAAAAACCTTTTTTTCGTCTAGTGTCCCAACTCTTCCTCTATCTATATATATAATATAATATTATATTATATACATTATTTGACTAAAATCGAACGCTTTCTGTACAAACTTGTTGCCCGCGAAAACCCAGTTTGTATGGTGCCGACCCTTAAGGGTTGTTTTTTACCGTTATGGTTTATAAATTGTATATATGTCGTCTTGCTATTTTTTTTGATTTGCCTTTAAATTATTATTATTTAACCGTAAGCAGTACCTATGTACTCTATTTTCTTACTTTTTTATTTTTTTTTATTTAACTTTATTACAAAAATTGTAAACGGCGGACTTAAAGCCTTAGGCTTTATCTACCAGTCAACCGATAGGTGGTGCAGAGACAAGTGAGGCTAAAGTAGGAGCAAAATTTATCATTACTTTCTAAATAGTTAGTATTTGAACCTTAAACTTACATATATATTGCATAGCTATGAATAAATTACATAAACTACAAAATATAATACTTAAATATTTATTAAATATTAAATATTATTTTAAATTACCTACTACCTAATAAGAAAGTAACCGCGCACTGCTTTTTTAAAGGCAAGTCGACGAGGGGCTTTACGAATTTGGTCGGGAAGGGCGTTCCAGAGCTTCACGGCCTGTACGGTAAAGGAATGCTCGAAGAACCCACTCCGATGATGCGGCATAGCAAGTAGAAGATTATTAGAAGAGCGAAGTATTCTGACGTGAGAATTGGACAGTACAGTAAATTGTCCGCGTATGCGCTGGCAATGCGAACTGCCTATCACCAGAAAACAACCCCCAGATATTGTCGTCTAGCAGGAGATAAACACGGATTTCTCAAAGATGCCTAAGACCACAACGTACTAACCTTTGAAACGACGCTCGAACTATGGCGGCCCACTTCTCCAAGACTCCTCCTCGAATCCACAAGCATCCGATGGTGAAGCTATCTGTTTTCTCCTGGGGTTTATCTTGACGATCGTCCAAGCACACGGCACATACAATCCAGAGTTATTTTTTGCTTATTCACAGTAATTAACACATCAATGTTATCTCACGTTGCGTTGGAGGTATGAGATTATCAGGGCAGCGATTTGGAATTCACTTGAAACTCCCGAAATGAAGCGGCCGGCTCGATTAATAAGCCGGTTGCGATAATGCGGAAAGGGCAACTAAATAGATTAGCGTGGTACCAAAAAAAATGCGAAAACAAGTGCGATCAACCACGCGCGCGCCGAATCGAAACCAGAGTGAACGAGCGGATGTGAATGGGTACGCGCCGCTCCGCGAGGCCATCTCGCGGCGGGTTCGCACATTGCAATCATAGACACCATTAAAAAATCCGCCTCTTTGTCTATGCCAGAGACAATTTGTATTAAGCGCAATTTGGCGCAACCAAGAATCCTTAAAGAAAGAAAATTGTTACTTTGTTCCTTTGTTTGTATTTTGTGTGCATGAATTTTGTAAATAAAATAAATTATTACCGTTCCGTTTGTCTTTGCCGTAGTCAGGTAAAAAATACGTTTTACTTTTGGCGAAAACAGATTTTAACATTGAATTATACCTATTATAATTCAATGGGTTTTAAAAGCATAAATAAAAAGTGAAAGTGACTAGTGAGCAAATCTAACTTACTTGTTCATGTTTAAAGTAAAACAAAACATTATTGTTTCAGGGAGAAGGATGTTATTGTGCTTTTCCTTGATCCGCAACTTCAAATACTTGGTTTCGCCAGGAAGTAACGATGTGAGGAATACTCTAAGAGGGATTAATGCTATGAGGTATGTCATCATCATCATCAGGTCTTTACTAGTCGCCACTGCAGGAGCACGACCCTCTCTGTACTACTAGAGCCATATATTATCCAGAACAGTCAGAGGATTTGACCCACACTCTCCAAGCTGGCTAGATGGGTTGGAAAGGTCTCATTGATGTTTATGAGCTTTATTTAGCTTGTATTTCCTAAACCACCGCCTTCTACAACGTCCACGGGAAGATTTGGAGTGGTCCTATTCTACTCTGCCGTGAACCACACGGTGACTGTAAGGTATGTAAAAATAATAATTATAAGGTTTTGGTAAATGTTTTTTTATTTTTATTTTATTTTATTGGGAAGACCTAAAACTAATTTACATAGAAAACTTAATATATACAGAAAGTGCATTACAGGTCCTCACTGATAGAAAACATTTTATTTAAAAAAAAAGATTATGATCTCTAAACAAAGACATTACAACATCCGCATATTCAGTATATTAAAAATGCGTATTGCACTCACAAATATATTTACTGCACTTGACAATATTCACATCACAATATAGTTGATAACTTTTTATAGGCAAGTAACTTTTTCATCACCGTCGTATGGCGCGCCAACAACAAAACGTCAAAGTGAAAAGTTCGTGTTGCCACACTAAAAAAATAGGGTTTAAGAAACAAATCGTATTGAGCCTATTAAAGTGTTACCACATTACAAAAAAAATAGGATAAAGGTTAAAAAACACGTTCAACCTGATATCAAAATTGACCATAAATTAGCAGAATGTTAACAGTCGGCCATCCTGAAATAGTGTCTGTCTCAGACACAATGATAGAATCACAAAGTTTTCTAAAATAATACCAGGCCTGATATACACATCAGCTTGCTAATTTATTTGACATTCATTCGCTAAGCATACTAAATTAGAACCAGTAACTCTTGTGACGCAATGACAACCTATATCCTGAAGTTATGGTTTACTTACAATCAGTACTGTAAAGATTTTAAATTTGAAATTGTTTTGGAATGACCAATTAGAGTTAAAATTAAAGTACAAATTCAATATTACTACACTTACTAAACATTATTAATTCACAGCTTAATAAAAACAATGAACCATTTTAATTAAAGTAATCATTTTCAAATTCTAATACCATCTACTGATACTATAACGTAAACAATACTCATTTGTAATTTTATAAATAATAAATGTCTAATACTATCTAATTCAAAACTCTGTTCGTAAATATACATAATATGATTATTCTTAACTTACAAACTTTTAGTCACTTGACAGTTCTTTGTGCCAACCTACATTTGCCAGAACACCTATACTATGTAAGTTTAAAGGTAAACTTACATAGTATACATACACATATAATATCAGATTTAAAAATGAAAAAAAAATGAATATAATACAGGCTTTTGCCCAGCATTGGTAAATGGCTAATAATAATAATAACCAATGAGATGACACTGACATATCAAAAAATAAAAATTAAACAAAAAAAAGTAAGTTAAGTTAGCATTGCTGATTACAATTAAGCATAAAAACAGATAATATTAAATTAAAATCTTGTCATTACTGGAATGTCTTCGGCCGTCCTAATATAGAAGTGTCCCCACTTCAAATTCTTCTACCAGTGTTTTCTTATTCATTGGTCATCAAATAAAAATATCACCTCATCTCATAATAGTTCTAATCATTTAGGTATTTTGACATTCCATGTTACCATTCATCTGATTTTAATACCACATTCCGCGAATATTAATAATTTTGCACCACACAAAATACCGCAAAACATAAGATTTATTACCAGGTATATTAATACTTCTATTTCCAGTACAATGTTACTTAAAATACAATTCGCTACTCACATAATAACTGCAACTGGCTGGCACCGCTCACACCATCAGGGTGTCTCGGCCTCACTCAGCAATTCTCAATCAACTTGGCTGGCACCGCTCACACCATCAGGGTGTCTCGGCCTCACTCAGCAATTCTCAATCAACTTGGCTGGCACCGCTCACACCATCAGGGTGTCTCGGCCTCACTCAGCAATTCTCAATCAACTTGGCTGGCACCGCTCACACCATCAGGGTGTCTCGGCCTCACTCAGCAATTCTCGATTAACTTGGCTGGCACCGCTCACACCATCAGGATGTCTCGGCCTCACTCAGCAATTCCCAACTTCTCATGCTCTCTTATATGGAATTGGTGGGTAGGGATAGATAAATAATATAAACATATAAAATAGAACTTATATACAATACTTTTACAACCTTCTCTGTTACTCATATGACTTAAATGCAATATTTTTAAAAAACTTATACAATGACATACTAATACACAACACAAATTAATATTTACCTTCTTTTATATTTAATTCTACTACAATTATTTATATTAATCTTCATTAGAATCTGCAGAGGAACTGTTAGTATCAGATTCAATTGGCTTCACCCAAGGTTTCATTTTGTCAACTGAAAATACATTTTTATACTTTTTTTTTGAATATCCTTCAACACTACTGACCTCGTAACGGTCATGATCAAATACTGCTGTGACTTTATATGGACCGCTAAAAGGAGGTACTAACTTGTTACTTTCACCCACATTCCTAACATTCTTTTGAACCATAACCATATCACCAACTTTATAAACATGAGCAGCTTTTCTACGCGTATCATACCTAGTCTTCATCTTTTGTTGATTTTTTAAAATATTTTCACTCGCTTCATTTCTTATTTTATCTATTTCACCGTTTGAGATTGGTCTAGCCGAATTAAATTCATGCAAATGTCCTTCTGTTACATTAACGCTAGTTTTACCAAATATAATTTGAGCGGGACATTTTCCTGTCCCTTGGTTTATTGTGTTGTTAAGACTAAATTGAACTTGACCTAGATGAATGTCCCAGTTTTTATCGTCTTCTCCATGACAAAGTGCAGTTAATGATGATAAGATAGCTCGATTATAACGCTCTATTTGGCCGTTTGCCCTTGGAGTTGCGACTGAATTCAATCTGTGTTTTATTCCCAAGGATTCCATGTTCATGTTCATATTTCATGTATGATTTGAATTCATTGGATGTAAAACTGGTTCCACGGTCAGAGATTAAACATTGAGGTGTTCCAAAGAGGTTAAAAATGTCTTGAAGGACAGATATGGATGTCTTGCTTTTGGTATTCCTGACGGCTCGTAATACTATAAATTTAGAAAAACTGTCTATGAGCCCCAATACATAAATATTTCCTTTTTTACTTTTTATGAATGGTCCTAGATGGTCAATATGAACACACTCAAAAGGAACAGCCGGTTTAGGTATAGGATGGAGATATCCTTCTCTCCTGCCACCTGGTACTTTTGCATAGGCGCAAGGAATACACGCTTGTACATACTTCTTGATGAACTGCGACATTCTAGGAAACCAATAGTCTCTTTTAGCTTTTTCCAGGGACTTCTCATATGAAAAATGACCAACTTCATCGTGACACTGCTGACAGATCTTCCATCGCGCATCCTTAGGAACAACCCAACATAACCTGTCATCAGCCTTCCGAAATATTTTACCGTCCTTCAATACAAAATTATTTTGGATATCTTTTGCTTCTTGACTTTTAGCATCCAACACTGCCTTAACTACACACAAATAGGGATCATTCATCTGTACTCCCTGTAACCAATTCACGTCACTAATTTGCTGCACTTCAACTATTGGTAACGAGTTACGGCTTAAAGCATCTGCATGTGCTAATTGTTTACCTGGTCTATATTCGATACAAAAAGTATATTCTTGTACCAAAAGCCACCAACGAGCAATCCTTGGTATAAGGTCTCGTTTAGTTAAGGTTGTGCGCAGAGCATTGCAGTCGGTAACTACTTTAAAATCTATGCCAAGCAAATAGACCCTGAACCTTTTTAATGAAGCCACGACGGCGAGTGTCTCTAACTCGTATGAATGAAAATGTTTCTCTTCCGAAGTTGTCTGTCTGCTAAAGTAAGCTACAACACGTAGAGGTGACTTATTATCTGTTCGCTGCAGCAAAATTCCCCCTAGTCCTACAGCACTTGCATCTGTGTGAAGTTCGGTTTCGAACTCTGGATTGTAAATTGCCAGAATTGGTCGTGTTATTAAGTTATTCTTTAACGTCGTGAATGACTTTTCTTGTTCCTGACCCCACACCCATGCTACATTATTTTTTGTCAGTAATGTTAAGGGTTTGGCAATAGTAGCAAACCCAGATACGAATCGTCTAAAAAAACTAGCCAACCCGATAAATTGGCGAACTTCGTGAACGTTTTCAGGGGTTTTAAATGCCGCAACTGCTTCTATCTTCTTTACTCCCGGTCTCACCCCTTCAGCTGAAATCTCGAATCCAAGATAATCTATAGTTTTCTTGAAAAAATGGCACTTCTCAAGATTTAAGGTTAAGTTTGCTTCTTTCACTATCTCTAGTACAGATTTTAGTTTTTCAAATCCTTCTTCTACCGTCCTTGATGATATAATAATATCATCCATGTAGGCTAGAACCCCTGGTATTTGGTGCCTGTTTAGAAGTTTTGTTATCATTCGTTGGAAAACTGCCGGCGCATTTGTAAGCCCGAAAGGCATTCGATTGTATTCAAAATGCCCATCGGGGGTCACAAAAGCGGTAAAATGTTTTGATTCCTCGGAAACAGGCACCTGATGATACCCGGATTTTAAGTCGAGCGATGTAAAATACACTTGACCAGATAAACTGTCGATATGATCGTCAATTATCGGCATTGGAAACTTTTCTTTAATAGTTTTTCTATTAAGAGCTCGGTAATCGACGCATAACCGTATCTCACCATTCTTTTTAGTAACTGTTATAATAGGACTGGCGTATGAAGATGTTGACTCCCTAATTATACCATTAGCTAACATGTCACTTATTATAGTGTTAACCTTTTGACGCTCGGACATTGACAACCTATAATGCCTATATGTCACTGGTATATCATCCGTTAAATTGATTTTCATTTCAGTCAGTGATGTAACCCCTAACTCTTCTAATGAAAATGCAAAACATTCCCTGTGACTATTAAGTAGGTCGCACAATTGTTCTTTCAATGAAAACTCAAGGCTAATGTCGACATTTAATTGTTCACAGGCAATCTTATGGGGAATTACAGTTTCTTTCACAGTCAGCACATTGCATGGCATGTTTGAAGTTGTCATATTCGGCACTTGCTCTTTGGATATTGATTGCTCCCTTGCTAATAATGTCCCTTTTCGCAAAGTAAAATTTTGGGAACTAAGACCTATCACCAGAACATGCCCTTCTCCTTCGAGAATTGTGTAAACTCCAGGTACGATCATATATTCATTCCCAAGCTTCATACATGGCTCAGGTGATATGAATAATGATGCCTGAGTTCCTGGTGTGACTACTTTTACACTTTGAATGCCTTTTAGTAAGACATCCTCGGCATTGGTAATAGGTATCTTTTCTATTTGTTGAGTATACTCCTTATAGAATATTAGCATATCTTCAGTTTTGTATGCTCGAACACCTGGAAGTTCAGTCAACGTATGGCCAATTAACATATCAGTTTGGAGTAAAGCAGAATCTACTAAGTATGCATCAATTTCTTCATTCAACCCGTCTAACTTAATACAAACTCTCACACGACCAAAAGGGACTACCATCCCATTCGCGAAACCCTTTAACATAGGCAAGTCAGAATATTCTACTTTGAGTTCAAGATCATGGGCTATAGATTTCTTTAATAGTGTGCACTGGCTGCCCAGGTCTACATACGCTGTTAAAACTTTATTGTTAACAGTAACAGGTTTAAAATATTTCTCATTGCCCATACTTGGTGTAGTTATTTTCAGGATATTTTTCTTACTTATGTCCTGATCCTTTTTTTCATTGCAATGTTGGTCAGTGTGGCCATATTTATGGCAAGTCTTAAATTTTAGTATATCCTTTCTGCATTTACTAATAATGTGGCCAGCCTCACCACAATTGTAACAAGTTATTTTCCTGTTTGATTGCGGGCACCTTGTAGCTACATGCCCAAGCTCATTGCATTGATAACATTTAATTTGCAGGTTTCTTTTAGTGTCAATATAGGTAGGTTTTCTTTTATTAAACATATCACTGCCGTAATATTTACTGGATTCCCCAATTGGATATAAGCCCTTTCTTATCAAATCATTGGCTTTAGTGTTTATATTCCTAAAATATTTTAGAACATCCTCCGGCTTTTCAAAACTAGCACCTTGTACATTCATTCTTATATTAACATCGAAAATACCATGCGTTAAGCAATCTACTGCCTGTTTTCCCTTTAGTTCACACTTATTGATTAACATAATTTTATCATAGTAGTATTCCTCTAATGACTCATTCTTTAAAGATTTCCGTGACAACATCTCTGACAAGAGCTCTGCGTAGTTCTGTTCACATGGAAAAGCTTCAATTAACTTATCCTGCCATTCCGGCCATGTATATTTAACAGTAGTAAGCCCACTATACCATCTCTTGGCTAGACCGCTAAGTTTGGGCAGAGCATAAAAAATGGTCTGCCGCTCTGACCACCCATATACGTGAGCGGACTCATTAATTTTATTTAACCACTCCTTCATGGTTTGTGTTTTAAAACTAGGATCAAAATCAGGAATTACATTTGATCCGTTAAAATTACTGGTATGGTTACCTCGTTCGTTTAGAGCATTAATAAAATTTTCTAGTAAATCATCCTTACTGGCATGACGAACATGTTTAGTACCCCTTTTTGCATCATTCTTATCACTAGTATCATGTGAATGTACTTTCCTTTTACTATGCCTTGATAGTGTAGTTCTCGGTGGAGAACCTTCTGGGGTTAAAGTGGCATCTGATTGGCTACTAGTACTAGCCATTATAATATCAGGTTCGCTATAAAACTTTATCAATTTTATATTTACAAAATGTCTACTATTATGAAATTTTAATACTACAAACTTTTTAGTAAGGTACACAAAATAGATAATTTATATGTATTAATATATAATTATAGGGGTATGTAGGAAAGAGGAAAGAGAGCAGAGCCAAAATCCAGAATGTGCTACAAAACAAACAACTTTGGTAAATTATTACTGGCATTCCACAAAATTTATCTTCTAAAAACTGACTTGTCAGTTAACTTCTAATAGATAAGAGTCTCCTTAGATTTATCCGTAAATGTTGTCACTAAACTTAATTTGTTTCATTTTATACATCTATTTATAATCAAATTGTAAATACCTAAACCCATACAAAATATTAACTTCCTGTAACAAACGGCTAAAATAGACATGTATGCAGTCGACTCCTTAAACCTCAAACACTTACCAAAACCCCCAATCACCACATTTTGCTGATAGAATGCATTCTATCAGCATTAGGTGCACCTAATGCATAGTATGATTGATTCCATCATTCCAAACTCATTGTATCACCTATGAAATTTGACACAACTTGTTTTGGCTGACTTTCCGTTAACTATGCATGAAAATAAGCAAATAACACTGAGAATGCCAATAAGATATGCATCCTCTACCTACCCATGTGTATTTAATGCTCTATCCATGTAGGATCAGTATAGAAAAATAAAATAAAAATATAAAAAAAAACATAAATCAATTTTTATCAAAATACCATACATATAGATTTCAATTATCTTTTTAGTCATAAAACTTTATATGTCCTTTACAAGCTAACTTTAGGTAATCAAACTTACTCTGAACAAATAAAATGGAGTTAACTAATTATATTAAGTTCTTTTGTTAAAACAGTCATCAAACAAATAAGTTCAATCCTTCATATTTTACATGGTCAATTTCACTGATTTTGTTATCATTTATCAGTCAGAGACCAAATTGATATAGTAGGTGATAGTGTGTACCTAGTACTGCACTGAACAACCGACTAAAACTCTTAGATAGTTTGTATGCTTACTTCAGATATTCATTTCATACTAATAGGCAGTCGGCCAATAGAGTTAGACAACTTTTGATTGTGCAGAATCAAAAGGTATTTACAATATTTCTTCCGATGATTTACTTGGATAGTAGGTACCTATGTCCGAACTTTTATAAACTGCAACGACAAGTGAGTACCTGCTGTGTTTGTTGGTCAACTCTAAATTGTGATTCTATGTTAACCCTTTATCTTACTCACTTAGGGTACGACATTCACAACCAAAGCGTGCTATTATTCACAAAGCTTTCAAATTAAAAATAATGATATTCTTATTCGAAAGGTACCTATGTCATAGGTACATACCTACACCACATCTAAACTGACGTAGGTATCGGACTTATCGTCGTAGCTTTCCGCATTTGTTAGAACTTCTCTCAGATATAAACCAGAGCAAATATCTTCAACTAATAATCATAGAAACAACTTACCAGGATTCCTCACGGTAGGTAACGAAAGTTTAGCGTTAGCGTCACTTACTGCTGGACGAAAAGTGGGCGCGGAGGACGCGCGGCGCGCCCCGCTTCTGAACTATTAAAAATGCGTATTGCACTCACAAATATATTTACTGCACTTGAAAATATTCACATCACAATATAGTTGATAACTTTTTATAGGCAAGTAACTTTTTCATCACCGTCGTATGGCGCGCCAACAACAAAACGTCAAAGTGAAAAGTTCGTGTTGCCACACTAAAAAAATAGGGTTTAAGAAACAAATCGTATTGAGCCTATTAAAGTGTTACCACGTTACAAAAAAAAATAGGATAAAGGTTAAAAAACACGTTCAACCTGATATCAAAATTGACCATAAATTAGCAGAATGTTAACAAGTAGGTACTTGAAATGTAACTTATAACTAATAGATAATGATAAAACTTGTAAGTAAATATCAAATGAAACTGAATCGCATTCAATAGTGTCAATCGTTAATTGCATCGTCAATCGCTTGGGAAGAAGAAATCAGTAAGAAGGTGTTTCAGTCTAGGTATGCCTACTGGTAGAAAATATGTCGATATCCACCCCGAATGAAGCCTGGTTGTACCCATTGCTTGCCCTCCAAAGATATGAGTTTTGTCTGTAGTTAGAATTTACTAAAAGGGTGAGAAACAACGGATAATTACGCATTATTCTATGAGGAGCTAAGAAACCTATCTTAGCAAGTGAATCAGGGCATTTTTAGTATGTTTTATATTTTACTTTTTATAAATATTTTAGAAAAACCTAATCCAAGACGAAATATTAATAAAGAAAATAATAATAAAACCAGTAAAAACTACAGTAAATATTATCAAAATTGTGGATCGGGTCGCTGGATTTCCACTAATATGGTTGAGTTCAGCGGAGGCTGATCCACGCGTCAATTCGTGAACGGGTGCCGCCAGTAGGGAATAGTCAGCTCGGCTACGATTTTTAAGACTACTCAGTGTAACTTATATCTGTAAATTGGATTTGGCATTCGTTCGCAAGCTTTACATATTATATTGTGATAACATGTATTAGGCATAATATCTTTGTAAACTGACAAAGCCTCTCTGGCGCGTAGGCGACCAATCCTGTATAAATGAGTTTCTTCTCAGCAGTGGTCGTTGCTTAACGCTAGTATCGGTAGCTTTTAAACAAAGAAAAAAATATTTTAGATATAAACACAGAAGTATATATATTCCAAGGATATAAATAAACATTACACGTAACGTACACTATAATTATCGACGTGTAAAAGTGCCTGCAAAGGCCAACAACAACAACAAAATTACTGAATAAATATTTGATTATGATTTTTAAAATAATATCATTAAATTATAAATAATTATAAATCTGTAAAAATACAATCAGATTTTAAACAGCAAACATGACAGAATCAAGCTGTCAAATATGGGGTGAAGTACAATAGAGGAATGTTAACCAGGCAAAAAAGGAAACAAGCGGAACTAAACGCACGACGAGCAATGAGTTCGCCACAGCGCCCGACACCAGCGAGTCGAGCGACGACGAGCGCGGGCCGGGCACATTGTTGTCAACCAAATCTTGGCTCCATCTCAAAATGGATGTAGGGCTGCGTCCCGTGGTACTAAAGAGCTTCTCCTCATTGACATGACCACTAGCCAACAAGTCTGACGGAACAAGGTGGCTCTCCCTACTGCCTGGATTGATTATAAGAAGGCCTATGATTCAGTGCCTCATTCATGGCTGGAGAGGATATTGGAGTTGTACAAAGTTGACACAACTTTAAGATCCTTTCTGACCACTTGTATGATACAGTGGATTACAGTCCTCTGTCAATCTGGTGGTTAAGATAGTACCTCGTATCCGTCAGACGATACAACGTGACTATACTAAATTCTTATTTCATGAAACAAATTTTGGTAGAACTTAACTTAGGTAAGTTCGTTTAACCATAAATAATATTGCATTTTTATGATTGATTTATGATATGGTTACCTCCACCAAGTACTTTATGTGAATTGTGGGGTACTCTATTGCTTTTCCTAAAAATTTTTGTCCGAATTTCATCATCCATAACATATTTGCCATAAACTTCAGTAGCAATAATGTTCGAATATCCGTAATTTTAATTTCATAATAATCTTAAGCCATAAAAGTTTCGTATCATAATATCAGGTGCTATAATAATTAGATATTCTAATTTTCCATGCTATAAAGTCACATGCGCTAAGTATTGTATTGTATAATGAGTGTTAGTCCGAATGTTAATTTATAGTAAAATTTTAGTCCTAAGAACATTAGGTTATAATTAGGTTTCAGTGACAGAAACAAATTGCTGTAAAACTGACACCTCGTAGTCTTGTAATAATGTAACGAAATAATGTAAAATTAAACTTTTTTTACCATAATTTTGTTTTCACGTAAGTTTCTATTCTAACGGCGGGGAAATGTCAAAGTAAACAACCGGTGCTTTGAACAACGTATATTCGACTGATCGCAGCCAGCCGTTAAAATCAACGACAGATATGTATGTAGGTACCCACATTATATTATAACAATATGAAAACCACATTTACAACATCCCTCCGCTTCTATTTAAAAAAACTTCCTATAACCTACAACAGTTCTTTTGCGTTTTGAACGCTCCGGCGGTGGAGGTGAGACGCAGTGACGTAAGTCCGGCGCAGCCTGCTCTACCGTAGCTGAGGGTTCCGTTGGTAATATAGGGTCCACGCCACCATCATCGCTGAGTTGAGGAGTAACGTCGGAATCAGACGTCTGGGCTGCTGGTTGCTGAACCTCGCCTTTGGTGGAATCTGCAACTCCAGGCACAATGAAAGTTGGGACTGCCTGCTCATCCTCTTCTCCCCCTTTAAATTTGCGCAGGTGTGTTTCCATGCTTGTACTGATTTGTGTCCGGAGTACTCGCGCCCCTGCGATATATGCGCCTTCTCAATTCAACTAGTGAGGCCCGTTTGTGGGAGGCCAGTGAAACGATTCGCTACGTATTGCAAAAGGGCCCGAAATCCATCCGGCTCGAAGGAATTTGTGCGGCGCAGGCTTTGGCTACCCGTGTGGTTCCGGGTTAGAACTCTCCACTCCATCTCTTCCTATGGATGTCGTAAAAGGCGACTAAAGGACTAAGCACAAACATCTCGTGCTACAATTGCATTCCTAAGGAGGGTAACGTCGGGCTGCGGCCGGTTGTAAAAATTTTCGCACAAATACATTCCCAAAGAGGGTTGACGTCAGGCAGGCGGCCGGTTTAAAACTATAGCCAAATCATTGAAAGTATTCCGGCTATTTCGTCTCCATTTTACAAGGTCTTTGGCATCCTTAGGTGACCATTGACATGTATATTATATTTGGAGAAGAAAAAGTGGGAAAGCGCACCCCGGGCTCCGATGCAGCACAGCTGAGGATGCAACCGGAAATGCACTTAAACGAAGAAGAAGAAGGCTTTGGTTGTCGGCCCACGCCATATATGAAGAGATGTTAATGTTGATGATCCGGCTCGAAGGAAAATGTACGGCGCAGGCTTCGGTTTTCACCTAGGTTTACGCCATGCACAAAGAGATGATGTTGTTGAGGTTGGTTGATGATGATGGTATGTGTAGTGTATGTGAGTGAAAGAGAAGGAAGCATTATGTCATCTCTAGCGCACGTGCGGTTGTAAACAGCTCAGTAAGCTGTGAGCGGCGGAAGTGAGAGGGCGCGCGCGTCTAAGAGCCGACAATATTAAAGGATATACCACATTTTGGCGACGAGGATAAACTGCAAATAGTATTAATATATTATTAAAAAAAACAAAAAAAGTGTGTGTAAATGGGTGTTTCGAAATAAAAAATAACTAATAAAATTTGTAGTACAAGTTTTAATAAATAATGTTATTCAGAAAGTTTTTACGAAACATGAACACAGTGTTAATGTTTTTAACAAAAATATACTGTTGATTTTTTAATTTAAAAAACAAAATCGTACGTTTATTATCTGTATGTCAAGTAAACAAAAACGTTGACTGCCATTTTATTTTTATAAGTGACGTTAAACTATCAGAATCCGACCTGATAGGTAAGCAGTGATTAAGTGATATTTCTTTATATTGTGACTTCAGATATATTTAATTATTTGGACTTTAGGATGGCATTGCACATGATTTATAACACTAGTCGTCCGTTTACTATAAGTGGAAAGAAAAAATCGGCACGGTGATGGTAGCAAAGTCCTATGCTTTTATTACTGACTTATTTTCTGCTGAATGCAGAAATATTACACAAAAGTAAGTACCTACATTTCATTATAAAGTTATCTATTAAAACAATACAAATAATACTGACATTACTGATGAAAAGTTTACAATCTAGCATTTGTTACTACTGGTATGAAGTCACCATGATGGCTGTACCGTAAAGCCTAGATTTAGGATCTAGGAAGATAGATGAGATAAAAGAAAGACCAGATATCGGCAAACTAATGTAATAGTTGTTTATTATACTTATCTAAGTATAATAAACAACTATTACATTAGTTACAAGGATTCACAAGAACACTAGGTACAGACTAGGTAGTCAGGGTCGTGAGTTATAGGCACTAGATCAGTTGAGTAGCCCTTCTAGGTAGAATAACTACTTAGCTTGAGATGCTGCCGAAGACGAAAGAAGACGAGCGCCGGCCGCCGCGCCTTATATATATGAATGGGCTCCCCCGCTGTGCCTGAGAGGGGCGGAGGGGTGCTGAAGCCGATGTCACATGGCTGCTCTTGTTTCTGTGCAAGTATGTTTTGTGTAATTTTTATATTAATTTTTAGCATTTAGCGGAATGACGCTAAAATAATGATTTTAAGGAAATTTAAATACCAGTTGACTTAAAGATACATTAGGACCACAATAAAATAGATTTTGAAAAATCATAAAATGGCCTATTGACCGCACCGTATCTGTTTGTTTATGCTGTAGGTTATTATTTACTGCCTAAGCGATTCAAGGTTAAGGCAGGCCTGTGTCACTTCCCGTTTGGGTGTCGAAAACGTACCTACATTATTACTGTGCGTGTGGCAACCACTCCAAGAGGTAAATTCGGTTATACGAATCGTTTGTCCAGAGTAATGGAAATGAGATTGGCCTGCAATGGATTTCTAGGTGTCTGAACGAGGGGGTGCTGGGTTTTGATGTGAGCTAAACCTCGTGAGCTTGAATCATATCGCTAGCAACATTGAGTGGATCATTCATTGAGTTTCTGTGCTGAGTGAGACTTCTGTGCGTGAGTACTAGTACTTATTCTGTGGTTAAGGTTGGACATTGCAGAAACGGTCGGCGTTTGTTTTTGTTATTATTATAAGTACTTACTTATGAAGTCATCTAAGCACTATTGAAAAATATATCCAAGACTTAACTAATACATTTATATTTTAACGTATAATAAAAAAAATTGCATTGGATCTACGGGTCAGGTTCAGTTCCGGGTCGGTTCATGATGAAGTATCTATCTCAGATTAATTAATTAAGATAAATAAAGAAAAAATCAAGTCCGCCACTTGTACGTTTGTTTTGTTGTGCAATAGAGAATAAATAAATAAATAAAAAATGGGTTGGTACATTATGTGAGTTACATGATGGTTTAATACATACTACTAGACCAATGTAGATTGTTTAATATTGTATCAAGAAATTACGCTCATGCAAAGGAGAACATGGTCTGTTTTATAGACTAAATTACAGGTGATGCCTGTATGAGTCGAGTACATGTTGTGATGCAATGTAAATATGTCAGAGTGTGATATAATATGGAAGTCATACGGTGACGCCCGTAATCAGAAGTTGCATGGGTAACGCCCGTAATATGAAGTTTTATTCGGGTAGCGCCCGTTTACTGAAGTGTGTGATATATGTAAGTCATACGGGTGACGCCCGTAATTGGAAGTTTGTACGGGTAACGCCCGTAATAGGGTATTTGACTGTGTTTGTTTTTGGACAATATTTAATTCGAAACAAGAAATATCACTAAAAAGAAATCTTATCTCGAAAACAGCACGAAAATTGGTTGATAAATGAAGTAGTAGTTAGCATTTTAAATATTGGTATGAAGAAAGGTGGGAGCTTGGTGAGGACATCTTGCTATCACTTTCGTACCCGCGAAACCTAATAGCAGTGACGTCACACAGCAGTACGTGCATCCTTTTTCTGTTACTTGACAGTTTCCCTTTCCAAACTGAAACTTACTTATTTTTGTGCAGAAAAAAAAATATTGTTTTCGGTTTCAGATTATGTAACTTTTAAAATGCAAAGAAATAAATAAATTGAGTCAAATGCCGTATTGAAAGTTTGTACGGGTAACACCCGTAATCTGAAGTTTTATACGGGTGACTCCCGTAATTGGAAGTTTGTACGGCTAACGACCGTAATCTGAAGTTTTATGCAGGTAACGCCCGTAATTGGAAGTTTATACGGGTAACGTCCGTATTCTGAAGTTTTATACGGGTGACGCCCGTTTACTGAAGTTTTATACGGGTGACGCCCGTTTACTGAAGTTTTATACGGGTGACGCCCGTTTACTGAAGTTTTATACGGGTGACGCCCAATTACTGAAGTTTTATGCGGGTGACGCCCGTTTACTGAAGTTTTATGCGGGTGACGCCCGTGATTGGAGGTTTATGCGGGTGGCGCCCGCAGTCTGAAGGTTTATACGGGTGACGCCCGTGATTGGAGGTTTATGCGGGTGGCACCCGCAGTCTGAAGTTTTATACGGGTGACGCCTGTGATTGGAGATTTGTACCGGTAGCGCCCGTAATCTGAAGTTTTGTATGTGTAGCGCCCGTTTGCTGAAGTTTGATAACAATTACTAGAAGTCTTGTAACGGCTGTCACTGGGGCGACATTGAGTTGGCATTCATTGAGTGTTTTGATGGGTTGTGTTGGCGCCTCGGGGTGTCCAGTGAGGCAGCTGCCGGTTCGCTTTTAAATGTTTGTGTTTAGTAATAGGGTATATTCATGTCATTTTTTTATTTTTTTAAATGATTCTATAAGTTATTGTATAAACGGAAAAAAATATCACAGTCACAGAATATTATTAAATAAGCTTAAAAAAAAAATTTAAAACTACTATCATTTTCGGACGACTTAAACGCGGTGCCATTTTGCGCTTTTATTCTGTGACGTCGCCGCACACTGTCAATGTCAGTGTCAATGGAAAAAAAATCAAAAAATATTCGTACCATATTTTAGGTTATAATTAATTAATTGATTGACTTGTCTCATAAGTACAAAACTGAGAAAAATGGAATTTTATCAAATATCTATAAATTATTTACCTCGCGGCTTTCACTGCTCTGAGTTCAAAGGATGTAAAATTGGAATTACTTGCGAAGTACGTAGTCATCATAAACGCATCAATTTTAGGCAGATTATCTGACTGTATCTGCCACAACAAAACCGCTTTCAATCATTGTAGCAAGTCTTTTTCACCAGGAGTCAGACTTTCACCTAATAATTCTCAAAGAACACTAATAATTTAGCAAAACAATGAAAATAACCTCCAACAATCATACAAATTATGAACAACTTATTGACAGTGACAGATTCTTCTTCTTTCTAATTTGTGGTTGACAGTACAGACTATTTAGAAAATTATGTTTGACAGTGTTTGGTGTCGTCACGTTTCGTTCCGCCAATAGCGTTGCGTTTCGGAAATTTGCGAGGGAATTTGAAAAAGACAACTTTTAAATCATTAATTTCTCAATGGAAACATGTTAAATTGAAAAAATATATATATGGGTATTTTTCTTTAGCAATAAAGTTTACACATAAATTTTTTCGTTCGTTTCTGAATCACATGCATATTGTCTATTGTACCCTGTACCGTGCCGGGAAAAGTGAGGAAAATGTTCATTGTTATTAGTAAGTTCATTTACAAGTAATAAGATTTTAATTTCATTTAATATTACACATTGTTAATAATATTATAAAGATGGCAAAGAAAGATTTTGATAAATAATATAAGCTATATGGTATAATCGTATTCTGCAGACTGTAAAATGCTCTAGAAGGCGTATCGAAACTGTATGGTTAATTACAGTGTTATTAATAACATTAAAATAATTAATAATTAACTCTGGGATTATTAAACGCCTTAGTGTAGCCAGTTTCTAGGTCAGTCTTGCAATACAAACTTTCCGACATTAAGCTGACAGTTATACTTATGTAGTTTATTCTTGCATTTCGTACAAGTGATTACGGTAATCAAGTTTATAAGCTTATTCCATGTTTAGTTTTGAGCATTTTGGTTAACAATTGAGACTTATAATAACGAAGTAGTTGCAAATTATTTTATATGTTATTGCTAGGGTTTGTCAATGGTCCAAGATATGTATCTTGGACGGACGTAAGTGAATTGACGGTCAAATCAATGGAAATATTTCCGTCTTTTATTTCAAAGTATAATTACATACATATATAGGTAGGTGTTTAATGCTAGTAATAATAATAATAGCTGTATTGCAGACACAAAAGATCCATAGATAAAATATAATGAAAGTGTTTACGATGAAAGTAATAAGGATAATATTATTATAAAAACTTGGCGGCAATAGCCAACCATGTCGGTAGGTGTTGGTGGTTATAAGTCTCTCTGCCAGACATTGCACAATGCTGTTTTTACGTATGGTAACCCTGGGCATAAGGTTAGCTTCACGATGACGGCGTATGGCATTTGAAGTGTTGACACTTCCCAGACACACTTACACAGGGCCCCATAAGCCCCATAATTTGGCCCCATGGGGTGTCTTAAGATGTTGTTACATGCTACCCTTCAACCCTAATTTGACGTATGTAAGCGTAGCCTGACGCGGCTTGGACGTGTTCAGTTGGCGGTTGGCATCTCTTTGATGTTTACGTGCGAGCTATACTGCTGAGTTTGATGTTGTGTGGCTGACCTCTGCCTGACTTCACTGCGCGTTCAGAGAATGGGCTGTTTTTTTCGAGAGATATCGGAGACATCGTTTGTTAATGTTGGATGCAAGTAGTCGAGAAGAGTGGGGCAGACCTTCGGCTGGGTTTCTAAGTTATTAGTTCGACGCCCACCTTTCGGCAAGTTGAGGAATGCGGGTAGAACAAGTGAAGTGAGAATCCGCTTCGCTATTGAGGTATTAATGCATCTACTACATATTGATATCCAACATGGAGTATGGGTCACTTCGTTCTAATCCAATTTAATCGAGCTGAGTATCATTGCTTGTTGGTTTTTGTGATTTCGGAGGCGGGATTACATGGTGACAAGTTGAATTGAGGTTTTATCTCCATGCCACGCGTGATAAAAGGAAAGAAATAGGGATTGCCGTCGTATGGTTCGTGATAACCGCTGCGTAAAACAATAGCCTCGCTCTGTATCACTTACATATGATACATTTTTGATAAAATTTTATGCTTAACAGGATTAAATATATTATTTGATGGGTCTGGCTGGCTAGACGAACCAGGGGTTTAACATTTTGAACGTTCAATATTGTAACCACTCGATTATTTATCCGCGATCATTTGGGAATCGAAGTGCATCCGAGAATTGAGAGGTTTTCTAATAGGCATAGAGTCCCCTTAGGTACAATCTTATTAATAAGATTGTGTGATGTTTAATCTTGATTTCATTGGAAGACTTGGGTAATTATTTCTTCCCTTATTTGTCAGCCTGTGTCGGCCCACTGCTGGACTGAAGGTCTCTCCCAGGGCTTTGTAATTATGTTTATTCACTAAAGTTTGCTGTTGATGCTTAAAAAAAATATATATAAATATATAAATAATGAAATCTGTCAGTCAGTAAAAGAGGAAGCAATAAAGGTGAATGTCTTTTTAGTTGGAAAAGGCGATGTGTTATGAAATGGATTGGACTATATAAAAGGAAACGCACAATGGGTACGCAACACATAAAAAAAGTGGAGGGAGAATGGAAATCTGTAAGCAAAGGGATTGATAGACGGAATTTAGAAATTGCAGTAGAAGCGAGTTCAGAATAAGATATTTAAGAATATCACTCAGAAGACTAGAATAAAAATAAAATGAGAAAATTAAGTTGATTGTTAATTTTGTTATTAGAAGTCGTGGTAATAATAAATTTACGAAGTAAAAGAAAAAACTAAAAAAGAACTAATAAAATAAGGAAGGGATGTAGTGTATGTGAGTGAAAGAGAAGGAAGCATTATGTCATCTCTAGCGCACGTGCGGTCGTAAACAGCTCAGTAAGCTGTGAGCGGCGGAAGTGAGAGGGCGCGCGCGTCTAAGAGCCGACAATATTAAAGGATATACCACAGTATGGAGACACAAGACCACGTCATGTCACGTTGAAACTGATTCATTGTTGGTAAATCACATGTTGTTGGGCTGGGTGTGACGGGTCCTTTCTCGATCGCTGCTCGATAGTGTCTCATTTGATTGCTATAGTTACATAGCACCTTTTCGTAAAGATACCTAGACATCCATTGCAAGCCAATTTCATTCTTATTACTCTAGACATACGATTCGTCTAACTGAATTTACCACCCAAAGGGGGCCGCCTGCGCGCATAGTAATAATGTAGGTACATTTTCGATACCTAAACGGGGAGTGACACAGGCCTAGTGAAACTCAGCTGAGATCGCACTTGAGTGCAGTCTTGAGCTCGATTTATTAATCGATGGCAAAAAGGAGTGTAAGCTAGCAAGCTTCAACTGTAAGTCTGTTACGAGATCTGTCGATTTTGTGCGGGAATAATGTGAAACGTCGGATATAATTGCACTACAAGAAACCTGGCTGTTATCGCATGACCTTGCATACCTTAGTAACATCCATCCCAGCTTTAGTGCGACGGGGGTTTCTGCCGTGGATACATCGTCGGAGATATTGCGCGGAAGGCCGTATGGTGGGGTCGCCCTATTATGGAGGTCCAGTGCATTTGATTGTGTAACAGTGATACAGTGCAAAAGTGTGTGGCTAGCCGCTATAAAAGTATTAGTCGGAAGCCGTGCTATTCTTATATTCTCAGTTTATATGCCGTGTGATATCCAAAAGAATTTAAGTGAATTTACTGAGTGTCTAGCAGAAATAAATGCTATTGTGGAGTGTAATAACATTGAAAATGTAATTGCAATGGGATACTACAACGCGCATCCCGGTGAGATATTTTTTACTGAATTAATGCAGTTTTGTTCTGATTATCATTGGCGGTGTGCCGATGTTGACTATCTCGGTTTGCACTCGGGTACCTACACATACCTTAGTGACTCGCACGGATGCGCGAGGTGGTTAGACAATATTTTAATATCAGAAAATATGAAAAATTCTATTGCCTGTGTCCATGTAAATAATGATGTCAATTGGTCAGACCATTTTCCCATCGTAACAAATTGTAATTTCAGTGTACTGGTATCCAAGCATTGTATTGAAAAACGTCAACCAAATCACATCATATTATGGGGTTACAGGGATGGTGAAGAGATAGCACGTTACTCTGAATTTTGTTACGAAGAATTACGAAATGTTGACTTTCCACCTGAGTTAATGAAATGTAGTGATAAAATATGTAACGACCATCAACATAGAATTCACATAGACAATTTATATGGTAAAATTGTTTCTATTTTACAAGAAGCGGCTGCTTCTAGTCGTAGATTGGTTTATAATAAGAAAAAATCTAAACACTATGTTACGGGTTGGAACAAGCACGTAAAACAGGTACACTTGGAGGCTAGGCTTGGGTTTCAAATTTGGGTGGCTCATGGAAAGCCAAGCCCTATCTTTGAAAAAATGAATAGCACTAAGAAAATTTTTAAAAGTAAATTAAAATGGTGCCAGGATAACGAAACGCAAATTAAAATGGACATCATCGCGTCTCACCACAACGAAAAGAATTTTAGCGAATTTTGGAAGCAAACAAACTCTTTGAATCCCAAGCCTAGCTTACCCGAATGCGTAGCGGGCCTCTCGAATAATGAGAATATAGCCAATATGTTTAAAACTCATTTTAATATTGAGCCGAGTGAGATAAGTGAGCAGAGGACTAAAAAGCAAAGCACTCGCTTTCCAAGAGCAGGTGATCGCCGCCCGCTTCTCTCATAAAGACATTAGGATTGCGATTAATAAAATGAAACATGGGAAGTCACCTGGCCATGATGGACTAAGTGTGGAGCATCTTAGGAATGCGGGAGTACATCTACCTAGAGTCCTCACAATGTTATTTAATTTCTCTATAGGTCACTCCTACCTGCCCCCTGACCTCATGAGAACATTGGTTGTCCCTATAAATAAAAATAAAACAAAAGATCCATCCAATAAAAATAACTACCGTCCTATTTCTTTGGCCGCAGTCATTGGCAAAGTTCTGGACAGTTTGCTTGACACAAGGTTAGAAGCTAGCCCGGCTGCCGCCGGCGCTTTGCCTAACGAGGCGGCGCCGCCGCCTGCGCCGGAATAACAGCAACCGGCCGCGCCCGCGCTGGTACAACAACAACCGGCTGCACCTGCGCCAGTCCTGCCCAGCCACCACCGAACAGCTGGAAATGCTGTTAAGTCGGGTAACTAAAGAAGACGCAAACGTGAGTACTCGCTTGCATGGTAATATCGCAAAATGTACAGTTCGTTGTGACGGCGACAAAAGTAGTAACGTCGAAGCGTTCATTGACGCTATAGAAGTCAACAAAGACTGTGTCAGCGTGAGCGAGGACAACGCGGTCCGCGGCCTGAGCATGTTGCTCACGAGTCTTGCCGCGACGTGGTGGCAGGGAGTAAAGGATCACACCACTACTTGGACAGATGCGCTTGAGGCATTCAAGCAAACTATCGGCCCGAGACTCCCACCTCATAAAATATATCGTAAACTCTTCGAAAGGGAGCAGCGAGACAACGAGGCTACGGATCTTTTTGTTTGCCATTTGAGAGCGTTGTTCGCCCAGCTACCGCCTCACACTTTGTTAGAGACCGTGCAGCTCGATATGACCTACGGCTTGCTGCACCGCCGTATAAGGGAGAAAGTAGCACGAACGGATTTTGCAAGCTTCGCACAGTTAATTACTATGGCCCGTCGAGTAGAGGATATCCTAGATGAAAGTCATCCTACCAAAACTGGAAGTGTTAAGCCGGCTTTGACAAAGACAATGTTGGCCTCCTCTTCATCCGCTCCTGAAAAAACAGCTGCTGCAACTAACAGCTAATTTCGTCTACGCTGTAATTATTGCAGACAGTTTGGGTATCTGAAGAACGTGTGCCCACGATTGACTAAGATAAAGAAAGAGCAGGAATGGGAGCCGCGTGAGCCTAACATAACGTGTTTCGGTTGCGGTGCGCCCGGCGTCATAAGGTCTAATTGTATAACGTGTAAACAAAAGACAGTTGATAATCCACTCGAGTGCCCGCCCCTCGCGATTTTTGACCCGACCGTGTCATTCCATACTGTAGCAAGTGTGAGCTTAACTCTAAAGTTCGTCCCGTATTAGAAATTAAAGTGTATGGTGAAATAGAAAATGTGTTGGTGGACACATGTGCTAAACAATGCATAGGTAGCGTTAATCTTAGGGCCCATCTGGCAGAGCATAACTATGTTTTCGAAAATGTATACAGAGTGTTAGTGTAAACAGTCTTTTCCTTGAAACCAGTGTTATCATGAGTAGAGTCGAAAAACAAGTAAAAAAAATAATATTTTTTTTACTAGTTTTAATAAAAAAATCCTATAAAATCATTAGCGCGATACACCCTACACGGTCATACGTAAGATCGGTGGGGTCAAAGTGCAAGGGGTGCGGGGCGGGGCGCCCGCGCAGCCTTATTTGAATACATACTCAGCGAAATTCGACGCAAAGAGTACCCATATAATCACTTCGTTCGATGTATCAGTGAAAGAAATAAAAGCACTTTGCTTTTTTAACATTTGTAAAAAGCTGCTATTCGTATTTATCATTATCAGTGATCGGAATAGGTAGATTGATTTGGGGTCAATAAACTGACACGTATATATTAATATGGACATGCCTCCGAGATTCCGGGATTTCCTAATTATTAAGATTTTTTTTTCGGAATTTTAAAATCGTTACGTGTAGAATGAAGAATATATCATTACTAGCTTTTCGCTCCGTCTGTAGATATCATAAGTGATATATATACTATAATTTAAGCATACAGAACATGGCAAATTTCATCCCTCCTTTTAATACCCGTGATAATGGAATAATATTTTTAAATAGATTTACATTTAGTTGCTTATATCGTCGACTAAACATTGCTTCGCGAGAAAAAACTATGCTTTGGTAAATGTTAGAGGAAAAACCGTAGGAAAATAGAAAGGAAAAAATGCAAGTAATGGATATATTGCGCCGACACTAAATAAAGTGGTAAAAGGATAGATATACTATAAACAAAAGGAGTATTTGTTACTTTTCTTATCTTAAAGTTTTTCAATAAATTACTTTTTATTACTCTGTACGTACAACGCTACGCAACGACCAATCACAACAGAGTATCCTGGATGACTCAGTAACCAGGTATTTGTAAGAACAATGCGCGCGCGCTCACGTCACAGGCAGCTCACTCAATTACTTCGGTTCATAGAGTGCACTTGTTACTTTTTGTGTTGTGAAAACGAGATTTGACCCTGGCTTGTATACTGACTTCTGGATCTTCTTTAAACGAGACTTTGACTGAAACTGAAACTGAAACAACGGTCTTGGATTTGCTTTTTTTTTTAATTGGATCTATTTGAAGTTATTTTTAAAGGTTTGTAAGTTTTAATACATATTTTTATTCCTATTTTGAGTACCTCGGCAATGACGCAATAAAATAAAATTTTAACTCAGTTACCGTTTACGCTAATATTGTTTGGTATCTTGTATGTCAACCCAATATGTATTAAATTTATTTAATTCAATCCCGTAAGTACTGAAACGAATCCCGGGAAAAGGCTTATCCATGTTATCTATGACATGATGCAAGTACATAAAATCAATCTACCTATTGCGATCACTGATAGTAAGCTTCCTATTTTATATGTATATGTTTGGGATAATCGTGGGCGTTCATTAAAACTATTTCTTCAAAGTTTATGTCCATTATAATTAGGATAGTACTTAATATATTATTTTACAATATCAATCTGCTCTCGCGACGACCGCGCGTCTTATTCTCTATCTGTCAGTCATCTGTCAGTGACATCTGACAGAGTGCAAAAGTGAGTTCATGTTGTTTAAAGGCAATATTAAAGAACCATCTAATATTCCACCACTGATGCTGAATGGAGTACCTTTGAAATGTGTTGCACAGTTTAAGTATTTAGGGCATATCTTATCAGAAAATATGAAGGATAAATTGGACATTGAAAGAGAACGCAGAGCGATGTCGGTAAGGGGAAATATGTTGGCTCATAGATTTATTCGTTGCAACGCAGAAGTTAAAAAAACATTGTTTCAAGCATATTGCCAAAGCTTTTATACGTGTGCACTATGGACCAACTACACTGCCAAAGCCTACAGTGCTCTGAGGATTCAATATAATAACACATTCAGGGCTCTGTTGGGGCTCCCACGATTTTGTAGTGCATCAGGCATGTTTGCGGATGCTGGCATAGATGATTTTTATGCCATCATGCGCAAAAAGTCTGAGAGTCTTCCATGATGCGAAGAATGCGTGGGAGCACCAATGGAATCTTGAAAGTGATAGATGGAAGAATGGATGCCGAAGTGTATATTAAACACAATGAACTACATGTTGAGTACGCTAGTATAGTGCGAGGAGACAGATGTAACTTAAAATAAGATATGGGCCACTGTAGCTTGAAATAAAATATTTTTTTATTTTTTTTATTTCAAATCCCTTTGACAACTAAAGGCTGCGTTTGGTTCTACATAAATGTATTACGTATATTTAAATATTTACATTCGGCCCACCTGATATACAGTTTGACCTCAAACTGACAATACCAAGATAGCCATTCATTTAAGTTAAGAGTATTTACAACAATCTAAAATACAACAGTTAATTCTTATAATATGGCCTAACGAGAACAGGCACTTATCTTAACTTCTCAATATCTTCTTAACTCACAATAAGTGATATATTTATCCTACATTGAATAAAAATTTTTGACTTTGACAATTAACAGATTATCTACTTTCTTTACTTAGATTTATGAACCAAACGTAAATGCAAATAAATTTACTATTGATCAATCACTATTACCTTTAAATCCACCTTTCATTCTATTTTTTTTTTAACATTAACGCTTATTTACTTATTCAAAAAAATCTACCAACTACTAGCGTTTCGGAACGACCACTGCTGAGAAGAAGCACCGAAAGAAACTCATTAAACAGTATTGGTCGCCTACTTGCTTTAAATACTTCATTTAAATTGTCCATAGAAATTAAGATTTTTATAGGTATCAGTAAGTTTATTAATTTTATGTATTTATGTATGTAGTATGTATATATAAAAACTATAGATATACATATATATATTATATATATATTATATATATATATATATATGTGTAGAAATGTGTAAGTTTATGCTAAATTTTTAAGTCTAACTTTACTACAGTTTTTTTTTTCTCTTTTCCCTTCTTGTTTAGTTACACCACCGTCATTGTCTTTCTCATAGTCCTCTCCATTCACTGGTGGTCTGGCAGAGATTGCTTTAAGCGATAAGACCGCCCATTGTACTAATGTTATTTTAAGTTATTTGTTTATATTGTTTTTTCTTTTGGTGTAAAATAAAGAGTTTTTCTATTCTATTCTATTCTTGCTTAAGGGCTATTCATCAGTTCACGCTGACGAGTTGTTCCACACAGAACAATCTTAAAGCAATTAGCTGCGAGCTAAGCTGCTACATAAAGCGGCATACATTAAATTGTATCTTAAACAATTTACTTCCACACAAACTATTTACTCCATTCGATCTTTTCGAACCCACGCGCTATGCACGCTTATATTCTGCAGTATTTTTCGAGACCACAGCGAATTACTAGTTAGCAATAATATACCAAGAGGTATGTAAATACAATATTTCGATATTACTCAATCCACACTTTCTAATAATACTAACTTCCAAAACATAACATATTTACACAAATCTAACAAGGTTTGTCATACTATTACAATTTGCTAAGTTTTTCTTTTTCTAAGTATAGGTAGATAACATAAAAGAACATGCCAACTGATGTAGTTAATATATAACATTTACCATCCGTTTAACTCAGAATAATAACCTAAAATATCCATTTACCAATTTAGGTCCTTATCATCATTGAATTATTCAATTTAACATTTAGTAGATATTAAATATACTTATTTGGATATAGGTACTTATAACTTTAACTTCTCTCTGTGACTCTCTTCTGTACATGTGTACATGTAGTACTGGCTATTAGGTTTCATCCCGACAGATGCGACTGTCAATGAATCATTACCAGCTTGCTAGCTCACACTTTAGCTACCTATCTATACATGTGATGTATATGTATACAATACACCCTCATACAATAATGAGATAATTATTTCTACAGACTACTTAGGACTTCAAAAATTTACACTAAGACTAATGTGAAATTATCTTTCAACTGCACATACAGTAAGCGTAATGCGTTCTGGTTTCTGTGTGCGCTCATTTTTCAAAAAGTTCATATCATAAACTTGAATAACTTATGAAACATTTTCTCCATATTAAATAACAATCCATCGCCATGGAACTATGGCGACTATACCGTAAAAGCATGGTATTGCCGAACAAATACTTTAATAACTTGAATTGCACATGGCAATCATGACACACATTATTGTTGCTCTACTTCACGTTTTACTTGAAAACTGAATTGATTACATTATGTTAATCAATTCATACACATCACTGAGTAACTATCTCATTACATATCTACTTGGAACTTGGTACTAAATATTATTTAGCTTTATATACTATGTAAGTACTTTACATACTGTAGGTGAGCCTGACTTCTTTTACCTCACCACCTTAAGAACTTGTGGTCTGGTTAACAAATTAACCTGCACTGTATACATATGACTAAAGCTACTTTACATTTACAAAATAACTTCATCAATCATGTCATCTATTATATTACTTCATCAAATGTTCATCAGAACTTGCTTATCTATGTACTTTACTTCAACATTTTATCAAGTTAATAACAGACAACTTGTTAATGCCAACAGTACAACTTATACCTTTTCTAATTTATCAAACTATGCTTTCTATTCATATAACTTCATAGGATTTTTAGCTGTTTATTTATCATATGTTGCAAATTATCCTTATTGGCCTGCATCGACTCGGCCACCCGATACATAACGTGTCCTCACGTTCAGACCACTTAGTACATCATTCGTTGCTTAGTAATTTCACTACCATTTTAAGTTCAATACTCATCTAAGCATGAATATACATTGTATGCAATATCATGATAACCATTCAAAATTTCCCTTTCCTTTCGACATCGCAAAGGTTATATTTCGAATCTTACATTAACTTTCTTTACTACAATTTTGATTTTTAAGAACTGACGTTATCTTTAAACTATTTTTTTAACCGTAGGTGGTAGCATACCTCCCACATTAACTGCAACCATAACACTTTTTTTTTTAGTTTAAAACCATTCAAAATATACCTATAATGCCCTGTTAAGGGTTTCTTTTAACTTTACTTCATAGGTCCATGACATTGATCTGCAAATCAATCATTCCATTGCCCAATCTGTCTGTGACAGTAACCAGCACTTCAAATAACTTGCTCAGTCCTTTACTTAACTGTTGCAAGTCTGTACTCAATTTGCTCAGTCAATGACAGAAAGTTACCTGCAAGTCTGATTGATCGGCCTAAGCAATGACATAGAAAGCTACTTGTAAATCCATTGTTCTCTTGCACAGTCTTCTAACTGTAACTTGCAAGTTAAATTTATGATTTCCGATTAACCATATTATGACCGTTACGGATGGATATTTAGAGATGACGTTCTTGTGTCGTTACATGGTATGCGTCAGGTCCCTACTACCCTTCGACACAAACCCCAACACTCACTTCTCTCCCTCAATAGGTGTCCGTTACCGAGTCTCATAACGACTCCGGCAGCCATATGTGGGAATGTTTCCCGATCAACTTTAATATTGACCGTTACGGATGGATATTTACAGATGACGTTCTTGTGTCGTTACATGGTATGCGTCAGGTCCCTATTACCCTTCGACACAAACCCCAACACTCACTTCCCTCCCTTAATAGCTGTCCGTTACCGAGTCTCATAAAGACTCCGGCAGCCATATGTAGGAATGTTTCTTGTGACTATGATTGTCCTGTAAATTCCCTTTTACTTACCTAATAAGTAAAGTATCAACGTCTCGCTTAATTGTATTTACTTACTAATGCTTCAAAATATCTTACTCAAACATTAAATTATTTTATACTCAAAACTACTTCAAAATATAGCCTTTATGTCTAGTAAATACTATCAATAATATTATTATTAGTAATATTAACTTTGTACTGTCTTTACATACAGTAAGTGGCATTTTGCTAAAGTACCGACTTTGAATATACAAATACAACCTAAACAAAATCTTAAGTAAGTATGCTTACTTAAAAGTATTACATACTTATTCATTATTTTCAGTTCGTCATTACTATTAGTCTTAATCCAATTAAAAAAATATCTCTTTTTGTCAAGTAAGTACCTACTTTAGTACTTATCATGTAATAATAAAATAAATATATCTTTCTTCATTCTTCACAATATAACTTCAATTTTCAGTAAGTTTAGCTCCAACAATCCAGCAAGTAAGCTTCTTCATATTAAATTATTTTGGTCTAACTTTATGTAACGCTTTTACTCTTTAAGTAACGCGACTTTGGAATGTCTTACTCGATAACATCAAAGGTATCACAAATAGTTACATTTTTGTAGTTTCATTGTGTCATGCTCCAACACACCTGTGGCTTTACATCTGTCGTGGCTTAGGCGCCTGATTTTCCATATATTTTCCATAGTTTTCCAGCTTGCCTTCCACACAAGTCTGCTTTACCAATATCATTGCTCCATGAAACTCAGCTTTGTAATTCTTGCCTAAAAACAACATAATGTTACATATATGCATAAACAAATTTTGTAAACCTTACTCTCACACACTTGGTAGGCACATGGTAAAATATTATCTTTAGTCATTATTAGTCTACTGCCACCAACTGATCACTGTTCTCTTTTCTTAACCATCACTCTAAATTCAGCAAAGTGCCGAAAACTTTTTTACCTCTTAACTTTGTATCAACTTATTGCAACAAAATATATATTCCAGTAAAATAATAAGTGCTAGTGTTGCTAATAGGTAGTTTATTTCACTTCACTGACTATCACTTATTCAGACAGTTTTGATGGTTACCACTCAATGCCGCGTATTGTCAATATACTACTTGAGTTAGGACTAAGTCCTTATAATAACTCATATTTAATGTAGCTTCTGTATGACTTCTTACTTAGAGATGTCTATTTTCTATTCTTCCATTCAAAATTTATTAATACTCTAATGTCCAATTTTAATTCCGTTTTACTGGTAGGACATTTTATTCTGTCTAACTCTCAATACAGTTTCTTCTCTAGTAATCCTAGCCTAGGTTAGGATCCTAAATAGGTTTAATTTAAAATGATACTCGGAACTCAGAGTACATATAATATAATCTAATGTTTCTATTTGTATAGCCTAGGTATCCGTTAGATATTACTGATAAGGATCATTCTTCTTTAGATTATAAAACGGAATAACTAGTCCAATTCAGTTTCACTATAAAATTATATCTGCGTAGTCTCTCGCTTACGCATCTAGGATGCCAGAAGTAAATCAGCTGTTGCCTGTCACTCTTACTAGATATATCTTCACCGTTTAGCCAGCAAACTATAAACACTGTGGGTGTAAACATTATCAAGCGCAAAATGACCTCATCAAAAGTAGGTACATTCAAGGTAGTACCCGAAACTACATCTTTTTTTTCTTTTCTTTCTACCAATACAATCGCCGACGCTATATATGTCGCCAATTTCTGGCCGTACATGTATGACTCTGCGTCATAACAGACATTGGCCAGTCATTTTATATAGTTGCTGTTAGTTACTTATTGTTATACTTTTATTTTAACCGTTTGTTAAATATCCAAAACTATTTTATTTATACTTATATGACCCATCTTTAATAGGGCATTCACATATCTTCCACATACTTATGAGTAGCATATTCAACCTCTTACCAACAGGACTAATTGCATAGTCAGGGCAACTTGAAATATATATGCAATATTTTCATAGGCCAGCCAGGCAGTACTATATGTAAAATACCAGCCTCACTGCATCTATTTAATGTAATATTAGCATTACTGATGTTTCAACAAGCAAACTTATACAGAACTATCTCTAAATAGAACTAGGTAAATGCCTTTTGTTCTTTCCAAATATGACTTGATTATTATTTGTGCTAATGGCAGTCCAATTCGCCAACACAGTCACTAGTATCTTTAAGGACTGCCAGATAGCGACAACAGCCAGGATTAATGGCTGATCATGACTACATAAACAACTAAAAGATACTAAAAGGCAATCATATAAGCTCCGCACTCTGCAATACTTCATGTAACTAAAAATGACATGTATTCCGCTAGCTGTTATCATCATTTGAGCTATATCGCTAGCTATATGTTAAATTAAATCTTCTTGGATTTATTTTCTTTTTCATCAATGGACATGTTTGATGATGTTCCATTAGCAGATGACACGTGAGCAGTTCCAGGTCAAATCGATATTCTTATTGGAGTGAAGCTAGTCGCTGAAATGTTACTCCCAGGCAAGGTACTTAACCAGCCTGGCTTACCCAATGCCCTTGAAACGGCCTTGGGCTATATAATACTTAGTGACGTGCCTGCAATGGCTCCATCCAATTTTTTCGTAGGATAAGTATCCTACGAAAAAATTAAACCGGTTGAGAAGTCTCAACCGGCGATGTGGAAGATTTGATAAGACGGATCTGGGAAATCGAGGATGTGGGTAATAACGTCATACTCAGCTCGGAAGAAAAACAAGCTGAAGAGATTTTTAATTCAACCTTAAAACGTAAGGAAGATGGGCGTTATCAAGTAGCTCTTCTGTTCAAACTTCATCCCAGCAACTTAAGTCATTCTTACATAACCACAGAGCAAAGATTCATGGCACTAGAGCAAAAATTAGTCGCGCAGCCTAAATTGAAATTACTTTATGATGAAGTTATACAAGAAAGAAAATATAAATATAACACATAGACACAAAATTATTTGTCTAAAATAACTTCAGAACAATTAGAATGTGGATATTACATTCCGCATCATGCAGTATGCCGTAAAGATAAGACAACTACTCGTCTAAGGGTAGTTCTAGACGCAAGCGCTGAGACATCTAGCGGGTTTTCTCTTAATTCTGTACTTCACGCTGGACCCAGTCTCCAAGCAGACTTATTCTGTATTTTATTAAATTTAAGACTTTTTCCCATCGCCATTACTGCTGATGTGCAACAAATGTATCTTTGTATAGATGTGCGCGAAGAGGATCGTCCTTATCAACGCCTGTTTTATAGATTCGATCCCAAATCACCGATTAAAACTTATCAATATAACCGAGTAGCTTTCGGATTGCACAGCAGTCCGTTTTTAGCTTTGCGTACCGTACAGCAGCTAGTGGCTGATGAAGGAAACAAGTTTCCAACCGCAAAATAAATCGCATCCAGAGATATATATATGGATGATATCGCGAGTTCAATTATGAACGAAACTCTTAAGTTTCGTTCGTACAGCTTAGCTGTAGCTGCCGCTCAACAGCTTATAGAGTTGTTTCGAGCTGGTGGGTTTCAGCTAGCAAAATGGTCTTCCAACTCAGCAAAGGTTTTAAAGCAAATACCTAGAGAACTTCATCTGCGTCAGAGCGTTACCTTTGATGATGATGCTATGCTTAAAATTTTAGGTTTACGCTGGTATTCATTAGAGAATGTTTTTGGGTTTGAGGTTAGCCTGGATGAGAGGTCATGTACTAAACGCAATATTTTGTCTTCTGTGGCACGAATATTTGACGTGCTGGATCTTGTGGCCCCTATTATCGTATTTGCCAAGCTTCTAATTAACACGTTCACTGCGTAAGATAAAAATTACTACTTGTCTCTATTGCATTCCGAGACCGATAAGTACTCGTAGTGTTTTTTCGTTAAGTCTCATGATCATTGTGCTCACTTTCTCTTTTGCATTTAATATTATCGACCTAAAAAGACAGTTCTTCAATATTTTTGTAATAATCCTTCTTGATAACAAGCTAACATTTGTTATATTTTTCTCAAATCAAAGTTTAAAAAAAAATATAAGTAGTATACTTCATTTATATTTGCCTATTATTTAATATAAACATGACAATAAAACCTTTATTTTAGTCTAATTATTCATTTTATGTGATATATGGGTTCGAAAAAAATGCTTACATTGACACTCGCACGATGAGCAAAACCCCGCACGACAAGACCCGGCTGAACAAACTGCTTCTTCCAAGCAAACGGTGAACTATGACACAGGATAACTGTTGCATAATTGACGGGGGAAGTATAAAACTCAGCTATACGGGAAATCGAGCAAATGCGTACTTCTTTCACTAAATGCCACCTGTTTTAAATTTACCGTGAGGGAAATGCTCATAGCGCGAGTGCTCGCGGGTTAAGTATTCCAAGATCTTTCATTGAAAAATATTTCGACAAATCTTTCTTGACAATGTCAAATGTCAAACCAAATATAAAGAAGACAATTATGTCATCGATAAAAACACCCAAAATCAAGAGTTCTTGACCATAAAGTTTAGTATACACGCAAGGTTTTGAGGGAGTTCCTATGAAACCTATTTTTAAAAGAGTTTTGTTTAACTTTTTGTACCAAGCTCGTGGTGCCTGTTTGAGGCCGTACAAGGATTTTTTAACAAACATACCTTGTTTTCCTTGCCTTTTTCTATGAAACCAAGATGATGCTCTATGAAAACTTCTTCTAAATCTCCATTAAAAAACGCGGTATCAACCTCCAAGTGCTTCATTGTTAGACCTATCTCTGCAGCTAGTGCGAATAGAGTGCGCAGCAAAGAATGACGAATCACCGGTGCAATCGTCTCGTCGTAGTCCACTCCTTTGACTTGGTTAAAACCTTTGACAACTAGTCTTGTCTTATATTTCGTGATATTACCATAAGCGCCCTTTTTAATTTTATAAACCTATTTACATGGTATAACCTTTTTATTAGGTTTATCAACAAAATCCCATGTATGAAGCCTAATCAGGCAATTATACTCATCAGCCATAGCATTATGACATTTTTCAGCATCATCAGCATGAGTAGCTTGATAGTAAGTCGTAGGTTCACCAAAATCGACAGATGACACTTTGTACGAAAAATAATCCGGTGGTTTCCTATTTCTTGAGGGTTACCTCTGCTCGTGAATAGATTGTACCTCATTCGTACTTGCTGATTCTATATAACCATCAGGAAACGTCAGCTCTTGAAAATCTTGCTGCTCTTCCATAGCTGCTGCCTCTTCGGTATTATTCTGGTACTCTGGTGTAGATGATTCAGCCACAGTACCGGTTCTCTCAATACAATCAAAAAATTGGCAATCTTCAGTTTCTGACTCCTTATTTTCAAATAATAATACAGAGTCTGACTGTATCACAGGCTCAGCTTGCTGCTGCTTCAGCTCTGTAAAGCTATTTTCAAAGAAAACTGCATCTCGGGACATAAATAATTTTCATGGGTTAGACGGATCTCTAAAAATATAAGTATAAGGATTTTCGTTTATCTGCTTTGCTAGCCTGCTTTAGAGCCTTTGTCTTTAAATCTAATTTCTTCCTGTGACATGAAGTTCAATGAACTAGTGCTCTACATACGAACACTTTTAGATGACCAAGGTCACTCCTACGACCACACCACCTGTCTAGGGAATTTGCCCACTTAAGGCTCTGTGAGGCGATCTATTTTTTAGATATATGGCAACCCGGAAAGCATCTTCCCAGTATGCTTTTGGAAATGAGCTTTCAGCCAATAACGATCTCGCCTTTTCTGTTATTGATCTGTGAGTTCGTTCAGCTACTCCCACTTGCTGAGGGCTGTACGGAGTCGATTTTTGACACTCGATAATCAATTAAATCCTTGTTGTCGAACTTTTTGCCTCCGTCAGTCCTAACTGCTTTAATCTTCTAATTGATTTTCCACAAAGGTTTGAAAAAGATAAAACTTGTCTTTGACCTCTGTCTTTGAAGAAATAAAATAGGTAAATAATTTTCTTGTATAATCATCTACCAAAGTAAACATGTACTTATTTCCACGAAAAGAGGTTGTAGACATAGGCCCACATAAATCCATATGAATCAATTCTAATGGCGAGGCAGCCCTATTGAAAGCTACCTTCATTCAAGGTTTTCTAGCTAGTTTACCTTCTACGCAGGCGACGCAATTATTTTTATCTACTACTCTAAACTCTACGCCTACCTAGTGATTATTCAGTTGATTCATGCCTATACGACACAAGTGTCCTTACCTCTTGTGTCAAAGTTGGTAACTATTCTGACAACCAGAGTGCACATCCTGCGTCAAATAATTGTTAGCCACGGGATCGGGAACATTCACTGTACAATCAAGTACATACGAGTATAGTCCACCACAGGACGATGCATGAAGAACGGAATCACCTGTAAAACGAAAAAAAAATATTTTATAAAAATTACACCCACTTTTATCAAAAACTCAAATAAAACCCTTATCATTTTCAACCAAAAACCTTAGCCTTTTGTACTGATAAAAGATTTGCTTCTAAGTCAGGAACAAAAGCAACATTGCTGATCCTGTCGACAACGTTCTTTGGTGTCTTAACTGAGATATTACCAATCCCGCAGCACTTTATTTCTTTATTTCCGTTTGCGACTGTAATGCTACCATTATTTTCGAAAGAAATATCCTGAAACCAATCACGTCTAGAAGTCATATTCTTTGTGCATCCTGAATCTACGTACCAAAGATCCTTACTAATAAGGATAGAAGCCTGAAGTATTGAGAGGAGTAAATGTGGAATCATTTCCTTTTACACTATATGCTTTCTCCTTCTTGCTTCTCAATGGACAGTCTGTCTTTTTATGTCCAGATACTTTGCAGTTATAGCACACTATTGCTTTCTTCCTAGATTTAGATTTCAATCTGGTATTAAAAACGGAATCCATTGGTGCAGTTCTATTTTTGGACATTTCATTTAGCAGTTTCGATTTCACTAAATCTGTTGTTACGTCTACATTACAGTTTTCTAGCGCCATAATAAGAGGTTCATATTTTGAGGTGAGACTTCCCAAAAGTATGGCTGCAATTGACGTAGGTATCTTCTATTACCTTGTCAATATCCGCAAAGTCCTGTGCGGTTGACATAACTGCATTAATGTACAGTTCAATATTTTTGAAGTTTTTGCACATCTGATGTGCGTAATAGCTGCACAATCTATTGTTAGGCAAATTTTTGCAAGTGCTTTTGCGTCATTGCGCACCTTGACAAAGGCGGGAGTCGTGTCATCTTCTGGATAACCACTAACTGTTGCCCATAAGTCCTCGTGTAATAGGTAATTTCGCATCTTGAATTTCCAAGTAGGATATCCATCTTTATTCTTTAGGCAAAAAGATGGAATCAAGGATGATTTCGACAAACTTGTCTTGTTGACTAGAACGTCTGAGATATCTCCAGATTCGTGTGACATATCGACAAGCATTTTTGACTTTTATCAATCACACGAAAAAATACACTATAACTATATTAAATTAAACTTTACACATGCACGCTCTCGTCTTCATGCTGAAAACGTGTTGAAATATTGAGACTAGGGCGCGTAAATGTAAATAAAATAATATAGTAGAAAGTATTAAAAGAGATGTTACTGTCAGGAATTTTAAATTGAAGTAACTAGGCAAAACAATAAATGTTAAAAATAGAATATGTTTAATATAAAAAAGAAAAATAACTTCTAAGAAGTCTGCACAACAGAGATTAAACACAAATAGACAGTATATACAACAGTATCAATGGTATGTGAAGATATGCAGTTTCCCCTTGACCAGATTCAGTGAGCACTGCAGTAGCCTCAAGTTTATAACTTTTATGGTTTAGGCTGGCCGTTGTTGAATCAGTCACCCTTGTTCTTTTATATACCTATTTAGGTAGATGGTCATCTTATTTTCATCTCTTTTTCATGCAGTCTCGATGGATGACTATTAAGTATGTTCTAAAACTACTATTATTTACGATTATATACAAAAATCACATAGGAACTACGTTTAAATTTATGCCCTTTTCTTACACTTTAGGCTGGGCGTTGATGAATTAGTCACACTTGTTCTTTTATATATTTTTACTAGCTGTTAGCCCGCGGCTTCGCTCGCGTAAATTTCGGTTTTATTGAATCCTATTTTCAATAACTGAGCAAAATGAAACCGATAACCTTCCTCTATTTATAGTTTTTTAATTTTCTCAATCCAGCTGGTAACTTTTATGTAAAGGTTATTGTGGAAAAAAGATACCTATGTACATTTTTAAATAAATTTTCTTCTACCGAAGAATCTTTTTATAAACCACATTGAGAGTAGTAGCATTGGGAGAAAGGATTATGAGACTATTAGCAAAACTCACTCTGGAACATGCCACTAGAAATGCCGTGTGACAAACAGATCTTAAATCTATCCCAGCGACTTTTAATGACTGCCCTTGGGCTTTATTTATGGTCATTTCGAAGCAAACGTTAAGGGGAATCTGCAATATCTTGAACTGAAATGGAGGGTATCAATGGTATGCGAGAAATGAAAACAGTTACTCCTTGACTCCAGTGAGCATAGTCTGTAGCCTCGATAATGTTCCTATGGAGATCTTTTATTTGTAGTCTTGTTCCATTGTATAATTTCGGAGGTTTAAGGTTTCTTATCAACATTGCTGGTGCACCAATTTTAAGTACCATATTATGTGGAGGGTGACCAGCTGGATTTAGAGAATTAAGAAATTCTACCGGGTAATTTACTGCGTCATCTGTTTGCAATACAGAATCTAATGATACTGAATAAAGTGCAGTAAACTTTAGTCAATTCGAATGACTTCAACAATGTATCATTTGAAACAGCAGCTGTATCATTATTGTATCCCTCATAAAGGCGGATTTGAACAAAATGATGAAACACGTGTTTAATTATTTTTGTTAAGAAACATTTATGGCAAGTTTTAAGTAAATCAGTAAAGATTAATTATTTTTTTTTAATAAAAACTTTGCCCCCCATTTTTACCCCTTCAGGGGTCGAATTTTAAAAAATCCTTTCTTATCTGAGCACTATGTAATAACATAAAACTATAATTAGCGGTTACGGCTGGCGTCTTACGAGTATGTCAATCAGTGGGAACTTCTCTTTTCATCTTCTTCTTCGTCTAAGCGCGTTCGCAGTTGCATCCTCAGCTTTGCTGTTTCGGAGCCCGGGGTGCGCTTTCCCGCTTTTTCCTCTCCAAATATAACATGCATGTCAATGGTTACCCAAGGATGCCAAAGACCTTTCAAAATGGAGAAGAAAATAGCCGGGACAGTTTAAATGATTTGGCTATAGTTTTACCTGCCTGACGTCAACCCTCTTTGGGAATGTATTTGTGCGAAAAGTTTTACAACTGGCCGTCGCCCGACGTTAACCCTCCTTGGGAATGCAATTGTAGCACGAGATGTTTGCGCTTAATCCTTTAGTCGCCTCTAACGACATCCACAGGAAGAGATGGAGTGATCCTTTCTAACCTCGTGTGGTTCCACTCGGGTAAACTGTACGGGTAACACTGGAAACTTATCCTTTTATATATATAGATAAAGTATAGTATCGTTGAGTTAGTATCCCATATTACAAATTTAAGCTTACTTTGGGGCTAGCTCAATCAGTATTTCTTTCCAAAAAAAAAAAAGAAAAAAAGAAAAGCTATATTAAAATCAGAGTTATGCGATATAATACGTATCATTGTCCGTCAGGAACAGTTTGGAATAATGTCTTGGCAATCACATTGTTAAGTCTTCCTTGTATTTTTTTTTTCAGAAATGCTGGATCATTCTCTGTGGTGATTGCACACGCCGCATTTGCTCTGTTTGGAGGTCTCGCTGACAACCCTCACGACATTGAAAAGGTATAGTAACTGTTGATAATATACTAGCTTTTCGAGCGTTGCGCGGGCTGCAAGCAGCCCGCGGTTTTTCTTGCAGCTGTTGAAGTTGGCTAAAATCCATGTCCAGTTGAGATAATGGGTAAAACACAACAGTCAGAAAAGGAAACATCAAATAATGTGTGGGCGGCCATCTTGGATCCAAAATCTGATTGTAGTTTTAAGTGCCTCGGGGTGCTTTACCCCAACAGATGAAATTTCATACATTTTCGATGTTCCGGTGGGCCGTTAGTTAAAATTCTAATGTCCAGACGCCATTTTAGATTCCATAAAATTACAGATTTGGATTCCGCGGTCTAAAAAGCCCTTTATACTAAATTTCACTAAAATCAGAAGCAGCCGACTATTGGCTGGCATCTTGTAAAAGTGTAATAGTTAGCCTTTAATTCAGCTTAGCCAAAGGGCTCGCGGGTCTCTTTAAAAAAAAATATGATATTGATTGAGAGAATGATAAGAAAAACGTCTAATTTTCTCAGCTATGCAAACTGGTACTATAATCAGGTAAAATTTGATTTTTTTAAAAAAAAGGATGTCATACGAGATAAGGGAGAAATGTTAAGGTGCTCCCTCACCGCGAGCATTTACTTGTAATGTAACATTATAGATTCGACTTTGAGCATTACATTACAATACTACCTCCCTGACTGACGAGCATTCACGTGTAATGTCCAATATTTAGCTATTTCCTCCAAATCGTTGATGACTACACTACAAGCGAAAGTTTTCACAGTACCCGACAGGATCCACCCAAGTTTTGTTTGCTGAGCTATCGGTGCACTTGGAGCGCCTTTAACTAATCCACTCAAAATAATGTCGGAGTATACGCTAGCGTTTAATAACTGACCGATTGGCTTTGAAATGTTGTAATCGGGATCTGCTAACCTCATGTGTTGGAGATGAGACCACGATTGTTTTGAAAAGGAGACATGTGGTAAATCCGTTACTAAACGAGGGATAACAGCTGCTTCTGTGACAAACTGTAGTCACCGTAGATTGACTGACATTCCAGTGTAACTATACTTTTGCTATGTTAAGATGCTAAAGAAGGAATATTATCAGTCTAAACTTTAAAAAGTACTGGAAATGTCAAGGAAACGTGGAAAGTTATAAAGGAGGTTTGCAATCTTGAAAAAAGTAAAATAACTTGCCCAAAGCTTTTGTCTATTGAATCTAATCCAAAAGAATCTTTAAATTCCGTAAATAAATTTTTTAGGTCGATTGGATCAAATTTAGCAGATGCAATTCTTAAGAAAATGGATGCTACAGAGAACGAAATAGCTCACAAAGGCCGACGTCACAGAGGCCCTCCCAGCTCATTTTCTCTATTCCTAACATACCCTTACGAAGTTAGAGATACTATCAAATCCTTGAAAACTTCTAGTGCACCTGGATGGGATAATATAACTGCGTTTACGCTTAAAGAAATAATGTACTTTATATTGGATCCACTTGTATATCTTTGTAACCTCAGCTTCGAATCTGGAAAGTTTCCCAATATCTGCAAAAAGGCCAAAATTTGCCCTATATTTAAATCTGACGAGAAAAGTAATCCCTCTAATTACAGGCCTATTTCTCTTTTAAGTACTTTTTCTAAAATATTTGAAAAAATTGTGAACAAAAGACTTGTTACATTCTTAGAGAAAAATGGACTGCTAAGCACTAACCAGTTTGGTTTTAGAGCAAATAAATCCACCGAAGACGCAGTACTAGAACTAACAACTAAAATCAAAGATTACATAGACAATGATGAGTGCTGTGTCGGTGTATTCCTAGATCTTCAAATAGCCTTCGATACTGTGTCGACTGCTATTTTACTTGCAAGATAAGAGAATGCTGCGGTTAGAGGTGTTGCCCTGCAATGGTTCAAAAGCTATCTTACAAGCCGAGAACAAAAAATAGTAGTTAAAGTGGAAAGTGATGTTGGTTACAGCAAATTTGGCGTCCCACAAGGTAGCACATTGGGTCCTACCCTATTTCTTGTATATATTAATGACCTTTGTTCAACATCCCTTCCAGGAATGGACCTAATGATGCTTGCAGATGACACAGTTATTTTGTTCCATGATAGGAATTGGCAGTCTGTAGCGGAGTTGGCAGAGCTGGGACTTTCAAAAGTGACCTCCTGGCTTGAAGATAGTATCCTCTCCTTAAATACTTCTAAAACAAAATATATATGTTTTGGAAAAACCGCTTCTAGTCTGCTGAAATATGACTTCCAGCTAAACATACATACCTATCCCTGTAATCGACTTGTATTAAAAACAAAAAAAATATGTCTGTGTGAAAAATTGGAACGAGTTCAGAATGTCAAGTATCTAGGCGTAGTACTTGACACACACCTAACTTGAACATGCCACATAGATAACCTGACCACAAGAATTAGAAAACTTATCTATGTTTTCAAAAACCTGCGGACTGTAGCAAATATAAAACTATTAATCTATAATTGCATATTGCTTTTGTTGCTGGGGTAACGCGGCAAAAACACATATAATTGATGTCGAACGAGCGCAAAGAGCAGTCCTGAAGGTTTTACTACAATTACCATACAGACATCCTACTACTAACGTTTACGAAAGAGCAGAAGTACTAAGTGTAAGAAATCTGTTTATATACAATGTCCTCAAGAAATACCATTCCCAAAGTTGTCCCAACCCTACCGGTATTAAACAAAAGAGTAGATCAATGCCCTGTTCCGAGGATTGGTTGTAAAATTGCAGAAAACCACTTTGATGCTGTTGCCCCTAGACTCTATAATATATTGTTGAAACGTTACACAAAAAATCGCATTAAAAAACAGCCGATTAAAATATTTAAAAATACTGTATTAGAATGGCTAAAAAGTATGGATTATGATTTCGTAGAAAATACGTTATATAACCTTTATTTAAAATAAATTTTTGAATTTAAAAATATCAAAATATTATATTAAAAATCATTTACGTTTACATTATTAATAAATCGCGTTTGAAATGTAGAACTAAGCCCAGCACGCACCTACAAACACACGCACATGCACCAACACATACACATCCTCACAGACCCCTACACGCAAACGCATACGCGCACACACACGCACACACACACAAACACACACTTCTTGCACGCTTTGTTTTCTTTTGTTTTATATAGTCTCTACCTAAATTATTCTTAAATAAATAAGTTAAATACGCACAAGTGTCAAAGCACAGCTTGATATGGGAGAAGACGCTGGTTTTCAAAACACAGTGAAAACTATATCGTAAACCGAGGCTTCATATATACTAGTATGTCAAATATTTTTAGTGTCAATAAGATTATTATTATTATTATGTTCTCTCAAGGTTTATCCTTCACGGGACGTATCCCAGACCTTTGAGGCTTGCATGGGGACACAGGTCCAACTTGTGAGAGATTTGCTATAGTTTGCAATGGAGCACTCACTAGGGCATGACAGTAAGGACACTATGACTGTACGGTCTCTTAGGTTTTTAGTCCAAAATAAAACCCAGCGTTCAAGGAAAGTTATCCAATTTTCGTCTTGTCTTGTCTTGTCTAGTCGTCTTCTGTCTTGTCTCTTTCTTTTTCCTCCCTTGTCAAGTCATAGTTCATGGTCAGTCAGTAAAGAGGCTGGACGCCCGAACATCCCCACCTCCAGTACCAGAAGGCTGGTACTCAAGTTGAGGAGCGGACGTCCAGCCGGCACAATTTCGTCACCGGTCGAGTATATATTTCTCGTGCTGTCTTAATTTGGACCACTCGGACCAGGCCATCCTTGCCAGGAAAGCCCTGTTCGACCTTTCCACATGGCCACTGGTTTCGGGGTAGCTGGTCATCAGCAACAACTACCACGTCTCCTACAGCCAGTGGTTTGGCAGCGTGGTCTCTGTCCCATTTATGTCGTCGTGTTATTGTCGGTAGGTACTCCCTGATCCAACGTTTCCACGTCAGATCAGCGAGTCGTTGGGACTCCCGCCAAGTCTGTCTTAAAAAGTCTCTGTCACAAAATGTCCCAAAAGGATGGTCAATGAAGTCAGTTTTTGATAGAAGAAAGTCATTTGGGGTTAAAGGTAAATCGTCCTCGGAGTCGATAGGTACATATGTCAAAGATCTTGAGTTTATCATGAACTCTACCTCAGCTAACAGTGTTTGTAGAGTTTGGTCACTAGGGGCCCTGGTCTTTAACGTGACTCTGAGACTGGTTTTAACTGATCTTACTAAACGTTCCCAACAGCCTCCCATGTGTGGCGCGTTGGGCGCTATAAAGCGCCACTCCAGCTGACGAATACTTCCATATTTGATTAGTTCGTCATTGTCAATCGCTTTGACGTTCTGTTTAAGTTCACGATCAGCGCCACACGTTGTAGCATTGTCGCTAAAAATTATTTTCGGACAGCCTCGTCGTGCAATCAGCCTTCTAAGGCTCATCAGAACTGAACTAGTCGTCAGATCGTGAACAACTTCAAGATGTATGGCACGCACCGTCAAACACGTGTAAAGGGCCATCTCTTTTCCTGTCGACGTCCAACCTTCACAGTCACCAAAGCAATCGAGTCCGCTGTACGTGAAGACTCTGCTTACTTCTTTCAGCCTGATGTCCGGAAGACCAGGCATGAGAGGTGGTGAGGGTTTTGCCCTTTGGTTTTTGCAGTACTGGCAGTCATTCCACGTAGCTTTGACCGCATTACGTCCCTGTAATACCCAAAAGCGTTTTCTTACTTCTATTACCACACGTTCTCTGCCGTTATGTGCAGAGTCCACGTGGTACTGCATCAGCAGAAGCTTGACGTATATGTCCTTCGGGTGCAAAATGATCGGATGTCTAAAATCCTCGCCACCGTCTGCGCCACAGATCCTTCCCCGAACACGGAGAATGTTGTCTTTGTCCAAAAAAGGTGTCAGTTGTCGTAGTGAACTAGACTTTTCAACGTAGCCTGTTTTCCTGACACTCTCAATGTCCGCCGAGAACATCCGGATTTGGCTCTGCCGGATACACATCTGCTCCGCAGCCACGACTTCCTCCGCTATCAATTCACCCTGTCGTTCACCGCTCTTATGGGTCCAAATACGGACTGCTCGAAAAAACCAGGCAGTACTCCTAATGAGCCTCCAATATTTCGAAAATCGATTTGCATCAAGAAGATCGGTATTTTCTAAAGTAAAGTTACAGACCTTAAGTTCGTCGTCGTCTGTGTCGAGAATTGCTTCAGGGCTTTCAGACGGCCAGAACTGTTCAGCTTCCTGCAAAAAAGATGGACCATGCAGCCACCGTGAATAGGGTATATCCATGTCTTTTTTTATTTTTTCAAATGATTCTATAAGTTATTATATAAACGGAAAAAAATATGAAACTCACAGTGTTGCGCCTAATACGGCTAGTTAGTCAAAATACCTACCTATCTATAGTATCGGACAAGCCTTATAAACGATGTGCATGTTAAAATGAATTTAGTTCGCAATAAACCCGGTCAGAGCAAGACGCGTGCTATTTTATTTAAATACCCAAAAAGGAAAGTGCCATTCTGAACCTTATGGCCCGAACATATGGTCGACATCGAGCCGGATAGTGCAATTTTACCTGCGAAGTGAGGACACCTGCGTGAACAATACCGAGCCGCATTCCAGAGATAAGAACCATTATAAAGGAGACAACACATTATACATTTTTATTGATTCAAGATTTAGTGTCAACATTAATAATTATTGAAGATGAGTATATCAACTGAAGAATTACTTAGTTTATTGGAAGAAAAAGCTAATGTGTTGAAAAAAGCTCAGACTAATTTAAGGAAATGCCCTCGTCAACGGCTTACTAAAGGATACGTTGAAGCGAGACTTAAATCGATAAATGAAGACTGGCAGTTGTTCAAATCATATCATGAAGCACTTGTCAAAGCTGTTCCTAAGGATCAACGAGATAGCTTACCTTACTTTAAAACTGAGCAGTACTACTTGGTAGAAGATTTATATCTCTGTACTGTTGGAGATTTAAACGATATGATGATGACATTTACGCAGTCGAAGGAAACTCATCTTGCAGAACAAGCTACAGTCCCCCAAGTGAAGCTCCCCTGGATTAAGCTACCTACATTTTCTGGACAGTACCAAGATTGGCCAACGTTTAATGATTTATTTACAACGCTTATTCATCAAAACACGGCGTTAACGAAGGTTCAGAAGCTTCATTATCTGAAGACGAGTATTGCTGGTGAAGCCGAAGCCCTGCTGAAGCATATCAACGTTACAGAGCACAACTATGAACAGGCATGGGAAATCCTTAGCAAACGGTATGGAAATAAAAGACTTATTGTTAATACACTCCTTCAAAGATTGTTCAATTTGAAGAAACTCTCAACTCCAGTAGCAAATCAGATCAAGACCTTAGTAGACACAACCGCCGAATGCTTAAATAGTCTTACCACTTTAGGAGTACCTACAGTGTCGTGGGATCCGCTGATAATTTACATGGTCACCCAAAAACTGGACTTGGAAACAAGAAAACTTTGGGAAGACCACGTATACAGCCCGGACGTTGACAGTTTACCTACCTGGCAAGAACTGAAGAGCTTTTTAGAGGCTAAGTTTCGCGCTTTGGAGTTGATTGCACCTATGTCTTCATCTACGAGAGAGAGTAAACCAGTCAAAGAGAAATCTTTCCATGTCTCTTCATTAGCTCCAGCTAAGGCTTGCATCGTGTGTAATGAAGACCATAGAATTTACCAATGCAAAGAATTCACGAAGCTTGGTACTGAAGACAGAAGTAAAATAGCAAAAGAGAAGAATTTATGTTTTAAGTGTCTTGTTCCTGGACATTCTGCTCGTAGATGTCGCACAAGGTTGTTATGTCAAGAATGTCATAGGCGCCACCACACGCTTCTTCACCAGGCGGCACAGCAGAATGAAGTTCAAGAAGAAAGCGAACCCATTCAAGTTAGCACTACTATATCTTCACACAAGACAAACACGAAGTCCACAACTTTACTAGCAACAGCCTTGATTCCTGTAAGAGATGGTGCCGATCGAACAATATTACTGCGAGCCTTAATAGACCAAGGGTCACAAGCAAATTTTATTACTGAGAGGGCGACGCAATTATTAAGAATGAAGAGAAACGCAGCTCGAGGAACTATTACCGGAGTAGGATCAACCCAAGCAGAAGTTTATCAAGAGGTTCATTTTACACTTCTGTCAAGATACGATGACAAGTTCCTACTCCCCGTGAAGGCCTATGTTATGCCAACACGCTTGACCTCGAAGCTCCCAAGCAAGTCGTTCGTGAAACAATCACACGCCTGGCCTCATTTGGCTAACCTAACTCTGGCAGACCCCAGTTTCAATCGACCAGGGAGGATAGATTTACTGCTAGGCGTCGGAGTGTATGCTCAAATCCTAAGAAACAATTTCGTCAGAGGACCTCCGGACACACCAAGTGCACAAGAAACAAGTCTCGGGTGGATTCTCTTTGGCCAAATTAGCAGCTACACTTCAGAGGAAGAAATTATAGTCATGCACCATAAAATAGACGAAGATGACATTTTATACAAGTTGTGGGAAATAGACAATAATGAAAGTAAGAAATTAACTAAGGAAGAAGAAATATGTGAAAAATTATACGAAGACACATATCAAAGAAACAGTAAAGGGAGATATATAGTGAAATTGCCATTTAAAATAGAACCACCAAGGGCAACACAAGGAAGCACAAGAGAAATTGCAAGAAAGAGGCTACAAAAACTAGAAAAACGTCTAGAAAGAAACAAAGAGCTAAGAACAGAATACAATAAAGTTATGGAAGAATATATCAAGTTACAACATATGGAAGAAGTCCCAGAATGTGAAATAAGCAAGTCTTCTGTTTATCTGCCTCATCACGCTGTAGTGAAAGAATCAAGTGAGACCACAAAGGTTAGAGTGGTTTTTAACGCTTCATCACCAGATTCCAATCAAGCCACACTGAATAACGATTTGATGGTTGGCCCACAGCTGCAAGAAGACATGAGATCGCTGGTAATGAGATTCCGTTTAAAGAAAGTTGCATACGTATCTGATATTCAGAAAATGTATCGCCAAGTACTTGTCACTCGAGAAGATGCCGATTACCAGAGAATACTTTGGCGTAACAACACAAAATCTCCAATAAAGGACTACCGGCTGCTTACAGTGACTTTTGGAACTGCGTCGGCACCCTATCTTGCAGTTAGGACACTACAACAAGTAGCAACCGATGAAGGCAGTGCATATCCTGATGCCGCTGAAACAATCAAGTCAGACTTCTGGATGGACGATTTGATGTCTGGACAAGACACCGTAGACAAGGCGATAGAAGTAGCCCATGATATTGCAGCTATTCTGAAAAAAGGAGGCTTTATATTACAAAAATGGTCTTCAAATAGTGCGGAATTTCTGAAAGAGTTCAACCCTGAAGAGATAAGTTCACTCGTGAAAGTTGATTTACATGGTGGGATAGTCCGAACCCTGGGCCTTTCCTGGAATCTTGGTGAAGATAAGCTGAAATATAATACAAACTTACCACCACTAGCTGAAAGAGTTACGAAAAGAAGCATTTTAGCTGAAATACATCATATCTTCGATCCATTGGGCTGGTTGTCCCCGGCACTGCTTCCTGCGAAGTTATTACTGCAAAGATTATGGCTGGAACATATAACCTGGGATGAAACGTTGAAACCTGAAATAAAAGAAGAATGGTTAGAAATTAGACACAGCTTAAAAAATATCGAAGAAGTTGAAATAGATAGATGGTTACACACGACAAAAGAGAACTTACCTGATGTCACTATACACGGATTTTGTGATGCCTCCATGAAAGCTTATGGTGCCGTAGCTTATCTCAGAGTGAAGACTAAAGAAGGACAATACAAAACAGAATTGATAGCATCGCGTACCCGTGTTGCCCCGATTAAACCCCTCTCCCTACCAAGACTAGAACTGAGTGGGGCTGTTCTGTTATCCAAACTCCTAAAACACATTAGTGAAGCTATGCACATACCGGTATCTCAAATTTTCGCATGGACAGACTCCACGATTGTGTTATCCTGGCTTCGTGGAGATCCTAATAGATGGCAAACCTTCGTAAGAAATAGAGTGGTTACTATCCTTGACAACATTGGAAAGAAATGGTTTCACGTAATCTCTCAAGAAAACCCAGCAGACATGGCTTCGCGAGGAATGAAGTTGGCAGAATTGAATCAAAATCAGCTTTGGTGGCAGGGTCCAGCTTGGTTGAGACAAGAAAAAATAGAGATGCAGCAAGTTGAAGATAAGGAGGTAGACCTGGAAAAAAGAAAAGAAGTTAATGTTAACATGAAAATACTAGAAGAAGAAACTAAAAATAAAACAATACTTACACAATTCGCAGAGTTCAATGATTTGATGGAACTAGTGAAGACTATCAGCTACTGTAAAAGATTCTTAAGATTAAAAGGTCATAAAAACATAACTCCAAGTAAAGTAATAACAACAAGTGAATTAAACGAAAGCTTAGAAGATTGCGTAAGAATTGTGCAAAACGACGAATTCCTAAACGAAGTTAGTAATCTGAAAGAAGGGAAGTGTATAGAAAAGAAAAGCAGTATAAATAATTTGAATCCCATTTTGGATGACAAAAATATCCTTAGAGTTGGAGGTCGGCTTCGTCACGCGGATATACCTGAAAGCCGAAAACATCCAATGATATTGAGTAGTAAGAATAATTTAGCAAGAATGATTGTATTAGATGCACACAAGAGAACACTACATGGTGGGGTTCAACTTACCATGAATCACGTACGATCACGTTTCTGGATTACTAGACTCAAGACCTTGGTATCGTCCACTATACATCAGTGTCTTATTTGTGCAAGACAGAGAGCCGTTACTCGCAACCAAATGATGGGAGATCTGCCCAAAGAAAGAGTTTCTCCTTCGCGTCCTTTTTATAATTCGGGAGTCGATTTTGCTGGACCTCTTCAGATATTACGTTCCAAAGGCCGAGGTAGCAAATGTGAGAAGGGCTACATCTGCATTTTTGTATGCATGTCCACTAAGGCAGTTCACCTTGAACTAGTCGGTGATTTGACTACGGATTCATTTCTGGGGGCCTTTAAACGTTTTGTGGCGAGAAGAGGTAGATGCTGTCATGTTTGGAGCGATAGAGGTACAAACTTCGTAGGTGCGAGTAAGGAATTACAAGAAATGTGGAATGATGCTAAGCTTGAAATGCCCGAAAATCTGATAAATATGTTAACTGAAGACGGGACCCAATGGCATTTCAACCCCCCCTACAGCCCAAGCTTTGGAGGCTTATGGGAGGCGGGAGTGAAGTCAATAAAACACCACTTAAGGCGGATCCTAAGTACAAACCTAACCTTTGAAGAAATGACAACTACATTATGCCAAATAGAAGCATGCCTAAACTCAAGGCCTCTATGCCCCGTTGACAGCTCTGACGCAGAAAGTCTAGATATACTTACTCCAGGCCATTTCCTAATAGGAGAAGCACCCATCAACGTACCTGATCCTAACTTAAAAGACGTAAATTGGAATCGTCTATCAAGATGGCAACACACTCAAAGATTACTACAGGACTTTTGGCATAAGTGGCAAGTTGAGTATTTATCACGACTGCAGCAGCGACCGAAGTGGTTAGGTCGCAAACAAGAATTCCAAATTGGTGATGTTGTCTTAATAAAAGAAGAAAATCTTCCTCCTTGCAAGTGGTCGTTAGGGCGAATCACGGATAAACATCCAGGAGAAGACAACCTGTGTCGTGTTTATAGTTTAAAAACTGGTGGTAAAATAGTTAAACGTTCAGTATCAAAGTTATGTGAACTACCTATAAACAATGATTAAATTATGTCACAAATGTAAAAAAAATGGTTAAGTGCCAAAAAATGTCAAGTATCAAGTTCATTAATATTAACAAGTGTATATTTCATTAAGAATCCATCTTAGAATTTCATGTCCGACAAAATAAAATGTTAAACTTAAATTAAGTTTGTACATTATGTTAGCTCCTTTATGATGTTTACGACTAACGAGTTCATTTCTTGGAAATATTTATTTGCATCAATGCACAGGTACTTAGTTGTCAATGATGTTTAGTTTTGTTAATGTAATGATGGTAGTAATGAAATGTTATTTATTTAATGATGCGAGTGAATTATTGTTTTGTATTTTATGCATGCTTTTTATCCTGATTTCACTTGTACCTTCGTATGATATAAGTTGTAAATTTAGGAATTATTTACAAGTGTTAAGTAAGGTTTGTCAAGTGATTTATTGTTAAAAACTTCGTTTTTAGGGTGGCGGCATGTTGCGCCTAATACGGCTAGTTAGTCAAAATACCTACCTATCTATAGTATCGGACAAGCCTTATAAACGATGTGCATGTTAAAATGAATTTAGTTCGCAATAAACCCGGTCAGAGCAAGACGCGTGCTATTTTATTTAAATACCCAAAAAGGAAAGTGCCATTCTGAACCTTATGGCCCGAACACACAGAATATTATTAAATAAGCTTAAAATAAATAATTAAAACTACTATCATTTTCGGACAACTTAAACGCGGTGCCATTTTGCGCTTTTATTCTGTGACGTCACCACACACTGTCAATGTCAGTGTCAATAAAAAAAGAAAATCAAAAATAGTAGTACCTACCATATTTTAGGTTATAAATTAATTGATAGACTTGTCTCATAAGTACAAAACTGAGAAAAATGGAAATTTATCAAATATCTATAAATTATTTACCTCGCGGCCTTTACTCCTCTGAGTTCAAAGGATGTAACATTGGAATTACTTGCGAAGTACATACCAGGAGTCAGACTTTCAGCTAATAATTCTCAAAGAACACTAATAATTTTGCAAAACAATGAAAATAACCTCCAACAATCATACAAATTACAAACAACTTATTGACAGTGACAGATTCTCCTTCTTTATTATTTGTGGTTGACAGTACAGACTATTTAGAAAATTAATTTTGACAGTGTTTGGTGTCGTCACGTTTCGTTCCGCCAATAGCGTTGCGTTTCGGAAATTTGCGAGGGAATTTGAAAAAGACTACTTTTAAATCATTAATTTCTCAATGGAAACATGTTAAATTGAAAAAATATATATATGGGTATTTTTCTTTAGCAATAAAGTTTACACATAATTTTTTTTGTTCGTTTCTGAATCACATGCAAATTGTCTATTGTCCTCAATTTTAGATTCACGTGTGGCATCGTCTGCTGCATTTAGGCCCGATGGTACCCACCTCCATTGACAGACGTCCGTTAACTCCGATATTTCGCTAATGCGATGGGCAACAAAAGGCTTAAAGCGACCACTGTCAGAACGAATCCAACTAAGTATAGTCTTTGAGTCAGACCACAAAAACACCGTAGCTACATTTATGTATTTTCGTAGCGGGTCAGACAGCCTCGCACCCATCAACGCGCCCTGAAGTTCTAAACGCGGCACGCTCATAACTTTGAGCGGAGCAACGCGAGCGCGTGCCATGATAAAAGCTACATGCCATCGTTCATTCGTCGTCTTGACCCTCAAGTAAGCTACACATGCAAAAACCTTACTACTTGCATCGCAAAAAACGTGTAGCTCAGGGGGGCTTTGCTTGTCCCAAGTGTCAGTGAAGATCCACCGTGGAATTCTAAAGTTCCTCACATTTTGAAGTTGAGCCAGCCAGTCCTGCCACCTGTCGTAGTGATCTGACTCAATCTTGTCGTCCCAACCCACTTTAGACTTCCACACCGATTGTAACAGGATCCGTCCCTTGACTGTCACGTAGAGTAGGAAGCCCATTGGGTCAAAAATGGACATGGTTAGTCTTAAAACTTCCCGCTTGGTAGGCCGCTTAACTCCTGTCTTTACTTGTTCACTTACTTTTGGGAATTTTAGCAGAAAGATGAAAGAGTCAGTTTCTTGGTCCCAGCGCACACCAAGTACCCTTTCAATATGGTTGTCCTTGCTGTCGGTGATGACCTTAAGACTACTGGGAGTCAGTTTGTCTATAGGTAGCTCTTGCAGTAGCCGCTTCGTCACAAAATTCCGCAGGTTGAAACCACCGGAGGCGTGAATCCGGACTACATCCATTACCAACTTGATCAAATCGTCCTTATCGTCCACCGAATGAATATAGTCGTCAACATAATGGTGGTCAACGATCGCTTTAAAAGCTTTCGGGTGTGTCGTCTCATACCTGCGGGCATTTAAATTTTTTACATATTGCGCTGATGACGGCGAGCATACGGCTCCAAAGGTCATCACATTCATCACGTAAGTGTTATTGTCCCAAAGTATCCTCTGGGCGTCACGGTCTTCTTCTCTTATGAGAACCCTATGGAACATTTCTTGGATGTCAGCCATCACTGAAAATTTTCCAGTCCGGAACCCCAACAAAACTGCTGGCAAAGACTTCATAAAGTCTGGACCACGTAAAAGGAAATCATTTAATGATTAACCTTGGGACTTGGCTGCGCAATCCAGAACTATCCGCAGCTTGTTGGGCTTATTTGGGTTGAACACCGCAAAATGTGGAAGATACCAAATTCTATTCTGGGTCGCGGCGTCTTCCGGTTGGATCTTTTAAATGTATCCCTTGTCCAAACTTTCTTCAATCTTGGAACTATACTGTAAAGCAAAATAAGGATTTCTTACCATCTTTTTGTTGACAGCAGTCAGGCGGCTCTTTGCCTGTGGAAGGCTATCTGGAAGCACCATACTTTCAGACTTCCAGAGCAGGCCAGTCTCCCATCGGCCTTCAGGCAAGAGCTTTGTCGTCAGCCCCATAGTTTTCAGCGCCTGCTGATCCTCCCGAGAGAGAGGAAAATCGCCTGTCTGCTTGACGCCAAACGAGTCCGTAGAAAAGGAAAGCTTGATCAGGTCATGTAGCCCTTCACATTCACAGAGGTGGAGAACAGTGTTGTCAACAGATGTCCCACCCAGTCCTACATTGCCGTGAAAGACATACCCTAAGTCAGTTTTAGAAATGATCGGCCCAGTTTTGTGTCTCTTTATGACTTGTCTAATAACAATAAGGTCTATATTGTCTTGTCCTATCAAAATGTCAATGTTTTGAGGTCGTGTGTCATAGTCATTTGTTACATAGTCGGTCAAGTATGGATATTTATTTACAATCTTTTTATAACAAAAACTATTTACAGACAAATTAAAGTTACGTACTGAACGCGCATTATTTACGATAAAAGAATTATCTTCATTAATTCCGCGGATAGGAAAAGACACCGTCTTCGAGTTCGGCTCCGTAGACATCATGCCCGATGCGCCGCGGATGCGGAGGCTGGCTGTCGGTCCGTCAATACCAGCTCTCTCGAGCAATGAAGAGCTTACCAATGTTAAAGCCGATCCTTCGTCTAACAAACCATACGTGATGATGTCGCCTTTTGTACCTGAGACCACGACTGGTACTACTTTCAATAATAAATGAGAGTCTTTATGCGTACAGGTATTGACCAAAGTATCATCATGTGTGGTCTCGTTCTCATTCGTCACTATGCGTGGAGAAGCGTGAAGCAGGCTGTGATGGGCTCGGACACAATTAGGGGCGGAGCATCTTGCTCTACGTTTACACGTTATCATTTGGTGTCGGTCATTAAGGCAAGAGAAGCAAAGTTTCTTGTCACTTACTAGTGTCCAGCGTTCATCGGTCGTCATTCTTTTAAATTCATCACAGTTTTCAAGTGTGTGCGCGGCACTACAGAGTACGCACGTAGATGCGGTCGTAGTCATCACAGGTTTCCATCTATAATCTGACCTTGTCTGTGTCTGTTGTCTCGTAATAGGAGCGACATAAGCAGCGCCTTTAGCTATAGTCATTAGCCAATCGGCTAAGTGCGAGAGTGTGGTTGTTTTGACAGAAAGATTGAATGCGTGCATTCCCCATTGTAGCCGCAACGTGGATGGTAATTTATTAACTATTTTTCGTAAGAGTGTTGGGTTCGTGTGATGTCCAACTTCTTCGGTCATTTTCATAGTAGCTGTCACATTTTGAACCGACGTAGCAAATTCGATTAACTGGTTGACATCGTCATGTCGTATGTCACGCATCTGTCTGATTTTGTTTATTAAAATTTCTATAATATGATCTGGTCTTCCAAAAACGTAATTTCAATGTGTCGATGATGCTTTTCAGGTCTGTAGCATTTACTAGGAGAGCGGATACAGCGTCTCGCGCTTTGCCCTTGAGACATCGTGATAGACGGGCTATGTTTTCTTCGTCGGTATATCCGCACAGTTTAGTAGAGGATACAAACTGGCTATAAAAAAGCGGCCAATCTTCTGGATTACCTGCGAATGGCGGTAATTCCTTCGCCGATGTCTGTCTAGACAGTAATTTGGATATGGCTAAGCCGCAGTGCAGCGACTCGCATTCTTTTGTATTAGTGGCGGTGGTGTCGCAGGCCTGTTTCACGGATGTCTGAGATGGCGCTCTGGACATACCTGAGGCATGGTCTTCCTCTACCAGTAATTGAGATTTAAGTTCTAAGATCCGAGCGCGTTCCTCGGCGGCTTCTATTTGTAGTCGTAAGTACTCTTGTCGGCGAGCTCTTACCACTGTCAGGTCACTGCAGTCCGAGCGAGCGGATGGCGTAGGCGACGGCGCACGGCTACCTTGGACGGGCTGTCGGCCCGTTTCCGTCAGGTCAGCGGCAGCATGCACGGTCGCTGGCGTCGTCATTACGCCCGACCGTAACTTCATAGGTTTGGTTGTTGATGGCGATGAAGGACCACCTTGTACGGTCTCTTAGGTTTTTAGTCCAAAATAAAACCCAGCGTTCAAGGAAAGTTATCCAATTTTCGTCTTGTCTTGTCTTGTCTCTTTCTTTTTCCTCCCTTGTCAAGTCATAGTCCATGGTCAGTCAGTAAAGAGGCTGGACGCCCGAACAATGACTATGTTCTCACTGACAATTCCCAGTAGGTGCAAGACTATTGAGAAATAATGTAAAAACCTACATTAGGACTATTGGGATGAAATGCTAGTGGATTGGAATATGTGCTATGGGAAGGACTATGGCACCTGCCTGACCAATGTTTAGAAACACGGATAAAATAGGCAGGTGGTGACTCGCCGCCATAGTCAATGGGCCCCCTAAAAAAGGCTGCACGATAATGTGCAGCAACGAGGGCAACACTAATTGAGTGGCTTAAGGGTGGAGAGGTGTCACTGGGCTTTAAACAACCATCCTGACCTGATGTGGAAGGAGTACGGCACCACGGTTACCAGGGCCGGCATTTCTTTCTTTAATTATCGAAACAAAATTCCCCAAGCCCCATTCAAATGTCATACAAACGGCCCCCCTAATTAACTTGGCGCGGCCCGAGGCTGAAGGCCGAGCCCCTCCCCCAGTGACTTCTTCTCCCCCCAAGTAATCCTCACGAAGCCGCAGGCCAAGTGACGCGAGCTCGAAGGGCGAGCTGCGAAGCGAGGCTGAAGGCCAAGCCATCCACACCAAGCACTTCTTTGTTTTTAATTTTTGGAAATCCAAGATGGCCGCCAAAAGTCTACTACCTCCGATTTGGATGAAAATCGATATCTAGGTGTATTTTGGGTTGAAAATCCAACTTAGATATTTTTTAGGAATCCAAGTATATGGCGTCTGGAATTTAGTAAAAAAACTTATTTCGTTCATAACGTCTCAGTGGGACCTCATAAGTGTCTGAAATTTTGTATACTGGGGTAAAGCATCCCGCAGAACGCGAAACTGAAATCAGATTTTGGATCCAAGATGGCCGCCCGTAAATTATATACATTTTTGTTATACAGGTTGATTTTGACCCTCTGAGCTATATTCAAGGAAAGTACTCTATGCGCAAAATAAAAAATACATGTTCTCATAAAATTACCATATTTCATAATAAAAACCAAAGATAGAAGCCGTCAAAGTTAAACAGAAAATTCCCAATCGCGGCGATACCGAGAGCGACGTGTCATGTCTCACCGCGCGCCGCCGCCGCCGCGCCGTATTCACCGCAAGCAATAAGTACCAGTACAAGCGGTCTTTGTATTGCGAGTTTGGCCATTGACCTATCATAGCACTCATAAAAGCTACCTACAAACAAAATTTGTACCTACTCAAACAAAATTTCAATGAATTAGGTCTGTACTTAATGTACCTAATTTTCACATCGCCAATCATAAGTTGCATTGCAATTTCCCTTCATACTTTCACGGGCTTAGGACCGTCAAAATACAGATGCTTTAGATCGACCTTGACAAAAACAGTAGGTATTTTAAATATTTTTTTACTTAAACGTAAATAAGGAATTTACTTACTTCTGCATTCAGGCGTATTTAAAAATTGTAATTAACTTATGTACAAATAATTAAAATCAACATAAAAACAAAATCAAACTAAATTACCTACCTATCGATATTTTAATAATTGTTCAAAATGAAGCCCGTTTCTCTCCAAGCAGAGTCTGGCGCGTTTCACTGCATTCCATTTTAGTTTTGAAATTATGGCACGGTCACTTTTTTACAGCGTCAAATGCACTAATAATACAGTTTTTTAGTTCTTCACGGCTTTGTGGCTCGTGGGTGTAAACACGCCGCTTTATTTCTCCCCACAAAAAGAAATCATAGGGCGTAAGGTCCGGTGACCTAGCAGGCCAAGCCACAGGCCCTCCACGACCTATCCAGCGATTCGGATATTCCTCGTCAAGGTACTCCTGTAACTGTCTGGCATAATGTGGGGGTGCTCCGTCGTGTAGAAATTTTGAAGATACCCGATTAGCGCGTCTTCCAACATTTCGTTAATCACACCTTGTAACATTTCGAGGTATGTTGGAGGCACATACCGGAGGTATTAATTCCCTGAGCTCGAAGGCGAGGAATACTCTCTGCTTCATACAAACTCCTGGCTTCATGCAAGTTTTTTCCACTCATAAAGTATACTCGTACCATTTCGTAGTACTCTCGTGGAGAACGCGGCATTGTATTAGTCGTGCGCAGTCACTTGCCGCTCGGCGCGGTGGAAAAAATATCGATTGATCGATCAAAACAAATATGCGTACACGACTGACGGGGTGGCGGGTGGCGGTGGGTGGGTGGCCGGCGCGGGGATGGGGAATGCACCGAATGCACGGAGTTCGGCTGGCGCGTAGCATAGCAACGCGGTCATTGACAAATAATAATAGGTTCGCCATATAATGTAATTTTTGGGAATTTTCCTTTTGAAAAATTTACAAAAAAAAATAATTTTTTTTTGCTTTTTTGTGTTCTATTAGTGATTCTGATTCTGAGATTTCGATAAAGCTCAGTATTACAAAATCAACCTGTATAATTATGTGATATTTTTTCTGAAATGTAGGAGGTTGTAACCCATTTCCGAGTGTGTAATTCTGAGTATTTGTGTAAGTGAAAAGCGAGGCCGCAGGCCGAGCTACGTGGCGAGAGTGAAGCCTGAGCTCCTCTTGACCTCACTTCCCCAAAAATCACCCCAACTCCCCCAGTGTCTAAGCGAAGCCTGAGGCCGAAGGCCAAAGATTGAGCTCTTTCGCGAGATCGTAGGCCGATCTGCTACTACCAACACTGAGCGTTTTTTCTTTAATTTTCCAAGATAGCCTCCAATAGTTAACTGCGTCCGATTTGAAATTCAGTAAGCAAGGGTTTTTTGGATTGCGGAATCCAAATCTGTCATTTTTTGGAATCCAAGATGGCGTCTTGACTTTAGAATTTTAAATTAAATTTTTTATAACGTCCTACTGGTACATCGTAGTGGTCTGAAATTTGTATGTTGCTGTATGCTGGCGTAAAGCACCTCGCGGAACTTGAAACTGCAAAAAAATTTTGATGCCAAGATGGCTGCCCATATATTTTTTGATGTTTCCTTTTCTGACTGCAGTTTTTTACCCATTTTCTTAACTGCAATGGACATGTGCTTTATTTAACTTCAACAACTGCACGAAAAGCCGCAGGTTGCTTGCAGCCCGCGCAACGCCCGAAAAACTAGTTTTCATTATTTATATATAACTTGTATTATACAGGGTCTAACAAAATTGTGAAAATTGTAACAAAAGTGTCGCGTCGAGCGAGATACCGTCCATACGCTAATCTGTTTGCTCCGTTTTGTTAAATTCACTGAGTGCGTAAAAAGTAATCGTATTGCTATAAAGTTTACGTCAAAACAATCATTAGTCAAACCTCAATCGATTAGTATAAGTCACAAAAGTGCATAGTCAACCTAACAACCAGGAATTTTAAATAATCACTTGCATAAATCGTTAAAAGTGCCCCGTAATTGAGTACAGCATTAGTGCGCCGGCCAGCTGTTTTATGAGTCATCAACCTGTCCTCACTCAACTTGCCTATAGTTCGTCTGACCGCCCGCACTCGCTTTAGTTGTGACGCTCTATTTCGCCGCTTTCATTAGCATATTAACGGCGCAGTGGATTAACGCTCGTACCATTATCCAGAGGACGCGAGATCGAATCCCACCACCTTGAAAATTTATTTTTTTATTTTTTGCTTATTATTTTATTTTACTCTTCCGCAATAATGGAAAATGACAAAGAAATAGTGTGTGCCGGATGCCACACGAAAATAACAGATAAGGAATACCTAAATTGTTCTTTATGCAAAAAATCATATGATCTTATATGTGCTAATGTCTCAGAGCAGAGGTTTCAAAATATATTGACGGGTGAACACAGGACAAAATGGAGATGTGTTTGTTGTATTAGTAAAATGCCCAAATCAGACAATAGCAACACTCCTGTGCGTGGCGCCTCTGATACAGTTAATATGAATAGAGGTGCGGCGGCGTGCAACCTTACGCAGAACTTAGATAGCAGCATGCTCAACGACACTGTGGAGATGACGGACATTCAGTCTTTCATGCTCGAAGCTCGACAGTGGCGTGAGGAGTGGAGGGCTACACGCGTACAGCTGGAAATTTTTAATGGGATAGTAGAAAAATGTACACAGAGGCAAGAAGAAAGCGATAAGAAGTGCAACCAGCTACAGCAGCGGGTGGATAGCCTGGAAAAGCAGGTAGCTGAACTGAGGTCTACCAGCGACACGTCTTTGCAACAAACTGTGGAGCGCTTAAAAGCAGAAATAAATGACCGCGATCAAGAACTTCTTGGAAACGACATCGAAATTTCAAACATTCCCGAGGAAAATGGTGAAAATTTAGTTCACATTGTCACCACTCTAGCGGATAAATTGTGTGTCGACCTGGTAGATCAAGACATTGTGAGTGTAACGCAAGTTGGTCGATCTTCGGAGTCTCCTGTCGGTGAAGGTGCAGTGGCGCGGCCACGGCCCATCGTTGTCCGTGTTGCGCGGCACACACTACGCGAAGAGCTGCTGCGTTCGGCGCGCGTGCACCGTGGTGCCAGCACTGAGGGGATGGGCCTGCCTGCACCGTATCGCAGTTTTTACTTCAATGAGCGATTGACGAAAACAAATCGTTTGTTGTTCAGACGGGCACGAGAGATGGGTGGGTCTCAGAATTGGTGATTCGTCTGGACAAAGGACGGCCGAATATATGCACGGCGACACTCAGGTTCGGACTCCCCTAGACACCGCATCCGCAGTGAAAGTGACTTGGTTAGAGTTTTTGGGTCTGCTGCTGTTGGGCCGTCTGTTGTTCCAAACGCCTCATAGACACTTTATAAGCTTCCTTAAACATAGTAGTAAAACTGTGTCTTTACAATGCGAAACCTTAATAATTTGTTTGTTTTTATTATTATTACTCCTGCAATGTATTTATGCGTATTGTTTAATGTATCGTTCTCTTAAAAAGTTATGCTCTTGTACCTCTTCATTTGCTGTAATTGTTATTGTTGTGTTAGGATTCCATTCACTTTTATTCTTGGTTTTTAGCGTGTTCCTGTTGTCTGTTTTGTTTGTATTTCTTTCGCGTGTTGTCCGTATATGTTATGTTACTGTTTTAAGTCACTCTGAACGTTCTGACGATACCATTTACTGTAAGTCTTATAATAAAACAGTTATGTTGCATGTACGAGGCAGGCGAGACAAATGCGTCACAAATTCACAAAGACATAAATCAGTGTTCCCCGAACTCTTTATAAACCAATTTTTCTTAATTTTACATTTATCTGGTACCTATTATGGGTAACAAATTAAAGCTTTTTAAATTGGGTCTTTTTAATGCGGGATCACTGAACACAGGTCATGATGATTTTCTCGTTGTAATGGATCGGTACAACGCAGATATAGTGGCTATCAACGAAACTTGGCTTAACGATAAACAGCTTGAACGCGCGCCTGCTGTGCCAGGCTATCGGTTTCGTGCCATCCCACGGCCAACACATAAGCGACGGGGGCGCGGGGGGGGGGGGGGGGCCTCGGCTTTTATGTTAAGAAAGATGTCCATGTACGATATCTTCCTCATCCAAACGACTTTATAGAGCAAATGTGGTTGTCCACACGAGTAAATGGTTATAAACTATTAGTTGGAACTGCCTACAAACCTGAATGGGTGAATGAGGATATATTTATTGACGCACTTACTGACTCCCTTAATAGTTTATCGGGGCATGACTATGTGGTGTTGCTGGGAGATTTTAACATGGATCTGCTGAATAACTCTAATAGTAGTACCAGAAAATTCAATGAGTTTCTTAATTATATGAGTCTTCAGCAACTTTTGACTGATCCCACTCATTTCACTTCACACTCTGCAAAGTTAATTGATGTCGTATGCACTAATGCTCCGCACCGTGATGTATCTGTCAATAACATAAGGTAAATATGGGCATTCCATGATTAACGTTACGTTATCATTAAAGAAAAGTAAAACACCGCCTAGATACTTCATGTATAGACCTTTAAATCAGATAAACTTGAGTAATTTCAATGAAGATTTAAATTCGATTGACTGGACCGAAGTTACTAAGTTATCGACAGTTGATCTAATGTTAGATAAATTTAATCAAAATTTAACAACTCTTTTCAACAAGCATGCACCAATAAAAAAAATTGTATCGAGGGAAGGGTCTTTGCCCTGGGTTACTGACGTTTGTAAGCGTATGATTGAGGAGCGTAACCTAGCTCACGAGAAATACCGTAAGACGCAGGAAGGGTCAGATAAGCAATATTATAAGGAACTGAAGAAGATGGTGGAAACTAGTATCGCTGGAGAAAAACGTGCCTATATTGATAATTTGGTGAACCGTCATATTCATGATAGCAAAAAATTCTGGAAAAATCTTAAGAGTAAAGTTTTGCCTAGTCAGAATAAAGAGCAACTACTTCCCGATAACTTTAATGACCCTAATAAAATTAATAATCATTTTCTAAAGCTTCCAAATGACAACACAAATAATCCGGTAGACGCTAAAAAGTTTGAAAATAGTAAGTTCTCCCGTGAGATTTTGCACTTAAAGCCTGTTAGCAATGAAGTAAAAACAAATTCTATGGGAGTTGATGGTCTTAGTAAAGACATGATCTGCTTGACTCTTCCCAGCACACTGGACATAATTACAGCTATTGTCAACAAATCAATCACTACAGGTTATGTGCCAAAGTGTTGGAAGGAAGCAATCGTGACTCCACTGCCTAAAGTTGCTAACCCTACTGAGCTCTCAGACCTTAGACCAATCAGTATATTGCCATTCTTATCTAAGCTACTGGAGAAAGCAGTTTACACTCAATTGATTGAGTTTGTTGAGCGACTCAATATCCTCCCTAAACAGCAGTCCGGATTTAGAAAAGAGCGCGGCACAGTGACTGCTTTACTTGATGTGGTCGATAACATATTGGCCGAACAGGATAAGGGTAAAGGTACTATCTTAACGCTCCTGGATTTCTCGCGTGCTTTTGATTGTTTGGACAAACGACTTCTGCTAGCCAAGTTGTCATTCTATGGCCTTAGTCCCGAATCTCTAGCATGGTTTGAGAGCTATCTCACGGGCCGGTGTCAGTCGGTGCAACTTCAACGGAGCGACGGCAGTATATTGCAATCGGACTCACTACCAGTTCATCGCGGAGTTCCACAGGGCTCAATATTGGGTCCACTTCTTTTTAATATTTATAGTGCCGATCTTGTTTCGACTATTAAACATTTCAGGTTTCATTGTTATGCCGACGATGTGCAACTCTACATCTCTATGGCACCTAGTGAAGTTTCGCATGCCATTCAACTTCTGAACGAATACCTGAGCAGAATTGTCAATTGGTCTAAGAGAAATGCGCTGCTCTTGAACCCTTCTAAATCAAAATACATGATAATGGGCTCAAAATGGCAGATAACTCAGATATCAGATTTCAAACCAACCTTTCTTGTCGATATGCAACCAATTGCACAGGTTAAGGAGGCTAGGAATTTGGGACTAGTACTTGATGGTCAGTTAAGATTTGAGGCACATTTTTTGAGCTTGGTGAAGAACTGTTTCTATCGTCTAGTGTAGTCTCTTATACAAAATTCGCAATTGTCTTTCTAAAGAGTCACGTCTCACTATTTGTGAAGCACAGATACTATCTAAACTTAACTACGGAGACCTTGTTTATGGGCCACGACTTCTATGTAGAACTAAACTGTTGGTGCAAAGAGTGCAGAATGCATGTCTTCGCTTTTGCTATGATATTCCTCCTAGAAGTCACATAACGCCATATCTAAACAAGGCTTCCTTGCTTAAAATGGAAACACGCTGACGACTGCACCTCGCAAGCTTGTTATTTGACCTAATGAAACTAAAAAAACCTGAATATTTATTCGAAAAACTAATGTTCCTATCACAGCGTCACGCGAGGGGCGCGCGTCCCGTGCTCTCAACACAAAGGCACAGAACTGTAGCGTTCACAGGTAGTTTTAGATATACGGCAGCAAAGTGTTGGAATAATATTCCTCCGCCCATTAGAATAGTCACAAGTAAATTTACTTTCAAAAAATTATATAAAGAACACCTTCTTGAGACACAAAAAAATGATATGCCCAAACACTTTGCTCGCCGTATCAGCCGAATATACACCTTGAACGTTTAAAGTAGCGTCCTATGTTTAAAACAGACAGGGTTATTAATTTGTAATTATTTGTGAGATTATTAATAGATTATTAATGTGATATTGAATGGTATGTGTAAATTTTATGTGTAATTTTTTTTTGTGTAAATTTTGTTTTTTTTGTTGTGTATTTTTAATTGGTATATTTGGCCATCGTAATTGTAATATAATGATTATAAGTATGCAATCAATTGAAATTTTATAATTATGCATTTTAATATTAATATTGTTATTTTCATTCGATTGTACTTATTTTATTAATTTTGATTAATATTATTTTTCCTATAATTATTATTTTCAAACGTACCTCAGCAGTGGGTCTTGTTCGCGTGCTCTCAATTAAGGGCGCCAGCTGAAAATCAGCTGCTACTCTCTCAGAGTAGCGTTTAGCTGAGCTGTAGCCTTTTTGTGTGACTGTGGCACACAGCTGCTAGATTAATATTTTATTAATTTAATTTTTGTTTCATTTAATATTTTATATAATTAATTGTTAATGTATCTATATTGTATCTATATTGTATCTTAATTGTGAATGATATTTGTGTGTTGCAGTGAACAAATAAAATTAAAAAAAAATTAAAAAAATATACTGTAACTATTTTAAGGGTGGATTCAGTCCATGATACTGAACAACTTTCCCCAAAGAAGATATACCGAAATATGAAAAATATTTTTTGGCCTTCCATACAAGTTGACCGATCAGCTGTTCCGAGTTTCTAAGGAAAGCCAAAAAATATTTTTCATATTTCGACATATGTTTCTTGGGGAAAGTTGTTCAGTATCATGGACTGAATCCACCCTTAAAATAGTTTCAGTATATTTTGTTACACGTTATATATTTTGTATGTTTAACTTGTTTCTGACCGACAGGTGCTATGATTGATCGGTATGCCATAATGTTCAGGGTGCTCCAGTGATTTCAAGAAAAATCGGTCGGACAGACGGACAGACGGACAGACGGACAGACGGACAGAAAACAATGATAATTTATTTAATTTCTTCCTTTAGTTCATGATTTTGGCATTCTTTGTTTTTGATTTTAGAAATAAAAAGCAAAAATCCGCTAGTTTCCAACAAGTACAGTAACAGGCTCGTTGCAGAAAGTTTTCAACAAGTACAGTTACAGGTTCGTTGCAGAAAGTTTCCAACAAGTACAGTTACAGACTCGTTGCAGAAAGTTTCCAACAAGTACAGTTACAGGCTCCTTGCAGAAAGTTTCCAACAAGTACAGTTACAGGCTCGTTGATGAAAGTTTCCAACAAGTTCAGTTACAGGCTCGTCGCATAAAGTTTCAAACAAGTACAGTTACAGGCTCGTTGTAGAAAGTTTCCAACAAGTTCAGTTACAGGCTCGTTGCAGAAAGTTTCCAACAAGTTCAGTTACAGGCTCGTTACAGAAAGTTTCCAGCAAGTACAGTTACAGCAAGTTGTAAAAAGTTTCCAACAAGTTTAGTTACAGGCTCGTTGCAGAAAGTTTCCAACAAGTACAGTTACAGGCTTGTTGTAAAAAGTTTCCAACAAGTTCAGTTACAGGCTCGTTGCAGAAAGTTTCCAACAAGTTCAGTTACAGGCTCGTTGCAGAAAGTAACTCTAAGTTTTTCTTTAGCTAGGCAATTTGTGAGATGATGAGCAGCTACTTCCGCTTTTGAGGAGTTGGGGCTTAGGCGCCAGTTCGAAATACTCTCAAGCTTATTATGAAAAATAATTTATTTGTATATTAATACCTTTGTAAAAGGTAAGAAAAACTATTCCTTATTATTTCAAGATGGACTCCCAGATGTTGAGCACTTTAATAAAATCAAAACTAAACTGAATTGCAATATCATTTAATCCTTTGTTTGCTAATATAATTGATTGCAGCTCTTGTGGCGCTCTTATGCTTCTATTATGCAGCTTTAATAAAGCCTAGCCATCTAGAAGAAAATGAGCTCAAAATAGTGCTTCAGTTGTGCTACTTATGTGTTGCGTGTACTCTGGTACTCTATTTCTTTTCCTAAAATTTTTTGTCCGAATTTCATTACCCATAACATTTTTGCTATAAACTTTAGTAGCAATGATGTTCGAATATCCAAAATTTTGTTTTAAATAATAATCTTAAGTCAAAAGTTTTGTATCATAATATCAGGTGCTATAATAATTGGATATTTCAATTTTTTATGCTATAAAGTCACATGTCCTAAGTGTTGCGTAGCAAACTATAGAGCGCACTGATTGCAGGTCTAATAGACAGTTGAGTAAAAGTTTTCGAGCAAATCATGTTTGATCAAACTGCATTAGATTTCAAATAGAACCTTGTATAATGTGTGTTAGTCCGAATGTTAATTTATAGTAAAATTTTAGTCCTAAAAACCTTAGGTTTATAATTAGGTTTCAGTGACACAGAAATGAATTGCTGTAAAACCGACTCCTCGTAGTCTAGTGAATAATGTAACATTAAAGTTTTTTTTACCATAATTTTGTTTCCACGTAATTTTTAGTTTGAAAAATATTTGAAGCATTTGAAACAAGTGCTAGGACAGTTTAAGGCAAACCTATCGGTTAGGTTAGGTTAGAACTGCGACCAACATACATATGAGTCGAGCGAGTGAAGCGAGCGTGCCGCGGTAGCGGCCGGTGAGTGCTAGGATAGTTCTATCCATTTTACTAGGTTACATATTGTAAAATGTTTTTATGAACAGTTTTATCGATAACTTAAGTTAATATGAAATGTTAGTTCGATATACCGTTTTTAGGGTTCCGTAGTCCACAAGGAACCCTTAAAGTTTCGTCATGTCCATCAGTCCGTCCGTCCGTCCGTCCGTCTGACTGTCCGTCCGGGCTCGTACTCCACCGCTACTGCACCGATTGTCACGAAAATTGGTGGAGAGATAGATATTGAAGTTCCAAAAGTTTCTTTTTAAAATTATGAAAAAAAGGTTTTTTTTTCAGACCCCGTCCCATACAACGAAAAGTAAATTAAAAAAATTTAATTGGACTAACCCCAACGTGTGGGGTATCGTTCAAAAGGTCTTTTAAAATGCAAAAAAAACTGCTTTGAAACTATGTAGATCGAACCCCCCCAGTCTTGAGATAATCTAATACAAAGTTAAAATTTGAGGTGTCCTCCCACCGTAACTTTTGAAATATTAATAAAATAATTCTGAAAAAAATGTGGTATATACCTCAAAGTATGTACTTTCAATTAAAACTATAGCGGTCTCGGTATCATAGATAGTTATTTTTTAATACGTCATAAATCGTAAACCGCAATTTAGAACTTTTATATTGTTACTTGCTGCTACGGAACCCTTTATGGGCGAGTCAGACTCGCACTTGGCCCTGTTTCCTAGTAACAAAAACAATTTTAAAATTTTTATTTCATGAAATTTGATTAGACAATATAAAACTGCGATGATAACTATTCGATTTCTTAAGAAAAATATATATTAAAAATCGTGGAAATGAAATTCGATGTCAAAAAAATCTGTATTATAATAGACATCCGCTTACATGCTGCATGCTTACTTGCATTCCCACTATAGGGCACATTATATTATATTTGACATTAATTTAGGGCTAGTTATCATTCGGACACATGATAATTATGGAAAACAAAATTAAAGATTTTAAATATTATGGAATGTAATATTTATAGCAAACAAATTTAGGGCATTTTGTATTTAGGGATTTCAACTTTAGGGCACGTGATATTATATGACATTATATTAGGGCTAGAAATCATTCGGACACATGATGATTATGGAAAAAAAAATTATGAGACCTTAAATTATAGATAACATTTTTATGAGATAAAATAGAGAACCGTTGCGTGCTCTACAGTTTTGGCCTAAGCACCTCAGGATTTAATCTGGGGGCACGGGAGTGCCCCCGCCAAGACGAGCCAAGCGGAGCGCAAGGGCACTTCCTACCTTTTCTTGAAACCTTTCGTCGTTTTTTTGAATTCTCATAACTTTGGTTTGGATGATGCTAAATAGTTAAAAATTTCAAGATATTATGATACTAGTACAATCATTAAACGTACAAAGTTTAAATGTCGTAGCTATTATACTTTAGATTTTATAAATGTCTAAAAACCCCCGATTTCCTCACTGATTCACTCACTCACTGATCATCAAAATTCTTAAGGTACTTCCTGAAGTCCTAGAACGCTGAAATTTGGTATGTAAGCTAATATAGCTACAAAGACTACAAAAAAAATAATTAAAAGACCAAACCTAACCTAACCTTTCCCGTCGGAAATAGGAGGTGCAAGTTTGTATGAGACTTGCACTAATACATTTGCACTAACATGCAAATAGTGATGACGGTGACATCAGCCAAAGTCACTAGATGGCGCTGACTGTATTTTGAAATGCGCTATCGACATTTTTCTACTGCGAACGATGATCGATTGTTCGATTGTTAGGAAATATTTGCATTCATATTCGTAATTTCGTAGTCGTATCGTATCGTTTATATTTATGTAGACATAGTAAGGCGAAAGTAAAGGCCCGGGGTCAACATAGGTTATTTTTAAACTAAAAAAAGTCCATTAACCAACTTACAAAAATAAATGAAATCCCAACAAAAACATTTTCATGTAAAAATGTTGCCAAGACGAGTCTACATAGCTTACCCTGTGAAAAAGTTATCAGATCTATACTAATATTATAAAGCGGAAGAGTTTGTTTGTTTGTTTGTTTGTTTAAACGCGCTAATCTCAGAAACTAATGGTCCGATTTGAAAAATTCTTTTTTTGTTGGGTAGTCCATTTATAGAGTAAGGCTTTAGGTTATATAACATTACGTTCCGACAACCACGCGAACGAAGTCGCGGGCACAGCTAGTCTCAAATAAAGCCAAGCTCTAAAGACTACACGCTCTGAACCTACAAGCTCTACACTACACCTTAATCAAAATCTATGTAAAAGTAGAAAGATCTCATGTAGAGCCAAGATTCATGATCTATGCGCCCTTACTTTACCAAGCCTAACTTGAACGTGAAATAAAACGGTCAAGCATCACGTTTTGAATAAAATGTAGATATGTGAAGTTAGGCTTGGTAAATTAAGGGCGCATAGATCAAGAATCTTGGCTCTACATGAGATCTGACCACTTTTTCATATATTTTGATTAAGATGTAGTGTAGAGCTTGTAGGTTTAGAGCATATAGTCTTTAGAGCTTGGCTTTATACGAGATCTGATAACTTTTTTAAAGGGTAAAACTATGTAGACTCGTCTTGGCAACATTTTTACATGAAAATGTTTTTGGTGGGATTAGATTGACTTTAAAACCCTTATGCAGCAAATTTGCGTTACTTGGACAAATTAAACAGTTTAACGACCATTGCATTTAGATCTTCTTATTTGATACTTACAATATTCAAACTCAAGTTACTTGATGTCTAATCACTATTTATGATTTTATGTTACATACAGAGCGCGTACACGGTGCATTACGGAATAATATGGTACGGGACGTACATAGTGCAGATGTTCTTCGTGATTGCCAGCCTGCTGCTCGTCTACCACCTGGAGAAGGCAAATGAGACTCACCAGATTACCTTTATGAGCTTTCCTAAGCTTTTGTTCTTACGGTTTTTGAGGTAAGTTTTATTAAATCTGTTAAACCTCTTGATATTGACTGTATTTATTTATACCTTCTTGTATCTACTAATTACTCAATTAAACAATATTTTATAACTTATTAAAAAAAAAACTTAACTTAGGTATTCTATTTATTAATAGACTTTTTTTCTTCTTCTTTAATACAAAAACGCTTAGGTTCACCTGGTTCACCTGGTTCCGTGGGCATATTTCCGTGCCTAGGCTCTTCTTTTAGGCCCCTTGCACGTGAGGGAGGCATCGACATTTTTCTGTGTCTCCCCTTTTGCGGGCTGGTTTTGCGTTGTCACTCGAGCCAGCCCAACTCATCGTGGAAGCGGAGCAATGCAAAGGGTGAGCTGCACGCGTCCGTCAGCGTACTTGGAGATCCCAGGTACTCCTCTCTTGTTGATGCAACGCACGGCCACTGCAGTATCACGTGCTTTGCTGTTTCTTCTGCCTCTATGCAGCCTCTGCATAGGAAGCTATCGGTTATACCTATAATGAATAGATGTTTGTTTAGAGTACAATGCCCTGTTAGTAAGCCTATCATTTTTTTGAGCTTTACCCTTGGAAGTGTGAGTAGTCGGCGTGAGTAGCGTGGATTCCACTCTGGGATGGCTTCCCTTGCTTGCCGACATGTTCGTAGGGTGTTCCAGACTTGTTGTTTTTCATTGTTAGTGTTAGTTTTGATCCAGGAGCGAATTTAGTTGAAGTGGATGGGGGCACGCGGTGATGATCCTATGGGTACCATGCCCGAGCCCCTCCTTGCCAGTTCGTCCGCTGCATCATTGCCCAGTGATCCGCTGTGGCCTTTGATCCATTGGATTGTGACCTTGTTGTTATACTTACAGATTTGTTCCAGTGCCTTGTGGAATTCTAGAGTTAGTGCAGAGTCGATCATCGGGTTCCTCAGAGCATGAAGGACTGCTGCGCTGTCAGTTAGGATACTAATAGATATGTTCGTTACCTTTAACCTGTTGATTTTCGCCGAGGCGTGGGATATGGCTACACATTCAGCCTGGTAAATGGAGTTTTCCTTACCCAAGGCAATGGCGTAGTATATATTGAGGTCGTGCAAGAAGACACCGGCTCCTACCTTTGTGCTCGTCTTAGGCTTAGGTATAAATACTTAGACAAAGTCTTAAGGGTCCGGTCCTTATTTTAGTGATTTTGACTTCTTATTTGGAGCTGTAGTGCTACCGGGAGCGCACATTACGATCACGCTTTTCGGATTACTTTTACTTTTTGTCCTAGTTTGCTATACGCGTACTGTACGTGTAAGGACGCTTGTGCATTGCTCCGAATCCGAACCATATTCAAATCAAATCCGAATCTGACTCAAATTGGCCTTCCTAGTGATTGTATGGATGCTTGTGCACTTAGTCGTAAACGGTTCAAATCCGATTCGTATTCAAACCAAGAATTCTCACATCGGGTCGTTTTTATTTCGGATCAAAACCGACTCGAATTGGCCGCCGTAGAAATTGTACGTACGGCTGTGCACCCACTCGAATTCGATTCATATTCGAATTTCGGGTGAGGTACGGGGAGGGAAGCACGCGTTGCACGCCCCGCCCACTGTCCCGTCTCGCCCGATAGTGTTGCCGATAATATAGAAATTAATGTATAATATCGACAGTGTTATTGATAATGTTTCTGCTATTGCTATAACAATTGATACTATTTATAGTTCTTCTTTGCTGGTCTGGGAGAAAAGAAAAAACATAGAATGTACCAGCTGCTTCTCTTCCCGTGCAGATCGTAAAAGTCGATTGAGGGAATGGACGAGAATCTGAATCATATGAATAGGCGATGCGGTTAGCAACCCATCACTATTATGATTTCCCTTTTCCACCTTCATGCCCACCATTACGCTAAAAGTGGTCTGGGCTTTACCGCCCTTGGCTCTGTCTACCCCGTTAGGGATAAAGACGTGATAGTGTATCTGTGTACTATTGATAGTTTGATATTATAGATAATTAATGACCTTTATTTAAGTAGGTAATATTGGTTAGGGGGCGTCCATAAATTACGTGAGGTGTTTATTTTTAATTTTCTGTAAGGTGAGATGTCGTGAGATTTTATTCAACCCCCTCCCCCATACCCCAATCTCACGTGAGATTTTTCAAAATGTGGGTTTCTTACGTAAACGCGTTGGATTGTTATTGTAAAAAGAAAAAAAAAATGCTTTGTGCTTTTATTTACGACTAGTTAAGACTAGTAATCAATATTACTGAGAGTTTAATTATAAGTGTAATAAAAATTTAACAATAGACAGGCGGGCTACACTGTACCGTAAATTCAGATTAAATTGAGCTATTTGGTATAAAACAAATATGGTGGTTTGACCAGTCAGTAGATGTATAACGTCACAGTATGAATGAAAATATTTTCTTTCGAACGAATTAGTGAATGATCTTAATCGTATTACGATTACGCTTAAGAATGTACAATCTGGATTAAATGGACCAAAATAGTATATTTTTTTTGTTTCAATCAGAAAAAATTTACGTGATATTTGCCGAGACCCCCCCCCCCCCTCTCTCCAACGTAAGAATAGATGAGATTTGACTCGACCCCCTCCCCCCTTAAACATCTCACGTAATTTATAGACGCCCCCTTACGAACACCGGACGTTGTCACTAGAGATGGGCATATACCCGGGTATGTAAACCCACGCTTGGATATATACCCGATAAGCACCGGGTAAATACCCTTATCTACCCGTTTGGTGGGTAGATTGAAATATTTATTAATAAACGGGCAAGTATGAGTCGGGCTCGTACATGAAGGGTTCCGTACCACTGTACAATGTTTTAAAACGCTAAAGAAACACGTTTCTTCTATGACGACCCCCTTTACTAGAAAGCGGCGTAAACTTAGCTGTAAGTAACGATTTGACGTCAACATTTGTGCAAAACAAAACAAAGTGACTATTGTTAAGAGATATTATAAATATCCTATGATAATAAAGATATTTTGAATTTTGAATTTTTTTTTTGAATTTTGAATTTTTAACTTTATTTGATTTTTAGTATTTAGATAGATAGATAGATAAAAAAAAATATTATTTGGTATTTGTTGTTATAGCGGCCACAGTAATACATAATCCGTGAAAATTTCAAGTGTCTAGCTATTACTGTTCAAGAGATAGAGCCCTGTGACAGACAGACAGACAGACGGACAGTGGAGTCACAGTAATAGGGTCCCGTTTGCACCCTTTGGGTACGGAACCCAAATAAATTAGTGCGAGTCCTCTAATTATCTGTAATTAATATATCTTAAATAGCCATAACTAAATTAGCCATATTAAATATACAGATATAATCTCATTTGATGTCTATTTGCATATTTTAAAATATAACTAGGTTAAAAATATATTTGCCAGTAAAAAATGTAAACTTAGACATGTCAATTCATATGTTCCCATACAACGGGTAGATTGGGGTAAATACCCGACATACTAATTTGTGGGAAATGTTATAAAAAGTTGATGGGGGATTGAAAAACTCGTCAATACGAATATCATTTGTTCCGGGATGAACCTCGAAATCAGTAGTTATGGCCTTCAAATAAGCAGTCAAAAATAATTCTCTCTATGTTTTGCATGAGGGTTGTCCATATGTTGACATCGCGTTTGATGTCTGATTGCCTAGTTTAACATATAATTAGGTCTACCAACATTTTCCAGCAAAAAATGTAAACTGAGACGTGTCAATTCGTATGTTTCCATACAACGGGTAGATTGGGGCATGCTAATTAGTGGAAAAATGTTATAACAAGTTGATAGGGGATCGAAGAACTCGTCAATACAAATATCTTTTGTTCCGGGACGAACCCCGAAACTAGTAGTTTTGGCCTTCAAATGAGCAGTCAAAAAGAATTCTCTCTATAATATGTATGAGGGTGTCCATATGTTGACATCGCGTTTGATGTCTGATTGCTTAGTTTAACATATAATTAGGTCTACAATCATTTTCCAGCAAAAAATGTAAACTGAGTCGTGTCAATTCGTATGTTTCCATACAACGGTTGGGGTAAATAAATAACAAGTATAATAATAGTGCCAGCAACTGACGGCGGTTAAATGCAGGCAGGACACATAGTGAATGCGGCCTCTCCAATCAAAGTCTGGCGGTGCACTAACGAAATCGGTGGCCTCGAAATTCACGAATTCGATTCGGATTCGGCTGCAGTGCACAGACGCTACTCAAGAATTTTCCGTCCGAATTTTTCTCGGATTCGGAGCAGTGCACAACCGGTCTTAGACCGGTTGTGCACTGCTCCGAATCCGAACCATATTCAAATTCATTCATTCATTCAAACCAAGAATTCTCACTTCGGGTCGTTTTTATTTCGGATCAAAACCGACTCGAATTGGCTGCCGTAGAAATTGTACGTACGGCTGTGCACCCACTCGAATTCGATTCATATTCGAATTTCGGGTGAGGTACGGGGAGGGAAGCACACGTTGCACGCCCCGCCCACTGTCCCGTCTCGCCCGATAGTGTTGCCGAAAATATAGAAATTAATGTATAATATCGACAGTGTTATTGATAATGTTTCTGCTATTGCTATAACAATCGATACTATTTATAGTTCTTCTTTGCTGGTCTGGGAGAAAAGAAAAAAACATAGAATGTACCAGCTGCTTCTCTTCCCGTGCAGATCGTAAAAGCCGATTGAGGGAATGGGCGAGAATCTGAATCATATGAATAGGCGATGCGGTTATCAACCCATCACTATTACGATTTCCCTTTTCCACTTTCATGCCCACCATTACGCTAAAAGTGGCCTGGGCTTTACCGCCGTAGGCTCTGTCTACCCCGTTAGGGATAAAGACGTGATAGTGTGTGATAGTGATAGTATCTGAGTACTATTGATAGTTTGGTATTATAGATAATTAATGACCTTTATTTAAGTAGGTAATATTGGTTACGAACACCGGACGTTGTCACTAGAGATGGGCATATCCGGGTATTAATTTACCCACGCTTGGATATACACCCGATATGCACCGGGTAAATACCCGTATCTACCCGTTTGGTGGGTAGATTGAAATATTTATTAATAAACGAGTGCGAGTCCTCTAATTATCTGTAGAAATGTATAAAAAGGTTGTCTTATATATAAATAAATTTATATATCTCAAATATTAAATGAAAAAGATTAAAATCACTAAAAATATACCTACGCGCGGCGGCCACTGCGGGTGGTTAAGGTGAAGAGGTAAGCAAATGACCTTGAAGTGTGAAATAAATTGTTAACTCGTAAATATGGTGATAATTTCCATATTGCTCTTCGTCATGCACTAGATATCCTTTTAAATTATTTTATGAACTGCCGTTGAAACTATTATTGGTGATCCGTCTAGCTTTAAAACCTGCCGTGGCCACTTTTGGCGGAGGCAAGTTTTAAAGCTAGACGGACTAATGTTAATACTTTCAACGGTGGTTCATAAAATAATTTAAAGGGCTATCTAGTGCATGACGAAGAGCAATATGGAAATATGTATATATATATATCACCATATTTATATTTATTTTATATTATTTTATTAATTTATATTTATATAAGTTAACAATTTATTTCACACTTCAAGGCCATTTGCTTATCTCTTCACCTTAATTCAGTTCAGTCGGGGCTCACGTGCGAGTAGTGACGCACGCGCAAGCTTTGTTCGTCGCCTAGGTACTCTACCGATCCGGCCGTTTTAAAATGGAGAAACATAAAAAGAAGGTTAAAAAATACATAAATTATTCTTTCGAATTTCCGATGTTTGGTTTGAGATTGACGATCTGTTTCGCTATAAGTAGGTACCTAACCCACCTACTTAGGACCTTTTCTGTTCGCTAGCAATAGAAATGGTATGTACCTACTAAGTACATCCTATAGAATTCGGTATCTATTTTAAAGACTTTGTTTTAGCTGGTTAGATATTTCGCACATGTTTTATTATATTTCATTCATTAGAGTTGTTTGTGTTTCGCTTGTCGTATTTAGACCAAGAGCCGACCGCAAAAAAGTTGTTTGTTTTTGTTATTATAATATTGAGTACCTACCTGTCTATGTGGACGTGTGCAAGTCTAGCTTGCGTCATGGATCTGTTAAAACTTGTATGTACTACTACAGAATAGGTACTAGTACTCACGTACAGAAGTTTCACTCAGCAAAGAAATTCAAAGAAATATCTACTCAATGTGGCTAGCGATATCAATAAATATAAAAATATATAGGGACAAATCACACTGATTGAGCTAGCCCCAGAGTAAGTTTAAACTTGTGTTATGGGATACTAACTCAACGATACTATATTTTATGATAAATACATATATAGATAAACACCCAAGACCCAGGACAATTTGAAAAAGGCCATTTTCCATCTTGCCCTGACTGGGGATCGAACCCAGAACCTCCAGATTGGCGGACTAGCGTGTTGACCATTACACCACGGAGGTTTAATTTGGCTCACGTCATAACTCATCACATTTACGTTTAGATACCTAGACATCCATTGCAGGCCAATTTCATTCTTATAACTATGGATAAACGATTCGTATAACCACTACGAGTGCGGTGGCTAATCCAGTCGGGTCTACCACCTAACACGATAGCTTTCGCTATCGAAGAATCGCTTCGTCTATGGCTTATTCGTCTACGTTGGCTGCGCATTGCCCGCGACGTGACATACGGGTTTACTACCAAACGATGATATATACATACACGGGTGTACTTTCTTATACAGACAAAAGTTTAACAGATTTCCGTTATTTAGAAAATTTTTACAAGGTTATCATGTCATAGAATAATCAATATGTAGGTTACTCAGTATAAAGAATTTTTAATAATAGATTTTCGTTGCACAGAAAATCAATAATTAGAATGTTTGTTATGAATAATTTGAAATCATAGAATTTTATTACAAATAACATTTACTTTTACGATGTTTCTAATATCAGAATATCAAATTAAATATTATTATTTTTAATAAGTTTAGTTAATATAATATTTATAACCTATAAGTTGGCCCTATTCTAGTAAAATGGATAAAACTTTCCCAGCACTCGCCGGCCGCTGCCGCGGCACGCTCGCTTCGCTCGCTCGGCTCGTGCGTGTGTTGGTCACAGTACTACCCTAACCTATAAGTTTGCCCTATTCTAGTAAAATGGATAAATCTTTCCCAGTTGGTCGCAGTTCTAACCTAACCTGACCTATAAGTTTGCTCTAGCCTATATTGTGGTAGCGATTTATAATGTATTCTAACTTATTATATGGTATTTAATTTGATTAAACAATGTTTTCACTTAAAACTTCCTTAAATAATAATTTTCAGTAAAATAAAATTCCATGAAAGATTATACCGAACAAACAATATTCTTTAAAGAAATATTCTACTGTTTGATTAGTTTGTTAAATGAAAATATGAGATTTTAAAATTCATTGAACTGTTTTTCTATAAATTGTGTTTCATTCAAGTAAATAGTCTTTGAAACAATAATATTTGAAATAAAAATAGAAAATTTTCTGTGAATCGAAATTCTATGAAATTTCAGTCTGTGTAACAAGGGGCTCCCATACATACACACTATCACGCCTTTATCCCTAATGGGGCAGACAGAGCATTTTAAGTTTTGCGGCTCTAAGAGAGCTTAGGGCCACAATACTCAAAGGCAACTTTTAGGGTGATGGTGGGCGAGAAGGTGGAAAAACAAATCAAAATAGTGATGGATTGCTAGCCGCATCGCCTATTAACATGATTTGCATTTTCGCCCATTCCTTCGATCGGCTTCTACGATTTGCGCAGGGAGAGAAGTAGCTATGACCTCCGTGGTGTAATCGTCAACACGCTAGTCCGCCAATCTATTATAAAATAATGAATAATAAAATAATTTATTATAAAATATAGTATCGTTAAGTTAGTATCCCATAACACAAGTTTAAACTTACTTTGGAGCTAGCTCAATCGGTGTGATTTGTCCTTACATATTTATATTTATTTATATTTAATTTTTTTCTTGTCTCCCAGACCAGCATGGAAGACTGATAATACGGTGCGCTAAATGGCGCTAGTGGTTTCTTGGAGTAGTCAACCCTAGCGCGTCGCTCGCTGAGTCTATTTTAGTCGGTTTTGTGTGTATTATAAATCGTTTGTCCAGAGTCATAAGGATAAAATTGGCTTGCAATGGATTTCTGTAGGTGTCTAAACGAAAAGATGCTGCGTTTTGACGATGGTTAATTACACCATATTGCTAATATAACCACTGTGAATAGATATTTCTTTGATATTACTAGGTTAAAAATATATTTGCCAGCAAAAACTTTAAACTTAGACATGTCAATTTGTATGTTCCCATACAACGGGTAGATTGGGGTAAATACCCGGCATGCTAATTGTGGAAAATGTTATAAAAAGTTGATGAGGGATTAAAGAACTCGCCAATACAAATATCTTTTGTTGAGGGACGAACCCAGAAATCAGTAGTTTTGGACTTCAAATGAGCAGTCAAAAAAAAATCTCTCTAATGGGTTAATATATTATATGGGTGTCCATATGTTGACATCGCATTTGATGTCTGATTGCTTAGTTTAACATATAATTAGGTCTACAAATATTTGCCAGCAAAAAACGTAAACTTAGACGTGTCAATTCGTGTGTTCCCATCATGGAACGTTAGCATGGGGTATTATCCTCTAATAAAATGATTGATTGATTCTCTTCCGCCACCGTTAGATGGCGCCATAGGTTTCAATTCAAAAATAAAAATAATTTATAACCATTATTTGGATAAAGTAATATTCTTACTGGTTAAATATATTTTAAATGAATTGCAATAACAATTTTTAAAGCATATTCAACCATTTATTTGCCAGTTTTACAAAATTCAATTACGTGTACAGAAAAGCACAATTTACCTGTTATTGTTTCATGTGAATGTTTTTGAAAAATTTACTAGATGGCGTTGTCTACACTTTTGTGGTTGGTACCTAATAGTTCTTTTGTGACTTTGCGCACGGTCACCTCGACGACATTCGCATCACGCAAACGTTGCCGCTTTGTGCGCAAGAAACGGCAACATCTTGCCTAGGCTACGGTGGTTAAGCCGGACGGACGATACGCTCTCGCGCGAGACGTACTACCTACGTAGGTATTGTATTTTATTTCAAACGTACATATTTGTACAAGGTGGTAAACTCAATTCTTTGTGTTGTTTATGGTAATCCTGGTTCGTAATTGTATCTGATTATGAAAAGATTTTAATGAACAAGATACCTACCTAAATAAAAAAAACCGGCCAAGTGCGAGTTAAACTCGCGTGGAGAGGGTTCCGTACAATTGATTGAATTATTATAGGTTTTATTGTAATCTACAATCAATGTACTAAATTTTGCATATTTTCAAAATTTTAGGCTCAATAGTTTCGAAGATCAGGGGGGGGTGAATTTTCGTCTTCTGTCATGAGCAAAATCAAACTACATATTTATTTTACAATTATAACAAAAATATATTTGAGATCCTCTTAATGAGCCCTTTCATTTGATATAATTCTTCTTTTTCATCTAAGCGCGTTCCCAGTTGCATCCTCAGCTAAGCTGTTTCGGAGCCTGGGGTGCGTTTTCCCGCTTTTTCTTCTCCAAATGACAAGCATGTCAATGGTCACCCAAGGATGCCAAAGACTTTGCCAAGTGAAGAAGAAAATGCCGGAACAGTTAAAATGATTTGGCTGTAATTTTACGACTGGCCGCCTGCCCTTCGTCAACCGTCTTCGAGAACGTATTTGTGCGAAAAGTTTTACAACCGGCTGCCGCCCGACGTTAACCCTCCTTGGGAATGCAAATGTAGCACGAGATGTTTTGCTTAAGACCTTTAGTCGCCTCTTACGACATCCAGAGGAAGAGATAGAGTGGTCCTATTCTAACCCGGAACCACACGTACGGGCAAACATTTCATTTGATATAATTAATTATGACACAGTAAGGTTTGCAAAACTTTTCTTTTTCAATTTCCTAATTTGTCCCCCGAAAATGACCCCCTTATTTTAAAAAAAAAATTATTTACTTTGCACATACCTATGTCTTTGGTTGGGTCATAGGATTACACCATCCTACCAAATTTCACCTGATTCGGTCGAAATTGGCTGTGATAGATGGACGGACAGACAGACAGACAGACGCACGAGAGATTCTATAAGGGTTCCATTTTTTCATTTTTTGTACGGAACCCTAAAAACATTAAAATGTGTCATTATTAGTAACTGAACTACCAACCTACCTAACCCACTCATCCTTCTCCATTATACAGGGTTTAACAAAATATACTAAAACTATTTCAAGGGTGGATTCAGTCCATGATACTGAACAACTTTCCCCAAGGGACAAGCGTACAACGTGTAACAAAAACGGGGTATCAACCTATCAGTACATAATATCTATATTATATTATAGATATTATGTACTTACGTACTATCAACCCGAAGCGCGGGGCCCGTAGCAAATTCTACCGAAAAGGCCCCTGATCTGAATGGGGAGCTCAGTGGCAGCGACGGCCTAAACCATTGCGAGGCTCCGGGATTGAGTTTTTTGTTGCGAGGCCTTGTACCGCCCGTTATTTCTGGCGACGACGGGACGGGACGAATATAATGAATAAAAATAAATCAGCTGGGGTTGTTGCGCGAGGCCTCTGCAAGAGCGAGGCCCTGGGCGATTACCCTGCTCGCCACTTCGTTAGGCCACTACTGCGGTAGCAATAAAATGGCAGTCAACAAGCTACGTGTCTGCCTTTGGGCAACTTGAAGTTGACAACATTGTTGCCCATTTACGATAAAACAAAAAAAAGAACGATCTAGGTGAGCGGATTTAAGAACGCGGGGCCCCTTTTTTAGCGCGGGGCCCGTAGCAATTGCTACTCTTGCTATATGGCACTAGTAACGTACTAACCAATTTGAACAACTTTTAGCTCCATACAAATTTAAATAAAATGTATGGAGCTGCAGATTTTTTTTTTACGATTTCAGGGATAGTCCCATAGTAAAAGTTGTTCACATTAATTAGTACGTTAACTCCCTTTCGGATTAATACTCCCTTTTTGTTACACGTTGTAGGTCCTATATCGAAATTTGAAAAATAATTTTCGTTCCCCCATATAAGTTGGCCGATCAGCTGATCCGAATTTGTATAGAAAGCCAAAAAATATTTTTCATATTTCGATATGACGTGTTCACGTGTTCCTTAGGGTAATTTGTTCAGTAGCATGGACTGAATTCACCCTTAAAATAGTTCCAGTATATTTCCTTAGACGTTATATATAATGAAATAAACGGGCAAGTGCGAGTCGGACTCGTACATGAAGGGTTCCGTACCACCGTACAATGTTTTAAAACGCTGAAGTAACACGTTTCTTGTATGACGACCCCCTTTAATTTTTAACTTTATTTTATTTTTGGTATTTGTTGTTATTGTGGACATAGTAATACATAATTGGTGAAAATTCCAAGTATCTAGTTAATGCCATTATAAAGATCAAGTTAAAAACGCTAAAAACACGTTTCTTGTATGACGACCCCCTTTAATTTTTAACTATTTTCAATTTTTAGTATTTGTTCTTTTAGCCACCACAGTAGTACATCATCGGTGAGTGTCTAGCTATTACGGTTCAAGAGATAGAACCCTGTGACTGACGGACAGACAGACAGACGGACACACAGACGGACAGACAGCGGAGTCACAGTAATAGGGTCCCGTTTGCACCCTTTGGGTACGAAACCCTAAAAAAATCCACCTCGGCTGGGAATCGAACTTTGAATCAAGCAATCGCTACAGAAGTCACCTTATCTGATGGTCCAATGAGCATATGACGTAAACGACCAATTGAGCATTCTATTTTTAGAAGCCCTGTGAATGTTTGCATGAAAAACAGGCGACATTTAAAATATGCATGTATTAAGGCCCATTTACACGGTGCAAGTTTCTTGCCTGTTGCATGCAATTAAATTGATGCAATAAAAAACTTGCATGGTCTAAACAGAACGTCAGCCATACAAATCATTTATTACTTCAATAAAATTGTATGCAACAGGCAAGAAACTTGCACTGTGTAAATGGGCCTTTATAGTTGGGATATATTACAAATATTGCGTTATTTTCGTGAATAAAATTTGTTGTAAACATTTTTGCACTCATTATCAATGCACGTTTTATAACGTATAAAACGTGCATTATGCACGTAAAAATAAAAGCGACAAATATAAAACATAAACGCTATCTATTGTCGGTGAGGCTCCTAGCGGACCGAATCGAACCATTTTATGCAGTGACGAATGTCTGAGAATTTACAAGTCACTGAATAAAAGTTGAAATAGGTATGTTTTCTAAAATATTTTGTCCAAGATCTTTCTTTGCCTAGCCTAACCATATGCTTTTTTCTCGAAAACGCCATCTAGTGACGGTTTTTAAGGTGGTACTGGAGGCGCGGGCGAACTCCACAGCGAGTTGCCTACCGACGCGCTTCGTCGTGTTGCTATTTCGTCGAGACAGAGAAAGGGCGCTAAAAAAACGAGACAGAGAATCCGTCACACCGCCGGCACCCGCGCGAGGTGTAATAAGGGTGATAAACGGAAGAGGTGTAATAAACGGGCCGTTATAGGCCATGAATCGAAAGGTTTTCGTAGTTTTCGTTTATTTCGATAAATACGATACATACCCAAATAAAACTAAATTATTTGGAATTTAGAGTCTTCACTCTAGTCGTATAATTAGTTTCCATAAGGATCGAAAATATAATTATAAGTGTAATAGGCGTCTAAATATTACTCGATTTCGTCGATAAAAAAGGCAAATTTTAAGTTGCTATAAATTTTTTTTTTGTTTATTATTTTCGAACCAAAACTAATTACAGATCTAGATATTTATCATCTTAATGCTTGTAAAAAATTTGAATACCATGAGTTTTATGGTTTCGAAATTAAAACGAAAGTACGTTTGTATGGGATTTCGTCCCTCCAGTTAACCCTTAACGCTTTATATTAAATACAGGGATTTGCTAGTCGCGTGTGCTGCCATCTTTTTCTGTTTTCATGTTGCCTCTGCATTCGTCTACCTACGGACCCTACAATAGCTAGTATGACGTTGGGTATCTGTTACGTTAGTAATTATATTATCTTTGATTGGGGTAAATAAATAACAAGTATTATAATAGTGCCAGCAACTGACGGCGGTTAAATGCAGGCAGGACACATAGTGAATGCGGCCTCTCTAATCAAAGTCTGGCGGTGCACTAACGAAATCGGTGGCCTCGAAATTCACGAATTCGATTCGGATTCGGCTGCAGTGCACAGACGCTACTCAAGAATTTTCCGTCCGAATTTTTCTCGTTTTGGATTTGATTTGAATATGGTTCGGATTCGGAGCAATGCAGAAGCGTCCTAAGTCTTTTGACAGACACGTTTGCGAAATTCATTGTTTTGACAACAAACAATTATAGGACCTCTCGCTCACTCAGTGACCTTTAAAGTTCTTTCGTTGATCCATGGTTGGTCAAATGGTGAAATGACAGTAGTCGGAGCGGATTTGGTTCGTAAATTTCTACGGCATGTCCGGACTTGCCGTATTTGGTTCGTTGTCAAACTAAGTTGTAACATTGAGAAACAATCTTGAACAAGTACTATATAGTATAATAAATACTTTGAGTTTTCAATAAGTTTACAAATTATCAGCAAAATTGTGTCAATGAATCACAGTTCTTTTGAAAAATTGTGTACTTGAATTGCGAAATGGAATAAAACGATGTAATAAACTTTTTGTTATTACTTACTACTTTTGAAGCATGTTCGCTATAGATACCGTTTCCCTGGAGAACTAAGCTATCTCCATTTTTTAACCCCGCCAGCTACTACGACTGCAGCAGACTACGACTGGCTTTAAAACCTACCATTAGGTATTTAAGATTCATGCAGTAACATGCCAAAAGTCTTGGGTGTATATCTATGTAATGTATTTAGCTTAACATATATATATATATAGTACCCTAGGTAACGTTGAGTTAGTATCTCATAACTTATCACAGGGGCTAGCTCAATCTGTGTAATTTATCCTTGTCTATAATTAATTTATTTTAATTATTAGTACCTTCTTAGGTAAGTAGGTAGTAGGTAATACTGTAATAGTTTGCTAATGTAAGCTACTAATATATATTCAATGAACTGTTGTAAGACCTAAAAAGTGCGGGTGTTTCTATTAAATCTAATGCAGCTATAACTCATCGCAAGTCCATAGGTAGATATTAGCCAAGTTCATACGCGTAGGGGAATATCAAGCAACCATAGTTTAGACTGGGTATGGTGACAAGTGGCATCAAATATTTTGTAAGCTTGCCTTTGTACCTAGTCGTGAGACCCGGCTGACATCATCATCAGCTATGCCAGATCTCAGTGCCAGATGCCTTAAGGCAGCTTAACAAATCTGATGAAACCTTTATTGGCCACGTATTTTGTATTTTTTTTTGTATGTCTCTTGCGAAAACAAAGCAACGTGATTTTGTGTATGCATGAGTATATATTGGACACCGATGAAAGAAAAAAAACTAGTTATAAGTATTTATCCTTAAAAGAAGGTTCTCGAGAGATTTGCGTAAAAAAATCACCTGCAAAGCTACTACATATTATAACCACAGAATTTGTATAAAGAAAAAGTTTATCTAAATTTCTTAAAAATAGGTAAGTACAACTTATAAACAGAATAGGTAATTGAATAAATATATTATTTTGATGCATTTATTAACACTTTGTACTTTAAGACTTATCTCATAATATAAAAATAAGACTGATATCTTCCAGATAGAAAAAGCAACTTCTTTGTTACACTGATCAGTCGAGAATTCGAGGTTGATTTGTTGGTTACTTTATACATCTTCGCATTTTCATTATTTCTTGCAATTTTAAGGTACAGTTGAAATACCTTTTATGTATAAATTTTGATCTCAGATATTCTTCTAAAATAAAATTGTATCATTGCTTCTTATAATCGAGGTATCATTCTTGTAGGGTATCACTACAATTTGACTAATAATAGCTGCAACAAGCAAAGCCTCCACAATAATAGGCTCATCTTCACATTGTTGTAGGTACACTCGATTTAAAAAGATATTCATATCTTCAAACGAAGAGAATACAAAATACAACTTCAAACAAAATAATACCTAAATTGAAAAACGTCAGTAAGTAGATATTCTTATCTATGGGCAATCCAATGAAAAACGTAAAAGTTTTTAATGCTCTCGTATGGTACGATAAATTTGCGATAAATGTGTGATAGTGCACCATAGTTTTTAGGTACATCACTACACAACGTATTGTAAAATATATTGATTTTCTCTATGATATAGACCTAAGGCTGGTTTCCGAGTGACGCCGGCCAAACGCGCCGTTGGCCGGCGCGTTTCAACAGCGCGCGCTTGACCGGCGGAACGCTGTGAAACGAGTTGCAATGTACAGTCAAGTGCAAAATTCCATTTAATCGATTCTTCTTGGCTTCCACATTATTCGCTCAAATTATATGTATGAGGGAATAGTGTGGTTTCTACATAATTCAGTACAGTTGTGTATGAGCTATCATCTCATACATTGTAGCAAGCAATTCATACCTTCATAGGTAGCACTAATTTAACCTACATTCTAACTAGGTATCTTTAGAAGCAACCTTCGATTAAGTAAACTATGTCATTACGTCAATAGAAAAGTAATCTTAGCGTTTAGGTGAGAGCAATAAATCTAGTGTAAAGAAATCTCTCGACGGGTTTGGTTATTTGCTCTTCCGAAGTTCCTTCCGTCTAGCTAGCTTCCCTCCAGCTCAACTCAGCTTAACTTAGCTCTGTGTGTGTGGTTAGCCCATACATAGTGGTCCTTCGAGCTATCGTTTAGCGGCACCTTTCGCGAGGTTTTCTTCTTCGGTCTCGCGTACTGTGAACTAGCGCGTGTGGCCTTATTAAAGTTCATTCGCTTCCGCGTGACGCGACGGTTTTATCGAACTTTCGTTACTTCCGCGGGACTTCAGCATACTTTTGGGGAACGTGTTCGCGAGTCAAGCAGCACTCCTCGCAGCTTCAGCTACAGCAATCATAAGCATCAAGAACTTTTATTGTACTTGCGTGGGTTGTAAGACGCGCAAGCTGCAGCTTATCAAGTAAGATCATTCCTGTTTATTACTAACCAAGCTATTACAATGTCGAACGTCCAAGCAGTATTTGACCGTCAAAGCGAGCTCGTGGCCAAAATCCAGCAAATTGGCTTCAACAAGGATTCCGCACATAGGAAAACCTCAGATTATTTGCAGCTACGTTTAGAGTCCTTAGATAACCTCTTATATCTTATCTTACTTTACGTGGGGTCGGGACAGCATGTGAGTCTTTTCCATTCTCCTCTTTCTTTTCCAAAAGAACAGTACTTATAAACTTAAAAAGTTTTTTTACATATTTTACTGTTAGGACTGAATGAAGCTTGAAATGCAAGAAATGCAAAACAGCGCGGTGCCAAAGATGACTACGGAACCCTACTTTATTCGTGGTCCGACACGCACTTGGCCGGTTTTTTTGAGTTTAAACAACCCTTGACATTAAATTTCAGGGAAATCGATTTACTTACTTAGTTTTTAAATATTTTCCATACAAACTATCAACCCCTCTATTTTAAAACATTAGGGGATGGATTTTAGAAAACTGAAATATAACGTGTTTGATTATTTGTATTTAGGAGCTATAGTAACAAATTTCATGGAAACTGGAGCAGATTTTAAATATTTTCCATACAAACTTTCAACCCCTATTTTGCACCCTTATTCATTGAATTCTAATAAACCTTAAAACACGTGTTCATCAAAATATTTTTAAGAGCATGAATATCAATTTTTATCAAAATCGATGCAGATTTTAAATATTTTCCATACAAACTTAAACCCCCTATTTCACCCCTTTAGGGTTAAAATTTTTCAAAATCCCTTCTTAGTTAGCGTCCACTTTTTAAATTTAAACAACTGTCCAAATTTCACGTTTCTATCATTAGCGGTTACGGCTGTGCGTGCGTCTTATTACTTTTGTTAGTCAGTGGGAACTTCTCTTTTTATATATTTTACTAGCTTTTAGCCCGCGGCTTCGCTCGCATAAATTTTGGTTTTACTGAATCCCATTTTCAATAACTGAGCAAAATTAAACCGAACACCTTCCTCTATTTATAGTTTAAAGTTTTTTAATTCTCTCAATCCAGCTGTTAACTTTTATGTAAAGGTTATTGTGGAAAAAAAATATGACCTATGTACATTTTTAAATTAATTTTCTTCTACTGGAAGAATCTCTTTATAAATCATATGCACGGTAGTACGAGTAGCATTGGGAGAAAGGATTATGAGACTATTAGCAGAACTCACTCTGGAACATGCCACATAGAATTGTCCGTATGAGAAACAGTCAGATGTTAAATCTACCCCAGCGGCTTGCAATGACTGCCCTTGGGCTTTATTTATGATTATTGTAAAGCATACTTTAAGGGGAAACTGCAATCTCTTGAACTCAAATGGATACTCTGAGGGTATCAATGGTATGGTATGAAATAAAACAGTTTCCCCTTGTAGTCTCGACAATGTTCCCATGGAAATCTTTTTTGTAGTCTTGTTCCATTGCATAATTTCGAAGGTTGTAGGTTTCTTAGCAACATTACTGGTGCGCCAATTTTAAGTACCAGATTATGTGGAGGGAGACCAGCTGGATTCAGAGAATTAATAAATTCTACCGGGTAATTATTGCTTCATCTGATTGCAATACGGAATCTACTAATTTACTACATTTCAGTCGATTCGAATGATTTCAACAATGTATCATTTATAACAGCAGCTGTATCATTATTGTATCCCCCATTGAGATGGAATTTAAAAATATGTTGAAACACGTGTTTAATTATTTTTGTTAAGTAATATTTGTGGCAAGTTTCAAGTAAATCAGTAAAGATTTTAATTTTTTTTTATACAAACTTTGCCCCCGATTTTTACCCCCTTAGGGGTTGAATTTTGAAAATACTTTTCTTATCTCAGCACTATGTAATAACATAAAACTACTGTCCAAATTTCACGGTTATAGCTTTTATGGTTTAGTCTGGGCGTTGATGAATCAGTCACCCTTGTTCTTTTATTATACCTAATAATTATAGGTAGGTAGATAAATAGAAGATAGATAGATGGTCATCTCTTTTTCAATTTTCTTTTAGACTCAGTGGATGACTATATATTATTGTCACGAGAGTGGGTTGGGGATAGGAAAGGAAACGACAATCCTATGAAATCGTACCTTTATTTACAACCTTTGTGGGTACTCACAATTGACAGTCCTCTTCCCACGCCCACAATTTCGCGTATTAGCGCACTAGTACGTACGTGGAAGTGTCACTTTACTGTCAAACGCGCGGAAAAGTCCCTGCACTGTCATGCGCGCGGAATCGTCACTGCACTGTAACGCGCTGTACTGTCACTGCACTGAACACTTTTACTCACTTTTACCACAAGGCGGACTGCTCTCTCCATTGCTCTTTTTGCTCTACATAAATGACTTACCCAAATGCCTCAAACATGAGTCGGTCCTTTACGCAGACGATACCACTCTATTAATAAAATGTACCAAGGAACAAGATTTGGACGCAGTTATAAACTTAGAACTTAAAAATATTGACATTTGGTTAAAACGAAATAAACTAAATATTAATGTAGATAAAACAAAAGTAATTAATTTTCATCCTTACAATAATAGTACAATACAAATTAATGCGACATATTATTGCGACAAGATAAAACAAGTTGACCACAGTTCATTTTTAGGTATAATAATAGATAAAAATCTTAATTGGAAGGAACATACCTATTAATAATGTTTGTGAGAAACTGGACAGATTTGTATATGTTCTACGTAGATTAAAGACGACATCCTCTCAAGAAACTGCTCTTCTGGCATACCACGGATACGTGGCATCGGTACTACGGTATGGTTTAATTATCTGGGGCAACTCGGTCGAAATGATTAAAGCATTTACGTTACAAAAAAAATGCATACGAATATTACATGGAGTAGACCACCTAGAACACTGTAAACCGCTGTTCAAAAAGTCGAAGATTCTACCTCTTCCATGTCTCTACATTTTCGAAATATGCTTATTTGTAAAAAGATATCCGCATCTTTTCCCTCTGAACGACACTGTTTTAAAAAAGAAGAGCAGTAGAAACCCAACCAAACTGTATATCCCAGCACAGAGACTGCAACTCTACGGTAACAATGTCTATTGTATGGCAATTAAAGTGTTCAATGCATTACCGAGGGAAATTAGAGAAATTAATAGAGAGAGTGCATTTAAATCAACTTTATTTAATTGGCTGCTAGATAAATGTTATTATACTACCGAAGAAATATTTAAATGACAGCTAAATTGTATATTAAACGCTTTGACATGTAATATGATTTGTGAACATAAATAGGTATAATTAATTTAAAAAATAATAATAATTAAATCTTAATCTTAATTTAACTAAATATTCCTACGCCTTATAGGCAGAGTATGTAGCACACACACAATTCTGTAACACCATTGTATCACCATATTCTAAGGAATAAATGAATATCTATCTATCTATCTATCTTTTCTCACTACTAGTACTTTTCTTTTCTTCTTTCTTCGGATTTCACTTCTCAACTAAACTGCTCTTGGCTGCGCGCCTTGTATACCTGCTTATATACCCCCCGAATTCAAACAAAATCGCATCAATGTTCCATATTAAAATCACTAATTTTCTATCGCCTTTTCTCTCACTCATCTTCTGTCCCGTATTTTCTTTTCCATTTAGTCGAGAATTATCTAGATAACTTATTTCAATACTTCAAAACCACTATACCTGACTGTGATTTGTTCCGGGGTCTTTCGATTCACAGCCATTGGGCTGTGTCTATGCATTGGCATAGACCGCTAGGCCACCATCGGTCTGATGTAAATGATAAAATCCAGGATAAAATCTTCCTTTATGTTGTAATTTGCTTTCGTTCGGATTCGTGTCGTTGACATTGTCATTCATCGTCCTACGCGACACTGCCCCCTCTCAAGACATGATCGTCCCGACCATTATTGCTTCCAAAATAACGTGCCAACCGATCCACATGAACTATTTTTGGAGGAGGAGGAGGAGTGACGTCGTCAATTCTGGTGACTATTTTGTAAGGTCTTTCCCAGCTTGGTTGTAGCTTTGGAGATTTCCATTTTCATCTCACCGGATTATGAAGCCAGACCAGGGTGTCTTCCTCGAAGCAGATACCGTTAGCTCTTTGATCGTAGCGGGTCTTCATCCGTTCGCTAGCTTTATACCCAGCCTCTCTTATTTGCTCATAGACGTCAACCATCTTAGTTCGAAGATGATTAGCGTAGTCAGTTATTCTTTTTGGGGTATCTGGTGGACAACCCGAAAGTAAATCAACTGGCGATCTCAATTCTCTTCCAAAATTGGCATACGTTGGAGTGACTGTAGTAGTCTCATGTACCGCAGTCCTATAAGATAAGTGGAATAGCGCAATATACTCGTCCCATTTTTTCTGATGGCTTTCTACTACTTTTGTCAGATGCCGTTACAATGTTTGATTAAACCTCTCAACCATTCCATCAGACTGCGGATGATACGGCATTGTCCGAGTCTTATGGATTCCCATGATTTCACAGACTTCTCGCAATACTTGTGACTCAAAGTTTCGTCCCTGATCACTGTGCATCTCTAATGGCACACCAAATTTACAGAATACTTCGTTCACAAGCTTCATCGCTACGGTGGTAGCCTCGTAATTAGGTAGTGCAAATGCCTCAGGCCATTTCGTGAAATAGTCCATGACTACCAAAATGTATCGGTTGCCAGCATTCGCGATTAGAAACGTGCTACGCTATGTCAAGAGCTATCCGTTCCCAAGGATTTCCAACGTTATACAACCTTATGGCTCCTCTGCTTCTATTTTGGGGTCCCTTAACAGCTGCACAACTCTGGCATTTACGGCACCAGTCTTCTACATCATCTTGGCAGTGTAACCAGTAAAATCGTTCTTTAATTTTTGTGAGAGTTCTTCTTATCGCCAGGTGTCCGCTCGAAGAACCATCATGAAAAGTTTTTAAAATCTCGCTTATCTTCGCTCTGGGGACGACCAATTGTAGATGGCAATCCTTACCTTGAGGACTTTCCCACTTTTGGTATAGTCCATCGTGTAGCACCAGGCAGTCCCATTGCGCTGAAAGACTTTTGGTAGCCGTACTGTATTAGGCCACTTCTGACTTTTTCGGCTTAGTAGTTCCACTTCTTAGCGAGTTTAATAGTAGTTGAAAGTCTTTATCGTCTTCCTGAGCCTTTTTCATGGCGTCGTTAGTCCAATTTTCATCTATGGAATCAGTACAGATTAGCCTGATGTTCACGTTTTCCTTCTTTTCCTGCCGATTGCAATGCTTGCAATCCCAGCAAGATCTTCGAGATAGGGCATCCGCGTTGCCATGACTCTTTCCTCCTCGATGTTCAATTTCAAACTCACACTCTTGGAGTAGCTCAATCCACCTAGCGACCTGCCCTTAAGATTTCTAAATTCCAATAACCATTTTAATGCCGCGTGATCAGTCCTTACAAGAAATTTGTGGCCGAGCAAATATTTCTTGAAATGTTGCAATGTCTTTACCACGGCCAGTAATTCTCTGCGAGTTACGCAGTAATTTCTCTCCGGCCTTGATAGGGATTTGCTGAAGTAGGCGATTGAAACTTCCTGATCTCCTCTCTGCTGAGATAGAACACCTCCAATTCCGGTATTACTTGCTTCGATGTCCACAATAAACCTTCCTTCCATGTCAGGATATCGGAGGATAGGGGTCTCACATAAACGCATTTTGAGATCCTGAAAAGCTTGCTCACAATCTTTATCCCAAGAATAAACTCGTTTCTCTTCTGTCCACCGAATCTTCGGTAGTAAGAGCATAGACCCAAGAATGCCCTTACCTATGTCTTATCTGTCGGCGTTGGCCAATCTTTAACTTCACTTATTTTAGATGGGTCAGTGCCGATACCTTGTTCCGATATAACGTGATCCAAGTAGTTGACCTGACGTTGAAAAAATTAACATTTCTTTGGACGTAGTTTAAAATTTGCATGCTGTAGTTTTGAGAATACGCTTAAAGGTTTGTATAAAATCTTTTAAAATAAAAATAATAACCGACTTCAAATCGAAATGCACTAAAAAGCAAAAAAATAATTATTTTTTATATCAGATGTCCCTGAAGTTCTGGGTAAAAAATCTCTATAATACTCATTATTTATTTGGAGTCGGTGCCACAAACTTTAAAAAGATTTTATTTAACAGTTTTTGGCAGGTAGAGAAGTAAGCTCATTGCATTTATTTATTGTATTCTGAATTATGTTTTCTGGAAATAATAAATAAATAGTTATCATAAAATTGCTTACTAGCTGTTGCCCAGGGCTACGCCCGTATTAGAAATGAAATACCAGGGTGATGGAGGAAAAATATAATTTATTTCATATTTCACACCACTATTTACTATATTTCTTGTTACTTTTCATAACAAAGCTGAAACTACTTTAATCTATATTTCATATTAACAGAATTATTAGAAATCGAGGGTACATATAGTAACTTGGGAAAATACATTGATAAAACAATAATAAGTACGACTATACTTTACTTGTTATATTAGGAACTAACACCAAGATATTTGTTATTTCATAGCAGTTCTCCGGAAATAGAATAATCTTTACAGTTATCACAAACACATAACTATTTCAAATGATCTAGGTTATCTTTAAGCATTACAATTATATCACACCAATACAACTTATTAACTAATAATCCAGCTATCTATTAATAACACAATTTAAGAGGAACACAGTAACTGCTAGATGCTAGTACGAAAATACAGTAATGAGGAGTGAGACTAACCTTATTCCGCAGCTGACAAATTAAAAGTGGGGATCGATCGATCGATTATCACAAAATACGTAAGCTTTGTATCCGCCGCACTGACATTACCCCTCTTTTTAGATGTCGACCAAACACTGTCAATCTCGTGACAAGAAATGTTGCCACATTATATATTACAAACTTAACATTTAAAACTATAAAGTTATTTAAAAGTAACTTATTAATAGTAGGAATTTCATATTTATTTATTTTATTATAATATCTAACACCCGCATCAAAAAATTTTCACCCCCAAAATGACCTGTGGCGTGCTCCGCTGAAATCCTAAAAACCTGAAACAAAAATATAAATTAGTAAAATAAACAAATGTATAAAATAAGGAATAGTACTTACCTTAACTGTACATTTGCTGAATTATACCTACATCACTATTGTATAAATTACTAGAATAATAATAATTAGTATAGTATAAATATAGTCATACACATTACATACTTGCTATATAATACCTATGTAATATATACTTTCCATAGTACGAAGCGCATAGATAAATATCATACATAAACATATATAATAATATTTATCAAACGTAATTAAATCATTTACTTACCTTGATTTATATAAACTTAATTATAAGTCATAAATTCATAATAAGTACTTACTTGTTATTGTTAAATAAATCGTACCGTTGTCGTGCATTAGAAATGTCTTGCGCCGCGTCCGCGGCAATCTGAACCGGTCAGGCAGGCTCCGCCTCCTGCCGATGCGCTGACGCCGGCCGCTTGACGACAGTCAGCCACACATGTTCAGAGCAGACGCACGCTGCCCCATGCTAACCGTACCTACCGCGCTCGTACGCCTTTCGCTTGCTTAACATTGTTTACGTTGTATGTTTTATTGTTCTTCCATCTATACTTCCGAACTTTATCTCTGCTTCATCTCTTGTGCCTTATACTTGGAACTGAACTGTGCTTTTCCTTCTATTGTGCATCCTTCTGTATAAACTGTTGTGCTGTGTTGATTGGAATATACCACATTGAACTGTAAGTGCTTTTGCTTCATTTCATCATCACATCACCCCACAGACCTATGGGTGATGATTAAGAAAATAATCTTATAAGTCTAAACAAACATTAGAAAGTGATATTATGAGCATGCAAATGTATTAATTAATATTTAAGCTGCAGTGGTCTGTTGCGGAATTCGGTCTCTAGCTCCAAGATCTTTTCTCTGATCTTAAAAAAAATTACATGGGACCAACCTTGCAATGCATTCTTTAAAACGAAACATATATTTTTTTAATCGGTTCATATTTAACGGAGATATGAGGTAACGTATACAAAAAAAAATTACATACACGTCGAATTGATAACCTCCTCCTTTTTTTGAAGTCGGTTGAAAATGGTCATCAAAATCTCTTCCCATTATAATGATGTCATCTAAATAGACCAAGCAGGTTTCTCCTAGCATACCTGCCAGCACATATTCCATCAATTATTTATAGTCCAAATGGCATAGTTTTGAACTACCATAAACCTCGGTCGAAAATGCAGTCTTCTCTTTATCCTTGGGATCCAAATCTACTTGCCAATACCCGCTTTTTAAATCAAGAGTAGAGAACCAAGTCATGCCACAAAGTGAATCCAAAGTGTCATTGATTCTGGGGAGCATGTAACTGTCCTTTTTAGGGTTCCGTACAAAAAATTAAAAAACGGAACCCTTATAGGATCACTCGTGCGTCTGTCTGTCCGTCCGTCTGTCACAGCAAATTTGCTCCGAATCTACTGGACCGAATCAGGTGAAGTTTGGTAGGATGTTGTAATCCTATGACCCAAACTCATATGTGTAAAGTAAATATTTTTTTTTTAAATAAGGGTCATTTTCGGGGGACAAATAAGGAAATTAAAAAAAAATGTTTTACAAACCTTACTGTGTCATATATCAAATGAAAAGGCTCGCTATGAGAATCTCAAATATATTTTTGTTATTATTGTAAAATAAATAGTTTTGATTTTATTCATGAAAGAAGACAAAAATTTACCATTCCTTTCCCCCGCCCCTGATCTCCGAAACTACTGAGCCTAAAATATTGAAATAAATACAAAATAAAGTTCATTGCTTGTAGATTATAGGAAAGTCTATAAGAATTCAATCAATTGTACGGAACCCTCTCCACGCGAGTTTAACCCACACTTGGCCGGTTTATTAGTTACATCGTTCAATCGCCGATAGTCCACACAGAACCTAGTCGATCCATTCTTCTTTTTCACTAATACAACCGGAAAGCACCATGGGCTTGATAAAGGTTCTATCACACCATTCTTCTTCATCTCCTGAATCATGTCCTCAACTTCCTGCTCACGAGCAAAAGGAACACGTCTTGGTCTCTGCCGGATGGATGCTGTATCTTCAGTATCAATTTTATGTTTTACTAAATCAGTTCTGCCAATATCTCTATCATTTTTAAAGAACAAATGAGCATGTTTCAACAGGAAATTTCATGCTTTTATTAATTACAATTTAGTAAGATTACCCTTGCAACCCTCCAGAAGCTTTGCTACATTTTCTTCCTGATTTGTGATTTTCCGCTTTTGTCCCTTTTCACACTTCCTCAACCAGGCTACTTCATCACAGTTTCCGACAACCGTTCCCTTTCATAGTGTTTGCTCCACGTCATGAGGGTTGAAAACAGGTACCAACGCAACTTGGCCACTTCCCACTAAGGTTCTGGCCGGAATCCATGGTGCATCTGATATTCCTCCATCTATGATGGCACATCTCCGCGGTCTCCCTCCACTATTAGGCAGTATAACAGGGACCACCATCTGAGATCTCGGGTTAAGGATAGTGTCCCTCAAACATAACACCTTAGCAAAATTTCCTCCTTTCATCGGAATTTCATCATTGCCAGGTTTTAGACCATCATTTTTTGAGTCAATATTGCACTGATGATTTTGTAAAAAGTCCATACCAATAATGCAGTCGTCGGAGATGCCTGCGATAATCACTCTATGCCAATAAAGTGTTTCCCCTATCTTAAAGGCCACTATTTTTTCTCCTTGAGATGGGATTCGTTGGCTTGTAGCAGTTGTTAAGACGATACACGGAGTCCAGTGTTGCCCCCATTTGAAATAAATTATTTGTAAGGAAACGGAGATATCATTTAAAATTTTGAGGTAGTAAAACCTATATAAACCATCAAACTATTTTATGAACCATGTTTACAGTTTAAAATGAGAATGTTAAGCTTTAGTTTGCATTTTTAAACGGCCACTTTTGGCAAAAATGCAAACTAAAGCTACTCTCTACTCTACCAGGAACCACACAGCCTGGTTAATAATACCCTATATATCTGTATTCATATACTTAGGGGTGTATAACTTCTTTCTCCGTCTATTGTTAAGTCTAGCTTTTGCAAGCGATTTCGCCCGAGCATATTATCTCCAGATTTTAAAGAATTGTGCATTATTTTTCAAAATTAAAAATATTCAAAGAAGCAGACTCATTCAATCAACGTAATTGATCCGTGGTTGCAGGCTCGCGCCGCCGCTAGCGGTGATGCTGTTGTTCTCCAGCACGTGGCTGCGACACCTGAGCACGGGCCCCCTCTGGGGCCGCAGCGTCCTCAGCGTGTCCAATGACTGTCGCAAGTACTGGTGGACGCATTTGCTGTTCATAAACAACTATGTGCAAGATAACATACACTGCGCTTTGCACACATGGTAAGAAAATCAGGACTCACTTAGGCTCCTATGTCCCCGATTGTCCCCTAGTAGTCAACTAAAAGTAGTATTGAGGGGAAAACTGAGATATTTACACAATCAAGCATATGACGGAGTTATTAAGCTTGTGGACGAAGACCCCTGATTTTAGTGTTTAAAGCTCCCATTGTGATGTGCGTGCTCGTTTGAGCTTCATTAATATAGTGGCGTGTCTAGGCACCTGGCAGCGGACACGCAGCTGTTCGCCGTGGGGCTGCTGGTGTACCTCCTCACCAGGCAGCGCGGCCGCAACGTGGCGCTGGCTGTCTTGCTGTTGCTTGGCACCATCATCCCCGCCTATCAAGTCTGGAAGCACAATTTGGATCTTATATTCTTTATTTCGCCACAGTAAGTGGGACTTCATAATTATATTTTGTAGATGTATATACATTCTCTCACGTAGTACTTACTTTTTTTCCGAAAACCATTCTTACAATTACTGAACATAAACAAGTATTTTCTTTAAAAAAACAAAACCGGCCAAGTGCGGGTTGAACTTGGGTGGAGAGGGTTCCGTGTAATGCCAAAAATTTTTTTACGGTTCTTTTTAAATTAATACATTTGAAATATACACATTTGAAATCCGCGCAGTAAAACAGGAGTTAATTACTACTAGCGCTATCTAGTGATGTTTCAGTGAAATATTTTCCGTAAGTGAATGTATTATATAGAGTTTACCACTTTATTTTTAATCGATAGAATTCTTATAGGTTTTCCTCTAATCTACTGTTAAAGAGGTTTTCGTTAGAATTTCATTGACTTGTTTTTGTCTATGACTAGTAAGAGGAATAATAAGGATGAATTGGTAAATATATGTATCAGACAATAGCAAATACTAAAGTTTTTTCGGAGTGACCAAAATTTACCCTCAAGATCTACAAGCAATGAACTATATTTTGTATTTTTAGGGTTCCGTACCTCAAAAGGAAAAAACGGAACCCATACGTAAGTATGGGTGGTATACGTGGTCTGACCGCTCCATCCACGGTTCTCTAATGTTTCAGGAACCCTCTCCTGTTGTGTGCGATGCCACCGCACTCGATGAGGAGATGGCTCACAATTTCATCAGCTTCCATGCAAGCTCTTCACAGAGGGCTGTTTGTAATACACTATCAACAACGGCTTTAAACATTTCAATAAAAAGCTTATGGATGCTATATTTTTACCGTCAAAACATTGGATCTCAAGTCTTGGTGACCTCACTACACTGTAATTACTGAAGATGCATTGTGCGTTGGAAGATTGTCCCTTAGGGAGGGTGCGAGAGATTTCATATTGCACTACAATCTTGCTATCAGGAATAGATACCGCTCCTCAGTCTCGTCTCTCCGTCGCATGACTCTTCAGACATTTGCAACTCTAAAGATATCCGCAATTAGTTATAATAATTCTCAATGAGGTTCTTTTGTCGAACTTGCAAGTCTTCCAAAATTGGGTCCTTGATGTTTTCGAGGTACTTTTCCAGATGAGTGAACGACGCCTTGCATTGCCCTCTTGCAGCAATGAGCCTCTTTATTTCTACAAACGCCATCGTGAAATTGTATAATATTTGTTTGTAGTAAAAGTTATGCAAATTCCGAGCAAATAAACAGAGAAATGTGACGTTGTTGTCTGTCTCTGTTAGTGATTGATAAGTGCGATTTCGTTGCCAGAGATATGGGATGTTCGTTGCACCATTGACGTTCCGATTTATCGATTCGCCGACTACGTCAATTTGGCGACATCTGCAGGCAGACGGCTGAATGCACAGCGCGCAACGAGAACGAACCAATTTTGCCGCAAGCGCGTCTTCCGTCTTTCACACCGACCGATGAAAAGCAGAATTTATTTTCACTTTTTCACTTCGAACTTCAATTTGGCGAGAATATTAACTGAAAGTTTCGGCACCAATGTAAAAGTCACTATTGTTCGCTTTACGCATTAATTAAACACTTTATTTAATTGTCATTATGTCAACAGAGACCGTATGCTACACGAAGGAAGATTGGAGGGCCAGTGTTGCTACATTAGAAATAGACATAAAATTTATGTTTCCAACAGTGACGTTACAAGCCCCTACTCTGGAACTTTTATCAAAAAAGTAAAAATTTACTAAGATACAGAGTATATGAGAGAATTTTTACTTTTTTGAAAAATGAAAAATATGGGTCTATTATTTTTGGATAATCTAAATAACGGACTAATTAGAATAATACTTTTCTGACCCAGTCATCATCCCTATTACGGATAACAAAATGTTTTCAATAATATCCTTTCAGAATGTCGCGGCAATTAATTGATACAAACTTCAATCACATCCAGAAGCCGGCCCACATGAGCATTGCCACCTATGCTATCGGAATGTATGCGGGATACAAAATGTACGAGTGGGAGAAGAAAGGAATCACTTTTCAAAACAAAAAGGTGTGTTTCTGGAAATTCCAAATTCGAAATTGTCATCATTCAAATTTGAAATAAGATTTTTTACGCACAATTATAAGGCACTGATTTAAAGAGGCAGTTGTAAATAGCATTTTTGGTAAGTTAAAAATTATAAATGGCATGTTTAATAACTAGTTCAGCAGTTAAAACTAAGCAGTAAAGTAAACAAAAATAAGTAATAAAAAATAATGAACTAGATCAGTGAATATATAATTATTTACTAATAATTACCAGACCCGGTATATTTTTTTGATTTTCTTTAGTTTTTATTTAATTTAGTGTTTTGGGCTGAAAAATCCAAATTTGACATTTTTTTTTAAATCCAAGATGGCGCTGGATTTTAGTAAAAAAAACTTATTTCGTTTGTAACGTCTCGCTGGGACCTTAAAGGGGTATATAAGCAATTACTAGAGCCGGTTTTTCTTTTTTAATTTTCGGAAAAAAAATCCCCCCCATACACATTTCATACAAACGGCCCTTTGTTACTTGGCGCATCCAGAGGCCAAACGCCGAATATAGAGCCCCCCCGCGAGGCCGCAGGCCCAACTGCGTGGCGAGGCCGAAGGCAGAGACCCTCCCCCCATCCCCCAGAGACCCCCTCCCCCCCATCCCCCCTCCCCCCAAGTAATTTTCACGAGGCCGCAGGCCGAGTGACACGAGCCCGAAGGGCGAGCTGTGGAGCCAGGCCGAAGGCCGAGCCAACCGCACCAAGTGCTGCTTTTTTTTTTAATTTTTGGAAATCCAAGATGGCCGCCAAAAGTCGACTACCTCCGATTTGGATGAAAATCGATATCTAAGCGTGTTTTGGGATGAAAACTCCAAATTTGTAATTTTTTTTAAATCCTAGGTGGCGTCTAGATTTTGGTAAAAAAAACTTAATTCGTTCGTAACGTCTCGCTGAGAGGTCGTAGGGGTCTAAAATTTTGTATTCTGGGCTAAAGCACCCCGCGGGACCCGAAACTGAAATCGGATTTTGGATCCAAGATGGCCGCCCTTATACATTTTTTTTTATACAGACCGCAATTCCTCACATATATCTCAATTGGACCTGAAATCGGATATTCATCATTAATTGTAGGCCCTTAAAATGTTTAGTTACAAGAACCAGATTGCATAACATATAACACGATCTGTGTCACAACTTATGAGCCTATTCTTGTAAAGGCGTTATTTGTGATATTCTGGCAATTGAAAATAATATTTAGTTGTTATTATTATGACCAACTGACATTGTCAGTTTACTTCCTTCATAATTACTTTTAGTACCAACTTATTTTGTCAGTTTACTACTTGATCAATTTTAGTACCAACTGACATTGTCTGTTTTCTAAATATTCACTTTTAGGAACAACTGACGTTGTCAGTTTACTAATTATTCATTTCTAGTACCAACTTACGTAGTTAGTTTACTAATTATTCACTTAAAATACCAACTGACGTTGTCAGTTTATTAATTATGCAATTCCAGTACTAACTGACGTAGTCAGTTTACTAATTAATCACTTCTATTACCAACTGACGTAGTCAGTCCACTTATTTTCTTCTAGTACCAACTGACATTGCCAGTCTACTAATAATTCACTTTTAGTTCCAAATGACGTTGTCAGTTTACTAATTATGCACTTCCAGTACCAACTGACGTTGTCAGTTTACTAATTAATCACTTCTAGTACCAACTGACATTGTCAGACTACTAATTAATCACTTCTAGTACCAACTGACATTGTCAGACTACTAATTAATCACTTCTAGTAGCAACTGGCATTGTCAGACTACTAATTAATCACTTCTAGTACCAACTGACATTGTCAGACTACTAATTAATCACTTCTAGTACCAACTGACATTGTCAGACTACTAATTAATCACTTCTAGTACCAACTGGCATTGTCAGACTACTAATTAATCACTTCTAGTACCAACTGACATTACCAGTCTACTAATTATTTTTTGGTACCGACTGACGATGTCAGTCTATTAATTTACTTTTAGTACCTACCGCTTCCTACTTATCTACTTTTACGGTTTACTGCTTATCGATATTTTCTCTCAAAACCAAGTTAAACCCATTGTTTTAGCTAATGAGAATCTCAGTTCTTTATGTTAAATATTCCAAGAGAAGGTATTTGTATAAAAATATTTACTATTTTTTTTTCTATAATACATTTATTAATTTAATTTTTATTTTTCGAAAAACTAGCAACTGTTTCTATATTACATAATTTTTATGCTTTCCTTAATTTTAGTCCCAAACAATTTCATGGTATACCACTATTTTTGTTTTTCATATAGTTAGTACCAACCAATTTCAAGGTTTACTAATGTTTGATTTTCCATATTGTTAGAACTAACCAATTTCTTGATTTACTTAAGTTTTTTTTTTGTAACCTCTGTTGCCTGGCCATACCATAAGATTATGACCTAAATATTTCAACATTTCGAATAAAAGTAGTAATTGCTACTTGTGATTTTTTTTAAATATTGGAGTACAAGATTTATATACATTAAAGTACAAAATTAATCGCAAGCTGAACTGCGAGACATAATTCGTTTCTTAAAATTTCTTGTACTAAATAAAATCTTGTACATAATAAGTTCTAACATAGTAAATGTATATATTCAATTTAATGTTGTAAAATTAATTGTAAGAACGAAACACATTCTTTTTTTTGTTTTTAAATTAAAAAAAAAACTAAACATTAGTTAATACTTGCTTATGTATGTTGTGGTATCAATGCTACTTGCATTATACACGGGAATCGTCTACCAGAGGTCAAATGTAACAACGTTCACAATATTTATTGACATGGTCATGGTGGTGGTGAATTTGTTCTTAAATTATTTAATGTTTACATCTCAGCTCATAAATAATAATTACTTAGTGTTACAGGGTTTTGTAAAATATGGCTGCCAGATAACATGACAAAAATGCATACCTATTTGCAGTTTTAGCACTTGTATTATGCGAATAAAAGATGACTGTACGTCTTGACTCGCACTGTATACACATCATATATATTGCACATGCACAACTGCACTTGGCGGCCGCCTGTTAACAACTGTCAGTTTGAATGACAGATTGTCAGAATGCCTTTATTGTCCGGTATATATTGTCACATATGAGGCGTACCCTCAATACACTGTAAAGTTTCACCACATCGTAAAGGTTAATATTCAACTGTTTTACTTGAAATCCTCACTTATATATGCCGCTATTACATGAAAAGGCCAATTTGTTGAACGATTGATTGAACATATAATACCATATTATTACATATAATTGTGTAACAAAGAATTTGTACTTAGTCTTTAGACTTAAGACTCAAAATACTATAGGGGCAAGATATTATCTGCTACTAAAAAATATGTCCATTATTTTCTTTGGCACGCGGGTTCTAAACTGTAGTTTGGAATTCATATAATTTTTCACATTTTTAATTTTTTCCATTACAGAAAATTACAATTATCCTGACATGCACCACCAGATCCACCATATTACTAGATGGTATTTATTATAACCATACATCTGCGTAACCGAGATAATATAATATCTCAGTAAAACACTCGTTAGATAAGTTTCTTTCCTTTTCTGTGTATTTTCAATGTATAATGCGTGTCTTTTTGGTACCAGTAAAACTGATTGTCTATTTATGTATCATAACTTCTGCAATTAAATTCGGCAACAACATTATATTTTTATGAACTCATTCAATTTAAAAGATGCTGCTAGCTAGGAACAGTGTAGGTGCCAGTACTTTTTACATTATAACCCCTATGTAAAATAATTTCATTTCCACAATTTTTCCACTGCTACCATATTATCTATGGTTACAATGTCAACAACCAAACATAAAAATCATTTGAGGATAACTAGAACTAGGTACCCTTTTTATTGCAAAAATGTAGGAAATATTTTTGATGATACTGTTAACGTTCAGTTCACATGTTATTTTCTAATATTATAATACACACTGTACCTATATTATAATGCATAAAGGAAAAAATATTTCCTATTTAATAATGGTCACAGCTTCGTTTTGGTTAATTATCATGATATTCGCAATTGTAATTGTGATTTTGTAGTGGCTAATATACGTGTGAAACACTCTGTATACTTTTTAATTATCATGCCGCAATAATACTGAACTATATACATGAGAATTTACGTGAACCAAATCTTTTTGTTTACTTTTCCCTGACATTAAAAATGTCTAGAACTAAGTAGTGATTAGCCTATGAAAGTTTTTAATACTAAAATATCCACTGTTTTCAAGTGTTGCATTGTAATAAACTCACACATTTTTGTACCTGTTCCAAGAGTACACTAGTATACCAATGATAATATGTACGTATTGTGAAATGGAAATAATTCTTTTGGTTTGGTTAAACAGCAATGACAAATCCAGTGCCACGGTAAAATATATTTCGTTGTACCAATGATTTAAAATTACTATTGATTATTATGTCTATAAATGCTGCAAATTAGGATAAGTGTTAGCACTTTCCTTGTCAACAACTACGACCTTCACAGGGGTAGATCCCGTAGTCGTTCCTTGACTACCTAATTGATTTCAGGTAAAGGAATAAACAATTTTATAACTAAGCCAGCTCATCGAAATTCAAAGTTTTATTTTCCTGCTATTGTTGTTATTGTATATTGTTTTTACAATTATATTAAACTAATCCTACCACGTAACGAGTGTTTAGAATATATAAAGATTTCCTCACACTTCTGACGTGGTAATTGTTAAAATTTGAACATATTTTTTTAACAAATCAGCGTGCGAGCGTAATTCAAACCACAAACGACGCCTTAAATAAAATAATACTTGATAATTGAGCAATATTTAATGGTAAGTAATAACTTACCAAAAGTTCAATAATTGTACTGACCGATATGAATTCAATTTAATAGTAAATATAAATCTTAATTATTGTTATTTTTCTACGAAAACTACCACTAACTATAACTATACACTAAGTAGACTTTTATTTCAGTAATTCCATTTCTTTTCCTTTTTTTTCTTTTTAAGAAAAAATCTACCTTGCAATCGTCGCCACGTGTGACGTACTGCAACGTCACGGCAAGGTAAAGTAACACTGGCAACGGGGCACGTCCTTACACAGTGTGGTCTGATAATGAAGTGAAATCTGTCAGTCGGCGCCTGCCATATTATATACCAAACGCCGCCCACCAGTGTTGCCAGTACGTCACACCCCCCATAGATTTATTAAACCTTATGCGACTTCGAAACAAATCCTTAGCAGTTGCAATAACTTATCGACTATTTCAAGCAAGGACATTATTGTTCTATGCGTGGGCACAATGGATAAAAGCCCATATGTATTGACAACTGAATTATAACATTTTATCTCGATTTAAAGACAATAAAATTATTTTATTGAGTGTTCCCTATAATGACTACCTGAATGTAAAAAAAAATAATGAATTAGAATTAACTGCATCTACATATAAACATACTATAATAACGACTATAATAAACACTCTGACGTTCAAGAATTTGCATGAGTAAAAATAAATATTGAAGTAGATTACATACCAGGCATATTATTGTAAATTTATTAAAAATATATCTTCTTCTTCTTATTTAAGAGCTTAGTGGCTCTTGTCGGTGGAGTATGCGCCAAACTTCTCGGTTCTCTGCCTTACTTTTTAGTGCTTGATACGACATGACCCCTGCATTTTCTTTCAGTTGGTCTACATAGCTCTTTCTTGGTCGTCCTGGACCTCTTCTACCTTTTATCTTTCCTTCTAGTATGTTTTTAAATAAGGAGTCATGTCACAAAAATATATCTATCCTATGTAAAATAATAAATATCCCAAATACAATTTAAAATTGTATAATAACGATAATAAAAAATCAAACATCCAAATAAAAATGACAGATAACTTTTCTTCTAAAAATACTTGAACAAAGCCGAAAAAACTTTAAATAAATGTATTCTTGACTATAGGAAAAGATAAAAATAACCTGTCGATCTTGTAAGTCGGGTAGTAATACTCGTACATCACATAGAATTCAGTTTTTTCAAGAATAATGAAAGTGATTGTGAAATAGTACTTGAAAAAAAAAAATGCTGCAAATGGAGGTTATTAGTATTTTTAATCAGAATGTTTGTGGCATTAATTCCAAAAAGGACCAATAAGAAGTTTACATAGAAAACTAAGACATTAAAATTAGTTTTGTATGTATCTGTGATCACTTTTTGAAAACTCACTCTGTCCAAATGTTTAATTTAACAAATGATAACCTTGTAACACATTTTCTTAGAACAAATAAGACTAAAGAAGGATCAATGATCTTAGCTAGTAAGGACAGAAATGTAGAAGAGGTAAAAATATGTAAGCAGCTAAGTAAACCTGAACATTTTGAATTGTGTGGCATTAAGCATATTGATAACAATATGTTTATTTTTTGTTGCTATAATAACAATACGATTTCAGTGAATTTATCCTAAAACTTAAAATATTTTTACAGCACTTCCTTCAAGTATACATTGTTTAATGTATACTTGAAGGAGATTTCAATGTAGATTTACTAAAAGATAGTACTAATAAGACTGACTTTTTAAATTCACTTACTTCTTACAATTCAAGGCATTTGGTAGAAGAAATAACATTCACTAGTAATGGAGCGGAATCTTGTATAGATAATATTTTAACAAATCTTCTAAAAGGCAATCCAATTTCGTAATCGATCATAATGGCCACCGTTTCTTTTTCACGTGCCTACATTTCTCTCCATTCACTGGTTGTCTGGAAGAGTTCGCTGTCAGCTATAAGACCGCCCATTGTACCTATGTATACTCGTATTTATTTACAATTAGTATTTTGTTAATTTTTTATTTATTTTTTAGGTGAAATAAAGAGTTATTCATTCATTCATTCAATGGTCTGTCAGACGGCCATGGGTGTATAATTGCGCATATTACATGTTTTGAATAAAAGTGCTTTGTAAGGAGACTAGCGCCATCTGCGTGTGATCTCCGCAAACACGGGCAAGATTATCGATTCATCGATTTCCCGTGCGCGGATTGTCTTTGCCCGACCAGAAAAATATTCATTGTCTTTATGTCAAAGTCTCAACTTGTCATTCCAGTAAAAATAATGAACTTGCTTTGTGAAGAAAAATGTAACTGGGTGTGGCACCTATCCGCGTGTTTTAGAAGCACTAAGTTTGTAATTTGATATATAAAATCGAAAGTTTCGTGAGAATTGTCGTTAATTGTGTTTGTGACCAATTCATTTAAACGGCGGGGCGCCGAACTTGTTTGTATTGCGTAAGGAACATTGATTTGTATGACAATTGTGAACCGCGTGCCATGCGTCCTTATAAGATAGTGTAAGTGAACAATAGTGAATTGTCGAAGGAAGAACAAGAAAATTATTGTGTTGGCAGTGGTGTAACCAATACTAAAATACTACGTATTTATCTTGGGGCATGAGCTCATGTTGGGTTAGGTTATTGTAGGGACCCAATTCTTCTGCACCACTGACCTTGGGTCTATGAAGAGACCTGAGGCCGTCGCCATCCCTGAGGAGGACTAGGGGATCGACGCGAAGGCCAGGCGAGGCTGCCTGAGGACCGCGGGGAGGCGGTGAGTTTTATAATTAATGTAATTACTCTTAGTTAGAATTCAGTTAAACTCATAATTAAGTTAAGTTAGGTTAATAGGTCCCTGTACCTATGTATGTACAGTATTTATATACAGTATGTATATACAGGGTGGTAGCAGACTGCGTAGGTTGTATGTGTGTTTGTTCGTTGCCGTTGAGATTGCCGGACTCGTACCAAGAGCGTAGTCACAAAATCTCTTGGTACCCAGAACGTAATCTTAACTACTCTGCGCCCAACATTTTTTGGTAGCAGAGCTTAGTTAGTAACATTTTTGGTAGCAGAGCGTAGTTGTTAACGGCTCTGATTACGGGCCCACATATTGTTTGTTTTTTTTTGGTTTATTACTAAGGTAGGGTTTTATTTCCCAAGAAAATTTGAAATAAAATAATTTTGTTTGTTTGTAATTAATAAGTATTGGGCCGTCTCAATCATACTATTAGATAGTATTATATCTTGTTTGTTTGCCATTAATAAATACTAGTCCGTGTCAATTTTACTATTAGATAGTATTTTGATTTGTTTGTTTGTATTTAAAAATTAAGAATTTTAGTTTGTGCCCTTGTCGGACTAGTATTATATCTTGTTTGTTTGCCATTAATAAATATTAGTCCGTGTCAATTTTACTATTAGATAGTATTTTGATTTATTTGTTTGTATTTGAAAATTAAGAATTTTAGTTTGTGTCCTTGTCGGACTAGTATTATGTACGAGCGAGCTCCTACATCCGCATTTATTTGTATTATGCTGACAACACACAATTGTTTACTCGAACAGTGGCAATAATTTATTTGAAATAAATAAATAAATAAATAAAATAAATCAGTCATACGACACACACGCGTCACTCGTTTCTTTCAACATTCCTCTAACATTTTCAACATTTTTACATCTTTAACGCTGCTTCAGACTCTAACATCAAATGTGGGGCGGGGCTCCTGACCTCACATTTTGGTCCTTCGAGCCGGATAGTGAAATTCTGTGTTTTTTTGTGCTGTTTCTGTGATTTTGCGATCGGTCTGATAGGTCTCCCCAACGGGTCGCCCCTGTCAGATTGAGACGGCGCTCTACGATTACAGTGCAGTGCAATTGAGTATACACGGAATTCCGGAGATCTGGTGCAACGCAGCATCCAACATCGCTCTACTGAGTTAACAAACAATATCTTAACATCGAACAACATACCGAAGTATCTTCATCATGGAAGTGCTCCTGGAACGACAACATCAGATTGCTGAGAGTATTTCGAAGATCTTCACCAACTTTAAAAAGGATTCTGCAGTCCGCAAGACTTCCAAATATCTTAAAACAAGATTGGACGCCCTTGAAAGCTTATGGGGTGAGTACGAATCCAACGACACTCTTCTACAACAAGAAGAAATTCAAACAGCTGCTTACTACATTAACAATGAGTTTGAAGCTTTAAAACAAAAGTTTAACATCGGTTTTCAAATGATTCAGAACACTAAGCCCTACGTTAAGCCAAGCGATGGTGAAGGTTCTCAAAACGACGGAAGATCGGATGACAGAGGGTCTACTTCGAAGTCTGACGATTTGATTAGCCAACAGAAAACCAACTTTCGAGCTCTACTTCGTGTTATAAAAAACATCCACATAAACAACTTAACAGAACGCTGGGAAATTGAAGATAAGCTCCAAATGCTCCAATCACGCTGGAAAGCTATTGACGAATTGCACTGGCAGATTGATAACCTGCTAGAAGGAGACGATGAAGTTTATGAAAGTGAATTTTCTCGACACGAAGAAGCGTACGAAAAAACAAAATCGGATTTACATCGTAAATTAAATTCGGTAAAACATCAACAAGACTCTACACCACATATCGAGTTGCCAACATTTTCGGGGAATTATGCTGCCTGGCCAGCATTTTTGGATTTCTACAGCGAGGCGATCCATAACAACCCAACACTCAACAAATGTCAAAAGATGCAGCACCTTAAGGGGAAACTTAAGGGTGAGGCTGAGCGTCTTGTTCAACACTTGAATATTTCGGCAGAAAACTACGATACCTGTTGGGATATACTGAACAGAAGATATAACAACCTACAACTGCTATTTACGAAGCTTATGCAAACTTTCATGAACCAACCTACAATGCAAAAACACAGTGCCTATGAAATTAAACGGCTTCATGATATAAGTTTGGAAACAGTACACGCCATTCATAACCTTGGAGTGGACACTTCAACCTGGGATCCCATTTTGGTGCACATCATAACTGAAAAAATGGATCCGGAAACATACACAGCTTATATGGATGCGCGGAAAAACAAGCGTGAACTTCCATTGTTTGACGAATTAATTACATTCCTGGAAAATAAATTCACTGCCTTAGAACCTTTGAATAAGAAAGGCAAGCCAAACAAACAAAACATCCCTGCAAAGGAAAATGAACCTAAGAACAAAGACAATACGAACGATACGAGGCTCAAGTTCGCCAAGTCATTCAAAGCATACGCCGAACGCACATGTCCACTATGCAAGGTAAAGGACCATGTGTTATTAACATGCAAAAAGTTTTTAAACATGACACCAGAGGCAAAGGTGAACACTATAAAATCATTGTCTGTTTGTGAGAACTGCCTTTTTTACCACAAGGACAATTGTACCTCTACAAAGAAATGTAAGGTTTGCAGTAATGCACACCACACTATTCTACACGAGGCGGTATGTAACAAGACGGAGTCGAATAACGTGGACAAGCCGACGACTTCGCAACAACGCAAATCATACCATGTCAATGGAAATTATGATGAAATATTACTCGCTACGATTGAATTGAACATTCGTTCTAAGGACGGAACATTTTTACCAATGAGATGTCTCTTGGACCAAGGTTCTCAAATCAACCTAATAACCGAGCAAGCTGCTCAACGCTTAGGCCTCGACAGATGCAACCAATCTTCGTCCGTATTTGGTGTCGGTTCAACCGCAACACATAGCAACGGAGCTGTCCAACTTATCTGCGAGTCCCGATACAAGAATTACACCTTCGTAACAGAAGCATTGGTTATGCCAAGAGTAATCGGAAACTTACCTAACTTTACATTTGAAAAACAACTTTGGTCCCATCTGATATGAGATCATCCCAGATCCTGAGTACAACGTTTCCAGACCTGTAGACTTACTACTCGATGCTAAAGTCTACGCTGAGATATTGATGGATGGAATACTACGAGGTCCTGCTAATGCCCCGATTGCCCAGCAAACTCAACTTGGCTGGATATTGGTGGGAAACGTAAAAACGTTTAACTGCCACGCAGTTTTGAACAACCTGGAAGAAATTTCGCAATACTGGGAGATGGAGGAAATAACTCAACCGAACAGCAACATGACACCTAGCGAAGAATATTGCGAAAATTTGTACAAGGCTACAACAACACGTCAGCCCGACGGACGATATGAAGTCAAGTTACCTATGAAGCCTGATTTAGAACAACATTTGGCCCCATCTAAATCACGAGCGGTGGCCCAATTCAAACAACTCGAGAAGTCATTCTCCAAAAATTCAACTTTACACGAAATGTACAGAAAGTTCATCGCAGAGTATATAGAACTTGGTCACATGAAGTTATGTAACGAGCCACGTGACCCAAGCTGTTACCATCCGCACCATGGTGTTATCAAGCCGGACTCGCTTACTACCAAGCTGAGAACGGTATTCAACGCGTCCTGCAAATCGTTGACGGGATATAGTTTGAACGAGCTGATGGAGGGCGGACCTAACCTGCAACAAGATCTGCAAGCCATGATCTTACTATGGAGAAAATTCGAGTTCGTGTACACTGCTGACATAGAGAAATTCTATCGTCAAATATGGGTCAAGGAAGAAGATCAACATCTCCAAAAGATAGTGTGGCGCGACTCAACATCTGAAAAATTACAAGACTATCAACTATGCACAGTCACCTATGGAACCAAGGCCGCTCCCTATTTGGCACTGCGAACAATAAAACAACTACTACAAGATCACGGCGATAAGTATCCTCTTGCCGTAGATATTCTAAACAAACAATTGTTCGTTGATGATTTACTTGGTGGTAGTAATAAAATAGAGAATGCCATAGAAACACAACAACAAATAATCAATATTTTGAAGGGCGGAGGCTTTAACCTACGAAAATGGGCCAGTAACGACAAACTACTTGAACATTTGCCTACCGACCTAATAAGTCAAAATATGTTTGACTTTAAACACGCCGAAACTAACAAAACGCTCGGATTATCATGGAATCCATGTACAGATCAATTTTCATTCCATTGCCCGGTACACTCAGTTGATAATAACAAGTCTACTACAAAACGAGAGTTACTATCGCAAATATCGAAGCTATTTGATCCACTCGGCTGGCTGTCGCCGGTCACAATACAAAGCAAACTCATATTTCAAAAGGTGTGGACTTTGAATCTAAACTGGGACGACAAGCTGCCCTTGGAAGTACAACAGGAGTGGGAAGCACTGAAACAAGATCTACATCGTATAGCTGAGATAAAAATAAATCGATGGATTGGCAACACGCAGAAGCCTATCGAACTTCACGGTTTTTGCCACGCCTCAGAAAGAGCCTATGGGTGCGTCATATACTGCTACTCCATCGGCAACGACGAACAACCATTGATAAAGTTAGTAGCTGGGAAAACAAAATTAGCGCCATTAAACAAAGCTTTATCATTACCGCGCTTGGAACTATTCGGTGCATTACTTCTATCCAAACTGATGCGAAAGGTCATAGATTCATTAAACATTCAGAATAGACAACTTATAATACACGGATGGAAGGACTCAATGGTGGTGTTGGGATGGTTGAAAGGAGACATTACTCGATGGAAAGCCTTCGTGGCCAACCGTGTCGCAACCATAAAGGAAACCATGCCACCATCCTGCTGGAACCACGTGAAGTCTGAAGACAATCCCGCAGACTGCGCGAGTCGAGGCGTGTCACCATCACAACTAATTTCTCATCCTCTTTGGTGGGAAGGGCCAGAATGGCTGAAAACAAGAAACATTCCACAACAACCAAACATATCAGTTCCAGAAGAGGAAAAGAAATCAAAAGTATGTGCCGCAAGGAGTAAGTCGGAAGAAACAATTATCGAGTCGCTTCTAGATCGTCACAGCTCTATGCAACGTGCAACGCGCGTACTTGCATGGGTGTCGCGTTTCATCCACAATGTACGTCACACTGATAACAAACTAACATTGAACTTGAAAGTGAATGAAATGCGAAACGCGCACAATTCAATTATCAGGGCTGTGCAAAACAAACATTACTACCAAGACATAGAACATCTTCAACAGGAGAAAAAATTACAACGAAGAAGCAAACTTTTGAACCTACATCCATGGATTGACAACGAAGGCATCTTGAGAGTAGGTGGTAGACTAGAAAACTCTCATCTGAGTGGTCTTCACAAACATCCAATGATAGTACCTAACAACGATCGGCTCAGCATTCTTCTCATAGATTGGGCACACAAAATGACACTACACGGTGGGGCAAGACTTACCTTGACTTACCTGCGATCGAAGTATTGGATGCTCGGTGGAATGCACACAGTCAAACGAGAAATACAGAAGTGCACGAAATGTTTAAGGTTCAGAGCCTCAAGTAAGAACCAACTGATGGCTGACTTACCGAAGCCTCGGGTGACACCTTCACGTCCCTTCACCCATTCTGGAGTCGACCTAGCTGGACCTGTAGATGTCAAATCAAACAAGGGCAGAGGAATTGCCACAACGAAAGGCTATATTGCCATCTTCATTTGCTTCTCCACTAAAGCAATCCACATCGAACTGGTGTCGGATTTAACATCAATCACATTTTTGGCTGCCTTCAAACGCTTATGCGCCCGTCGAGGAACGCCGCAGCATATGTACAGTGACTGTGGCACTAACTTTGTCGGTGCTGCCCGCAGCCTGGAACAAGAGCATAAAAAAGCACTAGAACATTACTTGACGGAACCCGGAGTCATAGATGAACTTACTAACTGTGGGGTCCAATGGCACTTCAACGCTCCATCCTGGCCAACAGCCGGTGGGCTTTGGGAAGCAGCTGTCAAGCGAATGAAACACCACCTGAAGCGGGTACTTGGTGAACAAAAATTAACCTTTGAGGAGTTCACTACTCTGTTGACGCAAATTGAAGCCTGCCTTAATTCTAGGCCACTGGTGGCGCTATCAGACAGTGTAGAAGACTTGAACTGCCTCACTCCTGGTCACTTCTTAACTGGAGACCAAACATTGGCACCCCCGCTCACGCAAGAAGTTGAGGATATGAGCCTCGGAACACGGTGGAAGTTGACGGAGAAGATGCACAAGGACTTTTGGCGAAAATGGTCAATGGAGTATCTCCAAACGCTGCAAACACGTAGCAAGTGGCATTATGCTGGAAAGGATCTTCAAGTCGGGGACCTAGTTATTATAAAGGAAGATAATAACTTATCAGGCTGTAGCTATACGAGCAAGTCCTGCAGCGATGACTGGATCAGGTTACACAGCCGCGCCGCATGGCTGTTTTCATGTTGTCAAGAGCGAACGGTACGTGTCTTTTGTAATGACGCATCTGTTACGTCAGAGACACTACTCGGTCCGGGCATTATTAGCTTATGGCCTGGATGTATGCTAAAAGGGGAAAACATCGTTATACATTCGCCCAAAACATACAACACGGAACTGAAGATTCATATCGATGAAACCGAGACATTCTTACCAGAGTCTGGAGTAAACAATATTTTAAAGGAGATAAACTTTATAGAGCTTAGAGTGCCTGAAGTCCACATAAAACAATATAAAACTCTACAAAATCAAATAAACACAATGAAGGCCGATCAGGATAACTTCAGCGCGCTCAGCAGTTCCCACGACGTCCATCACTACATTGTTTATGTACTCATTGCACTTATTGGAATTGCTATCATATGTGTATGGGTGTATCGCAAGTGGAACAGATTGCAAACAGCTAAGATTAACAGCAGAACTAAGGACTGGGAATTGCAACATGTTAAGAGGACATCTGAAGAGGAACCACAAGCTGCTACGCGAACTGTCTTGGAGCGTCAGTCTACAAGGCGTGGAGTCAACAAGCAAACGACACCTTAACATGTTTTTCATTTTGTACTTTTTATATACTTTTGTTTTCTTGTTAATTTCTTAAGTTCGGCAGTATGTACGAGCGAGCTCCTACATTCGCATTTATTTGTATCATGCTGACAACACACAATTGTTTACTCGAACAGTGGCAATAAATTAGTCATACGACACACACGCGTCACTCGTTTCTTTCAACATTCCTCTAACATTTTCAACATTTTTACATCTTCAACGCTGCTTCAGACTCTAACATCAAATGTGGGGCTCCTGACCTCACAATTATATCTTGTTTGTTTACCATTAATAAATATTTGAGTCTGTGTAAATTTTACTATTAGATAGTACTTTGATTTGTTTGTTTGTATTCAAAAATTAAGTATTTTGGTTTGTGCCCTTGTCGGACTTATTTATTCGGTTATTTAAATTTGGTTTGTTTTGTTCTTGTCTAACGCAATGTCGAAGATAACCTCCGCAAGGGCGACGCTCGCCAATGAACTAAGGTGGGCTGCGAGTGCCAGCGCACTCTTGTCCCGTACGAACAGGGACACTGCTATTCTGGAGCGAGCGGAACAGCTCCGTACGAGATTGGCCAATACGGAAGCAGCCATGGCAGTGCTTACCGAAGGTGATTTGGACCCAGAGGTCTGGGCAGGCCATATCAAGGACTATGACCAGATTATGGCCTTTCACGATGATATCGTGGAGAAGGCCGGACACATCAGAGCGAGACAGGCGGGCGGTCCCGCCCCTCGCGCATCCGGTGGACCGGAAGGGCCAGCTGTAACTGGTCGGCTTCCCACCCTTCAGCTGTCCCACTTTGGGGGTAGGATGGAGGAGTGGGTGGCCTTTAAAAACATGTTCGTCGTTGGTCGACTCGAGACGCGACCTAACGAAGGCGCAAAAAATGGCGTACCTTCTCTCAACATTGGAGAATGAAGCGCGGTCGCTCATCCAGCACCTCCGTGTGGAGGATGACCAGTATGACACGGCCTGGGAACTGCTTAATTCCCGTTACCAGAACGTTCGGCTGTTGGCCGACGCACATGCGGCGCACCTATTGGCCCTGCCTCGGGTGGCCAATCGGGCACAACTGCACCTGCAATTACTAACGCCCGTCACAGTGGCCTGTAACGCACTGCGTATTTTGGGACTACCGGTGGACCAGTGGTCATTTTTGTTGGTACACATTATCTTGGGCAAACTACCCAACGATATTCGCTCGCGTTTCGAACGCGAGAATGCTGAGCGGGACAGCAATACCCTACCCACGTTTTCCGACTTGTATAAGTTTTTGGAGTTTGAGGCTAGGGCCGCGGAGAGTTCCATGCCGGAACCAGCGCCATCTAGGGCGCCAGAACGCGGAGCCTCGGGCCCCTTATGGCGAGGGAAGTCCAGACAGGCGCACCCACCGTCACCTCGTGGAGCTGGTGCTCGGGTGGTTTATACGGCAGCAGTCGCGAGAGACGCGGACTGTCTGCAGTGTGGCCGGAAGGGTCACACCCTAACCCAATGTAGGGACTGGCAGCGGCTGCCAGTAGAACAAAGGCGTCGCGTGGCGAAGCGACATGAATTATGTTTCTACTGCCTGGGTAGTCACTACGCGCGTGACTGCCGTTCTGCCAAGCCATGCAGTGCGTGCTATGGGCGGCCCCACTGGATGCTCTGCATGAACCGGAGCGAGGCTGGCTCCCAGGGAAGGAGGCAGGGGTCCCCCATGGGCGGGGGCGGTCCTGCGCGAAGCCCTCCGCCGTCGGACGGCGGACGTGGCTTCACTCGTCGCACCCCCCCTCGGGATGGGGGTCGAGTGCCGGCGCGGGTCTCGGTGGTCCGGGATCCTGCGCCTACGGGACATGGCCAGTATGTGGCTGGTCGGCCTTTGGATAGGGCCCCCATGGGCGGGGGCCCTAGAGCGGAAGTGAGAGGTGGGACACCTCCCTCCGCACCGGCTCCCACTCGGAGGACGGAGCCACAGCGGTTTTCCCCGCCGCTTCATGAGTACCCTCGGCTGGAGTACCACCCGCCCTACGCTAGGTACGGCAGGGCAGCGGGTTATGCGCCCCCTCACATGGGGACGTTCACTCGCCCGATGTATTACCCGGGCCAGTGGCACCCCCCAGGTTGGGGGGAGAGAGTGGGGAGCCCGTAGCTAGCTTGCTCCCTCAGTAGGACAGAACCGCGGACGGTTCTGCTCCCCACCGCGGTGGTCCGCGTATGGGGACATGGGGGGGAGGCGGTTACTATACGAGCCATGTTAGATTCGGGGGCTCAGAAAAGTTTGGTTACCACTCGAGTGGCACATACATTAGGCTTAGCCGTGGAGGACTCGCCTGTGCCACTTCTTGGAGTTGGTGGTATAAAAGTGAAGTGTTTGACGGGACAGACACTTGTCACCTTTTCGTCGCTGAAATCCTCGACAGTGAGGATCACGACTTCAGCCCTGGTAATGGATACCATTGCGGGTTGGCAGCCCACCACAGACATACCGCCGGACGGGTTGTCTATGGTGTCAGGCCTGGAATTGGCTGACCCATTTGTTCTTCACCCCGCCCCAGTAGACTTGCTCCTGGGTTCGGACGTATTAGGTTGGATTTTATTGGGCACCCAGAAGGCTCTGGGTTCTTCTTCACTGGTGGCAGTGTCTACAATTTTTGGTTACGCCCTGATGGGCCCTGTCTTTGAACATGACTCCATGGAGGAGCCGACAGTTCATGCGAATGCGTCTTTGGCCAAAACCATGCAAAGGTTTTGGGAGGTGGAGGAGCCACCTATGGTCTCAAGGATGGATCCGAACCACGCAGAATGTGAGGCCTTTTATCAGGCCAATACGGAAAGATTGTCTTCCGGTCGGTTGGTAACTAGGTTACCCTTTGTTGCTTCTCGTCCTAGCCTAGGGCATAGTAGGATGTTTGCGGAGAAACGACTGCTGTCCATGGAACGACGCATGCAGCGGGATCCCGTACTTCGTGATAAATATATATAATTTATGCGCGAGTACGAGGACTTGGGTCACATGTCTCCAGCTCGAGTTGATTAGAGCTCAACTGAGCATTACTTTCTGCCACACCATGCTGTTGTGAAGGCATCGACAGGCAAATTGAGAACTGTCTTTGATGGGTCAGCACCCAGCGCCGGAGCGCATTGTTGCATTGGGTTCGTGTCGTGCAGACCGAACGTTTTGAGTCGGAATTTCGTATTCTGCGCGAGGGACGCGCTAAGTTGAAGGGCGCGGTCGCTCGTTTGAACCCTTTCATCGACTCAGATGGGCTTCTTCGGGTTGGTGGCCGGCTCCGGAAGGCGGACCTTCCGTTTGGGAGTCGCCATCCTTTGTTATTGCCCAAGGGCGGACCCTTGGTGCAACTTTTGGTGTCTGATCGACACATTCGGAACGCTCATGCAGGGTGCAGTGCGTTGCTGGCTATTTTGCAGCGGGAATTTTGGATTTTGTCAGCCCGAAGAGCAGTGAAAAGTGTTTTTGTTTCGATGCATCTCTTGTTATAGAGTGAGAGCATCTACGATGCAGCCGCGGATGGGTGATCTGTCTGCTGATCGTATCCGGCCTACGAGGCCGTTTGACGGTGTGGCCACCGATTTTACATAAATGGCTATTTATGTGTATTTGTTCGTTTGGCTACCAAGGCTGTCCACTTGGAGGTGGTGTCAGCTTTGACTACGGAGGCCTTCGTCGCTGCGTTAGATCGTTTCGTGTCGCGTAGAGGTCTACCTTCACTCATTCGCTCCGACAATGGCACAAATTACAAGGGCACTGTAAATTATATTAAGGATGTTTGTGAATTTATTGATAAGAATTGTAATAGTTTAAGTCAAATTGCTGCCCAAAGGGGGGTAACATGGAGGTTCAGCCCCCCAAATTGCCCTCATTGGGGAGGGATTTTTGAAGCCGCTGTGAAATCGGCAAAGACCCACCTCCGCCGCACTTTAGGGGAAACAGCTCTAACGTTTGAAGAGCTGGCCACAGTATTTTGTAAAGTTGAGGCGGTCCTCAACTGTCGTCCTCTCTGTCCATTATCTCAGGACCCAAATGACTTGGAAGTCCTCACTCCTGGTAATTTTTTGGTGGGAGGGCCTTTGAATGCCCTACCCGAATACCCGTGGAAGGATGAACGTACCTCGCGGTTGTCACGTTTTCAAATGTTACAGCAAATGAGCCAGAACTTTTGGGCTCGCTGGTCTCTTGAATATTTGCATTTGTTGCAACAAAGAGTGAAATGGACAGACAGGACTGAGCCACCCAGGGAGGGAGATTTGGTATTGTTAAAAGAGGCAAATCAGCCATCATTACTTTGGCGCCGAGGGCGCATTTTGCGTTTGATTTTTGGCGGAGACGGAACTCCGCGTGTGGCTGAGGTGTTGGTCGAGGGTTCGGTTCTTCGGAGAGCCGTATCCTCTCTCTCTCGCCTCCCCGTAAAGTAAGCTAGCGGTCTGCTTCTCAGACCGGGACGGGGGGATGTTTTGAATAAAAGTGCTTTGTAAGGAGACTAGCGCCATCTGGGTGTGATCTCCGCAAACACGGGCAAGATTATCGATTCATCGATTTCCCGTGCGCGGATTGTCTTTGCCCGACCAGAAAAATATTCATTGTCTTTATGTCAAAGTCTCAACTTGTCATTCCAGTAAAAATAATGAACTTGCTTTTTGAAGAAAAATGTAACTGGGTGTGGCACCTATCCGCGTGTTTTAGAAGCACTAAGTTTGTAATTTGATATATAAAATCGAAAGTTTCGTGAGAATTGTCGTTAATTGTGTTTGTGACCAATTCATTTGAACGGCGGGGCGCCGAACTTGTTTGTATTGCATAAGGAACATTGATTTGTATGACAATTGTGAACCGCGTGCCACGCGTCCTTATAAGATAGTGTAAGTGAACAATAGTGAATTGTCGAAGGAAGAACAAAAAAATTATTGTGTTGGCAGTGGTGTAACCAATACTAAAATACTACGTATTTATCTTGGGGCATGAGCTCATGTTGGGTTAGGTTATTGTAGGGACCCAATTCTTCTGCACCACTGACCTTGGGTCTATGAAGAGACCTGAGGCCGTCGCCATCCCTGAGGAGGACTAGGGGATCGACGCGAAGGCCAGGCGAGGCTGCCTGAGGACCGCGGGGAGGCGGTGAGTTTTATAATTAATGTAATTACTCTTAGTTAGAATTCAGTTAAACTCATAATTAAGTTAAGTTAGGTTAATAGGTCCCTGTACCTATGTATGTACAGTATTTATATACAGTATGTATATACAGGGTGGTAGCAGACTGCGTAGGTTGTATGTGTGTTTGTTCGTTGCCGTTGAGATTGCCGGACTCGTACCAAGAGCGTAGTCACAAAATCTCTTGGTACCCAGAACGTAATCTTAACTACTCTGCGCCCAAAATTTTTTGGTAGCAGAGCTTAGTTAGTAACATTACAAATGAAAGAGAAATAGACGGTAAATGGAAGGAAACCAGCTCCTTCATTGACAAAAGGTGCTTTAATCAGAAAAATTAAAAGCAGTTTTGGCAAGAAATTTTACTCGTAGATTGGTCAAAATTAGGGCAAAATTTTTACGCGTAGATTGATCAAAATTAGCGAGTTATGTGCGTACTTGATAGATATAATAATCATCCTAGCATTTATAACTAAAGAAACCGTTATCTAACGATATACAAAAGAGTTATTAGATCTGCAAAAAGACTAAGTATGCAAGCTGAGATAACAAAAATATAAATTCGAACAAACGAGTGTGGGAAATAGTTTACGAGCGCCTAAATAAGAATAAAACTACAACTCGAAATACAGTTACTCTAAAAAAGAAGGTCAAATAATAACAGATTCGCAAGAAATAGCTGATACTTTTTCTAATATATTTGATCAGGGTAACCAACAATCTTTCGGTAGTGTAAATAAAGCAGCTGAATTCCTTAATAACTATGGTAATAAAATATCAACACAATGTTACAACACAATAATTGGCATCATCATCATCCGAGCGTATTCTCGGTTGTATCCTCAGCAGTAACGCTTCAGAGCCCGGGGTCCGCTACCTTACCTAGGTGATTTGACGAGGTTACTAGTTTTTACACAGAGCGACTGCCGTCTGACCTCCGCAACCCAGAGGGAAGACCAGAACCAATCCTAGGATAGGTACAAACGCTAGATGGCGTTCGGGACCAACAGCTTTACGTGCCTTCCGAAGCACGGAATTATCTTTCTTTTCGAATAATCAGGTGATTCAAGCCTGCAATATCCTAACCAGACTGAAAACAACTTTTCACAAAGTATGCTTCCCAGTGGGATTTGAACCTATGACCTCCGGATCACAAGGCAGATGCCTTGACCACTGGACCACGGAGGCAGTCACAACACAATAATTGACATTGTTAAAAAAATGGAAAATAAAATATCTACTGGACATGATGACATGCTAATATCTATACTAAAAAATAATATTGACATCTTTTCAAAACCCTTAGCAATTTTCTTCAATAATTGTTATGAATAAGGAATATTTCCTGATCAGTTTAAAATAGCCAAAATAATTCATAAACATAAAAAAGGCTCCAAATTGGACCCATTGAATTACAGAGCTATAGCCTTGTTGCCGATACTTCTTTAAATTTTTGAGGCTATTAATTATCTAGATTAGTTAGACATTTGAAAGCTAACAACATTTTGAATAAAAGGCAATTCGGGTATCAAGAAGGTATTGGCACCGCTAATGCTATGTATACGATTTTACATGACGTGACTTGTAAATTGAATGCAAAGGTCAAAGTTGCTGGCATTTTTCTAGACCTTAGTTTGGCCTTCGATTCTGTAGACCAGGATATTCTTACAAATAAATTAGAGTTTAGTGGTATTCACGGCAAAACCTTGACTTTATTGAAATCATATTTAAGTGATCGACAGCAATTGGTTGAGGTAAGAGACGCTAAAGGAGAGTTTCTTAATTTAAAAAAAAAAAATTAAATTGTTAGTGACTAGAGGAGTTCCACAGGGCTCAATCTTATGATCAATATTATTTATAATTTTTATCAATGATTTAATTAACTATATGACATCTTTACAGCCTGACCTTAAATTAGTAATATTTGCTAACGATAGGAATGCTATAGTCTGCGATCATGATATTGGCGCTGTTTATAGAAAGATAAATAATACTCTGTCACTTTTTCATGATTGGTTTACAGCTAATAATTTTAAACTTAATACAACTAAAACTAAAGTAATGTTATTTAAAACGATGGCTAGCAATATAACCATACTTGACGTGAAGCTAAATAATGAAGAGTTTAAACCAGTGAAAGTAGTAAAATAATTGGTATTCAAATTTAGGGATATTTAAATTAGAAACATGAATTACGAGCTGTGGAAAATAGTATTAGCAGTTCTTGCTGTGCACTTAGAGCTTTAGGAAATGAACTGACGACGGACCAACTGAAATCTCTATACTATACCAAGGTTGAATCTAAACTGTACTAAAATGACGAGATAAACCGAGGGTTTGTAAAAGCTGTCCAAACCACCTTCGATCCCACGAAGGTGTTTTAGTCCCACCCCAAACGCAAACCTCAAAAAATTTCTTCACAGACTCTAGACTTGATGGCAGAACGACGATCCAGGCCGCTGTAGACCTCTGAAGACGCTAAATCATATCAGCAGCTCACCAGACGTATACGAAAGTCCTTGCGATACGACATTCGCTCCTTTAATACCAAATGTATTAAGGAGACGATAGAGCAAAACAAAGGCTCCAAAGTGTTCGCAAGAGCTACGTCGGATGGGCAAAGCCGATTGATGAAGCTAAAGACGGAGGCCGGTGGCGTGGTGTCGACAAAGGAAGGGGTTCTAGCAGAGATCGAGAGGTTTTATGGACAGTTATACACCTCAGTTGCACAACCCAGCGGACAATTGGCTAAAACCCAAGATCCAAGCTGATCCGACACCATACTGAAGATATCCCGAACATCAGCCTCTACGAGATTAGGAGGCCCTCAAACAGCTCAAAAACAACAAGGCGCCAGGCGAGGATGGAATCACAGCAGAGCTTCTGAAAGCAGGCGGAACGCCGGTACTGAAAGTCCTTCAGAGGCTCTTTAATTCCGTTCTGCTCGAGGGCGTAACGCCAGCAGCGTGGCAGAGGGGCGTGGTGGTCCTATTCTTCAAAAAGGGAGATAACGCCCTATTGAAGAACTATAGGCCTATCACGCTTCTGAGTCATATATATAAGTTGTTTTTGAGGGTCATCATGAATCTTCTCGCAAACAGGTTTGATACCTTCCAGCCTCCCGAACAAGCCGGTTTCCGTAAAGGCTTTAGTACCATAGACCACATCCACACGCTACGGCAGGTTATAGAGAAGACGAGGGAGTATAACCGGCCGTTATACTTGGGGTTTGTGGACTATGAAAAAGCCTTCGATTCGATCGAAACATGGGCCGTGCTTCAGCCTCTCCAGCGATGCCGTATTGACTATCGGTATATCGAAGTATTGAAGTGTTTGTACAGCAACGCCACTATGTCAGTCCGAGTACAGGAACAGTGCACGAGGGCTATTCCACTGCAAAGGGGTGTGAGACAGGGAGACGTTATATCTCCGAAACTGTTCACCGCTGCACTGGAAGATGCCTTCAAGCTTCTGGAATGGGAAGGACTTGGCATTAACATCAATGGCGAGGATATTACTAAACTTCGATTTGCCGATGATATCGTTGTCATGGCAGAATCCATGGAAGACTTAAGCACCATGCTCGGGAGACCTTAATCGAGTTTCCCAACAGATGGGCCTCAAAATGAACAAGGACAAAACGAAAGTAATGTTGAATGTCCATGTCGCGCCCCTACCTGTTTGTGTTGGGAGCTCCACCCTCGAAGTTGTAGACCAATATATCTACCTGGGTCAATTGATCCAGGCAGGAAGTTCCAGCTCCGAGGAAGAGGTCTTTCGACGAATCCGACTCGGTTGGGCAGCGTTCGGAAAGCTACGCAGCGTCTTTTCGTCCAAAATACCTCAGTGCCTCAAGACTAAAGTGTTTAATCAATGTGTGTTACCAGTGATGACTTATGGCTCTGAAACGTGGTCCCCTACTATGGGTCTCATAAGAAGGCTCAAGGTTGCTCAACGCGCTATGGAGAGGGCTATGCTCGGTGTATCTCTACGTGATCGAATCAGAAATGAGGAAATTCGTAGGAGAACAAAAGCCACTGATATAGCCTAGCGGATTAGCTCGTTGAAGGGGCAGTGGGCGGGACACATAACGCGACGAACCGTTGGCCGATGGGGCAGAAAGGTTCTCGAATGACACCCACCCACAAGGTGGTCAGACGATCTGACTAAGGTCGCTGGAAAGCGCTGGACGCAGGCCGCTCTAGATCAGCCATTTTGGAAATCCCTGGAAGAGGCCTATGTCCAGCAGTTATGCGGCTGAAATGATGATGATGATGATATTATCTTCTGGTTAGATGACAAGATAAGGCAATAAAATTTTATGACACTCAGAAAAATCAAAATTAAATAACACATATCCAAAAAAACTTTATTAGAAAATGAACCCTTACCTTTTACAATAAAGTACACATTCATTACAAAGAATAATTTTAATGAATGTGTACTTTATAGAGTTACATTCTATTTAACACTGAATATTATGCTCGCGTGATATCCCTGCTACTTGGAATATTGACAGGAATGGAGTTTATTCATTATATTTTAATTTTAAATGCGGTACCTGGATTTCACCAAAAAATATTCTGTCTACAATTTTTGTACTTAAGGACTTTTTTTTTTCAATATATTAATATATATTTGACCTGACTTTTTGTCGGACTACTTCCAGAAGGAGGCTAATGTTTATCGCGCATAAGTATATGTGTATGTATCTATGTATAATAAAATGTAAGTATGTCTTCCATTATCGAAATGATTCGAGCCCGAAGGACGAGCTCTGGAGGTGGACGAAGCCCGAGCGGCCCGATTGTCTAGAAGAATAATCTGAAAAGCCTTCTCCTTTTGATGTTGAACGGCATTTAATGTAAAAGTTTGACACCAGGATTTTTTTAACTAATTTATTTATTAATTTGAAGCTGCTGAGCTTGATTTTGCTCGGTGTCAGACCAATTTAAACTTGTAAGAGTACTGTCAATGACACAATTAATCTACATTAAATTACCTACCACATGGTATAAATTTTATTTTTATAGGTCTTATAGTTTTTGAGTAACATCTACCTAAATTTCATTTTTTTTTTATTTTAACTGTATTTTGGCCATTTCATGGGGAATCCGCTGAATTTGAAACATTAAATTTTTACATTTGTTACATTAAATGCACTAATCAATCTTGATGTATTAACCTACAAAACAAGATCCCATTAATAGTCGTACGAGGTTTTGTTCACTTTCAACAACTTACAGCGCAGAAATTGCGAACATTGAACAACAATTAACCCTTATAAAATACCTACTTTATATTTGGTAGAGGTAAGTTTCTAAAGATAAGCAAGATATATATGTCGGCGAAAGGGTATATTGACAATAATTAAAATACCAACTCTTATGTCGCAAAGGGATATGAAACGCGCCGGAAAGGCTGAGCGGGATATGGCCTTTGACTAACGGATGACATGAGTAACACTTAGCTACCTACTTACAGTACGAAAACCGGCTGATGTCAGGATGCAAACTTAATTACTCTCACGTTACTTTATCGATGTCGCCGCAAGAGAGACTTTACATTGATCTTATTAAAAAATGACGGTAAGGCAGTGCCCCTCCTCGCACTAATTCCTATGGATTACTTCCTTGGGTAACCACATCCCAGCAATTAATCCTCTAGCCCACACAGGCATTCTGTGTCCAACAGGGCTTACCGTACAGCTGAAATAGAATGTCATTGCAACAAATCGGTATACCAGTCCAATTCATTACAATAACTACAATCAAACCAGTAATGTCCTGGGTCCTGGACACAATAAGCAGTTCGCACGACGGCGCTCCAACAATCCCATTTTCACTGTTGCTAAGTCGACGTTTTCAACGCCCCGTTCACGCAGATTGCTACTCCAAAACAGCTACTGCGTATCGCAGCAAACATCTTTCTTCTTGCACGTTGGAGTTGTGTACGGCACGGTGGTTCGAACAAGACTGTGTCAAAATTCAAATCGAATAACCGTATTGCAAACAGTGTTCCCCTTTCTCAAAAAGTGTTGACCTTTCTCAAAAAGTGTTGCCACTCACCCGTGACAACCTTAACCGAGCTTTCAGCTTGACGTATTCGTAACAAACAATTTAACAAACTATAAACTAGATGTCGCTAGCGTCTCCTTTATCAGACGCCCCGACATATATATATATACCACCGCCCGTGCTAGTTCACTAAAGTAGTTTGAGAAAATTGTACAGTAACTATGGTCTTAAAACTTTTAGGTCTCTTCTTGCTGCCAACCGTAATCCGTTAGAGAAAGAAGTTCAACTTCTCCAACATGTGTGTTTCTCCAAAATGGCGTTAGAAAATAAATGGCTTGGTCGGTTGTATTTATGGACTCTATCTTATCTTTACCAGAAAACTCTCTGAGTTAGCAAAAGTATTTTCGGTGAGAAAAATATGGATGATGGCTGGGACAAGTTCTGCGAGAAAATATATCCTAATCTACGAAGTTGCTGTAAATATATTAGAAAAGGAAAAAAAATGCCAGCACTGCACGCACTGACTGGCACAAACGTGACATCATACCTAAGTGGCATTAGCAAATCACAGGCTTAAAAGTATTTGAGGTACATGGACATCTTCTCTAATTTTTAGGAGTTTCCCCTCTAACCGTAAATACTCTTGCTGACGCAAAGAGTTTTCTGGTAAAGCCATATAAGGTAGAGTCCATAAATACTACCAACCAAGCTAGGCACGTTATATTTTCTAAAGCCTCATCTCCTGAAGCACTGCCACCAACTTCAGATGCAGCTCACGTGCATATCCGTCGAGCGCATTACATTACATTTCTTTTTATTGACTCTTGTTTACTCTATTAATCTGAACAGAGAACAGTGCGCTGTCGCTTTGACAGCTCGACAACTAAAAACTACAAATACCTAACCCGTTCGCTTGGTGTTGCAGGCCGTGACTGTGATCCAGGTGTCGGTGGTCACGTTCATGTTGGCACTGTCACACATCATCAAATGGCTAAACACTGACGACGTCTCTCTGGGCGTGCGCATGGCGTACCAGGCCGGGACACGGCTGGTAATGGCCTCGGTCTTGGCGCTATTTTTCATGACCGTGCCTAGCGGCCAACGAGGAACTGACAGTGCGTATTCATCTCTGTGCAGTTCGGCTACAAACCTTTTACATTGTGAGAGCAACATATTAAATATTTCTTTTTCTTCCAGATAGCATACTTTATTGGAATATCTGGAACTTTTTGGGGAGGATTTCTTATTCTGTTTTCTTGATCCACATGAATATACTGCATATGTATATCGGCATCCGAACACAACTGGATCATTTTCATTACCTGAACTTTGTAAGTGAAATGTCAGATCTTTATTTAGCAAAGTAAGTTATAAAAAGGTTTTGCACAAGATGGCTACGAATTGGTTTTCCCGGATAGGTACGAACGAGACTGGCCGTTGTGATCAAACTACATTTAGTACTGCTATATGTAGTAAGCCACAGCTTCTTCAATCACAGCCACCAGTCGTGGAGCGCAAGGTGCGTATGTAGCAGATGTTAAAAGATTACCTTAAAAATATAAAAAAGTAAAATGCGCAGCGCGGAACCTTATTGAAAAAAAAAACTTCAAACAAAAAGAGTAAGAAATATAATTTTATTAAAATAATGTTATAAATTTAGTGCTTTTTAATGATATTTTGAAGGTTGGTTTTTGATTACCGTTCTGTTCGATAAATTGCGAGAGTCAAAATCTAAAATTTTGGTCATCTTGGTTCAGGATCTGTGAGGATGCGTAATTATACCAAACATGTGATTTTGGAGTGACATAAACGTACATAAGATATTGGAGTGACACAAACGTACATAAGATATTGGAGTGACACAAAAGTAATTATACCAAACATAAGATATTGGAGCGGCACAAACGCCCGAAAGCTTCATGAGTGACCCCTTTATGTGACACGTGTGACTGTTTGGTTACACACAAACGTAGCAGCAAAAAAAATAAGACAGGTTACAGCCACCCTGAGCGTTTCTTCCAGACTGTGAAATTAATTTTCTGTGAAGGCTCATCCTTCAAAAAGTATTCCTTACAGGATGATTCTGACCCTCTGAGCTGTTCAAGGAAAGTACTCTTTGTGCAAAATCAAATATACATGTTCTCTTACAATTACCTTGTTTCATAATATAAACCAAAGATAAAATTTGTCAAATCGGTCCAGGAGTCTGAGTAATTGGGGAACATTAAAAAAAAAGCAGATTCCAAAGAATGAGGCATTTTTATGTGTACATAATGTATATATTAAATTATACTAACATTTAACAGAACATGTGTAAGACTCTACCTAGCTCTAGTTTAAAGAAAAATGCAGTACAGGACGTCGTAAATTGCAAAAATAAAGGGGTACATACTTTTCCTACTGATTCAAAACAAACCTGATGTTACGAACGTAATTTATTCACACTTTTTTCCCATAACATGACAGAAAGACAAAAGTTACCCGTGTGGTTCCGGGTTAGAATAGGACCACTCCATCTCTTCCTGTGGATGTCGTAAGAGGCGACTAAAGGATCAAGCACAAACATCTCATGCTACAATTGCATTCCCAAAGAGGGTTGACGTCAGGCAGGCGGCCGGTCGTAAAACTATAGCCAAATCATTTAAAGTGTTCTGACTATTTCTTCTCCATATTGCAAGGTCTTTGGCATCCTTAGGTGACCATTGACATGCATATTATATTTGGAGAAGAAAAAGCGGGAAAGCACCCCCCAGGCTCCGAAGCAGCACAGCTGAGGATGCAACCGGGAATGCGCTTAGACGAAAAAGATGATAGAAAGACAAAAGGATTGAACCAAAAGGCCTAGTCCTAGAAGGTATTTGTTTTGACAGAACGATTTCAAACTATTAAACGCCATCTATTAAGTATGTTTTTAACCTCTATTTTTTTTCACTGAAAAACGCCTCATTGATAACCTTTCTTTCCTTTTATTTTGAAGTCTGTTAAAAATTATATTTTGTGATTATATGGTGACATACGTCATTCATGTACATAAATTCTTAAGACTTATCAAATGAAAGAGCTTTTTGTGAGAAATTTAAATATACAATTATGTAAAGAAAACCCTGTCCGACCGGAAAAGGACATATAAGTACCTAAATGACAAGTTCAAAAAAAAATAAGAAAACGAAAATAGTAATAAGTAAATGAAAAAGTTATCTAATTTGTAAAACATCAGAAATTTACATTATTTCCCTAAAATCGAGCAAATTTAAAGAAAGTGACAACACCGTCTCAGGTGGCCGGCATGTCTAGACCACGGCTAGACACAGTCGAGCGCGGCATCGACTGTTGGCTCCTATGATCGCTCCGCCACGCGTTTTTGAAGTAGCCGCCGCACCGCGACTCAGGCGCTTCCCGCCCGTCGGCCCCTGTGTTGCCATGTTAGTTACAATTTAAAATTGAATTTTAATTTAATTTTGTCAGGGGTAATTTTTGGTACCTATTCTCTGGCGAAAAACCGATAAATGGAACCTACTCTAGCTACCCAACATGACCTTCACGGGTCGGACAGGGTGTTTTACATACTGTATATTGTTTTAAATATAGACATACCAACGTCTAAAAACTTTTGCTGAGCTGAATAACAATATTCGTGAAGCTATCACAAATATCAAACCAGAGATGCTGGACAAAGTGGACCAAAACTTAAAATTTTAACTCTCCAATGTATTGAGCAGAAAGTTTTAGTAAGTTATCGAGGTTTTTATTTTTCTCCTCCGATTCCCTATTTCTATTTGTTTAATAAAAAATATTTTTCAGATCACGTTACTATTAGGATTTTACCTATTGTCTGTCAGTCTTGCCATTCCTTTCTACTTGATGGTGGAAGCGCCGCTGAAACTTCTGATGGGTTCTTCTACGACTAATAAACGGCTTAAGAAGAGTGACAAGGAGAAACTTTTGGAAGATAATGTGGGAGACGTATGCACGAAAATCAATAAAATAGAGGACAGCAAACAAAAAGAACATTAAAAGAAAAGAAAATAGCTTAGAAGATTTGGTGTAGGGATCCGCGAGCCAAGTCACAATGGAATTATAGGTAAACAGCTTAAATGAGTAGCCCGCGGGATACAGGGGCGCGGGGGTATGATGACAAAGGGGACAGGGGCGCAGGGGTATGACAAAAAGGGGACCGAGAGGGGTGCGGGTTTTTAAATAAATAAAACAATATAAATAGAGGAAAAGTATTATTTTATAAAATTTTCATAATTTTCCTCATTTCCCTTATTTTCTTTATTTTCCTCATTTTTTTAAATCCCTCATTATTCTCATTATTGTCTCTCAAAAGCTAAAACTACCAGGGTTTCGTAATCGGCCACTAGTTTTCCGAGAAGATCACCCCGAAAGAAACTCGTCAGTCTAGGCCGCCTACTCGCCTTATGGGCTCTTCTACACAAACTTCATGTAACAAGTCAGTATAATTAAATAAATGGGAAAACACATTGATCGTAATGTATCCAAGGTACAACCCACTTACTTATATTTGTACAAAGAGAACACTGTATTTCCAATCGGAAATATACCTAAAGGAAAATAGCAAAACATTGCACCTACCACATTTGCACCTGAATTTAGACAAGGAAAATGATGTTTCTAGTTGTAAACCTATAGGAGAATCATTTAATGTGGTAAAGAAATAAAATAGAACCGAATTATTCAGTTTACCATACCTGAACATTAAGTTCCTTTAATGGTACAATTTAAAACTAATTGTTATAAAAATTTTTCATTAGAATAATAGTTTCTTCCACAAAACTCTACGGGTTATAATAATAATATTATTTTTTTTTTTTTGGCCACCACCACCAAAGCAATCGACTATATTTGACAATTTCCAATTATGTGTTTGGAATGTCTCTGATTGTAAACCCTCCAAGTGAAGTATACTTGGAGGGTTTACAATCAGAGAAATTCTACTATCTAAATCATAATGAAATTATTACTAATTATAATTAAATAGCATAATTCAAAAGATTGACCAGAATAGTATATATCGGTCAACAGGTACTACCTTCCAATAGCATTTGCAGTTAAATCCTAGCATAATTCAAAAGATTTTAGTACCATTATTTATTTACTTATTTATTTGTTTAACTTTATACACAAATACAAGTGTAATGGCGGACTTAAAGCCTAAGGCCTTATCTACCAGTCAACCAACCGGGTGATGTCGAGAAAGGCAAGGGTAGTGCAAAAACTCAAAAAGAAATGATGAAATGAGTATACTTAAATATGTACTAATAAACCATAAAATACATACAAATAATACACACTATTATTATACTAAGACTCACATATACTACATACACTAAGAACTATCTGACAGTTGTTTAAGAAAATGTGCTTTCACCTGTTTTTTAAATGAAAAGCGGGTTTTAGCCTTTCGAACATCAACTGGTAAGGCGTTCCAGAGCTTTATAGCTTGGACAATAAACGAATGTGAAAAGAACTCACTCCGGTGAGCTGGTATAGAAAGGCTGAGATTGTTAGAGGAACGAAGATGTCTGACATGGGAGTGACCCAGAAACTGAAAGTTAGACTTGAGGTATGCAGGAGTAGCGGGTCCAAATAGAATGGAAAAGAGGGTTGTGAGGATGTGCAAATTGCGACGTAGACGAATTGGTAACCAATTAAGTTGGGAGCGGTAAAACGACACATGATCATATTTACGAAGACCAAAGATATACCGAAGACAATTATTGAGAAGACGGTCAAGTTTGTTCAGCATATCAGCTGTCAAGTCCGAGTAGCACACACATTAGCATAATCTATGATTGGCAGGATCAATGTATTCACTAGCATTGTTTTATTTACACTTAAATCCCTAAAAACTCTAGTTAAACCAACATAATAACGGTTATGTCACAGGATCATAGTAAATGAGTACTTAACTTGTGTTCTCGACCGCCGCACAAATCGTTTCTTCCATTTCTCCAAAGTTCTTCATCATATCTTCACCAAATGAAAATGAGACCAACTTGGTAGTAAAGGCTTTCAAATAAAAAAAGAATCATCAAAATCGGTTCACAATTGGCGAAGATATCGTGGTTGCGCCGCATTATCAATTCTATCCCTTTCTAATTAGATTTGCACTAATGAGTGCATCTCGCTTACACCTCACCCCCTTCCACCGAACATACACCCGCAAAAAAAAAATCGCGACCGTGACCTAGTTCCGAACGAAGCTTCCGCAAGACAATACGTGTCGCCCGCGCGCCCGCGCATCCCGCCAATGGGTCAAAATTTGGATTTTGATTGTTCGTATAGTTTTCTGTTAAGAAGGTTTATGGTTGTGAAAGTGATTTGGGGATCCCCTAGGCGTCAGTGTCACAGTGTCCAGAAAGAAAACTCAAGATCAAGATTCAAGAACTTTCTGTGAGGTGTGTTGACCACGCTAGCACAGCATAAACAAACTAGGTACTGCGGATCCAGTAAGGTTAGTTCCCTAATCCCTTCATCATTATTATTTTCCCCGCATACAGTCCACTAAATTTTAATTTTCGCGCAACCATTATTTTTTGTCCATACGAGCCAAGGATTCAATAATTTTCTTCGAGAAATTGATCCGCCATTTTGATTCCATTACGAATCATATTCCATTTCTTCCTGCAAAATTTGAGAATCATTTTCAGTGTTCCAAATTCAAACTTACATACTCACTTCTTTCATCAACTACTAAATTATCTGAATAATGCAATGCAATATTGCATATTCGTTCTCCGCATTCTAATCGACAAGGCGTACCTAGTTATTAACTCCCTACCCTCTGATTTAATATTAATTTCTCCCAAATCGTACTACTCGTATACGATTTCTTGGACATCACTTGGTTTAGTGATAGCTTTGAATACTTAATAATATTTCGCACCCCGCTCCGCTTAAAGTCAAAGTTATTGCTAGGTAGCCTAGGTAGTGTCTATAGGTACTTAATTATAATGTCATTTCGAACAGCGCTTATAATAACTCCCGCCCTATGCATACCTACCTGGGCTGTTTGATAAGTACCCGTTTATGGAAAAAAAAAACATTTTTTTTTGTATTTATTTTTCTACGTAGTCACCTTTTAACTCTATACATTTGTTCCACCTATACTCAAGCTTCAATAAACCATCCAAAAAGTATGATTTTGGAAAGTCATTATAATAGGCCTCTGTGGCGGCAATGACTTCGTCATTTTATCCAAATCGCTTGCCACCGAGCCTTTTTAGGGTTCCGTACCTCAAAAGGAAAAAACGGAACCCTTATAGGATCACTTTGTTGTCCGTCTGTCCGTCCGTCCGTCCGTCTGTCAAGACCCTTTTTCTCAGGAACGCGTGGAGGTATGAAGCTGAAATTTATATCAATTACTCAGGTCTACTGTCCCTTGAAGCTGTGAAAAAATCAAACTTCTAAGCCAACGCAATCAAAAGATACAGCCGTTTATGCCGCAAATTTTCGACACTTGCAAGGGAATCAAAACCTACAGGGTGCTTCCCGTGAACTCAGAATCTTGAAATTTGGTACGAAACAACGTCTTATAGCATAGATAAAGGAAAAATTACGAAAACCATAAATTTTTAGTTACATCACATAATATATTTTTTTTTAATAATTTTAAACTTACTACCCATTTCCTCATAAACGCGTAGAGGTATTAAATTGAAATTCATAACAAATACTAAACCTTGCAGGTTTGTACGGAACCCTCGGTGCGCGAGTCCGACTCGCACTTGGCCGGTTTTTTTTTAGGTTGGGAAACAAAAAGAAATCGCATGGGGCCAAATCTGGAGAATACGGGGGGGTGAGACAATAGTTCGTAGCGTAACTGTGCTAATTTAGCCGTCACAACTCTGGACGAATGAGCCGGGGCGTTGTCGTGATGAAACAATACTTTTTTCTTTTTTAAATGGGGTCGTTTGTCCTTCAACATGGCGTCAAATTCATCCAATAAATTGGCATAGTACTGCCCTGTTATTGTTTTTTCCTTTTCTAAATAGTCAATATGTATAATACTCTGCGAATCCCAAAAAACGGTCGCCATGACCTTTCCAGCCGATGAGATGGTTTTTGCTTTCTTTGGAGCAGATTCACCCGGTAAAATCCACTGCTTCGACTGCTCTTTCATTTCCAGGGTATAGTGGTGGACCCACGTTTCGTCCACGGTCACGAAACGACGCAGAAACTCCTTCGAGTTACGTTTGAACACGGCCAAACACTGCTCCGAAGTAGTCAGACGGTTCCGTTTTTGCTCCTCCGTGAGTAAACGCGGAACCCACCTCGCCGATACTTTCTTCATACCCAATTTTTCTTCTAATATGTGTTGTACTCTCTCGATTGAAACATTTACAGCATCAACGATTTCTCGAAGTTTAATTCGGCGGTCGGCTAAAATGATATTTTCAATTTTCTTAACCATATCGTCTGTAGTCACCTCAACTGGCCGGCCTGGGCGATCCTCATCAAAGACGGTTATTCTCCCCCGCTTAAACTCGTTATACCAATATCTGACGGTTGTCATAGAAGGAGCACATTCATGGTAAACCGCTTGCATTCTTACTTTTATTTCATCACATGTTTTTCCTTCCAAAAATAAGAATCTAATTACAGACCGATATTGTTCTTTCTCCATTTTAACAATTTTAAGTTCACGCCTTCACTGAATCGTTGTCAAATGAGAAAAAAAACAAAAGAATGCCATTTTTTTTTAATTTTCCCGCCTCTGAAAAATGGCTTAAAAAGGTGGTATACTTATTTGCGGCCAGTGACATTAATATATTTAGAAAACGGGTACTTATCAAACAGCCCTCGTAGGTATTTACATAGGTTGTATAGTTGCTGTTATCGAAAATACCGCGACGCTAAACTTAATTTCTATTTAGTAGATACATATTTACTTAGATTTACTAATATCTAAACCCGCATCTATTTGTTTACAAACAAGTTCGGAACCCTGTTGTGATCGAATTAGTTGTTGTCCACGCTTCCCTACGTAGCGTAGCGTAGTACACGCTCGTTATCAGTGATACTGTTATTTGCACTAATGAGTGCATCTTGCTCACACCTCACCCCCTTCCTACGAACATACACCCGCAAAAAAAAACCGTGACCTAGTTCCGAACAAAGCTTCCGCAAGACAATACTTGTCGCCCGCGCGCCCGCGCATCCCGCTAAAAGGTCAACATTTGGATTCTGATTGTTCGTATAGTTTTCTGTGAAGAAGGTTTATGGTTGTGAAATTGATTTGGGGATCCCCTAGGCGTCAGTGTCACAGTGTCCAGAAAGAAAACTCAAGATTAAAGAACTTTCTGTGAGGCGTGTCGACCACGCTAGCACAGCATGAACTAACTAGGTACTGCGGATCCTGTAAGGTTAGTTCCCTAATCTAATCCCTTCATCATTATTATTTTCCCCACATACAGTCCACTAAATTTTCATTTTCGCGCAACCATATCGCGTAACAAACACACATAAAAAAAAAACATACAGTCGAATTGATAACCTCCTCCTTTTTTGAAGTCGGTTAACAAAAGTGAAGTTTTCACATCACTCCACTGATTTCAACATCTGGCCGTTATATCTACCCTTTTTAGGGTTCTGTAGTCCACAAGGAACCCTTATAGTTCCGTCCGTCTGTCTTTCCGTCCGGGCTCGTACTCCGCCGCTACTGCACCGATTGTCACGAAAATTGGTGGAGAGATAGATTTTGAAGTTCCAAAAGTTGGTTTTTAAAATTATGAAAAAATGTTTTTTTTTCAGCCCCATCCCATACAACGAAAAGTGAATTTAAAAAATCAAATTGAACTAACCCCAACGTGTGGGGTATTGTTGAAAAGGTCTTTTAAAATGCAACAAAAACTGCTTTGAAACTATGTAGATCAAACCCCCAGTCTTGAGATAATCTACAAAGTTAAAATTTGAGGTGTCCCCCCTACCGTAACTTTTGAAATATTTCTAAAATAATTCTGAAAAAAATGTGGTATATACCTCAAAGTGCTTTTAATTAAAACTATAGCGGTCTCGGTATCATAGATAGTTATTTTTTTAATACGTCTTAAATCGTAAATGTTACTTGCTGCTACGGAACCCTTCATGGGCAAATCCGATTCGCACTTGGCCGCTTTTTTTTTAAATTTGTTTACCAATCGCAGGTATTCATTTGGCGATTAATGTTGCCATCACAAAATATAGGTAAATTAATATTTTAGTCAATACATTTACATACTTAAATAATAAAAAATTAACTAATATAAATGTTTAACAATAAACTGAAAGTCATTCGACATATTTTTTATTAATACTTTTAAACTATCGCGTTGCATTATTATTAAATTAATGCATACGGGAATTAACGCAAAACGTACCTTTTTTTTATTTATTTTGCTGACGTTGACGTTTGGTGACGTGAGTCAAGCTGGGACCACGTTCGGTGAAACCCGAACGAAACGTCAGCAAAATAAATAAAAAAAAGGTACGTTTCGCGTTAATTCCCGTATGCACTAATTTAATATTTTTTATTAACAACCGATACACCCATAAAATAGGTTTGACAGTAAAATAACCAAATATGACATCTGCGATACATAAATAAAATATTTTGTTATAAATATTTATTTATTTTTAAACTTTATTGTTTAACAATAAAATTGTCTTACAATTGGCGGACTTAACGCTAAAAGCGTTCTCTCCCAGTCAACCATAGGGATAAACAGATAATTCGTTGCGGCGCAAAATAATTAAATAATTACATACTTATACCAAATAATACACATACATGCATATATACTCATAATTTATTATGCTATCTAACACGGCCGTTCTGACAAATGCTTCGTCTCGAAGCAAATATCATCAGCACTGCCACTTCTCTATTTCCTTATTTATATTCTCTATGTTTAATCCTTCACAAGTGAATGGAAATTTTGCTTTTATGAAAACCCTAAAAATTTCTATCGCTCGGTCTGACTGACTGACTGGAAGAAATCCCTCTTTGGGATAAGCCCGCCATTGTACATTTGTATTTTATAATGCATATTTTTTGTTATATTGTTAGTTGTTAAATTACAAAAAATATGCATTATTGCATTATGCATGCATTGCACATGCAATAAAGAGTTAAACAAACATAATATGACAGTAGCTTAAACTATAAATTATATTGCGTTAACATATACATAGTTTGATTACATAAAGGTAAAGCATTTGCTACGGAGTCAAAAAAAATAATTGCTAGAGGAAATTAGGTCCAGTTATTTGATATCAAATCTGAACAGTCAATTCATACTTCCACTGAGCAGCCAGCGAAAACGAAGCGAACGGCCAGAACAAGAAAATGAAAATTCCTGGGGGACTCCTTTTGTGTTTGCTTCTACTGCGTAATCTACTTGTTTGTTGTATTGTAACCCGTAACCCCTATTACCTACTTAATTTTTCTTTATCACTTATACCTCCCAGTATCTTTACTTATTTTATTTTATTTTGCAAGGTAAAATTGTAATACTTTGAAATATTTTGTATGTACACACACATGACACAGCTGTCATAATGACTTTGACGTTTAGGTCGTTTCGTTTTGTTATCGCTTGACACTTCTTTTTTTTTTACCAATGTGGTTGTGTGTGCGTTTTGTTATTAGTATGAATTTGTTTTTTGTATTGTATTTTTATTTAGATTTAAATACTAGGCAACCGGCAGGACTTGCAGCAAAATTAGATACCTATTTTATTTATAACTACATATGATATTATTTTGTATATATTTAATTCATTTATTCGTAATATATTATTTGTATTAGGTAATGTCTAATGATAATGACGGTTCATTTCTATCTGCTTGTGACATTAGTTGCACATCTTCATATAGTAGTAATGATTCTTTTGATGATCCTGAAACTCTTAATTCTCTTTTAAATCGCGCTATTAAAAATCCTCGTAATTCCTTCAACTTCTGCCACTTCAACGCACAAAGTTTACCCGCACATTATAGTGACTTTATTGACACTTTCTCCTCATTTGATGCTATTCTGGTTTCTGAAACCTGGTTCAAACCTGCTCTCTCTTCTACATCCTATGGGCTTTCAGGTTATGTGCTTGTTATTAACGACCGGATTGGTTGTAGCGGTGGAGATGTGGCCATTTATTTGCGTAGCAATTATTCTTATAAAATTATTTACTCTTCTCCTCCTACATACTTTAGTGCCGCAGAGTTTTTATTCCTTGAGATTTCTGTTGAGGGTAAAAAGGCACTTCTCGGAGTCGTGTATTCCCCTCCCGATTTTAATTATTTCACTCAATTTAAGTCTGTTCTAGATTCCCATTGTTCGGATTACACACATCATATAATCATGGGTGATTTCAACACTAATCTCCTTACAGTTGATTCACGGTCTGATAAGCTGAGCCATATAATCCACTCAGTGAATCTTAACGTTCTACCGTTGGGTCCAACTCATATTAATAAAAATACTAACGATACTTGGCTTGATTTAATCTTAACTTCTTCTTCAGATCTGGTGATCAATCATGGTCAACTAGCTGCTCCAGGCTTTTCTAAGCATGATCTTATTTATCTGCAGTACAAGATGCTGCAAGACAAGAAAACCACCTAAACGTAAGCCCAAAATAGTTGTAAAATAGTTTGTAAATAGTTGTTGTTGTGTAGTTCAGTTGTATGCGAAACTATTCGAATATTGACCTTGATCGACTTAAGAAAGATGCTAGAGCCACAGACTTTACAAATGTTTTTGTAGCAGAGTCGATCGATGATAAAGTCTCTACGTTGAATGCCTTAATTTTGAAAATTTACGATGCTCATGCACCTGTACATGCAGTCAAGGTTAGGCGACCGCCCGCTCCGTGGATTGGTAGGGGAGTTCGCATGGCCATGACCCGCAGAGATAGGGCATTTCGTTTATATAAACGTGATAGGTCTAATAAAAATTGGGACGCGTACAAAAGGGCTCGTAACTTGTGTAATCGAATGGTGAGAGCAGCTAAAAAGAAGTATTTTCATGACCAACTCTCTAATTCTTCTTCGGCTAACGTATGGAAGTTTTTACATTCTCTGAACTTAGGAAAACCTTCTCTTCATGCCTCTTCGTCATTTTCTCTCGACGATTTTAATAATCATTTCACAAATTCTAATTCTTTGGATGATACGCACTATTTCCAGAATTCCTTCCATGGCCAACCTTCACATAGACTCTTTTTCATTTTCTCCACTAGCTGAGGATGACATTCGGAAAATCATTATCTCCTTACAGTCACATGCTGTTGGTTGTGATGATATCAGTAGGCAAATGATGGTTAATATTATTGACATATTAATTCCTATCATTACACATATTGTTAACTAGCTGTGCCCGCGACTTCGTTCGCGTGGTTGTCGGAACGTAATGTTATATAGCCTAAGGCCTTCCTCTATGAATGGACTACCCAATAAAAAAAGAATTTTTCAAATTGGACCATTACTTCCTGAGATTAGCGCGTTTAAACAAACAAACTCTTCCGCTTTATAATATTAGTATAGATTTTTCCCTCTCTACAGGCTCTTTCCCCACTCTTTGGGGGAAGGCATATGTTACTCCTTTGCCAAAAGTTTCTGATCTGCGGGCTTTGAACAATTTCCGTCCAATTTCAATTTTACCTTATCTTTCTAAAGTGTTAGTAGCGGCTGCCCACGTTCAGGTTTCCGCGTTCATATTTGATAATTTTCTTCTAACTCCCCTACAGTCAGGTTTTCGTCCTGGGCACAGTACCGCTACTGCTCTTCTCAACGTTACCGAAAATATTCGCCTTGGTATGGAGAATTCGTTAATCACCATTCTTGTACTTATTGATTTCTCTAATGCTTTCAACATGATTGATCACGATATTCTCCTAGCTATCCTTAAATATATGAAATTCTCATCCTCAGTTATGGATTTGTTTTCTTCATATCTCCATGTTAGGCAACAAACAGTTCGAGTGGACTGTGAGTTGTCGCAATGGAAGAATATTTGTTCAGGTGTCCCTCAAGGGGGTATCTTATCACCTCTGCCGTTTGCTGTATTTATTAATCTATTGTCACACTATATTAGCTGCTCTTACCATTTTTATGCAGATGACCTGCAAATCTATATTCAAACCAGCGCTGAAAACATTGATTCTGGAATTAGTCAGCTAAATGCGTCCTTGAACAACATTTCTTTTTGGTCAAGTGGTTTTGAAATTAAAATTAATGCGTCCAAGTGTCAGGCAATCATGATCGGTAGTTCTAGACAGCTAGCAAAGATCGATATGAGCTCTGTTCCCTCAATTTCTCTAAATAATACTAACATCTCACACACTCAATCCGTCAAAAATCTTGGTCTTCTGATGGACTCTACGTTTAGCTGGAGAAATCAGGTCACTGATATCAGCAGAAAAGTCACCTATTCCTTACAATACCTGAATCGCTATAGAAATTTTCTTCCAATCAAAACTAAAATTACTTTAATACAATCTCTTGTTCTTCCTATTATTAATTATGCTGATGTGTGTTATCCTGATCTAAATGCAGATCTTCTTGAAAAGCTAGATCGTCTTTTTAATAATTTCATTCGCTTTCAAATTCAAATTCAAATTCAAAATATCTTTATTATCATAGGATATTTATAATATCTCTTAATAATAGTCACTTTGTTTTGTTTTGCACAAATGTTGACGTCAAATCGTTACTTAAAGCTAAGTTTACGCCGCTTCCTAGGCGCAAGTGCAGAAGAAGCGGCAACAAACTGCACTGCACGTTTTCTCCAAAGACGTCAACTAACAAACTAAAAACTAAAAATTAGTTATATAGATGGACAGAGATTACATTGTTTATTATGTCATAATTAAATTGAATTATAAGAATTACGAAATTTAAAATAATGTCAATTTGTAAATTTAGTATGTACCAATGTACCTAAATTATGACATGTCTAAGTATACAAACCTTTAAGAGGGACCCGCGCCAAGCTGAAGCCAGACCTTTTTGTCTTTAAGATAGTCATCGGTCCTATAATAAGCCTTCTCACAAAGTACTTTCTTTACATAAGCTTTGAATTTTCTGTCTGGCATATCAAGGACCGATTCTGACAATTTATTATAAAAAAGTATACACTTCCCCATAAAAGACTTACTGACTGTATTCAGCCTGTAATACGGGCTAACTAAGTCATTCTTATTACGTAAATTTCTATCTGTAAAATCACTTACTTTATTGAACATGGAAATATTTTTCCTTACATACATTATATTTTCAAATATGAATTGTGATGCAAAAGTAAGTATACCTATTTCCTTGAATAATTCCCTCAGTGAGTCTCTCGATCCTAAACCGTAAATAGCACGAACTGCTCTTTTTTGTAAAAGAAAAATAGTCTGAATGTCCGCTGCACTCCCCCATAGAAGTATCCCGTAAGACATTAGACTGTGAAAGTAACTAAAGTACACTTGTCTAGCAGTTGCTACATCTGTCAATTGTCTTATTCTCCTAACAGCGTAAGCCGCAGAGCTAAGCCTATTAGAAAGTTTAGTTATATGAGCGCCCCATTGAAGTTTCGAATCAATTGTGATTCCTAAAAAGGTAGTACTTTCAACCAGATCGAGTTTCTGACCATTAATTAGTATGTCAACGCAGGCTTGATTCACATTAGGAAGAGAGAATCGAATGCATTGGGTCTTGTTCGCATTTAACATGAGGTTATTGGCCGAAAACCAATCAGAAATTAAAGATAAGGTGCTGTTCACCGCGCTAGCATCACTGTTATGTCGATCTATTTTAAATATTAGCGAGGTGTCATCAGCAAACAGCACCATGTCAGCCTCTTTCTCAACCATGTAAGGCAAGTCATTGACATAAACTAAGAAAAGAAACGCTCCTAGAATTGAACCTTGGGGTACGCCCATTTTCACATTAGACCCGTGTGATTTTACGCCGTTTATATCAACAGTTTGAAGCCTATCAGTTAAGTAAGATTCTATTAATTTAATTGACTTATCATCAAAACCGTATTGACGAAATTTGAGCAAAAGTGTTGGATGATCAACGCAATCAAATGCTTTAGAAAGATCGCAAAATGATCCAATTGCATCATTTCTGTTTTCCCACGCGTCGTAGATATTAGTAATAAGTGCTACTCCTGCATCGGTGGTCGATTTTCCAGCAGTAAAGCCGTATTGTTGGCTGTGGAAAAGATTATTGGTCTTAAAGTGAAGTAGCATTATCTTCTGCCTTCGAAAATATGACCACATATCTTCTTTCCGATCTAAGCTTAACTGGCTTCCTGTTCGTCAGCGCCGACAACAGAGAATACTCTGTACTCTTTTCTCTATACTTAAGAACCCTCTTTCTCCCCAGTATATGAAAACCAAATTTAAATATCAGTCTGAAAGCCATGACCGTGAGCTTCGCTCCAGTCATACTCTTCAAATTTATCTTCCGTTATTTCGGTGTGAATTTATGTCTAACTCTTTTACTCTTAAAGTTACGCGACTCTGAAATGCCTTACTTGAAGACATCAAAAGTATCTCAAACAGATACTTATTTAAGAAGAAAGTTCACACGCACCTTTCTTTAAAATTTTTGCAGCAGAATTAGTTTTTATCTTAAAACATTTGTAGTATATATATATATATATGTATATATATTTATATAAGTATTTATATGTATTAAGTGTATTATATTGTTACGAGAGTGGGTTGGGGGATAGGAAAGGAAACGACAATTCTATGAAATCGTACCTTTATTTACAACCTTTGTGGTCCAGTAATTGACAGTCCTCTTTCCACACCTTACGCGAGTCAAGATTTTGGAAACTCCAAAATTGTTAAAAAAAACTTTATTTATCAAAATCACTTTTTTTACAAAAAAGGCTTATTGCTATACTGGTAGCTAGTGGATAAATGACATGGAGTTAACAGTTTACATGGTTTATATAGTCCGCTGTTGCCACTGCTCCTCCTTGGTTGGTGGTCCAATGGACAATCGTCGATTATGTAAACGATCTATTGTACTGGACTCTGCTTCTCAGATGCCGTTGTCCAAGGTGTTATTTTACTATAAGTGTTGAATGGGATATCCGTTACTTGACTCTCCCCCACTAAATTTGAAGTCCATGGTTTCTTTGTAACCGTGGTACTGAAAAATTTCAAGGCACATAACATAATAATGAATATTAATATCAGTAGCCCATATTGTATATAATTATGTATCTCCAATATGTCAAAGCTGTTCATCCGCTTCCATTGGTTGAGTCTCGAAGTTATCTTACTGGAATCATAAGTTAACTCAATCTCAGGAATTTTCTCTAAATGTGGTATCTCAAGCTTCGTAGTTATAATTTTCTCCTTAGTCTCTTTTGTTTTGAATCGCTGAACTCCAGAGATGATGACATTACAATTTTCTCCTTCTAATAAATAAGGACCACTTATCCACGTAGTTTCCTCTCGATTTCCACATTGAATTTTAATTTCAGTGGTTTTATTTAAATACATGTAAATTCCTTTAGATGAGACTTCATGAATATCCTCTTCTGGACATCTTATTGGGACTGTACTGCATTTATTCAACTTCTTTGTTAATAATATCTCAGTTTCACAAGTACTGCTTTGTAATACTGCGCCTTTACATATTAATTGCTGAAGCTCTATGCAATCTTCCACTTCATATATTGTAAAATCATCGTAAGCTAATGTAACCTTCCGCATTAAAGGATAGGAACAGGCTGGGTAATTTTGGATAATAGGTACAATTTTTCTTGTCTTAAATATTTTTGACTTAACCAAAGGTATTTCTATCATAAAATATACAACATTACTAACAATTTTAATATTAACGTTAATAAATGGCTCTATATCATTAACATTACTAGAAATCATAACATTCTTTGGAATTTTATCTAAAGTATCTTGCAAAGTATGAGATTTAATTATACTATAATGATACATGTGATGCTCAGCAAAAGTAATAGCAGTAGTTAATCTTTCAGCTACATCTTGCAATGTCTGAACTTGCATTAAAACACTAAAAACTATCTTGCCTAAATTAGTCTTTTCAGCTATTTGGCTAACTTGAGAATTTATCTTTTTCTGAATATCTGTAATTTTATTTATTTGATGATTAAAATCTTCTAACGTTTCATTAGTCATAGATAATTGTTGATTATAAACAATTCTCATGTTTTCCAAATTTTTCTGGATATACATAAGATCATCATTATCTAAATTTCCTGTTACAGCTTTAATAACTGAACCTAAACCATTAATAAGTCTTCTCTTAAATCTAGATTGAATATAAAGATGATTACATATTTCTTTAACATGTTCTAATATAATTTCTATCCTATCATAAATATGTTGAAAACTAACAAACTTAGTATTAGATTTTAACTTTTCTACAGTTTGAGTGATATCTTTTAAATTAATTACAATAGGATTAATATCTAACTGATGGATAATTTTCCACTTTCCTTCTATAATTTTTGTATCTTTTAAATCTACAATTAATACATTTCCTTCTGTGCTCAGTGATCTGAACTTGAATCCTCTTGTAATGAGACATCTGTAATACACAATTCTTCAATATGATATGTTCTACCATTACTTAACTTATATTTATTGTTAGGCTCACAACTAATTATAGTAAAAGGACCTAAAAATCTAGCATTTGTTTTATGCCTTTCAGCTTTACTATTTTTTAAGTAAGCTGTATCACCAACTTTAAAACATTTTGAAGGTTTCATTTTACTATTAATAAACTCATTTCTATCAAGTTTATTTTTCTTTAAAGTATCATGAATATTTTTATTGAAATTAGATACAAATTGTTTTTGCTGACATGTATATCTTTGTATAGCAACTCGCAAATTATCAAAATTACGAAGTTGTGGTTTTCTTCCAAAGTGTACTTCAAAAGGTGTCATGTTAATTGTAGAATGTGTTGTATTATTATATGCATGTGTTATGTAGAATATCTTTTGATTTCTATCTAAATCTGAATTTCTTTGTAAACGATACAACTCTTGGATGGTGTAATGTAATCTTTCAACATCCGAGTTAGATTTATGATGTTGTGGAGATGTAGTATGATTAATAATATTATAAGTTTGAAATAATTCTGATATAATTTCAGAACAAAATGATTGTTCTCCATCATGAACTATCTTTTTAGGAGTACCTATCATAGCAAAGACTTCTGATAAAGTGTCACATACTTTAGTTTTCTCACTTGGCTTTATGATAGCATATTTAGAAAATTTTTCTATAATAGTTAAATACCATTGTCTTTCTAAAGACATAAAATCTATATGCCAAACTTTCATCGGCTCATGAGGTGTTTCCGTCTCTAATGATAAAGTTGTGTGAGGATGCCTATTATATTTTTCTTTTTGACATGGCTCACATTTTAATATAAACTTCTTAATCTGTTTACGCATATTCTCCCAATAATATTTTTCTTTAAGTTGCTTATAAACACTCTCTATTCCATGATGTCTATTATTTTGTAAATGACATTCTTTAATTATTTTTAATTGTTCTTCCTTTTCAGAAATTTCAACTAACGACTTTGTATATCTAACTGGTTTAAATTTAGAATGATCAAAGTATTTACGATATACTTCAGAAATTTTATAATATAAATCATCATTAGGAATAATAAATGCATATCTTTCATGCGGCAAATACTCTAACATAAATTCTTTAATAGAATCTTCTTTATCTCCTGGTGGTATATAGAAGTACCAAATATTATCATTAAAGGTGGCTTTTTTATAAGGCGCGACCTCAAAAATTACACGTCTTAACCGTTTAGGTGGAAAAGAATTAATGATTGGAATACCATCATCACTATCCTGTTGATTAGAGTGAACAGTTGCATGACTGCTACTTGCAATAGAATTTCTATTAGAATTAATTTCTAAAGATTGAACAGAACGCGAAGTTCCTGCTCTTACTTCTAATGAGTCATTAGATGTATGATGTATCTCAACACGGCTAAGGGCATCAGCTACATGATTATCTTTACCCTTTACATGTTCTATAGTAAAATCGTAATCTTGTAATTTTAATTTCCATCTAGTTAATCTTTGATTAGGTTCTTTTAATTTAGATAACCATATTAATGCTTTATGGTCAGTTCGTAATATAAATTTACGACCGTAGACATAAGGTCTAAACTGATTAACAGCCCAGAGAATTCCTAATAATTCTTTCTCTGTTGTATTATATTTACTTTCTGCTTCACTAAGTGTTCTTGAAGCATAAGCTATGGGATGATTATTTTGACTAAGTACTGCACCTATCGCTATATCAGAAGCATCAGTTGTTATAACAAATGTTTTATTAAAATCAGGGAATGCTAAAATTGGAGCATTCATAAGTAAATGCTTACACGTTGCTATCGCTTCTAAATAAGGCTTACTATTAATATCTATAACAGCATCTTTTTTTGTAGCTTGAGTTAAAGGTTTAATAATTTTACTTAAATTTGGAACAAATTTTCTATAGTATCCTATTAATCCTAGAAAACCTCTTAATTCTTTTAAGTTCTTTGGGATTGGAAACTTTTGAATAGCTTCCAACTTTTTTTGATTTGGCTTAAGGCCGTCTTTATTTAAGATGTGACCTAGAAATTCAACTTCAGTTTTCATGAACTCACACTTATTTTTATTTATTTTAAGATTTGCTCGACGTAATGCTTCAAATACTTGTTGAAGTTTATTCATATGTTCTTGTTTATTTTTAGCGTATATTATAATGTCATCTAAATAGACTAAACAAACGTTTTTATTGATTTCCTCCTTTAATACACTATTCATCATCCTTTGGAAAGTAGCAGGAGCGTTTTTGAGTCCAAAGGGCATCCTTAGGAATTCGTAATGACCGTCTGATGTACTAAAACTTGTTCGTTCAATAGACTCACCATCCATTAAAATTTGATGGTAGCCGGAAGTTAAGTCTAGCGTTGTAAAATAGTTATTACCTTGTAGTTTAGAAAATAACTCTTCTATATTAGGCAAAGGAAATTTATCTGATTTAGTTTTATCATTTAATTTACGATAATCAATCACCATTCTCCATTTTTGTTTACCGGATTGATCCATCTTTTTTGGTATAAGGTGAACTGGTGAAGCCCACGGTGATTCAGAATGTCTTATAATATTTTCTTTTAACATTTTGTCTATTTGTTTTCTAATTTCTTCTATTTGAACTTGTGGCAATCTATAAGGACGTTGATAGATAGGATCATTGTCTACCAAATTAATATGATGTTTAATTTTAGTTGTAGCACTATTAGTTACATCTTCTGTAAATAAATCTTTATAAGTTTCACATAAATCCTGTACATTTAATTCATTATCATCTGTCATATGAAAAATTAAGAGTTCTCTATCTGGCATAGATAACTTACGTTCACTTAAATCAATAGTTGCATGTATGTGTTCAATCATTTCTGTTCCCATAAGAACATCGTATTTATCACTGAATTTAAAAATATAAAACTTCATTTTACCTTTATCTTCCCCAAAGTACTTGCACCAATAGGGTGTTTCTATAACACCGTTATGTCTAGTGGTACCATGAGAAGTACGTACAGTAAAATACTCATTTTTAAAAAAAATCAGGAAAATATTTTTTCTGTGCCTCAGGAGTTATAAATGACCTTTGGCTTCCTGTATCTATTAATATTTTAAGTTTAGGACTATCGGTTTCAAAATATGGCAAATAAGATTTAATGTGATTAAAATTTATGACTTGGGGTCTTGGTTCTCGACTACTTGAAAATTTTCATTATTATTTTCACATTCGTATGGCATGTTACAATAATTACAACAATTATTATAAGTATCATTGTTAAAATCAAATTGAGAAGATTCAGACTGATACGACTCACCGAAAATATCTGGCTGTGATTCTGAATGTGATTCAGGTTGATGAAACACTTCTTCTGCTATATAACCACGACCAATATTAACTTGATTACCGCGCACTGGCACATTTACGCGAGGAGGTAACGAACGCATGGTAACGTCTTCGTCATGCGGCGACTTTGGTTGCACTGCCTGTCTTTGTTTAAAAAAGCAATGTTGCTGTTTGTTAAATGGCGTATTCGGATTAGGTTGCCATGGGTATCGAGTGTGGTACTGTCCAGAAACGACCTTTTTGTAACTGGGTTATGAAAGTGTTGTCTTAATGATGCATTGTGTTTGAATTGCTGTGGAAAGTGTGAATTGTGACTGAATTGAGGAAGGCTAGAGTTCTGAATTACCTTAGGTGTAGGAAGTACATTGGAAAACTTCTGTTTAATGTTCTCAAATCTTCCTTCAGCTTCTAGTTGTAATACTTTTTTAACAGTTTCATTAAAGTTACAGTTACTAACGAATATTTGATCATGATATGGCAATAAGTTTTTTAATGTATTTTGAGCCGTATTTATATAGGGCTCCATGACTTCATCGACTAAATTAATATTTCTGTATTTATCTTGTAATTTACTTTTTATATAAAAAAGTTTTTGTTTTAATTCAAATATGAGGTCCTTGTAGGTAACCTTCTTTTTAACATTAGATAACTCTACCAATAGTGTGTTAAGCTCCCTATTATCCCCACATTCGGCTTTCAGGGAACCCTCTATTAGATCCCAATTGAATCGATGGTTTACCATAGAAACAATCTGGGCGGCTCTACCCGTTAATCTAGTTAATAAGACCATTACATTTTGTGGAGTCGGACCTCCAGCGATCTCTAAAAAGTTTTTTGCACAATTAATATAAGTATATATACCATTGGCATCCCCATCGTATTTGGGTACAAAGTTAACTAATTTTAAGGGATCCATAGGTGACATCACCTGACCCACACGACCCTCACCTGAATTAGTTGGGGTGGCCATTCCACTTATAACTACTACAAAAAATGTGATAAGGACAATCAGGAATTTATAAAGGATATGCGGTGGCTACTTACAGTTGACCGATAATTATAATCCAGCTTTGTCCAATTATCATTTGATAAAGTTTTTTTTTCTTGTTTCTTCAAAATTGAATTTGCTTTCTTGACGAATTTATTTGTTGGTTCCTAGGTTCGAAGATTTAAATATCACCAAATTCTTGATTCTTGATATTAGAATTTGTTGGCCTAGGCCCCACGTTGGGCGCCAGTCAAGATTTTGGAAACTCCAAAATTGTTAAAAAACACTTTATTTATCAAAATCACTTTTTTTACAAAAAAGGTTTATTGCTATACTGGTAGCTAGTGGATAAATGACATGGAGTTAACAGTTTACATGGTTTATATAGTCCGCTGTTGCCACTGCTCCTCCTTGGTTGGTGGTCCAATGGACAATCGTCGATTATGTAAACGATCTATTGTACTGGACTCTGCTTCTCAGATGCCGTTGTCCAAGGTGTTATTTTACTATAAGTGTTGAATGGGATATCCGTTACTTGACTCGCGTATCACCGTATGCGGAAACGTCACACACTGTCTTGCGCGCGGAAACGCCACTGAACTGTCACGTGCTGTACTGCACCGTTCACTTCACTGTACTGTCACTGCAATGTCCACTTCACTGTACTGACTACTCACTTTTCACTCGCTACTAGTACTTTTCTTCTTTCTTCGGATCTCACTTCTCCACTAAAACTGCCCTTGGCCGCGCCTTGTACTGTACTGTACGTAAATAGAATTGCACTTACTTTGACACACATGATTCCAAGTCGATTTCTTAAACATAAGTCGACATAAAATTCCATAAAAATTACCGTTTCTTTTTAATCATTAGCAGTATTCATTCTCATCCCTCACCTCAGCGAACATATAATATAATAATAATATTTTAATGTGATGCTGATGAAACATAATTAATTAATTTATTGTAACATATGTAAATTATATTTTTATGTGATTAAAATAATAGTTATTTGACCATATAGAATATAAATTTAAATATGATTGTGATGTGACTATAATATGACAATGATAAGGTGATAAATAATGATGATGATAGAATTACGATAGTTGTAATAATTATGACAATGTTACGAGTGTTATGTGAGTATGGTATATATAAGAATGAAATATATAATGGAATAAATGATTGGTACCTCTGACCCGTATGTACTAAACCTATCCACGTGCTGTCGTGGCTTACCAGCGTAGTACTAGGACAGAACCAGCATTCACCTACTGCAGCAGTGATCCTTTCTCCGTTTTCTTTTTTTTTATCTCCGGCCAATATAGATACTAAACTTATCCACGTGCTGTCGTGGCTTAGTTTGAGTGAACTTAACGCTAAGTGCCAATTACGCAAAGAAAGACCTAAGCCTTCCTACACATACACTTACAACTCAGCCGGCCAACTCTACTGTCAGCCGTGTAACAGAATCTTCAAAACAAAATTCGGTCTAGCGAGCCATATTAGGGCTCACGCTAGAAACAATGTTACCACCAACCTTTGATTTTCTTGCCCGAGGTCGCCGTTATCGAAAGCGATAAGGAGGACTATATATATAATAGCGCAGAGCCAGCATTCACTTTTTTTTTACCTCAGGCCAATATGTACCTACTAAACTAATCCACGTGCTGTCGTGGCTTAGCAGCGTAGTACTAGGGCAAAGCCAGCAATATCACCTGCCGCGGCAGTGACCAACATCTTATTCTTTTTTCCTTTTAATTTTCCTTTCCAATCCTTTTTATAAATATAAATATATAAGGATGAATAACACAGATTGAATTAACCCCCAATATATATATATATATATATATTTTTTTTTTTCTATGACCAAGTCGGATGAAACTCTGATAATATGAACAATGCAAAGTAAAAGTTAAACATATATATATATATATATATATATATATATATATATATATATATATATATATATATATATATATATATATATATATATATGTTTATAAATAAAGTAATATAAAATAAAAGTATTTAATGAAGATTTATATAAAATAAATAACTAAAAATATAGTATTTATAATAAGTACCTAATAAATTTTCTTAATAAAGGATAATAAAAAGATTTCAAAATTTTTCACCCAAGTAGTTACAGGGGTGATAGACCCAGTGCTTTGCGTAATCGCGATAGTTATAGGGAAGATCGTTTTCATAGAGATTTATTGTGAAGTTTAGAAAAAATAGAAGAAGTAGACGAAATGCCTCAAGAAAATAATACTGGTGTGCCACCTAACTTGACAAATCAAATTTGGAAGGCTTTGAAATTAGTTTCCGAGTTTGACGGTAATTCACATGTCTTGATCAGATTTCTTTCAATTTGCGATCAAATTGTTATAATTTATGTTAATCCAGCTCCAGGAAATGAGTTAAATAATGCATCCGCAATTAATGGAATTTTGAACAAGATCACTGGGCGCGCTGCAACTACTTTGGCAGCTAATGGAATTCCGAGAGACTCGAATTTTATAAGTAATGCTTTAATAAATTCATTTTCAGATCATAGGGACGAATCTGCACTTTACACTGATTTGTCGTAGTATTATTATCGTTTTTTCGTTAGTGGTTTTTTTCAATTCTCTGAGTGCGTAGGTAAATTTGGACAATTTTATAGCTATCTTATCAACGTGGGCTTTGTAGTTTGTATGCGTATCTAGAACTAGTCCAAGTAGTTGGAATGTGTTATCACTTTTGAGTTTTCAATCGAAGATGATGAGAATTAATAACTTTCACTACCTAGGCTAGGTACATGCCTCATTACATTAGTAAAAAATAATATGCAATAGTTAGGTACATACCTGTTACGTCAGTATCATGACAAGAACTTCCTTCAGAAATTTAAGACATAATAAGCTGGCATTCTAACACTCAAAACACCTTGAAACACTTGCTTGAAATTCATGTTTCACACTGCACAAATCATATTTTACTTTGCACTGTGCCTAGGTACGCAGGTACATTCACTAGATCCCGATCCCGTTATCTGCAAGCCGTTAGGATTCCACACAAAACTAGGTAGGTAGGTGTTCGGGGTCTGCCGAAACTAAGATAATAATGATAACTGTTTGATATTTTTGAATACTTTATTGGAAAGTAAACTTATGAGACTACAAATAAATGAGTACGCGTGGCGCTGATGATGGTTTGGTGCGAACTGAGTGAAGTAATGAGTGAAACAATGAATACAGTAAAATTGCTGACGCTGTACGATGATAGCTCGTACATCTTCCCGGGCGGGGAGATGAGACCAGAAAGAGATGAGGTATGAGATCATTACCTTAATAACTAACAAGGTGATCAACAAGGTAACCTATGTACATCGAGTATTTAGCAATTGTCTACATTTCTTGATGATCTAAGATGATATACATTTCTATGATAGTAAAAAGTTAATTAAAACTTTTAAATGAACTGGCTCAAGAGTCTTTGATTACAAATTTGGAATTGGAAAAACTGATCGTAACACCGGCGAAGTGTTTTTTGCTTGGATACACGCGCACTCAGTTCAGGAATTTCATTTAATTCGACAGTGCACTGCTAATTTTAACTAGAAATATTTAACTGCTATTGATACACCAAAGCGTCGTTATTGCCTGAAATGCCGTACGGATACTCATGGCCTACGCCAATGTACAGCAGACAAATCTAATATTCTTTGTTTTGTTTGTGGTAAGAAGGACGTTAAGACACCAGAATGTCCCGACTGTAACCAGAAGAAAAAGAATTTAAATCCAATTTCAAAAAACTAGTTGGTCAGAACTGTGGCAAAAGCAATTTTGATAAAGAAGATTGGAAAAACTGGTTAAAAACAATCTAAAATTTTTTCAAAATTTATAAAGTTGCTTCAGTTCTTTCTTGTAAACCTGATAACGATTTGAGACCTTATGTTTCTGTTAAATTAAATGACCTTGTTATAGCAGGATTGCTAGACTCAGGTTATGCGGTCACTATAGTAGGTAATAATGCTCAAAAAGCACTTCTAAATCAGGATCTTCAACTTGAAAGCAGCACTTTGGATCCTACTTTTCTTGTAGCTGCTGGAGGCCAGAAATTAAATAACATTGGTTCTATGAATCTTCCCATTCACTTTTAAAACCAATTTCACATCATTAAGGCATTAGTAGTCCCTGAAATTTAAAATAATCTTATTCTAGGAATTGACTTTTGGCGCAAATTTTAATTATGTCCAAAATATTTGCACTCAATTATTATTGATCCTTTGCCTCTGTTAATAAAGATAAGTTTTTGCAAAATTATGATACTCTTGATGACACTGAAAAGGTCGGTAGATAACTTTATGCGTCAGTTTGAAGATATTTCTTCAAATGTCAAAGGTCTTGGCAATACCACCTTGATCACTCATCGTATTGATACTGGAGATACTCAACCGATTCGTCAGCGTTATTACCGCATGTCACCTGAAAAACAGCGTATCCTTGTGGAACAGGTAGACGAAATGTTGACTCTCGACATAATCGAACCCTGTGAAAAGGCATGGTCCTCCCCAGTGTTAACTGTGACCAAAAAGAATGGCGAGCCTCGATTTTGTTTGGACAGTCGAAAGTTAAATTCAGTGACGAAGAAGGATGCATATAACTTGCCCTACATTTCTGAGATCTTAGATAATCTTCGCGATGCGAAATATCTGTCAAGCATCTATTTATCTAAAGCGTTCTGGCAAATCAACATTTATCCGGACGATCGAGACAAAACAGCTTTTTACGTCCCTGGCAGAGGCACATTCAGATTCAAACGTACTGCCTTTGGATTAACTAATGCTTCGGCCACTCAACAGCGTCTAGTTGACTTACTTTTTACCGAATTCGACCAGAAAGTTTTTGCATATTTGGATGACGATATCGTTGTAAGTAACGACTTTAACAGTCACGTTTCTCTGCTTCTTCGCGTATTAGACAAATTAAAACACGCTAATCTAACAATTAACCAGGATATATGCTGTTTCTTTCGTGACAAACTTGTAGCCTTTTATGTGCGTTTCTTTATAAAAGCTTTCACCGGCTGTTCGATCGTTTTGCATGGGACTCATTAGGTTGTGGGTGGCATGAGAATTTGGTGGTTCAATCAAACAAAGGTAGTGGTTGTGTGAACACTATATATTTAAAGTCCTTGTGATGACGATGATTTAACACTTCACAGGTATACACCAAAATAAACTTGAGTCTACACACACGGTAAAGCTTCTGACATTATAGTTTATAAAAAGTTGACACTTACTTGTTGTTAAAGATTAAGTATACAAGGTAAATGTATAGTTACGACACTGTTATAACTGTAGAGACACATACTGTGGATAGCCAGAACGCCTATCTACACCATCAATGACATCCTCTGGATTGACAGGAAAACGATGTGGAAGGATCTTAATATATGTGTTCACATTATTTTTATTTAAATAATATTTTATTAAAAGTTAAAAGGACCCTAAAACAAAAGATATTTTTATGATTCAATGCGATTATTTATATGGGAAAAGGCCATTGTCACTGTAACGTGTTTTACAAAATACTTACTAATCATCTCGGTTAAATGCCTTTTATTTTTGTTTTGTGACGACGACAATTCATTTCTATCGCTCTTTTTAATCTTTTTTTTTTACTCTGTCTAATTAATATTTAAGTAATTTTTATGTCAGCGACTCTTGTCCAGACCGATTATAATGTAAAAGTCAAAATGGCGTTATCATTGCCATATCCAGAAAATATTGTTTTTAATACCATTTCTAAAAATGAAATTTATTCGATTTGCATATTTGTTTATTATCAAATTTATCAAAACTTTTATTTAATTTAGTGTTTTATTTTTTTAATAGTTTTATCATATCAAAAATATTTATAAAGCGAGAAACTAATTATTTACAGGCGAGCGACCTCTGTTGTCAGACAATGATATTTTTTGCTTTGCTTCTAATGAAATAGATGGCGCTACTAGTAACAAAATTATTAATAATATATTTTTTTGTGTTACAAAATCAAATATCTTGGTTTTGTCGTGGATAGTGGCGGTGTCAGAACTGATCCGGATAAGGTGCAGGCCATACTTAAATATCCTACACCTTCATCTAAAAAGGTCATCAAACGGTTTTTAGGCACTGCCACTTGGTATCGTTGGTTCGTACCGTTTGTCATCCTTTGATTTCGAAATCAAGCACCGTCGTGGCTCGGATAATGTCATTCCAGATGCGCCCTCTAGAGCCATTTCTGTAAGTGCCATCAGCACATCGAATGTTTTTGGTACCACATCCGATTTGTTTGTGTTGCTTATTTTATTTAGCTCTTCATGCGCAACGCTTCAGTAGTTAATATTACAATGAATACATTAACACAGCAATATTTTTTTTTAATCTTCGCGCAATACATGATTCCGATTTGAGATCTACTTCGGCATACTTTCCTAAGTTACATAGAAAAACGTATAAGTTGGATATGTTACCATTTAGTGCAGTAAGTGTGTGTAGTACGTTATAGGTAATTACAATCTTGTATTTTGGGACTAATACCAACCGTGTTAAATTACCATAATGAACAATATTAAAAATTTCGCGACTCGAATTTGGACTAAGTAGTGCTTTTTGTAAAAAAAAAGATTAATAATGGTATGATATAGTTACACGTGTTTTGATTAAGTTTTTTCGTCTGAAAGGCGACTCGATGAAAAGTGTTTTTAGCTATGATTCAAGATTTTTAAGCCTTTGGCTTCACTAAGTGTACGATAAATCTTACAATAAGCTTATCTACATACACTGTTGACATTATTTAACCAAGGCGTAATTTATTTTTCCTCTCAATTTTGTAATATTCTCTTTCTTTTCCAATGGGTTTTATCCTACTATAATTTTTTTTGGTTTCAAAAATTATACGGCCGGAGCGGCTACAAGCAGGATGCGGCCGTGCCCAACTCGTACGCGTCATCGTCCGCCGACGCCTACGTGCGCAAGCGGCCCGTGTCGTAGTGCATGGCCCGCCTAGGGAATGTATTGTATCTTTAACGTTCAAAACACTGTCGCGAATATTCCTTGCCGACGCGCGCACTCGGCTCGCAGCGGGACACTGCGGGCCGCGCGGGCGGAGTACCTGAGCGCGGCTCGGCCATGGTGTAGGGTCATCGGTCAACGGTTGCAGATGCATTTTTCTTTATACCGCAAACCTCAACATGGAGCGTTTGTTCGCCTGAATGAAATTGATTGACCGTAAAATGTGGTTTATGAGTTCAGAATGGGTTGCGTACGCGACGTTTCAATATAAACTTTTTACATTGTAAATTTTATGCACAAATTCACTCGATCGTGATCTTGCTTAGATCGTCTGATGCCTTGTATCATTCCGGTATTTATTTTAAATACTTAAAGAATATGAATTGCTATTGATATTATATTCTTTACGTGCAAATTTTGTCTTATATTGGTGATTAGTATTATTTATTACACTTACTACAGTTTTCTTATGAGGTGATCAAATACAGTGTTTTTTTTTTCATTTTACATATTAATATTTGGTAGGTAAGTGAAAATAGCATTTTCTATTTGTATACAGACATATTTTTAATGTAATATTACAGATGTTAAATCATGGAACTAGGTGTAATATTTTTTATTTGGATTATGCATTGTTAATATAATTTTGTTTAAGGTATTATTATGTTACCAAAACTAAGTGAACAACTATTCACCGCATTTTATAATTTATTTATATTCGTCTATGCTCAAGTATTTTTATATGTCTATTTTTAAATGATTAATTATTATGACTAACAGATTTTTTTTTGTTGCTCTTTGCGAATATCTTCTATCGAATAACATATGAATGTAGAGAATAGTGTTCATTCGAGACTTAACCAGCAAGAGAATACCAAATTTTGTAAGCAGTAACCAGTTTAAGATGTGTCTGGGAGTGCACGCAGCGCCTGCTCCGCTGAGGAGTGTTGTGTATCACGTTTGCTGTTTGATACTTTCAGTGTTGTGCGACGGAATGCCGGTTGCTTAGAGTGCGGGCCGCTGGCGCAATCTGCTCAAGTAATTGCTGCATGTTCACTCTTTTGCAACCTTATTTATTATTTTAATAAACTATTTTGTAAAAATAACGTTAAAAAAGAACTAGTGTGGTCTACTGTGAACACACCCTATCTATGTACGTCATATTCTTTACCTATATAATAATGGATACCTAGTGGCATACAGTTGTTTCTTTTGTGACTCCGCATCTTATATAGCGAGAATTTTTAACTTTTAAGAAAACCTAACACAAACATACCTATATCTGATAATCAATGGTCCAGCTCCAGATTGGGTACCCAATACCAAGTTTTTGGGCTAAACTGTGGACAAAAAGTTACAATGGGATAAACACATTGAGGTCACTGTCAAGAAACTTAGTTCGGCAGCTTTTGCGGTAAGGAAAATCAGACGATGTACTGACGTTGAATCGGCCAGGCTCGTATATTTCAGTTACTTTCATAGTATATTATCTTATGGTTAGATTTTATGGGGCGAAGCGGCAAATATAAATACAATTTTCGTGTTACAGAAGAGAGCAATTAGGTTTATATACGGTTTAAAACCACGCGATTCATTAAGAGAGTTATTTAAATCTATAAATATACTTACTGTGGCATCTCAATTTATTTACGACAATCTTGTTTTTGTTAAGTTCAGGCTAAATATTTATCTGAAAAATAGTGATGTTTACAGATTTAACACTCGGAACAAAAATAAATTTCGTATGCTTAATATTCGACTTACAAGTGCCAGGCATTTGGTGCTGGGCCTAGGGATAAAATTATTTAACAAACTCCCTGAATCGGTTACAAACCTACCCAAGCAACAATAAAAAAAAAATTAAAAAAGTTTTGAAGGAAAATGTGTATTATACGGTAAATAATTATTTAAAAGACAAAAACGCGTGGAAAGTTAATATTAACCCAGATAAGCCTGAAATTTGTTTTTTTCTGAAATTTCTAATAAAAATTGTTTTATTTAGTTTAAATATGTCTAAAATAAATTTAAAAAATATTAAAAAAAATATCGGCCGGACGGTTTTTCCGGAAAAGCCTGTCCTATATATAGGACAGTAGGATAATAGGTAGGATGTTAGTTAAAATATCAATATAGACAAAATGAAACATTTATTTATGAAAATCAGTACAAAAAGCTAAATGAAGATAATTGCCATATAAAACTAAAATGAATTAGGAATGGTAGTCAACAAAACACATAATACATACTCCTACATCTCCAAAACCAAGGTCTTTATATTTTGGGTCACAAATAGTCGTGGCACCCTGATAAGGCTCCATCCATAAAACATACCCCAGCCGTGTAGCACCAACCCATGATTTGAAACCATATCTGATGGGCTTTTCTGTATGTGTTGCTTAGAAACATGTCTGCCATAGTATGGGATCATTCGAGTTGCTTCATCTATGCTGTAATATTCTCCCCCTGGAGCTAATTCCAAAAATGTCTTATTTAGCAAAAATACCAGAGGACATATTATACTTTCGTGAATTTCACGTGAACATCAAGTTCATGATTGACATGAAGGCAAAATATAAAATGGAATCTATCCCTCTAGATAGCTGAACTAATTAGCTCATACTTTGTATTAGGGTAGTTTTCCCAGTACATGCTTCTTCGTGGTGGAAGCCATGCATAACCGCTAATCAATAAAATACCGATAAAACATATCATCTCTTCATTAGTTATATCTCCTGGCCTGTTTTTTTTTTCGGCAAACTTATTACTTTCCAAGACCAATAATGATATCACTCTTTCGCCTATACAATTTTTGAACCATTCGATTGGAAGATTTTCATGATAGGCTCCTTGAACTTCTGGCCAATCTACTGGGGACGTTTCTAGTCCTTTTTACGCCATGCATAGGTTCTCTTGCGTTTAGATCGACTACTGGTAGATTCTTCTTCAGCGTCAAAGATGGGATCATTCCCTTGACTGAGGATTTCGGTAGTTTGAACTGAAATGTTTCTTTGTAAATTGTTCAATGTCACGTTATTCTCATCTCCCGAATCTTCATCAGTTGGGCAATCAGGGTCAACGGGAGGTGGTACAATGCAAATCGCGACCTCTTTGGTACTATCTTCATCATCGGATGCGTTTTCTAAGGCATTCAAAATCTTATGTGCAGTCAACTGCCTGCAAACATAAAATACGCCCATTATCCTACTGGTCTATATATAGGACACCTATATTTACTAGGAATTTATTACCACGTAACGAAATATTTCACAATATTTTATTTATACATAGTATTGACAATATTATTCACGACGTTATAAATACTAAATTTGATTTTAAATAGTAAATATTATAAAAGTTGTTCATACCTTTGTCTCGCCATATCTGCTATGCACTGTTATTGCTCACTTTTCGATGAAATAATCATAAATTTGCAAAGAAGAACTGGATATTTACTTTGTTATATGACAAAGCACTCTAACCTCACTTTGAAATACGAAAACTTAAGCTAATATCTTTAGTAGGGAGTTTGATAATTTTAATTTTTTGCACTGTCCTATATATAGGACGGTAGGTTTATCTGGGTTAAAAAAGTCATCACTTCACTCAACACATGAAACTCAACTCAACTGTTGTTTAACTGTTTTTCTTAATGTTAAATGTGTAAGGACTGCGATCAATGGGTGACAGCCAAATTAACCTAGTATTCCCTCTTAGTAAGCTCTCTGTGCTGTGAGCCTGGCATGCTCACTAAAATATCCAAACTGGTGGCGGCATCGTGAGTCGGGTCGCTGAATTCCCTCTATTATGGTTGAGTTCAGCGATGGCTGATCCACGTGTCAACTCGTGAACGGGTGCTGCCAGTAGGAACTGGTCAGCTAGGCTCCGTTTTTTAAGACTTCTCAGTGTAACTTATTTCTGTCAATTGGATTTGGCACTCGTTTGAAATGTTTACATATTATGTTGTGATAACATTGTATATATCTTTGTAAACTGACAAAGCCCTTCTGGCGCGTAGGCGAACAATACTGTGTAAATGAGTTTCTTTCGGCGTTTCTTCTCAGCAGTGGTCGTTGCGAAACGCTAGTATCGGTAGCTTTTAAACTAAGAAAAAAATAATTTAGATATAAATAAACATTACACGTAATGTACACTATAATTATTGACGTGTAAAAGTGCCTGCAAAGGCCTAATTACTGAATAAATATTTGATTTAGATGATACAGCTTTAAGAATGACAATTCTGCTCAGTGTTGGAGGTGTAATTTTTGGGTGAAGAGGATCGAGAGGAGCAGACGCGTGGAGGGTCTCATTGGTGCACCAAATACTTTCTTAAGTTTAGCTCATAGTGACCGCTCCAAGATGGCGTCCTTATATGAATGGTACACAGACATCATGGTCAATAAAAGTGATTCTAAAATCAACGATTACCCCATGATGTCGACCCCGTTTCCAACTTAAGCAATATGTTTACTTTATGCTTACTTCTCAAAAGCACTCGGCCGGAAAATCATGGAAAACAGAAAACTTTTTCAAATAAATGGTATCCTTATAGCCTACCACTTAATACAGACCATATTTAATACTTGATTATTCTAAGTGTACCTGATGAGCGGGTGGTGGGGTCACTACAGCTTCAAATGCCAGCCTGTTGACTTTTCGCGAAGCCCAATGGCAATGAGGATGGTGAATATCTGTTGGTGGTACTACTGAAGTACTACTTCAGCAAGTCCACGGAGTTCTTTGACACTTTTTTCTTTGGGATGCGTAAGAAAGTATAATCAAGTGTCCACTCTACACGACATCTACCACAGTATTATGCACATGTCCGTCTGGTTCGGAACCAAATTCACTCCTGGTGGCCACAGCACATTCTTCGCGCTCCTGAACAGCTTCGTACACATGGTCATATACTTCTACTACATGGTGTCAGCAATGGGATCCAAGTATTAGATCGTCCAGTTCGTCATTCGGCCATCTTTACGCATCAGCTGCAGGTGCTGTTCCCGCCGTCGTGCCCGTACCCGCGCATGTTCGTCTACTACATCGCCTTCCACGGCTTCCTGTTCTTGTTCCTCTTCAGCAACTTCAACAGCAAGAGCTACATCAAATCTGGAAAGAAAGCGACCGGCTCCCAATCCAATGGACTTGCATGCATGCCTTTGCCAGGCGAGAGGGTGTGTTCACAATAGACCACACTAGTTCTTTTTTAACGTTATTGTTACAAAATAGTTTATTAAAATAATAAATAAGGTTGCAAAAGAGTAAACATGCAGTAATTACTTGAGCAGATTGCGCCAGCAGCGGCCCACACTCTAAGCAACCGGCATTCCGTCGCACAACACTGAAAGCATCAAACAGCAAACGTATATACACAACACTTCACAGCGGAGCAGGCGCTGTGTGCACTCCCAGACACATCTTAAAACTGGTTACTGCTTACAAAATTTGGTATTCTCTTGCTGGTTTAAGTTTAGAATGAACACTTTTCTCCACATTCATATGTTATTCGATAGAAGAGATTTGCAGTGCAACAAAAACAAACTGTTAGTCGTAATAATTAATCATTCTAAAATAGACATATAATAATACTTGAGCATAGACCTACGAATAATAAATTCTCTAGAATTGTAACGCTCCTACATTCACCGCTTCGATTCTAATTCCATTTACGCAAACAAACTAACAGTAATAATAACGCAACACTCAAACACACACATAGACAAATATGCATGCGATTGGTTGCGACAAGGCTACGCTTCGTCGTCGGGTAGGGGCGGTCACCGCAACGAGTGGTGAAGTACAACGCATGGCTTAGGTACATTTTGCATAACACTTTCCACAGATGTCAAGTATGGATTATTTTAATGTTTATGAAAGATGAGTGCTGTGTTTTTCATGTATGTATGGCTTCTACACTACTTTATGGCACATGACGGAATTTAATGAATAAATTATCGCAAAAACAGCAATATTCTCAAAGGAAACTTTTTGCGACGCAACCGCACGACTCGAGTGTCACAGCGAACTGTCGCGCCGCGCGGTTTATATTTTAAGCCCCGCCCGCCCCGGTACATATCGTGTGGAATGATTTTTCGGGATAAGTAATGCTTCTAGGGATTATTATTCGTAGGCATAGACGAATATAAAAAAATGATAAAATGCGGTGAATAGTTGTTCACTTAGTTTTGGTAACATAAAAACTTTAAAAAAATTAACAAAATTATATTTACAATACATATTACAATATCCTTTATTACATCTAATTAGCCGCTCAGGCTGGAGCTGCTCTCGTCCGGCAAAGGCATGCATGCAAGTCCATTGGTTTGGGAGCCGGCCGCCTTCTTTCCAGACTTGATGTAGCTCTTGCTGTAGAAGTTGCTGAAGAGGAACAAGAACAGGAAGCCGTGGAAGGCGATGTAGTAGACGAACATGCGCGGGTACGGGCACGACGGCCGGAACAGCAACTGCAGCTGATGCGTAAAGATGGCCACGAACTGCATGATCTGGAAGGCAGTGAGGTATTTCTTCCACCATATGTATTTTTGATACTTGGGTCTATTGCTGACACCATGTAGTAGAAGTATATGACCATGTGTACGAAGCTGTTCAGGAGCGCGAAGAATGTGCTGTGGCCACCAGGAGTGAATTTGGTTCCGAACCAGACGGACATGTGCATAATACTGTGGTAGATGTCGTGTAGAGTGGACACTTGATTATACTTTCTTACGCATCCCAAAGAAAAAAGTGTCAAAGAACTCCGTGGACTTGCTGAAGTAGTACTTCAGTAGTACCACCAACAGATATTCACCATCCTCATTGCCATTGGGCTTCGCGAAAAGTCAACAGGCTGGCATTTGAAGCTGTAGTGACCCCACCACCCGCTCATCAGGTACACTTAGAATAATCAAGTATTAAATATGGTCTGTATTAAGTGGTAGGCTATAAGGATACCATTTATTTGAAAAAGTTTTCTGTTTTCCATGATTTTCCGGCCGAGTGCTTTTGAGAAGTAAGCATAAAGTAAACATATTGCTTAAGTTGGAAACGGGGTCGACATCATGGGGTAATCGTTGATTTTAGAATCACTTTTATTGACCATGATGTCTGTGTACCATTCATATAAGGACGCCATCTTGGAGCGGTCACTATGAGCTAAACTTAAGAAAGTATTTGGTGCACCAATGAGACCCTCCACGCGTCTGCTCCTCTTGATCCTCTTCACCCAAAAATAACACCTCCAACACTGAGCAGAATTGTCATTCTTAAAGCCGTATCATCTAAATCAAATATTTATTCAGTAATTAGGCCTTTGCAGGCACTTTTACACGTCAATAATTATAGTGTACATTACGTGTAATGTTTATTTATATCTAAATTATTTTTTTCTTAGTTTAAAAACTACCGATACTAGCGTTTCGCAACGACCACTGCTGAGAAGAAACGCCGAAAGAAACTCATTTACACAGTATTGTTCGCCTACGCGCCAGAAGGGCTTTGTCAGTTTACAAAGATATATACAATGTTATCACAACATAATATGTAAACATTTCAAACGAGTGCCAAATCCATTGACAGAAATAAGTTACACTGAGAAGTCTTAAAAAACGGAGCCTAGCTGACCAGTTCCTACTGGCAGCACCCGTTCACGAGTTGACACGTGGATCAGCCATCGCTGAACTCAACCATAATAGAGGGAATTCAGCGACCCGACTCACGATGCCGCCACCAGTTTGGACATTTTAGTGAGCATGCCAGGCTCACAGCACAGAGAGCTAAGAGGGAATACTAGGTTAATTTGGCTGTCACCCATTGATCGCAGTCCTTACACATTTAACATTAAGAAAAACAGTTAAACAACAGTTGAGTTGAGTTTCATGTGTTGAGTGAAGTGATGACTTTTTTAATATTAACTTTCCACGCGTTTTTGTCTTTTAAATAATTATTTACCGTATAATACACATTTTCCATCAAAACTTTTTTAATTTTTTTTTAATTGTTGCATGGGTAGGTTTGTAACCGATTCAGGGAGTTTGTTAAATAATTTTATCCCTAGAACCAGCACTCTATGCCTGTGAATCGTAAGTCGAAATTTAGGCATAGGAAGCTTATTTTTGTTCCGAGTGTTAAATCTGTAAACATCACTATTTTTCAGATAAATATTTAGCCTGAACTTAACAAAAACAAGATTGTCGTAAATAAATTGAGATGCTACAGTAAGAATATTAATAGATTAGAATAACTCTTTTAAGGAATCGCGTGGTTTTAGACCATATATAGACCTAATTCCTCTCTTCTGTAACACGAAAATTGTATTTATATTTGCCGCTTTGCCCCATAAAAGCAAATCATAAGATAATATACTATGAAAGTAACTGAAATATACGAGCCTGGCCGTTTCAACGTCAGTACATCGTCTGATTTTCCTTACCGCAAAAGCTGCCGAACTAAGTTTCTTGACAGTGACCTCAATGTCTTTGTCCTATTGTAACTTTTTGTCCACAGTTAAGCCCAAAAACTTGGTATTGGGTACCCAATCTAAAGCTGGACCATAGGTTATCAGAGGTAGGTATGTTTATGTTGGGTTTTCTTAAAAGTGAAAAATTCTCGCCATACAAGGTGTGGAGTCACAAAAGAAACAACTGTATGCCACTAAGTATCCATTATTATATAAGTAAAGAATATGACGTACATAGATAGGGTGTGTTCACACTAGACCACACTAATTCTTTTATAACGTTATTTTTACAAAATAGTTTATTAAAATAATAAATAAGGTTGCAAAAGAGTGAACATGCAGCAATTACATGAGCAGATTGCGCCGGCGGCCCGCACTCTAAGCAACCGGCATTCCGTTGCATAACACTCCGCTGTGGAGTGTTGTGTATCACGTTTGCTGTTTGATGTTTTCAAACAGCAAACGTGATACACAACACTCCTCAGCGGAGCAGGCGCTGTGTGCAATCCCAGACACATCTTAAACTGGTTACTGCTTACAAAATTTGGTATTCTCTTGCTGGTTAAGTCTCGAATGAACACTATTCTCCAAATTCATATGTTATTCGATAGAAGAGATTCGCAAAGTGCAACAAAAAAAAATCTGTTAGTCATAATAATTATTCATTCAAAAATAGACAGGTAAAAATACTTGAGCATGGACGAATATAAAAAAATTATAAAATGTGGTGAATAGTTTGTTCACTTAGTTTTGGTTCACATTGTATTCCATCACCTCATAAGAAATGTGTAATAAATAATACATATCACCAATATAAGAGAAAATTAGCACGTGAAGTAATATCAATAGCAATTCATATACTTTCAGTATTCAAAATAAATACATAAAAACTACAAGGCATTAGACGAACGAATTTGTGCATAAAATTTACAATGTAAAAAGTTTATATTGAAACGTCGCGTACGCAACCCATTCTGAACTCATAAATCACAGTTTACGGTCAATCAATTTCATTCAGGCGAACAAACGCTCCATGTTGAGGTTTGCGGTATAAAGAAAAATGCATCTGCAACCGTTGACCGATGACCCTACACCATGGCTGAGCCGCGCTCAGGTACTCCGCCCGCGCGGCCCGCAGTGTCCCGCTGCGGGGCGGCCCGCAACATGGCGGACGCCGAGTAAAATTGATAGTTTCATGACTGGCCGTTTCAGGTACCCATTTTTCGTCTTCAATATCACAACCCTAACGTAACCGTCGCTCCCGGGATGCAAGTCGACCACACGTCCAAGTGCCCACTTACCTGGAGGTAAGTTAGCGTCATGTATGATAACTATATCGTTTAGGCTGATATTTGGTCGCGTGTGGCGCCATTTGCTACGATTTGATAGTGTTGTTAAATATTCATTTTGCCACCTCTTCCAGATGTCCCGCAATATTTTTTGAGTTAGATACCATCAGGTGCGCAAATCCTTTTCTGTGTCATATAGTGTTAAGACAGGGCCGCTTAATAGGAAATGAGGTGTCAAATAGTTGAGGTCGTCCGAGTCCTCTGTCAATGGACATAGCGGCCTTTCATTAAGGCATGCTTCTATTTGCGCGCATAGAGTACTAAGCTCTTCAAATGTTAGTTTATGCTCCCCGATGAGTCTTTTTAAGTGACATTTCAGGCTCTTCACAGCCGCCTAACAAAGTCTTTTTGCTGAGGGCCACAAGGAGGCGTTGAAGTGAAACGTAATAGCCATGCTGGCTGCTTCTGCTTGAAAGTCATCGCCTAAAATGGTAAGTATTTCCTGATATTCTTTTTGAAGTGTCTTGTAGGCTCCTAAGAAGTTCGTGCCGTTGTCACAATAGACGTGACGCGGCGTTCCTCGGCGTGCGGACATCCTTCGCAATGCTGCCAAGAACGCTGAACTCGTCAGGTCTGATACGACTTCTAAATGCACAGCCTTTGTTACCATGCAGGTAAAAACGGCAATGTAGCCCTTGATAGTTTTGACGCCCCTGCCTACGTTCGCTTTGATAAATACGAGTAAGTGTCCGGTGAAGTCCACTGATGTATGATAAAATGGCCTTGAGGGATTTGTCCTCGCGCTAGGAAGATCTCCCATAATCTGATTATGCTTGATAGGGTCATGTCTCCTACATATGACACAACGATGTAATCTCTTTTTGGTGGCCCTGTTGCCACTTGTGATCCAATATTTTTTGCGTAAGTATGCTAATGTTAGTCTCGCTCCCCCGTGATATGTTAGCTCATGTACTTGATCAATCAAAAGGTCGGAGAGGCGACTGTTGCTAGGAATGATGATAGGATGCTGCATGTCAGGGTCGAGGTTTGCATGTCGCAGGCGACCACGGACTCTGAGTAGCCCGTCCTCGTCTAGGAACGGGTTTAACTCACATAGTTTGCTTTTGGAATAAATGCTTTTCCCACTACGTAAATCTGATATTTCTTGATTAAATGATAATTGCTGAACGTTTTTGATAATTAATGTTTTTGCTTGCTTGAGTTCTGATAATGATAAATATTTGTTATATGCTTTGCTTTCTATGCTTTTGTTATTTACTTTGCTCTTGCTTGCTATGCTTTAAAATCTTAATATCCATGCTGCGATTCTTACTGCTTTGATCAATGAACTGCATCTTGATAACAAGTCCATAATGATATTATCATCCGCTTGTTGCGTAATGACATTTACTTGCTTTTTGCTTTTAACCTCTTGATCGGTTATATATTTTTTGCTCTTGTTTTTTGATAAAGGACGGGAGCCAGCTCGGTCCTCGCCACCACAAAGTATGATTTTTTAATTGCGAAGCCGTAAGATCGCGGCTCGGGCAGTTAGCGGGGTTCTCCTCTGACTTAACATAATGCCAGGTTTCCGCGGGCATTGTTTGTGTGATCTCACTGACCCTGTTGGCCACAAATGTTTTCGATCTCGTTGGGTCGCCGTTCAGCCAACCCAATACGACCATTGAGTCGACCCAACCATATGCTTGAACGTCGTAATTGTTAAGGCAATGTTTGACCTTTTTCATGAGTTTTGCTAGTAGGAGTGCGCCGCTCAAGTCCAATTTTGGCAGAAAAATTGCTTGATTTTTCGACACGAGCCTTGTTCGCCCAACCAATAATGATAACAATGATTCTCCATTTTTGATAACGCGAGAGTAAATAACACATGCGTAGGCTTTCTCCAACGCGTCAGAAAACCCATGTTATTCGAAACTCTCATTTTCTGATGTTTGTATCCATCGTGATAATTGTAATAAATTTATGTTATGTATGTCATCTCTGATTTTCTCCCACGCAGTGTAGATATTGCTAGGAATTTGATCATCCTACTGTAGATTACACTGCCATACTTGCTTAAAAATTATTTTAAGTTTTGTTGATAAGGGTGATAACCAGCCAAGCGGGTCGTACAATTTTAATATCTCTGATAGAAGTTTTCTCTTAGTGATAGTTGATGATTTGGGTGCCGTGTCAAACTTTGATTGAAAGGTGAATGTGTCCTCTTGGGGGTTCCAACAGAGACCCAGAGTCTTGGATTGCTGTTCATTCTTGAAGTTAAATTCTTCTTGATTTCCTGGTGTGTCGTCTAACAACTCAGAAGTGCTTGCCTTCCACTTCTTGAGGTTGAAGCTACCTGCTCTTAATAAACTGATAAGCTTTCTGCTTAAGATGCTTCCCTTTTTCTATAGAATTATGGACCCCATAAATCAAATCGTCCATATACATAGATGTTTCTAGGGCTTCGATAGCTTGTTTTGAGTAATTGTTTTTCTCATCAGACGCGAGCTGTTTCAACGTCATCATCGCTAGAAAAAGGGGGCCGCCCTTGTACGCCCATACACCACTGTGGTGAGTTGGTATTCTTGTAGAGGTCGGGAAGTTGAGTCTCTCCAAAAGATTTTCTGTAGTTGCTGATGTTCTGGATGCATCCAAATTTGCCTATACATTTTTATAATATCGGCCGTAAACGTGAATCTGTAAACGCGCCACTTGAGGATTAGAGGTCCTGCTGGAGATTCACCCCGCATTCCATTACATCATTTAAACTGTATGACGATGAAGTTTTACTTGATGTTTTAAAAACTACTCTAAACTTCGGATTTACTGTGTCACCTTGAACGGCGTGATGTGTGCCGTAATACTCGGGAGTCGAATTACTTGACGCGGGCATCATATGACCGAGCGCTCGATATTCTTCCATAAATATTTTGTATTGTTTTTCCAAAATTTCATGTTTGTTAAATTTTCTTTCTAATGATAAAAATTTGGCAATTGCTTTTGATTTTGATTTCCCTAACTTTTCGGCAAAATCCGGTTTTATTGGTAGACGAACTAATGACCATCTTCACATCTTATAGTTGTTGATTTGTAATATAATACTCTATACATTTCTGATTTTCCAAAGACTCTGGTAATTCGCTACTGATATCCCTTATTTTCCAAAAATGTTTAATGTCCTCTAAACTGTTAAGAACGACATTGCATTGCAAAGACATCACGTTGCCAATTAAAATCCACCTTAAGCGCGTATTCTGAGCAATCAGCACGTTAAGGCCTTCTCTACATATACCTTCTAACAAAATTAAAGCGTAGACATCTGCGCCCAGGGGGATGGGGGTCGATTGTCACTCGCGTCCGTAGGCTTTACCCTTTAGACCCTACACGTGACCCCCGGGTGGTGCTAAAGAGTGACACCCTCTCCGGTGGTAGGCTTAGGCCGCGGCTGGTCACCACCCTCAGTGGAAAAATCAGGGTGCCAAGCGTTCGCGCGTTCCATCCTGCATTCCCTGAGTAGCCGTTCGAGGAGTGGGTCTACGCAGTTTTGTATCTGCCAATGTACCGAATTCAGACTTACAGTGTTGTTGCGCGGGGTGCCTAGTTTCGGAGGGCAGCGGGATCCGGAGCAACGGTTTTTTCGCTGGCCGCCCGCCGATAGTTGGGAGCCCAATTGCAGACTAGCCTTCTGTGAAAGGCAGCTCCGCCATCGCGCGCATAATCCTAAGGTTGCCCCTGTCAGGCCGGTTGGCAACCGGGCGAGAGGCCTCGACAGGCGGCCTTGGGGGGGTCCGGGCGTCCCCGTGGTCTCCGCACTAGTCTTATCCTACCGCGCAACAGCACTGTGACTTCTGGAGGGGGCTGGCTGACGCCTCGCGTAACTGCCACTCTTCGCCTTTTTTCCCTCTTGCCCCAAAAATAAAAACAATAATGAATAAAAGGAACAAAAAGTTGAGGAATCAACAGCGGATACACGGCCTCTCGCTAAAAGTGCACCTCACTAACATTCGAGGTCTGCACTCTAATCTCGTCCCAGTCCACCATCATCTTGAGACTGTAAGGCCGCATCTGCTCTTGCTTACGGAGACGCAAATTACTACCCCTGCTGATACATCCTACTTGAATTACCCAGGATATGTCCTGGAGCACAATTTCCGCTTTAAGGCAGGGCTTTGTTTCTATGTGCGTGATGACATCTGCTGTAAGCGTCTCCGTAACTTGCAAGATCCCTCTTCTTCTTCAATCTGGCTGCTTGTGGACACCGGCACAAAACAAATTGTGTATGTCGGTGTCTACCGATCGCATAGCGGTGACCAGGAGACAACGAGGCTTTTTCGTCACCTAAGTGAGGCTGTTGATGTGACTCAGCAAAGGTATCCTACCGCGCAAATCGTTTTTCTGGGGGACTCTAATGCTCACCACGAACAATGGTTGTTCCTATACCAGGAAACTGACCATGCTGGTAGAGAGGCATACAAGTTTGCCTTGTCTTTGAACCTTTCCCAGCTGGTCGACCAGGCGACTAGGATACCCGACGTTGAGAATCACATAGCTAATTGCTTGGACCTTCTGCTGACGACTGAACCAGACCGATATCACGTGTCTGTTTCAGCCCCTCTTGGGAGTTCTGATCACTGTCTGGTAAAGGCCGTCCTCATATGTCCTCCACCTGACTCCAGCCCTAGAGGCAATAGACGGGTTTGGCGGTACAAGTCAGCAGATTGGGATGAGATGCGACATTTCCTTGCTTCTTACCCTTGGCTGCAAGCCTGCTTTTCTTCTGGCGATCCGTCGAGCTGTGCAAGTGCCGTTGCTGAGGTTCTCGGTCAGGCGATGGAGTATTATATTCCATTTTCTGATCGACCCTCTGGCATCAAAGCTGAACCCTGGTTCAATGCTGACTGTTTAAAAGCTGAGGCTATTAAACAGTCAGCATACCAGGCTTGGGCTGACGCTCGTAAGCGCAGAGCTCCGGATACGCGTAAAAAGAAGAAAGCCTTTAACTTTGCGGCCAAGTCCCGCAAAAAAACGCTTAAAAAGGCTCGCTTCGACCACATATGCAGAGTTGGTGCCAAACTCGCTTGGTACCCATCCGGTAGTAAAGCATTTTGGTCTCTGGCTAAGTGCGTTAAAGCTAATTTTTGCCGCTCCTCACTTCCTCCTTTGCAGAAACCTGACGGTACACTGGCACACACGGCTTTAGAAAAAGCTAATTTACTAGCTTCACTGTTTGCCGAAAACTCACGTCTAGATGCTAGCAATCAAACACCGCCCAAGTTACCTCCTTGTGGATGTAAAATGCCTGAAGTCCGCATTCATAAAAAGGAGGTTCTCAAGACTCTACGCAACTTAGATGTGAATAAGGCCAGTGGTCCCGACGGTATTCCTGCTATTGTCTTAAGGAATTGCGCACCCGAGTTGTCTCCTGTTCTGACGCGCCTGTTTCGTCTATCTCTTCGGTCCAGAATCGTCCCAAAAATGTGGAAGCTCGCCAATGTTCAACCCGTACCTAAGAAGGGTAGACGTGCGGACCCTTCAAACTATCGCCCAATTGCAATCACCTCCATTCTGTGTAAGGTAATGGAGCGTGTTATTAACAAGCGCTTACTTGCGTACCTTGAGGACAATGATCTCCTCAGTGACCGGCAATACGGATTTCGCCAGAACCGATCTACTGGGGATCTTCTTGTGTACGCTACACATCTTTGGGGTGAAGCCCTTGAAAAATACGGTGAGGCACTTGCAGTCTCACTTGACATTTCAAAGGCATTTGACAGGGTGTGGCATGACGCTCTTATAGCGAAGCTTTCCGCTTACGGTATCCCTCCCAGCCTTTATGCTTGGATTTCCGATTTCCTGAGGGAACGGTTTATTCCAGTAACTCTTGACGGCTGCTCGTTTGACCTATAGGCAATTAATGCTGGAGTACCTCAGAGATCTGTTCTTTCCGCAACGCTATTTCTGCTTCACATTAACGATCTGCTAAAGCCCGGTATTTTTGGGTATGCAGACGATAGCACCGTTACGGAAAGATATTTTTCTAGTGCAAGGGCAAAAAAACCGGAAATAGACGAACTAAGAGAGGCAATGGTGCTCCATACCAATCTTACTCTGCAAGCTGTCTCCGATTGGGGTGATGCCAACCTTGTGAGATTCAATGCCTCTAAGACACAGGCGTGTCTCTTCTCTGCTAAAAAGAGCTCTTTTAACTTGGCTCCCACTTTCCGGGGTGTGCCTGTTCCTGTCACCCGTCATCTCGAACTTCTCGGTATCGATCTCTCATCAAATCTTAACTTCGGTAGCTATACTAAGTCCAGGGCTAAGACGGCTTCTAAAAAACTGGGCATCCTCTCCAAAGTCCAACGGTATTTTACCCCTGACCAACTGTTGAGCCTTTACACAGCTCAAGTCCGCTCATGTATGGAGTATTGCTCCCACCTATGGGATGGATCTGCCCGCTATCAGCTCGAAGCCCTGGAAGCTATCGATAGACGGGCCAGAAGACTCGTTGGTGATGAGTTGCTTACGGCAGGACGGCTCCACAGCCTCGAATATCGCCGACTGGTAGCAAGTCTGTGTGTCTTCTACAGGTTGCACTTCGGAGAGTGTGCGCAGGAATTACATAATTTAATTCCCCCTGCACCATTCCACCATCGGACAACACGACGTGGACAGGGATTCCACCCATTTGTGGTCGATATTCCTCCTCATCGTACTTCTCGATTCGCCTCCTCCTTCATTGTGCGAACCGCTAAGGTGTGGAATTCCCTCCCTGCGTCGATGTTTCCCCATACATATAATTTAGGGATTTTCAAGGCAAGAGTGAACAGGCATTTTTTGAGTCTGCGTGATATACCTTAGACCTCATCTTAGCTTCCCATCAAGCTAGATAGAGGTGAAACGCACTCAAATTTCTAATAAAAATAAATAAAAAAAAGGATTAAATCAACTGGCCTGCTAAGGTGAAATTCTGGGTCTGCTAAAGCGATGTAGTTTAGGTAAGACAATGTTGGTTTGGAGAAAGTATTGCTCGGCAGTTGGTTGATTAATTTTGTCATAATAACTACATCTGTTTCAAACTCAAAGTTGCTATGTATAGATTTGCAGTTGATAGTAGTTAGTCCCTTAGAGTTGCTGTTTTTCGCCCCTACCCCTGATATGACGCCACTACATTTTTGACGCGGGAGGCCAAGTAGCTGAGCTGCATGCTCTGTAATGATAGAGGCCTGAGATCCCTGATCTATGAGGGCTCGTAGGGTTATACGGGAACCATCCATGTGCTTAACTTGAAGCAAAGCGGTTGCCAAAAGTACTTCGGCGATGTCACATTGCAATGACACGTGCGAGTTTGTTCGCAATGGTTGCGACGGCTCCGATTTCTGGGCATTTCCGCCGGCGGTATTCTTCGACGAAGCAAAATTAGTTTGCCGGTTTTGCGTAAATGCTTCATGCAAAATGGTATTATGATTACCATTGCAGTCGCGACAGCGTTTTTCTGACATACAAGTCTTATTGCTATGAGAATAGAGACAATTTTTGCATATGTTCAGCTTAGCCAATGTATTAAGTTTTAGGTATGACGGTGTGATGTTTAAAAATTGTTGGCAATAAAATATTCCATGTTCATTTGATTTACATATGGCACATTTGTAATATTTCAAGGAATTGCTAACTTTGCTTTTTGATTGTTGCGCCATTACCCGACCGTGTGTCGGGAATGCTGATTTGTTGAAATTCTGATTGTGAAATTTTCGTGATTGATTGTTGTTGCTACTTTGAAAAGGTTTGCTAGGTACATCCGTTTTCTTTCTAGAAGACTCTAGCGTAGTAAATTTGCTTTCTAGGAATGATATTAATTCTTGTAAGTTGGGTAAATCTCGCGGCCGCTTCACGGAACCCATGTAATCAGCATGAGTTTCGGAATTATTCTTATTCTATCTTATTCTTATTCTGGAGCTACTTCAGAAGAGAATGAGTATTGCAGATGTGAATGCAACATCTATTAAAGCGTGCCACCGTCTTGGCCAACAAAGTAAGGATAATCATCGTCCTGTGCTCGTTAGGTTTAACGAATACTCCATGAAGGCAGCAGTATGGAACAAAAAATCCTCCCTTAAGGGGACCAAGATCTCTGTGAAAGAGTTCCTTACTAAGTTGAGGCTGGCTGTCTTTGGGAAGTCGCGGCAGCACTTCGGGATGCGTAATTGTTGGACACAGGACGGCGTTATTGTCATCAAGGCCCCAGATGGCACTAGGTTGAGGATCTGTTCTGAGGACGAGCTCAGGCGCCTGAAGGAGAGGTTCCCCCAGGCAGCGGGCCACTTGGTGGAGGCGGCGTCCGGTACTTCATCATCTTCTTAGTCGCTTCTTGTCGGGGCCTGTGATAATGCAGGCAATATTGTAGGAATGGTATTGCGGGACGCTGTATTCTGTGCGTTGCTTGTGTTCGTAGGTTCAATTACATAATAGTTCTAGTTTAGCCACGCTTTTTCCAAATTACCGTCTTTAAAACTTTCACTTTTATGTATTTTCGAAACAGGTAGGGAGGTACATCATAAGTAAGTAAAACATTTATTTAGTGACATGACAGTGACGTTGAACTTAAGTATATTTGAACTTTAAGTTGACATTGACAGCTACGTGCAGATTATAAATAATTGTAAATAACTTTTCTTTTGCTGCACGCTATATCAATTTTGTATCGGTGATTCCCGCTGCCATTTATTATTTGCTTTTGTTTTTCTTTTTTAGTCTTTGTGTGTAATGTAGGTTGACTGGCAGGTGGTGCAGAGATTTGTAAGTTACGCCTATATTGGTTGTTATTTTAATTTTATTTTTATTGCATATACTTATATTTTTATTTTATATATTTTTTGCTCTTCTATATATATTGTATATATATATCTAAAATACTCAACGCAACTAATACTCTCAATGGCTGATAATGATTCTAGTGATGAATTTCACTCTTGCGAGGGAAGTTCGGACACTTCGTTTGTTTCTCTTGGCGACTACGTTTTCAGTGCATTCGAACACTCAACTCAATTCAACGTGTGCCATATCAACGCCCAAAGCCTTCCTGGTCATTACTCGGAATTTGTAGAAACTTTCTCCAACGTTAATGTACATGCCGTTCTCATTTCAGAAACGTGGTTAAAACCAGAACTTGCATCCACTTCTTACCCATTGCCTGGTTTTGTGCTCATTCGTAATGACCGTATAGGGAAAGGTTGTGAAGGCGTCGCAATTTATCTTCGGTGCGAAATAGCATACAATGTGTTATCAGTGTCTCCGGCCTTATATTCTGCATCTGCGGAATTTTTATTTCTGGAAATCATGGTGGGCGGTTCCAAGGCTGTTCTGGGTGTAGTTTATTGTCTACCTACAACAAATTACTTTTCTGATCTTGAAATCGCTCTGGATTCATTCAGTTCTGAGTACGTACATCAAATCATTCTCGGCGACCTCAACACTAACCTTATAGATAGTGAGTCAACGCGAGCGCTTAGTTTAGGCCGTATCCTTGAGTCTGCCAGTCTTCAAGTTCTCCCACTAGAGGCTACTCACCACAATAAAGACACCGAAGATACATGGCTAGATCTAATCATCACCTCGTCGTCTGAACTAATTTCCTCATATGGACAGTATCCGGCTCCTGCTTTCTCCCGGCATGACTTGATCCACTGCTCCTATAATCTAAAGCCATCAAAAATTGTACCTAAAACAGTATACCGGCGCAGTTTTGCCCGGATAAACTTTAAGGAATTGGCTTCTGATGCTGCTAACTTAAATTGGGGGAAGCTGATGTCGGCAAACAAGGTGGATGAAAAAGTAGCCATTTTCAACGAAGCCCTTAAGTTATATGATAAACACGCCCCAATACGAAAGGTCAAAGTTAAACGTCCTCCTGCGCTATGGATTACTCCTGGGGTGCGAATGGCTATGAGATGCAGGGACCGAGCATTCCGTCAGTTTAGGAGGGATCGCTCGGAGGAAAATTGGACTTTGTTTAAGGTTGCAAGAAATCGGTGTAACAGAATGATGCGTGACGCCAAACGCCGCCTAATCCTCGACACTGGCTCCTCTTCATCTTCTGCCGATACCTGGTAGTTCCTTAGATCTTTAGGCATCAGTAAATCGGTCAATTCTAATATCCCTTCTTCAATATCGTTAAACGACATCAATCAACATTTCACCACTTCCTCTCAGTTGGATGGTTTAACGAAATTTAATACTATTTCCCGCATTACTGCTCTCCCTTCTCGTGTCAACACTGAATTTACTTTTTCTCCGGTTAGTCAGAAAGAAGTCAAAAAGATTTTTCTAGCTATTAAAACCAGAGCCGTGGGTGTTGACCAATTAAATCGACGTATGATTGAGTGCATACTTTACGTTATTATCCCTATCATCACCCATATCATTAACTTTTCCCTCACTTCAGGTCAGTTTCCCTCACTTTGGCGGAAAGCTTTCATATGTCCCCTAACCAAAGTTCCCAATCCCTCTCTTCCGAATCATTTCCATCCCATTTCTATTCTCCCGCTGTTGTCAAAGGTTCTTGAGGCTTGTGCACATAAACAACTCACCTCATATTTCACTCGTAATGGATTATTAAATCCATTGCAATCTGGTTTTAGACCTGGACATAGCACTGTATCTGCCCTCCTTAAAGTGACCGTCACGTGCACCGTGCACGTATCACCTCTATGCTGATGACTTGCAACTTTATGTACAAACGGATGTTGACAATGTAGATAGGGCTATTGACCAGATTAACTCAGATTTAGCGGCAATTGCTGATTGGTCGCGACGTTTTGGGGTCACTGTAAAACCAAATAAATGTCAAGCAATTATAATTGGCAGCTCACATCTTACAGGACGGCTTGACAGCAATTCACTACAACCGGCATCCTCTAGTAGATAGTGCTCTCACAGTGCCATTTACCGACATTTGTATTTTTCTGAGCCTTAGCATGCCGAAGCATGTTTATCTAGCCTATAATGGTTTCTGGGACCCCATGGTGCCTGAGGGCCTCACAGATGCTGTCGAAGTTTGTTTTGTCAAAAGCTCCTTCGATATCTATAAAGGTACCGAGGCAGAGATCTTTGTTTTTTATAGCTTTCTCAGCGATGTCAACCACTTCGTGTAGGGCTGACTCCGTTGATTTTCCTGCAGTTTATGCATGTTGTTTTGAGTGTACGGGATTTTCTTCCAAAACGTTATCTCGTATGTATCTATCACATAGTCTTTCTTGTGTCTTAAGGATGAAAGATGAAAGACTAATAGGTCTGAATGATTTAGCGTTTGTGTAGTCTGTTTTCCCTGGTTTTGGTATGAAGACTACTGTTACCTCTCTCAGGATGTTGGTATATAATTGTGTGCTAGGCTTGCAGTGAGGAGTAATGTTAGATGTTGTATTATCACCTCTTCCCCCCATCTTAGCAGACCTGGGAATATTCCATCTGGTCCTGGTGCCTTGAATGGTTGGAAGCTATTTATTGCCCAGTTGACTCTATCGGTTGTCACCACCGATTTCGCTAGTTTCCAGTCCTCTTCTGAGGGTACTTGTTGCGTCACCCCCGTTGCTGTTAGTTCTGTTATTTTACAGTCGGGAAAGTGTGTGTTGAGTAGGACTTCACTGATTTCGGACTCAGATTTTGTATATGATCCGTCTGGTTTTTTTAGCGTTCCTATTGTTTTATTATTACTGTTGGTACCACTTAGTACTTTACTGACTCTGGAAGCCTCTGCGGTTGTCTGGATTTTTGTGCAATATTAGCACCAGGCTTTGCGATTGAAGGATCTGATCCTGCTTTTATATTTCGCTCTCGCCCTGGAGTAGTTGTCCCAGTCATAGTCACTGCTGGTGTTCATTGCTCTGTTAAAAAGCCTCCCTACTTGTTTTTTCCTACGTTGTAGCTCTGGACCAAAGACGTTGTCCTTGTTTTTCCCACATGTTGAGATGCCTAACGGGCATGATTGTTCGTAGCTATGTGTAATAGCCTTTGTTATCTCCTCTGCGTCTTCTTCCACTGCCTCGTGGTTGTCAAGTTTGTGTAGGTCTACCGCAGGTCCTAGGATAACATTGAGTTTGACTCTATAAAGAGTCTTGTCAGTTCTCCTTGGGTTCCTGCGAGGTGTTGGTGTGGTTTGTGAGTATTCAATATCATACCTTAACCATCTGTGATTAGAGCAGGAGGACTCATCTGATACAAGCCAGTTCGAGATTTTCTCAGCAGCTCCGTTTGTTGCCAGTGTTAGATCGATGATTGTGCGGTAGCGCCTGGTGATAAAAGTTGGTTTATTACCTATTTTAATGACGTTGAGGTCTGTTTGGATGAGGTAGTTTACAAGGTCATCTCCTCGGTCATTTGATTCTTCCATGCCCAGAGGATGGTGGGCATTAGAGTCGACCGAGATAATGAGTTCAAGTTTTTCTTTTTCACAGTAACTTACCAGTTCCGTGAATTCTTTAGTTGGTACCTCCATATCGTAGGGTAAGTACACGGAGGCGATGACAGTATTTGTTATTATTTTATTGTTTTCATGATTCGGAGAGACTCGGACGGCTGTCAGGTCTCTGGAACATAAATGGGTTATAGGAATAGCCCTAAAGTTGTTAGGAAGGTAGATACATGATCTGGGATGATCTGTTGTTTGGTCATATATTAACTTACCTCCGGTATTCTTAAGACCGCAGATGTTGTTGTGCCTGATCCACGGCTCCTGGATCAGTGCGATTGTGTTTTTATTCTTCTCCAGCTCGCCCCACAGGTTAGCCGTGGCGGTTTGGCTATGCTGGAGGTTTATTTGGATGACTTTAGTCATCTTTCAGGACGAGGGTGATCGGGTCATTTTTGCTGCTATCCCTTTCCTCCTTATCCTTTGTTGCTTCCTGCCGTTCTACAGATTTCCCCGAAGGTTTTTCCTCGACGGTAGACGGCAGTTTGTAGTCGAACACGTCTGTCTACGTTGGGGGGGCCGCTTCCAGGTCTGACCCTGTTTATGCCGTTGCAGCTGTTGTCGGCTCCGGTGACCTTTCCTTGTTCCGGCCGGAACAGCACCTGCAGCTGATGCGTGAAGATGGTCACGAACTGGATGATCTGGAAGACAGTGAGGTATATCTTCCACCAGATGTATTTTTGATACTTGGGTCCATTGTTGACACCATGTAGTAGAAGTACATGACCATGTGCACGAAGCTGTTCAAGAGCGCGAAGAATGTGCTGTGGCCATCAGGAGTGAATTTGGTTCCGACCCAGGCGGACATGGGCATAATTTCGTGGTGGATGTCGTGTAGAGTGGACACTTGATTATACTTCTTACGCATCACAAAGAAAATAGTGTCAAAGAACTCCGTGTACTTGCTGGAGTAGTACCACCAACCATCCTCATTGCCATTGGGCTTCGCAAATAGTCAACAGGCTGGCACCTGGTTCACCTGGTTCCGTGGGCATTTTTCCGCGCCTAGGCTCTTTTGTTAGGCCCCTTGCACGTGAGGGAGGCATCGACTTTTTTCTGTTTCTCCCCTTTTGCGAGCTGGTTTTGCGTTGTCACTCGAGCCAGCCCAACTCGTTGAGGAAGCGGAGCAATGCAGAGGGTGATCTGCACGCGTCCGTTAGCGTACTTGGAGATCCCAGGTACTCCTCTTTTGTTGATGCAACGCACGGACACTGCAGTATCACGTGCTTTGCTGTTTCTTCTGCCTCCATGCAGCCTCTGCATAGGGGGCTGTCGGTTATGCCTATAATAAATAGATGTTTGTTTAGAGTACAATGCCCTGTTAGTAAGCCTATCATTTTTTTGAGCTTTACCCTTGGAAGTGTGAGTAGTCGGCGTGAGTAACGTGGATTCCACTCTGGGATGGCTTCCCTTGCTTGCCGACATGTTCCTAGGGTGTTCCAGGCTTGTTGTTTTTCATTGTTAGTGTTAGTTTTGATCCAGGAGCGAATTTGGTTGAAGGGGATGGGGGCACGCGGTGATGGTCCTATAGGTACCATGCCCGAGTCCCTCCTTGCCAGTTTGTCCGCTGCATCATTGCCCAGTGAGCCGCTGTGGCCTTTGATCCATTGGATTGTGACATTGTTGTTATACTTACAGATTTGTTCCAGTGCCTTGTGGCATTCTAGAGTTAGTGCAGAGTCGATCATCGGGTTCCTCAGAGCATGAAAGACTGCTGCGCTGTCGGTTAGGATACGAATAGACATGTTCGTTACCTTTAACCTGTTGATCTTCGCCGCGGCATGGGATATAGCTACACATTCAGCCTGGTAAATGGAGTTTTCCTTACCCAAGGCCGTGGCGTAGTAGATATTGAGATCGTGCGAGAAGACACCGGCTCCTACTCTTGTGCTCGTCTTCGAGCCATCGGTGTATACTCTTACCTCATTGGTATTTGAGTTATCATTATTGTCTCATGTAATTGTATCTTATATTTCTTGTCGAACCAAAATTGTTTTTTGATTCTGTCGTTTATTGCTCCCATTAGATTTGATGAGCACATAGCTTTTGATAGTATTGTTGTGTGAGGAGAGCCTGAGTTATTTTTCCAAAGGCCTAAGGTCCAAAGTCTCATGGCTGCAATTTGTGCCTCTTGTTTTATATGAAGGTGCAGTGGGGTGATGTCCAGTATTACTTCCATAGCAGCCGTTGGGCATGTTCTCATCCCGCCGCTTATGGCCAGACATGCCATTCTTTGGAAGCTCCGTAGTTTTTCTTGTGCTGTTGTTAGTGTTGTGCGCATCCACCATATAACGGCCCCGTAGGTGATGGTGGGCCTTATTACGGCTGGGTATAGCCATTTCATGATTTTTGGACTAAGCCCCCAATTTTCCCCACCGTTCTGCGGCAGTGCCAAAGTGATAGTCCAGCCTTTTTCAGCTTTTCATCTAGGTATTTGGCCCAGTTAAGCTTGCTGTCTAAAGTGATTCCAAGATACTTCACTTCACTTGATAAGGTTAGTTTAGTGCCGAACAGTTTTGGCATGTTGTAGCGCCCTAGTTGTCGTTTGTTAGTGAACATCACAGTTTCTGTTTTATTGGCGTTGACATTTAGTTCATGTTTGACGCACCATTTTTCTACAATTTTCAGGGCACCATTGGTGCGGTTGCAGGCTGTGTCTGCAGTCTTCCCTGGTATCATAATCGCAAGGTGATCCGCATACCCTACTGTGTAGTAGTTGTTATCGTTTAGGTTTGTTATAAGATCGTTTACGACTAGGCTCGATAAGAGTGGTGAGAGAACTCCGCCCTGCGGGCATCCTCTAGTAGATAGTGCTCTCACAGTGCCATTTACCGACATTTGTATTTTTCTGAGCCTTAGCATGCCGAAGCATGTTTATCCAGCCTATAATGGTTTCTGGGACCCCATGGTGCCTGAGGGCCTCGCAGATGCTGTCGAAGTTTGTTTTGTCAAAAGCTCCTTCGATATCTATTTATAAAGGTACCGAGGCAGAGATCTTTGTTTTTTATAGCTTTCTCAGCGATGTCAACCACTTCGTGTAGAGCTGACTCCGTTGATTTTCCTGCAGTGTATGCATGTTGTTTTGAGTGTACGGGATTTTCTTCCAAAACGTTATCTCGTATGTATCTATCATATAGTCTTTCTTGTGTCTTAAGGATGAAAGATGAAAGACTAATAGGTCTGAATGATTTAGCGTTTGTGTAGTCTGTTTTCCCTGGTTTTGGTATGAAGACTACTGTTACCTCTCTCAGGATGTTGGTATATAATTGTGTGCTAGGCTTGCAGTGAGGAGTAATGTTAGATGTTGTATTATCACCTCTTCCCCCCATCTTAGCAGACCTGGGAATATTCCATCTGGTCCTGGTGCCTTGAATGGTTGGAAGCTATTTATTGCCCAGTTGACTCTATCGGTTGTCACCACCGATTTCGCTAGTTTCCAGTCCTCTTCTGAGGGTACTTATTGCGTCACCCCCGTTGCTGTTAGTTCTGTTATTTTACAGTCGGGAAAGTGTGTGTTGAGTAGGACTTCACTGATTTCGGACTCAGATTTTGTATATGATCCGTCTGGTTTTTTTAGCGTTCCTATTGTTTTATTATTAATGTTGGTACCACTTAGTACTTTCCTGACTCTGGAAGCCTCTGCGGTTGTCTGGATGTTTGTGCAATATTAGCACCAGGCTTTGCGATTGAAGGATCTGATCCTGCTTTTATATTTCGCTCTCGCCCTGGAGTAGTTGTCCCAGTCATAGTCACTGCTGGTGTTCATTGCTCTGTTAAAAAGCCTCCCTACTTGTTTTTTCCTACGTTGTAGCTCTGGACCAAAGACGTTGTCCTTGTTTTTCCCACATGTTGGGATGCCTAACGGGCATGATTGTTCGTAGCTATGTGTAATAGCCTTTGTTATCTCCTCTGCGTCTTCTTCCACTGCCTCGTGGTTGTCAAGTTTGTGTGGGTCTACCGCAGGTCCTAGGATAGCATTGAGTTTGACTCTATAAAGAGTCTTGTCAGTTCTCCTTGGGTTCCTGCGAGGTGTTGGTGTGGTTTGTGAGTATTCAATATCATACCTTAACCATCTGTGATCAGAGCAGGAGGACTCATCTGATACAAGCCAGTTCGAGATTTTCTCAGCAGCTCCGTTTGTTGCCAGTGTTAGATCGATGATTGTGCGGTAGCGCCTGGTGATAAAAGTTGGTTTATTACCTATTTTAATGACGTTGAGGTCTGTTTGGATGAGGTAGTTTACAAGGTCATCTCCTCGGTCATTTGATTCTTCCATGCCCCACAGAGGATGGTGGGCATTAGATTCGACCGAGATAATGAGTTCAAGTTTTTCTTTTTCACAGTAACTTACCAGTTCCGTGAATTCTTTAGTTGGTACCTCCATATCGTAGGGTAAGTACACGGAGGCGATGACAGTATTTGTTATTATTTTATTGTTTTCATGATTCGGAGAGACTCGGACGGCTGTCAGGTCTCTGGAACATAAATGGGTTATAGGAATAGCCCTAAAGTTGTTAGGAAGGTAGATACATGATCTGGGATGATCTGTTGTTTGGTCATATATTAACTTACCTCCGGTATTCTTAAGACCGCAGATGTTGTTGTGCCTGATCCACGGCTCCTGGATCAGTGCGATTGTGTTTTTATTCTTCTCCAGCTCGCCCCACAGGTTAGCCGTGGCGGTTTGGCTATGCTGGAGGTTTATTTGGATGACCTTAGTCATATTTCAGGACGAGGGTGATCGGGTCATTTTTGCTGCTATCCCTTTCCTCCTTATCCTTTGTTGCTTCCTGCCGTTCTACAGATTTCCCCGGAGGTTTTTCCTCGACGGTAGACGGCAGTTTGTAGTGGAATACGTCTGTCTACGTTGGGGGGGCCGCTTCCAGGTCTGACTCTGTTTATGCCGTTGCAGCTGTTGTCGGCTCCGGTGACCTTTCCTTGTTTCCGCCCTCATCCGTTGACAGAGGTGGTCCGGGCATAGGTGTACAGGTGTCGTTACACACCTTTGTTTCGTCTTTTATGTCCTCTTCCGGCTCGTCCGGTTTAACCTATAGGTATACAGACCCGAGGCCGAAGGAGAGACATCTGTTCTGCTCCATAATCATGGGGAGTAAGTCATTGGGCACTCCTACCGTGAGAGGCATTCCAACGTCTTGTTTGCTAATACTGTAAAGACTCCAGCGGTTGACTCCCGCCCATGGGTTGAGCCTGTCCAGCATAGTTTTTATGTGCTGCATTGGTATCTCAGTCCACCTTGATGGTAGGAAGATGCCGCACTTTGTCCTTTTCGGTAGGTCAGGTAAAATTTTAAAAATTCGGGATGTTATTAGTTTCATCCCGTTTTTGAAAAGTCGAGTTTTCATCAGATCTCGACGTTTAAAGGTCTCAGGAATCTTCCCTGACCACTCACGAGCAAGTGTCATGCACCCTATCCGTATGTGTGTGTGGGTGTGTATGTGACCCGCTTATAACTCTTGAACAACTAAACCGATCGGAACCAAACAAGTAGCTTTCCAAAGAGTTCTATACAACTCAGATTTCCTGTGAATTTAAACCGATTCGGACCGGTAGATTTTGAGAAATCTCAAAAAAACTAAGCAAAAAAATTCAAAAATGATGTTTTTTGAGAATAACTAAACCTCAAAAAATCACGTCGAATGCCGTTTTGGAAATCAAATTCGGTTGATTCGAAAGCGCTCCGAATAGAGCTCAAAAATCATCGATGTCGACGTGTTGAGCACTTCTGAGCTTACTTTGACACGCTTCGAGTGTAGATAGTGGGAAGTTGTAGGAATAGCTTGCAGGGTCAGCCGCGTTTTCAAATTTTTTTTTATTTTAAGGAAGAATATACATATGGAATTAACCATCAAATTAAGAAAAAAATAAAATGAAACCATTTTTTGCATGATTGTACATTGATTTAATTATTTATTTATACTGATTCATTTATATTAAAAAAAAAGAAAATTCTTTCTACTCATTTTATTGAGCAGTTACATGTTTTTATAAAATATATGACCCATTTATAAAAAACCGCCATAAGTGATTATCGTTATTACATAAAACATGATAAAAAACTTTTGGAATGAGTAATAAATGAAAACGAAAACTAAAATGCAGACATCAAGCTAAAAGTTTCAAAACTATCGACATACTGTTAAGATCGAAAAATAGGCACACTGATAAAAAAATAATCTTGATTTGAAAGAGAAAATTTTAAAACAAGAATATCATTTTGAAGAAAATTGACTTAAGGTGGTACTGGAGGCGCGGGCGAACTCCACAGCGAGTTGCCTACCGACGCGCTTCGTCGTGTTGCTATTTCGTCGAGACAGAGAAAGGGCGCTAAAAAAACGAGACAGAGAATCCGTCACACCGCCGGCACCCGCGCGAGGTGTAATAAGGGTGATAAACGGAAGAGGTGTAATAAACGGGCCGTTATAGGCCATGAATCGAAAGGTTTTCGTAGTTTTCGTTTATTTCGATAAATACGATACATACCCAAATAAAACTAAATTATTTGGAATTTAGAGTCTTCACTCTAGTCGTATAATTAGTTTCCATAAGGATCGAAAATATAATTATAAGTGTAATAGGCGTCTAAATATTACTCGATTTCGTCGATAAAAAAGGCAAATTTTAAGTTGCTATAACTTTTTTTTTTGTTTATTATTTTCGAACCAAAACTAATTACAGATCTAGATATTTATCATCTTAATGCTTGTAAAAAATTTGAATACGATGAGTTTTATGGTTTCGAAATTAAAACGAAAGTACGTTTGTATGGGATTTCGTCCCTCCAGTTAACCCTTAAAAGAATAAATGAATTCTTGACCCTAGAAAAATTTATACACATCAAGAATAATTTTTCAACTTGAGAATATATTCTTTTGACTCGAGAACATCATATGCTTCACAATAGTATTCTCGAATCCTCGAATCAAAGTAAATTTTTCATCAATGCATATTTTTAAACCGATTTCATAAATTATTATTATATTCTACTTGATAACATAAAATATTTAGTGTTAAGAAAATATCGGAATACATTTATATTTAAAATTTAAAAATGTCTATTTATTTATTTAATTTCAGCCTGACGGCCTAGAAACAGACTGAACTACACTTATCTTACAATCTGAATGTATATTTCCCATAAATTGAAAAGATAGACACATTTAGTTAAAAAAATCACTTGATTTTTGTAAGGCGAGAGTAGAGCACTACCTCATGCGCTTCGCTTATGAGGCGTGAAAAATTTATAAAAGTCGCAGTTGGCAGACTAAATAATTTAATTATTAGATTATAAAAATAATAATAATATGAAATAGAAGTCGCAGTAGGCAGACTAAATAACTTAATTATTAGATTATAAAAATAATAATAATATGAAATAGAAGTCGCAGTAGGCAGACTAAGCTTAATAATTAGAAGAATAATAATGATAATGATAATTAATAGTATGAAAAATGTATAAAAGTCGCAGTTGGCAGACTAAATAACTTGATTAGAATATAAAAATAATAATAATAATATGAAAAATAGGAGTCGCAGTAGGCAGACTGATCTCAACATACAAAAAAATTGAAAAAAAGTTAAAAAATAAATTTAAAAAAAAATGCGTGAAAAAAAAAATCTGATAAATAAGAAAAAAAATAAAAATAAAAGCAAGAGAAACTGATGAAGCAGTATTTTTCAGCTCAAAATATTACACGCAAGAATGTAACAAAGTATACTTTATTGTTTTTACTATCACAAGCACACTTTGCGGTGATAAGTAGAAAAAAAAACAGAAACGACTTTTTATTTTCGTTGAAGAATACTTGGCAATACATTGTCAAAAATTGGGTAAAGCAATATCTCACTTATGAGACATGGGAACCTTAATAGATCGCTAAGTACTTTTAGTCGGAAAAGTAAAAAAATCAATAGTCGGAAAAAGCAAAAGAAAAAGCAAAAGGAAAGTTAAAAAATACTGTTATAACATAATTATAAAGGTAGTTTTTTGGTGGCTCCACCTAACTGAGAAACTATTCAAATTTAATAAGAAATCAGAATATTTAAATCATAATAAAAAAAAATTATATAAAAAAAATAATACTAATAAAAAAACAACACCAATAAAATGAAATAAATAAACAAAATAAAATAATAATACAAGATAAGACAGAGACATTTTTTTAGTTCTAGAAATTATTGGTCCACTAATTTCTCCAAGACTTTTTTATTTAATTATTATTTTCACACAAAAATGTTTTTCTCATCAAATGAGATGGTAATGTAAGCAACTAACGCGGTCCTTGAACAAGCGATAGAAGCAGAAATTAAATAGAAAATGTAGATAAAACACTAGATGAGGACAAAAACTTTCTGGTAATGCGGCAAGTATTATGGATGGTTGCTTTTTGTAAAAGGTAATGTATGTACGATGGCATTTTTAATGTATTAAGGCTTTGTGATAGAGATTTAGGTACGATTCCTGTTGACGATAAGACTATAGGTACTATGTGTACTGTGTTTGCTTTCCACTGGGTCTTCAGTTCTATGGCAAGGTCCTGATATTTATTAAGTTTATCTGAAAGGGTTTTTTGGATGTTATGTGAGTTTGGGATGGCTATGTCAATAAGGTACACTATTCCTGTGTCTTTATCATGTACCGTTATATCCGGCCTATTGAAATGGACTGTCTTATCTGTCAGTAGTGTTCTATCCCAGTAGAGCTTGTGATTCCGGTTTTCGAGAACTGTCTCTGGTTTATACTAATAATAAGGTACCATGTCTGTAATAAAATTATATTTTGAAGCTAGATTTTGATGAATTATTTCAGCAACCTGATCGTGGCGATGTTTGTAATCAGTTTGAGCTATGGCTGAACAGACGCCTGTGATATGCTGTATCGTTTCAGATGAGCTATTGCAGTGTCTGCAGAGGTCTGTAGGTTGGTTGAGGTCCTTTATTATATATTTAACATAATTTCGAGTAGCTATTACTTCGTTCTGTATAGCAAGCATAAAGCCCTTTGTTCATGCTGCTATTTTTTGCCTAGGATCTGTTACTTGCTCATTTAGTTGTGGATTTAAGTCTTTTAAATTAAGTGGTGTGAGTTTGTTGTCTATGGCTGTGATGTGCTTGTGCAATGATGAATTTTCGGATTTGTTGTGAAAGTATTGTCGGAGAGTGTGTATCTGTTTATTGTGTAAATTCTGTACATCTATCAGTCCCCTTCCTCCTTCTTGACGTGATAGTGTGAGGCGCTGTATGCAAGATTTTGGATGGTGTTTCCTATATTTAGTCAGATGAGTGTTGATTATTCGTTGCATTTTCTTTAAATCTGTTTGGGACCATTGAATTATGCCGAAGGAATAGGTGAGGATAGGGATCGCATAAGTATTTATAGCTTTTACTATATTTTTTGAATTCAGATGAGTTTTTAGGATGGCGTTAAGGCGATGTCTAAATTTGTATAACAATTCTGATTTAGTTACTTTTTGGCATATTTGCCTAGATTGTTTAAATCCAAGATATTTATAGGTACTTTGTTCTTCTAGAGGTTCAATCGGCTTACCAGTTTGAAGCATTTAACTATTGTGTTGTACTTTCCCTTTAACTATTGATAAAACTTTGCACTTATCGACTCCAAATCTTTAACTTTAAGGTGAGTTTCCCATTTTCGCATTGCTGCTCCAAAGAAATGTATTAAGACTGGGTCTATTTTATAGAGTTGTAAAACAAATTTTAACCAGCTGTGTTGGACAGAGTCATAGGCTTTTCTATAATCTATAAACATTGTGTGTACATTTGATTTACTTTTAGCTGACTTGTTCATGTTAACTGCATCTATGGTAAGTTGTTCTTTACATCCCTGACTATTTTTCCTGCATCCCTTTTGTTGCTCTGCTAAAATGTTATTTTTTGATATGTGACTATATATGGTTTCACTTATACTTGTCGTAAGAATTTTATATATTGTTTGGAGACATGTGATGGGCCTGTATTTGGTAGGGTTTTTCATATTATTTTTATCTTTTGGGAGCAAGTAAGTGACTCCCTGGGTGATGTAATATGGCATTGTGTCAGGTGATGTTATGAATGTGTTGAGATGATTGTGAATGTATGGGTATGTGCACGTGAACTTCTTATACCAATAGTTGTGAATGTTGTCTGTTCCAGGTGATTTCCAGTTGTGTGTGTTTTGAATGACTTTTATGAATGTATCTACATCTATGTGTTCGAATTTCATGTCTGAGATATTTGACGTTTCACTGATTTTAGGTATCCATTCAGCGGTACTATTATGTTCAACGGGGCTTTCCCATATATTTGACCAAAACTCTCTTAGTGTTTCTGGGGTAGGCATATCACTTTTTTGATTTTGTACCGGTGATGATGATAGATTTCGGTAAAATGATTTTTCGTTGTTGCTGAACTTATTATTTTGGTTTTTACGAAGTGTGCAGTTTGTGTATCTTCTAAGTCTACTAGATGTTATGTTTAACTTTTGTTTTAGAGTATCAAGGTAGTGTTTAAGTTGTGTATTTGTGTTTTTGTATTGGGCATGAACAGAATATTTTAATTTTATAGCTTCTACTGTTCTTATTATGTGTCTGCGTCTTTTGCCGTTTATATATTGGGTAAGTCTACCTATTTCTAATCTGAATTTTTCTATTTTTTCTCTAATCTCTTTTGCCAAGATGGTTTTGTATTGTTTGTTCTTAATCGTCTATCTATGTTTATTTTTGTGCCATTACAGGTTGCTGCAGTGTATGCTGCTATGTAAATAAGTGTTTGTACTTCTATGAAATCTTGTTCAGTATTCAAATACTTAGGTAAAATTTCTTTATTTATGTAACTGACTATGGATGCAAATTTTTTAAATGTTTTCTGTTTAGGAATAAATGGTCGTGAAATCGGTTCAGTATCTTTGAATTGTTCTCTAAACTCTACAAAACGTTCATTTATGATTTCTTGCATTGCAGGGTGTAATATATTTGTGTTCATTGTAGTGTTGGGGTTTACTGTGATATTTGTGTGTGAGTGTGATGAATCTATTGTCTCTTCATTTTCTATTAACCTAGTCTCTATACTTTCCTGTGAAAAATTATCAAAAGTTGAAAGTGAATCTGGTTGTTGGGTAGAAGTATTGTGTATGTTAGGATTATCAATACGGTTGTTATGTGTTTGGAGTTCTATTCGTACTTCTTGTCTAACTTCTTCTATTCTGGCTTCGGAAATCATTTTATTGTTGACTATTACTCTTCTCTAGTCTGATAATCTTTGTTCTGATATGTGTGCTAGATTTGGGTATTTTTCTATGAATTTAATGTGTAGTTTTGTTCTGTAGACTATCATGTTTGACTCTATTTCTGTTACTTCAAAATAAATCCTAAGAATAGATTCGTTTATTTCATTTGACCAACTCATACGGCTTCCAGACATTTCTATTTGATTTGAAAGTATCGGTTGTTGATTTAGTGTAGTAGTGACTTAATTTTTTATATCGTCTATTATATTTTGAGAGAGTAATTTATTACTTATAATGGCACAGCGTTGACCCCCAACTCTTTGTTTTGAAGCGTCCATTTCGGGGAATTTTTCTGAGAATTTCTGGTACAATGAGGTAAGGTAACCGCGGGTGTTACGCTCTAAGTTGGTAAGAGTTAAATAGGTGCGCCAAATGAACTTGTTCATATCTTCAGTCCAAGTTTTTCTCGCACGTATATTATCAGAAGTGGGTGCAGGATTAGTAGCGGATGCCTCCTGCACAACATCTTCCAATAAGGGAGAAACAGTTGATGACCGCGATATTGCACCAGTTTGAAATGAAGGTGGTGAAGAAATAGGAGAAGGGAAAAGACTATTGAGTGATGACTCACTCCTAACTTCCTCGCTGCTTTCAGCGATAACTTGGTCTCTTGACCTGTTACGACGAGATCTTAAAAAATATTTTCCAGTGGCATTTTCCATTTGGTTCCCACGATAAGCTAGGGAAAGGTGGTCCACACTCTGTAGAGCCCCGCATACAGAGGTAAGGCATAAATTACATCCCGAGGCTGCCCAGTATCGGGAGTCCACCGTTTGCGACCAAGCTCCCCCTTGATCACGCATCTCTCGGCACGGTTGGTCACACCTTAATTATTATTATTATTATTTTTTCGAATAAAAAATGATACGCGCCTTTTTTTAACTCAGGACCATACCACGCAAGCGTTGTAAACGGAGCTAAGTTTTTCCTTGTTATTATCTACATATATAGATATACAACACAAACGAAATGTCACCTGTATTTTTATAATAATAATTACGATTAAACTACATTGAATTAGACCGTGATCTTCGAAAGGACTTAGTTTTGGATAATACTGAAGCGTATAAAAAAATGGACTTGATCAGATAAGTTTTTCGGGAGTTATCGTGACCACGCCAGTTTCCATACATACAGACACACGGACGTCCACAAAATGATTTTATTAAACATTGTTTTTATTTATTTAAAAGGCAAAATGTCTTTTAAAAATGTCATAAGTGTTGAAACTAGTGTTTTTCCTTGACATTTATGTGTAAATATTATTGTACAAGTGCGATAGAAAATAAATTGAGACACATTTAGTTAAAAAATCACTTGATTTTTGTAGGGCGAGAGTAGAGCACTACCTCATGCGCTTCGCTTATGAGGCGTGCAATATTATTTTACAATATCAATCTGTTCTCGCGACAACCGCGTGTCTTATTCTCTATCTGTCAGTCATCTGACAGTGACATCTAACCTTTCAAATCCCCTTGACAACTAAAGGCTGCGTTTGGTTCTACATAAATGTATTACGTATATTTAAATATTTACACATAGATGTGATATAAGGGAAATTTGGAAAAATTTCAAGGAATGGATGGGAAGAAAGACATTATCTGTCGACGAAGAAATTAAGAAATATTTGCTTAAAAGATAGTGCTTAGAATGTTTGTAATAATTTTTGTTTAAAATTTACACAGGAAATTGACAACATCAAACACAAATGTAATGAAAAGTTTTTAGATACAAAATGTTACATTATGAAGCCAATGTTAGTTTTCGATTTTCAAAAGTATCGCCGGTAGATGTAAAAAGAATAATAGGCAAGTTGGACTGCAACAAGTCGCCGGACTCGGACGGTGTCAGGGCATGTGACCTGAAGGAAATAAGTGGTTCGTTATGTGCGGTAATAGCTCACTTTATAAACTTGTCAGTAAGTAAAGGAAAATACCCGGAAGAATTGAAAACCTCTATAATAAGACCAATATATAAACAGGGTTCGTATTTTGAATATAGAAATTTTCGACTGAAAATATTATACGCTGGGCACATGACAACGGCCTAATTATAAACTACTCTAAAACAAAGTGTATGGCCATACAATCACCTTACAATAAGAAATATAAAAACATTAAAATACTAATTGAGGGACAGTCGTATGAATGTTTACATAATAATAAAAATAACTCCAACTGTGAACCATTGGAATGTGTTACAACATTCAAGTATCTAGGGTTAAACATAGATAGCTCATTCTTATGGAACCAACATGTAGATTATGTCTTGCAATTAAATGTGAAACATTCTCAGTAAGTTAATAAATTTAAATTACTTTGTTAGCAAAAAAATTATGTATATGTTGTATTACTAATGGAATCAAATATAGACGAAGGGCTGTGTGGATATGGACTCGCTGGAGATACAGAGTTAAATAAAATCAAAAGTTTACAAATGAGGGCAATAAAACTAGGTATTGGTCAGTAAAAAAAAGAAGAAAAGTCTAAACGGTCAATACGAGAAATTATTCAAATTATGTAAAATTTTACCAGTAGATAAAAATGTTTAAAGTATAATCCTAATTCAACAATATGGTAACGAAACTCACTAGTAATCCGCACCGCTTCAAAAAAAGCGGGTGAACTACTGGTGCCAAAAGTCACCATCAAGTACGGTAAGCGCACAAGACGATGACCTACTTTATGTAACGAACTGCCTGCGGAACTTATCAATAAAGCGGCATCCAAAAATCACCTTAAAATATGTTCCGTAAGCACTACCTATCTATACATACATACTCGTATATACATACTTTCACGCCTGTTTCCCACAGGGGTAGGCAGAGACTATGGACCTCCACTTGCTACGATCCTGACAGAACTCTTTCGCTTCACCTACATTCATCAACCTCTTCATACATGCCCTTCGGTTACGGGTACTTCTTACCTCTCCCTTTTTCAGAACGTCTGCAATCTGATTGCAGAACGTTCGCCGAGGTCGACCCTGTCCCGCTCTTCCTTTCACACTTGCCTTATAAATATTTTTCAAACTTCAAACTTCTTTATTTAATATATTTTCTCACACATTTGCGAAAAACGGCCACTTTTGCAGTGCAAAGCTTAACGTTCTCATTATAAACTGTAAACAGTAGTTCATAAAATACTTTGAAGGGTTATCTAGGACTTGGTAATGATTTATTTTAAATGGGGGCAGCAATGGACCCCGGAAAATTCAGGTACGGCCTTAATATATTTTCATCCATCCTTTCTACATGCCCAAACCATCTTAACATCCCTTGCTCTACTTTTGTCACTACGTCATATTTCACTCCACACCGATCCTACCTATCTATGTGCCCGTAAATAGAAAATTGTAACGATGGATGAGTATCCATACAGGAAAGAAAAGGAATATATACATATATATATATCTATATTTAACATAATAGTATGTTTCATCCTCACAATGATAATCTATTATATTATTAGATATATGATATTTTTATCTATTTCTTCCGTTATACTCGTATGTATGAAATTTATTTATCCGTAAAAACATTACTGATATAAAACAACTTCTTTACTAAAAATCTAACTAAAACTTAACTTAAATCTAAGTTAAAAATTAAATTGTAGATATGTATATGTTCGTTCTATGATTAATCGAAGATGCCTGCGCCGATTTCTTTTTTTTTTTTAAGAGGTATCTACCTCTAAGTATAATATACTCGTAAGGGGAGTGGGTAGATATAAGTTAGTTAAACTTAATTAATAGAAAAAACAATTTATGTATTATGTATTTTGATTATATCACTTTGCCGATAAACTGCCTGGCAGTTTGGCAAAAGAAATAAATTGTAAAATAGATTTAAGTTTCTGGGAATAAATAAATGAAATGAAATTAGGTCGGGGAAAACACCTTCTAAAATACATTTATTAAATATTGAAGTTAGGTGAGGAGGAAGCAGATCAATAATACTACTAAGACCGAAACAGAAATACCCCACAGGTTCTCAGATTTAAGAGCCTTGTACGCCAAGATAATGTCGTATGGAGTTATGTTACTGAAGCTAACAGTTGTGTCGGGCTTAGATGCGTTGCAGCTGCACACACTTTTTAAAGATTTTAAAATATTGCTTGACGTATGTCAAAAATTCAGCATTGAAATTATGTCTCTTCACCATATAGTTTATATAATTTTTTCCTACTGATATATACCTGTTGTAGCCCAATCACAAAATTTAGATTTTCCTTCAACTTCAAAAGATTTAAGAGGAAATTTTTGCTAAACCCACCTTGCACTGTGTCAAAATTCTTTTGTAGTGGTCATTCGGGTCTTCAGTAGGATCTGGTGCGGGTAAACTATTTTGTACACATTGATAATGGACTGTATAAATAAGTATTGTTTTCAAGTTCTTTTATTATCTTTGCCACTTACAAGTTTATAAATATTAAGAAAAGTAAAATGAAACAAGTGAAAATAACCAGAAGTCAACTGTCATGCTCGTTCCCGCTATTCTCGATGGTGTTTTCCTGTTTTTTTGTGTTTTAGATTTTCACTAATATACGTGCAAGTTTATACCAATCCAGTGATTTTATTCCCCGGCTCATAGTTTCGTAAACTCTACGGACGTAGAGACCGTTCTGTTTGTTAGTGATAGGCCTGCAAGTGATAGGTCGAGGGGTGTGAGGCTTAAGATAATTAAGTGATACTTGTTGGCCGAAGTGGTCAGAGCCAAGACAGCCAAAAATATTTTTATTATTCACCAAGCAATCATAGAAAATATTATCAATACACTTGGCAGTATCTTTAGTTATCCTCGAAGGCTCAAAGAATGATACTTTAAGTTAAAAGATTAGAATAAATCTGATACTCTCCGTGCTTGATACTAAAATATCTACATTGAAATCACCGCATACAATTGACAACATTTCAATAATTTTATATGCATATTTTAATTTTTTTCCTTAAAGAACTTTAAAAAAAAGACATACGTATATTTTCTTTCTCATTTCTTTTCATTATTTCCCCTAAAATTAAATTATTTAAAATCTCTCTATTTTAAAAAGCGTAAGTAAAAGAGTGAGGAAATAACGAGTTCACGTCTTTGTCATATTTTAGAATTTAAAAAATAAAACTTTTACTGACGTCTATAGAGTTGTGTTTTTAGCAGTTGGATATCGATAGTATATCACTTACAAAAGATCATTGAAGAAGTAGATATGATCTTAGTATTTTTATCTAAACAGTAACTAACAAAAACTAACGTACTTAGCTAATTTTCCTTACTTAATTTTTTTATGGTTTCTAAAACCTTGATATCAAAATTATTTTTTGAAGTGAAAACTTCTTTAGCGGCGTTGTGCATTTTTTTTGTAATGGGTAAAAAATGTTAAACACGCATCAGGACACTTTTTAATGTAATATAAATTGTCATGTTTGTGTACGATAGCGCAATAAATAAATATTGTATTCTACCACATAAATGATAGTACTTTTATACTGATAATTAAAGCAATTCGTGTAAATTATTTATTCCCTAACCATTCCAAAATATGCACAACGTTAATATTCAAGTTTATACTTCTGCCGGCACACCCGGAGTGCAACCCGTCGTTTTTTATAACCTGAAACGTTAATCATATAAAGCAAATAATTATTATCATTTCGTCACCAAACATTTGGATAGGTGAACATTTTAATGCATGTGTATTTATAAGTACTGAAAGAAATATCGATATAAGATGGTCTTTCTATCGAACTACGACGTACGAGTACTTCTCAACACTTTCATTGTTGATGTCAGTTGTTAGTTGGACAAACAAAACCATAACAAAACAAAGTACTTCATGAATAAATAAATTTGGTACCGTTCGTCTCGTCTGTGCTTTTTATAATTCGTGCATTGACTTATATATTATTGAATTCGTGATAGAAAATCGACCTCAATGTTCCCATGGTTTCGTGTTTTGTTCCTGTATGAAAAAACAGAGTATTATTGTGTCCAGGAAAATACTTCTTTCACATACCAAAATCAACACGGATTGAATGGTGTTCTGCAGTAAATAAAAAAAAGGGCTATGAATTCATACATATAGAGAGAGTTATAAGAAGAGTTCGATTATTTAAATTATTAAAACCACACTGGATGATTCAGTGATAATATAGCTTGTGGATTTATTAACCTGCAAAGTCCTACATTGAAATGGCAGGGTTACATTACACAGAGAAAATAAAATTTGCTGTTTTGCCAATTTAACACATTGTTATATTTATAATTTTAACAATTAGTTAGTAAATATTTATGTTACTATATTCGTATAAAGTTTACAACGGACTTTTGTTCTGGAGTAACTCTGCCTTTAAAGTAACAAATGTAGTTTGTCTTTTCACTTCAACATATCCAACTGAAGTTTCCACAATCTCTGTGTGTGGAATCTCTCGACGATATCATCACATTAGCTCCTCAAATTTCTGCTACATTAAAGCTGTCGTTTTCTTGCATATAGGTATTCCAGTAGCATCATGAGGTCAACTTTAGGCAAGTTGCGACTGGCGGCCATAGAAAACCCCTCAGAAACCTTCATTATGAAAGAATCCAGGCATGCAGCTAATATGCACCGTTAATTAGCACTTAAAGCAAAATTCATAAACAACACCACCATGCCACAGTATAACTATTATACAGTATTATGACTCGGCCCTCACCTTGACTTATATACCTAGAGCAACGCAGTATGTAAACACGCGCTAGGGCTGCTTACCAATTTTTTATTTTATCTACCTAATTGAGTTTCTTTCTAGTTTGTTATTTTTATACTATTTATACTAATTATAAATGCGAAAGTATTTGTACGCAACTCACTTGTTTGTTTTTGTTTTTCGTGTGTGTAAGTGTCCAACACTAGTGTCAGAGTTCTCAAGGCATCTGACATAGCTTGACGACTGCCATATAATGAAGACAGCCGGGACCAACGGCTTAACGTGCCTTCCGAAGTACGGACCATCTCAAGAATTTTTAGTAACACTTTTTGGTCACCCATCTAAGAGCGGACAGACAGTTGGACAACTGGACTGACAGCGGAGTGTCAGTAATAGGGTCCTGTCCCGTTGGAACCCTTGAAAGTATCTTGATAATTTAAAAATGATATCTCTGGGTGCGTTAATAAAGAATTCAAGCAATTACTAATAGCACAATATACCTAGTCTATATTTTGCCATATTATTCCCCACAAAAGGTAGTGAATATTCACAAATTGCACGCTTACTGTTTACTATTACGCATCCACGACTGTTGCATTTTGCATACCGACTGCATTGCATACCACATTTCGATGCGGTAGGTATGATTTACATTTCGACTGTTTGTATGGAGACACACTACTGTATAATACTTATACTGTGACCACTGTGCACGCACCGTCTAAAATTTAAAATTGATAGCTGACAGCTTGTATATTATTTTTTAACATTTAGATGTTAAAGCAAAGGCGTAACCTGTGAAATGCCTTTTTCCTCGTACTTTTCAGATTTTTTCATGTACCTCTTAAAATATATTTTATTTATTTAAACTTTATTGCACATAAAAAAAAGTGTACAAATGGCGGACTTAACGCCTTATGGCGTTCTCTGCCAGTCAACCATTGGACCAAGTAGAGTAATAATTTGGGTGGTGCGACAGTGTGTAAACAAAATTTAAAAGTATCTATAAATACCTACAAGAATAAATATAATGAATATAACGCAAATAAATCTGAAAAAATATTTAACGTATTCGGAATCGTCAAATCTCGAAACGGTTTTCGTATTTTTATACCTTTTTGAAAATGAAATGTTGTCAATTACGTGTTTATTGTGAGAGCAAACTCGCCGCAGGACTTCTTCTATAACATTTTCGAACGTATTGAAACAAGCCTTTGGGGGCCTATATGCACAAACAATAATGTATCTATCTAACTCCACACACGATAACTCAATGGTGCATTCAAGTGAAAGCCCTACTATGTCTTTTCTTTCTTTAAATTGTAGTTCGCTATTAAAAATTATTAAGGACCCTCCATGTTCTATATTTGGCCTAATGAATGCACTGTCTAGGTATTGAAAATCTATCGGGAAAAACTAATTGGTAATTATGTTTGAAAAAGTGTTCTGTGGCACAAAAAATATCAATGTTATTATGTTCTAGGGACAAACAGGTTTCTAGGTATTTGCTGGTAAATCCCTGCATATTCTGGTGCACGAGATTAATGTACTCATATGAGGGCTTCACCATTGTCTTATCACCTAGTTGAAATGATTAGTATCGGGTACTGCATTATACTACTTTTAAGGGGTTTAAATATGTGATTTACTAACACCTTAGCAATTGTCGTCTTAAATTTATTTCGCAGGTACACGTACCATTGTGCAAAATACAAATATTTAAAAATCTAATAATATCTTCATGAAAAATTCTCCTTTAAAGTTTTTGATAGCCGTCTTCGTGCTCGTGGTCAACCACTTCTAAAGATCCCTTCTCATTCCTCACAGACCTACGCAAAGTCCTTCGCTGTTGTCGCTGCGTGTTTATGGAACGCTTTACCAGTGGAGATAAGAATGTCTCAATCACTAGGCTCCTTTAAATCAAGTGTTCAGAAATTCTTTGCAGAGTCATAAATTGAGTTATATAAAATATTTATTTTTATATTATATTTAGTATATTGTTTAGGTATGTATGTAGTGTAGTTATTTGTAGTGTTTAAGCTTTAATATTGTACTTGTTTTTTTCATTGTTCTGTACGTACTTCTGCCTTCCTACTGAATTTGTAACTGTCCTCTGCCCTACTGGTCGACTGGAAGAGATCCCTTCTGGGATAAGTCCACCATTTGTAAAATTACCTTTGTTATTTTATGATATGTAACTATCGTTGATGTACAATAAAGTTTTTTAAATAAATAAATATCAAAAATATTGTTTTTTTTTGTGATGCCATGCCAGGTTACACATAAAAAAGTATTCAACATGTGAATACGAATATCACCATCATCCGAGCATATTCCCGGTTGCATCGTCAGTGGTTACGCTTCAGAGCCCGGGGTCCGCTATCTTACCTAGGAGATTTGACGAGGTTACTGGTTTTTACACAGAGCGACTGCCGTCTGACCTCCGCAACCCAAAGGGTAGACCAGAACCAATCCAAGGATAGGTACAAACGCCAGATGGCGTTCGGGACCGACGGCTTTACGTGCTTTCTAAAGCACGGAATCATCTTTCTTTTCGGATAATCAGGTGATTCAAGCCTGCAATATCCTAAACAGACTGAAAAGAACTTTTCACAAAGTATGCTTCCCAGTGGGATTTGAACCCATGACCTCCGGATCACAAGGCAAACGCCTTGACCACTGGACAGCGAAGGCAGTCGTCAAATCACATAATGAATTAATTCTTATCTGGGTGCCTACTGGGATCACTTCGCCGAGCTTTATCGTCTGTCATTTTTAACCTTTGAAGGGCACGCACACAGCCATAACATTGCGAATCTTGAACTTATGCCATAAATATATAATATTCTATAGATTTTTGGGTCCGAATGCTAAGGAGGGATTTCAAAACGATAACATTAACATTAGCAATAAAACTGATAAAATAAAATCCAAAGTTCGCAGAGATGTATGTATTTTTTTGGGTTTTCACTTTTTATAATAGTACAAGTACGCACTGACCGACCGCCATTTCAAGATAAATCATACAGATACAGAACGACAACCTTCCAATAACACAATGAACTATGTAGGCACAGACATGTCATTATAAGGCCAAGTAAATATCATCATTGTCTTCTACACCCCTTCTCAATTAAATATTTAAACGAAAATAAGTTTTAAGAAATACTAAAGTTACAACCTACTTTTAGAACACCACATATTATTAAATGCTTATTTATTAACTCTCTACTTTGATTTTTTGTAAATATATTTGCTGGTTGCTCCCCAGATTTAATATACTGTACATTTATTTTCTTATTTTTAACCAGCTCCTCCACAAAATATATCAACATGTTTTAAACGTTTTACAATATCAGTGGTAGCATTGACTATTGCAAACTGATTATCACAATATATCTTTACTGACATCTCATTTCTTACATCAAAATCAGCTAACAAATTACTAAGCCAACAGGCCTCGCTAGCGGCCATACTCAAGGATACATACTCTGCTTCAGTTGATGAGAGACTTACAGATGTCTGTTTCTTAGAACACAATTACTACAATTAAACAGTTAGAAAATAAAAACATATATCCAGAGGTTGACTTTTGATCTCTTAAATCGGGTCCCCAGTCGGCATCACAATATCCTAGCAAACCCATATCATTACATTTGAAAACCAACTTATAATCAAGACTATACTTAACATATCTTAATACTCTTTTTAATGCAGACAATAATTCACTGTTTGCACACTTTTGATATTTACTGAGCATCGAGACGACATAACACAAATCCGGGCTAGTGCCCGATGCTGCATACAGCAAGCAACCTATCATTTGCCTACAAACTTTCTAAACACTCTTATCAATATTATTATTACTTTCAAGTATTTTTACATTAAAATTTGGGTCAATTGGAGTTAATATAGGTTTACAATTCTCTATACCTAATCTAATTAGAATATCTTCTAAATATTTTCTTTGTTCCAATTCTGTACAACCAGGGGGGACCTACCATAACTTTTTCGTCTGCTTTTTCGATGTCATTGGTGACCTCCAAACTACTTCGAAGGACACAACTACATACAAATATACCATAAATAATATAGATTTTACATCCGTGCTGTATCAAGGGATTGAAACGCGATTAAAAGTAATTTGAAGCGCATTTTCTCAGATATTAAATTGTACCTGACTGCACCAGAAAGAGGGTTATTCATAGTACATTGTATTATTCGTCTTTTTTATGAAAAAATAAATAAAGACAGTGCACATGTGAATTATCAATATCCTACATAAAAAACCAAACAAGTGCGAGTTGGACTTGTACATGAAGGGTTCCGTACCTCCGTACAATTGGCTATAGCAATATATATTCTTTGAAAATTAAAAGTATTTAATGTCATATAAAGATTTAGTTAAAAACGCTAAAAAAACACGTTTTTTGTATGACGACCCCCTTTGACAGACGGACAGACGGACAGACGGACAGACGGACAGACGGACAGACGGACAGACGGACAGACGGACAGACGGACAACACTACGGACAAACAAGAATACGGATTGACGTTTTTCATACATTCATAATTTTTGACGTTGTTTTATGTATTTTCTTTGTTTTTGAAGATATGAATATTTATTTAAATCGACCTACATAATTTGAAGATAAGCTTAAATAATTGTGTTTTAAAAATGCTTTGCTTGTATCAGCTCCTAAAAGTAAAATTTAAGTGAAACATTCTATTATTATTGTATACCCATAGCCTACTGAATTTCTGAAATCCCCCTTTTCACTAAAGCCACAGTAAGATCAAAATCAATTTTTCTAACTGTACCTTGAAATTGCAAGAAATAATGAATATACAAGAGGAATAAAGAACCAACAAATCTATCACAGCTGATCTGGAAGATAACAAGAGTACAAAGTGTTATAATGCACCAAAATAATATATTTATTCAATTACCTATTTATAAGTTGTACTTGAACCTATAGGGGCAACGGTAGCCCTGAACTATGGGAGCTCCTGGGCAGAGCGTCCCAGATAGGAAATGTAAGGTAGTAGGAGAAACAAACAAATGGAAGATGTAAATAGTTTTTTATGTACACAAAAGAGTATAGAGAAACAAGAAAAACAGAAGGTGCACGAGCAAAACAATCAGTGGAAAATAAAGTAGAAAAATGTAGAAGTAAAATAAACAAGACAAAAGAACTGAACACAAAGTAAATATTAAATAAATTTAGATTTTAAACATTGAAAAATGCTGTTACCACAAATGACAAGACAAGAGAGCCGTCTGAAGGATGGTCGTTGACGGACGACCAAAACTCAGTACTAAAAGTATGCGCGCGCAACATGACGCCGCGGGGCAACGTGCGCGCGCAACGCAAAGTCCGTGGTCGACTGGCAAAGACCATCACTTTCAAGGAGTATAAATAAAAAAGTATGAATGCAGATAAATAAAAATTATAAATATATGTATGTACAAATGGAAGAAGCCCACAAACCTGTTTTTAAGAAATTTAGATAAACTATTTATTTAAAAAAATTCTGTGGTTATTATTATCTGTATCTTTCAAATATGGTTATTATTGTTATGATTACTATCAAGTGGCCAACACTGGTGTCAGATTTTTCAAGCTGCCATATGCCATCTGATATAGCTGGACGACTGCGACTCGATGGCTGGTAAGCGCATGGACCTCTTTGGATCAGAATATCTTGAGTCAGAGGACTACAGGCACTACGCACCAGGTAATATTCAGAAGCTTATGCAGTCTTTCTTCAGAAATCCCGAGGCGGGTGAGTAAGGCAAGGTGGTAAGTACGATATATCCCAAAGGTTCGACGTGCTTTCGTACGTGGACCCCAAATGCAATAGAAGAAGAACAATTAAACCGTCTTAGAAATTTTCTTCCTGTCATAACAAAGATCTTGTTCAGTCCTTAATTTTTCCTCTCTTTGACTATGCTGATGTGTGTTATCCTGACCTAAATGTAGATCTTGTTAATAAACTTGATCTAATTCTTAATAATTGTATTCGTTTTATCTTCTGTCTTCGTAAATATGATCATGTGTCCTCTTATCTATCCGTCAACGCAGGGAACTTCGGTTACTGTGTACCCTTTTCTCTATTCTTACTAATTCTGTCTTTCCTGAATATTTAAAATGTAAATTCAGTTATCTTTGAGACACTCATGATCGACAACTACGTTCCAATGAGACACGTCAACTCTTCATCCCTCTTTTCCGGACAAATTTTATGTCTAACTCCTTTTCTCTCCAAGCTTCACGGCTCTGGAATGCTTTACCCGTTGACATCAGAGAAATTTCTACCAAATTCTCTTTTAAAAGGAAAGTTTACGCTCATCTTTTGAACTCCCTTCCTCCGTAAAGTCATCATCATTCAGTTCTCAAAATTAATTATATATGTAGGTATAATATAATGGTACGTATTGTATAAGTAGATATTTATTCTGATATAGTATGTAGTAATGTAACGTTTTACGTATATGTTCTTAATATGTTATATGAAGTATTTATTAAACCAGTAGTCATAATTGATTAATTTTGCTTTTGGCGCCGAACAAATTACTTTTCTGTTTATCCTTATGGTTGACTAGGAGAAAATGCTCTTAGCATTAAGTCCGCCATTTGTTAAAAGTATGTTTTACTTTAGAACAATAAAGAGTATTAAATAAATAAATAAATAAGATAGCTAGCCATCTAATGATGACAACCGGGACCAATGGCTTGTCTTGCCTTCCGAAACACTAAAGAGCTTGAGAAAATTTGTATGCCACTTGAGGTCACTCATCCAAGTGCGGACCGCGCCTGGTGTCGCTTAACTTACGAAAGCGCTAGAAATGCGTACTCCCACCGAGCCACCGAGCTTCTCACCGTACCGAGCTTTCGGTACTACTGGTGTCCTAAGTATACCCGAGCACAAAATCACGGTTCTTTATGGACAAACAAAATACAAAATAAGTGCATGGCTAACATGGGTTTTAGCAGATTTTTCAAGATACCATCTAGCATAGCTTCACGTTGATGATGTCAGTCGGGTCCCATCCACGACTTCAAAGGGCGGACAACCTTAAAAAATATTTGATGCAACTTATCACCAACCCAGTCTCAACCACGGTTGCTTGATATTCGCCTACGAATATGAAACTTGACTAATGTCTATAAATAAATAGACTGAAATAAATTATGGCTGCAATTGGATTATATAGAATTACTCGCAGTTTTCAGGCCCTAGTACAAAACAACTGTTAATTGAATACATTAGTAGCTACTAGCTTATATTAGCAAACTATTCATAACATTTATTAAAACAAACAGTGCAAAGCTTAATAAATTGGTTGATTCCAATTTATAATTTAAGAACACAATTTGTTGGAAGGAAATGTGTTTCTAAAAAATCTATGTAAATTTATTAAAAACCCAAAGTTTATACAACAAAGTATATGTGGGCGTGAGCTTACACTGCCACCTAGTGGTCATCAGTTGTAAACCATTTTAGACAATTTGTTTGTTTGTTTGTTTGTTTGTTTAATTTCTTTATTGCACAAAAATGACATTTTAAAGTACATTATTTAATACGAAGAGAAAAAGAAATAACTTGTACAAAGGCGGAATTATCCAATTTGTATCACTTAGCGACATCTAGTAACTGCCTAAGAAACTATGTGCAATATTTTAGTAGCTTTTAATTAAAATAAGTATGAATAAGAACTTAATATAAGTTAACACTTAGTGATTTATAATTTGGAACTAGTTTTAAGTAATATTTTGATAGATTTTTGAATTTACTTAATTTAAAATGCAAATATGTAATTATAATATAAGTTCCCGGTGTGCTACTTTACCATTTTTCTCAGTTCCGTTCAATTTTTGTAGATTTTTTGTGACTAATTAAATAAATAAAGTCATGTTACGAATTTTGTTAAAGTGTATAAATAATAAATATTATTTTAGTAAATTCAAAGTACAATACGAAATAATGTTTGTAAGGGAAACAAATAATATATTTAATAGGATTGTTTTGACAACACGCCGGGGAAAAAAGGCTACTTTAGTTACCTCTGGGATCATGTTGTGTCTTGTGGAGTAAAAAATAAATGTTTGCACAGTATTATCAATACTTATCATTTATGATCATCATGGATTCTGAAAAGACAGGTAACAAGGCGCCAACAGCAGCGGTGGGATCACAAGCCAGTGAGCCCAGACCACCACTTCAACCGGAGCCGACTTTCACAATAGAGCAGGTCATGAGTCTCATGAATTCTATCACGAAAAATGCGGCTACTAGTGCTGTTACTGCAGCTCTTACATCGGAGTCATTACCACTACGACGTCCCCATGATTTCTATTTGCCGCCTTTCGACCCTGACGAACGATCTCATGACATAAGGGATTGGTGTACACACGTAGATGAAACAGTTCTAAATGCAACATTCCTTCACATGAGGCTCGTATGAAAGCTATTTTACAATTGAGAGGAAGAGCGAAAACATGGGCTGACATGTGGTCACTGAGTTCTACGACGTGGGAACAAGTAAAATGTGAATTAATCCAAACTTTTGGTAGTGAGTTCCGGTATGCAGATGACGTCCAGAAGTGGAGGGCTTTCACTTCCGATCAAGCAACAAGTTACGCCGAATACGCCACGAAGGCGTGGACACTGTTTAAGCGAGTGAGACCCGAGACTTCAGATGCAGAGGTAGTTGATGCTGTGATAACAGGTATTTATCCAGAATTTATCCGTTCTGAGCTGATACGTAATACGCCGGAGTAATTGCCTAAATTAATTTCTAATTTGAAAACTTATCGAAAACGCAAACTCGAGCCGTCTGGTAAGCAAAACGATTGTCACGATAGTAGCAAAAAGCCACGTGTTGCTGAATCCAGTGCTTTAAGAAAGGATCATATTGTTATATGTTACAACTGCAATAAGTCAGGCCATCTCTCGTGATTGTAAGGAAAAGAAGTTAATACCTAAAGCTGATCCAGTGCCAATGAAGGCTAGTAACCTGCCTAGTAAGCTAGGGATGTCAAGTAATTCGAATATCGGTAAAAGTATTGAGTAGATATTGCCATCGCTCAGGTCACATTGAAAAGAATTGTTTTCGTCGACAGAACGATGAATGTCTCAAAACGTCAAATCGGTTAACTACTGTCAATCATTAGATCGCAGTTTGATTTTTGTAGAAATAGGTAATAAGAACTTTTCATGTCTTTTTGACACTGGCGCCGATTGTTCATTAATCAGACAAAGAGTTTCTCTTTCTATTCCTGGAAAACGTAAAAATGTAGATGTTACCTTTTCTGGTATTAGTGGCGCTCCAGTAGCGTCAAACCAAAGCATTACTACCTTAGTAAAAATTTATGGCATGTTTTTAGAGCTACAATTTTATGTAGTTGGTGATGATCAAACACAATTTGACATTCTTATCGAATTTGATCTTTTAAATTTACCAAGCCTAAGCGTAACGTTAAGAAAATATAGCATTTCTTTAAGACGTGATTTTTTCATTAATGAACTTGTGGTTACTACCGACCCAACTTCAAATCTTAATACTGAAATTAGTGATTTTCGTCAACTTCAGACACTAATGGAAATACTAAGTGAATACAAAGACAATTTACCACCGAAAATCGCGTTTCACAGGTGACAACTGGAGAGCTACAAATTAGATTAAAGAATACTGACAAAATTGTACAACGGCGTCCATATAGATTGTCACCTTTGGAACGTGATAAGGTTAAATACATAATTTAGGACTTAAAGAACAATGGCATTATACGAGACAGTTCCTCTCCTTTCAGTAGTCTAATATTGCTAGTAAAAAAAAGGATGGGACTGACAGACTCTGTGTAGATTTTCGAGAACTTAATGCCAATACTCTTAGAGATTATTTTCCTTTACCACTCATAGCAGACCAAATTGATAAGCTAGGGAAAGCACGCTACTTTTTACATGTTTTGACGCAGGATTTCACGGCATACCTATTGCGCCTGATTCAATAGAAAAGACCGCTTTTGTGATGCCTGACGGTCAATTTGAGTATTTGCGCATGCCTTTTGGTCTATGTAACGCACCGTCAGTTTATCAGCATGCTATCAATGCAGCGCTAGGCGATTATAAAGATAAAATAGCGCTACTTTATGTTGATGGTATTTCTGAAACAATTGAAGAAGGTTTACATAACCTGAAGTTGGTATTACATAGACTCACTCAAGCAGGTTTTTCATTGTAAGTTGCCAAATGTTCTCTCTTAAAAACTAAAATTGAATATTTGGGAAATATAATAGAAAATGGCACAGCTAAACCCAGCCCCAGTAAAGTTCAAGCTCTAGCTAACTCACCTGTCCCTAAGAATGTTAAAGAAGTCCGCCAGTTTAATGGCTTAGCTGGATATTTCCGAAAGTTTGTACCAATCTTTTCTACCATAATGACTCCTCTATACGAATTAACAAAAGCTAATACTCCCTGGTCTTGGACTGATCGGCATGAGTCTGCTAGACAATAAATTATTGACCGTCTGACAAGATCTCCTCTTCTAAAAATTTTTGATCCAAATTTACCCACAGAACTTCACACGGATGCCAGCGCTATTGGTTATGGCGCTGTGCTAATTTAAAGACAGGACCAAAATCCATTAGTTATTGCATATTTTAGTATGAGAACGACTGGTTGTGAGAGTAAATACCATTCATATGAACTGGAAACTCTCGCAGTTAAACATTTTCGCCATTTTCTCCACGGAAGAATGTTTAAAATTGTTACAGACTGTAACTCTTTGAAGTTCTTTCCAGTCACAAGAAAGATTTGACCCCGAGGGTGCATCGTTGGTTGGCGTATTTGCAAAATTTTGACTTTCAAATTGAATACCGCAAGGCAGATCGTCTTGCACACGCTGACTATTTCAGCCGTAATCCAGTAGATAGCGAAAAACTATCTAGATCTTCTAATGAAACACTTCCACCAAAGATGCGTCCTCAGACCTTGAAATTTTCCGTTGATTCGCTTGACCACAACTGGCTTCTCATTGAACAGAAACGCGATCCAGTATTAAATATAATATTTAAACTCACAAACTCATAATTGTACCTACTAATTACAGATGGAATCTCATAAATCACTATCACGACATTCTTAAGCATTTTAGCTGATAAAAAGTTCTTGCAAAGCTACGAGAACAATACTGGTTCCCAAATATGTCCCGTCTGATTAGAAAAATTGTCGAGAACTGTGTCAGTTGTAAAGTACGAAAAGGAGTTTCGGGTGCCAGACAGATTACGCTTCATCCAATTGATAAAGTAACTATACTTTTTCATACTGTTCATGGTGATATAACTGGACGAATGAATGGGAAGCGCAGCGTAGCGGAATATGCTTTTGTTTATATTGACGGTTACAGTAAATATGTTCAAATGATCTACACTAACGATCGCACTACAGAAACCGCAATCAAGTGTTTTCAAAATTTGATATCAATTTTTGGCACTCCAACCAGATTTATCACAGATCAAGATAAGAGTATGACATCCATGGAATTCAAAAACTTTTGCGAGCAATCTGGTATTCAGCATCATGTCGTGGCTAAAGGCGCTAGTAGAGCGAATGGGCAAGTCGAGCGCCTTATGAAAGTCATTAAAGACAACATGTCAGTTGTAGAATAATAAAGAGCTTAATAAGCCTTGGCACACAGCTATTCAAGATTTGCAAATAGCTATAAATTACACTGTATCTAAAAGTACCGGTAAAAGTCCTATGGAAATTTTATTTGGTAAAAGATGTACACCACCGGGTATCAAGCTTTTACAAATAGATGACGATGTACTAACAGAAGATCTTAGTGCATTGCGAGTGACTTGCAAGGAAAGGATGGACGAGCGATCCGGTCAAGATAAGATTCACTTTGATAAACGTAAAGCAACAATAATGCCTTTTAAAGTTGGTGACTTTGTTTTAATGCGGCGACATGAACGCCATACAACTAAATTGGGACCCAAGTTTGAAGGACCTATGGAGGTTTTGGAGGTCTTACCCAATACTCAATACTCAAATATTTATTGCTTCCTTAATGTACAATACAGGTGTTTTACAAAATTAGGATCAATTAAGGGCCCTGATGGGCGCTGCAATGGGAGAAGGGCTATTTTAATTATGAAGGGTCAATTTAATGTGGCAACTATATACATGCATTTTTGTATATGTAATATTTATTTGTTTTTATTCTTTATTCATTAATTTCACATAGATTTTAATAAATTCAAAGGTAATTATTAAATTATATTATTATAAAATATAAATTAATTCTAGATATTGATATAGATTTCATTTTTCATTTATTCATTGATTAATAGTATCTACAATTTAAAAAAAAAATTCTTCTTTGTCTTCTAAATATTCATTTACAGAATAATAACATTTGTTATTCAAAAATTCTTTAAGATGTTTCAAAAATGTTTTATAGTTTTCTATGTCTTGTATGGCTTTCGGTAGTTTATTATATAGTTTTATGGACATAGCTAGAGGACTAGATGAGTGAAGTGCAAGGCGTGAAGAAGGTAGCTGCAACCTAGTTTGATGGCGGAGTGTATATTTAGTGACTATGTCCTTTCTTCTTGTGAAAAAGTGTGGATGTTTACGGACGAATTTACACAATTCTAAAATATAAATGCATGGTAAAGTAAGAATTTTGTATTTTTTAAAGTATGGTTTGCAACTATTCCTTTGTTTTATGTTGGCTATTATTCTTACTAGTCTTTTCTGCAGGGCAAAAGCTCTGTCCCAGTCGCTTCCGCTACCCCATAGAGCTGTGCCGTAGCTGAGCCATGAGTAGGCGTAAGCGTAGTAGGTGACAAGTGTCGTTTCGATGTCTGTGGATTGTTTAACCTCTCTTAGCGCGTATGCGAACTTCGATAATTTAGCGCAAATGTTTTGGATATGAGGCTTCCAGTTTATTTGGCTATCTATTTCCACGCCCAACAAGGTGAATACATTTACCACCTCCAAAACTATCCCATTAAAGTTAACATTTAAGTTCAGTGGTGGTTTTTGGTATGGGTGAAAGACCATTCATTTGGTTTTTAAGTAATTTATTTCCAGATTATGGTCACTCAGCCAGTCCGCCGTTTTTGTAAGGATTTCCTTGAGATGATTATCTATGTTTCTACTACTTTTGTTGGTTGATGTTAGTATCGAGACATCGTCGGCAAATAGGACACAGTGCTCTTTTATTATTTTTGGAAGGTCATTGATGTACAATAGGAACAAAAGACACCCGAGCACGCTTCCTTGAGGAATCGAAGAGTTCATTGGTAAACAATTAGATCGGATATTTTAAATCGTGTTAGTGTCATTATTGTAATATTCAATTTCAACAAACTGTTTTCTGCCCGTAAGGTATGAAGCGAACCATTTGTGTGCAATTCCTCTAATCCCAATCCCATACAACTTATCTAGTAGAATATTATATAAAACCCGGTCGTATGCCTTTGTCATATCTAATAGTATGCCGATTCCATACTTGCCGCTATCTAATGTTTTTAATATTTCTTGGACGTATTTAAAGACAGCCAATATAGTAGAACGGTTTTTTCAAAAACCATTCTGGCACTCATCGAGTAATTTATACTTTTCACAGAAACTGTATACGCGGTTGGCCATTGCTCTTTCGAAAATTTTTGAAGCTGTTGGTAGTAGTGCTATTGGTCGATAATTATTGACGTCAGTTCTTTCATTTTTCTTATGGATAGGTTTTATTATAGTTATTTTTAATAAGTCCGGAAATTCACCTTCATTAAATGACTGATTTATTAATAAAGTAAAAGGTATAGTCAATTCATCCGCACATTCCCTGAATAAGGTTGGTGGTAATTCGTCTACACCGTGGCTTCTTTTATTTTTTAAGTTTTTAATAATATTATATATCTCCTTGGCATCTACAGGACGGAGGAAAAAGCTATTTTCAGAGGGACAGTGTACTGGTCTTCCTACTTTATTTCCTTTGCTATTTTCGCCAATAGATGCAAAGAAGTTGTTAAAATTATCGGCTATCTGCTTTGGATCAGTAACAATTGATTTGTTAATACGTAATTTTATGTTTACTTTTTCTTTAATAGGTTTTTTATTTGTACATTCGTTTACTACACTCCACATTGTTTTGACTTTATTCCATGATTTTTTGATGCGATTTTTATAATGTAGTTTTTTTGCGGTAGCGACTGATTTTTTCAATATATTTTCGTATTTTTTGTAGTAATTACTAAGTACTTCGTTATTATTTGTTAAAGTAAGAAGTTTCAATAATCGTTTATTTTTACAAGATTTTTTAATTCCTACTGTTAGCCAGTGTTTTTTTAATGTTTTATTTATTTTTATTTTTTGTTTTGGTATACATTGATCTAAAATTCGTATTATTGTATTGTAAAATATTTCGTAATTTTTTGTAACATTTTTATTTTCAAGTAAAATTTCGCGCCATTGTATTTCTTTAAGTTTTGATTTAAATGAATGTATATTTTTCGTGTTAAATACCCTTTTTTCAGTGTACCACGTACTTTTAATTATTTTTTGAGTTGTTTTAGTGCTAATTATTGTAGCGGAATGAGCTGAAAACCCTAGTTTCTCGACTCTTGTACTTATGTTTTCGTTAAAGTTGGTAAAAATGAGATGTATACAGCTTGCGGATGTTTTAGTAAAATGTGTAGGTTCGTTTACGTGTTGAGTGAATCTATATTCTGCCATTCGGCTAAGAAACTTTTTGGTTTTAGGTTTATTTTTTAAAGTATTAATAATGAAATCGCCGCCTATAATTATTTTATGTGTAGAGAATTTTTTATTAATGTAATCTAGAACTTTTTCTAATTGTATATTAAAAACGTCAGCCCCTCTTCCATTCCAGTATAATGAAATTAATACAATGTTTTCTTTCGGTAATTCAATAGCGCACAATTCCAAATTGAACTCGATAGACATTTTTGTGATATCAGTTATTTCTTTCGATTCTATATGATCTTGTAGTAGGATGCAAACCCCACCACCATCATGTTTCTTCCGGCAGTATGACGCTGCAAGTTTATAGCCATTAAAATGTATTTGGCTGATTTTCTCCTCAGTAAGCCACGATTCCGAAACGCAAATAGCTGTATATCCGGGGTTCTGGTCAATATACGCTTCCAGTAGATGCTGCTTATTGTAAATACTTTGGAAGTTTTGAAATAGGATTTTAAACTGCGGTTCTTCGGCGAAAGGAATAATTGTTGCGATTTTTACTCGGTTGGTAGTCAAGCTCTTTTTATTTATCTCCAATTTCTTTCCCTCTATGTATAATATATTATTTCTTATAACAGCATATTTACCTTCGCTCCTCGCCTTAAACATTTCTTCTCTAAGCGATTTCATTTCTTTTAATGTCTTGCCGTCCAGAAATTGTGAAACCGAAAGGCGAGTGCCGCGGAAGCAATGGGTATTATTAATAATATATTTAGCCATCTTCTTGCTGATTAGTTCGATCATAAGCGGTCGATTTTTATTATCGTGAAATCTTCCCATTCTATGGGTTTCTTCGATGTATCCAAGAATGTCTACGTTGAGGATGTCACGAAAGGCTTCCGCTACTCTACTGTGTAGGTCATATTCTGGTTCCTTGTTATATTCTGGTAGGCCATAGAGCACAATTTTTTTATTGCTCTCAGGTGAGGAAGTTTGTCTGGGGCTAATCACGTTTATGTTAATTTCTTTAATTTCCTTAATTAGTATCTCATTTTCTTTTTGTAGTTTTTCTATTTGGATGGTGAGCTCTTCTATTTCTTTTTTTCTTTGGTTATTTTCTTGAAATAATGTGGTAGTGTCTTGTTTGAATTCTCCTCTAAGTTTGGAAATAGCTTTATTTATTTTTGTTGATATTGTGCTCTTCAAATCCGTTATTATCCTCTTATTGTTCTCTTTCAGCTGCGACGTTATTAAATCGCCTAGGTTTTCGAGGGTTAATTCAGTCTTGTAAGGACTTCCTGTATTTATAGTATCTCCTAAGATGCTTAAGTCTGTAGAACATATTGAGTCGTTTATCGGTAAGGCATTTTTATTTCGCATTGTCACATTATTGACTCCAGGTGAGGGACCGGCAGGATTCGTGTCGTGTTGGTCGCGATGTCGTACGGGGGTGTTAGTGTTATCTCCCTTAGGCATTTTACAAAGACATGTTTGACATCGCCAAGCTTGTTTATGTTCTATTGTCATTGTGTTATAGAATCTGTTGGTGGATACATTCGCACACTCCAAATCATAACGTTGATTACACAAATAACAATCTAAGAACTCTTTACTTACGACTTCTTGTCGACATCCCGCACACTCCCTGTGAATTGTTGCCATTTTTTGATACCGGTCACGCCCTCTAGCGACGTCAATGGTCAACTATTTAAAATCAATAAAAGTCACTAGAAATCTGCAGATGGCGCTGTTGTTTATATGCTCATAATTTCGTGTTGACTCTTGGTATGCTTCCGTGATTAATGTTTATAGTTTTATGCGTAATTATGTAGATGGCGTAGATGTGTGTAAGAATGATCTTGCAATTTTGATATTTAGATAGATATTTGGTACCTTGTATCTTGATTATTTCTTCAGTGCACCGCTTCCACAAATTGGTATTCTTGCTGGAAATGCACCATATAACACTGTTGCTATCACTTCGTCTATTGTCCTAATTACGAATCACTATCCGTTCTGTTTACATTGGTTTTATTTTTATTTACACTGAATTCCTCTTAGCTAGCGCTTGCACAGTATAATTATCTCGGTCCGAATTCATATATACATTTAATCCTGTTATTTACAGCTATTAACTATTTTTAAATAATTATTTATATGGAGTTACTCGTATGTTGCGCAGAGCTAGCGCCCTCTCTTGTAAAACCAACCCAACGACAGATATAGATTGAAGCATGTAAATCTTCGAGGTTGTTCAGAAAAAATTGCTAGTCATGTTTCTTTGCGAGCTGCTCCCATTGCGCAGAGTGATCCCTGAGTGCCTTAAGTAAGGTAAACACAAAAAGCAAACTTCTTACGCTCAATCCTGTTATCGATGCGAAAGGTATTTTGAGGATTCAGCCAAACACCCAATTATAATACCAAAAAATCATCGATTAACGGAACTTACCATAGCAAGAGCTCATCAGAACACGTTGCATGGAGGAGCTTGTCTTACTTTGGCTCACATACGCAGTCAATATTGGATATTTGGGGGCAACACCACTGTCAAGAAACAGCTTAGGCGGTGCGTCAAATGCAGACGTTACAGCCCCTGCAACAACAACCAGCTAATGGCCGATCTTCCTGCTGCACGGGTAACACCCTCGCCAGCTTTCAGCCACTGTGGCGTCGATTTCTCTGGAATGGTAGAAGTAAAGGCTAACAAGAGCAGAGGCATAAAAACAACAAAAGGTTACATCGCCGTTTTCGTCTGCTTCTCTACAAAAGCTTTCCATTTAGAACTTGTGTCGGACCTCACTACAGACGCGTTCATTGCGGCCTTTAACCGTATGTACGAGGTACTCCCAAACATATGTACAGCGACAACGGCACCAACTTTGTCGGCGCAGCGAGAAAATTAAACAAGGAAGCTCTAAGTTATTTTGTTAACACCGAGTTCATCGACCATCTAGCTATCACAGGAGTACAATGGCATTTTAATGCATCAAAATTTCCAAGTGCGGGGGGTCTTTGGGAGAGTACTATTCGTAGCATGAATTATCACCTCAAACGCTTAATAGGAGAGCAGAAACTTACCTTCGAGGAGTTCACAACGCTATTGACTCAGATAGAAGCGTGCCTCAACTCGCGTCCCCTGCTACTACTAAACGAAGACAGCGATAACCTGGAGTATTTAACATCAGGACATTTCTTAATTAACGGTCCTATCTTGTCATCACCTACCGGTACCGATATTCAAGATTTTAGATCTAGGTGGCAGCTTACAGAAAAATTACATCAAGACTTTTGGAAAAATATGGTCTTCAGAGTATTAACAATCGCTACAAGGGCGCAACAAATGGCAACCCGTGAAGAACAACATTAAGATTGACGAAATAGTGCTCATAAAGGAGGATAACGCCCCGCCGGCTAAGTGGCTTTTGGGAAGAGTTATAGCCCTTCACCCCGGCAAGGATGGACTCGTCCGGGTAGTTACACTTAAAACAAAAAATGGGTGTATTAAGCGTCCCATCATAAAACTCTGCCCACTACCTCTACCTCGAAATGAATCGGTAGTACAACAGAGTCCAACTTCGTCAGTCAAAAGTGAGAATGTACAAAGTCCGCGGTACAGTCGACGCACTAGGCAAAAGAAATCAACCTCATTGTTACAGAGAGTTCATTCTGTATTTACCATGCTGTTAATATTATTCACCTTTTTCATTTTTAAATAAAAATTTTAAATATAAGTATAAGGACTAATCACACTGATTGAGCTAGCCCCAAAGTAAGTTTTTAAACTTGTGTTATGGGATACTAACTCAACGATACTATATTTTATAATAAATATATATATTTATAGATAAACGCCCAAGACCCAGGACAATTTAAAAAAAGGATATTTTCCAACTTTCCCCTGGGTGGGGATCAAACCCAGAACCTCCGAATTATTTAAAATAATACTATCAGACTCATCAATTTTAAAGGCACAAGAAATAATAATTATTAGGTAAATTTAAAATAAAAACTAACTTATTAAACTATCATGTAAATAAACAGTAAGTTTCTAAACTAAGCGAGATCACGATCACGATCATCGATATCGGGAAGATTATCACTGATATTCGCTGATGGGAGTTTTTAAAAAAATCGTGATAATCACAACATTGTTACTCGTGATCCAATTACCTTGTTGTTACAACAAATAACTTAAAATTTGAAAAATCGGTATTCTGCATTTCTTTCACTATATAAGGTTTACCGTCTTGTTAAGCCCAACGTACCAAACAGTACCACTCATATGGAGTGTAAATAAGTTTGTTTTTGGCGGATCTTTTTATTAAAGTGTGGACGCTGTCACCTTCATTCTGAGTGTGTCCAACTTCTAAAAAATAATGACGAATAGAAACTTGAAAAGTAGCGGCAGCATACGTACACACACAAAGTCCCCATGTTTTAAAATAAATTTTATCAAACAGCTAGATGCCTCATTATCCCCTCTTTTACCTTGACCTTCATGTCACATAAAATGAGTACCTTCTTAATAGGCTACATTGAAAACTGTGAAGTTGAATACTGACAGTTAACGTCTATAATAAAGAATACTTAAATTACCGTGTGGAGCGTTAAGTACTTTCTGAAAATCGAATGTAACTATTATTATTTTGCCGACCGAAGTTTTAGTTTCTGTTTTATCCAACAACTTTCTATTACGCGCCAGTTCTTTACTTTGCAGGTGTGATTCATAAAGCTGTGTTTCAAGTAATGTCGGTGTAGATTTATTCTTATACATGTAGCATTTGTCACATTGATATTTCTTAGGAATGTGAAAACTCATCTTAAAATGTTCATTAACATCATCATCATCCTAGCGTATTCCTGGTTGCATCATCAGCGGTTACGCTTCAGAGCCCGAGGTCCGCTACCTTACCTAGGCGATTTGACGAGGTTACTGGTTTTTACACAGAGCGACTGCCGTCTGACCTCCGCAACCCAAATGGTAGGCCAGAACCAATCCTAGGATAGGTACAAACGCTAGATGGCGTTCAGGACCAACGGCTTTACGTACCTTCCGAAGCACGGAATCATCTTTCTTTTCGGATAATCAGGTGATTCAAAGCCTGCAATATCCTAAACAGACTGGAAACAACTTTTCACAAAGTATGCTTCCTAGTGGGATTTGAACCCATGACCTCCGGATCACAAGGCAAACGCCTTGACCACTGGACCACGGAGGCAGTCAATAAAATGTTCATTGACAATGTCACGATATTGCCTTTCAGTTTTGGCTATAGAAGAGTATAGATGTTCATCAAACCATTCTTTGTATAAATCAAATAAACGATGAAAATTCAAATCACCATCTAAATAAACCTTACTACTTCTACTTCGCCCAAGATGAGATTCCAAGGGTTGAATAGACTTGACGTGATCACACACACTTTTAACAACGTCTTCAGTTATCACCTTACGATGATTATCATGGCGTCCTCGCTGGTCTATTTCCATCAAACCACTAGTTACATCTAGTTTTTCCAAAGCAGTGTAGACAAATTGTTCACTGATAGAGAAAGTATTTAAAAACGTTTTCTTACAAACAACCACACATTCGTTGTTTGTAAGAAAACGTTAATTAATATCCTCTGTTCACTGTCAGACGATAAATTAAAGTAAAATTACGCCTTGATGCTGTATCAGTAAAAACTCTACGTTTTTGTAGGGTTCCGTAGTCTACGAGGAACCCTGATAGTTTCGTTATGTCCGTCCGGGATCGTACTCCGCCGCTACTGCACCGATTGTCACGAAAATTGGTGGAGAGATATTTATTGAAGTTCCAAAAGTTGGGTTTTTAAAATTATGAAAAAATGTTTTTTTTTCAGCCCCCATATAACGAAAAGTGAATTTAAAAAATTCAATTGGACTAACCCCAACGTGAGGGGTATCGTTGAAAAGCTCTTTTAAAATGCAACAAAAACTGCTTTAAAACTATGTAGATCAAACCCCCCAGTCTTGAGATAATCTGATACAAAGTTAAAATATGTGGTGTCCCCCCACCGTAACTTTTGAAATATTACTAAAATAATTCTGAAAAAAATGTGTTATATACCTCAAACTATGTACTTTCAATTCAAACTATAGCGGTGACGGTATCATAGATAGTTATTTTTTATTACGTCTTAAATCGTAAAATGTTACTTGCTGCTACGGAACCCTTAATGGGCGAGTCCGACTCGCACTTGGCCGGTTTTTTTGTTTCATCACCAAGTAAGCAACAAAAGCCCACTGCTTTTCCCTGTTACCTTAATTCCAAAACAGATTAAAAATGGCAAGTCTTTCATCATCACTAATTTTTGAAGAACATTTTTGTCTACAATTCTCTAAACACATTGGTTTTAATGATTTCGCAGGCCTAGTGGTACCATCACGACTCTTATATTCTTTTCCTAGATTTCTTAGCTTTTTCCTTTTATTATCAATCCAATCTGCAACATGTCTACGTCTAATATTACCTACGTCTTTTCGAGAAATCTTTTTTCGTTTTCTAGAACAACTCGGAGTGGATTCGGAAAATAAAGATAACGGGGTGTTTGCTTGAGGCGTTGATAGTAGATTGGTAGTGGATGAAATGAATGAATGCGGTTCCTGTAAAGCATTTTCAATTATTGAGAATGCTTTACAGGAACCGCATTCATTCATTTCATCCACTGTGAAAATAATTTCTGTCCTTGATATATAATATACCAAGGACAGAAATTATTTTCACAATCGTAATCTAAATGGTTTGTAGCACACTCTGGAGACGGAATGGGTGTGTGATTTTCATCTGACCGGTTGTCATTATTCTGGGACGATTCTAAACATAAAATATTTTTTAATTAGTTTTAAAATTATGTCATTTTATAATGTATTAATATTAAATATTTAAACTACAGATCTGTATATACTAGATAAATAAAATTTTTCAATTTGTATGAAATCCTCGCGTGCTCATTTAGAACTGTCAAATGTAATGTCAGTGGTGACATTTAGTGATGAGAACACTGTCCGCGTTAAATCGATTCAAAGACACCGACCAAGTAAATTAAAATGAATGAAAATTCGATTTTCAGTCGATTATCTCGATTACAAGTAGCTTCTGGCCGTTTGCCCCTCTGAATGTATGTATGTGCACTTAGAAATACGCAATAGATTTTAATGAGATTTTCTTTCATAGATAGAGGGACCGAGCGTACTAATACCAAATGAAAATATTAGCGCTGAAGAACATGTTACCAATATATTACGTTATTTGATATACGAGTAACATGATACCGAGTAACCGTCAAATAACAGATAAGTATCTCAAACGGTGCCTGTGCTCGCGGAACGTGGAGTATTGACGTTCCTCCTCGTTATCCGTTACCTATATACGATACGATACAAAACGTTATTAAGTTATCCTAACGAATACGTACCTAGAGTCCGAGCGCCGTACCGGCCAATAATAACAATAATAATAATTATTATTTATTTCAGATATACATCCATATTCACACAATTTAAGAAAATAAAATATTACAAATTAAAATAGAATTTACAAAACAACACTTAGTATGACCCAACGCCAAGACACTGGGTTCACCTACAGAGTATGTAAGTGGATCCAGTGCCCCAGCATCGGCGAGTCCCACCTGTCTACCAACGTGTCAAAGTCAAAGTCAAAGTCAAAATTATTTATTGCTTAACTGTGTATAAAAAGATGATACATAATGTGGTATGTTTCAACAGTTTGCCCTTTCAGGCATGCAATAGTTATAAATATAACAATAAAATTGTAATAATTGGAAGCAAAACAGTTTACACTTATAACCAATACTAAATTGCTACCTTAATATTATTTATATACCGACTTTCACTATTTTTGAAATGAAAAAAATACAATGTTTATATTTTAATAATAATTTACACCAAGTAATTACTTATTTAACCTAAACTATATGTTTCTTCCTCTTTGAGTATTAAAATTAAAATATTCTCTTAAGTCATAAAATATATGCTCAAGTAGCCATGTCTTTAATTTTTTCTTAAATAGCTTATAGTTATATATGCTTTTAATCTCAGTCGGTAAGTGGTTAAATACTTTTATGCCAGAGATAAAAGCGCTTTTGTTAAACATTTCATTATTTACAGTTGGTAAGAACAAATCATGCAAATATATTTCTCTTAGGTTACTTCTAAATTCTACTTTTCTTTGAAAGTAGAACATATTATTTTTAACAAATACACAGAGTTCAAGAATATAAATATTAGTCAGTGTAAGGTAACCATTTTCTTTAAATACGTTTCTTAGTGATTCATCTGTAAACATATTATGTATAATTTTTAAACATTTTTTCTGCAGAACGAAGGTGCTTCACAGAATTACCCCAATATATTATGCCATAGGTAAAATGTGGATACACGTTTCCATAATATGCAGACCGTGTTACATCTACTGAAGAACTTTCGGATAATATAGAAAGGGCGTAACAATAAGATGATATTTTTTTATTAATTTTGTTTATGTGGCTTTTCCAATTTAAGTGACAATCTATTATAACACCTAAAAAGTTATTTTCATTTACCTCCTCTATCTTAGTGTTTGATTCCTGAACATTTAAATTATAAGTTTCTTTATTATACCCATGAAACTGTACAATTTTAGTTTTTGTTAGATTAACTTTAAGATTAATAGACCTAAGCCATTCTGTAGTAGTGTTTAATGTTTTATTTATCTCCTCTTCGAATTTACTTTTATCTTTATTATTGTCTGATATGAAGATCGTGGCGTCGTCAGCAAACATAACGCATTTGTGTTTAGTGATTAATGGAAGCTCGTTCACGTATAAGAGAAAAAGTAGTGGACCTAAAATGCTGCCCTGAGGAACGCCGAGGATCACATCTGCCTTTTTAGAACGGACTTCTTCTATGGTTTTGTTTTTAGGATTATATTTATCAATAACCGTAACTGTTTCCTATTGTTTAGATATGAATGAATTAGATTGTATGCTAAACCTCTGATACCTACATTTTCGAGTTGTTTTAAAAGAATATTATGTTCAACGCAGTCAAAAGCCTGTGACATGTCTAGGAATAATCCTATACACATTGATTTATTATTTAATGAATTCCATATATCTTTCAAAATTTTAAATATTGCTGTATTTGTAGACTTGTTTTTCTGAAATCCAAATTGATTTTCATTAATGATATTATTATGTTCGAAAAATCTAGACAATCTGGTTTCAATCACTTTTTCAAATATTTTCGAAAACACTGATAACAATGCTATAGGCCTATAATTACTGACATCTGTTTTTGATCCTTTTTTATGCAGAGGTTTTACTTTAGATAATTTAAGGGCATCGGGAAATGTTCCGGTTTCTATCATAAGATTGAGTAAATAAATAAGAGGGTCACTTATAAAATGCAGAGATTTTTTTATTAACTCAATTGGTATGTTATCGTACCCACAGCTTTTTTTATTTTTCAGATTATTTACAATAGATTTCAGTTCATCAACATCAACTGGATTTAAATAAATACTTTTTCTTTGTGTTTGAGAGGAGCATTTAAAACTATTTGGTATATTACTGTGTATATTATTATTAATAAAATAATTATTTAAAGATTCAACAATAGCGTTTGGGTTATCAGTGATGGTATTATTTATAAGAAGTTTTTCAACTGTATCTTTAATGTCGTTTGTAGGAGTAGTACATTGTTTTATTAAATTCCAAGTAGCTCTGTTTTTGTTGCCACTATTTTTTATATATTTTATATTTTGTTTCTGTTTAGCCTTTCGTAATATCGACTTAAATAGGCAGCAGTATTTCTTATACCGTTCATTTGCTTTTGGATCTTTTTTCTTAATTACTTCATTATGCATTGTTCTTTTATTTTTGCTACATATACGAATTCCTTTAGATTGCCATGTTTTCTTTTTCTTGTAAGTAATTTTAACTCTTTCTAGAGGTATACAAAGTTCAAACAACATTTGAAATAAGTCTAAGAACGCTTTATATGCCTTATTATTATCTTGATGTAAGTATATTTCTGCAAAACTAATTTGCGATAAATATTTTAAAAATACGTCTATGTACTTATCAATATTTCTTTTATATACATACCAGTATTTTTCAGTAAAACTCTGGGTACAGGGTACTTTTATGATTACTCCAGAGTGATCCGAGATACCAAAATGTTCAACTCTTGACTGTTGTGTTTTTACATTTGTTATAATATTATCAAGACATGTTTTAGATGTTGAAGTTACTCTAGTAGGTTCATTTATTGTTATTTTAACATTATATGCTGCCAAAGTATTTAAGAATGTTCGACTTTCCGAATCATTTACCAAAGTATCGACATTGAAATCTCCTGTGATAAATATTTTTTTCTTTGAATAGCGCGATCTAACTGTTAGCCTGTGTAATAATATTTCCAAGTTCTTGATAAAAATATTAAAATTAGAGTCAGGGGTCCTGTATACACAAACAATAATGTAATTTAATTCTGGAATTACTATACCACAGCATTCAAAATTAAAATTAATACTTAGTGAATTAACACAGTCAATCTGATTGAAATTTAACCCATTTTTTACATATATACAAACCCCTCCTTTAGATTTATTTCTACAGTAAGAAGATGCCAATTTGTATCCTGGTACTTGAAACATATTTACATGTTTACCTTGAAGAAATGTTTCGCTAAAGCAAAGTACGTCTAATTTAATTGTATCTGTTATTAACTCTAATTGGTTAAGTTTCGATCTCATGCCCTGTGTATTTAGATGCATAATATTAAATGTATAGTTTTCCTTTTTGTTAGGCAAGAAAAAGCTGCCTGCTCTTGTTTGTATTTATATTTAAGCTGTTATCGTCACAGATATTAGTTTTATGGCTATTTATGGGGCTATTGTTGCTAGGGTTATCACATGTACGAAAATAGTAGGGTATGGTACCTTTTTTTGGCTTGTTGGTAAATGATTGGGCTTCTTGATTTGCAATATATTTTTTTACTGAAGTTTGTTTGGGCTCACCACTTTGCTTAATGTTATTAAATAATTGAGGAATAGTGGAGCTTGTATAATAACGTTTACCCCTGTGTACAAAGTATCTATCATAAAATCGTTACAATCTATTATTTTATTTACATATGTAGTGTTCTTCCTTCTGTCTGTAGTTTTATTGTTATAAGTCCTAAATTTAACATAATAACAATTTTCAAAAGAAGATAATAATGTATTTAACTTATTATTTAACTTGAAAGTATTTATATACATATTATACATAACATTAATGACAAGAATTCTAGGTTTCTTTACATATTTCAAAAGAGCAAATATTTCAGTATAAAATTGAATATGATTTTTATCATTGGCCCCTATACCCAGTATTAACCAGTCATGTCAGTCAGTGTTGAGGATAATGTTGGTTGGTGATTGTTGATTGTTCGGCAGACATGATTGAAGCCGAACGAACCATTCTATCTCTTTCTCTAAACAGCACAAACGTGATTGAGCGAGCGAAACGAATATATAACTTGAATTACTTCTCCCAATTAAGTACTCTCTGGCGTTCACTGAGTTACTGACCAAACCAGATGAAGTTGGCCTCCAACCTCGCGCGCGGCATTTCTTTTGTTTTGCCCTAGATTTTATTTGATTTGGTTTAAACTAAACTAACTATGTGGGTAAATATTGTTATAAATAGCGACAACGTCGCTGTCGCGTATATTCGTGGTCGAGTGGTTAGTATGCCTCTGAACTCAAGACTGAAATCCGTCGATAAATAATGCTATTGCAAACTTTCCCCATTTCTTCCCCTTATTTTCCCCCAATCAAAAATAGCGATTGACTTAATAATTTAAATAAATCAAGGAACTTGCGTGCCAATTTTTGTCAAAATCGGTTGAAAAATGCGATTTGTAGACTAGAACAGACAGACAAAATAATTTTCGACTAATCTCGAAACTGAGACGGTTCGCTCGCTCGGACGATACATATTATTTTCTACGAATATATTACAAACACACTTATGCCAAAATATGTCAAAGCAAACATTAGGTACCTACCTCTCAAACCCATGTTTCCCTAATCGATTTAGAGTCACCCTTTAATTCGCAACGTTAGGTATGTATAACATACACGTAACGAAAATTCTACGTCCAAAACAATATCGATTCTTATATGGTTAATTCGATAAATAAGTAATGGACATCACTACGCATCCGTCTAAAATAAAAATACGTCACAGTGTTGTCAATTTTGACATTTAGAAGCAAAATGGCGTCCCAACCACGAATTGCTCCCGCGCATAAGGTAAGAATTATTGATTTTTTCAACCAATATGTTTGATTTTCCATAGTTTAGTGTGTTTAAATGTTTTTATATTTCCATTCTATAATTTTAAGAACAAACTTTGACTAATAAAGCAAGTTTGTGTTTGCTATAACCTGCTAAAATTGAATGTTAGCTATAATTAACATTGCGAAGATAACGGTGATTGATACGAGGTCACTAATGTAAAAAATTACTAACATTGCGAAATGATAAGCGATATTATTTTTGGGTTTTTATTTTAATAAATATGGTGTTGGAGGGTGTTTGCATGAATGTTTGTGCTTTATTTTGTTCTAGCGTAACCTGCGCCTAGAGCAGGGGTTCCCAAACTTTTTTTAGGCATGCCCCACTGCTACCTAAAATGAGGTACCCACGCCTATGTGCCGCGCCTATGCTACGCCCCCCTTCGAAGTGTTAGCTAGCCAAATTATCATAATCTTCTTTTTAGCGTTGCAGTTAGCGCCACGGCTCTTAGGACTCTAGACCTCACGATGTTTTGGTTCACCGAATAGCGACTACTATTAAATATTAAATAACATTTCGTACCTATGTTCGAGTTTTCTAAATAAAACAAGTTTTTATAACCATTTATTTATTAATATAAAAGTTACAGTCAATGTGATGGGTGGGCTTGCATTTTCTTCACAAGTTTTTCAATTCTAGGTTGAACTGATGAAAGTGAACAACGTAAGTCACTCGCGATATCTAGCTTATTTCGGTACTTTGTTTTTATGCTTACAACGGCTGAAAAAGCTTTTTCGCACAAATACGTGCTGGAAAAAGGTAAATATAATTTTAGTGCCTCGTCAGCTAAATTTGGATAAATTTTGACATATTTTATCCAAAATAACGGCGTCTCCATCTTCTCGAAATCGTACTTGGCGGCTGAATCATTTTTTGCTTCAAGAGCCTGGTCTTGAAGATGTTCTGGCAACACGTTTACGTCAACATTAAATGGATTCGTCGCCAGTCGATATATATTTTCATCGCAGGAGTTAGGAAAATAACGCTGGAACTCGTCATAAAGGTGCTGTAAGTGGCTGCATATTTCAGTTTTTGTGTTGGTTAACTTGTCCTCAAAAATCTCCTTAAAACACTCTTCGTCTGAAATTGCAGCTAACCTTGGAAAGCAGGAATAATTCTCTGCTAAAACTTTTCTTTGCCACAATTGAAGCTTATCAGTGAAAGCTTTGATGGCATCTCGGTGGTTAATTATATTCGAGTCTCCTCCTTGCAGCTTCATATTTAAGGAGTTCAATGATTCAAATATGTCGGATAAATAGGCAAATACAACCTGAACCCTTGGCTTTTTAAACTCTTCTAATAATTCGCCTTGTTTCTGTCTTTCCAAGAACTGAATAACTTCATTTCGAAGCTCATATAACCTCGCCATCATATTGCCTTTTGAGAGCCAGCGCACCTCAGTGTGAAATAAAAGTGTTTTGTGTTCGGCACCCAAATCTCCACAAAGGCTCGTGAAAAGTCTAGTATTCAAAGCACTTCTTTTAACATAGTTCACAACTTTAATACATAATTTTAAGACAGTGTTGAAGCCGTCTGGAAGCGTCTTTGCCGCCAAGGCTTGGCGGTGTATAACACAGTGAATAGCAAATATATTCGATTTTTTTTCCTTTACCAGCTGTACAAAGCCCGAGCGAGACCCGAGCATTGCGGGAGCACCGTCTGTGCATACACCGATCAACTTTTGCCATGAGATTTCATATTCAGCAAAAAAGTTTGACATTACTGCCATGATATCGACTGCTTTCGAGGTTGTCGCCAAATCTTTAGAAAACAGCAATTCTTCTTTGATTGTTTTATTTTGCATGTATCGAACGAAAACTAACAATTGGCAACATTGTGCTACATCTGTACTCTCATCTAACTGTATGGCAAAAAATTTAGATTCTTTCACGTCATCAACTACTTGTATTTTTATATCTTCAGCCATGTCATCTATGCGACGCTTCACAGTATTGTCAGAGAGAGGTATTTGCTAAAGTTTTTGTTTACTTTCCTGTCCGAGCACGATATCAGCAGCTTTCAACAAACAGGGTTTCACCAAAGTCTCACCTATAGTATGGCTTTTTTTTTCCTTTGCAATTATTAACGATATTTCATAGGAAGCATGGAGCCCTTTCTCAGACTCTTGCGCAAAAGATCCAGTACGATCCAACTTCATTCGTTTTAAACTTGCACACTTTGAAGCAAAAAACTCCCTCGGCTTGTCTTTTAAAATATTATGTTTTGTTAACAAGTGGCGTTCCAGACGAGACGGCCTCATGGAATCATTACTCAACACCTCATAACAAATAACACACTGCGGGTGATCGATATCACCTTTTTGTATTGAAACAAAACCGTATTTGATGTAATCATCATTATAGTTACGTTTTTTTGCCGAACTCATGATACAAATTAATAAAACGAACAGTACTGATTGCCTGACGTTGCACTTGTCGTGCGATCACTGCGAAAGTGCGAACGAGCCACCGCGTGATTCGGGGAAACGCGGGCGGTGAGCGGGGGAGTGTCAGAGGTCACGTGAATCGTACAAGGTCGCACGGACAACGAGTAATTTGTTAAATAAACCTTACGTGAAATGCGTTAGGTTCATTTTCTTTTTTTAATGCTCTGATTGAAATCTTAAATAATAATTATTTGTAACTGACGATTCGAAAGTGCTTGTTACTAAGGCTACTCAATAAAGATATATTGAATTTGAATTTGAAAATTGTTATTTAATTTGGGGCTTAGGTCCTATAATTTTTAATTTTTACTTAATTATTCCGAGGCCTCGCGCCCCCCTTACGATGTGGTTGCGCCCCCACAGGGGGGCGCGCCCCCCACTTTGAAAACCCCTGGCCTAGAGCGTGTGAGGAAGATTATGGCCCTTGTACCACCACGTGATGCTTCCTCTAGCGATAGTAGTGTATCAGAGGATGACCAAGAGATAGTAAAAGACGATACCGAGTATAGTTCTGAACCTCCCTCACTAGATTCGTCATTGGAGCGCCTTAATATTTTAGAGGATTCATATGAGCCTCTTTTGTCTGAAGATGTGGTACCACCCACTCCATCTATTTGTGAAGTTCTCGCGGCACATGACTTACCACAAGATCTGCCTGCCATTCAATCAATATCATCTGTTTTATCTGTTCCACAAACTCCTGAAGCTTCAAGTGTACCCAAGAAAACTCGCTCAAAAAAGAAACCCAATCCTTTGCCAACCTTGTTGACAAAAAAAAAGAAAGCGTTCATTAAAAAACCTTTGGATTTTAAATGGGAAGGTGGTAAATTTAAATATCCTGCCATTTTAGAAGACATAACTTTTACTAAATTTGGTTCTGATTCAAAGTCGCCGTCCGAATACTTTTTTGATTTTTTTAGTGAAGATGTTGTTAAAATAATTATAGAAAACACAAATTTGTTTGCCGTACAAAAATGTCAGAAATGCATCAATTTATCTCGCGAGGAATTGTTGGATTTTATTGCAATAAATCTTTTGATGGGCATTGTCAAGATGCCATCGTATCGCGACTACTGGAAGACAGAGCTTAGATATAGCTTTATCGCCGATGTAATGAGCTTAAAGCGTTACGAACAGATCCGTCAATTCTTACATTTTGTCGACAATTCCCAACAAAATGAAGATCGCTATTTCAAAGTTCGGTCGATAATGGAAGCAGTACGTAAAAACTGTCTTAAAATAGAAGAGGAGCATTGTTACAGTATTGATGAAATGATGGTGCCCTACAAGGGTACCAGAGCTGGTAACAGGCGGCAATATATGGTGAAAAAACCTAAGAAGTGGGGGTTTAAAATGTTTGTTAGGGCGGGGGTATCTGGCTGGGTCTACGATTTTGTTCTTTATGCTGGGGAAGACACGTTTAGGAACCATTCTTTCACAGAATATGAAGAGTCCTTGGGTGTTGGCGCTAAAGTTGTAATAGCCCTGTGCAAAAGCATCCAACACAAGCCAGCAGTTGTATACTTCGACAACTTCTTCTCATCACTCGAGCTTATTCATCTGCTACGTCAGGAGTATGGTATTTTTTACCTGGGTACAATAAGAGCAAATCGCTTAAGAGGATGTCAAGAGAAACTACCTAGTGACAAGGAATTATTAAAAAAAGGCAGAGGTTCTAGCAAGCAACTTGTGTGCAATCAAAATAAACTGTGTGTTGTAAAATGGCACGATAATAAGTCTGTTATATTAGCAAGCTCTTATGTAGATTCTTTTCCAATTGAAAAAATAAAACGTTTTTCAAAAGAAGCCAAGTCGAAGGTTGCAATTCCATGTCCCCAAATTGTGAAACATTATAACTCTCATATGGGAGGTGTAGACTTGTGCGACATGTTAGTCTCACTTTACCGCACTAATTATAAAACTAAGAGATGGTATATGGCATTGTTCTCCCAACTATTAGATATTTGTGTAAACAATGCATGGATTATGTACAGAAAAGACTGCGCTCGTTATAACAAATCTCCAAACCCTCTAAAAATATTTAGAATCATGATTTACAATGAACTTCTTTCCAAAAACCGTGCGTCTGCAACGAGCTCATTTTTTCAACAAGAAAAAGTAAAAAAAAATCAAAAGCCTTCCGGACCAAGACCTACTGATGCAGTACGCCGTGACAACGTAGGTCACATGCCTGACTTTACAACAGCACCAGGCAGATGTAAATTTTGTAAGAATGGCATGACAAACGTCATATGTACCAAATGTAATTTGAGATTATGTTTCGTAAAGAAACGCAACTGTTTTAAAAAATTTCATGAACATTGAACTTCGGATGATCATGAAAGTTTTCAAAACAGTTTCGTTAAACCATTTTCACCTGTTGTAAGGCTACTTAATAATATTTTTTCTTATAAAACACAGTTGAAGTTTTATTTAATTTCCTATACATTCCGCAAAGTTAAGAATGGGTAGTATTTAAACGCAAATCAAAATTACTGATTGCACAGCAAAATACTCAACTGAAAATATTACTAAACAAACTGCAATTTATATTTGTGGCATAGTAAAATGGATAGAACTTTTCTAGCACTCGCCGGCCGCTGCCGCGGCACGCTCGCTTCGCTCGCTCGGCTCGTGCGTGTGTTGGTCGCAGTTCTAACATAACCTAACCTATAGGTTTGCCCTAACCTAATAAATTTGATGTGCAGTCAGTATTTATTTGCTGTGCAATCAGTACTTATGATAAGATTGTTGATTTATTTGATGTAAAAAAGTATATAAATGATGAGATTAAATTGATGGGTGATTATTTATTAGATGTGCAATTAATAATATCCCGTTAAGAATACATAACATTAATTTTGAACCCTTAAATACTACCTACTTCGCAATGTTATGTATTTTTAACATCCAATTTTTTATAAAAAAAATATTTTTGATTTTTTTTTTCATTTTTTATAGATAGTTTAGAACATTACAAAATCAATGAAGTAAAATAAAAACATAATTTAAAACCCAATTTTTTTTGCGAACTAAAGGGTTCATAACACAGTACAACACTATCGTTAAAATACAAGTGTATGACAACGAATGAATGTGAAAGTATCTAATCGTTTTATTTTCATTGCGTGTTATAAAAACTAGGCCATCAAGTTTGTTACTAATGTAAGCAATGGATTTTGAATATGCGATTTTCACTCGGTCAGCAGTTTTCGGTATAAAATTTAAATAAAACACGAAATAATTGATTTTAAAATAAATCGAATACTATTTAATAAGAAATTTACTTACCGATGAAAGGAAACTTTTTTAATGTCCTCCAACATTTGTTGACGTGTTTCTGCAGCTCAAAACTGCACAAACAGGCATTTTTCTGCAGAGCGGTCTAGGTTAGGTGCAGTAAGCTGTCATACGCGGACTAAAGAAGACAATTTTAAATAAAGTCAATTTGACTTCAGTTGGACACGCAAAGTACATTCATAGGCTGTGTCTATCTTGATCCATGGTCTGTGATTCAAACACTGAATAACTGTCTGCTGGGAACAACACAAAAAGCCGTGTAGTTCCCAAATCAGAGTAGAATAAGAACACTCCAAGTCTTCCCGTGGGCGTGGATGTCGTAGAAGGCGACTTAGGAAATACAAGCTCAACAAAGCTTTATAAACATCAATAAGACCTCTCCAACCCGTCTGGCCAGCGTGGAGAGTGTAGGCTAAATCATCTGACTGTATTGGCTAAATATGGTTCTAGTAGTACAAAGAGGGTCGTGCTTCCGCAGTGCAGAGTAAAAAAGACCTGATGATGATTATTGATGATTTCAAACACTTACCAGGATATTGATATGGTCCCCTTAATTTGTCTCGTTCGTTTCTATATTAATAACTTTGAGTAAATCTTCAGAATTTGTGTTTAAATTTTTATTGATATACAATACCATACAAAAATCTTTATTGCACCAAATAAAAAACAATAAAAAATTACAAAGTTTACGGAACTTATAAATAAATAAGGTACAAGAGGCGGCCTTATCGCCGAAGCAATCTCTTACAGGCAACCATAAAGAGAAGGAGTGCGAAGTATATGAGTAAGATAACAGGTGGCGCAGTTAAATTTAAAATATAAATTATAAATAACCAATAGATATTAAAATACTTATACAAAATATATATTATAAAAAAAAGATATATTTATATAAATAAATGAATATATATATATATATATATATATATATATGAATATATATATATATATATATATAATGTACAATATATATATATATATTATATATATATATATATGTAATTTATTAATTTAGTAATTTATTACATACATACAAATAAATAAATATCACAATGATGTAAACAGATATGTACATGGTGATTTTAAACAGGAAGATAGAAGAAATAGTAGGGGAAAGAGATGAGGAACTAAACAGAAGTAAAAAAGTGATTTTTAGTTAAGGTTTTAAATTTATTCAAAGTTTTGGCGAATCGAATGGAACTGTAGAGTGTTCCAGAGATGAATAGCATAGACAGTAAAAGAATATTTGTAGAAATTGGTCGAGTGGACTGGAATATTGAGAAGAAGTTTATCTGCACTGCGTAGAGGCCTTGAAGAGGTTCTAAAGAAAAAACGTTCCTTGAGGTACTCAGGATATGTGGGACTAAAAAGAATGGAGTATAGGAGAGAAAGGATATGCCAATCACGACGTAAGCGGATAGGGAGCCACTTGAGTGGCTACAATACGAAATTGCGAAATGTGGTCATATTTACGGAGTCCAAATATGAACCGTATACACAAATTCTGGAGGCGTTCAAGCTTGTCCAATTGCTCCTCGGTAATATCTAGATAACAAGTGTCAGCATAGTCAAGGATAGGGAGCAATAAGGAGTGAGCGAGCGCAATCTTGGTATCTATTGGCAGAAATTTATTTAACTTTCTTAAGGAGCTTGCAGCTGCAAACATCTTCCTACTGACTTCGGAGATCTGAGTGCGCCAAGAAAGAGTGTTATCGAAGTACACGCCAAGATTTTTTACGGATTTGCTATATTCGATTATAACCCCATCAAATACAACTTTAGGAATTGCCTCAAAGTCAATTATACTGTAGAACCACGAACTTCCTATAATGATCGCCTGAGTTTTACTAGGGTTTACAGCGAGACCATGATTTTTGCTCCAGACAGATATGCGATGAAGGTCATTATTGATACAATTAATCGCAGAAGAAAGGTTCTCAAAGGAAGATCGCGTGTAAATTTGTAGAACATCTGCATATAGGTGGTAGGAAGTACGAAGTTGTAATGTAATAGAGTTAATAAATAGTGCGAATAAAAGCGGGGATAACACGCCACCCTGCGGTACGCCGACAGATGTACTGGACCAGGACGAATAGCAGTCCTTAATCTTAACCCGCTGACGACGCCCATACAGGTAAGAACGAAACCAGTCAATAACCTTAGGAGATATGTTAATAGAATGCAACACTTCCAAAAGGATATCAAAGTCTACGGTATTAAAAGCGTTACTAAAATCCAGTAACGCCAACACCGTAAGCTCCTTGTTGTCCATACCCAGGCGGATGTCGTCGGAAATCTTAAGTAGAGCAGTGGTCGTGCTATGCCCGGAACGGAAGCCAGATTGGAGTGGATTGTGGAGGTTGTTCTGGATAAGGAATTTGTTTAATTGTTGCTGGACTATGCGTTCTAGGACTTTAGATAGGAAGGGGAGAATGGATATAGGACGATAGTCAGAGGGAGCTGCAGGGTTACGTTTTTTAGGAATTGGGATGACATTTGCGTCCTTCCACGCAGCTGGAAATACACTGGATGAAAGAGAGGTGTTCAGGATTGTGGTAATTATGGGAAGTAGGATATCAAGGATAGGGAGTATCATATCATGACCAATACTATCGTTGCCGACTGCATTCGATAATATGGAAAGTATTGCTTTCTTAACATCACTAGCGGTAGTTTGACTAAACTGGAAGATAGGAAAGTCAGGTGTTGGAGTAGCTGAAAGAGAGTTCAAGGTATTTGTTTTAGTACCATCATCAAGTGCACCTGAAGACGTGAAGAATCTATTAAGATTGTCAAGATCAATGTTTTTAGGACTATCTGGTCGTGCTTTTCCAACTCACAAGGACTTGAGAAATTTCCAGACTTTCGCTGGGTCTCCATTCTCGACGGACTGATGTATGTGGCGACGCTGTGCCTCTCTACATGCCCTATTGCAGTGATTTCTAGCTCGGATATAGGAGTCACGATATCTATCTGGATTAGCTCTGTATTTAGCTTTTGCTTTGTTTTTAATCCCTTGTAGCTTCTTAATTTCTTCAGACAACCAAGGCGCAGGGTGATGCTTAATTCGTACAGGCCGCAAAGGAGCATGCCTATCATAAAGCTCGATCAGTATATGATTGAAATTATTGACTTGATCGTCTACAGATCTTGCATTAAGGACAGCATGCCAGTCGCAAGCTATAGCATCCTGTCGTAATATTTCGTTGTCAATAGCTCGAAAGTTGCGCTTCATTAAAATTTTAGGTTTAGCCTTAGGAGGACGGACTTTGTATGAGAGGAAAAGGAGGTCGTGGTACGATAATGCCTCTGCATGACATTGTCCATGCTTAGCTACAAGGTTAGGGGAGGAGACAAGGATAAGATCTAGAAGAGAAGGTGTACAGTTAGGGAAAAAGTGAGTAGCCTCATTATTTAATATGGACAAATTGCAACCAACGGCAAGAGACCGTAGGCATTCAGCCCTATGGTCGTTTTTCAGTAAACAAGTATTGAAGTCACCCATGAGTATAGTCTGACTGTAAAGTGGTACAAGGGATTCCAAAATACTCTCTAGTGTTGAAAAATAATTGATACTAGAAGAAGAGCTGTCAAACACTCCTAATAGTGTTTTAACATGTGATAAGGTTACCTCGAGAAAAAGGTATTCAGGCTCAAGGCTCGGGTTACAGTTGCTAGAAGATAAGATGACGTTATAAGGTATATAGGAACGAAGATAAATGGCAACGCCACCGCCACTCTTTCCGACGCGATCTTGCCGAATCAGTTGAAACCCAGGTAGAGCGTATGAAGTAGAAGAGAGAGAAGGATGCATCCAGGACTCAGACACGAGAATAGCATGGATATTTTGCACGTCAAAGCTCGCCTGCATATCAGGGTAATGTGCAGGGATGCTTTGAGCCTTAATGTGAACGACGTTGAAGTTTTTGGGGGTATTTGAAAAATGAGAGTCAAGAACTTCATCGAGAGGAGTGGGGATACTGCCAAAGTTGCTTTCCGATGAGGAGGATAGTGAGAAAAAATGTTCATCTGAATCATCAGTACTAGTGGTCATTGTGAATAATATATATAACTATTATAATATATAATATAGTTCTAAATAATATATAAACTATTTATATAAAATAAAATAAAATATAAAAAATATAAAAATATATATAGGTTTAATTTAAAAATAAAATAAATGTACGTAAATATTATTCCACCTGTTAGTAGACTTATCTATTTAAATCAGAAGACTAATAAATTAACGGAAAGATTAACAAGTATGCTGTATAAACTATTTACCACTAACAATATTAAAAAAGGATATGCTTAAACAAAATTATTTTTTACAAAATGTAATGACAAACGTTATTTAGGCTGTTTAAATGAGATATCTGTGTTGGTTTCATTGAAGGAACATTTTAATTTGACAGATGGTGTCACTGTCAGTGTCATTGTCAAATAGAAAAAGTAAACAAACACAGCTAAATATCTAATTTGTGTTTAAAGAACTTAAAATAAGTGGGTAATATGTATAAAATTGAAAAGGGGGTAAAACAAAACAGTTCCTCGAGTATTGGCGAAGTACCTACATAAGTTATAACGGGCGTGGTAATCCTGCCACGCCTACGACCATATTACTTTTTGGCACGTTTGGAACGCCCAGACGTCGATGTTGTGGCCTTTCGTGCGGCGGCCGCAGAAGCCGCACCAGCTGAGTTGGTAGCCTCATCTTTGGATGCAGAATCGGCCAGTTGCTCGACCTCGGCAAGGCTGCTTACTCGATGCTTTGAGCCGTCCGGAGTCAGGATGTGGATGTACCCCTCGCGGGTCCAGCTGTTACTAACGCCGAAGTGTCTCCGTGCAGCCATGAAGGCCTCATGACGTGCTTTGGTCAGAAATTCGGAGAGAGTATCACCACTGCTCTTGAGGCCCGTCTTTGCATACCATACTTTATCTCTCACTGTAGTGGTTTTAAATTTCACAAGTATGGGTCTTGGCTTATCGGCTTTAGTGAAGCCCAAACGGTGACTCCTACTGATATCAGCAACAGAAATGTCACGAAGTTTGAGCTTATCGCTCACAAGCTTTTGCACCTCTTGAGTCACATCCTCCTTGTTACCTTCTGGGATACCATGCACGAGCAACATCTTTCTACGGCTACGCATCTCTGTGTGATCCTGCTGCTGCGCAAGAAGAACCACAAGCTGCTGCAAGGTGCTGAGGGAGGTTGTAGCAAACGTCCGGAACAAGTTGAACTCTGCTGCCAAGGAACTCACAGTGATAGGAGGTGCTGAAGTGCCAGCCTGATCCAATTCTTGTTGGAATTCTGCCATCCTTGTGTTGAAGTTTTGGTTCATGTTGTAAATAGCTTGATAAATAGTCTCCATGGTGAGTGATGCAGAAAGGAAATACTACTACAGGTACTTTTTATTTACACAATTATAATGTGCATAAAATGTTGCAGAAAATTAAATTAAATACTATTTAAATAAATATTTTTAACAGGAGCTTAAAATTCTGTTGTTTACTATTCTGCAGCTACCCACTTCACTGATATCCGATATATTATGACCTAAAAATAAGATTATATTAATTTATGAGTGACCAAATATTGACTTCATACAAAAATATTTAAATCTTTTCCCTCACTAGGCGTAGAAAGCAGAAATTTGGCATGTTCTTTGTGAAATATTATATTATTGCATAACAAGGTTCCTTGTGGAGTGTAGGATAGCAAAAATCAGTATATAATATAATATTATATTCAAAAACTAAACTTTTGGACGATGATGTGAAACTATGACGGATGATATTATCATTTTCATCCGAATCAAACAAAAAACGCATCATTTGGTCAATCACATTCATATCTGCATTCGATGGCATAGGTGATTCTGTAAGAAAAATTAAAAATGCTAAATTTTAAGTATATTTTTACACGTATAATGTGGTAAGTTATAGAAATAGGTGAAGTAGTAAATACGATAAAAAAACAATATGATACGCCAACGTAAAACATCGTATGTATATGTTCCGATATATTTTTTTATTATTTTCCAGTGTAAAATATCTTATTAAATACATACGATATTTTATTTAGAAGTGAAAACAACGTATAATATAGCAAATGTAACATACGATATAATACGTCGGTTAGAATATTTATTATTACATTTATTAAACTAAAGTCTGATTTTTTATTCCGTAGAATTCTGACATTTCAAAAGTGTTGCAACTAAAAAAACTCTCTAGCTAAAAAGGGAACCCATTTAAAGGCAATAAAAAATTAAATTCGGGATACATTTTTATGTTTTACCTTGAAAAAGATAAATTTTAAACTTTCTGGTATATTTAAAATGTATTGACATTTTTTAATACTGAATTATCAAAGTTATAATTTTAAGTTAGCAGGTTATTTTTCTTTAGCCGGCATCACTCCCTACTAATTCATGTATAATAAACCTTTTCAAAGCATTTAAATTTTTTTTTTTGTAAAAAAATTAACTACTAATTTAAATAAAACTAAATTCGTATTTTTTTTATTGGCTGCGGTAGCAAGCTAGTAGAATTTATTTAAAATCTAATATTAAATAAATATAGTCGTAATGAAAAGGGACGTAAATATCGCTCGCCGTAAATCTCCTTTTGATTTGGAGCGTGCGAAATGGTTACATTCACTAACAAATAAAATGAACAGACTTCGATGTTCAGACTTTTATTGAAACCTGGAATTTAATAAAAATATGTGCCCGGCGAAAAAGGTTTGTAATCTCTGACATGTCAAAATTTTCAGCTGTCAAAATTCTACGGAATAAAAAATCAGACTTTAGTCATACACGTCATTTTTAATTTTACTACCCCAATTTATCACGTCAGCCTTTGTCTACCAGTTTAAGTCATCGATATGGTCGACGGTAGTGTCATATCACTGGTAGGACTCTTCACTTTACAAATATTTTTCATTGTGTCCATTGTCCATTTCACCTATAGTTCACTTTACTGATTATTATTGAGTCATTTATATTGTATCGTACTAATTTCACTAATTCACTATTGTAATATAGTAATTTGCATATTCGGCGCAAAACTATACGGTAATTATATGAATAAATTCAATAAAAATAAACAAATGTTTATCACGCTTAAACTTAGCATGTCAAGTTGTCATTGTCAACAATGGCATTTAGCACTAAAACCCGCGAAAATCCAGTTGGCATTTGCGTGTATGTGATTACCTGTGAGCGAGGAGCCTATGTAACATTACCAGATTGCTTATTAGCAATCCGGTAATGTTACAATCTCGCTCTTGTGTATCTCCCGCCAATGCGAGAGAGCGAGAAGGGTATATATATCAAGATGGTTGCTGGGTAATAACGTGAAATTATATTGTTGCTTTGCTTACCTGTTTTCATCATTTGGAAATGTATGAAATATACGTTCTTTAGAGTATTGGGTGGATAAACAATTATTATACGCGCACCTTCTCACCATGATGGTTACTATTGGTTGACAGTTCTCAAGACAACACACGTCGCGTATTGCGTGCGGCTAGTAATTAAACCCTGGTTTGGAGCTGTCAAAGCTCACAAAGTGCGGGGGAGAGGTGCGGGGACGCCAATTTGCGGGAGACGCTGTGAGATACCATTCTGTTTGACTCTTATGTATTCTGTGGTCATATGCTTCCTTATGCTAATTATCATCATTTTTAGTTCCTTGGTGTAAATATGACCAGATTATACCGCTCTGGGAAAGCAGAGTTTAACAAACCGACTAAGTGCGCTAAATCTCCTACCTTACAATGTTATAACGATTTAATTTATTGACTTCCATCTTAATTTTTAATATGTTATCTTTTGGTAAACTGACTTGAAGATTTCTAGCGATTTTTATAATTTCGAAGTTATATTAACGTTTTCGGTGCATCTATTCAAATCACGCCCGACTTGAAAATAGTCGTCCAAGAAGATATCAGATAGATATCCGCAGGATTGAAGTAGGGCTGATACAGGTTTCATAATCTTTGTAAACAAATACAGTGCTGTGCACAAACCAAACTAGAACATGGAATTTATAAATTCCGCCATTAAATTCAAAATGTAAATATTTCCTAGAATCCAGACGTACTTTGATAAAACAATAGGCATTTTCAGATCTATTGTACACATGAAACAATTTTTTAAAATAATTTTGACAGCCCTCCTTATGTCTTCGAGTTTAAAGTGTTAGGTTTCCATAAACTAATTTAATACCAATCCAGTTTTACCGTTAGGTACTAGACAATAGCTCGAAAGAAATTGTCCATTGCAGGGTTCACACTTTGATACTGCTCTAATGTTGACCGAGTCATGTATGGCATGCATCATTTTTACAATTTCTGGTACCAGCGAGACTTTGCAGGGTAGTCTTATTCTACCGACTGTACACAAGTCAGTTTATAACCTTTGATGCATGATAAAAGGATAGGATTATTAGTTATCTTAGCCCAATATGAAAAAAATAGTACCAATCTGCCTCCATATTTAAATACCCCGCTCAACGATGACTCCGTCCTCGATCTAGCTGCGGTTTCTTCGACGACCTCTCGTGCGACTCCGGTGAGCAGCAGGCTCCTTCCTTCTCTGAGTCCCCATTTGCCTGCGACCCAGGGAGGAGCCTTCCAGTTTAAATGCTAGAATGACGATGGGTAAGATCTATCTAGCATACGAGCGGAGTCCATTATCAGTTGAAGCTGGTTGGGATCCTTCCCACTTAATAACAAAGAAGCTATAGCTTCACTGAGGCAGGACATCGCAATACCTAATTGCTTCTGTTTACCTTCCATACCTAAGTTACGTTTGAGCACTATTTCGGACACTTTAACTTTCAGGTTAAATACAGGTGCACCAATTACAGGAAAGTTTGTTATTCGAAATAACAAAGTTGATTTTTAAAATACTAACGCTTATGGATATGAAAGAAATATATACAAAATTTTTAACCCAACTTACAAAAAGTAGCATACGACAGACAACATAGTCATCATATATATATTGTTATAGCAACAGCCCCTGCGCCTGTGCTGTTCGCTACTTTATTTAAAATAGAATAATTGTTTGTACCTAATAGCAACATACCCTGCGTCTGTTGTTCGCTACTTTATTTAAAGTAGGATAATAATTTGTACCTAATAGCAACAGCCCCTGAGTTAAATAAATATATTGTTTGAGTTAAATATCCACCTTAGCTAGTACAATTTTATTAAGTGGTAAGATTAATCATTATTACTTGTTAAAATTATCTTATTATGCTTGATAGATTTAATTTAAAATAAACAGGCAAGTGCGAGTCGGACTCGTAGATGAAGGGTTCCGTACCACCGTACAATGTTTTAAGACGCTGAAGAAACACGTTTCTTGTATGACGACCCACTTGAATTATTAACTTTATCTTAGTTTTAGTAAGTATATGTTGTTATAGTGGTCATAGTAATACATAATCGGTGAAAATTTCAGGTGTCTAGCTATAACGGTTCAAGAGATATAGCCTTGTGACAGACGGACAGACAGCGGAGTCTCAGTAATAGGGTCCCGTTTGCACCCTTCGGCTACGGGACCCCAAAAATAATCTCGTTAACTAATTGTTATAATTAAATTAATGAACAATTTAAAATGTTTGAATCTTGTTTAAAGCAAACAATAAAGATATCAATCAAGTTCAATTAGTACCAATAAGTAGGTGATTCGAGGCAAATAATTCTTAGGTTGCTTCAACATTAAGGCCCCGCCAGTTCAGAACCAAAAAAACTGTGAGTGTTTTTAAAAAAGCACTTTAATTAAACTACTACACTTTATTTCTCAAAAAAAATACATATTAATCTTAAGGATTTTCTACAGATACCCATACATACGTTATACATTTACATAGAACATTTTGTTTTCCTTAATAATTTAAGTGCCAACCAATTTCATGGTTTAGTACTTGTTTTGTTTTTCATATTGTTAGTAGTAACCAATTTTATGGTTTACTAATGTTTTGTTTTCCGTATTGTTAGTTCTAATAATTTTTTTGGCTATCTTATTATAACCTAAAATATTTTTTTTATTACACGTAACCTCTTTAGACTGGCCATACCATAAGATATAATCTAAATATTTTAATATTTCTAATAAAAGTAGTAACTGCACTGATAAAAATGCTGCTTATACGACTGAACATGAGTCTTGGTTGACGAATTAAAGCGACGTGGGTGCACAATTTGCAATACTGTGCGTGTTTTTGAAATATCACTGTTATTATACAACTATAGTTTATTCCTCAAAAAATTTACATAACAATCTTAAGGATTTTGTACAGACACCCACAATGCCAAAACACGATTGGGCATTTTTGGCTCGATAGAAAAAATTACAAACATACCTCTAAATTTGCGTAAATTTGAAATTTGTGAAATATTCGTCAAGCGCGAAGATAGGCCCGGAGCCGTGCTTCGCGCTTGACGAATATTTCACTGTGTTTTAATTATTATTATTATTTATTATATTTATAATTTCTGTAGCCAAAACGGATAGATATTTAGATAATACATTTTTTGGTATAATTTTCATATAAAAGGTGATTGTATAAAATAGTAATATGTATTATAAAGGCAAATTTAGGCAAATTTAGAGGTATGTTTGTGTTTTTTATCTATCGAACCAAAAATGCTCAATCGTGTTTTGGCTATTGTGGGTGTCTGTACAAAATCATTAAGATTGTTATGTAATTTTTTTGAGGAATAAACTGTAGTTGTATAATAACAGTGATTTTTCAAAAACACGCATGTATTGCAAATTATGCACCCACGTCGCCTTAATTCGTCAACCAAGACTCATGTTCAGTCATATAAGCAGCATTTTTATCAGTGCAGTTACTACTTTTATTAGAAATATTAAAATATTTAGATTATATCTTATGGTATGGCCAGTCTAAAGAGGTTACGTGTAATAAAAAAAATATTTTAGGTTATAATAAGATAGCCAAAAAATTTATTAGTACTAACAATACGGAAAATAAAACATTAGTAAACCATAAAATTGGTTACTACTAACAATATGAAAAACAAAACAAGTACTAAACCATGAAATTGGTTGGCACTAAAATTATTAAGGAAAACAAAATGTTTTATGTAAACTGTTTTATGTAAACTCTGTTTATGTACGGAAACGGATGTATGTTGTTAACACTTTTGCTATCTTTTATTGTATTTTTTTATCTTCAAATGGCCGGCTGATTATTTCAGCTTCTGTTGGACTACCATTTATTTTGGTACTGTCTTGCTTGGATCCCCTGAAAATAATTAAATGGATGGTTAGTTAGCCAATCTAGGTAAAACAATCATGCTGAGGCACCCCTTTTCCAAAAACTATTTGGGAAAATGTTATGTTTAGTTGGTAAACGTGATAAGAAACTGTTCTAATTTGACAGTAAATTCCTATTTTTTCTCAATTTTTTTAAGGGTTTTTATCTTAACGCACATGTCAGCCCTATCGTACCCTTGACCAAGAAATTTACGTCTGAGGAGATATGAAAATGTCATACAATTTTTTTGCAATTATCGTACTAATAGGCAAAATACTCGTATATTGAGCGATACTGATATCGTAATGTAAACTAAAACATTTTTTTTGTTAATTTTTTTTTTTACTTTGATAAGACAAAACAAACAATAACTAATATGTAATGTTATATTTCAATTTAGGGGTGGGATAAATGCTATATCGTACTGGTTAATTGTTACTACAGAAGCTATTGTCGTGATTTCTCAGTAAAGTATTAATACAAACATATTTAGTAATTCTTTACTGTTTTTATTTGACCAAGTTTATAATGTTACCTCAAAACAAGTTTCTTCAAACTTTAACATAGTTATTTTTTTTTCTTAGTATAATAAAAACTATTTTACAATTTGAGTTTTATTAAAAATGTATCCGATTACCATTTAAGAAATACCTTTAAATTTGGTGTAGCGCTAGCTAAATATAAATACTTATATGCAACACAAGCTTATCTGGAATATTTTTTCAATATATAATATGAATCTTACTGAGTTGAAAAGCAGCTTGTGATCAAAAAAGTTTTTGCTATTTAGTATACTGTAGGATCTGTGTTCACAATTCTCTAAGAAGAAAAGACGTTTTATAATATACTAAGTAGAAAAAACGCATTTAGCCAGAAACGTCTTTTTATTGCAGTATCACGTATTATTTCATATTTTTATTACGAAGAAGAAAAATAAAATTTGATTTATTTATTATATAAGGTCTAACAAAATATACTGAAACTATTTTAAGGGTAGGTTCAGTCCGTGAATTTGAACAACTTTCTCCAAGAAACATATAGTGAAAGATAAATTTTATTTTTAACATACACTGACCTGTGACCGCACATGCTCCGCTCTTCGCCGATCGCCGCTATATCTAAAGGCAGCCACAAACGTAGCTAGACGTCGGAGTCGCGACATCAGTTACATTACAACCTTACAACTTCATAAGTCACGAGTGTCACGACGGCGCCACGACTTCATAACACAATCGCTACTAATACTAATCAACTCACTAAATTAGTCAAGTGATTTAATCATTTTGTATCATCACACTTACTAAGCTTCAGGTAGACCCCCGTCTATTACACGATACACAAAGTTTTTAAAATGATATTTAAAATTACACATTGCACTTCACCCTAATTATTGATGTAAATGATCTATGTCTATGCCGACCTGCAGATATGCAAGTATTACACTTGCGTTTTAATCAACCACATTGTAACATTCGTAACACTTTACCGTGTCTAGGTATTGTTATTGAATACCTAAATAATTTGTTTGTAATGTTATTTGCATCAGTTGCAACTTCATACTGACAAGAACTTGAAATTTTTTTATTGTTGTTTTTGTCTTTATTTATCGTTCCCATGGTTCATTTCAAAAGGAGGAATAAACACCATTTGTAATTGCCGCAAGCACAAGCCAATGTTTACTAATTTTTTGCTTGTTTTGAACAGTATTTTTGTAAGTTAAATATGCCGACAAAAGAAACAAAGAAACATCATAAAAGCCAGCGAAAATTTAATCTATGAAGCGTAATCCTTTGTTTTCGTATTCAAAGAAACACCGCCTCGTGCGAATCGTGTGAAACATGCTTTTATTATACCGACAAACAAAAAACCGAAAAATAACTTTAGTTGAATTTTGCTAGCCTTTCGAATAGGTACTGAAATGGGAAGACGAGTTCAGTGTCCAAAATGTGTGAACTTAGTGTACATTCGATTTCGATTCACATTATCTAGTGCATGTGATTATGTTTGTATTATTCTTTTTTACTGCATCAACAGATTACATAATTGTGAATGTGCATTATGGTTTTGAAGAAAGAGATGTGGTTATAACTTTCGCAATACACATTATTGCTACTTATCAATTTTTTATTTTGTTGAAATAATAAAAGTAATTTTAATTTATTATTTCAAAACATATGCGTGTTGTGTATTGTTTGAGTTACATACCTAATGACTTACTCGTGCAAACAATAAAATAAAACTTTCATGTGCTTGTTTGTGATTTTGTGAATGACTGTAAACGTGAAGTGTGTAGACGTCTTATGCCTTTAGCCACGGCAATCAGCTGAGCGTGTCGGCCGGGCGGCGAAATACCTACATAGCAGTGACGGTGAAAGGTGGGTGATATATGAAAAAAATATTTTTTATATTTTGCTATATGTTCCTTGGGGAAAGTTTGTAACGGTATTCGTTACAAATCTACTTACATACTTTTATTATACTATTACTTTCTTACCCACCTCAATTTCATTGGCTATTAGCTATTAAATTATTGTTTTCTTTTTAATAAATACTTGTGGTTAGATAAACTCAATTGCCTCATCATTATCACTATTGATTGTCTTAAAAAGTCATTCCATCTGCTTGCTTGGAAAGTGATGTCGCCTTGACAGTGCTGCGTAAAGTACTTCTTCTCAATGGCCGAATCGGTGGATTCCAGGGTTCTTCCGTCTGGGTCAGGCGTCACCGCGGATCATCTACTAGACCAGCTATTGCGGCCGGCCTCTTCTGCCGAGCACAGCATCTCTGTAGCCTGCCAGTCTTCCTTCCTTGCTGCATTCCGCCGCCACGCGAGGAAACCCCACTGAAGTCACTTACTACGTGGAGCGTCTGCGCTGCTGCCTACCACTACCGAGGACAGTGTGGTTTGACTCGTTACAAGTAGCGTTACGGTGCGAAATAGAGCTCGCGACCCTAGAGAATAAATTAATAAATGTTGAGTATTTGGCCTATTCTCTTTTATTTCTATCTTCTTGTTACCACCTTCTACAGGGAACGGTACAAGTTGTTCAATATCACGGACTGGACCTACCGTTAAAATCGTTTCAGTATATTTTGTTAGACCTTATATAATAATCACTAAATTTTATTTTGCATTATATCCTAATAATTCAAACGCTAATACACATTTTTGCATTAAAAAACTCTCACATTGTTTAATTCTTTTCGCACAGCAAACTTTTTAATTTTATTAATAATTATCATTTTTTTTCTCAATTTGCAAGGTAACGTAGGGAACGTCCTTTTTCCATATGACGGCAGTATGGGAATATTTTTAAGAACTTCCGCTCAAAATGTTTGCTTAAACCTAAAGTACCCGTGTACCAAATGGCCATCCTGGACATCAATTTGCGGTTTTTTTTACGTAGCTCGACTACTATACGGGAACTAACGCGAAACATATATTTTTAAAGTTTCGAAATCCCCAGACGAAACTCTAATAGTTTCGGTATCATGTCCGTCTATCAGTCCTTGACTTAGCTTAGACTATTAGTACTAGAAATTTTGCTTGGGTATATATATATATATATATATATATATATAGTCGTATGCTGACAAATTAAGGCGAAATGAGTTCACAGCTCGCAATACTGTGCGTGTTTTTGAAAAAATCACTGTTATTAAACTACTACAGTCTATTTCTCAAAAGTTTTACATAGGAATCTTAAGGCTTTTCTTCATACTTACTATTTTATACAATCACTTTTTTATATGAAAATTATACCAAAACAATTTCATATAAAAAGGTGATTGTATAAATTGTAAAAGTTTTTAAAAGATAAATTTAGGCTTTAGAGGTAAGTATGTGTTTTTTTTTCTAGATATTTATCTCGTGTGTGCCATAGCGAGGGTTAACGCCAGATGTCTTTTAAATTTTGCATCTCTCCTTCCCTATAAAAACGAAACTGTTAGTTTTAAAAATCTAAAATATCGTGATAGTATATATATAGTATATATGTACTGATCTATGCCGGCTTAAGTTTTTAAGTTAGCTTTGTTAATTGAAGAGTTACAGCAGCCTAAATTATAAAATGTACTTATTTCAAAAGTTTAATTATAGGTAGCTGTTGAATTAAGAGTTAAAATTATACCTGTCTCAAAAAAGGAGCGAAATATTTTCAGGGTTATTATTTTATTTATTTATTTACTAATTAATGACTTTATTTAATTTTCATACATAGGTAACAATAACTACTATTTATTATTTAATCTAAATTATAACTAGATAAAAATAATTAAAACTGACTAAAAACTAGAGCTTAAAAACTAAATATATTATCTATATAAATAAAAATGAATTGTTGTTCGTTAGTCTGCTTAAAACTCGAGAACGACTGAACCGATTTGGCTAATTTAGGTCTTGAAATGTTTGTCGTAGTCCAAGGAAGGTTTAACCCTAGATAACTAAACTATTCTGGCAGTTACACAATAACTAAACATTCGTCTAGCGGACTACGCATTAAAAAATCTTATATTATCAACATAATTTAACGTGAGGAAGAAATTGTTACGTGATTCGTATAAAGTGCTCGTTGTGAATAGAGACAAGTCGAAATAATTTTATACTAATGATGACACATACCTTTTATACACATCTACATTATGGGTGCCACAAATTGCATTTTTACATCTAAGGCATCAACTTTTGGTCTTCCTTAGCAATTTCGACAGGCAAACGTATAATTTTTTTGAAATATTTCATACATAAGGAAATGGAGCAGATTATTCATATGATTTCACCAAGGATATCTCCTATCATGACCTTGATGTCACGTCTCAAAGTTACCGTCCGAACAAGTTGCCGCAACCAAGGCTCCATGAGGTTGTTCGTCAATTTCAAAACAAAATCTCGCCGTGTTTCTATTTTTTTATTATTTTTGATGTTATTCGCGTCGTATAACATAAGTAGGAATAATCTTGGTGCAGATGACCATTTATGATGAGCTTTACTGGATACAAATCGAAGAGTTGCTAAAGCACATGTTGGATGCTACCTGAAGTATGTAGTACGTTTCTTTCCATGTTTGACAATATAAAATCATCCGAATCAATAATTTGGGTTCTGTTGTATTTTACTTGGTACTAAAAAATCACCTTCAAAACCCAAAGATTGGCACGAGACATTAGTATCAATGCTGATATTGTATTGACTTTCAACCTTCCAATTATTTGTCATCACCACAGAAGTTAAATTATCTTGTTACTTTTATCAGAGTAATCAATCTTAATAAACGTGAATTTCTACTTTCAGCCTAGGACATGTTATATGTTTCCATTTATAAATCCATCAATAATATTAGGTGTATGAGAAAAAGTTGAAAACAATTAGTAGTATGAATGACATCTTACTATTAAACTCTAGTCATTAAAAAATAACCGTTTTTATGAAGTTCATATTATTTCCTAGTATGCTTATGTATATTATCTAATTATAATACAAACATTTATTAGATTTATTTATTTAAAAATACTAATATAAAATAAAATGCAATTTAGATACCTTTGAAAATCTGCACCTGTTATAACTAAATTTTCGTCATCTAGACGACGCGGTGGTTATAAATCACAAATAAAGACAATTGTTTGCGCAAACGCCGCATTTGTGTCACTTTTTACTCTAACTATGAAGGTATACAAAGGCGTGCAAGCAGGGGGTACGCGAAAGTTTGTGAACTAGACTTATGCAAGGGGTCGCGTAGTCTGCCAGACGAATGTTTAGTTATCTAGGGTTAAACGGTGAGAAAATATGGGAAAAGGAACGGGAACGGGCGAAACAAAGTTCGCCGGGTCAGCTAGTTTAAAATAAAAATTTAAAAATATTTTTATAAATAAAAAATATCGTTAAGTTCAATGCCCTGCGGTAGGGTGCCCAAAACGCTGGCTGCATTGCCACGTTGGATGGCAATGCTTACTCGTTGAGCAAAGTAATTGCCAGTCCTTTGGTCACCCGACACCTCGGCCAGCATTTTATTTAAAATCTTAAAAAAATTATGGGCCGATCCCCACGGACCCATCGTCTCGACCCCAAACGGCTCAAATATGAAGCCGTTCCCTAGGCCTTAATATTTGCGCCGTTTTAGGGTCACAGCAGTGGCTGCAGCAGCGCCAGCCTTCGAGCTTGTACCGCGAAGATGGGTTGCCACCAGTGTGTCGACACACGTAGCATCCCACATCAACGGTCTTCCCAACTTCCACGGCATAAGTGTCATACCATCCGGTCTCTTGCCATCATCGCGGGCCAAACCATTTAGTTCTAAAATGTTTGGGAACCCAATGGTGACAAGAGCACGGTGTATGATATTATTAAAATCGGCATGACGGGCCATCCGGCCGCCTTCTGGTACATGAGAGTCCGTGGTGGCTGAACTGGTCGACGGTATCACCGCAGAGGCAATGATGGGGAACGTTTGTCTTGGCTCCTAATCGGAGGGATGTCGCTAAGCGAAAGGTGTTATCGTCCAGGAATGTTCCAATATTCCAGGATGGCAGGGCCTGCAACCACAAACCAAACTCCCACTCAGCAGGGGTAAGGAGACGAGCACGCTCTACAGAGTTGTAATCAGAAGATTCAAGTAAATTACTCTGTACAAGTTTGCAAAGCGGCTCCTCCCACTGTCTCTGCGAGGAAGGGAATCTGGAATTTGGGCATATCTCTGACCATGCAGTTTTGGCCTCCATTGAAGAGGATATTTCGATGTGGGCTGTTGTATTATCTTATTAAATATTGGATTTTGGCTTTTATGAAATTTGCTAAAGATTCATCAAAAATTGGGGATCCTAATAGGTAAAGAGTGGACTTATCGATAATTTTGATATTAGGAGCAAGTGCATTAAATTGAGAAATCGTTTTAATCTTAGACATAAACGGCATATCATTATCTATGAAAAGCTCACATTTGGAAAAGTTTAAATTTAGCCCGATAGACTCAAGATCCGTTTTAATTGTACCTGAATCTGCCAAAACTATAGGGGCATCACCTCCTAGAGTCCCGTCGTCTAAATAAAAAACATTAAATTTAGGATTTATTTTTTTAATTATCGGGTGGATTGTAAGGCTGAAAATAACCGGACCCAAGGGGTCGCCTGGCTGACATCCTACTTCGGAGGACAGAAGATTATTCTGATACATTAATTTAGAATTTTGGCTGTAACATTGCCAGAGAAAATTATAAATGGAAGGAATTTTATTTTGTACCTGTGTCAAAATGGTACCTCTAAGAACCGAATTAAAGGCATTTCTATGTCCACTTTCAGCAGGACCTCTCCTTTCTGTATGCTGAGGAATGTACGCAGAGAGTGGACGGTGGCTTCGCAACCACCCTTGGAACCGAATCCTAACTGTATGGGCTGAAAATAATCACCAAGATTGGTTGCGACAGCTCTACAGCATATTTTTGCCGTAATTCTGCGGTAGGTGGTGCCTATGGCAATAGGTCTGATGCCACCGTCCTTTTTTTTAAGGGTGCAAAGGATTGCACTATATAAAGTATCAATAACTGTAGAATTGACCCTACCCAACAGCATGAGGTTTACTAAGGCCGTCAGGTCTTGCAGAAGTGTCCTATCAGCATGGTTACTGTTGCCACTTAAAAGATCTTAAGGGTGTTTTGGGGATAATCCGTCTAGACCTCCAGCTGAGCCACTCCTGAAAGACATGACAGCTCTATGTACATCCTGTTCTGTGGCTTTAAGAGCTGTCTCAGTGCTATTGGGTGGGCCAGGGAAGTTCGGGTCCGTCGCTGAAGGTGGGTGTTTTTCCTGAAGGGTAGCAAGAGTTTCTGGGTTATTGGGTGCAACCGCGTCGTCCGAGAGCAACATTCTGGTCAGTCTAAAATTAGCGAAGGCGATGTTAAAGGAGCCGTCTTTAACATCGCCTTCGCTAATTTTAGTTGTAAAATATTCCTATTATTTGATTTAGAAGTCGAATGTGGCCTAAATATATCTAATTGGGGATTAGTACAGTTTTGTTTGATTTTAGTCGTTAAATTTTGACTTTCAGATATATTTTTTTGGCTAACATGTAGAGTTCTGAACGGAAAGGTCAACAAGTTCTCCCAAGCCTGAGGGGTGTTGTCCTGCACTGTTTTACGGATTATAAGTGACAGTGAATGGGACACCTTCCTTCTAGCACCCTTTGGAATGCGTTTTATAATGGGCCTGGTACTTTTTAAATGTGATAAGAGATCATGAAGGGAACGATTGGAAGGGAAATAAGAATTGGTAGATTGATTAGGTTGATTTGTTTGGTCTGGTATATGTGCTGATGTAAGACCAAGAGAGTTATCTAAAAGTATATCCTTGTGAGCTCTAGCGATATGAATTTTTAATCTCCTCTGTCCTTTTAACGAACGGGGTTGGGAGCACTGAGTACATTGAATGAAGCCCCCGGACGACAAAGATTGGGTTGGATCCACATAACCTGGCGATACCATATCGCGTAACGACATTATAAATTTGAGTAATACTTACATGGGACATAAACTTAAATCACATAAAAAACAAAAAATAAAATATAGGTAAACAAATAACATCATGTCATTAATTGACAAATTGCGACTGAAGACAGCTGCGACAGACTCTATGTCTGCATGCGTACAGGACCGTGGTACAGAATCTCCGCAGGGCGCAGGCCAAAGCAAAGATAAGCAAAGATGTTGCACGGAGACTCAGAATAATAAAATCCCTTATCTCAGCACAGAGATGATTTTTATCTTCGTTTCTTGACGTTTAACATCAATATATGATATAACTTTATGACCTGTTTAAATTTATGGAGGGAAAAGTGGTGGACAGAAGATAGGTATTTCGTTTCGGTCACAATCGGCTAAAATTGGAAGAATTACAAATCGTCTTCTTTGAAGGTAATAATGTCAGCTGTCAACATCCTTGTTGTATGAAACAAATGTAGGTATTTCAGGCTTTGATTATGGCTATTTTAGATATAAATAAATATTATGTTCAATGAGCTATACAGTAGATATGGAATTAATCCCAAATATACATAAAATATTACTTTTCAGAAATAAATATTAAAGACATGACGTGACATACATGACCAGTCATACGCCATTTACTAATTTATGTACACGGACAATATATAAAGAGAATACATAAACAAAAAGTTGTACAAAGGCACTAGTTATCTCAAAAGAGATCTCTTCCAGTAGGCCTGTGAGAGGAGATGTTCATATATGAAAGGCATACAGGCGTGTTCGTAAAATAAATGAAGTTTTAAAGAAATTATATATTGTCAGTGTTTTAAGTTTTGTTTAATAAAAATGACTTTTTCTGTAATATACCTCGGTCCATTAAGTAAAAGGCCGACGACGTTCATGAAGGGTGCTTCCACCAGCAAATTGAGAACAAAGCTGAAGAAGAAGGTGACCGTCGTGAGGCCCAAGCCGCTGCATATCTGGAACGATACAACGTAAGCAGTTACCGATCAACGAACCTTAAACCAGGCCAGTGTCACTTCCCGTTTAGGTATCGAAAATGTACCTAAATTATTACTATGCGCGCAGGCGGACCCTCCGGGTGGTAAATTCAGTTATATGATTCGTTTGTCCAGAGTAATAAGAACGAAATTGGCTTGCAATGGATGTCTAGGTATCTTTACGAACAAGTGCTGAGTTCTGACGTGAGCTAAATTAAATCATATCGCTAGCCACATTGAGTAGATATTTCTTTGAATTTCTTTGCTGAGTGAGACTTCTGTACGTTAGTATTATTTATTATGTGCTTAAACTCAAATCTCATAAGGTTCCGCGCAATATGCGTCCCTGTTCCACGTCCCCGCACCTCTCCCCCGTTCTTGCCTTGTCGAGGGGCGAGAGCGGGCGAACACACACTGCACTGCGCACGCGGCCGCACGGCGGAGATTCCGTTCTGTATACTCTTATTGTCTCTTGTGCTCAAATCGCGAAGAGCATGCACTAATGGGGTAGACATACCCTGGTGACATAAGGTAAGGATTTTTTTTTATATGTACAAACTGTTTCTCTTCCCACGAAGATTGTAAAAGCTGATCAAGGCTGAGAATTTGAATCTTGTCAACAGGCCTGCGTCTAGGAATACTGTTTTGAATAAAAGTGCTTTGTTAGGAGACTAGCGCCATCTGCGTGTGATCTCCACAAACACGGGCAAGATTATCGATTCATCGATATCCCGTGCGCGGATTGTCTTTGCCCGACCATGTCCCGATAATGACAAATAATCATTGTCTTTACGTCAAAGTCTCAACTGACGTTGGGAATGTCAAGTTGCGAGCGAGGCTTTTGTAAAAAAGAAAATGGCTTGACTTGGGTGTGGTCCTGTCGCGTGCCATGACGGCATTAATCTTGTAATTTTGATATATATAGCGAATGTTTCGTGGAGAATTGTCGTTAATTGTTTTGTGCCCAATTTGTTTGGAACGGCGTGGAGCCGAAATTATTTGTATTACGTAAAGAACAGTGATTTGTGTCAAATGTAAAACGCGTGTCATGCGGCCGTGTAAATTGTTATGTGAATAAGAAGTGTCAAGAAGAAGAAGAAACTTTTGGTGCTTGTTGGAGTGATGCTATAGAAGTGGTGTAATAAATACGACGTATTCGTTTGGGGCGACATACATGAGCTCATGGGGAGGTTAGTGTAGGGACCCAATTCTCCTCACCACTGACCTTGGGACCCATAGTGGGACCTAAGGCCGTCGCCAGCCCTGAGGAGGACCTCAGGATCGACGCGAAGGCCAGGCGAGGCTGCCTGAAGACTGCGTGGACGCGGTAAGTTTTATAATTAGTGTAATTACTCCTAATCAGAATTAAGTTCAACTCATAATTAGGTTAAGTTAGGTTAGTAGGTTCCCTGTACCTTATAATACAGGGTGGTAGCAGACTGCGTAGGTTGTTTGGGTGTTTGTTTGTTGCCGGTGGGATTGCCGGACTCGTACCAAGAGCGTAGTTAGTAAAATATCTTGGTATCAGAACGTAATCTTAGCTATCTGCGCCCACAAATACATACGTCTTAATTACTAACATCACTATTTTGATTCTCTTTTTTTATCTTCATGCTCACTATCACGCTAAGTGCAAATTTTAGATCTTGCCCTATGCTCTGACTACTCCGTTAACTCTTAAAGGCTACAATTAACTTGTATACCGCTAAAACTATGTAAAACACCCGGATTTGATAATTGGAATAAATAATATAATTTAAAATATTTAACCTTGTAAGTGAAATTAATGTGTAATTATTGGAAAAATAAAAAGTTTCGGAAATCACTTTTATATTCGAAACTATCTTTGTCTGCTTTCTTTTCCTAAAATATTTAGCCACTTTGAAAAACATTGACATCTCGAGATAAAACACGACCCATCTTTGCATATTCTATCTCATGTGCGTCTGACATAGACAGCCCCCGTCTCGTCGCTCGCATACCGCAGGCGCGGTACTGCAGTCGTGGTCAGACTAAAAGAAAATTATATGCATATGGTATTGGAGGACCTGCATATGATCTCATTAATCCATATAAGTAAATCGACAACAGCAAACTTATATTACATAATATAGATAAAGAAATAAAGAGTCTGTAGCAAAATCACACCTAAGAATGGATAAATATGGGGTACCACAAGGCAGCATATTGAGACCCTTAATCTTCATTATGTACATAAATGATTTTCCTAAGCACGTTAACCCATTTCTTAACCACCGTACCAATTTGGGAACACTTAGTTTTAGAGGGTAGATAAAAAAGTGTTGACACCAGCTAATGTTTTAATACTTGGTTACGTTGTTAAAAGTGTGCTGATTAAATATAATATAAAATAATATTGCAATATACTTAACATCTATTTATTTTTTATGGTTCTAAGATACCAACATTTCAAATGATTTGAAATCACCTTTCTAAAACAATAAATGTTCAGTCTTGTAATGCAGGAAAGTTTCGAGTAAGTTGTGCAGAAGAGAAACGCGTCAGATAGTACATTTTTTTTTAACTGTTTATAAGCCAAAATATCTTGAGTGTTATGAAATTATATGTTAACATGAGAACGGAATAGACAAGTAAAGCGGACAATAAGTACTCTAAAAATATTAATCACTGGTGTAGAGACTTGTCCAAATAGATAGTTTCTGCAAGCAAGCAAAATGCTTAAAATAATGTTCAATTTCTATTAATAGCACTATTCATAGATTAGTTCAATAGTATTCGATTCGACAGGCTATTATTATTATTTTTGGTTAGCTGAATAAGTCGTTTCTAGATTTTTGTTCGGGTATCTAATAAAAAAATATTATTATTTATTTATTTCATTTTTTTTGGAAGATTTACAGCATTACATATAATAATTTCTTAAATACTATGCTTCAATTACAAATCTTCACATTTAAAAATAAATATTATGAATTTTAAAATATAAGTTGCACATATATTACTATTACATGGATTAAGATACTTCTTAACATGGAAAAGTTACTTCTTAACATCCAAAAGTGAATGCCAGATGAAACAAAACTGTTAAAGAAGATTGGAATTTTGACAAAGTATTTGACTGATGGTATCGATTCCAGTAATAAGTAACAACAATAATGTAAGGAAAAACTAATAAACAATTAAGTTACTGGTCAAAAAACCTATTAGCTAATATACTCGCATAATACGAGGTATGCTGGTACAAAACAAATCGAGATCGCATTCTGTTATATAGCTAAAAAAAAGGTCTTACAACTTCTGAAAAGGAAAGCATTACGCCTATAGATAGTAAGCACTGGCGGCACGTGCAGCAGAAGACTATGTCTCAAGCCTGCAGTGTTTGTGCAGAGGGACAATTTACTTAGTTACTCAGGGCAGTCTGCCGAACCGTTGGCAACAGTGGACAGGTAGCAGGTATCTGCTATTTGATGACGTGTCAGGTATCTGCTATTTGATGACGTGTTTCGAGAGGCAGAAAATGATATCTCTTACAGCGGTGATAATAGTCACTGGAGCTCTGGTGTGTCCTATAGTCCAGATAATAAATTGTCGATATATTTGATGAAAAGTTTTCTTTTATTGTTATCGCAATTTAAAAGTTTTTATGTAATTGTTGAGAAGCAAGATGTTTGGTTTGTTATTAATTGACTTGATACCGTTATTTATTTTTTTTCTACTTAAAACCTATTTTTCGATATAAACTGACAGGGTTTACTGAATCAGATAACGGAACGTGATTTTTTAATGAGTGAAAGCTTGATCATTAGGTGAAATACCGAAATTAGTTTCTTTAGAATGTTTTCTTTCAGAAGAAAATTTCTGTATTAAAATTATTTGTTTAGCCAATTGCTAATAGAATGGACAGATAACCCAGACTCCTTTAATCTATTACCAGTATAGATGATCATGAGTTAAAGTAAGTAGATGTTTAAGAGATTAAACAATAGGTAAGATAATCAAAAACAATGTATGCCTTGATAAAGCACAGTTTGATAAAAAGAATACAAATGTCATTTTGAAGCTAAAAAAAAACCAAACGGTGAAAGATATTATCTCAAAAATTTTTGTTGTAATCGTATTTATAAGTACTCTAGAGACCATAAACACCCAGTTCCCAAATCACATATTTCTCCCTTTTTTACCGAATCCTTGCTTGTCGCATGACAATGATGGTAGAATTTTAATAGCAGCTTATAATTTGGTAGTCTGAGTGTGTGTGTCTCACATAGACGTACTCACGGAATGAACAGAGTGATGGCAGCGCCCTGCCTAGAAACGGCCTGTCAAATATTTGTATTCTACATTACAATTAATATTTTTTTTAATTACTTGGAATTTTCAACGATGCCCGATTTAAAACTGAAATAGTGTCCTGCCGTGCTCTGTATTGCACTATAACCCATGACTATAACTAATAACTATAACCCAAATAAAGAGTTGTTCTACAAGTAAATATAATCTGTACAATACAAGTTTAATAATCTTATTTTTCACAGAAGTTTTTCTAAAATTATGTACTACTCGTAAATTTATGGAAAATAAATATGTAGCAATAGACAATATGCATGTGATTCAGAAACGAACAAAAAAAAATTATGTGTAAACTTTATTGCTAAAGAAAAATACCCATATATATATTTTTTCAATTTAACATGTTTCCATTGAGAAATTAATGATTTAAAAGTAGTCTTTTTCAAATTCCCTCGCAAATTTCCGAAACGCAACGCTATTGGCGGAACGAAACGTGACGACACCAAACACTGTCAAACTTAATTTTCTTAATAGTCTGTACTGTCAACCACAAATAATAAAGAAGGAGAATCTGTCACTGTCAATAAGTTGTTTGTAATTTGTATGATTGTTGGAGGTTATTTTCATTGTTTTGCAAAATTATTAGTGTTCTTTGAGAATTATTAGCTGAAAGTCTGACTCCTGGTATGTACTTTGCAAGTAATTCCAATGTTACATCCTTTGAACTCAGAGGAGTAAAGGCCGCGAGGTAAATAATTTATAGATATTTGATAACTTTCCATTTTTCTCAGTTTTGTACTTATGAGACAAGTCTATTAATTAATTTATAACCTAAAATATGGTACTACTATTTTTTGATTTTCTTTTTTTATTGACACTGACATTGACAGTGTGCGGTGACGTCACAGAATAAAAGCGCAAAATGGCACCGCGTTTAAGTTGTCCGAAAATGATAGTAGTTTTAATTTTTTTTTAAGCTTATTTAATAATATTCTGTGAGTGTCATATTTTTTTCCGTTTATATAATAACTTATAGAATCAATTGAAAAAATAAAAAAGACACGAATATACCCTATTGATCTATTTTTTAAATGATTTATTTATTTGCACAAGTACGTGTAGAATAAAAAAAAAAGTATTGTGTATAGTGTATGCAAAGAATTGAGATACTCTGTGTTTGAGAAAAAGAAACTACTTGGCCTTACTAATTACATATTAATCCAACTAGAAAAAAAAGACACACACATATGCAAAACACGCACACAAATTTTATTTAAAATCAGTCATGTTTTACTGTCCAAAATAGTGATTCTATTTGTCTACCTTTATGTGTTTTATAAACAATAAGTTACCTATTACAACTTCACGGTTTGAAGGCTGTTCTGTTATCTTAAATGTGGCGTTAGTGGCGACGGAGAGAACATTTATATGTTGAAAATACTGTTTTGTAAGACACTGTGTTTGTTACTGGTGAGGTGAGTATGCGAGGTGAGTATAAGCCTAGAGGCGAGGTGGCCCAAAGGCGAGGTAGACCTCAGGCGAGGTGACCCAGAGGCGAGGTGGCCCACAGGCGAGGTAGCCGAGAGGCGAGGTGGCCCAGAGGCGAGGTGGCCCAGAGGCGAGGTGGCCCAGAGGCGGTGTGGCCTAGAGGCGAGGTGGCCCAAAGGCAAGGTAGCCCAGAGGCGAGGTGGCCCAGAGGCGAGGTAACCCAGAGGCGGGTTGGCCCAGAGGCGTTGTGGCCCAGAGGCGTGGTGGCCCAGAGGCATGATGATACTAAGTTTATACTAATTAATGAGATGTGGTGGCTATTTAAACGTTGTTATTACAGACGATCTATAAAGCGAGTTGACTAATTTATGTAACTAACGGCGCGGTGGCTGATTTGTTTGAAAACGTAGCGTGGAGGCCATTATAATTTGAGATTCCTTGTAAAGAGAAATTTAAAGGTGCTTATTTATAATAGCGTAGAGAACAACATTTCGAAGAAAGTTGTTGTAATGTAAAGTGTATCATAGACAAAGCTTGGTCAGGAGTGGAACTATCTCATTCAAAATTCTGTGTTCTTTACAGATTCCAATGATGCCATTCATATCACACGAGGCCGTGTGAAGTGTCATGATGGCCGTATCGGAGGAAGTGTCAAGTCGTCTTCATTGCTGTTTAAATAGCGTTTAATGTTAAAAGTTGAATGTCTTCAATTTAAATATTTTGTAAAATTTTAATTTAATATGATTTCTGAAATGGTTTCCTTTATCTAAAATCCAACCAATTCATTAAAAGTTATGATTTTTGCAATTTACGTCATAGCCAATCAGAGCAGAGGGCCAGCCCGGAGTGGGGTCAGGCGCCATCTTGGTTTTTCTCGAGAAGATAATCAGTTGTGTGGTATTGCGTACATTTTTGAATAATAATGTTGGATCGAGTTGGATCCTGTAGATATTTGGTATTACACACGAGCGGTGCCCTGAACTCACTGCTCAGATTTCATTCAATGGCTTTAAAATTATAAACTAAGAAGTGTAACTGTGAAGTGACAAAGCATTGTAACAAAACATGGAATAAAATTGTACGAAAAGCTAATGAAAAGCGATTACTTATTTTGTTGTGTGCTCACATTTAACGCCCACTAAACCCATGATGATAGACTATGTCGAGGAAGATATGCTTACTCCGACATATGTGCATGTACAAGTGGGAGAAGCCCACAAACCTGTTTTTAAGAAATTGAGATAATTAATTTACACAAATTCTGTAGTTATTATTATGTAGCTTTGCGTGTGATTTTCTTCCCGCAAATCTGTATCTTTCAAATGTGGTTACTATTGTTAGTATTACTATCGAGTGGCCAACACTGGTGTCAGATTTTTCAAGCTGCCTTAATTTAAGGCATCTGAAATAGCTGGACGACTGCGAGTCGATGGCTGGTAAGCACATGGACCTCTTTGGATCAGAATATCTTGAGTCAGAGGACTAAAGGCACTACGCTCCAGGTGTTATTCTGAAGCTTATGCAGTTCTTCTTCAGAAATCCCAAGGCGGGTGAGTAAGGCAAGGGGGTAAGTACAATACAACCCGAAGTTTCGACGTGCTTCCGTACGTGGACCCCAAATGCAAGAGACGATAGCTTGACGACTGCTATCTAATGATGACAACCGGGACCAATGGCTTATCTTGTCTTCCGGAACACTTAAGAGCTCGAGAAAATTTTTATGCCACTTGTGGTCACTCATCCAAGTGCGCACCGCACCGGGTGTCGCTTAACTTTCGAAAGCGCTAGAAATGCGTACTCCCACCGAGCCACCGAGCTTCTCACCGTACCGAGCTTTCGGTACTACTGGTGTCCTAAGTATACCCGAGCACAAAATCACGTTGCTTTGTTATGTAGCAAGGGATGGACAAACAAAATACAAAATACGTGCATGGCTAACATGGCTTTAAATATATGGACTGAAATAAATTATGGCTGCTATTGGATTATATAGATAGAATTACTTGCAGTTTTCAGGCCTTAGTAAAAAACAACTGTTAATTGAATACATTACTAGCTTATATTAGCAAACTATTCATAACATTTATTAAAATAAACAGTGCAAAGTTTAATAAATCGGTTGATTCCAATTTGCAATTTAAGCAGATACACAATTTGTTGGAAGGAAATGTTTGATTAACACAATTATTCAAAACCCAAAGTTTATACAACAAAGTATACTTGTTCAAGATTGTTTCACAAGCTTCAATTCCTAACAGTTCCAATACTTAATTTGACAGCGAAAGAAATACGGCACCTCCAAACATGCCGTAGGAATTTTCGAAACAAATCCGTTCCAACTACTGTCATTTCGACGACTTGACCAATCATGGATCAACGAAAGAACTTCGAAGGTCACTGAGTGAGCGAGAGGTCCTATAACTGTTCGTTGTCAAAACAATGAATTTCGAAAACGTGTCTGCCAAATGACTTTCACGTACAGTACATGTATAGCACACTAAGACAGAAACGAAAAGTAATCCGAAAAACGATTTCTTGATGAACAGTCGTGGTGAACCTCCTGCTCACATGAAGAGAGAAAGGGACTTTTTAAGAAGACATCAACGGGTACCCTTAAAAATAAACGAACATGTTTTTTCTGGAAATTATATTTCCAAAATATAATCACAGTTTTACCATGTTATTAATACTTACCGGTGAAATGTACGAGGGCTGTTTGATAAGTACCCGTTTTCTAAATATATTAATATCACTGGCCGCAAATAAGTATACCACCTTTTTAAGCCATTTTTCAGAGGAGGGAAAATTAAAAAAAAAAATGGCATTCTTTTGTTTTTTTTCTCATTTGACAACGATTCAGTGAAGGCGTGAACTTAAAATTGTTAAAATGGAGAAAGAACAACATCGGTCTGTAATTAAATTCTTATTTTTGGAAGGAAAAGCATGCGATAAAATAAAAGTAAGAATGCAAGCGGTTTACCATTAATGTGCTCCTTCTATGACAACCGTCAGATATTGGTATAACGAGTTTAAGCGGGGGAGAACAACCGTCTTTGATGAGGATCGCCCAGGCCGGCCAGTTGAGGTGACTACAGACGATATGGTTAAGAAAATTGAAAATATCGTTTTAGCCGACCGCCGAATTAAACTTCGAGAAATCGTTGATGCTGTAAATGTTTCAATCGAGAGGGTACAACATATATTAGAAGAAAAATTGGGTATGAAGAAAGTATCGGCGAGGTGGGTGCCGCGTTTACTCACGGAGGAGCAAAAACGGAACCGACTGACTACTTCGGAGCAGTGTTTGGCCGTGTTCAAACGTAACCCAAAGGAGTTTCTGCATCGTTTCGTGACCGTGGACGGAACGTGGGTCCACCACAACACCCCGGAAATGAAAGAGCAGTCGAAGCAGTGGATTTTACCGGGTGAACCTGCTCCAAAGAAAGCAAAAACCGTCCCATCGGCTGGAAAGGTCATGGCGACCGTTTTTTGGGATTCGCAGGGTATTATACATATTGACTATTTAGAAAAGGGAAAAATAATAACAGAGCAGTACTATGCCAATTTATTGGATGAATTTGACGCCGTGTTGAAGGACAAACGACCCCATTTAAAAAAGAAAAAAGTACTGTTTCATCACGACAACGCCCCGGCTCATTCGTCCAGAGTTGTGACGGCTAAATTAGCACAGTTATGCTACGAACTATTGTCTCACCCCCCGTATTCTCCAGATTTGGCCCCATGCAAGTTCTTTTTGTTTCCCAACCTAAAAAAATGGCTCGGTGGCAAGCGATTTGGATCAAATGACGAAGTCATTGCCGCCACAGAGGCCTATTTTAATGATTTTCCAAAATCATACTTTTTGGATGGTTTATTGAAGCTTGAGTATAGGTGGAACAAATGTATAGAGTTAAAAGGTAACTACGTAGAAAAATAAATGCATAGGTATATACAAAAAAAATGTTTTTTTTCCATAAATGGGTACTTATCAAACAGCCCTGCCGTCTTTCATGAGACTGGAAGTTGCACTTGATTTTCGACACAGTTTCACAGTACAATACGGCATTTTAAATACTGAAATTGTTATTTATCTTTAAGAACACACACTGTGGACGCATCGAATGTTATTCGTAGAATAAAGAGCAAAAAGTGGGCGGGGCCGCCATAGGTCGTGATTATAACCTAGGCATGGCGATAGTCGTGCCTCGGCAAAGCGTTGCCTTGTAGGTTGAGTTGTCTTTGGGTAAATGTGGTGTCAGCTGCTGTTTTGTTGTGCTATTGTATATTTATTGTGAGTTATTTACTATTTTTTTACTAGAAAACTGTTAGAAATAGTTTTATTGTGTTTATATCAAATAGATAGATAAATTGGTTGTAAGAAATATAATATCGTAATATCAGTGATTTTCAAGTTCAAAATGACTGTGAATTTGCACATTTCCGAGTGATTCATAGCGGTATTTATTTGTAAGTATAATAAAATGAGTATAATAAGTAATTGAAACTAGTTTGGCAATCAGGTGTTTCATTTTTATTAGCATTTCTTGTAGGAATTTGGAGATAACAATTAGACGAATTTGGGGTAATCATAACAAAAAATGGTGGGTTTTTCTGTCAAATTTTGAACCTTATTTGTATGTATTTAAGGTCGTGCCTGGCAACTAGTTTTTTTTTCTGCGCCGGGTTAAATTTCAAGTGTTGTTTTTGTAAGTATCTTGGGACTTAGCGACTAATTGTTTACATAAGTGGATAGTATAATGTCTTTGATAATTGTATTATAATTGAGAACGCATTTTTTTTTTTGTCAGCCAGTCTAAAATTCAGTTTTTAAAGTTTGGCCGTGAAAAACAGCCATACTTTTTTTGTAATCACTATTACTTTAATACACCCAATGGACCCTTGCAGTTCGTCCTGTTGATTAACTACCTACCGCAGGTGGTAAAGGAAGCTCGATGCTTATTATTCGCGGACGACCTTAAATTGACAATGCGTATCACTAAGCCGGAAGATTGTGAAGGTCTTCAGAGATATATTGATGGGGTCGTGAACTGGAGTAAGTGAAATCATCTAGAATTTAACTCATCAAAATGCGTAACGATGACGTTCTCGAAGGCACGCGATCCCATTCAATATGAATATAATATTGACGGGGCAGTATTAAGGAGGGTCTCTGAGGTGAATAACTTAGGCGTTACTTTCACAACAGACTTAACGTTCGCTGATCATATAACGCAAATATGCAAGACAGCGTTTAGGAATTTAGGGTTTGTTTTGCGCACGGTTAGGGATTTTACCAACATCCACGCCATCGTATGTTTATACAGGGACTAACAAAATATACTGAAACTATTTTAAGGGTGCATTCAGTCCATGATACTGAACAACTTTCCCCAAGGAACATATACCGAAATTTGAAAAATAATTTTTGACCTCCCATACAAGTTGACCGATCAGCTGATCCGAGTTTGTAGGGAAATCAAAAAATTATTTTTCATAATTCGACATATGTTCCTTGGGGAAAGTTGTTCAGTATCATGGACTGAATCCACCCTTCAAATAGTTTCAGTATATTTTGTTAGACGTTATATAACACACTGGTGAGGAGTCAGCTGGAGGGCAACTCAATTGTTTGGGATCCACATGAAGATAAATATAGGCCCATGTTAGAAAAAGTACAAAATAATTTCATTAGGTACATATATATGAGATTATATGGAGTCTATCCCTTGTACCCTATAATGTACCCAACCTTGTTTATTTTAGGCATGGTGGGGTACAATGAACTGAGGGTTAGAAGACAGTTGGCCACGCTGAACCAAGTAGCGAATGAGATCGACCTATTTTGTTGCAGTCTGAGTGAGTTCGCAAGGATATCTTTGAGGATAATTTGTATTATGTAATTAGATAATTGTAAGGCAAGCATGTCGCATTGGGTCTTGAGGCCTTTCTTGAGGTAAAGACAATTGTTTGAAATAAATAAATAAAATACAATACATTCGTGGCGCAATGGTTAACACGCTTGACCGCTAATCCGGAGGTTCTGGGTTCGATCCCCAGCCAGGGCAAGTAGGAAAATGGCCTTTTTCAAACTGTCCTGGGTCTTGATGTTTATCTATATAATGTATATATTAATCATAAAATATAGTTTCGTTGATTTAGTATCCCAAAACACAAATTTTAAAAAAAACTTAATTTGGGGCTAGCTTAATCAGTGTGATTTGTCCCAATATATTTATTGCACGCCTCATAAGCAAAGCGCATGAGGTAGTGCTCTACTCTCGCCTTACAAAAATCAAGTGATTTTTTTAACTAAATGTGTCTCTATTTATTTTCTATCGCACTTGTACAATAATATTTACACATAAATGTCAAGGAAAAACACTAGTTTCAACACTTATGACATTTTTAAAAGACATTTTGCCTTTTAAATAAATAAAAACAATGTTTAATAAAATCATTTTGTGGACGTCCGTGTGTCTGTATGTATGGAAACTGGCGTGGTCACGATAACTCCCGAAAAACTTATCAAGTCCATTTTTTTTTATATGCTTCAGATTTATCCAAAACTAAGTCCTTTCGAAGATCACGGTCTAATTCAATGTAGTTTAATCGTAATTATTATTATAAAAATACAGGTGACATATTAAAAATAATTTTGGATGTGAGGTTTGTTGAAAGAGTTAATACCTATGTATGATGAGTACGAATGTGTAACTGGCAAAAAGAAAAGAAGTAAAAAGAAATTTGAATAAAGAATGTTGTGATTTTGTTTGTTTTATTAAATATGAAAGACGAATAAATGTAAATCTTACTATGCAAATAAAGAATTGATTGATTGATTGATTGATAAAAGAAGCGATAAGTTAGTTAATATTTTATTTAATTTGCATTAACTAATTGAGAATGAAAAGAACAATCAACTTTTCTTGACATTCGTGACGTAGTCTTGTGTCTTTTTCTTGTTTTTGCTTAGTTTTTTTGAGATTTCTCAAATCTACCGGTCCGAATCGGTTTTAATTCACAGGAAATATGATTTGTATAGAACTCTTTGGAAAGCTACTTGTTTGGTTCCGATCGGTTTAGTTGTTTAAGAGTTATAAGCGGATCACATACACACCCACACACACATACGGATAGGGTGCATGACACTTGCTCGTGAGTGGTCAGGGAAGATTCCTGAGACCTTTAAACGTCGAGATCTGATGAAAACTCGACTTTTCAAAAACGGGGTGAAACTAATAACTTTATTTATTCGAAAATTTTCAATTTTCTCAGCGGGAAATTAAAAATAAAAGTTAAAAATAATCTCCAGTCGTGCGTTAAAGCCGACACATACTTTTCTTTGTTTTAAGTTAGCAATAAAACAATCAAAATCAATTTAATTGTGAAAAATGAGATTATGAGGCGTGCACCTTTGGATTTTCCAATCTATTTATTTATTTCGGCCGCATCGCTTCCGCTGTTGGTCATGGGCCTCTCTCAAGGATTTCAGCGGCCTGTTATGTTGATAAACTCACAAAACAGATTATTTGTTCAGATAGTTATTTTTATCTTAATACTTATGACAAAATAAAGATAAAATGATTATTTATTGTTGACTCAAAAATCTCCATGTTTGTTTTTCAACAAAAGTTGTTTGAATGCACTGGTTATTTTACAAAACTTGATTACTATGTCTATTTTCGGACTAGACAAGTCATCCGAATCAATTATCGATTGATCAATATTTTCAGAGCAGTCGGAAAAATATAAATTATTTTACATCAAATTAACCTATTTAAGATTCTAATGTAGAAACGGTTCATCTTCTATTGTGGTAATCAAATTGAAATTGTTTATTTTAGTAAAATGGATGTCGAAATTGGAGATTTTGAATATCTCAACTATAGGGTAAGGTAGAAAGCATCCTATGTAGAGCACTTCGAAGGAGGATCCTGTAAGTACTCGTAGTATACTATGAAAAGCATACATCGAATGGTGATATCAATAAGCCAGATACAATAAATTCATCTATAGATTGTTTTCAGTGCTTTACATATTTTTTTTTCATTAACTGTTTACTCAAAAATAAAAAAATAAGAAGAAAATACTTATTTTTTCTTTAGTAGTTTTTAAGATTATGCATCTGCTTACGGTCAATACATTCATTCTTCCATATAATTCGACACTATCTTGGGCAGTAATTTTAATTTACAATTTACGTCATTTTTTATTTTATTTATTTCCAATACAGCTCGTTTTTACAGGCTTTCCCTAATGAAACATAGCTATAGACCATATACCAAAGAAGGTATATGTTTATATGCCTCATTTGTGAAATTCCCCAGCGAACAGTCAATGTCAACACACTTCTGACCAAGAGAATTGAGCAAACTCAATGCTTTGGGCACAGGAGCGAACTTATATAAATTCGTGCGTGAAGATGAAGAAGGCACCTCGAAAAAAGGTAGCTTTCGTCTTCTAAAAATGAAATCATCCGGCACTGACATTTTCAATCTCACGAGTATTTGGGGATTGCAGTTAGCACCGTTATAGATTTTAAAAATAAGTTTTAATGTCGCGATATTCCGCCTAACCTCTAAGCTGAAGTAACCCACCATTCCTAGTACAAACGCAGTAAGGTACTTTATTGGGAATAAGGGCTACACTCCATACTGTTTAAGGTACAGAAATCGGATAAACTTGTTTTGTATCCTTTCGACCATTTGCTTGTATTTCATTTCATGCGGGTTCCAAATTATAGCTCCGCTTTCTAGTCTGCTCCTGACAAGCGTGTTATAAAGAACTCGTGCCGCCGCCGTGGTAGTTTTAAATTCACTTGCCTGCCGTAAAATAAACCCAAGATTCTTAAACGCGATTTTATAAATGTTAACAATGTGATCAACAAATGTCAAGTTGGCAGTCATTAGCACGCCCAAATCTCGAACTTTTGCAACTCGCGGAATGACGGCTCCATCCATAGTATAGTGGTATTGCAGTGGCTGTTGTGACCTACTATAACTAATAATACTGCACTTATTTATGTTAAAAAATAATTTGTTAACGCGACTCCACTCCACCACCCTGTCGATGTCCTCTTGCAAACGCTCACAGTCGATGATACTTTCTATTTTAAGAAAAAAATTCAAATCGTCCGCAAAAAGTAGAGATTGTGAGTTCTGAATCACCTTCGGAAGGTCATTGATCATGATGAGGAACGCTAATGGCCCTAAATTGCTTCCCCGACTTACCCCTGAATAGGTGAAGTACAGTTCTGATGCGTAATTACCATATTCTACGTACTGTTTACTTTCCCTCAAGTAACTACAAAAAAATTCTAACAAATGCAGCGTAAATCTTATCGCCGCGAGTCTTACCAGTAAGATATCGTTGTCTACAGTATCGAAAGCTTTACGGTAGTCAAAGTAGGCAGTATCTACCTGTCCACCTGCTGTCTTGTCCACGTTCTTAAACACATAATCCGTAAAGCACAACAAATTGCTGTCAGTACTTCGATCCGGGCAAAAACCATGCTGCGCATCACTCAACCTAGCACTTACTTGCCTGAAAATAGACTGTTGTAAAACTGTCTCACATACCTTAGCAAAGGGTGAGGAAATTGCAACTGGTCTTTTTAGGGTTCCACTCTTTTTAGGGATTGGTATGACACGAGACAACTTCCAAATATCTGGGTAGTATCTTTCCTTCAGACATTGGTTAAAAATAAACAATAGTGGTTCCTCAAATACTCGACTACAATCCTTAACTATATATGGCGGTATCCCATCAGGCTAAATAAAGCAAAAGCAAAAAACTTTGGCTTAAGATGAGCCAAAGCTGCTCGAACGTCAGATATATCAAGCGTGTCAATGTGTACCCTAGCCGCGCCTGTGTCGCCCGCGGCCTCCTGAGCGGCCTGGCTGTCTAACTGAGGAGCCGCGTCAACAAAGACAGAATGGAAAAAGTCAGCAAATGCCTTCGCATATTCCTTCTCCGAAACCAACGTTATAAATGTGTGATAGTGCACTATAGTTTTAAGGTACATCACTTCACAACGTATTGTAAAATATATTGATTTTCTCTATGATATAGACCTCAGGCTGGTTTCAGAGTGACGCCGGCCAAACGCGGCGTTGGCCGACACGTTTCAACAGCGCGCGCTTGACCGGCGGACTGCTGTGAAACGAGTTTTAGTATCGTGCGTTACGTTGCAATGTACAGTCAAGTGCAAAATTCCATTTAATCGATTCTTCTTGACTTCCACATTATTCACTCAAATTATATGTATGAGTGAATAGTGTGGTTTCTAGATAATTCAGTACAGTTGTGTATAGTCGTCATCATGGGTACAAACATAATATGATAATAACAGGATAAGCTTTTTATTTTTTATGGAAAAGAGTGCAACAGCGACGTTGTAGAAGATTGCAAATTGGTCCTTTTAATGCCACAAGGTTACTGAGAGGCGCCTTTGTAACATCGTTCTCCGATTTACGAGAAGATAGTTACAGATTTCATAATTATTTTCGCCTTTTGTCAAGGTCTTTTGACAAATTACTATACAAATTGGAAAGTACTTTACTGCGATCTAGTGTGAATCGTATCCCCCTATGACCAGCTGAAAAAAGTCCAACTTGGTCGATCAGTATCGATGAAATCATTACTCATTATTATCTAATATCTTTGTGTGTTTCCGTAGCATCCAAACTGCTTATCCAGATTTCACAAATGAGATATCAATCGATCCGTCATATCGTCCGGGTGACATAGGTACATTTTGTATATATGAAATAAATATGATGAATGATGAATGATAGGTACCTACGAGTACATAAAAAAAACGGTTGGTCTCAAAAATTTTTTTTTTTGCTTCTTTAACGAGTGGTATATCAAATGATAGGTCTGAATAAGTTAATTTTAAAAATGTAAACATTGTTAGCTGTAAATAGCTGCAGAGTTTGCAAAAATTTAAACTTTTCAGGAAGAATTTTCTCGTAGCCGGATATTAGTTTTTGCAACGTATATCTTGTTTTAAATCTGTACTTGACTGGCTGACCTTGCTTGACAACAGCGCGTCTGACCGGCGTCACTCTTAAACGCTAACTGCCAGCAGAGGAGTTCGGAAAGCGCGCGCTTCGGCAGCGCTGTCCAACGGCGCGCGCTTCACGGACGGCGCGTTTGACGGCGTGACTATGAAACGGGGCGGCTACTTTCTAGTGTAATTGCAAGCGCGCGCGTCTGGACGGCGCTGTTCAAACGCATGACTCTAAAATCAGCCTTGTTTGATTTATTTGAATACATACTTAGCGAAGTTCGACGCAAAGAGTACCTATATAATCACTTCGTTCGACGTATCAGTGTAAGAAACAAAAGCACTTTGCTTTTTAACATTCGTAAAAAGCTGCTATTCGTATTGATCATTATAGTTTACATTTGAGTTTTATTGAAAAACATTCAAATGTTTCACTTAATTGGTTGAGGTACATATGAGATAGCATCTTTGCCATTGAAATTCAAATTGAAACACTTTTAACTTAACTTTAACACTAAATCTTTCACAGTTATTTAATTTGCAGTAGTTGATTAATGGAGGACGTCACCCGTGTGGTTCCGGGTTAGAATAGAACCACTCCATCTCTTCATGTGGATGTCGTAAGAGGCGACTAAAGGACTAAGCACAGAAATCTCGTGCTACAATTGCATTCCCGGCAGCTGGTTGTAAAACTTTTCGCACAAATACATTTCCAAAGAGGGTTGACATCAGGTAGGCGGCCGGTCGTAAAACTATAGCCAAATCATTTAAACTGTTCCGGTTATTTCTTCTCCATTTTGCAAGGTGTTTGGCATCCATGCATGTCAATGGACACATTGACATGCATGTTATATTGGAACGCGCTTAGACGAAGAAGAAGAAGAGTTGATTAATGGAGGACTGCATTCGCAAGTTAATTATTTTTGGATCTTTGAATTTCCATACGAGGTATTTTAGATCTCCAACAACTACGACTCGTCCACTCTTAGTCATGTCCGTTTCAGCGGCCGCAAAAAGGTGAGTTTGTCATCGTTTCTAAAACGTAGTGTGTATCACGTGCTTACTTAAATCTATGGTTACCAACTACCACAGACCAAGGTTACTACTAACGAAAACATTGTGGGTGGCTCTTTCAATTACATTATAGTTAAATATATATTATTTTTTAATTTTAAAAACATCTTAATTTTTTTAAATTATTCTTTAGAAAATACATTTTAAATAATTTTATCGTTTTATCGCTTATGTAAATGTTATCGTTTTGAAATCCCTCCGCAGCAAGCGGACCCAAAAATCTATATTATTTATGGTATACGTTCAAGATTCGCAATGTTATGGCTGTGTGCGTGCCCTTCAAAGGTTAAAAATGACAGACCCCCGCTCTCGGGGGTAAGTCCCGTGATGATGAAACCGGAGCCGCACCTCTCGACACCCTCAGTTGCTCACATTGTGTTGCGCGCTGGCCGCATCTTCGTGGCTAGTTAGGGTGCCCACATGTAGTGTAGCCAACGAGCAGCAAGTCACCATCTACCAGGCTAAAATTTTGGTGAGAGATTTTTAGGTAGATGTCCGAATCTCACTCCATAACCCGCTCCATTAACATCACATCTAAATAGCCTATGCCAAAGATAATCCCTCCCTGGCAATAGTTTGGCAGCTATGAAGGACTGTCCGTTAGTGCATCTCAATGGTACATTAAGGGAAAGACGTCCATAGATGCAGCCATCTCACTTTTTAAATAAAAAGGTACTAAAAGGCCTCTTCATGTTGGCTTTGGCCCCATTAACGCCTCAAAGGACCGGGTCCCCATGGACTCGTGGCTGAAAAGCGTACCGAAATAATAAAAATAATCAACTTCTCCAAAGGGCCTCTACGTGTTGGATCTGTATCCCCACACAAGCCTCCCGAAGGACCGGGGTGAAAAGACCCGTGAACCCAAAGGAGATACAAATAATAATAACAAAAAGATAATTTCACTCTGCAACATTTTGTTACTTTTGTAACTTAAATCTGTATAGTTTCATTTCATAACAAAATCAAACTTGACCAATTTTACTGACAAAACTTAGTAAAATAAAAATAGTTTTTTGTATATAATTCTGCTCCATTCTTTGTTAGAATTTCCACAGAAATAAAATTGATATTTAGTGTCAAGTGATCCGTAACTAATTTATAAAATAAGTTACGTTCTATGTATATACACTATCACAACATTTTACGATATCCTTGTTCTGATGGCTCCAAAAGTCTACATGTATATATCGAAAGGGAAATCATCGACTTAGAAGTAAAGTTCTATCAAAATTATGTGAGATGATTTCCCTGAGATATATAGCAAACCTCCCTCCCCACTGCTTATCTGCAATCCCCCAATGATTATCGTAAAATATGTGTGTGCAACTAGTCTGTGTGGTTCCGGGTTAGAATAGGACCACTCCATCTCTTCCTCATGGATGTCATCATCTCGTGCTACAATTGCATTTCCAAGGAGGGTTAACGTCTGGCGGCGGCCGGTTGTAAAATGTTTCTTACAAATACATTCCCAAAGACGGTTGACGTCAGGCAGGCGGCCGGCTATTTCTTCTCCATTTTGCAAGGTCTTTGGCATCCTTGGGTGACCAGCATTGACATGCATTATATTTGAAGAAGAAAAGGCGGGAACGCGCTTAGACGAAGAAGGAGATGTGTGTGCAACTAGTAAGCATCTCAACTAAATGAGGCTGGACGGGGCGCGGCTAACCGGTCAAACGTCATATACCGTCACAAACAAAATAATTTTTTTTAAATCTCAAGCTGTGTTTCGGCAAACGCATATTATACGTTACTATATGTATATATCTCAGGAATCATCTCATATAATTTTGATAGAACTTAATTTCAGGTAAGTTCGTTCAATCATAAATAATACATAAAATCTCAAGGTGCTGCGTTAAAAACAAAAAAGATACAGGCCAAAAACTAAGTCATCCGGGTGTAAAAACAATGTTGTAGCATTTAAGGGTTAAGGATAAAGACGTGATAGTGTAGACTAACTTACATATGTAAACTCGTCAAAATGGTGGCTGTTCCGGCTGATAAAGATATTCCTCTCCACAATGATATAATGCAAGATGTACACCCCGTAGTTGAGACGGCCGAGCGACGTCAACGGGGACCATTTGAAGAAACTGTATAAAATACCTGCAAAATGAAAGCAGTAGGGTTACTCCAAAAGCGGTACGCAAGACGTACGTTAATAATATAATATCGTCAATCCTCTAGGTCACCACGTCGTTGCTTCGCACGTCGTTGTAGCGCCAGACGTATTCCACACCACGCGGTCTCAAATGACGTCATCCGTCGCACCCAGGCATCTTCTGCTGGGCCAGCAGTGCTTGAGCCTAATGGCATCACCCGAGACGATGGCAAAAAACGGCATGACGCTCTTCCCATGGAAAAACGGGCGGCCGCTCGTGTGTGATGCCACATGCGTGGACATGGTTGCCCCAACTCACGTAAGAGCGACCACTCGCAAAGCGTGCGCAGCTGCGGGGGACAACTTTTTTTTGCGTTTTTGCCGTGGAGACCTTGGGGCCTTGGGGTGCGGAAGCCTGTCAGCTGTACAAAGACATTTCCGCATGCCTTATTGACGCCTCAGGGCTGGCGCGCATTTTGGCTAAAGGTTGAGCCTGGCCATTCAACGCGGCAATACCGCCATCCTCTTGGACTACTGGATTGGGTTCTTTCGGCGTAATTTTTACAGTAGTGGTCGTTCTGATACGGTAGTAGTTTGTAGCTTTTGCACTAAAAATAATTAAAAATAAATGGGCAAGTGCGAGTCGGACTCGTACATGAAGGGTTCCGTACCTCCGTAAAATGTTTTAAAACGCTAAAAAGACACGTTTTTTGTATGACAACCCCTTTAATTTTTAACTTTTTTATATTTTTATTATTTTTTGCTATAGCGGCCATAGTAATACATAATCTGTGAAAATTTCAAGTATCTACTTAATGCCATTATAAAGATCTAGTTAAAAACGCTGAAAAAAACACGTTTCTTGTATGACGCCCCCCTTTCATTTTTAACTTTTTTTTATTTTCAGTATTTATTGTTATAGCGGCACAGTTATACATAATCGGTGAAAATTTCAAGTGTCCAGCTATTACGGTTCAGGAGATATAGCCCTGTGACAGACGGACAGACAGCGGAGTCTCAGTAATAGGGTCCCGTTTGCACCCTTCGGGCACGGAACCCTAAAAAAAGATTTATCCTACATTAAATATCCTACAAAAAACTTTGACTTTGAATTTGGACACCCTACCCTGCGCAGCGTGTTTCCGAATGCTTCTTCGACTCAACACTTGTATAGCGTTGGGCTAAAGAAGCTTTCGGGCAGGCAAATTGTTTGTGCGTATTTCCGAATGCTTGTAATACATAATCGGTGAAAATTTCAAGCATCTAGTTAATGCCATTATAAAGATCGAGTTAAAAATGCTGAAAAAAACAAGTTTCTTGTATGACGACCCTCTTAAATTTTTAACTTTATCTTATTTTTTGTATTTGTTGTTATAGCAATCATAGTAATACATTATCTGTAAAATTTAAAAGTATATACTTAATACCATAATATAAATCTAGTTAAAAACGCTGAAAATACACGTTTTTTGTATGACGACCCCCTTTAATTTTTAATTTTTTCTTATTTTGTATATTTGTTGTTATAGCGGCCATAGTAAAACATAATTGGTGAAAATTTCAAGTGTCTAGCTATTACGGTTCAAGATATAGAGCCCTATGATAGACGGATAGACAGACAGACAGCGGAGTCTCAGTAATAGGTTCCCGTTTGCACCCTTCGCGTACGGAACCCTAAAAATGAAGAACACCTATCGTATACATCCATATCTAAGTAAAGATAAATTAGTCCGATATCCATGGAGTGCTCGTTACTGAAGTAGAACATGCAATATGATTATGGACATTGTTTAGAATTATAATTATTGTTTTAGAATTGAATTTATTGCTTAAATTATCCTTGCTTTTTTCATTATTAATTTTATTGTATGTAATGCATGTATGTAAAAATGTAATTAGATGTAACTTATTTAACCGAAATAAATTTAAAAATTGAACGAAAGGGTTGCAAAATGCAACTGCAAATGCCTGTGGCTGATATGGTGAAGATGATATAATGACACTGTGAGGGCTACGTACCCAGGTCGCCGTACTCCGCCAGCGCGATGAATCCGCAGGCGGCGGCTGCAAACACTATCCTGAAGAGGCTGGTGAACACCGCGCTGCCCGCCGCCGTGGGGTCCTTGTAGTACATCCCGCCCAGCTGCGCCATGGAAGTCATGACCGCCAGGCACAACACCAAGTATATGTACGAGGCTATCTGTAAGTATATACATATAGCAGTGGTGGTTCAGTGGTGTACACACTGACTGTGTGTGTAAGGCACAACTTCTATGCTCATTATAGTGAGAAATATGTATTTTTCACGACGTATTTCTTAGAAAACAATTACTATAAAGTTTTAAATTGTTGAAAATACGTAGTAAACATGCCATCATCATCATTTATCATTTCAGCCGCATTACGTCCACTGCTGGAGCTACTGCTGCTGTCACGTTTTATTAAAGATAAATAAAACTGCAAATTAAGATACTTAAGTTTTGTGAAATTAAGATACTTATATCCAAATTGACACGTTTGCTATTAAAGACAAATAAAAATACGACTTTAGACACTTAACTTTGATAAAGTTTAGATACTTAAGATTACGAAGCAGATACTTAAGTGTAATTATAATGGCAGAATATACAACTAACTAAAATCTAACTAAATCAACAGTAAGTCTCTGGGTCGAAGTGGGCTTTAACGAGGTTGGATTTAGATGTAGCCGCACTTCCCTTGACCGCCGTCTTATGCAGCAGCAGCTGGCGGCGAAGGTAAGCGAAACGTAGTTCCTGTTAGGACAAATGGAACACTCAATAGCAGAAAACAATATTGACGTAGCAGTCTAGGTGGCTTTAATTACACATAATATGTTCATATCTTAAACAAGCATACATTCACACGCTTGTGCAAAACTACTACGGTGTAAGCGGAGGCCTAGGCTCATACAGCTTTATTAAATGAATCTGAAATGAAGTGGCAGTCAAGCAGAAACGGTTACATTAATAACTGTTGGCATTGAAAATACGAAAGGTTTAATTAACATGTATGAAAACACCTTTTTAGTAAGAAGTACTTGCAAAATCTAAATTACGAAGGAAAAAATAATGTTAGTAAACTGCAATCAGTATTGTGAAAAATAAGATTAATACCTATTCTAAAAGAACATTTTGTAAAACTTACCCAGTACGGGACTTTCCACAAGCACACAAAATTAAGATCTGTGCAGGTGATGTATATGAACGCATTGGCCTATTTGTATCTGTGGTCACATCTATGCAGTCAGTAATAAACGCGCATTCAAACGACTCTGTTGTTTTACTCACATACGTATCATTGGCGACGAGTCGGTACGATTACCCACGAATAAAAAAGTAAAATGGCCTTTTTAGGGAATTTGCCTATTTTCGATCATAAAAATAGCGAATGGGCGATATTTAAAGGCAAGTTAACGCAGTTTATCAAGATAAACAAGATAGAAGATACCAATAAGACGGGGATCCTGCTGACGCATCTCGATGAGGAGTCATATCGCTTGGCGCGCAACTTGGCATACCCGACGGAACTGGAGGCGCTGAGTTTTGCAGCGCTGGTTCAGCTGTTGGATACGCACTTCAAGAAAAAGCAGGCCTCGTTCGTAGATAAGGCAAAATTCTACGGGGCGACCAGAAGTTCAGGCGAATCCTTGGGAGACTGGGCGGCGCGACTTAGGGGTCTCGCAAGTCATTGTGAGTTCGGCACCGCCTTGGAAACGGTTCTGCGGGATCGTTTCGTCCTAGGCCTGGGCGCGGGCCCGGAACGCGATAAGCTGTTCGAGCAGAATGCGTCTACGTAAACGTTGGCAAGGGCGGTTGATTTGGGGGAACAAGCGGCATGTGCCAAGGAAGCCAAGGTGATGTGCGCGACCGAAGCAACGGTGGTCAAAGGAGAGCCGGTATTCCGGGCGACAAGCCAGTCGCGTTTCGGTCAAGGAGGAAATTCTCAACGTGACGGTACTAATAGCGCTTGGGCTAAGGACTCGTCTCGTTGTAAGGTTTGCGGGCTACGGAACCACCAGAGTGACAAGTGTCGTTACAAGTCTTATCGGTGCCAAAAGTGTAGTGACAAGGGTCACCTTAAGAAAGTGTGTGAAAATCAGCGTACGAAAAAGTTCGTTAACCATTTCGACACGGAAAGTGAATGCGGCAACCAGGTGATGGGCACGTCTTGCGAGGAGTGTCAGAACTTTAATTTAAGGTACGTAAACGACAAGCCAATTTTATCAGATGTATTTTTAGGCAAAACAAAAGTTACAATGGAGTTAGACACAGGTTCAGGTAGTTGTGTAATATCTGAGGATCTATACAAAGAAAAGTTTTCCAGTTATGTATTGCTTAAATGTTTTGTAAGAATGTGTTTTTATGATGGGCATAAAATTTCTCCTTTAGGTTATTTTAATATAAATGTTACGTATAATATAATTAAATTTTTTGTTATTAAGAATGGTGATCCACCATTATTAGGGAGGGACTTTATGTCTGCCTTTAAGTTGATTATTACAACAAATATGCACACTATAAACAAACACACAGATCTGAATGAAGTTCTAACAAGGTTTCCGAACTTATGGAATGACGAGTTGGGTGCCTTTAATAAATTTAAAATAAGCCTAAAGTTGAAGGAAAATGCTATTCCAAAATTTTTTAAACCTCGTACAGTTCCTTTCGCTTTACGGGATAAGGTGGAAAAAGAAATAGACCGTTTAGTTTCCTTAGGTATCCTCGTCCCTGTTAACTATGCTGATTATGCTACACCAATTGTGCCAGTTTTGAAAGATAATGGGCAAGTAAAAATTGCTGGCGATTTTTCGGTTACACTTTATAAAGATCTTATCATTGACAAATATCCTTTACCCCGTATAGAAGAAGTCTTTGCAAAGATAGGTGGAGGCGAAAGGTATAGTAAAATTGATTTAAAAAATGCGTACAATCAATTTGTTCTGGATGGTCCATCTCAGAAACTCGTAACCATCAATTCGCACAAAGGATTATATTCTTTTACGAGATTAGTGTATGGTCTAGCAAATGCCCCAGCTATTTTCCAAAAATCTATGGAGACCTTGCTCTCAGGTATTGATGGAGTGAGCATTTGGTTGGATGATGTGTGTATCACGGCCAAGGATAGAAACACGCACCTGGAAAGACTTAACGAAGTCTTGTGTAGGTTAAATAATGCCGGGTTGAGGCTTCACAAAGACAAATGTGATTTTTTCTAGAAAAGTGTTACCTATTTAGGTTACGTTATTAGCAAGGAAGGAATTAGAACTTGCCCGAATAAAGTACAGGCTATACTAAACGCGCCGTAGCCCACTAATGTTACGGAGGTGAAGAGATTTTTAGGCGTAGTGAAATAAAAATGAAATTCCTATAATAGTATAGGAATTTCATTCCAAGCGCATCATCAGTGCTTAGCCCTCTGCACGAATTATTTCGTAACAATGCACCATGGGAGTGGGGTGAACGACAGCGGCGCAGTATGGCGGCCGTGCGCCGAGAGCTGGCTTCGGAACGGGTGCTGGCGCACTTTGAGCCAGCCGCGCAGCTCGTGCTGGCGGTAGACGCAGGCCCGGCCGGGCTCGGCGCTGTGCTGTCACAGCGCGCGGCTGACGGCACTGAGCGTCCGCTAGCTTACGCGTCACGGACACTGGGGCCTAGTGAAAGAAATTATAGCCAAATTCAAAAGGAGGCGACGGCTATTATATTTGGGGTCAAAAGGTTTCACCAATATTTGTACGGCCAGGAACGCCCATTTATTTTGAAAACTGACCATAGACCCCTAGTATCCATTTTTAATAACAAATCTGGCATACCTGTTACTACTGCACTGAGATTGCAAAGATATGCTATAATATTATCCGCGTATAATTATGTAGTGGAGTACGTATCAGGTAAACATAATTCTGTAGCAGATTATTTTTCGCGCGCTCCTATCAAAGATAACAAACCGGTAGATACGAGTGCAGATATAGATACCTACTATGCACTAAGATTTCTTGACGCTGCGTTCCCGGCGATTACGCTAAACGAGATCGTAAACATGACTCAGCAAGATAAAACCTTAATGACCGTAGTTAGGTATATGCAAATTGGTTGGCCAAGAAAAATAAACTGTAAATTAATATTACCGTATTTCCATTGTAAGACTGACTTACAATACGAAAATGGTTGTTTATTTAGGGGGCACAGGGTGGTAATACCGTCTAGTCTAAGAGATAGAATGTTAAAAGAGCTGCATGACTCCCATTTAGGAATAACAAAAACAAAAAGTAATGCTCGAGCTAGGATGTGGTGGCCAGGTATAGACGGCGACATCGAACGTTGGATAGGCTCGTGTGCTACCTGCGTGAGTGTGCGCGCAGCGCCGCCCCGCGACCCGCCCGCGCCCTGGCCTGCGGCCGCTGGCCCGTGGCAGCGTGTGCACATCGATTATTTGACGGTTGCACAAAAAGTATACTTAGTGGTTATAGATTCTTATAGTAAATGGTTCGAATGTATATATATGAATAATGGGACTTTGACAATGCACTTATTACCAAACTAAAGGGAATATTTTCTACATTCGGAATACCAGAGTTACTAGTCTCGGATAATGATGTCAAAATAAATTCCGTGGAGTTTAAGGAATTTTGTATAGCTAATGGCTTGAGATATATTACATCTCCCATTTATCACCCGCCGTCGAACGGTCAGGCGGAAAACTCTGTTAGAACGTGTAAGAAAATGTTGAAATGTATTATGGAGGAATATAGTAATTTAAATGTATTACAGGAAAAATTATATGGATATTTATTTAATTATAGGAACACCGTGCATTGCACCACCGGCCACACACCAGCTCAGTTAATGTTCGGGAGAAAACTACGTTCACGTCTTGATTTAATATTACCATCAAAGAAAAAGCTATCAGATCAACATGTACCGGTTAAAAGAAGTTTTTAAATAGGTGACGTTGTATGGGCCCGATGGTACAGTGCTCGGAAAGAGACTTGGCAACTAGGTATCGTAAAAGAGAAAATTGGAAATAAAATGTACAAAATTTTAATTCATAACACAAATTCATACTGTATAAGACATGTCGATCAAATGTTAAAATATAAGGGATTAATGTTCAAGACAACATAGCTCATGAATCTCAAATTCCACCTTTAGCGCCGTCTGCATCATCAGTTCTGCCATCAGTGGCTGATGTTATTCCTTGTTTACCGGAGCAATCAAACAACGGCACTGATATTCATGAAGGTGAGGTGTTTGATATTGATGAAGCACCGAAAGTGGGGTGATTGTGAGGAAGAACAGGGGTGTGAGAAAGGGATCATGGACAATGAAGCCATAGTTTTACCACGTCAAAGTTCTGAAAACGAATCTGGCCAAACTGTACCGCGTAGTGAGGTATCGTCGGCTACAGTTCAAGAGCCCTCACTGAAACCCTCGCGTAGCAAGAGACCTAGGAAAATAGTTGATTATAAAAAGTATTTTTAGATTTTATTTCTTATTATGTATATATTATTTTTATAGGTGATTATTGATGTGATTCCTCCTGTTTCATGTTATTTCTAGCTTGTGCTACTTATATTAACCAAATAATCTTTGTTATCAGGTTCCAAAAATTAAATGTGGAGGAATGATGTATATGAACGCATTGGCCTATTTGTATCTGTGGTCACATCTATGCAGTCAGTAATAAACGCGCATTCAAACGACTCGGTTGTTTTACTCACATACGTATCAATTATCCCCAGGTTTTTCACGGTTGATTTGAATGGTATAATATTACCGTCAAGGTGAATGTTGGGTAATCTGGAGTTGTGGACTTTGCTAATGAAATGAGGACTGCCAATAATGATCGTCTGGGATTTATCTGCGTTGACCATAAGCCCGAAGCTATGTGACCAATTTGCTATAGCAGCAAGGTCAGAATTAATGACGCTGATAGCGTGATGAAGATCGACAAAAGGGGCGGTCATATAGATTTGCAGATCATCTGCATATAGATGACGGGAAGAAGTTAGTAAAGAAGAAGTAATACTATCTATGAAAATAGAAAAAAGAACCGGGGAAAGCACTCCTCCCTGAGGAACGCCCGCTGCAAGTTCACACCAATCAGACTTATGCTGATCGATCTTTACCAGCTGCTGGCGACCCCGTAAGTAGGAGCGGAACCAAGCTAAAGAGGACTCAGAGAAAGTTAGTGTTTTAAGAATACCAAGTAAGATGTCAAAGTCCACTGCATTAAAAGCATTGGAAAAGTCTAGCAGGACCAGTACAGTAGCTGTTTATTCTCAATATTATAACGTATGTCGTCTGATATTTTGACAAGGGCAGTTGTGGAGCTATGTCCAGTTCTAAAACCAGACTGATGTGGACTTAAAAGGCCGTTCTATGAAAGATGTTCCTTTAACTGCTGTTGCATGTAGTGCTCCAAGATCTTTGATAGCAAGGGAAGAATTGAAATTGGACGGAAGTGGGAGGGTAAGGATGGATTAGGTTTCTTAGAAAGGGGAATAATATGTGCAAGTTTCCATGCAGAGGGAAAAACTTCTGAGGTCAAGGAAGTATTCAATATATCCGCTAATGGTAAGGAAATTAGAGGTACTATGGGTTTTATCATTTCAAGGGATATATCGTCATTCCCAACCGCATTGGACTTGAGCTTTCCAATAATATCAACCACCTCGTCTGCAGTAATTACCTCAAGGTATAGTAAGGTAAAGGTAAGTGGGACAATTATTATTCGTATTCGTTTCCCAGTGATTTTTGCTCCCGGGCCTGAATTTTTAATTGCGATACTGTCTCCTCCAATCTCTGTCTACTCTAATTTACTAATTCTGCTTACCACCGAATCTATACGAGCATCGAACCTATCCATTCGGTTATTAACAGCTTCGGTAAACGTTGTCATCCTATCGCACAATCCTACCAACTTCAGGCCCATCGCACGCATCTCTCCAGCGACATCCACAGCGTGTGATTTAGGTAAGCCTTCAATTTCCATGTCGATTGAGTCATCGACTATGACTTCGAGTAGCTTGGAAGATTTAGTTCTCAAAGTGACATTTCGGCTGTCATTGATAGGACTTATAGAACCAGATGCGTTGTCACTAAAGGTAGAGTTGCAGGCAACTGGATTTGCACGAACTGGTATATTAAGGTTGCCTTGCTTGGGTACCTTGCTAAGGCATTCAGGGTACTTCCAACTTAGCTTACGTTCAGCATTCCCAGCGTAAAAGGACCGGTAGCGCTGACTTGAGATATTCAAGTATAGGATATAATAAGCTGATTTACATGCAGAGCAGCGTAGGTATTCTTTCTTTAATAAAGAGCCTGAACATGCTGCACAGTGCTCCGGAACCACAGCCTTTGACGAATTAATTTTTTAAATGTAGTCGGTAACGATCTCTTTGAGCAACTTAAAGAAACAAGGGAAAAGCATGTCTCCAAAACAAGGCCGATGCCTAGTTCATCAGTATTATTGTAAATCTCGGAGTTGTTTCCTAGCGCGCAACGCCCTCCAACACTAAGGGGCAAGAGAGTTCACAAGCGAATGTATCGATGATCTAGTGCTTAATTCCTCAGTACAATTGTAGATGGCAGTAAATCTCGACGTACTTCTTCAACGTGCAACGCCCTCTATCGCTGATAGGCAAACGCATTAAAAGAGTTAACAAGAGAATGTATCGATGGTCCGGTGCTTAAATAAATAAATAAATTAAAAAAAAAAAAAAATCTTTTATTTCAAGCTACAGTGGCCCATATCTTATTTTAAGTTACATCTGTCTCCTCGCACTATACTAGCGTACTCAACATGTAGTTCATTGTGTTTAATATACACTTCGGCATCCATTCTTCCATCTATCACTTTCAAGATTCCATTGGTGCTCCCACGCATTCTTCGCATCATGGAAGCAGACTTTTTGCGCATGATGGCATAAAAATCATCTATGCCAGCATCCGCAAACATGCCTGATGCACTACAAAATCGTGGGAGCCCCAACAGAGCCCTGAATGTGTTATTATATTGAATCCTCAGAGCACTGTAGGCTTTGGCAGTATAGTTGGTCCATAGTGCACACGTGTAAAAGCTTTGGCAATATGCTTGAAACAATGTTTTTTTAACTTCTGCGTTGCAACGAATAAATCTATGAGCCAACATATTTCCCTTTACCGACAGCGCTCTGCGTTCTCTTTCAACGTCCAAATTATCCTTCATATTTTCTGATAAGATATGCCCTAAATACTTAAACTGTGCAACACGTTTCAAAGGTACTCCATTCAGCATCAGTGGTGGAATATTAGATGGTTCTTTAATATTGCCTTTAAACAACATGAACTCACTTTTGCACTCATTATATTTTAAACCATGCTGCACAGCGTAAGTCTCACAAACTTGAAGTAGCTTTCTCAATCCACCCGGTGAAGGAGAAAGCAAAATCATATCATCGGCATAATTTATGTTGTTTACTGAAACACCATCGATCCTGCAACCAACATCCATATTGCTCAGTTCACAAATAAGTTCATTTATATATAAATTAAATAGCCTATGTGAAGACAAACCACCTTGCCTTACACCACAATTCAGAGAATACTCATCCGAATGAGCGTTTGCCCATTTAACTACATTTTTTTGATTCTGATACCAATATGAGAAAAGACCAATAACTTCCGGGGATACGCCTGCCTTCATTAATTTATCCCATAGCAAATAATAGACCACAAGGTCAAATGCTTTAGACAAATCCAGGAAACAGGCATAAATTGGAGTCTTCCTTTTGACATAATAATTTGTCACATATTTCACTGTAATGACTGCACTTTCTGTGGAAAGATTTTCACGGAAACCAAACTGAGAGTCATGAAGTTTGATTTTATCTGCCAAAGTGACATCTAGTATTTTATCCAATATCTTTGCTAATATTGTCGCCAAAGATATTGGCCTGTAATTGTTTTTATCAGACATGTCCCCAGAAGCATTCTTTACAAGTGGTATTACAATAGTTCTCATTAAGCCAGGTGGTAAATATGAATGTCTAATACAGAATGTAAATAGCATAGACAGAACTCTGTATATGTGAGGCCCTGCATGCTGCAAATGCTCAATGCTGAGTCCGTCATGCCCTGGAGACTTTCCTCTTTTCATATTTTTTATTGCATTACGCACATCACTACTGGTTATTCTCAAAGGATTATCAATGGTTAGTTGGCTTAGTTCCTCGGTACAATTGTAGATGGCTGTAAATCTATACGTACTTTCTCAACGTGCAACGCCCTCTATCGCTGGGAGGCGAAAGTATTAAAGTATAGTAAGTAAGTATTGAAAGGTACGTTACAATAGCAAATTTAAAATTAATCACAGTTTCAAGTTATTCATAAATGTTTATTTAGCTTATTTGTCAACAAGAGCGCGCACAGATATTGTTGGTGTAATATTCTAGTATCAAATATCCAGCTACTGACAGATTTAAGAGTTATTGACCACAGCTTTTAATATCCAAATATCACTTTTTCTTGTGTTATTTTTGTGCTACTAACACTATCACTTAGTTATTATTACACAACCCGCAAAATTCTTCCATAACTTTCACAAACGATAACTTTTTCTAATTTTAAAACAAAATAAATACGGAGCACGAATTTCACAGTAGGTCGCTTACCAGCGACCTTGGTTAGATCGTCTGACCACCTTGTGGCTATATCAGTGGCTTTCGTTCTCCTACGAATTTTCTCATTTCTGATTATTATTTATTAGTAGAGAAACACCGAGCATAGCCCTCTCCATAGTAAACATGTAAACTTATAGAAAATAAAGTTTCTGTGTTGTAAAGTGTAACTTTGTAAATCTACTCAAAGTGGCACGCACTTGGCCGATTTATTTTAATTACCTTTGGTATACGTTTTCGGTAGTGAGCTGGCTTATATTTGAGAAATATCCAACCCATCATCATGCCGATTAGGAACGGTCCCGCCTTTGTGTGTGGAGAAATAAATAAGGGCATATTTCGGTTTTTCCGCATATCACGAATTGACCTGAAATAAGTATAAATGCTGTTATCTATCTGGACATCTAGAAAATTTTTGATGGAAAATGCCTACCTACCATAGGGTAATGATTATATTACTTATTAAAAAGACAAAAATGTGTAGAAAGCTTACATAAAAAAACCACTTCACTCCACACATGAAATACAATTATTTTTTCTCGTATCTTAAATTAAAATATGTAAGGACTGCGATCAATGGGCAACAGACAAATAAACCAAGTATTCCTTCTTAGCAAGGTCATGGGTCTGAGGCTGGCATGCTCACTAAAATTTCTAGACTTGTGGTAGCGTCGTGGGTCGGGCCGCTGGATTTCCTCTTTATGGTTGAGTTTAGCGATGGCTGATCCACGTGTCAACTCGTGAACAGGTGCCGCCAGTAGGGACTGGTCAGCTCGGCTCTGTTTTTTTTAAACTACTCAGTGTTACCTATATCTGTAAATTGGATTTGGCACTCGTTCGAAAGCTTAACATGTTATATTGCGATAACATTGTATTAGGCATAATATCTTTGTAAACTGACAAAGCCCTTCTGGCGCGTAGGCGACCAATAAAAAATAAAATAAAGTTTATTTAAACAAAGATTTTTTTACAAACACATAGATGTTTTAGAGTATGTAAACATCTAGACAAATGGTCGAGTAACTAAGACTAATAGTAAAAGGTTTATCATTTTGGCGGGCCATATAGAGTACAAACAACTATATTTACTATACGGTATTATATGTTTACAGTTTGTTTAGCTACTAAAATATGTTTTCCTTTGTAATATTTCTTATATTTATCTGTATTTTGCCAACAAGGGGAATAAGAGAATTACTAAAGATACATATGTTTATCAAGTCAATTAAGAATACAAATAACTTAGTGTATAAGAAGAATTAAGATAAGTTTACACATAATTCGTGTATGAGTAAAATACTGTGTATGAGTTTCTTTCGGCGTGTCCTCTCTTAGAGAAGTGGTCGTTGCAAGACATTAGTATACAAATAAACATGACACGTAGTGGTAGGTACACTAAAAAAATTGACGTGTAAAAGTGTAATTACTGAATAGATTCCTGAATTTATTTAAATCATTCAATTTGTTCAATTTATTTTTAGAACCAACTAGAATACAAGGTGATTCTGAAACATGTATAGATAATGTTTTCTGTAATTGCACTGACTCTTAAAATGATCCGGATGTTTTGTACAATAAAATGTTGATAGTAGAATCAGCATTTAATAAAAATTCCCTCTTAAAAAGAGGAATAAACGTAATTGCAAAAAGTTAGGCAAATGGGCTACTATGGGAATTCATATTAGCAGGAATAGGTTCTATGAATTACTAGCTATGAAAGCCTATATAACCAAAAACCTGATTTCATTGATTACGTAACAACTTATTCAAAGATTTTAAAAGAGTATGCTTGTGCGTTAACTCATTATACACTAAAAAAACTATTATAGATTCACGTAAAATATTATAAACACTGAAACCAGGAAAACCAAGCAACGTGATAACAAGATTGAATTATAAATCAACAATGAGGTTCTCGATACTGAAGCATATGTTGCCCTTTGAGAACATTTTTACAAACATTTCCTCTTAATACCACTGCCCCCCTAAGGTCCTCATCAAAAAAATCTAAAAAGCTTTTAACCAGTAGCATATTTTAATATGTAACACCTAGAAATATCATTGACTTTTAAAAGTTTAAATAATAAAAAAACAGGTGATTTGTGGGACATTTCAGTATCCGTTATTAGTAACATTATATATATAATTGCGCCTTATTTAGCTTCTATATTTAATAAATGTGTAGAAGCGGGATCTTTTCCTAACATGATGAAATTGAGTAAAGCCTTTTATTTAATCTGTTGATAAAAATGATCCAAAAAATTACCGACCTATTTCTATTATGCGATCTCTTAGCAAAATAATTGAAAAGTTAATTTTTAACCAATTATTAGATCTTTTTAACAATAACAGTCTATTCCATGGTGATAATAAATTATGAATTAACAAAGGGTCGATCAACAACAAATGCAGGTGTTGAACTTCTACAAAACATCTATGATGCTTGGGAGTGTTGTCAGAATGCAATTTGTATTTTTTGTGACCACTCCAAGGCATTCGATTGTGTAGAACTCGATACCCTTCTATTCAAACTTGAGCACTTTGGAATAAAAGGTAAATCTCCTAAACTGATCTAGTCTTATTTGAGTAGCCGAATTCAAAAAGTTTGTGTAAATCAAGTAAAATCCACTGGATCAACTGTAAAGATGGGCGTGCCTCAGGGTTTACTCGTGGGTCCTTTGTTATTTCTTATACATATCAATAATTTACCTTACTCTGTCAAAAATTGTAAAGCTGTACTATTTTCTGATGATATTTTGTTTTCCGCGTAGATAGGAAAACTGACACCTCTGACGAGGTTAACTGTACATTGGTGCAAGTGTTGGAATGGTTTACGGCTAATAATTTTGTACTTAATGCAAAAAAAAACTGAATCTATAAAATTCTGCTTACTAAATGTTACAAATGTTCCAACACAAATATTAATTAATAAGGAATTATTAAAAAAAAATTAATAAGGAAGCAGAAGACTCGGTTGAAAATATAACATTTCTGGGAATATCTCTTGACTCCCATATTAAAATATCCGTGCCCATATAAAAAAAATTGCTGGGAAATTTACTGCGGCCTACGCTGTTAGGAGAATTCAAGAGGTGCTCGGGCTTCGCTCTCGCCACGCATCTATCTATATTTCGCGTACACACTCGAAAATTGACCTTGAATGGCGGACATCTTGAATTTAAAAAAAAAAGACAAAAAACAAATGACAGTGTGACAGATAAATTTTTCTGTGATACTTAGTTTAAGACAGTGTCATACATTAACTACTATTTGCTATGGAACAACATACGGGGCTCACCATTTTGATAGCATTGCAAACAGTGTTGGTTTCAATTACATGTTTGCATCGCAGCGTGACTTCAGCACATAACGGTTGCTTGTGCCATTTACTTCTTGGATTTTTAGATAGTAGAACGCGGTGACGAGTTGGTTTAAGAACCGCTGCTTTTAGAAGCATGAAATTTAGCTCAAACGTTCCTTAAATGATAATGAATGAAGAAGGTAATAGCTGATAGTTTGTATAAAACTGATAATAGCTCATGGTTTAAAATCAAAGTTCACTGTATTACTATTCTCGAAAAATTCATTATTCAAAGGGGGGCAAAATAGGGGGTGGTAAATATATAGTGGAAGTTTGTATGGATAAAAGATGTATGGAAGTCTGTTTCGTTTATACGCTAAAACGGATGAACAGATTGGAATAAAATTTGGCATGTACATAACTTATAACCTGCATAAACACATAGGATACATCTTTTGCTGAAAAAAATGTAAGGTTCTCGTGGGTTTTTAAAATACTGTTTGATTACGCGTGCAATACCCTGGACAAAAGCTAGTTCTTTAATGTTTTAGTGAATTAAAAACGTGTATATGTAGTAAAATCGCATTTTCTATCCTTTTGAATGGTAATCTCTTTCCCTAGTTTCCACTCTTAGTTTTTTCCATTTTGTCCTGTTATGTTTTCTTTGTGTAAGTTGTATGTATGTATTTAAGTATTAGGTGTATGTATGTTTATTATAATTATTGTATATAAGTATGTTTATTATATTGACCACCCCGCACTACCTAATTTCCCATCATTTTTAGGGTTCCGTACCCAAAGGGTGCAAACGGGACCCTATTACTGCGACTCCGCTGTCTGTCCGTCTGTCCGTCTGTCTGTCCGTCAGTCACAGGGCTCTATCTCTTGAACCGTAATAGCTAGACACTTGAAATGTTTACCGATTATGTATTACTATAGCGCCTATAACAACAAATACTAAAAATAAAAAATAGTTAAAAATTAAAGGGAGTCGCCATACAAGAAACGTGTTTTTTTCAGCGTTTTTAACTTGATCTTTATAATGGCATTAACTAGATACTTGAAATTTTCACCAATTATGTATTACTATGACCACAATAACAACAAATATTAAAAATAAAATAAAGTTAAAAATTAGAGGGGGTCGTTATACAAGAAACGTGTTTCTTCAGCGTTTTAAAACATTGTATGGTGGTACGGGTGTATGGTGGTATTAGAATTTTATATACCTAGAGTTGTGTTGAGTAAAAATATTGAAATTGCGTCATTTCACATAGTACTTACTCCAAACCATAGAATACCGAAACGGGAAGGCCGTGTTTATTCTGTATGTAGCCAGGCATTGGCAAGAGCACCAAACACACGACGGAAAATATGTAGATTCCCAGGCGAACGTTTTTTCGGTAGATGACGCACAGCACCACCCCCAGCAGATAGAGGTGGAAGTCCACGGCTATCGACCATGCCGACAAGATACACTGCAACAAGTTTATGGTTACATCTGTTCACTTCTTTTTCTTCTTTGCACTAAATAGTCTTTCAATTTAATTCAATTCAAAAAATTTTTAAAAGCATAACTTTCTTATGCAATAAATGCTTAGTAGTGTCGGACCCTCCACCACCCGCCTATAAAACGACGCACTCAGTCGTGAGCTGGCCCATTTGCTGCTCGACCGTCGGCCGATAAGGTGATTGGTTCGATACTGCATGAGTTCGTTCCATTATTACGTTTTTCTTGTTGTTGATTTTTGTGTTGAAAATTAATGGCTGTTTAAGTTATTTTAAATCGAATCAAATATTCAAAAAATGTGTTCTTAAATTAAAATTAATGATTAAATTGAATTTTAGCGCTATAATTGTTTTTTTTTTTATGGACACTTAAAACACTTCTGTTTGCTAAAAGTATCATATACTTAAGTGTTTTAATAACCGAATTATGTACAGTTACATACAAGACTGTATTTACACCCAATTAATCCTCTAGTTATTAAAATATAGGGTAATGTAAGATCTCTACGTTAATTCATTAATACAAATAGTGAGATATAAGTGGACATACCCACTCTCAAGAGACACTTGGCGAGCATTTTGCCAAGTGGCACAAACAGTTAAATAAATTTAACAGAAAACAGGCAAAAACTCTATTGGGAGCATTGACTGAGCACTTTCACAATCACAGTCATCTCTTTAAAATTAGACTTGTATAATATCTTTTAATAATAGTCATTTTGTTTTGTTTTGCACAAATGTTGACGTCAAATCGTTACTTACAGCTAAGTTTACGCCGCTTCCTAGGCGCAAGTGCAGAAAAAGTGGCAACAAACTGCACTGCACGTTTTTTTCAAAGACGTCAACTAACAAACTTAAAACTTAAAATTAGTTATATGGATGGACTGAGATTACATTGTTTGTTATGTCATAATTAAATTGAATTAGAAGAATTGCGAAATTTAAAATAATGTCAATTTGTAAATTTACCTGACCTTGTGACCTTTATTATTTAGTCATTATAATAACTTAGCATTAGCAATGACACTCACATGGCGTAAATGATTTTTCTACGAGTATGTGTGAGAGCGAAACAATTTAACGCATTATTTTCTTGATTTTATCATGATGTTACTAGATGAGTGTCAATGGATGTCTATTTATGCTGTTAAATTAAATATTTCATCATCGTAGTTCCTTTTTTCATGTCATTGTATTCCAATTTAACTTGGTTCGATTAAAATGACTGATGTCTTTTGGATATCTTTGCGAGTATTTACAACGTTAACCCGTGTGGTTCCGGGTTAGAATAGGACCACTCTATCTCTTCCTGTGGATGTCGTAAGAGGCGACTAAAGGACTAAGCACAAACATCTCGTGCTACAATTGCATTCCCAAGGTGGTTTAACGTCGGGTGGCGGCCGGTTGTAAAACTTTGCGCACAAATACATGCCCAATGAGGGTTGACGTCAGGCAGGCGGCTGATTGTAAAACTATAGCCAAAACATTGAAAGTGTTCCGGCTATTTCTTCGTGATTTTACAAGGTCTTTGGCATCCATGGGTGATCATTGACATGCATATTATATTTGGAGAAGAAAAAGCGGGAAAGCGCACCCCGGGCTCTGAAGCAGCACAGCTGAGGATGCAACCGGGAATGCGCTTAGACGAAGAAGAAGAAGATTGTATTCCAATTTAACTTGGTTCGATTAAAATGACTAATGTCTTTTGGATATCTTCGCGAGAATTCACAACGTTTGCTCGACGAAAATTTCATAAAACTAGTGTTATTTATTTTATATAAATTTACAGAAAGCGTTCCTCAGACTAGTTTATGTGGATAAGATTGTATGTGATTTGTGATAAAATGTCTTGTGTGATTGAAGGCTGTGATTCCCATACAGGAAGAAAATAAATTGCCAAGAAGTAATAAGTTTTCATCGGCGTGTTTCGTTAATTTCGGAGTTGAGGTCAGACGGCAGTCATTCTGTGTAAAAACCAGTAACCTCGTCAAATCATCTAGGTTGGGTAACGGACCCCGGGCTCTTACCGCTGATGATGCCACCGGAAATACGCTGGAATGATGATGACTATTAAAAATAAACCACCCTCCACAAAACATTTGGTTGACGGTACCCTAACGTATTCACACTGTACACGCACCTTTACTAGGTAGGATACATCAGCTATAGCAAGGCACACGAGCGAAGTTTTGAAAATAGAAATACTTAAATAAACTAAGTCAGTCACCATAGCCGAAAACGACCAGGGATGATGAATTATATTTATTTTTTGTTCGAAATCACCTACATACTGCACAATGCATGACCCAAATATGACCCAGGTACGGTCAATTTCGGACAAGTTATTCTTCTTTCGAGGCAAATTGACCGTACCTTATAAATGAGGCAAAGATCGAGTAGTTGCGTTGAGTACCTCTGATCAGAATTATTATAGTAACATATCTTATTGCCAATTTGACTTGAAAGAAGAATTACTTGTCTGAAATTGACCGTACCTGGCACTTATTGTACTACAGCAACTAACACAGGAGTACAAGCCGGGAGTTAAACACGAAACCTTTTGGATATACCACTACCAATTTACTACACTATGATTAGCATTAAAAATTTCGATTCCTTACATGTATTTCGATTCCCATGAGATCCTGCAGCATGGCTAACGTGAGCCAGCCGTATCGTTGGCAGATGTCGTACTCCACATCCATTAACGGCGCCCACATCGGCCCGTCGCCCAGCTCGGGCAGCGCGACCGTTTTTACAAAAATAGCTACGCTGAGGAGACATATACATCTGAAAAAAGAGCACTGGTTTATCATACTACTACATACATATATGTTACGCTCAAATACCAAAATCGCTCATTGAGTGAAATAATAAACAAATATTTTCGTCGTTTAAGTAAAAGTTACACGGCTCTAAATGGTATAAACATCGTATTGAAGTAAGTTAAGCCTATAATACGACATACGATAAGGGGCATTAAGCCCCTTATCTTTATACAACTGGTAGTCGTATAAAGACACTTCTATGCGACTGTTTTGTTTGTTTGTTTTATATCTTTATTGTACAAGAAATAGTTAAGGTTAAATAAGTATTAATAGACCAAAATATTTTGTACAATGGTGGACTTATCCCATAATGGGTTTCTCCAGTCAACCGAGTATCGGCGAAAGAATACAATCAATGGACATAACGGGCAAAAGTCAACGTACAATCGCAATAAAATTCATTTAAAGTTTTAAATTTAAAATAAATTATATATTTTATATCTATAATACATAAGAAAATAAAGTATCTTTAAATATATCCAACTTAAATAAATAAAATACATACACTACAATATTATTTGCTCAAAATGTCTTAGGAACCTTCGTAATATCTTCTGAGTCTGGCTTTGAAGGAATCGAAAGAGGGCGCATTTTTTAAGTACACAGGAAGCGCATTCCATAACTGGGCAGCCAGAACTGAAAATGGGTTTCCGTATGACTGCGAGACATGAGCAGGAATTAGCAGCTGAGGGATACCACTAGAACGCAAGCGACTGTTAATCTCTCTGAATGAAAATTTCTTGGAAAGGTAACTTGGGGATTGGGGTTTAAAAAGGACATTAAAAAGTAGAGAAAGAATATGGGTGTTCCTACGAAGTCTTATAGAGAGCCATTTAAGCTGAGAGCGAAATTCAGACACATGATCAAATTTACGTAATCCGAAAACAAATCTAATGCACTGATTTTGCAACCGTTCAAGTCTGTCAAGTAAACACTGGTTAACATCTAAATAAGCAATATCTGCATAATCAAGTAGAGGGACAAGAAGGGATTGGGCCAAGAGTACTTTTGTTCTAGATGTAAGGAAGTATTGCATACGTCTCAAGGAATGTAGGGAGACAAACATTTTACGACTGACTTCATTCACTTGAGGAGTCCAAGATAATGTTTGATCGAAGATGATACCCAAATTAATGACTATAGATGAGAAAGGAATAATACTATTTTAAAGCACCAAATCTGGAATATCAATTTCAATTAATTCTGAAACAAAATGGGAACTTCCTATCACAATGGCTTTCTCAACATTGACTGTAAGCCCGAACTGACGGGACCAGTTAGCTATACTAGCGAGGTCGTAATTTATTGCACTAATAGCATGAGACAAATTTTGGAGAGGGGCAGCCGCATATATCTGCAAATTATCAGCATAAAGATGAAAGGACGAGGAGAGAGAAGCAGTAATACCATCTATGAACAAAGATAAGAGAATTGGGGATAATATTCCACCCTGCGGAACACCGGACTTAACTTCGCACCAGTCAGAACGGTGATCGTCGATTTTGACCAGTTGAGAACGTCCCGTAAGGTAGGAAGAAAGAAAGAGTAATGGGCAAGAAATTGAGGGATCGCATTATTCCTATAAAAATATTAAAATCTACTAATCTAAGTCCAAAAAAACAAGTACTGTTAGCATTTTATTTTCTATGTTGGCGCGGATGTCATCGGTAATTTTGAGAAATGCTGTGGTAGTACTGTGGCCTGTTCTGAATCCAGACTGAAAACGATTAAGTAAGTTAAAGCGGTTTAAATGCGCTGAAAGATGTCTTTGGGCATGATGCTCGAGAATCTTGGAAAGAATAGGTAGGATAGATATAGGACGAAAATAGGAAAGATCAGAAGGATTAGGTTTTTTGGGCAGAGGAATAATATGGCCGTATTTCCAGGCAGAAGGGAAGATACCAGAAGAAAGTGAGCAGTTTAATATGTTTGCAATGGTAGGGGATAAAAGACTAGCTATTGGCTTGATCATATCCAAAGAGATATTATCATAGCCTACCGCTTTAGATTTAACTGACTTAATGATATTGACTACTTCATCACTTGAAATGTTAGGGATATTAAACAAAGGGGACTCAGAAACAGGTTTAAATAAGAAGTCAGCTAACGTTGCTTGTTTCATAACAGGAGTTAGATTGGGTTGGGAAGTACAGAAGTGCTTATTTAGAGCATTTACGTCAAAGGTAAAATCACTTGTCGCCTTTTGTTTACCTATGCCCATACCTTTCAAAAAATTCCACATTTTACTATTAGTATGAATGTACTTTCTCCCAGCTTCACGACACATTTTATTGCACAGGTTACGAAGAGAAATATAGATTTCGCGATTTTCGTCAGAGGGACAATGACGTAGCTTAATTTTAGCTCTGTCTCTTCTGGCTATGAGACTTTTAATTTCGGGTGAGAGCCAAGGAGCTGGAAAATATTTGACCCTAACAGACTTAATAGGCGCATGCTTGTCAAAAAGCGACAATAGTGTTGAATTAAACACCTCAACTTTAATATTAACATCAGAGGCAGTAAGTACTGCTTCCCAATTTGTCGCGGCAAAATCTGCTAAAAAAAGTTCTTCATCAATAGCCTTAAAGTTACGCAGCATCATGATCTTGTGTCGGCGTTTAGGCATACGTATCCTAAAGGAAGCGTAAATAAGATCATGGGCCGAGAAACAAGCAGCATTGAATTGCCCATGTAAAGGTCTAAAAGAGATGGTAGACCATTGTGAGAGAAATTAGTAGTACCAAGAGGAAGGCTATGCAAATCTAATGAATGAAGAAGAGAAAGGAGGGAAGAAGAGCGAGAGTAAATTTTAATGAGGCCTGTGTTGAAATCACCCATAACAATTAGATGATCGTATTGACTACGATAAATCAGACAGAAGAGATTCGAAAGACTGGAAGTTATTAATATGAAGAGAGGGGCTGTAATATACACCAAGGAGAATTTTGGAACATTGGAGAGAAATTTCATGAAAGAGATGTTCAGGAGTCTGATAAACTGAAGGGGACTGCGATATAATTTGACATGGGATATCACTACGCAAATAAATTGCTACTCCGCCGTATCTGACCATTCTAGCGTTCCCTTCTGAAGAAACCAAATATGACCTATAATTTCTGATGAGCCTGTAACCAGGAAGTGGATACAACGTTAACGGAAGAGATGGCTTCAAAAAACTTTCTGACACCAGAATCGCATGAAGGTTAATTGAGGCAAAGGTACATAACAAGTCGGTGTAGTGGTCGGGTATGCTTTGCGCATTAATATGAGCGACGTTGAAATTTTTTGCCAACGAGGAGAATGTGGTACTTAAATTCTCATTTAGTGTAGGCATATCATCATTCTCCACACTCAGAAAACTATCAGACGAAGAGGATAAAGAAAAGTAATCAACATCAGAATTATAACTTAGAACATCAGACATGACATGAGCTATATATATATATAAATATACCTAAATAAACTAAATATATTATGTATAATAAAAATATATTAAAGTTATGTTAATTTTTTCGTCGTCCTAGTAACATCTGCACGACTTTTACACTGACATCAATTGTATTAGAGTCGCGTGAACTACTTTTACGTGACATCCGTGAAAGTGTGATAAATTGCACTCTAACACGATTTTTAGTAAATTTGCATACTATTATACTACTATTTAATGACTGAATGTCCTATAACTGTAGAGAGTGTAGAATATTTCTAATACGACACGATGATTTTGGACACACGACGACACGACACGATAATCAAACTGGAGTTGGTTGCGTACAAAATTTAATTTTAATTTTGAATTCAAGAGAAAAACAAAAGGAAACAAACCTCTTGAGCAGTTTGCTACCGACTAATGGAAATAAATGCATTAGAAATTAAAGAATTAAGTAATAATAATAACAGTAACAATAATAACGATAGCAAAAGACCTGTTTTTTAAACATATAAATATAAAAAAATAAACGGGCAAGTGCGCGTCGGACTCGTACATAAAGGGTTTCGTACAATGTTTTAAACTGCTGAAGAAACACGTTTTTTGTATGACGGCCCCCTTTAATTTTTAACTTCATCTTATTTTTTGTATTTGTTGTTATGGTGGTCAAAGTAATACATAATTGGTGAAAATTGCAAGTATCTAGTTAATGCCATAAAAAGATGGAGCTAAAAACGCTGAAAAAAACACGTTTCTTATATGACGACCCCCTTAAATTTTTAACTTTATCTTATTTTTGGTATTTTTTGTTATAGCGGCTATAGTAGTACATAATCTGTGAAAATTTCAAGTATTTTGTTAATGTCATTAACTATAAAGATCTAGTTAAAAACGCTAAAAAACACGTTTTTTGTATGACGACCCCTTTTAATTTTTGATTATATCTTATTTGTAGTATTTGTTGTTATAGCAGCTAAAGTAATTCATTATCTGTGCAAATTTTTGCCATTATAAAGATCTAGTTAAAAACGCTAAAAAACACGTTTTTGTATGACAATCCCCTTTAATTTTTATTTTTTTTTTATTTTCAGTATTTGTAGTTATAGCGGCCACAGTAATACATAATCGGTGAAAATTTCAAGTGTCTAGCTATTGCGGTTCAAGAGATAGAGCCCTGTGACAGACGGACAGACAGCGGAGTCTCAGTAATAGGGTCCCGTTTACATCCTTTGGGTACGGAACCCTAAAAACTACTAGTAGTTCTGTGAGAACAGTAGACCTCACGAGCCTTTATAACTTTACAACCATGGACTAACCGATAATTTAATCGTTTTCCTGGCTTAGCAAAAGCCACTTACGGGTTTTGAAACTATACTGTTGGGAAGAAAGTAGACAGGCCTACCGCCTATCCTTTATGCATAAGCCCCATTGAAGTATTTTTTTTATTTATTTTTATTTTATTTATTAAGGACTGTATGCACAAAGCCACGTGGTCGGATTTGGCTCTGAAATATGCAAAATTTTCCCGCTAGGGGGACAAAAATGTCAAGATGAAGTTACATAGAGTTAATAATGTGTAAACGGGACAATAGATGTAGGTAATCATAAATTGTAACGTAGAAGCTTACTTGTTTCTTTTCGTCAAGACTCCAGTCCGCGATACTTATTAAAATTTTCAAATCAATCAAATCAAATAATTATTTTGTTTGAATTATTATTTCTGAATTAAGGCCTTGGCAGACGTCATTAAAATGTACTTAACACTTTAGTAGACAGGCTATCAGTAGAAAAAGGCTAAAGTCGAAAATACAGTAGTATGCGTGAATGCAAGACGTTTATTTAAAAAGCGAGTTTAAATATATGTGAAATTCATATAGCACTTTCTAAAAAATCCAAGTTATAGTTATTCGAATCTTGCGTAAAATTTATTACTTTTTCAATTTATTAGTCGACCTCCGTGGCGATTCCTTAACACGCTAGTCCGTCACTCGGAGGTTCGATTCCCAGCCAGGGCAAGTTGGTAAATGGCCTTTTTTAATGTGTCCTGGTTCTTGGGTGTTCATTTTATCCCATCAAAAACATAAATGTAAAAATGCCAAGTTCAAATTCCGACAAAACAATTGAAATTTAAATAGCTGCCAAGTTATGTAGGTAGAGAAAACTGAAATTTATTCATAAGAATCTCAACATTTGACTTGGACTACATTAAGATTGAAAGCACGGTCACCCATCCTAACTGTGACCAAGCTAGAAGTTGCTTAACCTGTAAAAGCAGGGCAAGTTAGAAAATGGTCTTTTTCAAATTGTCCTGGGTCTTGGGTGTTTATCTATGTATGTATTTATCATAAAATATAGTATCATTGAGTTAGTATCCCATAATACAAGTTTAAAACTTACTTTGGGGCTAACTTAATTAGTGTGATTTGTCCTTACATTACCATACATATATTACATAAATATTACATTTTGCCAAATCTTGTGTGTAAGAGATCAAAAATAATTTTTGTATTTCGTTTGTTCCTTGGTGAAAGTTGTTCAGTATCATGGACTGAATTCAGACCTAAAGTTAGGCAGTTGTTAGTTACTTAAAACAAGTAGGTAGTGACTACGGAACCCTACACTGCACGTGGCCCGTCACGGCACGTGGCCGGTTTATTTTGGTTAAGTTGAAATTTTAGGGAACCATAGACAAAATTATGATATTTCTGTGTAAATTAATATTACTTACCGCTGACATGATGTTCTCAAAAATACAATCAAATAGTATTTTACGCGAGCGGTGACTTGGAAAACTACACGTTTTGTGTTCCACTGACAGAAAATGTACACATTTGAATTTTCTTTGTGAAAAAATACGTTTAGCGACCATCTGCAATCGTAACACCTTTCACTTCTATTCACCTTATTATGTAAGTACGGAGGGTAAAAAAGGATTGCACGTTGAACAGATCAACAGTCTTGGCGTAGCAGCTGTACGTGCTCAATCGATGACTTGACTGTTTGATTTTGTACAATATTTTTAACGAATGAACAAAGAGCACTAAAAAGAAATCTTTTCCTGAAAACAGCTAAAAAAATTGGTTGATTAATGAAGCAGTAATTAGCATTATTGCACCCTTTTATTGTTTATCTTCTAATAGGTTTTCCTGTAATCTATAGGTAAAGAACTATTAACTGTATATTTTTCAAAAGATTGGGTTCAGTGGTTTCGGAGATAAGTGTATTTTTATTATTTATTTTCAAAAATAACTTCAAAAACACCAACTTAAAAAATATAGAAAAATATATTTAATATTATCATAAAATACTCTTTCATTTGATATTTTACGCGATATAGTTCACAAAACCCTTTTTTTAATGTCTCATTTATCTCCCATAAAGTGGCCCCATTTTTTATTTATTTATTCATTTACCTACATTTTACTTCCGTCTTTGGGTCACAAATTTACATTATGTGCACCACATTTCAACTGAATCGGTCCAGTAGTTTAGTAGGGGGGGGGGGGGGGTAAATTTTCGCCCATTTTCTTAAATAACTTAAAAATACCTTATAAATAACTTATAAATAATAAAAAATAAATATATTTAAAATTGTCATAAAAAGTTCTTTCATTTGATATGTCACACGATTTTGTTATCAAAACTTTTTTTTAATGTCTAATTTACCCACAATAAGTGGCCCCCTTTTTTAAATTTCATTTATTTACATTATACGTCTATCTTTAGGTCACTAAGTTACATAAGTGTAGGTACTAAATCTCAACTAAATCATTCTAATAGTTTCGTAGCAAATTGGCTGTGACTTACGGACAGACAGACAAGCGAAACCCTAAAAACAGTAAAAACACCGAAAAAATCGGTTCCTATACAAATTTCCCGGGCGGCTGCACACTTTTGTATAAAAATGCAGATTTTTTTTTGTTTTTTGAGTGTTGTTTTAATATCATTATACTATACTAGCAGTCCACCCCGGCTTCGCCCTTGATACAAAGCCTATGTCACTCGGGGATAGTGTGCCTTTCCAACGGTGAAAGTTTTTTTTAAATCGGTCCAGTAGTTTCGGAGCCATGTAATGCAAACAAACAAACAACCAAATCTTTTCTCTTTATAATATTAGTGTAGATAAATAGCCTACTATAGCCTGCCTGCCAAGCCAAGTATAGATCTAGTATAGCCTGTGGTTCGATATATTACGCATAATGTCAATTCGTATTTTGATATACATTCATGGGGAAAAGTTGTTCAAAATTTCAGATTGAATCACCCCTCAAAATAATTGTAAAACCCTAATTAAACAGCACCTTTTATTACAAAAACAGTTAATATGATTCCACGACCCGAGAAAGTTCCAATCCGATTTTCACCCTAATCGCCAATTAAAAAATATAGGTAATAAATCAAACCAAATTATTTTTTCAGTGACTTAATTTTCAATAAAATTTAAAAAAAAAATGTGCGATGCCGTATCTGCGATAGCATTACATCTTTACTTGAACGTCAACAAAATGTCAAAACTGTACCATTGTGTAGCAAAAGTATGACATAATTTGGCAGTTTGTACATAGTTTTTTATTGAAATATTTTAGATTGTAATGCAATTTTACGTAATTTGAAAATGGTATTTTTTGAAAAATTCGACACGGCCTCCTTCCTGAACGCCCGGCGGGCAACTGAATTTGTATGGAAGAATCATGGCCGCCATTTCAGAGATTTCTGTCAAAAACGTTGCAAAACATCAAATTTTTAAAATTATTTTTTTTATTATTGCGTGATTGCATTGTAAGCAAATATTAAGAATAATGTTTCAAAATAGCCTTTATTTTTATAAAATATATGCAATCCCTTGTTAGAATATTTCTTTACGCAGAAAAACAAGCCAGTTTGTAGCAAGATTTTCTAAAATATTTCTTTCTGGTTTCTTTACCATTATCTTACTTTTTCTGAATGAAAATTTAAAAAATACGATTTTCGTCTACTGGCTAGTCTATTTACCTATAACTAGGTATGTAATTTTCTTAGTGGTCTTTTCTACTTAAGCCATAACTATTGCCCGGGCAAAGTGCGTTTTGCATGTTTTTGGGTAAATTCAATGCTTGTTTTTAGGAAAACTACAAAATATTTTAAAAAATCTTTTTTTTCGTCTACTGTCCCAACTCTTCCTCTATCTATGTGTATACATTATTTGACTTAAATCAAACGCTTTCTGTACAAACTTGTTGCCCGCGCAAACCCAGTTTACATGGTGCCGACCCTTAAGGAACAATAACAGTTACATTAATAAAGTCTTAAATAACTAAATATACATATATAAAGTGATAATAATTAAGTAACCCACTACGTTATTCACAGGTTGAATCTATGCTTATTAAGGACCGTATGCACAAAGACACATGGTCAGATTTGGCTCTGAAATATGCAAAATTTTCCCGCTAGGGGGATAAAAATGTCAAGATGAAGTTGCATAGAGTTAATAATGTGTAAACGGGACAATAGATGTAGGTAATCATAAATTGTAACGTAGAATTAGTATACAGCTTACTTTTTTCTTTTCGTCAAGACTCAGTCCGCGATACTTACTAAAATTTTCAAATCAATCAAATCAAAGCATCAATTTGTTTGAATTATTATTTCTGAATTAAGGCCTTGGCAGACGTCATTATAATGTGGGTAAATTTTTAAGCGTACTTTTTTAAGGCGTCCTTTATAAAGGCCATAGCCTTTATAAAGAAAATATCATTTAAAATAGACTAAAAACATGTGATCTTAAAATATACCTCGTAGCTTAACCGTATATAAAAGCGAGATAAGAAATATTTAAAAAACTTACAAGAAATACCACGTTGAATATCCAACTTGTATAAGCGGCCTACCCCTGGGAGGCTTGTCCCACTTTAAATTGCGCTCACAAAACCACTCACTATTACGCGAGTTTTTAACTTATCTTTTATCATAATATCTCATTTTAAAGATATTTACTCCATTTTCCATTTTAGAGCACAAAAACTTTACTTAATATTAAATAAAAAAACTTAGAAGCCAATATGTTTTTGTTTCGCGTAAAACTGCGCTTCCAATGCTTGCAGTTGACTAATTGTTTTTTATTGGTCAAGCGATGTAAGGCAAAAAATTTGCATAGGACCATCTGAGCGTTAGTCGAGCCCCAATTTATGTGTAGAAAGGACGGCGCATATGCGATTTTAACATGTTCCAGAGGTAAGTTTTTCATGAAATGTGTTTTGGTTACCGTGAGCGGTCAGTTCGGTGGCAAGTTTTAGATAGTGAACAGCGATGTATTTGTATCGTCAAGTGAGTATGTTGTAGATATTTGACTCGATATTACGACCTGTAAATATCTACCATAATAATTAGGTAGTAGGGTGTACTTTCTTATACAGACAAAAGTTTAACAGATTTTCGTTATATTTCGTTTTAAGATTATCATGTCATAGAATAATCAATATGTAGGTTACTCAATATAAAGAATTTTTAATAATAAATTTTTGTTACACAGAAAATCAATAATTAGAATGTTTGTTATGAATAATTTGAAATCATAGAATTTTATTACAAATAACAATTAAAAATACTCACATTTGATATTTCACAATAAAGGCTCACAGATAACTTTTTTCTTCTTCGCTTCGAAATCGGGAATTAATTAAACACACTATTAAAAATACTCACACGTGATACTTTAAAATAAAGGCTCACACACAGATAACTTCTTTCTTTTTCGTTTCGAAATCGCTTGTTTCGCTGTTCAAATCAAACTAACTCTGGCGGGTGACACCGGGCTCTTATATATTCAGAAAGCTAGGCTCTAGGATATTCGAAAAAGTTGGCGCTAGGATATTCGAGAAAATTTGGGAATACATTCTTTGTCACACCTTCTAGATAGAATGTTCTCGACATTATCGTCCGCCGTAACAATAGGTGCTGCAGCTGTAGCATACGCAGTAAAGGCGCGAAATTTAAAAACTTAAATTTTAAAATGTTTTCAAAAGTAATTTAAATAACTAAAATGATGTCGCTTTAACTCCATCATATAAGTTAGCTACTGCTGTATAAATACACAAAATTTAATAACTTTATTATAGTAACAAATGTAATTTAAGACTTTATTGAAATTGGAATTTTAAATTTCGCGCCCCAAATAATCGTTCGTTTAAGTGTACAATATGTACAATTAATGAAATTCAACTATTCGACAACAGATGGCGCCACTACACTTACTTTCCGAGTTGAAGGGTTGGAAAAGCCCTTATATCTTTAAAGACACACCCTTTAGGGTAAAACGGGAACTTTCTTGTTCAAGGGGTAATAAAGGGCTATCACACTATATAAGTCCCTTTATCGTGCTGGGACTCCTTTTCAAGTTTTATCGGTACGCAAATTTTCTCAACTTAGTTTTATTATATATAATGATAATGATAAATTTACCAAAAACAATCACAAGTTTATTTTAAATAAATATTTTATACTTAATCATTTAAATTAAGATCATTTAAATTCTAGAATCATTTAAATCATTCATCATTTAAATTTTAGAAACTTCGATGCAGAAAGGGAATTTCACACTTTAGCGGTTCGCACAATGAAGGAGGAGGCGAATCGAGAGGTACGATGAGGTGGAATATTAACCACAAATGGGTGGAATCCCTGTCCACGTCGTGTTGTCCGATGGTGGAATGGTGCAGGGGAAATTAAATGATGTAATTCCTGCGCACACTCCCCGAAGTGCAGCCTGTAGAAGACACACAGACTTGCTACTAGCCGGCGATGTTTGAGGCTCTGGAGCCGTTCTGCCGTAAGCATCTCATCACGAAAGAATCTTCTGGCACATATGTCGATAGCTTTCAGGGCTTCGAGCTGATAGCGGGCAGCTCCATCTCATAGGTGGGAGCAATACTCCATACATGAGCGGACTTGAGCTGTGTAAAGGCTCAACAGTTGGTCAGGGGTAAAATACCGTTGGACCTTGGAGAGGACTCAATATAGCTACCAAAGTTAAGATTTGATAAGAAATCGATAACGAGAAGTTCGAGATGACGGGTGACAATAACAGGCACACCGTGGAAAGTGGGTGCCAAGTTGAAAGGGCTCTTTTTAGCAGAGAAGAGACACGCCTGTGTCTTAGACGCATTGCATCTCACAAGGTTGGCATTACCCCAATTGGAGACATTGGAAATCCAAGCACAAAGGCTGGGAGGGATACCGTAAGTGGAAAGCTTTGCTATATAAGCGTCATGTCACACCTTGTCAAATGCCTTTGAAATGTCAAGTAAAACAGCAAGCCCCTCGACGTATTTTTCAAGGGCTTTACCCCAAAGATGTGTAGCGTACACAAGAAGATCCCCAGTAGATCGGTTCTGGCAAAATTCATATTGCCGGTCACTGAGGAGAACATTTTCTTCAAGGTACGCAAGTAAGCACTTATTAATAACACGCTCCATTACCTTACAGAGAATGGAGGTGATTGCTATTGGGCGGTAGTTTGAACGGGTCGGGCGGGTCGGCACGACTACCCTTCTTAGGTACGGGTTGAACATTGGTAAGCTTCCACATTTTATCATCAGGTATTTTTAGTCTCTACTATCTGTACTATCTGAGCCATATATTAGCCAGAGTACACAGAGGATTTGGCCTACGCTCTCCACGCTGGCCAGACGGGTTGGAGAGGTCTCATTGACGTTTATAAGCTTTGTTCAGCTTGTGTTTCCTAAGTCGCCTTCTACGACATCCACGGGAAGACTTGGACTGGTCCAATTCTACTAGTACTACACACGGCCATCCCATATAAAAGTCGTGATTAGCACTGTCATTTGGCAAAGTGCCGTAAAACTGAGGTAATTAATACTATAACGCAACAAAAAAGTAGAACTCACTACACCTATGCCACCACTACACGACTAATACCTATGTCATTTATACGACGATTACGCGACTCTATTACGACACTAGTTTGTGTAAAATGGGCGTTTTCTAGGTCGTATTGACGTATCAACGACGTAACGACAACCAGCGTATGGAACCAAAAGTTAAAATCGGCACGTTGTGGCGACTTCATAAATGTTTGTTGGGCAACAACGCATTGTGGCTAATGTAAAATTTCCAAGACGTAAAAAACGTGTTGTGGCCCTTATCAAAACGCAAAAGACGCGTTGTAACAATAACAGAAAGACGTTGTCTTGTCTGGCTGACTCACTATTACGCGAGTTTTTAACTTATCTTTTATCATAATATCTCATTTTAAAGATATTTACTCCATTTTCCATTTTAGAGCATAAAAACTTTACTTAATATTAAATAAAAAAACTTAGAAGCCAATATGTTTTTGTTTCGCGTAAAACTGCGCTTCCAATGCTTGCAGTTGACTAATTGTTTTTTATTGGTCAAGCGATGTAAGGCAAAAAATTTGCATAGGACCATCTGAGCGTTAGTCGAGCCCCAATTTATGTGTAGAAAGGACGGCGCATATGCGATTTTTAACATGTTCCAGAGGTAAGTTTTTCATGAAATGTGTTTTGGTTACCGTGAGCGGTCAGTTCGGTGGCAAGTTTTAGATAGTGAACAGCGATGTATTTGTATCGTCAAGTGAGTATGTTGTAGATATTTGACTCGATATTACGACCTGTAAATATCTACCATAATAATTAGGTAGTAGGGTGTACTTTCTTATACAGACAAAAGTTTAACAGATTTTCGTTATATTTCGTTTTAAGATTATCATGTCATAGAATAATCAATATGTAGGTTACTCAATATAAAGAATTTTTAATAATAAATTTTCGTTGCACAGAAAATCAATAATTAGAATGTTTGTTATGAATAATTTGAAATCATAGAATTTTATTACAAATAACAATTAAAAATACTCACATTTGATATTTCACAATAAAGGCTCACAGATAACTTTTTTCTTCTTCGCTTCGAAATCGGGAATTAATTAAACACACTATTAAAAATACTCACACGTGATACTTTAAAATAAAGGCTCACACACAGATAACTTCTTTCTTTTTCGTTTCGAAATCGCTTGTTTCGCTGTTCAAATCAAACTAACTCTGGCGGGTGACACCGGGCTCTTATATATTCAGAAAGCTAGGCTCTAGGATATTCGAAAAAGTTGGCGCTAGGATATTCGAGAAAATTTGGGAATACATTCTTTGTCACACCTTCTAGATAGAATGTTCTCGACATTATCGTCCGCCGTAACAATAGGTGCTGCAGCTGTAGCATACGCAGTAAAGGCGCGAAATTTAAAAACTTAAATTTAAAAATGTTTTCAAAAGTAATTTAAATAACTAAAATGATGTCGCTTTAACTCCATCATATAAGTTAGCTACTGCTGTATAAATACACAAAATTTAATAACTTTATTATAGCAACAAATGTAATTTAAGACTTTATTGAAATTGGAATTTTAAATTTCGCGCCCCAAATAATCGTTCGTTTAAGTGTACAATATGTACAATTAATGAAATTCAACTATTCGACAACAGATGGCGCCACTACACTTACTTTCCGAGTTGAAGGGTTGGAAAAGCCCTTATATCTTTAAAGACACACCCTTTAGGTTAAAACGGGAACTTTCTTGTTCAAGGGGTAATAAAGGGCTATCACACTATATAAGTCCCTTTATCGTGCTGGGACTCCTTTTCAAGTTTTATCGGCACGCAAATTTTCTCAACTTAGTTTTATTATATATAATGATAATGATAAATTTACCAAAAACAATCACAAGTTTATTTTAAATAAATATTTTATACTTAATCATTTAAATTAAGATCATTTAAATTCTAGAATCATTTAAATCATTCATCATTTAAATTTTAGAAACTTCGATGCAGAAAGGGAATTTCACACTTTAGCGGTTCGCACAATGAAGGAGGAGGCGAATCGAGAGGTACGATGAGGTGGAATATTAACCACAAATGGGTGGAATCCCTGTCCACGTCGTGTTGTCCGATGGTGGAATGGTGCAGGGGAAATTAAATGATGTAATTCCTGCGCACACTCCCCGAAGTGCAGCCTGTAGAAGACACACAGACTTGCTACTAGCCGGCGATGTTTGAGGCTCTGGAGCCGTTCTGCCGTAAGCATCTCATCACGAAAGAATCTTCTGGCGCATATGTCGATAGCTTTCAGGGCTTCGAGCTGATAGCGGGCAGCTCCATCTCATAGGTGGGAGCAATACTCCATACATGAGCGGACTTGAGCTGTGTAAAGGCTCAACAGTTGGTCAGGGGTAAAATACCGTTGGACCTTGGAGAGGACTCAATATAGCTACCAAAGTTAAGATTTGATAAGAAATCGATAACGAGAAGTTCGAGATGACGGGTGACAATAACAGGCACACCGTGGAAAGTGGGTGCCAAGTTGAAAGGGCTCTTTTTAGCAGAGAAGAGACACGCCTGTGTCTTAGACGCATTGCATCTCACAAGGTTGGCATTACCCCAATTGGAGACATTGGAAATCCAAGCACAAAGGCTGGGAGGGATACCGTAAGTGGAAAGCTTTGCTATATAAGCGTCATGTCACACCTTGTCAAATGCCTTTGAAATGTCAAGTAAAACAGCAAGCCCCTCGACGTATTTTTCAAGGGCTTTACCCCAAAGATGTGTAGCGTACACAAGAAGATCCCCAGTAGATCGGTTCTGGCAAAATTCATATTGCCGGTCACTGAGGAGAACATTTTCTTCAAGGTACGCAAGTAAGCACTTATTAATAACACGCTCCATTACCTTACAGAGAATGGAGGTGATTGCTATTGGGCGGTAGTTTGAACGGGTCGGGCGGGTCGGCACGACTACCCTTCTTAGGTACGGGTTGAACATTGGTAAGCTTCCACATTTTATCATCAGGTATTTTTAGTCTCTACTATCTGTACTATCTGAGCCATATATTAGCCAGAGTACACAGAGGATTTGGCCTACGCTCTCCACGCTGGCCAGACGGGTTGGAGAGGTCTCATTGACGTTTATAAGCTTTGTTCAGCTTGTGTTTCCTAAGTCGCCTTCTACGACATCCACGGGAAGACTTGGACTGGTCCAATTCTACTAGTACTACACACGGCCATCCCATATAAAAGTCGTGATTAGCACTGTCATTTGGCAAAGTGCCGTAAAACTGAGGTAATTAATACTATAACGCAACAAAAAAGTAGAACTCACTACACCTATGCCACCACTACACGACTAATACCTATGTCATTTATACGACGATTACGCGACTCTATTACGACACTAGTTTGTATAAAATGGGCGTTTTCTAGGTCGTATTGACGTATCAACGACGTAACGACAACCAGCGTATGGAACCAAAAGTTAAAATCGGCACGTTGTGGCGACTTCATAAATGTTTGTTGGGCAACAACGCATTGTGGCTAATGTAAAATTTCCAAGACGTAAAAAACGTGTTGTGGCCCTTATCAAAACGCAAAAGACGCGTTGTAACAATAACAGAAAGACGTTGGGGGGCGTTGAATGCCCTGCCCGTACCCGTGGAGGGATGAACGTACTCGTATTTCGCGGTTGTCACGTTTTCAAATTTTGCAGCAAATGGGCCAGAACTTTTTGAGTCGCTGGTCTCTAGAATATTTGCATTAGTTGCAACAGAGTGTGAAGTGGACAGACAGGACTGATTGAGCCTCCCCGGGAAGAAGAGGCAAATCTGCCGTCTTTGCTTTGGCGCCGAAAGCGCATCTTACGTTTAATTCTTGGCGGAGATGGAACTCCGCGTGTGGCTGAGGTGTTGTTCGAAGGCTCGATCCTGACGAGAGCTGTGGCGTCTCTCTCTCGCCTTCCAGTAGAATAATGGCATTGTTCGCCTAACATTGTATATGTACGTGGTCGAACCAATTTGATTGTGATAAACAGTTTTCTATACATACTGATGGTGTGCTCCTGACCGCGTGGATTTTAGGTTAGGACAATCGTTTATACCTAGTGAGAGTGCAGTGTGTGATTACTGACAGGCTTGGTGAAAACAGCAGTAATTGTAGTGATACGGCGCCGTATTAGGTTGTAAGGCAATTCTGCTGACCCAACAGCTTGACTGGGCATTCTGGCTCGTCAAGCCGACTGCGGCTCCTTCGGCCAGGAGTCGGCCATAGGAAGAACTTGTGCGGTATTGACAACAACTGTAAGTGGACTTACTACTCTTAACGCCGTAGTTTTTAATTTATATTATATAATTATATGTATGCTAGTCTATAAGGTATTTATTCTATGGGCCTTTAATATTGTAGTTAATATAACGTAGCCTGAAATAAATGAATTGATTGATTGATTGATTGATTAAACATATTTAACGCTTCCACTGTTCAATTCGTAGTTTGTATTGCAAAATTTCGCGCTCGCTCGCTCGATGAGACAACATCGTAATCTTTCACTCGCAGTAATTTATTGTTTATCAAGTGGAGTGAATAAGTTTTTAGTAGTGTATTTATAATCAAATTGAAGTGAATTTGCTGCTCTTTCTAACAAAGAAATCCGTTTTCCTGTAAGTTTTTTTGTTGTGCTGGAATGACAATAAACATTTTGGTGATAATCGTAACCCTGACCTACCTCAAATAAGTTAACTACTGCCGGACGGACACGGTTCGGTGTCGCTGCCTACGGAACTTGACGAACGTGGACGAAAACAGCCGAACGCTACGCCGTGCGCCCGCGCAAGCCCCGCCGCGCCCTGCATCGCATCGGATCGGATGGTGCCGCCCGCTCCCGCTACACCGCACCGCGCCCGCCTTCGCCGTCCTGCTGCCTGTTATACCTATCGTCGCTCGCATCGTTTCGTCATTGTCCGAACCACGGCTTATGCGCTGCGGTTAGACTGCGCTCCGTGTATCGTATGTTTTGCGCGTATACAAGGAATACTTAGTTATTGCTCCATGCGTGCATCTTCTTTTAAAGTAGTACTCTCTCTCTACTATTAAATAATTACAGACATAATGAGCTGCAAAGCTTGTAATACGCCTGTCTCTCGGGATGAGGTATTAAGATGTAATCCATGTAATGGCTTGTTTCACTATAAGTGCTTAAACATGACGCAGACATACTATCGGGATAACAAGGCAAAACTTATGCAAGGGTGGTACTGTCCTTCCTGCGCTAATATCACTCGCCGGAAAGCCCCAGATACACCTGTGCGAAGTGGTTTCGCGCACAGCTTAAACGACTCAACGATGTCTTGTGATGAGCCAGTGGAAGCACTGAAATCAGACACTGTCACTTGCAATCCCTCTGGGTCAGTGCCTAATAGCTCCTTGACTTCTCAGGGTGGCGGAATGTCATATGAAAAATTCCTGGAATTATTCGATGCCAGACTTGATTCTAAATTAAATAGTTTCAAAGCTTCAATCAGCCAAATAATTAAGAGTGAAATATCTTCAACTATAGAGAATCTAAAAGCCGACTTCTTGGAAGCCGAACAAAAGGACATAAGAGCTGAAATAAATATAGCTAATGAAAATATTTGCCGCATGGAGTCCGAAAAACATAAGCTACAATCTGATATTAACAATATGGAACGACGATTAGCTATTATGGAAAAATCATCGAGGAGCTGCAACCTTGAAGTGCAAGCTGTCCCAGACAAGAAAAACGAGAACATAGTGGCCATTTGCAAGAAAATTTTTGATGTCATTGGTGCCTCTATTCAGGATACTGATATATGCGCTGCTCGTAGAGTTGCTAAGCTGGATCCCAAATCTGACAGACCCCGTAATATTATCATTACCCTGCCATCAGAACGTCATCGTGACTGTATCCTCTCTGCATATAAAAGATTTAATAAGGATAGGAAATCGGAGCCCCTTAACTCATCGCTCATTGGATTGCCAGGCGAAAAAACAAATATTTACTTGGCAGAACATTTATCAGCAGAGTCTAAGGAATTATATGCGGCTGCCAGAAAATTCAAAAGAGAACACCAATATCAATTTGTTTGGGTCAAGTACGGCCGTATTTATTTACGCAAGAGCGAGGACTGTCCTGCGATACATGTAAAAAATTTAGAGTTCTTAAACAAATTAAGTAAGTAGGTAATATAAGTTTATTTATAGCGATAATTGCAAACATTTTGTTTAATCTAACTAACTTTTATGGATCAAAGTCTTTCAATATTTTACCAAAATGTTAACAGAGTGAGAACAAAAACTACAGAAGTTTATTTAAATATATTGTCATGTAATTATGATTGTTTGTTTCACTGAGAGTAATCTTAATGATAGTGTGTTCGATGGTGAAATCTTTGATAGCAGGTATAATGTATTCAGGAGAGATCGTGAAACCACTTTGTCAACTAAGTCTGAGGGTGGCGGCGTCCTCGTGGCTGTCAAAAAAGAAATAGATATTGTTCGCCATACAGATTGGGACAGTGGTGCTGAGGATCTATGGATTACTTTGTTTCCGTCTCATTCTTGTAGAATTAACTTATGCGTATGTTATTTACCCCCTGATATAAATTCGGACTTACTTACTGTTTTCTATAATAATACACAATCAGTGGTTTTGAATTTTGATCCCGGTGATATTCCTTTATTAGTGGGAGATTTCAACACGCCTAGTTTGTCTTGGTCACTGTCAGGTTCTATACTAATTCCTGGATGCTTCTCGGATCTTAAATCAAGGCTTCTCCTTGAGACCATATCATTATGTAATCTTTCTCAATTTAGTAATAAATATAATATAAATAATCGTCTATTGGACCTTGTATTATCGTCTTACGATAGCATAAAAGTTTTGGATGCAGAATAGTAAAGGTTGAAGGTCATCATCCGCCTCTACTTATTGAATTAACGGTCACGCAACCTGTAAAAAATCTAAAGCATAATTCTCAAACTCGTCTTAATTTTAATAAATGTAACTATGACGGAATTAAACGTGAGCTCAAAAGTATTGACTGGATTAATATTTTTGATAAAGGTGATATTAATAAATCAGTTGACTCATTTTACTTAATAATAAATAACCTGATAAATAATTTTACACCTTTTTATAGAGATAATCGTGCTCGATATCCTATATGGTTCTCTCCAGCTCTTAAAAAGTGTCTACAGGAAATAGAGAAATACCATAGACGTTTTAAAAAATATCACAATCCTAGAGACTACGACACGTTCTCATATTTAAGAAGTCGAGCTAAGCGTTTAATGGATATTTGCCACCATAACTTCGTATCTTCGACCGAAAAATCTATTGGTACTAATATTAAACAGTTTTGGTCATTTGTAAACAATAAAAAAAGTAAAGCCACTATACCCTCTACCATGAAGCTAGACGAAGTATCCCGATCCGATGGTAGAGGTATATGCGAACTTTTTTTTCAATATTTCGGTTCTGTGTTCGAAAATAATAGCTCCCAATCCACATGTTTTGGTGAAGAAGACTTTAATCATAGTAATACATTATCTGAAATTGTTATAGATTCAGACATAGTTCTTCGCAAACTCAAACAACTTGATGTTAATAAAGGAGCTGGCCCGGATGGTATACCGGCCAAATTCTTCAAGCAGTGTGCTGAGGAAATAAGTCTGCCACTCTCGTTGTTATTTAACATTTCATTACGGCTAGGCGAGTTCCCATCATATTGGAAATGTGCACATGTGATTCCAGTTCACAAATCTGGCGATATTTCTAATTGTAAGAATTATAGGCAGATTAGTATCCTATCCCAACCTACTAAACTATTCGAGTCCGTTGTATATGAATACATCTACCATCAAGTCAAACCCTTAATTTCACAGAAACAGCACGGCTTCGTCAAACACAAATCTACTATCAGTAATTTGTTAGACTATAAACAATATCTTTGCAAAGTTTTTGATAGAGGTGGGCAAGTGGATAGCATATATACGGACTTCAGTAAAGCGTTTGATAAGGTTGACCATGATCTGCTCTGCCGAAAGATTGCAAAGTTTGGAATCCATGGCTCGGTGCTAAGGTGGGTAAAATCCTATCTGGCTAACAGAAGCCAACTTGTGGCACTTAAAGGATTTGTCTCAAGCCCCATTAAGATCACTTCTGGAGTCCCTCAAGGCTCGCACTTGGGTCCATTGTTCTTCCTGCTCTTCATCAACGATCTTGTTGAAAAGCTCTCGTGTGAGTGTTTGTTGTATGCTGACGACCTAAAAATTTTCTATGAAGTCAGTAATATCCGCGACTGCCTGCGTCTACAGGGAGATCTTGATAAAATTGTAAGTTGGTGTAGAGTAAACAAAATGTTCTTAAATATCGATAAATGTTGTGTAATCTCTTTCACCAACAAATACAATAAAATTGATTTTTGTTACGAGCTGGAGGGACAAATACTTTGCCGTAAGAGTATGGTAAAAGACCTTGGAGTCTTCTTTGATGACAGATTGACTTTTAGAGGTCACTATGATCACATGGTTAAAAAATCCCTGAAAACCTTAGGCTTCCTTGGCAGGATCACTAAAGAGTTTAAGAACGTTAAAAGCCTAATTCTTCTTTATAATTCACTTGTGCGCAGTAATTTGGAGTATGCGTCAGTTATTTGGTCGCCTTTTTATGCAAACCATACCGAACATATTGAAAGTGTCCAGAAAAAATTCCTTCGTTTACTTTGTTATAGACTCAAACCCGGCCGTAATCGATCGTCTTATCATGACAAACTGAAATCTTTCCATATTTCTGATCTTAGTACTCGCCGTCACCAACAAGATCTAATAATCTTATTTAAATTGCTTCACTCCATTATTGATTCGCCAGCATTGCTTTCTCAATTGAGTATTAACATTAAATACAATCCCCGTCGTACGTTACCCACTTTTATACTGCCCGTTTACAGAATTAATATCTCGTTCTCAAACCCATTAGCTAGAATGTGCCGGAAATACAATGAGATTTCTTATAACGACGAAATTGATATTTTTAATAATAGGTTGAACTTTTTCAAAAAAAATATCTATGACATCCTCAGCACTACATCCAGTACATAGGAAATGACTTTTTTTGTTTTTGTTAAGTGTTATACCTACATAAATTGTAATAGGAATATTGTACCTTTTGTATCTTAATCAAAATTGAAAATTGTATAACTTTGTCTGTCTTATTTAGCTTAAGCAATTGTGCATACACGTTTAGGACGCTAAGTTGGTGTACTATTAGTAATTTAAGAAACCTTGTAATATTATTACTTAGTGTCTGTTGTGATGCCTTATTAAATAAAAAAAAAAAAAAAAAAATTGTTATATCCAGTGGGTGGATATATATATATATATATATATATATATATATATATATATATATATATATATATATATATGGATATATATATATATGGATATATATGTATGTGGATATATATATATATATATATATCCACCATATATAGTTATGTTCATATTCTTCTCCATAAAACATAGCTTGTAACAATTTATAGCCATGTTAATTCGTAACATTATTTATTATATTAAATAATAATTATCTTATGGATATGATATACTGATTTATACACATAACATCATACTATTTCATCAACGGGTGGGGGGGGTACTTAATGTCAACAATCAAAATGTCAACATTCGTATACTCAAAAATTTAATATTTCAAATAATCAAAACACCAATGTTGTACAACATAAACGGTTCAAAATTTCAGCAGTCTATATAAGTAATCAAGGACTTGACACATAAATGGCTTATTTGTTCAACGATCCACAATTACAATATTTGAATTAATCATCGACTTAAACAATCAATACAAATTAAAATTGTAATATATATGACGGAATAAGTAAATGACGTAAGGGTTGGATCTCATCTATCAGCACGGAACGGTATTTGTTCTGAGTGCTGCGGAATGCGTCAGCACGCTTCAGCATGCAGTCGCCTCTACAGAAAACATATTAGTACAAGTACAGAAGATTTACTCCGAAATTCAATTAAAGAAATAGGAACTCTCGCTTCAATACAATTAAGTGCAATTCAGATCGCACAGCGCCAATCACCTACAGTTATATTTACCTAGCAGTTTTTTTTTTTCTATCGCGTAATTTTTACTTGTTCTGACGACGTAAGGGGTTTCTTCTTTTAAAGAATAATTTAATCTATTTAATTACCAGTTAGGTATGTGTCTATTACACTACTTTAAAAAGAATTAGTTATAAACCGCAGGTAAAAAAAAAATTATGTTTACAATGTCTCTATACTGGTAGGTAGGTAAGTACTTTAACTTTAACCTAAGACTAGCTTTTCGGGCGATGTGCGGGTTGCAAGCAGCCCGTGGTTTTTCGTGCAGCTTTAGAAATTGACTGAAATCCTTGTCCAGTTGAGAAAATGGGTAAAAAGTATAGTCAGTACTAAAAAATGTGTTGGCGGCCATCTTAGAAACAAAATTTGTTTGCAGTATTAAGTTCCGCGGGGTGCTTTACGGGGGTAAATTATGCGGGGGCATACAAAATTCCAGAACCCTTCGATGTTCCAGTAGAACGTTATGAATGAATTAAGTTAAAGTACCTCGCGTATCGCTTAAACACGAACTTAAGCGGGCTGGCCCGCTTGCTGCCGAGGAATCCGCGTACCATCAGCAAACCGGAGATTGCGAGGAATATGTCTACCGCCACCGTGACGTCCCATATTGTCGGATGATCATTGTCATCAACTTCCTGCAAATACACATAAAACTTTATCTGTTTGCTATATGCCTGCCATCCTATTAAATACCTTATTTTATGATTGCCTTGTGTTAAACAAAACTGGTCAAGTGTGAGTTAAACTCGTGTGAAGCGGGTTCCGCACTTCTCATAGGTTTCTCTGAAAGAATTAATTCATTTATTAAAACTTTATTGATCCACAATAATAATAATTGTTTACAATTGACAGACTTAACGCTAATAGCGTTCTCTCCCAGTCAAGCATAGGGATAAACAGATAAAATCAGTTGCGGCGCAAAAATAAATATAAAAAGTAAGTATTACAATTAATTTTTGAATATGCTTATTCGATATAACATACATACTTACATATATATATATATACATAATATACCTATACTATACATACACTTATATACAAAGATGATGATGGAAAAATAACCTATTAGAGAAAAAGAACAACTACTTAAGGAGATGAGAGTATATTCTTCACTTGAAGGAAAATTTAGTTGAAATTTCTTTAATGTCAACGGGCAAAGTATTCCAGAGCCGTGAAGCTTGTAGGGTAAAAGATTTTGCCATAAAATTTGTGTGATGTAGAGGAATAGCGAGAAGATGAGTATTGGCAGAACGAAGTTGCCGATCATGAGAGTTGGAAAGAAATTGAAATTTGCATTTTAGGTATTCAGGAGAATTTGGGTTCGAAAGAACTAAAAAGAGAGTGCAAAGAATTCGCAGTTGTCTGCGTTCACGGATTGAAAGCCATTTAAGCTCAGAACGAAAGGCTGAAATATGATCATATTTGCGTAGGCAGAAAATGAAACGAATACAATTTTTAATAATTATTTCCTTGAATAACTTCAAAAATATCGATCTGAAAGAATATTAAATATTAGGTATATTTAAAATAACTATAAAAAGCTCTTTTTACTAAGTTACTTACTTTTTACTCTTACTACTACTAACACGATAAAGAATAATGTTTGCAAGGATCGTAGCAAGTGAAGATCCATAGTGTCTGCCAACCCCTATAGAAAATAAGTGTGATAATTTGTACATACATCGTATGTAGTCCAATAAATTTTGAATTTCTTAAAACTTATATGTATTACGGTCTACGTTATGTGTTTCATTATTCTTGAAATTGCAGGACTGCAAGCAATTGTTACCATTAAGTATATTATCATGTTACAGATAAATATATAATTTAAACTATCTTAAAGTAAAATAAGAAAACGTAGTTTACCTTTAACAAAAAAAGTCCGTTTTTTATTAGTTTGGGGATAGAATTTGTACCATTGTGGAATAAAACTACGAAAACCGTCAAGAAGAGCTTTATCACGTTAATGCTGTAAACCTCGTCCTCAGAGATACTGGTGAGGCTAGCGTAGTTTCTCTTCAGGCAGAAGGACCTCAGGATTTCGTGGGCTGGAAATATTAGGCGAAGATAAATTATATTAATAACGAGATACAATAAAGATATTTGTGTTTGTATTTGTGAGATAAAGGCAAAGATACAGAATCAAAATTGAACCAATATATATGCATTAAAAAAATAATTGAATGGAAAGAAATAGGTAGACGTTACTTAGAAATTTAAATAAAACAAAGAATATATCAGTAGAAGCCCGAGCGTAGCAAGGGATTCTGCCGTTGAATCCTGAGTAAAGCGCAGAAGAAGGAGAGGATCATTTCTCCGAGAAGGTTTATACGAATACATGCCCGTGCTAACCCGCTTATAGAATGAGGCTTACCGTATGATTGAGAATTTAATTTGTAGTTTGTGACATAGTAGGTACTGCACACGGTCACTGCTAACAGACTGGCCAGTGCAAACCTGGAAATAAATAAACAGTTACTGACCTGCAGTCAGTTAGCTCATATTGCACGGATTTTAGTTCTGAACTTATTTCATTCACCTTAATAATAAATCTTGCATACAGATTTTCATTAATTAGTGGTTTTTAGGGTTCCGTACCTCAAAAGGAAAAAACGGAACCCTTATAGGATCACTTTGTTGTCCGTCTGTCCGTCCGTCCGTCCGTCTGTCAAGACCCTTTTTCTCAGGAACGCGTGGAGGTATGAAGCTGAAATTTATATCAATTACTCAGGTCTACTGTCCCTTGAAGCTGTGAAAAAATCAAACTTCTAAGCCAACGCAATCAAAAGATACAGCCGTTTATGCCGCAAATTTTCGACACTTGCAAGGGAATCAAAACCTACAGGGTGCTTCCCGTGAACTCAGAATCTTGAAATTTGGTACGAAGCAACGTCTTATAGCATAGATAAAGGAAAAATTACGAAAACCATAAATTTTTAGTTACATCACATAATATTTTTTTTTTTAATAATTTTAAACTTACTACCCATTTCCTCATAAACGCGTAGAGGTATTAAATTGAAATTCATACCAAATACTAAACCTTGCAGGTTTGTACGGAACCCTCGGTGCGCGAGTCCGACTCGCACTTGGCCGGTTTTTATTTTTTAGTAACTTACCCAGTATATTTTTAGTTACTTTCAAGACAAAGTCAAAACATAATATACTTAGGTATATTTTCAAAATTGCCATATTCCCATTTGGACGAACTTATGAAAATAAATAGAAAACCGTTTTACGAATAAAGTTCCCAGTGTTTAGAAAATAAGAGTTGATGCACTAACATTCTTATAACGGTTTTCTATTTATTCTCATAACAGTTTGTTCTATATAGCTTTACAATTTTAATTGGTGATGAACTGGCAAACTTTTGTCTTGAGTAACTGGACAGCACCCCAGTTGAGAGCGCTATCCTATTTGACCTTCCGTTGTACTGGTTTGAACAAGGGTTCGAAAATGAAACCACAGGTTCTGATCTGAGTAGACTGTATATATTTCTGGTTCATACACAACACAAATTGACGAGTGGTTCTAATACAAATTTAATCCCAATGCACTGTTGTATGAAAATGACTAGACTATGTTAACAAAAGAAACCATATCGCGTTCTAACTTTGCATAACGCCATCTAGTGAAAAATACAAAAACTACTTATGCTAAATTATTGACAATATTTTGTTCTGATCATTAACATACCGCCCACTAAGGACATTAGCGACGGAATGCTGTCCTAAACATAACGTCCTTCAAATATTGAAATAAAATGATCTAGGTTGTGCTAATTGTTCTTGTAATGTATAAAAACAAACGTTTGAACTTGAATTTGAACTTACATAAAAAATATTTAAAACTACTGTATAACTTCTTCTTTGCTGGTCTGGGAGAAAAGAAAAAACATAGAATGTACCAGCTGCTTCTCTTCCCGTGCAGATCGTAAAAGCCGATCGAGGGAATGGGCGAGAATCTGAATCATATGAATAGGTGATGCGGTTAGCAACCCATCACTATTATGATTTCCCTTTTCCACCTTCATGCCCACCATTACGCTAAAAGTGGCCTGGACTTTACCGCCCTTGGCTCTGTCTACCCCGTTAGGGATAAAGACGTGATAGTGTATCTGTATCTGTATCTGTACTGTATAACAATTCATCAAACAACTCCAAAAAATAAATGTAAATTGTAACAACTGTAAATATAAAACTATAATCTAACATGTAAAGATAAAACTATGATCTAATATTAACTGAGTAAAATTTAAAAATATGATTTAAAACAATAATTAAAACTATGAATTAAAATTAACAACAAGTGTATAAGTAAATTGTACAAAATAATTATAAAAGTTCATCGATCTACAATAGGCAAAATACATAATTTTGACGTTGGTCTTTTCATGGTTGTAGAGCCTGTGCGCAATGTGACTACACGGGTAATGTTATCATCACCAGGATGCTTTTGTTCCACTCGACCTAACATCCAACGACTTGGCGGCGGCAAGTCGTCCTCTTTGACTAAAACAATGTCGCCGATTTTTGGTTCAGGCATTTTATGCTGACCATTTTTACCTGTTCATAAGAGTTGTAAGGTACTCTTGTGACCAACGCTTCCAAAACGACTGTACCATCCTCTGAATTAATTGCCATCGGTTCAAAGCACTGACGTTAGAGCCTTCGTAATCGTAATCAGGCACGTGAACTAGGGGTTCCCCGATTTAAAAGTGTCCAGGAGTCAACGGCAGTGGTTCACTCGGATCATCTGAATTATTAATACTCATAGGTCGCGAATTCAAGCAAGCCTCGACTTGGTACAGAAGTGTACTCATTTCTTTATACGTGAGTGTACTGTCACCTATGACCCTTTTAAGGTGATATTTGGTGGATTTCACCCCGGATTCCCACAGACCTTCAAAGTTTGGGCTTCGGGGGGGATGAAATGCCATTCCGTCCCATGTACTTCGAGATGTTCTGCTATCGAAGACTGGAGGGACGATAGTTGTTGTAGCTCTTTTGATGCTCCAACGAATGTTGTGCCGTTATCGCTCCATATTTTAGCGCGATGACCTCTCCTTGCAACAAAACGTCGGAAAGCAGCTAAGAAAGCCTGGGTGGTCATATCACATACCACTTCCAGGTGAACTGCACGGGTGGACATGCAGACAAAGAGACACAAATATCCTTTGCATGAATGGTGTCCACGACCCTTGGTTGTCCTGATACTTATGGGCCCCACATAATCAACCCCACTGTGCAAAAATGGCCACGTTGGGTCACAGCGCGTTAACGGTAGCGATCCCATAAGTTGATTGGTTGTACTAGCTCTCTGCTTGGCACAAACTACATATTGACGAACCTGCCTTTTAATTAGATTTCTAGCTCCAAGGATCCAATAGGCTGTTCTAATGTAGTTAGTCATCAACAGTGGACCTCCGTGTAGAGTTTTCAAATGAGCGTCAGCTATAACCAGCTGATTTAGATGACTAACATTCGGTAAAACTATTGGCTGTTTGGTTTGTTCGTCAATATTGCCTTATCAATCCTACCTCGAGCTCGTATGATTCCTTTGGCATCGAGAAAGGGACAGAGAGATTTCAGCTTACTGGATTTCGATTGTAAATAGCCTTTGTCTTGTAATTGTGTATATTCTGATGTAAATATATCTTTTTGTACTTTCTTTATACAACATTCCAGAGCTGAGTCAATTTCTGATTTATGTAAATATTGTATGTCCTTTGTGTTGTTCTTTAAGAATCTGCGACGATATGCTATGACTCTTAGCAACCTAGGAAGTGAGGAAAATCTTTTAAATATGGTTTCTTCACCTTCTTCAGTAACTATAGCTACGTGAACTTTAGTTGATGCTTCTAAATCTACGTTTAGATCATTTGGCCTTGTATAAGCTATAGTTTTGTTCTTCAGGAACGATGTTCCGTTAAACCATAATTCATGATTAAGGAATTCACTTAGTAAAATACCCCTGGATGCACAATCTGCTGGATTGTTTTTGGTGGAGATGTGAAACCATTGTGATGAACTCAACGTGTTCAAAACGGTTGAGGTCCTGTTTGCCACGAAGGTTTTCCAACAGCTTGGGTGACTATTTAGCCATGCTAAAACCACAGTGGAGTCAGTCCATGCCCTAATGTTGCTCTTATCAATATTCAACACGTCTGCCGTTTCAGCCAAAAGCTGAGTCAGCAGTACCGCTCCACATAATTCCAAACGCGGGATACTGATTTGTCTAATGGGGGCTACTCTAGTACGAGCTACTAACAAGGCAACTCTAATCGTCCCTCAAACGTCCGTTACACGAAGGTAAACGACTGCCGAGTAAGCTGCCTTGAAAGCATCACAAAATCCGTGGAGCTCCAATGCATCGCCTGGTTTTGTGCCCAGCCACCGAGGTATCCTGACTGTAGTATATGTGAGTGAAAGAGAAGGAAGCATTATGTCATCTCTAGCGCACGTGCGGTCGTAAACAGCTCAGTAAGCTGTGAGCGGCGGAAGTGAGAGGGCGCGCGCGTCTAAGAGCCGACAATATTAAAGGATATACCACATTTTGGCGACGAGGATAAACTGCAAATAGTATTAATATATTATTAAAAAAAAAAAAAAAAGTGTGTGTAATTGGGTGTATTGAAAAAAAAATAACTAATAAAATTTGTAGTAAAAGTTTTAATAAATAATGTTATTCAAAAAGTTTTTACGAAACATGAACACAGTGTTAAGAGCGCGCATTCAAATTTAAGCAAGTCAAAACTATGAGCGGGAGTTGATTTCAACTCACACAGACGCAAAACGTTGCGTATCATGCGTGTGTGTGTGTTAGCGGTAGACCGAGCGTAGACTAGTAGGACAAATAATTTTGATACTTACTCTGATTTCATAACAATTTTAATATCAGTGTTTTCGAATCAAAATATAATAAACTTTTCTTATGAAACTTTACTGTCAACTTATAACGTCATTTCAAAATGTATATGACAGAAAAGCTTGTCGCAACATTCAAGTTTTAGAATTAAAATCAATCATATCATTTTATTTGTAATGGAGGATGAACTGGTTTATCTGGCTCTAATTGCTGAAATAGAATAAATTGAAAAGATTATTAGATTTTAGCTAGATAGAGGTCAAACGATCACTCAAATCTAATAAAAAATATACTATCAATATATTAATAACTGTTAAATATTATGGTTTTTGCAAAGTGATAATAGTTTAATAAGAGTTCAAATTATATATCCATATATACCAATTCATTCTCTTCTATACTGTTCGTCTCTTCTATGGTTTTATATTGTTCTTCTTCATTTGTTTTTTCTAGATCTGTTATAAGTGCATCAAAACATTCCTAAAGAGAAAAAAAATATACATTACAATATAGAATATACATACCTATGTAAATTCTAATTTCTATCCTATGTTACCTAGAGGAATATAACGACATCATTTATTAAAATCGGTTTACTGGTTTGTAGATACGAGGGAACAAAGAAACGGACACTCATACATACATACGTAACAAACACATTACCCTCTTTTTTTGGCTTCGCCGCAGTGGGGAAAAAAACTAAGTTGTTCTCAAACATGCATTTATTATTCCTAATTATTTAAATTTACCATCCTACTTACATTGTCACTATCGTCATTATTTACAGCAACACTGGAATCACTCTCCTCTAATGATTTTTCTAAGGCATCTTTTTTTTCTTTAATATATTTTAGTCTGTAAACAACAAATGTCTGTATTATGAACACCTACCTATTTAACCGTCATTAAATAAATTAGAAACAATTGTAGACTTATTTAGAGAATTTTACACATTGAACTATAATTATAGCGTATAGAAGCGACATCCGGCGTGTTGCAGTCCGGTGACCTTAATTCGGTACATGACTAACGCTCATCGTGGTCGCTTGCCGATTTTGACCCTAACATTTTATTACAAAAAGTTTTGCAGGTACTAAACACCTACTAGTTTACTCTGTAGTGAATACAAACGTTAACGTTGAACGTTGGTACATATTACCTCGATGATTTTACATGAGCACAATGTAACTGAAATCCATGCGGTCAAAGCCGAAGGCGTATTTCTAATAAAAAAAAATAAGGCCTAATTTTATATGTGACTATCAGAGATGTTGAAATTTTACTTACAATAGTAATCACACCAACACCAATTATCGCGCGTAAAGTCGCAAGTCGTCTTTTATAACTACAGAAAAATATTACAAAAAAAGTACCTTTTTGCTTTCCTGGCATTTTTTGTAGATTTGGTATTTCTACTACAACTGTATTTTTTACGTTTATTACCCATTACTGAAACATTATTAATTTTTATTTCAAAAATTATATCTATATTGTAACTGAAAAGCAATCAACAAATAAGAATAAATACTTACTAAACGATCAACTCCGCACACGTCGCGCTATACGTTCCTGGAACCTTCTGTACGGATGGTCAATAACCCCGACCAGGCGTGGCTAGCGAGCGATACATCCACCCGTTGGAAAGGCCTGGCGCGTACTAAATCGACACTCGGCGCGCGCTTGCTTTTATAGGTCATTTTTCATAATTCGTAATAAATAATAAACATTGGATATTAATAAAATGAAAAATCAGGTTTAGTTGCAAACACTTCTTTTATAATAATAAAAATAATTTCAACGAAGAAATTCTGTTATTTAGAGTAGAAAAACTGCATTTAAAAACGTGAATTGTGACCTTTTTAACGAATTTTTATAGCGTATAAATAAAAGCATTTCTTTTAATTTTCCTTTGAGGTACACTAAAAAACAATATATTCTGTTCTCTAAAAATATTAAATGAAATAAATTAACATGATTTAATTGTTATTTTATGTTCCAAAATAAGCTCTAACCGTCATTTTTGCAATTTGGTGTTCAGTTCAATCGTCAAATTAACAAAAATTTACTTTAAAATATTTTAATTTTACGCTGGAGTTCACCAGAAAAAGAGTGTATATTACCATATTCTCCTTTTGTTTTATTAAATTTGGTGAAATTGATCTAAAAATAGGTGGTCAAAAACACTGAACGTTCTTAATGTTTTTAACAAAAATATACTGTTGATTTTTAAATAAAAAACAAAATCGTACGTTTATTATCTGTATGTCAAGTAAACAAAAACGTTGACTGCCATTTTATTTTTATAAGTGACGTTAAACTATCAGAATCGGACCTGATAGGTAAGCAGTGATTAAGTGATATTTCTTTATATTGTGACTTCGGATATATTTAATTATTTGGACTTTAGGATGGCATTGCACATGATTTATAACACTAGTCGTACGTTTACTATAAGTGGAAAGAAAAAATCGGCACGGTGATGGTAGCAAAGTTCTATGCTTTTATTACTGACTTATTTTCTGCTGAATGCAGAAATATTACACAAAAGTAAGTACCTACATTTCATTATAAAGATATCTATTAAAACAATACAAATAATACTGATGAAAAGTTTACAATCTAGCATTTGTTACTACTGGTATGTAGTCACCATGATGGCTGTACCGTAAAGCCTAGATTTAGGATCTAGGAAGATAGATGAGATAAAAGAAAGACCAGATATCGGCAAATGAGATAAGTATAATAAACAACTATTACATTAGTTACAAGGATTCACAAGAACACTAGGTACAGACTAGGTAGTCAGGGTCGTGAGTTATAGGCACTAGATCAGTTGAGTAGCCCTTCTAGGTAGAAGAACTACTTAGCTTGAGATGCTGCCGAAGACGAAAGAGGACGAGCGTTTTTTTTTTTTTTAGGATTGACATATATAGGTTGCCTCAGACGGCATATCCTACTCCACCGGACAAGGTTTGAGGAGCGGGCCAAGGGCCCGGCTTCCTATATTTATATACTACTAGCAACAGCGCAAAGGGCTCCCAAGGGGGAAACCTCGGATTTGGGCGTGCTAGGGGTTATGGCAATTTTGGGGTGCTGCAACACCCACGTTTTGCCTGAAGGGCCGAAGCTACGGTTGCCAGAAGGGCCTAATCAGGACGCAAATCGTCCAGGTGCCGCCGGGCGGTACCTAGTAAACGAGCTAATGTTTCTACGCCTATGCACTCGATTCCGGCGAATGCGGGGGGGACGGATCGCGTGGGAACTCTGGCTACTCGGAGCCGCAGAGTTATCGAATTGGACCATGTCAGCCGTCATTTGGTCATCGGGATCGGTGAGAACATGCCTCGGACGTCTGCCGGTGAGTCTACGAGGATTATGTTCCGGGGTATAGTTAGCTGCCTCTCTAACTAAACGGTTCGGGTGGTTTGTTGCTTTATCAAAGTGGCGTGCGGACGCTTCTTTCATAAAGTGTTTAATGGATGGGAGGACGAGCGCCGGCCGCCGCGCCTTATATAGGTATATGAATGGGCTCCCCCGCTGCGCCTGAGAGGGGCGGAGGGGTGCTGGAGCCGATGTCACATGGCTGCTGTTGTTTCTGTGCAAGTATGTTTTGTGTAATTTTTTAATTAATTTTTAGCATTTAGCGGAATGACGCTAAAATAATGATTTTAAGGAAATTTAAATACCAGTTGACTTAAAGATACATTAGGACCACAATAAAATAGATTTTGAAAAATCATAAAATTGCCTATTGACCGCACTGTATCTGTTTGTTTATGCTGTAGGTTATTATTTACTGCCTAAGCGATTCAAGGTTAAGGCAGGCCTGTATCACTTCCCGTTTGGGTGTCGAAAACGTACCTACATTATTACTGTGCGTGTGGCAACCACTCCAAGTGGTAAATTCGGTTATACGAATCGTTTGTCCAGAGTAATGGAAATGAGATTGGCCTGCAATGGATTTCTGGGTGTCTGAACGAGAGGGTGCTGGGTTCTGATGTGAGCCAAACCTCGTGAGCTTGAATCATATCGCTAGCAACAATGAGTGGATGATTCATTGAGTTTCTGTGCCGAGTGAGACTTCTGTGCGTGAGTACTAGTACTTGTTCTGTGGTTAAGGTTGGACATTGCAGAAACGGTCGGCGTTTGTTTTTGTTATTGTTATAAGTACTTACTTATGAAGTTGTCTAAGCACTATTGAAAAGTATGTCCAAGACTTAACTAATACATTTATATTTTAACGTATAATAAAAAAAAATTGCATTGGATCTACGGGCCAGGTTCAATTCCGGGTCGGTTCATGATGAAATATCTATGGGGGGCAAGGGTAGCCCCGAAGTGTGGGAGCTCCTGAGCAGAGCGTCCCAGATAGATTGTGTGTATAGGGAAGTAGGAGAAACAAACAAATGGAAGATGTAAATAGTTTTTTATGTACACACAAAAGTAAAAAGAAATAAGCAAAACAGAAGGTGCACGAGCGATAAAATCAGTGGAAAATAAGGTAGAAAAATGTAGAAGTAGAATAGTCAAGACAAAAGAACTGAACACAAAGTAAATATTAAATTAATTTAAATGTTTAACAGTGAAAAATGCTGTTACCACAAATGACAAGACATGAGAGCTCTAAAGAATGGTCATTGACAGTCGACCAAAACTCAGTACTAAAAGTATGCGCGCGCAACATGACGCCGCGAGGCAACATGCGCGCGCAACGCAAAGTCCGTGGTCGACTGGTAAAGACCATCGCTTTCAATAAAGAAGTATAAATAAAAAAGTATGAATACAGATAAATAAAACTTTTAATTTATGTATATACAAGTGGGAGAAGCCCGCATATCTATCTCAGATTAATTAATTAAGATAAACAAAGAAAAAATCAAGTCCGCCACTTGTACGTTTGTTTTGTTGTGCAATAGAGAATAAATAAATAAATAAAAAATGGGTTGGTACAATGTGAGTTACATGATGGTTTAATACATACTACTAGACCAATGTAGATTGTTTAATATTGTATCAAGAAATTACGCTCATGCAAAGGAGAACATGGTCTGTTTTATAGACTAAACTAGCTGTGCCCGCGACTTCATTCGCGTAATGTTATATAGCCTAAAGCCTTCCTCTATAAATGGACTACCCAACAAAAAAAGAATTTTTCAAATCGACCTATGAGTTTCTGAGATTAGCGCGTTTAAACAAACAAACAAACTCTTCCGCTTTATAATATTAGTTTAGATTACAGGTGATGCCTGTATGAGACGAGTACATGTTGTGATGCAATGTAAATATGTCAGAGTGTGATATAATATGGAAGTCATACGGTGACGCCCGTGATCAGAAGTTGTATGGGTAACGCCCGTAATATGAAGTTTTATTCGGGTAGCGCCCGTTTACTGAAGAGTGTGATATATGTAAGTCATACGGGTGACGCCCGTAATTGGAAGTTTGTACGGGTAACGCCCGTAATAGGGTATTTGACTGTGTTTGTTTTTGGACAATATTTAATTCGAAACAAGAAATATCACTAAAAAGAAATCTTATCTCGAAAACAGCACGAAAATTGGTTGATAAATAAAGTAGTAGTTAGCATTTTAAATATTGGTATGAAGAAAGGTGGGAGCGGAAAGGAGAAAAAACAGACCCTGGCAACTACAGACCTATCTTTATTCTGCCAGTTTTGAGTAAGGTGTTCGAAAAGATAATGCTCAATCAAATGCTACTTCACTTTAAGACCAATAATCTTTTTCATAGCCAAAAATACGGCTTTACTGCTGGAAAATCGACCACCGATGCAGGAGTAGCACTTATTACAAATATCTACGACGCGTGGGAAAACAGAAATGATGCAATTGGATCATTTTGCGATCTTTCTAAAGCATTTGATTGCGTTGATCATCCAACACTTTTGCTCAAATTTCGTCAATACGGTTTTGATGATAAGTCAATTAAATTAATAGAATCTTACTTAACAGATAGGCTTCAAACTGTTGATATAAACGGCGTAAAATCACACGGGTCTAATGTGAAAATGGGCGTTCCCCAAGGTTCAATTCTAGGACCGTTCCTTTTCTTAGTTTATGTCAATGACTTGCCTTACATGGTTGAGAAAGAGGCTGACATGGTGCTGTTTGCTGATGACACCTCGCTAATATTTAAAATAGATCGACATAACAGTGATGCTAGCGCGGTGAACAGCACCTTATCTTTAATTTCTGATTGGTTTTCGGCCAATAACCTCATGTTAAATGCGAACAAGACCCAATGCATTCGATTCTCTCTTCCTAATGTGAATCAAGCCTGCGTTGACATACTAATTAATGGTCAGAAACTCGATCTGGTTGAAAGTACTACCTTTTTAGGAATCACAATTGATTCGAAACTTCAATGGGGCGCTCATATAACTAAACTTTCTAATAGGCTTAGCTCTGCGGCTTACGCTGTTAGGAGAATAAGACAATTGACAGATGTAGCAACTGCTAGACAAGTGTACTTTAGTTACTTTCACAGTCTAATGTCTTACGGGATACTTCTATGGGGGAGTGCAGCCGACATTCAGACTATTTTTCTTTTACAAAAAAAAAAAATTCGTGCTATTTACGGTTTAGGATCGAGAGACTCACTGAGGGAATTATTCAAGGAAATAGGTATACTTACTTTTGCATCACAATTCATATTTGAAAATATAATGTATGTAAGGAAAAATATTTCCTTGTTCAATAAAGTAAGTGATTTTACAGATAGAAATTTACGTAATAAGAATGACTTAGTTAGCCCGTATTACAGGCTGAATACAGTCAGTAAGTCTTTTATGGGGAAGTGTATACTTTTTTATAATAAATTGTCAGAATCGGTCCTTGATATGCCAGACAGAAAATTCAAAGCTTATGTAAAGAAAGTACTTTGTGAGAAGGCTTATTATAGGACCGATGACTATCTTAAAGACAAAAAGGTCTGGCTTGAGCTTGGCGCGGGTCCCTCTTAATGGTTTGTATACTTAGACATGTCATAATTTAGGTACATTGATACATACTAAATTTACAAATTGACATTATTTTAAATTTCGTAATTCTTATAATTCAATTTAATTATGACATAATAAACAATGTAATCTCTGTCCATCTATATAACTAATTTTAAGTTTTTAGTTTGTTAGTTGACGTCTTTGGAGAAAACGTGCAGTGCAGTTTGTTGCCGCTTCTTCTGCAGTTGTGCCTAGGAAGCGGCGTAAACTTAGCTTTAAGTAACGATTTGACGTCAACATTTGTGCAAAACAAAACAAAGTGACTATTATTAAGAGATATTATAAATATCCTATGATAATAAAGATATTTTGAATTGAATTGAATTGAATTGAAGCGTGGTGAGGACATCTCGCTATCACTTTCGTACCCGCGAAACCTAATAGCAGTGACGTCACACAGCAATTATGTAACTTTTAAAATGCAAAGAAATAAATAAATTGAGTCAAATGCCGTATTGAAAGTTTGTACGGGTAACACCCGTAATCTGAAGTTTTATACGGGTGACTCCCGTAATTGGAAGTTTGTACGGCTAACGGCCGTAATCTGAAGTTTTATGCGGGTGACGCCCGTAATTGGAAGTTTATACGGGTAACGTCCGTATTCTGAAGTTTTATACGGGTGACGCCCGTTTACTGAAGTTTTATACGGGTGACGCCCGTTTACTGAAGTTTTATACGGGTGACGCCCGTTTACTGAAGTTTTATACGGGTGACGCCCAATTACTGAAGTTTTATGCGGGTGACGCCCGTTTACTGAAGTTTATACGGGTGACGCCCGTGATTGGAGGTTTGTACCGGTAGCGCCCGTAATCTGAAGTTTTGTATGTGTAGCGCCCGTTTGCTGAAGTTTGATAACAATTACTAGAAGTCTTGTAACGGCTGACACTGGGGCGACATTGAGTTGGCATTCATTGAGTGTTTTGATGGGTTGTGTTGGCGCCTCGGGGTGTCCAGTGAGGCAGCTGCCGGTTCGCTTTTAAATGTTTGTGTTTAGTAATTGTACCATGTACCGTGCAGGGAAAAGTGAGGAAAATGTTCATTGTTATTATTAAGTTCATTTACAAGTAATAAGATTTTAATTTCATCACATTGTTAATAATATTATAAAGATGGCAAAGAATGATTTTGATAAATAATATAAGCTATATGTTATAATCGTATTCTGCAGACTGTAAAATGCTCTAGAAGGCGTATCGAAACTGTATGGTTAATTACAGTGTTATTAATAACATTATAATAATTAATAATTAACTCTGGGATTATTAAACGCCTTAGTGTAGCCAGTTTCTAGGTCAGTCTTGCAATACAAACTTTCCGACATTAAGCCGACAGTTATACTTATGTAGTTTATTCTTGCATTTCGTACAAGTGATTACGGTAATCAAGTTTATAAGCTTATTCCATGTTTAGTTTTGAGCATTTTGGTTAACAATTGAGACTTAATAACGAAGTAGTTGCAAATTATTTTATATGTTATAGCTAGGGTTTGTCAATGGTCCAAGTTATGTATCTTGGACGGACGTAAGTGAAATGACGGTCAAATCAATGGAAATATTTCCGTCTTTTATTTTAAAGTATAATTACATACATATATAGGTAGGTGTTTAATGCTAGTAATAATAATAATAGCTGTATTGCAGACACAAAAGATCCATATATAAAATATAATGAAAGTGTTTACGATGAAAGTAATAAGGATAATATTGTTATAAAAACTTGGCGGCAATAGCCAACCATGTCGGTAGGTGTTGGTGGTTATAAGTCTCTCTGCCAGACATTGCACAATGCTTACGTGTGAGCTATACTGCTGAGTTTGATGTTGTGTGGCTGACCTCTGCCTGACTTCACTGCGCGTTCAGAGAATGGGCTGTTTTTGTCGAGAGATATCGGAGACATCGTTTGTTAATGTTGGATGCAAGTAGTCGAGAAGAGCGGGGCATACCTTCGGCTGGGTTTCTAAGTTATTAGTTCGACGCCCACCTTTCGGCAAGTTGAGGAATGCGGGTAGAACAAGTGAAGTGAGAATCCGCTTCGCTATTGAGGTATTAATGCATCTACTACATATTGATATCCAACATGGAGTATGGGTCACTTCATTCTAATCCAATTTAATCGAGCTGATTATCATTTCTTGTTGGTTTCTGTGATTTCGGAGGCGGGATTACATGGTGACAAGTTGAATTGAGGTTTTATCTCCATACCACGCGTGATAAAAGGAAAGAAATAGGGATTGCCGTCGTATGGTTTGTGATAACCGCTGCGTAAAACAATAGCCTCGCTCTATATCACTTACATATGATACATTTTTGATAAAATTTTATGCTTAACAGGATTAAATGTATTACTTGATGGGTCTGGCTGGCTGGACGAACCAGGGGTTTAACATTTTGAACGTTCAATATTGTAACCACTCGATTATTTATCCGCGATCATTTGGGAATCGAAGTGCATCCGAGAATTGAGAGGTTTTCTAAAAGGCATAGAGTCCCCTTAGGTACAATCTTATTAATAAGATTGTGTGATGTTTAATCTTGATTTCATTGGTAGGCTTGGGTAATTATTTCTTCCCTTATTTGTCGGCCTGTGTCGGCCCACTGCTGGACTGAAGGTCTCTCCCAGGGCTTTTTAATTATGTTTATTCACTAAAGTTTGCTGTTGATGCTTAAAAAAAAAAAAGAATATATATATATGTAAATAATGAAATCTGTCAGTCAGTAAAAGAGGAAGCAATAAAGGTGAATGTCTTTTTAGTTGGAAAAGGCGATGTGTTATGAAATGGATTGGACTATATAAAAGGAAACGCACAATGGGTACGCAACACATAAAAAAAAGTGGAGGAAGAATGGAAACCTGTGAGCAAAGGGATTGATAGACGGAATTTAGAAATTGCAGTAGAAGCGAGTTCAGAATAAGATATTTAAGAATATCACTCAGAAGACTAGAATAAAAATAAAATGAGAAAATTAAGTTGATTGTTAATTTTGTTATTAGAAGTCGTGGTAATAATAAATTTACGAAGTAAAAGAACAAACTGAAAAAAGAAACTAATAAAATAAGGAAGGGATGTAGTGTATGTGAGTGAAAGAGAAGGAAGCATTATGTCATCTCTAGCGCACGTGCGGTCGTAAACAGCTCAGTAAGCTGTGAGCGGCGGAAGTGAGAGGGCGCGCGCGTCTAAGAGCCGACAATATTAAAGGATATACCACACTGACGTCTGTAAGAAGTAACAACACTTCACGGTAAGTTCTCCATTCTTTTTATAAATCAATATTTATTTTTTCATCCCAACCAATGCCTGCAAGCCAGAATTTTTGGATAAATATCTTAGCCAAAACTACTCTAGGTGCTAACCAGCCTAGCGGATCGAATAATCGCGCTATGTCTGATATGATTGACCTTTTAGTTACAGGTGCTGTCGCCTGCGGAGGGAGATTCACCGAGTATTGGAAGAAATCGTCACTGCGTTTCCAGGTAAGTCCTAGAATTTTAATTGTACTGTCTAGTTTTATATTAACTTCTTTGTTTTCCTTGTCCTCTTTATTTATTGTCCTTTCCTTTTTCTTCTCCATCTCAGTTGTCCTTGTTTTGTCTTGTTGTTCTTCTTTCCTAGTTTGTTCTGTGTTATCCTTATTTTCGTTTTTATTTGTCCTTGTTTGTCCTTTCATTTTGTCCTCTTCTATTGCATTAATTATGTTTAATACTTGTTAATTATTGCTGTTCCATTTTTGTAATTTGAAACAACCTTTTTCTAATAATTCTGTGATCCGTTTGTAAATTTCTATTCCATATTCTATTGTACTACAGCCTGTCATAAAGTCATCCATGTAAAAGCTATTGAGTACCTTATCTTTAACGAGACTTCAACCTTCGCCTTCATCATAAGCAACTTGATGCAGTGTTCTATGCTTGATATGGTGCTGAAGCAGTTCCAAATGTTACTGTCATCAGCTCGTAATCTTTAATCTCTTCGGAAGGGTTATCACGCCAAAGTATTCTTTGAAATATAGCATTTGCTTCAGCTATTTTCACTTGACGGTATATTTTAACAATGTCAGCCACAAGTCCAATCTCGTGAACTCACCATCTTAAAACTGTGTGTCTTAAATCAGGTAGTAGCGTAGGGCCAACCATCAACGAACAGTTCAACGGTATACCCCTACTTCTTTTCAGATGCGTTGAAGACAACCCTTACCTTAGTGGTAGTTTTATCGTTTCTGATGACCGAATGATGAGGTAAGTAGACAGCTTCTTCCTTTTTTTCATCATCATCCTTAACTTTTCTCATATGTCCTAATAGTAGATACTCATCTATGACCTCTTTGTACTGTTTCTTTAAGGTGAAGATATAGGCAAATGGCCTTGAAGTGTGAAATAAATTGTTAACTCGTAAATATGGTGATATTTTCCATATTGCTCTTCGTCATGCACTAGATAGCCAATTAAATTATTTTATGAACTGCCGTTGAAACTATTATTGGTGATCCGTCTAGCTTCAAAACTTGCCGTGGCCACTTTTGGCGGAGGCAAGTTTTAAAGCTAGACGGACTTATGTAAATAATTTCAACGGTGGTTCATAAAATAATTTAAAGGGCTATCTACTGCATGACGAAGAGCAATATGGAAAATATCTCCATATTTACGAGTTAACAATTTATTTCAAATGAGGGCGCCACTTCAAGGCCATTTGCCTATACCTTCACCTTAACTCTTTTTTCTTTTCTAATCTTCTTTCTAAAGATTTGAGTCGGCTTTCAGCGATTTTGCGAGAATTTCCTCCTTTACATAGTAGTACTTCATCACGAAATGGTAGCTTAACTACGGACCTGCCGTCATCATCTCTCTTCGTGGTAGCTGCGTATAATTCTTCGCATCGTTGCTCTTCAACCGTAAGTATTTTATTTGTACTGGTTTGTTCTTCTATCTCCCAAAATCTACGTAACATGTCATCTTCATTTACTTGAACATGCATGACAGTTACATTGCCTTTAGTTTCAACTGACTTTCCATCACCTTCAGAGCTTATCATACCTGACAGGATCCATCCGAATGCAGTACTTTGGGCTATCAGTGTACCAGAATTTAGATTTTAATTTAATTTTTTTTTTGTGTAATTCTAATTATGGTTATTTAAGGTTTTGTTAAAGAAATAAAATTATTGAATGGTAACGTAAATAATATAAATTATGGGTGTTAACTTAAATATAAATAGTTTATAGCTTAGTACCTATATCTTGGAATAAATACTTAAATATGTAAGTAGAGTTAATTTCTCCTTGTAACTTAATTTTATGTAGTTAATATGTGTGTGTATTCATGAAAATTGTATTTTAAATTAAAATAAATATTTTGTATGTAATAAGTTTGTATATTACTCTAGAATTTATTAATTAATTATTAAAAAACGCTATAAATTTATCTTGCTTCATTATTATTCATAAACATGAAATGTATTTACAAATAATTTATAAAAATACACTTTTTTCTATCATTAACGTCTTTATACATAAAGCATTAAAAAAAAACTTGATTTTACCTTATATCATGACAAAACTAAATATTTTTTAAGTACCATTTCTTTATACAAATAGCATTTTTTAGTGCACAAAAGTTCTTATCACTTAAACAATTGAAGTTACATTCATTTATGCAATAAGTTTGATATACGTTAAAAAATTTGGACTATCCATGTTTTAGATATCTAATAACGCACACTCTTCACACAGTTCCTTTATCCATTTCTGTTTCTCTAGACCTTTCATTACAATAGTTTTGTTTTGCATTATTGGTGTAATAATTCTTTTAAATTCTTTAGAATCAATATGACCCTCACTCCAAGTGATCCCTCTCTGTCTTTCAAGGTATCGAACGGTCTTCTTTTCTTTCGTAGATAATGAAATATATGCATATGGAGGTTTAATTAAAAAAACTTGAGTGAACTCCTCAGTAGATAATGCAAACTCTTTGATAATAAATTTATTATAGCAATCCTTGAATCCTTGAACATCAACGAAAATAATCGAGTTCATGATATTTTACGAACAATGTTTGCTCAGAGGTCTTTATTCGACTATACAGTCATTTAAAATTAGACAATATGCTGATGTCTGATCTGGTATCTCTTTATCACACTCTAGTTCGAGGCGAATGTTGATCACCGGTCCTGATTTAATATTATCGTTCTGTCTAGAACAGTCACGAATAATGGTGTAAAAGTTTTAAACTCTTGTGCAGTCAACAATGCGTTGCATGGGCGGTTGTAATAAGACTGCTGAAAATTTACATATTGCTCGTATATTAAAGCATAGTTATGATATGAAAAGTTGGTGTTGTAACTTTCGTACGGGTAATATGTAGAGTTTAAAAAAACTTTGACATCTCGAACATTGCAGTGATCGAACCGAGACATAATATCATATCGTTGTTCTTTCTGTTTGTTTGAAATCCTAAATTGACATATCTTGGTTTTTCAATTTGTGACGAAGTTTTAATTGACCAAGTGTGTTTTGTAGTCTTTGGTAACAAAGGATACTCATAAAGGTCCCAGTTCCTATACACTAATTGAATGGATCTATCTTTTTCAAGTATTTAAAGTAAATTAATTCTTTCTCTATCTGATACTTTAACGTGAGGAACTCGCCATACAATCTTTTTTATGTCAATACTTTCAACCTTTTCGCCAGTGTTTAGCTTTAAAGCATTAAGGTTAGTATTACTTCGTAACAACACAAGTTCGTGTTTGTAATTGAGAATTGTTTTTTATAATCTTCTGCAAAATCTAGTATATTGCTGAGAGGTATTGACGCAGCAAAATGACCTGCAATTTCATTTTTTGTACCGTGTATATCCCAACCCCACGCTCTGGATACCTTCGCCTCGTCTGCGTTCATAGACACCAGTGCTTTCATAGTAGTAGTGATACCAGCATTCTTCACTTTGTCTATTTCAATACCGTTCAATTCATATCTTATATCTTGAAAAAGGAATAGAAGGGGGCTGTCGGTAAAATGTACTGCTTGAACTGCTTCTTTCTTCTCAACATTGATGACATTTACCACAGCTTCAACATACAAGGTACTTGCACATGGAAGCACATATAAATCTTGTTGGTTTATAGGTATTCGAATTTCATCATTTATATTGAAAGTAGTGGTATATGGCTTGTAAGAATGAATTTCTATGCCTTCTATGGAGTTATCATAAGCGGGTGGGTAAGTTATATTTAAAATACTCATTTTAGTAATCCAATCGATTTGAGAAAATGTATATTGGCAGCTGTCAATTTCTTTTTTTTATCACTAGTATGTGTAGTCTTCTTGATTGCCCGATGGGTACTAATCTTTGAAATATATGTAGTAGTGTATTTATTGTAGTCAATCATATTTTCTTTAAATGTAAGTACAGTTAAATTTGCTCATCGCAAAAATTGATTAAATCGTTATTTATATCCAATATTCTAATATTTATACTATTCACTGTGCTTCCATTTACAGGAAAATAAATCGTATTTTTTTGGAATTTCTATTATTCGATAGCCTGGAGGAACATTCAAAGCAAATTCGTGAATTATATGACTTGATTTTCCATTAATGTAGGAACCTCCAGTAATGTCACATTCAACTCGGAGCACAGTTGTAGGTAGAATGTTCACTGGCAGTAAAGACTTGTGCCATAAATCCTTCATCAGTAAAGTATTACTGTAACCCAATAAAGGTCCAATAGAATTTTGTTTTTCAAAGTGAATATCCTTAGAGCAGAATATCGAGAGCTTCAATGTATTATTGTTGCACAATAACTTGAAAACACAATTCTTTACTTTTAATTGTATGAACTCGCTGATGTCTTGGAGTTCATACGCTCCTTCAGGAATTTCAACCACTTCGTTAATGCCGTAATAAAATTTATTATTTGTATTTGTTACATTTGGTATAGAATTAAAAGTAGAAAAATGTAAAAGAAAGCACTCGTATTGACCATCAAGTTCCAATGGAGGGGAATAGTTTGTTGTTAGTACGTGGACGTGACTGTCTAAGTTTAATATTCCACACTCTATCTGTTTTGGTTTACATGGCAATCTATCTCTCATATACACACCACGAAAGTAGGGAATATTTTTAGCGTATTTAATAATATCGATATTCGTAAAAGCACGTTTGGGTAGCCTGCTTATTAGTTTTTTGTAGATTTCAAAAATAGCCCACTTCCTTTTTTATATGGTTTAAGATAAAATCCTTTTCCAAACGCAATAGCCTCCATAGTTTTGTTATGACGTTCAGATTCTTTAAAATTTTGTTGAGCGATTTTACAATCATTTACAGTTTTAGCTATACCAGCCGCACCTCCTGCCAAAGCGCCTAGTGCTGATAAACCCGCAAAAATTGGTATCAAAGGTAAAATTCCGCCTGTCTTAGGGATTGGTATTATTCTTGGTAAACGAACGTGACATGTTTTAGGAAACATTTTTTTTGCCGCTTCATAAGCATACTTAATAACAGTTTTGTTATCCTTTGATTTCAGTTTCTTTATTTGTGAACGTATTTTTGACACAATGGTTTTAATTTTTTTTATTCCGGCACCTATTTTTAATTTTGCTTTCATAACTTTGTTTACTACCCATGATGCTAACTTTTCTCCTTTGCCAGCGTCTTTAGAATGTAATCGCTTCTTAGCCATTTTCATAAGCTGTAAATCAAATTTATGACGAACGGAAAGGTCCGGATTGTTATATGCAATATCGTGGTATTTACAAGCTTCGTCTAATTTGTTAACACCTTTATCATCTCTCAATAATCTTTCTTGTAGCCTAGTGCCTGGTCCACAATAGTTGTAACCTGGTAAGTGAAGCTCAAACGGGATATTGTTTATCAAGTTATTGATCAGTCCACCTCCTGTCATAATTTTTTACCTAATGAGCAAAATACTAGATGCTAACACTTATATGTATTATGATACAATTGAATTTCTTTCTACCTTACTGTTTTCTGTGTCAGAGAGCCCTAACCATTTGACAAACAATTTATTGCCTTTTTTCCTAATAATTTTTTCGATTAAGTATATAATATATTCGGGTATTTCGTTTTTTGTAACTCTTCTTGATATAATGAACCCAATATATTTTGTTTTCGTTGATCTTGTATTAAATATGTAACTGGTTTAGTATTATTTACCGTTTTAATTATAAAAATTTCTGTAGACCAATTAGGCGTAAAACCTTTTGCAAAACTACTCTTGAACTTACTTATTCTAACGTGATCACCTATTTTAAATTTATTTTTGGTTAATTTACAACGTTTATCTTGGAATTTTGTAATGTTATTTTTTACTAGGTTTTCATTTTTTGTATTTACATCTACTGGTTTAAACTTAGTAACGCTATGTGTTTCATTGTTATACGAAAACAAAACGCCGTTTATAGTTTTTCCTATCCATTTATAGTTACCATTATAACTAAAACATTTATACAATTTAGTCTTCAATGTTCTGATTAGCCTTTCCACAATTGAAGCTTTTCTTGTTGAATACGATGAATAATGGTCAATTTTCATTAACTGCATTTGTCTTTGAAAAACATCGTTATAAAACTCTCTGCCTCTTTCAGTTTGTAGGTTTTTAGGGATACGACCACTTTCCCTTATAATTTGAGAAAATGCTACAAGAACCTCTTTCTTTGATTTTGTTTTCAAAGGAATCATCCAAGCATATTTTGAAAAACCATCAATGACAGTTAAAATGTACGCGTATCCATTATTATACTTTTTAAATGATTGAAAGTCGGCAAGGTCCACTTGCCATAAGTCGTCCATTCCTCTCAAGATCACAATACGACGATCAAAATTTTGGCGTGCTGATCTATGAATTTCATCTACCACTTGCAGTTTCGCCATTTTGTAGTTTAATAATTTTATCGATTTAGTCTTTAGTATAAAACTTTTTTTCAAACTGATTGAGATTATTTATCACATCCTCTTTTATTGCCTTTATATGAGCGATTATTTCATCAGAAATCTTTTTATCCACATATTTTTATTCACCACATCATCATGTGCTACAGGTTCTGGAACTCCACTCAATCGAGATGATTTTAAATCAAAATCTCCGTTTTCCGATCTAAGTAGGTGATTTGTCGAACAATCTAGTATTTCTGACAAACGCAGTCTTTTATGAACATGGTGACCAAATTTATCAACATTCATTTTGAACTGAATTCGGTCAAAGTGAAATAATAAATGATCTAAGTATGATATGCGGTTATGAATTTATACTACCATTTTCACGTAGTTCTTCTATGATTGAAATTATTTCGTTATCCAGACCAGTGTTTTCGGCATCTTTAGAAGCTATTTATAATTTTAGCCTTTCTACTAATTCGTTAGGGTCATACCAGTAAAAGTAGTCAGTATTTTTTATATTTCTTTTTAAGTATTAAACCTTCTCCAGCGCTGATATCATCAACATTACTGGTAGAAGATGTCGAAGGCTTTCGCAGTCTAAAAAGCGGTTTAATGACATGCAAGTACTTCCGTCCTTTATTAGATTTAATTGGTTTACTGGGATCAAAGTCTCGTCGATGAGCATTTGTGTCTAATAACATGGTTTTATATTCTTGACAGTCATTTTCAGTCACCACATCCAAATTAGGTATTTTTTTTTAACAATAGCTCCTGCAACCCTGGTGTAATTTGATAATCACGTCCTGCTACAGATATAATATTTTGATCGTTTAAATGCACACGTGCTGAACCCATCATTAATTTACCTCGTTCTCGTCTAACATCAAAAGGTACATCATTAAATATTTCGGAGGAAAGTGACCAGGACGAAGTATTTTGACTAGGACTAGGTTTAGGACTAGGACTTATTGACTCAACGGTTCTAAACGATGTATTACTGGTATTGGTAGAGTCTCTAGATTTTTCTAAACTAATATCTTCATCAGAATCATCTTCACCACATTCATCTTCAGAATTTTGTTAAAATGCGATGAGGAGATTAAATATGATGATCCTTTACTTCTTTTGATTTAATTTTATGGTCCCCATCCTTAATCAACTGATGCATTGGGTCAGAAACAGGTCTAAAAACTGTATTCAAAACATTTTCATTATAGGATTCCATACTTTTCATATCTTTGATTTTCTTTTTAACAGCTTCTGCTATTTTAACTATCTGAGTATTCAACTCTTTTTCCATTTTGAACTTGATGAATAAACGTTATTTTCTTAGTATGGTAATAGTTCAACTGAATATGATTATCGAATAAATCTTCTTATATGCTCGTATTTTTATCCTCATCAAACAAGATAAAAGTATCAAAATTCTTTCTGTAACAGCCTTTATTTTTTATACAATCTTTATTGATTACCAAATAGGTATAGGGTTCGCTCCATACTTTTGAACACATTTCTCGAAATTTGGACCACGACATGTCAGAATTAACGTGTTCATCACATACATGATGGAGGTTCACATCATCCTGTTTGTATAGTATTAAAAGGTTTGCGTTGTCTCTTACTAGCTGTTTAGGGTATTTTACTGTACGTATGATTCAAGTAAAAACAGTCAATAAATTTATGTCTACCCATTGCGAAATAATCTCTCATATTGGACTGATTCTCATATGCGACATCATCAAATATTGCATCGTGAGGACTTAAAACAAGTTCATTATCTTTATATTTTACAAATTATACATCTGGCACTAAATTAAGAACATTTTCTAAAAACACATATTTCGGTTGATACAATGTTTTTGTATAAAGATAAACAACGTAAACCATTTTCATGTAATAGAAGACCTATGATTACATTAGTTTTCCCACAATTCGAGGGACCGCAAATAATACATCGAATAGTATTAGGTAGAAGGTCACCATGTCGGGAAACATCTACTTTTTCCTCTGGACATATTCTACTCAATTGTAAAGTTTGAGATTGTTTAACGAATTTCATCCTTTTAACCACTAAGACAGTTTTTGATTGAATGTTTTTTTATTTGTTAAGCAACGATTTATATATATATATATCGAAACAAACTGAGTCTGTGATATGATATAAGTATGTGATTCAGTTATAATTTTGATCAGTTATTGTAAAGTAGTTCGGAAAACAGGGTATCAGCTATTTTAAAATATCTACCTGTTCATCGAATCAGTTGATATGTCATTGAATATCGGGGATCACGTGGATATTGTAATCATGTATAAGAGAAAAATATGTGACATTCGCACAGTGAAAATGATTATCACCGGATCAGTTGACACATCTTTGAATATTGGAGATTACGTGGATATAATAATTACTTCTGAGAATGTACTTGGTCTTCACATAGTTAAAATTATAAATTATGAGCAATATGATGCTATTCTAATACCTTCGCAAAAATACACTACATTATGGTCTAAAATTCGATTGGAAGTCACCAGAATAGATGGAAAAGAAGTAGACCTGACTGAAGTGGAAGATGCTTTTCCAAAAATGCTCATCGACATGAAATGCGACTGGAAGCCCAAATGGATGTAAATATAGTAGTTCTGACTGAAAGTGTAACGAACTGACCCAAAAGGGGCGGAGGGCCTTTGTTGAAGTGAATTAGAAAGCCTAATTAAGTATTTAAATTTTATGGTAAGTTTTGGGCTTTTCAGAACACATATCCTTGAGCGAATGAAAATAAGCTCTAAAGGATGTGTGTTCTGAAAAGCCCAATAAATACCTACTTTTACCAGCAGAATTTGAGCGATAGACTACAAGGCTTGAATTTCGACAAATTCTGGGCCTTCACCAAATTGAGCCATAAATCGGCTAAAAAAGACGCTGAGACCTGTAACTATATTGAAGTTACCCCTCATATTCGCAAGGTCATTATTAAGCAAAGCCGGGTATTCATGCACTGGTCGTCATGCCCTGTACGAGATTTTACACTTGTAACTAGGTGTTTCAAGTGTCAGCAATATGGACATGCGGCGAAGTCATGCCGAGCGGAGGACGTCACGTGCGGCCATTGCGGGTCAGTGGGTCACGTTGTTAAAGACTGCACAATTAAGTCTGAGCCACCGAAATGTGCAACTTGCTTGCACTTCAATAAACCATGTGGTCATAAAACAGGTGACGCTGTGTGCCCTGCCAAGATTGCGGCCGAAAAGAGATATATAAACTCTATAGATTATGAAGGCGCCTAGTAGCGCCATTTTTACTTTTATTATTGTTTTAGTACTTTATTACTAATTAGATATACACATGTATGTAAATATGATTTGTAAGTAGTTTAACATATAGTCATCGGATTATTAATAGCTAAATTAGGTAGGTATCTAATGTATCGATGGCTGAATCACACAATTTGTTTTAATTTGCACTCTATATTAAGGTACTTTATCATAGAATCATCAATAGATCGAATCGAAATCGCAAATCATGTTTTGATATGAATAAGTATCTATAAGTTATAACTTATTTCCTGTGTCCAATTGTAACACTTTTATTTTTCAAGTTAATCTTTCTTACCAAATTCGGATACTGCATCCTTGAGAGCATTTTTTTATCGCATTCGCAATTTTTCTTATTCAAGATTATCATTAAAATATGTAAAAATCTAAAATAATAAATTAGGTTATGTTGTTGTTTATTATAGTGGAGAACTGACATCTCGATTTGACAGCCGGTTTGAGAGACGTTTATGCGTCAGTGAGACCATTCAAAAAATAAAAATTATTAAAATCTACCAAACACACTTTTAACCGACTGCAAAGAAAGAGTTATGTTTTTAAATCTAAAAGCCTCCTTTTGTGTGCTTGTGACTTGTCAGGAGAGGTATTTAAATTAATTTATTGTTGTCGTTTGGAGCTTGGATTCTTGAAATTGAGGATGATACAGAGAAATGAAACTACTAAAACCTATCCAAATGCTTGACGAAAATGCTTCAAATCTACTAAAAAGTATAAATCTTCTGCAAGTGGTCACACTGTTGTGTTCAGTTTCACGTACTTTGTTATTGTTGACATTGATATTGCGTTCTGTTTTGAAAGAAAGGCTTGTCAAAATGTTTTGTGATTTTTCAGGTATTTCATTGTGCTGAATAGTGTGATGTGTTTATTTATGGCTATTTGTCATATTACGTGTCTTAAATATAAAAAGTTTAATTAATTTCTTTAATTTCGCATGCTGTGGATGTGTGTGGAATTGACTGCGTAATGTGTATAATGAAACGCGAGGTGAGCGTCCTTCTTTTCGGAGCCGGCTTCTGGCGTGGCCAGGTGCTATCGAATTTGTGGACATGTGGATGATGTGAAGTGTCTGGGTTCTCTTGGAGAGCGCCTGGACCTGCGTTGTTCCGTCTGTGGCTTTGGAGCACGAGTCGAAAGCTGTGTTAAGACTTATCGTGGTAAGTAAACCGCGCTTTGGTGAACCCATGAGCACATGTGGGATTGTGTTTCGAGGTAGTTAATCTGGAACCCCAATTTGTTGCAGCGTGGTGATTTTGTTCGTGTTTGGTGTCTCCGACTGGCGCATCTTCTGTCCGCCGGTTGACTAGCATATTAAAACCGAACCACCTCCGTAAAAGGTACGTCGAGTATTATATACTTTCCAACACACTCACTCGCTGTGAACTCTGATGTAGAAGTCTTTGTGTACTTATTCCTTTCTAAAGTAACTAGTAGCCGTCCTTAAAGTTAAAAACCTTTTAACTGTGAACCGTAGAAAGAGGGCTAACTATGTTTGGTTGGTTAGGTCTCAGCATGTTTGGCCTGAGAGGCTTTTCTGGCGGGAACGCATGGTTGCACCGCCACCGTAAGCGTCCAACCCCGAAGCGTTTACCTCCCATACCTGGGTGGGTGTGATCTATATCTTGTAACTGATTTGAGTGAACGGCTTTATTCTTAGAGTACACTAGTAAATGATGTATTTAGAATATTCCCACAATCTGATAACTTGAGTATCCATCTGCACTTCATGCACAATGTATTATGTGTATTTATTAAATAAGATTTTTGGCTTTGTGTTTAATTGAGACAGTTTTATACTATGGATGTGTAGTTTATTAATTGAGAGCTGTACATGCTAATGTTAGCATGATAATGTGTTTATATGGCTAAGACGTGTTTAATTTATTTACTGCAGGAGGCGTTTGTATCGGCCAGGTACTCTGGGCTGGTTCGACGGCACGGGCTGGCAAGTCAAACTCGGACCTGAGTTTATATATTTTTTCATATCTTTTATTTCAATTTAAAAACCTTTAAAAAGGAGCAGCCTTGCAGCATTAACACTGTTTAGCATTACTATGAGTGAGCCAAACCCAATTTGGTCCTTTTGTAAATCTAATTACAAAACTCAAAACTAATTACTTTTCTTAAACTTACTTAAGGTGCTTATTTCCGTGTTGTACTACGGCCAGTGGGTTTTCTACGTTCTTTTCATACCATACTGCCGCTTAAATTACTAAAAATTGTTTTGTAAGACTAGTTAACTTAACTTAAATTTAGCTTTTATTTTTGTTTGAATTGATGGTGTTCAAGAAGCTGCCCTGTATCTGCGACTGAATTTTGTGCATTTTGTTGTATAGTACTTGGACCAGCCAAACGAGCCAACAACCCTCCCCCTTATTTTTATTTGTGTTTTATGCTTAAACTAAGTGATATTGTTGAGAAGCCGACTTGGATTAAACCTTGCAACGAGTTACGTGTCTTTTCTTTCCTCCTTCTCCGAGGTAGACATATATACATTAAAAAAAGTATAATTACATGGCGCCCGAACAGGGACCAGAAAAAAAATACAATTACACAATGTCCATAAAGTATATTTTTAGCAATAAATATTGATATGTAGATAGTGAGTCCTGGTGACCCGTAATTACAGGTTCTTCGGAAACCTAGCATGGGCACCAGTCCTCCACTAACACTTATGTAGTTTTATACTAATACCTATACGTCTCATTTCTTTTTTGTATAATTTTGTAGTACATTATCATTATAATATAATAGAGCAATTTAATACAGATTATGTGAATAGAGAGTTCTGGTGACCCGTAAGTATAAAATTGTAACAAATTTATTGGAGAATAATAAAAACATTTTTATTATTATTTTGTTCTTTTTTATCTTTTTTCTCTCTTTTATTTGAAAAGAGGTAGAGATTTGCACGGGCCATGGCCAAGTACTATTTTAAATTATTATTTTTTGAGTAGTTTTTCTAGCGTTAGTTAATATTGAATCTACTGCAAGAGTTTTCGTGTGATAGGGCAAGTATTTAAGATAACAGCCTTCTAAAGTGTGTGGATAATTTGTGAGGGGATGTCTAGTTACTGTAAACTGGTATAAATAGTTTTATGTATGACAGCCGTGGTGGATATTATTATTATTACTTATTAATTGGCAATGGATGTCTGGTCTACCTTTGTGAAATAATTCGTTCTTTGAGTATAATTTCCCACTACACAAATTGATTTGGTGACTAGTAAACTGACAGTTATAACATTGGAAAGTTGCGAAAGAACAAAAGAAATGATTTTGAAATAAATTGTATAAATATCATTGAGTGTAATTGCCAACAATCACGCCATGCCTTATCAGTATCCGCCCGGCGTAACATAAACAATTTTGGTCGCCGTATAAACAAAATTCAATATGGAACAGAGCAAGCCCAATATTCAGGGCCTCTAAGTCTAAACTATAATGTAAACATTGCAAAGACGACCATGGTACGTGGAAGGAATGTTTCTATAAACAAATCTCGCCTTATAATATTTACTTATGTTATTTGATGTTAAGAAACAGAAAAATTGGAAATCAAAATTCATTAAGTTGGAAAAGGTAAAAAATGGCAGATACCACTGAGATAATAAATTAAAAAAAATTAAGTAATTGGAGTTAAATACAAAAGATAATACAAGAAAATGTAGGAAGAATTTATTCCTTTTCTTGAGTCTATTGCTGGAGAATATTATCCTGTGATTTTCAGAGTCAGACATCACCTATGAGATGAGATAGCTGTTGACTAGGCTATGATGGACATTAGATACGTCACATGTCAAGGCTCTCTACTTGTTATAATAATAACAAAATTATACAAAAATAAGTTATGACAGTATGTGTAATGTACTTTATGAAATTGAACATACGATGTCGACAAGATTTTTATCAAAGTTTCATCTGAATTTGATAACAACCTGAATAAAAACAATACTCGTAATAGAGCAGTAGCAAAATCATAAAATATAATTGAAAAAACTGTAAAGAATTTAGTTCAGTTTCTGATTAATCTTTCGACTTTTGACTATCTTCTGGCAGTATATGACTTGAAAATATAACATGGTTTTATGAAATATTTGCTACAAAATAAAAGTGGCGCAGAAGCTCTCACCTGTCTGCAAAGATAAAAAGCTACGGACCTACAAGATGATGCTAAGAATTACTGAATAATGAATGGTATCGCAGGAGCTCATTATAAATGTAAGGAGCTTGATGACCCAAGCGGAATTATAAGCGATTACGCATGTTAAGCAGCTCAGGGCACAAGTGATATCTTAATGGTTTGGAAGGATATAAAATACATTGATCCTTGGCAATCAGCATTTGATAGCAGTCGTGAAATAAGGTTAAGCCTTTACACAGCTTGAAACAGAAAATGTCGAGTAGTGGTTTGAAAATAATGAAGTTGACTGAAAACTGTTTATGCTAAACTATGAGGAGCGGCAACAATAATATAATGGAGCGAACCCTATGGAGCTACAGAGCTTAGTGGTAATGCTTTGTCAAGCAGCAGACCCTAACAGTAATGCTCTAAGAAGCCTCAATTGAGTAGCCGACCCTAGTATAGAAGTTAGTTGTAAAGCATTTGGTGAGTTGTCTCACCTAGTCTTGGGAGAGGTAAGACCTTAAAGGTCACAAGAGTCAGACTCTATTATTTTACGATGAAAGTGACTCTGTGATTTTACGATTGATTTGAAGTATTGTGCTCTAGACCCAATGGCAGCACAGCATTCACCGAATAATAGTGATCAGTAAAATAATCGGAATTGGCCGGTCAAGTAGATATCTGATTTTGGTCTGGCAGATGTTGGAAGGCTATCAACCTTCCTTCACGATATCTGACTTCGGTCTAGCAGGTGTCGGAAGGCTATCAACCTTCCTTCACGATATCTGACTTCGGTCTGGCAGGTGTCGGAAGGCTATCAACCCACCTTCACGGGGTCGACTGTGTGTCGACAGGTGTTAGAGGGCTATCAACCCTCTTTCACGTTTTATAAGTAAAGACAGGCAGGTGTTGGTGGACTATCAACCCACCTTTACGGTGTCAACTGTGTGTCGATAGCTGTAAGAGGGCTATCAACCCTTTTACACATTTTCAAAGTTATAGTCAGGCTTTATTCCAACATAATATTAATTTTTAAAAAAGGATATAAGTCCTATATAAATGATTATAGGCCGATAAGTTTAACATCCCATATTTATAAATTGATTATAAAAGTACTACAAAATCGCATAGTCCCACAGTTTAACCTACATCAGCCGCCCGAGCAAGCCGGTTTCCGCCCCAACTATTCCACAACTGATTACCTTCATACTCTTAATCAATTAATTGAAAACATAATGAATACAAGAAGCCCCTGTATATGGGATCACTTGTAGTTCGACACTTCCATGAGCAAGCTATGCTGTAGTAGTCTATGTATGTTTATTTATTTTAAAATATTTATGTAAGTAAATATTTGGAGATATTAAGTACATTATATCTATATTTTATATATAACTTATTATATGTACTTAGTTAATTTTATATGTAGGCGTAGTTTATGTATCTTAGCTAGTAAGTAGATGTATTTTGTTTCTCATTCCTGTTTTGTATACGCTTGCACCCCATTTCTCACGGTTTCTGACTTCTTGTCAGATAGCTTGGTGGGCTATCAACCCACTTTGTTAGTTTCGACTTTGCGTCGGCAGGTGTTAGAGGGTTATCAACCCTCTCTCACGGATTCTGACTGCTTGTCAGAATGGTGACGGTGGGCTGTCTACCCACCTTGACAGTTTCGACTTTGCGTCGGCAGGTGTTAGAGGGCTATCAACCCTCTCTCACGGTTTTTGACTGCTTGTCAGAATGGTGTCGGTGGGCTATCAACCTACCTTCACGATTTATTTCGACCTTGTATCGGTAGATGTGAAAGGGCTAGAAACCATTTCTCACGTTTTCTGACTTTTGTCAAGCAGTTTTTGGGAAGATAATGCCCTTTCCTACGTTTCAGACTTACTATCTGGCAGGTGCGAAACGACCGTAATCCCCTTCTTCACGTTTCAGCTATATCTGACTTTGAGTCAGGCAGGTGAAGGAGGACCGTAACCCCCTCCCTCACGTTTCAGCTATTCATGGTGTGGTTCTTGGTCTTTGAGCTTCGAGGGCGAAGCTGTCGTCAGTATGGCCGTGTTATCTGCGGTGATGACGTCCTAGGAGTCTCAAGGACACGGCGCCTGTGAAGCTTGCAGCGTGAGATCTCCTTAGAGCTCCCTGACGTGGATTACAAATAAGACGTGTTGATATATTACCTCCATGTGACGTAATCGCGTGTGCCTACGTAATAAATAATAGAGTTATTCCATATAATAGTTTTATTAGTGCAATATACTGCTAACACAATACAGATTTTTTTTCTAAGATTATCATTTTATTGAATAATCAATACGTAGATGACTTAGTATGAAGAATTTTTAAAAAATAGATTTTTGTTAAGCACACAGAAAATCAATACTCAGAATATTTATTATGAAGAATTTTAAATCAAAGATATTTTTTTGCAAATAATATTTACTTTTTCGATGTTTATAATATCATAATATCAAATCAAATATTTTTATTTTCAATACATTTTGTTATTATATACTTTGTAACGTTGTGGAACAACTTACCTATTAAATTAATAAAAATATAATATAAAATGAGTAAAACATTGTTTTATTACAATAAATACAAAAAACAAAAATATATACTCGCTAATGGTTCAAACATTGCACGGATCCCTAGGTTATATAATACTTACAATAATAAAAATTTACTTTTTTTGAAGAAGAATTCATATAAAATTCCAAAAAAGAATATTCCGAACAAACAATACTCTTTAAAAAAAATTGGTTGCCTGTAAAGCCCATAAACATAGTATCTCTAGACGCCTCATAAAAAATAGCAGCAGAATAAATATATCTGCTCTACTCGCACTAATTTGTCCGGCTCATATGAACGAAGCGAGATAGCGCTAGAGTGCATCGCCATCTTGAAATGCCGCGCGCCGTCAGCCGACCGGTTGAAGTACTCACGTTGCCAGCTGGACGTATGCGAGTCACTTGTGTTTTTAACAAAAAATTATAAATCAAGTTGTTTTATCGTTACTGTTTGTGTGGAAACAAGTGCTAAGATGCCTATCCTGTGTTCTACTCCCGGTTGGTTCAGCCAACAAGGTATTTTGAGCGGAACAGGACAAAAAATATCCTTCCATCGGTAAGTCGTATTAAATACATTCGAGGAAGAAAATGATATTAAGGCTTAATTCGAGTAAAACAGCATATTGACTTGTAGTTGTATTCGTTGGTAATTGGCGTAACAAAGTTTCGAATTCTTTATTAGTAAAATGAACTCATTTTTATGTTTGTATTCATTGACTGTACCATTTTTGACAACTGAAATACTCTTGAAATTTAATCGTAGTGCTGCACCTAAATAGGTTGCTATCGATAAGTTTATAGGTACTTATTTCCCCATTCTGTGACTAATTTAATGAACGATATAACTATTTTATAATACATAAGTATTCTATTTTAGGTGTACCACATTAGGTATATTGTATTTTGTTTTTATTGCAGATTCCCAAAGGATAAAATTTTGAAAGAAAAATAGGTCAGGAATATCAGACGTGGAGAATGGACTCCTTCTAAATATTCAAGATTGTGTTCACTGCATTTTGAACCCACTTGCTATCGTGAAACTGGATACTGTGTAGTAAAATGGATACTGTCTTACTAAAAAAGACGGGCTAACTTTGTCACCTTCTTAGTTCAACCAATAACCACCCTAAACAAGTTGACTTCTAGTAAAATTATACTATGTCTATATCATCTGTAAATGTCAACTTAATCTAGAGAGATATTGGAGATTCCGCGATAAAGTAGAAATGTGACGTAGCGTGGCGTATTTTTTGTATGCAATACGCGTGCGTGGACATGTATGAGTATGACACTACGAAATAGAAAAGTCATCTAAACCACAGAATAAGTACTAGTATAAACTTAAACAGAAGTCAATGTCATTAAAATTTTGTCGAAGGCAAACAATGGACTTTATTTACTTTTGACGTTTGGCGAAGTAGGAATTCTTGCAACAGTAAATGCCGATATAGTTCCCGGCAAACATCTTGAACACTGATTGATATAGGTACCCTTCTCGCTCTTGTGTATTCTCCCGCCAATGCGAGAGAGTGAGAAGGGTATATCAATGATCGGTGTTCGAGAAGTTTGCCGCGATAAAAGGGAAAGAGACAAGATCAGTTTTAATCAGAATCTCTATAATGAAGGTATTTATTTTTATTTATTTATTCAACTTTATTACAAAAATTGTGAAAGTATTGTAACGTAAATTGTAAGGGTATGTTTTTATATTTTTTTTTTTCTAGTGGGGAAATAAGAAGTCAAGTTGGTTCCGAGTCCAACAACCAACGAAAGTTGTCTGCCATTAATTGTTATTATCGATAAATTGCAAATCCCATCATCCCTGCTCTGCCCATCACTAATAGTATACATTAATATAAACGAATTTGTACAGCACAAATGGCGACATGAGGGTTTTAAGTAGTAAGTGTTGCAGTATATCGAACTCTGTCACTCTTATAACATTCCTTATTTGTAAAAAAGAAAAGGCTATAGTGTTTTCCGTTAATTTTTTTAAGTTTCCTCTATACGTTATTGCTCTGTGGTAAAGCCGGTTTACGGACGGTAGTTTGAGGTGACAACGTCAAACATTCTCTCTCTCGTTCGTGCCGCGCTCTCGCTTGCGGAATGCGACAATGAGCGTAACGGGACAATGACGTCATCTTTTTCATGCATGCAGCCCGTAGTATGGAGTTATTAGACGTTGTCACGTCAAAAGATTCTACTGTTTGATTAGTTTGTTAAATGAAAATATAAGAATTAAATATACTGTGAAACATTTTCTGCGAATCTAAATTCTATGAAATTTCTGTGTCTGAAACAAGGTTTCCCCATTGATTTCAGGAACAGTGGATAAGGTAGTATTTTGAGGAACATCAGCCTTAATGTCGAAGCTTTCAAAGCTAAACTGCCTTCTATTAAAGGTTTGATGCTCTTTCCGGATAAAAAAGAAAGTGTCAATCCATTTGCAGTCCCGCAGGCAGCCCGTATGATAACAATTTTAGTTGAAAACTCCGGCACTAGACCCTATTGAATGCCTTAGTCATGTCTAAGCTGACTCGCCTTGACTCTCGCCAAACGGTGTGTGTGCTACATTAAACCTACTTATTTTCATTAAGCTTCGACTCGAAGAACTTCGCTCACTTGTTCAAATATATATTAAATTTTTGGAATGTGTTGTTTTTTGTGTAAACTGTTCCATATTGAGGACATAGCCATCAAAGGTTATTTTCCTTTTCATCCCTGTATGTGTCAACTATCACAGCTTGTCCTCAAAAGGGATCAAAACTAGCTGGGTACTCACACAACCATTTTGGTTCCATCGTACGTTCTCTTGTCCTGTCCAGCAACCTGGCAGTAGTTGATGTTGATCGAAATTTCGTCAGCGATGGACCCTAGGTGACTGACCCGCAAGAGGATTCTGTATATCTTAGTGACAGCTGACTTAGGACATCCTGCTGGCAGACAAAGACCCCAGTGCATAACGCTAAGATCTAGGTCATGATAAGTCCGAGTCTGAAACAAAAATATGTACAATTAGGACAATATTAATTTGTTTTCATTTACATCTGCAATAATTTAGCAACTGGAAATTACAAAACCTGGGTCTTTCTAGATGTGGTCTTTGGTCAAATACATTAGTAGTAGTATGTTATTGGGCGCTTTAAATCACTGTTCTTTCAAAGTCGAACTTCGTGCTCCCTTTTCAAGAACAGTGATTTAAAATCGCCCAATAATACGTACGTTCAGGGTAGCTCAATCAGTCCTAAAAATAACTAATGAAAACTGTGATCGGATTAGCTCATAAATCAGAATAAATCAATTCTTGTGTAACATAATGTACCGAACACTAAATAATTCTGGAGGAGATTTGAGAATTATAGTTAATTTCGATAATTTATTTTATTTAAAATAGATCACGAAACAAAAAAAAAATATTCAAAATCAATCGAACTGTGAATGCTTTAAAAGAGCAAAACGGGCGCGCGCTTTTCGAGCCCTCCTCGAGGTTGAATATAGGACTTCGGTTTTGAAGGAGAGGCTCTTAAGCGGGCTTCCCGTTTTGTTGGTAAAGGGCGAGTCATATTTTGGGAAGGGAAGAGGTCGCAATGGAAGGTCCTGATTGGGGGCAGGTCTGACCGTTAGCAACATTCACCCGCTCTGTTCGCTCAGCAATATAAACTGTGCCCCAATGTGTCGTAATACCACAGATACAAATTATCGTTACTAAGAGTCCCAATTACTATCGTCGAAAATTTTGTATATATGTTCACGAAACACAAAAACTTTAATATCGCGATGCCGAAAAACTACATTATGAATGCAATTGCAAACTCGATATCTGTTGTGAAATATTATAAACAAAAGTCATGTATTCCCTTGCACCAAATACATAAAATAATTATTAATCGAGCCGGCCGCTTCATTTCGGAAGTTTCGAGTGAATTCCAAATCGCTGCCCTGATAATCTCGTATCTCCATCGCAACGTGAGATAACATTGCTGTGTTATTTTAACTGTGAACTATAAAAAAATAACTCTGGCTTGTATGTGCCGTGTGCTTGGACGATCGTCAAGATAAACCCCAGGAGAAAATAGATAGCTTCACCATCGGATGCTTGTGGATTCGAGGAGGAGTCTTGGAGAAGTGGGCTGCCATAGTTCGAGCGTCGCTTCAAAGGTTAGTACATTGTGGTCTTGGGCATCTTTGAGAAATCCGTGTTTATCTCCTGCTAGACGACAATATCTGTTAACGGTTTTCTGGTAATAGGCAGTTCGCATTGCCAGCGCATACGCGGACAGTTTACTGTACTGTCTAGCTAGGTAGAGTAGATTCTCTTGATTATTAAAAAAATTGGCTTCTAGATTTTTCCACAATTAAGTAACAGGAGCATCAAAAGTGGCTCGAATTACTTCGAGAAAACTATGCTAAGGCTGTGCGTTTGTTTGTTTTTGCTTGACTTGATTTGCCAGCAGCACTTCTGGTCCCCCAGATTAAGAGATTACGTCGCACTGCTCAACCCAATTGGGTTGAGCAGTGCGACGTAATCTCTTGATTTTACCTTGCCAATAGACGAGAAAAAACTTTTTTGAATTATATAAATGTGTACTGCTAGGTAAGTAAAACCATAATAACTTGTACCTTCAAATATGTCTTCGCCGAATGTTCAGGATCAGGTACGTAGCCTGTCAGCTGCGAGGTGACGAGCTGCATGTCGGCCAAGCAGTATTGCGTGTTCAGGTCGGGGTGCGAGCGTCGCCAGCGCGGCTCCATGCACTCGTCGTAGTTGCCCAGGTGCAACGCTGAGCCAGACAGCTGCCCGCTTGGCAGCTGCATCGCATCCAGCACTGAAAGTCACATTCCTCTTTGTAGAAGACTTAGAACTTAAGCTGGGAGTTCAAAAGAGTACAAAACAAAACACGTCATCATGAAACAATTGGCATCCTGGCGGATCGTGTTATAGAGTTTGGCCACCGAAACGTGATACTGAGTTTTTATTTTTAAATTTGAAATATGTAGACATGGCAATCCTTTGTAAATTAGGAATAAGCACTCTTGATATTTTTTAAAAATATTGAATTCGTATTTATTCTTTTTTCTGATTAGCAATAGATACATCGCATTTAAATTCCGCATGACGTCAAAATCAAGTACGATTTTCACTTGACGGTGACGTTAATCACCCCCACTCCGAAACTTCGACGCGTTGTATCTTTGTGAATTTACACTACTTTGTTAAACCTAACTAAAATACAATTAAAATACAATTTTCGGACCCAGTCTAATACTAATTTACTTATTAGCACAAAAAGAAACAACAGTTCTGTTTCTTTAGTACCAATCATACTACTCTGTCAAGAAAGAACCGGAAAAAGATCAATAATACACAAAATGTTAATTATTCATCCAAATTTATTTATCACCTTCAAAGTATGCTCCTTCAGAAGTAATACACTTACGCGAACGAATAATCCAATCATCAAAACATTATTTAATCGCTTTTCCGGAATTGACTACGGTTCTCGCCGCGAATTGTTCTTAGCTACTCTATGCGATTGAGTTTTTGGAGAAAATTCAGGTCTTTTGGGAGTTTTGGGACTAGCCGAGCGACAACATGTTTCATACCCACGTGATTATTTAAAACGGTATGGAGATACGATCGATTCGTGAGATACAGGAAGTTCGACGGCTATCCATCAAAATATTTTATTGTTCGTAGCGGCTATCTTTCTTAATTTTAAATGAGGATTTTCAGTCACTATTCTGTTCTGAACTGATTATTTTCCTCTAGTTGTAAACTCCTCACAGTGTTAGTAATGTCACTCATCTGCCATTGTCATCGGCTTTATCTCTCATTCTCTCTGAAATTAAAAACAGACGCAAAACAAATAAAATATATATTTCCCAATACAATCGGAACATAACCTCTAACGTAAAAAAACCACTGTTTCAAAGTTACGCCAATAATAAAACCGCAATTTAACAAATAATATTTTAAATCCAATGAAATATGTCTTCTGTAAATAAATAACTATAGAATGTGTTATTATGTAATTCTAATGAGTTTTTATTCAAGACTACTCTATGACCGAACCTCGTTGCATGTTGCCTTGACGACTGATTTGTTGATATTGTAACTTGTCAATCTATTAAAATATTTATTGAATACTTGTATGTAGAATGTGTATTTAACACAAACTGTATGTACAAACTATTGACCAAATATCAAAATCTTTGCAGTGCACTAACTTGTCACAGCCGTTATTTCATGGAAATATCGTGCTTTCTCGCGATTGCAGAGGCTAGTTCTTCCTGTTTCGCTTTTTTACTCACCATTGTATAAATTAACTTCCTCCCTGAACTTTTGATAGGTTTCGACATTATAACACAAGATAACCGTTTATTATTCCAAAAATTGACACAATGTGACAGCCAACGTACTATTGTTTGACAAGTGTTGTGTATTGCCATATAAAGAATTCTGTTTCAAGGTCAATATCACGTTTCGGTAGCCAGAGTCTAAATCACACACTGCACAAACAAAAGTGAAAGATTCCTTTATCAACATGCCATAATAATACAAGCTTTGTTTTCTCATTCATGATTTAGAACTGTCTACGAGTACTGTACCCGAAAGTACTGTAGCTTTTTGTTTATAATCATGAATGGATTCTAGCATTATAACAATTTCAGCCAGTATAAGTATGGCTGCGGCAATTGGCCGGTCATTTGTCTCAATGAGGTCTGTTTGCGTGCACGGCGCTGGGCACATGGGACGTAGCATAAGATGTGCTATGGTCTGAATGCAAGTAATGCAAACTCTTGTATGTATGAAAATAAAACAATTCAAAACTATACTCTTTTAATTTATTTGTTATAAAATATAGTATCGTTGAGTTAGTATCCCATAACACGAGTCTCCAACTTACTTTGGGGCTACCTCAATCTGTGTGATTTATCCCTATATTTATTTATTTGTTTAATTGTTTTACTTTTTACACTTATTTTCGGTGAATTTTTTCATAAAACACATTATAATTTGAAATAAAAAAGAAGCGACTTCAGTTTTTGTTCATCAGTTCCAGTTCACAAAAACACACTATCTAAATGCAAATGCTTGATTCATTGACAAAAAGAAAGATTGTATACATTGTCATAACCTTTATACGAATTACGTCCTAACTGCTAAAAGAAATTACCCCTATCTGTTTCGGGCGAATTTTTACTAACATTATCTCCTATCTAAAAATCTAGGGATCAAAGTAGGGTGTTTGTGGCAAATTGTGTAAAACGCACAAATACAGGAGGCCTACCATAACTTTTTCGTCTGCCTTTTTCGATGTCATTGGTGACCTCCAAACTACTTCGAAGGACACAACTACATACAAATATACCATAAATAATATAGTTTTTTCATCCCTGCCGTATCAAGGGGTTGACACGCGATTAAAAGTAATTTGAAGCGCATTTTCTCAGATATTAAATTGTACCCGATTGCCATAGATTCACAATACTTACGGACAACACTACGGACAAACAAGAATACGGATTGACGTTTTTCATACATTCATAATTTTTGACGTTGTTTTATGTATTTTCTATGTTTTTGAAGATATGAATATTTATTTAAATCGACCTACATAATTTGAAGATAAGCTTAAATAATTGTGTTTTAAAAAGGCTTTGCTTGTATCAGCTCCTAAAAGTAAAATTTAAGTGAAACATTGTATTATTATTGTATACCTATAAGCCAATGATACAAGCTTCTTTTACGAGAAGTACCTACTGAATTTCTGAAATCCCCTTTTTCACTAAATTTGCTACAGCAAGATCAAAATCAAATTTTCTAACTGTACCTTGAAATTTCAAGAAATAATGAATATATAGTACAAGAGGAATACCCACAATACCCACAAATCTATCACAGCTGATCTGGAAGATAACAAGAGTACAAAGTGTCATAATGCATCAAAATAATACCTATATTTATTCAATTACCTATTTATAAGTTGTACTTGAACCTAAGGGGGCAACGGTAGCCCTGAAGTATGGGAGCTCCTGGGCAGAGCGTCCCAGATAGAAAATGTGTGCAAGGAAGTAGGAGAAACAAACAAATTAAAGATGTAAATAGTTTTTAATGTACACACAAAAGTAAAGAGAAACAAGAAAAACAGAAGGTGCACGAGCAAAACAATCAGTGGAAAATAAAGTAGAAAAATGTAGAAATAAAATAGACAAGGCAAAAGAACTGAACACAAAGTAAATATTAATTAAATTTAGATTTTAAACAGTGAAAAATGCTGTTACCACAAATGACAAGACAAGAGAGCCGTCTGAAGGATGGTCGTTGACGGTCGACCAAACGCAACATGAAGCCGCGGGGCAACGTGCGCGCGCAACGCAAAGTCCGTGGTCGACTGGCAAAGACCATTACTTTCAAGGAGTATAAATAAAAAAGTATGAATGCAGATAAATAAAAATTATAAATATATGTATGTACAAGTGGAAGAAGCCCACAAACCTGTTTTTAAGAAATTTAGATAAACTATTTATTTACAAAAATTCTGTGGTTATTATTATGTAGCTTTGCTTTTGATTTTCTTCACGCAAATTTGTATATTTCAAATGTGGTTATTATTGTTATTATTACTATCAAGTGGCCAACACTGGTGTCAGATTTTTCAAGCTGCCATATGGCATCTGATATAGCTGGACGACTGCGACTCGATGGCTGGTAAGCGCATGGACCTCTTTGGATCAGAATATTCTGAGTCAGAGGACTACAAGCACTACACACCAGGTAATATTCAGAAGCTTATGCAGTCTTTCTTCAGAAATCCCGAGGCGGGTGAGTAGGGTAAGGGGGTAAGTACAATATAACCCAAAGGTTCGACGTGCTTCCGTACGTGGACCCCAAATGCAAGAGAAGATAGCTAGCCATCTAATGATGACAACCGGGACCAATTGCTTGTCTTGCCTTCCGAAACACTAAAGAGCTTGAGAAAATTTGTATGCTACTTGAGGTCACTCATCCAAGTGCGGACCGCGCCTGATTTCGCTTAACTTACGAAAGCGCTAGAAATGCGTACTCCCACCGAGCCACCGAGCTTCTCACCGTACGGAGCTTTCGGTACTACTGGTGTCCTAAGTATACCCGAGCACAAAATCACGGTACTTAATGGACAAACAAAATACAAAATACGTAAATGGCTAACATGGGTTTTAGCAGATTTTTCAAGATACCATCTAGCACAGCTTCACGTTGATGATGTCAGCCGGGTCCCATCTACGACTTTAAAGGGCGGACAACCTTAAAAAATATTTGATGCAACTTGTCACTAACCCAGTCTCAACCACGGTTGCTTGATATTCGCCTACGAATATGAAACTTGACTAATGTGTATAAAAAAATGGACTGAAATAAATTATGGCTGCAATTGGATTATCTAGAATTACTCGCAGTTTTCAGGCCTTAGTACAAAACAATTGTTCATTGAGCCATTCAAGGTGCCATCTTCTGAATTTGTTCCTGAGAAGGGACTCGTCAACGATGATGAAGGCTTCATAAAATTTAAAAGAAAGCGGAAGAAGCCTTCTCGCAGAAACAAGTGCGGCACTGCGCTCAGCGGCCCCAACATGTTGCTGCGTGCTGCCGTACCAACGACGTTACTCTACGTGTCCCGCCTTCATTACAGTACGAAAACTGAAGATTTGGTGGAGTACATGAGGGTTAAGTCAAAACTCATGTTAAGAGTATTCAAATTAGAATCGCGCCACAATGTGAATTTTAATTCATATGTGGTGCGAGTTCCAACCGCGCAGCTGGACATCTTCACGCAAGAAAATTACTGGCCGAGAGGTGTCGTCTTCCGGCGTTATCGCGGGAGGCTACCGGACACCGCGACATCGTGCAGTGCGTCACAGACTTTACGTACAAAATAGTGTTACTTTTTAAGTTATTATTTTATATGTATGTTAGTCTGTAAGGTATTTATAAATATGGGCCAATAATATACTTGTATGTTTTGTTGCCTGAAATAAACGAATTTATTATTATTCTCTTTATTTAATTTGAAACTTAGGCTAGGTTTTGGTATACATTTATAAAAAGTAAAATATAAAACATACTACAAAATATAAACATTTACAAAAACCTAACCTAGCTGCCCACTGGCAGCGGGGCAAGGCCCAAGCTACCGGTGGTTAGGGCCGCAGAGAGAAAAACCTCCTGACAATACGTGCCGTGTCCAGGAGTACTGCCTTTTGAATCTGACCCTTGATCCAGCCATCTAGCGAGAGAGTCTTAAGATGTTGGTCAAGACTCTTCGCTATAAGACCGTTCGCCGATACGACTATCGGGACAATGATCGTCGAATCCACATCCCACATAGCAGTCACCTCGTGGGACAAGTCAAGGTACTTGCTAAGTTTGTCCTTCTCGGCCTTCACGAGGTTCTCGTCATGCGGGACGGTGATGTCGACGAGCACTGCCTGGCGCATCAATCGATCTGTCAGCACGATATTAGGCTTATTGGCGACAATAGTCCTGTCCGTGATGACAGATCGATCCCAATAGAGCGTGGCACGACCATTTTCGAGAACTGACGCCGGTGAGTACTTATAGTACGGTACCTCCGATTGTACAAGCCCGTATCGAAGAGCAAGCTGCTGGTGAATAATTCTGGCTACTAGGTTATGTCTGTGCAAGTACTCGCCGTTAGCCAGATGAGAACAACCGGAGATTATATGCCTGATCGACTCTCCGGGACGTCGACATGCTCGACAGACATCAACCGTACCGTCTTTCAGGATTTATCTCCGATAGTTGTTTGTCATCATGACTTCGTCTGCAATTGCACAGGCAAAACCTTCGGTTTCCCCAAAGAGGTCGCCGAAACGTAACCAGTTCACCGATGCGAGCTGATCCACATCAGGCCCTGTTAAGGCCCGATAGAACCGCCCGTGAAGCTCTTTGCTCTTCCATACGTTCTTGCGATCCTCGGTACTTAGCACCGTTGGTTTGTGCCAGTTCTCTTTTGCCAAGGATAGCGGCGTGAGGCCTTTGTCTACTGCTACAACATCACGATGCAACCCACACTCATTGCTAAGGAAATATTCCCTAAGGCTGCACACCTCACGGTTGTGAAGATTCTTGGCGTTTAAAAAGCCACGACCTCCACATTTCCGTGGGATGTACAGTCTCATAACAGATGAGCGTGGGTGTAGCATACGATGTGTTGTGAGCAGTTGGCGGACCTTCCTATCTAGGGCATCTAGCTCAGTCTGAGTCCACCTTAGTATGCCAAAGGAGTAAATGAGTAGGGGCATCACCCAAGCGTTGAAGGCACGGGTTTTATTGCCACCTGACAAAAGACTTTTAAGTACTTTTGTCAGTCTGCCAAAGAAGCGTTCCTTCACTGCCTGTTTTATGTCCCCATCCATAATACCCAATGACTGTGACATACCAAGGTATTTGTAGGTTTCAGACTCCGAAAGAGACTTGATAGTCATTTTCTCAGAAAGTTGTAAATTTGTTGAATTTACTACCTTTCCCCGCTGTACATGCATAACCACACACTTATCTACACCAAACTCCATCTTGATGCCACTACTAAAAACTTCTGTAATTTTTAGTAGTTTCAACAAGTCAGTGCGTTTTTGTGTAAATAGTTTGAGATCATCCATGTACAGTAGGTGAGAAATAACTTCACCATCTCTTCGGAGTCGGTAGCCCAATCCCGACTCCTTCAGCAAAGTGCTAAGAGGATTCAGGGCTAGGCAAAACCATAATGGACTCAAACTGTCACCCTGGAAAATGCCTCGCTCAATCCTTATATAGTCTGACGGATCTGAGGTACTATCTCCACCGCCTGGTTGACAAAGGACTGTGATCCACTGTCTCATACAAGTGCTCAGAAAGGATCTTAAAGTTGTGTCAACTTTGTACAACTCTAATATCCTCTCCAGCCATGAATGAGGCACTGAATCATAGGCCTTCTTATAATCAATCCAAGCAGTAGAGAGAACCACTTTGTTCCGTCGGACTTGTTGGTTAATGGTCATGTCAATGAGGAGAAGCTCTTTAGTACCACGGGACCCAGCCCTACATCCATTTTGAGATGGAGCCAAAATTTTGTTCGCAACAATGTGCGTCTTAATTTTTGTTCCCAAAATGGATGTAAGGAGCTTGTATAATGTAGGCAATCACGTGAAGGGTCTATAGTTCTTAGGATCCGTGGTACTACCAGACTTATTACTTTATTTACTTCCTACTCTAGGAAGGTGATACCAGTTGTCAAGAACTTTGGGAGTGAACCAAGCTCTAGGGCACTTTGGAATTGCTCCGCCAGACGTTCGTGTGAGCTTCGAAACCATTTAATCCAAAAGTTGTGCAATCCATCCGGCCCAGGACTTTTCCAATTCGGTGCCGTACAAATTGCACAACTTACGTCATCGGGGCTGATAGTGATAGCCCCCGTGGTCTCGATGTTCTCTCACTCACGTCCGACGACTCTCATCCAATCGCCCTCCGTGTGTTCGACCGGTGCCGACCAGATGCCACGCCAGAAATTAATCATAGCAGAGGCATCCGGTGACTGCCCGTCGACCACACGTTGGTCGGTTCCCTCCCATTTCCGATATACCTTCCTTTGATCACTTTGAAAGAGGCGATTCTGCTGGAATCTATCCACACGCTCCCTGTGCCGACGAATACGACCCGCCCACGCATAGACCTTCTGCTTCAGGAAGTCAATACGCTCCGTGACACAGGCCATATAATCACGGGGACTAATTCCTGTCCCAGTGAATGCCTGGTTCACGAATCGCATGACTCGGGGGCGATTATTGCCCCCTCTGAAGCAGATAAGCTTTGCAATGAGAGTCCTGAACGTGCTGATACGTCGTTCAATTCGCGTTTGCCATGCGGGGACACCACCGGCGGTCCGAGATGCACGGTCAACTTCAGGGAACTTGACACGAGCAACCCGACACGCCGCAATGGCCCCGCAGTACAAAATTGAGTGCGTATCAGCAAGGTCTTTGCTAGTCCCTAAATATGAGACTAGCAAATCATCCAGGACTCCCATTAACGCTAAATTGCGTCTATTCGTAGGCAGGCGTGGTAATCGCGGTCTAGAGTTAGATGTGGATCGATACAGACTGATCGTCTCTTCCAAAGTCCTCCTCAATTGCTCATGGGCCTGGGGACTTACGCTTATGTTCGCACAATTATCCTCATCGGCACCGGTTTCATTCCGCAACACATTTATCGGCTGAGCAGGTGTTGATGCCGCAGCCGATGACACGACAGATTGATCCCGGGACGTAGAGGGAACTGAGCGAACGGGACGTGCCTCCAGGCGTAACCGATCAAGCACGGATTCATCCAGTCGTTTGGATCGTTGGATGACCCGCATTTGATCCGACAATCGTTGAGCAGAGACGGTGATAGCTGGTTCAAGCGTCTGAAACAAAGAAAGCATCCGAACACGATACGCAGTCATGTTAGTTTCTCCCTCTGTGGCCCCATAATAGGCGCGAAAACACTTGACTTGGAAAACTACACGTTTTGTGTTCCACTGACAGAAAATGTACACATTTGAATTTTCTTTGTGAAACAATACGTTTAGCGACCATCTGCAATCGTAACACCTTTCACTTCTATTCAACTTATTATGTAAGTACGGAGGGTAAAAAAGGATTGCACGTTGAACAGATCAACAGTCTTGGCTTAGCAGCTGTATGTGCTCAATCAATGACTTGACTGTTTGATTTTGTACAATATTTTTAACGAATCAACAAAGAGCACTAAAAATAAATCTTTTCCTGAAAACAGCTAAAAAAATTGGTTGATTAATGAAGCAGTAATTAGCATTATTGCACCCTTTTATTTTATATCTTTTAATAGGTTTTCCTGTAATCTATAGGTAAAGAACTATTAACTGTATATTTTTCAAAAGTTTCGGTTCAGTGGTTTCGGAGATAAGGGTATTTTTTTTATTTTTTTTCAATAATAACTTCAAAAACACCAACTTAAAAAATATAGAAAAATATATTTAATATTATCATAAAATTTGATATTTTACGCGATATAGTTCACAAAACCCTTTTTTTAATTTCTTATTTATCTCCCATAAGTGGCCCCATTTTTTTTTTAATTTATTCATTTACCTACATTTTACTTCCGTCTTTGGGTCACAAATTTACATTATGTGCACCACATTTCAACTAAATCGGTCCAGTAGTTTAGTAGGGGAGGTCCATTTTCGCCCATTTTCTTAAATAACTTAAAAATACCAATCTAAGAAATAATAAAATATATATATATTTAAAATTGTCATAAAAAGTTCTTTCATTTGATATGTCACACGATTTTGTTATCAAAACTTTTTTTTAATGTCTGATTTACCCATAATAATTGGCTCCCTTTTTTAAATTTAATTTATTTACGTTATACGTCTATCTTTGGGTCACTAAGTTACATAAGTGTAGGTACTAAATCTCAACTAAATAATTCTAATAGTTTCGTAGCAAATTGGCTGTGACTTACGGACAGACAGACAAGCGAAACCCTAAAAACAATAAAAACACCAAAAAAATCGGTTCCTATACAAATTTCCTCGGCGGCTGCACACCTTTGTATGAAAATGCAGTTTTTTTTTTGTTTTTTGACTGTTATTTTAATATCATTATACTATACTAGCAGTCAACCCCGGCTTCGCCCTTGGTACACACAAAGCCTATGTCACTCGGGGATAGTGTACCTTTTCAACGGAAGTTTTTTTTAAATCGGTCCAGTAGTCTCGGAGCCATGTAATGCAAACAAACAAACAACCAAATTTTTCCTCTTTATAATATTAGTATAGATAAATAGCCTACTATAGCCAGCCTGGCTAGCCAAGTATAGTTCTAGTATAGCCTGTGGTTCGATATATTACTTATAGTATTTTGATATACATACATGGGGAAAAGTTGTTCAAAATTTCAGACTGAATCACCCCTCAAAATAATTGTAAAACCCTAATTAAACAGCACCTTTTATTACAAAAACAGTTAATATGATTCCGCGACCCGAGAAAGTTTCAATCCGATTTTTACCCTAATCGCCAATTAAAAAATATAGGTAATAAATCAAACCAAATTATTTTTTTCATTGACTTAATTTTCAATTAAATAAAAAAAAATGTGCGATGCCGTATCCGCAATAGCGTTACATCTTTGCTTGAATGTCAACAAAATGTCAAAACTGTACCATAGTGTAGCAAAAGTATGACATAATTTGGCAGTTTGTACATAGTTTTTTATTGAAATATTTTAGACTGTAATGCAATTTTACGTAATTCGAAAATGGATTTTTTTGAAAAATTCGACACGGCCTCCTTCCTGAACGCCCGGCGGGCAACTGAATTTGTATGGAAGAAACATGGCCGCCATTTCAGAGAATTCTGTCAAAAACGTTGCAAAACATCCAATTTCTAAATATTTTTTTTTATTACTGCGTGATTGCATTGTAAGCAAATATTAAGAATAATGTTTTAAAATAGCCTTTTTTTATAAAATATATGCAATCCCTTGTTAGAATATTTCTTTACGCAGAAAAACAAGCCAGTTTGTAGCAAGATTTTCTAAAATATTTCTTTCAGGTTTCTTTACAATTATCTTACTTTTTCTGAACGAAAATTAAAAAAATACGGTTTTTGTCTACTGGCTAGTCTATTCACCTATAACTAGGTATGTAATTTTCTTAGTGGTATTTTCTACTTAAGCCATAACTATTGCCCGCGCAAAGTGCGTTTTGCATGTTTTTGGGTAAATTCAATGCTTGTTTTTAGGAAAACTACAAAATATTTAAAAAAATCCTTTTTTTCGTCTACTGTCCTAACTCTTCCTCTATCTATGTGTATACATTATTTGACTTAAATCAAACGCTTTCTGTACAAACTTGTTGCCCGCGCAAACCCAGTTTACAAGGTGTCGACCCTTAATTGAAAACATAGGATTCTACAGTACTACTTTAAATAGCCTCTCTCAACAATTTTTAATTAAATTTGTTTTAAAAACTCGATTATCAGAACAAGCAAAATTTATTTTAAATCAAAGTCATAGTGATGTAAATAGTTTAATAAATGACATGAAACAATTGCTTTTGCCAAAAAAGTATCCTTTACTTTTGCAAACCAAATTACTTAATTCTAAACAGGGTTTACGATCAATAAAACAATACGGATCAGAAATAGAAAATCTTTTTGTAGAATTAACTTTGGCACACTCCGATGGCGACAGAACAAAAATCGAAATACTTCGTCCATTAAATGAAAAATTTGCCATTGATTGTTTTTAAAGGTCTCAATAATTTCAAATTATATGTAATCATTTCTAGTCAAAAATATAAATCATTGTCCCAATGCATCCAGGCAGCTATTGATGAAAGTACACTAATGGCTTATAATAAAGTCTCTTTTCAAAAACATCAACATAACATAAATTATAACAATTCAGGATATTGTCATTCCCCAAAATTGAAAGTGGCGTTTACGAAAAATTATCAGACAGAAATTTGCAGAAGTATGACGACACCCATACCTTATACGTCGTACACGTGCAACGCTCACGTTCCGTCGACTCAGCAGACGCCGCCGCACGAGGAATCTAACTGCAGCGAATCTCATCACGATGTTTTTGATTACGATTTGGAACTACCTAAATTATTTTATATTGACGAATATAGCTTAAAAGATGAACACTTAGTGTTTAAAGAGATAAACTTAGATAAGGAATTAAATATTAATAAAAAGTCATGTACTCTAAAATCTAACGAAAAGAAACCCAAACGGACAAAAATAAATAAAAAATCATGTATACGAATAAAACCGGATTTTACAAATGAACATAAAAATTAATTAACTAAAAATTAAAATTTTTAAAATGAGTAGTAAGTTTTACTAATAAAATAAACTATGTTAAGAAAAATGAAAATAAATAATGTTAAATGTAGAAAAGAAAAAATAAAGTTAATGAGCAAAATAATGAATAAAATGCGAAAAAAATGTATTAAGAGAAAAATGAATATGATGAACATTATCAAAGGCGAATATATTAGTAAGAAAATAAATGAAATGAAGTGTAAGACAACATTAAATTGTGAAGATAAATACTTGAATACGAATACTAATTTTGACATAAGAAAGTCCTATATAGACAATATAAAAATAAATAAAGTGTACAGTAAGAGATCAGTAGGAGTTAATTAGATATAAATTGTAATAAATGTGTATGTATAGTTAAATCCAATTATTTCTCTTTTGTGGTGTATCCAACTTTACCTGTATTTAAATGATATTGCGTATTTTGTATAATGTTAAGGTAATATACAATCAAAGTATAAATTCAAGTTAAAAAAAGCAAGAATTTTCATATTGCTATCATGTTAATTGAAGTATCTATGATATGATATAATTTAATTGAATGTAAACTTATTTAGAATGTGTGTGTGATATGATAAGTCATTGCATTCCTCCACCCAACTTGCATCGGTGTACTATTTCGAAGGAGTAATTCAATCTATTTGTCTCATAGTTCTTTGAAATGAAATGTTTGAATTTTGTTTTGTTGTTCTTATTTGAAAGAGTTATTTGTTGTTTGAAATTGTGAATATTGATTTGAATTATTGGCATTTGTTTAAAAAAATAGTACATAATTACTGTATATTTTTTATATAAAATGAGGGGAGGTGTAGTGTAGTAGTGTGTATGTGTCAACCTTTTATATGTGTGTTATATATTATATATGCCTGTATACCAATAAAGCCTGGAGTACGTCAGTAAGCTTCGATCGTTTGACTTGTCTCACACCGTGCGGTTTGCGGTGATTTTAATGTTGATATTTTAGTACATAATCCAAAGAGCACACAATTCCTAAATCTTTTTAAGTGTTATGGATTAGAAAACTTATTTTTTGAGACAACCAGAAATACAGCTACATCTGGCACATGTCTAGATATTTTTTTTAGTAATATTCAATATTGTGATAAATCTGTTATTAATAAATTGCCTTCAGATCATTCTGGTGTATATGTAGCTTTTGTCAAAGAGTCCACCAGTAATTTGAGAAAAGATAAGATCTTGTGTAGACCAATTTCTTCTAAATACATAAAAAAACTTAAAAATAATTTAGATAACAAATTATTATCAGTGGCATATACAGGAAATAATCCTAAAGACCATTATAATAAACTATTTAGTACTGTTTCCTCTGAGTATTCTAAAACATTGAAACAAAAAAGAGTAGTAGTTCATAGTAAATCACAGTTTAGTGAATGGGCTACTACCGGCATCTACATAAGTAGAAACAGGTTATATGATCTATATGCCCAAAAACAATATAACTTTATTCCTTCTTTTATAGAATATGTTAGAAATTATTCTAAAATATTTAAAAAAGTTTGTCGAATAGTATTAGCAAAAAAATAAATAATGCTCCTAATAAAATTAAAGAAACATGGAGTGTCATAAATAAGAAACAGGTAAAAATAAAACCAAAGAAAATATTTGCCGAATCAAATGTATTGGTAAAAATACTTCAAAAACTGAAGAAATAGTAAATATATTTGATGATTATTTTACTAACATTCCTTTGGAACTCACTTCTAATGTGAGTTCTAGCGCCCAGCGTGCTGAGGCTTTGCTTAAGAGTAATGTTAGCCCTTGTGATTCTAAATTTAATTTTAAGCATGTTAGCCCTAGCGATATAATAGATGCTTTTAAACAGTTAAATTTAAAAAAATCTGAAGATCACTGGGGCATGTCAGTAGCCGTATTAAGTCATATTATTCACATAATTGCTGCCGATTTAGCTTTTATATTTAACGAATGTATTGTTGAAGGCATATTTCCTAACTTAATGAAATGTAGTAAACTGATCCCCTTATTCAAAAAAGGAGAAAAAACAGACCCTGGCAACTACAGACCTATCTCTATTCTGCCAGTTTTGAGTAAGGTGTTCGATAAGATAATGCTCAATCAAATGCTACTTCACTTTAAGACCAATAATCTTTTCCATAGCCAACAATACGGATTTACTGCTGGAAAATCGACCACCGATGCAGGAGTAGCACTTATTACTAATATCTACGACGCGTGGGAAAACAGAAATGATGCTGTAACACTTTTATTTTTCAAGTTAATCTTTCTTACCAAATTCGGGTACTGCATCCTTTAGAGTATTTCTTTTCGCATTCGCAATTTTTCTTATTCAAGATTATCATTAAAATATGTAAAAATCTAAAATAATAAATTGGGTTATGTTGTTGTTTGTTATTGTGGAGAACTGACATCTTGATTTGACAGCCGGTTTGAGAGACGTTATGCGTCAGTGAGACCATTTAAAAAATAAAACTATTAAAATCTACCAAACACACTTTTAACCGACTAAGGGTTATGTCTTTAAATTCAAAAGCCTCCTTTTGTGTGCTTGTGACTTGTCAGGAGAGGTATTTAAATTGATTTATTGTTGTCGTTTGGAGCTTGGATTCTTGAAATTGAGGATGATACAGAGAAAAATGAAACTACTAAAACCTATCCAAATGCTTGACGGAAATGCTTCGAATCTACTAAAAAGTAGAAATCTTCTGCAAGTGGTCACACTGTTGTGTTCAGTTTCACGTATTGCATTCTAACTTGAAAGAAAGGCTTGTCAAAATGTTTTGTGATTTTTCAGGTTTTTTCATTGTGCTGAATAGTGGATGTGTTTATTTATGGCTATTTGTCATATGTCGTGTCTTAAATATAAAAAGTTTAATTAATTTCTTTAATTTCGCATGCTGTGGATGTGTGTGGAATTGACTGCGTAATGTGTATAATGAAACGCGAGGTGAGCGTCCTTCTGTTTGGAACTGGCTACTGGGTGGCCGGGTGCTATCGAATTTGTGGACATGTGCATGGAGTGAAGTGTCTGGGTTCTCTTGGAGAGCGCCTGGACCTGCGTTGTTCCGTCTGTGGCTTTGGAGCAGGAGTCGAAAGCTGTGTAAAGACTTATCGTGGTAAGTGAACCGCGCTTTGGTGAAGCCATGAGCACATGTGGGATTGTGTTTCGAGGTAGTTAATCTGGAACCCCAATTTTTGCAGCGTGGTGATTTTGTTCGTGTTTGGTGTCTCCGACTGGCGCATCTTCTGTCCGCCGGTTGACTAGCATATTAAACCCGAACCACCTCCGTAAAAGGTACGTCGAGTATTATATACTTTCCAACACACTCACTCGCTGTGAACTCTGATGTAGAAGTTTTTGTGTGCTTATTCCTTTCTCAAGTAACTGGTAGCCGTCCTTAAAGTTAAAACCCTTTTAACTGTGAACCGTAGAAAGAGGGCTAACTATGTTTTGTTGGTTAGGTCTCAGCATGTTTGGCCTGAGAGGCTTTTCTGGCGGGAACGCATGGTTGCACCGCCACCGTAAGCATTCAACCCCGAAGCGTTTACCTCCCATATACCTGGGTGGGTGTGATCTTTTTATTTTGTAACTGATTTGAGTGAGCGGCTTTATTCTTAGAGTACACACAGTAAATGATGTATCTAGAATATTCCCACAATCGGATAACTTAAGTATCCATCTGCACTTAATGCACAATGTATAATGTGTATTTAATTAGATAAGATTTTTGGCTTTGTGTTTAAATGAGACAGTTTAATACTATGGATGTGTAGTTTATTAATTGAGAGCTGTACATGCTAATGTTAGCATGTACAGCTCTCAAGGACGACGAGCAAGACGTGTTTAATTTGTTTACTGCAGGAGGCGTTTGTATCGGCCAGGTACTCTGGGCTGGTTCGACGGCACGGGCTGGCAAGTCAAACTCGGACCTGAGTTTATATATTTTTTCATTTCTTTTATTTCAATTTAAAAACCTTTAAAAAGGAGCAGCCTTGCAGCATTAACACTGTTTAGCATTACTATGAGTGAGCCAAACCCAATTTGGTCCTTTTGTAAATCTAATTACAAAACTCAAAACTAATTACTTTTCTTAAACTTACTTAAGGTGCTTATTTCCATGTTGTACTACGGCCAGTGGGTTTTCTACGTTCTTTTGATACCATACTGCCGCTAAATTACTAAAAATTGTTTTGTAAGGCTAGATAAGTAAATTAACTTAAATTTAGTTTTTATTTTTGTTTGAATTGATGGTGTTCAAGAAGCTGCCCTGTATCTGCGACTGAATTTTGTGCATTTTGTTGTATAGTACTCGGACCAGCCAAACGAGCCAACAACCCTCCCCTTTATTTTTATTTGTGTTTTATGCTAAAACTAAGTGATATTGTTGTGAAGCCGACTTGGATTAAACCTTGCAACGAGTTACGTGTCTTTTCTTTCCTCCTTCTCCGAGGTAGACATATATACATTAAAAAAAATATAATTACATGGCGTCCGAATAGGGACCATCCCATTAAAAAAAAATTTACAATTACATGGCGCCCGAACAGGGACCATTAAAAAAATTATAATTACATGGCGCCCGAACAGGGACGTTGTTGGTCTCGTGGACATTCTCCCCGGCATTGATCTTTCGCTCATTGACGGATTGGCTGGCCCGTAACTTTTGTTAAATTTTTTTTTGCTGCTGATATTGTATTGTGTGGGAACACTATAATATAATAGTGATCTCGTATTTAAGGCTACTGTGTGAACAAATACCGACGTAAAACAATATTGATAGTGTTATATTGTAAAACTTAAGATATTACTTAAACATGATGGAGGAACGGCCAATTTGTTTTAATGTGTTAAATAAAGATGAGTTACTTTACGAAGTTACTGTGCGTGATGGTGTACCTGAGAATACTGTTGATTGGTTACGTGCCCAAATTAGGCTTTTGTCAAAGGAAATACCTACCGACGAAGTGAGTGTGTTTAAGGGAAACGTGGCGGTGGAATTAAAAACTATTTATTCCAAAATTAGTGAATTGGAAGGGCTTCTAGGTGGGAAAGCTCTTTTATTAAAAAAGTTTAAGTGTATCCAATCATTAGGCAATCACATCTTTCATAGGCTAAGTCGCGTTGAGCCGGCTACGAAAGTGGATCAGACTTTTAAAGATCAATTGGAGAACCGTCTCCTTCCTTTGTTGAAACGAATCGATCAAATGTCACATACGTTTAGGAGTAGTTTTGATTTCATGCCAGCGGAGGATGTGGTTCCATGCGAGTCTGATGTGGCTGAGACTGGTTCAGCGGTAGTAAAGCCGGTGGTGACCTGTGATCGTGCCTCTTACGTCCACTCTCTGAATCTTAAATTTAACGGAAAGGATAGTGTGCAGGCGTTTATTCAAAGAATAGAAGAGTTGTGTGTATCCCGGAATATTTCGAAAGGGAAATTATGTCGGGTGAATGATCATACGCTCCTTGAGTGTACGGCACCCCGTATCCTTATTTGTTACCGTTGTGGTGAAAAAGGTGTTACTATTGCTCAGTGCCCGAAGTGTGCGCATAAGAATAATTCCGCTCCGGTTACAAAAAACGAGTAAAGGTGGGCCGTCGTTTAACTACGCCCGAGGAGTGGCGTGAATGGTGTGATTATGTGCGTGTGTTTTTTCAAGATTCTAAACACGTTGTATCGACGGTCCGGTCAAATGATTGCCTGGACGCTTGTCCTTGTTTAAATGTAGAAATAGGTGGTATCCCGTTTTATGGATTGTTAGATTCAGGGTCGGAAATTTCGATTATTGGTGGATCTGCAGTGGAATATTTTTCTCATTTAGGTGATCTGCATCCTCCAGATACAGTAAAGTCTGTTGTGACGGCGAATGGGTCTACGTCTCCCGTGAAGGGATATATGTTTTTGCCGGTTGTGGTTAATGACGTTTTGCGTGTGATAAAGTTTTTTGTGATACCTGGAGTGTCTTCGTCTTTATTGTTTGGTATCAACTTTTGGAAAGCTTTTCAGGTTGCTCCGGACGTCTTGCGTCTGACAGAACGAGAGGACTTGTTTACTTTTCAGAAACCTGCTGAAGCGGCCGTGTCACAAATTAATCGAATATACCCTTTTGATGCTTTAACTGAAGAGCAGAAGAAATTGGCGGGTGATGTGTGTAAAATGTTTTAAGATATCTCGGCTGAAAAGAAGGGTTTAGGTCGAACTCATTTGATATCTCATCACATTGATACAGGAGACGCGGCTCCTATTAAGCAACGATATTATGTTATGTCACCCGGTAGACTTAGTGAGTTAAATCGTCAACTTGACGAAATGATTGAACTGGATGTTGTTGAGTCCAGTTGTAGTCCTTGAAACAACCCTATCACCATGGTTCCCAAAACAAATGGTGAGATGCGTTTTTGCTTGGATAGCCGGAAACTTTACGAAGTTTCGAAACATGATGCCTATCCTCTTCCTTACATCAATAACATCTTAGATCAACTTCGGGACTCATGTTTTCTTTCTTCTATTGATTTAAAATCTGCTTTCTGGCAAATTCCTCTTACTCCTTCTTCAAAAGAGAAGACTGCATTCACGGTTCCATCGAGGGGACTTTTCCAATTTAAAGTTATGTGTTTCGGGCTGACCTCTGCACCAGCTACGCAACAACGACTCATGGATAAATTGTTTGGACCTGAATTTGGTGATAGTGTATTTATTTATTTGGATGATATTGTGGTGGCCAGTAAAACTTTCGAGGAGCACATTGACCTCCTAAAGAAGGTGTTTGAGCGTCTGCGGTCTGCAAACCTTACGATTGGTCTGTCAAAGTGTTGTCTGTTTCGTAAGCAATTGAAATACCTTGGGTATGTTGTAGATGATTTAGGATTGAGAACTGACCCTGATAAGGTGAAAGCCATTACGGATTTTCCGATACCCACCTGCCCCAAAGACGTCAAACGGTTTCTTGGGACAGCTTCGTATTATAGGCGTTTTATTCGAGGGTTCAGCACGATTGCTGCACCGTTGAACGCGTTGACGTCTACCCGAAAAAATCGGCCTCCGTTTGTTTGGTCGCCCGAGGCTGAACATGCGATTCTCCAATTGAAAAGTGCTTTGTCGTCTGCGCCGGTTTTGGCATGTCCGGATTTTTCACTCCCATTTATCGTGCACACTGATGCATCTGATGTCGGTATTGGAGGAATGTTAACACAGGTTTTCGATGGTGAAGAGCATCCAATTGCTTACTATAGTCGTTCTTTAAATCGACCAGAGCGCAATTATTCCGCTACGGAAAGGGAGGCGCTAGCAGTAGTGCTTGTGGTGGAACATTTTAGACCGTATCTTGAGGGCCCTAAACCTTTTAAGATTATTACCGATCATGCTAGCTTGAAATAGTTTCTTAACTTACAGAACCCTACAGGTCGCCTGGAACGCTGGGGTTGTAGACTTTCTCCTTACAACTTTGTTATAGAGCATCGGCGTGGAAAGGAACATGTAATCCCTGATTCTCTGTCTCGTGCTATACCGGTATCTGTTGTAAATGTCGGGGTAGCCGATCCCTGGTTTCGTAATCTGTATGATAGGTGTTGTGAGAGACCCCAAACCTGTCCAAACTACCAAATAATCGATGGGAAGCTGTACCGCTACACTAAAAGTAAAACTTCGTTGACTGGGGATTTTGATTGGAAAGAGGTCGTTCCCTTGGATGAAAGACGACGTTTAATTACTGAAAATCATGATTCTCCTTTAGGTGCTCATTTGGGGATTGAAAAGACATATAGACGATTGCGTCTTCGTTTTTATTGGCCTAAAATGTATCAAGATGTTGAGGACTATGTGTCGAAGTGTTCAACGTGTAAAGCATTTAAGCATCCGAAACAAGCTACTTCTGGATTGTTTGGAAATCCGGAGGTATGCCGTAGACCGTTCCAGTGTATCAGCGCGGATTTAGTTGGTCTCCTGCCTAGGTCTCGTCAGCAAAATGAGTATCTCCTCGTGGTTGTGTGTTGTTTTTCGAAGTATGTAATGTTGTTTCCCCTTCGGCGTGCTACTGGTAAAGTGGTGGCTCAGCGCCTGGAAGATCATGTATTTTTGGTACATGGGGTTCCACAAACTGTTATTGTTGATAATGGACCGCAGTTTATATCACGTGACGTGAAAGCCTTGTTTGAGAAGTACAGGATACCCCAAATACATTTTACTCCTACTTATTGTCCGCAGGTGAACACCGTGGAACGGTACAATCGTACTGTCGTTACGGCCATCGCTGCACTTGTAGGTACTGATCAACGTAGTTGGGATTCTCATCTTTGTGAAATTCAATTTGCTGTTAATACTGCTGTTAACGATACTACCACATTTACGCCTTTTCTGCTTGTATATGGACGTGAAGCGGTTGCAGATGGAAAAATGTACGGCGACAGTGAGGATTTGGATGACATTATGTTCGATTCTCGGTCCGATTATGTGGATAAGATGGGAGCATTGAAAGAGGTATTCCTGAAGGTGGATAAAGAGTTGAAGAAGTCGCACTCCCGAAATGCCAGATACTACAATAGGCGCAGGAGATATGTTGAGTTCGAGGTGAATGACGTGGTCTGGCGTCGCACGCATGTGCGCAGTGATGCAGCTAAGCACTTTTCCTATAAATTAGCTCCACGTTTCGAGAAATGTAGGATAGTGAAAAAGTTGTCTAAACTGGTATACTTGTTGGAAGATGAGAACGGTAAGAGGAGTGAATTTCATGTGAAAGATATTAAAGGCTTGGATTGAATTTTGGTTACTGTGAAGCTGGAGGGCCAGCGTGAATTTTTCTCGTTACCTCGCAAAATTCTGGCGAGTGAGGGGGTACTGTAACACTTTTATTTTTCAAGTTAATCTTTCTTACCAAATTCGGGTACTGCATCCTTTAGAGTATTTCTTTTCGCATTCGCAATTTTTCTTATTCAAGATTATCATTAAAATATGTAAAAATCTAAAATAATAAATTGGGTTATGTTGTTGTTTGTTATTGTGGAGAACTGACATCTTGATTTGACAGCCGGTTTGAGAGACGTTATGCGTCAGTGAGACCATTTAAAAAATAAAACTATTAAAATCTACCAAACACACTTTTAACCGACTGCAAAGAAAGGGTTATGTCTTTAAATTCAAAAGCCTCCTTTTGTGTGCTTGTGACTTGTCAGGAGAGGTATTTAAATTAATTTATTGTTGTCGTTTGGAGCTTGGATTCTTGAAATTGAGGATGATACAGAGAAAAATGAAACTACTAAAACCTATCCAAATGCTTGACGGAAATGCTTCGAATCTACTAAAAAGTAGAAATCTTCTGCAAGTGGTCACACTGTTGTGTTCAGTTTCACGTATTGCATTCTGACTTGAAAGAAAGGCTTGTCAAAATGTTTTGTGATTTTTCAGGTTTTTTTATTGTGCTGAATAGTGGATGTGTTTATTTATGGCTATTTGTCATATGTCGTGTCTTAAATATAAAAAGTTTAATTAATTTCTTTAATTTCGCATGCTGTGGATGTGTGTGGAATTGACTGCGTAATGTGTATAAATAAACGCGAGGTGAGCGTCCTTCTGTTTGGAGCTGGTTACTGGGTGGCCGGGTGCGATCGAATTTGTAGACATGTGCATGGAGTGAAGTGTCTGGGTTCTCTTGGAGAGCGCCTGGACCTGCGTTGTTCCGTCTGTGGCTTTGGAGCAGGAGTCGAAAGCTGTGTAAAGACTTATCGTGGTAAGTGAACCGCGCTTTGGTGAACCCATGAGCACATGTGGGATTGTGTTTCGAGGTAGTTAATCTGGAACCCCAATTGTTGCAGCGTGGTGATTTTGTTCGTGTTTGGTGTCTCCGACTGGCGCATCTTCTGTCCGCCGGTTGACTAGCATATTAAACCCGAACCACCTCCGTAAAAGGTACGTCGAGTATTATATACTTTCCAACACACTCACTCGCTGTGAACTCTGATGTAGAAGTTTTTGTGTACTTATTCCTTTCTAAAGTAACTAGTAGCCGTCCTTAAAGTTAAAAACCTTTTAACTGTGAACCGTAGAAAGAGGGCTAACTATGTTTTGTTGGTTAGGTCTCAGCATGTTTGGCCTGAGAGGCTTTTCTGGCGGGAACGCATGGTTGCACCGCCACCGTAAGCATTCAACCCCGAAGCGTTTACCTCCCATATACCTGGGTGGGTGTGATCTTTTTATTTTGTAACTGATTTAAGTGAGCGGCTTTATTCTTAGAGTACACACAGTAAATGATGTATCTAGAATATTCCCACAATCGGATAACTTAAGTATCCATCTGCACTTAATGCACAATGTATAATGTGTATTTAATTAGATAAGATTTTTGGCTTTGTGTTTAAATGAGACAGTTTAATACTATGGATGTGTAGTTTATTAATTGAGAGCTGTACATGCTAATGTTAGCATGATAATGTGTTTATATAGCTAAGACGTGTTTAATTTGTTTACTGCAGGAGGCGTTTGTATCGGCCAGGTACTCTGGGCTGGTTCGACGGCACGGGCTGGCAAGTCAAACTCGGACCTGAGTTTATATATTTTTTCATTTCTTTTATTTCAATTTAAAAACCTTTAAAAAGGAGCAGCCTTGCAGCATTAACACTGTTTAGCATTACTATGAGTGAGCCAAACCCAATTTGGTCCTTTTGTAAATCTAATTACAAAACTCAAAACTAATTACTTTTCTTAAACTTACTTAAGGTGCTTATTTCCATGTTGTACTACGGCCAGTGGGTTTTCTACGTTCTTTTCATACCATACTGCCGCTAAATTACTAAAAATTGTTTTGTAAGGCTAGATAAGTAAATTAAATTAAATTTAGTTTTTATTTTTGTTTGAATTGATGGTGTTCAAGAAGCTGCCCTGTATCTGCGACTGAATTTTGTGCATTTTGTTGTATAGTACTCGGACCAGCCAAACGAGCCAACAACCCTCCCCTTTATTTTTATTTGTGTTTTATGCTAAAACTAAGTGATATTGTTGTGAAGCCGACTTGGATTAAACCTTGCAACGAGTTACGTGTCTTTTCTTTCCTCCTTCTCCGAGGTAGACATATATACATTAAAAAAAATATAATTACATGGCGTCCGAATAGGGACCATCCCATTAAAAAAAAATTTACAATTACATGGCGCCCGAACAGGGACCATTAAAAAAATTATAATTACAATGCAATGGGATCATTTTGCGATCTTTCTAAAGCATTTGATTGCGTTGATCATCCAACACTTTTGCTCAAATTTCGTCAATACGGTTTTGATGATAAGTCAATTAAATTAATAGAATCTTACTTAACAGATAGGCTTCAAACTGTTCATATAAACGGCGTAAAATCACACGGGTCTAATGTGAAAATGGGCGTACCCCAAGGTTCAATTCTAGGACCGTTCCTTTTCTTAGTTTATGTCAATGACTTGCCTTACATGGTTGAGAAAGAGGCTGACATGGTGCTGTTTGCTGATGACACCTCGCTAATATTTAAAATAGATCGACATAACAGTGATGCTGGCGCGGTGAACAGCACCTTATCTTTAATTTCTGATTGGTTTTCGGCCAATAACCTCATGTTAAATGCGAACAAGACCCAATGCATTCGATTCTCTCCTCCTAATGTGAATCAAGCCTGCGTTGACATACTAATTAATGGTCAAAAACTCGATCTGGTTGAAAGTACTACCTTTTTAGGAATCACAATTGATTCGTAATTTCAATGGAGCGCTCATATAACTAAACTTTCTAATAGGCTTAGCTCTGCGGCTTACGCTGTTAGGAGAATAAGACAATTGACAGATGTGGCAACTGCTAGACAAGTGTACTTTAGTTACTTTCACAGTCTAATGTCTTAAGGGATACTTCTATGGGGGAGTGCAGCCGACATTCAGACTATTTTTCTTTTACAAAAAAGAGCAATTCGTGCTATTTACGGTTTAGGATCGAGAGACTCACTGAGTGAATTATTCAAGGAAATAGGTATACTTACTTTTGCATCACAATTCATATTTGAATATATAATGTATGTAAGGAAAAATATTTCCATGTTCAATAAAGTAAGTGATTTTACAGATAGAAATTTACGTAATAAGAATGACTTAGTTAGCCCGTATTACAGGCTGAATACAGTCAGTAAGTTTTTTATGGGGAAGTGTATACTTTTTTATAATAAATTGTCAGAATCGGTCCTTGATATGCCAGACAGAAAATTCAAAGCTTATGTAAAGAAAGTACTTTGTGAGAAGGCTTATTATAGGACCGATGACTATCTTAAAGGCAAAAAGGTCTGGCTTGAGCTTGGCGCGGGTCCCTCTTAAAGGTTTGTATACTTAGGCGTGTCATAATTTAGGTACATTGGTACATACTAAATTTACAAATTGACATTATTTTAAATTTCGTAATTCTTATAATTCAATTTAATTATGACATAATAAACAATGTAATCTCTGTCCATCTATATAACTAATTTTAAGTTTTTAGTTTGTTAGTTGACGTCTTTGGAGAAAACGTGCAGTGCAGTTTGTTGCCGCTTCTTTTGCACTTGCGCCTAGGAAGCGGCGTAAACTTAGCTTTAAGTAACGATTTGACGTCAAGATTTGTGCAAAACAAAACAAAGTGACTATTATTAAGAGATATTATAAATATCCTATGATAATAAAGATATTTTGAATTGAATTGAATTGACCTCCCACCTTTACAGAAGTGTTTGTACAGTAACGCCACTATGTCAGTCTGAGTACAGGAGCAGGAATCGATCGATCCAGGCAGGATGTTCCAGCTTCGAGGAAGAGGTCTTTCAAAGAATCCGACTCGGCTGGGCAGCGTTCGGGAAGTTACGCAGTGCCTTCTCGTCCAAAATACCTCAGTGACTCAACACGAAAGTTTATAATCAATGTATGTTACCAGTGATGACTTATGGCTCTGAAACGTAGTCCCTTACTATGGGTTTCATAAGAAGGCTCAAGATAGCTCAACGCGCTATGGAGAGGGCTATGCTTGGTGTTTCTAACAGCTCTGAGGCGCCATCTAGCAAAAGTCACAGATCAGTTGAGCTCCAGAATTATTTAATTTTAAAAATATATTAAGACAGTTTTGTTTCGTTTTATAAATGTTATTACGTGCAGACTATTATAACTGAGTGGTAAAAACGTTAGCAAGTGTGTGACTATAAAATAAAATAAGAAAACTGTGCATTAATGAACTATGTAAACAAAGTGACTACAAACATTTAAAAATACAACAACAAAACTTTGATCTAAGAACTAAAGAAGAAAAAAGGAAATTAAATGAAATATCGGTGCTTTTGACATTAATTTAAACAACATAAAACCCTGCTAAATGCTTTAAATTAGCTTAACCAAAAAACAATGATACTCCGTGTTTGTGAACATATGTTTGTTTCAGAATTTGTAAAGTTTTTTTCATGGTAAAGTTTATCTTTAATTAAAATAACATACTTGTTGTTGGTGTTTTATTTATATTTTTTTATGTATAAGGAAGGAAAGAGGGGTGGCCTTTGCCCAGCAGTAGAACATTGATGCTTCCCGTTTTGACCCATATTATTAACTCATCCATCTCTACAGCACAATATCCTGCTCTCTGGCGGAAAGCTTTTGTTCGTCCTCTTCCCAAAGTCCCTAACCCCCAACTCTATGGTGATCTTCGTAAAATCTCCACTCTCCCGTTCCTCTCACAAGAACTCTAGGCTTGCGCCCATTACCAACTTAATCAGCATATCTCCGGTAAATAACCTGTTAAGTTCATTCCAATTAAGTTTCCGTCGTGGAAATGTCACGGTATCTGCCCTCCTCAAAATGACTGATGGCATCCAATTGATGATGGAGAACAAGAAGGTCACATTTCTTTTAACATCGTGGACCATGATATCCTTCTTGCCATACTATCACATCTCAAGGTTTCTCTATCGGTTGTATACTGGTTCTCGTGTTATCTTCGAGGGCGAAAGCAGTCGGTTCGCATCGAGGAATTCAATCAAACAGACGACGAATCAAAAGGTGCTTGAGACTGGCGTTCCTGGAGGAGGTATTGTCTCACCTCTACTTTTTTCAATTTTTATCGTTTCTTTTACTAAAGATCTTCAGTGTTCCTATCGCCTTTAAGCCAGTGACTTGCAATTTATGCACATGCTGATGTAGATAACCTGGACGTTACTATTAATCAAGTCAATACTGATCTGAAGTGCCGTAGCTCAGTAGTCGTGGAGGTTCGGAGTTAAGGTCAATCAAAAAAAATGACAGGCTTTATTACTTGGCAGTTCATATTTTATAAAATGTATTGACATTGATTTCCATGTCTCTGTTTGTTTTGAGGGTACAGTAATACCATTTGGCTCAGGTGTCAAAGACCTGGATCTGCACATAAACTCTTGTCTCTCGTGGAATACACAGGTCATGAAAATATCCAAAAAGGTTAGGGGTACGTGTCCTAAGAACTTGTTAAAAAAAATAAAAAATTAATCTCCTCAGTGACACTAAAACAATGCTGGTGAATACATTGATCCTGCCAATCATAAATTATGCTGATGTTTGCCACTCGTACTTGACAGCTGATATGCTGAACAAACTTGAACGTCTTCTCAATAATTGTCTTCAGTATATCTTTGGTCTTCGTAAACTTGATCTGGGTGACACCCATCTCAGAGATCTTCGTTCTTGTTACAATCTCAGCCTTTCTTTACCAGTTTACCGGAGTGGGTTCTTTACACATTACACTTTTATTGTCAAAGCTATAAAGCACTGGAACGGCTTACCAGTTAATGATCGGAAATCTAAAACCCGCTTTTCATTTAAAAAACAGGGACAGGTACATACTACATGTATGTAGTATACGAGTATGTAAGTAGTATATCTTAGTATAATAATATTTTGTATTATTTGTATATGGTTTATTGTTTATTATTAATTATTTAAGTATACTTAGCTCAGTTTTCACCACATTTATATTTGAGTTTTGCACAACCTTGTCTTTCTTGACATCACCCGGTTGGTTTCCTGGTAGATAAGGCCTTAGGCTTTAAGTCCACCATTACACTTGTATTTGTGTATAAAATAAAATGAATAAAAAAAATAAAAATAAATGGCTACTAAAAAAAAGCAATAAGCCTTTTTTTTTCAAAGTAATTTGAGGCTAGTTTAATCTGTGTGATTTGTCCGTATATTTATTTATTTATTATTTTTTATCTGAATGTGTTTTATAAAATTTTATTCAAGACTTATTGGAATTTTACACATACACATACACGTTTTTTATACTATTGCATGCCTTATAAGCTAAGCGCATGAGGTAGTGCTCTACTCTCGCCTTACAAAAATCAAGTGATTTTTTTAACTAAATGTGTCTCTATTTATTTTCTATCGCACTTGTACAATAATATTTACACATAAATGTCAAGGAAAAACACTAGTTTCAACACTTATGACATTTTTAAAAGACATTTTGCCTTTTAAATAAATAAAAACAATGTTTAATAAAATCATTTTGTGGACGTCCGTGTGTCGCTATGTATAGAAACTGGCGTGGTCACGATAACTCCCGGAAAACTTATCTGATCAAGTCCATTTTTTTTTATACGCTTCAGTATTATCCAAAACTAAGTGCTTTCGAAGATCACGGTCTAATTCAATGTAGTTTGTACAGTCTAACTGTCCATTACCTAATATTTTGTGCTTACGCGGCTATCACCAGGCGCGCGTCATACCTATTTTATTTCATATTACTCAGTATGTGTAGTGCATCGAACCGAAGTGCATTCGCACTATATACGGAAAGGAATAGCCAAAGTTTTCATGTAATACTTAACTAACTACTTAAAACTAATATACTTACCGTTCAACTGTGATTGGTTTGGTGATTTGCTTTCTTCACATCAACTATCCTCAGCTGCTTCCATCATCCACTCGAACACTACGCTACTCAACTCTTCAACTTACATAAACTACAACTAAAACTCATCTTAAATGTAACTATACATTTTTTGGTTCTTCGAGAAGGTAAGAACTTGGTGTTTTTTGTGTCTCTAATTGCAGTGGCGAATCGGCTCAGCTGGCCTCTCACAAGCGAGAATCCCCAGTTGAATTGACACTGTACATAGAGTGCAAGGGCACTGAGATCTTATAGGACCGAAGTCTGCCGTCAACTAAGTGGTCTTCGTGTCCTGAACTAAGCATTACTCTACTTCTGTCAACTACGTGTCAGATCAACTGAGTTATCTCTACAACTAACATAATGAGCAAGCTGGAACTGCAACAAGCCTGCTTTGAAAACATCAAGTCTTTGTGTGTCAACTATCGCAAGGACTCTTCATCTCGAAAAACAGAAAACTATCTTACGTACGACTAGCATCCCTAGAAGATAAATGGAAGGACTTCGAAGCGAGGCACGCTCTTCTGGTGCTCGAGATTGAAGATAAGACTATCAAATACTTTGCTGAGGATGTGTATGAGAAAACTAAGCAACTTTATCTCTCAAATAAAACGGACATGAACAACATGCTAAATGCTTTATCCAAACCAACTCAAGGTATAAAGTTTGACTTAACTGGTACTTATGAAGACGATTTGCAGGGAACCGACGAGAGTTTTCCTGACCACCAACGTTTATTGAACAAACAGGAGTGCAACTTCAACGCTATTCAGCGTGCGATGTCCAAAATCGATGTCTCACGTGTATCTGAAAAATGGGAACTGGAAGAGAACTTAACTATCCTGAAATCTAAGTGGGAACCTATCGATAAACTACACTGGGAAATAGATTTTCAACTGAAGGGTTCTAATTCTCATTACTACGAAACTTTTTCTGAAATCGAAGAGCAATACGACAACTTGCGCAAGAAACTCAACTCTAAAATTTGGTCATACTCACACTATGAAAAATGTGCACCTAAAATGGAACTTCCGGAATTTTCTGGCAATTACAGTAAGTGGATATCTTTCAAAGATCTTTTCTTAGAAACTATCCACAACAACCCGACTATTAACCAAGCTCAAAAAATGAGGCATCTTAAAAATAAACTGAAAGGCGAAGCTGAAAGCTTGGTGCAACATTTATCTGTGAGCGCCGAAAACTACAACTCTTGTTGGGAAATACTAACTCAACGTTACGATAATCGACGCTTACAATTTACTTCCTTCTTTAACACTATGATGAATCTTCCGGTCATTCAGCATCCGGACTCTAACAACTTAAAGAAAATGCATGACGTCATAAAGGAATGTATGAACGGAATGTCTAACATTGGTCTAGATACTTCAACATGGGACCCTATTATTGTGCAATTAATTTTGCCAAAACTGGATTCCTCAACTTTAAACGACTACATGAATGAAATACGTGATCACAGAGAGATACAAAACTTAACAGATTTTTTGTATTTTTTGGAATGCAAGTTCATGGCGTACGAAACTGCAAAATCAACTAAGAAGGGAAGTGTACCATCTGAAAAATCGACAAACTCATCATCTAATTGGAAAACATCAAAACAGTTTACGAAGAATAAGAAGTTTGACTTAAAAAAATCTTATAACTATCATACAATTTATGGAAAATGCCCACATTGTAGCGGAAGTCACGTTCTTATGCAATGTGACAAATTCCTTGAATTGGACACTTCGCAGCGAAACAGCGCTATTGCGAAATTGAAACTATGCAAAAACTGTCTCTACAGTCACAATAACGATGAATGTAAATCAAACAAAACTTGTAAAGAATGTAATTTGAAACATCATACTTTACTGCACTATTCTAACAAGAAATTTACCCCTGGAAAAACTAACCACGTGGAACAAAAACCTACATCTTCACAGCATCAGATTTCCAACCATTTATCGGAAACTAATACAGAAATCTTACTTACAACGATTAAACTGAAAGTGAAATCGATAGATGGTACATACCTTACGCTTCGAGCCCTTCTAGACCAAGGCTCGCAAGTAAACTTTATAACTGAAAATGCCGCACAACTATTACGTCTTCCTCGCAAGAAGATGGCAGCTACTGTAAATGGTATCGGTTCGGTGTCTGGAGATTGTAGGGGACAACTCAACTTATCCTGTCAATCAATACATTCAAACTTCTCCTTTGAAACACAAGCTCTTATAATGAAGAAACTAACTAACAACTTACCTCACTCAACTTTTGAAAAATGCAACTGGCCTCATCTGGAAAATCTTAAGCTTATTATATATTATAGCGATTTACTTCTGGGTGCCGACGTCTATTCAGAGATCATCCTGGATGGCGTCCTTAAGGGAAGTCAACAATCGGTAGTTGCGCAACAGACGCAACTAGGGTGGATATTATGCGGTAAAATGAGAACTCTCAGCTGTCATGTGACACTCATCAACTTGAAAGAACTAACTAGATTTTGGGAAACCGAGGAAATCCAAAAATCGCAGGATATTTCTAAGGATGACCAATGCGAACAATTTTATAAGGAAACAGTGCAGCGTGCCTCGGATGGCAAATATATAGTCAAGATGCCACTTTGTCCTAACTATGAAACGAAACTGGGAAAATCGAGGTCTATTGCTGTATCTCAATTTCTTCAACTGGAGAAACGACTTAACAAAAATCCAAAACTGTTGACTATGTATAAGGATTTTATGAGGGAATACGCCGATTTGGGTCACATGAAGCCGTCATCTCAATCTACACCTAACGACTGTTATCTGCCTCACCATGGAGTGATAAGAGAAAACTCTGCTACAACTAAACTGAGAGTTGTGTTTAACGCATCTCAAAAAAGTTCCAACGGAAATAGTCTTAACAGCCTACTGGAAAAAGGTCCTAAATTGCAAAAAGACATTCAAGATCTCATTATAAAGTGGCGAACATACAAATTTGCGCTCATTGCAGACATCCAAATGATGTACCGATGTATATGGATGGCTTCTGAATATCAACACCTCCAAAAAATTATTTGGAGGGAAACAACTAACGATCCACTAAAAGAGTATCAACCATGCACATTCACTTATGGAACAAAATGCGCTCCTTGGATTGCAATGAGAACTTTATTACAACTAGCTAACGATGATGGTCACAAATTCCCAGATGCTGCAGAGGTTTTGAAAAACGCTTTCTTCGTAGATGATTTAGTTTGCGGCAGAAACACATTTTTTGAAGCTAAAGAACTACAGCAGTCACTCATCGCTTTACTGAAAGGCGGCGGTATGAATCTCCGCAAGTGGTCCAGTAACAATCCCGCCTTATTGGAAGACTTGCCTAAAGAAAAGATTTCATCTAACATCAACTACGAATTCAAAACTGAGGAACCTTCAAAAACACTAGGGCTAATTTGGAATCCTTCAAGCGATACATTCCATTTCAACTGGCCTGTTGAAGTAAACGCGCGACCTATAGCTAAAAGATCCCTACTTTCGGAAATTTCAAAGTTCTACGATCCTTTGGGCTGGCTGTCTCCCATAACTGTCACCGCTAAACTACTTTTTCAGAAACTCTGGATTAGCAAACTCGACTGGGATGACGATGTACCCAAAGACATTGAGAGAGAGTGGATAAAACTCAAATCTGAATTACCAACAATCAAAACTATAACTTTAGTCAGATGGATCGGAAGAACGACAAAACATATCGAGTTATGTGGATTATGCGACGCTAGTGAAAAAGCATACGCTTGCGTTGTATACAGCCGCATAATAGATGAACATGGAACGCCCAAACTCACACTGATAGCGTCGCGTACAAAAGTAGTGCCCTTGGCACAAAAAACCTCACTACCTAGACTTGAACTTTGCGGCTCTCAGCTCTTGGGGGAACTTATGGAGAAAATTAAACAAGCTTTCTCTGAGTACAAAGTAACTATGACCGCGTGGTGTGACTCACAAGTGGCATTGGCGTGGATTCAAGGCGATACCTCAAGATGGGAGGTGTATGTAGCCAACAGAGTTAACAAAATTAAAACAATAATTCCCGCAACGCACTGGCGTTATGTGAGATCGGAACAAAATCCCGCTGACTGCGCGTCGAGAGGCATGCTGCCCGGTAAACTACTTAATTTCGACTTGTGGTGGCAAGGACCGGAATTCCTAAAGAAAACTGAGAAAACAACTAACGACAACTTGGAGCAATCCCGCAACTTTCAAACAAACTATGGTTGCATAACATATCCAGGCTCAAAATCGTCTAACTTATTAATCGACGAACAACATTTTATAACTACATTATTAGAAAAATGTAGTTATTTACTTAGAGTGACACGGATTACCGCTTGGATACTACGATTCAATAACAACTTGCGCAACAAAAGGAAATCCGAAACTACGTACCTAAGTGCCAGTGAACTTAATAAAGCTAACCTACTTATAATAAATCATGTGCAACAAACACAATTCACCGATGAATACAAACAGCTGATGAGAAAGGAACCCATACATAATAAAAGTCCTATTTTAAAACTAAATCCTTACCTGGATGAGGACAAACTGATAAGAGTCGGCGGACGGCTCAAGAACTCTACTTTACCTGTGGACATGAAAAATCCCATCATCGTTCCCTACAGTAGCAGATTTACGAAACTATTAATAGAACAATCGCATTTACGAACATTGCATGGCGGAGCTCGCCTAACGCTGACTCATATAAGACAGCGATACTGGATAGTTGGCGGCAATAGGGCTGTCAGTTACGTAACTGTATGCGGTGTCGTCGTTATAACTCAACCGAAAACCATCAACTCATGGGTGATCTTCCATCGCAACGTGTAACACCGTGTCGACCTTTCACACACTGTGGGGTTGATTTTACCGGGGCTGTAGAAATGCCAAAACTTCAAAAGGCTACATCGCTATATTCATATGTATGGTAACAAAAGATATACATACCGAACTTGTCTCGGATCTCAGCACGGAAACGTTCATCGCTGCATTTCAACGTTTATGTGTCAGGCGTGGCACCCCTAAGCACATGTACTCGGATTGTGGTACTAACTTCATCGGCGCAGCAAAAGTACTTCGTCGCGAATCAAGGAATTCAAAAATATCATATCGACGGACTTCTTCAATGAACTAGCCAAATTAGAGGTTATTTGGCATACTAATGTAGCTGGTAGCCCCCACGCTGGTGGCCTATGGGAAAGTGCTGTGAAATCGATGAAACATCATCTGCGACGAGTACTGGGAGACCAGAAACTAACTTACGAGGAGTTCACCACACCTCGCAAAAATCGAAGCCTGCCTAAACTCGAGGCCACTGTGTCCGCTAACCGATTACCCGGAGGAGTTCTATAACTGTCTGACTCCCGGACACTTCCTCACAGGAAGCTCGATACTATCTCTATCACTATCCAACTATAGTCAAGGCAACATCGACATACGTCGCAGGTGGCAACTCATTGAGCGTATGTTTCAACAATATTGGAAGAGTTGGTCAGCTGATTACTTAACGCAACTACAACCACGCAGTAAATGGAACAGACCAACGAAGAACATAAACATCAACGACATTGTACTGGTGAAGGACAACAACTTGCCTCCAGGAAAATGGGCTATGGGTCGTGTACTAGAGACTCATCCTGGATCTGACGGATATGTTCGATTTACCACTATAAAAACTCAAACAGGAGTTCTCAAGCGCCCTGTAGTCAAGCTATGCCCACTTCCAATTAACTCTGAAGTCGAAGCCACTGATCCTGGACCAGAAACTCAAAAAGAAACTAAGACACAGAACTCCCAAAGAAAAACTCGTGAAAGAAAGGGCAATAAACTTCTATCTAACTTACTACTCACAGTGTTGACATTGTTTACATTCTTATCAGGATCATATGGTCACAAGGACGCCGTGGCATCAGATGCTCGGATTACATCACTGGAATACGAGCGACCCATTTACTACGATACAATCGGCAAAATGCAAACGGTGCATAATGAGTGAATGCTAATTATGTACTATAACTTATCTACTTATTGGGAAGGCACTCAACGTATTGACATCTACTTTAAAAGCTTAAAAAACTTATGCCTCATCTCTAACTTACAGCAATGTCGAACAACAACCGAACAATCAAGCCACTAGATGGATCTCCTTCACCACTACAACGACATATTACTAAACCCACATAAACACCTCAGTACCAACAGAAAGAAAAGAGGACTGATTGATGGTGTGGGATACATAGCCAACAGCCTGTTCGGAATACTCGATCAAAGATTTGCCGACAAATACGAAGACGAGATACAATCGATTCGAAACAACGACAACTACCTTTTGGAACTTATAAAAAAATCAAACAACTATCGTGGAATTGGAGAACCAAATATTGAAGAAAAGTGAAAAAAATCTTCAGCGCCAATATAATATGATAGACAGCTTCATAAATCAAACTAAACAGAATATGGCTTCTCTAGAGACGGAAATAGAGATACTTTCGGCCACAACTTACTTTAACTCAGGATCGCTGACACTTTTCCTGTTAATTAACAGCTTGAGAAAATTCCAAGAGATACACGTTAGTGAGAGAGTCGAATAACATTATTCGACTCTCTCACTAACGTGTATCAAGGACACGTTGATGTGCATTTGGTCACTCCAGCACATGTACTTCAACAGCTGAGTGACATCTCAGGTAGCATTCCGAAGTCACTATCATTACCTGTTGATAACTATAACGAAGATGTTAAGGAAATTTACAAACTCATTTACATCAAAGCTAGAATCACAGAAAATTATTTTCTGTTTGAAATGCACATCCCACTGATTTCCAACGAAGAGTTCACATTCTATCAAACTATACCACTACCAATGAAAATGGACTTGGATTTTGGCTACGTGCAAGTGACTTCCAAATACATAGGAGTCAATTTCGGGAAAAACAACTACGTGGTTCTAAATGAAGAGGACTTTAAACACTTTGCAACAAAAATCTGACAAATTTATCAGCAAGAAAAACCCACCTGTTTTTGATTTGCATAGTAACAGCGCACCATGTGAAGCGAAACTGCTGTCACATCAAAACACCGAGCCCTGCGACATCGAGCGCGCGGAGTGCAAGGACTCGTGGATTGAATTACACGCGGCGAACAGCTGGTTGATCGTCTGTTGTGATACTTGCCCACTTAGAATTATATGTGGCAATGACGTCACATCTTACACTATGACATCATCAAGGATAATTACACTGCCGCAAGGATGCCTGGTGCAATCTAAAGATTTGACGATCTTCTCCCATAGCCATTACAGAAGTCGCATTAAGATGGATTATGAACTGACAGCCCCAGACTTCCATTTGAATTCATGTATCAACAAGATTGTTAACTTAACTTCCTACCGAGCTATCCCGCATAAACTCTCATTCGACAAGATTGACGAAAAAATAGCCGAGCAAAGGAAACAAGAGTCTCGATTGCCAACCACTTCAATTTCTAGTCACGATATTCATCAATACGTGATTAGTTACGCCTTACTGGCGGCAGCTGTAACATTCTTGCTCGTGCTGGTTGGGAGGAAGCACTGTCCCCATTGCTTTGCAAAGGACAGGAGACACGCCCACACTCGGAAAACTGAAGATATAGAGCTGCAAGTTATTCAGCGACCGGACGAGACTAGAGAAGGGAATGACCACCACATCAAGAGTCCACCGGAAACATCGCGTCGGAACGTCACCGAAGGAATACCAAATCTAGCATTCAACTTTGATTAAAACATTCTTTGCTTTGTGATGGCTTTTCCAATCTGTCTTTAATTTACATAATTACAAAACTTACTTTTAACTTTAATTTATACTTTTTATCTCTTAACTTTTTGAGTTTTCTGGCGTTGCCAAGATGTACAGTCTAACTGTCCATTACCTAATATTTTGTGCTTACGCGGCTATCACCAGGCGCGCGTCATACCTATTTTATTTCATATTACTTAGTATGTGTAGTGCATCGAACCGAAGTGCATTCGCACTATATACGGAAAGGAATAGCCAAAGTTTTCATGTAATACTTAACTAACTACTTAAAACTAATATACTTACCGTTCAACTGTGATTGGTTTGGTGATTTTCTTTCTTCACATCAACTATCCTCAGCTGCTTCCATCATCCACTGGAACACTACGCTACTCAACTCTTCAACTTACATAAACTACAACTAAAACTCATCTTAAATGTAACTATACATAGTTTAATCGTAATTTCAATTTAATTTTGAAAAATGAGATTATGAGGCGTTAACTTTTGGATTTTCCAAACTTATTTAAAATTATTGACAAAAAGAAATTAAACAACTAATTAAAATTTTAAGGAATATTATCTAATAGTAGCAAAATCGTCTTACGCTAAAATTCTCGACATAACACAAGAATTATTGTATATTATATAGTAATATTGTATTATGTATATTGTATTACTTTTTTGCGCCGCATAATTTTTCTGTTTATCCCTATGGTTGACTGGGAGAAAATGCTCTTAGCTTTTTTTTTATTTTTAGTATTTGCTGTTATAGCGGCCATAGTAATACATTATCTGTGAAAATTTCAAGTGTCTAGCTATTACGGTTCAAGAGATAGTGCCCTGTGACAGACGGACAGACGGAAAGACGGACAGACATCGGAGTCTCAGTAATTGGGTCCCGTTTGCACCCTTTGGGTACGGAACCCTAAAAAATACTACACAAATAACCAAACAACCTTCAGAAAATCAGGTCGCGGTGAAATTATAAACATAAAAGTTATTCAGTTTTTTCCTCCTACTGTAAAGTAGGGTCTGTGTATGATAAGATAATTTAGTTCTTCCTCGTATCTGTTTATTTGATTTTGATTTGATTTATTCTGTTGTTATGGTCTCTTATATAATGATTTGTCAATGCTGCTTACTCCAAACCGCGTAGAGCGTGAAGTTGTCAGCGTCCGCGAGAGCGCGGCGCAGGCTCCGCTCGCAGGGCTGCTCCGCGGCGCTCCAGGGCTCGCGCTGCAGCGCCGCCCTCAGCAGCTGCGGGAACGTCTGCACGACCGTCACATCCTTTGATAGCTTCGTAATATTATTCAAATCAATGCCAGTTCCAAGTCTCTCCACCTCCAGACATTCGCCTTGAATAACATCTGTAAACCAATGTCAAACACAATTATTAAGGAAAATCAAAGTCCCAACCAATGTCTGCTAGTATAATAATTTATGACAAAACTCTGAGATTCTCTGAGACTAATATAATATAGTAAAACTATTTTAAGGGTGGATTCAGTGCATGATACTGAACAACTTTCCCTAGTAATATATATCGAAATATGAAAAATAATTTTTGGCTTTTCATATCAAATGACCGATCAGCTGATCCGAGTTTGTATGGAAACCAAAAAATATTTTTCATATTCCGATATATGTTCCTCGGGGAAAGTTGTTCAGTATCATGGACTGAATTCACCCTTATAATAGTTTCAGTATATTTTGTTAGACGTTATATAATCTGTAATACTTTTGGTTCCAAGGTGCGAGGATGGATATTCCTGTCATGTCAAGGTGATACTTACAACAACACAGCAGCAACGAGCTTAGTTTGAGTTTCACAGTTATCATTCTGCTGATCAATGATAACTTTCTTGCGAGTAGGTACCTGGTTAACTAGTAGGTACTTTACTGAAGAAACAAACCTCCGTCCAAAGTGTGATATGGCAATGTTGTGGAAAGTATTTACTTCGTGCATATAATAGTGAATAACCGTCCAAAGATGTGTACGGGGCACGCTTTAGGGTTCCGAAGGCGCCCGTCAAATTTTCCAGAGGTTTCCATCTTTTTATTATCTATGAAAAAAATAAGTGAGCATTTAATCTAAGGACTTTGTACCGGACATGGGGCGGCATATTTATTTTAACTTTAATTTAGTCTGGTACTGTTGGATATTGTATCACCGCACCGGGTGCCACCCCTGCTGGCTACGCTACTGCTTCTTCGAAGTATATGGGAACTTTTGTATGGATGTGCGAGTATGGACGTATTGATGTTTGTTCTAATTTCACGCTAAACGGCTGAACGAACTGGACTGATTTTTTTTTTATGTAGAGATAGCTTATTAAAACACATATAAATAATATTCAAAAATAAATACATTATATTACAGTAGTATAGGATATTTTTTTCTTGGGAAAATGTAATGTTCCCGCGGGATTGTCAAAAAAAATACACCGCGGGCAACGCCGCGTGCATCAGCTAGTTTATCAAATTTTTTTTCGAGGCAATAAGCTTGCAAAGTATGAGAGGCAAACTTAACTCTTACAAAAACTAACACTTTAGGGTCAGTTCAGGCAGAGTGGAAAAATGCTTGCGCGGGCTCGAGCTTTTTCTAGCCGCAATTCACACCGAGAGTAAAAATGCGCTGGTCATCGATAGAATGCTCGAGACCGCGCGAGGAGGCGCGTGCCAAAGCGAGCCGACTAGCGGAAATTCACCAGGGTAGCGAATACATACGAATATCCCCATCAATGCACGGCGGCGATCCACGAGCACGTCAGAACTTGCTCGCGCAGTTTCGGGCGTGCTCGAGACGTCCTGGGCGGGCGCGAGGACGCGCGCGACCGAGTCGCGAGTATGCGCCAGACGACGCTTGAAGTCTTCGCCGATATTCATACAATTTTATTCTTTAAGCAATAGTAATACTGTTGTAATTTTAACGGAACTAGTAAATTTGTCGAGCATTTTTCCTCTCGGTCTGAACTGACCCTTAAACATTAATATTTCCAACTAAATACCTAAATGAAATTAATTTGCTGCCGGGTATAAAGGCGTTTGTTTGTTACCTTGCAAATATTAACAAATAAACTAATTGGGCAACGGAACCTTTGATGAGTTTTAACAATCATTTTAAGAAAACTTATTCTAAGTATTGTATATTTATACCAAAATGAATTGTTTAGTTTTTCATCTTTGAAAAAAAAAGCGACCGAGTGCGAGTCGGACTCGCCCATGAAGGGTTCCGTAGCAGCAAGTAACATAATATAAAAGTTCTTGTAGAAATTAAATGTTTTATTTATATTTTTATATTTGAGTCGATTAAATAAAAGGTAAATTGTGGTGTACGATTTATGACGTATTAAAAAAAACTAATTACTAGATCTCGTTCAAAACAATTTTCGGTGGAAGTTTACATGGTACTTAATGTACATATATTTTTTTTAGTTTTATCATTCTCTTATTTTAGAAATTACAGGGGGGGAGGACACACATTTTACCACTTTGGAAGTGTCTATCGCGCAAACTATTCAGTTTAGAAATAAAATATTTTGGAAACCTTAATATCATCTTTGAAGACCTATCCATGGATACCCCACACGTATGGGTTTAATGAAAAAAAAATATTTTGGTTTTCAGTTCTAAGTATAGGGAACCCCCATTTATTGCTTTTTTTTTCTATTTTTGTGTGAAAATCTTAAAGCAGGTCACAAAATACATCAACTTACCAAGTTTCAACAGTATAGTTCTAATAGTTTCGAAAAAAAAGAAGCTGTGACATACGGACGGACAGACAGACAGACATGACGAATCCATAAGGGTTCCGTTTTTTGTCATTTGGCTACGGAACCCTAAAAAAATGTAATGAATTCAAAAATACGCAAATATATTTCTTCAGGAATAAGTATAGTTCCGAGGTTATAGGTTACATGGGGACTTAACCTACAATTGGTGACGTGCCGTCAAATTGACGTCACCCAAGAAAAATCACGAAATATCATTCGAACGGCTTGTTCCTCGACCCTGCTCTTTTTAGTAGCTGCTTGTTTTTATGTTTGGCGTCCCCCATAACTTAAACTGGATGTCGCACGCGCATAGGTGAGCAGATAGAGGGTACCCGACGTCATTTTGACGTCACATCACTAATAGTGTCAATATTTTGTTTTGATAGTAAGTTAAATTTGCCATTAAAAATCAATCCAAATAGAGAAGATTTTAACTTTCTTATTTACACACTTATAATATCCCCCTCCCTAATTAATTAATCACCCCCAAAAGTGGCCATGGCGGCCACTTTTTGAAGTAAATTAGAAAATAAAAAATCAAACTTTTGCAAACTTTACTGTATGACATTTTGAACAAAATTTCTTGTTATGGAAATCTGAAATATGTATTTCATATAATTTCAAGATTAATAGTTTTAATGTTATTTTTAAAAAATAGGCGACAATTGTCCTTTCTCCCGGGACCCCCTAGACTCCCCGTATCTCCGAAACAATGGTGCCTTAAATTAAAAAAAAAATACAGAAAATAGTTCTTTACAAGAAAACCTAAAATAAGTCTATGGTATTTACAGTATTATATTCGGAGTATTATGCAAAATTTCATTTTACATCAAATAATTATCAATTCATATATGAATAGTTTGACTCGCATTTGTCCGGTTAATTCTTATGGGATCTATATTCTAAAATGATGCAATATCATTAATTACTTATAAATCATTAAGAAAAAGTATGAGTTTTATTTTTTTCTATGATTTTTTAAAATTTTATGTTGATTGATCTTATGTCTACGAAAAAAGATCAAAAATTTATACCAAGTTCCTAGGAGTATTTTCTACGTAAATAATTCTATTAAAGTGTAATGAAGGTGGTTTATTAACAAAAGACAGTTATCTTCTTGTATATAACGTAATTTATTTTATCCTCTATGTTGTAAGTCTTCTGTATTTTGGCTTTTAAGCAATACGTCAAAATGACGGTACGTCACCAATACTGTGACTTTTATTCACGTCACCAGTTGAAGGTTAATTTTTCATAATTTTACGTATTTTACTGACTATTTTACTTTACCTATGGTATCGTTGAGTTAGTATCCCATATTGCAAGTTTCAACTTACTTTGGGGCTAGTTCAATCAGTGTTATTCTTCCTTATCTATTTATTTTATTGAGTAAAGTTATTTTATTACGAATATCGTGAAATTGGGTCAGATAGCAAAAAACAGTACAATAAATCATTAAAATCCATTATTAATAAAGCTTTATTTAATGAAAAGACGGCATATTTTAGACATAACGTATAACTAGCTTTTCGGGCGTTGCGCGGGCTGCAAGCAGCCCGCGGTTTTTCGTGCAGCTGTTGAAGTTTGCTAAAGTACATGTCCAGTTGAGAAAATGGGTACAACACTGCAGTCAGTAATGGCAATATCAAAAAATGTGTGGGCGGCAAAATCTTGGAATAAAATTTTGTTTGCAGTTTTGAGTTCCGCGGGGTGCTTTAGCCCAGCGTACAAAATTTAGACCCCTTAAAACCCCGTTTTTACGGGGTTAAAATAAAAAAAAATCTAAAATTCTGAATCTAAAATTATGAATTTTAGTCAAATCGGACGCAGTCGACTATTGGTGGCCATCTTGGAAAATTTAAAAAAAAAAAGCTCATCGCTTGGTGGAAGTGGCTCGGCCTACGGCCTCGCCATGCAGCTCGGCCTACAGCCTCGCGGGACAGCTCAGCCTTCGGCCTTCGGCCTCAGGCTTCGCTTAGTGACTTGGGGGGAGGTGGGTTTGGAGGAGGGGGGAGGTCAGCAGGGGCTCGCGCTTCGCCCTCGCCACGCAGCTCGCCCTGCGGCCTCGCGGAAGAGGTCTGTATTTTGGCCTTTGGTCTCTGGCTTCGAACAAGCACCGATATTGGTGTAGATTTTCCCACTGTAAATTGGTCATCGATGCAGGTGCAGTATTGCTATATCAGCAGTTATACGTCAGGAAACTGATTCATTGGGTTGATAATTTCGTAAAGCCGGTTCAGGGATTCCAATACGTAACACCTCCCCTCCTAGATGAGCAACTATTTGCCAATGTCTAATGCAAATGTTGCGCCTCTTTGCTCTAGCATAGACTTGATGCTGCTTTCAGATCTCACTGCAGTTAAGTCGATGTCAGTTTTAGTTGATTTCGATAGGTTCCCTCGGCGATAGAAGAACGGGAAGATGACTGCAGCTGAACTTGATATCAATATAGTGTAAATAGGTATCGTCGTGTGGTATAGAGCTACACGGTTTCCATCTTCGTGGGAGGTTTCATAAGTACTTGATGTCGGATATTGTGCAATGTATTCAAGTCAATTGTGTTCAGTTTGAAATGAGTCATCGGTTTCGTCGAATTTGATCTTGAGAACGTCATGATTTCAATAGGTGTTTTATAATGATAAAATGATTTCAATGGAAATGGATAACTTGAGCACTAGGTTTTTAAGCTCCAAATTCTAGAAATAATAGAGACGATTGCTATTCAGGAAGCGATAGTGTTCATGTCGTCAGGAATCATACTCCAGTCTTCGTCAAGATGCAGTTTCAGAAGATCTTCTTTCGTAATTAGTTGATACGGGATGACAGGGTGGCCTCTTGCTAATATAAGGAGTAGGAAGTACAGTCATGCTGAGTCAGAGTTGATAGATTGTCTTCTGCTAACAGATGTACCACGTTTCAATCTTCGGGCATTCTGCCTCCATTTATACAAATTCCTTAAAATGGTTGCATATGGAAAGGATCGATCGAATGTCTAGTAAGGATAAAGACTGTAAAGGATTTAAGGCATGGTAACCAAATGGGAAAATATAAGACAATATCCTATCATCTATGGTAGACTTATCTAACAGTATTCAGGAAAAAGGTTTTTTTTTTATATAGGTATCTCTGAATCGAGAAAATTTTAATTTTATATATATTTTTTTAACACAATGGCTAAGCAATATAATGCGAAATATCTTAGCTCAAAATTGAATTAGATTATTTCTTTATACATTATGATAATAATGCAAAGTGCTAAAGTAAAATTTACGTAACTACATTCATCTCAGGAAAAGTTATTATTATAGACACAAGACGACTCAAAATCAAAGTTATCTGTTCTAGGCATATAGAATTACTCTTCTTAATAAAATAGTAGATAATGGAACACTAAGTTTAATTTTCAATTCGCAAAATCAACATTTAATTTTTTTTCGTAAACTCAAAATAAATTTCTTGACCATTTTTCTGTAAAATATGAATATCTTTCATGTCTTTGATATTCATTATCACTTTCTAGGTGTCCTACTATTACCTATTTCTGGGCTCCATTTTAAAAAAAATCTAATGGACATGTACCTTCAATGTATAATTTCTATCTTTACATAAGTACAAAAGGTAGACATACGAGTGTACGAGTAGGTACTAAGTATCTATGAATATGTATGTTACCATCAATATTTAATTTTCTAATAGTTTTACTATGTATAAGTAGAATAAATAGCATTCGTGACTTCCAGTATTCAATAAAGAAACTCACTGGTCACTGTTCTCCGTGCGCAGGACGCAACCATGATTAACTTCTCAGAATCGTACCGCGTTATCAGTACGTTGGTGAGAGCAGTATGTAACTTATCATGTACTTATTCCATAAAAGAAATAATTTTGCTTTAACATTAGTTTTATTTAAATTTTAGTTGTTGAGCAAATTATTGATTTTACCTATTGAAAGTGTGAATTATTTTATCAGGAATATCTAAATAGAAAAATAGTAGTTTTAAACCATCATTAGATAGTATAACACTTTTTTTTCTTTGTAAACCACCAAATGAAATTCAATCTAATTTTGTCAAATTAACTTTATTTTTTTTTAATTTAAAAGATTTAATTTTTGTTTTATTAAATATTGAATTTCATGTTAAATATTGTACATTATTTATTTCAATTATTTTATGAATAGTTTAGTTGTTACTTATATAGTCTAATTTTTAAACGTTAATTTAATTTAACATGAAAAAAGCATTAATTCTGATTGTGTAAATTATAATGATTAAAACTTTTATGATATAAAATTTAGTTAACCTTTTTTCTTTTTCACATAAAAAGTTAAAATTACATTACTTGGTATAAGTCAGCTAAGTACTAGGCGCTAGGCAAGGTTAAAGATTAGTTTATTTCATTTGTGAGTTACAGGAACATAACTCTTAATTCACGGGTAGGTACTAAAGTTTTTATTATAATTGTAACGGTACTTAGATAGCCATCACTATCATCTTAAACCAAAAGTTATTTAACGTTGGCTCTGATTTTCTTTTAGAATTCGGTACATAAAATTAGAATTTTCAAAGAAATCTCGAATTAGTACTATATAAAGGCATTATAGCTACATTAGTCATCATTTATATATGACAGTTAGTATAAAAAGCGAAATGAAAGTTCTAGGACAGCGTAGACTTTCAGAATTAAATGAAAGTATCTAAATGAACTTGTTCTTTATGTTAGTAGAACAACTGTGTACTAGTTTCAGACACATTGACCGTAGTCCACTAATTACTCATCTCATTAAAGATTCATTACTTATATTAAGTAGCTAAGTAATTGAATTTGATTTAAATATATTTTCATATACGTATTAATAGTTTTATATTTTAAGAATGGTAATTTCATTTAGAAAATTATTTAATTTACATATAATAAGTACTTATGTTAGTTAAGTACGTTAAATAAGAAAAAGTACAATACACAATACAATACAATACCCTTTATTGCACAAAAGTAAAAAACAGAACATAATTATCTTAAAAATTAGGAAATGCGCAAAAGGCGGCCTTATCGCTAAGCAATTCCTTCCAGGCAACCTAGTTTATATAGAAAAAATGATGGGAAATTAGGTAGTGCGGGGTGGTCAATATAATAAACATACTTATATACAATAATTATAACAAACATACATACACCTAATACTTAAATACATACATACAACTTACACAAAGAAAACATAACAGGACAAAATGAAGAAACTAAGTGGAAACAAGGGAAGGAAATTACCTTTCATAAGGATAGAAAATGCGATTTTACTTGGGATTTAAAGCTGGCTAGCGTTTGGACGCGTCGGATAGTAAGTGGTAGTGAGTTCCATAGACGTACGGCTCGAACAGACAAAGACCGCGAAGTCGGTGGAGTGAGCAGGAATTCTTAAAAGAAGGTTTTCAGCGCTGCGTAGTGGACGCCCTTGAGACTCACTAAATAGAATAAATAATTCTCGTAGATAGTTAGGAGAGTTAGGATTGAAAAGAGTTGTGTATAACATTGACAGGGTATGCCAGTCACGGCGACGTCGGATCGGAAGCCACTTGAGTTCATTGCGAAAATTAGAAATATGGTCATATTTACGAAGGCCATATATGTATCGAATAAACATGTTCTGGAGACGCTCAAGCTTATCAAGTTGCTCCTCAGTAGGCCCGGGATAACAAGTATCAGCGTAATCTAGGATAGGGAAAAGTAGGATGTGCGCGAGCGTAACTTTGGTGTCCATTGGAAGGAACTTACCAAGTCTTCGCAGTGCTGCAAAAGAGGCAAAGATCTTTCTACTAACTTCAGCAACTTGTGGTGACCAAGAAAGATTTTTATCCAGTTGTATACCTAGATTTTTGACACAATCATTAAAATTAATAACAGTCCCGTTAAATAGTACTGGCGGAAGCTGACCAAAATCAATCCCACTTAGTAACCCCGAAATACCCACAATGATACACTGAGTTTTTGCAGGGTTGACAATCAAGCCATGATTTCTACTCCAAAGAGAGATACGTTCTAAGTCTTTATTAATATTACAGATGGCTGTGGAAATAGAATCAACGCTGGCTTGAGTGTATATTTGCAGATCATCTGCGTAAAGGTGCTAGGAAGACTGAAGCTGTGCAGTAATAGAGTTAATAAATAAAGAAAAAAGAAGGGGAGATAGGACGCCACCCTGCGGAACACCAGCAGATGTATTACACCAGGACGAATAAACATCCTCAAAGCGTACACGCTGCTGCCTTCCAGACAGGTAAGAATGAAACCAATCGATAACCGTTGGAGATATATTGGAGATCGCAGTACACCCAGCAGAATATCAACGTCAACTGTATTAAAGGCATTGCTAAAATCCAGAAGCGTTAGGACAGTCAGCTGTTTGTTATCCATCCCCCTTCGAATGTCATCGGTAACTTTAATGAGAGCAGTAGTCGTACTGTGACCTGGACGAAAACCGGATTGGAAAGGATTGAGAAGTTTATGAACAGAAAGGAAATGGCTGAGCTGTTGTTGAACCACTCGTTCCAGGACTTTGGAAAGGAAAGGCAGTATGGATATAGGGCGATAATCAGACAGAGATGATGGGTTAGGTTTTTTTGGAAGAGGAGTTATGTTGGCATTTTTCCAATCGCTTGGGAAAACACCAGTTATCAAGGAATTGTTGAGGATTATGGTTAAAATAGGTAGTAAGATGTCAAGGATAGGTAGGATCATTTTCCGACTAATGTTGTCACTACCAACAGCATTCGATGTTATGGAACGCACCTCTTTCTCAATATCACAATCAGAAATCGGACTGAAGACGAAAAAAGGAATATCAGGAGTGGGATTAGAAGAAAGCGAGTTTAAGGTTTTTAATTTTATGTTGTTGTCCATAGCAACAGAGTCTGAAAAATGCCTATTAAGGGTATCAACATTTAAACTACTAGGACTGTTACCCTGGGGCTTCCCAACTCCTAGCGTTTTAAGAAACTTCCAGACCTTCGCGGAATCTCCGCTTTGGACAGATGATGTATATGGCGTCGTTGCGCCTCCCTAACCACCTTATTACAATGATTTCGGGCTTGGACATATGCGTCTCGGTAAGTGTCAGGGTTTGATTTATATTTGGCCTTCGCTTTGATTTTCTTGGCTTGAATCAACTTAATTTCTTGCGTTAACCAAGGTGCAGGAAGGTGTTTCACACGGACCGGACGCACTGGGGCATGCTTGTCATATAGGTGTAAGATTGTGGAATTAAACAAATGCAATTGATCATCAACCGACTCAGTATCTACTATAGATTGCCAATCGCAGCCACGGGCATCTTCACGGAGTTGTTCCAAATCAATAGCACCAAAATTACGCTGCATTAGAATTTTGGATTTAGATTTTGGGGGACGAATTTTATAGGAGAGGTAAATGAGGTCATTATAGAAAAAGGCATCCGCATTTTCCTGACCGAACTTAGCAACATGGTCGGAAGAAGAGACAAGAATCAGATCAAGTAGAGAAGGCCGGCGACCAGGAGTGTGATGTGTAGTCTCAAGGGGAAGGATATTTAAGTTGCAGCTACCTGCTACTGACTTCATGCGCTGAGCCCGACAATCATTTTTCACCAAGCAAGTATTAAAGTCGCCCATGATTACTGAGTGGCTGTAACCGGGCAATAGGCCTTCCAGGAGATTTTCAAACTCGGAAAAGTAGTCGACAGATGAGGAATAACTATAAAAAACTCCTAGAAGTACTTTTGTGTGTGAAAGAGTGACTTCCAGAACAAGATATTCAAAATCACTATTAGGACTAGAAGTGCTAATAACACTGCACGTGTTATAGGAACGTAAATATATGGCAACACCCCCACCACCTCTGCCAACGCGATCGTGACGAAACAGTTGAAAACCCGGAAGAGAGTAAGAAGTAGAAGGGAGACATTGCTTAAGCCATGACTCGAATACAAGAATAGCATGAATATTTTGGACCTCAAAAGTCGCTAGCATGTCAGCAAAATGAGCAGGAATACTTTGTGCATTAATATGCACTACATTGAAATTTTTACGAAACGGTTGGAAATGAGGTGTGAGAGTTTCATCAAGAGGAGTAGGTAAACTATGAAAACTTTCATCATCGACAATGAGAAGTATAAATCATCCTGTCCGTCAAACATTCTGTGTGTAATTTAATAAATATAAAATATAAAAAAAAACATAAAATATATGGTACCTACTCGAATATAAATTAAATATATACAAAAGTAGGCCAACCAATTTGCACGCACATTACCCGCTAGTTAAAAAAATAAAAATAATGAAGGCGCATATAAGAAAATATCTAGTTTCCTATTTTTATTATGCCGGAAGTAAAATGATATATTAAAAGACAGCAATCTATTGCAACTTCACGATAAAGGTTGACTGGCAGAAACAGGTAGCTGTCACTTAGATTAGACGTGTTGTTTTGTTTACCTTTAAATAAAATAATAAATATGGATTATAGATATTTGTCTACCGGCAATTAAAAAGTAATATCAAAGTAAAAGTGTTTGAAGGTAACTACTAATCAATACATCAATAGCACAGCAAACAACGAAACAGATAACCAATGACTAAAATGTGCGAAGTCCATCATTTTCTGGCGCCACGCTTAGGCCGCGCCTGCGTCGCCGCTGGCGACGCTGCCTCAGCTGTCGATTTCGTAGCCGTCGCTGATGGTTGGATCTCGGATGATGGGTTAACCACCTTACTGCCCGCCAGCTGCTTCACCTCGTCCGATGTGCTGACGCGATGCTTGGACCCATCGGGCGAGATAATGTACACAAATCCATCCCGCGTCCACGATTTGGTCACTCCGAAATGCTGTCTAGCCAGCATAAAGGCGTCGTGTCTGCTTTTGGTCAAGAATTCCGACAACGTTATGCCACAACCTTTCAAGCTGGGTTTGGCAAACCAGATTATATCCTTTATATCCAGAGTGGAAAACTTTACCAGTATAGACCGGGGTTTGCCTTTTACCGACTTGCCCATGCGATGACAGCGTCCAATTTTAATTCCCCCTGCACCATCGGACAACACGACGTGGACAGGGATTCCACCCATTTGTGGTCGATATTCCTCCTCATCGTATCTCTCGATTCGCCTCCTCCTTCATTGTGCGAACCGCTAAGGTGTGGAATTCCCTCCCTGCGTCGATGTTTCCCCATACATATAATTTAGGGATTTTCAAGGCAAGAGTGAACAGGCATTTTTTGAGCCTGCGTGATACACCTTAGACCTCATCTTAGCTTCCCATCAGGCTAGATAGAGGTCAAACGCACTCAAATTTCTAATAAAAAAAATAAAAATAAATTTCTTTGGCTGAAAACTCGGAAATCTTAAGCTTCTTCTCAACTATATCTACCAGCACAGCTGACACATCCTCCTTGGAGCTTTCTGGGATACCATGTACTAGCAGCATCTTACGACGAGAGCGCATCTCATATGAGTTTTGTTGGTGCGCCATCATAGTCATTTGTTCCTGCAGGCTGACAAGTGCAATTAAAACAAACGACTTGAAACTTCCAAAGTCTGCTGTGAGTGTAGCAACAGTGCTAGGATTGGCATTGGAGCTGTCCAGATTCTTCTGAAACTCAGCCATCTTTGTGTTGAATTCTCTTGCCATTGTGTCCATTGATTTTTGAAGTGCCTCCATGTTATTTTATAGTGAGATATGAGAGGAAATATGTTACTAGCAGGTAATCTACTTTCACTTAATTATTTTAAACATTAATTTATCACTTATAATAGGTTTTAAATAATTTTAATAAATATTTTAAGTTTAGAGTAAAATTTTGATGTTGTTATTTTTACTCCTACCCGCTTTACTTTGTAGAATGCATTCAAATTTTACGGACAACTATTTCTTCCATACGTGTAAAATACTCAAAACACTAGCAGTAGGTCTACCGCGCAACTGGCGTCGATTTCAAGCCGACGTCGTATTCCGATTACGACGCCGATGCCGACGATGTCATTTCATTGGTACCGCGCAAAGATAGCGGCGTCGCCTTGAAGACCGTCGATTACTGAATGAATGAAAAAAGTAGCGTCGGTTTGCGATCCGTTTCACTCAATTTAAGTACAATTTTTTTTATAGTACTTTGCTTTTTAATTTAATAATAATGTTAAAAAACAACAATTATTGGTATAGTTTTGATTAAATAAGTAAAAAAACTTGATTGGAAGGTGGTACAATTGCGTATATATATATATAATTGTGTTTTATCACATTATCAACAAATGCGTTCCGTAAAACCGAACGGGGTATTATTTGACAATTACGAATTCTCTCATAACCTCACTTTGTTTATTGTGATTGACTGATTGTGTACTAGTGTTGTGAATTAAAAAACAGTAAGTAAATAACTTGCTTTTCTTGTTATTATATGATAAAACAAACATTTAGCTAGTTGCACAGACCTCTGGGACTTTATTCCTTTATAATTTGTAGATGCCGGCATCAAGGAAAGTGAGCCTGCAGCAGGTGGAAATCCTGCTGAATTTCTTGGAGGAGCACATGGGTATGGCGAAGGGGCAGGCCGCTGACACCCCACAAGCCAAGGTGGCAGTTCGGAGGCTGTGGGAGGAGTTAGCGGCCACACTTAACGCCCAAGGCACGGGCGTACATAAAACGTTTTCGGAGTGGCGGGACGTAAGTGTATACAAATCTTTCTAAGTGTATTTATTTCCTATATAGACCCATAATGAGTATGTTTTAAGTGTTTCTTTTAACTAGTGTTTTGTTTTTATTAACACAATGTTTTTCTGTGATGCTTGTTGCACAAAACTAAATCTTTGGTGCACATAGACCCATAATATGTATATTTTTAAGTGTTGTCTCTTAAAGCAGTGTATTGTTTTTATTAACACAATGTTTTTCTGTTATGCCTGTTGCATGAAACTAAATCTTCGGTGCACTTAATATATTCCTGTTATTTTCTGCAATTTTTAATTTTACTGCTTTTTTGCATGTTTGATGTGTGGGCTAGTATTGGCGCGATATAAAATATCGCGTCAAAAAGAAGGCTGGCGAGCTGGTGGTGGACAGACGAAGGACGGGAGGTGGCCCCCCTGCTCGAGCCCCTTTGAGCGAGCAAGAGCAGCGGGTATATGCCATCATTGGCACCCGGGCAGTGTGCGGGGACGAGCATGTGCAGATCCCATTTGAGGTGGTTTTGTCTTTTTGCTTGTTTCTTATGCCTTGTATTTATAGCAAATATGTTTGTGATATATTACCCGTGTGGTTCCGGGTCAGAATAGGACCACTCCATCTCTTCCTGTGGATGTCGTAAGAGGCAACCAAAGAAAAATAGCACTCAAAGCTCTTGCTGCAATAGCATTCCCAAGGAGAGTTGACGTCAGGCAGGCAGCCGGTCGTAAAACTAGCCGAATCGTTTAAAATTTTCCGGTTATTTCTTCTCCAATTCGCTAGATTTTTCATCATTTTCATATTATATTTGGAGAAGAAAAAGCGGGAAAGCGGCGCCCCGGGCTCTGAAGCAGTATAGCTGAGGATGCAACCGGGAATGCGTTCAGAGGAAGAAGAAGATGTTTGTGATATATGATGGAACACATAATCATTTCATAAATAAAGTGAAAGGAGAATTTGAAATAACAATTTCATTAAAAATTATTTTATTTATCCAATTACAGCCTGAATTAGACCCCCATCCGCCTTCGCCTAGCCCCCAACCGCCTTCGCCTAGCCCCCAACCGGCTTTGCCTAGCCACGAACACCCCGCCGACACCGAGTATGATGTGCTGATTTATAGCCCCGTGTCGCCCCTACCCTCAACGAGCCGTGCTCCTCCGGTTCAAGCAGGTAAATGGATTTTTAAAAATTCGAGGAATAAATTATAATGCAGAAAAAAGTGAACCATGTGTTTGATGTTAAATATGAACATTAATGTGAATTTTATGTCCCTAAGTAATTGTTCATTTACATAGACATGTCTTATTTTAAAAGAAACGGCATTAAAAAAAAACTAGTATTTATGAATTGATAATCTTATTTAGTAATTTTTTTTTTGTTGTATGTTCTAGGATCTTCATCTGCTGAGGCCGCCTCACCCGCCGCCAAAAGAAGAAGGAGTGGTGCTCCTGGGGCAGCAAGTTAGTTTATTTTGATTTGCATTAACCAACATCATCAGTGTTTTTTATCTGGTTGTTATATTTGCATCTAAGTATGGTTATCAGTCTGTGATGCCCATCGTATACAGTGGCTTTGCCTAGTTTGGGACGGATGACTGTGTGTGATTTTATTAAATCTTATTGTATGTTTATTATCTTATCAATACTTAATATCACTTATGTCTTGTTTTAGGTACTGTGGAAATACCCCAGCCTCGGTGGGCATGGGAGGCTGAGCAGGATCGGCGGGCACTAGACGAACGCCGACTGCAGGCGGAAGAACGCGTCGCTGACGCTATAGAGTCCATGGCTAGGTCTAACCAACGCCTAGCCAACTCTATAGAGTCATTGGTTGCGACTTTAGCATCCATTGTCGAAAACAGAGTTGGTATCCCCAATTCTGGTCTCGACAATGGATGCTAATGCTAATATAAATCTATGATCAAATTATCTGTAATACTCTCATTTCTCTAAGGCGCAACATTGTGCTGGGGTTACGCATACCCTTTTTTCGATTACTTTTTGTAATCATGTAGCTGCGATTAGATTGCAGACATTCAGACTATTTTTCTTTTACAAAAAAGAGCAATTCGTGCCATTTACTGTTTAGGAGCGAGAGACTCACTGAGAGAATTATTCAAGGAAATAGGTATACTTACTTTTGCATCACAATTCATATTTGGAAATATAATGTATATAAGGAAAAATATTTCCATGTTCAATAAAGGAAGTGATTTTACAGATAGAAATTTACGTAATAAGAACGACTTAGTTAGCCCGTATTACAGGCTGAATACAGTCAGTAAGTTTTTTATGGGGAAGTGTATACGTTTTTATAATAAATTGCCAGAATCGGTCTTTGATATGCCAGACAGAAAATTCAAAGCTTATGTAAAGAAAGTACTTTGTGAGAAGACTTATTATAGGACCGATGACTATCTTAAAGACAAAAAGGTTTGAGCTTGGCGCGGGTCTCTCTTAAAGGTTTGTATACTTAGACATGTCATAATTTAGGCACATTGGTACATACTAAATTTACAAATTGACATTATTTTAAATTTCGTAATTCTTATAATTCAATTTAATTATGACATAATTGCTGTAAGTAACGATTTGACGTCAACATTTGTGCAAAACAAAACAGACTATTATTAAGAGATATTATAAATATCCTATGATAATAAAGATATATTGCATTGAATTGTGCGTAGCACAATGTTGCGAGAGTGAGAATATTACAGATAATTTGTTCATAGTTATAATATGTGATAACATTGTTTTAGGCATATCTTTGTAAATTTACAAACCCCTTCTGGCGCGTAGGCGACCAATACTGTGTAAATGATTTTCTTTCGGAGTTTCTTTTCAGCAGTGGTTGTTGCGAAACGCTAGTATCGGTAGCTATTAAAAAAAAGAAAAAATAATTTAGATATAAATAAAGATTACACTTATTGTACACTCAAATTTTAACGTGTAAAAGTGCCTGCTAAGGCCTAATTACTAAATAAATATTTGAATTACTGAATATTTGATTAAAGTATAGCATAATTCCCGACTGCGTCAGAAGGAGGATTATGTTTTCCGAGTGTATGTATGTATGTAAATTTCTTTGGCATGCTCTACAGCCTAAACGGCTTGATGGATGGTAATTTGTGAGGTGTCGTTAGATGTCCTCACCCTGAGAGTGACACTGGGTATATCAAAAATTTAAATATGTCATAAAAATAAAAATATTACACAATCTTTCGGAAACGACTAGTTTTATTTGTTATGAACCTAGTATTTGAATTATTTATAAATAAATAATAAACAGAAGATATGAAACTTGCACTCAGATTTTTTTTTTGTCAAAACTTAGTCATTTATGTACTAACCCTCGCATTTATAAAAAATAACAATCGTTTGCTAAATTTATTTTGGTAAAAACATGTTTTGCCCATATCTTTCTTTACAATTTTTGACATACAAGTAGTAAGAATGAGACAAAACAAACTAAAATTAGGTACTTACATTTTTACAACTGTAATAACTAATTTACAATATAAGCAAGTTAATACATAGAATAAGAATACATATAAAAAAAAAAAATCCTTAATCTCTTCAAAGCCCCTTGCCGGTGGTTGTCTACTTCTCTCCTCTGGTATCTTCTTTACTCTGCAATAAAGTGTCTTTTTAACATTTGATTTGAGAAAGACCATTATTTAAAGTTATACATGTCCATTATATTTTGCAATATACCTGCCCAAAAGCACTAAAGGTATAATTCTCTTATTTATCTAAATATATACATACCTAGCGTCGTCGGTTGCGCCACAACCGAATGACCACACTTTGCCTGTCAGCACTTAAACGCCCATCATCATCGGCTGGCATTGGCAAGCGATGAGGCTGTCGCTCTGCATCGCGACGCATTGCATCGCTGTCAACCTCGAAGTTTGCGTCGTTTATTAGATTATGAAGTACAACACATGCATTCATAATCTGTGCAGCCTTTCTTGGTGTATAGTGCAAAGTTCTATGAGCCAAGAGACAGCGAAACCGGGACTTAAGTACCCCGAAGGTTCGCTCGAATACATTACGTGTCCGCACGTGGACTGCTGTGTAATTGGCTTCTGGAGAATTTGGTAGGGTGCCGAGGATGGGAGTCATCATCCATTGTCGCTGGGCATAGCCAGAGTCACCTGAAATGTAATTAAATCTTTGTTATTTTTTTTTAAATGCCTCTTTTTATTTTGTTTTTCATATATAATGAATGTGCACTCATTTTTCAACTCTACTACTTGCATGTCTTATGTAGAATATTATGTATTACAAATATAATTTAGACAATACTAATCAACTTTTTATGGACCAAATAGTATTTTATAGATTGACTAGAATGTAAAGTAATATGACTGTAAATCATTTCCTTGTGACTGCTATTTAGACATAATCTAAGGTATCAAAATATCCAACTTACCCAACAACCAGTAAACCTGCCCTTCGTCATGCAGTCTTCTTATGGCTGTGTTGACAGGAGACATGTTCCATACATGGGAATCATGGCTTGCACCACCAAAAGATGCATCAACATACAAAATCCTGAGATCCGCATCACAAATCTAAAAATTTACAAATAGGTAATAATGGTAGGTATATTTATAAATCTAAGGAATATCTTACAAATTTTTTTTGTTTTTGTAAAAACTTACCACAAGACAATTAAGTGAGTGATAGCCCTTTCTGTTGTAGTAGACCTCCTCATCAACCCTTGGCTTGATAATAGCCACATGGGTCCCATCGATGCACCCGATGACCCCGGGGAATCCAAATTTGCTATTGAACCTAAACCAATATGTTAGTTTATTATTTTTAAACAATACATATGAATAAAGTAAACCTAAGTGGAAAATAAATTATATTAAAGGAAAAAGTGAATGTCGTGTCGTGCAGCGAAGTAAAACAACTGGCGGATGAGAGAGACAAATGGAAGAGAATTCATACTCCACCGACAAGAGCATAGCTCTTAAATAAAGATAGATCGATTAATACTGTATGTCTATAAGTAGGTACCATTGGTGGCTGTGACTTTTGGTTAGCATGCATTTATTATTATGAAGTACAAGTGTAAAATTTGCAATTACATACCTCCTTGCTACCGAGTCTCGTTCTGTTTGAGTATGTGGAAATTTTATATACTTTTTGAGTATTTCAGGCCTGTTAAGAGCCTCGGTGACCTCTTGCAAGCATTCTGATGTTGATTGCTGGCTGAGGTGAAGAACGTCGTTATCTCCTACACTTCCTTGGTAACTGCCGGTAGCGTAAAAGTTCAATGCCGCTAACACCTGAAACAAGCAAAATATTTTAACACTTCAGCATTTGTCAATAGGTTACCCAAGTTTAACATATGAAGTACCTACATACCTTAATTTCGGGTTTTATTCCACTGCTCCTTTCATTTGTGGGCAAAAACGGAATTATGTCCCCGCATAGCCTCACAAATGTAGCTTTGTTCACGCGAAATCTTCCTTGAAATTCCATCTCAGGCAGCAGCAAAGGCTGCGCCACTGCGCGCTGTTGGCGTCTCCGCTCAATGTTGAGTTTTTTCAGCCGCTGCTCCTCCGCTGCACTCATGAGCGCCATCCAAGCCATGGTTTCCCGCCTTTGTCCTAACACACACAAACAAACAAAAACGAAACAAAATTAGTTAAATATGACTATACAACAATAAGGAAAAGCCTAAAGCTTTCGTAATACAGCAATATAATTCAAAAAAGCAAGTTAAATTGAAAAATATTTCTTATCGACGGTTGAATGCGGTATCCCAAGAGTCGCCGTATTCAATTTGAGGTGTCGGTATCGGCTTCAAGACGATGCGTCGGTGTCAAAGTTTTGCGCGGTAGCTTTTATCTGTCAAAATCACTGAAACCATTCGTTCAATTGGCGTCGTAATCGTCTTCCAAATCGACGCATCGATATCAGGGAATGCGCGGTACGAAATCAGCGTCGGCTGTCAAATTGAAGTCGATGCCGACGATAATTTGAAATCGACGCCAGTTAGCCGGTAGCCCCCCAGTTCCTAGAAAGCATATGGCGTGTCATTGCTCTAAGATAATGAAGAGAGTGTAAGATGCTGATTCGTCACATTGATTAGAAAAGGTGTTTGCAGGACAGACGGCTAATCATTCTAGTTATAGTATAATTACTTACATCTAATACATACTCGTAGCTAAAGTTAACACATTTTATAAGGCTTGGTTAATTTAGTAAAAACCAATTTATTTAGAATGAAATCTGATCAAGAAATTTTGAATATTTTCATATACAGGAACAAACTGCAACGCCTTACAAATTGAAAGTTATTAATATTTTTTTTATTTCGTAACACTTGCCAGATGTAATATAATATAGGTATATGATATATATATATATATGCTCTTGAATTTATTCTTTTCCTGAGATCCTAATATCCTACAAATTTTTAGAAACTATCACAAATTAACTTGAATAACTGGGTTATTACTTATAACCCCTATGCTACCTACCTATCAAAACTACCAAAATTTTATTTCACATTTAATTTTATCTATAAAGCTCCACATGTATAAAGACCAAAACGACTTTTGGGTTTGGTAAGATATACATAGGAATTCGAAATATTTATTTTAACTCTTATTTTATTTAAAGTCTCCCCATCTATACAGACCAAAACTATTTTTGGGATTGGTAAGATATAGATAGGAATCAAAATATATATATTTTTTTAAATTTCTAACCTACTTAAAAAGCTCCCTATTTATACAGACCAAAACTATTTTTGGGATTGGTAAGATATAAATAGAAATGAAAACACCTATATATTTTTAATCTACCTATATATTTCTTTATTTCGTTTATTCTTCATTATTATATTTCTTTATTTTATAAAACTTTTTCATAAAATTACGCTTTGTTTCTTTTATTTAATACTTTCATTTCATTTATTTTATCAACTTACCTACATATCTAAAAAGCCTCCTACCTATACTAACCAAAACGATTTTCGGGATTGGCAGGATATAGATAGGAAAACAACCCTTACAGGAATAGTGAAAGTTACTCACAGGTTCGTGGCAATCTGCATTCTTACTTGGTGACCCATCGATGTCTGGATGAAGTCAGGTCAGGAACTCCCGCGGCCGGTCGTAGGTTCAAGGATAGTCGATAAGCCGGCGATTCGACTATTACGCGTAATTCGATATTAGAACACGCAGCGCGACTATCCTCTCCGACTGCGCCAGTTACGTTTCCGGACGCAGGGAGGTTCTTTTTATATATTACGAAGTTACGAATATAGGTTTATTCAGGATAATCACGATGATTATACAGGAATTTGCTTAAAAACTACATTATAACTATACGTCTTGACGCCTTCGCGATTGATGACGAACAAGCACCGATATTGGTGTAGATTTTCCCACTGTAAATTGGTCATCGATGCAGGTGCAGTATTGCTATATCAGCAGTTATACGTCAGGAAACTGATTCATTGGGTTGATAATTTCGTAAAGCCGGTTCAGGGATTCCAATACGTAACATGCACAATATCATCGAACACTTGTTGTTTTGATATACCTACGACATCGATGAATATGCAACTAACTCAAATACTCAAATATTTATTGCTTCCTTAATGTACAATACAGGTGTTTTACAAAATTAGGATCTATTAAGGGCCCTGATGGGCGCTGCAATGGGCGAAGGGCTATTTTAATTATGAAGGGTCAATTTAATGTGGCAACTATATACATGCATTTTTGTATATGTAATATTTATTTGTTTTTATTCTTTATTCATTAATTTTACATAGATTTTAATAAATTCAAAGGTAAATATTAAATTATATTATTATAAAATATAAATTAATTCTAGATATTGATATAGATTTCATTTTTCATTTATTCATTGATTAATAGTATCTACAATTTTAAAATAATTTTTTCTTTGTCTTCTAAATATTCATTTACAGAATAATAACATTTGTTATTCAAAAATTCTTTAAGATGTTTCAAAAATGTTTTATAGTTTTCTATGTCTTGTATGGCTTTCGGTAGTTTATTATATAGTTTTATGGACATAGCTAGAGGACTAGACGAGTGAAATTCGAGGCGTGAAGAAGGTAGCTGCAACCTAGTTTGATGGCGGATTGTATATTTAGTGACTATGATGTCCTTTCTTCTTGTGAAAAAGTGTGGATGTTTACGGGCGAATTTACACAATTCTAAAATATAAATGCATGGTAAAGTAAGAATTTTGTATTTTTTAAAGTATGGTTTGCAACTATTCCTTTGTTTTATCTTGGCTATTATTCTTACTTGTCTTTTCTGCAGGGCAAAAGCTCTGTCCCAGTCGCTTCCGCTATCCCATAGAGCTGTGCCGTAGAGTAGGTGTAAGCGTAGTAGATGACAAGTGCCGTTTCGATGTCTGTGGATTTTTTTACCTCTCTTAGCGCGTACGAGAACTTCGATAATTTAGCGCAAATGTTTAGGATGTGAGGCTTTCAGTTTATTTGGCTATCTATTTCCACGCCCAACAAGGTGAATACATTTACCACCTCCAAGACATTAAAGTTAACATTTAAGTTTAGTGGTGGTTTTTGGTATGGGTGAAAGACCATTAATTTGATTTTTAAGTAATTTATTTCCAGATTATGGTCACTCAGCCAGTCCGCCGTTTTTGTAAGGATTTCCTTGAGATGATTATCTATGTTTCTACTACTTTTGTTGGTTGATGTTAGTATCGAGACATCGTCGGCAAATAGGACACAGTGCTCTTTTATTATTTTTGGGAGGTCATTGATGTACAATAGGAACAAAAGACACCCGAGCACGCTTCCTTGAGGAATCGAAGAGTTCATTGGTAAACAATTAGATTGGATATTTTGAATCGTGTTAGTGTAATATTCAATTTCAACAAACTGTTTTCTGCCCGTAAGGTATAAAGCGAACCATTTGTGTGCAATTCCTCTAATCCCAATCCCATACAACTTATCTAGTAGAATATTATATAAAACCCGGTCGTATGCCTTTGTCATATCTAATAGTATGCCGATGCCATACTTTCCGTTATCTAATGTTTTTAATATTTCTTGGACGTATTTAAAGACAGCCAATAGTAGAACGGTTTTTCCGAAAACCATTCTGGAACTGATCGAGTAATTTATACTTTTCACAGAAACTGTATACGCGGTTGGCCATTGCTCTTTCGAAAATTTTTGAAGCTGTTGGTAGTAGTGCTATTGGTCGATAATTATTGACGTCAGTTCTTTCATTTTTCTTATGGATAGGTTTTATTATAGTTATTTTTAATAAGTCCGGAAATTCGCCTTCATTAAATGACTGATTTATTAATAAAGTAAAAGGTATAGTCAATTGATCCGCACATTCCCTGAATAAGGTTGGTGGTAATTCGTCTACACCGTGGCTTCTTTTATTTTTGCACGCCTCATAAGCGGAGCGTTGAGGTAGTGCTCTACTCTCGCCTTAAAAAATCAAGTGATCTTTCGAACTAAAAATGTCGGTATATATTTCTTATTTCTGTGTTTCTTATCGTACTTGTAGAATAATATTTACACACAAATGTCAAGAAAAAACACTAGTTTTAACAGTCATGATATTTTTAAAGGACATTTTGTTCTTTAAAATAATAAAACAAATGTTTAAGAAAATTATTTCGTGGACGTCCGTGTGTCGAGATGTATGGAAACTGGCGTGGTCACGATAACGCCCGAAAAACTTAACAAATCGAACCCTTCTTTTTTTCATAAGCTTAATTATTATCTAAAACTAAGTCCTTTCGAAAATCACGGTCTTATTAAAAGTAGTTTAATTATAATTAGCAATAAACTGAAATCCACCTATCGTTGGTATATCTAAATCTAAATATATATAAATAAGTTGGTATATGTAAATAAGGTTCGTTGACATTGAAAAATTTTTTTAAAATTTTTTTTACGGCGTTCAGCATCTGCCTTTTAGCCATTCTTAATTTCCATTCTTTTTCTGGATACAATGTTAATCTTTTCATTTTTCTTTTCTTCTTGACATTGACAATACATGCGCAGTACCTTTTTTTTCTGTGTGGGCAATGGCGCGAAGATTTAAAAGTAAATTTTTTATTTTGTTCATAATACACCGATAAATATGCAATATTCAAGTTCTGTTTTTTTTTTTGTGAAAATTGAGTGACCGCTATGAGGCGTACACTTTTGGATTTTCCAAACTTATTTAAGTTTTTAATAATATTATATATCTCCTTGGTATCTACAGGACGGAGGAAAAAGCTATTTTCAGAGGTACAGTGTACTGGTCTTCCTACTTTATTTCCTTTGCTATTTTCACCAATAGATGCAAAGAAGTTGTTAAAATTATCGGCTATCTGCTTTGGATCAGTAACAATTGATTTGTTAATACGTAATTTTATGTTTACTTTTTCTTTAATAGGTTTTTTATTTGTACATTCGTTGACTACACTCCACATTGTTTTGACTTTATTCGATGATTTTTTGATGCGATTTTTATAATGTAGTTTTTTTGCGGTAGCGACTGATTTTTTCAATATATTTTCGTATTTTTGTAGTAGCTTCGTTATTATTTGTTAAAGTAAGAAGTTTCAATAATCGTTTATTTTTACAAGATTTTTTAATTCCTACTTTTAGCCAGTGTTTTTTTAATGTTTTATTTATTTGTATTTTTTGTTTTGGTATACATTGATCTAAAATTCGTATTATTGTATTGTAAAATATTTCGTAATTTTTTGTAACATTTTTATTTTCAAGTAAAATTTCGCGCCATTGTATTTCTTTAAGTTTTGATTTAATTAATTAATGTATATTTTTCGTGTTAAATACCCTTTTTTCAGTGTACCACGTACTTTTAATTATTTTTTGAGTTGTTTTAGTGCTAATTATTGTAGTGGAATGAGCTGAAAACCCTAGTTTCTCGACTCTTGTACTTATGTTTTCGTTAAAGTTGGTAAAAATAAGATCTATACAGCTTGCGGATGTTTTAGTAAATGTGTAGGTTCGTTTACGTGTTGAGTGAATCTATATTCTGCCATTCGGCTAAGAAACTTTTTGGTTTTAGGTTTATTTTTTTAAGTATTAATATTGAAATCGCCGCCTATAATCATTTTATGTGTAGAGAATTTTTTATTAATGTAATCTAGAACTTTTTCTAATTGTATATTAAAACTAAGAAACATTATTATCCATTTATAAAGCTTAGATTTTCAACATTTAGTATAAATTAGGTACGTCGCTGTCACACCATAATAATATACCTATACCCACCCATATACGAGATGACTTGGACAGAAAGTAACCTATAAACTTACGAGTAGGTATCTGCCGACCAACTAATAAGTTCTTAGGCCTCACAATAAAACCTTGTAAAAGAAAATTATACTTTCACAAAACGTATTTGCAAATGGAAATATAAAACAAAAAAAATACAAAAATTATTGAAAAAAAAAAATATTTTTTTTTCTTATTATATTAGTTATCAAACTAACAATCTCATCGTTCTTTTCTCCTGTACTTGGAATAGAGGTCCCTCCAGAAATGTATGCTCTCCCCGGCCCACATGGGCCGCAGGGATAGAGTCGTGTTGATAACCAGTGTCTGTGGAGCTGCCAGGTCCACGCGTGGCCATCGTACCGGTGGGTCAGTTTCTAGTGGTGTTGGATCACTGGGGAAAGAATAACATTTAACAATCTCTAGAGATAAATTTAACCCTACGAGTTGGCAATGAAGAAACAACTTTAAAAATTTGCAACCCATTTCAAGTAACTTATTTTTATTTATTTATTACATCTTTATTGACCACAATGGCACAGGTTAATAAATAGTTACACAATGGTATAAAAGGTGGACTTAATTCTATTAGGACTCTTTGATTGAAATAAAAAAAATATATTGACTGTCAAGGTTGTCATTGTGCTTTTGTGTGGTGGTCACCGTATGAGCTTTGGTGTGGTGATAAATCAAGCTTAAAGCATGTAAGAATATTTGGGTCAGTTGGATATGTCCACATTCCCAAACAGAAAAGAAGTAAACTAGATAAAAAAGTACAAAGATGATTTTAGTTGGATATGAACAAGAGAATTATAGAATGTATAATGAAATTACAAAGAAAGTAAGTATTTCTAGAGATGTGAAATTTGATGAAAATAGTAAACCGGAGATTGGAAAAAATTTTACCCATTTGGAAATAGGTGGAGCAGACGGGGAAGGTGTTGAAATATCTTCTCCACCAGGTGAACATGAGAGTAGCAATGAAGATAATAGTCATGAAATATCATCTGATAGTAGTATGCAGAGTATAGAGAACAGTGACGAATCGTATCATCCACCCCAACGTGTTGTTGTAAATATCGTAATGCAATGGTATTACGACCACGCCAAAACTTGAGTTTGGAATTGAATCTTTCTGAAATAGATATTCCGAAAACGTATGAAGAGGCAATAAGTAATTCAAATGGTAAAAATTGAAAGAAAGCCATTCAATTCAATTCAAAATATATATATTATCATAGGATATTTATAATATCTCTTAATAATAGTCACTTTGTTTTGTTTTGCACAAATGTTGACGTCAAATCGTTACTTAAAGCTAAGTTTACGCCGCTTCCTAGGTGCAAGTGCAGAAGAAGCGGCAACAAACTGCACTGCACGTTTTCTCCAAAGACGTCAACTAACAAACTAAAAACTTAAAATTAGTTATATAGATGGACAGAGATTACATTGTTTATTATGTCATAATTAAATTGAATTATAAGAATTACGAAATTTAAAATAATGTCAATTTGTAAATTTAGTATGTACCAATGTACCTAAATTATGACATGTCTAAGTATACAAACCTTTAAGAGGGACCCGCGCCAAGCTCAAGCCAGACCTTTTTGTCTTTAAGATAGTCTTCGGTCCTATAATAAGCCTTCTCACAAAGTACTTTCTTTACATAAGCTTTGAATTTTCTGTCTGGCATATCAAGGACCGATTCTGGCAATTTATTATAAAAAAGTATACACTTCCCCATAAAAGACTTACTGACTGTATTCAGCCTGTAATACGGGCTAACTAAGTTATTTTTAATACGTAAATTTCTATCTGTAAAATCACTTACTTTATTGAACATGGAAATATTTTTCCTTACATACATTATATTTTCAAATATGAATTGTGATGCAAAAGTAAGTATACCTATTTCCTTGAATAATTCCCTCAGTGAGTCTCTCGATCCTAAACCGTAAAAAGCACGAATTGCTCTTTTTTGTAAAAGAAAAATAGTCTGAATGTCGGCTGCACTCCCCCATAGAAGTATCCCGTAAGACATAAGACTGTGAAAGTAACTAAAGTACACTTGTCTAGCAGTTGCTACATCTGTCAATTGTCTTATTCTCCTAACAGCGTAAGCCGCAGAGCTAAGCCTATTAGAAAGTTTAGTTATATGAGCGCCCCATTGAAGTTTCGAATCAATTGTTATTCCTAAAAAGGTAGTACTTTCAACCAGATCGAGTTTCTGACCATTAATTAGTATGTCAACGCAGGCTTGATTCACATTAGGAAGAGAGAATCGAATGCATTGGGTCTTGTTCGCATTTAACATGAGGTTATTGGCCGAAAACCAATCAGAAATTAAAGATAAGGTGCTGTTCACCGCGCTAGCATCACTGTTATGTCGATCTATTTTAAATATTAGCGAGGTATCATCAGCAAACAGCACCATGTCAGCCTCTTTCTCAACCATGTAAGGCAAGTCATTGACATAAACTAAGAAAAGGAACGGTCCTAGAATTGAACCTTGGGGTACGCCCATTTTCACATTAGACCCGTGTGATTTTACGCCGTTTATATCAACAGTTTGAAGCCTATCTGTTAAGTAAGATTCAATTAATTTAATTGACTTATTATCAAAACCGTATTGACGAAATTTGAGCAAAAGTGTTGGATGATCAACGCAATCAAATGCTTTAGAAAGATCGCAAAATGATCCAATTGCATCATTTCCGTTTTCCCACGCGTCGTAGATATTAGTAATAAGTGCTACTCCTGCATCGGTGGTCGATTTTCCAGCAGTAAAGCCGTATTGTTGGCTATGGAAAAGATTATTGGTCTTAAAGTGAAGTAGCATTTGATTGAGCATTATCTTTTCGAATACCTTACTCAAAACTGGCAGAATAGAGATAGGTCTGTAATTGCCAGGGTCTGTTTTTTTTCCTTTTTTGAATAAAGGGATTAGTTTACTACATTTCATTAAGTTAGGAAATATGCCTTCATCAATACATTCGTTAAATATGAAAGCTAAATCGGCAGCAATTATGTGTATAATATGACTTACTACGGCTACTGACATGCCCCAGTGATCTTCTGATTTTTTTTATATTTAACTGTTTAAAAGCATCTATTATATCGCTATGGCTAACATGCTTAAAATTAAATTTAGAATCACAAGGGCTAACATTACTCTTAAGCAAAGCCTCAGCACGCTGGGCGCTAGAACTCACATTAGAAGTGAGTTCCAAAGGAATGTTAGTAAAATAATCGTCAAATATATTTACTATTTCTTCAGTTTTTGAAGTATTTTTACCACTACATTTGATTCGGCAAATATTTTCTTTGGTTTTATTTTTACCTGTTTCCTTATTTATGACACTCCATGTTTCTTTAATTTTATTAGGAGCATTATTTATTTTTTTGCTAATACTATTCGACTTGGCTCGTCTACAAACTTTTTTAAATATTTTAGAATCATTGAAGAAGAACTGCAGTCTCAGGATGAAAATAATACATGGACGATAACTAACAGAACTGATAAGAAACCTATTACGTGTAAATTGGTATTTTGTGTTAAAAGAAATAAAGAAGGAGACATAGAAAGATATAAAGCACGGTTAGTAGCACGTGGATTTACTCAAATAAATGGTTTAGATTACACAGAAACTTTTTCTCCTACTACCAGGTACGATTCCATAAGATTATTGTTAAGTGTTGCAGCAAAAGAAGAGCTTGAGATCCGGCAGTTTGATGTAAAGACGGCTTTTCTGTATGGAGAGCTTGCTGAGGAGATTTACATGGAGGGGCCCGAGGGTATTGAAGCTCAGCCTTACAAAGTATGTAAGTTAAATAAATCTTTATACGGACTTAAGCAAGCACCTAGGTGCTGGAACAAAAAAGTTTGCTTATTCTTAACCTCATATGGGTTCAAACCATGTCAGTCTGATAGTTGTGTATTTATAGGATATTTTAATAATGTTAAAGTATTACTGGTAAATTTATGTTGATGACGGATTGTTTTTTTCAAAGAGTAGTGCAATTTTATCCATGATACTAAAGGATTTAAAAAATAATTTCGAGATTAAGATACTTGACTTTAGTTGTTTTGTCGGTATGGAGATAGAAAAGACAAAAGGTCGTATTGCTATTAGCCAAAGGCGGTATGTAGAGAACATAATTAAAAGTTTAATTTATCTGAAGCAAAAGGTTGTAGCACACCAATTGATGTAAATGTACAACTGTGTAAAGATATGGGAGAAGTACCAACTAATTTTCCGTATAGAGAAGCAGTGGGAGCATTATTATTTTTGTCGTGTGTTTCTAGGCCTGATATAACTTATGCCGTTAATATTGTGAGGAGGTATGTAAGTGCTCCAAGTACTGCACATGTAAATGCTGTAAAGCGAATAATACGCTATTCAAAGGAAACCAAGGACATGTCAATCGTGTATGATGACAATGTAGAATTAGTTGGTTATTCCGACTCTGACTTTGCGGGTGACTTAGATACAAGAAAGTCTAATAAGAGTTATATATTTTTTATGAATAGTGGACCTGTTATTTGGGCTAGTAGAAAACAAATAACAGTAGCTTTGTCAACGACAGAGTCGAAATACATGGCTGCTAGTGACGCTGTTAGAGAGATACTTTGGATAAAGCAGTTCTTAAAAGAGATAAATGAACCGCAGGAATCAGTAACTCTGAATGTAGATAATCAGAGTGCAATAAAATTGATTCATAATCCTGTATTTCACAAGAGAAGTAAACACATAGACATCAGGTATCATTTTATTAGAGAAAGTGTTGAGAGGAATTATGTTGTTGTTAAATATGTCGAAAGTTCTTGTCAACTAGCAGATTTTTTAACTAAAGCTTTACCGAATTGTAAATTTAACTTGATAAGAGATGAAGTTATGAATAAGGTAGGTAATAAATAGTTAGTGTTGCCAGCCAATAAATTTTAGTGGGAGTATTAGGACTCTTTGGTTGAAATAAAAAAAATATATTGACTGTCAAGGTTGTCATTGTGCTTTTGTGTCGTTTTGGTAAATAAAATTTTGTTCGACATCAAACTTACTTATTACGTATATTTCTATTATTTACTGCGTTCCCAATAAATTCTAATGCAAAATCTACTATTCAGCCTTTAGGAAATTAATAAATTGGCGATAGGCGCTTAAATTCGTGATTATTTCAAAATGCTGGTCAAGAAATATTATCTGGAATCAAATTAAACTCTCTCTGCTGTATATAATATATAAATATGTGTATGTATGTATATGGTTTTGTATATACGTATGGTATTTATTTAATGTTTCTGTAGATATATATGAATGTATGTATTGTTATAAATCTTTTCATGTATTATTTAATAAAATTATGTTGAAATTAATAATATTTATATTAAGTATATGTATTTATTGTGTAATATTATGTAGGAATGTTGTATTGTAATAGTGCTAAAACTTGCACCCCTTCTATAACTTCTCGATGTGTCCCAAAGGCAAACTGGTAGATAATGCATAGCGTTAAGTTTGACCCATTGTAATCAATCAAATATGAGATTGTGTGCAATAAACTTAAATAAATAAATAAATAAAGATAAATAAGTAATTACCTACATACATATACGTATACATACTCATACATACATAAACATACATTCAAATACGTACATACATTCACATACATACTAACCCATACATACATACCCATGCATAAATACATAATAATAAAATACAAACAATTTAAGATATTGGATGACTCTGCTGCAACATATTTATCAAAAAGGTGCATGTGGACTTTTCTCTTATAAAGGTTTGAGATACTTTTGATGACTGTCTAGGCTGTAAGGGATTCCAAAGTCGCGTAACTTGAAATGTAAAGGAGTTAGACATAAAATTTGCACGACATAATGGAAAGTGAAGACAAAGAGTATGACTGAGCGAAGCTCATGGTCATGGCTTTTAGACTGATAGCTAAACTTGTTTTTCATATAAAGGGGAGAGAGAGGATTCTTAGGCATAGAAAAAAGTGTACAAAGCATCTCATCTCATCTATTCGAAAAACGATGATTTTATCCCAAATATTTGGGGCAAAAGTCACTGGTAATTCTCTAGACACTGAAAAGTAAAAAGTAAATTCCCTAGGCGTTAAAACACATTTGAAAACCGAACACGAATGTAGAATCAAAAATAATATTGGCAGTCAGCTAAAAAAAAGAAGAATTTAGTTTTAAAATTATAAAATACTAGCAGTCCACCCCGGCTTCGCCCGTGGTACACACATAGCCTATGTCACTCGGGAATAGTGTAGCTTTCCAACGGCGAAATAATTTTTTAAATCGGCCCAGTACTTTTTGAGCCTATTCATTACAAACATACAAACATACAAAAATAGGTACAAATCTTTCCTCTTTATAATATTAGTGTAGATAGGTAAGGGCGTCGTAATTTTTTAAAATTGGAATGCAACACGTTTTACGTGGATGACTGTAGGTCAAAATGTTTTGGTTCGCTTGCTTCAAAATAATAATTTATCAAAAACCAATAAAAACGCGCAATTGTTGTCTTTGATTTAAATAGTAATTTTATTAAAGAACTATTAGGTTATTTTTACATGTAACTAATTTCTTGATGAGGCCGATAGTAAATAAATATGAAGTTTACGTATAATATACATATTTAAATATATAAAGAATTAACATACAAGGAAAAAATAATGAAACGATTCTAATGACTGGAAAATGTATAAGATGAAAATATTTTCATAGTACTTCTTCAGTGAAAACGCCACCAAATAAAGGTTAGTAACTGACTGTTAAACTCTGATTAGGTATATGTAGATATTCTACTTTCGTTATAGGTGTATATTTGCTTTTTCTCATAGATGGAGATGAAAAGAAGAATGTGCTACACGGTGTACGGTAATAGTTTTATCTCGGGCGATATACTTGAATCCCTCGCTTCACTCAGGATTCCACCGTAGAATCCCTCGCTACGCTCGTGATTCTATTGTAGCATCATTCGTTTCGCTCTGGATTTAAAGTAGCGCCCTCGCGTTAAAACTATTACCTTTACGCCTTGTAGCACAATCTACTATTTATTTATTTTGAAGTAACAGATATTTGTAAAGCATTTCCTATAGAATGATTAACAGAAAAGGATTGGAATGTGAAGACCTAGGACATAAACTAGGGAAGGTATGAAAATTTTTAAAACGCTTGAATACTTGTATGTTCCTGCTTTCAGGAATAACATCCTCTTTACCACAAACAAATGACAAATTTTCTGTTCATTTAATTCAATGTAAAAAAATATTCTAATAAACTTCCATACGGCTGTAGTGGCCATTTCTTTTGCGCTGACCGTCTGACGTTATATAACAGTTAGAAAAAAAAAGGATATTTTTGTGTCGTGTCGGCATGTCGGCCAGTAGCTGATTTTTTACGTGAGTGACCCGCTTATCTTAATTAGTAATGATATTTTTATGGTGAAGAGGAATGTTTTAGTATTTTTGTGCTGTTAGGAATACTAAATATTGAAGCGTTTTCTAAATTTTCATCCCTTCCCTATTGTGGAAGAAAAAAAAGGGACTGCAAAAAAAACATACTAAACAATTAATTAAAAAAAAATCTTATTTACTTTTATTGCACACGACACTAATAAAGAAACAAACACCAACTTACCCGTACTTGGCGAAGTTAGTCCAAAGCGTAGTCACCGTGTCAATCATTTTACTCTCCGTGAGTGATCCTATCCAATGATTGGAGAAGATGTAGAAAAGTTCGTCTGCGTGTGTTGCACCGCCTCCACCAGGAATCTTCTTAGAAGTTATCTTAGGTACATTCCTCCAACCGTCATACGCAAACAAGTAATTGTAAACTGGTTTATTACTACTCTTAGCTATAACAGTGGTCTCTTCTAGAACAGGATAGTTCAAATTTGGTTCTCCTATAAACATAGCCAGCCCTGCAAATGTTTTTTCCGATAATTCTGCATCTCCCAGATACATTCTTCTTACGGCTTTCCCTACCTTTTGTTTTTCTTCTTCAGTAGTGTCATTTTCTAATCCAACAAAATAAATACCTTCGGCGTCATTTGCGCCTAACATCATAGGCACTTTGTTGAAATTTCCTTGGGATAGAATATCATATGGGATTTCTGTCAAAAATGGTTCTTCTCCCTCTATTACATCTTCGACGCAAGGGGAGTATAAAAACTCTGAGAAAAATGTGGCCCCTTTTTTTCTTGGTACTTTTGTCACGACAAGTTCTGTATTGGACTTTTCCATGAAGAAATTATACAGTTTACGTGGACTTTGAGTGTAATAAAGCATTGTCTTGGCGAGTAAGCTTGCCATGTACACAGGTTTGAACTGATAGGCCCAAGCCGATAGCGATGATCCACTTTGTTGTATAGCTTTGTGGAAAAGCCCCTTTGCCATTGGTGAAAGAACTAAGAAAGAAACGGATGAAGCTCCAGCGCTTTCTCCAAAGATTGTTACATTATCAGGATCTCCACCAAAGGTTCTGATATTCCGTTTGATCCATTTCAGAGCTGCTACTTGGTCTTTCAGTCCAGCATTTCCAGGGGCTTCTTTTATTCGCAAGCAGAGAAATCCTTGTATATATAACCTGTAGGTGATCGATACTAAAATTACTCCTTTTTTCAACAGATAGTTTGGACCAAATAGGAAAGGAGATGGGGATCAACTCAAGTGGCTCCCCATTCAACTCCGCCGAGACTGGCATATTCTTTCTCTTCTTTACTCCATTCTCTATAATCCTTCTTATCCAAGCTATCTCAAGGAACGCTTCATTTTGCTTAACGATACTCATGAACGCAATTTACGCAGCTCAGAAAATCTTCGGCTTCAAATTCCCCCTCACTCCACTGAAATGTACTCAAAATCATTCACTGTCCATTCTGTCCGTCTTTGGAATGCCCTCCCGCCCCGCATCCGTTTTGCTCAGACATTGGCAAGTTTCAAGAACCAGGTAAAGTCGCATTTTCTTTTAACTTTAAAGTAATGTATTTTCTATAAATTATCATAATCTTCGTTTTCCTCTAGTTGTGTATGACATGCGTATTTATATGTATGTATGTATGTATGTATGTATGTATGTATGTATGTATGTATGTATGTATGTATGTATGTATGTATGTATGTATGTATGTATGTATGTTGTATGTATGTATATGTGTGTAATTTTATATACGTATATATTTTGTTTATATATTCAATCATTTATTATTATTATATTAATATTTAAGGTTTTCCATCTTCTCTATATTTTTACTGTTTGATATCAACATATAATTAGGTTATTACTAGTTTTACAATCGCACCACCTATTTATTATTTTTCAGCCAATCCTGTCACCCAAAGGTAGCCTGTAAGAGATTGCCTTGGCGATAAGGCCGCCTATTGTACACCGTTTATCTCTTTTTTTGTATTGAAGATTTTTCAAGTGTTTTGGTGCATTAAAGTGTTATTATTATTATTATTATCTAGTGAAGAATCCTCCGCCGTGTATGAACACCATAACAGGTAAGGGTTTAGAATAGTCAACGTTGCCGAGTGGTCTGTATACATTGACTCAATGCAATGGTCGATGCCGATTGCTAATTTGGTGTTTATAATTCCTTGACGACATCGCTTATTTTCGTCCACTGCTTCGAAAATATCTTCCCATATTTGTTCAGGACCTGGGGCCTGAAAATAAGTTAGTATATGTTTAAATTGATTGAGGGATTTCAGCACGGAACTAAGAGATCAACGTTCTTGTAAATGATAGGAGCTCGATGAACCGATGGAATTGTGTAGTACTAGCGTTTTCGCAAGTTAAGAAACACTTGGTGTGGTCCGCACTTGGGTGGGTGAACACAAGTGGCATAAAAGTTTCTCAAGTTCCTGCGTGCTTCGAAAGGCACTTTAAGACATTGATCCCGCCTGTCATCGTTATATGGCAGCGTCAAGCTATGTCAGATGCCTTTAGGCAGCTTAAAAACAACACGTACACACGAGGAAATAACACAAGAAGTGAGTGGTTGATTAGAAAGATGTTTCTCTTAAGAATCATCTTTTAGAAAGAAACTACAGAAATGATAGCCAATACCTGAAATTTTTCCCGCACAGACGCGTATGGAATGCCATAGAAAGCCTCATGGGAGCCATCGTTTGCAATGGATCCTCGCACCAACCCGCCGCTGATCTTCAGTGGTATCGTCGGCTGTTGCACCAGCCGAGCTGCCCACAACGACCAGAGAATCAGCCACTTCTTACCCATGGAGGACGTTTTTTTAACTCATGCACTGTAAATTAAATATCATGCTTAGCTAAATCAATAAAATTCTATCTTCAAAGCGATAAAAAAATTGAAATGTATATATTTTTAGGTATGTTCCGTTTTCTAACCGATTTAGAAAATTCTTCTTTTATTTGAAAGAGTATACAAATGTATATTTTTTTAGGTATGTTCCTTAAGGCAACGTGGGTTCACAATTTGCAATACCGTGCATGTATTTGAAAAATCACTGTTATTAAACTAATACAGTTTATTCCTCATAAAATTTACGTCAAAATTTTAAGGATTTTTTACAGACATTCACAATAGCCAAAATACGATTGAGCATTTTTGGCTTGATAGAAAAAAATCACAAACATACCTCTAAATTTGCCCAAATTTGCCTTAATGTACATATTACTATTTTATACAATCACCTTTTCATATGAAAATTATACCAAAAAATGTATTATCTAAATATCTATCAGTTTTGGCTACAAAAAAAAAAATATATAATACAAAAAAAAATACAGTGAAACATTCGTCGAAAGAGAAGAAAGGCCCGGAGCCGTGCTCGACGATATTTCGCAGTGTTTTATTAATAACTTTTCCGTTTTTAACCGATTTAGAAAAGTCTTCTTTTATTTGAAAGAGTATACAAATGTATATTTTTTTAGGTATGTTCCTTAAGGCGACGTGCGTTCACAATTTGCAATACTGCGCGTGTTTTAAAAAAATCACTGTCAATCAATCACACTGTACAAGAAAGATATATAACAAAAAAATATATTGTCCGTCCGTCCGTCAGTCTGTCTGTCCATCTGTGTACCATAAATCACGATGTAACCCACACTCATTGTTAAGGAATTTTTTCCTTAGCCTGCACACCTCGCGGTTGTGAAGATTCTTGGCGTTTCAAAAGCCACGACTTCCACATTTCCGCGGGATGTACAGATGAGCTCGGGTGTAGCGAATACGATGTGTTGTGAGCAGTAGACGGCCCTTCCTCTCCAAAGCATCTAGCTCAGTCTGAGTCCACCTTAGTATGCCAAAGGATTTACTCCTTTGTAAAGTAGGGTACAGTTTATTGCTCAAAAAATTAACATAAAAATCTTAAGGATTTTTTACTTTTCTTAAATAAATAATATCGCCGAGCACGGCTCCGGCCCTTCCTTCGCTCTGGACGAATATTTCACTGTGTTTTAATTATAATTTTATTTAAATTATATTTATAATTTTTTTGAGGCTAAAACGGATAGACATTTATTTAGATAATACATTTTTTGGTATAATTTTCATATAAAAAGGTGACTGTATAAAATAGTAATACGTATTATAAAGGAAAATTTAGGCAAATTTAAAGGTATGTTTGTGATTTTTTTCTATCGAGCGAAAAATGCTCAATCGTGGTTCGGCTATTGTAGGTGTCTATAGAAAATCCTTAAGATTTTTATGTAAATTTTTTGAGGAATAAACTGTACTAGTAGTTTAATAACAGTGATTTTTCAAAAACACGCACACTATTGCAAATTATGAACCCATCTCGCCTTAACACTAAAATGCTTATTGTTTCCTTCAAATGTAACCCGATGCCCCAATTCGGTAAAATGACGGAATAATAACCCAAGAGTGGCAACTATCCTCTCGACAAACTTGGGCCCTTGAGACCGCTATTCATGGAAATGTACGGGGTCAATGGGGGGAACAATGGGGATAGTTTCGGAGCACATAACGGGCAGGCCAGTGCGGGGATGCGTATGTCCCGAAATCTGCTGAATTCGAACTACTATTTCATTTGGTTGAGGCACGGTACTGATATCGAAACAGTATTGCAACAGTATTACGCCGCGTGGTGACGGCAGAGTAGAATACAATTGTCACCACCCCTTTCCTCTCCCATGGGTGTCGTAAGAGGCGACTAAAAGTTAACTTGGCAATAGAGTAAACTTTTTGTTCGGAGTAAACCCGATGCTGGACGACCCAGCGTTCAGCATCGGGGTAAACCACATTAACTCCAACCTTTTAACATTATGTACACAAATAGATTAGAGCAGTGCCGCATTAATTATATAGCAAGAGTAGGGATTGCTACGTGCCCCGCGCTAAAAGGGGCCCCGCGTTCTCAAATCCGCTCACCTAGAGACCGTTTTTTTTTTGTTTTATCGGAAATGGCCAACAATGTTGTCAACTTTAAGAGTTCAAGCTGCCTAAAGGCAGATACGTAGCTTGTTGACTGCCATCTTCTTGCTTCGGCTATGCCACCGACCGAACTCCTCATAGCAGATCGGGGGCCTCTTCGATAGAATTTGCTACGGGCCCTGCGCTTGCTTAATCCGGCACTGGCTTAGAGGGATACAAACTTATGATCTGTTGAGATTTTATACCGCAATAATGATGAGCGACATAATGTCGTATACAAGAGCTTAGTTTTTAACCCCCGACAAAAAAGAGGGGTGTTATAAATTTGACGGTAATGTCGGTCTGTCTGTCTGTAGCATCCTAGCGCTGACTAATTTCGATGCGGTTTTTTTTACGTTATAGCAAATTCCCTTGCGGTGGTTGTTAGCTATATTTGATGAAAATCGATCCAGCTGTTTAAAAGTTGTTGAGAATAAACGCTTGAAAATCTGGGCTTTCTCTAACAAATATATAGATGGCGCTATCCGTAGCACGCATGTAGCGCGACTTGATACCCGTATCAAGTCGTATGAATAGTTCCGGTTCACATCACTAGATGGCGTTCTTGACAGTCGGGGTATTTTTTTTATTTGCATAGCAAATAAACTTGTTATAATAATCGTCAACGGATCATATAAGCTTTATAACATCTAAGTAATTACAGTTCCATTCCAATACAATAAAAATGTGATTTTGGCAAAAAGTAGAGGTAGTTATTCACCTCTCTATGTACCTCTCAGGTACAGTTATTATAAGATGATGCAATGATATATTATATAAACAAGAGGCAGATATGTTATAGGCGCTCGCACTGTGAAGACTCGAATACGTCCCAATAGGACGTCTTGTAATTAGTCTGCGCCGAGCGCCTCATCGAGCGTACCGCACCGTAAGTTCCTGTGTCCTTACCAAAATATGTAAAAAATGCCATCGTGTGTGTTTCGAAAGTGTACCAATTATGACTCTAAAGTAAACAAAGTACAAGGGATCTCTTACCACATGTGAGTATAAATAATAAATAAATAAATAAATATATAAGGACAAATCACACTGATTGAGCTAGCCCCAAAGTAAGTTTTAAACTTGTGTTATGGGATACTAACTCAACGATACTATATTTTATAATAAATACATATATAAATAAACACCCAAGACCCAGGAAAATTTGAAAAAGGCCATTTTCCAAATTGACCCGGCTGGGGATCGAACCCAGAACCTCCGGATTGGCGGACTAGCGTGTTGACCATTACACCACGGAGGTCGTGGTGTAATACTTTGATTATTTAGTATATTTCAATTATTTTTCCAAACAACTAATAACTGACGCCAAGGCGCCATGCTCACCGATGCGTGCGCTGCGGACATAGATTAGTTAGTTACCTGGTAACTCTATGCACAAGAAACATTTGACGAGGTATCATTAAAATTATAGCTATCTCTTTCATTCGCATGCTATTTTGTATCTTTTGTTTTATTTATCAGTAAAACTTGTTGATGTGTGCAGTTTTGGATTGCTCGGAACAGATTTAAAACGCAAATTACTATGAACGTAACATATCTATACTAATATTATAAAGCTGAAGAGTTTGTTTGTTTGTTTGTTTGTTTGTTTGAACGCGCTAATCTCCGAAACTACTGGTTCGAATTGAATAATTCTTTTTGTGTTGGATAGTCCCGTTATCGAGGAAGGCTATAGGCTATATAACATCACGCTACGACCAATAGGAGCAAAGATATAGTGGTAAATGTGTAAAAAACGGGAGAAATTATTTCATCTTTGAAGCCTTCCGTTGCGTGCGCCGTGAAAACGGTTCAAGATACACAAAAAATATGTATTAAAGAATAATAGCTCTTTTTGTTTTAATAGATTTTTCGAATGCCTTTAACACGGTTGACACTGACATACTTCTGGCAATATTATCATCCCTTAATATGTCATCCTCAGTAATCGATTGGTTTGAGTTGAAGTTATTGAAGTTAAAAACGCTAAAAAAAAGCGTTTAACTATTTTTTATTTTTAGTATTTGTTGTTATAGCGGCCATAGTAATACATAATCGGTGAAAATTTCAAGTGTCTAGCTATTACGGTTCAAGAGATAGAGCCCTGTGACAGACGGACAGACAGACAGACGGACAGACAGATGGACAGACAGCGGAGTCACAGTAATAGAGTCCCGTTTGCACCCTTTGGGTACGGAACCCTAATAAAGCTTTATTAACAATGGTTTTCAATGATTTATTGTACTGTTTTTTTACTCAGTTTTATGATATTCGTAATAAATAACGATTATGTAATAAAATAAAATAGGTAGTAATCATGTAAAATTATGAAAAATAAAGTCCCCATGTAACGTGTAACTTCAGAACTCTACTTTGCCAAGGCCTTATTTCTGAATTAATAAGTATGTCAATATGTAAAAAATGTTTAACATGAAAAACTAAAAAAAATCATTTACGTATAAAACATACAATACTTCGAAATATTTTTCTTAAAATGATTGTTAAAACTCATCAAAGGTTCCGTAGCCTTACTAGTTTATTTGTTAACATTTTCAGGGTAACAAACCAACCCCTTTATACCCGGCGGCAATTTGATTTCATTTAGTTAGTTGGATTTCATTTATTTAGAGTCAAGTTTGCCTTACCTAATTTGCAAGCTTTATGGCTTAAAAATAAAAAATAAAAATTCCATGTATGTTCAACGAGCTGACGCACGCGGCGTTGCTCGCGGTGTACATTTTTTGACAATCCCGCGGAAACCTCAAACTTTCCCGAGAAATAAATATCCTAAACTACCTGTAGTGTACATATTTTTGAATATTATTTATATGTGTTTTAATGAGCTTTGTCTAAATAAAATAAATCACTTTAATCCGTTCAGTTGTTTAACGTGAAATCAGAACAAACATCAATACATCCATACAAACGTTCCCATATACCTACTTAGAAAAAGCAGTGGCGGAGCTAGCAGGGATGGCACCCGGTGCGGTGATACAATATACAACAGTACCAGACTAAATTAAAGTTAAACTAAATATCCCCCATGTCCGGATGAAAGTCAGATTAAAAAGTCACTTATTTTTTTCATTGATAATAAAAAATATGTAAAACTATGGAAAATAAATTTCCCAAGTTGTGACGGGCGCCTTCGGAATCCTAAACTGAGCGTGCCCCGTACACGTCTTTGGAGGGTTATTCACTATTATATGCACGAAGTATATACCTACTTTCCACAACATTGTGATATCACACTTTGGACGGTGGTTTGTTTCTTGTGTAAGGTACCTACTAGTTAACCAGGTACCTACTCGCAAGAGAGTTATCATTGATCAGCAGAATGATAACTGTGAAACTGAAACTAGGCTTGTTGCTGCTGTGTTGCTGTAAGTATCACCATCACACGACAGGAATATACATCCTCGCACCTTGGACCCAAAAGTACAGATTATATTATTAAAACCTCTGCAAATTTTCTCATTTATTATTTTAAAAGTTTTGCAGTACTTAAGCAAAACGTGTAAGCGTTCCTTCCTAAAATTATGTAAATTTCCCACGGTTCAGGACTTGATTTCACTGAATCGAGTTTCAGTAAAATCAAGACCCAAACCGTGGTTTTTTTGGGTCGCGGAATCCGAATCTAAACTTTTTTTACAATTTAATATGGAGTCTTGAAATTCCCTTTTTTTATTCCTTTTTTTAAACACCAATGAATTAAATGTTAAGTTGTGTTCATAAAGCTTTCGATTTTGCAAAAAGGAACTTCGTTTTTACCGGGTGTACCACGACATTCGTCCCCTTTTTTGTATAAAATAAATGAGTTTTGTATGAAGCGTCATTTAAAATCGACTGCCACTGAAATGGAAGGACTGATTTCATCGTGATACGTTTCATAATAGGGATGTGGATTAAGTTCCAAATTTTGTATTTTACTGAATCCGTCAGTAAATCAGATTGTCCAAAAATAATGGATCCATATTTTTCAGTTTATCAAAGTAGTAAAAAATTACTTAAGTGGGTATGACTGACGTCACCGTCAAGTGAAAATCGGAAATGTCATACTGGATTTAAGTGCGCTGTATCTTTGTTTATGCTGTATTATTTGCTAATAAAACAATTTGAAGCATATAAATAGCAAAAAGTGCGGTTATAGAATATAACTTCATAACTGCTTCATACATCTAAATCCGGTAAAATTAGATCCACTTTACGAGCAAATGTGTTGATAAAGTTTGTTTCCATCCTCAAGATTCTTAAAGTATAGACAAGGTTCATTCAAAGTTTGTTTCAATTGCATTTTCTTTAATTTCTCGTCCAACTTTATGTTCCATTGTCTCCCAGATTGTTTCTTACCATATAATGATTTACGTAGCTCACAAAAATTACCGCCCAAAGCTATATCATTAAGCATTCGTCTAACTCGTTCTCTAATCTATAATACTGGGAATAGCACAATCAAACTATTCTCTTCAGTTTTCAATACCTAGTTTGTTTAAACTCTCTTCTAGGAGCCCTGGTTATTTAATCGCTGACTTGTTAGATCCAATAATGAAGTCACGTATTGAGACATAGATTCTCAATTTTCATGACGTATAATACGAGGTTACAAAGCATTCCGATGCGCCGCATATAGCCATCATCAAATAGATTTTCAACTTCCCCCACAGTCCCATAACAGTTGATTCACTCTTTATATGCACATATAAACTGGGATCAATTGTTCGCACTATCTAGGCGTTTTTGCGTCGTTTGCATCGCCGCCGGTCGTGAAGCATTTGCAAAAAAGGCCACTTTTGGTGGAAGTGGGTTTTACAGCTAGACGGACTAATGGAATACTTTTAACGGTGGTTCATAAAATAATTTAAAGGGCTATCTAGTATCTTACATTTTGAAATATGGAAATTTTAACTTTGTTTAAGAGTTAACATTTTTTTTCAAATGAGGTCACCACTTCTGCTTGGTATTCACCTTAAGTAATTTTGGTGAAAAAACAGTGAAAAATGTAGACTAATCCAATAATTGCAAGTTTTGTTAAAATCAAAGGTAGATAAAATTATGAAGATTGGGCGTTCGCCGTGAAGAACTACCTCCTTTTGGAAAACATGCAATAATGCAAATGCCTAGATAGTGCGAACAATTGATCCTAGTTTATATGTGCATATAAAGAGTGAATCAACTGCTATGGGACTGTGAGCAAGTTGAGATTCTATTTGAGGATGGCTTCATGCGGCGCATCGGATTGCTTTCTAACCTCATATCAATACGTCGTAAAAATTGTGAATCTATGTCTCAATACGTGACTTCACTATTGGAAACAAGTGAGCGATTAAATAACCAGAGCTCCTAGAGGAGAGTTTGAACAAACTATTGCAAACTGAAGAGAATAGTTTGATTGTGCTATTCCCCTTGTCTTATGAATCTTGAGGATGGAAGCAAACTTCAACAATACACTTGCTCGTAAAGTGGATCTAATTTCACCAGATTTAGTTAAATGAAGCAGCTCATAAGCTCAGCGCAAATAGTGCAGTTATAATTCTATAACCGCACTTTTTGCTATTTATATGCTTTAAATTGTTTTATTAGAAAATAAAACAAAGTTACAGCGCATTTAAATCCAGTATGACGTTACGATCAAGTCCAATTTTCACTTGACGGTGACGTAAATCATCTCCACTCCAAAACTTTGACGCGCTGTATCTTTGTAAATTACTACTTTGATAAACTGAAAAATATGGATCCATTATTTTTAGATAATATAACTGACGGACTAAATAAAATACAAAATTTTGGACGTAATCCACATCTCTATTATGAGACGTATCACGATGAAATTCAGTCCTACCAAAACTCATTAATTTTACTCACTGACGTGCTTTTTGGAAGTCTCATAATATTTTTGATTTTAAAAAGGAATATTTTGGAATAATCCCAGAAATGGGAACGAAATGTAACGGCTGTAATGCCGTTATCTTTGATATACTTTTTATGGAGTGTTCGCAAGAGTCCTGTAAGAAGATTTATCATCTTAAGTGCCTTGCCCTAACTGAAGACAAGTTTCAAGAACTTACCTCGGAATATAAGAGTAAATGGATTTGTCCTGAGTGTGTCAGCGCGGCTCCAAAGAGGGATAACTCTAATACACCGGTGCGTAGCATAGTAATGAACAAAACTTTTACGCCGAACAGCTACGTTAACCTGGAACGCGGCAATTGTCACAATCCAAATGAGTCACTGTCACTGGGGCTCGATATGGAAAACAAGATACTGGAAGAGATACGCGAGTTTGGATTAGAAACTCAAACAAGAATGGTGCAGCAAAGCAAAAAGTATGCATCACTACAAGACAGATTTACTTGCCAAGAAACAGAACTAAAGAAACTGATAGAAAAAATGAAGGTAGATAAAGAAAAGGAAGCTAATAAAGTTAGCTTACTCGAGAAGAAAGTTCAAGAGCTAACAGATAAGAATAGAATGTTAGAAGAAGCCCTTCGGAACCAAAGTTACAATAAACAGGTATTACAAGAACCTGCAGCGCTAAAAACATCATACGTTAGCATTGTGAATCAGCCTCAGGTGGGTAGTATCAATACCCCCACGAAAGAAACTGAGGCCCCGAAACCAGCTAGCGCAAAACCGAAGAAGATTGAAACAACTAAAGACAAGGGTTTCACGAGATCAGAAAATATTATAGAAGAGAAAAAGAAAGCAGAGGAATAGGAAGGAAAGGAAGAAGAGTGGATAACGGTACAAAACAGAAAGAGCAGATATCCTAATAGTGAAGTTAAAAAAGGAGGATGTATCAATGAGAGTGTCATTAGAGGGACATAACGAAAGGAATTTTACATGTATGGCGATTAAGTCAGGAAACAACAATAGAAAACTTGAAAAATCATGTAAAAATTTTTGTGGAAAGGCGCAAATAAGTTTTGAGAAAATAAAACATAAAACAAAAAGAGATTACTCGTCCTATATTATAGGCGTGCCGGGGGGTGGATATTGAGTACTGCGAGTGGGTGTGGTTTCGTCGACCAACGAACGCACCACAAAAGTCAAGGTAAACCGTTAGAAATATTCTACCTGAATGTACGGGGTCTTCGGACAAAGTTGGAAGAATTCTACAATGGCATATGATCTTCGAACGCTGATTTGTTTGCCATCACAGAAACTGGGTGCAATGATTCCATCTACGACGCGGAAATAATACCACCTGCTTACACAATCATAAGATGCGACAGCACGGATGGCCGCAAACAGGGTGGCGCGTGTCTCGTGGCCACAACGCGTTACTCCTTGCGCCCGGTGCAGTGCGACGTAAACATTTTACAATCACGTATTCGAGTTAGTTAGCGCGAGCGTATACCTACGAAATAGACATCTGTTTTTGTTGTGCGTAGCTTACATACCGCCCGGCAGTGTTGAAAGTGAATACATGTTGTTATTTAAAATTATTGAAGAATACTGTGATAAATATCAGAATGTTATTGTGATAGGTGACTTCAACTTATATTCTTGTCCACCCCATGTGAACAACTATTTTGAATATTTTGTAACCTACTGTGGATTCACTCAGAGTAACGAGATAGGTAATTGTAACGATTGTTTGTTGGATTTAGATCTAACAACGTTTGCGGAAGGTAAAAGTGTGATTGTGCGTGAAGGAAAGTCACCGCTGGTGTCAGTGGATGTGCAACATCCTCCGCTGGAGATCACAGTAAGTGTTTGTCACGCTTCTCACCCACCCCGGGAGACACCTGCAATTATTGACAATGCTCAAAGCTAAACTGCTTTGAGCATTGTCAATAATTGCAGGAAAGCAGATTTTTCATCACTGTATACTTTGATTGCAGGCGTGGACTGGGCTCCTTTGTACGACTTAGATTTAGAGAAGGGGTTAATTTATTTTTATGATACGTTAAGTTCTATTTTTGATAAATGTGTTCCGAAAAAGAAAAGTAAAAGGCTTCGTTCTAGTCGGTATATCTATGCGGAATGGTATACGTCCGAAATTATTACTAGTTTAAAACAAAAAGCCCACCTTCATAAGTGTTACAAAAAAAGTAAGTCACGTACGGATTATGTAAGGTTTTCAGAGTGTAAGGCAAAAGTGAAACAATTGATTATAATTGCAAACAAACAAAATCAACATCGCGTGCAAAGTCAACTTGAGGAGGATCCTATGTCATTTTAGAATTACGTGAACTCTAAGAAAGGGAGTAGAAGTACACCAAAAATAGCTAAAAACGGCGTATTATTGACGAATGAGGAATTCGTCAATGAATTTGCAGATTATTTCGAATCGGTGTATAGTTTACAGAAAGCCACGCTAGATGTAAACACGGCAATGTTTGAGGCAGGAGGGGAAAATGGAGCTGGTCGAGTTCAGGTCGGTAGGCTACAATTATGTGACGTTGAGCGAGCTCTTCAGCAGATCAAACCCAAAAAATCCGCGGGACCAGACGGCATTCCACTTTATATCTTCCGGGATTGCCGATTAGTTTTGGCGAAACCACTGCAACATATTTTCAATTCGTGCTTGAAGTCAGCAGTGTTCCCGGACGTATGGAAAATAACTCGGGTTGTTCCCGTACCGAAGGGATCAAATAGTGGTCAGGTAGAAGGGTTCAGACCCGTGGCAGTACCTTCGATTCCGGTCAAAGTATTTGAAACGGCTCTTAATAATAGTATATACCCGCAAGTGAGCGCCCAGCTATCTGACGCTCAACACGGCTTCCGACCATCTCGAAGTACTGCTACTAATCTCACCAGCCACATGACTTTCATAGCACCGATAATAGACGAGGTGGGACAGGCAGACACGGCTTACTTCGATTACAAAAAAGCGTTCGATTTAGTCGATAATGATAGGCTGCTTACGACGTTTGCACGGTTTGGCTTCACCCCACAGTTGCTGAATTTTTTTTCAGGAAGCAAAATGCTTGTTGTTTGTCGACGACCTCAAGCTAACTATGCCAATTACAAGCCGTGAGGACTGCGAAAGGCTTCAGAGGGATATTGACAGGATGGTCAATTGGAACAAAGAAAGCGTGCTAGAATTTAATACCTCCAAATGCGAAACAATTACATTTTCACGAGCACACAACCCCGTTCAATATGATTATAATATTAGAGGGGTAGTTCTAAAGCAGGTTTCTGAAGTTAGGGACCTGGGTATCACCTTCAACAAAGACCTAAGTTTTGCTCGACACATCACAAAAATATGTAAGAGTGCCTTTAAAAATCTAGGATTTGTGTTGCGTACAGTAAAACCTTTTACTAACATCCACGCGATAATATCTCTGTACAATGCACTGGTTCGGAGCCAACTAGAAACAGGGTCTATGATCTGGGATCCAAGCGAGGGTAAGTATAGTCTCATGTTGGAAAGAGTTCAAAGTAAATTTGTTAGGTATCTATTTATATACATGAGGCTATACGGAGTCTATCCTTTCTACCCTTTAAATTATCCAACCCTATTTATTTTAGGTATGGTTGGATACAACGAACTAAGGGTTAGAAGGCACCTGGCTATAATAACATATGTTTTTAAGGTGATAAGGGGCAAGCAAAACCATCCAGATGTATTGTCACAAATTGGGCTATGTGTGCCAAACAAATACGTGTGGCGCCGCCGGCGCCGTCGGCCGCCGCTGCTGGCCGTGCCCCGAGCGCGCACCAACCTGCTGCGGGACGCACCACTCACACAAGCACTGCGCACGCTTAACGTTGTAGCCAATAGGATCGACTAATTTACTACTACTCTAAGTGAATTCACACGGGTATCATTAATGATTATTTGTAATAACATGTAATAGGCTGCACTGTCGCATTAGGTTAATAACCTGTAATGATAGAATGTAAAATGAAATAAAATAAAATAAAAATTATACAAAAAAGGGGATGGGTGTCGTGGTACACACGGTAAAAACGAAGTTCCTTATTAAAAAATCGAAAGGGTTTTAAAGCTAGACGGATCACCAATAATAGTTTCAACGGCAGTTAATTAAATAATTTAAAGGGCACAAAATAAATTTTCAATGTTTTTTAAATGAGGGCCCCACTTCTTCTTGGTATTCACCTTAAAAACTTGCGTGAAATAACCTCTAGTGAAACACACATTTGATAGATCGCATCTGAATGTTTATTGCAAAAACAATTGTTAAAATATATGAGTATCAAATATGCCGCCACAAGTCTTATTTTTGTTACTACTCGTAATTTGAACAAAATCATAGTCATTATTACTAAATTATTTGAATGTTGGGGGAAAAAGGCCGTTAATCCATTAAACACCAAGAAAAGCAGACACAATAGATAAACAATGGATCGCTACCTCATAAGGTCATGCGGGGTTTGAAGCGTTAATGTATAATTAAAAAATATATTGTTAAAATTAATTAAAAGCTCTTTCGAACCTTTAATTTACACGGAAGTCTTTACAAAAGTATGGGGCTTATTGCGACACATTTATAGAAGAATTTATGTAAAATACCATATTGAGTGTAAAAAAACACTCAAAATGGGTTTCCTTTGTCTCACTGAAAGTGCAGTTGTGTCCTTGTATTATTATCAAAGTTGCAATATATTTTTCGTTAAATTATTCTTTCAGGCGACAACTGTTTACCACCCCTAATTTTTGTTAAATAAGCCTATTTTTTATTTATATTATTATTATATTAACTAGGTTTGTAGGTTTTGATTTTTTTATGTTTCGAATAGCAAATAAAATAAAATAAAAATGTTTATCATTCAGGCTTTACAAAAGTAAAGTTGACAAAGATTTTTGCAAAAAAAAATTGGATGTTCAGATGATAATAAAATCTAATGTTACTCTTAAAGAATCATAACGTACGGACATTGTTTTTGTAACTAATATCTACAACATTTTTAAAAATTGTCAATATCGGTGAATGTTTGAAGGGTAAATAAACTGTTTTCGATATTTGCATGAAAAATTTTAGCTGCAAAATACTGAGACATTTTATAATTACTTAGTATTTCAAAGTCTTATGTGTTCTTTTCGGGCACAACTGAAAGATTTAGACTAGATCTCAGATTTTTGACATATATTATTTATAAGCAGACATTGGTTGGGACTTTGATTATCCTTAATAATTGTGTTTGACATTGGTTTTCAGATGTTATTCAAGGCGAATGTCTGGAGGTGGAGAGACTTGGAACTGGCAGTGATTTGAATAATATAACGAAGCTATCAAAGGATGTGATGGTCGTGCAGACGTTCCCGCAGCTGCTGGGGGCGGCGCTGCAGCGCGAAACCTGGAGCGCCGCGGAGCAGCCCTGCGAGCGGAGCCTGCGCCGCGCCCTCGCGGACGCTGACAACTTTACGCTCTACGCGGTTTGGAGTAAGCAGCATTGACATATCATTATATTAAGCGACCATTTTATGAAAATAGATCAAATCAAAAACAAATAAGCAGATACGGGGAAGAACTAAATTCTCTTATGTTACACAGATCTAACTTTACAGTAGGAGGAAAAATCTGAATAACTTTTTTGTTTATAATTTTACCGCGATCTGGATGTTCTGAAGGTTTTTTGGTTATTTGTGTACTTTTTTTTTTTAAACTTGTTTATATACAAGTGTTAGAGGGTTTAAAGTTAGTGTAAGTTAAGAGGTATTGTTTCTTATGTCATGTGGAGAATCTTGACGTTATTAGAATTTTGCCACTATAAATATTTCTTAAAATTTCAATTAGTTATTTAATTTCTTTTTGTCAACAGTTTTCAAAATTATAAATAAAACTGTGTGTATGTGAAAAATTCTATTAAGTGTTGAATAAAATAAGATAACAATCATTTTGTAAGATAGGCTTATTGCTTTATACATAATCTTAAATTTAGTTAAATACAGAAAATATTTTAGAGGTATGGGTCAAGATTAGTAAATAAATATTTCGCTGAATTTTTAATAGAATTATGCAACAGGTTATAAAAAAATATATAAAATATATAAAAAAATATAAATAAAAAACCCATAACAAGTATGTAATTTTTATTTTAAGGTATTTATTCTATGGGCCTTTAATATTGTAGTTAATATTACGTAGCCTGAAATAAATGATTTGATTTGATTAAAGATTGACAAAACTTCATAAATTCTGAAACAAACATAAGTGGCTGCCTGCTCACCTATAAATTTATTAAAACACTGAGCTCAAAAAGAAAAATCATCATTTTAAATTAGTCTACTCATAAGTTAAATTATCATAATAAGAGTGACAGTCTTTTTGGCGAAACTGCCTTTAGCACCTGCAGGTGATTAAATTTGTATGTAGGCGTTATTCGTCTCGGTCGTTATTCAGTTTGCAACACTCTCTTTAGTAAACTGCTGAATCAGGAAAAACGAGCCATCCAGTCCATAACACATCTTATGCTCTATCTCAGGTGCCCAGCGTCGTGCACGCAAACAAACCTCATTGAGGTAAATGACCGACCAATTGCAGCAGCCATATTTATACTGGCTGAAATATTTATAAAGTCAGAATCCATTCATGATTAAAAACAAATAGCTACCTACAGTACTTTCGGCCGAATTTTGTTTTAGATCTCGTAGACACTTATTTCATTATTTATTTTAAGTACTTTAGGACTGCATCTTGAATTCCTAAAAAACCCAATAATAGTCTTGTAGACAGTTTAAAAAAAATAATTTTGTGATAATTGTAATCATGAATATAATACAAAGATTGTATTATCATGCTATGTCTAGAAAGGAATCTTACACCTTTGGCTAGTGTGTGATTTACAAAAGGATCCGCCAGGACGCCATTTCATGATGATGTGTTTTGTTTTGTCGTCTTTGGAACTCCTAGCTTCAGTGTAAAGTCTTCCTTATAGAGGAGTGTGACTTTCAGTGCTGGATGCGATGCAGTTGCCAAGCGGGCAGCTGTCCGGCTCAGCGTCACACCTGGGCAACTACGACGAGTGCATGGAGCCGCGCTGGCGACGCTCGCACCCCGACCTGAACACGCAATACTGCTTGGCCGACGTGCAGCTCGTCACCTCGCAGCCTCACACAGGCTACGTGCCTGATCCCGAACATACGGCGGAGACATATTTGAAGGTACAAGTTCTTATGGTTTTATTTAGGAGTACACATTTATATGATTCAAAAAGTTTTGTTTAGTTTATTAGCAAGGTAAGATCAAGAAATGACGTCGCACCAATCAACTCAATTGATGATCTGGGGGACCAGAAGTGCTCCTTGCAAGGCAAGTCAAGCAAAAACAAACAAACAAACGCAAAGGCTTAGCATAGTTTTCTCAAAGTAATTCGAGCCACTTTTGATCTTCCTATTACTTAATTGTGGAAAAAGCTAGACGACATTTTTTTTACTTTTTAAGAGATTCTACTCTAACTAGCTATAACTTAAAATTAGATATTTCTCGTACCTATCTAATGTTTGAGAACCATCAGTAATCACCAGCCGAATTTCCTTAATTTTTTCACTGATTCACTAACTGACTCACAGATCAACAATTTTCAAAGGTAGGTATTTCTAGCAGATCTAGAAACTTGAAATTTTGAATTAAGTTAGTAACTAAGTGAGCTTTTAATTAATCCTAAAAGACTTTTCTCGGATTTCAGAGGCATAATATGTCAGATAAATTACTTATTTATGTTATTTCCCCAAGCTTTATTTTCTTTTTGTTTTATTTAGTTGTAGCAACAATCGTAAATATTTCAAAGTTCATCAATGTTGTCATTGTCAAGTAGCACGGACGAATAAAAGATGTCAGAATGAAAAAAATACAAAAAAATTTTTAGGGCTCGTCGGGGATTGCACAAATTCTTTGGTGAATCGAAGATAAAGACGTAAATTTTACTGCAACTAAGATACCAGTGTTTAGCTATTAAAATCTGTTGTATTGACCTTGCTTAAAGTGAATATAGGCAGGAATTGTGAAACTGACATAACCGTCTATTGCATCGACGTTATATAAAATGTTAGATTCCTCAACTAATATTTTCTCAAGACTGATTTTGAAGATTGAAAATAAATGAGTCGAAGTAACCATCCTATTGTAAACCATCATATTGTACTACGAGCAAAAGATGACATTCGAAGATTTTGAAGAATAATATCAGTATTACCACCACGATGCTGCCTAGGAAAGATGAAAAGAAAAGTGAAGATGAAGAATAGGAGCTCGATGTACAAATAAATAAATAAATATAAATATATAAGGACAAATCACACTGATTAAGCTAGTCCCAAAGTAAGTTTTATAAACTTGTGTTATGGGATACTAACTCAACGATACTATATTTTATGATAAATACATATTATATAGATACAAAATTTCAATTAAGGATTTCGAGAAGTCGATGACTTTGTTTACTGGCGATGACTTATACCTAATTGAGACATTTTTCGATGAATTTGAAGACACTACCCATATCATGAAGTGGACTAAAGTCGAGAAACTGATTTACACAAAGAGGCTGTTGGATGGGATCGCCAAGCTATTTTTACGGTCATACTTATAGCAGAGTAAAGGATTATACAATTTTAATTAAAAGGCAAGTGCGAGTTGGACTCGTACATGAAGGGTACATGAAGGGTTCCGTACCTCCGTACAATGTTTTAAAACGCTGAAGAAACACGTTTCTTGTTGGACGACCCCCTTTGATTTTTAACTTTTCTTAATTTAAGTATTTGTTGTGATAATGAGTATAATAATACATAATCGGTAAAAATTTCAAGTATCTGCTATTATGAAGATCTAGTTAAAAACGCTGAAAAAAACACGTTTCTTGTATGACATACATACATACATACTATCACGCCTGTTTCCCACAGGGGTAGGCAGAGACTATGGACCTCCACTTGCTACGATCTTGACAGACCTCTTTCGCTTCATCTACACTCATCAACCTCTTCATACATGCCCTTCGGTTACGTGTACTTCTTACCTCTCTCTTTTTCAGAACGTCTGCAATCTGATCGCAGAACGTTCGCCGAGGTCGACCCTGTCCCGCTCTTCCATTCACACTTACCTTATAAATATTTTTTGTTAATCTATTTTCATCCATCCTTTCTAAATGCCCAAACCATCTTAACATCCCTTGTTCTACTTTAGTCACTACGTCCTCTTTCACTCCACACCAATCCCTTATAACATACAAATTCGTACTCATTCGTTTCTGTCACTCATCATCTGATACACCTCATCTATTTTACCATTCAATCTTCCTCTAATATTCAAAGTAGCCAAGCGGCTGTCCAAAGACCGCTTTTCGCACCTGCGGGAAACGAGACGTGACGGATTGCGAACCGCGTCGCCGCCATACTGATTTCTTAATTTTTTTTGGAATCATTGCGTTCCCACGAGTAATGGGGATTTAGACGGTCGCACCTGACAGAGCCCCTTGTCAGGCGAAGGCTAGTCTTGTTCTGAGGGTGCCCAACCTCGGGCAAATCGGCACGCTTGAGACTAGGCTCGCCCCTGGCCACGCATCCCTCGGCACGGCAGACCTTGGATTGGCAAAGAAAAAGAAAGCAGGGAGAAAGTAACATATAGAGAGATATATAAATAGATAAGGACAGGATTGATTAGGATTGGGATAGGACAAGCGGTTATGGGATACTACTGACTCGGAAGACATAAGGAGTAAGTCCATAGCAGCTCGGGAGGCCGGGTCCGCGTACCCGTATGACATATCCATTAAACTACCGGACAGGTAGTAAAGAAATGGCACCCCTGACCTACTCTTGTATGACGACCCCCTTTAATTTTTGACATTATCTTATTTTTAGTATTAATTGTTATAGCAATCATAGAAATACATAATCATTTAAAATTGGAAGTATCTAAACAACGCTATTATAAATATCGAGTTAAAAACGCTGAAAAAACACGTTTTTTGTATGACGACCCCCTTTAATATTTAACTTTATCCCTCCCTGTATAACTTTATGTTATTTTTAGTATTTGTTATGTTAGTGGCCATAGTAATACATAATCGGTGAAAATTTTGCCTCACGTAAAATGAAAAACGAAACTTACCGACAATATTTTCTTACTATGAAGGGACTGGCTTTACATGTCAGAGCAAATACTACCTTGTTTGAATATGTTATTCATGGTATTCGTCATTTGGAGTCCAGTAAAGATATTTTATATGGTGCTTCAGACCTAAAGGATTTTCGGAAGAAGCATACATGTGCAGTGAATTTAGAAAAAATATATGCGGAAAACCTGCTTGCTCAATCCGGTCATTTATCTGGGCATCATTCTAATCGTAAGATAAGTCATGTGAAGAGATGCTTCACCTGTAGTGACACAGATCGCCAAGCACCTGCCAGTACAAAAGAAATCAAATTCTTCTAATGCAACAAATTTGGCCATAAATCTACTAATTGTACAAAATCTATGAAAACACTAAAAATCCGAATTAAGAACAAATAAGAAAAAGTTCCTTCACACAAGGAGTATTCACAGCCAATAGGTACAAATCAATAACTACTACCTCTATAAAGATGTCAGGTTTTAATCATCAAGGATAATGAGATACCTAGGGGGTTACTCCGTAATCATACAACGCAGTTACGGCCGAAAATGAGTCATGGATCGACAGCTATGTTTATAACCTAATTCATAATACCGAATCCATGATAAAATCGATGACATCAACGTTTCGTTGGCATAGACAACCCACGGCGAAATCTGGTGATGTGAAACATGTTGCTAAAGTTATCGGTACTTTCGAAAATAATTTATTTATTTTGATTGGCTATTGTATATGAGAACTTTACTTTCTCTTCTTACAAGTTAATTTGTACCTGAAGCATTAGTAAAATAATAAAGCATTAATAAAAACGTGATATATTTCACTATCGTAAAATCGGAATGATCCAATATCCAAGAAGCCATAACCATAAAAGCATTTTAAAACTGATAGAACAACTTTGACAATGACACAAACATTTGCACTAGTAATGTCCATAAAAGAAAAATGTCCATGTTGACGATGTTTCGTGGACTGTATGACTCGAATGAAACAAAGATGTCGAATAACTACTAATTTATTTGTTTAACACAATGCCATGCCGATCTGGCTGATTATAAATCTAAGGCTAAGTTCACAATCTATGCCGATCTGGCTGACTGTTCCTAAATGTTCACAAATATTCTGGATCACTATATGTTCTTACTTTCACTGGAGGCTTCCTGGTTCTTGACGATCACTTGTTTCTGCGTTGACTTAACTACTGTCGCATGAACTAAAATCTTGTTCTAGCATTATGCGTTATCCGCAAACAAACAAGTTTTTTAAGTAATTAAAAAGCAGATAATTCGTTTCGCATAAGTGATTTCGAATATTTTTTATATTTGCGATCGAATGAAATGTCAGATTTACGTCGATTTTTGTGCATAGAATAAAACAAACTATTCCGTATTTTATAATCTAAATAAATCTTAATATAAAGATATAGGCAAAGGTTAGGGTTTTTAGGTATCTTTATGGCGATCCGCTGATGCAATCCTTTCAACAAATTCGTTGTTCGATGTTTATTATTGAAGCAACTAAGCATTGTTAAAGGGAATTTCAAAAGCCACTGTTTTTCATAATAGTTTTATAACATTTTAAATTCACCACAATCTGGAGCCATATTTACTCTCTCTAACCAGCAGCAGTCTTTAAAAATATGTTGCTTCTTTTATTGTCAGTACCGTTTAATTCAGTAGTAAGGTAGTTTACGAAGTATCTGTCAAACGGCTGGACTAAAATTTGGCATGGAGACACTTTGAATCATGAGGATGGAAATAAGTTTTGGTCGCGATAACTGACATTCACTCGGGCAAAGCCGCAGGCAGAAGCTAGTTATGGGATAAGTCCGCCATTGTACACATTATTTTGGTCTATCAATATTTATATGACTATTATTGTACAATAATGACTATTTTTGTTTCAGACTCGGACCTATCATGACCTAGATCTTGGCGTTATGTATTGGGGTCTTTGTCTGCCAGCAGGATGTCCTAAGTCAGCTGTCACTAAGATATACAGAATCCTCTTGCGGGTCAGTCATCTGGGGCACGTCGCTGACGACGCTGTGATCAACCTCAACTACTGCCAGGTTGCTGGACAGGACAACAGAACGTACGATAACATCAAAATGGTTGGGTGAGTACCCAGCTAGTGTCGATTCCTCACAAGTACAAGCTGTGAAAGTTGACACATACAGGGAAGAAAAGGAAAATAATCCTTGAAGGGAAGGCTAAGTCCTCATTATGGAACAGTTTATGACGAAGGCATTCAATAGGGTCTGGTGCCGGAGTTTTCAACCTAAATTCTTATCGTACGGGCTGCCTGCGAGACTACAAATGGATTGCCACTTTTTTATCCGGAAAGAGCATCAAACCTATAATAGACGGCAGTAGCTTTGAAAGCTATGACAAATTCGGCTGATGTTCCGCAAAGCACTGCCTTATTACCCGCCTTTGTACCTACTTTATATTAAATTGACCTTTGATGATTGTAATACTCAGTTGGTGCAATGAAGAAGTTTTTTCTTATCTTATCCGCTGTTCCTGCTGAAATCAATGACATATTAAAGTTGTCCATAGATTGCATTAATTGCATATGTTATTAGTATGCATAACAGGTTGACGGGTCTAACACGGGTCAACTAAAAACGGTTTCATGTTGTATCCGTGGTTAAAAAAGTTTTATTTATAGTGGCTAATTGATGCCAAATAATAAAGTCAGTTTTGAGTTACTCAAGACAAAAGTTTGCCAATTCATCACCAATAAAATTAGGTAAAAAAAAAAAAAAAAAGTTTTTAGCACAAAGTGTTATGAAAATAAATAGAAAACCGTTATATGAATGTTCATCCGTGCCGTGCATCAACACTAATTTTACAAGTACTGGGAACTTCATTCCTAAAACGGTTTTCTATTTAATCTCATAATTTCGTCCAAATGGGAATATAGCGATTTTGAAAATATACCTAGGTAGTGTATTGTCTTTGTCTGGAAAGTAACTAAAAATATTCTGGACATGTTAGGTACTAAAAAAAACCACTAATTCATGGAAATTGGTTTTCAATCTCTCTCTTTCTCTCTCTCTCATCTTAGCGTATTCCCAGTTGCATTCTCAGCTGTAATGCTGTGAAGCCCGGGGTCCGCTTTCCGGCTTTTCCTTCTCCACTTCGCTCGATCTTGAGCATCCTTGATTGTAAGACGATTGGCACGCATATCATCCTTGACGACGTCAAGCCAGCATTTCTTGGGTCTACCACGTCTGCCGGGCCCCGGCGGAGGCGGCATAGCTATACATTTGTTTCCCACGTAGCTTGCCGGTTTCCGCAAGTCATGACCGTACCAGCGTAGGCGACTTTCTTGCAGTTTGTCTGCTATGTCACGGACATGAAGGCTGCCGCGGATGCGGGTGTTTCTCACGCGATCTCTCCGTGATACTCCGCATATCCAGCGCAACATTTCGGCATCTCCGCGACACGCAGTTCCTGTTTGTGTCACTCAAGCAATGGCCACGCTTCACTGCCATATAAAAGGACAGGTCTAATGATGGATTTGTAGACCTGTCCCTTTAACCTAACCGGCATTTTAGGGTCACAAATGACACCCGTTACCTCCCGCTACTTTGCCTATGCGGCAGATATACGGGCCTTGACGTCGGCATCGATGTCTCCGGACGCGTGAAGTACAGATCCCAAGTATTTAAACTGGTCCGTACGCTTGACCAAGTTTTCGCCTATGCGTACGGGTTGGGGATCTGTAGAGTTGCAGGCCATGTATTCAGTCTTCGCCACATTTAGCTTTAGACCACCGTTCTCAAGTGACTCCCTCCACGCATTTGCGCGTCGCACTAGTCTCCCTCTGTCCGCATCCGCCAGTGCAATATACTCAGCGTACACGAGCAGCCGAGGGGGATGCTCGTATGTGTCTCTGATGCTGTTCGATACATCGTCTAATATCACACTGAACAGGTAGGGACTGCGGACCGAGCCTTGGTGCACCCCGACAGTAACGGGAAAGGGTTTGGTGTCACTAACAGCAGTCCTAACTATGGACTCGGAATCGCGGTACATGTCGCGGATTATGTCAATATAGATCTCTGGCACCCCTTTGGACCTCAGTGCCCACCAGATCATCTATCGTGGAATACAGTCAAAGGCCTTCTCCGTATCCAGAAACAGGAAATGGAGAGGCGTTTTTGCTCTGTATTTCTCCATGATGACCCTTAGGGCAAAAATGGGGTCCGAAGTTCCGAATCTGCACTCTCCTGCCGGAGCCGAGAGTCTATAATCCTCTCGAAGAGCTTCATGGTGTGGGACATGACCTTTATACCGCGGTAGTTGCTACACTCTTGCACCGATCCCTTTCCTATAAAGACTGGAGTAATAATACTCAGCCTACATTGGTCAGGGATTTTGCCGGTGAAGAGTATGCGGTTGAAAAGGTTTATTAGGATGCCCACACCATGGGGTCCCATAGCCTTCCAGGCTTCGATGGGAGCTCCATCGGCTCCAACAGCTTTCCGGTCCTTCATGCAGCGAAGAGCTGAGTTGACTTCCTCAGACGTTATTGGTGGCACTAGTCCTTGATTTGGAGGGAGGTCCGGTGGCTGCACCTCTTTATGCTGCTGATTCAGCAGCTTGTGGAAATACGAGCGCCATCTCTCCTTCACCGCGAGGTCTTCGCACAAAAGGTTGCCATCAGGGTCTTTAACGCAGCGGCACTTGGAGATGTCCTGTGCCGCTTTGACCCTGGAACGTGCCAACATATAGATAAGCTTCTGCCCCTCAGGCGACTCCAACTTATCGTACAATGGCTGTACGTGGTTACGCCTGGCCCGGGCAACGGCTTTCTTAGTGGCCCGTTTTGCAACCCTATATGCGTCGCGGTCTTCAGGAGATCCGGACGCTTGCCACGTTTTAAAGAGTGCTTTCTTCACTCTTATCTCCCTCTGGACTGTATCGTTCCACCACCAGGTTTCCTTGTCACACTTGCGTCCGCCTTTTAACATCCCAAGCACTGCCTTTGCCGTACCAGAGATAGCTCCCTGAATCCTGTCCCAGTAAAGTTGGACTGGTTCGCCATCGGTTTCAGCGCATTTAGTACCGATCGCAGTTGCGAACTCTTGGGACTTGGATTCTCCGAGCTGCCACAACTTTATTTGCCGTCAACAGCGCTCAGTGGGCTTGCCAGCAGGTTTCACGCGAAGATCCATGACAAGGAGACGGTGTTGTGCAGTGTGACTCTCACCGGGTATAACTTTGCAGTTGGTTACTTTGCCAATGTGGTCTCTTCTGATGAGAAAGTAATTGATTTGGGTAGCGTACCCCCCGCTCCTGTAGGTGATTAGGTGCTCGAATTTCTTTTTGAAGAACGTGTTCACTACGGCGAGGTCGGCCGCCGCACTCGTCGAGAGAATTTCTCCACCCTCCAGGTTGCGGCTTCGGTATCCATAGCCGCCATGTACGCGCTCAAACTCCTCACATGCCTCACCCACATGACCGTTTAAATCGTCACCCAAAGCGATCGCCTGCGACAACGGGATGCCACGCAGCACCTCGCGGAGTAGGTACCTACCAAAATCGCGCCTTTTCGGCGTCGCTACAGCCAGCCTGTGTCGCGTAGGCACTTATCAGATGAGTCATAACCCTTTCGATAAGCATCACCACGACCATAAGCCGGCTACTGTAGCGTTTAACCTCCAGGACGCTATCCTGAAGCCCCTCAGACAGGACTACGGCCACCCTATCCTCGCCACCAGGTGCACCGGTGTAGATCAGCTTGTAACCATCCCCAATGGACCGGGATCTGCTGCCATTCCACCGAGTCTCCTGCAGAATCGCTACGGCTACTTTTCGCCTGGCCTGGGTACATCGGCCAGCTCCCTCGCGCGTCCAGTCAGCGTGCCAATGTTCCATGTTGCGAAGGGGAGTTTCTGGGTTGGGGCGTGCGTCTTTGGCCGTGTCCACCCCTGACACGGTAGCCCTGGCCCACTTGTCACAGGAGTCGGGTGGGGCTCCTGCGCGCCATTTTGCGGTAGCGCCCTATCCCTATACTTGACCCTTTTTTGACGTTCCATATACATATGAATTTCTATATATATATGTTTTCAATATTTATTATAAAAGTGAATGCATTATGTTCAGAACTAAAATCCATGCAATATGAGCTAGCTGACGGGCAGGTCAGTAATTGCTTATTTATTTTCAGGTTTGTAATGGCGAGTCTGCTAGCAGTGACCATGTGCAGTACCTACTATGTCAAAAACTACAAATTAAATCCTAAATCATACGGTAAGCATCATTCTTCAAGCGGGTTTGCACGGGCATGTATTATACTTATACCTCGTATAAACCTTCTCGGTAAATAATCTCTCCTGCTTCTGCGCTAAACTCAATATTCAACGGCAGAATCCCTTGCTACGCTCGGGTTTCTACTGATATATTCTTTGTTTTACATATTCAAATTTCTAAGTAACGTTTATTTTTATTTATTACTATAGACACTGGTGGTATTACTTTCAATTCATTTTTTTTCTCATAGATATTGTTTCAATTTTGATTCTGTGTCTTTATAATAGTTACGGTAGGTGCCTTTATCTCATTATTACTATAATTCATCTTCGCCTTATATTTCCAGCCCACGAAATCCTCAGGTCTTTCTGCCTGAAGAGAAACTACGCTAGCCTTACTAGTGTCTTTGAGGACGAGGTTTACAGCATTAACGTGATGAGGCTCTTTATGACGGTTTTCGTAGTTTGCAGCCATAATCTTACAACTTTTATTCCCAAACTAATGAATAACGGACTTAGAAGTTTTTTTTTTAAGGTGAACTATTTACTTTTTTTTATTTTACTTTAAGATAGCTTTAATAATATCTTTATCTGTAACATGATAATATACTAATACGTATATATATTTGAAGTCCTGAAATTTCAAGAATAATGAAACACATAACGTAGACCATAATACATATAAGTTTTAATTCAAAATTTATTGGACAACATGCATACATCATGTGGATACTGTGGTTCCCGGCAGAGTAGAATAGGACCACTCCAAGTCTTTCCATGGATGTCGTAGAAGGCGACTTAGGAAACACAAGCTAAACAAAGCTTATAAACATCACTGGCCAATAATATATGGCTCTGGTAATACAGAGAGGGTTGTGCTCCTGCAATGGAGACTAGAAAAGACCTGACGATGATGAATGAATGAAAATGAATGAAAAACTCTTATTGCACCTAAAAATAATTAACAAAATACAAATTGTAAATATATATACACAGATACAATGGGCGGTCTTATCGCTGACAGCGATCTCTTCCAGACAACCAGTGGATGGAGACAAATGTAGGCACGTGAAAAAGAAACGGTGGCGCAAAGAAAACGATAAAATAAGATAAATAGTTACATAAATAAAACTTTTTTTTTCGGGGGTAGGTGTAGAATTGTAAACATCAAAAATATTACATCCTTATTTATATTTTATTTATAAATTAAATTAAAGTATAAATTTGCACTTTTATGATTAAAACCAAATTATAGAAGTCTAGTCTTACCTGCAGTAGTAATTTCCTTTCACATTTCACTACACTATGGAGACAATACAACATTCAGTGGATGAGTTGGCAAACATATTTCACAGCAAGATGAGTGAATTCCAAGATGATCTCCAAAGGGCTGGCTCCAATCCCGCAACAGTAAGCTTGCTGTCATCGCAGTTCTCCACCTTCAAAACGTTTGCCATCGCAGCTCTTGGTGCCCTACAGCAACAGGTTACTCTTCTCGGACAACAACAAGATGGCTTTGAGATGCGTAGCAGACGGAAAATGTTGCTAATCCATGGAGTTGTAGAGGACAAGCAGAATATGGCTTCAGTGGTGACTAATGTTATCACCGAGAAAATGGCTGAGGTCGACTTCACCACTCAGGACATTGTGCGCTGTCATCGCTTGGGAAAACCAAATACAGGCAAGCCTCGACCGATACTTGTTAAGTTCCGCACGCAAGCATTGAGAGACAAGGTTTGGTTCTCCAAGTCATCATTGAAGGGCTCTGGCTTAACACTGTCGGAGTTTCTAACAAAGGGTCGACACATGGCCTTCCTAGCAGCGCGGGAGCACTTCGGTGTCCTTAAATGTTGGACGAGGGATGGCTTCATCCATGTCATTTCTCCCGATGGTTCGAAGCACCGCATTAGCACGATGGCAGAAGTCAGCGGGCTCATTGGTTCGTCTGGAGCGGCGGCGACTTCCAAGTCGCCAAGCAGTGCGGCTACCGTGCCCAAGGCAGCGACTGTGGCCTCAACTGTGGGCCTCGCAGCGAAAAACAAGCGCGCCGCGTCTAAGAAATGAGCCGGGAAGAGCTGCATCATTGGTTGCAAATCTTCGCATAACCTATTTCTTTTGTGCTGACCATACACAGTTTCTCGATAGACCTTAACATATTTAAGTACCTACTTATGAAACTGTACCTCCACTTTAGATTAATTTGTAACAATTTTATTTGTATTTCTACCATCACATATTTTTGTTTCTATAAATGACAATGTGAGGTGTTGTGTTGTGACAGTCTGACAGTGACACTGTTGTGGCGTATCGGACCTGCCGTACGCCAACCTTCTTTGTAAATAATCTCATAGAGATGACGACATCGTCGAGCGCACGTCTAACAGTGCGCGCGCATGGATGGCCCCTTCATATCGAACCTGTCAAATCGGCCGTCACGGAAAATTCCCTTGCATATATTTTATTAATTATTTTATATCAAAACAGTGCAATAATCATTGTTAATATATAAATAAATACATAGCAGCATACCAAATACTTTCACTGCTATATTGGTGACCCCGACGTGATACCGCAACCGTACTTCGCGAAGATGGGAAAGGATGAAAATTTTGGAATCCCAACGGCCGAACCAACTCAAGGTACATTTCAACAAACATTTAAAGTCGGCGTCAAAATTCCGCCATTCTGGCCTGACCGCCCAAACCTATGGTTCGCACAATTAGAAGGTCAATTCATATTAGCCGGTATAACAGCCGATACTACCAAATTTTATACTGCGTGTAGTTACTTAGAACATCAGTATGCCGTTGAAGTCGCAGATGTCATTGAGAACCCGCCCAAAGAGAATAAATATGAAACGCTCAAGAGAGAGTTGGTGAAGCGTATGTCAGCCCCAAGAGAGGAAAAAATCTTACAGTTCCTGAATAAAGAAGAAATGGGCAATCGTAAACCTTCGCAGTTCTTAAGGCACTTAAGACATCTGGCGGGCCCTCAAATCTCAGACGAATTTATACGCACGGTATGGTGTAATGGCTTACCTTCGCAAATACAGCCAATTATTGCGTCGCAGACCGACTCACCACTAGAGAAATTAGCTGATTTGGCTGATAAAGTAATCGCTATCGCCTCGCCCGCTTCCCAGGTATGTGACGTTAGACCAACAACTTCTTCAGCTGACCCGTATTTAGGTATAATGGAGAGTATGGCCAAGCAAATAGAGGAGCTGCGCAGTCAAGTACAGCAGCTAGCCACGCGAGAGAGTCGGCCCAACTTCAGACGATATCGGTCTAGTTCGCGATCCCGGTCACGTGGTAATGGCCTATGTTTTTACCATCGCAAGTTTGGTGCTGCGGCCTTCAAATGCACAACGCCCTGCGCATATAAAAAGCCGGAAAACTCCAGCGGCAGCCACTAGTGGCGGCAAATGACTGCCCGCAAGGAAACGGCCGCCTCTTCGTCGTCGACAGGAAGACCCGGGCAGAGTACCTCATTGATACAGGATCTGACCTCTGCGTATTCCCCAAATCGATGGCCAAAGGGTTCCGTCCTCGTACTACGTATGAGCTGTATGCAGCGAACAACACCCGTATTAATACGTACGGATTTCTGGATTTGTGCCTTGATCTTGGCCTGCGTAGAGACTTCCGCTGGCGCTTCATCGTGGCTGAGGTATCCAGGCCCATCATAGGAGTTAACTTCTTACAGCACTACAATCTTCTGGTAGACTGCCGACAACATCGACTGGTTGACGGACTCACAACGCTTTGGATCACAGTCCCATGTCGTCACAGCACTTCGCCAGAGACCGAAGCAGTCAAGACCATCAGCGGTGACTCCAAATACCTGGACTTGCTGAAGCAGTACCCAACCCTCACCACGCCAGCAGGTAGGCCCACAGAACCCAAGCACAATACTAAACATCACATCCGCATGACTCCAGGACCTCCAGTGGCAGCTCGTCCTCGCAGATTGGCCCCTGATCGCCTAAAAATCGCAAAGCAGGAGTTTGATGCTATGTTGCAGAATGGAACAGCACGACGTTCGGAAAGCTCATGGTCGTCCCCACTCCATCTCGCTCGTAAGAAAGACGATGGCTGGCGCCCATGCGGTGATTACCGTGTTCTCAATGCGAGAACAATTGCAGACCGCTACCCAATTAGACACATCAACGACTTCACTTACCAGCTGTCAGGTGCCAAGATCTTCTCGAAAATTGACATGATCAAGTCGTATAATCAGATCCCAGTCGAAGAAGCTGATATTTCGAAAAATGCCATCACAACACCGTTCGGGCTCTTCGAATTTCCGTACATGACATTTGGTCTACGAAACGCAGCTCAAACCTTTCAAAGGTTCATCGATGAAGTACTGCAAGGCTTGGATTTCGCGTACGGATATTTGGACGACACCTTGATCTTTAGCAGGTCTGAAGAGGAACACCTCCAACACCTGGAAATCTTGTTCGAGCGTTTCAAGGACTACGGCTTACTGATTAACGTGTCCAAGTGCGTTTTTGGCGTTGAGGAAATACAGTTCCTAGGATATTCTGTTTCCACAGATGGTATCAAGCCCTTAACAGAAAAGGTAGAAAGTATACAAGCCTATCCTCCTCCGTCAACAGCTAAACAACTTCGACGTTTCTTGGGCATGTTCAATTACTATCGCAGATTCGTACCAAAAGCTGCTGAACTTCAAGCACCGCTCGACAAAGCCCTCACTGGCAATATCAAAGGAGCTACTCCCATTAACATGACGGAAGAAATGTTATCAGCTTTCAACGCTTGCAAAAACTGCCTATCTCAAGCTGCACTTCTTGCACATCCAGATGTCAACAAAGAACTGGCATTGTTCACTGATGCATCCGACGGAGCCATTGGTGCAGTTTTGCAGCAGAACAACAACGGCAGCTGGGAGCCTCTCGGTTTCTTTTCCCGCAAACTTTCGTCATCACAAAAGAAGTATAGCCCATATGATCGAGAGTTGTTGGCTATTTACGAAGGCATCCGATACTTCAAGTACATGCTGGAAGCTAGAGTGTTCACGGTTTACACAGATCATAAACCCATCACATTCGCTTTCACCACCAAAAGAGACGGATGCTCACCCAGACAGTTCAGATACCTCGATTACATTTCACAATTCACCACTGACATCAAATTCATATCCGGTTCTAACAATGTCGTCGCTGACGCTATGTCCCGCATTGAACAAATTTCATCTTTCATCAACTTCGCAGATCTTGCAAGAGATCAGGAGCAAGACCCTGAACTGCAAGACCTGTTAAGGCAGAAATCATCCCTCATCCTCAAGAAACTGCCTGAGAACAATTTATACTGCGACATCTCATTAAATCACCCACGTCCATACCTAACCCCTTCCTACCGCAGGAAAGTCTTCGAGAAGATGCACGGTTTGAGCCACCCCGGAACCAAGGCAACCGCTCAACTCATCGCCGAACGCTTCATTTGGCCTGGGTTGCGCAAGGACTGCACCCGCTGGACTCAGCAATGCACAGATTGCCAACGAAGCAAGATCTCCCGTCATCTCTCTTCCCCTTTTCAAACTTTTCCTGTACCTTCAGAACGTTTTTCCCACGTTCATCTTGATCTCATTGGTCCTTTATCCTTTTCCAAAGGGTATAAATATTGCCTCACCGTCGTCGACCGTTTTTCCCGCTGGCCTGACGCCTATCCCCTGGCGGACATCACTGCAGAAACTTGTGCCAGTGCCTTTTTATCCAACTGGATATCGCGCCATGGTTGTCCTTCCACCATCACTACCGACAGAGGACAGCAGTTCCAGTCACACCTGTTTCAAGCCATTTCGCGACTGATTGGTGCAGAACATCGCCCCACCACTGCCTACCATGCGCATTGCAATGGACTGGTGGAGCGTCTCCATCGCCAGCTGAAGGCAGCCATCATGTGCCACAACAACCCACAGTGGACAGAAACCCTCCCTCTTGTGCTGTTGGGCATACGAGCAGCTTGGAAGGAGGACCTCGGCGCGTCGGCTGCTGAGATGGTCTACGGCGAGCCTCTGAGACTACCTGGGCAATTCTTTACTCCATCTTCAGCCAGTCATCTGGATCCTGTGGACTACGTGTCACGCCTAAGGAAACACATGGCTGGATTGTCTCCTGTGCCTACATCAAATCACGGCAACAAAACTTTCTACGTGCCAAAGGACATACATACGTCGGATTACGTATTTCTACGCCGGGGCCCTGAAAGACGAGCCCTTGAATCGCCATACGTCGGCCCATATAAGGTACTGCACAGAGAAGCCAAAGCCTACAAAATTGAAGTCCAGGGCAAAGAAATTACTGTCACTGTAGACAGACTGAAGCCAGCGTATCTTACTTTAGATGATAATAAAACTTCAAACAAGACAACCGTCCATCCTTCTTCAGCACCTGAAGAAAAGGATCCTCCACGGACAAGGAGCGGACGTGTAGTCAGATTCCCCGCTCATCTTCAGCACTATCGACCGTGAACCGGTCTCAGCGGGGGAGTAATGTGGCGTATCGGACCTGCCGTACGCCAACCTTCTTTGTAAATAATCTCATAGAGATGACGACATCGTCGAGCGCACGTCTAACAGTGCGCGCGCATGGATGGCTCCTTCATATCGAACCTGTCAAATCGGCCGTCACGGAAAATTCCCTTGCATATATTTTATTAATTATTTTATATCAAAACAGTGCAATAATCATTGTTAATATATAAATAAATACATAGCAGCATACCAAATACTTTCACTGCTATACTGTGACAGCCCGGTTGAAGTTTCTATTTCAATATGTAAATGTCACTGTCAGTTTTACTGTCGCTATACGTAAGCAAAAGAAATAGGGATTTCGCAGATAAGACGTTTTATACTATTTATTATTTAGTATAGCTTATTTTAAATTGGTCTTTTGCACAAAAATGTTGTTTATTTCTTCTCTTTCGATCTATTATGTGACTTATCTTTTGAATTTATTTTTGCCTCTACAAATTATTGTATTAATTATAGTATTTCTCTCTTCTGTCCTCTCTTTCAGGCTACTAGCAGTTAGACTTCATTTAACTTTAAAAACTTTTTTTAAGTTTTTATTTTTATTTTTATTATTTATATTTAATATTTATTTAATTATAATATTATTTTGTACACATTATAATGTCCGACATACATGATCACTCTTTTCACTCCTTTTCTTCATCTTCTAGTTATCAAAGCTTGCCTACTCCACTTGACGATGTTCTTACTAATGAATTTTTAAATTTTTCAAAAAATTTCAACGTTCTTCACTTCAATGCTCAAAGCATTCCTGCTCACTTTGCTGATATGCTAGCGACATTTGATATCAAAAACGTACATGCTATCCTTGTCTCTGAATCATGGCTAAAGCCTTGTCTTCCCTCTACGTCTTACTCATTGCCGGGTTTTCAGCTTATTCGTCATGATCGCACTGGTAAGGGTGGTGGTGGTGTAGCCATATACTTAAGATCTCACCTAGCCTATAATATACTTCGCAGCTCGAACAATTTAAACCCTTCCCAAGAACCGGAATATCTTTTTCTAGAAGTAAGTCTCTCACATACTAAAATCCTGTTAGGTGTTTTTTACAATCCCCATTCTACGATAGATTATTTTACTAACTTAGAAAATCTTCTAGAAGACCTTATGCCTCAATATAGTCACACTATAATTCTCGGCGATTTTAATACTTGCATTCTAAAAAATGATTATAGAACGAAAAAATTAACATTATTGGCTGACAGTTGCAACTTAAATATAATGCTTAAAGACACACCGCAACCTACCCACTTTTTCCCAGGGTGTAAACCAAGCTTGATCGACCTAATTCTGGTTTCCTCTTCTGATCATGTGGCTACATTTGGACAACATCCTGCGGAAGCGTTCTCTTATCATCACCTTCTCTTCCTTTCTTATAAAGTCCGCCCTCCTAAGCTTAGATCCAAAATCCTTATGCAGCGCAATTTTGGTGCCATTAATGTTGAGAATTTCCGTGCTGATGCAATGAGCTGTGACTGGGAATCCATTATAGCTACGCAGTCTGTTAATACACAGGTTGAAAGGTTTAATGAAACTATTTTAGCCCTGTTTGATCGTCATGCACCTATTCGTCCTGTACGAGTTAAACATTTACCAGCTCCATGGCTCACAGATGAAGTTAGAAAGTTTCAAGCACTAAAAAACAAGGCTAAGTCCAAATATTCATCTAATCCAGACAGATATCGCGCCCAGTATGTTAAAGCCAGAAATAATTGCAATAAGGTTTGTAGAGAGGCTCAACGTCGCCACGTCTTCCAGTCAGTTCAAAACGGCGATCCAGCCAAAGTCTGGAAATTTCTCAGGTCTTTAGGAGTTTGTAAATCAAACGATAACTGTAATTCCAACATTGACATCGATGGTTTGAATAACCACTTCACCACTTCTGTTGCAATTGATGCTAACACCAAGTCCAATACTCTCAATTCACTACTAAGTCGTTCACCTCCAACCTTTGATCCTTTTACTTTCTGTCCAATTGCCGATCGTGATGTTGAGAAAATTGTACGATCTATCTCTTCAAATGCTGTTGTCAGTGATTGCATTAGTCGTAATATGATCATCCCTATCCTTGATATACTTCTTCCTATCCTTACTCTTATTATTAACAACTCCTTATCCTCTGGTATTTTCCCGGACGCCTGGAAAGATGCTCATGTTACTCCTTTACCCAAAAAGAACAATCCTGGCTCATTTACTGATTTCCGCCCGATTTCCATTCTTCCCTTTCTTTCCAAAGTCCTTGAGAAAGCAGTTCAACTACAACTTAGTCATTTCCTTAACGTGAATGATCTGCTTAATCCTTTACAATCCGGCTTCCGTCCTGGTCATAGTACGACTACTGCCCTAATGAAAGTCACGGAGGATATTCGCTGGGGAATGGATAATAAGCTTATAACTGTTATATCTCTTCTAGACTTCAGCAATGCTTTTAATGCAGTAGATTTTGATATACTGTTAGGCATCCTGCGTTCTCTCAACATATCTCCCTCGGCAGTGGAGTGGTTTCGATCTTACCTGTATGGACGTCGGCAACGAGTTTGCATTGAGGATAAATATTCTTCTTGGTGCGAGGTGACTTGTGGCGTACCGCAGGGTGGCGTATTATCACCTCTTTTATTTTCACTTTTTATTAATTCCATAACATCACAGCTTCAGTCCTCCTACCACCTTTATGCAGACGATTTGCAAATTTATTCACAAGCCGATGTGGAAAACTTCGCATCTGCTATTGACACAATCAATCATGATTTGGAAAGCTTATCTGTCTGGAGTAAATCCCATGGCCTCCAAATTAACCCAACCAAGTCCCAGGCCATTATTATTGGTAACCCCCGACTTACTATCAATATCGATATGTCACTCATGCCCCAGATAGTTTTTAATGGTGTGGTTATAAGCCTGAGTAAGAAAGTTAAAAATTTGGGACTTATGATGGATAATAAACTAAACTGGGCACCGCAATTAGCTGAAGTCAGTAGAAAAATTTTCTGTGCTTTTAGTTTATTTAAGAGGCTTAGAAAATTTCTGCCAATGCGCACCAAAACTATGCTTGTAAACTCCCTTCTTATCCCTTTCCTTGATTATGCCGATACATGTTACCTTAATATCACAGAGGAGCAACTTGACAAACTTGAGCGTCTCCAAAATATGTGCATTAAGTTCATCTACGGTCTTCGTAAGTACGACCATGTGTCTCAATTCCGCTCTGAACTCAAGTGGTTACCTATCAGACTTCGCCGAGATTGGCATACCCTTTCCCAGTTATATACCATACTCTTTAATCCCAAATCTCCTAGGTATTTAAGGGAACGCTTCGTTTTTTTCCGTGATGCAGTGTCGCAAGGTCACAACTTACGTAGTGCTGAAAATCTACTTTTAAAAATGCCTACACACTCCACTGAATTTTATGGAAAATCATTCACGGTCAAGGCAGTTCGACTCTGGAATGCACTACCACCATCCATCCGGCGTGCTGAAACGCTAGCCAGCTTTAAATCTCAAGTGAAGTCGCACTTTCTATCCTTATTATAATATGACTTTCTTTATTTCCACACTTACCTTGCTCGGATTTTCTTTTTTGTGTACATATTGATATAGATATGTATGTATTTATGTATATATTTTATATTTGTATGTATGTATTGTATGTATCTTTATTAATTACACTTTTTTCTTCTTGCATATAACTTCGCATCTCACCTGTTTTCGTTAAACATCTCCAAGTACCTCGGTTGCCTGGAAGAGATTGCAGCTGCGATAAGGCCGCCTTTTGACATCTGTTTTCTTTAATCTATTACTCTGTATCATTATGTTTTGGTGCAATAAAGATCTTAACTAACTAACTAACTATAAATAAGCCTACTTTTAAATTAGCATATATAAATACACTACACTATATATTCTATAATATACTTACACATAAAAACTACATATTTATAATACAATTATATATCTAATTATATAGGTATAATAAATATAGTATACATATATATAAATACATATACTACAATTGCTTTAATAATGTACGATTACTCAGCTAGATAGACTTCTTTAAGTCTTGAAGACAGAGACAGATTGTGCGCGGTGATGATGACGATGATGATGACGATACATACATAATATTATCATGCCTGTTTCCCATAGGGGTTGGCAGACACTATGAATCTTCACTTGCTACGATCTCTTGCAAATATTATTCCTTTCATGCATGCTCTTCGGTTTTGAGTACTCCTTATGTTACCTTTCTTAAAATGATCTGCAATTTGGGGCGCAGAACGTTCGGTAAAGTTGACTCGGACAAGCTCTTATTGGACAACGATTTTGTTTTAAATACGCGTTTATTTGTAACAAAGCGAGAGAAATGACGAGTATGATATTTGAATAGCAAATAAAATAAGAAACCTTTACATGGGCTGTTAGCGTCATTATATTCTGAAGCGGTGTATCTATGATTAAAAGTACAATTAGTCTTGTGTCCAGCAATCCAGGGTACGTATTCAGAGTTGAGTTATAAAAGTGATGTAATGTCAACTATATAACCAAACACATGACCGTAAATAGCGTAAAATCAGCACTTTTAAGGCATAGTTTTATCGTTATTATTAAATTAACCAATTCGTAGATCTCTAGTAGATAAAATCTAAATAGTTCTTTACCTATACATTTTAGAAAAACCTGTGAGAATTACGGAACCCTGTTCACGCGAGTTTTATTTAACACTAGACAATAAAAGACACTAGACGATAAAATTAGGTCTTTAGAAAGTGGCAGGCATATAGCAAATAGATTTAGTTTTAAGTGTATTTGCAGGACTTTGATGAGAATGCTCATCCGACAATGTGGGACAACACAGTGGCGGTGGACATGTTCTTCACGATCTCCGGCTTGCTGATGGTGCGCGGGTTCCTCGGCAGCAAGCTGGCCAGCCCGCTTAAGTTCGTGTTCAAGCGATACGCGAGGTACGCTCCAACATCACTCGCCTTTTAAGATTATTAGGGTGGCCTCCAAACCTATGGGTGCACGCACACGTGACCCTTATATAACCTTATCATTGCCTTCGATCTGTTTCGTTTAATATTTTGAGGAGCTCGGTGGCCAGTGGGTACCTATGTATTACTAGCGTTTTCGCATATTATGAGCAAATCGATGGGCCGTATTTCCATTCAAGCGTAGTCCCCTGGTTCCTCGCCGGGTAGTGCTAGTAGAGCAATCATTATTAAAAAAAAAAACTATTGTTATTGTGGTATATCGATCGATACATTAAAACACGGGTTACTAGCAAGACATATATTTGACAACTGAGGGTGCATGTTCGACAGTGACAGGTCTAACTGAATCATAGATGATAGATACTATAGCCACACCAGACCTCCAACAGCATAAAGATGCTGCCTACAGACAGCATGCTGAAGTGGCGGTCGGCTGTTCTCTACCCACGTATCAATTGCAAGTACGAGTACAATTTTGATCACAACATCAGTGTGCGCACGCCTCCTGTAATGATGGCTCCTATGCTTCTGAAATTCTAAAATATTCGGCTACAATTTCTAAGAAGAATAAAAGGGTATAGGACTAAAACGTGGCTATTAGTAGTAGCGCCGCCGTACCTGGTTGTGTACAGCATATGTTTTTTTGTTATTTATTTATTCGTTATGTTTTTTCTTTATGACTTATTCAAAAGGACACATAGAGCTTTTAAATAATAATTACTTCAGGTAATATATTTAATAGTTGAAGTTGATCGGATGAAAAAGTTGTTTAGACAAAAAAGTTGCGTCAACAAAAAAGATTTGACATATTTGAAAAAAATTCGAAATTATATGTTAAACCCCCACATCTCCACCATTTTAAAAAAATCCCAAAATCTGTATCGTTAAAAAAATTATATATAATTATCGAACCTGATTATAAAATTTTACGAGAATCGGTTGATAAATGCGACCTGCAGACGAGGACGAACCAAACGACGTACAAACTGACGGACTTTTGAGCATTTTTGGCCAATAGGGAAGGGATGAAAATTTTGGAAACGCTTGTATATTTTCTGTGGTTAGGAATAACATTCCTCGTTACCATAAAAAAATATTTTTCTATTTAGTCAATTAATTATACAAAATAAAAATATTTTAAATCCCAATTTTAAACCCATAATCATTCTTACGCCGCCATTTCTTTAGCCCAGACCGTCTGAGGTATTAAAAAAAATAATGTCATATGACACTTGACACTATTTTGACAAATATGACAGTTAAATGACAGTTACATGTCATTTTTCATATGACAGTATCTCTATATTCCCACGGTGGCAGTTAATTAGTCCGGGCAAAAGAAATGGCGACGTCAGTCTGACTATGGGTTTAAAATTGGGATTCAATTTTTTTTTATTTTTTGACGTGACAACGTCTTATAAATTGGTTAGCCGGGTGACACTTCAAGAAACTGCGTTACGCTCCGCTCACGTTATGCGCTCACAATGAGAGCGAGTGAGAGGCACGCGTCCCTTCCACTCGGGCATGGTTAGCCCGCCTAAGAGCGAGAGAGACAGACATAAAAAGACTTGTCACGTAAAACTTTCGCCCGTATACCGACTTTACAGGCAACCAATTTTTTTTATAATTAATTGACTGTATAGAAAAATCTGATATTTTTTTATAGTAACGAGGAAAGTTATTCCTAACCACAGAAAAATATTCAAGCGTTTTCAAAATTTTAATCCCATCCCTATTTCGAAACTCAAACGCTTCGCTCGCTCGATCAATAAGTCTTGTCACTTAGAACACACACCAAAATACATACCATAAGTCCCTAAGGTGAACTGGTAGACAATGCAGAAGTAATATACTACAGAATCCATCATCATGCCCAAAACTGACGCGCCAAAAACCACTCTAATATAGTGAAGCGGACACAACGCATTGCATGCAATTATGATAGAACGCGACTTCTGTAGTATATTACTTCTGTGGCTTAGCATTAAGTTTTACTTTTTGTATTATAATCGTTAGATTATTGTGGAATAAATAAATACCATAAACGTTTGTTTCTTGTTTTTACGTGTAAAACACACGTAAAATATTAGATTTTAACTATTGATAGTATAATTACAAACATATTTTTTTTTATTCATAGGTACTGAACAATTGTTGTATTGTATGTTTTCGCATAATCATTTTACAAGTTGTGTTGATTATGCAAAAATATACTAACCTATTGTTTAGCTGCTAAAAACCCTCAATAAATTTGAATCGTACAATGGCTTGAAGCGTTCAAGGTTTAGGTAGTTTTCCTGCTTTTAAAAATGAAATACAATTTTAAAGTAAAAATTAAAGTAAATGCAAGCAACCTGCAGGTTTTCGTGCAGATTTGGAAGTTGACTAAAATCCATGTTCAGTTTAGAAAATGAGTAAATAACTACAGTCAGTAAAGGGCGGTCCAAAAAAATTACAAATTTGGATTTAAGAACCCACAATTTGACGAGAATCTGAGAAAGAAAGGACGAGTTGATCAGTTGATAGGAAGGCCGGTGGGCGGATTGACATGAAGTACGGTACGTCAATCTAGGGACCCGAGTTTTTAGTGTCATTGCCACCCGTCAAAATTGCTGCACTTTTGTTTTTCGTGTGTGTAAGTGGCCAACTCACTGGTGTAAAGGCAATAGATTATTTTTGCCCTTCAACACCGATAGTGCTACAACCGTCACGGTATAAGTATAATGGGTGCAGGTTTATTGGTGGAAGCAGCGGTCGGATCAGAAAGCGCGGTCACAACTTAGACGGATTTGCATTTAGTTTGTAAATGATTTTTCTTTCTCGCCCTTCCATGCACTTCCAATAACAGTACAGATTGGGGGAGGTACAATCTAAAGAAATGGTTTCATATTACACGCTTTAATTTAGTTTCACCTGTCCCGTGTCTGTGTGTCCGTAATCAAATCTTGCAAGCTCAATTAGATCTAATTCCCATTGTTGAGCTGAAACTTCACATACTTGCGTAACTTGGGTCATCATCATTATCAGAGCGTAATCCTGGTTGCATCCTCAGCGACAACGCTTCAGAGCCCGAAGTCTGCTACCTAACCTCGGTTAATTGACGAGGTTACTGGTTTTTACACAGAGCGACTGCCGTCTGACCACCGCAACCCAAAGGGTAGACCAAAACTAATCCTTGGATACATTTAAACAAACGCTAGATGGCATTCGGGACCCACAGCTTTACGTTTCTTTAGTTGATTTAGGCTTGCAATATCCTAACTAGACTAGAAATAATTTCAAAACCTTTATATGTCTTTCCTCCCTTCACTGAACATGGCCACACAAGTAATACACTAAACATAAATATACTTAAGTAAGTATAGTAAGTATATATAGCTTAATCTGTGTGAATTGTTATACGGACAATACACACAGATTAAGCTAGCCCCAAAGTAAGTTCGAGACTTGTTTTATGGGATACTAACTCAACGATACTACATTTTTTATCATATATATATATATATATATATAGATAAACATACAAAACCCAGGTCAATCTGAAAAAGATCATTTTCCATCGTGGTCTGACTGGGGATCGAACCCAGGACCTCCGGTGTGAAAGCCTGGCATGATGACCACTAGATCGAAGAGGTCGTCAAAAAAAACATATACACAGAAATACAACCTCATCAGAAATCCGAACAATAGGAATCAAAAATGGACTCAAATTGAGAGAAATAATCAAAACCCGAAGGAGAATATACAACTCCAAGAAGTGCCTTTTTACCCTCGACAGAAATCTCCAGACACAAAATCTCTGTGGCGCTGCAATACGCAGGAGGTGAGGAGTAAATGATTTTAAAAGAAATATTGCTAAGCAAGTCAATCGCCACTCCTCCCTCGCCACACCCAATACGGTTTTAATGAGCACATAACCTGGAAGGTCATAAGACAAGGGAGAAAGAGTAGGTTTGAACCAGGTTGCGGAAACTAGTATAACATCGAGTGGAGTGGAAGAGTAGGAATCAACAAAGTCACTATAATGTGCTGGTAAACTTTGAGCGTTGAAGTGGTATACGTTAAAGGAGTGACGAGGATTACTAACAGCAGGATTTAGAAGCATTGTGGTCGTTCTGTAATTGTAACAAAGCGTCGTGAGCGTTTTGATATGGGCCACGAGACGTATTTTACGTCGTGGATGTTTTGCATTGGCCACAACGTGTTGTGGCCTATTACTTTGCTCAATTTGCAATTTTGGTCTTTGAACGTAACGTTTACTTATGTAGTAGTTTGATAAACAAGTGCTCTTTTTTCAGATGTATAAGTCTCCTCAGCATAGCTATATTTGTAAAAACGGTTGCGCTCTCTGAACTGGGCGACGGGCCGATGTGGGCGCCGTTGATGGATGTGGAGCGCGACATCTGCCAACGATATGGCTGGCTCACGTTAGCCATGCTGCAGGATCTCGCGGGAAGCACAAAACACGTAAGGATTCTTGATGCTAATCATAGCACAGAATAAATAATACTAACGTACAGAAGTCTCACTCGGCAAAGAAATTCAAAGAAATATCTAGTACTCAATGTGGTTAGCGATATAGTTTAATTTAGCTCACGTCAGAACTCAGCACCTTTTTGTATAGATACCTAGACATCCATTGCAAGCCAATTTCATTCTTATTCCTCTGGACAAACGATTCGTATAACTGAATTTACCACCCGGAGGGGCGGCCTGCGCGCATAGTAATAATGTAGGTACATTTTCGATACCTTACGTTTAGGTTAGGTTAGGTCGTCGAGCACTGCTCCGGGCCTTTCTTCTCTTTTGACGAATATTTCGCTGTGTTTTATTTATTTATTTTTTTTGTATTATGTTTATAATTTTCTTTGTAGCCAAAACGAATATATATTTAGATAATACATTTTTTCGTATACTTTTCATATAAAAAAGTGATTGTATAAAAAATTAATATGTATTATAAAGACAAATTTAGGGAAATTAGAGTTTAGTATGTTTGTGATTTTTTTCTATCAAGCTAAAAATGTTCAGTCGTGTTTTGGCTATTGGGGTGTCTGTAGAAAATCCTTAAGATTTTTATGTAAATTTTTTTAAGGAATAAGCTGTAGTAGTTTCATAACAGTGACTTGAAAAACACACACGGTATTGCAAATTGTGAAACCACGTCGCCTAAAAGAGTTATTTATAAAATAAGACATGAATGTGATCCCTGCCTTATGTTTAATACAATTATAATCCAAAGTTAGAAGTTACGTTCTTTGGACGTACCTTTACCTGCTTCCCAAAGAGAAGAGGGTTGACGTCAGGCAGGCGGCCGTTTGTAAAACTATTGCCAAATCATTGAAAGTGTTCCGGCTATTTCTTCTCTATTTTACAAGGTCGGCATCCTTGGGTTACCAATGACATGCATATTAAATTTGGAGAAGGAAAAGCGGGAAAGCGCACCCCGGGCTCTGAAGCAGCACAGCTGAGAATGCAACCCGGAATGCGCTTAGACGAAGAAGAATCCAAATTTACAAGGGCTAATTTATTGTATTTTTTGACTTCTTTCCGTTTAAGTACAATTCTGAGGTGATTTAGAGGCAACTTCGCAATTTTTTTCTATTGAGAAAATTTTATGTATTGCACAGTATTGCAAATTGTGAATCCACGTCGCCTTAACAACCAGCCGACTGTCTGACGTCCCTCTTTAGGATTATACACTTACTGACAGACTATTTAGTGCAAAGAAGAAATAGAAGTGAACAGATGTAACCACAAACTTGTTGCAGTGTCTCTTGCCGGCGTGGTCGACGGCGGTGGACTTCCACCTCTATCTGCTGGGGGTGCTGCTGTGCGTCATCTACCGAAAAAACGCTCGCCTGGGAATCTACATATTTTCACTCGCGTGTTTGGTGCTCCTGCCAATGCCTGGCTACATACAGAATAAACACGGCCTTCCCGTTACGTTATTCTATGGTTTTGAGTAAGTATGTGGAAACGACGTAATTTCAATATTTTTAAACTCTAGGTATATAAAATTCTAAATAGCAGGTAGAACAGTAAACAATAAATTGATCGATTTATTGTATGATGTTTTAAGTTAAGATTTGTAATTGTATCAGTCTGCTAAATAATAAGAATGGCAAGATGAAATCATTCTAATTGTTTACATTATATAGTACATTTACTTATTAGCCCCAGCTCGGCATAAACACGTTTTTAATTCACTTGTAGGTGACTTCAATACATTTATAATATTTATATAATATATAAACTCTTTCTAATATATATTTAATTCATACACACTATTTTTAGGGTTCCGTACCTCAAAAGGAAAAAACGGAACCCTTATAGGATCACTTTGTTGTCCGTCTGTCCGTCCGTCCGTCCGTCTGTCAAGACCCTTTTTCTCAGGAACGCGTGGAGGTATAAAGCTGAAATTTATATCAATTACTCAGGTCTACTGTCCCTTGAAGCTGTGAAAAAATCAAACTTCTAAGCCAACGCAATCAAAAGATACAGCCGTTTATGCCGCAAATTTTCGACACTTGCAAGGGAATCAAAACCTACAGGGTGCTTCCCGTGAACTCAGAATCTTGAAATTTGGTACGAAGCAACGTCTTATAGCATAGATAAAGGAAAAATTACGAAAACCATAAATTTTTAGTTACATCACATAATATATATTTTTTTAATAATTTTAAACTTACTACCCATTTCCTCATAAACGCGTAGAGGTATTAAATTGAAATTCATACCAAATACTAAACCTTGCAGGTTTGTACGGAACCCTCGGTGCGCGAGTCCGACTCGCACTTGGCCGGTTTTTTTATTTACACTTTCTTCTATATTCATTATAATTTATTTTCAATAAAACAAACACTGTCGGCTTGGTCGGATAGTACTTATCGAGTCGCGCCGTGCCCTACACAAGATCACCTAGTGTGGACTCGGCCGGCCGGCGCTGCTAGTACATAAACCGGTCGCGCGTTATGTACTCGACGGGCGGCCATTTCGAGACGCGCATGCGCAAGCGTCGCGGCAGTCGAGATTTGCTTATGACGCGGAACGCACGCTTGGCTGCTCTGCCTTATATACATACCGTTGCCCATATTGTACTTTGCCATTGCCGCTTTAACTTCGCGCTAATATTACTTCTGTGTTTCTTCTACTCCTTCTGACTTTCTATCTGTATATCTGTGCTGTGCTTTCAATAAACTCTTCTGTGTGTGTTCTACGTGTGGATTTCATTATTTACCCCTTGCAGACAAGGTAGGCTACATTATATAATTGCCTTACCCACAAACTAAAACATTGAAGATCTAGCTTTTAAGGCGACGTGGGTTCACAATTTGCAATACTGTGCTTGTTTTTGAAAAATCACTGTTATTAAACTACAACAGTTTATTCCACAAAAAAATTACATAAAAATCTGAAGGATTTTCTACACACACCCACAGTAGCCAAAACACGATTGAGCATTTTTGGTGGCTCGATAGAGAAAAATCACAAAGATACCTCTAATTTGCCTAAATTTGTTGACGTGGCTGGGCCTGATGTGGATAATCTAAGTTTTGCTCCGGCTTCCACGCACAGAAATTTACTCTAGCCGAAGCGAGACAGCGAGATCATGCGGGGTGAAAAAATCATGGTAGGTCAATGAGGCTGGTTTTGGTTTTGAGGTCTTTTTCGTTTTACAAAGAATATTTTAGAGTTATTTAAAAAGTAAGACATATTATGACTGCCTTAAGTTTAATACAACTATTATCCAAAGTTACAAGGGCTAATTTATTGTATTTCTGGAATACTTTCCGTTTTAGTATAATTATGAGGTGATTTAGAGGCAACTTCGCAATTTTTTTCTAGAGAAAATTTCAAGCAAACGAGTTTTCAAAACATATTATGTATAGAATTAGTCCTGAACTATGCTGTGTTTTTATTTCAAAGTGAGTATTTCATTAGTATTGATAATATTTAAGATCGCTCTAAATACTTTAGGGTAGTACGGGCTCTTAAGCGAAATCTTAATAATATAGTCAGCAATAATGCAGAATGATAATTTAATAGTACATTACGATATAAGTGCGTTATGGTGGTTATAACACACTAAGCAGAATTTCAGCCCGAGCGAAAGCGAGGGCGTAAGGAGCTGAGTGTGTTTAGCCAATATACGCCCGTATATCGTACGACGTTTTTCAAAATACTTGCGAGGGAAAATACCTAATAAACTGATATTTTTGATTTTAAATAAACTCAACCATAAAACTTTGATGCACACTGTTGCTTTCCCGCCGTTTTACTTTCTAAAATCAGCAGGGCGCGCGGCCTACTGGACGGAGCGGCGCAGCATGAGAATTCAAAATTTGAAAAAAAAAAAAAAACAATTGAAGCGTATGTAAGATACAAAGATAAATATTGAAACAACGATGACGTTCGATGTCTGATTTATTCTTTTTCTTTGTCTAACCTTCACCTTATGTTATCTAACTATCTCGCTCACACACAACTGTCAAACTTTCTTACTCTCTCATTCATACTGGATTTACCATCAATTCTGTCCCTTTCTTTCGCAATAGCAAATCGTGAGTTATAGAAATATTACTTCACTATTTGCGTTTCTAACACACGCGTGTTTTATAGGCTGCTTTATATAATATATCTAAAACTGGTGAAATTAGATCAAATTTATGAGCAAGGGTGTTGAAAAAGTATATAACATGTTTCACATGCACATTTGCCACTATAAAATCACAATTACAATTGCGCATATCATGTTACAAAAAAAATTAACCAAAACGAAGCCGTGACAATTATTACATAGGCAATAAATGTTCCTATGTTCATTACCTCTATAATATACAGTGTGTATTATAATTTTAGAAAATAACATGTATACTTGATGATAACTGTATCATCAAAGATATTTCCTATATTATATTTTGCAATAAACAAGTTAGTACTAGTTATTTTCATTCAAATGATTTTTATATTTGGTTGTTTACATTATGTCTATAGATAATATCATGGATTAATATTTGGATAATATGGCAGCAGTGGAAAAAAATCTTATGATACGTAATTTTGATTCCATCAACCTTGAGCTACTTCGTGAAGATGCCCTAAACTGCAACTGGTCCGCAGTAGTAAATTCTGAGTCCGTGAACGATCAAGTCCAAACGTTTAATAAAATACTGATTGAGATACTCGTATATAATCGCCATGCTCCTATCCGTCCAGTTTGCATGAAACATCTTGCCACCACCCGTCACCTTGGCTTTGCGCGGATATCAAGCAGCTCCAAAATAAAAAGAATAACGCCAAGAGGAAATATCGGTAAAATCTAGACAAATATCGTTATTCATACATCTCCACGAGAAATCGTTGCAATAAGGCGTCTAAAGAGGCTCAACGTCGCCACATCCATCAATCTGTTGAAATGGTGAACCGTCGAAGGTATGGAAATTCGGCAAAGCCCAAACGAATAATGTTTGACCTGTATGTATGTCTGACTCTATGTTCTCTCGTAACTAATAAACAGCTAAACCAATTTAAATAAATTATAAGTGGTTAGATTTGTCTTAACCACTAGTGTTATAGGCTATATTAAAATTATTGAAAATCAAACTGGCGGAGTTTTGGAGCCAAATTGCGCGGCAAGAAAAATCTTTTCTTTTTAAATTTTATCGAGTGAGAATGTAATTGGTGGTGGGAAATTAAAGGAGTTAATCAAGGATTACAAAAATATAAACAGCTTATTTGTTTAAATGAAATTAGAAATGCTAAAAAACAGCAAATGACATCGCTTCGCCATGCGTATTCCCGGTTGCGTCCTAGGCCTAGGTAGTAAGTACTGCTGTTGTATCACGCAGTCGGGTTTTTTGCGGCATAACGTCCACTGTTTTTTTTAATAATTACTTGTTATCATGATTATTTTCATACCCATTAAACGATTGTTTGTAAAAAACATATTAATTCAAAAATAAAATTTTTGTCCATGGTAATGTATTGACTCTGTATTTGTCTATAACAAAAAAAAATATAGTTGTGTTCTCTTTGGTCTGTATCTCTTCCGCCATCGTTCTTGTGAAATTGAGTCGTCCAATAAATTATTTACCTAAAAATATTTGTTTTATAAATAAATAAAGTTTAATAAATCAAATTTAACTCAACTCCAAATCTTATTGTGCACTGCACAGAATGAGTACGTGCATATCTAGAGAAAGAATGAAAAATTTGATCTTATAATAAAGGAAAATTAATTAAGAATGGCAAAAAGGCTGATGGCAAAAAACGTAAAAAATTAAAAAATTATAATAATAGAAAAATATTTCAATTCAATTTAATTCAATTCTTTATTTGCCTCCCAATTTCGCACGCAACTCAAGTGGCTCCCTATTCAAATCTGCCGTTACTGGCATATTCTTTATCTTCTTATTCTATCCTCTCCAATCCTTCCTATCCCAACTATTTAGAGGAACGTTTCGTTTTTCTTAACGATACCCATTATCACAATTTACACAGTTCGGGAAATCTTGTGCTTAAAATTCCACCTCATTCTACCGAAATGTATTCAAAATCTTTCTCTATCCACTCTGTTCGTCTATCTATGTAACGCTCTTCCACCTTCCATCCGCTGTGAAACATTGTCAAGTTTTAAGAATCAGGTAAAGTCGCATTAGTTTTCGTCTTCACATTAACCTATCTCTACTAAATTATGAATTTCTACCCCTCCCCCTTTGTGTTTGATATTTGTATGTAATATGTATCACTGTTTTCTTATTCTGTTATGTAATATGTATGTATGTATATACATCGTGTTAAGTAAAGAACGCACCTCTCAGATGGTACCTCAGCCCAAATAACTGTACAACTTTTGTTCAACAACTTTCACGAAATCCAAAAAAAAAAACTTCAGATTTTCATACAAATTGACTCTATCAGTCTCCTATCCAGACTATATAGTCCTCTTGCCATCACCTCTAGCCAGACCATTGGTTCTAGAGTCGCGGGGATATTGATGGTGGCAAGAGAATGGAGGATAATATTATTAAGGGCTGCATGACACCCTAAACCAGCCGGCCAGCACTCCTGGTGCAGGAAAGTCCGTGGAGTCCAAATCCATCGACGGTATCCCCGCAGGGGCAAGGATGTGGGACTACACATGTGGCGCCTATCCGTAGCGCTATTGCTACGCGGAACGCATCGTTATGCAGTAACGTGCTCAAATTGACAGATGGTAATGCCTGTAACCAAAGTCCAGATTCCCATTGCGCTACAGCCAGAAGGCGGGCACGCCGAACAGAATTACTTGACGTTTCTATAAAATAATCTTGAGCAATTCTGCAAAGAGGACCGTCTTTGCGAAGTTGGGAAGTCAGGAAATTTTGAATTTGGAAGTAGGCTTTTCTAGGCGTTCCTAGCCTCCGATGCATAGCAAATTTCGTTTGGTGTGTCTTTGTATAATATTTTCTTATAAAGACTTTCAATGCTATGTATCGAAGACAAAAACGCCGGGAGAGCCACATTTGAAATTTTGCGGATACCTAAGCCCCCATATCTGATAGGTAAAGAGGCTTGGTCCCAAATACGATCACGAAAATCTATTATTATTTTTTATTTTTTTATAAATAAAAAAATAATAAATAATAATACTGGGGTCAGACAAAGAGGCACATTGGGTATGCTCTTATGCGCTCTGGCCAAATGGATTTTTAGGCCTCTTTGTCCTTTAAAAAGGCGTGGTTGGGAGCACTTATTGCATTGAACTAAGTTTTCCGACGATGTGCCTGGGACAGTGGTACTGCAGGATGCACCTCCGCTCGGCAACATCGATCAATAATAAAATATTATTTTAAAAAACTTACGTGTAGGATTATATAGACATAAAAACTTAAAATAATGGATTAATATTAGGTCCTTTCATATGAAATTGCCGTTCAGTATCAAAAAAGTGAAACAAGTTTTTTTTAATGAAATTATTATTTAATCAATCGAAGTATGCGCCGTTGTTATCGATACACTTCCGCCATTTTATAGGCAGATCATTGATACCTTTGGAAAAAAAATCCTGGGAGCGAGAGTCTATGAACTGTTTGAAGGCGGTTTTGACTGCCTCATCAGATTTGAAATTTTTTCCTTGTAAAAAGTTATCCAAATTTTGAAAAAAGTGGTAATCAATTTGGGGAAAGATCTGGAGAGTATGGTGGGTGACGCAGAGGTTCCAGTCGCAGCTCCTCTAACTTGGCGATCGTTTGATGTGCAGTGTGTGGTCTAGCGTTATCCTGAAGGAGCAGTGGGCTAGAGCAATTCATCAGTCTCGGTTGTTTAATGGCGAGCTTTTCGATCATTGTTTGCAATTGTTGGAAATACAAGTCTGCAGTAATCGTCTGGCCTGATCTCAAGAAGCTGTAGTGGATAACACCAGCACTGGTCCACCAAACACTAACCAGAATCTTCTTTTTGGTCAGTTTTCGCTTAGGGCAAGGTTTTCCCGGTTCTCCAGGGTCAAGCCATTGTGATGATCGCTTCCGATTGTCGTAGGATCCATTTCTCATCACAAGTCACGATACGGTTCAAAATCCCCTCATTATTGTGGCGATTAAGCAAAGAAACGCAGCAAGCAACGCGTGTTTGTTGGTTTGCTTCAGTCAATTCGTGCGGTACCCACTTTTCGAGTTTTTTAATTTTTCCGATTTGGCGCAAGTGGATAAGTATCGTTTTGTCACTTACGCCGAAGGCTGCTGCTAATTCAGAAGTGGTTTGAGATGGATCCGCTTCCACTATCGCCTTCAATTCTTCGTTATTCACTTGAGTATCAGGTCGTTCACGAGGCTCATTGTGTAAATCGAAATTTCCAGAACGGAAACGTTGAAACCAAAAACGCACCGTTCGTTCGTTAGCGGTGCCTGGTCCATACACGTCGTTAATTCTTCGAGTCGTTTCTGCAGCACTGGTGCCACGGTGAAACTCGTATTCGTAAATACCGCGAATTTTCAATTTGTCCATAGTTGTTGTTATAGCAATGTTGAAACTCAAACAAATGATGTTAAAACAAATGAAATACGAATTTTAAAACAATATTTTTCTGGCTTTATTTCGAAATAAATTTGAATTTGGAATTCCTAATGAAACGCAAGATATTTGATTTTAAAGTTGCCAGTATCGAAAATCGGCAATTTCATATGTAAGGACCTAATAAGAAAAAAAATGAAACTAGTAAACAAAACAGTTTGACGTCTTGCTTGTTTGACTGCGGCTGTCGCCTCCGTGAACCGCGGGGCGCAGGCCGAGGCAGAGATATATTTGGCTCCTCCGCGATGATTTTTTATTTGAATATGCTCTCTGGTTTGGATTTCTGGTAATATTGCGAGGGTGGTTGTTTTGATATGCGAACTATCCAAACGTATTGAAATAATCAACTTTTGTCCTTCTTATGTCAAATATATATTCTTAAAAACTAAATTATTGTTTCATATTACTCGCTACATCGTAACACCTTTTATTTATCAGCATAATTCCTGTCACCCAAAGTTAGCCTGTAAGGGATTGCCTTGGCGATAAGGTTGTCTATTGCATACCTACACTGTGTACATATTTTTGAATATTATTTATATGTATTTTTGGTGCAATGAAGTGTTACTTACTTATTTTTCGCCTATTTTCATAAATAACTCCAAAAATACCGACCTAAGAAATAATAAAGAAATATAAATATATTTAAATTCTCATAAAAAGCTCTATCATTTGATATATCACACGATATTGTTCATATAACTTATGTTTAATTTACCGCCCATAACCCATGTCTACTCCTTTGCCGTGTGGTTCCCGGCAGAGTAGAATAGAACCACTCCATCTCTTCATGTGGATGTCGTAAGAGGCGACTAAAGGACTTAGCACAAACATCTCGTGCTACAATTGCATTCCCAAGGAGGATTAACGTCCGGCGGCGGCCGGTTGTAAAACTTTTCGCACAAATACATTCCCAAAGTGGGTTGACGTCAGGCAGGCGGCCGGTCGTTAAACTATAGCCAAATCCGTGTGGCGGCTATTTCTTCTCCATTTTGCAAGGTCTTGGCATCCTTGGGTGACCGTTACCATGCATGTTATATTTGGAGAAGAAAAGGTTGGAAAGCGCACCCCGGGCTTCGAAGCAGCACAGCTGAGGATGCAACAGGGAACGTGCTTAGACGAAGAAGAGAACCCATGTTTGCTCCTCTTTTTGGATATTCATTTATTTACTTTATATGACCATCTTTGGGTCACTAAATTACTTATGTGTACCAAAAATCAACTCAATCAGTCCAGTACGTAGTTTCGTAGCAAATTGGCGGTTACAGACGGACAGACAGACAGGCGAGTGATCCTTTATAAGTTCCACTACGGAACCCTATTAAAAAAAACTGAGCTGACCCGCCCCTAATGGCGGCACCTGTTTTCACGAGTTGACACGTGGATCAGCCATCGCTGAACCATATTATAGGGAATCCAGTGACCCGACTCACGACGACGCTACCACAAGTCTAGACATTTTAGTGAGCATGCCAGGCTCGGGCTCATGACCTTGCTAAGAGGGAATACTTGGTTAATTTATCTGTCACCCATTGAGCGCAGTCTTTACATATTTTAAATTGATACGAGAAAAAAAAATGTAGAGTTTCATGTGTAGAGAGAGAGAGAGCTATGGAGAGGGCTATGCTAGGTGTTTCTTTACGTGATTGAATCAGAAATGAGGAGATTTGTAGAAAAACTAAGGTCACAGACATAGCGGATTAGTTCATTGAAGTGGCAGTGGGCGGGGCACATAGCGCGAAGAATCGATGGCCGATGAGGCAGGAAGGTTCTCGAATGGCGGCCACGTATTGGCAAGCGCAGCGTAGGACACCCGCCTGCTAGGTGGTCGGAAGACCTGAGCAAGGTTGCAGGAAAACGCTGGCAGGCTGCTTCCGATTGGTCGTTTTGAAAATCCTTGGGGGAGGCATATGTCGAGCAGTGGACTTCCTGTGGCTGATAAATAATGATGTGTGGAAAGAAGTGGCAATTTTTTTCTTATGTAAGCTTTCCACGCGTTTTTGTTTTCATTAACGTACGCATTTCCCATCAAAATTTTTCTAGATGTTCAGATAGATAACAGCATTTTTAGGTACTTACTTATTTCAGATCAATTCGTGACATGCGAAAAAACCGAAATGCGCCCTTATTCGCTTCTCCACATACACGGGCGGGACCGTTCCTACTCGGCATGATGATGGGTTGGATATTGCTCAAATATAAGCCAGCTCACTACCAAAAACGTATATTAAAGGTAATTAAAATAAATCGGCCAAGTATTTGTCGGCCACGCTCAGAGTCTGTAGATTTCCGAAGTTACAGGTTACAACACGGAAACTTTATTTTCTATAAGTTACATGTTTGCAACATATTTTCAACATATTTTCAACAATTTACAACTTTAAGTATTTTTTTTTAGTCACGCCCAGTGAGCATGAAACTTGTGCCTTACAGACAAAATCAAAATCAAAGATTTATTCAGTAATTAGGCCTTTGCAGGCACTTTCACACGTCAATAACTTTAGTGTTACGTGTAATGTTTATTTATATTTAAATAATTTTTTATTTTATTTTAAAGCTAACGATACTAGCGTTTCGCAACGACCACTGCTGAGAAGAAACGCCGAAAGAAACTCATTTACACAGTATTAGTCGCCTACGCGCCAGAAGGGCTTTGTCAGTTTACAAAGATATTATGCCTAATACAATGTTATCACAATTATAACATGTAAAGCTTGCTAACGAGTGCCAAATCCAATTTACAGAAAGAAGTTTAAATAATAAACGGGCAAGTGCGAGTCGGACTCGTACATGAAGGGTTCCTCCGTACAATGTTTTAAAGCGCTGAAGAAACACGTTTCTTGTATGACGAACTCCTTTAATTTTTTATTTTCTCTTAATTTTAGTATTTGTTGTTATAGTGACCATAGTAACACTTAATCAGTGAAAATTTCAAGTATCGTTAATTCCATTATAAAGATCGAGTTAAAAACGCTGAAATAACACGTTTCTTGTATGACGCCCCCTTTAATTTTTAAGTTTTTTATTTTTAGAATTTGTTCTTATAGTGGCCACAGTAATACATAATCGGTGAAAATTTCAAGTGTCTAGCTATTACGGTTCAAGAGATAGAGCCCTGTGACAGACGGACAGACGGACAGACAGCGGAGTCTCAATAATAGGGTCCCGTTTGCACCCTTTGGGTACGGAACCCTAAAAACGGAGCCAAGCTGACCAGGCCCTACTGGCGGCACCCCTTCACGAGTTAACGCACAGCCAGCGTGTATACCACTCGGCCACCACTGCTATAATATACTTACAGATAGCCTCGTACATATACTTGGTGTTGTGCCTGGCGGTCATGACTTCCATGGCGCAGCTGGGCGGGATGTACTACAAGGATCCCACGGCGGCGGGCAGCGCGGTGTTCACCAGCCTCTTCAGGACAGTGTTTGCGGCCGCCGTCTGCGGCGTCATCGCGCTGGCAGAGTACGGCGACCTGGGTACGTAGCCCTCAGAGTGTCATTACATCATCTTCCCCATATCAGCTACAGGCATTTGCAGTTGCATTCTTTAACCTTTTCGTTTAATTGTTTATTTGTTCTATTTTATTGTGATAAAACGAGTTACATCTATTACATTTTGACACATGCATTACATAAAATAAAAATAATAATGAAAATAAGCAATGCTAAGTCAATCAATAAATTCAATTCTAAAATAATTATAATTCTAAACAATGTCCATAATTTATATTGCATGTTCTTCACTATTGTCACTACCGTGTAGTAACGAAAATTCCATGGATATCGGACTAATTTACTTAGGCGATGAAACCGCGCTCTGTCACGTGTTTTTATGTGTATAGGACAAAGAAAAAAGAACTCTACCGCACTCACTCAAGAAAGCATCTTGAATGAATTCGGTATCCATTCTCCACGACGTGAATATTTGGTGCGGGGCCATCGTCGTACACTGCCGCTCCGCGCGGGGAAGCAGATCGAACCGCTAGGTGACACGCAGATCTGCGCCTCCGTCGCCGCGCGTGGAATCTGCCGATCCGCACACCATAGCGGGGCGCGTTGGGGAATCTCTTTTTTTTATCACACCTGACATGAGAATAAAATCACCATTTAAATTTAAACTAATTTATCTTTATTTAGATATGTATATGACAAGGAATAGGCGTTCTTAATTTTTTTATCACGCTTGGCATGTAAATAAAACCAACACTTAAATTTTCACTAAGTACCTAATATGGGGCAGAAAGGTTCTCGAATGGCGACCACGTACGTTACTGGCAAGTGAAGCGTTGGGTGTCCACCCAACAAGGTCAGACGACTGACTAGATCACTGGAAAGCGCTCGCTGGACGCAGGCCGCTCTAGATCGGTCATTCTGGAAATGGTTGGGAAAGGCTTATGTCCAGTGACGTAGTCGTTATCCGGCAGAAATGACGAAAAATTATTATCTAAAACTAATAACTTAAGGGCCTGGTCCTTATTTTTAGTGATTTTGACTGCTTTTTCGGAGGTGATTGGAGCCAAACTATCTTAGTAACAATATGTTAAGATATGTTAAATTGAAGTTTGTTTAAGTATTAAAAAAAGTGAATGAGACAATTTATTGATTTTCATTGCAATAGTTTGTTTAATTCCAAATAACCTGAGACGTGTTTCAACTTTTTGCGGTGCGCGACTTTCATGTTATTGTTGTTTACACGGAATTTAAAACATGAAGTTGTGTATAAATTACAGAGAAATAAAGACAAGGGAAAATCCTATAAAGTGAATGAGAAGATTTCAATATATATTTTTTTTAATTCATTTAAAAACTTAGTTAAAAAGGGTAAACTTTGGAGAAAATATAGGCGAATACGTCGTCGGATTTCTTGCGCACACGACTGAGTTAAAAATAAAAAATACACATATATGAAGATTGATTCATGTTTAAACACGTACAATAAATAAATAAAAATAATTTGTCTTTTGTAAAAAGATAAAAAAAATTAAAGTTCTCCGAAATTCTCAAATAAATATGTGGACCAAAACGCCGATAAGGCATACTGCTCGCTGCGCTTCTCAATTCGTCTAAATTCGTCTCCAGGGCACTGGTATGACTCTTCATTGATTCAGAGTAACATATATACCTACTACTACTACATACGAAACAATTTATCTGTACACACGTCGATGTGTGAGTTTTATACTTAGGGTTTCACCGCAGAATTAATTTAATACTTACCTACTAACGAGTTCGACATATTTACAATTATATCTTTTCATACCGGGAGATTTGCGAACACTATGACGTAAAAAATATTCTGTTTTATATGTATTAAATGTTACAGAAAAGTTGGAAACAGCTACATAATATCACTTCACAGTTCTTTCTTCAGCCTTTAAATTTTCTTTTATCACTCTTCTTTCTTGATTCTGTTTAAAATTTACGCGCAACATTTATTTATAATTTTTAATAGATTGTTCTAATTTATTTTTATTTATGCGGACGGCGCGAGCGCACAGCCGTACCGCCGGTGCACGGAGGCACCGACTGGCAGGGTCGCCTAAAGGTGGGAGGTGTGGGACCAAGTCAAACGATCGAAGCTTACTGACGTACTCCAGGATTTATTGGTATACAAGCATATATAAAATGTAACACACATATAAAAGGTTGACACATACACACTACACTACAATACAATGAGTACTATTTGTGTAATGTGAATTTGTGAGTGTGAAACTACGAAAGCCAAGAATAAAGTGTATGGAGCACTTAATAAATTAATCGGTTTGGGTATGTGGCGCCACTTAAGGCCCCACCAGTGCAGAGCTAAGAAAACTCTGAGTGTTATTAAAAAATCAGTGTAATTTAACTACTACAGTTTATTCCTCAAAAAATTTACATAAGAATCTTAAGGCTTTTCTACAAACACCAACAATATCCAAAACACGATTGAGCATTTTTGGCTCGATATAAAAAAATCACAAACATACTTACCTCTTTTGCCTAAAGCCTTTATAATACACTAGCTTTTGCCCGCGGCTTCGCTCGCGTATCCCACGGGAACATTACACTTTTCCTGGATAAAAGGTACCCTATGTTACTTCTAGTACCTCCCAGGATATGTGTACAAAGTTTCATGATGATTCGTCAAGTAGTTTTTGCGTGAAAAGGTAACAAACATCCACGCTTTCACATTTATAATATTAGTAAGGAAGTAAGGATATTACTAGCTCTTAAGTAAGAAGAAAAAGAAGAATACATATTACTATTTCATACAATCTAAATATAATTTTATAAATAAAATATATCTAAATATCTATCCGTTATGGCTACTACTACTAAAAAATAAATTTAATACAAAAAAAATAATAAATAAAACACTGCGAAATATCGTCAAGCACGGCTCCGGGCCGCGCATATAGAAATGCTACTTTAGTACGTCTGTGACGGCTAAGACGTACTTAATTAGCATTTTATTTCTATAATCATGCGCATCGACATGAATATATAGACTCGGCGTCTTCCTACACGGCCATGTCCCAGATTCGATTATTCATTCATTCTTCATTCTCATAGACTAAACACGAGAGTAGTACAGAAAGGTCAATATATTTTTACCTACCTACGAGTACGTGGTTCAAATTAAATCCTACATATATTTTAACAAACGCGAATGTTGGTAAGTATGGCTGGATGTACGGATGGGTGTATGGATGGTTGTATAGTTATATAGATTTTTAGATTGTAGACCCACGACTAGCTTTTACGATCTTCACGGAAGGGGAGGCGGCTGCATTCTTAATGTGTTTTTTCTTTGTTTTTTTTTCTTATCATATTTATAAAGGTAAAAGTTAAACTGCACATATCTGTTTCATTGGTAACCTTTTATTATTCTTACTTAAATTCTTTACATAATGTTTTGCACTAGAAGAAGGTGATTTCTTGTACTTGTATACCTATTAGTTTTTTTTTCTTTGTTAGCTATATATGTATTTAATGTATTATATAATCATACACGTATGCTGCGCACAATTGGGCGCCAAAAATCCGCCATTATGCTTTCCAAAAATTTTAACATAGCCTATGACTACTAATGGTATTTATTCTGTGCTATGACACTCAAGTGATTAAGATGAATCTAACCACATATAATTTATCAAAATCTATTTAGCCGTGTAGTAGTTACGAGGAAACAGAATTATAGGGACAAACATAATAAAACATCAAAAATGTGTAAGCAGCCATCTTGGATCCAAAATCTGATAGTAGTTTCAAGTTGCGCGGGGCACCTCAAAGGGCTCAGAAATTTTGTAGGTTTTTGTAACAGAATGTAGGCGTACAGCCCCCACATACAAAACTTTTGAGCCCTCGGAGGTTCTAGTGAGACGTTACGAGATGTGACTTAATTTTATAAAGGATTTATAGGATTTTAGGAAACTTTTGTAAAGCATTTATAGCATATGTAGATAAAAATTATAAATATAAAAATTTTTAAACGTTTTACAAACATTAATAACTGAGTAGCAAACAAATAGTTTTTCGATGCATCCATGAAGAAAGTGAAATGTAGGCATATTTATGATGTCTACATTTCACTTCTGTTTTGTTAGTCTATGACGAATTATTCAATCGGTTGACAGATCATTCACTCACTTCATACATTATGGCAGCCGAAATTTGGCAGTCCGTATTTAATTTTCAATCAATGAAATCTAGTTACTTACCGATGGAAAGTTATTCCTTTATATTTTGCTTTATTCTTTGAATTACTAGTACAGTATCTCAACACACACCAAGGCATTTTTGACTAAGTTGACAGTGTTTTCTTTAATGAATCGTGGAGTGTATTATGCGCGTATTGCTAGCGAGTGACTAATGTGAGGTGAACAGTGATAGCCTATGATGAATAGAACACTACTGTTGTATGTGGCGTCTTCTCTAGTACGTAAGTACATAGATCTCGTTGATCATGCGTCTATGCTACTCCAATACGTCTCGGATAGTGATGCAGATTGCAACCTAACCTACCTTCTGTGCCTAATTCAAGGTAACCAAATTGGTCGCTTTCGCCACTTGGCCGACGCTCACTCGCTTCGCTCGCTTGCTCTTGTGATGGTCACTGTACAACCATAACCTAACCTAACCTATCTTCTGTGCCTAATTCGGGGTAGCCAAATTGGTCGCTTCCGTCACTTGGTCGAGGCTCGTTCACTGTACAACCATAACCTAACCTACCTTGTGTGCCTTATCCGAAGCAGCCAAATTAGTCACTTTCGTCACTTGGTCGAGCCTTCCTTTAATAAGTTTCACGTTGACGAACAGAATTAGGATAATGCGCCGCGATATTACTTGTAACCCTAGTGCAGTAGATCACCACCCTCTAAGACGTATTGGAGCAGCTTTTACACGTGTTTATCGTTAAAAAAGCAGAGCCATACTAATTCAGTTCATCTTAGCTGGTGTGGACGTATTAAAGAAGCTTTCTTATATACGCCTGCTCCTTTCTTCGCTCTCGATGAATATTTTACTGTGTTTTATTTATCATTTTTTGTATTATATATTTTTTTTTGTAGCCAAAACGAATATATTTCATTTCATATTTCATTTATTCACCATTTGTAAACAATATACATATTCACTGTCATGCACTTTACAATTAGTGTTCTTAAAACTATTTACAAAATTACCTTTTTAGGCATTGGGAATAGATTTTAAATAACATTACAATTCATAAAATTCCAAAAATTATTAACTAGGATATCATAATTAATATTAAATATAGATAATTTTAATATAATTTAAATTACGTATATAAATGTCGTTAAAATGTCCTTAATTACTAAAGTTTGTCCGTCCAATATTCCTTCATACTGTAATAACTTTTGTCTATCATAAGTTTTTTTTAATTCAGTTCAAATATGTGTGGGTGTCTTCTTACAAAGCGGCATAATTCGTATATGTACATGCCTGTAACTGTGAGAATATTTAGCTTACTAAAGAGGTCTCGACATGTTTATCTGCGTTTTGTGAAGGTTATTATTCGATATCGAATAGATATTTAGATAATACATTTTTTGGTATAATTTTCATATAAAAAGATGATTGTATAAAATAGTAATATGTATTAAGTTTAAAGGCAAATTTAGGCAAATTTAGAGGTATGAGTATGTTTGTGATTTTTTTCTATCGAGTCAAAAATGCCCAATCGTGTTTTGGTTATTGTGGGTGTCTGTAGAATTATATAAAATCAATTATAGAATTAATTATAAATCCTTCAGATTTTTATGTAAATTTTTTGAGGAATAAATGTAGTAGTTAAATAACAGTGATTTTTCAAAAACGCGCACAGTATTGCAAATTGTGAACCCACCTCGCCTTAAGATAAACCAAAAGAACAAACAAACAAAAAAAGTGCATAATTATGGAACGAAAGAGGGGAAGTTGTTTTTCGCCAGTAGGATCTATCTATCTATCTATCTACTTACCCTTTTTCCTGAGCTCAGGTTGTTTTCATTTCTTTTCTCTTCCCTATAGGATGTGTCTGAGCTCAGTGTGCCTCCTGGCAAAGGCCTTCTCTAACCATTTCCATTGTTCTCTATCTCTTGCGACTCTTCTCCAATTTGGACCCGCTGTCAACTTAAATTCATCCTCCCATCTTGTGAATTGCCTTCCTTGGCTTCTTTTGCCGTCTCTGGGATACCAATGTGTAACAATTTTACTCCACTTTTCTTGTCTGCTTCATAACATAATGTCCGGTCCATCTCCACTTCAATTTATCTACTTTTAAAAGGACATCTATTAACCTTGTTTTGGCTCTTATCCAAGTATTTCTGTGTTTGTCTTTTCGCCTGATTTGTAACATGCTTCTTGCCATAGCTCTCTGAAAGTACTGCAACATGTCTCTATGGATTTTTGAGAGCGACCAGGTTTCACAGCCATATGTTAAGCATGGTAATATGCAAGTATTGAAAACTCTTCGTTTAATGCCATTGCTAAAATCAGTGGACTTCATCACCTCTTTTAGCGACCAGTATTTTTTCCAGCTGTTAGTTATACGTCTTTTAATTTCCTTTCTGGTCATATCTTTGTGGGAGATGATCTGACCCAAATATATTTACTCTTCCACATACTCGAGGGGCTGATTGTTTATTTTAATTTCGTGAGGGTTTGAGTTAGTTAATAATTTAGTCTTGTGCACATTCATGGAGAGCCCAGTTTTTTCACTTTCTCTGTTTAGATCTTGTATCATTTTCTCCAAGTTATGGGAATTTTCTTCAAAGAGAATAATGTCATCTCCAAATCGGAGGTGGTTTAGCTTTTAACCATTCACACACAGTCCATACTGGTCCCAGTCTAATTTGCAGAATATATTTTCAAGCACTGCAGAGAACCGCTTGGGAGACAGGGGGTCACCCTGCCGGACTCCTCTTTCAATATTAAAAGTTTCACCCAAAGTTTCTAGCTTATTTCTTGCTTTACTCTTATAATATATGCTCATTATAAAATGTCTATATAGGTTTAATGGATTCCTTGTGTTTTTAAGCTTTCCCATATGACTTCATGACCGATACCACAGATTAATAAATAGTTACTACGTAACTGATACTGTCAAATGCTTTAGTGTAATCAATGAAGCCCACGTACAAAGGTTTGTTGTACTCATTGTATTTTTCTATGATTTATTTAACTGTGTGTATATCGCAGTCATCTGGTTGAATCTGCTATTTGATTGAATAACTAGCACGTTCACTGAATGACGACATTTAATTGAATGACTAGGCCGAACGTTGATTAAACAAGCGTCACTCAACGTCCAATTAGTTAGCGGATTCTAAAGGATAGCCTTTTGAACAGAGCGGACATAAAATCAGTCAGGTGATTCAAAATTAGTTCATTTTTTCCCACTGCAGCGCTAGTAGTCACCAAAACAAATATGGCGTCAAACAGCTCGCACATATAGCACTGTGTTGATATCTTTTTTGATTAAATTTACTATAAAGTGCGTTATTTGTAATAAATTAGTGTTATAAAATAATTCAAAAAGTGTTTTATTTGTAATAAAAAATTCTTTGAATTCCTTGAATTAGTTGGTAGAAATAGTCAGTATTGCCTATCTATCTTAAGGCTTAAAATACAGTATAAAATCATAATAAGGTGTGTCCTCATTTTTGTTATCTAAAGTAAGGTTACCTTTGAAGTTGCGCACTTATTGTCACCTTAATCAAATATTACAAAGTCGTACAGATCCTATTTAACAAGACATTTTATTATAATTCATTTATTAAGCTATTGCCTAGCTTTTATCGCGGGCTTTGAGCGCGGCGACCGAATCAAGAAATTCCGCCAAAAAATAAATCCAACACACCCTACTCCGCCTACCATGTAGGCTTACAAGCTATATAGCATTTAGTGGAATGTATAGAAGGCTGGGGTTCGAGTACCATAAAATCTGACATTTGAGGATTTGCAGAAACCTGATGTGGAAGGGGTACAGCCTGGTAAAACGGTAAGACTTAAAGATTTGGACCCACAGACAAAATGAAAGGGGTACCTAAGCAATTACCAGCGCCGGATTTTATTTTAATTTTCGGAAAAAATATCCCCCCCCCATACAAATTTTATACAAACGGCTCCCCTTAGTAACTTGGCGTAGCACGAGGTTGCAGGCCGAGCTCCCTCCCCCACCTCCCAGTGACCCCCCCCCCCTCTCCCCAAGCAATCCCAAAGGGTGAACTGTGTGACGAGGTCAAAGGCCGAGCCCCTCCCGCCGAGCTCCCTCCCCCACCTTCCAGTACCCCCTCCCCCCAAGTAAGAGTATCATGAGGCCACAGACCGAGTGACGCGAGCCCGAAGGGCGAAGCGGAAGGCCGAGCCATCCACACCAAGCGCTGCTTTTTTTTAATTTTTGGAAATCCAAGATGGCCGCCAAAAGTCAACTGCTTCCGATTTGGATAAAAATCGATATCTAGGCGTGTTTTGGGTTGAAAAATCGAAAGTTGAATTTTTTCTGAAATCCAAGATGGCGTCTGGGTTTTAGAAAAAAAAATCGTTTACAACGTCTCACCGAGACTTCGTAGGGGTCTGAAATTTTATATACTGGAAAATCACCCCGCGGAACTCGAAACTGAAATCTGATTTTTTTTTTCATACAGACTGCAAATCCTCACCTATCTCGCAACTAGACCTGGAATATAGACCACTTCAACACCTGCACGAAAAACCAAGAGCTGCTTGCAGCTCGCGCCGCACCTGAAACACTAGTTATAACCGAAACACTAATTATAATTGCATAAGTTGATAAAAAATGCTATGCAATGCAAGCTTTACCGCGGCAGTCCCCGAGTGCCACACGTTCTTTATTTATTTAAAGTAAGGTTAACTTCTAAGTTGCGAACTCATGGTCACCCTAACCAAACATTCCAAAGTCGGCTATATCCCATTCAACGACTTCGCTTAATGATGTTCAGTCAAGACGTTGAACGTTACATTCAACGACTTCACGAGTTGTCCTTTAGTCTGTCCGTCTGTCCGTCTGTCCGTCTGTCCGTCTGTCCGTCTGTCCGTCTGTCCGTCTGTCCGTCTGTCCGTCTGTCCGTCTGTCCGTCTGTCCGTCTGTCCGTCTGTCCGTCTGTCCGTCTGTCCGTCTGTCCGTCTGTCCGTCTGTCCGTCTGTCCGTCTGTCCGTCTGTCCGTCTGTCCGTCTGTCCGTCTGTCCGTCTGTCCGTCTGTCCGTCTGTCCGTCTGTATGTCACAAGGCTCTATTTATTAAACCGTAATAGCTAGACACTTGAAATTTTCACTGAGTATGTATTACAGTGGCCACTTTAACAACAAATACTAAAAATAAGATAATATTAAAAATTAAAGGGGGTCGTGATACAAAAAACTTATTTTTTCAGCGTTTCAACTAGATCTTTATAATGACATTAACTAGATACATATAATTTTTGCCCATTATGTATTACTATGACTACTATAACAACAAATACTAAAAATAAGATAAAGTTAAAAAAAAAGGGGGACGTCATACAAGAAATTTGTTTCTTCAGCGTTTTAAAACATTGTACGGAGGTACGGAACCCTTCATGTACGAGTCCGACTCGCACTTGTTCGTTTATTTGTATAAGAGGGTGATATGTGAAGTTTTCCATTGCTCAGGAATAACGCCTGATTTTAGTACTGCATTAATTTTTTTTGTAAATATGGGAACTATTGTTTCTGAAGTACCTTTTAACATTTCATTAGAAAGCCAGTAGGATACAGATTGCTAATAATTATGGAACCCTCATACTATTCTTCAACGCATCGATCATTGCCTGTGTTTATGTTTCAGGTATTTTGAAAAGTTTCTTCGAATGGTCCCCGTGGGTGCCGCTCAGCCGCCTCACCTACGGGGTGTACATCTTGCATTTTCTTATCGTGGAGAGGAATGTCTACATCAGCCGGAACAGCTACCATATTGACGGCTTTACATCTGTAAGTTTAACTTTATCCATAACCCTTAGGCTACAACAGTGTTTTTACACCCGGGTGACTTAGTTTTTTGCCTGAATCTTTTTTAGTTTTTAACGCTGCTCCTTGAGATTTCATATATTCAATTATTATTTTAATTAATAGCATTACAATGCTCGGAAATTTATTCAAATTGAAAATATGTGATGAAAAAATCCGCCACGAGTGGGACTCGAACCCACGACCCTCATGTTAACGCCGTGAGTGCACTACCAATTGTGCTTTCGTGACTTCATCACATATTTTCAATTTGGATAAATTTCATGTATTATTGTAAGTCGACCACGGAGTCGTATCCCTCGAACACGGAGACAGATTGTGCGTGAGCGCCAGTCCTGAGATACACTCAGGAGCCGGTGTTTTTTCACCGATTGTAGTTATGGGTACTTGCTACTATATCCCTTACTCACTTGCATCATCATTATCTTCATTATTTTATATCATTACTTACTTACATTTTATTTATTTTATTTAAACCTTTTATTAAACCAAAAGCTACAATAGGTAGACTTAATGCTAAAGTATTCTATCCCTGTCAACCTTTAGCAAAAGAAAAACAGATAAGAAAGTTGGTATCTATATGATAGATAAAATATAAATACAATAAACATAAATAAATATAAATATATAGGGACAAATCATACTGATTAAGCTAGCCCCAAAGTAAGTTTTTTAAATTTGTGTTATGGGATACTAACTCAATAATACTATATTTTATGATAAATACATACCTAATTAGATTAACATCCAAGACCCAGGACAATTTCCAACCAAAGAAAAAGACCATTTTCCAACTTGCCCTGGCTGGGGATCGTACCCAAAACCTCCGGATTAGCGGTCTAGCGTGTTAACAATATCCAGATATAATTTTTTTAGATTTTTTTTAGCCTTTACTGTCCCACTGGTGGGCAAAGGCCTCCCCTCTTGTACGCCACTGATCTCTATCTTGCGCGATGGACTTCCAGGTCTTTTCAAAAGCCACCAGATCATTAAAACACCTTGTCATTTAGCAAACTCTTATGCGACGCCAGCCTACGGACACCAATTCTGTATAGAGCAATATAGTAGCAATCTTAGTCCACCTATCTGGGTGCATCCTACACACATGTCGAGCCCAGTCCCTTTAAAGTTTGGCTGCTTTTCTAACGACTACTATCTTAGTCTTGGAACGAATGCTGGTATTAGGTACACGGTCTGTTAGTTCCATGGCTCGTTGGCAAAGTTTGTGTAGAATCTAAAATCTCAAACATGTAGATAGAATCTACATGTTTTTTCAATAAACTTGGAGTGCTTTTTTATGTGCTGAAATTATTAAAATTGAGAGGTTGAGGTTCGCAACAATTTTTATTTTTATTTTTCTTATAAGAGTCGAATTGATTGAGGTCAGTGATTCATTTTTTACATTTAGAAGCCTAAAGGGGAAAGTTAACGGTGTTCCCAGGCTTCAGGGTTATTTCTTGTTAAAACATCTCATATGGAAGGACAGCGCTTCTGCTACTGTGTTATGCGAGCTCCTTTAGGTATTCTTTTGACTATTGGTGTGCTATGTTTTAATTTTGAAAGTATCTGTTCTTAAGGGACGGGCGTATGCAAAAAAATAGACTAAAAAAATAGACTAGATAAGGGACTAGGAGGCCTGTTCTATGAACTTTTGATAAATGGATACTTAGACCAAGAGGTCCCTTAAAAACCTGGATTGTGAGCATTTGGTACATTGTATGTTATTCTGCGACGAGGAAGCATCACTAGACGACGCAACCCTAATATAACACATTTTAAAATATATATATATATATATATATATATATATATATATATATATGATAAAAACTACTAACCATAAAAACTAAACAATAACAACACAACACATATTAAGCAAAATAAATAAAAAGGACATTTTGTTTGAGTTTTAAATAGGTCAATATTTTTTTATTTTATTGAATTACTGTTTTTTGACGTGACAACGTCTTAAATTAGGTTGCGGCTGGGAGTCACTTATGAAAAAGTGTAACGCTCGGTAACGTTACGATGAGTCACCGAACGAGAGAGAGGCCCGCCGAATGCCTTGCGTCTCTCTCCCACTCAACTATGATCGGTCTGCCGCCGTTGTCACGTAAAATCTTCGCCCGTAAAACCGACTTTACAGGCAACCATTTTTTTTTTGTCAATTTTTTTTGTTATTTAATTCGTCGAGAGCGAACAAAGGCTCTGTCCCGGGTCCCGAGCTCGACGATATATCGTTTTTTTTTTTTTTGTAAAATATTTTTACAAAATTGTGTAGCGAAATTAACTAGTAATTTAGATTACACATTTTTTGGTATAAATTTTATATAAAAAAGTATACTAAGTAATATCTTTTTTAAAGGTAAATTTTGGCGAATTCAGAGGTACATTTGCGATTTTTTTCTATCAAGCCAAAAATGCTTAATCGTGTTTTGGATATTGTGGGTGTCTGTAGAAAAGCCTTAGTATTTCTATGTAATTTTTTTGAGAAATAAACTATAGTAAGTAGTTTATTTACGGCGATTTTTCAAAAACACTCACAGTATTGCGGGCTTTGAACCCATCGATCGTAACTACTTACGTTATATCGTTCCAGTTATGCAGCGGCTTGGGCATAGCAATGGTCACCTTCTTCTTCAGCTTTATTCTCTATTTGCTGGTGGAAGCACCCTTATTGCACGTCGTCGGCCTTTTACTTAATGGACCGAGGTATATAACAGAACAAGTCATTTTTATTATCCATTTTTACTATTCCTTAAAATATTTCACTCCGTTTTAGGGTTCCGTACCCAAAGGGTGTAAACGGGACCCTAATACTGAGACTCCGCTGTCTGTCCGTCTGTCTGTCTCTCCGTCTGTCCGTCTGTCCGCCTGTCTGTCTGTCCGTTTGTCCGTCTGTCCGTCTGTCTGTCCGTCTGTCACAGGGCTCTAAGTATATCTTGAACCGTAATAGCTAGACACTTGAAATTTTAACCGATTATGTATTACTATGGCCGCTATAGCAACAAATAAAAAAAGATAAAAACTAAAGGGGGTCTTCATACAAAAAACGTGTTTATTCAGCGTTTTTAACTAGATCTTTTTAATAGCATTACCTAGACACTTGAAATTTACACCGATTTTGTATTCCTATAACCACTATAACAACAAATACAAAAAAAAAAGATAAAGTTAAAATTTAAAGGGGGTCTTCATACAAGAAACGTGTTTTTTTCAGCGTTTTGAACTCGATCTTTATAATGGCATTAACTGGATACTTGAAATTTTCACCGATTATGTCTTACTATAACCACTATAACAACAAATACTAAAAATAAGATAAAGTTAAAAATTAAAGGGGGTCGTCATACAAGAAACGTGTTTCTTCAGCGCTTTGAAACATTGCACGGACGTACGGAACCCTTCATGTACGAGTCCGACTCGCACTTGCCCGTTTATTTGAGACATTTATTTAAACTCTTAATTTAACTGGTATAATTAAAATATTGAAATAGGTACATTTATAATTTAGGCGGCTGTAACTCCAAAGCTAACTTAATAAACGGGCAAGTGTGAGTCGGACTCGTAAATAAAGGGTTCCGTTTCTTTTTTTTCCGTCAATGTTTTAAAACGCTAAAAAAACACGTTTTTTGTACGACGATTGTTTGCGTAAATGGAATCAGAATCGAAGTGGTGAATGTAGGAGCGTTAGAATTTTAGAGATTATATTTCGATGTTTTTAGTATATTTTGTTATAGCGGCCATAGTAATATATAATTGGTGAAAATTTCAAGTATCTAGTTAATGTTATTGTATAGATCTAGTTGAAAACGCTGAAAAGACACGTTTTTTGTATGGCGACCCCCTTTAATTTTTAACTTTTTATTATTATTATCAGTATTTGTTGTCATAGCGACCACAATAATACATAATCGGTGAAAATTCAAGTGTCTAGTTATTACGGTTCAAGAGATAGAGCCCTGTGACAGACGGACAGACAGACAGACGGACAGATGGACAGACGGACAGAAGGACAGACGGACAGACGGACAGACGGACAGACGGACAGACAGCGGAGTCTCAGTAATAGGGTCCCGTTTGCACCCTTTGGGTACGGAACCCTAAAATCTAACGCGGCATAGTCTGCTTTTAAAATTTTTTGAAACTAACAGTATAGTTGACGCTAGATCAAAAAGTTTTTTTTGCACACCCTCATTGTTTTTCATAGACCTATCTAGCGATAACGCTCACTATGGGACACATGAGATAAATATCATCCTTATTTAATTTACTTTGTCAACGTACGACGTATATGTATACAGGCTGACTTTTTACCCACTAGCCAAATTTATGGAGCAAGTTCAGCCACAGGTTCAGCCCATGATACTGAACTACTTACCATAAAAACAATTAAAGAAAAACTAAATAAAAATTCACCTAAAAATTTTTCGTCCCCCCATACAAAATCCGTTTGGCTGAGCGCTGATTTGAATGGGAGGACGAAAAATTTTTATAGATTTTTAATAACTTTTTTATAGAAAGTAGTTAAGTATTATGGACTGAACTTGCTCCAAAAATTTGGCTGGTGTTTGGTAAAAGTCACCCTGTATAGTATATCTATGCAAAATAACAGATTTCTAGTACTAACAGTGTAAACTAAGCCGCGGATGGACAGACGGACATACCGCGTCTATTAGAGTTCCATCTGGGGACTTCAAAACTTTTTTTTTTATTAATAAAAAAGGAATTTACTACCAAATTAGAACAGTTTTTTATCACGTGCACTAAATAAAAATAAAACTTTTTTCTAATAGCTTTTTGGCAAAGGGCCTCAGCATGTATTACCTCTTGCCAAGGTTCGAGGTAACGCTGTGTTTTTAGGTATAGTTGTACATGGAAGCTCAACCTAAACTTTTTATCTTTATTTATTGGAAAATTTGTCACGCAGTGACTATGTTCACTTGAAATTATGAATTATTGTTTTATCGGTGTTGTTATACAGGGTCTAAAAAAATATACTGAAACTATTTTATGGTTGGATTCAGTTCATGATACTGAACAACTTTCCCCAAGGAACATATACCGAAATTAGAAAAAAAAATTTTGGCCTCCCATATAAGTTGGCTGATCAGCTGATCCGAGTTTGTATGGAAAGCCAAAAAGTATTTTTTATATTTCGATATGTGTTCCTTGGGGAAAGTTTTTCAGTATCATGGACTGAATTCACGCTTAAAATAGTTTCAGTATATTTTTTTAGACGTTATATACTCGTATTATTATAAACCTACTAAGTCAAATGTGTAAGTGTTTTGTGTTTGGGTGTACGTGTGTGTGTATCTTAAATATTTATATCTATTCGTTAGCTAATTAACCTTCCATTAACCTTTTTTCAGAGGATCCAAGCAAGACAGTGCCAAAATAAATGCTACTCCAACAGAAGCTGAAACAATCAGCCGGCCATTTGAAGATAAAAAAATGCAATGAGAGGTAGAGATAGTGTTAACAACATACATCCGTTTCCGTGCGTAAACAGCAAAGTCAGCTCGTGTCAAGCATATTTCCCAACACAAGATTATCCATAAGGCGGATATGGAACTATTTTAGTATTTTATTATGAGATGATTATTAAAAATAAAACTACAATATAGATTTTTTGTTTTCTTTTTCGTGTATATAATTCACAACACTAAGATTGGCTTCCGTGCATAGCGGCTTATGCGTTAGAAAACTGTTGCGACAATTGCAACAGTTGCGGCTATTGTTATAGTATGAAAATGTACGGAACCACTTCCGTGCCTCGCGTCTGTTGCGAGCGGCTGATTGACATGCGGTCAACATTTGCCGCGCGGGTACTTTCCAAATGTACAACTTTCCGTCAGTTCAGAGCTAAGAATACTGTGTTTTTGAAAAATCACTGTAAATAAACTATTATTTCGTTTAAAAATTTTACGTTTTTTTCTACAGACTCAATATCCAAAATAAGATTAAGCATTTTTGGCTCGATAAAAAAAAATCACAAACACACCAAACAAGATATTACTATACTTTATGCAATCACTTTTTTATATGAAAATTATACCAAAAAAAATTATAATTTACTATTTTTACAATGTTTAAATTAATAATACAAAAATTATAAATAATACCTATACTTACAAAAGAAAAAAAACAGCGAAATATCGTCGAGCTCAGTTCGCTCTCGACGAATATTTCACTGTTTTTTTTTATTTTTTTTATTATATTTATAATTTTTTGTGTAGCGAAAGTAATTTGGATTATACATTTTTTGGTATAATTTTCATATAAAAAGGTGATTGTATAAAGAAGTCATATCTTTTTAAAAGGTAAATTTAGACAAATTTAGAATGTTTGTGATTTTTTTTCAATCGAGTGGTTCCGGGTTAGAATAGGACCACTCCATCTCTTCCTGTGGATGTCGTAAGCGGCGACTAAAGGACTTAGCACAAACATCTCGTGCTACAATTGCATTCTCAAGGAGTGTTAGCGTCGGGCGGCGGCTGGTTGTAAAACTTTTCGCACAAATACATTCCTAAAGTGGGTTGACGTCACGCAGGCGGCCGGTCGTAAAACTGTAGCCAAATAATTAAAACTGTTCCGGCTATTTCTTCTCCATTTTGCAAGGTCTTTGGCATCCTTGGGTGACCATTGACATGCATGTTATACCTATTTGGAGAAAAAAAAGCAGGAAAGCGCACCCCGTGCTCCGAAGCAGCACAGCTGAGGATGCAACCAGGAAGGCGCTTTGACGAAGAAGAAGATCTATATTTGAGACCATTATTAACGTGACTACAAAGATGGCAGAACTTTCAAAAGTATGCTAAAACAAGCTAATATGTTGTGCTATAAAAGTCAGTGACAGAAACGAGATGCTGCAAAGTTAGTCTTATCTGCCCTACCTCTAGAGTGTAATTTCAAATCGCGTAGACGCGGAACGGCGGGGCGGCACCGATACTGCGGTAGCGAGTATAAGGCGGTGATCCCACTGTACCGCGCACCGCCAGTATGTAGAAACCGCGCTCCGCGACGGTGCGCGGTACAGTGGGATAACCGCCTAAACCTTCTGCGACGATTGGCTCGCGTGGGACCGCCGGAGCTCCGCAGCGCTGGAGCCGTGACAGAAACCATGCCGGCTGCATGCTTGCAATACAAATAAATTAAAATTATTTCCAATATTAACCATTACAGAAAACGACATCATGAGTTTAAATATTTTCTTAGTATTGCCTTTTGTTGACGACTCACTAAAAAATAATTGATAAATATGTAATGCAAAACACGAGAGGAAGAATGTTGACAACCCACTAAAAATAATTAATCCCACCAAAAACATTCTGTAAAAAACTAGCCAGGTCTCGATGGAGCTGCTTGTTTATCTCTAAAAAGTAATGAAATCTAGACAAAGTCGTGCCAAGTCTAAGGTTCCTTACTGCGATTTCTTTATTATAATAGTTAATGTTGTGTGACTTAGCCGTTGAAGGGTACACAAGGGTACAAAACCAGGTGCTCCATGACACCATTGCACCAATCTGTCGCCAGAACCGCTACCCATTGACGATGGAAAATTGCCACTTGGAAAACGTTGATTTAATAACCAGTCAATTGTTACAAAAATAAAATTGACTTGTACCCATTAACGTATAAAGCATGTTCAACGGCCAAGTCGGCCAATTACACATCACAAACAAACTATACATATAACACAAATCTACATAATATCAAACAGATACCTGAATTTTGGAATGAAACTTGGCTTCCAGGATTGCTCACCCACAGACCAAAAACACAAAAGATGGTACTTGTACAATAACTCGGCCGAAACAGACATATTCCTTTGTATTGTCAGACACAGATACCGATGAAGTGAAAAGAAATTGTATTAAATCTTCTTTTCACTTGTATGCAGATGATCTGCAGATTTATACGGCCGCCCCTCTCGATAACTTCAGCGACGCAGTGAACATCATCAATTCCGACCTTGCCGCTATTGCGACTTGGTCTCATAACTTCGGGCTTATGGTCAATGCAGATAAATCCCAAGCAATAGTAATTGGTAGTCCACATTTCATGGCAAAGTTTCATTCCACCGTTGTTCCCAATGTTATGCTAAATGGTATTATTATTCCTTTCCCTCCAACAGTTAAAAACTTGGGAATAGTTTTGGATGAAACTTTGTCATGGTCTACCCAAACTAATGAGGTGAGTCGCAAAATGTTTGTGGGCATGCATTCTCTGAGGCGATTGCAAAGTTTTCTCCCAATAAGGACGAAAGTATTATTGACACGTTCTTTATTAATTCCTATTCTTGATTATGCTGACGTTGCATATTTGGATCCTTCAGAGGAACTTCTAGATAAATTAGAGCACCTCCAAAACAACTGTATTAGGTATGTCTTCAACCTTCGAAAATTTGATCACATTTCGGAGTCTCGCAAGAAGCTAAATTGGTTACCTGTTAGGATACGTCGCAACATCCACATTCTCTGCCTCCTCTTCAACGCCCTTTTTAATCCTTCTTCCCCTGATTACCTCCATTGCAAATTTAAATTTCGGATTGTGGATAGTCGTTTGCGCACAGCCGGCAGCCTCGTTTTGGACATCCCACCGCATTCGTCACAGTCTTACTCCAAATCGTTTAAAGTCTTGGCGGCAAGGCTTTGGAACTCACTTCCAGCTGATGTAAGGATGGCACCTTCACTGGATTCATTTAAAACTAGATTATCGAAGTCTTCTCTGGTTACGTCATGCTTGGACTGAATTAAGTACTTATCTTTAATATTTATTAAATATATACCTATGTATGTAAGATATATACTTTACGTATAGTTTGTTTATGTGTATTGCTGTGTATTTATATGTATTTATGTAAGTATGTTCGTATATATTTATGTGTGTAGATAAGTAATTTATACGTACCGGCTTCTACCTTATATATAACTAGCTTTTGCCCGCGGCTTCGCTCGCGTATCCCACGGGAACATTACACTTTTCCGGGATAAAAAGTACCCTATGTTACTTCTAGTACCTCCCAGGATATGTGTACAAAGTTTCATGATGATTCGTCAAGTAGTTTTTGCGTGAAAAGGTAACAAACATCCACGCTTTCACATTTATAATATTAGTAAGGATAGAGTAAATATCCTCTCAATCTATCGCAGGTTGACTGGAAGAGATCCCTACATGGGATAAGTCCGCCTTTGTATTCTTTCTTTGTATTTGCTCTTTCGTATTATGTTGTCTTTTATACTTAAATTTTGGTACAATAAAGTTATTACAAACAAACAAACAAACAAAGAATTATTATAGAAGAATCTCTAAAATCATCGAGTGCTAAAGCACTAAATAGTCTTTAGGCTAGGACACTATTCCTACTTCTTTTCTAAAGCTAGCTGAAAATAAAGTAGTGCCTATCTTGATTCACCTAATTTGCACAGTAGTAGTATATCTTTGTTTTGGGGCTGGAGTTTTCGCTTCTTCTCTTAAGAAAGCTATTGTAACGCCTTTGTTTAAGAGTGGAACATAGACAATGACAATATTTTTTATTTAAATAACTGTAGAGGTCTTGCTTTCACACTAATTCGTACAAATCATTTTTATTGCTATGCATCAGTCGGGCAGTGTGTAAATAGGCTTTAAGCATTGTGATTGCCTCAAAAGAGTTACTACCTATCACGTTTTTACCCCTACGGGATAGACAGCATTGCCGATTTCAAGACCCCCCAAATCAATGCAATGCCCTCTCATTTGACATATAGTTACAGAACCTATGAGAAGTACGGAACTCCCTTCACGCAAGTTTAACTCGCACTTGACCAGTTTATATAATTGCATTTCAAAACCTACTCGCCCTCGCAGAAGTTCATATTGTTTAACTTCTGAGTTGTTCTGTATCATTGAATTAACTTTTTGCCGTGTGGTTCCCGGCAGAGTAGAATAGGACCACTCCAAGTCTTCCCGTGGATGTCGTAAAAGGCGACTTAATAATAATAATAATATTTAATTATTTCATAAAACATACAATTTGGTCTTACATCTTCTTACACAAGTATTTATCTATAAATTAATCCCTCAGTATTGTCGAGTCCATTACACTAGTGTCTATACTAGGCCGAGCCTGTATCATAGACACCAGGTTCTTCCATTATTAGCATTTACACTTTGAATTATATTTATAAAACGAAAAAAAAAAAACATGCATTCAACATATTATTTGGAATAGTTAATACGAACAGATGTTTAACTAATAATCATATATTTTTTTCTTCATCTACCCTCTTTTCTTTAACCGGAGATACAAAATATCCCGAGATTGGCGTAAACAAGTGTGACTCATGCTCATGCGCCGTGCGAGTGAGCATTCAATACAATAATAGGCAACAAAGTACGCTTCGTAAGTTAGACTACGTAAAATACGGGTTGTGGCAAATTAATATAAACTTTAATTTTTTAATCATGTAGATGATGTTTAGCTTGTTGGTGTTTTGTTTCTTTCTCCTTTCTGTTTTTTTTTTGGGCAGATTATTTATTTATTTATATATTATAACATGCTAATAGAGATCTTTATTTTTAATAGTTTTTGAATATAATATTTTGGTAAGTTTGATTAATGTATTTTCTATATCAGGAATTATAAGATGGTAATATATTATAGCAATGGTTAAAATGTATATAAGATTTTCTTTATAAAAATATATAATACAAATTTACCATAATTTAATTTAATTAATTAAATAAATTTTATTGATTTATATTAGATTTAGATTTTAGGATAAGATTGATAGTAGGTTTTCCGTGGAATCATAATTTAAAGTCTTGAGCCATTTTAGTAGTTTCATTTTCATTTGGTATTTGTTAAGGTTGTGCATTTCGATTATTTTATTTATTTTATTATAGAGCTTAGGCGCCCTGTAGCATTGAAATTTTGTAATAAAGTAAGTTTTGAATTTAAGTGTTTGGCAGACTGCATCTTTTCTTCGAATCAAATTATATTGCTTAGGTATGTAAGGTGTCGATTTATGTTGAAATTTAACAATGTTTGCTACATATAGTTGTCACACAGTCAAGACATCACTTTCCGTGTATAGTGCTTGGGTTGGATATCTGTATGGTTTAAATTGACATACCTTCAGAAGACAACGCTGTGCTCTTTCAAGAGTCAAGAGAGTTGTTTTTCGGGTACCACCCCATGCTCTTATACAGTACGATAAAATGGATTGTCCCAGAGCAAAATAGATGGATCTAAGAAGCTTAGGATCTGCGACGTTCCTCAGTTTCCTAAAAATTGGTATCAACCGTCTAGTTCTCGCTGTAAGTGCATCTATTTGAGGTTTCCACGTAAGCGTTTGATCAAGAAGTACTCCCAGGTATTTAATTGTATTAGTTCTTTCCAAAGAGACACAGGCACATCCAGAAGAACCAGTACTATAATTACAGGTATGTGCTTTAATTTGAAAATTTGTAGCGGTTGGCAACTCTTTGCGGTTTATCCCAAATGTAATGAAGTTAGTTTTTTTAACATTAAGTGTAAGGGTATTGATACATAACCAGCTCATTACCCGGCCCAGCCCTCTCTCAGCGTTTTTTCCAGTCTCTTCCCAAGTGTCACCATGAAATATAAGTGCGGTATCACACGTTTTATTTCGTTTTTTTCGTTTATTTTATTTTATTATTTCGTTTATTTCACAATTCGTGACAAAATTATGCTCTGTTTTTAAGTTTGATATTTTTTTACAGAGGTTTATGTATGAATATATCTCTATTTAGATATTCGGGTACTATATTTGGACAAACGTCTCCCTCTTCTGTATCCAACTACTTCGATCTTCGAATAAATTCTTATTTTTTTTATCATCTTCCATAAATGCATTAAAAAATAGACTCGACAAGTGGTTAAGGACAAATAAAGTGTCGTTAATGAATATATGAACTGAGAAGACTTTATAGACTCTCAGTGTCGACGCACCACATCGACAGCGGCACACGCACACGGACGTGCACCGGTCGTCGCCAGCCATTGACATGAATATATAGACTCGGCATCTTCAAACACGGCCATGTCCTTTTTAGTAATATAGACTAAACACGAGACTAGTACAGAAAGGTCAATATATTTTTACATACCTACGAGTACGTGGTTCAAATTAAATCCTACATATATTTTAATAAATGCGGATGTTGATAAGTATGGCTGGATGTACGGATGGGTGTATTGATGGTTGTATGGTTGTATAGATTTTTAGATTGTAGACTCACGACTATCACATTTATAAAGGTAAAAGCACTGCACATATCTGTTTCTTTGGTAACCTTTTAATATTCTTACTTAATTTCTTAACATAATGTTTTGCACTAGAAGAAAGTGATTTCTTGTACTAGTATACATTTTTGTTTTTTTTTTCTTTGTTAGCTATCTCTGTATTTAATGTATTATATAATCATATACTTAGGTATTGGGTCTAAATTACATATGTTTATTTAGATTACATATATGAAGATTTGTAATCGGCTTATAGTTATATAATAATTTATCAAAATCGATTTAGCCGCGTAGCAGTTACGAGGGAACAGAATTATAGGGACAAACATAATAAAACATCAAAAATGTGTAAGCGGCCATCTTGGATCCAAAATCTGATAGCAGTTTCAAGTTGCGCGGGGCACTTGTAGGGGTACAGCCCCCACATACAAAATTTTTGAGCCCTCGGATCAGAGGTCCTAGTGAGACGTTACGAGATATGACTTAATTTTATAAAGGATTTATAGGATTTTAGGAAACTTTTGTAAAGCATTTATAGCATATGTAGATAAAAAATATAAAACTTAAACTTTTTAAACGTTTTACAAACATTAGTAACTGAGTAGCAAACAAATAGTTTTTCGATGCTTCCATGAAGAAAGTGAAATATAGGCATATTTATGATGTCTACATTTCACTTTTGTTTTGTTAGTCTATGACGAATCATTCCATCGGTTGACAGATCATTCACTCATTTCATTCATTATGGCAGTCGAAATTTTGCAATCCGTATTTAATTTTCAATCAATGAAATCTAGTTACTTACCGATGGAAAGTTATTCCTTCATATTTTGCTTTGTTCTTTGAATTACTAGTGCAGTATCTCAACACACACCAAGGCATTTTTGACTAAGTTGACAGTGTTTTCTTTAATGAATTGTGGAGTGTTTTATGCGCGTATTGCTAGCGAGTGACTAATGTGAGGTTAACAGTGATAGCATATGATGAACAGAACACAACTGTTGTATCTGGCGTCTTCTCTAGTACGTAAGTACATAGATCTCGTTGTTGCCAGCGGAGCTGCGCGGTCCCCCACTCGCTATCGAACAACCACTGTGCATACACATTTGTAACAATCTTTTACATAAAATAAACGAGTCAAATACATTCGATCATCTTCATCATTTCATCACCAAGAAGCACACTTCCTTCCGACTACTGGCAGCCCGACCATTGGTCCTTCTCCCGGGTCCACGAAGCAACCAGCAGGGACAACATTGGATCGGACAAAGGATTGTGCACAGTCATCATCGACCATCATACATATCATCAATCAACATACATTGTGAACAGGCAAGTGGCGAACTGGTGAACAGACTAAATAGATAAGGCCAATTTCCTTTTTCTTTCTTCTAATTTAACTCTGTGCCGCGTCATTTGTATCAGTACTGTGTAGATTATTTTCATAGTTACAGTATTTACAATATTCCTATAGCTACCTATTGCTTTAGGTCCGGGTTACCTATTACCCGTCGGCCAAGTCCGATATTGGAATACTTATGATAATATCCTATCAACATTAAACATCATAGTTACATTTGTTGTATACCTACTGACAACAACCTTTAAATTATTGTATATCTATTCTATATATCTATTTACAATTAAATCATCCACTCTTCTATCCATTTGAACCAAAAAAGTGCAAAAATATTTTACACATATTTATTTTCGATTAACAAACGGGTATTCATACATTAAACGTAAAGCCGTGTTGTGCACCAACTCAAGTTATAAGGGACGCGCACTAAATTACGGTGCGCTCTTTTAACATTGATACTCGTTGTAATTGTCTTCCCTTTAATTGATACTTTCTGGAATTATGGCCGATAAACAAGCTTTAGTTAAAAAGCGAGGCAGCTTAAAGGGCCGTTTAACATCGTTTTACAATTATATTAATAGTCTACCAGCCCATTTAAGCAACGAACTGAAGTTAGAAATTGAAGTTCGTATTTCAAAGTTGGAACCATTATTTGATAGTTACAATGAGATTCAACAGGAAATAGAAGATATCACTGCGAACATCACGGAGCAGAGTCAAGAACGCGACCTGTTTGAGAGTTTGTACTATAAAGCCGTGGCACTCGCTAAGTCGAAGTTGGGAATAGTGGCGGAGCAATCACATAATCGTAGCTGCGATTCCGAGCATTCTTATCACAAGGCCCACGGGGCCAGGCTACCCATCATACAGCTTAGTAAATTCGACGGCGCCTATTGTTCTTGGCTGGAGTTTCGAGACATATACCTATCTTTAATTCACGAAAACCATGACTTAAGTCCGATTAATAAGTTTCATTATTTGCGTTCGTCATTGGAAGGCAGCGCATCGTTGGTTATAAAATCAATTGAATTTTCTTCAAGCAATTACGAAATGGCTTGGAAGTTGATTTGTGATCGCTATGATAATAAAAAAATGCTTATCGCGAATCATGTAAAAGCGTTATTTACCGTTTATTCTATCCAAAAAGAAACTTCATATAATTTAAAGCGCTTAGTTGACAATTTTGTTAAGAATTTAAGATCCTTAACTACTTTTGGTGAACCCACTGATAAATGGGACACTTTATTGATTTACATGTTATCTAATAAATTCAAGGAATAAATTCAAAGGGAAAAATTTAAGGCATTACACGAAAATCAACATTTATCATTTGAAGACTTAATTAAGTTTACAAGAAATAGATCAGATTTATTAGAAATATTGGAACATAGTAACAAAAATAGAACAATACCTAAACAATTGAATAATACCCACAGTTTGTTAGCGACAAATCAAATTAAAAGTAAAAAGTGTCCCATTTGTCAATCAGCGGATCATTTTATTTATTATTGCGAAACATTTTTAAAATTAAATAATAAAGATCGAGAAGCTAAAGCTAGTTCATTAAACTTGTGTTTGAATTGTTTAAGGGCTGGACATGTCACTAAAAAATGTCAACTAAGAGCTTGCAAGAATTGTAATAAAAAACATAATAGTTTAATTTGCCCGGAGTTGCCGAGCAGCGGCCGCGATACATTAGATTCGCATAGCGAAGTTGCATTATCTTGTGCCGTCGTGTCCGCCCAAGGACTGTTCATCAACGGCGTGCGTAGGTGTGCGCTCCGCCTGCGCGACCACGACAAGTGATCGCCGCCGTGTGCGCGTCATGTTAGACTCGGGCAGCACTTCGAACTTTATTACGGAACGTTTATGTAAACAACTTCAGTTGCCTACTAAAAATATAACTACGACTTTTAATGGTTTGAATAAAATGTGTCAGTAGCAAAGGAATGTTGCGATATTACGATTCAATCACTTCATTCGACTTACAGTAAAACAATAACATGTATCATTATCTCAGATATCACTAATCCTTGGCCAAATTCTCCTATTGATAAAGAGGTTATTAAAATTCCGAAATCTTTTCTCTGGTCGATCCTAAATTTTATATACCATCAAATATAGATATTTTGGTGGGCAACGGAGTGTTGTGGGAATTAATTGAACCAGAACAGATACAACTAAAATCTCAAAACATAATTTTACAAAAATCCAAACTGGGTTGGTTTATTGCTGGGTCGTTACAATTAAATTCACACTGCAATTCATCATACTGCAATTTTTCTGATTCTTAAGTACTCACCAACCATTTGGCGAAGTTTTGAGAATTGGACACTCTCCATACATCAAAAAATAAACAATTGGAGTGGTCTCCGGAGGAGATCGAATGTGAAAATTCTTTTGTAAACACTACATTTCGCCTACCTAATGGCAGATTTTGTGTAAAAATTCATTTAAAGCTTAGTACAGACGTCTTAGGTAATTCTTATACATTAGCTAAAACTAGATTTTTACGCTTAGAAAAAAAAACTCGAAAATAATATACAATTAAAAATGAAATATAAAAAATTTATTCAAGAATTTATCGATTTGGGCCATATGAGACTATCAAAACACGAAAGTAGTGATCACATCAGATATTTTGCTCCCCACCACGGCGTCGAGCGTCCAAACAGTTCAACCACGTCATTAAGGGTGGTTTTTGATTGTTCCGCGAAGTCATCATCAGGCTATTCTTTTAATGAGATTCAAATGATTGGCCTGGTTCTACAGGATGATCTATTCTCCATTTTATAACGTTTTATACAGCATGATATAGTTATAACTGCTGACGTCACAAAAATGTATCGCCAAATTGAAGTACATGAGTCGCAACGATGCCTGCAACAAATACTGTGGCGCAACGAGCCAAGTGATCCTCTGAGAGCCTACGAGTTAAACACCGTGACATACGGCACTGCTTCGGCACCGTTCCTTGCGATACGGTGTCTCAAGCAACTAGCTGACGAGTGTATCGACCCGCTTATTCAGGAGGTGATCTCCAGGGACTTCTACGTCGATGATCTTATCACCGGTGCTAGAAATTTCTCTCAATCACTCCATATTTATACACCAGTAACCCAACAACTTAAAATGGGTTGCTTTCTGCTTCGAAAATGGTGTTTCAACAATAAAAACGTCCTGGCTCAAATTAAAAAACACGATAATGTATCTAACGATCGTTTTGATTTATGTCCAAATGATATTTCGAAAATGTTAGGTATTAATTGGGATCACAAATCCGATGAAATTTGCTTTGATTTAAAGTTAAAAACATGCAATAAAATAACAAAAAGAAATATTCTATCCACCATTTCCCAACTGTTTGACCAATTGGGATTGGTCACCCCTGCAATATTAGAAGCAAAAATAACCCTACAAAAATTATGGTTATGCAAGCTCTCGTGAGACGACGACGTCCCCGAGGCTACACGAAATTCTTGGTTTCAATTCATTATTCACTATCTCATCTAAATAATTTGAGAATTCCTAGACACACACTTTGCTCTGATTACATTAAATTACAATTACATATATTTTCAGACGCTTCTCAAGAAGCATACGGAGCTTGCGCGTACCTAAGGTCCATTAATAAAAACAATGTTTCATTCACTTTTTTATTGTGCTCTAAAAACAAAATAAGTCCTCTAAAACCCCAAACTATACCGCGCCTAGAGCTATGCGGTGCTTTGTTAGGAGCCAAGCTAAGCGCAAAGATTATTAAATCGCTACGTCTGACTATCAATGAAGTTTTTTATTGGACCGATTCAACCATTGTTCTAGGTTGGCTTAATACAACCACCAACAAGATGCAAACATTTGTACGGAACAGGGTCGGAGAGATACAAGAAAAACAGTCCACTACAACCAGTAGCTCTTGAAAATATGTTCCTACACACTAAAACCCCGCCGACTATTTGACGCGTAAGATGAGCGCTGAGATGTTGATCGCTTGTAAGCAGTGGTGGAACGGTCCACAATTTCTTGAAGGCGGTGAGTCATCATGGCCATCTATTGATTTAAAAAATAATATTCAGCCTTTACCGGAAGTGAAGCAAAAAGCTACATGTATGATATGGTATGGTCAAACAGTTTGAGTCTGTTTTTCCATTTGAAAGATTTTCTAGCTATTTTCGGATGCAAAGGACTATGGCGTTTGTGCTCAGATTTTTTCATAACTTACGAAATAAAGATAATAAATTTAAAGGTACATTACAAGTACCTGAACTTCAATCAGCTATTTACAAATTAATCAATGTTTCACAACAGCAATCATTTCCTACAGAGTATCAACTATTAAAATCCAATAAAACTTAAAAATGTGGCAATTCATTATTATCTCTCAATCCATTTTTTGATCACAAGTTAAATCTTATAAGAGTGGGTGGGCGACTTTATAATTCACAGTACAACTATAATAAAAAACACCCGTTTCTGATTCACAAAAGTCATACATTTTCAAAATTTAACAATGAACATAAAATTTTAATGCATACTGGATCTCAACAGTCACTATACTCCACCCGCCAGAATTATTGGACGATCGGCGGACGTGATTTGGCTAGGTATCGAAACTGCAGCACCTGTAGTCGTTATCGGGCAAATATAATAGCACCTATAATGGGAAACTTGCCCAAAGAAAGGTTTTGTGCTGGTTACGTATTTCAATACACAGCAGTTGATTACGCAGGTCCTGTCATGGTCGCTAACAAAGAAGGGCGAGGATTTCGACTACTTAAATCCTATATTTTTGTTTTCGTGTGCTTTACCACTAAAGCTATACACTTAGAATTAGTGAGTGACATGTCTACTACAAAATTCATTTTAGCTTTAAAAAGGTTTATAGCCCGTAGGGGCAAACCGTCATACATTTACTCAGATAATGGTTCTAATTTTGTCGGAGCTAATAACGAGTTAAAACGAATGATAACTTCAGATGAAGATAAAATTGTAAATATTTTTGCACAACAATCTATTAAATTTACTGTTTTTCCACCAAGATCACCCCATTTTGGAGGGTTGCATGAGGTTGGCGTAAAATCCACAAAAAACCATTTAAAACGTGCAATTGGTAATTCAAATTTAACATTTGAACAGTTGTACACAGCTCTGACACAAATTGAGGCGATTCTTAACTCACGTCCTCTTAGCCCAATATCCTCAAATCCTCAAGATCTATTACTCCTTACTCCAGGCCATTTCCTAATTGGCAAGCAAATAACGTCATTACCAGAACCAGATTTAGCCGAAGTTCCTTCCCATCGCCTTGATCGACACCAAAGAATAGAAAAACTTCGACAGCAATTTTGGTCCAGATGGCATCGTGAATATGTCTCCGAGCTTCAAACTCGCACAAAATGGAAGCAATCTCAAGGATCCCTCTGCATCGGAGATCTTGTTCTCATCAAATATGACCACCTGCCTCCAATGAAGTGGCCCTTGGGGCGAGTTGTAACAATATATCCTGGGACCGATGGAGTGATCCGAGTTGCTGATATTAAAACGTCGTCAGGAACAATTAGACGTTCCTTCGCAAAGATTTGTCCCCTTCCGAAACCAGACCAGGATTGAAGCAAGGCTTCAATGAGGGGCGGCATGTGGACGCACCACATCGACAGCGGCACACGCACACGGACGTGCACCGGTCGTCGCCAGCGGAGCTGCGCGGTCCCCCACTCGCTATCGAACAACCACTGTGCATACACATTTGTAACAGTCTTTTACATAAAATAAACGAGTCAAATACATTCGATCATCTTCATCATTTCATCACCAAGAAGCACACTTCCTTCCGACTACTGGCAGCCCGACCACTCAGCACTGTGTGAAATAGACATATCAGCTCTGAGCTGCTCGTCTATATTAATAAAATAAATAAATAAATCTCCCTCTCTTTCATATTAGCGCGTCCTGAATTGAGCAAAGTAAAGAAGCAAAAAGCCAAACTCAAAGTGGGCTTGGCTTATTCTTCTACACTTACACACTAAACTCCATCTTCAGCATCCTTAACTGTGGATCGAATAAATATAAAATAGAAATACTTACCTATTTAAGGGTTAAGAGCGCGATACGTGGGCAAGCAACCATCGAACAGGTGGCTAAAGCAGCTGACTAAGCTGCCTGGATTTAGTTTTTTTAAGTAGGACCACAAGTAAGTACGATAATACGTGCAAATAAGCATGCAATTATAGTAAGTGACATAAAAAATCTTATGTTTTAATTGAAATTATTTAAATGTTATGCTTACAAAAAGATATTATAATGAGCTTAGAAATTATGCGTACTGAAATTATGCCTACCAATTTATGATTTTTCGATATAGACTCATTATATACATAATAAAACAATCATTATATCAATACGAACAACTTTTTCCAATGTATGGATAATGAAAAAGACGTTCAAAAGAAGTTCACATATACCCATTGCAATGTCACGAACATAGGTGCAAGTAAAAAAAAGACAGAGCACCTAAATTTGTTAGATCGGTTTTCCGAAATTCCTGCATTTATTTTCGTCAACCATTTTTATATAGATTAATTAACTATGAAGTACCTCACGTAGATGGGAAACATACGAAAATAAATAAAATGCATCAAATAAAAAAATTAATAATACTGCTAGTGTCTATGCTCATTTCTCTTAAAAATATAAATTTAGGTAACTTTCCAACTCGAATTACGGGAATTCTAATGCATAAAAGATATGACGAATTTAGATCACAAGAATTTTTATTATTTACGAGTACACTAACTGATTCTTAATTTATAATTTCAATATCTTAATTAATGTAATTAATACCAAAGCAAACAAAAATAACCTAAATTTTTCCTAATTCGGTAGTTTCACGAAGTAGCAAATAAACTGCTGAGGATGCTGCAGAGCGTAAGCGAGTTGAGTACGCGGCTATGGAGTCACTTTACTCCTTTGTGCCCATAGCTGTGGACTCTATGGGTTGCTGGGGCGCGGACGCCAAGCATTTAATTGGCGAATTAGGGCACCGCATAGCCGATAAGACTGGGGACTCCCGCTCCGGCACGTTTTGGTGCAAAGAATGGCCATTGCATTACAACGTGGCAATGTACTAGGCCCCTTTGCACCGGAAACGTTAAAGCGCAGGTTTTAAATTATTATTGACTGTACTATAATTGTCAATTTTTTTATATTTTAATTTAGTTAGTTAATAAATTAATAAACTTTTAGGTTTTAGAGAAAATAGTAAAGTTATGTTATTAGTTAGAATCGTTGCACTCGGACTTGCCGACGTTTATTTGTCTCCTGGCTTGCGGTCCGCGAGTTAGGTAGTGAGAAGAATGTTAGTTTGCATTTATTGCACCGAACAACGTATGAAGACCACGCCCCAGCCTTCACGTCGGACTTGCTAATCGAATTTTTATTTGTTTCCGCCGTACGCAATAAAAATCCTCATAAGAGCCCGTATGACCCTTATAGTACTATGAGCGATCTTTAATATTATCAATAGCACAGAATACATATAAGTACAAGCAATAGTAACGAAATACTTACTTTGAAATAAAAACACAGTAAAGTTCAGGACTAACTACGAGTAGGTATTAGTTTTTCGTCTGTGGTTGTCACTTGAGCAACATCGTGTTTCGACACTCGTCTACAAAAATTAAGAAACCTGGAAAAAAGTGCTCAATTGCGGCAGTTTTAGTGTTGTGTTTGGAGATAAACTTTAAATCTACTATTTGGAAGAAAGGGAACTGTGAATCTGTGACTAAATCTTATGAAAATAGTGCTCTAAAAATATCATTGACATTTGTTTCTTCGCAAGACTATTTATCTACCCACTTAAAACTTGAGATTTCGATCTTTCAAAAAACTGTCTAATTATAGACCGGAAGTGAAAGCATAAACAAATTGGGTTGCCATTGTCTAGAAAAAACTACCAATTTAGTAAAAAATATTTAAAGAATGGAAAAACGCGAATTACACTGTGTGTTTTAAAAGTAAATTCGTGCATCGATAACAAATCCCTAAAAATCAATTGCAAAGGCTGTAAATGTGTAATATGTGCAGCATGTAGTGGATTGTCTGCAACCGAGATGCGTGTAATCGCACTTCAAACGCCCAAATTGTCCTATTTATGTGATGACTGTAAAGAGGGCCTTAAACAGGTTCCAGACCTACGCAGACAGGTTACATTTCTCCAACAGCAGGTCCAAGACTTGCAGGCAAACCAAACAAACATTGTTAATCTAGACTCTGTTATAAATTAAATGGAGGATAGGAACAGCCGTAGCTGCAATCTTTTTGTATATGGAATACCTGAATCCAAGGCTGACTTTGTTAATTTATTTTATTAAAATTATAAATTAGAGCACAAAATGAAAGACATCAGTATAGACTTGGGTTCATATACTGAAACTTTATTTTTTAATTATCAAAGACATAGATACTATGACATCTCCCTTTTTATAAAGAAAAGATTAAATAATAACAATATGTTTAAATGTACATTATATATATGTATGAATTCAAATACAAACCATAACTTAATATCTAAAGGTTGATTTTTCCTAAGAAAATAACAACATTGAAATTTGAGTCGTAATATAAAAGAAAAATAAAATATTCTTTTATTAGGTACCTACCTACTGAGTATTTTAAAGTAATCATCTAAAATATACATATCTTCATTCTCCTTTCTTTAAAATATATACGTATAATATAAAATTAACTAGTTTATAAATCTAATCTATCTGGTGGTCTTACAACTCTACCAGAGCGAGTAGTATAAAAGTTATCAGACCTATTATTAAAATTAGAAGTACTATCATAAAATGTATCATCAACCGTTTGTGGCTGTGCTAGACTACTGCTGTCACAGGGATTTATATCATCATACTAAAAATTATAATCATCATGCAAGTCATGTCGCAGCGAAGGGTCCTTAATGATGTGCTTTCGGTTTTTTATTATTCTATTTCCTGATACAAGTTTTATCTCATAAGAACGATTACGTAATATTTTAGTTATAATTCCAGATGTCCAATATCTCCTACTCACATCTAATAATACTTTTACATTTTGACCTACATTTAGTGTATCTAGATTTCTTGCATTTCTGTCATAATAGATATTCTGTTTTTCTTGCCTTTCAATTAGTTTATTATAAACATTAGTTTGAACTTTAGGTTTTAAAAATTTATTAGAAATCGGAACAATACTACGCAGCTTTCTACTTTGTAAAAGTTCGGCAGGTGATGCTAAGTTATCATCTAAAGGTGTATTTAACAATTCCAGTAAGGCTAGACGATAATCTCTATTCCCTGCTTTGTCTTGACAATAATATTTTGACGTGACAACGTCTTAAATTAGGTTGCGGCTGGGAGTCACTTATGAAAAAGTGTAACGCTCGGTAACGTTACGATGAGTCACCGAACGAGAGAGAGGCCCGCCGAATGCCTTGCGTCTCTCTCCCACTCAACTATGATCGGTCTGCCGCCGTTGTCACGTAAAATCTTCGCCCGTAAAACCGACTTTACAGGCAACCATTTTTTTAACAGTTTGCACAGTACGTTCGATTTGACCATTTGACTGTGGATACCTCGGTGACGATGTAGTATGAGAAAAATTCCAGTCCAAAGCAAACTGCCGAAAAAGACTAGATGAAAATTGAGGACCATTATCTGTCATAATAGTATTTGGTATTCCTTGACGACTAAAAATATTCTTTAAACAATTAATTACATGCTCAGATGTTGTTGTATATAACTCACATATTTCAAAGAACTTACTGTAATAGTCCACTAGTAATAAGTAGTTTTGCCCTTTAATCTCAAATAAATCTATACCTATCTCAGCCTAAGATCTATCAGGTATATCATGAGGTTGTAATTCTTCTTTTTGATTATTTCGTCTATAAGTTAAGCATATTCCACAACTTTCTATCAAATTCTTTAAATCATTCTGTAACCCTGGCCAGAACATTATCTCTCTTGATCGTAATTTACATTTTTCCAGCCCGAGATGACCAATGTGAACTTTCTCTAACATTTCTTTTCTTAAAATCTTAGGTATCACTATCTTATCATTTTTCCATATCAAACCAAATGCCTCTGACAGATCTTCTTTAAATGTCCAATATGGTTTTACTATATCTGTAATTTTCGATTTTTCGTCAGGCCAAACTTGTTTTATTAAAGATCTTAACTCTTCATCTAATTCAGTATACTTTTGAAGTTTCACGAACTGACTATCTGTATACTGTGATGAAGTTAATAATAATAATAATAATAATCTTTATTGACACTAAAAATATTTGACATACTAGTATATATGAAGCCTCTGGTTTACGATATAGTTTTCACTGTGTTTCGAAAACCAGCGTCTTCTCCCATATCAAGCTGTGCTTTGACACTTATGCGTATTTAACTTATTTATTTAAGAATAATTTAGGTAGAGACTATATAAAACAAAAGAAAACAAAGCGTGCAAGTAGTGTGTGTGTGTGCGTGTGTGTGTGCGTGTGTTTGCGCGTATGCGTTTGCTTGTAGGGGTCTGTGAGGATGTGTATGTGTGTATGTTGGTGCATGTGCGTGTGTTTTCATATTTACATTTCAAACGCGATTTATTAATAAACATAAATGATTTTTAATATAATATTTTAATATTTTTAAATCCAAAAAATTATTTTAAATAAAGGTTATATAACATATTTTCTACGGAATCATAATCCATACTTTTTAGCCATTCTAATACAGTATTTTTAAATATTTTCATCGGCTGTTTTTTAATGTGATTTTTTGTGTAACGTTTCAGCAATATATTATAGAGTCTAGGGGCAACAGCATCAAAGTGGTTTTCTGCAACTTTACAACCAATCCTCGGAACAGGGCATCGATCTACTCTTTTGTTTAATACCGGTAGGGTTGGGACAACTTTAGAATGGTATTTCTTGAGGACATTGTATATAAACAGTTTTCTTACACTTAGTACTTCTGCTCTTTCGTAAACGTTAGTAGTAGGATGTCTGTATGGTAATTGTAGTAAAACCTTCAGGACTGCTCTTTGCGCTCGTTCGACATCAATTATATGCGTTTTTGCCGCGTTACCCCAGCAACAAATGCAATATGCAATTATACATTCACATAAAGCTTTATAGGTTTGGATTAATAGTTTTATATTTGCTACAGTCCGCAGGTTTTTGAAAACATAGATAAGTTTTCTAATTCTTGTGGACAGGTTATCTATGTGGCATGTCCAAGTTAGGTGTGTGTCAAGTACTACGCCTAGATACTTGACATTCTGAACTCGTTCCAATTTTTCACACAGACATCTTTTTTTTGTTTTTAATACAAGTCGATTACAGGGATAGGTATGTATGGTTAGCTGGAAGTCATATTTCGGCAGACTAGAAGCGGTTTTTCCAAAACATATATATTTTGTTTTAGAAGTATTTAAGGAGAGGATACTATCTTCAAGCCAGGAGGTCACTTTTGAAAGTCCCAGCTCTGCCAACTCCGCTACAGACTGCCAATTTCTATCATGGAACAAAAGAACTGTGTCATCTGCAAACATCATTAGGTCCATTCCTGGAAGGGATGTTGAACAAAGGTCATTAATATATACAAGAAATAGGGTAGGACCCAATGTGCTACCTTGTGGGACGCCAAATTTGCTGTAACCAACATCACTTTCCACTTTGTCAACTACTACCTTTTGTTCTCGGCTTGTAAGATAGCTTTTGAACCATTGCAGGGCAACACCTCTAACCCCAGCATTCTCTAGTCTTGCAAGTAAAATAGCAGTCGACACAGTATCGAAGGCTTTTTGGAGATCTAGGAATACACCGACACAGCACTCATCATTGTCTATGTAATCTTTGATTTTAGTTGTTAGTTCTAGTAGTCTTCGGTGGATTTATTTGCTCTATAACCAAACTGGTTAGTGCTTAGCAGTCTATTTTTCTCTAAGAATGTAACAAGTCTTTTGTTCACAATTTTTTCAAATATTTTAGAAAGTGTACTTAAAAGAGAAATAGGCCTGTAATTAGAGGGATTACTTTTCTTGCCAGATTTAAATATAGGGCAAATTTTGGCCTTTTTGCAGATATTGGGAAACTTTCCAGATTCGAAGCTGAGGTTACAAAGATATACAAGTGGATCCAATATAAAATACATTATTTCTTTAAGCGTAAACGCAGTTAAATTATCCCATCCAGGTGCACTAGAAGTTTTCAAGGATTTGATAGTATCTCTAACTTCGTAAGGGTCTGTTAGGAATAGAGAAAATGAGTTGGGAGGACCTCTGTGACGTCGGGCTTTGTGAGCTAGTTCGTTCTCTGTAGCATCCATTTTCTTAAGAATTACATCTGCTAAATTAGATCCAATCGACGTAAAAAATTTATTTACGGAATTTAAAGATTCTTTTGGATTAGATTCTATAGACAAAAGCTCTGGGCAAGTTATTTTACTTTTTTTAAGATTGCAAACCTCCTTTATGACTTTCCACGTTTCCTTGACATTTCCAGTACTCTTTTCAAGTTTAGACTGATAATATTCCTTCTTTAGCATCTTAACAATTTTATTACAGACATTTCTATAGTATATGTATTTATTTTTAACTATGATATCGTCAGGGCTTTTCTTCATTTCCTTAAACAACTTGTCACGCTTACGCAGGGATCGTACAACACCGACGGTAATCCAAGGTTTGATGGGTTTATTTTTCTTTACTATTTTCGTTATTTTAGTATTACCGTCAATATATAATAAGAGCCGCGACGCGAAAAGCTCCATACCCAAGTTTATATCTTGAATGGCATACAACTCAGACCATGTCTCTCCCCTTAACTGCTCCTTGAGTCCGTTGTAGTCTATCCTCACTCTATTATATGACACTTTCTCTTTTTGTATATTACTACGATCTATATATAGCATTACTGGTGAGTGGTCCGTAAGTGTTTGTTCAAAAACTATAGTTTGCCATGCGTGGGAGCTTTTAACCATAATATGGTCTAGGCAGGTGGTCTCTCTAGTCGGTTTGTCAACCCCTTGTAACAGTCCATGCATCGCCATAAGGTTTAGGTAGCTATGTGCATAATTATTTAGGTTACCTGGGAGTATGTTGATATTTATATCGCCTGTAAGAATGATGTTCGCTGTTGTGGCGCTTCGAATAATTGGCTCAAGGGAATTAACATAGTTAGTTGGATTTTTAAAACAAGGAGGTCTATAAGAACATATAATAGAGTAGTTTTTCTCAATTGTTACTAATAAGCAATTGCCATCGACTATTTCAGGCTCAGAGAAGGTAGCAGATATTTCTTTCCGAACATATACGACCACTCCATCATTTTTGTTAATTTTTCTTTTTGTATACGACATATTGAAGTCATCTATTTGTGGTGGTGGCTTAAGGTCATTATTAAAACATTCAGTGAGAGCAATAACGTCAATTCTAATGTTCAGAGTCGATAAAAATGCCAAAAAAAGATCGAAATTATAATGTATGCTACGGATATTAAAAGAAATTAAAGATAGGGCCTTAGCAGTCGATTGATTTGAAACCTTTAGCGACTCTACACAGTAACTTGGGTCGCGAAGCAATATACATTGAGCATTCATTGATTTATCCACTTCAGACAAGACAAAGTCATTAATGGGACCAAATTTATTATCCATAGTCATTTAAAAAAGTACTTAGGTTCAAAAAGTGTAGAAAATTTAGGTTTGTCTACAGAATATTTCTCAGAAAAAAATCTTTCTGACACTTCAGTTATAATGCGTATTACGTAAAATATTTTGTTTAGAAGATAATAATAGTGCATAAAAGTGTATTTGATGTGTGACGATAGAGTGGGTTGTGTGTGTGAGGTGAAAGTATGTATAATATAGTTAAGGCATTTGTTGTAGGCAAACAAATAATTAAATAAGCAAATAAAATTTCTCAGAAAAGTATCTACATGCACGTTAAAATAATAATAGTTTAGTATATAATAAAGAAGTTGAAATAGACCTTATTACACATACCTCCTCTTTCATTACATAAGTATTATCATTTGCTGATTGTTCATATGCCCGTGACAATGTATCAGCTATATATAAATGTTTTCCTGGTTTATATACTAATTTAAAGGTATAACGTTGCAACCTAAGCAACATTCTTTGTAATCTACATGGTGCGTCTACAATTCGCTTTTGAATAATACTAATAAGAGGCTTATGATCTGTTTCTATTGTAATATCAAAACGCCCATAAATATATGCATTGAATCTTTCACACGCAAATACACATGCATAGAGCTCTTTTTCAATTTGAGCATATCTCTGTTCTGTATCGGTTAAAGAATTTAATGCATAACAAACAGGTAACCCATTCTGCATCAAACATGCACCTAAACCACTTCTACTAGCATCCACAGAAATAACTATAGGAACATTTAGATTATAATATTGTAAAACTGGCTTTGTCAATAAAATATTCTTCAAGTCTTTAAAACAATTTTCTTGTAAATCATCCCAGTGCCGCTCAACTTCTTTTTTTAGAAGTTGTCTTAGGGGTAAAGTTTTATCAGATAAATTCGGAATAAATGTACCTACGTACGTTATTAAACCTAAAAATCTCTTAACATCTTTTTTATTTTTTTGGAGTTGGCATATTTTTAATTGCAGAAACTTGCGAGTCATCTGGTCTTAACCCATTTTTTGTAATACAATGTCCTAAATATTTAATTTCTTCTAGACCAAACTTACATTTATTTTTATTCAATTTTAAGTTTATCAATTTACATCTATCTAATACTTTTTTCAGTATCTCATCATGCAGTTTTTTATTAGCTGCATAAAATAAAATATCATCAATATACATACATACCCCTTCAATATCATCAAAATTTTCACACATTTTTCTATGAAATACTTCCGATGCTGAAGATATTCCAAAAGGAAGTCTAAGAAAACGATATCTACCAAATGGTGTATTAAAAGTACAATATTTACTAGAATCATCAAGTTCAACATTCCAAAACCCAGATGCAGCATCTAAAGTGCTAAAATACTTACCTCCAGATAAATAGAAAGTATTTCATCTAATGTGGGCAATCTAAAATACTCTCTCCTAATTGCATTATTTAATTCTTTCGGATCGAGACAAATTCGCAAGTCACCATTTGGTTTTTTAACTATTGTTATACTACTAACCTAGTCAGTAGGACCCTTAACTTTAGCAATATTTTTTTGTGATTCCATCTCATCTAATTTTTTCTTCACTTGATCCCTAATAGCAAAAGGCAATTTTCTTGGAGCATGGACAACTGGAACAACATTATCTTTTAATTGAATTCTGTACTTACCTGGTAAGCAACCAATTCCCTCAAACACATCATTGTAATCACTTATAAAATTAGGAACATTCTTAGCTGTACTTTCCTCTACAGACATGACTCGACGAATGATGTCTAACCTACAGCATGCTTCACAGCCCAGAATAGGTTTTGAATTCACATCTGCAATGATAAATTCCAAAGGACACATTTTATTTTTATATTCTACTTTCAAATAAATTTTACCCAATACATTTATTTTATGTCCCGCATAACCTGTTAAAATCACATTTGTTTGTAACAAATCCTCCCGGGTGACATTTATTTTCGATAAAAAAAAATAAGGCAAAATGCTCGCATCTGCACTAGTGTCTATCTTAAAATTTATATAAAAAGAATTTATTTTTAAATCTGCAGTCCAATCATTTCTATTATAATGATTTACCTGTTCATTGTTCTGTTCACCTATCGTTTCTACTTGATAAACACGGCACACTCTTGCAAAGTGGTTAAACCGTAAGCATCGCACACATTTCTTTCCGAATGCTGGACATTCATATCTTTTATGAGTCAATTGTCAGCACCTCGCCATCCACCCCAACAGTTCACTCCTATTCCAGTTTGCTCCAATTTTCTTGTTTTATTAACATTAAAAATATTATTTGAATCTTCCCTTCCTTCATTTATTTCATCAATGACAGTTTTTCCCTTCATATTTTCACAGTAAATTTTCGATTCAATTGCTATATTACAAATTTCAAGAGCCTTTTCCAACGTTAACTTCTCCTCCCTTAATAATCTTTCTCTAATTGTATCACTTCGTACTCCACAAACCAGTTTGTCTTTTATTAATTCTTCCCTCAGAGTTCCAAAATCGCATGTTAATGATAACTTTCTTAATTTAAAGGCATATTGTTCAATAGTTTCATTTTCCTTTTGTTCTCTAGTGAAAAATCTGTGCCTTTTCATTGTTACATTTCTTTTAACTTTGAATTTTTTATCCAAGATCTCTAAAATGTCTTCCAATGTTTCAGGTTTTTTATTTTCTTGATCCCCGACCTCTCTGCATTTTTCACCTACTATGTGTAATAATATATTTTTCTGTATTTCTGGACTCTTCTTTTCCAACTCACATGCTTTAAAATATATTTGGAATCCATTTTTCCACTTTTCCCAATTTTCCGTGAGTCTTCCCGACGTTACATCTAAAAATGATTCATCAAACAAAAATGGTGGCGGCGGAGCCAATACCGTTTCCATTTTAATAAATTGCAAACAATAAACTTTTCACTTTTTTCACTTATTATTATATTTGCTACTTGCTCCAATTATTTTAGTTTACTGGCTGCGCCATGTTAAGTTATTTTATTAAAATTATAAATTAGAGCACAAAATGAAAGACCAGTTCATAGACTGAAACTTTATTTTTTAATTATCAAAGACATAGATACTATGACAGACTGAAGGACAAAGTCTCCAATTCACTAGCTTCATTGCCAATTGCCAGTCCTGAAGTAGCAACTATAATCCGTCTGGGTAAGCCAGCACCCAATACTGACAAGCCCCGCCCCTTAAAACTAGTACTTTCCAACAAGCACAGCGTTATCAGTGTTCTCAAGAATAAAGGTAAGCTACCAAGCTCTGTTAAGGTCAAGGCTGACATGACACCATGCCAAAGAGAGCAACTCAGGAAGCTACGTGAAGAATCGGCTACCAGAATAGAAAAAGTTGAGCCCATTTTGACTATCAAATATATTAATAAGATACCCAAAATTGTAACAAACTCAAAAAACTATCACACCAAAATGTTACAGAACTCTGCATACTATACACGAACTTGGCATTCCTAATAGCAAAATTAGATTTGTTCCTCATTGAAGTGAACAAATACAAACCAGCTTTTATCTTGATAACAGAAACCCACTTACAACCTAAGATTAATGATAGTCTTGTGAATATACCTGGATACACACTTTTTCGTCTAGACAGGACAAACAGAGAAGGTGGAGGAGTAGTTATGTATGTCGCACATGATGTCAAAAATGTTCCTATAAGAGCGAAAGCTCACTTACTCACCTAAAACATTATACTTACCATAACCAGAACCAGAAGCATAATGGTTAGATATACAGTATGGACATCTTAACCTACTTATGGCCTGCGTCTATCGTCCTTCTTCGAGGAAATATAAAAACACTGATGAGATACTATTTAATACTATAGAAAAGGCAGCATCTGAACGAAACGTTATAATTGGTGACTTCAATTTACCTCGGTTAACATGGCCTCTTGTGATTAACAAAGATTTGGACAAACTTCATGAAAGTTTTGTAACAATGTACATTACATATACTAATTAAGTAATTAAATACACTAAACTAATGGTATTTTTTAAATCGCATCCGTGGCAACACTTTTATTAGCTGTCAAAAAGGTTCATAAAAAATCCGCGAGGTGGCCCGTGTCCTTTCTGACGAACGATTTTTTGCCGGAGGAACAAAGACAGGTAAGATTTTTAAATTTGCAAATTGTTTTCACACATCTTTTTCAGAAAATTGTTTTGATTTACCATTGTTTTAATTTCATAAAATATTCAGTGATTATCCATTTTAAACAGATTTAAGTTGAATTATAACCTAGTTTTACATAACCGCTAAAAATTTGTAGTGGCCAATAGCTGTCACGATTATTTAAACAACTTATAGTTATTGGCCTCCTATGCCAATTACTATATTTTTGAAAATAAAAATAAATAGGGTTGTTAATGAAAAAAATGCTTTGTTTTGTTATATTTATTTATGGTTCAGTTCAATTTAATTATCAAATTATTTAAAAGAGTCTAAACAGTTATTGGCCTAGGCCAATAACTGAATTATTTGAGAATTCATCCTATGGGATAGCAGGCCAATAACTATGTTTGTTTTTTTTTGGGATTTTTAATCAAATTAGCTTATAATATTTTCTTGTCTTTATCAGGATTCTAAGAAGTAAAGATGCCAAAGGTACCTCAGTACACAAAAGAAGCCCTAGGTCTACGACACCGTGCCAGCTACGCCAGTGTTAACTCGTGCAAAAAGTGTATCGGTGATGAACACAGCAACATAACATTCCATAAACAGAAAAGTGACATTTGAGAACCTCCCTAAACCTTGATGACATTCATAATTTTAATTGCAATTTTCTTATACTTTTATTTGACATTTTTACATTCACGCGCATAATTTTATTTTTTCAGTGTTATATTGTTTTTAATATTCACATCATTTTAACATTAATTTTACCATTTATATTAAGTTTACATTTTTAATTTTAGTTCTTTGAAATTTTCAGTATATTACCTATCTATCCTATCTATCTACTATCTCTCCACCAATTTTCGTGACAATCGGTGCAGTGCGCAGTGCCGCAAAAGAGGCAAATATCTTTCTACTAACTTCAGCAACTTATGGTGACCAAGAGAGATTTTTAGCCAGTTGTATACCTAGATTTTTGACACAATCATTAAAATTAATAACAGTTCCGTTAAATAGTACTGGCGGAAGCTGACCAAAATCAATTCCACTTAATAACCCCGAACTACCCACATTGATACACTGAGTTTTTGCAGGGTTGACAATCAACCCATGATTTCTACTCCAAAGAGAGATACGTTCTAAGTCTTCATTAGTATTACAGATGGCTGTGGAAAAAGAATCAACGCTGGCTTGAGTGTATATTTGCAGATCATATGCGTAAAGGTGGTAGGAAGACTGAAGCTGTGCAGTAATAGAGTTAATAAATATAGAAAAAAGAAGGGGAGATAGGACGCCACCCTGCGGAACACCAGCAGATGTAGTACACCAGGACAAATAAACATCCTCAAAGCGTACACGCTGCTGCCTTCCAGACAGGTAAGAATGAAACCAATCGATAACCGATGGAGATATATTGAGATATCACAGTACACCCAGCAGAATATCGACGTCAACTGTATTAAAGGCATTGCTAAAATCCAGAAGCGTTAGGACAGTCAGCTGTTTGTTATCCATCCCCCTTCGAATGTCATCGGTAACATTAATGAGAGCAGTAGTCGTACTGTGACCTGGACGAAAACCGGATTGGAAAGGATTGAGAAGTTTTTGAACAAAAAGGAAATGGCTGAGCTGTTGTTGTACCACTCGTTCCAGGACTTTGGAAAGGAAAGGCAGTATGGGTATAGGGCGATAATCAGACAGGGATGACGGGTTAGGTTTTTTTGGAAGAGGAGTTATGTTGGCATTTTTCCAATCGCTTGGGAAAACACCAGTCATCAAGGAATTGTTGAGGATTATGGTTAAAATAGGTAGTAAGAGGTAGGATCATTTACCGACTAATGTTGTCACTACCAATAGCATTCGACGTTATAGAACGCACCTCTCTCTCAATATCACAATCGGAAATCGGACTGAAGACGAAAGAAGGAATATCAGGAGTGGGATTAGAAGAAAGTGAGTTTAAGGTTATTAATTTTATGTTGTTGTCCATAGCAACAGAATCTGAAAAATGCCTATTAAGGGTATCAACATTTAAACTACTAGGACTGATGATGATGATTTATGGTGATGATTATGATTGATGATAATGATTCATGGTAATGATGATGATGGTGATGATTGATGATGATGATGATTAATTATGATTGATTTTTGTCATAAATCTTTCATGTACAGACAGGGATTGGTTTCGTTTTTAATAAACATATGTAACTATTGATGATGATGATTGATGATTATTTTGTTTTAATTTTTATCATCATCATTTTATAAAGAATTTAGAAACATAATAAAAAGTTAACTATAATTTTACAAAATGCAACTGAAAAGTTTTTTTTTTAAACTGACGACAATTTTTTTTAGAATGATGTTACTTTTTTATTTATGAACTGATTGAAATAAAACAAACACAATATTTTAAGTGAAGCTTACCGCAACACATTAATGAAAACCGAAACCAAATCGGTTAAGCCGTTTCTGAGATTATTGCGCACAAACACACAGACAAACCAACAAACAAAAAAAAAATTAAAAGAATATTGTTTTGGGTTCTGTAGCGTTAATAAAAGCCCCCGACAATTTTTTTTTGGTCATAATTATATCTTTTATGTACAGGCAGCGATCGGTTACGATTTTATTATATGTATTGATTGATGATGATTGATTGATTGATGATGATGATTGATTATATATTGATGTATTGATATTGATGATTGATGATAATTGATTGATTGATGATGATATAGTTTGTTTTTTTTAGCCAAAACAGATAGATATTTAGATAATACATTTTTTGGTATAATTTTCATATAAAAAGGTGATTGTATAAAATAGTAATATGAATTATAAAGGCAAATTTAAAGGTATGTGCTTGTGAGTTTTTTTTATGGAGGCAAAAATGCTCAGCCGTGTTTTGACTATTGACGTCTGTAGAAAAGCCTTAAGATTCTTATGTAAAATTTTTGAGGAATAAACCACCCCCATTGACCCGCCGCGATTCCCTACGCCCCGCATGGTTTGCTGTCTCGCTTCGGCTAGAGTAAATTTGTGTGCGTGGAAGCGTGAGCAAAATTTAGATTATTATCATCAGGCGCCTTCTTAAGCTGTATTTTACAGCTCCGTTCAGCTCGTTCGCCAATGAACTGTCGCGGCCAATAATCCTACAGGATTACTATGAATTCAGGAGAGAATAGAAATGCGGCTGTACGCTAAAATCGTTGTTAGGGTTCCGTACCCAAAGGATGCCAACGTGTAGGGTCCCGCCCTATTACTGAGACTCCGCGCTGTCTGTCAGTCTATCTGTTCGTCTGTCACAGGGCTCTACTCTTGAACCGTAATAGACACTTGATTTTTTTACTAATTATGTATATTATTACTGTGGCCGCTATAACAACAAATACTAAAACTAAAAAAAGTAAAAATTAAAGGGGGTCATCATACAAGAAACGTGTTTTTTCAGCCTTTTCACTTGATCTTTATAATGGCATTAAACTAGATACTTAAAATTTTTACCGATTATGTATTAGGTGGTACTATGACCGCTATATAAACAAATACTAAAAATAAGATAAAGTTAAAAATAGGGGGTCAGAAATAAATAATAAATAAATAAATATATAGGTACAAATCACATTGATTGAGCTAGCCCCAAAGTAAGTTTTAAACTTGTGTTATGGGATACTAACTCAACGATACTATATTTTATGATAAATACATATATAGATAAACAAGTCATCATACAAGAAACATGTTTCTTCAGCGTTTTACAACATTGTACGGAGGTACGGAACCCTTCATGTACAAGTCCAACTCGCACGTGCCCGATTATTATGCCCGTGCCCGTGTATGACGACCCCCCGTTAATTTTTTACTTTATCTCATTTTTAGTATTTGTTGTGTTAATGGCCATAGTAATACATCGGTGAAAATTTTAAGTATCATTGTCATTGTAAAAATCGAGTTAAAAACGCTAAAAAAAAACACGTGTCTTTTTTTTTTTATTTGGTTTGCTAACTGGCTGAACAACACACAAATCTAAGCATATACAAATTAGAGCATATAAGTTGCCAACTTACTTGGAGTTTTTATTTAGTTTTTTTTTTTTTGCTTTTTGTTCTTGTATGACGACCACGACGATAATGCTATTATAAAGATCTAGTTAGAAACGCTAAAAAAATTTCGTGTTTTGTATGACGACCCGTTTAATTTTTAACTTTTTCTTATGTTTAGTATTTGTTGTTATAGCAGTCACAGTAAAACATAATCGGTGAAAATTACAAGTGTCTTAAAGTTCAAGAGATAGAGCCCTGTGACAGACGGATAGACAGACAGACAGACAGCGAGTCTCAGTAATAGGGTCTTGTTTGGACCCTTTGGGGTACGGAACTCTAAAAGCTGCTGACACGTGACCTACCTAGTATGTAAACGCGTGTAGCCGAAATGTGTGAGCATGGCTCGTACAATCACTATTCGAGCGTCCAACGTGTCACTGAGTATCCGTTTGCTCTAGAGGGTCGCGTTGAAGTGGTCGGCGGTGCGCCCGGCGCGCCCGTCACCACGGGGCGGTGCGTGCCGGGCCGCTGCAGCAGCACCTGTCTGAGCACGAGCCCGCCGCGTGGCGAGCTGCGCCAGGTCGCCGGGCTGCGGCTTGTTCTCGGCCTCCTCGCGCGTCGCCTACGAGACGTGCGCGCCGGCCTCGCCGCCCATCAGTTCGCGCAGCTTGGCGAACGTCAGCGTGCGTATCTCCTGCACGCCCAGCATCAGGTCGTAGCTGCGCTCCAGCGTCTGCTTGATCTCGGCGCTCATCAGCGAGTCCATGCCGAGCTCGGCCAGGCTCGCAGACTCTGAAATCTTGTTCGGGTTCTTGATACCTGCGCAAAAAACAAGTTTCTCAGTTGGAGCTCAACGATTACAGAGACGGGGTCTGCGCGTGTAAAATTGACAGCCCTGATCTGCTCCAAAGATTTACCTTATCTGTTCCGAGATCATGCAGTCGCTAACATAACAAAGTCACTTTTAATTTGCCCATCTATCGAAAGAATTACCGCCAGCATTCTTCGTTGAATCGCATGAGTGCAAACTACTAATATATGTAATGAAATTGATATCTTCGGTGCATCGGCCAATATGATTAATTATTTTTTACACAAGCATGCAATCCCAATTTAAAGTTTAATTATTTATGTAACTTTTTATTTAATATAATTTAAAACCTTATTTAATTTTGCAATGTAATTTAATTTATGACTTGAATAATTTTATAATTAACTGTAATGTAATGTAATTTTCAATTTAAAACGACTGAGAGCTGTTTATCAAATGTGCATGCTGTGTTCACTCCAAGTAGGTTGGCAACTTATATGCTCTAATTTGTATATGCTTAGATTTGTGTGTTGTTCAGCCAGTTAGCGAACCAAATAAATTAAAAAAAAAAAAAAAATGTCACTCACCCAAGATGTTTGCGATAGCGTGCACCACGTCCAGCTGCGGCTGCTGGCTGGCGCGCCGCTTGTCGGCCAGCACCATGGAGGCGGCCACCGCGTGCGGCCGCGCCAGCAGCGTGCCGAGCGCCTCCATGCAGGACGCGATGCGCTGCGGCACCGTGCCGCCCACCACTGCATCGTCGTTCATCGTCTCAACAATCAGACCCACCTCGCCTGTGTAAATTACAATGGTAACATTTTTATATAATGTTACTTGTTAGCTTATAGCTTGTGCTATTAATGAGAGTAGAGTATGATCCCTTACCGATGGCCCCCCACTGCACGGCGAGCCCGGGCAGCCCGTCGGCCTGGCGCTGCTCGCAGATGCGCTCCATGGCGGAGTTGGCGAACCCGTAGTTGGTCTGGCCGGGGTTGCCGCGCCCGCACGACACCGACGAGAACGCCACGAAGTAGTCCAGCTCGGGCGCCAACTCACGCGTCGCTTCGTCCAGGGCTTTAGTGACTGTAATAGCAAATGAATTGTAGCTTTGTAGCCCGGTCAATGTCAACATCCGAGGTTACAATAACTCGCACCCAGCTGAAAGTTGGTAGGATTGTTCAAAACACCATCAGAAATGAAATATAAAAAGTCCTTATCGATCAGATACTGCTGATACCTGGAAAAAAAATTACTGGGGGTCACAAAGGGTTTTTCTAAATTTTCAGCAAAACGGTAAATTTTATCATAAAATTAGTTCAGACCAAACTTGTAGATCAGATAATTATATATAAGAAACGTCTGAATTCTTTTTTTTCCTAAGTCTAATCTGACCGGGCCATTGTCTCCGTCCAAATGTAATGGTATCAGTGCAAGGAAGGAAGGAGTAAGACATTATAACTTAAATCAGTAAATCTGACAAACTGCACCGCCTATCTCAAAATTCACTTCTCTCTCTACCCAAAGGTTGACTGGGTGGGTTACTAGGCAATAAGTCAGCCTTTGTGTCATTTTTCTGTTTTGTTTATGGTGCAATAAAGAGTATTTATATAGTGCTGTATCTAAATATGAAATCGGGTTAGCAGTAATAGTAAGTTGTAGGTACGACACTAACCGTCCACTTTGGGTTTGGCGACGAGCTTAAAGTCAGCGGGCGTCTGGTTCTCGAGGTAGGCGTCCCGCAGCACGGCGGCCAGGTTGAACACGCCGCCGACGGGCCCCCGCGCCGCCGCCGCGCGCAGCAGCTGCCTGGCGCCCGCCGCACTCGACGCGTCACTCTTCGACACTTCCACGATCACGCCCTCTTCGCGCCATCTGTACCCATGTAATAATTAAAACAAACCATAAAACAAAGAGAACAGTTATTTTGAAATATAGTATCGTTGAGTTAGTATCTCATAACACAAGTATAAAACTTACTTTTGGGCTAGCTCAATCAGTATGATTTGTCCCTATATATTTATTATCTTTATTTATATTTAGTCTCAAGACTTTGAGGATTATAATTGATTAGGCGGCCTTGTGGCCAAGCGTAACAAATGTAGAAGTAAGGAATTTACGAGATTTTACACTTCTTTTATTACTTATTTACGCTCAAAGTTGCGTTAAAATTAGCAAGAAAAACGAATCTTTGTTGGCTCATAACTTTTTAATGGCTTTTTATTTACTATTTTGTTTCCGTACAGACAAAATTAATAATGAGACAAAACGATACCATGTTTAACTTTAGATGTACAATGTCAAACAGTGCAGTAAAACCCCCCCGAAATTTGTATGGAGAAATTGTCGACTAGTTCCACCTTAAGTAGACTTTATGAGTCTAAAGAAACGAATTTACGAACAATGCGACATGTATAGATGTGAGTGGATGTATTTGTTAGGTTTTTAAGCTATCGTGCAAAGATTTGAGAATTACGCCTGTGGATGCGATAATGATAGGTATAGTTTTAACTGTGACTTCGCGCCATTATGTTTTCAATTCTACTGCGAGATCTGTGTATTTAGTGATTTTATCAGTGAAGGTGGAGCTAAGGTTGTGTGTGTTCGGGATCATCATCATCATCCGAGCGTATTCCCGGTTGCATCCTTAGCGGTAACGCTTCAGAGCCTGGGGTCCGCTACCTTACCTAGGTGATTTGACAAGGTTACTGGTTTTTACACAGAGCGACTGCCGTCTGACCTCCGCAACCCATAGGGTAGACCAGAACCAATCCTAGGATAGGAACAAACGCTAGATGGCGTTCAGGACCAACAGCTTTACGTGCCTTCCGAAGCACGGAATCATCTTTCTTTTCGGATAATCAGGTGATTCAAGCCTGCAATATCCTAACCAGACTGAAAACAAGTTTTCACAAAGTATGCTTCCCAGTGGGATTTGAACCCATGACCTCCGGATCACAAGGCAGGCGCCTTGACCTTGACTTGTGTGTTCGGGATAGCAACATCGATTAGGCACACGGTTTTATTATTCTTATCATGCAGCGTTATGTCAGGTCTATTGTGATGGATCGTCTTATCGGTTAGGATAGTCCTGTCCCAATACATCTTATATTCGGGGGAATCTAAAACAGTCTGAGGTGAATATCTATAGTATGCGGTATTCTCATTGATAAGTTTGAATTTAATAGCAAGGTACTGATGAAGGATCTAATAGATGCAACCTGATCATGGCGATGTTTATACTCTGTGTTATAGTTCTACAGGCTCCCGTTATATGATGTATTGTTTCAGGACAACTGTGGCAATGGCGGCAAGAATCGTTTTGTGCATTAGTCTTTCATTATGTATTTTCTATAGTTTTTGGTGTCAATAACCTGGTTCTGAATGGCTAACACGAACCCCTCCGTCTTAGGAAATAGTTCTCGCTTAGGCGCTAATTTGTCTACTGTTGGGTTCATCAAGTCGAAGCGTGTCTTCCGTGGAGGGATTTTTGCAGCCAAGCATCTAATTTCTGTTCCCGCGTTGTTATGGTTTCTTTGGTCTGTTTGGAATGGTCTTTTAGGTTTAGTACTTTCGTGCAGTGCAGCAATGCAGCGGCGAATGTTGTGAGTGGTGATGAAAGAATGTCCTGAGTGCTGTTATTTGCTTATTGTGTAGGTTCATGACTATTTAGTTTTGAGGTACCTTATCAACCTGTGTAGGAACATTGTATGCGCCAGACAGTGCAAAACTCTAGGGCTAAGGAAGAAAAGGCTAAAGTTTTGTAACACTAAGTCGTTACTAAGCTTAACAATAAATAGTTACCCGGTATCAACATGTAGAAGAAGCATAAAATGGATGTTTTGAAAAAGGTAAAAAACCTGCGAATGCACCACGCCTGGTAGCCAGTGCGCACGCCGCTGCGAGAGTTGAACAGCAGCTTGGTGGCGCCGCGCTTGATCAGCCAGTGGCCCAACTGCAGCCCGAAACCGCCCAGACCACCTGCACACAAACACAATGCACTCTAATAAGTCAAGCTAAAAAATTTGTGGTATACCCATTCTAGATCTTGACCATTAACTCTTTAAATTGATTAATTAATTTAATTTAGGTATGTATGTGTTGGGAGTTTTTAAGAGTGAAATTTTAACACACTGGCCTTGTGTGTTTAAGGCCAGATTATTAGTCGTAAACTAATTGAGTACTTCCGACATAGTATTGATCGCATCGTCATAACCTTAAAAAGTTCAGACGTGACAGCAAACAATATTACTTTATACAACTTTTCCCCAAGACAGAGGAGCTCATTAATATAAATAAAAAACATAAATGGTTTTTAAAACACAGTTGAATTATTTAAGACTACTTTGTTAATTTCAACTCTTTCAGTTCTATTATTAAGAAAAGATGAAATCACAGACAGTGCAGTATCAGTCGCGAATTTAAGACTAATGCAGCGGTCATTAGCAGTGGTCAAATATGCATAATCAAAATCGAAAAGACTTCGTATTCACTACAACACCAATATGCACCGGTGCAGCTATAGTGTCTGCTACAATTTAAGATATCGGTAAATATCAAATGAAATAATTAATCGGTCTAAAATTCGCAGGGTGCGATCGTGAAAAACAGCTTGACTGACTTGCGAGATAATATTATATTTCAATAGGGATCACACTATATAACTATGAGTATCTGTCAGTCAATCAATTTAATGCCATAATACAATACAATACAATACAAATTATCTATATTGCACCATAATAATTCATAAAATAAAAAATAACAAACACAAAGAATTTATTTATTTATTTAGTTTTGTATTGTAGGTACACGCCAATTACCTCTTTTTTCCCATTTCCTCTCGCGGGTCTACTGGAAGAAATTTCTTTAGAAATAAGTAGCACCTAAGTACTATGTTTTCCTTATTTTTTTTATGTGTATGTTTGTTAATTGTCCAAGTGTACTTGAATAAATAAAATAAAAATAAAATAAAATATTGGTACAAAGGCAGACTTATCGCTAGTTGCGATCTCTTCCAGTCAACCTTTGCCAAGCCAAGCCATAACGTGTTGATTGCCAGATATAATATAACGAAGAACGGCGAAGATCTGAGCACAGATCAATTATTTATTACAACCTGTGTATGTGTCCAGGAATCGGCAAGGGTGAGTGTAGCAAATAAATTTATAAACGGGCAAGTGCGAGTCGGACTCGTACATTAAGGGTTCCGTACCACCGTACAATGTTTTAAAACGCTGAAGAAACACGTTTCTTGTATGACGACCCCCTTTAATTATAAACTATTTTTTATTTTTAGTATTTGTTGTTATAGCGGCCACAGTTATACATAACCGGTGAAAATTTCAAGTGTCTAGCTATTACGGTTCAAGAGATAGAGCCCTGTGACAGACGGACAGACAGACAGACAGACGGACAGATAGCCGAGTCACAGAAATAGGGTCCCGTTTGCACTCTCTGGGTACGGAACCCTAAAAAAGGATGGAAAAATATGCCACGGCATCTGGCTCTACGATGCGATGTTGGTCGCAGCGTAGAGCCAGATGCCGTACCCTCCTAAAAACCTTAAAAATATTTACTGAGTTATTTCTGAAGGTTCAGCTCCTATGTGGTGCCGCAATCAAACTCAGCCGAACTGCATTTAGGGAGCCGAATATCTGTTCGAAAAAATTAAATTACGTCACGATACCTGTCTGAAAGACTCAAACGAGTGATAAATCCAGTCAAACAGCAAAATATATTTTTTTTTGGCCGCAATGACAATATTTTATTGGGATGTTAGCGGACGATTGAAAGCACATCACATAACTTGCACTTAAAAGAATTTTGAAGATATATGTCTAGGTAATATCTGGTCTTACACTTACTAAGTAACTTTTTTATTGATTTTATTCACTGGGAAAAATTACCAGGACCACCTTTCACGAAAATATAATTGCAACCAAAGCGATTTTAAACAATAATAATTTTGTTGGCTTTTCGTGATATGTCTGTCACACTTAAGTAACCGAGAGATATAAAACATTGGTGACAGGACTTTGCTCAGCAGCCTGTGGGCCAATGAGACGAGAAGGCTGGATCAGAAACAAGTTAGAATCTTGTTTTATGAATCTTGTCTTTGTAAATATGACCACATCTTCTTTCCGATCTAAGCTTAACTGGCTTCCTGTTCGTCAGCGCCGACAACAGAGAATGCTCTGTACTCTTTTCTCTATACTTAAGAACCCTCTTTCTCCCCAATATATGAAAACCAAATTTAAATATCAGCCTGAAAGCCATGACCGTGAGCTTCGCTCCAGTCATACTCTTTAACTTTCTTTATCTTCCGTTATTTCGGTCTTCAAGTTACGCGACTCTGGAATGCCTTACCTGAAAACATCAAAAGTATCTCAAACAGATACTTATTTAAGAAGGAAGTTCACACGCACCTTTCTTAAAAATTTTCGCAGCAGAATTAGTCATTATCTTAAAACATTTGTAGTATAATATTTTTATATGTATATTTACATGTATTAAGTGTATTATATGAATGTATTTAAGTATACTTGTAAATAGTTTGGAAAATCCAAAAGTGCACGCCTCATAATCTAATTTTTCACAATTAAATTGATTTTGATTGTTTTATTGCTAACTTAAAACGAAGAAAAGTATGTGTCGGCTTTAACGCACGACTGGAGATTATTTTTAACTTCCCGCTGAGAAAATTGAAAATTTTCAAAATTCGGGACATTATTAGTTTCACCCCGTTTTTGAAAAGTCGAGTTTTCATCAGATCTCGACGTTTAAAGGTCTCAGGAATCTTCCCTGACCACTCACGAGCAAGTGTCATGCACCCTATCCGTATGTGTGTGTGGGTGTGTATGTGACCCGCTTATAACTCTTGAACAACTAAACCGATCGGAACCAAACAAGTAGCTTTCCAAAGAGTTATATACAACTCAGATTTCCTGTGAATCCGAATCGGTTTAAATTTTGAGAAATCTCAAAAAAACTAAGCAAAAACAAGAAAAACACACAAGACTACGTCACGAATGTCAAGAAAAGTGTTACCACTGATTGTTCTTTTCATTCTCAATTAGTTAATGCAAATTAAATAAAATATTAACTAACTTATCGCTTCTTTTACATTTATTCGTCTTTCATATTTAATAAAACAAACAAAATCACAACAATCTTTATTCAAATTTCTTTTTACTTCTTTTCTTACTTGCCAGTTACACATTCGTACTCATCGTACCAATAACATTGAACAAAAAATGACACCTGTATTTTTATAATAATAATTACGATTAAACTACATTGAATTAGGCCGTGATCTTCGAAAGGACTTAGTTTTGGATAATACTGAAGCGTGTAAAAAAAATGGACTTGATTAGATAAGTTTTTCGGGAGTTATCGTGACCACGCCAGTTTCCATACATACCGACACACGGACGTCCACAAAATGATTTTATTAAACATTGTTTTTATTTATTTAAAAGGCAAAATGTCTTTTAAAAATGTCATAAGTGTTGAAACTAGTGTTTTTCCTTGACATTTATGTGTAAATATTATTGTACAAGTGCGATAGAAAGTAAATAGAGACACATTTAGTTAAAAAAATCACTTGATTTTTGTAAGGCGAGAGTAGAGCACTACCTCATGCGCTTCGCTTATGAGGCGTGCAATAGTAAATTATTAAGTACATCTTTAAAGCGCCTATCGCAATTAAATAATTTCTGTTTTTCTTAGAGGTTGACTGGTAAAGAATGCATTAGCGTTAAGTTCACCTTTTGTACCATTTTGGTCAATAAAGATTTTAATAAATAAATAAATAAAAGCAGTTCTGATATTTTATATATAAAAAAGTATATATTCTTCGTTACAAGTGAAGCGCATTGTTGTTACAAGTTGTATCAAGATGATACACATTGTATAATTACAGGGTGCGCATTGTAATGCTCGGTTCGGCTCCTTTACTGATGTAATGTAACGTTAAATTACAAGTAAATGCTCGCGGTGATGGGAGCACCTTTAGATTCCAAAAAATAATGTCAGTATTGGATTCCCCGACGCAAATAACCCCTAAATTATGAATCTTAGTCAAATCAGATGCAGTTGATTACTGGTGGCCATCTTGGAAAATTAAAAAAGAAATGCTCAGAGCTTGAAGAGAGTGGCTCTGCCCGTAGGCAGCTTTCGGCCTCGTGGAGGAGCTCAGCCTTCCGCCATCAGCCTCAGGCTTTGCTTAGGCTCTTGGAGGGGGGAAGGGGGGCAATGTTAGGGGCGGAGGTCAAGAGGGGTTCGGGCTTCGTAATATATTATTAGAATAAACCGGCCAAGTGCGAGTTCAACTCGTGGAGAGGGTTCCGTACAATTGATTGAACTCTTTATAGGTTTTCGTGTAATCTACAAGCAATTAACTATATTTTGCATTTTATTCAAAATTTTAGGCTCAGTAGTGTCGGGGATCAGGGGGAGGAATGGTCAATTTTCGTCTTCTTTCATGAATAAAATCAAAATTATTAATTTAACAATAATAACAAAAATATATTTAAGATTCTCATAACGAGCCCTTTCATTTAATATATGACACAGTAAGGTTTGCAAAACTTTTTTTTTAATTTCCTCATTTGTCCCCCAAGAATTACCCTTATTTAAAAAAAAATATTGACTTTGCTTATATATGTTTGGGTCATAGGATTACAACATTCTACCAAATTTCACCTGATTCGGTCGAGTAGATTCGGAGCAAATTGGCTGTGACAGACGGACGGACAGACAGACACACGAGTGATCCTATCAGGGTTCTGTTTTTGCGGAACTTAAGCTTAACTCGCACTTGACCAATTTATTTTGATACGGGTGTTACTGTGAAAGCTAAGTTAGCAGCTAAGCTAAGCTCTCTCCTATTGCAGCGCCCAACAGGGTCAAGTGATTTAGAATCATCTATGTATCAACTTGCTATCTAGTTTGCATGTTTTTATTTGTCATATAAGAAAGCAATAGAATAAAATAGAATATAATAACTTTATTGCCAAAAAGAAATACCACAACAAATAAACAGAAATTATATACACAAATGAAGATAAGAGAGTTAGAATAAAGGACAAAATAAAATAATTATTATTGTCCCCTTAATTTCATACATTTGTGCAGCATTGCCATAGCGTGGTGTGGTTTCTCTTTTTTGGCAAAAAGACCCATTCATATGTCGCGGTCACGATGATGTTACCGCAACGCTGGTTTTCAATGGACCTTATGTAATATGTGACTCACAGGCGAGTGTGGTTTATGTGTAAATAGTATGTGTGTGTGTGTGTGTCTATAAAATAAGTAGATAGGATAAATATATACGAATTGATAAGATAAATAAGCGTAAATGTGTACAGAGAGCAGAAATAACTAAAGAAATAAATACGGTATAAAATGAATCATATAGGTAGGTTTTTCAGCAACGTTGACTTCAACGCACAGTCAATGCAAAATCCTTTTGAAATTAGTTTTTACTGCCGCTGTGAAATTTGTGCCTGTAACAAGATGCCTCTTAGTTTGGTTTTAAAGGTTTGGACTGATTGTGGACACCGAAGTGGAGGAGGCAAATTGTTCCAGCACTTGGTTGCGGTGTATTTAAAATGGCCGCGGAAAGCAGCGGAAAAATGACGGGGCATGAAGAGTAAATACCTAGAGGCGCGTGTTCGTTCCCCATATACTGTGCGACTCCATACCAGTTTCTCAAATAAATAAGCAGGTTTCTGATATTTTATAACACCGAACAATAGACTTGCAAAGTGTAAATGTCTACGTGCGTTCATTTTTAGAATATTAGCGCTATTTAGATATGGAGTTACATGTGTACGTGGAGGTATCTTGAAACAGTATCTCGCACAAGCGTTTTGGACTCGTTGTATAACATTTTGTGTACGTACCAGTAACCGTGGGCCGTATGCTTGATCCATGAAATTAAACTTTTAGAGCACTAAAGAATCACAGAGCTTTATGCGCATTTCAGTACTTAAGTAATCGCGAATTTGGTAAAGAACCTTAAGTCGATAAAAGCAGTTTTTTGCGACTTCTAAAATGTGATCCTCAAAGCGTAATTGTTCGTCCAATAAAAGTCCTAGATTTTTGCCTCTTTTACTCTCTCAATTTCTTCCCCGTCTATACTTACGTAAAGTCTTTTGTTTTTAAGTTTATTTATTTTATTTTGCGTACCTAAAATTATAAATTTTGATTTGATGCCGATGTCATTACTTTGCCTTTACCATCATTTAATTCAACACACTGTTTACGACCTTCAAAATAGCTTTTGAACCATTCGATAGTGTCAGCCGCAAACCCATAATAATTCATTTTTGCCAATAGCAGATCTATATTTATACTATCGAAAGCTCTAGAGAAGTCGAGCAGAGTCAACAACGTCACCTGTTCAATATCTTGTGCACTGAGAACATCATCAATAACCTGCATCAATGCGGTTGAGGTACTGTGACGCTTTCTGAAACCTGACTGAAGTTTCGGAAGAATATTATTTACTTCAAGGAATTATTTAAGTTGTTGCGCTACGACTTTTTCTAAAATTTATGACAGCAGACAGTCCTTTAAACTGGATGGATTTGAAGTTTTTGGTATGGGTCTCACTACAGACTTCTGCCATTTATGCGGCAAATAATGTGTTTCAATCGAACGATTTACAAGAGCAGTTATTACCGATAGTGTGTTTGGCATTGTAATTAAAAATATATCCAGGCTTATACCGTCTGTACCAACTGCTTTTGATTTTAATGATTTTATTATTTCAATAATTTCACCTTCGTCAACGGTTCTTAAGCTAAAATAGTTAGATGTTGCAATTTTATTATTAGAAAAATTGTTCAGTACAGTTAGGTATATTTTTATCACCAGGGACATTTAAAAAATTATCATTAAGTTCGTTGGGGTCATTAAAAATATGTGCGGGAATCTCTTGCCTTTGTTTATTAAAATTGACGTTTTGCTTAATATGTTTCCACATTGAACGGGGGTTTGACGAATTTAAATTAATGTACTGATTGAAATAAGCATTTTTCTCCCTAAATAAAGCCTCGTTTACCATGTGTTTCAGCTCCTTATACTGTGCCCTATGATCCACACTATTAGTTTTTCGTGCTTTGATGTGTGCTTCATCACGACAGCTCATCATTTTTATTATGCAAGGAGTTATCCAAGGGTGTCTCTGTTCTTTAATTTTTATTAATTTTAGGGGTACATGGGTGTCAAAAAGTTCGAGCACACGTTGGTTAAACGAGTCCACCATGAGGTCTACACTTTGTAGTTTTTCTATGCATTCCCAGTCAATCTTTCGAAGATCCTTATTAAAATCATCCAAATTAATATTTTTTAATGAGCGACACATTGTTATTACAGGGGAAGTTTTACTTTTGTGATATTTAATTGACATGTAATGAATGCATGCCTGCCTAGGTCAGGAATATAGTCAATACATATCTCATTTTCGGTTACATCAGTACACACCAAATCTATCAGTTTTTCACTATTTTTTGTGAAATGTGTTGGTTCCGTTACATATTGTTTCAAACCGAAGCAAGATAATACGTCTTGTAACCTCCTCTTATCGCTGTCATTCACAAGTTGATTTATATTAAAGTCACCTAACAAAACGATGTTTGTTCCCCACGTCAGGCTGCTTAGTGTTTCTGCTAAACCATCTAAAAAAGTGTTGACGCTGACCCACTGTGGCATGTACGCAGTACCAACAACTATGGACATTGAGTGTATGTCCTGAACATCAAGTTCGGCAATGTCCTGACTGTTCTAAGCAAAATGAAAATCAAGTAGAAGAAATGAGTGAATAAAATATAAACACTAATACGTGAAGATAATAAAAAATATGTGTCATTTTCCTTTAAGTTACCGTAAAGTCTTATACTGAGTTCCTATTTAGTTTGTTAATACTATTTCGTTTGTTAAAGGTTTAGAATAAAGTATAATTTAATAAAATAATAACGTTTTCTATATTTATTAAACTTTCCTGAATAAAAATTAAAAATGAAATTGTTCTACATATGTAGAGCGCGCGAGTACTCACGTACTAAATAGGGGCGCGGGTAACGGAGTGATAGGTGAGTCACAGTGTTATAGGTGAATGTGAATGTGTATGTGTTATGTGAAAAATATCTTGACAAATATGTGACTGTGAGGCCAGTAAGAAAAAAAAACAATATTCTACACCAGATATCGCCATGGCAATGCTGCCTAATAAACATTAAGAGGTAATAGCAAACAATTATTTTACAATTTACAATTATTGGGACAAAACATTCTCCTTTCCAAAAACCCTATTAATGTCGGCTTCAGCACGAATCCGATGTGAAGCGGCACCGTCCCCGCGGCGCGCATAGATGCGGCCCTCGCGAGCCCACACAAAACGCCATCCATGGCGGCGGCCCGCCTCTCGGGCCTGGTAAAATAGCTGGCGGTTAGGTCTGGTCAGCCGCTCATTAATGTGGAACCTCCGGGGCTCTGACCTTAGGTCCAATCCCTCCGATGTGAAAGTCCGGCGCAGCCGCGCCGCTGATAGAAGGCCATCACGACATGAGCGTCGCGTCAACCGAATTACTATTGGTCGTGGGCGGGGAGGTGCACCCTCAATCATAGTGCGGGCTGGACCCGCGCGCATGCAGCTCACGACATCCTTATCGTCCAGCTGCGCACCCACCACCTTGCTGCAGGCCAAGACTAGATGCATTATGTTTTCTCCGCCTTCCTCTGGGATACTGGTAATCTCCACGTCGTTAGCCAGAGACTCCTGGTCCCGCTCGTTTAACTCCAGCTCCAGCCTCTCCACAGTGACTTCCAGCCCCTTGATTGATTTATCAGTGTTACAACTACTGGCCGTCTCGCTTACAATTTTTTCAATGGCCGTCACTCTACTTTCAAACTTGTCCATCCGTTGGTCACAGACGATGGCCGCATTCCTTGTCTCATTGCGAAATTCCAGGAACTCCTCCCTCATCATGCGAACTTCTACGGCCAGGCTCCGAATCTCGCGGAATTCCTCCCTCATCTGGCGTATTTCTCCATTTAAGGTTCGTACCTCAAGCACAAGGTCAGATTCCTGAAACTCCGTTGTTATGTCCATGTCAGTGGTGTTTCCTTAATTTTCAGCCCCAGACATGGATTCGTCCTGTACCTTTGTATACGAGGAACATGCACCCCTGACTGGTGTTCCTTCTTGATTGCCCCTTGGTACTTTTGCCTTACATTTCGGGCACTGCCACGAAGAGCTGACAGGAACTCCCACGGGAATATTAACACAGGCGCGGTGAGCCACTTTGTTACATTTCGGACATGTAATACCACTAGCGGCATCTGCCGTGGCTGACATAAACTTCCCGCATGCATTACACTTCGCCATTATAAACTTTATGAGTTTGATTATAGGTGTCACACTAATTACTCTTATAATTATGAATTACTTGTGGCAGTAGAAGTAGATAATTATGAGATTTGCGAACTATGGCTGGCACTTTGAACAGATATTTTTGTGATTAATGTCGAAGAAACAGTGTCTATAACTTACACTCAACTGAATTCCGTTAATTGTGGATGTGTATTAGTGATCACTGAATGAATTCTGCTACACTTTGAACTGATTATGTATATTAAATTATTTTATTTTGATGAGACACGGGGACAGTGTTTCGTAGCCACAAACTTCCGTGACGTCACTCACTAAATTATTGAGTATTGAGTATTAAGTATGCTTACCGACAACTATGTAGCTCTTGGCAGGGTGGAAGTACGTGCGGGGGATGGCAGGCAGCAGCTTTGAGGCGGGGCATATGGGCGCGGTGCTCGGCTCTTCCTCGCGTATGCGCAGTACCACCTTGCCGATGTGCTTGCCCGTCGCCATGTATCTGTCAACACACAGCACCCAGGGGGGTTACTCCATAAAATCTTTCATAATGTATTAATGCTCAATGTTTGACACTGTGTCTCTTGTGCGCTGACAATGCGGATACGCAGTCACGTACGTCTTGCGTACTGCTTTTTTCAGTAATCCTACTGTACAGACGTATGCTCTACTGACTCAGACACGTGCAGTTTGTAAAGGTCGCGTCGTTACCTGAAGGCCTGCTCGAGCTGCTGGTCTCCGTACACGGTGGCCGGCAGCGGCCGCACGGCGCCGGACGCAAGCCCCTCGCTCAAGCAACGGCACACAGCCGCTTTCTCGGAGTGCTCGCCTGTGGCCTCGAACAGTGCGTCCAACAGGATGCAGTTGAACGTCGTGTTCTTGGGGAAGATCGAAATACCCTGCGGAACGATGTTTTGTTTAGACAAATGAATCTGTGGTAATGTTATTGTTCAAAAGAGAAAGAATAACTCACCAAGGGCGTATTGTCAGAAAGCTCGAGTTTCCCAATCTCAAGAAAGCGACCGCCCTCGGCCAGGCAGCGCACGGAGGCGAGCAGCTTGTCACCCGCCAGCGAGTTGAGCACGAGGTCCACGCCGCGGCCGCGCGTGCGGCGCAGCACGAGCTGCTCGAACGAGATGTCGCGAGAGTTGCCGATGTTGGCGTCTTCTAGTTGTGGGAAGCGCTGGCGAAGGAAGGCCCGTTTGTCGGGCGTACCCACAGTAGTAAACACAGTGCAGCCCGCGTGCAGAGCGATGGCGATGGCCGCTTGGCCGACGCCTCCCGTGCCGGCGTGGATCAGCACGGACTCACTTTTCCGCATGTGGCCTCGGACTGCGAGCGCATAGTAGGCGGTAGCGTAGGCGACGGGTACGGTGGCGGCCTCCTCCAACGTCCACTTGGCTGGTACCTCCCATAAGAAGTCCTTGTCGGCCGCCACGCTGGTAGCCAGACCGCGAGCTGCCACCATACCCATTACGCGCTTGCCGAAGAAAGAGCGACCGCTGAACTCCATGCCCAGAATACATTCCTGTGATCACACAAAATGGATATTCTATCACCGATTTAAACTCGACCCTACTAAAAAGTGTTAAATGCAGTCAGATGTAGTCATAACCTGTCCGGCGAGGTTGCCGGGCAGCGCGTCGGACGACCACTTGCCAGTGGCCAGCATGATGTCGCGAAAGTTGAGCGGCGCGTAGTACACGTGGCACAGCTCCACGTCCGGCGACCAGCGCTGCTCGCCCGCGTAGCGCAGCGGGCTCTCAATCCACCGCAGTGACGACAGGTCTCCGCGGGTGAGCGTGTTCACGTACGCGTGCTCAACCTGCAAGTGACAGACGGTCACTGTTGAAAATTTCTTTAAGATTTTTTACATTCGTGTGGTGTAACTATGATGCACTGAAATTTACAAGTTAAAAAAAAAATAAAGTAATCAGTCACCTGCAGTTGAGCTTCAGACGAGTCGTCGAGCAGCAGATGTCTAAAGCTGCCCCAGACACCGGCACGCAGTACGTTGCTGACGAGGTCCTTGTCGACCTGCGCGCTGTAGGCAGCCGCTGTGGGCGAGAACGCGTCGCGTGCGCCAGGGGCGTGGAAAACGCGCACAGCGCGCCCACCCGGCTCACCGCGCAGACACGTGCCAAGCCCGAGCACGCCGCTACTAATTGCGCGCGACACCACGTAGATGCGCATCTCATTAGTCTCGGCGCGCTTAATGGCGGCACGCAGAGGCTCTACCTGCGTACGTGTGATTGGTATCACTCGGTGACCAACGTTTGGTATTTATTTATTTATTTATTTATTGCATTTTAGGAAGACTTGCAGCTATAAATACAAATAACATACAAATCATAGGAAAGAGAAAGCCATTAACAAGTCTCCACAAATAGAAGTAAAGTAGAAACTAGAAGATCAAGGAAATAGTAAGAAGCAAGAATAACACAGGGTATTCAATAGTAAGGCCAGCGAACGGCAATCGGCGGCACCACTCACCCACTTGTACTCGTCATCTTCTTCGATCTCTATGACGACTCGCTCCTGCAATGCGGCGGCGCGCCGGCGCAGCAGCACGTAGTCGCACGTGGCGGTGCGCTGGCGCGACACGAGCGCGAGGCCGGCGCGGGCCAGCATGTCGGTGGCGGCGCGCTCGTCCAGCGCGGCGTGTGGCTCCTCCAGCAGCAGCATGCCGCCGGCGCCCAGCGCGGCCGCCAGGTTGCCGAGCACGCCGGCGCCGTGCCGGGACAGCACGTCGGCTGCCATCACCAGGTGGCAGTCGCTATCGGGAGCCGCCTCACTGCCGTCCTTTGATGTCACCTGCCATCGATGAAATACGTTAACATACGTTCTTAAACTAAATAATATATTGAAAGCGATTAACGGTCCGGAACCTCAAACGATTTGATCATTGTTTATACCTTTACTCCATGCTCCTGTAGAGCAGCGTTGTAGGGCGCAGTCTTTGCTCCAGCAGCGACGCTGGCCTCAACGCGAACCTGCGGCTCAGCTTCTAGAGTCTGCATCGCCAGTGGTGTGAGAAGCGCCTCCACGGGCCGCTGCAACGCAGCTTCAGTTAGCTTAAGCTTCAACGCGCCTGTGTTCTCTAGCATCAGTTGCAGACATACAGTCACCGCGTCATGCTTAGAGCGCGAGGTGTCATCAGTGCTCACACTCGCATTGTCGTATGGCAGGAACACGTACTTTTCCAACTTGGGCGGTGCCTGCGTATTTATACGAGGCACGAGACTGTTCTTGATACCGCGGAATTCGATTCCACCAGCCACCATGACATTGGTCTCAATACAGTGGTGCAATACCAGCGTCGGTGTCTCCTGCTCTCCAAGCACTTCGATAGCCTCCTGGTGAGCCGCTGGGTCTATGAGCACGCGCTGGATGCGCGTCGGCAGCACGAGCTCACGTTTTTGAATGATTTGAAACTGAAGCAGCGTGTCGATGAAGGAGATCCAGTTGCCCTGCCAGAACAACTCAGCGTACGTGGTGCGCGCATCAGTGACCTTAATTCCGCGGAAAATGTCCTTATAGCTGTAACCGCGCAGACGCAGCTCCGTGTAGACATCCTGCGAGGTGAGCGGCAGCACGCCGGGATCGTCGGCTGCGGCAGGGAAGTCCAGGTTGAGCCACTCCTTGGCGGGCTCCTCTGCGAGGCGCACCCGCCCAGTGACGATGGCGCTGCCACCCTCGCACACCTCGAACTCACCGGTGCCGTCCAGGATATTCACAACGAAGCGTACGAGCGTCTCGCGGTTGATGATGGTGGCACGTTTCAGACTCATGTCTTCAATCACTATGGGAGTCTCCTCGATCTTTCTGTTGTGTAATTTGGCTACCGTCCTCCATACGAGCGACTATAACAGATAAAAAAAAACACTTAAGACGAGGTAGGTTCACAGCTCGCAATACTGTGCGTGTTTTTGAAAAATTACTGTAATAAAACTACTACAGCGTATTCCTTAAAAATTTTACATAGGAATCTTAAAGCTTTTCTACTCACTACTAAATCACAAACATACCTCTAAATTTGTCTAAATTTACCTTTGAAAAAGATATTACTATTTTATACAGTCACCTTTTTATATGAAAATTATACCAAAAAATGTATAATCTAAATTACTAGTCGATTTCACTACACAAAAAATAATAAATATAATACAAAAAAAACAGCGGAATATCGTCGAGCACGAGTCCGGGCCTTTGCCGGGGCCGCTCTCGAAGAATATTTCACTGTATTTTTTTTTATTACTCTCTTGAAGAACTATAAGCCCATCACACTTCTGAGACATAAGTCTTTAAGTTGTTTTCGAGAGTCATCACCAACCGTCTCGCTAACATATTTGATGCTTTCCAACCTCCCGAACAAGCCAGGTTCCAAAAAGGCTATAGTACCATGGACCACATCCATACGCTGCGGCAGGTTATAGAAAAGACGAGGGAGTTAAACCAGTTCGTGGACTATGAAAAAGCCTTTGATTCGATTGAAGGGGAATTTCATTCCGAATTGTTCATTTTGTCTTCCTTTTTTTCCTATCAAGTGACAGCCGTGCTTGCCGTGCAAGATAAAAATGTTCATATGGACTTGAAATGTAAATATGCCGTTCTGCCTTAAAATTAGGCAAGGATTTTAGAAAATATAACAATTTAAAATTTTATTGTATGAATGGTAATGACGATGTAAATATGGCTATTATTGCACGTCCTATGGTAATGATAAAAGTGAAATGGTATGATGTAATATAGAATAAAATTAGAGATGATCGACTCTAACGATGACATGAAAAGGTAATGTTGCCGTGTTTGACGGTCATCATAAATATTGTATAAATGTTACGCTCAAAGACCGAATTCGCTCATTAAACGAAATAATAGGCCACAACGCGTTGTCGCTATTGTAAAACGGCCACAACGTTGTGGCAATCACTGAACGACCACAACGCGTTTTGAGCGCTTTAACAAGGCCCACAACACGAATTGAAAATACATTCAGTCAAAAAAGTATCGGCATGCAAAAAAAAATGGCATTCTTTTGTTTTTTTTCTCATTTGACAACGATTCAGTGAAGGCGTGAACTTAAAATTTTTAAAATGGAGAAAGAACAGTATCGGTCTGTAATTAGATTCTTATTTTTGGAAGGAAAAACATGTGATGAAATAAAAGTAAGAATGCAAGCGGTTTACCATGAATGTGCTCCATCTATGACAACCGTCAGATATTGGTATAACGAGTTTAAGCGGGGGAGAACAACCGTCTTTGATGAGGATCGCCCAGGCCGGCCAGTTGAGGTGACTACAGACGATATGGTTAAGAAAATTGAAAATATCGTTTTAGCCGACCGCCGAATTAAACTTCGAGAAATCGTTGATGCTGTAAATGTTTCAATCGAGAGGGTACAACACATATTAGAAGAAAAATTGGGTATGAAGAAAGTATCGGCGAGGTGGGTGCCACGTTTACTCACGGAGGAGCAAAAACGGAACCGACTGACTACTTCGGAGCAGTGTTTGGCCGTGTTCAAACGTAACCCGAAGGAGTTTCTGCGTCGTTTCGTGACCGTGGACGAAACGTGGGTCCACACTACTACACCCCGGAAATGAAAGAGCAGTCGAAGCAATGGATTTTACCGGGTGAACCTGCTCCAAAGAAAGCAAAAACCGTCCCATCGGCTGGAAAGGTCATGGCGACCGTTTTTTGGGATTCGCAGGGTATTATACATATTGACTATTTAGAAAAGGGAAAAACAATAACAGGGCAGTACTATGCCAATTTATTGGATGAATTTGACGCTGTGTTGAAGGACAAACGACCCCATATAAAAAAGAAAAAAGTACTGTTTCGTCACGACAACGCCCCGGCTCATTCGTCCAGAGTTGTGACGGCTAAATTAGCACAGTTACGCTACGAACTATTGTCTCACCCCCCGTATCCAGATTTGGCCCATGCGATTTCTTTTTGTTTCCCAACCTAAAAAAATGGCTCGGTGGCAAGCGATTTGGATCAAATGACGAAGTCATTGCCGCCACAGAGGCCTATTTTAATGACTTTCCAAAATCATACTTTTTGGATGGTTTATTAAAGCTTGAGTATAGGTGGAACAAATGTATAGAGTTAAAAGGTGACTACGTAGAAAAATAAACGCATATATACAAAACAAAATGTTTTTTTTTTCCATAAACGGGTACTTATCAAACCGCCTAGGTATAAGTAATACCCTATTAAAATTTCAATTTGCCTCAAATACCTTTTTTATATTTTTTTGAAAAATACTTTTGCTCGCGCCTGGCATAATCAAAGCCCCGACTAAATCGTCTGACTTATTGATTTTTTTATTCTTTAAACATTAAACTACAACATATAAAAAATGCATACAAATCCTCTAATACCTTTTATGAAAAAAAAAACTTTAAAAAATTTATAGGTTGCTTTAGCCAGGTCTGCAGTTCCGTGTTGGGGTATAAAAGAAGAAGTATGTGACAAGTTATCAACTTGCCTCAAAAATTTGTGCCAGCTCTCGGACCATTTCTTGACAGAGTAGTGTATTAAGTATGACAGACAGAACCATATTATTATGCCGCACAGTGATATGATATGGGGGGGAGTCCACCTAGTCGCCCATGAGTGGTGATGATGTTGTTGATGATGACGATTATGGTGACGATGATGATGATGACGATGATAACACCGTTGATGATGATGATAATAATGAAAATATCATCATTGTTGATGATATGATGATGATCGTCATCATCGGATGATGATGACGATCATCACCATGCAATGCATGGCTTATTTCGTTAAAATTTCTAGAATCAAAGAAGTTTTCATACAAAATAATTTTCTAATTGAAACTCCTTTAGCTAACGTAAATAATATAATACAAAAAATATCGTAATACAGCTTATTTACTTTAATGGTTCAAACTTTTGACTACAAATTTTATTTATTTTTTATTATTCAACAGCCGTGCGTTAAATGTGCTCACCATTTTACGACTAACGGAAGGAGGCGCGTGCAGCGCATCACTCCGTTTTCCCTTCCCTCGCATGGCTCAATAGAAAAATGTATGTTAATCTTCTTGAAATGGTGTTGACTATTTATTTGTTACAAATATAAAATAATATTTTAACCATATATAAATGAATATAATAATGTCAATTCTCCATAAAATCAATTTATGATAATTCAGGATCAATAATAAATGTTATAATATAATCAATAATAAATAATACACGGGTATGCTTTCTTATTCTTTTAAGAATTAATATCAATATTGGTGAGTCTTCAAAAATTACGCTAATGGTAATGACGATGGACGCGTGTTTTCGCTGTTTTCTTTTCTAAATACAAAAATATCGTTATCTAATTTAATGGCACATCAACATAATGACTTGGAGATTTATTACATAATATTTTTGCATTCAAAAGTCATATTTTTTTTACAACCATGGCATATTTGAATTTCAGTGGATTTTCGCAACCACCCTGAAACATGGGCCGTGCTTAAGTCTCTCTAGCGGTGCCGTATCGTGACTATCGGTATATCGAGGTGTTAAAGTGTTTATGCAACAAAGCCAGTATGTCGGTCCGAGTACACGAGCTCAATACGAAGGCTATTCCATTGCAAAGAGGCGTGAGACAGGGAGATGTCACATCTCCAAAACTGGTGACCGCTGCGACCGCGAAATTCAACAAACCTTATATATATATATATATATATATATATATATATATATATATATATATATATATATATATATATATATATATATATGTAGGTATATTTATAGAAAGAATATATATTTATGTAACAATGTACATCTTGTATTTTATGTATACTACACTTTATCTTGCAACCCACATTTAGACTTTCTGTATAACCCAAAGGTTGACTGGTAGACAACGCTTTTAGCGTTAAGTTCGCCTATTGTTCTGTAAAATTTGTATTTGATGGACAATAAAGATAAATTAATAAAAAAAAAAGCTCGTTAACTGTAATATGTTATTAATATAACCCAACTTTTGGCAAGGTATCGTCACGGAGGGTTAACTCTTCACAAGACAGCGAGACCCAACTTCGATAAATAACGCAACGTCTCTTTTGCGTTACTTCAGCAAGTCACAAGTTCCACACTCACTATGTATCCGGCTGCGTGGAACAAGATGCGGCCGTCGATCTCGTGTTCGGCGAGAAAGGCGTCGTCGGCGCGGCTGAGGTCGAACTCGAACACGCTCTCGCCGGTGCGCTGGTTGTTGCCGAAGTGCGCCACGCTCCACTCGGTAGAGTGATCCCACAGCACGCGCGACGCCAGCCCGGGCGTGCCGCGCGCCACGGGGAACGGCACACGCTCGTACAACAGGCCAACCTGCGGCTCGCCGCCCGCCGCGTAGATCCTTCACCGCAGAAACGTACATAAAGTAAACATTCAATATCAAATGCTGGGATACAAAACAAGCATGGGGCAGTGGGTACTGACTTCCCTAGCGCGGCGAGCAGGTGCAGTGCAACGTCGGGCGCCTCCTTGCGCACGAGGCCGACGTGCGCGGCGGGCGCGGGCAGTTCGCGCTTAAGCACGGCCTGCAGCAGCGCGTGCGGCGCCACCTCCACCACCAGCGCGCGCTCCGGCACCGCGCGCAGCGCCGTTGCGAAATACACCGACGACAGTACGTTGTTAACGTGGTAATCCACGTTGCTCAGCTTTGCTGCATTGAAAATTGCGTAGAACTCATGACATTTTATTTTTAAGATAAAACTCCTTTATTGCAATGACTATATTCATATTCATATTAATTTATTCATAACAAAACAATATTGTTTATAGCCCGGTCAAATTAGACAAAAGAATGGGTGTGAGGTTACAATAATTCGCAGCAAAAAACAAACGTGATTTTCTGTCGTATTTTGCTGTTTTTGGTTCAATATTAATAACGGTAACAGGTAGACGCTCGAAATATTCACAGAATATTAAGTTGTGTATTTACTTTAAAAATAAATAATTATTTTAAAATAAAATAAATATTTAAAAGGGGCTCCCATACAACAAACGCGATTTTTTGCCGTTTTAGCTATCACTGAGGAACTTAGTGAAAATTATGAAGAACATATAAATTTATGTATACTTTAGAACATATTATAGATCAAGTTCACAGAATCACAAATATAATTGAAAACACCCTCGAAAATAAAAAAGTCTGTTCTATTGTCTTTCTAGACGTAGCACCAGCTTTTGATAAAGTGTGGCATGAAGGACTCATCATCAAACTTAGAAAAATATTACTTATTGACTATGTAGATATACTAACATCATATATAACCAATAGAGCTATTAGAGTGCGTCAAGATAATGCGTATTCTGAAATTTAAGAAATAAGAGCTTGAATGCCTCAAGAAAATGTACTAGGTCCGATCCTGTACCTAATACACCTAGGTCATTCCTGATATAGAAGATAATACTATTGCAACCTTTGCTGACGACACTGCTATAATGGCTGTCGGAAAAACGAAACAGAAAAGGTCCAAATAGCAGTTAATGAAGTTCTTGAATGGACAAATAAATGGCGAATCAAGCTGAATGAAACAAAGTCAACTCATGTTAACTTTACGAATAAGCAAGAACAATTTTGCCATATATACATAAATGGACAGCAAGTTCCATACGAAAATACAGCCAAATACATACTTAGGCATGACTGGATGCGAAGCTGCGCTGAAAAGCACATGTAAAAAAGAAAAGACAAGAGCTCGAAATTCGGTTCCAAAAAAATGTATTGGTTGCTAGGGAGAAACTCTGCCTTGTTAGTACACAACAAAATACTTTTGTATAAACAAGTCCTAATGCCAGTATGGACTTGTGGTATACAGCTGTGGGCCTGTACCAAACCGAGCAATATCGATGTGATCCAAACATTCCAGAACAAAGTACTCAGAACTATCGTCAATGCACCCTGGTACATTAGAAATGCTGACCTGCACCGAGACCTTAACATGCAGTTCGTCAATAAAGTTATAAAAAAATATGCAGAAGCACACGAATATCAATTGCTTCATCACGTGAACGTTGAGGCGATCCAGTTCCTCGACAACACGGACATAGTGAGAAGACTTAAACGAACTAAACCGTTTGAACTAGTGTAGTGTAGTGACAAAAATAATATTTATAATAGTGCAGTTATAGTGCAATAATTAAAGACACACGAACAAAGTGCCTTCCCCTTAATAAAGACAGTAAGAAATGTGCCAATGGACACATTCTTAGTCAATAACGTATAAAACTAGGTCAATGTTAAATTACTCATTAGTCTAAGTTTAGGCTAGATTGTAAAGTCATTATAAGTGTATGTGTAAGAAGGTTCCGGCTGAGTTTTCTTAAGGACTGTTTGGAATCAAGTTCCCGAATCCAATTCTCTTCATATTTAGAAATAGCGGCCCTAACAGAGTTGCGCCAATTTACTCTCTCAAGCTCTTCCCAGTCATCAGGTGAGATATAGCATGCGGAGAGGTGACGCTTTAGTACGTCCCTGTAACGCAGGAACTGACCTCCAGCTTTACGCTTTCCATTCCGCAACTGTGAGTAGAATGCAAACCTGGGTAGTCTAGCGTTATCGTCGTGCATACGCACAATGTGTCCGCACCAGCGCAACTGGCATTTCATTAGTACTGCTTCAATGCCAGTCATTTTAGTTCTACACAGTATTTCTGTATTTGGCACTCGGTCTTGCCACTTCACTCGGAGAATTGTGCGAAGACATCGCATGTGGAAAGCATCAAGGCGTCTTATGTCAGCTTTGTATAGATACCACATTTCAGATGCGTAGAGGAAAATGGGTTGAACGATTGCTTTGTACACGGCGATTTTTGTGTTCAATTTAAGATCATTTAATTTATTTATTTATTTAAAAAGCTTTATTGTTCCACAATAAAAAATGGTACAATTGGCGGACTTAACGCTAAGAGCGTTCACTCCCAGTCAACCATAGGGATAAACAGATACGAATCATGTTGCGGTGCAAAAAACTAGATACAAAAAAAAGTATTAAAATATGTGCATAATATAATATATGTCTACTTAACACTATATAATATAATACAATATATAATACACAAATAAATAAAATATAACTTATAGAATATACCTACAAACGTACATAAGACTATCTATAATACATATACCAAATAAATATATACAAACCTACAATATATATAAATAATGAACGATGATGGTGAAAAATAAAGAAAGATACTAACATCGATCAAAAAGATAAGAGTGCACTCTTCTCTTAAAATAAAATTTTGACGAAATATTTTTGATGTCAATGGGTAAAGCATTTCAGAGCCCTATAGCTGGTAAGTTAAAAGAGTTTGCCATAAAATTTGTGCGACGAGGAGGAACAGAAAGGAGAAGATTATCAGTAGAACGAAGTTGCCTATCATGAGTGTCAGAAAGAAATTTAAATTTACATCTAAGGTATTCAGGGGAATGAGGATTCAGAAGAATTGAAAAGAGAGTGCAAAGTATTCGCACTTGTCTGCGTTCACGGATAGGAAGCCATTTAAGCTCAAAACGAAAAGATGATATATGATCATATTTGCGAAGGCAGAAAATGAAACGTATACAATTATTAACGAGATCATGCGAGTCCCAGACTCTGGAGCAGAGATTTTCAAAAGAAGCTGATGCCCTTGCAATTCGAAAAGAAATCTCTGTCTCAATGCGATTGTCATCACGAATGTAATATACTTTTTATATAATATCTGTCTTATTTATTTTTTGATCTAACAAACTTTTTGTTCTTTTTTCTTTTCTCAATTTAACTAAGTTAACTTTAATCTTATTGAATTCATTATAAGTCATTCCAGAACCATCTAAAGGTACATCTAGCTATGTACGTTTAGAAGTTCTGGCTAGCTCTTGTCGCATCCATTTGACATGGCATTTTTTATAAGTACAGTTTATAGCATCAATTTACGTTGTCATAAACGTAATAAACAAAAGCTTGTCTGTTAAAAGACTTACACGTAAAGCACACATCACAGAAACATAAATAATCTAAAAACGATTTCTTGACGTGCAATCTCAGCAGCCACCCAGGTCGATCTGAACAGGCTGTGTAAGTATTGTCACGAAAATTGAAAATCCACGTATCAAAAGGCGCACAAATCTTTTTAACACGTAAGAGTAAAAACCACTAGCTAATATACTTACCAATTTCACTATTCCATTTTTCTTGTGGAAGCGATGAGCAGATCCATTTAGCAGACCGTGGCTTGGGGTCAGGAATGACGGTCGCGAGGCGCTTGCGCAGCAACGGTATGCAGGCGGCAATGTACTTGCTATGGAACGCGTAGCCGCTGCTGTTGACGCGGCGCGTGAACACGCCCTCGGCAGACAAGGCCACCACAAACTTCTCAATGGAGTCGACGGGGCCCGACACAGTGACGCTGTCTATGGCGTTGTGGCAGGCGAGCACGATCTCGGGCGGGCAGCGCTGCTCGCACTGCTCCCATGAGAGGCCTACGGCGGCCATGGCACCCGGAGAGACCTTAGCGTCCACGATGCTACGACCTCTCCAGTAAGCGGTCAGTACAGTTTGTTCTACTGTTAGAGTCTCGTCAGCGTACGCACAACCTGTAATTGTCGCATAAATATATATATATATATATATTTATCTCAAGACTCGAGTATAATATTCTGAAAATAAAAAAATTAAAATCTCACCTAATTCTCCGGCAGAGTGGCCGACTATGCCATCGGGCTTTAGGCCAACTGCACGGAGTACATCGACTAGCGCCACCTGCACGGCTGCGATGGACACGAACGAGTTGGTGACGTCCTCGAAGGCAGCATCAGGCGCCTCCGTCAGGATGCTCACGAGGTCCACACTGTGCGGGCGCAGAGCCGCGGCCGCGCGCTGTATGGTCGCCGCGAATACGGGGATGCGCATCAGGTCGCGCGCCATGCCTGCCCACTGCGACCCCATGCCGGAGAACACGAACCACACCGGCCGCTTCCCGCTGCCTTCCGTCTCCTGCACATAACAAACTCATTCAGTTGGCTTAGATTCATGCTGCTGCAACAACAGGTTATATGCCACGCTCTTGATATTGGTGTCCATGTAGGTCTCCCCGAAAAAGTTTCAATCTTTGCGTTTATCACATTACACACATTTTATACCTATATATAAGCATGTAAGGTAATATGCATGACAGAATAATCACGTGACGTAAGATGCCACTTGCGTATTTTTTGTAGCGAAACAAGTAAACAACAGCTGCGAGTCATAAACCCTACTATTAACATGTTTTGAACGGCGTATAAAACGGGCGCACGTCCAGTCAGCCCTTCAGGCGCTTGACACTTGGTCAAAGCCGATCGCCAGTGACGCCCAAAGCCGAGGTTCGTTCCCACCCGGTGGGAGCCCTTTGTGCTGTCACTTAACGGTGTGGACAACATCTTGCCATTTTGGCAATGTTGGTCCCGCCTAACCCGTCGCGCCCGGTGAGCTGTAAAATGCCTTCAGCATACAGCGTATTGCTTCGATCGAAAAAAAAAAAAAAAAAAAAAGATAAGTCGTCAGTCTTGTTCGGGCAGCCGTGCGCTGCACTACTCGTGAACACTCTGGATTGAACTTTGCTGCGGGTTTGGCCATGACTCATTTTATTACGATTATTCCGCTCCGCATTATTCCGATCATCCGCATACCTTATAAAGGAATGCGGATCACATGATCGATTCGTTATAATGACAGTTTACTTCACCTGGACACGGTAAGCCCAGGATTACTCGTACCTAGTCTAGCCATAAATAAAAAAATATTTTTCTGTTGCAAATAACATTTATTAGGTACTTTTACAATGCGTTAGTTTAATACATAAATGTAAAACATTTTAAAATTAGATTTTAGTTTAGTTTTAGTTAAATAAATTATAAATCTTTTCTCTTTACAATATTATAACCTTAAATAAATTTAAAATATAAAAAGCTTATTCGAAGTGGTCTTCATTAGCGGCAATACAGTCCATTCAGAACACAGCTGCACATGTGTGCCTTGCATTCTTAATAGGAAAGACCTATAATAGGCATTGCCGGATTTAATAATTGATCTACATCAAAATTAGTCTCATGAGCAGTACCATAATTATAGCTGCAACAGCCATGCCAAAACATTGCTGCTGAGAATGTGAAAAAACGTCAGAAAACTGACATAGTTTATCTCTTTTCGTTATACAACTCATTATTGTTGATCAACAACTAATAACCTGTATTAGTTTCAGAACGAGAATTAGCTAGCACAGAAATAGAAATTAAACAAGCAGCTAAACTCTCAGGATCTCGACAGTCTTTGGATTCTTACACAAATGTAAAAAAAAACCTAATTTAACACCTTGTGAAAAAACTTTCATAGCGCGTTCTAATTCAAGATAACGCCATTTAGTGACAATTTAAAAAACTTGGCGTTTATACAAACAACGATGTAGGTACCTAAGTAAATTAATCAATTATATCTCATTATTGTCAGCACGGAACAGCACTTTCCTATGCTACTATCCTTTTTTGTCGCTCAGAACAGTCATTTCCTAGAGCGAGAGAGAGCGACGGAACGTTTCAGTATAGCCGGTGCCGTCGCTCTTTCTTGCTCTAGCTAACAACGCTTCTGAGCGACAGAAAATGATAGCAGCATAGAAAGTGCTGTTCCGTGCTGATAGATGTGTCCCAACCCTAATGAAACCACATAATCCCATCGAGTTTGGGCTCGTTTATTTTGTCTTGAGGAGTAGGTCCCTACTTTGGTCTCTCGGTAAAGTGGTAATTTTGGTAAAGTAGACTTGCACCCAAACGAATGTTTCCTGTAGTTAATAATTCCTAAGAAAACCCGGTACGCTTCGAGGGGGCTCTTTGATTAGCCTTATAATTTAATATTTTTATTATTATTTCTTCTTCTGTTTTGTTTCGTTTGTTTAATTTTAGTTTAGTTTACTATATTTTCTACTTATAGTTTAGTTTAATTTTAGCTTTAACTCTATTATATAAATTGACATTTGAATTCATAATAATATTGACATGCATGATTATGAATCTGACATTGCACTGCATAAATTTCAATTTGACAATTTTATTAATTGCTAATTTAATCTATTGTACTATGGAAATTTATTTGAAAAAGAATTGAATCATCAATTCATCAAATAAATGTCATAATAGAAAATAGAATTCCTTTGTTATTTCATTGTCACTACAAACACAAAATGGTCGTAAGAGCTATACTCGTAAAACCCAAAGGCGCTTAGGCACATTGTGCCAACTCCGCCATTTTTAAAAAATGCCAAAAATTGACTCGACTATCAATTTTCATATGTTTTTCGAACCTGCTCCCAAAATTTTACGGGAATCGGTTGACAAATGCGACCTCTAGAGGAGAACACGCAGACATACCAAAGCATTCTCGAACAAGCTGAAACGGAGACCTCACTCGCTTCGCTCGCTCAGTCAATAATAGATATATATCAATGTGTATGAAGAAAACTGTGTTAGATGACATATACTTAACAAAGCAAAGTGCAACATGCAGAATCATGCTTATCTACTCATTAGGTCCACACTCATATAATAATATCAGCCATTCCGACTCGCTAAGAAGAAGAAGACTCTTTAGAACTACGGGCGAAGGAATGAGTTTCAACAACTCACCGCAATCTCTTCGCTGGGTTGATCTGTGAGGACGGAGTATCCTCTGAAGGAATGTCCGGGGATGTTCTGCGCGTGCACGGCGTCCATGAGCGCGTGCAGCTCCGCGTCGTTGCGATGCTCGGCGGCGTGCTGCAGCATGGCCTGCACGGCCTGCTCCGTGCGGCCCGACGCCACCACCAGCCGCGGCACGCCGCCGCTGTTCCTGACCTTCGGCCGCTTGGTGCGCTCCGACTCCAGGATGATGTGGGCATTGGTGCCGCCGAACCCAAACGAGTTTATTGAGACAAGCCCGCCGTCCCACGGCGTGTTGGTGTCTACTACCTACGATACAATACAAAAAGCAATGGTTGAGATTCTCTGTCGTGTTCTATTTCTGGACATTCAGTGATGCGAGTTTAAACGTAACCAGGTATCACTAATGTCACATCTAATACAATATACACCTTAATTCTTTCATCATTCAAAGGTGGAATGTCAGGGTTGGGAGTCTTGAAGTGCAGGTTGGCGGGGATGACGCCGCGCTCCATGGCGACGAGCACCTTGGCGATGGAGCACAGCCCCGAGGCGGCCTCGGCATGCCCCATGTTGGACTTCACCGAACCCAGCAGCAGCGGCGTCTTGCGGTCCTTGCAGATTAGGTCTGCGATGGCGTTCACTTCTATTGGGTCGCCCACCTGCAGAAAATTAAACGTCATTAAGAAGTGTATGTTACAAGAGATGTAGTAGGTGTGGTTTAATTAAACTATTCACTAAAGTGTCTACAAATAATATTTTGGTTAAAACTAACGTGAGACACAGACATTACTAATTAAGAGAAGCGGGTCACTCACTGAAAAAATCAGCTACTGGCAGTGCGGGCCTCTGCCCGCTGCGCTCGCAAAAACAGTGCTTTGGATGGTCGGGGACGCTGATCTTCTGCGTCGCCGATTCCCGTGGGTGTAATGGGAGCCTCACTTTATTCTTCATCATCATCGGCGGCTGATGATGGTGCCCGCGTGTGAAAAAAGGTCACTGTGTCAGAGACCGTCAGCTGCACATGGTTTTCACTAAATATCTCCTGAAGAACCAGTTTCCAGGTGAAACGTGGGTGACCCGCTTATCTTAATTAGTAATGTCTACAAATAATGTTAAGATAAAATAAAACTTTTCATCTTATCTATTCGAAAAACTATGATTTTATCCCAAATATTTGGGGCTAAAGTCACTGGTAATTCTCTAGATACTGATAAGTAAAAAGTAAATTTCCTAGGCGTAAAAACACATTTGAAAACAAAACACGAATGTAGAATCACTAATAATATTAGCAGTAAGCAAAAAAAAAAAATTTGTTTTAAAATTATAAAACTAGCTTTTCGGGCGTTGCGCGGGCTGTAAGCAGCCCGCGGTTTTTCGTACAGCTGTTGAAGCTGGCTAAAGTACATGTCCATTTGAGAAAATGGGTAAAAAACGGCAGTCAGTTAAGGAAATAATGTCGCGTTATATGATGATAATGTCGTGATATAGAATCAAGTTAAAATACTAAAATCCAGACGCCATCTTGAAATCCAAAAATATATCAGATTTGGATTCCGCGATCCAAAAAACCCTTACTTACTGAGTTTCAGTAAAATCGGAAACAGCCGATTAAAAAAACCGCTCAGCGCTTGGTGGGAATGGCTCGGCCTATGGCCTCGCCACGCAGCTGGGGGCAGCTCAGCATTCGGCCTTCGGCCTCAGGTTTCACTTAGTGACTTGGGGAGGGGGGTTCTGGGAGAGGGGGGAGGTCAGGAGGGGCTCGAGCTTCGCCCTCGCCACGCAGCTCTGCCTACGGCCTTGCGAAAGAGTTCTGTATTTGGCCTTCGGCCTCTGGCTTCGCTTAGTGACTTGGGGGGGGGTCTGGGGGAAGGGGGAAGGTCAAGAGGGGCTCAGGCTTCACCCTCGCCACGCAGTTCGGCCTTCGGCCTCGCTTTCACACTCGGAAACTGTCCTTGTATGGCGGCCATCTTGGATTTTGAAAAAAATGAAAAAACAAATGACAGTCGTCAAATTACTTACAACCCCCTACATTTTGAAAAAAAAAATCATGCCCCTAACCTTAACCGTTTTTGCAGGCCGTACCCCTTTCACATTAGGATCTGATGATCTTTAACATATCCGATTTTTTTGGTACTCAATGGAGCACCCTCTATACGACAGTATATCAATCATTCCCCCACCCACCCCGGAACACGTCAAACAACTATGTCAATCAGTGAGTGTGTCAGTGGTATTGTAGGTTTATAGTATTAAAACTTGTTTTTCGAGCGTTGCGCGGGCTGCAAGCAGCCCGCGGTTTTCCGTGCAGCTGTTGAAGTTGGTTGGAATCTTATTTCCAGTTGAGAGAATAGGTTAGGTACTAAAGTCAGTATAAAAAAAATAAAAACGTAAACGGGCCGCCATCTTGGAAACAAATTTTGTTTGCAATTTTGAATACCGCGGGGTGCTTTACCCCAGCATACAAAATTTCAGACCCCTTCGTTGTTCCAGACGGACGTCATGAACAAATCAAGTTAAAATTCTAAAATCTAGACGCTATCTTGGATTCCAAAAAAAATTACAGATTTGGTTTCCGCGATCCAAAAAACCCTTGCATACTGAATTTCAGTCAAATCGGAAGCAGTCGACTGTTGGCAGACATCTTGGAAAATTAAAAAACAACGCTCAGCGCTTGGTGGGAATGGCTCGGCCTACGGCCTCGCCACGCAGCTCGGCCTGCGGCCTCGTGGGGCAGCTCAGCCTTCAACCTTCGGCCTCAGGCTTTGTTTTGTGACTTGGGGGGGGGGGGATTCTAGGGGAGGGGCTCGAGCTTTGCCCTCGCCACGCAGCTCGGCCTACGGCCTCGCGGAAGAGGTCTGTATTTGGCCTTTGGCCTCTGGCTTCGCGTGAATTGGGGGGGGGGGGATTCTGGGGGAAGGGGGGAGGTCAAGAGGGGCCCGGGCGTCACCCTCGCCACGCAGCTCGGCCTGCGGCCTCGCTTTCCGTTCGACCCACAGTCTCGCGGTACACACTCGGAAATTGACCTTGTATGGCCGCCATCTTGAATTTAAAAAAAAATCAAAAAACAAATGACATTCGTCAAATTGCTTACAACCTCCTAAAAATCACACCCCTAACCCTAACCGTTTTTGCAGGCTGTACCTCGTCCACATTAGGATCTGATGATCCTCAACATGTCCGATTTTTCTGGTACTCACTGGAGCACCCTCTACACGACCATACATCAATCATTGCCCCACCTACCCCGGAACAGGTCAAACAACTATGTCAATCAGTGAGTGAGTCAGTCAGTGGAATGTAGGTTTATATATAATAAAAATAAATTATAAAATATAGGCAATCACGGCGTCGTAATTTTTTAAAATTAGAATACAACACATTTTACATGGATTACTGTGGGTCAAAAGGTTTTGCATCTCTTGCTTCGGAATAACATATTATTAAAAACCAATCAAAACGCGTATTACGAATAAAAATAATATGAAATAACATATGAAATAATAAAAAATAATATTACAAAAAAATGTTGTCTTTGATTTAAATAATAGTACATTTATTATGGAACTATTAGGTTATTTTTCCTTTGTTATTTCATTGTCACTACAAACACAAAATGGTCGTAAGAGCTATAAAACCCAAAGGCGCTTAGGCCCCGTGTGTCAACACCCACATTTTCAAAAATTTCCAAAAAATGATTCGACTATCGATTTTCATATGTTTTTCGAAACTGGAAATGGAAATGCGACCACTAGAGGAGAACACTTAGATATAAACCAAAGCATTTTTGACCAAGATGAAACGAAGACCTCACTCGATCGGTCAATAAATAATAATGACGTTCGAGAATTTGTGAGGCGTTGTCTGTGGCGTTGTGACAGTTGTCAGTGACAAAAGCATTCACTACCAAAGAAAGAGCCAATGAAAAGTATTCTTAGATCTTATTGGTCCATTGGAAAGAGATAATGATAATTATTCTTAAGTACCAACGTGCCAATGTGAACTTACAAAATATGTAGAAGGTTATCCCTTACGTCACTTTAATTTCCAAAAAAGTTGATGAAATAGCGAGATCGCTTGTCAACAATTTCATTCTCAGGTACGGTATGCCGAAATGTATAGCTGCAGACAGAGGGACGGAGTTTATTTCAGAAATATTTAAAGAGGTATGTAAGCTTTTAAATATAACACAACTCGACTCTACAGCTCACTATCACTAGTCCATAGGAGCACTAGAAGATACTCACAAATATTTGAATGCGTTTTTACGTATTCAAACAGAAAATTATCTTGAGATGAATCCACTTACTCCACAAGTGGATTCCCTTTTGGTGTTTCTCTTATAATACAGGAGATCATAGAGAAACAGGCTTTACTCCGTACGAGTTGGTGTTTGGTAAGAAATGTCCTCTCCCCAGCGATGACAAATGATGTAGATTCTCCTTATAACTACGAGAGCTATCCACATGTATTGAAATACCGTTTGCAACTTTTCCAAAAATAGGGTAGGAATAATTAATTAAAAAGTAAGCTAAATATAAAATACTAGCAGTCCACCCCGGCTTCGCCTGTGGTACATACATAGCCTATGTCACTCGGGAATAGTGTAGCTTTCCAACGGTGAAAGATTTTTTTAAATCGGCCCAGTACTTTTTGAGCCTTTTCATTACAAACATACAAAAATAGGTACAAATCTTTCCTCTTTATAATATTAGTATAGAAGTATAGATATAGATGTGTATGACAAAAATATTAATCCTGTGCACTATGAGGAAAATAATTTAATTATAGTAAAAAATTATACACCGAATCAAATCAAATCAAATATTTATTCAGTAACTAGGCCTTTGCAGGCACTTTTACACGTCAAAAATTATAGTTAACATTACATGTAATGTTTATTTATATCTTAATATTTTTTTTCTTTGATCAAAAGCTATGTACCAATACTAGCGTTTCGCAACGACCATTGCAGAGAAGAAACGCCGAAAGAAACCCATTTATACAGTATTGGTCGCCTACGCGCCAGAAGGGCTTTGTCAGTTTACAAAGATATTATGCCTAATACAATGTTATCACAACATAATATGTAAAATAAAATAAAGTACTCAAATTAAATAATGAAAAAAGAAATGGTGATGGTAAGAGCATAGTCGTGTTGAGACTAAGGTCGCGGGTTCAAGTCCTGCTCACGTGCTTTGAGCGCGGCGACCGAATCAAGAAATTCCGTAACGAAAATAAAACCTAACACCCCCCACTCCGCCTACCATGTAGGCTTACAAGCTATATAGCATTTAGTGGAATGTATAGAAGGCTGGGGTTCGAGTACCAGAAAAATCTGACATTTGAGGATTTGCAGAAACCTGATGTGGAAGGGGTGCGACCTGGAAAAACGGTAAGACTGGGACATTTGACCCCATATATATATTTTTTTTAATTTTCGGAAAAATAATTCCCCACCATACAAATTTCATACAAACGGCTCCCCTAAGGCCGAGCCCCTCCCACCACCCCCAGTGCCCCCCCCCCCCCCCCAAGTAATTTTCACGAGACCGCAGGCCTAGTGACGCGAGCCCGAAGGGCGAGCTGTGTGTAATGAAAAGTAGCCAGTAAACGAAACAGGAAAGTGATATCAGATAGAGCTAGAGTTAGAAAATGAGAATGTTAATGGATGTTACCTTAGTTCCTGTGCCGTGAGCTTCGAAATACGCCACGTCTTGTGTTCGCAGACCAGCTTCCGCAAAGGTTTCTTCCGCGAGCTGTTTTTGCATGGCACCCGCCGGGAATGTGATGCCTTGCTCCTTGTGGCCGTCCGAATTCATACGAGCGCCACGAACTGTGGCGTATATTCTTCTTGCGACTGCGCGTTTTTGAAGCAATAACACAACTATGGCTTCTGATCGAACGTAACCGTGACCTTCAACGTCAAACGCCGCACAACGACCCTCTGGAGACAACATGCTCAGCCGGTGGTAGTTGACTGACATGTTAGGTTTAAGGCAAAGGTTAGAACCCGCGACTACAGCAGAATCACAGTACCCCGCACGCATATCTGTCACTGCCTGCGACAGAGCACATGCAGAACTCGAGCAGGCCGTGTCGATGGCATGAGAAGGTCCCTTTAGATCGAACGTGTAGGAAATTCTGTTGCTAAACATGGAGCGCTGGCAACCGGTGAGCTCGTAGCCGTTCATCTTGTCGGGGTCGGCCATCCACAGCCCGCTGGACTCCTCGGTCGTCACGCCCACGTAGACGCCGGTGCGAGAGCCGCGCAGCTCAGCAGGGTTCAAGCCGGCGTCGACGATAGCCTCGTGTGTGAGCTCCAGCAGGATGCGCTGCTGGGGGTCCATGAGGTGCGCCTGTTTCTCATGCACTCCAAAGAACGTGGCGTCGAAGTGCGCCAAGTTTTTTAGTTTCCCGTTCCGTTCCGGCAGTCCAAAGAGACCTGTGAAAACAAACAATTTAACTTTATCACGGAAGGCGTTGATTAGGAAGTCAAATTAAATAATCTAATGACGTCGTGGAATTAACTTTTAGGCTAATTTGTTTTGGCAGAATGTTAATTTGCATAATCTCCATAGGCATCATAACTATAAGACTAATGTAGGCATAATATTTTTAAGGAATAACAGAATTAAATTAAGTCATAACACTTAAAGTGTTCACTTTCAATTATCAAAATTATGCAAAAAAAGTAAACATTGTTTTATTGATTATATATGTAACTAGCAGGCATAGGCGACCCTGAATAAGTCACAGAAGGTAGGTTAGGTTATGGTTGTGCAGTGACCATTACAGGAGCGAGTGAGCGAAGCGAGCGAGCGTCATCCAAGTGACGGAAGCGATCAATTTGGCAAACCTGAATTAGTCACAGAAGGTAGGTTAGGTTACGGTTGTGCAGTGACCATCACAAGGGCAAGCGAGCGAAGCGATTTAGGGACGACCGACGACAAAGATTTATATCTTTTAAATGTTATGGATTGTAATATTGTTGTTTGTCGTGTGTGTAAGTGGCCAACACTGGTGTCAGATTGGTATTCTAATATTTAGAGCACTTTTTAGTTAATTATGCGGCTTATAATTTCAAATATTCCACATTATCATATCATATAAGCGACTACAAAGATGGCGGAAGTTTCAAAAAATGCTTAGAAAAGCTAAATGTTGTGCTATAAAAGTCAGTTACAGAAATGAATCGCTGCAAAACCGACTCCACGTAGTCTTGTCTGCCCTACCCCTAGAATGTAATTCCAACCCGCGTAGGCGCGGAGGGGTGAGGCGGCCCGCGGGCTGAGGAGCAGGTGGCTTGGAGCGAGTCGCCACAGCTGAGGCTGCGGTAGCGAAAGTTCTATCCATTTTACTAGGTTACATATTAAAACATGTTTTTATGAACAGTTTAATACTATTCGATTCCTTGAGGAAAACATATTAATATAATAACATATAATGAACCTTATGTACCTTGTTGTACGGTGTGTATTAAAGTACGGTGACGTCGGTGACTGACGCGAGAATGATACGAGCGGATTACGCGATCAGTCTCCCATCAGTATTTCATCATTCAAAACAATTTTAATTTTCATAAATACCAGAATGATCGTGTAACCTTGTTCTGATTGTATAAATCTGCAAATTGTAACTTTTAATGCTTAATGGCGCAACACAGTGATCTTGAAATATGTATACCTAACACCCATTTTACCTGTGATTGACAAAATAAATGATTATGATTCTTTGCATTCTGTTTATAAAAAATGGCGAAATATGCTTAAAATGAGTTCAACCGCAACATTCGAGTTTTTATTCAAAAGATTCGAACTGTTGAGTAATTATTAAATAAAATATTAATAACAATAAAACCACGTAAATGCACTAAAACTTTTTAATATAATATTTATAATATTTTCTACCTCAGTCCTTCTGTGCCTCAGTCATAATTTTTACAATTTTCAATATGATTGTTTGCACCACGGCAACGTAAAGATATAAAAACAAGAATTCAAATGATTATGCCAGCCAGTAACAAAACTTTCAAGTATAAAGGTTTTAATACTGCCCCTTACTCGAAAAAACTATGTAAAGGTGTTGCCAGCATAATGTACAATATCAAAATTGAACTAAATATAAAAAAAAAAATGTTACATTAAACCTCAGCACTTAATAAAATAATTGTGTTTAACTTTAGGTAAAGCTTTCGTATTAAGATCTGCCTCCAACTCAGAAAAAAGCTTTTAATCTAAATTTATTTATTTATTTATTTTATTTATTTATTTACAAAATTTATGTACACAACATACAAACAAAGGAACGTACAAAGTAAAAAAATAGAGTAGATAGGTACTGCTTATTTCATAAGAAATCTCTTCCAGCAGACTCAGGAGAGGAAAATTGAAGAAAACAGGTAGTAGGCGTGTACAAAAGACTATAGTTACAAATACATATAAGTACTTATCTAAAATGTTAAACATACATATACATATACATATACAATACATCAATAAACATACACACATATTATACATAAATACATATACATATAAATACCTAACTATAAACAAATACATATATAGTATATAGGTATACTATTCATTACGTTAAGGAAAGATAATACTCTTTTACTCTCTTCCTAAAAACAGGGAAAGATTTGGAGTCTCGTATAATTTATTTATTTATTTTATTATTACAACAAACGTTTACGGCATACACGTTTATTTGCAGTCCCATCTACTTCAACAAATTATGCTCAATATTCAGTAATTAATAGAATTCAGAAAGTTTACAATAATAAATTTAGTGACATTGATATTTTTAATGGCAGCAAAGATACTTTTAAAAACAACGTTTTGAGAACCTTGCGAGAAGACAAAATGTCACAAACCGTTTAAAATCTAACGATGCTCATTAGAACCTCATCCCACACACACAAACACACCCTCATACGCACACACACGCACACACACACACACACACACACTTCTCCACATCACTCACACCACACACCCACGGGGCTAAGGAAGAGGCCCTTCTGTTATTGTATATTGATAAATACATATTGTCATTTTAATTTTAATTTTATTTTATATATAGATATATAGATTATTACACTTAGGTAATACGCTTTATGCTCGCTACTTATTTACTCACTTGTTTACAAATGTGTATATAATGAAAATCCATCATTGGCTGTAAGTTGTAGCTATAATATAAAATCTTATTGTATATAAAGGGCTGTGGATTTATTAAATAAATAAAATAAAATAAAAACTTTTACATTGTTATAACAGTTTTCCACCAGTGAGTCAATATAAGATAAAAACTATTTACTAACAACTAATACATTTCTCTGCAATGTTTGCTAATTTTGTCAGCGAACATGTAAATAAATCTAACTCTGGATACTAATCATCGTCATCTCATTTAACAAACGAAGAGCCCTGGTCAACGGCGCTCGATTAAGAACATTTGTTCTTCCTCGCGGCACCACGAATAACTCGTGCAGACCTGCGTGCGCGGAGATAGTTGTTAGGTACGTACAACTCCAAACGTGACAGTAATTTAGGATTAAATATTACACCTCTTAAAACTTTAAATAAAAAAGTCAATAAAAACATTTCCCTTCTAACTTCTTACTTAAAGTATCCAACCATTTCCATAACGAAAAGTGTATATAATACTCTAAGGGATAATAAAACAAAACTGTGTGTACCTTAGACCGTATTGTTTTAAAAAAAGAAATCTAAGAAATTTATTTTGAATTTTTTCTAAAATTTGTTTGAATTTTAATTATTGAGGGCCATATGATTGCATTGCTCTCGAGGCTGCTCCTCATTATTGCATTGAACAGAAATTTTACAGCCTGTAAATTTGAGATCCCTTCACTGCCGAAAAACAAATCCCCAAGTTTGAAATGCTCGCTTGCAAATATTTACAATGTGAATGTCAGTCTTGATTTACTTAAAACCCAAGGTCTTTTTTGGATGCTGTACGAGCTATTAAATCAGTACCTATCTTATAATCGTATTTAAGCGGATTTTTGCTTTTAAATTAATTTACGATCAACACATTCTTGGTGGTCTTCAACATACGAAAACACTAATTTTCTACCATTTTCAATGTACTACGAAGGTCGTTATACTCGTAAATGGTGATTGTCTTGGACTTCAACCATTCTCTACAGAAACCAACAGATTTTAAAATATTTTTAAAATTTGTTGGTATGGGAAAATCTTCAGAGGTCACTCATTCTGATATTGGCATAAAGGAACTTAATAATCACTTTTCTAAGCCACCTGTTGCCCTCGATCTTTCTGTTAAGTTAGATACTTTAGCTATGTTGCGTAATTTATCTCATCCATCCTATCTTCCTTTCGATTTTAGTATAGTATCTCAAGACGATGTTAAAAGAGCTATAAAACATATCTCTTCTAATACAGTTGGTAATGACTTATTATACCTAGTTTGCTCTAATATGATCACTCAAATTCTTCCGGAGATTCTTTCTATACTTACCCACATTTTTAATTGTTAACTCTCTTCGGGTACATTTCCTTTAGCTTGGAAGCAAGCACATATCATACCACTACCAAAAACCTTGTGATGCGGCGCAGCCCGGCCACAGCCGATTTCGGAAATTTATAGACGTATCAGTTAGTTGTTCTTTAATTGTTCTTGCAGTACCAACGAAAAGATTTAATGTACCAGAACTATATCTTGTTAAAAAAGCAATTATTTGTGGCCGGAAAGTACAGTACCTATACGTTGCAGCCCGGCCACATGTATATTTTCTGGTGGGATGCTTTTGCGTTCTTTATTTTTGACGTGACAACGTCTAATAACTCGATACTAGGGGTTGCATGCCCATTTCTGAGGCATGCACGAAAAAGATGACGTCATTGTCGCGTTCCGCAAGCAAGAGCGCGGCACGAACGAGAGAGAGGCATGATTGGCTCGAGCGATCGGCTCGAGCGATCGGCTCAAATCAAATCAAATCAAATATCCGTAAACCGACTTTACCAGAGATATGGGATATAATGTTCTGAGGACTGTACAGACAACCAATTTTATTGTTCTGAGGACTTTACACACAACCAATTTTTTTTCAATGAAATAACCAAGAGAACCGTATGCATAGACAGAAAATGAAGAAACAATACGCCAAACAAAATTAAAAAAGAACCTATTATATACCTACCTACTATATGTACGTACACGTCTATAATTTATGTCTTATTAATAAATTTATTTATTCTCTCATATTGCAGGATTTGCAGGCCAGTTTAGAAGACACACAGACGCAGATACATGGAATATGAATAACATGAATGATATACCTGGCAGTACCAAAAAGATTAATTATTTTGTCACATGGAGCAATTAATTTCTGTTGTTAATTTCTAAAGGTTTTTATTTTTTTTGGGGCATTCCCCGGAAAATTACCAGTTGACTTGATTAATAATAATAATAATAACGATTAAAAAAAACCAGCGCAAAGCTGAGAAAATGAACAACATAAAAATAATAATAATATTACTTGAGGATGTAGGACTTTTATTTATCTGAAAACCACAACGAGGACAAATCTAACTGCCTTTAATCCTGACAAGTACCTACGTTGTTTTCAGGTAATACAAACGCAACAATATTTAATAAATAGTTCCATCGGGATACCTAATCGACATTTCTAGATTCATAGACAAATAATATTCACATATCCTGCAAATGTATAAATGCAAATATCTCGTACATATAAGTACCTATCTAAAAATATTATTGTTCTTGTAATACCGCTTCTTTTATTTCCATATTTTTAATTTTAAGGCCCTGTCAGTTCAGAGCCAAGAATACTATAAGTGTTTTTGAAAAATCACTATAAATAAACTCATCATCATCATAAGGTCTTTTTTAGACTTCACTGCAGGAGCACGACCCTCTCTGTACTATCAGAGCCAATTAGCCTGAGCAGTCAGAGGATTTGGCCTACACTCTCCACGCTGGCCAGACGGGTTGGAGAGGTCTCACTGATATTTATAAGCTTTGTTCAGCTTACTACATTTTATTTCTCAAAAACTTTACATAGGAATCTTAAGGTTTTTCTACAGACACCCATAATAGCCAAAACACGATTGAGCATTTTTTGCTCTATAGAAAATAATCACAAACATACCTCTTAATTTGGGGGGTGAAGCTGGTATTAACGTATGGGTGGAGTCCGGTGAGTGCCGAGCTCGCTTGACTCAAATAAAATGCCCACATTCTGTCTGCTGTAATTTGATGGTGAAGTAGAAAAAGGAGGTGCCAGCCAAGCCGCTGTGTCCACGTCCCCGTCGTACCCCCTGGGACCTTCTACGCCCGTGCTTTGTGCACGCACACCATCCTATTATAGCGCGCAGATGCCAAGCACAAAGGGCATAAGGCGAGTAACCAGCGTCTTATAACTGGTTCAACCTCGGCAGGGAAGATACCCGAAAGAAAACAGAGCTAGGTCGTTAGCTCAGAGGTGGCAGCCCCACCTTTGATCTAGGGTGCAGAGAGTTCATCACTCACTCATCCGAAAACAAACGATTATGAAAGGAAAAGGATAAGTAAATAAAAGGGATGGGATTTACGGGTATAACAAACGACCAGGCAATGTTAAAATGGATAACGAGTTTACTTTATGTACGTAGAAAGTGAGAACTCTGTACAAACCAGCAGGCTTTGTTAAAAAACTGTTATGTTAACAGCTCAGTAGCCATAGCGCCGATATTACAGCTATCCAAGAAGTACGATGATTATGACAGGGTGTCATTGATAAGCCAAGCCGGCGCATCTACGGAGCTGTCTGTGAGCATGAGCGATGGCGTACGCGCTACAACCACGAGCTGTACCAGTTGTACGATGAGCCGAACGTCATAAAAACCATTAAGATTGAAAGCCTACGATGGGCAGGGCACGTAGCAAGAATGGACGAAGCCTGAGTACAAAAACTTTAATTTTTAACTTTTTTTTATTTTTAGTATTTGTTGTAATAGCGGCCATAGTGATACATAATCTGTAAAAATTTCAAGTATCTATTTAATGTCATTATAAAGATCTAGTTAAAAACGCTAAAAAAACACGTTTTTTGTATGGCGACCCCCATTGTACGGAGTTACGGAACCCTTCATGTACGAGTCCGACTCGCACTTGCCCGTTTATTAAAGATAAATTTAGACAAATTTAGAGGTATGTTTGTAATTTTTACTATCGAGCTAAAAATGTTCAATCGTGTTTTGGATATTATGGGTGTCTGTAGGCTTAATCAATCAATTAATCAGTCAATCCATTTTATTTCAGGCAATAAAAGTTTACATAGAATAAACATTCAGAGGCCCATGTCAATATATACCTTAACCTAAAATAGACATAATATAACTTAATACTACGGACGGCACACGTTCAGGTTGCGACGACGTGTTGCGTGGTATCGGGGTGTCGGGTATCGTTCCGCGAAAACGACGATAAACTTCGGGTCCATGAAGATCATCAGCTTCTCCGTCGGGACTCGCACCATGAAAGACGTAAAGTTCAAGTTGTGGCGCGACTCCAGCTTCACGACCCTCAGCGTAATGTTGGTCTTCACGCGGACATACTCCTCCACTTCCTCAGCCTTTGTGGAATGGCAGAGACGGGACACGTACAGCTGCGTCGTAGGGATGGCAGGTCGCAGCAGATGGTTCTGTCCTGTCAGTGCAGAGCCGCACTGATTTCGGGAAGAAGGCTTCTTTTTACTACGTTCTAATTTAGTAAAGCCTTCTTCGTCTACCAGTCCTATTTTAGGACCTGGAAGCACCGTCATAAGAACCTTGTTACTGCTCGCTTGTGAGTCCTCCTTCAGTTTTTTGTTCTCTACGTCGCCGAAACTTTTGTTGACATGGTAGTGCGACCGAAAGTATGTTTTCGGCAGTGACAGTGGCAACAGAAGAAGTCGTAACTGTAGCGGCGGCTGTAGCATGAGCACGTTTCGGGGTCGACGACCTCTCCACAGGGGCGATGGACCGGACAGCTGGGCGCGGGGTGTGATGCGTCACAACTGCAGTCGATGGAGACTCGAAATTCGTCGACTCCAAACTGCTGAACGACGCATTTTGGGTGACCTACTTACAGAATTATTACTTTTTAAAGATAATAATTCTTCACGTAGATCGGAAATGGTAGTTTCTGACGTCTCTACCCTAAAATTCATCTCAGCCAGGCTGGACTTAAGGGCTGTAATATCCTTCAGCAGCCTGGTAACATCGACGTGGTCAAACGACACAGGTGGCAATCTCCAAAGTCGTCTTACACAGAAAGCGGGCACATCGTCCGGATCAGTCGTCTTCAAGAGCGAGATAATGTCCTGAAGACTCCTCTCGCCTTTTTCATCCCTCCGCCGGGTCGGCATCTGCGCGGATTTTCCAAGCATGTCATAGAGCAGCACTTTGCCGCTGCAAATCTCCTCTTCATTGAAGTTTGACTTGCAAATCTGCATGATGCTGATCTCGTCCATGGTGTCTTTCACGTAGTAGACGAAAGCCAACAATTCGTGGGCTATGAGTGGTTTAGTACTCATAGCGGTAGCGTCGTGCAGCGGCATTATGCCGCGCGATTCGCGAATAAAATTTGTAAACTGTGCAGTATTGCGCAACGCGTGCGTTACCGAGCACACATCGGACTGCACTGCACTTAATATTCCTATGTAATTTTATTGAGAAATAAACTGTCGTAGTTTAATTACAGTAAATTTTCAAAAACACAGTATTGCATTTTGTGAACCCATCTCGCCTTAAGACGCTGCGGGTAGGTATTTCCATGTAACATATGTTTAGTAACATTTGGTAGTCAGAAATTCTTAAACATGTTACAAAAATGTTTTATAATTTTCTGTCTTGTATGGTTTTCGGTAGTTTATTATAGATAGATAAATTCATTTATTTGCTGCTATAACATACTTACAAAAAATATACAAAAATTAGGAAAAGCAGACACTATATAATAAAAACACACCTACCTGCTTTATTTTAAATGTGTGTGCTACAGCAATGCAAAAAGGACACATCTCAGTGATAATATTGCCCGGGAGCAATATCCTGATTATTAACTGTTATCTAAAGAGATGAGATTTGTGGTGTGGATCCAATACTAAATACCTAATGCAAAAATAATGAAAAAAATAAATACTATATTATGTATGTTTATATAAATAAATAGTGTGATAAAATAAATAAAGAAGTTTTAACTACTTATATATTGCATTGGTGATGTTGATAGCACTAGATTTATCGTATGACTAAGTCATACGATAAATCTTGATCATCTTGAAATCTTTCCTTCAGTGACTGCAACAGCTACTGGTGACGCGTTGGATTATTAATTTTTTATGTCTAATAAATGGGTACGAAACCTTGTTTTAAAAGATTGAACACATGTATATTGTCTAATTGGAGGGGGTATATTGTTCCAAAATTTTGTCGCCTAATATAGGAATCTGCCCCTGAAAGAAGCTGTTTTGTGACAGTATACGAGAAGTGGTAAACGACAAGATCTAGCATTACGGTTAGGATTTAAATTATAGTTCGTAAAGTCGATATTCTGGAGTCCTATGCCTTATCATTCCAAACAACAGAGTTGAGCCGCGACAGGATCAATGATTCAAAGCCTATTTCTCACCTGCTCCGTTTAAACGAAAGAAACAATTTCTAATGATATTGCTATCATGTTTTTCGAACCACCATTACCATGCTCACCGTCCATTAAGATATCCAGATTTTTAGCCTCGTCTACTCTGTATATCACCTATATATTTTATAGTTTTATTGACGTAGCTAGAGGACTAGATGATTTAAGTTGAAGGCGTGAAGTAGGTACCCTAGTTCAAACCTATTTTAATATCGGAATGTATATTTTGTGACTATGTCCTTTCTTCTTCCTTTCTTTTGAGCATAATTCTAAAATATAAATGCACGGTAACATAAAGGATAAAATTAAGAAAATGTGGTTTCCACTATCTCTTTGTTTTATGTTGGCTATTATTCATATCTGTGTTTTTTGCAGTCTACAAGCTCTATCCCAGTCAAGTAGGCGTAAGCATAGTACTAGGGGTGTTCAATAAAAGTGAGAATGAGTATGACGCAATTATCTTTTATTAAATGTTATTTTATTTTTAGACATCACTTTTCAGGTCTATGTATATTTTTTATTTTAAGCTAAAATTTCCTTTTTGAAAAATTTTCTTCCTGATCCCTTAAAAAATTATGTACGGCGGCGACTAGTGCGTCATCATCTTCAAATTGATGGCCCCTGGGATATTCATTAAACCTTAAATAGGTAGATATCACCAGGAGCTAGGTCCGGTGAATATGGAGGATGTTCCATCAAATCGAAGCCAGCTTCTTGAATGGCAGCCATCGCAATCTTGGACTTGTGCGCGGGGGCGTTATCTTGGTGAAACAAGACAACTCTATCGAGTTCGCCACGCCGTTGCTTACGTATTTCCTCACGCAATTTTGTTATTTGTCCTGCGGACAGAGTCCATGTAATAGTAGGCTTCATGATTAAGGTATTTGATCATTACCAACCCTTGGTTGTCCCAGAAAAGACAGCCCATGATCTTACCGTCGGATGGAATCGCCTTAAATTTCTTCGGAGTTGCATATGACGGTTTCTTCCAAGTCATGGACTGTTTTTTCGTTTCCGGGTCATAATGGTGAAACCACGTTTCGTCCATAATTATGAATCGAGCCAAAAATCTGTCAGGATCTTGTTGTAACAAACCCAAACAGCTTTGTGAAATTCTTAGTCTCGTTTGTTTCTGCGCGTCGGAAAGCATTCTGGACACCCAGCGCGCTGAGACTTTTTCATACCCAAATGGTCGTGTATTATTATGGACATTTCCTATCTAAATCTTAATTTTTTTGTTTTTTATATAACGATCAGTAGCACGACGATTCTCCAAGACAATATTTTCAACTTTTTTAATCATTTGTTCAGCCACTACCGATGTAAGGCGTCCCATGCGTGGGTTGTCGTTAGTGGAAGTTATCCCTCGCTTAAACTCACACACCAACGAGCAACCGTAGAATATGGTGGAGCATGAACCCCTTATGTTGCTCTCAAGTCTTAATTTACCAGCTACGTTGTAAAATTTTTAAGCAAAGATATTTTATTACCGCGCAAATTTCAATATTATCCATTTTTAAGAACACGCTCCGACACGACGCAAACAAATGACTTCTTAAAAAACAAAAGAGAATCGATTGCTTTTTAGGGTTCCGTATCCGAAGGGTGCAAACGGGACCCTATTACTGAGACTCCGCTGTCTGTCCGTCTGTCACAGGGCTCTATCTCTTGAACCGTAATAGCTAGACACTTGAAATATTCACCGATTATGTATTACTGTGGCCGCTATAATAACAAATACTAAAAATAAGATAAAGTTAATAATTAAAGGAGGTCGTTATACAAGAAACGTGTTTCTTCAGCGTTTTAAAACATTGTACGGTGGTACGGCACCCTTCATGTACGAGTCCGACTCGCACTTGCCCATTTATTATCATTATATCTAATGTGCTGGGCTATGCCTGACAGTATTTATTTATTTTCTTTTCAAGGAGAATGTATCGCATTATCACTATTTATTGACGTCATGCTGTCAAACTAACTTTGCTTCAGTATGATGTGCCTTGTAGGTAACAAGAGCCGTTTCGTGGATTATTTTACCTCCCTGAGCGCGTATGCGAACTTGGATAATTTTGCATAAAGTTTTTGAATGTGAGGCTTCCACTTTATGAGGCTATCTATTACTATCTTAAAAGGTGGCTCCTGCTTTATCTTCTCATTTTTATCCTAGGCAATTAGGTTTTGACGTGACGGTGGGTTGCGAGGCTATAGGCCATATCACGAGAACATTTCTCTCTATTGATGATAACGAAGTTATTTTGAAAGTAGACATTACTTACGCGTTTAATTCCATAGATAGAAACGTTTTCCTAAATGAAGTTAAAGGACATGTTCCGGCGCTTTCAATCTCTGGCAACGTTATGGTTCTCCTATGGATCTAGTTTATAGATAGATAAGATAGATACAATCTTTATTCACTAAAAGGCCACAGGTACATGAATAAGTCACATAATGTTTATCAAAGATCTAGTATAGAAGTAATAGTAGGTATGTAGTAATGCAATGTGATTGTACCGCGAGAAGTGACCTAGATAGTGAAAAGGTCCTGACTCAGCATGATGTCACAGACGAACTGGTCGAGCTGCAACGCTGATAATTCTGCCAGAACCAAGGGTGAGGTCGGTAAAGCGATACGAAGATGAGTTAATTATATTTCTGTACAGTGTGTACAAGTTGTAAGTATTAGGTACTTATTTCAATTCCTCTTCTCTAACAAAAATAGTATGTAGTATGATATACATTTTATATGAACAGTATGTAATTATGTTTATACTTATGCTTACTACTGCATATGAGATGAAGGACTATGAGTTTTTATTGATATAATATGACATGATACAGATAGATAGATATATGGATAGACAGAACGATAATTATTTAAATATGTGATAAGTAAGAATAAAAGTACATAAAGTTATGAGTGAGATATATGTTGAATGCAACTAAGGGTCAGATGTTTGCTGCCAAAACTGCGTTGGAATAAAGGTATTCTTTTAATTTTACGTTTAAATGAATAGGTTGATTTAAGATTTCGTATTGGAGGTGGAATATTATTCCAAATTTTGGTAGCATTATACTTAAAGCTGCTACGAAATGCAGCAGTTCTATGTCTAGCCACGTTAAGGGGGGCACTTATAAGGAAGAATTAATTTAATCTTCAACTGGTTGTCAGCAGGGAGATCCTTTGGGGCCTGCCATTTTTAGCTAGGCTTAATTCTGTAATATCCAGCCCCAATTCTCCCCTCAAAATCTTAGTATCTGGATGACGGAACTTTAGGAGGGAGTTCGGCAACGGTAGGGGCAGACTTACAGGTTCTTATTTGCCGTTTCAATGAGATTAGCCTTAAGCTTAATTTCGCAAAATGCGAATTATTTATTAATGACTTTGTAGCGGGATCACGCAGAGATGAAATTTTAGCAATTTTTTACTTGCTCCTGGCATACAATTGATAGATAAACAATCTTTACCTGTGCTAGGTACGCCTCTTCTAGATGAGTCAACTCCTAACTTTATAACCAAACAAATAGAAAAATTTAATAGTTCTACCGATTTATTATTTAAAATAAATGCACATATGGCATTCTTTATAGTTAAGTGTTGTCTTTTTGTTCCTAAATTGATGTATGTTTTACAGTGCTCTCTCATGTGACCAAGATAGTGGACGGACCCCTTACTACCCCATTATTTAATTATAATTGACATTATCAATAAAATAATAATAAATACTTTTAAACTATCGCGTTGCATTATTATTAAATTAATGCATACGGGAATTAACGCGAAACGTACCTTTTATTTATTTATTTTTAAATTGTCAGCAGTGTGGAATCCAGTGATTAACAAAACACAACCCCGGTTTGGTGCACAATCGGTTAACCACCAGAATACGGTTGCGTTACGGAATAGGGACACTGTGAGTGTAGTGTGTGACGGTACTTGGAAAATGAACAATATGACGGTGGACGAAGATCACACCGGGCAGGGGGAGGCGTAGGCGTCATCGCTGCTTCAGTCAAGCTGGGACCACGTTCGGTGAAACCCGAATGAAACGTCAGCAAAATAAATAAATAAAAGGTACGTTTCGCGTTAATTCCCGTATGCATTAATTTAAAAATAATAATACCAAAAAATTTGCCCCCAATAAACCCTACCTTACGTCAGTGCCGAAAATCTGGCCACGTGGCGAGTGGACACGCGTACAATCGAAACTTACGTAGCCAAGGTGGAACAGCATAATAATATGCCGATGGCTCATGGCTATGGAAGAGCATAGTCGTTAATATGCGGACTCTGGATACCTGGGAACCTCCAGTTTTAATAACCCTTACCACGGCATTGCATGCGAGGTACTGCCGTGTTCGACTTGCAATCCTTTGCTGCACGTAAAAATAATAAAAAAATAAAAATAAATTTATTGCAAAAAGGTACAATACATACACGGTGTATACATACAGGTTTAAATATTTAATTTAATTTACCATCACCAGTTCAAATGTACTGGTGATGGCAAATCAAATCAAAAGGTGATAGTGGCAAGATGGAGGGGAACTAGACGAACTGACAGCACCAGAACTAGGTCGAGCCTGTATTTTGGAGGGCTGCTAATCCACCAGGCCCCAAACCATCCCGCCACAGCACATACATTTGTAGGTATATAGGTAGATAGGTACCTTAATTCTAAAAGCTTCAAACTGGAGACACTTATTTCCCAAACTAGTGTCACTGTTTTTTGGGAATAAGACACAGTTAAGTTAAAACTAGGCTACAAGCAAGGCTAACACTTAAATCTAAAATCAACTATGTTTTGAATGTATGGTAATGTTGTGGGTAGGTTCTAAAAACGAGTTAGTTATACATGGAGATAATTGAGTGTGGAAGTTCATTACTTTACTATACATAGGGTGATGAGTGAATGTAATCGAGTTAGTACAGATTGGAATTTAAATAAGTTGTATCTTCTTTAATTCATTGCATAAGAAGTTCCTGGGTGACCGAGCTTCGCTCGATGTGAACACCAAGAAAGGAGGTTTAGGTAGGTAAGGTTGTCAAGAAAATATAACCTAAATTTCATCTATTGGGAAGCCAAGTCGATTTTTCAACCCCGAAACCTATACATTAAATTTCATAGAAATAATTGGAACAAATTCCATCGATCGAATAATTACAAGAATTGCTCGCTTGAAGCAATAAATAGGTAAGTACCCTACAATTTATTTTTATTTTCTTCCTTCTTTTTTATTTGTGAATTTCTTTAGACGCGTTGGGTATTTTTTTGAGATGGAAGAAAACAAAACCATTGAACCCGCGACACTGTTACGCAAACAAACAAACCACCCAGTCCAATTTTTCACTTCTGGGAACCACATGGAGAAAAAACGAAAATCTAAGTTATCTACCCAGTGTCCAAACGTTTGTAGAACAAAATACCTCACATCCAGTAAATCATTCACAGAATTCAGGCAACAAAGACGAGCAAACGATTACAATCAGACCAAGTACAAGACGAAATTGCAACAGATATATAATAGAAGTATTTCACATAATTTATCAGACATAACCAAACCTTATAGTCCAAGTACAGTGTCATATGCCCTAATTCTAGCTTCTGTGGATGAAGATTCTAGTGATCACCTTATTCAGGAACCTACCTTAGATGTTGCGGGGAGGGAGAAGATTCCCTCGTTAAAGGTAAAATCCAGCCCGGCGGACACGTAGTAAGTAAGACAGAAACAATAGCAGCTATCGGACCAAATGATTTTTATAAATATGTAGGATAACGGTAGTCAAAAAGCCTAGATCATAAAGGAATTATACGAAAATTACAGAATGAATACAAAAGAAGAGTTTTAACAATAGCTCAAAGTCATCGCAAAGGAAAAAATATGATCAAAGCAATAAAGACTTTTTGTATACCTATCCTACTCATTTGGAGTAATAAAATGGAGTAAGAGTAACATAGCTTCTTTAGAACGTTTGACCAGAACAATCCTTACTAAAAACAACCATCTAAATCCATAGTCAGCTATAGAACGACTTGTAATAAAAAGTAAAAATGGCAGCCGAGGTCATATAAACATACATGCTCTTTGGGAACAACAAGTACAAATACTGAAAAAATTCTTTAATAGAAAATCCGTAAATAGCGAAACACATAATGCGATAACATATAATGACAAGAACTACACTCTAAATTTAATGGACCGGCTGACAGACCTACAGACTAGTAATGCTGACAACGAAGATAAGAAAATAGAAGATAGGAAAAGAAAAGTCCTCCACGGCCAACATCCACATGACCTTCAGCAATCACATATTGATCCAGATTCTTCTAATAAATGGCAAGATATGGGCGTATTATTCTCTGAAACTGAAGGGTTTATGATAGCTATACAGGACCAAATAATAAATACTAAGATATATAAATACTATCAAAAGCACATTATCAAAGATTCCAATATTAGAGATAATAAATGCCGGAAATGCCACATACACTGAGACAATTCAATACATAACCAGAACATACCCACATCTTGCACAGACAGACTACACACACCGACACAATCAAATAGCCAACATCATACATCAAATATAATCTTCTACAAACACCTCACAATCGCACACCATATTACAAATATTCACCAAGTCTTGTCCTTGAAAACAGTACACATAAACTTTACTATGACCGTAGCATACTAACCGATAAAACCAATCACTACAAATAGGTCCGATATAATATTACAAGACAAATCAAACAAGACTATGTACCTGATTGATATTGCAGTACCAAACACCTACAATATTACAAAAACAATAACGGAAAATACCTATTCACAAATATGCAGATTAGAAAGATGAAGGAGCAAGGATTTGGAACCAAAATACAGTTTATATGTATAGTTCCAATCGTATTATTTACACAACTCCCTAAAACTGCTGGATCTTAAACCATCGACGTACATTAACATGCAGAAAGCTGCTATTCTGAACACTGGCCGAATAGTAAGGAAGTTTCTGGATACCACTGATCATGATGACAACAATATAAATCTAACTGATAGACAGATTGATATCCAAAATAGTCTTCCTTAATGATAGCCACTTAGCCATGGGACACCCTGTCTATAATATCAATACCATTCTCGGCTGACAAAAAATACAAATAAAATAATTATAAATTACAAATTTTGAAATTTACTGGACAATACTCTATTATTGTTTAGCAAATTTGAAAATTTGTATATGATTACCTACTAAACATTTGCTGTTACGTGATACACCCCTTCCAAAAGCAGCCTGATGTGAAAGGAACGTTTCAAACCAACCTGCTCGCACCGGTCCGGGCCAGCCGGCATTTTATAATGCGGTAAAGGAAATTGAAACTTGTAAACAGAAATTAAAGTTCATATTTCTGTCAAATTCACATCCCGCGACGACCGTACGGCTGCCGCGGCAGCTGCACGGAAGATGATTGTCTTGATGTTAAATTTCTTCACTGCGGTACAATCTCATATAATTTTGGTAGAACTTCGCTTAGGTTAGTTCATTTAACCATAAAAGACAGCTTCTTATTTTATAAATATTATAATCTATGCTACAGCGAACTTGGCTCCATAACTGTAAAAAGAAGAATAAAGAAGGTTTAAATTACCTGGGGGCCAGCGGCGGTCATCTGCGGTGACCATGTCAACATGCTCGAACAGGTTGCTGGCGAACTCTTCGATGGAGCCGGACTCGGGCAGGCGACCCGATATACCCGTCATCACGATGTCGCCCGCACTTCGTTCTCCGTTCATAATTGACGTGGGCATCTTCTGTACTTCAGTTACCTGAAATTCAAAAATTCACTATTCAAATTTTAAGTATCACTGCATCAGTCACCGCTAAACCCCACGAGGTAAGGAGAAGAGAGCGTGATACGAAGAATAATTATTTATTTTATTTATTTATTTTATTTTATTTATTCAAGTACACTTGGAAATTTACAAACACACATAAAAAATAAGGAAACATAGTACTTAGGTGCTACTTATTTCTAAAGAAATTTCTTCCAGTAGACCCGCGAGAGGAAATGGGAAAAAAAAGAGGTAATTGGCGTGTACCTACAATACAAAACTAAATAAATAAATAGACAAGATATATACCTACATAAACATACATAAATATACTTACATAAATAAATATATATTCATATATTTATATAGGATAAGTAACGTCCTCTCTTTCGCTTATTAAAGTAAATACTTACTATGTAGAAGTCCTCATTTTTAATCAATTGTTTGATTGTAAAAATGGTAAAAATTTCTATGTATCTAAAAGTCAGGCACTAGATAGCCTTTTGAATAAGGTGTATTTCAGTTAAAAAAAATAGGGATAAAAACATTCTCAATAGATGGCATTAGACGTTCTTAATAAGATTGAAATCGTTTTGTCAATTTCAACAATAAACGCACCATGAAAATTATAAATGAATTTGACATTGACAGACCGATTTAAAAGTTAATGTTGCTCATCTATCCTAACTTACTGTACTAATATTTTTTTAAAGAAAACACATTATTTTATGAACTGCAGTCGAAACTATTATTGATGGTCTTGCTTTAACCTTCCAGTAGTCGCATCCTTGCGCCGAACATGACATTGAGCTATCGCACGCAGTCAATGATTCCGCAAATTTAAGTGCCAAGTATAAGAAAATGATAACATATTTTACTACATTACGTATCGCATAATAAAAATAAAGGCTGTATCTGTGTCCTCAATTTACCTTTAAAAAACTTTCTTTATGAAAATTATCCCAAAAAATGTTTATTCTTAATGACTAGTAAAATTCGCTACAAAAAAAGTATAAATATAATACATAAAATAATCTATATCTATACTATAATATAGATATTTTTTTTATATTATAAAGAGGAAAGATTTGTACCTATTTTTGTGTGTTTGTATGTTTGTAATGAATAGGCTCAAAAAGTACTGGGCCGATTTAAAAAATTCTTTCACCGTTGGAAAGCTACACTATCCCCGAGTGACATAGGCTATGTGTGTACCACGGGCGAAGCCGGGGTGGACTGCTAGTAATAAATAAAACACAGCAAAATATCGTCAAGAGCGGACAAAGGTCGGAGCCCGTGCTCAACAATATGTATTTCACTGTTTTGTTTATTATATATTTTTAGTAGCGAATTTTTTTCTTAGTTTAGTTTATACATTTGTTTCATGTTTGTGATTTTTTTCTATCAAGCCGAAAATTATCAATCGTGTTTTGGATCTTGCGTGTGTCTGTAGAAAGCCTTTAAGATTCCTATGTAAATTTTGAAAAATAAACTGTAGCAGTTTAATTACAGTAATTTTTCAAAAAAAAAAAACAATATTGTGAGCTCTGAACTGACAGTGCCTTAAAAATATTACCTAAGACTTGTCTTGTAGCACATCTAATATTACTCGTATATACCGTAAAATTAGAATTCTAAACTTCAAACTGTTTTTGTATCAACATATTCAAAAAAATCGTCTATATTTTAATCGTCAATAATACTCACGTAGCAGTTCAGGTGAATTACAATCAGTCCATGCACTTTAATCAAAAAACTCCTTCAATGATTTCCTGAGGCTCGCATGGCAACCATGCTACGCTGCCCAACTATAAATAAATAGGTAGGTACATAGGATATAACGCGCTTAAATACTTCATGCAAATGACTTTTAGGGCGACCGCATTTAAGGTTTTTTACCCACGCTAACTTGTAGCGGTTTCTTATAGAATTTTATAACAAAAACACAAATCTGGTTATAAAACAAAATTAGGACGTCTAAGTTTTAAAATATCTCATGTCAAAATTTTTATTTTCGTAAATTCCGCCGAAGTTAAAGGATTTTAATCAAGGATTACAATAATATATACAGCTTATTTGTTTAAATGAAATGAGAAATGCTAAAAAACAACACTATATATGACACTTCATAAATTCAGAGTTATATATAAATATACCTACTACTACTACAAACGAAACTTTCAAATCTGTACACGTGGCGATGTGTGAGTTTCATTATATTATCAGAATTAATTTAATACTTACCTACTAACGAGTTTGACATATTTACGATTATATCTTTCCATACCGGGAGATTTGCGAACACTATGAGGTAAGAAATATTCTGTTTTATATGTATTAAATGTTACAGAAAAGTCGGAAACAGCTACATAATATCACTTCACAAATATTTTTATTATATCCATTGTCCATATCTATTTCACCATTAGTTCACTTTACTGACTTTACTTTTTTATTACACTTTTTTCTGCTTGCATATAACTTCGCACCTCACCTGTTTTCGTTAAACATCTCCAAGTACCTCGGTTGCCTAGAATAGATTGTAGCTGAGATAAGGCCGCCTTTTGACATCTGTTTCCTTTAATCTATTACTCTGCATCATTATGTTTTGGTACAATAAAGATTTTAACTAACTGATTATTATCGAGTCGTTTATAATGTAACGCACTAAATACACTCTTGTAATATAGTAATTTGCATATTCGGCGCAAAACAATACTGTAATATACGATATGATTAAATCCAATAAAAATACACGAATGTTTATCACGCATCCACGCACGGCTTGTCATTCTCAACAATGGAATTATAGCACGATAACCCGCGGAAATCTACTTGGCATCTGCGTGTATGTGATTCTTTGTGAGCTAGGTGCCCTAACGATATTGTGACTGTTTACCGAGGTCAACTATCGATAGTTACTGACGATAGTTGAGCAACACTATCCGCTCGATAAATGATCCGTTAATCTAGAGAAATAATGAAATTTGACCTTATGAAAAAAGAAAATTAATTAAGAATGGCTAAAAGGCTGATAGCAAAAGCCGTAAAAATAAAAAATAAAAAATAATAATAATAATGACTGATGAATTTCTGATAGATGTGCGTGGTCTAGCAAAATGTATGGGAAGCGCGCCGTCAGAAATTCTGATCAGAAAATTATGACGTCAGATACAATGCATCTGGCGCTGCATTCTATCGGATGTCAGACACGTCCGAATTCTGATAGTTTGCGGGGTCTTCAATGAACAATGGTGGAAGAGATACAGAACAAAGAGAACACAACTATGCTTCGCTCTTCTTTATCTACTGTTACTTAAGATGTTGTTAATATGTTTTTTTTACAAGCAATTGTTTATTGGGTATAAAAATAATCATGATAACAAGTAATTATTTAAAAAAACAGTGGAAGTTATGAGGCTGAAATGATGATGGTGATGATTAAAAAAACAAAAAACCCGACTGCGTGATACAACAGCTGTACTTACGAGTACTACCTATGCCAAGGACGCAACCGCGAATACGCATGGCGAAGCGATGTCATTTGTTGTTTTTTAGCATTTCTAATTTCATTTACACAAATAAGCTGTATATATTTTTGTAATCCTTGATTAAAATCCTTTAATTTCCCACCACCAATTGAATTACATTGCTTGATAAAATTTGAAAAGAAAATATCTTTTCTTGCCACACAATTTGGCTCCAAAACAAGAACTCTAGTCTCTTTGTCTAGAACAAAATGTATGGGCAGGGTGCCTTCCGACGAGCGTCCGAATTTTTCTGACAGAAAGATTCTGATAATATGCGGCCGCCCTAAAAGCCACCGGGTAAAACTGACGTTATCAGTAAACCTTGCGTCCACCTTTAAAAGTAGTATATTTTGAAAGACTGGGTAAAAATTAATTATATTATTATATAATCTATCTACATCGTGTTAATGAAAGAACGCAAAACCTCTCAGATGGTACCTCAGCCCATGTAACAGAACAACTTTTGTTCAACAACTTTCACGAAACTAAAAAAAAAAAAATTGAATTCTCATACAAACTGATCGAGTCAATTTGTATAAAAATCCGAGTATTTTTTTTGATATCGTGAAATTTGTTGAACAAAAGTTGTTCAGTTTCATATGCTAGGGACCATCTGAGAGGTTTTGCGTTCCTTCATTAACACGATGTACCACAGGCTGACTTTTTAAACACTGTCCAAATTTTTGGAGAAAGTTCAGTCCATGATACTGTAGTTCAGTATTGCATTTTTTTTTTAATAATTAGGTACTTGTTATAAAAAAAATTTACCAAAAAATGTATAATCTAAATTAGTAGTTGATTTCGCTACGTTTTCGATATTGTGGATGTCTGTAGAAAAGCCTTAAGATTACTATGTAATTTTTTTTAAAAACAAACTGTATGTGGTAGTTTATTACAGTGATTTTTTAAAAACAATTAAGTACAGTATTCTTGGCTCTGAATTGAAAGGGCCTAAAGGCAAGGTGGGTTCACAGCAGTACGCAATACCGTGCGTGTTTTTAAAAAATTACTGTAATTAAACTACTACAGTTTATTTCTCAAAAATTTAACATAGGAATCCTAAGAATCGCCTTACTCTAGACTTTCCCATACAAACGTAGTCTACGTTTTATTTCGAAACGACATGTCAGATTTCAGTAAAAATTTGTAACTTTAAAGAAATTGCATATATCTAGGGTTATAATTGGTTTAACAGTTTTCACAGTTGATATAATTAACTATATTCTCTTTCAAGGTCATATTTTAACTGTGAAAACAAATTATAACCCTACTCGTATGTGCAATTTCTTTAAAGTTACAAATTTTTACCAAAATCTGACATGTCGTTTCAAAATAGGAATAAAAAATTTTTATCTCGTACCACCAGCTTGTACAAATTATAGACAAAATTCATTTTTTATCGGGCATTAAGATCATGCAATCAATTTTGTTCAGGAAGTGAGTAGATATATTCAATGCAAAACCTTTTCACATCAGGCGTGTAAGTAAACAAAAGTTTTTTAATTTTCAACCCCCCTTCGTCATTTAATGTCATTGTAAGATTTTAAGTCTTAAGACTATAGGTAGATTTGTTTCTTTTTATCAACCTTGTTTTTTTCAAAACACCATATTGTATAGTTTTGCCTTCATTTTCATTGAACTATTGTGTCCTTGAACTTAAAATAGTGTCATCCAATTGGTTTAAGTACTATATTTTTTCTATAAGTGGAAACTTATTATTGCCTAAGTTTTGTAACTATTTGCTGTTATGCTTACATAGATAAGAAAATAGCTGTAAGTTTTCCGAAATAAAATAAAATAAAAATAAAATAAAACGTAGACTACGTTTGTTTGGGAAACTCTGATTCTGTCTAGGGTAAGGGGACTCTTAAGGGTTTTCTAAAGACACCCACAATATCAAAAATACGATTGAGCATTTTTGGCTTGATAGAAAAAAATCACAAACATCTTCTAAATTTGCCTCATTACCTTTAAAAATATATTACTATTTTATACAATTACCATTTTAAATAAAATTATATATAATCTAAATTACTACTTAGTCAGTTTCGCTACACAAAAAATTATAAATTTAATACAAAAAAAAACAGCGAAATATCATCAAGCACTGGTCCGGGCCTTTGTTCGCTCTCGAAGAATATTTCACTTTATTTTTTTTGTGTTATATTGTGATGTTTTTCTATCAAGCCAAAAATGCTCAATCGTGTTTTGGATATGTGGGTGTCTGTAAAAAAGTCTTAAGATTCCTATGTAAAGTTTTTGAAAAATAAACTGTAGTTTAATTACAGTGATTTTTCAAAAAACTTACAGTATTCTTGACCCTCCACTGACGAGGCCTTAAAGCATTTGAAACGAGTGCTAGGTAAGTTCTATCCATTTTACTAGGTTAGGGCATGAGATGGCTATTCTTTAATCTATATTTGAGCCGTAAGGACCAACTCAGCCAAAGGAAATCTCTTGATCTCCAATCGCCGTATATTATAGCGAACACCAGCGACTAATTTTATTTGATGACAATAATAAGTAAATTTCATATTTTATTATAGTAGATTCAATTACATATGCTAATGTATTAAAATATAGGTAATTTTATTAAATAAGAGGAAAACAAAAACAATAAACTTGTTTTGAACTATTCTGATGTTGGTATAGTTGTTGTTCTTCTCGATAGGCATATATCTTCCCAATTTTTATGCATTTTCGGGACTAATTTCTAAACTAGCAGATGTGAGTATACTCGTAATTATAAGATCCCAAGAAACGGTAGATATACAGGGTAACTTTTTATCCACCAGCCAAATTTTTGGAGCAAGTTCAGTCCATGATACTGAACTACTTTCTATAAAAAAAATATTGAAAATACATAAAAAATGTTTGTCCTCCCATACAAAATCAGTTAGGCTGAACGCTGATCTGTATCGGAAGGCGAAACATTTTTATGTTTTTCGTTAATAGTTTTTATGGAAAGAAGTTCAGTATCATGGACTGAACTTGCTCCAAAAATTTGGCTGGTGGATAAAAAGTCACTCTGTATTTAACGTACTGTAAAGTACGTACTCCAGTAATGATCTTTACTTACATTTAGGTAAGTTAGTTTTAATTTAGCTTATAATATTTTAGTTTGATTAGTTTTAATTAAGTTCAGTTTTACGTTGTATTGATAGTTTTATACTAAATTAATTTATACTTATGTAATATTTATAAATGAATCTTACATTTTATTTTTGCATCTACGAGTATGTATCCCTTAGATAATCTTTGTTACGGACTTTTTTTTAATTATCTTGTGTTTTTTGTATTAACAAATACCATAATACGTTAGGTATTTTTGAGAGAATTTACGTATGCATGACAACACCGCGTTCTAGTAAAATAAATATAATTGTTAAATTATTCCTAACCGTGTCTTGTCTTTTTTTTATGGGTTCCGTAGTCCACAAGAAACCCTTATAGTTTCGTCATGTCCGTCCGTCCGTCTGTCTGTCCGTCCGGGCTCGTACTCCGCGGCTACTGCACCGATTGGCACAAAAATTGGTGGAGAAATAGATATTGAAGTTCCAAAAGTTGGATTTTAAAATTATGAAAAAATGTTTTTTTCAGCCCGCTCCCATACAACGAAAAGTCAATTTAAAAAATTAAATTGGACTAACCCCAACGTGTGGGGCATCGTTGAAAAGTTCTTTTAAAATGCAACAAAAACTGCTTTGAAACTATGTAGATCAAACCCCCCAGTCTTGAGATAATTTAATACAAAGTTAAAATTTGAGGTGTCCCCCCACTGTAACTTTTGAAATATTACTAAAATAATTCTGAAAAAATGTGGTATATACCTCAAAATATGTACTATCAATTAAAACTATAGCGGTCTCGGTATCATAGATAGTTATTTTTTAATACGACATAAATCGTAAACCGCAATTTACCTTTAGAACTTTTATATTATGTTACTTACTGCTACGGAACCCTTCATGGGCGAGTCCGACTTGCACGTGGCCGCTTTTTTTTCTTCTTGTAATTGTTATTGTACGTGCTGTCTCTTATCATTGTATGTATGTATTTTTTTGGAAAATAAATTATATTCTATTCTATTCTAATTTACTAATTCCTTTTGTTCATAAGTTAAACTCATTGTTTATTTTAGTATAGGCACTATGTACGTATGTGTGTTTCCTGAGATAATGTACCGAACTTACTTAAATGTAAAATCTTCCGTAATCCGTTGTTTTATTCTGAAGTTATGATTCACTTATCACTCGTAGCCTCATGGCAGTTATATAATCGATAATCCAGTGCAAGCGTAAATAAATGGCAACGGCAATGGTGGTGTAAACTAGGTAGGTAGTTACCTACCAAACTTGTTGACAATCAGTTTCCGAGTACATTGTCAGAATTTAAAATGTCATAGGCTGGTGCAATAAAGATTTTTGTATTGTATTATATTGGCCAAATAATATACTACGAAGGCAACGCCGCGGGCATCAGCTAGATCCATCATATGTTGAATACGACCATTTTTTTTTTCAAGCTACAGCTTGTAAGGAAGGAGAGGCAAACTTAACAACAAAGTACAGAGTTCCCGGCGCTCAGAAAAAAAATCTGCTGGATTTGTTTGGACCTTTGAGTACAGAAGACAGTAAGAGTCTACAGAACGGAAACTCCTGCGGTCCCGCGCAAAATGCGTCTCACTTCCCCGTCCCCGCACCTTGCCCCGTTTTCGCCTTGTCGACGGGCGAGAGCGGGCGAACCATGTATATACTAGATAAATAAAATCTTTCAATTTGTATGGGAACCTACAGTGCCAATGTTGAACTGTCAAATGTAATGTCAGTGGTGGGTGACATTTAGGGATGAGAACATTCTGTTCGCACTAAATCGATTCAAAGACACTGACCATGTGAATGAAAATGAATTAAAATTCGATTTTCAGTCGTTTAAAACAATTACGATTATTAAAACCTTCTCGCCGTTTGCCCCTCTGTATATATGTGCTGTGCACTTAGAACTACGCAATGGATTTAATGCGATTTACATTCAGAGATAGAGACACCGAGCGCACGAATACCAAATTAAAATAGTTCAGGGGCAGTTACATTATTTTGTCGCTATGCTGTGCCTTATACCGGCTGACTGGTAAATAACGTATCACGTATCATACTTATTGACATCATAAATCATGATAACTATGTAGCGACAAAAATATAAAACCAACAAAATATAACAGGTGCGCGGGCTTTTCGCTTTTCGGCACGCGCCAAAGGGTACCAAAGGTACCGCCACCTTATTGACTCGTTATTTGCAACCGCTTAAAATCGCGCGCAGCGCGAGTTTCCACACTTCTTGTTTTTATTGGATAATTTGGTCAACTTTGAAGCACCTATTTTTATATACATATATTTGGAACAAAAATCGAGTACTGAGTGCACTGAGTGTACAAAATTAATGAAGAAAGTACAGTGCTCGATTTTTCCAATAGAGGTATAACTACGTGAGTAGTAAGAGTTCTTATTCTGTGGTATAACCTTAAACTTTTGATCAAAATCGGGGTATGAGTTTCAGCAATTACTTGCGTACCCTTCATCCTAGGAGGTCTGGGAATCTGATGTCTACGTATTCGTCTTGTGAAGGCGTAGTTTGATTGGTATAGTTAAGTTATGAAATACTCTGTCTTCTGTGGTTAAGTGTAAATTTTCCGAATTTTTTTTTTTAAATCTAAATCCGTCCATGTATAACACTAAAGCAAACTTTTCCCTGTTTCCCTCATCTACTCCCCCTTCTTTGCATCATTTTGTAAAGAATTAAGTCCTTAGTGTGCCTCTCAAATTTGACTGAAATCCGTTAGTAAATAATGCTATTGCAAACTTCCCCCACTTCTTACCCTTATTTTCCTCCCAATCGAAAATCGCGATTGACTTAATAATTTAAATAAATCAATGAACTTGCATGCCAATTTTCGTCAAAATCGGTCGAAAAATGTGACCTTTGGCCTACCATAACTTTTTCGTCTGCCTTTTTCGATGTCATTGGTGACCTCCAAACTACTTCAAAGGACACAACTACATACAAATATACCATAAATAATATAGGTTTTAACATCCGTGCCGTATCAAGGGATTGACACGCGATTAAAAGTAATTTGAAGCGCATTTTCTCAGATATTAAATTGTACCCGACTGCACCAGATAGAGGGTTATTCATAGTACATTGTATTATTCGTCTTTTTTATGAAAAAATAAATAAAGACAGTGCACATGTGAATTATCAATATACTACATAAAAAACCAGTCAAGTGCGAGTTGGACTTGTACATGAAGGGTTCCGTACCTCCGTACAATTGGCTATAGCAATATAAATTCTGTGAAAATTTAAAGTATTTAATGCCATATAAAGATTTAGTTAAAAACGCTAAAAAAACACGTTTTTTATATGACGACCCCCTTTGATTTTTAACTTTCTTATTGTTAGTATTTGTTGATATAGCGGTCACAGTAGTACCTACATAATCGGTAAAAATTTCAAGTGGACGGACAATCGGACAGACGGACAGACGGACAGACGGACAGACGGACAGACGGACAGACGGACAGACGGACAGACGGACAGACGGACAGACGGACAGACGGACAGACGGACAGACGGACAGACGGACAGACGGACAGACGGACAGACGGACAGACGGACAGACGGACAGACGGACAGACGGACAGACGGACAGACGGACAGACGGACAGACGGACAGACGGACAGACGGACAGACGGACAGACGGACAGACGGACAGACGGACAGACGGACAGACGGACAGACGGACAGACGGACAGACGGACAGACGGACAGACGGACAGACGGACAGACGGACAGACGGACAGACGGACAGACGGACAGACGGACAGACGGACAGACGGACAGACGGACAGACGGACAGACGGACAGACGGACAGACGGACAGACGGACAGACGGACAGACGGACAGACGGACAGACGGACAGACGGACAGACGGACAGACGGACAGACGGACAGACGGACAGACGGACAGACGGACAGACGGACAGACGGACAGACTACAAGCACGACCTTCTCTATACACCGAGCCATACCTAGCCAGAGGATTTAACTTGCACTCTCCATGCTGGCTAGACCGGTTAGACGGGAAAAAGACGTGTAATTTATGTTATTTTAAATAATAGAATAAATAAAATTAATGCATTCTTGTATATGTATCAATTTTATTTATTTAAAATAAAATATAAAATAAATAAAATTGATACAATAAAGCGAGGAGGCCTTATGACAAGGAAAGCATTAAAAACTTTTCGTTTTACATTCGATTGTCATAGATTCACAATGCTTAGGGACAACACTACGGACAAACGAAAATACGGATTGACGTTTTTCTGTCATACATTCATAATTTTTGACGTTTTATTATGTATTTTCTTTATTTTTGAAGATATGAATATTAACGACCTACATAATTTGACGATAAGATACCTACATAATTGTGTTGTAAAAAGGCTTTGCTTGTTGCAGCTCCTTGAAGTAAAATTTAAGTGAAACATTGTATTATTACAAGTCTTCCTGTGGATGTCGTAAAAGGCGACTAAAGGACAGTTCTGCCACTGCACATAAACAGACTTCAGAGAGGGCAGCAGCGTCGGAAGTGCGATAGTGACCCCCCCCCCCCCCCCCCCCCCCACTGCGCTCGCCAACCCGCCTGCCAAGCGTGGCGAGTATGGCAAAACCCCTCAATGAAGGTACAAAATACGACGAGGCCCCCAGTACCCGGCAGCCCAGCTATTCCTGACTCCGGTAGCGGTCATGGTAACAGCAGGGCAGGGGCGGATGGGATCCGGCTACCACCACCGGCGAAAACTGGCCCTGGTAACACACAACGTCTGCACTTTGAGGACAGACAAGTAACTGGCTGAGGTGGAAGAGGAGATGAGTAGGTTACGGTGAGACATAGTGGGGTTGTCTAAAGTCCGAAGAGATGGTAAGGGCACGACAACCTTAGAGTCCGGTAATCTACTCTATCACCGGGAGGGAGACGAAAAGAAGTCCCAGCATGGTGTCGGGTTTCTCGTTCACAGATCCCTCATAAATAACGTAGTGACCATAGACAGTGTTTCCAGCAGGGTAATATACCTAATACTCAGAGTATCCAAAAGATACTCGTTGAAGGTCATACAGGTATACAAGCCGACCGGAACACACTCAGATCAGGCGATTATATCACTTACCTTCGATTTGCCGACGATATCGCTGTCATGGCAGAATCGATGGAGGACTTAAATACGATGCTTGAAGACCTTAATCGAGTTTCCCAACAGGTTGGCCTGAAAATGAACATTGACAAGACGAAGGTCATGTCGAACATGCACGTAACGCCTTTACCTGTTTCTGTTGGGAGCTCCACCCTCGAAGTTGTAGACCAGTATATCTACCTAGGTCAATTGATCCAGGCAGGAAGTTCCGCGCACGCAGTGTCTTCTCGTCCAAAATACCTCAGTGCCTCAAGACGAAAGTGTTTAATCAATGTGTGTTACCAGTGTGACTTATGGCTCTGAAACGTGGTCCCTTACTATGGGTCTCATAAGAAAGCTCAAGGTCGCTCAACGGACTATGGAGAGGGCTATGCTAGGAGGAGATTCGTAGAAGAACTAAGGTCACAGACATAGCCCAGCAGATTAGCTCATTGAAGTGGCAGTGGGCGGGGCACATAGCGCGAAGAACCGATGGCCGATGGGGCCAAAAAGTTCTCGAATGGCGGCCACGTACCGGCAGGCGCCTCGTAGGACACCCACCTGCAAGGTGGTCAGACGACCTGAGCAAGGTTGCAGGAAAACGCTGGATGCAGGCCGCTTCGGATCGGTCGTTTTGGAAATCCTTGGGGGAGGCCTATGTCCAGCAGTGGACTTCTTGTGGCTGATATGATAATAATGATGATTGTATTATTAATGTATATAAACATTGGCTTATCAAATCATCAAGCTTCTTTTACAAGAATTACCTACTGAATTTCTGAAATCCCCTTTTCACTAAAGCTACAGTGAGATCAAAATCTAACTGTACCTTGCAATTGCAAGAAACAATGAATATACAAGAGGAATAAAGAACCCAGAAATCTATCACAGCTGATCTGAAGATAACAAGAGTACAAAGTGTTTCAATGCATCAAAATAATATATTTATTCAATTACCTATTTATTAAGTTGTAGGTACTAAAACCTATGGAGGCAAGGGTAGCCCTGAAGCTGAAGTATGGGAGCTCCTGAGCAGAGCGTCCCAGATAGGAAATGTGTGTAAGGAAGTAGAAAAAACCAACAAATGGAAGATGTAAATAGTTTTTTATGTACACACAAGAGTAAAGAGAAACAAGAAAAACAGAATGTGCACGAGCGAAACAATCAGTAGAAAAATTAATAGAGACAGTAAGAAAAGTGCCGATGGACACATTCTTATAAAATAAGTACTTTATAAAACTAGGTCAATGTTAAATTACTCATTAGTCTAAGTTTAGGCTAGATTGTAATTAGCGTATTTATTTGGAATACGTTACAATAAGAAAAAAAAATATCAATGACTTCGTTTATAAATCGAAGATGATTAAAGGGAAAGGATAATTAATTCGTTAAATAAAAGATACCTATTAAAATTTCGATATTATTGTGGGCTATCCATAAGTTTCACAATTTAAAGATATTATGAAAGCTATGAATATCTTTTTTTTTTTGTGTGTTGTTGTACATTTGGAAGAGCGTTAAAACAGCTAGAGGGAAAAATACTACTTCTACGCTAAATAATATCAGAGACAAGAATGGAAGATTATTAGATGGGTTACAGAATGTAATAGATGGATGGAAGGAATATTCTGAAGGACTGTTTGAAAAAAATTAAATGAGAGTGCCAGAGCCGGAAAATGAAGTACAGGGGAGTGATGTGCAAAATTATGATGAAGAAATAAGTATGGAAGAAGTAGTGACCGCATTAAATGGTATGAAAATGGGAAAAGCGGGAGGGTATGATAGGATTACTGTCGAAATGCTGAAGGCTGGACAGGGCATTGTAGCTAGTCAGTTGTGTGACCTTTTCAATCTGTGTTTTAAAAAATGTGTGGTACCAAAGGATTGGTGCAAGACGGTAATTGTACCACTGTATAAAGGATAGGGTTCACAGAAAGACTGTAAAAACGACCGAGGCATTAGTCTTCTTATTGTTGTCGCCTTGGCTGTTCAACTTATTCATGGACAGTTGTTTGACAGATTTGAAAAAAGATGAATGTGGTGTTAGAATGGATGAGTTATTTATCAAATGCCTTCTCTATGCCGATGACCAAGTGATACTTGCGGACTCAGAGGAGGAGTTACAGAAGATGATAACTTTTATTTGTATATTATATATTGTATTATATTATATAGTGTTAAGTAGACATATATTATATTATGCACATATTTTAATACTCTATTTTGTATCTACTTTTTTGCGCCGCAACATGATTCGTATCTGTTTATTCCTATGGTTGACTGGGAGAGAACGCTTTTAGCGTTAAGTCCGCCAATTGTACCATTTTTTAGTGTGGAACAAGTTTTTCAAATAAATAAATAAATAAGATGATAACTGTTATGAATAATGCATTAGAAAAAAAGGGTATAAAAGTAAGACTAAAGTTATGGTTTTTGAAAGGGATGATAGGTCAACAGAAAGCAATATTTTAATAAATGGGGTGAGAGTGGAGCAAGTGAAAGAGTTTGTATATTTAGGATGTAAGTTTACAAAAGATGGCAAGCACGACGGTGATGTGGAAAGAAGAGTGAATGCGGGTAACCAAGTGAATGGAGCGTTGCATTCCTTTATGACTAGCAGGAAGGTATTAGATAAGGCACGTCTTGCTGTTCATAAAGGAGTACTAATACATACTTTAATGTACGGTAGTGAGAGTTAGGTATGGCAGAGAAAGCATGAAAGTAGAATAAATGCAGTTGAAATGCGAGCGCTGAGGAGTATGTGTGGTGTTACCTTGAAAGACCGAATAAGAAAGAATGTTATAAGGGATCGGTGTGGAGTGAAAGAGGACGTAGTGACAAAAGTAGAACAAGGTATGTTAAGATGGTTTGGACATTTAGAAAGGATGGATGAAAGTAGATTAACAAAAAATATTTATAAGGCAAGTGTGAAAGGAAGAGCGGGACAGGGTCGACCTGAATGAAGCGAAAGAGGTCTGTCAAAATCGTAGCAAGTGGAGGTCTATAGTCTATGCCTACCCCTGTGGGAAACAGGCATGATAGTATGTATGTTGTACATTTGCTAAAAAGTTAATTCGTCAGGTTTTTAAAACTTCATACATTGAAAGTTAATTTGCACATGCATTAATAAACGGGCAAGTGCGAGTTGGACTCGTACATGAAGGTTTCGTGCCTCCGTACAATGTTTTAAAACGCTAAAAACACGTTTTTAGGGTTCCGTACAAAAAATAAAAAAACGGAACCCTTATAGGATCACTCGTGCGTCTGTCTGTACGTCCGTCTGTCACAGCCAATTTCCTCAGAATCTACTGGACCGAATCAGGTAAAATTTAATAAGATGGTGTAATCCTATGACCCAAACACATATGTGCAAAGTAAATAAATATTTTTTTAAAATAACAAATAAGGAAATAAAAAAAAAAAATTGCAAACCTTACTGTGTCATATATTAAATTAAAGGGCTCATTATGAGGATCTCAAATATATTTTGAAATGAATAGTTTTGATTTTATTCATGAAAGAACACGAAAATTGACCATTCCCCCCCTGATCTCTGAAATTACTGAGCCTAAAATTTTGAAAAAAATACCAAATATAGTAATAGCTTGTAGATAACAGAAAAACTATAAGAATTCAATTAATTGTACGGAACCCTCTCTACGCGAGTTTAACTCGCACTTGGCAGGTTTATTGTATGACGACTCCCTTTAATTTTTAACTTTTTTTTATTTTTAGTATTTGTTGTTATAGCGGCCATAGTAATACATAATCTGTGAAAATTTCAAGTATCTAGTTAATGCCATTATAAAGATCTAGTTAAAAACGCTGAAAAAAAACACGTTTTTTGTATGGCAACCCCCTTTAGTTTTTAACTTTTTTTATTTTCAGTATTTGTTGTTATAGCGGCCACAGTAATACATAATCGGTGAAAATTTCAAGTGTCTAGCTATTATGGTTCAAGAGAAAGAGCCCTGTGACAGACGGACAGACGGACAGACGGACAAACGGACAGACGGATAGACGGACAGCCGGACAGACAGCGGAGTCTCAGTCATAGGGTCCCGTTTTCACCTTTCGGATACGGAACCCTAAAAAGTATGCGTTTTTTTTTTTTTCTCTTAAACCCCTAACATTATCAGGGACTATTTTCTCGGATTACAATTGTATACAGTGGTGTTTAAAGATAATAATAAATATATATATAAAAGTTACAATTTTGTTTTTCTTAAAATCTTGATCAAACTTTATTATCCCTCGATAATTTAATAATAATATATTTCTTGCTAAATTTTACATTCTTTTTTCAATATTTTTCACTATTTCCAATATTTTAATACCAGCAAGACAGTTCATTTAAACGAAAACTTAATTTTTTATTTTTATTTTATCTGCTTGCAATGGGGATGTTCCCTTTACCGTACATACTCTTTTCATGGTATTTTACTTTTTTACTTTATTAATATAAAACTCATTATCAAATAATGATTTCATATTATTATTTATTATGTTAGGAGTATGTCGGATAGTAGATGCTGGTTAATTTTTTAAAATATAACTTTTTATTGTCATGTATAAAGGGAACATCCTCATTCCCCGCCACAATGCCTTCCACCCGACTCGAACCGGTATACGTTTAAGCTGCGGCGCGCACTCTGTTTTCCCCGGATTTACATACCAATTTTGACTTTATATTATACAAAGTACAATTGCATGGCCGGGGCAAACGTGGGCACCAGCGGCCAGACCGTACACTGTGGATACATGCTGATTGCGAGGTCAGGAATATGCTGTTGCTGACCTCGCAATCGCATCCCACTTTTTCCTCAATGTACACTCCTCGCTGAAGGCATTGTGGCTCGCACCTTCGAGTCCCGCCTTTCTACAATTCCGGCATGTAGCTGCCGTTCCCGCTTTGTGCTCAGCACATTCCGACCTCAGATGTGGCCCTCCGCAGTAGCTATACGAGTCCTTCTCCTTGCTGCAGTACCTCTTGCTGTGGCCGTAGGCCAAACAGCGAGAGCACTGCACGAGGGGGGACTGGTTAGCCACCCTTATACGCTGGAGGTCCACTCGGAGGGCTCCGGCTTCCAGTGCCCTCCTCCAGATTGCCGGAGATGTGCTGAGCACAATATTGCTGTTATGTGGATTACGAGCCTTTTTCCTATATTTTACGAGAAGGCGGTCATCCTCCCCCTTGTCGAGGCCGTGAAAGATTTCCGGATTTTGCTTCCTCACCGCTCCGATGACGTCAACATCACTTCGGATGTTGACGCCCCAGATGATGAGGAGCGGGTCCCGGTTAATAAGTATGCGTTAGTTCGTCACAGGTAGGTTCGGGTTATTGTAAATTTGCCACAAGTTGTAAAGTACCAACAGCAAGCAAAGTGATTGTTTAGGGTCAAAATGAAATATATATATTTATTGCAAATGTTTAAAGTATGCAACTATATGAGGACAAGATAATCTGGGAAAATTAATACAAACATAGATACTAGACAGTGCTCCTGCACGTGCTATGATGCGCTCGCTTGCTCGGTGCATTTATCTCTTTCTAGGCGTAACAACCAATCCTATGGGTCAATGCATCTAAGGTTGAAAACCTAAAACTGTGATTTAAAAAATAAATGTTTTATTTGAATTATTGTTTAATTTTTTTTTGCTGTCTATAAGAAAATAATCAATGTGACGAATTTACAATTTCTAATATTAAAACGTGGCGAATTAACTTTAAAAAAATAAAGGTGTGGCAAATTTATAAATACTTTTTTTAGTGACGAATTAACTTTGTGGCAAATGTACACAACAACAACCACCCTTTGTTTTTCGGGTCTTTTTGCCTTCGCCTGCGCTTTTCTGATGAACGTCGCAGTATTTTTAAATATTTTATTTGACATTGAAAATAGTCAAATTTAAATTTGTAAATGATAAAAAATTATAAATGAAATTTTTATTAAATAAGCTTTTAGTGAGTATTTTTTTTAAACCAAGTTTTATACAAAAATATAAGGGTTTGTTTGCATTATGTTACTACTAAAAGTTTATTATTTCTTTCTGTCCGTCTGTCCGTGTGTCTGTCTGTCCGTCTGTCCGTCTGTCCGTCTGTCCGTCTGTCCGTCTGTCCGTCTGTCCGTCTGTCCGTCTGTCCGTCTGTCTGTCCGTCTGTCCGTCTGTCTGTCCGTCTGTCACAGGGCTTTATCTCTTGAACCGACCCCCGTCCCCGCCGTTTTTTGCCATTTGCCTACGTAAACCCTAAAAACATATTGTTATAACGATTTACGCAAGAATAAGCAAAAAATTTTGGTGTAACAATGGATGGTGACCTTTAGTTTGAAAAACATGTCCTTGGAGTAGTCAAAAATTGTTATTACCGGTTGAAATTCTTGTAGCAGATACGAGATAAATTGAGTGTGGAGTCACGTCTGTACTTATGTAAAGCACTTGTTTTGTCGTAGCATATATAAATTATGCCGATGATGTAGTGATGGGAAACTGCTTATTGGCGCGCACTCACGTGTGCCAGATTTTGCTTTCCCATTCCTCGTAGAGCACACATCACTCCTTATTTGAGTAGGAACGAGCTCATGAAACTGAATTCTCGGCGTAGGTACACTTTACTTTGCGGCACTTCTGTTCGGCGTAATTAAAAACAAAGGTCCTTCTTATTTGTACAATAAATTAAAGTTCACTAGTCGTGCAAGAGAACCAGATTATCTTATGCGCCCCAGTACCAAGACTGTTGCTTTCGAGGCAGCTTAAGATATGCTGCATCTAGGTGCTGGAACAACATCCAACCGCTGATTAGTAATTCGATCTCTGTTAAATATTTTAAGTATAAGCGAATTTTACGAACTCAAAAGGCTCAATAATTGCAGCATAATCTATTTATTGTGCAATTAAGACAATCAAGTAACGATCATGCGTGTACCTATATTTACTGTGCGCTGACTCAGCGTAGTCCTCCATCTACTCCCTCAACCCTTCAGCCAGAACCCAGGTCTATCCCGCAGGAAGATGAAGCTCCCGAGATCATACCAACGCCTGAAATATAAAATTGGATGGCCTCTATCGACCAGTGTTTGAAGGAGATATGTGTTATTTCTGCGGAAGGTAAATTAAACTCGGAGCAGAAACTAAGAATTAGCGCCCCATGCCGTAAATTAGGCCATGGTACCTCACAAATGGCCGTCCAGTACCAGTCGCTAAAACAAAAGAATATTATTATAGTATTTATTTTATACGATATTTATGTTTAATTATTTAAAAATACGCAAACAAAGCAATACGCAAAAGCAGAAATAAATATATATATATATATATATATATATTTATTTCTGCTTTTCTTCTCCTAAAAGTTGACAGGAAGAGAATGCTTTAGCATTAGGTTTACTTATTGTAGGTTTTGGCTCAATAAAATTTTTGAATAAATGACGATGCTAAGGGCGATAAAAATACTAAGGCGGACCCCTAAAGCGACGGTAAGGTCATAGATACACATCAACATGGCCCAAAGATACGCATGGCGACTTGGAATGTGGGATCGATGACTGGACGCAGCGCAGAATTGAGCGAAGTATTACTCAGACGCAAGGTTAATACTCATATATGTTGTGTACAGGAAACTAAGTGGAAGGGGTAAAAAGCCCGTAACATCGGCAACGGTTACAAACTCATCTACCACGGCACGACCAAACAAAATGGCGTAGGAATTGTGATCGATGCCGACTTGCAAGAGCGTATCGTAGAAGTCAAACGCACCAGCGACCGTATAATGGCAATTAAGTTTGCAATGGATCGTCAACCTTGTATGAACGTGGTATCAGCCTATGCACCACAAGCAGGCTGTAGTGAAGTAGAGAAGAAGTCTTTCTGGGAAACTTTAGATGACCTTATGCAGTCCTACCCCCTAGATGAAACCAACTACATAGTGGGAGATCTCAACGGACATGTTGGGACCTCGTTACCATGTCATCAAAGAGTGCACGGAGGACAGGGCTATGGAAACCAAAACCCAGAAGGCATCAGCATCCTGGATTTCGCAATCACCCATGATATGGCTGTAATCAACACGTTCTTTGCTAAGCCAGATAGACATAAAATCACCTACAAGAGTGGCAGTTCAAAAACTCAAATTGATTACATTCTTGCGGACCGCTCCAAATTACATATTTTCAGAGACTGCAAAATAATCCCTGGAGAGCCCCTTATAACGTGTAACGTAAATACACGTTACTTTGTGTAAAATAATATTTATCTACGTAAACCGTAAATTTTAATCAAAATATACCTTCAAATAACTTAAATAACCTTAATAATATTTACAAACTCATTTACTAAGAAGATGCGGATTTTATTAAAAGGGAATAAAATCCTTGGGTACGAGAGGGATTAGGTTAAGTTAACATAAAATTATTATAATATCTATTGTTTACAATTTTAAACAAATTAACTTAAAACTTAAACTAAAATTAAAAAAAAGAAAATATATAATACCTAAACCTAATTACAATTAAATTAATAATAAACATATATGTATTTACATTAATACAAATAACTTTTTAACACTATTTACAGCAGAAGTTGGTCAACGCCAGAACGGCTAATACTGCATTAGTGTCTGCAACATGCCGTTTTATTATGTAGGCAGTTTAACTTTATTTTTTTTGTCGCGATGCACCGCTGATCGGTCATCATTGGTATCGCTTCCTTACTACGAGCGAGACACGTCATATGTTCTTATCTCAGAACTACAATTGCGATTTGAATTGTAAAAGTGAAAGTTTTGCACTGAATATAATCTAACAATCTACGAGTAGTCTAACTAAGGTGCTTAACACCTTACTACCTAAGTGCTATTCAAACCCGAAATTCGGTAAGTGGCGAACTGATATTTAATTTTAGTATCCTTTAGGTAGGTAACCTATCTAGATAAATTTTAAATTGAATTTTGTCAATTTGGATAAGTAGTGTTTCTAGTAATATTTCATTAGAAACAACATTACATCGAGTATAGAAACTCATAGATTTTTCTCCTGGGCGTGGATATCTTCTACCACCGCCCGGTATTAAAAATAAATTTATTCTAGAATATTTTCCTCTAAATTGTTATTTTTTGAGAACAGGTAGTACTAGTTAGGTTTCTATTGTAAACTCTGTTCATAATGATGTCCAGCAGCCACAGTCATTGCACTAAGTAAAAGTAGGTACGTCCTCACCATCACCTCATATCGTCATCATCACCTCTCGTGGCAAAATGGCTGGCCTTCATTATAAAAGGCATTTCTCTTACAATGGAAATCACTTCCAGGGTTCCAGATTCAGACCACAGAATACCCGTACGGACATACTACGATTGGCACCTGATACCTGCCTACTTGAGTACTGGACACAGCCACAACATCAGGCCACAGTCAACTCCACTACCCAGCACTGGATCCCAGGACAGTACCTCTTGACTTGGAGAACAGAATAACCGGCATAGTAGGGCCCTTGTAAATCCACCCCTGAATTAAATTATTTTTTAAATAAATTATATTTGTTGAGTTTGTGTTGCTTATTTTATTTAGCTCTTTACGCGCAACGCTTCAAACGCAACATCGATTATTGGTTGCAGATTTCTTAACGCCACAACCTGTTAAAGTTTACAAAAACGTTACACTAAAGATTCGTTGGCACAGACTGTCCTTAGTAGAGGGAGACCACTTGCTTAAAAACATTACACACTATCTTACGGAAGAAGCACAGAAAGATAGTTGTCAGACAGCAGATGAAATGTGGAATAAATTCCATAATCACTGCATAGAGACGGCGTCTGAACTGTTAGAAGTCTCTAAAGGTCCGCTAAAGAACAACAAATCGGCGAATTGGTGGCAGTCAGATGTCAAAGAAAAAGTAGCAATTAAAAAGAACCTCTTTAAGACCTGGCAGCAAAGTGGGAGTGATAAAGATCGCGAAAACTATCGCACTGCAAAAAAGGAGGCTAAGCGAGAGGTCGCGTGTGCTAAGGCGCACTGTGATGATGAACTGTACAGCAGACTGGATAAGGCCAAAGATATAAGGCCAAAGATGACAGAGAACTGTTCAGAATAGCAAGGCAAAGGAATACTAACAGCAAGGATATGCGCACCATCAAGTACATTAAAAGTAGAGATGGTCGTCTTCTAACATCGAACACAGACATAAATAAGAGATGGCGAGAGTACTACTCTCAACTCCTCAATGAGACCTACTCTTGTGAAGAACCAACGTCGACATCAGCCGTTGAGGGACCCATCCAGGAGATCAGTCGTGAAGAAGTAAAGAGGGCTATTATGAGGATGGCAAATAACAAAGCAACAGGACCAGATGAGATCCCTGCGGAGTTGTGGAAATGTCTAGGTGAAAGCGGTGTGGTCTTCTTAACACGACTCTTCAATAGAATTCTGTACGATGGCATACCTAATGATTGGAGAAAGAGTTATCTAGTCCCGTTCATTAAAAACAAAGGTGACGTCAGGCTATGTGAAAACTATCGCGCAATTAAATTAATCTCCCATACATTTAAAATATGGGAAGGAGTCATAAACAGCAGACTTCTACAATTGACAGCCGTATCAGAAAACCAATGTGGCTTTGTCGCAGGAAAATCAACAACCGATGCACTGCATAGTTTAAGAATTCTGTTGGAGAAAAGGAGAGATATGAAGAAAGACGTATATTTGGCGTTTATAGACCTCGAAAAGGCTTTCGACCGGGTTCCTCGGCATTTGACCTGGCAATCCCTGAGATCTCAAAATGTACCGGAATACTATATCAAACTTATAATCGACATGTATAACAATGTTACCACCAAGGTACGGAGCCCAGCTGGAATAAGCGACGCATTTGAGGTAACAGTGGGTGTACACCAAGGATCGGCACTGAGCCCTCTACTCTTTAAGCTCGTGATGGAATACCTCACAGTGTGTATACAGAGAGAACCGCCTTGGGATCTGCTTTACGCAGATGATGTTGTCCTCATACGGGACAATCCCGCAAAATTGGAGGAATCGCTGGAGCACTGGAGATCTGCCCTGGAATCTGCCGGATTAAAAATCAGCCGTGAGAAAACAGAATACATGCACACCGGGTGGATGAAATGGCGAGAACTATCGAGTGTGCTATGTGACAGCAGAATGCCGGTAAGCGTCAAAGGAAGGGTGTATAAAACTGCGGTCCGCCCTGCTCTAATCTAGGTTGCCGAATCCTGGCCTGTGAAAAAAATCCATACCTCCAAAATTCACACGACGGAAATGAAGATGTTAAGATGGGCAGGCGGTGTTACCCTGTCAGACAGGGTGAGAAACGAACACATTCGTGGAAGTTTTAAAATCAGACCTATCGAAGATAAACTCTCCGGAACACGTCTCAGGTGGTATGGACACGTCATGAGAAGGCCTGAAAATCACATGACCAGAAAAGTGTTAAACATAGATACTGGTCCAAGAAAGCCAGGACGACCCCTACAAACTTGGATGTCTGTCATCAACGAAGATACAAAGAAATCCCAAATAAACGATACGACGACCCAAAACCGAACAGTTTGGCGAAGATTGACGAGGAGAGCCGACCCCAACTGAAATGGGACAAGGCGAGAGAGAGAAAGGCAAAGAGAGAGAGAGAGAGAAAATTTTTAAATAAATAAATTAAATAAAACAAAAGGCAATCTAAGCGCATGCCACATGAAAAAAAACAAGACTCTTACTTCCCTCGAGGACTTTTTTCCGCAATTTGGTCCATTGCGATGAATCCGTTTTGCGTTGGGAGCTGGCGCCGCTCTCAGTTCTCAAACCACCCCAGCTCCTGCAGGAAGGCGAGGACGCACTCCGGCGCCGTGATCGCCTCCTCCACGGTTCTCTGATGTTCCAGGAACCCTTTTTTTATGTGTGCGACGCCACCGCACTCGATGAGGAGATCCATGCAAGCTCTGTAATGTTGTTCAAAATAAATTCCTAAGAGAAAGTAAACTAAATGAACTGCTCTTATTAATTTCGCGAAATTATAAAAATTGCAATTTTATTACAACCAAAACACAGTCGCTGCATGAGGCGTGTAAATGTATAAATTCAACTGTCGATTATATCGATTATAGGCGTAAATACCTAAATTTCAATGAAATCAAGAAAATACAAAAAAATTTGTAACAAACAAAAAATGTTTTAATATCAGTAGCGACATCTATACTAGCGTCTTCCAAACAAATACAATATCGGCTTGAAATTGACAAGAGATGTCGCTAGTCGTCATTCATTCCTTTTAATTAAATAAGCATAAATAAAATATAAACAGACTTAAGTAAATGTGAAACTATATATCTAAAGCTATAAATAACAAATTAACAAAATACATAAGTATAAATTTTAAACTTAATATGTTTCATAAACTCATTCGATTTTTGTAAGTCAAAAAACCTTTCATCTAAGTCCGTAAGGAAAGAGTATATAGAAAAATAAACAGGCTTTTGACAGCCATATTGAAGGGAATCGTCTGGAGCGTCCTGATTGAGAAAAGACATACAACTTGTACTTGTACTTAAATTTAATTAAACAAAATCCAGATTGGACGATAAAAATGAAGAAAAAAAGGAAGATGTCATAAATAAATTTAATAGACCGATATAAATCGTAAGTAAAAAACCATGACACGAGTTGTCACATTGTCAATACAATGTAAAATTAAAATCCAAAATAATCAATAAATACATCTTTTGTTTTAGGGTTCTAAGATATATTTTAGATAATTTAATAAAAAATTAAAAAGTGAGCGCAGTTAGTTTTCCACACATGTAAAGGAACAGACTGCATATCCAACATCACTGATGGCTGACCTGATGGCATAACATCGAAAGGACCTTGGGAGACAACCTGGAAATCTAAGTACATCATTCGAAGGTCTACCTGTATAAACCACTTATAATGTTACTAAATTAACAAGGACAATTTAAGTAAGTGAATCTTTATTTGCCTATGTAAAGAATTGTATTTTGACAAGTGTTTCTCAAGAAATCAAGCAAGTGGTGAACCTGTCCCATTATGGTATGCATATATAATTAATAAAACACATCTGTTGCTCACAAATTGTAGTTTAATTGAGCAACCAACACACGCCACCTCACTCCCTGAATTGGTCTCATGTCTTTACTATGAAGAGAGCCGGTGGTAACTTCTTGTGAATAATAACAAGTAAGAGGCTACAAATTATATCCGTCAATCTTGCCCTAAATCTTTACACAAAGTACTTACACAAAAAACGATATTGGACTATTTTCCTGTAACTGAGAAGCAAAACAAAACCAAATGTGATTTAATCAATAGAAGCATGTCAACTGACTCGGTACTCATTCACTCAGAAAAAGATAATTTTTTTCGTGACTAAAAACCAATTAACTTTTTTTCACCAAAACATTCAAAGTTTGTTAGATAAACAAGATCAACTTCAAGTAGTTTTAAACAATTTTTCAGAAACTAATAAAAGAAATATTGACCTTCTTTGCTTAACAGAGACTTTTATTAAATCTGGAATGGAAGCTAATGTTCATATGGAGGGATATGTACTCGCGGATTATTATTCAAGGTCCAATAAAAAACGAGGTGGTGCATGTATAATGTGTAGAGACGATATGGATTATAAAAAAGTTCCATTCTTAAAAAACATGTCTAAGGCATATATTTTTGAATGTTGTGGTATAGAGCTGACTAAATATCAAATGATAATCATTTGTATATATAGAATTCCCAAACATAAGGAACTATCTGATCCTTTTGTGTTCTTGAATTACTTAAATGCTTTATTGTCAAAAATTGAATCTAAGGTAAAAAAGAAGGTAGTAATTGTGGGAGACTTAAACATTAATACTTTGAAAAATACAAAAGAAGCTTCTGAACTAAAAAAACTAGTACAAAGCTACAATTACTACATACACATAAATGAACCAACAAGAAAAAAATCCTGTCTAGACCTTTTTATTAGTAATATACCGAATACCAAGGGAGAAACCCATAAACTTTTCCTCTCCGACCACGAAACGGCACAAACCTTGACCATACCCGTTAAAAAAATATACAAGTCACCAAGCGTTTGGTTTAGAAAATATCGTGACTATAGTATAGAAAATCTGTCAAAATTCTATGACTGCTTAAAAAACTTATCTTGGACTGATGTTTATGAAGAAAAAGATGCAAATAAAGCTTTTGATAAATTTCATGAAACATTGATATTGTTCTATAACCTATGTTTTCCTACTTACACTAAAAAATTGTTAAAAACCATAAGCACTGTACATGGTTGACGAGAGGTATAAAAAGATCCTGTAATAGAAAGAGAAGCTTGAGGTTTGCATACTACAAATCAAAAACTTCAGGAGCTAAGAAACAGTATAGAAATTATAGCAATGTTCTTAAACGATGTATTAATACTTCAAAACGTCTAAAAATTCGGAAAAAATTAAAAAATCTAAAAATATATGCAAAGCATCCTGGGAAATCATAAAAACAAATGTAAATTCCAACAAACCAAAACAATCGATTCAAGAAATTCTACACAATAATCAAATATACAATGACCCAAATAATATTGCCAATATATATTAAATGACCATTTTATTAACCTAACATATAATGCAAATAATAATAATACAAAATCACAACGAACTAAGGATTGTTTAGTAAAAAATAATAGTTATAGCATATTTTTATTCCCAACTGACAGTTATGAAATAGAAAAAATAATTAAATCATTAAATGACACGAAATCTGTAGGCTACGACAGAATTACCACTAAAATAATTAAATTAACATCAAAAATACTTGCGCTGATTCTTAGTCACCTGATTAACTTGTCACTTGTTCAAGGTGTGTTTCCTGAGGCTCTTAAGAAATCGGTTATAAAACCTATTTTCAAGAGGGGAGATAAGTTATTGATCGAAAATTATCGTCCAATCTCATTAATACCTATTTTATCTAAAGTGTACGAGAAGGTTATGTACTTACGAATTTTAGCATTCCTTATAAAACACAACATTTTGGTAGAAGAGCAGAATGGTTTTTAAAAGGGGAAGTCTACAACGTTGGCTGCATTTAAATTAATAAATAAAATATTAGAAAATGTAGACAAAAAAATTGCAACTACAACTGTATTTTTTGACATGTCAAGCGCATTTGACTTCGTAGCTCATGAAATATTATTGACAAAATGTGAAAAATATGGTATTAGAGGGCAGGCGTTAGAATGGTTGCAAAGTTATCTCTCGAACAGATCACAGCATGTTGAAGTAGAGAATATTGATGATAATAATGAAGAAAAAACATACAAATCAAAGCCTATTATTAACAAAGTTGGCGTCCCACAGGGAAGCATCCTAGGCCCTTTGTTATTTTTAATTTATATTAACGACTTGCCTAAGGCTACAAATCATTTTTGCACACTCTTCGCAGATGATATATCTATAATCATACCTGACATTTATAATGATGCAATAAAATACAATAATGATATTAATAATACTATTAATGATATAATAAATTGGATGACATGTAATAATTTGAAGGTCAATATTAATAAAACTAAATTTATTCAATTCTATAATAAACGCAGTGACACTAAGAAAAATCTAAATATTACATACAAAGGACAACCCGTTGAAGAAACTAAGCAAATAAAATTTTTAGGAATTATTTTGGACAACAATTGCTCATGGGATAAACACGTAGAAAGCGTGTGTAGTAAAATAAATAGATTTTCTTATGCACTTAGGAGATTGACAAGGATAGCAGGCAGGAAAACCGCTATTCTTGCATATCATGGGTATGTAGCATCTCAACTCAGGTATGGACTCCCCCTATGGGGAAATGCTACAGAACTTAACACAGCATTTATGGCACAAAAACTATGCATACGTTCAATTTTTGGGGTCTCAACTGTAACAAGCTGTAGACCCTTATTCAAAACACTGAAGATATTAAGTCTCCCGAGTATGTAAGTATATATACGAAATGTGCGTATTTGTAAGATCACACCCAGAATTATTTAAAACCAGTAATGATTTGCCAAGTAGGTACAGTAAAAGAAATCCCAACAGATTAGTACATACCACAATGAAAACATGGTTATATAGTTCAAACAGTTTTCCTATGGCTGTACGAATCTACAATGATCTGCCTAATAATATTAGATCAATACATAGTCTTAAATCATTTAAACATAAACTGTATGACTGGCTGGTTAAGAAGTGTTTTTATAGTGTTAAAGACTTTTTATCCGCATCTATAATTATATGAATTCTATAATGATAATAATATATAATAATAATTTGACTAATATAGGATTTTTAATTGACAATAAATAAAATAATACCTAAAAATTTTTTTCCAATTGAATTGATGTACCAATATCTGTTGCATGTCAGTGATGACTAAATGTGTGAGACTCTACATGACTTTTGTACCACCTAAATTGTACCACATTTTAAGCAATAAATTACATTTCATTTCATTTCATTTCATTTCATTTCATTAGGGTGTGAGGTGTTTGTTTAGTGCACAGTGACCAGTAATGATGTCAACCATACGGCGTAGGTTCCTACGGGACAGTGCCAACATAATGAATAAATGAATGAATGAATGAATAACTCTTTATTGCACCCAAAAAATAAATAAAAAAATTAACAAAACACAAATTGTAAATATATATACATAGGTACAATGGGCGGTCTTAACGCTGACAGCGATCTCTTCCAGACAACCAGTGGATGGAGAGAAATGTAGGCACGTGAAAAAGAAACGTCTTGATAAGCGACTATCCCATTGGGGTAGTGCCTCCTTAGCCTGCCGACATGTCCGGAGGGATTGCCATGATTGATTTTGTTCCTCGCTAATGCGATTTCTGATCCAGGTGTGAACCTGCGTGAAGGAGATCGGAGCCATAGGAAGAGGTCCCATCCGTGTTATACTCGATCCTCGACGCGCAAGTTCTCCTCCAAGTGATCCTCGTCAGCTGCATCGTTATCCAGTGAGTTGCTGTGTCTTTTGATCCATTGGAGAGTGACTTTGTTATACTTACAGAGTTTTTCCAAAGATCTGTGGCATTCTTGTACTAAGGCAGGGTCCACGTATGCTCTTTTAATAGCAAGAAGGACCGCTGCGCTGTCAGTTAGGATACGGATGGACATACCTGATACTTTCCTCCTAATAATTTCTGTAGCTGCGTGGGTTATAGCTGCGCACTCGGCTTGGAAAATGGAGTTGTCCTTACCCAGGACTGATGCAGAGTTAATGTTGAGATTATGAGAGAATATACCAGCACCTAAACCATTTTATGTCTTTGAGCCGTCTGTGTATACCCTCAATTCTTCAGTGTCTGAAGATTCTTCATGTAATTGTATTTTGTATTTTTTGTCGAAGACAAATTTTATGTGGATCCTGTCGTTTATCGCGCCTATGAGGTGTAATGCTTTCAGAGCTAGTGGCAGGATTCGCGTATGAGGGGCCTTGTCTTTGTGTTTCCACAGGCTTCTTGCAGCTGCGACTTGTGCCTCTTGTTTGATGTGTAAGTTTTGACTTCATCCGATAGAGAGAGAGTCGTTCCAAAGAGCTTTGGTGGTTCATACTTCCCTAACTCTTTTGTTAGCAGTGTGTGATCGTGTGTGGTACACCATGTCTCCACTATGCGTAGTGCACTTCTGGTTAAGCTGCACACGATACTTGCCGAATTCCCTTGTATGAGTAGTGCCAAGGCATCCGCGTAGCCAACTGTGTGATGGTGTTTGTCGTTTAGCGATGTAATTAGATCGTTTACCACTAAACTCCAGAGAAGGGGAGATAATACCCCTCCTTGTGGGCATCCTCTGGTTGCCATTACCCTTGTGGTGTCACATATGTCTAGTTGTATATTACGTAGTTTTAGCATGTTGAATATCCAGCCAGTTACGGTGCTTGGTACTTAATGCCTGTTTAGTGCTTCTTGTATGCATTTGAAGTTTGTCTTTTCAAAGGCACCTTCGATGTCAATGAAAGTTCCTAAGCATAGGTTTTTAGTGTGTATTGCGTTCTTCAGTATTGTTACCACTTCGTGTAACGCTGATTCAGTAGATTTACCCGTGCAGTATGCGTGTTATTTTGGGTGTAATGGGTAATTCATTAATGCCGTATCTCTGATGTGCCTTTCCAATACTTTGAGGAGGAAGGACGATAGACTTATAGCTCTAAATGATTTGGCATTTGTGGAATCCGTTTTACCAGGTTTCGGTATAAATATCACTTTGACTTTTCTCCATTGCAGAGGAATGTAATTATGAGCCAAGCAAGCCGTTACTAGGTTAGTGAGGTGTTCTTGAAGAACTTTTCCTCCCCAATTGAGTAGGCCAGGGAATTTTCCATCTGGACCTGGTGATTTGAATAGTTGGAAGCTGTTTATTGTCCATTCTACTCTATCTTTGGTTACAATCTCTCGGGCTATTTTCCAATCTTATTCAGTAGGATGGTGTATAGTTTCCTCTGGTTTATCCAGGGGATTAAATTTGAGGCTTCCAGGGAAGTGCGTTTCTAATAGTGTCTTACAAATTTCCTCAGTATTTGCAGAGTAACTGCCGTCCTCTTTCTTTACGCCTATGGTTTTGTTGCCCCCGCTTGACATTAGTTTATATACCCTGGAAGCTTCGGACGTGGTCTCAATACTCGTGCAGAATTTACACCAGGATTTGCGCTTGAATGCTCTGATCCTGTTTTTATAGTTGGCACGAGCCCTGGTATAGTTGTCCCAATCTGTTTCGTTCCTTGTATTTATCGCTCTATGAAAGAGTCGGTGTACTTGACACTTGCGCCTTTCTAGTTCGGTGCCCCAGAATTTCTTACCGCCTTTGGGGCAGCAGCCTCTGGTGCCGAGAGGGCATGAAGTTTCGTAGCTTTGTATAATAGCTTGTGATATGTTTTCTGTGTATTCCTATACTTTGGGAACGCTGTTTAGTACCGTATGGTGTTCCATTGGTCTAAGTTTATTCTGTAGGAGCTTGTTATATGTGCTTCTATCAGTTTTTCTTGGATTTCTGTAAGGAATAGGTTCGGCGATTGTGGGGTTTACCTTGTATCGAAGCCATCTGTGATCAGAGCAGGAGGCCTCGTCGGACACGTGCCAGTCAGAAATGTGTTCTAATATACCATCTGTAGCTAGGGTGAGGTCGATGATGGTGCGACATCGCCTGGTTATAAACGTGGGTTTGTTACCTTTGTTTAGTATGTTGAGGTTCGTCAGTATGAGGTAGTTGACAAACTCCTCTCCTCTGCGGTTGGATTTCTCCATGCCCCAGAGGGGATGGTGAGCATTCGCATCTACGGAAATGATGAGCTCCAGTTTGTTGTTTTCACACTAGCTTACCAGTTCTATGAGTTTTCGGGTTGGTATGTCTGTGCCCTCGTCTCCCGGGAGGTAGACGGAGGCAATCACTGTATTCGGTAGAGTTTTGTAGTCACTCGTTGAGATCCTGATGGCTGTCAGATCTCTGGAAAATAAGTGTGTTAGATAGATAGATAGATAAATGATTTATTGGTTTTCTGTAACACACAATATACATAATATAAGGTACACAATTACAAATTTACATAAGTACTTAAAACTAAGCATGCATGCATTTTTGTGGCACAGTGCACAAAAAGGCTACAGCTCAGCTAAACGCTACTCACTAGGAGTAACAGCTGATTTTCAGCTGGCGCTCTTGAGAATGCGCGAACGAGATGCCAAAAAAAAAATCTGATTGTATCAAAATTATACATGAAATTTAAAGCAGTAAAATATATGTAACTTAAAAGTTACGGGGTAGATAGATACAAGCTCTGCTCGCGTCTTCACCACAGCCCCATTCTTGGCCGGGCTGGCCACCTCAGGTTCGGACGGCAAGACCTCATTAAACAAATGTTGGACCTGCAAAAAACTATCAAGGAGTCCACTAAACCATTGGGAGAAGCAGTGTCCTTTGCAGATATGGTGAAAAAAGTTAAACTGAAATTCATCCAGCCGGCTCACGTAAATTCAATAGCCATCTAGTTATCTGACGGACAAAATGAAGGACGAGGAGACTAAGTCTCTTGTACAAAAAATTATCAGGCCTGAGGATATGAAGCTGCACGTGAGTGGTATGCGTATGACGAGGAATGACTGTGTCATCATTAGCTCTGACAGCAAGGATGACGTAGAAAAATTGAAGAAATATGTACTACCTCTGGACTCACCGTGGACGACACGCATAAGCGTACGCCCAGAGTAGTTATCATCGGAGTGCCTTTAACTATGCAGGAATCTGAAGTTTTTAGCTGTCTTTACCAACAGAAGTTGAGCGATAAACTGCAAGGTATGAGTTACGGCGAATTTTTGACCTTCACCTAATTGAGCCATTATAGTCAGGTAAAAAAGTGCTTTTTATTCGCAAGGCCATTATTACGCAAGACAGGGTATTCATGCATTGGACGTCATGCCCTGTACGAGACTTCACATTTGTAACTAAGTGTTCAAGTGTCAGCAGTTTGGACATGCGGCCAAGTCATGCCGAGCGGATGACGTCACATGCGGCCATTGTGAATTAGTAAGTAGGACATGTTATTAAAGACTGCACAAAGAAGTCTGAACTTCCGAAATATGTAACTCGCTTGCATTTCAAAAACTAAGCGGCCATAATACTATATATAATAATACCATAATAATAAAGAGGTACAAAAATAGTATATAGACTATGAAGGCGCCTAAGAGCGCCAATCATCACATTCTTATTAGCTCTTCAATTTCTCTAATAGTTAATTAGTGTACATATAAGTACAAGTAGGTAGTTGGATAACTTATATATAATGTCGCATAAATTAATATCTGAGCTAGATAAGGTCTCCATTGTCGAGTCAAAGGTCTGTGAGGTCGAAAGTTGTAAATTAAAGTAATTTACAACTTTCGACCTCACAGACCTTTGACTTTGACATCTTCCTACAAAATTAAAAATTCGTTAGTAGTTCTAAACCAAAATAGACGCAGTATTAAAAAAAACTTACCTCAAATTCTTTTACTTTCGGCTATGATGAATATCCACTTAGATATTATTGTTCTCACTGTAGGCTGTCATCTAACAGAAATGTACAAATACCTCAATTATATGGATATTCCCACTACTACAGTACTAATAACAACCTACAGAATGATGGAGTAGTGGTTTATGTAAATCAATATTTTACAGATGTTGTAGTTGTCTCACATACTCTCTTTGAAGCTAACAGTGTGGTGTTAAAATAGGTCAATATTGTGCGATTATATCTATTTACCGTTCTCCATCATATAAAAATATAACAAGCTGTCTAAGCTCTCTTGACACTAATCTTAATAACTTGCAAACGTTTAAAACAATTACTGTCGTTGGCGATATTAACATAGATATTTCCAGCGATAACGACGATAACCGGAGTCCTGATTACTTAAATCTATTGGCTTACCATGAACAACTTCCGGCCCACAATCGTCCAACACGCATCAATTCTTGTTTAGATCATTTTATGTTGAAAACAAGTGGTTCCGCAAAGTGCTTAGTTATCGATACAGTTCTAACTGACCATGCCCCAGTTTTGCATTGTCAACCAAAACGAGCCCTAGTAGTCGTAAATATAATAATGTTCAAGTAAATCATACTATACTTGCTACAGAAATTAAAAATAGTCACCTTTCTCCATTTTTTTAATCATCTGATCCTAACTTTGTTGCAACTTATCTTATAAATACGATAAATAGATGTTTACAAACCAGCTCTACAATTAAATCTATTTCTTGCCGTAAACGTAACCTCAAGCCGTGGAATACGCCAGGTATGTTAAGATGTATGAGAAATAGGCAATTTGCATAAAAATCTCAAATTAAATCCTAATAATGAAATTCTTAGAGTAACTTATACACGTTATCGTAACTATTTATGTAATCTTATTAAAAAACAAAAGAGAATGTACGAAAGAGTAGATACACTTCCACTACTGAAAAATGCACCGTGTGTGTTTTTCCAAAGAGGAAAACACATACGGTGCGTTTTCAGCAGGGGAAGTGTTAAATAAAGCTGGATTAAATCCAAAAAAAATTATGGGGGCCATCCGAAAAGTTACTGACATTAACGAAAGCGTTAATAAATCGGATTTCCTCCTCTCTATTAAAAGTACACCTTTAGAATCAGTTAATAGCGTCAACCAGTTTTTCTCAAACGTAGGTAAAATATTAGCGAATAAAATCACGTCTATTCAAAGTAATTAAACGTACATCCAACCAACTCCTTCACCTACACCTAACTCCTTCGTCCTAAATACCGTTTACGAACATGAAATATGCAGCATTATTGACTCTTTAAAGACTGATGCTGCCCCGGGATGGGACAATATCTCTACCAAAATTCTTAAAATGTACAAACCTCAATTGTGTTCTGCCATCACCCATATTTGTGATCTATATATTACAAAGGGTATTTTTCATTTATTTATTTATTAATTAAATCTTTATTGACCACAATGGTACAAAAGGTACTTAATGCTAATGCATTCTCTACCAGTCAGCCTTTAGGAAAAACAGAAAAATTTAAATTAGCGATAGGCGCTTAGAGATAATTATGTATTTCAACACATACTATACACATATCTTTATATACAATATATACATTTACATAATTACATTTACATACATACATACATAATATAAAATACAAAACAATTTATGATAATGCTGCAAATTTTGTCTTGCTGCAACAAATTAGCATAAAAAAGGCCTTTTCTCTTAAAAAGGAACCTATTTGAGATACTTTTGATGTCTTCGGGTAAGGCATTCCAAAGTCGCGTAACTTGAACAGTAAAAGAGACATAAAATTTGAACGAAATAATGAAAATTGGAGATGAAGAGTATGACTGGAGCGAAGCTCACGGTCATGGCTTTCGGACTGATTGCTAAATTTGTTTTTCATAAATAAGGGAGAGAGAGGATTCTTTAGTAAAGAAAAAAGTGTACAAAGCATTCTCTGCTGTCGACGCTGACGAACAGGAAGCCAGTTAAGCTTAGATCGAAAAGAAGAAATGTGATCGTATTTACGAAGACAGAAAATAAAGCGGTTACAATTATTAATAAGAAGATCTAGCTTATTGAAAAGATCTGCGTTTAGATTAGGATAACACACATCAGCATAATCAATTATAGGGAGAATAAGAGATTGTATTAAAGCTATTTTAGTTTTGACGGGTAGAACATTTCTACAACGATTTAAGTATTGAAGGGAGTAAGTAACCTTCCTGCTGATCTCAGTCACTTTTCTGCTGATCTCAGACACCTGATCCCTCCAGCTAAACGTAGAGTCCATCATAAGGGCCAGATTTTTGACAGACTGGCTGAGCGAGATGTTTGTATTATTTAACACAACTGCAGGAACAGAACTCGTATCAATCTTTGCTAGTTGTCTGGAACTACCAATTAAAACTGCCTGACACTTTGACGCATTGATTTTAATACCAAATTCCTCAGACCAGGAGTAAATGTTAGACAAGGATGCGTTCAGTTGATTAATACCAGAATTGATATTTTCAGAACTGGTTTGAACGTAAATTTGTAGGTCACCTGCATAGAAATGATGATAAAAGATTTATAATTCTTCCTAGCGCCTTCAAAATTTCCGATGTCCATCCGATATACAAATCTGGAGATAGCGATCCCTTAACATAAATATCCGTTTTAGGTCACGAAATCGCAATTATAATTTTTTGCCCTCCATGTATTTTCTTAACAATACGTCTTTTTATAACCCCATGGTCCGAATGGTCCGCCAGTACAACGAAATTCTTGCTTCTAACAGAGATGTTGACATATTATTTCACTTAAGTTTGCCTCAGTTCCGGAGACAAATACGTACAATCATATTTTTCTAATATTAAAAATGGTTTTTTTAGTTGATTTAATTCATAACAACAACAATAGGAAAATATTCAAACATAATAGCAATGTACATAAGTTTTAAGTTCCCTCTAGTATCATTTAAGTAACTCTTTATGTTTCGAAGCTAATTAGGCACACATAATATGTTGGATTATAATTTACGAGTAGAACATTACTTTTGACAAGCTTATACAATAATTATACATAATCCTTGAACGAATTATGAGTAAAAGTCAGGTCAATTATCTTAAAAAAGGACTTACTTCTTTCGGATAATCAATTTGGTTTCCGTTCAGGTAGATCCACCTCTCAGGCAGCTGAAGTTCTTGTCGACAATGTTGTCAAAGCTCTCGATTCTGGCACCCAATGTCTAGTTATTGACCTCAGTAAGGCATTCGATATCGTCTTGATATTTCTACTTAATTCCAAGTTAGACGACTATCTGACTTGTCGTACCTATCGTGTGAAAGTGGGTGATTACACTAGCCTGGACCAAAATATAGATTATGGAGTTTCGCAAGGAAGTATATTGGGTCCGAATTGGTTCCTGGTGTATATGAATGATTTGTGCAATCTGCTTCTTTAAAATTGTAAAGTAGTGTCCTTTGCTGATGACACTGCGCTAATATTTACAGGCAAAACCTGGACGGATACATTTAAATCAGCTCAAATAGGTTTTGATTGTGTAAAACAGTTGTTGAATGAAAATTTACGTGAAAAACACTGAATGTCAGTAAAAATAAATACATAGCCTTCAGTATTAGAAATATAAATCGCCCTGATCCCAACGTACATAAGTTGTTTGCCCATTCTCAAACAACAGCAGATTGCTCTAATGGCTCTTGCGACTACCCTACCCTAGAGATGACAAACATCACAACATATCTCGGAGTCTTAATTGATTACAACCCTAGTTTTGTCCCTCATACAATGCAACTCTCTGCTCAAATCAGGAAACTCCTATATATTTTTAAAAAATTGCGATATGTAACGGATGCCAATATACTTTGAATTACTTATTTAGCCTTATGTCAATCAATTATGACATATTGTATTACATCCTGGGGAGGAGCTACCAAGTCTCATCCACTTTTAGTCGAAAGAGCGCAAAGAGCCGTTTTGAAAGTCTGTACCTTCAAGCCATACAGATACCCTACATCAGACCTACAAATTTTGTGAGGTACTTACGGTACGACAGCTCTTTTTTCATGCAACAATAATAACGCAGCATTCAAGACAATAACAGAATAATTAACCTTTCTACTCCATCATTTAACACTGAGTCTTAAAAAAAATCTTCTGTTTTCTTGGCCCTTTTCTTTACAAGGAAATGAAGAGCAAAGTGCTTATATTCTCTGAATAACTATAATTGCAAAATTTTGTAAGTAAGTGGTTACAAGAACTAACATACGAAAAGACCGAACGATTTATGGAAACTGTAGTTGACCTTATGCATAACACTAGTTTACAAAGTTTTTGCTGTTCGCATACTTGCAGCGGTTTCATAAAGAATTCAGTACAAAAAACACATTATCTGGTTATAAAAAAAATTAAGACGTCTAAGTTTTAAAATATCTCATGTCAAAAATTAAATTTTCGTAAATTTTGCCAATTTAAAAATTTTACTATAAATACAATTACTTTTTTTGGAACTTTTTAATTTAGGTTTATTATAGTGCAAGCCATCCATTGTTCAATTCATTTAGATCACAGCTCAATTCTTTTACAAATTTGAGCTATTCGCGTTTTTGTATAGGCCGGTATATTGCCATACAATGCGCACGGTGCTCAAAGTATGAGAAATGTTGTCGCAACTGAAATTTCATATATCTGTGTACATAAGAATGATAGAGGGATAAATCAAATTTTATTTTAAACTAGTGAATATACTCGTATGTAACTTCTAGTAATTAATTTATTATTATTATATTAAAGTTATTTTTTTTGTTTATACTTTTATTTAGATACGCTTTAGATAAATCATGTCGTTGTTAGGAATTTAATTTATAACTAGTTTAGAGCCAAGAAAACTGTTTGTTTTTAGAAAATCACTGTAATTAAATACAACACTTTATTCTTCAAAAATTTTACATAAGAATCTTAAGGCTTTTCTACAGACACCCACAATATCCAAAACTCGATTGAGCATTTTGGTTCGATAGAAAAAATCACAAACAGACCTCTATATTTGCCTAAATTTGCCTTTATATTACTATTTTATACAATCACCTTTTTATATGAAAACTAGCTTTTGCCCGCGGCTTCGCCCGCGAAGATTTGGGGTATGAAAAATAGATGTTAGCCGATTATCAGACCTACTCAATATGCTCACAAAATTTCATGAGAATCGGCCAAGCCGTTTCGGAGGAGTACGGGAACCTTAGATCATTTAATACAGGATAAGCCTTACCTGCGCGTTCCCCTCTGCCGAAGTATAAGATCGCATGCTCTAATACGTTCATAAAAACTAGTTGCGTAATCGATTATGATCATTATGTGCATCGGTAAAGTATCGAAAGGACGTCTACAAGTGCTCGATTAAAAATGCCAAATTGTGCAGTTAACGCATGTAAAAAGAGGTCAAATACTTCTAATCTTAGTAAAGATGGAATAACCTTTCATTTGTAAGTATTTTTTATTTAATTAACATTGATTTCTATTTAAATGTAATTACTTAAAAATCGATATAATATCTTTCAGTATAGATTACGGAAAAAATAATCGAGTCAAGTTTGCAACTGATTTCCTGCCATCCCAAGCGATTTTTTATCTTATTTACTGCCATAACCATACCAAAAAGATCTATAATCACTTATCACAATGTTGACATACTTCATTTTTCAATGTTATTATTTTTTCACTATCCTTCGACACGAGACTTCCTCATTTTAAATATATCAATTACGTTCATAAGGTTCGGTATTAAGATTCAAATTTAAAAAACGACGAGTTGATGACGTAAGCGCACTCCTCCCGAGACTACCAGATTTTGATGCGCACTCCCCACGAGGCTTGTCTTTTTATGATTTACAACCATCGTCTTTATTCCCTGGACATTAGATTTGAATATAGACTAACCACTCAACTGTCCAAGTCAATTTTTGCCACTTTTTGAGTGACGAGACATCGCAATATTATCGATGTCGATAAAAATTACATTTCCTTGATATAGTTTTATTTGTGATATAATTTTAATATCGAAATATTTTAATTTTTTTACAAGCTTTTATTTAGTTTTACCTGTCCTGTTGTCTGTCTGTCTGTAATCAAATCTTGCAAGTTAAATTTGACCCACTTCCTGGTGTGAAATAAAGACTTCAATCAATTATAATTGGTATATTTTGGTAAATTCATAAGTATTTACTTATAAAAATGCAATGACATTTAAATTAAATCCGTTAAACTATGAAATATTTTTATTACAGGAAATAACTAGTTTGTTTTAAAAATAAATATTTATAGGTACACAAAAATATTATAAGAAATTCAGTGAAATACAAGAAAAATAACATAATAACCACTTACAATTTTTAGGTGTTGACTGCTCCAGCGATCGAAACGAACTGCCCGAGGCAATGGCGGCATCCCCTTTTTATACAAAAAGGGTGGGGATGGCGCCATGCCTGAGACTCAAATAATTCCAAAGAAAATCAACTTATATCTATGCTATTTCACTTTTATAAATCATAATTGTATTTTAAACTACGTTTGCAACCAAGTACGAGTTAATTACAAGTAAGTAGTAACGTATCCCACGAGAAACGGTTATATCTTTTAAATAGGTACAATGTTGTTGACAGTCGGCCATCCAATAATTGTACGTCCTCGTACTTGGCAGCAGCCATTCTGTAACCAGTAAAAGACAATTTTTAAAACAAAGTTAGGATTCTTCTACTTCTTAATTAACTATAATAACCTTATTGCAAGCTTATGCCTATAGAATGCACAATCGTTTTTACACAATGACCCAATTGGTCGTAAATCACATAAGGACTCCATTGGTCGTAAACTATGTCAGACCCCAATTGGTTCTATAACATGAATATACGGCATGTACCCAATCGGTAACACCTAGATAGTAGTATACTCAGGAAAACTAATCACTATCCGAGTCATTGACAGATTCTTTATCACTTGTTATAGTGTCATCGTGGGGTCGTTTGAAACATACCCAGGGTTTCAATTTGTCTGTGGCTACAACATTAGAATACTTTTTATTTCCCTTCCTAGACAATGGCGTGTCCTCAATTTGATAACGATCATGATCAAAGATATGTGTGATTTTATAGGGCCCTTGATATTTAGGAATGAGTTTCTTACTACTCCCCGTAGCAGGAATATGACGCTCTACCCTCACTAAATCGCAAACGCTGTATTTAACCGGTTCACATCGAGATTTATCAAAACTTGCTTTTTGAGCTTCTTGTGTTGTTTTGATATGAGAGGAAACCTCATTACGGATCTTTTCAAGGCTCCTGTCTACTTGACCAATGTCATCATCAATTATTGAAGTTACTTTGCTATCACTAGGGCCCTGTGGCCTTATTCCAAATAAAGCCTCAGCAGGAGTCTTATTTATGCCCTTGTTAAAGGTGTTGTTGATACCCCACTGGATATCGGGCAAGTGTTCATCCCATTTATTATCAGGGGAACCAATACATTTAGCAGTCAAAGCGTCAACAATAACTTTGTTGTATCTTTCCACCTGCCCGTTAGCCCTTGGAGTAGCAACGGCGTTCAAAACGTGTTTGATACCCTTTTCCGATACAAACTTCTTGAAGAGATCACTTGTAAATGATGAACCACGGTCAGATATTATACGTTTAGGTACGCCAAAGATAGTAATAAATTTTTGTAAAACATTCACCGTTATTTTGGATTTTGTACTCTTTACAGATTTCAAATAAATATATTTCGTGAATGCGTCAATCAGTACTAAAATGTACATATTCTTTTTGCTACTACGCACAAATGGGCTAACATGATCCATATGAACAGTGTCAAATGGAGTGTCTACTAGATAGAGGCTCTGATAGAGTTGCAATCGGTAACTATTTTGAAACGAATTCCTACCAGGTATACTCGAAATTTCTGTAAAGAAGCTACGACGGCCAAGGTTTCCAAATCATAAGAACAATAGTTTTGTTCCTCGGGGCTGGTCTGTCTACTAAAATAGGCTACCGGTCTTAAAACATTTTCTTCGTCTTTCTGTAAAAGTATGCCAGCGATACCTATTTTGCAAGCGTCGGTATGCAATTCTGTAACGGCTTTTGGATTGTATAGAGCTAATATTGGCTTCTGAACCAGGGTTGTTTTGAGAGTATCAAATGCTTTCTGTTGGTCAGGTCCCCATAACCAAGCAGCTTTGTCCCTTAGCAATTGCGTTAATGGCTTTGCGATAATCGAAAACCCTTTTACAAACCTACGAAAAAAACTCGTTAATCCTAAAAACTGTCTGACGGTATATTTGTCTACTGGTGTTCTGAATTCCTCTACAGATTTCAGCTTATCAGATCCCGGTTGGATACCTTTACTGGAAATAATAAAGCCCAAGTAGTTTACCGAGCGCCCAAAGAAAACACATTTAGACAATTTAAGTGTAAGATTTGCTTCGGCTAACAATATCAAAACAGACTCTAATCTTTCCATTCCCTCTTTGATGGTTCTAGATGGAATAATTATGTCATCCAGATATGCCATAGCTTCCTTATGACGTAAACTCCCCAAAACCTGATGCATCATTCGTTGGAATGTCGCTGGGGCATTTGCCAAGCCAAACGGCATCCTGTTGAATTCAAAATGAGCCTCCGGCGTCACAAAAGCTGTTCTATGTCGATCCTGCTCCTTGATGGATATTTGGTAATATCCAGATGCCATATCAAGGGCAGTAAAGAACTCATTACCAGCTAGTGCATCGATCTGGTCGTCTATAAGAGGCATTGGGTAGGTTTCACGGACGGTATTCTTATTCAAAGCTCTGTAGTCGATACAAAGGCGATATTCACCGCTCTTTTTCCGTACTAGAACAATGGGGCTAGCAAATGGGGAGACTGAAGGTCGTATAATGTCATTTTCCAAAATTTCGTTCACCATTTCCCTAACTTGTTTACTAAACAAGTTCTATTATTTAAACTGCTCACGTGGCGCCTCACGTGACGTATTAACTTCTATCCCGAATTTACGACATAATTATATGAAAACATTCCAGAGTTAAAACGAACGTAATTTTTTTTTTCCTCAGAAGGAAATGCCGATAGCAATTTTGCCTGCCACTCACTCCAAGAAAAGAACACTGATGGCAATCCTTCATACCAACGTTTTGCGACGCCTTGAAGTTTTGGAATAGCATAGTGAATAATTTGTTTCTCATTCCACGAATACCATTCAGCAGCCTCGTTAACTTTACGTATCCACATTGCCATCGTTTGTTCCTTTCTTGCAGGGTCAAATTCAGGGATACTATCCTTAAAAGAGCCTATTTTGTCATTATCCGGAATCAAGGATTTCAATGTTTGCAATAGCACATTTAGATTCGCAGGTAAATTTTTAATATGGAATCACCACTGCCAACGTTCGGGGCAGTGGTGTTACCTCCTGGTCCTTGCGAAGTCGAAGCTCGGGGCTCGGGTGTTGCTATTGTGGGCTGTCGCTGCTCTGGACTACGTTGCACGCTGCAAAGTCTGCTGCTGCTGTGATTGCAGCGCCGGCCGCCGCTGCAGCGCTCACTGCCGTGCGACGAGCGATTGCGACCTGGCTGGGGGCTGCTCCCACCATGACAATCGCCAGGCTGTCTGCCCGGTGATCGGTTACGTAGCGAACTACGCGATCGATGACTGCGTAATTCGCGCTCATGCGAATCATTGCGAGGAGACCGGCTGCGTAGCTGCCGGCTGGCACGCCGATGCTGGGACGGACTCCGTGCCCGCCGATCCACGCGACGCTTCATAGAGCTGCGCGAACGGCTGCGGGGCTTCGGGCTTCTAACAGGGCTGCGACACCGGCTGAGCGCCCGACTACGTCGTGATCTCGCAGACTCTCGGCCCATGCTGCGTCGGCTTCTTCTATTTTCTCTCGGATCTCTTCCCAAAAGCGGGGACTTTTCACGTATATTTTCCATAATCCCTGAAACAGAGAAGAAAAGAAAACAAGTATACTGAAAGAAAAAAAAAATGAGTAACCTATCCCACTTCTGAAATGTGAAATAAAAGACTTCAATCAATTATAATTGGTATATTTTGGTAAATTCATAAGTATTTACTTATAATAATGCAATGACATTTAAATTAAATCCGTTAAACTATGAAATATTTTTATTACAGGAAATAACTAGTTTGTTTTAAAAATAAATGTTTATAGGTACACAAAAATATTATAAGAAATTCAGTGAAATACAAGAAAAATAACATAATAACCACTTACAATTTTTAGGTTTTGACTGCTCCAGCGATCGAAACGAACTGCCCGAGGCAATGGCGGCATCCCCTTTTTATACAAAAAGGGTGGGGATGGTGCCATGCCTGAGACTCAAATAATTCCAAAGAAAATCAACTTATATCTATGCTATTTCACTTTTATAAATCATAATTGTATTTTAAACTACGTTTGCAACCAAGTACGAGTTAATTACAAGTAAGTAGTAACGTATCCCACGAGAAACGGTTATATCTTTTAAATAGGTACAATGTTGTTGACACTGGTTTCCGCTTGAGCTGAAATTTTGCACGCATACGTATGTCGCGTGACAATGCAATATTATGACAACATGGATCTGATCTGATGATGGAGCTGGAAGGTGGCCATAGGAACTCCATGATTAAACGACATAAGCCCATCGAGTTTGGGCTCGTATGATTCATCTTGACGGGTTTTTTGTCTTTAGATGGTATCCAGGGTCTGATGATGGAGCTGCAAGGTGGCCATAGGAACTCCGTGATTAAACGACATAACCCCATCTATATATGTATTTATTATAAAATATACAATCGTTGAGTTAGTATCCCATAATACAAGTTTTTTAGTTTTCTGTTTCGGCTATTTCTTCTTCACTTTGCAAGGTCTTTGGCCTACTTGGGTGACCATATTATATTTGAAGAATAAAAAGCGGGGAAGCGTCACAGCTAAGGATGCAACCGAGAACGCGCTTAGATGAAGAAGATGATCAAATATATATTGTTGAGTTAGTGTCCCATAATACAAGTTTAAATACTAAAAAACTTGTATTATATTGTAGTATGCTTGAAGCGCCACGTAGGCAGTTTAAATAAGAAAACTTGTTAAACTAATTAACAAGTTTTATAGTATTCGTGAAGCGCCACGTGGACAGTATAAATAATAAAACTTGTTTACTAAACAAGTTCTATTATTTAAACTGCTCACGTGGCGCCTCACGTGACGTATTAACTTCTATCCCGAATTTCCGACATAATTATATGAAAACATACCAGAGTTAAAACGAACGTAATTTTTTTTTTCCGAAATATCGATGTCGATATTTTTTTTTTGTTGTTCAATCCTTTTGCACTAGGGTGTATTATTACGTGTGTATGTACACATTTGTTTTAGTGTGAGTCTTGCTAGTGTGCAGAAAATAAACTAGTGTGTCAATTTTACGTAAGTGTGCGTTTATAACGACACAGATTATTTTTGTGACTGTGTGTGTTTTTTAGATGTAGTAGTACCCTCCCCCCGCACCAAAAACGGCAGAAAGTTTTGTAAGAAGATTTGTCTGCGTAACTTATCCTGTATTAAATGATCTAAGACGGGAACGAACATTGTGACACGAGAATTTTATATATAAGATTATACCAAAAAATGTTTTATCTTAATATCTATCCGTTTTGGCTACAAAAAAAAATTATAAATATAATACAAAAAAAAATAATAAATAAAACACAGTGAAATATTCGTCGAGAGCGACGAAAGGCCCGGAGCCGTGCTCGACGACATTTCGCACTGTTATATTTATTATTATTTTTGTATTTTTTTATTTCGAGGACGGCTCCGGGCCTTTCTTTGCTCTTGATTGATTTTACTGTGTTTTTTTTTAATCTATACTAATATTATAAAGCGGAAGAGTTTTTTTGTTTGTTTGTTTGTTTGTTTGTTTAAACGCTCTAATCTCAGGAACTAATGGTCCGATTTGAAAAATTCTTTTTTTTTGGGTAGTCCATTTATAGAGGAAGGCTTTAGGCTATATAGCATTACGTTCCGACAACCACGCGAACGAAGTCGCGGGCACAGCTAGTTATATTTATATTTTTTTTTGTAGCCAAACTGTTTACCCGTAATTACAGGTTCTTCGAAAACTTAGCATGGGCACCAGTCCTCCACTAATATATAAATACCATTCCTACCCATGTAATGTATACTTATATTAGTCAATATGTTATTTCTCATTTTACTTATTTATTGTACCAATATTTTCTTTGTGTTTGTTATTTTTATTTTATGAATTATTCTGGTGCAATAAAGATAATTTTTATTGTATTGTATTGTATTGTATAACTGTAATTTGCTGGAGGAAAATAATTACATTTTATTATATTCTTATTATTTGTATCTCCTTTGGGTTCACGAGTCTTTTCACCCCGGTCCTTTGGGAGACTTGCGTGGGGATACAGATCCAACACATAGAGGCCCTTTGGAGAAGTTGATGTAATGTAGCGCTCCCGCCAAATCCCATTCTTGAATATACCAATGGAAGATACCTTGAACAGGTTTCGGCAGGAAAAGAATCTATTGCAAGAAAAGGGAAAAGTTAACAGGTTATGGAATGAAGTTGGGATGGACTGATGTTGGGCTATTGCAATAGAAATAACGGCAACTGCCATAATCATGATTACTGACTATTTTTGTGGCAGGTGGTGGCTTGCCGCCCACTAGATGGGCCCCTCAAACGAGCCGGCGATTGTTGTCAGCAAAGGAGCAACACCGGTGTGGGTGACTCAGGGGTGTCGAGAGGTGTGCTGCGCTTTCTCCGAAGTTACTCGCGGCGTGATGCCCTTTAACACTTCCACCCCTGGAGCAACAGCTCTAACGACTTCTCTCTGCACAGCCAATTAAGGAAATGCAGAGCTGAGAGTCCTGCGAGCCCTCTTGGGTCTCCACCCCGACTAATGAAGACGAGTCGGGGACGAAGGCTCTGTCCGACTCTCTGGAGCACTCGGGTCCGTGGTGTCGTTGCTCACCAACAGCTCGCCACAAGCTGCCCTGCCTTGACGGACTGCACTGGGAATCCAGTGGGCGATGGGGTCATCACGTCCCGACGCCGTTATTATTATTATGTCGGTACGCTTTTAAGCCACGGGTCCATGGGGACCCGGTCCTTTGAGGCGTTCATGGGGCCATAGCCAACATGAAGAGGCCTTTTAGTACCTTTTTATCTAAAAAGTGAGATAGCTGCATCTTTGGAGGTCTATCCCTTAATGTACCATTGAGATGCACTAACGGACAGTCCTCCATAGTGTTAGCATTTCCAAAATCTGCCATAATTTTCTTTATACTGGCAACCCCAAATTGTTTTTTTAATGCAACACTGGCCAGGCTGTCGACTGTCAATTTTGACATCGTGAAGAATGCCGCGCAATGCCGCGGTTTTATAGAAAAAGTAAGATCTTTTGTAAAGTGTTTTTACCCAGTGAAATGTGAAATATACAAGATTAAAAGTATCCCCAGTTTTATTTAAAAGTACCCTGATGAAAAGTTAATAATACATGGCGATTCGAACAATAGCTGCCGAACTATTGCCAGATAGGGATTAACTTGGTTTGGGCTATGTGGATGGGATGTTAGTTGACCGGATAACTGGGTTATGGAGTGAGATACGGACGGACATCTACCTAAAAATCTCTCACAAAAATTTTTGCCTGGTAGATGGTGACTTGCTGCTCGTTGGCTACAATGCCTGTGGGTACCCTAACTAGCCACGAGGATGAGGCCAGGGCGCAACACAATGTAAGCAGCTGAGGGTGTCGAGATGTGCGGCTCCGGTTTCACCATCACGGGACTTACCCCCGAGAGCGGGTTTCCCCGTTATTACGCATTACGTGCAATACACTTCCACCCTGGAGCGTATGTTCTGCTCTTGCGATTCCACTCTGGGCGGCCGGTTAAGGCAAGACAGAGGCGGGGGGTGTGTAACTGTGTGTGACACACAGTTACACATGGTCCCCCTGGAGGTAGGGTACGTGGTGTCACCACTCACCACCAGCTCGCCACAAGCTGCCCTGCGTTGACTGACTGCACTGGGAATCCAGTGTAGTGTGTATGTGCCATGTGTCCTTTGTATATGTGTGTTACATATTATATATGCTTGTGTATCAATAAAGCCTAGAGTACGTCAGTAAACTTCGATCGTTTCACTTGTCTCACACCTCCCACCTTTATATGGTGACCCTGCCGGTCGGTGCCTCCGTGCACCGGCGGTACGGCTGTGCGCTTGCGCCGTCCGCATAAATCAAAATAAATTAGAATAAACTATTAAAAATTATAAATATTGTTGCGCGTAAATTTTGAATAAAAATCAAGAAACAAGAATTATGAAAGTAAATTTAAAGGCTGAAGAAAGAAGACAGCTTATATTTGAGAAGAAAAAATATTAATAAATACAATTTATGATGACGTGTATTTTTCAATACTAAATATTGTACTTGATTTATTTGTGTACATGTATGACTTTGGATTTAAAATAAATATTTTAAAACAAAAAAAATAATGAAGAAATATGAAGAAATAATAAGTAAGTAAAAATAAAATGAAGCTTATTATGAAGAAAGTGTTTATGAAGATAAGAAGAAGAAAAAGTTGATAGCAGAAGAGAAGAAATAATTAAATTATTAAATTAATGCATACCTATGAGAACAAATAAAGCTGAAAGGAGAATAGTACCTATTTATGACGTCAAATAAATAAAGCAAGAAGTAATTATTAAGTAAGAAGAAAGAAAATTTTCTTGGAGCGATGTCCAAGGTTATCTCAGCCCATCCAGCTTGCAGCAGTAGCAGCAGTCAAGGAGGAGAAATCAGCATCGTGATCGTCCTCAGGCGACAGGCGATAAGGAAAATCACAGGATTTGACAACCACGGCCAAGACATACGTTTCTACGAAAGTTGTATCCTTTTGAGTAAATACCTAGTAGATATATTTCATATACAAAAGATTTTTTTTTTTTGCTGGAGTAGTTTTATTACGATTTTTATACATTTTGTCATCTTTTTACAAGGTTTTTCTTTTATTGAAATCATTTTTTTCTCTACTGTTTAACATTGTTAATTTTGACAAAAAATAATGACGGAAAATTTTGATCTTGAAACGGCTATTGCTTCTCTTGCCTATTATGAAAAATAATGAAGAAAAGATTATTCAATCGTTAATTGAAAATATAGAATTCTACAGTACCTACTACTTTTAATAGCCTCTCTCAGCAATTTTTAATTTAATTTGTTTTAAAACTAGATTATCAGAACAAGCTAAATTTATTTTAAACCAAAGTTATAGATGTAAAAAAATTATTAAATGCCATGAAACAATTGCTTTTACCAAAAAACTGTCCTATACTTTTGCAAACAAAATTACTAAACTCTAAACAGGGTTTACGATCAATAAAAGAATACGGATCAGAAATAGAAAATCTTTTTGTAGAATTAACTTTGGCACAATCCGATGGCGACAGAACAAAAATTGAAATACTTCGTCCTAATAAAAAAATTGCCATTGATTGTTTTTGTAAATGTCTCAATAATTTCAGATTATATGTAATAATTTCTAGTCAAAAATATAAATCACTGTCCCAATACATTCAGGCAACTATCTATGAAAGTACACTCATGGCTTATAATAAAGTTTCCTTTCAAAACCATCAACATTACATCTCTCTTATCTCTCTCATCTCAGCGTGTTCCCAGTTGCATTCACAGCTGTAATGCTGTGAAGCCCGGGGTCCGCTTTCCGGCTTTTCCTTCTCCACTTCGCACGGTCTTGAGTATCCTTCATTGTAAGACCATTGGCACGAAGATTAGTAGGCAAAAACTGGGGCATCTCCCCTAAAATCATGAAATGGCTATACACAACAGTCATAAGACCAGGACTTACGTACGCAGCACTAGTATGGTAGCATAGGACCACACTGACAACAGTGCAAGACAAGCTACAGCGATTCCAAAGAACTGCATGTCTGGCAATAAGTGGAGGCATGAAAACTTGCCCAACAGCGGCACTCGAGGCAATTCTTGATATCAAATCGCACTAGCCCTCAAAGCATCATACCTCATAGGCGCGATAAACGACAGGATCCACAAGCAATTTGTCTTCGACAAAAAATACAAAATACAATTACATGAGGAATCTTCAGACAGCTCCGGTACTGAAGAAATGAGGGTATACACAGACGGCTCAAAGACACAAAATGGTGTAGGTGCTGGCGTATTCTCTCATGACCTCAACATTCACTCTGCATATGCCCTGGGTAAGGAAAACTCCATCTTCCAAGCCGAATGCGCAGCTATAACCCACGCGGCTACAGAAATTATTAGGAGGAAGGTATCAGGTATGTCCATCCGTATCCTAACTGACAGCGCAGCGGTCCTACTTGCCCTCAGAAGGACACATGTGGACTCTGCCTTAATACAAGAATGCCACAGATCCCTGGAAAAACTCTGTTAGTATAACACAGTCACTCTCCAATGGATCAAAGGACACAGTAACTCACTGGGTAACGATGCAGCTGACGAGCTCGCGCGTCGGGGATCGAGTATGACACCGTTGGGACCTCTTCCTATGGCTCCGATCCCCTTCACGCGGGTTCGCACCTGGATCAGAAATCGCACTAGCGAAGAACAAAATCAATCATGGCGATCCCTCCGGACATGTCGGCAGGCTAGGGAGGCACTACCCCAATGGGATAGTCGCCTATCCCGACGCCTGTTAGCACTACCCCGGAGAAATCTACGCCGTATGGTTGACATTATTACTGGTCATATTGCACTAAACAAACACCTTTACACCCTAGGAATTACAGACAGTCCTCTGTGCAGAGCTTGCATGGAGGCTGATGAAACTGCGAGTCATCTCCTCATCGAGTGCGGTGGCGTCGCACACATAAGAAGAGGGTTCCTGGAACATCAAGGAACCGTGGAGGAAGCCGTGAGGGCGCCGGGGAGCGTTCTCGGATTCCTGCAGGAGCTGGGCTGGTTTGAAAACTGATAACTACGCCGGCTCCACACGCAAAACGGGTTCAGCGCAATGGACCAAATTGCGGAAAAGAAGTCCTCGGGAGAAGTAAGAAGTAAGTAAGACCATTGGCACGCATTTCATCCCCGACGACGTCAAGCCAGCATTTTTTGGGTCTACCACGTCTTCCGGGCTCCGGCGGAGGCGGCATGGCTATAATAATAATAATAATAATAAACGTTTATTTCTCACCATAACCACTAAACATTCCAGTACAACTTAAAACTAATTTACACTATAGGTACCTACAAAAGTTTCCAGTGTTATGACACTATAGAACAATTTAATTCAGCGGATTATGGTGGGCTGATACCTAAACTAGGAAATATCCTGTATCTTAGGTTATCAACCCTCCACCCCAGTGAATGGAAACAAATATACAAGATGAGGGTGTCTGTACTATTATTTACAAAGGTATAAGACTATGCAACGAGCCTAACTGAACGCGTATACAATAATAAGAATTGCCCACTAGTACTTACTCTAATACAGACAATACAATCCAACAAGTGACACAGTTTGCGAGGAAAAATAAAAGCAAATACAGTAGGGTAGTTAACAAAACCTACTGCGTGGCCGCAGGCTGCTCAATGTGTTTATTAAGCCTGTACCATAGTGAGCAGCGTGAGCGTTTATTTATTATGTTTTGGATACTACTTTCATATATTATTAATTGTATATGTCTGTTTATTGGATTAATTACTATTATTATATCTCAATGATTATTATTTAATTTATGTATTCAGTGAACTGTATTCAATCAACATTGCTAAGTTGTTAATTTTTTTATTTTATTTTATTTCTTGTAGGTATTAGTTTGATTGCAAGTTTTTGATACATTTTGTAACTATGTAACAAAAATTAAAGTTTCTTTTTAATATAAATGATAGTTTTAATTGTTTATGTATGTTTAATGATTTTATTTTTATTTATTATATCGATTTATATTAATTCTTATTTATTCCAAAACCATAGAAATATAAGTACGAAAAAAAAAAGGGAAGATATATATATATAATTATCAGTTTATGTTATGTATTACGACACAACCCTGAGAATATTTTCCGTATCGTTGTAGGATAAGGTTTTAAGTGCATTCTTCATTTTAGATTTTAAGGTTGTTCTATTTATTTTGTAAATTAGGTATAGGTTATTAAAATATCTATATAAGTATGGTCCAGTGTAGCAAGACTGCCGGCGTGACTGGGTGGAAAAGAATCTAGGTACGAAGGTGCGGATTTGTCTTTTATTTTTTGGCAGGAGCGATGGGTCAATTTTTTTATGATGACGAAGAACAGAATTAGCAATAAATAGCTGCCTAACCGTAAGCAAACCTGAGTCTTTGTAGAGTTTGTCAGTTGGATACTTCCAGGGTCTACGAAACATTACCTTAATGACGGCCCTTTGAGCTCTCTCTAACTCTATGAGATGAGTCGTAGCAGCTCCACCCCAAACCGGGATGCAATAAGTAAGAAGCGATTGACAAAGAGCATAATAAATTCTAGTTAACAGAGAAGGGTCTGCAGACTCTCTTAATTTTCTAAAAATATGTAGTAATTTACGTACTCTTTGACAAAGGTCTGAAATGTGTGGGACCCAGTTCAGGTTTGCATCCATGATAACGCCCAAATACCTATGTGTATCTGTCTGACTCAACAGGGGACAGCTACATGTGAATATTGGTTCATCGTTTGGTAGACATCCTCTTAAGTGGACCTTTAGGCAAAACTGATCAGGTGGCTTTGTAGCACCACAGGTTCTGAAACAAATATATTTTGTTTTTGACACATTAATAGTGAGGAGATTATTGTCGAGCCAGTCCACTACCTTTTGAAGTCCTTCTTCGGCATACTTTTTAACCTGGTGCCATGTAGTACCCCGGAAAATGAGGGCAGTATCATCAGCAAACGCAAGCAAACTACCATTTTCGATTTTCAATTTACATAGGCTGTTTATATACACTAGGAAAAGTGTGGGACCAAGTGTACTACCCTGTGGGATTCCGTATGTAATAGGTAAGCTAGAACTGTAAGTATTAGACACTTTAACAATTTGGCTACGATCGGTCAAATAATCCCTGAGCCAGTTGAGAGCAGAACCCCTGACACCAAGATACTCCAGCTTCGCCAGTAGCAGTGAAATAGATACAGTGTCAAAGGCTTTTTTAAGATCAAGGAAAACAGCAAGACATCTATCACCTTTGTCAAGAGATTTAGTAATTATTTCAGTCAGACTAGTAACAGCATCCTCTGTATTTAAGCCAGATCGGAAACCGAATTGATTACCTGCCAACAATCCCTTGCTTTCCAAGAAGTTAGTTAAACGAATATTTACCACCTTCTCTATGATTTTACTGATTATGCTGAGCAAGGAGCTATACATTTGTTTCCCACGTAACATGCCGGTTTCCGCAAGACATGACCATACCAGCGTAGGCGACCTTCTTGCAGTTTGTCTGCTATGTCACGGACATGAAGGCTGCCGCGGATGCGGGTATGTCTCTCGCGATCTCTCCGTGATACTCCGCAACTATTCCTCTACCCAACTTGGGTCGGTGTACTATTTCGAAGGAGTAATTCAATCTTGTCTCATAGTTCTTTGAAATCAAGTGTTTGAATATTGTTTTGTTCTTGTTTGAAAAAGTTATTAGATGTTTGAAATTGTGAATATTAATTTCAATGATTGGCATTTGTATTTAAAAAACATATTACATAACTACTGTATATTGTTTTATATAAAATGAGGGGAGGTGTAGTGTAGTGAGTAGGTATTTATTGGGCTTTTCAGAACACACATCCTTTAGCGCTCATTTTTATTCGCTCAAGGATGTGTTCTGAAAAGCCCAATAAATACGTTGAAATTTAAATACTTAATTGGGCTTTCTAATCCACTTCAACAAAGGCCCTCCGCCCCTTTTGGGTCAGTTCGTTACACTTTCAGTCAGAACTACTATGTTTATATCCATTTGGGCTTCCAGTCGCATTTTATGTCGATGAGCATTTTTGGAAACGCATCTTCCACTTCAGTCAGGTCTACTTCTTTTCCATCTATTCTGGTGACTTCCAATCGAATTTTAGACCATAATGTAGTGTATTTTTGCGAAGGTATTAGAATAGCATCATATTGCTCATAATTTATAATTTTAACTATGTGAAGACCAAGTACTTTCTCAGAAGTAATTATTATATCCACGTAATCTCCAATATTCAAAGATGTGTCAACTGATCCGGTGATAGTCATTTTCACTGTGCGAATGCCACATATTTTTCTCTTATACATGATTACAATATCCACGTGATCCCCAATATTCAATGACATGTCAACTGATTCGATGAACAGGTAGATATTTTAAAATAGCTGATACCCTGTTTTCCAAACTACTTTACAATAACTGATCAAAATTATAACTGAATCACATACTTATATCATATCACAGAGTCAGTTTGTTTCGATATATATAAACCGTTGCTTAAAAAATAAAAAAGTATTCAATCAAAAACTGTCTTAGTGGTTAAAAGGATGAAATTCGTTAAACAATCTCAAACTTTACAATTGAGTAGAATATGTAGAGAGAAAAAGTAGATGTTTCTCGACATGGTGACCTTCTACCTAATACTATTCGATGTATTATTTGCGGTCCCTCGAATTGTGGGAAAACTAATTTAATCATAGGTCTTCTATTACATGAAAATGGTTTACGTTTTAAAAATGTTTATCTTTATGCAAAAACATTGTATCAACCGAAATATGTGTTTTTAGAAAATGTTCTTAATTTAGTGCCAGATGTATCATTTGTAAAATATAAAGATAATGAACTTGTTTTAAGTCCTCACGATGCAAAATCACACTCAGTAATAATATTTGATGATGTCGCATGTGAGAATCAGTCCAATATGAGGGATTATTTCGCAATGGGTAGACATAAATTTATTGACTGTTTTTACTTGAATCAAACGTACAGTAAGATACCTAAACAGCTAGTAAGAGACAACGCAAACCTTTTAATACTATTCAAACAGGATGATGTGAACCTCCATCATGTATATGATGAACACGTTAATTCTGACATGTCGTGGTCCAAATTTCGAGAAATGTGTTCAAAAGTATGGAGCGAACCCTATACCTATTTGGTAATCAATAAAGATTGTATAAAGAATAAAGGCTGTTACAGGAAAAATTTTGATACTTTTATCTTGTTTGATGAGGATAAAAATACGAGCATATAAGAAGATTTATTCGATAATCATCTTCAGTTGAACTATTACCATACTAAGAAAATAACGTATATTCATCAAGTTCAAAATGGAAAAAGAGTTGAAGACTCAGATAGTTAAAATAGCAGAAGCTGTTAAAAAGAAAATCAAAGATATGAAAAGTATGGAATCCTATAATGAAAATGTTTTGAATACAGTTTTTAGACCTGTTTCTGACCCAATGCATCAGTTAATTAAGGATGGGGACCATAAAATTAAATCAAAAGAAGTAAAGGATCATCATATTTAATCTCCTCATCGCATTTTAACAAAATTCTGAAGATGAATGTGGTGAAGATGATTCTGATGAAGATATTAGTTTAGAAAAATCTAGAGACTCTACCAATACCAGTAATACATCGTTTAGAACCGTTGAGTCAATACCTAGTCCTAGTCAAAATACTTCGTCCTGGTCACTTTCCTCCGAAATATTTAATGATGTACCTTTTGGTGTTAGACGAGAACGAGGTAAATTAATGATGGGTTCAGCACGTGTGCATATAAACGATCAAAATATTATATCTGTAGCAGGACGTGATTATCAAATTACACCAGGGTTGCAGGAGCTATTGTTAAAAAAAATACCTAATTTGGATGTGGTGACTGAAAATGACTGTCAAGAATATAAAACCATGTTATTAGACACAAATGCTCATCGACGAGACTTTGATCCCAGTAAACCAATTAAATCTAATAAAGGACGGAAGTACTTGCATATCATTAAACCGCTTTTTAGACTCCGAAAGCCTTCGACATCTTCTACCAGTAATGTTGATGATATCAGCGCTGGAGAAGGTTTAATACTTAAAAAGAAATATAAAAAAAATACTGACTACGTTTACTGGGATGACCCTAACGAATTAGTAGAAAGGCTAAAATTATTAATAGCTTCTAAAGATGCCGGAAACACTGGTCTGGATAACGAAATAATTTCAATCATAGAAGAACTACGTGAAAATGGTAGTATAAATTCATAACCGCATATCATACTTAGATCATTTATTATTTCACTGCGACCGAATTCAGTTCAAAATGAATGTTGATAAATTTGGTCACCATGTTCATAAAAGACTGCGTTTGTCAGAAATACGAGATTGTTCGAAAAATCAACTACTTAGATCGGAAAACGGAGATTTTGATTTAAAATCATTTCGATTGAGAGGAGTTCCAGAACCTGTAGCACATGATGATGTGGTGAATAAAAAATATGTGGATAAAAAGATTGCTGATGAAATAACCGCTCATATAAAGGCAATAAAAGAGGATGTGATAAATAATCTCGATCAGTTTGAAAAAAAGTTTTATACTAAAGACTACATCGATAAAATTATTAAACTATAAAATGGCGAAACTGCAAGTGGTAGATGAAATTCATAGATCAGCACGCAAAAATTTTTATCGTCGTAATGTGATCTTGAAAGGAATGGACGACTTATGGCAAGCGGACCTTGCCGACTTTCAATCATTTAAAAAGTATAATAATGGATACGCGTACATTTTAATTGTCATTGATGGTTTCTCAAAATATGCTTGGATGATTCCTTTGAAAACAAAATCAAAGAAAGAGGTTCTTTTAGCATTTACTCAAATTATAAGGGAAAGTGGTCGTATCCCTAAAAACCTACAAACTGACAGAGGCACAGAGTTTTATAACGATGATTTTCAAAGACAAATGCAGTTAATGAAAATTAACCATTATTCATCGTATTCAACAAAAAAAGCTTCAATTGTGGAAAGGCTAATCAGAACATTGAAGACTAAATTGTATAAATGTTTTAGTTATAATGGTAACTATAAATGGATAGGAAAAACTATAAACGGCGTTTTGTTTTCGTATAACAATGAAACACATAGCGTTACTAAGTTTAAACCAGTAGATGTAAATACAAAAAATGAAAACCTAGTGAAAAATAACATTAAAAAATTCCAAGAGAAACGTTGTAAATTAACCAAAAATAAATTTAAAATAGGTGATCACGTTAGAATAAGTAAGTTCAAGAGTAGTTTTGCAAAAGGTTTTACGCCTAATTGGTCTACAGAAATTTTTATAATTAAAACGGTAAATAATACTAAACCAGTTACATATTTAATACAAGATCAACGCAAACAAAATATATTGGGTTCATTCTATCAAGAAGAGTTACAAAAAACGAAATACCCGAATATATACTTAATCGAAAAAAATATTAGGAAAAAAGGCAATAAATTGTTTGTCAAATGGTTAGGGCTCTCTGACACAGAAAACAGTTGGGTGGATAGAAATTCAATTGTATCATAATACATATAAGTGTTAGCATCTAGTATTTTGCTCATTAGGTAAAAAATTATGAGAGGAGGTGGACTGATCAATAACTTGATAAACAATATCCCGTTTGAGCTTCACTTACCAGGTTACAACTATTGTGGACCAGGCACTAGGCTACAAGAAAGATTATTGAGAGGTGATAAAGGTGTTAACAAATTAGACGAAGCTTGTAAATACCACGATATTGCATATAACAATCCGGACCTCTCCGTTCGTCATAAAGCTGATTTACAGCTTATGAAAATGGCTAAGAAGCGATTACATTCTAAAGACGCTGGCAAAGGAGAAAGGTTAGCATCGTGGGTAGTAAACAAAGTTATGAAAGCAAAATTAAAAACAGGTGCTGGAATAAAAAAATTTAAAACCATTGTGTCAAAAATACGTTCACAAATAAAGAAACTGAAATCAAAGGATAACAAAACTGTTATTAAGTATGCTTATGAAGCGGCAAAAAAAAATGTTTCCTAAAACATGTCACGTTCGTTTACCAAGAATAATACCAATCCCTAAAACAGGCGGGATTTTACCTTTGATACCAATTTTTGCGGGTTTATCAGCACTAGGCGCTTTGGCAGGAGGTGCGGCTGGTATAGCTAAAACTGTAAATGATTGTAAAATAGCTCAACAAAATTTTAAAGAATCTGAACGTCATAACAAAACTATGGAGGCTATTGCGCTTGGAAAAGGATTTTATCTTAAGCCATATAAAAAAGGAAGTGGGCTATTTTTGAAATCTACAAAAAACTAATAAGCAGGCTACCCAAACGTGCTCTTACGAATATCGATATTATTAAATACGCTAAAAATATTCCCTACTTTCGTGGTGTGTATATGAGAGATAGATTGCCACGTAAACCAAAACAGATAGAGTGTGGAATATTAAACTTAGACAGTCACAATAATAATGGAACACACTGGGTAGCTTTTGCAAAAATTAATAATTATTGTGAATATTTCGATAGTTTTGGAAATTTAAGACCACCCAATGAATTGGTGAAATATTTGAATGTTAGTGATATAAATTATAATTATACTAGGTTTCAAAACTTTGATACAGTGATCTGTGGTCATTTATGTTTAAAATTTTTGCAAGACTTTTGGTGTCAATATTGTATATATTAGTTATTACGTTTGAATAAAACATCATTTCAAAAATGTCTTTCGCTCTGTCTATAACTGGAAACAGCTCAGTACTAACAACGAACTATTCCCCTCCATTGGAACTTGATGGTCAATACGAGTGCTCTCTTTTACATTTTTCTACTTTTAATTCTATACCAAATGTAACAAATACAAATAATAAATTTTATTACGGCATTAATGAAGTGGTTGAAATTCCTGAAGGAGCGTATGAACTCCAAGACATCAGCGAGTTCATACAATCAAAAGTAAAAAATTGTGTTTTCAAGTTATTGTGCAACAATAATACATTGAAGCTCTCGATATTCTGCTCTAAGGATATTCACTTTGAAAAACAAAATTCTATTGGACCTTTATTGGGTTACAGTAAGACTTTACTGATGAAGGATATATGGCACAAGTCTTTACTGCCAGTGAACATTCTACCTACAACTGTGCTCCGAGTTGAATGTGACATTACTGGAGGTTCCTACATTAATGGAAAATCAAGTCATATAATTCACGAATTTGCTTTGAATGTTCCTCCAGGCTATCGACTAATAGAAATTCCAAAAAATACGATTTATTTTCCTGTTAATAGAAGCACAGTGAATAGTATAAATATTAGAATATTGGATATAAATAACGATTTAATCAATTTTTGCGGTGAGCAAATTCAACTGTACTTACATTTAAAGAAAATATGATTGACTACAATAAATACACTACTACATGTATTCAAAAGATTAGTACCCATCGGGCAATCAAGAAGACTACACATACTAGTGATAAAAAAAAGAAATTGACAGCTGCCAATATACATTTTCTCAAATCGATTGGATTACTAAAATGAGTATTTTAAATATAACTAACCCACCTGCTTATGATAACTCTATAGACGGCATAGAAATTCATTCTTACAAGCCATATACCACTACTTTCAATATAAATGATGAAATTCGGATACCTATAAACCAACAAGATTTATATGTGCTTCCATGTGCAAGTACCTTGTATGTTGAAGCTGTGGTAAATGTTATCAATGTTGAGAAGAAAGAAGCAGCTCAAGCAGTACATTTTACCAACAACCCCCTTTTATTCCTTTTTCAAGATATAAGATATGAATTGAACGGTATTGAAATAGACAAAGTGAAGAATGCTGGTATAACTACTACTATGAAAGCACTGGTGTCTATGAACGCAGACGAGGCGAAGGTATCCAGAGCGTGGGGTTGGGATATACACGGTACAAAAAATGAAATTGCAGGTCATTTTGCTGCGTCAATACCTCTCAGCAATATACTAGGCTTTGCAGAAGATTTTAAAAAAATAATTCTCAATTGCAAACACGAACTTGTGTTGTTACGAAGTAATACTAACCTTAATGCTTTAAAGCTAAACACTGGCGAAAAGGTTGAAAGTATTGACATAAAAAAAATTGTATGGCGAGTTCCTCACGTTAAAGTATCAGGTAGAGAAAGAATTAATTTACTTAAAATACTTGAAAAAGATAGACCCATTCAATTAGTGTATAGAAACTGGGACCTTTATGAGTATCCTTTGTTACCAAAGACTACAAAACACACTTGGTCAATTAAAACTTCGTCACAAATTGAAAAACCAAGATATGTCATTTTAGGATTACAAACAAACAGAAAGAACAACGGTATGAATGATATGTCTCGGTTCGATCACTGCAATGTTCGAGATGTCAAAGTTTTTTTAAACTCTACATATTACCCGTACGAAAGTTACAACACCAACTTTTCATATCATAACTATGCTTTAATATACGAGCAATATGTAAATTTTCAGCAGTCTTATTACAACCGCCCATGCAACGCATTGTTGACTGCACAAGAGTTTAAAAATTTTGCACCATTATTCGTGATAGACTGTTCTAGACAGAACGATAATATTAAATCAGGACCGGTGATCAACATTCGCCTCGAACTAGAGTGTGATAAAGAGATACCAGATCAGACATCGGCATATTGTCTAATTTTGAATGACTGTATAGTCGAATACAGACCTCTGAGCAACATTGTTCGTAAAATATCATGAACTCGATTATTTTCGTTGATGTTCAAGGATTCAAGGATTGCTATAATAAATTTATTATCAAAGAGTTTGCATTATCTACTGAGGAGTTCACTCAAGTTTTTTTAATTAAACCTCCATATGCATATACTTCATTATCTACGAAAGAAAAGAAGACCGTTCGATACCTTGAAAGACAGAGAGGGATCACTTGGAGTGAGGGTCATATTGATTCTAGAGAATTTAAAAGAATTATTACACCAATAATGCAAAACAAAACTATTGTAATGAAAGGTCTCGAGAAACAGAAATGGATAAAGGAACTGTGTGAAGAGTGTGTGTTATTAGATATCGAAAAAATAGGTAGTCCTAATTTTTTGACGTTATATCAAACATATTGCATAAATGAATGTAACTTCAATTGTTTAAGTCATAAGAACTTTTGTGCACTAAAAAATGCTATTTGTATAAAGAAATGGTACTTAGAAAATATTTAGTTTTGTCATGATAAAAGGTAAAATCAAGTTTTTTTTTGAATGTTTTATGTATAAAGAAGTTAATGATAGAAAAAAGTGTATTTTTATAAATTATTTGTAAATATATTTCATTTTTATGAATAATAATAAAGCAAGATAAATTTATAGCGTTTTTTATTCATTAGTTAATAAATTCTAGAGTAATATACAAACTTATTACATACAAAATATTTATTTTAATTTAAAATATAATTTTCATGAATACACACATATTAACTACATAAAATTAAGTTACAAGGAGAAATTAACTCTACTTACATATTTAAGTATTTATTCCAAGATATAGGTACTAAGCTATACACTATTTATATTTAAGTTAACACCCATAATTTATATTATTTACATTACCATTCAATAATTTTATTTCTTTAACAAAACCTTAAATAACCATAATTAGAATTACACAAAAAAAAATTAAAAATTAAAATCTAAATAATAATTAATTTATATACGTACATAAATTTACTTAAACTATTATATACATATTTTACAATCAAAAGTTATCACTAGTTAGCTTTTTACTAATTTTACTAATTACATTTTCAGTCAGGTCCATAATTTCATCAAAAGTATCACTCAACACATATTGCGCACTAAGTATCACGTTTTCGGTACTATCACTGCACTGCGATGAAGAATAACTACTAGCTTCGTTTTCCAAATCCAACACCTGAATTTTTATCATTCTTATGCCTTTCTTTGCTTTGCTGATAACAAAAGAGGAGGATGAAATTCCACTTTTCTTTTTTGCAGCTTCTTTCTTTTCTTCTATTTTCTTTAGCTCTGCAATCCGATTTCTCCATCCTTGGAAGCATTCTTCAGCGTCTTCGATGGGATCTTGAGCGTATTGGGAGCACAATATGCAAGTCTCTTGCGAGTCCGTCATGATCTGTAAAGAACAAAATATAAATTAAGTGACTAATAACAAGAATAATATTTTAAAATACTGTATCGGTTAGGCATTATTAATGAAAAATATGTCTACTTACGTTCAGTTATAAAATTGAAGGCACTAGCTGTGAATCGATGTAGTGAGCGATGATGTATCGCAGTTTGGCTGTTCAATATACAACTGAAAAACCATTACAAACAGAACAAGTCTTTTATAAATAAAATTTGATTATATTGCAAAACACGGTGTTCCTCGCAAAACTAAATAAACAGGAATAGACATGTCTGTACATGATGTTCACCTTGTAACTAGCAGGTATATCAATAAAGTAGCTATCATATTTCATATGAGGCTCAATAATATTCTAATTTTAAGTCTTTCATTTGACAACCTCTGTGGCGTTACGGTTACCATGCTCGCCCGCCACTCACGAGGTTCTGGGTTCGATTCCCAGCCAAGGCATTGTGTAAAATGATATTTTTAAAAATTCCTTGGGTCTTGGATGTTATCTAGTTTTAAGTATCATAATACATCACAAATTTTTCATCACAAATAGTTATATAAGTTCATTCGATTCATCATCATATTTGGTGTCACGAACTCAATATTTTTTTATAAATTATCATATAAATGAAAATATTATGATATCGAATGTTTTTTGGGATTTGCGAGTAAATAAAACAAGATAATGATTTATTAAATATAATATTTATTAAAAATAAAAATCTTATTGAGCTACATTTTACTTAATATTACACTATTATATTCTAAACCGCTTACAAAATTTTATTTAAAAACTATAACTATGTATACATAACAAAACTCTTATCTACAATTTTCAACCCAGCCTTTTCTTCGTAATTTAATTACGATCCATTATCAGTGCATTCAGAAATTCAGAACCAACTTGACTTATGTCCCCAGGATAAAGTACTGGTTCTATCTCGCAATATAACACGTTTGTCGTCATTTGAAGATAATGCAACTTTGTCAATTGCTTGCGTGAAAAGTTCATGTTTAAGAGATTTAAATACTATATTTTTTTTTCTTAAGGACTTGTTAAACAATAACACTTTATTATAATCTTTAAAATGAATGTTTTTAATTTCAGATTTTTTTACACCCTTAGCTTTTTTTATTTCTTCGTCTTCTGTTTTAACACAATATAGTTTCGACCTCAAACCCACAAATTCTAAAATTAATTGCCCCCCAAACTCATCTTTAAATTTCCCCGGTACTTTTTTATTTTGACGTACAATATTGTACTGATTATTTTCGATAAAATTACTTGTATCAAAGTATGGATGAAAATACAATTTTATATCTTTATATATATCTTTTGTCTCAATTGAATATAAGAAACTATCAGTATCTGTGTAACAAAGCCTCAAATTGTTACCGTAGTATGGTTTAACAATAGAATAGTGAAAGTCATACATATGATGCTTAGAAATTTCCAAGACAGTAAATCCTATGTAAATAGGTTTATCTAAAACAACTGACTCCGGTTTCATTTGAACAGCCACCAAATTTTCCCCAAAAATAGTGCAACTATGAAAATTTGGTCTTGATATTAGTTGTTCAGCTGTGTATGTTTTTTTTGTTTTATTTCTAGTGTCAGACCACTGATTAACTAAATTAACGTTAACCCTTTTTTCTGGATCTTCTAATGTTTTTCCAAAGACACTGTTATTCAATAATTTAAAAAAATCTTGTTCGAATACTGACTTGGCTCTTTGACGTAATTTTGTATTTAAATCAATATACTGTTTTAAGAATGGACTTTGTTTAAATTTTATAACGCGGTGAATTTTTTTTAGCAGCAAACCATGTTTTACACATGTTTTTAAATGTACGTAGTGAATAACATAATTAAATTTGTCATACAAATTGGGAATAAGCTTTGGAATTTTGGACCCAGGTGGAGCAAATTTTTCAGCACAAAATGGTAGGTCATTATGCAAGTCTTGTAGTCGCTCTGGGTATTCTAAGTCTACTTCCAAAATGTAACCATATTCCGAATCATCGGGTATATCGAGGAAATTAAGTTTTGCTACATCTGTTTGGTTTAATAACTCAAAATTTGAATAAGGCATATAAGAGCACATGGCATAACCATACAAATTATTGCAATCAATGTATAGTAAGTACTTATCGGGTTCAGTTGCATCATAATTAGGTAAATACTTGTTGTTGGCCTTAGCATATCTATTTGAACATAAACAGATTCCACCTCGAATTCCTTTTTGGATTATACGTATAATTTCTAGGTTATCAATAAGTTGAAGTTTTGCTTTTGTTATGAGTAACATTGCGTCGAAAGAAAGAGACGGCGCAGTCATGTAAAAACAAGGGTCGAGCCTGTAAAATTTTTTACATGTTCGACGAAAGTTTTCAAATATATCTGCTAGTAAAATGACATCTGTTTTGAGATACAAATCGGTATATTCACCCAGATCTTTTAAATAAAATGTTTCCCATACTACTTGTGCGTGACAGTAATCGGACTCTGAAACATTTTCATCGGTTAAATGGCTATAGAAACAGTGACGCGGTGGCAAACTATTTTCTTTATATGAATTCCAACTTGTCATATATTCGTAAGGATATACACCTTTTCTTCTCAGAAGATCAAAATGCTTTTTTCTAGGAAAAAAGTTTGATAAGTGTATAAACTCATTGTCATTTAAATTTGCTGCAAGTTTTTCCAAGCTAGCACCTAAAAACTTAAACGAGTCAACAAAACGTACTGGTAAATATTCCTTATTACCGGTATTAAAAAACTTTGTAAAAGATATATAGTTTTCTTTGTTTTTTGCAATAACTTTTATTTTACCAGGCATATCTCCTAACTGTCGAATAAACAAATGGCTGTCATATCCAGAAAGATTATGGAAAAATACTGGAACAAATTTTGGTAAACGGTATTTTAGGTTACAGTAAGAATGAACTGCGCCACGATATCGCCCAGTCATATGACAGTGATCTTTGACTTTATCATCTAGTAGCAACTGTTCACAAAGGAAACAGTGTGTTGACTTGTCGAAATGTTCCTGCTCCTCCCATGACAATAATGTCATAGGAATTGAGTGTTTTAAGATCTTATGTATTTGTTTTATGTCTTTACCAAGAAGATCTAGAAATTTTTCAACACAATCATGTCCGCGATAGGAAACATATTTATTGCGAGAGCTGTCAAATGCACACACGATATAGTATGCAAATGCAGCTGGTACATGTTTTTGTAAAATATTTGTACATTTTGAATTATGCTGGTTATTTTTTGATTCAGGTTCTAATAAAGATTCAAAATCAGCATATATAACAAATGGCATATCTTGCATTCTTTCGAAATGTTTGAACTGAATTACAGTTCCCTGTTCCGGTAATACTGTCCGAACCCCACTACAGATATGAGCATTTAATTTTTCTTGGTTATTAAAGAAAATCATACACTCATCACAAAAAAATATTTTGCCATGATGTTTTGTTAGTTGAGGTCTAAGTAATTTGCTTAAATTTTTTATTAAACAATAATGTTTAAATTGCCCCTTTTCTAACAGTAATAGATTAATATGATGTTTTCTTTTATGGTTAGTTTTATAAACAGGACCAACAATATTGTTCATGTCTCTCAAGCTATATACGTTAATACTAATAAGATGATTATTTTTTTCAAAAATTTTGATGTCCGAGATTCCTACGGGAAAGGTCATATTCTTTGTATTAAGAATATTTTCATAGGAGGGATAAGAAGATGTTCGATGATGATTATTTTTAGCAGGAAACAAAGCTGCCATTATACTCCATAAAAAACAGAAGGAGTCATTATTTTGTATATTTATACACGCACGTTTCAATTTTATATTTCTCGGCAGTTCAATAAAGCGGTCCCCTCTTAAAGGACTGTATTTGTTAATATTTACTTCTAAGTACAAATTACGCAAGAATGCCCAACCACTATCCCGTTCTTGAAATTCGTCTATTTTTTTAATAATAGTGTAAATTACTTTAGAAAATATTTGTTTAAAATCATAATTATTGTGTAATACAACGTTTTCAGTAGCGAAAGACTTTATTTCGCTAGTTAAGTTCGAAGCTAAATTAAATTCGGAAAACAACTCGAAGTTAACTTTGATAGATTGATAAGTGGCTTGCCTCGCCGCTATCAGTTGTTTCAAGCGCGACTTTAAACTTAGTAAAAATTCAGCTGGCGGTGTGACAAGGCTCTCACTACTGTCATCTCCCGTATGAGCAACCTCCGGCCACACCCTATATGAAGCAATTCGATTTCTGAATGCTGTACATATCTTTTGTATACCTTCACAAACTTCGACAGAATTATTATTTTTGTGTGTATTACTTCTAAGATGGGCAGAAAATGCGCTACTTTTTACAGATATGTCACAAACCGTGCAATAGACTGTTTTGTTAACCATGTTTGTAGTGCAGGTAACAAATGAACGAGATTAATCTAAAAAGTTGAAATGATAAACGAAAACGCCTGATGTTTTTTTAATAGCTATGTGGAAAATAATTTTATTGCGAGTAGACAAATAATGAAAATACTGTGAGAGATTTTAAAAGTTAAGTTTTAACTAGTGTAAACCTTTAAACACAATGCGACAAGGAAGGCGTAAAATAAAAAATAGCTAGAATAATGCTTTGGTTTCAACCCAAATGTAAAATTCCAAAGGTTAGAAAAGGCTGGTTTGAAAATTAAACTAGACGTAATAAGTTAAAATTGAAAATATGTAATAAAAAAATCCGCCATGAGTGGGATTCGAACCCACGACCCTCACGTTGACGCCGTGAGTGCACTACCAATTCTTTAGACGTAATAAGTACTTATTTTAAATACTTAAAACTTTTATCACAGAGTAATCATACTCTTTTATTGTATTGACTTTAAGAAAATTAAATGAGATGACGTGTCAAGTCAGCATTAAAAATATTAAAACTAGATAATGTAAACAAGCAAACAAAGACAACAGATAAAACAATAATAGGTATCAGTTATTTATTATTAGTACTAAGGTCCTTAATTTTAGTTTTAACAATTTTAAGTTTTAAGTTTGATTTTAAGTTAAAACCCAATTTATTTTTTCTTGTTAGAAAAGAAAGTACCCTCTTCCTTGAATGAGGGTTTGATTTGCTTTATAAATTCTTTCAAGACCACTAGTTGATCGGCATCGGAATGGGCTTGATACTTTAAAGATATAACTGCATGTTCCCACCGATCTTTTGGGTTCACAGTCAAAATATCTACAGTGTTATAAATTTTAAGTTCTACAAATACGTCTCCAGGTAGAGTAGCGGTGCGACGCAAAGCACCATCAGCAACTCTTCTTGTCAACACTGACTGCAACGCGTGCTTCTTAATAGACTTCTGCTGGAATACCGCTTCGTCTTCGTCTTCACTTTCAAACCACCCGATGGATTTCGTTGGTTTTCTATTGGGAGCCTTCCTCTTCGGGGCTGGCTTGGAGACTGGTTTGGATCTGAAAAATAATAATGATTCATTAAATAAAATTATATATATATACAGGGTCTAACAAAATATACTGAAACTATTTTAAGGGTGGATTTAGTCCACGATACTAAACAACTTTCCCCAAGGAACATATATCGAAATATGAAAAATTATTTTTGACCTTCCATACAAGTTGCCCGATCAGCTGATCCGAGTTTGTATGCAAAGTGAAAAAATATTTTTCATATTTCGATATATGTTCCTTGGGGAAAGTTGTTCAGTATCATGGACTGAATCCACTCTTAAAATAGTTTCGGTATATTTTGTTAGACGTTATATATAGTTATAATTGCAGTTATTGCTAATCTACTTAAAATAGAGTAGAGAGATTAAGAGTGGTTTGAATTGACAAAATGTCCAAATAAACTCAAAAACTATTGAACTGATTTGAAAACAAGAATTAAGTATATTTTAAAAACAAAGAAGACGTCTGCTTTCAAAATTTTATAGCCAATGTCACTACCACAATTCTCTTGAATTTAACAACACTTCATTCATATCAAAACCGTTCTACCATTTGGGCGGTAGAACTCGCCAATTAAATGAACATACATACATACTTATACCCAAAAAACATTACCCTCATTCGGACACGGTCGAGTAAAAAACTTTTACTACTAGAAAACAATCTTATCCAAAACTAACATAGATTGTACATAAATATTTTTACAAATAATCACTGAACATATTTAACCGATTCCCTGTCCACAAATGAGATACAATAGTAAAACAAATTGAATTGTTTATAATATAATATGAATTCATGGGACAGAGAACCTGTTAAGTTTAGAAAATATAACAAGATGTTATGAAATGAATTAAACTAGCAAGATTTTTGACAACGGGACAGGTGATAGTAAAAATAAAAGCTAGTACCTAATAAATAATTTGAGAAAAGTAATGGATAGTACATACTTTTTAGGGGTAACTTCCTCGTCAGATTCAATATGATCTTCCGAATAATGTTTCTTGGCTCTCTTGGTACCGGTTGAGGTGGTTCTGAAAAGAAAAAAATATAATTGTAAGTCGAAATAATTTATAACCACAGTAAAGTTGAGAAAACTTCGTAAACAAAACATAATTTGTGATGTTAATTTTGTTACTACTCCTGTAAACTAATCATAATAATTAATTAAGTACTACTTTGAAACATTTAAGTAATATTAAAAATAAACACATACTTTACGCTGGAAGAAGTAGTCCCCTCTGCTTCTGAATCCACAAACTCTTCTAGAAATTGTTTTTTTGCTCCCTTGCTGCTGCGCTTAGCGGAGTAATATTCAGAATCCGACCTGCAAGTAATTTGTACATAAGTAATTAATAACGATGAAGAGAGAAGATACGAGTACCTATATAAAATTCAACAGAAATATACATGAACAGACAGAAATATAAAATTAAGTGATGAAGAGACAAGATATATAAAATTCGATAGAAATATACAAATATACATGAACAGACAAAAATATAAAATTAAGATTTATTTTATATTTCTGTTTGTTATCACAGTTTCAACATAAAAATTATTCAAACTTACGAACATGATTTCACGTGTGAAGATCTTCGTGGTGATAACAAAGTTTCAGCTGGTTGACGACGAGCAGAGAGACCTCGTAGATCAGTTGTACACATGTAGAGCTTCGACAGAGCTTGGTCAAGATGCAAATCGCAAAGATAATTTGGAGTGCATCACACCAATAAACGAATTAAATAATGCGTTTTAGCTAAATCATCAATTATTTTACAGGTATTGTAAACCTTTAGGTTTGCCAAAGAAACTCATGATTTACGTACAACAATTAGCAATGTGCAATGCAAAATGGTTTACAAACTCTGTATTTTTTAAAACATAGGCACTTTATTGAAGACATAAGCACTTTATTTTATTTCCTTTGAAATAATAAGTCGAAAACAAAAGTTTAATGTTTCATACTTCCTTTGTAACACGATCATCAAACACACCGTCTTTATCAATAGCGCACCGCAAATGTTATTTCAATTTATTACCCAACTGTCAAAAAAGGGTTATGTAGTTCTAATTTAAAATAATATTTCGTATTTTACTTTAGGTAGGTATTTGCACTTAGTAACTTCCATCCTTTACAACTGCATATGTTTGAGAACCTCTCTTTGTCTTTACAATGTAGATGTACTTATGCTACTTTTAGCATAACGCGCTATCACGATTGATTATCATCAGTGTTGGATTAACACCGCAGCAAGAGGTGTTGGCCACTTACACACACGAAAAACAGTAACCATAGCAAGAGTAGGTAATGCTGCGGGCCTCGCGCAAAAAGGGGCCCCGCGCTAAAGGTGTTACATTCTAAATTGCTACATCTCGTTAGACCTAGCATTGAGCTGCCTAGAGAATTAAGCATTGGGTGTATGAAGAAATAAGATATGGTAAAAAAATCCATGCGAGCAGAGCTGTTTCAAGAATTTTTACATCATAAATCTTATTTATTTATTTAATAAGATTAAGATAGTATAGCATTGTGAATTCTTAAAATAACCCGTACAATCTAGTAGGCATACATTTTCGATTTGCATATACTCCACCATCCCCTCGTAACACTCGTGACTCGAGCCCCTTAAAATAATTGGCTACGGACTTCGCACTTGCTTAATCCGCCACTGATTATCATGTTACGCTCAGGAATATTCACGTGGGAGCGCATAACTGCAGGTTTAGCAAAATTTATCATAGTGCTTGAATAGTGTTACTTTTATTCGATTTATATTCATAGGTAGAATCGATAGAAAATATTCGCAAAACAATTTACAAGTAAACTTCTTTGAAAAACGGAAAGGTGTTAATTGAAACTAGATATGCTACCTACTATTAAACGGTTTACCAATTCATCACACAGAATTCTCTAAACGTTAATATGATTTGATATAATATAATCGATTACCGAATAATCGATTGTTTATCACTACCATACACCATGCAATGTTACATCACTAATACATCGTGGTTCATTTATTGGCAAACCGCATTTGTACAAGGATCGTGATTGTGTAAAGTGTAAAAATGTAGTTTAAAAGTTATTTTGTCTAGTATGATATGTGAAGTGATCTGAAAACTCGTGGTGGTTTTGGGGGGAAATAATATTCACACTGGAGTGTGATTTGGAATATGAAATTGGTTTGATATAAAGCGATGATCTATAGTATTAGTCACGGTGGATATCATTGTCTGCGAAGGATCTCATTTACTGGGTACCCACAAAAACCTACGGGTGATCGGGACGAGCCTAATCTGGACCAGCAACGAGATAATTCTTTCGCAACTACAGACGTCCCGTTGACTTTGCTATTAAATATCCGTCAAGCGAAAGTTCTTTCTCATCGCTCACGATAGTTTTCAATGTTGAGGAATCGTATTTAATGGGTGCTAACAACCTACGGGTCATCAGCACGAGCCTAATCCGGACCAGTTTGCGATACCTCAGTACTGTCGAAGACGTGTCTTGGGTCATGAGGTAGAATGATCGTCAAAGCGATAGATCTTTCGCATAGTTTACAGTGGGTATCAAAATACCAATGTCCTGACTTCGATATGAAGAAATTGTACTTACTGGGTGCCTACAATCTACGGATGAAAGGTACGAGTCAATCTGATCCAGTGATGCAATATCTGATTGTCGGAGACAGGGCGTCCTGTCAAGCATGCGTAGAAATATCGTTCTTGGTGCAAACTAATATAATCATCGTATCAGAACAGAGAGATTTTCCTTTCCCATCATTCACTACGGTTTAATCGTGTAATAATAGTTTAAGGTGATAGTGAATATACCTCGGGAAGTGGAAACTTGATTCGAGTAAAATACAGGTGAGTTAAGCATGATATCATATCTTTTATTGAGACTTTTGAAAAAGAGGGGCGGAGGCCTTTGATGAAGTGAATTAGAAAGCCCAATTAAGTATTTAAATTTCAACGTATTTTTTGGGCTTTTCAAAACACGTATCCTTGAGCGAATGACAATGAGGTCAAGGATACGTGTGTTGAAAAGCCCAAAAAATACCTACTGTAGTGTGTATGTGTCAACCTTTGTATATGTGTGTTACATGCTTGTATATCAATAAAGCCTAAAGTAAGTCAGTAAACTTCGATCGTTTCACTTGTCTCACACCTCCCACCTTTACAGGGCGATGGGGTCCTCACGTCCCGACGCCGTTATTATTATTATAATTATTTACTCGGCATCCGCGGAAGACCAGTGTCGTGGCTTGTACAACGGTCTACGAAGATCACGACACATGCTGAGCGAAGGCCGTTTTGGTGCATGCTTATGTAATGTAGCTAAGTAATTATTAAGTTATAAGTATGTAACCAAATAAACAGTTTAACTTTCTTTCTTTCTTTCAAGAAGAATCCAAAAATGCAATAAAAAAATAAGTAAAAATCCACACTTTTTTTACAGAAATGGCCTTGGTGCTGACTATGTTAAGAAAACTCTTTCCTAGTACTGTAATTTTAGTAGGTACCTGGTATAATATTTAGTTTTACATCTTTGTTAATATTTACATACAATGAAACAAGACAGTTTAGTCCCCTTGATATGTACTAGCCTTAACCCATAGTTCATAAATATGTATTAATCTCGTGGTCTTTTCGCCTGCAACAATGTTTTAATCCTATGTTTGGTAGCAGAGCGTAGGTTGCTGTAGGATTTATATTTTTCAGATGGCACAAACAAAGTTGTCATAATAAATAAAGGAACTGCGAGTCGGACTCGTACATGAAGGGTTACTTACCACCGTATAAAGTTTTAAAACGCTGAATAAACACGTTTCTTGTATGACGACCCCCTTTAATTTTTAACTTTAACGGACAGACAGACGGACAGGCAGACGGACAGACGGACAGACGGACAGACGGACAGACGGACAGACGGACAGACGGACAGACGGACAGACGGACAGACGGACAGACGGACAGACGGACAGACGGACAGACGGACAGACGGACAGACGGACAGACGGACAGACGGACAGACGGACAGACGGACAGACGGACAGACGGACAGACGGACAGACGGACAGACGGACAGACGGACAGACGGACAGACGGACAGACGGACAGACGGACAGACGGACAGACGGACAGACGGACAGACGGACAGACGGACAGACGGACAGACGGACAGACGGACAGACGGACAGACGGACAGACGGACAGACGGACAGACGGACAGACGGACAGACGGACAGACGGACAGACGGACAGACGGACAGACGGACAGACGGACAGACGGACAGACGGACAGACGGACAGACGGACAGACGGACAGACGGACAGACGGACAGACGGACAGACGGACAGACGGACAGACGGACAGACGGACAGACGGACAGACGGACAGACGGACAGACGGACAGACGGACAGACGGACAGACGGACAGACGGACAGACGGACAGACGGACAGACGGACAGACGGACAGACGGACAGACGGACAGACGGACAGACGGACAGACGGACAGACGGACAGACGGACAGACGGACAGACGGACAGACGGACAGACGGACAGACGGACAGACGGACAGACGGACAGACGGACAGACGGACAGACGGACAGACGGACAGACGGACAGACGGACAGACGGACAGACCGTAATATGGGTTGCATGTTAAACAAAATTCTAGATAACACTTGTATAAATTACTGCTTCCCGGATGCAACCCATGCTCAAATTTTAGACAAAATTAAATCAACCAAACTGAGTTGTAAATCTACTGTTATATTATTAATAGGTAACAAAGTAGGAAAAAAATCTGCTGTATGGATTATTTATCTGAACTAGAAGTAAGCAAAATAATATTATGTGCGTTTCCATATCTCCGTTGCCAGTCTCCATCAAATTACAGAAACATTCACTATCTCAATACTTTCATACATAATATGACATGTCGTTATAGTGATAAATTTGTGGTTTTTGACACAAAAATTTTTATAAGTGAATGTCACGTGACAAAAGATAATATTTATCTTTCAAAATATTATAGACGTAAGATTGCTACATTGGTAGCAAATATTATTAATTTTTGGACGAATTTACATTGTAAACAAGATTCTAGTTTTAAGACACCTATCAAGTTTATGTAACGGTAATTCTGTAGACTTGACGGCAGATTTAAACTGAACATTCAGACAACGGGAAAGCCTCATGAATTAAGAATAGTTCATCAAAATTTACAAAGTCTTTCCGGCAAAGAATGATTATAAAATTAGTTTTAGAAGAATAAGATGTCGACATTTTATGTTTGACTGAATATTGGCTGCATGAGAGTCAGATGAAGTTCAGCCTAAATAACTATAGTATTGTTAGCTGCTTTAACAGAAAATCTGCTCAACGAGGGGGTTCCATAATTTTTATAAAAGATTATTTCCGTAGCAAAGAGCGGAAGGATATTGTCAGACTTTCTGTTGAGCGCTGTTGTGAGGAACTAGATTATCATATAATTGTTTGTGTATACAGTCCACCAGATAGTAATTTCAAAAGTTTTGTTAAAAGCAATGGACCAGGTTCTTAAGTCCTGTTCAACTAGTAAAAAGAATTTAATAGTTTGCGGTGATTTTAATGTTGATATTTTAGTACATAATCCAAAGAGCACACAAGCCAGCCAACCAGAATTACAGCTACATCAGCCACATGTCTAGATAATTTTTTTAGTAATATTGAATATTGATATACAGATTTATCTGTTATAAATAAATTGTCTTCAGATCATTCTGGTGTATATGTAGCTTTTGTCAAAGAGCCCACCAGCAACTTAAGAAAAGGAAAGATCTTGTGTAGGCCGATTACTTCTAAAAACATAGAAAACTTTAAAATAATTTAGATAACAAATTATTATCAGTTGTATATACAGGAAATGATCCTGACGACCATTATAATAAACTATTTAGTACTGTTTCCTCTGAGTATTCTAAAACATTGAAACAAAAAAAGTAGTAGTTCATAGTAAATCACAGTTTAGTGAATGGGCTACTACCGGCATCTACATAAGTAGGAGAAAGTTATATGATCTATATGCCCAAAAACAATATAATTTGAATCCTTCTTTTATAAAATATGTTAGAAATTATTCTAAAATATTTAAAAAAGTTTGTAGACAAGCCAAGTCTTATAGTATTAATAGTCAATTTCGTAATTCTTATAATTCAATTTAATTATGACATAACAAACAATGTAATCTCAGTCCATCCGTATAACAAATTTTAAGTTTTAAGTTTGTTAGTTGACGTCTTTGGAGAAAACGTGCAGTGCAGTTTGTTGCCGCTTCTTCTGCACTTGCGCCTAGAAAGCGGCGTAAACTTAGCTGTAAGTAACGATTTGACGTCAACATTTGTGCAAAACAAAACAAAGTGACTATTATAAAGAGATAAAGAGATATTATAAATATCCTATGATAATAAAGACTTTTTTTTTAGACGGACAGACAGCGGAGTCTCAGTAATAGGGTCCAGTTTGCACCCTTTGGGTACGGAACCCTAAAAACCAGTGTTTTCACATCGAACATTATTCAAACATAGAGGTAACATGCCAGGTACAATTTACCTCTTTTAGAACTATTTAATTTAATATTTACCTATACTACTGACGATTACTACTAACGTGGTTTATATTTTACGTAAGCACTGACGTAGGGGCGTTAGAGGCCCGTACTATAAAGTATATTTATATACTTTAAATATATAAACCTACAATACCACTCACTCACTGACATAGTTGTTTGCCCTGTTCCAGGGTGACAGGGGTAATGATTTATATACCGTCGTGTAGAGGGTACTTCAGTTTACAGTGAAGATGTTTTTTTGCGCATTATTGCATAAAAGCCATTTGTATGCCTTTCTGCAAACATTGCGGAAGCGCTACAGCGGCGAAGCAGCGCGAAAAGCATACGAAAAGCGTCATTATAAAGGACACGCAGAGAGCTGTAAGCTCGACCCACAGACTGCCCGAGTAAAAAGACGAATAGGCTATTAAAAGGCTGATTTAACTGATGTAGAACATCGGGCAAATCTGCGTGTCAACATATTACTCCTCACCGCCAACGCCCTGCGCTCCCGGATCTCTATGTCCAGGTCATCCCCTAGGTCATCCGTAAGTATGTGCCCTAGATATTTTAACCTATCTACAACCGTAAGTGTATTACCTGCTAGCTTTACTGCAGGAATATCATCGGGTCTTTTGTTACCCGCTTTAAATACTTGTATAAAACTCATTTTTGGGTTATAAATAAGTCCATATTCCATTGCATACCTCTCGCACACCGAGACTAGCTCAAGGATTGAACCAATCGAAGGTCCCAGCAACCTGGCTGATTTTCTGGAGGAAGAGGGACTCTTTGTGATGAACTCTTTCTTCAAGAAGCCGCCAAAGAGGAAATGGACCTGGATGGGTCCTAGTAAAAATAACCAGCCCCCAGTCAAGGACGAGATAGACTTCTTCCTGTCAGCGAAGAAGCAGATATTCAATGATGTCTCCGTGATCAATAGGATTAAAACCGGCAGCGATCACCGAATTGTAATAGGCATCTTGAATATCGACCTCCGATACGAAAGGTCAAGGCTTATGAAGTCTATGCTCCGACCATCGCTGAGCCGGATCCAAAACCCCGAAAGCAGTTGAACTCTCCAATCGCTTTGAACTTCGCCAGGATTGCGTTTTAGTGGACGATATAAGCATCGAGTTTATAGAAACTGTCCAAGCAGTGGGATCTAAGTTCTGTAAGTCCCGCTCTAAAAGAAAGCCGCAAAAAATCTCTGCTCAGATCCTAGACCTAATGACACAGCGACGATCCATCTTGCAAGGGCCATGTCTACTGGGCAGAGCCGATTGACTAAGCTGAAGAGGGTCTTATGGGCAGTTATATACATCCGTTGCAAAACCTAACATAAATACGATAGATAAGATCCAAGAGCCAAGTTAACCCGACACTCCGGAAAATCCCGGAAATCAGTCTGTACGAGATTAGGATGGCTCTCAAACAGCTTAAAAACAACAAGGCGCTGGGCGAGGACGGAATCACAGCAGAGCTTTAGAAAGCAGGCGGAACGCCGGTACTAAAAGTCCTTCAAAGGCTTTTTAATTCCGTTCTACTCGAGGGAGTGACGCCAGAGGCGTGAAACGGGGGTGTGGTGGTTCTGTTCTTCAAAAAGGGTGACAACACTCTCTTGAAGAACTTGTGATGCAGCGATCGGCCAGCCGTCTTCGCCGCACACATACGCCTTGGGAATATTCCACTACTCACACAGCTGCTATCGGTACGCGCCGCATACAAACTTGCTTTCGATACAAAACCAGTATGATCTGGTTTCCTCACTAGATCCCCCCGCCGACCGCACCGCCGCCGACTATATAAGGCCATACGAGCCCAGTAGTCGAGGACACTTGCTCGGGTGCCCGCCTCGGTCGCTTGGATCGGATATCTTAGTACGACCAGGTTTCCCTTCCCCCCTTCCTCTTAACCACCCTCGGCCGCCTGGATCGGACATCTCGGTATGGTCAGGGTTCCCTTCCCCCGCACCCCTCGGCCGCCTGGATCAGACATCTAGGTACGGTCAGGGTTCCTGTACTAACCTTACCCCCTCACCCCTTGGCCGCCTGGATCAGACATCTCGGTACGGTCAGTGTTCCCTTCCCCCGCACCCCTCGGCCGCCTGGATCGGATATCTCGGTATGGTCAGAGTTCCCTTTCCCCGTATCCCTCGACCGCCTGGATCAGACATCTAGGTACGGTCAGGGTTCCTGAACCGACCCTACCCCCTCACCCCTCGGCCACCTGGATCAGACATCTAGGTACGGTCAGGGTTCCTGTACCGACCTTACCCCCTCACCCCTTGGCCGCCTGGATCAGACATCTAGGTACGGTCAGGGTTCCTGAACCGACCCTTCCTCCTAACCCCCTCGGCCGCCTGGATCAGACATCTCGGTACGGTCGAGGATCCGTCCCAACCACCCTCCGTCCCGTCCGTTTTGTGGTCGTCCGCGCCACCCCCTCTCACCCCCGTGTGAGGGAGCGTCGCGACGCCGACATGCTACTGCGCGTCCTACCAACCCCTTCAGGGTAGATACACCGTGGGCGCACTACCCCGTGCGCCGCACCAACCCCTACTCGTCCTCAACGTTGGGGGTTGGCGCCCCGACGCTGACGTGCCCGCGCACGCTCAGCGGTACCGTAGGCGAGTGTGCATTTCGCACCCCGCACCCCGCGCCCACGAGCGCCTTGCCACCACCCTATCGTGAGCACACGATAGGGGTGGCAACCCGACGCCCACGCACCCGCGTACGTGCGGCGATACCGTCCCGTCCGGCAGGTCCGTCCGTGCCCTGCCCCCCGTTTTCCGCCACTGCGCGCCCGTGTGCGCCCTTTTTGGTATTGCACCCCGTTCCGCACCCCCTCAGGGTGACATCACCGTTGCAGCCCTCTGCATCCAGTGATCCGTAGCTGTAGAAGTAGGTACTTCTTCGTACGCGTCCTGTGGTTCCTGTTCGCGCTATATCGCCTGCAGCTGTGTGACCGTAGATACTCCGTAACGTACCGTATACCGAATGTCCTCTGGGATTACATAGGTGGTTATATAGGTCACCTGTAAATCTAGATTTAAGGCTGTGTTAGTTAAGTCTAGGTTAAACTGAGCTATGCAGAACCTGTAAATAAATCACTGGGGAACAGTAATTTTGCGGCATAGTAGATTGAAGTCAATTATGTATAAGACTTGTGTGTTGTATACTAGAAAAATATTATATTTGTCAAATTGGCTTTTGCTTTTGAGATAAAGACTATAAGGTATTTCACAGGAAAAATCTATAGAAAAATACCAACATTAAGGGAACAAACATTTTAATAAAGATTTTTAATAAAAAATATATTTAAAAACCGAAAATATATATTGTTCTGTTCATTAAATATTAAAAAAAATATTACAATAAACTTTTTCTGTACAATTTTCTATGATTTTGCTCAGGACAATCCCTTATTAAAGTCCAACAGTAGTCTGCCATCATGTGGCGGTCCCACCGACCTTGGTATCTTTCTTCCATTATCCTGATGTCCTAGTGGAACCGTTCTCCTTGTTCCTCATTATAATCGCCCAGATTATCCGGCAATCTGTCTAAATGACTATGTAAAAAATTCACTTTAATGCTCATATTAGCTCCCAATGTTTGAAAATTTTGAAGCATTTTTGCAACCATTTCTGAATAGTCTGGTGCTCTATGATTCCCCAAAAAATTTTTGACTACTAAAACAAAGCTTAGCCACGCTTCAGATTCAATTGGTGTCATATGTTGTACGAATTCAGTATCTTTTATAAGAGTACGAATCTGCGGTCCATCGAAGATGCCTGCTTTTATTTTTTCCATGCTTAGGGCTGTAAATTTTTGGCACACATATTTAAAACAGTGACCAGTCTTATCAAGGGCTTTGATGAACTGTTTCATTAACCCAAGCTTGATGTGTCGGGGTGGAAGAAGGATATTTTCTCAGTGTATTAGTGGTTCTCGAATCACGTTTGCTTTTCCTACCTCCATATTTTTTCTCAAAGGCCAGTCCTTTCTAATCCAATGTTCATTTTTTGCGCGACTATCCCATAGACATATGAAGCAAGGATATTTAGTATAACCACCTTGTTGGCCTAACAAAAAACTCACCATCTTTAAATCGACGCATACTGACCACTGATGTGCTGCGTACGAAATCTTCTCTAAAACAATTTTAATATTTTCGTATTCCTCTTTTAGTTCAGTACTATGAACGATTGGAACTGAAGCATATTTATTTCCATTGTGTAGCAATACTCATTTCAGACTTCTTTTTGAGCTAACTATAAAAAGCCTCCAATCTTCAGGCTTATATTCAGCAAGTCCCATACAATTTAAGAGTCCAGGAACATTGTTACAAAATACAAGTTTATCTTCTTTGGTAAAGTAAGGAAGAAGGTCTTGCTCTCTGGTCCTAAAGGATGTAATGGTTACACCAGGTTGAAGACAGTGCTTTTGTTTAAGTTTTGACGCAAGAATTTCGGCCGATTTTTTTGATAAATTTAAATCCAAGTCATTGAGCTCCTCTTGAGAAAATCCCAGTTTAGTAGAAATACTTTCTTCGAACTCACTTTCAATGCTGCTCTTCTGATTGTCTCCCTCCCTCCATCCCCCTAACATTTTAATATCATCACAGTTTGAAGTAGATGGGCCTGGGAACACTGGAATCGGGAAATCATCACTGTGCAGTTCTGGGGGTTTAGCAGATTCTACATTAGGATAAACCCAAGTGCGTTTTTTATACCGGTTGATACATTTTACATTCACTGCACAAAAGTAACAATCATTGACGTGATTAGTAGGCTCAGTCCATATCATCGGCACTTCAAATTTAAGCCCTTTACGTCCTTCTTGACTCCAGTATCTCAAAGATTCTACATAAAAATAACATACAATATTAGGCACCCAATATTTATTCTTTTGGGCAAGTTTTATCCCAAAGTATGCTTCGTAGGTTTTTATCACAAACTCAGTGATCTTTTTTCTTTGTTTTTGTGTAGAAAATTTTCCACATATATAACAAAAACTGTTGGGGTTATTTACACAAGGTTCTCGTAAAGAACTCATATTCTTCCAGACAACAAAACACTTATAAACTTGAAATAAGACAGGAACTGATAATTTCAGGGTCTAATAATTGATAAGTAGAATCGTTGTAATTAAATACGTAAGAAGAAACATAGGACTTAGTAGTGTGTAAGCAAATATATTTAATTTTAGGAGGGTAGTTTTAAATACACCCTTCCCGGTAGGCTACCTCATTAGGACCTTCAGACCCTGTCATACCAAGGTGGTAACAGGTGTCTACCTAATTTATGTTGATGATAGCGTCCAGAGGTTCGATCCCTCAAAAACGCTTCATCACATTTCTGTGTCATTGTGATAGGCCCATCACACTTCTGAGCCATGTCTATAAGTTGTTTTCGAGAGTCATCACGAACTTTCGTCTCGCTAACAGATTTGATGCCTTCCAACCTCCCGAACAAGCCGGGTTCCGAAAGGGCTATAGTACCATGGACCACATCCATACGCTGCGGCAGGTATAGAAGACGAGGGAGTATAACCAGCCTTATGCTTGGTGTTTTTGGACTATGAGAAAGCCTTCAATTCGATCGAAACATGGGCCGTGCTTCAGTCTCTCCAGCGGTGCCGTATTGACTATCTGTATATCGAGGTGTTGAAGTGTTTAAACAACAAAGCCACTATGTCGGTCCGAGTACAGGAGCTCAGTACGAAGGCTATTCCATTGCAAAGAAGCGTGAGACAGGGAGATGTCCAAAACTGTTTACCGCTGCTCTGGAAGATGCCTTCAAGCTTCTAGAATGGAAAGGACTGGGCATTAACATCAATGGCGAGTATATTACTCACCTTTGATTTGCCGACGATATCGTTGTCATAGCAAAATCGATGGAGGACTTAAATACGATGCTTTAAGACCTAAATCGAGTTTCCCAACAGGTTGGCCTGAAAATGAACATTGACAAGAAGAAGGTCATGTCGAACATGCACGTAACGCCTTTACCTGTTACTATTGGGAGCTTCACCTTCGACGTTGTAGACCAGTATATGTACTTAGGTCAATTGATCCAGGCAGGAAGTTCCAGCTTAGAGGAAGAGGTCTTTCGACGAATCCGACTCGGCTGGGCAGCGTTCGGAAAGCTACGCAGTGTCTTCTCGTCCAAAATACCCCAGTGCCTCAAGACGAAAGTGCTTAATCAATGTGTGTTACCATTGATGACTTATGGCTCAGAAACGTAGTCCATTACTATGGGTCTCATAAGAAGGCTCAAGGTCGCTCAACGGGCTATGGAGAGGGCTATGCTAGGTGTTTCTTTACGTAATCGAATCAGAAATGAGGAGATTCGTAGAAAACAAAGGTCACAGACATAGCCCAGTGGATTAGTTCATTGAAATGGCAGTGGGCGGGGCACATAGCGCGAAGAACCGATGGCTGATGGGGCAGAAAGGTTCTCGAATGGTGGCCACGTACCGGCAAGTGCAGCATAGGACACCCACCTGCTAGGTGGTCAGATGACCTAAGCAAGGTTGCAGGAAAATGTTGGATGCAGGCCGCTTCCGATCGGTCATTTTGGAAATCCTTGGGGAGGCCTATGTCCAGCAGTGGACTTCCTTTGGCTGATATGATGATGATGATGATATACCGATAGATCAAACTCTCCTACACATTTTTAAATTATAAAACGAAACCACACGAAACCCTAGCTTAGCTTCTTTAGCACAGCGAGTCTTTTAGACATTGTTTTCCTCGATTTGCAAGTTAGTGTAGAAAAGTCCTTTTACGGTATGACGGCAGTACAAGTCTCTCAAACTCCAGAAATTCACAATTATTAAGGAAGATCAAAGTCCCAACCAATGTCTGAAAACTTTGAGATACTCTCACTACATTGAAACAAATGATTGTTAAAATTTTGCAAAGCACACTCGTTTCAAACATGTTATGTCTCCTTAGGGATGATGAATGTGAGAATTCACTACGTGGGGATTTGCTACCACTAGCAGTGTAAAGAGGAGCAGGGCCACGAGCGGCGGTGTGACATTGTAAAGTACGATATAAAATTTTAATTTGTTCGCGTAGGTATAAATATAACAAAATAATCATTGTCAACATTATGTGGATTTTCCTTAAGGCGTAGCGACATTTCATATTGTTTAGTCATGTCTAAGTTTATTAACTTAACCTAGATGCGTGAGTCTAAAATCGGCTAAATTATCTATTTTTAATTGTTTAAGAGCAGCGATTCTGCTATCTAAATACTTAGCAAGAAGCGCATTACATACCACTGGCTAATTTTTCACGGATGGAGTGATTCTTGCAGCGATATTAAGAGCCTGTCCCTTAAAAGGCAACGCAAAAGATGAAAATCATATCCCCATCGGATAATTCCGAATTAGTATGAATTAAACGTTTTAAATGTTTCATAAAAATATGGAAATTAATGTCACCTTCAAAGCTAGTTAAGGCGATTCGCTGTACGTAAATTGGGGTTTTTTGAACCACAGGGTGAATTTGATTAAAACTTCGCCTCGTTCTAAAACTCAAATTGTGTGGTTTCTTAATGCATTTATCTATTTCTTTCTTTATTTTTTTTTATTTACAAGCCATCTATGTCCCACTGCTAAGCAAAGCCTCCCCTCTTTCCTTCCACAATTCTCTATCCTTGGTCTTCACTTCCCAGTCTTTGTCGAATGCACGCGATTCGCCCGCCCATCTCGTCCTTTATAATTAGTTATTTTAAACATTACAATCATCGTTCAATTATTTCGCTCATCGTTTAATAATTATCAGTCGCAGATTATTTTTTCATCAACAACTGTTTTTCTCTTGACTTTACTTACCGATGAAAAAAAAGGTAGGGGATCAGACTGGATTAAGCTTATTGCTGCTGTAAGTATTACCTTTGTACGACAGGAATATTCATCCTGCGAGGATGAAACCTTGGAACCAAAAGTACAGATACTTATTTTAAAAGTCTAGAAATTCATTTATAAATTTCTTTTTTTTAAACATCTTTAGTTGTGTTCATAAAGTTTTCGATTTTGCAATAAGGAACTTCTGTCTTCAGTAAGGACTATAATTGTACTGAACACCTATTTTGTAACGTATTCCGGCAAATAAAAAATTCAAATTTCTGAAAAGTCATTCTAAGTATTTTTTTATACCCAAATCCATTGTTAAGTTTTTCATCTTTGAAATTATTTACATACTTTTTAGGGTTCGGTACCCAAAGGGTGCAAACGGGACCCTAATACTGAGACTCCACTGTCTGTCCGTCTGTCCGACTGTCCGTCTGTCCATCTCTCATCACAGGCTTCTATCTCTTGAACCGCTAGCTATAACTAGACATTCGAAATTTTCACCGATTATGTATTACTGTGGCCGCTATAACAATAAATACTAAAAATAAAAAAAGTTTAAAATTAAGGGGGTCGTCATACAAGAAACGGTGGTACGGAACCCTTCATGTACGAGTCCGACTCGCACTTGCCCGTCTATTTTTACTAGCCTATAGTGTCCCATTGTTGGGCAAAGGCCTCCCCTTCAGCCTTCCATATATCTCTGTTAGTTATTTACATACTTACAATGAAAAAAAGCGGCCAAGTGCGAGTCGGACTCGCCCATGAAGGGTTCCGTAGCAGCAAGTAACATAATATAAAAGTTCTAAAGGTAAATTGCGGTTTACGATTTATGACGTATTAAAAAATAACTATCTATGATACCGAGAACATTATAGTTTTAATTGAAAGTACATACTTTGAGGTATATACTCGTACCACATTTATTCAGAATTATTTTAGTAATATTTCAAAAGTTGCGGTGGGGGATACCTCAAATTTTTACTTTGTATTAGATTATCTCAAGAGTGGGGGGTTTGATCTACATAGCTTCAAAGAAGTTTTTGTTGCATTTTAAAAGACCTTTTCAACGATACCCCACACGTTGGGGTTAGTCCAATTTAATTTTTTAAATTCAGTTTTCTTTTGGCTAAAAAAAAATATTTGTTCATAATTTTAAAAACCAACTTCTGGAATTTCAATATCTATTCCTCCACCAATTTTCGTGACAATCGGTGCATTAGCGGCGGAGTACGAGCCCGGACGGACAGACAGAGACAGACGGACGGACGGACGGACGGACGGACGGACATGACGAAACTGTAAGGGTTTCTTGTGGACTACGGAACCCTAAAAAGGAGTTGATGTAGAATTAAAAAAAATCCAAATATATTTATTCAGAAATAAGGCCTTGGCAGGAGTAGAGTTCCGAAGTTACACGTTACATGGGGACTTTATTTTTCATAATTTTACATGTTTACTGCCTATTATACTATACCTACGGTATCTTTGAGTTAGTAGCCCATAATAAAAGTTTCAACTTACTCTGGGGCTGGGTCAATAAATGTTATTTGACCATATCTATTTATTTTATTAAATAAACATTATTAGTCAAATACACAATCCAAACTGATTATGGAAGAATCACAATACTGTGCGTGTTTTTGAAAAATCACTGTAATTAAACTACTACAGTTTATTTCCCAAAAATTTTACATAAGAATCTTAAAACTTTTCGACAGACACCTACAATATCCAAAACGATTGAGGATTTTTGACTCGATAGAAAAAAATCACAAACATACCTCTATAGTTGCCTATATTTATTTACCTTAAAATTATTTTATACTATCACCTTTTTATATGAAAATTATACCAAAACATGAATATTTTAAATGTCTAGTCAAATTGTCTACAAAAAAAGTTATTAAATATTATACAAAAATAAACGGGCTAGTGCGAGTCGGACTCGTACATGAAGGGTCTCCGTACAATGTTTTAAAACGCTGAAAAAAACACGTTTCATAGTATACGTAATCTGTGAAAATTTAATGTATCTAGTTAATGCCATTATAAAGATCTAATTAAAAACACAAAAAAAACAGGTTTTTGTATGACGACCCCCTTAAATTTTTAACTTTTTCTTATTTTTAGTATTTGTTGTTATAGCGGCCACAGTAAAACGTAATCTTTGAAAATTACAAGTATCTAGCTATTACGGTTCAAAAGATAGAGCCCTGTGACAGACGGACAGACGGACAGACAGCGGAGTCTCAGTAATAGAGTCCCGTTTGCACCCTTTGGGTACGGAACCCTAAAAAAAGACCGCTTGATAACGTCGAGCACAGGTCCCTGCCAATTTTCGCTCTCGGCGATATTTCGCTGTGTGTTAATTATTATTATTTTTTCACATTATATTCATAAATGTTCGTAGCGAATTTTCATATAATAAGGCTATTGTATAAAATAATAATAAGTATTTTAAAGGTAAAAGATAAAGAGCACGGCGCTATGGATGCTGATCCAAGAGCTCTGACAGATCACATATACATCAAATGATAGGCCACAATGTAATCTTAAAACGAGCTAAGGGGCATCAAATTATTTTTAAAATCTGAAGTTATTAAGTAACAAAACAAAGACCCCTATCTGCTTTCTTGCAAATGAGAGATCTCACTATACTGAACGTAAATATTTTCGGAAAATGAAGGTTTTCCAGAATGAAAAATATGTCAAATGAAGAGTATAAGTCTTGTCTTTACTCATAATAACACAGAAGATCATAAAAATCTGTATCGGTGGAGTTAAGTTATAATATTAGCAACTAAAACTATGGAAACTTAGAAACATACCTAGATGATTATATGATTTCAAACGACCTTCGTGGCGTAGTGGTTAACATGCTAGTTCGTCACTCCGGAGGTTCGGGGTTCGATCCCCAGCCAGGGAAAGTTGGAAAAAAAGAACTTTTTAAAACGGACTTGGGTCTTGGATGTTTATCTTTATACCTATTTTATTATAACATATACTTAGTATCATTAAGTTAATATTCCATAACTCATAAATAAATATATAAGGACAAATCACACTGATTAAGCTAGCCCCAGAGTAAGTTTTAAACTTGTATTGTGAGATACTAACTCAACGATACAATTTTGTATGATAAATACATATATAGGTAAAGACCCAAGACCCAGGACAATTTGTAAAAGGCAATTTTCCAACTTGCCCAACTTATTTTGGGGTTAGCTCAATCAGTGTGATTTATCCCTATTTGTTTCTTTATTTTTAAATATTTGAGTGTGCAAGAAAAAAAGATCATGCTATGCTATATAAGTCTTATCTTTAATAACACAGAAAGAACATTGCAATGCGTACCGGTTAAGTTATTTGCAACTAAAACTATATCGGTACGTCGCGCTATGTGTCCCGGCCACTGCCACTTCAACGAGCTAATCCACTGGGCTATGTCAGTGACTTTTGTTCTCCTACGAATTTCCTCTTTTCTGTTCGATCACGTAGAGAAACTTCAACACCGGACATAGCCATCTCCATAGCGCGTTGAGCGACCTTGAGCCTTCATATGAGGCCCCTAGTATGGGACCACGTTGATTATACACTTTTATCTTGAGGTACTAGGTATTTTAGACGAGAAGACACTGCGTAACTTCCCGAACACTGTCCTGCCGAGTCGGATTCGTGGAAAGACCTCTTCTTTGAAGCTGGGACTTCCTGCCTGGATCAATTGACCCAGGTAGATATACTGGTCTCCAACTTCGAGGGTGGAACTCTCAACACAAACAGCTAGGGGCGCGACATGGGCATTTGACATTACTTTAGTCTTTTCCATGTTCATTTTAATTCCAACCTGTTGGGAAACTCGATTAAGGTCTTCGAGCATAGTACTTAATTCTTCCAAAGACTCTGCCATAACACTTTAAATGATAATAACTTAACTTCACCAGGACAGATTTTTATGTTTTTCTGTTTGATAAAAGAGTAGATTATAGCCTTTTATATTATATAATATATGTTTCATTCCTGCATACTTTCAATTACCAAAAATATTTGATGTCCAGTTATTATCCAGTATAGATAAACCTCCCATTTCAACGTAGTCACTTAGTTTGAAGGGGTCTTGGTTAGGTCGATAATTACTTTAGAGTTTTTGAAAATGTTTTGATGCCCTTCGGACTGTTAAAATACTGCATTATGGCCTATTATTCAAAGTATGTTTGACCTTTTAGAGCTCTTGGACCAGATCTGCCCATGAACATCTCTCGGTTTTAAATGCTAATAACTTAACTCCACCCGGACAGATTTTTATGTCTTTCTGTTTGGTAATAGAAAAGATCAAAGCTTTTTATATGGAATATATTGTATTCCAGCACACTTTTAGTTTCTTAAGAAAATCTGAAACAATCGTCTATGTTTTAAACATACATAGTTTTAAATGCTAATAACTCAACTCCACCGAGACAGATTTTTATGTTTTACTGATTGATGAAAGAGTAGATTAAAACCTTTCATTTGAGTTATATTTTATCCCTGCACACTCTCAATTTTTTAAGAAAATCTGAAATAATGTTTTATGTTTCAACTATTTTACAGTTTTAAACGTTAATAATTGAACTCCACCGGGGATTGATTAAATAATAGATTAAAACCTTTTATTCGACATATATTTCATCCCTGCACACTTTAAATTTTTAAGAAAATCTGAAACAGTGGTTTATGTTTCAACCATTTCACAGTTTTAAATGCTAATATTTCAATTCCACCGAGACAGATTTTTATGATTTTCTGACTGATGAAAGAGTAGATTAAAACCTTTCATTCGACATATATCTCATACCTGCACACTTTTATTTTTTTAGGATAATCTAAAACAATCGTCTATGTTTCAAACATTTATCAGTTTTAAATGCTAATAACTCAACTCCACCGGGACAGATTTTTATGATTTTTTGTTTGGTTTAAGAATAGATTAAAGCTTTTCATTTGATATATGTTATATTCCTGCACACTTTCAATTACCTAAAATATTTGATGTCCAGTATAGTTCAGTATAGATAGACCTCCCATTTGTAAGTAGTCACTTAGTGTGAAGGGGTCTTAGTTTAATCGCTAATAACTAAAGAGTTTTTGAAAATAATTTGGTGCCCTTTGGACTGTTTAAAGACTGCATTACGGCCTATTATCCGAGGTATGTGTGACCTTTCAGAGCTCTTGGACCAGATCTGCCCACTGTCCTTTAGAGGTATGTTTGTGTTTTTTTTCTATCGAGCCAAAAATGCTTAATTTTATTTTAGATATTGTGGGTGTCTGTAAAATTCTTATGTTTAATTATTGAGAAATAAACTGTACTTAGTAGTTTAATTACAGTGAAGTGAAAGTGAAGTGAAGAAAAAGTGCCTGATCATGTTTAGTTATATTAGGTCTTGGACCTATGAAATTGCTGTTCTTCACTACTGGCCATTTCAAACAAAAAAGTTTTGAATGGCTTTGAAATCTAAATTCAAATTAATTTTGTTTTAAAAACATGAAATTCTTTTTACAAATCCGTTAGTTTCCAACAAGTCAAATCAGACACTTTTTTCTAAACGTCAAAACAAACATTTTCTATGAGATTTGTATGAAATATCGGACTGTGACGTCAGAGTTTTTTGGAGTCAAATAGCGCTCTTAATACCCGTTTTTCTGCATTAATAAATCTAAAATCACGTTCAAAGACGATGTGATCAATGACAAGTGACATTATTTTGTGACGTTTTATTCTGTTAACAGTACCAAATTATTTATTTCTGATCCAGGAAACTACCCAATTCAGTGGTATTTATTAATTCAGCGGCACTAAACTTAGCTGTAAGTAACGATTTGACGTCAACATTTGTGCAAAACAAAATAAAGTTACAAAGTTACAACTATTATTAAGAGATATTATAAATATCCTACTATAATAAATATATTTTGAATTTGAATTTAAAAAATAATAATTAAAGTCTTGTTTATTGATTAGCGTTGTATTTTCATTACAATTAAACATTTTTCGTCATAATGGATGCTTTAAAAATTCGTGTAAATATGGAATATGAGTTCCGGCGTGGCACCAACGCGGCACGTAACATTAACAATGTTTACGTAAAGTACTTAACAAATGAACGCACAACCCGTAATTGGTTTGCCCGGCTCCATTTTGGAAATGTTGACTTGAAAAATTAACTTTGTGGTCGTCCGGACACTTTGGTCAACAATGATGAATTAAAGGCGATTGTGGAAGCTGATGATTCTCAATCTACAGTTGAGCTAGCAGCAGCTTTTGATGTTAGCATCAAAACAATATTGATCCATTTGCGACAAATTGGCTAAAAGTTTAAAAGATTTATGACCCATGAACTCAACGATCACCATCGCAACGTACGTGTCGATTACCTGCCTCGCGCTGCTCAACAGGTACAGCAATGAAGGAATTTTTAACCAGATTGTTACGTGCGACGAAACATGGATTCTGTTTGACAATCGAAAGCACTCAGCAAGTTCGTTAGATCCTTGTTCAGCACAAAAGCAATGACCTAAACCAAAAATGACCCATAGACATGTGATAGTCATTGTTTGGTGGTCTCATGAGGGTGTGATTCATCACAGCTTTTTACAAAACGGGATGAGCATTACTGCTTTGTACTGTACCTAAAGAACTGAAGACAATGAAGGAGAACCTTGCACATTTGCGACCAGCTTTGGTCAATCGGTCGTCCCCGCTGCTCCTTCATGACAACGCGCGACCCAAGTGCAAGAGTTGGGGTTGGAAGCTCTCCCTCATCCGCCATACTCACCAGACCTTACACCTACCGACTATTACCTTTTCCAAAATTTGGACAACTTTTTAGCGGAAAAAAAATAAATTCCCGAGAGGCAGCACAAAATGCCTTTGTAGAATTTGTTGCCCCCCGTCCAGCTGATTTTTACAAGAAATCAACAAACTGCTACTGCTTTGGCAAAGATGCATCGATTGCATGAGTGCATGATTACTTTGAATAACAGAAATAAAACAGTTTAAAAAATGTACTCCAACTTACATAAATAGCTAATGGGGCAATGGGTTCCCAGTTACTTGAACAATTGGGTTTTATGCTTCCACATCATTCAGCCAGGGTTCCACAGCTGTTAAGCGTGCCTTTTACCAGTAACAATGTCGGTCGTAATAATCCTTTGATTAGAATTTGTGAAATATAACAATCTAAATAACTAGTCGATTTTGCTACACAAAAAAATCCACATTTTATATTTATTATAAATATTATAAATATAAATTGCTTATTTTTTTAATTTTTTTTTTGCTAATTACCTAGGGATATAAAATAGTATTCTATATTCTACGCTTATTACATTACGTTCATCATTATTGAATACCTAACCTGCTAACAAAATATCATGTAGAACGAGTTTTGGTAAACTGCCATCTAGTAACTTGTGAGGAAATTAGCACTACAGGTTGCTGTGTCGGAAGCACGGCAGTATTATTATATTATTAAAACTTCTATTTTGGGCAAGATAGCGTCACCATCCACAACGGTAAATAAAATATATTTTTTACGAAATATAAATAAGTACCTACCTATCTACTAATAAGCAAAAAAAAAAGAAAAAAAATTATGTTATTCATATTTATTCCACAATTTATAATAAATATAAATTGTGGAATAAATATAAATTGCATATATTTTTTCTATTTTTTTTTTGCTTATTACATTACGTTCATTATTATTAAATAACCTGCTAACAAAATATCATACAAAATCATTTATTTACCGAAAAGAAATTAACGACTCCCGCACTAGGCAAAAGCCTGTATCGCGGGCAATCAGAACGAATTAGCTACTTTTTACAGTTTAGGACGAACGGCGGGGAAAATTTAAGTTTAAAAATTATAATGGAATAGTAAAATCTACATTTAGCTAATTAATATAAAATGGAAACATCAGCCACATAATAACTACTACTTAAGTTAGGGAGAGAGGGGGGATCATGTAGAACTAGTTTTGGTAAACTGCCATCTAGTAACTTGTGAGGAAATTAAGCATCACAGAAAAAGTTTGTGATATAAAGCACTACAGGTTGCTGTGTCGGAAGCACGGCAGTATTATTATATTATTAAAACTTCTGTTTTGGGCAAGATAGCGTCACCATCCACAACGTTAAATAAAATATATTTTTTACGAAATATAAATAAGTACCTACCTACCTACTAATAAGCAAAAAAAATAGAAAAAAATTATGCAATTCATATTTATTTCACAATTTATAATATTTATAATAAATATAAATTGTGGAATAAATATAAATTGCATATATTTTTTCTATTTTTTTTTTTTGCTTATTACATTACGTTTATTATTATTGAATAACCTGCTAACAAAATATCATACAAAAATACAAAATCATTTATTTACCGAAAATAAATTAACGACTCCCGCACTAGGCAAAAGCCTGTATCGCGGGCAATCAGAACGAATTAGCTACTTTTTACAGTTTAGGACGAGCGGCGGGGAAAATATAAGTTTAAAAATTATAATGGAATAGTAAAATCTACATTTAGCTAATTAATATAAAATGGAAACATCAGCCACATAATAACTACTACTTAAGTTAGGGAGAGAGGGGGGATCATGTAGAACTAGTTTTGGTAAACTGCCATCTAGTGACTTGTGCGGAAACTAAGCATCACAGAAAAAGTTTGTGATATAAAGCACTACAGGTTGCTGTGTCGAAAGTACGGCAGTCTTATTATATTATTAAAACTTCTGTTTTGGGCAAGATAGCGTCACCATTCACAATGTTAAATAAAATATATTTTTTTACGAAATATAAATAAGTACCTACCTACCTACTAATAAGGAAAAAAAATTGTAAAAATTATGCAATTTATATTTATTTCACAATTATAAGCGTAAATCGAAATCGATAAATTCTGTAAACGCCAAAATTGTTACTATAGATCATCTGATTTTCGCCGGACCCGCGTCTGTCCCTAGCGTTGTTTTCTTAGGGTTCCGTGCCCAAAGGGTGCAAACGGGACCCTATTACTGAGACTCCGCTGTCTGTCTGTCTGTTTGTTAGTCTGTCCGTCAGTCACAGGGCTCTATCTCTTGAACCGTAATAGCTAGACGCTTGAAATTTTCATCGAATAAGTATTACTGTGGCGGATATAACAACAAATACTAAAAATAAAAATAGTTAAAAATTAAAGGGGGTCGTCATACAAGAAACGTGTTTTTTTCAGCGTTTTTAACTTGATCTTCATAATGGCATTAGCTAGATACTTGAAAATTTCACCAATTATGTATTATGACCACAATAACAACAAATACTAAAAATAAAATAAAGTTAAAAATTAAAGGGGGTTGTCATACAAGAAACGTGTTTCTTCAGCGTTTTAAAACATTGTACGGTGGTACGGAACCCTTCATGTACGAGTCCGACTCGCACTTGCCCGTTTACTCTTGTGCATTCTTATTTGTCGTAAAATTTTGGAACGGTAAATATAGTTATTTTGTAACTTTCCTTGATTTTATTTGCCTTCCCGTAGTTGTATCGTCGAAGGCCTTCCCATAGTTATAATACTTAATTTCTTTTTTCTTTTTGCTCGGGCTTATCCCGTAGCAACACGTCATAGATCTACAATATGCAAAAAGGTATTTGCTTACTTTCACTGTATAGCATTATATCAACTTTCACTTATTATTCACATAGGTAGTCACTTTTACTGTGTGGAAAGCAGACCCATCTAGGTATGTATTCTCGCTGTAACCACCACGTAGCTTCTTTTAACCCTTTATTACTCGCATGGAGTCAAACCAGTTTCTCTTTAAAAAATGAAGCACAATATGCCACGGTCTGAATTTCCTCGCGCCCCCGCTAGCTTCATAATTCGCGTCAAAGTTTGCATTCTACTAGCGATCAAGTCACTTGAGTCGAACCATACGTCGCTGCACTCTTGAACGGTGACCCCGTGCGATTAATTAAGGTAATTGTACCAATCCTTGATACTGCCCTAGAAGTTGATAAATTTGACCTTAACTCATTATAATAAGAATTCCTCCACAGGTATCAATGAAATGTTTATTAATTATACTAGTAGCAACATCTCATAATCCAACCTGGAATTACTTTCTTTGTGATGGCTGTCAGACATTGATATTTTAATTTGTTTTACAATAGTGTCCTCACGTGTTCGCCGCTCAATGTTTATGTTAACCAATTTGCTAAGGACCTTACTTGTTAAAAACTGTGTTACTCAAAATTTAAGCTCATAAAATGGTAAGTATTTACATTATTCTATTTGGGATTGTATATTATATATTATGTTAATGTTTTATTTTTTAACAGTTTTAATATCAGCGTTTTAACATGCAATAAAACGCTTATTAAGTGATAACCTTATTTGAAACCCAAGCAATGAGAGATGCGCTATTGACTTCCGGTAGCAGGTCGGCTATTTTACTGATTTTACCCCATACGTCCGTCAACTTCCGGTACCTGGCAGCAGCACTGTCGCGCAGCAGAGCCGGTGATCGTGCTGAATTTGTAGCGTCATTGGATCTCGAAATTGTTTTTATGACACCTGGCAGAATTAGAAGTGGGTTTCAAATAAGGTTATCACTTAATAAGCGTTTTATTGCATGTTAAAACGCTGATATTAAGCTGATGAACCGTTATTTGAAACCCAAACAATGAGAGACTGTTTGTTTTCGCCAGGTGTACCGGTTAAAGCCAATGTGACGTTATTGCATATTTAATTTGATAAATAATTGTACTATTTTAGTGATCATAATAAGGAATATGAAGTGATTTTTAAAATTATCTTATGTACCTTATGTGCCTATGTACACATAGGAACAGAACAGAAAGAACTAAACTGAAATTTGTACTGGATGATTACTTAGAATTTTATATTGTACTAGCAGTCCACCCCGGCTTCGCTTGTGGTACACACATAGCCTATGTCCCTCGGGGATAGTGTAGCTTTCCATCAGTGAAAGAATTTTTTAAATCGGCCCAGTACTTTTTGAGCCTATCATTACTAACATACAAAAATAGGTACAAATCTTTCCTCTTTATAATATTAAGTATAGATTGTACGTACTCGTGAGTTGTAGTCGTAAGAAATTCATTAAACTCTGTTGATAGTAATACATGAAAATGAATTCAATAAAGAGCTGGCCTTACATCAATCGACCTCATCATTTTTTAGAAATAATGCTCTTAATAATCGTCCTGTAAAAATAACCCAAGGCAAAACCAAACCTTCATGTAGGTAGAGCATCGAATCAACATTATATTCATATGCTTTATTCATTTCTTTTAATGATTTACAGAAATCTTTCTTGGCAAGCAGGACCCATCAACAAATGAAGATAAGATAATATTTTATTTGCAATAAATAGGTGTAAAGAATAATAGCATGATATTATATTTCTTCATAATTGTAGTTATTTACTTTACCTTATGTGAAAGGGCCAAACAAAAGGTTTGTATACACCACGTGTAACATTTAAAGCATTAGCTTTACATTCAAAATGATTTAAACAAATATTAAAAAATAATAATTAATTTTAAGACCAATTGTAATAAATCAAAACCTTACGTAGGGTTTATAAAAATGAGTGTTGCTTTCTAATTTGCCACACTATAACTTCTTCATATCGAGTCGAAATGATTTTAGTGTGGCTTCAATTTCCAATTATCTTTGTCCAGTTTGTGGCCACCACTTTATTATATTAATGTATAATAGGCGAGTACACACATCTATCACATCACATAAGATTACCTTTAGTTTCAAGATATAAAAGCTAGACTTTAAAACTGTTTTTGTTAAAAATTTAAGACGAAAAACCAGATTTCGTCGACTGAAAATGGCAAAAATTAAATAGAGGTGCTAGTCAAATCGATTTTGCATAATACTGTTTAATAAGTTTTAAAAAATAATATAATACCAGTATTTTATATATCTTTAATTGATATCTCAAAAAACATATCAGAGATTGAAATACTGACATAGTCTCAGCTAGAGCTTATAATAAATTAAATGATAGTAGCCATCAAAAGGCTGCTCAAGCGTCAGGGCTCAACATGTTTACGTAAATGCCTTGTGTAAATTTAAACAATATATTATATTCCAACGCATATTTACCAAAAAATTAAATTCTTATAAGTACGGTACCATCTCAGATACTTTATGCAGTAAAGGTTTTCTACTTAAGAATAATGATAGAATTTAGATAACACAAATAACTTATATACATACTTAGTATACTTACAGTTCTTTATTTTAAATTCATAACATACAAAATGTTGTGTCTGCTCCATCAAGGATAAAGACGTGATGATAAGATGTATATCTGTATATAGTATACTTATATACTCATAAGGGAACAAAAAATAATTCTCTCCAGTATGAATGAAAAGTAAGCTTATGCTAGTGGTATGCTAGTGATACCTATGAATAAGTAGGTAGTCATGTCTGACAGCTGATCATTTATACAAAATTTCATGGCATAATAAATTCAGATTTATTCTAGGCGAATATGGCTTATTTCAGTCAAAACCATGAATGGCTAGTTTCATTTTCGATATGCGCTTAATTGGAAGGCAGTAGATTCTGTTCTGGTAAAGATTCCAGTGGTACGAGGGATAAAATAAGTCCAAAAAGATTAACTAGCGTAAGTATCGACGACAGGTTGCACCGATAGTTGCAAAAAGTCTAAATCTGGTAAGGTATAAGCTAATACCGTTCAATGGTTGGTTTGTAAGTACCATGGTGGGTTTGTTAGACGCAAATTGACGCAATCAACGAAAGTTGGATATATTGGAAACAGAATAAGTAGGTACATTTTGAATTTTCAGGCTTCGAATTGATACTGGATACTAGTCATGTAATCAAGTAGGTAATCGTATATCCAATCAAAAACCAAGACTTTGAAAGTACCTATTTGAAAGTACCTATTTTACTAAGTACCTAACAGTTTTAAGTTTATTTATATTTTACTTTCATCTTTAATGCATCATCTAATGTAAACATATTTCTATGCAATTGTACTGAAAATGTCTAAGAATGTTTCTGTACATTACACGGTCTTTGATAGCTGGGGGTCGTTTGCAAAAATAAACGCAAGCCCTAAGTATTCTGGGCACTCATAGGTTACAGTGAATAAATAACATCAACACCGCAGTCTTCTTGTAAATACTTTTAAGAATTACATATTATAGGTGCTATGTATTTCGGTTCTATATAATGATCTAGTAATATGTAGCACAGATACCCAATAGTTTATTACCAAGTCAAACTCTAAGACACGATTCGTTTTCAAAGCTAACTAAATAGCTGAAACCGTCCTTATTCTTATTGCCTCAAAGTAATCCCAGCATATATTTGTCAATTACATGTTATACGTAAGCACGTAACCAATAAATTATTAAATTTGTAATTATTGCAAAGTTTGCGGGTAGAAAGTGATTTCCATTGCCACTCAGAAAAATGTAAAATGAAGTGGGTACTTCATAAATTATTTTGTACTTGTATTTTGTTTCCAAGCTGGTGAATGTAAACCATATACATATAAATATAATATTTATATATAGGTACAATGAAGTTTGTTTGCCTTTATTTCGACGCCGCCCAGAAATCAGATTTTGTATATTATTTATGATGGTAATAAATTTGGTTCATTTAATTCTTTATTTCACAAATGAAAACAAGTTATCATATTCATTACAAAAAAAAATATTAATGTTCAATGGAGGACTTATTCCAGTGAGGGATTTCTTCCAGTCCCAAGCTTCCAAATCTTTATTTCTTGTGGAGTAGACGAATCAAAGTATGATAAGACCATCCGATAAAACCATTTTTCAAAGACAGTTGTCAACGTCTATATTCCCAGGGATTCAGGAAGAAATAAACACAAAATGAGATTCCAAGTTATCTTTCGAAAGCTGTAACTTGGCTGCAACCATACAAGTCAGAAAGATCGGATGAGGTTTATTCGTAAATGAAATGTGTAAACGTTATTCATCTGTCTCATTCTATGTACCTATTCATACATTTTATAAAACTTTCTGCCCCAAATGGGACACTTCAGATCTTAGCCGTTCACGTGCAATAGTCCAGCCGTTATAACTATTTGTGATATGTCTTATTGCCTTGAAAATTATAATTCCATCTGTCATGGATAAATATAGTGCTGTGCTCTGGAGGCACAAGTTTCCCACCCAAGAGGTGCTTAGTTATTAAATTGTTTATCTTATACTAGGCAATGATATAGCATTTTTACTTCTAAATAACTTTTTATGATTATATGGATGTCGTAGTTTAGCTTGTGCAAGCAGCTTCAAAATTTAGTATACTTGGAATTGCTATATATTTCAACGCAAGAAATAAATATTGTCTATAAAAATATGCCATTTAACAACTGATACATGCATCGCAGTTTGTTCCTTGGCAACTCCAAAGTTACAACATGCGTAAGCTCTAATTTTTTGTCACCGCCATCAAAGGCAATATGTTACCACTTGTGTGAAAGCCTTATTTGCGGGCCAAATAAATAAAAGAGTAAATAGTTCATAATTTTATAGAAATTATCAAAAAACATAATTTTCATATAAAAAGTAATGTAATAATAATTAATAACTTTATGTAATAAGTAACATGACTTGGCATAACCTGAGTCTTTGCATTTAGCCGAGTTCTGGCAGCAGTTTTATGCTGTTTATGCACTAGAATATATTTGCATAATTTGTTTAAAATGTGTCACGATATCATAAATTTTGTAACACAGTTAGGATTATCCTAAGTCTGTGTCTAGCCAAACTATTACAATAGCTTTATCTTGTTTAGGCACTGCAATAAGACCGCAGCTCACAATAAAGTAGGTAGTGAAATTATCAAATTTATTATTTTTAAAATACATAGCTATGTAATGTTGCAGCATGACTAGGAATGAGTCCGCGCGTTTCACTGTGCTTGCGCAGCAGCTTTATTTTGTGAAGGCACCCAGAGTGGCCAATATATCTTAGCATTGTCTAGCAATTTTCTTTGGTTAAACACTATATCCAAGTCAAATTGGTCACAATATCACACTATCATAAAAACAAGAAATCAAGTTCGACATGACTAACCAGTCTGTATTAAGCCATATTTAGGTACTGTAATTTAGTTAGGAAGGTTTGTAATTTTATTATGTATCGAATATTATTATGTAATTCAAATGTTGCAGCATGACTAGGAATGACCTGAGTCTGCGCGTTTCGCTGTGCTTGCGCAGCAGCTTTAATTTGTGAAGGCACCCAGAGTGGCCAATTTATATTAGCATTGTCACAGGTTTTGAATCAAAACGATAAAATAAGAGGGCATTTTTTACGAAATGTATAGGTAAGCAGTAAAATACTTTGAACTAAGTATAGGTCGTTAAAGTGTGGCTTTATTCTGAACCAACTTTAATGAGCTGTCAAAAAGCCAGTAAAATCAAAACAGCGGTAGCACTGTTACGTTTTACATAAACATATTTAATTTAACACAAAATTAAACAATGTAATAGGCTTGCAATACTTTCACTGTGGGTTGGCAAGCAACGCCATTTTAGCTCAATTAATTTTCTAAAGCCACTTGCTTTGCACAGTTCTAAAACACAATCACTTCAGTTTCACTTTTTGCTGAAAATAAATGCTGAAAATATTAGGAAAAACATGCATATGCATAATAACTAATAATATTTAAACATTTGTAACTTGTAACGGACGAAATCTTTACAAAAAGAAATAAACGAACGATAACATCGTTAAAAAGTTTTAAAATCATTTAAATTGAGAGAAACAAATATAAATAGTATGCTTGGGGAAAATCAGTAATAATTATCAAAAAATAAAATTACCTAAGTAATGTACTTACCAAAAATATTTGTCCGACTGCTACGGCAATCAAAACAGCACGATCACCGGCTCTGCTGCGCGACAGTGCTTCTGCCAGGTACCGGAAGTTGACGGACGTATGGGGTAAAATCAGTAAAATAGCCGACCTGCTACCGGAAGTCAATAGCGCATCTCTCATTGTTTGGGTTTCAAATAACGGTTCATCAGCTTAATTATACTAGTAGCAACATCTCATAATCCAACCTGGAATTACTTTCTTTGTGATGGCTGTCAGACATTGATATTTTAATTTGTTTTACAATAGTGTCCTCACGTGTTCGCCGCTCAATGTTTATGTTAACCAATTTGCTAGGTCCTAGTCGTTGATAGGGGTATCAATTACTGGAACATAAAATATCAAATACTAGTACAAAAGTAAAGTTGTCTTTCATTTTTGTGCAGGTACCTACTTACTAAATTAATAAAATGCGTTGAAAATGCCTCCAATAAAAGAAAAAATGTATAACGAAACTAAAAAAATACTTAAATTAAACTAAAATATATACAAAAAAACTGATTATTTAAAAAAGAAAATACATAAAATTATTTACCTAATTGCGCGCCATATTCTAATACGTGCGACATCGCATATGTACCAATGGAGAAACCGGTTCCAGCAAGCGGAGAACGGGGGATCGACGATACGACTAAAGAGTGCTTGCGCCTTGAGAACGTCAAGTACACTTCTATCAATTTACTACTTACAAAAAAAAATCTAAATTATATCTACAAATATTTATTACCTGCCTATGGTAGGTATATTATATATAAATACTCAGTTGTTTAAACAAAAGTGTTATATGTGTTATCCCCATAATTTGGGTAAGTGTTGCATAGCATTATAATTTTAACCTATTAGATATTATTATGCCAGCTGGAGAAGATACTATGCATAGGTAATGTCAAATTTATTCATATCTGAAATTTCAAATAAATATTATGTTTAATTCTAAGTGAATCATAATTATTAAGTTATGCTATTGGTTTTGACTGCTTGTACGACCACGACCTTGCATGACCTTCACCAGTTGACAATCAAATTTCTATATCTTTAGTTTCTAAGTTCTTTCATACTTCATTAAGCTTACCGTAATTACCAACGATATTTCACTAATCGATTTATAAAATACGATTCCACATAGTGCATATAATTCGTGCCATTAGTTGATACCTTGCATACCTATCAATTCAAATAAATTAAACCTTTTATTATCATTGTAATTTAAAAGCTTGTATGCCTTATCCATCATCGATCACTATTCTATGCTAGTAAATTACGCCACTTCCATCTTCAGTCTTTCGCCGCGCTGCGCTTGGTGACACGAAATGTTGCAGTCACTCAACGAAAGTCGACATTTCTAAAATGACTGGAATTATGCATTTCAGGGACCGCCGTACCGGTACTGGTTGACCTTTTCCACAACGAAGGAGTCATTAACTAGACCAGCTCGGACCAACCCCCAACTACCCAACAAAGATTTTTGGAAGGACTCAGGACAGTGGTGTTTTTTTTATGAACTTTATTACGCGATCGGTTTCGTGTGTGTGAACGAACCCACACCCATTTTGTAAATTAGCTACACTTATAGAGTAATTTATATTGTACTTAATAACTGATACATTTTGTAGTTTCAATTAAAAATGTTACAAATGTTCAGTTATTCCGAAGATGATATAATGAAAGCATATAATTTCTATTCTATTCTAATGAGGTAAAATCTGGGACTTCAATATCCGCTGCGTCTAAAAAATATAATATTCCTTAAAGCACTTTTTCATTTAAAGTGCATGACAAAACACATCTTGTAGTAGGTCAATGGATGGATGATATGAATATTTTTTAGGTTTTTCTGGTTATTTTAAAAAATTTAGGTTTTTTGGCTTACTTAATTTTTTTTTTAAAGAAAAATGTTGTTTGTCCGAAGTTTTGTGATTATTTTCTACAATTAGTGTGATTTTTTATAGTTTATTGTATTTTTTGTAAAGAATATACATATCAAGTACTGGATCACTAGCTTGAAAAAGTCATAGTCAATTACTGGTACATTTTGAGTCCTCTCGAAAAAAATCAATTAAAATAAATAACACTTATTATCTTGTCTTAAGTTCAATGTAAGAGAAATAAAAGTCTGATTAATATTTGTTACTTACTTTATAAAAGAAAACGTGTTTTTTTCTCATTATAGTATCAACTACTGGTACTTTTACCTTACTTTACTTTTTTTGAAAGAGGTGAGGTACTTATTTTATGCATTTTTTATAAGTATTGATTATTATTTAAATTTATGTTATTATTTATCCAGTGTATAAATATTCCGCATAATCAAGATAACGAGTAAGACAAAGAATAGTAATAAAATAAACCGGCCAAGTGCGAGTTAAACTCGCGTGGAGAGGGTTCCGTACAATTAATTGAATTCTTATAGGTTTTCCTGTAATCTACAAGCAACGAACTATAATTTTTAATTTTTTCAAAATTTTAGGCTCAGTACTTTCGTCTTCTTTCATGAATAAAATCAAAACTATTTATTTTACAATAACAACAAAAATATATTTGAGATCCTCATAACGAGCCTTTTCATAAGATATATGACACAGTAAGGTTTGCAAAACTTGTTTTTTTATTTCAAAATTTGTCCCCCGTAAAATGACCGTTATTTTAAAAAATATTTATTTACTTTGCACATATGTGTTTGTATCATAGGATTACAACATTCTACCAAATTTCACCTAATTCGGTCCAGTAGATTCGGAGCAAATTGGCTGTGACCGACGGACGGACAGACAGACGCACGAGTGATCCTATAAGAGTTCCGTTTTTTCCTTTTTTGTACGGAGCCCTAAAAATGAACAAAATGTGTGTGCAATGATCACTCTGACATATACTGCCAATAAGTACACAAAAGTAATTCGGAAAGTTCCTAAAAAATAACATTTTTAACTTTGATCTCAATTATTTATCATTATTTTGGTTTATTTTGTTTTTGGTTAATAAGATATTTTAATCATGTTATTTTCTTTGAATATTATAGAATTAATGAAGCTCTTTAATAAGTTTCAATTATTTATATATTCAATATATATTGAAAATAATTCATACAAGTGACCCCATGCGAGCAGTTATGTAATATTATTTGTGCAAAAAGTTATTAAGGGTTAAGTAGGTCACTATCAAGCACCCGAATTAATACCACATAGGTACTAGTACTCACGTACAGGAGGTCTCATTCAGCAAAAAAAATCAAAGAAATATCTACTCAATGTGGTTAGCGATATGGTTTTATTTAGCTCACGTTTCGTATATTCTGAATTCAGGTACCACTGCGAGTGGCCGCCGCGCGGTGAGTAATAATGTAGGTAAATTTTTGATACCTACCTAAACGGGGAGTGACACAGGCCTGCTAATTATTAGGTAAGAAGCAATATTATACTGCTTCTTACCCATGCCTATGAAAAAATAATAAAACGCCATCTAGTCAATAATATCTGACAGAGTCACAGGTATGACACTTCCTAAGTGTCATACCTGTGAGTGTCATATATACCTACTACTACTACAAACGAAACAATATATCAGTACACACGTCAATGTGTGTTTATATTCAGGGTCGCAACGCAGAATTCATTTAATATAATATTATATTATACTTACCTACTGCCGAGTTCGACATATTTACAATTATATCTTTTCATACCGGAAGATTTGCGAACACTATGACGTAAAAATATTCTGTTTTATGTGTAATAACGTGAAATAATTACATTTTTGCTTTGCTAACCTGTTTTCATCACTCGGAAATCTATGAAATATACGTTCTTTATTCGGTGGATAAACAATTATTATATGCGCATATTCTTCCCACCATAACGGTTACTATTGGTTGACAGTACTCAAGACACGTCGCGAATTGCGTGCGGCTAGCAACTAACCCTGTTTGAGAGCGCAATAAGGGGTACATAGAACGGGGGAGAGGTGCGGGGACGCCAAATTACGGGAGACGCTGTGAGATTCCATTATGTTTGTAACCTTATGTATAATTCTGTGACAGAGTGATCCTATGAGGGTTCCGTTTTTATCTTTTATGGTAAGGAACCCTAAAAATATTCTTTAAAAGGGTAAAATAGTGAAGATACTCGTATACCTAGAGAAATTTGCATGAAACTCTGTTGTTTTTTTTTAATTTGACTACGCATGCAATGCCGTTTGCGTCAGCTCTAGGTAGCTGACGCCAACGGCGTTGCCCGCGTTGATTTTATTGGTCTGGCAGTATATACAAGATTCTAATCTTGAAAACCCTTAAATAGGTAATTTAAAGGGTAAAATAATTACATATTTTAACAAAAAAAACAACCGTCTTAAATTTTTTTTAGGAGTTTCTTCCATATCTCCAAAGTTATTCATCATATATTCACCAAATTAAAATAAGACCAACTTAGTAGTAAAGGCTTTCAAATAAAAAAAGAATCATCAAAATCGGTCCACAATTGGCGAAGATATCGCGTAACAAACATAAATAAAAAAAATAAAAAACATACAGTCGAATTGATAACCTCCTCCTTTTTTGAAGTCGGTTAATAAAGCGCTATCATACTATCAATATTTATTGCATTCATTATGGATAAGTTTATGTATTTACTTAACAGTATTTCTTAAACTTCTACGTAGATACGACATATCACAGACACTAGGTAGGTAGGTACCTACCTATGTATAAGAATAATTCATGGAGATTCAATTAGTAGGTGTACTTTCTGATGTTATCAGTTTCTGCCATGAGTCTGCCTGAGCTCTGATCGACCTTTTTATTTAGCTGGTTATTCAAAACACAACGCCCTTTTTGGCCCCAAGAAATGTCTTCTAGTCAACCGACAGTACATACCTAATATTTAGAACTAAATAAAATTAACCACTTCCGATTTTCTCAAAAAAAAATACGTAACCCTAAAAAGAAACTAAAACCATGAAAGACATTGGCTTGACATCTTACCCTGGATACCATCTAAAGGACCAAGTACTATTCGAGACGAATCAAACGAGCCCAAAATCGATGGGGTTGCGTCGTCTCATTATAGAGTTCACTTCCTATAGCCACCTTCCAGCTCAATAAGTACATATAGTATCTCAATGTGTGTAGGTAATTTGTTTTCGCAAGTCTCCACTTGTTACCCGAGGCACTGAATACATAATACCTAGTAACCCGAGGGGTGAATAGCTACACAGACGTCCCGCTCCAGGGGTCCTCGGGTGTGGGGAGGGGTGCGCGGCGCGTCGTGGCCTCGGCGGCTGGCGTCGCGCGTAGAATTGAACTTCCGCCGGGTGATCGGGTTAATGACCGAGGAGGGCAATGTGAATCTGTGTCAGTAGCACACCGACGCGGCGACGGCTTCGGGGCGACACGGTAATCAGTGTTTTGACTCGGCCCAGACCTTGACTTATAACTAGAGCGATGCACGGCCGCGCGGCAGGTATGTCAACTCGCGCCACTAGGGTTGTTGCCTAGGGCCAAACTATTGTAATTTTTTCTAGTACACATCCGTGGTAGAAATAAATATTATATTCTCATTACATAGTACACGCCATTTGAAGTATGCGTTATTGATTTTCATTGTAATAGTTTGTTTAATTCCAAATAACCTGAGACGTATTTAATTTTTTTGCGGTGCGCGACGTTCATGTCTTTGTTGTTTACACACAATTTCAAACATGAATTTGTGTATAAATTACAGAGAAATAAAGACAAAGGAAAGTCCTAAAAAGTGGCTGAGAAGTTTTTTTTTTTTTTAATTCAACGTAAAGCTTAGTTAAAAAGGTTGAACTTTGAAGAAAATATAAGCGAATACGTCGTCGGATTTCTTGCACATACGACTAAGTTAAAAAATAAAAAAATACACATATATGAAAACTGAAGACGTGCAATAAATAAAATAAAAAAAATTGACTACTGTAAAAAGATTGAAAAATTTAAAGTTCTCCGAAATTCTCAAAAAAATATGGGAACGCAAACGCTGATAAGGCAAACCGCGCGCTGCGCTTTTGAATTCGTCTAAATTCGTCTCAGGTGCATGTACAATACAGCGCAATGCGTATGTGTAGATAGAAAATATAGATTCGGGTGTTCAATCAAAAATTCCCACGTTCGAAGACTTAGTCTTAAGAGAAAAAAAAAATGTGTAAGTACTTACTACATGCCCGTTGACACACACTGGAGCAATTCGCTGTCAACTTTGAACCAATCTTGTACTTGAACTGAAGGTCCGTCAAATAAGGATAGTCTTTTGGTAGATCTGTAACAACAAAAAGTTGTGCAAGAATACATATTACACATACATTCATAAACAGGGAATTGGAAGGAATTGAATTTTTCCGTCTGAGTACCTAGTTAATGTTTACATCATTACGTTTTGATATTGATTAAATACCTATCAGATAAATCAGACCACTATAGATGCGTCTGACCAGATACAACCAAAAGCGAACCAATACCAACCCTCGCGTCCACTGCGCAAGCGGATACAGAATTGGAGTAGCGAGTGAGTAGTTAGTTTTGAGTAGTTTTGACACACAAAATTGGTTAAAGCCGGGAAAATTGAAATTGTTTCATGACATAACTGTTTGACAATAAACAAAGACACACTTACCGACAACGTACATGTGGGAAACAACTTGCTGGGTATCGAAAGAAGGCCAATCTGCTGTCACTTCGCACATGTATTTGCCCTCTGCAGAGCTTCGATTTCTCGGTATTATTGTAAGCTTTCCTCCAGTAGTTTCATCGCGCTGTAACAAAAACAAGTATTAAGGGCCCAGACTTCATCAATGATGTGCCATGCGAAAATGTGTGAAGCGAGGTCGAGGAAAATATGTTCATGCTAAGGTGACTCTTCTAAAGATGTACGGAGACGTGTGTTGGTTGGTCCGAGGTCGAGATGTTCACCGGGCGATGAGTGCTAAACTAGAGCTGGCACGAATGGAGCAGAACACATTTTTTTCTGGACTTTGGCGTATTGTTATACAACAGTTGTCATAGAGCCATAGAGTCAGTTGATCTCGATAAGAGTATTTTTTCTATGCTGTTAATGGCATTCGGCAACTGTTGTTTCTTTTTAATTACAAAAGAGCTCAAACGAAGGACAGTTTGTCCCTCACAAATAACTTAAAGTACCACGGATTATAAATCCCCCGATATAACTAATAATATTAGGGGCCGTCGGACCGGGCAAAAGTACGCAGGGTCACGGCCTAGGGGGTCAGTTCACAGTTCAGGACAAACTGGTGTAAAGCTGGTGTAATGAACTAACTATAACTTCTAGTCCGGGGATGGGGAATATCTTCAAAGGCGGCACACTGCGGGGCTCGTACCGGCAGAACTCTATACGATGCCACTTGACCTGGTACAGCACCTCATGGTACAAATTTTGATTTTCTAACTCGTATCGACATTCTAGGACTACTTTTTTGTTCCGTTCCGCTGCTTCGGGCACCTTCAATTCCACGTTTTTAAGGCTATAACAATCTGAAACAAAAATATATATATATTGGTTTTAGGGTTCCCTATCTCGAAAGTAAAACAAAAAAGAAATGAACACGTGTCTGTCAGTCCATCCGTCTGTCACTATACCAACTGTTTTATTTTTAGATAAAATTCTGTTAATTATCTACATGACTGTTACATCATACTTTTTGTTCTCAACAAATTTAACGCGGTTCTCACAGTCGGCTCGCTTTGATAAAGAGAAATTTGTCTAAAGAGGCTTTGAAACGTCTGAACCAGTATTATCATATACTTAGATTTAAATTCATTGTTACACATAAAGATTTGTACTCAAATTTAAGTATTTCGTAAATCAAAAATAATTTTCAGTAGGTAAGTAACTAATAAAAAAATAAAATAAAATATTTCAAGCTAAAGTGGCCCATATCTTATTTGAACTTTACTACGTACATTTGCGACGTTTATTTTTGCTTACTAGCGGTGCTAGGGCTTGCTATACATTAATGCACTGCGATCTTCCTGCGGAGCAGAGGTGCGATCCGTATTTTGTAATATCACATTCACATTATGCACGGTAGCAGTACGTTAGCTCGGCATACATCAAATCTGTTTTAGGTCGATATTTCTAGATCCGTTTGCAAAAAGGGCGACTTCCCTTTTCACATGCGATTTCCGCGGAGAATTATGTGATGCAGTAGTTCACCTTCGTTAACCTTTTGGAAACCAAATGTTCCTGGGTCCTTAAGCAGCAGGTTTTGCAAGTAGCTCGCTCGGGACATAAGCGCGACCTACTATTTGTCGTTGGTCAATATGCCCGGAATTCTGCGGAGCAGAAGTTCCTCCATTGTTACTTGCCTTACAGTAAAATATTTCTGGATCGTGCTGCGTAACAGGTATGCGACACTGGCTTTTATTAAATGCTATATGTAAATCATCATATTCACCTATATTTACAAAATAATGTTGAACGCTCTGCGGAGCAGAAAAAAGATTCCAGTTTTTGTCGTAAATCAATGCGATAGGAACTCTGCGGAGCATTTTGAATTTGAATTGAATCACTGTGCAGGGCAAAAAAGGAGATTCTAGGTTTTGTCGTAAAACGATACGATAGGAACTCTGCGGAGCAGGGGTCCAGTATGATTTTATGTTTGTCACGGCGCTGTGCAGGGCAGAAGAGCGGTTCCAGGTTTTTTTCGTAAATCAATACGATAGGAACTCTGCGGAACAGGGGTTCCGGAATGATTTTACGTTTGTCATGTCGCTGTGCAAGCCAGAAGTGCGATTCCAGGTTTTGTCGTAAATTTATATGATAGGAACTCTGCGAAGCAGGGTAAGCTCATCATCCAATGAGAAACTGAAGACGACGAACCTGTGACCGTAAACCTGAACCGGAAGCCGTGACTATTAGTCACAGCTTCCGGTTCGTCGTCGTTATTTAACAAAATTTACATTTAAACTTTAGACTCGGGTCTGTAAGGGGTATAGCACACTACAATACAAATGACAAGAAAAACTAGGCCGTACCTAAATTTTCCGGAGTTCAGTGCTGCCCCCATTTAAAAGAAATAATTTGAAAGAAAACGGAGACATCATTTAAATAGGTTTTGATGAACGTAAAATAGATAGAAACAAAAAAGTATTTTATTATGATGAATGATGATGAAAACATACATACAGAATGAGAATAAAAATAAAATCGCCATAAAGCAGGGAGCACAATGGCTCTGGTGGCGGGACCAATAATGGCAATTTCACTTTACCACTAAGGCAGCACAAACCAGGCGTTTCACCAGCAAACTTCAATGCTCCACAATGCTGGCGAACAACGTCCATTGGACCAATGCAAACTAAACGATGCAAGCTGTAGTCGATGGTGCAATCATACAGAAACGCTGCTCGATTCAAATCAATACTTGAACCATTTCTTCTTGCACTTCGAAGATTAGACGCGGCATTGTTATTAAAATGTGCACTCGCATAAAACCACCAAATATAATAACAGTCCCTGAACTTTCGAGACATAGACAATAGCTCAAAGAGTATATAACTACTACGTATGAATAGCTTATCAAGAAAAATCATAGACAACCTATAAAAAGACATTTACACTTTTGTTAACCTGTAGATTTTTTTTCCTTAATCTTATAACCTTTACCAACTGATTTTTTATTCCCTAAATTCCGTTCCTTTCCGATGATTTTATGTTTTTACTGTAGAATAAATCTTAGGTATTATTTTCGGGAATTAAAAATTAAATAATTAATAAATAATTTTCGAAAATTAATGTCTAAAACAAACAAATATAACAGTACCTGAACTTTGTAGACATAATTTTCGAAAATTAATGTCTAAACCAAACAAATATAACAGTACCTGAACTTGTAGACATTTTACAAAAAATAAATTTCTGAACGCATACATGATGTCTTCAGAAAAAAAAAAAGTTGTGGCTTAAAGGTCACAGCAACCAGGCCATAAGCTCCAAAAAAAAAAAAAATAGTTGTTACACTATTTGACAGGGATTGGACAACAAATGTTTGACATGTAATAAACAAATCATCATCTATTGAAATGATTAAGTATTCATTACACATATCGAGTTTTTCATTGTTTTTAAGATGTATTCTGCTATTCGGGACGGAAACAAATCCAAAAAATCAAAAACCATGGCAATCGGTCCAGCCGTTCTCGAGTTATAAGTGTTGTAACAAACACGACTTTCTTTTATATAGATATATAGATATAGAATATAGATATAGATATAGATATAGATATAGATAAAGATATAGATATAGATATAGATATAGATATAGATATAGATATAGATATAGATATAGATATAGATATAGATATAGATAGATATAGATATAGATATAGATATAGATATAGATATAGATATAGATATAGATATAGATATAGATATAGATATAGATATAGATATAGATATAGATATAGATATAGATATAGATATAGATATAGATATAGATATAGATATAGATATAGATATAGATATAGATATAGATATAGATATAGAGATATAGATATAGATATAGATATAGATATAGATATAGATATAGATATAGATATAGATATAGATATAGATATAGATATAGATATAGATATAGATATAGATATAGATATAGATATAGATATAGATATAGATATAGATATAGATATAGATATAGATATAGATATAGATATAGATATAGATATAGATATAGATATAGATATAGATATAGATATAGATATAGATATAGATATAGATATAGATATAGATATAGATATAGATATAGATATAGATATAGATATAGATATAGATATAGATATAGATATAGATATAGATATAGATATAGATATAGATATAGATATAGATATAGATATAGATATAGATATAGATATAGATATAGATATAGATATAGATATAGATATAGATATAGATATAGATATAGATATAGATATAGATATAGATATAGATATAGATATAGATATAGATATAGATATAGATATAGATATAGATATAGATATAGATATAGATATAGATATAGATATAGATATAGATATAGATATAGATATAGATATAGATATAGATATAGATATAGATATAGATATAGATATAGATATAGATATAGATATAGATATAGATATAGATATAGATATAGATATAGATATAGATATAGATATAGATATAGATATAGATATAGATATAGATATAGATATAGATATAGATATAGATATAGATATAGATATAGATATAGATATAGATATAGATATAGATATAGATATAGATATAGATATAGATATAGATATGGATATGGATATGGATATGGATATGGATATGGATATGGATATAGATATGGATATGGATATAGATATGGATATAGATATGGATATAGATATGGATATAGATATAGATATGGATATAGATATGGATATAGATATAGATATGGATATAGATATGGATATAGATATAGATATAGATATAGATATAGATATAGATATAGATATAGATATAGATAAAGATATAGATATAGATATAGATATAGATATAGATATAGATATAGATATAGATATAGATATAGATATAGATATAGATATAGATATAGATATAGATATAGATATAGATATAGATATAGATATAGATATAGATATAGATATAGGCACTGATAGATGCTAGGCACCGATCACTAAATCTGTGTGATATTCCGCACTTGTCGCAGTCCGTCGAACCTACATACCGCGCACCGCGACCCGCTCCGTCACTGCTACCGTACCACAGCGGCCGGCCGCGCGGCGCCCGGCTCCTGGCTGCTCCGCGGCCGCCCCGGCCCGCGCGCTGCCTGCCTCGGTACCCGCTGTACGACGCACGTTCCGGTCGCCATACCAGCTGTTCCACATCTCCAGGCTGCTTTGAATTGCACGCTGCAGCTTGTTCCGTTGCTCGTTCCGCGGCTCGACACCATTGTACCGCGTCTTCCAATGACAGTGACGATTTTGCAAGAAGTTTTTCTCTCATCTGTACACATTTAACACCGCGTATTAGCTGTGTTAAAATTAAACTATTTTTGAGCGACCCAAACTCACAACATTTACATTTTAATTTTAATGTACCCAAAAATTTATCGAAATTTTCATCGCTCTGATATGTTTCAAAAAATACGTGTCTTTCGTAATTCACGTTTTTTGATGGATCACAGTGATCTGAGAATTTCTTACATATATAGTCGTAGTCAAATTTTTTGGACTCAGCTATATCGAGTTCTTTGTAAATTTCTCTCCCGTATTTACCAATGCTGTGCATAAACAAGGCACTCTTTTCTCTCGATGTTGCCATTTCTTTATCCGCTGCAATCAAATAGTAGTCAAAAGCCATTTTCCATTCTCGCCAATTAATGGCCAGGTTTCCTTCTCGAAGCATCGGCGTCGGTTGCTGAATCGCCGTGTAGACGCCCTCCTCACGTTTCGACATATCACTTTCAGTACCCATTTCACTAAAAAACTTGTAGTCCGACACAAACTCAAATTATTTCGGTATAACAACGCGACGCAATCGTACGATAACTTTTTACACTTGACACCATGTAGCAACTAGCACCGACGCGGCGACGGCTTCGGGGCGACACGGTAATCAGTGTTGTGACTCGGCCCAGACCTTGACTTATAACTAGAGCGATGCACGGCCGCGCGGTAGGTATGTAAACTTGCGCCACTAGGGTTGTTGCCTAGGGTCTACCGTATTTTTATTTCATCTACCTACTTGAGTTTCTTTCTAGTCGAAGCGGCAAGTTATTATATGAAGTTTTATATTCATCTGTCACTTGTTTGTTTTTCGTGTGTAGTGGCCAACACTGGTGTCAGATTTCTCAAGCTGCCTAAATCAAATCATATCAAATCAAAATATCTTTATTCTCATAGGATATTTATTATATCTCTTAATAATAGTCACTTTCTTTTATTTTGCACAAATGTTGACGTCAAATCGATCGCTGAGATCGAGAATACATTGTTTGTTATGTCATAATTGAAATTAAACTAAAAGAACTATAAGATTACTAGAACTAGAGAACTAAAGAAGAAATTTTAAATAATGACAATTTGTAAATGTATGAAATTGGTTTCGTTAAATCTGGAAACCTATTTAGTAGTGAATGATAAGGATGACTCTCATCCACTGTTTTAATTGAAGGCTCTGTATAATTTACTACTGTTGCATAGACCTTCAACTTAGGCATATCGTCAATTAACTTTCTCGACTTCAAATCAACTAATAAACCAAAATTAATTAAAAATCTGTTCAACTTAGGCATATCATCAATTAACTTTCTCGACTTCAAATCAACTAATAAACCAAAATTAATTTAAAAAATCTGTTCAACTTAGGCATATCATCAATTAACTTTCTCGACTTCAAATCAACTAATAAACCAAAATTAATTAAAAAATATGTTCAACTTAGGCATATCATCAATTAACTTTCTCGACTTCAAATCAACTAATAAACCACAATTAATTAAAAAAATCTGTTCAACTTAGGCATATCATCAATTAACTTTCTCGACTTCAAATCAACTAATAATCCAAAATTAATTAAAAAAATCTGTTCAACTTAGGCATATCATCAATTGACTTTCTCGACTTATCAACTAATAAACAAAAATTAACTAAAAAATTTGCATTTGTTTTACATCTGCAATTATGACTTTTTATTCGAGTTTCATTTACAAGGCATGAAGAAATATTCAATAAATTAAAGAGAGACATAAACAGCAAGTTGTGTTCAGTAGCTCACAGGGAAAATTCCACCCCGAAGCTGGACATTCTAGAATTTAATTTGGAAATTTCAAAGTTTTGTTATCGTCTATTGTTACTTACATTATTTTGAATAAATAAAACAGCAAATGGAAGTTTCAATGTTTATTAGTTTGAAATTAAGGCTTATCCTAATAAATCAACAAAAATATTAACTTTTTTGGTTACAATCTTAGAAAAATCAACGAAAAAATTTTTTTTTCTTTGGGCCTATTGAAAGTCGAGATCAATATCAAAATAAGACCTAATACACTACCAAAATAACACAAAATAATAATAGCTTCATAATAAATTAACTTTAAGAAAATCTACTTCAAACTACTGCTTTATTTTATCATAGCAATCGCAACACATTAGGGTCGTATGCCCTTTGCATATGTTTTTAAAGCATAATTCGCAAATTGTTTTCGTTTTCCTGTCCTTCTTTTATTCACATACAGCACAGCGAGAACCAGATGTGGGTAGACGAGGCCTAGATGAGGTGGCGGGCATATTTTCCTCATTCGAATTGGCACTAAGCAAAAACTGTATCTTTGTTTTTATGTATGCTGACAAATTAGGTACCGATGACCTCTTTTGTACCTGTGGCATCACAAGACCCAAAGCTAGTTCTTTCAAGGCAATCCTTCTGTTAGCCATCAAAGCTCCACCCATTTCTTTATTCTTCACTATATGATACGCTTTGATGCCGACAATGTTCAGAAGACCATTAATAAACGGGCAAGTGCGAGTCGGACTCGTACATGAAGGGTTCCGTACCACCGTACAATGTTTTAAAACGCTGAAGAAACACGTTTCTTGTATGACGACCCCCTTTAATTTTTTATTTTTTTTATTTTTAGTATTTGTTGTTATTGTGATCATAGTAATACATAATTGGTAAAAATTTCAAGTATCTAGTTAATGCCATTATGAAGATCAAGTTAAAAACGCTGAAAAAAACACGTTTCTTGTATGATGACCCCCTTTAATTTTTACTTATTTTTTATTTTTAGTATTTGTTGTTATATCCGCCACAGTCAAAATAATAATCGGTGAAAATTTCAAGTGTCTAGCTATTACGGTTTAAGAGATAGAGCCCTGTGACTGACGGACAGACGGACAGACAGCGGAGTCTCAGTAATAGGGTCCCGTTTGCACCCTTCGGGTACGAAACCCTTAAAAGGACCAGTGGCCATCTTTTGGTTGCTTGTGGACTACTATGGACGGTATCTGCAGATCAAGTTCAACATTGCCTACTGCTTAACAAACCCAGTTAGGCTAGATTTTGAGCGGGAACACCAAAATATACCAATGTAACGTCGTTATAAATAATTTAGAAGAAATCAGTCGCTTTTGAGAGGTAGAAGATATCTCCGAGCAGTCAAACATGTCATCAGAAGATCAAGCTTGTATAGATTTTTACCAGTCTACCAATACAAGACGAGAGGACGGTAAATACGAAGTCAGACTACCATTTAAACCGGATTACAAAGAAAAATTAGGAAATTCTAAAAATTAAGCCATTACTCAATTTTACCAACTTGAACGGAAATTAAATAAAGGCAAAAATGACGCTCTAAATTACATAAACTTCATGAATGAGTACTTATCGCTGGGCCATATGACACCCGTGGCCAGCGCCTGTAGTAGGAGTACGGAATGTTATTTACCACACTTTAGCATAACACGTTGTTTTGAATGCTTCTTTAAAAACTTCAAGCAGTTACAGCCTCAATGAGGTCATGTGCAGGGGTCCAAACTTGCAGCAAGACCTTCAAAATCTTATCATCAAGTGGCGGTAATTCAAATACGGTTGGACTGCGGAATTGGAAAAAATGATTCATATGATTTGGCTACATCCGAATTATCAATATTTACAAAAATTAGTTAGGAGAGAACATGAAAAAGAAGTATTGAAGGAGTATAAACTAACTACAGTCATTTATGGAACTAAGGCGGCACCTCATCTTGCCATGATGACGCTTCGACGCTTAGCTCAAGATGAAAAGATCAATTATCAAAGAAGTTTAGCGCCTGAAATTTTAGAAACTTCGTTCTATATGGATGATTTACTTTATGGTTCTCATACAAAAATATATGGTAAAAGATTGAAATAGGAATTGACAAGTCTTTTAAAAGCAGGTGGATTTAACTTAAGAAAGTGGAAGTCAAACTTACCAGAATTATTAGATAATCATCAAAAACCGAAAATTTTGATTTTAAGCAAATGGACTCCACGAAAACTCTCGGCCTTCGCTGGAACCCGAGCGAATATAAATTTAATTTCCAATCAGATATCATGTTACAATCTTCTTCATTACAACAGACCAAGCGAACTCTTCTTTCCAATATCTCTAAATTGTATGACCCATTAGGATGGTTGACGCCTGTTACAACGAAGTTAAAAATTATTTTTCAAGATTTATGGAAAAAAAATATCCAATGAGATGACCAAGTACAAACAGAAATATAAAATGAATGGATGATACTGTGCAAACTCAATTGCACAGTATTGGCAGGCCTGTGTCACTCCCCGTTTAGATATCGAAAATGTACTTACATAATTACTATGCGCGCAGGCGGCCCCTCCGGGTGGTAAATTCAGTTATACGAATCGTTTGTCCAGAGTAATAAGAATGAAATTAGCTTGCAATGGATGTCTAGGCATCTATACGAAAAGGTGATGAGTTCTGACGTGAGCTAAATTAAACCATATCGCTAGCCACATTGAGTAGATATTTCTTTGAATTTCTTTGCTGAGTGAGACTTCTGTACGTTAGTATTATTTATTCTGTGGTATTGGTCGCCTACGCGCCAGAAGGGCTTTGTCAGTTTACAAGAATATTATGCCTAATACAATGTTATCACAATATAATATGTAAAGCTTGCAAACGAATCAGCCAGCCTGTGCCTGTCTTTCGTGGATCCATTTTATGGATTTAATTATAAGAACTAGGTGCCTACAGAACGTATTTGAAAATAGGTATTGTGATAAAACTTCAATACCCTTATTGAAATCTCAACCAACTGGAAGAAATAAGGGAAGAAGCAGACGCAATTTATCGACTGAAATAGATTTATGCCTAGGTAATAAATTGAATGCAAGGCTGGTGCAAATAAGATTTCAACGAACTTCCGTTTAAATCTTATTTGCACCAGCCTTGTGACGTTTTAATAATTTATTTTACGTTGATTTCCGGCTGACTTTTGATGTCAAACAGAACATTAATTACCTATGAAAAGTGTCGTATACCTATTGTCTAAGATTAAATATATAGACGGTCAATTACAGTGACATAGCAAGTAGATAAAAAATTTACAATTACCACCATAGCTTCTTTTAAAATCCTATATTTCCAATTGATTTGACATATGTGTACAACAGAACAGAATACAAAAAAATATATAGTTCAGTAAAAAGTTATTTGATGGTATTTTATGGTTGTGGTAGTATGGTGACCCTAATCTGAATACAATACGGCAAACTGTCAACCGACCATTTTAATATTTTATTATCACTAGGAACTTACATAAGCTAAATCATAATTTTTAGTAGACTATTTCTCAAATATCTGTTACGTAATAATTTTTTTAAAAGTTATTGCCTATTTACCTTAAAATCATATCCATAAAATATATACCTACTTATCATGAAATATATACCCGTTGACATAAGAACTTTCCCAACAGTGCTTTTTTTGCATGATGATCGGTTATAAACGATGCGCACTTCATTATGGCTCTATGAAAAGACTTTTAACAATATTACAAACCTTTAGCTACATGAAAGCGCAGTGCGTAACCGGGTGCATCTGGTTATGCGGGGCTCGTTTAACAGCACAATAATTAATTATCCTGACACTTTACTGTACTAAATTAATATAGTGTTTATCTTCATTTTCTTGTCTATTATTACTCTAAATCTGGTACAAATTTCACCTGACACAAATCTATACTATCTATACTAATATTATAAAGCGGAAGAGTTTGTTTGTTTGTTTGTTTAAACGCGCTAATCTCAGGAACTAATGGTCCGATTTGAAAAATTCTTTTTTTGTTGGGTAGTCCATTTATAGAGGAAGGCTTTAGGCTATATAACATTACGTTCCGACAACCACGCGAACGAAGTCGCGGGCACAGCTAGTTATTAATTGACCTGCATTTTGCAGTCAGCTAAAAATCTGGAATGTTTAGAGTATGTTATGTTTTATTATGTTAATTATGTTAGTTGCGCTTACCATATCCAAATTGCCCCACCCTGATCTCTCCATTGCGTCCCTTGCCCAGTTTTCATTAAAGTCCCCCATAATAATCATGAAATGGGTTTTGGAGGTGTGTATGGCTCTACTAATGTCCTCATACACTACCTCAACCTCCGCATCTGAGTGTGTTCCAGTCGGCATGTATACCTGTAAGACCTTCAACGAGTATCTTTTGGATACTTTGAGGATCAGGTATATTACCCTGCTGGAAACACTGTCGATGGTCACTACGTTGTTTATGAGGGACTTGTGAACAAGAAACCCGACACCGACTTCTTTTCGTCTCCCTCCCGGTGATAGAGTAGGTTACCGGACTCTAAAGTTGTCATGCCCTCGCCCTCTCTTCGGAGTTCAGACAACCCCACTATGTCCCACCGTAACCTACTCATCTCCTCTTCCACCTCAGCCAGTTTCTCGTCTGTCCTTAAGCCTGCAGACGTTGTGTGTACCAGGGCCAGTTTTTGCCCGTGGTAGTAGCCGGATCCCATCCGGGTATTCTTAGCACACCCTGTCCTGCTGTTACCATGACTGCTACCGCTTTGGCATCCATAGGTGACCATTTTGAGAATCACATGCATATTATATTTCGAGAAGAAAAAGCGGGAAAGCGAACCCCGGGCTCCGAAGCAGCACAGCTAAGGATGCAACCGGGAATGCGCTTAGACAAAGAAGATAGAATTGGGTATTTTGGTGGGTCAAAAATAAATTATTTGGTACTGTTAATAGAATAAAACGTCACAAAATAATGCCACTTGTCATTGACCACATCCACTTTGAACGTGATTTTAGATTTATTGATGCAGAAAAACGGATATTAAGAGCGCTATTTGACTCCAAGGAACTATGACGTCATAAATCGATATTTCATACAAATCCCATAGAAAATGTTTGTTTTTGACGTTAAGAAAAAAGTATCTGATTTGACTTGTTGCAAAATAGCGTATTATAGGGACAAACATACAGGTCAAACACATAACCCTCCTTTTCGGCTTTGCCGCAGTCGGGTAAAAATGTGATATCACTAATGTGGTGGATATCACAAAAAATAGTATATATATGTATATATATAAATATTTAGTCAAGAGTAACAGTCAAAAATATTTCCAGTGGTGAGGCAATTGTTTGGGGCGATAGCTTCTTCAGCTGCTGTGGAAAAAATGATTTCCACCTTTGAAATTGCACACAGCAAATTAAGAAACCGACTGGACTGAAAAGGCTGGAATATTAGTTTTTTTATTTAAATATTATAATAATATTACTGATTTCTCAGATTTAAACAACCCTAATCTATAACTTATTTTTTAATCTGTTTTTTATATGTTGATTCCTGTGAAAGAAAGTTTAATTAAACATTTTTAATTAACTCATTGTTTTTATTGACAAAATAAAAAAAAACCATTTAATCGTGCCAACCCTGCTTGTAGATGAAGGACAGTGTTTTCATATACATATGCATCTCAGGGCTCAGAACCGGTTTTTATTTACTGGTTAATATTGTTCATAATAACGTTAAAATTTAGGTTGCTATCCGGTTAAACAAAGAAACAGTTTAAAATTAACCAAAATATTTTCGGTAACCGGTTAATTTAATAAAAAGTATTTTATGCATCGTTTTAACCGGTAATAACACCTAACCAACGCAACCGCTACCCCGCACCCACCGCCCCCCATTCGCTTGTACCATAGCCTTCTCTATTGTCCCAAGCATAGATCTGTATACAGGGATATTTTTAATTAACCGGCATCCTTTTTGGAGCAGGTTCAGTCCGTGATACTGAACCACTTTCCATAAAAACAATTATCGAAAAACGAAAACAAAATTTCGTCCTCCCATACAAAATCCATTTGGTTGAACGCCGATTTGTATGGAATGTCGAATTTTTTTTTTTTCGTTTTTCAATGAATTTTTTTATGGAAAGTGGTTTAGTATCACAGACTGAACTTGCTCCAAAAAGTTTGCCGGTTAGGTAATTAAAAATAACCCTGTATACTCGTACTAGATAAATAAAATCTTTCAAAAGTGCGAACCGCTAAGGTGTGGAATTCCCTCCCTGCGTCGATGTTTCCCCATACATATAATTTAGGGATTTTCAAGGCAAGAGTGAATAGGCATTTTTTGAGTCTGCGTGATACACCTTAGACCTCATCTTAGCTTCCCATCAGGCTAGATAGAGATCAAACGCACTCAAATTTCTAATAAAAAAAAAAAAAAAAAAAAATTGTATGAAAACCAAGCTTGCCTTTGTTGAACTGTCAAATGTAACGTGTGATATTTACTTTAGTGATGAAAACATTCTGTTCGCGCTAAATCTATTCAAAGACACCGACCAAGTGAATGAAAATGAATTAAAATTCGATTTTCAGTCGATTATACAATCACGATTATAAAAACCTTCTCGCCGTTTGCCCCTTTGTATGTGCATTGTGCACTTAGAACTACTCAATGGATTTTAATGCGATTTTCATTCAGAGATAGAGGGAACGAGCGCACGAATATCGAATGAAAATAGTTCAGGGGCATACCGGCTAACTGGTAAATCACGTATCACGTATCATACTTACTGGCATAATAAATCATGATTACAATGTTACGTCAAAAATATAAATCCAATAAAATACTTATTAATTACAAAGAAAATTTTAATAAAATTAGTGCGCAAAGTCTCCGAATGTTTAGAAACCGCGCGCTCCAGCTAGACGCCCCGCGGCCGACAAGTCAAGGCGCGATCATGGTACCTACCTACTTATCGTACCAGGAAGTGCAATTTGAAGTTTTGAAATTTTGAAGAATCTAAATCCGTCCATGTATAGGTAACGCTAAAGCAAACTTTTCCCTGTTTTTCTTCCTCCACTCCCCCTTTTTTACAACATTTTGTATAGAATTAAGTCCTTAGTGTGCCTCTCAAATTTGACTGACATCCGTCGATGAATAATGCTATTGCAAACTTCCCCCACTTCTTCGCCTTTTTTCTTCCCAATCAAAAATACCGATTCACTTAATAATTTAAATAAAACAAGGAACTTGCGTGCCAATTTTTGTCCAAACCGGTTAAAAAAATGCGATTTGCAGGCGAACAGACAGACAAAATAGTTTTTCGGCTGATCTCAAAACTGAGATGCTTCGCTGGCTTGGTCAATAAATGTTATTTTCTACACATATAATATAATCACACTTATGTCACAAAATATCTCAAAGCAAGGTGTGTTATTAATACTAAGTCCAAATTTTGTTACTTATTTAAGCAATGGATTTATATTCACTCAGTCAGCAGTTTTCAGTACATAAGTTAAAGAAAACATGAAATAATTGATTTTAAAATAAATTGAATATTATTTAATAATAAATTTACTTACCGATGAAAGAAAACTTTTTCTTGACGTCATCCAACATTTTTTGATGTATTTTTGTATCTCAAAACTGCACAAATAGGCATTTTTCTACAGAGCGTTTTAGGTTAGGTGCAATAAGCTGTCATACGCGGACGAAAGAAGCCAATTTTGAATGAAGTAAATTTTACTTCAGTTGGACACGCAAAGACATTCATAGGCTGTGTCTATCTTGCTTGATCCATAGTCTGTGGTCCCAAGCTATGCTGTTAAGTACGGCAACGTCGCATTTTTGGTTAGGCGTGAACCGATTTATTACGACTATGGACGGAGGTAGTTATGTTTACGAATAGATTACAAATCAAACAAATTAATAAGATTTTACAAATAATCTTTAATTAAGTTTTAATAGTATAAACTTATTTATTAAAAAAATAAAGAAATAAATACAATTAAGATTAAACTTACTACCAAATTAACAAAAAAATAAAACCTTATCTAAATTGTTGATTTATAAATCTATTATGACCATGCGTAATGGTGCCAAGAACGCTGGCTTCGTTTTAGTAATAAATACAATTGAGATTAAACTACTCGTAACTACAAACTAAACCACAAAATAAATTTAAAGGTAGTGGTTTGTGTTATCTAAATCACTTGGATTTATGTTCAACGATGATGAAAGATATTGCAAGTATCTTGAGGTAAAAACATAAACCCTCTTAGAAATTCGTAACACGACTGTGAAATACAAAAAACTAAAAATGCAAATATAATAGTTGATACACTGTAACGTGGTTTCATAAGTGTATTCGACTTAACTTGTTCTTTGATTAAATCCAGCTTCGAAGCCTGCCAATTGGCTCTTGGTATCGCCTTCGTCCAACGACTACGAAGGTTTTCATCTCGGGCGAAAACAAAAGTAGAAACTGGGTTTTCTCCATTTTTCAAAGTAGAATCGTAATTTGATTTACATCCAGATACACAGCAATGTCGAGGCATCTGAAAGAAACTTGTTACGTGTAATGTTACCAATCAGTGCTAGAAACTAGAAAGTAAATGAAGTTAGGTGAAGTTTTTTTAACAGAAGATTGTATAAAACCTTACCTTGTTTAATAGCACACGCTGTCAATAAATGCTTAATAATGGATTCATCAAAGAATACACAATTTCTTCAAATTTACTTTAAAATCCACTGAAATCTCAACAAACCACGCAACAAAACAACCATTTATTTCAAAATGACACTGTGTATTATCTGACTAAGTTTGCTTTGTAGGAACTCGCGGGCATAATAATACTTCCTTAAAGCCTACGCAAATAGGTCGCATAAAATAACCCACTAATTTTGGTTGCCCTTATGTTTCCATAGCATCTGCTTATTTGTAACTAGATTGGATTACCCACCCAAATGTTCGGTTTACACTTAGGTTCACAAGCGACTTTTTTGTTTTCTACTTGTTTATACATGTAAACATTACATTTTCAATTTTGTTTTGTTTCATTTGTTTAAAGTATTTTGGAGCGCGCGAGATCTGCGTTTGTTTATCACTATATTTTTTTTTCCCTAACATCTTAGATATACATATAATAAAATTAAATTAAATAAAAATATCTTGGCTGGGCTAATAAAAGGTTGGTGAAGGCATTTGTAGAATTAGTACACACATACACAGTACAGTAACATAATTTATTAATTTTCAACTGACAATTATAGGGTTTTTGGCGGGAAGTCAAGGTGTTTGGTTGGGGTTTTCTTTAAATTATTTTGCAAATTGATTTTAGTGGACCTTATAATATGAAATTGGTGTTGTTTGGTGTTATAAATGCTCATGCTCATGAACAATATATGAAATAGTTAAGGAGACAGTCATAGTACGGCTGTAGTGATATTTGTTTCGCGGTCTGTGTGGGCGTCTTCGGGCGTCGTCCGCCACTCAATCGGCTATGAAAACCAGTGGACTCGTATAGCTTACGTGCCTTCCGAAGCACGGAGGAGCTCAAGTATTTTTGTGCCACTTTTGGTCACTCATTCAGGTGGTTACCACGCCCGGCATTGCTTAACTTGCGAAAGCGCTAGCAATGCGTACTTCCATTGAGCCACCGAGCTTCTCCTCCTCCTCATCTAGTTGGTTCTGTGAGAACAGTAGATCTCGTGAGCTCTTATAAACATGCAATAACCGACAGCTTCCCCTTTCCCCTGGCTTAGCAAAGCCATTTATGTTTCATTATAATGATTATAATGAAAATACTTGCAGCTTTTGGCTCTGCCTGCTTAGAGCCGCAAGACCCAAAATTCTCTGTCTGCCCTATTAGGGTCAAAGACATAATAGTGTATAAATACAGGTCGAAAAAGTAATTTGCGTAACAAAATATGGAATAAATAATTTATTAAGAAAAAAATAAAATAAATACAATTGAGATTAAACTACAAACTAAACCTAAAAATAAAACCTAATCTAAATTATTGATTTAAAAATCTGAAAGATTATGACCGTGCGGCATGGTGCCAAGAACGCTGGCTGCGTTTCCTCTCTGGATAGCTATGCTAATTCGTTGAGAAAAGAAGCAGCCAGCTCTCTTGTCACCAGCGGCGGTGATCAGGCGCGGTGTTATCTGTTTCAGGAAAGCCCTCGCGCTGGGGCCTCATGGTCCAAACGTTTCCACACCAAACGGCACAAATATGTAATCCTTACTGAGGGACACATATTTGCGTCGCTTGGCAAGCTCAGCACCTTTGGCAGCTGATCCGGCTCTCGAGAGTGATCCCCTGAGGTGGGAAGGCGCTAGTGTGTCAACGCATGTAGCGTCCCACACCAGCGCTCTCCCACGTTCCCAGGGAATCAAAGTCATACCATCAGGCCTCTTGCCATCATCACGCGCAACACCTCGAGGTTCGAGGGTATTAGGGACATTGATAGTGGCAAGAGCCCTTCTGATGATGTCATTCAGAGAGCCGTGTTGCGAAATCCTACCAGCGCTGAGTTGACAGAAAAGGCCATGGCGCCCGAACTGATCAACATCGCTGCCGCACGGGCAATGGTGTGGAGAGCACACAGATGCTCCCAGCCGAAGTCCGATAGCGGTACGGAAACTATTGTTATCCAGCAATGTACCAATGTTGTAAGATGGAATAGCATGGAGCCAGTGGCTGGACTCCTTGGAAGAGACTGCGAGGAGTCGAGCGCGGTCAATATCACTAATAAGATTTTGAGCCAGATTTTTAACAGATCCCTGCACCAAGGGAGAGTATCCCAGAGTTTTTGAAGGTTTGATTCCACTGGGATATCATTTTCGGGGCAGAGAGCTGTCCAGGCATATCTTGCCTCCGCTAACAGGTCAATGGCCAAAGCGTCATCTTTAAGTATTTTTTTACACAAGGCCGAGACGCTGTAAGCAGAGGAAAGAAAAGCGGGAAGGGCAACACTGGAAATTTTGCGTATGCCTGTGCCGCAATCTTTAATTGGTAATGTCAGTTGGGTCCAAGCACAAGCATCTAAACGTAAATTTAGAATTTTTTTTAAGGCGGCATGAAGACTGGTATCTAATTTATTTATCAGTTCCAAATGTCTCCAGATTGGACTTGAGCGCAGGACGTAAGTGAATTTAGGAACGAAAAGACAGTATTTAAGGATGGTGTAAGCTACGTGCGAGTTTAGAATTTCCAATCTGGAGGTTGTAAAAATGAAGTTTTCTAATTTCTTTTCTAAAAGAGGTCCAATGCTGTCATCTAATAGAGGCGAGCCGAGGAGATGGAAAGATTCCTTAGATATTAATTTAATGTCTGGGGATATTTCCAAGAATTTTTCCATGATGTCTTGTTTGATAGTCTCCGAAATATGTTCAGGAATAAAGAGTTCACATTTTTTAAAATTTAGCTCTAGTCTGATATTTTTGAAATTTGCAATAATTTTCAAAAAATCAGCGTAAACAGAATCTTTACTTCCCGAGATGGTCCCGTCATCAAGGTACCACACATTTAATTTTGAATTTAGGGATGAGATGATTGGGTGGATACCAAGACTGAATAATGCTGGCCCCAGAGGATCGCCTTGTTGCACTCCTGTTGAAGACAATAAAGTGTTACCTTCATATAATAATTTGGAAGGAGAAGAATAATCTGGAATGTGTGAGGAAACTGCAACAAGACGCTCCTCTTTATAGTATTAAAAGCATTCTTTACATCAACTTTCAGCAGTACCTCTCCACAATTGTTTTTCAAAAAAGTGCGTACGTAGTGTACTGCTGCTTCGCAGCCGCCTCTACTGCCAAATCCTAATTGAATTGGTTGTAATTTGTAACTCAAAGTGGAGGCTATGTGCTTGCAAGCTAACTTTGCAGCTAAGCGACGGAGTGTGCACCCAATTGCTATAGGCCGAATTTCCCCGTCTTTTTTTTTAAAAGCACACAGCCTCGCACCATAAAGAAATTCAGTGAAAGAATCTAAAATTTTGCCGGAAAGTAATTAACGAAGAAAGTCCAATTTTAAATTGAATTTCAGGTGCATGAATGTGTGACTGTTAAGCAAATGTGGACTCGGTCCGAAAAAAATTTTATTTAGTTCACAGTTAGATTACCCAAATGTAATGGACCCATATTTTTCGGTTTATCAAAATAGTGAAAATTCACAAAGTTACAGAGTGTCAAAGTTTCGGAGGGGGAGTGATTGACGTCACCGTCAAATGAAAATCGTTCTTGCTCGTGACGTCATGCGGAATTTAAATGCGCTGTTTCTTTGTAATTATTTGATAATCAGGAAAAAGAAAAAAATACTAATCTACCTGATAAGCTAAAAATAAGTTTTAACGATTTCTCCCGTTCCCTTGCTTGGTCCTAGGAGGTCGAATCTGGTATCTACGGGTTTTTCTTGTGAAGGCGGAGAGGATTGCGTACATGCGTAGTTTGATTGGAATAGGTAGGTATAAATTGTCCGAAAAAATATCAAAAATTTAAATTCGTCCATATATAAAGCTACGGCAAACTTCCCCCTTTTAAAATTCTCTTCCCCTCCACTTCCCATTTTGAATTTTTTTTTACATCACCTTGTATATAGTGAAGTCCTTAGGGTGCTTCTCAAATTTGATTGAAATCCGTCGAAAATAAACGATCCGAAACGCTACATAACACTTCCCTCTTTTACCTTTATTGTCCCCCCAATCAAAAATCGTTATCGACCAAAAAATTTTAATAAATCAAGGAACTTGTGTTGGCACACATTTTCGTCAAAATCGGTTGAAAAATGCAACCTGTAGAATGAATAGACAGACGGGCAAAAATATTTTTTGGCCAATCTCGAAACTAAGACGCTTCGCTCACTTCGCTCACTTCGCTCGCTCGGTCAATAAACTTGTAATTTATTAAGAAAAAAACAATAGGACAAATGTTTCCAGTACACTGTAAAAAAAATACATTGTTTCTTTTCACATGATCGAGTATGACGGAAATTGTGAAAAGTACAAAGTCCAATTAGGTATTATCTCATAATTAAAGTTGTTAAGAATTATAGTTTGGAGTAAACAAGTTTACGGGGAGTGCGTATTGTTTTATTTTTCAGTTTATCTACTTAAAATAGTAATTACTTTTTTCCAATTTGTCTTATTTAACACACTTAGATACATTTTTTAATGAATTTTCTAGATCAATCTCTCCAGTATTGTCCATATTTAGGCAATGTTCCCCAAAATTTCCCCTTCAGGTAATCTCGCCGGCAATATTCATTATTCCCGCTCAGGGAAATATTTCCGACAACGACACATCTCTAGCCGCAAAACTGGTAGTGTAAATCTAGCGGGAGCCTCGGACACATCGTTGTATCGTTCGTACGTTAATAGGGTTTCAGAGTGATATAAATATAAAGTGTGAAATTAAAATACTAAAATGGTTACAATAATTATTATTGTAGTAGTATATTTGCTGACTGCTTTAGCAGAAGCAATAAAAATGTGTAAGTATATACCTATATAAGAAATTATCCATTTAATCATAACAAATAATTAATACGCAATACTGTGCGTGTTTTTCATTGATTACTGTTATTAAAATACTACAGTTAATTGCTCTTAGTTATTGCTGAAAAGTGAATTTAAAAAATTAAATTGGACTAAGCCCAACATGTGGGGTATCGTTGAAAAGGTCTTTTAAAATGCAACAAAAACTGCTTTGAAACTATGTATATCAAACCCCCCAGTCTTGAGATAATCTAATACAAAGTTAAAATTTGAGGTGTCCCCCCACCGTAACTTTTGAAATATTACTAAAATAATTCTGAAAAAAATGTGGAATATACCTCAAAGTATGTACTTGCAATTAAAACTATAGCGGTGTCGGTATCATAGATAGTTATTTTTTAATACGTCATAAATCGTAAACCTCAATTAACCTTTAGAACTTTTATATTATGTTACTTGCTGCTACGGAACCCTTCATGGGCGAGTCCGATTCGCACTTGGCCGCTTTTTATTAAAATAAAATTTGAAATAAGAAATGCTAAAAATATACTACACCATGCCACCTGTTTTCTACAAATCCAAGAAATATTTTTGAAACATACCAAGTTTGGGCTCTTCCAAGTAGGAGACGGCTTTGTAAATTTTGTAAAACATCTCATCAACAACACTTCTAAAGTGGTAAAATGTGTGTCCCCCCCCCCCTGTAACTTCTAAAATAAGAGAATGATAAAACTAAAAAAATATATGATGTACATTACCATGCAAACTCCCACCGAAAATTGGTTTGAACGAGATCTAGTGAATAGTTTTTTTTTTAATATATCATAAATCGTAAACAGCAATTTACCTTTCATTCAATCAACAACGAACTACAAGAACTTTTATATTATGTTACTTGCTGCTACGGAACCCTTCATGGGCGAGTCCGACTCGCACTTGGCCTGTTTTTTTCTTTTTTGATAAGTTTGAGTTCATGATTTTTAAACTTATCGATACTTAGGTTTTTATTTTTTTAATTGAAAAGGGAAAATGAATAACTTTCTCTTCGTCTTCTCCATAATATTTGCTACAAATAAGAGAGCGGTATTAAGAAACAATATCTGAAACAAGTGCGCTACTGTTCTATTATTTTCAGCCTTTGATTAGTTATGTTTTAATTTTTTTTATTTATACCGCTCTTTTATTTGCAGCAAATATATAAGGCAGAAGACGAAGAGGAAATTATCTAATTTCCCCTTTCAATTTAAAAAAAGTTAGTATCTAAGTATTGATAAGTTTAAAAATTATGAATCTCAAACTTTTTAAATAAACGGGCAAGTGCGAGTCAGACTCGTACATGAAGGGTTCCCTACCACCGTACAATGTTTTAAAACGCTGAAGAAACACGTTTCTTGTATAACGACCCCCTCTAATTTTTAACTTTATTTTATTTTTAATATTTGTTGTTATTGTGGTCATAGTAATACATAATTGGTGAAAATTTCAAGTATCTAGTTAATGCCATTATAAAGATCAAGTTAAAAACGCTGAAAAAACACGTTTCTTGTATGATGACCCCCTTTAATATTTTTTATTTTTAGTGTTGTTGTTATAGCGGCGACAGTATTATATAATCGGTGAAAATTTCAAGTGTCTAGCTATTACGGTTCAAGAGATAGAGCCCTGTGACAGACGGACAGATAGACAGACGGACAGACAGACAGACGGACAGACAGCGGAGTCACAGTAATAGGGTCCCGTTTGCACCCTTTGGGTACGGAACACTAAAAAGAAAAAAGAAATTAAAAATAGTATATTTTATTATTTTTAAAATCGCCTTTTTGAGGTTCGATATGAGTATATTAAACGTTTGGCGTATGTTTTACAAAAAATTACAAAGCCGTCTCCTACCTGGGTGTTTGAGCTGATGCTCTTGGGTTGTGTGGATGTTTTGGACTGTATTGATTAGGCGCTTTGATGATTTGTAACTTATTTAATTAGAGCGAATTTACAAAAAAATAATAAGTGTCGAGACAAAGATGGTCGTCGATGGCTTCCGAATAGTTCCGGTCCGCTCCGCACCGCGTCGCATCATCTGTGTTGCCAGTGGCCGTAACACTGGGAGAGCCCAAACTTGGATTGTTTCGAAAATATTTCTTGGATTTGTAGAAAATAGGTGGCAGAATGATAATGGTATTGTATATTTTTAGAAACGTCTCATGAAGTCCTTTCATTTGATACCACACAAGATAGACTTCTAAAAAAAAATTTTCAATTTCCATACATAACATTGATGACGTCATTACTGCTCTCCACATGGGAATATTTTTAAGAACTACCGCTCAAAATGATTGTTTAAACCTAAAAGTACCCGTGTATTTTTTTAGATCTGTATTTTTTGAAGTCATTAAAGAAAATTATAATATCAATACCATTCCCGCCCCTTATCTCCGAAAGCACTGAGCCCAATATTTTGAAAAAAAAATACAGTTAATAGTTCGTTATCTATAAATTACAGGAAAACCCATAAGAAGATACAATTTACATGTTGGATTTTTTTGACATGACATAGTTTGCAGATTTGTTTTTAATCTAAAATCTAAAAAAAATATATCTGCAAACTATGTCATGTGAGATATCAAATGAAAGACCTTGCTGTAAGAATGTTAAATTATCATCATAATCATCATCAGGTCTTTTAAGTCTCCACTGCAGGAGCATGACCCTCTCTGTACTACCAGAGCCTTATATTAGCCAGAGCAGTCAGAGGATTTGGCCTACACTCTCCACGCTGGCCAGACGGGTCTAAGGAGGTCTCACTGATGTTTATAAGCTTGTGTTTCCTAAGTCGCCTTCTACGACATCCACAGGAAGACTTGGAGTAGTCCTATTCTACTCTGCCGGGAACCACACGGCTAATTATCACTATCAAATATATATTTTTTATAATTTTATAATACACTAGCAGTCCACCCCGGCTTCGCCCGTGGTACACACATAGCCTATGTCACTAGTAGTAGTAATAGTGTAGCTTTCCAACGGTGAAAGAATTTTTTAAATCGGCCCAGTACTTTTTGAGCCTATTCATTACAAACATACAAAAATAGGTACAAATCTTTCCTCTTTATAATATTAGTGTAGATAAGTGTTTTCATCTCATCTCATTGTTGTTGTCTCATTTGAGAAAATAGGCGAAATTTGATCACCCGTCCTTATCTCCGAAACTTTAGGGCTCCAAAATTAAAAAAAATAAACGGGCAAGTGCGAGACGGACTCGTACATGAAGGGTTCCGTACCACCGTACAATGTTTTAAAACGCTGAAGAAACACGTTTCATGTATGACGACCCCCTTTAATTTTTAACTTTATTTTATTTTTAGTATTTGTTGTTATTGTGGTCATAGTAGTACATAATTGGTGAAAATTTCAAGTGTCTAGCTATTACGGTTCAAGAGATAGAGCCCTGTGACTGACGGACGGACAGACAGACAGACGGGCAGACGGACAGATAGCGGAGTCACAGTAATAGGGTCCCGTTTGCACCCTTTGGGCACGGAACCCTAAAAAAGAAATACAGGAAATAGTTGTTTCCCTTTAAATTACAGAAAAACCTATGAGAAGCACGGAACCCTCTTCACGTATGTTTAAACTCGCACTTGACCAGTTTATTTCTTTATAAAATTAGACTAGATACAAATGAAATTAAATGAAATCAGGTCCATATTGTGTTAATAGGAAACTTATACAACTTTGTTAGTAAAGATAGATAACAAAAACATTTCGATTAATTTTATTACTAAAAAGATTATTTTGTTTTTGAACCAGGTCCAACAGTTAGCAATTGTAGTGTGACTTCGGGAGAGCTCCGATGCAGCAGGGGTGGGGACGGCGGGGAGACTACTAAATACATACTCGAAATGTATTCCGTAACAGAAAAAAGTGTGAGTATAATTATCTCTAAACGAAATATTACTAGGAGTAACCAGAATACGAGGAGCTCGGTGGCCATTGGGCCACCAGTCAGGCAAGTTGCTGGCAAGAATTGGATTGCAATGACCAGAGACAGATTAAGATGGCGCAGACAGAAGAAGGCTTATGCCCTGCAGTGGGTCCCTGAATGCTGACGATGATGACGATGATGATGGCACAATTCTACCTCCAACTTCTAGTTGGAGGTTGGAGGTTGTCATCATTGTATGGCAGTCGATAAGCTGTCAGATGCCTTTAGGAACCTTAAAAAAAATTACAAGTGCAAACACTTGTCAATTTTTTCTGTAAATTTTTCTTTTTAGGGTTTCATAGTAAACAAGAAACCCTTAGGGCGTTTGTGCACTCACCCGTATTCGATTCGAATCCGATTCGTATTCGTTTCTGACTCTGGTTTAGCCTTCCTAGTAATAATATGGACGACTGTGCACTAATAATCATGTCGTTAACAGTCCTAAATCTACGAAAATTGACGTAATACGAGTAGCTCCACTTAACATTTCAAAGTGTTTTTAATTGAAACTGAATCATCCTAGATATAAATATATTTTAGGGTCACACAGCTTATTCTATCGTGAATACGTAGCTTCGGAGTTTGTCTCTTAAACTCCATAGATGACGTAGATATGTAACCCCGCAGCAGGGCTATTAAGTTAACTCCTGCCTTTTCTAAAACTAAGATTTTTTTCTGAGGTTAGGTAATAAAAGAGTATCGGGAATTATAACTAAAACTAAATACATATGCAATAGTCAGTTATATTATACTGTTACGTTCCAAAGAGCTATTAATTTAATACTTTTACCCTTGCATTTTTATGGTTCAATAGCCACGCTTGATCTTAGGTATAGAGTTAACACAAACTGATGGCAACCTTTTATAGAATTTTGTTTCAGATTTGTACTCTTATGTATTCTTTGTGACACAACATAACTTTTTATTTTCAGATGCTGATAAATCTAACATCTAATGAGCCAATTTTTAAAATCCCCAAAGTTTAGGCCCCCTTAGAAATGAAGGTGTACGCGACAACGAAAAGTTGTCGCGGGCACCCTTCGACGCTGCAGTATTTAAGGAACCCTCCCGAAGCATGTGAGTACTATTTCTTTCAAATACTTATTTATGTAAAACTTGCTTAAGAGCCCATACTACCCTAAAGTTCTTAGAGCGATCTTAAATATTATTAATATTAACGAAATACTCACTTTGAAATAAAAACACAGCAAAGTTCAGGACTAACTCTAAACGTAATAAGTTTCGAAAACACGATTGCCTAAAATTTTCTCGATAGAAAAACATTTGCGAAGTTGCCTCTAAATCACCTCAGAGTTATACTAAAACAGAAAGTATTTAAGAAGTACAATAAATTTGCAATTGTAACTTTGGATTATAATTATATTAAACATAAGACAGCTATCATATGTCTTACTTTTTAAATAACTCTTAAATATTCTTTGTAAAACGAAAAAAACCTCAAAACCAGAACCAGCCTCATTGAACCACCGCGATTCCCGACGCCCCGCATGGCTCGCTGCCTCGCTTTAGAGTAAATTTGTGTGCGTGGAAGCGGCAGCAAAAATTAGATTAACATCAGGCGCCTTCTTAAATCGTTGTAAAATTATGCTTCCTTGCTGGTCTGAAAGAAAAAAACTTCCAGGTGAGAGTCGGACTCGCGCACGATGCGTTCCATACCATTATCATGCAACATAGGCACTTTATTTAATATCGAGCAAAAAAAACGGCATAAAATCGCGTCTGTTGTATTCTAATACCACTGGTATGACTCTCCATTGATTCAAAGTAACATATATACCTACTACTACTGCAAACGAAACAATTTATCTGTACACACGTCGATGTGTGAGTTTTATACTTAGGGTCGCACCGCAGAATTTTTTTAATACTTACCTACTAACGAGTTCGACATATTTACGATTATATTTTTCCATACCGGAAGATTTGCGAACACTATGACGTAAAAAATATTCTGTTTTATATGTATTAAATGTTACAGAAAAGTCGAAAACAGCTACGTAATATCACTTCACAAATATTTTTCATTATGTCCATTGTCCATTTCACCTATAGTTCACTTTACTGATTATTATTGAGTCATTTATATTGTAACGCACTAATTCACTATTGTAATATAGTAATTTGCATATTCGGCGCAAAACTATACGGTAATTATATGAATAAATTCAATAAAAATAAACAAATGTTTATCACGATTCACGCTTACACACAGCATGTCAAGTTGTCATTGTCAACAATGGCATTTAGCACTATAACCCGCGGAAATCCAGTTGGCATCTGCGTGTATGTGATTACCTGTGAGCGAGGAGCCTATGTAACATTACCGGATTGCTTATTAGCAATCCGGTAATGTTACAATCTCGCTCTTGTGTATCTCCCGCCAATGCGAGAGAGCGAGAAGGGTATATATATGAAGATGGTTGCTGGGTAATAACGTGAAATTATATTGTTGCTTTGCTTACCTGTTTTCATCATTTGGAAATGTATGAAATATACGTTCTTTAGAGTATTGGGTGGATAAACAATTTTTATACGCGCACCTTCTCACCATGATGGTTACTATTGGTTGACAGTTCTTAAGAGTTAAGACAACACACGTCGCGTATTGCGTGCGGCTAGTAATTAAACCCTGGTTTGGAGCCGTCAAAGCTCACAAAGTGCGGGGGAGAGGTGCGGGGACGCCAATTTGCGGGAGACGCTGTGAGATACCATTCTGTTTGACTCTTATGTATTCTGTGCCAATACACCAAACGCGATTTGCCGCTGTTTGCCGTTTTTTGCTTTTGCTTTTTTCTATTACGGTTCAAGAGATAGAGCCCTGTGACAGACGGACAGATAGACAGACGGACAGACAGACAGACGGACAGACAGCGGAGTCACAGTAATAGGGTCCCGTTTGCACCCTTTGGGTACGGAACACTAAAAAGAAAAAAGAAATTAAAAATAGTATATTTTATTATTTTTAAAATCGCCTTTTTGAGGTTCGATATGAGTATATTAAACGTTTGGCGTATGTTTTACAAAAAATTACAAAGCCGTCTCCTACCTGGGTGTTTGAGCTGATGCTCTTGGGTTGTGTGGATGTTTTGGACTGTATTGATTAGGCGCTTTGATGATTTGTAACTTATTTAATTAGAGCGAATTTACAAAAAAATAATAAGTGTCGAGACAAAGATGGTCGTCGATGGCTTCCGAATAGTTCCGGTCCGCTCCGCACCGCGTCGCATCATCTGTGTTGCCAGTGGCCGTAACACTGGGAGAGCCCAAACTTGGATTGTTTCGAAAATATTTCTTGGATTTGTAGAAAATAGGTGGCAGAATGATAATGGTATTGTATATTTTTAGAAACGTCTCATGAAGTCCTTTCATTTGATACCACACAAGATAGACTTCTAAAAAAAAATTTTCAATTTCCATACATAACATTGATGACGTCATTACTGCTCTCCACATGGGAATATTTTTAAGAACTACCGCTCAAAATGATTGTTTAAACCTAAAAAGTACCCGTGTATTTTTTTAGATCTGTATTTTTTGAAGTCATTAAAGAAAATTATAATATCAATACCATTCCCGCCCCTTATCTCCGAAAGCACTGAGCCCAATATTTTGAAAAAAAAATACAGTTAATAGTTCGTTATCTATAAATTACAGGAAAACCCATAAGAAGATACAATTTACATGTTGGATTTTTTTGACATGACATAGTTTGCAGATTTGTTTTTAATCTAAGATCTAAAAAAATATATCTGCAAACTATGTCATGTGAGATATCAAATGAAAGACCTTGCTGTAAGAATGTTAAATTATCATCATAATCATCATCAGGTCTTTTAAGTCTCCACTGCAGGAGCATGACCCTCTCTGTACTACCAGAGCCTTATATTAGCCAGAGCAGTCAGAGGATTTGGCCTACACTCTCCACGCTGGCCAGACGGGTCTAAGGAGGTCTCACTGATGTTTATAAGCTTGTGTTTCCTAAGTCGCCTTCTACGACATCCACAGGAAGACTTGGAGTAGTCCTATTCTACTCTGCCGGGAACCACACGGCTAATTATCACTATCAAATATATATTTTTTATAATTTTATAATACACTAGCAGTCCACCCCGGCTTCGCCCGTGGTACACACATAGCCTATGTCACTAGTAGTAGTAATAGTGTAGCTTTCCAACGGTGAAAGAATTTTTTAAATCGGCCCAGTACTTTTTGAGCCTATTCATTACAAACATACAAAAATAGGTACAAATCTTTCCTCTTTATAATATTAGTGTAGATAAGTGTTTTCATCTCATCTCATTGTTGTTGTCTCATTTGAAAAAATAGGCGAAATTTGACCACCCGTCCTTATCTCCGAAACTTTAGGGCTCCAAAATTAAAAAAAATAAACGGGCAAGTGCGAGACGGACTCGTACATGAAGGGTTCCGTACCACCGTACAATGTTTTAAAACGCTGAAGAAACACGTTTCATGTATGACGACCCCCTTTAATTTTTAACTTTATTTTATTTTTAGTATTTGTTGTTATTGTGGTCATAGTAGTACATAATTGGTGAAAATTTCAAGTGTCTAGCTATTACGGTTCAAGAGATAGAGCCCTGTGACTGACGGACGGACAGACAGACAGACGGGCAGACGGACAGATAGCGGAGTCACAGTAATAGGGTCCCGTTTGCACCCTTTGGGCACGGAACCCTAAAAAAGAAATACAGGAAATAGTTGTTTCCTACCGGAAGATTTGCGAACACTATGACGTAAAAAATATTCTGTTTTATATGTATTAAATGTTACAGAAAAGTCGAAAACAGCTACGTAATATCACTTCACAAATATTTTTCATTATGTCCATTGTCCATTTCACCTATAGTTCACTTTACTGATTATTATTGAGTCATTTATATTGTAACGCACTAATTCACTATTGTAATATAGTAATTTGCATATACGGCGCAAAACTATACGGTAATTATATGAATAAATTCAATAAAAATAAACAAATGTTTATCACGATTCACGCTTACACACAGCATGTCAAGTTGTCATTGTCAACAATGGCATTTAGCACTATAACCCGCGGAAATCCAGTTGGCATCTGCGTGTATGTGATTACCTGTGAGCGAGGAGCCTATGTAACATTACCGGATTGCTTATTAGCAATCCGGTAATGTTACAATCTCGCTCTTGTGTATCTCCCGCCAATGCGAGAGAGCGAGAAGGGTATATATATCAAGATGGTTGCTGGGTAATAACGTGAAATTATATTGTTGCTTTGCTTACCTGTTTTCATCATTTGGAAATGTATGAAATATACGTTCTTTAGAGTATTGGGTGGATAAACAATTATTATACGCGCACCTTCTCACCATGATGGTTACTATTGGTTGACAGTTCTTAAGAGTTAAGACAACACACGTCGCGTATTGCGTGCGGCTAGTAATTAAACCCTGGTTTGGAGCCGTCAAAGCTCACAAAGTGCGGGGGAGAGGTGCGGGGACGCCAATTTGCGGGAGACGCTGTGAGATACCATTCTGTTTGACTCTTATGTATTCTGTGCCAATACACCAAACGCGATTTGCCGCTGTTTGCCGTTTTTTGCTTTTGCGTCCTTGAATATTTATTTTATTTTAATTTAATTATTTCTTTTTAAAGTAAATATTATAAGTAAAGGAGTTGCGAACGCATCACTACGAACAAATTCACTGTGTACTACGCATGCGCGAAACCGAACGTGTCCGAAGACTGAGCGATGCCGCCCGAAGCTACCGCCGCCGGCGCGCGGGCCACGGGTCGCGCCACGCCTGTCCTGGCAGTGCTCGGATCCAGCGTCTAGTAACAGGACGTGTAGAGATTATATCGGTACGCATGTTTCCACGCAAGTTTACTGAGTTTACGAGAATAAACTATTTACTCACATAAGTACTCTGTTTTTATTAGTGACTGTTCCGTGTCGTTTCTTAACAACTCAGAAGTGCGATGTACCATTCCCACAAGATTACTATTTAAATTGTGCTTAAAAATATTAAAAGGAATCGTGTTTTGTTTCGCTAGTGAGCCGCGAGTAAAATACCTATTTAGTTACTATGGGCGATAGTGATAGTGATAATAGTGATAGTAAAAGCCGCGAGTCAAGCGGCGACCGCGATGACCGGCTCCGTCGACGGTTATTGAAGGGGTTGGAGACTCGTCGACTAGCGAGACGATTACAGGAGCTTGAAAAACACGTATTTGGTTCCCGGAGCAGATCAGAGGATGCCGCCGATGTCAGTAATCATCAAGATGTCGGACAGAGGTATCAACAAGTCGGACAGAGGTCCGTCGTTAGTGACCAAAGTGCGCCAGGAGTGGCTTCCGACCCTGACTTGATTCACCAGTCGGGTCCCTTATTTGAATCAACGAGGTTGCCGGGCGCGCCACCGCGTGTGTTCACGGCGACGCTTGCTGCTCCGTTTGCGCCTGAGCGCGAGCGCGAAGTATGCGCCGGGGCGCCGCCGCTGTTGCTGCCGCCAATTGCTGGGAGCAGCGCTGCACCGCCTGCAGTACCTACTGCGGTGCCTCCAGGATTTATGGGTAGTACTGGACTATCGGGGTATGTTGATAATTCAATTAATATTCCGCCGCTTAGGTATGTCGGTCGCAGTGACCCTATACCTGAGTTCGACCCTAAGACATCTATGATTACTATGGATATATGGATACGTAAAGTAGAGGGAATAGCCAGTATGTACAGTTGGGACGAAAAGACCGTTATTTTTAATTGCTTGTCGAAGTTAAGAGGTTACGCGCGCCAGTGGTACGATCAGTTGCCTGTTAGTGAGATGAGTACGTCATGGTCAAACTTTAAAACAAAACTTTTAACCGCCTTTCCGTCCCATAAAAGTAAACTAAGTATGATGCGTGATTTAGTGAATACTGTCAGGCAACCCGACAGTGATTATCTACACTTTTATTATGATAAGCTGGCGTTAGGGAACGCTTGCGGCATTCCGCCACCTTTAATAACTGAAGCAATAATTGGAACCATCGGTAGTGACCTTGTAGAGGTTGGCGCGGTGTCCGCGGGTTGTACCGACCCTAATAAGCTTTTGAATTACTTGTCATCGTTAAGAGCGACCACGCGTGTTACGAACCGACCTGTTCATTCTCGTCACGTAAGAAATGAAAATAATATTAGGTGCCATACTTGTAAAAAACGTGGACATACCGCAGCCCGTTGTACGTATAAAATTCGAGATAAATTAACCTCAGCTTGTAGCTACTGTGGTAAAAGTGGTCATCAACAAAATAATTGCTTTTTAAAATCACGCAAATGTTCCTACTGTAACAAAATGGGACATATTAAAGAAGAATGTTTAAAGCTAAAAAGTCGTAGGTCGTCTGATACAACACAGTCGACACACAAAGTATCTGTTATTCAGGACGCATCTGGTGCCTCAAAGTATTATGCGACGGCTAAGGTAAACGACATGCCGGTTCGAAGCTTTGTTGATTTTGGCAGTACTTGTATTACTTTTACGGAAAGTACCGCGAGACGGCTTAACTTAGATTTTGGGTCATGTAATGGCGTTAATGTAATCAAGGGTTTTGGTGGATCACAAGTAGAACCTTTAGGTGAGGTTTCAATCAAGTTAACCGTGGACGAAGCTACGTGCGATAACGTTAAGGCATACATCGTTCCTGATTTCGCACAGGACTTTGACCTAATTATCGGTCAACCTTTCACCGAATTTCATAATGTTTACGTAATTAAGACACCCACTTCTTTAAAAATATTTAATGCCAACTATTTACCCGAGTTACCAAATAACTGTGAGGATATAGATCGGGTTAGGCTGTGTGCACACGAGGCCATTCAATTACAACCCGGTGTTAATAAAATTGTGCTCACTTGCACTGACGCCTCAGGTCCGGTCTTACTAAATAAGACTGAGAATTTGAAGCCAAGGTCTGAATATGTTATACCGGAGTCTAGTACGGAGATCATTGAAGGTCGGTTAGTCATAAATGTGATTAATGAGGTGGTAACGATTCGAAATGGTGACTGCGTTGCGCGTGCGACTATAACAACTGATCGACAGACATACAAGGTAGGGGAGGGCTTAGACCCGTCTATTGAGGCTGCCATGAAGGATATCCTTGTGGAATTTTCGGATTGCTTTTCGGGTGACGAAAACAAAATTGGGAAATGCGCCGTTAAAATGAAAATCGAGCTGACAGACGATAAACCCATATACTACCGCCCCTATAGAATGTCTCTTGAGGATCGTGAGATAGTACGTAAGATAGTATCTGAACTTTTGGAAAAGGGTATTATAGAGGTATCAAATTCACCCTACGCCAGCCCTGTCCTTCTTGTATCGAAAAAGACAGGAGAGAAGCGCATGTGCGTTGATTATCGCGCATTAAATAAAGTAACAAAGAAGGAGCGTTACCCGCTCCCATTGATACAAGATCAGCTAGACCGTTTATCAGGGCAACGTGTGTTCTCTTGTTTAGATGTCATGTCTGCTTATCATTGCGTACAAATTGAGGACAGTAGTAAACAATACACTGGGTTTATTACACCGGACGGACACTTTCAGTACACTAGGATGAGTTTTGGTTTGGCCAATGCCCCATCCGTCTTCCAACGGGCGATGGATGACGTGTTAGGACCGCTTAAGTTTCAATTTGCCACCGCTTATTTAGACGACGTTCTCGTATTTGCTGAGACCTATGCAGATGCGCTGAGTCGCCTGCGAGCTGTTTTAGAGAGAATTCGTGAGGCCAATATGACTCTTCGACTAGACAAATGCTCTTTTCTGGTATCTACTGTCGAATATTTGGGTCACGAGGTAAGTGGCGGCGAAGTAAGGCCTGCCCAACACAAATTGATTGCTGTACGCGACTTTAAGGCGCCTAAGAGTGTGCATCAGGCTAGACAGTTCCTAGGACTCGCCAGTTACTTTCGAAAGTATGTACACCGTTTTGCACTTATAGCACAACCTATCACATTACTTACAAAAAAGGATCAACCTTGGGTCTGGAGCCCAAGTCAACAAGAAGCTTTCGACAAATTAAAATCTATTTTAATTAGTCGCCCAGTTTTGGCCCTGTTCAACCCAGAATATAAAACCCAGATACACACAGACGCTTCCAAAATTGGCCTTGGCGGAATTCTACTGCAGAAGCAACTTGACGGCTCTTGGAAACCCGTAGCTTATGCTAGTCGGCAAACTAACCCGGCTGAGCAGAAATACCACAGCTACGAATTGGAGACCTTGGCAGTGGTCATGAGTCTGCAAAATTTTAAAGTGTACATCAGCGGTATAAAGTTTAAAATCGTGACAGATTGCAATGCGTTGCGTTGGACGTGGACCAAGCGAGACTTAAACCCTCGTATCGCTAGGTGGTGGTTTGAAGTGCAAGGCTATGATTTTGACGTCGAATATCGAGCAGGCAAATCAATGGCTCACGTCGATGCATTAAGTCGTAACCCTATCGTCATGCGTTGCGTTGAGAGTGATTTAGTTGAAAGTTTGCAGATGAACGACGACTCAATACAATCAACGATCGACCAGTTGAAGGATGAGCTGTCTAATGACAATACCCGTGGTTTGGCCCAAGATTATGTAATCGAAAATAATGTTTTGTTTAGAAAGTTTAATGGTGAGAATAAGGTTGTCGTGCCACGGGCGTCGCGTTGGTCACTCGTACAGACATTTCATGATAACAACGGTCACGTTAATTGCAATAAAACTTATGATGCCATGAAAATTAAGTACTGGTTTAGCGGCATGCGTCGTTTTGTGCAAAAGTATGTCCGCGGTTGTATTTCCTGCCAGTATGCTAAGAAGCCTACAGGTCGCCAAGTTGGACTTTTGCATCCAATTAAAAAAATTGCTATCCCTTTCCACACGGTGCACGCGGATCACCTCGGTCCCTTTTGTAAAGGTTCAACAGGTAAAATGTATATCCTAGCCATAATTGATGAACAGAATTTACTCGCTATATTTGGATCGAGGCCGTGCGGGATACTAGCTGTGAGAAGGTATTACAAACGTTTGATCAGTTTATTAAGACATTCGGTCTTCCAACTCGCATCATTACGGACCGTGGTAAGGCATTCGATTGTCATAGTTTCAGAAAGTATTGTCTTGAGAGACAGATTAAACATGTAATGACGGCCGTAGCTAGTCCCAGAGCTAATGGACAGGTAGAACGCTTTAATCGCACCATACTGGATGCCCTAGTAACTTACATTGGAGATGGCGACCAAGGTGACTGGGAGCAATACTTGCCTAAGGTTCAGTTGGGTATAAATTCAAACATAAATAGCACAACAAATAAATCGCCGATGGAGCTACTGTATGGGTTCCGTCCACGCCTTTCGGGAGATATAGTTGTACCTACACGTACCGATATGAATGAAGCAAGAGAGGTTGCTGCCACCCGTTCACGAGAGGTGGCATGTCGTGCTAAAAAGCGTTTTGATAAGGCTAGACGGGTCGATAGGCCGTTTAAAGTAGGCGAGCTGGTGCTAGCTGAGCGCAAAATTATACGTAAGGGTCTCCGTAGTGGGAAATTAGTGCCTCGTTTTGACGGCCCCTACGTCATTGTGAAGATACTGCCTCACGACAGATACGTAATTAAGAAAACTAACACTCGTGATCGTCCTTACGAGAATGTTTTTGCGAGAGACAAATTGAAGCCTTTTCGTTCATCGAATGACGATTCAGATTAGTCGTTTAAATAGGTGAGGTGATCGATGTCATATTATGTCTCTCCAATCTAGCTTATTGTTACGATTTATTAGATTGTGTTGTGAGTTGATTTGAAGAACCTATCTTATATTCTCTAATTTTAGAATTGAGATTGTACCGAGATCGGATTAAGAACCGGTCTTCCTTTGGTTCATTATATTACTTGATGCAAGAAATTGCTATCTATTGTTGATTGCGCATGGACAGATTGCTGTCATTAAACTGTATTTTGTATGATCGATCTTTCTTTGACTATCCTATCAACCTGGCCAGTCGTCCTTAAGAGGACGTGAGAATGGATATCATCATGAACCACCTTAAGAGGTCGGGAACTAAAATTTAAGATGCAAGGTCTCAGAGAAGATTGCATGCAGCCTTTAGGAGGGCGAGACATTTTGTGGAGTAAATCTAAAAGGTGTAGCCCTTCAGAGGTGGACCATCTGTCATTGATTTGCAGTGCAGCCTGCTGCACGCACACTGGTCTTCAGAGACTAGTTGGCAACCTTAATAGGTTTATTTGATCACTTGAGGCTGAGTAGTCGCTGGCAGCCTTCAGAAGCTGATCTACTCAGTTATCGGATCTTGGAGTCGACTTTGGAGTCGCACCGTCTATCTTAAGGAACCGATTATGTACAACCTTAAGAGGTTGGGTAAGACCTTCAGAGGTCGTGTGATTTTCCCATTAAGACTGCGCGGGACGCTCAGCTGTCAGGAAGGCCGACTATAAGTAAAGGAGTTGCGAACGCATCACTACGAACAAATTCACTGTGTACTACGCATGCGCGAAACCGAACGTGTCCGAAGACTGAGCGATGCCGCCCGAAGCTACCGCCGCCGGCGCGCGGGCCACGGGTCGCGCCACGCCTGTCCTGGCAGTGCTCGGATCCAGCGTCTAGTAACAGGACGTGTAGAGATTATATCGGTACGCATGTTTCCACGCAAGTTTACTGAGTTTACGAGAATAAACTATTTACTCACATAAGTACTCTGTTTTTATTAGTGACTGTTCCGTGTCGTTTCTTAACAATATATAACGTAATATTCTGTGAATATTGTTGTATAGGAGCCTCCCTTTAGTATTTATTTTATTCTGTTTTAGTATTTTTAGGGTTCCGTACCTAAGAAGGAAAAAACGAAACCCTTATAGGATCACTATGTCCATCTATCTGTCTGTTTTGTGTGTTTTTCTCAGGAACGGGTAGAGCTATTAAGCTGTAATTCATATCAAATACACAAGTCTACTGTCCCTTAGAGCTGTGAAAAAATCAAACTTCTAAGCCAACGCAATCAAAAGATACAGCCGTTTATCTCGCAAATTTTCGACACTCGCAAGGGAATCAAAACCTACATACCTACTTCCCATGAACTCAGAATCTTGAAATTTAGTACGAAGTAACATCTTATAGCACAGATAAAAATTGCGAAAAGTATAAATTTTTAGTTACATCATATTTTATATTAAAAATATTTTTAAATTGATATGAATTTCAATTTAATAATTTTTTTTATTAAATTGAAATCATATAAAATACTCAAGTCTATAATACCTTTAGGCTGTAATAAAATCAAATGTTTATAATAACGAAATCAAAAGAAACAGCAATTTAAGCCTCATATTTTGAAACTCGTACTCGCAAGGGAATCAAAACCTAAAGGATACTTCCAGATGACCTAGAATGTTAAAATTTGGCATGAAGCAACCTTTTATAGCACACATAAAGGAAAAATTCCGAAAATCTTACATTTTTTGTTACATCACATATATTTTTTTTTTTTTAAACAATTATAAAATTATTTCCCTTTTCCTCATGAACGCGTAGAGATATCAAGTTGAAATACATATCAAATACTTAGGTCTAATTGCCTTGAAGCTGTAAAAAAAACAAATCTCTAAGTCAACGCAAAAATGCTAATCGCAAAGGTACAAACATTTATACCGCATATTTTGAAACTCGCAACTACTCCCAACGGAATCAAAACCTAAAGGCTACTTCCCGTTGACAGAATTTTGAAATTCGGTAAGAAACTTTATGTAACTTTAAATGATTACTGAAACGATAGAGACCTTTGTCTTAAATTTATGCTCCTACAGCTTTCCACATTGTAATGTTATCGATTTCATTTAGCAATAAAAATACCATAACTTTTTCTTATATACCTACAGGTTTGTACGGAACCCTCGGTCTCGCGAGTCCTACTCGCACCTGGCCGTTTTTTTGTTATAGCAGTAACGGTAATACCTACATCATCTGTGAAAATGTCAACTGTCTAGCTATCACAGTTAATGAGATAGAAATACGGACAGACGGACAGTGGACGAGTCTTAGTAATAGAGTCCCGGTTTTACCCTTTGGGTAGGGAATCCTAAAAAAATATAGAAAATACCAGCTGCTTCTCTTTCCACGCAGATTGTAAAAACCGATCGAGGGAATGGGACAGAATCTGCATGCGGTTAGCAACCGATCAACTATTATGATTTCCTTTTTCCACCTTCATGCTAAACGTGGCCTGGGCCTTAGCGCCCTAGGCTCTGTCTGACCCGTTAGGGATAAAGACGTGATAGTGTTATGTACTTGAAGACTTAGATTCCTGATTCAAGGTCGTCCTCGATGAACGTAGCGTACTTATACTACCCCTTAGTACGGAGTCTGTACAGCAGCTACTACATTGTTGCCAGCCCAAGTAGCAAACAAGAATAATGTGTAGGGTTAGATTAAGTACCTATATATACTCTTTGTACCACTTATATAATATGTTATTAAGTCTAATATAGTCAGTATTATTCGAGCAATTATTCGTTTCATTTACCTCACAACGTCGCTCCTTAAATGGCGACCCTGCCCGGATCGCTCCTTACAAATGATTAAATCTTACATATCTAAACTTTATCTAAAAATAGAATTTGCTAATTTAAAATAGATTCCAATTAGTCATTTTAATCTTTAAAACTAAATATTTTTAAGCTACCGCTACTTTAGCAAGTTATGAATACCTAAAACCTAGTTAAGCATTTCAAAAACTATTTAATTTTAAGTATGTCCACAATTAAGTCTAAAAATGTGTTTTCTACTTTACTCAGATTATTTCACTTAAGACTCAATGGTATAAATTAAAGTATTAGTTTAGAATTGCAAAGTAAAAATTGATGTTGTAGACAAACATCAATTTTTACTTTACATAAAGTAAAAAATTGCTTAACGGGACCTTTTCATCAAAATGGAATCAAGCAAAAAGATTACGAAATTAAGAAACTAAAAAGCGGCCAAGTGCGAGTCGGAACCGCCCATGAAGGGTTCCGTAGCAGCAAGTAAACATAATATAAAAGTTCTAAAGGTAAATTGCGGTTTACGATTTATGACGTATTAAAAAATAACTATCTATGATACCGAGACCGCTATAGTTTTAATTGAAAGTTCATACTTTAAGCTATAATATAATATATACCACATTTTTTTCAAAATTATTTTAGTAAGATTTCAAAAGTTACGGTGGAACACCTCAAATTTTAACTTTGTATTAGATTATCTCAAGACTGGGGGGTTTGATCTACATAGTTTCAAAACAGTTTTTATTGCATTTTAAAAGACCTTTTCAACGATACCCTACACGTTGGGGTTAGTCCAATAAATTTTTTTAAATTCACTTTTCACTGTATGGGAGGGGGACTGAAAAAAAAACATTTTTTCATAATTTTAAAAATCAACTTTTGGAACTTCAATATCTATCTCTCCACCAATTTTCGTGACAATCGGTGCAGTAGCGGCGGAGTACGAGCCCGGACGGACAGACAGACGGACGGACGTACGTACATGACGAAACTAAAAAGATCTGGTGGTTTTCGTCGGCGAGTTGCGAAATATAGAGAATTAACGCCAAATTGTGTGCGTTCAAGTGCTCCAAATATTTTATTTTATTTATTTTATTTTATTTATTTCCAATACATTAGCAGTGTGATATCTTCGAGTGAGACATCTTCGGTGTCACAAGTTGGTACTATAGATATAGCGGACGAGAAAAGAGAAGATATAGCGGAAAATTTGGAAATTGAAGTACCTAGCGGACCGCAGTGATTCCGATTGTACTAAATCGAAAGATGACATTGATTTCAATTATAGAGAGCAGTCAAGAAATTGGTCTATTGATCACATTGGCTTAGTAAGCCCTTTCATTAATTACCACACACGATTGGTTTCAGAAAAAAAAATCCATCCAAAAAAAAGATGACATCATATCTCCCCCTTTTTTTTTTCGTGCTACAGGTCAAATTGATTCGTAGGGCCTAAAGATCAATCGCTCCCATTTTCATGCTTTTAACACCATTTGCAGCTTTTTTTTAGCGTACCGCTAGCACTATCCCATTGACGATTCCCATTGCCCTCAGAGGCCGTGTATCCGATCCGAATTTCATCATGAACTTACCACTTGAAACTAAAAATCCAGAGTTCACTTAAGCTTGGTCGAGTTTGGATTGGGTTAAACACAGAATCTATACCGTGGAATGAAAATTATAAATTCATTTGTTTTTCTTGCATAAACCATACCGTAATTGGACGGTGATTTGCATAAACTAAATCAGATAAAGTAGAACTACATAACGGTCATTGCGGTCGTCGGCAACAGCTTCGTAGTGGTCAGGATACATCTGACTGGTGCGACCTAGAGGCAGGTGTTCCGCAGGGCAGTATTTTATCTCCTATATTATTTTCTATCTTTATAAATATCTTATCACACTATCTCACATGTTCTTACCATTTTTACGCCGATGATCTGCAACTTTATACACAATCAACCGTCGATAATAATGATACAGCAATATCTCTCCTAAATGAGAATTTGGCCCGTGTTATGGAATGGTCAAATAATTTTGGCGTCCGCGTTAATGCAAAAAAATGTCAGGTTATTGTAGTGGGAAGCAGTATTCAAATTAGCAAACTTGACATGAACGCCATTCAGCCAGTATTATATGATGGTACTATCATTCCATTTAGCCCAGTAGTCAAAGATCTCGGTCTATATATAGATAATTGTCTCAACTGGAATTACCATATTGTAGAAGTCAGTCGATAAGTGTTTGCGACACTTCATTATTTGCAACGTCTAAAAAACTTCTTACCAATCAAAACTAAAACTATGTTGGCTCAAGCACTTGTACTGCCCATTATTGATTATGCTGATGTGTGTTTTTTGGACATAACTGAGGAACAGCTTAACAAGCTGGATCGTCTGCTTAATAACTGCATTAGATTTATTTTCTGTCTGCGTAAGTATGACCATATCTCAGAATACCGTTCTCAGCTTAAATGGCTCACCATCCGCCAACGCAGGAATCTACGTTTACTGTGTCAGCTTTATAATGTGCTTAACAATCCTCTTTCCCCAGATCTTAAAATGACTTTAAACTTCTAAGTTCCACTCATGACAGAGTCCTGCGTTCTTCAAATAAATTGACCCTACTTATTCCTTCCCACCGTACTGGTTTTTTCTCTAATTCTTTCGCCGTTACGGCAGTAAGGCTTTGGAACGCGCTTCCTGACACTTTTAATACTGCCACTAGTCGTGCTGGCTTTAAGGCCTTGTTGATCAAGCATATGCTCGCTCAGTCCAATCAAGTGTAATACCTACGTACGTACTTAATTGCTGCATTTGTAATATCGTTATGAGAAACTATTATTTATTAGTAGTGTATTTTATAGATGAATATAAGTATGTATCTATGTATATTTATGTAGATATTTATATTGTTGAAGTATAGTAAGCATTAATAAAGTAGTTTATGTAGAAATTAAATATATCTGAATGCTCCGAAATTAAATGAATATCTTTTGTACCCATTTTGAGTTTTCTAACAACCCAAAGGTCAGATAATGCTTTTAGCATTAAGTCCGCCTATTGTGCTATACAAATTGTATTTTGTACAATAAAGTTTAAATAAATAAATAAACACTAATTCGATTTTAGTTTAAGTTAAGGCTTCTCTCTTCATATTTCTCATTTTTCGTACTTACAATAATTGTGTTTTCTACAAAAGTAAAGGACGTGGACTAGAATAATTTTCTATTATCTAATAAAGACTATAAAATGAATAACTGAATATATCAAAAAAAATAGTAAGTATATTAATTATGAGAAAAATCATGCGTCCAACAGACCTCTACTACGCCAAACGGCAATTCGATTCATCTTTATGCACGATTATAGAACAAATGGCAAAATAAATCAAAAATGTACTGAGCGCAATTTGTTTATAATGAAACTGAAAAGAATTTGCGCTCAGTACAATTTTGATTTATTTTGCCATTTGTTCTATAATCGAGCATAAAGATGCACAAAATTCTGCATAATTATTGTTTTTGTAGTAAGAAATATCAACTTTTAAGTATTCATTTCAAAATGAATAAAGTTATATATGGTTTTTATTTTCCTGGGCAATTTATTAAATGCTAAAACTGATTAAAAAGATATATATTTTAATTAATATTATACTGGGTGGCGCAAAAGTAAAGACCCTATTTGGTTCAGCTATAACATTTTTTCTAAATTAGAAAACTAGATTTAGGTTTTTTTAAATGTATATTTGTGCCATTAAATTTCGTACCATTAGGATTTAAAGATGATGTCTTTTAAATGGTGACCTCCAGAGTTGATACACATTTGAGCCCTATTTATGACATTTTGCATAACTTGCCGTAACACTTCCTGCGATATGTTCGTTATTTCTTGACGAATGTTTTCTTTTAGAGCTGCGAGAGTCTGTGGCTTGTTCACATACACCCGAGATTTCAAAAAACCCCAAAGAAAGAAGTCTGGACTGGTCAGATCGGGTGATCTTGCAGGCCAAGGCAAATCGCCAAAACGAGAGATAACTCGGCCTGGAAAAGCGTCCCTCACTAAGTCCATAGTGTCGCGCGCTGTGTGTGCCGTAGCGCCGTCTTGTTGAAACCAGATGTGCTCCAGCCCCAATTCGTCCAAACTGGGTATCAAAAACTCTCGTAACATGGTTCTGTAGCGTTCTCCAGTGACAGTTATCGCATTGCCTCCAGCGTCTTCGAAAAAATAGGGTCCGATCACTCTGTCAACACAGATGCCACACCATACAGTAACTTTTAGTGGGTGTAGAGGTGTTTCTTGAATAATGCGCGGATTATCAGTGCCCCAGAACCGAGTATTCTGCTTATTGACATGCCCTGAGAGATGGAAATGCGCTTCGTCACTCATAACCAATTTTGAAGGAAAATCATCCTCTTCAAGGTTGAGGTTTATGACGCGCTGGCAGTAATCTAGACGAGCTCGGTGGTCAGCAGGCAGCAGCTGATGAGTCATTTGAGTTTTATACGGGAACATCTTTAAGTCTTTCACCAAAATACGCTGCAGGGTCCGTCTGGAAATGCCCAATTGCGTGGCACGTCGCCTCGTTGATGTTTCTGGACACTCTTCCACATCTTCGCGCACAGCATCGATATTTTCAGCTGAAAGGCCTGTTCTTGGTCTCCCAGACTTAGGTCTATCCAATGTTGAGCCAGTTGCTTCAAGGCGTGTGGCAAAGCGTCGAATTGTGCGACCAATCGGTGCCGGACGGTGGTGAAATCGTCGACGAAATTCACGTTGTGTTCTTATCACTGATGAATTATTCCGTAAGAACATTGACACAATTATTCCACGTTCTTGGGGAGTAAAACGGTCCATGTTTATTTTCAGTGTATTTTACATTTGTTCACTACACAATTTTCAACAACAGAATGACAGAAAATGTCATATAAAAAAAATAAAAGTATTTTCTTTAGTGCCAGTACTTTTGCTATAAACCTACATTACCACTGACTCACTCACTGATTGACATAGTTGTTTGACCTGTTCCCGGGTGGGTGGGGTAATGATTGATGTATGGTCGTGTAGAGGGTGCTCCAGTGAGTACCAGAAAAATCGGACATGTTGAAGATCATCAGATCTTAATGTGGACAAGGTACAGCCTGCAAAAACGGTTAGGTTTAGAGGTGTGATTTTTTTTCCAAAATGTAGGGGGTTGTAAGCAATTTGACGACTGTCATTTGTTTTTTGATTTTTTTCAAAATCCAAGACGGCCGCCATACAAGGACAATTTCCGAGGGTGACGCCCGAGCCCCTCTTGACCTCCCCCCTTCCCCCAGAACCCCCCCCCCCCTCAAGTGTCTTTGCGAAGTCAGAGGCCAAAGGCCAAAAACAGACCTCTTCCGCGAGGCCGTAGGCCGAGCTGCGTGGCGAGGGCGAAGCCCGAGCCCCTCCTGACCTCCCACCTCCCCCAGAACCCCCCCCCAAGTTACTAAGCGAAGCCTGAGGCCGAAGGCCGAAGGCTGAGATGTTCCGCGAGGTCGCAGGCTGAGCTGCGTGGCGAGGCCGTAGGCCGAGCCACTCCCACCAAGCGATAAGCGTTTTTTTTTTAAATTATCTAAGTTGGCCGCCAGTAGTCGACTGCGTCCGATTTGAGTGAAATTCAGTATGAAAGGGTTTTTTGAATCGCGGAATCCAAATCTGACATTTTTTTTGGAATCCAAGATGGCGTCTGGATTTTAGAATTTAAACTTTATTCATTCATAACGTCCTACTGAAACACGAAAAACCGCGGGCTGCTTGCAGCCCGCGCAGCGCCCGAAAAGCTAGTTATAATATATAAACCTACATTACCACTGACTGACTCACTGATTGACATAGTTGTTAGACCTGTTCCCGGGTGGGTGGGGTAATGATTGATGTATGGTCATGTAGAGGGTGCTCCAGTGAGTACCAGAAAAATCGGATATGTTGAAGATGATCAGATCTTAATGTGGACGAGGTACAGCCTGCAAAACCGGTTAGGGTTAGGGGTGTGATTTTTTTTTCCAATATGTAGGGGGTTGTAAGCAATTTGACGACTGTCATTTGTTTTTTGATTTTTTTCAAAATCCAAGATGGCCGCCATACAAGGACAATTTCCGAGTGTGTACGGAAAGCGAGGCCGCAGGCCGAGCTGCGTTCCGAGGGTGACGCCCGAGCCCCTCTTGACCTCCCCCCATCCCCCAGAACCCCCCCCCCCCCTCAAGTGTCTTTGCGAAGTCAGAGGCCAAAGGCCAAAAACAGAACTCTTCCGCGAGGCCGTAGGCCGAGCTGCGTGGCGAGGTCGAAGCCCGAGCCCCTCCTGACCTCCGCCCTTCCCCAAAACCCCCCACCCAAGTCACTAAGCGAAGCCTGAGGCCGAAGGCCGAAGGCTGAGATATTCCGCGAGGCCGCAGGCCGAGCTTCGTGGTGAGGCCGTAGGCCGAGCCACTCCCACCAAGCGCTGATCGTTTTTTTTAATTTTTCAAGATTGCCGCCAATACTCGACTGCTTCCGATTTGACTGAAATTCAGAATGCAAGGGTTTTCTGCGTCACGGAATCCAAACCTGACATTTTTTTTGGAATCCAAGATGGCGTCTGGGTTTTAAATTTTTTAAATTTATTCGTTCATAACGTCCTACTGGAACATCGAAGGGGTCTGAAATTTTGTATGCTGGGGTAAAGCACCCCGCGGAACTCAAAATTGCAAACAAAATTTGATACCAAGATGGCGGCCCGTATACGTTTTTATTTTTTTTACACTGGCTTTAGCACCTTACCTATTCTCTCTGAAAATAAGATTCCAACCAACTTCAACAGCTGCACGAAAAACCGCGGGCTGCAAGCAGCCCGCGGTTGCAAAGCCCAAACCCTTCCTGGCCTCCCCCCCCCAAGTCAAAGGCCAAAAACAGAACTCTTCCGCGAGGCCGTAGGCCGAGCTGCGTGGCGAGGGCGAAGCCCGAGCCCCTCCTGACCTCCGCCCTTCCCCAGAACCCCCCACCCAAGTCACTAAGCGAAGCCTGAGGCCGAAGGCCGAAGGCTGAGATATTCCGCGAGGCCGCAGGCCGAGCTTCGTGGTGAGGCCGTAGGCCGAGCCACTCCCACCAAGCGCTGATCGTTTTTTTTAATTTTTCAAGATTGCCGCCAATACTCGACTGCTTCCGATTTGACTGAAATTCAGAATGCAAGGGTTTTCTGCGTCACGGAATCCAAACCTGACATTTTTTTTGGAATCCAAGATGGCGTCTGGGTTTTAAATTTTTTAAATTTATTCGTTCATAACGTCCTACTGGAACATCGAAGGGGTCTGAAATTTTGTATGCTGGGGTAAAGCACCCCGCGGAACTCAAAATTGCAAACAAAATTTGATACCAAGATGGCGGCCCGTATACGTTTTTATTTTTTTTACACTGGCTTTAGCACCTTACCTATTCTCTCTGAAAATAAGATTCCAACCAACTTCAACAGCTGCACGAAAAACCGCGGGCTGCAAGCAGCCCGCGGTTGCAAAGCCCAAACCCTTCCTGGCCTCCCCCCCCCAAGTCCCTAAGCGAAGCCTGAGGCCGAAGGCCGAAGGCTGAGCTGTTCCGCGAGGCCGCAGGCCGAGCTGCGTGGCGAGGCCGTAGGCCGAGCCACTCCCACAAAGCGATAAGCGTTTTTTATTTTTATTTTCCAAGATGGCCGCCAATAGTCGACTGCGTCCAATTTGAGTGAAATTCAGTATGCAAGGGCTTTTTGGATCGCGGAAACCAAATCTGAAATTTTTTTGGAATCCAAGATGGCGTCTGGATTTTAGAATAAATTTCTAAAATCCAGACGCCATCTTGGATTTGACTTTATTCGTTTAACACGTCCTACTGGAACATCGAAGGGGTCTGAAATTTTGTATGCTGTAGTAAAGCACGCCGCGGAACTCAAAATTGCAAACAAAATTTGATTCCAAGATGGCGGCCCGTATACGTTTTTTTTTTTTTTACACTGACTTTAGCACCTTACCTATTCTCTCTGAAAATAAGATTCCAACCAACTTCAACAGCTGCACGAAAAACCGCGGGCTGCTTGCAGCCCGCGCAGCGCCCGAACAGCTAGTTATAATATATAAACCTACATTACCACTGACTGACTCACTGATTGACATAGTTGTTTGACCTGTTCCCGGGTGGGTGGGGTAATGATTGATGTATGGTCGTGTAGAGGATGCTCCAGTGAGTACCAGAAAAATCGGACATGTTGAAGATCATCAGATCTTAATGTGGACGAGGTACAGCCTGCAAAAACGGTTAGGGTTAGGGGTGGGATTTTTTTTTCAAAATATAGGGGGTTGTAAGCAATTTGACGACTGTCATTTGTTTTTTGATTTTGTTCAAAATCCAAGATGGCCGCCATACAAGGACAATTTCCGAGTGTGTACCGCGAGACCGTAGGTCGAGCGGAAAGCGAGGCCGCAGGCCAAGCTGCGTGGTGAGGGTGACGCCCGAGCTTCTCTTGACCTCCCCCCTCCCCCCAGAACCCCCCCCCCTCAAGTGTCTGCGAAGCCTGAGGCCAAAGGCCGAAAACTAAGCTACCCGCGAGGCCAAAGGCCGAGCTGCGTAGCGAGGGCGAAGCCCGAGCCCCTCCTGACCCCCCCCCCCCCCTGAACCCCTCCCCCCCAAGTCACTAAGCGAAGCCTGAGGCCGAAGGCCGAAGGCTGAGCTCCCCCGCGAGGCCGCAGGCCGAGCTGCGTGGCGAGGCCGTATGCCGAGCCACTCCCACCAAGCGCTGAGCGTTTTTTTTAAAATTTTCCAAGATGGCCGCCAATAGCCGACTGCGTCCGATTTGAGTGAAATTCAGTATGCAAGGGTTTTTTGAATCGCGGAATCCAAATTGACATTTTTTTTGGAATCCAAGATGGCGTCTGGATTTTAATTTTTTTAACTTTATTTGTGCATAACGTCCTCCTGGAACATCAAAGGGGTCTGAAATTTTGTATGCTGGGGTAAAGCACCCCGCGGAACTCAAAACTGCAAACAAAATTTGATCCAAGATAAGTATCCCGTATACGTTTTTATTTTTTTATACTGACTTTAGCACCTTACCTATTCACTCAACTGGAAATAAGATTCCAACCAACTTCAACAGCTGCACGAAAAACCGCGGGCTGCTTGCAGCCCGCGCAGCGCCCGAAAAGCTAGTATATATATAAACCTACATTACCACTGACTCACTCACTGATTGACATAGTTGCTTGACCTGTTCCCGGGTGGGTGGGGTAATGATTGATGTATGGTCGTGTAGAGGGTGCTCCAGTGAGTACCAGAAAAATCGGATATGTTGAAGATCATCAGATCTTAATGTGGACGAGGTACAGCCTGCAAAAACGGTTAGGGTAAGGGGTGTGATTTTTTTTCCAAAATGTAGGGGGTTGTAGGCAACTTGACGACTGTCATTTGTTTTTTGTTTTGTTTCAAAATTTAAGATGGCCGCCATACAAGGACAATTTCCGAGTGTGTGTGAAAGCGAGGCCGCAGGCTGAGCTGCGTTCCGAGGGTGACGCCCGAGCCCCCCTCCCCCCAGAACCCCCCCCCAAGTCACTAAGTGAAGCCAGAGGCCAAAGGCTGAAAACCAAGCTCTCCGCGAGGCCGAAGGCCGAGCTGCGTGGCTAGGGCGAAGCCCGAGCCCCTCCTGACCTCCCCCCTTCCCCATAATCCCCCCCCCCAAGACACTAAGCGAAGCCTGAGGCCGAAGGCCGAAGGATGAGCTGTCCCGCGAGGCCGCAGGCCGAGCTGCGTGGCGAGGCCGTAGGCCGAGCCACTCCCACCAAGCGATAAGCGTTTTTTTTTTAAATTTTCCAAGATTGCCGCCAATAGTCGACCGCGTCCGATTTGAGTGAAATTCAGTATGCAAGGGTTTTTTGAATCGCGGAATCCAAATCTGACATTTTTTTTTGGATCCAAGATGGCGTCTGGATTTTAAATTTTTTAACTTTTTTCGTTCATTACGTCCTCCTGGTGCACCGAAGGGCTCTGAAATTTTGTATGCTGGGGTAAAGCACCCCGCGGAACTCAAAACTGCAAACAAAATTTGATTTCAAGATAGCGGCCCGTATAGTTTTTAATTTTTTTTATACTGAGTTTAGCATATTCTATTCTCTCAACTGGAAATAAGATTCCAACGAACTTCAACAGCTGAACGAAAAACCGCGGGCTGCTTGCAGCCCGCGCAGCGCCCGAAAAGCTAGTATATATATAAACCTACATTACCACTGACTGACTGACTCACTGATTGACATAGTTGTCGGACATGTTGAAGATCATCAGATCTTAATGTGGATGAGGTACAGCCTGCAAAAACGGTTAGGGTTAGGGGTATGATTTTTTTTCCAGAATGTAGGGGGTTGTAAGCAATTTGACGACTGTCATTTGTTTTTTGATTTTTTTCAAAATCAAAGATGGCCGCCATACAAGGACAATTTCCGAGTGTGTACCGCGAGACCGTAGGTCGAGCGGAAAGCGAGACCGCAGGCCGAGCTGCGTTCCGAGGGTGACGCCCGAGCCCCTCTTGACCTCCCCCCTTCCCCCAGAACCCCCCCTCCCCAAGTCACTAAGCGAAGCCTGAGGCCGAAGGCCGAAGGCTGAGATGTTCCGCGAGGCCGCAGGCCGAGCTGCGTGGCGAGGCCGTAGGCCGAGCCACTCCCACCAAGCGATAAGCTTTTTTTTTTAAATTTTCCAAGATGGCCGCCAGTAGTCGATTGCTTCCGATTTGAGTGAAATTCAGTATGCAAGGGTTTTTTGAATCGCGGAATCCAAATCTGACATGTTTTTTGGAATCCATGATGGCGTCTGGATTTTAGAATTTAAACTTTATTCATTCATAACGTCCTACTGAAACATCGAAGGGGTCTGAAATTTTGTATGCTGAGGTAAAGCACCCCGCAAAACTCAAAACTGCAATCCATATCTGATTCCAAAATGGCGGCCCGTATACGTTTTTTTTTTTTACACTGACTTTAGCACCTTACCTATTCTCTCAACTGGAAATAAGATTCTAACCAACTTCAACAGCTGCACGAAAAACCGCGGGCTGCTTGCAGCCCGCGCAGCGCCCGAAAAGCTAGTTATTAGATTTATATATATATATAAACCTACATTACCACTGACTGACTGACTGATTGACATAGTTGTTTGACCTGTTCCCGGGTGGGTGGGGTAATGATTGATGTATGGTCGTGTAGAGGATGCTCCAGTGAGTACCAGAAAAATCGGACATGTTGAAGATCATCAGATCTTAATGTGGACAAGGTACAGCCTGCAAAAACGGTTAGGGTTAGGGGTGTGATTTTTTTTCCAAAATGTAGGGGGTTGTAAGCAATTTGACGACTGTCATTTGTATTTTGATTTTTTTCAAAATCCAAGATGTCCGCCATACAAGGACAATGTCCGGGTGTGTACCGCGAGACCGTAGGTCGAGCGGAAAGCGAGGCCGCAGGCCGAGCTGCGTGGTGAGGGTGACGCCCGAGCTTCTCTTGACCTCCCCCCTCCCCCCAGAACCCCCCCCCCCCCCTCAAGTGTCTGCGAAGCCTGAGGCCAAAGGCCGAAAACTAAGCTACCCGCGGGGCCGAAGGCCGAGCTGCGTAGCGAGGGCGAAGCCCGAGCCCCTCCTTACCTCCCCCCCCAGAACCCCCCCCCCCCCCCCCCCATGTCACTAAGCGAAGCCTGAGGCCGAAGGCCAAAGGCTGAGCTCCCCCGCGAGGCCGCAGGCCGAGCTGCGTGGCGAGGCCGTGGGCCGAGCCACTCCCACAAAGCGCTGAGCGTTTTTTTTTAAATTTTCCAAGATGGCCGCCAATACTCGACTGCTTCCGATTTGACTGAAATTCAAAATTTAAGGGTTTTTTAAGCCGGGGAATCCGAATCTGACATTTTTTTTGGAATCCAAGATGGCGTCTGGATTATAAATTTTTTTAACTTTATTCGTTCAAAACGTTCTACTGGAACATCGAAGGGGTCTGAAACTTTGTATGCTGGGGTAAAGCACCCCGCGGAACTCAAAACTGCAAACAAAATTTGATTCCAAGATGGCGGCCCGTATACGTTTTTATTTTTTTTATACTGACTTTAGCACCTTACCTATTCTCGCAACTGGAAATAAGATTCCAACCAACTTCAACAGCTGCACGAAAAACCGCGGGCTGCTTGCAGCCCGCGCAGCGCCCGAAAAGCTAGTATATATATAAACCTACATTACCACTGACTGACTGACTCACTGATTGACATAGTTGTTTGACCTGTTCCCGGGTGGGTGGGGTAATGATTGATGTATGGTCGTGTAGAGGATGCTCCAGTGAGTACCAGAAAAATCTGACATTTTGAAGATCATCAGATCTTAATGTGGACGAGGTACAGCCTGCAAAAACGGTTAGGGTTAGGGGTGTGATTTTTTTTTCAAAATGTAGGGGGTTGTCAGCAATTTGACGACTGTCATATGTTTTTTGATTTTTTTCAAAATCCAAGATGGCCGCCATACAAGGACAATTTCCGAGTGTGTACCGCGAGACCGTAGGTCGAGCGGAAAGTGAGGCCGCAGGCCGAGCTGCGTTTCGAGGGTGACGCCCGAGCCCCTCTTGACCTCCCCCCTTCCCCCAGAACCCCCCCCCCCCCTCAAGTGTCTTTGCGAAGTCAGAGGCCAAAGGCCAAAAACAGAACTCTTCCGCGAGGCCGTAGGCCGAGCTGCGTGGCGAGGGCGAAGCCCGAGCCCCTCCTGACCTCCCCCCTCCCCCAGAACCCCCCCCCCCCCCAAGTCACTAAGCGAAGCCTGAGGCCGAAGGCCGAAGGCTTAGCTGTCCCGCGAGGCCGCAGGCTGAGCTGCGTGGCGAGGCCGTAGGCCGAGCCACTCCCACCAAGCGCGGAGCGTTTTTTTTTAAATTTTCCAAGATGGCCGCCAACTGTCGACTGCTTCCGATTTTACTGAAATTCAATATGCATGGGTTTTTTGGATCGCGGAAACCAAATCTGTCATTTTTTTGGAATCCAAAATGGCGTCTGGATTTTAGAATTTTAACTTGATTCGTTCATTACGTCCTACTTAAACAAAGATGGGGTCTGAAATTTTGTATGCTGGGGTAAAGCACCCCGCGGTATTCAAAACTGCAAACAAAATTTGATTCCAAGATGGCGGCCCGTATACGTTTTTATTTTTTTATTACTGACTTTAGCACCTTACCTATTCTCTCAACTGGAAATAAGATTCCAACCAATTTTAACAGCTGCACGAAAAACCGCGGGCTGCTTGCAGCCCGCGCAGCGCCCGAAAAGCTAGTATATATATAAACCTACATTACCACTGACTGACTCACTCACTGATTGACATAGTTGTTTGACCTGTTCCCGGGTGGGTGGGGTAATGATTGATGTATGGTCGTGTAGAGGGTGCTCCAGTGAGTACCAGAAAAATCGGACATGTTGAAGATCATCAGATCTTAATGTGGACGAGGTACAGCCTGCAAAAACGGTTAGGGTTCGGGGTTTGATTTTTTTTCCAAAATGTAGGGGGTTGTAAGCAATTCGACGACTGTCATTTGTTTTTTGATTTTTTTCAAAATCCAAGATGGCCGCCATACAAGGACAATTTCCGGGTGTGTACCGCGAGACCGTAAGTCGAGCGGAAAGCGAGGCCGCAGGCCGAGCTGCGTGGCGAGGGTGACGCCCGAGCCACTCCCACCAAGCGCTGAGCGTTTTTTTTTTAATTTTCCAAGATAGCCGCCAACAGTCGACTGCTTCCGATTTGACTGAAATTCAGTATGCAAAGGTTTTTTTGATCGCGGAAACCATATCTGACATTTTTTTTGGAATCCAAGATGGCGTCTGGATTTTAGAATTTTAACTTTATTCGTTCAAAACGTCCTACTGGAACATCGAAGGGGTCTGAAATTTTGTATGCTGGGGTAAAGCACCCCGCGGTATTCAAAACTGCAAACAAAATTTGATTCCAAGTTGGCGGCCCGTATACGTTTTTATTTTTTTATTACTGACTTTAGCACCTTATCTATTCTCTCAACTGGAAATAAGATTCCAACCAACTACAACAGCTGCACGAAAAACCGCGGGCTGCCTGCAGCCCGCGCAGCGCCCGAAAAGCTAGTTATAATATATAAACCTACATTACCACTGACTCACTCACTGATTGACATAGTTGTTTGACCTGTTCCCGGGTGGGTGGGGTAATGATTGATGTATGGTCGTGTAGTGGGTGCTCCAGTGAGTACCAGAAAAATCGGACATGTTGAAGATCATCAGATCTTAATGTGGACGAGGTACAGCCTGCAAAAACGGTTAGGGTTCGGGGTTTGATTTTTTTTCCAAAACGTAGGGGGTTGTAAGCTATTTGACGACTGGCATTTGTTTTCAAATTTTTTTCAAAATCCAAGATGGCCGCCATACAAGGACAATTTCCGAGTGTGTACCGCGAGACCGTAGGTCGAGCGGAAAGCGAGGCCGCAGGCCGAGCTGCGTTCCGAGGGTGACGCCCGAGCCCCTATTGATCTCCCCCCTCCCCCCAGAACCCCTCCCCCCTCAAGTTTCTAAGCGAAGCCAGAGGCCAAAGGCTGAAAACTAAGTTCCCCGCGAGGTCGAAGGCCGAGCTGCGTGGCGAGGGCGAAGCCCGAGCCCCTCCTGACCTCCCCCCTCCCCCAGAATCCCCCCCAAGTTACTAAGCGAAGCCTGAGGCCGAAGGCCGAAGGGTGAGCTATACCGCGAGGCCGCAGGCCGAGCTGCGTGGCGAGGCCGTAGGCCGAGCCACTCCCAACAAGCGCCGAGCGTTTTTTTTTAAATTTTCCAAGATGGCCGCCAATACTCGACTGCTTCCGATTTGACTCAAATTCAAAATTTAAGGGTTTTTTACGCCGGGCAATCCAAATCTGACATTTTTTTTGGAATCCAAGATGGCGTCTGGATTTTAATTTTTTGACGTGACAACGTCTTATAAATTGGTTAGCCGGGTGACACTTCAAGAAACTGCGTTACGCTCCGCTCACGTTATGCACTCACAATGAGAGCGAGTGAGAGGCACGCGTGCCTTTCACTTTTTATGTCTGTCTCTCTCGCTCTTAGGCGGGCTAACCATGCCCGAGTGGAAGTCAAGTTTGGAGTGAAGTGGAGTGAAGTCGTTGTCACGTAAAACTTTCGCCCGTATACCGACTTTACAGGCAACCAATTTTTTTAACTTTATTCGTTCAAAACGTCCTCCTGGAACATCGATGGGGTCTGGAATTTTGTATGCTGGGGTAAAGCATCCCGCGGAACTCAACACTGCAAACAAAATTTGATTCCAAGATGGCGGCCCGTATACGTTTTTATTTTTTTTATACTGACTTTAGCACCTTACGTATTCTCTCAACTGGAAATAAGATTCCAACCAACTTCAACAGCTGCACGAAAAACCGCGGGCTGCTTGCAGCCCGCGCAGCGCCCGAAAAGCTAGTTATAATATATAAACCTACATTACCACTGACTCACTCACTGATTGACATAGTTGTTTGACCTGTTCCCGGGTGGGTGGGGTATTTTTTGGGGGTCGATTGTCACTCGCGTCCGTAGGCTTTACCCTCGAGACCCTACACGTGACCCCCGGGTGGTGCTAAAGAGTGACACCCTCTCCGGTGGTAGGCTTAGGCCGCGGCTGGTCACCACCCTCAGTGTAAAAATCAGGGTGCCAAGCGTTCGCGCGTTCCATCCTGCATTCCCTGAGTAGCCGTTCGAGGAGTGGGTCTACGCAGTTTTGTATCTGCCAATGTACCGAATTCAGACTCACAGTGTTGTTGCGCGGGGTGCCTAGTTTCGGAGGGCAGCGGGATCCGGAGCAACGGTTTTTTCGCTGGCCGCCCGCCGATAGTTGGGAGCCCAATTGCAGACTAGCCTTCTGTGAAAGGCTGCTCCGCCATCGCGCGCATAATCCTAAGGTTGCCCCTGTCGGGCCGGTTGGCAACCGGGCGAGAGGCCTCGACAGGCGGCCTTGGGGGGGTCCGGGCGTCCCCGCGGTCTCCGCACTAGTCTTATCCTACCGCGCAACAGTACTGTGACTTCTGGGGGGGGGCTAGCTGATGCCTCGCGTAACTGCCACTCTTCGCCTTTTTTCCCTCTTGCCCCAAAAATCAAAACAATAATGAATAAAAGAAACAAAAAGTTGAGGAATCAACAGCGGATACACGGCCTCTCGCTAAAAGTGCACCTCACTAACATTCGAGGTCTGCACTCTAATCTCGTCCCAGTCCACCACCATCTTGAGACTGTAAGGCCGCATCTGGTCTTGCTTACGGAGACGCAAATTACTACCCCTGCTGATACATCCTACTTGAATTACCCAGGATATGTCCTGGAGTACAATTTCCGCTTTAAGGCAGGGCTTTGTTTCTATGTGCGTGATGACATCTGCTGTAAGCGTCTCCGTAACATGGAAGATCCCTCTTCTTCTTCAATCTGGCTGCTTGTGGACACCGGCACAGAACAAATTGTCTATGTCGGTGTCTACCGATCGCATAGCGGTGACCAGGAGACAACGAGGCTTTTTCGTCACCTAAGTGAGGCTGTTGATGTGACTCAGCGAAGGTATCCTACCGCGCAAATCGTTTTTCTGGGGGACTTTAATGCTCACCACGAACAATGGTTGTTCCCATACCAGAAAACTGACCATGCTGGTAGAGAGGCGTACAAGTTTGCCTTGTCTTTGAACCTTTCCCAGCTGGTCGACCAGGCGACTAGGATACCCGACGTTGAGAATCACATAGCTTATTGCTTGGACCTTCTGCTGACGACTGAACCAGACCGATGTCACGTGTCTGTTTCAGCCCCTCTTGGGAGTTCTGACCACTGTCTGGTAAAGTCCGTCCTCATATGTCCTCCACCTGACTTCAGCCCTAGAGGCAATAGACGGGTTTGGCGGTATAAGTCAGCAGATTGGGATGAGATGCGACATTTCCTTGCTTCTTACCCTTGGCTGCAAGCCTGCTTTTCTTCTGGCGATCCGTCGAGCTGTGCAAGTGCCGTTGCTGAGGTTCTCGGTCAGGCGATGGAGTATTATATTCCATTTTCTGATCGACCCTCTGGCATCAAAGCTGAACCTTGGTTCAATGCTGACTGTTTAAAAGCTGAGGCTATTAAACAGTCAGCATACCAGGCTTGGGCTGACGCTCGTAAGCGCAGAGCTCCGGATACGCGTAAAAAGAAGAAAGCCTTTAACTTTGCGGCCAAGTCCTGCAAAAAAAACGCTTAAAAAGGCTCGCTTCGACCACATAGGCAGAGTTGGTGCCAAACTTGCTTCGTACCCATCCGGTAGTAAAGCATTTTGGTCTCTGGCTAAGTGCGTTGAAGCCAACTTTTGCCGCTCCTCACTTCCTCCTTTGCAGAAACCTGACGGTACACTGGCACACACGGCTTTAGAAAAAGCTAATTTACTAGCTTCACTGTTTGCCGAAAATTTACGTCTAGATGCTAGCAATCAAACACCGCCCCAGTTACCTCCTTGTGGATGTAAAATGCCTGAAGTCCGCATTCATCAAAAGGAGGTTCTCAAGACTCTACGCAACTTACATGTGAATAAGGCCAGTGGTCCCGACGGTATTCCTGCTATTGTCTTAAGGAATTGCGCACCCGAGTTGTCTCCTGTTCTGACGCGCCTGTTTCGTCTATCTCTTCGGTCCGGAATCGTCCCAAAAATGTGGAAGCTCGCCAATGTTCAACCCGTACCTAAGAAGGGTAGACGTGCCGACCCTTCAAACTATCGCCCAATTGCAATCACCTCCATTCTGTGTAAGGTAATGGAGCGTGTTATTAACAAGCGCTTACTTGCGTACCTTGAGGACAATGATCTCCTCAGTGACCGGCAATACGGATTTCGCCAGAACCGATCTACTGGGGATCTTCTTGTGTACGCTACACATCTTTGGGGTGAAGCCCTTGAAAAATACGGTGAGGCACTTGCTGTCTCACTTGACATTTCAAAGGCATTTGACAGGGTATGGCATGACGCTCTTATAGCGAAGCTTTCCGCTTACGGTATCCCTCCCACCCTTTGTGCTTGGATTTCCGATTTCCTGAGGGAACGGTTTATTCGAGTAACTCTTGACGGCTGCTCGTCTGACCTATTGGCAATTAATGCTGGAGTACCTCAGGGATCTGTTCTTTCCGCAACGCTATTTCTGCTTCACATTAACGATCTGCTAAAGCCCGGTATTTTTGGGTATGCAGACGATAGCACCGTTACGGAAAGATATTTTTCTAGTGCAAGGGCAAAAAAAACGGAAATAGACGAACTAAGAGAGGCAATGGTGCTCCATACCAATCTTACTCTGCAAGCTGTCTCCGATTGGGGTGATGCCAACCTTGTGAGATTCAATGCCTCTAAGACACAGGCGTGTCTCTTCTCTGCTAAAAAGAGCCCTTTCAACTTGGCTCCCACTTTCCGGGGTGTGCCTGTTCCTATCACCCGTCATCTCGAACTTCTCGGTATCGATCTCTCATCAAATCTTAACTTCGGTAGCTATATTGAGTCCAGGGCTAAGACGGCTTCTAAAAAACTGGGCATCCTCTCCAAGGTCCAACGATATTTTACCCCTGACCAACTGTTGAGCCTTTACACAGCTCAAGTCCGCTCATGTATGGAGTATTGCTCCCACCTATGGGATGGATCTGCCCGCTATCAGCTCGAAGCCCTGGAAGCTATCGACAGACGTGCCAGAAGACTCGTTGGTGATGAGTTGCTTACGGCAGGACGGCTCCACAGCCTCGAACATCGCCGACTGGTAGCAAGTCTGTGTGTCTTCTACAGGTTGCACTTCGGGGAGTGTGCGCAGGAATTACATAATTTAATTCCCCCTGCACCATTCCACCATCGGACAACACGACGTGGACAGGGATTCCACCCATTTGTGGTCGATATTCCTCCTCATCGTACCTCTCGATTCGCCTCCTCCTTCATTGTGCGAACCGCTAAGGTGTGGAATTCCCTCCCTGCGTCGATGTTTCCCCATACATATAATTTAGGGATTTTCAAGGCAAGAGTGAACAGGCATTTTTTGAGTCTGCGTGATACACCTTAGACCTCATCTTAGCTTCCCATCAGGCTAGATAGAGATCAAACGCACTCAAATTTCTAATAAAAAAAAAAAAAAATTAAAAAAAAATGATTGATGTATGGTCGTGTAGAGGGTGCTCCAGTGAGTACCAGAAAAATCGGACATGTTGAAGATCATCAGATCTTAATGTGGACGAGGTGTTGCGTGGCAAGGGTGACGCCCGAGCCCCTCTTGACCTCCCCCCTTCCCCCAGACCCCCCCCCCCCCCTCAAGTGTCTTTGCGAAGTCAGAGGCCAACGGCCGAAAACTAAGCTCCCCGCGAGGCCGCAGGCCGAGCTGCGTGGCGAGGGCAAACCGGGAATATTTTTTCCGAAATTGCTTAGGTACCCCTTCCATTTTGTTTATGGGGCCAAATCTTCAAGTCTTACCGTTTTGCCAGGCCGTACCCCTTCCACATCAGATTTCTGCAAATCCTCAAATGTCAGATTTTTCTGGTACTCAAACCCCAGCCCTCTATACATTTCACTAAATGCTATATAGCTTGTAAGCCTACATGGTAGGCGGAGTGGGGGGTTGTTAGGTTTTATTTTCGTTACAGAATTTCTTGATTCGGTCGCCGCGCTCAAAGCCCGCGGTAAAAGCTATGCAACAGCTTAAAATAAGTTTATTATTTTATTATTTTTCGTAAGTAGGACTCATTGGACACATACACTTATTGCTATAGACATTTTACTACTTATTTATAAGAAACATATTTGAATTAGTATTTTTATATATCAAACTAATTAAACTGTCTAGGAAAATATAATCGCAACATCGACATACCCACATATGCTATGCACTATATTTAATTTAATTTTTTTCGGTTTTTGGATGAGTAAGTTTTTAAATTATTAAAACGAGCCATTTCTGCTCCAATACTGGGCAAAGGCCTCTTTCTCTGGCTTAAATATTTTTTTGGTCCGTTGCTCTTGACTCAGTATGAAATTAATGTAAAAAAATATATATGGGAAGTAGAGCATTTTTTTGTGACGACGACTGCAGTATTTAGTTTGACATGGTTCCATATTTCGAAAATTTTCCCATTTGTTTGTTTTGCACAAGAAGACTAGGCCCTTAAGTATAATATCTCTAAACCAATACTACTCCAAATGCAATTTGTCTTTACTTTTTCTCAACTAACCTTACAAAATCAGCATTGTCTTACATAATTTTTCAAGTTCTATCATCGGAGGTCCGAAAATATTTCTCATACAATTTAAAATAATAATGATCATTCTTCATAAAAAATTGAAAAACTAATGATAAAAAATTATAATCATTGAAATTCATGACATCACTTATACACTTAGTTTTTACAAATATTTGTTTATACTAATGATCGAAACTCCGAATCATTCGAATAAATAACTATAATATTCATAAATTTGTTTTATTCTAATAATTGTTGTTATAAATTTCTTAATCATAATTTAATAATCATACATTTGTTTCATATTATACTAATATATTGATTTTCATATAGTTTTTTTTAATCATAAGTGTAAATGAAACGGGATAGGTAACAATCATTATTTTCTATATATTTTACTAGGTTATGGCATATCTGTAGGTTAGGTTATGTTAGAACTGCGACCAACACTAGCACAAGCCAAACAAGCGAGACGAGCGTGCCGCGGCAGCGGCCGGCGAGTGCTTCAGGTAATTCAAGCCTGCAATATCCTAACCAGAATAGAAACAACTTTTCACAATGTATGCTTCCCAGTAGGATTTGAACCCACAACCTCTGGATCACAAGGCAAACGCCTTGACCACTGGACCACGGAGGCAGTCAATATGATCATTGAATGTTATGACGAAAAAAGTTTCGAAAATCAAATTATAAATTTAAACTTATTCTTGGTAGCAACAGTATTAATAAAAAAAATATGATCACTATCTGTTATGAGCTCTGCGGCTCCGTTGGTAAGTAATAAAATGTATAAATAAATAAAAGGGCAAGTGCGAGTCGGACTCGTACATGAAGGGTTCCGTACCACCGTAGAATGTTTTAAAACGCTAAAGAAACACGTTTCTTGTATGACGACCCCCTTTAAAATTTAACTTTATTTTATTTTTAGTATTTGTTGTTATTGTTGTCATAGTAATACATAATTGGTAAAAATTTTAAGTATCCAGTTAATGCCATTATGAAGATCAAGTTAAAAACTTTAAAAAAACACGTTTCTTGTATGACGACCCCCTTTAATTTTTAACTAATTTTTTTTTAGTATTTGTTGTTATATCCGCCACAGTAATACATAATCGGTGAAAATTTCAAGTGTCTAGCTATTACGTTATCCTATACTTTTTAGGGTCCCGTTTGCACCCTTCGGGTACGGAACCCTAAAAAGTATAAAAAATAAAATTATGAAGTGATTATTATGAACACAAATCGGTAGTAAAATAAAGAATAGGATTTAGAATTTTATGTGAACCAATTACCCTGTCTAGTCTTATAAGAAAAATAGGGCTTAACGCCATTTTTTACTATTAAGTAAAAAAAAAAATTTTCGACGCCAACTCACAAAAAATTAAAGTAGGTAGATAAAAGTTAGATTTTTGTTATACCTAGCAGTAATAACTGCATTTTAATCTCACACATTTACTTAAAAGTAATATTCTGCGCTCAATGTAAGTATTTTTTTCATTTTGCAATGTAATATTTTAAAATTTTATTGCTCTTTTTAAATTTTTTAGGCCCGTCTATTTTATAACACTTTCTATCAATTTTACACGATAAACAATCCTGCGTCCTAAATGCATAAAAGGACATACGAGTAAAACCACCTTTTCTAACATAAAAAAATATTTATTTTGTAATGATATTGGAATACATCACAACCTCTTTCTTAAACAGAATGAAAATAAAATTAAGTGGCATAAGCAAGATATAAAAATTCTAAATGCATTCATGAGAATTATTCTTCACTATTTATTCTTTTCGAAAGAACGTAATTTTATTATTAAATTCTATAATATTATATGATATAGATAAAATTGCGATTGAATTAAAACATACATTCTTACAATTGTTTTGTTTGCAAAACAGAAAGGACAATAGTCATACAATAGTAAAATAATATGTACCTAGTTACTTAAAAAATTCAATTCACAGCAACATGAACAAACTAAATTAATACAGTTTTTAAATATTCTATGTTAGATTATAACATTTTTTGTTTTTGTTTTTAGGGTTCCGTACCCAAAGGGTGCAAACTAAGACTCCGCTGTCTGTCCGTCTGTCACAGGGCTCTATCTCTTGAACCGTAATAGCTAGACACTTGAAATTTTCACCGATTATGTATTACTGTGGCCGCTATAACAATAAATACTGAAAATAAAAAAAGTTAAAAATTAAAGGGGGTCGCCATACAAAAAACGTGTTTTATCAGCGTTTTTAACTAGATCTTTATAATGGCATTAACTACATACTTGAAATTTTCACAGATTATGTATTACTATGGCCGCTATAACAACAAATACTTAAAATAAAAATAAAGTTAAAAATTAAAGGGGGTCGTAACCCTTCATGTACGAGTCCGACTCGCACTTGCCCGTTAATTTTTTTATTTGTTTATTTTTTACAGATCAATATATTTTATTATTTGGGGAATGAAGGACAAACATATAGCATACAAAATAAATTATGATAAAAATAAAGTACATTATGAGATTAAATTATTAAAAATGTTAATATAATAAACTTGGTACCTACATATATTATTTATTGCATTGACGAGAAATTGTCTACCAAGGAGATTCGCGTCTTGACCTTAAAGTTCCCGGATGGACCCAGCGACAGGTGGCCGACTCAAGCAACTCGTTTCGGCAGGACAGTGAGTCCTGCCGAAACGAGTTTGGTAAGAGTTATTATCATTATTGGTGGCAGATGACATGGTTTGCGGAGCACTGGAACTAGCGTTCGTGTTAGTGTCGCAGTCGCAGTACGAGTAGGTATCATCTATAATGGGTGACTCATCCTTCATCCGAATCAATAATAATTTGTTTTCTGTTGCGCCTTAGAATGTTACCTGTTCTGATTACTCGTAACAAGTAAGACCTAGGACCTACCATTTTTTCTACTATTGCAGATACCCATTGATTTTGATATCTGAGTTTAACTTTTTGTTGCGCTATTTAAAGGTTTCAGATTTTTAGAACCTCTATCAAAATATTTTTTCTGTTCTAATTGGCGATTTTTTAACTTTTTGCAAACGTCCATATTTACCTTTGGCAATAGTAAATGTGGTGGACATGGAACAATGCTACGTAATTTTCTGTTGTATATGTTCAGAAGGAGAACCTAATTAGCGACTAATAGGTGAATTAAAATATTCTAGCAAGACCAAATTAAAATCAGATTTATTATAGGCGGTTTTTCTCATCATGTTTTTTATTATTTGTAGTGCTCGTTCGACCTGGCCGTTGGATTGAGCATACCAAGGGAAAGATGTAATGCGCTCAAAGTTCCAAGATTGTGCAAATTCTTTAAATAATTGAGATGAAAATTCAGGACCATTGTCTGACATGAGAATCTGCGGAATACCTTGACGTCTAAATATGCATTTTAATTGCGTTATTATTTCGTATAAAGTTTTTGATAGCAATTTTATTACCTCTACCACAGTATAGCCATTTTGATTGGACCGCAAAAAGTTGTACTTGGGCGTTGCTTCATTATTGCGCAAAGTCTTCCGCCATTTTGTGCGACGTTACGATGCGTTTCCAAACGAGCCCCTTAAATGATCTACCGAATTGCTCCTATCTGATGGTGAGGCGACCGCATGTACTTCGCGTTGATCGGTTTTGATGCTGCTTGCTTGCGCTTGCGACATTTCCGCCAGTCTTTAAATGTCAACTGCTTTTGACAAGGTCAAGTCGGGCTCCCTCAGTAATGTAAGCGTTCTGTCTCGAATGCCACAAATCATTTTATCCCTCACTAATTCGCTGCATAAATCCTTGAATTCACATTTGGCCGCTATTTCATTAAACTCAAACAGCTCCGTGGACTCCAGTTCTTTTTGGTCTCGCGTAAAGAAGTGATGCCTTTCTATAGTGAGGTTTTTCCTTGGCAGAAAAAACTTGAGCAAATCTTCCGTTGTCTTGTACTCGCCCTTAAATTGTGCGCAGACTTCCCGACATTTTTCTCCAATTATATGCGACAAAATACTGACTTGCGCTTTGTTGTCTTTTTTGTGTAGTTCACACGGTTCATAATATATCTTGAACGAGCTTTTCCATTTTTCCCATTCCTTACTTAGGTTTCCTGATGTCACGTTGGATAAATACGAGTATTTGTTAAATTCAAATGCTTGAGGTGGCTTCACTATGGCTTCCATCTTGAATTGCTTCTTTAGTTGCGCGGTTCTTGTGTAGTCTCGTTAAAGTTATTTTCTATTTGCTATTTCGCACAAGTATCTTTTTTTCACTTCTAATTGTTTCTTTATTTTATTTTATGTTCTTCATGCAGTTATTTATTTTATGTATTTCCGACTACGCCATGTAATGATATTAAAAGGGCGCGTCAATGAAACAAGCGGGTTAGCTCAAGACTGGTATATTGGCATCGACTATACAACCGACTAGACGCCTAATGTTTTAATTTCTACAACCAAACAATTCAGACAAAACGTTGAGGGATGTGGGTCGGGGGAATGTTAGAAATTCCAGCGCTGATTGGTTAGTTCAAGGTCGGGGCGAGTACTAAATCATAACTAGTGATGGGAACTCATAGATAATAGTTTATATTGTACTCATCGGATCGCATAAAACGCAAAGCATTTCTATGAATCATATTTAATAGAAATAAAACAATTATGTAAAAAACATTAAGGACAAAGGTTTCGCACGAACTTAGTTTCATAAAAGTTGACGCAAATTAAATAACAAATTGTGATCTGAAGAGAATCTGAGAATGAATAAAATAAAGTTATTGTATTATACAAGACGTTTTAAAATTAAGTACAAGTACTTTAAAGAACATACGGGCATACGGACATACATACATACATACATACAGACATACAGACTCACACCACATTTAGACTCTCTGTATAACCCAAAGGTTGTCTGGTAGACAACGCTTTTAGCGTTAAGTTCGCCTATTGTTCTGTACAATTTGTATTTGATGGACAATAAAGATTAAAATATAAATATATAAATAATACAGTACAGACATACAGACATACGAACATACAGACAAACAGACATACAAGCATAATTCACGCGAGCGAATCCGCGGTTTATGGCTAGTATATAATACATGCAACACTCATTAATATGTTTAACTTTACAATATCATTGACATTCATAATTTTATAATTTATCATTGAGTAGTTAAGTGGTACAACACTACCTTACACGTGCCAATAGTTCAAGAACGGGACAGCAATAATTATATACATTGAAAACAAAGGGATGCATAGAAAAAAAACATCAACGCAACCTGCTTTCCTACCACTGAACATGCAAAAATAACCAGCATAGTTTGAGCTCTAAACAAATTTATCCTAAAACATAAAATATTAAAAGTGGCTTACCTGTGGAATGTCATGCCATCTTTTTTGAAACTAGATTTTTGGCTACATTTACCGCACCACTTAACAGTACATGGAGCCATTTTACTTCAATAGTTTGTTTCAATTTAAAGTATTTTTTTATAATCGCACGCAATGTGTACGGGTCACGGAAGTGGTCGGTACTAAGGTAGATAACCTGCTCGGCCTCTTAAGTCAGACGTATTAGCACAGAATACATAAGAGTCAAACAGAATGGTATCTCACAGCGTCTCCCGCAAATTGGCGTCCCCGCACCTCTCCCCCGCACTTTGTGAGCTTTGACAGCTCCAAACCAGGGTTTAATTACTAGCCGCACGCAATACGCGACGTGTGTTGTCTTGAGAACTGTCAACCAATAGTAACCATCATGGTATGAAGGTGCGCGTATAATAATTGTTTATCTACCCAATACTCTAAAGAACGTATATTTCATACATTTCCAAATGATGAAAACAGGTAAGCAAAGCAACAATATAATTTCACGTTATTACCCAGCAACCATCTTCATATATATACCCTTCTCGCTCTCTCGCATTGGCGGGAGATACACAAGAGCGAGATTGTAACATTACCGGATTGCTAATAAGCAATTAGTGCGTTACATTATAAATGACTCATTAATAATCAGTAAAGTGAACTAATGGTGAAATGGACAATGGACATAATGAAAAATATTTGTGAAGTGATATTACGTAGCTGTTTCCGACTTTTCTGTAACATTTAATACATATAAAACAGAATATTTTTTACGTCATAGTGTTCGCAAATCTTCCGGTATGGAAAAATATAATCGTAAATATGTCGAACTCGTTAGTAGGTAAGTATTAAAATAATTCTGCGGTGCGACCCTAAGTATAAAACTCACACATCGACGTGTGTACAGATAAATTGTTTCGTTTGTAGTAGTAGTAGGTATATATGTTACTCTGAATCAATGGAGAGTCATACCAGTGGTATTAGTCTGACGTGTTGTCTGAAATCGTTCGCCTTGCATGCGGAGTCTAGTAGGTGTATAGTCGAAGTATATTGGTAATAATTATTCACCTATCTACATAGTACATTGGAATGGTTGACTTATTTTGAATACTAATTTACTAATCATCACATATTTCATCGCCATTTTGATAAACCTTCAGTAAATTTCTGTATTAGTAAAAGAGTTCACAATATTTTCTAAAATACAATTACATAAGTAAAAAAAATATTAACTTTTTCTTTTTTAAGCAGGGCTTGGAATACCGTTAAAAATCTGGTAACGTTAATTCTATCAAACGGCGTTAACGTTATCAGCAAAGATAACGTTATGCTGGATAACGGTATTTTTCCCACTATTTACCGATAAATCAGCTAACGTTACCAATGATATTAACGGTAAAAGGTATTGTTAACTCTGTATTTCTTTTCGATATTAGACATAATAAATTGATGAGAGTTTGTCTGTATTATCGATACCCTTTATAACGTTACAACTACTACCCGTGTGAAAATAACGTTATTTAACGTTACTTTTAGTGTGAATTTGGTATCGTTAACAAGCCCTGTTTTTAAGTGAAGATCGAATCTGTGGAATTTAACGTTGATAGTTTTAAGTAAGCATTGTAGATATCTTTAAGTTTATTTTGTGGTCTAAAGCACAGAATACATAAGAGTCAAAGTCTAAAGTCAGCCTTCAAGATTAAAGATATCTACAATTCCTTTTTAAAGACATTTGATTGCTACTTGGGAGTGTACGGGTAAATTCAAATTAGCTTTACAAACATTTCTTAGCAGAGACCATAAAACCGATACAAATGCGACTTCACATTAAAATCTGTAGTACGTACACTTGGTAAAATCACCTCACATGATTTTTTATTGTTTCAGATTGGGAAATTCTGGCACTATATTATCTCCCTTTAACGACTCTCATTGTAGCAATTCTGCTATACTGTAGAAAAATACGTGAGTTACTATACTATCAATAATAAATAAAAGATATTTGTTAAGAGGACTGTGTAGCTGGAAATTTTCATACAAAAAGCAATAACGTTTCTCCCCCCTTAAACATAGTCAAATTTTGATAATTTTTTTAAATGTTGTTAATATATTGGATAAGTAGGGCCGTACGTTTTTATTTGAAAGAAATATTGCGTATAACAAAAGTTATTAGCATCTCAATATTCATATCTTTTACTAAAAAACTACCTCGAGCGTTTTAATTTATTTAAGTTAAACTTAACCGAATTACTAAAAAAGGAAACCATACAGCCCTAGATTAAGGTGTACTGATTTGAATGACACCTATTAAAAACATTGCCTAATTTTGTAAAGGTTTAGGCGGCTGGAAACGTTATCGCCCGAAACAATATTTCAGAAGGAAGAAGTAGGCAATCGCCTCTAAGAATTGCAACTCTCTCTATCGCACGACACGGGTCGGAAGTAGAGCGGCGTGAAACAGATATAATTTTTGTAAATACCTACTCGCGATGCGTATCGGCACTTCACAATCCTCTTAACGCTTATTCTCACTTCACGAAACCTACATTGTTCTTTTACTGAGCGTGTTGATTGCGAGAGCGAAGCGTTCGACAGACGTAACTAAAGGGTGTCCCAGAATTAAGGAGACTGAGCTTTTACTGAGATTCTCAAAATCAAACAGGCCACAGAAAAAAGGTTTTTTTTTTTTTTTTTAATTTATGGCTTGACACTACTGCGTATTTAGCTAGGAACAAGTTAATAAAACGTGGGAAATTCTTTTTTCCTAACAAGTTACAATCAAAGGTTGGTGTAGGCCTTCGATTGCTTTAAGGGAGCTTCTGGCGACAAATCTATACGAGTCCACTGGTTTTCATAGCCGATTGAGTGGCGGACGACGCCCGAAGACGCCCACACAGTCCGCGAAACAAATATCACTACAGCCGTACTATGACTGTCCACTTTAACTATTTCACATATTGTTCATGAGCATGAGCATTTATAACACCAAACAACACCAATTTCATATTATAAGGTCCACTAAAATCAATTTGCAAAATAATTTAAAGAAAACCCCAACCAAACACCTTGACTTCCCGCCAAAAACTCCAGAAAAAAATTAAAAAATATGGTTGTCATGATAGCCATAGATAACATATCTGGCAAAATAGGCGCGTTTTATTATAGTCTTGCATTGTTTTTTAAATTAAGCGAGCTGAACAAGAATCCGCTAGATGACAAAAAGTCAAATCAGACGACAAAACAAACATTTTCTATGCTAGATGTAAGAAAATCAAAACCGTGACGTCATATTTTTTTCGAATCAAATAGCACTCTTTTAATATCAGTTCTACTGATACTGTTCTACTAAGTTAATCAGTTCAGTGATACTGATTTTAGAGTTCTAAAATCATGTTAAATGGTTGAATATGATCAATGACAAGTGACAGTATTTTGTGACGTTTTATTCTCATACCAGTACCAAATAATTTATTTTTTACCTAGTCATACTCGTATACCCAATTGTTTTCAAAGAGAGTTCATCATCAATATAATTATGATGAGAACTATGTTCTTGACGGTGGAGTATTTCCCATGTCTCCCGATCTTCAGCCAAATGCTTGACTTCCGTATACGACACGACTTCTGCCTTTATTCAATACTATTTGTGTCATGGGAAAAGACAGTGCGCTATTTTATTCAAGAGGGAGCAAGAAAACTAGTTACGGAGGAACAGAAGAGACTGATTTCAAAAGGATTCCGGAAGACCACGTACAGTATCTACATGATGAAATATAAACAGAGTGAAAAAGAAAGAAAATCTAAATAAAATGTTAATATATAGGCTTAAGGCCGTACCTGAATTTTCCGGGGTCCAGTGCTGCCCCCATTTGAAATAAATCATTTCAAAGAAAACGGAGACATTATTTAAAATTTTGCTACTACCAAATCCTAGATGACCCTTCAAAATATTTTATGAACTACTGTTTACAGTTTAAAGTGAGAACGTTAAGCTTTACTACGCACATTTGCGAAAAACGGCCACTTTTGGCAAATGTGTAAAGTAGTTCATAAAATACTTTGAAGGGTTACTTGGTAGGTGGTAGCAAAATTTTAAATAATGTCTCCGTTTTCTTTGAAATGATATTTTTTAAAAGGTTAACAGTTTATGTAAAATTAGCCGCCCCCAAATATGTCAAAGGCGCGTGCGAAGCGAGGGTGCCATAAATTTTATCTTAAAGTTGACGATGACATATACTCGTAGTGTACGAGCTTAGCACCGTACAGTATTTGATAAGTCAGCATTTGCACAATTTCGCCTCGTTTTTATAAAATTGTCAGTCTGCTACTTACGGCCAGCAAGCGTGCCACGCGACTCGTATATCATTTTATATCAAGTTAATTAACAAGAATATATCTCTTTTTTATCAGTTTATCAGTGACTTTAATTTGATCAGAACTCTTAATTTCGGTTCAAATCCGAACATTGGTCCTTCGACCTTAAAACAGGCGGGACCTTGACGCGTGTTTTAGTGAAACAGTGCCACGTGTTTCGTCTGTGCAACCACGTTGTGGATATTACAAATCCATATCGATTACCAAGATTTTATGTGTGGAAACAAGTTTACGCACAACCTGCAGCAGTACTTGTGTTACCAAGACAGACAGGTACCTCTATCAAGACCGTCTTGTGCTACCAGGGCGCACAGGGCGAATCATTAGCATCAGACCAAGATCAGATCAAGTAAGATCTTTCCTTTTTATTTGCTTTTTTGTTTCTCAACTTATTTACCAAGATGCTCAACCTATTTCAATCTCAGGATATCATTTATGATAGTATGGTTAAGTTGTATACTACAAGAAAGATAGTAGGGATAGGAAAACTTTAGATTATTATAAAAGACGCTTAGAAACCTTGGAGAAATACTAGGAGGAATACGAGTATAATCATGATCGAATTTCTACGGAAGAGAGCAAGAGTCATCCTTATTTTACAGAGAATCGCTATGGCATTGCAAGAAATTACTACAAGACCCTGAAAAATACTCTCGAATTATAATATCAGGATTTATCAGCAAACAAGCAACCTACGATTGCCAAGGATCAAGCCCGCAAGATGCAGTACTTAAAAGGAAAAGTTAAAGGCGAAGCCGAGAGACTAATCCAACATTTCCAGATCAGTTCAGATAATTATTCCATTTGTTGGGACATATTAAATCACCGTTTAATAATATTAATCGCATCTTCAACTCGCATGTTAATATTTTAATGAACATCCCAGTAGCTCAACAACAGTCTTTGAATCATATCAAACGCATTTATGATACGACACTGGAATGTTTGAACGCCATCAAGAATTTAGGGGTAGATATCAAAACCTGGGACCCCTTACTCGTACATATTTTAAAACAGAAATTAAGCAACGACACGTATAACGATCACATGGAATTTGTGCCTAATCCGCGAGAATCAACTGTGATAAAAGATTTTTTGGACTTCCTAGAAACTAAGTTTACTACGTTGGAATCTTCGCGTAGAAAACAGGATTATAATCAATCAAATTACAATCAAAACTTATCAAATCATGGAAATCAATCATTTAGATATCAAAACTATCAACAAAAATCTAATTTAAATAAAAATTCCTTGTCCATTCAAACTACAAATAGTACGCCTAACAAAAATAACTCTAATACAAAAAAAAAATTCATATAATAAATTTAATTGCCCGGTTTGTAACAACAGTGATCACGGTGTATACTTTTGCCCGAAATTCCTGGGAATGCCTCCTTATTTAAGAAGAAAAACAGCATCAAAATTAAATCTTTGCAGTAATTGTTTAAATAATCATCATGGAAAATCATGAAACCTTTGAAGTTATAGATGTAAGGATTGCAGTAACGAACATAACACCTTATTGCACGAGGCATTTACGTCACGTAATACAATACCGAACGTGCAACCTACTTCAAGCGCTGCGATCACGAGCACGCCGAATGTTCAAAGCAACACACACGTGACCCTGGAAAACGACCCGTCTGAAATATTGTTGGTCACTGCAGTTATTTCGGTCCAAGCTGCAGATGGTACCTTCATCAAAAGAGAGCTCTGCTAGCCCAAGGCTCTCAGTCGCTGATGTCCGAGCATGCAGCGCAGCTTCTCAAGTTACCACGTCAGAGATGTAAAGGACTCATAGTGGGCATTGGAGAAAACGAAACCAGCTGCAATGGTTTCGTGTCCATAAACTGCAATCAACTATCAACGATTTTTCATTTCATACCGACGTTATTGTTATGAAAAACCTTATCAAGCATTTACCAAGTCACACATTCCCTAAACCCAATTGGTCATATTTACAAAACGTCAAGTTAGCCGACCCCGAATTTTATGCCAGTAGACCTGTAGATATCTTATTGGGCGCAGATATCTATTCAACAATACTAATGGACGGTATCTGCAGATCAAGTTCAACATTGCCTACTGCTCAACAAACCCAGTTAGGCTGGATTCTGAGCGGAACCACCAAAATATACCAATGTAACGTCGTTATAAATAATTTAGAAGAAATCAGTCGCTTCTGGGAGGTAGAAGATATATCCGAGCAGTCAAACATGTCATCAGAAGATCAAACTTGTAAAGATTTTTACCAGTCTACCACTACAAGACGAGAAGACGGTAAATACGAGGTCAGACTACCATTAAAACCGGATTACAAGGAAAAATTAGGAAATTCTAAAAATAAAGCCATTGCTCAATTTTACCAACTTGAACGGAAATTAAATAAAGACAAAAATTACGCTTTAAATTATAAAAACTTCATGAATGAATACTTATCGCTCGACCATATGACACCCGCGGCCAGCGCCTGTAATAGGAGCACGGAATGTTATTTACCACACTCCGGCGTAACACGTGATTGAACCACTACTCACGTGTTGTTTTGAATGCTTCTTCAAAAACTTCAAGTGGTTACAGCCTCAATGAGATCATGTGCAGGGGTCCAAACTTGCAGCAAGACCTTCAAAATCTTATAATCAAGTAGCGGCAATTTAAATACGGCAGAACTGCGGATTTAGAAAAAATGTTTCGTATGATTTGGCTACATCCGAATAATCAAAATTTACAAAAATTAGTTTGGAGAGAGCATGAAAAAAAAGTATTGAAGGAGTATAAACTAACTACAGTCATTATGGAACTAAGGCGGCGCCCTATCTTGCTATGATGATGCTTCGACGCTTAGCTCAAGATGAAAAGATCAATTATAAAGGAAGTTTAGCGCCTGAAATTTTAGAAACTTCGTTCTATATGGACGATTTACTTTATGGTTCTCATACAAAAATATCTGGTAAAAGATTGAAACAGGAATTGACAAGTATTTTTAAAGCAGGTGGATTTAACTTAAGAAAGTGGAAGTCAAACTTACCAGAATTATTAGATAATCATCAAAAACCCGAAAATTTTGATTTTAAGCAAATTGACTCCACGAAAACTCTCGGCCTTCGCTGGAACCCGAGCGAAGATAAATTTACTTTCCAATCAGATATCATGTTACAAACTTCTTCATCAAAACAGACCAAGCGAACTCTTCTTTCCGATATCTCTAAATTGTATGACCCATTAGGATGGTTGACGCCTGTTACAACGAAGTCAAAAATTCTTTTTAAGATTTATGGAAACAAAATATCCAATGGGATGACCAAGTACCAACAAAAATATGGGATGAATGGTGTAAAATTAAGGAAGATCTCAAGAATATCAACCAATGCCAAATACCAAGAAAGATGGCTTCAAACCGAAGAGAAAGGTGAAGTAGAACTACATGGGTTCTGTGACGCAAGCACGAAAGTCTATGCCTGCGTCGTGTATTGCAAGACTACCAAGAAAGCCGCAACCTCCTCTGTAGTATTAGTAGCCGGAAGATCGAAACTGGTTCCAATTATTCAGTCAAAATCAACGCCTAGATTGGAATTGAATGGAGCTTTTCTATTATCTTAACTAATGGTGACTAATGAATAAAATCATACAATGCTTAAATAATTTAAATATCAAGGTTTTCGGTTGGAGCGACAGTATGGTTGTATTAGCCTGGATAAAGGGAGATACCAGTAAATGGAAACAATATGTTGCTAATCGTGTACAAAAAATAACTTCGACTATGCCCAATGATTGCTGGCGTTATATTAAATCAAAAGATAATCCTGCGGATAGAGCGAGCCGAGGCATGACGGCCACTCAATTAAACGCGCATACTACTCGTATGTAGTGGCAGGGCCCCACATGGTTACCAACATACAAGCCACAAGATAATGAAGATCAGTCGCACTACACGACGAGACTGGAAATCAAGAAAAATAATTAAGTCAATATCGCTCAATCAGCATGCAAACAGGAAACTATAGATTACTTATTAAACAAGTTCAGTTCACTAAACATAGCAATTCGGGTACTAGCATGGGTACGTCGATTTATCAAGCGGGAAACTAAGCAAGCGTTTCTATCAATAGAAGAACTAAAGCAAGCACAGGAAATAATTATCAGGAAAGAACAGAAAAAAGATTTTTCGGAAGAAATAAGCAATATACAGCAAGGGTTACAAATAAAAAGTAAAAGCAAGATTTTAAGTTTGACACCAATACTTAATTCTGTAGGGATATTGCGTGTCGGTGGAAGATTGAAGAATGCAAATATAGATGAAGACATGAAGCATCCGGTAATTTTACCCAATAGTAGCAGATTAACAGAACTTATCATTGACCAAGCGCACGAGCTCACTTACCATGGAGGAGCGAGGCTTACTACATCATTCATCAGGAAAAAATATTGGCTGCTCGGTGGCATTAGGGCCATGAAGAAACGATTACGTCTATGTGTTAAATGTTAAAAGGCTGAGCCTACACAGCAGTATCAGCTAATGGGCGACTTACCTTTGGCAAGAACGAACCCCATTTCTTGACCCTTTTATAGATGTGTAGTGGATTTCACGGGACATATTTTATTAAAGCCAATAAGGGTCGAGGCATCAAGACTACAAAGGGATACGTTGCAGTATTCATCTGTATGGCCACCAAGGCTGTACATCTAGAGCTGGTGTCCGACCTCACATCCTCAGCCTTCCTAGCAGCGCTGCGCCGAATGTCCGCTAGGAGAGGCACACCAGCACACATGTACAGCGATCAAGGAACTTAGACAACAAGAAACTTCATAGGTGCTAACAGGATTTTACAACAGGGATATGAAGAGATACAGAACACACTCAACGACCAATTCATGACAGAAATTTCAGAAATGGGCATAAAATGGCACTTCATTCCACCGAAATTCCCGTCCGCTGGGGGACTCTGGGAATCGGCAGTCAAAAGCCTAAAATATCATTTAAAACGTGTCGTCGGTGAACAACGACTCTCTTTTAAAGAGTACAGCACGTTACTCACCCAACTCGAAGTGTGCCTTAATTCAAGCCTTAATGCCGCTCTGCCCATTAATAGAAGACCCAGACAATCTAAATTATCTTACTCCATCTCATTTCCTAGCTAGCGGGCCCATACTCACTATTTACGAAACAGAAAAAGATCTGCGTACAAGATGGCATCTGACACAAAAAATATTTAATAGCATTTGAGACCGATGGCGCAATGAATATCTAACTCAATTAGTAGCCAGGAGTAAATGGAGAAAGCCACAAAGGAATATGCAAATCAATGATATAGTCGTCATCAGGGAAGACAATCTTCCGCCCGGCAAGTGGGCCTTGGGAAGAGTCATCGAGCTATATCCAGGTAGCGATGGATTAGTTAGAGTGGTCACAATCAAAACTAAAAACGGGTTGATCAAGAGGCCAGTAGTAAAATTGTCTGTTTTGCCAGTCGATCACAGCTATGTGGAAGATAACAACAAAGAAGATGTGAGGAGTAATGAACAAGATATCTCTAATACATCTCGCCAACCACTTACTACCAAAAAGAAACACTGTTTTTCGTCCCTCTCAATGTCTTTACTATTCTTTCTTATAATATGTCTTGCCGTCACAAGCCCAACATATCAAGTCTACAAAACAAAACAGGATTTTATTTCGATCGTATCTCGGACATGAATGTAATAAGAGATGACTGGCGCCTGGTTGTCTATTATGACACATAACCTTATCAAGAAGGCATCGTAACACTAAGTAAATATATTCATTATCTGGAAACATTAAATACCAATTTAAAAGAGCAAGCACATTGCTCTGGAGTCATATTGCAGCTAAAGCATGGAGCGAACGAATTACATTTTTTCAAAGACATTGACGCTATCATGAATCATCAAGACACATCAGACCACACGAGACGGCGCCGCGGCTTAGTTAATGGTGTCGGTTACATCGCGAACACTCTTTTCGGCGTCCTTGACGAGCGTTTCGCAGAGAAATACGAAAATGATATAGAAATAATCAAATATAACGAAAAACATTTAGCATCGCTGTGGAAAAATCAAACATCAATCGTAGAAAAGAATTGAATGCCCTCAAGAATATGGAAAACATCATAAACGTCCATCATAAAGTAGTCAACAAAAAATTAAACGATATTCAATATAAAATATCGGACATAAAATCGGACTTGTCACTCACCACTGATTTTATCACATCAGCTATCATAGCAAACAATATTTTACATAAATTAAAAAATATTCAGGACTTGTTATTCAACACGATAACCAACACTAGCCATGGGAAATTCAGTCTCCATTTAATATCGCCTGAACAGCTGAAACATGAGTTGAGCATCATTTCTGGTCAACTTCCCAAAGACTTATCATCGCCAATCAACACTGATGATTTATCAACCATCTACAACTGTCTTTAAGTTCATGCCAAAATGTCACAAAAATTCCTCATCATTGAAATAAAATTACCGTTAACAGGACGCGACACTTACGAGATATCAAGAATTATCCCTCTACCTTATCAAGTTGACGACAAGGTCATCCGTCTCATATCTATTCAAGAATACATAGCTATTAACTTACAGCGAGATGCTTTTATTCCGCTATCAGAAAAAGATCTTGCATCGTGCATCCAACAAACACCTCAACTACTTTTGTGCCATATCAAGAGACCAATCTTCGAGATGAAGGACTATCAGAGCCTCTGCAAAAAAAAATCCGGTTCAAAACTTTTTGAAACCAACAAGGAATCGTGTTATAATGTTTGGTCGGAGTTAAACACGATAAACAATTACCTTTATTATTGTTGTGAAGTGTGTCACTTGAAGCTGCTATGTGAAGATCAGATTACTACCGCCCAGCTGAATCACGCAGGTATATTATCAGTCGGACAAAACTGTGCGATCAAAACAGCTGATTTTGTAGTGTATACTCATAAACACGAGATTAGTAAACTCAATATTAGACCAGATAATATCCTACCAGATATTTCTCCTATGAATAGCGTCATTAACTTAACCATACCAGAAAATTATTCGCTAAATGACTCTATCGAAACAGTAGAAAACAGAAAACAATTATTAGACATCCAGAACAAGTTGAGACAAATTAAAGAAAGCGAGCCACTAGCTGAGAGCATATCCCACCATGATTACGCTGCGATTTATGTACTGTTTGCACTTGTCATCATAATCATTATTATCTACGTGTGGAGGCGTATTTATCGACGCCGACAAGGTCAGACAAGCCGACAGCAGAATTCGACAGCTGCAGAAGTAGGGATTTCGGCAGCAGCCCAGGTCGTTGCTGAGAGGCCACAGACGGCGGCCCGCTCCAACGACATATGTCTTCAGTGTAGTGAAGTAAAACTTAGTGAAAGTGATGATCTTAAAAATCAGTGCAGTGCGCGATCAATAAAACAGAACCGTAGTACATCTCCAGTTCTTCGATCGGTTTACACGATACGCGATTCTAGCTAAATATTGTGAATCATGCTTCATTTATTAACATTAGATTTATGACAACCTTGTCAATCATCTTGTTAGATTAAGGTCATTGCTTGTTTATTCTCATCTGCCGCTCGGGAGCATGTACAAGCATAGCACCGTACAGTATTTGATAAGTCAGCATTTGCACAATTTCGCCTCATTGTTATAAAATTGTCAGTCTGCTACTTACGGCCAGCAAGCGTGCCACGCGACTCGTATATCATTTTACATCAAGTTAATTAAAAAGAATATATCTCTTTTTTATCAGTTTATCGGTGACTTTCATTTGATCAGAACTCTTAATTTCGGTTCAAATCCGAACACGTAGTATCGGTTATATCAATACTTTAGCCATGTTCCTACGAAACAATATTTCCACGCAACCTGTCGTGAAGTTGTTGATTATAACAAAAAAATAAAACAAAGACTAAGTTTTTAAAAAAGTACCTTGTTTGAAAAGCTATGGATGAAAACGGTAATGTTTTCCAACCCTATTATCGTACAGGGTCTATGAACTGCCCAGATTTATCACAAAGAGTGCATTATCAAACGTCTAAACCTTTTATAGACAAGCTTATCAGAGAGATGTTTTGTTTGGCCGGATTTGGTTTCATGCTGACTGTAAGTGTTGGGTAAGGAAAATTAAGAATTTTCCTCAAGCTCGAGGTATTGAAATGTTTTGGGATACAAATGTATAGGATTACAAAGTTACATTTACAGTGAATGAATCAGTGTACCTGTATATGTATAATATAATGAAATAAAAGGTGTAGACAGGTACTTAGATATAATTATGTTCAAAGGTTCCGTACCACCGTACAATGTTTTAAAACGCTGAAGAAACACGTTTCTTTTATGACGACCCCCTTTAATTCTTAATTTTATCTTATTTTTAGTATTTGTTGTTATAGTGGTCATAGTAATACATAATCGGTGAACATTTCAAGTATCTAGTTAATGCCATTATAAAGATCAAGTTAAATTACGCTGAAAAAAACACGTTTCTTGTATGACGATCCCCTTTAATTTGTAACTTTTTTATTTTTAGTTTTTTGTTGTTATAGGCCACAGTAATACATAATTTAAAAAAAAATTAAGTATCTAGCTATTACGGTTCAAGAGATAGAGCCTTGTGACAGACGGACAGACAGATTGACAGATGGACAGACAGCGGAGTCTCAGTAATAGGGTCCCGTTTGCACTCTTTGGGTACGGAACCCTAAAAAAGAACAATAATAATCATAAACGAGGTGACGTGAGTCTTGGTTGGTTAGTAATCGTTCTATCGGTATAGTACAATGAGTTGATCCGGAAAATACAAAAATAATTAAGAAAATTAACATTACATTCAAAATCACATTATTTTTATGAGCACAAACTATTATTTTATGATTAAACAATTTATTTAACTAAAACAAAATTAAAAAATTTAAATTAAAAAACTAAATTAAAACCTAAAATAAAAAATAAAACTGTGTTTGAAAATCTAAATGTTGATCATGTGGCATGGTGCCAAGAACACTGGCTGCATTCCCGCGCTGAATGGCTACTGCAATTCTCTGCGCGAGATATGAGCCAGCTCTCTTGTCACTAGCGGCGTCGACGACCCGAGGAGTATTTTTTTTAATAAATTGTTTTGTGCTTGGACCCCACGGACCAAAAGTTTAATATAGAACATGTTTACGAGCTTGGTCCGATCAAAACTAAATTTGAAGTTATTGATAGAGCTTTCGTTCATCGCGAACAGTTTTTCATAGTTATAGCCTATGCTATAACTAACTATACACAAAAGGCACGGCCTAAGTCTTAATATTGCGCCGATGGATTCTGCAGTATTCACATCCAGCCTAGCTTACGTGGCACTTTCCTGGGCGGCTTTAATCTAATTAATGTCAACTTTGGAAGTATTAAAGTGTAGGAATCCTCAATTTGTGAAGACTAAGAAGCAGTTACTCTCCAAACTTGACAAAAATGTAACATCAAAGCCTCCGAGAAAAACCCAAATAAATAAACAAACAAAATCAATTTATTTCAGGTTACCATATGACCCATATTTGAAATGTTTACATGTCAGTCGCTGTTACAATCTACAATTACAAATTATATATTTATATACCTACTTAATCAAAATTACAATCAATACATTTATTAAACAATATGTCAAAAAATTATTATTTTTATTAAATTAAATATTACATACAAAACGTTAAAACTGCCTTTCAAATTGGCGACATTGGACATGCCTGTTACAGCAGTGACGGATGAAGGGGTAATCCAGTTTTCTGGCAATCATCGCCAGGACAGTATTTGAGCTGGCTTGCACCCTGCTTACCAGGGACGCGGCACGCTTGCGCATGGTCGCGTGGAAGCAATCTGTGTGCGCGTACGCAAACATCCCTGATGCGCTACAGAAGCGAGGCAGTTCCAACACCGCCCTAAATGCGTTATTAAACTGCACTCGGAGAGCGCTATAGAATCTCTGCGAATATATAACCCATAGGCTGCATGCACGTGTACAGTGAAGTGCAGTACGCTCGGAACAAAGTTATTTTCACTCGCCAAAGAGACAGGGAGTGAGCTTTGAGAAAAACTGTAGCTGCAGCGCAAGAAGTAGTACCGGAAAAGGAAAAGAAAAAAAAGAAGACTACCTGCAAAAATAAGAAAAGCTCATAAGACAGAGAGTGGGCTTTAAGGAGTTCCGTTAGAAGGTACCGGAAAGGAAAAAAAGTAGGACTATCAATAAGCAAAAAAAGAAATAAGATGCCATCTAAAACATTACTTACGTAAAATTGGGCAAGTGCGAGTCGGACTCGTACATGAAGGGTTCCGTATCACCGTACAATGTTTTAAAACGCTGAAGAAACACGTTTCCTGTATGACGACCCCTCTAATTTTTAACTTTATCTTATTTTTAGTATTTGTTGTCATAGCGGCCATAATAATACATAATCTGTGAAAATTTCAAGTATCTAGTTAATGCCATTATAAAGATCTATTTAAAAACGCAGAAAAAACACGTTTTTGTATGACGACCCCTTTAAGTTTTTAACTTTTTTTTATTTTCAGTATTTGTTGTTATAGCGGCCACAGTAATACATAATCGGTGAAAATTTCAAGTGTCTAGCTATTACGGTTCAAAAGATAGAGCCCTGTGACAGACGGACAGACAGCGGAGTCTTAGTAATAGGGTCCCATTTGCACCCTTTGGGTACGGAACCCTAAAAAGACCTAGTCTCGCAACTCAGTTCTTCTACCGTAAATGTTTATGAGATCCATGTTAATTTATTAGATACTTAACGATACATGAATTTTCCGGGGTCCAGTGCTGACCCCATTTGAAATAAAATATTTGAAAGGAAACGGAGACATCATTTAAATTTTTATCTTTGTGAAGCCCTAGATAACCCTTCAAACTATTTTATGAACTACTATTCACAGTTAAAAGTGAGAACGTTAAGCTTTTCTTAGCATTTTTGCCAAAAGTGGCCATTTTCGCAATAAAATTTGATATAGATATTAAAAATAAATTAGTTTAACCTTTATTTGCATTCCAAATACATATTCGGACCATTTTAAATAAAATATTGTTATGATAATCTTGTCTCTTTACTTTTGGGATACCCCAGTAATCTACTTTATTTTAGATTCCTTGCGAGAGGCGTCAGCTTAGCGTGAGACAATGACTAAAATCGGAGTGTTATTGAAATCGGGAGACACGCAACGATGATTTGCGCAAGTGTTTCCTAACGGACGCATTTTTAATTCATCTTATGCGGGATTTTAACTTTAACTTAACGATACTATAGGTATATTTCAGTGTTTTTCAACATTTTTCATTTCGCGACCTCCTTTTTATGCAAAAACATTTATCTAATATCATGTCGTAAAATTCAAATTTTGAACTATAGAACGATTTTATATTGAGATACTTTATGAACACAATAGGTAGCGAATTTAAGAATAGAATCACATCACTTTATCTCGTACAAAATAATGTTATCAAATATTTTTTTAACCATTACGAATACATGTCAATTTTTGTTACAGCTCTGGATACATATCATTTGAGCCTCATAAAAATGGTGTCATCGTTTATGCATTCCTAATCCCTATTAATTGACTGTGATGTTCTTGAGGATCAATTTATTTTTGTTAATGGAACGCTACAGACGCTGTTCACCATTTTTATGGCGGCACAAACAAGTTTTGATTAATCTAAATTGAAAATATGTGATTAATAAATCCTCATCACATAGTACACGCATTTAAAGCATACGTAAATCTTCATTATTACCCACGATTCATATATTTATATATCTATTACAGTTAACGTGAGGGTCGTGAGGTCGAGTCCTACAAGTGGCGGATTGTATTGTATGTAGTATTTTAGATACGGCGATGAAAATCACTTACAATCTATTACCAGCAAAGTCAAGAAAATATGATAAATGCTATCAGGCAATGATTTTAACTAAGGATAAGCCCATCGGAACATTTTGTATAAAATATCTTCATACAGTTCATCATCGCGCCCGGAGCGACCACAGCGCATGCGCTATTGTCACTCCGGGCGCGACGCCGCGAACATGGCTGCCATTCGGTTGTAAAATTAGCGCGGTAAAATTTCTTAGTATTTTAATTACAACAAACAGTTATGTAACTTTCCGATGATACGATATTCCATGTACTTTTGTAACCTATATCGTAGTTTTTGCAGCCTTTAAATGCGCAACCAGGCATTTTTATGGCATTTACAAGTATGAAACAAAAACGAATGAACTCTTCCGTGGACCGAGGACGACTTTTTTGGGTCAACTTGTTGGTGCCATTTCTTTGCGTGGTTGGCCTTATGCTAGTAATATATAAGTCAATGCTATCAGGCAGGCATTTTATGAGAAATTTAAGTGTTCCTCATTAAGGTCTAAATACATATATAACGAAGCTGATGTATCCAAATATTAAAAATAATACATACAATATACACAGAAAGAAGTAGTTTTTTGCTTAAAATCAATAAGCAAAAAACTACTTCTTTCTGTTTCAACTTTAATCTTTTATTTTTATAGCTTGAATTCTAGTTTATGAGATAAGATAAGTAGTTTATGACACTGCAAATAACTCGGTATTATCACACTCGTGTGTAAATAACCCTCATTATGTGACAGTGTCATAACTAGGTACTATTCGCGGCCCCCTATCCTCCTCTGTTTCTAACCTGTATTTTATTATATTAAAAATATAAAGTCCGAACAATATTTTCAGTGACTACATAATCAAGTACTTACAACAGACACATTTTTACATAATACCAATTATATGGTGTAATGAGAAGATGATGTAGGTTTTTTTTTATTCTTGATTATTTTTGGGGTCGCAAAGCCTCAGTTATAAAAAAGACATTTTTATTAAGAAATCATTGAAAGGCTATTGTAAAAAAGGATTTTGCGACTTTTATTATATATTTAAAGAGGATTTGCGACCCAATCCTCTGTAAAAAAAATGAAAAAGATATGTTTAATAAGAAAATGTTAATTGAATTAGATACGATTTAAATAAACGGGCAAGTGCAAGTCGGACTCGTACATGAAGGGTTCCGTACCACTGTACAATGTTTTAAAACACTAAAAAATCACGTTTTTTATATGACGACCCCCTTTAATTTTTTACTTTTTTTATTTTTAGTATTTGTTGTTATAGCGGCCATAGCAATACATAATCTGTGAAAATTTCAAGTTTATAGTTAATGCAATTATAAAGATCTAGTTAAAAACGCTGATAAAAAAACACGTTTATTGTATGACAACCCCCTTTAATTTTTAACTTTTTTTATTTTCAGTATTTGTTGTTATAGCGGTAACAGTAATACATTATCGGTGAAAATTTCAAGTGTCTAGCTATTACTGTTCAAGAGATAGAGAGGACAGACAGACAGACGGACAGACAGACGGACAGACAGACGGACAGACAGACGGACAGACAGACGGACAGACAGACGGACAGACGGACAGACAGCGGAGTTACAGTAATATAATACGGAACCCTAAAAACTACTTTTTCATCACATCACACATATAATTAATATGTTCAAATGTGTTTTAACTGCTTGATAATGATAATGTATTTAATGAAAATGTTCGGATTTGATATTTATAGACTGACAGAGTTACTTTCGAATTTACCTAGGTATATAATATAAGTATGAATTAAGTTTTCTGAATAGTTAAAAATCGTTCATATTCAGGAGTTATTGTAACAAGTTTCAAGGAAATAAGTGCAAATTTTAAATATTTTCCATACAAACTTTCAAGTCAAATTTCGCACCCTTAAGGAGTGAATTCTAATAAACCATGAAACACGTATTTAATTAAATGTTTTTAAGAGCATCAATCTCAATTTTAATCAAAATCGAGCTTTTTGAGTTTAAACAACCTTTGATATTCAATTTCAGGGAAGTCAGAGTACCCACTTAGTTTTTAAATATTTTCCATACAAACTATCAACCCCTCTATTTTACAACATTCAATTCAATTCAATTCAAAATATCTTTATTATCATAGGATATTTATAATATCTCTTAATAATAGTCACTTTGTTTTGTTTTGCACAAATGTTGACGTCAAATCGTTACTTAAAGCTAAGTTTACGCCGCTTCCTAGGCGCAAGTGCAGAAGAAGCGGCAACAAACTGCACTGCACGTTTTCTCCAAAGACGTCAACTAACAAACTAAAAACTTAAAATTAGTTATATAGATGGACAGAGATTACATTGTTTATTATGTCATAATTAAATTGAATTATAAGAATTACGAAATTTAAAATAATGTCAATTTGTAAATTTAGTATGTACCAATGTACCTAAATTATGACATGTCTAAGTATACAAACCTTTAAGAGGGACCCGCGCCAAGCTCAAGCCAGACCTTTTTGTCTTTAAGATAGTCATCGGTCCTATAATAAGCCTTCTCACAAAGTACTTTCTTTACATAAGCTGTGAATTTTCTGTCTGGCATATCAAGGACCGATTCTGACAATTTATTATAAAAAAGTATACACTTCCCCATAAAAGACTTACTGACTGTATTCAGCCTGTAATACGGGCTAACTAAGTCATTCTAATTACGTAAATTTCTATCTGTAAAATCACTTACTTTATTGAACATGGAAATATTTTTCCTTACATACATTATACTTTCAAATATGAATTGTGATGCAAAAGTAAGTATACCTATTTCCTTGAATAATTCCCTCAGTGAGTCTCTCGATCCTAAACCGTAAATAGCACGAATTGCTCTTTTTTGTAAAAGAAAAATAGTCTGAATATCCGCTGCACTCCCCCATAGAAGTATCCCGTAAGACATTAGACTGTGAAAGTAACTAAAGTACACTTGTCTAGCAGTTGCTACATCTGTCAATTGTCTTATTCTCCTAACAGCGTAAGCCGCAGAGCTAAGCCTATTAGAAAGTTTAGTTATATGAGCGCCCCATTGAAGTTTCGAATCAATTGTGATTCCTAAAAAGGTAGTACTTTCAACCAGATCGAGTTTCTGACCATTAATTAGTATGTCAACACAGGCTTGATTCACATTAGGAAGAGAGAATCGAATGCATTGGGTCTTGTTCGCATTTAACATGAGGTTATTGGCCGAAAACCAATCAGAAATTAAAGATAAGGTGCTGTTCACCGCGCTAGCATCACTGTTATGTCGATCTATTTTAAATATTAGCGAGGTGTCATCAGCAAACAGCACCATGTCAGCCTCTTTCTCAACCATGTAAGGCAAGTCATTGACATAAACTAAGAAAAGGAACGGTCCTAGAATTGAACCTTGGGGTACGCCCATTTTCACATTAGACCCGTGTGATTTTACGCCGTTTATATCAACAGTTTGAAGCCTATCAGTTAAGTAAGATTCTATTAATTTAATTGACTTATCATCAAAACCGTATTGACGAAATTTGAGCAAAAGTGTTGGATGATCAACGCAATCAAATGCTTTAGAAAGATCGCAAAATGATCCAATTGCATCATTTCTGTTTTCCCACGCGTCGTAGATATTAGTAATAAGTGCTACTCCTGCATCGGTGGTCGATTTTCCAGCAGTAAAGCCGTATTGTTGGCTATGGAAAAGATTATTGGTCTTAAAGTGAAGTAGCATTTGATTGAGCATTATCTTTTCGAACACCTTACTCAAAACTGGCAGAATAGAGATAGGTCTGTAGTTGCCAGGGTCTGTTTTTTCTCCTTTTTTGAATAAGGGGATTAGTTTACTACATTTCATTAAGTTAGGGAATATGCCTTCATCAATACATTCGTTAAATATAAAAGCTAAATCGGCAGCAATTATGTGTATAATATGACTTACTACGGCTACTGACATGCCCCAGTGATCTTCTGATTTTTTTAAATTTAACTGTTTAAAAGCATCTATTATATCGCTAGGGCTAACATGCTTAAAATTAAATTTAGAATCACAAGGGCTAACATTACTCTTAAGCAAAGCCTCAGCACGCTGGGCGCTAGAACTCACATTAGAAGTGAGTTCCAAAGGAATGTTAGTAAAATAATCATCAAATATATTTACTATTTCTTCAGTTTTTGAAGTATTTTTACCATTACATTTGATTCGGCAAATATTTTCTTTGGTTTTATTTTTACCTGTTTCCTTATTTATGACACTCCATGTTTCTTTAATTTTATTAGGAGCATTATTTATTTTTTTGCTAATACTATTCGACTTGGCTCGTCTACAAACTTTTTTAAATATTTTAGAATAATTTCTAACATATTCTATAAAAGAAGGATTAAAGTTATATTGTTTTTGGGCATATAGATCATATAACCTGTTTCTACTTATGTAGATGCCGGTAGTAGCCCATTCACTAAACTGTGATTTACTATGAACTACTACTCTTTTTTGTTTTAATGTTTTAGAATACTCAGACGAAACAGTACTAAATAGTTTATTATAATGGTCGTCAGGATTATTTCCTGTATATACCACTGATAATAATTTGTTATCTAAATTATTTTTAAGTTTTTTTATGTTTTTAGAAGTAATCGGTCTACACAAGATCTTATCTTTTCTCAAATTACTGGTGGACTATTTGACAAAAGCTACATATACACCAGAATGATCTGAAGGCAATTTATTAATAACAGATTTATCACAATATTGAATATTACTAAAAAAATTATCAAGACATGTGCCAGATGTAGCTGTAATTCTGGTTGGCTCAAAAAATAAGTTTTCTAATCCATAACACTTAAAAAGATTTAGGAATTGTGTGCTCTTTGGATTATGTACTAAAATATCAACATTAAAATCACCGCAAATAATTAAATTCTTTTTACTAGTTGAACAGGACTTAAGAACCTGGTCCATTGCTTTTAAAAAACTTTTGAAATTACTATCTGGTGGACTGTATACACAAACAATTATATGATGATCAAGCTCGGCACAGGCCACCTCACAACAGCGCTCAACAGAATGTCTAACAATATCCTTCCGCTCTTTGCTACGGAAAGAATCTTATATAAAAATTAAAGAACCCCCTCGTTGAGCAGACTTTCTGTTAAAGCAGCTAACAATAATATAGTTGTTTAGGCTGAACATCATCTGACTCTCATGCAGCCAATGTTCAGTCAAACATAAAATATCCACATCCATTTCTTTTAAAACTAATTCTACTAATAATTCTTTGCCGGAAAGACCTTCTAAATTTTGATGAAGTATTCTTAATTCATGAGGCCTTCCCGTTGTCCGAATGGTCAGTTTAAATCTGTCGTCAAGTCTACAGAATTACCGTTACATAAACTTGGTAAGTCTGTAGGTGTCTTAAAACTAGAATCTTGTTTACAATGTAAACTCGTCCAAAAATTAATATTATTTGCTATCAATGTAGCAATCTTATGTCTAAAATATTTTGAAAGATAAATATTATCTTTTGTCACATGACAATTACTTATAAAATTGTTAGTGTCAAAAAACACTAATTTATCACTATAACGACATGTCATATTATGTATCAAAGTATTGAGATAGTGAATAATTTTGTTAGTTTTTGGAGACTGGCAATGTAGATATGGGAACGCACATAATATTATTTTGCTTACTTCTAGTTCAGATAAATAATCCATACAGCTGATTATTTCTTTCTTTCCTACTTTGTTACTATTGCCTATTAATAATACAACAGTAGATTTACAATTCAGTTTGGTTGATTTAATTTTATCTAAAATTTGAGTATAGGTTGCGTCCGGGAAGCAGTAATTTATACAAGTTTTATCTAGAATTTTGTTTAACATGCAACCCATATTGCGACCTATACTGTCAGAAAATACTATAGTATTACATGGAGGGTCAATAAAGTCAACACAATCAGACACATTACTACACAAACTACCGTCACAAGGAGAGAGCTCTGGTGTGGAGACACTGATGGTGGGCTGGGTGAATTGCCCGCAGGTACATTGCTTAGTTAATAAATCAAGAGTTTCTTGATTGTACCTGCTGTCGTTAATCAATTTCTCCACAGTCAGCATGTGTTCGGTATTTTGTTTTTGTTGGAGGTCATACTTAGAGAATAATTTGGAATAGTCCTCCTGCAACTTAATAATATGAGATTCAAGTCTAATCCTGTTGTCCTCATATGACTCCTGACTTTCCGCCAATTGTTTATTACGTAACTCTAACTCTGACTGCAATTTACAATTTAATGAACTGGATTTTAATAAACATGATTTCCTGAGATTAATTTTTAATTTATTATTAGTTTTCTTAATTTTTTTGGATAGTTTTACATATTTTTTAACTTGGTTATGACTAATCATTGATTTTGAGATATCTAAATCAATACTACTCGATGATGTCTCACTAGTGAGATCAATAACTGGAGAATTAGTTGAGGGAGACATAGCGACACTATCAATGAGCTGGTCATATAGGCTGGACACCTCTGCTGACTGACGCATCTGGGCATCTTGCTCATAGCTATTAATTTGTCTGTATGCCTCGCCCAACTCCTTTTCTAATTCAGTGGTACGTCTGAGGGTCTGCTCATACGTATCACCACATTGGCGGAAAGAATCTATTTCTAACTTTGATCGGTTCAGCTGCTCACTCAAATCATCACATAACTGAAGACTCTCAGAGAGTTTTTGTTCAAGTCTAATGTTGTTATTTCGCATCAATACATATTCGCGTTCATTATCTTCCCTTTCCAGTAATAATTTCTCGTTGTCTTCTTTTTCTGCCTTGAGCTCGAGTAAGACTTGCTTCAGCTGGATTTCCAGTTGTCGGGCAGTCTCAGCACGGGTTGAGGAGGACATATTTTACAAAAAGGGACAGATGTAATGTCTAGGGAAGATAATAAAGGCTAGAATTGCACGATAAAGCTAGCAAAACCGATCACACATTTGAGGATGGATTTTAGAAAACCGGAATATACGTGTTTGAATATTTGTACTTAGGAGCTATAGTAACATTTCATGGAAATTGGAGCAGATTTTAAATATTTTCCATACAAACTTTCAACCTCTATTTTGCACCCTTAGGGGTTGAAATCTAATAAACCTAAAAACACGTGTTTAATGAAATATTTTTAAGAGCATGAATATAAATTTTTATCAAGATCGATGCAGATTTTAAATATTTTCCATACAAACTTTAACCCCCAATTTACCCCTTTAGGATTAAAAGTTTTTAACCCTACAGGGTTGAAAAAAGGTAACTGTTCAAATTTCACGTTTCTATCATTAGCGGTTAAGGCTACCTACGCGTGCGTCTTACAAGTATGTCAGTCAGTGGGAACTTCTCCTTTTATATATACAGGTTAGAAACAGAGGAGTTAAGGGGGCCGCGAAATGTTTTGACATATTAAGGGGGTCGCTACATGAAAAAGGTTGAAAACACTGATATAAGCATATTATAGTTAAGATAAAATCCCATAACAAAAGTAAAAGAAAACCCCGTTTCACCATGGTATACGAATAGTATATAGTAGTAGACTCAGTGGGACCTTTTGTCGGAATGGATTACCTAATTAGTCAAATAAGCATTAATTTCTACCTACCGATTTGTATGTATTCAGAAGGATTAAGGCTTGGTCTCTGCTGCCTTTATTACATTTTAATCATTAATTTACAATGTTAATAAATTTAAATATATAGGGACAAATCACACCGATTGAGCTAACCCCAAAGTAAGTTTTAAACTTGTGTTATGGGATACTAACTCAACCATACTATATTTTGTGATAAATACATATATAGATAAACACTCAAGACCCAGGACAATTTTAAAAAGGCCATTTTCCAACTTGCCATGGCTGGGAATCGAACCCAGAACCTCCGGATTAGCGGTCTAGCGTGTTAACCATTACGCCACGAAGGTCGTTATTACAGCACACATTACAAATTCAAATAAAATAACAAATAAAAAAGAGACTCCAACGCCTCGCCGCGAGGCAGGGTACCCAGACGGCTGGCAGCATTACCCCTCTGCACTGCGATAGAAATCCTTTGTGTAAAGTAGCTGCCCATCCTTGGATACCCCGTAACATCGCGGCGACGCGTTAAAATCTCAATGTACAATGTTATGAGTCGCTATCTACATCTTTTTACAGATCACACACGTCACTCAGTATGTAAAGTGAGGCCACGCGACCCGCCGCCCCGCTGCCCCACCAGCCTATCTGCGCCCGCAACAAACTCTTACGAGCTTGTCTTTATAGACGAAACAGCAGGTCGGCCGCAACCGGCGGCAACCTGTGGTAGGTCGCCGACAGATCGACGGCAGGTTGACGGCTGCCATCGGCTCCCGTCGACCTGCAGACAGGACCCGGCGAAAACCGACGACGACGGTAGGCCGCCATACCGCGTATTTCTTATTTATCTAGATACGTGATGTGACGTTCCCGGCAATTTGGGAACATTACCGGGGAATTTGAGAACGTTCTAAACGTCATTGTTAGGGTTCCGTACCCAAAGGGTGCAAACGGGACCCTATTACTGAGACTCCGCTGTCTGTCCGTCTGTCCGTCTGTCCGTCTGTCCGTCTGTCCGTCTGCACTTGCCCGTTTATTAAAGTTAGAAATGTAAAAATTTACATGTAAGCTCACGGTTCAAAAAAAAGTTTACTGTATCACAATTTTCAACAAGCTCATTTTCTAAGAGGGTAAAATAGTATATATATTTATAGTGATAAATTAGTGTTTTTTGACACTAACAATTTTATAAGTGAATGTCATGTGACAAAAGATAATATTTATCTTTCAAAATATTTTAGACATAAGATTGCTACATTGATAGCAAATAATATTAATTTTTGGACGAGTTTACATTGTAAACAAGATTCTAGTTTTAAGACACCTACAGACTTACCAAGTTTATGTAACGGTAATTCTGTAGACTTGACGACAGATTTAAACTGACCATTCAGACAACGGGAAGGCCTCATGAGTTAAGAATACTTCATCAAAATTTAGAAGGTCTTTCCGGCAAAGAATTATTAGTAGAATTCGTTTTAAAAGAAATGGATGTGGACATTTTATGTTTGACTGAACATTGGCTGCATGAGAGTCAGATGATGTTCAGCCTAAACAACTATAATATTATTAGCTGCTTTAACAGAAAGTCTGCTCAACGAGGGGGTTCTATAATTTTTATAAAAGATTTTTTCCGTAGCAAAGAGCGGAAGGATATTGTCAGACATTCTGTTGAGCGCTGTTGTGAGGTGACCTGTGCCGAGCTTGATCATCATATAATAGTTTGTGTATACAGTCCACCAGATAGTAATTTCAAAAGTTTTTTAAAAGCAATGGACCAGGTTCTTAAGTCCTGTTCAACTAGTAAAAAGAATTTAATTATTTGCGGTGATTTTAATGTTGATATTTTAGTACATAATCCAAAGAGCACACAATTCCTAAATCTTTTTAAGTGTTATGGATTAGAAAACTTTTTTTTTGAGCCAACCAGAATTACATAGCTGTAATTCTGGTTGGCTCAAAAAAAAAGTCATCTGGCACATGTCTTGATAATTTTTTTAGTAATATTCAATATTGTGATAAATCTGTTATCAACAAATTGCCTTCAGATCATTCTGGTGTATATGTAGCTTTTGTCAAAGAGTCCACCAGTAATTTGAGAAAAGATAAGATCTTGTGTAGACCAATTACTTCTAAAAACATAAAAAAACTTAAAAATAATTTAGATAACAAATTATTATCAGTGGTATATACAGGAAATAATCCTGACGACCATTATAATAAACTATTTAGTACTGTTTCCTCTGAGTATTCTAAAACATTGAAACAAAAAAGAGTAGTAGTTCATAGTAAATCACAGTTTAGTGAATGGGCTACTACCGGCATCTACATAAGTAGGAGAAAGTTATATGATCTATATGCCCAAAAACAATATAATTTGAATCCTTCTTTTATAAAATATGTTAGAAATTATTCTAAAATATTTAAAAAAGTTTGTAGACAAGCCAAGTCTTATAGTATTAATAGTCAATTTCGTAATTATAACATATATAAATATAACATAACAAGTTTGTAGACGAGTTATTTATTAAAAACTAGCTGACCCGGCGAACTTTGTTTCGCCTGTTCCCGTTCCATTTCCCATATTTTCTCACCGTTTAAACCTTCCCTGGACTACGACAAACATTTCAAGACCAAAATTATCCAAATCGGTTCAGCCGTTCTCAAGTTTTAAGCAGACTAACGAACAGCAATTCATTTTTATTTATATAGATTACTATTTACATGACGATATTTTTTTTATTTTTTAGATTTGCACCTCCTATTAAAGTTTTCTCTTTTCGGCATCACCATAGTGGATTGCGTGGTATATAAAGCTTACGGCTTTAGGTCCACCTATGACATTTAAGTAGGTATTTATTTAACTTTAATACAGAACATGTAATAGGCGGTCTTAAGGCCCAGGGCCTTTTCTACCAGTCAACCTACAGGTGGTGCTGATAAAAGCAAATTTTATTAGGTATTCAAAATGTACCTAAAACATATATTTAAGTAACTTTCATTTTATATACATACATTTCATAAATATTTTATGAATTTATAAAGACTACTTAAATATTTATAATACTCTATGACAATCTGTGAAGATAATGAGCGGGCACGGCACTCTTAAACCAGGGCTTGTTAACGATACCAAATTCACATTAAAAGTAACGTTATTTTTGTTGTAACGTTATAAGGTGTATCGATAATACAGTTTATATAACGTTATAAGTAACGATACTTTTTTCAATACTTGTAAAATATTATATAAATAGCTCTAGTAGCCTCCTAGGCAAACTCTCATTAATTTATTCTGTCAAATATCGAAAAGAAATACGGTATTAACAATACCTTCTACCTTTAATATTATTGGTAACGTTATCTTATTATCGGTAAATAGTGGGAAAAATACCGTTACCCAGCATAACGTTATCTTTGCTGATATCGTTAACGCCGTTTGACAGAATTTACGTTACCAGATTTTTAACGGTATTCCAAGCCCTGTCTTAAACGCTTGGTGACATTTGTAAATATACTTACTATACTTTTAGGGTGTACCCAAAGGGTAAAAACGGGATCATATTACTAAGACTCCACTGTCCGTACGTTCGTCTGTCTGTCTACAGATATGTCACCAGGCTGTATCTCACGAACCGTGATAGCTTTACAGTACAGTACAGTACTGATGATGTACATATTTCTATTGCCGCTATAAAAAAATACTTAAAATAGAATAAAATAAATATTTAAGGGGGCTCCCATACAACATTTTTGCAGTTTTGATAATGTTTACCTATAGGTGTTTATATATAGGTGTTTATACATATCTTTTGTACTTATTTGATAATATTTACTTATACCTACTGTTTATACATCTCAATACGAAGATTGTAAATGTTTGAAATATAATAATTTAAAAAAAACTCGTTTTTTTCCTATCTTACTGATCTCCTGTCCTGTAAGGGTACGCCAGGCCACATTTTGAGATGAGACATCACATGACCGTATCTGATATAGGATTAACTATAACAGGCTATAAAACAAAAAAAAAAAAAAATAGACATTATTAACTCACGACAATTTTCTTTTGATACCTACCATTTTCATTATAAAAGAATATAAAAGCTATTTAAAAAAAAAATACTTAGTAAAAAGTGTAATGAAAAGATCTAAACATTAATAATAACTATACAACCAAACATATCAATTTATTTTCTTTGAGAAAAGAAGCTAAAATAAATAGACATCACAAATAAAAATCAAAAGACCTCTGATTCGATAGTTGTAGAAGTGGCCTTCTGCTGAACAGTAATAAGGCAGGATGCTGCTTTCAAGAGTGGCGGCAGATGGATATTTGATTTATTTCGATCCCATACCACGAACTTGACGGCCAACGTGAGTCATCGAGGCGAAAACGGGGGAGGGGCGGGGACGGGGAACGGGGACGCATATTGCGCGTACCTTAGGAGATTCCGGCCTGTGCTACTGTTTAAACTAACACCAAAACAAGTTCAAAGGTATAGTCACTAAAAATGCTTTGTTGGTATGGAATGTATGTATTACAACACTTTTATTTAAAAAAAAATATGTTAGATCAAAATAAATAAATTTGGTTAGCACACGTATAGTTCAATTTTACAATAATAATAATAATTTTTATAACAATTTCAATTCCTGCAAAAATATCAAATCAAAACTGTGAAATGGTTGAAACATAGACCATTGTTCCAGATTCTTTTTAAATATTGAAAGTGTGCAGAAATGAAATTTAAGCTAAATAAAAGCCTTTAATTTACTAGGTAATTCATCAATCAGAAAATCATAAAATTCTGTCCCGGTGGATTTGAGTTATTGGCATTTAAGGTTGAAACTTAGACCATTGTTTCAGATTTTCTTAAAAAAGTAAAAGTGTGCAGGAATACAATATATGTCAAATGAAGGCAGTAGTTGAAGAAGTTAATCTACTCTTTCATCAATCAGAAAAACATAAAAATCTGTCCCGGTGGAGTTGAGTAATTAGCATTTAAAACTGTGAAATGGTTGAAACATAAACCATTGCTTCAGATTTTCTTAAGAAATTGAAAGTGAGCAGGAATACAATATATGCCATAAACAAGGCTTTGATCTTTTCTTTTATCAAACAGAAAAATATAAAAATCTGTCCCAGTGGAGTTGAGTTATTAGCATTTAAAACTGTAAAATGTGTGAAACATGGACCATTGTTACCGATTTTCTTAAGAAATTGAAAGTGTGCAGGAATACAATATATACCATATGAAAGGCTTTGATCTTTTCTTTTATCAAACAGAAAAACATATAAATCTGACCCGGTGGAGTTAAGTTATTAACATTTAAACCTGCGAAATGTTTGAAACATAGACCATTGTTACAGATTTTTTTAAGAAATTTAAAGTTTGCAGAAATAAAAAAAATTGCCAAATGAAAGGCTTTAATCTTCTCTTTTATTAAACAGAAAAACATAAAAATCTGTCTCGGTGGAGTTAAGTTATTAGCATTTAAAACTGAGAGATGTTCGAGGGCAGATCTGGTCCAAGAGCTCTGAAGCACTGGTATGACTCTCCATTGATTCAGAGTAACATATATACCTACTACTACTACAAACGAAACAATTTATCTGTACACACGTCGATGTGTGAGTTTTATACTTAGGGTCGCACCGCAGAATTATTTTAATACCCACCTACTAACGAGTTCGACATATTTACGATTATATTTTTCCTTACCGGAAGATTTGCGAACACGATGACGTAAAAAATATTCTGTTTTATATGTATTAAATGTTACAGAAAAGTCGGAAACAGCTACATAATATCACTTCACAAATATTTTTCATTATGTCCATTGTCCATTTTACCATTAGTTCACTTTACTGATTATTATTGACTCATTTATAATGTAACGCACTAATTTCACTAATTCACTATTGTAATATAGTAATTTGCATATTCGGCGCAAAACTATACGGTAATTATATGAATAAATTCAATAAAAATAAACAAATATTTATCACGCTTATACGAACAGCATGTCAAGTTGTCATTGTCAACAATGGCATTTAGCACTACAACCCGCGGAAATCTAATTGGCATCTGCGTGTATGTCATTACCTGTGAGCGAGGAGCCTATGTAACATTACCGGATTGCTTATTAGCAATTCGGTAATGTTACAATCTTGCTCTTGTGTATCTCCCGCCAATGCGAGAGAGCGAGAAGGGTATATATATCAAGATGGTTGCTGGGTAATAACGTGAAATTATATTGTTGCTTTGCTTACCTGTTTTCATCATTTGGAAATGTATGAAATATACGTTCTTAAGAGTATTGGGTGGATAAACAATTATTATACGCGCACCTTCTCACCATGATGGTTACGACAGTTCTCAAGACAACACACGTCGCGTATTGCGTGCGGCTAGTAATTAAACCCTGGTTTGGAGCCGTCAAAGCTCACAAAGTGCGGGGGAGAGGTGCGGGGACGCCAATTTGCGGGAGACGCTGTGAGATACCATTCTGTTTGACTCTTATGTATTCTGTGTCTGAAGGGTCAAACATACTTTATAATGCAGTCTTTAAGGTGACGTGGGTTCACAATTTGCAATACCGTGCGTGTTTTTGAAAAATCACTGTTATTAAACTACTACAGTTTATTCCTCAAAAAATTTACATAAAAATCTTAAGGGTTTTCTACAGACACACAATAGCCAAAACACGATTGAGCATTTTTGACCCGATAGAAAAAAATCACAAACATACTTCTAAATTTGCCTAAATTTGCCTTTATAATACATATTACTATTTTATGCAAGCACCTTTTCCAATTCACTGCTTTAAGTGATTTTTCAAAAACACGCACAGTATTGCAAATTGTGAACCCACGTCGCCTTAAACAGTCCGAGGGGTATTAAATTATTTCCAAAAACTCTTGATTACTTATCGACCAAACTAAGACCCCTTCACACTAAGAGACGACGTTGAAATTGGAGGTCTATCTATACTGGAATATAACTGGACATCAAATATTTTCGGTAATTGTAAGTGTGCAAGGATGAAACATATATCACATAAAAGGCTTATCTACTCTTTTATTAAACAGAAAAACATAAAATTCTATCCTGGTGGAGTTAAGTTATTAGCATTTAAAGAGTCATGGCAGAATCTATGGAAGATCTTTAATCGAGTTTCTCAACAGGTGGGCCTTCAAATGAACATGGAAAAAACAAAATTAATATCAAATGTCCATGTCGCGCCCCTAGCTGTTTGTGTTGGGAGCTCCACCCTCGAAGTTGTAGACCAGTATATCTACCTGGGTCAATTAATCCAGGCATAAAGTTCCAGCTTCAAGGAAGAGGTCTTTCGACGAATCTGACTCAGCTGGACCGTGTTCGGGAAGTTACGCAGTTCTTCTCGTCTAAAATACCTAGTGCCTCAAGCCGAAAGTGTATATTCAACGTGATCCCTTACTATGGGTGATGAAGGTTCAAGGTCACTCAATGCGCTATGGAGAGGGCTATGTCCGGTGTTGAAGTTTCTCTATGAGATTGAATCAGAAATGAGGAAATTCGTAGGAGAACTAAAGTCACTGACATAGCCCAGCGAATTAGCTCGTTAAAGTGGCAGTGGCCGGGACACAGCGCGACGTACCGATGGCCGATGGGGCAGATAGGTTCTCGAATGGCGACCACGTACTAGCAAGCGAAGTGTAGGACACCCACCCTTGGTGATAGAACGATTTGAACAAGGTCGCTGGAAAGCGCTGGACGCAGGCCGCTCTTGGTCGGTCATTTTGGAAATTCTTGGGAGAGGCCTATGTTCATCAAATCAAAAAGGTCTGACTTGAGCTTGGCGCGGGTCCCTCTTAAAGGTTTGTATACTTAGACATGTCATAATTTAGGTACATTGGTACATACTAAATTTACAAATTGACATTATTTTAAATTTCGTAATTTTTATAATTCAATTTAATTATGACATAATAAACAATGTAATCTCTGTCCATCTATATAACTAATTTTAAGTTTTTAGTTTGTTAGTTGACGTCTTTGGAGAAAACGTGCAGTGCAGTTTGTTGCCGCTTCTTCTGCACTTGCGCCTAGGAAGCGGCGTAAACTTAGCTTTTAGTAACGATTTGACGTCAACATTTGTGCAAAACAAAACAAAGTGACTATTATTAAGAGATATTATAAATATCCTATGATAATAAAGATATTTTGAATGGATAACGTCCATTGATGAACATAGGCCTGCAGCTGAAAATCGTTTACCTTTTAGAAGTATTATAGTTTTAGTTGCAAATAACAAATAACCGGTACGCATTTCAATATTCTTTCTGTGTTATTAAAGATAAGACTTAGGTATATAGCATTGGTAAGTTTTTTATTGCACACTTTTAAATATTTAAGAATAAAGAAACAAATAGGTATAAATCACACTGATTGAGCTAACCCCAAAATAAGTTTAAAACTTGTTATGGGATACTAACTCAACGATAATAAGTAGGTATATGTTATAATAAATAGGTGCTTATATAGATAAACATCCAAGACCCAAGACCATTTGAAAAGGCCTTTTTTCCAACTTGCCCTGGCTGGGGATCGAACCCAGAACCTCCGAGTGGCGAACTACCTAGCACGTTAACCACTACGCCACGAAGGTCGTCTGAAATCATAAATAATCGTCTAGGTATGTTTCGAAGGTTCTATAGGTTTAGTTGCTAATAACTTAACTCCACCGGTACGGATTTTTATGATCTTCTGTGTTATTAAAGATAAGACTTAAACCCTTCTTTTGACATATGTTTCATTCTGGCAAACCTTCAGTTTTCGAAAATATTCACGTCCAGTATAATTAGATAAGTAAGCAGATACTAGCGAGGGGTCTTGTTTCAAATTCTTATTCTATTACTATTTCTACGTAGCCCTAAATTATTTTTTAGGAAATATCTCAAATGTACAGACACAATTTTTTACGGTTTTATTATAGGTATGTATTGATACGTTAGTTTAATTGAATTCACGTAGGTACTTACCAGGTTCCGGAGCATGATTGTGAGCAGTCATAGGATTTTTCAAAACATGTTTACCATTAATTAGAGATGTTGCCGTGGTAGGCAATGTTCTTCCCAATATCTATTTGCACAATACCAATAACGAAACGTCCCTTTATCATTCACCCTGCACTTCAGCATTCTGTATACGTCAATTAACAATCTTTATTGTTGTGAGTTTTATACAATTTTATTTCACTCATGGTTTTTATAAAATTCGTAAATAAATGTACCTATAGACAGTGCCGGTTTTAGCTCTACCAGCGCCCCGGGTGAGATTTTCCCGCCATGCCCCCCCCCCCCCCCCCCCAAACTGCAATTCAGACTCTGACTTACGCTTCAATCTTATAGGATTTATTTCTGCCGACGGGGGGGGGGGGGGGTACAAGTACGATATAGGATTCTTTAAATTTGCCGCCTCATTGTAATCGGAGGGAGGGAGGTAGAGGAGAGATGTATATAAATAAGAGTAGGAGTTGCCGACCCTTAACCAGCCGCTATTTATATATTTATTATTACCTGTGACCCCCCCCCCCTCCCCCCTTGCCCAAAAACGCCCCCTGTCGCCCCTTTGTATCTGGCGCCGTGGGCGGTCGCCCAACCGCGCCTTACCCTAACGCCGCTACTGCCTATAGACAATAGATACAACAACATCCATTATTACGTACTCATCAATATGGAGTACTGACTACCGTAGATGTAGCGACTCCTTGATGAAAAGTTTTCGATATTATATATTAGATAAAGCAACATTCATTATTAGGAACTCTCGATATGGAGTACTGTAGATGTAGCGACCCATTAATGCATAGTTGTCGATATCTAGACAATAGATACATCGAAGTTTGATATCAAGTATGTAACCCACCGTAACATCGGGGTGCCCCTTGTTTCACAGACTGAAATTTCATAGAATTTCGATTCACAGAAAATTTTTTATAGAATATTTAATTCTTATATTTTTATTTTAAATATTATTGTTTCAAAGACTATTTACTTGAATGAAACACAATTAATAGAAACACAGTCCAATGAATTTTAGAATCTCATATTTTCATTTAACAAACTAATCAAACAGTAGAATATTTCTTTAAAGAATATTGTTTGTTCGGTATAATCTTTCATGGAATTTTATTTTACTGAAAATTATTATTTAAGGAAATAATATGTGAAAACATTGTATAATCAAATTAAGTACCATATAAAAAGTTAGAATACATTATAAATCACTACCACAATATAGGTTAGGGCAAACTTATAGGTTAGGTTAGGTTAGGTTAGAACTCCGACCAACACTGGGAAAGTTTTATCCATTTTACTAGAATAGGGCAAACTTATAGGTTATAAATATTATATTAACTAAACTTATTAAAAATAATAATATTTAATTTGATATTCTGATATTAGAAACATCGCAAAAGTAAATGTTATTTGTAATAAAATTCTATGATTTCAAATTATTCATAACAAACATTCTAATTATTGATTTTCTGTGCAACGAAAATCTATTATTAAAAATTATTTATACTGAGTAACCTACATATTGATTATTCTATGACATGATAATCTTCAAAATAACATTAAAATTTTCTAAATAACGAAAATCTGTTAAACTTTTGTCTGTATAAGAAAGTACACCCGTTACATCGTAATCGCGACACATTCGAACAATAGGATTAAAATAGGATGTATTATTTTTGAAAAAACGTCAAGGCGAAAGATTTGAGGGCTACGTACGTGAGATGGAATGTTAAAATTGATTAAATTTAGAAGTTCAGAACTTGTAGTCATTCTTACGTATCATACGTCACTTTCACGTGCTACATCTCCACTAACGCGGAAAAACACTGTATCATTTCTCCGTGATTTAAAATCACTACAACGTATATTTATGTTAAGTTTTGCCAATTATAGCTGCCATATAAAGTAAAATAGAACTTTTTGGGTAACAACATATTAACAAAAGGAGTAATTGGGAACCTCCTTTTAAGCAAAAAAATGCAAAATGCAAAAAAATGCTTGTTACAGTAGCCTCCGCTCTTCTTAACGCTAGGTTACAATAAAAGTTAGGTACCAAAAAGACACAGTGTATTTTTAAAGCAGCGGGCTAAAAATCTGTATATACCTTAGCTATTATATATACGTAAATGGCTCAGAAAATGCCATTGGAATCTATTAAGTAAGATAAACGGGCTTACTGGAAGAGATCTCTTTTGAGATAAGTAGTGCCTTTGTATAACTTTTTTTTATGAATTCTCTGTATATATTGTCCGTGTACATAAATTGGTAAATAAATTAATACTGCATCTGTTCTATAGTGTACTTTATTCTGCACGTCAGTTTAGCCTGACTTTCACAAAGAAAATCAAATTTCCGGTTTACATAGAGTGGCAGTTAATTGAATACCTTTGAACGCGCACCCTGCCTGGATTGCAGCACCTTTGAAGAGTGCATTTGACAACACTTTAATAGTTCAAGGTAGGGGTTATCAAAGCAAACAAGGTTATCGTATGCATCAGCCGGTTACTGGTCTGTAATATTCAATTTTACGCTCATAGTCGCTGTCGTTCATAATTTAATTCACTTATTCGAGAGTAGTATCTGCGATAATATGCTCACATTTTTGTTTTAAAGGTGGCTGGCTCTTATTATTGTTAGTGTATGGAAAAAAGGTGTCCCGGTCAAGTGCGAGTTAGACTCGTACATGAAGCATGCTCATTTTGGAAACGGATATTAGTAGTGTCCGACTGAATTTTCGGCTTCGGTTTCGGTTTCGGTCGAGTTTCGGCAAAAAGATGGGTTTCGGTTTCGGCGGCAAACCTGCCGAATCTACGACCGAAACCGAAACTGCATTCGGGAGATTTCGGGCTATGCTTGGTCATGTTCGGCGCGATAAATTCCATCCAAGCGTGAAGCGACGAAGACATTTTGCCGCGTCCACGTGCCTAATCATGTCGTAACTGGCTTGTGTTTGCAGTTCGTTTTGTAGTTTTCGTGTGATTTATTTTGAGTTCGGTAAGTTTTATCACGTGCATAAGAGTAGGTAGTAAACATTTAAAATAACGGTTTCTTAATTTTTCTCTCAAAAAAATTCCTTGTAAGGAAGTTTCGGTTTCGGCCGAAACTGAGACCGTTGCCGAAATTAGGTTTCGGTTTCGGTTTCTGTCGTAAAAACCAGTTTCAGTCGGACACTAGATATAAAGCAAACATCGTTATTGATTTGTTTTAACGTGTAGACGAACAAACTAACTTAAAATAAAAGAGATTTAAGCAATTTTTTTTTTAATAAGCTATATCTTACATAAAAGTTACTTAAAATAGATACATGAGGGAAAGAAACATAGTGAGACGAAGTCGCGGGCATCAGCTGGTAGGTATATAATATAACGGGACTTTCTTTTTCGAAACGTTTGACATAACAATAAAAAAGGTACGTGCTAAGTCCCGTTAGATACCTATACAGGCTGACTTTTTATCCACCAGCCAAATTTATGGAGCCAGTGCAGTCCATGATACAGAACTACTTTCCATAAGAACAATAAACGACAAACTAAAATAAAAATTCACCTTCCCATACAAATAAGCGCTCAGCCAAACGGATTTTGTATGGAAGGATGAAAATTTTTTATCTATTTTTACTAACTTTTTTTATAGAAAGTAGTTCAATATCATAGACTGAACTTGCTCCAAAAATTTGGCTGGTGTTTAAAAAGTTACCTTGTATACAATGTGGAAGGGACATACCCGTAATAAATCGTACCACGGGCTGGGCTGCATCACTATAGTAAAACGAAATTAAAATAACAGCCAAAGAACGAAAAAATATTTTGGCATTTCCATACAAATCAGGGCGGCTGCACACTTTTGTATAGAAAAGGCAAATTTTTCTTTTGTTCTTTGGCTGTTATTTTAATTTCATTACACTATAGTGATCTAGTATTAGCCCGTGGTTCGATTTATTACGGGTATGTCCCTTCCACGTTGTATAAATGGCATGTATTTAAATCGATATCTGTATATTCCCTTTTTTCGAACAAAATATTTTATAATTTCACTAAAAATACTGAATTCCACACTAGTTATGCACACTACGTAAATAAATCAAAGGGGATGTTGCACAACGGGCTAGGTCATGAACACTTCCCCAAAAATCAGAAAAATAATTAAAAACCGATTAAGACCATCATATATATGTTTTTTCGTGATCTTAATAGTGTTCAAAAATACATTTAAAATCGCTTATTACCGTATATTGGCGATACTGACATGGCGCCTACCTGATTTAAACGTCAGTCGCAGTTACTATGGGTGTGGCGTGAATTGTGCTCCACAAAGAAAGCAAAATTATCGAAATTTCCGAAATAAAGAAATTGTTAATAATCAATATATCCTGAAATATCATACTGAATAAAGTAATAAAAAGTGTATGTGTTTGGTGAGCAGAAAAGGGGTAAGTTACTAAGTAATTATTTAAATGAAATAAAAGTTAGATGTTCAAATGAGGCAATAGGAAAGTATGTAACTACATACATATTTCGTTGTTTTAGCCTGTGGTTACGCCTTTTTATTGAGGAATGAATCAACCAAAAACATTAACCAACTGAGATCCGTGGCATCAAAAGGTTTTGGAAGGGTTCCAGCGAATAAAGGAAGAAAGACTCTCCTGGCGCCCACTTATATTAGGTTTAGTTAGATTAAGGATTAGGTTTAGGCTATTAGTTGAATTATATAATAATTGACATACGCTCGAAATGTAGCGCCATCTATTGGCTTCATAAAAAAAGTTTTTTTTTTTTCGGAAAAGCCCTCATTGAAAAATGGCAATTATCAAAAAATAAAATTTATTAACAATATAATAATTAACTAATATAATTAACAATATCATGCAACAAATACCCTCATCTTAAACTAAGTAGTAGCACAGAATAAATAATACTAACGTACAGAAGTCTCACTTAGCAAAGAAATTCAAAGAAATATGTACTCAATGTGACTAGAGATATGGTTTAATTTAGCTCACGTCGGAACTCAGCACCTTTTCGCATAGATACCTAGACATCCATTGCAAACCAATTTCATTCTTATTACCCTAAACAAACGATTCGTATAACTGAATTTACCACCCGGAGGGGCCGCCTGCGCGCATAGTAATAATGTAGGTATATTTTCGATACCTAAACGGAGAGTGACACAGGCCTGGTAGTAGAAACAAATACATTATGAAGGATAGATCAAGTACCTAAGCAAAAGTTACATTTCTGTTTTAGTTTATACACAGTATTAACCTTTGAACAATATATATATAAAATTATATAGCAACTCTAAGGATACTTTCCGTTTCCTCGTATGATAACGTTTTAAGTTTATTATTTAATGTTGTTTTTAAAGATGTCCTGTTCATTTTATAGATTTGTAGTAAATTTGTAGTAATTATAATAAAGGAAAATTAATTAAGAATGGCTAAAAGGCTTATAGCAAAAGCCTGAAGATGAGAATTTCTGATAGGTGTGCTTGGTCTAGGTGTGCTTGCAAAATGTATGTAGGCGCGCCGTCAGAAATTCAGATCAGAAAATTATGACGTCAGATACAATGCATCCGGCGCTGCATTCAAACAACAATAGAGCTGCCCAAGTAAACACAATCGCATCTAAAAACGGACTATTAGATATCTAATAGAATTTAATATTATTCTCTACCTTAAGAGTAAAATATGTCCTAAGTAATGTTCAAGAACGCTTATAGACACAGTTTAGTAAAAGTGGGCACAACCTTATCCCCTCTCACAAGAATAAGTTAAGAAAACATGTTAAGTTAAGAGTTAAATTTTCAAATTGTCTAAAGAGATTTCTTTAGTGTTTTACTTAACTGTTTATAGACCGCAAGTTTTACTAGTAGATAGTTTATAGATAAAGTTGAGATCTTTAGAGAAGTATTTAGTCGTCACATTTTAAAACCAAATTGACTCAAGACTAACAACTTTAAGTTTCTTTTGATTTGTAATAGACAACGACAGATATGGCGCAGAACTTACAAGAGTTAAACTTAATATTGCAACATGGCGTAACAAATTTTATTACCTTAGTATTCTTTATTGAAAAAATAAAGAATTAACATTACTTGTGTCTCAGCGAGTCAATAAGCAAATCTGTGTGCGATTGAAATTCTATCGTCAAATATTATGTAAAACTCTCTTAAAATAAGAGCGCCCGCTGTAAATGTAAAATTTAATAATTTTTTAACTGAAAATGAATATTATTTGGTATATTAAATTTTGAAAAATTGCATTTTATTGGTTACAATACTCATTTTATTTAAAATATAGTAATTTAAAACACATTTAATGTGTAATTCGACATAATTTAATGATAAAAACATAAAAATATGTATTAAAATATATAACGAAAAGAATTTGAAGCAAAAATAGGCAATAAAAATGGCGTCAAGACAAAATTTACTAGAAAAACGATTTCTATAGATAACTAACACTAGAAAATTCTCGGTAGTATGACTCTAGTTCTTGACAAGAATAATTTTACTTGCTACATACTAAACTATCTAGTGAAAGAGTAAACAGATTTATGATTGGTTTAAGATTATCTAGTAACTGCCATCTCTGTATTCATTTTTAGGGTTCCGTACCCAAAGGGTGCAAAGGGGACCCTATTAGGACTGAGACTCCGCTGTCTGTCCGTCTGTCCGTCTGTCCGTCTGTCCGTCTGTCACAGGGCTCTATCTCTTGAACCGTAATAGCTAGACACTTAAAATTTTCAATGATTATGTATTATTGTGACCGCTATAACAGCAAATATTAAAAATAAAAAAGGTTAAAAATTAAAGGGGGTCGTCATACAAGAAACGTGTTTTTTTGCAGCGTTTTTAACTTGATCTATTAATGGCATTAACTAGATACTTAAAATTTTCACCGATTATGTATTACTATGACCACTATAACAACAAATACTAAAAATAAGATAAAATTAAAATTTAAAGGGGGTCGTCATACAAGAAACGTGTTTCTTCAGCGTTTTAAAACATTGCACGTTGGTACGGAACACTTCAAGTACGAGTCCGACTCGCACTTGCCCGTTTATTATCTTGTCACAGTATATCTAGAAGTTCACCCATCAGTGAACAGGTAAATTTGATGTGTTGTGAACGGAAGATCAGTTTATGCAGTAATAGAGCAATTTAATTAATCGATTGAAGATGGTGTAAGTAAAAGATGTTTCTGTTTTATTTACAGACAATGTAAAAAATAGGAGTTATAATTTACGCCAGGACGGATCCTTTGGTAGAGTATTGGGTTGAAAATTATTTATTATTTGAAATAAGTCCTTCAAGACTATGTGAGTAATAGCATGAGTTGTTGACCACTGGCGCAGATCCCTTTTGGATCGACTTTGTAGTGTTTTTATCCGAATCGGACTGCTCACTTACATAATTCTGTGAGGTTGTAGGGGAAACTGAAAATTCAGTTGTATCTTCATTCATAGAACAATTTCCCGCGTTTTGGATGAAGTTACTACAAAGTTTCGATTCTAAATCTAAATTATTTTGAAAATCTTCTTCATTTTTCTTCTTTTTTAAAAATTTGACGACATTTCGACGAAAACCACCAGACCTTAAAATTTTTTTCACTATTATTTTTTTAGACAACTGAGAAATATCTATTAATGTATTTTATCTACACTAAAGTCTCTTTTATAAACAACGATAAGAGTACCAATAGCTAAAATAGAATGTTTGTAAAAATAAATATATCATCTAAAAAAATACTTTAAATTAGGTATCTTTAGGCTTTATTAACTATATGTAGAGCATTTTATCTTTAACATTCAATATACCTATAAAAGTACTTATAATAAGTGAGCTATAGAACAAATGCTCTAAAAATAATCCAGCTTGAGAAAAAAAACTCTATAAGAACACATTTTCTTCATTGAAACCATCTTTAGAAATCCCCTATCTAAAGATTAACCATGAATAGACTGTCAATAGACAGATTTGTTTTAAGCCTCCAAGACTGTGTTACTTGGGCGTGTTCTAAATTCAAATTTGCCGGATCGAATTTTCTGATAGGTGTGCAATGTGGTACCAGCTGCCGTCAGAAATTTTCTGACAGAAAGATTGGTGTGCGATGTGGTACAAACAACCAAGGAGATAAGTTACCACCTCACGCCACTATACTTTTTGTGAGGATAATGACACTGTGTAGCATGAATTATCGCTAACCTATCAACACTAAGTTTTACCTGTGTAAGAATTACTTTTTCATATAATATAATACACACCTGCACACTACTGTTACTTTGTAAAGCCCGTGAACATCAAGTCATAAACATAGGAAGCAGGAACTAGTATTCGTTATTTTACACATCTGGTTTAAACTGTCTGTAGCTCAGTGGTCAAGGCATGCCAGTTAAGACGATACACGGTGTCGTTTAGCTTTTTTTTAAGCTTTAGTTTGCATTTTTGCCAAAAGTGGGGTTTTCCAAAAACGTTCTCACTTTAAACTGTAAACAGTAGCTTATAAAATAGTTTGAAGGGTTATCTAGGTTTTACTAGCTCAAAATTTTAAATCATATCTCCGTTTCCTCACAAATAATTTATTTCAAATGGGGACAGCACTGGACACCGTGTATCGTCTTAAGTGCAATGATGTCTTAAGCTTGAGTGGTCGAGTTCGATCCTCGCCCCCATGATCTTATACGATTTTGTGTTATTTTGTCATTTCGTTTATAATAAAATAACGTAAAAAATATTAAGTTTTAGAGTTCGTTGCCTGCTTGTCGGGATAGAAATAATAGTTGGTTAAAATATTGGTTTAGCTGCCTATACTACCCACAATTACATATATATTTAGAATTGGTAAAAAGTGTAAAGTTGAGGGTAATTAAGATGTTCTATATGGTTTATGCTTGTATTAAACTTGTTCCATTGCCCTTTGAATAGTATCTCACTAGGCGATTCAGCATTTCTCATTCTTAGATTTCGTTCTCGAAGTGCATTATTTTGTGAGCGTAATGGATACTACTCACTTAAGTGTTTTAATAAACGGGCAAGTGCGAGTCGGACTCGTACATGAAGGGTTCCGTACCTCCGTACAATAATATGTTTTAAAATGCTGAAGAAACACGTTTCTTGTATGACGACCCCCTTTAATCTATTAAACACCAAGAAAACCAGACACAATAGATAAACAATGGACCGCTACCTCATAGGGTCATGCGGGGTTTGAAGCGTAAATTTTTAACTTTATCTTACTTTTAGTATTTTTTGTTATAGTGGTCATAGCAATACATAATCTGTGAAAATTTCAAGTATCAAGCTATTACGGTTCAAGATATAGAGCCCTATGACAGACGGACAAACGGACAGACGGACAGACAGCGGAGTCTCAGTAATAGGGTCCCGTTTGCACCCTTTGGGTACGGAACCCTAAAAAGGGCTGAGATCATAATTTTATATGAACAAAATATTCCTATTAGTGAAATCGCTACTCGTTTAATGATATCGGTGAGTGTTATTTAATATTTACTTACGCAATGAATGTATCTCATTGTTTGTGAACAATACTTTTTTATGCTTATAATAACGATACTCTTATAAAATTAGCAATAAAGCGTCCTTGGTTATAATGGCTACCTTATTAAATTGAAATGCCTTGTCGATGTTGGGTGTTATCAACTGCGTCATTGCAATGTTTCAGATTATGTAAGAAATAAATGAAAGTAAAAGATTAAAATAACAATCCCTATTAATATTATTAATAAATTAATAATTAAAATTACTATCTATATAATTATATTATACATGGTGTAACAAAATATACTGAAACTATTTTAAGGGTGAATTCAGTCCATGATACTGAACAACTTTCCCCAAGGAACATGCATCGAAATATGAAAAAGAATTTTTGGCTTGCCATACATCGAGAGCGATGTATGGGACAATATACAACATACGTTGAGCGATCAGCTGATCCGAGTTTGTATGGAAAGCAAAAAAATATTTTTCATATTTCGATGTTGTTCCTTGGGGAAAGATGTTCAGTAGCATGGACTTAATTTAACCCTAAAGTAGTTTCAGTATATTTTGTAAGACGTTATACATATATTACTGACTTCCCGCGCGACCTTATTTATTACCCGTGTTATTACCGGCAAGTCGAGGCTAAACTATTTAACTACCTATCGAGGATATGCGGAAAAAATATTATTGAAAAACTGCATAATATCAGTTTATATCATATTTTCACTGGCTACTTACGTACTGAGCCGAGCAGTATTCATGATCAGCTTTATAACAAGATTAAGTTGACGATATCGACGGTGTCCCCGTCGCTGCCATGGCTGACTGCGGCGCATATTAGATGACGCCAAAATACGGTTTGAAATTCCGAAATATTCGGGACTTCCTGCACTCCTAAACTGAATTACAGCTCACTCACGTTTCTGGCGATAAGTGACTTACCATCGCTAGGACGTGATTTTCAATGATAGGTTATTCATTATTACACGCTTTAAAATTTACCTAACCTATCCCAATCAATACAGGGCCTAACACAAGTAACTATTACAAAAACAAAAACCCCGACTGCGTGACAGCAACACGCTGTGATGAGCGATGTTATATTATGTTGTTTTTTAGCATTATTATTCCAACCAAATTACATTTAAACATAGAAGTTGTTTTTATTTTAATATCTTTAATATAAAATCTTTCATAATCATAATCATTTATTCATCGCTAACATGTTGCATAATATAAGATGACAAATGTCGGTGCAGTACTACATGTACCCAGTTTGGGTGTGGCGATACAATTGTCAGAACTAATTTACATCGATTTTATATGAAATCTAAAAATGTATCTATGTAGGTATGTAATTTATGATATGAATATATAAAGAATAAATCGTAAATAAAAGAACATATTTTGTTAATATGCATTCGAAAATAATTAATTACATATGCTAAGTCGTAATTTTAAGTTGTCCAAGGTAGTCAAACAATAATGTCATAATCTATAGCTATGCAGTCACATTTTTAAAATAACTATTCATAGAACGAGGGATTGAGAACGGGTGTTTACTGTAGGTAGGTAAGTAGATGTTTACGCGAGGCGTTTATCGTTTAGATATTCATTTATTGTATAATATGCTTTCGAGAGTAGTAGTGACTTTAGTTGTTTTGTAAACAGAGTGTCCTTTTGTTCATTTTTTATTTTGTCGGGTAATTTATTATAATTTTTTATGGACATAATGAACGGACTGGTTTTAAATAACTCTAGTCTGATACGAGTACCAGATGTTAGGTGTTCTTTTTGGCGCGTATTTATATCATGCGTATCTTCAACTTGCTGAAACAGGTAAAAGTGTTTTCTAACAAACTGACATATTTCTAAGATATATAATGAAGGCAAGGTTAATATATTTTTTAATACAATTGCTTAAAAAGTGGCGTATTGCAGGGACGTATAGCGTTCGAGATGTGGGTTATTACATACTCGTGCTTTTTTTTTACCTTTCCCGAACTCGTGCGTTCTCTTTCCCAACTGTCAAAATAATGTCTATTAAAAAGAAAAACCAACCATGAAGTTTTTACTAAAAAAAATCATAGGAGTTTTTATGATTCATGCAAATACGTATATTTCTAAAAAGAAGCTACTAATTTGTTTCAATATCAGATTTAATGATTCGATTGAATGAGTTAGGTTAGGTTTCATTTCATTTCATCTCATTAAATTTCATTTTCATTTAATATCAATAAAAAAATTCTACTGAAGACTTGGCTGTATGGGCATAGTTCCCTTTGCCTACCAGAATGGGTTAAGAAAAAAAAATCTCTGCTTATATTCTACGGTTGGCGCCATTTTTCAGAAATTTTCTTTGCGAGTTTAGTTGTTTGTTGCACAAAATGAGTAATTTCGACCCTAGTTTTTTTGAATTAACACCACCGGAGCTCAGTATAATTGCACAAAATGCTTTGGAGAACATTTTACCGGAAAAGTCAAAAAGTCGCTACCTACATATCTACATACGACGAATTTATTGCGTGGAGAAAAGAGAAAAAAGCAAATAGTTTTTCAGAAAATTTTATGTTGGCATACTTCTCTGAACTCTCAGCAAAATTAAAACCTTCTACGTTATGGTCGAGGTTTTCGATGATAAAAAGTATGCTGAAAATAAGGAACAACGTGGATATAAGTGAATACCCAAAATTAAATGCTTTCTTAAAACGACAATCAGACGGTTTTACAAGTAAAAAGTCAAAAATATTAACATCGAATGAAGTGGAAAGGTTTTTGAACGAAGCTCCCGATGATCGTTATTTAGCCACAAAGGTAAATTATTAATAAGTACTTATATTTTTCTTTAGTATTCAGTTTACGAAATCGCAAAACACAGTCAATACATTATTTAAAAAAATATTAATCAAATCCCTTTTTTGTAGGTTGCTCTGATTTTTGGCGTTGTTGGAGCTTGCCGCAGAGAGGAGTTAGCCAATATTACTTTAAAAAATATTGAAGCCCATGGAGAAATGCTACTTATCAAGATTCCGAACACAAAAAATAAGATACCGAGAAACTTTGTTGTTGAAGGAGATTTTCTTAGAATAGTGCAAAAATATATGAATCAGCGGTCCCGAAAAGGAAAAACGGACCGTTTTGTTCAAAATTACCAAAAAGGGAAGTGTACGGCTTAAGCAATCGGGATAAATAAATTTGGTAATATGCCAAAAGAAATAGCTACGTTTCTTGGTCTGCCGGATGCTGAGTATTATACTGGGCACAGCTTCAGGAGGACCTCCGCGTTTACCATGTAAACCGCTTGCATTCTTACTTTTATTTCATCACATGTTTTTCCTTCCAAAAATAAGAATCTAATTGCAGACTGATACTGTTCTTTCTCCATTTTAACAATTTTAAGTTCACGCCTTCACTGAATCGTTGTCAAATGAGAAAAAAAACAAAAGAATGCCATTATCTTTTTAATTTTCCCGCCTCTGAACAATGGCTTAAAAAGGTGGTATACTTATTTGCGGCCAGTGATATTAATATATTAACGGTTACTTATCAAACAGCCCTCGTATCTTATTACATGTTACGTTTTATACCGAATCGGTTGGAGCTTTTGAAACAATGGATATGACAAGGAGTCAATTCTTTACAATCCACCCTAAAATTGGCTCATTAAAGCCTTTCTTACCTTAGTAAGAGGTTTTCATAGAGCGATGCCAGAAAAAAGGCTTGAACATTTGCATAATTAAATATCGGAATTAAACTCCGCGATCCCGGCCAGATAATTAAGTTTTCAACAAAGGAGTTTGCAAAGGTATTTTTTATCAATATTTTTCCAACGTTTTCAGGTATTTAGATGTTTGTGATTCTCGGAGCTTAAATATTTTCCTTTAGCTTTCTTGTCGCTAGTGGATGGAAGAAAAAACAACCCTATTTTAAGATTATGCGAGGAGACTCCTTGGCGACTAGGAGGTTGGAAATCAGACAAAGTTGCATAAAGCTATATTGGTGATTCATTAAACAACAAACTAGAAACTGGGAAAAAAATCACACAATCCATTAATTTAAGGTCCAGTCCGTCTCCTTCACATGTTAAAGAGAACGTTCGTCCATCTACCTTCGTTGATAATGATAATTCATCAGATCCAACTCCATCAACTAGCAAACGCCATTGTATGACAAATATACATGAACAATCATACGAAATTAATAATAGTTTGTCTCAAACAGTAAATATGCAACCTAAAACTTCCCCAGTTAGTATAGAAAAGTGTACCAATTTCAATGTTTATGTGAATTATAACTTTTATAAGAATAAATGATTAGTTGAGTTTATTGTGTTTTTATTATTTTATTAAATTGCTTCATGTTTTCTCAACTGTATTAAAAGTACACGTGCGGAACCGTCATTGCAACTTGTTCCGACTGTCAACCCTCGCCTTCGGCTGCGCCCCGGCTCGGGTAGACATTTGTCGAAACTCTTTGCAATGACAGCCTTTCCGCACTTGTAATGAAATATACTATTTCTCGATGAAATACGGTTTGCAGCTATTTGGCCTTCTCGTGTTTGTGAGAATGCGAATGCATTTCTTTTGCATTACAAACAGAGAGTGGGCATGCACGCTATTTCCCCAAAGTATTATGCCATATTGTAACCACGAATGTGCGTAGGCATAGTATGCTGATAATGCAGTTTCGTAGTTAGTGTTCGTTTTTAGGATGCCTAGAGCGTACACGAAACTAGCCAGCTTTATTCAGATTTTTTCGATATGTTCTCTCCAGGTTGTATGATTGTCAATTGTTATCCCTAAAACGTTAAATGTTTTTACTTCTTCTATAGTCAAGTTATTTATGTTCAAACTTATATTTACAGGTTGTTTTTGATAAGGTCGGAATTGCATTATTTTTGTCTTCTTAAAGTTAATTTCTAGGTTTTGTGAGTCCAGATAGTTGCTTAGTGTGTTAATCGCGTTTTTAAGTACAGTGCATGATTCTTAACTATTTTTGCATTGGAATAGCAATGAGATATCGTCTGCAAACATAATGCAAAGGCTTTTCTTGTCCGGGAATAGTCGGGGCAGGTCATTTATGTATACGAGGAACAGAATACATCCGAGCACGCTCCCTTGGGGTATAGAACAATTTGTAGTTATATGGCTAGATTTTATCAATTGCAATTCATTTGTGTCATTGTTTCTATATTCAATCTGTACGTATTGTTTCCGGTCGCCTAAGTACGATTGCAGCCATTTGTGTGCCTGTCCGCGGATCCCTACGTCGTCCAGCCTTCGTAGTAGGACTGGATGAGACACTTTATCATAGGCTTTTGTCATATCTAGCAAGATTCCGACACCGTATTTTTTATTATTCATATGCGATAGTATTATAGTTCTTGCACATAATGATAGACGGCTAGGGTTGTGTTGCGTTTTTTCCTAAAACCGTATTGATTTTCGTTAAATATACTTCAAAGAAATGATTTAATCTATAAGTCATAGCTTGCTCGAATATTTTTGAGATTGTTGACGGTAGGGATATTGGCCTGAAGTTTGCAGGATCAATAGGATCTCCGCCTATTTTTAAAATCAGTCTTACTACAGAGATTTCATTTTGATAACCCCTTGATAGGTTTGTAAAATAAAAATTGAAGACAAATACTTTGGCGCCTAAAATCCGTCATTTAATTTTTTTTTATTTTTGATATACCCAGTGTCACTCTTACAATAATTAAGACGAATCTAACGACACCTCTCAAGCTTCAATTCAGCAAGCCGATTTAGACTGCAGAGCGTAGTATATATAATTTTTTAGGCATTATATGTATAAACGTCCAGGCATTTCAAGGGAGCTGTACCTAACCCTTTTGTATTTTATCAGAATTGGTGGTTCCTATACTACTTGTAGTACTGGTTTCGCGATTCATTCATTAAGTGCCCCGTAGATCAAATGTGTAGTTAAGGACAGATTGAATAAAAGGAAGTTTTCAACTTGTATTCATGCATTTATAAATAAACGTTACTTACCTACATGAAATGCTATGACTGCAAAATTTTATAATAAATACCTTTATAAACAAGTTTCACAACAAGTGCTACTTTTATTTAGTATCAACACCATTTACTTTTAAGGCCCCGTCAGTTCAGAGCCAAGATACTGTGCGTTTTTTTGAAAAATTACTGTAATTACTTAAACTACTACAGATTATTCCTCAAAAATTTTACATAAGAATTTTAAGGATTTTCTACAGACACCCACAATATCTAAAACACGATTGAGCATTTTTGGCTTGATAGAAAAAAATCACAAACATACCTCTAAATTTGCTTAAATTTTCCTTTAAAATACTTATAAATTATTTAATACAATAACCTTTTTACATGAAAATTATACCAAAAATTGTATTATCTAAATTACTAGTCGATTTCACTACAAAAAAATAATAAACCTAAATAATAATACAAAAAATTATAAATAAAACACAGTGAAATATTCGATGAGAGCGAACAAAGGCCCCGGACCCGTGCTCACCGATACGGTTCAAAGGTAAGTTTAGAGGTGTATGTTTGCAAATTTTTTCTATCAAGCCAAAAATTGGATCTTTGCAAGAATCAAAAATAACTTTTAGATGTTGAAGGTAGATGTAATCCTACTAATATTATAAATAAAGAAATTTTGTATGGAAGCATGGATGTACCTATATGTTCCGCTTTCACGCTTAACCGGCTGAACGGATTGGAATAAAATTTGGCATGCAGATAGCCCGTCTAATTTAAATTGAGTATAACCTGGATGAAAAAATATTAAGAAGAACTGTGGTTTTTAGGGTTCCGTACCCAAAGGATGCAAACGGGACCCTATTACTGAGACTCCGCTGTCTGTCCGGCTGTCTGTCTGTCTGTCCGTCTGTCACAGGGCTCTAGCTCTTGAACCGTAATAGCTAGACACTTGAAATGTTCACCGATTATGTATTACTATGGCCGCTATAACAACAAATACTAAAAATAAAAAAAAGTTAAAAATTAAAGGGGGTCGCCATACAAGAAACGTGTTTTTTTCACCGTTTTTAACTCAATCTTTATAATGGCATTAACTAGATACTTGAAATTTTTACTAATTATGTACTACTATGACCACTATAACAACAAATACTAAAAATAAGATAAAGTTAAAAATTAAAAGGGGTCGTCATACAAGAAACGTTTTAAAACATTGTACGGTGGTACGGAACCCTTCATGTACGAGTCCGACTTGCACTTGCCCGTTTATTTACTTAAATCATTCAAAATGTAGGCAGTTTCTTTATTAACTGAGTCGTGTTGACTGCCTAATATTTCGCGGAATCAATTAACGCCAATGCGGTTGGTCGGTACGGTAAGTGTGCTACTCTGTAGCCGGACCACCGTTCGGTACTCAGGTGCCATACCACACAATGATATAGGTATCTAAAGTTTACTTCCTTGGGCACGTTTTACAATTGATAGTAGGTAGGTAGGTACCTCGAAAGTTTTCGAAATATTTTACTACAAAAGTGGTCCGGCCGCAAAGCAATGTGTCAGAAAAATGCGGCATGCTTTCTAATGGAAAATATATATCACTGAATTAAATCTACCAAAAGTTTAACTTTCACATCACAAGCGTAGAATACGGAAAAAGTAAAGTATGACCCAGAAAAAATTTATAAAGACCATTTTCCAACTTACCCTGGCTGAAGATCGCACCCAAAACCTCTAAGTGGCGTTCTAGCGTGTAATACGAGTACGCTACAGAGGAACAGAGGTCGTCATTATTTCAGAATAGGTACGAGTAGATACAATTGTGCCGGTTAGCAACTAGTTAGCTGAGTTACTCACTTCAGATAAGTAAAAGAAAATGTTGACACACGCGACACAGAATACGTTACGTATTATAGTATCTGTGGTATTAATTGGTTCCAAGTATAGTCTAGTTTGGATCTAAAACATTAAATATATAATTTTAGCCATTAATTATTATATAACGTCTAACAAAATATACTGAAACTATTTTAAGGGTGGATTCAGTCCATGATACTGAACAACTTTCCCCAAGGAACATATGTCGAAATATGAAAAATAATTTTTTGATTTCCCAGAACTCGGATCAGCTGATCGGTCAACTTGTATGGGAGGTCAAAAATTATTTTTCAAATTTCGGTATATGTTCCTTGGGGAAAGTTGTTCAGTATCATGGACTAAATTCACCCTTAAAATAGTTTCAGTATATTTTGTTAGTCCCTGTATATGATACACTATCATGTCTTTATCCCTAATGGGACAGACATAGCATTTCGGGGCTTGCGGTTCTTAGCAGACAGGGCCACAAAACCCAAATACCACTTTTAGCGTGACTGTGGATGAAAAAGGAATCGAAAGAAAAATGAGTTGCTGGCCGCATCGCCTATTAATTCGATTCGCATTTTCGCCCATTCCCTCGATCGGCTTTTACGATCTGCGCGGGAAGAGAAGCAGCTGTTTTTTCTTTTCTTCCAGACCAGCATGGAAAAATTATTTTAAAAAGCTGAAAAAGTAATTAAATAGCCATTAGTCTTATCACTTAGAAGTCGGCTTACGGCTACTTTTTTCAAATTACGACCGCAAGGGAACTGGTTTTGCGACCACTATTTTAATATGCCAATATATTTATAATTGATTTATAATAGTATTTTATGACACTGTCACATTTATTACACACGAGTGTGGTTTTAAAAATCGAGCAGCAGGCGAGATTTTTAATAGTATCACTATGTGCAGTGTCATACACTACTGTATCTAATCTCATAAACTAGAATTCAGCTATGAACCCGCGAGCACTCGCGCCCTAAAAATTTACATGAGCACTCGCGTGTAGATCATTTTCCTCACATTTAATTTTTATCTAAAACATAAAACTTTTCAATGATTTTATTAATCTATAATAAAATAACACTGTTTGATAAAATAATAGTTATTTATGCAACTGTGATATACTCGTAATAAGGGGTATTAAAACACGAATGTGGGTGTATCACACGAGGCGAAGCTGAGTGTGATAATAGTATCACATGAGTCTCCGTTTTAAGCCGTAAATGCCACGAATTGCCCTTTTTTGTTGTAAAATAAAGATAGTCTCAATGTCGGCGTATGCCGTAAGACATTAGACTATGAAAGTACCTAAAGTTCACTTGTCTAGCAGTTGCTACATCTGTCAATTGTCTTATTCTCCTAACAGCGTAAGCCGCAGAGCTAAGCTTATTAGAAAGTTTATTTATATGAGCGCCCCACTGAAGTTTCAAGTCGATTGTGATTCCTAAAAAGGTAGTACTTTCAACAAGATTGAGCTTTTGACCTATAAGTATGTCAACCCAAGCTTGTCTCGCATTGGGAAGAGAGAATCGAATGCATTAAGTCTTTTTAGCATTTAACATAAGATTATTGGCTGAAAACCAGTCAGAAATTGAAGACAAGGTCCTGTTCACCTTGCTAGCATCACTGTTATGTCGATCAATTTTAAATATTAGCGAGGTGTCATCAGTAAACGGCACCATGCCAGCCTGTTTCTCAACCATGTAAGGCAAGTCATTGACATAAACTAAGAAAAGGAACGGTCCTAGAATTGAACCTTGGGGTACACCCATTTTAACATTAGATCCGTGTGATTTTACGCCGTTTATATCAACAGTCTGAAGCCACGCACGAAGCCATATCCTCTTAGCTCTAAGCCATTATCCTACTTAGAAGGATAGATAATATTAAACATTCCTAATCAATTAAAAAACGAAAATTATAGGAGTCATAACTGTCAATACAAACTACAAAGTTAAACATTTTACAACATCAGTAAACTTTAGTAATGATTCAGTTACGTTATTTAGACCTTCAGAATATTTAAAAAAAACGTCATATCCATTAAAATATTAAGACAATTGCATTTAAACATGTGGCAAGATGTCATTAAAATAATAACAGTCAGAAGGTAATACAAGTTTCAATTCTTGTTAATGCTTAAATTTTGTAGCAGATATTGGGAGTCTAGTCTATTAGCATGAAGTTGGCCATAATTCACCTCTTCAACAGATTTATCAAAGTATCAAAGGGACAAAAAAGGTCTTATCTTTTTTGTTCTTCATGAGGCGAAGTCGTAGTTTTACTGCTATTATACCTAAAACAAAAACAAAACAACATAAGTAATTTATTATGATTTGCATTGTACGGACGGACAGACGTACAGGCGAACAGACGGACAGATTGACGGACAGACGTACAGTTGGACAGACGGACATACAGCGGAGCGGAGGCTCAGTAATAGGGGTCCCGTCGGCACCCTTTACGTAATAAAAGGTAGTACGATTTTGACAAGACGGTGACGTTGACTAATCGCCCCCATCAAACTTTGATGCGCTGTAGATCTTTAAAATTTTTACGACTTTGAAAATCCTAAAATACGGGTCACTATTTTTAGAAAATCTAACTGACGGACTAAATAATATAATATTTTTGACGCATTTATTCCTATTGTAGTAGCTATTAAATGAAGTTATGCTTACCAGTAGAGTTGGACTCCAGATGTAAGATATTTTTCTCGTCTTTTGACCTCTCATCTCATCTGAATTTATGTCCAGTTAACCTAAAATTCTTTTTGATCTCACTCCCTGTACAGCGCGAGCCATTCGTGACACTTTTTCCTGAAACAGAAATCTCAACTAAAAAGGCTACATGAGAAAATAACTGTCACAAGATTCACAGAAATTACTTTTATCAGGCCTACTCAAATACCTACTTGTAGATAGACATAGGAATCACATAAAGAAATACCACCTATCTACATCTGTATCGAACAAATTGACCATAAATATAGCATTCAAATAGCTTAATTTTGCGAAACTATTACCTGATAGACTTAATTCAAGAGATTTACTTACTGATGTTTACTAATTTGCATCGATAAAACACTATTTCACCTTAATTTCGACGAAAACGAACAGAAAACAGGACGCACAAAAACAAAACTGCGCGGGAAAAAGGCAACGGTCAATCCCCGCATCTCCCCGCGGTTTATAGTGGCACTAGCTTCACCAGGCCTGTGTCACTCCCCGTGTAGGTATCAAAAATATACCTACACGCGGCGGCCTTCTCGGGTGGCTAATTCAGTCAGGGCACAGAATACATAAGAGTCAAACAGAATGGTCTCTCACAGCGTCTCCCGCAAATTGGCGTCCCCGCACTTTGTGAGCTTTGACGGCTCCAAACCAGGGTTTAATTACTAGCCGCACGCAATACGCGACGTGTGTTGTCTTGAGAACTGTCAACCAATAGTAACCATCATGGTGAGAAGGTGCGCGTATAATAATTGTTTATCCACCCAATACTCTAAAGAACTTATATTTCATACATTTCCAAATGATGAAAACAGGTAAGCAAAGCAACAATATAATTTCACGTTATTACCCAGCAACCATCTTGATATATATACCCTTCTCGCTCTCTCGCATTGGCGGGAGATACACAAGAGCGAGAGGGGTATTAGCAATCCGGTAATGTTACATTGGCTCCTCGCTCACAGGTAATCACATACACGCAAATGCCAAATAGATTTCCGCGGGTTATAGTGTAAATGCCATTGTTGACAATGACAACTTGACATGCTGTGCGTGAAAATGTGATAAACATTTGTTTATTTTTATTGAATTTATTCATATAATCACCGTATAGTTTTGCGCCGAATATGCAAATTACTATATTAAAATAGTGAATTAGTGCGTTACATTATAAATGACTCAATAATAATCAGTAAAGTGAACTAATGGTGAAATGGACAATGGACATAATGAAAAATATTTGTGAAGTGATATTATGTAGCTGTTTCCGACTTTTCTGTAACATTTGATACATATTAAACAGAATATTTTTTACGTCATAGTGTTCGCAAATCTTCAGGTATGGAAAAATATAATCGTAAATATGTCGAACTCGTTATTGGGTCGATAAACAATTATTATACGCGCACCTTCTCACCATGATGGTTACTATTGGTTGACAGTTCTCAAGACAACACACGTCGCGTATTGCGTGCGGCTAGTAATTAAACCCTGGTTTGGAGCCGTCAAAGCTCACAAAGTGCGGGGGAGAGGTGCGGGGACGCCAATTTGCGGGAGACGCTGTGAGAGACCATTCTGTTTGACTCTTATGTATTCTGTGCCTAAGTATAAAACTCACACATCGACGTGTGTACAGATAAATTGTTTCGTTTGTAGTAGTAGTAGGTATATATGTTACTCTGAATCAATGGAGAATCATACCAGTGGTCAGGGCTCGCGTGCGAGCAGTGACGCATGCGCGAGCTTTATTCGTCGCCTAGGTACTTAACCGATCCGGCCGTTTTAAAAATGGAAAAATATAAAAAGAAGGCTAAAAAATACTGCGCAGTTTTTAACTGTTTAAACAAGGATTGCGATCCAAATTTAACTTTTTTTAGACTTCCTAAGGACGCTGAAAGGTAAGATCTACTTTAAAGTAGTTATTATTATTATGTTATCATTCATGATAGGTACACTAAGTAGGTTTAATACCTAGGACCTAGGTACCTTCTTAGGTTACGAAAATAAGTAGGAACGTAGGTATAAGTATACATATTATTCTTTCGAATTTCTGATGTTTGGTTTGAGATTGACAATCTGTTTCGTTATAAGTAGGTACCTAACCCATCTACTTAGGATCTTTTCTGTTCGCTAGCAAAATAATTATGAAAGTTACAGAAATGGTATGTACCTACTAAGTACATCCTATAGAATTCGGTATCTACTTTTAATTTCGCTCATGTTATATTATATTTCATTCATTATAGTTTACTACCAAACGATGATACATACATACATACTATCACGTCTTTATCACGTCTAGACAGAGCATTTTAAGTGTTGCGGCTCTAAGCAATCAGAGCCCAGGGCCGCAATACCCAAAGGCAACTTTTAGCGTGATGGTGGGCGAGAAGGTAGAAAAAGGAATCAAAATAGTGATGGGTTGCTAGCCGCATCGCCTATTAACATGATTTGCATTTTCGCCCATTCCTTCCAATATTGCTAACCACTGTGAGTAGATATTTCTTTAAAAACGTTTGCGGAGTGAGACTTCTGTACTACTGGTATTTATTCTGTGGCTTCACTATGGCTTTACTCACGTTCAGACGGGCGCAGGCAGAGTAAGAATAAATACGTTCGGTCTTGTAGATAAGACATAATGGCAGCACGAAAAAAATATAATTGTATAAAAAATATAAGCCACTAAGCTCTTAAAAATAAGAAGAAGAAGAAAAAGAAAAAAATATAAATTCTTACATAGGAGATTTTTCTCCTGGAATATAAAATATACTTTCAGCACAATTTATTCGCAATAATAATTGCTAATTTAAGAGTTATTTCTATTAGTGTTTTGTGTCGTTATTATTCTGATATTCACATAAGAGATCTTTCCATCATATTGAGTTTTTTTTTAAATCGAACTGCATTTAAAACAGAAAATCACAAAAATGTCAGTCAGGTAGGAGGTATTGGTACTTCATCGTTGATTTGTGTTTTCGTTCCACATATTGTCTAAAAAAAATACAGAAATACCCGAAGGTATTGTATATGGTATATGGTAAGGGCTTGTCAGGACTACGCAACTCTAAAAAAGCGGCCAAGTGCGAGTCGAACTCGCCCATGAAGTAACATAATAATATTATATAAGTTCTAAAGGTAAATTGTGGTTTACGATTTATGACGTATTAAAAAAAAACTACTTACTAGATCTGGTTCAAACCAATTTTCGGTGAAAGTTTGCATGGTAATATACATAATATATTTTTTTTTGTTTTATCATTCTCTTATTTTAGAAGTTAAGGGGGAAGGGGGGGGGACATTTTACCACTTTGGCAGTGTCTCTCGCAAAAACTATTTAGTTTAGACAAAAATGGTATAAAAAAACCTCAACATCATTTTTAAAGACCTATCCATAGATACTTCAGACGTATGGGTTCAATGAAAAACAAAAATTGAGTTTCAGTTCTAAGTATGGGGAACCCCAAAATTTATTGGTTTTTTTTTCTATTTTTGTGTGAAAATCTTAATGCGGTTCACGGAATACATCTACTTACCAAGTTTCAACAGTATAGTAGTTTCGGAAGAAAGTGGCTGTGACATACGGACGTACAGACAGACAGACATGACGAATCCATAAGGGTTCCGTTTTTTGCCATTTGGCTACTGAACCCTAAAAACGCCGAACACATCATGCCAAGACATGATTCCTATCCGATGCAACGTAGGGGCGCTAACACAGATTCACCTTACCCTCTGCAGTTCAATGACACAATTACCCGAAGGAAGTTCAATGCCAGCTGACGCGACGCGCGACGGGCATACCTCCCCACCCCACTCCCGCGATTCTCTGGAGTGGGAGGAGGAACCCCTCGGGCAACAAGTAGTGATATGTATACGCGCAAAAACAATTTGAAATGATCAGGGTGCCTTAGTTTAGCAAAGGTTGGCTAGAAGAGATTGTTATGCGATTAGTCCACCTTTGAATCCTTTTTCTGTGATTTTCTGTATGATGCAATAAATAAGAATACTCTTATTGTATTATTCTTAAAATATATGCGCTATTTATTACATTATACTTTTAGGGTTGCGTAGCCAAATGGCAAAAAACGGAACCCTTATGGATTCGTCGTGTCTGTCTGTCTGTCTGTCCGTCCGTATGTCACAGCTATCTACTTTTTTCCAAAACTATAAGAACTATACTGTTGAAACTTGGTAAGTATATGTATTCTGTGAACCGCATTAAGATTTTCACACAAAAATGGAAAAAAAAACAATGAATTTTGGGGGTTCCCCATACTTAGAACTGAAACTCAATTTTTGTTTTTTATTGAACCCATACGTCTGAAGTATCTAGGGATAGGTCTTCAAAAATGATATTGAGGTTTCTTATATCATTTTTTTCTAAACTGAATAGTTTGCGCGAGAGACACTGCCAAAGTAGTAAAATGTGTGTCCCCCCCTTAACTTCTAAAATAGGAATGATAAAACAAAAAAAATATATGATGTATATTACCATGCAAACTTTCACAGAAAATTGGTTTTAACTAGATCTAGTAAGTAGTTTTTTTTAATACGTCATAAATCGTAAACCACAATTTACCTTTAGAACTCATATAATATTATTATGTTACTTCATGGGCGAGTCCGACTCGCACTTGGCCGCTTTTTTAGGGTTGCGTAGTCCTGACAAGCCCTTATAGTTTTTCCATCCGTCCGCGGCTTAGCGGGAGTGTGAGTGTGGGAGTGTGTGCGGCTAAACACTGATTACACGCGTATATCTTTTTATTTTTTACACTTCCACTGCTGAAAACGCACCGTATAGGGGCATTATTTCAAATGGGGGCAGCAATGGACTTCATATATCCCCTAAACCAGATGGCTGCGACACATTCACCTCACAATATAAAAATAAATACATTTATACACTACGCACTACAACTATTACATAATATATATGTACATAGACCAACACCACAAAATAAAATATTTATGTATCTAAATATATTATTTGGATTTTGTTCCACTTACATAACGAACTTTATGCAACCCCTGCTATTGCTTATTCACTTAAGTTATGGATAGCTCACTTACAATGCTAGCAGAGATAGATAATATTCAGATAGCCAATTCTAGTGTATGTGATATTTAAGATCTAAACTCACAAATCGGTAAACTAAAGAACACAGATCTTACAATTATTTCACAAAATATAATATCTTTATATAATAGTAATATTGATGATTTTTGTCTGTCTTTGTCACAAATACCCTTTGCTATAGACATACTAATCCTGACAGAATGCCGGATTGATCCACAATTAAACAATTATCAAACTTTTTCGACAACAAAACACTTAAATCAATGTGACGGTGTTGTAATTTCTATACGAAATAATCATAAATTTAGTCTAAAAGAAATCAATCTGGTCGGCGCTTCATGTCTTCAACTTAGATTATGTAATCTCACAATACTTGGAGTATATCGTTCTCCATCAAATACTAATGCAGATAGCTTTGTAAATTCATTAGATAATCACCTCTTTTCCTTGAAAACCTGCAAAACAGTTATTCTTACTGGAGACATCAACATAAACCTTATAAATAGTAATAAATTACAGGCACACGAACGTAAAAACAGAGTCAATTATCTAACTATGTTGGCTACGCATGGTTTGCTACCAGGACATACACTAATAAAAACTGCCTAGATCATTTCATTCTAAAGTTAGATAGAAATAAAAATACTGCGTCTATTAAAGTACTGAACACGTCAATTACAGACCATAGCATGATCTTCTTAAAACTTTCTAATGTCAAAAATATCAACAACTATAAAAACTTATACTGACCTCTATAAAGCAGCACAATGCGTAGAAAACTGTAACCTCTCAGAATTATTACTAATCAATGACCCAAACGTTCTCATTGATCTCTTGATAAACAAACTTAGAGACTGCATGCTGCAAAATACTATAACTAAAACTATCCCTTGTAAAAATCGTATCATAAAACCCTGGATTACATTAGGAGTTTTGCGTTGCATTAGGAATAGAAATTATATGCAGAAAAAGTTAAAGTCAGATCCTAAGAACGAAATCCTAAAAATAACCTATCGGCGCTACCAAAATCATTGTAATAACCTTATTAAAAAACTTAAACGTAATTATGATAAAGAACAATTAAATAAAAACAAAAAGAAATCTAAATCACTTTGGAAATCTATAAATAGCATTACTAATACACATGGAAACAGAATAAATAATTTAGAATTACTTAACTACAAATAAACGCCACAGGAATCGGTGAATCACGTTAATGAATATTTTGCTGGCGTGGGAAGCTCGTTAGCTGGAACTATACGGAACAAACGGCCGGATCTTGATGAGCACACTACTAATCCTGATAGTGAATCACGCACTCAGCAACAAATCTCTTCTTTTGTACTCCTTGAAACTGATCCGGATGAAGTATACAATGTTATTGTGGGGCTAAAGTCTGACAGCGCCGCCGGTTGTGATGGCATAGATGCAAAATTTGTGAAATATATCTGTTTGATGTTGGTTCCCATAATAGTTCATCTCGTTAACCTTTGTTTTAGCCAGGGTATTTTCCCAAGTGCGCTGAAACAAGCTATAGTCACTCCGGTTCATAAGAGTGGGGACAGAAGTGAGGTCAGTAATTTTAGGCCCATCTCGGTTCTGCCCATTATATCCAAAATTATAGAAAAAATTATAAATAATCGACTAATTAGCTTCCTAGATAAAAATAATATATTATCTAATTCACAATTTAACTTTAGACGCCAGATGTCGACAGAGGATGCAATATTAGCTCTAACTTCCCACATCACAGCAAACGTCGATAATAAGAAGAAATGTGTAACTGGCTTTCTTGACCTTAGCAGGGCCTTTGATACGGTCTCTGTTCCCATCTTAATTCGCAGACTATACTCCATCGGAATCAGGGGTACGCCCTAGGAGCTACTCAGTGATTATTTGCGGGGCCGCAGGCAGAGTGTCAGGGTGGGCGATTATGTCAGTGAGCCAACTGATTTAACCTATGGCGTCCCACAAGGAAGCGTGTTAGGTCCAACTCTTTTTCTTATATATATATAAATTCCCTTTGTGATCTGGACCTAACAGAAAGAAAAATTTTCTCCTACGCTGACGACTCGGCTCTGGTTTTTACGGGCCCAACATGAAAGGCCGTACATGAGTACGCCCAAAAAGGACTCGCTAAAATCGCCAACTGGTTGAATTGTAATCTACTGACATTAAATGCTTCTAAAACAAATTATATATGTTTTACCAAACCTAATAATACCTTTATTAAATAACAATATATAATAAATAATACATACACATCACAATCACACACTTGTGCGCGCATTCACACACTCATATACACATGCACACACATGCGCACTCCTTGTTCTGTGTATACACGTAACAATACAATAAAAATCTAATTTGTGCTTAGTCTTTAATGTAACCATTGTAATTGTATATCAAACACAAACGTAATTTGTAAGATAGGGGGCAGGGTCTCCTAACAAAGGTATTTTTTTCTTAAGATAAGATCCTAGCCGAAAATAAGTAACTCTCATTGTTTGATATGAATAAATTATTATTATTATTTTTTTGCCGCTTGAGTAGATAGCTGGAGATTTGTAACAGTTACGATAAAAGGAAAATCATCTTTATTTATTAAATAAAAATGATTTTCAGGCTAGTTTGTTTCGAGTTACTATGGATAATAATAAATGACTGAAAGTGATAAATACAGTACCTCTAACACCTCTACCACTATTAGCAAACCCGTGCATGACACTCGCCGCCGTAATAAAAAAATAAAACCCCGGCAGCCCTCACCAAACTTCATTAAAATGTGCCTCTGAACCTCGACCCACGCTGCGCTATAATACAATCACCAGCACCTACCGCCCATGCCGCACACATCGGCACACCAGGAAACAATCCTCGTTTTTTTAAACATTTGACTTATTCGTAACTAACAGTCTTATTATAAAACAAGGTTTAAAGATAAATCGAGTTTTAAAGTCGATCTAAACTAAGTAACGAGGAAATTTTTATTACAAAACAAAAGGTTTAAGACATAAACCATGAATTAAATTTAGACCAAAGCTAAACTACCTACCGGGGTAGTTTAACCAAAACTTACTTATTTATAACCTACAAATTGTACTTACAATAAAACATCAATTCATATTGACATGATATTGACAATTGAAATATTGAATTGTGTTGTTTTTATTTGATAAAAACCACGTTGAGCCTAGTTTAGGTTCGTACTAAACTTTGACTTATCTTCAAAATCATCACGTAAATCAAAATAAAACATCGAACTCATCGATGCTCAGCACAGCTGAGCATGCAACCGGAAACGCGCTTAGACGAAGAAGAAGACAAATCATCGTTCCGCTATCCGCTACCATTCCAGAATGCCAAATCACCCAATGTTTTTCTTTATTTAAGGGAAAACTTCTATAGGCGCGTTGGGCATTTTTGAGATGGGAACAAACCGCTAAACTCCCGACACGTTACCGTGTAACCAACACCACCTTGTTCAAGTTTTTAATTCTGTCGGCACTCCTGAAGTACCATGGTTTTTTCCGGCCACCGTCACGATGATTGCTAGTAGGTACTCAAAATAATAATAGTTTTATTTATAAAACGTATTTTTAACCAACTTTGTTTTCACAGTGTATGCTTTTCGTTATTAAAAATACGCGCATATTGCGCGTACCTTAGGAGATTCTGTATACACTTACTGGTATTCTGTGACCAAAGCCTGCCTCTGCGGCGATACCATCGACCGGCAGTGCCACCACGGACTTTCTTGTTCTATGAGCGCGGGCCGCATGGCACGTCACGCCAGCCTTAACAATATCATCCACTGGGCTCTTGTCACCATTCAGATGCCGGCAGTTTTAGAACCAATCGGACTGGCACGGGATGATGGCAAGAGACCGGACGGAATGACCCTTGTGCCCTGGAGGTTAGGAAGACCGCTAGTATGGGACGCCACATGTGTCGACACTCTGGCGTCTTCCTATCTTCATGGTACAAGTGGGAAGGCTGGCACGGCTGCAGCTACCGCCGAATCCCTCAAACGGCGCAAGTATTCATGCCTAGCAGTGGCATACATATTTGAGCCGTTTATGGGTAAAACCTTGGAACCATGGGGGCCTTCTGCTTATAGTCTGTTTAATTTTATAGGTAAAAAGCTGGTCAAGGTATCAGAGGACCAGAAGGCTGGTAATTTCTTCGCAAACAGAATAAACATTGCACTCCAACGTGACAATTTTTAAACAAAAAAGCAGAATTTGCGAGATATTTTATAATTATAATAGTTTATAATTATAAGTAATTTTAAAGTTAAGTTTTTTTTAGTTACTTATAATTACCTGTATAAATACTTTAATTAAATATCAAATAAAATTAAAAAAGAATCTAAATAAAGATATGTCTAAATAGTTAGTATGAAATAAAACGGGATATTTACCGTGATTATTATTGTTGTTGTGTTTTCGATATTTAGCTTATGCAGGGCGACAAATAGCGCCGAGGCGCAGGCAGGACGCTATGCGCGCGGAAGGTATTATTGTCAAGAAATGTTCTTAAATTAAAAGATGGTAGTGTATGTAACTACAAACCAGACTCCGATTGGGCGGTAGCTTAAGGACACGAGCGCGCTCTACAGAATTGTTGACAGATGATTCTTGTAGGTTTTCATATTGTTTCTGTGAAGCTGGATTATCTGGAAATTTTGAATTCGAAATTAGTTTTGACCACGTGGTTCTGGTGGCCTCCGTTAAATTTTAAATTTCGTAGGAAAGTTGCTCTAAAATTTTTACAAAAAGATTTTGAATGCTGTAGACGGAGGGCAGAAAGGCAGGTAAGGCTACACTAGAAATTTTGCGAATACCGAGACGTAACCTGATTGGTAAGGAGGCTTGGTCCCAAATAAGTTGATTTAGAATTATCTGTGGCAGCTAGCCGTATCCAAAGAGAAAGTAATATAGAGCCGTATCGTTTAGTCGACATTACGATAAATGTTGTAAGGAGGAATAGAGTATAGACTTTAATGAAGTCATAATATCTCTGTTCTTATATTATAGTTCGTGACCATGTAATAGACAGATAAATGTACAAGAGGAGAAAAAAGTATATAAAATCTACGTCTTTTTAAGATATTAGGTACTCTACTTATTTCGAAGCTATAGTTTTCAGGGTTCCGTAACGGAACCGGACGAGGGACAGCAGGGCTTACCACTCAGTCGGCAACCGCGTCTGCGTAAGGCAAAGCACCACTAGCTTGTTGCGTGACCACTCCCTTATTTCGTCCAGTTTTGCTGGCATTCTTGCTGATCAGTTTGGCCTGCTCCTCCATCTTTGCAGATAGAGCAAGCCCGGTTGACCGCTCGTCCCAAGTGCAGATTTCCTAAGCCATTCCCCTTTACCACTGGAGGCAAAGGCAGTGGTCCTCCTTCGTTGCCCCTGCCTCCAGGGCCTTCACCATTATGTATGTAAGATTAAATTAAATTCTACTGCCTCAATAAATAATTATTGAGACAGTAGAACGCCTATACTGCCTCAATAACTTCAAATTTAATCTCAGTTTTGCGATTTTTGGAGTTATTGAGGAGTTTCTTCTAGAGCGCCAGCTTTCGCATTAAAACTTTTGTGGGCCGGGACGGGAATAGGTTTGGGGTGTGGGCGTGCCGTTTTTCGAGTAATTCCTACTTAGAGGGCGGGGAAAACAATAAGTCCTCCTCGCCCTCTTTGTAGGCCTCTTCCGACCCGCCTCCCCCGGAGCACTTCGTTCCGGTCCACTTTCTTGGCGACATGACATTTATTTTTTATTTATTTAACTTCATTACAATAAATGTAAATGGCGGATTTAAGGCCAGGGGCCTTTTCTACCAGTCAACCAACAGGTGATGCTGAGTAAAAAAAGGTATGCTGAGTAGAAAAGGCCCCTTTAAACCCCAAAAGGAGTAATCTTTTGGGGTCAGTACAACATAAACTAAAAAAAACAGAACAGGTAAACTTATTATTCAATTTATCAAGTACATATACACATGTGTTTATGTATATGCGTAAGGCAAAGCACCACTATATATATCTAATTATAAACTATTATAATTATAAAATATCTCGCAAATTCTGCTTTTTGTTTAAAAATTAAAAATTGTCACGTTGAAGTGTAATGCTTATTCTGTTTGCGAAGAAATTACCAACCCTCTGGTCCTCTGATAGCTCGACCAGCTTTTTACCTATAAAATTAAACAGACTATATGTGATATATGATAAGAAGGCCCCCATGATTCCAAGGTTTTAACCATAAACGGCTCAAATATGTATGCCACTGCTAGGCATGAATACTTGCGCCGTTTGAGGGATTCGGCGGTAGCTGCAGCCGTGCCAGCCTTCCCACTTGTACCATGAAGATGGGAAGACGCCAGAGTGTCGACACATGTGGCGTCCCATACTAGCGGACTTCCTAACCTCCAGGGCACAAGGGTCATTCCGTCCGGTCTCTTGCCATCATCCCGTGCCAGTCCGATTGGTTCTAAAACTGCCGGCATCTGAATGGTGACAAGATGATATTGTTAAGGCTGGCGTGACGTGCCATGCGGCCCGCGCTCATAGAACAAGAAAGTCCGTGGTGGCCCTGCCGGTCGATTGTATCGCCGCAGAGGCAGGCTTTGGTCACAGAATACCAGTAAGTGTATACAGAATCTCCTAAAGTACGCGCAATATGCGCGTATATAGCGCATATTTTTAATAACGAAAAGCATACACTGTGAAAACAAAGTTGGTTAAAAATACTTTTTATAAATAAAACTATTATTATTTTGAGTACCTACTAGCAATCATCGCGTGACGGTGGCCGGAAAAAAACCATGGTACTTCAGGAGTGCCGACAGAATTAAAAACTTGAACAAGGTGGTGTCGGTTACACGGTAACGTGTCGGGAGTTTAGCGGTTTGTTCCCATCTCAAAAATGCCCAACGCGCCTATAGAAGTTTTCCCTTAAAAAAAGAAAAACTGGGTGATTTGGCATTCTGGAATGGTAGCGGATAGCGCGTTTCCGGTTGTATCCTCAGCTGTGCTGCTTCAGAGCCCGGAGTGCGCTTTTCCGCTTTTTCTTCTCCAAATATAACATGCATGTCAATGGTCACCCAAGGATGCCAAAGACCTTGCAAAATGGAAAAGAAATATCCGGAACGGTTTAAATGATTTGGCTATAGTTTTACGACCGGCCGCCTGCCTGTCAACCTTACCCAACGTCAACCCTCTTTGGGAATGGATTTATTATTATCTGTTATGTTTGAATGAAACACCGCGAGTGCTAGACAACAACTGATTTATTATTTGACCACCCTCATATACAAAGTTGGTTAATCCACAACATTTCCCCCTTAAAATATATCACAACATCCACACAATCCATCCCTAACAAAATCCACCACCTAAATAAACAACAGGTAACAGGTTATAAGTGTAAACATAACATGTTGCAGTAATGCATTAGCATAGTATAGTTTGTAGGACTACATATGTAGACATGTTATAGATAAAATTTAAAAAAAAAACTATTATTAAGTATATAAATCTTTAAAGCAAAAGTTTAATCATCATATCAATGCTTAGTTATGTTGTTTGTAAATGAAACTAACTTTTTGTACTCGTCTGGGCCTGCAGGGCCCGACGGCGTGTAAGCGGTGGAGATACAGGTCGATCCGTTTCTTCGGATGGACCTATATCCTCATTCGCATCGGAAACGTTTCTTCAGAAATACTGTCAGGTATAACGCCTTCATTCTTTATCTGGCATTTAATTAAATGCCTGCGATTACGTCTATAACGACCACCTAGCCTGTTTTCCACAAGGTATGACCTGGGAGTGTTCGCTTTGCTGACAACTTTGCCTCTGCTCCTTTGTTTTCCGTCAATACATATAACTTCATCGCCGTTTTCTAGTTCTGGTAATTTTTAGAGCGTAAATCATTATATTATTTCGATACATTTTGTTTATGTAATAACTTTGTATATTCCGATTTATCTACGGGATTAGGTACTAACAGCTTTGTGTTAACTGGTAATTTGCAACGCAACCTCCTACTCATCAAGAGTTGAGCTGGAGAGCTTAAACCGTCCCGAGGCGTATTCCTATAGTTGAGCAATGCTAAATAAAAATCTCCGTTACATTTAACCGATTTACTAAGTAGGGATTTTACCGTCTGTACAGCGCGCTCACTTTGGCCATTCGCCTGTGAGTACAGTGGCGGAGACGTCACGTGCGTGAAGCCCCACTCGTCTGAAAACTTTTTGAAGTCGCGACTAATGTACTGAGTCCCATTATCACTTATTAGTGTTTCTGGAATGCCATGCCCTGACAACATTTCTTTCATGCTTTGAATAACGGAAATGGAAGTAATATTATTCAATTTGCTTATTTCGACAAAATTTGAATAATAGTCAACAACAATGAGAAAATATTTTTTTCTAAACTCAAAAATATCGGATCCAACCTTATTCCACGGCAGTTTCGGAATTTCTATAGGAATCATGGGCTCCTTAGCGGGCGCGTTTAAACTCTCCTGACATACTCGGCATTGCTTAACATAATCCTCAATCTCACACGACGTATTGGGCCAAAATATAACTTGTCTCGCGCGCCGCTTACACCGGTCTATACCTAAGTGGCCTTCGTGTAAATTTTCATCATATCTTTTCGTAAGATTTTAGGTATAAGAACTAAATTTCCTTTAAATATTATACTATCGATTTCGTATAACTCGTCTCTCATAGACAAATATTCTCTTATATTATTATGCATTTCGCATTTATGGTCGGGCCACCCATTTTTAATACATTTTAATAATTCCTTTAAATCTGAATCAGATATAATTTAATTTTTTATTAATTCTAATGTCTTTTTTGACATGATCAATATTATTAACGACTGGTTAATAATATTGATCTAAGCGTTTAAAACGCTTCATCATGATGAAGCGTTTAAAAAATGTTTTGATGATTGGATTATTCGTTCGCGTAAGTGTATCGCTTCTGATGGAGCATACTTTGAAGGTGATAAATAAATTTGGATGACGAATTAACATTTTGTGTATTATTAATCATTTCCCGGTTCTTTCTTGACAGAGTAGTATGATGGGTACTAACGTCAGATTATCAAAAAATATTTTTCGGTTTATCAAAGTAGGGTAAATTCACAAAGAGACAACGCGTCGAAGTTTCGGAGTGGGGGTGATTGACGTCACCGTCAAGTGAAAGTCGTCCTTGATCGTGACCTCATGTGGAATATAAATGCGATGTATCTTTGTAATTATTTGCTAATCAGAAAAAAGAATAAATACAAATACAATATTTTTAATAATCTACCTGATGAGGTTAAAAGTTTTTTTTAGTCCACATCCATACTATCAAGACTGCTTATTCCTAACTGATAAAGGATTGTCATGTCTAAATATTTCAAATTTAAAAATAAAAACTCAGTATCACGATTCAGTGGCCAAACTCTACCTACACCTAATGTCCCGTTTACACATTATTAACTCTATGCAATTTCATCTTGACATTCTCATCTCTCTAGCGGAAAAATGTTACATATTTCAGAGCCAGATCTGACCACGTAGCCGGCCGTTAGAGTTATTTTGGAAGGGAGTTTTAAGATGGTCCCGTAGGAGGGCGCTCCTAAACGCCCCTCTATGGGCAGTAGCACGAACTTCAATGAAAATTAAAACCCGGCCCTGCGTTTGCTTCTTCGGGAACTCGGGAGTATCTGATTTCAGAATTTTCTAGTAGATGGCCCTATATATTTCAGACTTAGGCTGTGATATTCGTGCTATGGATAAAATATCGCCAGGTTTTTCAAAATTGTTTGGAGCATAAAACAAAAAAAAACTCTTAAATAACGAAAATACTATAATACCTAACGTCTACCTTAATACTAGTCGTAGAAAAGTATTGTATGCAACGTTGTATAAGTACCTACATCAAAGATAAGTACCTACTTAGGTACCTACTCGTAGCGTCTTTATGATGTTCGTTTGAACCATTGGCATAAATACATATGTACGTAAGTACATAGATCTCGCTGGTTTGAACACTCTTATACTTGACAAGACAACTGTTGCATAAAATACTATAAATATGCATGTTCCTGTTTCATGTTGTCGCAGTGAATATTCACTTGCAATTAAATGTTCACTAAACTTGAAACAGTTGTTTAACAATATATGTATATATGTTTTTTACTAATATTTTATGGACCATGGTCTGAAATAAAGAATTTATTATTATTATTAACAAGAGTCGCATTATTTAATTATTTTCATTGAAATAACATACGTTTTTAAATTGATGAATAATATCGAACAATAGGGGATCGGACAGGTCTCATCAATTTTTTTTTATATATAGGGTATTTCATTAATTTTTGGAAAGTGTCTCAAATTTATTCCATAGTGCTAATAAACCACTAAAATATATTTTTTTTAATCCATCGTTAAGTCCCATAAAAATGCATTTAAATTTATTTATTTTTAAATTCACGCGTAGTTTGACAAAAACGCTAGACGCCGCACAGTGCTACGCGCCGAAGAAAGCCATCTCATAAATACTTTTTTTTAAATTCTGCACAGATGCATGTATTGTACCTTAAATTGTAGTTTAACAGTCAATCTATCATTGTACATATGAATCAAATTGGTGCCTGTACATATTTTATGGCAAAGTGCATCTTAAGTCAAGGAATGATAAAGTGCAAAAATAATGACGTAACTTGAACAATGTTTGGTATGATTTTATGATATGATAACAATAAAAAATATATAAGTGTGACACTATTTTAAAAAGCTTATAATATGTACTTTACTTTAAAATAAAAGTTTATGTAGTTTAGTAGATTATACTGAAGTAAACACACATATTATAATTATTTGTCCTATTTTCTATTCTCGAACTTTCAGTTGGAGATACGACAGTTGCCGAAGCTTGCCGAAGCTCTGTTTTATGGTTTATTTTGTAGGAAATATAATATAATTTGACGCCAAAAAATATTTTTTTGCGACTTTGCTGCGCAACGTATTGAAATATAATATTAGGTCCTTACATATGAAATTGCCGATTTTCAATACTGGCAACTTTAAAATCAAATATCTTGCGTTTCATTAGGAATTCCAAACTCAAATTTATTTCGAAATAAAGCCAGAAAAATATTGTTTTAATATTCATATTTCATTTGTTTTAACATCATTTGTTTGAGTTTCAACATTGCTTTAACAACAACTATGGACAAATTGAAAATTCGCGGTATTTACGAATACGAGTTCCACCGTGGCATCAGTGCTGCAGAAACGACTCGAAGAATTAACGACGTGTATGGACCAGGCACCGGTAACGAACGAATGGTGCGTTTTTGGTTTCAACGTTTCCGTTCTGGAAATTTCGATTTACACAATGAGCCTCGTGGGCGACCTGATACTCAAGTGAATAACGAAGAATTGAAGGCGATAGTGGAAGCGGATCCATCTCAAACCACTTCTGAATTAGCAGCAGCCTTCGGCGTAAGTGACAAAACGATACTTATCCACTTGCGCCAAATCGGAAAAATTAAAAAACTCGAAAAGTGGGTACCGCACGAATTGACTGAAGCAAACCAACAAACACGCGTTGCTTGCTGCGTTTCTTTGCTTAATCGCCACAATAATGAGGGGATTTTGAACCGTATCGTGACTTGTGATGAGAAATGGATCCTGTACGACAATCGGAAGCGATCATCACAATGGATTGACCCTGGAGAACCGGCAAAACCTTGCCCTAAGCGAAAACTGACCAAAAAGAAGATTCTGGTTAGTGTTTGTAGGACCAGTGCTGGTGTTATCCACTACAGCTTCTTGAGATCAGGCCAGACGATTACTGCAGACTTGTATTGCCAACAATTGCAAACAATGATGGAAAAGCTCGCCATTAAACAACCGAGACTGATGAATTGCTCTAGCCCACTGCTCCTTCAGGATAACGCTAGACCACACACTGCACATCAAACGATCGCCAAGTTAAAGGAGCTGCGACTGGAACCTCTGCGTCACCCACCATACTCTCCAGATCTTGCACCAACCAATTACCACTTTTTTCAAAATTTGGATAACTTTTTACAAGGAAAAAAATTCAAATCTAATGAGGCAGTCAAAACCGCCTTCAAACAGTTCATAGACTCTCGCTCCCAGGATTTTGTTTCCAAAGGTATCAATGATCTGCCTATAAAATGGCAGAAGTGTATCGATAACAACGGCGCATACTTCGATTGATTAAATAATAATTTCATTAAAAAAAACTTGTCTCACTTTTTTGATACTGAACGGCAAATTCATATGTAAGGACTTAATATTATATTATATTATATGCAGGCGGGAACAATGTCTGTTTATTGAGTACGTTACCAAACATTTTCTTTATTTTATATTTTAAGCTTAGACACAAAAATACATGCTTTTGGCTCAATTGTTATATTATATGTTATCTTTTGATATATTTTTGTTGAGTTTCCACACAAGTTATAAATATTATTAATTCCCATTCCCATGCAAAACCACATAACCACTTAACGATAAATAGTATTTATCAAATAAATTTTCACACGTTTCCCATGAATATTTAGTATAAAATGGTTATTTTGCGTAAGCAATAGTACAGTTCTTCATTCTTTTTTGTCATAGTTAAAAGTTTTTTTTAATTATCTCTACACAATGAGTGAATTTTCGTGTACCAGACGTGACTTAAGTCTGTTATTAATTGAAAGTGATCCAAGTGCTACTGTTTCTTCTATCATACTATATACGAAATAATTTCCCAAAATATTCAGATGCAGATATTTCAAAAATTATAGCAAGTATTCAAAAGTCCTTTATAACTCAGTTTTGTCAGCGATATACTAAATCTGGGCGAAAGAAGGAAAAATTTTTAAGTCAAAATAACTATTGGTTGGATGGCATATTCACCGTTAAGCTAGAAGAACCTACATGCGAATTCGAACCTTCTACATCGACAGGTAAAAGAGGAAGACCTTCTAAACCATACAAAGACAGTGCAGAAAGTACAAAGAAGCGGAAAAATAAAGAATTGCTTGATACGTGTGGACTTGATTTCATTCTGAATTCATACGTACAGGGTTTAAGGTCTCGTGGCGAAATAGAAGAAGCATTGATCGTCGAAGTTTTGCAAGCATGGCCGGCAGAAAAAAAGAGTGAAATACGAAAAATCTTCTCAATGAACCGGAAACAGCCTATTCAAAAGACGAAGCTCTTAGCATTTTTTTAGAACTGGATGTAACTAGAGCGCAGTATGATAATTGAGGAATTGTTTAATAGCAAAGAATTGTTTATTGTTTCCGTCATACAAATTGATTCGTGAAGCTAATCAAAATTGCTATCCACCAGAATCAAGCATTAAAATTACTAACATTAGAGCAAAAAGCAAACTGCAAGATCTTTTAGATCACACCTCAGCCAGACTCTTAAAAATTAATGATGTTTTTAAAACTGGTTCAACCCACTTCATGTTATATTCCAAATGGGGATGTGATGGGTCAAGCGGACAGAGCGAATATAAGCAAGTCCTTTCTGAAGAGAGTAAACCTGAAGAGAATGACATCATTTCAGACTCCAATTTATTTATTTCTTCATTAGTGCCCCTGCGACTTGTTAATACGAATACGAATGAAGTATTGTGGAATAATCCTGCTCCATCATCAGTGAGATATTGCAGACCAATTTTAATAGAATTTTCAAAAGAAACGCCTGAGAAGACCAAAAAAGTAGTCGATGAAATTAATGCTCAAATTTTATCCCTTAATCCTTCCCTAATCAATCATAATGGCGAAGGTATTGAAATAAAACATACATTATTTTTAACTATGATTGATGGAAAAATAGCTCAAGTATTGACAGAAACTTTATCAGGTGCTGTATGTGCCATTTGCGGTGCTAAACCATCAGAGATGAACAATTTAGAAAAAGTGCAGGATAAACCTGTCGATGAAACTGCCTATCAATATGGCCTTTTAACTTTGCATTGTTGGATCAGATTTATGGAACTTGTTTTACATTTATCTTACAATCTTGGTTTTGAAAAATGGTCTGCCACAACAAAAGAAACTAAAGACTTTAAAAAAACAAAAGAAGACTTACGTACAGCGAAGGTTTAGAGAAGAGCTTGGATTGAATATTGATAAACCAAAGCAAGTTAGTGGCAACACAAATGACGAAAATACAGCCAGACGATTTTTCCAAAATTACCAGTGTTCATCAGAAATCACAGTATAGATGAGGAATTAATAAAACGGTTTTACGTTATACTTCAGGTCATGTCAAGCGGTAGAGGTATTGATGCCACAAAATTTGGTCAGTATGCTTTCGATACAGCACAATTATATGGTAATAAATATAAATGGTATTATATGCCATCTTCTGTACACAAGGTGTTGATTCATGGTGAGAGTGTTATTCGTCATTTTTCTGTCTTGCCTATTGGGCAACTCTCAGATGCTCAAGAGTCACGAAATAAAAGACTATCAACAGTTCAGGCTTCATCATGCAAGAAAATGTTCGAGGGCAGCAACCAATGAAGACGTTCTACATTCACTTTTGTATACCTCTGATCCATACATTTCAAGCATAAGAAAACCATACAACAAAAAATATTTCGAGCTTATTGATGAAGCAAAGGAGCTCTTGAGTGACGTTTAAGTCATATTAGAGTTAATTTATATGTATTTAACATAGTAGATGTTTATTATGCCTTTTTGACTTCGAAGAACATAGATGTAAGAATTAAATTGTCTTTTTTTGCTTTCTTGTTTTTTTTTACTATTATAAATTAATTTTTACATACGAAATATACATTATTTTAAAGCACATACATTCAAGATTATTAGGGAAAAAAATCACTTGAATATCTTTATTAACAAATAAGTTATATATTTTTGATATGAAAATGAGTCCAAGTTCCCACTGTGCGTAGTCGATACACTTATTATTCTGTGGTGATGACGTCATCTAGTGTGTTATCCTTTAGGTAAAAACACTGGACATATTGTGGATTCTAGTGCCAACTGATATAAATATGAGAAAACTTGGTGCAAAGTTAAGGGAAGAGATCCCGAAAAATTATCTGAAAAAACGACTTTATACTTTTGTGAAGATCATTTTGATGTAAGTATTACCTATCTTAAATAATACCTACAATAAATACAATAAAATAACGTAGTAACTTACATTAATGCTTACATCGTTGGATGACGTAATAACATGGCGGCTACTATTTCATGGTGTTTATAAGCAGATTTAAAAAACTGAAAACTGAATTGAATTTTTAAATTTATTTTGTGAATTTATGAATTAAAACTAACATTTTCCGATTGCTTTTTGCCTAAGCTATCTGAATAATATACTTTTAGATTTTTTCTCGTATGGACTAAAATAGCCTATTAGAAATAATTTTAATTAAATAAACTGACCATTCAATGAGTATTTTTGTGAAATAATAATGATTTATATTTTTAAATCAAGAAATAAAATGCGTTAAGGTCGTACCTGAATTTTCCGAGGTCCAGTGCTGCCCCCATTTAAATTAAATCATTTCAAAGAAAACGGAGACATTATTTAAAATTTTGCTACTACCAAGTCCAAGATAACCCTTCAAAGTATTTTATGAACTACTGTTTAAGTTTATAATGAGAACGTTAAGCTTTACTTCGCACATTTGCCAAAAGTGGCCGTATTTCGCAAATGTGCGTAGTAAAGCTTAACGTTCTCACTTTAAACTGTAAACAGTAGTTCATAAAAAACTTTGAAGGGTTATCTAGGACTTGGTAGTAGCAAAATTTTAAATGATGTCTCCGGTTTCTTTGAAATGATTTATTTTAAATGGGGCAGCACTGGACCCCGGAAAATTCAGGTAAGGCCTTAATTGCAATATTTTTAATCTTATCGCTACCTTGAACGATACAACAATCACAGCGCGTTACATCATTCGTTTTTAATTGTCATTTTTGACTGCTGGGGTTACCTCAAAATGTCGACCATAGAATGATGTCAATTTTCTATGTGAATTTGTGGCCTCCACTCAAAGAGCAAAAAAGGATGTACCTTCTTTGCCTCCACTGCTGCCACTCCATTTCACCACTTGATTGTTTGATGTTTACTCACACACAGATGACGTCAAGATGCCAAGGTGACAGCGTTTACGCGGCATTTTTATGCATTCAAATTTTAAATGTAATTTATAATATATTATTTATTATGGTAATAAATAACTATTCTAGTAATTACTTTCAAACAATTTGTGAAAAGTTGTTCGATCCCCCCTATTGCGAAGGAATAAGTACAAACATTTACGTATTGCGTACATACAAATGTAATGTAATATGTACATATTAATGAGGTAGCACTACGTACAAGTACAACATTGCATAAGGGTTAAGTTCGTTGGTCAATAATCGTATTGACCAATGAACTTGGAACAACGGGGAGAAATCTAAGGAACCGTTTTAAATCGTTAAAATCGTTCCTTAGATTTCTCCCCGTAATAAAAACTTAAGTAGGTATAATAAGGCAAACTTTCCTGGGGCTCGATATTGAAATAGAATGTTATGTGAAACAAGCAAGCAGACACAGAAAAACACAACAGCAGCTAATTTATATAAGAGTTATTTTAGAACGGAGTTTTGAGATGGTCCCGTTGGGGGCGCTTCTAAACGCCCCTCTATGGGCAGTAGCACGAACTTCAATGAAAATTAAAACCCGGCCCTGCGTTTGCTCCTTCGGGAACTCGGGAGTATCTGTTTTCAGAATTTTCTAGTAGATGGCGCTATCGCCTACGCTCCTATGGGGTAACGTAGAATGCGTACCATTTATATAGGAAATCTTAGTAGATTCCCTTGATATGCATGTATTGGGACAAAACTTACTTTTGAGTCTAGCTCAATCGATGTTAATATATTAAATGTTATATATTCCATTATAAATTAGGGTTCCGTACAAAAAATTAAAAAACACAGCCAATTTGCTCCGAATCTACTGAACCGAAACAGGTAAAATTTAGTAGAATCTTCTAAATCTTATGACCCAAACACATATGTGTAAAGTAAATATATTTTTTTTTATTGTGGGTCATTTTCGGGGGACAAATTAGGAAATTAAAAAAAAGTTATACAAACCTTACTGTGTCATATATCAAATGAAAGGGCTCGTTATGAGGATCTCAAATATATTTTGGTTTTTATTGTTAAATGAATAGTTTTGATTTTATACATGAAAGAAGACGAAAATTGACAATTCCCCATCCCCCCTGATCTCCGAAACTACTGAGCCTAAAATATTGAAAAAAAAAATACAAAATATAGTTCATTTCTTGTAGATTACAGGAAAACCTATAAGAATTTAATCAATTGTACGTGTACGGTTTACGTACATTGACCTCGCGCGGACGCACGGTCAGCATATTGTCGCCGCGCCCGATACTTCGATTTTAATTATAATTATGTTCTTAGTTAGTACGCCACCAACCTTCTTACCATTAAATACTCGTCGCGTGTACTCACACCATTATTCCTTACCATACTATTCACCAACATCCCCATTTACCATTTATTTCCCATTTAGTCTATATTTCTATTATTTCGTACCATTGTTGTTTATTTGTGTTTTTCGCAATAAACTTCCTTTTTTGTTACTAATATAAAATCGTTTACATTTACCAATCCCCACCCTACACTATCTACCATTAACTTTTCTTATATGTATATAACCCGTACAGTACGGAACCCTCTCCATGCGAGTTTAACTTGCACTTGGCCGGTTTTTTAAATTATGATACGTTTTCTATGTTTTTATCAGAAGTAAATATCATAAATTCATCAATAATTTAAAAAAAAACTTTTATCAAATTTCCCACAAATATCAAAATAATAAAAAAATATAATATTGAAGGACCCTTGCTGGGACTGGAACTTGGAGCCGCACAGCCGCACTAATTTGCCGTAGCAAAACAGACTTTACAGTTTACGTAGCGCCATTACTGCTACTAAATAACTGACGAAATTAAAGATAGCATGTGCGTAAAGAAATATTTTGTAAAATCATAATTTGCGGCTGACAAAATCGAGCACACGTTCACCGTCTACCAACACTGAATGAATGGACGACTGTATGTATTGTATGGATGGATGGACCGTCCATACAATACAGTCGTCCATTCAATGTTGTAGACGGTGGACAATTTTCATCGGATCATCGGAGGAAAGGGACAAGTTTATGAGTATCGAAAAGTGAAGAGCGAGATAGGGAGTTATCGGTGTGCTCGAGTTATTTTTACGCTTTATCATATTAGTTGATATCATCATCATCATATCAGCCACAGGAAGTCCACTGCTGGACATAAGCCATTACTTGATATGATTAAATTATACTTAAATATATTTTTTAAGTATAATTTAATCATTATACAGCATTGTTTTAAGGTGAAGGTATAGGCAATTTATTTCACACTTCAAGGTCATTTGCCTATATCTTCACCTGAAAGAAATATTTGCTTTCAAATAAAGAAGAAGAAAAGATAACTTTGAATTTATTTTCTATCAAGAGAGTTATAAGCTAATATGTTTTAAGCATTACCAAGCCCTCAGGTATACCTAAATCAATTAATATATATTTTTAGCAACCAGAAGTGTTTAAAAAATAATTTAAAAAAAAAACAATTACAGAGCTTAAATTCAATTTAATAATTAATTTTAATTCAAGATCACATTTTTAGAATATTTGATTTGATTTAAAATAATTAAAACAGCCATTAATTTTCAACACAAAATCAACAACAAGAAAAACATAATAATGGAACGAACTCACGCAGTATCGAAACCAACCACCTTATCGGCCGACGGTCGAGAGCAAATGGGCCCGCTCACGACTGAGCGCGTCGTTTTATAGGCGGGTGGTGGGGGGTTCGACACTACAAAGCGTAGCTAATAATATATTTATTTATATTTTTTTCATTGTCCACATTGGACGATATAGTCGGCTTAAAAACATCTATTTTTGCAGGTACCCCCCATCTTAAGGCCCCGCCAGTTCAGAGCCAAGAAAACTGTGAGTTTTTTTAAAAAATCACTGGAATTAAACTACTACAGTTTATTCCTCAAAAATTTTACATAAGAATCTTAAGGCTTTTTTACAGATACCCACAATATCCAAAACCCGATTGAGCATTTTTGGATCGATATAAAAATCACAAAAATACCTCTAAATTTGCCCAAATTTACCTTTTTAATACATATTACTATTTTATAAATATTTGCTGACCTGGGCAGTCGTTTTGTCATCCAATTGGTTTAAGTACTATAATTTTTCTATAAGTGGAAACTTATTATTGGCTAAGTTTTGTAACTATTTGCTGTTATGTTTACATAGATAATGAAATAGCTGTAAGTTTTCCGAATTAAAACAAAATAAAATAAATTAAGTGTAGCCAAAACGGATAGATATTTAGATAATATATTTTTTGGTATAATTTTCATATAAAAAGGTGATTGTATAAAATAGTAATATGTATTATAAAGTCAAATTTAGGCAAATTCAGAGGTATGTTTGTAATTTTTTTCTATCGAGCCAAAAATGCTCAATCGTGTTTTGGATGTTGTGGTTGTCTGTAGAAAACCCTTATGATTTTTATGTAAATATTTTGTGGACTAAACTGTAGTAGTTTAATAACAGTGATTTTTTAAAACACGCACATAATTGCAAATTGTGAACCCACGTCGCCTTAAATCTGTGTTTGTACAATTTTATTTTATTTGGTTTTCGTTGAAAGAAGGAAGATGTAGTATGTTAACCAATTCTCATGTTCTTGTATAGATTTTGAGGGTCGGTCGATTATTTTATTATGTACCCACCCACAAGAGACAAATGAAAAGTTCTCAATTTGCCAGCCTGTGTTTCACTTCAATTAGTAATATTATATGGGTAGATTGGGTAATGATTAAATAATAAAAAAATATATATATAAGTAATTTGTGTAATTTAACAAAGAAATAATTATTATTTACAACTTGCTATTAAGATTTAGTAGTTAACCAATATCTTGTTCTTTGTCACGTACCTATTTAACTTATATAAGTACTTAGATAAAAATCAAAGTTGACAAATAAATAAATCAATTCACCTAACAACATTAATTGTAAGTACTTACTCGTATAATTATTATTACTTAATTAAATTCGAGATGCAATATCACAATGTTCTCCTTACACATTATTATTCTAGCTGTTAGGTACCTACTTCTACGCTTGTTACCCCTTCGCTTTGTTTAGGTAGGAACCTACTTAATAAATACAGAACCCTGCCTTTTTCAGTCGGACACAAATAGTAACACCTTTTTCAATAGATCTTCATCTTATTGTTTGTCGGTCATCAGGTGCCCACAATTATTGCTGTATGATTTGGTTGTATGGTTTGTTTGTATGGTTTGTATTGGTGAAACCATACAGCATCCGTACAGCCGCAGAAAACAGTGAAATAATCATATTCTGACCTGCGCACAAACATCTTGGGCACTAACTATGCGCCGGGCAACGCGGCGGCCAATTATAAACCTCCGCCAAATCATTTTAATGGCTCCGCTCCCGCTCTTTGTTCTCCAGAACGCGCGGTGTCCGGTGTCCTTGTTTATGAGATCGTTGAGCACATCGTCCTTGGTAAAGGAAAGATCGGAAAGCATACCTCGCGCTCTGAAGCAGCAGAACCAAGGATGCAACCAGAAACGCGCTTAGATTGAGAGAAACTGCCTTAGGAGTTTGCTGAAACTATTATTCACCCAAATGAAGTTGACAGTGACGCAAAAGGTGCCTTATTTAGGGAGGTGCTTTTGTTTTGCGTGGGTAATGGTTTAATTAAACCAAGTATTAGTAATTCGTTCTTCCGATCAGCCGTTTTGGAAATCCTTGAGGGAGGCCTATGCCTAGCAGAGGACTTCCTGAGGATGATATGTATTAATAGTTAACCCTTTAACTACGAACGTCGGATTAATCCGACAAACATTTTCGTGCCTATTTCGCGAGCGTCGTATGGGTGCTGGGAGCACGACAACTGATATAAAGTCTCGCGGTGAAAGGGTTAAAACGCGATTTATAATAAGACGGAAATAGTTCAGTATTTGGAACTCTTCACTATTCTCTTGAGGGTCAGATAAGCCAGTATCCGGGTGAGGACGATCTCCACAAACAACACCAGTATGTCTGACCAGTAGTTGTCTGGGTTCAAACTGAACTGCCTTATTATTTCCGTTGGGTATCTGAAACAAATAGAATAATAACCGTTAGTGATTCTGATTAGCCCGTAGATTTTTGGACAGACTGCTCTCGATGCTAAGGAAACCTAATCTATTGGACATTTGTTTAATTTTGACCTTCTAGCGTATTGATTAACACGCTAGACCATCACTCGGAGGTTCTGGGTTCGATGGACCAGAGCAAGTTGTAAAAAGACCTTTTCAAATTGTCCTTGGTCTTGGTTGGGTGTTTATCTCTATACATATAGATATATAGTTAATATCCAATGTAACTTTATAAACTTATGCCATAAAAGCATAAGTTTAAAGTTACATTGATTTGTCCCTGGTGGTTTTTCTCAGACTGACTCTTTTATTCTAGATGAAATTTGACTTTTTAAATACATCATTCTAATAAAAAAACATAAAACGATGCATTATACAGGTTTGACATCAAAATAATAAAGGTTAGACGTTTAACATTCCGCCCCCCTAAGAACGCAGTTCTTAAAAACGAATTAAGTATTAAAACAAACAATCGTGTAACTAAAAATCTAAATAGAATAGATTTAAAGCCAATAACAAAAAAATATCCCAAAATTATTTGAATTAAAAAATTAAACAAACTTTTATCTCATTTTCTCCTACATTAAGTTAAAAAAAAACATTTTAAATAAAAAATGCAATAAGTTTATCGTTCTAGAACAACACATATAATAAATAATGTATTTAAAATTTCAGCATAACTTTAAATATATATTATTTTATTAAGTTTTCTGTTATCTTTTTTAGTGGACTGTATAAGGATTGAGAATGGAAAAATAGCTTAGGTTTTTTTAGCCAAGTTATACAAATTCTGTTAAGACGATACACGGTGTCCAGTGCTGCCCCCATTTGAAATAAATTATTTGTAAGGAAACGGAGATATCATTTAAAATTAGTGGTTCATAAAATAGTTTGAAGGGTTATTAAGGTTTTAGTAGCTTAACAACTAAAACCTAAATAACCCTTCAAACTATTTTATGAACCACTGTTTACAGTTTAAAGTGAGAACGTTAAGCTAAGGTTAAGCTTTAGTTTGCATTTTTGCAAAAAACGGACACTTTTGGCAAAAACGCAAACGAAAGCTTAACGTTCTCACTTTAAACTGTAAACAGTGGTTCATAAAATAGTTTGAAGGGTTATTTAGGTTTTAGTAGCTTAAAATTTTAAATGATATCTCCGTTTACTTTCAAACATTTTTTTTCAAATGGGGGCAGCACTGGATTCCGTGTATCGTCTTAATTTTAGATTGGTAAAATACACAATTTAGCTATTGGTCTTTTTATCAGACCGTTTTTACACTTCAAAGTAACGGCTCTAGTGACATTATCAGAACCTGGATGTTTTTTAACCACTTTGCCATATAGCCATCTAGCTGGTGGTAAGTTATCTTCTTTTACTAATACAATATCACCTACGATTGGTTCTGGTTTATATTTAGCCCATTTATATCTTTCACATAGTTGTGTCAAGTATTCCATAGACCAACATCTCCAGAAGTGTTGTACCATGCGTTGAGTTAACTGCCGTCGTTTTAAACTACTCGTATTAACATTCTAGCCAGCGTGGAGAGTGTAGGCCAAATCCTCTGACTGCTCTGGCTTATATATGACTCTGGTAGTTCAGAGAGGGTCGTGCTCCTGCAGTGGAGTCTAAAAAAGACCTGATGATGATGATGTATTAGAAAATTTTCTTTAAAATTTAAAACTGTCGCGTTTAAAAAACAATTATTATTTGCACATGTCAATAACTGTTAGTGTCTTTTCATCTTTTGTGTTGACTTTGAAATTGTATTGTTTGTTCGTTACTTGTTATTTATTCTAGAACTTTTATTTCTTGATACACTAGCATTTAAACATAAAAAAGATAAATATTTTATTATATTAATGTTAAGTGAACTATGTTCTTTGTGAGAAATACAGATTCTTTAAACCTATAAGCGGGACAGAAAGCATTGTGCTAGCAAGCAAAGTGACCTCTCTAAAGTATTAAGTATAGGAAGTTCGACGTACTTCCTCCATCCAGGCAGGATGTGACGTCTGTGTGACTACGATCGCTCATACAAACCTGAGGTGGCAGTAGTCATGGGTGGGCGGGCAGGGCAGTGGCGGGCGGCCGTACGAGTACGCGGCCAGCACGAGCGCCTCGAAGGCGTGCTTCATGAAGGACGCATGCGCCAGCAGCCGCATGCCCGCGCTCATGTGCGCAGACAGCGCCAGGAAACCCGCGAACGCCAGCATCGCGCACGTCGTGATCGCGCCTAGGAACGTGCCGTTCTGTCGGACAGATGTCAGTTATACAGGGTGATAATCACTCGTAGATATAATCAAGGAAGTAGCGAAATAAAAACAAAGATATCAGCCGGCAACCCGCTACCGGGCTCGTGGCGGTCGGCGGCCAGTGAGCGGGAGGGAAATGGCCGCGCGTTTAGTAAAGTCAGCAGGTTAGCCATTCATAGGTATTGATTAAGGGGAGAGAAAAATTTAAAATATAGGTTTTTTTTTTCTTACGGTCTGCCAGTCTTGGATGAGGTCAGCACAGTCACTATATGATATATCGGATACCAAAGGCGCGGCTTGAAGGCATCACATTGTTTCATCACCCCCAAGTGCAACTCAGCCAATAATGGTGAGTTCCCAACAGACACTCCCCCTCCTGCCCCGCACCACAAGGTCTGCAGTCAGCACTGAGTTCTCTCCGCTGGTGGAACTGGTATTCCAAAGGCAGGGTTTGAATATAAACACTGGATCTGCCCGAGCCGGCCAGATTTCATTAGACTGCTTGAAAAGTCTTACACCAGAGTTAGCCAATTATTCACAAGTTGAGTTGAGATACTCACAATAGGGTTGACGCAAGTGCCGATGACGTTGCCGATGGCGTCGGCGAGCAGCGTGATGGTGGCCAACACGAGCACGAACATCACAAACCGCGACCACTCGAGCGGCTGCCCGCTCAGGAAGTACGAGGAGGATGCGTACACAAAACTGTACCAGATCTGGAATACAGAAGAATTAAATGGTCTCAGTAACTTCATTCAAAGCGACAACTATGCGCGGGAATGAACACAGCTGGTATACGACCTGGATAATTTCGATAATAAGAGAAATTTCGACCTAATTCTCTTTTAAAAGGAAAGTTCATGCCCACCTTTTGAACTCCCTTTCTTCATAAAGTCGTCATCATTTAGTTCTACTCTTCATAAGCTAGTTATATGTATGTATATTTATATTTATAATGGTATGTATGTAGTGTGTAAGTAGATATTCATTTTGATATTATGTAGTACATATGTATTGTATATTATATAGTAATATTTTATTATGTATATTGTATTACTTTTTTGCGCCGCATAATTTTTCTGTTTATCCCTATGGTTGACTGGGAGAAAATGCTCTTAGCATTAAGTCCGCCATTTGTTAAAAGTATGTTTTTACTTTGGAACAATAAAGTTTTATAAATAAATAATATTAAGTGTAAAAAAAAATTGGCTGCAACTGTCTTCAAAGTTATACAACACACTATCACGTCTTTATCCCTAACGGGGTAGTCAGGGCCTGGGGCCCTAGACACAGGTTAAAAAGGGAATCAGAAAAGTGATGTTACTAGACGCATCGCCTATTGACATGATTCAGATTTTCGCCCAATCCCTCGATCGGCTTCTGCGATCTGCGCGGGAAGAGAAACAGCTAGGACATTGTACGCTTTTAGGGTTCCGTAGCCAACTGGCAAAAAACGGAACTCTTATAGATTCGTCATGTCTGTCCGTCCGTATGTCACAGCCACTTTTTTCCGAAACTATAAGAACTATACTGTTGAAACTTGGTAAGTAGATATATTCTGTAAACCGCATTAAGATTTTCACACAAAAATAGAAAAACATACAATAAATTTTGGGGGTCCCCTATACATAGAACTGAAACTCAAAAATTTTTTTTTCATCAAACCGATAGATCTTCAAAAATGATATTGAGGTTTCTAAAATTTTTTTTTTCTAAACTGAATAGTTTGCGCGAGAGACACTTCCAAAGTGGTAAAATGTGTCCCCCCCCCCCCCCCCCCTGTAACTTCTAAAATATATGTACATCATATATTTTTTTAGTTTTATCATTCTCTTATTTTAGAAGTTACAGGGGGGGGGGGGGGTATTTTATATTACCCTGTAACTTCTAAAATAAGAGTGATAAAACTAAAAAAAATATATGACGTACATTACCATGCAAACTCCCACCGAAAATTGATTTGAACGGGATCTAGTAAGTCGTTTTTTTTAGGGTTCCGTACCCGAAGGGTGCAAACGGGACCCTATTACTGAGACTCCGCTGTCTGTCCGTCTGTCACAGGGTTCTATCTCTTGAACCGTAATAGCTAAACACCAGAAATTTTCACCGATTATGTATTACTGTGGCCGCTATAACAACAAATACTAAAAATAAAAAAAAGTTGAAAATTAAAGGGCGTCGTCATACAAAAATCGTGTTTTTTTTCAGCGTTTTTAACTAGATCTTTATAGTGGCATTAACTGGATACTTTAAATTTTCACAGAAGTATTACTATGGCCACTATAACAACAAAAACTAAAAATAATAAAAAAAGGGGTCGTCATACAAGAAACGTGTTTCTTCAGCGTTTTAAAACATTGTACGGTGGAACCCTTCATGTACGAGTCCGACTCGCGCTTGCCCGTTTATTTTAATACTTCTTAAATCATATTATGTTACTTGCTGCTACGGAACCCTTCATGGGCGAGTCCGACTCGTACTTGGCCGCTTTTTTCTTTTCTCCCAGACCAGCATGGAAGATACAGCAAATGGCAAAAGTGATAATTGAAACAATGACATAATGTTGCCTTCTTCTTATTTAAGAGCTTAGTGGCTCTTGTCGGTGGAGTATGCGCCAAACATCTCGGTTCTCTGCCTTACTTTTACTTTTTACATAATGTTGCCTTATCTAAGTTATTTTGATTTGATGATTTTAATCATTCCTAAAATAATATAAGAAAATCACGCTTAATTATTTGATGATTTGTTGTTACTACCTGTGCGCGGTTTGCTTGGATTTAGGTCTGGGTGTTTCTGTAGTAGGTATCTATTGCTAAGACAAACTAATCAAATAAAAATAAAAAAACTTCATTTGTCGTAATTTATTAACTCACTTGCGTACATTAGTAGTACTCTGTGGTAGTACTATAAATATTGTAAGTATTATGATGATTTGTTGTTACTACCTGTGCGCGGTTTGCTTGGATTTAGGTCTGGGTGTTTCTGTAGTAGGTATCTATTGCTAAGACAAACTAATCAAATAAAAATAAAAAAACTTCATTTGTCGTAATTTATTAACTCACTTGCGTACATTAGTAGTACTCTGTGGTAGTACTATAAATATTGTAAGTATTATGATGATTATATACTTAATACAAGTAGCCTAAGTTACTCCTTATAAGAATAGCTATCTGCTAATGAAATTCAGGTAGGCTTTTGAATTCATCAGGAACTCTATTAAAAATTTTAACGCACATAGTACCGCAACGTCTAGAACATAATAAGTATAACTTTAATATGCATGTAGAAAATAATGTGTTACCTGCCAGAGCCACGATGAGTAAAATGTATTAGTAGACCATCATTGTTATCTCTCTTATTAGTGAAAACCGCAGTAAAATCCGTTGCATAGTTTAAAAGGTAGCGTACAGCGTATGCGTGTCTTTGTTTTATACCATATAACATAAAACTACTGTCCAAATTTCACACTTATAGCTTTTATGGTTTAGGCTGATCGAGCGTTAATGAATCAGTCACCCTTGTTCTTTTATATTTATATGTTACGCTCAAAGACCCAATTCACTCATTGAGCGAAATAATAGTCCACAACGCGTTGTGGCTATTGTAAAACGGCCACGACGCGAAATCCGTGTCGTGGCCCTTAACAAAACGGCCACAACGCGTTGTGGCAATCACAGAACAACCACAACGCGTTCTGACCGAATTCGCTCATTGAGCGAAATAATAGGCCACAACGCGTTGTGGCTATTGTAAAACGGCCACGACGCGAAATTAATGTCGTGGCCCTTACCAAAACGCACAACGAGTTGTGGCAATCACATCTTTGATGTGCAACTAGGAGGACCCCCCATATCAAATCACTGTACGGCATATCCATAATATGGTTTCATCATACGTAAGGTAAGGCCCCGTCAGTTCAGAGCCAAGAAAACTGTGACTGTTTTTGAAAAATCACTGTAATTAAACTACTACAGTTTATTTCTCAAAAATTTTACATAAGAATTTTAAGGCTTTTCTACAGACATCCACAATATTCAAAACACGATTGAGCATTTTTGGCTCGATAGAGAAAAAATAACAAACATGCCTCCTTAATTTGCCCAAATTATTAGGCCACAACGCGTTGTGGCCTATTATTTCACTCAATGAGCGAATTCGGTCTTTGAGTGTAACGTATATATAGATTGGTGGAAGGTAAATACCAGGCCTCTTGTTGTTGTCAGCGCGATCCTCCCAGCAGCAGCAGTGCTGCCGCGGAGGACGGGCGTGCCGTCCGGGAACTGCCATATAATATACCACAAACCTGGATCGGTATTCCTGTCACCAGTACGGCCGCGTAGTAAGTCCTTAGATTGTACCAGTTGTTGAAGTTTTCTTTCTTCAGTACGGGCAGCTCGGTAGGAACTGAAAGTGACGAATTAGGAAAGTTAGTTGACATGAATACTCGTAGCAACTTATACACCTTCAATTTTGGTAAATAAATTATCATACCTGCATTGGAAGTGGTTTAACAATGTTGCAAAATGTACATGTCTGTCTATCTATATTTAAGTACATGTCTGTCTATCTATATTTAAGTACAACTCTGTCTGTCTATATTTAAGTACAAGTCTGTCTATCTATATTTAAGTACAAGTCTGTCTATCTATATTTAAGTACATGTCTGTCTATCTATATTTAAGTACATGTCTGTCTATCTATATTTAAGTACAAGTCTGTCTATCTATATTTATGTACATGTCTGATATCTATATTTAAGTACAAGTCTGTATGTCTATATTTAAGTACAAGTCTGTCTATCTATATTTAAGTACAAGTCTGTCTATCTATATTTAAGTACATGTCTGTCTATCTATATTTAAGTACATGTCTGTCTATCTATATTTAAGAGCAAGTTCTGGTCGGTGTCATTGTATAGAAAGGGATACACACAACGACTATTTTTGGCAGAGATAATGGAGTGGTATGCATATGCTTGCTTAAATTTAATAGTCACGAGTGTGCAGGCTTCCTTACGATTTTCTTCTTCACCAAGCAAGCAAGCAAGGCAGCAAGTGGTGGTGAGAAGTCACAGACGCGCAGCCAGTGCCTAAACAAAACATCCACCATCGCTTACCTACTATATTAATATATAACATACGTATAGAGGTACTCGTATGTACGAACGTTAAAAGTTTTTTTCCTAGGCTGATTAGATAGTATATCTAATCTACATATTACCAATTTAAAACTGTGCACTAAAGAAATCTAGTAATTTATACCATGCTGGTCTGGGCGAAAAGAAAAAACTTTAAATGTACCAGCTGCTTCTCTTCCTGCGCAGATTGTAAAAGCCGATTGAGGGAATGGGCAATAATGCGAATTATGTAAATATGCGATGCGGCTAGCAATCCATCACTATTTTGATTCCTTTTTCCACCTTCTCGCCCACCATCGCGCTTCTTTTTCTTCTTCCACTTTGGGTTTTACGGCCCTGGGCTCTGTCTGCTTAAAGCCGCAATACCCAAAATGCTATGTATCAATTGTAAAAAATGATGATGTTACGCCTCCTGGGCCAAACAGTGGCTATTTGCGCCCGCTACGAAGAAGGCCATTCCCTATGATCGTTTTTAGGGTTCCGTACAAAAAATTAAATAACGGAACCCTAGCTTATAGGATCACTCGTGCGTCTGTCTGTCCGTCCGTCTGTCACAGGCAATTTGCTCCGAATCTACTGGACCGAATCAGGTGAAATTTGGTAGAATGTTGTAATCCTATGACCCAAATACGAGTACATACTCGTATGTGCAAAGTAAAAATTTTTTTTTTTAATAAGGGTCATTTTCCGGGGATAAATTAGGAAATTGAAAAAAAAAAAGTTTTGCAAACATTACTGTGTCACATATATCAAATAAAAGGGCTCGTTATGAGGATCTTAAATATATTTTTGTTATAATTATAAAATAAATAGTTTTGATTTTATTCATTAAAAGAAAACGAAATATAGTTCATTTCCTGTATATTACAGGAAAACCTATAAGAATTCAATCGGTCTTGGTCGGTTTTTTTAGTTATGATACGTTTTCTATGTATATCTATTCAAATGAAGCTTGTATAAATGGCGTACATCTTAGGACAGCGGGCATGAGCGAGGTGTAGCAGAGGTAGACGATCGAGACGAGGAAGTAGCCCAGGTTGCTGACGGACTTGGAGCCGTCGCCGCCTGCCTGCTGGAACAGCAGCCCCAGGGTGGCGCCCGTCACCAGGTGCAGCAGCACCTTCAGGTGCGTCACGGTCTGCAACAACACATCTACATCACTACCACTGCTGCTCAGCGCGTTGTCGGTTGCATCCTTGCTGCGTCGGGACCCGGAGTGCCCTTTCCAACTTTTACTTCTCCAAAGACGATGGCAAAGACCGTGCGAAAAGAAGAAGAAAAGTAAGAACCAATAAAACGGTTGATTTGTAGTTTTACGACCTCCTGTCTGAATTCAAACCTTTAGATGACCACGTGGCATGAAATCGAGTTCCATGCTTCTGAAGACACGTTAAGACGTAGGTCGTGGCTATCATCAGCTATATGTCATGCCTTTAGGCAACTTGAAAAAGCACACACGAAAAACAAATAATCAACAACTCACCCAGTCTCTGTACTGCTGTATGACACATCTTCTGAAGAGCATCCTGAACTTGTACAGCTCGTGGGGCGGCTTGACGATGACGGCCAGCTTGCCCAGCGACAGCGCGTCCTCTGCGGGCACGGCGAGGACTGCCTTCTGGCAGCTTTCGTGCCGGGTGCACTTCTCCGCCAGCATCTCATTGAACTTCCCGTATTCTCCATTTGCAATTTCTAAAACTGAAAGTTTAATCATCAATATTATCTCTCAGTAAATCGTTGTAATAGAACCAGCTCATCTCTTGCTGTACCAAAGACCGAAACATTAAAAAAAACTGTTATGCAAAATAAACTTCCGGAGGATATAAAGAAACTGCCACTAAACCAATTTAAACAAAAGCTGTTCATAATTTTATGCAATAAAAGTCAATTTACTCGTTAAAGGACTTTCTAGCCATGGCTTAGATTTAGATGTAAGGAAATTAGCTAAAACTACAGAAAATGCATGAAACCATTACAGGTAGAGATTCGTTAAGTATTAGATAAGTCATAAATTTTGCATACTGTTTTAAACGGTTATGTAGGCTAGGTCTAATGTATAAACATTAAAACCTGTACCTGACCCTACTATTGCAAATAAATGATTTGATTTGATTTGTAGACGTGTGTGACTTTTTTAACCGATTGTAAGGAAGGGTAATGTTTTTCGCGCGTATCTTGTATATTTGTTTGAAAAAAAAAAAAAAAAATTTATTGTTGGCAATAAATTGTAAGTCGTAGGTGTATTTTTAACTAAACCAACCCGAACCAAAAACGTTGAAAATTACCTACTCAGATATATGTAACTCATATTTTGGTGGAATAATTATTACTTTAGCGCCCTCCCCCCCCCCCCATCCCTCTTTTGAGATTTTATTATAAAAATGTATAGTTGAATATACGTACTGTAGTCGGCGGGGTTGTGGTATTTCGGGCATTGGAATCCCATGGAAGCAAGGTACGTCACGGTGTTGGCACTGGGACCATGGTATATACACATCCCATCCGCCAGCATGTAAACCTACAAATGAAAAAAAACGTCCAATTTTGAATTGTATAGAAAGAGACAAACACAATGAGATTTTATGCCGGCCAACGAGACCCACGTATGCATCAAAACAGAGAACTGTAGAAGAAAAGATGGGAAGCCTTTGCCTAGTAGTAAGACATAAATGGCTAAAAGAAATGTATACGTACATACATTTGCATACATATGTACACAGATACCTACACTATTGTTTTGTAATCCCTTTAGGGTTGCTAGAGCAAGAAAGAGAGCGGGTATTCCGCGGAACCAGTGATGCGGCCGCATTCCGGCTCTGTTTCTCGCTCTAGCAAATGACGATTCTGAGTGACAGAAAAGAATAGCAGCATAGGAAAGTGCTGTTCCATACGGCCATATGAAGCCCGACCCTTAATGTAGGTACATCAAATGCAATGACTAATAAAATCTACTACATTATATTAAGGTAGGAAGTATGTAATGACACTATATGAAAGGACATAATAAGATGAAGAGGTTTTCTTCGAGAATGCCCGTTTCCTTGACTGACATGTAACAGTCTGCGCACGAGAAAATTCATTTGGATCTCCCAGCCCAGCAGCGTGGGAATAACCATACAACTAAGTATGTTTTTATCGTAAAGATGTAAATGATTTATAAATTATGCTCAAATTGGGTTTCGCCATTTATTAGGGTTCCGTAGTCCACAAGGAACCCTTATAGTTTCGTCATGACCGTCCGTCCGTCCGTCTGTTCGTCCGGGCTCGTACTCCGCCGCTACTGCGCCGCTTGTCACGAAAATTGGTAGAGAGATAGATATTGAAGTTCCAAAAGTTGGTTTTTAAAATTATGAAAAAATGTTTATTTTTCAGCCCATGCAACGAAAAGTGAATTTAAAAAATTAAATTGGATTAACCCCAACGTATGGGGTATCGTTAAAAAGTTCTTTTACAATGCAACAAAAACTGCTTTAAAACTATGTAGATCAAACCTTGAGATAATCTAATAAAAAGTTAAAATTTGAGGTATCCCGCCACCGTAACTTTTGAAATATTACTAAAATAATTCTGAAAAAAAAGTGGTATATACCTCAAAGTATGTACTTTCAACTAAAACAATAGCGGGGTCGGTATCATAGATAGTTATTTTTTAATACGTCATAAATCGTAAACCGCAATTTACCTTTAGAACTTTTATAGTATGTTACTTGCTGCTACGGAACCCTTCATGGGCGAGTCCAACTCGCACTTGGCCGCTTTATTTAAATAAATGGTCGCGTGGTTTATAGCAGAGTAGAATAGGACCACTCTATGTCTTCCTATGGATGTCGTAGGAGGCGACTTAGGAAACACAAGCTGAACAAAGCTTCAATGACACCTCTCCAACTCGTCTGGCCTGCGTGGAGGGTGTATAGACTAAATCCTCTGACTGCTCTGGCTAAAATATGGCTCTGGTAGTACAGAGAGAGTCGTGCTCCTGCAGTGGAGACTAAAAAAGACCTGATGATGATGATTTATTAAAAGCTCGACCACTCAGTTTTATTGTAGCCGTAGAAAGTCAACTGCTGAACTTCTCAAAATACAACTGTTATATAAAAAAATTCTGCCCATAAGAGAGAGAGAGAGTAAGCTAGTTTTCTCGGGCTATAATAACAAGCAGGAAAATTATCAAAGTACACGAGAAGGAAAAATGTGGTTAGCCTACACTCGCCGCTCGATGTTGCATACTTCCATATAAATTCACATACTCATAAGTAACCAGTTTTCTTGTCTAAGGCTGGTTGCCTTTTCAACCGACTTTCAGAAGAAGGAGGTTATGCATTCGGTTGTATGTGCTTTTATTTTTTTATATATACGGACAAATTACACAGATTGAGCTAGCCTCAAAGTAAGTTCGAGACTTGTGTTATGGGATACCAACTCAACGATACTATATTTTATAACAAATACATATATAGATAAACATCCAAGACCCAGACCAATCTGAAAAAGATCATTTTCCATCTTGGCCTGACCGGGGATCGAACCCGGGACCTCCGGTGTGACAGCCTGGCATGATGACCACTAGGCCACAGAGGTCGTCAAGTTTTATGTTAAGTTACCTAAGAACTTCGTCATTTATAAACCGATTTGAAAACTTCTTTTTGTTTATTAAAAGGATATACTTTTGGTCTCGTAGAAGTTATGAAGTTCGTTTAGTAATTTATAACTATAAAAAACTAGCGGCCCGCCCCGGTTTCGCACGAGTATTTATGCTCCGTAAGAACCATCCCCGTACTTCAAGGAATATTCTAAAAAAAGAATTAGCGAAATCGGTTCAGCCACAGAATAAATAATACTAACGTACCTACAGAAGTCTCACTCAGCAAAGAAATTCAAAGAAATATCTACTCAATGTGGCTAGCAATATGGTTTAATTTAGCTCACGCCAGAACTCAGCACATCTGTTGCAAGCCAATTTCATTCAGGCCGCCTGTAATAATGTAAGTACATTTTCGATACCTAAACGGGGAGTGACACAGGCCTGGTTCAGCTGCTCTCGAGATTTGCGCTTACCTCACATTCAGCGATGAATTTTTATATTATAGATATGTCATCTAAGTAAACAATTGTTGCTTTTTACAAACTTTTGTATAGCTAGCCGTGTTTGTTGTTTTTGGGTAAATCTTGCAAATTTTTGAGCCACTTCCAGGTTTCTCATTGAGATAAAATTTTACATGTAAATCAAATGACAATGCAATATTAAATGATAAAAAGCTGATCTAATGAGCCTGGAAGGTGATTATATGAACCCTGTAATAAAATGACGCAACCCCATGGAGTTTGGGCTTAATACATTTCAATCTTTAGTGCTCACAATAAATTAAGCTCGAAATAAAAAAAAAAATTTTTCAAGAAACTTATTTAGGTAGACTGTATTTTTTTTTTTTTTTGCTTTATGATAATTAATTATCCTTTTTGAACAATATGTGGTATACTGCATTTATCACCGTATTCCAAGTGATGCTTAGTAAGTGCTTGCTACTTTTTTCAAAGTAATTTGAGGCACTTCTGACTGTAATGTCCTTGTGGCATCTAAGAGAATGTTAAATTTCCAGTCACCAAAAGAAGGTAAGTGCCTTACTTAGTTAAAACCAAGTATAGTATTTTTTAAGAGATTAGAATTTTTCTATTTTAACATGACCGGGTAGGTGTCGATCGCGATACGGGAGCGTGGAGTTACAGTTACCACTATGCCAGGTCGTCAAAATAAGAGTTATTTAGTTAGATTTTAATTCTGTACTATATCTACTTCGGCATAGAAAATTGACCCCGTCACCAGTAAAACCGCATGTACTAAACGGCTATATTCCCATCCTTTGACATAATTGCTGAATAGGAATTAGATGTACCTATATATTTATGTAGAATTTAATAATTTATCAATTACCTTTAAGAAATTTAAGATAATATCAAATTTAATTGTAATTAGGTAATTAAGTAGACAGCGTATCTAATTTAATTTTAGAGGTGGGCTTTGACATCTCCGATACAGTTTAAAACTCGCTTTATTTTGAAATGACATGGCAGATTTCGGTAAAAATTTGTAACTTTAAAGAAATTGCACATATTTGGGGTTATACATAGGGTTATAATTGGTTTTTACAGTCAAAATATGACCTTGAAAGAGAATAATTATAGTGCATATATCATTTTTGACCATTAGTATGGAAAACATTTAAAACCTTATATTTTCTTTCAAATTCATATTTTGACTGTGGCAATAAATTATAACCCTAGATATATGCAATTTCTTTAAAGTTACAAATTTTTACCGAAATCTGACATGTCGTTTCAAAATAAAACATAGACTACGTTTGTATGGGAAAGTCTAGGGTAAGGAGATTCTTAATAAAGATATTTAATTTCATCTGCTACGAAAGCAACCAGGAACACGCTATGAAGAGGACTAGAGGAGGTACCTGGTCAAACATGGAGTACACGGTGGCGGTGGGCTGGTGGATGGTGCACACGATGGTGCGGCCGCTGCGGGCCAGCCGCTTCAGCAGGTCGATGCACTGCGCAGACGCCACGCTGTCCAAGCCACTGCAAAAGTTGCCATTTTGTTGGTATCTTTCGTTTTATCTCCATATAGGACAATGGTCCTACTCTAGGCGATAAGGAGATAGAGATAAAATGCCATCTTCCTGAGGATATCGTAAAAGGCTACTAAAGGACTTCTTAACATGCATCTCCTTCCACTACGGACTAATTGTCTCTCCCAATAAGTGGTTCGATTTATTACGGGTATGTCCCTTTCACTTTGTATATAAATAATGTTTAAATTATATCAAAAACTTACACGTTACACTTGGACCGCGGTATATGTACTGATACTAATACTCTATCACGTCTTATCCCTAACGGGGCCGACAGAGCATGTTAGGTCTTGCGGCTCTAAGCAGACAGAGCCCAGGGCCGCAAGATCCAAATGCCACTTTTTCCAAACAAAAAATATTGTCATAATGTGGCATAGCACACAACAAGGTCTGCCCTTCCGTGGTGTACGTCGAGGAAAAGCGTCGAATTCGCATACCCTGATGGGTTATGGCGCCTTGCTCTTGCAACTTACGTGGTGGGTTCATCGAGGAATACTACAGGGGGGTTGTCTATCAGCTCCACGGCTATGGACAGGCGTTTCTTCTGCCCGCCCGACAGCTTCCCGCACCGCGTGTCCTCCGTGCCCGAGAGGCCTAGCGTCTCCAATACTTCATTTATCTGAAAGCAAGCAATACACGGACGAATATAATAACACTAATTTCAGCCGCTGAACTTCGTTGTTGTTTTAATGTTTTAAAGTATCACACACCAGTGCTCCATAAAAAGGAGTTTATGTTGTCATCGTTTCATCATCGTTCCGTTAGTTAGGCTACTGATATTTGAAAAATTTACGGTAAAAGTATTTTGTTAAAAGCTTTTATTTAGTTTTACCTGTCCCTTTGTCTGTGTCCGCAATCAAAACTTGCGCTCAAACTTTACAAACTTATGTAAGTTATAGGTGACACAGAAGGTGGCCATTAAATAGTTGTTTTTATTATTTACTTGTTGAAGTGTTTTTTGGAAGATTAAAAAGACCTTAAAAAGAATCCTTCAGCGTGAAAGAGGTCGCATGAGCACTGCTGGTGTTATAAACCTCCATTAATAGTATTCATTCATTCGCATATTACGGTTACCACTTACGAGTACCATCAGATGGGCGTGGGCCATATGTCTATTCGCTTAGGTAGGTACTAACTTATTCTATACAATGTCACAGAATACATAAGAGTCAAACAGAATGGTATCTCACAGCGTCTCCCGCAAATTGGCGTCCCCGCACCTCTCCCCCGCACTTTGTGAGCTTTGACAGCTCCAAACCAGGGTTTAATTACTAGCCGCACGCAATACGCGACGTGTGTTGTCTTGAGAACTGTCAACCAATAGTAACCATCATGGTGAGAAGGTGCGCGTATAATAATTGTTTATCCACCCAATACTCTAAAGAACGTATATTTCATACATTTCCAAATGATGAAAACAGGTAAGCAAAGCAACAATATAATTTCACGTTATTACCCAGCAACCATCTTGATATACCCTTCTCGCTCTCTCGCATTGGCGGGAGATACACAAGAGCGAGAGGGGTATTAGCAATCCGGTAATGTTACATTGGCTCCTCGCTCACAGGTAATCACATACACGCAAATGCCAAATAGATTTTCGCGGGTTATAGTGTAAATGCCATTGTTGACAATGACAACTTAACATGCTGTGCGTGAAAATGTGATAAACATTTGTTTATTTTTATTGAATTTATTCATATAATTACCGTATAGTTTTGCGCCAAATATGCAAATTACTATATTACAATAGTGAATTAGTGCGTTACATTATAAATGACTCAATAATAATCAGTAAAGTGAACTAATGGTGAAATGGACAATGGTCATAATGAAAAATATTTGTGAAGTGATATTATGTAGCTGTTTCCGACTTTTCTGTAACATTTGATACATATAAAACAGAATATTTTTTACATAGTATTCGCAAATCTTCAGGTATGGAAAAATATAATCGTAAATATGTCGAACTCGTTAGTAGGTAAGTATTAAATTAATTCTGCGGTGCGACCCTAAGTATAAAACTCACACATCGACTTGTGTACAGATAAATTGTTTCGTTTGTAGTAGTAGTAGGTATATATGTTACTCTGAATCAATGGAGAGTCCTACCAGTGACAATGTACAAATCTCGACCACCGTCAAGCTGACTTTGGGTCAAATGGTCATAAATATAAGCACGCTGTCTACTCCTTAATATTAATTAAGAGATTATAAGTCACAGAATAATATTTGAAACAGTGAAATTTTAAGATTCAACTTTGTTCCCATACCTAAATAAATTTTAGGTTTTTCTACTGAACTTGGCTCTCAATTCATTTTGTCGTGAAGTCGACAACCACACCATATCATAATATTGAACTTAGCCCGGCTTCCATTTCTACACGTATATTTTGGTGGGATACCTCCGTGGTCCAGTGGTCAAGGCGTTTGCCTTGTGATCCAGAAGTCGTGTGTCTACCCTTTGGGTTGCGGAGGTCAGACGGCAGTCGCTCTGTGTAAGAATCAGTAACCTCGTCAAATCACCTAGGGTAGGTAGCGGACTCCGGGCTCTAAGCGTGACCGCTAAGGGTTGGATCTCATCTATCAGCTCGGAACAGCGACGGAACGCTGCACCACGGCCGGTGCTGAAGCGTTCCGTCGCTCTCTCTCACTCTAGCAAATGACGCTTCTGAGCGACAGAAAAGGATAGCAGCATAGAAAAGTGCTGTTCCGTGCTGATAGATGAGATCCAACCCTAATGCAACCGAGAGTAAGCTCGGATGATGATCCTGATGATATTCTTGATAGGATAAAGATTTTACCACATTCAGTTTCAATTTCTCTGTAAAAGCGTTTCCCAGTTTCATATCGGCGGCGAACTTCATGAGCTCGGCGACCGTGAACAGCGGGTTCAGTCTATCGTCCTGCAGGATGTAGCAGGACTTCTTCTTGTAGGCCCGCAGCGCGCTGGTGGAGCGCCGCCGCGCGCCCAAGTCGCAGACTCTGTCTCCCCCGCGGATGCGCCCGGAAACACCGTCAGTGCTGATAAAAAATAAGTTTGCATTAACAAAAAATTTTTTTGTACAAGCTCTTATTGTGAAACTAAAGGTCTTGTCAACACAAAGCAAACAAGCCTTAACTCGATGGAGTTCCGTCGTTTCATTACAGAGTTCCTATGGCCACCTTCCAGCTCCATCATCAGATCAGCTCCCAGTCATCATAATATTGCATTGTCACGCAATATACATATGCGCGCGAAATTTCAGCTCAATCAGTTGAAGAAATCGGCTTCAAAATTGAGTTGCAAGATTCCACCCGAACAAACATAGTTGCATATATTGCAAGTTAAGGGATCGGTCCTTAAATTAGTTTTAGTGATTTTGACTTCTTTTTCGGAGCTGATTGGAGCCAAACTAACTTAGTAACAATATGTTAAGATATGTTAAATTGAAGTTTATTTAAGTATTAAAATAAACGGGCAAGTGCGAGTCAGACTCGTACATGAAGGGTTCCGTACCACCGTACAATGTTTTAAAACGCTGAAGAAACACGTTTCATGTATGACGACCCCCTTTAATTATTAACTTTATCTTATTTTTAGTATTTGTTGTTATAGTGGTCATAGTAATACATAATAGATGAAAATTTCAGGTGTCTAGCTTGTTTGTTTGTTTATCGTGTGTGTAAGTGGCCAACACTGGTGTCAGATTTTTCAAGCTGCCTAAAGCAAGGTGTACATGGTGTGTGTGTAGGTGTCTAGCTATTACGGTTCAAGAGATCGAGTTAAAAACGATGAAAAAAACACGTTTTTTGTATGACGACCCCCTTTAATTTTCAACTTTTTTTTATTTTTAGTATTTGTTGTTATAGCGACCACAGGCCACACACATACATAATTGGTGAAAATTTCAGGTGTCTAGCTATTACGGTTCAAGAGATAGAGCCCTGTGACAGACGGACAGACGGGACAGACGGACAGACGGACAGACAGCGGAGTCTCAGTAATAGGGTCCCTTTGCACCCTTCGGGAACGGAATCCTAAATATGAATAAGGCAATTTATTGATTTTCATTGTAATAATTTGTTTAATTCCAAATAACCTGAGACTTGTTTCATTTTTTTGCGGTGCGCGACGTTCATGTCTTTATTGTTTACACGGAATTCAAAACATGAAGTTGTGTTACATTACAGAGAAATAAAGCCAAAGAAAAATCCTTAAAAGTGACTGAGGAGATTTTAGTACTTTTTATTGATTCAAAGAAAAACTTAGTAAAAAAGGTTAAACTTTGAAGAAAATATAAGCGAATACGTCATCAGATTTCTTGCGCATATGACTGTGTTTAAAAAACACACATAATGAAGATTGATTCATGCTTTAACACGTACAAAAATAAATAAAAATAATTTTTCTTTTTTAAAAATATAGAAAAATTAAAAGTTCTCCGAAATTCTTAAATAAATATGGGAATGAAAACGCTGATAAGGCAGACCGCTCGCTGCGCTTCTGAATTCGTCTGAATTCTTCTCCAGGGTGCATGTACAATACAGAGCGCAATGCGTATGTGTAGATAAAATATATAGATTCGGGTGTTCAATCAAACAATCCCACGGTCGAAGACCGCAGTCTTAAATAAAAGCTAAAATCAAGTATTTAAAATTTGTTTTGATCGATAGATCGAGAAAGGAGCAAGTTGAATCATTAATCAATACTCAATAATGCTAGAGCCGTTACTATTTTGATTTCCTTTTTCACATACACGCCCGCCGTGTCGGCAAACGTAGGTACATACATAACTTTTTCGGTGAAATGCTCTCTTTGCTCAATCAGCAAGCTGTTCTGTTTCTTTCTGTGGTAATTTTATTTCTGTTCTTTAGATGCGCTACATCCGGTTTCACAGCGAGCTAAGATTTTTTTATCAGATTTAAAAGCGGAGTAAAAACCTTCTTGGTTGCATAAACTTATTTTTCATAATAACTAAATGTTAAGACTTGAATGAAGGTTTTCAGGCGAAACTGTGTTCATACCACAGAATAAATACACCACTGATCCCCAACAATGTCCCATCTCAGTTATGCACAAAATTTTCCATAGCTGCTTACATCGCGACAACCGTAAAATGTCCCAGGTCGATCTAAGTCTAAATGTTTTTCCCACGGGCAGTTGTACGTTGCCTGCTTGCAGGTACGAGTAAATAAGTAATGCTGTAGGTAATCTATATAGAGGTAAATATGAGACCAAGCAACAATAAAACTATTAATGTCATGTTATTTTTGTCGTCGTGTATAAAGATATAACATACGAGTAATGTATGATGCCGTGTGGTTCCCGGCAGAATAGAATAGAACCACTCCAAGTCTTCCTGTGGATGTCGTAGAAGGCGACTTAGGAAACACAAGCTAAACAAAACTTCCGTCCAACCCGTCCGGCTAGCGTGGGCTAAATCCTGGCCAAATCCTTTGACTACTTTGGCCAAGTATGGCTCTGGCCGTACAGAGAGGGTCGTGCTCCTGCAGTGGAGACTAAGAAACTAAATTTATCAATTTGCAACATAAAACTGAACTTAACGCGGACGAAGTCGCAGGCACCAGTTGTAAATAATTTTATGCACCAAATGAAATAATTTTCTTTCTTTTGGTGTTCGCAGAAAATCAGTGCACAAGAATTCTGTTGCCTGTTCTCTGTTACCTACAAGTATAATACGAATACTTCCCGACTTCCCGAGTCTCTATTACACGCAGACTAATTTATTGTATTCCATTTCATGTACATGACATGGTTACAAAACACGCAATGTATGTGAAAAACTAACTATACTGTACCACAGAATAAATAATACTAACGTACAGAAGTCTCACTCAGCAAAGAAATTCAAAGAAATATCTATTTTTATTTATTTTATCAATGTGGCTAGTGGCGATATGGTTTAATTTAGCTCACGTCAGAACTCAGCACCTTTTCGCATAGATACCTAGACATCCATTGCAAGCCAAGTTCATTCTTATTACTCTGGACAAACGATTCATATACCTAACTTAATTTACCCCCCGGAGGGGCCGCCTGCGTGCATAGTAAAAATGTAGCGTACATTTTCGATACCTAAACGGGGAGTGAGTAACGCAGGCCTGACTATACTAAAACCGTGTGAGGGAAAAGGGGAAGAGAATTTATAATATTAAGAAGGATGTGTACGTATATGTCTAAAGCATGTTGATTAGAATGACTTACGAGAACAACGTGAGGGCATTGACGAGCGAAGACTTGCCGGCGCCAGAGGGGCCCATGATAGCGGTCAACTCGCCGGACCGGAACAGCCCTGACACGCCTTTTAGGATCAGCTTGTCTGCAACAAACAAAATCAAAATATTTTTATCAAGCATGTTGGCTTGGCCCTCTAGCGATAGAAGATAGAAGCATTTAAACAGTTAAAAAAATTCTGAAGATCACTGGCCGTAGTAAGTCATATTATACACATCATTGCTGCCGATTTAGCTTTCATATTTATGGAATGTATTAATGAAAGGGTCGTGCTCCTGCAGTAAAGCCTAAAAAAAGACCTAATGATGATTATAAATGAAAGGCATATTTCCTAACTTAATGAAATGAGTTAAACATTCATTCTACAAACTAAATAAAACTCCCTTTATTTAAAAAAGGAGAAAAAACAGACTATGGCAACTACAGACCTACGAGTATTTCTATTTTGCCAGTTTTGAGTTTCCACTTCAAGACCAACAATATAATGAAATGTATTCTATACAACAATTCGGTTTTAATCCTGGAAAATAGACCACCGATGCAGGAGTAGTACTTACTACTCATATTTACGACGCGTGGGAGAACAGAAATGATGCAATTGGATTATTTTATGATCTCTTGAGAGCATTTGATTGCGTTGATCATCCGACACTTTTGCTCAAATTTCGTCAATACGGTTTTAAAGATAAGTCAATTAAACTAATAGAATCTATAAATATATACGGACAAATCACACAGATTGAGCTAGCGCCAAAGTAAGATCGAGACTTGTGTTATGGGATACCAACTCAACGATACTATGTAATCTAAAAAATACAAATACATATATAGATAAACCTCCAAGACCCAGGTCAATCTGAAAAAAAACATTTTTCATCTTGACCTGATCGGGGACCGAACCCGGGACCACCAAGCTTTCGTTAGGCATGATGTCCACTAGGCCACAGAGGTCGTCAACATGAATTCTCCATTATCTCCACTCATAAAATATAAGTGCCTAAAATCATTCTGATTAAGTATACTTCTATACACTTGATAGCTGTATTTTCTATAAGTAATCATAATAATTAAGCTTCCTGTAAATCAGGTGACCAATATATATATAGTATTCCTTTTTGGCAAGGTCTGCGAGCTCGAGCTTCTCATGCCCCCTTAAATTAACAATCTAGTGGTGGTGTCGCGGGTCAGGTCGCTGGATTCCCTCTAATATGAATGAGTTTAAGGTGAAGGTATAGGCAAATGGCCTTGAAGTGGCGCCCTCAAAATAAATTGTTTACTCGTAAATATGGAGATAATTTCCATATTGGTCTTCGTCATGCACTAGATAGCCCTTTAAATTATTTTATGAACCACTGTTGAAAGTATTTACATTAGTCCGTCTAGCTTTAAAACTTGCCTCCGCCAAAAGAAGACACGGCACGTTTTAAAGCTAGACGGATCACCAATAATAGTTTCAACGGCAGTTCATAAAATAATTTAAAGGGCTATCTAGTGCATGACGAAGAGCAATATAGAAATAATCACCATATTTACGAGTTAACAATTCATTTCACACTTCAAGGCCATTTGCCTATATCTTCACCTTAACGATGGCTGTTCCGTGCGTCAACTCGTGCACGGCGGGTGCTAAAATTATTTATGTGTGTTCGCTCGTTTGCAAACATTTCATGTTATGGGCCGTTGCACTTTGCTTGCATTACTGTACTGTGATTGTAAATATTACTTGTACAGCAGCGTGCACGCTTTGAGGAGGTTTATTCGTCCTGGTATACCACATCTGCTGGTGTTCCGCAGGGTAGCGTCCTATCTCCCCTTCTTTTTTCTATATTTATTAACTCTAGCACAGCTTTAGTCTTCCTACCACCTTTACGCAGATGATATGCACTACAAATACAAATATAAATATACACTCAAGCCAGCATTGATTCTATTTCCACAGCCATCTGTAATATTAGGTCCTTACATATGAAATTGCCGATTTTCAATACTGGCAACTTTAAAATCAAATATCTTGCGTTTCATTAGGAATTCCAAATTCAAATTTATTTCGAAATAAAGCCAGAAAAATATTGTTTTAAAATTCGTATTTCATTTGTTTTAACATCATTTGTTTGAGTTTCGACATTGCTATAACAACAACTATGGACAAATTGAAAATTCGCGGTATTTACGAATACGAGTTCCACCGTGGCACCAGTGCTGCAGAAACGACTCGAAGAATTAACGACGTGTATGGACCAGGCACCGCTAACGAACGAACGGTGCGTTTTTGGTTTCAACGTTTCCGTTCTGGAAATTTCGATTTACACAATAAGCCTCGTGGACGACCTGATACTCAAGTGAATAACGAAAAATTGAAGGCGATAGTTAAGCGGATCCATCTCAAACCACTTCTGAATTAGCAGCAGCCTTCGGCGTAAGTGACAAAACGATACTTATCCACTTGCGCCAAATCGGAAAAATTAAAAAACTCGAAAAGTGGGTACCGCACGAATTGACTGAATCAAACCAACAAACACGCGTTGCTTGCTGCGTTTCTTTGCTTAATCGCCACGATAATGAGGGGATTTTGAACCGTATCGTGACTTGTGATGAGAAATAGATCCTGTACGACAATCGGAAGCGATCATCACAATGGCTTGACCCTGGAGAACCGGCAAAACCTTGCCCTAAGCGAAAACTGACCAAAAAGAAGATTCTGGTTAGTATTTGGTGGACCAGTGCTGGTGTTATCCACTACAGCTTCTTGAGATTAGGCCAGACGATTACTGCAGACTTGTATTGCCAACAATTGCAAACAATGATGGAAAAGCTCGCCATTAAACAACCGAGACTGATGAATTACTTTAGCCCACGGCTCCTTTAGGATAACGCTAGACCACACACTGCACATCAAACGATCGCCAAGTTAGAGGAGCTGCGACTGGAACCTCTGCGTCACCCACCATACTCTCCAGATCTTGCCCCAACCGATTACCACTTTTTTCAAAATTTGGATAACTTTTTACAAGGAAAAAATTTCAAATCTGATGAGGCAGTCAAAACCGCCTTCAAACAGTTCATAGACTCTCGCTCCCAGGATTTTTTTTTCAAAGGTATCAATGATCTGCTTATAAAATGGCGGAAGTGTTTCGATAACAACGGCGCATACTTCGATTGATTAAATAATAATTTCATTAAAAAAAACTTGTTTCACTTTTTTGATACTGAACGGCAATTTCATATGTAAGGACCTAATACTAATGAAGACTTAGAACGTATCTCTCTTTGAAGTAGTGTCAACCCTGCAAAAACTCAGTGTATCACTGTGGGTAGTTCGGGGTTACTAAGTGGGATTGATTTTGGTCAGCTTCCGCCAGTACTATTTAACGGAACTGTTATTAATTTTAATGATTGTGTCAAAATCTAGGTATACAACTGGATAAAAATCTCTCTTGGTCACCACAAGTTGCTGAAGTAAGTAGAAAGATCTTTGCCTCTTTTGCGGCACTGTGAAGACTTGGTAAGTTCCTTCCAATGGATACCAAAGTTACGCTCGCGCACACCCTACTTTTTCCCATTCTAGATTACGCTGATACTTGTTATCCTGCAAGGAGCAACTTGATAAGCTTGAGTGTCTCCAAAACATGTCTATTCGATACATATATGGCCTTCGTAAATATGATCATATTTCTCATTTTCGCAATGAACTCAAGTGGCTTCCGATCCGACGTCGCCGTGATTGGCATACCCTGTCAATGTTATACATAATTCTTTTCAATCCTAACTCTCCTAACTATCTACGAGAATTATTTATTCTATTTAGTGAGTCTAAAGGGCGTCCATTACGCAGCGCTGAAAACCTTCTTTTAAGAATTCCTGCTCACTCCACCGACTTTTACTCGCGGTCTTTGTCTGTTCGAGCCGTACGTCTATGGAACTCACTACCACATACTATCCGACGCACCCAAACGCTAGCCAGCTTTAAATTCCAAGTAAAATCGCATTTTCTATCCTTATGAAAGGTAATCTCCTTCCCTTGTTTCCACTTAGTTTCTTCATTTTGTCCTGTTATGTTTTCTTTACATTTTTAATATTACAATATATATTAATTAAAAAAAGAAATAAATATAAAATGAAAAAAATGTATCAACCTTGTATTAAATTATAAGTATTTGTAAATTGACATACTTATGACAGTTATGATATATATAAAGCCCTCTTGGTGATTGAGTTTCTTTCGGCGTTTCTTCTCAGCAATAGTCGTTACAACACGCTAGTATATATCGAAAGGACCACTGCTGAGAAGTATTAGTAATAGCAGAAAACCTCAAACGTAACACCCATATCGAATTGAGATGACTTTTCATGAAAATAGTAGTCCACCATCTTGGATTTGAAAATCAGCACCCCCGAAAATCTCGAACAGTACACCCACATCGAAGTTACATGACTTTTCATTTAAATGGTTGTCCGCCATCTTGGATTTAAAAATGGACATCATTATAAAGTTTGGCACCCCCGAAAACCTCGAACATGACACCCATATCAAAATTACATGACTTCTCGTGTAATAATAGTCATCCGCCATCTTGGATTTGAAAATGGACATTATAATTAAGATCGGCACCCCCGAGAACCTCGAACATGACACCCATATCGAAATTACATAACTTTTCGTGTAAATGGTAATCCGCCATCTTGGATTTGAAAATGGACATCATTATTAAGATCGGCAACCCTCGAAAACCTCGAACATGACACCCATGTCGAAATTACATGACTTTTCGTGTAAATGGTAGTCCGCCATCTTGGATTTAAAAATGGACATCATTATTAAGATCGGCAACCCCGAAAACCTCGAACATGATACCCATATCGAAATTACATGACTTTTCGTGTAAATGGTAGTCCGCCATGTTGGATTTGAAAATGGACATCATTAATAAAATCAGTACACCCCCGAAGTCTTTTTACATTACACCCTTAGCGAAAATACATCCCAACCGGTAACGTTATTTTGAAGTAAATATTGCCAAATTATATGTTTGATTTACGGCGGCCATATTGGATTTCCAAAAATTAAAAAAATCTTCGTCAATTTATTAGTGGTACTGGCTCAATTTTCCCTCCCACCCCGTTATAGTTTTTTTATAGCATTCCAAAAATGTTCAATTTGTAGGAATGGTTTCCCATATTATCAATAGATGGCGTTGGCATTATTTAGAACTCGCTATCGTTATTTTTTTGTATTTAGTACACACGATGGTGACATGTGATGTAATGCTGATTGCTTGATCGGCGCGCTAGCGCGCCGAGCAACATTGGCTTAATTTATGATGTAGTCAAAGCGTGATCGGCGCGCTAGCGCGCCGGTCACACAGGCATAATTTCTGTTCTAGTCAAGACGTGAACGGCGCGCTAGCGCGCCGATCACATTCGCTTAATTTCTGATCTAGTCAAAGCGTGATCGGCGCGCTAGAGCGCCGATTACATTGACTTGATTTCTGATCTAGTCAAGGCGTGATCGGAGCGCTAGCGCGCCGATTACATTGGCTTAATAGCTGATCTAGTCAAGGCATGATCAGCGCGCTAGCGCGCCGATCACACGGGCATAATTTCTGTTCTAGTCAAGGCGTGGTCGGCGCGCTAGCACGCCGATCACATGGGCTTGATTTCTGATCTAGTTAAGGCATGATCAGCGCGCTAGCACGCCGATTGCATTGGCTTAATTTCTGATCTAGTCAAAGCGTGATCGGATGGCTCTGCATCAAATTATGCTTGTAAACTCCCTTCTTCTTCCTGTCCTAGATTATGCCGATACATGTTACCTTAATATCACAGAGGAGCATCTTGACAAATTTGAGCGTCTCCAATATATGTGCATTAAGTTCATCTACGGTCTTCGTAAGTACGACCATGTGTCTCAATTCCGCTCTGAACTCAAGTGGTTACCTATCAGACTTCGCCGAGATTGGCATACCCTTTCCCAGTTATATACCATACTCTTTAATCCTAAATCTCCTAGGTATTTAATGTAACGCTCCGTTTTTTTCCGTGATGCAGTGTCACAAGGTCACAACTTACGTAGTGATGAAAATTTACTTTTAAAAATGCCTACACACTCCACTGAATTTTATGCAAAATCATTCACGGTCAAGGCAGTTCGACTCTGGAATGCACTACCACCGTCCATCCGGCGTGCTAAAACGCTAGCCAGCTATAAACCTCAAGTGAAGTCACACTTCCTATCCTTATCATAATATGACTTTCTTTATTTCCTCACTTATCTTGTTCGGATTTTCTTTTTTGTGTATATATTGATATAGGTATGTATGTATTTATGTATATATTTTATATTTGTGTGTATGTATTGTATGTATCTTTATTAATTACACTTTTTTCTTCTTGCATATAACTTCGCACCTCACCTGTTTTCGTTAAACATCTCCAAGTACCTCGGTTGCCTGGAAGAGATGCAACTGCGATAAGGCCGCCTTTTGACATGTGTTTTCTTTAATCTATTACTCTGTATCATTATGTTTTGGTAAAATAAAGATCTTAACTAACTAACTAACTTGATTTCTGATTTAGTCAAGGCGTGCTTGGCGCTAGCGCGCCGATCACATGGGCTTGATTTCTGCTCTAGTCTAGGCGTGATCGGCGCGCTAGCGCCGATTACATTGACTTGCTTTCTGTTTAGCCTTTGTATAAACTAATGTGCCAGTGTATTTGTTTGTTATGCTTTTTAAGATAAATTAGGAACACACTTTTAATTGAACAATCCTGTATGCCCAATGGGCATGTTTGTGTGGATTTTTACCGACTACAGAAGATAAACTACAATGATAACACTCATGCGGCAGGAAGTGTACCTTTAGGCCTTGATATCTTGCAAATTGACGAGGAAAATAGGCACATACCTAGTCATAATCTCCGTGATTATGGGACGTAACGTTCACTGATAGTTTAACAACCAAATAGTTACTCAATCAAATTAGATACTTACTGTTACACTTCCACGACAGTATCCCTAACGGGGTAGATAGTGCCCCGGACCGTAATATAGAAATTCCACGTTTTGCGTAATGGTGAGAGTGAAGGTAAAAAAAGGGAATCTTGACAGGGATGGGTAGCTACCCATTGCCTATTGACACCATTGCATTAGCCGCATTGTCTATTGAGACGATTCAGATTGTCGAATTCGATGGATGTGAAGAAGTTTCATTACAGTTTTTTCTATTCTCCCAGACCGGTTTGGAAGATTAATCGAATTTTATGCAATAAAATAACACAAACGCCCCGCATCCCGCACCCCACTCTTCGCAGCAATCCAAAATATTCATAAAAAATCTGCCCTTATTACCTAAGGCCTATTCAAACGGAAGCGGTATCCGCTACCGCTGTGGGTAGTGGTAATACCCGATGCATATCCCGACAGGTATTTGTTACGGCATTTTCGCAGCCGCATATCACATTGATACGCGGAACGTAACGCGTATTCAGCGGAACTTGAAAAAGCTAAAGTCGAGCGTCGTCGGAAGACTGCTGCCGGCTCTGGTAGCGAATACCTCTATGGTTTATTGAACAACGCGTTATTTGCATTATTGCTACGAACAATATTTCGATGCATTATAAGGATATCGCTTCCTACGGGGCGGTAGATGATACCACTTCGATTTTAATGGGCCAATTAGTCATATACCTAGTAGGCATGCTACTACTTTCAGAAGTGGCAACTCACTACAAAATATAATTCGTCTTTTGAGCCAATCGACACGAAAAGAAGAAGGAGTGCCGACTTTTTATGAATATAACAGAAGAAATCGTATTTCGGTAGCGTTGTACTATATGACTGATTTGATGAATATGCAACCGAAAATGCGCTTCCCCCAAGCAAATTATTGCAGCCTAAACTGTTTATAATATATCTTGATATGATTTAGTTTTTCCTGTATGACTATGACCAGCTCGACATTTTTGATTACATTTTAAACCAATGCTTTGCAATTTACTTGAAATTGATTAAAAAAAATATAAAGTGTTATTGTAATTTTGTTTAGTATAAGTAGTACCTAAGTTCCTAGATTTAGATTAAATTTTAAGTTTCTACTACGCATTAATATCATGTTGTTTGTTTTAAAATTGTCCATTGTCTATTTATACCTATTTGTCAATAAAATCAAAAAATACAATATTAATAGGTAACTACCTACTATAATCACGAAAAGTCAAGTTACTGAATATTGTTGAGAATCATTTAGCTGTGGTCAAGTGTTCACTTGATTAATTTTATCTCCTAAGAACTTCACAGCTGGTGTGGATGAGTGATTTAAAAATAGATACGCGAATAAGTCTTTTGGTCAGGTTTTCCACACTCATACTTAGCAGAAACCACAGATCTGTATAGTCTGTGGTAGAAACTATCAACAATAACTGTACTTTTCTAAATATACCTAAATGATCGAGTTTACTAATGAGTCCCTAGTTGAAACAGTACGTAATAAACAGGCTGCTGGACCTATCACCCCGTGTGGTTCCGGGTTAGAATAGGACCACTACATCTCTTTCTATGGATGTCGTAAGAGGCGACTAAAGGACTAAGCACTAACATCTCGTGCTATAATTGCGTTCCAAAAGTGGCCACGGCAAGTTTTAAAGCTAGACGGATCACCAATAATAGTTTCAACGGCAGTTCATAAAATAATTTAAAGGGCTATCTAGTGCATGACGAAGAGCAATATGGAAATTATCACCATATTTACGAGTTAACAATTTATTTCACACTTCAAGGCCTATATCTTCACCTTAAATTGTAATAACTTCAAAAGTACATCACCAAGAGATAAAATAAGTACCTAAATACAATTGGTAGTGCACTCACGGCGGCGTTAACGGGTTCGAATCCCACTCGTGGCGGATTTTTTCATTACATATTTTCAATTTGGATAATTTTCCGAGCATTGTAATGCTATTAAAAATAATAATAAAATAAGTACTTTATTTTAGCAAACAACATTTCACTCGACAAAGTTGCGGGCACCAACTAATCAGCTGTTAATAAAAGCTATAATAGGCTGTAATAGGTCTCGATCATTAACAGGTCATTTTGAAAACAATGAGTAGTCATTTGATAAAGTAGTAATCTCAGCCAGTAATTGTACCTCTGCACCACGCCGAAGTGGGTTAATAGGAGACCACGGGTGCATGCACGTGCCTTGAGGATAGACACTATGCTGCCCCGCTTGTATCGCGTGACAACAAATACATAGGATAAATACCACAGATAGATTCAGCCTCATAGTAAGTCTCAACTTGTTATGTACGATGGGTGTACTTTCTTATACAGACAAAAGTTTAACAGATTTTCGTTATTTAGAAATTTTTTATAAGATTATCATGTCATAGAATAATCAATATGTAGGTTACTCAGTATAAAGAATTTTTAATAATAGATTTTCGTTGCACAGAAAATCAATAATTAGAATGTTTGTTATGAATAATTTGAAATCATAGAATTTTATTACAAATAATATTTACTTTTGTGATGTTTCTAATATCAGAATATCAAATTAAATATTATTATTTTTAATGAGTTTAGTTAATATAATATTTATAACCTATAAGTTTGCCCTATTCTAGTAAAATGGATAAAACTTGCCCGTGTGTTGGTCACAGTTCTAACCTAACCTAACCTATAAGTTTGCCCTAACCTATATTGTGGTAGCCATTTATAATGTATTCTAACTTATTATATGGTATTTAATTTGATTGAACAATGTTTTCACTTAATACTTCGTTAAATAATAATTTTCTGTTAAATAAAATTCCATGAAAGATTATACCGAACAAACAATATTCTTTAAAGAAATATTCTACTGTTTGATTAGTTTGTTAAATGAAAATATGAGATTCTAAAATTAATTGAACTGTGTTTCTATAAATTGTGTTTTATTCAAGTAAATAGTCTTTGAAACAATAATATTTGAAATAAAAATATAAGAATTAAATATTCTATGAAAAATTTTCTGTGAATCAAAATTCTTTGAAATCTTAGTCTGTGAAACAAGGGGCACCTATTGTTCGAATGGCCATATATTACTTAACTTTCATCAGGGTACTCTTTTATTCTCCGCAACAATCTCATTAGTGACGTACAATCTGGCTTTCGTCCAGGTCACAGTACAAGTACTGCATTACTGAAGGTCACTGAAGACATCAGACTCGCAATGGAAGATGGAAAGGTAACTGTGGTAGTCCTTATTGACTTTTCTAACGCCTTTAACACAGTTGATTACGACATCCTTCTTGCTCTTCTGTCCCGATTCAACCTCTCATCAACAGTCTTGAATTGGTTCTCATCATACCTCCGCGGCCGACAACAGGCCATTCGCGGTGATCAGTCACTCTCTAGCTGGCAAAATCTTAATTCTGGAGTCCCACAAGAAGGAATTTTATCTCTACTATTATTCTCAATCTTCATCAATTCTCTAACTTTCCTACTTTCTTGCTCTCACCATCTGTACGCGGATGATCTACAGCTCTATCACTCTTGTGATTCCAGTGACATCGACTCAACGGTTGCTCTCCTCAACAATGACTTACGGCGTATCGCCGATTGGTCTGCAAAATACGGTGTTGCTGTAAACCCAAATAAATGCCAGGCAATAGTAATTGGCAGCTCTCGTCAAATTTCTAAATTAAATCTTGACACTATCTCTTCTTTGCAATTTAATAATACTACCATTCCCTTTAGTGAGAGTGTGAAGGACCTGGGTCTACACATCGACTCTACCCTGAGCTGGACTACTCAAGTAGCTGAGGTTAGTCGTAAAGTAACTGCGACCTTGCGCTCTCTCTATCGTCTCAGGAACTTTCTACCACTTAAAACAAAAATAACATTAGTTCAAACCTTAATTCTTCCCTTTCTTGATTACGCAGATGTTTGTTATTGTGACCTTACGCAAGTTCTCCTTAACAAATTGGACCGATTGGCCAATAACTGCATCAGATTTATTTTTAATATTCGTAAATTTGACCACATCTCTTCATTTCGCGCTCAGCTTGCATGGCTCCCTATTCCCTTACGTCGTAATGCTAAAATACTCTCGATGCTATTTTCTATCTTGAACAATCCGCACTCTCCTAGCTATCTTAAATCTGAATTCAACCCTCTCAGTTCCACTCACTCTCGTTCACTTCGCTCCTCTAGCACTCTCATCCTTAGTTTTCCTCCTCATCGCTCTACCTTCATGGACAAGTCTTTTCAAGTCCAGGCTATCCGGCTATGGAATGCCCTTCCGGAGTCTATAAGAAGAGCTCCCAGTCGTTTAGCTTTTAAGCGAGCGGTACATAAATTTTTCCTCCAGCAGTCCTAGTCCCAGTCATCCTGATTATATTTATTAGTATTTATATTTATGTATTTATCTATTGTATTTTATGCATGTTAGTATATATGTATAGTTATTATATGTTTAAAAGTATATTTGTGTATAAGTATACCTATGTGTCTTTGATTATATATAGTTTATTTATATTAAGTTTGCTTATTTTTGTGAATTTTATTACGCCAGCCACACATATTTTCTGCTTGGTCTAATGGTTGACCGGGAGAGAATGCCATATGGCATTAGGTCCGCCACTTGTACTTTTATTTTATTGTGCAATGAAGATTAAATAAATAAATAAATAAAAAATAAAATAAATACTTTTGAATAAAACTGAGGATGCTTTAAATCTTGTATATTTCTTATTTCACTGGGTAAAAACACTTCAAAATATCTAGATCTTTCAGTTTTCGCCTCAATCAAAGCGCGGCAAGCGGCATTCTACACAATGTCAAAATTGACAGTTGACAGTTCACAGCTTGGCCGGTGTTGCACTTGCAAATTATCTTACATTAAAACACAATTTGGGACTGCCGGTATAAATAAAAATATGGCAGATTTTGGAAATGCTAACACTATGTACGATACCTTAACGAAATTTAAAATTATTTCTACATATAGGTACTTACTAATTTTATCTTGTGTCAATGACAAAATCTTTGATTGTACAGCGTTACTTGTAATTGACTGTGAAGTTAAACATAAGCTCGTCATGAATACATAATAATACATAGGTAAGTAGAAATATCACCTCAAGAAGTAGGTACAACATCCTCATACCTTATCCATAAATATTGTTTCATTAAATTATGCACAGTCAATATTGTTTGAATTAATTCTTGATCTGTTATTGCGCAGAAGTCAGAAATGTGCCATAAAACAAACATTATGCGTGATTATACACCGACTTTACAAAGAGGCTGTCTACACGTTTGTAGACTTGCTTTAGTGACGGTGTAACGGTAGAGCGCGGCCTTGCCAACCCGGGACCGCAAGAAAAGGGGTGGCACAATCACTACGACGACAGGGGCGGCGGCCCATCCAAGCTACTTAGCTATCGCAGTTTATTTACCGTAGGAAGTTTTTTTTTATATATAGGGACAAATCACACTGATTAAGCTAGTAGTTAGGCAGCAATCAAGCAATTTGAGATTTTTCGTAGCCATCTCTTCTATAAACCTAAAACTGGTATGTATGTGTTACTTGTGCTCTACACAACACGAAAATGCCGCATGCCGGTCTTAAGAGGAGGAGGAAGGAACGGGCATAGCTGGGATGTCACAAAGATGGCGGCCGACTGTACTAACTTTTTCGTCACTTCTCGAGTGACGAAAAAGAGAGTACAGAGATAAACAATGAATTGTTTGGTAAGTCATTTAAAAGGTTATTTGATTTTCTATGATTACATCTATAAGCTACTAATTAAGTTTTGTAGTTGTTAAAATACCTATTTAAATAAAACCGGTCAAGTGCAAGTTAAACTCGCGTGGAGAGGGTTCCGTACAATTTATTGAATTCCTGTAGGTTTTCCTGTAGTCTACAAACAATGAACTATAATTTGTATTTTTTTCAAAATTTTAGGCTCAGTAGTTTTGGAGATCAGGGGGGGGGGGGATGGTCAATTTTTGTCTTCTTTCATGAATAAAATCAAAATTATTTATTTTAGAATTATAACAAAAATATATTTGAGATCCTCATAACGAGCAGCAACCGCATGCGGTCGATATATTTAACTGCATGCAGTTGCACGTTCGACTTCATGCAGTCATGATATCAACTGCATGCAGTCGTGCCTTCAACTTCGCGCGGTCGGCTGCAGTCGTGTCACAGTCGTGTAGTGTCGCCGCATGCTGTCCACCGCCAACCGCATACAGTTAGTGTGCAGTTAGTCAAGGAGCAGACAGAACGCGTGTCGGGAGCGTCAAACAGTTTAAAAAATGGATTTCGACACAGACTTATTTATTTCTTTAATAAAAAGTAAAGTCAGTATTTGGAATTATAAATCTCCAGAATATAGTGACAAAATAAAGCGCAGTAATGATTGGGTTTTTGTATGCGAAACAATGATACCAAATTTTGCTAAAAAAAAATAATAAGGCAAAAAATGCAATTGGTAACTTTACAATTTTCTATTATCGCGCCGTAATAATAATATTAAAAGAAGCGTCTATGCTTCCATTTCGACGTCAAACCTTACACTGACCTCCTGGCCTAGATGATTGGCGTCAAACTGCGTGAAGTCGGAACCGACTGCATGCAGTTGAATATAGCGACTGCATGCGGTTGCTGATGCGACTTCGTGCGGTTGTTTTGATGCAGTCCGTCTGACCTCAGCCTAAAACTTGCCTCCGCCAAAAGTGGCCACGGCAAGTTTTGAAGCTAGATGGATCACCAATAATAGTTTTAACAAGAGTTCATAAAATAATTTAAAGGGCTATCTAGTGCATGACGAAGAGCAGTATGGAAATTATTACCATATTTACGAGTTAACAATTTATTTCACACTTCAAGGCCATTTGCCTATACCTTCACCTTAAACAAATTTATGAATAATATAGTTATTTAATCAAATAATTAAGAGTTTCGATCATTAATATGTGTATTATTAGTAATATTATGAATTTCAATGACTATAATTTTTATTTATTTATTTTTTATTTATTCAAGTACACTTGAAAATTTACTAAATATATATTTAAAAAAATAAGGAAAACATAGTTCTTAGGTGCTACTTATTTCTAAAGAAATTTCTTCCAGTAGACCCGCGAGAGGAAATGGGAAGAAAGAGTTTTAATCTTAGTTTTTCATTTTTTTATGAAGAATGATCATTATGGTTTAAATTGGTATGAGAAATATTTTTGGACCTCCGATGACAGAAGTTGAAAAGATATGTAAGACAATGCGCACCCGTAAATCTGACATACTGAATCGACTCTCTCGAAATTCACTTTTCTCTCTACCCAAAGGTTGACTGGAAGAGATTGCTATGCGATAAGTCCGCTTTTTATCATTTTCTGTTTTTTTTTTTCTAAGTAGGTAATTCCTTTCGTTCATGGTGCAATAAAGAGTACTTAGTTGTATTGAACCAGAACCTTTAGAATAGCCGACTTGCAAGGTTAACAATTGTTAATTACGGCGTAATTACGCCACGGTGGTCATCGGAGTAATAAGACCAACTATCTTATCAAATGCAATTGCAATGCAAGTTGAAGTGCATTTCCGACACGCATGTTCGCCAAATGACCGTGACAATGGCCGTAAAGCCTCTTAATTGACGGGCAGTTGGGAAGGACAGCTGAGCACGAGGCCCTGCACGCAACTGCCATGGCGACATGACTCAGCGATTGACCCAGGGCTCCTTGCCACTGGTATAACTTGTAATCTTCCACTCAGGCTTTAATTGGTAGCATTCATAATTAGCTAAGCATAGCATTATACATCGAAACTGAAAGAATAAAAACACACACAGTCCATCCAGGTCCATCCAGGTCACAGGAATTGGCCAAAGTCATCTAAAGCTTTTCATGCCCGAAGTGGCTTTTACGGTCGAAACCAAAATAGCAACAATTGGTGTTTTCGCACGTGGGTGGTTTTTGGCCCATGGATACGTAAAGATATTTTGTTAGCCATAATTTTATGTTCCTCTGTAGTTCCTCTAAATTGGTTTTGAGACCTAGTTCTTTCTGCTATTGACTCCTCATATAGTCCTTTATGAATTGATCAAGGTTTGATATCTGGCTAAAGGAATAAAAAATAAAAAAACGTGTGGCACTCGGGGACTGCCGCGGTAAAGCTATTGCATACGACGTTAGACGATGCACGGCTTTCGACGCCGCGCCGCTGTGCCGGTCGGTAGGCGGAGTGGGGGGTGTTAGGTTTTATTTTCGTTACGGAATTTCTTGATTCGGTCGCCGCGCTCAAAGCCCGCGATAAAAGCTATGCAATAGCTTAATATCAACGCCAGCGATGTATGGCTAAATCGTTTTGCCCTTTATCTTTGCGAAGCCTTCAAACTATTTTATGAACTACTGTTTTTAGTTTATTCGTCACCAACCATGGTTGATTTGACTTTTCTAACAACAGATAGGTTCACTATCTCGCCTTCATCCCTTATAGGGTAGACAGACAAAGTCTAGAACCATAAGACTCTAAGACCATGTTTAGTACAAAGACATGTAAAAAGGAACAGTAACGTTCTACGCACCGGTGCTTTCCGATTGCTTGCCGCTTTAACTGATCAGCGCTCGCTAACGAGTGGAATTTGTATTCGAGCTAATATGTAGGTATTCAGTGTCTGCGTAATTACAAATTTACCCTAAAAACTCGTGCCCATGTGGCAAAGTGAAAAAACGCTGGCCACATTTCGCGTTGGATCGCTATACTGATACGTTGAGCGAAAAAGCGTGCAGAAAAAACAAAACAGTATAGGTACTCGTAAATATAAAATGTTTAAGATTTTCATAATCATTTGGAAGCCCGCAAGGTCGACTTGCTGAGTTTTCTTGTAGCAAACTAAAAATAACAGGTTGTTTTTGTGGCTCCAACAACTGGATGTGTTGTTGAAAGTTATTCATAAACAGTTGAATTGTTATCAAACCGAACTTAGTCTCAAGGTTACTATTTGGTTCGGAATAAAAATATTTTAACCATAAACTGGATCCTTATCTTGTTTATGGAAAAACTTGTTTGTAATTAGGTATTTGGATATAATATAAATGTATCTACTAGTTTATGATGCTTCGATATTTTCTAGTAACAAGTGTGCCGTATAGTTTCCTGCCTAGAACAGGACCATGCCAAATCTCCTGTGAATGTCGTCGTGAGAAGCGACTACGAGAATAAGCGCCAGCTGTGCCGCTTAGGTGCCCGGGCTGCGTTTTCCCTTTTTTTCTTCTCCAAATATACATAAGGCAGTACCTGAATTTTCGGGGTCCAGTGCTGCCCCAATTTTAAATAAATTATTTCAAAGAAAACGGAGACATTATTTAAAGTTTTGCTACTACCAAGTTCTAGATAACCCTTCAAAGTATTTTATGAACTACTGTTTACAGTTTATAATTAAAACGTTAAGCTTTACTACGCACATTTGCTAAAAGTGGCCGTTTTTCGCAAATGTGCGTAGTAAAGCTTAACGTTCTTACTTTAAACTGTAAACAGTAGTTCATAAAATACTTTGAAGGGTTATCTAGGACTTGGTAGTTGCAAAATTTTAAATAACGTCTTCGTTTTCTTTAAAATGATTTATTTTAAATCGGGGCAGCACTGGACCCCGGAAAATTCAGGTACGGCCTTAACTATCCCATGAGTCATATACCTAATGAAGGAATAATAAATATATAATGAAGGAATAATGAATAAATAATAAAGGAATCAATTGTTTTACTATTGTTAGATATTTACGGACAGCGAAAATGTCAATACGCATGTCAATGGTCATCGAATGATGCCAAAGACCTTGTGATGTAGAGAAGAAATAGCCGAAACAGTTTAAACGATTTGTCTATAGTTTTACGACGGGCCGGACTCAGTGGCGGATTTACAAATTTGCCGCTAGTAGGCTATTCAATTTTTGCCGCCCCTACTGACCCTTGAAATTCAATACGTTAGTTTAGTTCACAATCATATTAATTACATTTATTCTGAAATTGCAACTTTATGATTTGTGTTCTACCATCCTCATTACATCGGCTTTTTCCCATTATTAGTATAATTGTGAACTAGATGATAGTTCTGTCATTTACTAGATTATTTTTGCAACCCACTATGTAGTGACGAGTATACTGTGACCTAAAAACAGCAGCATGTACTAATCATAAGGTGGGGAAAGGCGCCGCAACCCAAAAACTACTACGCAAATACATGCAATACAATACAATTCCCTTTATTGCACAAAAGTAAAAAACAGAACATAATTAGGTATCTTAAAAACTAGGAAATGCGCAAAATATATACATACATACGTACCTAGTAAAAAATAAATATTTAAATGTTGAAACATATTACACGTTAAATATCATTTTTATAATTAGGGTAAAATTTACTAAATTTAAATTGAAATTAATATTGAAACGCTATTGAAATATTTTTAAAATTCATGATTGCATAAGTACCTATATTTTACAGTGCGTTTAGTAATCTTTTATATACGGATTACGGACGTAATGTGTATACATATAATTATAGTTATACATATAACAATAGTAACGTAATGTGTATAAATATAAGTTTTTTTTTTATTTCTGTAAGATAAAAAAAATTGGGCTAAATTTGCCGCCCCTCTAAATTTGCCGCCCTAGGCTCCAGCCTACTTAGCCTATTGGTAAATCCGCCACTGGCCGGACTCTTTGGGAATGTATTTAAGCGGAAAAGTAACTAGTTTCACGACTGCATTCCCAAGGAAGTAGTCGCTGTTTTTCTTGTAAATCTGTTTGTTGTGAATAAATTATTATTATTCAAGTTTTCATGGTGCCGGTGGTGGTTACTTCTTTACTTCGTACGGTCTTCGCCATCCTTCGGTGACTATTGACATGCATATCCTTAATTAAAAGACGCACGGCTTATTTTAACAAGATATAACTTAAAAGAGCTAGAATAATTGTAACTAAAAAAATATAAGTTAAAAAGTCTAAACCCCGGCATTATTCCTACTGAAAAGCACAACAGGGAGGTACAGCTAATAAAATATATTATATTCGTATTTTTCCCTCTCTCTCACCGGGTGGAGACCTCCCCTGGTCAGTCTGAAAGTCTCTCAATAGACTCCGGGCTGGGAAAACCGAGTTAGGTGGCGGCACGCTGATAACACCTTTGCGACTGCGGTGCCATTCAGTCGATGGACCACCTTCTGTCATGTCCGAGCTACCCTACGTTATGTACCATAGAGGACCTTAATAAAGCTAACGACAGAGGGATCGTCGTGGCCACATACTGGTCTCAGGTGATTTGAAATTGAAGCTACAGTGTAACCATTTCGACTCGATAAGAAAAAGAACAATGCTCAAATTTGTTAGATTAAAAGTAGCATAGGTACTCCGGGCAGGAGCATCTTTTAAAATTAATTATAAAGTGTTTAATCGAACAGATTAATATGCTGACGTAAATAAGCAAGCGAACTCGAACCTCAATTGCATTTTAATGTAGAACTTAACAGGTATAATAGTAACGTCTACTTATTATTGATAATTTAGAGCTAACCTTTGCGTTGCGTTTAAAGCCACTAATTACTCTTTCATTAGTGGAGGCTCGGAAGGCACTGTAATTGTATATCAAAGTCCGGTCGACAAAACCAGAATGTAAATGTGTCACATAATGACTTTCCGTGGTGTTGTAGTTGTGCGTCATAATCTAGTATCGAGTGGCTATATTGGGCCGCTAATTTAGCAATTTATTGATATATAAATTGCTAAGCCAAGTTCAAACCAAGAGTAGGCAAAGCAGCACCCGTTAATATCACACAAACCATTTGTAACCAATTTTGACTCCTTCATAACTCTATTACTTTTTTTCTTATATTTACAAACATTGTCATTTTAATGACTGATTCACTGATTGGCATATTCATCAAAAACCTAATGAAATTCCAGAGGACCTGGTAGGTTATTGTATGTTTATAAAGAAAAAATCTGAAACAGTGAATTTGTAGTATTATATTTTTCTTCTATCAATCGATTTTATTAGCTAGCAGAATACTTAGCGCCTTGCAAAATTATAAAAGCAAAAATGTCTTCTTTATTTAAGGCCATACATAAATTTTCCGGGGTCCAGTGCTGCCCTATTTGAAATAAATTATTTGAAAGGAAACGGAGATATTATTTAAAATGTTGTCTTTTTCAAGCCCTAAATAACCCTTCAAACTATTTTATAAACTACTGTTTACAGTTTTTAAAGTCACTTTTGGCAAAAATGCTTTGGCGCTAGCTCAATCCGTGTCACATATAATTATTTTATATTATGATTTTATTACACACATCATACGTAAACCATCCTTCTTTTGTGTGGGGGTTTACAATGTGTGACATCTACAACCGCATATTCTACTTTGGCTGACGTGTCCCAAGGCTTTGTCAGCGTAAAGAAGTAGCGCAACCAGTAGCGGCGTTAGGGTAGGGCGCGGTTGGGCGACCGCCTAGGGCGCCAGATAAAAAGGCGCGACAGGGGGCGTTTTTGGGCAATGGGGGTCACAGGTAATAATATATAAAAAAATAGCAACTGGTTAATGGCGGCAACTCGCAACGAAGGGAGGAGGGGGTGCATTCAAATAAGAGTCTAGCTGCCTTCGTTTACAATGGGGCGGCGAATTTGAAGACTCCTACATCGTACTTGCACCCCTCCCTCCCCCCCCCCCCGTCGGCAGAAATAAATCCGTCAGAAAAAAAAAGTCTGAGTGAATTGGGGTTTGCAGTTTGGGGGCGGGGGGGGGTAAATTTTGCCCAGGGCGCTGGTAGAGCTAAAACCGGCACTGAGCGCAACTATATTCAATAATATTGAAATAGTGTCAAGTTCGTAATAATAATAGTAATGCAAAATTTATAAAATTAATTCCATTCCGAAAGATTTCTCAACTCTTCCAATTTGCACATTACTGATATGAATATTAAGATAATGTTCTCCTTTCTTTTTGTTGACGTAAGTATGACAAGGTTTCCATTGGTCAAGCTCAAGATCACGTTGGTTGTGGCATATCTGTGTGTGTATTGTATGTATTGTTGTATGTATACAGGGAAGGCGTGTGCGTGTGCGTGTGCTCAGGTCGTCAAAAGGCGTGTCAGGTCCTGTAAATCAATAAATTAATTTCTATTCTGCTCTTTGGCATACAAAACGAGCTAGGCATTTTTTATGTCATGTTGGCATTATTGCAATTTGAAAAACCTCAAACTAGTTGGTGTGGTTTCAACGTGAGTTAATGTTCCCACAAATGTGGCCACTTTTACCAAACACAAACAATAAAATAGTGTGACATAAAAAGTGCATTAAATTGTTCGTTTTTTGGTAAACATTTGGTACGCATAACAAGATAGGTACTTAGTAGTAACAGCGTAGGTATGTACCTATTTTTAGCTAGAAGTTTCAAAATCACTAATGGTTTACTATCATTAAGGTAGGTACATATATCATATGTTCCAAATTTATAATGACTCATCCGACGCCCGGGCATCGAACTCATGTGTTCAAAACAAGTTTAAAGCGCTGTAGGTTCACAGCTCACAATATTGTGTTTTTGAAAAATTACTGAATTTAAACTACTAAGTACAATTTAATTTTCAAAAATTTTACATACAAACAAACACAATATCCATAACACGATTGAGCCGTTTTGGCTCAATAGAATAGAATCACAAACATATGTGTAAATATACCTGTAAAAAATTATTTTATACAATCACCTATAAAAATAAAAATTATACCAAAAAGTGTATAATCTAAATACCGAGAAAAATTCACTACAAAAAATATTATAATATAATACTAAATATAAATAATATATATCCTGCCCATACTTCTGCTTGCTATTCCCACTCTTTTTCTGTTCAAGCGGTAAAATTATGGAATTCACTACCACGCATTATACGAGACTCCAAATCTTTCCCTGTTTTTAGGAAGAGAGTAAAAGAGTATAATCTTTCCTTAACGTAATGAATAGTATACCTATATACTATATATGTATTTGTTTATAGTTAGGTATTTATATGTATATGTATTTATGTATAATATGTGTTAATGTTTATTGATGTATTGTATATGTATATGTATGTTTAACATTTTAGATAAGTACTTATATGTATTTGTAACTATAATCTTTTGTACACGCCTACTACCTGTTTTCTTCAATTTTCCTCTCCTGGGTCTGCTGGAAGAGATTTCTTATGAAATAAGCAGTACCTATGTACTCTATTTTCTTAATTTGTAAGTTCCTTTGTTTGTATGTTGTGTACATAAATTTTGTAAATAAATAAATAAATAAATAAATAAAACAGCGAAACGCACGGGTCTAGTAAGTATTACCAGACAGGAAATTCAAAGCCTATGTAAAGAAATTACTTTGTGAGATGGCTTATTATAGGACCGATAACTATCATAAAAACAAAAAAGTCTGGCTTTAGCTTCATAATTAAGGTGCATTGGTACATATTAAATAACAAATTGACATTATTTTAAATTTCGTAATTCTTATAATTCAATTTAATTATGACATAACAAACAATGTTATCTCAATCCATCCATATAACTAATTTGAAGTTTTCCGTTTGTTAGTTGACGTCTAGAGAAGAGAAAACGTGCAGTGCAGTTTGTTGCCGCTTCTTCTGCACTTGCGCCTAGGAAGCGGCGTAAACTTAGCTGTAAGTAACGATTTGACGTCAACATTTGTGCAAAACAAAACATAGTGACTCATTATTAAGGGATATTATAAATATCCTATGATAATAAAGATATTTTGAATTTTACTCAATAAGCTTACTACTACCATTTTGTAAAACTTAACGATGTATAAACATGACGACGTTCAAGAAACGAGTAAAAGATTACTATCTGACTTTATTATCCTGATAATATATTTAGAAATATTAACATATGTGTTTATTATCTATATAAATGCTTTATGAATATGTATATATGTATGCAAGTATACAGGGTGACTTTTTAAACAGTGTCCAAATTTTTGGAGCAAGTTCAGTCCATGATACTAAACTACTTTCTATAAAAAAAGTTATCAAAAATCGATAATAATTTTTCGTCCTCCCATACAAAATCCGTCTGTCTGAGCGCTGATTTGTATGGGAAGACGAAATTTTTTTAGCGGATATACTATGTAATAAGTAATTATGGATTAAGATCTATTTTTGGTTGAGAAATTGACCTGTATTAGGAACTCAATTTTTTTATGTCTTAACATTTTAAACTGCCATTCAAGAATCAATAATACTTGTGATAATTCTTATAAGTCTTATAACACACATTAATAATTATGGCTTTAGTCTATTCCAGTCACAGACTTTAGGCTTGGTTTACATTTCGTGTTGCTCTATTGTTTGGTTGGTATGGTTTAAACCATAACTCCCCCAAATGAAGTTGGCAGTCACATAAGAGAAGGTGACATGTTGCGAAAGGTCTTCTTGTTTTGGATGGATAATGGTTTAAAACCAAGTAGGTAGGTACTAAAGTTAGTCCTAAAGTAGTAAACTAGTACTAAAGTTACGTTTTATAATAACTCGGTTCAGGTTTTGTAGTTTTGTAATCTTGAATAGAAATGCGTCCTATTCGTGACCTTTTATCTAGCTAGGTGACAATGTCACTGTAAGGTCAGATCACAGTTGATCAGACATCACATCACTCAGCGCGGGGAGCTGTTCATATCTGTACAGTTCATAACTGTGTACAATACATGACGGACATACCACAATAAGATACTTCGCAAGTTTTTGTACAATTACATTACAATACAACGGTACCATTACATTAATTTGTGGTGGCCGTAGAGCATCACTCCAGCAACCCCAAATTAATAAAGCGGCCAAGTGCGAGTCGGACTCGCCCATGAAGGGTTCCGTTCCTTAGCAGCAAGTAACATAACATAATAGTTCTAAAGGTAAATTGCGGTTTACGATTTATGACGTATTAAAAAAAAACTACTTACTAGATCCCGTTCAAACCAATTTTCGGTGGAAGTTTGCATGTTTAATGTACATCATATTTTTTTTTTAGTTTTATCATTCTCTGATAAAACTAAAAAAAGGCGGCACACATTTTACCACTTTGGAAGTGTCTCTCGCGCAAACTATTCAGTTAAGAAAAAAATTATGTTAGAAAGTTCAATATCATTTTTGAAGACCTATCCATAGATACCCCACACGTATGGGTTTGATGTAAAAAAAATTGAGTTTCAGTTCTAAGTATGGGGAACCCCCAAAATTCATTGTTTTTTTTTTATTATTTTTGTGTGAAAATCTTAATGCGGTTCACAGAATACATCTACTTACCAAGTTTCAACAGTATAGTTCTTATAGTTTCGGAAAAAGTGGCTGTAGGCGCCCTTTCGAACTTGTTCGAAAGGAATACCTCGCGCGAGGTTATGTGTTTGACCTATATGTATGTGTGACGTACTGGCAACACTGGTGGGCGGCGTTTGGTATATATATGGCAAGCGCCGACTGACAGATTTCACTTCATTATCAGGTGTCACTGTGTAAAGACATACCCCGTTGCCGTTGCGTTTTTGGCATGTCTTTAACGCGGCGAGTGCGGAAATAAATCTGTATGAATAAGCTCCACCTTGGCAGTGTGGGCAGCGTGGGGTGGTCGCAGTCCTAACATAACTTATTTTATTTTTGAATTGTGCCAATCCGTGCAAGACCTTTCATTTAATACCCCACTCGATAGGTTTTGGAAAAAAACGATTTTTAATGCCGCGTAATTTGGCGCCAAAAGTCCTCCATTTTGATTTCCATTAACTATTTTAATATAGCCCATAACACTAGTGGTTAAGACGAATCTATCCTTGTACAATTTATTAAAATCAGTTTAGCCGTTTAGTAGTTACTTGGGAACATATGATAGAATCATAGGGACATACATACAGGTCAAACACATAACCCTCCTTTTGGGCTTTGCCGCAGTCGGGTTAAAAACACAGTACATTTTTTTGAGTCTCTTATTTGCTGAAATAGTAATTATATACGTAAAATTTCCCGTTTTTTAATTTGGGGTTGCTGGAGAGAGCTCTACGGCCACCCCTAATTATTTTTTAATTGTACCGTTGTATTTATTAAGGTACACTTTTTTTTAAATAAGTACAAAACAGTACATGTGGTGTACAAATAGACCATGGAAGTAGAAATAGCAAAACCTTAGATGGGGTTGCTGGGGAGCATGACATAAATAAACGTAAAATTAAATATTTGCAATATTGATATACCTACCTACTAGAGATAAGTCGGTCTGTACAAAGTGTTTTCTATTGTTATTATCTACTCGTATAACACGCTAGTCCGCCAATCCGGAGGTTCGGGGTTCGATCCCCAGTCCTGCGTCTTGGGTGTTTATCTATATAATGTATTCATTATAATATAAATTATAGTATCGTTGAGTTAGTAGGTATCCCATAACACAAGTTTAAAACTTACTTTAGGCACAGAATACAGTAAGCTTTGGGGCTAGTTTGATCAGTGTAATTCGTTCTTATATAATAAAATATATATATCGATTGTACGTACAGTCAGTTTTAAATAGTTATGTTTTTATCTACGAGTAGTCTCATGCCGTAAAAACTTTTTTAAAGCTTAATTTTATTTATTAAAATCTGCTTCAACTCGATTATAAATATTGACATACTTTATGAACACTATACCTACTTACTGAAATTGAATAAAAATAAACGGGCAAGTGCGAGTTGGAGTCGTAGATGAAGGGTTCCGTACCTCCGTACAATGTTTTAAAACGCTTAATAAACACTTTTCTTGTATGACGACCCTCTTTGATTTTTAACTTCATCTTATTTTTAGCACTTTTTGTTATAGTGGTCATAGTAATACATAATCGGTGAAAATTTCAAGTATCTAGCTATCACGGTTCAAGAGATAGAACCCTGTGACAGACGGATAGACGGACCGACGGACAGACAGCGGAGTCTCAGTAATAGGGTCCCGTTTGCACTCTTTGGGTACGGAACACTAAAAATAAAATTACTTTGCAAAACTTCTTCTCTTACAAAATATTGATATACAGGCTGACTTTTTATCCACCTGCAAAACTTTTGGAGCAAGTTCAGTCCATGATACTGAACTACTTTCTATAAAAAAAATATTAAAATCGATAAAAATTTTTCGTCCTCCCATACAAATCAGCGCTCAGCCAAACGGATATTGTACGGGAGGACGAAAAATTTTTAATATAAAAATCAGCCTGTATATATAAATTACCACGTAGCTATATTTGAAGGCGGAGCAAACATTCATGCATCCATACATCCATACATACTTACAAACATTCGCATTCATACTATAGATTTATTGTGGTATAAAATGATAGGTACTTAAACACAAATATGGCGTAATACGAAAAAAATATGAAATACCTCACTCACTAAAACCGGTTGGCGCTCATAACATAACATTACAATTACATTGTGCCTACCTACGATACGAATATTAGTTACTCGTACTTACGAGGAAGGTTTATGTTGTGATTTTAGCAGTCTATACAATGTGGAAATGACATACCCGTAATAAATCGAACCACGGTCTATACTAGATCATTATTAGTACAATGGAATTAAAATAACAGCCAAAAAAAAAAAATATGGAATTTCCATTCAAAAGTGGGCAGCCGCCTAGCCGCCCGGGTGTTTGTATCCTGGTATCATATATATAACAGGGTATGTCCCTTCCACGTTGTATACAGGATCTAACAAAGTATACTGAAACTATTTGAAGTTTGAGAGTCCATGATAGTAAACAAATTTCCCCAAGAAAAATTATCGAAATATAAAAAATTATTTTTGATCTCCCATACGAATTGCTAATCAGCTGATCCGAGCTCGTATGGAAAGCAATTTTTTTTTTCATATTTCGGATATGTTCCTTGAAGAAAGTTATTCACTATCATGGACTGAATCTACCCTTGAAATAGTTTCAGAATATGTTGTTGAATGTTATACAGGGTCTAACAAAATATACTGAAACTATTTTAAGGGTGGATACAGTCCATGATACTGAACAACTTTCCCCAAGGAACATATATCGAAATATAAAAATAATTTTTGGCCTCCCATACAAGTTGACCGATCAGCTGATCCGAGTCTGTATGAAAAGCCAAAAAATATTTTTCATACTTTCACATATGTTCCTTAGGGAAAGTTGTTTAATATCATGGACTGAATTCACCCTTAAAATAGTTTCAGTTTATTTTGTTAGACGTTATATATGTCGCAGTCATCTGGTTAAACCTGCTATTTGATTGAATGACTAGCGCGTTCATTGAATGACGAAAGGACAACTCGTCAAGTCGTTGAATGCAACGTTCAACGTCTTGCTTGACTGAACGTCATTTAGCGAAGTCATTGAATATATAGCCGACTTTTTAATGTTTGGTTAGGGTGACCATGAGTTCGCAACTTAATGCACTAATGAAACTATTATATGGAATAACTCTATTATTTATTACGTAGGCACACGCAACACGTCACAGATCAAAACGTCTTATCTATAGGCCATGCCAGGGGGCTCTGGCTAGCTCTCAGGCTCCAAGCATTGCAGGCGCCGCGACCTTGAGACTGCTATGACGTCATCACCGCAGATAACACGGAAGTTAACCTTGCTTTAAATAAAAATAAATGAATTATAAAATGTCTCGTTAAATAGGATCTGTACGACTTTGTAATATTTGATTAGGGTGACCATAAGTTCGCAACTCAAAAGGTAAGCTTACTTTAGATAACAAAAATGAGGACATGACATGACACACCTTATTATGATTTTATATTGTATTTTAAATCTTAAGATAGGCGATACTGACTTTTTCTACCAACTACTCGTAATTCAAGGAATTCAAAGAATCAAAGACTAGGACAGAACTAGTCTAATATTTTATTTTTAAACCTCTAAATCTCCGAAAGTATATCTACTATTTTCGACAATTTATCAAAAAATATTTTCGTAAAAATATTTCGTAATAAATAGTGGGGTCCCATGTAGGGTGACTATAAAGATTAGGTATGCCTATCAGGTAGGATGCTCATGAGGATTTTGGGAGAATTAAAAAATTACTGATTTATAAACTGCTAAGTCTAAACTAATAAAAGATTGTAGTAGATTTATATTGTTTATATTATATACATTATACTTATTTTTATACATATATCGATTTCATTATATATCTATTATATAAATAAAAATAGTGTAGCCTCCTTGTAGCCTGCTTGTGTAATGTTTGTTTTTGTTTCATGTACTTAAATTAAGTCTTTATGTCGGCATCCTCGGAAGACCAGCGTTGAGGCTCTCGTCACAACATTATGCTGAGAGGAGTCCTTTTTGATACAGGCACAAATATGCCCATTTAAATATAATAATAATAATAATATAATATATACGGACAAACTACACTGATTAAGCTAGCCCCAAAGTAAGTTTTTAAACTTGTGTTATGGGATACTAACTCAACGATACTATATTTTATGACAAATACATATTTAGATAAACACCCAAGACCCAGGACAATTTGAAAAAGGCCATTTTCCAACTTGCCCTGGCTGGGGATCGAACCCAGAACCTCCGGATTAGCGGTCTAGCGTGTTAACCATTACGCCACGGAGGTCGTAAATATGTTTAAGAACATTGTTTTAGTGTTGTATCTGTGTCAAATAAAGCATTTTTCTTTCTTTCTTTAGATTGATGATATCAACACAGTGCTATCTGTGCGAGCAGTTTGACGCCATATTTGTTTTGGTGACTACTGGCGCTACTAGTGCTAAAAGTGGCCGCTTTTCGCAATTGTGCGTAGTAAAGCTTAACGTTCTCACTTTAAACTGTAAACAGTAGTTCATAAAATACTTTGAAGGGTTATCTAGGACTTGGTAGTAGCAAAATTTTAAATGATGTCTCCGATTTCTTTGAAATGATTTATTTTAAATGGGGGCAGCACTGGACCCCGGAAAATTCAGGTACGGCCTTAACTGGATAATTCATACGTTTGAGTAACAATTTTCCCGTAGACGAGATGTAGTTAGAAAAAGGTAAGCATTTCTTGTCTCTTTACTGGTCTACATCAGTCCACTGCTGGACTTAAGGCTTTCACTCTCTCTTTCATCTTAGCGTGTTCACAGTTGCATTCTCAGCTGTAATACTGTGAAGCTCGGGGTCCGCGGCTTTCCGGCTTTTCCTTCTCCACTTCGCACGGTCTTGAGCATCCTTGGTAGTAAGACGATTGGCACGCATATCATCCTTGACGACGTCAAGCCAGCATTTCTTGGGTCTACCACGTCTGCCGGGCCCCGGTGGAGGCATACATTTGTGTCCCACGTAACTTCCCACTGCTGGACTAAAGGCCTCTTCCAATAAAGGAAGGATTTGCCTGTATGCACTAAAAGTTCAATGATTTTTTAGGGAACCAAATGTCAGTCAGTCCCATCGACCCAGTCTGCACCTGGCATTTTGTAACTCTTAGCGTTATTATACGAGTATAACGTACGTTACGTTCGTTTGACCACTTTGTGCGAGAAAGTATTTGTGACGTGGTAAATTGCAGAAGAAAATTAAATAAGTAAATATGATTTTGGCGCTCCCCATTGATGCCGCCCGGTGCGATCGCACCGCTCGCACCGTTTCAGGGCCGCCACTAAGTAGCAAGCAATTAATATACCGGATATTTTTACTAATGCGCATTTTTTTGCAGCACGGTCAGTCCATAATACTCGGGGAACCCTTGTTTCACAGACAGAAATTTTATAGAATTTCGATTCGCAGAAAATTTAATTCTTATATTTTTATTTCTAATATTATTGTTTCAAAGACTATTATTAGAATGAAACATAATTTATAGAAACACAGTTCAATGAATTTTCTAATCTCATATTTGCATTTAACAAACTAATCAAACAGTAGAATATTTTTTAAAGAATATTGTTTCTTCGGAATATTCTTTCATGGAATTTTATTTGAATTCTTCTGTAAAAAAGTCAACTTTTGTTATTGAAAGTATTAGATAAAAACATTGTTCAATCAAAATATTTACCACTAGCAGTCCACCCCGGCTTCGCCCGTGGTACACACATAGCCTATGTCACTCGGGAATAGTGTAGCTTTCCAACGGTGAAAGAATTTTTTAAATCGGCCCAGTACTTTTAGAGCCTATTCATTACAAACATACAAACATACAAAAATAGGTTCAAATCTTTCCTCTTTATAATATTAGTGTAGATATGTTACAATTGATTAGAAATCGCTTAGGAAAAATCTATAGGTTAGGTTATGTTAGAACTGCGACCAACACACGTTTAAAACACTTTTTTTACTAAACTTCAATGAATTACATTACATTTACATTATATTGCATTTTAAGTAAAGTGTAAAGTTTTAGATTTTGCAGTAAGGAACTTTGTTCCCACCGGGGATACCACGACACCCATCCCCTTTTTTCCTAAATAAATATTCGGCACCTTGCAACCGTATTAAAATATTTTTCATATCGTCAGACATGAAGACATGTTCCACGTGTCACGTACCGTTCTAATTAATAGGTTAGTGTATCTGTCAGATAACGACAATTTTAATGGCCGCAAATGTAAATGTATAGTCTCAGAACAACTCGTCCAATACGCTCATTGTCTTAATCGCAGATAATTGTTGTCAATTGCTTTGTATTTGATTTACTCACGATAAACCGGGTGTAAATACCGTGTGATTCCCAGCTAAAAAATTCATAACTCCTACAAGACCACCTTACCTGTCGTAGGAGCTACTAACATAGTTACACTCGTGCATCTTACTTAACAAGGATTATATACATCGGGCGCAGGCTGCAAAAAAACCCGAGTGACGTCAGGCAATTGGCCGGGCGTAAAACACAGTCAAATCTTTTAAAGGTTTCCGCATTTTCTTCTCCACTTCGCATACGGACTTCACCTTTGGTGACATAATACGTGTGTTGTCAGAAAAAGTCGGAAAGCGTATACTGGGCTCCGAAGCACCACAGTTTTGCGACCAGGTACCTACGTGCTGTGGATATGTATGTATAAACATATACTCGTATCAGTCGACCGAAGATTAACTTGTCTATTTTCTAACAGACTACTTCTGACTTTTATTATCAGGTCTATAGAGGTACTAGTTTTTGCCCGCGGTTTGCTCGCGTATCCTACGGGAACATTAAATTTTTCCGGGATGAAAGGTACCCTATGTCCTTCTCAGTACTCCTAACTATGTGTATGTGATTTTTCAAGAAGATTGGTTCAGTAAATAAAGCGTGAAGAGGTAACAAACAAACAAACAAATATACAAACTCACTTTCGCATTTATAATATTAGTTAGGATTAGTTAGGCTTAGGATTAGGATTAGGATAGGATTAGGATTAGGATTATCAGGTGAGAAGAGATTCCCACTTGATAGTATCCGATCAGGTGATGAGAACATGATATCCGACGAGTGAAATAATGTTAGGCGACTCAATGAAAATAATTCGTCATCAAAGAGGAATCGACACAATACACGAATGGCACACTGCAAATTGCAATAGCAATGGCTTCTACTTAAAATTCGGTAGTGGGTATTTTTTTAAGTAAGTAGGTACTTATTCTATTTATTTGAAAACCTTAACTAATATATAGGTTCTAGCAAAATATACTAAAACTATTTGAAGGGTGAATTCAGTACATGAAACTAAACAACTTTCCCTATTGAACATATAGGTAAGTAATATGTACCTAGTAACCTATCGAAATATGTAAATTAATTTGTTCGCCTCCCATACCATTATTTATTTATTATTTACATAATACATATTAGTACAAGTACAGAAGTTTCACTCCGCGAAAGCAATTAAAGAAAAATATAAACGGGCAAGTGCGAGTCGGACTCGTACATTTAAGGGTTCCGTACCTCCGTACAATGTTTTAAAGCGCTGAAGAAACACGTTTCTTGTATGACGACCCTCAATGACGACGAGACTCAATTTTTGTTTAGTTTCGTGAAAGTTGTTGAACAAAAGTTGTTCAGTTACATCGGCTGAGGTTACCATCTGAGAGGTTTTGCGTTCTTTCATTAACACGATGTACCTATAAGTTATTTTCGAGTGTCATCAATGTCATCACCAATCATCTCGCAAACAGGTTTGATGCCTTCCAGCCTCCCAAACAAGCCGGTTTCCGTAAAGGCTTTAGCACCATGGCCCACATTCACACGCTGCGGCAGGTTATAGAGAAGACGAGGAAATATAACTACGTGATTACTGGTTCTTATTCTGTGGTATAACCATAACCAGCCGTTATGCGTGGAGTTTGTGGACTATGAAAAGGCGTTCGGTTCGATCGAAACATGGGCTGTGCTTCAGGGCCCAGTCCTTATTTTTAATGATTTTGACTGCTTTTTCGGAGCTGATTGAACCCAAACTATCTTAGTAACAATATCTATACTAATATTATAAAGCGGAAGAGTTTGTTTGTTTGTTTGTTTAAACGCGCTAATCTCAGGAACTAATGGTCCGATTTGAAAAATTCTTTTTTTGTTGGGTAGTCCATTTATAGAGGAAGGCTTTAGGCTATATAACATTACGTTCCGACAACCACGCGAACGAAGTCGCGGGCACAGCTAGTGTTAAGATATGTTCAATTGAAGTTTATTTAAGTATTAAAAAAGTGAATTAAACAATTTATTGATTTTCATTGTAATAGTTTGTTTAATTCCAAATAACCTGAGACGTGTTTCGATTTTTTGCGTTGTGCGACGTTTATGTCGTTGTTGTTTACACGGAATTTAAAACATGAAGTTGTTTTTAAATTACAGAGAAATAAAGACAAAGGAAAATCCTAAAAAATGAATGAGAAGATTTTAATAAAAAAAAAATAATTAATTCAAAAACTTAGTTAAAAAGGTTAAACTTTGAAGAAAATATAAGCGAATACGTCATCGGATTTCTTGCGCATATGACTGAGTTAAAAAATACACATTATGAAGATTGATTCATGCTTAAACACGTACAAAAATAAATAAAAATAATTTTTCTTTTGTAAAAATATAGAAAAATTTAAAGTTCTCCGAAATTCTTAAATAAATATGGGAACGAAAACGCTGATAAGGCAGACCGCTCCCTGCGCTTCTGAATTCGTCTAAATTCGTCTCCAGGGTGCATGTACAATACAGAGCGCAATGCGTATGTGTAGATAGAAAATATAGATTCGGGTGTTCAATCAAAAATTCCCACGGTCGAAGACTGCAGTCTTCAGTCTCTCCAGTGATGCCGAAGTACTGAAGTGCTTATATACAGTAACGCCACTATGTCAGTCCGAGTACAGGAGCAGTGCACGAGGGCTATTCCACTGCAAAGTGGTGTGAGACAGGGAGACGTTATATCTCCGAATTTGTTTACCGCTGCACTGAAAGATTCCTTCAAGCTTCTGGAATGGAAAGGACTTGCGGCATCAACATCAATGGTGAGTATATCACTCACCTTCGATTTGCCAACCATATCGTTGTCAGGGCAGAATAAACTCAGTGGCAGAATCCATGGAAGACTGAAGTACTATGCTCGGAGACTTTAATCGAGTTTCTCAACAGGTGGGCCTTAAAATGAACATGGACAAAACGAAAGTAATGTTGAATATCCATGTTGCGCCCCTACCTGTTTGTGTTGGGATTGAGAGCTTCCATGCAGCTCCACCCTCGAAGTTGTAGACCAGTAGATATGTGCTTTTATTTGGTTGTAAAAGGTTGTGTGTGTTTAGGTTTTACTTCATATAAAGATTAATCTATTCTATTCTATTCATAGTTTGAGAAACAAGATAAAAGAGGGAATAGATGAACATAAGTACATAGTTCTTATTTTCGTGTATAATGCAAATGACTCGCATAATATTAGCGATGTTTAGGTATAGCAGCTGTGAGTAGAAGTAGTTTCGTTACATCACTAAATACATGACAAATAGATATCGGGCTCACGTGGAATGCTATCTCGATAACAACGCACATGTTTTAAATCAGCTTGTATTAGTTTATTTAGTTATTTTTTTATTATTATTTATGTTATAAATAAATAAATAAATAAATATATACGGACAAATCACACTGATTAAGCTAGCCCCAAAGTAAGTTTTAAACTTGTGTTATGAGATACTAACTTAACGATATTTTATGATAAATACATATATAGATAAACACCCAAGACCCAGGACAATTTGAAAAAGGCCATTTTCCAACTTGCCCTGGCTGGGGATCGAACCCAGAACCTCCGGATTAGCGGTCTAGCGTGTTAACCATTACGCCACGGAGGTCGTCTCTGTTGAAATACAGATTTACTTTAGGACTTGGTTTATACTAATTTTACCCAAATGAAGTTGTTAGTCACGAAAGAGAAGTTGCATAGTATAATAAAACAAGGTATTCTCTTCCCGTGACAGTCACATGATCAAAGAGAGAGAATACGTCATCAGTTGGGAGTGTTGCCACTGTGTGTGTGATTGAACTACCCGAGCAAAGTGCATTTTCGTGAAATAGTGTATATTTATTTCTTAAAATTAAACAGATCAATCGCGCGATTATGAAATAGTTCAGTTATTATTTTATATTAATTAACTAATTAAGAAAGATCTTAAAATTACCGGAAAGAACAATCAGTGGTAACTTTTCGTGACATTCGTGACGTAATCTTGGGCAATCGCGGGAAGAAAATACCTTTCTATGATTATGATACCGTGGGGGCTTCTGGTTATGGGAGTTTTCGAATGACCATGTTGCGGCCCTACCTGTTTGTGTTGGGAGCTCCACCCTCAAAGTTGTAGACCAGTATGTGTTTTTATTTAGTTGCGGACGAAACCTGTGTGCGTTTTAAAATGTTTTTGTGGTACTAGCAACTCCTGGCGTGTTCCAGCGGTAGAGTGGTGATCTACAGGCATAAGGCGAAGATATAGGCAAATGGCCTTGAAGTGTGAAATAAATTGTTAACTCGTAAATGTGGTGATGATTTCCATATTTCTCTTCGTCATGCACTAGATAGCCCTTTGAATTATTTTATGAACTGCCGTTGAAACTATTATTGGTGATCCGCCTAGCTTTAAAACTTGCCGTGACCACTTTTGGCGGAGGCAAGTTTTAAAGCTAGACGGACTAATGTAAATACTTTCAACGGTGGTTTATAAAATAATTTAAAGGGCTATCTAGTGCATGACGAAGAGCAATATGGAAATTATCTCTATATTTACGAGTTAACAATTTATTTCAAATGAGGGCGCCACTTCAAGGCCATTTGCCTATACCTTCACCACTCGAGCTCTTCCGTTCTTCGCATGGCCCATGGCTCATCATTAAAAATAAAAATAAAATAATTTTTAGTTCAGATAATTCAAATCTATATCTTTCATTACATGGCAGAAGTCAAACTACGTCAGATGTACGAGTACATCTTTCGAGACAAGAGAAAGAGCTGCTGCTATTCCCGCGCAGATCGTAAAGGGCAAGCGATGGAATAGGCGATACTCCTAATTAAGTACGTAATTAGGCGATGATTGATTCCCTTTTCCTAATCGTTTGATAATAATTTCCCCACCATCTCACTGACGGCCTTTATCCTAACGGCTGTGAGACCGACGCCACAAAATACAACAGGTATTAGTTGCCGTCAAATAACACTTTCTTACTAGATAAAACCAAAACGTAATCCCAATAGGTACGCGAAATGAAGACATTTGTTTTTTATCTATGATTATTCTTATATGCTTATTATTTAATTAGGTAGGTATGTGTTTCACCGATAAGAGGCTTAAAGATAAGATAAGATCTTTCCTTATAGATAAGATGTTTCCTGAACTGAATGACGACGGTTTAATTACGTGGTGATAGGTACCTATTTTGCTTTATTGAAAGAATGTAGTAGGGTAGGTACCTATGAAGTAATGTGTATTTCTTCCGTGTTAGTCTGGGAGAAAGTTAAAAACTTAGAATGTACCAGCTCTTTTTCTTCCCAAACAGATCGTAAAAGCCGATCGGATCGAGGGAATGGGAGAAAATGCGAATCAGTTAATAGGCGATGCGGCTAGCAACCCATCACTATTTAAATTTCTTTTTCCACCTTCTCGCCCCCTTATCATTATCCTTATCCTTACACATTGCTTCGTTTCTCTGCTGTCTCTATCCATAAGCTGAATATACACGGTTATTTTTAATTAACCGGCAACCTTTTTGGAGCAAGTTCAGTCCGTGATACTGAACCACTTTCCATAAAAACAATTATCGAAAAACGAAAACAATATTTCGTCCTCCCATACAAAATCCATTCGGTTGAGCGCCGATTTGCATGGAAGGTCGAAATTTTTTTTTCGTTTTTCATTAATTGTTTTTATGGAAAGTGGTCCAGTATCACGGACTGAACTTGCTCCAAAAAGGTTGCCGGTTAATTTAAAATAAATCTGTATAAATGATAATATATAAATCATAATTAATTTTTTTTATTTTATTTTATTTATTTATGTTGTTATGTTAAAAATGTTATAAAATTAAATTTTTTAATAATATAATTTAATATTTAAGTAACTGGCATCTAGTGCCTGTATGTTTGCTGTGCCCTTACAGGGCGTCACTTGTACTGAAAAAATGTAAGATCTAAATGTAAAACAGTGATTTGCAATAAATTATGATTATGATTATCACGCTAAAAGTGGCCTTTGGGTAGATACAATTTAGAGTTGTTTGTGTTTTTCATTTACCTATGTTTATTCCTAATACAAGTAGTCCTAAAATAAACCATTTCGAGATAAGACATAAATATTTTCTGAGTCAGTTTCACCACACCCGCACCCCAAGGTCCTCAAGGTGCAATTCTAAGACCGTTCCATTTCTTAGTTTAAGTATATCAATGACAACAGGCTAGCATAGTGGGGTTTGCTGATGCCACCTCACTAATATTCATAGCAAAGATGCTATAGGGCGGTGAACACCTTGTTTCCGTTTCTGATTGGTTTTCAGCCAAAACGTCTTAAATACGGAAAAGACCCAATGCATTCGTCTCTCTCTTACCAATGTGAGGCAAGCCTGCATTGACATACTGTTAAAAAATCCGATCTGGTCGAAGTGGAAAAACTACCTTTTTAGGAATCACAATCAATTCGAAACTTCATAATTCACGTAGCTCTGCAGCTTACGCTGTTAGAAGGAAAGACAATTGAGTGAGAGTCGTAGCTACGTATCTCACTCAATTGTCTTTCCTACCTAGCTACCTAGCTACCTAGCTAGGTACTCCTAGACTAGCTTTCAATTACTTTCACAGTCTAATGTCTTACGGGATACTTCTATGGAGAAGTGCAGCCGATTTACACACTTTTTGGGCCCTTTATGGCTGAGAATTGAAAGACTCCGTCAGATAATTGTTTAAGAAATTGATATACTTACTATAGTATCTCAGTACTTGTGCCTTTCGTTCATATTTGAAAACTTATTGTATGTAAGGAAAAATATTTCAAATAATAAAGTACTTACATACTTTATGAGAAGACTTATTACAGGACCGATACTTCCTTGAAGACAATAAAGACTGCAACAATCCTAATGTCATAATTCAGCAGAGATAAGTCGTTTTGAAAATACTTGTTAGTATTTGAAATGCAAAATACTTATTTCCATTTTATATTACTTAAATATATATATTTTTTACATTTTATGTGGAATACCTCAGATTAAAGTCTGGAATACCTTTTAGGACATGTCTTGTATTTTTAAAATGCAAAAGTAGATACCATGCGTGACAGGCTTTGCTAAAATAGGTACCTACGTATTATTATTATTAGGTACAATGATGATGATGAGAATACGATAATTATGTACAGCGATACATATATATCAGCCGGCAGCCCGACCGCAATGGGGTCAATATCAGTAATACCTAAGGCAATGTCGCAATACTGGGTCACCAGTACTCCTGCTGACAAGTGGACATTACAGACTAGCTGTTGACCGCGTGGTCAAAGATTATTTGAAAATCCCACGGAAAGATAACTTTTTTTAGAATAAAAGGATTTATCTAAATAGAATTTATTAAACTGATTGTTGTTCCAGAATTTGGTGGCTGCGTACTTGCCACAATAAGCGGCGGTGAAATAACGGGGCATGACGAGGGAGGGAGTAATAAGATACTCTCGTTTTGAGACCATACCAGGTTTTCATATAGATATGAAGGTTTTTGACATTTGATGACCAAAATAACAGAGAAGCAAAATGAAACTTTCTTTGCCCTCTAATTTTTAGTAGTCTAGCGTTTTTAGGATGTACGATGCTGCATGCAACCTACATGCTGCTTCTTTTTGAACCTCATTTTTTCTTCCTTCATTCCAATTTTCTTTCATTTCATTTTCAAATCTTTTACGCACCCCTCTTGATTCCACCCTAAGAGCAATAATGTACCTTATGTACCTTGATTTCACCTCCCTGATTTTGACGCATTCCACCATCATCTCTTACCCTGACTACCTAAAATATCTGCTGTACCTATATAAATAAATATTATTCAGCCTAGTTATTACAAAGTTGTGTAACAAATAAATTTTATAAGTATAATCTGTTGTTGTTGAGTCTTTCTATATTTTCCACTCCTATCTTTACCTATCTTTCCTCATATGTAGGAACTCGCCTGGAGCACCGGGAAGTCGAGGTCCCTCAAGGGTAAGGAGTACCATGTGTCCGAGGTGGGATTTTATAAAAAAATCGTGTTATATTTTGCGTTGGCTCTTGTTTGCATTACAAAATAAGGTTATTTTGAATACAAACAAGAACTGCTGAGGCTGAAAATCAATTAGATATGGCCGACAAGATGTTTTTCACCGCAGTGGCATCTTCGCAATGACGGTCTTTTAAAAAAAATAAGAGACTTGTCATCGGCAAACAACACGATGCCAGCATGTTTCTCAACCATGTAAGGCGAGTCATTGACGTACACTAAGAACAGGAGCGGTAAAAAAATCGAACCTTGTAGTACCTACACCCATTTCAATATTAGATCCGTTTGACTTTATGCAATTTATATCAATAGTCTGAAGCCTATCCTTTAAATATGATTGAATGAGGTTTATTAATTTATCATCAAATCCGTACTGATAGAATTTGAGCAAAAGTGTTGGATGATCTACGCTTTCTATCAAATGCTTTTGAGAGATCGCAAAAGGAACCGATTGCATCGTGCTTGTTTGCCCATGCGTTGTAAATATGAGTAACTAGCGCTACCCCCGCATTGATGGTCGATTCCCTTCAGTAAAACCAAACTGATGGCTATAAAAAAAGTTATAAGTGATGTCGCATTTGACTGAAAATTGGCAACATGGAGATAGGTCTATAGTGGTGACATCGTGGGTCAAGTCGCTGGATTCCCTTCAATATGATTAAATTCAGCAATGGCTAACTCACGCGTCAACCCGTAGGAGGGTACCACCAGTAGGGTAGCATGGCTTCGTTTTTCAAGACTCGTTCGCAAGTTTACATGTTACCTATATTGTGATAATATTAACATTATATATGACATACATAATATCATCGTAAACTGACAAAGCCCTTCTGGCGCGTAGGCGACCAATCCTGCGTGTAAATGAGTTTCCTTTGGTGTTTCTTCTCAGCAGTGATAATTGCGAAACGCTAGTATCGGTAGATTTTTTAAATATATAAATGAACATTACACGTAATGTGCACTAAAATTATTGGCATGTAAAAGTCCTGCAAGGGTCTAAATAAATATTTTTGATTCTAAGCTTCTTCATAAAGTTTAAATTAAATTAAACCAAATTCTTCAATAGTTTTAAATGCTAAAAATACCTACAACATGACATTCAAGTAGGTAATAATGACTTGTAAATTAATAAGGAACTATTGAATTATTATTATGAAATAAGTACGAGTTGGTAGGTATTTAAGGCAAACATGAATACATATTAATTATCTATGGATGACATTACGCCGAAGTGGAAAACAAAAATCTTTGTATTAATTTAACACGATGATGACACACCCACCGTTTCGCGGCCGATGAAACCTCAGAACAATAAAAGTTTATAAAACCCATATCTCAGGTTGAAACGGACGTGAACGTCACTTTAATGACATTCACTATCTCAGGTTGAAACGGACGTGAACGTCACTTTGAGTGACATTCACGAAGAGCAAACGAGTCGGGAGAGGTCAAGAGGGCGCCTGATGTTAATAATCTAAATTTTGCTTTCACGCATACAAATTTACTGTAGGGAATCGCAGCAGGTTAATGAGGCTGCTTTTGGTTTTGAGGTTTTTTTTTCGTTTCACAAAGAATATTTAAGAGTTATTTAAAAAGTAAGACATAATATGATGACTGCCTTATCTATATCTATACTAATATTATAAAGCGGAAGAGTTTGTTTGTTTGTTTAAACGCGCTAATCTCAGGAACTAATGGTCCGATTTGAAAAATTCTTTTTTTGTTGGGTAGTCCATTTATAGAGGAAGGCTTTAGGCTATATAACATTCCGACAACCACGCGAACGAAGTCGCGGACACAGCTAGTGTTTAATACAATTATAAACCAAAGTTACAAGTGCTAATTTATTGTATTTCTTAAATATGTTATAGTATAATTCTGAGGTGATTTGAAGGCAACTTCGCAATGTTTTTCTATCGAGAAAATTTTAATCAATCGTGTTTTCGAAACATATAATGCATATAGTTAGTCCTGAACTTTGCTGTAGGTAATTTTATTTCAAAGTGAGTACCTATTTCGTTACTATTGATAATATTCAACATCGCTCTAAGTACTATTAGGGTCATTTCTTCTTCTTCTTATTTAAGAGCTTAGTGGCTCTTGTCGGTGGAGTATGCGCCAAACTTCTCGGTTCTCTGCCTTACTTTTTAGTGCTTGATACGACATGACCCTTGCTTTTTCTTTCAGTTGGTCGACATTTATTATTATTACATCTATTAGGGTCATACGGGCTCTTAATACCACTTGGTTGGGAATCGATTATACCTCGCGTGGAAAAGTCAAAGAAAGTCTCATAATTCATTTAGTAGTAATTTATTGAGTAGGCGACCAATACTGTCTAAATGAATTTCTTTCGGCGTTTCTTCTCAGCAGTGGTCGTTACGAAAAGTCAAAGATACTTAAAATAATTCATTTTATTTTCTAAGGAATTTTATACTTTTAATTTGTATGCATTTTAGTGATGTTACCCGACTGATTCAGAAGAAGGAAAATGTTTCAAAGTATTCCTATTAAGGCTAGTACTTATATCTTCCAAGCGTCAAACCTTGGAAGATATAAGAACTAGCCCTAACCCCTTTTCAGTTTTGCTGTTTTTGTCTACATTAGTTATCTGCGCAATATGGTGTTTGTGACGCGATCTTTTTTTCGCCTGACACCAAAAATGCTATGCTCCATCGCCGTAAGTTCACAAACCATCAATTTGGACATTTGCGAATCCATCAAAGACCACATTTGATCACCGTAGGTTAGGATGGGCAAGATACTCATGCTGACGAGGCTCTTTTTTAGGCAAATTTGGAGATTGCCCTTCAGTAACTTCTTCAGCGACCAGAAGCTTCTCCAAGAGTCCGATTCTTCGGGCGAATCTTTATAATGGCGATTACTAAAGGAGACAATCTGCCCAAGGTACACACACTCGTCGACACACTGCGCGACTTGCCCATCTACCTCGACCCTACGTTTCGTGCCACTGATAAATTAATTGGGTCTTTGCTGTGTTCATTTGTAAGTAGTCCAAATTAATCAAATGTTTATTCAATAATTAGGCCTTTGCAGACACTTTTACATGCCAGCTGAGCATGCTAATAAGTTTAATATACATCACTACATAGTATAAAACAAAGTCGCTTCCCGCTGTCTGTCTGTCCCTATGTACGCTTAGATCTTTAAAACTACGCAACGGATTTTGATGCGGTTTTTTATAGATAGAGTGATTCATGAGGTTTATATGTATAATACATACCCGTGCCACAGCCCGTGCGAAGTCGGGGCGGGCCGCTAGTTACGTATAATGTTTATAAATATTAATTTTGATAAGATTTGAATACGATACTAGCGTTTTGAATCTATTACTGCTTAAGCTTTTATTTAACTTGTAATGTATGTATGTATGTAGAGGGAGGGAGGCATTTGCCCATCAGTGGGACACGTGACGGCTGGAAACGAGGCAACCCTTATCGAGTTTGGGCTCGTCTGATTCGTCTTGACGAGTACTTTTTATTTAGATGGTATCCAGGGTCTGATGATGGAGCTGGAAGGTGGAACTCTGTAATGAAACGCCGCATTCCCATCGAGTTTGGGTTTTTTTTCCGTCGCACTGCCTTTACAAATGAGGTGTGTTTGGTTGGAAGCGGCTTGGCGTACCGTGGTGGGCATCAAATTAAATTTAAACATTCACATTTTAAAAATAGTATTATTAGCTGTAACTCGCCGCTTTGCTTGCATTAACTGGATGATTGTACCTACATTACAGTTAGAATTTACTGCCAGTCGGGTTTCAGTTTTTAAACTTATGTAGTTATGTTGATCATACTTTTTTAAATATCACTGTCAATAAAACATAAGTAATTTATCTTAGAATAGGTAATTTTTGTTGTAATTTTTTCTACTTAATTAATGTAATTGTAGAAAATGCATGCAAATCTGATTGATTCTAATTGTAATAGGCAAGTTGATATTGACAATACTGTGTCTACCAGCCAAACTTTAGCTGTTAAGTACACTTATACCTAATGCATTTTAAGAGGCGGCATAATTTCACAATAAATAATAATAATATCTTGTAAATATATATCTTTCGTATTTCTGTAACACCCTATACTTGTATAAGTAGTTTAATGTAACGAGAAACGTCTACTTATCTGGATCCTCTGAAAACCAGTCTTGACTTGAAGCTGGGAAAAGCAATTTGGTGGCATTTTTATTATAAGAATTATGTGTTCATAGTAGTTCTTAATATAGTACTTATTCATATTTATAATACCAGTACCTACCTAGTATTTAAGTAGATATTTTGCTTTTTGGACACACTTTTCTCTGTTTGTCCCTGGTTTATCCCTATTAAAAAGTAATTAGGTAGGTGGCTCAAAGAAACTCAATGTTCTTAATATGAAGAGTTTATTAATAAACAACATAGTGTGAATTATGTATTGAATGTATCATTGGGGAAGAAATTTTATATACAATATCAGGTATATAACAACAAATCCTATATTTCCTAAGTATGCGAAGAGTGCAGGTTATATATATTTATATTTTTAATATTGGTATTTTGTATTAATTTTATCTGTTACTGTGTGCTATATCATTCTTAGGTTGTAGTTGTAGGTATAGGACATACAATCTAAAATAGTAACTCACGTTTTCTTTTGAATCCCTGGGTAACTTTGAGGGTGATGCCGTCGAACTCAATGTCCACCGCGCTCGGCGGCGGCAGGTTGACGTGCACAGTCCGGAACTCATACTTGTCTTTGCCACTTTCTTTCTGTCTAAACCTCTGCAGTTTTGACAACGTCTTCTCCATTTTCTCACTTTTAAACGTCCACCTCAAAACGCAACATACAACATAATTTTGAGGTAATGTTACTTTAAAATTTATTGCAAATAGGTAATGTTACTTTAAAATTTATTGCAAATTTTTCGTGTTTTAATACGATTTTGTATACCTAATATTTGCCTCGCGGTGCGCGACGACGCTTGTGCTGGGCGCGAGCGCGGTAAACGACTGCGTCGTGTCACTTGTATGTAACATGATACTCGCTAATACAATAACAAACAGCGACGTCGATTGTAGTAGATAGTTGCAATTACCGCCATATTGATTCACTTAATCGAATAGTCATTAGATATTTCCTTATTGATTTGGTATTTATGGAATACTGGTAAGTAAGTATATCGATCGGCGCTCGCGTAGCCCAGGCATCTTTACTACTGTGATTTACCAGTTAGGATGTTCCGTTTCGTGTTATCAGAGTGACCTCCTTCCGGCGCGGCGGTGGCACGTTTAGCGGGTCACACAGGCTAATCTTATTTTCGACATATTTGTTAGTAAAAATACTCTGATTTTAAAATCTTTCCATGCTGCTGTGAGAGTTACCAGCTGCTTCTCTTCCCGTGCAAATCGTGCAATATGAGAAATCATATCAGGGCGGCTAGCGCTGTGACCTAGCGACCCTTTCTGGGTTCCATATTCCACCTACACGCCCACCATCATTGAAAATGGTCTTTATACCCTTTAGGGATAAAGACGTGATCAGTATCTATAATATGTAGAAATGGTTTAAAAATCTAAGTAGATATGATATACTTACTGAATACAGCTCATACCTACGTTTTTAGATTTATTGCCTCGAAAAAAATTTTTTTCCTTGCTAGGATTTAGTAACCTGAAAAGAAAAAAACGGAACCCCTAGCAGTGTTTTTCAACCTTTATCGTGACGCGACCCTCTCAGTATGTAAAAAAAATTCGTGACTCCCTCCTCTGTCTTCAACTAGAGTTAATGTTACAAATATCAAATCCATAATTTTTTTTTTCATAATTAGCGATAAGTACTTAATACATACTTATTATAGGACCGATGACTATCTTAAAGACAAAAAGGTCTGGCTTGTGCTTGGCGCGGGTCCCTCTTAAAGGTTTGAATACTTAGACATGTCATAATTTAGGTACATTGGTACATACTAAATTTACAAATTGACATTATTTTAAATTTCGTAATTCTTATAATTCAATTTAATTATGACATAATAAACAATGTAATCTCTGTCCATCTATATAACTAATTTTAAGTTTTTAGTTTGTTAGTTGACGTCTTTGGAGAAAACGTGCAGTGCAGTTTGTTGCCGCTTCTTCTGCACTTGCGCCTAGGAAGCGGCGTAAACTTAGCTTTAAGTAACGATTTGACGTCAACATTTGTGAAAAACAAAACAAAGTGACTATTATTAAGAAATATTATAAATATCCTATGATAACAAAGATATTTTGAATTGAATTTTGAATTGAATTGAATTGAATTGAATACTCAAGTAGCTACATACAACAGACTTTTTTAAATGGATTTCATTGCGTCCGGGTATAACCGCCAAACCGCCATTCGGCATCTGTTGGACGAGCACAAACCATATTTGAATTTATTAACGTGACTTGTAGAATTTTAAAGTTTTATATTTTCAATACATTAAAGTTAATAATGTAAAGATACCTACTTACTCGCATAAATTAAACTAAAACTTGTGACTTGTTGAAATTATTAGAAATGAATCAATATTTAAAATGGCATCTTGTGTCTTGGGTCGCGACCCACACGTTGAAAAACACTGTCTTATAGGATCACTCGAGTGTCTGTCTGGTCTGTCCGCTGACGCAGCCAATTTTTTCCAAAACTACTGGACCGATCGAGTTGCAATTTGTTCCACAAATGTCGTTGACTCAAAGACAAACGGATAACGTACCTAAATACCTATTTAAATAAAATTTAAACATGAAGGGCCACTTACAACCAGGCCAGGCCAGGAATATTTGAATAAATGCAAGCAATATCATGTGACATAACATAACAAATAAAAGGGTTTGATGTAAGATTTTTTATAATTTTTAAATAAATAAATATGAATATACTTTTAGACGCTAATGATCAAATGCGGACAAGCATGTTACCTATAAGAAGATCCCTTGTCCCCGAGACTATTATAGTCTCATTGCGGCCAAATTACAAAATAGTTTGGAAAATCCAAAAGTGCACGCCTCATAATCTCACTTTTCACAATTAAATTGATTTTGATTGTTTTATTGCTAACTTAAAACGAAGAAAAGTATGTGTCGGCTTTAACGCACGACTGGAGATTATTTTTAACTTTTATTTTTAACTTCCCGCTGAGAAAATTGAAAATTTTCAAAATTCGGGACGTTATTAGTTTCACCCCCTTTTTGAAAAGTCGAGTTTTCATCAGATCTCGACGTTTAAAGGTCTCAGGAATCTTCCCTGACCACTCACAAGCAAGTGTCATGCACCCTATCCGTATGTGTGTGTGGGTGTGTATGTGACCCGCTTATAGCTCTTGAACAACTAAACCGATCGGAACCAAACAATAGTAGCTTTCCAAAGAGTTCTATACAACTCAGATTTCCTGTGAATTTAAACCGATTCGGACCGGTAGATTTTGAAAAATCTCAAAAAAACTAAGCAAAAACAAGAAAAAGACACAAGACTACGTCACGAATGTCAAGAAAAGTGTTACCACTGATTTATCTTTTCATTCTCAATTAGTTAATGCAAATTAAATAAAATATTAACTAACTTATCGCTTTTTTTACATTTATTCGTCTTTCATATTTAATAAAACAAACAAAATCACAACATTCTTTATTCAAATTTCTTTTTACTTCTTTTCTTACTTGCCAGTTACACATTCGTACTCATCACCTGTATTTTATAATAATAATTACGATTAAACTACATTGAATTAGACCGTGATCTTCGAAAGGACTTAGTTTTGGATAATACTGAAGCGGATAAAAAAAATGGACTTGATCAGATAAGTTTTTCGGGAGTTATCGTGACCACGCCAGTTTCCATACATACAGACACACAGACGTCCACAAAATGATTTTATTAAACATTGTTTTTATTTATTTAAAAGGCAAAATGTCTTTTAAAAATGTCATAAGTGTTGAAACTAGTGTTTTTCCTTGACATTTATGTGTAAGTATTATTGTACAAGTGCGATAGAAAATAAATAGAGACACATTTAGTTAAAAAAACACTTGATTTTTGTAAGGCGAGAGTAGAGCACTACCTCATGCGCTTCGCTTATGAGGCGTGCAATAGTTAGTTCAATGTTACACAATCAATTTGGTTTTGAAAGGAAGAAATTTTTTAAGAAGATTTAAGGGATGCATTGAGGGAAACACTGTTCGAGTAACCTCAGCAATATGTGTATCCCAATTTAGTTTGTCATCTATAAAGTACCAAGCATATCTTTTACTGAATTATAAAAGGGAACACAAGTAGGTATTTATTGGGCTTTTCAGAACACACATCCTTTATGTGTTCTGAAAAGCCCAATAAATACGTTGAAATTTAAATACTTAATTGGGCTTTCTAATTCACTTTAACAAAGGCCCTCCGCCCCTTTTGGGTCAGTTCGTTACACTTTCAGTCAGAACTACAATATTTATATCCATTTGGGCTTCCAGTCGCATTTTATGTCGATGAGCATTTTTGGAAACGCATCTTCCACTTCAGTCAGGTCTACTTCTTTTCCATCTATTCTGGTGACTTCCAATCGAATTTTAGACCATAATGTAGTGTATTTTTGCGAAGGTATTAGAATAGCATCATATTGCTCATAATTTATAATTTTAACTATGTGAAGACCAAGTACTTTCTCAGAAGTAATTATTATATCCACGTAATCTCCAATATTCAAAGATGTGTCAACTGATCCGGTGATAGTCATTTTCACTGTGCGAATGCCACATATTTTTCTCTTATACATGATTACAATATCCACGTGATCCCCAATATTCAATGACATGTCAACTGATTCGATGAACAGGTAGATATTTTGAAATAGCTGATACCCTGTTTTCCGAACTACTTTACAATAACTGATCAAAATTATAACTGAATCACATACTTATATCATATCACAGAGTCAGTTTGTTTCGATATATATATAAATCGTTGCTTAACATATAAAAAAACATTCAATCAAAAACTGTCTTAGTGGTTAAAAGGATGAAATTCGTTAAACAATCTCAAACTTTACAATTGAGTAGAATATGTCCAGAGGAAAAAGCAGATGTTTCTCGACATGGTGACCTTCTACCTAATACTATTCGATGTATTATTTGCGGTCCCTCGAATTGTGGTAAAACTAATTTAATCATAGGTCTTCTATTACATGAAAATGGTTTACGTTTTAAAAATGTTTATCTTTATGCAAAAACATTGTATCAACCGAAATATGTGTTTTTAGAAAATGTTCTTAATTTAGTGCCAGATGTATCATTTGTAAAATATAAAGATAATGAACTTGTTTTAAGTCCTCACGATGCAAAATCACACTCAGTAATAATATTTGATGATGTCGCATGTGAGAATCAGTCCAATATGAGGGATTATTTCGCAATGGGTAGACATAAATTTATTGACTGTTTTTACTTGAATCAAACGTACAGTAAAATACCTAAACAGCTAGTAAGAGACAACGCAAACCTTTTAATACTATTCAAACAGGATGATGTGAACCTCCATCATGTATATGATGAACACGTTAATTCTGACATGTCGTGGTCCAAATTTCGAGAAATGTGTTCAAAAGTATGGAGCGAACCCTATACCTATTTGGTAATCAATAAAGATTGTATAAAGAATAAAGGCTGTTACAGGAAGAATTTTGATACTTTTATCTTGTTTGATGAGGATAAAAATACGAGCATATAAGAAGATTTATTCGATAATCATCTTCAGTTGAACTATTACCATACTAAGAAAATAACGTATATTCATCAAGTTCAAAATGGAAAAAGAGTTGAAGACTCAGATAGTTAAAATAGCAGAAGCTGTTAAAAAGAAAATCAAAGATATGAAAAGTATGGAATCCTATAATGAAAATGTTTTGAATACAGTTTTTAGACCTGTTACTGACCCAATGCATCAGTTGATTAAGGATGGGGACCATAAAATTAAATCAAAAGAAGCAAAGGATCATCATATTCAATCGCCTCAATCGCATTTTAACAAAACTCTTAAGAATAATATTTTTCAACCAAATTCTGAAGATGAATGTGGTGAAGATGATTCTGATGAAGATATTAGTTTAGAAAAATCTAGAGACTACCAATACCAGTAATACATCGTTTAGAACCGTTGAGTCAATACCTAGTCCTAGTCAAAATACTTCGTCCTGGTCACTTTCCTCCGAAATATTTAATGATGTACCTTTTGGTGTTAGACGAGAACGAGGTAAATTAATGATGGGTTCAGCACGTGTGCATATAAACGATCAAAATATTATATCTGTAGCAGGACGTGATTATCAAATTACACCAGGGTTGCAGGAGCTATTGTTAAAAAAAATACCTAATTTGGATGTGGTGACTGAAAATGACTGTCAAGAATATAAAACCATGTTATTAGACACAAATGCTCATCGACGAGACTTTGATCCCAGTAAACCAATTAAATCTAATAAAGGACGGAAGTACTTGCATATCATTAAACCGCTTTTTAGACTGCGAAAGCCTTCGACATCTTCTACCAGTAATGTTGATGATATCAGCGCTGGAGAAGGTTTAATACTTAAAAAGAAATATAAAAAAAATACTGACTACGTTTACTGGGATGACCCTAACGAATTAGTGGAAAGGCTAAAATTATTAATAGCTTCTAAAGATGCCGGAAACACTGGTCTGGATAACGAAATAATTTCAATCATAGAAGAACTACGTGAAAATGGTAGTATAAATTCATAACCGCATATCATACTTAGATCATTTATTATTTTACTGCGACCGAATTCAGTTCAAAATGAATGTTGATAAATTTGGTCACCATGTTCATAAAAGACTGCGTTTGTCAGAAATACTAAATTGTTCGACAAATCACCTACTTAGATCGGAAAACGGAGATTTTGATTTAAAATCATCTCGATTGAGAGGAGTTCCAGAACCTGTGGCACATGATGATGTGGTGAATAAAAAATATGTGGATAAAAAGATTGCTGATGAAATAACCGCTCATATAAAGGCAATAAAAGAGGATGTGATAAATAATCTCAATCAGTTTGAAAAAAAGTTTTATACTAAAGACTACATCGATAAAATTATTAAACTACAAAATGGCGAAACTGCAAGTGGTAGATGAAATTCATAGATCAGCACGCAAAAATTTTGATCGTCGTAATGTGATCTTGAAAGGAATGGACGACTTATGGCAAGCGGACCTTGCCGACTTTCAATCATTTAAAAAGTATAATAATGGATACGCGTACATTTTAACTGTCATTGATGGTTTCTCAAAATATGCTTGGATGATTCCTTTGAAAACAAAATCAAAGAAAGAGGTTATTTTAGCATTTACTCAAATTATAAGGGAAAGTGGTCGTATCCCTAAAAACCTACAAACTGACAGAGGCACAGAGTTTTATAACGATGTTTTTCAAACACAAATGCAGTTAATGAAAATTAACCATTATTCATCGTATTCAACAAAAAAAGCTTCAATTGTGGAAAGGCTAATCAGAACATTGAAGACTAAATTGTATAAATGTTTTAGTTATAATGGTAACTATAAATGGATAGGAAAAACTATAAACGGCGTTTTGTTTTCGTATAACAATGAAACACATAGCGTTACTAAGTTTAAACCAGTAGATGTAAATACAAAAAATGAAAACCTAGTGAAAAATAACATTAAAAAATTCCAAGAGAAACGTTGTAAATTAACCAAAAATAAATTTAAAATAGGTGATCACGTTAGAATAAGTAAGTTCAAGAGTAGTTTTGCAAAAGGTTTTACGCCTAATTGGTCTACAGAAATTTTTATAATTAAAACGGTAAATAATACTAAACCAGTTACATATTTAATACAAGATCAACGAAAACAAAATATATTGGGTTCATTCTATCAAGAAGAGTTACAAAAAACGAAATACCCGAATATATACTTAATCGAAAAAATTATTAGGAAAAAAGGCAATAAATTGTTTGTCAAATGGTTAGGGCTCTCTGACTCAGAAAACAGTTGGGTAGATAGAAATTCAATTGTATCATAATACATATAAGTGTTAGCATCTAGTATTTTGCTCATTAGGTAAAAAATTATGAGAGGAGGTGGACTGATCAATAACTTGATAAACAATATCCCGTTTGAGCTTCACTTACCAGGTTACAACTATTGTGGACCAGGCACTAGGCTACAAGAAAGATTATTGAGAGGTGATAAAGGTGTTAACAAATTAGACGAAGCTTGTAAATACCACGATATTGCATATAACAATCCAGACCTCTCCGTTCGTCATAAAGCTGATTTACAGCTTATGAAAATGGCTAAGAAGCGATTACATTCTAAAGACGCTGGCAAAGGAGAAAAGTTAGCATCGTGGGTAGTAAACAAAGTTATGAAAGCAAAATTAAAAACAGGTGCCGGAATAAAAAAATTTAAAACCATTGTGTCAAAAATACGTTCACAAATAAAGAAACTGAAATCAAAGGATAACAAAACTGTTATTAAGTATGCTTATGAAGCGGCAAAAAAAATGTTTCCTAAAACATGTCACGTTCGTTTACCAAGAATAATACCAATCCCTAAAACAGGCGGGATTTTACCTTTGATACCAATTTTTGCGGGTTTATCAGCACTAGGCGCTTTGGCAGGAGGTGCGGCTGGTATAGCTAAAACTGTAAATGATTGTAAAATAGCTCAACAAAATTTTAAAGAATCTGAACGTCATAACAAAACTATGGAGGCTATTGCGCTTGGAAAAGGATTTTATCTTAAGCCATATAAAAAAGGAAGTGGACTATTTTTGAAATCTAAAAAAAACTAATAAGCAGGCTACCCAAACGTGCTCTTACGAATATCGATATTATTAAATACGCTAAAAATATTCCCTACTTTCGTGGTGTGTATATGAGAGATAGATTGCCACGTAAACCAAAACAGATAGAGTGTGGAATATTAAACTTAGACAGTCACAATAATAATGGAACACACTGGGTAGCTTTTGCAAAAATTAATAATTATTGTGAATATTTCGATAGTTTTGGAAATTTAAGACCACCCAATGAATTGGTGAAATATTTGAATGTTAGTGATATAAATTATAATTATACTAGGTTTCAAAACTTTGATACAGTGATCTGTGGTCATTTATGTTTAAAATTTTTGCAAGACTTTTGGTTTCAATATTGTATATATTAGTTATTACGTTTGAATAAAACATCATTTCAAAAATGTCTTTCACTCTGTCTATAACTGGAAACAGCTCAGTACTAACAACGAACTATTCCCCTCCATTGGAACTTGATGGTCAATACGAGTGCTCTCTTTTACATTTTTCTACTTTTAATTCTATACCAAATGTAACAAATACAAATAATAAATTTTATTACGGCATTAACGAAGTGGTTGAAATTCCTGAAGGAGCGTATGAACTCCAAGACATCAGCGAGTTCATACAATCAAAAGTAAAGAATTGTGTTTTCAAGTTATTGTGCAACAATAATACATTGAAGCTCTCGATATTCTGCTCTAAGGATATTCACTTTGAAAAACAAAATTCTATTGGACCTTTATTGGGTTACAGTAAGACTTTACTGATGAAGGATATATGGCACAAGTCTTTACTGCCAGTGAACATTCTACCTACAACTGTGCTCCGAGTTGAATGTGACATTACTGGAGGTTCCTACATTAATGGAAAATCAAGTCATATAATTCACGAATTTGCTTTGAATGTTCCTCCAGGCTATCGACTAATAGAAATTCCAAAAAATACGATTTATTTTCCTGTTAATAGAAGCACAGTGAATAGTATAAATATTAGAATATTGGATATAAATAACGATTTAATCAATTTTTGCGGTGAGCAAATTCAACTGTACTTACATTTAAAGAAAATATGATTGACTACAATAAATACACTACTACATGTATTCAAAAGATTAGTACCCATCGAGCAATCAAGAAGACTACACATACTAGTGATAAAAAAAAGAAATTGACAGCTGCCAATATACATTTTCTCAAATCGATTGGATTACTAAAATGAGTATTTTAAATATAACTAACCCACCTGCTTATGATAACTCCATAGACGGCATAGAAATTCATTCTTACAAGCCATATACCACTACTTTCAATATAAATGATGAAATTCGGATACCTATAAACCAACAAGATTTATATGTGCTTCCATGTGCAAGTACCTTGTATGTTGAAGCTGTGGTAAATGTTATCAATGTTGAGAAGAAAGAAGCAGCTCAAGCAGTACATTTTACCAACAACCCCCTTTTATTCCTTTTTCAAGATATAAGATATGAATTGAACGGTATTGAAATAGACAAAGTGAAGAATGCTGGTATAACTACTACTATGAAAGCACTGGTGTCTATGAACGCAGACGAGGCGAAGGTATCCAGAGCGTGGGGTTGGGATATACACGGTACAAAAAATGAAATTGCAGGTCATTTTGCTGCGTCAATACCTCTCAGCAATATACTAGGTTTTGCAGAAGATTATAAAAAATAATTCTCAATTGCAAACACGAACTTGTGTTGTTACGAAGTAATACTAACCTTAATGCTTTAAAGCTAAACACTGGCGAAAAGGTTGAAAGTATTGACATAAAAAAGATTGTATGGCGAGTTCCTCACGTTAAAGTATCAGATAGAGAAAGAATTAATTTACTTAAAATACTTGAAAAAGATAGACCCATTCAATTAGTGTATAGAAACTGGGACCTTTATGAGCATCCTTTGTTACCAAAGACTACAAAACACACTTGGTCAATTAAAACTTCTTCACAAATTGAAAAACCAAGATATGTCATTTTAGGATTACAAACAAACAGAAAGAACAACGGTATGAATGATATGTCTCGGTTCGATCACTGCAATGTTCGAGATGTCAAAGTTTTTTTAAACTCTACATATTACCCGTACGAAAGTTACAACACCAACTTTTCATATCATAACTATGCTTTAATATACGAGCAATATGTAAATTTTCAGCAGTCTTATTACAACCGCCCATGCAACGCATTGTTGACTGCACAAGAGTTTAAAACTTTTGCACCATTATTCGTGATAGACTGTTCTAGACAGAACGATAATATTAAATCAGGACCGGTGATCAACATTCGCCTCGAACTAGAGTGTGATAAAGAGATACCAGATCAGACATCAGCATACTGTCTAATTTTGAATGACTGTATAGTCGAATACAGACCTCTGAGCAACATTGTTCGTAAATTATCATGAACTCGATTATTTTCGTTGATGTTCAAGGATTCAAGGATTGCTATAATAAATTTATTATCAAAGAGTTTGCATTATCTACTGAGGAGTTCACTCAAGTTTTTTTAATTAAACCTCCATATGCATATACTTCATTATCTACGAAAGAAAAGAAGACCGTTCGATACCTTGAAAGACAGAGAGGGATCACTTGGAGTGAGGGTCATATTGATTCTAGAGAATTTAAAAGAATTATTACACCAATAATGCAAAACAAAACTATTGTAATGAAAGGTTTTGAGAAACAGAAATGGATAAAGGAACTGTGTGAAGAGTGTGTGTTATTAGATATCGAAAATATGGGTAGTCCTAATTTTTTAACGTTATATCAAACTTATTGCATAAATGAATGTAACTTCAATTGTTTAAGTCATAAGAACTTTTGTGCACTAAAAAATGCTATTTGTATAAAGAAATGGTACTTAGAAAATATTTAGTTTTGTCATGATATAAGGTAAAATCAAGTTTTTTTTGTGTTTTATGTTGTATGTGTAAAGAAGTTAATGATAGAAAAAAGTGTATTTTTATAAATTATTTGTAAATATATTTCATGTTTATGAATAATAATAAAGCAAGATAAATTTATAGCGTTTTTTATTCATTAGTTAATAAATTCTAGAGTTATATACAAACTTATAACATACAAAATATTTATTTTAATTTAAAATACAATTTTCATGAATACACACATATTAACTACATAAAATTAAGTTACAAGGAGAAATTAACTCTACTTACATATTTAAGTTTTTATTCCAAGATATAGGTACTAAGCTATACACTATTTATATTTAAGTTAACACCCATAATTTATATTATTTACATTACCATTTAACAATTTTATTTCTTTAACAAAACCTTAAATAACCATAATTACACAAAAAAAAAAATTAAAATCTAAATAATAATTAATTTATATACTTACATAAATTTTCTTAAACTATTATATACATATTTTACAATCAAAAGTTATCACTAGTTAGCTTTTTACTAATTTTACTAATTACATTTTCAGTCAGGTCCATAATTTCATCAAAAGTATCACTCATCACATATTGCGCACTAAGTATCACGTTTTCAGTACCATCACTGCACTGCGATGAAGAATAACTACCAGCTTCGTTTTCCAAATCCAACACCTGAATTTTTATCATTCTTATGCCTTTCTTTGCTTTGCTGATAACAAAAGAGGAGGATGATATTCCACTTTTCTTTTTTGCAGCTTCTTTCTTTTCTTCTATTTTCTTTAGCTCTGCAATCCGATTTCTCCATCCTTGGAAGCATTCTTCAGCGTCTTCGTTGGGATCTTGAGCGTATTGTGAGCACAATATGCAAGTCTCTTGCGAGTCCGTCATGATCTGTAAAGAACAAAATATAAATGAAGTGACTAATAACAAGAATAATATTTTTAAATACTTTATCGGTTAGGCATTATTAATGAAAAATATGTCTTCTTACATTCAGTTATAAAATTGAAGCACTAGCAGTGAATCGATGTAGTGAGTTGATGCAGCAGATGATGTATCGCAGTTTGGCTGTTCAATATACGACTGAAAAACCATTACAAACAGAACAAGTCTTTTATAAATAACATTTGATTATATTGCAAAACAGGTTGTTCCTCGCAAAACTAAATAAACAGGAATAGACATGTCTGTACATGATGTTCACCTTGTAACTAGCAGGTATATCAATACAGTAGCTATCATATTTCATATCAGGCTCAATCATATTCTAATTTTAAGTCTTTCATTCGACAACCTCTGTGGCGTTACGGTTACCATGCTCACCCGCCACGAGGTTCTGGGTTCGATTCCCAGCCAAGGCATGGTGTAGAACGATATTTTTAAAAATTCCTTGGGTCTTGGATGTTATCTAGTTTTAAGTATCATATACATCACAAACTTTTCATCACAAAAATTATTAATTAGATGGCAATATACTATCCACCATATTAAATTGAAACGAATTATTAATTTTTGTTTTTTATTTTGTTTTGTGATATTTTGTTTGCATTAAGATTTTGATAGCAACCACAGATAGAATGAAAATGTATATCTATCGGATTATTGAAGGAGGGACATATTAACAAATTAAACAAGTTTTTTTAACTTCATTTTGATTTTTATTAAAATGCATAAAGGTCATGTTAATTAATAATCAAATGCTAAGACTTACTTATCTATCTATTACTAAACATGTTATGTATAAGATAGTAAATAGTTGAAGACAGGGAACCATAGAAAAAAACATCATTTATGAGAACATATAAATGTACATCATTCATTATACATGATACATTAACAAATTATGAAAATTTATTTAACACATATATTTATTTTATAGTGTAATCTAATTATATCTATATCATATTCCAAAATTCTTATATAATTATATTTTAGTTTCAACCAGTCTAATTCAAAACCTAGATTTATGTCCCCAGGATATGGTACTTATTTTATCTTTTAATATTATACGTTTGTCATCGTTTGAAGATAAAGCTATTTTGTCGATAGCTTGAGTGAATACTTCATGTTTTAGAGATTTAAACACTACATTCCTTTTTTTCAAAGATATATTATACAACAACACATTATTATAATCTTTAAAATTAAGAGTTTTTATTTCGGATTTCTTCACACCCTTAGCTTTTTTTATTTCTTTATCCTGTGTTTTAATACAGTAAAGCTTTGATCTCAAACCCACAAATTCATTAATAAGTTGACCTCCAAACTCATCCTTAAACAACCCAGGAATTTTTTTGTTCTGACAAACAATATTATACTGATTATTTTTCTCATAATTACTGGTGTCAAAGTATGATTGAAAATATAATTTTATATCTTTATATACGTCTTTTGTCTCTATGCAATATAACAAGCTGTCAGTGTCTGTATAACAAAGCTTTAAATTGTTGACATAGAATGGTTTCATGATAGAATAGTGAAAGTCATACATATGGTGTTTAGATATCTCCAAAACTGTAAATCCTATGTAAATAGGCTTATCCAACATAACCGACTCTGGTTTCATTTGTACAGCCACAAAATTTTCTGCAAAAATAGTGCAACTATGGAAATTAGGTCGTGAAATAAGATGCTCTGCTGTATAAGATTTTTTAGTAATATTTTTAGTGTCAGTCCACTGATTAACTAAGTGAACGTTTACTCTTTTTTCAGAATCTTCTAATGTTTTCCCAAAAACACTATTATTTAATAATTTGAAAAAATCCTGCTCAAATGCAGACTTGGCTTTTTGACGTAATTTGGTATTCAAATCAATGTACTGTTTTAAAAACGGATGTTGTTTGAATTTTATTACTCGGTGAACTTTTTTTAGCAGCAATCCATGTCGAATGCAAGTTTTCAAATGTACGTAATGGATAACGTAATAAAATTTGTCGTATAAATTAGGTATTAACTTTGGATTTTTTGAACCCGGAGGAATAAATTTTTGAGGACAAAATGGCAGATCATTATGAAAATCGTGTAGATGATCTGGATATTCTAAGTCCACTTCCAAAATATAACCGTACTCCGCATCGTCTGGTACGTTGAGGATATTATGTTCATCAATAGCTTTTTGTGTTATTAACTCAAAATTTGAATACGGTAAATAAGAGCACATAGCGTAACCATACAAATTATTGCAATCTATGTATAGTAAGTACTTGTCAGGCACAGTTGGATTGTAGCTAGCCAAATATTTGTTGTTCGCCTTAGCATATCTAGTTGAGCATAAACACACTCCTCCACGAATGCCCTTTTGAATCATACGTAAAATTTCCAAGTCGTCTATAAGTTGAAGTTTTACTTTCGTTATGAGTAACATGGCATCAAAACTTAGTCCAGGAGCTGTCATGTAAAATGCTGGGTCTAATCTGTAATTAATTTTACAAGTTAGTCGAAAATGTTCAAATATATCCGCCAGTAATATAACATCTGATTTTAAGTATAAATCTGTATATTCACCAAGATTTTTTAATCCAAATGTTTTCCAAACATGCTGAGCATAACAATAATCAGATTCAGAAATAATGTTATTGGTTAAATGACTATAAAAGCAATTACGCGCCGGTAAACTATTTTCTTCAAAGGAATTCCAACTCGTCATGTATTCATAAGGATATACACCTTTTCGTTTTAATATATCAAAATGCTTTTTATTTGGAAAAAATATTGCTAAGTGTTTAAAATCGTTTTCATTTAAGTTAGCTGCAAGTTTTTCCAAGCTCGTACCTAAAAACTTAAATGAGTCTACAAACCGTACTGGCAAATATTCTTGTCGACCGGTATTAAAAAATTTTGTAAATGAAATGTAGTTTTCTTTATTTTTTGCAATTACTTTTATTTTGCCTGGCATGTCTCCTAACTCTCGAATAAACAAATGACTATCGTATCCAGATAGATTGTGAAAAAATACTGGAATAAATTTCGGTAAGCGATATTGTAGGTTACAATAAGAATGAGCTGCACCACGATATTTTCCTGTTAGATGACAATGATCTTTGACTTTGTCGTCAAGTAACAACTGTTCACAGATAAAGCAATATTTGGATTTTTCAAAGCTTTCCTGTTCCTGTGACGTCAATGTAGTCATAGAAATGGGATGTTTTAAAATGGTATGTATTTGCTTCACATCTTTACCGAGAAGTTCGAGGAATTTTGCAACGCAATCTTTCCCACGATAGGTTACATATTTATTTCGTGAGCGGTCAAATGAACAAACAATGTAATAGGCAAATGCAGCTGGTAAATGATTTTGTAAAATTGTAGTACATTTCTTATCAGGCTCATTGTTATTTGTTGAATGGGGTACTAATAAAGATTCGAAATCAGCGTATATGACGAACGGCATATCTTGCATCCTCTCGAAATGTTTAAATTGAATTACAGAGCCTTGTTCAGGTAATAATGTGCGAACACCACTACAAACGTGAACATTTAAACTCTCTTCGGTGTTAAAAAAAATCATGCACTCGTCACAAAAATATATTTTCCCATGATGTTTTGTTAACTGAGGTCTAAGTAATTTACTCAAGTTTTTTATTAAGCAATAATGTTTAAATTGACCTTTTTCTAATAATAATAGATTGACATGATGCTTCCTTTTATGCTCTGTCTTGTACAGGGGGCCAACAATATTTGACTTGGTACCAATACCATATAAGTTAATGCTAATTTGACGGTTGTTTTTCTCAAAGATTTTAATGTCTGAGAAGCCAACAGGAAACGTCATATTCGTAGTATTGAGAATATTATCATAACAGGGGTAAGAAGATGTTCTATGATGATTATTCTTAGCAGGAAATAATGATGCCATTACAGACCATAAGAAACAGAATGCATCATTATTTTTTATATTTATACACGCACGTTTTAACTTTATACATTTTGGCAACTCAATAAAGCGCGCAGCTCTCAAGGGATTGTATTTGTTTATATTTACTTCTAAGTACAAATTACGTACAAAAGCCCAACCACTATCTTTTTCTTGAAACTCATCTATCTTTGTAACAATGGTATAAATTACCTTAGAAAAAATATCGTTAAAATTATAATTATTATGTAATATTACGTTTTCTGTAGCAAACGATTTAATTTCGCTGGTTAATTTTGAAGGCAAATTGAATTCTCCAAACAATTCAAAGTTTACTTTAATAGAATTATAGGTGGATTGTCTCGCAGCTAATAGCTTTTTCACACGAGGTATTAAATCGTGTAAATATCTGGCTGGCTGTGTAGGATTATTCTCGTCACCGTTAACACATGCATCAGCGGATATCGGCTGCACTCTATAAGAAGCAATTATATTCCTGAATGCAGTACCTATCTTTTGAACACCGTCACAAACTTCAATGGAATAATTATTTTTATGTATTTTACTTCTTAAATGACCTGAAAATGCATTACTTTTTACTGATATATCGCAAACTGTGCAGTATACTGTTCTGTTAGCCATATCTGTAGTGATTATCAATTATTATTTAAACAGACTATATGTACGTAATTAACTTTTCAAGTAGACTGGTTGAAAAAAAAAATATAATTTGAATTATCATATATTATCCATGACCATAACACATACATATACAAGAAATAAAAGATAAAAAAGATCAAAACTTCTTAGAAGCAAAAAACTTTCCCTCTTCTGTAAAGCGGGATTTGCACTTTTTAATAAAGTCTTTTAATTGGCTCAATTCGCCAGAGTCAGAATCAGCTCGATATTTTAGTGCCAAAACGGCGTATTGCCAGCGCTCTTTAGGGTCTATAGAGACGATATCGGCTGTGTTATACACTTTTAAATCAACAAATATGTCGCCATCAAGGCTTGCGGTACGACGCAAGACCCCGTCAACAACCCTCCGCGTTAGCACCGACTGTAGTTCCTCTTTTTTAGAAGCCTTGCGCAGGGTTACAGCTTCTTCTTCAGAGTCAGAGCCGAACACACCGGAAAACTGCGTCGCAACCGATTTCTTACTTGTTGTCTTCCGTTTTAACGTAGGCTTCGAGATTTGTTTTGATCTGAAAACGAGATAAGAAAAATTTTAACTAAGTATGATTTTTTATTTAAATGTAGTTTAGTTTAGGTAGTTTAGGTGGATAGTTTAGGTAGGTTTAGGTATAATTAAATATAAATAAATAAATATATACGGACAAATATCACAGATTGAGCTAGCCTCAGAGTAAGAGCAAGACTTGTGTTACGGGATACTAAGTCAACGATACTACATATATAATTACATATGTAAATAAACTTCCAAGACTACAGTCAATCTGAAAAAAGATCATTTTCCATCTTGACCTGACCGGGGATCGAACCCGCACTAGCATGATGACTACTAAACCACAAAGGTAGTCAATTAGAGTGAATTACAATTATAAAAGTTAGGAAACAAGTTCGTAGTACAACAAAATAAATACAGTGAGTGCCTAGTGATTTTTACGTTATACATACTTTTTAGGTGTAATATCCTCGTCTGATCCGTATTCTACAGGCACAGTTTTGGCACGTTTATTCGCGTGGTTTGAAGACACTGGTTTTGATCTGAAATTAACGAGTTTTTTTAATAATTACCTATTTAAGATTTATACGTTAAATATTACATTAACATAATATAACCGTGGATAACGGAATACTGGTTAGAATTCACATAATAAATAAAAGGACCTGGTATCGAACCAGGGACCTCCGGTGTAATAGCTTGGTATGATCATTACTAAAACACAGAGGTCGTCAATTAGAGTGTAAGTAAGGTTAAATAGAACAATTATGAAGTATAAAAATTAGGTAACGAGTCACTTTTAGGTTAATACATACTTTTTGGGTAAAATATCTTCGTCTGATCCGTATTCTACAGGCGCGACTTTTGCACGTTTATTCACGTGCTTTGAAGACACTGGTTTTAACCTGAAATGAGTATTTTTTAAAAATTATTAATTATGTAAGTTATATAATCTACGTACAGTTGTAAATATTTATACGCTAAATATTATATATTCATATAACTGTGGATATAGGAATACAGTTTAGAATTCACATATCATCACACAAAATCACACTTAAACTTAGGTTAGCTAAGATAAGAAAGAAGTACGTACCTTATTCCAGAAGTAGTTGCACTATCTTCATCCGTCTCAATAAGTTCTTCTATTTTTTGTTTTTTTACCTCCTTGGCATGACGTTTAGTCGCATAGTACTCCGAATCAGACCTGCAAGTAAGTAATAACACAAATATTAAGGTATGAAATGAGGTTAACACAAATAATAAAATGCATAACATAACATTAGTTACAAACTTACGAACATGATTGTACGTGCGAAGATCCTCGTGGTGATAGAAAATTACAGCTAACTTTCAGCTGATTGACGATGAGGTCGATCTACGAGCAGAGAGACTTCGTATGTAGATAAACGGTGCACAGTACTTCTTGAGTAGAGCTTCACCTGGATAGGACTGATTTGGAGTGCATCACACCAATAAACGAATTAAATAATGCGTTTTAGCCAAATCATCAATTATTTTACAGGTATTGTAAACCTTAAGGTTTGCCAAAGAGACTCATGATTTACGTACAACAATTAGCAATGTGCAATGCAAAATGGTGTACAAACTCTGTATTTTTGAAAACATAGGCACTTTATTGAAGACATAAGCACTTTATTTTATTTCCTTTGAAATAATAAGTCGAAAACAAAAGTTTTATGTTTCATACTTCCTTTGTAACACGATCATCAAACACACCGTCTTTATCAATAGCGCACCGCAAATGTTATTTCAATTTATTACCCAACTGTCAAAAAAGGGTTATGTAGTTCTAATTTAAAATAATATTTCGTATTTTACTTTAGGTAGGTATTTGCACTTAGTAACTTCCATCCTTTACAACTGTACATGTTTGAGAACCTCTCTTTGTCTTTACAATGTAGATGTACTTATGCTACTTTTAGCATAACGCGCTATCACGATTGATTATCATCAGTGTTGGATTAACACCGCAGCAAGAGGTGTTGGCCACTTACACACACGAAAAACAGCAACCATAGCAAGAGTAGGAAATGCTGCGGGCCTCGCGCAAAAAGGGGCCCCGCGCTAAAGGTGTTACATTCTAAATTGCTACATCTCGTTAGACCTAGCATTGAGCTGCCTAGAGAATTAAGCATTGGGTGTATGAAGAAATTAGATATGGTAAAAAAATCCATGCGAGCAGAGCTGTTTCAAGAATTTTTTCATCATAAATCTTATTTATTTATTTAATAAGATTAAGATAGTATAGCATTGTGAATTCTTAAAATAACCCGTACAATCTAGTAGGCATACATTTTCGATTTGCATATACTCCACCATCCCCTCGTAACACTCGTGACTCGAGCCCCTTAAAATAATTGGCTACGGACTTCGCACTTGCTTAATCCGCCACTGATTATCATGTTACGCTCAGGAATATTCACGTGGGAGCGCACAACTGCAGGTTTAGCAAAATTTATCATAGTGCTTGAATAGTGTTACTCTTATTCGATTTATATTCATAGGTAGAATCGATAGAAAATATTCGCAAAACAATTTACAAGTAAACTTCTTTGAAAAACGGAAAGGTGTTAATTGAAACTAGATATGCTACCTACTATTAAACGGTTTACCAATTCATCACACAGAATACTCTAAACGTTAATATGATTTGATATCCAATAATCGATTACCGAATAATCGATTGTTTATCACTACCATACACCATGCAATGTTACATCACTAATACATCGTGGTTCATTTATTGGCAAACCGCATTTGTACAAGGATCGTGATTGTGTAAAGTGTAAAAATGTAGTTTAAAAGTTATTTTGCCTAGTATGATATGTGAAGTGATCTGAAAACTCGTGGTGGTTTTGGGGGGAAAATAACATTCTCACTGGAGTGTGATTTGGAATATGAAATTGGTTTGATATAAAGCGATGATCTATAGTATTAGTCATGGTGGATATCATTGTCTGCGAAGGATCTCATTTACTGGGTACCCACAAAAACCTACGGGTGATCGGGACGAGCCTAATCTGGACCAGCAACGAGATAATTCTTTCGCAACTACAGACGTCCCGTTGACTTTGCTATTAAATATCCGTCAAGCGAAAGTTCTTTCTCATCGCTCACGATAGTTTTCAATGTTGAGGAATCGTATTTAATGGGTGCTAACAACCTACGGGTCATCAGCACGAGCCTAATCCGGACCAGTTTGCGATACCTCAGTACTGTCGAAGACGTGTCTTGGGTCATGAGGTAGAATGATCGTCAAAGCGATAGATCTTTCGCGTAGTTTACAGTGGGTATCAAAATACCAATGTCCTGACTTCGATATGAAGGAATTGTACTTACTGGGTGCCTAAAATCTACGGATGAAAGGTACGAGTCAATCTGATCCAGTGATGCAATATCTGATTGTCGGAGACAGGGCGTCCTGTCAAGCATGCGTAGAAATATCGTTCTTGGTGCAAACCAATATAATCATCGTATCAGAACAGAGAGATTTTCCTTTCCCATCATTCACTACGGTTTAATCGTGTAATAATAGTTTAAGGTGATAGTGAATATACCTCGGGAAGTGGAAACTTTCGAGTAAAATACAGGTGAGTTAAGCATGATATCATATCTTTTATTGAGACTTTTGAAAAAGAGGGGCGGCCTTTGATGAAGTGAATTTTAAATTTCAACGTATTTATTGGGCTTTTCAAAACACGGATACGTGTGTTGAAAAGCCCAATAAATAACTACTAACACATTCACCATTATGTATTATACTAGCGGCCCGCCCCGGCTTCGCACGGGTATGTATTATACATATAAACCTTTCTCATGAATCACTTTATCTATTAAAAAAAACCGCATCAAAATCCGTTGCGTAGTTTTAAAGATCTAAGCATACATAGGGACAGATAGTGGGAAGCGACTTTGTTTTATACTATGTAGTGATGTGTCATAGAGTTGAAGTCTAAATGAAGTCTATAACTGTAATTTTGTAAGTTAATAATAATTTACTACAAATTTAACAATTTATTGACTCTTTCTCGCATATCTTCATACACCTATCTGCTGGAATATGTCTCCTGGCTGATAGGTAGTATAACTAAGTGACTTAGTGTTAATTGTTAACAATTAACTGGCAGGCGTTTGCCTATCAACTGGCAGGCGATTGCCGCGTTTCTGCGACAATTTTTTTGTTTTGATATAAATCCATATTTTAAAGCAAAAAGTTCGACACTGATGTTAGTTTTGTATAATTCACACACACTTATAACATACCATTATTATGTTTATAAATTACCTGTACAGTACAGAGTGGTTTTGCTGAATGGACCCCATTAAATTAATAATTTCAAAAAAATTACTGGTTTACTTATTTAGCTTCAAATTTATACATAGTATATTGGTACATTTTATACCTTATATCGTATATATTAATATTCTCTGTAGTGTCGTGTACAGTCTTTTGTAGGATTTCAGAATAATATTGGTCTTAGATATAAGTACTATAAATGTAGTAGTTCTGTTTTCTGTGATCGTACCTTGATAAATAAAATAAAATAAAATAAATAAATAATAGATGTTTATAGTATCAAGAAATTAAAATAACAGCCAAAAAACAAAAAAAAATCGGAATTTTCGTACAAGTGTCCAGCCGCTCGAGCGATTTGTATGGGAATGTCGAATTTCTTATTGTTTTTTGACAGTTGTTTTAATTTCATTATACTGTAGTGATAAAAGTCCCTTCCATGTTGTATAGGTATATACCTACAATGAAATACAGAAATTATCATATTAAAATATTGTTCGTAAAAAGTTACTGTGTTAAACTACTCCCAAAATACAACTATTATGATTTGATTACCATTGTGAGAACTTACCTTTGATTAGTATCTGCATTCTTGTGCATGAGGATATACAGCTTAGCTTCGCCCGTTAGTGATCGGCATGTCAGAAGGAGAACCCATTTAGAGTTTAATACATGCAAGCAAATAAACAATCAATCAAACATGAATCAATAAATATAACTGCTAATTATTTTGATAAACAGAATATTTAAATTTTGACAATCTATCAGCAAATAAATCTAGTTGGACGTTACGCTCATATTATTATACGAGTATAACTCACAAATTCTAATCAAGAATTATTATGACCGACATTGTTCCTGGAAAAAGGCACGCTAAACAGCTGTGGAACCCTGGCTGAATGATGTGGAATCTTAAATCACAATTTTTCAAGTAACTGGGAACCCATTGACCCATTAGCTATTTTATGTAAATTGGTCATGTCTGTTATTGAGCGACGGAATTCAAGCTCTTGAGACCAAATTTTTGAAGTCTATCTTCATATTCAGGTATTTAACGCCTTAAACCGAGTCTACCGCCAAGTGTTCTCAGAAAGCAACGCTGAACCTGTTCAATCCGATCCGTGTGGACCTGATAAATAGGCGACCAAACAGATAAGCAATACTCCAATGTACTACGCACCAGTAACGAATACAAAATGATCCATGATCTAGTGTTTCTGAACGGCTTTGCTATACGTGTCACAAAAACTAGAGTTTTTTAGGGTTCCGCACCCGAAGGGTGCAAACGGGACCCTATTACTGAGACTCCGCTGTCTGTCCGTCTTTCTGTCTGTCCGTCTGCCACAGAGCTCTATCTCTTGAACCGTAATAGCCAGACACCTGAAATTAATACCGATTATGTATTACTGTAGCCGCTATAACAACAAATACTAAAAATAAAAAAGTTGAAAATTAAAGGGGGTCGTCATACAAAAAACATGTTTTTTCAGCGTTCTTAACTCGATCTGTCACAGAGCTCTATCTCTTGAACCGTAATAGCTGAAATTTTCACCGATTATGTATTACTATGACCACTTTAACAACAAATACAAAAAATTAGATAAAGTTAATAATAATTAAAGGGGGTCATCATACAAGAAACGTGTTTCTTCAGCGTTTTAAAACATTGTACGATGGTACGGAACCCTTCATGTACGAGTCCAACTCGCATTTGCCCGTTTATTTAGCTTTACTGAATATGTAGTCATAATGAGGTTTAAAGGAAAGTTCACTGTCAAAGATAACTCCAAGGTCACGCACAGTATCCACTTGTTTTAGAGGGTGGTGGTCCATTGTATAACTAAACATGATCGGGCGCCTTTTCTTAGTAAAAGTAATTGTTAAACACTTTTCAATATTAAGCTCCATCTTGTTGTCCAGACACCACCCGTGAAAGATTCACGGGTGGTGATCCAGATCATTCTGTAATCTTTCACAGTCACTTATATCACGGATTCGAGTAAATAATTTAATGTCATCGGCATTAGCAAGACACTCACAATCAATCATTTCCAAAAGGTCATTAACAAATGTTAAAAACATAAGTGGGCCCAAGTTAGATCCCTGAGGGACTCCAGAGTATGACACAATGACACATATGGCATAGAATCGTATCCATACAAAGCAACTGAGACCCTTCCACGTTGTATAATAATGATTTTTCTTCCAACTACGCAGTAATGTTATCATTAGTCACTAAAAAACCGATCACAAAGTGAGTGCTTATTGCATCAAACCAAAACAGTGCAATAAAGGTTGTATGAAATCTCATTGTTGCACTGTTTTACTTTTTAATTTTTAATTATTGCACTGTTTTACTTTTTAATTTACCATAGATGCCAGGCACAGATGTTTAAGTTTTAATAAAAATGTATGCATTCAATCAAAAAGAGACTGGCTGAAAAAAAAAATTGGCCGACGAAAAAGACCTTGTTAAAAAAAAATCGTGCATTCTGTACCATTGTAAAAGTTTTAAAGTCAAATTATTTTACAAAAGAAAATATTTTTAAAATGGAAAATGACAGCGAAAGTGATAAATTCGATTTGCACGACAAATTCAACTATAGAGAGCATATAAACAGCTGCAAATGATATTATTAATAACCTTTAACCGCAAAAGTTCCGGGTAAAATAAGTAAGTTAAGTTAGTTTTGTTTATAATTTGTATTTTTTTTTCGTACGTATATTTTATACTCAAAGAATATAAGAAGTTGAAAGAAAAGTAGATTACGCACCTTGCTGAAGTGAGTAATTAATGCACTCGTGCTAATTTAATGCCCTCGTTATCGCTCGGGCAAAAACATAGCACTCGTGAAATAATGACTCACTTTGTGCTCGGTGCTACTATTAATCTACTATTAATTTTCGATGACGGAGAGCACTAAGTAAACACAAGTGTTGCGAACTGTGCTATTTCTTGGAACACTTTGGAATGCATATTTAAATTATTAATAACCTTGTGTTTTCAACCGACTTCAAAAAAGGAGGAGGTTATCAATTCAACTGTAAGTTTTTTTTATGTATGTTTGTTACACGATATCTTCGCCAATTGTGAACCGATTTCGATAATTCTTTTTTTATTTGACAAGTTGGTCCCATTTTAATTTTGTGAAGATAGAACTTTAGAGGTATGGAAGAAACCCCTAAAAAAAATAAGTTTTTCTTTTTTTGTAAAAAAAATAATTATTGACGATAAAATGGTCTGTCATCGGATAATATATCGATAGTCTTATGTGAATCTTAGTCACATAAATACATATTACATTTTGCTAACGCATTATAATTTCGATTGGTAACAACAAGGAAGACCAATTAATAAAGCACGAATACAAAACATGGAAGGCTAAAAGTAATACAACACACTGAACATGTTAATTTCAAAGGTAAAAATATTAGTAATAGTTAATCTATATGCTGATGGCATTTTCTACTAAGTTGAACAATGAATACCTAGCAATTACTTGTCATTCATTATGAGATAACATTTATAATGTCATTGGTTTTCAGTGGAGCCAACGTACTGAGTCCAACAATACATACGAGGTCCTGGTCAGTGCATGTGCGGTGTTGGGGCGTCTCCGGAGCCTGACGCTGGCGGAGGTATACTCGTATTCGGCCATCTCTGGTCCAAACAAAACGCCATCTGTGCTGTGCTGCCAGTCCACAGTGCCAGTGTTCCACCGCTTTATGTAAAACTGACGCGGTGATCTAGCAAGTCCCGTGCCACCACGACGCAAACGCGCCGCCTGGAGCAGTTGGTCGCAAAGAGCCCGTCAAATGAACGACAATGGGTCGAGATCGTGATCCAGCTGTTGAACGGTCCGCTATCACAGCCACTGGCCTGACAGCATCCGGCTGTCCTAAAGGCGGCCCACATGAGATACGCTTACAAGGTCTTCATCCGTAAAATTGACGCTCAACTTCTCTGCTAGTGTGTGTAATAGCGATGTGGTGCACATTCTCCCCCGGATGCTACGACATTGAACAGCAGGTCCTGATCACGATCATTAAGTAACGTTGGTCCCGGCTGTCATCATTGTATGGCAATCGTCAAGTTATGTCAGATGCCTTTAGGCAGTTTGAAAAATCTAACACCAGTGTTGGCCACTTGAATACACGAAAAACAAAAAAAATACTTGACTACAAACAAAGTTAGCAAAAAAAAAATTCGTTACAGTTTTTTTTTATCGATGTAATGGTGAAGAGAAAGTGACAGATAAAAGTGATATTGTCTCTTTCGCTTACTCTATGAACTAGGTTAACGAAAAAGAAGGAAAATTACCAGGATAGCATAAGTCTGCAGAAGTAAACTCCTGCAGACTTATACTATCCTGGTACAAATGCTTTGCATACAGCTGCAAGTCAAGCTCATCTATCATTAAACTAGCCTAGATATACGATGCGTTCAGTTGGCCAACCTGACGGCCGTGTGGAGTTATACAATTTGCGTATGAAGTGATGTGTGTGTGAAATTGCTTACCTACCTAATAATTTTACCTAAATAAGATTTTCTTGCAGTAGATGAAAGAAAAGTAGATAAGTAATTTATATTGCACTCGTGCTGTTTAGAGCCCTCGCTAGAAGCACTCGGTGCAATAATAACTTACTTTGCATACTTGCAGACTGACTAACGCGGGACGACCGCGTTTCTTTTATACAATTCCCGAGCAAGCTCCGTCCCCCGCTTCCCCGCGGACATGCGATCTTTATTTTACGATTTTTAGCATATTTACATGTACTTTTACAATAAAATCTTATACAATTGTCTAGGCCTTATCATTCTCTAACCTTGTGACGTGTTGTGAGAATGCCAAGCCTTCTATTTTCTACGGAAAAGCTGAGGAAGTCGCCACTATAAATACACCGCGTGGGCGTCATACACTCCACACCCCGCTAGCGGGGGGTCATTTAAATTTACGCGCAGCTTAGAGCGACATTTTATTCGTGGTTAGAATGGCCTGGCAGTCACACATGCCTATTTCCCTAGATCCAGTACTTATGCCTCTATGTATGTTCTAGGTAAACACTATGTACCTGTAAAATTACTGGTGTACCTATTTGTGTGTATAAAGTGTAAGTAGATATGAGGTACCTACTTTTAGACTCTAGTGTACCTATCTTACGTTAACTTTCGTATGCAAAACCAAAGCTAGCTCTCCTATCTGGATCTAGGGTACCTATCATTAAAAGATAGCCAAAAATATGATTTATTTTCACAGAACTTAACGTAACAATATAAAATTATCAAAACATAAACATACTAATATCTATCTTAGCCTACTGTACAAAAGAGGTTAATGCGTTCGTCGTGTTCACAACTTGTATAATATACTCGTAAATATAAGGTAGGTTAGAAACAGCCGGTTCCTTTTATAAGGTCCACATGACAGTCCAAAACTCCTTGTTACTAGATGATCGGTAATTTATTCAAACATCAAATAATACATTATTAAAGTACTTGACCGTTCCGTTATTTGAAACTTTAAACATAATGAGATAGGCTATGCGTTTTCTGCTGTCTCTGTCTACCATATAGTGCCGTCTCGCTCGCACGATCCCCCCCACCTCACCAGGCAGGGCGAGGTTGCCTTTTTGGTGCTCGCCATTTTTTGACTCATTGGCGTCTTGTTTTCTGCTGCGGCACGGTCGTGCCTTGGACTGCGTAAAATTCTGGTAAAATTTGAAATCCCTTTTTCTCTAATTTTGCCTTCTTTTTCTATTATTTAATTTCACAAGAAATTATCGTTAATATTTTATTATTTCTAATTTTTCTTCTTACTTTTCAAGAAAAGCTATATAATTATATTACCTTTATACTTATTTAAAATTAATCATTTAATTTCATTAAGTTTTTAAACTGGTAATAACGGAGATTCCGTTCGATTCGTTTTTTAAAAAAACGCTACCCACTATAGTCCTTACTTTATATTTTGTGCATAATATAATATTATACGACTTTTTCCACAGAAAGTGAAAGTGTTATTTCTATTAATCTGTGCTATAAATAAAATGGAGTCTGTTGACGATAACCAAGATAATTCACCGCGACCGGGCCCTAAATAAAAAGTCCTTAAAAAGGAAACGTTCGCGTAGTGTTTCTCCTAGTGATTCTTCAAGCAGTAGCCAATCTAGTTCATCGTCTAGTTCTAGTTCTTCCGATAATAAGACTAAGCGTAAAAAAAGGGGGGGCAAACATCGCCGAGATAATTATAGGCGACGTGATAATCGTCGTTATAATAAAATATCTCGTGAGCTAAATGATATCAGGAAAAAAGTTTCATTCTATGACGAAAATAGTCAAAATTGTTTAAATTCTTGTCAAAATTATTATATTGTTGACGGAAATATTAGTGGTGAATTATATGAAAATAATAGTTCTAAAAGTAATTTACCCGGTTCACCAATTGAATCAAATATTGTTTTTGAAATTGATACAAAATTAAAGGAGCCTTCTGTGCCTAAAACATCCATTGAAAATTTAAAGATTTTGAAAGAAATTCATCATTTTTATAATAATGATTGGTGTGAAGTTCGATATGCGGAAACTCAAAAAATGTATAGTTCTACCCCCGGATTTGTTGAACTGGAAGTAAATGACGAACTAAAAGCATATGATTCATTACGCCATTTTGCAAATTCAGAAAAAGCTTACGCTGCTTTAACTTCTTGCGTTCTAAAACAACGTGAGGTTTTACAATCTTCTCTTCGTGAACTTTTACAATGGGCCCGTGAATCAGAAATTTATAATAGTTTACCCGAAAAAGTAGAAGAATTGTTCTTGAAGGGTGATGTTTTTAAAGTCAGTTCAGAACTACTCCAACTCATTTGTGGCCACAGGGCTGAAGTTGTACAAATGAGGAGAGATGGTATTATTAATTTTGTGCGCGATCCGCTAACTAAAGTAGCATTGCGTAAAATTCCCCCCTCATGTCAACATTTATTTAATACCGAGTCTTTGACATCTGTACTTGAAAAAGCCGGTGGAGTACGGAAAAATTTCCTACCCCTACAGAAGCAAGGGTCTAGCTCCAGTGCTCCAGCTGCACAAGCTGTTTCGAGCAAATCGATTCGCCACCCCCCGCAGGGGCAGGCATCAAGCAATGGCCCCGCGCAGGGTGCCATAAACTCACATGGATGTTGTGCGTCGCACATTGCCCATTCAAAACAACCTCCGCAGGGTTGTTACTATGTTTGTCCTCCGCAGGGACATAGGAATTATAATGCTGACTTTCGTTCAGTACCTAATAATACCAGAGGCTCCTTTCGACCCAGGGGTGATCGCCAGACAAATAAGTCACAAGAGTACAGGAACCGCAAGCCTTCTGGGACATCCTCAGACTTCAAAACGCGTGGGAAAAGACGCGGTAAGTATTGAAAATCAATTCACAGCGGGGCGACTACTTCTATTTTACGAACGATGGGAACGTCTCGATGCACCACCGTTTCTATTACAGATAATACGAGGGTACCGCATACCCTTTCATCAAAAGCCGCCATTTTTGATGCCACATTTGATCGAAAATCGGCTCAACACCGCGGAATCACATCCTATGACAACCATGTCATTAAAAATGATAAATCAACGTGTTTTAGAAGTAGTCAAACCGTCTCCAAGCTTTGTGTCAACTATGTTCCTTATCCCGAAAGGCGATGGCACCCATCGCCCTATTTTCAACCTTTCGTCTCTAAACGAATATGTAATAACCGAAAAAATTCGGCTTGTGAACGTACAACGTGTCCCAGATTTTCTACAACCGAGAGATTGGCTGTGCAAAATCGATCTATCACAAGCCTATTTTTATCTTGGTGTTCACCCATGTCACAGAAGGTTTCTGAGAGTTCTTTACAAAGGCCAGCTGCTGGAAATGACATGCCTGCCTTTCGGCCTCAGCACGGCACCCAAAGTATTTGCCTCTCTGACCAATTGGGTGGCACAGAGTCTACGACAGTTCGGCCTCCGTATTATAGTATATTTGGACGATTTTCTTTTAGTCCATCAAAATCGTCAGATCCTAGAGTCTCATGTTCGCATACTTTAGAAAGACTTCAGTATCTAGGTTGGCAAGTGAACATAGACAAGTCAATCGTAGTTCCACAGCAGAGCCTGGTATTTCTCGGCATTTATTGGGACACTTGGGCCAACAAGAAATCGTTACCCAAAGAGAAAGGTATCATTCTCTCAACGAAAATATTATAGATTATGGACCAAGGTATGGTGGATCTCAAAAACTTACAAAGTCTGGTAGGTCTCCTGAACTTTGCCAGCTTCGTCGTCCCGAGAGGGAGACTTCACCATCGAGCATTACTATCTTTTCTCAATGCTCTAATCAAAGCACCGAATACAAAAGGACAGCATCTTACGATCGGGGTTTTGAAAGACCTGTCCTGGTGGCTTCACAACCACAACGTCCCATCAACAATTCACTTGCCACCCCCATCTCACTTCATGGTAACAGATGCGTCCGACCAAGGCTGGGGAGCCCAGTTAGACAACGTGTCGTTGTCGGGTCAATGGACCAGCCAGGAACAGTAGTTACACTGCAATCAAAAAGAGCTACTAGCAGTTCTAAAGGTGTTAGAATCTCAGCATCAGAAACTGAATCAAAGTACACTGTTGTGGCAAAGCGACAACAAGACGGCAGTAGCTCACATAAGAAACGAAGGGGGGACCAAATCGTCGTGTTTAATGAACATAACAGCAAAAATCTATCACGTATTAGATCATTTTCAGATTCAGATATCTGCGCGATATATTCCAGGAAAGTACAACGGCCACGCAGATCATCTATCACGTTACCGTTTACTCCCAGAATGGCATCTACTGCCACCTTGTACAGAGGAAATTTTTCGGAGATTCGGAATACCTCTCATAGATTTGTTTGCTTCGAGGAACGCACATGTGGTTTCCAATTATGTTTCCCTAGACCAAACAGACAGTCAGGCTATTTATCACGATGCTTTCTCCCAGAGCTGGAAATACAGCCTAGCGTGGGTTTTTTCCTCCTCCTTACCTGATTCCCAAGGTGCTGGCTCACCTCAACCAAGCTCAGGGCATGTTTCTATTAATCGTTCCACGATGGGAGCGAGTGTTTTGGAGAGCAGACCTCAAGTCTCGTGCACTAGCAGCCCCATTCACAATTCACAACGTACAACAGCATCTGATAGACATGTCAACCTGTCTCCCACCACCCAAAGTTCAGGATATGACCCTGGAACTCTGGAAATGTGGGGGTGGTCAGACAGCTTAAAAACCTGGAATAAATCCCAGCTTGATTTACTCAATAATTCATGGAGGTGTTCTACTAAAAGAACTTACAAAGCGGCATGGAATAGGTGGATTTCCTGGTGCAAGCAATTACACCTAAATCCCTTTCATCCAGATGGCTCTATTTTGGCAAGATATTTCGCCGATTTACATTTAACTTCAAATCTCTCTTACAATACAATTTTACTTCATAAATCAGTAGTCTCTACACTTTGCAGTGCTGAAAACTCTGGTCAGCTAAGTTCTCATGTCAAACATATTTTAAAATCTATTGCTTTGAAAAAACCTGTACATCATCAAAAGTCTATATGGAATATTGACGATCTTGTATCTTTTCTTTCAGAATACAATTTTGATCAAAGCAATTTATTTTACGCTAGTAGACATACAGCTACTTTATTTTTATTATGTTCGGGTCGCAGCGTTCACGATTTGACCCTATTAGCAGTAGACACTAATCATTTTTAATGTTTTGATGATTACGTAATTTTGTGGCCTACTTTTGGATCCAAAACCGATAATTCTGATTAAAGGCAATCGGGTTGGAAATTACTAAGCAACCGTACCAATAAGAAACTCGATCCAGTCTTTTGGGGGAATCATTGTGTTGATCTTATCAAAGATAAACGCTCCGCATCGGGTTGTTCGAGTTTATTTATCAACCTTAGAGGCCAACCTAAAGCAGCCTCACGTACTTTGATTGGAGGTTGGATTAAATCATTGCTGAAAGAAGCCAACATAGACGCATCTACCGAAAGCGTGCGCTCAGCAGTTGCATCTAAGAATTGGTTTGAAAATACGCCACTTGATGATATTTTGTTACGTGGAAATTGGCTTTCCGGTAATACCTTCAAAAAATTTTATACAAAGGAAGTCATGCCAACTCGTTCCAATATAAATATTACTAATTTGTTTGTCCCAACATAAATCTGATTCCATAGTTTTCAGAAGCAATTGTTACTTTTGTAACCTTGATTTGAAAAGTAATGTGTATTAAAAAGTTGTGAATTTGATTAGAAAACGATTTTTGATTAAAATGTTTATTTTCATTCAATTTTTGTTTTTAATTTTATAATTACACAAATCACTCGCACATCCCATTATACATGCTTCAATTAATATTCAATAATTGAGTCGTCCTAAGTAAATACATTTTACTGAAGAAATGATAGGTACCTAGGTATACCTTTTACATTTAATCATTTCAAAAAATTTTACTTGCCTCACATTGGCGTCCATCTCACCCAGGCGATAACAAACACGTCTCATTATGTTTAAAGTTTCAAATAACGGTCAAGTACTTTAATAGAAGCGTTTTACCTGAAATAAAACGCACATTAAATACTTACCTTATTTGAAACTTTAATTTCAACTCTGCCTGGGCATAATTCGACTCAATGAGTCAAAAAATGGCGGGCACCAAAAAGGCAACCTCGCCCTGCCTGGTGAGGTGGGGGGAATCGTGCGAGCGAGACGGCACTATATGGTAGACAGAGACAGCAGAAAACGCATAGCCTATCTCATTATGTTTAAAATTTCAAATAAGGTAAGTATTTAATATGCGTTTTATTTCAGGTAAAACGCTTCTATTAATACATTCAATAAAATCCTTCGTCGTTTCCTCGCTGTATCGCTACGCTATACTTATAAGCTGAGCGAAATAGCTCAGCTCTACGGTCAGCAGTTGCCTCAATGAGGCGCGTTGTGATGTCTTTGTTACTTAATTCGAAAACAAAAAAATAAACGCGTAAACCGCGATTAATACCTATGATCTTTTGATTTGTGATTGTGTCTTTTGAGCCAATCGACACGAAAGAAGAAGAATATTTGGTTGGTAGAGAACTAACAACGAATTATTATACCACACAGCGGTTATTGATTCCGCAACGTCTATTTCGGCAGTAGAAATTCTATGTATGTACCTACATTAGAGGCGATCGACATGACTCATTTATAAAAATACTGCCTTGTAAATGTTTTGGGTAAAAACCACTATTCATACTCTAATGTTCTTTATCATAATTGTATGATCACAACAGTAAAGGGCATAATTGTTGTAGATACTTTTATCTAAAGTAAAGATAATATAATTACTAACGTAATCAAATTAATTAGCAATAGTTATAGTTTTCAAGAAATCGGAGTTGTTCCAACTCTCCTCGGTGTCCCCTACATTGCCATTTGGTGTGTGTGTGTGTGTGTTTGTGTAATTAAAACAATACCGCAAACAAACATACCTACTAGTCGACAAAGAATGTACTCATATGAGCTGAATCCATATTTCCTTCAGTAATTTTCGAGTAGTGCTAATGTAATGCCCAGTTTTGGTAGGCCTTCTGGAGGTTGTTGGGGTACCTAGCAGTAGATAAAATGCTGAGCGGCGGCTTATTGAGAAAGGTCAGTGTTCATGATAGATATTTTAAAAATAAATCAACTCTGTCGACTTTTGTAAATGACTGACAGTGTGTCCGGGATGGAGGGAGCGATAAGTTGTCATCATACAAACAACTTTTTAAAGCATTTAATTTGCTACGTTGATGACCTGTGGTGATGTCCCAAATTGATCGCTCCGGAGGACCAACTACGGACTCAGACACACAGTAATTCCAAAACATAGTTATATTATACATAACATAAGTCTTATATGTAGAGGACTTCCATAGCCATACAACGAAGCAACACTACCACTCTTCAGTATACCTACCTAATCCAGCTTCCATTTTAATCAGGAACGATACAGCCCCCCTCCCCGCCTGGGTTTCCATCTTGCAGCGATAAATAAATATGTATGGACAAATCACACTGATTGAGCTAGCCCCAAGGCCAATTCTGACCTACGGGGAATTCGTCTGTTGCCCAAGGTACACAGGACAGGTGACTCGTAGCAATGACCTCAGAAAGTTCCAGCGATTGGCATGCTGTGCAATAGCTGGGGCGTTCTCTACAACACCGACTGCATCCATGCAGATCATCCTTGGACTGCCACCACTACATTTATACCTGCAAGGCGAAGCCTGTAAAGCACTCTACAGGCTAACTACAGCTGGTCTGTGGAACAGGCACGCACCAAGGACAAGGCATACGCGAATAAAGACGTGGCTTGAGCTCGAAAGGTTGTTGGACATGGGAAGCGATAAGATGCTCCCTGTGTACAACTTCAAGAGGAATTATAAGATATATGTCCCTACAAGGGAAGAATGAAAAGAAGAGCTTCGACCTTTAAATCGAGATTGCTTGACCTGGTACACGGATGGCTCAAAGACCAACCACGGAACAGAAGCAACATCTTTTCAAAGGACAGACAACTGTGTCAGAGCAAGGGACAGTATGCTACCGTTTTTCAAGCTGAAACGTATGCGGTAATTGTATGTGCTAAAATTAATTTTAAAGGAGGCTTAAAGAACCGCCAAATCTATATTCTAACGGACAGCCAAGCAACTCTCCTCAGGATCGGCTCCAGCCTGGTCTGGGATGGTGTGCCTGCCCTACATCAGCTGGGCAGGCACAACAAGGTGGTGCTGGTCTGGGTGCCAGGTCATGTTGGCGTCGAGGGAAACGAGAAAGCTGATGAGCTGGCAAGGGAAGGGTCGAGTGATATGCCTATAGGGCCCGAACCCTTCTTAGGCCTATCATATGGAATGGTTACAAATGCCATAAATGCCAATGTCAGGATGAGACACAAGGCTGAATGGAGTAACATAAGTGGACACACCCACTCTAAAGAGACACTTGGCGAGGATTTTGCGAAGTGGCACAAAAGGTAAAATAAATTTAACAGAAAACAGACAAGAGCTCTATTGAGAGCATTGACTGGACACTTCCACAATCGCAGTCATCTCTTTAAAATGAGACTTGTTGAGAGCCCAAAATGTCGGGCATGTGAGGAATCAGACAAGACAACTCTTCGGATCAGCATATCCTGAGCAAGAGGACTACAGGCACTACGCACCAGGTGATATTCTGAAGCTTATGCAGTCCTTCTTCAGAAATCCCGAGGCGGGTGAATAAGGCAAGGGGGTAAGTACAATATAACCCAAAGGTTCGACGTGCTTCGCAATGTGGACCCCAAATGCAAGATAAGAAAAGAAAAGATAAGAGCTAACCCCAAAGAAAGATTAAACTTGTATTATGGGAACTAAATGATAATAAATCAACCAGCGATGGGAGGGGATGCAGTACCTGCAGACTGGGCATCCGCCTGAGGCCTCACCGGACTTGGTGGTGGCCATTTCAGGTGGGAATGGCCTGGCTGTGAGGGAAGGTGGTGGAACTTCCTATATACTCTCACTAGGGGTCGCGGGGGAAGAGGAGTGTCAGTGTGAGGGCAGGGCCTGATTACATGAGGGCTGGTTGGACGGTGGAAATAGGCCATCGTCCGACAGACAGCCCTCCGGAGTGAAAGGCGCGTGTCGTGTCAGCTGCTCCAGCTCCTCTGACTAGCAGAGGGTGCCGTTAGCGAGCCGGGACCGTAGCCCAGGCGCGCCGCGTAAACAGTTAGTTTTGTGTTACGGGCGGAGGATTCTAAAAGGCAATAACGTGTTTTGGATTCAGGAGCAATTTAGAGAAAGTTCTGACCGGACATAAAACCTCCTAATGAATTATTGCTAATACAGCCAGATATTAGTTACAGCGCCATCTTTGGATAAGGGCAGTACTACCACAAAAACATCATCATAATACTTCCACACAAAAAAAAGGAACCAAGAACTTAGTAGTTACTCACCGCTAGAGGGCACCAAAATTAGTTCCGCTACTCACCGATAGAGGGCACCAATTTGATATAATATGGAGTAGTCACGAGTTGGTTTTTGTGTTTGAGGATTTGAATCTTCTTTCCCATTGTTACAAATGTTATAAGAAACGAATTATTTAGAAATTGTGAGAAGAATAGGAAAAAAACAACAAGTAATAGGTCTATTACTTGTTGTTTTTATTAGGAAATAAAGCAATAATTAAATACGACCGCCTAATTATTATTGGTGAAAACAAAGCACAGAACAGAAAAAATGTAAATAAAAGAAATATGTCACATTCGCCTAAGATTTGTAATAACAAACCTGAAGTACGCATAACTAATAACAGAACAACTAAGAAGACCAAAACAATAAACCCTTATCTGGAAAAAGAAAGAGATAGACCCACAAACAATTCACAAAATACAATACTGTCCTATTTAAATAAAAATCCCGATAAAAATAACTCTAGCGGGTCAATAACTACACACGCATCATATAATAGCAACGAATTACGCCCCTCCCACACCCACCTCCCCCAGTACGACCGGTCACCGCTGGGGCAGTAGACTATAACCCTCCACAAAAGAAAAAATACTATGTAGCGTCTTTCAATGCAAAATCATTAGATGACGAGACAAGAATCATTAAGCTCGAAAATGCACTTTCAGATATGAAATGGGACATACTTGAAATTTCAGAAGTACGAAGATCAGGATACAAATTAGAGGACAGACAGAATTACATCTTTTGCTACTACGGAGAAACAAAAGGCGAAAAAGGAATAGGATTTCCTATCAGAAGACAACAACGAACTGGTACTTAATAAATAAAAAACGCCGCTGCGGAAGACCATGCAAGAGATGGAGCGATGACATAGACACCATTGTAGGAAGAATCTGGAGCAGACTTGCCAGGGACAGAACCGCAACTTGCGGTCCTTACAATTGAATAGTTTTAATAAATTAAATTAATCAATAATCTAAAATTTTTACTTCTTTTTTGTAATGTAGTATATTATAGATTCAATACACAAAAGTAATCTAATATTTGAAATCACACAAAAATAATTACATAAATAAATTAGATGAAAGACATTTCAATTCAACAGCAATTCGTAAAATAAATAAAAAAAATGTGTAAGTATAAAAGTAAATAAAAATAAAATCAATATTTTACATGCATGAAGTGAATAATATAATTAATAGTAAATATAATTTATGTTGCCAAGATTATCTTAACCATAAGATAGGAACTACAAATTATAACTATGTATTAGAAATTCAAAAATAATTACTAACTTAAAAATGCAATGTGTGATGCTGATGTATTTAATTGGCATGTAATTATGTAAGGAATCAATAAAAGCTATTTTATTTTATTTATTTTATGATGGATGTAGCGCTAACATTACATATGAAAGTTTATTTTTAAACTTTAAGGCAACTTAGATTCATAAACTTATTGTAAGGTATATTAATAACATGGCTGCAATATAATAATTATAACATTGCAGATTAAACGTTGCAGCAATCTATATTTAACAACGTGCATTATGGAATATTTCTATTACTCTGCAAACGAAACTTATTAAAATGTTTCATAATATTATTGCAGCAACGTACCTACTTCATGTAAGGCATAAAATGTAAAGTTCCAGGAACCTTGCAATTTCAATGTTATTGTAACTTAGATAAAAGACATTGCTGGATAATTTCAAACTAAAGTTATTGAAACTTTCAAAACAATTATTACAGCAATTTACACTTGCAACATATATTTTTTAAGTAACTGCACTGACAAATTTGAAATGTTGTTGTAACTTAGTTAAAAGACATTGCTATGATTTTGCAAACTGAATATTATTCTAGCAACATTTATCTATATCTAAGGGTGCGAAATTTCTAAAATCCATCCCCAAATAAGTAAAATTGTAAAATAAGAGTTGATAGTTATAGTGCATCCGTGCCCGAAGATAATAGCGACACTGGGAGGGGTCCCCCTGGAGCGCGTCACACACTTTAAATATTTGGGACATGTAGTCGGAGACAGAGAACATGAGTGATGACTTAGATATAGACAGAGAACGCAGGGCGCTGGCAGTTCGATGTAACATGGCAGCTCGCAGGTTTGCTAGATGCACAGCTGATGTAAAAATAACGTTGTTTCGTGCATATTGTCAGACTTTTTATACCTGCAGCCTGTGGATTGACTATACAGCACGAGCTGTCAGCGCACTGAGAGTTCAGTATAATGAAGCCCTTAGGATGCGGTTACGACTGCCTCGGTTCTGCAGCGCATCAGGGATGTTTGCGGATGCAGGAGTAAATGGTTTTCATGCAATTTTACGTAAAAGGACTGCTTCTTTGATGCGCAGGATCCGATGTAGTCCTAATAGCATTATGGGCATTATTGCTAACAAAATTGAAGGTCCGGTGTGGGCGCATTGGATTAAAATCCATGGGCCCTCACATGTACACATTGAAAAATAAATAGAAAAATAAATAGGACATGTAAATAAAATGTTTATTTAAAATATCAATACATAAAATGTTTGGTATATTTTGCATAACTAACGTTAAGAAATATAACTAACTGTACCTTCTTGAGTGTAAAATGTAATATGGATTCTGAAAGTCTGAAATAAATTATTATTATTATTATTATTATTTTTTAAGTTTCCTCTTCTCAGCATGGTAGCTGGTAATCGTAAGCTACAATCATATTATTATTATTATTATTATTATTATTATTGTTATATATACGCAGGTGCGCTGTTAACGTAATGACGCATATGTGTATCGCTCGTTGTTAATAAATAATTTTAGTGACATTTTTGACAAAGTGAGTTTTGAAAGTTATACCATAATAAGTGTGAATAGACCATCCTATCCTAGTGATATACGACACATAAACGTTGTTGTTGCTGGAGGAGAATAAAAAAATAAGTTGGACAGAAAAAGTTACACAAGAAAAGGTATTAGAGAATGTGGGTGAGAAAAGGCAAATACTACAAATTAAAAAAAATAGAAGAGGGAAAATGTTTGGCCATCTACTGCGTCCCGATGAGTTTTTAAAACAATAATGGAAGGAAAAATAGAAGGAAAAAGAGGAGTAGGAAAACCGAGAAGAAAATTATTCAATCAAATAAAGGAAAAAATAAACGTGAAACCATAAACGAAGTTAAGAACTTGGCGGAAGAAAGAGAGACATGGAAAGCACTCCACCGACAAGAGCCCAGCTCTTAAATATAAAACGTTGTTGACGGAATAACTGTGTAAAGTGAAGTTTAATTCTAAAATATTTGTCATCGCGTTCATTGAATTAGTGATTGACACAGTAATCTTCAATTAATGTTATTTTCCCAGTTTACTGACCAAGCAAGACATTAGTGGTTGCCTTTTTTCGCCAGTGAGTTACCTAAGCGTTGGCGCATCTGTATTTCGGTCGGCTGCGACTAAAAGGCCGCGCGTCAAATCCCAACTCAAGCAAAAAGTTAAAAATATTTAAAACTCCTGAAATTCAATATCAGGGCTTCATAAGACAAATAATAAAAAAAATAAGTACCTCCCCATTACAACACTATTGTAACACCGCCCCGTAAGAAGAAATCAACCTGACTAGTGACCATTAAGTTGGCCACTTGTATGTTGCAGATTTTACTTTTGAAAACTTACTGCAATATGATCATAGTGAGATTCATTACACTTTCTGAGTTAAAGTTCCTATAATGTACACATCTGAACTTGCAGGTAATTTTCGAACGCGACGTTCACTTTACTTATAATATTAAAGTTGCTTGAAAGTTTCAAATAAAATGTTGATGCAATATATAGAAATTAACTTGCAGCAACTTACAGTAATACTTTTCAAGCAAATTACAACTATTAAGTCCATGTTACAGTCAAAATAAAAGTTACTGAAAGTTTTAACTGGTCTTTATGAGCAACATTGCATCTAATAGGACTAGGACGGCCGTTAGGGCCACTTATAGGAATACCTATAACCGTAACTTACACCCACCCGATTTTTACTTATAGTAATGTTGACGCAACTTATGCTTGCTCAGTGTATAGTTATCCTAAAATTATTGACGTGTAAAAGTGCCTGCGTAGGTCTAAGAATTACTGAATAAATATTTGATTGATTCTTTGATAATGACAGCCAACCGCTTGTCGAGCCTGCCAAAGCACGGAGGAACGTAGTCTGATCTCGTATTTTCTTTCAGTTTATCGTAGCTGGCTTGGCTGTTAGCAGTATCTCCGAAGGCTACATTTTCGGACAATTAACTGGAATGATTTCCACGATGTTATCCAAAGACTCCGACGTGGATCTGAGTCCAGAGGAAGTATCTTGGGTTGGTATGTAAATATCTTACTACCTCCTTATATACTTATAACATATATAATAGTTACGTAGATTATTTAACGAGCGAGATAAGCCAGCGAAGTTTTTAGGAAGTAGGTACTGTACAATCCGGCGTTTGTATGTTTTCGTAGGAAATTTTGTTGGACGGCAACTCGAGTATCTTTGATCGGGGCCTCATAAAATTATATATTATTGTCGCGAACGAGATAGAATCTTCCTGAACAATATTCGCGAACGAATATTGCGATAGAATGGTGCAAGCCAAATTATGGCCCATATGTCTTGTGTCATAAAGTCTAGAGTTGCTTAACCATGTTACACTCACATACATACCCGGCGCCTGGATGCTTCGAAACACATTCGTCGACTATGTAGAATATTCGAGATTAATGTGGACCTATTCGATGGCGCATATAAATAGGGAACGTTGGGTGCGCCACAGCAGTTCAATACGAGCTATCAAAGCGATCACTTCGAAGCGAAGGAAACCTACCTTAGTGCGACAAGTGGAAGTACCTGCGACTACCTTGGCGAGATACCTGGACCTCAGCTGCTACGCGACTTGGACCTTGGACGTTTGGAAGACCATCTTCACGTGTCATCTTAGGGTTCCGTAGTGAATAAATCCCTCATACGAAGTTTGGCGTTTTTCTCCAAATACCGAACCCCAGTTTCGTAACATTATGTTATGGTGGCGTGTACATGTAGCCAATAAGATTTTTTAGTTTGAACATAGCCAAAACGGTCAAGGGGCTCGCGAGTCGAATGCTACTGAGACAATAGATACACCACGAACACTGAGTTTATTATTAGTGAGTTTCTTTAAGTTAAGTATTTCATCAACTATAGGTAACTGAACTCGCACACCGCATAGGTTACTCGAGTTATAATTATGGGCCTGTACATAGACTAGACCTACGTACCTACATACTTGATATCGTACTTAGGTACATAAAGCATACGAAGGCCTGATTCTTCAAGTAGACTATAACTAGTTTAATAACAACCTTCAAATTTCAGCTCCCATTAATGAAATGAGTGGAAGGCTCCTCGAAAGTTTAATGTGACCTCTTTTTGCAGCGTCCATTGTATTCGGCACTGGCGTCCTGGGCTTCATGGTATCCGCGCTGGTTTCCGAGCGATGTGGAAGAAAATTAACCGTATCCTTGCTGAACATGCCGATGGTGGTGTACTGGATCAGCCTGCACTACACGCACAGCTTCGCAGTGTTCGTCGCGGCGAGGGCAATCATGGGCATATTCTTCGGAGGAGTGATGTCCGTAGTGTTCTTGTCGACAGCGGAGTACACGAACCCTCACGAGCGGTCCAGTTACTTGACTCTCATCACCAGCCTCGGCCCTTCGGTAGGGGGCACTGTAGCTGAGCTCTTGTTCACCAGGTTCCATTGGCGAGTCGTAGCACTTCTTGGAGTTATCCCCGCAACCCTGGCCACTTTACTTCCATTTTTTTGGGTAGAGAGCCCGAGCTGGCTGGCATCGAAAGGTCGATTTAAGGAATGCGAGACCAACTTCAGGACGCTGCACGGTACCGGCGCCGCTGCCGACGCTGAATTGAGATTATTAATCGCAATGGAAAAGAGAAAACAGGTCGTATCTCTGAGTGGCGAAAAGTCAGAAGAACCTGCCTCTAAGAGGCTACTGCGGGCTGCCAAACAAAAGTATTTTTGGAAAGTAGGCCTCCTGAATACTGTGATTATAGCGAATAAAACTGCAGTCGGAAAAGTATCCATAGGCGTTTATCTTAATACTATATTACTAGAGATAGTTGGCCGCATAGACGCCACGCTGGTGAGCGTGATCAGTGGCTGCGTCGTCGCGGGCTGCCTGCTGTCCGCCGTCTGCCTGCGCCGGACCACAGTCAGAGGCTTATTATTTTCTTCTGGCGTTTCATGTGCCATAGTGTTAGCCACTTTAAGTGTCTTCATATTTTATTTTCCAAAAGATGACGTAGTATCGCAGTGGGTCAGAGTAAGCTTACTGGCATTATACCACTTTATTATACATTTGGGCATTTATCCCTTATGCGAGTCTGTGCCTACGGAAATGTTCCCTTTGGACATAAAAGATTACTGCACGTTTATATTCGGTATTCTAGGATCAGCGATAATGTTCACGTCCATCAAAGTAGTTCCCGGCATGATGATTGCCATAGGCTGCGAGGGTTTCTTCGCCGTAAATGTTACTATCATTCTAGTAAGTCTGCTGTACCTCTGGTTCTATTTACCCGAAACTAAAGGCAGGACGTTGCAGGAAATTGAGTTGTATTTCAAAACAGGAAATTTTGACAACATTATTAATGTTTTAAGAGAACAACAATAGTAGATTGTGCTACAAGGCGTAAAGGTAATAGTTTTAACGCGAGGGCGCTACTTTGAATCCAGAGCGAAACGAAGGATGCCTCAATAGAATCACGAGCGTAGCGAGGGATTCTACGGTGGAATCCTGAGTGAAGCGAGGGATTCAAGTATATCGCCCGAGATAAAACTATTACCGTACACCGTGTAGCACATTCTTCTTTTCATCTCCATCTATGAGATAAAACAAATATATACCTATAACGAAAGTAGAATGCCTACATATACCTAATCAGAGTTTAACAGTCAGTTACTAACCTTTATTTGGTGGCGTTTTCACTGAAGAAGTACTTTAAAAATATTTTTTTAGGACCACCACATCTTATACATTTTCCAGTCATTAGAATCGTTTCATTACTTTTTCCTTGTATGTTAATTCTTTATATATTTAAATATGTATATTATACGTAAACTTCATATTTATTTACTATCAGCCTTATCAAGAAATTAGTCACATTTAAAATAGTTGTAAAAATAACCTAATAGTTCCTTCCTTAATAAAATTACTATATAAATCAAAGATATCTATATACCTATATATAAACGCGCTATTGTTTGTTGTACGAGGGCTACACCGAAAAGATCGGAAATAGAAAAAAATACAAAGATAATATAATAATGTTTACTTTTATTGTTTTTCGAAGTATTCTCCGTGACAGTCAATGCACTTTTGCATTCGATCAAACCAATTATTGAAACAGTCATTCCAGTCTGAAGTGGATACAGTCAAAACAGCTGATTTGTAAGCTTCGACCCTCTCTTCTGGGCCGTAAAACCGTTGACCACATAGCATATATTTAATTCTTGGGAATGTAAAATAATCATTGGGGCTCAGGTCAGGGCTATACGTCGTGGTGAAGGATTATACGACGATTCGGATTAATTTTACGAAGTTCTCTTATGACTTCCGGCAAACAAACTGTTGTGTACCAATCAGCAGTAACCGTCCTTTGTTCTTGTAAAGTAATCGTAGTCACATGACCAGTTTTCGATACAAACGAAGCGACCATTTTTTTCGACATGCTGCGTGAGCGAATAACTTTTGTTGGCTTGACCTAACCCTCGAAGAACCAAACTGCCGATTGATGTTTTCTTTCGGGCTTATATGAATAAATCCACGATTCATCCCCAGAGACGATATTGTAAACTGCATTTGAACTCCCTCTATTGAACCGTTGCAGAGCAGACCAACACCAATTAACACGAGCCGACTTTTGTTCCTCGGTCAAACGGTGGGGCACCCAGCGTGAAATTAACTTTTTGACACCCAGTTCATCATGTAAAATAGTCTGAATGGCTGTCATACCAATGCTGAGAGAAACCCGAATCTGCTCGTATGTCACATGTCTATCTGCTTTTATTAATTGGCGTACAGCATCGATGTTATCTTGTGTTACCGCTGTTTTTGGCCGACCAGTAGAAGGGACTGTGGTAAGAGAGGAACGTCCACGACGTAACTCAGAATACCAACGATATATAGTCGTTTTACTAGGTGCTTCAAGTGCATAAATAGAAACAAGCTCGGCGAGACATTGTTCTTGAGATAAACCTCGACGAAAGTTATGAAAAATTATTGCACGAAAATGTTCCCGCGTAAGCTCCATTTTTCTCACCGACTTGTCAAATTCAAATGGTCAATACTCTTTTCTTTTTACTTTATTTAAAATTCAAAAATGGAATTGTGTTCAAAATAATACTACATTTCAAACACCAAAAAGGTTTTACTCTAATTTATTCCTAAGTATTCTATTCCCGATCTTTTCGGTGTGGCCCTCGTAATAGCGCGTTTTTATTGGTTTTTAATAAATTATTATTTTGAAGCAAGAGAACCAAAACATTTTGACCTACAGTCATCCACGTAAAACGTGTTGTATTCCAATTTTAAAAAATTACGACGCCTTTTCCTATATTTTATAATTTTAAAACTAAATTCTTCTTTTTTTTAGCTGACTGCCAATATTATTTTTGATTCTACATTCGTGTTCGGTTTTCAAATATGTTTTAACGCCTAGGGAATTTACTTTTTACTTTTCAGTGTCTAGAGAATTACCAGTGACTTTAGCCCCAAATATTTGGGATAAAATCATCGTTTTTCGAATAGATGAGATGAAAACAATATTTGACCCCGTTAGTTCCTACGTGGTTCCTGCTGACGGGGATTTTTTTAAAGTTTGAAGGGCTAATTTATTGTATTTCTTAAATACTAGCCGTTTATAGTATAATTTAGAGTTAGTCCTGAACTTTGTTGTATTTTTTAGGGTTCCGTACCTCAAAAGGAAAAAACGGAACCCTTATAGGATCACTTTGTTGTCCGTCTGTCCGTCCGTCCGTCCGTCTGTCAAGACTCTTTTTCTCAGGAACGCGTGGAGGTATGAAGCTGAAATTTATATCAATTACTCAGGTCTACTGTCCCTTAAAGCTGTGAAAAAATCAAACTTCTAAGCCAACGCAATCAAAAGATACAGCCGTTTATGCCGCAAATTTTCGACACTTGCAAGGGAATCAAAACCTACAGGATGCTTCCCGTGAACTCAGAATCTTGAAATTTGGTACGAAGCAACGTCTTATAGCATAGATAAAGGAAAAATTACGAAAACCATAAATTTTTAGTTACATCACATAATATATTTTTTTTTAATAATTTTAAACTTACTACCCATTTCCTCATAAACGCGTAGAGGTATTAAATTGAAATTCATACCAAATACTAAACCTTGCAGGTTTGTACGGAACCCTCGGTGCGCGAGTCCGACTCGCACTTGGCCGGTTTTTTTTTTTCAAAGTGACATTTCGTTATTATTGATAATACTGAGGATCGTTCTAAGCACTGTTGGTTGAGGTAGAATGGGCCCTTAACTATTACCTAAAGCAATATGGGATGAAAACTGTTTGTTTTAACCAGGTCTTCTCTTCTAACACCTCGCAATGGATATAGGTCGACATACCATAATCCTACTATACGTTGCATAAATACTATTGTTTAAACAGTAGAATTAGTTATTTTATACAAAAAAAATGGTTCGTGCTATTTGGAATGCAGTGGTTGACGACAGTTGCATACCATTGTACAAAAGACATACTTTACATTCGGGATATCTGCCTATTTGTAGAATCGCATCCGGAATTTTGGCACAAATGAATAGATAATATCAGCCTAGATGTCAAGATATGTATGAAAATAATGTTTATAACATGTATATTTACTATTTACGAATTCAATTCCTTACCAGCTCACATTAAATTTATTTATTTTATTTTATTCTTCTGTTTTTTTTCACAACCCTCGAGTGGTTGGTCTTTGGCTGAAATCCCGCCCTGAAACCTTCAGGGAGAGGGAGTTCCAGCATTATCCCCGTTTGTATCCCCCAAAACCTTTGCTAGTATATTAACTGTGTGCAGAGTAGCTTGTTTCTGCATAACTGTTAGGTCTATGTGCGTGTCTAGTATGTCACAATACCTTCGGAGGCTCTTTGCTATGACTCCGGTGGCACCGATAACTATTGGTACATTGATGGCTTTAGTTTTCCATAGACGGGCTATTTCGGTTTTAAGCAAGTGATATTTTGTAAGTTTTTCTGTTTCTTTTGCTCCTATGTTGTAATCCAACGGTATTGTGACATCTATAAGCTATGTGATGTTTTTTACTTTATCTATATATATAAAATCAGGTCTATTGTGGTTCACTGTTCGGTCAGTTTGGACAGGCACCTCCCACATCAGCTTTGCTTCTTCATTTTCTATTATTTTTGGCTGGACTAAATGTTCCTTCCACCAGAATTTTTCTACTCGAAACTGTTTGTTGGCTAAATTCCAAAAAATATACTGAACAACATTGTCTTTTTACGTAATAGTTACCAGCCAGCTTTTCGCAACCTGATATAAGGTGTTGAGCGGTTTCGTCCTTTTTCATACATAGTCGGCATTTACCGTCTACGGGTCGTTTCATGATGTCTCTATCATGCTGTTTGGTAGTTACTGCCTGATCTTGTATGGCGAAAACTGACGATACTAATGATGAAGGTACCTGTTGTTTTTTAATCCATTTAAAAGAAAGCTCCCTGTCTATATTTGGTTTTTCAAGAACGGCGTTATAGAATTGTCCGTGAAGCGGTTTATTTTTAGTGTACTAATGCGTTGTTTCAATGTTGCTTTTTTAAGTTCTATATCTGTGTATGTATTGTTACCTAATCCTATTTCTGTTAAATTAGTAGTAGCTTCTTTATATATTGAATATTTAATTTTACTCTTATCGTGCTGTACTATTGCATTTATTAAGTAATCATGTTTTTTATCTAAATATTGTTTATATTTTATTATTTGTACTTTATGTAACATTTCAATACTCATTAGTCCCCTGCCCCCTTCTTCTATAGGTATGTAGAGTCGTTCTATATCTGCTTTTTGTTGATGTATTTTATTTAATGTGAGCAATTTTCTAGTTTTAATGTCTATCTTTTTCAGGTCGCTGTTTTTGTAGTTAACTATTCCAAATGAATAAAGTAAAACCGGCACTGCATATGTATTTATTGCTATTATGACATTTTTAGAGTTAAGGTGTGTGTGGGTAAGTCTTTTGACACGTTTAAAATATTCTTTTTTTATTTGCTCTTTAATTTTGTCATGATCTATGCTTCTTGCTTCATTTACTCCTAAATATTTGTATTCCTTCCCTTCCCTTAACTGTTCAAACACCTCCCCACTTAAGAGCACATGGCCTTCTCCTTCGCATGTTACTCTTTTCCTCGCTTTTAGATGTAATACTTTGCATTTATTCAGACCAAAGTTTATTCCCATTTCTTTAGTGAAAGTTTCTGTACTGTCTAATAATGTTGTTAAATTATTTTTATTATTGGCATACAATTTAAACCATGTATAGCAGATGATTCACCCAAGCACTGTCCCTAAGGTTATTTTATTTTATTTCATTTCATTTTATTTCATCTCATTTCATTTCATTTGATTTAATCTCATCTCATCTCATCTCATCTCATTTCATTTCATTTTATTTATTCAGGTACGTAAAACAAGATACAATCATTACAGTGAAACACAATAAATACATAGGTACCATATTCTAATACTGGACTGTAGCCCAAAACTTACGCACACAACAAGATCACAAAAAACATCACACGTAAACACAATTGAGTAAAGAATTATATGAAGTAGTAAAATTATTACTATATACATATACTAAATATAAAATACGAATGAAACTACACTAACTACTTAAAAAATATAAAACTAATAAAATACTTACTTAAAACTTAAAAACCTAAAATTAAAAACAATTAAGGTAACATAGGGTAAGGAAGCCGGTTAGCGACCAGTTAGCTGAGTTACTCACTTCAGATGAGTAAAAGAAAATGTTACCTACACGCAACATTTATTATGTTAGTGTTGATTAGTCCCAAGTATAGTCTTGTTTAGATATAAAACATAAAATACAATACTTTTACCCATTAAATATTATAAAAAGCTGAAAAAGTGAAAAAATTGCCATTTTTCCGGTTAGCGACCACTTTTTTAATATTTAATTTAAAATATACCAATAAAACATTTATAACTGATTCAAAATATATGTTTTATTTTGCCTTTAAATAAAGAATATTTTTTTATTTACTTAGTGTAAGTTAAAAAAATATTGTCTATTTTTTATAAATTTTTAACAGATACAGGTATCTAAAATCACACGTGGTCGCATACCCAATAACTTAAATACTTATTTCGGTTTGCGGCCGTTGTTTCTCATACTAAATTACGGTGGCCGTAAACCAACCTTTATTTCAATTGTGTTGGTTAACGGCCGCCTATTTAGCGTCACTGTTTGTGGGTAAATTAAACAAAGTTCCTTTAAAACTGGTGGTCGCTAACTAAAAAATTGCATCTTTACACTTTATAAATGCCACACCCTAAATTGTTACAGTCCTATGTGAACCATTAGGATCAGAATCGGCAAAACAAAATAATGTCTTATTCGTCGAATTGCGACCAGATGGCCGCAATCCAACATTTTTGCAAATATGCACTTATTGTTTTACTTATTACCACTGGATTTTATTTTAAAATAAAGTATAAAAATAGCAAAATACTACTAAATTAATATGAAAACTTAACGATTGTACCGGCCCTTGATTTATGTGCAAAATTTCAAATTAATCTGCCATTTCTAAGTGGGTGAAAATCGCATTCGAAGATTCCGTTACAAACATACATGCATGATCATGATGACGATCCGGTCTTTTTAGCCTCTACTGCAGGAGCACGACCCTCTCTGTACTGCCAGAGCCATATATTAGCCAGAGCAGTCAGAGTTAAAAAAAAGCGTGTAAAAATAAAAGTTGTTTTATCATTAAAAAAAACTTTATTATTAAGAAAGACAATTTACATCTAAGTACAAAAGTAAATGTATCACATACTAAAAAAGTCTTTGGCAAGTACAGAAAGTACTAAATATTTATAATTTTACTTTTATAAAAAGTAGATAAAAACGCATATATAAATCAATGATTAAATACATAACTTATTAAAACAAATTATGTTAAAGAATGGTTTTAAAGAGATCGGTCGGTCATTTCTCTCATAGCGTTGCCTCCACCCGCGAGACTATCTCGGCGAGTGTGGTTGCCACACTTATTCGGACCCCAAGAAATTGTATACAATCTAGAATGCTTACGAAATTGCAAAGCCGTTCCCAAAAAAATATACCTAAAGTTATACTTAGCTCTCCCCTTCTACTTTATTGCATTGATAGTTTGCGGGAAAGGGACGCTTATAACTTCAGGTACATTTTTGAACGTTGTATTCAAACTCAAGCATTATGAAAATATGATCTTTATTTGCGTGGCATTAAGTTTTATTTCTAATTTTGATTTTTTGAGATTATTACTCGTAGTTATTCTAGGTTGTATTATAAATTCTTTGTTCGGGCCAGCAGCATTCATCGGCACAGCCGGGCGGTAGAAGCGAATAAATATGTAGATCAATGTTCGGGGAAAAGGCGATATAATTGATTCGGATCAGCTTTGTTGTTCGACAAATACTGCTGAACTGACAATGCTCACCCGAATACGTGTGTAACAACCCTAAGTCAGTACATGAAATCGCCGCAATATCGCCGTAATATCGCTGTGTGAAGAGACGTTCCTTCATGGAGTCTGTTCAGTTCGTTCGTTCAAATGGTTTGCTCAAACGTTGTCTCGAGGGCAAAGGTGGCAGCGGCTCTTTCCTAGATGCTGTTCACTCGCAGAGTACATTGGTTCGTCTCGCCCACTGTTTATGTTCGCTATAAACATTGATCCTAAAAACTGAACTTCTAATTAACACTAACATAGTGATTTCATATACCTGCTCAATATGTATATTTTATTTTGCTTTACTTCATTCATTGAAATAAATGAATAAAAAAATATATATTTATTATGTTCATAAAGTTTCCAATATAGCGTTTGGGTGTACTGCAAACTGTATGAACAAGCGAACTGTATAGCAGAACTAGGTGGCAAGACGATTATATCGCGGCGATGGGCTCGCCCGTAGAGGCAACGCCTGAAGGTTTACTGCTAAAAGTGGATGTGGAACTAGCCGCGGCGGCCGGTGCGGGCCGCTGGTGGTGACGTCACCACCAGCGGCTTGGGGAGTGCGGGTGCGTGGTGACGTCACATAGTACCTACTTCAAACAACGACTACGGTGCGGGCAGGCCCGCGTTCACCTGAAGTAGTCCTCCTCCCTCATATCGCGGAAAAATTGCTATGGCCCTACTGAATTAATTTGGCCATGGCCATTGTGCTCGAACCCGGCGAGCCGTACCCACTGGCTAAACTTTAATCGTTTTATTATAAAAACGAATCCCTAATCAAGTTGACATTGACAGGTGAGAGTGTTATATTACTAGATGTCAATTTGATTTGGGCGGGTAATGGTTTAAACCTAATAACAAAGTTAGTCCTGTTTTTATAATAAGACGGTTATGGTTTAACTTTAATGCAAACAAGAATAGTTACAGTAAGTGTGATGTATGATGCAATCCTATTATCGCTTACGACTACTTAAACATAGGGTTTTTACAATCATATTATACAATGGACTAAGTTATTGAAAAATTGACATCTTAATTTTAATTTTAATAGCAACCAATAATGTCGATGAAAAGTGGAGGGTTTACTCTTTTACTTTACACGACTGCCCCAAAATACTAGATCATTATAGTATAATGAAATTGAAATAACAGCCAAAAAATTTCGCCATTTCCATACTAAAGTGTGCAGCCGCCCGGGCGCCCGGGCGATTTGTATGGAAATGTCGTTTTTGTTTTGTTTTTTGACTGTTATTTTAATATAGTATAGCCCATGGTCCGATTTATTACGGGAATGTGCCTTTTACGTTGTATATCGTCGAATTAGCGCTGCTCTGTACGGCAGTCGAGGAAAAAGTTCAGTATAGAAGTTCAGCAAGTCGTCCACTTGCTCCAAAAATTGGCCTATTACAAAAACATCTTCCCGCAGGTATATACCTACGTCGCTACAGAACTTATCGTGTCAGTCTAATTTGGGAATGCTTATTATCATTATATACAAATCGCAAACACAAAGGAATGGTATGTATATATACTTACTTACTATCTAAGTATAATGAGCTATTTACTTATGACAAGGCTGCTGCGCGACATATTCTGTTAAATTATTTCATGCCGCCCTCGTAGCGCGGCACCGGCGAATGTTTATCTACATATAGCTATCTCGCTCTACATAATATTAACAAGTGAGACGGTACTAGTCGATCGCGCAGTAAAAACTTTATCCCTAGTTTATCTTCGGTGCCATACTAGGAGGCCGATTTCATTACCAGAATAGGAATTAGGAAAAGTCCTCGTATCACCTAGGTGTACCATAATTGACTACCTACTTAACATTTTATTATAATTTCAGGCGAATTTTATGTGATAGTTGTATCGAAATCACGACCTCCGTGGTGTAATGGTCAACACGCTAGTCCACCGAACTGGAGGTTCTGGGTTCGATCCCCTATCATGGACTGAATCCACCCTTAAAATAGTTTCAGTATATTTTGTTAGACCCTGTATTATGTAAAGTGGGAGTTCTCGAATAACCTATGCTGTGGTATGTCGTAAGAATGGTACACCTGAACAACGGTAAGAATGGTACACCTGAACAACGGTAAGAATGGTACACCTGAAAAACGGTAAGAATGGTACACCTGAACAACGGTAAGAATGGTACACCTGAACAACGGTAAGAATGGTACACCTAAACAACGGTAAGAATGGTACACCTGACCGGTTAGAATGGTACCTACACCTGAACAAAACGGTTAGAATGGTACATCTAAACAACTGTTAGAATGGTACACCTGGACAAAGGTAAGTACACCTGAATGGACTATGGGTAAATTAACAATGTGATAAAATCTTAATCAAGTGGCAACTTAATCTTATATAGTCTGACCATGACCGCTGTACCGCGCCTGAGGTTGCGCGGGGAGGCAGGGGAGGGGTCATGGACTCACAAGAGATTCATACTGTCGAAGAGATCTTAAAATATGGAAGTACAATACTTTGACGCTGTATACATATTATATCCAATACTTATTATCGTTCAATACGATTTTTTAAGCATAAGAAAAACCAATATAAGTGAAATTAATGTGTAATTATTGGAAAAATAAAACGTTTCGAAAATCACTTTTATATTCGAAACTATGTTAGTCTGCTTTTCTTTTCCTAAAATATTCGGCCACTTTGAAAACGACAGCCTTAACATCTCGAGATAAAGCACGACCCTTTTTTGGATATCCTATCTCATGTGCGTCTGACATAGACAGCCCCCGTCTCGCCGCTCGCATACCGCAGGCGCGGTACTGCGGTCGTGGTCAGACTATAATACTTAACTAAAAATAACACAACAGTTAATATTGGTTTAACAAAAGTAAAATATAAATAATAAATAACAGTTTTACGAAATAAATAAATATCGCAGGCACAAATGAACTGCGATATCTATCTATGTACAAGGCGGCAATATAGGCTAGGTTCGCTTTAGGTTCTGTTTACAACAAGGTGGGCCTCAATTATTTTTACACATACATACTAATTCGAAAATACTTTTCTTAATTTTATTTTAAAAACAATGAACAAAACCCACACCTCATAGATACCATCAATGTTTTATAGAAGTCTATAAATCTAAATATCTATAAATTATCAGTTAACAAAAGTGAAAATGTATAAAGTTATAAAACTAAAAAACTATGTACATACATATTACAGAGACAAATAAATTATATTATAAGTTTCAATATCATGTCAAAAACGGCATTAGATTTGTGATAATATAAAATGAGCGAGCCAAGCGAACAAAATTCTCAGTCTTAAATATTCCGGCGTTTGTTTGTACGTACGTATGTTCGACGATAATTAGAGAATAAATAAATATGTTGAAAAAAAAACATTTTGTATGGAACGCGTTGTGGAAGGGTCGTGCATAAACCAAATGTGAACATAAAACTAAAATTTCAAACATTTTCCAGTTTTTAAATAAATCTTTTATTTTTTATTATTCAAAAATAAATTAATACAAACGACTGCTCTTTTTGAGTGTCGTAGATTTTGGTACTTCGTATAAAAGTACCGCAAATAAATAAATGTGTCCCTAAAATAACGAGTTCATTAAATAAATAATGTCTATATGTTAAATAAAGCTTTGAATGTCTAATTAAAGTTGGTAATTTAATTTTAATCACTAAATAAATGTTTACTAGCCTGTACCCTGCGAGGGGACTGAACATTAAGTACTTCCTGAAATCCGTGTAACCTGCTCTAAGCTACCTGAATGTACTACGAGAACAGAACACCGCCGCGCCGCTCCCGGCGGGCAGGCACGAACATATTCACTAAACTTCGGCAGCACATTTTAAAAATACTTTCTTGTTCTAAATTGGTTCATTATAAAGTCAAAATACATTTTGTCCCTATCACTCTTTTTAAAATTTGACATTTCAAGAACGAGACAAAACATATTTCAATAAAATAGGTTTAGCAAACCCTTACTCATAAAAAAGTCCCACATTTATTTTTAAAAAATCAGCCTTATATTTATATAAGTACTTACATTCTTATCTACGTCATATACTTACAAACAAACATAAACTAGACGATATGACCTACTTCTATAAATACTATAAATATAAACCATAATATAAAAATGCAACTTATCTCAATTGGCTGAGATCTCAATTGGCTGAGATCTCAATTGGCTGAGATCTCAATTGGCTGAGATCTCAATTGGCTGAGATCTCAACCACGATCTCAACTCACCGATTCATAACAGCATAGAGAGCTAAACGCAAAGCCCAAGCTTCGTACAATCATGCTAATTTGTATGTCGCGATGTATGCTACTTTATAAAAGATTTTATATTAAAATAAAACATACTTAAGGCGCTGTAGATTCACAATATTACAAAGCTCACAATATTGTGAGTATCTTTGAAAAATTGCTGTAATAAAACTACAAAGTATTTTTCAAAAATTTTACATACGTATCTTAAGGCTTTTCCACAAACACACGTAATATCCAAAACACGATTGAGCATTTTTTGCTCGATGGAAACATATCACAAACATATCTCCAAATTTTACCTTTAGAAAATTCTAATTAGCAAAAAATGTTAATTCTAATTAATAAAAAAAAAAACAGTGGAATATCGTCGAGCACGATACGATTGATATTGTATGTGTCCTATGTATTTTTTTTTTAATAAACTGTACAAGTTTTATTACAGTAATTTTTCAAAACCACTCACAGTATTGTGAGCTGTAAACCCACAGCGCCTTAAAATAATGTTACAAATATTAATTGAACTCCGACAATACAAACAGGATGACTGGCTGGCAAACTGACTTCACAATTAAGCTTAACTTTATTTTACAATACCTAACCTGAAGGAACGTTATAAATTTTTTAAAAGTAAGCAGTTCTGTGGTCGGATTTTTGGTTGTTCGGTATGGTGACGTGGCCATGCCCTTTACAAGGCGGCCTAACTCCTGTAAGTATAAAACACCACCGCAGCAGTATTACGGAGCTTGGACTGCGTGTGACAGGAACCTTAAGTATTACGTAAGCACCAAAGGAAGTTGAGCGATACAACTGGTACAATGTGTTTTTAATTATTTACTTTACGTCTTTTTGCAAAATTAGCAGTTTTCATTTGAACTTACAGATACGAAAGCAGAAGTAGTTACGTAATACATAAAATAAAAAATAAATTACATTTAATGCTTACGTCAGCAGGTCCGGTCATTTCATTTTCGCTGCAAAGGATAGTGAGGGTTGAAATAGTAGTTTATACACCGTGGGCGATTTTGAAAGTCTCTGATCATAGAGATTTGCTGATCTAAATGTGTGATCTGAGGCTGTCTTCAACATCGTCCAAGGGGCCCATTACAGGGCAAGCTTCGTGCCTTGTGCTTACAATCAAATTGAAGCAATTAGCCTTTTAAAGTAGGGGTACAAATGTTTTGAATTCCTTAATACTTTTCTGATCAACTTAAGGTTTTATAAACGGCAAGATATTTTGTTTGTTTTTTTGTTACTCATTTTAATAATAAAACATACATTTGACATTATTATCAAAAGGAACTAAATCATTTGTACCCCCTATTAGTGGAGCATCTGGCGATTTTATTGGAACCTTTAGAGGAAAAAGACTATAAAAAAACGTCGACATACAAATTATTTGTTGCTTCAATTTAATTGCTTGCAACAAGCAAGATACTTGCAGTGTAAATGGGCCTTTATATACAATTTGGCGACTTCGCCTGAAGAGGACGCGGCATCCCAGCACGCGGAGCGGACTTCAGCCTGGGCCGCGTACAATACAATAGCTAAGATTGAACTCACGTAATACTAGAGCGGCCCCTCGCGGTGCGCGTGTGTAGCTATATTTGATTGGCGAAGTGTGTGTGCGGTATCCGGACGACGGTGTCCCGCGCGCGCTCGTCGAGCGACGCAGCGCTGTGCTTGTCGTGCTCGCTGTGCTCGTCATGCTCGTTGTGCTCGCTGTGGTGGCTGCGGAGCGCGGAGAGCGGCGCGTCGCTGCACGTGGAGCGCGCGTCGTCGGCGCCGCGCGCGCGCCCGCGCCCCGCGCTCAACTTCTTCAGACTGCACACGACATTGCAGTTATTACAAACCCGACAGTGACTGCTTCGACAGTATTTTTGTTCGACGATAACCTACTCAAAGTATCGCCGCATACACATTTTGTAAAAAAGTTACTCATCTTTGGAAGACCCCGACGAGTCACGTCGTCTTTTTTGGTACAACCTGCTATAGCGGTCGATGAAAATATACATGTGGCCAGGTAAGTTCCTTCGAAAACGTCGGGAGGAGACCTGCACACTAGTTCCCTAGTGACTAAAATGACTGTTTTCACTAGACGACAACCATCGAGTTACGTCAGATGCCTTTAGGCATCTCGTAGAACCTGACACCAGCGTTAGCTATTGATACACTCGATAAGGGTGCCCGCCCACGTCAGACTTTCTTTAGGACCGATAGTCGGGTCGATATTTTTTTTGTAGGAATTTCTGCCCTTTTTATTCTAGGTGTGCGTTGCACTATTGCAATCAGCACTTTGTATTTTTTTCCTGCAAAAAATCGGTCACCGATTTATCGGATGTGGGCAGGTAGCCTTAGAAAAACGCGAGTGAATATCGAGAGCGGTACCTGTTGGTGGCCAGCTCACAGCTGGAGCTGGAGCCGCCCGGCAGCAGCGGCGCGCGCTCCGGGGCGGGCTGCGGTGGGGGGGGAGAGGGACAGCCGCCCTCCGAGATCCACTCTTGAATCCTAACAAACACATTCCATTATTCCAGATATAGTACACAGACCTACTTTTGATACGAGCACTGACACGTTTTTACGTCCTTATTGAAGCCCAGTGTAACATATTACTGCCAGTCTGCGCGGGGCGCGGTGCTAGCCGCAGGGTAATGACATTACTCCGCAGTACGTCCTGTGTTTTTATGTATAAAGGACAAAGAAAAAATAACTCTAAGGCACTCATTCAAGATGCTTTCGTAAATGAGATCGGTATCCATTCTCCACGGCGATCGACTGTAAAGTGAATATTTGGCGCGGGGCCGTCGAGGCAGATCTGCGCCTCCGTCGCCGCGCGCGGAGTCTGAGGTAGTGGGTCTACAACGATTAATTTGTCGTAATTATGTGACTTTGGAATGCCTTCTCAGTCAAACTTCGGAAAGTTCAAAATCGTTATGCGTTTAGATAGGCAGGGCGCGCACACTGTCTCCGAAAACTGGCAGAGGCTATGTAAATAGCATTTATGTACTTAGTTGAAGTATGTGGCTTATTGTGGAATAATTTAAAGTATATTTTTGTATAGGTTTATTGGCAACATAGGTTTAGTATATGTATTTTTTGTTGTAGTCACTCCAAAAAGATTACTTTCTCAGCTTCATCTGTTATTTGACTAATAGAAAAGGCCCCCGGCCTTAAGTCCGCCATTTATATGTGTTGTTATAGCGGGAGCGAGGTGATATGCTCGGCCACAATGGGACGATCTTCCCGCCAGGCGTGGAATAGTGCGGGGAGCCGCGGCGCCACAGGTGTATTGTCGGAGGATGTATATGTCAAGTTGCAACCAGAACTCTGATATCGAGATGTAGGATACTGTTAGCGCCATCTCGCATGCTTTTTGTGAACTATGTTGTAGCATCGCTGGTTGTAGTTCCTCGAAGTAGTGTAGTAGAGGCCGCCTCATTATAATAAAGTTAATTAAATTAAAGACGTGATACCTGTTGACGATGTCGTCGAAGGTGGGCCGGCGCTGCGGCGCGTGGTGCCAGCAGCGCCGCATGAGCTGGCAGGCGGCGCGCGGCGCGCCCGCCGGCGCCGCCAGCTGCTCGCCGCCGCGCACCATCGCGATCACCTCCTGGTTGCTGAACCTACACGCAGTTCATGTTCATGCTGAGTGTTGCACGTCACAATACATTCACACCATATTCAAAATAAACAAGTCTTTTTATTCTGAATTTTAAAAAAACATGACTTCTCTGAATAAATAAATATATATACCCTATGTCACTTAGGATGCAAAGATTCTAACGATACATCGAAATATGAACCCTGAAAACATGGCTAACCCAATTGGGTAGTTTCCTGAATCAAAAATAAATTATTTGGTACTGATAAAAGAATAAAACGTCACAAAATAATGTCACTTGTCATTGATCACATCCACTTTGAACGTGATTTTAGATTTATTAATGCAGAAAAACGGATATTAAGAGCGCTAATTGACTCCAAGAAACTATGACGTCACAGTTCAATATTACCTACATACAAATCTCATAGAAAATGTATGTTTTGACATTTAAAAAAAGTCTGATTTGACTTGTTGGAAACTAACGGACTAAGTGTGATTTCTCCCTATATATTATTGTGAATGAGATATATGCAGAAGTTTCGCATGCAGGAGTACAGATAAATTCATCAGAATTATGCAAACGAAACTAGACCTTATATCATGCATCGAAACACATTCGTCAAACACGAATGGGGAATATTCGACAATAGTGTATGTAGACATAAATTTTTCGGGGTCCAGTGCTGCCCCCATTTAAAATAAATCATTTCAAAGGAAACGGAGATATCATTTGAAATGTTATGTTTGTGAAGCCCTAGATAACCCTTTAAACCATTTTATGAACTACGGTTTCCAGTTTAAAGTAAGAATGTTAAGCTTTTCTACGTTATTTTGCAAATCTGCAAAAATTCATGTATGACCTTAACGCCAGATGTTAAGCTTTTTGCGGAAAATGACCACTTTTGGCAAAAATGCAAAGGAAAGCTTAACATACTTTAAACTAAACAGTAGTTCTTAAAGTAGTTTGAAGGGTTATCTTGAGCTGTATGGTACAAAATTTTTAATGATATCTCGGTTTCCTTACAAATATTTTATTTCAAATGGGTGCAGCACTGGACTCCGAAAAATTCATGTATTTAATCAAAATCTCCCATAACGCTGGCATAGTCACACCAAGTGAAATGACGCCTGGAAAAAAAAGTGGAAAAAATATATTGCTGTTTACCCATAATATGGTTGGAGTCCATAACTGTAAATCTCCCACAGCACAACACCATAGGACCAGATGTCACTTTCTGTTGTAAACTTCCCATACAGAATGGATTCAGGCGGCATCCATCTTACTGGCAACAAGCTTTTTGACTGGACCTGTGGAACACGAAACATAATCAATTATTATCTAAGAATAAATTTAAAATTACAATGTGTTAAGGCATGTAGCACAGGGGAGCTGTGTAAAGACTGTTAAATTTACTGCAATCCAGCTCTCCTGCCCAGCGTGACTTTGGGCGAATACTCCTTTATTGGAAAAGAGCTTTTATCCAACAGGGGACTGATATAAGCTGTAAAGGATGTAGAAATTATAGAAAATACTCACTCTGTAATAATCAGAACTATAAATGTCTCTAGAGAGTCCAAAATCGGATATCTTCACTACAAAGTCATCAGAAACCAGACAGTTTCTAGCGGCTAAGTCCCTATGTACATAATGATGGGATGCTAGGTACTGCATCCCAGAAGCTATGTTGTGTGCGATGTTGAGCAGGCGCATGGCGGGCAGCCCCTTGCCCGCGGGCGGCGCGCGGCCCATCAGGAACTCGTGCAGGTCCCCGCGAGCCATGAACTCGAATAGCATGCACAGCGGCTCCTCCCGCAGAGCCACCCCCACTATACACACTATATTCTCGTGTGTCAACTCAGAAATCAAATCTATTTCTCTTCTGAAATCTGCCTGAGTCTTGGCAGAAGCATTTTCCTTCAAAGCTTTCACTGCTATGTACTGTGTTTCGCCGTTTTTCTTTATGGCGCCTTTGTACACTTTACCGAAAGCCCCTTCGCCCAGCTCTTCCAAAAACTTGATCTGAGAAAGTGAGTACTGTGGTATTCTCAGAACACCATTCCCACGAGTGTTTCTAGTCAGGTGAGGCTGGTTGTTCATGTTTTGATTACTGAGCAGCTCATTCATTTCTATTGGTGAATTTAATCTAGAGTTTCCATAAATATTCTTATCAGCATTCGGTAGATTTATGTCTCTGATTGTGGCCGCATTATTTTTATTCTTGTGCTTAAAGCAAATGCAAATGATAAAACTGATGACAGATAAAGTGAGAAGAAGGAAAACTACCACAATGTAAATCCATATCTTGTGGGCACATTTGTGAATGTCACACAGTTGTTTCTCAGTTTTGCCATCTTTCTCCACAAAACACCAGGGCTGGGTCTTGACCCCGCCAGGGTTGCGGCAGTAGCTGTGTCTGCCAGCTAGTTCTGGAAATTCAGAAACCTTTACATGCATTTGTTTAGACCACGGAATGCAGGCCATCCCATTTTCAGCTACACTCACTCTGCCGAGGTAACCACTGCCGTCCTCCCAGTAGCATTCATCATCTGACACCATTACAGTTCCTATGCCAATTTTAAGGCAGTCAGGGTCATTCTCGGGCAAATCTTGGCACTCTTCTAGCGTAAGCTGCCGTCCGATATGAGGATGTCTCTTAGCAATGGCGTACTCTGTCTGACACAGCTCGTTTTCCAGGATCTCACAGTCCTGCTTGCAAACTCTCCGCAGCACTGTGGAATTGTAACGATAGTTCAACATCTCAAGGGTAACATTACTATTGAATTTACTGTTGGGCAGCGGGACCACACCCTGTGGTAAGTTGGCAAACACTATCTTAGGATCATCATGGTCATTATCATTTTTTGTAGATGAGAGTAGCTCTAAGATCTGCTTTGCTTCGTTGTGAAAATTATCATTAGTTACAAGTGGGTCCCGGCAGATAGGGAACGTGGAGTAGCAGAGACTGGGCAGAGCATATCCTTCGCAATTAGAGCTAATATCATTAGAATACTGAGTGACTCTCAAAGCTCTGCCTAACTTATCCTCCAGGGAGGCTTGTGTTGTGTCGTACGGAATGTAAACAAACTGGCCTCTCAGGTACATGTCACACACAACCCCCACATACTCCTGACAGATCGGCTGCAGCTTCAGAGATGTGTTTGATCCAGTATCTGGGTCTCGGCTGCTCATTGTTTGTGATCTCATGCTCTCCAGTGCTATATCAGCAGTTGTCTCTACAGTAATCTCCAATTCATTACTCTCTGGGTTGGGAAACAGAGGTTTATATGTAGGAATGTCATATTTCTTCAATGCATCATTATCTTTTACAACTTTTAACAGGGTAGTCTGTTTCTTATCATTTTGCTTTATAACACAAGTGTAGTTCCCTCTGTCTTCACTATGTATGTCTTTTATAACCAGGTCCACTCCTATTGTACTGTTATACTTGTTAATACTGGTTGAAATGTTCACTCGCAGTGAGTTGGCAACAGGTTTATTGTCTTTAAGCCAACTTATCTTTACATTCTTCATGAGGGCTTCTTGGATGTGTTCGGGTGGTGATTCTTTTAAGATAGTCTCTACGCCTTCTTTATTTTTTGTGTATCTCTCCACTTTGGTAAAATTTACGAGAGCGTCGCATTTCAAACGAACATCGCTACCCAGTGCTTTCCTCACAACTGGTAAGAGATTCTTGGAGAAATTAATATCTAGTTTGATGTTCCATTTTTGCTCCGAAGAATTCGCTTTCGTCGTGGAGGAGGAATCCACTTTGTCTGATGGGGGTGATTGACTTTTACATGTAGTAAAGCATAAAACAATAATTACACACAAGTATTTCATGACTAACACTTTCCATAACACTTCAAAGATATGAGTCTTTCACCCGTTCTTAATAAGTACAACATTCAGATAAAATAGTAAAACCTGATCCTGTAAATATTAAATTTTGTGATAGAAGCTTCTTTTTATTTCTTGAAATAATACTAAAAGTCTAAGTAAAAATATATAGGTACCTAATACCTATTTCACAACAACAATCAATCTAAATGACGTCTAAATGCCAAAAATCGCAAAATTCCAAGTCCCCCAAGTCCCAATCCCGATAGAATGGAAAACCACAGATTATGGAAAGATGACAAATTGACAACTGCGCAGTGTTACCAAACAAACTACCAAAACAACTGAAGAAAGGCCCGTTCAGACTATGCTGTACTGGATCTGTATTTACCCGACTGCAAAATAAATTGGTTAGGTATATTACCTATAGGTATTATATAGGTTCTTGAATGATTAATTATTAAAAAACAAAAAAGATACAACAGTCTTGGATGCAACCAAAAAAAAAAGCCACAGGGTATAAAGTAAACTATGTCGTACCTATCTTATCGCGTAGGTATTTTTTATTTCCTATATTTAGTAATTATCTTCTTCTTCATCCAAACGCGTTCCCGGTTACATCCTCAGCTGTGCTGCTTCGGAGCCGGGGTGCGCTTTCCCGATTTTTCTTTTCCAAATATTACATGCATTGCATGTCAATGGTCACCCAAGGATGCCAAAGACCTTGCGTTGGAGAAGAAATAGCCGGAAGAGTTGAAAGATTTGGCTATAGTTTTACGACCGGCCGCCTGCCTGACGTCAACCCTTCTTTTTTTTTTTTTTTTTTTATTAGAAATTTGAGTGCGTTTGATCTCTATCTAGCCTGATGGGAAGCTAAGATGAGGTCTAAGGTGTATCACGCAAACTCAAAAAATGCCTGTTCACTCTTGCCTTGAAAATCCCTAAATTATATGTATGGGGAAACATCGACGCAGGGAGGGAATTCCACACCTTAGCGGTTCGCACAATGAAGGAGGAGGCGAATGTATTTGGGCGAAAAGTTTTACAACCGGCCGCCGCCCGACGTTAACCCTCCTTGGGAATGCAAGTAGCACAAGATGTTAGTGCTTATAGTCCTTTAGTCGCCTCTTACGACATCCACAGAAAGAGATGGAGTGGTCCTTTTTTTTTTTGACGCGGAGAAAATCCTTTCGGATACCTTACCGGTTACGGGACACCGGTAAGGTTATGTGGTGTTACCACTAAAAACTCCGCGGTGTCACCTCTCAGCCGCTATCGGCTGGGGCCGTGTGCTTCTCATGCTCCACAGCCCCGGCGCGGCCGGCCGCTATCTCAGCGGCCCCGGCTTGCCAACGGCCTCACGGCACCCTCTGCTGAATCAGAGGGGCCGGAGAAACCGTCGCGTTGGCCTCTCGGCCCGACAAGAACAGGCGCGCTGACACGCACACGCGCCTGCCTTCCACTCCGGAGGGCTGTCCGTTGGACGATGGAATCCCGTTTCCACCGTCCAACCAGCCCTCATAATTTGGGGCCTGCAGAAGCAGGCCCTGCCCCAGTCCACCTGACGGTGACCGGGGCCCACCAAGCCGGCCGCAGGGGATAGGGCGAGCGGCAACGACACACCGACACTCCTCTTCCCCCGCGACCCCTACAACGGCTGTGAGAGTAGGGAGTAAACCCCCTTCTCTCACAGCCAGGCCATTCCCACCAGGAATGGCCTCCTCCGGGCCCGGGGAGGCCTAAGCCTCAACCCGGGCAATGGGTTCCTCTTGGCTTCCCTGCGGATGAGGCAGTCCGCAGGTACTGAGCCCCCCCATCGCGACAAGATGAGAACCCGGGCGGGGGGGAGATGGAGTGGTCCTATTCTAACCCGGACCCACACGGGTGATAATTATTAGCAATTATCATATGTATGTATATCTTTATTATTTGCGTTTGATCTCTGTATTTTACCCGGTAGCGAGCGACTGTTCATGTTCCAGTTCAGGGCGGGCCTCCCACCACGCGAGGTTAAACATAATATGAGATGTACATTGTAATACCCTACTCGATATATTTTCAATTAAAAAAAGAGTTTTGAAATTGGCGCCAAAAATACGCCATTTTATTTATCACTAGGCGTGATTTGTACCTCTGAACTTGTAGGTAGCCATGTACAGTAATTTTCAACTACCACCACCTGCTTCCGGTGAAGGAAAACATCGTGAGGAAACCTGCATACTTGTAAGTGTTTTTAGATGTAAGTACCTACCCCGAGAAATGTGACATCGTCAACGCATTGTATCTCTTCGTCATTAAGTGTTATACTTACTCAGTCGGTCTTGGTTCCTAGCTGTGGTTTTAAATAACATTGTACCTATTTGTTTTAGAGATATTAACTTTAAGACCATTTGTAGAAAATCAGTCTAAAACCACTTTAAGGTTAGACTAACATGGTTGAGAAAGAGGCTGACATGGTGCTGTTTGCTGATGACACCTCGCTAATATTTAAAATAGATCGACATAACAGTGATGCTAGCGCGGTGAACAGCACCTTATCTTTAATTTCTGATTGGTTTTCGGCCAATAACCTCATGTTAAATGCGAACAAGACCCAATGCATTCGATTCTCTCTTCCTAATGTGAATCAAGCCTGTGTTGACATACTAATTAATGGTCAGAAACTCGATCTGGTTGAAAGAACTACCTTTTTAGGAATCACAATTGATTCGAAACTTCAATGGGGCGCTCATATAACTAAACTTTCTAATAGGCTTAGCTCTGCGGCTTACGCTGTTAGGAGAATAAGACAATTGACAGATGTAGCAACTGCTAGACAAGTGTAATTTAGTTACTTTCACAGTCTAATGTCTTACGGGATACTTCTATGGGGAAGTGCAGCGGACATTCAGACTATTTTTCTTTTACAAAAAAGAGCAATTCGTGCTATTTACGGTTTAGGATCGAGAGACTCACTGAGGGAATTATTCAAGGAAATAGGTATACTTACTTTTGCATCACAATTCATATTTGAAAATATAATGTATGTAAGGAAAAATATTTCCATGTTCAATAAAGTAAGTGATTTTACAGATAGAAATTTACGTAATAAGAATGACTTAGTTAGCCCGTATTACAGGCTGAATAAAGTCAGTAAGTCTTTTATGGCGAAGTGTATACTTTTTTATAATAAATTGTCAGAATCGGTCCTTGATATGCCAGACAGAAAATTCAAAGCTTATGTAAAGAAAGTACTTTGTGAGAAGGCTTATTATAGGACCGATGACTATCTTAAAGACAAAAAGGTCTGGCTTGAGCTTGGCGCGGGTCCCTCTTAAAGGTTTGTATACTTAGACATGTCATAATTTAGGTACATTGGTACATACTAAAATTACAAATTGACATTATCGTAATTCTTATAATTCAATTTAATTATGACATAATAAACAATGTAATCTCTGTCCATCTATATAACTAATTTTAAGTTTTTAGTTTGTTAGTTGACGTCTTTGGAGAAAACGTGCAGTGCAGTTTGTTGCCGCTTCTTCTGCACTTGCGCCTAGGAAGCGGCGTAAACTTAGCTTTAAGTAACGATTTGACGTCAACATTTGTGCAAAACAAAACAAAGTGACTATTATTAAGAGATATTATAAATATCCTATGATAATAAAGATATTTTGAATTTTGAATTTTGAATTTTAACTGAAAGATGATCTGTGTTATTATTTATTATTTTAATAGCATTACAATGCTCGGAAATTTATCTAAATTAAAAAATATGTGATGAAAAAAAAACGACGGGTTGCACTCCGGGAGTGCCGGCAGAAGTGAAAACTTGAATATTAACGTTGTGCATTTTTGATATTTTGGAATGGTTAGGGAATAATTTTGCACGAATTGCTTTAGTTATCAGTATAAAAGTACTATCATTTATGTGGTAGAATACAATATTTATTTATTGCGCTATCGTACACAAACATGACAATTTATATTACAAGAAAAAGTTTATCTCTCAGCTAAACGAAACAGCAGGCGCAGGCATACATTTTCGCCGCACCGTAGAAAGAGGGGGATACTTCCTCTCCTACGCCGCGCCGGCTGTCTAGAAGTCTCTACTCTCCATCCGTTTTACGAATTTTCGATCAGGACACGTGTCCTGACGCGAGTTTAACAATTTTTACCCATTACAAAAAAAGTGCACAACGCCGCTAAAGAAGTTTTCACTTCAAAAATCTACCACGAGTGGGAATCGAACCCACGACCCTCACGTTAACGCAATTAACAATTGTGCTATCGTGACTTCGAATCACACTGATGACACATAGTACACGCATTTGAAGCATGCGTAAATCTTCATTACTACCCACTATTCAGAAGTGTGAAGGCTTGGTTTCAATTATTATTTTTAATAGCATTACAATGCTCGGAAATTTATCTAAATTGAAAATATGTGATGAAAAAATGCTTCAACTGCGTGTGCTTTGTGATGATCCGTTATATTGTCCGTAGAAACTATAGCGTTCGTGTCATCCTCAAAAACTAATAAATCAACTGAGTTATTTGTAGCATTTGATATATTTAATCAGATCATTCATGAATATTATGAAAAACGAATGGCCAAACATTGAACCCTGCGGTACTCCCACTGAATCAGCGGAGAGCGAGTGGACTGTGAAATGCGTAGCAGAGAGCGAAAAATAGCGTGAGCCTTAGCGGAGTGGAGCTGGGCGTAGCGGAATAAAAGAAAAGATGTGAAGCTCAGATGTGAAGGGTGAAAATGAAAGGCCCGCTTACCTGTTTTCTCCAAGTTAGCCACACCAATCTTTTTCTGCAGCCGCACGGTGCACTTACACTTCACTTTGAATTTATTATTTGACGCGGGCCTAGCTAGGCCTAGGAAATTACCTATTTATAGCGATATTATTTTTTTATTTTAAATTCGTACTCAGATCCAGCGTAGCGTTGAGTGTTTTTAAGACTGACTTATACACTAACTTTTCCTTCTTGCTTGACAGTGATCAGCAAGCAGGCCATAGATGAAAAGATGATATTAATGTAAGGAGGATCTATTTAAAAGTAAGAAATTCGCGATATGGCGCGAAAACCCACTTTAACTATTTTTGTGTTTGATTGATACTGTCTTTCACACATTTTAGAGTCTAGAGCCTTTATTTCCACTAACATACGTCTATTTTCCAGATAAGACCGAAGAAGTCTTAATGCGTTACCTGTGCGTGACTCCATTAAATTTGAACTTGTATAATAATAGATCCTGGTCTACTGTGTCAAACGCGGAACTTAAATCTAATTAACATACTTACAACTTTTTTATTGGCATATAATCTTGATACTACGTTCCTAACAAGAGTTCTAATGGCATCCATAGTTCCAACATTCCTCAAATAACCAAACTGTCTCTTCTATTAAGCACTTTTTAGGGTTCCGTAACCAAATGGCAAAAAACGGAACCCTTATGGATTCGTCATGTCTGTCTGTCTGTCTGTCCGTCCGTTTGTCACAGCCACTTTTTCCGAAACTATACTGTTGAAACTTGGTAAGTAAATGTACTCGTATTCTTTGAACCGCATTAAGATTTTCACACAAAAATAGAAAAAACAAACAATAAATTTTGGGGGTTCCCCATACTTAGAACTGAAACTCAAAATTTTTTTTTTATCAAACCCATATCTTTGGGATCTATGGATAGGTCTTCAAAAATTATACTGACGTTTCTAATATCATTTTTTTCTAAACTGAATAGTTATCGCGAGAGACACTTCCAAATTGGTAAAATGTGTGTCTCCCCCCCCCCCCCCCCCCCTTTAACTAAAAAAAAATATATGATGTACATTACCATGCAAACTTCCACCGAAAATTAATTTGAACGAGATCTAGTAAGTATTTTTTTTTAATACGTCATAAATCGTAAACCGCAATTCACCTTTACAACTTTTATATTATGTTACTTGCTGCTACGGAACCCTTCATGGGTGAGTTCAACTTGCACTTGGCCGCTTTTTTTATTCTAAATGTTTGAGCAATCTAGATTTTATTATCTTTTTAATTATCTTTGAAGTAGTTATTAGTAAGGTTATTTGCCAGAATCGTACGATCCCATTTTAGATCCTTTTTTGTAGATCGTTAAGTACAATTTTTGCAATCTTGAATTGATCAGGAAAAACACCCTGATCCATACATTTATAAAAAAGTTATAAATAAAAATTACTCAAGGGTTCTGCTAATATTAGGTCCTTACATATGAAATTGCAGATTTTCAATACTGGCAACTTTTAAATCAAATATCTTGCGTTTCATTAGGAATTCCAAATTCAAATTTATTTCGAAATAAAGCCAGAAAAATATTGTTTTAAAATTCGTATTTCATTTGTTTTAACATCATTTGTTTGAGTTTCAACATTGCTATAACAAAAACTATGGACAAATTGAAAATTCGCGGTATTTACGAATACGAGTTCCACCGTGGCACCAGTGCTGCAGAAACGACTCGAAGAATTAACGACGTGTATTGACCAGGCACCGCTAACGAACGAACGGTGCGTTTTAGGTTTCAACGTTTCCGTTCTGGAAATTTCGATTTACACAATGAGCCTCGTGGACGACCTGATACTCAAGTGAATAACGAAGAATTGAAGGCGATAGTGGAAGCGGATCCATCTCAAACAACTTCTGAATTAGCAGCAGCCTTCGGCGTAAGTGACAAAACGATACTTATCCACTTGCGCCAAATCGGAAAAATTAAAAAACTCGAAAAGTGGGTACCGCACGAATTGACTGAAGCAAATCAACAAACACGCGTTGCTTGCTGCGTTTCTTTGCTTAATCGCCACAATAATGAGGGGATTTTGAACCGTATCGTGACTTGTGATGAGAAATGGATCCTGTACGACAATCGGAAGCGATCATCACAATGGCTTGACCCTGGAGAATCGGCAAAACCTTGCCCTAAGCGAAAACTGACCAAAAAGAAGATTCTGGTTAGTGTTTGGTGGACCAGTGCTGGTGTTATCCACTACAGCTTCTTGAGATCAGGCCAGACGATTACTGCGATTACTGCAGACTTGTATTGCCAACAATTGCAAACAATGATGGAAAAGCTCGCCATTAAACAACCGAGACTGATGAATTGCTCTAGCCCACTGCTCCTTCAGGATAACGCTAGACCACACACTGCACATCAAACGATCGCCAAGTTAGAGGAGCTGCGACTGGAACCTCTGCGTCACCCACCATACTCTCCAGATCTTGCCCCAACCGATTACCACTTTTTTTAAAATTTGGATAACTTTTTACAAGGAAAAAATTTCAAATCTGATGAGGCAGTCAAAACCGCCTTCAAACAGTTCATAGACTCTCGCTCCCAGGATTTTTTTTCCAAATGTATCAATGATCTGCCTAGAAAATGGCGGAAGTGTATCGATAACAACGGCGCATACTTCGATTGATTAAATAATAACTTCATTAAAAAAAACTTGTTTCACTTTTTTGATACTGAACGGCAATTTCATATGTAAGGACCTAATATTATATGTCATCATTGTCTTTGATTATTGTGATGGGCACATCATCAAAACCACACGAAGATTTACTAGCCATTTTAGTACCTATATCCTTTTTATTTCCTCAGGAGTTGTAGGTTCTACAGACGACAATTCGTTTGTTACACGTTCGAAACTATTTTGAGGGTTCCGTACCCAAAAGGCGCAAACGGGACACTATTACTGAGACTGCGCTGTCTGTCCGTCTGTCACAGGGCTCTGTCTCTTGAACCGTAATAGCTAGACACTTGAAATTTTCACCGATTATGTATTACTGTGGCCGCTATAACAACAAATACTAAAAATAAAAATAATAAAAATTAATGGGGGTCGTCATACAAAAAACGTGTTTTTCAGCGTTTTTAACTAGATCTTTATAATGGCATCAACTATAGCTAGGCACTTGAAATTTTACCGATTATGTAGGTACCCTTGTGTATTACTATGGCCGCTATAACAACAAATACTAAAAATAAGATAAAGATACAAATTAAAGGGTCATCATACAAGAAACGTGTTTTTAGCGTTTTAAAACATTGTACGAAGGTACGGAACCCTTCACGTATGAGTCCGACTTGCACTTGCCACAAAGAATGATTAGATCGAACGTTTCCAAAGTGCCTCATTTAAGAATAGCTTTTTTGCGTAATAATTTAAAACTTGCTAAAATTTGATAAAATCCAGATCACGATTTACTACCTAATCATTAATATTGCTGTTAACATATTAAATTTGCTAAAACATCAAAGCTGCCAAAAATAAAAAAATTTTCATGCGTCCATTTAGTAAGTTCTGCCAACCACTAAAAGCAATTTAATTTACTTAATTTGCTGAAAATACAGCATTCCAAAACCTCTTTAAGGCAAAGATATAGGCAAATGGCCTTGAAGTGTGAAATAAATTGTTAACTCGTAAATATGGAGATAATTTCCATATTTCTCTACGTCATGCACTAGATAGCCCTTTAAATTATTTTATGAACTGCCGTTAAAACTATTATTGGTGATCCGTCTAGCTTTAAAACTTGCCGTGGCCACTTTTGGCGGAGGCAAGTTTTAAAGCTAGACGGACTAATGTAAATACTTTCAACGGTGGTTTATAAAATAATTTAAAGGGCTATCTAGTGTATGACGAAGAGTAATATGGAAATTATCTCCATATTTACGAGTTAACAATTTATTTCAAATGAGGGCGCCACTTCAAGGTCATTTGCCTATATCTTCGCCTTAATTTGCTGACAGTTTCCATGATAGCCAAAATAATATATGTATTCTTACATAGCCATGATCCCTATATACATAGTTTGTATATAGTGTTTGCGGACCGCAGATCTAACAGATCTTGCATAGAATCTGTCTACTTCGAATTATTTTGGATTGATTGACGTGTATGTGACGGATGCCTACATTTTAGGTCGCTATTTTATTTTTAAGGTTCTTAAATAAATCCAATATCCGTAACGTATTCTTATCACAAAATAACAGTTAATTGGAATGAAAGCTTACTTAAGAATACTTTTTATCCCAGAAAAATGGGAGGTTCCCGTAGGATGGTCAAATAACGAACTTCTCATGAGCTAGTAGGTATGATTAACTTATGCATGTCGTAGTCCATCATCACAAAAACCATGGCAGAGTACTTCATTATTCCACAACTACCTAAATTTGAATACGTGGATATAATAAAGTATGAATAACTATGCATTAAACAGTACGTATAGGTAGTCCGTATAATAAAACTTCAACTGTAAACTTAGCCAATTTATTTCAAGTGTAACTTGCAACGACATACAAACATTAGGTACATGGATTCTTGTTAAAACTTACAATACGAGTAGTAGGCAAGTGAAATTTCTGTTGAATCGAATTTTAAAGTTATTCTAATTCCTCCTCTAGTTCTTCTTTCAGTATCAGGCCTCCGAGTAAAGTAGAGTCTGGAGGCAACCATTCGCAACTGGTATCTTCAGAAGGACATGCCTGTGTACAAACGAAAAAATGCTTTTACCAAATTGACACTACTTAGATTCTTGAATTAAAAATTAGGAGATATTTTTTTGAAGTGAAAACTTCTTTAGCGGCGTTGTGCACTTTTTTTGTAATGGGTAAAAAATGTTTAACTCACGTCAGGACACGTGTCCTGATCGAAAATTCGTAAGACGGATGACAGCCGGCGCGGCGTAGGAGAGGAAGTATTTATACCAGTTTATACTATAATTTCGACTGAGCTGTCAGCCGGCTCGTTGGTCTAGGGGTATGATTTTCGCTTAGGGTGCGAGAGGTCCCGGGTTCAAATCCCGGACGAGCCCAAATCTTTTTAAAGTGAAAACTCCTTTAGCGGCGTTGTGCACTTTTTTTGTAATGGGTAAAAAATGTTAAACTCGCGTCACACTCGGACACTTTTTAATGTAATATAAATTGTCATGTTTGTGTACGATAGCGCAATAAATAAATATTGTATTCTACCACATAAATGATAGTACTTTTATACTGATAATTAAAGCAATTCGTGCAAAATTATTCCCTAACCATTCCAAAATATCAAAAATGCACATCGTTAATATTCATGTTTTCACTTCTGCCGGCACTCCCGGAGTGCAACCCATCTTTTTTTTTTTAATTTTATTTACAAAAACATAATTATTTAATACATCGAAATAGGATGAGCAAACCAAAAACCATTCAAGGTTTATACGCAAATCCAACTCGCAAAAGAGAAATTTATGCACGAAATCCATATGTACATAACTACTCGAAAATTAATATTTAATACAAAATTATTATTAAATAAAAGCTCAATAAATATATCCCTCGCGATTCTGCAGGGGAATGCCGCAAGTGTCATGGGCACCTCTGCGGCAGGTACAATGGAATTCGCGGTGGTCGTTTTGATTAAGTGTACCTGTATGTAATTTTAAAAATGTACTAAAATTCTCAAATAGATTTAAGTTTTTGAAATAAAATTGTTTTGTTTATAATAACTTAGATAAGTTAAAATGCTTGAACCCGATATTGACAAGTTGCAGTTACCATCCGCACACGATGCAAATGTGTGCAATACGTGAATATGTCGAGCTCAGGTGATAATTGCTCCATTTATTAGTATGAAGTGCATTGATGTGCATCCATTAACAGGGTGATACATTCAATAGATGCTGCTTGAGTCTATACTTGATGTTCTTGATAGTATTTTTTTGTCTTAATTCCAGAGGAAGTTCGTTAATTAATTATGTTATTACATAATATAAGCATCGTTTACCGTACAGGTTGTTAAATGAAGGAAGTAATAATAGTTTTTTGTTTTTAGATCTAGTGTTAATTGTGATATTTTTCGTTTCCTGTATTTTAGTATTGAAGAAATGTTCCTTTATTAAAGTATATTTAATTTTATTATAGACGGGCATTATTTTAATTTTTTGATATTGTTAGACCTATTGCAATATTGCATTTGAATGTCAATAATGAAAACTAGCATCCCCTCCAAGCTACCCACAGACTCGTTCTTAATTATACGAAAGATGTCATTGTATGTAAGTATACATTACAATTTATTTGTAAGTATCGTGTAAATAGGTATTCCCAAAGAGGGTTCTATAGCCAAATTATTTATAATATTTCCGGCTATTTCTTCTCCATTTTGCAAGGTCTTTGGCATCCTTGAGTGACCATTGACATGCATGTTATATTTGGAGAAGAAAAAGCGGGAAAACGCACCCTATGCTCCAAAGCAGCACAGCTGAGGATGCAACCGGGAACGCGCTCAGACAAAGAAGAAGAGTGTAAATAGGTAGTGTGATTTTGCCTCTATAATAAATTATAGTTGAATAAAGCTAACCTGGCATTTACAGCTGGCAGCTTCCACGTAATGGTAGACGTCGGTGCCTGGTTGCACGCCGGGGTCACAGTTCTTCAACTTGGCAGACGCATGTTTCCGCTCGTTATGCACACACACAGGGTGATGGGACTCTTTGTAGGGGAACTGCCAGTCTGAAATCTTGTACAGTAAAGATTAGAATCAAGTGAAACAAACACCAGTACGAATACACTAGTAAATCAGTCTGACCTCAGTCTCGCCGACATTCCATTCAATTCAATTTAGTTATTTTATTTTATTAGGTACCTAAAGTATTTATTCAATCACTTCACTCATCCTTACACAAAAAATGATTGCAGCTATAGGAGTATAAATAAGTAAAGTACTCTATTTCTGCTAAAAGTAATATTGTAAAGCTTATAGTAAGAAGTGCTCAGACCAGAGAGATATACAGATCTAATAGAAATGTGATGCAATACGGTGTGGTGTGAAACGGTGGTTGTGTAGTGGTTAAAGAGCGGATATAAATAAGCGGAAGGTCCTAGATTCAATCCTCGCCTCCGCCTTGTACTTTTATGTTTGCAAAATAATATGACTTACCTAAGTATGGTAATTTTCATGGACCACTTCTGGTGAAGAAGAACATCGATAAGAAACCTGCACACTAGTTTTGCTAGAGAATGACTGTTGTCACTAGATAGCCTAATATTTAAGTTCCTTCATAATTTAACTTCTAAAGCAGAAAAACTTTTCATTTAAATTACGCATTAGTTTTATAGTGACCCAGCACAGTTTTCGAAAAGCTGTTGAAGTATTTTTATGGTGTTTCCTATCCTATTGTACACTTCGTCATACCTTAAACCTACCTCATAAGACATACAATATCCCCAACAAGCGTTAATTTTGACCTCATCCCAGCATCGGCGTCCGTTGAGATCCGTTTGCATGGCTTTGTGAGTGTACCGCTTTGGCTTGCAGCGTGCTGCTAACCCTGAGCACGAGCACCAAATCACCAAACACCAAAACACTAACGTCACTGTGGTAATACTAAACTTCGACTTGCCACAACCCTCCATTTTTGAAATTAATAAATACAGATAAACATAAAACTTAATATATCTCAGTTACTATTAAGTTTTTATATCATCGAATAACTTGTGAATAACTAAATGCAAGCAGTGCTCAACTTTGTTTGAAGATGTGATGCTACGAACTGTTTTTATAAAGGAACAGAAAGTACGTCAAAACATATCTTCCGCGCGAGTTCACATCAGAACGGTTTTCGCGCCATTAGCCTCGGCTTGGCACATTAAAAGTCGGGATGAAAATAGAAGACTGCTGAATAATATGAATTCATTATCTTCTTTTACTATGATCGAGTCAAAGTATTTACCTACGTAGGTACAAATAGTTATGTTTTTTTTTTAATTACACACATTAATAAATGCAATTTATCAAGGATGGTCCTTTGCTACTTTCATTTATCAACTTTCTATATTGGCATCTGCGTTTATCTTTCTGGTGGTTTAAAACCATCTTGCACTCTGTTAGTATTTGTTGTTAGCTTTTAACCTTTTTTCAACATACTTTTTCGTAAAGTGGATCTAATTTCACCTGTTTTAGATATATGTATAAAGCAACTCAAAAACAGGCGTGTGTTAGAAACGGAAATAGTGAAGTTATATTCTATAACCGCACTATTTTCTATTTACATATATGCTTCAAATGCTTTTTAGGGTTCCGTACCCAAAGGGTGCAAACGGGACCCTATTACTAAGACTCGACTGTCTGTCCATCTGTCTGTCTGTCTGTCTGTCCGTCTTTCACAGGGATCTCTTGAAGCGTAATAGCTAGACACTAAAATTTTCATTACTATGGCCGCTATAACAACAAATTAAAATAAGATAATATTAAAAATTAAAGGGTCATCATACAAGAAACGTCCGCCTATGCGATGGGTTGACGATATAACCAAAGTCGCGGGTCGCACCTGGATGAGAGCAGCCCAGGACCGAGATGGGTGGCGTCGACGAAGAGAGGCCTATGCTCAGCAGTGGGCGGAAGAAGGGCTGGGATGATGATGATGATGATGATACAAGAAACGTGTTTTTTTTCAGCGTTTTTAACTCGATCTTTATAATAGCATTAACTGGATACTTTAAATTTTCACCGATTATACATTAGGTAGGTACTATGGCCACTATAACAACAAATACTAAAAATAAGTTAAAGTTGAAAATTAAAGGGGGGTTGTCATACAAGAAACGTATTTCTTCAGCGTTTTAAAACATTGTATGGAGGTACGGAACCCTTCATATACGAGTCCGACTCGCACTTGCCCGTTTATTTCTTTAAGTTTCGAAATGGCCCGCCGCGCCGCCACGCGCCAGCCAGTAGGCAGCGCGCCGCGCTGATTCTTTGGTGAAAAAAAAAACAGTGTGCATCATAGTTTATGGTTGAGTTTATTTAAAATAAAAAAAAACAGTTTTTTAAGTAGATATTTTTCCTCGCAAGTGTGTTGAAAAACGTCGTATACGTGCGTATATTGGTTAAACACACTCTGCTCTATTACCCTCGTTATGGGTTGATTACACCTAACGAGTACGGTGGCGAGTCAGTGTCCTCGGCCGAGTGCTCGGTTGGTATAAACACTTGAACGAGTGCTCAAAAGGCACTAGAATCCCAATATGTTTACTAGGCCGAGTACCCACCTCCCCGCTTCATTCTTCTGCCCCCGTAACAACTAAACGCTATCCCGCTCGGCACGCGTGAACACGCACTCGGTTGTCACTCGGCCACTCGCCACTCGTTCGTTCGTCACCAAGCAGTGTCCGTGTTTATGTTTTTGTTTTTAAATCATTCTTATCTCAATTAAAATGGCCGCTAATAACAAATGGAGCTTGGAAACAACAATAAAATTAATTCAGTTTTACAAAGTACATTAATGTTTGTTTTCTTCGGTCTTCATCTTCATGATAATAAATAGATAAACACCCAAGACCCAGGACAATTTGAAAAAGGCCATTTTCCAACTGGCCCTGGCTGGGGATCGAACCCAGATATAATAGATGCTTTTAATCAGTTAAATTTAAAAAAATCAGAAGATCACTGGGGCATGTCAGTAGCCGTAGTAAGTCATATTATACACATACTCGTAATTGCTGCCGATTTAGCTTTTATATTTAACGAATGTATTGATGAAGGCATATTTCCTAACTTAATGAAATGTAGTAAACTAATCCCCTTATTTAAAAAAAGGAGAAAAAACAGACCCTGGCAACTACAGACCTATCTCTATTCTGCCAGTTTTGAGTAAGGTATTCGAAAAGATAATGTTCAATCAAATGCTACTTCACTTTAAGACCAATAATCTTTTCCATAGCCAACAATACGGCTTTACTGCTGGAAAATCGACCACCGATGCAGGAGTAGCACTGGACCAGACGCGTGGGAAAACAGAAATGATGCAATTGGATCATTTTGAGATCTTTCTGCATTTGATTGCGTTGATCATCCAACACTTTTACTCAAATTTAGTCAATACGGTTTTGATGATAAGTCAATTAAATTGATAGAATCTTACTTAACAGATAGGCTTCAAACAGGCTTCTAATGTGAAAATGGGCGTACCCCAAGGTTCAATTCTAGGACCGTTCCTTTTCTTAGTTTATGTCAATGACTTGCCTTACATGGTTGAGAAAGAGGCTGACATGGTGCTGTTTGCTGATGACACCTCGTTAATATTTAAAATAGATCGACATAACAGTGATGCTAGCCCGGTGAACAGCACCTTATCTTTAATTTCTGATTGGTTTTTAGCCAGTAACCTCATGTTAAATGCGAACAAGACCCAATGCATTCGATTCTCTCTTCCTAATGTGAATCAAGCCTGCGTTGACATACTAATTAATGGTCAGAAACTCTATCTGGTTGAAAGTACTACCTTTTTAGGAATCACAATTGATTCGAAACTTCAATGGGGCGCTCATATAACTAAACTTTCTAATAGGGTTAACTCTGCGGCTTACGCTGTTAGGAGAATAAGACAATTGACAGATGTAGCAACTGCTAGGCAAGTGTACTTTAGTTACTTTCACAGTCTAATGTCTTACGGGATACTTCTATGGGGGAGTGCGGCCGACATTCAGACTATTTTTCTTTTACAAAAAAGAGCAATTCGTGCCATTTACGGTTTAGGATCGAGAGACTCACTGAGAGAATTATTCAAGGAAATAGGTATACTTACTTTTGCATCACAATTCATATTTGAAAATATAATGTATGTAAGGAAAAAATTGGTTGCCTGTAAAGTCGGTATACGGGCGAAAGTTTTACGTGACAACGACTTCACTCCACTTCACTCCAAACTTGACTTCCACTCGGGCATGGTTAGCCCGCCTAAGAGCGAGAGAGACAGACATAAAAAGTGAAAGGCACGCGTGCCTCTCACTCGCTCTCATTGTGAGCGCATAACGTGAGCGGAGCGTAACGCAGTTTCTTGAAGTGTCACCCGGCTAACCAATTTATAAGACGTTGTCACGTCAAAATATTTCCATGTTCAATAAAGTAAGTGATTTTACAGATAGAAATTTACGTAATAAGAATGACTTAGTTAGCCCGTATTACAGGCTGAATACAGTCAGTAAGTCTTTTATGGGGAAGTGTATACTTTTTTATAATAAATTGCCAGAATCGGTCCTTGATATGCTAGATAGAAAATTCAAAGCTTATGTAAAGAAAGTACTTTGTGAGAAGGCTTATTATAGGACCGATGACTATCTTAAAGACAAAAAGGTCTGGCTTGAGCTTGGCGCGGGTCCCTCTTAAAGGTTTGTATACTTAGACATGTCATAATTTAGGTACATTGGTACATATTAAATTTACAAATTGACATTATTTTAAATTTCGTAATTCTTATAATTCAATTTAATTATGACATAACAAACAATGTAATCTCAGTCCATCCATTAACTAATTTTAAGTTTTTAGTTTGTTAGTTGACGTCTTTGGAGAAAACGTGCAGTGCAGTTTGTTGCCGCTTCTTCTGCACTTGCGCCTAGGAAGCGGCGGTTGTAAGTAACGATTTGACGTCAACATTTGTGCAAAACAAAACAAAGTGACTATTATTAAGAGATATTATAAATATCCTATGATAATAAACATATTTTGAATTGAATTGAATTGAATGAATGATAGGTATAGAGCGTAAGAAATTAATTAAATATACAGGCAAGTGCGAGTCGGGCTCGTACATGAAGTGTTCCGTACCACCGTACCAACCGTACAATGTTTTAAAATGCTGAAGAAACAAGTTTCTTGTATGACGACCCCCTTTAATTTTTAACTTTATTTTATTTTTAGTATTTGTTGTTATTGTGGTTATAGTAATACATAATTGGTGAAAATTTCAAGTATCTAGTTAATGCCATTATAAAACTCAAGTTAAAAACGCTGGAAAAAAACACGTTTCTTGTATGACGACCCCCTTCAATTTTTAACAATTTTTTATTTTTAGTATTTGTTGTTATAGCGGCCACAATAATACATAATCGGTGAAAATTTCAAGTGTCTAGCTATTACGGTTCAAGAGATAGAGCCCTGTGACAGACGGACAGACAGACAGACGGACAAACAGACGGACAGAAAGCGGAGTCACAGTAATAGGGTCCCGTTTGCACCCTTTGAGTACGGAACCCTAAAAAAGCATGCAATTGATTCTACGAAGAGAATCTGAGAGAATGAGGTGTGGGGCATACCGCAAAGCACCCGAATCTGAGGGAATGAGGTGCTTTCACATATTTCGTTTGAATGTAAAGCGGGAGGCGGGGAATGAACGTAGAATGTAGATTTTATCGGTTTTTATAAAGTATTTTAATAACTAATTTTTTGTATCGAAAATAAAGAAGGTATCACAATACTTAGGTACTAATATTTTTGAGTAAAAATATTTTTTCCTCAATTTATACTTGTATTCTTAGAGTTTTAAATAATTATTAGATATTATTTCTTAATTTTTTTTTAAATGTTTTATAGATTTATTTTAAAATTTTAAGAAGACGGGCTCCTTGTTGATTAACCGAACAAACCTACAAAAAATGTTTTAATGCTTAGAATCACTTCAGGTCAAAGTTCTAGTAAACAGAAATACATGAAGTTTCGAAAATGTTTGCTCTAGTCAATTCATGTTTTTTTATTTTATTTTTATGTCCCTACTCCCTTTTGTATCATATAAGTTAGACGGCCAGCTCCGGTAGCCAAATTAGAATCCAGCACAGGCAGCCTATTCGGCAACCGGCGACGGCAGCCAATTTGGCAACTGGCGCCGTCAGCCAATTCGGCAACCGGCGCCGCGCCGGCAGCGGAGGCACTCCCTATAAGTTAATGCAGGCGGCTCTTTGTAAAACTTTTCGTACAAGTGTATTCCCAAAGAGGGTTGAATGCAGGCAGCTGGTCGTAAAACTATAGCCAAACTATTTCTTCTTCACTTCGCAAGGTCTTTATCATCTTTGGGTGACCTTTGACAAGAGTATTTTAAAATAGGATTAAGTCCGTGATACTAAACAACTTTCCATTAAGAACTTACCTATATCGAAATATGAAAAAAAATATTATCCATAGAAACTCATGTCATCATACCAAAAATTATTTTTCATATATCGATATACTTACATTTACAATATATATATTTTTGAGCCTCTGAGCTATATTCAAGGAAAGTATGAGCTCTCTATGCGCTAAATAAAATAAACATGTTATCTTATAACAACCTTGTTTCATAATAAAAAGCAAACTTAAATGCCCTCAAAGTTGTACTACTACAGGTATTTATTCTGTGGTTGTACGGCAAATTCCCAATCGCAGTCATACCGACCGCCATATTATGTATGATCGCTCGGCCCGCGGGAAGGATGCGGGGCGGTCATAAGCAGGAATCGATCGACAGTGAGGTCATTGATATAATAATACGTTAGCATTGACATGAATATATAGACTCGGCGTCTTTAAATACGGCCATGTCCTTTTTGGTAATATAGACTAAACACGAGAGTAGTACAGAAAGGTCAATATATTTTTACATACCTACGAGCACATGGTTCAAATTAAATCCTACATATATTTTAATAAATACGAATGTTGGTAAGTATAGCTGGATGTACGGATTTTTAGATTGTAGACTCACGACTATCATATTTATAAAGGTAAAAGTTAAACTGCACATATCTGTTTCCTTGGTAACCTTTTATTATTCTTACTTAATTTCTTTACATAATGTTTTGCACTAGAAGAAAGTGATTTCTTGTACTTGTATACCTATTTCTTTTTTTTTCTTTGTTAGCTATCTCTGTATTTAATGTATTATATAATCATATACGTAGGTATTGGGTCTAAATTACATATGTTTACATATATGAAGATTTGTAATCTGCTGATAGTTATATAATAATTTATCAAAATCAATTTAGCCGCGAGGTAACAGAATTATAGGGACCAGCATAATAAAACATCAAAAATGTGTAAGCGGCCATCTTGGATCCATAATCTGATGGCAGTTTCAAGTTGCGCGGGGCACTTGTAGGGGCACAGCCTCCACATACAAAATTTTTGAGCCCTCGGAGGTCCTAGTGAGACGTTACGAGATATGACTTAATTTTATAAAGGATTTATAGGATTTTAGGAAACTTTTGTAAAGCATTTATAGCATATGTAGATAAAAATTATAAAACTTAAACATTTTTAAACGTTTTACAAACATTAATAACTAAGTAGCAAACAAATAGTTTTTCGATGCTTCCATGAAGAAAGTGAAATGTAGGCATATTTATGATGTCTACATTTCACTTCTGTTTTGTTAGTCTATGACGAATCATTCCATCGGTTGACAGATCATTCACTCATTTCATTCATTATGGCAGCCGAAATTTTGCGATCCGTATTTAATTTTCAATCAATGAAATCTAGTTACTTACCGATGGAAAGTTATTCCTTCATATTTTGCTTTGTTCTTTGAATTACTAGTGCAGTATCTCAACACACACCAAGGCATTTTTGACTAAGATGACAGTGTTTTCTTTAATGAATTGTGGAGTGTTTTATGCGCGTATTGCTAGCGAGTCACTAATGTGAGGTTAACAGTGATAGCATATGATGAACAGAACACAACTGTGGTATTTGGCGTCTTCTCTAGTACATAGATCTCGTTGTACGTTAGCCATGTATTGCAAATATGGGGATTTTTCCTAATGACAAATAGTAGTAAAAAAAACGTATTCTATTCTTTTTCTTGCTATTTTGTGTTCTATTAGTGATTCTGATTCCAAGATTTCAATGTAGTTCAGTGTTTCAAAATCAACCTGTAAGTATTGTTAATTATCATGGACTGAATTCAGCTATAAAATAGTTTCAGTATATTTTGCTAGACCCTGTATTTGGGCAAAATAATGCGGGAAAGTGCACGTTACCCCGGGCTCCGAAGCAGCACAGCTAAGAATGAAACCGGGAACGCGCTTAATTAACGAAGTTGAAGAAAAACTATACGAGCTAAAAGGGTTTACAATAATCGACCAACTTATTAAACATTTTTAGTCGTTATGCGGGCTCCAGACTCCTGTGTGATTCGCGGCGTGAATTCACCTCGTAATTTTACCGCGAAGTCGGCGCGAAAAACATGGCCCTCCACACTCGCTCGCTATCGTTCACAGTTTAGTTATATACAATATTAATCTATGGTTTAGTTCGCACGCTCGTCGAGAATGGACGCTGAATGCTCTGCTATCGCCGTGATGCTGTGCGCTCGCTTTGACTAATGCGTTACTGTTTTCACACGTGAGTGTGGATACGTTCGCGTTTACGGGAATTTCGCGCCCCGCGAACCCTTTGACCCGGGCGCAAATACCGACACTGAACGGGGAACAAGGCGCGAAGCCCGTTAACGGGCGCGAAAGCCATCCACATTCGCGGTTCGCGGCGTTCGCGGGTGTTCGCGGCGCGAATGTGGAGTGGGCTTTATACCGTGAACCCTGAGACGTGAACTGTCGGCATTCGCAAAAAACGACAGAACCCTACACTGCGCTGCGCGTGGCCCGAAAATCCACTCAATTGCGTAGGCCGGTTTTTTCAAGAACTATAGTCTTTATAGCCTTCAAGATCTTCAGTTTTTCGATTCTTTATTCGTAACGTAACAAGTTTCAATCAAAAGTTGTTGTATTGTAGGATTTGTAGGTGATCGTATGATTGCTTTAATTAAAGGGAGCTTTTGGCACAGACTACGGAGCAGATACTATACTAGTCAAAAACCTGAAATCTATACTTACTTTTTTTTTTTAATTAATGGCTTGACGCTATTGCGTATTTAGCCAGGAACAAGTTAATAAAAATTCGTTTTTCCTAACAAGTTACAATCAAAGGTTGGTGTAGGCCTTTGATTGCTTTCATGCTTTCAGGGAGCTTCTGGTGACAAATCTATACGAGTCCACTGGTTTTCATAGCCGATCGAGTGGCGGACGACGCCTGATTCAGGCGTGTGGGCGTCTTCAGAAGACGCCCACACAGTCCGCGAAACAAATATCACTACAGCCGTACTATGACTGTCCACTTTAACTATTTCACATATTGTCCATGAGCATGAGCATTTATAACACCAAACAACACCAATTTCATATTATAAGATACAGATACAGATACACTATCACGTCTTTATCCCTAACGGGGTAGAAAGAGCCAAGGGCGGTAAAGCCCAGGCCACTTTTAGCGTAATGGTGGGCATGAAGGTGGAAAAGGGAAATCATAATAGTGATGGGTTGCTAACCGCATCGCCTATTCACATGATTCAGATTCTCGCCCATTCCCTCGATCGGCTTTTACGATCTGCACGGGAAGAGAAGCAGCTGGTACATTCTTTGTTTTTTCTTTTCTCCCAGACCAGCAAAGAAGAAGAATTCATATTATAAAGTCCACTAAAATCCATTTGCAAAATAATTTAAAGAAAACCCCAACCGAACCCCTTGACTTCCCGCCAAAAACTCTTCCTATACTTACTTACATTACAAACAAGTCCACTGTCCACTGGTTTTCAAACTTTTCATAGCCGATTGAGTGGCGTACGGCCGCGCCTAATATTTTCCTGACAATCAATCCCGGAGTCTGAATGCGACTTGTTTGGATACAACAGAGATATGGGATTGGTTTTATTGTTCTGAGGGATACAATACATACCTGCCTGACATTTTTACATTGGACCTTCAAGTCAACTTCAAGTGACTTCAACTGTCAGTGTGTGATGTCATGTCATTTGTTGTTAGGTATTGTCATTAGTTGTGATTCCCTGCCTTGTAAATGATTTGATTTATAAAATATTTAGTTATTTAATTGAAAATAATATATGTCCTGCGCTGCAGTTGCATGTGTCCCCCGCCTGTATTAGTTTGTGAAATAATATGTATTCCTTCTAGGTATAAAACGTGCTAAATACCTACCTATATGTAAAAAATTCCGCCAGCCAGGCCAGTCTGCTGCATGCAAAGTTGTTTGTGTTGTAATTTTTATTAAAAAGTGTAATAAGTAAAGTGTTTGTGTTTTCATTAAAATGGGAGAACAAGATCTTTGGCCTATTGATACCACGAATTTACCTGTAATGAAATTAATGCAACCGGTGAACACTCAACTTTGTGGTATTTATGGCAGGTAAAATACATTGTTTTTATCCTAATAAAAAAATCTATTAAACAACTAAATTTTTCCATAGTTATAACTCTTCAAGTAGATACATACTTTCATTATATTAAATAGGTTTTGCAAATTCTCTTATTTTAAAATAAAATTATACCTTTACATATTGTTTGTATTTCACAATATTATTTTTAAAGATTTAACCCATTGATTTTGACCAATTATAAATGTAAATATGCCACAAAGGTTAAATTTTTTATATTGTGAGCTTTTTAAACTTAGGCTAGAGCTTCCTAAAAATCAAGGTCAGTTCAATGTCAATAGTAGTTTTACTAAAATTTTAACTATAGAATAAATTTTAACTGAATCCTGCAAATAATAGTAAGTGAGATGTAGAAAGATACCCACTAGCATAATGACCTCTCACTTGGAATTGTTTGCAGGAGTCTGGTGTCCGAGAATGGGAGGGCTCATGTTCTACATGAATGGATGATGGATAGTTTGTATAAATAAATAAAGTAAAAATAAATAAAAATACATGCTACTGCTCTACTCCATGCAGTCCACTCTAGTATTTTAAGTTGTTATACTTTCTACAAATGTACAAAGCATACACTTCTTCTTTTTGTGTCGATGGTACTTTACTATATTTTGTCACTCCAGTATCGGGCCACTTCGATAGCTGTATCATTTGCGGCCATCAGGTCATCCCAGGTGCCTGTTTTTGGGCACCTGGGACACCGAAGTAGGTGCTCCATAGTTTGTGGAGAGAAACCACACTACATACATGTCTTTATCCCTGGAGGGTGTAGACTGCGCCAAGGGTTGAAACAGATCTGTATATTCAAAGACCCAAAGAGCTACTAACAAGTTGGGCTTATACAAGTTCAAATTTAAATTATATAAAAGATACAATTTGAAAACTTTGACTAATTTCACTAGTCAACAAGATTTTGCCACATGGCATACTTGAAGTGATTTTTATAGAATTCAGTAACCAAAAATTTTTCTAGTTAAAAAAATTAAGGATGTCCATGTTTTCAAATTTTACATGTCAAAAAATTTTATTGTATTTATTTAGTTAATATTAAATGATGACATCTGGAACCATCGCCCTAAAGTACCTTCTGTAGCACTGGTGACTGGGGTGGTATGGTACTTTATACCACTTGTGGTTATCAATTCAAGTACAAACAACGCCGGCCATGCTTACATATATTCCATTTGTTGTTTCCAGGAGTTTTGCGTACTATTCCCTGATTGAGAGATTGCCGCGGATTATAAACCTGATCATTGACTACTGTTCTGTAGAAGGAGCCAAGATCAAAACTGTCTGCAGTGCTGTGAGTGTCATTACCAATGGCGTCGCCCCCTAAAAAATAGAACAAAATATACAGGATGATTTTGACCCTCTGAGCTATAAGGAAAGCACTATATGAGCTAAATAAAATATACATGTTTCTTACAATTACCTCCCACAAAGTTGTACGGAAAATTCCCAATCGCAGTGATACCGACCGCCATATGATCGCTCGCCCCGCGCGCCGCCATGGCGGGAAGAGTGCGGGGGCGATTACCCGGAGGAATCGAGCGACAGCAAGGTCATTTACACTAAAAATAATATGTAAGCCATGTATTTCAAATGTGGGGATTTTTCCTTAATGAAAAATAGTAAAAGAAAAGTATTAGTTTCTTGCTATTTTGTGTTCTATTAGAGGTTCCGATTCCAAGATTTCAATATAGCTCAGTGTTTCAAAATCAACCTGTATAGGTACCTACTTACTTTTTATCATTTAGTCAAGAGTTCCCGGTGCTAGACTAGGTACAGTCTTTACATTGGACTTTGTGAAGTCCTTATTACAATTGCCATTAAGGTTAGAGCACAACAAGTGTGAAACTTAATGTGATCGTGACTGTTCCTCTTCATCATCATCATCATCATTATGTCTTTTTATTAGTCTCAACTGCAGGAGCCCGGCCCTGTCTGTACTACCAGAGCCATATATTACCCAGAGCAGTCAGAGGATTTGGCCTACACTCTCCAAAACATATACATTCCCATCCTCCAGTTTTATCAACTTAAATAGTTCAGCCTGTTGAGCTGTTTTTTTTTTTAGAGTGATGAAGACCTTAGAAACTATATCCGGCGCCTCAGCAAGCTGAAGAGCGATTTGGTGACCAACCAGGTGTACGAGCAGTTCTCGGTGGACACTCCAGAGGCGCGGATGTGGAACGCGTGGATCGAGTTGCAGAACAACCCGCGCTATTTCACCAACATTTGGTTGTACAGCGAGTGCTACGTGTATAGGAAGATAAGGGAAGCAGGCGAACTTAGGTGAGCTCATTAAATTTTTTGATATTCTTGATACAAAACGACACACTCTCTCTTTCTCTCTTATCGTGACGTGACTGTAGGTACCAGAGGAGGTGGCTCTCTTACAATATCTAGATAGGGCATGATGCTAAGAAAAACGGTGGGCTATGTTGCTAGCCCAAGATGGATTCCCACGTTCTTTGATCAATCAATCAATAATTTATTTGCTAGAATACATAAAAAATATACATAGATGTTCTGTAAAATATAGAAAATGTATTCAACCTTACCTTAAAGCATGCAAACAACAAAAACCATCAATTACGAGTATCCTTTATCATCAATAAATTACAAAATAGTTATAAATTATGATTAAAAAAAATGCAGTAGGTATAAATATTTATACATTATAAATATTAAAAGGTCTTACTATTTATATACAGTAGCCATATTTCTAACTTTCTTTCAAATGACCTACCTTGCATATCTCTTATCTCACTAGGAAGATTGTTATATATATCATTGCACATATCATATTATACAGGGTTACTGGTATCTAACGCATAACCTTTTTGGTGCAAGTTCAGACCATGATACTAAACTACTTTCCGTAAAAACCAATATCGAAAAATGAAAAAAAAAAAATCGGCTTCCCATACATATCAGCACTTAGCCAAATGGATATTGTATGGGAAGACGAAATTTTTTTTTCGCTTTTCTATAATGGTTTTTATGTCGCAATGAGGGTAGATGGGCAATGATTAAAAATGGGACGGTAAGGTCAGCGCTCCTCCTCGCGCTGAACTATGAAAAGCTTCCTTGTGAAACCACATCACAGCTTAAACTAACTCTCTAGCCAGCACAGTTATCCTGTGCCCACAGAGCTTACCGTACAGGTGAAGTAGACAGTCATTATAACGAATAGGTCAGGTGATCCGCATTCCTTATAATAATCGTATCTGAATGAGTCATGGCTACTACGCCTAGTCACAGCTACACAACTACGAATATTCAGGAGATGTACACCGTGCGGCCGCCCGAGCCAGACTGACGACTAATGGACCGCGCGACGCTATTATAAGCCGTACACAACAAGGCAATAGTGGGGGGTTAACGAGTTTTATTATTTAAACTACTATGTAATGTATACTGTTAACTACTATCCCGACATCTACATTTTTAGGGTTCCGTACCTCAAAAGGAAAAAACGGAACCCTTATAGGATCACTTTGTTGTCCGTCTGTCCGTCCGTCCGTCCGTCTGTCAAGACCCTTTTTCTCAGGAACGCGTGGAGGTATGAAGCTGAAATTTATATCAATTACTCAGGTCTACTGTCCCTTGAAGCTGTGAAAAAATCAAACTTCTAAGCCAACGCAATCAAAAGATACAGCCGTTTATGCCGCAAATTTTCGACACTTGCAAGGGAATCAAAACCTACAGGGTGCTTCCCGTGAACTCAGAATCTTGAAATTTGGTACGAAGCAACGTCTTATAGCATAGATAAAGGAAAAATTACGAAAACCATAAATTTTTAGTTACATCACATAATATATATTTTTTTAATAATTTTAAACTTACTACCCATTTCCTCATAAACGCGTAGAGGTATTAAATTGAAATTCATACCAAATACTAAACCTTGCAGGTTTGTACGGAACCCTCGGTGCGCGAGTCCGACTCGCACTTGGCCGGTTTTTTATCACAAATATCACGATTACAACTAGACTTATATAATAAATCGTTATATTGACTCCGTTGCTGTCTTACAAATATTTGACTAAGTATACGTTGTACGAAAAGGTGAGGATTTTTCTTTACGAAAAGGCTTCTTAATGTACATCGAAGCCAAAGGAAGAATCTCGAGCTGCCTACAAGAATCTAAATGCCACGCATTACAAATTACTCGAATACTTTTCTTTTGGATAAAAATACTCTCGTCTTTTACGATCTGTGATGGTAACTGGTACATTTGGCGTTTTTCTTTGCTCCGAGAAAAGATTGGAAGACAAAGGCAATAAGTTTTGCTCTACAGTAAGTGAATGTTTGGAAACCACAGTAAATTTGGGGCCCATTCCCCCCCGTGCCACTCGTAAGCACTCATTCACGCGCAAACGCACGAAGCGGATGAGTTTTTGCTCCAAATATGAATAACCTCCGCCGCAATAGTAACATGACATTTTCAGCAATGGCTTGGCATCGTTCGATCCGTTCGAGGAGCAGAAGAGCAGAGCATTCGACTCCACCGTGGAGATGATGTGTGTTGTGGCTGAGAGGATGGGCCCTATGCTGGAACCCTTGGACAAGCAGCAGCAGAGGGAGGCCTTCGTTACCTTGATTAAGGTATACGAGTACATACATACATTCATACTATCACGTCGTTATCCCTAATGGGGCAGATAGAGCATTTTGGGTATTGCGGCTCTAAGCAGACATAGCAAGACGAGAAAATGCCGAAATTGCTCTCTGGGCTCCAAAGCAGCACAACTTACAAAATGCAACCAGGAATGCGCTAAGATCATGGTACATCATGAAATAACTACCAAATCGCATTACGCCGGCACATCGTGATACACGTGACCCACGACAAATACAGTTTAACATCTTGTCCTTCCTACAAGCGGCTAATATCGTGCGCGTAGCAGGCGTAAAACTCAACTTGCGGCCCAAGGTCACATATAATTGACAGATACAGAATGAACCGATATACTTACTGCATTAAAATATGTTAATAGAGTGATAGTGTAACGTATCCCTTAGGGTTGGGTCACATCTGTCAGCTTGCTCAGAACCGTTTGCTAGAGCGACAGAACGCCGCGGAATCGACGAGATGCTGCCGCATTCTGTCGCTCTCTCTCGCTCTACCAAATGATGGTTCTGAGCGACAAAAAAGGATAGACAGATGTGCCCCAACATATAAGGTGGTAATCAAGCAGTGTTTCCAGCTGTGCCTGTGGGCCAACCAGTGCGACCTGATGCTGACGGCGGGCGCGGAGCTCGGCGTCGACGCCGCGCTCGACCCTTTCCAGATGATCCACATCTTTAAGGAAAAGGTACTTATATCTTGTTATTTTTAACCCCCGACGAAAAAGAGGGGTGTTATAAGTTTGACGCTAATGTCTGTCGGTCTGTCTGTCTGTGGCATCGTAGCGCTCGAACGGATGGACCGATTTCGATACCGTTTTTTTACGTGAAAGCTAGTTCCCTTGCGGTGGTTCGTAGTTATGTTTGATGAAAATCGGTTCAGCCGTTTAAGAGTTATTGGGGGTTAACGCTTGAGAGTCAGGGCTTTTCCAGCAAATGATAGATAGCGCTACGGATATCAAGTCGTATTGGTAGTTTCGCTACTCATCACTAGATGGTATTCTTGACAGTCGGGGTTTTTTTTATTCAGCCTAAGCTATCCACTGCAGGATATATCGACGACCTCTGGCGTAATGGTCAACATGCTATTCCGCTAACCCGGAGGTTTTGGGTTCGATCCCCAGCCAGAGTAACTTGAAAAATGGCCCGTTTCAAATTGTCCTGGATCTTGGGTGTAATCTATATAATATAGTATCACCACAAGAGACAGTAAGAATATCGCTGAGTTAATATCCCATAATATACAAGTTTAAACTTACTTTGGGGCTAGGGTCAAAAATAAAAATATATATAGGCGTCCTCCATTGCACGCCATTTTCCACGATGTTGCGCCTTTCTCTTCCATAATGCTGAGAATCCTTGGTCTCCAGCCTACATTTTTTGGCTCCATCTTCAGTCGTCTCTACGACTGATATGACCTGCCCATTTTCACTTTATTGTGGCTATTCTATATAGCTATACATATTTATCATCGTCATCATCAGGTATTTTTGTCTCCAATGCAGGAGCATGACCCTCTGTACTACCAGATATATAAATATATATTAGCCGGAGCAGCCAGAGGTTTTGGCCTACACTCTCCACGCTGGCCAGACGGGTTGGAGATGTCTCATTGATGTTTTTAAGCTTGGTTTAGCTTGTACGTAGTTATTTCCTCAGTCGCCTTCTACGACATCCACAGGAATACTTGGGGTGATTCTATTGTGCTACCGCACGGCTAATAGCTATACGTATTATGTCATTGAATTACACGAACCCCCCGACTACATCCAACAATAGCGGGCGGGAGCTACCGCTAGGTCACAAACTATAATGAAGCTGCTTGGTGCTTGAACTGATCTAGATCTCTGGCTTGAACAGTCTGAACTAATAGGTCGATGTGAGCACATGATTAAAATAGGGTTATTATTCGTCCATGGTAAGGCTTATGTTGAATTTATACTTATTTCCAGTTGCTAGTGGACCACGCGGAGAAGGTCGCCGACTACGTTCTGTCGAAAGCAGAAAGTTCGGCCGCGGGTAGAGGAGGGGTGAGTCATACATGGATGACTCTTTTGAGCACCATATACCTCTACATACATGTATAACATTAAGAATACAGTCTAAACTCTTTATAGCGTCACTGAAGGGACTGCACATTTTACGACGTTATAGAGAGTTGTTGTAATATGGAGTGAAGAAAAAAATCTTTATAATTTTACTATTAAAATATGTTGTTACTATTAAAGTATAAAGTTTAGAAGCTATAAACATTAATATTACTACTTTTTAACAACGCATATTGCTGTAGTCCATCGACGCATGAAAAAGTCTGTTATCTTTGTGAGATTTTTTGTTGCCTACCAAAACAACCTAACTACAGTCTAGCGGCCGACGTAAACACGTGTAAGTAATTACAACCAACAAAAGAATGAATTTCGTAGAATCTCTGGTACAAATGATGGGGTCAGTCTTGGTAAATCCATGCTAGACAATAAAGCAACAAACAGAAAACTTGAAAAGAACGGTCCGCATCTGCAAAGAAAGTACTCTTTATTGCTTAATGATGACGTATTTTTGACGTTATTTGGAGTGGGTGCGACGCTTCATAGAGTGTATCATTGTATTGAAAACAATGCAACAAACCAACCAGAGCCAAGGAATTTCGACGTTATAAGGAGTTGGACGTTAAATCGAGTGATGTTACATAGGGTTTACTTGTGTATTTACAAGTACTTTATTTGACAGGATGGAGACAAGGGGGTGATTTTCGGTGAGTATACAAAAAGATTAGATACACCCCCCTTCCCCACAGCCACATACATACATACTGCTAATATCATTACCTAAAAATTTCATTTTAGGTAACGGGACCCTATTACCTTTTACTAAGTCTCCCCTTTCCGTCTGTCAGCGTGCTTGTATCTCATGTAAAATACCTATTTTGCATTTTGGCATGACTTCCACTGCTGGACATAGGCCTCTCCCAAAGATTTCAATAATGACCGACCTAAAGCGACCTGCATCAGGGACGCATATTGCGCGTACCTTAGGAGATTCCGTTCTGTATAAGTACTCTTACTGTCTTCTGTGGCGAGGGTTCACTACGTCAGTGTCGGTCAATGTGACGTACACGTCCGTTTCGCAACCGGTGTGTGTGTCGCCGCGCTTTTTATACTGTACTGGGTTCCCGTCGGCGTAATCTTCCCAGCAGTGGTCGTTCCGAAACGGTTGTAGTTTTAGCTTTTGCGCTAAAAATAATTAAAAAATAATGACCTTCAATAAATGATAATTGGTCCTACATTGAATAAAAATTTATGACTATGACTTTTACCCCCGGTTTGTGTTCCTTTACAGACATAGTGTGCGACAACGCGGGGTACGAGCTGTTCGCTGACTTGTGCCTGGCGCATTTCCTCGTTGCACAGAAAATAGTACAAAAGGTTAGAAATATTTATGTAAAACCTTCTTAGCGTGTCGATGGTACTTATACAACGTGTAACAGGAAGGGGGTATCAACCCGAAACCCTAACGTACTAACCAATGTGAAAAACCTTTACTATGGGACCATCCCTGAAAACGCAAAAAAAATCTGCAGCTCCATACAAAATTAAATGCCTACCGTGCCAAAATGTATGGAGCTGCAGATTTTTTTTTGCGATTTCAGGGATGGTCCCATGGTAAAAGTTGTTCACATTGGTTGGTACGATAACTCCCTTTCAGGTTGATATTTATTTTATTTATTTATTTAATCTTCATTGCACAATAAAATAAAAGTACAAGTGGCGGACCTAATGCCATATGGCATTCTCTCCCGGTCAACCATTAGACCAAGCAGAAAATATGTGTGGCTGGCGTAATAAAATTCACAAAAATAAGCAAACTTAATATAAATAAACTATATATAATCAAAGACACATAGGTATACTTATACACAAATATACTTTTAAACATATAATAACTATACATATATACTAACATGCATAAAATACAATAGATAAATACATAAATATAAATACTAATAAATATAATCAGGATGACTGGGACTAGGACTGCTGGAGGAAAAATGTATGTACCGCTCGCTTAAAAGCCAAACGACTGGGAGCTCTTCTTATAGACTCCGGAAGGGCATTCCATAGCCGGATAGCCTGGACTTGAAAAGACTTGTCCATGAAGGTAGAGCGATGAGGAGGAAAACTAATACCACCTTTTCGTTACACGTTGTATATATGGTTGCTCCAGTAAATAGCAATCTCACGAGCTCTCTCGTTGGCTGCGCCGGTCTTCCCAAGTGCAGGTATTTGTGCACACAGGACACGAAAGTAAATGCGCCATCGTCTGTGGAAGCCGCGCTAACAGATATTCTGCGATCGGCAATTTTTCCCACTTGGGCAAATTGTCTTTACTGTGGCCCACCTGGGTCTTTTAAGAGACTTCCAGGTGGACCAGAACAGATCGTAACCAGATGGTAATTCTTCTCGTGGGGTGGCAAAGTTAGTCAAAGGGTGACTTTTCTTCCAAAGTTTAAACCTAGTCTCTTGAGCGCTTTCTTCCAGTAGTTACAATGTATGTATACAAGGTTAATTTTTAAACACAACAACAACAAAGAAAAAAAAAACGTGAGTATTTGACAAATGTTCATATATCTGAAACGTTTTCATTGAAATGTATGTTCTCAGGTTAGATTCCACGTGAAAGACATCCCGTGGTTCGTGTCAGACGTATCGCCTAAAGACATCCCGTGGTTCGTGTCAGACGTATCGCCTAAAGACATCCCGTGGTTCGTGTCAGACGTATCGCCTAAAGACATCCCGTGGTTCGTGTCAGACGTATCGCCTAAAGACATCCCGTGGTTCGTGTCAGACGTATCGCCTAAAGACATCCCGTGGTTCGTGTCAGACGTATCGCCTAAAGACATCCCGTGGTTCGTGTCAGACGTATCGCCTAAAGACATCCCGTGGTTCGTGTCAGACGTATCGCCTAAAGACATCCCGTGGTTCGTGTCAGACGTATCGCCTAAAGACATCCCGTGGTTCGTGTCAGACGTAACGCCTAAAGACATCCCGTGGTTCGTGTCAGACGTATCGCCTAAAGACATCCCGTGGTTCGTGTCAGACGTATCGCCTAAAGACATCCCGTGGTTCGTGTCAGACGTATCGCCTAAAGACATCCCGTGGTTCGTGTCAGACGTATCGCCTAAAGACATCCCGTGGTTCGTGTCAGACGTATCGCCTAAAGACATCCCGTGGTTCGTGTCAGACGTAACGCCTAAAGACATCCCGTGGTTCGTGTCAGACGTATCGCCTAAAGACATCCCGTGGTTCGTGTCAGACGTATCGCCTAAAGACATCCCGTGGTTCGTGTCAGACGTAACGCCTAAAGACATCCCGTGGTTCGTGTCAGACGTAACGCCTAAAGACATCCCGTGGTTCGTGTCAGACGTAACGCCTAAAGACATCCCGTGGTTCGTGTCAGACGTATCGCCTAAAGACATCCCGTGGTTCGTGTCAGACGTAACGCCTAAAGACATCCCGTGGTTCGTGTCAGACGTATCGCCTAAAGACATCCCGTGGTTCGTGTCAGACGTATCGCCTAAAGACATCCCGTGGTTCGTGTCAGACGTAACGCCTAAAGACATCCCGTGGTTCGTGTCAGACGTATCGCCTAAAGACATCCCGTGGTTCGTGTCAGACGTATCGCCTAAAGACATCCCGTGGTTCGTGTCAGACGTATCGCCTAAAGACATCCCGTGGTTCGTGTCAGACGTATCGCCTAAAGACATCCCGTGGTTCGTGTCAGACGTATCGCCTAAAGACATCCCGTGGTTCGTGTCAGACGTAACGCCTAAAGACATCCCGTGGTTCGTGTCAGACGTATCGCCTAAAGACATCCCGTGGTTCGTGTCAGACGTATCGCCTAAAGACATCCCGTGGTTCGTGTCAGACGTAACGCCTAAAGACATCCCGTGGTTCGTGTCAGACGTAACGCCTAAAGACATCCCGTGGTTCGTGTCAGACGTAACGCCTAAAGACATCCCGTGGTTCGTGTCAGACGTAACGCCTAAAGACATCCCGTGGTTCGTGTCAGACGTAACGCCTAAAGACATCCCGTGGTTCGTGTCAGACGTAACGCCTAAAGACTTTCAGTAAGTGCTTTATTCCAATGTAATTTAATTGTCTACTATTATCACTTTGTAATATTTATGCAACATGCGAAAAACTGCGTTTAAAATTTTCAGTGGAATATAACAAAACTACAGAATTTATTCCAATAAATTGTCAAGTGGGAAAAATGTGACTATTTTTCAAAATAACATAGTAAAATTACTGAAGACAGTAAAAGTATAAAATACAGAACGGAATCTCCTGTGGTCCCTTGCAATATGCGTTCCCGTCCCCCGTCCCCGCACCCCTCCCTCGTCCTTGTGCCGCCGTGCGTCAATGCGCTCTCGCCCTGCGACAAGGCGAGAACGGGGGAGAGGGGCGGGAACGCATATTGCAAGGGACCAAAGGAGATTCCGTTCTGTATTTTATACTCTTACTGTCTTCAGTGGTAAAACCAAGAACGGACTTGGATGAGTATAAGCTGTGCCGTGTGGCTTCTGGCCTAGAATAGGCCGGCCACTCCATCTCTTCCTGTGGATGTCGTAAGAGGCGACTAAAGGACTGAGCACAAACATCCCGTGCTACAAATGCATTCCCAAGGAGGGTTGTCGTCGGGCGGCGGCTGGTTGTAATTTTTTTCGTGCAAAGGCATTCAGTCAATCAATCAGTTTATTTGCAGAAAAGTAGTACAAAGGTATTTATAATAATAAAAAAACACAAGCACTTTTCAACAGGGCATGGCATGCAAAAATTGTTATAAGTACATAAAAATTACTAAAGAGATTCCCAAAGAAAAATCAGGTGTGCGCAGCCCGAGCTTCCAAGCACCACAGCTAGAGATGAAACTTACAACGCGTAAAGATATAGATAGAAAGAACACACGGTGGAACTTTATATTAATAAACGTCTTCTGTCTATAGGAGTGTAACAACCCTTAATATTGGAGAGAGCATTTTTTTAGAGGAAACATTCCTTTCAGATTCGTCATACAAGCCTGCCAAGACGCCAGCTTCAGTAAAACTATCGGTAAGTCATTATTTTTAGAGTTCCGTAGTTTATAGACGGAACTCTTCTAGTCCTGTCCATCTGCAGCTTATCTCAAAGTCTGTTAGTACTAGAAACTACGAACAATAATTCTCTAGAATCGTAAATAATCCCGAAAAATCATTCCCCGCGATATGTGCCGCGGCGGGCGGGGCTTAAAATATGAACAGCGCGGCGCGACAGTTCGCCGTGACACTCGAGTCGTGCGGTTGCGTCGCAAGAAGTTTCCTTTGAGAATATTGCTGTGTGTTTGCGATAATCGATTCATTAAAAATCGTCGTGCCGTGAAGTGGTGTAAAAGCTATACAGACATGAAAAACACAGAACTCACCTTTCATATGTAAGTAAATAAACATTTTAATATTGTACCTCACCGCTTGTGGCGTTGACCGCGGCTGTGTCGGTTGAGCAGCCGCTTCGGGGAGTTAGCTGCTTGACCGACATGACGCGTACGTGACCTTGTCGCGACCAATCGCATGCATCTTTGTCTATGTGTGCGTTCGAGTGTTTCGTTGCAATTACTGTTCGTTTGCGTAAATGGAATCAGAATCGAAGCGGTGAATGTAAGAGCGTTAGTTTCGACAAATAATTCTTTAGATACCTAAGTATCTAGAGAATTATTTGTCGATGACTAGAAAGCTTTAATTTTGCATTGGTCTATCTATATATTATTGTATAAGCTGACAAAATGGTAACATAAAACGTTAAAAAATGTTTTTTTTCCTGTTAGCTTGAAAAAAACGGTGATAGTAGTAGTACTGAACTTTAAAGGAAAACGATGCCGGCTAAGTTAGCATTGGTTAATCAAGAATTACAGCCGCCTAAAATATTACATAATTTTTAGAAAATAATACGGATGTGGACTAAAACTGTTTTTAGCTCATCATGTGGAATAAAGAAATATTGTATAAATACATATTATTTCTTTTTTTCTGATTAGCAAATAATAGCGAAGATATAGCGCATATTAATTTCACATGACGTCACGATCTAGTATGATTTTCAATGGACGGTGACATTCGATGGGCTTTGTGTGTAAATTTTTACTACGAGTACTTTGATAAACTAAATTTATATATAAAATAATAAAAAGTATTTTTTATTTCGAAATTAATATATTATATAATTCAGAACTTAAGGAACAAAGTAACAACAAATAATAAACCCAAAAATTTGGGTTTATTATTTTTGGATAATTAACTGACTGAATTATTATTATACTATACAGTTTGAGAGACTGGTGAATCATGGCAAATTTAGAGCACGATCTGTTCATCAATACGAACCACTTTCAATATGAAACCAGCCCTAAAATTGTCAAAAATTCCGCTCTGTACTAAATTGAGTACTTGTTTTTAGAGTTAGTCGATTTCCTGTCTTTTCCTATTATACAGGGTGTTAGTATAAACACTGTTGTCATTCAAACAACGAATGCTGAATGCTAAAATAAAATGACTCGAGCAAGTATTCAAAATAATAAGCTTAAGTATAGTTTTAATGGATTTTCATGATTAAAGTTTCCGATTTCGTAAGTGGACACCCTAGTTAAGTAGGCACCTAAATACATACGTCGCCGGCCGCGGTGCTCGCGGTAGGTACGTTTGTCGCACCAAGTATCAAACAAAACACATAAACATAACATGTGATGAAATTATCCCTTCATACTTTTTCTGGCTTACTAAGGACAGGCAAAAATAGCTACTTACTCTACCTGTCTAGTACTTTCCGATTTGCGAGACAAGTAAACTTGTTCAAAGTAAACACATTAAAAAAGTAAGTATCGATGTTGTGTTGGTATTTTTGGCGTACTTTTAAAAAGTTCATCATCAATCAAGCTCATGTACAGTTCGATATGAAATTGTTTACAAATCATTTAGATACCTACCTCTCAGGCCCGAGCGGAGCCCGATAGGGCCGCTCGAAAACACGACGAATCTCAACTTTATTACATTGACACTAAATTTTTGGATCCCTGTCAAGGTCATTGACCTAGGCTGGAGAGGTTCTACTTGCGAAAGCACAAAAGGGTATTGACTTCACTTAAGTACGGAGATCTAAGCTAAGTAGGTATCTAATTACACAATTTAGGCGCGATTCGGGATTCGCACGGAACGCGGTGTAACTGTGTCGTGCACTGCAGCACGTACATTCCGAGAGACGGACTGGCGTCAGCTGGCCGGCCAGCGACCGGCTGTGCGCCCCGCCCCGCACCCCTTGCACTTTGAACCCACCGATCGTACTTATGAGCGGGTAGGGTGTATTGCGCTAAGGATTACGTAGGACTTTTTTTTAATTAGTAAAAAATTTTTTTTTTTCACTGGTTTTCAACTCTACTCATGATACTGAACCACTGGTTTCAAGGACAAAACTGTTTACACTAACACCCTGTAGAAATAGATGCGAATCTTTCGTGCCATTGTGGGTCATTTCCGTTGCAGGCCCGCGCGCGCTGTCGGCGGCGCCGCTGCGCGCGCTGGCGGCAGCTCGCCGACGACGGCGCCTTCACCGTCATGGTGAGCACCACCACTACTTTATACGACTCTGTACACAGCGTGTTCTAGGCGGGGCGAGTTTCTATGACAAGTCTATCCAGAAGAAAATAAGGTCTATTTTAATAAGTTGCAAAAATTTTAACCTTTGCAATATAGGGGAAATAAAAACCGATATATACGTGACTTAAGTCATCGAGCTATCGATAAATTAACAAGAAATCTGTGAATGTTTCCTTTTTTGGTTTGGGGTTCAAACGTGTTACCCACACGTAAAAAACAAGACAATGGATAAGTTAAAATTCTGGCGGATATATCTTATTTGGGAATCAAATTTTTTAGGGAGTTACTTTAAATTATTATAACAAGTACCTAGTAAATTATTTTCTAGGCAAATCTAGTGATGTCCGTAACGCCATCTATATATTTGCTAGAGAAAGCCCTGACTTTCAAGCATTAATCCCCAATAACTTTTAAATGGCTGAACCGATTTTCATGAAACATAGCTAAGAACCACCGCAAGGGAACTTGCTTTCACGTAAAAAAAACCGCATCAAAATCGGTCCAACCTTTCGAGCACTACGATGCCACAGACAGACAGGCAGAACGACAGACATTAGCGTCAAACTTATAACACCCCTCTTTTTTGTCGGGAGTTAAAAATAAGAATGAAACTCGATATTGATGAGAGACTTAGATGCTCATCACACCCACTTTCATCGAAACATAAGCATCAAGTCGGCCATATTTGTTTTTACTAACGTTGCTTCGTCAGTACGGGAGGCATCAGGCATCTCTAGTTGTTTTCGGCCTTAGCTGGCTGGGCGCCATTGTATATTTTTGCGCCGTTTTTTTTTACTGACGTGTAGGCGAGTATTTGATTTAATTTTAGGCATGGGAAAGTCCATTTATTCTACAACACTAACCTAATAAGTGTTACCAATGCTGACGGGAAGTATCATCCGCAGCATTCTACGTTCTGGACGTCGCCGCACGTGTTCAAGGACATGCCGCGCTACGAGCCTGCCCTGTACCGCTCACTGCAGCGCGCGGCGGCCGCGTTGTTCAAGGGGGACCTCAACTGCAGGAAGCTGCTCGCGGAGACCAGCTGGCCCGCCGACACTACATTCGACCATGCTCTGCAAGGTGAGATTGGCTTTTGTCAATGTCACCAAGGGATTACACCTTTATTCGGAAGTTTTGACTTTGGAGGCTAGCAGGCAAAGTGTATGCTACTCTGTACGATATGTATCGTGTGTGTTGTAAAATATCTTAAATTTGTAATGCGAAAAGTAGCGCGTGACTTTATATTCCAGAATTAAATTAGATTATACCTGCCTGTATACTTTGAACACAAAGTTATTATTTGTATTTTGGGTCACGCCAGCGTGGAGAGTGTAGGTCAAATCCGCTATTTCTCCTCTCTCCGACTGCTCTGGCTAATCTATGGCTCTGGCAGTACAGAGAGGGTCGTGCTCTTGCAGTGGGGACTAAAAAAGACCTGATGATGATACCTGCATACTCTTTGTGGGTTAGGTTGCAGTAGTCTTAATACTCACTACGAGGGGTTGGATTCGTACATGAAGGTTTCTGTACCTCCGTACAATATTTTAAAATGCTGAAGAAATACGTTTATTGTATGACGACCCCCTTTAAGTTTTAACTTTATCTTATTTTTAGTATTTATTTGTTGTTATAGCGGCCACAGAAAAACATAATCGGTGAAAATTTCAAGTGGTTAGTAATGACGGTTCAAGGGATAGAGCCCTGTGACAGACGGATAGATAGACAGCGGAGTCTCAGTAATAGGGTCCCGTTTGCACCCTTTGGGTACGGAACCCTAAAATCATGACGTGATAAATGGACGACCCGTTATTCGCACCACCTGCAGGCTTCCACCCGACGGCGGTGGCGGCGGCGCGCAGCGTCAAGTCGGAGCTGGTGTGCGGCCTGCGGTGCGGGCGGCGCGCAGCGTCAAGTCGGAGCTGGTGTGCGGCCTGCGGTGCGGGCGGCGCGCAGCGTCAAGTCGGAGCTGGTGTGCGGCCTGCGGTGCGGGCGGCGCGCAGCGTCAAGTCGGAGCTGGTGTGCGGCCTGCGGTGCGGGCGGCGCGCAGCGTCAAGTCGGAGCTGGTGTGCGGCCTGCGGTGCGGGCGGCGCGCAGCGTCAAGTCGGAGCTGGTGTGCGGCCTGCGGTGCGGGCGGCGCGCAGCGTCAAGTCGGAGCTGGTGTGCGGCCTGCGGTGCGGGCGGCGCGCAGCGTCAAGTCGGAGCTGGTGTGCGGCCTGCGGTGCGGGCGGCGCGCAGCGTCAAGTCGGAGCTGGTGTGCGGCCTGCGGTGCGGGCGGCGCGCAGCGTCAAGTCGGAGCTGGTGTGCGGCCTGCGGTGCGGGCGGCGCGCAGCGTCAAGTCGGAGCTGGTGTGCGGCCTGCGGTGCGGGCGGCGCGCAGCGTCAAGTCGGAGCTGGTGTGCGGCCTGCGGTGCGGGCGGCGCGCAGCGTCAAGTCGGAGCTGGTGTGCGGCCTGCGGTGCGGGCGGCGCGCAGCGTCAAGTCGGAGCTGGTGTGCGGCCTGCGGTGCGGGCGGCGCGCAGCGTCAAGTCGGAGCTGGTGTGCGGCCTGCGGTGCGGGCGGCGCGCAGCGTCAAGTCGGAGCTGGTGTGCGGCCTGCGGTGCGGGCGGCGCGCAGCGTCAAGTCGGAGCTGGTGTGCGGCCTGCGGTGCGGGCGGCGCGCAGCGTCAAGTCGGAGCTGGTGTGCGGCCTGCGGTGCGGGCGGCGCGCAGCGTCAAGTCGGAGCTGGTGTGCGGCCTGCGGTGCGGGCGGCGCGCAGCGTCAAGTCGGAGCTGGTGTGCGGCCTGCGGTGCGGGCGGCGCGCAGCGTCAAGTCGGAGCTGGTGTGCGGCCTGCGGTGCGGGCGGCGCGCAGCGTCAAGTCGGAGCTGGTGTGCGGCCTGCGGTGCGGGCGGCGCGCAGCGTCAAGTCGGAGCTGGTGTGCGGCCTGCGGTGCGGGCGGCGCGCAGCGTCAAGTCGGAGCTGGTGTGCGGCCTGCGGCGCGGGCGGCGCGCGCGGCTGGACGCGCGGGAGCCGGGCTGGATGCGCACCGGGGAATACGGGTAGCTCTGTTACTATTTCTATGTTAAACCACATTGAGATTGTTAATTTTTTCTAACCCCTAATTTTAATTTTGTTATATCAAAATATAGCGTATTTCAAAAAACTGTTTTAAATATTTTTTCATATTACGGCTTAGTAATTTATTTATAAATTATTATAAAAATCATGTCAAAGACAAAGTCGTGTCTTAACAAAACAAACGGCTAAGCCCAATACATATTAAAAAAAAACACGCTAATGTCATAATAGTCTTTATCTACACCCATGCTGTAAATCCTCTATAGTTTCTGAAGCAGTTAGCTTATTGCCAACATTATAACAACCATGTAGTAACCATAATATCATCCAAACGCGGGATATAATGTTGTACTAAATTTCATTATGCAACGCAAATCTTTTTTTTTTTTAATTCATAAAGATAGAGGGATCGAGCCTCTACCTTTATGAATTTAAAAAAAAAGGAACTATAAGTGCCATTTTTGAAACGCGGATTCACCTAAACGAATGATTTTTTCCTTACAAAAAACGTTCGATTAGTGACTCCGCGTTTGAAAAATAGCACTTATGGTTCTTTTTTTGTTGTCTTGCACGCGCGTTTCACTACCACAGATTCGAAATAAAATAAAAAAAAACATGTTATTTGAATTTACGTCGTATCCTGCCATTTTTGTTCGTAAATAGCATTTCAAAAAATTATTACTTTGTTGTTTACAAAAATTAGTGATACAAACTTTGATAATACCTACACCACCAGATATTTCTAATGCAGCAAAAGACATTTCTAACCAATTATTACCAGAAAAGTCGAGAATCATTTTCTGAAGATGTGATAATAATGTATTTTCAAGAATTATCCGAAACATTCAAATCTTCATCCCTATGGACCTTCTATTCAATGCTCAAAAGTACGCTGAGTATTAATCACAACGTGGATATCTCAAAATATTCAAAATTAATTGCCTTGCTAAAACGCAAAGCAGAAGGTTATACCTTTCAAAGAGGATTCATATCATGGGTAGATAAAGTATTGTATGCAACTGTTCATAATTAGGTATTAAAACACTCATGTGATAATATTATCATTCGTGTTTTAATACCCCTTATTATATCACAGTTGCATAAATAACTATTGGCAGTGTCAGTGTCATTCAGTGAATTCAGTTGCTCATGATTGGCGGAAAATTCTTTTCTTAGTTATGATTGGCTGAAATGGTGACATTTGACGTTATTGTCAGTGACGGGATAAATACCATAATGGCGACTCGTATTTTTTAATGAAAGGACTCAGAGCATATACAGCTGCGGAGTAAGGTCAAACAAAGTTCATACGTTTGTTTGTAGAAATATCCAATACCGTTAATTATTTTGGCAAAAAATGACTCACAACTGTTCATTAACACTGTATCTCGGCGGCAGCTGGGCGGTCTTTTCGCTTAAAGCGATCTCTTCCAGACAACCAGTGGATGGAGAGGACTATGAGAAAGACAATGACGGTGGTGTAACTAAACAAGAAGGGAAAAGAGAAAAAAAAAAGCTGTTGTAAAGTTAGCTTCAGCACCGGCCGTGCTGCAGCGTTACGTCGCAAAAAAAATTATGACAATATTTTGGTCTCCAACTCGCCTAAAGGGGCTTTGATAAATAAAATAAAGAAACTTATTAAGACAATATTTAGGTCTCCAAGTCGACTAATGGGGCTTTGTCTCAATAATTTTGACGACCTCTGTGGCCTAGTGGTCATCATGCCAGGCTGTCACACCGGAGGTCCCGGGTTCGATCCCCAGTCAGGTCAAGATAGAAAATGATCTTTTTCAGATTGACCTGGGTCTTTTATGTTTATCTATATACGAGTATGTATTTGTTATAAAATATAGTATCGTTGAATTAGTATCCCATAACACAAGTCTCGAACTTACTTTGGGGCTAGCTCAATCTGTGTGATTTGTCCGTATTATAATTATATTATATAAATTAAGTAGTTTATAAAAGTTAGAGAAACTAATGTACTTATTTTTGTCTACAGGATGATCGTTATGAGTGAGAAAGTGGAACCTCTGACCGCGTAAATGAAGACTTATACCAGGCTGATTTGCTGCAACACTAGCCGCAACATATTTTAGGCCTTATTAAGTTGATCTAAGATTTTATTAAACTTTATATTGAAGGCAATGCTAGCAATGGCACCTGCTATCAGCCCCGGGTCTAGGGGGGGCTAGGATTTTTTTTATAATGGTTCACAATGGGTTGGCAAAATTTCAAATTTAATTAAAGGTTCACAATGGGGTGACTGGTTAAATACGGCAAAATTAAAGACTCTTATTTTCATAATATTAATTTAATAATAAAAATAATAAATAATAATAATTTTTAGATTTACAATTTAAAACCGCGAGAGATATGACGGTCATACTTTTTATATTTCATTATTAAATAATGATACTTATTGAAATATCGAAAAGCAAAAGCACCATTCTTTTTTATTACAACTGCCATATTTTCTTTAAATAAAAGCTTTTCTTAAAATCAATCCCTACAAATAATGCCGTATAATTAATTATATTAATTGGTGGCTATCAATTTATTATTTTGAATAGTTTGGTTGCTATACACACACTATCACGTTTTTATCCCTAACGGGGCAGTCAGAGCATGTTGGGTGTTGCGGCTCTCAGCAGGCAGAGCCCAGGGCCGCAAAATCCAAAGGCCACTTTTAGTGTGATGATGTTTGGTTGTTGGTACTAAATAAATATATATATGAAAGTATTTTTAATTTCTACTTGTGATTTGATTACTTTTGAATAAATATATTATTCTGTGATGGTTCTGAGATTAATATTTATCTTTATTAGATTTCACTTCTTCGTTTTTCCTCTATTGGAACGAAGTTATTTAGTGTTTATGCCCGGAGTTGATACACGGTTCATCAGTTTGAACAATTTTTCCCAATAAATGTATATCGAAATATGAAAAACTAAATTCACATCACATATAGTGACCAGATCACGTGACACTTCGATTTGTATGAGAGAGAACCTAATTTTTTTTCGTACCTAATTCGATTAACATACACTGGGAAAAGTATGTACAAATGATGGTCTGAATCAATAACCTCTTAAAATATTTACACTGAATAGAAAGTGTTCCATCGACTGAATGGCACCGCAGTCGCAAAGGTCGTTATCAGCGTGACACCTCCCAAGACCAACACTGAAACATGGATACGCAGTTACAAGGTCTTGCGTACCGCTTCTTTATTAGTTCGGACGGGCCTGTAAGGACACTCCAAGGATGAAAATCGGTATAGCCGCTCAAAAGTTTTTGGAAGATATCCAGTGGCGTAGCGAGGGGGGGGGGGCATGGCCCCGGGCGGCATTGAAAAGGGGAGCGGCAAATTTAAAGACTCCTAGCACCCCCCGTTCCCCCGTCGCCAAAAATTTGTGACGGCACAATTAAGGCGACAAATATGATTATTAAAATAATAGTGCGGCAATGTCACAATGGGGCGGCTGGTTATTTGAGATTCATATTTGCCAAATGAGCCCAGTAGCGGGGTGGTGTGTGGGCGGCAAATATCTGGTCGGCCCTGGGCGGTAAAAGCCCACGCTACGCCACTGAAGATACCTATATAGTAATTCTGAATGTTTGAGTCTGGTTTTTTTTTTTAAAAAAAAGTAAAAACATTGGGAGGCCCCACTGTTGATGCTAAAACCAAAGAACAATAGGTACAGCAATCCCTTATCTTTGGCTTAAACTTAGAGATATTTGTACCACCTACCTGTGCCACCTACTTACAAACCTAGGTACAAAAAAGATGTTCGTTTTTTGTTCTTTTGCTCTTTGTTATTGTTAAAAATACAATCTACAATCTTTGTGAATATATTAATTTTGTCTTTGGACACTTACATAACTAAAAAAAGAAATCACTGTCAATTTGTTACACGAGTATGACAGTAAAATTATTTTGTGCCAAAAAAACATATCTTTAAAATATTTTATTACTTATCAAAAATAATGTACTACCTACCTACTTATTAATTCCATAACAAATACTAACGATAATATTAACCCTGCAAGATTCTAATAGTTTGGTTACCTTACCTATAATATCATTGGAAATATGTTGAAATTGGATTGTAAGCAACACGGTTTTCCACAACAGTTTGAAGGTATGATTGATAACCACCATCATATAGATTGGTATTCAATATCGTATCATACATACATGATTGATTACCTTGTCCTGCAGACTAAGAAGGACCAAAGCTTACGTCGTAGTAACTTATTAGTAATCTGTGCCAATGCCAAAGCGTGCAGTGCCGTGGCGGATTTCCTGGCCAGAGTATTAGGGGCGGCCAATCAATAAGTATACCCTGCTTTAAACAAAAAACCCGACTGCGTGATACAACAGCAGTACTTACCTATGCCTAGGTCGCAACCGGGAATACTCAAAAAAATATTAAAAAATTGACATCGCTTCGCCAAAAAGCGATGTAAATTTTTTAATAATTTTAATATAGGTAGCCTATTATGACACTAGTGATAAAGACGAATCTAACCACATTTATTTTATTTAAATCGGTTTAGTAGTTTACGACTTAGAGCGGTTTCGCAGTACGTCCGAATCCGTGAAGTAGTGCGAAACCGCTCTCACACATCACAAAAGAGCGGTTTCGCACTACTTCACGGATTCGGATCGGACGTAGTGCAAAACCGCTCTTACGAGGGAACATAGAGATGGGACATACATACTTATAGGTCAAATACATAACCCACGTTTTGGGCTTTGCCGCCGTCGGGTAAAAAATAAAAATATGACTGAATAAAAAGGGGCGGCTGTTGTTGTTCTGTGGCTGAACCACGGCCTAGCATTTCTATTTGCAAACCACATACCTACTTATTAGAATATCATACTATGAATAGCCGGCATGATTATACCTACATATCATACCTCAGTCATAATATGTCATATAGGTAACTAACTCATATAGCTCTGGGGGAGTTTTTGGCGGGAAGTCAAGGGGTTCGGTTGGGGTTTGCTTTAAATTATTTTGAAAATTGATTTTAGTGGACTTTATAATATGAAATTGGTGTTGTTTGGTGTTATAAATGCTCATGCTCATGAACAATGTGTAAAATAGTTGAAGTGGACAGTCATAGTACGGCTGTAGTGATATTTGTTTTGCGGACTGTGTGGGCGTCGTCCGCCACTCAGTCCTCTATGAAAACCAGTGGACTCGTATAGATTTGTCGCCAGAAGCTCCCTTGAAGCAGTCAAAGGCCTACACCACCCTTTGATTCTAACTTGTTAGGATTAGGTTAGGTTAGGATAAAGAATAAAGAACAAAATTAAAGATAGGCTCTAAAGGACTTATATCCAGAGCCGTAGGTAAAGTTATTTAATAAAAAAAAATATAGCTCTGGGCGGGCTCCCTTTTTAGAAGAACCGAAACATATCAGGAAAGATAGAAACCATCAGTTTATTGCTATGCTAACTGTAATGATCCAAATCCAACCAGCCATGCATGTAAGTATGTAACAATTGCTAACTAATGATCCTATGGTTGGAGTCCTTGGGGTTTGATTCATCTCGTCAGTTGATAGTCTTGCTAATTTGTAATCGGTTGGTTTGGTCTAGCAAGTCTACACTGTTAAAAATTATGTAATTTTACATAAAATTATGTAATTTTACATGCAAAAAATTAGGGACAAACCTGTAAAATTCCCGAAAAATCTGGGAAATTTACGGAAAAATATGTAAAAAAGACAAAAATTATGTAAAATTTAATATTTTTCCGTAAATTTCCCAGATTTTTGGGGAATTTTACAGGTTTATGTAAAATTACATATTTTTTTGCATGTCAAATTACATAATTTTAACAGTGTAGCCAGCCACAGGCCACACCAGGCCTGTGTCACTCCCCGTTTAGGTATCGAAAATATACCTACATTATTACTAAGCGCGCAGCGGCCGCGCCCCTCGGAGTGGTAAATTGAGACGTATAGTTTGTCCAGAGTAATAAGAATGAAATTCGCCTGCAAATCCTGCAATCTGTAATAGATGTCTATCTGAGTTCTGACGTGAACTAAATTATACCATACTGCTGACTACATTGAGTAGATATTTCTTTAAATTTCTTTGCTGGATGCTGAGTGAGACTTCTGTACGTGAGTAGGTACTGATTATTATTCTGTGGCCACACAGCACAGCACATCCAGTCTATAAATAATATTTTTTGTGATTATTTTGGATTTTGGCAATAAACATTAGAACTGTCACTGTCCTCCTGACAGCTGTCAGTATGGGTAAATAATAAACTAAACTAAGTAAATAGGTACATTACAACACACACAAACAAAGCTGCAAATTGCAAGAGTGAACAATTTAACAACAAAACAATAAAATTATAAGCATTACATAAATAATTTAACTTGTATTAAGAAGAAACTATTATTGTCTAATTTTCATAAATTTTACTGTATTAAGTGCAAGCTTCCTCACCTTGATAAAATGATAAATTACGTATTTAATTAGCTTGTGCATTACATCACTGCTAGGATGTCGCAAAGGTCTAATTTGAAGTCCAGAGTTAAAGTGTGTAATAAACCTGTGTTTCATTTTCAAGATAAGAAAGCCGACGAAAGCGAGCTATCAAATGGCTTGATCAAATCCGCTCAGCGCACGGGACAGCTAAATTTATCCAACAGAGGCCTTGGTTCCGGTGAGAATAATTAATTTCCTATTCCTATTAGGCGCCTGAATGGTCAAGGACACGCGGGGCACTTGCATATAAACAACATTGTTAACATTTTTACTACATTATCATGTTTTCTTCACATACTTACCTAATTCAATGTTTTTAAATATACTTTTGTGTTTAAGTGCCCACATCACCTATCAGATTTTAAAAGTTTTTTAGTTAAGTATAAAAGATTCTAGCTTTATGTATGTAACTGTAATCTTAAATTTAACTAAAAATTGTAATCTTATATTTGTTGAGATATAATGTAAATTATGTAAACACAGATAGAAAATAAAGTTTTGATATATTTTTCAAACCTGGTGGTCTAACATTTTAGTACCAGAAAAGGTATGGAAAATAGAAGAAATTGTTTTGGATGAAACAAAAGAGATAGACTTTGGACAATCGGACCGGAACAACTGGTGGAGCACGGAGCCTCTGAAAACGCTAGACTTGAGCTCCAATGTAATTAAGACAATATCACCAGATATCAAGTTTTTGCAGCAGCTTGTAACCCTCAAGGTGAGGTAGAAATAGTGTATGAGCTATATTTTTCTCTGAGTGTTGTTTAATATAGATTATAGATACATTATCACATCTTTATTCCAAACAGGGTAGACAGAGCCTAGACCTTGAGACCCAAAGGCCATGTTTAGCGTGATCACCTATTGAGTTGATTCAAATATTCGTCTTTCCCTTGATCTGCTTATATGATCTGCCCAGGAGGAGAAGAAGCTGTTTAATTCTATCATATTTATCTACATCGCACAAACTAAAGGCAGCTAATAAGACTTGAAAATAACCTTCTTTTTCTGTAAGGAGATTAGACGTAGATTTCTAACCTAATAAAATAACCCTGATGATGGTTTTTTAGCTCCACGACAATGCACTGGCGAGTTTGCCAGGCGAGATTGGGGAGCTCAAGACACTATCTAACCTGAGCTTGGACCACAACAAGCTATGTGTGCTGCCCAAGCAGTTCTACAAACTTGTGGAGCTGCGCTGGCTCAACATCTCACACAACCAGCTGGAGAAGATAGAGCCTGACTTCGGAGATCTGGTCATGTTGAACTTTTTGGTATGTTTATTTATAAATATTAAACCATCATTGTTGTACATAATGTTGTGTACATCAAATGTGCACATTGTCACACATGGCAAAAGCTTGTTCGTTTTGGTAGAGTCAGCGCTACTAGCAAAACTTAATTTTGCTAGTAGCCGAATGTTCCGGCTTATCCAGGGAAGTACCACACTCTCATTGAAAATCGACATCTGAGTAGTAGCTTCACCCCTTCGTTTGGTGAGTAAGAGAGCCGGTGCCTTCCCCTCTCTCCTCCCTCTGGGGAGGGTTCCGAAAGGCCGGTAACGCTCTTGTTATACCCTTGGTGTTGCAGTTGTCCATGAGCAGCAGTGATCACTTACCATCAGGTGACCCGCTTGTTTGTTTGCCGTCCTAATAACAAAAAAATACTTTTTACTTTTTCTGGAGAGCTGTAATGTTGCACAGGCAGGCAGGGAGGTCCAGGTCATGTCCTTTGTATCCTCGCCCTCCCTCGCCTAGCTGAACTAGCGAGTCGTTATTTATTATTGTCTGTTCTAGAATCTATCTCATAACAAACTGGCTGCGTTACCGCCTGGTATGGGCTATCTAGTCCGACTGGTGGAATTGAACCTCTCGCACAACCAGCTGACTGAACTACCGCCCGACATCGTCAACCTTAGAGGTGATTTTTTTCAGGTTACATTAGTCAAAACAAATCACATATAAATATTGTAAAGGATAGCTCAATCCATTAACTCCAACATTTCGACAAGTGTCTACAGGTTTTGACTTCCGGAAAACAACTTTAAACTTGACCCAATTCGATTCAGACGCCACTCTAACTCGTGTTTTATTACTTTAGCAATTATTATAAATATGATAACCTCTTAAAAAATATATTGAAACCTTTTTAAGGGTAAAATCAGTCCTACTTCCCCATGGAACAAGAAGAAGGAACATTATGTCGAAATATAAAAAAAAATACTCTCCATAGAAACTCGGATAAGCTGATCGGTCAAGTTGCATTGGAAATTGCACTGTAACAAACACCATATACAGCTCACATTTGAATACTGTGCTGTGAGACCAGTCGGAGTACCTTCGGCTCCGAATCGTCGTAATTAGTGATGTGCCGTTCCCGTTGCCCAGATTTCCGGGAACGTTCCCAGGAATGTTCCCAAAAAAATGGAAATGTCAGGGAAAGTAGTAATTTTATTTATCAGACATATTTGTTTTTAACGGTAAATATATTTTACTAACAACAATATTCCGTAACAGTCCCTAGAAATACGGGAACGTTCCCAAATTCCCTAATTCCCCGGGAACGTTTTCGGGAACGGCACATCATTAGTCGTAATGGGCGAGGGCCTTATAACTGCATTATACTCGTATTATGTTCATCTTTCTAATTTACTCGTAGTTTAAATTATTAGTATTAACATGAGTGTTTTTATTATTTTAGATCTCAAGAAAATGAATATAAGTAACAATAATTTGAAGAGATTGCCGGCTTTGGGCGAGCTGAGGAAGATGGAGATTTTGGACGCGAACCACAACGACATCGAAGAGTTGCCCGACGTGTACGGCTGCGCGGCGCTCAAAGAAATCTATTTGGCTAACAATTATATTAAGGTATGTCACTTCACGCTCATCCTTCTACATTTTTACCTGACTACGGCAAAGTGAAGAGGAGGGTTATGTGTGTTGCCGCTATATATGTATGTATGTCTATATGTTCCCTCGTACATTCTATGATATCCATGGTACCTTTACAAATTTCACTTTTTTATTATAACTTTTTGTTTTTTTTTTGAGCATTTTTGTATCGTAGCAAGCATCTTTGCTGTCTGTTGGTTATAGGCGTCCGTCACACGTCACCGTAAATACAAATTGGGCCTCTATAGGCCATAAAGTAATGAAAAAAATCGAATCATACTAGTATGACCAATCCTACTTTACAGAATGTGCGTCTGGCGGGATGTTTGTCCCGTCCGATTGGTCCGGCTGCTTACAAAAAGCATTAAAATAGTTGCCAGAGTAATCCAAAACTGGAAAAAGGAATCAAAATAGTTTTGTGATTGTGTTGTTAGCCGCAACGCCTATTTACATATTTGCATTTTCACCCATTCTCTCAATTGGTTTTTACCGGAGCTGCTAGTAAATTCTAAGTGTTTCGTTTCTCCCAGACCCGTAAAGAAGGAACATGAAAGCTAAGAAACCTTAATTAATTGTGATTTTTGATGAATACAGGAAATCACCGAGGAGTTCTGCGAGCAGATACAGCAGCTGAGCGTGCTGAGCGTGCGCGATAACCGCATAGAGCTGCTGCCCGAGAACATCGGCTTGCTGCGCGCGCTGCGGCGGCTCGACCTCACCAACAACAGCCTCAACAAGTGCGGGTTGACGACTGCCGTATACATACGGGGAGACATTGGGGCGAGCTGCAAGTTGGGAGCGACACGGCGTCTGTCGCAAGCGGCCGCGAGCTGTCGCTTACACTGTCTGCGACCTGGGGGTGACGGGGATGCGATCTGATGGTCGAGTGGTGACGATCTGATAAACGAGTGGTGACGATCATTTGGCCGGGTGGTGACGATCTAGTGGCCGGGTGGTGACGATCTGATGGCTGCGTGGTGACGATCTAATGACCGTGTGGTAACCATCGGATGGTCGGGTAGTGACGATCTAATACCGGGTGGTAACCATCTGGTGGCCGGGTGGTGACGATCTGATGGCCGCGTGGTGACGATCTAATGACCGGGTGGTAACCATCTGATAGTCGGGTGGTGATCACCCGACAGTGGTGACTATCTGATGGTCGGGTGGTGACGATCTGATGGCCGGGTGGTAACTTTCTAATAGCCGGGTGGTAAAGATGTGTACGCCTTGCACGAGTGTGGCATGTCGTAGGAGGCGATTTTATACCTTTTACTGCTATCACTAGCCCAGCGTTTAGATTAAAAATAAGAGAAGCAGCTGGTACATTTTACCTTTTTCTATTCTCCATGGGAGGTTGGTTGATTAACATTCTATGTTTTTTGACTGTCATAGATTGCCAAAAAACCTCGGTCTCCTGACGCAACTGCAGAGCATCAACATGGAGGGCAATAAGCTGTCGTTCGTGAGACAGGACGTGATCAGCGGCGGCACCGACCGCATGATGAGGTTCCTGCGGGACCGCGTCACGGACGAGCTGGCCGAGCAGACCCGCAGCACCCGCAGCGACTGGCCCGACAAGTGAGCCAGCTCTGCAGCCACAGATTTTCTTTTTACGGTTCCGTACCCAAGGGGCACAAACGGAACCCTATTACTGAGACTCCGCTGTCTGTCTGTCCGTCTGTCACAGGGCTCTATCTCTTGAACCGTAATAGCAAGGCCCTTGAAATTTTCACCGATTATGTATTATTATGCCGCTATAACAACAAATACAAAAAAAAAGTTAAAAATTCAAGGGGGTCGTCATACTAAAAACGTGTTTTTTCAGCGTTTAAAAACAATGTTTTCACCATGGAGTATCTAGCCTATGGAGGGCGCTTGCGGGGGCGACGCGCGCCAAGAGCCTGCTTGATGAAGCAGGGTCATGATCTGAGGTGACAGTTCACGTCTGCTGCTTCTAGGTTACATATCAAATGTCGCTCCTTGTAATAATTACAAATAATTATAAACAATGCTTAAATGATCTGGGAAGAATTCTACTAATTCAAGGTTCACAAAAAACGGAATTATTTTTCACATGTAAGCATTTTTAATATTAATTTTTAAGTTTTAAAATCAGTAAAAGAAAACCCTATAGTAAACGGTGCCGCCATATTGATGTTATTTACCTCTCTTTCACTCGCACTAGATTGTCAATGTAGGATGTCTCTTTCATTTTAGATAATGAATTCAAGAACGGCGATAATGAAATAATGACGGAAAATTTTTTCTTTGTATACATTATTCAGTTCTTTAAATTGTACAACGAGCCATAGAGGGAGTTGGCAGACGCTTACTTTTTTTTTATTTTCAAAATTTTATTAGCCGCCTGCAGCCAGTCCTCGATGCATGAAATTTGGTTATCCAGGGTCTCATTATCAGGGTCCCGAATGACGTGTAGTGGAATGTATAGGGGATGGGATGTCAAGTTAAAGGTTTCTAAAACGGCAAGAGATAAAGATTTGACCCCAAAGAAAAAAGAAAAGGGTTCATGAATTTCATAATCAATTACTAGACAATATTTTTAAAATTTTCTAATTTTTTTTCCGATTTGAATATCCATGCAAGATGGTCCCGATTGATAGATTTGGGTATAACTGTATGTGTGTATGAGTAAATAACAAGGGGGTGGGTCTCGTGGTACACCTGGTAAGAGCGAAGTTCCTTACTGTAAAATCGAAAGGTTTATGGACACTTAAGTTAAAGTTTAATTCATGTGTTGTGAAAAAATTATTTCCAGACGCCATTTTGGATTTCACAAAACGTTTAGATTTTTGTATTTTCACCCATTCCTCGATTGGCTTTTACGATCTGCACGGGAAGAAAAGCAGCTTAAAAAGGAAAACAAAATAGTGATGGGTTGCTAGCCGCATCGCCCAATTAACATAATTTGTATTTTCACCCATTCTCTCGATTGGCTTTTACGATATGCACGGAAAGAAAAGCAGCACAAAAATTTATACAAAATAGTGATGGGTTGCTAGCCGCATCGCCTATTAACATAAATTTTCGAAATGATTAAAATAAGAGTAACATGAAAAAAAATATTGATATCTATATTTTTCACTCCGCGTATGTTTCCTACTACTCTACGCAAATCATCGCTATACGTCACGAATTGTATCAACCAATGACAGCGGTGAAAATGGGTGCCCCTTGTTTCACAGACTGAAATTTCATAGAATTTCGATTCACAGAAAAAATTTCATAGAATATTTAATTCTTATATTTTTATTTCAAATATTATTGTTTCAAAGACTATTTACTTGAATGGAACACAATTTATAGAAACACAGTTCAATAAATTTTAGAATCTCATATTTTCATTTAACAAACTAATCAAACAGTAGAATATTTATTTAAAGAATATTGTTTGTTCGGTATAATCTTTCATGGAATTTTATTTTACTGAAAATTATTATTTAAGGAAGTATTAAGTGAAAACATTGTTTAATCAAATTAAATACCATATAATAAGTTAGAATACATTATAAATCGCTACCACAATATAGGTTAGGGCAAACTTATAGGTTAGGTTAGGTTAGAACTGCGACCAACTGGGGTGCCGAGAAAGTTTTATCCATTTTACTAGAATAGGGCCAACTTATAGGTTATAAATATATTATATTAACTAAACTTATTAAAAATAATAATATTTTATTTGATATTCTGATATTAGAAACATTGCGAAAGTAAATGTTATTTGTAATAAAATTCTATGATTTCAAATTATTCATAACAAATATTCTAATTATTGATTTTCTGTGCAACGAAAATCTATTATTAAAAATTCCTTATACTGAGTAACCTACATATTGATTATTCTATGACATGATAATCTTCTAATATATATTTTCTAAATAACGAAAATCTGTTAAACTTTTGTCTGTATAAGAAAGTACACCCTGTGAAAATGCTTCCCCCCCGCACCAAATCTCGTGCGTTCAGTATCTTTAAAAAATGTGTCTTTGCGCTGTCCATAGGCTGAATCGTCCTTGGTTTTCACAAACGGAGGTACCTTCCCCTTCCCTTCCTTCATTAGCCAGGAACAAGTTAATAGAACGTGGGAAATTCTTTATTCCTAACAAGTTACAATCAAAGGTTGGTGTAGGCCTTTGATTGCTTTAAGGGAGCTTCTGGCGACAAATCTATACGAGTTCACTGGTTTTCATAGCCGATTGAGTGGCGGACGACGCCCGAAGACGCCCACACAGTCCGCAAACAAATATCACTACAGCCGTACTATGACTGTCCATTTTAACTATTACACATATTGTTCATGAGCATGAGCATTTATAACACAACCAACAACAACCTATGTTTGCGCTCATATTGAATTGTCTTGACTAGTACTTTTTTTGGTCTCATGATTACAACTTTTAATTTTTTTTTAAATCTTTAGTTTGTATTTACACCATCAATTTAAGAAAACCGCTTTTCGTTAGTTTATGGACAAGCACGACTAGAATACCTATCAAGTTTAACGTCTGTACAATGTTCTGACCCGCGCGCTTGAGTATTTCCATGTATTTACATTTTTTAACTTCCCAGTAGTGGTCGTTTCGAAACACTAGTAGTTTGTAGCTTTTACACTAAAAATAATATAAGTAATTTGGCCAAGTGCGCGTCGGGCCACGCTCCAGGTAGATTTACAACATGGGGACTTTATTTTCCACAGTTTTTAGCAAACAGCGGTTTTTCGAACAACATTATGTAATATTTTAGGCGACTGTAACTCATGGGGATAGTTGAATGTTTCGGGCTCCAGTGCTGCCCCCATTTGAAATAAATTATTTGAAAGGAAATGGACATATCATTTAAAATTTTATACTATGGCCTCAGATAACCCCTCAAACTATTTTATGAACTACTGTTTACAGTTTGAAATGAGAACGTTAAGCTTTTTGTAGTATTTTTGCCAATAGTGGCCGTTTTTCGCAATTTTTTGTTGTTTTATAAAAAGGGTGTTCGTAATTTTGACCGTGTCTATCTGCGGTGGGCAGGTACACGCTGAAGAAGAGCCAGGCGCTGATGCTGCCCGGGCAGGGCCTGCAGGCCGTGCCGCGCGCGGTGTTCCTGGCGGCCGCCGCGGCCGAAGTCAGCATCGTGGACCTCTCCCGGAACAAGCTGGCCGAGCTGCCGCAAGGGTGAGCGTGCCCGTATACTATGTTTTTTTTTATTTTTTTTGTTTATAGCCTCTTACATACATACTATTACAGGTTTTATAACATAATGCGATAGTACAGTTTAATTTTCTATCATTAATAATACCTGTGTGAATTCACTCAGATTAGTAGTAAATAAGTCGATCTTAGGGGCTACAACGTGTGCGCGTGCGCAGTATTAAGCGTGCGCAGTGTTAAGCGTGCGCAGTGTTAAGCGTGCGCAGTGTTAAGCGTGCGCAGTGTTAAGCGTGCGCAGTGTTAAGCGTGCGCAGTGTTAAGTGTGTGCGCTCTGGGCACGGCCAGCAGCGGCGCGGCGGCCGGATGCGGCGCCACACGTATTTGTTTGGCACACATAGCCCAATGTGTAACAATAAATCCTGATGGCTTTGTTTGCCCTTTAAAAACGTATGATATTATTGCCAGGTGCCTTCTAACCCTTCAATCGTCTTATGATATAGATGCAAACAAGGTTTATCGCTATGAATCTGACGCTTGTAGACGAAGAAAGTCTTAGTAAATGTGTCGATCAGCAGTGCTGTGTTTTACTCTCGGACGCTTTCGACACGCATTCAACGCTCGCTGTTGTGATGGTCATTTTACAATCATAACTTATCCTACCTTCTGTGAGTAAGAGCTCTTACAAACGGGTCAGTATGCCAGCGACAGATCGCTACATTTGTTGGTGACAGTCGGCAACCAATGTCGCGAACTAAAGTTCGCAACAGCTGTGACAGTCGGCGATCAGGGTCGCGAACTGTCGCTGGCACGCTGTTAATGTCAAGACAGATGCGTCTGAGCCCTAATTCGTAGTAACCAAAGTTGTTATTAGCTGACAACAATATTAAAATGCAGAATATCGAATGTATATTAAGGACATTAGAAAAGATTATAATTATTTCGATGAAATATATAAGGTTTTGGGGCCGAAAAGTCGGTCTAGCTAGTTTTAATTTTTAAAGGTGTATTAATGTAGCTTCGCCGCCTAGGTACTAAATAAAACGAGGACAAATCACACAAATTGTATTTGCTATAGCTATTTTGTTAATCCCTTTACTCACCTCCATAACGCTAGGAGTCGTGCGACCTTGACGAGGCTCTGTCTGCCCCGTTCGGGATAAAGGCGTGATAGTGCATCTCATTCGTGTGACATTAGCAAATGTTTATGTCCCGCGCTGTCGCAGGCTGCTGGCGGTCTCGGAGACGCTGTCGCAGCTGATGGTGGCGGCCAACCGGCTGTGCGCGGTGCCGGCCGCGCTGGGCGACTTCCCGCGGCTGCAGTTCCTGGACCTCAGCAAGAACTGCCTCTCCGACCTGCCCGCGGACCTCGCCCGCCTCACCCACTTGAGGGAACTCATCATTTCTAACAACAAGTGAGTCTAACGTCGGTTAGATAAGGCACCTCGCACACTAGACGGCCGCGACCAGGATTACTGGCCGCAACGACCAGACTAATTTTAGGGTGCCTAAACTAGGGGTGAGTTGTTAAGTAAAAAAAGAAGAAGTCTTTGTATTGCTGTAGCACACACACTTAAAATTGATCAAGTAGGTGTGTTTTTAGGGTTCCGTAGCCAAATGGCAATAAACGGAACCTTTATGGATTTGTCATGTCTGTCTGTCTGTCCGTCCGTATGTCACAGCCACTTTTTTCCGAAACTATAAGAACTATACTAGTGTCCGACTGAAACTGGTTTTACGACTGAAACCAAAACCAAAACCGAATTTTCCTTACAAGGAACATGTTTTAAGGGAAAAATTAAGAAAACGTTATTATAAATGTTTACTACCTACTCTTATGCCATATCCCGTGATAAAACTTACCGAATTCAAAATAAATCACACAAAATCTCACAACAAACAAAATAAACTGCAAACACAAGCCAGTCACGAGAAACCCGTTCTTTTGCCGAAACTCGACCGAATCCGAAACCGAAATTGAACATTCGGTTGGACACTAAACTTTATGTTGAAACTTGGTAAGTAGATGTATTCTGTGAATCGCATTAAGATTTTCACACAAAAATAGAAAAAAAAAACAATAAATTTTGCCTTAGGGTGCCCCCTTAAGGCCGCCACTGAGATGTTTGCTCTGATAACAATATATTGAAGAGAATAAATAATTCGGTAGATGACTAGGTTAATAATAAATTATTTGGTACTGCTAAGAGATGTATTGATTAATGTAGAATAATTGATATTAAGAGCGATATTTGACTGGAAAAATATGACGCCACGGTTGTGTTTTTCATACAAATTCCATAGAAAATGTTCGTTTTGACGTTTATAAAACAGTATCTGAATTGACTTGTTGTCATCTAGCGGATTGTTTAGATTTAAGGTGTAGTTTTTAACATTCGCCTACTTACGTACTTTTGTTAATTTATTTACCGCTTCATTATGCTGCCATGGCATCACCGGCCGCTGGAGTGTCCGCGCCGGTGCCCCGTGACACTCCCTGCGTTTTGCGCACCATCTATCGAAAGCCATCCACTCGACCTCGCAGGTTCCCTGAAATCCCCCGCTGCGTGTACGAGCTGCAGAGCCTGGAGATCCTGCTGGCCGCGGAGAACCAGATCGAGGAGATCGACGTGTCGGCGCGCGCGCTGGCGCGGCTGCGCAGGCTGGCCGTGCTGGACCTGCGCAACAACAGCATCGCGCGCGTGCCGCCCGCGCTCGGCACCTTCACCCACCTCAGGCAACTTGCTTTTTTTGTATATGGCCGACACTGTTAAACTGAAAAATTATGCTCTTTCGTGGTGGTGGCTAAAGTTTAAAGTATATTGTTTCGGCGCAGGTCCCTGGAGCTGATGGGCAACTGCTTCCGGCAGCCGCGACACTCTGTGCTGGCGCGCGGCACGCCCGCCCTGCTGGCCTACCTGCGGGACCGCATCCCCGCATAGCACCGCGCTGCTCGTCTACCTGCGGGACCGCATCCCCGCATAGCACCGCGCTGCTCGTCTACCTGCGGGACCGCATCCCCGCATAGCACCGCGCTGCTCGTCTACCTGCGGGACCGCATCCCCGCATAGCACCGCGCTGCTCGTCTACCTGCGGGACCGCATCCCCGCATAGCACCGCGCTGCTCGTCTACCTGCGGGACCGCATCCCCGCATAGCACCGCGCTGCTCGTCTACCTGCGGGACCGCATCCCCGCATTCCACCGCGCTGCTCGTCTACCTGCGGGACCGCATCCCCGCATAGCACCGCGCTGCTCGTCTACCTGCGGGACCGCATCCCCGCATAGCACCGCGCTGCTCGTCTACCTGCGGGACCGCATCCCCGCATTCCACCGCGCTGCTCGTCTACCTGCGGGACCGCATCCCCGCATAGCACCGCGCTGCTCGTCTACCTGCGGGACCGCATCCCCGCATAGCACCGCGCTGCTCGACTACCTGCGGGACCGCATCCCCGCATTCCACCGCGCTGCTCGTCTACCTGCGGGACCGCATCCCCGCATTCCACCGCGCTGCTCGTCTACCTGCGGGACCGCATCCCCGCATAGCACCGCGCTGCTCGTCTACCTGCGGGACCGCATCCCCGCATAGCACCGCGCTGCTCGTCTACCTGCGGGACCGCATCCCCGCATAGCACCGCGCTGCTCGTCTACCTGCGGGACCGCATCCCCGCATTCCACCGCGCTGCTCGTCTACCTGTGGGACCGCATCCCCGCATAGCACCGCGCTGCTCGTCTACCTGCGGGACCGCATCCCCGCATAGCACCGCGCTGCTCGTCTACCTGCGGGACCGCATCCCCGCATAGCACCGCGCTGCTCGTCTACCTGCGGGACCGCATCCCCGCATTCCACCGCGCTGCTCGTCTACCTGCGGGACCGCATCCCCGCATAGCACCGCGCTGCTCGTCTACCTGCGGGACCGCATCCCCGCATTCCACCGCGCTGCTCGTCTACCTGCGGGACCGCATCCCCGCATAGCACCGCGCTGCTCGTCTACCTGCGGGACCGCATCCCCGCATAGCACCGCGCTGCTCGTCTACCTGCGGGACCGCATCCCCGCATTCCACCGCGCTGCTCGTCTACCTGCGGGACCGCATCCCCGCATTCCACCGCGCTGCTCGTCTACCTGCGGAACCGCATCCCCGCATTCCACCGCGCTGCTCGTCTACCTGCGGGACCGCATCCCCGCATAGCACCGCGCTGCTCGTCTACCTGCGGGACCGCATCCCCGCATTCCACCGCGCTGCTCGTCTACCTGCGGGACCGCATCCCCGCATGCCACCGCGCTGCTCTTCTACCTGCGGGACCGCTACCCGCATAGCAGCAGGGGTGTCAGGGCGTTATTGGGCAACGATTGCATGAAAATTAACGCAATACGTGCTTTTTGTTTCTCTTTTCCGCGGACGTTTCGGGCGGCGCCGCGCTCGTGCGAAACCAATAAAAGAATAAGTTTCGCGTGAATTCCCTCGTGCGGCAGTTTATTAAGGATGCGACGCGGTACTTTGAAATAATTTATTTTCTGCAGGTCAGATAAAAAAGGGGCTCAACGACATCTCTGCACACACCTGAAGTATCGTTCCATTCATTATTATCATCAGGTCTTTTTAGTCTCCACTGCAGGAGCACGACTCTCTCTGTACTGCCAGAGATATATACAGTGGCGTAGCGTAGGCTTACGCCGCCCGGGGCCGACCGAAAATTTGCCGCCCACACACCACCCGCTACTGGGCTCATTTGGCGCCAGTATTATTTATGTAGCAAACAGGAGTCTTTAAATTTGCCGCCTTTATCCAGCCGCCCCATTATGATCCTTAATTTTATTTGTAATTTTGCCGCGCTATATAGGAGTCTTTAAATAACCAGCCGCCGCCCCATTTTAGCCTTGCCGCCTCCCCCGTTTCGATGCCGCCCGGTGCCATGCCCCCCCTCACTACGCCACTGGCTTATATTAGCCAGAGCAGTCAGTCAGTCAGTATCGTTCCCTTAACCATGCCAGTTCCACCGTTTGGGGTGACCGACCTGTTAAATATATTGCCTTCATTTAGCACTGTCCCGGAAGTTCGCAGGCGCGTTCCTAGACACCTTTTGAAGGTTTTTCTACCAGACCTTTTGGGCATGCTTGTGATTGTTCTCCTGTCCAGGTTGAGTACCCCGGTGCCCCGGTACCACGTCGCACACCTCTCCGATCGACATGCACGCCCGCTGTCTTCGCCGCAGTATCCCACCATACTTATTCTTCAGTCATTTTTAAAGAATAAAATCTATTAATTCGTATCAGTATTACTATTATGGCGACCGCGAGAGTCATGCTGAGACCACGGTCGGTGCAATTCGATTGAAACGTGAGCAAAAATAAAAAAAATTCGCGCTAACTTCGTGTAACATTCAATATAGTACGGCGACGTAGAATGTGTTCGTTTGTAGCGGTCGAGAGATCTTATATACAAAACGTTTTACACTAACATTCCAAGCACATTTTGCTTCAGAATAGGAATTATAAGAAGCATTTTACCGTTTATATTAGACAAATGGTAGTTACATCGTTACATGATTGATTAAATTTATTTCTAAAACTTGCTGCGTTTTCTAATCAGACGCATTATGTAAAAGTATGTTTACTCATTTTTTAGAGGTCTACAATGCACAGAAACTATTTTTTTATGACAATGGTTGAGACCTCCGATCATGTTAAGATGTCGCATTACCTACAAACCTTAAAATCTACCGGTAAAATCTTTCTGAAATACACACAAATAGTAAAAATACACTGAGTATAGTCTAAACAACCAATCAAGATCAAAGTCACGAGAGTTCATTGAACGCGCAAGATTTAGAAGTTTTCATAAATTAGGAAAGAATAATACATAATTTTTTCTTCATTTATGAAAACTCTACTCAGTCTTAAATCCAGCGTTACCTAAATACGTGATGCAATCCGTCTAATATACGAAATACATTTTATTCACCATTTGATGTCTTAAGATATTAATTATGTGCATTTGTATGTATATTTATTGTAATAAGTTTACATTCACATTTTATTTGACCTTGCCTCGAAATATAATTAAATTAAGGCCGGCATTTGGAGAATGCAGAAATTGTTCCAAGTTTTCAAGTGACGTCAGCAAGGACCCAGGAAGGCAGACTTCCCGGGGACGTGGCAGTAGTCACCAATTGTTTTGTGTAACTACATACATACTATCACGCCTGTTTCCCGTAGAAGGCAAAGACTATGGACCTCCGCCTGCTACGGTCCTGACAGACAGCGGGCGGGCTCACGGTCACTGGGGCAGTCAAATTCCAGCATTGGGAACAAGGGAGGGTTTCACAGAGCTCAGCGAGGGGCCTTTCCACTCTTGTGTCCAACGGCTTAGTGTGCCTTCCGAAGTACGGACGAACTTGAGAAATTTTATGCTGCTTGTGGTCACCCATCCAATTAGCGGCTGCGCCCGTACTTACTTAACATGCGAAAGCACTAGTAACGCGTACCCCCAAAGGGCCATTGAGCTCTTCCATCCATTTCTTAGTTTTGACGCGAATGATAGACAAACAGACATACTTTCATGTTTATAATGGTATTAGTAAAAATTGCTCTTCAGTACAAATAGTATGAACGGATCTCCAGAAGATTAAGGCTTGCTACACATATAAGTGGGCCGGCATGGTCGGTTCGGCAGTATTTCCGACCAGAAGCAATTACTGCACTTGTTTGGCTTCATCGGGTTCATTCATATATTCAATTTACCGCTGATGAATGTCATCCCGCTGTTGTTGCCCGCCTAGCTGAACGACATTTTCACTGATCATTCATCATATATATACCTACTATTTTACCGTCTGGCTTTGCCGATTAATGTCGGCCCGCTTATACGTGTAGTAACCGTAAGTATTGCGTCTCTTGCGTTCGTATCTAGGTAGGTAAATGCTTTTTGGCGGATGGCCCCTAACAGAACGAAAGCAAGTTATTCTCCACGCACGGCCTCTAGCAAAGCCAACCGGTCGCTTGCGCATGCGTTTATAAATACTTACAGTTACATTTATTTGCATAATCAAAATTTCGTCACATGCGGGCGTGATGTGACAGCATGGAGTATGGTACGAAACGTATTTTAAACCAGCTCCGCCGCCTTAACACGAAGCTTGTCCAAATTATTTTTACTCGACTTTGGTACATAAGTGTGTAGTTCTTTGCGACGACAAAGACTTAAGACTTGTGTACCTGACCTGACATTTTTCATACTAAAAGCGATAACGGTTTTCACGTCTTATACCTACTCCGATTTTCACGATTTTCGATAATGTTGTAGATATTATGAAAACCTATAGCGGTACCTACGCTTAATTTATTTGGAAGTTTTATATTCGTTGGATTTTATTAAATCTAAACATCAATTTCTTCGCTAATACTTTTTGTATTTTGTTAAATAGTTTCGTAAACCTAAGTAGTTTATCGTACCATGAATTGTGTAATACCAAAATTGGCTTATTTTGTAAAGTTTTAGGGGTGGAAAACAGTTTTCCCCCGAAAGAATAATTTTACGAATAATAGGTACCTACTTAAATATTTAATTTGGATATATTTTTATTAGCTCTAAAAGTACCTTCGTATTTTCTTACTCCTTATGTAGATAATACATTCCCACAGCAGGTATGTTTAGGAGTGGATATTTTTTTAACCTGAAAATTACTGACCGTCACTAGTCGCTAAGAACTTCACACGTTAATGTTTGCCTCTGGTGTTTATTATTGTTATCATTTTAGGGCATATTTTGTTATTTCCAATTATGGTTTGTTGTTATTAGTTTGTTTAAGCTTATATAAATCAAATAGAATTCGACAACTATGTTAGTAGACCTAAAATGTTACATATATATGTACCAGGGTTGTTGCGGACGCAATAATTCTTGTATGCGGATCCGGATTATAGAGGTTTACACCCGCGGATGCGGATTTCAGGTTTTTTTTTGACATATTTAAATTACAGGAATACAGGGTAACTTTTATTAACCGGCAACATTTTTGGAGCAAATTCAGTCCATGATACTGAACTACTTTCTATGAAAAAAGTTATTAAAAATCGTTATTTTTTCGTCCTGCCGTACAAATCAGCGCTAGCTAAGCCAAACTGTTTTTGTATGGAAGGAAAAAATTTTTTTATCGATTTTAATAACTTTTTTATAGAAAGTAGGTTTCAGTATTATGGACTGGAATTGCTCCAAAAATGTTGCCGGTGAATAAAAAGTCACCCTGTATAAGAAAAATCAATTTAATTTTAATATATTTATTTAATCATATTTTGATAACAAAACTACTTAAAACAGTTTTTAGTTTAACTTTTTAGCATTTTGATTCTAGAGTTTTATAATAGAAAACTTTGTTTATATACATGAAAAATCATCTCGCCATCCCGCAATTAGGCGAGGTCTACAAACTTAGTTGTCGACCTTTAAATTATTCAGAACATCGGCAGGTTGTGATGTGTATAAATTATGACAGCTGTTGCGACTTGTAGGTTAAATTATGAAGTAAAAAATTGCGATATTATGTATTTATGCGCGTTGTTTGATGCGCTTGCAGCGCAAATATTGCCAAATAACTCAGATGTTGAGAGAAATCGCTATTTTTGATGTACATTATATTAAATAGATATCGCTAGGTATCGTTGAAACTAGTCATGCAATGAAAATAAAAATAATATCTACTACAAGTATTAAATAGTGGCAGGATTGGCAAGAACATTTTTATTTATTTATTAAGAAAAAATTGTGTGTTTATGTACCTACGCGAAAATTTTAAAGGTTTTGAGTTTCGTGATAATCTAGCTGATTATATTATTCCGCCATTTTATTGAATTGGGCCTGAAAATTCGGTGACGTTGCCAACCACGTGGTGCCAGGCAGACTGAAGAAGCCGCGGTAAGACCCATAATGACCATAATATTTACCTACTTATGCATGTGATAAAAGTCATTATAACCGCGAAAGTATATATATTTTTTACTTTCATCATAAAAAAAGGCAGGCTACGCGTGACGTACATGACCGTCGAATTGAGTGCACCTAGGCAAAGATAATATAATTACTAACGTAAACCTAGGTATGCAGTATTACGTAAAGTGGTTATGTCATATAAACATTTAGGTACATAAGTATTATTAATTATAATTACTACATTGCGTGTAGTCGCCAGACATCATTTTACAAGCCCGTGGGTGTCAGGAGGAAGCCAACATTTTGTTTCCGTAGATATTTCGCTGTTGTTTCACGGGGAATGTTCTCAAAAACATCGACAAATTCTGCCCTTAAGACGAAACGCTTGGGCCAGTGGCGCTTTTATTTTAAATATATTTTAATGTAAGATGACAATTACAGTTCTGCTAACGATTAGGTATTAGCCCTTTAAATTATGTATTTGTATGATCTATTAAAGTATTATTTGTAGTCCGTCTTATATGTAATCTGTGTGCTAGCTTTAAAACCCGCAAAAGTGGCCACTTTTAGCAGATAGGTACGCGTTTTAAAACTAGACGGATTTCGAATATAACTTGCAAGAGTTGTTTTTAAAATAATTTAAAGCAAAACATTAGATAGCCTAATGCTTAATGTAACCAAAGTTTTAATTGTCACCGAATTTACTAAATCTTTTGAGAAGCTTGCGTAAATCTGGCTGTAGGCTTGCAAGTTTTTACTTCTGGCGAATCCACCTTTTCCATGTATACCTAATTTTCTGTCAAATTAATTCATTGCCGATATGAGAGCTAAGTCATTAAAACCAAAGTTTGTATCGTACCTGATAAAAATAACTTTTATTCATAGATACCTACTACTAACATTCACATGTAAACATTGTTATAAGAGTAATCTAAAGATGAAAACATTGCACAAACATTAAAAATGTAATCGAGATTACAAGTATTTACCAGGTTTGGAGTTTGTGATTGCTAAATATATGTATTTGATTGCATCGGAATCAACATTGTTTTATTAAAATCGTAAGGTATGATAGTCTACTATGTATCGCAGATACCATATTGGAGTTGACTATCGTCATCATCCGAGCGTATCCTCGGTGGCATCGTCAGCGGTTGTGCTTCAGAGCCCGGGGTCCGCTACCTCACCAAGGTGATTTGAAGAGGTTACTGGTTTTACACAGAGCGACTGCCGTCTGACCTCCGCAACCCAAAGGGTAGACCGAACTAAACCTAGGATAGGTACAAACGCTAGATGGCGTTCGGGACAAACAGCTTTACGTGCCTTCCGAATCACGGAATCATCTTTATTTTCGGATAGTCAGGTGATTCAAGCCTGCAACATCCTAACCAGACGGGAAACAACTTTTTCCAAAGTAGGCTTTCCAGTGGGATTTGAACCCACGACCTCCGGATCACAGGGCAGACCACTGGACCTCGGCGGCAATCAATTTTGGAGTTCACTATCTCAACTGCAATTCAGTATCCAGGGTATTTTTTGTTATATCAGTCAAGTGACACCACAGCTGAACTAAAGGCTCTTCTCAATATAAACAGGATATTGTTAACACCAAAGTAAGTTACCTAATAAAAAATGGTTTATTGAATATTATAAAGCTTATTTACATTGCACTATTTAAAATATTTACATTTCTTAAATATTGACATTTCATAAATTTTACATTCTCTTATATTTCAGAACGGTAGTACCTACCTAGTTTCAGACCTAATTTCGCAACTCAGCCCATTACACTGTATTTCCTAAGGGACCAATTCCGAGTTCTTGAAAAAAAAAAAATTTATATTCACATACATGATCCGTCTAATTGAACAGCTTCGATGAGAAAGTCGATTTTTTTCCGAGTTCTCAGTGTTCTTATAGGAAAAATTGTATTGATGGGCTGAGTCGTTTAGTGTGTGCCAACAGTATTCTTAGGTACACTCTGTCAGTTTACGCTGATGAATTATTCTTCTTGGAGGGTATAGTTCTTGGGCACGCACACCGTGGCAGTACCCAGTTTGAGGGGGGCTTTGTCCTCGGGACACTGGACCTCTTTGGCGAGCACGCTGGCCCGCGACACCAGCACCACGGCGCTCAGCAGGGCTGCCACCAGGAGGAACAGGAACCTGGACACGTCCATCTGGAAAGGCAGCCTCAGTTTAGCCGGGTTTATTATACCATACGTTTTTTTAAGACTATTATTACTCGTATATGCTATAGCGTAGTAGTCATGTGATTCCCGGCAGAGTAGAACAGGACACTCCAAGTCTTCCCGTGAATGTCGTAGAAGGCGAAACACAAGCTGACAAAGCTTGGAGAGTGTAGGCCAAATCATCTGACTGCTCTGGGTAATAAATGGCTGGTAGTACAAAGAGGGTCGTGCTCCTGCAGTGGGGACTAAAAATACCTGATGATCTTGATAAAGTAGTTGTATTGCACTCACGGTACACCCATGAGATATTTCCACTCCGAATTCTACGTGACGTTTTCCATTGAAATATTCATAAATTGTCACTTCTTGAGCGGACCCTAAGTTTTCGGAAACAGCCCAGCTAAGGATGAAACCGGGAGCTATCTTGGATGAGGCAGAGATTCCCAACCTTGACAACTGTCCAACAATGCGACAAAAATTTCCACCACCACACGTCATTGCATAAAAATGATCATAATAATCATAAATCATTTATTTGTCAGACACGAGTACAAAAGTTGTTAGTTTACAGTATAGATGTGAGAATGGTAGGTACTATTGAGTTAATTCCTTTTTTCGTATACTTCTAATTAGTTAAGTAATTATTTTACCGTCTTGTTATGTTTATTACAAGCTTTTATTTAACTTGCAATGTACCTACGTGTATCTACCTAGGTAGGTGAATGTTTGGTCGGGTTCGGGTTAAATCTTGCAACTGAATTTCAAAGAAGTTGTACTCAACCGATTGAGCCGAAAGCATAGGTAAACATGTGAATATGATGACAATGCAAATAATGTTGTCATTGAGTTGGTCGGATAAAGGACCCGGTAGAAAGTCATAGGAACTCGGACAAGTTATTTTTGTACTTTTTGATCCAAATGCGACTGACAGGGATAGGTACCTACTTTGTTTATTTAAATCCACCTTTTGAAATTGAAATAAGAAAGTTGAATTAATTAAGAACACTGCGCAACACTCACCACTCACTGTTACACCTGAACAAAGGAAGAAGTAACCTTTCTGGCCCGTGCTCAATGATTGACTGAGCACTGGACGCACACACAACATTATGACGGCTTTAGAACCAGTTTTACATAATGCAGTCGCTCACTCGACAGCCCTGAACTTTCGACAGTGATAGATGTTGACATTTTGGAAGTACCTAAGTAGATTTGCCTTCGGTCTACAATCGAAGACTAAACCTAGAATGTATCGGCTGCTTTTTCACCAAAGAAATATGCGTAAACCTGCGTAAGAGTCATATAAATTAATTAAAAAAAAAATAGTTAGGTACTTATATCAAAATGCGATAGACCCATACCGCCATTGTCCATAGTTTCCATGTAGGTATGCACCTCGTTATTTGGGGTCGCATGACCTGATACATTCTTAGCATAACCACATCTTTCTTCATTTGTTCCGGTTGATCTGTTGTTACATAGTTCGCTTCCATACCTATAACTTATTTTTGTTTTCATTACCATAAGATTTAAGAAATTTTGTGACATGTAGGTGATCAAAGGTACACAGCGGTAGGTTTTTCAGGGAGTAGGCAACAAAGACAGGCATTTGTTCACGGTTTACGCGTTTGCAGCGTTATATTAATGACGACCTCTTTGGTGTGCCGTACCTACCTACGTACGAGTACATAATGGTTAACACGCCAGTTCGTCAGGGCAAGTTGAAAAATGGCCTTTTTCAAATTGTCTTGGGTCTTGGGTATTTATCTAAAGAGGCATGTATTTATGTACTTATTATAAAATATAGTAGGTAGGAGAGAAAAGAAGACTGCTGGGCGAAATAGAAAATAGAAGAGGGAAAATGATTGGTCACTTAATACGACATGACTCCTTATTTAAAAACATACTAGAAGGAAAGATAAAAGGAAGAAGAGGTCCAGGACGACCAAGAAAGAGTTACGAGTATGTAGACCAACTGAAAAAAAAAGCAGGGGTTATGTCGTATCAAGCACTAAAAAGTAAGGCAGAGAACCGAGAAGTTTGGCGCATACTCCACCGACAAGAGCCACTAAGCTCTTAAATAAGAAGAAGAAGAAAATATAGTATCGTTGAGTTAGTATTCCATAACACAAGTTTAAACTTACTTTGGCGTTTGGGGCTAGCCTAATCAGTGTGATTTGTTCTATACAGGGTGACTTGTTAAACACCAGCCAAATTTTTGGAGCAAGTTCAGTCCATGATACTGAACTACTTTCTATTATAAAAAGTTATTAAAAATCGATAAAAAAATTTCGTACTCCCATACAAAATCCGTTTGGTTGACCGCTGATTTGCATGCGAAGGCGAATTTTTAGTTTAGTTTTTCGTCAATTTTATGGAAAAAAGTTCAGTATCATGGACTGAACTTGCTCCAAAAATTTGGCTGGTGTTTAAAAAGTCAGCCTGTATTTATATATATAAAAAATAGGCGTTGAAAAACATAATAAAACATTGACATAGGGTTCAATATGCTTTGTAGAGTTTTAAAAATTCGCTTCCATTCCGCGGCAAAGTAGCTAAATTGAGTCTATGCGTTTGAATTTTACTGAGGCTGAATCAGAATCGGAATATACTTAATTTACGTAGTAACTATTTATTAGGTAATCTGTGATATACCTACCTAATGCAAATCACTGTAAGTGTAGGTATATTATATGAAACGCCTTTCGCGGTTGTGTCTGCAAAACTGTGTTCCTATCCTACTAGTCTTATTTTTCCTATAGTAACTAAATCAGATTTTTTATTATAAACTATAGAATGGCCTATGATGACACCTGGGAACATCGGTTAATAGCGCTTCTGACTGAAGTTATAAGGAGGTTAGTTAGGACATATTTTTTATTTTCAGGTTTTAAAACACTACCTATTTTCTTTCTGAGAATTCTAAAATGAAGTAATCTAAAATCAGTCAAGCTGGGACCACGTTCGGTGAAATATAAGTGGTGTAATATAAAAGCTGCGTTACCGCGAAGGTTTCCCTGCACTCTCTGCATCAAACGTCAAACAGAAAAGAGTGCAACGAAACTGTCGGTTTGACTCTTATGTATTCTGTGCCGTCGGGTCGCCGCTCCTAATACTCGCCCAGATGATGATCGTTAATCGATCGAAACATTTCAAGTGTATATGAATAAAGCTTTTAAATACAACGTGGAAGGGACATACCCGTAATAAATCAAACCAGGGTCTATACTAGACCATTATACGAGTAGTACGAGTATAATAAAATTAAAATAACAGCCATAAACCAAAAATAATTTTTGACATTTCCATACAAAAGTGCGCGGCCGCCCGGGCGATTTGTATGGGAATGTCGAATTTTTTTTTTGGTTTTTTGACTTATTTTAATTTAATACTTTAGTCATCTAGCCTCCGGTTCGATTTATTACGGGTAGGTATGTCCCTTCCACTTTGTATATTCATACAAATACACTATCACGTCTTTATCCCTAATGGGGCAGACAGAGCGTTTTGAGACCCAAAGGCCACATTTTAGCGTGATGGTGGGTGAAAATCCGCTACGCCCACTAACATCATTTGCATTTTATTTTATTTTAGTTTTTGGGAAAAAAGTATTCATAATTACATAATATTACGTTTCGTCTGTAGTTATCTGACTGGCCGTCTGCCTGACTTCAACAGCTTCAACCTCAGCTACAACCCTTTGCATTTAGGTAGATAAATCTACTGTATTTCCCTTTTAACTAGTTAATTCTAACCCCAAAATCAACTTAACTCATATTTCGCTTTTAACTTCCAAACGTTTGTTTTGGAAGTCTTTAGGGGAAGCATATGTGGTGCAGCAGTGGACTTTCTGTGGCTGATGATGATGATGATTAAAAAGCAGAGCTAAGAAACTTACTTTAGCAACAAGTATACCTAGGTAATTAAGTAGGTATACTTAGAAAACAAGACAAGCTTATGTAAGCTGCTAGAAAATTCATTCCCAGCTGAGACAAAAAATGCCTGTATTCCTTTCTAAATTCATCATATCAGCCACAGGAAGTCCAATGCTGGACATAGGCCTCCCCCAAGGATGTCCAAAACGACCGATCGGAAGCGGCCTGCATCCAGCGTTTTCCTGCAACCTTGCTCAGGTCGTCGGAGCACCTAGCAGGTGGATGTCCTACGCTGCGCTTGCCGGCGGCTTTCTAAATTATGTTTATCCTGTTTATTCAGGGTGTTTCCGTTGGAGTTAGACCTAAGCTACTGGTAATAGACTTTCTTGTTAGGTTAGGTCGTCTAGGTCAACCTAGCACGGCTGGGCAAGTGTTTTAAATACGTCCGTAATTCGTCTACATGTACTTCTGAAATTTCATGCGTGTTAGCACGGAGGACACCGTAGTTGACACAGTAATTTCACGCAAGCGCGGCGTGCTTATTTCCATAACAATTGAATTAACGTTCCATTATCATAACAAACAACCTTTGTAGGTCACTACACTACGAGAGGCGGTGCGGTGACATCAAACGTAGGTTCTACAATCTTGAAAATTAATATTCCTAGGTAGTATAAAGGTACTCTATTACATCTTTATTCTCAACGGATAGGACTAAAGGTGGATTATGGAAATTTAAAAATTAGTTACTTAAGGCCAAGCTTGAATTTTGCTGCCCCCATTTGAAATGAATTATTTAAAAGGAAACGGAGATATCATTTAAAATTTTGTCTCTACTAAGCCCTAGACACCCTTCAAACTATTTTTGAACTACTGTTTATAGTTTAAAGTGAGAACGTGAAGCTTTTGGCAAATGTGCGAAGAAAGTATGTCTAGCTCTTAATAGTATGAATGCGAAACTTTATATGTTTGGATGTAGGTATAGATATTTGTCACACCTTCCCGGCAAAATAGTTTAATGGATCAGATTTAACTTTGACAATGAGATAGATATTACCTAGATTGACAGTAAGGTACCTACCTTTTATCTCGGGAAAATGTAAGATTCCCGCGGGATGGTCAAATAAGTACTTTGACCACGGGGCAACAGCTAGTACCTATGTAAATAAAACACAAAGGACAGTTTGGCTGAGACTCCATTGAAGCTGAGCGAAGATGGCGCGCTGTGTTTTGACAACCAAAAGGATGGCGATGTCAGTAGACATATTTATCTAATCTATATCTATCTCTTGCCATGTGTCAATAAGAAATGTTGTTGTTTGTTAAAACCAGGGCTTGTTAACGATACCAAATTCACACTAAAAGTAACGTTAAATAACTTTATTTTCAGACAGGTATTAGTGGTAGCGTTATAAGGGGTATCGATAATACAGTTATAAAACGTTATCAATGAACGATTTAAGTAATGATACTTTTTTCAATACTTGTAAAATATTATATAAATATTATACAAGTGTATTGCATTGCGCTGAGAATCGAACCCAAGGTAGCACAGACTATCACGACATCCGTGTAGCTCTAGAAGCCTACTAGACAAACTCTCTTAAATTCTGTCAAATATTGAAAAGAAATACAGTGTTAACAATACCTTTTACCATTAATATCATTGGTAACGTTATCTGATTTGTAGGTAAATGGTTGGAAAAATACCGTTAACCAGCATAACGTTATCTTTGCTGATAACGTTAACGCCATTTGACAGAATTAACGTTACCAGATTTTTAACGGTATTCCAAGCCCTGGTTAAAACACAGCACATCTTCGTTGAGCTGCATTGGAGTCTCGTCCTATGACGTGTTTGGTTGACATGGATGATCGGTCAACCCACGGTCGAACAGCTCATTATGTTGTTTACCATGATTTTTCATTTAAACGATGCTTTGTAATATAATTAGGCTTTTGCAGGCACTTTTACACATCACTAAGTTTAGTATACATTATTATTATTTATTTTTTTCCATTTATTTATGCCCAGAAACTTAAGTATATTTTACAATTTATTTTATTTTGCCAAACTGCCTGGTAGTTTATCGGCAATGCCTTATGTGTAAAGTTTATTTATAAGTATTTTAGTTATTAATTATTTTAAAGTAAAGCTACCGATACGAGACTACCGACCACTGCTGAGAAGAAACGCCGAAAGCAAGTAACATAGGTAGGTACCATACTTGGAAGCAGCCAGATCAAAACATTCTGATGCCTGGCACGTGTACACGCGTTTTACAGAATGTGCGTCTGGCGGGATGTTTGGCCGGCCGATTGGCCTGGCTACTTACAAAAAGTATTGAAATAGTTGCCAGAGTAATATACTTGTTACAAATTAGCCCTGAGACTTTAAGATAAGTGAATTTAGGCCACTGTACCAGTAAATCGGCCTGTACTGTACATCTACTAGCTAGTATGCGAAAACTGAAAGTACATACATACCTTCATCATCATCATCATCCAGGTCTTTTTAGTCTTCACTCCACTGCAGGAGCTCGATCCTATCTGTACATACCTTAATCCCATACAAATGATTAGTGAGAAAATAAGTAACGTCTGGTACCTACCGCCACGTCTCTTGGCCTAATAAATAAACTTGCCTTTGATGCACATCTGACGTAACGCCATCGCCTTCTCGACCGACTGGCAATTATGATATTTATATATGTTGCTACACAAGGAAACGACTTCTAAAATACAGTGTCACGCGCGGCAATGAAGTGTCATAAGTATAAATAAAAAATATCTAAAAATGATTTGACTGGTCAATTACGCAAGTATTTATGCGCAATAAAATTCAGAGGTTCCACTAAAGTCTATTTATTTATTTATTTACACTTTATTGTACACACATACAAATGTAATAGTACAACAGGCGGACTTAATGCTAAAAGCATTCTCTAACAGTCAAACCTTTGGGTTGATTGGGAGAGTTTATGTGGGTGTAACACATAATAAAAAATAACAATAAAAAACTAAATAAAATTTTAAACTTAAAAATAAAATAAAAAGAAACATACTAAATATAAATATTATAATGATACTATACCTACATATTAATTACATAAATACATACAAACGAGCAATAAATATATACATACATATATCTAAATACATCAGTCCACGAGTATCTACCTATTTATATCGAATACCAGTAATATACCTCATCATCATCACCCGAGCGTATTCCCGGTTCCATCGTCGGACCCATAAGTTGACCAAAAATGGCGGTCACTGCGCACACTTTTTTCTCTAAAAATACCTGCGCAGAGCCGCCATTTTAGGTCAACTTATGTGCCGGGTATTGTACCATGGTATGACATTAACAATTTGTGATCGGGATCTCCATTTAAGTAAATAATTACTTGTGTTAGGTGATTCCGCTCTCCAATAGCAACAGTGTGTACATGTTTTAGGTATTAACTAGATATTATGATATTGGGATAATTCACATAAGGTTTCAATGTCATCGTAAAGCCTCGTATTCACTAGGCAACATTTGGCGCGCGTCATGTCGCAAAACATGTTGCTCTTCATTGTTGATGAGAGGCAACGCGGAACTTTGTGTAGCAACGTTGTCTGTCCACGCATGACCAGTCGTTGGCAACATGTCGCCAGAGGAAACATTGTTGCGCGTCACGTCTCCACTCGTCAACATTTGATGCTCAATTGCATGTTGCACGGAAACAAACAACAAGCCGCGCGTCATGTTGCGCACCAGCTGGCAACGTCGCGCGCTGTTGGGCAACGTTGCTGAACATGTTGAGCGTCACGTGTTGCGCGCCAAATGTTGCCTAGTGAATACGAGGCTTAATTAGGGATTTAAGATATGCAGTTTTACATTTTTTTTAAGTATATTTTGTAAGGGGATTAAAACTTTAACATAGTATTTAATCTATTATATAAGAGTGTAGATCGTCGCGTATATTGTCGTTCAGCGAATTGAGATTTAACAGCGAGCAGTGGTACCAGTACAACTTCAAGGTTTCGTCTTTTGCGTAATACATCTGGATCAAACGTTAAGGTCCTATGAAGTTTTAGAACAGCATTTAAAATATTTAGTAGTCCTCGAATAGTAAGCAGATCACCCAGCCTGTATAGACAGAGAGTGGAAAAGGTTAAAGTACATAACTTTTAGTAATGCTCTCTCCGGGTAGAGACCTCCCCTGGTCAGTCTGGAAGTCTCTCAATAGACTCCGGGCTGGTGTTGGGAGGTGTCGGGAAAACCGAGTTAGGTGGCGTCACGCTGATAAAAACCTTTGCGACTGCGGGGCCATTCAGTCGATGGACCACCTTTTGTCATGTCCGAGCTGCCCTACGTCATGTACCATAGAGGACCTTAATAAAGCTAACGACAGAGGGATCGCCGTGGCCACATACTGGTCACAGGTGATTTGAAATTGAAGCTACAGTGTAACCATTTTGACTCGATAAGAAGAAGAAGTAATGCTCTTTGAGACCTTTCCAACTCCAGCATTTTCATCTTAGTAGCACCACCCCAAACCGGAATACAGTAGTACGATTTCTGAGAAAGTCGGCAAATAGCAACAACGGAGGTCCCCTAATTCCTATAGCTTCAAGTCTGTGGATAAGAATGGATTTTTACACAGAGCGACTGCCGTCTGACCTCGGTAACTCAAAGAGTAGACCAGAAACAATCCTAGGATATATACAAACGCTAGATAGCGTTCGGGACCAACAGCTTTACGTGCCTTCCGAAGTACGGAATCATCTTTCTTTTCGGATAATTAGGTGACTCAAGCCTGCAATATCCTAACCAGACTAGAAACAACTTTTCATAAAGTATGCTTCCCAGTGGGATTTGAACCCACGACCTATGGATCACAAGGCAAACGCCTTGACCAGGCAGTCAAATGCCAGTAATATACCTACCTACCTGTAATTCCAATTCAACCAGTGAATTACACTATTTGGTTATTCGTGCGTGTTAGTCAATGGACTTCATTACCTACACTATATGTTACTTAGGATACCTAAGAGGAGACAAAATGTATATCTCTGGTGCAGACCATGGTTTGTTTACTGACACGCATACATTTATCACGTCTCTATCCCTAGCAGGGTAGATACCTGAGCAGGACAGCTAGTTCCTAAGACCACGTCTAGCGTTATGGAGGGCGAGCAGATGGGCAAAGGCTATCAAAATAGTGATAGATCGTTAGCCTATTAACATTATATACGGGGGAAATGAAGCAGCTGGTACATTCTACGTTTTTTCTTTATCCCCAGACGAAAAGAGCCGTTTTAAATTCGCCGTAGCCAACTACTGGTCAAGTTTATTATAATAAAATGAAATAGCTTTTCGAGAAGAAGATTACTTACTAAAGTAATTTTACGGAACGTAAATTCGTTTTCTAGACTACTGAATTTCGTTTCCTCGTGCAATTTGGATTAACCATCAAAAATTTGGGAAAACTAACCGGTATTTTGCAATATCCCATCTTAGGAAAAGCCCACAGTTGCAGTGTATTGTATTACATCTACAAATTAGCACACATTACATTTTCCTGTCCCTCGGAAGGTACTTTATGCAAATGACCATCTCTTGGACCGCCGACGGAAGTCAAAATGGCATGCTGAACGCAAAACTAACAACCGGTTAACCCAAATGCTGGGACTTCCGTAGGCGGAGCCCGCAGGTTGCCACATCGCCGATGTCTATGTTTACTATCGTTCGGTTTCGCTATCGTTGTCGCTGGCTCGTCATTCTATTGTAAATTGTTACTGTGTACTGTAAACCCATAATAATACACTGCAAGGTCGCGGCGCCGAAGTGGGGACGGCGCGATGCATTGTGCACAGTTTCAGTAGCCGCGGCGCCTCAGCGGCAGGCGAGCCCTACGTGCCTGTACCTGAAGACTTGCAGGACCCGCGACTCGTCTCCATGCGATACCGGTTGCCTTACAGCTGTCGAGTCACGAGATTTGCGACGACATATCAATTTTAACCGTGCGACGTATAAGATTAGAGTTGATTTTCAATTGCAATGGTCCACATACTTGATATGTTTGATCAGCTGGTGGTGATATAGAGCGGTCTACATCGAATTACGCAAGTAGTTCATCACCCGGGCTCATACCTCCTTACTTCAGTAGTATGAGTGACTTCTAGTTTTGCGGTTCGGTTTATCTAACGTTGCGTGTTCGGACGTAACGTCGGGATCGTAAATTATGTCGATGGAAATTCCGTGCCGATTGATTTGAACACTGGTATTGTGAAACAGACTGTAAGATGTGGTCAGGGCTGTGCGCTGTGAGGTTTCGAAGGATTCCGGTGGTGCTCTTCTTGTTCGTGTTCATCCATGGTGAGTTACGATGGCGTTAATGTGTCAGTCTTAAAGTGAGTCATGTGAGTAAGGCAATATAATAAATATATATCGATGGTCATATTAAACGAACAAGCGAAGTTCTCATTATCTAATTGAACAAAACGGCGTTTTGTACGTATGTACGTTCGGCGATAACTTACCCGTGTGGTTTCGGGTTAGAATAGGACCACTTCATCTCTTTCTGTGGATGTCGTAGGAGGCGACTAAAGGACTAAGCACAAACGTCTCGTGCTCGTACAATTGCATTCCCAAGGAGGGTTGACGTCAGCCAGGCGGCCGGTCGTAAAACTATAGCCAAATCATTTAAACTGTCGTTTTGGAAATCCTTGGTGAGGCCTATGTCCAGCAGTGGACTTCCTGTGGCTGTTATGATGATGATGATTATAAGTTGTATATTTTTGTGATCCTTGTATAAAATTTCTTTATTTTGATACCTCACTCGATAGGTTTTATAAATACATTTTTTAAAGATAATATAATTGTGCGTCAAAAATCCGCCATTTTTGTGTTATTTTTATTTTTGATATACCCACCTCTCAAGGTAAAATTTAATAAGCAGTTTAGGCTGCAGAGCATGCCAAACAGATTACTGGCAATGGCAAAGTTTCCTCGCTGATTTGAAATAAAAATACGCTGAGCAAAATAGCTACCAATACCAACTTACACCAATAGTCTCAAACAGCATCAGAGCGTCGAGGCAAAAACAAGTGTCACCCAGACCAGCGTATTTTCGTCAATTGCTCGCTTCAGCTGTACAGGCTGCTGCCGCGCCCCTGCTCGAAGTAGAACGCAAGTGGGAAGCTGCAAAAATTATATGTGGCTTCCCAGACAAGACGCCTGCCCTGTTTCCATGGAACTAGCATCAACAAGCTTTTCTTCGCACATTTGCCAAAAGTGGCCGTTTTTTGCAAATGTGCGAAGAAAAGCTTTACGTTCTCACTTTAAACGGTAAACAGTAGTCCATAAAATAGTTTGAAGGGTTATCTAGGGCTTGGTAGAGACAAAATTTTAAATGATATCTCCGTTTCCTTTCAAATAATTTATTTCAAATGGGGGCAGCACTGGACCTCGGAAAATTCATGTAGCCCCCGGCCTAAGAAAAGACATCAACGTGTTGCAGGTTTTCCACATTTTCCATTATTTTTGAAGTTAAATTCAGCAATCTTCAACTTTTTTGAAAGTGTGTGCGAGTATCAATCAAAACCAAGGTCAAGAGTGAGTCAGACTCGTACATGAAGGGTTCCGTACGTACCTACATACAATGTTTTAAAACGCTGAAGTATGACAACCCCTTTTAAGTTTTAACTACCTATATCTTATTTTAATATTTGTCGTTATAGCGGCCACAGTAATCTTAATCGGTTAAAATTTCAAGTGTCTATCTATTACGGTTCAAGAGATAGAGCCCTGTGACAGACGGACAGACGGTGAGACAGCGGAGTCTCAGAGGGTCCCGTTGGCACTCTTTGGAAACGGAACCCTAAAAACGGGCACCGTCAGTGTTGTGGGTAAAAACTTGTAATACGAACGACGAAGAAAGGGTACACCAATACGGTCACCCTAACAGCAGAATATCCACCGCAGTTCTCCAGTTTTCCAGCGACCATGACTGCTGAAATATCGTCGAAATATCTGACCCAAACCGTAATCATGATCAGGTCTTTTTTAGTCTCCACTGCAGGAGCACGACCCTCTCTGTACTACCAGAGCCATATATTAGCCAGAGCAGTCAGAGGATTTGGCCTACACTTTCCACGCTGGCCAGACAGAGAGGTCTCATTGATGTTTATAAGCTGTTTAGTTTGTGTTTCCTAAGTCGTCTTCTACGACATCCACAGGAAGACTTGGAGTGGTCCTATTCTACTCTGCCGGGAACCACACGGCTTGCCGAAATATTATCATACCGTAATATTATCATAATATTATTTGGCATTTCTTTCTTCATTTCGTACATATGTATTCAAATAATTACGTAGAGGCTGAACGTTTTTTTAGCAAAAGCGTCAAGAAATGTTAAATTCTGGATACGGCACATCCCTTTAATATACATAATTTAAATCATAATTAAAATACAAGATTATACGCTAACAAAATATATTGAAACAATTTTAAGAGTGAATTAAGTCCATGATACTGAACAACTTTCCCCAACGACCATATATCGAAATATGAAAAATATTTGATGGCATTTCATACAAACTCAGTAGTCAGTCGGATCAGCTGATCGGTCAACTTGTATGGGCGGCCGAAATTGTTTTTTTTTTCATATTTCGATATACGTTCCTTGGAGAAAGTTGTTCAATATCATGGACTGAATGTACCCTTAAAATAGTTTTAGTATATTTTGTTAGACCCTATATATTTTTAAAATAAAGGACCAAACATGTAAATTTTTGGTTTGGAATAAACATAAAAAGGGTACTAAAACCATTTATACCTGTTTAATATAATTTTATTCAATAGACTATCTAGTGAGCAATATCTCTAAATAACTTAATAATTAGGTACCTAATTAAAAGATAGTAATCAAACCATTAAAAAACAAAGCTGAAAAAAATGGCAGAGAGAAGAGAAGAATGGAGGCATCCCCACTTAACTTCACCAACAAGAGCAAGCTCTCAAGTCAAAGAAGAAATCAAACCATTGGCATGTCTCTACATGAACAATGTAGTAACGAAATTTCTTTATCTCCTCAATTAATTAATATAGGTAATAACAGCAGGCTTTATACACAAAAATGTAGGTACCTAGTTCTTTTTCAAATATCATTAATAACATGAAACATGAACTCGTGGTGCATTACTGTCTTACGAGTATGATGGCAATATATTTGAAGATTTTTATACCTACCTATTTACTAGTGTGACCACGACCGCAGTACCGCGCCTGCGGTATCCGAGCGGCGAGACGGAGGTTGTCTATGTCAGACGCACATAAGATAGAATATCCAAAGATGGGTCGTGCTTTATCTCGAGATATTAAGGCTGTTGTTTTCAAAGTGGCCGAATATTTTAGGAAAAGAAAAGCAGACAAAGATAGTTTCGAATATAAAAGTGATTTACGAAACGTTTTATTTTTCCAATAATTACACATTAATTTCACTTATATTGGTTTTTTTATTTGTGCTTAAAAACTCGTATTGAACCATTATAAGAATTGGATATAATATGTATACTCGTACAGCGTCAAAATATTGTACTTCAATATCTTAAGATCTATCCGACAGTATGAATCTCTTGTGAGTCCATGATCCCCCCTGCCTCCCCGCGCAACCTTAGGCACGGTACAGCGGTCGTGGTCAGAATAAATTAGCGAGAACGTTTAGGTTTAGTTTGCTTTTTGCCAAAAGTGGCCGTTTTTCGCAAAAAATCAAACTAAAGCTTAACGTTCTCACTTTAAACTGTAAATAGTGGTTCATAAAATAGTTTGAAGGGTTATCTAGGTTTTACTAGATCAAAATTTTAAATGATATCTCCGTTTCCTTTCAAATAATTTATTTCAAATGGGGGCAGCACTGAACTCCGTGCATCGAATCATCGTCTTACGTCATATTAACAAAGCTCACTTATCCGTGATAGTTTTCCTTTAAAGTTCAATACATACTAGTATCACGATTTATTTTTATTTTCAATCTAGCAGTTTGGCTTTTAGAGAGGGGTCCGAGTCCCAATACAGGAGCCGCGGCCTTCAACACGTCGACGTCATGTCACATCGTGGATATCAATATTATGTAAAATGCCAGCTTGCTGGTACTAACAGTCTCTACAGCTAAGGACGGACATACCGAAACCACAGGCCGGAATCTCCTAAGGTACGCGCAATATGCGTCCCCGTTCCCCGTCCCCGCACCTCTCCCCCGTTTTCGCCTCGATGACTCACGTTGGCCGTCAAGAACCGGGGGAGAGTTGCGGGTGCGGGGAACGGGGACGCATATTGCGCGCACCTAGGAGATTCCGTTCTGTTTACTCTTACTGTATTCTGTGCCGAAACTATAAGAGTGGTAGGGACCTCGGAACTCTTTAAAACTACCTACGTACTATGGTGACTAGTCTTATAAATAATTTCATTAATATTATCTTATCACAAACACATCAGCCATAATTACAAAATGTACAATATTATGTACTTACATCACAAAGTGTTAAAAATAAAGGTCTACTTTACTACACAATTAAATTGCCTACATCAGTCTCACAATTAAATTATTTTATGGCTAACTACAGTTTCGTACAAAATATCTTTTCTTTAAAAATAAATCGTACGTTCAACTCTTCACAGTTTACACCTACCTATAACTCTTTAGACTTTATTGAAGATCTTTTTAATCCCCGACAAAAAAGAGGGGTGTTACAAGTTTGACACTAATGTCTGTCCGTCTGTGGCATCGTAGCGCTCGAACAAATGGACCGATTTCAATGCGGTTGTTTTACGAGAAAGCAAGTTCCCTTGCAAGAACCATCTTAGCTATTATTGATGAAAATCGGTTCAGCCGTTTAAAAGTTATTGGAAGTTAACACAGGGCTTTCTTTAGCAAATAATAGATGGCATTGCGGATATCAAGTCGTATCGGTAGTTTCGCTACTAATGACTAGATGGCGTTCTTGACAGTCGGGGTTTTTTAATTTGCCTAGCAAATAATACTTGTGAATGTTCCTACTTCACTTGTAGTTTCCACAGTTATCAGCGTCGTTGATGGGAACACAGAGTACGGTGGCTCCAATCCGGGTGGCGACGCAGCCGATAGGGCATCGCTTGCCGCCCACAAAGAAGGACGGCCGTATGCAGCCGACCAGGGAGAACAGCACTACTATCAGAAGTATCCAACGCATGTTGCTCTGGAACAATACAAATACATTACTTGCTTCCATTGCCTATTATTCCGCTCGCCAATGGATAGAGAGAAGTTTGGGAAGCTGACGGCCAATATCCAGTAATAGAGAGGCATTAAATGAAGAAGAGAATCTTCGTCGCACACTATTACGCTAAGTTGACCTTTGGCCTATAGGTATGTGGTGACACCCTAGACTCCATCTAACCCGCACTGGATAAGCATGCATACTTGTATATGTATGTATTTGTAATGGGTAACGTTTGAGCCGGGTACAAATTCGGGTGGGATTTTTGATTAATTTTTATTTTATTTTTGATTTTGTTTTTTGATTCAATTATTTTGTATGGCATGTGTACGAGCCATGCTCGCACATTTCGGCGTCACGCGGCTACACAAAATGTAGGTCACTTGTCAGCTGTTTTTACGATACATTTTAAATCTAATAAAAGCAATCAAAATGAGACACTATCGAGCAGCGATCGAGAAAAGACCCGTCACACTCAACAACATGTAAATTATCAACAATAAATCAGTGACGTGGTCTTGTGTCTCCATACCATCATCATCAACATGAACATCTCTTCGGTGTATAGCGTAGACCTAGGTGAAAACCGAAGCCTGCGCCGTACAGCATGTATTTATATAATGTGACAAATAATGGACTTAGGATGAATTTTTAATTCTACGTTCAGTCTACATTTCAAAGTGATTAATTACCTGCATACTTACATACTTAAACTAGATAAAGATGTGATAATGTATTAAACATTCTTAAATACATACATACATGTACATTGCTCGCCACATAGGCCGCGGCTTTTGAAAGAGCCGGTGCCACTTTTGTCGGCTTTCCGACAGTGTGCCAACAACTTGTACTAATTGTTTTCAAATGAAATTACATCTGCTTTAGTGTAGTGTATAGTTATTCACCTAAATGTGCCATGAATCAGGATAAAAAAATCCAGTAAGAAGTCATACATTAATACTTAGTAGGTAGTAGCAGTAGTAGACACTCGCCCTACCTTATGGTAAGATTAGATACCTTAAGGTGGTACTGGAGGCGCGGGCGAACTCCACAGCGAGTTGCCTACCGACGCGCTTCGTCGTGTTGCTATTTCGTCGAGAAAGAGAAAGGGCGCTAAAAAATGTAGCTCCGTCCCGACCCCCGCATGTGAGAGCTACACCCCCGCGTACGACAAAGAGAGTGCACTGAACGCCAGCGAAACGGGCCGTTATAGGCCATGAATCGTAGTTTTCGTTTATTTCGATAAATACGATACATACCCAAATAAAACTAAATTATTTGGAATTTAGAGTCTTCACTCTAGTCGTATAATTAGTTTCCATAAGGATCGAAAATATAATTATAAGTGTAATAGGCGTCTAAATATTACTCGATTTCGTCGATAAAAAAGGCAAATTTTAAGTTGCTATAACTTTTTTTTTGTTTATTATTTTCGAACCAAAACTAATTACAGATCTAGATATTTATCATCTTAATGCTTGTAAAAAATTTGAATACGATGAGTTTTATGGTTTCGAAATTAAAATGAAAGTACGTTTGTATGGGATTTCGTCCCTCCAGTTAACCCTTAAGAAGCTATAGCTTTTTTTCTTGTATAAAAATGAATTTAGTCAACGTATAGGTACTCAGTACTACGAAGACGATACACGGAGTCCAGTGCTGCCCCCATTTGAAATAAATTATTTTTAAGGAAGCGGAGATATCATTTAACATTTTGAGCAAGCAAAAACCTAGATAACCCTCCAAACTATTTTATGAACCACTGTTTACAGTTTAAAGTAAAAACGTTAACCTTTAAATTGCATTTTTGCGAAAAACGGCCACTTTTGGCAAAAAAGCAAACTAAAGCTTAACGTTCTCATTTTAAGCTGTAAACGTTCATAAAATAGTTTGAAGGGTTATCTAGGTTTTGCTTGCTCAAAATTTTAAATGATATCTCCGTTTCCTTATAAATAATTTATTTCAAATGGGGGCAGCACTGAACTCCGTGTATCGTCTTTATTTAGAATCAAGGATTCAGTTGGGTAGATGACTGGGTCAAAAATAAATTATTTGATACTGTTAAGAGAATAAAACGTTACAAAATAGTGTCACTTGTCATTGATCATATCTAATTTCAACATGATTTTAGATTTATTAATGCAGAAAAACTGATTTTAAGAGCGCTATTTGACTCGAAAAATCTATGACGTCACGGTTTTGTAATTCATACAAATCCCATAGAAAATGTTTGTTTTGACGCTGTCTGATTTAACTTTTTGTCATCTAGCGAATTGTTTCATTAACTTTAACAATAAGTTGGTACATATTAACATAATAAACTGTAACATATAATATAACATGTAAAGTTTGAGTCAATATACATACATTGACTACGATTTTCAAAAAAGTTAAGTTTTAAGTAGGTATGTACCTACCTACCCTTGTAACTTTTCTGAAAATAGTAATACCTATATAGGTACATTACATACGAGTAGGTACGTAAGAGTTTATTAGTTTAGAAAGAGTGAGTCATAGCGAGTGTTCATCATTATTCATTACTAAGATATAGGTACTTAGCAGGTATTGAAAACATGCATACTTTAACCAATCTCACGCTAGTCGGGGAAATAAAAGAAGATAATGTACCAGATGCTTCCCTTCCAGCGTAGATTGTATAAGTCGAACGAAGGAATGAGGGAAAATCTGAGCAATCATGTCAATAGGTGCGCTGCTATTGAAATTTTTTCTCGATTTGAAATAAATGAAATTGAAAAAAAAATTGTGTATTGGGCTGTTGCATTGCAAACTACTCGTACAATGCCAAAGACGAACAACTAACTGCATCAACCGATGCCGAAATAGACTTTTTCACCTCTTTTTTGCATCAAAGGTAAATGTATGTAACTCTAAATGATTTTATTTTCAACGTGACTGACTCACCACTGCATGTGTGTAGTGTAGGTATTATATTACTTAGAGAAACGTTATGTAGTATTCCCCGTTAATTGTTACTGTATAATATAATAAATTTAAAATGATAGCCGAAGTCGGGATTCCCTCAGATTTATTTGTTGAAGAGACCTCCATTGTTTGCAGATAAAAATAGTATAATCTACATAATATTTGTAAAATTACCTTTGCTATTTTATTTTGTGTAACTATCGCTGATGTACAATCAAGTTTTTTGAGTAAATAAATAATACGTAGCGTAGGTATGAAATATTGTATATATATACCCTTTATAATATATGATGACGACCTCTGGATGAGGTTGAAAAATTGCCAGCAGCTGATTGTTCACGGGAGTTACCCGGGTATAACATATAGTAATGTCTGGTCTCACGTTAGTTTTAACCACAGACAGCTAGCTAAAATATATTTGCTTATCTACCTATAACACCGAACACAGTAGATAAGAGATAATATATTGCGGTGGTTGGTGCTGTCATTGTTTTACTTTATCAATTGGTTGTAGAAATCGTGTGTCAGAATGTGGAATACTAACTTTGCTAGATGATCAATACAATTCTAAGAACACATTATTGACCATACATTCAGAATACTTTTACGTTGCTCTGGCAGAAAAGAAAAAACAACTTCCCGCGCAGATCGTAGAAGCCGATCGAGGGAAAGCAACCCATCACTATTTTTATTCCTTTTCCACCTTGGCTGACACCTTGGCATCGTCTAATAATAGAAATGTTTGATGTCCAAAGAAAACTTCATCAGCTAATCAGTAAAAACGTACGAATATAAAAGTGGCAAACATTTTTTTTATGCATCGAAATATAATTCTCTATTTCGATGGTTATATGTATTATATTGTTTTGTATAGGTATTTGTATTATCCATAATGTTTTGGTGCAATAAATATTTTAACCAACTAGTTTTTCGATGTTATTTTTACTATAGTATTTTTTTTATATTAATATGCTACGACATGGAAGTGTTCATCTTTATTTGACTTTTTCTTGTCCACAGCTGCGCGGCGGTGGCGTTACGTTCGTTGTACGCAAACTAAAGTTGTTCAAACAGTGTCTCTACTCTCTACATTTGCAAAACGTAAACAGCAAGATAAAAATTGCAACTGTTTGATGTTTTGATTGATTAATATTCAATATAACAACTACTTTCTTTTAACGGGACTTAGCGCGAACCCTTTTTTGTTATAACTATAACGTCTTAAAGTCTGTCGACCACAGAGGATGTAGCTCCATACAAACGTTAGACCCAGAAAAAAGGTTCATGCTATGTCGTGTTAATATATTATTCCCTAAAAATAATACTTGTAAATAATAATTGATTGTTAATTTTTGGTTTTCTGTTGTGTATTGTACCCACTCTCTACCCTGTGTTGTAAATGTTCCTTTCAATTCAAGGTTGACTGGAAGGGATCCCAATCTGGGATAAGTCCGCCTTTGTACCTATTGATGTTACGTGTAATTTTTATTTGTTATTTGTGTACAATAAAGTTTTAACAAACAAACTTGTTAAGGAATGCCAGTTTTTTCTACTGTAAAAAGTTTTGAGATCACAATCTACGTGAAAAACTAATTCAGTTAAAAAATGTAAGCAATGCCGAGGCAATATAGCTTACATACTCAACTTTCCTTACATAACTAGTTAAGGCCGTACCTGAATTTTCCGGGGTCCAGTGCTGCCCCCATTTAAATTAAATCATTTCAAAGAAAACGGAGACATTATTTAAAATTTTGCTACTACCAAGTCCTAGATAATCCTTATATATATTAGTATTTTATGAATTACTGTTTACAGTTTAAAGTGAGAACGTTAAGCTTTACTACGCACATTTGCGAAAAACGGCCACTTTTGGCTAATGTGCGTAGTAAAGCTTAACGTTCTCATAATAAACTGGAAACAGTAGTTCATAAAATACTTTGAAGGGTTATCTAGGACTTGATAGTAGCAAAATTTTAAATTATGTCTCCGTTTTCTTTGAAATTATTTATTTTAAATGGGACAGCACTGGGCCCCGGAAAATTCAGGTACGGCCTTAAATTAATATTTTTGTATTAGTCTAATAACATACTTATCACGTCTTAATCCCGTATACAGATAAATATAAAACATAATAAGTAATTACCTACTAGTAGAAAATCTTTCCAATAATTGCTCCACACTGTAGTTAAATTCACATGAAAAATCTATTTGTGGTAAACAGATGCCTATACAATGGGAAAATATTTATGTACCTATATTTATATGATCAGCATCAAAAATACGTTGTGATGAAGCGTTTTCATAGTAGAGAAGAGCATTCTTAAAGCGTAATTAATTCCCAATATTGATTGCTTATTAAAAAAGAAAGAAATGAAATAACTTACCATTACGAAATCCAAATTTATAATCCGAAATCGCACAAAACTGTGCCAAATTCATTAAATATTTCACTTTAGCCCACTATTTGTCACTTTCAACACCGATATTTCCTCAAGGCTTCGTGAAATTAAATCGAAATACTATCGAAACCCGATGCATGGAGAATTGGAGACGCGTATCGCCGCCGGCTCGACTCGTATGCGAATAACATAAAGATCTTTGGCTGACTCCTATGACTAAGGCGCCTTATAGGGCTGTTTGTATTTCGTAATTTTTTATCTAGCTTATATACGCTAAGAGAATGGACTGATTGGATGATGGGCTTGTGACTAACGTAGTAATTGGGTAGATGAATGGGTCAAAAATAAATTATTTAGTACTGTTATGAGGATAACGTCACAAAATAGTGTCACTTTGATTATATACATTTTCAACCTGATTTTAGATTTTTTAATGCAGAAAAGTTTATATTTTCAAAACTCCGCGATACTTCTTCGATGGTAGCGAAAGATAAGGAGACTTCTTGCTCTAATACTATCTACAGTCTAAAGAATGGCTCTACTTACTTTTTAAATATAAATAAGTGGTAGCTATCAGGTTTGAACTGGGCCTGAAGGGGTCGGATGGCAGGGTTCTGTTTTGTGGTATGTACAGCTTGGGCACGCACAAGTAGTACAGCCAGCCAAAGAGATACCTGACCAGGCTCTCTGCCTATATCTTGAATTTTCTCTTAAACTGAAAATTATATGAACATTTGGGCATTTATGGGCTCTTTATTTGAGCAAAAAAGCGTTAAAATTAATATTTTAGAGGCTGCAAAACTTGACGACCTTCGTGGCGCAATGGTTAATAACTACAGTCCGCCACTCTGGAGGTTCTGGGTCGGGATCCCCAGCCTGGGCAAGTTGAAAAGTGGCATTTTTCAAATTATCCTGGATCTTGTTACTATTGTTTATCTATTTAAGGTGAAATGGTAGCATAAGTGGCGCCCTCATTTGAAATAAATTGTTAAAACTAAATATGGGGATATTTAAAAATTTGAATTGTATCAATGTCTAAAAAGACGTTCAAACTATTTTATGATTATCCTTTGAAATTATTACTAATAGTCCGTCTAGTTTTAAAACGGGTTTTCGCCAAAAGTGGCCACTTTTGGCGTTCAAAACCCGTTTTAAAACTACCAATATTACTTTCAAAGGTTATTCATAAAATAGTTTAAAGGTCTTTTTAGACATTGATACAAATCAAATTTTTAAATATCACCACATTTAGTTTTTCACAATTTATTTCAAATGAGGGCGCCACTTACGCTACCACTTCACCTTAAGTATATTTATCATAAAATAGGTAAAGGATCGTTAAGGTAGTATTCCATATAAAAATAGCAGGACACAAAATTTCTACTCAATCGGAAACCAGGAAGAACCAAACAAACATAGGTGCATACATTGCAAGTTAAATAAAAATATGAGAATCCGGCTCTTGGTAGCCCTGACAGACGTTTTATAATATCATCTGTGACAGAAGCAAACAGTATTCGTATAACAACCTGTGCAAACGCCGCTCGGTCAAGTGCAGCACTCTGAACGTCACAGTGCCATTGTTTTCGGCATTTACCTATTTGTTTAGCTAGACGACCGATGACGTTGCTAGGTAACAATAACAAGCATTTACTACACACATTATTGTCGATAGAAGAAGTGTCCCCTCTTTCATGTTCCTGCCCACCATCACGCTACGCGACGCCTTTGCGTCTTGCGGCCCTTCGCTCTGTCTACCCCGTTATCGATAAAGACGAGATAGTATAAGTATATTTTTTATTCCCCTTTAAGTATCTCTTTTTAGTAAGTAACTTTTATGAAAACTATAGCTTAATAAAAAAAAAACTATTCGCTCAACTCTTTTATGCTTCTTTGTCCGTCTTCACGTTAAAACAAAGCAATAATGATTTTTGGCCAATAATTTCCAAAAGTAGAAGGGACATCGTCATGCGCCTGGCGAAACTGGCCTGATAAGTCTTTACTTATTTGAGTTTAAGAAAGTTATATAAGGTAATTGCTCTGTATCGCTTGCTCTGAAGTTCCCGCCCGTATTTTTCTTTGGTAACGAGTACATCGGGACAGACATCGCAAAACGATCTGTGTGTCACTACACTAAGCCTACGCTAAATAATGTTTTCTTTTTCAGTTGGTTCAGGCCAATGCATCGGAGGACAGTCAGCCACGTTCGTGCGATGGTCCGGGGTGAACGCGGTGGACGCCGCGCCAGTGTTCGTGTACACGGCCAGCGGTGAAGAAGACTCTCTGACGGGGGCGTGCCTGGCCAGGTGACACAACCTTTAGCTTCCAAAGTTGCTAAAGACCTCATTTTCATGCATATTACATCTTTTCACGTTTGCACTTACCTAGATTCCTTTTTAGGTTACTGATACCTTTGAGATACCTGGAGCGCCAGAGCAAAAATGTAGAGCTCGTTCGAACTATTAAAATAAGAAAAATAACATATCTTGGTCACTTTTTTATGTTATAGGGTTGCAAACGAACAAGCGGATCACCTGATGGTAAGTGATCATCGCTGCCCATGGACAGCAGGGGTGTAACAAGAGCGTTACCGGCCTTTCAGGAAGATAAAGACTCGTTTTATGAAGGATTCAACGTGTTAAGAAACCCACAATATCATCTACTCCAGACAATAATGATAGGTAAAATTTCCGGAAAGCGCAGGGTGGGGGGTCGCAAATGTGAAGGAGAAGAACATCCAATCCAATGGACTGGTATCAAAACAGTAGAACAACTGTTCAGGCTTGCCATGGACAAATCAAGATTAAAAGAGCTTCCATGCTAGTCTGGGAGAAAATAATCCTAGAATGCACCAGCTGCTTCTCTTCCCGCGCAGATCGTAGAAGCCGATCGAGAATGGGTGAAAATGCGAAACATATCAATAGGCTATGCGGCTAGCAACCCATCACTGTTTTGATTCATTTTTCCATCTTCTCACCATCACGCTAAAATTGGCCTTTGGATCTTGCGGTCCTGGGCCCTGTCTGCTTAGAGCCGCAACACCCAACATGCTCTGTCTGCCCCGTTTGGGATGAAGACGTGTAAGTGTATCTGTAAAGAGCTAACTGCCAATCTTCAGGAACGAAGCGGCTCCTAAAGAAGAAGACCCTTTGAGGTATTTTTCTGCCAGCGATAATGGTTGCAGAAGTCAAGTAGTTTGGGTCCCTATTAGAGTAGCAACAAAAATATCTGCTAAATCGGTTTGAGCCTGTGCTTGTATATAAACTTCTCCCCATATTTGAACCCGTTAAGGGATGAATTTTCGAAAATCCTTTCTTAGTGCTTATCTACTTTATAAATCTTTGTGCAAAATTTAACATTCCTGTAGTTTAGTAGTGTCAGTAGTTTCCTACATCATCATCATCCGAGCGTATTCCCGGTTGCATCGTCAGCGGTTACGTTTCAGAGCCCGGGGTCCGCTACCTAACCTAGGTGATTTGACGAGGTTACTGGTTTTTTACACAGAGCGACTGCCGTCTGACCTCCGCAACCCAAAGGGTAGACCAAAACCAATCCTAGGATTGGTACAAACGCTAGATGGTGTTCGGGACCAACGGCTTTACGTGCCTTCCGAAGCACGGAATCATCTTTCTTTTCGGATAATCAGGTGATTCAAGCCTGCAATATCCTAAACAGCTGGAAACAACTTTAAGTATGCTTCCCAGTGGGATTTGAACCCATGACCTCCGGATTACAAGGCAAACGCCTTGACCACTGGATCGCGGATCATATTTAGAACAGTATGTAAATAAAAAATATGATGTTTAGATGCCGTGAGCTGGAGGAGTGCGAAGCGGTGGTGGTGGCGCAGGCGCAGGGCAACTGTCACGGCGTGGCCGGCCGGCACCGCCTGGAGCTGCGACAGGACAATGACCTCACTTACTTCAAGAAAGCTTGCTTTCAAGGTTTACATTATTTCACTTACATGCATCACAACTTAGAATCTCACACTGCTGAGAATAACAAAGGGCGTATAAAGGCTTCAAATTACGTTACGCGGACGCTCGCGCAGTTCCATACAATAGTGCCACGCGCGAGCGTCCGTCCGTAGTCGCGTGCCCCCGTCCGCGCGACGGGCCCCCTTCCCGCGACGGAAGCACGCGCGAAGGCACGCGCGGATCGGGCTCGTTCAGCATAGACTATAGAGCAGATAATTATGATCAGACGACTGACTGCTATACATATTTCTACGTAGTAATATGTTTAATTCTCCATCGACACGACTGGCGTGGACACCCGCGGGAGCCCCTGACGGTCGCGCCGTCACGTGCGTCCGCTTAACGTGGTTTCAAGCCTTATTCTCAGTAGTTTTTTAGCCGTGTGGTTCCCGGCAGAGTAGAATAGGACCACTCCAAGTCTTCCTGTGGATGTCGTAGAAGGCGACTTAGGAAACACAAGATAAACAAAGTTTATAAACATCAATGAGACCTTTCCAACCCGTCTGGCCAGCGTGGAGAGTGTAGGCAAAATCCTCTGGCTGCTCTGGCCAATATATGACTTTGGTAGTACAGAGAGGGTCGTGCTCCTGCAGTGGAGACTAAAAAAGACCTGATGATGATGATTCTGAGCAGTGTAAGTTTATTGTAAACAAAAAAAAAGCATTTTTAAAATCTAAAAGGAAATTATAATATAGCCTATGCACTTGGGATGATGCAAGGATTCTAACAATATACACACATCCAAATCTGTTCAGTAATTTCGTAATCAATTAATTAAAACCGGTTGACCGACGTAATATAATCGGAAAAGGCCGACCAGGTTTCGATCGATAGACGATCATCTTCAGGGCGAGTGTCAGAAACGAATTTCGTACTTATGGAACCTGTAAATATTACACTTTTTACGGAGTAATCGTGTTAAAGGCTACTTCTAGGCTGGGGAAGACGTTAAAATGTGGGTAAAAGTACTAAGTTATGACTAAATTAATAAGGGTTATAATAATCACCAACACTTATCTCTTTTGTACCTAAAATCAAATAAAATTACATCTTAGGTGATAATAATAACAAAGATAAAAAGGAAATCGATGACGTCATCATTTCAGGTCAGCTAAGTTGTTGACCTATACCATAGAAGACTGTAAGAGTATCCTACACCTACAACACAGTTTGTGTATTACAATACTAGTGACACAGATTTTACCTACGACATGGTTGTTCAGTTAGTGGCGGGTGCAGCGGGCAGTGGTGGGCGCTGGAGAGCACCCCGGGGTACAGCCTGCACTCAGACACCCAGCGGCTGGTGGCCAACGCCACCCTCAGCGAGTGCTACGAGGCCGTGCTCGCCGCGTATCAGCCAGCATACCGGTCAGTGTCACACCTATGCAATATGTACCAAACAGCTCTGACATACAAACATGCTTCTTTTCGTTTTTCCCCAAAATTATGTTAACTGGATAGCATTAGAAGCAGTCGCCGTCACGTCATCCACATACGGCTTTAAACGAGGATCAAACAAACATGTTTATTTTTACCCGAATGTGGCAATGCCGAAAAGGAGGGTATATGTGTTTGACCTGTATGAGTATGTTTGTCCCTATAATTCTATGTTCCCTAGTAACTACTAAACGGCTAAACCGATTTTAATAATTAGACATGGTTTGATTCGTCTTAACCACTAGAGTAACATAGGATATATTAAAATTATTGGAAATCATACTGGTGGATTTTAGGCACCAAATTTACGACCTAAATTTTTTTTCTTTTAAAAACTATGTGGGGTATCAAATTGAAGGATTCTATTCAAGGATTACAAAAATATATGCAACTTATATATTTAAATGAAATTTGGAAAGAGAAATGCTAAAAATCAACATATAACTTCGCTTCGCTAAGCGCATTCCCAGTTGCGTCTTACCTAGGCCACAGAAGACAGTAAGTGCCTAGGCATAGGTACTGCTGTTGTATCACGCAGTCGGGTTTTTTGTTTTTTTAATAATTACTTGTTATTTTATTAATTTATTCTATCATATTACAAAATAAGTACAACAGAACATTTACTCAACATTTCTATAAACCACTGAGGTACCTAACAAGACATTATAAACTTTATGTACAATGTCGTAAGATACGTGGCGCGGCAGCGGCTCGCACCGGCTCGTACTTGTTCCATTCATTCTATCAAGCGCTTCTATATTTTATGATATTGCACATAAAGTTTATAATGTTTTGTATAAACTGCTCGTCGCGTCGCTGCCAATTTAGAGTAGCGCGAGCCTAATCCTTTTACGAATTGATACTTTACTCTAGCACCGGATCAAATCATTGCTATTTGTTTTTAACCGACTTCAAAAAAGGAGGAGGTTATGATTTCGAATGAATGTTTTAATGTATGTTTGTTACGCAATATCTTCGCCAAGTGTGGACCGATTTTGATGATTCTTTTTTATTGTTAATATGTGTAATTGTTAATATGAGACCAACTTGGTAGTAGAGGCTTTCACCTCTACTACCAAGTTGGTCTCATATTAATTTGGTAAAGATATGATGAAGAACTTGGGAGATATAGAAGAAAATCCTAAAAAATTGAAGTTGGTTGTTTTTGTTTTGTCAAAAAATTTATTATGTCAGATCGGCGCAATGGGTGGGACCAGACGGGCTGTCTGAGCTGTCTGCGATGACGTCACCCGGAGTGTTGGGCAGCTGCCTGCTCAGCCGGGAGGACAAGTTCTCGGAGCCGGAGTCCTACCGCGTCGCCAACTACTACTCCGTGTACATCGAGAACCAGTGCAGGCATGACTGTACGATACGTCTACACCGTGATGAGCACTACACACTTACTTGAAGGGCCTTTCCTGTGCTCCCACACTACTGTTAAAAATGTTTACAAACATTTTCTAACAAAATAAAAATGCATAATAACATAAAATAAATATTATAAGTATAAATAATATAATACTTGGGGAAATACATTATAAATTTTTAAATAATATTTATATAGAGCAAAAACAAATTAAAACCTTCAGATTTTTTCGCAAAAAATGTTTCTTAATTTTTGTGAAAAAAAAATTCTAATTTTTAAAATATAAATATTTACAATTCATCTTATTATAAATAATAACTAAACTAAAACTATATGACTTAAATAAAACTTACAATAACAAATATTACAATAATATTTTCATCACCAGGCCTTTTTAGTCTCTACTTCTTCTCGTGTCGAAAGCTCAAAATGTAATTAGTCTCTACTGCAGGAGCACGACCTTCTCTGTACTACCAGAGTCACGGATTAGAGAAGTCTCAAGAATAATAAGTTATTAGTAATAACTTATTATTCTTGAGACTTCTCTAACCCGCCAAATCTCGCATTGCCGCCAGAACCTATAATAACTCGGTGGGGTACCTGACTAAAGGCGGTGTTATTCTATTCTGAAAATTTTGAGGCCGTGAAACAAGTAGTCGATCAATTTGACAGTTCTGAAGCGATTGCAATTCAATCAAGCAAGCTGGTATTGAAGACGCATCCATTAAACAGAATATCGCCCTCATCTCAACACATTTCCACAAGTTACCAGATCCCATAGAAAAATTGGAAACAAAAAACCTTCCTCTATTTAAATCAATAGAAATACTGGAAACAATGATTGAACTCGCCAACTCCCTTCCTAATTCAATAGCAGAAAAGGTCCGCACAAAGTTGAACGATGTTTTGCGCAAAAACCCAAGTCTTCAAGACCTGAAGAACATTAATGCCTACATCAACGGCACAGGTCGTGCCCTGCCTGAACAGGTTACTCCAGAAATGGGGCCAAATTTTAAATATTGTCCAATGACGTCAGTTGATGTGGAGAGGTCGTTCTCGGCGTACAAATTGATTCTGGGTGACAAACGTCACAAATTTGAGCTCGAAAATTTGAAAAAATGCTTAATTGTATATTGCCACAAAAACTATACTTAATTCTAAGAGAATTTCGCTGTTTTTGTACAATCTTTGATTAAAATATATAAAAAAAATAAAGGTTTTTTGATTTTGTATTGTGCATATTTTAGGCATATTAGTCGTTTTTGGTGCATATTTCGGCCTTTTTAGTGCATATTTGCATGCATATTTTGGCATTTTGTTAGTGCATATAATCCGATGTCTAGTTATTACATTTGAATTTTGAAAATGTCAACTAATGTTTTTTTACATTTTTAACAGCAGTGTATCCTGTAACACAGCAGTGTATCCTGTAACACAGCAGTGTATCCTGTAACACAGCAGTGTATCCTGTAACACAGCAGTGTATCCTGTAACACAGCAGTGTATCCTGTAACACAATACTGAAATCTCGTAATTTTTTATTTGTAGAGAAATGATAGTAAGCGGATTTCGTATTTCTTTTTGGGATCCCAGCGCTGTTCCTTGGAGGCAGTTAAATAAATAAATAAATAGGGACAAAACACACTAATTGATCTAGCCCCAAAGTAAGTTTAAACTCAGCGATACTATATTTTATAATAAATACATAAATACAACGTGTAAGGGACATTATATATATACACCGAAGACCCAGGACAATATGAAAAAGGCCATTTCCCGACTCGCCCTGGCTGGGGATCGACCCCAGAAGCTCCAAGTGACAGACTAGCGTGTTAACCAATATGCCAAGGTCGTCAAAAAGCAGTTGTTTACGTTGCGAGCTAAGTTAGCTCTTCAGGTATGTGGTCATACACTATACCTGCTAGATAACAAAAAGCAAAGGTAAATAAAAATCGCAGTACTGGCTAGCAGAAAAAAAATGCAAAGTACTTATGTATGCGTGTTGGCGTAGCTCTGCTACGAAATGCTACGAGAGTGTGGGATTTTGTAGCATTTCGTAGCACAGATTACGTCATGTACGTTACAGTTCGTTCGCTCAAATGGTTTGCGCACTTTTTCAACGGCCCAATAAAGGTGACGCTGGATCCTTCAATTTATTCAGTAATTAGGCCTTTGCAGGAACTTCAATAATATTAGTGTACATACATTACTCGTATGTGTAATGTTTATTTATATCTAAATTATTTTTTTCTTTGTTTAAAAGCTCATACTAGTGTTACGCAACGACCACTGCTGAGAAGTCAATAACATCCGCGCTTTATGTCGACCGCGCTATATGGAACCGAAAATACTCGTATCGTAATGTTTTTTTCCTGTTACTAGTGTTACGATTTCTTCCTGTCAACTCCTGCAGCAAGCAGTACCAGATCTGGACTTTTTAATAATTTAAGAAGGTTATTTTTTAATTTAGCATTAACTGAAAGATTATTCGCTGTTCCAGATCCAAAGAAGATAGACAGATGCTCGTACGAAGAGTATTACAACCAGACGCTGAGACACGTGGACCTCACCTTGCGGAACTACACCAAGGAAGAGGTAATCGGGTTCGTCATGTTAGTAACATATGTTTTTCTGTAGATGTTATTTCTATGAAATCAGTATTTTTTCCTTTGTGCAGCCAGGCAAAAAATAATGTACACGACGTAATAACGCTGGAGTGAGTATTTAATTCTAAGTAAGAAATTACTATACAATTATTCAATGTTCAATTGAAAATATTAATATTAATAAATAAATTATTGCAATCTCTAATGTAGTCGTACATATACTTTTACACCCAACGGGCTTACATTATGGAAACTAAGTAATAGGTAATAATATATGTTATAAATTACAGTATTTGAATAATTTTGGTAATTGGGTTCATATTATTATTTTTTACTTAACAAGCAGAAGCATGGTATCTACATACCTACTGCTTCTGTGATGGCGTTGGCCACCTGCGTGACACGCACGGGTGATCATCAGCATCTCAGTCTTTCTTCCAAACACTGCTAAGCATAGGCCTCTCTTTGTCGACGCCACCTATCTCGGTCCTGTGCTGCTCTCATCCAGGTGCGACCCGCGACTTTGATTATGTCGTCAACCCATCCCATAGGCGGACGCCCGACGTTTCTCTCCCTTGTTCTAGGCCACCATTCAGTCAGTGCCTTGCTCCTCCTGCCATCACTCCTTTGGGCAAGGTGCCCCGTGCAGTTACACTTTAAGTTCATGACCTTTGCAACAACATACATACATACTATCACGCCTGTTTCCCACAGGGGTAGGCAGAGACTATGGACTTTGCACTAACATCTCGTACTTTAATACGGTGTAGGAACGTGATCCTTTAACCTGATACCAAGCAAAGCACGCTCCATGGCTCTCTGTGCGATACATTTGAAAAATGTATTATGGAACAAAAATATTATTGGAACTTATTGTATATGCTTGTAAAAAATTAGAAATGGTTTAGCTTTAGCCTAGCATAACGGGATTCTCGGATATCTCTTCCAGTGCAAGACCGCTTGCGAAGTGGAGCAACATTTCGTGTGCCGAGGGTTCACTTGGACGGAGCGGCGTGGAAGAGACGGCAGTCCTGGCGGCATGCGTGGGCTGTGCGACCTGCACAGCGAGGACCTCGTCACCGCCGGCTCCTGGCTGCTGCGGCGCAACGCTGCGGCGGTCTACTACCGCCGCGTGAGCTGCTTGAACAGTGAGTAGCTTAGAAACGGCAGTGCTAGAACATTGATTAAGTTAATATTTATTGTACAATAATCTAACGATTATGATACAAAAGGTTATTTATTGTTTACCAGTTCATCTTAGGGACGTAGTAGAAAAGGTCGTAAATGGAGTGCAAGATTAATTAATAACAAAATATTATTATAAAGAAAGAAGAGTGTTTTATAAAAATAATAAAAACATACATGATTTTTAACCTTATAATTGCAATATATATTTGTGGATACGTTAGAGTGCAGATCTTGTGTTTGACAGGGCAGAAAACACTAGGTAATCGTGGGTAGAAACCTTAAAATAGTTAAGTATGCCACACCCAAAACAAGAAGACCTCCTGCAAAACGTCACCTTCTCTTTCGACACTGTCAACTTCATTTGAGTAATAATGGTAGTTGCGTTTTGTAATAAACCTATTTCTTAAGGTAGAGCATTGCCACTCTATGCAGTACAGGATACTGAACAACTTTCCCCAAGGAACATAAATATATCGAAACATATTTTTTTTTTTCTCCCCATCAAACTAGGATGAGCATCGATCAACTTATATGGGAGGCCAAAAATACAATTGTAAAGTTATTTATATACAATACTTCTTTATTGACGACCTCCGTGGTGTAATATAATAGTCAACACGCTAGTCCGCCAATTCGGAGGTTCTGGGTTGCATCCCCAGCCAGGACAAATTGGAAAATGGCCTTTTTCAAATTGTCCTGGGTCTTGGCTGTTTACCTATAGTTATATGTATTTATTATAAAATAAAGTAGTATCCTATAATACAAGTTTCAAGTTACTTTGGGGCTGGCTCAATCAGAGTTATTTTATTTGTCCATATCTAAGTATTTATTTATTGACAAGGGCAGTAGGCATGTAAGTATGTTTTTATTTTTTATGACTTTTTATTTCGCTATCGTCCAAGTAGATATATTTAATTGATACACGGAAGGAAAATGGCACGCGAGGCAACTGCAGCGGTGTTTTAGAGGATGAGTCACTGCGGTCGGCGCAGCCGGCAGCTCATCAACAGGGAAATAAAATAACAAGCAAAACATTGCTCATCATTTAAAAAATCTGATTTCCTGTTTACTGCATGAATTCTTTTCAAGTAATCATACAAATATTCGATAGTAAAATGAGTGTGTAATGTGGAATTTAGATTAGATATTCCATAATTTATGATATTTAAAAAAAAACCGACTTCATTACCAGTAAAGTGACAGTCACAGAATAGCTAAATAGACGATATATTTTTTGTTATTTTTGTTTATACACCAAAGTACTCAATCAAATTTGATAAAATGTCTATGGGACCACCTGGAAAGTATACCCTTTCAAACAAAAAAATATTTTTTTAAATCGGTCCAGGCGTTTTGAGAAATCGGGGGACATACATAAAAAAAAAACATAAAAGATTCCAACGAATTGATAACCTCCTTCTTTTTTTGAAGTCGGTTAAAGAGGGTTGGTTTGCCAAGATATTCCTTCAAGAAAAAAGGAAAATATAGAATGTATCAGCTGCTTCTCTTTCCGTGCTGAACATTAAAGTCGCCTGAGGGGATGGGCGTGAAGATGGGCAACAGCAATCAAAACACCTAGGTACCTCCCTAGTCATCATTTGCTAGCGGCATTGCCAATTGATATAATTCAGATCCGCTTCGCCCATCATTCCCTTAATCGGTTTTTGTCGTCTGCGGGGAAATATTAGTAGCTGGTACATTCTACGTTTTTCCGAGTAGGTAATTGTACTAAAAATGGCACAAAGCCCAATGGATAAAACTCCGCGAGCTCTTCACTGTATAGGCAAGTAATAAATTAAATAAATACATTATTAGTTTTTGCATCATTTCTATCATTCCATTACAAATTTATACCTATGAAGTAATATCACCTCGTGTGACGTTTCCAGTAACCGTGGAGTGCGAGGGCAGTGACATGACGGTGACGTACCGGCCGCACGGCGTGTTCCGCGGGCGCGTGTACGTGCCGGGGCGCGGCGAGAGCTGCGGCGCGCGCGCAGCCGGCCGCGCGGTGCGGCTCACGCTGCCGCTGCACGGGGACTGTGACGTCAACTTCGCGTACGCCATCACCAACACCCCGGCCGGCGTGACTAACAGGTGACTCAGCGAAGAAAGCGATTAACTGGCTGTCAACGGATATGTCTACTGTTTAATCGCTCTTTTAGCCGCAGTGCAGTTTGTTGCCGCTTCTCTGCACTTGTGCCTAGGAAGCGGCGCTAAACTTAGGTGTAAGTAACGATTCGACGTCAACATTTTGTGCAAAACAAAACAAAGTGACTATTATTAAGAGATACTATAAATATCCTATGATAATAAAGATATTTTAAATTGAAAAAAAAAAGACTTCTCGGTTAATGAAGGCCTGATTTATTTGTTTGTTTCATTGAATATTATTTGGAAGACCAACAACAAAAAAACTTCTTCCTTTTTTTACAGCCTACATATTGGGACCAGAGACCTTTAGTATCAGTCTACTGCTGGACTAATAATAGCCCTCTCCCAAGGGAAGATTTGTCCATTATCGCCACGCTTGTCAGATAGGTTGGTGATCGCAGTAGATGGTATAAAGATTTTGCACAGTACCGTCCCTTGATCGCCTCTTACAACACCTGTAGGAGACGAAACAGGTGGTGACAAATCGTATTCACTCTGCCGTCACTACACGGCCAAACACAAACAAAAACAAAGAAAATAGAAAACTCCATAATTTTACTTAATATAAATCATCGACTTGTAATGGCAGGACGATGGCATACGTGATGGTGATGATCCAGAACAACCCCATCATCCAGACGGCCGGCGACCGCTGGGTGCGCGTGGGGTGCTCCCCTGGCCCGCGCGCCTCCACTCACTCCGTGGACGCCACGCTCGCTGTCAAAGATAATGGGTAAGTTCAGTTCATCATCATCATCAGGTCTTTTTAGCTTTCACTGCAGGAGCACGACCCTCTCTGTACTGCCAGAGCCATATATTAGCCATATACATATAACGGTTAAGTTACGAGGCTGCCTCTGGGTGCCGTGTGGTTTTCAGCCTGATAAAAATAATACTTAGGATCACTTCTTCTTTTCGGTGTAAAAGTATGTCGTAAATGGCGACTAAACACAAATTGTTACACGGTATGTTTGTGCTGAGTGCCGCACGAACATGTCATGCAACAACTGCATTCTCAGAGAGTGTTGATGTCGAGCGGAGCCGATCAAATGCTTTTAATTGTTCCGGCTTCTTTAGGGTTCCGTACCCAAAGGGTGCAAACGGGACTATTACTGAGACTCCGCTGTCTGTCCGTCTGTCCGTCTATCTGTCCGTCTGTCTGTCCGTCTGTCACAGGGCTCTATCTCTTGAACCGTAATAGCTAGACACTTGAAATTTTTACCGATTATGTATTACTGTGGCCGCTATAACAACAAATACTAAAAATAAAAAAAAGGTAAAAATTAAAGGGGTTCGTCATACAAAAAACGTGTTTTTTCTGCGGTTTTACCTAGATCTTTATAATGGTATTAACTAGAAACTTGAAATTTTCACAAATTATGTATTACTATGACCACTATAACAACAAAAAGGGGGTCGTCATACAAGAAACGTGTTTCTTAAGCGTTTTAAAACATTGTACGGTGGTACGGAACCCTTCATGCACGAGTCCGACTCGCACTTTTATCTATTCCACTTCTCATATTACACTACATACATACATTAGTCTTCGGCATCCTCAGATGACAGTATCGTGCGAGCGCATCATCTTTGGAGAAGAAAAAGCTGATGCGGCTCCGAAGCAGCAAAGTTGCAGATTGTGTTCTCAAAAGAACTTCTTCTTCTTCTTTGCGTGTCGATGTATTTTTGAAGTGAAAACTTCTTTAGGCGCGTTGGGAATTTTTTGGAATGGAAACAAACCATTGAACTCGCGACACCGCTACCGACACGTCTGTATAACTGTTCAAGTTTTCACTTCTGTCGGCACGCCCGAAGTGCCACTGTATTTGTTTTTGTCTCTTTTTTAGGGTTCCGTACAAAAAATGAAAAAAAGCGGCCAAGTGCGAGTCGGACTCGCCCATGAAGGGTTCCGTAGCAGCAAGTAACATAATATAAAAGTTCTAAAGGTAAATTGCGGTTTACAATTTATGACGTATTAAAAAATAACTATCTTTGATTCCGAGACCGCTATAGTTTTAATTGAAAGTACATACTTTGAGGTATATACCACATTTTTTTCAGAATTATTTTAGTAATATTTCAAAAGTTACGGTGGGAGGACACCTCAAATTTAAACTTTGTATTAGATTATCTCAAGACTGGGGGGTTCAAGCAGTTTTTGTTGCATTTTAAAAGACCTTTCAACGATACCCCACACGTTGGGCTTAGTCCAATTTAATTTTTAAATTCACTTTTCGTTGTATGGAAAAAAAAAACATTTTTTCATAATTTTAAAAACCATCTTTTGGAACTTCAATATCTATCTCTCTACCAATTTTCGTGACAATCGGTGCAGTAGCGGCGGAGTACGAGCCCGGACGAACAGACAGACGGACCGTCCGTCCGTCTGGACGGATGGACATGACGAAACTATAAGGGTTCCTTGTGGACTACGGAACTCTTATAGGATCACTCGTGCATCTGTCTGTCCGGCCGTCTGTCACACACGGAGAAAATTGTCTCCGAATCTACTGGACTGAATCAGGTGAAATTTGGTAGGATGGTGTAATCCTATGACCGAAATACATATGTGCAAAGTAAATAAATATTATTTTAAAATAAGGGTCATTTTCGGGGGAAAAATTAGGAAATAAAAAAAAAGTGTTGCAAAACTTACTTTGTTATATATCAAATAAAAGGGCTTGTTATAGGGGTCTCAAATATATTTTTGTTGTTATTGTAAAATAAATAGTTTTGATTTTATTCAAGAAAAAGACGAAAATTGACCATTCCCCCCCCCCCCCCTGATCTCCGAAAGTACTGAGCCTAAAATTAAAAAAAAATCAAATTATAGTTCATTGCTTGTAGATTACAGGAAAACCTATAAGAATTCAATTAATTGTACGGAACCCTCTCCACGCGAGTTTAACTCGCACTTGGCCGGTTTATATTTTTTCATCCCAGTAGTGAGCCACTTCGACGGCGTTATCCCATCAAAGGAACTCAGTTCGAATTTGTTATCTCTTGGAAGACTTGTTGCCCCCTTGAGTGGTTATGCAATGTAAAGCACCGCGTGCCGCGCTTAATTCAAATGAGTTCTGCTTAGCAGCTTGCTTTGATTTTAATACTGTCTATAGCCATACAAAAGCTTGCTGATGCCATATTGAAGGGATTTTTGACAAAACTGAACCTTCGACTTCGATTCGAATTGAAAACGAATAGCAGCTTTTGTGATCATAATCATTTGCGAGTTACAGAAAAACCAAATAAAGTAAATTATCTCCACATTTGCGAGGGCTTTGGTTATTTTAAATGTGACATTCCGCTCCGTTGTCGGTGTGTGTGGGCGATGGGCTATGGCTATCCCCCAATATGCTTAATGGCACTGACTCAGGCGTCAATAATCTTCGGTCCTTCGTGTCTTCTCAGAAATGTGAATGTTGCTGCCACGTGACCCGGTTGGCTGCTACCTGCACCGTTAGGCATAAGGAAGAATGCATACTCGTACATAAAATCCCCTTTCTTTATAACCACCAATGCCCCGAAAAAGGAGTGTAATGTTTTATGGGTGCAGTAGATATGTAGTGCCTTTAATTATTCCGTAATAGCTTAGAAAAGAAATGCTTGAACAGATTTACCTATATGTACCTACCTAGGCACCTATGGGTTACCGTTAGAATCCTTATCTACATCATTATGTAGAACGTAGGTATATAGCTTACAAGTACGTCACTCGGATATAAATTACAGTGTTCACAGCGTGCTTCGGAAGGTACGTAAAGCTGTGGGTCTCGAACGCCATCTAGCTAGCAAACCTATCCTAGGATAAGTTCTGGTCTACCCTTTGAGTTGCGGAGGTCAGACAGCAAGTCGCTCTGTGTAAAATATAGAAGCCTCGTCAAATAACCTAGGGTAGGTAGCGGACCCCGGGCTCTGAAGCGTTACCGCTGAGGATGCAACCGGGAACATGCTCGGATGATGATGATGACAAATTACAGTGTTATCAGGAAGATTTGCCGCATGCTTTTATGAAACTTGACTGCCCGATAACTCCCGTGCATCCTTCGGGAACCGGGCAAAATATTGTTCTCAAAGGACCGTTAAATCCCCTGTAGCTAGGGTGCCTTATCATCAGCTAGGCCCCTAATCCATTGATTGAAATTTGTATTAGGTATTCTCTTGTCTCGTTATTTGGGCTTGGGCCGCGGCGCCAGGGCGCTTGGTGCCGGGTATGTCTGAATGTCAAGTAGTGTCCGCATGGCATCCCTTTCCCGGTTGCCTAATGCGTAAGTGGTCTGTCTTTACCTTTCTTCTTTTTCGGAATACCCAATTTATTGTAATTTGATATTTCGTATTTTTTTAAATAATTTTATTTGTCCCAGTGTTTGGGAAAGGTCTCCTCCGTATTAATATTAACTAATATCGATTAAATACTTAGTAAAATATTTCGTATTAATATTAATTATTACTACTAACTTATTTCGGTAAATGTAAGGATGACCATTCCATACTATTTCTGCATAGGAACATCGAATTTGTTTTTGGTTTTTTTTTGGAACGGGTTCTTTGGGATTTTGTCAATAAAATGGGTTGAGTCATTAGTCATCTCTTGAAGTAGGTATGTGTTTATCGTACAGTTACACCCTATAGTTGACTGTTGTATTGATTGTGAAGTGAATCATATCACAACACTGTTACACCCACTGACTACATGTGAATCGGTCGGCTGCCCATCTACCGAATTACTCAATTTCTTCTCGTGACGCATGTATTCACGGCTTGAGTAACGTTGTTATGTCACGCGTGATAACAAGCGATCAAATATTGTCCGCAGACGTATCCTGCCCTTGAATTTGTATACCGCATGATTCAATTAGCCGGGTCGTGACGTCAGTAGGATACGATTTGTCACCAGCTCTTTCCTCTCCCACGGTTGTAAATCTTTTCGCACAAATACATTCCCAAAGAGGGTTGACGGCAGGCAGGCGGCCGGTCGTAAAAATCATTTAAACTATTCCGGCTATTTCTTCTCCATTTTGCAAGGTCTGGCATCCTTGGATGACCATTGACATGCATGTTATATTTGGAGAAGAAAAAGCGGGAAAGCGCACCGAAGCAGCACAGTTGAGGATGCAACCAGGAATGCGCTTAGACGAAAAAGTACATCAAAATACAAAACGGGGAGCAGCTACCTCTGAGGAAATGCCTAAGAACTAAGTTAGTATACTAACAAATCCCTTTATTGGGACACGTCATACTTAAGTCCAGTGAAGCAGTTGACTCATAAAGGCTGTAAAAAAATGATTAAAACTTTAAAAATCTTTCAAATCTTGAGAATCTTTCAAACAAATTATACAACGTGGAAGAGACATACCCGTTATTAATCGAACCAAGAGCTATACTAGATCACTAAAGTATAATGAAATTAAAATAACAGTCAAGAAACCAACAAAAAAAAAATTCGACGTTCCCATAAAAATCGCCGAGCGGCCGCACACTTTTGTATGGAAATGCTTAATTTTTTTATTATTTTCGGCTGTTATTTTAATTTCATTATACTATAATGATCTAGTATAGAACGTAGTTCGATTTATTACGGGTATGTGCCTTCCACATTGTATAGGAAGGTGTTCACTGCTCATTAAAAAAAGTATTAAGTACCTAACTCCCTTCGAGTTCGAAGTGGCATTTTTTGCTCGATACGAAACCACCCAAAGAAAGACACTTCCTGGCCAGAAGACGTAAAATTGTGTGTGTGTGTGTGTGTGTATTTGAGTATATTTTAGTCGTTATAGTCATTGTGGGTATAATAAGAGGATTTTCAAAAAGGCCAAGAACGACTACTCTTGGCAGCGAAACCAAAGTTAGAGTTTGTGCTAGACGACTAAATAAAAAGCTTTGACATTAGGTACCTGCTTAGCTAGGAAATCTAGAAATACTAAGTGATGATAGTCTTAACACATTGCTGGACACACTACGTCTATAGACGTAGATCAATTGTTCTTTCTATTATATCTGGCTGAGTGTCCAGCAATGTGTTGAAAAATAAAAGAAAAAAACTATGACGAAATTGAAACATTATTAATAAGTCAAAAATAATAAATACTTATGTAAAAAATTTAATAAAAATAATATATATATATATATATTTACATATATAATAAGTATATATCTTATATCTTATTCTATCTTCATCATCATACACATTGACGCGCACACACACACACACACACACACACAAACACACACACACACACACACACACACACACACACACACACACACACACACACACACACACACACACACACACACACACATACACCCATAGGCTATATTGTTTTTCATCAAGACAAACTGTCTTATAAATTGGTCAACTATGTTATTTATAAAGTACTAGAGATAAGAAAGAGCGGAGTCTCCTGACACAAGCATACTTTTTGCTTAAAAGGAGGCTCCAGCAACAAAAGCTTGTAATTTAAATAGTTACCTAATAAACAATTTTTTTTTTTTTTTTATTAATCCTATGCCCTATAAGTACTCGTAGGTATATACCAAATACAACAAACCTACTCGTACCTCTATGATAAACACGGCGATCTATTGTAAAAATCAAAATCTTTATAATCAGTGTACTTACTTACCACAATAAAGACATTTGTTTTATATGTAAATGAGAGGGAAATTGGTTCTGAGTAGCTCACAAACAAATGCAGCCGGATGCTGACTAATTCTATCGAAATTCCGAAGAAATTGCAAATCTCAGGGTTATTAGTGGTGGCTAGGCTACATTAACCCAGATTATAATTCTTATATATCTAAAATTGTTTTGAAATCTTACACATTATTAAGTAATTATCTTAGTTACTAATATAGTTATAAACTTATAGTCTGTGACTCGGAGGTCTCTCTGTGACGATGTATATCTTATATGTTATCTATTATAAAATAGCATCGCATAACACTTTAATTTACTTTGGGGCTAGCTCATTCAGTGCGATTATTCCCTATATGTATTTATTCTTTATCTAATTGTTAACCAGAATCATCATGACTACACATCTTTTTAGTCTTCACTGCAGGAGCACGATTCTCTTTGTATAACCAGAGCCATATATTAGCCAGAGCAGTCAGAGGATTTGGCCTACACTCTCCACGCTGGCCAGACGGGTTGGAGAGGTCTCATTTATGTTTATAAGCTTTGTTTAGCTTGTGTTTCCTAAGTCGCCTTCTACGACATCCACGGGAAGACTTGGAGTGGTCCTATTTTACACTGCCGGGAACCACACGGCTATAACGAGACTGCTCTCGTAAACTAGAATGCTCTCTAGGAATCAGCTAGTTGCCATTTATTATGAAGATTAAAATTTGGGATCGACGACTTTTGGTAAGCTGGCGGATGTTTTAAAAAAAAATACCACAGTGCCTAAAAACACGCCTCTTGAAGCAGTGTCTTCTGTCCACAATTACATCTGGCGCCGGTGTCCGTGACACTTGATGATAGTCGCTAAACGATGTCAGTAGATACTTGTCATTAGGCTGAATTTTACATACCTACTTATTTATTTTTTCACTTATATCAAACTACTATTTATTGTATTAATATTGTATATTTTCTCATAACTATTATTATGTATGCATCAATTAATCATCAATAAATTGCAACAAGTGTTGCATTAGAATATAATGTTGAGTGAACACGTCTTAGGATAACGAGATAGTCTGAAATATGTATGTAATGTCTGTTTGTATGAGCTTTTTATGCTTGTTATCTGTTGTGTTTCCCGAAATGAATAAAATAAAAGTTGCCTGTAGCTTGATAAATCTGACTAGGGTCACAAAAGACAATAAGAGTGTTATTACATACGGAACGGAGACTACTTACCCAGGTAATCTTCGGCCCCTCTGGATGCAGTGATGGGTGGGGATTGGGATCGATGAAGCCAAATAGTTGCATAGCTTTCATCGTTTCTCCGAAACCTAAACCAATATACAAGTTATTAATCTTTATCACAGAAGACAGTAAGAGTACATACAGAATGGAATTGGAAACTTGTAAGGTCCCTTGCAATATGCGTAGCCGTTCCCCGTCCCCGCACCTCTCCCCCGTTCTCGCCTTGTCGAGGGGCGAGAGCGGTGAACACACACGCATTGACGTATGCACGGTGGCACACGAAGGCACAAGAACAGTACTTGTAGGCACTAGTCTTCTGTGCTAGGGTGTGACATTACGCCACGAAGAGCGACAAGCATGGGCAATGAAACAAAATGTCGTGTTGCAGGAAGCCGTCGTCAGCGAGCGAGGTGGCCCCGGCGTCTCCCGCGGCGGCCAGCGCGGTGTACAGCGCCAGCTCGGCGCCGCTCACCATGTACGTGGTGCGCGCGCAGGACGACTCCACTGCGGCCACCTCCGCCGTGTCCTTGGGGGAGCCGCTTGAGCTGAGGATAGAGACCACAGGTACAATCTCTCTCTTTTTTATTTATTTGGTCCGCTAATTGGCTGAACAACACACAAGTTAATACATATACAACTTAGAGCATAGCGAACACAGCATGCACATTTGATATACTTTTTACTCACTTTTAGCGCATTATCGGTTGCATCTTTAGGTGTACTGTTCGGAACCTTTACTCAAAATAACACGAAAGTCGTCCGATAAGACTTTAGCATCGTGTCGTAGCGCTCAGTGTTGCTTGACACAGCAACGCGGACACGTAGCTACGTACGAATGTCTTGACGCTTTTAGAGTAAAGGCTTTCTCTCCCTGGCTTGGCTCACTTGGCTTTTTCTCCTCCAAAAATGGTTTAACGGTTTGGCTGTTATCTTATTGTTAATCAAGATTCTGAAGTACGCTCAATGTGGAGAAAAATTTAAAAATTGAGAACCATAAAACAGCTTTGCCCTGTTGTTTCCAGCTTAGAATAGAACCAATCCACGACTTCCTGTGAATGTCGTAAGAGGCGACTAAAGGACAAATTAGTCACAAATCACAAAAAAGTCAATAGTGATGTCCACTGCGCCCAGCCCCGCTTGTTTTCCTGGACAATGTGTGAAAAAAACTATTTTCATTTTAAAAATTAGGTTGCGTCTTCTTCTTCTTTCTTCTTTTTTGCAACGTCATACATATAAGAAAGATTTTGGGTAGACATATTAAGAAGGTAGAGCGTTCCAGTGCCTAGGCGAGGGTAGAAAAAGCTGGAGAGCTTATCCCAAGCTCCGAAGCAGACAATTAAGGCGAGATGGGTTCAGAGCCTGCAATACTATGCGTGTTTTTGAAAAATCACTGTAATTAAACTACTACAGTTTATTTCTTAAAAATTTTACATAAGAATCTTAAGGCTTTTCTAGAGATACCCACAATATCCAAAACACGATTGAGCAATTTTAGCTCGATAGAAAACAATTATAAACATACCTCTAAATTTGCCTAAATTTACCTTTAAAAAAGATATACTTTATACAATAACCTCTTTATATCAAAACTATACCAAAAAATTTGTAGAGCTCGGGTCCGGGCGTCTATTCGCTCTCGACGAATATTTCTCTTTGGTTTTTTTTTGTATAATATTTATATTTCTTTGTGTAGCGAAATTAACTAGTAATTTAGATTATACATTTTTTGGTACAATTTTCATATAAAAAGGTGATTGTATAAAATAGTAATATGTCTTATAAAGGTAGATTTAGGCAAATTTGGAGGTATGTTTGTGTTTTTTTTTTTCTATCGAGCCAAAGATGCTCAATCGTGTTTTGGCTATTGTGGGTGTCTGTAGAAAGTCCTTAAGATTCTTATGTAAATTTTTTAAAGGATTAATCTGTATTTGTTTAGTGATTTTCAAAGACACGCACAGTATTGCAAATTGTGAACCCATCTCGCCTTAAGCACGGGTTTCTTATATTGCAGGCGGGACGGAGATTGAGGCGTACCACCTGGTGGCGTCGTCTCGCCTCGGAGACAGCTCCGTGCTGCTGTTGGACAGCCGCGGCTGCTCCACGGGGCAGGTAGACACACACTCGACCGGACACAATACATTTTACTAGTAGTTCGCCCCGAACTAATTACGCGAGAAACTCATATCTCTTGCTCGCTTCGCTTTTTCAATAGTTGTTGTACTTGTGTTTCTGAAAGGGTATAAACATCGTACTTACAGCCGTGCAACATGAAGCCGTATGGTTCCCGGCAGAATAGAATAGGACCACTCCAAGTCTTCCCGTGGATGTCGTAGAAGGCGACTGAGACCTCTCCAACCCATCTGGTCAGCGTGGAGAGTGTAGGCCAAATCCTCTGGCTGCTTTGGCCAAGTATGGCTCTGGTAGTATCTACAGAGAGGGTCGTGCTCCTGCAGTGAAAACTAAAAAGACCTGTTGATGATCATACTTACAAGTCATAAACTTATTGCTAAAAAAGCGGAGAACCTCTGCGAGCTCGCGATCACAGTTAGACATTATTTCTTCTAGTGGTTCGTCTTCGATGAAGTTCTCATGCACTTTTTGATAAGTATCTTTTTAGCCACTTATTGCGTTTGTATTGTCCTATAGAATATATGGTCGAAGATCCTATGGACATAGACATATGAATAATATGTCCCTGTAGTCTATGGTCACTGGTTAAACTGTTTTATATGAGCCGGTATATCTAAGAGTATGTTCCTACCTAAACGAGAATTAGTACCGTTTAGTAAATATATTATCTTTGGATAAATCTATTGGGTTCGTTTGTTCTTTTGTTTTGGAATGTCAGATTTCGGTAAAAAAAAATAAAAATATACAACGTGGAAGGGACATACCCGTAATAAATCGAACCACGGCCTAACTATACTAGGTCATTTAGTATAATGCAATTTAAATAACAGCCAAAGATCAACAATTAATTTTGGCATTTCCACACAAAAGTTAGCAGCCGCCCGGGCGGTTTGTATGGGAATGTCGTTTTTTTTTTTGCATTTTGTCTGTTATTTTAATTTTACTATATGTACTTTTAACTTTAGTGTAGTATCGTAGTATATAGCTCGTGGTTGGATTTATTACGGGTATGTCCCTTTCTGCTCTGCCAATGGCTCTGGCAGTACAAAGAGGGTCGTGCTCCTGCAGTGGAGACTAAAAAAGACCTGATGATGATGGTATGATGATGTCCCTAGGCTTCCACGTTGTATATTAGGGTTATATTATAACTGGTTTCCGAGGAGAAAGGAGACGATCCAACCGCAATAACCAGATATGGAGGTCCTCGCGTTGGCAACTTTGCTTACATTGTCAGGTGGACTTCCCCCCGTTCACGCGCTCGTGGCTGGGGGGCACGCAGCGGCTGTCGGCGCGGTTCAAGGCGTTCCGCTTCCCCACCTCGCACGTCGTCCGCTTTGCGCTCATGGTGCGCTTCTGCGAGAACAAAATATGTCGTCCGGTAAGGTTCTATACGAGTAGAGGCTCTGCGAGCTATAGACCGCGCGAGTCTGTGCATTCATAGCCCTAACATATTAAACACATTGAAGTTTATCAGATGAAAAAGTTGCTCGGACAAAAAAGTTGCGTCTTAGTTTTATGACATTTTTGAATATTTTTCGCCACACAGTATGAATGTTATTTTTAAAAAATAGTCTTGGACTCTACTTAATATATTATTCCAGAAATTCACATCTGTACTACGATATTTTATAAAATTTACGTTCCTTTTTCATCTATACATGATACGATATTTAAATATTGCAGAGTAAATAACTCGTAACAGAAAATCGACCAAAATTGGGAATAAAACAGTAGACCAATAAATACCATTTATTCTAAACAATAATGTCAGAATCAAAACGTACTTTTTCGCCACACCGATATTTTCGCCATTTACAAAAAATTCACATGACTGGCTCGACAAACAAATTCTACATAATTATCGAACCTGATCACAACATTTCAAGAGAATCGGCAAGAAATAAGACCTGTAGCCACAGAGTTACTACGCTGAGGCGAGAACACCCGGAAAACTCGAATTCGGACACACGTAAGATTTTTTTCCGCAGCTGAAACGGAGACCTTTATCACTCGGTCAAAATAAATATTCCAGATAAGGGATTTACGATACAAGACGATATAAAAAGAAATAAAAAATTAAAGGGCTAAAGAGTTTTTTTCTTTCTTCATTATAACAGTCAAATTGGACCACAGCCCATAATCGGGTTCCCAGAATCGAATACAGGCTGGTGATTTCAGTAGAAGGTATTTATGAGAACGACCGTCCTCTGCTATTTGTGCATCTCTTAGGTAGTCGTCTTTCACGACACCCTTAGATAATGTCATTATATTCTACTGTGACGTCACCACACGGCTAATACTTCCGATTGGATCCAGTGTCAGTGTTTTCCAGCATTCTAGTTCAGGTTGTCCAACCACTTGGTAGATATGGGTGGCCGCTATTCAAACATCCTTCTGCTCTATCGGCCATCGGTTCTTCGAGCTGTTCTACTCTACTTTGATGTTATACTTACTTACTTCCTAATAGTTTATTGTTCTACTTCGATGGTATAGGTACTTTTTTACTGTTTGCAGGTAAACTGTGGCTCACAACAAAACAGGATAGCCCGAGAAGCGAACGGCACATACGGCTCAGACGGTGTCCCGGCCGCCGTGAGCCAGGACGGTGGGTGGGACGTGCTGGGGCGGAGCGGCGTGGTGGCGCAGGGCGGCAGCGCGGGCTGCGGGGGCGCGGGGGACGGCCGCGTGCCGCTCGAGCTGGAGGTGGTGGTCGGTGCGAGGGACATCCTGTCCGCCGACACGCTGGTCCGGGCAGACCACCGCGCTGCCGAGCGTGAGTTGCTTTTTTAGGGCTCCGTACCCAAAGGGTGCCAACGGGACCCTATTACTGAGACTCCGCTGTTTGCCGCCTGCCTGTCTGTCTGTCCGTCTGTCACAGGTCAGACACTTGAAATTTTTACCGATTATGTATTACTGTGGCCGCTGTAGCAACAAATATAAAAATAAAATAAAGTAAAAAATTTAAAGGAGGTCGTCATACGAGAAACTTGTTTTTTTAGCGTTTTAAAACATTGTACGGAGGTACGGAACCCTTCATGTACGAATCCGACTCGCACTTGCCCGGTTTATTTAGAATTATTCTACGGCTCTGGATACGAGTCCTTAGAACTCTTAATTTTCGTTTCTTTATTCCCAACAAGTTACAATCATAGGTTGGTGTAGGACTTTTGACTGCTGCTTATGGCGACAACAATATACGAGTCCGCGTCCGAGTCTACTGGTTTTCAGCCGATTGAGTGGTGGACGGCCGACAACCACCACGCCACAAACCACAGTCCGCTAAACGAATATCACTACAACCGATATATGACTGTCTACTTTAACTACTTTCATATTGTTCATAATCAGGAGCATTTATATCCCAATATTACACCTATTTCATATTAGAGGTATAAAGTACTCGTACACTCAAATCAATTTGCAATATAATTAAAAACAAACTCCAGTTATTAACCGTATAACTTACGTACTGACATTATGAATGCCATGAGGATGTGAGGGTGTGAGCTTCCGTTTTCGTTCTGTACGCTAGCAGGCATACTTTATATAAATTCTGTGCCACAGCTGAGAAGCCGGCGGCGGATGCGGCGCTGGTGTGCGTGCACGAACTGCTGCTGGTGGCGCTGGCGCTGGCCTGGCTCGCCGTGCAAGTGTTGCTGCTGCTGGGCTGCTGCGTGCTTGTCAAGAGGTAAGTATGTATTTTACAAGCTGTACCTAAGCAAGTTGGCGGTTCGGTTCTTGCAACTGAATTTGAAAACAATAATCCTCCGAAATTGTCCATATAAAGTCAGAATGCGGACCCCGGGCTCCGAAGCAGCACATCTAAATATGTAACTGGGCGCGCACTGAGACTAGAAAGAGGTTTTTCTTCTTCTTGTTCTCAGAGCTTGAAAGTGAGCTCCGTTCAAACTGGCATGGCCGCGGCTGTCGGCGCACTTTTACCATTAAACCAAAAGTGAATACCTGCACATTTATTTCTTTCCACAAAATGCATATACGAGTAGGATAGCTTGAGAAAAACCAAAGTTGCGTGGTAACCGGCGGCTACAAACGGCCAGGAGTGCTATTTTTTATTCAGGGACTCACATTACGAATGATTTTCGCGAGTGTTTCCAAACGGGCGCATTTTTGAATTGATCGTAGGTATGCGATGGATTTGCAACGAGTGGTCTGAACCGCTCGTAATTTTGACATTTGTAGCGTACAAATGTCAAAGAAACGTTCCATCGAGTGTCAGTTCCGTTTTACGCTGCTTTTTTTTTATTTTTTTTTGAAATTTTTAGAAAACCATTGACAAATTTATGATATTTTCTGCGTAACACAATATTGCTTATCGCTCACACGACGGTTTCAAAAATACGATGCAATGCGTCGGAACACGAGGAGAACTTGCTTTGCTAACTTTACTTGGAAAACTTCACGTTTTGTGTTTCGCTGAGTCCCTAAATGAAAAATAGCACTCTAGGTCTAGGTATGTGCGCTGCGGGCCGCTGTCCTTTTAATGCACAGCTTCCCTAGCTCGGCTAAGCTATTTCGGGCCACTAATCGAGTGGCCAGGTGAATAGTTCGTATGTCAGTTCAGTATATAGTATTGTCATTATCCGTGACATGTATCCTGTATCGTGCTTCCAAATGTATAGGACTGATGTTGAGGTTAATATAAGAAACGCATTCCCTGTTGCTTTCTTAGTGGAGATAATATGTTTCGGAGCCCGGATCCCGCGTTTGTCCACTTGGCACGATTTAAGTTGTTTTGCTTTTGACGACGTTATGGTTTTTTTAGATATCCCCTTCTACAGCATGGTCAGACAGTGTCCTGTGTATCTGGAGTAAACGCAGGCGAAAATGTTTTTTGTAAATTCATGGATGGCATCTAGCCGTGTGGTTCCCGGCAGAGTAGAATAGGACCACACCATGTCTTCCCGTGGATGTCGTAGAAGGCGACTTAGGAAAGACAAGCTGAAATAAACATTAGTGAGACCTCTCCAACCCGTCTGGCCGTATGGCTCTGGTAGTACAGAGAGGGTCGTGCTCCTGCAATAGAGACTAAAATAGACCTGGAATATGATGATGTATGTGGAATATAGTCTGTTTTACAATCACAATTTGGTTACACAGATACCGCAACCTGGCAGAGATGAGCCTGCAGAAGGACTACCAGTCGTTCGACAATGTGGGCTTCGACAATGTGTCTACGCACCGCAGAGTCCACTGGCCGGACCAGAACATCGACATATTGCATACCACCTAGCTGCACTCGTATTTATTGACGTCTCCCCGGGCCAAAAGCGGCGGTTTTACTCGCTAAAGTTTTGAAAAAGCATTTTGTTGGAACTAGTAGCAGGCGGTAGGTAATAAAGAAAGCCTACACATTGTAGGACACACTACGTCTATAAGCGTAGTTATAATGATAATACGAGCCGCCGTGTGTCCCACTGCTGGGCAAAGGTCTCCCTCCACTTATTCCATTCAGTTTAGTACTGCGTTATCTCCTTCCATTCGCTATTAAATTTATCAAGTTCATCGCGCCATCGCGTTCTTGGTCTATCGAATCTTCTGGTATTAGTAGGGATCCAGCAATTGTTATTTCTATAGTGTCCAACAATGTGTTAAGACCGTACTTGAATTTTCCGGGCTCCAGTGCTGCCCCCATTTAAAATAAATCATTTGAAAGAAAACGGAGACACCATTAAAAATTCTGCTACTATCAATTCCTAGATAATAGATAGATATATCAATTCAAAGTATTTTATGAACTACTGTTTACAGTTTAAAGTGAGAACGTTAAGCTTTACTACGCACATTTGTCAATAGTTTAATTTTTAATGGTGTCTCCGTTTTTTTTAAATGATTTTTTTTAAATGGGGGCAGCACTGGACCCCCGTAAATTCAGGTACGGCCTTTAGTCACTTATTTAACATATCTGTATTATTTCTGTAATATTTTACCGCTTTCAGTGTGTGTGTGTCAAAAATGTGTGGATGTCTGGATGTTTGTTCGCTTTCACCTAACTTAACTAAAATTGAATTAAATTTTGCATGTAAATAGCTTGCTTTTTAACCCAGGAAAATATATGGTTCCCACGGGGTTGTCAAAAATTTGAAAACTCGGGCAACGCCGCTGGCGTCAGCTAGAGGTATATAATATAGAGAAGGCGGCGCAGGAACTCCCATTTTTTTTTAATCATAATAACGATGCATTTTAAGTTTTTTTTTATCATGCTCAATGCAATGGTAGAGTCGAAATCTGACATTTGGTCGACTATAACTACTATCAGGATTCGTAAGTAAACAAAACATGCGATATTGGAGAGACACAAACCCCGAGCACTCACATGCGTCGTGTAACTGGTTGGTGCGCGTCATCGAGAAAAAAGAGACTCTCTCTTGCGCGAACACTTCCAAACATTTCAGATCCCTCTAAAGCACCCCGCTTTAGAGTGACCAGCACACTTTACGACTGTCTGCTTGGACGATTGATCGAATCGTTGATCACCAATTAATGATCACCAATCGTTAGAAAGTCCTGGATGAGCTGAAGAATAATGCTACTTGTGAAATTGTCAACACGGAAATGCCAAACGGAACCAAATCTTCAGACGACCTCCTGGTGTAATGGTCAACACGCTAGTCCGCCAATCCGGAGGTTCTGGGTTCGATCCCCAGCCAGGTGAAGTTGGAAAATGGCCTTTTTCAAATTGTCCTGGGTCTTGGGTGTTTATTTATATATGTATTTATTATAAAATATAGTATCGTTGAGTTAGTATCCCATAACACATGTTTAAAACTTACTTTGGGGCTAGCTCAATCAGTGTGATTTGTCCTTATTTATTTTTTATTTATTTCGACGATCAAATATATAATTTTCCAAAAAATCTTTAAATACTCGCAAGTATACCGCTATGTAAAAAAATATCAAAATGACATCTCTAATTCTTTTTGTTTTAGGATTTTTTAAAATAAGGAAGTTACTGCTCCGCAGCCTGTACTTAATTTTAAAATGGGTGTTATCATTGTAAATAAAATAGAAGTAATATAAGTATACTGTTATGGGTATGTTTGTTGTAAGTTAAATAAAAAATTATTTGTTTTATTGACATTTTTATTAGTATTCATAAATTTGAAGCTAGTCAGGGAGCAAAGAAAAAGCGCAGATAGCTGCTTTTTCTTTGATACAAGTCACACAAGGGAATTGTCAATTTGGTAAGCGTAAATTGGCGATTTTTTAATGAAGTGGTGTGGCATTGGCCATGTGGTTTAGGCATGACTGTGCATGAGGAACGAGTTCAATCCTCACTTATTATATTACCTCCCGGTTGCATTAAGCTGTGATGCTCCGGAGCCCGAGGTGCACTTTCTGATTTTGAAATGAAAGTTCGTCTTGCAGGTTGCGGAGGCGCCTAAATTCCTCAAGTCGCGTACGTTACATTTTACACGTGGTAATGCTAATTTAAATCAATAACTAATGTGACGTCTCCATTTATTTAATGGAATATCAAAACAGAAAGTGGTACATATATTTTTTTTCTGGACTTATTAGGCAGACTATAAAATGGCAATTACTTTCATGTCCGACTTAGGGCTGCGCCTCCATATAGCTGAGCGTGGCCTGTGGCGTGGCTATGTGCTGTGCACTCCGAAAGAGACGGTAGGAAGTTAAAAGAAAGAGATAGGTAATATCTGTCGTAATCACAGAATCCTATTGGTTGTCCAAACACAGAGCAGCCTCACTCACTCAGCTTAAATGGAGTCGGAGCCTAAATGTCTATAACGGGGCCCGGGGTGTTGTGGGATCATTGCGTGGCGTTGTTAGCGGCGTGCAGCGCGGGCGGAGGAGCGGGCGGCGGCGCGGTGGGCTGCGCGCGCGACGGCCCGCGCGGCGCCACTTGCCGCACACTCTGCCGGTTTGAAGCCGCGTTGTAGTGGTACCCGTCGAACTTGTCCCCGCCGCCGCCGCTCTGCGTCGGAAACGTTGCGGTGCCCATATACATTATCTGTAACGTACAATCATTATATTTTACCAGATATCGCTGTGATCGAAGACCGCAGTCTGTCGATATTTTTATGATTTGATGTAGGAGATGTATAAGTAGAAATTGTATATGTTTGTCCATCAGTCAGTCAGATTGATCAACAGAGACAGGCACATCGACATGAATATATAGACTCGGCGTCTGCCTACACGGCCATGTCCCAGATTCGATTATTCATTCATTCTTCATTCTCATAGACTAAACACGAGAGTAGTACAGAAAGGTCAATATATTTTTACCTACCTACGAGTACGTGGTTCAAATTAAATCCTACATATATTTTAACAAACGCGAATGTTGGTAAGTATGGCTGGATGTACGGATGGGTGTATGGATGGTTGTATAGTTATATAGATTTTTAGATTGTAGACCCACGACTAGCTTTTACGATCTTCACGGAAGGGGAGGCGGCTGCATTCTTAATGTGTTTTTTCTTTGTTTTTTTTTTCTTATCATATTTATAAAGGTAAAAGTTAAACTGCACATATCTGTTTCATTGGTAACCTTTTATTATTCTTACTTAAATTCTTTACATAATGTTTTGCACTAGAAGAAGGTGATTTCTTGTACTTGTATACCTATTAGTTTTTTTTTCTTTGTTAGCTATCTATGTATTTAATGTATTATATAATCATACACGTATGCTGCGCAATTGGGCGCCAAAAATCCGCCATTATGCTTTCCAAAAATTTTAACATAGCCTATGACTACTAATGGTATTTATTCTGTGCTATGACACTCAAGTGATTAAGATGAATCTAACCACATATAATTTAAAAATCTATTTAGCCGTGTAGTAGTTACGAGGAAACAGAATTATAGGGACAAACATAATAAAACATCAAAAATGTGTAAGCAGCCATCTTGGATCCAAAATCTGATAGTAGTTTCAAGTTGCGCGGGGCACCTCAAAGGGCTCAGAAATTTTGTAGGTTTTTGTAACAGAATGTAGGCGTACAGCCCCCACATACAAAACTTTTGAGCCCTCGGAGGTTCTAGTGAGACGTTACGAGATGTGACTTAATTTTATAAAGGATTTATAGGATTTTAGGAAACTTTTGTAAAGCATTTATAGCATATGTAGATAAAAATTATAAATATAAACATTTTTAAACGTTTTACAAACATTAATAACTGAATAGCAAACAAATAGTTTTTCGATGCATCCATGAAGAAAGTGAAATGTAGGCATATTTATGATGTCTACATTTCACTTCTGTTTTGTTAGTCTATGACGAATTATTCAATCGGTTGACAGATCATTCACTCACTTCATACATTATGGCAGCCGAAATTTGGCAGTCCGTATTTAATTTTCAATCAATGAAATCTAGTTACTTACCGATGGAAAGTTATTCCTTTATATTTTGCTTTATTCTTTGAATTACTAGTGCAGTATCTCAACACACACCAAGGCATTTTTGACTAAGTTGGCAGTGTTTTCTTTAATGAATCGTGGAGTGTATTATGCGCGTATTGCTAGCGAGTGACTAATGTGAGGTGAACAGTGATAGCCTATGATGAATAGAACACTACTGTTGTATGTGGCGTCTTCTCTAGTACGTAAGTACATAGATCTCGTTGGACAGGCATTTCTACAGGTGGTCGTATCTTATGCCCCAATATTTTTAACTGGTTCGTTGGATATACAAAATTCTCATGCCGCTGGTGCATTGTACTGCAAACCACATGAATACCACCCACAATCTTTAGTCACCGACTTTAGTCCTGGGCTGCCTCCGGGCCACAACTGACAAGCTCTCGGGGCCACTTGGAAGTGCCTAAATCGACTACGAACTGAGTAAAGCCGATGTGGGCACGACTTCCCTCAATGCTTCATAGAAAATACGGATAGGCCCATTGCCAGTGTGATCACGCCAATCAGACCATGCAGCACCTTCTCTTATGTCTTTTTTGCTGGATCAGCTACACAAAATACGACCTGAACTCAGCGTCGCTTCGGAGAGTGGTAAGTATAACACTCGTTCTCGACCAGCTGTATGCAGCCGTCCGGCAGTAGGACATGAAAGGAACCGGTGGCACGGTCGGGCTTGCTACACTCACCTGCGGCTTGTAGCCGTCGGGGCCGGCCTCGTACTCCACCAGCTGCATGCGGCCGTCCGGCAGCAGCACGTGGAAGGAACCGGTGGCGCGGTCGTCCTTGCGTTTCTCGTTGTGCCCGAAGTCCAGGTTCACGGCGTTGTCTTGCACGTCGTACGAGAAGTCGTAGTTTGCTGGCAACTAAATTATGTTTTTATGAGTTATAACAGGAGGTATTAATAATAAAGTTGCTCCATCTCTCCTGTCAACGTTGTAAGAGGCGACATAAGAACTAAGCACAAACATCGTGACACAACTGCATTCTCAAGGAAGGTTGACGTCATGAATCGATTAAATTGTTCGGCCTTTTTCTCCCCCACTGAGGCCTCGGCATGTTAGTGCGTGTCGTGTCAGCGCGCCTGTCCTTGTCGGGCCGAGAGGCCAAAGCGATGGCTGCTCCGGACGCTCTGATTGAGCAGAGGGTGCCGTGAGGCCATGGGCGAGCAGGGGCCGCTGAGGTAGCGGCCGGCCGCGCCGGTGCTGTGGAGCATGGAGAAGCACTCGGCCTCGGCCGATTGCGGCTGAGAGGTGACACCGCGGAGTTTTTAGTGGTAGCACCACATAACCTTACCGGTGTCCCGTAACCGGTAAATATAATATAACCTATAAATTTATTTTCAACGAAGCTAAACACTTCTCATAAATGCCCCAAATGGGAGTACGTAAATACGAGTAGAGCTTTTTTGACGTCCACCCACCCCCCAGACTGGCAATCAGCAGAATGAGCGGGTGAAAACTGCATGGAGGTCGAAGAATTTTTATCGTATTTCTCGGCAAAAGTTTTCTGTATGAGCGGCTGCATGGCCTTGTGGTGACGGCAGTAGAATACAAATTGTCACCTCATCACGCCTTTCCTCTCCCACGGATGGCGTAAGAGGCGACTAAGGGAGGTTATATATTCTATCTGTTTCTCTTCTCCTAAAGGTTGACAAGGAGAGAATGCTTTAGCATTAAGTCTACCTATTGTAGCTTTTGGCTCAATAAAATTAAATAAAAATAAATATAACAGAGAATGAGCAGCAGCGTCATATATTCAAAGATTTTATTGATAGATAGATAAATCACTTGATTTGTGTAACTGAGGCATACAGACATACGAGTATACATACATTTACACAAACATAATAACAATATTCGTTGACATTTGGTGTAGGTATCGCAGTGACACAAAAGGGTAATAATTCAGCAATACGCTTGCTCAGGGAGCAAACGCTGATTTTCAGTCATTACCGTCAAATGGGAGTCACGTTCTCCCGCACGTCGAACAAGTGATTAATTAACACCTTTGGATAAAGAAAAGAAGGAATATAAGAATAAAGTGCAGAAATGCTGGAATTTTCACGCTTTTTGCGTGAAAATTAAACATTAAATAGGTATAATTAATATGAAAGTTAGAAGTTAAGAAATTTACCTTTATAAATAAATAAATATATAGGGACAAATCACATTTATTAAGCTAGCCTCAACGATACTATATTTTACGATAAATACATATATAGACAAGCACTTTACATCATCTACTGCGTTCACCAACCCGTCTTCCCAGTGCGGTGATTCTGGGAAGATATTACTGATAAAGTCTGCTGCAAGGAAGTACTTTTGAAGGTTACATACCGTAGGCTCCGCTGCTGGCTTCTTAGAGCCTCCACCGCCTCCGATTTTTGGGGGAAGATACTCCTGAGCAGAAGTACTTGACCAAAACGTCAGCCATGTCAACACCGATAACTGAAATTAGAAGGTATATACCTTACTAGCCATAGACCTACCTACCTACTGGTAGACTGGTAGACCTACTGGTCTAACGAGAATTTTCATACTAAGTACCTACTACGATACCCTTAAATTTATAAAAATAATGGTAAGTACCTCTCGGGATGATGTAAGGATTTTAACTATCGTTATCTATTATCCCATACAAACATCTAGATCATCGAATAAGTCGCGGAAAATGAGTTGCTGAATTTACGTTCTGTAGAATTCACTATTAATTTTCTGTAGAAACAGGACTTTCACATGAAACCAAATGCTCTTTTGCCTGGGCCCTTAGAATTTATAGCGGAGTAAAGAAACTCACATACAAAGAACAAACTCGCTACGCATCATCTTCCTCCCCTTTCCCCTATTTGGATCAGCTCTGTATGGCAACTCCCTTCATTCCTTTTTATCATGTTAACCATATTTGCCTTAGCCCCCCGTTCCTTTATATCGTCCTCACACAGTCTTTCCACGTCTTTCTTGGCCTTTTCCTCTACAGCCCTCTACCTCCAAATGGACAATTCTTTTAGCCAGGTGTTCGGCCACCCTCCTCATTACATGACCATACCAGGTCAAACGATGGCTTTTCAGCTTGTCATTTAATTGTTTGACACATGCATATTTTTATAAACAAATTTAAATTTATTTTAAAATTAGGAATTTAAGTACCTAGTACCTATATTAAAGACTGATTATCCCCAAATCTTCGGTAAAACCGTCTATCTTGTAAAAAGTCTAATTTTATTTAAATACGCACAATAGGTAATTTATTTCTATGGTACAATCCTAATAGCTAATTAAATTCTTAATCGATTCCATTATTCAGATTGTAATAAATATAAATAAACATTGACTATAGTTTTATTTAAATGAAATTGGCCACATACTAAAAACATTACACTTTCCTTCGGGGGTGAGGTGTAATAAACGTATGTCACATAACAAATTAAAAATTACTCACGAAAAAAATGGTCCACATTTTCACGGAAGGTCGGAAGGAATTTGGGGCGCAACGGCTTCGAGCCCCGGTTTATAAACCAGCGGCGCGGGCGAGGGCCGCCCTGCGGTTGTGGTCGCTCCGCCCCCGGCCTTTTCATTAACTCAGCGCACGAACTAGTATTTTGAAATACTTTTGTGATCAAATTTCAAAATAAAAATACCCAATTGAAAATATATTATAAAAAAATTTCGCCACAAGTGGAAAATTAAAAGAAGTGGGGGAGTTGGCACAGTTTGTGATATAGTTATACCTATGTCACCTAAATTGTGTATAATTTAGGAGCTATACAATTCCTAGGCATTCTATACAATTCCTAGGCATTCTTTACAATTCCGAGCTCGTCTAGGAAATGTATTGTCATTTTCATCATCATCACCAGGTCTTTTTTTAAGTCTCCACTGCAGGAGCACAACCAAATACTACCAAAGCCTGACTCATTGATGTTTAGAAGCTTTGTTTAGCTTGTGTTTCCCTTCGTCGCCTTCTACGACATCCACGGGAAGACTTGGAGTGGTCCTATTCTACTCTGCTGGAAATCACACGACTAACTATTGTCTAATAGTGTGCGTCATTGTAAAATAGCTGCCATTAGTCAATTTGGAGTGAGCATCGCCATGGCTAATGCTGTGGGTAACGGCTAGTATAATCTTAATATTTTATATGATAGGTATGACTTATATAATGAATAAATGATAAATCAAATTACATAAATGCAATGTGAATATGTCGGCATGCAATAAGTATCAATTATACCTAGAAAGCCTTCAAAACAAAGGCGTCCATGCAATCAATAGTAATTTGTCACATTGGTAAGCGCGTTCATGTTCACACCACTTGTAATACCACAGGACGTGTAATGTTTATGTTCACAGACGGCAGTGATTTGATGTAAGTTTGTTTGTATATTTGTAATAACTATTTTTTTTACTAGCTATCTATGTCCCACTGCTGGGCAAAGGCCTCCCCTCTTTCCTTCCACAATTCTCTATCCTTGGTCTTCAATTTCCAGTCTTTGTCGAATGCACGCAAATCGTCTGCCCATCTCGTCCTTGGTCTATCTCTTTTTCTGTATCCTTCTGTTTGAACCAAGTTTGTGACAATAACTATATTGTACCAAAAACATTTAAGCTTTCAGTCAACGCGCTATAGATTTTTTCTAAGTTAAATTTTTGGTTTTCTTTTTTTAAACTGATTATGAGTCATCTATTTTGAAGGGCCATGCTCTTGTCGATGGAGTATGAATTCTCTTCCATTGTTTTCTATCGTCCGCCACCGGTTTTACTTCGCTGTAAGAGTATGTAGGTACTTTTTAGGGTTCCGTACCCAAAGGATGCAAACGGGACCCTATTACTGAGACTCCGCTGTCTGTCCGTCTGTCCGCCTGTCCGTCTGTCCGTCTGTCACAGGGCTCTATCTCTTGAACCGTAATAGCTAGACACTTGAAATTTTCACCGATTATGTATTACTGTAGCCGCTATAACAACAAATACTAAAAAAAAAATTAAAGGGGGTCATCATACAAGAAACGTGTTTTTTTAGCGTTTTAAACCCTTCATGTACGAGTCCGACTCGCACTTGCCCGTTTATTATTACCCTGCGTCCATTATGTAAGTATTTATCATCATCATCATATCAGCCACAGGAAGTCCACTGATGAATATATAAAAATTGAAATTTGGTTGAAGTGACACACAACAAACTCCTTTTTAGGGTTCCGTATCCGAAGGGTGCAAACGGGACCCTATTACTGAGACTCCGCTGTCTGTCCGTCTGTCCGTCTGTCACAGGGCTCTATCTCTTGAACCGTAATAGCTAGACACCTGAAATTTTCACCGATTATGTATTACTGTGGCCGCTATAACAACAAATGCTAAAAATAAAAAAGTTGAAAATTAAAGGGGGTCGTCATACAAAAAACGTGTTTTTTTCAGCGTTTTTAACTCGATCTGTCACAGGGCTCTATCTCTTGAACCGTAATAGCTAGACACCTGAAATTTTCACCGATTATGTATTACTGTGACCACTATAACAAATGCTAAAAATAAAAAAGTTGAAAATTAAAGGGGGTCGTCATACAAAAAACGTGTTTTTTTCAGCGTTTTTAACTCGATCTGTCACAGGGCTCTATCTCTTGAACCGTAATAGCTAGTCACCTGAATTTTTCACCGATTATGTATTACTATGACCACTATAACATCAAATACTAAAAATAAGATAAAGTTAATAATTAAAGGGGGTCGTCATACAAGAAACGTGTTTCTTCAACGTTTTAAAACATTGTACGAGTACAGTGGTACGGAACCCTTCATGTACTAGTCCGACCCGCACTTTCCCGTTTATTATAAGTCACCATGGCGATAAGAAAAATCCTAATAATAATATCCTAATTTATTTAAAAGGCCAGAATGGTCAAAATTAGCAACATTTTAGTTACTGGAGAGGAGAGACGCCTAGGGGTGTGGGACCTCGATCTGCGTCCCGGCGCTCTAGGCGAGTTCCCACATAGAAGATAGTAGGAGAAGTGGAGAATAACCTCGATAACAACACATATTATACATAATTTAATTTCTGATACTGACTGTTACAGAGTATCAAAGAATAATGTATAATAATAAACAACAGATAGAAAGAAGTGAGCGATCAGCTTCAGAGATGATGGTGGAATGAGTGAAAAGGGATCAGTCAATTATTTGAAAACGGAATGAAAGGGAATTTGAAATGAAATGAAGAATGAAAAACGGACAGGATGAGATGAAGAAAGGAGGTTTGAACATGATGCATGCAGCATCGTTACAGGGGTAGACCCAGAACCCATTTAGGCTGCAGAGCGTGCCAAAGAATTATACATACATTCATATAAACTCGAAAAATATAACCTTCCTTCTGGCGTAGTCGGTTAAAAACAAAGATATAAAATTCTAGGTCTGGGTAAAAAATATCCTGTGTCCAGATAATGAGCTACAACATCATCAACATCTAATGAGACATTTCTTTCCAAAACTACCGTAAAATTTTTGATGAGGTTTTTACTAATATGTAGAAGATATTCCCGGGAAGGTTTACTTGTATAATACACTAATATATATCGTAATAAATTGTTATTAAGTACTTATATTCTTTCATAGAGGTATTCAACGTCCTCAGGATATAAAGTATATGAGATGGCTTCGATACGGATTGCTCGCCGTGGGCGGCTGGCCAGGGAAACTGTTTGGAGAAGAAGCAAGATGGCGGCTCCACCACCAATGTTTCAGTGTAACATTATCATTCCTGTGCTTTGCTTTAGAAGCTCTATTTGTATGGAACAACTTCGGAAAACTATCGTTTTTTGAAATTGGACAGTCTTACATAACTGAGATCATGACTGGTTTGTGCATGGTAAGTATCGAACCAGCTAGGTACAAGCATTATTCTAAAGTGGTTCGTAAAGCTTACAATTCATTTCCAAATCTTGAGTTCACAAACATCCTACAAACCTCAGCGTGTAGGTAGGTACCTACACGCTGAGGTTTTTAGTCGCATTCTAACCTGTGCTGAAAATTTTTTTCCAGACCCAGTTTTTGCCCAAAATACTCGTACTTAGATTTCATGCGTGATGTGGGTACGAGGAAATGGGCCATATGAGTCAAAATAAGACGTGTTTTAAGGCCAAATTTGAATTTTCCGAGGTCTAGTGCTGCCCCCATTTGAAATAAATTATTTAACATAAAATAAATAAATAAATATATAGGGACAAATCACACTGATAAAGCTAACCCCAAAGTAAGTTTTAAACTTGTGTTATGGGATACTAACTCAACGATACTATATTTTATGATAAATACATATATAGATAAAAACCCAAGACCCAGGACAATTTGAAAAAGGTCTTTTTTAAATTGCCCTGGCTGGGGATCGAACCCAGAACCTCTTGATTAGCGGTCTAGCGTGTTAACCATTATGCCACGGAGGTCGTCAACGGTAACGGAGATAGTGTAGGCCAAATCCTCTGGCTACTTTGGCTAAGTATGGCTAGTAGCTGGTAGTTCAGAGGGTCGTGTTCCTGCAGTGGAGACTAAAAAAAGACCTGATGATGATGATTTCACGGAGATATCATTAAATTTTTTGTCTTAACCAAGCCCAAGTCAAACTATTTTATGAACTACTGTTTACAGTTTAAAGTGAGAACGTGAAGCTTTTCTTCGCACCTTAAATTATACATATAATTTTAGGACTTCAAAATATGCATTTCCCCCACGGAAAAGTGTCGAATATTACATGTTGACTATACTAGATCTTTAGTTGGAAGCTGCCTTCAAATGTTAATCGATGAATGAAATTTGTGTATTCAGTAATTTTGGACAAATTTGCCAAAAACATATTGCGCTATGAATAGAATTTTGTCAAGGATCCAAAATTCAATTAGTAGAGCAATTAGAGTATTATAATAGACAAATGTTTATGCACAAATGGACTTTGTATGTCATAGGCCTCCGAAGTTATTCAAAATGCCGCTGGGGAAATGTTCGACTTTTTGCTGGATGTCATAAACCGTTTGGAATACAGTCTTGATTTTTTTACACACATTGCTATTAAATTGTTTATAACTTCTGTAAAATCAGAATCCAAAAAAAAACAAAACCACTTATGATTCATAAATATTAACAGAAAAAGTTATAACAGACGTTATAAACAAATTAATAGCAATGTGTGTAAAAAAATCTAGACTGTATTCCAAACGGTTTATGAGATCCAGCAAAAAGCCGAACATTTCCCCAGCGGCATTTGAATAACTTCGGAGGCCTATGATATACAAAGTCCAATTGTGCATAAACATTTGTCTCTTATGATACACCAATTGCTCTACTAATTGAATTTTGGATCCCTGACAAAATTCCGCCAGGGAAACGTTTCCCGTTTTATTTAAATCATTCAATTTGTTTAATTTATTTTTTTAAACCAACTAGAATACAAGGTGATTCTGAAACATGTATAGATAATGTTTTCTGTAAATGCACTGCTGTTGATACTGCTATAATTAAAATTATAACTTCCGATCATTTTGGCCAGTTCGTAAGATACGAAAACAATTTAGAAGTAGACTTACCACCGATAAGCTATAGAGCTATTACTAAGGAAAAAATCAAAACCTTTAAGAATACTGTTTCGAAAAAATTACCTTTAATTGAGGAAACTCGGGATGATCTGGATGTTTTATACAATAAAATGTTTGGAGTAATAGAATCAGAATTTAATAAAAACTTCCCTCTTAAAAAGGGGAATAAACGTAATCGCAAAAAGTTTAGCGAATAGGCAACTACGGGAATTCATATTAGTAGGAATAGGTTGTATAAATTACTCGCTATGAAAGGTTATAACCAAAAACCTGATTTCATTTATTAAGTTAGAACTTATTCAAAGATTTTTAAAAAAGTATGTTTGTGCTCTAAATCGTTATACACTAGGAAAACTATAATAGATTCCAAAGATAAAATAAAGACCACGTGGAATATTATTAACACTGAAACCGGAAAAATCAAGCAACGTGATAACAAAATTGAGTTAAAAATAAACAATGAGGTTCTCAATACTAATGAATATGTAGCCCAATACTTTGAAAACTTTTTTACAAACATTCCTCTTAACACAGCGGCCCGCCTAAGTTCCTCATCAAAAAAATCAAAAAAACTATTAACCACTAGCATACCGAAATGTAAACATAAGTTAATATTTCAATATATAACACCTACAGATATCATTGATACTTTTAAAAGTTTGAATAATAAAAAAACTGGTGATTTGTGGGACATTTCAGTATCTTTTTTAAGTAACATTATAGATATAATTGCTCCTTATTTAGCTTCTATATTTAATAAATGTGTAGACGCGGGATCTTTCCCTAACATGATGAAATTGAGTAAAGTTATCCCTTTATTTAAATCTGGTGATAAAAATTATCCAACAAATTACAGGCCAATTTCTATTCTGCCAGCTCTGAGCAAAATATTTGAAAAGTTAATTTTTAACCAATTATTAGATTTTTTTAACAATCTATTCCATGGTGATCAGTATGGATTTACAAAGGGTCGATCAACAACAGATGCAGGTGTTGCACTTCTACAAAACATCTGTGATGCTTGGGAGTGTTGTCAGAACGCAATTGGTGTTTTTTGTGACCTCTCCATGGCATTCGATTGTGTAGACCACGAAACCCTTTTATCCAAACTTGAGCACTATGGAATAAATGGTAAATCTCTTGAGCTGATCAAATCCTATTTGAGTAGCCAAATTCAAAAAGTTTGTGTAAATCAAGTAAAATCCACCGGATCAACCGTAAAGATGGGTGTGCCTCAGGGTTCAATCTTGGGTCCTTTATTATTTCTTATATATATTAATTATTTACCTTACTCTGTAAAAAAATGTAAATGTGTACTATTTGCTATGATACTTCGCTTGTTTTCCGCGTAGATAGAAAAACTGACACCTCTGACGAGGTTAATAGTACATTGTCGCAAGTGTTGGAATGGTTACGGCAAATAATTTAGTACTAAATGCAAAAAAAATGTATAAAATTCTGCTTACCAAATGTTACAAAAGTTCCAACACAAATAAAAATTCATAGGGAAGCAGTAGATTTGGCTGAAAATACAACATTTCTGGGTATAACTCTTGACTCCGGGTTGCAATGGGGTGCCCATATTAAAAAATTTGCTGGGAAACTTAGCTCTGCGGCCTACGCTGTTAGGAGAATAAGAAAGATAACTGACGTTGATACAGCGCGTTTGGTATATTTTAGTTACTTCCATAGTGTTATGTCCTATGGAATATTGCTATGGGGTAACGCTGCAGACATAAATACCATATTCGTTCTTCAAAAACGCGCTATTAGATCTATATATAATTTAGGTGCTAGAGAGTCTCTTAGAGAATTATTTAAAGACATAAATATTTTGACTCTGCCTTCACAATTTATCTATGCGAACATTATGTATGTGCGTCAGAATCTACATTTATATAAGAAAAATTGTGATAATCATAGTTATAACACTAGAATTAAAAATAAATTAGCTACCTCAGCTTTGCGGCTAGAAAAAACAAAAAAAACTTTTATAGGTCTCGGAGTGCACCTCTATAATAAAATTCCAGACACTAACTATAGTAGCGATGCTATTATCCAAGTTTAAGTCAGCCGTTAAAAAACAATTATTAAAAAAAGCGTATTATCATGACTACTTCCCTGATAAAAACTCTTGGAAGTACGAGTAGCTTACGTCTTCCTTACTATAATAATAAAATATAATAATAATAATAATAATAATAAACGTTTATTTCTCACCATAACCACTAAACATTCCAGTACAACTTAAAACCAATTTACACTATAGGTACCTACAAAAGTTTCCAGTGTTATGACACTATAGAACAATTTAATTCAGCGGATTATGGTGGGCTGATACCTAAACTAGGAAATATCCTGTATCTTAGGTTATCAACCCTCCACCCCAGTGAATGGAAACAAATATACAAGATGAGGGTGTCTGTACTATTATTTACAAAGGTATAAGACTATGCAACGAGCCTAACTGAACGCGTATACAATAATAAGAATTGCCCACTAGTACTTACTCTAATACAGACAATACAATCCAACAAGTGACACAGTTTGCGAGGAAAAATAAAAGCAAATACAGTAGGGTAGTTAACAAAACCTACTGCGTGGCCGCAGGCTGCTCAATGTGTTTATTAAGCCTGTACCATAGTGAGCAGCGTGAGCGTTTATTTATTATGTTTTGGATACTACTTTCATATATTATTAATTGTATATGTCTGTTTATTGGATTAATTACTATTATTATATCTCAATGATTATTATTTAATTTATGTATTCAGTGAACTGTATTCAATCAACATTGCTAAGTTGTTAATTTTTTTATTTTATTTTATTTCTTGTAGGTATTAGTTTGATTGCAAGTTTTTGATACATTTTGTAACTATGTAACAAAAATTAAAGTTTCTTTTTAATATAAATGATAGTTTTAATTGTTTATGTATGTTTAATGATTTTATTTTTATTTATTATATCGATTTATATTAATTCTTATTTATTCCAAAACCATAGAAATATAAGTACGAAAAAAAAAAGGGAAGATATATATATATAATTATCAGTTTATGTTATGTATTACGACACAACCCTGAGAATATTTTCCGTATCGTTGTAGGATAAGGTTTTAAGTGCATTCTTCATTTTAGATTTTAAGGTTGTTCTATTCATTTTGTAAATTAGGTATAGGTTATTAAAATATCTATATAAGTATGGTCCAGTGTAGCAAGACTGCCGGCGTGACTGGGTGGAAAAGAATCTAGGTACGAAGGTGCGGATTTGTCTTTTATTTTTTGGCAGGAGCGATGGGTCAATTTTTTTATGATGACGAAGAACAGAATTAGCAATAAATAGCTGCCTAACCGTAAGCAAACCTGAGTCTTTGTAGAGTTTGTCAGTTGGATACTTCCAGGGTCTACGAAACATTACCTTAATGACGGCCCTTTGAGCTCTCTCTAACTCTATGAGATGAGTCGTAGCAGCTCCACCCCAAACCGGGATGCAATAAGTAAGAAGCGATTGACAAAGAGCATAATAAATTCTAGTTAACAGAGAAGGGTCTGCAGACTCTCTTAATTTTCTAAAAATATGTAGTAATTTACGTACTCTTTGACAAAGGTCTGAAATGTGTGGGACCCAGTTCAGGTTTGCATCCATGATAACGCCCAAATACCTATGTGTATCTGTCTGACTCAACAGGGGACAGCTACATGTGAATATTGGTTCATCGTTTGGTAGACATCCTCTTAAGTGGACCTTTAGGCAAAACTGATCAGGTGGCTTTGTAGCACCACAGGTTCTGAAACAAATATATTTTGTTTTTGACACATTAATAGTGAGGAGATTATTGTCGAGCCAGTCCACTACCTTTTGAAGTCCTTCTTCGGCATACTTTTTAACCTGGTGCCATGTAGTACCCCGGAAAATGAGGGCAGTATCATCAGCAAACGCAAGCAAACTACCATTTTCGATTTTCAATTTACATAGGCTGTTTATATACACTAGGAAAAGTGTGGGACCAAGTGTACTACCCTGTGGGATTCCGTATGTAATAGGTAAGCTAGAACTGTAAGTATTAGACACTTTAACAATTTGGCTACGATCGGTCAAATAATCCCTGAGCCAGTTGAGAGCAGAACCCCTGACACCAAGATACTCCAGCTTCGCCAGTAGCAGTGAAATAGATACAGTGTCAAAGGCTTTTTTAAGATCAAGGAAAACAGCAAGACATCTATCACCTTTGTCAAGAGATTTAGTAATTATTTCAGTCAGACTAGTAACAGCATCCTCTGTATTTGAGCCAGATCGGAAACCGAATTGATTACCTGCCAACAATCCCTTGCTTTCCAAGAAGTTAGTTAAACGAATATTTACCACCTTCTCTATGATTTTACTGATTATGCTGAGCAAGGAGATAGGCCGATAGTTTGACACTGTATCCACTCCACCACCCTTGTAAACCGGGACGACAACGGCGTTTTTAAAAATGGTCGGGAATATTCCCTCAGCCATGCTAAGGTTGCACAGGTGGGCTATCATGGTACATAGAATAGTATGTGAATTTTTAAGGATGATAGTAGGAATCAAGTCAACACCTGGGGCACTATTGTTTCTAAGCTTTCTTATGATTTTGTCTACTTCAATGAAATCGGTAGGGTACATAAACATTGTGGGTCCAGGTTCAGAGGTACCACTGCATGTAGTCGTCAGTTGGGACTCAGTAGTATTTAGTTTACCCAAAATGTCTGACGCGAGTTCCCCCCCAATCGATGTGAAAAAGTTGTTTACGAGGTCAAGGGATGCTTTTGGTGACGGCAACAAGTCCAATAAGGGATCAGCTTGAGAATGACTACTTTTGATGTTACATGGTCCTTGACTACTTCCCAAGTACCCTTGTTATTTTTAAAATTTTGGCTTAATTTGTTCTTGTAATAATTGTTTTTTAATGATTTAGCTATTTGATTACAGATATTTCTATATTTTATATATTGGTTTTTAAAGTCTTTGTTATCGGGATTTTTATTTACAAATATATGCATACGATTTCGTGCCTGGAAGCATTTTATTAAACCTGGAGTTATCCATGGTTTGAGTGGTCTATTTCTTTTTTTGAAAGTTAGTGTGTTAGTATTCAGAGCTATTAATTCTTGTAAAGTTTTAATCAGAGTATTAGCTGCTATTTCCGGGTCACTTATTGCCAAAAATGGACTCCAGTCTTTATTTTGAATAGCCTCTTTTATTGACTCAAAGTTAATTTTAGTTCTTGTCAGAGTGGTCAATGTTTCCGAATTTCGGGCAAGGGCAGAGGCAATTGACAAAAGAAGCAGAGAGTGGTCTGTGATATCTGAGAGTAGAACATAGCTTTGGAAGGAACCAACCAGCTTACACATGATATGATCCAGGCATGTTTTCCCGTGCGTGGGAACATCGATAGTGTTTTGTAAACCATGGGAACCAATGATCTCCAAGTAATCTCTGACTACCGAACTGTTAGTATTTAAGGTATCAATATTGATGTCACCTGTAATTACAATGTTCCTTGATCTAGTTGTAGTTAAAAGGGTGTCTAGAGAATCAAGAAAATCGGTTGGGTCTTTAAAACAGTCAGGGCGATAAATACCGAGAATAGTCATATTACCTACCTGTGCCGACAAGCAGTTCGCTTCCTTTAGGTCTATTTCCTGGACAGAGGCTCTTACAGAGTTGGTAATATATATAATTACGCCATCATTTTGGTTAAAGCTTCTTTTAGTAAAGTAAACAGAGAATCCGTCAATTGTCGGGGGAATAGAATTCTCATCACACCAACATTCAGTAAGAACTATTACGTGGACTTTTGTGTTTAGTCTTGTAACATATATTAAGAAATTGTCAAGATTTTTGTTGACACTCCTAATATTCATCGAAATTATATTGAATCTACTTAAATTATCAGCTGAGAGTTTTGAAAGGTCTGCTTCGAGATCATTGGGATCGTCAATTAACTTACAAGACGTGGTACAGGATTTTTCTATTTCATCAAATAAGTCTCGGCTATCCATTTTCAATTACCCTGGTGAGGAAAATTCCTATAAGATGATTTTTTGTAAAATGTGTGTAGTAGTAAGATTTAAAGTTTATGGAATAATTATGCTTTAAACAGAATAAGACAAGAAAAGGAAGAATGCTTATGATTCGCGAATTAACTATTAATGCCAATATCGTTGTTTCAGTCAATATATGTAAAACATGTAAAAATAAATTATATTGCCGATGCTCAGGTGTGTTATCTACAATAAGGTGAAGATGGTTTTGTGAATATTGTTGAATTTCATTTATATTGTTTTGATTTGGTTTAAAAATTGGATATTTATAAGATACTACAGTGCGCAGAAAATGGCCTAGTCATTTGTTTTTTAATTGTTGGAGTTGGGCTTCGGATTTAACTAATATGTATGGTTCGCCTTGTTTTTTTCGCAGATACACAAGTCCGTTGGATGTCCAACAGTAGTCATAACCCATTGTCTTGCGGAATTCTCGTGCGAGGAAGTATAATCGGGAAGCAAGAGGAGTAAGATGCTCAGAAAGGTATATTTCCAGTTTAGGGCTAGCTGCTAAACCCAAGTGGGAGGAGTTCAGCTGTTCGGTTTTGTATCTGATCGAGTTGTATTGATGAGTTTTCGCTGCTGTCAAAAGGTTGCTTTTCGTGAGGGTTGAAGATAATTCGGCAACAACCGTGGAGTTGGTTTGATCTGGTTTTGAGGGCATTCTATAGACATCCCGTACATCAGCAGCCTGTAAGTTGGCTCCTAGGGTAGAAGATAATTTTTTTACCATTTCAAAGAGGTTTTCCTTCGTTTCTGCCTTTTGTTTAGGGACATTTCTAATTTGAATACTTGTTTTGCGCGATTGCCTCTCTAGCATATCACACTTCGTATCAATAGTGGTAATTTGTGATACAAGTTTATTGCGGTCTTCCTCCAAATTGTTTATTGATAGCTGTAGATCTTCAACTTTAATAGCCAGAAACTCGATGGATTTTTCTATCTCAAGGTTGGTTTTGTGGGTAGTGACATTTTGGCTTTTAATTTCAGCTATATGTTCTTCTAATACATCCATGCGAGCATTCTGTTGTGAATGTAAAGTAGTCATTATATCATGCAACTCTTCTCTAATTATTGTCCGAATATCTGTGGGCACAGAGCCATCATCTTCGTCTGCAACCCTGCGCCGTTTGCTGTCTCGCTGGGTAATATGTACCACGTCTTCTAATGGAGCTGGGCATTGTGCCAATTTATTAACATCACTTTCCGACATACTGAGTGACCTGTTTAATGGTGGCGAGCGCGCTAGATTTGGCATTATTGATAGTTATTTGCAAGCAAAAAAAAAAAAAAAACAAATAAAAATAATCAGTTCTTTTTCCTCCCTTTCTTGTATACTGTGATCACAATGGGTCAGCAAATATGACCGCTAACGCTTCCGCTTATGTATTGTGGCAAGCTTTCAATCCTCGCTTTGTCCGGAATTTAACGCTGAGTATTGCCGGTCAGTATATGACGGTAATGTTTACTAAGCACAAGCAGAAGTACCAGGCAGGTACCAGGCAGTCATAAGTCACAAGCAGTATTGCAGTATAATGATGGTCAGAGGTCTTTATAAAGTGGTGGCAATCGGCGCATTCATATAAAAATTCCTTCCGTCCAGTATAAGAAGACCCGACGCGCGGCGCTGAAGCTATAGAAATGTAGTTATCTCACCGCAACCGTGTTATTGTTTATACAGTTGTCCTTTTCTCACGTTGTGCACGACAAATTATGCTTGACGCACTGAAGTCCTCGATACACCGGCACCGTTTTGTAACTTATGCACTCCTATTTTTATGTGAGAATTTAACTGTACAAAACACAAGTTTTCGAAATTTAGAATATTTAAATAAGGTTCTGTGACACGTCTACTCATAACAGAGGTCCGGGGGGGAGAGGAATATGACTGAAACAAACGGTTTAAATGTGTTCGAGCATTTCTAGCTCATGTAGTTATTGTAAAATATGTAAGGACTGCGATCAATGGGTGACTGACAAATTAACCTAGTATTCACTATTGGTAAGGTCGGTGAGCCCGAGCCTGACATGCTCACTAAAATGTCCAGACTGGGGGTGGCGTCGTGAGTCGGGTCACTGGATTCCCTCTAATATGGTTGAGTTCAGCGATGGCTGATCCACGCGTCAACTCGTGAACGGGTGCCGCCAGTAGGGACTGGTCAGCTCGGACTACTCAGTGTTACTTATTTCTGTAAATTGGATTTGACACTCGTTCGCAAGCTTTACATGTTACATTGTAATAACATTGTATTAGACATAATACCTTTGTAAACTGACAAAGCCCTTTTGGCGCGTAGGCGACCAATACTGTGTAAATGAGTTTCTTTCGGCGTTTCTTCTCAGCAGTGGTCGTTGCGAAACGCTAGTATCGGAAGCATTTGCACTAAAAATAATTAAAAATAATGACCTTCAATAAGTGATATATTTATCCTACATTTAATAAAAACTTGTGACTTTAGACTTGACTTTTTTGACGAATTTCTTCAAAATTACTAAATACACGAATTTCATTCATCGAAAAACATTTAAAGGCAGCTCTCAACTAAAGATCTAGTATTATATTAGTCAACATGTAATATTCGACACTTGTCCGCGGGGGAAATGCACACTAAAATTACAGGTACCTAATGAGAGGATTGAAAGAAAAATAAACGTAAAACAAAATATAAAAATGTATGAATGTTATATAGTAAATACAGTTAATTATTTATTTACAGTCGAGATATATATCTATAAGCACGAAGCAGTTTGATAACGCTTTAAAAAGTTTTGTTGAAGATTTACATCTATTTAACCACAAAACCACATCAGAATTTTCAAAAAAGGTAAGTACTATACAGGGTATATATTCTTCTTTGCTGGTCTGGGAGAAAAGAAAAAACATAGAATGTACCAGCTGCTTCTCTTCCCGTGCAGATCGTAAAAGCCGATCGAGGGAATGGGCGAGAATCTGAATCATATGAATAGCCGATGCGGTTAGCAACCCATTACTATTATGATTTCCCTTTTCCACCTTCATGCCCACCATTACGCTAAAAGTGGCCTGGGCTTTACCGCCCTTGGCTCTGTCTACCCCGTTAGGGATAAAGACGTGATAGTGTATCTGTATCGGTATCTGTACAGGGTAACTTTTTATGAACCGGCAAAATTTTTGGGGCAAGTTCAAACAATTATAGTGAACTACTTTCTATAAAAAAAGTTATTAACAATCATTAAAAATTTTCGTCCTTCCATACAAAATCCGTTTGGCTGAGCGCTGATATGTGTGGGAGAACGAAAATCGATTTTTAATAACATTTTTTATAGATAGTAGTTCAGTATCATGGACTGAACTTGCTCCAAAAAAATTACCGGTTAGTAAAAAGTCAACATGTATAAGGTGACGGTAAAATTGGCGTTTTAAAAATTTTTATCTTGAAAATCATCGTATTAAAAAATCAGTTTAATCACATTTATCCTTATAACGTACCTACCCTTTAAGGTTAAAAATGTCCCTGTTAGGCCAGCAAAACTGGGCATAATCCAGCCTGCATCTAGCCAGCGTCTTCCTGCGACATTTACCTCTATATTTATAAGACCAAAAAAAATTTTTTTATATTTTGATATAAATTTGTTCCTTGGCGTAAATTGTTCAGTGTCATAGACTGAATTCAGCCTTAAAATAGTTTTAGTGCCTATATTTTGTTAACCCTATATAAAAAATGTGTTTTTTATTCCAGATTCATCTGTACATTCACAAGATGTCCCACTTCTTCACTTATTTGTTTGTTATTTTAACAATATTGGCACCGAATTTCTTCAACGTCGGTCCACTTTACAACAACATTGCTCAAGGTGGATTCAGCCGCCATCCCATCAATATCACCTACGAACACTCTGTCTTATATGTACTACCTTTTGATTATCAAAAAAACTTCAGTGGTTTTCTGATAATCTTCATATTCAACTTGTATATATCATCCATGTGTGCAGTGATTTTCTCTTCTTACGACTTAGTACTTACTTTAATAGTATTTCACTTGTGGGGACATATTAAAATACTAATTTATGATCTTGATAATTTTCCGCGGCCTGGGTTTATGAGGCAGGCATCAAATAATAAGGCAGAGTGCCAATACAATACAGAAGAAATGGTACAAGTAGTTGACAGACTGAAGGGTATCATGAAATATCACTACTATATTATTCGGTAAGTTTGGGTCGTTTTCATTAACCAGTCAGACCAGCCTCTTCGTATAAAAGGTCTTACATAGAACATATATAATTATATTATATAGGTGTTAATATAAACTCAAAATGATATTACTAGTCTCCCACACTAAATCTGAGGGAGAGGGGGTGCCTGAAAAACAGCGTCACCTCGAACCTTTGGTTCAAGGTGACACATGCTGAGGCACTCCTTTGCCTAAAAGCATTTAGGTTTTATAATTATAGCATAGTTTAATTAATAATAACAAACTGTACCTAATTTGGCAATAAATGACTTTTTTATTTATTTATTTATTACTTATGTGACAAAGATTGAGTGTAGCGTAATATTAGATGGTAATTATACAAACTAAATTATAACATCTTTCTAAAAATTTATCCCGAGGCCTGAGTAAGTTATCTACCTACATCATATCCTAATGTTCATTATCCAAATGTTGAGACCTTTAATTTATAAACATTTCGGTGTGTAAACATTTCCGGGATATTTTTAGACTCGCGGGCTAAACTGAAGTTACCACACATACGAGTATAGTATGATTTAAGGGTCGGCACCATGTAAAATGGGTTTGCGCGGGCAACAAGTTTGTACAGAAAGCGTTTGATTTAAGTCAAATAATGTACACACATAGATAGAGGAAGAGTTGGGACAGTAGACGAAAAAAAGGATTTTTTAAAATATTTTGTAGTTTTCCTAAAAACAAGCATTGAATTTACCCAAAAACATGCAAAACGCACTTTGCGCGGGCAATAGTTATGGCTTAAGTAGAAAAGACCACTAAGAAAATTACATACCTAGTTATAGGTGAATAAACTAGCCAGTAGACGAAAACCGTATTTTTTAAATTTTCATTCAGAAAAAGTAAGATAATTGTAAAGAAACCTGAAAGAAATATTTTAGAAAATCTTGCTACAAACTGGCTTGTTTTTCAGCGTAAAGAAATATTCTAACAAGGGATTGCATATATTTTATAAAAATAAAGGCTATTTTGAAACATTATTCTTAATATTTGCTTACAATGCAATCACGCAATAATAAAAAAAACAATTTTAAAAATTGGATGTTTTGCAACGTTTTTGACAGAATTCTCTGAAATGGCGGACATGTTTCTTCCATACAAATTTAGTTGCCCGCCGGGCGTTCAGGAAGGAGGCCGTGTCGAATTTTTCAAAAAAATCCATTTTCGAATTACGTAAAATTGCATTACAGTCTAAAATATTTCAATAAAAAACTATGTACAAACTGCCAAATTATGTCATACTTTTGCTACACTATGGTACAGTTTTGACATTCAAGCAAAGATGTAATGCTATCCCAGATACGGCATCGCACATTTTTTTTTTAATTTTATTGAAAATTAAGTCAATGAAAAAAATAATTTGGTTTGATTTATTACCTATATTTTTTAATTGGCGATTGGGGTGAAAATCGGATTGGAACTTTCTCGGGTCGCGGAATCATATTAACTGTTTTTGTAATAAAAGCTGCTGTTTAGTTAGGGTTTTACAATTATTTTGATGGGTGATTCAGTCTGAAATTTTGAACAACTTTTCCCCATGAATGTATATCAAAATACGAATTGACATTATGCGTAATATATCGAACCACAGGCTACACTAGATCTTTACTTGGCTAGGCAGGCAGGCTATAGTAGGCTATTTATATATACTAATATTATAAAGAGGAAAGATTTGGTTGTTTGTTTGTTTGCATTACATGGCTCCGAAACTACTGGACCGATTTAAAAAAAACTTTCACCGTTGGAAAGGTACACTATCGCCGAGTGACATAGGCTTTGTGTGTACCAAGGGCGAAGCCGGGGTGGACTGCTTATATAGTATAATGATATTAAAATAACAGTCAAAAAACAAAAAAAATCTGCATTTTCATACAAAAGTGTGCAGCCGCCCGGAAATTTGTATAGGAACCGATTTTTTTGGTGTTTTTAGGGTTTCGCTTATCTGTCTGTCCGTAAGTCACAGTCAATTTGCTACGAAACTATTAGAATGATTTAGTTGAGATTTAGTACCTACACTTATGTAACTTAGTGACCCAAAGATAGACGTATAACAATGAAATTTAAAAAAGGGGGCCACTTATGGTGGGTAAATTAGACATAAAAAAAAAGTTTTGATAACAAAATCGTGTGACATATCAAATGAAAGAACTTTTTATGACAATTTTAAATATATATATATATATATATATATATATATATATATATATATATATTATTACTTCTTAGATCGGTATTTTTAAGTTATTTAAGAAAATGGGCGAAAATTGACCCCCCCTACTAAACTACTGGACCGATTCAGTTGAAATGTGGTGCACATAATGTAAATTTGTGACCCAAAGACGGAAGTAAAATGTAGGTAAATGAATAAATAAAAAAAAAATGGAGCCACTTATGGGAGATAAATGAGACATTAAAAAAAGGGTTTTGTGAACTACATCGCGTAAAATATCAAATGAAAGAGCATTTTATGATAATATTAAATATGTTTTTCTAAATTTTTTAAGTTGGTGTTTGTGGAAGTTATTTTTGAAAATAAATAGTAAAAATACCCTTATCTCCGAAACCCTGAACCCAAACTTTTGAAAAATATACAGTTAATGGTTCTTTACCTATAGATTACAGGAAAACCTATGAGAAGATAAAAAATAAAAGGGTGCAATAATGCTAATTACTGCTTCATTAATCAACCAATTTTTTTAGCTGTTTTCAGGAAAAGATTTCTACACTACACTAAAAAGTGCTCTTTGTTGATTCGTTAAAAATATTGTACAAAATCAAACAGTCAAGTCATTGATTGAGCACATACAGCTGCTAAGCCAAGACTGTTGATCTGTTCAACGTGCAATCCTTTTTTACCCTCCGTATTTACATAATAAGGTGAATAGAAGTGAAAGGTGTTACGATTGCAGATGCTCGCTAAACGTATTGTTTCACAAAGAAAATTCAAATGTGTACATTTTCTGTCAGTGGATCACAAAACGTGTAGTTTTCCAAGTTACCGCTCGCGTAAAATACTATACGATTGTATTTTTGAGAACGTCCTGTCAGCGATAAGTAATATTGATTTACGCAGAAATATCATAAATTTGTCTATGGTTCCCTAGAATTTCAACTTAACCAAAATAAACGGGCACGTGCCGTGACGGGCCACGTCCAGTGTAGAGTTCCGTAGTCAGTACCTACTTGTTTTATGTAACTAACAACTGCCTAACTTTAGGTCTGAATTCAGTCCATGATACTGAACAACTTTCACCAAGGAACAAACGAAATACAAAAATTATTTTTGATTAATTAATAACAAACGAAATACAAAAAATATTTTTGATGAATAATATTTATGGAATATGTAAGGACGAATCACACTAATTAAGCTAGCCCCAAAGTAGATTTTAAACTTGTATTATGGAATACTAACTCAATGATACTATATTTTATGATAAATACATACATAGATAAACACCCAACACCCAGGGTAATTTGAAAAAGACCATTTTCTAATTTGCCCTGGCTGGGGCTCGAACCCAGAACCTCCGGATTAGCGGTCTAGCGTGTTAACAATTACGCCACGGAGGTCGAATGGAAAGCAAACATTTTCTTTTATATTTAATTATGTGTTCCTTAGGAAAAGTTGTTCAGTATCATGAACTGAATCCACCTTAAATTAGTTTATGTACAGGGAGACGTTATATACCTACTACTGCCGTGAATTTTTTTAAGTGTCCATATACAACCGTTTAACTGACAGAGAGGGGAGACACATGATTCTAACAAAAATTTGCAATCAAAAACCAAATATTTCACAAACGGATTGCTAAAACGAAAAAGGGTGTTCATAATCTTACAATATTTTTGAAAGACCTATTCAACGAAGACTCACACCACACATTTTTTTTTCAAGTTTTTATTACCACATATCCATGCCCATGCCTAATTACAGCTTTCTAGTACTAATAGTCTATGTGTAAAACTGGGGACAGACAGACAGACAGACATGACGAAACTATAAGGGTTTCTTGTTTACTACGGAACCCTAAAAAGCTGCGTGAAACAAAACAGATTCTCTATTCTAAGGGTTCTTTGTCATTTGCGCTTTAACAAATTTCAAAATACGAGTAATCAAAACCACTTGTGCATATATTTCGCTCCACTTCGCATACGATAAATTCAAAAATTGATGGATGAATGACCGTGCTTTTACAGGTTAAGCAACTTCTAGCTTGGTCACAGTTAGGATGGATGACCGTGCTTTCAATCTTAATGTTGTCCAAGTCAAATATTGAGATTCTAATGAATAAATTTCAGTTTCCTCTACCTACATAACTTGGCAGCTATTTAAATTTCAATTGTTTTGTCGGAATTTGAACTTGGCATTTTTACATTTATGTTTTTGATGGGGTAAAATAAACACCCAAGAACCAGGACAAATTAAAAAAGGCCATTTACCAACTTGCCCTGGCTGGGAATCGAACCCAGAACCTCCGAGTGACGGACTAGCGTGTTAAGGAATCGCCACGGAGGTCGACTAATAAATTGAAAAAGTAATAAATTTTACGCAAGATTCGAATACCTATAACTTGGATTTTTTAGAAAGTGCTATATGAATTTCACATATATTTAAACTCGCTTTTTAAATAAACGTCTTGCATTCACGCACACTACTGTATTTTCGACTTTACTTTTTCTACTGAAAGCCTGTCTACTAAAGTGTTAAGTACATTATAATGACGTCTGCCAAGGCCTTAATTCAGAAATAATAATTCAAACAAAATAATTATTTGATTTGATTAATTTGAAAATTTTAATAAATATCGCGGACTGGAAGTCTTGACGAAAAGAAAAAAGTAAGCTATATACTAATTCTACGTTACAATTTATGATAACCTACATCTATTGTCCCGTTTACACATTATTAACTCTATGCATTTTCATCTTGACATTTTTATCCCCCTAGCGGGAAAATTTTGCATATTTCAGAGCCAAATCCGACAATCCGTGGCTTTGTGCATACCGTCCTTAAGGCCCCGCCAGTTCAGAGCCAAGAAAACTGCGAGTATTTTTTAAAAATCACTGTAATTAAACTACTTCAGCTTATTCTTCAAAAAATTTACATAAGAATTTTAAGGCTTTTCTACAGACACCTACAATATCTAAAACACGATTGAGCATTTTTGGCTTGATAGAAAAAAATCACAAACATACCTCTAAATTAGCCTAAATTTGCCTTTATAAATACACATTACTATTTTATACAATCACCTTTTTATATGAAAATTATACCAAAAAATGTCTTAACTAAATCCGTTTTGGCTACAAAAAAAAATTAAATATATAATACAAAAATAATAATAAATAAAATACAGTGAAATATTCGTCGAGAGCAAAGAAAGACCGGAGCCGTGCTCGACGATGTTTCGCAGTGTTTTATTTATTATTATTTTTGTATATAGATATAAAATAGTAATATGTATTACGAGTAAAAAGGCAAATTTAGGCAAATTTAGAGGTATGTTTGTGTTTTTTTTCTATCGAGCTAATAATGCTCAATCGTGTTTTGGCTATTGTGGGTGTCTGTTTGAATGTAATTTTTTTAAGAAATAAACTGTAGTAGTTTAAAACAATTATTTTTCAAAAACACGCACAGTATTGCAAATTGTGAACCCACTTCGCCATAACACCCGAGCCAAAATTAAATAGAGGAGTGTTATAAGTTTGATATTTATGTGTGTAGGTATATGTAATTTTAATGTGTATTTATTATAAAATAAAATCGGACAAGTGCGAGTTAACCTCGCGTGGAGAGGGTTCCGTACAATTTATTAAATTACCTATTAAAGGTTTACCTGTAATTCAACCAATGAACTATATTTTGTATTTTTTTCAAAATTGTAGGCTCAGTAGTTTCGGATATATTTATTTTCGTCTTCTTTCATGAATTAAATCAAAGCTATATATTTTAGAATTATAACAAATATATATTTGCGATCCTCATAATGAGCCCTTTCATTTGATACATGACACAGTAAGGTTTGCAAAACTTTTTTTTTTCAATTTCCTAATTTGTCCCTCAAAAATGACCCTTATTTAAAAAAAAAAGATTTACTTTGCACATGTGTGTTTGGGTCATAGGATTACGCCATCCTACCAAATTTCACCTGATTTGGTCCAGTAGATTCGGAGCAAATTGGCTGTGACAGACGGACGGACAGACAGATGCACGAGTGATCCTATAAGGGTTCCGTTTTTTCATTTTTTGTACGGAGCCCTAAAAATGTAATAAAAGAAAAACATTTACTTCATTTTTATAGGTATATTTAAATTTTGTCTTAAGTAGCATTCATATGTGTGACTGTTTCAGATACAACAACGTTGTTTCAACTGCATTTGGCCCAAACATTGCGATATACTACGCATTCCATCAAATTAGCGGTTGTCTTCTGCTTCTGCAAATGTCTGAATTGGTATAACGATGTGCTCTACTATCTATTATTACCACTAACTAGGTACATACCTATACGCCCCTTGCAGTGCGGTCACAGCAGAGTTCTTCTTTTGGACCAAGGGCCGCAGAGGTGCCACCCTTTCTTACGAGTACAAGGGGTTACATGAATTTTCCGGGATCCAGTTCTGCTTCTGCCCCCATTTGAAATAAATTATTTAAAAGGAAACGGAGATAACATTTACAATTTTGTCTCTAGTAAGCGATAACCTTTCAAACTATTTTATGAACTACTGTTTACAGTTTAAAGTGAGAACGTAAAGCTTTTCTTCGCTGTTGGCAACCCAACATTAACTTGTAATTTTTATTTTTCTTTGACGGCAACTTTTGTTATTTCCGCCTTCTTGTTCGCTTGTGTGCCATTAAAACAACACGTCTAAATTGATCTCGTAGATTTTTATTATTTATCCAGCACAAACAGTCCATTCATCTTTCCATACATTCAATACACTTTTTGTTCATGGTCCTCCGAGCCGGATATGAACCAGCGACCTATGGACGAACATTTGCCAAAAGTGTAAATACTTATCTTGTATTTCAGGAGCCCAAAGCATTAGTTCGCTTCGGCCCTATGACAGTAGCCATGTTGGAACTTTTCATCCAAATGTCTGTGATATTCGAGCTACTGACCTCAATGGTATGTTATTCTAAGATTTCATATACTTATAACTGTAAGTAGTTTTACCCCGAAAAACCCCGATATCTAACCCCTTAACCGATTTAACTGAAGTTTGAACTTGAAAATAAATAAATAAATATATAGGGACAAATCACACTGATTAAGCTAGCCCCAAAGTAAGTATTTAAACTTGTGTTATGGGATACTAACTTAACGATACTATATTTTAAGATAAATACATATATAGATAAACACCCAAGACCCAGGTCAATTTAAAAAAGGCCATTTTCCAACTTGCCCTGGCTGGGGATCGAACCCAGAACCTCCGGATCAGCGGTCAAGTGTGTTAACCATTACGCCACGGAGGTCGTCAAATAAAATAGTCCTTAAATTTGTTTATGTCCAACGTATAAGTAAGTATAATTATGTACATATACTTACTTATACCTATGTATCTATGTGTGCATAGAAACGCCGTCGTTTTTCATGTCAAACAAAGTAAGTAAGAATTCCACCAAAAACATTCTGTAAAAAACTAGCCAAGTCTCGATGGAGCTGCTTGTTTATCTCTAAAAAGTCATGAATCTGGACAAAGTCGTGCTAAGTCTAAGGGTCCTTACTGCGATTTCTTTATTTTTATAGTTAGTGTTGTATGACTTGGCCTTGGCTTGTATTTATATGCGTATTAAAAGCAGAAGGGGAGGCATTCGCCCAGCAGTGGAACGCTATAGGCTAGATTAAATTAGAAGATGTGTCCCACTACGCTGGATTTTTGCAATGACAGTCGATTTATTTATGTACCAATAGTAGAAGGAGGGGCATTACCATATCTCTAATACAGCTGAGACCAGCTGAGGGATTCTTCATCAGATACTTCAGACCTTCGATTTTTGACATCAAATGAAGCGGCCCACCAAGTTGAATATTTTTTGTAAAGGCGGTATGTCGATCTCTAATAGTTTGGTTGGGCTCTTGTGTTTTCTAATCAGGGTCACCAGTACTCCAGATCTTCGATTATCCTTATTTTTATAGTTTTTCTTTTATGTGGCCATTAAACCCTAACCCTGTACCAAATTTCAGCTCTCTGAGTTTATGGGAAGTACTAGTTCTATTTTGATGATCATGAGTGAGTGAGTAAGTGTCATAAATGCGAAACTTTGCTTTCGCTTAACTTCTGAACTAAATAACCTACAGACTTGAAATTTTGGATTTTAAGTATGTGATTATAGCTTACTGGATGACGAAAATTTCTGCGTTCTGGTCTTATCCAGAGGTTCTCAAATAGGGGCCTAAAAATGCGGCGAAATGGTTCCAGTAAAGGATGGTACGGCAGTGTTTGCTTCGCGCTCGACTTGGCGTGCCCCCAGATTTAATTTATAGAACAACTATGTATTCTACTTTCTATTAAATTACAAATGCGAAAGTTTGTAAGTATGGATCATTGACAGTACATAGATCTCGTTAGTATGGATTATGTATATATGTATAGACTCGGATATATGTATGTTTGTTTCGCTTTCATGCCGAAACGGCTGAAAGCGTTTTATCCCGTAATAATGAGCGCCACGGCCGCGCTTGGACACACCGACACTCCTCATCCCCCGCGACCCCTACCACGGCTGTGATGGAAGGGAGGTTGTCGTCACCCCCTTCCCTCACAGCCAGGCTATTCCCGCCTGGGATGGCCTAGGCTCCACCGGGCCCGGGGAGGCCTTAGCCTCAACCCGAGCAATGAGTTCCTCTTAGCTTGCCCGCAGATGCCCAGTCCGACGATACTGAGCCCCCCAATCGCGACAAGATGGGAACCCGGGGGGAAGACATATGATCCCTGCTTTATGTTTAATACAATTTAATCCAAAGTCACAAGGGCTAATTTATTTTATTTCTTGAATAATCGAGAAAATTTTAAGCAATCGTGTTTTCGAAACATATACTGTATAGAGTTAGTCCTGAACTTTGCTGTGTTTTTATTTCAAAGTGAGTATTTCGTTAATATTGATAATATGTATTTAAGATCGCTCTAAGTACTATCAGGGTCATACGGCCTCCTAGAATAGAAGTTTACTGATTAATGGTCAACTTTTGGATGATGGGGCGATTCAGACCGTCTAGTCCGACAAATTTCTTCTTCTTCGTCTAAGCGCGTTCCCGGTTGCATTCTCAGCGGTGCTGCTTCGGAGCACGGGGTGCGCTTTCCCGCTATTTCTTCTCCAAATATAACATGCATGTCAATGGTCACCCAAGGATGCCAAAGACCTTGCAAAATGGAGAAGAAATAGCCGAAACAATGTAAATGATTTGGTTATAGTTTTACGACCGGCCACCTGCTTGATGTCAACCCTTTTGGGAGTGGTAATGACTTTGCGTGTCCAACTGAAGTAAAGTTCACTTCATTCAAAATTGTCTTCTTTAGTCCGCGTATGACAGCTTACTGCACCTAACCTAGCCGCTCTGCAATAATGCCACGTCAACAAATGTTGGAGGACGTAAAGAAAAAGTTTCCTTTCATCGGTAAGTAAATTTCTTATTAAATAGTATTCAATTTATTTTAAAATCAATTATTTCGTGTTTTGTTTAACTTTTATACTGAAATCTACTGACTGAGTGAAAATCGCATATTCAAAATCCATTGCTTGCATTAGTAACAAAATTTTGATGGCCTAATATTTACAACACGCAATGAAAATAAAACGATGAGATACTTTCTCATTCATTCGTTGTCATACACTTGTCATTAGTCGTTCAAATGAAGCGTTATTTTAACGATAGTGTTGTACAGTGTTATGACTTATGATTCTAAATCGATTAGGGAAACATTGGTTTGAGAGGTAATGTTAGCATTGAGATATTATGTGACATAAGTGTGTTTGTAATATTTTTTTAAAAAATAACATTTATTGACCGAGCGAGCGAAGCGTCTCAGTTTCGAGATCAGCCGAAATTTTGTCTGTCTGTTCTCTCCTACAGATCACATTTTTAACCGATTTTGACGAAAATTGGCACGCAAGTTCCTTGATTTATATAATTTATTAAGTTAATCGCGATTTTGACGTGACAACGTCTTATAAATTGGTTAGCCGGGTGACACTTCAAGAAACTGCGTTACGCTCCGCTCACGTTATGCGCTCACAATGAGAGCGAGTGAGAGGCACGCGTGCCTCTCACTCAAAGTCGTTGTCACGTAAAACTTTCGCCCGTATACCGACTTTACAGGCAACCAATTTTTTTGATTGGGGGGAAAATAAGGGGAAGAAGTGGGGGAAGTTTGCAATAGCATTATTTATCGACGCATTTCAGTCTTGAGAGGCATACTAACCACTCGGCCACGAATATACGCGACAGCGACGTCGCTGTCGCGTATATTCGTGGTCGAGCGTCAGGACTTAATTCGATACAAAATGTTGCAAAAAAGGGAGAGTGGAGGAGGGAAAACTGAGAAAAGTTTTCTTTAGCGTTATACATGGACGGATTTCAATTCTTAAAAAAATTTTGGATAATTTATACTTAAGGTACCGTACCTGAATTTTCCGAAGGCAGCACTGGACCCTGGAAAATTCAGGTACAGCCTTCTTCTTCGAACGCCAGAGAGTACTTAATTGAGAGAAGTAATTCAAGTTATATATTCGTTTTGCTCGCTCAATCACGTTTGTGCTGGGTACAGAAAGAGATAGAATGGTTCGTTCGGCTTCAATCATGTCTGCCGAAAATGGCCGGTGTGGCGCTCGGACTCTAGGTACGTATTCGTAAGGATAACTTAATAACGTTTCGTATCGTATCTAGTAGGTAACGGACAACGTGGAGGAACGTCAAAACTCCACGTTCCGCGAGCACAGGCACGGTTTGAGATACTTATCTGTTATTTGACGGTTACTCGGTATCATTTTACTCGGATATCAAATCTATACTAATATTATAAAGCGGAAGAGTTTGTTTGTTTGTTTAAACGCGCTAATCTCAGGAACTAATGGTCCGATTTGAAAAATTCTGTTTTTGTTGGGTAGTCCATTTATAGAGGAAGGCTTTAGGCTATATAACATTCCGACAACCACGCGAACGAAGTCGCGGGCACAGCTAGTAACGTAATATATTGGTAACATGTTCTTCCGCGCTAATATTTCATTTAATATTAGAACGCTCGGTCCCTCTATCTATGAAAGAAAATCGCATTAAAATCCATTGCGTAGTTCTAAGTGCATATACATACATACAAAGGGGCAAACGGCGAGAAGCTACTTGTAATCGACTGAAAATCGAATTTTCATTCATTTTCATTCACTTGGTCGGTGTCTGAATCGATTTAACACGGACAGTGTTCTCATCACTAAATGTCACCACTGACATTAATTTTGACAGTTCAAAATTGGCACTCAAGGATTTCATACAAATTGAAAGATTTTATTTATCTAGTACCCTGAGCTAGTACCTATATACAGATCTGTGGTCTGTGGTCTAGTCCGACAAAGGAACATTTTTTACTTTGGGACCACAGACCTAGAATTTTTTTGGACCAATGCATACACAATTATTCTGATACAAATTGTTCTATAAAAAAGAAAATACTTTATTTCTCTTTGTACAAAAAGCAAGATACTTTATTTGTCGAACGGGTAGGTACTTTGGTTTATTATCTTAAAATTTATAAAAGGAACATTATCTTTAATATTTCCTGAGTATTGGCGATTATTGCGGACCTCTAAATTTTGGGACAACTATCCCATATAGTTGCTAATTCCATATAAATTACGTTTAGGATAGATGCCCTGTCGAGAAAGAAGACATCTATTCCGCAAAAACTTTGATCGCCGTCCCATGAAATCGCACAGAGACATGCAAAACTTACTTGTAGATGCAGAGTCTCTCGACAGATAAATTTAATAACATGTGTTTCATTTGAGAAACTAGAGTAATTGCAATCAGGGCAACTATACCCCCGGGGCGACTATCCGGGTTTTACCCTATATGCTAAACACTTTTGTATGAAAAAAAAATATCTTTTTTCTTGAGATTTCAGCATTTGTACAAAAGGAAAAGTTATCCACCGTTGACGGGATGAGCATGAGTCGCTACTTCAAATAGTCAACCGTAATAACATCCTGTTAAAATAGTTGGTGAGTTGAAAATAACCGTTGGTGAGTTGATAATAAAAGGTCTTATCATTCACCTGCAGAATGAACCTTTGATGAGAGCTGCGTACAGTGTACCTTGGGAGTGTATGGATGCCAAGGCTCGAGTTCTAGTGTTGATGATATTGAGACAGACTCAAGTGCCCCTGGGACTGAAAGCTCTGGGAATAGTAGATGTGGGATGTAAGACCATGGCAACGGTAAGCCAGTTAAATTTAATATTAAAAAAAAATTTAAAAAAATTACCTGTCCTAGGCCAACATCATGTCAATACCTTATTCCATCCTGCCACATTTACATACCTACGGTAAGTCATCACCTCTCCAGCAACGTCGGACTTTAAACATAGGAATTAGAGGGATTGACGCATCAGTCAAAGTTGCGAGTCGCACATGATAACAGCCGCACAGGACTGAGACTGGTGGCGTCAACCGAGAGGAGTATTACATACAGAACAGAATCTCCTAAGGTACGCGCAATATGCGTCCCCGTTCCCCGTCCCCGCACCTCTCTCTCGTTCTTGTGCCTAGTGAGCTAGAATAAACCTTTCGTCAGTCTGGCTAGTAGGGTTTCGCCACATCAAGTGGCGCTTTCGCTTCAGGGTCATTTCACACCGAAACGTGACGCGACGCGACTTGACGCGCACTTTCAAAGAAATATTCTACACAAAAAGAATAATTTCAGTTGCTGCTAAGTTCGCCGCGCTGCGCCGCGAGTACCTTTTTGGACATAAAACAAGTTCTAAATTTCTGCCACGCCACTTCGCTTCGTGTCGGTTAGGTCTCCACCGCATCTCGGTGTGAGCCTACGAATAATAAATTGTCATGTGAGCTAACTCTTAGGGCCCTTACATAAGACGTTTTTTGTACGCGCGTTTGTATCGATACAAATGCAAGTTGAACGCTCAGCAAACGCAAGGAAGCCGGCACGTTATAACCTTTACACACGATTCTGGCGTTTGTATCGATACAAACGCCACGTTTTTCGAACGCAACCAGGACGCGCTGTATTATTTGTAATCGCGTTTTTATACCGCGCGCTATATCGATGTGCACTATCTTCATATATATGTATATAGTGTTGCGACAAAAAACGTGTACCTAACATCTCCCAAAACGCGATGAATACGCGCAAAGGATGCGCGTATCAAAAACGCGCGTCGTACGAGCGTAAAAAATACGTCGTGTGGAAGGGCCCTTAGTGTTAAAATAGGGTGCCACCGTAGAAGACAAAATTATTTGTTTTGTTATAAGGAGACGACGTTATATTGCCATTTGATGCCACCAGATGCCAGTTGGTAAACTTTTGCTTAGGTATTTTTATTCTAAGCTCTGATCTTTTACTTTTACATAAACAAAAGAAAACGAGACAAAATAAGAAATGGTTGTTACAGATTTTGAAGACGAATATATCATATTTCGTAATGTTACGAGCATTTGCAGCGAAAGAGTGAAAATCATCTACAATTTTCTTCTTCATTCTTCTTTTCCTTCACCTATTATAATATTCAAGACACTTATTAGGAACTTAGGTAGGTAACCTACTTATGAGATACATTTTTGTTTGGCAAATTTTGTTTCATTTCGTTACCTTTTAATTTTTTGTCACAATAGACCTGTACAGTACAGCTATCTGTGCAGCACTTATTGTGTATATTGCGACTGAAAGTTGAAACAAATACAAGGAAATGTATGATGCCACAATCAACGACAACGGCGACTTTTTAGGCGTATTTTGGTGCGACACAACGCGATTATTATTTCAGTTGCCAGGTTAGGTTTTAACTGTACCCGAGGCTTGATCTCATTTTACCCTAGATAGGATATTTTTATCCGACTTCAAAAAAGGAGAAGGTTATCAATTCGACTGTACCCTGTATTTAGAGTTCCGTAGGTACCCAAAGGGTAAAAACAGGACCCTATTACTTAGACCACTCTCCGTCTGTCTGTCTGTAACCAGGCTGTATCTCATGAAACGTGATAGCTAAACAGTTAAATTTTCACAGATAATGTATTTCTGTTGCCCTGTTTGTGGTTTCGGTATTGAATAGGAACTCCATCTCTTCCTGTAGATGTCATAAGAGGCGACTAAAGGATTGAGCACAGACATTAACTCGTGCTACAATTGCATTCCCAAGGAAAGTTAAAGTCAGGCGGCGTGGCGGCGGCCGTTTGTAAAATTTTTCGCCAAAAGAGGGTTGACGTCAGTCTGGTCATAAACTATAGCCAAATCTTTTCTGATCCGGCTTTTTCTTCTCTTTATCTTGTCTATTTATCTCTCTCGTGGGTCTAATGGGAGAAATTTCTCAAGAAATAAGTAGCACTTAATTACCTTCCTACTATGTTTTCGTATTTTCACATTTATTGTTTGTAAATATTCAAGTGTACTTGAACCAATAAAAAATGATGAGTTGGTAACATTATGAATGATGATCATATTCATATGATATGTTAGGTTAGGTTTCATCTGGAAACCCTGGCCTATTTTCTATTTCTTCCCTTTGAAATTGTTTTTCACCAAAACGATACTATTTTTTTTTATTTATTTTTTTATTATAGTTAGGTAATTATTTTTGCCCGTAGTCCTACGGCATATTATTCGGAATTTTATTTCAAATTTTAAGGTAAAAGGCCCTAAACTGGCAATATTCCGCAAACGATATCGCGTGAATTCGTGGCATGGTTGAGTGAATCCTATCGGGTTGTTCACAGCAAACTATAATATAATCAGTAGCGGCGTTAGGGTAGGGCGCGGTAGAGCTAAAACCGGCACTGAATATAATAATAATATAAGCCTTTTAATTCAGATAGATGGTTACATTTGTAACATTATTAAATTAATGCATACGGGAATTAACGCGAAACGTACCTTTTTTTATTTATTTTGCTGACGTTTCGTTCGGGTTTCACCGAACGTGGTCCCAGCTTAACTAATTAATTAATGAGTCAAGCTGGGACCACGTTCGGTGAAACCCAAACGAAACGTCAGCAAAGTAAATAAAAAAAAGGTACGTTTCGCGTTAATTCCCGTATGCATTAATTTAATAATAATGCAACGCGATAGTTTAAAAGTATTTATTTGTAACATTGTCTTTTATTTTATACCAATTATCTAGGTCTCTTCCAGCTGTCTGTTGCCCGTTTTCGGCAAAGGCCTCCTCTACTGCTTCCAGGTGTCACGGTTGCCGGCTGTTCTAGTCCATGTCTTTCCTGCCACAGCCTTTATATCGTCTACCCATCTTCGCCATGGTCTGCCTCGTTTTCTCTTTTTTTTATTATTGTTTTTGACCATTTATCACTTCCCCTAATAGTGTGTCCTGTCCATTTCCATTTCATTTTATTAACAGTTAGTGATACATTCCTTGTCTTTGTCAGTTTCTTTATAGTTACAAGTTTTACTCTCTGACAGTCTCTTAACTCGTCTCTAACATGCTTCGTTCCATTGAATTTTGACAAGTTTCGAGCTTCTTATAGTTTGCTTTGGTCATAGCCCAAGTTTGGCATTCGTACGTAAGTATAGGCAGTATACAGCTATCAAAGAGTTTCTGCTTGATATTTATGTTAGTACTTCAAATACGTCGCAAGTAAAATTTGGAATAATTTGCCCCCACCACTTCGTAATTTCTCTTTTTTTATTTATTTAATTTATTGCACTATAAAATTAATGTACAATAGGTATAATCTTAACGCTAAGCGCTGTCTACCAGAGAATACCTTTGGGACGTATAAGAGAAGGCGATAAATGGGGTGCAAGCGTATACAAAACAGGAATAAGAAAAAATGTATGTATATTTCTACTTACTAGGTAAGATACATAAACTACGCCTACATATAAAATTAAATAACATATAATAACTTATGTATAAAATATAGATATAATATATTAATATCTCCAAATATATACTTACATAAATATTTTAAAATAGATAAACATTCATAGACTACTACAGCATAGCTTGCTCATGGAAGTGTCAAACTATAAGTGATTTAAAATGATCCCGCGTTTGTGCTCTCATAATGTTGTCAGGGAGGGTATTCCATAGTCGTACGGCCGTAACGCCAAAAGAATTTGAGAGAAACCCAGTACAGTGAGAAGGAATCTAAAGAGTTAATTTATCAGAAGAGCGCAGAACCCTATCATGAGTGGAGCATAAGAGCTGAAATTGGGAAGTTACATAGTTAGGTGCAAACAAATTATAAAGTATACCGTGTAGCTGACACAATATGTGAAGGTTTCTGCGCTGTCGGAAGCTCCGAGCGATAAGCAGAGATGTGGTCATATTTACGTAGACAGAATCAAATGAAGTCGATTAAAAAAAAAGTATGCTAACAGCATCTTCGCATATTAAAGAAAATGCGCCTGATTTTGAAGATCTCGTGGAACCTAAAATCGTATATAAGCAGCCAAAGAACTAAATTATATAAGGTAGGGTCGCTTGGCCGGTTAGCAACCACCCTTCGGTTGGTGACCACTTGACGGACTTAGTGTCTTAAAATCAAGTACGAAATAATTAAATTTTTAACAAAAAAAAACACAACCCTCTTCAATTTTTTTAAGGAGTTTCTTCCATATCTCCAAAGTTCTTCATCATATCTTCACCAAATTAAAATGGGACCAACTTGGTAGTAAAGACTTTCAAATAAAAAAAGAAACATCAAAATCGGTTTACAATTGGCGAAGATATTGCGTAACAAACATACAATACCCGGCACATAAGTTGACCCAAAATGGCGGCTCTGGGCAGGTATAATTAGAGGAAAAAGTGACCGCCATTTTGGGTCAACTTATGTGCCGGGTATTGTACATAAAAAAAGAAAAAAAAACTTTCAGTCGAATTGATAACCTCCTCCTTTTTTGAAGTCGGTTAAAAAAAAGCACGACGCTCGGCGCTTAATGGTAAGTTTCATTAGTTATTTCATGTTGTATACACAAGTAAGATTTTTTTAAGTACAATCGTTAAGTTTTGACGTGACAACGTCTTAAATTAGGTTGCGGCTGGGAGTCACTTATGAAAAAGTGTAACGCTCGGTAACGTTACGATGAGTCACCGAACGAGAGAGAGGCCCGCCGAATGCCTTGCGTCTCTCTCCCACTCAACTATGATCGGTCTGCCGCGCGCGTTGTCACGTAAAATCTTCGCCCGTAAAACCGACTTTACAGGCAACCATTTTTTATATTAATTTAGTAGTATTTTGCTATTTTTATAATAAATTTTAAAATAAAATCCAGTGGTCGAAAAACCGAAGTGCATATTTGCAAAAATGTTGGATTGCGGCCACATGGTCGCAATCCAACATTTTTCATCAACAATCCTAATGGTTCATATAGGACAGTAACAATTTAGGGTAGCATTGTTATAGTGTAAAGATGCAATTCTTTAGTACGCGACCGCCAGTTTATAAAAAAAAAAAATGGTTGCCTGTAAAGTCGGTTTTACGGGCGAAGATTTTACGTGACAATAATACGCCAGATCATAGTTGAGTGGGAGAGAGACGCAAGGCATTCGGCGGGCCTCTCTCTCGTTCGGTGACTCATCGTAACGTTACCGAGCGTTACACTTTTTCATAAGTGACTCCCAGCCACAACCTAATTTAAGACGTTGTCACGTCAAAATAAACAATATTTTTTTAATAAATAAAAAATATGGCTATTAATATATTTAAAGGCAAAATAAAACATGTGTATTTTAAATCAGTTATAAAATTAAATGTTTTATTGGCATATTTTAAATATTAAAATAGTGGTCGCAAACCAGCTTACTGGTGGTCGTAAACTGAAAAAAGCGGTCGCCAACCGGCGAAATGGCTGTTTTTTCACTTTTTCAGTTTTTATAATATTTAATGGGTAAAAGCATTGTATTTTATGTTTTATATCTAAACTAGACTATAGGTACCTACTTGAGACTAATTAACACTTACATAATAAATGTAGGTAACATTTTCTTTTACTCGTCTGAAGTGAGTAACTCAGCTAACAGGTTGCTAACCGGCTTCCTTACCCTATTCTAGCACATTAAAAAATTATATTATTGTTTGATGTTCACTTTACAGTAATTCCTTTGAGAAAAAATGGTTGCCTGTAAAGTCGGTTTTACGGGCGAAGATTTTACGTGACAACGCGCGCGGCAGACCGATCATAGTTGAGTGGGAGAGAGACGCAAGGCATTCGGCGGGCCTCTCTCTCGTTCGGTGACTCATCGTAACGTTACCGAGCGTTACACTTTTTCATAAGTGACTCCCAGCCGCAACCTAATTTAAGACGTTGTCACGTCAAAAATTGAAAAATTACGGCGACATATGTTTTAAATGTTTTTAAAAACAAATTAGGGTACATGAAAAACATATAAAAAAAATAATATTGATAGGTATATGAACCACCCGGTTAAGCACACGCACGCACGCAGTCGCCGTCACCGTCAGGTCGCGTATATTCGTGGCCGAGCAGTAAAGTTAAAATCTGATTATTCCGGACGTGGACGATCAGCCAAAAGCTCAGAAGCATGTTTTTGTCGTCTATCATCTGAAGGGTCAATGACGTCAATGTAGCGGATTGTAGCGTCGTGAAAATAATAAACGTGAAAATTTGTGTTGAAATGGAAGTTCAAGATAAATGCCACAAATAAGCGCTGCAAAAAATAGATTATGTACTTACTTATTTCTGATAAGCCGGTTAAATATTTGTTATCCGATATTATTTCTGTACTACTAAAAAGTATTTGAGCTGCAGTGATAAAATGAATTCCATACTACGAAATAGGATTGGTGTTTTAAGTCGTCTGTTTTCCACATCCTCCCTAAGGCTATGTGCTGTTCCTCCTAAGAAACCAAAAAAGTTTTTCGCCCCGGTTACATGGAAGTCGTTGGCTGCGACGGCTGTCGTCGCTGGCGGCCTCACAGGCTTCATGTTGTACGTGCGAAAGGAGAAGCAAGAAGCTCTGAACCGGGAGAGGAAAAGACAACTTGGCAAAGCTAAAATAGGAGGAGACTTCGAACTAGTAGACCCAGAGGCAAGTTACATTTTTCAACTAAAGTCTGGGTAAAAATGTACATTATGAGACGTCGAATTAAGGGGTCCAGGAGGGGGAGAGAGGAAACTTAAAGATTTCGAGATATTGCAAAATAAGAGATTAGGTATAATTTTTTGCACCCACGTAACAGTAAAACATGACTATTGGATACATAGTGGAATGAGGGGAGGGGGAAGGGACCCTCCCTTAAGAGGGGGAGTGTGAAACTTATACATCGTGTTAATGAAAGAACGCAAAACCTTTCAAATGGTACCTCAGCCCATGTAACTGAACCACTTTTGTTCAACAATTTCCACGAAATCCAAAAAAAAATTCGCATTTTTTACAAATTGACTCGACTTCGACTCTCGACTGGATGCCAAAGACCTTGTGTTGGAGAAGAAATAGCTGGAAGAGTTTAAAGATTTGACTATAGTTTTATGACCGGCCGCCTGCCTGACATCAACCCTCTTTGGGAATGCAATTGTAGCACAAGATGTTTGTGCTTAGTTTAGCTCCATTGTCAGCCAAAAACTTGTTACTTAGCTAATTGTTTTATATATTTCAGGGAAAGGTTGTCAAGAGCACAGACTTCTTAGGAAAATGGTTACTCATATATTTTGGATTCACGCATTGCCCCGACATATGCCCGGACGAGCTTGAGAAGCTTGCAGAAGTTGTTAACATGCATGGTAAACACATTTGAAAAAAATCCTACTAATCCATAACTGCTGCTTCAGTGCCTGTGATCTGCTTTCTGAATTTTTCAACACTATTCTAAAGTTAGGATGTTATACCAAGGATGAGATGGCCTGATGAATTCAATGTATATAAAAAGAATTAGACCAAAAAGATCAAAGTTTGAGAGTACCTATTGGAAAAAATAAGGGTGGCTTTGCCCTAGTAGCGGAGTTAGGGTAGGGCGCGGTTGGGCGACCGCCCAGGGCGCCAGATACAAAGGGGCGACAGGGGGCGTTTTTGGGCAAGGGGGGTCACAGGTAATAATAAATATATAAAAAGCGGCAACTCCTAGACTCTTATTTGTATGCATATTCTCCTCCCTTCCTCCCTTCGTTTACAATGGGGTGGCAAATTTTAAGAATTCTATATCGTACTTGCACCCCTCCCCCCCCGTCGGCAGAAATAAATCCTATAAGATTGAAGCCTAACTCAGAGTCTGAATTGCAGTTTGGGGGGGGGGGGGGACGGGACGGGACTCGCCCGGGGCGCTGGTAGAGCTAAAACCGGCACTGCTTTGCCCAGCAGTAGCATATATTTGGCTAATAAAAATCTGAAGTAAAGTGTAGAGTGGGCTTTGGTTTTTCTTCTATTCTATTCCATAAGAAAAGACACTGGTCCTATTTAATCTGCTAGATGATAAGAAGTCAAATCAGATACTTTTTTTAAACGTTTTAAAAACAAACATTTTCTATGGGATTTGTATGAAAACCACAATCGTGACGTCATAGTTTTTTGGAGACAAATAGCGCTCTTAATATCAATTGTTCTACATTAATAAATCTAAAATCATGTTAATAATTGATAATGGATATGCATGATCAAGTGACACTGTTTTGTGAAGTTTTATTCTCTTAGTAGTACCAAATAATTTATTTTTGACCCAGTCATCTACCCAAATCCGGAAAGCACACTGCTAAACAAAAGTTTAGATGTCTCGTGTGTTTAGTTTAGAAATATTTAGAGATGACATAAATCTAAGATTTTTATGTGTATGTCTATTAATTTATTTTTACAGATAGCACACCATCGTCCCCCCCACTACAGCCTTTGTTTATATCTGTCGACCCTCAGCGGGACTCTCCAGAGATAGTCGGGAAGTAAGTTGAACATCCTAATGTTGTGTAGCGGAAGCAAAGTGATATGCTGGACTGCCACAAAGGGAAGATCTTACCACTTGGCATGGCGGTGCGCCTGGGGAACCGCAGCTCCGACGGAGTATTGTCTGAAGTTGTATTTATGTAGCCAATCGAAGAAACTTTGAGATCGAGTTGTGGGTTGTGTCAGTGCCATCTTATTTTATTTATTTTAATCTAAATAATAGAGATAAATTTTTGCATACAAAAGGCAGCAACCTCTTTAATAGTATGGATACAAAAGAAAAGTTATGTTACAGGTGAGGTGCAATATTTCAAGTAGACATGGGTAATCTTGACTCCGAGGAGTGTTTCGGCTCACTGAATCTTACTCCGCATCCGGTACCGACTCATCTTAATGATTCCTACTCCCTTATCGGCTCCAGCTCCGAGATCCGTTAAATTTCGCTATTGAATCTACAGAATACAGACGTTCTTTCTGGTACCGGTTTCAATACAGAACAATATTGACTCCCGACTCCCGATTCCTCTCGAGACGCGGTGGAGCAAAAACGCGGCTTGCGGCTCGCGACCTGACAGGCACCGCCGGCTCCCGGCGGGACCAAGATCGGTGCGGACTAAATAACTCGCGGGAGCCGATAACGATTACCGGGATTCAGTACGGGTATCGGCTCCTGTTGATGAATCGGCTCATTATAAATTCGAATCCGGAGTTACCCATGTCTAATTTCAAGGGAGACATATAACAAATAAAATATTATCCGTACATATATAATCTATCGTTTTTACAAAATTCATACATATAATACATACATAAATTAAATACATATAATATAAATAAGGTAGTGTACACGAAAGAAAGTAAGAAACATCTTAGTAGGTACAAGCCGCGCTTAGCGTGGATCATACTCGTACCCAGAAACTCAGCCAGTGCTTAAGACGATACACGGAGTCCAGTGCGGCCCCCATTTTAAATAAATTATTTGTAAGGAAACGGCGATATCATTCGCTTAATAACATTAAGCTTTAGTGCGTTTTTGCCAAAAGTGGCAGTTTTTTGCAAAAATGCAAACTGAAGCTTAACGTACTCACTTTAAACTGTAAACAGTGGTTCATAAATTAGTTTAAAGGGTTATCTAGGTTTTAGAAGCTTAAAATTTTTAATGATATCTCCGTTTTCTTACAAATAATTTATGTCAAATTGGGGCAGCACTGGACTCCGTGTATCGTCTTAACAGCTTGGCCACCACAGCTTCCGGTCCGTAAAGACGTGATTAACGTGAATGTATGTTGTAGATGTCCCAGCAGAGTAGAATAGGGCCACTCCAAGTCTTCCCGTGGAAGTCGTAGTAGGCGACTTAGGAAATGTAAGCTAAACAAAGCTTATAAACGTCAATGACACCTCTCCAACCCGTCTGGCCAGCGTGAAGAGTGTAGGCCAAATCCTCTGACTGCTCTGGCAGTACAGAGAGGTTCATGCTCCTGCAGTGGAGACTGATTATGATGATGTTGTAGATGCAACATGTTGTTTCCTTAGATACTGCAAGGAGTTCTCCCCGCGGCTGCTGGGGCTGACGGGCTCCCAGCAGCAGGTGCAGCAGGCCTGCCGCTCCTACCGCGTGTACTTCAGCGCGGGCCCGCAGGACGTCGACAACGATTACATTGTGAGTCGGTTTTTTTTTTGTTGTAGCAACTGCAAATGACAATGTAAGGTTGTCACAGGTCACTCAATAATATAAAAGTTATGTTTCTTAAGGCCGTACCTAAATTTTCCGGGGTTCAGTGCTGCCCCCATTTTAAATAAATCATTTCAAAGAAAACGGAGACATCATTTAAAATTTTGCTACTACCAAGTCCTAGATAACCCTTCAAAGTATTTTATGAACTACTGTTTACAGTTTATAATGAGAACGTTAAGCTTTACTACGCACATTAGCTAAAAGTGGCCGTTTTTCGCAAATGTGCGTAGTAAAGCTTAACGTTCTCACTTTAAACTGTAAACAGTAGTTTATAAAATACTTTGAAGGGTTATCTAGGACTTGGTAGTAGCAAAATTTTAAATGATGTCTCCGTTTTCTTTGAAATGGGGGCAGCACTGGACCCCGGAAAATTTAGGTACGGCCTTAACATGTAGTACTTAGTACTTGGTCCGAGTTTTCCTTACGTATTGTGCTTTCTAGTGGCGCCAACGTTCTGGCCACATTTGCTCGTTATTGTACCGGTACCGTATCGTAACCGACACCACCTTGTTCATGTTTTTACTTCTGTAGGCACTCTTGGAGTGCCAATGTTTTTTAGAAATAAAGAAACGAAAAACTTGAGATAGGCCAGAAAATTATTCTTGAAAAATCCTTTCGGCCGCTTACTTCTACTGGGTGGCGCAAAAGTACTGGCACTAAAGAAAATACTTTTATTTTTTTTATATGATATTTTCTGTCATTCTGTTGTTGAAAATTGTGTAGTGAACAACTGTAAAATACACTGAAAATAAACATGGACCGTTTTACTCCCCAAGAACGTGGAATAATTGTGAGTGAGGGACGGAGGGACGCTTTTCCAGGCCGAGTTATCTCTCGTTTTGGCGATTTGCCTTGGCCTGCAAGATCACCCGATCTGACCAGTCCAGACTTCTTTCTTTGGGGTTTTTTGAAATCTCGGGTGTATGTGAACAAGCCACAGACTCTCGCAGCTCTAAAAGAAAACATTCGTCAAGAAATAACGAACATATCGCAGAAAGTGTTACGGCAAGTTATGCAAAATGTCATAAATAGGGCTCAAATGTGTATCAACTCTGGAGGTCACCATTTAAAAGACATCATCTTTAAATCCTAATGGTACGAAATTTAATGGCACAAATATACATTTAAAAAAACCTAAATCTAGTTTTCTAATTTAGAAAAAATGTTATAGCTGAACCAAATAGGGTCTTTACTTTTGCGCCACCCAGTATATATTCACGAGTATTGAGGCACCACACTTTTCCCAACTTACGTCGCGTGTATTTAGTTTATTTATTACACTAAATTGTGTGCTTGCTTAGTATTATATTATTGTTTGCAGGTGGACCACACCATCATCATCTACCTAGTGGACCCCGATGGGGAGTTCGTGGACTACTACGGCCAGAACAGGAATGCCAAAGACATCTACAACTCGATACTTGTGAACATACAGAAGTATGCGGCCGGGAAGAAGTCTGCCTGGTTCTAATGTTGCATTTTTGTAGTTTAGATAGATTTATTTTTGTTTAAGTAAAATAAAAAAACTTATTTTATACTCATTAATGTGATATTTCCGTATTAAAGTTTACACGTTCAGACCGTGGTTCGGTTTGTAAATAGTTGTAGTTAGCGGGCAAACAGAATAGATTTTCGGGTTGTGACACAGTTCGTCACTTTCGTAAATGGTCTTCGTTTGAAAATTGGTCACTTTTGCAAATCGTCACTTTCATAAAAATCGAAACTTTCGCAAACGGTTATCCACAACTTTTCTTCCACATTTCTGACGACCAAAAGGCTCTTATGTCTGTTTTTTAAGCGCATCTTGTATGTATTTTTGTAAATTTCTTTATTACCTTGTATCACCGTATGGATTTCTATCCGTTTTACGTCCTATCTACATATTGATTCTTAGTGCAGCACAAAAATTGTTGCGATGGAATAAATTGCATAAAACCTGTAAAACTATTAAATATTCAAAGACATTGACTTTGCCATAACAAATTTAATGGAATAGGCGTTAAAAACATTTACTGGATGTTGGATATTTACTAAACACAACGAGGCATTTTTTTCATTTAGCTAGATTAACTATTTAATGGCGATTATTGATACAATAACAAAAGTGGAAATTAAAAAATGAGAGTAAAATGGGATTTAAGTTTGTTTTGACTGCCAACAGTTCAAAATTTTGTTATACTTGCGACAGTAAATAGGGTTGTGACGCAATTCGTCACTTTCGCATATGGTCATCGCTCGCAAATTGGTCACTTCCGCAACTCGTCACAGACGCACTTTGTAATTTTCGCAATATGTCACTTTCGCAACTGGTCATCAACATCTTTACTACGACATTTTCGACGGCCAAAAGGCTCAACATGCCTGTTTTTTTGTAACCTTTTCCAAGCAGTTGGATCTTCTTTCCTTAAGAGTCAGAAGCAGTCAGATAAAAATAGGCTTATCTGTATGTTGACACAGATAGATACACACGCAAAAACAGGAATGTTAAGCCGCCTTTTGGCCGTCGAAAATGTGGTTGAAAAGTAGTTGATGACCAAATCAGGTCATTGGGGAAGTCTTTTGAGAAAATGATATTCTGACCATTTGCCAAAGTAACTAATTGCGTCACAACCAAATTGTTTCAATTCAAAGAAAAAAAAATTTTTTTTCATTTAATGGAGTCCTGTACAAAACCACAAAGACTATTAGGATGGGAAGTAAGGTAAATTTATATGTAATGTTACAATAACATTAGACCAAACAAGTAAAATAATTGTGAAAACAAACAAGAAAACGAGAAAATATAAATTTTGATGACCGTTTGCGAAAGTGACAATGTGAAAATGACAAAGTGCGAATGTGACCATTTGCGAAAGTAGCGAACTAACGACATGCGGAAAGTGACTTCATATAGAATTGATCGTCATACTAAAAAATAAAACAAGCGATACTATTTAACGTTTATTATCACAAACAAAAATCGCTATATAGCAGCTTCCGTCTCCAGCAGCAGCCTCGCGAGCGAGTGCTTCGCGCCAAGCGCGAGCGTAGCGAAGTTATCGTCGCGGAGCTCGCGCAAGCACTGCGCTCGCTCGGACGGTGCCGCGCTCGCGGCTCGCTCGCACGGCGCGGGCCGAGCGCTCAGCACCAGCGCCGGCTCGGGCGCGCGCACGCAGCGCAGCGCCGCGCGGGCCAGCACGGACTCGATACTCGCCCACTCCGACTCGCCCCGAGCGATGCTTTCGGCGGCCGCTGAAATATAAAAAATATCATAAATCTCCACTTCCTAGTCAGGGACTGTCTTTCATGCTGGTCTAGGCGGGCGAAAATGCGAATCATGGTAATAGGCGATGCGGCTATCAACCTGTCATTATTTTGATTCTTTTTTCTATCTCCTCGCCCACCATTACGCTAAAAGTGGCCTTTGGATCCTTTTTTTTTTTTTTTCTTTATTTGGTTCGCTAACTGGCTGAACAACACACAAATCTAAGCATATACAAATTAGAGCATATAAGTTGCCAACCTACTTGGAGCGAACACAGCATGCACATTTGATAAACAGCTCTCAGTCGTTTTAAATTGAAAATTACATTACAGTAATTATAAAATTATTTAAGTCATAAATTAAATTACATTGCAAAATTAAATAAGGTTTTAAATTATATTAAATAAAAAGTTACATACATAATTAAACTTTAAACTGGGATTGCATGCTTGTGTAAAAAATAATTAATCATAAAAGATTTTTTTAATCATATTGGCCGATGCACCGAAGATATCAATTTCATTACATATATTATTGTAGTTTGCACTCATGCGATTCAACGAAGAATGCTGGCGGTAATTCGTTCGATAGATGGGCAAATTAAAAGTGACTCTGTTATGTAAGCGACTGCATGATCTCGGAACAGATAAGGTAAATCTTCGGAGCAGATCGGGGCTGTCAATTTTGCCTTGAATAATCTTAAGCAAGAATATTATATCAGCAGCCTGTCGCCTACGTTCCAGAGGGACAATTTTGAAATGGTTAAGTCTAGATTCGTAGGATGCTAGGTTCCGACAGTTATTAAAAGAAAAGGTAAGATGATATACAAATCTTTTTTGTATGCCTTCAATCCTCTTGATGTGAATGGCATAGGATGGATTCCAAACGGGACTGCAATATTCAATCAAGCTTCGCACATAACAATTGAAGAGCATAATGGGGATTTCAGGTTCTTTGAAAATTTGTTTGGCGCATGACAAAACCGGCTAATTTTGAGGCTTTCTTTACAATGTGTTCTCTGAAATCTAGTTTTTGATCCATTATAACTCCCAGATCGCGAATGCTATCAGTTTCTTGAAGCGGAGTACCGGCAATTTTATAAATATTTATTTTAGACGATTCTAATTTCCGAGAAAATTTGATAAAATAACATTTTGTGGGGTTTAAGATCATTCCATTTGTTTGGCACCGCGAGCTGATTTTGTCTAAATCTTTTTGTAGCGTATCAACATCGTTGTCCGACTTGATTATTCGGTAAATCTTTAAATCATCAGCGAACATCCTGTGATCAGAGGCTAAATCAGCACAAAGATCATTTACAAATAACAAGAAGAAGAGAGGGCCAAGATGAGAACCTTGAGGAACACCCGACGGTACCTCAGTAGCTGGAGATTTAAAGCCACGAACGATAACTAATTGCGATCGATTTCTTAAATATGACTCACACCACCTTAGCAAAGATCCGCATATACCGGCATGAGCTAGTCTCTGCACAAGAACGTCATGACCAACCACATCGAACGCTCTGGAAAAGTCGGTATATACGGCGTGAACCTCGTTGCCATCCTCAATTGCAGTGATTATATCATCTGCGTATCCTAACAGATTGGAAATTGTCGATCGACCAGGTAGAAACCCATGTTGGTGTTCATCAAATAAGGACTTGAGATGAAAAAATAGATGTTTTTGAACCATCGATTCGAAAAACATACCTATGAAAGACAGTATTGAAATTTGCCTGTAGTTTGCAACATTAGCGACATCGCCCTTCTTGTGGACTGGTGTTACATGTGCGACTTTCCATTTGGATGGAAAAACACCAGCAGAAAGCGACTTATTAAAGATAAAATGCAATGGCTCCTTCTTCATCTTGCGGCAGTAAGACTGAAAAGAAAATTAGCTCGCAATTGGGAAATGGCGTAGATGATGATAATATTTGTTTGTAATTGAAGGCAATTTCCTTCGCTCACCGCTGTCGTAGTCCTTCCTGTAGAAGGCCAGCACGGGCGCCGCGGCCAGCTGGAAGCGGCCCGTGTTGACCTGCGGCTTCTTGCCGGCGGCGTCCACGAAGCGCGGGTGGTTGTACTGCGAGTAGCGGGAGAAGCCCACCGGCAGGAACCATTGCTCGCCCATTATCGTATTCATGCGTACCTGTAAGCAAATATCTTCGTGTTAAAGACTGTATTCACATAACGGTCGTCAACGATTAAAGAATATACGATATTCTTAATCGCGAAATAATGAAAAAGTTAATTTTATCCCAACGATATAATCAACCAATGTTGCACATCAATCGTTCGCGTAGGAGGTACATATACAACCTCTATAGGAGACACAAAATCTTGTTAATTTCTGTTCACATTTTTATTACGTTATGTACATATCTATAGGTAAAAAAAAATTGGCTGTAGAGTACTGACCCGGTTGAGGAACTCCTCGTTGAACTCCATGTGCGGCGCGGCGAGCAGCAGCAGCGTGTCGGGCTGCAGGCGCGGCAGCGCGGCCTGCAGCGCGGCGCGCGCCGCGCGCTGCTCCAGCTCGGCGTCGCCGCCAGCGCCGCCGCCCGCCGCGGCGCTGAGCAGCTCGAGCCGCGCGGCGCGGTGCTTCAGCTGCAGCGCGCTGAGCGCCGCGCGGACGGGGCCCGACACCGCGCTGTCCTCGGCGCCCTGTCGGACGTTTGTTTCTATTATTTGTACCACTACATCTATACTAGTGGTCCTGTGAGAACAGTAGACCTCGCGAGCACTGCTAGCCGTGCGATAACCGACACTTCCCCTTTTTCCTGGCTTAGCAAAGCCATTTCAGTGAAATTCTTCCATACATAAGTTTATATAACGCTGCAGCAAACTTCCCCTTTCCCCCCCCCCCCCCCCCCCCCTTTGGACCTTTTTTTGCATCATCTTGTAGAATGAAACCGTTAGTGTGCCTCCCAAATGTTAAAATCCGTCAATAAATAACGCTACAGCAAAGTTCCCCCCTTCTCCCCCCTATTGGTCATTTTAAATTGGGATCAAATCATCTTCCTCAATCAATTACAAATCGTATTTAGACACGCAGAAGACTTTAGTCCCAAATATTTTGGCATAATGAAAAGGATAAATACCTCTTCGTGCGACACGATGACGACAATAAGAGCGGTGTTCCTGTCGTGGGCGAGGCAGACGGCGTCGTACTTGCGCAGGAAGGCGGCGGCGTCGCGCGCGCGCTGCGGCGCCGCCGGCACGGGCAGCAGCAGCAGCACGCGCGCGCTCTCCGTCACGTAGCGCACGGGCAGCAGCCGCGCCGCGCCCAGCGGACGCAGCGCCTCCACGTAGCGCAGCCGAGAGCGCTGTGCAAACAACACTCTTTTACCATATCCCTGTCCCGTGAATCATATATGATTCATGACCATTGTTTACCTATTTTCTTTTATTTATGAACAGATTATTTGTGAAAAAAAATATCTCACGAAATTAAGGCGATTACCGTGCCCTCATTTGAAATAATCATAATCATTTATTCATCGCTAACATGTTGCATAATATAAGATGACAAATGTCGGTGCAGTACTACATGTACCCAGTTTGGGTGTGGCGATACAATTGTTAGAACTAATTTACATCGATTTTATATGAAATCTAAAAATGTATCTATGTATGTAATGTATGTAGGAGTATATAAAGAATAAATCGTAAATAATAAATAAATTGTTAACTCGTAAGTATAATTATAATTGACATTTTGCTAACCGTCAGACATTAGATAGACCTGTAAATTATTATATGAATAACCATTCAAAGTATCATTGGTGGTCCGTCTAGCTTTAAAACGCGTTTCTGCTACAAAAATGCTACAATTTCTGGCTACTACACGTAACCCTCCCCCTCCGTTTGTGTCACTGCATCGATACCTGCAGCGCGCGGTCGGTCTCGGTGAGCAGCAGGCGGTACCGCAGGCCGGTGGGGGGCTCCCAGCGCCAGGCCCCCTCCTGCAGGCGCACGCTGACGTCACGGCTGTCCCCGCCCCCCTCCCCGCGCTCGCCCCGCCAGCGCTGCAGCGCCCACGCGCACGCCGCTTCCACCACCAGCTGTACAAATTAATTACAGGGCTTTGAAATATAAGCCAACTGTTAAGTCATATTAAAAAAAACCATGAACGACACGCTATGAGACTAACTTTAAGGGTGCCCGTCCACGTCAGACTTTTTGTAGAACCGATAGTTGGACCGTTTGTTTTTGTAGGAATTTCCCACCTTCTTCTTGTAGGGACGTGTGCGTTGCACTATTGCAATCAGTACGTTCTATTTTTCTCCTACAAAAAATCGGTGACCGATTATCGGATCTGAGCAGCCTTTGGTAGGTATGGAGACAAAAATATAATGTAAGTATCAGTCATGTTACACGTGGGATGCTGCTGAATCAGAAAAATATTATTCTATTTAGTCCGTCAGTTAGTTTATCCAAGAATAATGGACTCGATCACATTTTTTTAGTTTATCAAATTAGTAAACATTCACAAATAAAAGAGTACTTAAATTCCGCCGGAGTAGGGACTTTTGACGTCACTATATTGTAAAAATCGTACGAAGCCGTAACGTCACGCAAAATTTAATATCGCTGTACCTGCGTATTTTTTATTGGTCAATGAAAAGAAAAAAAGTTGTACGATATTTTTTAATAATATATATGTATAAATGTACTAAATATAATTTTTAAGTCCACATGCCTACCGTACAACCGTTGAAAATATTTAGTTTCCGCTTCTGCCAAAAATAGCCACTTTTAGCGGGTTGTGACGCAATTCGTCACTTTCGTAAATGGTCATCGCTTGAAAATTGATCACTTTCGCAGAATGTCACTTCTTCAAAAGTTCACTTTCGCAAGTCGTCATTTTCGCAACAGGTCATCAACAACTTTTCTACCACATTTCCTACGGCCAAAAGGCTCAACACGCCTGTTTTTGGGCGCGTATATATCTTTGATAACGTACCTTACAAACAGTTGAACCTATTTTTATCCGATCGGAAACCCTTTCTTGTTTGTATGTTTTCACGCTTGTTTGTAAATTTCCTTATTACCTCGTATCATCGAAACAGCTGTATGAATTTCCGTACCTAATATACTTATTAGGTACGAAATCCATACAGCTGTTATATTTAGGGTTAGTTGTATGTTTAGGGTTCCGTACCCATTTGCGTAAGTGACGAATTGAGACACAACCTTTTAGCGGAGCTAGCTAGATCGACCAGTGGTGGTGATGTGTATATAATAGTGTACTCACGTGTGTGGCCTCCCTGTAGGCGCCGGCCAGCGCGGCCGCGGCGCGCCGCTCGTCCGGCATGAACGCGTGCGTCGCATTGAACGTGGTCCAGCGCAGGTGGTCGAACCTGCGCGACATTCATTGCAGGTGACTAATAGGTTAGTGAGGAGGTCGGTGGCCCGTTGGGGGTACGCATTGCTATCGCTTTCGCGAGTTAAGCAAACCCGGGCGAGGTCCGCATTTGGATGGGTGACAAGTGGCAAAGAATTATCTTGAGCTCCTCCGTGTTCGGAAGGCGCGTTAAGCCGTTGGTCTCGGCTGTCATTAAGGTATAAGATACTCGGCCAGCTATGTCAAATCCTTGCAGCTTAAACAATCAGACACCATAATGTTGGCCACTTATCTCCCCCCCCCCCGTACCTGTTGTCGGGCGCGGGCGGCGCCAGGCTGGGGTCGCCGCGCAGCCCGCCGGGCCACGTGGCGTTGCGCGCGCCGCCCGGGTGCCGCGCCGTGTTGCGCCACACGAACCCGCGCAGGCGGGACACCTCCGCCTGGCCCCGCTCTAGGTACACCTGGCGACGGTAAGGTATCACCATTATTGTCTTCTTGTCGAGTAGAAATTGTTTCACAGTAGCTTTGATTTTAAATCATCTTTGCATGAAAGGAGCCTCTCCGAGTGACGTAAGCCGTGCATCGTGTACGTCCGACGCACGATCTGCGAGGACAGTTAGTCGGTAACGTTGATTGGCTGATCCTTTCGTTTCAAAGAAACCATCAATGTGCTATCACTAATCATCACGTCTTTTTAGTCTCTACTGCAGGAGCACGACACTGTACTACTGGTAGGGGAGCCCACGATGCTAAATTTTGATTTACTCGAACGTCATGGAGACCTATTGGGTTGCGAAGCTTAGATGATAAAAAGAAAAAAAATGTCATATGATGTATACCTTTTCATCGGTGGGGGAAGCGTCTAGAGATTTTCAAAAATGTAAAAAAAACTGTTGCGTGGACATACTCGAGCGCTACATATTTGCATAAATGTAGGTAATAATTACATAGGATGTTAAAATAACATAATAGTCCCAATACATTTTACCTTGGAAAGGTGTGCAATATTGATTTTCAATATTTGCAATTCTTTTAACAATATCAATTTAATGACAATATTATTCGTTACTATACATGTCAACAGGATTAGATAATAAAGGTCAAGATTAATAATTCAAGTTCAATAAAACATAAAAATAAATATTGATAGCATCCATGTCCGTATTTTTAATAATGTACGTATGTTAATCTGATCGTTTGCATGGTGAAAGTGGTCGTACGTAGGGGTTGAAAAAGAAAAAAAAATTGTTCAAGCGCGTCAGATTTTCTAAGGAGATGTTAAGTGAGCGTAAAAAAAACCTCTCATTAAATAATCTATTTGGATGTGACGCAAACTCGCGGCCATTATTAGAATGTGCAAAAAATATTCGCCATTTTGAAATACTCAAGCGCGTCAGATTAATTCATTGAACTTAATTGAAAAGCTCAGGAATTAGCATTGAAATAAAAAAAGTATTTTTCTTTTAAGTAAAAATTTTAAAAAATTCGAAAAAAAAATCGGACAATAATCTATACAGCGCGCTATGCAAAGCAACGTCCTAGACACGACATATAACCGTGGGTTTACTCGGTAAAACAATTGTATTCTAATTACGGTTCTGACTTTTTGTTATGTTTATTATAGTCTAGTCGATGATAGATGGCGGCTTATTTACAATTTGTAAATAAGCCGCCATCTATCGTCGACTTTTTTTTATCATTTGTAATTTACAAATGATAAAAAAACTATAAAAATTATATTTTGGTGAATTATTTGGTAATGTAGAAAAAAAAACATCAATATCTACGTATAATATACTAATACTGAACTTACTGGTCCGACGTACCATATATTTAGAATTTTCATGACACTATGTGTCGCCATCAAGTGTCATATTTTTAATTTCCATGAAACTAAGTATCGCCATCTAGTGTCGAATAGATTTAAATATATTGAGTACCGAATCTAAGAGATTTTTCCAGAACAATTTTAATAAAATACATATAAAATAACTTACAAATGAAATGAAATGTCATCCATAGCATCAGAATGTCTATCCGAGTAGTTTTAACATGCTAAAATATAACACGTCATTCTTTTCTTCTTCTTTTGCCCTTTCGGAAAGTCGACTCGCGCACAGAACGAGCCACATGAACGTAGAACACGAACGAACGTTGATGGCATACTAACTTAGGCCACGCCAACTGTGATGACGACAGGAACTATAATTCAATTTTGTTACTTCGGCTTGTGGAAATCTTCAGATTATATATTTTTCGTTATCCTTTAATTATTTCCTTCAAAATAAAAATAAAATTGCCACGCTCGAGAATGTCGAGATGACGTTTTTTTACAAGTTTGTAACCCTCCTTGTTCTTTTCGTCACATTTTGAAAATTGTCAGATTAGTGGAATACGAGTATACACTTTTTAGCATGTAATCAACTCACCCTACTTTAATCTGACGCACTCGAGAATTTCTGATGATCAATTTTTTTTTACTAATCTGATCATTTATCCTTGACGGGTGTGGCCATATGGCCACCCGTCAAGGATAAAGGCCCATGGAGCCTAAGGAGCCCCATATATATATATGGGGCTCATATTTGGTGGAGGTACTTAACCGGGTACAAGGTATCCCCCTGTATGTTAATCAGCCGCGCTGGAGTAAATCCAAAAATCCCCTCTTGGGCTCCCCTACTATACCAGAGCCATACTTGGTCAGAGCAGTCAGAGGATTTGGCCTACACTCTCCACGCTGGCCAGACGGATGGGAGAGATATGAGTATTATAGATGTTTAGCTTGTGTTTCCTAAGTCGCCTTCTGCGACATCCACGGGAAGACTTGGAGTGGTCCTAGGGTTGGCACACATTTGTCAGTACGGAACAGCACTTTCAATTTCAATTCAATTTATTTATTGCTTTTCATATTGTACATATATATTACACTGCACTACATAGATATATACTTTGCTATGCTGCTATCCTTTTCTGTCGCTCGGAACAGTCATTTGCTAGAGCGAGAAAGAGCGACGGAACGCTACAGCATGGCCGGTGCAGAAGCGTTCTATCGCTCTCTCTCGCTCTAGCAAATGACGCTTCTGAGCGACAGAAAAGGATAGCAGCATAGGAAAGTGCTGTTCCGTACTAAGAGATGTGTCCCAACACTCCCAACCCCTATTCTACTCTGCCGTAAACCATACGCCACTGATATAACCCAATGTACTTATATCGTCTCCAAAACGCTAAAGTAAGTAGTTTCTCAAAAACAAAGACAGAGGCAACTACCCGCGACTCATAGGCGTAGGTGATGCAAATTTTCCAGCTGCGTGACGGAATACGGCGGCAGCTCCGTCCAGCTACGGCGCCAACCCCGCAGTTTCATGCGTCGTCCCTTCCAGCGCTCCAGCACACCCAACTTACCTGGATATGCAGCGCTACAGTAGCAAACTTACCCGAGATACATAAGCGTGCAGGCGATGCAGATGTTCAGGCTGCGTGACCGGGTACGCGGTGACAGCGTCGGCCAGCGCGGGCACCAGCCCTGCAGCGGCTTCATCCGGCAACTTCAGCGCTGCATAGGTCTCTGCTTGCAGCGCCGGGGTGCAGCGCTGGTGCGCCGCATGCAGCACGCAGCGCCCGATGTTCTCATGGTGGTGTGGGGAGTAAGAATTCCGCACGCACCAGTCCAATTCACCGTGTACCGCCCGCAGTACTGAATTTGATAGCAAGATCCCGCCCTCTGTGAGAGATGAACAAACGGTAATGTGACTGTCATTGACAAGTGAACTGACAATTATACAAATAACTAAACTAAAGAAAGAAAGAAAGAAAGAAAATTCTAACTACAAAATTCTAACAGGATATTATGATGTACCCAATCTACAAGACATGTTCCAAATATCTGACAATAAACTATTGAGAGGACATCATCTGAAATTGTTTCGCAGGGGAGCTAAAAGGAAACCATTCCAAAATGTCCTTTCCAATCGAGTTGTAACAGACTGGAATAAGCTACCAGAGAATGTTGTCACTCAGTAGCGGCGTTAGGGTAGGGCGCGGTTGGGCGACCGCCCAGGGCGCCAGATACAAAGGGGCGACAGGGGGCGTTGTTTGGCAAGGGGGGGTCACAGGTAATAATAAATATATAAATAGCGGCTGGTTAATGGCGGCAATTCCTAGACTCTTATTTGTCATTATGCTGTGGAAGCAGGGAGGGGAGGCTTTTGTCCAGCAGTGGGACACAAATAGCTAATAAAAAAAAATTAAATGTTTTAAGTATTACCTAGTGTGCAATAGTGGCTGTCATCATCTGCGATAGTCCCCATATAGATGTCCTGGCTGACACTAAGCCGAGACACGAGATCTGTCAAACGACGAGCATTTACAAACGTCGCATCGGACACGAGAAAGAAGAAATCATACTCTTCCAGGTAGTTGTCAGCGAGGTATTTCAATGCATGGAAAGGTTTGAGCATCTCGCGGGTGTCGGTGAAGCCGACGACGTTGGCGCGCGCGGGAGTGGGGGAAAGCGTGCTCGCCGCGATGAAGAAACGCAGTGACGGTTGCAGGCGCGCCGCAGTGCGGTTCAGGGCTGCGCCCCGCGTTGCTAGCACTTCTTCTGAACTCAAAACACCAGACAGCAGTGGACCTGTAACATAATAGAGATAAAAAATACAATAACTACTAGTTTTTATTCATTGCTCTATACATACATACTTCTGTCTTCCTACTAAATTTGTAACTGTTTTCTGCCCTACTGGTCGACTGGAAGAGATCCCTTCTGGGATAAGCCCACCATTTGTAAAATTACCTTTGTTATTTTACTTTATGTAACTGTGTAATCGCTGATGTAAAATAAAGTTTTTTAAATAAATAAATAAAATAAACACATGAAGAAAAACTCTCCCAAAGAAATTCAAGGGAAAAGATCTACAAAATTAGCTTGCTTTGGCAAACATACAATAAAATACAAGTGGTTCACAATTGGAACAGGCTGCCAGAGGATGAAATATCTGCCACATCTATGAACTGCTTTAAGGTGAAGATGTAGGCAAATGGCCTTGAAGTGTGAAATAAATTGTTAACTCGTAAATATGGTGATAATTTCCATATTGCTCTTCGTCATGCACTAGATAACCCTTTAAATTATTTTATGAACTGCCGTTGAAACTATTATTGGTGATCCATCTAGCTTTAAAACTTGCCGTGGTCACTTTTGGCGGAGGCAAGTTTTAAAGCTAGACGGACTAATGTTAATACTTTTAACGGTGGTTCATAAAATAATTTAAAGGACTATCTAGTGCATGACGAAGAGTAATATGGAAATTATCTCCATATTTACGAGTTAACAATTTATTTCAAATGAGGGCGCCACTTCAAGGCCATTTGCCTTATTTCCACCTTAAATAGAGATCAAAAAATCATGTAGACATAAACGACTTCTTAGATCTTTTCTGACACAAACAAATAATCCTTTATTAATTAAACATTATAAATGTTATGAAAATCTTTCAAAAAAAGAGCAGTTATGGCATCAAAAAAATTACAATATACAAATAAAATTAAAAAATCGACAAATATTACTAAAACGATGTGGAAAATAATAAAATATAAAACAAATAAAGGAAAAAATGTGAATAGAAAAAACATGCAATTAAAGGCTGACAATAAAATCATAACTGACCCATTGGAATATTGGAAATCGCTACTTTAACAATATGTTCTCGACAATCAGTAATAATATAGCACCAAACCTAGCACCTGGAAGACCAGTTCTAAATCCCACTACTAGTTCCATTGTCCTATGGCCAGCTGATCTAAAGGAGGTCACAACTATTATAAAAAACCTAAAAAACAAACGGAGCTCTGGAATTGATGAACTGCCTCCACTACTAATTAAACAATGTGTCGATGAACTAGCCTTTCCTTTTATGCTATTAATTAATCAGTCGTTTCGGGATGGCGTCTTCCCTGATAAACTAAAAGCAACCATTGTCAAACCCATCCACAAAAAAGGAGATACGACTAATCCAAATAATTTTCGTCCAATAGCACTTCCAACAACTGCTGCAAAAATTGTAGAAACGGCTATGAGTAACAGACTATATTCATTTTGTGAAAAAAATAATAATATACTTGATAAAAACCAATTTGGTTTTAGAAAAAAATGTTCTACCAGTCAAGCCGTGTATCATTTTATGCAAAAAGCGCTGGAATGTATAGATAACAAAAAATATGCAATAGGTCTCCTACTGGATATGACTAAAGCATATGATAGAATATACTTTAGGATCCTACTTTCAAAGCTCTATGGCATCGGTGTAAGGGTAATTGCCTATAACTGGTTCGAATCCTATCTAACCAATCGCCAACAATGTGTGGAAGTCGAACACACTAATCCTGAATCTGGATCGACCGCACTCTATCGCTTTGGCAAATGTGATATGCCCAATTCAATCCCGCAAGGCAGTGTACTTGGTTGTCTTCTTTTTTTAACGACTTGCCTAAAGTGATAAACGAACATTGTATTCTTTTTGCTGATGACATCTCTATTGTGTTCCCCTCTGAAAGTAATTTGACATTAAATAATAATCTATCCCAAATTTTTGCTGACATAACTAACTGGTTAGAGGATCATAACTTAAAAATAAACTTATCCAAGACGAAAATTATGCAATTTAGACCCTACCAAAAACCCGCATTAAGAATTAATTTTGTATTTAATGGAAGTACTATAAATTGCGTTGACAGCTGTACATTGCTAGGTATAGAACTTGATACGAGTATTACTTGGAAACCTCATATTCAAAAAATAAAAAGTAAACTCTCTAGCTTTGTATATGCATTGTTAGAGCTAAAGCGCAGCACTGATTTAAAAGCTGCACTCTCCGCGTACTATGCCTTTGCCCACTCACAGCTACAGTATGGCATCATCCTATGGGGAAATAGTACTGACGCTGACCAACTTTTTACATTTCAGAAGAAATGCATTCGAATCCTAGCGAACCTAAGGAATAGGACTGACAGTTGTCGACCCTACTTTATTGATGTGCGTGTGCTCTGAGGGCCACTCTCTCGGAATTCTTTGAAAACATGCTCAGGATTTAGTGAACATTCCCAAAGAATTGTGAAAGTTGGAACCAGATTTTGTGAAAATCTAATAAGCGAGTTATGGGATTTGAAGTTGGACTCTCAGTCCACACATAGAGGATTGAGGGTCCACTTGTACCGGATAAACTAAGAGCACTAAAGAAAAAGTCTTTAAGCCAAAATCGAAAAAACAGGAACGGGAGTATAATATGAAAACATGTTTCGAGGGAAAGCTAAGCCTTCCATCTAGCAGACTAGAATTAGTTAGCTCAAGTACATTGGTGATGTGTGTAAAAATATACAATCAAATACCAGAGCATATTGCACTTGAAAAAGATAAAAAGAAATTCATAACATCTCTCAAGGATTTTTTGATAGATAAATGTTTTTATACTCTGGGAGAGTTTTTTGGCAAATAAATACTTACCTATTACTTGCACGTAGAATATTATTATTGTGTGAAAAATTACCGATTAGCATCAATATTTAATTAATATGACATTGAGATGAAATCTATTTTTACTGACACTGCTTTTAAAACTTGTTACTATAAGTGTTTAATATTATTTAGGTTGGTTTCAATATTACTTTGTGTTTATTTAATGTTAGTAGATATATTTAATTGTAGTGCCCTTGCAGGGTTCCATGCTGTACATAACTGTTTATAGTGATTTTGTAAACCTTTACCACACATGGAAACAATAAACAATTTGAATTGAATTGAATAGACTGGATAATTGGCTATGCATAAATAAAAGCGACTCTAAAACAATTGTAGTGGACATTTAAACATTTTGTGAATATGTGTAGTGAGTGACTATAAAAAATATTTTTCAACAGTCCCCATAATAGACACATCAGCTACCTGCTCATCTATAAACAAATAAATAAATAACCTTAAGGCGAAGATATAGGCAAATGGCCTTGAAGTGTGAAAAAAATTGTTAACTCGTAAATATGGTGATAATTTCCATATTTCTCTTCGTCATGCACTAGATAGCCCTTTAAATTATTTTATGAACTGCCGTTGAAACTATTATTGGTGATCCATCTAGCTTTAAAACTTGCCGTGGCCACTTTTGGTGGATGCAAGTTTTAAAGCTAGATGGACTAATGTAAATACTTTCAACGGTGGTTCATAAAATAATTTAAAGGGCTATCTAGTGCATGACGAAGAGCAATATGGAAATTATCTCCATATTTACGAGTTAATAATTTATTTCAAATGAGGGCGCCACTTCAAGGTCATTTGCCTATACCTTCACCTTAATGTTGCAAGTTAGTGGTAAGTACAGTAAGTCTATTTTCTTAATATCCCTGGGCAATCATCTCATTTCTGATTAACTACAAACAAATGCTATTTGCCATGTCCATCAATAGGTAATTAGATTTATTGTGAATAACAATTAGAAATTAGAACTATGTACTGAATTGTTTTGTTTTGATTTCCATGTGAACTATCATCATCAGGTCTTTTTAGGTCTCTATTGCAGGAACACGACCCTCTCTGTACTGCCAGACCCATATTTTAGCCAGAGCAGACAGAGGATTTAGCCTACACTCTCCACGCTGGCCAGATGGTTGAAGGTCTCACTGATGTTTATAAGCTTTGTGTAGCTTGTGTTTCCTAAGTCGCCTTCTACGACATCCACGAAAAAACTTGGAGTGGTCCTATTCTACTCTGCCGCACGGCGAACCATGTGAACTATAGTATATAGAGATATGAAAAACTATTTTTACAAGTTTTTATGTAGCTTGCCCGGTTAGTTGTTTGTTTTTTGGGTCAAATCTCGAAAGTTAATTTTAAGCCACTTCCAGGTTTCTGATGGGATGAAATTTTGTACGCTAATTACAAATCGAATCAGATAACAAAGCAATATTATTATAACAAGAAGCTGATCTCATGATGGAAGGTGGCTATAGGGACCGTGTCATAAAATGACACAACCCCATCCAGTTTAGGCTTTTCATATTTGTCTTGTTAAGTACATAGATTTCACAATAAAAGTTTGTACAAATGTTTCTTTGTGCAAGTGTTTTTTTTTTCGAAAATCTTATTCTTCTTTATAATAACATTTAATCATATATATCATACCAAGCAGCCATTCAGATGAAATACAAAGTATTTTGAGACATTACGAAAATAGAAGTACTTAACTACTTATTTTTACACTGGATGGATAATTCTTCTTCGTCTAAGCGCATTCCCGGTTGCATCCTCAGCTATGCTGTTTCAGAGCCCAGGGTGCGCTTTCCCGCTTTTTCTTCTCCGAATATAACATGCATGTTAATGGTCACCCAAAGATGCCAAAGAACTTGCAAAATGGAGACGAAATAGCCAGAGCAGTTATGATTTGGCTATAGTTTTACGGCCGCCTGCCTGACGTCAACCCTCTTTGGGAATGTATTTGTGCGAAGTTTTACAGCCGGCCGCCCCCCGACGTTAACCCTCATTGGGAATGCAATTGTAGCACGAGATGTTTGTGCTAAGTCCTTTAGTCGCCTCTTAAGACATCAGGTAGAGATGGAGTGGTCCTATTCTAACCCGGAATCACACGGGGACCACTTTTACACTGGATAATTGGCTACCCACAAATAAAGTGACTCATATACAATTATAGTGGACATAAAACATTGGTAAATATGCGACAAATTGCAACAGTGTCTGAAATAAGCATGTCAGCTATAAGCTGCTTATCTATATTAAAAGAAATAAAAATATGTAACAGATTGTTATAAATATGTACAAAGTATGTCCGTATGTATGTATGTGATTAGTTAGACCTCAGGTGGAATGCATTATATTTTATATGATGGTTAGATGTCCTAGAATGTTGTAACTGTGTGCTGCGAGCATTGAGATAGTGTGTTAAGTCAATGACTGTGAGAGAACTTTTTATCACCTCTCATGCCAAGCTCGGTGCTGTAGTATCGCGGGCGCTGCACAGAGCGCCCTGCGGCAGGCCCCGCCGCGCCCAGCGGCCGATCCTCCCGATGCGGCTCAAACTCGTCCGCCTCGGCCGGCGCGCCGCTCACTATCCCCCCGCATTCCACCACGTCTTCCTCCAAGGGCACCGCGACCAGAGCCACCCAAAGGCCCAGCGCCAGCCCCAACAGGAAGTATGAATTGTGCTTCACTTGTGCGACCACAAACCGTGACAACATTTTGGTGGGCCAGTTCTTCTTTGCTCAGTTATACAAATTGTTATTAACACATGACACTAGTTATATTGTAAGTAAAACTATATTTTAATACTTTTACTAACAAGTTCTGAAAAACTGAATAATAAAATTATGATATCACAAACAAGACAGACAGCCAATTATGACACGTAAAAAGTATATCTGTCACTGTCACATCCTAACTCAGTTGGCTGATCGTCCACGTACGGAATTTTCAGATTCTGTTTGGCCGATTCCGTGCGTCCGGAATCAGAATCTGAATATTCCGGTCGTGTCGTCGTGTCATGCGTGGGCAGGATTAGAGGTAAAGATTCCGCGATGAAGTGTCAAAAGTGTAACCTGTTTTGTACGTAGTGGCGTATTTTTTTCAACGCGGTACGCTACTACGCCGCTCTCCACGGCGCGCCAGGCAGGGCTTGTTTATCCGTGTCGTATTAAGCAGAAAACAGGCTACATTTTACTTTTGACGTTTTTAAGCGAAGTCTCGTCTCATTCTTGCAACAGTACCTAACTGTTGCAATACTGTCACTTATAAGGTTAAAAAATTAAAGGGGGTCGTCATTTTCCGCGTTTTTAACACGATCTTTATACTGGCATTAAGGCCGTAACTGAATTTCTGGGGTCCAGTGCTGCCCCCATTTACTATCAAGCCCTAGATAACCCTTCAAAGTATTTTATGAACTACTGTTTACAGTTTATAATGAGAACGTTAAGCTTTACTACGCACATTTGCCAAAAGTGGCCGTTTTTCGCAAATGTGCGTAGTAAAGCTTAACGTAATCACTTTAAACTGTAAACAGTAGTTCATAAAATACTTTGAAGGGTTATCTAGGACTTAGTGGTAGCAAATTTTTAAATAATGTCTCTGTTTTCTTTGAAATGATTTATTTTAAATGGGGGCAGCACTGGACCCTTGAAAATTCAGGTGCGGCCCTAAGTACTTGAAATTTTAACATGCCATTAACCCAGTCCAGCGCTGACATACTACAGACTGGGCTCGTGTAGACACCCAGTCCAGCGCTGACTTCCGCTTATAAGTCAGTCAGTCCAGTTGACTAGCCACCCGTTCTATTTTCGGCCCAGTAAGTCAGTCCAGTGCGACTGGCATTGTCTGGACTCTGGACGCGTTCGGGCAGTGGCTGCCAATTAGTTTGTAGTGTTCAGTTCACGCTACTTCCACCTCTATCTTCTATGTGAGGAAAACCAGTATGCCTAGATATATGCAATTTCTTCAAAATTACAACTTTTTGCCGAATTATGCCATGTCGTGTCAATATAGCTAGACTACGTTTGTATTGGAAAGTCTGATTCTGTCTCGGGTAAGGGAAGGCAAGGAAAAGTCAGACCTACAGACATGCAGACATGTAGACATGCAGACACGCAACACGCAGACACGCCGACACCCAGAGACGCAGCCACGCAGATCTACACGCAATAGGTAGTAAGGCGGTTATCCCACTGCGCCGCGCACCGTCGTCGCGGAGCGCGGTTTTTACATACTGACGCTCCCGCGCGGTGAAGCGTTGTCAGTGGGTTGGATTAGGCGTGATTTCTATACAAACTGAGATACTTGCATACAATCATCGAAATCATACAATGTTAAATTCTGCAGCGCTGCGCTCCGCGACGGTGCGTGCAGTGGGATCACCGCCTAAGTACTTACAAAAAGATACATAGTCATTCTGTATCTTCAAAAAAGCGTAGCATGCATAATACTACGTATCGTAGATTTTCCGTAGCGTTCACTACGAGTCTACGACCCATGCAAGGACGAGCGTAGCATACGTCCTATCTACGTACCGTACCGTACTGCAGATTTTCGTAGCATGCGCTACGACTACGACCGATGCAAGAACATTCTACGGACTGATCGCAGATCTATCCCAATTTTTGAAAACATAATATAGGTACTTGGCATTTATCAAACAATTTCAGGGGTTTTATATTGCACGATTAGAATGTGTGTGTGTGCGTGAGCGCGCCTTATTGCGAAGTGATTGAAACTAAATTTTTGAGGAGGTATGCTACTTCTTATATATAAAATTCTCGTGTCACAATGTTCGTTCCCGTACTCTTCCGAAACGGCTTGACCGATTCTCATGAAATTTTGTGAGCATATTGAGTAGGTCTGAGAATCGGCCAACATCTATTTTTCATACACCGACTCTACGCGGGCGAAGCCGCGGGCAAAAGCTAGTGTTTTATAAAAATAAATACATCATGCTTAGTCTTATAATAATACAACGCGAACAGAAACCCAGACGTGAAGTGCCAGCATTATAAATCGCACAAAGAGCTACCCGAGTAGGATACACTTAGGTATCACATTTCTCGTGATAAGTTCCATCTATCGATTTGGTTCAAGTTATGTTGGTTTTGCGTGTTCCCGGAGATTTTCATTGATAAATAAGAGAACATGGGAGATGTGGTCCATTTATGTTAATCTATAACTCTAAGAGTTTTTGACTTTTGCATCGAAAACTATAATAAAATTTCATAATGGGCCAATTTTGGGTTGTTCTTTATCTGAAATTAATCTACTTAGGGAGGTACCTTTTGTTTCTAGTTTATACAATAAGACTAAAGCATTCAAACATGATTAGAAAGTGAAGGCAAGGTTAGGAGTGTTATGGAAGGAAAGAGGGGAGACCTTTGCCCAGCAGTGGGACACGAGCGGCTAATTAAAAAAAACATATCCGTATATACACAAGGGATATGTTTTTTTTTGTCTCAAGGACTTTGGAATAAGTAGGAATTATGTAATATCAAATATCCATACATTCACCCATTCCTTTATCGGCTTTTACGATCTGCGCGGGGAGAAAAGCAGCTGGCACATTCTACATTTTTTCGTTTCTCCTAGACCAGCATTAAGGTATGAATTTACTATAATAATTTATATTACTTACACTACTTAACTTATACTGTATCTAGTTTTAAGCTTCGCCTAATACTAGGGAAATATATGTATAGGTGACTTAAAAAAAATACTTCTGTTTATATGGTTGCGGTCATGCTTCATAGCGAAACTGAGTTTGTATATTTGTTTGTTTGTTACCTTTTCACGCTTTATCTACTGCACTATTCTTCTTGAAAATTCGCATACACATAGGTAGTTAGCAGTACTGAGACGGACATAGGGTACCTTTCATCCCGAAAAAAAGTTATGTTCCCGTGGGATATGCGAGCGGAGCCGCAGACTTTAAGCTAGTATTTAATAATGCAACTAATGTCTGGCAAACTTCGGCAGCTAATTATTTGTATGGACCCCTCTGGCGCGTGTATCTCCTTCTTTCTATGACCTGTGGTGTCGCACTGCCACGATGCGACTAGACGGCGCCAGGAGCCATATCTGATTCAGAGCCAAAAGACAAAACAGCTGCTTTATTGCATTTCCGCTGACTCAGTTTGCTGTAATACATCATTTAAATTAGTCCGTGGAAATCTTAAATCAGTATTAAGTATGAACTGGTTTTGCTTTTGCAAAGAAGATGCCAATTTACGGCTTTTAATGGACAACAAATTATATAAAGTCTAACAAAATAATATACTGAATCTATTTTTAGGTAGATTCAGTCTATGATATTAAACAACTTTCCATAAGAAATTTATATCGAAATTTGAAAAAAAATTGCCTTCCAGACAAACTTAGATCAGCTGATCGATCAATTTGTATGGCCAAAATTGATTGAAAACCAGGCCATACTTAATTTTACGCGCCAGAGGAGTCCATACAAAAAAAAATATTTTACATATTTCGTTATTATATTACAATATATGTTCTTTTTAGAAAGTTGTTCAGTATTATGGACTGAATTAAGCCTTGAAATAGTTTCAGCATATTTTTTAATAAAATAAAACTACCTGCCTTTGCAATATATTTAAGTACCAACATAAGGATTAGATTTCCTATAATTTTATACAGATATGTAAGTATTATTTTCTTAGAATTTTGTATTTTTTACGAAATTTAATAAGTAGGTAAATAACTACCTCTGCTTTAATTTTACTAAACTAATTCACTGCTAGAGTACGCACCGGTGCGTTCAACCAAAAAATATTGTTATCTATACTAATATTATACGAGGCGGCAGAGTTTGTTTGTTTGTTTGTTTGTTTGTTTAAACGCGCTAATCTCAGGAACTAATGGTCCGATTTGAAAAATTCTTTTTTTGTTGGGTAGTCCATTTATAGAGGAAGGCTTTAGGCTATACATTCCGATAACCACGCGAACGAAGTCGCGGGCACAGCTAGTTTTAAATAAGGCAGCCTAGCGAACCAGGGAGATAGCACTAATATACATATTTGTTCTCTTGCAGGGCATCGAACCCGCTGAACCTCTATTTGAGCATAACACTAGGTAAGAAAAATAGAGTCATTAAATGAAGTCTATTAGATATTTCTAGTTAACTTTGGTATGCTGTTAATAAATAAATACAATAGGGACAGACCACATAGCTTGAGCTAGCCCCAAAGTAAGTTTAAACTTGTATTATAGTAATAAATCAAATACTATATACTATATTAATTTTATGATAAATAACTTATCCAAAACCCAGGAGTCCTGGGTCTTTGTCTGGGCCAGGAGAATTTGAAAAGGCCATTCTCCAACTAGCCCAGGCTGGGGAACGAACCCTGAACCTCCGGAGTGGCGGACTAGCTGCCTACTTTTGTTTTTATTTCTCTTGTTGGCTCGAATTTGTAAAAATATTGGTTTTGAAAATTTTTAAAACATGAATTGAATAATTTTGTATAAGTATTTAAAGGATATAAATAAATAAAAATGTAATTATTCATTCCATTTAATGAAACACATAAATTCGGATTGGCACAACAACGAGGTAACATCAATGGAAATCGTAGGTGGATAATTAGGTATACTTACTTACATCATTTTAAAAGAGATTCAGTCGTAATAAAATTTATATTTTAAGCATCAGGTATAATTATTGAGTACAAAAGTAGTAACTAGGACTTTTCTGTCAGAATTCTTCTGCCGCCCACCGGAAGGCCCTCTGCCTACATGTCCGAAATCTTATAGTATGCGCGGTCTAGAATAGCTAGAACAAAACATATAGGCAGAGATCGGCAGAGTGTCTTCCGGCGAGCAACATTCATTTTTAAAACCTTTTATTCTATTTATTTTAATGACATACCAAAAAAAATTACACATACTAGCGCTGCCTGCTGATCTGGCAGGTCTTTTTTGAATCTTCTGGGGAAATGATAGGTTAGATAAAATATAATTAATTATTTATTGATACAATTTATCAAAATAATCAAAATAACCTTATTTATTCAGAAACACGGTATTCGCAAGCGCTTTTAACGTGACTGTACATTATAAGTAATTATTAACTATATGATATTTAAAAGAAAAAATGTACCAACTATGTACTTATGTTGAAATATACTTACTAGCGTTACCACTGCTGAGAAAAAACGCCAAAGTACTCGTATCGATTAGTCGCCTATTTGCCCGAATGGTTTTGTTACTATGTAATGTACCGATGATACGTCTCTGTGTCAGGTAACACAATTATTAGGATACCTACTTATAAAGTTTCTGATTGGAATCTATTCAAAATATTCATTAAAGCCATCAGTTTTATTTCATTAATTCAGTGATCATTTTCAATTTCCAAATTATCGTTTTTGAAGACTGGCACTGCATACTAAATAACTTTGTTGACTTGTAGGTAGATACCATACATACGTAAGAGCGAAGTGACACTTTTTCGTGTCTTCTCTTGCTAATATTATAATCTGCCTATAACCCTATAACATTTTGATTACATACCTAGGGGCTGTATAGGCTGACCTATTTATTGGAACAAGGTTACCTATCCATGAAAGTAAAAACTTTCCAAATGCTTGTGGATTCCGTATAGGCTCGCGTACAACAAAATATGAAAATCGTAATATCGTACCGTGTTCAACTTCGGATTAAAATTTTGGCAACAATTTTGAAGGGGCTTGCAAAATACTTTTATGAAAAGTAAAGGCCGATTCAGACGGTGCAAGTTTCGTGTCTGTTGAATGCCTTTTTTACGCGACTTCAAAACAGGAAGAGCTTCTCAATTCGCATGTATGTGTAGTATATATGTTTTTTTTTATGTATGTTCCCCTATATTTTCTCCGTTTTTGAACCGATTTAAAATTTTATTTTTGTTTGAAAGCCGTATATATGTGCCGTATATATGCAAGTTGGTCCCATTGTCACCAGGTGAAGATCTGATCCTCCAGAAATCGAGGACACTTCTCAAATATGCTATGCACACAAATATAGGGATTTAAATGTTTTTTTTGGTCAATAAATCATGCATTTGTACTTAGAAACGGAGTTAAGATGAAGTGGAACTGATGAAAAAGACCAGAAGTTGAAGTCGCTTTTTTTTGTTTAAAATTATATTGAAGCAATAAATGACTTGCATACAATAATGGTATGCAATTCTCATATCCAACATGAGTAGCTACCTACCTGCAGTAAGAGAGTATGCTGATAGACAAATGTCAACGATTTTAATTTGGGGCACTTTTAAGGACAATCTAAATAATTTATTTGCGACTACGTCATAAAATGAGACGCGCATGTTCAAGTCAGTATTTAGACGAAGCAAAATTTGAAAGCAATTATCGCTTTGTAATTTAATGGTATTGATGTAAACGCAAGATGCAAGAAATTATTGCGTAAACGCTAGATGCAAGAAATAATTACATTCAAGTTTTTTAACAAGTAGGTACATTATTATGTCATCATGTAAACAGATGCTTACAATTTTTGAAGAACAATTATTGCGTTTCAATTATTGAACTCGAATGTGCAAATGGTATCGTCTAAATGGGTCTTTATAGACTGCACTTTCTCCAAAATCCTTATTTTTTAATTTAATTTTATCGAAGAGCAGTCTGTAAGTGTTATTTTCTTTAAAAATAATGTTTTTCCTATTACCCTAAACGTTACGAGTATAAAATTTGATAAGTACATAATATTTTTTCTACCTAATTCCATACCTTCCAAATAGAGTAGAGAGGGACTTTAGACTTACAATGAAACACCATTGTCTAGTTAAAAATCCGCACCTATCTAATACACATTCTCCAATACACCTTCACTTATACTTAATTATATTTTTCCTGTTCTAGCTAGGTCAGGTTTAGTAGAACACTTTGCTCTAAACATCGATGATAACATTGATATAACAATTATTTCTTCTGTTATTCACAATGGATTTAGTTACCTACTTCAATACAGACGGCAGTAGCAAAGTTATAGAGATAATAAAGATTACGTAGTAAAAATCCGCTTCAATGTTGACACCAGAATCTGTAACAAGACACGTGTTTAAAAAACTAAAACCTAGGCAACGGTAAAAATCTTACTGAAATGTAGGCACGATTATCCAGTTAGTGCAAACTGCTAGTACCTATAAGCTAATACTTACAGTGTACTTCTACTTCGTCTAAGCGCATTCCCGGTTGCATCCTCAGCTGTGCTGCTTCGGAGCCCGGGGTGCACTTTCCCGCTTTTTCTTCTCCAAATATAAAATGCATGTCAATAGTTACCCAAGGATGCCAAAGACCTTGCATAATGGAGAAGAAATAGCCGGAACACTTTAAATGATTTGGCTATAGTTTTACAACGTCAACCCTCTTTGGGAATGTATTTGTGCAAAAAGTTTTACAACTGGCCGCCACCCGACGTTAACCCTCCTTGGGAATGCAATTGTGCAAACGAGATGTTTGTGCTTAGTCCTTTAGTCGCCTTTTACAACATCCACAGGAAGAGATGGAGTGGTCCTATTCTAACCCGGAACCACACGGGCACTAATACTTACAGTGAACGTACAGTTCAAATACATAGTACCTACTTATTACTTAGTAGTTATATATTTTTTAACTGTGCTAATGATATCAAACCAGGCCTGTGTCACTCCCCGTTTAGGTATCGAAAATTTACTTACATTATTACTATGCGCGCAGGCGGCTCCTCCGGGTGGTAAATTCAGTTAAATGAATCGTTTGTCCAGAGTAATAAGAATGAAATTGGCTTACAAGGATGTCTAGGTATTTATACGAAAAGGTGCCGAGTTATGACGTGAGCTAAATTAAACCATATCATTAGCCACATTAAGTAGATATGTCTTTGAATTTATTTGCTGAGTGAGACTTCTGTACGTTAGTATTATTTATTCTGTGATCAAACGGAATATAATCGTTGTCACCAGCTTAAATTGACAGTGGTATTGTCTTATAGGATTTAGTACCTCTATTTATATTGATATCTTGGAATTTTGAATGGAAAAAAAAAATTCCCTGTGATAAATGACTAACCTATTGACATTACTATACGCTCGGCCGTTGCCGACCCCGCTCGCCGGCCGCCGCCCGCCACGAGCCCGGTAGCGGGTGGTGGTGTGGTGACATTCCAATGGGAGATTTTTGGTTGGTATGCATTTGTCGGCTAATATCTTCGGTTTTATTGCGAAACATGATAGGTACACATGACAGAATAATATGTATTTTTTATTTCGCATATAGAGTACTTTTCTTGAATAGAGCTTACGAGGTTTAAAGCAAAGAAATTGTTTACAAATCTAGAATGCTTACGAATTGGCAAAGCCGTTCCCAAAAAATTGGTTGCCTGTAAAGTCGGTATACGGTCGGTTTTACGTGACAACGACTTCACTCCACTTCACTCCAAACTTGACTTCCACTCGGGCATGGTTAGCCCGCCTAAGAGCGAGAGAGACAGACATAAAAAGTGAAAGGCACGCGTGCCTCTCACTCGCTCTCATTGTGAGCGCATAACGTGAGCGGAGCGTAACGCAGTTTCTTGAAGTGTCACCCGGCTAACCAATTTATAAGACGTTGTCACGTCAAAATTATACCTAAAGTTATAGTTCTCCCATTCTCTATATTGCACTGACAACTTGCGGGAAAGAGACACCGACAGCTTTAGGTACATTTTTTTGGAACGTTAGGTATTTGAACATAAGCATTATGTAAATATGAGCTTTATGTGCGTGGCATTAAGTTCAAAGGAGTTTGAAAATGTCTAGAGATTAAGTTTAATTTTCAATGTTGTTTTTTGAGATTATTACTCGTAGTTATTCTAGATTGTATTATAAATTCTTTGGTTTTAAGTCACTCTGTATGTATATTATTATATATATGGATAGGTACCTATGTATTAATTAAGTAAGATGAATTTGGAACCCACCTGTCTTAGCCGCAGCCAGAGTAAAGTTAGGTTTGTCGATAGCCACCTTTCTGGGATTCCACGGAGCCTCTGTGGTAGTTGGTGGTTTGTAGTCCAGAAAGGCCACCTTTTCGTTTGACTGCCCGTAGATTTCGTATATATATGCTGCACATTTCACCTGAAACAACAAGAATTATTTGGATATGATTTTTAAAAGTTAAAAAATATTTTAATACAAGCATTTAAACACAAAACCCTTCAACTACCGGATTTTATTGAAATTAGGACTAAGAATCTTATTTATTAGATGTCAGAAATTCCCTCGACGAAGTATGTATTTGATTTTACCCATATCTTCATGTCACCGTTCAAATGGCGTCGTTGTATAGTAAACTTTATGGAACTAAAAGCCGACATCAGTCCATTTTCATATGTTTCAGTGACTTGACGATAGATGTGTTGAGAACGTGCCTAAAACAGAAAAAAATATTGTAAATTTTTCTAGTACAAATCCGTGGTAGAAATAAATATTAATCAATCCTTTTTGAGATAAAAAGTAACTTATTCTCATCACATAGTACACGCATTTGAAGCATGCGTTATTGATTTTCATTGTAATAGTTTGTTTAATTCCAAATAACCTGAGACATATTTAATTTTTTTGCGGTGCGCGACGTTCATTTGTTTACACGGAATTTCAAACATGAAGTTGTGTATAAATTACAGAGAAATAAAGACAAAGGAAAATCCTAAAAAGCGGCTGAGAAGTTTTTACTTTTTTTTAATTCAAAGAAAAACTTAGTTAAAAAGGTTGAACTTTGAATAAAATATAAGCGAATACGTCGTCGGATTTCTTGCACATACGACTAATTTAAAAAATAAAAAAATACACATATATGAAGATTGATTCATGCTTAAAGACGTGCAATAAATAAAATAAAATAAATTGTCTATTGTTAAAAGATAAAGTTCTCCGAAATTCTCAAAAAAATAGGGGAACGCAAACGCTGATAAGGCAGACCGCTCGCTGCGCTTTTGAATTCGTCTAAATTCGTCTCAGGTGCATGTACAATACAGCGCAATGCGTATCTGTAGATAGAAAATATAGATTCGGGTGTTCAATCAAAAATTCTCACGTTCGAAGACCGTAGTCTTAAGAGAAAAAAAATATGTGTAAGTACTTACTACATGCCCGTTGACGAAGAATGTTATATTGGCCGCCGGATAGGACCCCACACTGGAGCAATTAGCTGTCAACTTTGAACCAATCTTGTACTTGAACTGAAGGTCCGTCAAATAAGGATAGTCTTTTGGTAGATCTGTAACAACAAAAAGTTGTGCAAGAATACATATTACACATACATTCATAAACAGGAAATTGGAAGGAATTGAATTTTTCCGTCTGAGTACCTAGTTAATGTTTACATCATTACGTTTTTATATTGATTAAATACCTATCAGATAAATCAGACCACTATAGATGCGTCTGACCAGATACAACCAAAAGCGAACCAATACCAACCCTCGCGTCCACTGCGCAAGCGGATACAGAATTGGAGTAGCGAGCGAGTAAGTAGTTAGTTTTGAGTTGGACACAACACACATAACATTGGTTAAAGCCGGGAAAATTGTAATTGTTTCATGACATACCTAACTATTTGACAATAAACAAAGACACACTTACCGACAACGTACATGTGGGAAACAACTTGCTGGGTATCGAAAGAAGGCCAATCTGCTGTCACTTCGCACATGTATTTGCCCTCTGCAGAGCTTCGATTTCTCGGTATTATTGTAAGCTTTCCTCCAGTAGTTTCATCGCGCTGTAACAAAAACAAGTATTAAGGGCCCAGACTTCATCAATGATGAGCGAAATGTGTGTAGCGAGGTCGAGGAAAATATGTTCATGCTAAGGTGACTCTTCTAAAGATGTACAGAGACGTGTGTTGGTTGGTCCGAGGTCGAGATGTTCACCGGGCGATGAGTGCTAAACTAGGGCTGGTACGAATGGAGCAGAACACATTTTTTTCTGGACTTTGGCGTATTGTTATACAACAGTTGTCATAGAGCCATAGGGTCAGTTGATCTCGATAAGAGTATTTTTTCTATGCTGTTAATGGCATTCGGCAACTGTTGTTTCTTTTTAATTACAAAAGAGCTCAAACGAAGGACAGTTTGTCCCTCACGAATAACTTAAAGTACCTCGGATAATAAATCCCCCAATATACCTAATAATATTAGGGGCCGTCGGACCGGGCAAAAGTGCGCAGGGTCACGGCCTAGGGGGTCAGTTCACAGTTCAGGACAAACTAGTGTAAAGCTGTAATGAACTTACTATAACTTCTAGTCCGGGGATGGGGAATATCTTCAAAGGCGGCACACTGCGGGGCTCGTACCGGCAGAACTCCATATCCCCACGATGCCACTTGACCTGGTACAGCTCCTCATGGTACAAATTTTGATTTTCTAACTCGTATCGACATTCTAGGACTACTTTTTTGTTCCGTTCCGCTGCTTCGGGCACCTTCAATTCCACGTTTTTAAGGCTATAACAATCTGAAACAAAAAAATATATATTGGTTTTAGGGTTCCCTATCTCGAAAGTAAAACAAAAAAGGAATGAACACTTACACGTGTCTGTCAGTCCATCCGTCTGTCACTACCAACTGTTTTTTTTTAGAAAAAAATCTGTTAATTATCTACATGACTTTTACATCATACCTACTCTTTGTTCTCAACAAATTTTACGAGGTTTTAACAGTCGGCTCGCTGTGATCATTACTGGTTCATTAGTGGTAAAGTCTAAAGAGACTTTGAAACCTCTGAACCAGTATTATCATATAATTAGATTTAAATTCATTGTTACACATAAAGATTTGTACTCAAATTTAAGGATTTCGTAAATCAAAAATAATTTTCAGTAGGAAAGTAATAAAAAAAAATATATTTCGAGCTACAGTGGCCCATATCTTATTTGAACTTTACTACGCACATTTGTAAAAAACGGCCACTTTTGGCAAATGTGCGTAGTAAAGCTTAACGTTCTCATTATAAACTGTAAACAGTAGTTCATAAAATACTTTGAAGGGTTATCTAGGACTTGGTAGTAGCAAAATTTTAAATATGTCTCTGTTTTCTTTAAAATGATTAATTTTAAATGGGTGCAGCACTGGACCCCGAAAAAATTCAGGTACGGCCTTAACTTCATTTTTTTGATTCTGATACCAATAAGATTTTAAAAAAAGTTAGGATTTTAAAAAAATTTCACGTAAGTACAAAAATTGACAAAAGTGCGCCATTGAAACTTGTTTCAACTCTAGGGTGAATTAAGGGAAAGTGGGTAGATGTACCTACCTAAGATAAGAAGCAAATGTAGAAACGCGAGGGAGCCATATTTAGGGCTGATCCCTTGAATCAAGTGAATTGTGTTATAGGGGTGTATTCTTGAGAATACATTTAGGCATGTTTATTTGTCCCAAAGAACTATATTTGTGTGATTATTGTATAGGTACTGTCTGTATAATTGACTTTTTTATTAAATCTTACATAAATTACTTACGTTAGTAATTATATTATCTTTGGTATTAATTAGGCAAACATGAAATAAGATTTGGTAAAACATAAGCTCATTCATTCTGAATGAATTCTACGAAGACAGTAATACTTATATAAAAAATGTTTGGATGTTTATCTATATATGTACGTACATATTTATTATAAAAATAGTACTTATCGTTAAGTTAGTATCCCATAACACAAGTTTAAACTTACTTTGAGGTTAGCTCAAGCAATGTGATCTGTTCCTATTTATTTATTCACGTCACTTCTACGCCTAAACATATTGATCTGTAGCCACTACAGCATACATCACGCAGCTGAGAACACATCACCATTGTTGGTCATCAAAACTAGCGTAGATGCACTCATCGAGAACCCATTAAAAGGAAATCGATGAGCCATATTTCCATACAAACGTAGTCCCCTGATTCCTCGCCGGATAGGACCAGTAAAGCAAAAAATTCTTTTTGGAAAAAAATCAATGGATATATGCATATCTATCCCTGTGTTTTCTGTTTTTCATAATTTAACTATTAAGGCCGTACCTGAATTTTCCGGGGTCCAGTGCTGCCCCCATTTAAAATAAATCATTTCAAAGAAAACGGAGACATCATTTAAAATTCTGCTACTACCAAGTCCTAGATAACCCATCAAAATATTTTATGAACTACTGTTTATAGTTTAAAGTGAGAACGTTAAGCTTTACTACGGACATTTGCGAAAAACGGCCACTTTTGGCAAATGTGCGTAGTAAAGTTTAACGTTCTCATTAAAAACTGTAAACAGTAGTTCATAAAATACTTTGATGGGTTATCTAGGACTTGGTAGTAGCAGAATTTTAAATGATGTCTCCGTTTTTTTTTTAATGATTTTTTTTAAATGGGGGCAGCACTGGACCCCGGAAAATTTAGGTACGGCCCTAAAAGATATAGGTAGGTACGAACTGAAAAAAAAAAAACACTTGAAAAATTTATATTTTCCACTCTGTTTAACCATCTAGCAAATAAAGACGACATTATGTTATTTAAAAAAAAACATAGGAACACAGCCATAGCTTTTCTTCTTTTTATGAAAAAGGAAATTAGATCGGTTGGGTTTTGGGAGAGAAATCAGAGGACTACGAAACGTTATATTTGTGTACATTTCATAGGTATTTTCGGTACGAGCTGCAGTTGTCTCTATCGCACTCGCTTGGTTGCTGTTCGGGCACAGCGCGACAGCAATAGATTTTATAAATAAGGTAATTGTACCAATCATTGATACTGCCCTAGAAGTTGATAAATTACACCTTAACTCATTATAATAAGAATTCCTCCACAGGTATCAATGAAACGTTTATTAATTACTAGCTGTGCCCGCGACTTCGTTCGCGTGGTTGTCGGAACGTAATGTTATGTAGCCTAAAGCCTTCCTCTATAAATGGACTACCCAACAAAAAAATAATTTTTCAAATCGGACCATTAGTTCCTGAGATTAGCGCGTATAAACAAACAAACAAACAAACTCTTCCGCTTTATAATATTAGTATAGATAATAGTAGCAACATCTCATAATCCAACCTGGAATTACTTTCTTTGTGATGGCTGGCAGACATTGATATTTTAATTTGTTTTACAATAGTGTCCTTACGTTTTCACCGCTCAATGTTTATGTTAACCAATTAGCTAAGGACCTTACTTGTTAAAAACTGTGTTACTCAAAATTTAAGCTCATAAAATGGTAAGTATTTACATTATTCTATTTGGGATTGTATATATTATGTTAATGTTTTATTTTTTAACAGTTTTAATAATATTTAAACGAAATACAAGGGTATCAAATACTAGGACAAAAAACATCTGATTTCCAGTACTTGATACAACTATCATCTACTAGGTATATTCTCATCTGCTCGATTCGATCGATTTTTTATTGTAGTACAATAAGCTTAAGGTTAAACTATCCTAGTTTCAAATATGGCTTTTCTAAGTGACTCCTACCTAGTCGTTGATATCAATTAGGGTATCAATGACTGGAACATAAAATATCAAATACTAGTACAAAAGTAAAGTTGTCTGTCTTTTTTGTGCAGGTACCTACTTATTAAATTAATAAAATACGTTGAAAATGCCTCCAATAAAAGAAAAAATGTTCAGTTATTCCGAAGATGATATAATGAAAGCATATAATTTCTATTCTATTCCATTCTAATGAGATAAAATCTGGGACTTCAATATCCGCTGCGTCTAAAAAATATAATATTCCTTATAGCACTTTTTCATTTAAAGTGCATGACAAAACACCTCTGGTAGTAGGTCAATGGCGATGATACTGATGATATGAATATTTTTTAGGTATTTTCTGGTTATTTTAAAAATTTTAAGGTTTTTGGCTTATTTAATTTTTTTAGAAATTTTGTAAAATTATTTTCTACAATTAGTGTGATTTTTTAGTTTATTGTATTTTTTTGTAAAGAATATACATATCAAGTACTGGGTCACTAGCTTGAAAAAGTCATAGTCAATTACTGGGACACTTGAAAATTTGCCCATCAATTACTGGTACATTTTGAGTCCTCTCGAAAAAAAATTATATTAAAATAAATAACACTTATTATCTTGACTTAAGTTGTAAATGTAAGAGAAATGAAAGTCTGATTAATATTGGTTACTTTGAAAATACTAACTGAAATAAATGCATTGTTATAAAAGAAAACGTGTTTTTTTCTCACTATAGTATCAACTACTGGTACATTTGCCTTACCTATTTTGCAATTCTCTCGACCTTAGTGTTTCCTCTTAAGGAAATGAATCAGAAATCAGGACGCAGAAGCAGTCAGTGGCGGATTTGCCCTAAGGCCCAGTAGGCCCGGGCCTAGGGCGACCATATGAAGGGCGGCAAATCGTGCAAAAAAAAATTATAATTTTTTGGCATGATTTGCATTGGCATGAAGATTTAATAAATGATTTTGCTGCGCTTAAGGTGAAGATATAGGCAAATGGCCTTGAAGTGTGAAATAAATTGTTAACTCGTAAATATGGTGATAATTTCCATATTGCTCTTAGTCATGCACTAGATAGCCCTTTAAATTATTTTATGAACTGCCATTGCAACTATTATTGGTGATCCGTCTAGCTTTAAAACTTGCCGTGGCCACTTTTGGCGGAGGCAAGTTTTAAAGCTAGACGGACTAATGTAAATACTTTCAACGGTGGTTCATAAAATAATTTACAGGGCTATCTAGTGCATGACGAAGAGCAATATGGAAATTATCTCCATATTTACGAGTTAACAATTTATTTCAAATGAGGGCGCCACTTCAAGTGCAGACGAGTTTTGTAACACATTATAAAACATTTATTAATAAACAAAACCTAAAACTGTTCTAAATGTTTTATTTAAATGTCCTATCATCCCTCAGGCCTTGAAAAATATCATAAACTAGCAGCTTTCAGTTAACGTTTACCAATATTCTGAATCAATTAAAAGTGGCCCACTTTTGTGATCACTTTAAACGGGCCATAAAGTAAATTCATTAATTATGTATCTAGTCTATATGATGGGTGCTGAGAAAGGGGCGGCACATAGCCTGGGGCCTAGAGCGGCTAGGACTGCGAATTTGCCACTGGAAGCAGTGGCGCGCCGCGCCAGAAAACCACAACGCAGGAATCAGAACACAACCGTATAGGCTGTTTGTCTCTATCTAACCATTATATACAACGTGTAAGGGACATATGCGTAATAAATCGAACCACGGGCTATATTAGATTACTATAGTATAGATAACGAAATCAAAATAACAGTCAAAAAATAACAAATTCGACATTCCCATATCGATTGCCCGGCCGGCTGCACAGTTTTGTATAGAAATGCCCATTTTTAGGGTTCCGTACTCAAAGGGTGAGGTGTGGTGTGGTGCAAACAAAACCCTATTACTGAGACTCCGCTGTCTGTCCGTCTGTCCGGCTGTCACAGGGCTCTATCTCTTGAACCGTAATAGCTAGACACTTAAAATTTTCACCGATTATGTATCACTGTGGCCGCTATAAGAAAAAATAATAAAAATAAGAAAATATTAAAAATTAAAGGAAACGTTGTACGGAACCCTAAAAATATAAAAGTACTTATACTTCGGTAATAATCGAGTGTTAAAAATAATTATAGGTAAGAAGATAATAATTAATTATATGGACTTGGATATAATGTGTTCAAGATATCATTACCATGGTTCAAGTATCGAACAAATATAGAACCAATTAGATGAAGTAACTAGGCGTACTTATGTAGATAATAAAAAAAAGTAATACGAATTGGTATTGAAACCCCTTTACGTGGAAATTCCTTATTCATTTGAGCGAGCAATTCTAGTGATGATAGGTATATATTATTCATGTTATTGGAGGAAGAAATTCAATGCGATCACTCTGGATACGGGTTATTTGTAGCATCATAAGATGTTACCTACACGCGCCGCGCTATTGCTTATTTGTGGTCGGATTTTCGGTTTGCGTTATTTGTTTGTATGCTAAGCTAACCGTGGGAACCTTTTATTGCCTCTCCGATATCCATAAAAAAAATTGTTTTGTATTGTAAGAGCTGCTGGCTCCCTTTGAAAATCAATAAAAAAAAATTGTGCATAAATTCCCAATATACATCGTGTTAATTAAAGAAGGGGAAGGGGGGGGGGGGACACACATTTTACCACTTTGGAAGTGTCTCTCACGCAAACTATTCAGTTTAGAAAAAAATTATATTAAAAACCTCAATATCATTTTCGAAGACCTATCCATAGACAGATATCCCCACACGTTTGATGAAAAAAAAAAATTTGAGTTTCAGTTCTAAATATGGGGAACCCCAGAAATGTATTGTTTTTTTCTATTTTTGTGTGAAAATCTCAATGCGGTTCACAGAATATATCTACTTATCAAGTTTCAACAGTATGTTCTTATAGTTTCGGAAAAAAGTGACTGTGTCATACGGACGGACAGACAGACAGACATGACCGTTTTTTGCCATGTGGCTCCGGAACCTTAAAAAGCATCATATTCAGACTGATTATGATGCGTTTTTTTTATGAGCTGCGATGCGATTCGTAACGTTTAGGAGATACGTACGATGCTACACACAGACACACAGACACGTAAAACTTATAGCACCCCTTTTTCGTGACGGGAGGGGGGGGGGGGGGAGGTTAAAAAAGGGGAAAATGTTATATGTTATATATTAAATTTTGAACATTTTAGACTCAGAATTAATCTTTTTGCCGCCAGCCCCCTTAATATAGCTCTCTGTTACACTTAATAATAATAATAATATAATAATATTTTTTAATTCGGACAAAGAAATCCATATTGTTAGTTACATTGATCTTACTGTCTATGTTAGTATGTGTTCACGCGGTTAAAACTCGCATGAAGTTGGGACCAGCGCTTTAAAATGGGCCCATCTACTCTGCTAGCAATGATGGTGAGGAGGCTGTTGGAGCTGCAGGCCACCCTATGCATCAGGGAGGCTACCCTCTTTCGCACTATGGCTTGGAAGGTGTCCATCCTAACCTCTGCAAACTCCTCTACTTAAATCACAGCAACTGGTGTCATTTTCAAGATTTTTTAAAGTTTATGAAAATAAACAAAAGAGAGCAAGTTTTTCTAGGCAGGTAGCAACTTATTCTATATTTATAGAGTTAGATTATTTTTATAGAGTTCCGAAGTCTCTACAAGAAACTCATGTACGTCATGTCCAGCGGGCCCACAGATCTGTATCCATGACCCGTGAGCTACCTCGTCCCTGACTTTGCGAACCAAGTGTTCATTTGATGTTGTTGTTGCTTTTCGTGTAAATGGCCAATGTGTATGAGCGGTTTCATACTACGTTTTCTGCACTGGTTTCGAATCGGATCCGAATCCATGAAGTAGTGCGAAACCGCTCTCACACATCACAAAAGAGCGGTTTCGTACTACTCACGGAATCGGTTCGGATTCGGAATGGACGTAGTGCGAAGTGTTCATACGGTAACGTGCTTTAGAAGACTAAGACTGCTTTTATATCTTATGGTGTGGGAGTTATTAATAAAATGTTTTTTCAAATTTTTTTTTATTCGTTACTATATTTTCTTATATTCATTCAAGTTCCAGCTTCGAGGAAGAGGTCTTTCGACGAATCCGACTCGGCTGGGCAGCGTTCCGGAAGTTACGCAGCGTCATCTCGTCCAAAATACCTCAGTGCCTCAAGACGAAAGTTGATAATCAATGTGTGTTACCAGTGATGTTTTATGGCTCTGAAACGTGGTCTCTTACTATGGGTCTCATAAGAAGGCTCAAGGTAGCTCAACGCGCTATGGAGAGGGCTATGCTTGGTGTTTCTCTACGTGATCGAATCAGAAATGAGGAAATTCGTAGGAGAACAAAAGTCACGGACATAGCCCAGCGGATTAGCTCGTTGAAGTGGCAGTGGGCGGGACACATAGCGCGACGAACCGATAGCTGATGGGGCAAAAAGGTTCTCGAATGGCGACTACGTACTGGCAAGCGAAGCGTAGGACACCCACCCACAAGGTGGTCAGACGACCTGACCAAGGTCGCTGGAAAGCGCTGGATGCAGGCCGCTCTAGATCGGTCATTTTGGAATACCTTGGGAGAGGCCTATGTCCAGCAGTGGACGTTATGCGGCTGAAATGATGTTGATATTCTTTCCAAAAAAAAAAAAAACTCGATCCTGGCTGCTCAGGGTGGTCCTACTTCCACTGACTCTAGTTAAAAACGAAGTCCGCGAAATCTAATTTTAAAAGAAGAAAATCGCGACTACTATGCCACAGCCGGAGAGTAAATAATATACCTCACAGCAGACACACACAGACCGAACCGTGTGTGTGAAACTTAAACACCCCTCTTTTATGTCGGGTGTTAAAAATAAAATCATGCATATTTATTATCATTTAATATTTAATACTACATTTAATTTTACTACAGTGACTTTGTTTTTGTATGTCGAACCGTTTTGAAAAAATATTTTTGTTTCGAAGGACCAAAAAATTTTTTTTACCTACTTTAGACCTACTTCCGAGTCGGTCCCATGGATCAAGACGAGGTACGTCATTGCTTTTTGGTCTAGACAGACGGACCACTGCACTCATTTTATCAAAATCGTTAAGAAGTTAAATAAAAAAACCGATACTTTCAAAACCATTCGATACACTGTAGGTATATTTTTTACTATTGTCTATTCTTTTGCCCAACTATGGGACACTACAGGCTAAAAAAAAAAAATGGTCTATTTACCTACACTGATTTTCAGCGTATAATGCTATCTATGCAAAACCACAAATAGTATCATTAAATAATATTTTCTTTCAAAAGAAAATATTATGTATTTAACCACAAAACCATACATATTTTTTTTAAGATTTTGTGTGGAATTGTTACTTAGCCAAAAAAAATATAGAAGTAGGTAGGTACTTACAGGTGTTTCAGAAAGCCGAAATAAAAGTCGTGGAATCAGGAAAGGAAATAGAAAACTTATTAATACATTCAAGTATACTCGTAGGTACGTACCATACACTGCTAAAATTAATATTGTCATCCGTATTCCAACTTTAGTGACCGCCATTTTACACTAAACTTTTTTTCACTCTAAATAAATTGTTTCACAAAGTTGACGCAAGTTTTAAAATTAATTCCGAATTTTAACACTGAATTCGAGCAGTCGGCTTCGGCGCCTCGCGTGCGCCAGCTCGGCCTGCAGTACGATGTACGACTGACTGACTTACAAGTTACACCCCACGAAATGCCATGCTTCCTTATTTATTCTGCTAGATTTATTACAAGTCAAATCATATTATTTTGTAAACGTTAAAAACATTTTCCATACCTACTTAAGTTACCTAGGCATTATGTCGAATTTATTTTATTTTATTTATAACTTAAGTAAAAAAAAACATTTTTAAACTAAAAGTGTGTGTTTTCCTCTTTGGAAAAATACACGCGTTGCATTTTTCAGCAGTGGAAGTGTTAAACTAACAACTATGCATATAAAACTAAACTAGATATAAGTAACATTAAAAAAAAATATAAAAAATGGATCCCAACCCAAATCGCTGGGCTCGCACGGTAGGGTACCCCTCGAGGCTGGCGGCGTTCCCGCGTTGAATGGTTAGGCTCAGCCTTTGGCCAAAATGAGCGCCAGCCCTTAAATCCCATGAGGCATCGATTAAACGTGATATTTTCATTACAACTATTTACAACTCATCGTTATAATGTTGTAATGAAAACACTACGTAGGTACAATAAGTACATGCCTATCAACGATTATTCCGCCTTTCTAATAAACAAAGCAATAAAATATTTTTGGAGAAAATATAAATGTGACGTCCTTTAATAAGTGATATATTTATCCTACATTGAATAAAAAAATTAGTTGACTTTTGATTTTGACTTTGTCCAAGTGCGTGTCAGGAAACACGCAGTGTATTGTTCTTAGCACGCAGTGTAGCGTGCCGAAGTCGCCTGTTAAGTAGGTACCTACGTCATGTTCGAGCTGTGTCAGCATTTTTACCCAACCTATTGCTTTACTTAGGGTCAGTTCACACCGAGACGCGAAGTGGCGCATATACATATATTGGGAGAAGTTGTTCATAATGATGGACTGAAGTTTGTGTACTAATTTAAAAATAAGGGTGTATAGAACTTGTTCAAGTAGGTACTTACTACACAAAAAAAAAATTGGTTGCCTGTAAAGTCGGTATACGGGCGAAAGTTTTACGTGACAAGTCTTTTTATGTCTCTCTCTCGCTCTTAGGCGGGCTAACCATGCCCGAGTGGAAGGGACGCGTGCCTCTCACTCGCTCTCATTGTGAGCGCATAACGTGAGCGGAGCGTAACGCAGTTTCTTGAAGTGTCACCCGGCTAACCAATTTATAAGACGTTGTCACGTCAAAAAACTAATTTCAGTGAGAGCCAGCTGCCGCTCTCTCTGAATTCTGTATCTTTTTGCGAGTAAATTCTATTCTATTCTATATTTCTTCAAAAGTGCGCGCAACGTCGCGTCTCTGTGTGAACTAACTCTTAGTTTTGTATTTTGTCGTCAAGAGTTCGTACGTACTCATTTTACAACAAACCACATTAGATATATTATTATAAAGTGTTGACTTTCTCAAGTTATTCATTTCTGATCCTCTTAGTTTCGGCAGACCCAGAACTCCGAACATCTTTATTTTTATCATTTTGTAAGTCTTTTAATTTTAGTCTCTTAACTAAGCCGTGGACAGACGGTCAGACGGACAGTCAATGCAAACTACGAATTTATTTGGACTTTGGTAAAAAAACCGGGCAAGTGCGAGTTGGAATCGTATATGAAGGGTACCTCCGTACAATGTTTTAAAACGCTGAAAAAACACGTTTCTTGTATGACGACCCCCTTTAATTTTTATCCATATCTTATTTTTAGGGTTCCGTAGAAAAAATGAAAAAACGGAACCCTTATAGGATCACTCGTGCGTCTGTCTGTCCGTCCGTCTGTCACAGCCAATTTGCTCCGAATCTACTAGACCGAATCAGGTGAAATTTGGTAGGATGGTGTAATCCTATGACCCAAACACATATGTGCAAAGTAAATAAATATTTTTTAAAATAAGGGTCATTTTTGGGGGATAAATGGGGAAATTGAAAAAAAAAAGTTTTGCAAACCTTACTGTGTCACATATCAAATGAAAGGGCTCGTTATGAGGATCTCAAATATATTTTTGTTAAAATTATAAAATAAATAGTTTTGATTTTATTCATGAAAGAAGACGAAAATTGACCATTCCCCCCCCCCCCCCCCCCCACAGTTCAAGAGATAGAGCCCTGTGAGGGTGTGACAGACGGAAAGTCAACGGAGTCTCAGTAATAGGGTCCGTTGGCACCGTGTGGGTACGGGACCCTAAAAATAAGGAGATAAGGCTGCCTTTTGGGCATTTCCTAGTTTTTAAGATGTCCTGTATTTTTGTTTTCAAAAAATCAAAATCAAATATTTATTCAGTAATTAGGCCTTTGCAGACACTTTTACACGTCAATAATTATAGTGTACATTACATGTAATGTTTATTTATATTTAATTTTTTTTTGTTCAAAAACTACCGATACTAGCCTTTCGCAACGACCACTGCTGAGAAGAAACGCCGAAAGAAAGTCATTTACACAGTATTGGTCGCCTACGCGCCAGAAGGGCTTTGTCAGTTTACAAAGATATTATGCCTAATACAATGTTATCATAACATAATATGTAAAGCTTGCGAAAGAGTGCCAAATCCAATTTACAGAAATAAATTACACTTTTATGCATTATAGGGTATTGTATTGTATTTGATGATCTCAAGTATTTTTAATATTTCGAACCTCTTGTCAGTGCACAAGAACAAAATGTACAACTCTTGTTACTATTAGTATGACAGCAAGGGGATGGTATGGTACATTTTCCTTTATAGCGTTCAAGCTAGGGAGATTATGACGACTGTCTAAACTCAACGGAGGGGTCGCATCGATCATTGACTCCCCTTGAATAAGATCCAGGGTCATCGTCCGCTGTGATCAATCACTTTCTTATCCAAATAAAATAAGAGCCTGTTATATTTTGTTGGCCAAATAGTTCATCAGTAATATGTATTACGAATGGCTTACGAAAATAATTCAATATATTTGGTAGGTAAAGTATTGAACAACACTCATTGGTCAATAATAATTAGGTACCTAAGCAACTTAACTCCGACACTTAGGGCCCAAATAAATCATTCGTTGTGTGTCTCTCTATTTCAAAAATAGCACTCCAGAAGTCCAGATTGATAGATTACTCACTATATTCAGATTGAGTTAATAGATTACTCACTATATTCAGATTGAGTTAATAGATTACTCACTATATTCAGATTGAGTTATTAGATTACTCACTATATTCAGATTGAGTTAATAGATTACTCACTATATTCAGATTGAGTTAATAGATTACTCACTATATTCAGATTGAGTTAATAGATTACTCACTATATTCAGATTGAGTTAATAGATTACTCACTATATTCAGATTGAGTTAATAGATTACTCACTATATTCAGATTGAGTTAATAGATTACTCACTATATTCAGATTGAGTTAATAGATTACTCACTATATTCAGATTGAGTTAATAGATTACTCACTATATTCAGATTGAGTTAATAGATTACTCACTATATTCAGATTGAGATAATAGATTACTCACTATATTCAGATTGAGATAATAGATTACTCACAATATTATGATTGAGTTAATAGATTACTCAATTTATTATAATTAAGTTAATAGGGCAGATGTTTTATGAAAGTGATGGCAGGTCTGTGTCGTTAAATTAACTGGAAAAACACTTCTCTACACACAGGTATATTTTCTTTAAAGTTCATATTTTGACCGTGGAAAACCGGTTCAAATCCTAGATATAAACCAATGTTTTCTTTTATTACAAAGGAATCTGATATGTCGTTTCAAAATAAATGCTAGAGTACGTTTACATGGATAAGTATATAGCGTTATAAGTATAGTTCGCTAAAGGATTCCGTTTAGGCTGGTTTCGACCACGTAGTAGTATTGTTGTTATTTGTCATAGGTATTGTACATAATATTTGAAATTTCTGATAATATACAAAACAAACTTAGGAAATAAAGTTGTTGTACAATTTCAAGTAGGTAGCCTACCTTAAGTTATGTAATAATCTTACTGTCTTACCTATTGCACGACATTTAAGCAAAATAAATGTAATTTCATTTCAAACAACTAACATTTTGCATGAATGTTTTATATTCGTCCATCATTCTCCTTTGTTATACCTACTTACTTAGTTTAAATTATTCCTTTACTACGTTAGAAATAATAAATGTAAACGAATTTATCCAAAGGTAAAATTCAAGGAGTAAAATAATCCCCGGAATACTTATACCTACAAAAGTACCTATGGATGTTTATCTATATATGTATTTATTATAAAATATAGTATCGTTGAGTTAGTATCCCATGACAATTGAAAACTTACTTTGGGGTTTGCTCAATCAGTGTGATTTGTCCGGATATATATTTATTTATGTGTTTGGTCGAATCTGGCCTAAGACAGGGGACCTAAATTGGTCATTAGTCACTCCTAACGATAACTACTAGCCGTAACCTAACCTACCTTCCGTAACTAATTCGGGGTAGCCACCCGCTTTCTTCTGTTTATGACCCTACTTCCACTGGAATTTTCATCACATCCACCCATACTTATTACCTCTAGATAGATAAATAATTTATTATCCTTTACGGACCCGGCCAACGCCAGAGCACTTTTTTTCATATTTACTTAAAAGCTAAGGTGACGGGCCCAGTCTACCGCTTGACAGATGTAACATTTGTACGACGTTCAGAACATTTAGGAACGTGTATAAACCGTTTATTTAGACATTTAATCGTCGTTCTTCTACACATGGGCACGGCACCATTGCCATTTTCACAATTTCAGTTAAAAATCTCTAAACTTTCCACTCAAAATACGCGTGTGAGTTAAGAAGGCTACTTAACTTTGCTTTGTTTTTTGAAATGTGACGTCATTTGACGTAGGTAAATGTCACGTGACCGACTGTTTTTTGCGCGAATTTTTAATAAATTGATAAAAATATTTATTTTCGTAATCAAATAAGGTATTTTTGGAAAAAAAATATATTGTGAGTAAAAATACCTTATTTGATTAAATACATTATTTTTTACCGAAAATAATCCTACGTAAATGACTAGGTCATTTTACATATACAAAAGTTACAACAGTGATCTTACATTCAGGACTTTAGACTCGGATCTGTAAGGGGTATAACACACTACAATACAAATGAAAAGAAAAACTAGGCCGTACCTAAAATTTCCGGGGTCCAGTGCTGCCCCCATTTAAAATAAATCATTTGAAAGAAAACTGAAACATCATTTAAAATTTTGCTACTACCAAGCTCTACCTAACCTTTCAAAGTATTTTATGAAGTACTGTTTACAGTTTGAAGTGAGAACGTTAAGCTTTACTACGCACATTTGCGAAAAACGGCCAGTTTTGGCAAATGTGGGTAGTAAAGCTTAACGTTCTCATTATAAAATGTAAACAGTAGTTCACAAAATAGTTTGAAGGGTTATCTAAGACTTGATAGTAGCAAATTTTTAAATGATGTCTCCGTTTTCTCTTCATGTATTTCTGTTCACTAGAACTTTGACCTGAAGTGATTCTAAGCGTTAAAACATTTTTTGTAGGTTTGTTCGGATATTTTGAGTCTCTTGGGCGTTATTAAATTTTTAAAATAAATACCATTTTAAAAAAAAATTAAGAAATGATATCTAAAAATTATTTTTCTTTCAAAACTCCAAGAATTTAAAATGAGGAAAAAATATTTTTCCTCAAAAATATTAGTATTGTGATCCTAAAGGTGCCGCCTTCTTCATTTTCGATAGGTACCAAAAATTTGTTATTAAAATAAATTATAAAAACCGATAAAATCTACATTCCGCATCATTCCGCGTTCATTCCCCGCCTCCCGCTTCACAGTCAAACGAAATAATGTATTGCATGCGGGGTGCTTTGTGGATCGCCCCGCACCTCATCACCTTAAGTAGAGGCATGTGTGTGCTACAGTATCACAAAATGCTGTAGCTCAGTCACGCTCAGTGTGCGGCGCTGTGTGTTGTCCAGTGAGCAAAACTGTAGGTCAGTCACGCTCAGTGTGCGGCGCTGTGTGTTGTCCAGTGAGCAAAACTGTAGGTCAGTCACGCTCAGTGTGCGGCGCTGTGTGTTGTCCAGTGAGCAAAACTGTAGGTCAGTCACGCTCAGTGTGCGGCGCTGTGTGTTGTCCAGTGAGCAAAACTGTAGGTCAGTCACGCTCAGTGTGCGGCGCTGTGTGTTGTCCAGTGAGCAAAACTGTAGGTCAGTCACGCTCAGTGTGCGGCGCTGTGTGTTGTCCAGTCACGCTCAGTGTGGGGCGCCGTGTGTTGCCCAGTGACCAAGACTAAGTCCGATTGTGCTTGCGCAGCCGAATAGATTTTTATACATGAATGGAAATCATCCGGCGTATGTCTGTCTGTATGTCTTCTTCTTCGTCTAAGCGCATTCCCGGTTGCATCCTCAGCTGTGCTGCTTCGGAGCCCAGGGTGCGCTTTCTCGCTTTTTCTTCTCCAAATATAATATGCATGTCAATGGTCACCCAAGGATGCCAAAGACCTTGCAAAATGGAGAACAAATAGCCGGAACACTTTAAATGATTTGGTTATAATTTTACAACCGGCCGCCTGCCTGACGTCAACCCTCTTTGGGAATGTATTTGTGCGAAAAGTTTTACAACCGGTCGCCGCCCGACGTTAACTCTCCTTGGGAATGCAATTAGCACGAGATGTTTGTGCTTAGTCCTTTAGTCGCCTCTTACGACATCCACAGGAAGAGATGGTGAGGTCCTATTCTAACCCGGAACCACACGGACACCTACATACATACACCCTCAATTATATTTATCTGTAGGCAATTAAACTCGTAATTTAGATTACTTATACATTTTTTGGTATTAGGTAAATTTAAAGGTATGTTTGTGATTTTTTTCTATCGAGCAAAAAATGCTCAATAGTGTTTTGGATATTGTGGGTGTCTGTCTGTAGATCCCTATGTTAAATTTTTGAAAAATGAATTGTAGTAATATTAGCATATTTTTCAAAAACACTAACAATATAGTGAGCTGTGAACCTACAGCGTCTTAAGAAAAAATTGAAAATAAATAATATATAATAGTAATAAATAGAATACCTGCAGTACCTTCAGTATATCACCACTTATTGACTGGCGTTCGAAAATATCACCTAATTGGAGCTTACAGGTAATTACTAACTTTTATTTGATGTCGTTTTTAGGGTTCCGTTGCCAATTGGCAAAAAACGGAACCCTTATAGATTCGGCATGTCTGTCTGCCTTATGTCACAGCCATTATATCCGAAACTATAAGAACTATGCTGTTGAAACTTGGTAAGTAGATTTATTCTGTGAACCCCATTAAGATTTTCACACAAAAATAGAAAAAAAAAACAATAAATTTTGGGGGATCCCCATACTTAGAAATGAAATTAAGAAAAACGACGGGTTGCACTCCGAGAGTGCCGGCAGAAGTGAAAACTTGAATATTAACGTTGTGCATTTTTGATATTTTGGAATGGTTAGGGAATACTTTTGCACGAATTGCTTTAATTATCAGTATAAAAGTACTATGATTTATGTGGTAGAATACAATATTTATTTATTGCGCTATCGTACACAAACATGACAATTTATATTACATTAAAAAGTTTATCTCTCAGCTAAACGAAACAGCAGGCGCAGGCATACATTTTCGCCGCGCCGTAGAAAGAGAGGGGGATACTTCCTCTCCTACGCCGCGCCGGCTATTTACTCTCCATCCGTCTTACGAATTTTCGATCAGGACACGTGTCTTGACGCGAGTTTAACATTTTTTACCCATTACAAAAAAAGTGCACAACGCCACTAAAGAAGTTTTTACATCAAAATTTTTTTTTCATAAAACCCATACCTAAGTGTTGGATATCTATGGATAGGTTTTCAAAAATGATATTGAGGTTTTTAATATAATTTTTTTCTAAACTGAATAGTTTGCGCGAGAGACACTTTCAAAGTGGTAAAATGTTAGTCCCCCCTGTAACTTCTAAAATAAGAGAATGATAAAACTAAAAGAAATATATGATGTACATTATCATGCAAACTTCCACCGAAAATTGGTTTGAACGAGATCTAGTAAGTAGTTTTTTTTAATACGTCATAAATAGTAAAATGTTACTTGCTGCTACGGAACCCTTAATGGGCGAGTCCGACTCGCACTTGGCCGCTTTTTTTACCTAAATAAATAAGTACAAAAAATAATTTATACATTTTCCAATTTTTAGAATCGTTTTATAACACAACGTTATTTTGTTGTATAGTAAAGGTCATTCGCATCTCATAATCTTTTCATACACAAAACGATTATTCATTATCGGCCTTAACTTTGAAGTAATTACATTGCAAATGCAAAATATCCTGAAACTTCCCCAATTAGGTACTATTTGAAGCAATTAATTAATTGTAAGTCTTGTACATATTTTTTGTTTCGTAGCAAAGAACCTGAAAACATTGACCTACATTCATAATTGTATTGTAAAATGTGTTGATAACGACATCAGTGCCAATATTTTACTGATTTTGAATTAAAACTTAATCCTTTTTCTTTTTGCTGGACTGCCTGCACACATTATTTTGGATTTTAAAGTGACTTTTTAACCACTAGCCAAATTTTGGAAGCAAGTCTGTAACACCCACAGACCATGGATCAAGATAGACACAGAGGCTGTGTCTATCTTGATCCATGGTCTGTGGGTATGAATTTGCGTGTCGAAATTGACTTCATTTAGAATCGTTACTTCTAGTCCGTGTATGTCAATTCATTCGATTGGACATTCATTATTTACTGTAAAATACTTAAATCTGCCGTAGAAACTCGTCGAAAAACGTTGGAGGAAGTAATAAAAAAGTTTCCTTATGTTGGTAAGTGAATTTCTTATTAAATATTTGTATGAAAATTGGCACACTAGGTTTTTATACAAATTAAAGGACTTTCTTTATCTACTTAGTGGTATACATCAGGCTGACTTTTTATCCACCTGCTAAATTTTTGAAGCAAGTTCAGTCCATGATACTGATGTACTTTCTATTATTTTGTTAAAAATCAATAAAAAATTTCGTCCTCCCATACAAAATCCGTTTGGCTAAGCGCTGATTTGTATTGGAGGACGAAAAATTTTTATTAAGTGAATAGGCATTTTTTGAGTCTGCGTGTTACACCTTAGACCTCATCTTAGCTTTTCATCAGGCTAGATAGAGGACAAACGCACTCAAATCTCTAATAAAAAAAAAACAAGTAAGATTCAAAATAAAGTTCAAAATAGGAGGAGGTTATCAATTCGACTGTTTTTTTTATGTATTTTTGTTACGCGATATCTTCGCCAATTGTTAACCGATTTTGATGATAATTTTTTTATTTGAAAGCCTTTACTTTCAAGTTGGTTCCATTTTAATTTGGTGAAGATATGATAAAGAACTTTGGAGATTAAAGAACTTTTCGTTAAAAAAATAATTTTGTAATTCAAAATTAAATTACTATTATGTACATGTAAGTAAGTATGTCATATAAGTGAACAATATTGTAGATGTATGTATAATGTGTAATACCTAAATATAAAAAGCTAAATGATTAATGTTTGAGATGCTGAAAAGCTTTAATTGAGGACGTAAATATCGTTCGTGTAGACCTATACCGTCTCTATCATAGGCAGTGCCTGCTCAGAATATTAGTTGTGTAGGTAAATATGAAGTTCAAATATACCAGATTATAACATTTTTATTAGTTTGGTCCTACAAATAATACCTAACAATAATATTTGAAATTAAAAGAAAGAGATGGCGATATATTTTTATTTTAGTGAAATAAATACTAAAATTGCAGTAGGTATATACCTACTCGTAGAATTAGAAGAAGTTTTCATCTGACTTTGCTAAACTTCCTTTATTACATTCGAAGGTCGGCTGAGGCTACCGAACTAGCAAGAACAGTCGGAATTAATGTCGAGCACAGGTGCTGGTAACTCTTGACTTGTTATTCCAACTGAGGCACTTTCACGTGTTAACGACTTTGACTTTTTAACTTTTGTAAGAGTTCTTTTGAACAGTGAAACTACCTTCTTAATTAAATAAATAAATCGTTTATTTTTCTCCAATAAAGGTACATGTCATATAGATTGTGAGGTTTATTTTATTTATGACACTTTAAGACCTTAAAAGAGGAGAGAATTGGTATTAAGATTAGTAATTGGTATTGGCGATAAGGCCGCCTATTGTACACCATTCATTTCTTTATTGTATAGAAGTTTTTTTCAAGTGTTTTGGTGCAATAAAGTGTTATTATTATTAAGTACAAGTCACCAGGCATCCTTTGCACTTAAATTAATTATTAATTTAATTAATTAAAAATTTAAATTAAAAAAAATATTATAATGCTTGTAAACATTTTAAACAGCGGTTTGGGAGCACCATTCATTTCATTTTAGATTTAGTCTTAAATAAAGGGTAAGATAAATTAGATACTTACCTAAATATTATTTCGCCATTGTGAAACAACATGTAGGCTGTGATGTAAGTAGAGAGTGGGTACGGCTTTCTAAGTAATATTTTTCTTCTTTGGTAGAACCTGACTTGCCAGAAATACCTACGTTAGCTTCAAATATTTCGACGAATCATATATCTTTTTTGATTAATCTGTCCGCAACCCCAAGGAACCAGCACTGAAGTAACATTACGACTCGTCACTGGAGAGTCGTATACACTTCATTCAACTTTACCTGGAATCTGGAATGGAACTTTGCGGTGATAGGTAGATATATGATGCCTCTGTTACTAAAATGTACTTACATTGTTGCTAGCAACACAAGTTTTTTATATCTCTTTTAGTTTTTGTTATGTTGTCATTCATAATTGAACGATTGATGATTTCTCTTCTTCACAATGTCTCTGTAGGTACTGTGCAAACGTGTCTGTGTCGTGCCCTTTCTTGAATACTAGGTATATTAGGGTTTCCCTTATATGGTCGAATTTTTTTTTATTAAGATATTCAAACGCATACCCCCTCATTGTTTTTCTTGTATACAGACTTACTTAAATATAAATTTAAAGAACCTAAGTCAATGTTAGCCCGTGCCGACTGGGCCCCAAAGTTTATCCAAATATAAATTTTTAATGCTTCACAATATGCAGCTTTGATCATCGCGAGTATACATATCTTAGTGATATTTTGATGGAAATACATACCTAATTTACAAATGCTTTATTTTTATTTAAAATTAATTCAGAATTTAGAAAAGCAAATTAAGAGGATAATATTTCGAATTATTTAGAATGAAATTATGGATTTTTTACATTACTGATACATATTTCTGTACTCTTGCCCACATCATTACAAGATCTGTTTTCTTTCTATTTTTGGCTGTAATTAAGCTATGAATAAGCTAAAAAGATCTTGCAGGTGAAAAATTTACAGCTATTCTACTAAAAACTATCCTCATTGAGTTACCATGCCACAAGCATGGTAAATCGCTGAAGCAGCTGCAGCCCGGCACAGCAAGACCGTCGAGTCAGCAGATTGCCCAACAGCCGGCCCAGTGACTCGAATTTCATTTTGTGTTTTTACAATAATTTTATAATTAGTCTTTTGTTGAGTTCCGAACTAAACTATACATATTTTCTGTCAAATAAAATTCTTTTTTTTTTTAAAGTCGCTCACCGACCGCCCATACATATCTGGCGCAGTCATTTTGGTAGGATCGCGGCACTCTAGGACTTTCGGGATAAAGTCCCCTCGTGCGAATAGTCTCTTCGCAGACCAGAGTGAACGGTTTCAATCGTTGTCATCCGCGATAAGAAGAACCTCGCGGCGGTCACGTAAACGCGGCTTCAACTAGCGGGAATCCAGAGAATTGGAGACCTGTACTCAACAAGACCCGAGCGGGAGATGCAGAGGATGGTGTGTTGGTGAGTGCTCTTTTGCTTCCCAAGTATGCTTGCAAGTATGCTCCCTTTCTGCTCTATTTCCTCTCGTTTAGTACTAAGATAATATTTTACGTGTGTCTATCTATGGGCTCATATCGCTGTAGATTTTAAACTAAAATTTTGAATCAATTTAAGGTTTAAGTGCACACGTCTATTCACATTTAAAATGGAGTTCCAAACAGATTATGATTATAAGATGATTTCGGAACTTATGCCCAAGTATGATGGAAACCCAAAGAGGTTACAGTTCTTTATTAAAGAAATGGATAATTTTATGGGGATGATTAGACCTAATGACGGTGTAGCCCCCTTAGCACTAGTGTGTTTAATTAAAAGTAAGATAAGTGGTGCAGCTATAGATGCGCTTGCACATGAAGGGACCCTAAATAGTTGGCCCGATATAAAACGCGCTTTAATTACGCGCCTAGGTGAGCCTAGAAACGAGATACAGGTTATGCAGGAGCCCACACGCACCCGTCGTAACAAGAACGAGGATGCTGAGTCCTTTGGCAAACGTATTAGGGATGTGCTCGATACTCTGTATATGGTAGGTCAGCATACAGATAAAACGTATTACGAGAACATGGCTATTGAACAGTATGTCAATCAATTAGAGTTCCAAGTATCCGTAGGGGTGAGAATTAATAAACCCTCAACCTTAGAGCTTGCTATAGTCACTGCACGGGCAGAGGAAGCAAAGGCAGGTTACAGGCAGGGGTCTAACTTTAACAACCCCTCCAGTAACCCCCAAAATAAGAAACCTGAAAATAATTTTAAACAAAATAATAATCAGAATAATTTTCAGCGTCAATTTAACAACCAACCCTTTGTTAGACCATTTAATTATGCACCTCAGCCACATTTTGCACCCCCTAATAATTTTGTACCCCACCGTAACAACCTGACCTCTGAACAAAAGCAGCAGTTAGTAAACTCCGTGCTACCCTGGAAGAATAAACACCCTCAAGGTAATTTTAGAAATAATTCAGGCAATTTTAGGAACTCAGGAAACTACCAAAGGCAGCCGAACATTCCCCAGCAACAAGTAAACCCGCCTCAGATTTCTTCTGACGTCACTATGCGATTGGTTAACAAGCCGATGCTGCCGCAATTCGCATTCGAGGAATTATTTTATTCACCGTACGAAGGTAATGTAAATTACTATCCACTCCAATATTACTACCCTATGGAGTACTACCCTAATGCGGACGAGCAAGATGTAAACTACCCTTCTACGAGCTCAGAGGAGGACCAAACAACTACCCCTCAGAATTTTCAAGAGGACCAGGAGCCGGACGAGCAGAGTTGATAAAACTAAACCATCAAGATAAAGATCATCTCCCATACATCGAGATACCGGAATTCCAAGGTAAATTCCTTATAGATACGGGCGCCTCGCGGTCTATGATATCACCTGACGTCACACAAAACACAGTATATGAACATTGTGTCGACTTCGAGCCTTTCGAAGTAAAGACAGCGCACGCGGTAACTCGACACTCATACGTTGCATATTTACCACTACCACCGGTCTTTAGTAGTGATATAACTCACAAGTTTCTCATCTTCGAGTTCGATCCGAAGTATAAAGGTCTTATAGGGCTAGATTTATTAAAATCACTCTCTAGTAATATTGATTTAAAAAATAAGGTACTACGCACATCCACTGCGATAATACCTATTCATTTTGATTATCCTATAAAGAAAATTCGGGTAGAGCCTCATTGTCGGCAAATTATTAAAGTAAAAACTAACTATACAGATGGTGCCTATGTACACGAGGACCATGAGTGGATGCCAGGATTAACATCCCCTTCGGCTATAGTTCAAATAACTGGTGGCTCATTTTATACCGAGGTTCTCAACCTAAACCCAGAAAAGAAAATTATTTTAAACAAACCACCTATTAATTTACAACCCTATGTTGAAAAGGAAACCCCTAATATCCATTGCACATTAAACAACAGTTTGACAATGTAGATAGGGCTATTGACCAGATTAACTCAAATTTAGCGGCAATTGCTGATTGGTCGCGACGTTTTGGGGTCACTGTTAATCCAAATAAATGTCAAGCAATTATAATTGGCAGCTCACATCTTACAGGACGGCTTGACACCAATTCACTACAACCAGTTTGTTTTAATAATACCCCAATTCCGTTTTGCCCTAGTGTCAAGGATCTCGGGCTCCACATTGACACAAACCTTCGTTGGGACGTTCATATTGCCGAAATCTCGGGTAAGGTCACGGGGGCCCTTCGCTCTTTATACAGGTTAAAAAACTTTCTCCCTATTAATATTAAGACTATGTTGGTGTATTCACTTATTTTCCCCATTTTAGATTACGCGGATGTATGTTGCTCAGATCTGAATTGCAACTTTCTCAACAAACTTGATAGACTACAAAACAATTGTCTCCGATTTATATTTGGACTACGGAAGTACGACCATGTGTCGGCTTGCCGATCTTAACTTAAGTGGTTACCCATCCGTCAACGTCGCAATTTGCATATTCTCACTACTCTATTTTCTATACTTTTCGACCCAAAAACTCCGATGTATCGTAAAAACAACTTCACTTTCCTGGGTGATACCCATCTCAAAGTTCTTCGTTCTTCCAACAATCTCTTTCTTAATATGCCTCGCTGCAGGAGTGGGTTTTTCGAACATTCATTCACCAGACAAGCCGTGAAGCTATGGAACGCCCTTCCCGTCGATATCCGCAAAGTCCCTAGTCGCCAAGCATTTAAGAGTGCTGTGAGCGCTCATTATCTTCACAAATTGTCATAGAGTATTATAAATATTTATGTAGTTTATGTAGGGTTTATGAATTTATAAAATATTTATGTATTTTTATATGTAGGTCTATGAATGTATCAGAAAGTATATGTATGAATATGTGTTTTAGGTAAATGTTTAATAATGGTCAAATAGCTAATTTGAATGTACTAATCGTCCAAAATTTGCTTTTATCCGCACCACCTGTAGGTTGACTGGTAGCAAAGGCCCTAGGCCTTAAGTCCGCCTGTTACATTTTTTGTAATAAAGTTAAATAAATAATTTAAAAAAAAAATTTAATTCAAACGCAACCGGATATTGATAAAGAGCTTTGTGAAAATTTAAAGAAAATTAGGACCACTCATATGAACGAAGAAGAGAAACGCTAGATAGAGAGATTATGTTATCAGTATAGAGATATCTTTTATTATGAAAACATACCCCTAACTTGTACACATGCTGTAAAACATGAGTTAAGACTTACAGACGATACCCCTATTTTTGTACGCAGTTATAGGCAGGCCCCACAACAAAGGGATGTAATTAAAAATCAGATTAACAACTTACTGAAACAAGGTATCATTCGCGAAAGCGTATCTCCATGGTCAGCCCCTGTTCATATCGTGCCTAAGAAGCCAGATGCTTCTGGCAAGGTCAAATGGCGCCTTGTTATAGACTATAGGAGGCTCAATGATAGAATTATAGAGGATAAGTACCCTCTGCCTAATATTAGTGATATTTTGGATAGGTTAGGGCGCGCCCAATACTTTAGCACCCTCGACTTAGCTAGCGGGTACCACCAAGTGGAAATGCACCCCCGTGACGTAGAGAGAACTGCTTTCTCTGTTGAAAGAGGACATTATGAATTCCTCAGGATGCCCTTCTGTCTGAAGAATGCACCCAGTACCTTCCAAAGACTGATGGATCACATCTTACGAGGCATAGATAATGTATTTACGTACCTTGATGACGTAATCATTGCCTCTACATCCCTTCAGGAACATATGCTCAAACTAAAACAAGTATTTGATCGCTTAAAACTCCATAATCTTAAAGTTCAGCTTGATAAATCGGAGTTCCTTCAGAAACATGTACAATTTTTGGGTCACGAGCTAACTTCAGATGGCCTGAAGCCTAATCAAGATAAAATTAAAGCCGTACTTAACTTCCCAATCCCTAAAACACAGAAAGAGATAAAATCTTTTCTAGATTTAGTGGGTTATTATAAGAAGTTCTTTAAGAACTTCGCTAAGATGACTAAGCCTATGACTATGTGCCTAAGGAAAAATCATAAAGTAGAACACACCCCTGAATTCTTAGAATCATTCAGTAAATGTAAACAGGTACTTACTAACGACCCCATCTTACAGTTTTCCGATTTCGATCAAACCTTACAACAGATGCGTCAAACTTCGCCCTAGGAGCAGTCTTATCCCAAGGCAAAATAGGATCAGATAAACCCGTAGCATACGCGTCCAGGACCTTATCCGAGACTGATTCCCGTTACTCCACAATAGAGAAGGAGTTATTAGCCATTGTGTGGGCAGTAAAGTACTTTAGACCCTACCTATATGGTCGCAAATTTACTATCTATACTGACCACCGCCCTCTCACGTGGCTTATGTCTCTTAAAGACCCCAACTCAAAGTTAACTAGATGGAGACTTAAACTAGCCGAGTATGACTATAATGTCGTATATAAAAAGGGCTCACAAAACACCAATGCCGATCCCCTATATCGAGCTAAAATATTTCATAACAGCGTAGACTCACTGGCAGTTAATTTGGAAGATAATGAGGACGATGAGATAATACCTAGGATTTTTGAGATGGATCGTGAAGAAGGTGAAGCTGAGAATAATAACAATAATAACAATCAGCCTAATCTAGTAGAGTCCGTTGCCCCACCTCAGGTAGATACAACATCTGATAGTATGAGCGTTGTTTCATTAGATCCCAATCAGTTAGTTTCCACAAACCATACCCAGCCTGATAATGAAAACATTGGTATCCCTATTGTAGATGACGCTATAGAGAGACAGCAAAAGCAATTTTTTATAAGATCTACCCCAGGTTCTACCTATAGGGTTGAAAACAAAACTACTAACTTTAAGACTACTATCAAGGATGTATTTATCCCTGTAAATAACACAGAACAGGAGATAATTAGATTTCTTAAGGAGCATACCATAGCTGATCAAGTATTTCATTGCTATTTTATAGATGAACATCTGTACCTTGCTTTCTCGAGAGTATATACCACTATCTTTAACGATAGAGGCCCTAAACTAATAAGATGTACATGCCGTGTAACGCTTGTAGAAAATAAAACTGAGCAATTAGATCTCATTAAAAGATATCATGAAGGAAAGAACATAGAGACTTAATAAACATATGCGTAGGAATTACTATTGGCCCAATATGTTACTGACTATCCAAACTTACATAAATAAATGTGATACTTGTCTTAAAGCTAAATATGAGCGTAACCCCTTAAGGCCACCCTTAATGGTAACAGATACACCTACTAAGCCTCTGCAACATCTCTTCAAGGATCTGTATTCCACAGGTGGTGGAATATTCCTAACTAAACGAGTCTATATCTTCCTGAAAGGCCGGTAACGCTCTTGTTACACCCCTGATTGCAGTTGTCCATGGACAGTGGTGATCACTTACCATCAGGTGACCCGCTTGTTCGTTTGCCGCCCTATAACATAAAAATAAAAATAAATAAATAAAAAATAACTATCATAAATAATTTCTCTAAATTTGCTCTGGCGGTACCTATGCTAGGCTCAAGTAGCATTCACGTAGCAGATGCTCTCTTAAAAGTATTTTCTATCTTAGGACTACCCATTAAAATTACAACAGATTCTGACACTAAATTTGATAACGATGTTTTAAAAGAAATATGTGCTTCTCACAATATAGAAATACATTTTACTACCCCTTATAACCCTAACTCAAATTCCCCTATAGAGCGTTTTCATTCAACTATTGGTGAGATAATAAGAATTCAACGTATGTACAAGTTATAATGAGATATGCAGTTACAGCCTATAACAACTCTATACACTCAACAACAGGTTACACCCCATATGAGTTACTATATGGTCATACAGCAGCTAGGAACCCTTTAGAGATTTACTACCCTAAGGAATTTTACCAAGATTTTGTGCTTAAACATAGAGCGAATGCAGAAGCTGTACAAGAGTGTGTAGCGGCTCATCTCTCTAAAAAAAAAGTGCAGGTAATAGCAAAGCGGAACCAAGCAGCGGAAAAGAACCAGCTAAAGGTAGGTGAAACAGTTTATAAGCAGGTAGCTAAGACAGCGCGAAATGACAAGACCAAGCCTGTGTTTAAAGGTCCGTATAAGATCATCCACTAACATCCTAACAACGTGGCTGAGATAATAGGTAACCATCCTAACTCTAAGTCGATAAGAGTCCATTTTAAGTTATTACGAAGGCCTCACCTTGTTCCAGGGCAATCCTCTTCGGAGCCCTCGTGCTCTCAGCAGCAGCCACCGTGAACATTACTCCAGTAGATAACTCCAACGGCCTATTACTCTTAAAACAAGGCATTGTTCTTAGACAAGTAGATACTTTTAACTTAGTGTGTAGCTATAATATAACTTACCTTCATTTGACCACCCTTAAACTCGCAGGTCTTTATGCAAGCACTAAGTCTTTAGATCCTAACATTATTTCAGGAGAATTGCAAAAATCATATACAGATCAGATTGAGCATAAGATAAATATTATTAATAATAAATTGATATTTTTGGCACCTCATAGTAGAGTAAAACGTGGGTTATTTAATGGATTAGGATCTGTAGTTAAACTTAAAACCGGTAATTTGGATTATAATGATGCTCTAAAAATAGAACAACAAATATCTAATATTAAGAATAAAATTCATAACGTTCACGAGAAATCAGTAGTAATAGCTCAAAAGGCTATCACAGAGTTTGCTAAACAATTAAATATAATAAATGAAAATCAAAATAAATTACACCTTTTAATAAAAAATATAACTATGAACTCTAACCTAGTTTATAAACATTTTAATCTCTTACAAGTTCATATACAGATAGATTTTAGTTTACAAATAATTTTAGATAAACTCATGCTAATAGAGGATGCAATGGCATTTGCACAAATAGGAATCATGCACCCTAGTATAATTAATTCTAAAAGCTTGATAGCCGACATGCTAGACATACAGGGTAACTATAGTTTTACAGCTGTCGCCCCAATCAAAACCTCACTATAATTCCTAAGTCCAAATACCTAGTACTTGGTAGTGGAGAGTATTCATACATCAATGAAGAATGCCGCCACATCCCGGATGAAGCCCAAGTCTGCAAACAGCTCATCACGAGACAACTTGACGACTCTGGAGACTGCGTGACATCTATAGTTCAACATCAACCGCATCACCTCACGTGTTCCTATGCGAAGATGAAGCTTAAGAAAGGAAAAATCCAGAACATCAGCCCCAATACCTGGCTTCTCATCACCAATCACCATGAAGTCCTGAAAGCGACGTGTGGAAATGAAGTAACATACCATACTCTCACGAAGACGCAACTCATCTCAATCTCGAATGAATGTCACGCCGAAGTACTCAATACGACATTACAGACACATAGTAGCGCCGTGACGCCCGTGACCATACATGACGTCATCCCACTACCTGAACAACAATACATGCCGAATGAAATTAGACTCGAAGTGCAACTAGAGGACATTTCGCTTGATAATATACACAAGCTCAGAATATACAAGATGTAGACTATTATGAAGATGCAGTCGTGTCATTAACTCCGAGCTGGACCACCATGATTCTGTACATCATTGGAGCTGCTTTCCTGGTCTGGAAGACTGAAACACTACCTGGGAAGAAAAAACACCCCATCGCCTGGACCAGCGGCACCAGAAGAGCCCGCCAAACGAACCGGTGGAACACGGTTCTTTCTTAAGGAGGGAGGAGTTACCATGCCACAAGCATGGTAAATCGCTGAAGCAGCTGCAGCCCGGCACAGCAAGACCGTCGAGTCAGCAGATTGCCCAACAGCCGGCCCAGTGACTCGAATTTCATTTTGTGTTTTTACAATAATTTTATAATTAGTCTTTTGTTGAGTTCCGAATTAAACTATACATATTTTCTGTCAAATTAAATTCTTTTTTTTTTAAAGTCGCTCACCGACCGCCCATACATATCTATTGCCTTCAAATTTTTTTTAATTTTTTTATAAAAACACGTTTCCTTGAAGGAAACTGTCACATAGTTTCAAATTTTACTCGTAAGTAGCTCTATTTGTGCTCTATTTGTACACGAAATTACCTTAACAACAATAAAATTGTATAAAATTAATCGTTAGAAAACCTAAAAATGTTCAAAATAGACAAAAATCTAGTTACAGTAGACAATTAGACTTATAGTAGGCAAATGTCAAACCAGGTTTTGTTCTTAAATTTTGTTCTTTGCTAAAATCACAAAAGCTTGGGATTTAACCGGCCTGTTGTTGTCGTGTCACTCTTTTGAACTTCTCACATCTAAACCAGGCATCAGTTTTAGGTTTATACCAAAGAACTGTTTCTAGTTTGGGCACGTTGTTCTAAAAATACTAATAATATAATGGTTTCCGCTCTATCTTTTCTAGTTTGCGTTTAAACTCGTTTAACAGAAGATTTATTGAAGACATAGGTACTCACCGCAAATTAAGATCTACTGCTTCTTTTTCAACTTTAACTATTGTTTTTAGACAGAGTCTATGTTCAATCGATATTTATCTAAATCTGCAATATCTTATACGTCATTAAATCTGTTCTTCCTCTTTTTGTAGTAGAAACTCAAGTTGTTGAGCTTATACATATCGATATTCTAGGGAAAGTTTAATCCTGACTTTCTTCAGAGCTATTAGATGGATCTAAAGTTTTTTAGGCGATGTGGTATCGTACGTATGAACGAGCTTGAGATATTTGTGCGTTTCCTTTTTCTCCTCTTCTATTTTTCTCTGAATAACCCGTTTTCTCTAAATCCGCTAATCACATTAGCCAATTTGAATCCCTTTGTTAGATTGATTTATGTTATCTGTTGTTTGGAGAGCATGGGCGTTTACGATGTTAAATAAATTATCCAAATTATCTTCAAAATCTACCTCGCGTCATTTATGAATATAGGCTGAATTTATAACGTTTTTTGTAGCTCTAGCCAGACTTGATACAGATCTACCACTTCTACTACCTTCTTTACACCTCATTCTAGCCTTTTCCTAGAAAATTACACAATCCGATAACAAGATTTGCACTTTCACTTACAGTCAATTTCGCTTTGTGAATATCGATACATATACTGCGAGAACTGGACATTATAGAGTGATATTTCTAACCAATCAAGAAAATACTTTTTTATGCGCTTCTACGTTTCACTGAAATCTTCGACATTCAGAACAATACGCATTTTTTTTTAGGGTAAATATATATATTAGTCATAGAAAATCTCATAATATATAATACCTAAAGTTAGCTAAAACTAGAAACAACCTAAAACTAAAAACCTTAAAAAATATAATATAATAACTAAAATATATTATTAAAAGGAGTCCCTTTAGGCAAGGTTCCGAAGATACTGGCAGCGTTCCCCCTTTGAATAGCTAGACTGATTCTTTGTCCGAGGTAGCTGCCAGCTCTTCGGTCTCCTGTGATGTCGACTAACCTTTTTGCTATTTCCTTAAAAAGCCTTATAGCGCTAGGACCCCACGGATCAAGGGTCTCGACACCGAATGGAACAAAATCATATTCGGAGCCTAGACCCCTGTATTTCCATGCTTTAGTTTTTTCAGCCGCTTCACAAGCCGCACCAGCTCTGTTGTTGGTTCCAGGTAGATGGGAAGGGGCCAGCGTGTCTGAACAGGTTGCATCCCATACCAGCACCCGGCCCATCTTCCATGGAATCAAGCTCATACCGTTCGGTCTCTTGCCATCATCTCTTGCAATACCAGTCGGCTCAAATAGACTTGGCACGTTGACGGTGGCAAGGGACCGGCGTATGATATCGTTAAGAGCGGCATGTCTCGAGAAGCGGCCTGCACTTTTTTGGCATGACAGTCCGTGATGTTGCTTGTCGACATCACTGCCACAGGGACATTTATGAGGAGCGCAGACCGGAACCCCAAGCCGTAGACAGGTTGCGATTCGGAGCGTGTCAGGCTCAAGAAATGTTCCTGTATTTGACGAAGGATACGCGTGAAGCCAGTAGCCGGCCTCATGCGCACCCAAGGCCAAAAGCCTAGCACGCGCCGAACCCGTACTACAGCTCAAAAGATTGTCGTAAGTCAATTTGCAGTTTATGTCGTCCCAGCTCCTCTGTGAATTTTGAGAAACTGGAAAATTTTGACCTGGGCATGCAATTAAGAAAGCGTTTCTAGCTACTTCCAAGCCAGCAATCTCAAAGTTTGAAGGGGATGCCCTTAAAATTTTACTTATGAGATTTGCTGAACTATGGACAGAAGATAGAAAGGCTGGTAAAGCGACACTGGAAATTTTGCGAATCCCTAAACCACCATAACGGATGGGTAGGGACGCTTGGGTCCAAGATTGATCGTTCAGCTGCATATTAAGAATCGATTCTAAACAAATTTTGATTAAGTCGTCTACTCGTGTCAAAAGATCTGGGTGCAAAAAAAAAAAATACGCATTTAATATCCGGAAAAATTGGAGTAACTGGCTGATGCGTGAGCGCGCGAAGCATCTCTATGTAATTTGTATGGGACATGTTTCGGCTCGAATCGGTACGCGTTGCAGTACTCCAAATCAGGGTAAATTTTATTTTTACACATATTAGGGCCCCATAAACAAAATTAAGACGTATGCGTCAGATATAAAAACTTCGAAAAATAAGGGATACCCTAAGGTATATACAGCAAGCTCGGAACTCTTCCCATTTACCAACAGTCTGCTCCTAATATACATGATATTTAAAAAAAATCGGTAATAGCCTAACTTCAATACCATTTATCGGAGTTTTTGGCGGTAAGTCAAGGGGTTCGGTTGGGGTTTTCTTTAAATTATTTTGCAAATTGATTTTAGTGGACTTTATATGAAATCGGTGTTGTTTGGTGTTATAAATGCTCATGCTCATGAACAATATGTGAAATAGTAAAGTGGACAGTCATAATACGGCTATTAAATCACGGTACGGTCTGGCACCACTGGGCTATCGGACTAAAATAAAACGGCCCGGGAATGCGAGAAGCACGCACCCACGCTAGCGTGTGTTGCTCTTTTTTAATAAAAATAATTTTATCGCTCAATTTTACATATTAAATAATGAAATAAGAAATGGTGAAAAAATACTACGTGAGCAGGACTTGAACCCGCGACCTTGGTCTAAATACGACCATGTTGTTAACCACTTCTTATTTCATTATTTAATTTGAGTACTTTGGTAGGTACTGCATCTTGAATGCCAAAAACCCTATAAAAATAAAATTTTACATTTTTTCACCGCGAAACGAAACAAAGTACACGGATAAATACCTACTTACCTATCACCTTTAGAATGCTAAGCCCCCTGAATTTTCGGTGACATTCAGCCATAGCGAGAGCAGTGTGGCTGCGACTGTGGCGTATTGTCACGTATACTCAGTTTCCGCAGACATTCATATGATTTCTTAATAAAGTGCGAAGCCTCGCGCCGGGGAGCGCGCTCCCATATCAATAAGCGAACGAGAAAATTTAATGAAATTCCTCGCAGAATTCCTTCGCTCCTTGGTATGCTCCAGTTTTATGAGTCGGATTATTATATATAATATATATGCTCATGAACAATATGTGAAATAGTAAAGTGGACAGTCATAATACGGCTATTAAATCACGGTACGGTCTGGCACCACTGGGCTATCGGACTAAAATAAAACGGCCCGGGAATGCGAGAAGCACGCACCCACGCTAGCGTGTGTTGCTCTTTTTTAATAAAAATAATTTTATCGCTCAATTTTACATATTAAATAATGAAATAAGAAATGGTGAAAAAATACTACGTGAGCAGGACTTGAACCCGCGACCTTGGTCTAAATACGACCATGTTGTTAACCACTTCTTATTTCATTATTTAATTTGAGTACTTTGGTAGGTACTGCATCTTGAATGCCAAAAACCCTATAAAAATAAAATTTTACATTTTTTCACCGCGAAACGAAACAAAGTACACGGATAAATACCTACTTACCTATCACCTTTAGAATGCTAAGCCCCCTGAATTTTCGGTGACATTCAGCCATAGCGAGAGCAGTGTGGCTGCGACTGTGGCGTATTGTCACGTATACTCAGTTTCCGCAGACATTCATATGATTTCTTAATAAAGTGCGAAGCCTCGCGCCGGGGAGCGCGCTCCCATATCAATAAGCGAACGAGAAAATTTAATGAAATTCCTCGCAGAATTCCTTCGCTCCTTGGTATGCTCCAGTTTTATGAGTCGGATTATTATATATAATATATATGATTCGTAATTTTGTATGAAGTATGAATTTACCTGAATAATATGTACATACATTTGCTATTTAGATGTGAAATGTCTACAAACAAAGCAAGGTGAGCTCAAGACCTGTGATATAGCTGCGAAGCCATTCGTTCCAGGCATTTTTGATAACTTATAGCTTGATAGAAGCTAGAAATACAAAGTGTTGCTGTACTTAACCAAAAATATTTCATGGAATTCATAATTCAAATGATTATTCAGTATTCACAAATATATATCTTGGTCATAAATACAAAGATAAATAGCTATGCTATGCTACTTCATCATTACATTGGCGAGTGTTTTGTTTACATATTATTATACAAAGTTATAGATATTATAAGTCGGTACCTATTAATATATTCATTTATTTCGACCATTCGACCAAAACTTCCAGGAAACATTCCACTTTTAAGGAAGTATTCCTGAAAACTTCCAAAACTTCCGGCAATTTTGGAAGATTTTAAAAATATTTTTTTATCAAAAAATAGGTTAATTTCGTTACATTTAGTGAAATAATAAGATTCTTAAATGGTATATAGGCAATTGAAACACTAAGCTTAACACTTGTTAAGTCTACCTATAAAAAGGCGATTGAAGTGAATATGATTTTCTGTGTTGAAATATTAATTTTAATATGTGTGTGTTATAGGCATTTACTTATAATAGGTACCCAATGACAATAAAAATAGGTAATTTGTAATATTCACTGTCTATCAATAGTATCCTCAGTTTTTCTAAGTCAATAATCTATTTTGAAAACTTCCAAAGTTGCTGGTAATTTTGGAAGTTATAAGGAATACTTCCGGAAGTATATTCCGGATATATATTGTATTCCGAAGTTTTCACCTCTTCCCAGCCAGGGCAAGTTGAAAAATGACCTTTTTCAAATTGTTTTGGGTCTTGGGTGTTTATCTATATATGTATTTATCATAAAATACATCGTTGAGTTAGTATCCCATAACACAAGTTTAAAAACTTACTTTGGGGCTAGCTTAATCAGTGTGATTTGTCCCTATATATTTATTATTTATTCATTTATTTCGACCATACTTAACTTACTCAAAGTAAATAATGAAATATGAAATGATGAAAAAATTTTAGTAGGTGCTGCCTGCATCCTGAATGCATATAAAATCCTATAAATTACAAAGTTATATTGTTTGTGATAAATTGATAATTTTGTGATTATGGACCATACCTTGCTGATATTTTTACAGAGATAAGTAGGTACTTATCTCTGCTGATATTTTTACAGAGGTAAGTAGGTAGGTACCTACTTACCTATGTAAGTATGTAGTAGTAGTAGGTATGGTCCATAGTCACAAAATTATCACAAACAATATAACTTTGAATAGGTACTTGCATAGGTAGGTACGTATGTAAGTACCTATTCATTCGCGAAGTTGTGATGACATGTTTTGTGTCTTAATTGTAAGAAGGTACCTACCTACCTTCTTACAACTATATTTAGTAGGTTTTACCCACCCCACATAATACCCAACGTACCTACCTACCTACCTACTTTACCTCTATGTACCTACGCGTATCTTTGCACGAGTACGTAATCCCAGCAATATGAAATGAGGAGTCATAAACCAAGATACCCAATACTTTGTCAGATTAGTTCCCAGGGTGTGTTGATTTAGATTTGTTGGTTTATTCTATATTGAGATTACATAATTGCATTCCCAAATAAATTATTTAGGTAAACAAAATGTCGTAAAGTTTATTGAGAAGTCGTATACATATACATCGTGTTAATGAAAGAACGCAAAATGGCAAAACCTCTCAGATGGTACCTCAGCCCATGTAACTAAACAACTTTTGTTCAACAACTTTCAAGAAATCAAAAAAAAGAAAATAGAATTTTCATACAAATTGACTCGATCAGCTGATCAGTTTGTATGAAAATTAAAATGAAAATTCAATTTTTAGTTTTGTGAAAGTTGTTGAACAAAAGTTGTTTAGTTACATGGGCTGAGGTACCATCTGTCTTTTATTAACACGATGTCTATGACGATGTAGAGCCGATTAGAGGCATAGGCGTGAGCGACGTAGGCTCCCGCCCACGACCGACGGTTTATAGAGCCTCGCGCGTGAAGCGGACGAGCTTTTATTTTATTTGAACGCCTCGCGTGAAAACGCTTCCACGGACGGATGGGCTTCGCCAGAATAGAACTATCTCGCCCGCGTCAAACGATCTTGCTACGCCTCTGGAGCCGATTCTCTGCCCCCGTCGCACGGCACCGGCGACAGCATTTATCAAGCGCTATCATCTATTATGGTCCGGGAGCTGGTAAACATTTTGGGTAGGTACCTGTTTGAGGCAAACTGAAAACTTTTGATATACCCACTTCTTCTATATTTACCTTAACTTAGAAACGCTATCGTTGGAGAGTAGCGGGGCTAAATCAACCCAAAAAAAAATCTAAGCTATATATATAAGAAATCAAGTTTATTGTATGGCCCACTTAAATATTGATTGATGAGGGAAGCAAGTATTCAGATAATTTTTAAGTTCGTTGGGCGTCAAAATAGGTTCAGCTGACTTTGAGATATAGGTACGCATTATGGTGAAAATAAATATTGCTCTAGAACTCTCGACATTATATTCAAATTGAAATTGAAATTCAAAAATATCTTTATTATTATAGGATATTTATAATATCTCTTAAAAATTGTCACTTGTTTTGTTTTGCACAAATGTTGTCGTCAAATCGTTACTCACAGCTAAGTTTAGTGCCGCTTCCTAAGCGCTAGTGCAGAAGAAGCTGCAACAAACTGCACTGCAGCATTTTCTCCAAAGACGTCAATTAACAAACTTAAAACTTAAAATTACTGATGTGGATGGACTGAGATTACATTTTTTGTTAGGTATGTCATAATTTAAATGAATTACGAAATTTAAAATAATGTCAATTTGTTTTAGTATAATATGTACCAATGTACCTAAATTATGACATGTCTAAGTATACAATTATTATATCCCATATCTCTGATACAAACCTTTAAGTGGGACCCGCACCAGAGACCCGCACCAAGTTGATCGGTTCTATAATAAGCCTTCTCACAAAGACTTTCTTTAAATTAGCTTTGAATTTTCTGTCTGGCATAGGTACCAAGGACCGATTCTGGCAATTTTTATAAAAAAGTATATACTTCCCCATAAAAGACTTACCTACTGATTGTTTTTAGCCTGTAATACGGATTTACTAAGCCATTCTTATTACCTACGTAAATTTCTATCTGTAAAATCACTTACTATATTGAACATGGAAATATTTTTCCTTACGTAAATTATGTTTTCAAATATGAAAAAGTTGCAAATCTTATGGTAATACGTAATTTTTGGATAATTTCATTTTATAAAGCTGTAAAAAACATATTTGAAGCATAAATTTATACACTGGACAAATAATAATATAAATTGAAATAATAATAAATAAAAAAACGACGTCGGGACGTGACGACCCCATCGTCCACTAGATTTCCAGTGCAGTCAGTCAACGCAGGGCAGCTTGTGGCGAGCTGGTGGTAAGTAACGACGCCACGGACCCGAGTACTCCAGAGAGTCGGTCAGGGCCTTCGTCCCCGACGCGTCTTGATCGGTCGGGCTGGAGACCCAAGAGGGCTCGCAGGACTCTCAGCTCTGCATTGCCTTAATTGGCCGTGCAGAGAGGAGTCGTTGCTCCAGGGGTGGAAGTGTTATAGGGCATCACGCCGCGAGTAACTTCGGAGAAAGCGCAGCACACCTTTCGACAGCAGTCACCCACACCGGTGTACCCTTTGCTGACAACAATCGTCGGCTCGTTTGGGAGGCCTATCTAGTGGGCGGCAAGCCACCATGCTGCCACAAAAATAGTCAGTAATCATGATTATGGCAGGTGCCGTTATTTCTATTGCAATAGCCCAGCATCAGTCCATCCCAACTTCATTCCATAACCCATAAACCTTTCCCTTTGCGCGCCACATTACATCAACTTCTCCAAAGGGCCTCTGCGTGTTGGATATGTATCCTCACGCCATCCTCCCAAAGGACCGGGATGAAAAGACCCGTGAACCCAAAGGAGATACAAAAAATATAAAAAATACTTACATAAAATAAGCAACTCACCTCTTTCAAAAAAGTAACGTAATTACTCGCACGGGGTTATCGCTCAAGAGTTCAGCGACGTATATGCTTCGACTCTAGTGACTTGATCGCTACTAGAATGCAAACTTTGACGCAAATTATGAAGCTAACGGGGGCGCAGGGAAATTTGGAACGTGGCATGTGCTTCATTTTTTGAAGAGACACTGTTTTGACCCCATGCGAGTAATTAAGGGTTAATTTATTTACCTTAATACAAAGAGCAAAAAATGTACCTACCTTCTTACTTCCTTCAATAACGCCTGGTCTCGAATATACGCGTGTGCATGCGCTGCATGCGGCCTATGGCGCGGGCGACGGAATGGTTTCGAAAATCCACTGAATTTCAACTATGCCATGGTCGTAAAAAAACGTATGACTTTTGAGTTTTGATGAATACAAAAATATTATGTAATGAATCTCCAACTCATTATCTTGATGTGCTATTAAATAAGATAACGATATTATTGTATTTAGAAAAGAAAAGAGCAAAAATACCGCGTCCATCGTCATCACCATTAACGTAATTTTTGAAGACTCACCAATATTGATATTAATTCTTAAAATAATAAGAATGTATACCCGTGTTTCTACATTTATTATTAACTAGCTTTTGCCCGCGGCTTCGCTCGCGTCCTTTCTTAGCGGATGTCTACGTCATAACATCTACCTGCTTGCCAAATTTCAGCCCGATCCGTCCAGTGGTTTGGGCTATGCGTTGATAGATCACTATGTCAGTCAGTCAATCACCTTTGAGTTATATATTATTTTTATGGAAAATCGACATTATTATATTCATTTATATATTGTTAAAATATTATTTTATATTTGTAACCAATAAATAGTCAACACCATTTCAAGAAGATCAAAGTAAATTTTTCTATTAAACCCTGCGAGGGAAGTGAAAACGGAGTGATGCGCATAGAATAATATTGTATTACTGTGATGCGCTCGCTGCACGCGCCTCCCTCCGCTAGTCTTGAAATGGTGAGCACATTTAACGCACGGCTGTTGAGTAATAAAAAATAAATATAATTGTAGTCAGAAGTTTAAGTATATCCAAATCGCGATCATCACCATTTGAACCCTTAAACTAAATAAGCTCTAAACTTAGATCAATGATCTAAGGCTCTAAAGGGTGTCATGGTACGAATTAGCAGGGTTGTTCAGTTTAGGTCCTGCTATAAGGGGTCATAGTAAGCCTCCAAAATTCGATAAGTAGACAGTGTGGGTGGACAGAGAAGATTCCGTGGCGTGCGTCCGGAAATGGTCCGGAATCAGAATCTGAAAGTTAGAATCTGAATATTCTGGACGTGGACGATCAGCCATGCTTGCCTTTGGGGTTGGGTGGGTGGGGTGTTATTTTCCCGTAGTTATAGGTATTATCCAGTGCGCTGAAACTACGAAGACCATAAATTTTGTATGGAGTTTGGCTCGCTTTTCATGGCGACCAATATGGCGTCTATTACTATCTCATTCTCTCAATCGAGTTTCTCTTTCGTTTCAAAAATAAAACTGCTCGTTTCGTTATGTTGTCGTTCGTGTTCGCCATCTTGTTTTCTATCCTAACACTGTGAGAAATTGAAAAGTTTATTTTTGCAATTAAGTTCAGTAAATTAGTGATACAGTGGTGTAATTGTGTTAAACGACTTAGATTATATTAAATGCCTCCACTAATAACTAAAAACTTTACAAATATGTGGTATTATAAACCAATCGAGTAGGTAACAAGAAAATAATATTTATGGCAAAATTTCCTTTGGATGAAGCACGATAAGCAAGCAGTGAAAAACTATTAATATTTATGTTTGCATTTTTATGTCTTTCAAAATCGTAATTAAATAGTAATGAAAGTATTTTTCGTTTTATTTTTGAGTCCTCATATTTTATGTGTATAAATATGTAAAATATATATAATATATGAAAGACTAGGAAGGACCCATGCGTCATTCTGTAGTATCGATATCGATAAAAATATTGAATATATTTGTATCGATATCGATACAATGTAAATAAGTGTCAAGCTCTAACAAGTCACGTTTGACGTTTTGTTACTTAATTTTGGTATTGGTAAGACCGGCAAGTGGAGTTAATTTTTTTTGTATGGAGTCCCGCCCGTCTCTTATAACGTAGTGGTTATATTCTCTTTGTACATATCTAATTTGTGGTTATAGGTACCTAAGATTATTGTTTTTAACCTCTAAGTTTAATTTTATTTTTACCGGCTTGTGATATTGATTTCAAATTCATAGATTTACTTCGTTGTTTAGAGATAAGGTGTTTGTTTGCTAATTTAACGAAGGTAAAGATTCCGTTTAATTCAATCCTTGGCCTGAAAAGAAACCTGTCACTAGCCGTGGTCGTCATGCTCATGCGGCTGAAGCTGAAAGAAATCAACTTGTCGGAAACGTATAATAAGAGCTTAGATTAGAATATATAATATTCAAACAATGTTTACGAAGTTATAGTTACCATCTCCTTTTTCTTTCAGTGTTTGATTGCCGATATCAAAATGCCCAAAAATAAGAAGAAAGCAGAAAGTTCTAGCAGTGACAGTGATGACGGACCTGTTGATGTAAGATCACTATTTTACAAGGTTTTTTACCCACGCACAGTTGTAGCGGTTTCTTGTAAAATTCATTACAAAAAGCACAAATCTGGTTATAAAAATAAATTAGGACATCTTTGCCAATTTAAAAAAATTACTATAAATTCAATTACTTTTTTTGGAACTTTTCAATTTAAGTTTATTATATTGCAAGCCTTCTTTTGTACAATTAATTTACTTATCAGCTTAATTCTTTTACGAATCTGAGTTATTCGCGGTTATGTATGGCCTGGTATAAATGCCATACAATGCGCACGGTGCTAAAAATATGGGGAAATTTATGGCAACTTTAATTTCATATAACTGTGTATAAAAAAATGTAAGGACGATACATCAAATTTTATTTTGATTAAGAATAGTGATATCTTATTTTACAATATAAAAATAAATTATATGCATAGAAGTGTATTTACTATAAAAAAATGAATATAGGTTAAATTGGTCAATTTTGGAAATTTGTTATAATAATACTTCGAATTCTGATGACCTAGAAAAAAGTTATAATCAGGTTTGTATATAGTATACAAAAATCTAATAGAAACAAGTAGTTTCATAGTTGGGTTATGTAAAATTTTATAAACTAGTGTAATTTTTGTAATTTTGAGTTGCTGAAACATGGTTTGTTTATAATGTGTTTATGTGGCAGTCGTAGAATCATGTTATTTTTTTTTTTAATTTAGTTTCAATAATCAACTGAAAAAATAAGTATACAATGTGGAAAAGACATTAGTTTAACACTGGTAATACCTAAACGAAAGCACATACCTCAATGATTTCAACTAAGGATAAGCCCATCAGAAAATTTTGCAATTTTTTCATACAACCAAACCGTACCACCATCTGTTTAAAATCAATCAAACTATAGTCCTGGAAAATAACATGAACACCAATTGATATACCCTTCTCGCACTCTCGCATTGACGAACTGTGCGTCGCTTATATTTCAATGGCCCGGAGTGGCAACAGCGCATCCACAACACATGGCCACCATACGAATTAACGTTGTAAAATTATTGCTTTAAAATTCTTTAAGTATTTTAATTATAAAAAACAGTTATGTTACTGACCGATGATAAAATATTCCATGTATTTTTTTTCGTGCCCATTTCGCGAGCGTCGGATTTATCCGACCAAAAACTATCGATATACACAATTACTCGCGCTGGGAGTACGACAACTGATATAAAGTCTCGCGGTGAAAGGGTTAATATAGTGATCTAGTATAGCCTGTGCCATCATTTATTATGCTAATGTATTTCCACATTGTATAATATATGTATAAAAACTAAGTCTAAATACCTAAGCATAAGTAATACCTAAGGCATAGCTGTCTGGGATGCCTATAACGAACAGATGCTTAGCATGCAGTTGTTATTAGTAATCCAAAAGAGCTTTGTGCTCCAAAAAGTTATTTTTTGAGTAAATAGACTTGCAAACATTTGGCTAGTGTTGCAAGTCTTGATTGAACCAAAGAGGTGGGTTGGGTGGGCTTCATACATACATACTATCACACATATTTCCCAAAGGGGTAGGCAAGAGGCTATCGAGCTACACCACCACCAGCCACATTCAGATAAGGATTTGTCACTTTTCCTCAATTTTATTACGCCATGCATTTTCTTTCCCGGTTTTGGCGCTCCTTACCTATCATGCTTTTGTATGAAACAATTTGAATATTACAGAGAAATCCACCTCCAGAGAAAAAAGCAAAAATGGGCTCAAGAACCGAGGATAAAGAGCCCACTTGGGTGTTACAAGGGAAGAAACTGGTGAAAGTGAGGGAATTCAAAGGGAAGGTTTACGTAGACGTCAGGGAGTTCTACGAAAAGAATGGAGAGTTGCTCCCGGGTAAGAAAGGCATCAGTTTAACCCCGGAGCAGTGGCGGAAGCTCTTGTCCTTAGGAGATGAAATCAATGAGACCATAAGCTCACATTGTTAAATGTTTTTTTATATGTTTGTGTTATATTATATGTTTAAACTAAATAACTGCATACATACGAGTACTTATTACAAGCTTTTATTTAACTTCGAGTTTTACTAGGCCTGTGTCACTCCCCGTGTAGATATCAAAAATATACCTACGCGCGGCGGCCTTCTCGGGTGGCTAATTCAGTCGGCGCTCGCGTGCGAGCAGTCATAGATTAATATTGTATATACTGACACGAGCAGTGACGCACGCGCGAGCTTTGTTCGTCGCCTAGGTACTTCACCGATCCGGCCGTTTTAAAACTGGTAAAACTGTTTAAACAAGGATTGCGATCCAAATTTAACTTTTTTTTAAGACTTCCTAAGGACGCTGAAAGGTAAGATCTACTTTAAAGTAGTTATTATTATTATGTTGTCATTCATGATAGGTACACTAAGTAGGTTTAATACCTAGGACCTAGGTACCTTCTCAGGTTACGAAAAGAAGTAGGAACGTAGGTATAAGTATACATATTATTCTTTCGAATTTCTGATGTTTGGTTTAAGATTGACAATCTGTTTCGTTATAAGTAGGTACCTAAGCCACCTACTTAGGAACTTTTCTGTTCGCTACCAAAATAATTATGAAAGTTACAGAAATGGTATGTACCTACTAAGTACATCCTATAGAATTCGGTATCTACTTTAAAGACTTTGTTTTAGCTGGTATCTAACCAGCTAAAACAAAGTCTTTAATTTCGCTCATGTTATATTATATTTTATTCATTATAGTTTACTACCAAACGATGATACATACAATACATACATACTATCACGTCTTTATCCCTAATGGGGCAGACAGAGCATTTTAAGTGTTGCGGCTCTAAGCAATCAGAGCCCAGGGCCGCAATACCCAAAGGCAACTTTTAGCGTGATGGTGGGCGAGAAGGTGGAAAAAGGAATCAAAATAGTGATGGGTTGCTAGCCGCATCGCCTTTTAACATGATTTGCATTTTCGCCCATTCCTTCGATCGGCTTCTAAGATTTGCGCGGGGAGAGAAGCAGCTATGACCTCCGTGGTGTAATGGTCAACACGCTAGTCCGCCAATCTGGAGGTTCTGGGCAGTGTTGGGAAATGTACAATAATTATTGTATTCATACAATAATTTGGGATACGAAATTAAAGTGTACCATGAAACATAGCATTGTCATTATTGTATGCTCATCTATACTTCTATACTATCTATATCTATACTTCTATACTAATATTATAAAGAGGAAAGATTTGTACCTATTTTTGTATGTTTGTATGTTTGTAATGAATAGGCTCAAAAAGTACTGGGCCGATTTAAAAAATTCTTTCACCGTTGGAAAGCTACACTATTCCCGAGTGACATAGGCTATGTGTGTACCACGGGCGAAGCCGGGGTGGACTGCTAGTATACAATAATTGGCGATTGGACCCAATAATGATACAATACTGGGCACAATATCAAAATATACGACAATATTAGGCAACGGTACATGTTTACGAGCGCGCTGTTACAAAAATGTTGATTAAAAAAGTAAATAAAATAAAAACTCGATAGTGATTCGGGTGGTTAAACGCTGGTATCTAGCTTGGCAACACCATAATTCCTCACTAACTAATCCAACACTGGTTCTGGGTTCGATCCCCAGCCAGGGCAAGTTCGAAAATTGCCTTTTTCAAATTGTCCTGGGTCTTGGCTGTTTATCTATACAGGCTGACTTTTAAACCACCAGACAAATTTCTGGAGCAAGTTCAGTCCATGACACTAAACTACTTTCCATAAAAAAAATTAACGAAAAACTAAAACAAAATTTCGCCTTTTCATACAAATCAGCGCTCAGTCAAACGGATTTTCTATGGGAGGACGAAAAATTTTCATCGATTTTTAATAACTTTTTTTATAGAAAGTAGTTCAGTATCATGGACTGAACTTGCTCCAAAAATTTGGATGGTGGTTTAAAAGTCAGCCTGTATATGTATTTATTATAAAACTAGCGGCCCGCCCCGGCTTCGCACGGGTATGTATTATACATATAAACCTTTCTCATGAATCACTATATCTATTAAAAAAAATCGCATCAAAATCCGTTGCGTAGTTTTAAAGATCTAAGCATACATAGGGACAGACAGCGGGAAGCGACTTTGTTTTATACTATGTAGTGATATACTATCGTTTAGGTAGTATCCCATAACACAAGTTTAAACTTACTTTGGGGCTAGCTCAATCGGTGTGATTTGTCCTTACATATTTATATTCAAGTTTTATTCTTGTCTCCCAGACCAGCATGGAAGACCGATAATACGGTGCGTAGTAGCTTCTTGTAGTAGTCAACCCTAGCGCGTCGCTCGCTGGGTCTATTTTAGTCGGTTTTGTGTGTATTATGAATCGTATGTCTAGAGTCATAAGGATAAAATTGGCTTGCCATGGATTTCTGTAGGTGTTTAAACGCAACGGTGCTGCGTTTTGACGCGAGCTAAATTACGCCATATTGCTAACTACTGTGAGTAGATATTTCTTTGAAAACGTTTTCGGAGTGAGACTTCTGTACTACTGGTATTTATTCTGTGGTTATACCAACTTTGTTTTTGGCCATGTTTATCTATCTCGGTACAAACTATTTTTTAGAACAAATTGTATTATGCTCAATAGGTACTTGGTGAGAACTAATAACTGCCGAGTGTTGACGTTACTTTGAGCCGATGACTAGCTTGAATGGACTTGTCAGGATGTTCGTTGAGTGCGCAGTAGTTTTGATAATGATAAGAATGTGTTGTGCATACATTTGGAAATGAAACAATTTTTAAGGTACAAATAAATAGTATATTTCTGGGAATCCTACAAAATATTTAATGGTAATCTATTACATGTCTATTCTTAAATTGACTAAATGACGAACTTCAAAGATAACAATGCAAGACATTTATATATTAAGATAATTTACAATTAACTAGGGATCCAATTAATTACCTAATAGACAATAAATATAGATGTTACTGCTAAATATGGGTGTGAACATAAACTAAACATTAGCCAGCTAGTTAGTTTTTTCTATCTCTAACTGGCTAAATTTTAGTGTAACCGCAGCCAAGGGCTAAGACTGAAGATGCGAAGAAAAAGGGCAAAAAAGCTTTGATCACAAAACAAAAATAGGCCTCATTGAAGATACTATGTTATAGGTATTCAAAATTACAAAATTAATCTTCAGTATTAATTATTAAAATTCTAGTTCAGTTACTTATATAAAGTGTGTTTTTTTTATTGTAACTGGGCTAAAAATGTAAAAGCTTATAAAAAGGGTTACTTTCGTCTTTTTTATTCGCTTCTACAGTATTAGTCAGTCAATGGGCTGTTGTTACACTTAAGTAGAGATAGAAGGAACGAACATTAACCTCTCCCGAAAGACAAACCTCAGTTTAGCTGGCTAATGTTAAGTTAATAAACATAACCCAAAACACCCATCTTTAGCCGTAACATAGACATTCCATACATGACGTTTTTTTAAAGATTTTCTATATGTGGTTACAAACATTGTTCTTTGTAAAGTTTATTATGATTAACAGTTATTCTAATTAGACTAATAAAAAAATTACATCATTGGTCAAAGGAGATTCTCACAAGTAAAGATTACATTGAATATTATTTATAACTTTTTAAATTAATCAAATTGATATCACATATCATAAATAATAATTTATCGGCAATGTTTTAATTAATAAAAACAATTATGACTAGGTACAACTAGTAACTTTGGATTTCACTTAGAACTACCTACATGCAATGTAGGTAGGTATACGTAATTAAAAATATGTTAAAGCCCTACTGCAAGTCCAGTGGCGTTCATTTTTTTTTTGAAGTAATTTTTTTAAAGTGCGCTCTGCTTATTTTATAATAGATACACATAGACATGTCCGATGAACTACGAGTATTCACGTAGGTGACACGCAAAGGGGGTAGGGGAGCCCATGATGCTAAATAGACCTATTGGATTTTAAAGATTAGATGATAAAAATAATAAAAGGTTATTATGTATATAATGTGTAGTCATGACACAAAACGACACTGACATGCGCGCTTAAGTATTTATTACAGCTTGATGTTGTAGTCACGCTTTCCCAAAGGGATATTCCTAATTTGTAAATAAAAACTTTTTAAATCGTCAGATTAAGAAAATATTTTTTTGTAAAAGCTTTTATCGTGAGACCAAGGTAATAGTCAAGACAAATCAAATGAGCAACATGATAGGTTGTCGTCGTTTCATTGCTGAGTTCATATGGCTACCTGCGGCTCCATCATCAGGTGAACTTTTTGATATCGTTATTCTGTACATCCTGACCTGTCATGGCTGCATGTTTATCTGCTGCATTGGAAAATTTGTCATTTTTATAGACTATTGATTTTTAGGCAATATTATGATCAGGAGGGGAGTATATGCTAAAATCCCTTCTTTGGGCTCCCCAACTATAATATCGAAATAATAAAATAATTATTCTACAAATTATATTAACGCTGTATTGTGCGAAACCCGACACCTACTTCTATCACTTAGTTATTCTGACATTTTCAAACCCACATTCTGCGCTTTAAGAGTTGATATAAATTTATTCTATTTTTTTGTTTCTTCGTGTGTGTAAGTGGCCAACAGTGGTGTCAGATTTTTCAAGCTGCCCTAAGGGCATCTGATAGCTTGATGACAACGGCTTTACGTGCCTTCTGAAGCACGGAGGAGCTCGAGCTCGATTTACTCTTTAAACAATTAAGAGGAAACATTAGCGGCCATTTTTTCCATACAAACATTTTGGACTGTTTTCTTCCTGGTTTTTGACTCTTAGATTTATTTAAATATAAGATCAATATCATCAGTACCTGTGCAGCTGTGACTGTAAGTTTCGCTTTTTTGATATTTTTGTCTTTATAAGTGCTGGGTTAATTCAAACTGCTTGCTTAAAACGGCTCAATAAATAGGCCGCAAACAGACGCCTAGTGTACATAGGAAAGATGCGATATCTGTGCCACCTCACGTAGTGCGCGACGCGCGCGGTGGCACAGGTATCTCATCTTTCCTCTGTACAAATCCCAGAACAATACGCGTCAAAATCGTAACGGTTCGACACGGAACATTTCATGACTATTCAGATTCCAAAATTTCGTTAGGATTGGTTAAGTTTTGGAGAGGAAACAGTCGAGAACGAAGCCTCAAATATTGCGATTTTTATCTCGGTTTTTTAGTAGTTGTCCTTTTCGCACAGATTTTCGGTCCCACCCTCGCCAGCGCTAAAGTTATATTTACTTAAAAATTCTCAAATCTGACAAAGGGTTCAGCTAATGTTTTCTCTTTACTAAAGTAGCCTTAAAATTAGTCTTTGCCTCCACGGCCGCGATTGTAGACGAGTGAATACATCAAATCGCCGTATGGAGACAATTAACCCTTTAACCGCGAACGTCGGATTAATCCGTCAAACATTTTCGTGCCCATTTCGCGAGCGTCGGATTTATCTGAGCAAAAACTATGGATATTCACAATTCCATAAACTCGTCTATGTCCCGTCGTGGCCGCGGCTAATGATGATATTGTCCGGGGAGGCAACGCCTTAGGGTTGGAACACATCTGTCAGCACGGCACAGCACTGCTGTAGCGTTCCGTCGCTCTCTCTCGCTCTAGCAAATGATGCTTCTGAGCGACAGAAAAGGATAGCACCTTAGGAAAGTGCTGTTCCGTGCTGACATGTGTCCCAACCCTTAATCTGTCTGAGGTAGGGGAATTTTTCTGATGTACATGGAAATCTAACTGCTGTTCTGTAAATATTACAAAAGTGGAAGAATATTTATGTTACATCTAAATGCATTAAACATCTAACTATTGAGACTGCTAGGCTATTGCTATGATATGGTACATTTTGATATTTTCTTGTATGTATAATTCGCGTCATTTCAACAGCGGACGTATGACTTATTGGAAAATAAATAATTCGGAGTTATTACCTAACTAAAACCACACCGACTTATATTTGGCTCAAATTGTATTGACTACTTTGTCTTGGCTTAGCGCTATTACTACACGGGCGGTGCTGCCGCCGCGACAGCGGTGAACCGCTCTCCGCGTAGTTTGAAGGTCTACTGTGTGCACAAATATATGATAAAATCATGGTATTCAAATATAAACTAATTACTGTGCTGGGCCGTAGTTGTTAGAATTGACGAGATCAGTGTAATGGCCCTTCCTGTTTGATATCTGGGGGGGTTACTCCATAATTTAATACGGCGGTCGTACGTGACGTCCGATTTATAAGTCAAACCAAATTAGACTTTATCTTTATGTATTAAGGGCTAATATTGCTTGACACTGAAACGTGGACACGCAGTACGTCTTGCGTAACGCTTTGGGAGTAACCCTACTGATCCGACTCCAGACGGTTCCAAGTACTGCACAAAGTTTAAACACGCAGCATCTATCCATGGAGTTGAACATTGCTGTACAAAATATGTTTTAACCCCACGGATACGAGTCAGCGGCGGCAGTGTGTGTATTTTTGATACATCACTTGTTTCACTCTAAACTTTTTTTGGTTAACTGCGACAAGCGCGCAATGAAACGCAATCCACTACCGCTCGCCGCTCGCATACGTGTCCAGGCTATAACGAATCCTTAAAGTAGCATGCAACACAGCATTTACTAGATATACACCAAGTTCACAGAGTATTAACTAAAAGTGAGGTAGGTACTTATTTAGTCTTCGGCTTTATATGGAAGCAGTTTATTTTGAAGTGCTCGCACATTTCCAGTACCTGCAACGGAGATCAAAGTTCATATTATTTTACGATTTGTGGTGCTGTTTGTTTTTCGTGTGTGCAAGTGGCCAACGCTGCTGATGTAAGATTTTTCAAGCCGCTTAAAGGCTTGGCGACTGCCATATATTGATGACAGTCGGGACCAACCAAGTCAGCCACATTTCTTCTTAGATCAAAGAAGAAATGTGGCTGACTGGGTTTTATTTTCAAAAATTGACAATAGTGCGGTGAATTGCCCTGATTTACTTGCTAAGATCGGTTTTATAGCTCCTTATAGAATAATGCGTAATAATTCGTTGTTTCTCACCCCTTTAGTAAATTCTAACTACAGACAAAACTCATTTCTTTGGAGGACAAGCAATGGGTACAACCAGGCTTCGTCCGAGGTGGATATCGACATATTTTCTACCAGTATACCAAGACTGAGACGCCTTCTTACAGATTTCTTCCCAAGCGATGCAATTGACGATTGGCAATACTGAATGCGATTCAGTTTTAATTTAATATTTACTTGCAAGTTTTATCATTATCTATTAGATATTAGTTACATTTCAAGTACCTACTGAATATGCGGATGTTAATGTCTTTGTTTAGAGATCATAATCTCTTTTTTTAAATACAATGTTTTCTATCAGTGAGGACCTGTAATGGACTTTCTGTATATTAGGTCCTTACATATGAAATTGCCGTTCAGTATCAAAAAAGTGAAACAAGTTTTTCAATGAAATTATTATTTAATCAATCGAAGTATGCGTCGTTGTTATCGATACACTTCCGCCATTTTATAGGCAGATCATTGATACCTTTGGAAAAAAAATCCTGGGAGCGAGAGTCTATGAACTGTTTGAGGGCGGTTTTGACTGCCTCATCAGATTTGAAATTTTTTCCTTGTAAAAAGTTATCCAAATTTTGAAAAAGTGGTAATCGGTTGGGGCAAGATCTGGAGTGTATGGTGGGTGACGCAGAGGTTCCAGTCGCAGCTTCTCTAACTTGGCGACGTTTGATGTGCAGTGTGTGGTCTAGCGTTATCCTGAAGGAGCAGTGAGCTAGAGCAATTCATCAGTCTCGGTTGTTTAATGGCGAGCTTTTCCATCATTGTTTGCAATTGATGGCAATACAAGTCTGCAGTAATCGTCTAGCCTGATCTCAAGAAGCTGTAGTGGATAACACCATAACTGGTCCATCAAACACTAACCAGAATCTTCTTTTTGGTCAGTTTTCGCTTAGGGCAAGGTTTTGCCGGTTCTCCAGGGTCAAGGCATTGTGATGATCGCTTCCGATTGTCGTACAGGATCCATTTCTCATCACAAGTCACGATACGGTTCAAAATCCCCTCATTATTGTGGCGATTAAGCAAAGAAACGCAGCAAGCAACGCGTGTTTGTTGGTTTGCTTCAGTCAATTCGTGCGGTACCCACTTTTAGAGTTTTTTAATTTTTCCGATTTGGCGCAAGTGGATAAGTATCGTTTTGTCACTTACGCCGAAGGCTGCTGCTAATTCAGAAGTGGTTTGAGATGGATCCGCTTCCACTATCGCCTTCAATTCTTCGTTATTCACTTGAGTATCATGTCGTCCACGAGGCTCATTGTGTAAATCGAAATTTCCAGAACGGAAACGTTGAAACCAAAAACGCACCGTTCGTTCGTCGAGTCTCACCGAGTCGTTTCTGCAGCACTGGTGCCACGGTGGAACTCGTATTCGTAAATACCGCGATTTTCAATTTGTCCATAGTTGTTAGGTAGAAACTCAAACAAATGATGTTAAAACAAATAAAATACGAATTTTAAAACAATATTTTTCTGGCTTTATTTCGAAATGAATTTAAATTCGGAATTCCTAATGAAACGCAAGATATTTGATTTTAAAGTTGCCAGTATTGAAAATCGGCAATTTCATATGTAAGGACCTAATATATTATGTTTTCTATGTAAATTATAATAGTTGTTGGTCTTCCAAATAAAATAAATTAAAATAAATAAATTAATAATCTTATTCTTCTTCGTCTTAGCGCATTTCCGGTTGCATCCTTAGCTGTGCTGTTTCGGAGCCCGAGATGCGCTTTCCAGCTTTTTCTTCTCCAAATGTAACATGCATGTCAATAGTCACCCAAGGATGCCAATGACCTTGCGAAGTGGAGAAGAAACAGCCGGAACAGTTAAAACGATTTGGCTACAGTTTTACGACCGGCCGCCTGCCTGACGTCAACTCTCGTTGGAAATGCAGATGTAGCACAAGATGTTTGTGCTTATTTCTTAGTCGCCTCTTACGACATTCACAGGAAGAGATGGAGTGGTCCTATTCTAGGCCGGAAACCACACGGAACGAGATAGTGATAGTATTGTACGTTAGTATTTTATTTACTCTATGGTGATAGATAATAAATATCGCTCGATAAATGCTGCCGCCGGTGCCGTGTGGCGACCTCTACGCCACTACGAGGAACTAACCACAACAACGAAGCGACAACATAGTTCACAAGAAGACTACGAGATGGCGCCAGCAGTATCCTACATCTCGAAGTTCTGGATGCAACTAACCATATACAGGCCGACTTTTTATCCACCAGCCAAATTTTTGGAGCAAGTTCAGTCCATGATACTGAACTACTTTCCATAAAAATAATTAAAGAAAAACTAAAAAAAAAATTCGCCGGATTCGTCGCTTTTCGTCAGAAACGCAACTGGTCAGATACTCATTTCGCCAGAAAACGCATGTTGACAGAAACGCATCTCGTCAGATTTGAAACTCGTCAAAAACGCAACTCGACAGATGCGCGTCTCGACAGATATGCATCTCGAGTTTTTGGCGGAAAGTCAAGGGGTTCGGTTGGGGTTTGCTTTAAATTATTTTACAAATTGATTTTATTAGACTTTATAATATGAAATTGGTGTTGTTTGGTGTTATAAATGCTCATGACATGAACTAAGTGGACCGTCATAGTACGGCTGTAGTAATATTTATTTTGCGGACTGTGTGGGCGTCTTCGGGCGTCGTCCGCCACTCAATCGTCTATGTAAACCAGTGGACTCGTATAGATTTGTCGCCAGAAGCTCCCTTGCAGCAGTCAAAGGCCTACACCACCCTTTGATTGTCTTGTTAGGGTTAGGTTAGGTAAGGATTAGGAATAAAGAACAAAATTAAAGATAGGCTCTAAAGTACTTGTATCCAGAGCCGTAAAATTATTTAAAAAATATATATATGCACCTCGACTCGACAGTCAATTTAATAAATAGAATTTAAAAACTGTAGTCATTATACATATACGCAACTAGTAAAATGAAGTAATTTACTATTACCTATTGTATACATTTCATCATTAAAAAACAGGAATTTTAATATTTTCCACAGTAATTTTATTTTTTATTTTTCCATTGTAAAAGTATTATGCTGAACAAAAGCAGTAAACTAATTAGTTAATAATTGATGGCAACTACTTTATAATTTACTATAGTACCTACCTATCGAGATATTTTTATTACCGGATATCCCAATTACCATTGATTTGATTTTTTGACCATTACTATATTTTCCACGCCAGTCCTAGCGCGTCAGTACAAGGTAGACAAATTTCCATGCAAAAGTCATAAAAATAATTTACATTGTTTTATATGCTGAGTGCACTTGTTATTTGATATTGATTATGTTATTTAAAGGGCATTGATCATTATTTACTCTTTTATTTGACTTTTTAACCGACTCCAAAAAAAGGATATTATCGATTTGTAATCTATACTAATATAATAAAGCTGAAGAGTTTGTTTGTTTGAACGCACTAATCTCAGGAACTAATGGGCCGATTTCAAAAATTCTTTCACCGTTGGATAGACCACTGAGTGTTAGTTAGGTTAGTGTACTCGTATGTACCACGGGCGAAGCCGGGGCTAGTATTGTCAGAATTGAACAGTTTTTGTATGTTAGTATATATACAAGCTTTTACCCATGTGCTTTCGTCAATCTGGGCACAGAATACATAAGAGTCAAACAGAATGGTCTCTCACAGCGTCTCCCGCAAATTGGTGTCCCCGCACCTCTCCCCCGCACTTTGTGAGCTTTGACGGCTCCAAACCAGGGTTTAATTACTAGCCGCACGCAATACGCGACGTGTGTTGTCTTGAGAACTGTCAACCAATAGTAACCATCATGGTGAGAAGGTGCGCGTATAATAATTGTTTATCCACCTAATACTCTAAAGAACGTATATTTCATACATTTCCAAATGATGAAAACAGGTAAGCAAAGCAACAATATAATTTCACGTTATTACCCAGCAACCATCTTGAGTATATACCCTTCTCGCTCTCTCGCATTGGCGGGAGATACACAAGAGCGAGATTGTAACATTACCGGATTGATAAGCAATCCGGTAATGTTACATAGGCTCCTCGCTCACAGGTAATCACATACACGCAGATGCCAACTAGATTTACGCGGGTTATAGTGCTAAATGCCATTGTTGACAATGACAACTTGACATGCTGTGCGTGTCAATTTGTCATCATCATCAAGCGTGATAAACATTTGTTTATTTTTATTGAATTTATTCATATAATTACCGTATAGTTTTGCGCCGAATAGGCAAATTACTATATTACAATAGTGAATTAGTGAAATTAGTGCGTTACATTATAAATGACTCAATAATAATCAGTAAAGTGAACTAATGGTGAAATGGACAATGGACATAATGAAAAATATTTGTGAAGTGATATTATGTAGCTGTTTCCGACTTTCCTGTAACATTTAATACATATAAAACAGAATATTTTTTACGTCATAGTGTTCGCAAATCTTCCGGTATGGATAAATATAATCGTAAATATGTCGAACTCGTTAGTAGGTAAGTATTAAAATAATTCTGCGGTGCGACCCTAAGTATAAAACTCACGCATCGACGTGTGTACAGATAAATTGTTTCGTTTGTAGTAGTAGTAGGTATATATGTTACTCTGAATCAATGGAGAGTCATACCAGTGATCTGGGTTAAGTTATTCAAACTTCAAATATCTGTCGAGTTGCGTTTCTGACAAGTTGTGTGTCTGTCGAGTTGCGTATCTATCGAGTTGCGTATCTGACAAGTTGCGAGTCTATCCTGAGAGATGACGAGATGCTTATCTGACTAGTTGCGTTTCTGTTGTTGAGTTGAGACGAATCCAACTAACCCTAGAAATCAGCGCTCAGCCAAACGGATTTTGTATGGAAGGACGAAAAATGTTTATCGATTTTTAATAACTTTTTTATGGAAAGTAGTTCAGTATCATGGAATGAACTTGTTCCAAAAATTTGGCTGGTGTTTAAAAAGTCACCCTGTATACAATCTCCGATAATACACCAGTGGAGCCGCGGTTCCCCAGGAGCAACACTATGCCTGGCGGGAAATCTTCCCTTTGTGGCGGTCGAGCATTCCCATGCTAGGGGCCGGTGCGTCACGTGGGATCAGGTACAGTGGGCCTCACCACCCCGCGGCCGTAGTACACGTGGTGCGCGGAGCTGGCGGCGCACAGCGCGCCCAGCAGCGCGGCCTCGCCGGCGGGCGCGGGCCGCGCCAGCAGCACCGCCAGCAGCGCCAGCGCGTACGGCACCAGCAGCGCGTTCCACGCAGAGCAGCGCGTGTCGCTCATCTGCGACACGATCAGCCGGCACTGGAAGGGGTAGTCCAGGGTCAGAAATAAATTATGCAATGTTAAGAGAATAGGGGTCAGTTCAGACAGAGAGGAAAAATTTACTAGTTCCATTAAAATTACAACCGCATTACCATTGCTTAAAGTATAAAATTGTATGAATATCGGCGGAGACTTCAAGCGTCGTCTGGCGCATGCTCGCGACTCGGTCGCGCGCGTCCTCGCGCCCGCCCGAGAGGCCTCAAGCACGCCCGAAACCGCGCGAGCAAGTTCTGACGTGCTCGCGGATCGCCGCCGTGTTTGACGGGGATACAATACAATACAAAAATCTTTATTGCACCAAATAAAAAAAATATAAAAAATTACAAAGTTTACGGAACTTATAAATAAATAAGGTACAAGAGGCGGCCTAATCGCCGAAGCAATCTCTTACAGGAAACTATAAAGAGAAAGAGTGCGAAGTATATGAGTAAGACAACAGGTGGCGCAGTTAAAATTAAAATATAAATTATAAATAACCAATAGATATTAAAATACTTATACAAAATATATAAAATTATAAAAAAAATAGATATAGGTATATTAATAAATTAATATATATACATACTTATGTAAGATATTTAATGAAACAACGATGACGTTCGATGTCTGATTTATTATTCTCTTTTTCTAACCCTTCACCTTATGCTATTTAACTATCTCGCTCACACACAACTGTCAAACTTTCTTACTTACTCTCTCATTCATACTGGGTTTACCATTCATTCTGTCCCTTTCTTTCGCAACTACGTTCCTTTCCCTTACATGCCCTTTGAAATTTACAAAATTTTAATACCTAGTTACAATTTTTTTAAATTTCACACACCATCCTCTAAACCTACATATTCACAATCTTTAAACATAATATTTTAATTTCCACACTCACAATCCTTACATGCTCAAAAAAAATTATAATATTAATACAATACATAGTTAAGCTACAAGAACATTTATCATATACATAGGCTACATATGAATGTATGTACTGTAGATTTTTATAGAAAACTAATAATAATCACAATGCTATACATTTTTAGGTCATAAGTACATACTTATTTTCTTTCTATTGACAAGTTACAAAGGATATTTTTATAGGATATCTATTGACAAGTTATTTTACTTATATATATATTTTTTTTTTTTAATGTACTTATGCAAAAGTTAATTTTATTTTAAGTATATGAATTGTGAAATAACTAATATAAATTTCTGAAGAAACTTTAGGTAACTAAAACAAATGAGACTTACATTAACAAATTGTACTTATTATTTCTTAGGTATCATCTAAGAAAGTAAGTTATGTTACTTAGTATTTACCCTATAATTATTAAAACTTTATAAAGAACATAAATTATTTTATAGTATGTAACGAATTTATGAATATTTAAGATACATTACATATGCAACTCTGATACAGATTTAATCGAGAATGCTAATGTTACTGCACAAGTTTATTTTATTAACAATCATAAACAATAGGTTTTTTGTGATATGTCTCAAATTTTGGGTTTTCATTTTCCTGCAGGTATTGAGTGGGGTGCCTATCAGCCTCTTCATTAGAATTACTCTCTTCCTGGTCATCTATAGTGTTCATGCCATGGTCATCATAACAGCCTGTGTCACTTGAGTTAACGTCGTAATCGTCATCAATATTATTAAAACCATATGAATATATGTTATCTAAATCTGAAAACGCTGAAATAGAACATAAATTAGGAGGACGGGATATGGGCTTCAGGAATTGTACATGTACATCTTCTTGACTGAAGGTTTCTTGACATCTTAAATCTCATAACATACTGAACCAACTCTTCTAATAATTTTGTATGGGCCTTTAAATCTTGGAGTCAACTTTGTATCTGTGGGTTTATACCATTCATATAAAACATAGTCTTCAGGTTTAAAATTGTGTTCTAATCTTCTTAAATCAAATCTGTTCTTGTTATATAAATGTACATTTTCTATATTTGACAATGCTGCTTGTCTTGCTTCTGATAAAAAATCAAGTTGGTTTGACCTACTTGTATCTCCAAATATGGTTCCGAAATGAATTTCATTAGGTGGTATTCTAGGTTCAAACCCAAACATTAAGTAAAATGGCGAATATCCTGTTGATTTTTGTTTTGACATGTTAATAGCAAGTACTGCTTTTGGTAATAATATGTCCCAATCCTTGTCATTATTCAGAGCAAATTTAGTTAGTGTGGATACTATTGTAGCATTCGCTCTCTCAACTAAACCGTTACTTTGAGCCGTGTACGGAGTAGTATTTAAATGTTGTATTCCAAACTTAGAGAAGAAATTCTGTGTTACTTGGCTTGTAAAACAAGGAGCGCTGTCTGATATGTATGTCAGTGGAGGACCATATACATATATAAGGTCATTTTCAATGGTGTTGATCACAGTCTGGGCAGATAACGAATAGGTTGGCTTTGCAAAAATATATCTTGTGGCATGGTCAATATGAACAAAAATATATGTATTACCTGCTTCTGTTTCTGGCAAAGCAACTATATGGTCAGATGACACAACTTGCATTGGTGTTTCTGGTATTGGTCTCTGTCCCATTTTTCCATAGGCAAGCTTCGTACGTCTGTTGGTCATGGCGCAAGTAATACATGCTGCTACATATGCCTTTACATCTTTACGCATGCTTCTCCACCAATACTTGGTTTTAATGTGATTTAATGTTGTGCTGAAATCTAAATGTCCAATGTCATCATGTGCAATTTTGATTATATTTCCTCTATAACTTTGTGGAATCACAATTTTCTTCTGATTGTATAATTCACTGTTATCAATATGTAACAGTATGCCTTCAAAAATTTCAAATGACTCATTTATTTGTTTTATATGTTGTGTAATTAATGGTTTCGCTAACTTTGCACATATTTGTTGAATGAATGGGTCTTTACTCTGTGCTAGTTTCAATTTCTCTGTATTACTACTGACAACTAACATGCAAACATCAGTTAAAGGATATCTGGATAAATGATCTGCAATTACATTATCTTTTCCTGGCCTATGCACAGCTGTAAACTCAAATGGTGCCAAATCCACAACATATCGGGCAAATTTTCTATTTAATTTAGCTTTATCAATTATGTAAGCTGTCGAATAACTGTCAGTTATCAGTGTAAATTTTCTTCCTAGTAAATATATACGAAATTTACTTACAATTGCCCAATGAACTGCAGTAACTTCAAGCTCATTTATGTGGTATCTTGTCTCAGCATCCTTCAAGCATCTGCCGGCATACTCAATAACTTTCCTTTCACCATCATGAATTTGCAATAGACATGCGCCCATTCCTTGATAACTGCTATCAGTCTCTACAATAGTTTCTGCATCTGTCTGAAAGTTTGCCAAAACTGGTGCTGAAACAAGTAATTTTTTTAAAACTTCGAATGATTCCTGTTGCTGACTTGTCAAAGTAATTTTTATATTTTTCGAAACCTGGTCTTGGATATCCTTTTCTTCTTTTTTGTCCTTCTTCAATGAATCTTGTAATGGCTTAGCAATTGAAGCATAATTTTTAATATATTTTCTGAATGCTCCAGTAAATCCTAAAAATGAACGAACTTCGGATAAAGTGGATAGGGTCTTATATTGTTCTACAGCTGCTACTCTCTTAGGATCCGTTCTTTCTTGTTTGTATCCTACTAATTTTCCAAATAATGGTATCTCTTCTGATATGAAAATACATTTGTCTTTGTTTAGCTTCAAATTTTTTTTTCTTGTTAATTCAAAAACTTTTCTTAGTAATATAATAAACTCTTCTATTGTATTTTTGCCTCCTGTAATGTCATCAAAATATGCCCTTACTCCTTCATTATACAGACTCCCATATGTCGTTTTTATGACTTTAGACATAATTGACGGACCTCCAACAAGTCCAAACATAACGCGAGTAAATTCTATGTGAAAATCTTGTGTGATTACTGCGGTTTTATAAATGTCTTCTTCTTTTATGCATATATTGTGGTACGCATGATAAATATCTAATTTAAATTTATACTTTACTTGAGAAACTGTAGTTATAATATCTTCCATTCTTTCTATTGGTTGAGCGTCTAATACTGTAATAGGATTAATTGTCTTTGAATAATCTACTACTGGTCTGTATGGTGATGTTTCATGAAATGGTTGTTGGACTACGAACATTGGAGCGGCATATGGTGAATTTGAAAATCTACATATTTTCTGATCGAGCCATTTTTCTACGGTTTCCTTTAAAAATTTACGTTCTGGTTCTGGTAATCTGTATGGTTTGCAACTAATAGGCTTATCATGTTTTAATTCAATCTCCAACTCAAAGTCTGTAAACATTCCTATGTCATTTGAATCACTTTTGAAAATATCTTCAAACTCTGCAACTAATTTCATAACCTCATTTTGACTTTCGTTTGAAACCTTTTGAAATGCTACACAACAGGCTACTGACTGGAGTTCTTTATTTATTGAAGGAAAATATTCAGTGTGGGTTGGTGTTATGATACAAATTTTACCATCAGGTTCATGAATAATCCTGGCATAGACTGCAAGTTGCCAATCTTTACCAATTATCATTGGTACGGGAAGGTTTTCACATATAGCAATCTGGGGCATAACATAATCAATTTTACCAACCTGTAATCTAGCCGATAACCAACCAATTGGTGTAAAACTGTTTCCCGCAACCTTATAGTTTCCTTTTTGCCATTTATACACTTGGGTATCATTTGGTAAGCAGTTTTTATCAATAAGAGTCTGGGAGTGCTTCTAATTGTATAGTTCCGTTGAAGGTGACTGGTATCAAAGTGACATTTGGTGATTCATCTTGGATACAACTTACTTGTTTTTGACTGTTATTGACAGAAGTTGACTGGAATTGCGTAGGTCTACTATCTTTGTATGAATTATTAAATTTAAAATCTTTTTTCTCATTAAAGTTACTTGAATTAGGTTTTAATTCAACTTTACAGTTATATGACACATGGCCTTTATTTTTACAGCGAAAACAAACTTGATTTTCTTCCTTATCAATTTCAGGATTAAACTTCGGAATAAATTTACTAATTTTCTGTGATTCCCTGATAGAACTTGTGCTTGTACTTACATCATCAGTGGATTTGAAAAATCTATCTCTCAGTTGTACCTTTCTTATCTTATCTACTGCCAAAGCATGTTTCAACAATTCTTCGATGGTACTGCAACAATGAGTAGCCAACGGGACTGACCAACGCTGATCCGAAATTCCTTCCAAAATGAGTGACACTTTGTCCGCCTCTGAAATACTAGAAGGAGATCGTTCAAACATTGCATTTTTATTATAAATATACTCAGTTACTGTTTCAGTTGATCGTAATGTTCTTTTTGCCTGATATGTTATAAATTCTGCAAAGGACATTTTAATCGAAAACCTTTCGAGCAATGTTGCCTTCCAGTTGTCCCATGTTAATATATTTTTGCCATAAGCTTTATGCCAATCTCTTGCAGGACCCCTAAGTCGCATAGCCGCATTGACTAATTTTAAATTTTCTGACCAATTAGCTAAAGACACCACTCTTTCAACCTGTATGATCCAATCATTTACGTTGTCTGTTCTGTTTCCGAATAAAAGTGGTATTGCCTGACTGGTGTCTGATGTTGAAAAAACTTGGATGCCTGTCTGCGGTACTGGATTAGCCAATTTATTAAGTAACTCAGACTGCGTTTGCAAAATATGAACCAACACAGAATCTGACATACCTGATCGACTGCGCTCCGATTCATTACCTTCCTTTTTCAGCACTTCCAATTCCAATTTCAAGTTTTTTAACTCAATTTGTTCAGATTGCCTCCGAGATTTCTCCAATTTACACGACTCCGAAACGCCATTTTCAATTTTGGAAATATTGTCGAGCCTTAGGCGCTCAACTAACTCACTTTTTATTCCAGTGGTAGGTAAAAATCGTGCCCTCAGTTCTTCTTTTAACTGATTTACTGTGTATTTCTCCAACTCTTCTTCTTTTGTGGATTCCATGATTCGTAAATAAGTACGCTTGCAAACGGCGTGGTGCTGAAAAAAAATCTTCGCGAATTGTTGACTGTGCGTAACTTTTTTATCGTACTTAAACGTAGTACTGTTTATTATTACTTATTATTAACGTATAAAGTAATATTTTTGGAAACAAACGTGAATTTCCTTTGTATTTCGTATTTTTGTCCGCGGCGACATGTAAGATATTTAATGAAACAACGATGACGTTCGATGTCTGATTTATTATTTTCTTTTTCTAACCCTTCACCTTATGCTATTTAACTATCTCGCTCACACACAACTGTCAAACTTTCTTACTTACTCTCTCATTCATACTGGGTTTACCATTCATTCTGTCCCTTTCTTTCGCAACTACGTTCCTTTCCCTTACACTTATATATACATAGCATAATAATAAATAATTTTATTACATACATACAAATAAATAAATATCACAATGATGTAAACAGATCTGTACATGATGATCTTAAGCAGGAAGATGGAAGAAATAGTAAGGGAAAGAGATGAGGAACTAAACAGAAGTAAAAGTGATTTTTAGTTAGGGTTTTAAAGTTATTCAAAGTTTTGGCGAATTGGTATGTATTCGCAACCCTGGTGAATTTCCGCGCGTCGGCTCGCGATGGCGCGCGCGTCCTCGCGCGATCTCGAGCATTCTTTCGATAATGCACCGTCTCGAAGCGCATTTTTGCTCTCGGTGTGAATTGCGGCTAGGGGAAGCTCGAGCCCGCGCGAGCATTTTTCCTCTCTGTCTGAACTGACCCTAAACCGTCACAAAATAATGTCGCATGTATTTACGGCGCGAACGTGCGCGCCGCATGTATTTACGCCAGCTACCTCACTGGCGACAGGGATCCGGTTAATGCAATGTACTCACGTTGATGTTGGAGAAGATGGTGCCGGTGAGCACGTAGAACAGGCGCGGGCAGCGGTGCACGATGTCGGTGGGCGACAGCAGCGCCCAGGCGGCGCTGAGCACGAAGAACGCCAGCAGCGGCGCCAGCGGCCGCGCCGCCTCGCGCGCGCTGCGCATCTTGCCGGTGCGGTCGCGGTACGACCTGCATGGCAGGACAATAATGCGGTATTTCAAAAATATTATTTATAATCGGTATTTCATAATCGTTTTAAATGATTCTTTATTACATAATAAGCACAAATAGATTGAGAGCTGGCACCAATTTTTGTGTAGGTATTTGAGGCAAGCTAAAAACTTGTTACATACCTCTCCTATTTAGGTAAAACCCAACACGAACAAAATATTTTTTTTTTCTTAAATAAGAGGTTGTTATGTTGATTATCAATAAGTGAAACTGCGAAGACTACATAGCTATGTGATTGAAAGATAAAAAAATAAAACTGACTGTTAAAATAACATTTTCTTTATTTTTCCCTCAAAGCATGATCCTTGTAAGGAAGTTTCGGTTTCGGTCGGACATTCTACTTCAAACGAAAGTTGGCATTACCTAATATCCTCAAGCGGTCGCTTGACCACCCTTCCTCACTCGATTGTAGACCTTATGCGCACAATTGAAAGTCTTTAGTCTACCTTAGTAAGCCGGCCGCCCGCGCCGGCAGCCGCGTGGCGCGGGGCCGGCTGGCTATATAGGCCCGGTACCTACAGCAGCAGCGGGGTCACTCGACGCGCGCGGGACTCGTTTGACGACGACGATTTGATATTTTGTCCATTTTTCTTACTTTTCGATACTTTTTCATAACTACCGGAATTGCAGTATTGTAACGTAACAAAATATCCTCTACGTGAGTATGTTAACAATTTAAATCGATGCCAATTATGTTAAATGCTCCATAATGTTAGTGTTAGCTTTTAAAATTGCCGCAACCGATAATGCTACTGCTCCACCTGCGTTAGCGTTTAACGTTGACTTAATGCCAAACTGCGCGTCGCTTATTATATTTAAAGTGCGCGTTGGCTACATTAGGCATTAACGCCGCTAATCGTTATTTCTCAACTAGTTAACGCATTATCTCACAAGTGGAGGTTGAAAATACAAAATGGACGTTGTAGCAGCTGCACTAGTGGCAAAAATGAGTGTTTTAAATTATTATATACATCTATGCGATTCAGTAAAGAAGAAAAAACCAAAGCTCAAAAGAAGATGGTGAATGATTCAATATCATCATTATTGAAAATGAAGGAAAACTGATTATACCCGGACAATCATAATGGAGAACAGAAATAGATCTTAATACCAGTGCTCTGAGGCCTATTGACGTTACTTCTAGGCGTTCCCCTATATCAGCAATGGAAATAAGAAATAAATTTTCTGTTTTTTTTTGCAACACATCTACATACGAGTAGTTAAGACACATAAGTAATTAGAAGCTATATAGGTATGATACAAGCATACAACTCCATTGTCGTATTTCGTTCGCGCCAAAAGAAAGTAAACACGTCGCGTCGTTCCTTTACGCATGCGTCGCGCGGTAGGAGCCGGCGTTAATGTAGCCAACATCCTCTAGTGCGTTACACTGCGCAGTAAAACCCTTTGATGTGTCCAAAAAACCGACACCCGAGCTATCGCTTAGCGTTTAATGTCATTAGTAATGGCGCTAGTACGTTAAAACATTGGCCACATCTGCGTAGCGTCTTGATTAACGCGCTAATTAACGTGTAAAGACGCAGATGGAGCAGAGGCATAAGAAAGAGTACCGAAGCTAAGGACTTGGTCAGTGAAATAGGGCGTCGCTTGCGGGACTGAGGGTATGCCCAACGCTCTAGATAGTACCTGGATCAAAGGATATCCACTACCGTTCAAAAAGGAAACGCAGCAAGCGTAATAGGTAGGTACTTTTGAGTCGGGTACAATTCGGGTGGGTTTTTTTTTACTTAGTACCTATAATACCTAGTTTTATGTAGTTTTATGTAAAAACTTAACTTTACACTCATAAATCGTAAACTTAATGGGAATCTGCATTAAACTACAAAATGTTAAAAAGAAGAGTACTGACTTGTAGATGTTCCACAGGATGACGGTCTGGCTGGTGACCATGGCGGAGAAGTAGAGCACGAGCTCGAACACGCGGCCGGGGGCCAGCCCCAGCGGCAGCGGCGCGCGCCACGCGCCCGGGCCCGCCAGCCACGACACCAGCAGCAGCACGCACGAGCCCTGCGCAGCCGCACCACCCAATTAAGGAGATTCTGTTTTGGATGTAATAGTCTTATTACATCCAGAACAGAATCTCCTAACGTCCTTTGCAATATGCGTCCCCGTTCCCCGTCCCCGCACCTCTCCCCCGACCTCGCCTCGTCTCAGGGCGAGAGCGGGCGCATTGACGTGTACACGGCGGCACAAGAACGGGGGAGAGGTACAGGGACAGGGAACGGGAACGTATATTGCAAGGGACCTTAGGAGATTCCGTTCTGGATGTAATAGTCTTACTGTCTTCTGTGACTACATCAAGCGGTCTCTGTCACAAACCCTACGTGCGATAGAGATAGCTGAAACCGTCGCGGGTCACGTGTCTCTGTCGCACGTAGGGTTTGTGACAGAGACGGACTGAACCGTAGTTTCGACCTTAGAGCCAAATACAATTTCTGTGGTTGGGTCGACAAGTTTATGTGGTTTGGTTGACAAGTTTCTGTGGTTGGGTTGACAAGTTTCTGTGGTTGGGTTGACAAGTTTCTGTGATTGGGTTGACAAGTTACTGTGGTTGGGTTGACAAGTTTCTGTCGTTGCGTTGACAAGTTTACTCACAAGCATGGTGAAGTCGTACCCCCACGGCAGGAACATGACGCCGGTGTTGTACTTCTCCCAGTGCGTCAGGTAGAAGTTGAAGAAGATGTTCCAGATCACGAAGAAGAACCGCAGGGGACTCAGCTCATCCCTGAAATGTTCCAAATATCGCTAATAAGTCTATAAATTTGGAGGATATAATTTAAATATGATAATAAAATTCAGAGTTAACCAAGAAAATTCACTGCAGTTTATGTTAGTCATTTTATTATAACTGTAAAGGGTAAATCGGCTAACGATACGTAGGACGAAACTTTCAACAGACTTGATTTGATTGAGACAGAAAATGAAAAGGAAAGGAAAGATTTTTTCATGTTTGTTACCTCATAATAACTCCGCCATAAACTTAAAAGTATTTCTTTTTATTTCCAAAAAAAGGTATTTGAGGCAATATAATGCATTTTTTATATGTTGTAGTTTAATGTTTAAAGAATAAAAAAATAAATAAGCCAGACGATTTAGTCGGTGATTTAACATTGCCAGGCGCGTGCAAAAGTATTTTTCAAAAAAATATAATAATGGTACTTGAGGCAACTTAAAATTTTAATAGGGTATTACTTATAATTAAAAAATAAGATTCTCAAAAAGACAGGTCATTTTGATGGGACTTATACCTGCCTGGTCATCTAAATAAATCAAAATGGTGCACGCGAAACTAGGCTCTATGTCCTTGGGGCATAAAGTCTAGATTTGTTTGGCCGGATTGTACTCATACACACATACCGGGTATAATTATTTTATCTAATAGATCTTATTGGGATTTTATATTTTTGTTTGCTACTTACCAGCCAGGTCTGCAGTTCCGTGTTGGGGTATGTGACAAGTTTTCCGCTTGCCTCAAATACCTAACCAAAAATAGGTGCCAGCTCTCGATCTATATGCCATCCAAGTATTTTGTTGTTCTGTGACTTTTCAGTGCTGTCACAAATTGAATTTTTTTTTTTATTAAATAATTTTACGGCTCTGAATACAAGTCCTTTATAGCCTATCTTTAATTTTGTTCTTTATTCTTAATCCTAACCTAACCTAATATCTTTAATTTTGTTCTTTATTCTTAATCCTAACCTAACCTAATCCTAACAAGTTACAATCAAAGAGTGGTGTAGGCCTTTCACTGCTTCAAGGGAGCTTCTAGCGACAAATCTGTACGAGTCCACTGGTTTTCATAGACGACTGAGTGGCGGACGACGCCCGAAGACGCCCACACAGTCCGCAAAACAAATATCACTACAGTCGTACTATGACTGTCTACTTCAACTATTTTACACATTGTTCATGAGCATGAGCATTTATAACACCAAACAACACCAATTTCATATTATAAAGTCCACTAAAATCAATTTGCAAAATAATTAAAAGCAAACCTCAACCGAACCCCTTGACTTCCCGCCAAAAACTCTCGTCACAAATTGAAGCCGATTTTTTTTTTCTAAAGACTTCCACATTCACTACAAAATAAACTATGGCAACAATATTTTTCGTTTTAACATTTCGAAGTGACAACTCGATTTTCTTATTTCGAATATAGAATTTTACAACCCGCAGAAATTAAGCACTTCGCTCTGATGGAAAAACATTCCTCGCAGGTGCCAAGTTGATTTCTGCGGGTTATAATTTTTATAATTAGTTAAAATAATATTCAAAGTACATTGGAGTGCCAATTACAATGCGCAGATATCAACTTGGCACCTGTGAAGAATGTTTTTCCATCAGAGCGAGGTGCCTAGTTAATTTCTGGGCGTTGTAGCTAGTGTAAGTGACCAACACCACCTGCCGAAGATGCTGTACAAGCAGGTCGGGATGAGCACGGCCGAGTAGGAATCCAGCCCGTGGTCGAACAGCTCGCCCAGCGGCCCGCTCGTGCCGGTGCGGCGCGCTTGCTTGCCGTCGATTCCATCTGTAACACTTACTTGTAAAGAAAACTACCAATTTTGAACAATACAAGATACACCATCATCATGATCAGGTCTTTTTAGTCCCCACTGGAGCAAACCCTTTTTCTCTTTGTATCAAATAATGTAACAAACAAACCCTCTCTGTACTGCCAGAGCCATATACAACCTGGAAGGGACATACCCGTAATAAATCAAACCACGGTCTATACTAGACCATTATAGTATAATAAAATTAAAATAACAGCCAAAAAACAAAAATAATCTTCGGCATTTCCATACAAAAGTGTGCGGCCGCCCGGGCGATTTGTATGGGAATGTCGAAATTTTTTTATTGGTTTTTTGACTTTTATGTTAATTTCATTATACTTTAGTCATCTAGTATAGCCCGTGGTTCGATTTATTACGGGTATGTCCCGTCAGCAGTCAGAGGATTTGGCCTACACTCTCCACGCTGGCCAGACGGGTTTGAGGTCTCATTGATATCTATAAGCTTTATTTTATTTGGAAGACCCACAACTATTATAATTTACATAGAAAAATTAAATATAAATAGAAAGTCCATTACAGGTCCTCACTGATGAAAAACATTGAACAAAAAAAGATTATTATCACTAAACAAAGACTTTGTAACAGCCGCATATTCAATAGTTACTTGCTATGTAACTAATATCTACTTAATAGTTAATGATATTACTTGTAAGTAAACATTAAATTTAACTACATCGCATTAAATAGTGTCAATCGGCAATTGCATCGCTTGTTTAATTTTGTTTTAATTATGACATAATAAACAATGTAATCTCTGTCCATCTATATAACTAATTTTAAGTTTTTAGTTTGTTAGTTGACGTCTTTGGAGAAAACGTGCAGTGCAGTTTGTTGCCGCTTCTTCTGCACTTGCGCCTAGGAAGCGGCGTTAACTTAGCTTTAAGTAACATTTGTGCAAAACAAAACAAAGTGACTATTATTAAGAGATATTATAAATATCCTATGATAATAAAGATATTTTGAATTTTGAAATTTTGTTTAGCTTGTGTTTCCTAAGTCGCCTTTTCCAACATCCACGGGAAGACTTGGAGTGGTCGTATTCTACTCTCCCGGGAGCCACACGGCACAGGGCACCATAGGCCTAGATTTTATATACTGTTTAAAAAACCACCACAACATAGTGCGATAAACTATTTTTGAAGGGATTCTTACATCTCGCATTTCAACTAATTTTACCAGACTTTCATCATCGGCAGAAAAGAAATTCAAAGAAATATCTACTCAATGTGGTTAGCGATATGGTTTAATTTAGCTCACGTCAGAACTCAGCACCTTTTCGTTTAGATACCTAGACATCCATTGCAGGCCAATTACATTCTTATTACTCTAGACATATAATTCGTATAACTGAATTTACCACTCCAAGTGGCCGGCTGCGCGCAAAGTAACATTACATTAGGTACATTTTCGATACCTAAACGGGGAGTGACACAGGTCTGCTATAATAAAACATTATTCTCTATCCGTGACAGCTGGGTCACATGATTGGCCCAAGAATACGTCATCAGTTAGGAGTGTTGCCACTTTGTGATTGAATTATCTGAGTAAAATTCATTTTTTAACTTAACAAAAAAAATTTATTAACTTCTCGTGTCGAAAGCTCAAAATGTAATTAAATTTTTTCCCTTCAGAATGTTGCCACTTTCAACTAATAATTCAATAAGTATATAAATTTATTAAAAATAAAACAGACGAATCAAACGATATACGAAACAGTTATGCTAGTATTTTATATTCATCAACTAATTGAGAAAGTCCTGAAATTTACTGAAAAGAGCAATCAATGGAAACAATTATTGTGACATTCGTGACGTAGTCTTGGGCCATCGCGGGAAGAAAATATTTTGTTTTACCATGACTATAGGCTTATACAGGCTGAATTTTTGTGTGCAAGTTCAGTCCACGATACTGAACTACTTTCTATAAAAAAAAATATTTTTTTATAGAAAGTAGTTCAGTATCATGGACTGAACTTGCTCCAAAAATTTGTCTGGTGGATAAAAAGTCAGCCTGTATATTTCAAATTTCAACTACTTCCGATCCGTAGATTCAGAGAAAACCGACTATAAAATCAGCCAACGGCACAAAGTACGAAACCTTAAAAAGTCTATAAACATACGCCGTTGATATATTTTACCGATTTATCATTAATAAGACATAGCACAGGTCATGTGTGACACTTGGCAATGAACTCCCGTCTTGAATATATAATAATCTCATTGAATTTCAACACATACAAATACAATTTGCTAAAAAAAACTATGGAGATGCGCGTGCGCACACTGGCACAGAGTCTTAGCTGTGTTTACGGGCATACCTATATAACAAAAGACGCATGTAATGTTAAAACTTAGATGTATTCAACTAATTTTCTGATTTTTTGGTTAAAACTAACGTGAGATACAGACACTACTATATGTTACACGAGTCACTCACGTCGTCGCGCGTCACATTCGCCCTGATGACGGCCCCCGGATGAGGTGGAAACTTGTCGGCCAGTAGCTGGTTTTTCACGTGAATGAACTGTGTAACATGTAGTAATGTAATTTTCTAATATCCGTGTTGTTTGCCATATTTTAAGGTAGGTACCTATTTATTTTTGACTAGCGGCCCGCCCCGGCTTCGCACGGGTATGTATTATACATATAAACCTTTCTCATGAATCACTTTATCTATTAAAAAAAACCGCATCAAAATCCGTTGCGTAGTTTTAAAGATCTAAGCATACATAGGGACAGACAGTGGGAAGCGACTTTGTTTTATACTATGTAGTGATAGTGATAGTGATATCTTTCAGTTAAATCTTAAATCTTTAAGATATACATACCTACCCTAAAAAATAAAATAGGTAACGCATGTTGCCCTTTCCGTTAAGTAGTAGGTTTTATACTTAAGACGATACACGGAGTCCAGTGCTGCCCCCATTTGAAATAAATTATTTGTAAGGAAACGGAGATATCATTTAAAATTTTAAGCTACTAAAACCTAGATAACCCTTCAAACTATTTTATGAACCACTGTTTACAGTTTAAAGTGAGAACGTTAACGCTTTAGTTTGCATTTTTGCGAAAAACGGCCACTTTTGACAAAATTTTAAAATTTTTAAAATTTTAAATGATATCCGTTTCCTTACAAATATATTATTTAAAATGGGGGCAGCACTGGACTCCGTGTATCGTCTTAATAAAAAAAAATATGCCAATAACTCCAATTATAAGTCGATCGATAGAGGTCACATATACTTGGTACCCGGAATTGGAACAAAATGTCGAAAGACATGCGTCTCTACTAAAATTATCTGCGAGTCTTAACATTAGATAAGAAAGGGCACCAACAATATTGTCTTTACGGAATCTTACCGTCTTATTGTCTACATGTGTAGCTACCACATGATAGGCTTTTTGTATATACAGGACCGTTACATATATAAGTAGTTATAATTGATATTCGTTCGGTACCATAAAAAAAAATGGCTGCCATTTCATTATGAAAGGAGAATTAATTATGAAGGGTGATTGCCTTATATAATACCACATAGGCCTCCGACACCGGGGACGGGCTTAGAGCATTTAATTCATGATCTAAGGGGACGGGACATCTTGTATATCATAACGTGTTCCGGTTGCATCGTAAGAGATCTTCCATTAATCTTCTTCTTCATCCAAGCGCGTTCCCGGTTACATCCTCAGCTGTGCTGCTTTAGAGCCCGGGATGCGCTTTCCCTCCCCAAATATAACATTGCATGTCAATGGTTACCCAAGGATGCCAATGACCTTGCGAAATGGAGGAGAAATAGCCAGAACAGTTTAAATGATTTGGCTATAGTTTTACGACCGTAACGAACGTATTTGGGCGAAAAGTTTTACAGCCGGCCGCCGCCCGACGTTAACCTTCCTTGGGGATGCAATTGTAGCACGAGATGTTTGTGCACAGTCCTTTAGTCGCCTCTTACGACATCCACAGGAAGGGATGGAGTAGTCCTATTCTAACCCGGAACCACACGGGGGATCGTCCACTAATGTTAGGCTCGTAAAGGAGGGGGTTCGTTCGGGGAAAATCACGAAATATCACAAGGTTTGTAGCAATACAGGGTGACTTTTTAAACACCAGCCAAATTTTAGGAGCAAGTTCAGTCCATGATACTGATCTACTTTCTATAAAAAAAGTTAGGAAAAGTCGATAAAAAAAATTTGTCCTCCCATACAAAATCCGTTTGGCTGTGCGCTGATTTGTATGGGGATGCAAGTGTTTATTTTCGTTTTCCGTTAATTGTTTTTATGGAAAATAGTTCAGTATCATGGACTATAAACACTATGATAAAAAGTCAGCCTGTATATCACGTGCATAAATTTTTCCTTGAACGCGCTAATCTGGCTAGCCGTATTTTTTTAGAATAATGTTAAAGATAGGTACTTTGTAACAAAAATACACGTAATATTGGGTAGAAGGGGAGTGATTAGTCTTAAACCTCACCACATATACTAAGAGTATATTTGAATAAATCCCGATGCGAAAAGTTGGATGTTATATTTAATACGGTAGGTATGCGCGCAGCCGGCCCCTCGGAGTGGTAAATTCAGTTATACGAATCGTTTGTCCAGAGTAATAAGAATGTAATTGGCCTGCAATGGATGTCTAGGTATCTGAACGAAAAGGTGCTGAGTTCTGACGTAAGCTAAATTAAACCATATCGCTTACCATATTGAGTAGGTATTTCTTTGAATTTCTTTGCTGAGTGAGACTTCTGTACATGAGTACTGGTTCTTATTCTGTAGTAATACCCTGTTGTAAGTTAGACGAGGATATCTGTAAGTCTATCTGTAAGAACTTAGCTCAGCTCGGTCAGTTGGAAATTGTAATCGCTAACATAATAGGATAATGAGTACAACCTGATGTGGCCTTAGCTTAGTTATTATGTGTAATGTCTTAGATATTCATGGTCGGCGGATTTAATTATACATACTTTACATAATGTGGGTACCTTCAGTACCTACCTATTATTGATTTTCGTATTTTGATATACATTTAGTGGGAAAAATTCTGAGTTCATAAACTACGGCGCTCACATAACGCCCTCAACTACATACCCCCCTTTCATTACTGGGGTAGATCTTCGGAATGAAAGAAAAGGGGCTTCGCTGATGCGACTTTGCCCACGTCTATATTAGTCCGGCCGCTGCCGGCGCCATCACCGTGCCAGTTAATGTAAGAACGCCTCATTTTAATACGCATTAGGCTTGCGACACCTAACATTAGTTAACACGCTAAGTGGGAGGCTCCATTACTGCTTTGCGTTACGTTGCATCGTCGCAGCGTCGTTTTCCATATATTTTTTATGACACGCCCCATTACACCGTTGCGCGACGTTTCAACGGATCGACGGACAAGAGACGAAGCGGTAGGAAGGGTGATGCACTGCGACGTCGTCGTCAGCGAAAACGGAAAGTGTTCTATGATCCGCTGCTAGGGGAGGAAGCTATACGAGCGTAACGATATTTTTTTTCTTATCATGAGTGTGCACGATGTCGATATAGATTTATTTATTTATTAATTTGATTTATTACGAAGGCTGAACTGAGAGACAGCTGCGACGCTCTTGCGACGTCGTGCGTCGTCGCAACACATATAGGGCATACAATGCGTTGCTCCGTTGCGATGACGCAACGCAACCCTTCCTCCCGCTTCGTCTCTTGTCCGTCGATCCGTTGAAACGTCGCGAGCGACGACGAACAGTGTAATGGGGCATCATATAATAAAAAAATATATGGAAAACCACGCAGCGTCGACGCTGCGACGACGACGCAACTCAACGCAGTAATGGAACCTCCCTCGGCCTCTGCCACACGGGCGTGTTGCGACTACGGTGCGTCGTCGCAACGCTATGATTTTAGCGCAGTGTATGCGTCGTCGCTGCCTCAATACAGCTATCTCCGATATTAACGCTCCGTCGTTTCAACGCAGTTCCCATCCCCGCCTCGTCTCCCTCCTCTCCTTGTGCGTTGCGTCGCCAAGGATGTTGCCTTCCTTAGTCTTAATGGCTACAAATTGTATTCTAATCTGCCGTCACCAGCACCACACAGTATTTCTATTTCTATGTTAAGGGAATAGAGCCATGCTTACCGAGGGTGTACGCAACAAACAAGTTAACAGCGGAGACAGCCCACACCCAGGAAGGGATGGAGTCGCCAGATTTGTTCTCCTGGCTGAGCGCGTAGAACCCGAAGTCATAGTAGGAGAACAGGAGGAAGTTTAGGACCGTCAGTAGGAAGCCAGAGAATGTTAGGAGGTTGGGTGCCACCCACACCGGACAGAACTGCAATTAGGGCACTGTGTTAGTCTATCTACCTATCTATATTTAAAAGCTATGCTCTTGACGGTGGAGTATGTTAGTCTATTTGTTTATAATATTTACAAAGAACTAAGATGTAGCTACCTGAAGTAGGTCCGCTCTCTCATTATTTACCTATTTTCATATTTGACGACTGTGGTGTATTGGTCAATGCTAGTCCGCCGCTCCGGAGATTCTGGGTTCGATTACCAGCCAGGGCAAAATGGAAATTAGTATTTTTTAATTTGTCCTGGGACTTGAGTGTTTTATGCAACGTGTAAGTGACATACCCGTAATAAATCGAACCACGGGCTATACTAGATCACTAAAGTAAAATAAAATAAAAATACTTCGACATTCCCATACAAATTGGCAGGGCGACTTTTGTATGGAAATAAAGTAATTTATTTTTGTTTTTTGGCTGTTTATTTAAATATACTATAATGATGATCTAGTATAGTCTGTGGTTTGATTTATTACGAGTATGTCCCTTCCACGTTGTATATTATACAATACAATACAAATTAACTATATACGTTCCGCTAAAGATGGATGTTTACATAGAAAAAGTTTTTCATATAGACGAACTGAGTCACGCATTTAAGGCCGTACCTGAATTTTCCGGGGTCCAGTGCTGCCCCCATTTAAAATAAATCATTTCAAAGAAAACGGAGACATCATTTAAAATTTTGCAACTACCAAGTCCTAGATAACCCTTCAAAGTATTCTATGAACTACTGTTTACAATTTAAAGTGAGGAACGTTAAGCTTTACTACGCACAATTGCGAAAAACGGCCACTTTTGGCTAATGTGCGTAGTAAAGCTTAACGTTCTCATTATAAACTGTAAACAGTAGTTCATAAAATACTTTGAAGGGTTATCTAGGCTTTGGTAGTAGCAAAATTTTAAATAATGTCTCTGTTTTCTTTGAAATGATTTATTTTCATTGGGGGCAGCACTGGACCCCGGAAAATTCAGGCACGGCCTTAAATAATGTGTTGGCGGTAAATTTCCAGTTTTCAACCGATGTCCCGATATATGACTATAAACAATGGGGCTCCACTGTGACGGCATGGTCTTACTTCTTGTTATACTTATTTACAGCTTATTACAAAAGGATCGTTACTTCATATAATAACCATAAGGCTTGAAACGAGGTCAAACGGACGCCCCAGACAGGTTCACTACGTCTCTATCACAAACTCTACGAGCGATAGAGGTAGCTGAAACCATTCGCAGTTTCAAGCCTAAGGGTTGGATGATTGGATCTCATCTATCAGCACAGTAATTGCTAGAGCGAGAGAGAGCAACTGAACGCTGCAGCAGGGCCGGTGCTGAAGCATTCCGTCGCTCTCTCGCCCTAGCAAATGACGCTTCAGAGCGACAGAAAAGGACATCAGCATAGGAAAGTGCTGTTCCGTGCTGATAGATTCCAACCCTAAGATGACAGTCGTCCGATAGTGTCGTCTTATTTCAATGTCAAACCAAATTAGACTATATCATAATTAAGTAGCGCCCAATGTTGCTTGAAACAACAACGCGGGCACGTAGCTACGTACGTCGTGTCGCTTTTGGAGTAAATATCCTGTTATAATAGGTAATCATTCAAACTACTGCCAGCTCCACTGTGTACACACTCAGGATGTTTGTAAGTAAACTGAAATGTTGATGTACCTACTTATTGACTAGAATTTAAACATAGCCTAGCCAAATAGCACAAAAATTGTACGTAAGTACAAAATTTAATCTATGAAAACATGCAAATTAAAATTAATAAATAACAAAATGAACCCATATGTATGCATGAAATTGTGTAAAAATAAAAAATAAAATTTTGAAAGAAGAATTTATAGTACCGAGTACTTCGTAACATTTACTTGAACATAGGTATCCTTCTCACATCAAGAAGCAGTGTATTTAAAATTATATCAAAAAATAGAATGAGACTGAGCAAATCACATGAATAAAAATACTATGTACAAATATAAATAAACGGGCAAGTGCGAGTCGGACTCGTACATGAAGGGTTCCGTACCACCGTACAATGTTTTAAAACGCTGAAGAAACACGTTTCTTGTATTTTTTATCTTTAGTATTTGATGTTATAGCGGCCACAGCAAAACATAATCGGTGAAAATTTCAAGTGTCTAGCTATTACGGTTCAAGAGATAGAGCCCTGTGACAGACGGACAGACAGCGGAGTCTCAGTAATAGGGTCCCGTTTGCACCCTCCGGGTACGGAAAGCCTAATAAGTGAGTAGTCATACGAGTTCCGTTTTTACCTTTTAAGGTACGGAACCCTAAAAAGGTAGAAGAGGTGCAGGAAGAAGACCTAGAAAGAGCTATGTAGACCACCGGACAGAAAAGGCAGGAATCATGCCGTATCAAGCGCTAAAGAGTAAGGCTGAAGGGCGACAAGGTTGGTACAATACTCCACCGACAAGAGCCAGTAAGCTCTTAGTTATAATGAAATTATAAAAAATACTAAGCATAAACTAACCTGAACACACCAGTCCCAGAAAGGATGCATAACATAATTGCTGAGAACACTTGTATCAATGGAATTATACTGAAACAGGAAAGAAATACTATATTATATCATCATCATCATATCAGGCACAGGAAGTCTACGGCTGGACATAAGCTCCCCCAAGGATGTCCAAAACGACCGATCAGAAGCGGCCTGCATCCAGCGTTTTCCTGCAACCTTGCTCCGGTCGTCGGACCACCTAGCAGGTTGGTGTCCTACGCTACGCTAGCTGGTACATGGCCGCAATTCGATAACCTTTCTGACCTATCGGCCATCGGTTCTTCGCACTATGTGCCCCGCCCACTGCCACTTTAATGAGCTAATCTGCTGGGCTATGTCTGTGACCTTAGTATCTGCTGAGCTATTTTTGTGACCGTAGTCTGTGGCAATATTATAATATAATGTCACTAAATGTTAAGTACAGAATTATTGATTAATAGCGGTGTTGGTGGTGAATTTACCCCACAGTGGGTTAAAAAATTAACCAATTCGTTTAGTAGATGTTGATTTTGAATTGGTAAATAAAATTGTTGATGTGCTGACCCCAATTAAATTGACAGTAGAAGCAAACTGTCGGCGAGATGCTAATTTATGCACAGCTGATGCCGCTTTGAAATTTCTTATAAAACAACTGTTTAGCAAAAACTCAGCACTTGCCAAAAAAATTAAAACATCCTTAGTGGAACGTATAAAGCAACGACGAAGTAATGATTTAACGGGCGTGTTAAATTATTTACAAAATCCACGAATGGATGATGAAAATCAGTTATTATCGGATTTGGAATGGCACAACTTATTTCCAGTTCCGACACAGGCTTAAGTGAGAAAGCAAATAAAGAGTAGTGTTAAAAGACTTAATAGTCGAGATAACACGGAAGAAGAAGCAAGGTCAGGATCACAAACAGATGAGGAGCTAAGGTCAGAAACCTCCCAACCCCAATTGACATTAAAGGAAAAGTTACAGCTGGAAATTAACAAGAGTATGAAATCCCCAGATCCTGAAGTACAAGTACAAAATGAATTGGGGTTGGCAAATAGTATTAGACGTGAAATGAGCCTGTTCGAAAATGGAGGAGTTCGTGGATATCACTTAGAAACAGCATATAAGTATCTATTGTCTATTCCTCCAACCAGTGTAGAAGCTGAACAAGCGTTTTCAGCTGCTGCTTATGTTGGCAATAAACTACGAAGCAGGCTCGGAAGTCAAACATTGGATGCTTTGATATTTCTGCGATTATATTTTCAAAATTCTAAATAGTTATTTTGTGCTGTTTTTTAATTTCTTGCAAAAGTATAGTATTTTTTGGTTTGTATTTTTTCTTTTCTTATTATTATTCTGATTTGTGTTGTGCAAAGACATTAAAGACATTTTTTTTAATTACTCGTGTTTTTTTTATTTTAGCCCAATTAGGAACCACATAGTCTAATCCCGGGATAGGCCCGGGATCCCGGGAAAAGGCTTCAAAAATCCCGTAAGCCCGGGATTGAAAAAAATGCTCAGGATTGTATTCTCTAATTACTAGAGATCAGATATTGGGATGAAAATTTACCTAAAGTAAATTTTTTGGCTAAAAAAATATGGAAGTGGCTTCAATATTTTTACTAAAAATAAAATCTCAGGATTCTGGGCAACCATATTACGTTGTATCAGGGCAACTGTCATTTGTGTCAAATTGGGATTATTGTCTCACGGAGTTAGTATACACTTAAATTTGAATTTCCTGTGATTGCAGATTTTTTTTTTGATAAAAAACGCTATTCATAATAGCCAATATCTCAACTGGTAAATGCATCCGAATATCTGATCTCTATTCATTACCCGAGTGTATGCCCTGCAGTATATCCTGAGAATGATACTGTGCAGTGCTGTATCCAATACATTTTGCCACAGGCAATATCCATCAATCAAGTAAGTGACATTAAATAATGCTATCTTGAATGCCCAATATGTTAAGAATGCTGGCTGGCTTCAAGAGATTACGATCACAAAACGCTATTAGAAATGCTTTAGGAAATGTTGATTTTGATTTGACAATAAAAAAGAAAAGTAGGTACCTAGTTGATTTGACGTGTTGTCAAGATGTATTTTGTTTGCCTATTGGCCAAGGCTCTGAGTGAGTGACTATTTTTTTACCTGATTCGGGCCCGGTAGGTATGAACCTTGTGAACTCTTACTATGCAAATAAAGAATTGATTGATTGATTGATTGATATGTGCTTATGTACCAATAAAATAGCGTAAAGCCCTTTTCTTACGCAGCGTAGGTACTTTAAAATCATTTTTTATTACCAACCTACTCAATATGATTGGCTTTTACGGCCGGCCGGTGATATAGGTATCAAAAGGTCAAATTACAACTACGGAAAATAAATACCTACCTACCTACATGACAAAGTAATGAAACTGTCTTGTGGATATTTTTATTATATCCTCTATATACTATTATTTATAGGATAAAATACATACCTTGTATTTCTCAAAACCTTTCAATTCATCCTCTGTTAGGAAACGACCCATTATAACAACAATACCTACAAAGTACAAATGCCGCTATTGATCAATCAAACGACTGCTTTAGAATTTCATCGCACTACAGACACCAAGGGCGATTTTCTAAAAATGTTATAATGAAGAATATTGTAAGCAGCGATATATTTAATTCAGAATTTGGAAAAACATGATACACATCCACCCACATCTGTACTTTGACAAATACTGAAGTCAGTGTTGCCTTGTCACTTGCCAGCAATCTCCCTCTGCAATCTCCTAATATATCTACTCTATGCTTGCCAGCATCATGGAGGCATTTTCCAGTTAAAAAAAAATAGGTTTTTTTTATTTTTTTTATATATTGGTTTGACGCAATTGCGTATTTAGCCAGGCAAAAGTTAGTAAAACGTGGGAAACTATTCCGCGAATAAGTAAAATCTAGAGAGTACAAAAGCAGGAGAATGCAAAGACAATGATGTGATGTGAATATGAAATGTGATAAATAATAAACGTATTATAATTATATTACTTATTATAAATTTATATTATTACTTTTTAATAAATTGCAAATAGCTACATATATAGGTTTAGAATTTAAATGAAGAAGAGATATGACATGAGTCGGAAGCGGTACATTTTCTTCAGAGATGCTTTTTTCTAGCTTAATACGATCTAAAAGTGGGCAAGTAAAAAGGATATGGTTTAACTCCCGTACCACAGGGGCAAATTTTTATTTATTTGGGAAACAAACAATTTAATACTACATACACATAGACAAAAATATTGAGGCGTTTTCTTTAAAAAAAAGAATAGTACATTAACTTATAATAGATGGCGCAGCAATCATTTCATTCAATCCAATCCTCAGATCCAATCCATACCAATACCACCGTACCATTCAAACAGGACCGAGTACTCCTCAAAAATAAAAATTACATGTTTTTGAATAACACACCTTATCTGATTGTTATAAGACTTAATTTGGGGCTACCAAAATTGACAGAGGCTAAACGAGCCAAGCAAGATAGCCATAACGGAGCAAAAGTGGCTACTTTTGGCAAATGTGCGTAGTAAAGCCACAGGCCGGAAACTCCTAAGGTACGCGCAATATGCGTCACCCAGGCGTCCCCGTTCCCCGTCCCCGCACCTCTCCCCCGTTTTCGCCTCGATTTCTCACGTTGGCCGTCAAGAACCGGGGGAGAGGTGCGGGTGAGGGGAACGGGGACGTATATTGCGCGTACCTTAGAAGAGTCCCTTCTGTTTACTCTTACTGTATTCTGTGGTAAAACTTAACGTTCTCACTTTAAACTGTAAACAGTAGTTCATAAAATACTTTGAAGGGTTATCTAGGAATTAGTAATAGCAAAGCAAAATGTTTAATGGTGTCACCGTTTTCTTTGAAATGATTTATTTTAAATGGGGGCAGCAGTGGACCCCGGAAAATTCAAGTACCTACGCCCTAAGGCGTGTCTCCTGCGCATGTTTTTTTGAAACATTACACAGAAAATACGAAACAAAAATATACCTAATTATTCCTACACAAACTGTCTGCTGCAATGCAAATGTTTCTGGTTAAAACAAAACATTTTGTGTAAACGTCATCATAAGTTCTGACGAGGAAGACGTGCTCTGCGTTTTAGCGATTGCAGATGCAGTAGGGAGATATGACAGATTTCGAGATAGGCCATATTTACTCAGGAATTACATGTTCCTTTTTTGCTCTTTGGATCTGACGTAAACGTTTGAAATGAAACAAACCCTTCCCCTGTCTGCCCCGCGGGGGAATGTTTTCCGTCAGCCTCGGAAAGCAAAATCATTGTGTTTGGATACACTGTTGTCACGCCCCAATGTTTCGACGTTTTTGTGTAATTTAAATGTTCGCGGAATGTGCTACATTTCAGAAGTGTATTTTAATTAGATTATTACTGTTTAGCCCATGAACACTAATCATCACTAGTTCAGATAATTACAATCTTGTTGGTTCAAAAGATGGGTAACCCTATTTAGAGGATTGACAAAATATAATTCTTTTACGCTCATAATTAAAACTAATAATGAAAAAGACGGTTGTAAATTTTTTTTTTATAGACTGTCTAATTAAAACTTTATTATAATTTGCAATATCTACCGTTTCTTTTTCACGTGCCTACATTTCTCTCCATCCACTGGTTGTCTGGAAGAGATCGCTGTCAGCGATAAGACCGCCCATTGTACCTATGTATATATATTTACAATTTGTGTTTTGTAAATTTTTTTTATTTATTTTTTAGGTGCAATAAAGAGTTTTTCATTCATTCATTCATTCATTCATTCAATATCTAGTGCTTGGACTCAACTTTATGTAATATTTTAGTTAAGACGATTTATTCCAAATGAGGGCGCCACTTATGCTACCATTTTACCTTAAGCTTTAGTTTGCATTTTTGCGAAAAACGGCCACTTTTGGCAAAAACGCAAAACGCCAAAAGTGGCCGTTTTTCGCAAAAATGCAAACTACCAGTGGTTCATAAAATAGTTTGAAGGGTTAACTAGGTTTTACTAGCTTAAAATTTTAAATGATATCTCCGTTTCCTTACAAATAATTTATTTCAAATGGGGGCAGCACTGGACTCCGTGTATCGTCTCAAATCACTACTCTTGTACTACTGTCCGAGTAAAATATCTGTGTTAAGGCCGTATCTAAATTTTCCGGGGTCCAGTGCTGCCCCCATTTAAAATAAATCATTTCAAAGAAAACGGAGACGTTATTTAAAATTTTGCTACTACCAAGTCCTAGATAAACCTTCACAGTAGTTTATGAACTACTGTTTACAGTTTATAATGAGAACGTTAAGCTTTACTACGCACATTGGCCAAAAGTGGCCGTTTTTCGCAAATGTGCGTAGTAAAGCTTAACGTTCTCATTATAAACTGTAAACAGTAGATCATAAAATACTATTTTTGGTTATATAATTTTATGTGTAAGCAGTAAAAAGTGATTTACTAATTTCATAAAAACTTACGACCGCTGCACTGTCTACCTACCACTTATGTGAAATTTGTCAGTTCTGTATGTTCAGTGAAAACGGGGTTAAGTCAAAAATCATAGTTTTGAGATAATCGAGTTTAAAGTTTTAAAAAAATTCCCACTCATTTTCTAGGAATGTTTTATAATTTTTGGTTTATATTATTTGTAGTTATATGGTTTATATTATTCAAACAAATATTACGTTATGTCTTCTTTTTGAATATAAAATTTTTAAAAACATTGAGTTATGTCGTTTGACACAAAAAAAACAACATTTTATTTGTGCCAATTAACATAAGTCACATTATAACATTTTAAACATTCTGCTTTGCTTTTGTGCTAAATGATATACATTTACTGTTTTCATAGACAACTAAAATCTCAATACAGCGAAGAGTCACAAAATTAAACATGTTAATTTCAATGACAGCATTGGAAATATGCTGGTTTTATTTTGATAATTTCGAAAAATAAAGAGTTACATCACTATGCAATCTGAGTACCCCCGTCCTTTTTTAATTGATGTGATTCTGTTTATATCAATTTACACTAAGAAAATTAAAAATATAGTTTAGTTCGACTAGTTTTAAATGCAATTGTATTGAAAACACACGAAAAAAGTTGTGGGAACTTGAAAAAACCCATACTTACATCACTTTACACGAATCCTAACTTTGGCATTTTAAGCCCTACGGCTATGAAAATAAGACAGAAAAATTGCATTTTTTTTTCTGATTCAGAATATGTAAGAATATTAAAACCGATGTTACTCGAGTTAACTCCGTTTTCACTGAACGTACAGAGTTATTTTTGACCGCTTATGTAAAATTGTCAGATATTTTACTCGAACAGTAGTATAAAAATAGTGATTTTTCAAATATGTTGAATATTATTTTATAATAAATTTAAATTCATAATAAATTATAATATATTACATAAAGTTCAGTTCAAGCACTAGATATGTAAAGTATTTACATAACAACAATAAAAGGCAAAAATAGAAGACAGGGCTCGTTATTTCATCATCATCATCATCATTTCAGCCGCATAACGTCCACTGCTGGACATAGGCCTCTCCCAAGGTTTTCCAAAATGACCGATCTGGAGCGGCCTGCATCCAGCGCTTTCCAGCGACCTTGGTCAAGTCGTCTGACCACCTTGTGGGTGGGTGTCCTACGCTTCGCTTGCCAGTACGTGGTCGCCATTCGAGAACCTTTTTGCCCCATCGGCCATCGGTTCGTCGCGCTATGTGTCCCGCCCACTGCCACTTCAACGAGCTCATCCGCTGGGCTATGTCCGTGACTTTTGTTCTCCTACGAATTTCCTCATTTCTGATTCGATCACGTAGAGAAACACCAAGCATAGCCCTCTCCATAGCGCGTTGAGCTACCTTGAGCCTTCTTATGAGACCCATAGTAAGGGACCACGTTTCGGAGCCATAAGTCATCACTGGTAACACACATTGATTATAAACTTTCGTCTTAAGGCACTGAGGTATTTTGGACGAGAAGACACTGCGTAACTTCCCGAACGCTGCCCAGCCGAGTCGGATTCGTCGAAAGACCTCTTCCTCGAAGCTGGAACTTCCTGCCTGGATCGATTGACCCAGGTAGGTATACTGGTCTACAACTTCGAGGGTGGAGCTCCCAACAGAAACAGGTATGGGCACAACATTGACATTCGACATTACTTTCGTTTTGTCCATGTTCATTTTAAGGCCCACCTGTTGGGAAACTCTATTAAGGTCTCCGAGCATAGTACTTAAGTCCTCCATGGATTCTGCCATGACAACTATATCGTCGGCGAATCGAAGGTGAGTGATATACTCGCCATTGATGTTGATGCCAAGTCCTTTCCATTCCAGGAGCTTGAAGGCATCTTCCAGTGCAGCGGTGAACAGTTTCGGAGATATAACGTCTCCCTGTCTCACACCTCTATGCAGTGGAATAGCCCTCGTGCACTGCTCCTGTACTCGGACATAGACTAGGACTGACATAGTGGCGTTACTGTATAAACACTTCAACACTTCGATATACCGATAGTCAATACGGCATCGCTGAAGAGACTGAAGCACGGCCCATGTTTCGATCAAATCGAAGGCTTTTTCATAGTCCAAAAAACCCAAGCATAGCGGCCGGTTATATTCCCTCGTCTTCTCTATAACCTGCCGCAGCGTGTGAATGTGGTCCATGGTGCTAAAGCCTTTACGGAAACCGGCTTGTTCGGGAGGCTGGAAGGCATCAAACCTGTTCGCGAGACGATTCGTGATGACCCTCGAAAATAACTTATATACATGACTCAGAAGCGTGATAGGCCTATAGTTCTTCAGTAGGGTGTTATCTCCCTTTTTGAAGAACAAGACTACCACGCCCCTGTTCCACGCTTCTGGCGTTACGCCCTCGAGCAGAACGGAATTAAAGAGCCTCTGAAGGACTTTCAGTACCGGCGTTCCGCCCGCTTTCAGAAGCTCTGCTGTGATTCCGTCCTCACCCGGCGCCTTGATGTTCTTAAGCTGTTTGAGGGCCATCCTAATCTCGTACCTACAGGCTTTGTCCACTGGGTTGTGCGACTGAGGTATACAGCTGTCCATAAAACCTCTCAATCTCTGCCAGAACCCCTTCCTTTGTCGATACCACGCCACCGTCCTCCGTCTTCAGCTTCATCAATCGACTTTGCCCAACTGACATAGCTCTTGCGAACACTTTGGAGCCTTTGTTCTGCTCGATCGTCTCCTTAATACATTCAGTATTAAAGGAGCGGATATCGTGTCGCAAGGACTTTTGTATACGTCTGTTGAGCTGCCGATGTGATTCAGCATCTTCGGAGGTCTGCAGCGATTTTTTGAGGTTTTCGTTTGGGGCGGGACCTGAACACCTTTGATCCCACCGCTTGGACAGCTTCTACCAACCCTTGGTTTAACTCGTCCACTGTAGCGCAATCCTGAAGGCCATCGAAGCGATTTGATAGTTCAAGCTGGAAGTTCTCGGAGTTTTCGATTTGGACCCGCGACGGTCGGAGCGTCGACTTCATCAGCCGCGACCTTTCGACTTTGAGACCAATATTTACGATGCCTCTTAATATACGGTGATCGCTCCCGGTTTTGATTCGATTGATCACTGAGACATCGTTGAATATTCGTCTCTTTGTCGTTAGGATGAAGTCGATTTTACTCGTATTCTTAACAGGGGGCTGGTTTTTCTTTCCTGGACCTAGCCAGGTCCACTTTCTTTGCGGCGGCTCGTTATTTAACTCGTTTTAGTTCCGTAATAACAAAAAGATCTTAGTGAAGATTATCGTCGGGCAAAACTTATTTCCCAAACTAGTTATTGCATACCTATTATAAAGTTTTAATTAGACAGTCTATAAACAAAAATGTTTACAAGCGTCTCTTTCATTATTATTTTCGATTATGAGCGTTAAAGAAATATATTTCGTCAAGTCAATCCTCTGAACAGGGTTACCCCACCCATCTTTTGAACCAACAATTAAGATTGTAATTATCTGAACTAGTGATGATTAGTGTTTATGGGCTAATCAGTAATAATCTAATTAAAATACACTTTAGAAATGTAGCTGATTCCGCGAACATTTAAATTTGGGTCTCTATTGGCTCCCCTAATTTTTTGTGTTCCTAATTTTGGTTGGTGCACAAACTTTTAGCACAACATTTTTTCGTACATTTTTATTATTCCTAATTTACTATGGCCTATTTTTGATTTCCCTAAGATTTTATCGCCGTATAAGTATTTAGTTCCCAAATTAGTTATTAGGCCTAATAATTAAAAATTCCTAATATTCACAATTACTTATTAATATATGTTTGCACAAAAAGATTAGGCACAAAACTGTAACGCCTAAAGGTGAAGATATAGGCAAATGGCCTTGAAGTGTGAAATAAATTGTTAAATCGTAAAAATGATGATAATTTCCATATTGCTCTTCGTCATGCACTACTTAGATAGCCCTTTAAATTATTTTATGAAGTGCCGTTGAAACTATTATTGGTGATCCGTCTAGCTTTAAAACTTGCCGTGGCGACTTTTGGCGGAGGCAAGTTTTAAAGCTAGACGGACTAATGTAAATACTTTCAACGGTGGTTCATAAAATAATTTAAAGGGCTATCTAGTGCATGACGAAGAGCAATATGGAAATTGTCTCCATATTTACTAGTTAACAATTTATTTCAAATGAGGGCGCCACTTCAAGGCCATTTGCCTATACCTTCACCTTAAAATACAGATTTTTTGACATCGAATTTCATTTCCCAGAAAAATATTCCATGATTTTTAATATACAACTTGGAAGGGACATACCCGTAATAAATCAAACCACGGTCTATACTAGATCATTATAGTATAATGAAATTAAAATAACAGCCAAAAAACAAAAATAAATTTTGGCATTTCCATACGAAAGTGTGCGGGCGGCCGGATTTGTATGGGAACATCGATTTTTTTATTGGTTTTTTGACTTTTATTTTAATTTCATTATACTTTAGTGGTCTAGTATAGCCCTTGGTTCGATTTATTACGGGTATGTTCCTTCCACTTTGTATATTTTTCTTAAGAAATCATATAGTAGGTATATCATCGCAGTTTCATATTATCAAACAAAATTTCATAAAAAAATATTTTAAAATTGTTTTTGTTACTAGAAAAACGGTATATCGAACTTACATATCATATAAACTATTAAGTTATCGATAAAACTGTTCATAAAACATGTTTCAATATGTAACCTAGTAAAATGGATAGAACCTTCCTAGCACTTGCCGGCCGCTGTCGCGGCACTTTCGCTTCGCTCGCTCGCTTCGTGTGTTGGTCGCAGTTCTAACATAACCTAACTTATAGGTTTTCCCTAACCTAGTAAAATGGATAGAACCTTCTTATCATGTGATGCCTCCCCTTGCTTCCGGCACTTACCGTGCCGCCGGTATAGTACCTGTACAAGCTAACTCGTACATAATGTTTGTTATATATTGTGGCCATTACCCTAAGCCGCTGCGCCCAGGTTTTGCAAGCGCGGCGATTTTATTGGACATCGCATTTTACCTATTCAAATAAATTCAGTGTGCATCGAATAGTTGTTTCACTCGTATCATATCAATTTTATTATCATAGTATAAAAAGTGTATAAAACCCATACAGTACCTATAGGTACCCATTCTTTCCCGAGTGGACCACGCAGTCGGTGTGTAGTTTGTTGCAGTCGTGTCAACTACAAAGATGCAATTTTGCAGCTGGCATGCAGTCGAAATGCGGTCCGTCTGTCTAGCTAGACCCTAACGTGATTTAGGCATAAAAATCTAACACCAGTGTTGGCCACTTCCACACATATTTCGAATTTAGTTTTTTTTGAAAAAAAAAATATTTACTATGTAAAGTTTCTTTTTGTGTCTACGAAAAACATAATTTTTTTACATTACAGCCAGGCATTAGTCTGTTTCTAAGTACACATAAAATGTTGGATTGTCCGTGTAGTCATTGAGAACTACGCTTGTTCGTTGAAGCTAATGAAAACCCAAAGGAAGCAAATGTATTTAAAATCACAATATACAGCGAATAAGTATTATAACTATCGCTGCAAATAATACTTATCTTCAAATAAGATTACGAACACAGATCGTAAACAATCATTAAATTATTGTTATTAATAGATGTCGTCGAAAATTATCTCTGTTGGTATACCTATCACCAACCAAATAAACAGCTACTTGGTCATACATTATGTTATCACTGGAGTTGGGACCGGAGCTAGGTGATGTGCGTACGCGGGCGATTTCGATTTTGCTGCCCCCTAATTCTGGGGAAATCTGGAGGAGAACAGTTTGTTTGTTTGTCCCCGATTACTAACACCCATTAGGCACCGCATGACGACTAGAAGAATATTTTTGGCTCATCGGTTAGATTATTAAATAATCTTCTACAGTTAAGAGGCAGGCTCTGTCAGTGTGATTGTGTGGAAAGCGACTAAAGCACACAATGACGATTTTTGGCACAGATAATGGAGTGATTTGCCATCGCCTTCTCCAAATAATTCTCCTATTTTTATTTAATTCTCCTATTAAATAATTTTGAACAAGTTTTTTTCTTTCCTCCGAGAAACGGCTAAGTAGGATTTTTACATAACGGTGACGTCACAGGCCCCCACTCTGGAACTTAAATGCTTTTTTTGTGAATTTTTACTTTATTGATAAACTGAAAAATAAGGGTTTACTCGTATTTCGAATGTTGTTAAAATTATTATGTTTAAAATATCCTTTTTTTTAATTGTCAATATCATTTTTATCAGTTGCATAAAATAATATATAGTCTTAATAAACAATATTATTTTAGGACATTAAGTATTACAAAATTTCAATTTCCTCAGTGGTTCCATTTAACTTTTACGTTACTGTTACTAACTAGGTACTAAACAGGAATACGGAGTGCAGTTAAGATGCGATCTTACATAACGGGAATACAATCAGCCGTTGAGACTCAGTGTGCTCATTGTGCAGCATAATGAGTTGCAATAAGTAACACTGGCTGTTACTAATCGGGAACAAACGATCAAATGTTGCTAACAAGCCCGTGCGTTAGCTTATCGAGTAAACGGATGGCCGGATGGGGCATCCTTGGGCATAATGATGGATGATGGCTTATGGGACGAAATTCATGTTACCTGGAAAGTATCAATCACAAAAAGGCATACGACTGTCCTGATGGTAAGTAGATACAACATACAAACATATATATTGGCAACACCAGGAATGCCACAAGCGCTTTTCCGGATACGAATAAAACTTTTCACTTCTTGAAGAATCTCACTCATGTTAGTCGGCCACCAAACAGCCCTTTATTGCCGCCCTTCAAAAATGATAACCGGGTGCAGAGCCCCTTCCTGCGAGTCTGTTAATATTATCACTGTGATATGATAACTCATAAGGCGTTATATCCAATCATTTCTCAAAGTTAGCTCGCGTCTCGCTGCAACAACTTCATGTTTCGGTTTAACAAGACGCAGTGAAATTCGCGCTTATGATTTCGTAATTTCGATAACCTGGATTTATATTTAAGTTATTTGTTACTCTATTTTAAATTAAGAGTTATAATGTTACATAAAACAGCAGCTCTTCGGCCGAAGAGTCAGTTAGTGAAGTTTATCAATTATTCTACTTCAAAGGTAAGGTTTTAACGAGTAACTATGCTTATATATTATTGGTTTATTAAGTAGGTACTCAGTAGGATTAACCTTCACGGGACGTACCTATCCGGGTTCTTGCAGGCTTGCATGGGGACACACAGGTCCAACATGTAGTGTCCTAAAGATTTTCTATAATTCTTAAGGCCGTACCTGAATTTTCCGGGCTCCAGTGCTGAAAACGGAAACATCATTTAAAATTTTGCTACTACCAAGTGCTAGATAACCCTTCAAACTATTTAGTGAACTACTGTTTACAGTTTATAAGGAGAACGTTAAGCTTTACTACGCACATTTGCCAAAAATGGCCGTTTTTCGCAAATGTGTGTTGTGAAGCTTAACGTTCTCACTTTAAATTGTAAACAGTAGTTCATAAAATACTTTGAAAGCTTTACTACGCACATTTGCCAAAAAGGCCGTTTTTCGCAAATGTGTGTTGTAAAGCTTACGTTCTCACTTTAAACTGTAAACAGTAGTTCATAAAATACTTTGAAAGGTTATCTAGGGCTTGGTAGTAGCAAAATTTTAAATGATGTCTCCGATTTTTTGAAATGATTTATTTTAAATGGGGGCAGCACTGGACCCCGGAAAATTCAGGTACGGCCTGGAGCACCACCCAGGGCATGACAGTAAGGAGACTATGTTGTTCATTATTGGTTTATTAATATTATTGCGAGATTTTCAAATTAATGACTACTATTATCTATATCTAGGTATGGGATTTTACTTTTATTACGTACCTACTCCTTAAACATTTTAAAATTCGACAATATGGACAACTTTTCGTATGGGACCTGTGTATGGGACATACAAGGATAGAAATCGACTTTCTCATACGGAAATGAGTACTTACCTAACTACCTATAGTTTTTTTCCAAAAAGTTTTTCACTTTGACGGGCTAAGTCGCCGCTTCTAGTAAATGTACTAGAGACCATTTTTTTACACCCTGCCTAACCTACAAACAAACAAACAAAATTTTTGCAGATTATGGCCTTCTGAAGTACAAAGAAATACATATTCATTCATGTTCCTTTTGTCACTTTGTGCTTGTACTTTCCTTCTGGTTAATTTAGACAAAAAAAGCGCAGTTAGACATCCTGAAGTTTTTAAACTTTATTGTATCAAAAACAGAAGAAGGTACCTACCTAACATATAAAATACATGATTGAGAGTTTATTTATTCTATTAGGTATATCCGTTTTTCCTTTAAGTAACATACAGGATGTTTCAGAAAGGCGAAATAATATTTCAGTCTGAGATATTGAGCAGTTATACCACAAAAAAAGTTCGGAATAGTTACGATAAAAGGTTGATTCTCCTTATAAATTTAAAACAATTTTCGTATCTCGATATATTTTCTGGTGTAACCTTTCCCACATCATGGACTGAACTGATCATTCCCCTAAAACATTCTTTACTTTTCTGAAACAACCTGTATAGGTTTATAGCTACCCTAGTAACAAACATTGACCTCATTCAACGTAAACAACTTATAATCATTAGATATTAAGGTATAGCTACTGATAACGATGTTTGGCACCTCTGCCGGTACCAATAGGGTACTTGTAGTAGAAAAATTATTATTACAACTGTTATCAATGTTATTATTTCAAACTTGACATCCAATTAGGTAGGTTTGCCCATGGGGTTTGCCCAGATTTTGTGGTGCGTGTCTACCGTTCTCTTTTACCTACCTATGCCTTTTTTAACCGCCTCTTGCGTCGCGTAAGAGGGAAAAGGTTGGTGTCAAGATGTGTTATCGTACTCAGCCATCACCACACGTGAATTTTGTACATGTTTACTTAAAAATTATATTTTATTGTACAGAATCAACGAATAATAGCGGTAAGGAGAGAAGACCAGTCAGTATGGGAGCGGCGGGCACCGTTCTCTCCGATCAATGTCAGCAAGCTGGTGCGCCAGGGGGTCAAAGTCATCGTGCAGCCTTCTAACCGAAGGGCCTACCCTATGCAGGTAATCTTAGAACACCTTGCCGCATGGAAAAAATCAAATACCAAATCAATTTTATTTGATTTTCCAAAATAGGTAGGTATTTACCTATAATTTGGATTTTCTTTGACTTACGCCCGAATGCACTAAAAATTACTTTCTTTATACTTGCATTTTATATACTAAACATTATAAATATATTTACAGACTGAACAGGAAAACAAAATATTTTTTTTTAGAAAAATATTCAAGCTTGCTAAGCGAATATTTGTAAATGAAAAAATAAGTAATTACCTACATTTACTTAATTACAAAAATGTTAACTACGTTTAGGTAACCACGTACCGGCAAGCGCAGGTAGGACATCCCGTTAGGTGGTCGGACGACACTGAGCAAGGTTGCAGGAAAACACTGTAATAGGAAATCGGTTGTTTTAGAATAGGCCTCCCCCATAAGGACATAGGTCCTGCAGTGGACCTTCTGGGGCTAACTCGTATGATGAAACTGATATAGGTTTTTTGAATGTGATCTAATTCCCGATCAGCCTATGAATGCTAATTGGATAGTGCGCGCCTACGAGGTGATGCATAGATAAATCCTTAGCCAAACCAGTGGACTTTTCCCATAATTTAGAACTAAACTAACTTGGTACCAGAACTGACTTCAATACTTTGTTCCAGTCCTACATAAACGCCGGCGCCATCGTCCAAGAGGACATCAGCGAGGCGAGCGTGATCTTCGGAGTCAAGCAGACGCCCGTCGACCTGCTCATCCCCAACAAGACCTACTGCTTCTTTTCACACACCATCAAGGCACAAGAAGCCAATATGCCTATGCTGGACGCAATATTAGCTAAGGTCTTTATTATTAGGTATACTAGCGGCGCCTCGGCTTTACACGGGTATCGACAAATATTCAAGCTGCTTATATGACTTCTTTACCACGTGAAGGTTGCAAAACAGCCGTTCAAAGGGTTTATTAACATACTTAAATTGTACAGTAGCGTACAATAGAGCGCTTTAAACAGACGTACGGTACAGTAACTTTCCATTAGTAAAAACTGCCATCTGGCTATGATCTTTCCTGGTCTTCCTGGAAGTCTCTTAATAGACTACGACCCAGTTTCATCATCATCATCAGGTCTTTTTTAGTCTCCACTGCAAGGGCACGACCCTCTCTGTACTACCAAAACCGTATTAGTAGCCAGAGCAGTCAAAGGATTTGGCCTACACTATCCACGCTGGCCAGATGGGTTGGAGAGGTCTCATTAATGTTTTTATTTAGCTTTGTTTAGCTTGTGTTTCCTAAGTCGCCTTCTACGACATCCACGGGAAGACTTGGAGTGGTCCTATTCTACTCTGCCGGGAACTAGACGGCTAAGGTGCTTCCCAGGTTTGTCACTGAAAAAAAAATTTGACCGGGTGGAAAAATATCGACCGCTAGCAGAATATCTGTCAGTGTGGCTTCTCTTCACAAACGATAGCGCACTTACTTTCGTGTCCTATATGCCCAAATACCTGCACTTTGAAGGACCGTCATAGCCAACGAAAGAGCTCTTGAGGTTGCCCTTTACTGGAGCAACCAAATATACCTAAGTACCATCGACATGCTAAGAAAAATAATTAAAAACTGCATCAAGTTAAGTATAAGCAGTATCTGCAGGTGAAGGATCAGTTTCCCGAGGGAAATATGGGTGTATCTAGGGCTAGATTAACCATTATGTAGAGTAGGCAACTAGCTTCTGCTCAATAATCTGCCTCCCTAGTCTATACGGGGCCCCTGTCCGTATACACTAGAGGCCAAACGGCCCAGGCGATTCCCTTTTTTGGGGGATTCCAATCCAATCCAGTGGGTCTAAAACCAAGCATTCTGATTGACGTCGTATTTAAATATTTTGAAGATATGATCGGTCGTATGATAGAATATTCTTGAACAAATTGGCAGGTAAATTATAGTGAGGTTCCAACATGATCCAAACAAGTCGGTCCAAGATATACCCGTTTGCACTAAACGATAGTTAGGCTTGTCCTAGTTAAGATACACCTAAGCCTAAGAACAGCCTAGCTAAAAATGTTGTTTGCACTAAGAGATTTATCTTAACCATGTCGTAGCTTAGGCATTGCCTAGTTAAGAGAATGATTGAATGAATGAACTGATCGATTGTTTATGGTTTTTATATGATGGCCTTGTCTTTACATTGATTCAGTCGTGAGTTAAAAGAAGACAAAAGATCAGGTATTCGTTTCAAGCCGAAAGGAGCAGGCAGATTTGAATTGTAAACGTTTGGTCGTGGTCTTGTTATACGAATTCTCGCGTGTTGTTCATTATGAAAATGGACTTTTACAAATTCAAAGAAATTTGATATCCTCTGCCATGTTGAATGCGATCTATCTTATTTTGAAAAAAGCTTTGAACTTAAAAGCCACTTTATTACAAAACTTTAAAAAAACTGCTTGACCTAACTAAATCAAAAGCAAAACACAATATTTTGTCATAAAAATGATCCACAGAACACAACTTAAGTATAGCCTAAACTCAGGCCCTTACTAATAGGGCTCATAAATTTAAGAGTTTCCTAAGTGGACTTAGGAATGGCTTAGGGTTAGTGCAATCAAATTTTTTGCTAGGAGGAGCCTTCGGAAAGAACTTAGGCGATTCTTATGTTTAGTGCAAACGGGTAATAGTCTAGGTATTTGTTTGATGGCGGGCCGATAAAGGCGACATCGGCTATTGCTCTTTCGAAGACGCGGCCTTTGTGGCGCACCGACTGACTGCATACCATATAAGCAAACGAACTAAATGGGGTAGTAAAATGTTCGCATATTTAAAGTTCATGGCGAACACTCGAAAGTAATGCGTTTCTTATTATTTCAGAATATTCGTCTGATAGACTACGAGAAGCTCATGGATGACTCCGGGAACCGGGTGGTGGCGTTTGGAAAATACGCGGGTGTGGCCGGCATGATCAACATTCTACATGGCCTGGGACTGCGACTGCTGGCCCTGGGCCACCACACGCCTTTCATGGTACCTACCTTCCTTACTTTATCGTAATCTGTTGTGGAGAACTCGCGTCGATCTGGTGTGTCCGGTAAACTCGGATCTTGTCTCGAAATTGTATGGGAGGCCATAACTTATTTTGCATATATTTCGATATACAGGGTGACTTTTTATTAACCGGCAACATTTTTGGAGCAAGTTCAGTCAATGATACTGAACTACTTTCTATAAAAAAAGTTATTAAATATCGATAAAAATTTTTCGTCCTCCTATACAAATCAGCGCTCAGTCAGTTTGTATGAAAGGACGAAAATTTTTTATTGACTTTTAATAACCTCTTTTATAGAAAGTAGTTCGGTATCACGGACTGAACTTGCTCCAAAAATGTTGCATGGGGAAAGTTGTTGAGTATCATGGACTGAATTCAGCCTTAAAAGTTTCAGTATATTTTGTTAGACCTTTTATGATACTTATTGTAACAAAACTTTTCCATTTTAACGCCCTGGCAAAATCTAAGCATAAATCAATCTTTTAGTAGCTTTTTAGGACTATAACATTGATGTGTGTAGGTAAGTAGTGTATCTACAGATACATTATCCGGTCTATCCCTACGGGGCAGTAGGGCCCAGGGTCGCAAGACCCAAAGGCCACGTTTATAGCGTGATAGTGGGCGTTAGGATGGAAAAAAGGGACCAAAATAGTAGTGATGGGTACTACTATAGTAGTGTACCAAATAAGAGATAAATGCGCTGTGTTCAATGCTTCAGTATAGAATGTTGATTCACGGATTCTAGCGCTGCGATTAGTTGGCCCGGCTCGCATTTCCTCTAGTGTCCTGGAGTCCTATTTTACATTGAGAGTCATCGAAAGGCGCATTTTTTAATCGTCGAGTCAGCGAAATGTTATATTGTTTTACGCAGAAAATATCATAAATTCAATGGTTTTCTAAACATTTCAACATAAATAAATAAACAGGCAAGTGCGAGTCGGACTCGTACATACTCGGGTTCCGTACCTCGTTTATCACGTTTCTTGTATGACGACCCCCCTTTAATTTTTAACTTTATCTTATTTTTAGTACAAATTTGTTGTTATAGCGGCCATATCAATCGCCTTTTTGGAAACGCTTGCGAAAACCTGTTCAATTGACATTTTCTTGCGAACGCTTCTATGATGTCCAAAAATGATATTGTATATTCAGCCGATATCCTGATGCTGTAATGGATACCAGCGCTACCTACGCCTATGGTTAACAAGCGATGCCTACCACGTTGATCCCACCTAGCAGTAGTTCTTTCGTTCCATTCATTCTACTGGAATTCATTCATGGAAATCCTTGGGATAGGCCCAAGGATTTCCATGAATGTTCAGCAGTGGACTTTCTGTGACTGATATCGACGACCTCCGTGGCGTAGTGTTTAACACGCCAGTCCGTAACTCCGAAGGTTCTAAGCTCTATCCCCAGCCTGCAAGTTGGAAAATTGCCGTTTTCAAATTGACCTGGGTCTTGGCTGTTTATCTATATGTATAGGTATGTATTTATAATAAAATATAGTATCGTTGAACGTTGGGGCGTAGCTCAATCAGTTTAAAAAAAAGAAGGCAAAAAAGAAGAAAAAAATTTAAAAAATAATAAAAGATAAAGAAAAGATATGATGATGATGACTCGTTCTACTGATAATAATTGATTTATTCCTTTTCAAATTGTCCTGGGTCTTGGGTGTTTATCTATATATGTATTTATCATAAAACATAGTATCGTTAAGTTAGTATCCCATAACACAAGTTTAAAACTTACTTTAGGGCTAGCTTAATCAGTGTGATTTGTCACTAGGTATATATATATTTTTTTTTTAATTGTCTGAATGTTTGCAGCACATAGGCCCGGCGCACAACTACCGCAACTCCAGCATGGCGCGGCAGGCAATCCGCGACGCGGGCTACGAGGTGTCCCTGGGCATGATGCCCAAGTCGCTCGGCCCTCTCACCTTCATCTTCACGGGCTCCGGCAACGTCTCGCAGGTTTGTATCATTTTGAAGTCGCTAAGACTTCAAAAAGCGAGGAGCTTCTCAATTCGAATGTAAAGTTCTTATACCTATAGGTACTTACTTATGTTTTTTTTTAATGAAAACTTCTTTAGGCGCGTTGGGCATTTTTAGGGTTCCGTAGCCAAATGGCAAAAAACGGAACCCTTATGGGTTCGTCATGTCTGTCTGTTGTCTGTCTGTCCGTCCGTATGTCACAGCCACTTTTTTCCGAAACTATAAGAACTATACTGTTGAAACTTGTTAAGTATATGTATTCTGTGAACCGCATTAAGATTTTCACACAAAAACAGGAAAAAAAACAATAAATTTTGGGGGTTCCCCATACTTAGAACTGAAACTCGATTTTTTTAATCATACCCCTACGTGTGGGATATCTATGGATAGGTCTTCAAAAATGATATTGAGGTTTCTTATATAATTTTTTTTTTAAACTGAATAGTTTGCGCGAGAGACACTTCCAAAGTGGTAAAATGTTGCCCCCCCCCCCTGTAACTTCTAAAATAAGAGAATGATAAAAGTAAAAAAATATATGATGTACATTACCATGCAAACTTCCACCGAAAATTGGTTTGAACGAGATTTAGTAAGTAGTTTTTTTTAATACGTCATAAATCGTAAAATGTTACTTGCTGCTATACGGAAACCTTCATGGGCGAGTCCGACTCGCACTTGGCCGCTTTTTTTGAGATGGGAAAAAGCAAATGATCTCGCGATACCGTTACCGTGACCCTTGGCTCTACTGTGAATTATTACATATTGTAATAGATTGTGTGTGTGTTTCAATTTCAAATAAAGTTTTATTCTATTCTATTCTTATTCTATATGTAAGTATCTGTAGTTGTCTGATAAGACAACTACAGATACAGTCTGATAACTACAGATACTTAGTTGTCTGTATGTTTGACAGGGAAGTCAAGAGATCTTCCATGAGCTGCCGCACGAGTACGTGCCCCCGGAAATGCTGAGGAAAGTAGCCGAACACGGCAGTGAGTACATACACTTTACATGTTTGATGAAATGGTTTTGGTTATATTAAGGTTGGGACTAATGATGTGCCGTTCCCGGGAACGTTCCCTAATTCCCCGGGAAAGTTCCCAAATTCCCGAGAATTTGGGAACGTTTCCGTATTTCTAGGGAATGTTACGGAATATTGAATTTATGTATTTGTATTATAACCACATCTGTCAGCACGGAACAGCACTTTCCTGTTCTGCTATCCTTTTCTGTCATTCAGAACAGTCATTTGCTAGAGAAAGAGAGAGCGACGGAACGCTTCAGCACCGGCCATGCCGAAGCTTTCCGTCGCTCTCTCAGAAGTTGACAAAAGATAATTTTTACCGTTTAACTAAAAATATTTTTTTTCCTGCTTTAATTTTCTTTTCTGGTACGGAAACCTAAGAACATACATTTTCAATTGAAGGTCCAAACAAAATATATGGGTGCGAAGTGCGGCGAAGACATCATTTGGTGAGGAAGAACGGCGGCGGGTACGACCACCTAGAGTACGAGGAGCACCCCGAGCGGTATATATCCACGTTTGCGCAGACGGTGAGTGCCATCCCCAGTGATACGAAAACGCTGGCCCAGGATTCGGGCCGGTTTTGGTTCCCTCGTATTAAACTTATTTAATAGGATTTTTTTTTAAAATAAAAATAACGATACGAAGCTTAGCTTTAAACTAAAATAAGTTAAGCAGGAGTTATTAATTTTCACTAAGAGGATACATGAATTTTTCGGAGTCAAGCGCTGTCCCCATTTGAAATAATTGGTTTGAAAGGAAACGGAGATATCATTTAAAATTTGTCTCTAGTAAGCTCTAGCTATTTTAATAACTACTGATTACAGTTTAAGAGGGCGCCTGATGTGGATAGTCTAAGTTTTGCTCCCGTTTCCACGCACACAAATTTACTCTAGCCGAAGCGAGACAGCGAGACCATGCGGGGTGAAAAGATCATGGTAGGTCTATGAGGCTGGTTTTGGTTTTGAGGTTTTTTTCTTTTTACAAAGACTCTAGTAACTCTTAAATATTCTTTGTAAAACGAAAAAAACCTCAAAACCAGAACCAGCCTTATTGACCCACCGCGATTCCCGACGCCCCGCATGGCTCGCTGTCTCGCTCCGGCTAGAATACATTTGTGTGCGTGGAAGCGGGAGCAAAATTTAGATTATTGACATCAGGCGCCCTCTTAAATGAATATTTAGAAGGTCGTAATTGTTATCCTCGATCGAGTTTGAATTATCAAAATTTCATTGTAAACATTTCAGATAAAAATATGGGCGGAGGTTATAGTTTCCATGTAAACTACAATCTATTTCATTAAAAGTATACAAATTTTACAAATGATAACATTATCTAATCGACCTGGAGCTATCAGGCCGATTATACCTTTAACAATTTAAATTATTATTGATTTTAATTGTGACGTATACAACGTGACGCCATAATAGTATTGCACCTAATGGTAACACCTCCAAATCACCTCCGAATTATACTAAAACGGCATAGGAAAGGCAATGCGGCAAGTATTAAAGAAATACAATAAATTAGCCCTTGTAACTTTGAATTATAATGGTATTAAACATAAGGCAGTCATCATATTATATCTTTTTTTTTTCAATAACTCTTTAATATTCTTTGTAAAATGAAAAGAACTTAAAAAACCAGAAACGCGTAAACCAGCCTAATTGACCCACCGCGATGCCTCCGTCCCCGCATAGCTCGCTGTCTCGCTTGGGCTAGAGTAAATTTGTGTGCGTGGAAGCAGGAGTAAAATTTAGATTCTCAGCGTCAGGTGCACTCTTAACTGACACTGATCTGTATGTTGAGCTGCTCTCTCACGAAGTCTGTTTGGCTCAGATCGCGCCGTACACGTCAGTGCTGGTGAACTGCATCTACTGGGCGGTGGACAGCCCCAAGCTGCTCACTATCCCCGACGCCAAGCACTTGCTGCTGCCGTCCCACACGCCGTGGCTGCCAAAGAGCATAGGCGCGCCGGCTTTGCCTCACAGGTAGGTAACCAACTGATTAGCCGTGTGGTTCCCGGCAGAGTGGAATAGGACCACTCCAAGTCTTAACATGGATGTCGTAGAAGACGACTTAGGAAATACAAGCTGCAGAACGAAGCTTATAAACATCAATTAGACCACTCCAACCCGTCTGGTCAGCGTCAAATTCTCTGACTGCTTTGGCTAATAGGGTCGTGCTCCTGCAGTGGAGGCTAAAAAAGACCTGATGATGATGATGATAGATAACCAGCTCACGTTTAGTTCATGATACTTATTACCTGTCATTACCCATACAGGCTGACTTTTGAACTAAGTATCCTTTCTTATAAGTTGTATAGTTTTTGGCGGGAAGTCAAGGGGTTCAGTTGGGGTTAGTTTTAATTTATCTAGAAAAATAATTTTAGTGGACTTTATAATATGAAATTGGTGTAGTTTGGTGTTATAAAGCTCATAATCATTTGTTAAGCGAACTGTGCTGGGTGTCTTTAGGCGTCGTCCGCCACTCAATTGGGATAAACAATCCCAATTGAGTGGTTTTTTAACCCCTAATTTTTATTTTTTGAATCAAAATATAGCGTATTTCAAGAAACCATTTTGAATATTTTGTCATAATGACGTCTTAGTTATTTTTTTTATAAATTATTATAAAAATCATGTCAAAGACAAAGTCGCGTCCTAACAAAACAAACGGCCAAGCCCAATAAATATTTAAAAATAAAATCACGCTAGTGTCATACATAATAGTCTTTGTCAGTGTCAGGGACATTCAGTGAATTCAGTTGCCCATGATTGGCGGAAAGTTCTTTTCTTAGTTATGATTGGCGGAAACGGTGTCATTTGACGTTATTGTCAGTGACGGATAAATACCATAAAGGCGACTCGTATTTTTTAATGAAAGAACTCAGAGCTTAAACTGATACAGCCGCGGAGTAAGGTCAAACAAAGATCATACGTTTGTTTGTAGAAATATTCCAAACCATTGATTATTTTGGCAAAAAATGACCCACAACTGTTTATTAACTCTGTATCTCGAAACGGATTTCAAAATAACGCTTTCCAACAATAAGTAACAATGCCCATTGGCTATGAAAACCAGTTGAATTGTGTAGATTTGTCGCTCCCTTGAAGCAATAAAAGGACCTATACTAAAACCACCATTTGATTGAAACTTGTTAGGTATTAAAGAAAGAAAAGATAGAAGATTTCTATCTAGGCAGTAAAATAATAGGTATTGTACCTATATAGGTACATTTATTGGTATAATTTTCATACAAAAAGGTGATTGTATAAAATAGTAATACGTATTATAAAGGCAAATTTAGGCAAATTTAGAGGTATGTTTGTGATTTTTTTCTATCGAGCCAAAAATGCTCAATCGTGTTTTGGATATTGTGGGTGTCTGTAGAAAATCCTTAAAATTTTTATGTAAATTTTTTGAGGAATAAACTGTAGTAGTTTAATAACATTGATTTTTCAAAAACACGCACAGTATTGCAAATTGTGAACCCACGTCGCCTTAAAAACAAGTAACATTTTTGGCGCTTATTTCAGTCCGTGGTACAAAACAACTCTTTCCAAGGAAATACTTACAACAAAAGATAAACCGCGTTTAAACGCGGAAGCTCACTTGGAAGAACGTGATCGTACATATTTACACCTAGGCCGCAGGTTCAAATTCTGCTCGTGTATTTTTTTTAACATTTTCATATTACTTTAAATAATAACATAATTTCAGCCGTATGAGTCCTAAGCTGGACATAAGCCTCTCATATGGAATTCCAAAACCACCGATCTAAAGCAGTCTGCATCCAGCGTTTTCCAGTGACCATGGTCAGGACCACCTTTTAGGTGGATGTCCTACGCTTGTCAGTACGTGGTCGCCATTAGATAAACGTTTTTCCCCAGGGACCTTGGGTTCGTCCGCAAATTATATACCTACTTACTTATTTTAATAATTTAAACCAGCGCATCAGCAGACAGTTCAGTCGCATGCTAAATCGTCCAATTATGTTGTCAGAATGCTGGCTATCTGCGACATCTCGGCGGACCCCGGCGGCTCCATCGAGTTCATGAATGAGTGCACCACCATCGACACGCCCTTCTGCCTCTACGACGCCGATAGGAATAAGGACACTAAGAGGTCACTAATCACTTTCTATATTTACCTTTTTTTAGATTTTCGCGATCAAACTATGACCACTACCAGCTCTAAATCCCGTTTTATTAAATAAAACGGGATTTAGAGCTGGAGCATGTGAAATCGGTTTTGAAACACAATGCTTAATGGTCAACACGCTAGTCCGCCAATCCGGAGGTTCTGGGTTCGATCCCTATGCAGGGCAAGTTAAAAAATGGCATTTATCAAATGATCCTGAGTCCTGGGTGTTTATCTATAAGTGTGTAGTAAATAGCACATAACTGCAGTCAAAAATCTCACCCTATGCCCATCTCATACCACAATGTGATATTTGAGGTTTTAGCAAGGTATGTAGTACTCATAGGTAAGTATAGTATTACGTTCTCTTGGTCATTGAACATTTAGAGGCTCCTAGCTACTTTCACGAGTTAGTAACAGGTGTGTAAAAAATGCCTGGAATGACTTCGAGAAAAGTATAGTATAGTTGTGCCTTGGTTTGCTTGATCTGTCCAGGGCACTGCAAGGCCTCTGAATTGCTGAATTCCGTTATAAAATACTCGATGTTCAATTTGTTCTTTTTTTTCGGCCAGTAGATACTTTCAAATTCAAAACTCAACTCTGATCAACAGTATGCACCTAAATTTGGTATGAAATACATACCTAATACTTCTTAAAATCTAGCCGCGTATTTCCGAATGCTTCTTCGAGTCAACACTTGTATAGCGTTGGGCTTAACACATTGTTGGACACACTACGTCTATATAGACATAGATCAATTGTTCTTTCTATTGTGTCTGGCTGAGTGTCCAGCAATGTGTTAAGAAGCTTTCGGGGAAACAAACAGCTATGTTGTACTATAGGTAGAAGGATACGCAGCCCGTATGTACAATTCGTCTGCCCGAAAGCTTCTATAGCCCAACGCTATACAAGTGTTGACTCGAAGAAGCCATTCGGAAACACGCAATTCATCCTATGTTTCATATTCAGCAAATAAGTAGCGGTATCAATGATTTTTCGTGCAGTTTCAAAGGGCCCGGCGTGCTGGTGTGTTCCATTGACAACATGCCCACGCAGCTGCCGCGCGAGTCCACGGACTTCTTCGGGGACCTGCTGTTTCCGTACACCGAGGACATTATGCGCTCTGACGCGACGAAGCCGCTGGAAGACCACACCTTCTCCCCGGTCGTGCAAGGGGTGAGAACAGCTGCATAAGCTATCGAAAAGATCAAACAACTTCTGTAGGACTCCACTGAGTTTCTACAGGAACCAGCCGTTTCTATAAAATTTCGTAGAGATACATGCGTCAAAGTCACTGAATTAGCACAAGTTATCTAGGTGATGCAAGTAGTAAATGGGGTACAACTTCTTTGGAGATTTGGTGTTCAAGGGCGGATCTAGCCCTTGCTAATAACGAAAAATGTTATTAAAAAATCCACGTCTACTCAGTCATGCGTGAACCTAGGTAAGTAGTAACCTACTAGTAACTAGTACCGATAAGATATTCACATATTTTTTCGTAAGTGGCCAACACAGGAATCACATTTTTCAAGGCCGAAGGTTGAGCCCCTATGCGAGGCCGGAGGCCGAGCCACTCCCACCAAGCGCTGAGCGGTATTTTTTAAATTTTCCAAGATGACCACCCATAGTCGATTGCTTCGGATTTTATTGAAATTCAAGTACGCAAGGGCTTTGAATCGCGGAATTCAAATCTATGTTGAATAATAACGTCCTACTAGAACATCGAATGGGTCTGAAATTTTGTGTGCAGGGGTAAGCATTCTGCAGAACTCGAAACTGCACACACATTTTTTAATGTTTCCTTTACTGACTGTAATTTTTACCCATTTTCTCAACTGGAAATAGATTCCAACAAATTTCAACAGCTGCACGAACGGCTGCTTGCAGCCCGCGCAATGCCCGAAAAGCTATTCAAAAATCCACATTGTGTTAGTCCTGTGTGTAGGTCAGTGCCTGATCTATGCTGTTTTTTACGAAGCGCAATATATACCTATGTCGCCCCATGACATGTTATTTAGACGAGCGGTGGAGAGAGGTTCATAAATAAGGGTCTTTAAGTTTGCCTCTTCCAACTAATAAGAGATGGGCGGATAGAGGAGTGGTGCAAATATTCAACGATTTTGGCGCCCCCTAGATTCAGGCCTGGAGGAGGTACCGATAAGATAGTCCTCACTGCTACGTAGTAAATAACACAAATATCTAGCGCACAGCGCAGCGAGTGTGAACCTTGATAAGATAGTGGTTCTAATGAGAATAATTGGTGTTTGCGCTGTTGGTTAGTGATTATGTACCTACTTATGTTCTACTATCCATTCAAAGTTTATTTTAACTCTGAGAAATAGTAACCTTATCGTTGTGCCAAAGACTTGAATTTATCTTTCCGTAAGTGTACATAAGTACTATAGCTTGGGATTTAAAGCAATCAAGTGTTACAGAGATTAACTACAGTCTACAAGATAGGCTAGTGTACTTAGGAACGAGAATATTTAATGGTTTTGATATGATAATCGAGCGAGCGAGCGTGAAGCGTCCCATTTCAGCTTGCGCAAAATGGTTTCGTATGTCTGTCCGACTGTCCGGTTGTTCTCCTCTACAGGTAGCATTCTACCTATTCACGACTTTGTGAGCAGGTTCTATAATTGCTATGTGGATTGTTTTGCGAATCAGTTTTTGGATTTAAAAAAAATACGGAGCCATGCATTGCATATTGCATTGACATATTTGTGAGGTCTACCTACAGCTCACAGAGCCATTAGTTATACTGCGAAACACACATTTTATTTTTTTTAGTTTGGTAAAGGTCTATCCTATGACTCCTTCAATTTCAGTTTGTAAGTAGAAGTTTAGCTGTCAGAGGTAAAATAAGTCTGAATGGTTATTTGAATCTTATTTTGCGACTTTCGTGAGCTATTTTCGTTCTTTCAAGTTTTTTGGTCTCTCGGTCACTCCTTATTTATTTGTTTTCATTTTCGCAGGCAATTATAACCAGCAATGGAAAGTTGACTGCGCCCTTTGAATACATCAACGAACTGCGGATGTCAAACACGTAAGTGTACTCTCAGGAGACCTATCTTTATGCGCGGAAGTCAGTGAAACACGTGTAATTTTACAAGTCATCACTCGCGTTCATTGATCCATTAGATTGTATTTTTGAAACGAAGAAAACTTAGAATGTCAAACACTTTTTACATCTATACAAGAACCAAACATAAAACGGAACGGACTCCATGAAAAACAAGTCGAAGGTTTCTCTGACATTCGTAGCGAAAACGAAACGTCAAGACCACGTGCACACTTGCAAGTCCGTTGCGGTAGAGCGATTCAAAAATGTAATACTTTGGAAATGCGTGCAAAGATCATTGGTTGTAATGTTTCCCGCATCCTAAAATAAGGCCCCAGAATGAACGTTTTTGGTGACAATTACCTTAAGAATCTTAGCCAGAAAGGTACAACCTTTGGGTACAACCTACGGTACAACGAATATGTTCTTGGGCATATATTTATTGAATAGCGGAGTCATAAATCGAATTCACCGCATAGGATTGGCCACGTGCGATCTTGGGTCTTGATCACTATAAAACAACTGAAAAAATGTACCTATCATCCAAAAAAGTAAACATTGTCCCACCAAATATTGCCATATATAGTGGGACAATGTTTACTTTTTTACCAAGTTCAATTGTAGGATATAAGTAGTGTGATTGTCGACTTCTTCACCTTAGAGATCTAAAGGGGTGCTAAGTTCTGTAGACAATCCTGAAAATTATATATGAGAACTTCAACATTTGACCTGAGTTTTTTTACTAGAAAATCAAATATTTAGAAGAATAAAACCTTACAATATAAAAACAATATTACATACCTAACGTATTACCTCTACCACAGCCTCTACTTAAAGATAATAAGTTGCCAAGTATGGAGAGGGGTAAACTAAGTACCTCCTCTTTTTGAAGTCGGTTAAAAAGAGGAGGCATGCTCCAAAGCAGCATAGCCAAAGATGCAAACGGGAATGCGATAAGAATAGGAATGTTCGCCGTTTGTCTCTGACAATAGCTAACGCATTTCCAGACGATCTCGTCACAAGGTGGAGGGCACAGACCAGCAAACCTCCGTAGTCATCCTGGGCAGTGGGCTGGTGTCTGCGCCCGTGGTCGAGTACCTCTCCAGGGACAAGAACGTTGCAGTCTCTATTGGTATGTATACAGCGTTTGCATATAGACAGCGTTTCTTGTTACTCATCCGACAGCAACTGGGCATAGAACAGACCGGTTCTTGAAAATATTAAAGAACACTGACTCTACTCGTCAAGCCAGTTGATGGATTAAGGGGTTACTTTGAGGAAGTCAAAGTTACATGCTCATTGATCTTAACTAAATCTTAAATATGTAACTATATTTTGTATTGAATTATTCATGTGCAATGCCATGTAATTATTAAATAAATAACATTTTGTGTGTCTCCATCATCAGCAGGGCCGGCGTCTACCTACTACTGTTAGTCCTAGCCCTAGCATACCGGCCAACAACAGTCCCAGCATTCCCGCCAACAGTTTAGTTGATTCATGCCCCTGCATATGCTGCTGCATCCGTTATGGCTGCAGCTTTAGTATCGCGAGTAGGACAACCGATGATGATGTAGTTTAGATCAAAGAGTATACAAGAGGTAGAACAATTTTTTTTAGCTCAGACGGATGATTTTCTGTAATTAGTCGTCTATTTGTGTATGAATATGAGAAAAAAAAATTAAACCTGCAATTGCACACAAACAATAAGATAATAATTCCACCCTAGCAATATATCCATCTTATTGCTTGGATGGATATTATACAAATATTGATACGGAAGAATGACATTATGATGAGGCCGCTTACATTCAAGGTACCGTATTTTAAAATTAATGAAAGATTATTTCAAGATTTGAGATTTGAGAAAATCATCAAAAAACAAACTAAAATTGTTTATTATGTATAGTTTTTACATTTGATATTTCATCTTTGGACAACAAAAAGTCGGAAGTGGGCCTTGGGTTGAAAAGCAGCATGGTTTTAAGTACGCTACAGTGAACGCTCTAAAAGAGATTTGAGGAAGCCGCATTACCATCATTTTTGATATCGGCCGCCAAAGGTCCACTGCTAATCATACGCGTCCCAAGATTTTACGAAATCATGATAAAAATACTGCATTCAACTGAAAAAGTTACAGTTTCTTTTTCTCTTCATCAGCGTCTCAAGTGCAAGAAGAGGCTGACGAGCTGGCTAATCGGTATGGGGTCCGCGCTGAGTACTTGCAGGCCAACGACGAAGGAGCCCTACATTCCCTGGCGGCGCGGTCGCGGCTGGTGATATCCCTGCTGCCGTACGACCTGCACGGCGCGGTGGCGAGGGCCTGCGTCAACACCGGCACGCACTTGGTGACCGCTTCTTATGTACGTCCTGAGGTGCGAGAGTTACATGAAGCGTAAGTATCCAAGCCTACCAAAAAAAGCCATCCAGCTAGAAAACTGGTGGAATCAGCCCTCCAGCCTCTAACTTCGTAGTCTGCTGATATCCCTGCTGCAAAGATATCATCATCATCATCACCATTTCAGCCGCATAACGTCCACTGCTGGATATAGGCCTCTCCCAAGGATTTCCAAAATAACCGATCTAGAGCGGCCTGCATCCAGCGCTTTCCAGCGACGTTGGTCAGATCGTCTGACCACCTTGTGGGTGGGTGTCCAACGCTTTGCTTGCCAGTACGTGGTCGCCATTTAAGAACCTTTTTGGAAAGATATAGATGCATGCTTATTTGTGCTTGAAACCCACTCCGCTCAGCTTATGAGTTTGTTGGACGCAACATTTGATTAGACTTTTGGGTTTGTACAGCTAGACCTATACCAGCCTACCAAAAAAGCCATGGAGCTAGCTAACTGGTGGAATACTAACAAGCTAACGGCTAAGCAGTCCTGCAGTCTCTAACTGCATGGTCTCGGCTGGTACTGGCACTGTCTTCCGCGATAGTACTGCTATTTATACACTTAAATTGTAGGGCGACGTAAAATTGTAAATATTTACACATTTGGATGTTTTTAGCGCTAAAGAGAAAGGCGTGACGTTGCTGAATGAGGTAGGCCTGGACCCTGGGATCGACCACCTGCTGGCGCTCGAGTGCATCCACGACATACAGAGCCACGGTGGCAGGGTGGATTCCTTCGTTTCCTATTGCGGGGGTTAGTACCTTTTTTTTTTAGGTAAACAGCCGCAGGAAGAACATTCCAGGGAACAACGTTATATATAGGTCGTAGGTATGGAAATCCTAAGCTAAAACACGCTATGAGAGCTGCGAAGAATGGCTGCTTATACACCACCTCTGACAGAAGACCATTGGTATCCTTGCGGGCGGTCGAGCATACTCAGTACCACCTCGCTTCTACTACAGGTCTTCTTCAAGGAGAAAAATCTTCTGCCTGTTCTATCTTCTTGCTAGGTATCAGATGTTTAGGTCGTGTTTAGTTTTCCTAAATAACTTATCAACAAAGTTTAAAAACAATCGAAAAGGCGAGAATCTAAATCATATTCTTCGTCGTCTAAGCGCGTTCCCGGTTGCATCCTCAGCTGTGCTGCTTTGGAGCCTGGGGTGCGCTTTCCTGATTTTTACTTCTCCAAATATAACATGCATGTCAAAGGTCACCCAAGGATGCCAAAGACCTTGCAAAATGGAAAAGAAATAGCCGGCCGGTTTAACGACCGGCCGACTGCCTGACGTCAACCCTCTTTGGGAATGTATTTGTGCGAAATGTTTTACTACCGGCTGCCGCCCGACGTTAACCCTCCTTGAAAATGCAATTGTAGCACGATATGTATGTGCTTAGTCCTTTAATCGCCTCTTACGACATCCACAGGAAAAGATGGAGTGTTCCTATTCTAACCCGGAACCACACGAGAGAATCTGAATCATATTAATAGTGTGTAAAATGTAAACCCATCACTAGCTTGATTCCGTTTTTCTATCAATGGCCTATGGGATTAGAGTCCGGGGCTCTGTCTACCCCGTCAGGGATAAAGAAAGACGTGATAATGTATCTGTATGTGTTTAAAAAATCCTTCTTAAAAATGATTTCTTCTTGTTCAGGGCTTCCGGCACCAGAGTTCAGCGACAACGCGCTGCGGTACAAGTTCTCATGGAGCCCGCGGGGTGTTCTTCTCAACACCATCTCAGGAGCTAAATATCTTAGCAAAGGACAGGTGAGGGAGCACTTTTGTTTTGAGTCCGGTACACATCGCTAATAGATCTATACTAATATTATAAAGAGGAAAGATTTGTACCTATTTTTGTATGTTTGTATGTTTGTAATGTACTGGGCCGATTTAAAAAATTCTTTCACCGTTGGAAAGCTACACTATTCCCGAGTGACATAGGCTATGTGTGTACCACGGGCGAAGCCGGGGTGGACTGCTAGTGAAATATAAATTGGCGGGACGCGGCTCGCACAATTAATGCCATAAGTGATACTCAATTCTGTTATGTGATGATAAAATATTTTATACTTTTCTGCTCCAGCCATCACCACTATTCACACAAGATATTTATTCTTTAGAATAACAATTTATAGTCTCCAAATTATTTTTTCGAATATAATTAATTACAAAATAAGAATGTGTAAGTATTTATAGTTACAAATTACATAATTCAGAATAATTACAGATTCATTCTACGATTCATTAGTGAAAATTATTATTCTTAGGTGAAAATATTAATATTGTAAAGGGCTGTTGTTTCTGTGGTGAAAAAACAGTTTAAAGTTACAGGTTTACCTACAGGTTTAAAGTTACCTATATTATAATTGGTATTTATATATATACTCCTACATGTATGTAAGTATACAGGGTTATTTTTAATTAACCGGCAACCTTTTTGGAGTAAGTTCAGTCCTTGATACTGAACCACTGTCCATAAAAACAATTATTGAAAAACGAAATAAAAATTCGACTTTCCATACAAATCGGCGCTCAACCAAATGGATTTTGTATGGGAGGACAAAATTTTGTTTTCGTTTTTCGATAATTATTTTTATGGAAAGTGATTCAGTATCACGGACTGAACTTGCTCCAAAAAGGTTGCCGGTTAATTAAAAACAACCCTGTATAAGAACTGGTTTTAGTGGTGGCGCCACATAACATCAACTTCTCCAAAGGGCTTCTTGGTGTTGGCTCTGTAACCCCACACCTCCAAAGAACCGGGGTGAAAAGACCACTGAAGTGAGGAGATAAGAATATGGTACAATTGCCAACAGATTGTGGAGGTTCTCAGCGGAGGCGAGCTGATGTCGGTGGCGCGCGAGCTGGACTTCCTGCCAGGGTTCGCGTTCGAGGGCTTCCCCAACAGAGACAGCACACAGTACTCCAAGCTCTACGGCATCGAGGACGCACACACCATGTTCAGGGGCACCCTCCGATACAGAGGTAGCTTCATCATCTTCATCTGAACGCGTTCCCGTTTGCATCCTCAACTATGCTGCGTCTGAGCCAGGGGTGCGCTTTCCCGCTTTTTTCCAATAATAATATGCTTATCAATAGTCACCCAAGGATACCAAAAATCTAGCGAATTGGAGAAGAAATAGCCGGAAAAATTAACGATATGGCTATAGTTTTACGACCGGCCGCCTGCCTTACTTCAACCCTTCTTGGGAATGTGCTATTGTAGCAGGAGCTCCAAGTGCTATTTTTCCATTAGTCGCCTTTTACCACATCCACAGAAAGATATAGAGTGGTCCTATTCTAAATCATTTTAGAACAACAACAACAACCTCCGTGGCGTAATGGTTAACACGCTAGACCGCTAATCCGGAGGTTCTGGGTTCGATTCCCAGCCAGGGCAAGATGGAAAATGGCCTTTTTCAAATTTTCCTGGATCTTGGGTGTTTAATGTTTATCTATATATATATTTATCATAAAATATAGTATCGTTAAGTTAGTATCCCATAACACAAGTTTAAAACTTACTTTGGGGCTAGCTTAATCAGTGTGATTTGTCCTTATATATTTATATATTTATTTATTTATTTATTTATTTTACTTAAAAGTTTATTATTATAGTATATTTACTCCAAAAGGCTGTAGGTTTCTGCCGTCGGACCGGTCGAAACGCTCTGGGGTTTGGAGTGCGAATTTAAACTACAAAAGCCTATGTGCTTCCTGGCCGAAATCAACAGGCTTATAGAATGTCGCGGTTCGTCGCGCTATGTTTTTCTTTCTTATCGAGTGTGTTATTACTAACACTGGTATCAGATTTTTAGAGCTGCCTAAAGACATCTGACGTAGCTCAACGACTGTCGTCAATTAACGTCATAATATTTTATATAAAGACACAGAAGACAGCAAGAGTATTACATACAGAACGGAATCTCCTAAGGTACGCGCAATATGCGTCCCCGTTCCCCGTCCCGCACCTCTTCCCCGTTCGTGTGCCGCCGTACACACGTCACTGCGTGTGTGTTCGCCCGCTCTCGCCCTGAGACAAGGGAGGACGAGGGAGAGGTGCGGGAACGGGGAACGGGGACATATTGCGCGGGACCTTAGGAGTTTCCATTCTGTATGTAATACTCTTACTTTAAAATAACTTGTATATTGGTTTAGGTTTCGGAGAAACGATGAAAGCTATGCAACTATTTGGCTTTATCGATCCCAATCCCCACCCATCACTGCATCCAGAGGGGCCGAAGATTACCTGGGTAAGGTATCTTTTTTTTCTCGCCCATCTTCACGCTAAAAGTAGTTATAGGGTCTTGCGGCCCTGGGCTGTTACTGTTGAGAGCTGCAACACCTAAATTGCTCTGTCTGCCCGTTACGGCTAGTGGCTCTGGAAGCTGTACCTACCCCTAGTAAAAAAGTTGTTCAGGCAAAAAAGTAAAGTTTTATAATATGACATATTTGAGAATTTTTCGTAATGGCTGAAAGTTTAAAACCACCATTGCTCCGCCATTTTAAAAAAAAGTGATTCTACAAAAAAACTTACTTATAAAATTTCACGAGAATTGGTTGATAAATGCGAACTGTAGGCGAGAACAATCCGACAGACAGACAGACGGACAAAAGCATTTTTGGCAAATCTCGAAACTGAGACGCTTCGCTCGCTCGGCTTCGTCAATACAGACGTGAAAGTATGTATGTATGTACGATAACATGGTTATATTTAAATACTAGCTGGTGCCCGCGACTTCGTCCGCGTTAAAGTTGGTTTTATTGTGCCTGCTCCTAATTGAGCTTAACTATTGTTACAAACCGCATAAATATCCGTCCAGTAATTTTGGAGATTAGCGTGGACATACAGACAAAGAGACAAAGTTTTTTGTGCTTAGTTACTCTTTTTTTTATCGCCTACACAATTTTTTTGTTAAATCTTATATATAAAATTCTCGTGTCACAATGTTAGTAACCATACTCCTCCGAAACAGCTTGACCGATTTTTATCAAATTTTTTATGCATATTTAGTAGGTCTGAGAATCGGCTACTATCTATTTTTCATACCCCTAATCTACGCGGGCGAAGCCGCGGGCAAAAGCTAGTATCTATATAAAATTTACAAACACGTGATTTTTACTGTTTTATTATATGTAAGTAAGTATATGATTGTTATCTTATGTCGTCTCCAGCGCCAGTTTGCCTGTGAGCTGCTAGGTCTCCTGGACACAACGATCTTCTACGAGAACCTGCGCACGCGCGTGGCGGAGCGCGTGGGCGCGGCCGGCGCCGCCGCACTGGAGTCGTTGGGACTGTTCAGCGAGGACCTGGTCGACAAGCGGAGCACCCCGCTCGACACCGTGAGCCACTACCTCGGGAAGCGGCTGCAGCTCGGTATGGACCTACTACACTCTCTGAACTTTTCAAAGCCAAAGTCAACAATTTTTGTTCATTATAGGATAATTGTAGGCTAAATCCTCTGACTTCTCTGGCTAATATATGGCTCTGGTAGCACAGAAAGGGTCGTGCTTCTGCAATGGAGATTAAAAAAGACTTAAGACAGAGTAACGCTGATCTTGACATTTTTAATCCAAGTTTGCCTCAATTCAAAAGAAAAGCTCTCTCTGCTTCATTGGATTTAATCATTAATATAATTATGTGTAATTTTGTTAATATCTATATAAAATCATTAATATAAACTTACTTACCTACACTGATATATTTTGTAAAAAAAAAAAAATTGTAACATCTTACTTGCTTCTACATTTACATTGTCATGCTGTGTACACTTTAGTGGATTATTAACTAGTTTTTGTTCTGTATGTGTAATTATTTTGTTCTGTATTGTCAGTTATCTGTTTGTGTGCCTTTGGACTTGATGATGATGATGATAGGATATTATGTCTTCCTGTAAATGTTAATCTATACTAATATTATAAAGCGGAAGAGTTTGTTTGTTTGTTTGTTTGTTTGTTTGTTTGTTTGTTTAAACGCGCTAATCTCAGGAACTAATGGTCCGATTTGAAAAATTCTTTTTTTGTTGGGTAGTCCATTTATAGAGGAAGGCTTTAGGCTATATAACATTCCGACAACCACGCGAACGAAGTCGCGGGCACAGCTAGTAATTTTATATAGGTATTGAATTTATTACCATTATCATCAACAGGTCCTTTTTTCTCCACTGCAGGAGCACGACCCTATCTGTACTACCAGAGCCATACTTGGCCATTATTATGTACATTGAATTAGTTAAAACACTTACAAGTGATGACGTTTTCTTAGGCCAATCACGTGACCAACTGTCACGGGATAAGAATACTTACCTCGTTTGATTGTATTATACTTAGTAGGAAGTAGGATTAGTAGGAATTTAGCCAGGGCCGGATTAACCATTAGGCAGAATAGGCGACTGTGTTAGGGCCTTGCGTCGACTAGGGGTCCGATGGCCCAGGACATAATATCCCGATTATTTTTTGGCAAGCCATTGACCTTGATGTTTTTAGGGGGCGCCAATCCACCTTGTTAAGCCCTGCCTCTAACCTGATCAAGGGCTAGGGTCAGTAAGGCCCCTAAACATGTTTGATCCGGCTCTGGGCCTCCAGATATGCATTTCCTAGGGGCCCCGACTTAGTTAATCCAGCCCTGTTCCTAGCCCTAAGTATTTATAATTCCAGGTGAAGACGAGACCGACTTCGTGGTGTTACGTCACGAACTGGGCGTGACGTGGAGCGACGGGCGGCGCGAGCGGCGCGAGGTGACGATGTCGGTGCGCGGGGACCCCGCCTCGCACACCGCCATGGCGCGCACCGTCGGCCTGCCCACCGCCATCGCCGCAAAGATGCTGCTGGACGGTCAGTTCCATAGCCGTCCATTAGTAGCAGCCTTTAGGCTATCCTTTTTAGAACTTGGGCCTCTTCCATAACTTTCCATATTTGTCTCTCCCTTGCCATCTGCATCCAGAGGTGGCCTGCGTGATGCTTAATATCCTCCGATAGGTGTCCTCTACCTCGCTTGTTGCCTATGGGCGACACTTCATGACCCTTACTGGTCTACTGACTTGAGTCCAATCTCCTGCCTACTTTTATTTCTGTTTCTTTTTATTGTGTAATCAACATTTCCAACTTTGGTCCTCTTTCAAATCTCTTGGCTTCGTATTGCTGTCTCCATTGATCTGTAGCACTAAAAAAGTAGGTTTAAAATAAATTGCCTTTTTTCTTCTGAGAAACTCTGAGCTTCATAGGTACATATTCAGATAAAACACTTTTACGCAACCAGTTGGTTGCGTCAATAGCTAAATGCCTTCGTAGCCCGGGCTGTTTTAGCATTTTCCTCTCCAAAATTTTTGGAGATATTTGGCATAACATCATTATGCCTAAGACTGATAGCTGATGAGGTGGCCCGAGTCTGGTTCAATAAAGTCTTATCATCAACATGACAAGAAGAAACTGGTAAAGATGACTTGTGTGTTACAGGTGAGATCCAGGAGCGTGGCGTGGTGTTGCCATTCGCGCCGGTGGTGTACAAATCGCTGCTGTCCCGGCTGCGAGCGGACGGCATCACCGCCAGAGAATCATCCACGCCACTTAACTGAATCTGACAAGGATGTCAAATTCAGCTTCAATTTGCCTCTTAAATTCAGTATCTGAATTTTGTAATGATCAATAAGATCTCTATATATCTCTACAAACAGGCAATGAACCTTTAGGAAATCTGATATTTTAAGAAAGTGTTGGTCCAGCAACTCTCCATTTGATTATCTCGGACAGTCAGAAAGCTTTGAATTGAAAAATCTAGGATGAAATCTAGGTTAAGATATAATAAACTAATGACAACTTTATAGCTTAGTTAGACCACAGACGTGTATTAATCCCGATTCGAGTCTAAGGGGTAGACAAAGATAATCAAAATAATGATAGGTTGCTAGTCGCTACACCTCTTCGCTCTCTTTTAACTCTACATAGTTTTCACAGATTTATTGTTTTAACCGACTTAAAAAAGAGAAAGTTATCAATTCGACTGTATGTTTTTCGTATGTACGAGTATGTTAAGCGAAATCTTCGCCAATTGTGAATCAATTTTGATGAGTCTTTCTTTATTTGAAAGCCTTTACTGTCTGGTTGGTCTCATATAAAGTACCTATGTATTAACATTTTGAGTGATTTTTATATTGTAATGTAAGTATTAAGTGAGATTGCTGTGTGGGTCGATTTTTATAGGTAGTAGGTATGTTTTAGTATGTAAGTTTTTACGTAATATATAATTTTGTCTAATTTGTTTATTCATTGGCATTTACCACCCTATATAGCATGTATCTATCGGAACCACTGGAGATTTCGTATGATACCGACTGCTGAAAACTGCTGTTTTCACTGTAAATCATTTCGCATATGACTGGAGACCACTCGTGCTCATAAGAAGTTCCGAGCACTTAGTTGCCGAGATTTCATTTGAGCGCCGGTGTTATGTTATTTCTAGGGTAATCCAGTTCTTCTGGCGTACGTGACAGTTAATCTAGTAATATAGCCACACGATGTCATAGAAACACGAAAGCAATCACTCACTGTAACTGCTGGGTATCTCTATTTTATGCGATTTGCAACCTCAGTTTGCAACTAATCCTTATCGTTGCACAATATCGTTGCACCAACTCTTCCTAATATAACTCTAGCCCATTTCCTATGACCATCTGCTTTCCATTCTACCTCCAACCAAATTAATCCATCGATCCGAGAGCATCTGTTTAACGTGATTGAACCATTCTACTTTAGCCAGCATTTCTAAACCTTTTTTTATGGGAGGGTAAGTAAGCTGGAACGGTTGATTTAGCGGACCCTAGAAATATGAAAAAAGCGCCTTATTTTTTAACGAGGTAAATGTCATCGCTTGCCGTTCTGCTGCGGGGACAGTGGAGCGGTTATGCGGGACTTGGACCCACTAAAACACATCGATGCCCTTACATGCCAATACCGGGAATGTGGGAGCGGTGGAGTTGCCACTGGCATCCACTCTTGCCAGCCACGGCAATGACCTTTTTAGGTCACTATACCCTGGGCATATTGGCCCTTGAACACCACGACAAGAGACGAACGACAGACTTAACCCCGTAAACCCGTATGTTGCGTCCGTTGACTATTGCCAGGGTAGTTGGAGGTCAGCATAAATGCGTCTCCTTCTGCCCGCTCTTTGACGGCGACTCTCTACTTGAGCCACTGTCTCTTGGCTGCTATTACAGTCTGGCTAAAAACTTGCATGGCGTTCCAGTACCTTCCACTTCCAGCCATATATGACTCGAATCACGGCTGGAAGCGAAAGATCGGTGCCCACAATTGCACTAAGATTGAGGCGACCTGCTCCCAGGCTTTCGTCCCATACGCTCATAGCTTGCACGAATAGCCCGGATTTGTGAGCCGTCACTTCTCTTGGAGCGGGTCTTTGTACTCTGATGCGTTCGTCCTCACGCCAGTAAAAGGCTGAGGCGAGAATTTTCTAGCTTCCAATCCTAGGGTAGAGATCCAGTAAGCACGCAGGCAGCGTATTGCTCGGATAACGAAATGTTTCACAGGAGCGGTCCAAGAGCCGACTCCTGTGGGATCTCACAAAACATATAGCAACGTTGCTAACTACCTCTTCGAGGGAACTAACGGCTCTACAATCCTGTACAGATATTCCGGCACTGTTTTAGCGGACAATAAAAATATGAATATGGCGCCTAAGACAAGTGCTGTTGCCCTGCCTAATGCTTTTGTTTAGTTTGAGGGCCTTGTGTTCTACATCGACAATAACTATGTATTATTAGATGGGGAAATACCAATAAAACCTTTTTAATATACTGCTCTTTCAAAACGACTTTTGACTTTGAAAACAACAACAAACGTTTTTGATTTCAGTACGGCTACCGCTGAAAATGAAAATACTCTTATCCAGTAATGTCAACAGGAAAAAAAAGGTTTGACATGCTTGTCACTCTTGTATAATTTTTTTGCTAACCTAAAATGTTTTATCAAATGACTTGATTTGCTATTTTGAGTAATTTTTTACGGTTATTTTTACAAATTTCTTAAACTAAATCTCGATTGTGTCGCGGCACGACTGTTGGCGCACTTACGGTTTTTTACGCGTTACAATTTTATAATGATGACTTTACGCTAAGCTTGAAATGGAAAGCGACCCGAACAACACTGTAAGTACTGCAGACAAGTCTTGAGACGGTTTCAGGGGAGCTGATCATGGCTGCCCGCCTTCCTGAGTCGTATACTTTGTCGCGGGAAATACTTTAAACACACATGTCCAAGGCCATAGCGAGAGTCGAATAAAATTTAAGATAGGAAATGAGCAACCTGACCGGCTTTTCTAAATGACTACAACATGATATTCTTCAAAAAGAGCGTGAAAAGATTTCAGAGTCGCCGACCTTGCGCGTGTGGCAGTTCTCATGTTGCATGCGTCCATAGGCTGTAGGGATCTCTTCCATTCAACCTGCTTGCTACTTACTTACACTTATAGGTTGAGAAATGCACTATTGGAGTTTGTTGAGTCGGCATTAAAATGGCATAGTGACATGATTAGGGACGCATTTGGTAAAAAAACAAAAAGGGAAGTATTTCCTTGTTTAGAAATCGTACAGTCGTATCAGATAGTGTAAAAGCTCTAATAGTATTCGATAACAACGTGCTAAGATAAAACTACTGCAGTAACTAAGAATAACAACCAATTGAGTTACCTCTGTAATTGACGACCTCTGTGGCCTATTGGTCATCATGCCAAGCTGTCACACTGAATGTCCCGGGTTCGATCCCCGGTCAGGTCAAGATGAAAAATGATCTTTTTCCGATTGGCCTGGGTCTTGAATGTTTATCTATATATGTATTTGTTATAAAATATAGTATCGTTGAGTTAGTATCCCGTAACACAAGTCTCGAACTTACTTTGGGGCTAGCTCAATCTGTGTGATTTGTCCGTATACATGTCACCGGCAATCTGTATAATCCGGCAATCTATGCAATACCTAAGCAATGTATAGAATGCCTAAAACGTGTAGGCAATGTATGAAATATTATTTATGTTATTCTTTGTCTAGGTATTCTATACAATACCGAATGCGCAGCCGGCAATGTATGTAATTAATGTAATAGCGATTGGAAATGTATTAAATTCGCCTAGCTTTCGTCACTTAGTTGACGCTCGCTCGCTCTTGTGATGGTCACTGCACAACCATAACCTAACCTACCGTCCGTGACCCATTGGGGGTACTTAGATAATTAATAGATTGCACATGTGGCGACCTCTATGCCACTACAAAGGAACTACCAGAACAACGAAGCGGTAACATTAGTTCACAAGAAGACTACGAGATGGCGCCAGCAGTATCCTACATCTCGATCTTGAAGTTCTGGTTGCAACTGACCATATATACAACCTCCGACAATACACCGTCGGAGCCGCGGTTCCCCGCGCAACACTATGCCTGGCGGGAAGATCGTCCCTGTTTGGCGGTCGAGCATATCACCTCGCTCCCGCTATACGTGTGTATAGCGGGAGCGAGTGGCAGTGATTGCCAGTGGAACTATACAATACCGAGGCATTATGCACATGCCTAGGCAACGCGTATAATAAATATTTATATTCATAATGCTTCATACATTGCCTACCGGTCCAAGGTATTCTATACATAGTCTAGGCATTGTATAGAATGCCTAAATTATACAGATTGCCGGTGACATATATATATTTATATATAAGTATTTATTATTTATTTGTTTTATAAGTACTACTTTCTTTGTTGTTGACGTAGCTATGAGCTCAACGTAAATATTATATAGACTTAACTTAATATTATCCCCTGACCTGCCTGGGAATTAGAGATCCTTACGCAAATTGGAATAATGTAACCCAAGGTATCAAAAAGTTTGATTTCTTCGCCAAGTCGTCGAGATTCGAGTTAGTCGCCAACTGTGTATAATGCCCAAGTACTCCCAGAAACTACCACTTTGTTGAAGACCTATAGACAGCTAGCAATAATTTAAGACCACATGAAGACATTATTCTCTCTAAATTGAGTCTTGGCAGAAGCGTAGCTAGGTGTGGGCGACGTGGGCCCACGGCTTCTCAGTCTATAGGCCCTTTACGTGAAGCGGATGACCTTTTTTTAGCAGATCTTGTGCCTAAATGCATTACAATAATAGAACCAGAGAGGCCTCGCAAAAGTAGTCCTTCACCCATACGAAATTTTGCTGTCACTCCGCCACGGAAGCAGATAGATGAGCTTTTTTTAGGATGCTTCGCGTCTGAAAGCGCTTTCTATACTAGCCAAAGTTCCTCGCCAGAACTACCTGTCTCGCTCACGTCAAACGTTGATCTTGCTACGCCTCTGAGTCCTGGGTTTTAGGTCTAAGCTGAAGCTATGCTACTATTAAGTAATATTTTAAAGTCATCATCATCATCATGCGAGCGTATTTCCGGTTGCATCGTCAGCGGTTACGCTTCAGAGCCCAACAGCTTTGCGTGCCTTCCGAAGCACGGAATCATTTTTTTTTTGGATAATCAGGTGATTCAAGCCTGCAATGTCCTAACCAGACTGGAAATTGCTTTTTAATAAGTATGCTTCCTAATCGGATTTGAAGCCACGACCTCCGGATCACAAGGCGAATGCCTTGACCACTGGACCACAGAGGCAGTCTAGTGGTCAAGGCGGCAGTTCCTATTATTCACTATTAATTATAATTGTAGATTTTATGTTAGTAGATGTTACCTGCGTTGCTGTTCGTTACTTGACAATACTATGGTATTTACCACATATTGTTCTTGGATAAAAAGTATACTTTAAATCCAGATAATGAGCTATCTTGCCAAGTCAAATTCATCGCAATCTGTGTAATATACTTTTCACAAGGTATGCTTCCCAGTGGGATTTGAACCCACGACCTCCGAATCACAAGGCAAACGCCTTGACCACTAGACCACGGAGGCAGTAAGTAATATTTTAAAGTACTTAGGTGAATTTCGATCATAGATTTGTAAAATTGTGTAAAGCTGCAAGGCATCGCATGCGATGATGGATGATTTCTTGCAGCAAGTGCCCATCCGGGTTCGAAATGCCCTCAGTGGGCGCGGTCCATTGCTTGACGAGCTTCTATACAAACCTCCCTCAATGGGCGCGGTCCATTGCTTGACTTGCTCCTATACTTGTAGACGGCGGGTCGAGAGACGGGGCGGTGTATGTCGGTGGCGGCGATGCAAGCGCTGCACCGGCTGCGCGAATGCCGGCTGCTGTGCGACGCTATCGTGCGCGCGGACGACGGCGCCGCATTCCCGGTGCATCGCGCTATTCTCTCCGCTTGCAGCCCGTACTTTCTGTCAGTTCAGTATTTGTTTTATCTATCTACTGATATAATTAAGCGATAAGCGCCAACACTAGCATTAATTAACTCTGACTCTTAGCCTAGCTACTATATTGGTGGACCTATATACCCTAGATCCTCGGGGCTGCTTCTATGGTGTGCATATATCTTTCTTTTACCTTAGGTGACCATAGGTGATTGTCTAGCCCAAAAATAAACTTGCTCTGTCGCTCGTTCGTGTCATTTATGCACTGGTTAGTGAAGAGATCTGGCCGTTCGTTATTATGACAAGCAGACATTCATTGACTGCTTGTCAAAATACTAAAAGGCCAGGCCACGGAAAAGGCACAAATCATACCCGACAAATTATTTTTTCCTGTTGTCACTTATCACTTATAATTTTATTACTTATAGTCGGGCATTGATACAGATTAGAAATAATCCGAGAAGTACCCACACAGGGCACTGTTCACAACAACGCTGCACTGCCGCGAACAGAGCGACGTGGTGATATCGGGCGTGCGCTCCGAGATCCTACTGCTTCTGATCGAGTATGCCTACCTGCGGCGCATCGACGTGACCGACACCAACGTGCACGAGCTGCTGATGACGGCCGACTACCTGGCCTTCCTCGGCGTGCTGCAGCTCTGCTGCGACCACCTGTACGGCTCGCTCAACCCGAAGAACTGTCTCGGGATCATGATGTTTGCCAGGTAAATTACTGCACACGCTGCAACATCTGAACCAGAAATGAGAAGATTCGTAGAAGAACTAAAGTTACAGATATATGGCCGATGGGCCAGAAGGTGGATCAACGTTAGATTTAGGGTTGCCAGATAGTCCGGATAAGTCTGGATTATCCCGACATTTCATTCGAGGACCAGACTCCCGATAAAATACAAAATGTCTCTACATATAGCTTGTTCTCATATTTAGAAAGTAGAGCGTGGTGCAACTTGGAACCTTCCAAAACTTGTCGTGTACGTAGTACGTAGAGCGTGATGCAACTTGGAACCTTCCAAAACTTGGGTACCTACTCGTATAGGTACTTAACGATGACAAAAACTTGCAACGATAAGGTTTTTAATTTGTCCCCACAATAAACCGAAAATCTCGATTTTTTTCAAATGTTATCTAGATAATTCAGTCCTCCCTTCTGGGAACCGTACTGAGATTGTGCTAGTTTTGTGGTCCAGTAGAAGAACAGCAATTCATTTTTATATATACATAAAAATGAATTGCTGTTCGTTAGTCAACTGTTAGTAAGTCTGTTATCAAGTATGATCAAGGGACGCGAGCCTGGCCAGGGCCACAGCGAATGAAAAACTCCTGAGCTTGTATTTTTAAAGTATATTAAAGATAAAGAGATTTTGTGATGGAAAAATGTTATTCTTATATTTTCTTTCAGTGACATGTTACTTTATCTATTGCTATGGACACAGTATTACACCAAGGTTACTGCATCATAGGTTCTACTCTAACATCCCCTCTGCTTTCTTCAAACCAAATTGGTTACAATACTTCATAAGTTTTGGTTTGAATATAGGCTTTGTCATCAGATCTGCCAATTGCTCTTGTGTAGCCACATGTTTCACTTTAACACTGCCTTCAGTTATACATTCTCTAATGTAGAAGTGTTTCAATCTGATATGCTTAGTTTTTTTATTTAATAGCTGATTCAATGTCCACGTTAAGTACTGGTGTTTCAACTATATTACACAAATTTTGGAATAGTCTTTTCAACCAAACAATTTCTCTGCAGGCTTCACTTGCCGCCACAATTTCCGCTTCTGTAGAGGAAAGGGCTACTGATGCCTGTTTAGCACTTCTCCAAGAGATGGCGGTTCCAGAATAAATACATAATATTCCAGTAGTGGAACAACCACTCTCACTGTCTCCTCCAAGATCTGCGTCACTATAGCATACAAGTTGCTTCTCTTTGTCTTCTCTCTTGTATACTAGACCAGTTCCAATGGTACCTTTCAGGTAACGAAAGATTCTTTTCACCTGTATAACATGCTGTTTTGTTGGATTCTGCAAATTTCTAGACACAACGCCTACAGCGTATGCAATGTCCGGCCTTGTACCAACCATAAGGTAACTCAATGCTCCAACAGCTTGTCTATAAGGGAATTTTACATTATTCTCATCTTCCACCAGTTCACTTTCAAGTGTGTCTTATAATTGGCGTACCGACTACTTTACAATCGCTCATTCCAAATTTTTTTTCAAGAATCTTTTTTGTATAAGCAGTTTGGTGTACTTTGATACTACCATCTTTCCCACTTTCTAATTCTAGTCCGAGAAAATATGATGGTGGCTTTGTAGTTATCTTAAATCTGCCTTTTAATTCACATTCTATGAAATTTTTAGCGTCTAAATCATTTGAAGAGGCCAATAATCCGTCGTCAACATATAAAGCTAGCATTACCTTTGTTTTTCCTCGTTGTCTAACGTATAAACATGGATCTGCATCACTCTGTTTAAATTCGGACTCTATTAGAAAACCATGCATACAGTCGTTCCAACATTTAGGTGCTTGTTTCAGTCCATACAAGCTTCTTTTCAGTTTGCAAACTTTGTTAGATCCATCATTGTATCCCTGGGGTTGATACATATAGATTTATTCTTTGACTGTCCCATAAAGAAATGCTGTAGAGACATCAAATTGTCTAAGTGTCAAACTTTCATTAGCAGCAATACTAAATAATGCTCGAATCGAACTCATTTTGGCTACTGGGCTAAATGTTTTGTCGTAATCTATGCCTTTTTTCTGTGAGTAACCAACAGCCACTAACATCGCTTTGTACTTACTTATCGACTGTACCATCTGGGTTCCTTTTTATTTTGAATACCCATTTGCAACGAAGGGCTTTTCGGTACTTTGGCAACTTCGTCAAATCCCATGTCTGATTTTCTTTTAATGAACTTATCTCTTTATTCATAGCCTCTACCCACATTTCTTTATCAGAGCTTTTCATTGCTTCTTGGTATAAAGTTGGTTCAGAATCAGAAATGACTTCATTAATGAAATTTTCAAAAGTAAACCTTTCTGGAAGTTTTATTATAATTCGATCACGAAGAACTCGTCTGTTGGCTTCTACAACCGGTCTTTCATTTTGTCGAACTTCATTGTTTTCATCAAAATTATCATTCTCTTCTTCTGAATGTATCGATGCAAAGTCTTCATCTGACTGTAGCGGTACAATGTCTTCAATATTTTTATCATGTGAGTCGGGTTGAACAATTTTAGAAGTAGTTGGGAGCTCAAACTCGTAGGTATTCTTTTCAGGTCCAGATTCAGGTGTAACTTCTACTGGTGAGCTACTTAATAAAGGGCCTTCTTGGAAAGTAACGTCTCTAGAACGTAACAGTCTAAAGTTTACTTTGTCGTAGACTCTATATCCATCATCACCGTCATATCCTATCAATATACCTTTCTGAGATTTTCTGTCAAGCTTCCTTACTCTTCTTTGTTTAGGTATATGTACATAGCATTCGCAACCAATAATTCTAAGATGACTAATTTTTGGCTTTTTATAGCACCATATTTCGTAGGATGACTTCCCTTGTTCTGTCGTAGGTCCCGTACGATTCAATATGTAAACTGAGGTATTTGCTTTTTCAGCCCATAGTCCTCTAGGGATCTCATTGTGTGCGTGCATTAGTGTTCTTATCATTTCCACTATTGTGCGATTATCTCTCCCAAAACAGCCATTTTACTGTGGCGTGTACGGCATTGTCAGCCTTTATCGTATCCCTTGCTTCCTTATAATAGTACGTATTTGTTCGTTATCAAATTCACCTCCATTGTCACTTAATATTTCTTGTAGAACATGACCAGATGTTTTACATTCAGCTAAAAAATCTTTTAATCTAGCAGCAACTTCTGATTTTTGTCTAAGAAAATATATGTGACGAAATCGGGAAAAATCATCTTTAAATAGAGCATAGTATCTATAATTTGAAATAGAATAAGGGAACGGACCACAAACATCTGTGCTAATAAGTTGTCCAGGATGAGTAGCTCTTTGTCTTGTTCCAAATTTGTTTCTATGAGCCTTTCCATAAACACATCCTTGACAAAGTTGTTCATTATCTTTGGATTTAATGTTAATTCCAAATTACCTTTGAATAACTTCTTTCACATGTCTTTTGTTTTGGTGAAGTTGAATTTGATTTGACATAGTCAGGGTATTTATCTGAGCGTTAGGATTTAGTATCTCGACATTTAGTTAATACAAACCTCCGCATCGTTCTCTATATCCCATTAACTTTATTTGTCCATTTATCTTCAACGTGCAAGACTTGGTTCTCGATTCAAATAAGCTTTTCTCATATATATCTTAAGCAGCTAATACAGAAAACAAATTTCGTTTTATAGAAGGGACATACCAAACATTCGACAGAATACAGATCTCCTTTTTGCCATTTATGTTTGCTAACAGGTGTATAGAGCCTTTTCCTATAGCTCCAACGCTTTCACCATCTGCTGTAACAACCTTATGAGATTCGACAAAATATTGAAAACTTTCAAAAATATCTCCTCTATTGGTCACGTGACTTGTCGCTCCATTATCAACGAACCAAGAATCTCTATCTTCATTATTATTTAAAGTAAAAGCTAGGCTCATTAACACAGTCGTTTTGCATGTAGATTTATGCGTAGGTTTAGGAGGTTTACCATCACATATCTATTTAGTGCATTTTTTGACTCCGTGTCCTTCTTGTCCACAATTATTACATTTAAACGATTTATTTTTCATTCTATTTTGCTTTATCCTCTCTACTAACAATGCCTCTCCGCTTTCTGGTGCTATGTCAACATTACTATGCTTGTTTGCCAAAGCCCTTTCATAAGCACATAACTGCGTGGTCAAATTTTCGATCGTTCTTTTTTGCATTGCAAAAAGCATCCAACTTGATTTAAAACTGAAATAGTCTTTAGGAAGTGTATTCAAGACTTTACAGATGAGAAGAATTTCCGGTAGTTCCTTCCCGTCTGCTGACAGCATTTTATTCAAATCGTGCCATAAGATCTTTATTACTGATAGATGTGATCCCATGTCCTGTTTTGGGTCTTTCTTATACTTAAAGAATTCTAAGCAAACATCATACGATCGATCCTGTGACGAACGCTCATATAAGCGGTTCAACTCATCCCACATATCTTTTACTGATACTCATCACTTTTGTGAGCATATCCTTCGTCATATTAGTTGTAAGTAGTAGAAAAGCAGTGCTCTCAATCTGAACGAATGCATCACTTTTCTCTTTATATAATTTTAGATCTTCAGCAGAAGCTTTCTCACCTGGGTGCTGTGGCATGGCTAGACTCCCATTTAGTGCTTCTATAGCTCCAGCGTTTTCAGAAGCAACACCACTTTGTATTTCCAAGTCGGCCAGTTTGACCCGTCGAAACTTCCTATTTGAATTTTCATATTTGTTGATATGATTTTTAAATATCTGACTTTTCTCAGACAAACTTTACCATTTCTTAATTTTTAGATCCTTTTAACTACCTTTCAAACTACGCTCTGCTATCATATTAAAGTATATTAAAGATAAAGAGATTTTGTGATGGAAAAATATTATTCTTATATTTTCTTTGAGTGACATGTTACTTTATCTATTGCTATGGATACAGTATTACACCAAGGTTACTGCATCATAGGTTCTACTCTAACATGTATACCGTCGTGACCAAACGAAAATAGACTGGAATGTTTTGTTGTGTAAGTTTTGTAATGCATCAACAGGCGCGTGTTCTGCTACAAGCTAGAGGCGGACTCCCGGCGTTACTTGCTGCGGTACTTCGTCACGGTGGCTACCCAGAGCGACGAGTTCCTACACCTGCCGCTGGAGGAGCTCAACTCCGTCATCCTGGAAGATGAGCTGAACGTGAAGAGTGAGGAGGTGGTCTGGGAGGCCGTGCTGCGCTGGGTCAACTACAACCCGGACGAGCGCTGGCAGCACACGGTCAAGCTGATGGGCAGCATACGGCTTGGTCTCTTAGACACACAAGTAAGTCCACTTAGGCTTGAAACTACTTTAGGCGGGGCACATAAATCTTTGATTTTGCTACGCCTCTGAAAGCAGAACTGGGTACGAACTGTACCAACATTTCATCCGAGCTGAGCATTGCAATCCTCTGACTGCTCTGGCTAATATATGGCTATGGAAGTACAGAGAGGCTTGTGTTCCCGCAGTGAAGACGAACAAAGACCTGATGATGATGATGTATCTCAATCCGGCTAAACATTAACAAGCAATTTCAATTTCTGGTCTTCTTCATCAGTCCACTTCACCAAAACTCACTTTCTAAATGCAAATGCTTGATTAATTGACAAAAACATGAAAATCATTATATGTGTGCATGGAATATTTGAGGAATTCCCTCGATTTTTCGAGGATCCCGGCATCAGACCTTGTGACAACGGGTCTAACTTGCATGTAAGTATAAACGCTTTCAAACAAAAAAGAATTTTCTAAATCAATTCAAAAACGGAGGAGTTACCGGGGAACATACATAAAAAATCGAATAGAGAGCCTCCTTATTTGAAGTCGTCCTAAAAATACCGAAATTCTTTTTATATTGCAGTTCTTCTTGGAAAACGTAAAAGACCACCCGTACGTGACGGGCAACGAGGGCTCCCGGCCCATCATCATCGAAACCCTGAAGTTCCTCTACGACTTGGAGATGATCGCCCAGAGGGACGGAGAGGTCGCCACGCCTGAGATCGCGCGGCCTAGAGTTCCGCACGAGGTATACAGTCTCTCATTAATTTTACATTGATGACCTAAATGTCGTGTCGTACTGCGAAGTAAAACAGCTGGCAGATGAGAGAGACAAATGGTAGAGAATTCATACTCCACCGACAAGAGAATTAAATATAGATAGATAGACTTACGTGTCTTATTGGTTACCAATCTCGTCACACGGTTTGCCTGGGTCGATTCCCAGCGGGAGCAATTCCTGGTGGTGTGGTATCACTATTTACTAATGGTACCACCGATATTTAAAGTGGGTTGGTTGGTACCACTACCACACTACAAATAGTCGGCTGGACCGATTTTCATTAAACATAGCTAAGAACCGCCGCAAGAAAACTTGCTATCACGTAAATAAACGGGCCAGTGCGAGTCGGACTCGTACATGAAGGGTTCCATACTACCGTACAATATTTTAAAACACTGAAGAAACACGTTTCTTGTATGACGGCCCCCTTTAATTTTCAACTTTTTCTTATTTTTAGTATTTGTTGTTATAGCGGTCATAGTTATAGGTACATAATCTGTGAAAAATTCAAATATCTAGTTAATGCCATTATAAAGATCTAGTTTAAAACGCTGAAAAAACACGTTTTTTGTATGGCGACCCCCTTTAATTTTTAACTTTTTTTTATTTTCAGTATTTTTTGTTGAAGCGGCCACAGTAATACATAATCGATGAAAATTTCAAGTGTCTAGCTATTACGGTTCAAGAGAACCCTGTGACAGACGGACAGACAGCGAAGTCTCAGTAATAGGGTCCCGTTTCCACCCTTCGGGTACAGAACCCTAAAAATACGTGGTGGTTAAAATGCGTGAGTAGCCTAGGCTGTGGCCTAGGTATGTGATGAGAAAATTCGTCAGAGTGATTCGAAGTCACGGTAGCACGATTGGAAGGGCAATCACGGTACAGATGTGAGGGGCGTGAGTTCGAATCTCACTCGTGACGAAAACGACATTTAAATCAGTAAAATAGCATAAATGTGAAAATGGGAGCCAAGTTCAATATTCAGATGATGATGTTGTGGTTGTCGATTTCACCGACAAAAGAGTGGAGACCGAAATGGGTGGTAAATTCTGTAGACAAAACTTTTTTTTTTTTATAACGTAGGTATATGACCTATTGAACGTCAACATTTGACCTGGCTGTCTGCTGATTAGTGCTGATGTATATAATAAACCTAACAACAATAGTAGTTACATTATTATTAGGTATAGGTACTTATCATTAGAGTAAAATAAAACTACTTACAGTTTAGAGTTAAATTTTACTTTTTGCCAAAAAATAAATTTACAACACAAAATAAAACATTACCTACTCTTCTTTTTCAGGTATTATTTGCGATCGGTGGCTGGAGTGGAGGTTCGCCAACTGCTTTCATTGAGACTTACGACACCAGAGCAGACCGCTGGATTAAGGTAAGACTCTAATAGAATATTAGCTGGAGACCCATTTTTGACAGATAAGAAAGACAAATGGAAGAGAATTCATACTCCACCGATAAGAGCATAGCTCTTAAATATAGATGTATAGATAGACCCATTTTTGAACACGAGTGTAAGAGGTAGGTTACACTATCATTCTGGCATCAGACAAGTCCATCAGTCTGGAAAGACGTGACTGACGCCAGAATGATGGATGTTTTTCACGGTTACACGGTCAATCCAGAATGACAGCAGACTGATGAAAAGTACCACGAAATAACCGATATTTTACCGTTTCCCTGGCTTAGCAAAGCCATTTTGAAACCAAGAGTTTTGAAACCAACCAACCAATGATTGAAAGAAAGTAGAAACACCCATCCTTCCCCCTCCCTACTTAAACCCTTTACCCACCCCTTACATTTGCAAGCTTTTTTAATCGATTTTCCTTCTCTATTCTTAAAATAAGAAGTTTCATTTTACATAATCTGGTGAGGCCTTCGATCTATGCTAGAGATGCACAGTTGCCGCCTAAAAATGGCACCGGAAAAACAAGGCATAAAACAGTATTATGCCTTGTTTCGCTCTCATTTACTCGGTGGCCACACGCGTGACGTTACGTTACGTACGTCAGTTACGTCAAACATGCCAAAGTGTTTCCTTAGTTGCCTTAGTTACTTAGGTTTAAATTAGATTAAACTGTATGAACTTTAGAACATTTTTCGCAATACTTGAAATGTTATACATCTACCTATGTACGAATTGACACGGGGTTAATATTTTGTTTGATTTTGCAAGGAACTGTGCATCTATAGAATATATGATCGAAGGGTGAGGTGGTCTAAAGGACTATGTCCTATGTTTTTAATAGAAGTAGACAAACATTCACACTTTCGGTAAAGAAGTGGCTGACACCTGCAAGTCCCGGGTTCAAGTCACAGGATACCATGTGGGTCTTTTTTATTTATTTTTATTTCAGAATTCGAAGTTTATTACTGTGTAATCTACTCATAAAGCCCTTTCATTTGATACCGCACATGTTATATTTATATATAAAAAAAAAATTCTCTGTATCGCTGACGTCACAGTTACTACCCCCCATTTTCGTACTTGTCATCCCATAGATTTGCATTTACGACATCATACTGAATGCACTAATACAAAATATACAGAAAATCGATTTCTAGACAACTGTTGGGCGAATAACCGACTATAAACACGTTCAAGTTTATCGTATAAAAAGTTGTTTAGGCAAAAGAGTAGCGTCTTAATAAGAATAACAAAAAAGTCTAATGATATTTTGTTTTTTTTTAATAGGTAGCTGAGATATGAGATTTTTAAATTCCGAACCCTCCTATCTCCGCCATTGTTAAAAATTTCGAAAAACCTGCTCGACAAAAAAATTCTATATAGTTAATTACCAAACCTGCTCACAAAATTTCATGAGAATCGGTTAAGAAATGCGACCTGTAGAGAACAGACAGATGGACAAAAGAATTTTCGGCCCGTCGAAACTGAGACGCTTCGCTGGCTCGGTCAATTAACAGGATTAATTCAATATAGGTATATTCCCATGTATATTCGTGTTCATTGTCATGGAGAATCTGATTCGTTATACGTTTTTTAAATTTTAAATTTAAAACGTTTTCTGCGTGAAGAATATTATTTATCACTGACGCGACGGTTTCAAAAATACATTGTATTGTGATGGTATTTCGGGACTTCCAACGCGAGCGGGGTGACCTGGAAAATTACTAATTTTCGCTGACTACCGCGTTTGTTGTTGGTTGTCATCTCGGATTACCTTTTATGTTAATTTTTTAACAATGCGGGGACAGTGGAGCCGTTTACTATACTATCCCCAAAGAATGCATGATATGACCCGCTAAGTTCATGACCTATCCAATCATTTGTCGTTCATGAAAATATACACTTACAAGAAACTTTGCGACGCCGCGCCGTGGCTCGTGCAACAAGTTACAGAGGGCATCTTGTTTGATTTATTTATTACGTCATGCTTATCTAAATATTCCCAAATATTGTTTGTTTTGTTGAACTCTCATTAATAGTGACATTGTGGAAAAAATTTCATTTACAACAAAACACACACGGAGCATTTTTCAGCAGCCGAAGTGTTAACCCAGTCGTCACTCTATATCAGATATCTTTTGGCAGATTGAAAGTTGAAACATCTGACACCAGTGTTGGCCAGCTTCACACACGAAAAACAAACAAAACTGGAAAAAATACTCGTATGTCTAATATTTAGCTTTTCTGTGACTGTCACTGTTTTTTGTTTTGAGAAATGCATAAAAATGTGTGTTACAGCAATTTTCTTCTATTTTCCTCACCTGGGTCTGCTGGAAGAGATTTCTTCGAGAAATAAGCAGTACCTATGTACTCTATTTTCTTACTTTGTTTGTATTTTGTGTACATTAATTTTGTAAATAAATAAAAAGGACGTAACTTAGTGCTAATATTCCCTGGGGAGCATTCAATACACTGATTTGATCAGCTCTATAGCCTGAAGAGATACGTGGAGCGGATCTAATATACCTACATCGTCTAGCCCAAAAATGAACGCCCTACTACTTTGTTTACCCACACAAACAAAATAGGCATTAAAAATTCTTAACAGTTCTTCTTTCTTACCTTACCCCACTATTAGTAGGGTCGGCACAGCATGGTAATCGTTTCCATTTTGTTACTTCCTTTGTCATTTCGACTATTAATTACATCTTTACAATAAGCCTTTCACACCTTTTCTTTGGCCTCGCTCTATTTCTGTTCCCATTCATTTATTATCCCATATTTAGTGCTTTCTTCACAACGTCGTTTTCCTCTCTCCTCATAACGTGACCAAACCTTCCTAATCTACCACTTCTTAGTTTTTCAGCTACCTCTTCCCCTCACATACTCATTCCTTCTCTTGTCCTTTCTAGTTACTCCACTTATCCACCTCAGCATCCTAATTTCAGCAGCATTCTCTATGACAGATTGTACAAACATATTTTCGCCATTGGTCATTCAAGAAATAAGTGTTGGCTGAGTATTAAAAACGACTGTGTATCTACCTATACTGATATACTTATAAATAAGTATGAACTTATCACTGACCTTTTGTAGGCCATTACACGTTAACACTACAAAATACGAATATCATAATTTGATAACCCTAAGCCTCGGTGGGTTTGCCGACAGAGATTATAATATAAGATGACTACGAATGTGAATTTAGCAAAAAGATCCCTATGGGAACCCCTTCTTCCTATGTAGTGGATGGAGGCTAGTAGCTCCAAAGGATTCAAATAAGAGACTAAAAAAATGCAGCTTTACATCGCGTTTTTATTAGATATAGGTATGTCGCAAAGAGATTAGATATATTGGCAATAGTTAAAAAAGAGACGGTAAGGTCAGCGCCTCTCTTCACGCTGAACTATGAGAAGCTTCCTTATTGTGAGAACACATCACAGCTTAAACAACTCTCTAGCCAGCACAGTTATCCTGTGCCCACAGGGCTTACCGTCCAGGTGAAGTAGACTGTCAATATAACGAATCGGTTACGTAATCCGCATCCATTATAATAATGATAATTTAATGTCATCAAAGCATACCCACTGTCACCAAGACTATTTTCAGCAGTTTTAGAGAGCAACTTCCGTAAACTCAACTAGGATGACTTCGGCTTAAACATACATGGTGCAAAATTAAACCATCTAAGGTTCGCTGACGATGTAATCTTGTTTGCAGAAGACCCCAAATGTCTCGAAGAAATGATAAACTCCCTTAGGGAGGAAAGTATGAAAGCGGGTCTCTCAATGAATATGGACAAAACAAAATTGCTTACAAACTCCAAACCTATACCACTCAAACTTGACAGCCATCCACTTGACTATGTACAAGAATATATCTACCTGGGGCAGGTATGGAGGAAGTATTGGTCGTTGAAGGAAATCATGAAGTCTGATAAGCTTAGCATGACAATAAAAAGAAAAGCCTTTAACACCTGTATACTTCCAGTCATTACTTATGGGTGTGAAACATGGGCACTCACCATACTTTATAGAGAAAAGCTGGAGCGCTGTCAAAGGGCTATGGAGAGCAGCATGACGGAAATAAGGAAAAGAGAAAAAGTAAGAAGCAGCGCGATTAGAGAAAAGATGAAAGTAACTGATATCCTTGCTCGTATAGACCAACTGAAATGGAGATTGTCCGGCCACATGGTGAGAGACAAGCAAGACAAGTGGAGTACAGCCGTCCCAGACTGGTACCCCAGAGATTACCAGCACGTCTCAAGAGTCGTAACAGCTTTCTCGGGCAGCCAAGCATACCAGCAACAGAGGCTTCTAATGCAAAAGTTGTTATGTATGTGTTAGTAACCCTACTATACTTGTGTGCGTACCTCAACCTGTGTAAGTGTATAATAAAACAGTGTGCTACCAGCAGTCCGTGGTTTCACTTGTCTCCCTCTAAGAACACAACACTGGCGACGATATCTACCCACAATGGCCCAATCGTTTTGTGGAATTTTGTCTACTTTCGACCACAACGTAAGCGACTGGAAGACCTACAAAGGGCGCATAACGCAGTGGTTCATCGCGAATAATATTACCACGCTAAGTGATGCGACGGGAACAAGGAGGCGAGCGCACTCAGCGACGGTACCTACAAGTTGGCAACGGACTTGGCGTTGCCTAAAGATGTGCAGGAGGTGCCGTATGAAGATTTGGTGACGTTACTGGATGGTCACTTCACCCCAAAGCTATGTGGATTCAGCGAGCGCCACAAATTTTACGCAGCAACGCAGCAGCCGGGCGAGACATATATGCAATGGGCGGGAAGACTGCGTGGCCTCACGTTACATTGCGGATTTAGCAATATTGAGGAGGCATTGCGTGATCGTGGTGTGATGGGGATGGTAGCTGGCCCAGAACGTGAGAAATTGTTCGCGCGTGACTTGGATACCTTGACCTTGGCAAAGGCAGTGGAATTGGCGGAGAGCGTACGGTGCGCGCGCGCGGGCGCGGCGGCTACAGTTTCTACCCCCGCAGATCAAGTATCGGTGATGAAAATCACAAAGGGACCATATAGTGCTAGATCATCTAATGTCGAAAAAGAAACTTGTACCGTATGCGGTCGTGCTAACCATAAGTCAGCCCAATGTCGGTTTGCAAAGTATAAGTGTCGGAAGTGTAACACGGTAGGGCATTTGCGTAGGATGTGCAATAAAATAAACTACGTTTCAACGGGGCAGGTGAGCGAGGACGATGACGACGGTAAGTCAATTTTTAACATTTGCTCACTCCGGGGGGAACCTCTGACAGAAACGGTAGAAATAGGTGGTCTTAAATTGCAATTTCAGATAGATAGTGGATCGGCTGTGACGGTCATATCCGAATGTACATTTAACAAATTGTTTAAGAGTATGTCCTTGTTATCGTGTCATAAAAGGTTCCACAGTTATACAGGGAATACAATGGAATGTGTAGGTTATTTGCGTTTGCCTATAACTTACTTAGGACGAACGCACCATATTGATGTATATGTTATACGCCACGGCGGCCCGCCACTTCTAGGCAGAGATTTCATTTCTTTATTTAAATTAAAATTAACTCATGTTAATTTCCTCATAAACAGTCAGAATACATTCGAATATCTGCAATCGCGATTTCCAGAAGTGTTTTCTGATAAACTGGGTGCATTTAAAAGTTACCGCGTAAAATTAGAATTAAAAAGCGATGCAAAACCAATATATTGCAAAGCCCGTCCGATTGCATTTGCGTTACGTAACAAGGTCGATATGGAGATAGAACGACTACTAAACTTGGGAGTATTAAAACCAGTTCAACACTCTGCGTATGCATCGCCTATTGTACCCGTGCTTAAACGAGACGGCTCCGTTAGATTGTGTGCTGATTACTCTGCAACGATCAACAAACAACTGGTTATAGAACAATACCCGTTGCCAACCGTTCATGAATTATTTTCGAAACTACACGGCGGTCAGCAATTTTCGAAAATTGATTTATCTATGGCGTATAACCAGTTTTTGCTTGATGACGAATCTCAGCACATAACGTGTATCAATACTCAAAGAGGGTTGTATATTTATACAAGGTTAGTTTTTGGATTGTCAAGCGCGCCGTCTATTTTTCAACGCGCCATGGAAACCGTGCTATCTGGGTTAGACGGGGTGTTATGTCTGCTGGATGACGTATTGATAACAGCGGAAACTCCAGAGTCGCATATGGAAAAACTACATATAGTTCTTAAGAGGCTTCAGGACGCAGGGCTAACGGTGCGCAAGGACAAATGCGAATTTTTTAAGGATGAAATCAACTATTTAGGTTATGTTATCAGCAGGGACGGGTTGAAAAAGGATCAGTCTAAGGTTAAAGCTGTTGTCGATGCCCCAATTCCTACCAATGTTAATACTCTGCAGTCATTTTTAGGACTTGTTAATTATTATAGGAATTTCGTCCCTCAAGCATCTAGCATTTTAAGTCCCCTATATGACCTACTAAAAAAGGGCGGAAAATGGCAGTGGACTGCAATTCATAATAATGCGTTCACTGAAATTAAAAAATGTTTGATTTCCAATCAGGTTTTGGCACATTTTGACTTAAATTCTAAAATAATACTGACTGTGGACGCTTCTCCCCAAGGCCTTGGGGCAGTCTTATCGCAGGTAGGCAAGGACGGGTTGGAACGACCAATATCATACGCCTCCCGGACGTTGAATTCCGCCGAAAGGCGATACTCCCAAATTCAGAAAGAGGCTACTGCTATTATATTTGGGGTGAAGCGGTTCCATCAGTATTTGTATGGTAGGTCAGAACCTTTCGTACTACGTACCGATCACAAACCTCTTATTACTATTTTTGGGCCGTACAAGGGCATACCCGAGGTATCAGCCAATAGGTTACAAAGATATGCAATGTTTTTAAGCGCATATAATTACACAATCGAGTACGTACGTAGTGTTGATAACAACGCGGATTACCTGTCACGAGCGAGTATACCTTACGACGAGCGGAGTGAAGAGCGTGGGGTCGACGCGGCCGATTCACACGCCGCCGTAATTTCTGTACCTATCGACCGCGCGACATACATCAATTTCGTGGTCGAGGGTGGATTGCCCGTGACTTTGAAAGAGTTGCAAAATGAAACCGCAAAGGATATGGTTTTAAGTAGAGTAGTAAATCACGTACTTAATGGCTGGCCAAAAAAAATGTTATCAGATGCTGGTATAAAACCATATTATTTATGTAAGGCACAGTTATCCTATGAGAATGGATGCCTTATGAGAGGCCATAAGGTCATAATTCCCGAAAAGTTACGTGCTAAAATTTTACGTGAGTTACATAACTCGCATTTGGGAATTGTGAAAACAAAAGCAGAGGCCCGGGCACGGTTTTGGTTCCCAGGTGTAGACGCAGCATTAGAGGCTATGATTAACTCGTGCAACATTTGTCAACAACTGCGGCCATCCCCGGCGCGAGCGCCGTTATCTCCATGGCCGTACCCGCCTGTACCGTTCTATAGAATACATATTGATTTTCTAGGTCGTTTTAACAATCAGATGTTTTTGGTAATTGTAGACGCACACACCAAATGGGTGGAGGTATATGATGTAAGTGCATCCACATCGTCTACAGTCGTTATTGAGAAATTATACGATTTTATGTCAAAGTACGGCCTACCACATACAATCGTCAGTGACAATGGGGCCGCGTTCACGTCTTTTGAATTTGAGAACTTTTGCTCAATGAACGGCCTTACCCATTTGACATCTCCGGCTTACAACCCGGCAAGTAACGGCCAGGCTGAGAGTTTTGTAAAAATTGTGAAAAAGGGCATCAAATCATGCGTCCTTTCGTCACACAACAAAAATGACTGTAAGTTAAAAATGTTAAAATACCTTTTCGACTATAGGAATTCGATACATTCTGTCACAGGGTTCTCGCCGGCTGAGCTGGTATTTGGGGCGTAAGCTAAGGTCACGGCTAGATTTATTTAACCCTAAACCTCCGTCGCCCTCTCTCACTAACCCCATTGATAACGTTGACCGTAAACAGTGTTTGCAAGTTAAGTCGTATGGCGGGAAAAATAAACAAGTGTTACAAAGCGGAGATGAAGTTATATATAAAAAATTCTTAAACAATACAAAATTTATTTGGTGTAGAGGTTTCGTTAAAAAGAGACTGGGTAAAGTGTTATATCTCATTCAAGACTCTAATTCTTCAAATTATGTAAAAAAACATAAAAATCAAATATTATTATATAAAGGTGACGTTACGCAACAGCCACAACAACATTATGACTACGACGACTTTGAATGTCACAGTGAGCCGTCAACTGACGCACCGGGGGAGCAGGCTCCTACGGGAGAGGAGAGTGATGAGGCAGATAGGCCAATGCTACCCTCTACAGAGATAGGGTCAGGTCTGAGTTCTAGATGCCCAAATAGGCTGTTGAGAGATATTCCTAGAGTAGACTACAGAGAATGAATATGTCTTTTATCAAATAAAGGGAGGAAATGTTATGTATGTGTTAGTAACCCTACTATACTTGTGTGCGTACCTCAACCTGTGTAAGTGTATAATAAAATAGTGTGCTACCAGCAGTCCGTGGTTTCACTTGTCTCCCTCTAAGAACACAACAAAAGTTGTGAGGTGGATAAACAAGTATCCACCTTATGAGTCAAATATCCCACCTGCTGAAAAACTCCCACCGGGTAGAGACCTCCCCTGGTCAATCTGGAAGTCTATCAATAGACTCCGGGCTGGTGTTGGGAGATGTCGGGAAAACCGAGTAAGGTGGCGTCACGCTGAACGATCTTTGCGACTGCGGTGCCATTCAGTCGATGGACCACCTTCTGTCATATCCGAGCTGCCCTACTTCATGTACAATAGAGGACCTTAATAAAGCCAACGACAGAGGGATCGCCGTGGCCACATACTGGTCACAGGTGATTTGAAATTAAAGCTACAGTGTAACAATTTCAACTCGATAAGAAGAAGACCCCAGAGATGGAAAACGTAACAGAGGACGCCAACAAACGAAGTGGACAGACGAACTTAAACTCACAGCGGGACATCTCTGTAGAAGGGTAGTGCGCGACAGCAGCCAATGGAGGATGCTAGAGGAGGCCTATGCCAAGAGGCACACGGAATTACGTGACATAATTTAGAATGGATACCTAACTACGTACAACCGTAAACTGTAAAATTCAGAATAAAGGGCTTATTATTATTATTAATAAGTCATGGCTACCGCCTAATCACAGCTACACAACTACGAATATTCACGAGATGTGCACCATGCGGCCGCCCGAGCCCGATCATAGATTAATATTGAGCCCGACTGACCGCTAATCGACCGTGTGGCGCTTTTATAAGCCGTACACAACAAGGCAATAGTGGGGTTTAACGAGTTTTATTATTTAAACTGCCCACGAGGCGCCTCACGCCACTTGTTAACTACCATCCCGAAATATACATAATAATTTGTGTAAATTTTCGCGGGCCTAATATGTATTGATGTATGCATTGATTTTGTTCCTGTCGCAGGTAGAGGAAGTGGACCCGGCAGGCCCCCGGGCGTACCATGGCACGGCCGTGCTGGGCTACTGCATCTACGTCATAGGCGGCTTCGATGGCATGGACTACTTCAACTCTTGCCGCTGCTTCGACGCTGTCACCAAGTCTTGGAGAGAGGTAGTTTACTTATTTTATATTAAACTGCACATAATACCATTTTGCGTGGGACAATCAGGAACGTCATCTCCCAGGTGGGGGTGAGCCTCCATTCTGTACATATATTAATTCTGTGCCTAAGCCTTATTTTATCTTGCGTAAGTATACTAAGTATCTGTTGTTTTAGTGGAAAATAACTGTTTTTATTTCATAAAGACAATGATAATGGGGCGTCGAACCGGAGATATCAAGCTTGCGGGGTCAACATTGACCTTCAAGGTGCGCAGTAGGATAAATTGAGTTCGTACCGGGCAGCGAACTATTAATATTCTTCTTCTTCATCTTAGCGCATGTCCGGTTGCATCAGCTGTGCTGCTTCGGAGCCCGGGGTGCGCTTTCCCGCTTTTTCTTCTCCAAATATAAATACATGTCAATGGTTACCCAAGGATGTCAAAGACCTTGCGAAGTAGAGAAGAAATAGCTGGAACAGTTTAAACGATTTGGCTATAGTTTTACGACCGGTCGCCTGCCTGCTGCAGCGAACTGTTAAAACTTTGGAATCATATTTAAGCGCACAAAAAGACCCCATCGAAAGTACATTTAAGTAGGCGCGGTACTAGGCTGAGCTCCTCATAATAATAAATAAATAGGTTCATAAGACATCAACATCTAAGACTCTCTCGCTAGATGGCTGGGTCAAGGGTCAGATTCAGAAGGCAGTAAGGACACGACACGCATTGTCAGGAGGTTTCTCTCTTGCCTCTCTGCCAGCGGGCAGCTAGGTTAGGTTTTTATGTTTATTTTTTGTGTTAATTACCTAAATGTTTTATATATATTTTACTTTTTATATAATAATAAACCTAAGCTTATTCTTAAAATGAAAAAAGAGAAACATAATAAGCAGGTTCATAATACCAATTAGTGCCTTTGCAAATAGTCCACGGAATTTTAATATGGACGTTGCACATTTTTTTTTTATGTCGAACATGCATCTTTCCTCTCGCTTCTTTTCGTGGGAGTAATTTCGTGACATGCGAAGGAAGTGTGTAACAGAAAACCGGGGAAGCGCGCTATTTGATTTGACCAATGAGCGCGATTGCTTATTACCATATATTCATGCGACTACTGTAAGGCTCGCTTTTTTTTATTCCTTTGGAGCTGAAGAATTGCTACCTTGTCTGTGCAGTCAAAAGGCAGAGACTTTGGCAGTTTGAGAAGTATCTTCATCTCATTTCCCCCAGGTAGCACCCATGAACGCTCGCCGCTGCTACGTCTCCGTAGCGGTGCTGGGGGAGACCATCTACGCGATGGGGGGCTACGATGGCCACCACCGGCAGAACACAGCAGAAAGGTTCAACCACCGCACCAACCAGTGGTCGCTCGTCGCGCCCATGAACGCACAGAGGTCCGACGCGAGCGCAGCGGCGCTTGATAGTAAGTAGACAAGACATACCTAGATATAAATCTGTTTCTGTTTATCCTTATGATTGACTGGGAGAAAATGCTCTTAGCATTAAGTCCGCCATTTGTTAAAAGTATGTTTTTACTTTAGAACAATAAAGAGTACCCTTTCTGTACGGGTGGCATCTATAGTTGATTTCGCACGGACAATTTTTGTTATTTTTTTTCTAATTCTGTGACTATGGTACAAATGTTTTTTTTACTGATTTAAAAACTAGAAGAGTTGCCCCATCTGTCAGTGTCATCAGTAAAAAAAATCTAAATGTCATCCTAACGAAAAAAAGGCGCGAATATTTTACAAATTTTGATGGCATCTATAAGTGCAACCCGTATTTTTTTTTTTAATTTACTGCTTGACGCTACTGCGTAGTTAGCCAGGAACAAGTTAATAAAACGTGGGAATTTTTTTTTCCTAACAAGTTACAATCAAAGGTTGGTGTAGGCCTTTGATTGCTTTAAGGGAGCTTCTGGCAACAAATCTATACGAGTCCACTGGTTTTCATAGCCGATTGAGTGGCGGACGACGCCCACACAGTCCGCGAAACAAATATCACTACAGCCGTACTATGACTATCCACTTTAACTATTTCACATATTGTTCATGAGCATGAGCATTTATAACACCAAACAACACCACTTTCATATTATAAGGTCCACTAAAATCAATTTGCAAAATAATTTAAAGAAAACCCCAACCAAACACCTTGACTTCCCGCCAAAAACTCGCCACCCGTATTGCCGACTTGCAACGCAAAAATACAACATGGCGGCTTAATAGTGCGGTATGACTAACAGGTGGGTAGTTATCGATAGTTTTTAATTTGTTTCTAGGTTTTTAGGGGTACTTGAAAAATTATTTACATATCGTTTGATTCACATTGTATGAGTACTTCCCGTTTGGACGCCATCACTGCAGGTTTACTCATTCGGGTTTTGAATATTTTTTGTGAGCGTGATTATCATACAACTTTGCACTATTAATGCTCATAATTATTAGCATCATTATAATTAGACTATACCTACCTATACCTACCAAATAACTCTTTTCATTTTCAGTTAGCAATATCTTGTTTGCCGTCATTAAAAAAAAAAAGATTTTGTAGTTATTGGTTGTTTACTTGTTTTGTTTACACTGAGCCCCCTCGAGAAAAGCGCATTTGTCTCATTTATTTACTTTTATAAATAATTTATTAAACTTATCGAATTACTTATTTTATCGACAGAGAGAACTTCAATTGTCGATACATTATCGATAAAGGCTCAACCCTAAAATGTGAGGTGGTTTTACGCGAATTTTGGTGATTAAATTTTTGTGGTTTTACATGGCAAAAATGTTATTTTTAGTATAAAATAAGATAAATTATTTAAATTTAGACATAAATTAATAGTTTGTGCTAATAAAAATGTGTGATTTTGTGCGTACAATAAAGCTTTCTCCCTCGTGAGTATTTTTTTTTTTGGTAAATTTTATCAATATTCCTTTATATATTTTATGAATTATAAATCTAAAATAGTTCTTTTGTATGTGTTTAAATAAATCAAAACATTAAGATTTAAGTTTTTCGAGATATCATACTTTAAAGTGGAGTAAAATTTTCGACATGTCAAAAAAGGCCCCGTATTGAGAGGTAACAACGGTTTCTAGACCCCCGTACAAAAAGGGTTAAATAAATAAAATAAATAAATAAAGGTAAAAGATACACACACATATATATAAAATGTGACCAGAAATAAGTTGTTTACACGTACGTGTGTTATTTGGGATAATTTCCTTTTGTTGTATCATACACACGATATCATCTTTCAAAGGCAAGATAATACAGTTTACAATTAAAAAATCCAATTTCTTGTATGACGGAATATAAATCCGCCTAATATCGGCTGATGCTTATACTATGAAGACTTGCCACATGTCACTTTAATCGCTATCTCTTTTGCCCTTGTGAGGGTGACTGTTATCGAATTGTTTGTCGCACGCGGCTATGGTGGTCTTTTTTGCACGGTAAAAAAACATTTTACGTTCATGAGAAAAAAGGTAAATGTTGCCAACCGTATACAACGTGGAAGGGACATACCTGTAATAAATCGAACCACGGTCTATACTAGATCATTATAGTGTAATGAAATTTAAATAACAGCCAAAGAACGAAAAAAAAATTTAGCATTTCCATAGAAAAGTGTGCAGCCGCTCGGGAAATTTGTATGGGAATGTCAAATTTTTTTTTGGTTTTTGAACTGTTATTTAATTTCATTATACTATAATAATCTAGTATAGCCCGTGGTTTGATTTATTACGGGTATGTCCCTTCCACTTTGTATAAGCCGTAGACAAAGTTTATATCTCGCGACGAAAATTGATGGAATAGTACTATTTCCACACTATTTCACTTGTTATTATGTCACGAAGAGCGAGATGATGATAGTCGACGTTTTCGTCATGGCTTTTGCTCATGAAGTTCTTAATTTCACAGAAAATTTAAAGAGAAAAACGCCGTTAGTAAGTATAAGGTTGTAAAGATTGCTGAGTTAGGTAAGGCACTGATTTAAAGAGGCAGTTGTAAATAGCAGTTTTGGTAAGTTAAAAATTATGAATGGTATGTTTAATAACTACTTCAGCAGTTAAAACTAAGCAGTAAAGTAAACAAAAATGAGTAATAAAAAATAATGAACTGGATCAGTGAATATATAATTGAGCAAGAAAATAATTAAATGGGCCGTAAAAAAATTGAACGAGCGGTTTTATAGGATTCCCTAACCTAGTAAAATGGATAAAACCGACCGACCGTGTGTGGGTCGCAGTTCTAACCTAACCTAATAAAATTAATAGAACTAGTAATATGATAAAATAGCCGACAAATTGATTTTTTATTACTTTGCATGTTTTATTGTCGCAATAATTAATCAACCGCCATTAAATTAAATAACTGCTCAATATGTTTCCAACTGATCATAATAACATCTCGAATATTTAAACAACAGCTCAAAAAATTAGTTCCCGTTAGGTAATAGAGCATTTTCTTCGATCATGGTACACAGAATCGTGGTACAGAAATAGTGGGAGGCCAAAGAAAAGGTGGATGGAGTGTGTAAATCAGGATATGGCCAGTAAAGATGTAACAGGTGAGATGATGAAAGATATAGTTAGAGTAAACTCGAAGTAGGGATTGCAATCCCGCAGCATTTCATTTCCCGCGGGATTGATTTGCGGGATTGGAAAATCCCTCGCTGGACCCCGGGGATCCCGCACTCTTCAAAGATTTATCAAATTTTATTAAACCCACACGTTATGGTTCAAAATCAACTTTTATTAGAAATGTCATATTTTTATTTCATATCATAAATCCTGTTTTGTAACAAATTAATGTACTTAAAGTTTAATAAAAGTAAGCCGTGTTATTTTTGGCAGAGTAGAATAGGACCACTTCCAAGTATTTACGTGGACGTCGTAGAAGGCGACTTAAGAAACACAAGCTTAACAAAGCTTATAAACATCAATGAGACTTCTCCACCCAGTCTGGCCAGCGTGGAGAGTGTAGGCCAAATCCTGTGGCTGCTGGCTATTAAATGGCTCTGGTAGTACATGATGATGATGATCTGATTTAAGTACATTCATAGAAAAGTAATTAGGAACATTTATGAGTAATAAAGAATTTTCTTAACATAATCAGTTAAATTAGGTAACAAAAATCAGGTGTATTGCGGAGCTGGAGGTTTTAAGATGCAGGCTTGTATCACCTTATTACCTACCTATTCTTACATAGATAGAATAGCCAACTTATTTGGCTCATGCCAGGGCGACACTTGAACGGTCAACGTCAATGCCCATTCTTATCCATTGTAAAATTGGCGTGTTCTTTTCAAGCAGAATGGACGTAATTTCTTTGATTTTGATATTAAAACGGCAGTGTGAATGCCGTCGTAAAATATTGCGATAAGTCTGATGTTAAACGTCCATCATCGCGATAATTATCGGCGTTTCTCGTTAGTGTGGCCCTGGCATTAGCAAAACGGCAACGTAGTGCGCAATCCACAAAGATTTGACGCTAACTTTCAAACTACGCGGGATCCGCAAATCCCGCGATTGGAGGCGCGGGGTCCAACAGGACTAAAATTGACGCGCGATCCTGTGGGACTGCTGGATCCCGTTTTGCGGGATTGCAATCCCTAACTGCAAGCGACTTACATGCTGTACTGACTCTACTTAGAGTGGAATAATTGAATGAAAAGGAAGCGTACTTAGCAAGCGTAACATTTTTTAATAAAATTATTGAGTAAATTTATAAGTGTCCCAAAAGTATTTAGTAGTCGGATTGGACTACGAGATGGAAAAACTCGAACTGATTCGAACAGTAAGTTTCAGTTTCTTTATGCAGCTACCTGTCATAATTAAAGCTAAGACTATTTCAGATAAAATCTACATCACTGGCGGCTTCAACGGCCAGGAGTGCATGAACAGCGTGGAGATGTTCGACCCCGACACCAATCAGTGGACCAACCTAGCGCCGATGCGCTCGCGCCGCTCCGGCGTCTCGTGCATCGCTTACCACAACAAGGTATTTAGGTATATTGATCATCTTCTTTATTTTTCAAGTTCCCGCTGATCGTAGGTACATATAGATAACTATGCCTGTGCCTTGCACTTATATGGTAGACGCCGTAGGTCGCAAGACCCATATGGTCACGTGTACCAAGTAGGTAGTTAGGCCTATATGTATGAATACCAATTCAAACCCCTTCGTGGCAGTAATAGGGTAGCAAACGAGACCGAGGGAGTGGTAGAGAATATGCGACTTAAAATAATAAACGGGCAAGTGCGAGTCGGACTCGTACATGAAGGGTTCCATACCACCGTACAATGTTTTAAAACGCTAAAGAAACACGTTTCTTGTATGACGACCCCCTTTAATTTTTAACTATTTTTTATTTTTAGTATTTGTTGTTACCTATATCCGCCACAGTAATACATAAGCGGTGAAAACTTCAAGTGTCTAGCTATTACGGTTCAAGAGATGGAGCCCTGTGACAGACAGACAGACAGACGGACAGACGGACAGAGCGCGGAGTCTCAGTAATAGGGTCCCGTTTGCACCCTTCGGGTACGGAACCCTAAAAAAGAGGTTCTTTTCAATTCAATTGTACCCATACCTAACTTTTTTATGTGTGTACTTCTCCATTTTTGAACCGATTTAGAAATAATTAAATTCATGTTTTATTTGAAATGGTACATGCACGTTTGTCCCATTGTCACCAGGTCCAGATCTGATGATGGAATCCTCGAAAAAACGAGGGAATTCCTCAAAATAATTAATAATCTAGGCGCCCATATAGTGATTTTGATGTTACAGTTCCCTAAGGTGAACTGGTAGACAATGCTTAGCATTAAGTTTTACCTTTTGTATTATAATCGTTAGATTATTGTGCAATAAATATTAAATAAATAAATACAGTTGTTACAGTAAATAAAGCATTTGCATTCAGAAAGTGTGATTTGGTGAAGTGGAACTGATGATACAAGACCAGAAATTGAAGTCTTTCTTTAAATTATTGTTGAACGTCGTCAAATAGGAAATCCTTGAAAGTAGAACATTTCGACGACCCCCGTGGCGTAATGGTACCACGCTAGTCCGCCATTCCGAAGGTTCTGGTTTCGATCCCCAGCCAGGTAAATTTGGAAAATGGCCTTTTTCAAATTGTCCACTGGGTCGGGTGATATAACTGATATTATATTATGTGTATTTATCATTAAATATAGTATCGGTGGGGTTTACTACTTGATTTCGAATGCCATGAGGCTCATCATCATCGTCGGGTGATGACGCATTCCCCGAAGTCATTAGGTAGTGCGCCTTAAATAGTATCCCATAACACAAGTATAAAGACTTTATTTGAAGCTAGCTGAATCTGTGCTATATGTCCCGATGATATTTACATTAATTTATTTCAGATCTACGTGATCGGGGGCTTCAACGGTATTTCGCGCATGTGCAGCGGCGAGGTTTACGACCCGACGACCAACACGTGGGCGCCCGTGCCCGACATGTACAACCCAAGGAGCAACTTCGCCATCGAGGTCATCGACGACATGATCTTCGCCATCGGAGGGTTCAACGGCGTCACCACCATCTACCACGTCGAGTGTTATGACGAGAGGACTAATGAGTGGTTCGACTTTCTTTTCTTTTTAATGTGGTAAATATAGGCTTGACGTCGGCAAGAATGATAAGCGTGCCAATGGGCTCAGTGAGTGAACTAAATTCGGAACTTGAACACATCGCACGAAGGGCCCGATTGGCTTCCGGGCATTGCGGCTGCAGCCGATCGCAGCCGTACGCGGCTGCAGGGGTTTTTCCTTATGAACACAGGAAGAGAAGGAATGGTCTTATTCTAGACAGGCCCGGCACACTCCGCAGTTTAGGTATGAAATTAGGCCGACGCATCAACGCGGCTTATTTACAAACATAAGGTTGAAATTGTTAAAAAATTTACGCTAGAGATAAAGGATTACGGACCGTCGCTTTGCAGGCTCATTTGGCCCACGGTAGGCTAATAAAATAAGTGGAAGTTTATTTGCGCTGCGTGCAAACTAAATGGGACTTTAGTACGCTGTAACCGGGTTTAGTTTAGCCAAATTTCCTATTTAAGAGTTATATTCCTCCTAATCCTTGGTACTCATAATAATTCTGTGTTCTAGGCTAAAAGCCACAAGGCCGAATAGTAGTGTCTGTGCTCAAGTATATGTGTGACCAAATACATGTGTACTGTGTACTCCAGGTACGAAGCGACCGACATGAACATCTACCGGTCGGCGCTGTCCGCCTGTGTGATCATGGGCCTGCCGAACGTGTACGACTACATCCACAAACACCGCGAACGGCTTATGGAGGAGAAGCGGCAGAAGATACTGCTGTCCGAGACGGCGCGCCACGGCCAGCACCGCACCGCGCTGCCCGACGTGAGAATCTCACGTCACGTCACTTGCCGTAGTTTCAAGCCTTATATCCGAAGGCTTGAAACTACGTAAAGCAAATAACGTAGGTGTTATACTTGGGTAGATTTAAGGAATCAATAGAGAAACCATGAGCATTTATTCTGTTTACCACAAATAACGATATGTATGTAACACTAGGTAAAGAGGGTCGAGGTACGTCAGACACGAGGTAAGTTATTTTCCAGAAAAATAACTACTCAGCTTTAGTTGTTGTCAGGGCTGCAGTTCGTAGTCGAAAGAGGGTCACAAGCGGATGCCCGCGACGGGTTCAGTCCGTCTCTGTCACAAACCCTACGTGCGATAGAGATAGCTGAAACCGTCGCGGGTCACGTGTCTCTGTCGCACGTGGAGGTTGTGATAGTACCCTGTAGTTTTTGATTCCCTTGCGAGTGTCGAAAATTTGCGGCTTAAACGGCTGTATCTTTTGATTGCGTTGGCTTAGAAGTTTGATTTTTTCACAGCTCTAAAGGACAATAGACTTGATTAATATGAATTTCAGCTGATACCTCCACGCGTTCCTAAAAAGGGATCTTGACAGACAAACAGATGGACAACAAAGTGATCCTATAAGGGTTCCGTTTTTTCCTTTTGATGTACGGAACCCTAAAAATACTGATTTTGACAGGTCCACCTGATCGAGGACAATGACGACATGCTGGAGCAGTTGGGGCTGATGGAGAACCGCGCGCCCAACGACGTGGCGCCGCCGCCGCCGCCCCCGCTCCCGCCGCAGCCCATGGAGCAGGACTGACCCCCATGACCCCATATAGTTGTTCTAGTTAGTACTTTATCTTACTCTTCCACCTTACGGTGCTCCCGATTGCATCCTCATCCGCTCTCCGGCTACGGAACCCCAAAAAACCCCAGAACTATAGCAATTTTTTTATTATTAATAATCAATATGGCTATAAAATACTTTGATTAATAATTTTGTCCTCTCCAATAGTGACGACCTCCTTTGTGTACCGGTCAACACGCTAGTCCACCAATCTGGACGTTCTGTGTTCGATCCCTAGCCAATGCGAGCTGGAAAATGGCTTTTTACAAGTTGTCTTGGGTCTTGGGTGTATCTATGTATGTATTTATTTTATAATATAGTATCGTTGAGTTAGTATCCCTAACACAAGTTTAAAACTTACCTACTTCGGGTCTATAATAGCTCAATCAGTATGATTTGTCCTTATTAAAAAAAAAGAAAAGGAACACTGGTGGAAATGTTAATTTTCCTTTAGTGATAATAATTATGGATATTCTATAGTCTTGTAGAGCGGTTGAGTCGAGTTTGTAGTAGATTGTGAAGTCATCTCAAGCCGAGTTCAAATGTTATGTAGCGATAAGATATTTACCAGCTACGATGTGCGTGTGACAGATGAAGTCGAGAATTTATATAATATGCAGAAGATTCATTAGCGTAGCGAGGGGGGGCCATGGCCCCGGGCGGGATAAAAAAGGGGGGGCGGCAAATTTTAAGACTCCTATTGGACCCCCCCCCCTCCGTCGCCAGAAATTTGTGGTTTTTTGTAGAGGACTGTTTTAGTAGAAAAAATTATATTTTATTAATTAAATTAATGTTCAAAACCATATTTCATTATATTATTCATATTTCATTTGATAAAATATAATTTTCATCCAATAAGCAGATGGGTAAAGGTCGGACCTCTCTTCGGATCTAAGACTACTTTTTTGTAAAATTTTACGTGTTTACTTGACAAATTATCGGATAGTATGTCTAAAGCATTTATTCAATTCAATTCAATTCAAAATATCTTTATTATCATAGGATATTTATAATATCTCTTAATAATAGTCACTTTGTTTTGTTTTGCACAAATGTTGACGTCAAATCGTTACTTACAGCTAAGTTTACGCCGCTTCCTAGGCGCAAGTGCAGAAGATTGAAGAAGATATTTGTCAAACAATCTAGTGTTTTTTACGTTTGATGAAAATCGGGATTGACGTTGTGTTTGACGAACAAATTTGAACGTGATCGGCGGTGTTTGTCAAATAAGATCTCAGTCAAATAAGATATCTCAGTAATTTTTTTACATTTAAGTGGTTTTATCTTTGGTTTGAGCGTTTAACCTATTGTTTTATGCAAACGTTCGATAAGTAACCTATTAATAAACATATACAGGCTGACTTTTTATCCACCTGCTAAATTTTTTGAGCAAGTTCAGTCCATGGTACTGAACTACTTTCTATAAAAAAGTTATTAAAAATCGATAAAAATTTTTCGTCCTCCCATACAAATCAGCGCTCAGCCAAACGGATTTTGTATAGGACGGAATTTTTTTTATCGATTTTTAATAACTTTTTTTATAAAAAGTAGTTCAGTATCATGGACTGAACTTGCTCCAAAAATTTTGCAGGTGGATAAAAAGTCAGCCTGTACATGGAAATAATAAAATAAAAAACACTTTTCTAGTACCTAACCAGATGACGCGTAACCGGTGCGATTCGAATAGCATGCAATTTTTTATTTTGGTATAGGTACATTCATCAGGGAAATCCAGAATTAATGACTAATTTGGTGACCCGGCTGACGTGGTCCTCGCTTGGATGGATGACCACAAGTAGCACTATAAATTCTCCAGCTCCTCCGTGCTTTGGAAGGCACATTAAGCTTATCCCGATTGCCATCGTTGTATGGCAGTTGACAAACTGTTAGAAGCCTTTAGGTAGCTTAAAAAATCTGAAATCAGTGTTGGCACTTGCGAACACGGAAAACAAATAGATTAAGTATTTCCGCTATGAGCTAGACACGTACCTACCTAGATCTCTTGCTCAATGACAGTTTCTGTTACAGATTTCCTGCTCGGTCTCCCGTCCTTCGAATTAACTCCTGTCTTGTAAGGTACCTACAGCGTAATCAATAAGAAGATAAAATTGATAAAGCTTTAGTAAAAAAACAGTTATAGTCAAGTTAATAGTAATCTATGTTAAATTATAACGTAACAGTTCTTTATTTTTAAAATATTTACAATTATTGTAACAATTTTGGTTTATTTATTAATGTTGTGATATTTTCCTAATGTGAATCATACCTGAATTTTTGGAACATTTTTGAAAATTGTATAAAAATTTTTCAGACAAGTATATTGTACTTATTAAGACTCATGATGTGTTTTATTTCCTTATATAAATACAGATATGGGCAAAAAATTTTTTTGGCTCATTGGGTAAAATAAAAACAAAAATTTATACCTACGATACTTTTTTTTTCGTAATTATTCAGGCCATTATACTAAACGAGTTTAATCCCCAAGGAACATATAACCTACAACTGTTGCTGCAACTACAACAAGTATTAGACCTTCTATACAAGTTGATCGATCAGCTAATCAGACTTTCAATAGGAAGCAACGAAGCCACATCTTCATATTGTGTACTATGTTCGACGTGATTCTTTAAATTTATATTATTACATTTTTATTTATGAACTGACTGGAATAAAACAACACTAAACTTTATGTGAAGTTTATCACAATACCTACATTGGTGAAAACTGCATCCAAATCAGTTAACAGCCCGTATGACCCTAATATACTTAGAGCGTTCTTATCCTGTATAAAAACGCTGACTTTTTATCCACCTGCAAAATTTTTGGAGCAAGTTCAGTCGTTTTTCATCCTCCCAATTTTTGTCCTTCCATAGAAATCAGCGCTCAGCAAATGGGTTTTGTATAGGAGGACGAAAAATTTTTATCGATTTTTAATAACTTTTTTTATAGAAAGTAGTTCAGTATCATGAACAGAACTTGCTCTAAAAATTTGCTGGTGGATAAAAAGTCAGCCTGTATAATAGTAACGAAATACTCACTTTGAAATAAAAACACAGCAAAGTTCAGGACTAACTATATACAATGTTTTGAAAACACGATTGCTTAAAATTTTCTCGATAGAAAAATATTGCGAAGTTGCCTCCAAATCATCTAATAGTTATACTAAAACGGAAAGTATTCAAGAAAAACAATAAATTTGCACTTGTAACTTTGGATTACAATTGTATTAAACATAAGGCAGTCATCTTATGTCTTACTTTTTAAATAACTCTTAAACATTCTTTGTAAAACGAAAAAAAAACCTCAAAACCATAACCAGCCTCATTGACCTACCGCGATCTTTTCACCGCGCATGGCTCGCTGTCTCGCTTCGGCTAGAGTAAATTTGTGTGCGTGGAAGCGGGAGCAAAACTTAGATTATCCACATCAGGCTCAGCCTTAAGCCGTTTCTGAGATTAACGAGCACAAACGCAAGTCTGTGCTTTTGTGCTCGTTAATCTCAGAAACGTATTTTAACAATCATTGTTTTTGGTTTCATTGGTGTTAAAGTGTTGCTGTTGTTATAAGTGAAAACTTTACTGATGTATGTTTAAGTTATTAAGTGAAATCTATCTGTACAAGGCTATTGTTTGTGTCCCAAATAAATTGGAAAAAAAAGTCCCCCAATTATTTTGATAAGTAGAAATTGGTGATAAAACTGTAATAAGATACAATTATATTTACCCTCTCTACGCGAGTTTAATTAGCACTTGGCCGGTTTTTTTATATTTCGTTGCATGATTTTTGGACTGTGCTGAATGTACCCTATTTTCTTAGACGTTATATACCTAAAATTACTTGCCGAAGGACCAGAAACTCCGACAATTTCACTGGATTTTGGCGTGGAGGCTGTTAAATAAAAATCTCTTATTTAAAACAAAGACAGAAACAACGTTTTCCGTACCTATGTATTAAAACATACATAGTTTATAACAATATTTGTTTTAATAGAATAAGAATATTATGAACATAAAAATATCAATCGATATCTTCTTAATAATATGAGATTTTTTTCTAGAAGAGATAGGTACCCATAACATCAACATGACACTTAGATACTTACTTATGGGTTTGTTTAGCTTTTCCAGAAATAAATCTACACTTATTTTATCAGTAAGTATACATTTTATTTATTCACTGCGCAAATTATTACAATAAAGCCAGTCCTTGATATAAAGTTTATCCCAAAAAAAGACATAAGTAGCGAAAATACAAAAAATATGTTGCACCTCCCATACTAAACTTGATCAGCCCATACGACGAGTTTTATGGGACGTCGAATTGTTTTTCTTATTTAGATCTTTCTAAGGTAATGTAATCAGTATTATGGATTGAGCTTGCTGTCAAAATTTGCATACTGGAAAAAATATAAAATAAAATTTATATATCAAAATTCCGTTCCGTGTTTTCTTGACCGGTGTCGGTGATGGCTGCGGCGGCCTGCACCAGAGTATGCAGTGCCAGCTGTGCGGAACAGTGTTGCCAGGCGCGCTCAGTCCACACCACCGCCGAGAAGCAAGCCCCATTGCTGATGAAGGCTCGTACCGTCACAGCCGCCATGCCACGCCCCATACACCGCCACCCGTCCGACCTCACCGACTGCACGAAGCAATCCCACGCGCCCTTATACTTCCCCACAATATCTCCTTGAATCCTAGACTTCACCACGTCCACTGGGTACAGAACCACCCACGACAAAGCCCCCGCCAGCCCTCCTGCCGTGAAAACTTTCGCAGCGGATTGATCGCCACGCGTCATTGCTTCGTACGCGGTGAAGTATATCGCGAATGCTGGGCTGTCGCGTAGCATGGTGACGCCCAGTCCTCGGAACAGAGCACGGGAGCCGCCAGAGCGGAGGACGTATCTAGCTCCAGCTAGGGCTCCATTAGGAATAGGGTCGGCAGCTCTGGCTAGCTGCTGCCTCGTCTTGATGAGCTCGACGGGCGCGCAGATCACGCTTTGCAGCAAGCCGGCGACGCCGCCTGCCGCCGCGTGACTGCTCAATGAGTCGGGATTCGGCAGCGCTCTCCTCGTGTGCCCGTACGCCCCGAACACGATCGCGTTCAGCCCTGCAATGCCTCCTAAAGGCGCTCCAACTCCACGGTACGCAGTAGCGAGGGTACCACCCTTCAAGAGAGCCTTTGCGCACTCCAACGAACTACCTCTTCCAGATTGTATGTGCACTTTTAGAGTGTCTAACGGGTGACCGGCTAATATGCCAGCGCAACCTGAAAAAAAGAGGTTTTTTGTAGATATTGACAATATTCTCTCCATTCCTAAACGTCAACCATAAATTTATGGGTACCTCAGAACCTCAGAACTCAGAACAATAAATTGTTCTGAGGTTGCAATAAAAGGTCTGGCTTGAGCTTGGCGCGGGTACCTCTTAAAGGTTTGTATACTTAGACATGTCATAATTTAGGTACATTGGTACATACTAAATTTACAAATTGACATTATTTTAAATTTCGTAATTCTTATAATTCAATTTAATTATGACATAATAAACAATGTAATCTCTGTCCATCTATATAACTACTTTTAAGTTTTTAGTTTGTTAGTTGACGTCTTTGGAGAAAACGTGCAGTGCAGTTTGTTGCCGCTTCTTCTGCACTTGCGCCTAGGAAGCGGCGTAAACTTAGCTTTAAGTAACGATTTGACGTCAACATTTGTGCAAAACAAAACAAAGTGACTATTATTAGGAGATATTATAAATATCCTATGATAATAAAGATATTTTAAATTTTGAATTTTGTTGGTACCTACTTATATCTTAGGTATTTTTGAGCGATTTGGATAATAAATAGAGGTAACTGACGTAGTAATGTTTGCGAATTTACACCTGTAAATAGAAACTTTCAATACTTCGCGCCGTGCTCGTTGGTACTACGAGTCGTAGCGTTTCGTAGCACTACGTCCATTTCGTAGCATTATTCGTAGTTTTACCGTAGCATTATTCGTAGCACTGTGTAGCATTCGTTTTATTTTTGGTTTATTTATCTCACTAGAAATATTGACCACTCTTAGCAAGTATATAGGGCAATTAAATACAACTACGTGGAGTGAGCTTGATTGAACATCTCATTCTATTTTACTTTATAAAAAGTATTAAGTATGACGTCAAAAAATATACTGAAACTATTTTAAGCGTATATTTCTATACTGAAACATTTTTCCTAAGGAACAGATACCTAGCGAAATATGAAAAATGATTTATTTTTTACTTTCCGTAGAAACTCAAATATTAGCTAAAATTTTTTTTCGGTTTTTAGTTAGCCTTGAAATAGTTTCAGTATATTTTGTTAGGTCCTGTATAGCCGCTGGCAATCAGTAATTCATAAGAGGGTAGGATACAATTTGCTGGTGATGTTTTTAATGTATTCGTATTTTAGAAGAAAAAAAACACTCTCTAATCTCTATACAAAAACGATAATTAAAGAACAAAAATATTTGGTTATTTATTCCTCAAAAATATGCTATATCCTCCGATCAACAATACACCTAGTGTATACGTATTACCTAGAAAATCAAAGCAAAATTCTGTCCGCTTGAATATCAAATAACATTTACTTTGAAGTCAACCTTATTTTATTACACATATAAAGTGTTTTTCTCAGAAACAGCAAACAAAATAAAAGCTTACCTCCGGGAATGCGCTCTTATTTGACGAGCCATATTTTTTGCGCCAACCCGATATCTAGTTGTATTGTTGATTGAGGTCTATAAACCTATCGATTTAGCGCGGCCCTTGACTCGAGAACGTTCGAGAAGCGCTTACTTTATGTTCTAGATAAACCTTTACTTAATAAAAGACAACTTATTACCTCCAATGCATCCCGCTACGAAGTCCAAAGCCATGGCAAATACCTGAAACATTTAGTTTTAAATGTGATGTGCCGTTCCCGTTCCTCAGATTCCCAGGAAAAAAATGTCAAGGAAAGTTGCAATTTTATTTATCAGACATATTTTTTATCACTGTAAATATATTTTACTAACGTAAATGCATCACTTGACATGGTTATAATACAAATACATATATACAATATTCCGTAACATTCCCTAGAAATACGGGAACGATCCCAAATTCCCCGGGAATTGGTTCCCGGGGACGGCACATGTTTGTAATCCACAAACCGTACATTAATATGTATAAGTATTTATCCTAATGTAGAAGCCGATCGAGGGAATGGGTGAGGCAATGCGACAAGCAACCCATCATTATTTTGATTATTTTTTCCACCTTCTCACTTACCATCACGGTTAAAGTGGCCCTTGAGTCTTGTGGCCCTGGGCTGTCTGCTTAGAGCCGCAACACCCAAAATGCTCTGTCTGCCCCGTTAGGGATAAAGATGTGATAGTATGTATGTATGATTAAACATTTCTTTCCCACCCTCACTACACCACTGTTTGACTAAAGTCGGGTAAAAAACGTGTTGTTTGACCGCTAATAAGTCCTTGTCCTTAAGTATCTACTCGCTTATGTAAACTATATCGAACTTTAAACACTTGATAAATCTATAATACATATCTACGAATATGAAAGGAGATACTGGCTGACAAATATTTTGTGACAGATTTACCACAGTGATTTAGCTGTGTGAAAAGTGGCGTGGGTGCGAGCAACTAAAAACAATTCCTAAACGGACACCGTCAATGTTGTGTGTAAGGGACGAAGAAAGAGGATATACCGATATGGTCACCCTTGGCAGCCGAACTTCCATTGCAGTTGTTCAGCCTGCCAGCGACCATGACGGCAGTAGGGTCATCGAAATATCTGGCTAAAAATGATGAAGTCCCGTAATACTAATAACAGTCGGCTGAACAATATCAATGCATAGCCAAAACTACCAGGGCAAGAAAACTAATTTTTTTACAAGCTTTTATGTAACTTGCAATGTATGTATAATATGTAACTATGTTTGTTCGGGTGGAATATTGCAACTCAATTTTGAAGCAGATGTCTTCAACTGATTGAGCTGAGATTTTGAATTTGAATATTATGATGACTTGGACCTCATCTGAGATGGAGCTGGAAGGTGGCCATAAGAACACCGTAATGAAACGACGCAACCATGTTGAGTTTGGGTTTATTTGTTTTGTGTTGACAAGACTTTTGGTCTCACAATAAAAGCTTGTACAAAAAATGATTTTATTACATTTAAAATGCCGAGCAAAGCTTTTTTTTTCAAATTTAATAGTAGGGGTTAAAGCTTGCAGTTATTTTACTCAAATAGGTATCTAGTTTGCAGTACTAGGTGCCAAAACATTAATCATTCATTTATTACGTCGACCCTCTAAATCAAATGTTTAATAAAAATTTCGCTGATGAGTAAGAGCTCATAGCGATCACTACCAGTTAGTGTGACGTACCAATATATACTCTAGACTAGAAGTGTAGCAGGGGCGGCCAGGCGGTGCGGATGCAGCCCTCAAAAAAAGTTGTGGACACAGCTACCCGGCCAAATCGGCCAAGTACGAATCGAAGAGTTATATCTGGCGAAGGGGGGGGGGGGGAGGGGGGTGTGCATAAAAGGCTACTAACGGAACTGGATCAATATAGTGCATATTCCTACAAAGGAGATACACACAGACAACCAGACCAAGTTTTTATACAGTGTACCTCGACCTCAATAGACTGTTAAAGTGTGATGTCACATTGTGGGCATGCAACTTATGGTACGCGTGAAAACTTTGGCTCGGACGGACTCGCGAGAAAAATAAACAATAAAACTTACCGAGCGTTCAAATTTTATAATCGTAGTGTGTGCTGACGTTGTTTGCACTGGAAGTGACGCCTATGAACATGTTGAGGTCGACCTGTGGGTTGACTGTGCTTTCAGAAGGCAGCGGAATTTACAGAACCACTTTTTATATGTCTACTACGGTGGAGAGCTGCCGTCGGAATCGCAGCGGCCGGGTGTCGGACTTCTCGGAGTGCCCGTTGTCATGTCGAATGCGATAACAGGGTCAGCGGGGTCCAACAAAATAATATGTACTTAGGTATCTCTTAAGAGATAGGCACATAAGTAACTTATACTTATAATGATGTCTGATTATCACAAACAACTTTTTTGTTGAATGAATTTAACACATCATAGCAGTGATTACGACCCGGGGGTCCGCTGACCACTGGTAGTCCCTGGAAGCCCGAAGTGATCCGCTGAGCCATCTGAAAAATATACATTATTTATTAATTTAGCAATTTTCTTGACTGCAATGACAAAGGTATTCGGAAACTGATGCGCAATTATTTCATTGATTACATCGAAAAAAAGAGATGCCAGGTGTCTGGTCTGTCTAAACAAATACCGTTACCCTGATGTTATTCAGACAGGATGTTATTACGACGTCCAACAGTACAGTAACCATTGAGATACTATGTAGGTACATGGCAGTAACGGTAGCTACCCATACGAATACGACTGTATAAGGACTCCTGACCTTTATTTTCAGCACCTGTTGAAATTCTATTTTTTGTTTCTAATTAGGTAGTAGCCTACCTATTGCAAAACTTTTTGTGTCATTTAAGTAAGTAGAATATTATAGTAAACTAGCTTTTGCCCGCGGCTTCGCCCGCGTAGATTAGGGGTATGAAAAATAGATGTTGGCCGATTCTCAGACCTACTGAATATGCTCACAAAATTTCATGAGAATCGGTCATGCCGTTTCGGAGGAGTACGGGAACGTACATTGTGACACGAGAATTTAATATATAAGATTAAACGTATGTTTGTTATATACAATAAATATTATTTCATATTATAGCTCTCTTCTTCATAGTTTATGGGATATACATAGATGTACAGACGCTAGTACTCTTTATTACGAGTATACTATGCCCAAAGCTTAGGGTGACCATATTAACCCCTAGCTGTAACTAAAAAATATAACACAAAAAAAAATAGACACCCCCGTATACCGAGGATACAAATACAATATACAAATACAAAATTTCTTTATTTTCTACACAATCTACATAATACAACTTTAATGAAAGAAGATGGCACAAATAGTCTAAGATTGTGAGAGACTGGTGTGTCTGAAGTAGTCTTGATCTAAGCAGAGCCTGACTCTCAACACACCAGCCTCTCCCCACTAGGAGCTAAGCAGCCTAACAAACAATATAATTAACAAACTTAACTTAATGTTATTTTATCTTGATTAAAACAAAAGACAAAAAGAGAGGAAAACAAATAAATAAAAAAGATACAACCACAGTCTATTAATCACTAACATACTTAGGATAGTATAAAAGAGGTCTGTTTGGATCGTAGCAAGTGGAGGTCCATAGTCTCTGCCTACCCCTATGGGAAACAGGCGTGACAGTATGTGTATGAGCTATCATCTTATACATTGTAGCAAGCAATTCATACCTACATACGAGTAGGTTATGTATACTTAACTTAGTATGGAGGAGGGGAGTGTAGAGTATTTAAGGTTGAAAATGTTTAAGTGTCTATGATACCAGCCGTTAACTTATCTCTATTTAATAATAAGAGTTTTGACTAGATAACAAAATAAACCACAAGTAAACACAGTGATCTGATTCTGGCATGGGCCCGCCCACCACGTGCACACGATAACAGTGGGCGCGTCTCGCACGACAGGGGAAGCGTGCACATTCTGTTTAGAGCTGGAAAATAAGAATACCTACATACATACCTATAACTGCGGATGTACTATAGGCGAAAAAACCGCGAAGTTAAAATGGTACTGGGCGGGGCAAGTCTACCGAATGCGCCCCGCCCGAAAGATGGGCCATATTGTCTACGTCAGGGGTGGCCAACTTGATTGGACCCAAGATCTCTTGTGCAATAACGAAACTCTGCGCGATCTACCAATTACATACCTACTTCTAGAATCTTAAATGAAACAGCATAGTTCAGTAAATCATGTAGCATTTTTTATTTTATTAAGAGAAAAACCATAAGTGTGAAAATTATACATACTAACTACTTATTTACATATTATATTAGTGTGAGCATTGCGTCTGAGTATCTTCCACTAGTTTAGCATAATCGGGTTTGTAGTTGGAGATTGCCAACCTTAAAGAATCCAATGTATGAGCGTCTGTCAAGCGAGAACGGTGTTTACTTTTTGTTTGCTTTAAGTAGGAAAATGCCGATTCACATAAATATGTTGAACCAAAACACGAATGAAGTTGTTCAACACATTTCTTCAAATTTGGATATTTTTCGTTGGAAACCAATGCCCAGAAATCATGACCTGACGATGACCTTGCTTTAAGAAATATGTCGCAGCGCAGAGTAATAATTTCGTTTCGTTGCCGAAAACAAAAGACTATGCTGCGTAAAATAGAGGATAAATACCGTGACGGTTGAAAAATTTTACAAGATGATGCGTCCAGCAGTAGGTGATTACGTGGGACAGTCTGGTTTACATATTTATATTTTTTGCCTTGCCACGATCGACTGGTCCAACAGTCGCGATCGACCGGTCGATCGCGATCGACCTGTTGGCCACCCCTGCTCTACGTTGTGGCTTCCGGATGGACCAGTTGCCGGGACAACCTTGATTTTATAGATCGTTAAAGACAGGGGCGTGTGGAAGGATAAAAGGAGAAGAATATTGCCCAGCAGGTAGACCCTACACCTAGGCTAGCAAAAAAACATCTAGGTACATAATCATCACGTCTCTAACCCTCTTATTTTTATCAAACGTTTATGCCAAACCTATTTTACTCGTACCTAGTTAAAATATCAGTCTTTTCAATATTTGGCATTTCAAAAACATACCTATTTTAACTAAAATAGGTTTAGCAAACGTATATAATTTTTTGAGAATAAGGGGGTAGGTATAGGTATGTATATAGTATGCCTTTACGGCTATACAATACAATGCGGCTGTCCAAAACCAAAACCTAGCAAGGAACAATTTTTGTAAAATACGTTTTCTAAAGCCAATATTCCCAAAATTTAGAGCTGCGTCTAAGGCAAAAACAACTGTATTTCTATCTAAAATAAAATCAGAGTTACGAATATACCCAAACCTAGCAAGTGTCCTTCGTGCTCGGAGATTACAAAATTAAAAAACTAGCAAGTAACATTTCCAACTACAAAAACCTATTAAATACGGTATATATATGCTAGGTTTTCGAATTTGTAAATAGAACTTACTAGGATTTAAAATTTGAAAGCGGTCTTTTACTAATATTTTAAAATTGGAATTGTCCCGTGCAATTTAAATTTTAATTGAATTGTGTAAATTTTTGGTTTAGAAAATCATTGAAGTGTAGAACGAGATAATCAAATCACGTCAGTGTGAAACGTAAAACTAGAGGCTCTATAAGCTGTAGACCTCGCGAGCTTATAGAGATTGCAGATTGAAGGAACTTTTTACACCATATGTTTTTCTTGAAATATTGTTGTGGTAGAGTTACACTACCGGCAAAACTCAGTTTTGCTAGTAGCATGAATGGGCCGGCTTGTCCGGGGAAGTACCACACTCTCACAGAAAATCGACGTCTGAGTAGTAGCTTCACCGCTTCTATGCTTCGCTCGGTGAGTAAGATAGCCGGAGCCCGCTCTCCCTCCTCCCCTCTAGGGAGGGCCCAGAATGGCCGGTAACGCTATTGTTACACCCCTGGTGTTGCAGTTGTCCATGGGCAGCGGTGATCACTTACCATCAGGTGACCCGTTTGTTTGTTTGCCTTCCTAAAAAATTAAAATCTTGATAATGTTCGTTCCGCTAATATTTTTAGTTCTTTTTCCTCCTCTGTTCGTTTCATAGACCTGATTCTTGTCAAACGATCAAAATCGAAGGGCTCCAGGGCTCCAAGATGACATCAGTAAGTCTGAGCCCGAGAAAATGCGACGTAAGAGCAACCTACAGCCAGTTCTCTAGACCCAAGGTCGAGCACAAAGGGTAAAGTCAATCCCTGTGACTTATGAATGGTGACTGCCCATGCAAATGTAAGAGAAAATTGGGTCCTAAAACATGTGCTCTCTTTAGAACGCCAAGTTCGCGTGATAGCGGCAATAGGCATGATCCCATTACGGTTGGGCCAATGTACTTGTCAAATTTGACCATAACTACCAAAGGGCGATCAGTAGGTGGTGAATGATTAGGAGCATACACCAAATCAGTAACAGTTCTAACAGAACCATTTACTAAGCCTTTTTTTAACACAAATTAGTTTTTAACATGCCCTGGCGCCAACGCAGAAATACAGAGTTTTCTCTAAACCTTGTGCTTGTTACTTGGCACATGCCTGTGCAGCCTCTTTGTTGTTATGATCAGCCGACATCTTAGCCGTGGGCATGTAAAGGTCCTTTAGTTTATTAAAATTATATAAACTAACATTTCTGTTTTCTGGATATAGCCTCATTGCATCGGAAAAAAACCGTTGCTCCTTGTCACATAACCTACTTTTTTCATGCGTCATTAATTTTTCCCAATCACTTTTGGTTAAGTTACCGATGCTCAAACGATCCAGAATGTCTCTGAAATGTACCTAAACTGCTTCTCCTTGCCGATAAGATGTTGACAAAATGACGCAGGACGTAATCTTTTTGTAAAATAGCTGTCTCTGGTCAGCCAGCATATCGGAAAATCCTGTTCCATAAACCTTGCGATCAAGCACTTGTGGCAGTTGTTTTATGTCACCCAATAGAAAAAAAGTTATATTTCCAAAAGGCAAAAAGAAAATAAGGGCTTAGCTTCCCTGCACCTCAAATATTTTTTTAAGTATTGCATAGCTTTTATCGCGGGCTTTGAGCGCGGCGACTGAATCAAGAAATTCCATAACGAAAATAAAACCTAACACCCCCCACTTCGCCCACCATGTAGGCTTACAAGCTATATAGCATTTAGTGGAATGTATAGGCTGGGGTTCGACTGGGGACTTTTATCATTTTCAGTTTTGATCAACCATTTGCCAAATTGGACTTCCTACCTAAAAAGTATAAAGTAGATGGGCTTCCTGCAGAAATATCAGCTACTAGAGGTATTCCTGCTCGAAAAAGGATGTGATTGTTGCCAAACTGGTGCCTTTAATGCCAGAAGCAAGACGGGTGTTTTGGATTCAAATGGCGGTTAACGATGAGTCGATTGATCTCCAAACTGAAGGTGAAATGACAGAAGAAACTTGATTTTGATTGATTCAGAAGAAAATCAAGTTTCTTCTGTCATTTCACCTTCAGTGATAAAAGTGTTAAGATTTATTTGTCACTGATTAAACCATTTTATTTAAAGCCAGTTGTTTTTTTGACTGACATTATATAACTTACAAGTTTTAAATAAGACATAAGGTTTTTAAAAAAATTAGAGAATCAAATTAAGAAACCTAGTTAGCATTTTTGCTAGGTTTTCAATGTTAAATATTAAACAGAACCTCTAAAAAACAAATTAAAAAGCCTAGGTGAGACCTTACTAGATTTTTGCAATTGGTTTGGTGTCATACATATATTGAAGTATCGAAAGTAGTCATTAGTAGGGCACATAAAACTTGTCCAGGAGCACTTAGGTTTAATTAATCTATTTCATACAGGTAGAACAATTTATAATTATTCCTAAGAAAACAAAAAAGGCGTAAAAAAGGAGTTGAATTCTAAAAGGCAGAAGAAAATGTTTGATGTCTTCTCCTGTAAATTTAAGTTAGACGCACTTGCTAGGCTTTGGTTTTGGACAGCCGAATGAATGACGACCTCCGTAACGTCACGGTTAACACGCTAGGCCAGTTCACCATTCAGGAGGTTCTGCGTTCGATACTCACCCAAGGCAAGTTGGAAAATAGCCTTGTTCATATAGGTAGTCCTTGGTCTCGGTGTTTATATAAATATGTACATATAATTTACTATTAAACTTATTACGAGAGATAAAAAAATGCGCCATTTTAGAAATGCTCGCGCAAATAACACGTTTTGCTGAATCCCTCAACTCAGTAAAAATATGTCTCTCGCGCTCATAAATAGGGCTACATTCGTTGGATTGTTAGGACGCTTGTGCATTGCTCCGAATCCGAACCATATTCAAACCAAATCCAAAACGAGAAAAATTCGGACGGAAAATTCTTGAGTAGCGTCTGTGCACTGCAGCCGAATCCGAATTAAATTCGTGAATTTCGAGGCCACCGATTTCGTTAGTGCACCGCCAGACTTTGATTAGAGAGGCCGCATTCACTATGTGTCCTGCCTGCATTTAACCGCCGTGAGTTGCTGGCACTATTATTATACTTATTATTTATTTACCCCAACCGTTGTATGGAAACATACGAATTGACACGTCTCAGTTTACATTTTTTGCTGGAAAATAATTGTAGACCTAATTATATGTTAAACTAAGCAATCAGACATCAAACGCGATGTCATCATATGGACACCCCTCATGCAAAACATAGAGAGAATAAACTACATTTCATTTGATTTCGGGGTTGGTCTCAGAACAAAAGTTATTTGTATTGACGAGTTCTTCCATCCTCCATCAACTTTTTATAACATTTCCCACAAATTAGTATGTCGGGTATTTACCCCAATCTACCCGTTGTATGGGAACATACGAATTGACATGTCTAAGTTTACATTTTTACTGGCAAATATATTTTTAACCTAGTTATATTTTAAAATATGCAAATAGACATCAAATGAGATTATATCTGTATATTTAATATGGCTAATTTAGTTATGGCTATTTGAGATATATTAATTACAGATAATTAGAGGACTCGCACTAATTTATTTGGGTTCCGTACCCAAAGGGTGCAAACGGGACCCTATTACTGTGACTCCGCTGTCTGTCCGTCTGTCTGTCCGTCTGTCACAGGGCTCTATCTCTTGAACCGTAATAGCTAGACACTTGAAATTTTCACGGATTATGTATTACGGTGGCCGCTATAACAACAAATACTAAAAATAAAATAAAGTTAAAAATTCAAAAAAAAATTCAAAATAAAAAAAAAAATTCAAAATTCAAAAAATAAAATCAAAATTCAAAATATCTTTATTATCAAAGGATATTTATAATATCTCTTAATAATAGTCACTTTGTTTTGTTTTGCACAAATGTTGACGTCAAATCGTTACTTACAGCTAAGTTTACGCCGCTTCCTAGTAAAGGGGGTCGTCATAGAAGAAACGTGTTTCTTCAGCGTTTTAAAACATTGTACGGTGGTACGGAACCCTTCATGTACGAGTCCGACTCGCACTTGCCCGTTTATTAATAAATATTTCAATCTACCCCCCAAACGGGTAGATACGGGTATTTACCCGGTGCATATCGGGTATATATCCAAGCGTGGGTTTACATACCCGGGTATATGCCCATCTGATAGATAGATAGATAGATAGATAGATAGATAGATAGATAAATCGTTTATTTGTGAAAACTGCACATACACAATCACACACAAAAAATAAATTAATAATATTACGTTATTTACATACAGGTTTTATAGCGATGCGATGTGTTTATGTATGCTGCAGCAGCACAAAAAGGTCGTAGGCTCAGCGAAAATATTGCTCAAAGAGCAATGCGCTGATTTTCAGCTATAACCTTAGGTAGGTGCAAGTGCGATCATTTGAGAAAATTGTAAGGTATACGTGTTAAATACAATAAAAGAAAACAACTACTGGACATTTAGACACACAATAGGTACATATAACTACTTAATACAAAATAAAGGAATTATAAATGTGCCGCTGACAGATTCGTGTCCGGGTAAGTTTTTAAATTATTAAATAGAAACATTATAATGTTTATAATGTTGGCAGCACCCGCTACCGGCGACTTGTTGGATTCATGAGTTTTTGTTTATCTAGTAGGTGAGTGCGTATTTGTTTTTTAAACGAATAATAAGTTTGTAGTTTGATTGGCGGTGGTATGTTGTTCCAACACTTAGTCGCCTGGTATCGGAAGCTGCCTTCGAATGCAGCAGTTTTGTGTCTATAAACAAGCAGTTGGGGTCTACACGATCGTGCATTCAAGTTGTTGTAGAATTTAAGTTTACAGAAAAGGTATTTCGGTTTCTTGCTTTTAATTACTCCAAACAGCAAGGTAGCCAGATGTAATAGGGTATATTCATGTTATTTTTTTATTTTTTTAAACGATTCTATAACTTATTATATAACCGGAAAAAAATATAACACTTACAGAATATTATTAAATAAGCTTAAAAAAATAATTAAAACTACTATTATTTATGGACGACTATAAACGCGCCATTTTGCGCTTTTATTCTGTGACGTCACCGTGCATTGTCAATGTCATAGATACACTTATATGTCAGTGTCAGTCGAGTGCAAATTACAAATTCAAAATATTATCAACAAAACAACGAAGTGTTGGATTCACAGTTTTATTTTATAAGTAATACTATCTAATTTGTGATTATAAGTGAGTGATTAAAGCTTTTAATATCAATTCATTACAAATGGAAGGGCGCACAAAATCTTATTATAAATATTGTATGGTTCCTATGTGCAAAAATAACATCGTAACTGCACCTGACAAAATATATTTTCATATGCCCAAAGATGCAAATGTAAGGAAAACGTGGTGTAAGGCGATGAGAAGAGACGACGTATCGTGTTTAAGTAGTTTATACTGTTGTTTTAGATAGAATGTTCAACAACTTCTCTAGCCGCATGGATGAATACAAGTCGTTCATTCCATTCCGCGTATTAGGGTTCGCTGTTTTACAAAACCGAGCTGTAATGCCAAACAGCTAGAGGTTTAGTGAATTAGCGGATTATACCATTCAACTGCGACATGTACATACCTATTGTGAACAAAAAATACATATTGTGAGCAAAATGAGTAGTGTCATCCTTTGCAAAACTACACAGTAGTATTGTAAGTACCTACTTCAATCATTTATAATTTAATAGGTAGTAGACTAGCTGCCTGCTACTATAAGCTATAAGATAATGTACTACCTACCGTAATTTATTAAACAAATGTATATTATTTAAGAAAAAAAATACCCAAAATTCTCCAAAAGACTTTTTTTTCTCTCTAAAATTTCCCATTTTTACCCAGAATTGCGAAAAAAGTACCCAATCTGGTAACTGCAAATTACAAATGACTTATTGACAGTGACAGATAGTCTTCTTCTTTTTAATTTGTGATTGACAGCACAGACTATTTAGAAAATTAAGTTTGACAGTGTTTCGTGACGTCACGTGGCGTTTCGGAAATTTGCGAGGGAATTTTAAAAATACAGCTTTTAAATAATTAATTTCTCAATGGAAACACGTTAAATTGAAAAGATATATATATGGGTATTTTTCTTTAGCAATAAAGTATACACATAATTTTTTTTGTTCGTTTCTGAATCACATGCATATTGTCTATTGTCTACGCGAGTCCATATTTAGCAAAGATGCGTTGTTAAGGTATGGAGTGATGTGGCTTCGTGGAGGGACATTAAAAATGAACCTGCAACATGCAGGTTCATCTCTAGTGACAACATCCGGTGTTCGTAAAGGGGCGTCTATAAATTACGTGAGATGTTTAAGGGGGGAGGGGGTCGAGTCAAATCTCATCTATTCTTACGTTGGAGAGGGGGGGGGGGGCTCGGCAAATATCACGTAAATTTTTTTCTGATTGAAACAAAAAAAAATATACTATTTTGGTCCATTTAATCCAGATTGTACATTCTTAAGCGTAATCGTAATACGATTAAGATCATTCACTAATTCGTTCGAAAGAAAATAATTTCATTCATACTTTGACGTTATACATCTACTGACTGGTCAAACCACCATATTTGTTTTATACCAAATAGCTCAATTTAATCTGAATTTACGGTACAGTGTAGCCCGCCTGTCTATTGTTAAATTTTTATTACACTTATAATTAAACTCTCAGTAATATTGATTACTAGTCTTAACTAGTCGTAAATAAAAGCACGAAGCAATTTTTTTTCTTTTTACAATAACAATCCAACGCGTTTACGTAAGAAACCCACATTTTGAATAAAATCTCACGACATCTCACCTTTACAGAAAATTAAAAAAAAACACCTCACGTAATTTATGGACGCCCCCTAACCAATATTACCTACTTAAATAAAGGTCATTAATTATCTATAATATCAATCTATCAATAGTACACAGATACACTATCACGTCTTTATCCCTAACGGGGTAGACAGAGCCAAGGGCGGTAAAGCCCAGGCCACTTTTAGCGTAATGGTGAGCATGAAGGTCGAAAAGGGAAATCATAATAGTGATGGGTTGCTAACCGCATCGCCTATTCATGTGATTCAGATTCCCGCCCATTCCCTCAATCGGCTTTTACGATCTGCACGGGAAGAGAAGCAGCTGGTACATTCTAGGTTTTTTCTTTTCTCCCAGACCAGCAAAGAAGAACTATAAATAGTATCGATTGTTATAGCAATAGCAGAAACATTATCAATAACACTGTCGATATTATACATTAATTTCTATATTTTCGGCAACACTATCGGGTGAGACGGGACAGTGGGCGGGGCGTGCAACGTGTGCTTCCCTCCCCGTACCTCACCCGAAATTCGAATATGAATCGAATTCGAGTGGGTGCACAGCCGTACGTACAATTTCTACGGCGGCCAATTCGAGTCGGTTTTGATCCGAAATAAAAACGACCCGAAGTGAGAATTCTTGGTTTGAATACGAATTGGATTTGAACCGTTTACGACTAAGTGCACACGCGTCCATACAATCACTAGGAAGGCCAATTCGAGTCAGATTCGGATTTGATTTGAATATGGTTCGGATTCGGATTGGTGCACAACCGGTCTTATGTTGTTAGACCTAGATTTTTTTTTCTGTGTATTACTCAGATCAATAAATATCCCATATCTCTGATGTATTATTTCCAGAGATTTTGGAGGGGAAGGTATACACTCTTTCTAGCTCTTGATTATTTCGTAGCAAGTGGAGGTCCATAGCCTCTGCCTACCCCTGTGGGAAACAGGCAGGTGTGATAGTATGTGGTATACGTATGTATGTATTATTTCCATAGATTTTATCAATAATTTTATTAGATATTTTTAGTTATGATATGAATACATCTATTGCTTCATGCGTAGTAAAAAAGATATATGTCAATATGTTAAATTCAAACTGCTGTCAATGTCAAAACGGTAGTTTATATAATGTATTTTACTTGTGGTACATATTATTTACGTACTATGAAAATATTTTGCTAAAATCAATTTTAATTAATGTTTTTACTAATAAAGCAGAAATTTTATTATATACAACAACGTTTAACCTGTCTTCACTAGATGAGCGTTTACAATGTATTATAGTGATTCGTGTTACAATATGTCCAAAAATGAAGAAAACGAGCGGACTATAGAAATAGAGATTCCATATCAATTATTGCAATTTCTCAGTACAGAAGGAAGTGACATTCAAAACCTGTGCCGCGTCTGCCTGTCGGTGCAGAAGACCATGATTGGTTTGTTTTCCTCGCCGAAACTGCCGTTATCTGAAATGTTGTCATCATTCTCAACAGTGTGGGTTCGTACTTTATGTCTTTATTAATTGAATTTATTTAATTAGCTGTATGGTTCCCGGCAGAGTAGAAGGTTCCCGAGGATGTAGAAGGCGACTTAGGAAACAAGCTAAACAAAGCTTGTAAATCTCAATGAGACCTCTCCAAGCCGTTTGGCCAGCCTGGAGAGTGTAGGCCAAATCCTCTGACTGCTCTGGCTAATATATGGCTCTGGCAATATAGAGAGGGTCGTGCTCCTGCAGTGGAGACTGAAAAAGACATGATGATGATTTAATTTTTTTGTTATCATTATGCAGTGTCAGATGTCTATTGAAGGGCGAACTCCAGGTCGTAATGGTTAACATGGCTTCTACTCCGGAGGTTCCAGGTTTGATCCCCTTTCCAGGTCAAGTTTAGCAGTTTATCTTTGTATTATGAAAAATTTTATAGTTAGCTCCATTTTTGTGTGAATGAGGGTGCCACTGGACCTCTTGTCTTAACCTTCCAGGCACTTAGCGGGCAGTTCCAGCTGATTTCAAGTTAACTTTAGGTCCTCAGCTGTCTGCCTTTTGTAGGTACTTATCATCATTATCATCAGGTCTTTTTTAGTCTCCACTGCAGGAGCACGACCCTCTGTCCTACCAGAGCCATATATTAGCCACAGCAGTCAGAGGATTTGGCCTACACTATCCACGCTGGTGAGACGGGTTGCAGAGGTCTCACTGATGTTTATAAGCTTTGTTCAGCTTGTGTTTCCTAGGTCGCCTTCTACGACATCCACAGGAAGACTAGGAGTAGTCCTATTCTACTCTACCGGGAACCGCATGCCTAGGTACTTATGTTTACAAGAAATTATAAATATTTAACTGGCTTTCATTTTTTGTATGCAGGCACAGGCCGAGGATGGTCTCCCTCCTCAGATCTGTGAGGCCTGCGAGGCCCAGGTGATCAGCTGCTATAACTTCAAGGTGAAATGTGAGAAGTCAGACCATACCCTCAGGTCTCTTCTGAAGGGTGAATTCATTGTCCAAGAAAATCAAAGGTAATGGACATTTTGTTCACCATAACTAGATATTTAGCTGATTTGTGCAAAATGCTAGCTAAATCTTGAACAGGTTCTAGAATTTGACGGCACTAGTGACATATGTGAAAACTGCCAGTCAGAAGTGGAACTAGGCTAAGCATGTCTGCCGAATGTGTCTGGAAAATGGTCGAAATTAGCTATGTTCTGGCACAAAAGACAGTAAGAGTATTTCATACCAGTTCACCGTCCCCACACCATTCCCCCGGTCTCGCTTTGACGAGGGTCGAGAACGGGCGAACACACACGCATTGACGTGTGCACGCGATGAAGGGGGAGGCCTTTGCCCAGCAGTGGGGCAACTGAAGACTGTATTCGCACGATGCTAGATACTTACTAACTTATACTAACAGGAAAAAAGGCGGCCAAGTGCGAGTCGGACTCGCCCATGAAGAGTTCTGTTCTGTACGTTACACCTTGATGCTGAAGATGAAGTTAAATAAAAGATGCTGCTAAGAAGTTTAAGATATATTAGGTAAAGTGCTGCTAAATCTAGGCTGATGAGTGAGAAAGCGAAACGCGGCGATGATGTGTCAGCGTGAATCGTGAACTGTTTTGTAACTAAGTGACGAAACAGAAATATGCTGAATTAGCTATGTGCGGTTATTGAACCGTACAGGTTCCGTAGCAGCAAGTAACAATATAAATTCTATATCTATACTAATATTATAAAGCGGAAGAGATTGTTTGTTTGTTTGTTTAAACGCGCTAATCTCAGGAACTAATGGTCCGATTTGAAAAATTATATACATTACGTTCCGCTATATAACATTACGTTCCGACAACCACGCGAACGAAGTCGCGGGCACAGCTAGTTCTAAATAAAAGTTCTTGTAGTTTGTTGTTACTTTGATTGATGTTTTAATAATAGTGTATGGTAAATTGTGGTTTACGATTTATGATGTATTAAAAAAAACTACTTACTAGATCTCGTTTAAACCAATTTTCGGTGGAAGTTTGCATGGTAATGTACATCATATATTTTTTTAGTTTTATCATTCTCTTATTTTAGAAGTTACAGGGGGGACACACACATTTGACCACTTTGGAAGTGTCTCTCGCGCAAACTATTCAGTTCAGAAAAAAAATATATTAGAAACGTCAATATCATTTCTGAAGACCTATCCATAGATCCACAGGAATGGGTCTGATGAAAAAAAAAATTTGTGAGTTTTAGTTCTAAGTATGGGGAACCCTCAAATTTTTTTTGTTTTTTTTCTATTTTTGTGTGGAAATCTTAATGCGGTTTACAGAATACATCTACTTACCAAGTTTTAACAGTATAGTTCTTATAGTTTCGGAAAAAGTGGCTGTAACATACGGACGGACAGACAGACAGACATAACAAGCCATTCTAGACTTTATGACACAAGACATAGGCTAATTTAGCTTGCACCATTGTATCGTTGTAGTTCGTAGTTCGCGAATATTGTTCGGGAAGATTCTATCTCGTTCGCGACAATACTTATTATTATGTTACTTGCTGCTACGGAACCCTTCATGGGCGAGTCAGACTCGCACTTGGCCGCTTTTTATTTTATTACGACTGGCACCGCTGAATATAAATCATATTCATGATAAATATTTTTTTTTATTTATTTATTCTGGTATTACTTTCTTAGTAGTTATTTATTTATTTTTATTTATTGATTTCAGCCTTCCAAAGGAAATTAAACAAGAAGAACTTGCTGGTTGGTATTGTGTAAACAGTTATTTTCTATTTAGTTTTGTGTTTCAAAGCATATGAATTGGATAGATGACTGGGTCAAAAATAAATTATTTGGTACTGTTAAGAGAATAAAACGTCACAAAATAGTGTCTTTTGTCATTGATCATATCCATTTTCAACATGATTTCCGATTTTTTAATAAAGAAAAACTGATATTAAGAAGGCTATTTGACTCCAAATATCTATGACGTCACGGTTTTGTATTTTATACAAATCCTCTATAAAATGTTTGTTTTAACGTTTAGAAAAAAGTGTCTGACTTGCCTTATTGTCGTCTAGTCTTTTTACCCCGGCTCTTTGGGAGGCTTGCGTGGGGATACAGATCCAAGATGTTAGGGTACACTCACACTGGCGCAAAGCCGAAGCCTCGCGTCATGTATTTCGCCTAAGTATATATTTATCTCCATTTTCACATTATTAAGGTACAAATTAAACCTTTCGACTCCAGTCAAACGTGGACGCGCGTCGACGCGGGGTTGGTTGCTAACCGCATCGCCTATTGATATGATTCAAATTCTCGCCCATTCCCTCGATCGGCTTTTACGATCTGCGCGCGAAGAGAAGCAGCTGGTACATGCTATGTTTTTCTTTTCTCCCAGAGTATTAAACAAAAAAAAAGCTTGTGAAGATAATTGTTATATTATATGTATACTTTGTGTTATTACTTGCAGGTAATCTTGACGATGTAAATTTAATTGAAAATCAGGAAAGGAGGTGAGAATTACTAAAATAGATTTAACACCTAGTAGGTATACACCTTTTATGACGCCCGTAAACGGTATTATTATAGTATACCAGCTCAAGCTGAACCTGTTACCAAAATTTTATAACTCATTATTAATTAATCGTTTCAGTTTAGGTGCTTCAGTGAAAGAGGAAAAAAATTACGACGAGAAAAATATAAAAGGGGAAATTGAAATCCATGAAAGTATGTACACAATAATGATCTATTGGCTCATTTGTGCTTGACTATTCTATGTTGTATTTTATGCCCCGACAAGAAGCGGTCAAACGGGACGCATTTTTGAAATCGATGGTCACATTAAGAGTTGAATGCGCGAGCGTTTCCAAAAAGACACGTTTTTGAATTGGTCGTTTAACGAAGGATTTGCACGAGCGGTCGACCACTTGTATTTTTAACATTTGTACTTGACGTAACATGTTTATTTGCCAGGCAAATTAAAAAGCCCCAGACTGTCAAGAACGCCATCTAGTGATGACTTGTGGAACTACCGATAGTTCCACTACTCATCACGCGTGCGGCGCGCGTGATATACACCACATAGCGCCATCTATATGTTTGCTAGAGAAGGCCTTGACTTTCAAGCGTTAATGCCCAATAACTTATAAATGGCTGAACCGATTTTCATCAAACATAGCAAGGGAACTTGATTTCACGTAAATAAAACCGCATCGAAATCGGTTCATCCGTTCGAGCGCTACGATGCCACAGACAGACCGACACTAGCATCAAACTTATAACACCCCTCTTTCTCGTCGGGGGTTAAAAATATTAAAGAAACCTTTGTGTTGATTCTTATGGAAAATCTATTTCGTTTTAAAATTTTTAGAAAACTTGACAAATTTATGATTTTTACTGCGTAAATAAATGTAACTTTTCGCTGACACGACGACCATTTCAAAAATTATGCAATGCATCGTAACGCGAGCGGTGGGTTCGGAAACTACACGCAGTGCCGGTTTTAGCTCTACCAGCGCCCCGGGCACAGGCCGGAATCTCCTAATGTACGCGCAATATGCGTCCCCGTTCCCCGTCCCCGCACCTCTCCCCCGTTTTCGCCTCGATGACTCACATTGGCCGACAAGAATCGGGGGAGAGGTGCGGGTGCGGGGAACGGGGACGCATATTGCGCGTACCTTAGGAGATTCCGTTCTGTTTACTCTTAGTGTATTCTGTGCCCCGGGCGAGATTTTACCGCCCCCCCCCCCCCCCCCAACTGCAATTCAGACTGACGTAGACTTCAATCTTATACAGGGTGGGGGGTACAAGTACGATATGGATTCTTCAAATTTGCATACAAATAAGAGTAGAAGTTGCCGCCATTAACCAGCCGCTATTTATATATTCATTATTACCTGTTACACGTTTTGTATTTCGCTGAGTTCCTTGTTGAAAAATGTCATTCCGGATCGCGGGTGTACTCGTAGAGTGGCCAACGAAAGCTGTCCATGAAAGACTAGGCTTATTTCCAGCAGTTTAATGTTGATCCACAAACATTGTGTTATACGAGTATAACAGTATCACTCTCCCTGTCAAACTGTATTGTCACGGTTATTTTTATGTATTTTGACAAGTCGACTTGCATGCACTTGTAAAATTTCATTTTAAATTATATCAAACAATAGTCAAGTACAATAGAGCTTATTTATAAACATGTTTATATCGCAAACTTTTTGTATAATACACTCTTTCCTTTCTAGATATCCAGTACTTAGAAAATTTATCGGATGATGGAATTGGGGAGGAGACATTACTTACAGTTCAGAATAAAGAAGAGAAAGTGTAAATAAAATTACTTTATTTTTATAGGGTTTTTAGGCACTCAAGATGCAGTACTAAAGTACTCAAATTAAATAATGAAATAAGAAATGGTGAAAAAATTCCACGTGACCAGGACGTCAAATCAGATACCTCACTTGTAATAGTTGGTAGTAGTGTTGGTGACGCAACACAGTGTTCTATTTGACTCAAAAAATTTCCCTATGCTGATTATCGCATAAATAGATCAAGGAATGCATTTCAAATGCAAGACTAGAACACCCACGTGTCAATTCCAAATAGTTTTTTTAATAAAAAATAATACATGATTCGTGACATTTAGCAAGAAAATTTAAAAAAAAAATGCTGTAGGCGTATCTGATCAAGATATATATTTTTTATTAATACAGTTTAATAGTGGGTCTTTAGTCGCATATTTTACAGTTTTAATTTTTGGATTATCGCCTCTGGTTACCGAGTAATATTTTTTTTTTCAGAATTTTGTTTTTATTTTTTTTCTTCCAAAAAACTCAAAAGTGGGACTTGTGACTTGCACTGAAAGATTGCTCTTAATTAGGTCTATTATCCATAAAAAAATCACGTTCCTATGTCGCGGCGTTTGGGAGTTATGTAGAAAGGTCATACGGTACATTTTAGGGTTGTGTTGTCCTGACGAGGGTGGACCCCTTCCCACGCTACGCATGAACCTTCATCGAAAAAAAAAAACCTAATAAGATTTAGCTCTCAAAAAATGCCACTGGCTATTTTTAAGTATGTACTTAGAAGTATATATATACTATTATATAATATGTATATATTGAACAAATTCAAATGAACAAGGTATCTTTTATTTGTAAATAATATACAGATTTAAAATGAAGGAAAAATTTTGATTAATTATGACTGAAATGAAAGGTCAAGTTGAGTGACAACCCTAACGCTATATTTTAAAATTCGATTACTCGTAAACGCCGCAATATAGGAACGTGATTTTTTTATTAATCATAGACCTAATTAAGAGCAATGTTTCAGTGCAAGTCACAAGTCCCACTTTTGAGTTTTTTGGAAGAAAAAAAATAAAAACAAAATTCTGAAAAAAAAAATATTACTCGGTAACCAGAGGCGATAATCCAAAAATGAAAACTGTAAAATATGCGACTAAAGACCCACTATTAAACTGTATTAATAAAAAAAATATATCTTGTTCAGATACTCTTGCAGAATTATTTTTTTAAACTTTCTTGCTAAAGGTCACGAATCATGTATTATTTTTTATTAAAAAAATATTTGGAATTGACACGTGGGTGTTCTAGTCTTGCATTTGAAATGCATTCCTTGATCTATTTATGCGATAATCAGCATAGGGAAATTTTTTGAGTCAAATGGAACACTGTGCGCAAGCCTAGTGCGTGTTATAGAAATATCAAATGGTGGCGAGATTCGGCGTGCGGGGTTGAAAACGCGATAACTCAGTTGGTTAGAGCATGGTCGTATTTAGACAAAGGTCGCGGGTTCAAGTCCCGCTCACGTGGTATTTTTTCACCATTTCTTATTTCATTATATAATTTAAAAATACTTCGTTCCGTTTAAGGTAAAACCAAGCCACAGACTACGTCGAAAATGTATGTGCAGACGCAGCTCTGAAACTTCATAGTTGACTGTTAAAAATTGTCACACAATCATAGACATACAACGTCGTTGGTGTGTGAATAAAACGTAGGGCTACCGCAGATTGCCACATTCAAAGAACAATAACCCTGGATACATTTGACCCAACTGTCTTATTCTTTGTTATTATTGTATGGCAGTTGTCAAACTATGTCAGATTCGTAGCGATACACCTTGTTGCATATCTATCAATTGTTCGTTAGGTTAAAATCACTATTATAAAATGTTCGCTTATTACTTTCATGTATTTAAATTTTGTACTAAAATAATTAAACTAAAAAATTTAATGTTTTGCAGGAAACCGACAAACAAGAAAGGTGTGTATTTAGTTAATTAATTTCTTTGCATATAAGGTCTAAAAAAATCTACAGTTTTAAAAGCAGATTTAGTCTTCTATTTAAGAGCTTGCTCTTGTCGGTGGAGTTAAGTGGAGATGCATCTACTTATTTTTCTCTTCTCTCTGCCATCTTTCTAATGCCCTAATACAACCTTACTTCTAATTTTTATGGTTCCGTTCCTCAAGAGATAAAAACGGAACCCTTATAGGATCACTTTGTTGTCCGTCTGTTTGTCAAGTCCCTTTTTCTCAGGAACGCGTGGATGTATCAAGCTGAAGTTCATATCAAATACTCAAGTCTACTGTCCCTTGGAGCTGTGAAAAAATCAAGCAATCACTTCTAAGCCAACGCAATCAAAAGATACAGCCGTTTATGCCTCAAATTCGACACTCGCAAGGGAATCAAAACAACACAACATACAGGGTACTTCCCGTGAACTCAGAATTTTGAAATTTGGTACGAAGCAACGTCTTATAGCACAGATAAAGGAAAAGCATAATTTTTTTAGTTACATCATATATTTAATAATGATATTTTAATAATTTTAAACTTATGTATATACCTACTACCGAATCCTCGGTGCGCGAGTCCAACTCGCACTTGGCCGGTTTTTTCTTTTGTTTGTTGGAAAAACTTCATCCTAAGTCAAAAATAGATTCTTAAGACTGCAGTCTTCGACCGTGAGAATTTTTGATTAAACACCCGAATCTATATTTTCTATCTACACATACGCATTGTACATGCACCATGGAGACGAATTAAGACGAATTCAGAAGCGCAGTGAGCGGTCTGCCTTATCAGCGTTTTCGTCCCCATATTCATTTGAGAATTTCGGAGAACTTTAAACTTTAAATTTTTCTATCTTTTTACAAAAACCAAATCATTTTTATTTATTTATTGTACGTGTTAAGTATGAATCAATCTTCATATATGTGTATTTTTGATTTTTTAACTCAGTCGTATGCGCAAGAAATCCGACGACGTATTCGCTTATATTTTCTTCATAGTTTAACCATTTTAACTAAGTTTTTGAATAATTTTTTTTTTTTAATTAAAATCTTCTCATTCACTTTTTAGGATTTTCCTTTGTCTTTATTTCTCTGTAATTTATACACAACTTCATGTTTTAAATTCCGTGTAAACAAATTACATGAACGTCGCACACCGCAAAAAATCGAAACACGTCTCAGGTTATTTGGAATTGAACAAACTATTACAATGAAAATCAATAAATTGTCTTATTCACTTTTTTAATACTTAAATAAACTTCGTTTAACATATTGTTACTAAGATAGTTTGGCTCCAATGAGCTCCGAATAAGCAGTAAAAATCATTAAAAATAAGGACTGGGCCCTTAATTTAAAAAAATAAATTTTGATTCGAAATGTGAAAGTTTTGGTGACTACTAGTGCCGCAGTGGAAAAAACTGAACTAAATTTGAACACTTGATTAAGTTGGTCATTCAACGTCAAAGGGCTTTTAATACGCTGTTTATCTACAGGATGATTTTGACCCTCTGAGCTATATTCAAGGAAAGTAGTCTATGCACTAAACAAAATATACATGTTCTCTTACAATAACCTCGTTTCATAATAAAAACCAAAGATAAAAGCCCTCAAAACAAAGTTGTACAGAAAATTCCCAATCGCAGGGATACCGACCGTCATATGATCGCCCCGAGCGCCGCCAGCGGGAAGGGCGTTCATTTCAATATAGCTCAGTGTTTCAAAATCAACCTGTATATGATAAGTTATTCAACGTTGAATGATTCTAGTTCAATTAGCTATCAGCTTAGGCATTCAATTGGATGCCGGCGTTTAATTAACCGCCTAGACGTCCAGTTACTGGGTGGCTGGGAAATATATCTCTACTGCGACCATCAACCTGTAATAGACACAGCCACCTTTCATTCAGAGGGTGGTTTAGTCCATCTGTGGATTGATATAGGTAGGTAAATAAGCAGGTACTTGTTTTCTTTTCCAGATGCTAAATTCGTTTCGGAAAGAATGGCGTATAACGAGAGTGAAACAAGATTAAAAGATGACCTTACATGCTTACATTGTTCTAAGGTAAGACTTAAGTTATGTTTTATATGTTTTTTTGTTAGTGTTTTGTTATTTTATTTTATTTAGTAACAGTTAACGACATCGACAACCCCAATCCTAATACACAGTTCACTATTCCTTACCCTATCTATCCCCTCTACGAAATAAAATAAATAAATTAAAATACTCTTGTGATGTTATTAACCTATTATTTTACACGATATAATAATATTAATATGTACTTATTATGTTTGGTAGAAGTTCAAGAAAAAGAAAGCGCTTAAAGCACACCTGAAAGACCATCCCAGTCCCGAAGGGAGCAGTCACCCGTGCGGGCAGTGCAAGGAGGTGTTCAGCTCGGGGCACGACCTCTCCCTGCATAAAGCGGTGCACGAGACGGGACCCGCGTGGAAATGCAACCAGTGCTCTAAGGAGTTCAAGAGTAAGTTTGTCATCGTCCACTGCTGGACATAGACAACTGAAACTATTTTAAGGGTAAATTCAGTCTACGATACTGAACTACTTTCTCTAGGGAACATAAGTCGAAATATGAAAAAAAATTTGGGCTTTCCATAAAAACTCTGATATCAGCTGATCGGTCAATTTGTATATGAGCCCAAAAATGCCTTGGGGAAAGTTGGTTAGTATCCTAGACTGAATCTACCCTTAAAATAGTTTCTGTATAATTTTTGGATGTTTTAAAAGTAACCCTGTATAGAATCTCAGTAATAAAACAACGACGTACCTACCTAATCCTGTTTGAGCTTATTTGATTTGTCTCGACAAGTATTTTGGTGTTGTAATAAAAACAAGCTTGTAAGAGATGTAATTTTCCAGCGAGAGCCATGCTGCGGCGCCACGTGTCGCGCCACATGGAGGCGAAGCGGTTCGCGTGCGCGAGCTGCGGGAAGGCGTTCGCGGAGCTGTACGCGCTGCGCAGGCACGCGCGCGTGCACACCGGCGAGCAGCGCGAGAAGAAGCACGCGTGCCCCATCTGCGACAAGCGGTCAGTACAGGACACACTACTACCACAGAATAAATAATACTAACGTACATAAGTCTCACTCAGCAAAGAAATTAAAAAAATATCTACTCATTGTGGCTAGCGATATGGTCGTCAGAACTCAGCACCTTTTCGTATAAATACCAAGACATCCATTGCAAGCCAATTTTATTCTTATTACTCTGGACAAACGATTCGTATTACTGAATTTACCACCCGGAGGTGCCGCCTGCGCGCATAGTAATAATGTAGGTACATTTTTGATACCTAAACGGGGAGTGACACAGGCCTGCTACAACCTTCTCTGTAGCGGCTGTAAACAGTCGTGCATATCGCCTTCGTCCACTTAGGCGGAGTATTATAGCTTGACAGAAGCGAGCAGAGAAGCGGTGTTCCTGCAAGCTTTGGTTGAGGAATTTTTAATGACGACAAGTTGTAAATTATCATTGTATTGTGATAATTAATCTGCTATCCAGCTTGCTACAAATCACACTCTACATAGAAGGAGCAAGCATATTGAAATTAGATTTCATTACGTTAGAGATATGATTGATAGATTTAATGTTGAAATTATATACATCCCTACGGATGAGATGATAGCAGATGTGTTCACGAAGTCCCTGGGCTGTACCAAGCACGAATTGTTTACTCGTATGCTTGGAGTGGCTTGAAGCCATAGTGCCCACGTTATGGTTACGTTGAAAAAACAAAAAACACAAAACAAATGGGGGTGGGTTTTTTTTGGTGGTGGGTACGGTGGCGTATACGGCGCTCGATCAGCATAAAGGCTCGTACAGACCGGTATAACGAACATGCAATGTATAATTTTGCCTTTCATTGCAAGTTTGGACGCGTAGCGCTCTTAGTCCGCGCACTCACTACGAACCTCCTGCGCGCGCCTGTTTCCATCATTCCGCCGCGAATATGGGCCGTATCGTCACGGCATAAACATCAACTTTGCGATTTCCGACCATGCATCAGGTTTTTTTTAAATAAAAGTTTTCATTTTGTAAATTCCACAAAATTTCTCGGGATCTCCTCTATCAAACTTAGTGCCTCCACACTGCCGCTCCGCGAAAACCCGAGAAATCTCGGATCGTTCCGCGCATGCTTTGTAACGCTCGCAGCGTGCGCGTAAAATTCGCAGTTCGTGCGCGCGAGACGTCCAAACCAAGAGAATTGTGTTGCAGCGGTCTGTACGTGGCTTAACTCGCAATATACGCTTACCCTCATACGAAGTTTGGCTTTTTTCTCCAAATATAGGTATTTGGAGAAAAAAGCCAAACTTCGTACTTACGTAAACTTCGTTAGGACCCAAGTTTCGTAACAATATTATTAACACTTCATACAAAATCAAACACAGTTAAGATGCGATATGAGCGTCTTCTCCTAGCCAGGAAATGTCTTTTCACAGTGGCAAAAAGTTAATTTTTGGAGTAAACATTTGTATTGTGATCGAGCTCTTTGATATGTAGTGTTTTCGGTTTGTTTCGTACAGGTACGGCGAGATCAGCCTGCTAGCGACGCACATGACGGGGCATAGCGGCGCGCGGCCCTTCCCGTGCAGCGACTGCGGGAAGGGGTTCGCGTCCGCCAGGCTGCTGGGCTCGCACCGCGCCGTGCACTCCGACACCAAGCGACACGCGTGCCGGTACTGCGAGGCAAGGTCAGTGATCATGGTACTGGTACTGCGACGCGAGGTCAGTGATCATGGTACTGGTACTGCGACGCGAGGTCAGTGATCATGGTACTGGTACTGCGACGCGAGGTCAGTGATCATGGTACTGGTACTGCGACGCGAGGTCAGTGATCATGGTACTGGTACTGCGACGCGAGGTCAGTGATCATGGTACTGGTACTGCGACGCGAGGTCAGTGATCATGGTACTGGTACTGCGACGCGAGGTCAGTGATCATGGTACTGGTACTGCGACGCGAGGTCAGTGATCATGGTACTGGTACTGCGACGCATGGTCAGTGATCATGGTACTAGTACTACGACGCGAGGTTAGTGATCATGGTACTGGTACTGCGACGCGAGGTCAGTGATCATGGTACTGGTACTGCGACGCGAGGTCAGTGATCATAGTACTAGTACTGCGACGCGAGGTCAGTGATCATGGTACTGGTACTGCGACGCGAGGTTAGTGATCATGGTACTGGTACTGCGACGCGAGGTCAGTGATCATGGTACTGGTACTGCGACGCGAGGTCAGTGATCATGGTACTGGTACTGCGAGGCGTGGTCAGTGATCATGGTACTGCGAGGCGAGGCGAGGTCAGTGATCATGGTACTCGTACTGCGAGGCGAGGTCAGTGATCATTGTACTGGTACTGCGACGCGAGGTCAGTGATCATGGTACTGGTACTGCGATGCGAGGTCAGTTATCATGGTACTGGTACTGCGATGCGAAGTCAGTAATCATGGTACTGCGACGCGAGGTCAGTGATCGTGGTACTGGTACTGCGAGGCGAGGTCAGTGATCATGGTACTGGTACTGCAATGCGAGGTCAGTGATCATGGTACTGGTACTGCTGGGCTCTCATACGACCTCGGAAATTAAAGTAATGTTCTGGCGAGAAAAGTTTGCAGGTTGATTATGAACCTCCTAACGTTCAAGAAACGTAGTCTGCTTACGAAATAAAAAATACACTAAAATACAATTTGCGCCGGCGGCGGCACGAACTGCTTGGCGTTGTGTATAGGAGTCTTTAGCGTTACAGTGTGATTCGGACGAATTGGAAAACTTCCTTCTTTTTGAAGTCGGTTAAAAATATGGATTGTTACAGGTTCCGGCACGAGGCGACGCTGAAGACGCACGAGCGCACGCACACAGGCGAGAAGCCGTACGTGTGCGCCGCGTGCGGGAAGGCCTTCATACAGAACTCCAACCTGCGCCTGCACATGCGCACGCACACCGGTACGTATGCAAGGCCTTCATACAGAACCTGCTTTTAAAATGACCAATCTAAAGTCGCCTGCATTCAGCGTTTTCCAGCAACCTTGGTCAGGTCGACTGACCAATTGGTCTCAAAACTTGAATAAGTAAATAAAAAAAAATCCATAAAATGCGAAATCCATTTTTAGGGTTCCGTACCCAAAGGGTGCAAACGGGACCTTATTACTGAGACTCCGCTGTCTGCCCGTCTGTGACAGGGCTCTGTCTCTTGAACCGTAATAGCTAGACACTTAAAATTTTCACCGATTATGTATTATTGTGGCCGCTATAACAACAAATACTAAAAATTAAAATTAAAATTTAAAATAAAGGGGGTCGTCATACAAAAAAAGTGTTTTTCAGCATTTTTAACTAGATCTTTATATATAAATACTTGAAATTTTTACCGATTATGTATTACTATAACTACTAAATAAAAAAATAAAAATAAGATAAAGTTAAAAATTAAATTGGGTTGTCATACAAGAAACGTGTTTCTTCAGCGTTTTAAAACATTGTACGGTGGTACGGAACCCTTCATGTACGAGTCCGACTCGCACTTGCCCATTTATTTTTTCTGTTTGGAATCCATTCCACATGAAAACAACCCGCATATAAAAATGCAAGAAAAAGTGACTGCCCGAAATACCTATCTCTTCTGGTTCCGTGCGTTGATTTTTATTAGTATATATAATATAGCTAATAGCCATATAACTAACTTTAAGTTTTTAGTTTGTTAGTTGACGTCTTTGGAGAAAACGTGCAGTGCAGTTTGTTGCCGCTTCTTCTGCACTTGCGCCTAGGAAGCGGCGTAAACTTAGCTGTAAGTAACGATTTGACGTCAACATTTGTGCAAAACAAAACAAAGTGACTATTATTAAGAGATATTATAAATATCCTATGATAATAAAGATATTTTGAATTTGAATTTTTGAATTTTGAATTTATTTTGTTTAAAAAATACAAATTTCAGGCGAGCGGCCGTACGAATGCAAGCAGTGTGCGCGCCGTTTTACATCCAGCTCGTCGCTGAAGGCGCACATGCGAACGCACAGCGGAGAGAAACCATACACCTGCATGTTCTGTGACAAGAGGTACTTGTTTGGAATTCATATTTTCTTGCAAACGAAGATCAAAATATATATTCCGGGAGCTGGTAGACGTTTTTGGGTAGGTATTTAAGGCAAACTGTAAACTCGTCTTATATTTCTCCTATAATACCCAGACTCAGAACTGCAGAATTGGCTGGGGAGAAGCGGGGCTAAATCAACCTACAAATATTCAGATACAATTTTTTTTACGAAAAAAATTCTTTGGAGGCGCTGTGATTCTAAACGTTAAAATAGGTTATTTTTTTGCCTATGCTGTTTCATTTCTGATTTTTCTTAGCGTCATAAAATTTTAATCCCTTACCCTGTCATCAAACCAGAAGAAAATATGTAACGAACTTAATACGGATTTATTTCCATGCTTATCAGTTACTTACGGCTTAAATTAGATTGAAACTGTATGACACTATAAAACTTTTTTCGCAATACTTACTTTGATTTTGCATGGAACTGTGCATCTACATAAATATATAATCGAAGTAATCAACCTAAAGGTGGTGCAGAGACAATGAGACCAAAGTAGGAGGAACACGCGTGTGTTATAAACGCAAATGGTGAAGTTATATACTGTAACCGCACTATTTGCTATTAAAATGCTAAAAATTTTCAAATGTCGAACTGGCCCGCCGCGCGGTGACAGCCAGTACGCGCTGATTTTAAAAAGTAAAACGGCGGGAAAGTAACAGAGTGTATCACAGTTTTATACTTAGTTGAGTATATTAAAACAAAAAATAGTAGTTTATGACACTGTCACATAATGAGGGGAATTACACACGAGTGTGATAATACGGAGTTATGTGCAGTGTCATACACTACTTTATCTAATCTCATATAAACTAGAATTCAAGCTATTAAATAAAAGATCAAAGTTGAAACAGAAAGAAGTAGTTCTTTGCTTATAATGTTTATTTTGAATATTTTGACACATCGACTTCGTTATACTTATACACTTTATGCACTTTTCGACATTGAGTATTTAGACCATAATGTGGAACACTTAAACAATTTCTGGAAATAGGCCAATAGTACGTTTTCCAAAAACAAAAAAGCATTTTTTTGCATTTTCCATGTTATCAGGAGATAACACTTACATAGTTTTATTGACTTTGCTGGTAAAAGATTGTAAGTCATTTCCGTCGCCGCTTTTAAAATCTCCGACGGAGTTCTATTTTCTTCAAATTCACTACTATCAGACATTTTTACAAACAAAAGAAGACGTAGGCAAGGAGATTACTATTAAGATTCTGTATGAGGCGCCAAAATAAATTATGAGGACACAGATGATTAATTCTTTTTTTTTTTACGGCCCTGAATACGAACCCTTTTGAGCCATCATGAAGCAATCAAAACTTGTTTGTAGCGCCATAAAAATGGTGAACAGCGTCTATAGGGTTTCATTTACAAAATAAATTGAACGCCAAGGAAACCAGCGTCAATGAAAGGATTCGAAACGCATAAACGTGAAACGTGGTCGTGGACGTCGTGGAATGTGCGCGGGGGCCCTTAAAAGGCGCGCGGGGCGGGGAACAAGCCATCGCTGACTGCTTTGGCCGAGGGCTAGTACCTAGTTTGCGTCTTTCTTACGCACCGCACCATATTCCATTTCGGTTCGGTATCAACCCTAGCGTTACGCGCTTCGGCTCAAGGTCACCTGCGTTCGAACTCTCACGTACAGGGAGTGTCGCCGCTGTGCCTGTATCGTAACAATAAAAAAATTTCCGTTAAACTTATATTTTCAAAGGTACTACATAGGTACCTACGTCATTGCTCTTTGTATATTTTTTAAATGTTGTTATTGTGTCCATAAAGTACGTAAATATAAAATCGTTCTAAAGTTTATAATTTGAAATTTACGACATGCGATTAGATAAAATCAGTTTATTAGTTATTTTTCCTCGCAAGTGTGTTGAAAAACATCGTACAAATTTAAACTAAACACACTCGGCTCTATTACGCCCTCCCCTTCGGCTCGGGCTGAATATCCGCCTCGTGTGTTTTAACCACCATAACGTACTTATATCGTAATGTACTAATATATTATAAATTGTCGTTTGTCCGGGGCGCAGGTTCGCGTGCGCTAACTTCAGGACGCACCTGCGACGGCACACGGGCGAGCGGCCCTTCCAGTGCTCCGCCTGCCGCAAGACCTTCGTCAGCGCCGCGCGGCTCAGGGAGCACTGCCGCGTGCACACAGGTCAGTGCTGTATGTAGACACACAGGTCAGTGCTTGTAGACATACAGGTCAATACTGTATATGTAGACACACAGGTCAATGCTGTATATGTAGACACACAGGCCAGTGCTTGTAGACACACAGGTCAATACTGTATATGTAGACACACAGGTCAATGCTGTATATGTAGACACACAGGCCAGTGCTTGTAGACACACAGGTCAATGCTGTATATGTAGACACACAGGCCAGTGCTTGTAGACACACAGGTCAATACTGTATATGTAGACACACAGGTCAATGCTGTATATGTAGACACACAGGCCAGTGCTTGTAGACACACAGGTCAATGCTGTATACAGGCTGACTTTTTAAACACTGTCCAAATTTTAAATTTTTCTTCCTCCATACATATCAGCGCTCAGACAGACGGATTTTGTACGGGAGGAGGAAAATTTTTTATCGATTTTTAATAACTTTTTTTGTAGAAGTAGTTCAGTATCATGGACTGAACTTGCTCCAAAAATTTAGACAGTGTTTAAAAAGTCACCTATATAGTAGACACACAGGTCAGTGCTGTATATGTAGACACAGTCAGTGGTGCATATGTAGATTTCTATGTAGAATAGAATATGTATTATAGAATATATATAAACCAACAACTATTTTTTGGTCTTCAAAATTTAATTTAAAAAAAAATTGACAATGCAGTTTTTAGATTTTATCAAAATGGCGGAGAATGCAGGTTAGAATAGGTTTATGAAATTTGGCATTCGTTTAGATCTAGCTAATAGAATTTTTAGATTCAAAAGGGTTGCCGATGTTCGCGAGTTCACATTTCGGGCCAAACAACTACTTATGCAGATTCTGAATATTTTCTCTTCATTTCAGGTGAAAAACCATTCGAATGCACGGTCTGCAACCAATCGTACGCCACGAAATCACATCTAACGAAGCATTTGAAGGTACACGAAAACGAGAAGAAAACTAAGAAAGTCCGCGTGAAACGTATAGACGGTAATGAAGAGCAGCCTCTAACACACGAGCAGGAGATGGCGATGGAAGTCTCCGGCGAGTTGGTCGTCCAAGACGCATGCGAACAAGACGCTGAAATATTGGTAGTCGAGAACAGTCAAATTGAAACGTTTCAGAGCGCAAACATATGCCTCAATGACGTCACGTACGTAAACAACGATAATATAAACTTAGTCACAATGAATGAAGGTGGCGTGAGCATTTCCTCGGGTGCCGTGTTTGATGGCTCCGTGGTGAAGCTGTACCAGTTCGACCAGAGTCTGGTACAGATTCACAGCTCTTGCGCACAAGTTACCATTAGCAAAATTACTAGTAAAATGACTGCTAACTTTTAATGACAAAGATATATATAAAATAAATACTTACATCTTATATAGATACATATTGTCGCCTGTTTCTTACAGGGCGCTTCGTCGCATTATGTCCCCTAGTCGCAAAATGCCCCTTTCGCAAAATGTCCTCTTTTGCAAAATTACTATTTTGTATAGAATGATCTATGAAAAAGAAAAATTAGAGTCAAATATGTAAAATAGTCGCAGTAGATATGTATCAGGGATTATTATTGTTTCTTATTAGTACACACCCTTGGTTCTAGCAGAATTATCAGTGTTGCAGCTCGACCAGTTCGTCTGACATCATGCTGAGTGGACCTTTTCACTATCTAGATCACTTCTCGCAGTACAATCACATTGCATTACTATAAACCTACTATTACTTCTCTACTAGATCTCTGATAATCATTATGTGACTTATTCCTGTACCTATGGCCTTTTAGTGAATAAAGATTTTATCTATCTACGAGTATCGTTCATTGTTTTTTATTATTGCTAAAAAAAGGTTTTGTTCACACTTGTATTATTAGTTTAATAATGATTTTAGACAAAATGGAAATTCTGCGGAAGGGTACATTTTGCGAAAGGGACATTCTGCGACGAAGCGCCACAAGGGTAGGCAGAGACAATGGACCTCCGCATGCTACGATCCTAGCAGACCTCTTTCGCTTTATCTACACTTTTCACTCTCTTGATATTATCCTTCGGTTACTGGTGGTTCTAACCTCCTTTTTCCAGAACGTCTGCAATTTGACCCTGTCCTGCTCTTCCATTCACATTTGCCTTATACATATTATTTGTAAATGTCTCTTTTCCACTTAACTCCACAGTCAAGAGAAAGCTCTTAAATGAAGTGAAGAATTTCTTTTGTTTTTATTTTTTATCCATCCTTTCTACTTACATGCCCAAACCATATTACAATAGATAGATAGACAGATAGATAAAATGTTTATTTGAAAGATCAACACACAGTTTACAGACTTCATAAAATAATAACATATCAACTAAAATATAAAATAAATATGTGCCATGACCCTCCAAATTGGCATATTAAGGCTGTATCAAAATTTTCCGGGGTCCAGTGCTGCCCCCATTTAAAATAAATCATTTCAAAGAAAACGGAGACATCATTTAAAATTTTGCAACTATCAAGTCCTAGATAACCCTTCAAAGTATTTTATGAACTACTGTTTACAGTTTATAATGAGAGCATCAAGCTTTACTACGCACATTTGCCAAAAGTGGCCGTTTTTCGCAAATGTGTGTAGTAAAGCTTAACGTTCTCACTTTAAACTGTAAACAGTAGTTCATAAAATACTTTAAAGGGTTATCTAGGACTTGGTAGTTGCAAAATTTTAAATAATGTGTCCGTTTTCTTTGAAATGATTTATTTAAAATGGGGGCAGCACTGGACCCCGGAAAATTTAGGTACGGCCTTAATATAAATACCATATTAATCTTAACTGTTTGTCTCAATCACGAAGCATATACAAACATTTATTTTGGCGACCCTGCCAGGATCCATGTAGGGAGGCGAGGTAAGGTGGATAAAGCAAACAACCACATCGGACGAACTATGAACATATATTGCGAGAATACCATCCGTTACATTATAATGTATGTATGTATATAAGTATAAGATATGACTAACATATAGGCACTTTAATGGAAAGCAAAAAAGTATTTTTCATATTTCCATTTATGTTGTTTAGAGAAAGTTGTTCAGTATCATGGACTGAATACACCTTTAAGTTTAGTTAGTATCAGTATATTTTGTTAGATCCTGTATGTTTCGCGATTGTTATATATATGTATATGCGTATATACTACAGAGAAAGTAAATTATTCAAGTGGCATGACATCATCACCGGAGTGTGAGGCGGGTGGAAATGGTCACGCACACACCTGTGTGAAGCAATGAACGTCATCAAATAATTTGACTAGAAATTATATTTATTTCAAGACACATTTTTCGTTTTATTTGATCCCAGTAAGTATTTGCTTGCGCATTCTTCGGGAACCTAATCATCATTAGCGTATTCGTGGTTGCATCGTCAGCGCTTACGCTTCAGAGCCCGGGGTCCGCTACCTACCTAGGCGATTCGACGAGGTTACTGGTTTTTTACACAGAGCGACTGCCGTCTGACCTTCGCAACCCAAAGAGTAGATTATAACCAATCCTAGGATCTACTAATCTAGGTATCTACAAACGCAAGATGGCGTTCGGGACCAACAGCTTTACGTGCCTTCCGAAGCACGAAATCATCTTTCTTTTCGGATAATCAGGTGATTCAAGCCTGCAATATTCTAACCAGACTGGAAACAACTTTTTACTATGTATGCTTCCCATTGGGATTTGAACCCACCACCTCCAGATCACAAGGCAGACGCCTTGACTACTGGCCCACGGAGGCAGTCGGGAGCCTAATCCCTGTTCGAAAATTTTCGCCAAAAGTCAGACCCGGATGCTCCAATAGTATTAATTAGTCATGAATTAACATATGTTTATTAGAGACATTTAATAATTGCTATGTAATTAGTTAATTTAGTCAGTCTTACAAAACCAAGGGGCGGACCTTTAACCGCGAACGTCGGATTAATCCGACAAACATTTTCGTACCCATTTCGCGAGCGTCGGATTTATCCGACCAATAACTGGATATTCACAATTCTTCGCGCTGGGAGCACGACAACTGATATGTCTCGCGGTGAAAGGGTTAATTAGCTCGCCCAATTAGTTTTGACAAGGGCTTAGGCCCTTTCCTTGTACCGTTCAGTATTGTCGGGTTTTTGAATGCGGAATCTATACTCTAATATTATAAAGAGGAAAGATTTGATTGTTTATTTGCATTGAATAAAGTAAAAAGTAAAAAATCGTTTATTTCTCCAAAAATCTTACAATACGTAGAAAAACAGTAAACGGTTTCATAACCGTTTGAGTTACCAGCACCGATTGAAGGAGACTGGAGACTGATGAAGGCTGAACCTGTGTTACAGTTCTCCAGTGCCCCCGCCCTTGGATTAGGTACATAGTTTAAAATATAATCTAAATTAACTGAACATTACTAGAAATAACTATTATTAATTTAACTCACAAGCTTCAATCCAGACAAACATGGATTCATACATTGCAACCTGAGTAAAAGCTGTAAAGAAAGTAATTGTAATTGTAATTTATAAGAAAGTAATCGTAAGTAAGAAGTAATTTATTGAAGGGTAAGTAATAAACGTTCAGAGTCATCGTAGGATAGCGTTAGGAGATATTTAGAGAGAAGGCGTTTACATGAGTAATTAGAGAGAGACAGGATATTAAGAGTAGCATGAAGTTTATTATACAAGAATGGTCCCGTGAAACAAGGAAAGCGATGCGAAAATTCGGTTTTGAAAGGGGAGGAAGAAGCTACAAGTCGGTTACGTCGAAGTGAGTTTGGGTTATACGGGGTAGATTTATGCTGTTGGAGGACGGTATTTAATATATAAAGCTGACGAACTGTATGGACTTCACAATATTGGTATAATTCACTGGTTGGAAAAAGAAAGGGTTTGAAAGTGCAGACCTTGAGGAGGGCTCTTTGAGCTCGCTCAGCTTTTATTAATGCGGATTTACAGGCACCACCCCATACGGAAAGACAATATGTTAGTAAAGACTGACCCAGAGAGAAATATACCATTTTCACTACATGGGGTTCAGCAACATGCCGTAGACGTCTAAAGATGTGCATTAACCTGCGGATTCTCCCAGCAGTAACATTTAAGTGTTCCTTAAAATTTAAATTTTTATCAATTATTATGCCTAAATATGTTACTTTATCAGAAAGGGATGGGGAAGGGCATGAGCAGGTTGTAGCAGAAGAATTTGGGTGGGAGTGAGCAACAATACGAAGTTTAGATATGATTTTATTTTGTTTATCGAGGTTATGAATTGAGAAATTTAGTAACTGAGTTTTTTGAACGTTAAGAGAAAGGAGGTTAAGGCGAAGCCAATTTGAGGTAATGTCGAGACCGCTTTGGGCGTGGAGGTAAGTACTTTCCCAAGTTTCTGCTGAAAAGAGAAGAGCTGTATCATCGGCATAAGATATGATCTTACCATGGGGGATAATGAGAGAGAAGAGATCATTTAAATAGACCAGAAAAAGGATCGGTCCGAGTATGCTACCCTGGGGTACACCGTAGAGTATTGGTAAGTCCGAGCTTGATTGGCCGTCTACCAAAACCGACTGCACTCGATCAGAGAAGATCAGAGAATAGGCTCAGAAACTACTGGACCGATTTAAAAAAATATTTCACCATTGGAAAGCTACACTATCCCCGAGTGACATAGGCTATGTGGGTACCACGGGCGAAGCCGGGGTGGACTGCTAGTACCGTTTTCCGGTTTCATCCTCAGCGGTGACGCTTCAGAGCCCGGGGTCCATTACCTTACCCTAGGTGATTTGACGGGATTACTGGTTTTTACACAGAGCGACTGCCCTCTGACCTCCGCAACCCAAAGGGTAGACCAGAACCAATACTGGGATAGGTTAATTCTTAAGCGTCATTTGCTAGAGCGAGAGAGAGCGACGGAACGCTTCAGCACCGGCCGTCCTGCAGCGTTCCGTCGCTCTCTTTCGCTCTAGCAAATGACTGTTCTGAGCGACCGAAAAAGATAGCAGCATAGGAAAGTGCTGCTCCGTGCTGATGGATGAGATCCAACCCTTAAACTAACACTAGATGGCGTTAGGGACCCACCGCTTTGCGTGCCTTCTGAATCAAAGAATCATCTTTCTTTACGCATAATTAGGAGATTCAAGCCTGCAACATCCTAACCAGACTGGAAACAACTTTTTACAAAGTATGAGTATGCTTTCCAGTGGGATTCGAACCCATGACCTCCGGATCACAATGCAAACGCCTTGACCACGGAGGCAGTCGTGGTACCTTGTCTGGAATATTCAGATTCTAACTTTTAGATTCTGATTCCGAACGCACAAAATCGCAATCAACTAAACAAATGGTTTATATACAAAATGCCCTTCGTAAGTGTATGGAAAATTCCGGATCCGGACTATTTCCGTGCTCCGGAAGTCAAAGTCAAATTTTTTTATTCAATGTAGGATAAATAAATCACTTTGAAGGTCATTATTTTTAGTGCAAAAGCTAGGTATGTACCGATACTAGCGGAGCTAATCTGAATATTCCGGACGTGGACGCTCAGCCATTGTGTCACGTCACGTCACGCACGTAGTTCTCTTTAATCTGTGGTGTACCTACTTCATGCCTACGAATGCTTACGAAGTGGCAATGGCAAAGCCGTTCCCAAAAAAGGACCTAAAGTTACAGGTCTCCCTTCCGCGGGCGTGAAGTTTAAGTATCCGACCGAACAAACCTACAGAATCACTTCAGGTCAAAGTTCTAGTTAACAGAAACACATCAAGTTTCGACAGTTCTCTTCGTATTCGCCTTAATGCCACCTTCATAAAGCTCATATGTTCATAATGCTTATGTTTAAAAATGTAACATTCCCAAAAAAATTACCTAAAGTTATAGGCGTCCCTTTCTAGCAAACTGTCAGTGCAATAAAATAGAAGGGGAGGGAGAGCTATTACGTAGTAACTTTAGGTATATTTTTTTGGGAACGGCTTTGCCACTCGTAAGCATTCTAGATTGTATACAATTTCTATGCTGCAGACCAACTGTCAATGCAGACTGCAGGTGTATAGGAAGTGAAGTGACATTGACAGACATCATGACATGATTGACATATTGTTGTGATATTGTTATTTGTTGATTTGTTTCAATGAATGATTTGTTTATTTATTTTGTTCCGTGGATAATTCAGTATTTATGTATACGTTTAGGTAAATAAAAGAGAAATTGGTGTTTTGTTGTTAACAGGAAATTAACTGTAACGATTATTCGATTATTATATTAACTTGATAGGTACGGCGATTTTTTCCTGGTATTAATGTCTTATCGCTCGATAGGACAATGATATTATCCGATATTAAAATATTGTTTGAAATTTACTAGTTAAATCTTGAAAGGTATATTTCATTGAGAAAACAATGGAGGATTCCAATCCACATCTAATATCGTCAGATGACAGTTGCGACTCCGAAATAAAGATTATGAAAAGTCAACTTACCGGTGGGTATCAAAATGTAATAATGTAAAAGTATCAATACTTATCTGTTTCATTAAAACCTGCTTTGCTCATTGGAGCTATATCCTTGATCCCTCCTAGCTATATTATTGTTTATTCTATGTTTTCTTGTAATTTAAATGCCTGCTCCTGTCAGTGGAGAAGTCTCCATTATTCTCTTGTATCATTTTATATTTTGGTCAACTAAACTACATTTTCAGAGTATGGATTAGATGACGAAAACCTAAGTAAAGCAGAAATGATTGATCTCTTACAAGCTTTGAAAAACTCCAAAGAATCCGTGCAGGATGCGGAACCTGAAAAGGTAACAGGATTCTCTAGTAGGGGCCTCCAAATATTTGTAAACATTTACCATGGTATTCATAAAAATATCTGCACTTTTTACTTGTTTTTTTACTGTCAAATTCATTAAAGTCTACACGGTACACACTATATGATTGCTATAATAAGAGGGCAGTTTTTTTAATGAGTATAGTGGTTAAAATTCAACATTTTAATAATTATAATTCTGAATATTAATTATTAGTCTGCAGAATCTCTTCTTCACTATTATTTTCCATCTTGTTCCTTTATATTTACATCATCATTTCAGCCGCATAAGGTCCACTGCTGGACATAGGCCTCTCCCAAGGATTTCCAAAATGACCGATCTAGAGCGGCCTGCGTCCAGCGCTTTCCAGCGACCTTAGTCAGATCGTCTGACCACCTTGTGGGTGGGTGTCCAACGCTTCGCTTGCCAGTACATGGTCGCCATTCGAGAACCTTTCTGCCCCATCGGCCATCGGTTCGTCGCGCTATGTGTCCCGCCCTCTGCCACTTCAACGAGCTAATCCGCTGGGCTATATCAGTGGCTTTTGTTCTCCTACGAATTTCCTCATTTCTGATTCGATCACGTAGAGAAACACCGAGCATAGCCCTCTCCATAGCGCGTTGAGCGACCTTGAGCCTTCTTATGAGACCCATAGTAAGGGACCACGTTTCAGAACCGTAAGTCATCACTGGTAACACACATTGACATAACACATATACACTTTAGTTTTGAGGCACTGAGGTATTTTGTATATTTACATGGTCGTTGCAAAATTTATTTTCTCCAATTAACATACAAGTAGGGTAAGGAAGCCGGTTAGCGACCAGTTAGCTGAGTTACTCACTTCAGATGAGTAAAAGAAAATGTTACCTACACGCGACATTTATTATGTAAGTGTGAATTAGTCCCAAGTATAGTCTAGTTTAGATATAAAACATAAAATACAATACTTTTACCCATTAAATATTATAAAAAGCTGAAAAAGTGAAAAAATAGCCATTTCGCCGGTTGGCAACCACTTTTGTCAGTTTACGACCACCAGCAAGCTGGTTTGCGACCACTATTTTAATATTTAAAATATACCAATAAAACATTTATAACTGATTTAAAATATATGCTTTATTTTGCCTTCAAATAAAGAATATTTTTTACATACCTAGTTTATGTTAAAAAATATTGTCTATTTTTATAATTTGTTTACAAGTACAGGTATCTAGCGTCACTGTTTGTAGGTAAATTAAACAAAGTTCCTTTAAAATTGGCAGTCGCATACTAAAGAATTGCATCTTTACACTTTATCAATGTTTCACTCTAAATTGTTACAGTCCTATATAAACCATTAGGATCAGAATAAGCAAAACAAAATAATGTCTTATTCGTCGGATTGCGACCACGTGGCCGCAAACCAACATTTTAGCAAATATGCACTTCGGTTTTCCGACCACTGGATTTTATTTTAAAATAAAGTATAAAAATAGCAAAATACTACTTAATTAATATGAAAACTTAACTATTGTACTAAAAAAATATCTTACTTGTGTATACAACATGAAATAACTAATGAATCTTACCATTAAGCGCCGAGCGTCGTGCTATTTCTTTTTTAACTTAGGTACTACTCAAAAACACACCGCTGAATCATCACGCGAATTGAGTAATTTTTCTTTGGGGCTAGGGTAAACCATTTGTTTCAAAGTGTGTAAATTCATATTAAATAATCATTTGAGAAACGCATAAGATTTATTTTTTATTTGTGTTATCTCTAGAAATAGTATTATCTTGATTTTAAGACACTAAGTCCGTCAAGTGGTCGCCAACCGAAGGATGGTCGCTAACCGGCTAAGCGACCCTATATCAACTATATTCCTATTGAACTAAAGTTTGATTTAACATATCTGTTGAAAAATTACTGATCCATTTGGATAATATTGCATCAATGAAGTACCTACAGCAACCCATTTAATGTATTTTGTAAAATAAATACTCTTTTTAATATAACAGGTGGAGGATGGACGAATTGAGATTGAAGATACGGAGTCCCCAAAAAAAGCATTGAAAAGGAAATATGTGAATGTAAGTGACAGAAGACTGCCTTGGAGTCTTTTCCCCAGCAACATGAGCCACATGGAAAAAGCACAAACTCTAGCAGTTTATGTCAAGTTAATGTCAATAAACACATACCACCAGGCCAGACAATCAAGTACCTTTGCCAGTTGGCCGCTTCCCATCCAAATTATAGAAGAAACAACCAGAGTTCAGCCACTACGGTCCACGAGAAGCGGACGTTCGTTCCCAATCTATTGTGGATTTGATGATGACTCTAATGACTTAGACTTCGTTGTTAGTAAACCTAAGAAGAGGAAGGTGTCGGGAAGCGAACCTAACAACAGTGATAATATTACTAAATCACTAAGTTTAAAAAGAAAACAGTCTAAAGATGAAAACATTAGGCCAGTGAAGGAGGCCAAAACCAGCATTGAAAGTAATGTAATTGAAATTATATCTGATACCAAGGTGAAACCTAAAACTGACCTGTTTACTCTGATTGAACATTGATGTGATTGATTATATCTAGATGTTGTGTAGAAGATATTATTTGAGATATAAATATCTATTTATTGTATGTAGAGTGAAGAGTACATAAACTTGTTAGCACTAATGACCTTAAAACTATCACATTGCGTTATTATTTCATTTTTGTACAGAGGAATTAATGCGATACACCTTTTAATTCCTGTGTATAAATAATGTCTACACCAAATCACATGTACGTACAGATATGGTGTGCGATGGATGTTGAATCAAGTCATACTTCACCTTCACTTATAATAACGTGTTACGTTTGACGAATATGCAATTAATAGACACTTGATGATTACACAAAATAAGGGATTCATTGGTATACAAAAGAACAAAAATTATCACATTTTCATTGCTAAATGATTACAAAATATATGGAGCTGTTAAAATCGCTTGACCGGTGTGTGTACACAATTTTCAAACTTGACCGTTTGTATACTCCATTCTGGTCTGGGATAAAAGAAAAACCTTACAATGTACCTGCTTCTCTTGCCGCGCAGATCGTTAAAGCCAATCGAGGGAATGGGCAAAAGTGCGAATCATGTCAATAGGCGATGCTGCTAGCAACTATATACATCGTGTTAATGAAAGAACGCAAAACCTCAGCCCATGTAACTGAACAACTTTTGTTTAACAACTTTCACGAAACTAAAAAAAATTTGCTCATCTAGTCAATTTGTACCAAAATCCGTTTTTTTTTTAATAATCAGAATTTTTTTTTAACTTCAGTTTCATGGGCTGCGGTACCATCTGAGAGGTTTTGCGTTCTTTCATTAATACGATGTAGATATCTTTTTTACACCTCGCCCTCTATCACGCTAAGGCCTACGTTATGCGGACGCCCTGGGCGGGTTCAGTCTGTCTCTGTCACAAACTGTACGTGCGACAGAGACACGTGACCCGCGACGGTTTCAGCTATCTATCGCACGTGGGGCACAGAATACAGTAAGAGTAAACAGAACGGAATCTAAGGTACGCGCAATATGCGTCCCCGTTCCCCGTCCCCGCACCTCTCCCCGGTTCTTGTGGACCAACTTGTGTCATTGAGGCGAAAACGGAGGAGAGGGGCGGGGACGCATATTGCGCGTACCTTAGGAGATTCCGTTCTGTTTACTCTTACTGTATTCTGTGCGTAGGGTTTGTGACAGAGAGGAACTGAACCCGTCGCCCGCTTAACGAAGCGGACGCCCTTAATTTTTTTCCCTAAGGGTTGGATCTCATCTGTCAGCACGGAACAGCACTTTCCTATGCAGCTATCCTTTTCTGTCGCTCAGAACAGTAATCTGCTAGAGCGAGAGAGAGAGAGCAACGGAACGCTTCAGCACCGGCCGTGCTGCAGCCTTTCGTCGCTCTCTCTCGCTCTATCAAATGACGCTTCTGAGCGACAGAAAAGGATAGCTGCTGCTTGCTGTTCCGTGCTGACAGATGAGATCCAACCGTAAAAATATGTAGTTATCACCGATAAGTGCTGTCGTCAAGTTGTGAGATATATGCCTCTAGGCTTAAAAAAAGAATGAAAACTCAATGAAATATCAGTAACTTTAATTAAATACCTACCTATCTACATTAACATTACTCTTAAAAACTACTTTTAAGACCGAAAAACCTTGCTTCCATCGCCTCTATTGTGCGCGACTGTTTTGACCAGGCTCGGAGAGGCTGCTTTGAGATCATACGCCCAGCCGATTCTGGCGAACATGTCGAGCACCCGCGTGGTCAGGTTGAGCGAGGACCCTAGCTCAGACGCCTTGTAGTCCCAGGGGAACGTGTGGTGGTAGTTGTGCCAGCCCTCGCCCATAGCCACTATGGAGACCCCCCAGTTTTCCGCTGGCATGATGTTTCTGCAATTGTAAAAACCTTCATTGATTTCGAAATATGATAGATATCATTTACCGTATTTTTGATATTTGAAGGGTTATAACCCTTCAAACAATTTTATGAACTACTGTTTAGAGTGAGAACGTTACCTAAGCTTTTCTTAGCATTTTTGCGAAAAACGCCATCTCCGTTTCCTTTCAAATAATTTATTTCAAATGGGGGCAGCACTGGACCCCGAAATATTCATGTATCCCCTTAACACAAGGTATAAGTATTTATTAGCCAGAATTTAAAATTAAATTAAAAAACCCCCGACTTTAAAGCTTATTCATCAAAAACATAGCTAAAAATCATCCAGACAGACAAGGCTAGGCTGGCTTCCGATAAAAAAAACTGATCGAAGTCGGTCTACCTATTCGTTTAGGAACTACGATTTCACAGACAAGTCAAACTTATCTATAACAGCCCTGTTTTTCGTCGGGGGTAAAAAGGGAAGGGGATGATGAAACCCTAATAAGTATATAGGCAGAGCGTGAACTATTTTATGGGCAGATTCAATCCAATATGATGTAACTTTTTATTTCTGTTTCGGTCAGTCAGTCTACTTAAGGGTTAACTGGAGGGACGAAATCCCATACAAACGTACTTTCGTTTTAATTTCGAAACCATAAAACTCATCGTATTCAAATTTTTTACAAGCATTAAGATGATAAATATCTAGATCTGTAATTAGTTTTGGTTCGAAAATAATAAACAAAAAAAAAAGTTATAGCAACTTAAAATTTGCCTTTTTTATCGACGAAATCGAGTAATATTTAACCGCCTATTACACTTATAATTATATTTTCGATCCTTATGGAAACTAATTATACTTACGACTAGAGTGAAGACTCTAAATTCCAAATAATTTAGTTTTATTTGGGTATGTATCGTATTTATCGAAATAAACGAAAACTACGAAAACCTTTCGATTCATGGCCTATAACGGCCCGTTTATTACACCTCTTCCGTTTATCACCCTTATTACACCTCGCGCGGGTGCCGGCGGTGTGACGGATTCTCTGTCTCGTTTTTTTAGCGCCCTTTCTCTGTCTCGACGAAATAGCAACACGACGAAGCGCGTCGGTAGGCAACTCGCTTTGGATTTCGCCCGCGCCTCCAGTACCACCTTAAGTGGGAGGTTTTTTGAAACGACTTGCGGCAGGAGACAAAAAGAACAACCAGTGGGTTCCAAATAAAACACAATAGCCATCCAAAATACCTGGACGTAACCTTTGACAGGACCCTAAGCTACTAAACACATTGTTTCAATCAACACTAAGCAGAAAGTTTCAGCTAGAAACAATGTGCCTCGCCCTCTCACTTCTTCTAAATGGGGTGCGTCACTTGATGTCCCCCTTCGCACCTCCGGCATGGCGCTAAGGCGCTATGCTTTTCAGCAGGTGAATATGTGCTTCCAATTTGGAATATGCCATCGCGGTGTCGAATATATCACTCAATGAAACTTGTCACCAACTTTCTCACCCCGCAAGAAGAATTCTGACCATGATTTGGCCAGATCCACCTGGAAGTCTACGAACCCAGGTGGGCCGCTAAAGGCAAAGTTGGAAAGACATTTTTAATCGACCGCTCGCAGAATATCTGTCAGTGTGGCTTCTCCACAAACCATGGCGTAATTTCGTATCCTGTGCCCCTTCACAGCCAACGAAAGAGCTTGTAAGGTTGCCCTTTACTGGAGTAAACTAAGAGGAAGAAGTTATAATTGATGTATAGAAGGTATACCTTCTATACATCGTAACCTATCTTCTGAATATATTCAGAAGATAGGTTACTTATGCAGGAGTTCTTAAAAAAATCTGGATTCTCTACAGAACTTGGCAGCCTTACAGATCTCAATTCTTTTGTTTGATATTATACTTGGCTCCCATTTCCCATTTCCATCCCATGGTGGGATTTTTTTTACCTACTTGTTTCTGACCAAGCTAAGTTTGCAAGTTTAAGTAACTTTAAGCCTTACCGGTCGTAGGGTTTGTTCCCCCACAGATGCGCGAAGCTGTTCACTGACCACGTGAAATTCAGACTGAACATGTAGCGCAAAAATGCCTGTGACAGGATGGCCATGTCCCAGCGCTCGTCCCAAGCAGCCACTGGCACCAAGGTCGGCAGGATAAAGCAGCAGGTCACTTTGAATAGATTGAAGTATCTAGAATAAGGAGTTTTATGTTAGCCCATTATTCTTCGTCTAAGCGCGTTCCCGGTTGCATCTTCAGCTGTGCTGCTTCGGAGCCCGGGGTGCGCTTTCCTGCTTTTTCTTTTTCAAATATTTAATAACATGCATGTCAATGGTCACCCAAGGATGTCAAAGACCTTGCAAAATGGAGAAGAAAAAGCCGCAACAGTTGAAATGATTTGGCTATAGTTTACGACCGGCCGCCTGCCTGACGTCAACCCTCTTTGGGAATGCAATTGTAGCACAAGATGTGTGTGCTTAGTCCTTTAGTCGCCTCTTACGACATCCACAGGAAGAGATGAAGTGGTCCTATTCTAACCCGGAACCACACGGGTAGGTACCTAATGGTTTTATGTTAGCCCATTGAGTCTTGCAAATTTTGTTTTACAAGGTGGATTTCCTGTGGTGAACGTTACGTTGCCTGGAATAGGTACTACCTGACAAAAAAAAAATATCTTGGGGCACGTCGAATTTTTTATCTTCCTAACCTGACATGGTAGAAATTCGACTCGCACCACGAATTTTTTTAGGAGGTAGATCTAGTCAATCTACTTCAATGTATTTTTGAAGTGAACGCGTTTGGGCTGTTTCGTGATCCGGGGTGCCAATTTTTTTTTTAATTTCTTAGGTATTCTATTTGTGTATAAAAGCGAGGTTAGAACAAACTTACTTTCGCTAGCAAGTTTTTCAACGACGTCACAGAAGACAGTAAGAGTATTACATACAGAACGGAATCTCCCAAAGTCCCGCGCAATATGCGTCCTCGTTCCCCGTCCCCGCACCTCTCCCCCGTTCTCGCCTTGTCGAGGGGCGAGAGTGGGCGAACACACACCCATTGACGTGTGCATGGCGGCACAAGAACGGGGGAAAGATGCGGGGACGCATATTGCGCGTACCTTAGGAGATTCCGTTCCTATACTCTTACTGCTTCTGTGTCGACGTAGTGAAGTGACTTACTTGGTATGAAAGCGCACAAGCGGGTCGTTCACAATGTCACTCATCTCGATCTTGGCGCCCTCTCGCAAAACTGCAGGGTGCTTCTTCATCATGAGCCAGCCGACGTGTGAAAAGAAGAAGCCGCGGCGCGCGTCGTGCGGATCGGCGGACGTCTCGGAGAACTTGTGGTGCACGCGGTGGTCGCGGACCCAGTTGTAGATCGAGTTCTGCACCACAACTTACAATCAATCTTATGAATCAAAGAATCAAATATTTATTCAGTAATTAGGCCTTTGAAGGCACTTTTACACGTCAATAATTTTAGTGTAGTACATTACGTGTAGGTACCTAATGTTTATTAATAATATTATGTATTTAGAAACTTGTCTTTCATTAGTTAAGTGATAAGACTCATTAAATGTTCTTTACATCTTTCCCACAACTAAGTAAGAGCTCATTCGGACGAACGGCACGTTGTCAACGATTGCCGTCGACCTGCCGTTGGCTGCCGTCCGTCAACCTGCCATTGACGGGTTCCCTACGTGTCCGCGAAACACTTTTCTTCGAAAATTGATACATCGCCAACCTTACAGCGAAGCATTCATGGTGCGATGTCCCGATACTGCGAGAGGTTTATTGTTCAACGTTTGTAAACATCGAGCACCTTGCTTCGAGACCTTATTTCTCCAAATTTTGGTTTGTCGATGTAATTTTACTTTAAAAAATTTGTCAATACATTGCCTAGTGTTCATTTTAGAAATTTTAATTGCATTTTTACAAGCTTTTTAAAGTTTCTTCCGACGTTTCTTCTAAGCAATAGTCGTTCTGAAATGCATACATATGTAGTAATTTGAAACATGAATAATTTCTTAATTTTTAAGACACCTATTGTTTTTTTTACTTGAAAGTTTTTTTGATACTTTTGTTTCTACATTCTTTATAGTTATCTTTCAAGTAAAAAAATCAATAGGTGTCTTACCTATTGATTTTTTTACTTGAAAATTTTTTTTATACTTTTGTTTCTACATTCTTTATAGTTATTTTTAAACCGACTTCAAAAAGGAAGAGGTCTTCAATTCGACTGTAATAACGTCTAACAAAATATACTGATACTATTTTGAAGTAAAATTACATCGACTAACCAAAAGTTAAATAAATAAGCTCTCGAAGCAAGGTGCTCGATGTTTACCGACATCTAACAAAAAACCTTTCGCAGTATCGAGACATCGCACCATAAAGGCTTCGCCACAGAATACAGTAAGAGTAAACAGAACGGAATCTCCTAAGGTACGCGCAATATGCGTCCCCGTTCCCTGCACCCGCACCTTTCCCCCGGTTCTTGATGGCCAACGTGAGTCATCGAGGCGAAAACGGGGGAGAGGTGCGGGGACGGGGAACGGGGACGCATATTGCGCGTACCTTAGGAGATTCCGGCCTGTGGCTTCGCTGTAAAGTTGGCGATGTATCAATTTTCGAAGAAAAGTGTTTCGCAGACACGTAGGGAACCCGCCCGTTGACAACGTGCCGTTTGCCTGTATGAGCGCTAAGTAGAAATCATAAAATTCCCCTGGAATCAGATGCTATTCGGTTCATGCAAGATTGGCCAAAAATCTTCCCACCCAAATCATTGTTAGTGAATGTGCTAGTTACCAATTTAAGAAATAAAATAAATGAAAAACGAAATACTTGTTTAAATTTTTTAGGCAAACATTAAGGCGAGATGGGTTCACAATTTGCAATACGGTGCGTGTTTTTGAAAAATCACTGTTATTAAACTACTACAGTTTATTCCTCAAAAAATTTACATAAGAATCTTAAGGATTTTCTACATACACCCACAATAGCCAAAACACGATTAAGCATTTTTGACTCGTTAGAAAAAAAGTACAAACATACCTCTAAATTTGCCTAAATTTACCTTTTTATGGCATATTACTATTTTATACAATCGCCTTTTTATATAAAAATTATACCACAAAATGTATTATCTAAATATTTAGTCGTTTTGGCAACAAAAAATATTATAAATACGAGTATAATACAAAAAAAATAATAATTAAAAAACACAGTGAAATATTCGTCCAGACCGAAGAAAGGCCCGGAGCCGTGCTCGACGATATTTCGCAGTGTTTTATTTATATATTTTTTTTTTTGTAATATGTCTATCTAAAAACTAAAAAGTATGTCTTTTAAAGGCAAAGTTAGGCAAATTTAGAGGTATTTATGTTTGTGATTTATTTCTATCGAGCCGAAAATGCTCAATCTTGTTTTGAATATTGTGGGTGTCTGTAAAAAATCCTTAACATTCTTATGTAAAATTTTTGAGAAATAAACTGTAGGTATTAGTTTAATTACAGTGATTTTTTTAAAACGCACAGTTATTGGCTCTGAACTGACGGGGCCTTAACAACAACCAGACATAGGGTAAAAGCGGGTATTCCCGGTCAGCTGACAACACCGGTCAGCACACTATCTCGCAAAATATTAGGTTTATTGGCACGCACACTCGCAAAGACGGTGGCGTGTTTGCTCCCCGCACGACGCACCGACCCCCTTTCAGTTCTGACCACGCAGCGCTGAGAACGACACGTGTGTTGGTTTCGCGGCACTTCCTTATAATTTTTTCGTCGAAGAACATAAGACGTGAGTATCATAATATTCATATTTCATTAACTGTTTACATTTATTTTTATTAATCAATCATTTACCTATCCATTTGATTGAATATTCAAAGCAATTTGCAATTAGTTTTTTCTTAAAGTATTATTAATCCTAAAAAATCACAGATGGGTAATGCCGGTCAAGCTGACCGGTATTACCCGCAAGTCAAATAAGCAAGAAGTTGATATTTTTTTTACGGAAAAAAATAGTTTTGTTATGTGTTCGTTATTTATATTCTTTGGTTCATATAAATAAACATTTCTTTTTCATTTTAGAATGCCACGGAATAGAAGCCAAGGTTTGAAGGTGAAATGGAGCCAAAGTGATTTAACCAGGGCATTCCAACTCGTCGATGAAGGGACACCAATTAGAGAAGCAGCACGTTTAACTGATATTCCTTTTTCGACCCTCCAAGAAAGACTGAAAAATAGGAACTCTGACTTACCATCTCTGGGAAGGAATCCATTCTTCACAAAAGAACAGGAAGCGGAAATGGCAGACCAAATAAAATTTCTCGGTAAGATATTTTATGGCTGTACTCCAATTCAAATTAGAAAGATGGCATATGAATATGCTGTTACCAATAATTTGAAACACAATTTTAATGAAGAACTTAGAATGGCTGGCAAAGATTGGCTTACGGGTTTCATGAAAAGAAATAATTTATCTATCCGTAAAGCAGAAGGTACGAGCTTAAACAGAGCAACCGCTTTTAATAAAGAGGAAGTTAATATATTTTTTACGCTTCTTGGGGAGTTGATGGAAAAATATAAATTTTTACCGAGGAATATATACAACGTGGATGAAACTGGTATCACCACAGTACCAGAGCCCGGTAAAGTTATTACTGAGTTGGGGCAAAAACGTGTAGGGTCCATAACTTCTGGTGAAAGAGGGAAAAATGTAACAGTTGTGTGTGCAGTAAGCGCAACGGGTGTGTACCTGCCACCTATGTTTATATATCCTCGTCAAAGACATTCACCAGCTTTAGAAAATGACGGCCCTCGTGGCGCTATATATCGCTGCTCAAAAAACGGGTGGATTAATGAAGACCTTTTTATAGAATGGCTGAAACATTTTGCCACTTTAACAAAACCTTCCGAAACTGACCCGATACTGCTCATATTAGATAATCACTGCAGTCACATCTCTTTAAAGGCGTATGAGTTTTGTAAAATAAACTTCATATCAATGCTGTCATTACCACCGCATGGATCTCATCGCATTCAGCCTTTAGACGTATCTATATTTGGTCCTTTTAAAGCTGCATATAAACAAGAGTGTAATCTTTTAATTAAATCTGAATTGAAACGAACGATCGGTCAAAACGATATTGCATCACTATTTAGAAAAGCTTTTCAAAAGATTGCCACCATACCAAAGGCTGAAGCAGGGTTTGCTGCTACTGGAATATATCCTCTAAACCCGGACATATTTACTGACGAAGACTTTCTGGCTGCTGAAGTATTAAACACCAATGAATCGGCGATGGCGATAGAAGAAAGGCGTCGCATCGACAGTAAGACTCCAGATCAAATCATTCCATTAACCACAGACCTTTATTTGCCAGCACCAAATTCACCATCCATTCTCGAGGATCATAGCCAAACAACTCCAACAATGCCCCAAGTTCTGCAAGAAATAACCAATGATATACCTTCAACTTCAGAAGTCGCGTCCAACAATACATTTCAGCTCCAATCACTAACTGTCACTACTCCAGGAACCAGTGCAGTAACATTTAATCAAGATCTGCGAATGTCAGTAGAAGATTGCGTACCCTCAACTTCAGGAGTCACCGCCAAAGATCTTCTTCCAGTTCCGAAAACACTTGCAAGCAGTAAGAAAGCCTGTCGAAGACAGCACGCAAAAATCCTCACTAGTACTCCTTATAAAGAAGCTTTGATAGAGAAAGAAGAACGAAGAGCAAAAAAAGAAAAGAAAAAAGAATGCAAAGTGACTAAAAAGAATCCAGGAACAAAGACAGCGAAGAAAAGGCCGGCAAAAGTTTCTGTAAGAAAGGTGAAAAAAAGGGTGCTACAAGAAAAGAATAATGAGAGTTCGTCGAATTCAGAAATCGAAATGATTGACGTACGGGATGATGATGACACCGACATTGACGATGAGGAAAACAAGTGTTTGCTATGTCATGATTACGGTCGTAATAATGAGTTATGGTATAGATGCGTTCGGTGCGGGCTTTGGGCTCACGCTGAATGTTCGGGCTGTGAGTCACCCGAAGGCTACACATGCGATTTGTGTCGCTAAAAAGGCTTGACCGGCATTGTGCTCCTACTGACCGACATTACCCGCCACGGCGGCAATAGCGGTCAAAACAAGCTTTTTTTAAAAAAAAATATTATGTTCTTATTACTATACGTATTGATCTCTTTGATTGTGATAATTATAGAATGGTACTTGAAGTTATGTTTCATTAAGAGTAACTAAATAAAAAGTTGATTTTTCTATAATTTTTGTTTTATTTTGCTTAGGTGACCGGCAATACCCGTCCTTACCCTACTATAAAAGCACCTAATGCAAAGAAGTGCCTTGTGTTAGGTATCCCGGACCAGGGACATAAGTAGTTCACGCACCTTTTCTCCATGGATAGAATGCTCCCAGGACAATTTTATATTTTGAATTTTCTGTGTTATATATATATAATAATTGTTTAGTTCAGACAAATAATGTATAGGTACCTTATTTTAAGGTAGGTACCAAGCAGAAGTGGCGACCTCATTTAAAAAAAATTGTTACCTAACTAGTAAATTTGGTGAAAATTTCCATATTTCTCAATGTAAGGCACAAGATAGCCCTTCAAATTATTTTATGAACCACGTTAAAAGTTTTACATTAGTCCGTCTCGCTGTAAAACCCGCTTTCGCCAAAAGTGGCCACATTTGGCGGAAAATTATACCTAGCGAAATATGGAAATTTACACCATATTTACAAGTTAACATTTTATTTCAAATGAGGGCGCCACTTATGCTTGGGATTCACCTTAAGACGATACACGGACTCTAGTGCTGCCCCCATTTGAAATAAATTATTTGTAAGGAAACGGAGATATCATTTAAAATTTTAAGCTACTAAAACTTCGATAACCCTTCAAACTATTTTATGAACCACTGTTTACAATTTAAAGTGAGAACGTGAAGCTTTAGTTTTCATTTTTGCGAAAAACGGCCACTTTTGGCAAAAATGCAAACTAAAGTTTAACAGTGGTTCATAAAATAGTTTGATGGGTTATCTAGGTTTTAGTAGATCAAAATTTTAAATGATATCTCCGTATATAATTTTAAATAATAATTTATGTACAATTTTAAACGATATCCTTTCAAATAATTTATTTCGAATGGACTCCGTGGTAATTATGTACTTATTTCATTATATTTAACAGATTTTAAAGATGTTACATAGATAAACCTAGGAGAGCAGACTTCTTTATGCAATTGTCAGAAAAAACATTCTCGTTATAATATGGAATTGATTTAAAGATTACAGGTTTTTTTAAGAATAAGTAGGTACCTAGGTACAAAGGGTTAGAAAGTATTATAGAACGTACCTGCCCCGCCATCGAGTACCCGATGAGAAGAATGATCTGTAGTGGCCATTTCGCTTTGTAAGACCGGTGGCTCCAGTACCGGTGCGCGCCGGCCGTGACCCCGAAACCAGCGAACTGCCCCATCATAAACGCTACAAAAGATGACGAACAAACAAATAAATATTCACACATGCTTAGTAACCTCGCTTGGTGGCCCGCAGGGCAGTCGGACCTCGATCTTGCAGGCGCCTCGCGCAACAACCTACCCTCTTTATTTTATTTTTTATTTTGGTTCTTAGTTATAATAACAAAACAATAAATAAAATAAAATTTATTTATTTATTACATGAGAAATTCATTAGGCAAGTATTAGAATGACATGCTTTGCAAACAGGTCAAGGGCCTCGCAAAAATCTGGCGCTCGGGGCCTCCCAATGGTTAGGGCCATACTTAAATTTTCCGGGGTCCAGTGCTGACCCCATTTGAAATAAAACATTTGAAAGGAAACGGAGATATCATTAAAATTTTGTTTCTACCAAGCCTTAGATAACCCTTCAAACTATTTTATGAACTACTGTTTGCTTGTTGATAAAGCTTTATTGTACACAAAAGAGAAGCAGATACAAAACAGAAAAGCAAACATACAACGGCGGACTTTCTTGCACATTTGCGAAAAACGGCCACTTTTGGCAAATGTGCGAAGAAAAGCTTCACGTTCTCACTATGAACTGTAAACAGTACTTCATAAAATAGTTTGAAAGTTTGAAGGGTTATCTAGGGCTTGGTGGAAACAAAATTTTAAATAATATCTCCGTTTCCTTTCAAATGATTTATTTCAAATGGGGGCAGCACTGGACCCTGGAAAATTCAAGTATGGCCCTAACCATTGCGAGGCCCTGAGCGCCACTACCTCTGTGCTAATTAAAGCTATATGGACAGGGTAGTTTGATATTCCTTGGGCACATTAGGGGCTAGTTTTTCAAGCCACGACAGTTAGTGCGGCAAGCTTGTATATACTTAGATATTAATGCTATGCCACGTGTTTACAGTACTTATACTATACCTACTAAGTACCTGCAGCGGTAGTGATCAAGGCACTTTTTTATGTTATAGGGCCGCAAACAAACAAGCGGGTCACCTGATGGTAAGTGATCACCGCTGCCCACGGACAACTGCAACACCAGGGGTGTAACAAGAGCGTTACCGGCCTTTCAGAAAGATATAGACTTGTTTTTTGAAGGTTTCAATGTCGTACTAATAATATAATAATAATATTGCCCGTATCTTACTCCATAACCCAGTTATCCGGTCCACTAACATCCCATCCACATAGCCCAAACCAAGTTAATCCTACCCTGGCAATAGTTCGGCAGCTATGGAGGACTGTCATAAAGGTACCAAAAGGCCTCTTCATGTTGGCTTTGGCCCCATGAACGCCTCAAAGGACCGGGTCCCCATGGACCCGTGGCTGAAAAGCGTACTGACATATAATATAATAGTAATGAGGCACTGGCTGTGCGTCTGCGTCAGTCAGGCATCAGATCGATCCTCACTATGCGCACCTTGTACCTCTCAGTTTGTACTCATGTACGATCATTTCCAACTACAATCACTTGCCTCCGATGAAGGGAAACATCGTGAGGGAACTTGCACACGACATGTACACACGAGTGTGTAATAATGACTGTTAGATGAACCAACTTACCAAAAAGTGTAGTTTGCCATTTCGGACTGTGTGAAACACAAATTGTGTACGAGAAATACAACACTGGCACCACATGGAACAACGTAATCAATATCGCATCTATCCATCTAACAGGGGTGACAAAGCCAATATTTTTCTCCCAATTTCTGACAAAAGTCATGAATTTCGGTTCATTCTTTGGCATAATTTCGTCGTAAATGTCATGTTTAAAGATAGCTGTCGTTGTGTTTCCGTTGTTACTGTTTGCCGAGGGGGTTTGGTGCTCTGATGCGAGGAGTCTCCGCCTGGAGCAGCATGTGTAAGTGTGTTGTATCACGGAAGTTTGCGTCGTCACTTGCGTCATCTCTCTGAAGCTGTAACAGAATACCAGAAATAATAAAATCGACACCGACATCTTATTTCTGTGCAAGTACCTACTGTATTTTGTAAGAGAGTATTGTCGAAGTTATTATGATATTTGATTTATCAACTTATTGTTTTTAAGCCATTTAACCTCTATTTTATTCTATTTAAAGATCCCTACACCACAGCACTAAGCTGAGCTGGCCGCCTTTTCGGCATTGATTAGGTATAGTCTATATAGTATGTAAGTGATATTTTGTAAACTGCTTGCCGAATTAAGATCTTCTTTCTTTACTTTCTTTCTTTATTGTATATTGATTATGTACGTCCAGTGGCGTAGCTAGCATGGGTGGCACCCGGTGCGGTGATACACATATATCCCCTACCTGTATACCTACTCATAAGTATGCTCTTGTGAGGTCTTCGGAAACGCGAGCATATCGATTTGTCTATACAAATTGAATTGTATAAAGGACTTCGTTGCATACTTTATGAAGGGTGACACAGACATATGATGTGCTGCGCTCACAATGGCATCAGTACAGTCACAAACATATAGCTAGCGGCATGTCCTGCATTACATTCGCACACGAGTGCGTTATGAAATAAATAAAATTGTATTTATTTCAAACTAGATGTGCCCCTGACTTATTCCAGGTGTAAAAAGGTATTTATATATATATATATATATATATATATATATATATATTTATATATATATATATATATATATATATATATATATATATATAAATATATATATAAATATATATATAAGTACCTGTCTGTGACCCTGCCATATTGGACCAAAGCCGTAGCTGTGCTAGATCTGCCTTATTTTCTCACGAATAATTTCTATGCGATTAAGTAGTGTTAGTATATACAAACTTACCTACTTTCAGTTTATTCATACTTACTCGCTAGTTTGAAAACAGGGCCAAATTTATTGGTGACAAAATAATTAAGATCTAACTCCTCTACGGCAGCGCTTGGTCCAACAGCCGTGTCCCGGAAGGTCCCAGTATGGCTTGCGCCTACATTGCACACATTTATTGTAATAATAAAAACTAAAAAATACGTAGAGGTATTAAATTTTGTTGCCGACTGTACGGAACCTGCATAAGGTACTTCGTAAACCCGTGCCATCTTTATCAATTACGATTATTACGAGTAGATTTTGAACGCTTGAGCCGTGTGGCTTCCGGCTTAGAATAGGACCACTCTTTTTTGTGGATGTCGTAAGGTGGTTCCTTGGAGGCGACTAAAGGAATAAGCAAACATCTCGTGTTTCAACTGCATTCCTAAGAAGGCTTAACGTCAGGCAGTCAATTGGTCGTAAAACTATAGCCTAGTCAGAGTGAAGCGAGCGGACCCAGCTTTGTGATTATTACGGGCATATCTTTATTGGGAGAGGCTTTTAGTCCAGCAGTGGACTGATACTTATAGGTTGGTAAAGAAGAAGGAAGAAGAAAAAAAACTGTATATGCTTTCCAGAAAGATGAATCAAATATTATCAGCATTTGTATGCGTCGGCATGTATGCATGGCCGGGTGTCCACACTCGTTGTACATCGGACGCACTGGCGTATCTGCCGTACGTGGTGGAACAAGCTGTGTGGAGGGGCTGGCACCAGGCACTCATATATACTGTGGAGGATGACCAAGGTATGGACATATTTTACTGTGTCTTAAGGAAGGGCGAGGTGCAGCGCTAGACACTGGCTGTTCCGTAGTGTTGGACAGGACTCGAGTTCTGGACTCGATTCTTTGAGACTGGACTCGTAAATGAGAGCTCAAGCATTTTTGTCAGTGACAATATGACAGACGAGAACTCGAGTCTTTTTACAATAATATATTAAAGGACGCCTTTATGTGTTTTTAAGTCTTTAAAAAAAATGTGAGTTCTATTGCCATTCTGTTAATATAATGTCTGGGCCATAGTATCATACAATTGGGCGTCCGTCAATTCCACAAGCGAGTCAAACTCGACGAGTGTGCCTTATGCCTATTTATATTGAAAATATATCCGCGATGAAGTGGCCGTGTGGTTCCGGGTTAGAATAGGACCACTCCATCTCTTCCTGTGGATGTCGTAAGAGGCGACTAAAGGACTTAGCACAAACATCTTGTGCTACAATTGCATTCCCAAGGAGGGTTAAAGTCAGGCGGTGGCCGGGTGTAAAACTTTTCGCACAAATACATTCCAACATAACATTCAACATTCAAACATAAACTTGGGAAAATATATGTACCTAAGTACTAGTATCGTTGAGTTAGTATCCCTTGACATGAGTTTCAAACTTAATTTGGGGTTAACTCAATCTGTGTAGGTAATTGTCCTTATTTATTTACTTATTAGGATGTCCCGTAGGAAGTCATTTGACTGAAATTATGATGATGTACTTATATCCCTGACTAAAGAACTTAATTGAATCGTAAATAAATACTTTACGGATTGGGCTAGCCCCAAAGTAGGTTTTAAACTTGTGTTACGGGAAAGTAACTTAACGATACTAGTACTTAGGTACATATATTTTCCCAAGTTTATGTTTGAAATCACAAATAATAACAACTACACTACAACTACAATAAACTAAACTAAAACTAAACTTTATATACCTAACTTAAATACTAAAAATAAATTACATAAAACATAAACTACATACATACTTAATATATAAATAAAAAATACCTAGGAACCCTGCAAATCCTTTCCCAAGAAACTTACACTGTGTAAATATGGTGTACACGGACTTTAAAAATACCTATGTATTTGATGTAGAAAATAAATTTTAACTAGACAATACAATTTAAAATCATCTAACTGCATACAAGAACTGAAACTATAAAAAAAACAAATTGTCTCAGTAAAATATCACCCCTCGGAAGCGCGGCCAAGAGGCTGGCATTGCATATTTGAAGATAAATAAATGCACTTGACTTACCTAAAATATTAATCTGTTGTTTTGATACACTAATTCGCGGGTCAGTATCGTCACAGTCACGAGTGCAGTTTACGCGTGCAGGCCGACTAGACAAGAGCACGCGTGCGAAATCCATCAGCACTGCACATCCGTCGCATACCCCGCTTATCTGCCGGACGTGCGATTGTGGCATCTTCGAATCGGACAAGTGAATCTCTGATTAATCACGTTCGCTTATTTTCATGATTGAATTTGATTGTTGGAATGTCAATTTTGTGAGTCATTGCTCAAATATCATGTTTAAACACCACTTTGTTGGAATTGGACTGAGTTCTTAGTTCATCATCATCATCAGGTCTTTTTTAGTTTCCACTGCAGGAGCATAACCCTCTTTGTACTACCAAAGCCATACTTGACCAGAGTAGCCAGAGGATTTAGCCTACACTGTCGAACTGGCCAGGCGGGTTGGGAAGGTCTGATTGATGTTTATATAAGCTTCGTTTAGCTTGTGTTTCCTAAGTCGCCTTCTACGACATCCACGGGAAGACTTGGAGTGGTCTTATCGTACTCTACCGGGAACCACACGGCAAATCACCAATGTAATGCGAAAACTTTTGGCTGTAGGCACAATTATTTTTAAACCTTGTCTGGTTTTAGTAGAGTCACTTTGACAATTAACTGAAAGACTGGAATCTTATTTTTTTAATGGTAGAGTCTGAGAAAAATACCATTTACATGAATAATATATTTTTTTAAATAATACTTAGTACGGACATGTCATGGCGGGATGCTGAACATCTGTCTAATAAAATGGATAAGTTGAAGGTAGATGGCCACAGAGATAGAACAGATATTATGGACGGACAATAGCATTTCTGGCTAATCTAGAAACTGAGACGCTGCGCTCGCTGCGCTCGCAGCGCTCGCTCGGCCTACTAAGCTACAATCTAATTATCACATTTCTCACACCTACGTTTTACGAACAATCACCAGGAATACTTAATGGGACACTTAATACTAAAGGACCAAGCACAAACATCTCGTGCTACAATTGCATTCCCAAGAAAGGTTAACGTCAGGCGGCGGCCGTCTGTAAAACTTTTCGCACAAATACATTCCCAAAGAGGGTTGACGTCAGGCAGGCGGCCGGTTGTATAACTATAGCCAAATCATTGAAAGTGTTCCGGCTATTTCTTCTTCATTTTACAAGGTCTTAGGCATCCTTGGGTGACCATTGACATGCATATTATATTTGGAGAAGAAAAAGCGGGAAAGCGCAGCCCGGGCTCCGAAGCAGCACAGCTGAGGATGCAGCCGGGAATGCGCTTAGACGAAGAAGAAGACCAGGAATACTTAATGGTTTCTTAGAATTTTGATGATCAGTAACAAAATCGATATACTTTGGCTGGTACTTTACACATAGAAGCTATAACTTTATGGAATTGACCATACTTAAAGATGACAATGATATAATAGTTAACGCGCCTTTAGAAACACAAAAAAACTCGAGACATCTTAAAGTCCGTATTTACCTTACTTGTGTAAGGGCCATAACTCAAATTAACAATTTGGTAATGTTTTCATAGAATGCAACTGGGCAACTGTGCGTCTAATGAAATGTCTGTCAGTGAACGGGGTGGCGTCCGTGGCGAACCCCACGATGGACGTCCGGCTGCAGACCATACTGGGGGTCGTCATACTAACACCTCGGCTACATAGGAACCGTACGTCATCACTGAAATTACTTTTAAAGAAGGTAAGCAAGAACTTTTTTTTTAATACGTTACCACAGACGTTACTCTAATAGGTAGGTATGATACAAACAAAGAAGTACCTATGTATTATTTATAAGTTTTAATAGGTACATTAAAAAACAATTAAAATACAATACAATACAATACCCTTTATTGCACAAAAGAAAAATACAGGACATAATTGTACAATAAAGTTTTTTAAATAAATAAATAATTTTAAAAACTAGAAATGCGCAATAGGCGGCCTTATCGCTAAGCAATTTCTTCCAGGCAACCTCGTTTAAATAGAAATAAACCGGCCAAGTGCGAGTTAAACTCGCGTGGTGAGCTTTCCGTACAATCAATTGAATTCTTATAGGTTTTCCTGTAATCTGCAAGCAATGAACTATATTTTGTATTTTTTTCAAAATTTTAGGCTAAGTAGTTTCGGAGATCAGGGGAGAATGGTTAATATTCTTCTTTAATGAATAAAATCAAAACTATGCATTTTACAATAATAACTAAAATATATTTGAGATCCTCATAACGAGCCCTTTCATTTGATATATGACACAGTAAGGTTTGCAAAACTTTTTTTTTTATTTCCTAATTTGTCCCCTGAAAATGACCATTATTTAAAAAAAATATTTACTTACTTTGCACATATGTTTTTGGGTCATAGGATTACAACATTCAACCAAATTTCAGCGGATTCGGTCCAGTAGATTTGGAGCAAATTGGCTGTGACAGACGGACGGACAGACAGACGCACGAGTGATCCTATAAGGGTTCCGTTTTTTAATTTTTTGTATGGAACCCTAGAAATTATGGGAAATTAGGTAGTGCGGGGTTTACAACGATAAGACATAACAGATTTTTTATTTATTGTTCTAGCTTCATGAAAAGGAAATGAACACCGCTTCTTATGACTGGCTGATAGTCACTCGATCCGAGTACGACTTCAGGCACATCAATGAGGTCCTCAATGCCACTTCCATTCGCTTCGACCAAAACATAATCGTCACCTATCCTTTCCAACCAGAAAACATGGACAAAACACGTCCCTTAGGCCTCTGCCGTAATAACTTTGCATACAATAATGACGAAAACAAATATAATAGAAGAAATGGTAAGGATCAGTATTATATGAATTGTAGAAGCAATGGTCGCAGTCATCAACAATGCTCAAAGAATAAATATGAAATGAATTACTACCGTACGTCTAATAGATTCAGAAATCTAACGCGAGATAAAACATACAAGAAGTACGGGAGAATAATGCCCCTTTGGCGCACTGGGTATACAAATTACAACTATTCAAGAAGTTTCGTGATGACGAATATCAGTAGATTCTCTCTGAGGCGGCAGTTTTTACAATGGCAGCAGGATTACCATGACGATAGGACGGGTGTTAGGATACATGTGGTGCAGTATTTCAAAGTACGGATGAATTCCACTCTGTATGCTTTCTATTTAGGTAAGTGGTAGTAGTATCTCGTAACCAAATAGCTCTTATAGAAAATCAACATTGCCTTACAATTACAACCATCTTCCAAGACTGCCAAGTGTTTGCTCATGTTACCGCTGAGCTTTTTTTCCACTGTTTTTGGGTTTGTGGGCCTACACCTTATGCTGGAGCTGGAACTAAATTATGTAAGTATACTTTTTCTCAACTGTGTAGGGTCTGACTGGTCCTGTGAAATACAAGCTCTGCTTAGTTCAGATACCAGTCTCTCAATAATCTTCTGCTCACCTACCTATGTCGTTGTTGCCATTATGTTCTGTAATGTAAGGTGGTGGAGAAAAATAAAGAAATTTTCATTTGAATTTTGAATCTTTTTAGTATTTTAAGTTTTTTTAGGTAGATAAGTAATGTATGTAATTAGTACACTGTAGAGTTCTTATATAATTCCGGATAATATTTAGAGCAGTTTCCAATCATCCCAGTAGTGCTACTGGAATACATAAAGTAGTTTCTGCTCTATGCCTTTGCGTCGTTCAGGCGGTCAGCGTCCTTTTCTTTATTATTCTTCTTTTACTGCAGATTTTAAGCTCCGGAGAGTCAGTTTATATTGTGTGTGTAACGTCCGTCTAACAAGATCCCGAGACGCAGTGTGTGTAGAGTAAAAGAAACAGTAGATTCAATAGATAGAACAAAGGAACATTGTTAGGGGTGTTAATTTTGGACTACGCACTCTAACGTAAGACTTTTATGTCGATTTAGATCTAAAAAAACCATATAGGTACGATTTTTGTGGACAACGAGCTGGATAATTTTACATTCAACCCTTCATTTCCAGGTTGTTGGGTTCAAGAACTGTCAATGTCTGGAGTAGAGCCGCCATACCCTGTTGAGGCGCGTCACTTCCTGGGCGAAGAGCTGACGGTGGGGCGCTGCAACGGCACGGCGGATGGCACGCCAGCGCTGGACGACGACGGGCCATCCGCGCCCGCGCTGCTCGATGACGTGCTGCACTTCCTAACCGTGCGCCTGAACACAACGTGAGATGAGTCCCTTTGCATGTGTAGAGTAAAGCGGGACGCTGCAACGGCAAGTCAGATGGCACGGCGAACCATGCGCCTGAAAACAAAGTGAGATAAGTCCCACTGTGTGTGTAGGGTAAAGCGGGGCGCTGCAACGGCACGGTGGACCGTGCGCCTGAACACAACGTGAGATGAGTCGCATTGTGTGTAAGGCAAAGCGGGGCGCTGCAACGGCACGACAGACCGTGCGCCTGAACACAACTAGTGATGTGCCGTTCCCGTTTCCCAGATTTCCAGGAACGTTCCCGGGAAAGTTATTTTTATTTATCAGAAATATTTTTATCACTGTATATATATTTTATTAACGTAAATGCAACACTTGATATGGTTATAATACAAATACATATATCCAATATTCCATTACATTCCTTAGAAATACGGGAACGTTCCCGGGGAATTTAGGAACGTTCCCGGGAACGGCACATCACTAAACACAACGTGAGATGAGTCCCACTGTGTGTGTAGGGTAAAGTGCAATGGCACGGCGAACCGTGCGCCTGAACACAGCGTGAGATGAGTCCATATGTGTATGTAGGGTAATGCAGGCTAGATATTGGAGATAATGCAGTACAGTAGGCCTACTGAGACAACCTCCCTTATAATGATCCTTTTCTTTCAGGTCACGAAATCGCTACTACAGTAAGCTTGGCTTTCGTACTTACGAGGGTACATGGACAGGTCTCCTAGGAGCGCTGATGGAGTCCTCGGTGGACCTGGCACTGGAGCCCGTGACGGCGCACCCATCGCGGCATAACGACATGGATTTCATCTTTCCGATCGCTGAAACAATGTCAGCCATTTTCTATCTTCTCGTTTTTCTTTAATCACCACTTTTGTGAATTTTCTCTTAGTCAGGACTAAGTATTATAGTTATAAGTGAACCCTTCCATGCTAGTCGGACCATAGAGAACCAACACAGCTGTTTCTCCTAAGGTCGTCGACTAAGGGAATGGTATTTGTTAGGTATAACGTACTTATACATATGATAGTTATAGTATCCTACTTACTCGTATAAAACAAGTTTTGCTCCCGCTTCCACGCACACAAATTTACTCTAGCCGAAGCGAGACAGCGAGACCATGCGGGGTAAAAAGATCATGGTAGGTCAATGAGGCTGGTTTTAGTTTTTAAGTTTTCTTCGTTTTACAAAGAATATTTAAGAGTTATTTAAAAAGTAAGACATATTATGACTGCCTTATGTTTAATACAATCATAATCCAAAGTTACAAGGGCTAATTTATTGTATTTCTTGAATACTTTCCGTTTTAGTATAATTTTGAGGTGGTTTAGAGGCACTTCGCAATTTTTTTCTATCGAGAAAATTTTAAGCAATCGCGTTTTCGAAACTTATTATGTATAGAGTTTGCACTGAACTTTGCTAAGTTTTTATTTCAAAGTGAGTCTTTCGTTAATATTGACCAAAATTTAAGATCGCTCTAAGCACTTTAGGGTAGTACGGGCTCTTAAACTAACATTGCGGCTAGCAATCCATCACTATGTTGATTCCCTTTTACTACCGTCTCGCCCACCATCACGCTAAGAGTGACCTTTGGGTCTTGCGGCTCCAGGCTCTGTCTATCCCGTTAGGGATGAAGATGTGATGGTATAGTGCGTGGGGATAACTCAATTTGTGTAAAAGAAAACAGACTATGAGATGATTACTAAGAGAACTATGAACTCTGAAAACGGAAGCGAAAATATTTTCTATGCTATTTATACTCGTATACATACTATTTTCGCTTCCGTTTTCAAACTACGAGTATAATCACACCTACTTGCTATGGCTTTTTGGTATAACAACTATAGACTCTATCTGCCCCGTAAGGAAAAGCGTAATCATCAGTGTTGTAGTCATAACCGTCCGTACCCTGATTACAGGTGTAATATTTACATCCGTCAGCAAGAAACCTCCACAGTGAGGGACATCTTCTTGGCTCCATTCAGCGCTCGCCTAGTGGTCTGCGTGCTGGCCGTTGCTGTCGTAGCGGCCTTGGCCGTAGTTCTTATAAGCAAAATAGCCCCAACCATCCGCAACATGGAGCGCCCTATGGACTACACTGAAGCCCTGATATGGTCCACTGGGATTCTTTGCCAACAAGGTAAGTTTTACCCGTTTTTTAGACGGGCTAGCTAGAGTAAAACATCTTTCATTATTGCTTTATTTATTAATTTTTTACCCATATAAGATAAGTAGGTAAGTTAAGTAGTAGTAGGTAAGTACATGAAACTGGTATTGCAAAGTTATTGATATTTGATTTTATAAAATAATAATGTTAATCAAAGCAATATCAACAGGTAAATAAACAGTTATGACTTGCAATATAATAACTGCAATTGCATTGGTCAGATGCAATTTAGGTTTTCAAACTCTGAAACTGGAACTAGATATTTTGAAGTGTGTATTGAGATGATTTTCTTATGGAGAGGCAGTTTAGCGACCCTCTACTCAGGCAGATGACTTGGGTAGCCAACGCGCCACCACCGTTTCTGTATAAAATATACATTGCCCATCATTTGGTGCAATAGGTTTCTGTGTAAACTTGATATTTTTGTACCACGATAACCTTTGCTACATGGGCATGGGTATGAAAAAGAGGAAAATATAGAAGAAATATACTTAAATACCACCTACTTCTCCATAAATTTAATTGTGACTTGTTTGTTATTGTGGAATGTAATTATCTTAGACTAGTGTCGAATGATTTTCGGCCTAAAATAGGACCACTCCATCTCTTGCTGTGGATGTCCGTAAGAGGCGACTTAGGACTAAGCACAAACATCTGTTTCAACTGCATTCTCGAGGATAGGGTTGACGTCAGGCAGGGGCAGGTGGCCGGCCATAAAACTACATAGCTAAATCATTTGAACTGTTTCGGCAAATTCTTCTCCACTTCGCAAGGTCTTAGGCATCCTTGGGTGACCATTGAAATGAAATTTGGAGAAGAAAAAGCGGGAAAGCGCAGCCGGGCTCCGGCAGCAGCTCAGCTGAGAATCCAACCGGACGGAAACGCGCTATAAGATGAACAAGTTATTATCATAGACTGACCTTGCTGCGAAAATATGCGCAACAGCAAAAGTTATACTGTGTAATGTTTGCTTTTGTTTAAACTATACTGATCTGGAAGATAAGAAAAAACTTAGAATGTACCAGCTGCTTCTCTTCTCGCGCAGATCGTAAAAACTGATCGAGGTCATGGGCAAAAATGTGAATTATGTTAATAGGCGATGCGACTAGCGACCTTTCACTTTGGGCCCTCTCTGCTGAGAACACCACGCAAAATACTCTGTCTGCTACATTAGGGTTAAAGACGTGATAGTGCCATGTATATCAGATTCAATTAGACAAATAACTCCAAGTCTTCCCGTGGATGTCGTAGAAGGCGACTTAGGGAACACAAGCTAAACACAGCTTATAAACATCAATGAGACCTCTCCAACCCGTCTGGCCAGCGTGGAGAGTGTAGCCCAAATCCTCTGACTGCTCTGGCTACTATATGGTTCTGGCAGTACAGAGAGGGTCGTGCTCCTGCAGTGGAGACTAAAAAAGACGATGATCATGAGGCAAATATTGTATTGGGAAAATATTGCTGCAGGTGGTAACTGGACGCCCCCGAATCCAGCAGCGAGCGTGCTGCTCATCGTGTGCCTCCTGTTTGCGGTGGTGACGTACAACGCATATGCGGCCTTCATCACGTCGGTTTTGTCCGTGAGAGTGGCCAGTGTGGACACCGTCGCGGCTGTGCTGCATTCGCCTAACTTCAAGATAGGCTACATCAGAAATGGAGCAGACCAAATGTATCTTATGGTGAGTATAGCAGCCTTTAGCACTCTGTCTTACCCTATCATCATCATCAGGTCTTTTTTAGTCTTCACTTCAGGAGCACGACTCTCTCTGTACTACAAGAGCCATATATTAAGCCAGAGCAGACAGAGGATTAGGCCTACACTCTCCACGCTGGCCAGACGGGTTGGAGAGGTCTCATTGATGATTATCAGCTTTGTTTAGCTTGTGTTTAAGTAAGTCTGAGTCACCTTATACGACATCCACGGGAAGACTTGGAGTGGTCCTGCTCTATTATGCCGGGAACCACACGGCTACTGTACTTACATGCTCATACAATATTATCGAAGGGGTGGTGGCCAAGCTGTTAAGGCATTGATTGTGCGTTTGTAAGGCACGGGTTTATGCCCCACCAGGCGCGACTTATACCTCTGAGTTTCTACTCAGGTACGGTCATTTCCAACTACCACCACTTGCTTTCGTTAAAGGAAAATAAAGTGAGGAAACCTGCACTAAATGACACTACTGGGCACTAAATGACAGTCGTTGAGCTACGTGTACGTCAGATGCCTTGAGTTGAGGCAGCTGGTAAAATCTGACTCCAGTGTAAGCTTATGACACACTCGATAAGAAGAAGACCTCTCATATATTATGATCCGTTTATTTCGATAATCGATATGTGATGGTTAAGATTTTGTCACATGATGGTCACTGGATATACCTAACCTAGGCTATATCTATTTAGCCGTGTGGTACCCGGCAGAGTAGAATAGGACCAATCCAAGTATTCCCGTGGATGTCGTAAAAGGCGACTTAGGAAACACAAGCTAAACAAAGCTTATAAACATCAACAAGACTTTTCCAACCCGTCTGGCCAGCGTGAAGAGTGTAGGCCAAATCCTCTGGCTGCTCTGGCCAAGTATGGCTCTAGTAGTTCAGAGAGGGTCATGCTCCTGCAGTGGAGATTAAAAAGACCTGATGATGATGATAAGGCAATATCTGTGCTTGCTTTCTACAAATAAATTTCCAAAATAATCGATCGGTATTTGAAAGGGTAAACTATACATGCAGGTTGGTCTCATTGTCACCAGGTCAAGATCTGATGATGGAATCCTCGAAAAAACGAGTGAAACCCTCAAATATTATAAATACATAGTGATTCGATGTTTTCATCAGTAAATCAAGTTGCATTCAGAAAGTGTGATTTGGTGGAAAGGATGAAGGGGACCTGAAATTGAAGTCGCTTTTTGTTTAAAATGATAATTTGTAGTCAACAAAGGATGCTCAGCTGAACGCGTTCTACATCCGCGGGTACTCGGACGCCGACAACCTGGTGTCTTCTGCCGAGGAGGGGCTGGCGCGCGCCGCTAAGCAGGACTACGCCTTCTTTGCTGGACAACGCTCTGCGCGCGCCACACTCAGGTATTTTAACACCGAGGAGGGGTGTTATAAGTTTGACGTGTCTGTGTTTGTGTGTGCGTCTGTGTGTCTGTGTGAAGTGTGTCTGTGGCATCGCAGCTCCTAAACGAATACATCGATTTCGATGCGGTTTTCTTTATCGAAAGCATTGTCTATCGAGATGGTTCTCAAGTATGTTGGATGAAAATCGGTTCAGCCGTTCAAAACTTATTGGGGGTGAACGCTTGATAAACCGAAAAATTGAATTTCCAAACAAAATAAAAAAAATGAAAAAAAATTCTAACCCAGTCCACAAGGTACATAAATAAAGAGTTTGTACCTAATTTGTTTAAATTGGAAAGTAAAAAAATTGGGTAATAAAATTATGGAAAAGAAAGTTTCCACGTTGTAACGTGTAACTTCGGAACTCTACTCTGAGCGTTTTCGACACGCACTTGGCCTATTTATTTTTTCTTAAAATATTTTGAAAACCATTGACAAGTTTTCTGCGTAAAAGAATATAAGTAACTTTGCACTAAAGCGACATTTTTAAAAACAAGTTGTACTTAATACATGAATTTTCCGGGGTCTTGTGCTGCCATTTGAAAGTTATTGTATTAGTATTTCTTGACTTGGATCGTGAATGATGATGACTTGGAAAACTGCACATTTTGTGTTTCGCTGATTCAGCGTTCAAAAATAACTTTGCAGCTTTTTTAAATTCTGTTGGGACAGGGTGCTCTCTAGCTAAATAAGGCCGATTGTTTCCCTCAAAAGAACTATGCTTATAACTGATTACAGGTCTCTCAGCCAAGCCCGCGGCCGATGCGCGGTGCGGGAGTTGCCCGTGCATTCGACGCGGGCGCATTTAGCGTTCCCACTTCCGCACCGCTCTCCCTATGCTAGACCAATGCTTGTGAGGTACTTATCATCAACATCATTCTAGCCGTATAACGTCCAGTGCTGGACATGGCCTCTTCCAAGGATTTCCAAAATGACCGATCTAAAGCGGCCTGCGTCCAGCGCTTTCCAGCGACCTTAGTCAGATCGTCTGACCACCTTGTGGGTGAGTGTCCAACGTTTCGCTTGCCAGTACGTGGTCGCCATTCGAGAATCTTTCTGCCCCATCGGCCATCGGTTCGACGCGCTATGTGTCCCGCCCACTACCATTTCAAGGAGCTATCCGCTGGGCTATATCAGTGGCCCTTGTTCTTCTACGAATATCCTCATTTCTGATTCGATCACGTAGAGAAACACCAAGCATAGCTCCATAGCGCGTTGACCGACCTTGAGCCTTCTTATGAGACCCATAGTAAGGTACTTGCGTACAGTATAAATAAGATACCATTGAGATACTATGTACTTATTAGATACACATAATAACGTCTTTATACCTTGCGGGGTAGACAGAGCCCAGAGCGAGCCTTAACACCCCAACATTAAATTTTCTCCCAGAACAACATGAAAGAGCTTCGCCGTAGCCTGGTGAAAATGCCTGCAAATGCTTAATAATTAATGAAAGCATGATTGCAGCCTTCTGCAGCTCCGAAGCACGGGCTCGCTGGCCCGCTTGGAGGCTGCGCTCGTGCCGGCCATGCCTGAGTGCTCGCCGCCCGTGGGCTTCGCGTCCGCGCGCGCCGCCGACGTCCGCTCGGCGTTGCTGCTGATCGCGACGGGTCTACTTACCGCCTTCTCACTGGGTACGTCGAGTGGTCGGAGTGTCAGTGTCCGAGTGGTTGAGGCACTGGCTGGGCGGCTTTGAGGCACGAGTTCGATGTATGTATGTATAAAAACAAGTCGCAATAAAACGGGCATCGAAATTACATAGCAAATTACATAGAATGTAAGTAAGTAAAATCTTATTGTACATCATCAGGTCTTTTTAGGTCTTCACCGCTGCAGGAGCACACGACCCACTATGTACTACCAGAGCCATATACTTATTAGCCAGAGCAGTCAGAGGATTTGGCCTACACTCCACGCTGGCCATACGGGTTGGAGAGGTCTCATTGATGTTTATAAGCTTTGTTAAGCTTGTGTTTTGGTTGGATCTTACTCGTATCTATCAGCTGAAGCGTTCCGTCGCTCTCTCTCGCTCTAGCAAATGACGCTTCTGAGCGACAGAAAAGGATAGCAGCATAGGAAAGTGCTGTTCCGTGCTGATAGATAAGATCCAACCCTAAGTCGCTTTCTACGACATCCACGGGAAGACTCGGATTGGTCCTATTCTACTCTGCCGTGAACCACACGGCTAACCTAACATATTCTGACCTAACATTGTATTATAATAAAAACCAAAAATATCAGCTAACAATTGAAATGCATGCCTAAAATCTCTGAATTTAATGTCACCGCCCTCTACCGGTTGACTAGCGGCCAGTGAGTGGGAAGGGCAATAGCCGCGCGTATAGTAAAGTACCGTCATTAGGAAGGTTAGCCATTTTTATAGGAAATTTGGGAGAAATAAAAAAATAAAGCACTTTTTCATACAGTCTATTTATTGATTTGATTCCAAGATTTCATTATAGCTATGAATGGGGGCGTAAAATCAAACTGTACTTATACTTTGTGTTCCTATTTGATTGAAAAGTAATTTTTTTGTACTTTCAGGTGTTGGGGAGTATTGCTGGAAAAACCGGCAGCAGTTGCAACAATACCTGGCCTCATGCTATAGACGTATTTTAAACCTATGGCACTAATTATTTCTGTAGGTACTTAGATTTAGCATGTAAAGACGCAGTGTGACTAGGGGAACGATACAATCGTGGGTAGTGTAGTAGTATTTGGTAGTCAAACAGCTACGAGTATTACGTACTTGGTAGTCGCGTTTATCATACATTCCCCATGAAAAAATATGGTATTATTATATTATTATTTGTATTCTATTTAGCACGGAACAGCACCTTACTATGCTGCTATCCTTTTCTGTCGCTCAGAAGTAGTAAAGTGAATAGATGAGATCCAACCCTCAAGCACCTTAAGTGTATTCATTAATAATATTGTTAACTAAGTATAAGTACTTACATTATCTTGGGGTTATGTTTTTAAAGTAAAAAAATAAATACCTATATAGGGGAAATTACTTATATTGAGCTCGCCCCAAAGTAAGTTTTAATCTTGTGTTATGGGATAACTCAACAATATACAATTATATCGATAAACGTAAGACGACAATTTGAAAAAGGCCATTTTCTTGCCCTGGCTGGGAATCGAACCCAGAACCTCCAGAGCGGGGGACTGGCGTGTTGACCACTACGCCACGAAGGTAGTCATAAAGGAGTCTACGTCAACAGATATTAAATTTCTAATTGAAAAAAATAGGTTGTTTCAGCATTTTGTGGCAGCTTCATTTCAAACTGGCAGGCAATATCGGATTACAAATAAACAATTTCTTCATTAAAAAAAAACTGTAATTGACTTTACTATGATAGGTTCATCGTAACTTTTTTTTTAAATTAACACATGCTTGGTACAGTCAGCAACACAAATATGTCACATTAAACGCTTTATTTGGTGACATATTTTTTCTGCTTACTGTACACCTATTTTAGTTAAAATATTATGTCTTGTCTTATTCTTTCTATGTCAAATACTAAAAAGAAAAATAAGATCAAAATATATTTTTACTGAAATAGGTTAAGCAGTGTTTGATTTTTATGAATAAAATGTTTAACATTTAACCTCTTTTAAGGAATTGGTCTTCTCGAATTGCCTGCTTGCTAGCCAAAAGGTCCAGGCAGGTTTGTAGAGGCTGCTTCGTTTGAGCTGTCATGGCCAGGGCTTTCTGCAGCATGGGAGTGTCCACTGTGCGGAGATCCGTGGCCAGCCTCAGGGCCTCGAAGAGTCGGATGAAAGCCGTTGAGCACCCCGAATCTGAAAGATCCATTTTATTACCCAAGTGCGCCAGAAGGAGGGTTATGTTTTTCGAGTGTATGTATGCAAGTATATAGGTATGTATGTAAATTTCTTTGGCACGCTCTACAGCCTAAACAGCAAACAAATTAAGGCCATACTTGAATTTTCCAGGTTTGGTCCAGTGCTGCTCCCATTTGAAATAATTTATTTGAAAGGAAACGGAGATATCATTTAAAATGTTGTCTTTGTGAAGCCCTAGATATAACCCTTCAAACTATTTTATGAACAACTTCCGCAAAAAGTCCTATATTGGATCATACTTAGGTTTAACTGGAAAAGAGCAGTTATTTTTCAGTAGTCAATTATTTTATCTGCTGTCGATTCGAAAAAAATTGAATAAGAATGTGTAATAAAATTTAAAAATAAAATAGTTGTTTTATTTATAATTTACGGGCCCTATACATATTCTGGTACTATAACGGTGATTCATGATAAAAACCAAAAGTATCTACTGACAAATGTACCTATACCACAGATTAATGAATAGTTACTACGTAACCTATACCAAAAGTCTCCGGTCACCGCCTGCTACCGGTCGACTAGCGGTGCGGCTGCGGCGATAACCGCGGATGGTGACGGCGCGGAGTGTATAGGTTAGCCATTTATTAGAATTTTAGATATATCTTCTAATAAAAAATATCCCTAAACAGTGTGAACACGAGCATCAAATGGCAAGCCTGGACACAGTCTCGGTGGTCTGCGAGCCGGAAAACCCTGAACAGTATGAAAAGCACTTTAAAACTACGTACCATAAGTACCGTATTCTCCCGATTTGTAGTCATAAGGCACCAAGTAGTGGTAGTGCGGCCAGTACGTCCTAGACAGGATAAACACGGAATTTGAATCTGGTGGCGACCTGAAATTAATATACTTGCATTAGCAATCATCATCATTATCCAGGTCTTTTTTAGTATCCACTGCAGGAGCACGACCCTCTCTGTACTACAGAGCCATACTAAACCAGAGTAGCCAGAGGATTTTGCTTACACCCTTAACGCCAGACGGGTTGGAGAGGTCTCATTGATGTTTAGCTTGTGTTTCCTAAGTCGCCTCCTACGACATCCACGGGAAGACTTGGAGTGGTCCTATTCTACTCTGCCGGGAACCAACACGCGGCTTCTGAGAACCAAACGGCTTTAAAAATCACATGGCTTTAGAAATACGCCTTCTACATCTTTGATATGTTGCCATGGATTCAAGTAGCATAAGTACCTTCTCGCTGGGGAGTTTGGTGAGAACTCACTTTTGCCCGGCTTTTGTTCCCAGATGCCTGCTACCAACATCAACGCTGCATTATGTTGTAGGTACAGGGTAAAGTGAACTAACCTAAACTAGAGATAGGATAGAACTTAGTTATAATCATGTAACTACTATAATCCGGCTGTTAGACCTTAGGACCACGTTTAGCGTGATGGTAGGCGTAAAGATGGGAAAAGGGAACCAATAGCGATGAGTTACTAACAGCGTCACCAATATTCAAATTCTCACCCATCCCCTCAACCGGCTTTACAATATGCGCGGTAAATATTTTTTTTTCTTTTCTCTATGCCTAATTTTTTACCAAAATACATACATACATACATTCATACTGTCACGCCTGTTTCCCACAGGGGTAGGCAGAGACTATGGAGCTCCACTTGCTACGGTCCTGACAGACCTCTTTCGCTTCATCTACACTCTTCATACATGCCCTTCGGTTACGGGTACTTCTTACCTCTCCTTTCTTTGAAACGTCTGCAAACTGATCGCAGAATGTTCGCCTAGGTAAAGTAAATGTAAATTACCAAAATAATGCGAAGTATATCATGATTGGGTCACAGTTGGGTAAATAACCCATGGTTAAAACTCACTTTTGGCCCTGCTTGAGCCCCCACACACAGATGGCGCTCTCGACCAGCCACGCAGCATGCAACACTATGCCATATCTCAGGAAACCGATGACGAACACCGCGCTCAGCACGGAATCACCCCAGTACTCCAGGGGAGCGTTCAGCGGCAAAAGTATGAATAGGATGGCATACAACAGCCAGTATATCCTGAAATAAAAACTTAATGTGAAATCGGGAGATGGGGGTAGTATTAAAAACGACCAATTTGATCTGTGATCTTTACTAGATGATTACAGTTAAATCTTACAAGAAAACGTGATGTAAAGCTGCATTTTTTTGTATGTGAAGTACGTGGGGTTCACTGTTTATTGTCATAAAAAAATCGTAATAAATATAGCTTCACAAAATGTATTTTAATAATATTTTGAATTATTATTTATATTTTCATTATTCATATAACGTGGTAGTACGGCCAGCCTTCTCTGGGCACGTTGCCGCAGGGTAAACAACTAACCGGCCTTTTTTATGCTGAATTTTGCAAGCAAAAAAAAAAGCTACTTGCGTATTAGGTGAAAAAGTCCTTTCCTCCTTGTCACAGTTGGTCACATTTTGACACAGCCATTCTCTAGTGTGACGTCACATATCTTGTGATTATTTAAAACGTAGTGATTATATACTCTTTGATTATTTACTTCTATTTTTATGTAGCTTATAAAATTTCACCAGTGCTAGATTATTTAATTTAAAAAATATATTGAACAAGCCAAGGATGCCTTAATAACGTACTGATAGAGCTGGAAATATTGTAAAGTTTTTTTTTAATATTCTGTTTTATTGCTTAGCATAGATTTTGTATTGTGACGTCACATACCTTGTCATCATCATCATTTCAGCCGCATAACGTCCACTGCTGGACATAGGCCTCTCCCAAGGTTTTCCAAAATGACCGATCTAGAGTGGCCTGCATCCAGCGCTTTCCAGCGACCTTGGTCAGGTCGTCTGACCAAGGTCGCTGGAAAGGTCACATACCTAGTCATCCCTCCCAATCCTTGACCTACTCTCTCCCCTTAACGTATGACGTAAATTAATATATGAATAGTTTCTATTGTGGAGCTAATGGAAGCAGCTATATTTTCTTTGATTGACAAATACTGGTGCCATTGCATTGTTTATGTAAAATTAAACTGGTTTAATAATGTGTCGACTTTCGTCGTTAAATATAGATATCAGTAGGATATCAGACATAATAGACGCCCTGATAAATTTAGGGAAAAAACCGGACAAGTGCAAGTCAAACTATCTCACCAAGGTTTCCGTAGCATTCGTATATGAATTCCAGTAGTTTCGGAGCAAATTAGCTGTTACAAATAGACGGACAGACTGACACGCGAGTGTTCCTATATGGATTTAATTTTTACCCTTTGTGTTACGGAATCCTAAAAAGAGTGTGTGGAGCTCAGGTGTGGGGGGAAAACAATCCAACACACAGAATGTCAATACAATCTAATTTCCTCCCTGAAGTGTAGTACCTCATATTAATTTTGCTAATGGTATCGGTGCCGCGTGGTGTAACGACGTGTTTATTTATACAATAAAATACATACAGGGGGATTTAGAATTCGTAGCTATTCAAGGAAAGTACTCTTTAAGCGAAATAAAAATACATATTCTATCATACGAGTACGTATCTTGTTTCATAATAATGACAAAAGATTGCTGACAAATTATACCAAAAATGTCCCATTTGAATGTCAACATGACGAATAGACTCACTTCTTCTGAAACATGACCACCGCATCCTTCTCCAGGTCAGTCATGTCGATGCCTTCCCTCAGCCTCTCCTGCTGAGGGCTGAGCTTCCTGAGCCTGGTGAGCACGTGGGCGTAGAGGAACCCCTTGTTGCAGTCGTAGGGGTCCAAGTCCGTGCTGAAGTACTCATGATGCAATCTGTGATGACGCACCCACTCGTAAATGGAGCCCTAGAATTAAGGCACATCAACATGATACATTTGTCAAGCTAAATAAAGCTTATAAACATCAATGAGACCTCTCCAACCTGTCTTGCTAGCGTGGAGAGAGTAGGCCAAATCCTCTGGCTACTCTGGCTTATATACGACTCTGGTAGTAAAGAGAGACTAAAGAAGACCTGATGAAGATGATGAAGAACATGATAAATACCAACTAGGTACAGTGGCCCACATAGAAAAGTATACTACTTTTGGTAAGTACCATTATATTTTCTTTTGGTGGTATACTTTTCTATGTAGCATACTGTACATGATAATATTTTATAAAACTTTTACTCGTATTTTGCCAAACTGCCGCCCAGTTTCACGGTAAAATCATGATATACCGACGATAGTCGAATCAACACTGGTTTTTCAAGCCTCCTAAAGGAAGAAGACTGCCATCTAATAATAACAGCTGGGAATAACGGCTTAAGGCCGTACTTGAATTTTTTTTTTGGGATCCTGTGCTGCCCCCATTTAAAATATTTTTTTTGGAAGGAAACGGAGATATCATTTAAAATTTTGTATCTACCAAGCCCTAGATAACCCTTCAAACGATTTTAAGAACTCCTGTTTGCAGTTTAAAGTAAGAACGTGAAGCTTTTCGCACATTTGCGAAAAACGGACACCTTTTCCAAATGTGCGAAGAAAAGCTTCAATGTGCAACAAATTCATGTATGGCCTTAAGAGGAAACACTACGTTCTAGAGAATTGAAAAATAGATATTCGTAAAATCTATAGCTGTCGCGCTGTACCCGATCAACCTGTCGCGCTGTGAGATAGAGACAACTGCAACACGCGGACCGAAAATACCTACCTACGAAAAGTACACAAAATCAACGTTTCGTAGTTCCCTAGAAAGCTGTGGCAGTTTTCTTTTTATAATATAACTCACAATGAGTTTAGACACATTGGAAAATCTTATCAACTTTTCAGGTTTATGAAGGTTTGTAACGCTTGTAATAATTAAGTTACGAAATAAAAAAATAATTAAAAAAAAAAAAATATTGCTCTACTGGCACTATCCGGAGAGCAATCAGGGGACTACATTTGTTTGGAAATACGGCCAATCGATTTCTTTTTAAAGTGTAGTGTAGTGGGAAGGAGGTACTCCTTAAATGTTTATGCTACTTGTCCAAGCAAAGCCAATATTTACTAACTTTTTTGATAATTCCTCGTTTCTCACATTTTTTCGGGATAAAAAGTAACTTTTCATGGTAAAGAAGAATATTATTAACGCCTGCTATTCAGAGCAGGCAAATATACAAGCGTTTTGTAAATTTTCATAGAGATAGCCCAGAGTACTACTTGTTAGAGTATTTCGTGAACATGAATTAATTACCTTGAATTATCCTTGAATTAATTGGTTAAATTATGCTTTTCTTTACTACTCGTAAGTTAAATTATAATTTAAAGAGCTAATTAAAGTTTTTCAATTCAGTTTTCAACTCAGTAACTTTTATAGAGGAATCATCATCATCATCATCATTTTAGCCGCATAGCGTCCACTGCTGGACATAGGCCTCTCCCAAGGTATTCCAAAATGACCGATCTAGAGCGGCCTGCATCCAGCGCTTTCCAGGTGGTCAGACGACCTTGGTCAGGTCGTCTGACCACCTTTTGGGTGGGTGTCCTACGCTTCGCTTGCCAGTACGTGGTCGCCATTCGAGAACCTTTTTGCCCCATCGGCCATCGGTTCGTCGCGCTATGTGTCCCGCCCACTGCCACTTCAACGAGCTAATCCGCTGGGCTATGTCCGTGACTTTTGTTCTCCTACGAATTTCATCATTTCTGATTCAATCACGTAGAGAAACACCAAGCATAGCCCTCTCCATAGCGCGTTGAGCTACCTTGAGCCTTCTTATGAGACCCATAGTAAGGGACCACGTTTCGGAGCCATAAGTCATCACTGGTAACACACATTGATTATAAACTTTCGTCTTAAGGCACTGAGGTATTTTGGACGAGAAGACACTACGTAACTTCCCGCACGCTGCCCAGCCGAGTCGGATTCGTTGAAAGACCTCTTCCTCGAAGCTGGAACTTCCTGCCTGGATCGATTGACCCAGGTAGGTATACTGGTCTACAACTTCGAGGGTGGAGCTCTCAACAGAAACAGGTATGGGCACAACATTGACATTTGACATTACTTTCGTTTTGTCCATGTTCATTTTAAGGCCCACCTGTTGGGAAACTCTATTAAGGTCTCCGAGCATAGTACTTAAGTCCTCCATGGATTCTGCCATGACAACTATATCGTCGGCGAATCGAACGTGAGTGATATACTCGCCATTGATGTTGATGCCAAGTCCTTTCCATTCCAGGAGCTTGAAGGCATCTTCCAGTGCAGCGGTGAACAGTTTCGGAGATATAACGCCTCCCTGTCTCACACCTCTTTGCAGTGGAATAGCCCTCGTGCACTGCTCCTGTACTCGGACTGACATAGTGGCGTTACTGTATAAACACTTCAACACTTCGATATACCGATAGTCAATACGGCATCGCTGTAGAGACTGAAGCACGGCCCATGTTTCGATCGAATCGAAGGCATTTTCATAGTCCACAAAACCCAAGCATAGCGGCCGGTTATATTCCCTCGTCTTCTCTATAACCTGCCGCAGCGTGTGAATGTGATCCATGGTGCTAAAGCCTTTACGGAAACCGGCTTGTTCGGGAGGCTGGAAGGCATCAAACCTGTTCGCGAGACGATTCGTGATGACCCTCGAAAACAACTTATATACATGACTCAGAAGCGTGATAGGCCTATAGTTCTTCAGTAGGGTGTTATCTCCCTTTTTGAAGAACAAGACTACCATGCCCCTGTTCCACGCTTCTGGCGTTACGCCCTCGAGCAGAACGGAATTAAAGAGCCTCTGAAGGACTTTCAGTACCGGCGTTCCGCCCGCTTTCAGAAGCTCTGCTGTGATTCCGTCCTCACCCGGCGCCTTGTTCTTAAGCTGTTTGAGGGCCATCCTTATCTCGTACAGGCTGATGTCCGGGATATCTTCCGTATAGTGTCGGGTCAGCTTGGCTCTTGGGTCTTTAGCCATTTGTCCACTGGGTTGTGCGACTGAGGTATACAGCTGTCCATAAAACCTCTCGAAAAAAATATATAAAAGATTTATAGAGGTATAATGAAATGTAATCATTTTTAAATTAAAGTTTCCGTTTGTTCTCAGTAGTCCCTTTAGTGGTTCCTTTGGAGGAAATTCGAAGCTTTATTGTCTCTGTAGTTCCTTCAAAGGTACTAAAGGAACTACAGACACAAAAAAAACTCGGTCCTACAAACGAACCACTAAAGGGACTACTGAGAACAAACGAATCATGAAAAATTTATTTTTTTGTTTCACGAATCGTCTCCAACGCTCACTTGTGATATTAGATCAGACGATAAAATAAATCAAATGGCCTCAAATGGCTTCGAGAAATTGCAAGAGTGCCATAAAGTTTCAATATTAGAGTTGCAACGGATATTCGGACACAGGTATCCTGCTTATTTAGCCCCTACGAATAATAATCCCTAGAAGCGTAAATAATCCCGAAAAATCATTTCACGCGATATGTACCGCGGCGGGCGGGGCTTAAAATATGAACAGTTCGCCATAATACTCGAGTCATGCGGTTGCGTCGTAAAAAGTTACCTTTGGGAATATTGCTGTTTTTGCGATAATCGATTCATTAGAAATGAAGTGGTGTAAAAGCCATATACATACATGAAAAACACAGGACTCGCCTTTCATATGTAAGTAAATAAACATTTTAATAATCGGCCCCTGAGCCGGCTACCCGACCGTGTCGGTAGAGAAGCCGGCTCAGGGGAGGCGGCTGCTTGACCGACGAGGCGATGGCGCATGCGTGACCTTGTCGCGACCAATCGCATGCATCTTTGTCTATGGGTGTGTTTGAGTGTTTCGTTGTAATTACTGTTAGTTTGTTTGCGTAAATGGAATCAGAATCGAAGCGGTGAATTTAGATTTCTAGAGATTATATTTCGATGTTTAGCCCTCATTTTGCTATCAACCGGATGTCGGCTATGTGATATAATATAATTACCCTTTTTACGTGAGCGTAGATTCAGTTTAGATGCGAAATCATTCCGTATTGACTTGGAAAATTCTGCATGCACGAAACTACAAAACCAAATACTGAAACGTCAACAATTGCGTTAAAATTTTATTTTTGTGTGCGTAGGTATTATATTCATGTTTGGTCATCCAGCCGATGGCCAGGCCGAACATTCGGTATCCGGTCACAGCACTATCCGTTGTATCTTTAGTTCATCTTCATCATCAGGTTTTTTAAGTCTCCACTGCAGGAGCACGACCCTCTCTGTACTACTAGAGCCATATATTAGTCAGAGGAGTCGAGGATTTGGCCTACACTCTCCACGCTGGCCAGACGGGTTTAAGAGGTCTCATTAGCGTGTGCTTCCTAAGACTTGGAGTGGTCCTATTCTACTCTGCCGGTGTGGTTCCGAGCAGAGTAGAATAGGACCTCTTCAAGCTTATCTTTAGATAATATGACCATATTTATATACCTGTCCAGCCATAGTCTGGAAGAGCATAAGAGTGATCCGCAGGCCGGTGCTGGCTCTGTTCGCTCCGTGCGCCCACAGACGGTGCGCGCCCGTCGTAACGCCCAACACGGCGACTGAAGTCAGAAGGACCACTGCGCAAAATGAAATAGCATTAAAGTAATCTAACTCCTGGACTTTGAAACAATAGGTATATAACTAGTTGGCTCTGTAAGCTGTAAACCTCGCGACTCACCACCACACCAACCCAACCCGTTGAAGTTTATCGAATAAAAAAGTTGTTTAGGCAAAAAAGTTGCGTCTAAATAAGGCTAACAAAGAAGTTTATGACATATTTGAAAATTTTTCGAAATGGCATAAATATGATTTTCTTAAAGTTTTAAAGCCTGCCAAAAAATCTATAAACCTAATTAAAGAAACTGCTTATAAAATTTCAAGAGAATCGGTTGATAAAGGTGTGCAGCCGCCAATTTGTATGGGAATGTCGAAATTTGTTGTTGTTTTTTGACTGTTATTTTAATTTCATTATACTTACTTTAGTAATCCTATGAGTAGTAAAGCCCGTGGTTCGATTTATAACGGGTATGTCCCTTTCACGTTGTATATACCGCCATGACCGCCATCTTTGCGAAATTAAGCATCACCACTACAAAACTAAACCTTCTCTCGAACTATAGTAGCTCCATCTAACAACATTTAAACTGTCAGTACTTATATTTTTTCGAAGGTTCGTTCATAGTAGTGTGGTTCCGGGTTAGAAGAGGACCACTTCATATTTTCCTGTGGATGTCGTAAGAGGCGACTAAAGGACTAAGCACAAACATCTCGTGTTACAATTGCATTCCAAAGGAGGGTTAACGTCAGGCGGCGGCCGGTTGTAAAACTTTTCGCACATATACATTCCCAAAGAGGGTTCATGTCAGAACTATAGCCAAATCATTTAAACTGTTCCGACTACTCCTTCTCCATTTTGCAAGTCTTTGACATCCTTGGGTGACCATGCATGTTATATTTGGAGAAGAAAAAGCGGGAAAGCAAACCCCGGACCCCGAAGCAGCACAGCTGAGGATGCAACCGGGAACGCGCTAAGACGAAGAAGAAGTTAGTAATAGTAAGTAATATTTGAAATTGACATAGACACTTACGGAACCAAACCGTGAGCCAGTGCACTTCAAACAGTAGCAGCCAGAGTCCGTACAGCGACAGGAGGTGAATGTGGATGAAGAACAGCACCGCCGGCCAGTCCGCCTCTCGCACTTTGCTCAGCTTGGATGCCTCTAGATTTATGTTCCCGTTCGACATACTGCTGTCCGCCATGATTGTCTATAATTTATAAATTTAAATTACTACTCGCTATGAATTGATATAATTAAGTAGGTATATTATATAAGGCTTTTTTACAAAGACACATAATATCCAAGACACGATTGAGCATTTATGGCTCAATAGAAACAAAATTACAAACATCTTAACACCTTTAAATTTACCTTTAAAAAGTATTATAATTTTCAACTAGTACCAATTTTTTTTATGTGTATACCTAGTGGCCAACATTGTTGTCAGAAAACATCCTGAGTAAACCTGCGTCCAGAAGCGTGTTGCGTGGACTAATTTCGATCCGAGATCGAAGAATTCAAGAATATTTCGCTCCCAAGACTATTTCCCTTATTTCTGGCGACGGGAATAGGAGTCTAGACTTTTTACAAGTGGCACAACTATAGACGACGGAGGTGGGGGTGACACGGCCACTGCTGAGAAGAAACGCTAAAAGTAACTCATTTACACAATATTGGTCGCCTACGCGCCAGAAGAGCTTGGTCAGTTTACAAAGATATTACGCCTAATTCAATGTTATATTTATAACAATATAACATGCAAAGCTTGCGAACGAGTGCCAAATTCAATTTACAGAGCCGAGCTGACCAGTCCCTACTGGCGGCGCCCGTTTACGAGTTGACGCGTGGATTAGCCATTGCTGAACTTGAGTTCAGCAATTTATTTTCTGTTATTGGATTTCCCCTAAATATGGTTGACCATATTAGACGGAATCCAATAAAAGGAAGTAAAAAGTTTTTTTACTAATATTTTTCAAAATTACCGCGGTTTTGAGAACCGCTTTTTCAATTGCAATTTATATTGCTTTTTTATTGAAGCTTTTAATTGAAATGATCAGAGAACAGACCCATATTATAACAACAAATGGTAGACTATTTTCAATTATATTATTTATTCCACTTATTAAATCCGGGTGTTTTGTCTTAGTAGTGTAGACATTCATTGTACCCTTTACGAGTTAAAATCGTAAACAAGGAGATAATTATAATTCTCATGGAACACTCAGTCTTAAAAAAAAATCATTATTAAATCTGTAGTTACTCGTATATTATACTTATTATATAAATGACTGAAGTAGTCTATTCTAAGCATATAGCTTAGATTTTTTTTAAATTATTCCCGTATTAACGATTTTAACAAGTACTTATTTCAACCGGAGGCGCCCCTAGACCTGACCGAATACCTAAGTACATAAATACTTATTACTTATATTATAAATTTGGAGTTCGCAATATTACAAATATAGAGTTCATTCACTAATAATAAAGTCACTGAACCTAGGTACCTACTTTCCTATTATTTCAAAATATACCAATTCGACATATGTATAAAAGAATTCCGACTTACCGAAATGATTTACCAATCCGTTGACATTAAATTTCTATTAAAAAACACGGTGTTAAATCTGTCACAAACTCACACAATGCAGACATTAGATTTCTAAATATTTCTAATAAAAATAAATAGCCAATAGACTAAGTTTTGAAAAAAATACACGTAAATATCTTACTAAGGCACGCACGTTACTGCTTGTCAGTAGCTACTAAGGTAGCTACCAATTATGCATTCGTGCAGTAGGTACCTACCGTTAACCTTGCGCGCGATGCATTGTACATACGAAAGCAGTTTTAAACGTAGGTACTGAGCCTCAAATAATGAATTAACATTTTAATTCTGTAAAAACATTATGTATGAATCTTCCATGCTGGTCTGGCTCAAAGATAATATACCTAATCACTAATCTGGGTCAAGTTAAGTTAGATACGACCTAAGAGTATATTTTACCCGACTACGCGTAGTTAAAGGAGGTAATGTCTTTCGCCGCTATGTACCTAGGTAATTATGTATGTATGTTTATCTGTTCCTCTTCCAGGATATCATATCGTATATTAACAAATGAGGTATCGTTGGAAGCGTCTTGGCTATCCGCTATGGGACGTCACACTGAATTCAATATGGCGCCCTCTATAAGCCAAAAAATTATGAATTCAAAAATAAAATAAATTCAATCAGTGTTTGTGTGTTTTATAAAAAACTTCGTCCTCCCGTTAAAAATCCATTTGGGTGAGCGCCGATTTGTATGGGAAGCCGAAATGTTTTATGGAAAGTGGTTCAGTATCACGGACTGATCTTGCTCCAAAAATATTGCAGGTTTTTTAAAAGTAACCCTGTATATATTGTATACATCGTGGAAGGGACATACTAGGTCATTATAGTATAATGACTTTAAAAAAACAGCAGATGAACAAAAAAAAAATTCGACATTCCCATACAAATCGCCCACGCGGCTACACACTTTTGTATGGAAATGTCGATTTTTTTTGTTTTTGGCTGTTATTTTAATTTCATTATACTTTAGTGATCTAGTATAGACCATGGTTCGATTTATTACGGGTATGTCCCTGGCACTTTGTATAGAAATAGAATTTATACAGATACAGATACACTATCACGTCTATATCCCTAACGGGGTAGACAGAGCCAAGGGCGGTAAAGCCCAGGCCACTTTTAGCGTAATGGTGGGCATGAAGGTGGAAAAGGCAAATCATAATAGTGATGGATTGCTAACCGCATCGCCTATTCATATGATTCAGATTCTCGCCCATTCCCTCAATCGGCTTTTACGATCTGCACGGGAAGGGAAGCAGCTGGTACATTCTATTTTTTTTCTTTTCTCCCAGACCAGCAAAGAAGAAATCGAATTTACTACATAAAATGATATAAAAAAAAATCAAATCAGACTTCGACTATCCTTATGTACAAAAATTAGACATTAATATGAAAGTGTTTAATTATAAGAGGCGACTAAAGGACTTAGCACAAACATCTCGTGCGATAATTGCATTCTCAAGGAGGGTTAACGTCGGGCGGCGGCCGGTTGTAAAACTTTTCGCACAAATACATTCCCAAAGCGGGTGGTCGGTAGACTATAGCCAAATCATTTAAACTGTTCCGGCTATTTCTTTTCCATTTTGCAAGGTCTTTGGCATCCTTGGGTGACCATTGACATGCATGTTATATTTGGAGAAGAAAGGAAAGCGCGGCCCGGGCTCCGAAGCAGCTCAGTTGAGGATGCAACCGGGAACGCGCTTAGACGAAGAAGAAAAGAAATTTCAAATCAGACCAGTATCTTCGACTAAAATCCTTATGTACCAATATAAATATAAATATAAATATGAAAGTTTTTAATCGTATGTTCGTCCTTTAGCGACGAAAAATCGGATCAGTGTGATGTTATGCATCCATAATTGCAGATATACTTATTTGAAACCAAGTCTAGTTTACATAGAACTACTTAATACACGGTTATGTAGTATATTCGTATGAAAATGTTTCACGAATATTAGAATACAATGGGGGAAATGTAAACTTTGACCGCTCTGGAGTCGTGTCGAGTCATTACCATTCTCTATCGAACCGTACAATGTATACTTACTTACTAAGTAATTTAATAAATGTGGCTATTATTTTATTGTATATATTAGGTTAGGTACAGGTTTATTTATAGAACATAACTACATTTAGGTACTTAAATACATGTACCAAAGTTAAGTACATACCTAAAATTAATAGGTTTTACAATATAATAAAACTGGTCAAGTACGTATTGAGCCACGCGCTGTGTAGAGTTCCGTAGTTGCAATTGCCGAATTATAGTTTACGTCTCACGGTTTAACAACTAAAACCGACTAAAATAGAGCCCACTTAAGACGACAGTAACTAGACAACGAGTTATACATTTTCACAAGGGAAGTTGTTAAAAGGTGAATACCAAGCAGAAGTGGGGCCTTCATTTGAAATAAATTGTTAACTCGTAGATATGGTGAAAATTTCCATATTTTTCAATGTTAGGCACTAGATAGCCCATTATATATTATGCTTATTATCTTCGTGAACTTTCACATAGAATATAGATGTTGAGATATAATATATAGTTTACGTTTAGTTTATTATAACCATGTATATTTTGAATGTAAGTTTATTCATATATATATATATATATATATATATATATATATATATATATATATATTATATTGTTATTGCTATCCTCTTAAGGTAAATGTGACAATACCTACATAACTTGCACCTCCTTCTAAAATGTTCTTTTTCTCGGCATCACCAGTGGGTTGACTGGTCGATAAAGCCTATGGCTTTAAGTCCGCCTATTACGTTTGTAATAAAGTTAAATAAATAAATAAATAAATAGCCCTTTGAATTATTTTATGAACTGCCGTTGAAACTATTATTGGTGATCTTTGGGAGAGCTTTAGGAAAGTCGCCACTTTTGGCGGACAAGTTTTAAAGCTAGACGGACTAATAATGTAAATACTTTCAACGGTGGTTCATAAAATATTTTAAAGGTTCTAGTGCCTAACATTGAGAAAATGAAATTTTCACCACATTTAGATACGAGTTAAGGCCGTACCTGAATTTTCCGGGGTCCAGTGCTGCCCCCATTTAAAATAAATCATTTCAAAGAAAACGGAGACACCATTACAAATTGTTACCGTTAAGCTTTACTACGCACATTTGCGAAAAACGGCCACTTTTGGAGAATTATCTAGGCATTGATAGTAGCAAAATTTTAAATGGTGTCTCCGTTTTTTTTGAAATGATTTATTTTTAATGGGGGCAGCACTGGACCACGGAAAATTCAGGTACGGCCTTAACAATTTATTTTAAATGAGGGGGCCACTTCAAGGTCATTTGCTTTTAACTTCACCTTAAAATAGTTTTTAAGTTTTTATTGAAGTGAAAACTTGTTAAGGCGCATTGGGCATTTTTTGAGATAGGAAAAAACCCATCGAACTCGCGACACTGTTACCGACACCTCAAGTTATTGTTTAAGTTTTCACTTCTATCGGCAGTCGGTACTCCCGAAGTGCCACAGTTTTTTTTGTGCTACTTTGTAGGCGTGATTAATATACATAATTATCATATCATATGCAGACAGACAAACATGGCGAAATTTAAGGGTTCCTTGTTTAATACGGAACCCTAAAAATTACTACTGAAGTATTTTAATGTTTTTCCCATGGAACATAATATAGCGAAATGCGGTCTATCAGTAAAAAGGTCTCCCATACATTTGACCGATCAGCTGATCCGAGCTTCAAAATGCTTGATTTAAGTACTGACAAAAACTTTAAAATCACTGTATATGTGTGCCTAAAATATTTGAGGAGTTGTCTCGATTCCTCGAGGATTCCAACGTCAGATCTAAACCTGGTGGTTCATTAAAAAAAAGATTCTAAAGGTATTGGCGAACATATGTACCTAACTACCTACATAAATTCGAATTAATTAAACTCCTCCATTTTTTGGTCACTAGCGATACATGAATTTTCCGGGGTCCAAAGCTGACCCCATTTGAAATAAAGTATTTGAATGGAAATAGAGATATCAATTAAAATTTTGTCTCCAGTATGCCCTAGATATAACCCTTCAAACTATTTTATATACGCTACTGTTTATCCCCTTCAAAATGCGCACTGAAAATATATCTTACTACGTACATACCTGGGGAAACGGCGATCACTGTGATCGGCAGGGTGTTCCCGCGTGGTACCTCGGCAGAGTCCAGAATGACAATACATGATGACAATACATTTCTGGACAATGAAAAATTCATGAGCTGCTTACATTGACTTGTCAAGTGGCGTTTTTTTGTAACAGTGCGTAGAACCAACAAGTCATTTATAAAAAAAAAACAAGAAAAACGTGCCAGAAAACAAGATTAGAAGATTTGGGGGCGGACCGGCCAGGGGCGTCCCGGAACTGAAGGCTGTGTCTAGTGGGATTAAATAAAACCAATGCATTCATCAACACCAGAATTTAATTTACTAAACATAGCCAAATATTTTAATTTAAAATAAAGGCATGATTAAACTTAACTATTAAATAATCAATCACCTGAATATTATAAAATTATATAATGTAGGTATATGTATCTACATAATATTATTAAATTAGTAATTCGGTTACCCAAGTTATTTTCTGACATAGAATATTCACAAACGAAAAATATTTCATTAAATACTTATATTGTAAGTAATTTTGAAAATATTTTTATTTAAATTTGTTCAGTTACAAAAGATATACTCGTATGTAAGGTTTTCCACATTTTAAACAGAAAAATTACTTTATTTCATTTAACAAAATAACTGTATATTACATTGTCTTGTAAAATAAAGTTAAGTTAAAAAAACATTTCGTTATTATGTACTACAACACAGATTGTTATTTTGAATATCGATTCGTTACAAAATATGGGTGGGGAATTTGAATCAAGAAAACGGCTCTCGTGCCAGTCAGGGGCTGTCTCAAACTGAGCATTAAACATCTTTGTCAGTCTGGGTGAAGTTTTAAAAATTCTATCAAAGTTTCTAGATTGTTTTTATTCTGTAATAAGTATTCAATTTTAAAATTATTTATTGAAAATGAAAATAAAGCAATTGGAATCAGTCAACACCATTTCAATGCAATGCAAGTAAGTATATAAATACAAGTATTACTACAAGTAGTAACAGTAAAAATAAATACTTGTATTTGGAAATGAAATGGTTTTGAAAGAAAAATGCAGACATTGGAGTAAATGGTGATGAAACTATCTTCAAACAATTTAACACTTTCTATGTGATTGTTTGGGTGATTCTAATTTAGGATTTTTTTTAAATTTAAGTGATAGAAGTATTTGATGAGCATTCATTTTCTTATGTACGTATACTTGTCTAATACCAATATACAAAAAATATCAATAGTTCCGTCTGGTTTGTTAGTACTAACTGTTTATCTTTAATATCAATTTGCCTTTATCCCAAATTTAATAACACAATTAAATAACTTACTACGTGAATTCATAAAATAAGTACCTACCTACGAACCTTAAGACAATGTCCCATTGTCCAAGAACGAGCAGGAAACTCATATGGCACACGCTTTAGCATTCATTCACCCTAAATCAGGCAGGCAGGACAGGAACTTTACTCTTTGAGCAACACGACATACGTTCGTAGCTTAGTTCCCGCATTGCAGTGTCAAAAATATTGAGCACTACGAAATGATGATAAATATATTTTAATTTGGTTTGATAATGAAATGGGACGGTTCCTCGGACGGCGGTCGTCCCTTTTTATGCAGGATCCGCTACTTTGCGGCGCACGCGACAGAGACACTGTATCACACGAAGGATTCTGCTATCTCTGTCGTACGTAGACGTAGAGTTTGCCGTGTCAAGCAACATTAAGGGCTGCGAAATTATGATAGCCTAATTTAGTTTGACTTCTTCTTGTTATCGTGTTAATGGCGATTATTGTCTAAATAGAAAGTATGCATGCATTTTTTTTTATATTTTTAATCGATAGTCCTCGTCGAGAAATAGCCGCAACATATAAATCAGTGCCGAAAAACATGTATATGGTGTAGAAAATAAATATTGTAAATAGCAAGTAAATTATAACAACTAAAACACGCCATTTTAAAATATGACGTCGACGTCGTGACGAAATATGAAGTTTGCAATATCCGCTAGAGACAGAAGCTGTCAACGCATGTTTTTCTTTTTTGGGTACTTTCGATATTATCAGCCAGTGATGTTTGTTAAACCTCTATATAAAAGTACATACATTTCGAATGTCATCGATGACAAACTACATGGACGGACAGTCCTACCGAACTCACCCGAACTTGTCATTTCCCTTTTGTGAACTTTGTCGTCATTTCCCTTTTCTTTGTCAAAAGTTCCCGCGCATTATTTGCATATTTTCAATAATTTATTTCTAATCCAAATAAGAGTCAATAAGAAAAATAATTAACTAGGCGTGGTAACGTATTAATAGAAATTGTAAGATAAAAATATGAGCCGGATTGGTATTACATGCATATTCCTTATTGTATTGGCCCAGAATTTCGCTACATAATTTAGAACAAGAAACTATTTTAAAGGTGAATTCAGTCCATGGTACTCGTACTGAACCATTTTCCCCAAGGAACATACCTCGAAATACGAAAAAGAATCTTTGGCTTTCCAAAAAAACTATTATCAGGTGATCGGTCAACTTGTATGTGAGGTCAATTTTTTTTTCATATTTCGATATATGTTCCTTGGGGAAAGTTGTTTAGTATCATGGACTGAATCCACCTTTAAAATAGTTTCAGTATATTTCGTTAGACCCTGTATATTTCTTGGACAATGTGCACAAATTTTTAATTATTTTACTTGACTGGCAGCTTTCTCTTTCGTAGTTGTAAGTACAAATTATTTTGATAGCCTATATAAAATTCCCCAGCCAATCATGTAAGTTTTCCAAACTAACTAAGAACAATTTTATTACTAGGTTTAAACAAATAATTATTTATTCAAATAACACTATCTTATTTGTCATGTAAACTTTATTTGGGTGGGTAATAGTTTAAACCTAGTACGCACTTACCTAATAAAGATAGTTTTTGTTTTTTTTAAATACATACGTTTGAATTTAAAATACTTATAATTAGCTTGTTAAAGTTGGTACTAATACTAAAATGTTCTGTCTACTTACTTAGGTATTTACTCTTTATTATTGGACTACTTACGTTTCACTAAACAAAAGGTATGACCTAAACTTATATCACACATGATTTTTAAATGGTTTTATTTAGCTCGCCCTGTTTGTGTCTTGTGTGGATTAATTCTTACCTACCTAAGTAATTGAAATTTTACTCTCTTCCTGATTACTGATTAATCTGCAATTTGGTACACATATTTAATTCCGATGACAATACAAATAAACAGAGTGTGTATGATATACGGCATTTACAAGTAGTTTCTGCTTTAATTATTTTTTGATAAAAAATATTTTGTATTTTGTAATGCTGACATTCAATTTTAATCAGACTTATTTAAAAAAGTTGCTTTTTAAATAAGGTAGGTAACAATTTCACTAAGGGCTAAGACGTAAGGCACTTTATTGTAGAAAAATAAAAATAAACAGTTTTTAATGGCCAGCTTTTATTAAAAAAAACTTCAAATGTAAAAAAATATACCAATATAAATTTTCAAATTGAAAATATGTTATGAAAAAACCTAATCAGCTTTCAATTCATCGAATACAAATTAAGTTGAATACCACACTTCTGAATAGTGGGTAGTAATGAAGATTTACGCATGCTTCAAATGCGTGTACTATGTGATGAAAAAATTCGTCGGGGTGGTTCGAAGTCACGATAGCACAATTGGTAGTGCACTCACGGCGTTAACGTGAGGGTCGTGGGTTCGAATCCCACTCGTGGCGGATTTTTTCATCACATATTTTCAATTTGGATAATTTTCCGAGCATTGTAATGCTATTAAAAAATAATAATATAATTTTTGTTTTAGCCAATTTTTTTCATTATTTTACTTAGTGAAAATTGTAATAAGTTTTCTACCAGATTATTGTCTACTCATACATGTTTAGCTATAAAATTAAAGGTTTTTTTGTATTTTTATAAACGTTACATAAGTAGGTATGTGTTATGACTTGATTGGTACAGGCACTCAAATTGGGTAAGTAACACTAAAATGGCTGCCACTTTACTATGGAAGGAGAAAATGTAATTATGAGTGATTTGCCGATAAAAAATGCCATATATCATACTAATAAAGGCACCAATGACGGGACACACTAGTATTCACTATTATTTTAAAATAAGATGACCGCCACCACAAAATGGCAAAAATCCTAATAAACATTCCACTCTATATACTACGAGTATATATATATATATATACTCGTAGTATATAGAGTGGAATGTTTATATATATATATATATATATATATATATATTTACCCTTAAATTTTATATATATATATAAAATTTAAGGGTTTGACTAGTAGAATACAGTACACTAAACGAATAAAAAATTAAACTGGAAAATAAAATAAGCAAAATAAATTTTAAGTTGATAACTTCAGTTAAGCTGTTTTACTGGTACTAAAAGCTTTAAAATAATCATCATCATCATCACCCCAGCCCTTCTCCTCCCACTGCTGAGCATAGGCGTCTAAAATAAAACTTAAAAAAATCTTAAATTAAATAAACATTTTACTCATTTTCTTTTTTGCTAGGTATTATAAATAATCTTTACACTAACATAATAATTGGACGTTTTAGGCACAGAATACATAAGAGTCAAACAGAATGGAATCTCACAGCGTCTCCCGCAAATTGGCGTCCCCGCACCTCTCCCCCGCACTTTATGAGCCTTTGACAGCTCCAAACCAGGGTTTAATTACGAGCCGCACGCAATACGCGACGTGTGTTGTCTTGAGAACTGTCAACCAATAGTAACCATCATGGTGAGAAGGTGCGCGTATAATAATTGTTTATCCACCCAATACTTTAGAGAACGTATATTTCATAGATTTCCAAATGATGGAAACAGGTAAGCAAAGCAACAATATAATTTCACGTTATTACCCAGCAACCATCTTGATATATATACCCTTCTTGCTCTCTCGCATTGGCAGGAGACACACAAGAGCGAGAGGGGTATTATCAATCGGCACGGTAATGTTACATAGGCTCCTCGCTCACAGGTAATCACATACACCCAGATGCCAACTAGATTTCCGCGGGTTATAGTGCTAAATGCCATTGTTGACAATGACAACTTGACATGCTGTGCGTGGAAGCGTGATAAACATTTGTTTATTTTTATTGAATTTATTTATATAATTACCGTATAGTTTTGCGCCGAATATGCAAATTACTATATTAAATAGTGAATTTAGTGCGTTACATTATAAATGACTCAATAATAAAATCAGTAAAGTAAACTAATGGTGAAATGGACAATGGACATAATGAAAAATATTTGTGAAGTGATATTATGTAGCTGTTTCCGACTTTTCTGTAACATTTAATACATATAAAACAGAATATTTATTACGTCATAGTGTTCGCAAATCTTCCGGTATGGAAAGATATAATCGTAAACATGTCCAACTCGTTAGTAGGTAAGTATTAAATTAATTCTGCGGTGCGACCCTAAGTATAAAACTCACACATTGACGTGTGTACAGATAAATTGTTTCGTTTGTAGTAGTAGTAGGTATATATGTTACTCTGAATCAATGGAGAGTCATACCAGTGCTTAAGGGCAAATTTAGTCCAATATGCAGGATCTAACAAAATATACTGAAACTATTATGAGTATTCAGTCCATGATATGAGAAAAATCAGTGGACTGGAAGTCTTGATCGAGGTACCTAAAAACATAGGCTTAGAAGTGAAAACTGCTGCAGTTCAAAACATGAAAAATGGGAAAGCAGAAAGACCGGATGAAATACCAGTAGAAGTATGAAAGTTGTTAAAAGGGGATGGATGGAAGTGGCTGACTTTATTCTTTGATAAGTTGTTGCATGAGAAGGCGATCTCTGACACATAGGGTACCAGCTATCTGACACCTGTATTCAAGAATTAGGGTGATGAACAGGACTGCAACAACTATCGGGGAATAAACTTAATGTCACATGGCATGAAAGTATGGGAAAGAGTGATAGAGAAGAGAATGAGAGATTCAATTCAATTCTTTATTTGCTTAATAAGAGTTTTTACAATACATGTAGTCTTACAAATTACACAGTCCTTCTTATTGACCTTTTCAGGTATATCAAATGTTAAAATATGGATAAAAAGAATGTAACAAGTGCCTTGACAAAAAATAGAGAAAAACGGAAAAAACTCGCATGCTGTCCCAACCCCACGTAAAGTGGAATAAGGTGAGGAAGATGATGAGTCCATGCCATGTAGGAAATATTTTCCATATTTCGGTGTAATAAGTATTATATTCCTTGAGAAAAGTTGTTCAGTATCATGGACTGAATTAGCCTTAAAATACTTTCAGTAAGTATATTTTATTAGTCCCTGTCTGGAATTGAACTTGCAATAAATGTAGGTATGTAAATACCTATGTATGTAGGATGTTTGTTCGAGTCAAATCTTACAACAGCATTTTGAAGAACGATCCACAAAATATTACGGTGAAATTTTGCATACATTAAATCGACAGACGATACAATGTAATGATGCCATTGAGTTGGTTTGATGATTGATTCAGAAGGTAGCCATAGGAACTCAGTAAAGGAACTACTAAAACCTGTTCCGTCAATTTTATAAAACTTTAGCCGTCTTATTATTATACAGAATCACTTTAGTAGTCAGACCATGATAATGGTCTGACTACTAAAGTTATTCTGTCGGATACGACTAAAACAAGAAGACCTCCCGCAACAAGTCACATTTTCTTTTGAACTGTCAACTTCATTTGGGTGAATAATGGTTACCAAGTTTTAAAGTTAGTCTGCATTTTATAATAAGACTGAAAGACTTGGTTTATACCATTATTCATTCTAATTAAGTTGACAGTGACAAAAGAGAAGGTGACCTATTGCAAAAGGTCTTTTTGTTTTGGGCAGATAATGGTTTAGACCAAGTAACTACGTACTAACTTTAGTACTTTGTGTTTTAGTTACTTCGTGTTTTATTTACTTCGTATTTTAGTTAATTCGTTTTTTATTCACTTTGTGTTTTAGTTACTTCGTGTTTTATAATAAGACAGATCTTTGGGTAGCTATTCTTGATGGCTTTATTTAATTATTATCCAATTTATGTACACGGACAATGTATACAGCAGACAATTTAAATTGTTTGGTGTCGGGGATTGAATCTGTACCTATATGTATTCTTATTTAGTTACATTAAACCTTATAGTTTCACACCACAACCTTACAAATAAATATTCTATACTTAATATAATATATTTTAGGCACCTACCTACTTATTTATTACTATATTTACAACTGGCCAAGAGCATTAAGGCAGGCTACGCGCAGTATAAGTGGTAATAGGGTTCCGAAGTTTAGTGTTATACAACGTGGAACAGTAAAAAAAAATCGACATTCCCATATACAAAGCGGCTGCACACTTTTGTATGGAAATGCCAAATTGTTTTTTGACTGGTATTTTAATTTCATTGTAATTTAATGATCTACTATAGCCCGTGGTTCGATTTATTACGAGTATGTCCCTTCCACGTTGTATATAACAAAGGGGAATTATTTCGTTAATTTTATATGTTTACTACTCATATTTTAAACAAGTCACAAACTAATTCTTTATGGATATAAAGTTTCGAATCTATATACGGATACGGATATAGCAATTATATGATTTATGTATCAGACATTATTATATCTTTATTTTAAATTTTAAGAAATTTTATATTTAATTATGTGTAGGTATTTGTATATATATATATATTTATTTATTTTGTTGAAAATAAAGAAATGTACTTACCTACCAAATTTTTATTTCACACAAAATTTATTAATTTTTTTTTTTAATTTTCTAAATTCGTAAAAAAGGACAGTTACGTCAAGGACCTGAAATTAATTCGGATTATCCGTTAGTTTATAATAGTTTCGGTTACGGATGTAATATATAACCAAGTAGTGTTTAGGCACCGCGCCAATCCATGGGCTCCTTATTTATTGTAACCAATGATGGACATAGCGCGTCATGCAATAACAAAGCCCAAAAATGGCACAAGCTAGAAATTTCACTATATTTAGCTTCTACTGCTGTGTCTATACACTGCTGCTGACAACTTCAGTTGTTGAAAAGCAATGTATAATTATCAGTCAGTCGAAGCTATGTAGTTGATTTTAGAAATTGTCAAGAACAAAGAAATTTACGGAGTAGCAATGCGTTTTTGTTTTTGATGGAATTGAAAAAAAAGAGGTGTTTTTTTAAATAGTTTTTAAATGTATTGCTGCATTATATATAAAATATTATTTAGATACTTTATACTTATGGAAATTAATTAAATAATTTAATTTAGTTAATTAATAAATTTTGTAAATATTTTCTCAGCCGCTCGTCCTAAACTGTTAAAAGTATAAGTATATTGTTAACTCTTTCTGATTGCCCGCGATACAGGCTTTGCCTAGTGCGGGAGTCTTTATTTAAACTTATAAAATGTATTAACATTTTTGGTAAATAATGGATTTGATTTGATTTATTGGGTTATTTATATTAGTGAACAATATTTGATCGCACAAATATAAGCTCGTGGTCACACAGGGATTTTTCCTAGAAATCCGTATGGTCGCGTCTACGCTCTTCGATTGATCGATGTTGTCCCATTAGGGATAAAGACGTAATAAATAGTGTATGTATGTATGTATGATGTGTGTAAATAAAACTAAAACTTTTTCATTGAATATATTTTTTAACTTATACTGAAAAACAAGATACTAAGTACCCTGGAATAAATTTAACTTGTTGAAAACTTGTCTTTTTTCCAAGGTATCTTTTTTGGCATAGGTAGTGAAAATGAACGTTAACATATGTATATCTGTATGACTGCTTTAGTCAAATCATAAATATGACTCAACTGATCCTTTGTGTGTGCATCAATTTGGGTTTACAGGAAAGATTAAATAAAATTGTTCATTACAGGTAGCACAATATTAACATTTTGACAGCTAATGTTTAAGTATTTTTCAAATTCCAAAAATTGGAATTCAAAATGTTCGCGCCTACTTATACTACAAATAAACAATATTGAATACCCAACTAACAGTTTAAAGAAATGTGATCGATAAGTACAAAGTAATATCTTACTTTAAAATAAAGGAGCGACTCTATAGTTTTATAATTTGACTGTGTTCTAGTCGCTTCATTTTTGTCTTACTGACGAGCGTAAGAGAAATATTAGTCAATCATTCGTGTTATTTAATGAAATTAAATTATTTTACCGTATTCTTTACACGTTTTCGCGTGTTAATATTCATAAATAAAATTTATTTACCGGTGATCAGTCACACCATCCTTTTTTAGCGACGTTAGTGTATTATTTCGGCACAGTTTCAAAGCACACTTCGGCATGATTGCGGCGTTGCTGTCAACACAAGACTGAAGCGCAAGTGTGCTTACTCTGACTTTAAGCACACTTTTGCCGTTCCTTTGTCAGAGCGGGCATGCGAAGTCCATGTGTATGGAAGGTCATTGATGTAACCTTTCATATCGGATTTGGTGACGCAGCCCCGTGACTCTAACAAAAAATCAGTTTCACTTTACCAAAACTCACTTTCTGAATGTAAATGCTTAATTTATTGTTTTTTAGGGTACTTACCGTACAAAAAATGAAAAATCGGAACCCATCACTCGTGCGTCTGTCTGTGCGTCTGTCTGTCCGTCCGTCCGTCTGTCACAGCTAATTTGCTCCGAATCTACTGGACCGAATCAGGTGAAATTTGGTAGGATGGTGTGATCCTATGACCCGAACACATATGTGCAAAGTAAATAAATATTTTTTAAAAATAAGGGTCATTTTCGTGGGATAAATTAGAAAATTGAAAAAAAAGTGTTGCAAACCTTACTGTGTCATATATCAAATGAAAGGGCTCGTTATGAGGATCCTAAATATATTTTTGTTATAATTATAAAATAAATAGTTTTGATTTTATTATGATTTTATTCATGAAAGAAGACGAAAATTGACCTGATCTCCGAAACCATTAATCTAAAATTTTGAAAAAAATAAGCAATTAACTATATTTATAGTTCATTGCTTGTAGATGACAGGAAAACCTATTAGAATTCAATCAATTGTACGGAACCTACGCGAGTTTAACTCGCACTTGGCCGGTTTTATTTTACTAGCCTGTGGCTGTTATGCCCCATAACTGGGCAAAGGCCTCCCCCTTATTCCTCAACTCGTCTCTGTCCGTCGCTACTTCCTGCCATAAATGGCAGGAAGGTAAGAATTTATCGAGGACATCTCGCCATTTGGTTCTTGGTCTGCCTCTGTTGCGACGTCCTACTGGTTTATTAACGTTATGTGTGCATATTTGAGGAGTTCCCTCGATTTCTCGAGGTTCCCCCCATCAGATCTTCACCTGGTGACAATGGGACCAACTTGCATGTATACGCTATCAAACAAAAAAATAATTTTCTAAATCAGTTCTAAAATGGAGAAGTTACCGGAGAACATACATAAATTTAGGTACCTCTTTTTTCTTCCCATTTCCTCTCGCGGGTCTACTGGAAGAAATTTCTTTAGAAATAAGTAGCACCTAAGTACTATGTTTTCCTTATTATTTTATGTGTATGTTTGATAATTTTCCAAGTGTACTTAAATATATAAAATAAAAAAAGGTAGGTTACATTCGAATTCAGAAGCTCCTCCGTTTTTGGAGTCGCTTAAAAATAGTCTTTACAACACCTCAATGTTCATAAAAGACTCAACGATACCCCATGCACGAGATATATCCATTTTATGTACGGGATGTACTTACTTACCCTAAAAAATATTTTTAAGGCTGGGCCTGATGTGAATAATCTAAGTTTTGCTCCCGCTTCCACGCACACCAATTTACTTTAGCCGAAGCGAGACAGCGAGACCATGCGGGGTGAAAAGATCATGGCACGAGTAGGTCAATGAGGTTGGTTTTGGTTTTGAAGTTTTTTTCGTTTTATAAAGAATAATTAAGAGTTATTTAAAAAGTAAGACATATTATGAACGCTTTATGTTTAATACAATTATAATCCAAAGTTACAAAAGGGCTAATTTATTGTATTTCTTGAATACTTTTCGTTTTAGTAAAATTCTGAGGTGATTTGAACAGATCATCATATCTTCTTTGCTGGTCTGGGAGAAAAGAAAAAACATAGAATCTACCAGCTGCTTCTCTTCCCGTGCAGATCGTAAAAGCCAATCGAGGGAATGGGCGAAAATCTGAATCATATGAATAGGCGATGCGGTTAGCAACCCATCACTATTATGATTTCCCTTTTCCACCTTCATGCCCACCATTACGCTAAAAGTGGCCTGGGCTTTACCGCCCTTGGCTCTGTCTACCCCGTTTGGGAAAAAGACGTGATAGTGTATCTGTTTGAACAGAACACGATTGCTTGAAATTTTCTCGATAGAAAAAAATTGTGAAGTTGCCTCTAAACTTCACAATTTTTTTCTATCGAGAAAATTTCAAGCAATCGTGTTTTAGAAACTTATTATGTTTCGAGTTAGTCCTGAACTTTGCTGTGTTTTTATTTCAAAGTAAGTATTTCGTTAATATTGAAAATATTAAAGATAGCTCTAAGAACTTTAGGGTAGTACGGGCTCTTTACATTTATTTTACCACTTTGTCGGTGTGATTGATGTAATTATGTATACCTATGCAAAATTACAGCTTTCTAGTACTAGCAGTCTCTGGGTTAAGTCACGGACGGAGAGACAGACAAACGGACATGGCGAAACTATAAGGGTTTCTTCGCTGAACTTCGGAACCCTAACAACGGTAAGCTAAGTACATAATTACTTACAATTCTTACAATAGTTACAATTAACATAATACTTTTAAACGGCATATTAAGTCACTATTCGTAAAATACCCAACAAACCAAGTATTTTATACAATGTCGGCCGGAAATGATGACGTGCTTACACGTAGATGTATAATATAACTAAGAAAAAGTCACACATGCATCATATTATGTCATGTCGTAATGCAGCATTTAAAGAATCCGAGGGGCATCAAGGTATTCTTAAAAACTATTTAGTTATGGACGAACAAACAAAGACCCCTCACTTGAATGTGACTACCTACACATGGGAGGTCTAAATATACTGAAAAATAAAAGAAATCAAGAAGTCTAATGCGTATTTCTGTGTTTCAAGCATGTTTTCTATCCGATTAGTTTAAAAATATAATACAAAATATCATTATGAAAATTTGGTTCAGCTGATTCAAGACAAATCAAATAAATAAAAAAGTCACTCTTCAACAACATTACCCCGACTCGAGATGAGATGGCTGTCACTGGTTTATCCAGTTTTGTGTCACTTTTAGAGGGTTTTATTATTATTTTCATTTACTAGTGAGATGTCAATCGAGGAAGAGAAAAGTCTTTTCGGAGAGCATTCATTGATGAATTTGGTACTGGTATGGAGCAATTTCGTTTGTAACTCCGACACGGTGGCCGACCTTCTTCGTTTTGAGCAGGGAAGAGCAACCTCGTCATCTACCAGTCGGAGGAGCAGTTGCTCGCCATTACCATTGGCTTCCACACAGGTTTTTGCAATGTTTTCATCAACTTCTTCTAGTTGCTTCCGTTTGTTCTTTATACTGTTTACTTGAATTTTTATGGAGCCTGTAAGACAAATTTCAATTAAATAAAACAAACAACAATACAGAAGAGAACAATTGAAATGCTAAAATGTTTATGTTCTAAAAATTACAAATGAAAGATGTTCTAGTGACGACCTCTGTGGCCTAGTAGTGAACCAGGCTGTCACACCTGAGGGTCCCGGGTTCGATCCTTGATCAGGTCAACATTGAAAATGATCTTTTTTGATATTGACCTGGATCATAGATGTTTATCTATTTAGGTTTTTGGTATAAAATATAGTATCGTTGAATAAGTATTTCAGAGCACAAGTCTTGAATTTACTTTGAGACTAGCTCAAGCTGCGTGATTTGTCCTTATATATTTATTTATTCTAATAAAAGAAGATATGTAGGGGGCACAGGTCGCTGATGCAGCTAAGCGAGGGGAGACCAAGGTTCTGTAACGGCAAAGATGTCTTTGCCGGCTCCTGGTTATGGAAAGCGCATTCTGCTCTGTTGATGTAATTTTTTTTGTGGCAAATTCCTACAACCTAGAGGTATGTTCACCTGGATAGCTATTAGTTGAAATAATAAAGGAGGTGATATATTTATAAATTTTACCTGAGTTTGGGGTTGCTGAGGAGCTAGGCATGCGACCTAGCACCATAGCTTTATAATTATAGCGCTTGAGGTCACCTTTGCTTGTTCCGCAACAGAACAGCTGCCTGGTGGTAGCCTGGAATGTACATACTAAGTTGTGAATCATATTACTTGCTACCCTCTTTGACTTGCAATATTTGTAATAACTTGTTTGTTCTTTCCGTTAGCCGTGTGATTCCCGGCAGGGTAGAATAGGACCACTCCAAGTCTTTCTGTGGATGTCGTAGAAGGCGACTTAGGAAACACAAGTTAAACAAAGCTTATAAACATCAATGAGACATCTCCAACCCGTCTGGCTAGCGTGGAGAGTGTAGGCCAAATCCTCTGACTGCTCTGGCTAAGTATGGCTCAGGTAGTACAGAGAGGGTCGTGCTCCTGCAGTGGAGACTAACAAATACCTGATTATGATGATGATGTAAGTTCTTGCAACTTAATTTTAAAGCAAAATTAAATTCTGCATTCATTGTAAAAAGTATGGCAATGCAAAATTTGTTAATATGGTCACATAGCTTAATAGGCTCATCTTGCAGATGAAAAAAACTGTCATATTAAAAAAAAAGTTTAAAAAAAAATTCGAGTTTCTTCGAAGCTTCGGAGCCTTCCGATATATTTCATACTAGAAACTCAAGAAATTTTATGCTATTTGTGGTTGTGGTCACCAGTTCAAGAGTGAACCACGCCCGGGGTTGCTTTACATTCTTAAACGCTAATATTGCGTATGACCGTGGAATCATCGAGACTTCGTCCGTGTGTAAAGGTTGACAACTAAGTTAGCAGACATGAAATAGTTGCGCCTCTCTGTATCAGAAGGACATAGGTACAGCTAAATTTGCAAGATTTACAAATCAGTTATAATACCGGTCATTTCATAGGGCTTCGAATGTTGGGCAACAAAAGTGCAGGACATATTTCCGCATAATGAAGCCTCTTAAGATATTTTATTCTGTATTTTGTGCATAGTAATTTTCATACCTACTATAATTTTCCGCAGTATGGCGAGGTCTTACGTTTGTCAACGTTTGCACAAGGGGAGCTCGATGGCCACTATTATTCACGAACCATATTACAAACCTTAAAAGCGTCTCTAAATTTGTTGGACATGCTGTGGTAGAAGATGGGGTTAATACAGGTTGACATGTAGTAGAAGACGCCGGAGATATAGGTCAGGAAGGAGTACACCTTCAAGAGCAGCGTGGACTTGGCTTGGTTGTTTTCCTCTGTGCCGTAGATGGCCACTAGTCGCTGCGCATGGAACGGCGCCCAGCATATAAAGAAGGCAATCACCACAGCCACTGTTAAACAAATGATAAGCAATCGCATAACCTATTTGCTGTGTAGTTTAGAAGTAGTTTAGAGGTATGAGGGGAGAGTATAGAGGTCAAAGTATTAGTATTAATTGTAACTTGATTAAAGTGAAGTCTTCTTTGTCTAAGCGTGTTCCCGGTTGCATCTACTACTTACTACTCTACTCTACTTTATCTAATAGTGAAATCAAAATCAAATATTTATTCAGTAATTAGGCCTTTGCAGGCATTTTCACACGTCAATAATTATAGTGTACATTACATGTAATGTATATTTATATATAAATTATTTTTTTCTTTGTTCAAAAGCTACCGATATCATTCACACAGTATTGGTCGCCTACGCCCTAGAAGGGCTTTGTCAGTTCACAAAGATATTATGCCTAATACAATGTTATCACAACATAATATGTAAAGCTTACGAAAGTTTTTTAAGTTGTAAGCGTATAGTTAGACAGATAGATATACGCGGCGGGGACTTCGTTTTATACTTTTTATGTACCTATGGGTGGATGGATGGATGGTAAATATAGATATCCAGTAAAACTTTCAGTTGGGACAACAAAGATAAGATAAAAACGTTGTACGTACCTAACATATTGACCACTCTCTTTGTTGAGGCGTGAGGGCTGCGGCGCATCGACGACGAAAAGTTCCGATTACATTCAGACATGCATTGTTCTTGTAGTTCTTTACTTGCATCCGCCTTCTTTAGACGCAACCCGATCAATGAATACAGCACTGAGATCAAAACAATCGGCGCCAGGAAGAATAGAAAAGTCGAGATCTCAAACGAATGTTCCAAAATCACTTGGGTTTGCAAACACACCGCAATGCCTTCATAGTACCTTATGCCTAATTGTAGGGCAGTTGGTAAAGCCAACAGGAAAGATACAAACCACATAATACACACGTGGCGCATAGCTCTTGTGAGATTAGACATCCTATGCGACATAAAAGGATGGCATATCGCAATGTATCTCTCCACGGTGAATAAAGTTATAGTAAGCACGCTTGCGTTCGAAGACGTTTCGGACGCTAGCCCCCGCAGCCAACAGAAGTTGGTTCCAAATACGTACGGCCAGCGCCACCAAATCGAGTAAATTTCTGGAGGAATTCCGGTCACTAGTAACAGGAGATCAGAAACCGCCAAACTGAAGAGGTAGTAGTTCGTGGCTGTATGCATGTTTTTGTTTCGGACGATCACAACGCATGTGAAAATGTTTCCTAAGAGGCCGGTCACGAATATGATGCCGTAGATGATGGTAACGGGGACCACGATGTACAACTCATCACGTTGGGGTCCTAAAAACTGCACTGCGTTCATGTAAGCCTGTGTCTTGTTGGTGTCTGTAAGCACAATGTCTTCCAGGGGGTCCATTTTGAAGGTCAGTCTTTTTATCTCGTCGTTATGCCGTCGATGACTCGATCCATGGAGAACAGTAGCATTCCCACATTTTTCAATATCCCAATAGATGCTGCGAGTACCTGAAACGTAAAACACGAAACTAAATTCAATTGAACAGAAGGTGCTGAGCTTGCCAAGTGACGCAAATGTGTCTCTCAGTAAGGATTACATATTTGTGCCGTTTGGACTGGAAACGTTTGTTTGGGCCATGGGGCCCTAGCGCGAGGGCTTTCCTCAAACAGGTAACTCAGAGCCTGATCACCGTCGCTGGCTGCTTTTTTTCTCAAGGCATTAGCATAGCTATTCAAAGTGAAAACGCAGCCAGCGTTCTTAACACCACGCCGCACGGTCATAATGTTTTATGTTTCTAAATAAATAATTTAGACTGGGTTTTATTTTAAGGTTTAGTTTGTAGTTCGTTTATTTAAATTGTACTTATTTATTTATTTTTGTTCACAATTTGTTCCTAAATTAAACAGAGGATATCACAAGTTTATTCATATGTTGTGTTGACCTGTATTGTACCTCCAAGTTTGTACTCATGTCCGGTCATTTCCAACTAAAAACATCGTGAGGAAACCTGCACACAAGTAGTTCACACACAAGTGAGCATAAAAGACTTTTGTCACTGTAGGCAGCTCGAACAATCTGACACCAGTGTTATTATTATTTAGTGTGTTAATAACAACGAAAAGCTAACACTCAGAAAAAACCAAAGAAATTGTATACAATCTAGAATGCTTACAAAGTGGCAAAGCCGTTCCCAAAAAATATACCTAAGGTTGTAACTCTCCCCTTCTACTTTATTGTACTGACAGTTTGCAGGAAAGGGACGCCTACATCTTTAGGTATATTTTTTGGGAGCGTTAGGTTAAACATAATCATTATGAAAATATGAGCTTTATTTGCGTGGCATGAAGTTTAATTTTCAATGTAGTTTTTTGAGATTATTACTCGTAGTCATTCTATATTGTATTATAAATTCTTGGAAAAAACTGACTTTTATCAATTTATTCTGTTTATTTTCGTGAAAACGCGAATTTGCTTTATAAAATCTTTTTTTTTTTTTCGTCAGGAGACATGTTCAGAGATTTTATTTATATATTTTTTAAATTTTATATTAGTTTTAATTATTAGATATACCTACTTTAGTTTTAGTTAGTACACCTTGACTGACATCATTGCACGCTTCAGAGCCCGCGGTCCGCTACCTAAACCTAGGTGATTTGACGAGGTTACTGGTTTTTAGGATAGTCAGGTGATTCAAGCCTGCAATATCCTAACAAAACTGGAAAAAGCTTTTTAAAAAGTATGTATGCTTCTCATTGGGATTTGAACCCACAACCTCCGGATCACAAGGTGAACGCCTTGACCACTGGACGACGGAGGCATTCGAGTCCTTTTTTTCATAAATTTATTCATGAACAAATAAATGATTAAGTACAGAGATAAAATCAATATCCCATAATAGACAATATGCATGTGATTCAGAAACGAACAAAAAAAATGATGTGTATACTTCATTGCTAAAGAAAAATACCCATATATATATCTTTTCAATTTAACGTGTTTCCATTGAGAAATTAATTATTTAAAAGCTGTATTTTTAAAATTCCCTCGCAAATTTCCGAAACGCCACGTGACGTCACGAAACACTGTCAAACTTAATTTTCTAAATAGTCTGTGCTGTCAATCACAAATTAAAAAGAAGAAGACTATCTGTCACTGTCAATAAGTCATTTGTAATTTGCAGTGTTACCAGATTGGGTATTTTTTTCGCAATTCTGGGTAAAAATGGGAAATTTTAGAGAAAAAAAATAAATCTTTTGGAGAATTTTGGGTATTTTTTTTCTTAAATAATATAAATTTGTTTGATTAATTACGGTAGGTAGTACATTATCTTATAGCTTATAGTAGCAGGCAGCTAGTCTACTACCTATTAAATTATAAATAATTGAAGTAGGTACTTACAATACTACTGTGTAGTTTTGCAAAGGATGACACTACTCATTTTGCTCACAATATGTATTTTTTGTTCACAATAGGTATGTACAGTTGCAGTTGAATGGTATAATCCGCTAATTTACTAAACCTCTAGCTGTTTGGCATTACAGCTCGGTTTTGTAAAACAGCGAACCCTAATACGCGGAATGATTCCTTACATTTGCATATTTGGGCATATGAAAATATATTTTGTCAGGTGCAGTTACGATGTTATTTTTGCACATAGGAACCATACAATATTTATAATAAGATTTTGTGCGCCCTTCCATTTGTAATGAATTGATATTAAAAGCTTTAATCACTCACTTATAATCACAAATTAGATAGTATTACTTATAAAATAAAACTGTGAATCCAAATCTTCGTTGTTTTGTTGATAATATTTTGAATTTGTAATTTGCACTTGACTGACACTGACATATAAGTGTATCTATGACATTGACAATGCACGGTGACGTCACAGAAAAAAGCGCAAAATGGCACCGCGTTTATAGTCGTCCAAAAATAATAGTAATTTTAATTATTTTTTTAAGCTTATTTAATAATATTCTGTAAGTGTTATATATTTTTCCGGTTATATAATAACTTATAGAATCGTTTAAAAAAATAAAAAAATAACATGAATATACCCTATTATATAAACAAAGGAAAATAACACCTTCCAGCAGTAAGTACCTGTTTGTTTTCGTTAGCAGCGTTGCCGCAGTTATCTAATTACAATAATTCTCCAATTCATATTTATGACAAACAAATTTACTGACGATGAATACAGATGTAGTTATGCATGCAGCGAAATTGGCTTAGCAGTACTAGGTACTTTCCTTAAAGTAAGTAACTACTGTACTCACAGTATAAAATCATTAATACCAATTAATAAAATTGTAGTGTCTGTTTGTAATATCAAAATATGTAACAGATTTTTTTCTTGCTTATTAATGAAAGTCTATGTACGCTACCGATAACAAAAACTCAATTTAGGTATATTTTTTTGTCTGTCTGTTTGTTGGGAGTTTGGGCTAATCGCTGAAACGGCTGGACTGATTTTGATGTCAAAGATATATCTGTTTGGGTGATTATTTCATGATATAAAGTTTGAATCATCGACGGGAGCGAGTATTTGTCGATTTGCCCAACTAGTGACTTGGCCGTATCAAGATACTCGTATTATATGCGGAAAAAAGTGTAGAAACTGTAACATGTAGAAATATTTTTCGGAACGACCGATGCAACTCGTCTTTAGGCCCATAAGCCTTCTGTCAGTTGGCTGTCGAAAAGTTGTGATAGTTTATTTAAATACAGATGCGGAAAAGCGAGACTTAGGGACTTGTATCCAAGGCCATGCAAATATGACCAAAAATAAACAAATGACCCAAAACATAAAGAAATATCCTGCTTGCTATCTTTGAGCATCTTCAAATCTCGTATTCAGTCTTGGATTGGTTTTCTGAATATCTGCGTAACCGACAAGCAACAAGCGATTCGTATGAAACTGCGTATTGTCGGACTAGAATGATCTGTCCAGCGGTGTACTCAAAGATATTGGGTGTACCTCAAGGCGGTATTTCATCGCCTTTACTTTTCTCCCTTTTTATAAACCTTTCTACTTCCATTGGCTCGATATTGATTCAGGTGTAGCGAGCGTAAACGTAGTTGTCGGCTATTTTGTGTTGGTCAAACGAATCCGGAATTTAGGTTACCTAATCCCCAAGCTATATTAGTAGGTAATTCGAAGCAAATCTGTCACTGTCGCACCTGTCACTCTACTGTAAAGCTGTAAAGGATCTTGGCCTCTACATTGATGCTGGATCACTCAGGTGGCTTAAATCAGTCGTTCGGTTAATGTTGCTCTTCAACAGCTTAACCGCCTAAGGAACTTTCTGCCACTTAAAGAACGAAGATCTTAATTGTTAGTTCAAACATTAACATTCCATATAATTGATTACGCTGATGTGTGTTACCGAGATCTCAATTTAGATTTTCTTAATAAGCATGATCGTCTCCTTAAAACGATTGTATTCGTTTTATTTTCTGACTCAAAAATATGATCATCGTTATATCCCAATTCCGTACTGAGCTTAATAAATGGCTTCCTTATACTTAATAGAATTCTTTACACTCTCTTTTGAATTCTTTTGAAGCCAAATTCACATCACTCTCTTCATACATACAAGCCCTACGGTCAAAGGTGTCTCTAATCTCTCCTTTTTCCAGAATGTCGGCAATCTGATCGCAGAACGTTTACCAACCCTGGCCTGCCTTTCTATTCGCATTTGTTCATCTCTTTTCATCCCTCCGTCTCCTCCCAGTCCACATTGCTCGCTTATGACATTGTTTCTTTCTTCTCAGATCTTTCAAAGTAACACCACACATACTCCTCAGTGCTCGCTACAAACAGCGCCAGCGCTCGTAACAAGATTAGCTACTAATAAATTGTAATCAATGACTCGATATAATTACGGTTATGTTTGCAAGTATTGCGGTAGGAAAGGAAACCAGTTTTTGTTGTGTTATGATTATAATGATTAAGTCGCGTACAATATTATATTTTCCTTGTTTAGTATATCTATGTCAATTGATTGTGCACATGCAGAACCACTGTCTTTGGAGTCATTTATGTTGTAATATTTTTTTTAAATTTTGGAATTATTAAACTGAGCGTGCGCAAAGGAACTCTGTTTCAGCTTGGTTAAAAATTCGTTCGTCAAGGTTGTCCGGTTGTCCGTTTGTTATCCTTAACAGGTCCCATTTCTCAACCGACTCTCGTAAAATTTTGTGACTAGGTTCGATAATTAGATTTTTTTTGTCGATTCAGTTTTTGATAAATATGAAAAATTTAAGCAATTCCATAGGTAGGTACCTAATGTACTTTTGCTTCAACTTTGATTAGAAATTAACTTATTGCAAAAACACCAATATTATTCATCTAGAGTGATTATATTATTTATTCTCTTTATTTATCTTAATTCTTAAGTTAGGTTTTTTATAATAAATCTATAAAAAGTAAAATATAAAAATACATAATACAAACACATTATAAAAAACCTAACCTAGCTGCCCTTGATCCAGCCATCTAGCGAGAGAGTCCTAAGATGTTGGTCAAGACTCTTCTCAATATTATTTATTATTATTATATTTATATTATTATGTAGGTATTTATATTTATTTATTTTTTTAAAGTTTAAAATACTTCTCTTATAAAGTGCATTAAAATACTTTACGATTGTTTGAGTAGGTAATACTACTTAAACTGAAAACGTGAACGCGAAATAACAAAATTTATTGTTTCGTAGGTACATTGTTTTACAATATATAACGTGTAACAAAATATACTGAAACTATTTTAAGAGTGAATTCAGTCCATGATACTGAACAACTTTCCCCAAGGAACGTATATCGAAATATGAAAAACAATTTTTGGCCTCCCATACAAGTTGACCGATCAGAGTCTAACAAAATATACTGTAACCATTTGGTTAAAAGGCTGAATTCAGTCCATGATACTGAACAACTTTCTCCAAGGAAAATATATCGCAATATGAAAAATAATTTTTAACTCCATACACTTTCACCAACTTTTTATTAACAAAAATTTCATATTTCGATTGATTTATGGTCCTTGGGGAAAGTTGTTTAATATCATGGACTAAATCCAGCCTTAGAATAGCGTAAGTGAATTCTGTAAGACCCTCTATAGGGACATATTATATAACACAGATTGAACCAGCCCCATAGTACGTTTTTAGGGTTCCGTATCCAAAGGGTGCAAACGGGACCCTATTACTGAGACTCCGCTGTCTGTCCGTCTGTCTGTCTGTCCGTCTGTCACAGGGCTCTATCTCTTGAACCGTAATAGCTAGACACTTGAAATTTTCACCGATTATGTATTACTGTGGCCGCTATAGCAACAATTACTGAAAATAAAAAAAGTTAAAAATTAAAGGGAGTCGCCATACAAAAAACGTGTTTTTGCAGCGTTTTTACTAGATATTTATAATGGCATTAACTAGATACTTGAGATTTTCACAGATTATGTATTACTATGACCGCTATAACAACAAATACTTAAAATAAAAAATTAAAGGGGGTCGTCATACAAAAAACGTGTCTTTTTAGCGTTTTAAAACATTGTACCTAGGTACGGAACTCTATATATACGAGTCCGACTCGCACTTGCCCGTTTATTGAATATGTGGTCCTAACACAATATTAGTATACCTATTTTATCATTTGAAAATGAAAATGCAAAAACACATATGTAGATAAATACCCAATTGACTGTTCTCACTTAATTTTATTTAGAACAAATATATGATAAAACAAAACAAAACGTTAGGTAATTAAATAAGTGCTTAAATTTTCTCTTAGCCGACCTATTGATACAGTCCCGGAAGCTCTATTTAAATCCTCAGAGAAAGATCATTGTGTTAGTAAGAAGAAATCTTCCATTCTTTGTTTTAAAATTTGAAAGAAAGCATTCTTGCGTAACCCTGACAGTTGATGATGGATGATTAATACTATGCCTGCATTGAAAGAAAAGATGATTTCGTCTAAAGAAAGATTCAGGATTTTGATAATAAAGAGGACAAACATCGATATACGTACTCGTACAACAATACAAGTCTGTTCTTATTAGTTAAATTTAATGTTATTTAAATGATGGTACCTATTTAACACAGTTGTGCGTCAAACTGTTGCCAAGCAAACCTATGACCGACATACCATTGATTGGCACTACTATTGCTCGACATCAATTTTGTTTGACCAGTGTTTGACCGACATCGCTTTTGATCTTTACGCTAAACCAGCCCCCTGACCATTGATTAGTGAATTGTCACCGCTACCACAGGCCGGAAACTCCTAAGGTACGCGCAATATGCGTCACCCAGGCGTCCCCGTTCCCCGTCCCCGCACCTCTCCCCCGTTTTCGCCTCGATTTCTCACGTTGGCCGTCAAGAACCGGGGGGAGGTGCGGGTGCGGGGAACGGGGACGTATATTGCGCGTACCTTAGAAGAGTCCCTTCTGTGCCCGTGCAGTGTTGTATGCATCTGCTCTCGTAAAGTGTAAAAAAAAATACAGGCTAATAGCCTAATAAACAGTTCACAGACACTTTTGTTGTCCCTTGATGTACCCACAATTCCTTGATCAAACGAAAATAGTTTTCGGGATCCAACGGTTGAAATGCGACCTACTCGTTCCAACTGCTTACGCAATGGAACAGATTGGGTTCCAAAAGTGGGATCCAACGAAAGACTACGAAATAACCAAACCGGTGAGCTCTCAATTTTCTTGAAAAATGCGCTGTTTGTATGTTTGTTCGACGATAACTTGAGTAACTTTAATCAAGTCTTCGACATTTGATAGACGTTAGAATTTTTAACTTCGAGCATGAGCCAAATTGGCCAAGCTTTTTCCGAGATATAGGGTTCGCGACTTCGCGAAATCACAGCCTAGTTATCGTACTATAAATAAACTGTATTTTATTATTATCGCGAAGATAAAATACAGTTTATTTCTTAAATAAAATTACATAAGAATAGGCTTTACAGACACCCACAATATCCAAAACACGATTGAGGATTTTTGGCTCGATAGAAAAATAATAACAAACATACCTCTAAATTTTCCTAAATTTAGCTTTAAAATACTTACTATTATTTTATACAATCACCATTTTATATGAAAACTAGCTTTTGCCCGCGGCTTCGCCCGCGTAGGGGTATGAAAAATAGATGTTAGCCGATTCTCAGACCTACTTAATATGCTCTCAAAATTTCATGAGAATCGGTGAAGCCGTTTCGGAGGAGTACGGGAACGAACATTGTGACACGAGAATTTTATATATAAGATTATACCAAAAAATGTATAATCTAAATTAGGTACGAGTCAAATTCGCTACAAAAAGAAATATAATTATGATATTAAAAAAAAACCATCGAAATATCGTCGAGCACGGGTCCGGGCCGGGCCTTTCGCTCTCTACGATATTTTGCTGTTTTTTTTTGTATTATGTATATATATATTTATTTTACAAACTCGGATCAGCTGATTGGTTAAGGCCGTACCTGAATTTTTCGGGTTCCAGTGCTGCCCCTATTTAATATAAATAATTTCAAAGAAAACGGAGACATTATTTAAAATTTTGCTACTACCAAGTCCTAGATAACCCTTCAAAGTATTTTATGAACTATTGTTTATAGTTTATAATGAGAACGTTAAGCTTTACTACGCACATTTGCCAAAAGTGGCCGTTTTTCGTAAATGTACGTAGTAAAGCTTAACGTTCTCACTTTTAACTCTAAACAGCGGTTCATAAATTACTTTGGAGGGTTATCTAGGACTTGGTAGTAGCAAAATTGTAAATGATGTCTCCGTTTTCTTTGAAATGATTTATTTTTGACGACGACCTCCGTGGCGTAATGGTTAACACGCTAGACCGCTAATCCGAATGTTCTGGGTTCGATCCCCAGCCAGGACAAGTTGGAAAATGGCCTTTTTCAAATTGTCCTGGGTCTTGGGTGTTTATCTATACATATATGTATTTATCATAAAATATAGTATCGTTGAGTTAGTATCCCATAACACAAGTTTAAAAATAAACTTACTTTGGGGCTAGCTTAATCAGTGTAATTTGTTCCTACATATTTATTTATTTATTTTAAATGAGGGCAGCACTGGACCCCGGAAAATTTAGATGGACTGAAACTAACCTCAAAATAGTTTCAATATAATGTATATTGAAACTATTTTGAGGTTAGACCTTGGATATGTACCTATTAGTTATAATTGTAATAAAATAGAGATTTACGTTATTACCTAGATTCTTAAGATAATCCTAGATAATACATAGAGCTATGCGGATGAATTTATCATAGATTTTCCTTTACGAGTTAAAACGAATACTAACAGGTAACTACAAGGTTAATCGAAAGAGCGCGCAAAGTTATCCGTGTCTAGTTAGACCGGTCTATCTAACTAGAATTTCGTTTGAATAAATGCATATGTCGCAGCTTACGTACATAAAACGTAACGTTTTGACTATCCAGATTACGTTCTTCGGTATCATATATGTGAAAAACATATAATATAACGAAACGATTTTCAGCTGGATTACATATATTCTCTCTAGCTTGTCTCATCATCATCAAAAGGTGTTTGTAGTCTCCACTGCAGGAGCACGACCCTCTGAACCTATCTACCAAAGCCATACTTGGCCAGAGCAGTCAGAGGATTTGGCCTACACTCTCCACGCTGGCCAGACGAGTTGGAAAGGTCTCATTGATGTTTACAAGCTTTGTTTAGCTTGTGTTTCCTAAGTCGCCTTCTACGACATCCACGGGAAGACTTTGAAGTGGTTCTATTCTACTCTGCCGGAAACTACGGCAAAGCTAGTCGGTATGCGGTGTATTATATTTTGGCTGAGGTTCTGGTTATTAAGGTTGCTTTTTACCTGTGGATATTTTCTGGCTAGCTGTTAGATTGCTTTCACAATATTATTATATTGTACTGAGTCAACGTTAGGTAGTGTGGTCGTCCAGTTAAAGCCGTACCTAAATTTTCCGGGGTCCAGTGCTGCCCCCATTTTATAATAAATCATTTCAAAGAAAATGGAGACATCATTTAAAATTTTGCAACTACCAAGTCCTAGATAACCCTTTAAAGTATTTTATGACCTACTGTTTACAGTTTATAATTAGAACGTTAAGCTTTACTACGCACATTTGCTAAAAGTGGCCGTTTTTCGCAAATGTGCGTAGTAAAGCTTAACGTTCTCACCCCGGAAAATTTAGGTACGGCCTTAAAGCTATATATTACTACGTGAGTATTAGTACTAGTATACTTATCTCTCCAACCCGTCTAGCCAGTGTGGAGAGTGTAGGCTAAATCCTCTTACTGTTCTGGCTAATATATGGCTCTGGTAGTACAGAGGGGGTCGTGCTCCTGCAGTGGAGACTAAAAAAGACATGATGACTAGTGGTCCAAGAGCTGGCACGAATTTTGGGTAGGTGTTTGAGGCAAGTTGAAAACTTGTCACATACATCTCCTATTATACCCCAACACGGAACTGCAGACCTGGCTGGTGAGTAGCGGGGCTAAAGCAACCTATTATTTTTTTTTTTTTTTTCAAAAATGGTATTTGCGGCTATATGCATTTTTTATATGTTGTAGTTTAATGTTTAAAGAATACAAAAATCAATAAGCCAGACAATTTGGTTGGGACTTTGATATTGCCAGGCGCGTGCAAAAGTATTTTTCAAAAAAATATAAAAAAGGTATTTGAGGCAACTTAAAATTTTAATAGGGTACTAAAAAATAAGATTCTCAAAAAGACAGGTCATTTTGATGGGACTTTCTACCTGCCAGGTCAATCTAAATAAATCATAATGGTGCAAGCGAAACTAGGCCTTATGTCCTTAAGGACATACGTTGTGGCAAGTTTTCAACTTGCCTCAAACACCTACCCAAAATTCGTGCCAGCTCTCAATCTATAGTACTTATTCTGTGCTATTATTAAGGGTCAATTTAAACTCTGTGTATTGAATCTATACATGTAGCTGTTAATGTGTTTTTTAATTTTATTTTTACTAGCTACCAGAGCTACCATGATGTACTCGTATGTGTAAGGCCTGACCTTATATGATGTTACTTTGTCTTTTGTTCCACAAAATAAGTACCTATTTACTTTGTTTGAATATTTACGCAAAATATGAAATATTTTTTTGTATTTTTTTTCTTTTCTTTTTCAATTCTGAAACTGATTATTTGTAGCGTACACTTTTATCGCAGTTTACAACAGTCAATTCAAATAAATAATACTTTTAAAACAATTTTTATTTAAATACGGAACCGAAATATATTGTAGTACAGTAGCGCCCTTTAAAATGGGTAGTAAACATATGAAATTATGGAAAATTAAGTTTCAATGTTGTAACAGGTAACTTCAGAACCTAAAATCGCGTGACTCGACACGCACTTGGCCGGTTATTTATTAACTCCTGACTGCTATGGCACAGGCTATGGCATTAACTACTTAGGTTTTGTTCAACAGAATGTTTCCCACGGCAGGTAGTTACGAAGGTAACGCACGTAACTTATTTATTTTTACACGACAAAAGAAGATTCAGTAAGTATGTACCTACCTACGTTCCAAAGTTAAGAGTTGCAGCTGCCATGGGTATGGGCTCTGGTTGTCCAAACCCTGGTTATTTGAAACTCTATGCGTATTTACTTATGTTTTTACACAGTCCAAGAGATAGAGCCCTGTGACAGACAGACACACAGACAGACAGACGGACAGACAGCGGAGTCTCAGTAATAGGTCCCGTTTGCATCCTTTGGGTACGGAACCCTAAAAACGACTGGCTTACTCCTCTTTATCATAAAGACCTGCATGCATGCACATAACTTGTATTTTGTAGCATTACGATCACAGACAAGTATAAGTCTTTACAGGTAATTGCTGACAGCTCGTATCCGGACACACGAAGTAGAGCCAAAGATTACATAGTTACTGCTGAGGCAGCAGAGCTGTATACAGGTTGAGTTGTACTTAGGACTGCGTGTTAGTTATTAAAAATATATACGGACAAATTACACAGGCTAGCCCCAAAGTAAGTTCGAGATTTGTTTTATGGAATACTAACTTAACTCAACGATACTATATTTTATAACAAATACATAAATAAATAAACAACCAAGACCCAGCTCAATCTGTAAAAGATCGTTTTCCATCTTCACCTGACCGGGGATTGAACCTGCGACCTCCGGTGTGACAAAGCTGAAATAATTTATAAACTCACTTGCGTAGTTGTTACTAGTGCTTGATTTACAATAATTCAAGTTAAATCAGCGGTGCCCTAAAAATGATTTTGGAAAAAAATCATTTCACTATCCGGTGATCAATCAGGGGACTAGATTTTAACAATGATTTTTTCCAAAAACATCTTTGGATATATTGGCATGCCTCTATGTTTTCTTTATTTTCATAATTTAATTATCAAAACATATACATCTTCATAAACCTGAAAAATTGGTAAGATTTCCACTGTGTTCAAACATCTAAACAAATTTGACAAGATTATAGGTATTATAAAAAGAATACATCTTCAATTTTAGTGGAAAAAAGAATTTAATCGGTTAGTATAAGTTTTGAAGGAGAAATCAGGGGACTACGAAACGTTGATTTTGTCCTTTACTCAATGACTTTACTGAACCTTTTCGTAATTATTTTCGGTGCAGTTGTCGCTATCGCACGCGCTCGGTTGTTGTTCGTGCACACACAGACAGCACAGCGCGACAGCAATAGATTTTACAAATACCTATTTTTCTATTCTCTCAACATCCTCGTTAGTATTTGCACATTTTTTCATTAAAACTGCTCATTAACATCAGGAATTCCAATGAATTGTTCTCTGCCATTGTTCTGTAAAATTGTTTGGGTGTTGGATATATGCAACGCCCAGAAAAATCATTTCAGAAAAATGTTGACAGTTATAAACATGAACCTTCAATTCAATTTAAAATATCTTTATTATCATACTCGTAGGATATTTATAATATCTCTTAATAATAGTCACTTTGTTTTGTGCAAATGTTGACGTCAAATCGTTACTTACAGCTAAGTTTATGCTTCCTAGGCGCTAGTGCAGAAGAAGCGGCCACAAACTGCATTACAGCATTTTCTCCAAAGACGTTCATTAACAACTTAAAACTTAAAATTAGTTATGTGGATGGACTTAATTTAGGTAAATTGAATTATATGAATAACTTACGAAATTTAAAATTAAAGTCCTTATAGTGTTATTTTCCAAATGATATACTTACACTTCATTAAATTATAATTTAATGTGTTTAAGAGGAAAACTCAAGGTCTAGAGAAATTAAAAATAGGTATTTGTAAAATCTATTGCTGTCGCGCTGAGGAAAATCTAACCATTTTTATTTTTATTTTTGAACGTTCATATCTCTTTTAAGAAATAATTTATGAAAAAAAGAACATAGGGACATGCTAATAGTGGCTATAGATATTCAGGAAAAAAATATAGCTCTACCGGCATTATCCAGGGAGGAAACAGGGACTACGTTTGTATGGAAAAACGGCCCCAATATTTCATCTTAAGACCCCTGTACTAGTAAATAGTAGGTTGATACCCCTGTACTGTACAGGGGTATGTATGAACCTATCAACCCCTGTAGTCGAAAATAAAGTATGCCTATACGTACCCTGTACTAGTAAATAAAGTATGCCTATGCGTATACCCCTGTACTAGTAAATAAATTATACCCCTAAATTGATACCCCAGTACTAGTAAATCCTGTACTAGTAAATCGGCCCTGTTTTCAAACTAGCTAGACTAAACTAAAAGTACTTATATTCTAACACTACTTATTCGCACACAAACGATTAGTGAGAAAATAAGCCCGGTCTGGCACCTCTACGGCTCTTGGTCCAAAGAGGCGCGATCCCAAGAAGGATACCAGTTAACAAAATAAGACGCCGGACCGGCCGAAGACGCAGGATAACACCTACCTCTGTTGTTAGGTATTTTTCAAGGTTTTTAAGCTATTAAATTGAAAGATTTAAAATTTTTAAATATAACTATGTATACATTAGGTTTTAACCTCTTGTGTTTATGAATTTTAATTTTTTTAACCTTTAGCCTGGCAACAACGCTGTAAAAGTACTTATATGGTGCCTCAGGTGGTGGTACACACACACCGGATTTCGGCCGGCAACACAGATAACGACGTGGAGTCAATATATGTAGTTATACTTTTAATACGAGACGGCCATTAAATATTGGTGTAGGTTGTATGATACCACACTCATTTGAGGGAAAACATAAAGTCCAGTGCTGCTCCCATTTAAAATATATTATTTAAAAGGAAACGAAGATATCATTTAAAATTTTGTCTTTGTGCAGCCCTAGATAACCCTTCGAACTGTTTTATGAACTACTGTTTACAGTTTAAAGTAAGAACGTTGAGCTTTTCTTAGCATTTTTGCGGAAAACGGCCACTTAGGCCCTGGTTTTAGTTTTTAACCGAATTAGCAGTGCAGTGCTAAATATGAAATAACCTGATAATGCTTTGTTCATTACCGCCCGAGGTGTATATTTTTTATTGCTTTCAATAGAAACTTGTGGGCAAAAAAGTAATTAGTAACCTTTCTAATAGCGAAATATGAAAGTCGAATCTACACTTATGCGGAGCGCAAAGCAGGGTCCTAAAACAAACTTTATTGTCATAATTAAACTTTAGAGACGCGCACATTGGAAAAAAGACAGCTAGATTGAGTTATCTTTTTTTTTTTTATTAAATAATTTTACGGCTCTGTATACAAGTCCTTTAGAGCCTATCTTTAACTTTGTTCTTTATTCCTAATCCTAACCTAACCAGTTACAATCAAAGGGTGGTGCAGGCCTTTGACTGCTTTAAGGGAGCTTCTGGCGACAAATCTGTACGAGTCCACTAGTTTTCATAGACGACTGAGTGGCGGACGACGACGCCCTAAGACGCCCACACAGTCCGCAAAACAAATATCACTACAGCCGTACTATGACTGTTCACTTTAATTATTTTACACATTGTTCATGAGCATGAGCATTTATAACACCAAACAACACCAATTTCATATTATAAAGTCCACTAAAATCAATTTGCAAAATAATTTAAAGCAAACCCCAACCGAACCCCTTGACTTCCCGCCAAAAACCGATTGAGTTATCTAATGCCGATGATAAGTCATGCTAACGACTGTCAGGTCAGCTTCCCTTAAGATGATACATGGAGTCCAGTGCCCCATTTGAAATAAATTATTTGAAAGGAAACGGAGATATCATTTAACATTTTGTTCTAGTAAGCTCTTCAAACTATTTTATGAACTACTGTTTACAGTTTAAAGTGAGAACACTTTAAATTGCATTTTTGTCAAAAGTGGCCGTTTTCCGCAAAACTACTTTGCTACTACCTACGTAAAGTTTAGTTTATGTTAGTTACGAGGGATCGTAACTACTAAACGTCCAAACTGATTTTAATAAACTATACATGGTAAGATTCGTTTTAACCACTAGTGACATAGCCTATATTAAAATTATTTGAAATCAAAATGGCTGATTTTTGGCACTAAATTGCGCGGCATAAAAATCTTTTCTTTTCAAAAACTATCGAGTTATCAAATTAAAGGATTGTATTTAATCAAGGATTATACAACTTATAGTTTTATTTGAAATTTGGAATGAGAAATGATAAAAACAACGATTTTATGTCCGTTTCTATGTTCCCTAGTAACTACTAAACGGCTAAACCGATTTTTATAAATTACACGTGGTTGGATTTGTCTTAACCACTAAAGTATTATAGGCTATGTTAAAATTATTGGAAAGCAAAATAGCGGATTTATGGTGCCAATTGAGCAGCATAATTTTTTTTATTTTTCTAAACCTATAGAACGGGGTATCAAATTTAAGGATTTTATTAAAAGATTACAAAACTATATGCAACTTATAGTTTTAAATAAAATTTGGAATGAGAAATGGTAAAAAAACAACGATTTTTATGTCCGATTCTATGTTCCCTCGTAACTACTAAACTGCTAAATTGATTTTGATAAATATACGTGGATAGATTCGTCTTAACCACTAGAGTGTTATAGGCTTTATTAAAATTATTAGAAATCAAAATGCCGGATTTTTGGCGCCAAATTGCACGGCATAAAAATCTTTTCAAACCTATCAAGTGGGGTTTCAAATAAAAGGATTTTATTTAAGGATTACAAAAATATAAAACATATATGTTTAAATGACATTTGAAATAAGAAATGCTACAAAACAACATATAACATCGCTTCGCCAAGCGCATTCCCGGTTGCGTCTTACCTAGGCCACAGAATACAGTAAGTGCTAGGCATAGGTAAGTTCTGCTGTTGTATCACGCAGTCGAGTTTTTTGTTTTTTTAATAATTACTTGTTATATGTTAATTTAATATTTGTTTATTAGATATTGGCCTTATCAAGAAATTATTTACATCATATAGGTACCTACACATAATATTTAAAAATAAAATACAATGTTAACATAACCTTAAACTTATTATTTGAATCAAAGACAATAACTGCGCATTTTAAATTATGTATAAAAATTCTTACCTACATTCATACATGTCAAATGTGCTGAATTCTAAATTTAAACAAGTACCTAATTATTATAAAACAAGAAACCCGACTGCGTCGAACTGCATGATAAATCAGCAGTTCTTACCTATGCCTAGGTCGCAACCGGGAATACGTTCAGCGAAGAAATGTCATACAACGTAGAAGGGAAATACCCGTAATAAATCAAACCACGGGCTATACTAGATCACTATATTATAATGAAATTAAAATAACAGTCAAAAGCCCAAAAAAAAAATTGACATTCCCATACAAATCGCCCGGGCGCGGCTACACACTTTTGTATGGAAACGCCGATTTTTTTTTTGTTTTTTGGCTGTTATTTTAATTTCATTATACTATACTATATCTAGTATAGACCCTGGTTCGATTTATTACGGGTATGTCCCTTCCACGTTGTATATTGTTTTTTTAGCATTTTTCATTCCAAATTTCATTTAAACATATAAGTCGTAGTTATATATTTTTGTAATCCTTGAATAAAATCCTTTAGTATTAGGTCCTTACATATGAAATTGCCGATTTTCAATACTGGCAACTTTAAAATCAAATATCTTGCGTTTCATTAGGAATTCCAAATTCAAATTTATTTCGAAATAAAGCCAGAAAAATATTGTTTTAAAATTCGTATTTCATTTGTTTTAACATTATTTGTTTGAGTTTCAACATTGCTATAACAACAACTATGGACAAATTGAAAATTCGCGGTATTTACGAATACGAGTTCCACCGTGGCACCAGTGCTGCAGAAACGACTCGAAGAATTAACGACGTGTATGGACGAGGCACCGCTAACGAACGAACGGTGCGTTTTTGGTTTCAACGTTTCCGTTCTGGAAATTTCGATTAACACAATGAGCCTCGTGGACGACCTGATACTCAAGTGAATAACGAAGAATTGAAGGCAATAGTGGAAGCGGATCCATCTCAAACCACTTCTGAATTAGGAGCAGCCTTCGGCGTAAGTGACAAAACGATACTTATCCACTTGCGCCAAATCGGAAAAATTAAAAAACTCGAAAAGTGGGTACCGCACGAATTGACTGAAGCAAACCAACAAACACGCGTTGCTTGCTGCGTTTCTTTGCTTAATCGCCACAATAATAAGGGGATTTTGAATCGTATCGTGACTTGTGATGAGAAATGGATCCTGTACGACAATCGGAAGCGATCATCACAATGGCTTGACACTGGAGAACCGGCAATACCTTGCCCTAAGCGAAAACTGACCAAAAAGAAGATTCTGGTTAGTGTTTGGTGGACCAGTGCTGGTGTTATCCACTACAGCTTCTTGAGATCAGGCCAGACGATTACTGCAGACTTGTATTGCCAACAATTGCAAACAATGATGGAAAAGCTCGCCATTAAACAACCGAGACTGATGAATTGCTCTAGCCCACTGCTCCTTCAGGATAACGCTAGACCACACACTGCACATCAAACGATCGCCAAGTTAGAGGAGCTGCAATTGGAACCTCTGCGTCACCCACCATACTCTCCAGATCTTGCCCCAACCGATTACCACTTTTTTCAAAATTTAGATAACTTTTTACAAGGAAAAAATTTCAAATCTGATGAGGCAGTCAAAACCGCCTTCAAACAGTTCATAGATTCTCGCTCCCAGGATTTTTTTTACAAAGGTATCAATGATCTGCCTATAAAATGGCGGAAGTGTATCGATAACAACGGCGCATACTTCGATTGATTAAATAATAATTTCATTAAAAAAAACTTGTTTTACTTTTTTGATACTGAACGGCAATTTCATATGTAAGGACCTAATATCTATACCCCACTCGATAGGTTTTGAATAGAAAAGATTTTTCTTGGCGCGCAATTTGGCGCCTTAAATCTGCCATTTTGATTTCCAATAATTTTAATATAGGTAGCCTATGACACTCTAGTGTTTAAGAATAATCTAACCACGCATAATTTATTTAAATCGGTTCAGACGTTTACTAGTTACGAGGAACATAGAGTCGGACATACATATCATATATTGATATTAGCATTTCTCATTCCAAATTTCATTTAAACATATTGTTGTATATATTTTTGTAATCCTTGAATAAAATCCTTTAATTTAGTACCCCACTCGATAGGTTTTGAAAAGTAAAGATTTTTCTTTCTACACAATTTGGCGCGATAAATAGGTACGCCACTACGAATAATAAGTATGCCGTTTTGATTTCATCATCATACATACAGGTCAAACACATAACCCTCCTTTTGGGCTATGCCGCAGTCGGTTAAAACCCTCCTTTTTGGCTTTGCCGCAGTCAGGTAAAAATGTCGACGCCTGTGCCAATATTTATTTGTTTTAAATCTAATTTTTTCTTGTTTTTTGCTGGACTGCCAACATTATTTTGAAATCTATATAGATTACACGTGTTCTTTCAGTTTTCAAATGTGTTTTAATCCCTAGAGAATTTATTTTTACCTTTCTTTGTCCAGTGACTTTAGTTTCAAATATTGGGGATGAAAACATAGTTTTTCGAACAGATGAGATAAAAAAATATTTTGCGTAGAAAAAGGATGAGGGGTCCGCGAAGTTTGGTATGTGCGGGATATATGCATAGAGGAGTATAATATTTACTTACCACCTTAGACAGAACACTCACGTTCACGCAAGCACTCTTCAGTTCTTCACGCACGCTTGTATCTTGTATATACTTAAAACTTAATTATATTCAATAAAAAAATTAGTTAAAGAAATACTTACATATTTTTGTTTGCTCATTATTTTCATAATTGTATTGGATGTCTTTCTGTAGTAGGTAGTGAACCTCGAGGTGTAAATATATAGGTATTAATCATTACGACTTTGAATTCCTTTGTGGTAACGTAAGAAGAAGTCAAAACAGAAGTCAATTATTGAAAAATCTTCTATGCATTGTGACATTTGATCGACACCATGACAAATCGGCATTCCAATTTTGTTTCTTTATAAGCCCAATGACACACACACCGATTCGCGGCCGTTAAGGGCCCAGTCCTTATTTTTAGTGATTTTAAATGCTTTTTCGGAGCTGATTGGAGCCAAACTATCTTAGTAACAATATGTTAAGATATGTTAAATTGAAGTTTATTTGAGTATCAAAAAAGTGAATGAGACAATTTATTGATTTTCATTGTAATAGTTTGTTTAATTCCAAATAACCTGAGACGTGTTTAAATTTTTTGCGGTGCGCGACTTTGTTGTTTACACAGAATTTTAAACATAAAGTTGTGTATAAATTACAGAGAAATAAAGACAAAGGGAACTCCTAAAAATTGAATGAAAATGATTTTAGTATTTTTTTTTAATTCATTCAAAACCTTAGTTAAAAAGGTTAAACTTTGAAGAAAATATAAGCGAATACGTCGTCGGATTTCTTGCGCATACGACTGAGTTAAAAAATAAAAAATACACATATATGAAGATTGATTCATGCTCAAACAAGTACAATAAATAAATAAAAAAAAATTGCCTTTTGCAAGAAGATAGAAAAATATAAAGTTCTCCGAAATTCTCAAATAAATATGGGGACGAAAACGCTGATAAGGCAGACCGCTCGCTGCGCTTCTGAATTCATCTAAATTCGTCTCCAGAGTGCATGCACAATACAGCGCAATGCGTATGTGTAGATAGAAAATATAGATTCGGGTGTTTAATAAAAATTCCCCCGGTCGAAGACTGCACTCTTAAGAGGGCGCCTGATGGTGATAACTAATCTGAATTTTGCTCCCGCACACAAATTTACTCTAGCCGAAGCGAGATAGCGAGCCATTCGGGAAGGGAAGAAAGGGAAGAATCGCGGCGGGTCAATGAGGCCGGTTTACGCGTTTTTGGTTTTTCAGGTTTTTTTTTTGTTTTACAAAGTTATTTAAAAAATAAGACATATGTACGAGTATAATGACTGCCTTATGTTTAATACAATTATAATGTTTACCCGTTCTGTTTTTTTTAGTTTATGTTGTACTAACCCCAAAAGATTACTCTCAGCATCACCTGTTGGTTGACTGGAAGAAAAGGCCCCTGGCCGTTTTAGTATAATTCGGAGGTGATTTGAAGGCAATTTCGCAATTTTTTCTATAGAGAAAATTTTAAGCAATCGTGTTTTTGAAACATAACTGACTAGAGTTAGTCGTGAACTTTTCTGCTGAGTATTTCGTTAATATTGATTATATTTAAGTATAAACCACGTTTCTTCCTTCATGTTGGTCTGGAAAGAAAGAAAAAAATTTGAATGTACCTGCTGCTTTACTTACCACGCAGATTGTAAAAGCCGATCGAGGAAATGGGTGAAAATGTTAGGTGATGCGGCTAGCCACCATCACTATTTTGATTCCTTTTCATCTTCTCGCCCACCATAACCACAGAAGACAATGAGAGTATACAGAACGGAATCTCCTAAACGTTCCACGCAATATGCATCCCCGTTCCCCGTCCCCGCACTTCTCCCCCGTTCTCGCCTTGTCGAGGGGCGAACACACACGCATTGACGTGTGCACGGATGTATAGTTTCGTTTGTAGTAGTGTAGGCATTAATGATGCTCCGCTTCTATGAAGTACCACACCTGTGCCGAATAGCCGATACTGCCGCTACAGTACAGTGAACGGGCGAGAATTTATAAATTATGTGGGTGCAAACGGGACCCTATTACTGAGACTCCTCTGTCTGTCTGTCGGTCCGTCTGTCGATCATAGAGTTATTATATCTCTTGAACCGTAATAGCTAGACACTTGAAATTTTCACCGATTATGTATTACTGTGGCAGCTATAACAAGAAAATATAAGTTATGTTAAAAATTACAACCCCTTTAATTTATACAAGAAACGTGTGTTTTTAGCGTTTTAAAACATGTACGAGGTATGGAATGTACGAGTACGACTTGCACTTGATCGTTTTTTTTTTTTTTTTGCTTACACGCCCACTCATGTTTTAAAAGACGGTCCTTGTTTCTTTGAAATGTATCTATAAATACGGCCATTCGGCCAAAGTTCATGACTGTAAGTAGGTATAGTGTGTTTTAATGTACATACAAGGATTTTTTAAACAGAAAATAGAATAAGTTTGATCACGTGTCAGAATACCGCAAACAACTTGAGTGGCTCCCTACCCGTTTGCGTAGAAACCAAAGAATCCTCTGTCTCCTTTTCAAAATTTTGTATTACCCTACCTATCCTGCTTATCTACGTGATCGATTTTCTTTTGCCCGTCCTTCAAATGTGCTCTGTAGATTGGGACCTTAGAATCCCTGCCCATACTTCTGCTTGCTATTCCCACTCTTTTTCTGTTCAAGCGGTGAAATTATGGAATTCACTACCACGCATTATACGAGACTCCAAATCTTTCCCTGTTTTTAGGAAGAGAGTAAAAGAGTATTATCTTTCCTTAACGTAATTAATAATATATATATATATATATATGTATTTGTTTATAGTTAGGTATTTATATGTATAAGATAATATAAGATAAGATAAGATAAGATAAGATAAGATAAGATAAGATAAGATAAGATAAGATAAGATAAGATAAGATAAGATAAGATAAGATAAGATAAGATAAGATAAGATAAGATAAGATAAGATAAGATAAGATAAGATAAGATAAGATAAGATAAGATAAGATAAGATAAGATAAGATAAGATAAGATAAGATAAGATAAGATAAGATAAGATAAGATAAGATAAGATAAGATAAGATAAGATAAGATAAGATAAGATAAGATAAGATAAGATAAGATAAGATAAGATAAGATAAGATAAGATAAGATAAGATAAGATAAGATAAGATAAGATAAGATAAGATAAGATAAGATAAGATAAGATAAGATAAGATAAGATAAGATAAGATAAGATAAGATAAGATAAGATAAGATAAGATAAGATAAGATAAGATAAGATAAGATAAGATAAGATAAGATAAGATAAGATAAGATAAGATAAGATAAGATAAGATAAGATAAGATAAGATAAGATAAGATAAGATAAGATAAGATAAGATAAGATAAGATAAGATAAGATAAGATAAGATAAGATAAGATAAGATAAGATAAGATAAGATAATTAAATACAGTAGCTTAACCTATTTAGCCATATTCAATAGCATGCAAATTTTTCACAAATTAAAATATTATTAAATCAAATTATTCATGCATCGAATTCGCAGTCTTTAACTTTATGTTCTAAAAACGCATTAATTGAATAAATACTTATTTTTAGCAGCCATTTGCGCAGGGATGATTTAAATTTATTAAATGGAAGCTCTTTAAGTGCAGATGGTAATTTGTTATAAATATTTGTGCACATTGCAAAAGAGTTATTGTTACATTTTTTCAGTTTTTGGTACCACATTTAACACGAGTCTATTACAATTTCTTGTTGTTCTAAGAAAGAAGTGTTTAGCTTGAACAAATAAATGCTCATTTAGTTTCACAAAGATGCTTATTTCTAAAATGTATATGCATGGCAGGGTTAATATATTAAGCGACTTAAAATAAGGTCTACTCGAAATATATGGTGGTATGTTGATAATTGATCTTATGCATCTTTTCTGCGCCTTAAACACTCTTTTTATGTTTGTACCATTTCCCCAAATAATTAAACCGTGTCTAATTATAGACTCGACACATCCAAAATATGCTGTTAAAGCTGTATCTTTATTTGCAACTTTATTTAGTTTTGAAATGGCATATGCAAATTTGTTTATATTACTGCAAACTTTGTGTATTTGTCGCTTCCAATTTAACTTCGTATCAATAATTAAACCTAAAAATGTCGTGTTATCTGCATTCTTTAAAACTTGTCTGTCAAACTGTATGTCCGTTGATTTATTTTTAAAATTATTAAAATTCATTAATTTTGTTTTAGATATAATAATTTTTAAATTATTTTTATTCAACCAATCAACTACCTATTGTAAATTATTTAAAATGTCATTTTTATGTTGTTCTAAGGTAAAATTATTGTCAGTAGTTATTATTAATGATATGTCATCAGCAAATAAGATTGATTTTTGGTCAATAGTATCTATTAGGTCATTAATATAAAATATAAACAAAAGTGGTCCTAAAACACTGCCTTGTGGCACGCCAAATTTATTTTGTTTTTCTTCTGACCTGTACGTTTGAACAATCCCATTTTTATCCACTTGCTCAACTTTGCACTCTACAACAACTTGCACTCTATCAGACAAATACGATTTAATCCAACTTAAGGCCGGACCCCTTATGCCTTTGCATTCCAATTTGTCCAGTAATAATTGATGTGGAACAAAATCAAATGCCTTCGTCATGTCTAAGAATAGTACAGATGTATACTTCTTTGCATTAACATTATTTAGAACATTATTTACTAGATTAAAGGTGGCATGTGTGGCATGTGATTTATTTTTTTGAAAACCATATTGATTTTGGTGTATTATATTGTATTTAAAAAAGAAATCAGACAACTGTCCATGCATTACTTTTTCAAAAATTTTTGAAAAAATGGGGGGTATTGCCACTGGTCTAAAATTTGATAGGTTTGTTTTGTCTCCTTTCTTATGAAGTAGTTTTATTAAGGAAACTTTTAGTTTTTTGGAAATACACCTGTCTGTAATGACAAATTTATTAGAAACGCTAATACATGACTTAGTTCATTTTTGCAGTATTTAATAACCTTTGTGCATATTCAATCATACCCTTCCGAATTTGTATTTTTTAATGAAAGAATAATTTTCACGATATCCTCCGAACTTCTCCCGAAGGTCTAAGAAAAATACTATTGTTCATAGTATTTCGAGTTGTATTTTGTAGATTATAATTAGTTTTATTCGTTTCTTCTATGAAGAAGGTATTAAATGTTGTAGCTATCTCCGCTGGATCAGTAATTACTTTATTTTTTTAATTAATTTTATTTATAAAATCTTTATTGAATTTTATATTTGTTTCATTTTTTATTACATTCCAGGTTGCTTTACAAACATTTTTACTAGATAAAATATGTTTTTGGTTCGTCATTTTCTTAGATATAACAGTACATTTTCTGAATAGTTTATTATATTTATTATAATTGTTTTTATTATTTTCAGTCTTTGTATAGTAATATTTGAACCTCATTTTTCTTTTAACCTTGCTGCTTATTTTAAGTCCATTAGTAATCCACTGTGGTTTAGTCACTCGGTTACAGAATTTGACTTTAGGAAAACAGAGGGTATATAAAAGACTAAAGATGTCATGAAATTCATCAAATGCTTTGTTCACATTGTTATGCTCATAAACATTAGAAAAAGAAAGGCTATCCAAATAACCTTTAATTTTTTCCATATTTTCAAAAGAGTATATTCTTTTGAAAGAGAAAATCTTTTCGGGTATAGCCTTCTTTTTTTCCACCTCAAACTTTATAGCTTGTGCAGTGTCATGATCAGAAAGACATAATGGTAAGGTATAACCGTGTGCATTACTTATATAGACCTTATTTCAAGTCGCTCAATATATTAACCCTGCCATGCTTATACATTTTAGAAATAAGCATCTTTGTGAAACTAAATGAGCATTTATTTGTTCAAGCCAAACACTTCTTTCTTAGAACAACAAGAAATTGTAATAGACTCGTGTTAAATGTGGTACCAAAAACTGAAAAATATAAAAATAACTCTTTTGCAATGTGCAAAAATATTTATAACAAATTACCATCTGCACTTAAAGAGCTTCCATTTAATAAATTTAAATCATCCCTGCGCAAATGGCTGCTAAAAATAAGTATTTATTCAATTAATGCGTTTTTAGAACATAAAGTTAAAGACTGCGAATTCGATGCATGAATAATTTGATTTAATAATATTTTAATAATGTGTGAAAAATTTGCATGCTATTGAATATGGCTAAATAGGTTAAGCTACTGTATTTAATTGTATTTTCCTAACACCTGTATTAACCCTATTTATTGCAAATAAAAAACTTATCATATCTTATCTTATCTTATCTATTTAGTTTTAAACAATTTATTTCAAATGAGGGCGCCACTTATGCTACCATTTCACCTTAACACCCAATAACTTTTAAACGAATGAATCTATTTTCATCATATTTTCATCAAACAACTACCGCAAGGGAACTTGCTTGCACGTAAAAAAACCGCATCGGATGTTTAAATCTGGCCGCTTCGGAAGTTCGGAGGTTTAAAGTAAAACTAGCTTTTCGGGCAGCTGTTGAAGTTGGTTGGAATCTATTTCCAGTTGAGAAAATGGGTAAAACACTGCAGTCAGTAATGGCAACATCAAAAAATGTGTTGGTGGCAAAATCTTGGAATCAAAACTTGTTTGTAGTTTTGAGTCAGGTCAAACAACTATGTCAATCAGTGAGTGAGTGAGTGAGTCAGTCAGTGGTAATTTTATTTACTTTATTTTATTAATTCAAGTACATTTGGAAAATTAACAAACATACACATATATGTATTTATGTATAATATGTGTGTAAGTTTATTGATGTATTGTAGGATATGTATATGTATGTTTAACATTTTAGATAAGTACTTATTTGTATTTGTAACCATAGTCTTTTGTACACGCCTACTACCTGTTTTCTTCAATTTTCCTCTCCTGGGTCTGCTGGAAGAGATTTCTTATGAAATAAGCAGTACCTATGTACTCTATTTTCTTACTTTGTACGTTCCTTTGTTTGTATGTTGTGTACATGAATTTTGTAAATAAATAAATAAAATATGAAATGAAAAATATAAGCATAAAATTATTATGTAAGTTCTTACCTACATTGTTTTAAATTTAATAATCTGTGGTAGTGCAACGAAAGAAGTTTGATGCAAATCATTTATTTTTAATAAATCATTCTTGTGTCTTTTATTTATGTCAACCTTCTAATGTATTGCTTGTTATAATGTGAATTTACTTCTTTGTTTTTTAACAAATTTAATATGTTTATATTTTTAAAATTCGTAGCTAACGTTCCTAATCGCAATAGTCTGTACCTATAATACGTACGGACTATTGCGATTTTTTTGTTGCAGGTATTGAACCTAATATTTTACTGCTGAAAATCATGGCAGCAGTGCAAAACCATCTGGAAGTTCTGGAACGTTAGCTGCGAATTTAAAAAAATATACATATGAAATTTATTAAAATTAATTATTTGAACGCGTGGAGCTGGAGATTGTGCATGAAAGCTGCCTTGTGGTGTAATATAGAAAATCTTAATTTGAAATATATTTACTTCTCCTAAATATTTATATTTAGTGTCATCAGAATTTAATCGATATTGTGTTTGTAATAACTTTATTGTACTTAGAAAACACATAATTAAAGACAAAAACAACATATACAGTAAATTAACAGTTTAATAAAGTAAATAAATAAAAGTCATCACTTATTATTTTCATATTGTATATATACCTAACTAAAAACTATAAAACAAACAAAAAATAATAATAGATATAATACAAAAAAAAACTGCGAAATATCGTCGAGCACGGCTCCGGGCCTTTCTTCGCTCTCGACGAATATTTCACTGTTTTTTTGTATTAAGTATATTTACAATTTTTTTGTAGCAAAAACGACTAGATATTTAGATAATACATTTTTTGGTATAATTTTCATATAAAAAGGTGATTGTATAAAATAGTATGTATTAAGGTGAATATAGAAGCAAATGGCCTTGAAGTGTGAAATAAATTGTTAACTCGTAAATATGTTGATAAATTCCATATTGCTCTTCGTCATGCACTAGATATCCTTTTAAACTATTTTATAAACTGCCTATAATTGGTGATCCGTCTAGCTTTAAAACTTGCCGTGGCCACTTTTGGCGGAGGCAAGTTTTAAAGCTAGTCAGACTAATGTAAATACTTTCAACGGTGGTTCATAAAATAATTTACAGGGCTATCTAGTGCATGACGAAGAGCAATATGGAAATTATCTCCATATTTACGAGTTAACAATTTATTTCAAATGAGGGCGCCACTTCAAGGCCATTTGCTTCTATATTCACCTTAAAAAGGTAAATTCAGGCAAATTTGGAGGTATGTTTGTGATTTTTTTTATCGAGCTAGAAATGCTCAATCGTGTTTTGGCTATTGTGGGTGTCTGTAAAAAACCCTTAAGATTTTTATGTATTTTTTTTGAGGAATAAACTGCAGTAGTTTAATAACAGTGATTTTCAAAAACACGCACAGTATTGCAAATTGTGAACCCACGTCGCCCTTAATATAGATAGATAGATGAATTAGAAACTTAGATAACCAAAAATGTCACAAATCAGATTTTTTTTTCTCTTTATCCTCTACCTGGTTATCTTCGGTTTTATAACAATCAGAGCATAGTTAAACCTGGTGGTCAGGACTCAAGACATATCCACTTATAGCATGAGTGGCATTGTTTTTAGTTGACTTATTGCGCGCTCTGCCATAAAAGTAGTACTATGGTAGTACTTTCCGACTCGACCAGTACTTGATTTTTCCGCTGGACCTGGATGCACCGGCATTTCATTATGTAATCCCAATAATATACTTCCTTTGATGTTTAATGATTTGGGAATATTTTCAATATTAATCTGCGATGGCTACATTGTGCTACTACATTACAACCCATTTCGTATAATAAATGTTTTCTAGGATTATTCATAAATTCATTGTTCAATGTATACAGTATACAGCACAAAACCCTTTATGACACTTATATTCAGCATATACAGGGACTAACAAAATATACTGAAACTATTTTAAGGGTGGATTCAGTCCATGATACTAAACAACTTTCCCCAAGGAACATTACCGAAATATGAAAAATAATTTTTGACCTCCCATACAAGTTGACCGATCAGCTGATCCGAGTTTGTAGGGAAAGCCAAAAATTATTTTTCATATTTCAACATATGTTTCTTGGGGAAAGTTGTTCAGTATCATGGACTGAATTCACCATTAAAATAGTTTCAGTATATTTTGTTAGACGTTATATACAGGCTGACTTTTAAACCACCAGCCAAATTTTTGGAGCAAGTTCAGTCCATGATACTGAACTACGTTCTATAAAAAAAGTTATTAAAAATCCATGAAAATTTTTCGTCCTCCCATAGAAAATCCGTTTGACTGAGCGCTGATTTGTATGAAAAGGCGAATTTTTATTTTAGTTTTTCGTTAATTGTTTTTATGGAAAGTAGTTTAGTATCATGGACTGAACTTGCTCCAAAAATTTGGCTGGTGGTTTAAAAGTCAGCCTGTATATAACCAGTCATTGGCGCAGGAAATATTTAAGTGCTCGAGCATTAGCGCAGACACAGCGTGCATTCCCAAGGAGGGTTAACGTCGGGCGGCGGCCGGTTGTAAAACTTTTCGCACAAATACATTCCCAAAGAGGGTTGACGTCAGGCAGGCGGCCGGTCGTAAAACTATAGCAAAATTTAAACTGTTCCGGCTATACCTTCTCCATTTCGCAAGATCTTTGGCATCATTGGGTGACCATTGACATGCACGTTATATTTGGAGAAGAAAAAGCGGGAAAGCGCACCCCGCACGCACATTTGCGAAAAACGGCCACTTTTGGCAAATGTGCGTAGTAAAGCTTAACGTTCTCATTATAAACTGTAAGCAGTAGTTCATAAAATATTTTGAAGGGTTATCTAGAATTTGATAGTAGCAAAATTTTAAATAATGTCTCCGTTTTCTTTGAAATGATTTATTTTAAATGAGGGCAGCACTGGACCCCGGAAACTTAGGTACGGCCTTAAGCTTTACTACGCACATTTGCGAAAAACGGCCACTTCTGGCGAACAAACGATTTACCTGAATTTTCCGGGGTCCAGTGCTGCCCAGCACTGGACCCCGGAAAATTCAGGTATATAAATATTTAAGGACTGATAATTATCAAATATAGCTTTAATTTCATGTACTCAGTTACGTTTACCTACCTATGTAGTATTATATAATATTATATAAGCTATTGATGACTGACTATTACCTATAATATATCTGAACATAAAAAGTATACATCGTGTCAATGAAAGAACGCAAAACCTCTCAGATGGTACCTCAGTCCATGTAACTGAACCACTTTTGTTCAACAACTATGAAATCCAAAAAAATCGGATTTTCATACAAATTGACTCGATAGGCTGATCAGTTTGTATGAAAATTCAAATATTTTTTTTTAGTTGCGTGAAAGTTGTTGAACAAAAGTTGTTCAGTTACATGGGCTGAGGTACCATCTGAGGGGTTATGCGTTCTTTCATTAACACGATATATATACATATATTTTTTAATTATATAATTATAGAATTTACCATCACAGTCATTAGATTACTATATAAAAGTATATAAAAGACTAAAGATGTCATGAAATTCATCAAATGCTTTGTTCACATTGTTATGCTCATAAACATTAGAAAAAGAAAGGCTATCCAAATAACCTTTAATTTTTTCCATATTTTCAAAAGAGTATATTCTTTTGAAAGAGAAAATCTTTTCGGGTATAGCCTTCTTTTTTTCCACCTCAAACTTTATGGCTTGTGCAGTGTCATGATCAGAAAGACATAATGGTAAGGTATAACCGTGTGCATTACTTATATAGACCTTATTTCAAGTCGCTCAATATATTAACCCTGCCATGCTTATACATTTTAGAAATAAGCATCTTTGTGAAACTAAATGAGCATTTATTTGTTCAAGCCAAACACTTCTTTCTTAGAACAACAAGAAATTGTAATAGACTCGTGTTAAATGTGGTACCAAAAACTGAAAAATATATAAATAACTCTTTTGCAATGTGCAAAAATATTTATAACAAATTACCATCTGCACTTAAAGAGCTTCCATTTAATAAATTTAAATCATCCCTGCGCAAATGGCTGCTAAAAATAAGTATTTATTCAATTAATGCGTTTTTAGAACATAAAGTTAAAGACTGCGAATTCGATGCATGAATAATTTGATTTAATAATATTTTAATAATGTGTGAAAAATTTGCATGCTATTGAATATGGCTAAATAGGTTAAGCTACTGTATTTAATTGTATTTTCCTAACACCTGTATTAACCCTATTTATTGCAAATAAAAAACTTATCATATCTTATCTTATCTTATCTATTTAGTTTTAAACAATTTATTTCAAATGAGGGCGCCACTTATGCTACCATTTCACCTTAACACCCAATAACTTTTAAACGAATGAATCTATTTTCATCATATTTTCATCAAACAACTACCGCAAGGGAACTTGCTTGCACGTAAAAAAACCGCATCGGATGTTTAAATCTGGCCGCTTCGGAAGTTCGGAGGTTTAAAGTAAAACTAGCTTTTCGGGCAGCTGTTGAAGTTGGTTGGAATCTATTTCCAGTTGAGAAAATGGGTAAAACACTGCAGTCAGTAATGGCAACATCAAAAAATGTGTTGGTGGCAAAATCTTGGAATCAAAACTTGTTTGTAGTTTTGAGTCAGGTCAAACAACTATGTCAATCAGTGAGTGAGTGAGTGAGTCAGTCAGTGGTAATTTTATTTACTTTATTTTATTAATTCAAGTACATTTGGAAAATTAACAAACATACACATATATGTATTTATGTATAATATGTGTGTATGTTTATTGATGTATTGTAGGATATGTATATGTATGTTTAACATTTTAGATAAGTACTTATTTGTATTTGTAACCATAGTCTTTTGTACACGCCTACTACCTGTTTTCTTCAATTTTCCTCTCCTGGGTCTGCTGGAAGAGATTTCTTATGAAATAAGCAGTACCTATGTACTCTATTTTCTTACTTTGTACGTTCCTTTGTTTGTATGTTGTGTACATGAATTTTGTAAATAAATAAATAAAATATGAAATGAAAAATATAAGCATAAAATTATTATGTAAGTTCTTACCTACATTGTTTTAAATTTAATAATCTGTGGTAGTGCAACGAAAGAAGTTTGATGCAAATCATTTATTTTTAATAAATCATTCTTGTGTCTTTTATTTATGTCAACCTTCTAATGTATTGCTTGTTATAATGTGAATTTACTTCTTTGTTTTTTAACAAATTTAATATGTTTATATTTTTAAAATTCGTAGCTAACGTTCCTAATCGCAATAGTCTGTACCTATAATACGTACGGACTATTGCGATTTTTTTGTTGCAGGTATTGAACCTAATATTTTACTGCTGAAAATCATGGCAGCAGTGCAAAACCATCTGGAAGTTCTGGAACGTTAGCTGCGAATTTAAAAAAATATACATATGAAATTTATTAAAATTAATTATTTGAACGCGTGGAGCTGGAGATTGTGCATGAAAGCTGCCTTGTGGTGTAATATAGAAAATCTTAATTTGAAATATATTTACTTCTCCTAAATATTTATATTTAGTGTCATCAGAATTTAATCGATATTGTGTTTGTAATAACTTTATTGTACTTAGAAAACACATAATTAAAGACAAAAACAACATATACAGTAAATTAACAGTTTAATAAAGTAAATAAATAAAAGTCATCACTTATTATTTTCATATTGTATATATACCTAACTAAAAACTATAAAACAAACAAAAAATAATAATAGATATAATACAAAAAAAAACTGCGAAATATCGTCGAGCACGGCTCCGGGCCTTTCTTCGCTCTCGACGAATATTTCACTGTTTTTTTGTATTAAGTATATTTACAATTTTTTTGTAGCAAAAACGACTAGATATTTAGATAATACATTTTTTGGTATAATTTTCATATAAAAAGGTGATTGTATAAAATAGTATGTATTAAGGTGAATATAGAAGCAAATGGCCTTGAAGTGTGAAATAAATTGTTAACTCGTAAATATGTTGATAAATTCCATATTGCTCTTCGTCATGCACTAGATATCCTTTTAAACTATTTTATAAACTGCCTATAATTGGTGATCCGTCTAGCTTTAAAACTTGCCGTGGCCACTTTTGGCGGAGGCAAGTTTTAAAGCTAGTCAGACTAATGTAAATACTTTCAACGGTGGTTCATAAAATAATTTACAGGGCTATCTAGTGCATGACGAAGAGCAATATGGAAATTATCTCCATATTTACGAGTTAACAATTTATTTCAAATGAGGGCGCCACTTCAAGGCCATTTGCTTCTATATTCACCTTAAAAAGGTAAATTCAGGCAAATTTGGAGGTATGTTTGTGATTTTTTTTATCGAGCTAGAAATGCTCAATCGTGTTTTGGCTATTGTGGGTGTCTGTAAAAAACCCTTAAGATTTTTATGTATTTTTTTTGAGGAATAAACTGCAGTAGTTTAATAACAGTGATTTTCAAAAACACGCACAGTATTGCAAATTGTGAACCCACGTCGCCCTTAATATAGATAGATAGATGAATTAGAAACTTAGATAACCAAAAATGTCACAAATCAGATTTTTTTTTCTCTTTATCCTCTACCTGGTTATCTTCGGTTTTATAACAATCAGAGCATAGTTAAACCTGGTGGTCAGGACTCAAGACATATCCACTTATAGCATGAGTGGCATTGTTTTTAGTTGACTTATTGCGCGCTCTGCCATAAAAGTAGTACTATGGTAGTACTTTCCGACTCGACCAGTACTTGATTTTTCCGCTGGACCTGGATGCACCGGCATTTCATTATGTAATCCCAATAATATACTTCCTTTGATGTTTAATGATTTGGGAATATTTTCAATATTAATCTGCGATGGCTACATTGTGCTACTACATTACAACCCATTTCGTATAATAAATGTTTTCTAGGATTATTCATAAATTCATTGTTCAATGTATACAGTATACAGCACAAAACCCTTTATGACACTTATATTCAGCATATACAGGGACTAACAAAATATACTGAAACTATTTTAAGGGTGGATTCAGTCCATGATACTAAACAACTTTCCCCAAGGAACATTACCGAAATATGAAAAATAATTTTTGACCTCCCATACAAGTTGACCGATCAGCTGATCCGAGTTTGTAGGGAAAGCCAAAAATTATTTTTCATATTTCAACATATGTTTCTTGGGGAAAGTTGTTCAGTATCATGGACTGAATTCACCATTAAAATAGTTTCAGTATATTTTGTTAGACGTTATATACAGGCTGACTTTTAAACCACCAGCCAAATTTTTGGAGCAAGTTCAGTCCATGATACTGAACTACGTTCTATAAAAAAAGTTATTAAAAATCCATGAAAATTTTTCGTCCTCCCATAGAAAATCCGTTTGACTGAGCGCTGATTTGTATGAAAAGGCGAATTTTTATTTTAGTTTTTCGTTAATTGTTTTTATGGAAAGTAGTTTAGTATCATGGACTGAACTTGCTCCAAAAATTTGGCTGGTGGTTTAAAAGTCAGCCTGTATATAACCAGTCATTGGCGCAGGAAATATTTAAGTGCTCGAGCATTAGCGCAGACACAGCGTGCATTCCCAAGGAGGGTTAACGTCGGGCGGCGGCCGGTTGTAAAACTTTTCGCACAAATACATTCCCAAAGAGGGTTGACGTCAGGCAGGCGGCCGGTCGTAAAACTATAGCAAAATTTAAACTGTTCCGGCTATACCTTCTCCATTTCGCAAGATCTTTGGCATCATTGGGTGACCATTGACATGCACGTTATATTTGGAGAAGAAAAAGCGGGAAAGCGCACCCCGCACGCACATTTGCGAAAAACGGCCACTTTTGGCAAATGTGCGTAGTAAAGCTTAACGTTCTCATTATAAACTGTAAGCAGTAGTTCATAAAATATTTTGAAGGGTTATCTAGAATTTGATAGTAGCAAAATTTTAAATAATGTCTCCGTTTTCTTTGAAATGATTTATTTTAAATGAGGGCAGCACTGGACCCCGGAAACTTAGGTACGGCCTTAAGCTTTACTACGCACATTTGCGAAAAACGGCCACTTCTGGCGAACAAACGATTTACCTGAATTTTCCGGGGTCCAGTGCTGCCCAGCACTGGACCCCGGAAAATTCAGGTATATAAATATTTAAGGACTGATAATTATCAAATATAGCTTTAATTTCATGTACTCAGTTACGTTTACCTACCTATGTAGTATTATATAATATTATATAAGCTATTGATGACTGACTATTACCTATAATATATCTGAACATAAAAAGTATACATCGTGTCAATGAAAGAACGCAAAACCTCTCAGATGGTACCTCAGTCCATGTAACTGAACCACTTTTGTTCAACAACTATGAAATCCAAAAAAATCGGATTTTCATACAAATTGACTCGATAGGCTGATCAGTTTGTATGAAAATTCAAATATTTTTTTTTAGTTGCGTGAAAGTTGTTGAACAAAAGTTGTTCAGTTACATGGGCTGAGGTACCATCTGAGGGGTTATGCGTTCTTTCATTAACACGATATATATACATATATTTTTTAATTATATAATTATAGAATTTACCATCACAGTCATTAGATTACTCACTGGGAAGTCCTAGCATCATGTTATAACCAAGATTACTGTAATAAATGACTATTTTATTTTATTATATTTTTAATGTATATTACGCGCATGTTGTCAGCCTATGTGAATGTTAAACATTTTAATGTAATTGGCACTTCAGTGTAATAGGTCATAACATTACAATATTTCTGTATATGTGTCCTGTTGGTCCAACCGAAAACCACATCACAAATCACCACCTAGTTAGTATTAAATAAGAATACAAGACTGCCTCCGTGGTCCAGTGGTCAAGGCGTTCGCTTTGTGAACCGGAGGTCGTGGGTACAAATCTCACTGGGAAGCATACTTTGTGAAAAGTTGTTTCCAGTCTAGTTAGGATATTGCAGGCTTGAGTCACCTGATTATCCGAAAAGAAAGATGATTCCCTTCGGAAGGCACATAAAGCTGTAGGTCCCGAACGCCATCTAGCTTTTGTTTAAACCTATCCTAGGATTGGTTTTGTTAAAACTAGTAACCTCGTCAAATCACCTAGGTAGGTAGCGGACCCTGGGCTCTGAAGCGTTACCACTGAGGATGCGACCGGGAATACGCTCGGATCATAATGATTTGTTGAATTATTATATATTAATAAGTACTCTAAGTGGCTGGTCGCATCATTCTCATGCCCAGGGTACCTAGGTAAGTAGGTATGTACCTACTTACCTATTCCCTCGAGATGTGTTGCTTATTTCCATAAAAAAAAAAAGATTTGTTAAAATAAATAATAAATATTAGATTAATTTTGTTGTAGAATAATTATATTCGATGCCTATTATTTAGGCTTTTAACATTCATTTTATTAACAGACACGATCTTGAAAATATACCTATACCTAAAGTGGCTGACTTACAACTTTAGTCGCTGAGTTATCAATTAAGAAGTCAATATATTTATCGGTTGCTGAGTCATATTAATTGTTGTTCTTAAGGTGATACATGAAGTCCAACGTTGCCCCCATTTGAAATAAATAAATTATTTGAAAGAAAACGGAGATATCATTTAAAATTTTGTTTTAGTAAGCCTTAGATAACACTTCAAATTATTTAATGAACTACTGGAACGTAAAGCTTGCGAAGAAAAGCTTCACGTTACATACAAAAAAAAGTTTGGTTTTAAGTGCTAAAGAAAACTTTTGGCGCTGCACTTATAATTTCCCTCTTTTATCGCACTTATGGGGCTACTAAAATAAATTATTTGAATGGAAACGGAGATATCAGTTGATGAAGGGACCTCTTCCTATGGCTCCGATACCCTTCACGCAGGTTCGCACCTGGATCAGAAATCGCATTAGCGAAGAACAAAATCAATCATGGCAATCCATGCGGACATGTCGGCAGGCTAGGGAGGCACTACCCCAATGGGATAGTCGCCTATCCCGACGCCTGTTAGCACTACCCCGGAGGAATCTACGCCGTATGGTTGACATCATTACTGGTCATTGTGCACTAAACAAACACCTTTACACCCTAGGTATCACTGACCATCTCCTCATCGAGTGCGGTGGCGTCACACACATAAGAAGAGGCTTCCTGGAACATCAGGGAACCGTGGAGGAAGCCGTGAGGACGCCGGGGAACGTTCTTGGCTTCCTGCAGGAGCTGGGCTGGTTTGAGAACTGATAGCAGCGCCGGCTCCCCACGCAAATTGGGTTCAGCGCAATGGACCAAATTGCGGAAAAGAAGTCCTCGGGAGACTTAAGAAGTAAGAAGATAAATTGATGAACAATTAACCCAATTAAAGAAATTAACCCATCAAACTTTTTTATGAACGTTATAGTTTAAAGTCAGAACGTTAAGCATTTCTACGCATTTTTGCAAAAAACGGCCACTTTTGGCAAAAATGCTAAGGCCGTACCTGAATTTTCCGGGGTCCAGTCATTTTTGCCAAAAGTGGCCGTTTTTCGAAAATGTGCGTAGTAAACCTTCGGTCTCATTATAAACTGTAAACAGTAGTTCATAAAATAGTTTGAAGGGTTATCTAGGGCTTACTAGAGACAACATTTTTAATGATATCTCCGTTTCCTCTGAAATGATTTATTTAAAATGGAGGCAGCATTGGACCCGGAAAATTTATGTACCTGGCCCTTTTCCTTGAATAGCTACGGTTCAGTCATCCTGTATTGTAACGACTAACAAAATTTACTGTTAGATTCAGTACATGATACTGAATAACTTTTATAGAAATATATGAAAAAGAAATCGCTTGCCATAGAAACTCTGATCAGCTGATCGGTGAATTTATTCGAGACGCTAACAAATATTTTTCATATTTCGATATAGGTATGTTTCTTGGGGCAAGTTGTTCAGTATCATGTACTGAATTCAGCGTTAACATAGCTTCAGTATACCTGAAGAATTTTTACTTGACTTTTTACACACACACACACACACACATCACAGCCCACTTTTAGCGTAATGGTTGGCATAAAGGTGGAAAAACGAAATCGTAATAGTGCAGGTGGGTTGCTAACTGCGTCGCCTATTGATATCATTCAAATTCTCGCCCACTCCCTCGATCGGTTTTTACAATCTGCGCGGGAAGCGAAGCAACTACATTGTATGTTTTTTTCATTTCTTCTTTACTTTTTCACGTTTACTTTTTGGAATTTTTTGAGTTACAATCTGTTAGATTTATTAGCAAACCGAAACACAGAAAATCAATTCCCCACGACACATACATAGGTAGGTTACAATGTTAAAATAACAAAAAATACTAAACGTTCGTCGTCGACATATTACATGAAAAATTTGCATGAATAGTGATTTGTAAATTATGCTTTTACTTAAGTGTCTATTTTATTATTAACACGTAGGTATATTTACCTCTCTCGCTGATACTTTGGTAAAATCACATGTTATATATTTTCACTAGTATATCATTAATCACTGGGTATATCACAATATAGCACAATGTGTCATTAAAGTTTCAAAGAGTCACTGTTGTAGCGTTAAGTTTATGTATACAATGAACCGCGAGTAGGTACGTGCTCACACCACCAGCTCATCTCTTCGACTGCCGTAGCCGTATTACCTGCTTCCATGTACCATGCCTGCTTCTTGCTTACGTTGATAACTACTGTGATACTGAGTGGTAATTGTATCTTATTATTTTTTAAAATAATAATAGCCATTGCTGTCCCAGCGTTGGGCAAAGCCCTCTCTCTCCCTCTTCCAAGACTCTCGGTCTTGCGCTATAGTTATGCTATACGCCATGGTTTGTTGTTGGCGGCTTAACTTAGCGGGATTATTTATTTGTTTAGGTCATTTAGGTCGTCACTCCAGCGTGTTCGTGGCCGGCCACGCGGTGACTAGTTCGGCCCTTTCATGGCCCATTGATCCCGAGACATTCTGACTACATGTAGTATTATGCCCCCTCAGAGCATTTAGGCGTCATTAATTGTTGGGGATCCATTAGCGATGCGATACGATGATCCACGCGTCAACTCGTGAACGGGTGTCGCCAGTAGGGACTGGTCAGCTCGGCTCCGTTTTTTTTTTAACTCAGTATTAGATACTTATTTCTGTAAATTGGATTTGGCACTCGTTCGCAAGCTTTACATGTTATATTGTGATAACATTGTATAAAAGGCATAATATCTTTGTTAACTGACAAAGCACATATCTTCGCTTAGGTAACAATACCGCGTAAGTCAAAAAAATGACATATGACGTTTTATATGTCATTGGATAGATAATTTCGACGCACATCCAATGACGTTACTCTCCTTAAAACTTTTTAAATTTTACTTACGCGGAATTGTTACCTAAGCGACGATATGGCGCGTAGGCGACCAATACTGTGTAAATGAGTTACTTTCGGCGTTTCTTCTCAGCAGTGGTCGTTACGAAATAGTATCGGTAGATTAAAAAAAGATAATTTTAAGACACATTGGTAGACAAAAATAACAAACACACATTCTCGTAGGTACTTAGGTATACTTATATAATTAGGTATACAAGGCTCCACTGAAAACCAGCGTCGTCTTCTCGGCAACGAAATTGATGATGCTGAGTGGAACCTTTCCTAGGATCTCACAACACTTACCACCGTGGACACACTGAGATGGGTACCAGCTCTATGCCATAGCAAATGTACCTAGTCATTTGAAATTTATTTTACATCTACTTTTTTAGTTAAAATTGGCTAGGTTTTATTCTTGTTTTAATTTTAATAATTCTATTCGAATGTTGTCTTCTTCTATGTGTTACCTTTAGTATTGTGTGTGTTGTGTTTGTCTGGAAATAAAAATCTGTGTATGTCTATGTCTAATGGACATTAAAATACTCAATACACATAACGTATTTTCTATCTTGAACAATCCGCACTCCCCTAGCTATCTTAAATCTAAATTCAACCCTCTCAGTTCCACTCACTCTCCTTCACTTCGCTCCTCTAGCACTCTCATCCTTAGTTTTCCTCCTCATCGCTCTACCTTCATGCACAAGTCTTTTCAAGTCCAGGCTATCCGGCTATGGAATGCCCTTCCGGAGTCTATAAGAAGAGCTCCCAGTCGTTAGGCTTTTAAGCGAGCGGTACATAAATTTTTCCTCCAGCAGTCCTAGTCCCAGACATCCTGATTATATTTATTAGTATTTATATTTATCTATTGTATTTTATGCATGTTAGTATATATGTATAGTTATTATATGTTTAAAAGTATATTTGTGTATAAGTATACCTATGTGTTTTTGATTATATATATTTTATTTATATTAAGTTTGCTTATTTTTGTGAATTTTATTACGCCAGCCACACATATTTTCTGCTTGGTCTAATGGTTGACCGGGAGAGAATGCCATATGGCATTAGGTCCGCCACTTGTACTTTTATTTTATTGTGCAATAAAAATAAAATAAATAAAATAAATAAACGTCATACAATCATCAATTTCCGAAAAGATAAGAAAATACACCGAGCAACAAGAGGAAGATAAAAGGATGTGGAAGGTGAACTCAGCCTCTCATCATCATCCTCCCGTATTCCCGGTTGCATCCTCAGCGGTTACGCTTCAGACCCCGGGGTCCGCTGCCTGACCTAGGTGATTTGACAAGGTTACTGAATGAATAATATCTAATATCACTCAGCTCTAGAATATCTTTTAATCAAACCTACCACCAGGGTAGTACCTAAAGATATATTTGGACGCTTTGACCAGCTACACAGAATACATAAGAGTACAAACCAGCTAGGTACTAGATACATACTATACAAACACATAGAAAATTACTGAATTGTGTGAATTCAGTTCATGATACTGAACAACTTAGGTACCATCAGCACACAAAATTTTTAATACTGTCGCCTGAAAATTGAGAGAAGTCACACATGACCAGAGGGCTGGCCTCTATCTTGCTCAAAATATTCGCATTGCCATACAACGTGGCAATGGTGCCAACCTTATAGGCACATTACAGCGATTTGCCAGGTCTTTTTTATTTATAAGTAGTTTTTATTAAATAGTTTTAGTTATTTTTTCTTTTTTTTTAAATTCATTTGTTAAAAGTACCTAGTAAAATATAATAATCCATTAAAAAATTTAAAAAAAATTAGGTACCCCAAGTAATATATTATACGGAAATATGAAAATTATTTTTTGGCCTTCCATACAAGTTGAGCGATCAGGTGATCCGAGATTGTATACAAAGCAAAAAAAAATTAGGAATGAGTATACAGACTGACTTTTAAACCACCAGCCAAATTTTTGGAGCAAGTTCAGTCCATCATACTGAAGTACTTTCTATAACAAAAGTTATTAAAAACCCTTCGATCAATAGTTGATCGAAGTAAAAACCGATGAAAATTTTTCGTCCTCCCATAGAAAATCCGTTTGACTGAGCGCTGATTTGTATGAAAAGGCGAATTTTTATTTTAGTTTTTCGTTAATGGTTTTTATGGAAAGTAGTTCAGTATCATGGATTGAACTTGCTCCAAAAATTTGGCTGGTGGTTTGAAAGTCAGCCTGTATGTATGACCGATCAACTGATCTAAGTTTGTATAAAAAGCCAAAAAATATTTTTCATATTTCGATATATGTTCCTTGGGGAAAGTTGTTCAGTATCATGGACTGAATTCACCCTTAAAATAGTTTCAGTATATTTTGTTAGACCCTGTATATAAGAGGAAGTGTGAAAGTGGCACCTATAACAGAAAAATTACGGAGTAATAGACTAGGCTGGTATGGACATGTTCAAAGAAGGGAGGAAAGCCATATAGGCAGGCAGGTTTTGAAAATGCAGGTAAAGGCACAGAGAAACAGAGGAAGACCAAAGAAACGTTGGATGGAATGTGTAAAGGAGGATATGGGTAGGAAGGGAGTGACGGACAAATTGAATGGAGATAGAGCAAGATGGAAAAACTGACATACTGTGCCGACCCCACATAAAGAGTGGGATAAGGATAAGGCAGAAGAAGAATGTTCTTTGAGGAAAGTTGTGTATGTAATTATGTAATGAATTCACCTTTAAAATAATTTCAGGGTCTAACAAAATATAATATTAACCTACTAAAACTATTTTATATAGAGACAGTCTTACGGTTTTATGATTCTAATCCCAAAATTTCAATATATTAGCTAGGGAGTCCAAAATCTACCTGAACTATCATTTAAAATGTTTGAAATTATTTCAGCTAAAAAGAAAAAAAATGGATATGGATATATCATCTTATCACATTAAAACAGTTTAAAACCCCAACTGAACCCCTTGACCTCCCACCAAAAACTCCTTCGTTCCGTTTCCAACGGTGTGTATGTGTTCTGTATGTAAACTCATTTATTTATATGCAAGTAACTGTGGGTATCTACCCCAGTAATATCCCATCCTCGTCGCCAGTTGGGATATCGGATAGTAAAGAAATGGGTAGATACCCACAGTTACTTGCATATAAATAAATGAGTTTACATACAGAACATCTCCCTCCACCATTAATTTGGAAACCGGTAACAATGATAACAATACAGTATGTCATCCATCTCGCTTAGGATTGGATGGTTTGTATAAGAATACCTCTAAAACTAGCTGACCCGGCGAACTTCGTTTCACTCGTTTCACTCGTTCCCTTTTCTTTTTCCATATTTTCTCCGTTTAAACCTTCCCTGGACTAATTTAAAACCAAAATCAGCTAAATCGGGCCAGTCGTTCTCGAGTTTTAGCGAGACCAATGAGCGAGACAATCGAACAGCAATAAATAAATAAATATATAGGGACATTAAATCACACTGATTAAGCTAGCCCCAAAGTAAGTTCTAAACTTGTGTTATGGGATACTAACTTAACGACACTATATTTTATAATAAATACATATATAGATAAACACCCAAGACCCAGGAAAATTTGAAAAAGGCCATTTTCCAACTTGCCCTGGCTGGGAATCGAGCCCAGATTGATTTTTATACAGATTACTTGCCGACAATTGGATGACCACAATCGTTATTTTAATAGTTATACGTACCTAATGAGCTAGGAAATAGGTAATACTCAGCATAATTGTAATTACTTCTCTGCACTGTTTTGCAATGTATTGTAATGTGCATCGCTGGCTCGACCTGATTAGCACTTTCATATATGTATTATTATGTTATATACCATCACGTTTTAGACCTTACGGAGTAGATAAAGCTGAGGGTCGCAAAAACCACAGGCCACACTTACTCGTAGCAAGATGGTAGGGCCAACGTGGAAACCTTGCGCAGTGGCGCTGTATCATTACCATCATCATATCAGCTACAGGAAATCTACTGCTGGACATATGCCTTCCCCAAGGATTTCCAAAACGATCGATCGAAAGTGGCCTGTATCCAGTGTCTTCCTGTAATCTTGCTCGGGTCGTCCGACCACCTAGCAGGTGGGTGTCCTACGCTGCGCTTGCAGGTACGTGGCCATGCCAGCCATGCGCTATGAGCCCATAGTCCACGACTTTTCTTATGTCATCGACTAGTTTCAATCCGCAATTGTTTTTGTTTCACCGACCAGTTTTGATCTTCGACTTCTCTTATGTCATCGACCCATTGAGCTCTCGGACGACCCACACACACTCTAAGAGCTCCAACGGAGCGACATGTCAACGGCAGCTAGCGACTTAAATTTGGTCGGCAATGATCAGCGACAGTCGCCGACCGTCGCTGACCATTGCGAGACAGTTTGCGACACCGACCGCTGTTGAGCGAATGAACTATCATATCTAACATAATAGGATTCTAATGTAGTTCCGCTCTTCTATCTCACACGTTTTCGTCATCTGGTGAGTGAAAACCATTGACAAGCATATCACCTTTTTTAAAAGAAAAGGACGGAAATCAGACAGACCCTGTCTTCGAAACAGCACAGCTGAGGATGCTTCTTCTTAGCAGTGGTCGTTTAGAATTTTCGAAACGTTAGTATCAGTAGCTTTCTTTAAAATAAAAATACCTACCTAATTAATAAAGTAATTTACTACTAAAATTGACGTGTAAACATGCCTTCAAAGGCTTAATTAATTAATATTTCTATAATTCTTGACGCGTAACGTAAAGGTATATCCTTTACGTTACGCGTCAAGAATTATAGAAATAGTGTAAGTAGTAGTAGGAGGTAAGTTAGCATCTTACAACTATACAGGTGACTTTTTAAACACCAGGCAAATTATTGGAGCAAGTTCAGTCCATGATACGGAACTACTTTCTATAAAAAAAGTTATAAAATATCGATATAATTTTTTTGTCCTCCCATACAAAGTCCGTTTGACTGAGCGCTGATTTGTATGAAAAGGCGAATTTTTATTTTAGTTTTTCGTTAATTGTTTTTATGGAAAGTAGTTTAGTATCATGGACTGAACTTGCTCCAAAAATTTGGCTGGTGGTTTAAAAGTCAGCCTGTATATAGCCAGTCATTGGCGCAGGAAATATTTAAGTGCTCGAGCATTAGCGCAGACACAGCGTGCATTCCCAAGGAGGGTTAACGTCGGGCGGCGGCCGGTTGTAAAACTTTTCGCACAAATACATTCCCAAAGAGGGTTGACGTCAGGCAGGCGGCCGGTCGTAAAACTATAGCAAAATTTAAACTGTTCCGGCTATACCTTCTCCATTTCGCAAGATCTTTGGCATCATTGGGTGACCATTGACATGCACGTTATATTTGGAGAAGAAAAAGCGGGAAAGCGCACCCCGCACGCACATTTGCGAAAAACGGCCACTTTTGGCAAATGTGCGTAGTAAAGCTTAACGTTCTCATTATAAACTGTAAACAGTAGTTCATAAAATACTTTGAAGGGTTATCTAGGACTTGATGGTAGCAAAATTTTAAATAATTGTTTTTATAGAAAATAGTTCAGTATCACTTGCTCCAAAAATTTGGCTGGTGGTTAAAAAGTCAGCCTGTATTGTAATTTTGGAATAAATGAGTACTACCTGCTTACATGCAGGTACCGGAACAAACGAATGCTATTTACCATGTGGAAAGTTGTTCAAGTAGTTTCAGTATGTTTTGTTAGAACCTGTTTATGGACAAATCACACTGATTAAGCTAGCCCCAAAAACATGTATTATGGGGTACTAAGTCTATACAATATTATAATATTTATTACTAATACAATTTTTACAATAAATACATGTACAACGCTATTATACTAGATCACTAAAGTATAAAGATATTAAAATAACAGTCAAAAAAACAAAAAAAAATCGACAGTCCCATACAAATCCCCCGGGCGGCTGCACGCTTTTGTGTGGAAATATTTTTTTATTTTTTATTTTTTTCTGCTTTTTTAATTTCATTATACTACAGTGATCTAGTATAGCCTATAGTACGATATTACGGGTATGTCCCTTCCACGTTGTATAGATAAATACCCAGGACAGTTTGAAAAAGACCTTTTTCCATCTTGCCCTGGCCGGGAATCGAACCCAAAACCTCCGGATTGGCGGGCTAGCGTATTAACCATTACCCCACGGAGGTCTTCAATATAATATACCACGAAAATTAATAAAAATAATAAACAAATTAGCTAAATACTTTGTAACTAAATAAACATTGAAAATTGATGGAACGTGTAAAGTACGTCTTTTTAATAGATAATTGGGTAGATGACTGGGTCAAAAATAAATTATTTGAGAATAAAACGTCACAAAATAGTGTCATTTGTCATTGATCATTTCCATTTTCAACATGATTTTAGACTTATTAATGTAGAAAAACTGATATTAAGAGCGCTATTTGACTCGAAAAATCTATGACGTCACGGTTTTGTATTTCATACAAATCCCATAGAAAATGTTTGTTTTGACGTTTAAAAAAAGTGTCTGATTTGACATTTGTCATTTAGCGGATTTGAGAAGTTAATTTTGGTAATATACTTGTATCAAATGTATTAATATTTAAAATGTGTCCATTGTAATTCGTTAGGTAGGTACATTACTCGATATATGTAAATAAGTTTTTTTTTATTAAATGTAAATATTTTAAGACTACCTGGCATCCTACCTACCTAATATTTAAATATATTTTTTCAGTAGGTTCTATACGCAGTAGCGGATTCCCCTTAAGGGCGGTAGACCGGGTGGGGGCCAGATTAGGGTGCTCGTAGCAAACCACTAAGAATTCACTAGTGGCACGCATTGTTTGATGAAGGCAAAGAGAGCCAGATTATAAGAAAATTATGTTGATTGGAAGGGATGGTTTGGGTATGTACAAGGGTCGGATGATAATTAAATTTTTAACAAAAAAAAACCGAGTTTCTTCCATATATCCAAAGTTCTTCATCATATCTTCACCGAATCAAAATGGGACCAACTTGGTAGTAAAGGCTTTCAAATAAAAAAGGAATCATCAAAATCGGTCCACAATTGGCGAAGATATCGCGTAACAAACATACATTAAAAAAAATATACAGTCTCAGTCAGTTTTTTGAAGTCGGTAAAAAAGAGATTTAACAACAACTACCCTTATGAAGTTGTTCTTTATTTATTTACACGACTGCCCTAAAAGAGAGTGTAATTTTTTAAGTTTTAAGTTATTCTATTTATTATCCCTGTGATACTGATACTACGATGCGTTTTTGAAAAAACAATAATGGAAGGAATATTAAATTTTTAACATAAAAAACAACTGACTTCCATTTTTTTTAGGAGTTTCTTCCAAAGTTATTGATCATATCTTCACCAAATTAAAATAGGACCAACTTGGTAGTAAAGGCTTTCAAATAAAAAAATAATCATCAAAATTGGTTCACAATTGGCGAAGATATCGCGTAACAAACATACATAAAAAAACATACAGTCGAATTGATAACCTCCTCCTTTTTTGAACTCGGTTAAAAATAGAAGGAAAAAGAGGAGTAGAAAAATATTTCATTAAAATAAAGGAAAAATTAAACGTGAAAACATAGATAAGGAGGTTAAGAACATAGCGGTAGGAAGAGACACATGGAAAGCACTGTAACGACAAGAGCCCAGCTTTTAAATATAAGAAGAAGACTGACATAGCCCATAATGTATGGGATGGTTGGAATCATATTAACACTGTGAAGTCGCAAGTTCGGAATCCTAGATATAAAATTTACATTGACCGCAAAGAAAATATTCAAAAGAAATGAATAAAACATCTATCGTCTTAAAATGGATTATTATCGATCACTTGATTATAATAACCTTTGTAAACAACATCACCTTGTGCCCCTTGAGTTACGGCGTGAAGTCGCTGACATTACTTACCTTCTAAAGTTGACTTCAGGCATAGTTGACTCCCCAGAACTTTTACAGTTGTTTTATCTCACGAGCGCGGGTGAGCTATACTTGTAGTTGTAATGAGTATAGACACGCGCTCCTGTGTGCGTAAGTACAGGTAGCGTTAGCAAGCTCATCGCTAATGAACAAAATAATAAAGTTATTAGATTTTTGCTACGTATAGATAAGACATGGTACAAAAAGAGTTATATTCTTATTGACGACGAGTGATTAACTTATATTTATTGATTAGACTGTAAGGGCTTGCAATTTGTTGAAAATAAATAAATAAATACAAACTAATATTCAAGAGACATTTATTTTAAACAATATTTTGACAACTATTTTAAATTAATAATGACACTGATTTGGAATTAAATTTATATTTTATTTAAACTAGTATTTCAAGTAGAATCGTAACTAGACTCTTCTTCAGAGTCAGTTTCGTCGTCACTGTCATCTTGTAAATTTATTATTAATTCAAAATCAGTGTCAAAATATTTCATATATTCAGTTTCTTTTTTAATTACACTATTGCAAGTATTACGCCATGTCTCACTCGTTATTTTTGTGATACTCTCTTCAATAAGTTTTTCTGTGTTGGTCATATTTTGCTCAACGTTTCTTAGAGCAATGTAGTTTTTAAGGACCCCCCAAATGTTCTCTATGGCATTAAGCTCAGGGTGGTAAGGAGGCAGGCGTAATACTTCAAATCCTTTACTTTTTATGTAGTCATCGATTTTGTAGGTGATAAAATTACTTTTATGTTTTTTTATTATATCATACAACTCAACTTTTCGCAAATTTGAGTCGAAATGTAAACCCTTAGAAGTGAGCCATTCTTGCATCTCAGATTTTTTAGAGGCAGATGTCGGCAATTTCTCAGCACGTGTGTTGTGGTACGATGCATTATCTAGTACTATTACGGAGCGATCTGGCAAATTTGGCAGCAACTTTCATTCAGCCATTTTACGTAATTTTCAAAACTCATGTTGGAATGGTAGTCTCCAGCTGTGGAATTAGCTTTGTAGATTAAACAAGCGTTCTCAATAAATCCGACATCGGTTCCAGCGTGTACTAAAATAAAACGAGTCCCTGTACTAAGCTTTTTTAAAAATGGAGATGGTTTGTCTTTTTGGGCCCAGGTGTTATTTCGAACATGTGTTGTCAGTACATAGCTTTCGTCAGTATAGACAATAGGCCGTCCTTGAGAGCGGTATTCCTTCATTTTTTTCAAATATTTCAATCTCCACATCTGGATATCATGCCGTTCAACTAGAACTTTCCTATTGTTATCGGTTTTACGCCACTTGTAGCCCAATTTATTTACTAATTTACGAAGCGTTGCCAGACATCCATCGAAACCAATTTTTTCATTTAAGACTGACCTTAGTTTTGCCAAAGTTGGAATTTGTTTTTGTATGATATGAAAATCTTGTATGGTGCTCCGAACAACGTCAGCCAGAAGTCCATGTCTACTTTATTTTCTCTCTTTCTTCGATTTTTCATCGGTGAAATAAAATTCGAAGATGTGCTTGCTTTTGACATGTCTCTTTCTTCTTGTAATATTTTTTGCACTGTTCTTTCACTAACTCCCGTCGCTGCTGCAGTGCGCTTTGTAATATTACGCAAATGTGATATATCACAATTTGGTTCTCGATGAAGTTCTGTGAATTCATATTCTCCTTTGAGAAAATGATAAACATTTGCAATCATTTGACGACCCTAAAATAAACAAAACATGAATAAAATCAAGTTTAACATGTTATTACTAAACTAACTAAATACATTAATTAATCACACACAACATAAATACACACCAAACATAAACATTAATTTGCCTTACCTCACTGCGAACAACTTTTCTTCGTTTACTCGTACCTTCCATGCTGACGGTATTCGATGAATAATTCTGGCGTGAACCAAATAGCACTACTGACTCGGCCGGCGACTCGGCCAAAACTGAGCTCTCCCGAGCTTACGCATGCAAAGACAGTGTGCATGTACATTTACACACACAAACGTGGCTCACCCGCGCTCGTGAGATAAAACATTGTATCTAAAATTTCCTTTGTAGTCCCTAGTAGATCCCGTCGTCATCATGCCCTATAGTTTGTCAAAAGCGTCGACCAAGTATAGGCAAAACTCATTTTTGTGGCGAGCAGGTAAATCTCTTAAGGCGCTGTCAGTTCAGAGCTCACAATTCTGTGACTGTTATTCAAAATTAATGTAATTAAAGTTTAATTATTAACTACTAGTTTATTTCTCAAAAAAAATATACAGGAGTCAAGGCTTTTCTACCGACACCCACAATATCCAAAACGTGATTGAGCATTTTTGGCTCGATAGAAAAAATCAATCACATTTTAAAGGTAAATTTAGGTAAATTTAGAGGTAGGTATGTTTGTGATTTTTTTCTATCGAGCCAAAAATGCTCAATCGTGACCTTCGTAAGATTCCAATGTAATTTTTTTTAATAATAATCTGTACGTAGTTGTTAACTTAGGTATAGTATTTTTTTTTTAAAACACTCAGTATTGAGCACTCTGAACTGATAGTGCCTTAATAATTCTTCTAAAAAAAGTAGACAAAGATATATTCAACAGTTCTCCAGCCAAGGCCAAACGTCTACTGTACGACTCGTTTTTTAAATGAACTGAAATTTTAATTCTCTCAGTACTTGTGCATACCTACTTATTATTTAATTTTCTCTTATCGCAAAATTTATTTCGACTGATTGTACCTTTGTAAATCTTAAAGTAAGTACTCAATAAACGGTTTTTTTTTGACGTTCCGAAGGCAGAATACATAATAAGTAGGTTTGGTTAGAATTATACAGGATCTAACAAAAAATACTATAACTATTTTAAGGGTGAATTCAGTTCATAATACTGAACAACTGTCCCCAAAGAACATATATCGATATACTTATAAAAAATATTTTTTGGCCTCCCATACAGCTTGACCAATCAGCTGATCCGAGTTTGTGTGGAAAACAACAACAAATATGCTTCATATTTCGTTAAATGTTCCTTGTGGATAGTTGTTCAGTATCATAGACTGAATTCACTCTTAGAATAGTTTCAGTATAATTTGTTAGACGTTATACAACGTGGAAGCACAGAATAAATAATACTAACGTACAGAAGTCTCACTCAGCAAAGAAATATCTACTCAATGTGCCTAGCGATATGGATTTATTTAGCTTACGTCAGAAATCAGCACCTTTTCGTATAGAAACCTAGACATCCATTGCAAGCCAATTTCATTCATATTACTCTGAACAAACGATTCGTATCAATACCTAAACGGGTAGTGACACAGGCCTGGTGGAAGGGACATACCCGTAATAAATCGAACCACGGTCTATACTAGGTCATTATAGTATAATGAAATTATAATAACAGCCAAAGAATTAAAAAAAATCTTCATTTCCATACAGAAGTGTGCAGCCGCCCGGGCGATTTGTATGGGAATGTCGAATTTTTTTTTGGTCTTGACTGTTATTATAATTTCATTATACTTTAGTGATCTAGTATAGCCCGTGGTTTGATTTATTACGGGTATGTGACTTCCTTCCACGTTGTATTTATTTATCCCTGTGATGAGATAGTATTTGGAGAAAAACGCCAGTATGAGGGTTTTTTTCACTACGGAACCCAAAGATGACACGTGGAGATGGTCTTCCAAATGTCCAAGGTCCAGTCGCGTAGCAGCTGAGGTCCAGGTATTTCAAGGTTGACGCAGGTACTTCCACTTTTCGCACTTAGGTAGGTTTCCTTCGGTAATTATACAACGTGGAAGGGACATACCCGTAATAAATTAAACCACGGGCTATACTAGATCTCTAAAGTATAATGAAATTAAAGTAACAGTTAAAAAACCAAAAAAATTTCGACACTCCCATACAAATGGGGCGGCTGCACACTTTTGTATGGAAATGACGATTTTTTTTTTGGTTTTTGGCTGTTATTTTAATTTCAATATACTATAATGATCTAGTACAGACCGTGGTTCGATTTATTACGGGTATGTTGTATTTTATGTATTTAAGCTTCGCACTAGTTGGTTGTTTTGTTACCTAGGTCATCAATATTATGACGATACGTGTCAAATAGCGTGCTAGTTAGCACGCTATTTCCAGCCTGACTACTGTATACAGACGACCTAACATTGTATATTTCAGTCGAAAACACACAACATTGTGAGGTAGACCAACGTCATTTTAAAAAATTAGGAGCTTGGTGACCCTGTGCAAAACGTGTTAAGGTTAGCAAGTTAAGTGACCCCGGGCGTGGTCCACATTTGAATGGGTGACTACAAGTGGCATAAAATTTCTCCAGTTCCTCCGTACTTCAAATGACATTGAGCCTTTGCTATCATCATTGTATGGTAGTCGTCAAACTATGTCATATGCCTTTAGGCAGGATTCTAATGGGACCTTATTATTAATTGTAAATATGTATACCGAATTCTTATGACTCTGAAACGTGGTACCTTACTATGGGTCTCATAAAAGGCTCAAGGTCGCTCAACGCGCTAGGAAATCGCTATGCTCGGCGTTTCTCTATCAGAATTATCGAATCAGAAATGAGGAAATTCGTAGGAGAATAAAAGTCACTGATATAGCCCAGCGGATTAGTTCATTGAAGTGACAATGGGCAGGATAACCGATGGCCCATGGGGCAGATAGGTTCTCGAATGACGACCACGTACTGAGAAGCGAACCGTAGGATACCACAAGGTGGTCAGACGAACCAAGGTCGCTGGAAAACGCTGAACGCAGGCCGCTCTAGATCGGTCATTTTGGAAATCCTTGGGAGAGGCCTATGTCCAGAGTAAACGTTATGCGGCTGAAATTATGATGATAATGGATTCAAGACATTTGCAAAAAATATTCTTATTTTATAGTTCCATTATGGTACCGAACCTTATTTTAACTGTGTCGGACGGACTGAGTGGTTAAATTGTTGATAATAAAATAATTTGTACAGCTATCTTAATCCTAGTTAGCGAAATTGAAATAAGGATTTTAGTAACGATTAATAATTTATTTCAAACGAGCACCGGGCACAACTGGACAATAAAGCGAATTCTCTCAATGTACAAAACAACCACTGGACAAGAAAGCGAGTTCTCTCAATGTACAAAACAACCACTGGACAATAAGCGAGTTCTCTCATTGTACAAAACAAGCAACATTTTCCAAATTCCTGATTGCAAATATCTAGATTTATTTGCACAGCAGACAGCACAGATACATTATTGAGATTATTGTCTTAACAAGAGCCATACAAGTGAGTCGGGGTTTATTCTTGATGAGAGCCGTCTGGAGGGGGCTCCTCGTCCGGGTGTGTCCCGTCTCCGCTCCGCTTCATTCGATTTGATATCATCGCTGAAGTCGCCGCCTTAACTGGAAACAACAAAGAGATACACTTTACTTCATTCATTATATTGGGATTAATTATTAAATATAAATATTCGCATTCGTTTGTTTATAGTACAAGTAGTATATGATACTGTCACATAATGGGAGTATAAAATACGAGTATGTGCACACTTCTTTATCTAATCTCATTAATTGGGATTGAAACTACTAAGTAAAACCAAACCGGCCAAGTGCAAGTCGGACTTGCGCACGAAGGGTTCCGTACCATTATTTATACAACATGAGACACTTTATTTAATATCGAGCAATTATTTTATTGTTTTTAGTATTTGTTGTTATATTATAGCGGCAGCAGGAATACATTATCTGTGAAAATCTCAACTGTAGCACGGTTCATGAGATATACAGCCTGGTGACAGACAGACATCTATCTATCTAAACAGACGGACAGTTAAGTCTTAGTAATAGGGGTCTGTATTACTCTTTGGGTACGGAACCCTAAAAGAGTATATTTAAATGGCGCCAAACCAAGCACATTACCGACATGGATTACCGCGTTCCATTTTCAAAAAGTCCAAGCGATATCACAAAGGAGTGCGGATTTATGATGCGCTACAGACAAGTAATGAAGAATGTACTACACGGTGTACGGTAATAGTTTTATCTCGGGCGATATACTTGAATCCCTCGCTTCACTCAGGATTCAAAGTAGCGCCAAAGATAATATAATTACTAAGTAGCGTCCTTGCGTTAAAAGATTATTTTATTAATACCCCGCTAATACAAACAGTCGGCGGCGTACACCAATGTATATGTCGTAGTTGGATGGTATAAACAGCTAATTCACGAAACCTCTAGTTGTTTGGCATTACAGCTCGGTTTTGTTAAACAGCCGAATATCGTTCAACTGGATTGTCTAAGATTGCGCAACGTGTTACGTACGTTCATTTCAATCGCTAACCCCGTTTCCAAACGGCTAGCGGTTTTGTGAAACAGCAGCGGTAATCCACTGTTTGACGAAACCGTTAAACAATCCAACTGCGATACATGCATGATAGGGATTTAGTGTAGGGTTACCATAATGAAATCGAGTGATGATGAAAATGGGTGTCTAATAGACACCCATTTTACCCATATTTAGAATACAGATATTTTCGACATTGAATTTCATTTCCCAGACAATTATTCCACGATTTTTATTGCTATAGGTTTGCCCTAACCTAGTAAAATGGATAAAACTTTTCTGGGACTCTCCGGCCGCTACCGCGGCACGCTCGCTTCGCTCGCTCGGCTCGTGCGTGTGTTGGTCGCAGTTCTAACCTAACCAAACCTATAGGTTTGCCCTAACCTAGTAAAATTAATAGAACATTCCTAGCACTCGCTGGCCGCTGCCGCGGCACGCTCGTTTCGCTCGCCCGCCATTGCCACTTTGTAGGCATTCTACACTGTATATAATTTCTTAAGATAGAATTGTTCAACAACTTCTCTAGCCGCATGGATGAATACAAGTCGTTCATTCCATCCCGCGTATTAGGGTTCACTGTTTTACAAAACCGAGCTGTAATGCCAAACAGCTAGAGGTTTAGTGAATTAGCGGATTACACCATTCAACTGCAACATATACATAAAGTGTATATTGGAGCCGGCGCCGCCTATGTCAGCCCGCTGACAAAATGTGTAAACCATTTGGGAGAATGGACTGATACTTACGGTCATAAGCCCATCCGATCTTGGCGAACATATCTATGAAGTTGGTGGAGATGTTAAGCCGTCCCAGTTCCGACGTCCTGTAGTCCCAGGGGAACACGTGGTGGTAGTTGTGCCAGCCTTCGCCCAGGGCTGCCAGGCTCACCATTTGATTCTCTACTGGCTTTATGAACCTGTAAGTTAGATATAAGTTCTCAATACATAAAATTGATATCAATATTTGATATCAGTGACAGTCACAGAAAAGCTAAATTAGATGGCAAATTTTTTCTTATTGTTTTGGTTTAACCACCCAACTGCTAAACCAATTTTGATATTATTTCTCTGGAACCAATCTGGAAGTGTCTGATTGAAAAATATTTTTTCAAAAGAATAGCAATAAATGACGAGTTTTGAGATAACAAACTCAAAAAAAATACGAATTTATAACAAGCTTTTTTCGAAAACTTTTGAAATGGACCCAATTTACATAAAAACAAGAAACTGTTTAACTCTACCTACACTCTTATATATATCTACATCTCAAAAGGGTCTAACGAAATAAAGTGAAACTATTTTAAGGGTATATATATAAAAACGAATAACAACTTTATTTGCTAGGCAAATAATAAAAAAAAAACCCGATTGTCAAGAACGTCATCTAGTGATAAGTAGCGGAACTACCGATACGATTTGATACCCGAAACGCCATCTATTATATGCTAGAGAATAACTTTCAAACGGCTGAACCGATTTTCATCAAACATGCTTAGAACCACCGCAAGGGAACTTGCTTTTACGTTAAAAACCGCACAAAAATCGGTCCATCCGTTCAAGCGCTACGATGCCACAGAGAGACAGTCATTAGCTACAAAACTTTTGAAGAAAGAATTATAAAATCCGATTTCGCCGATGGTTGCTGACTGCCGATGACGGTCGCGCAACTGTGAACTGTTTCTCGTCTTAAAGAGTCCTAAAATGAAATTTCAATACCTGTCATAAGGCTTGTTTCCCCAGAGATGGGCGAAGCTGTTGACGCAGTAGGCGATGTTGAGCGTGACGGTAAACCTCGTCACAAAGCTCACCACGAAGCTGTTGAGCAGCGTCTCCTGCCAGAAGTGCCACGGTATCCACACCGGCAGAGCTATGTTCAGCAAAGCGAACAGTGGAATAAATAACCTGGAACAAAATCAGTACTTACTAATGTATAATAATTCAACAAATCATCATCATCCTAGCGTATTCCCGGTTGCATCCTCAGCGGTAACGCTTCAGAGTCCGGGGTCCGCTACCTACCCTAGGTGATTTGATGAGGTTACTGGTTTTTACACAGAGCGACTGCCGTCTGACCTCCGCAACCCAAAGGGTACACCAAACTTAATTCTAGGATAGGTATAAACAAACGCTAGATGGCGTTCGGGACCCACCAGCTTTACGTGCCTTCCTAAGCACGAAATCTTCGAATAATCAGGTGATTGAAAAGAACATATCCATCGCATTTACTGTTACTGCTCTGAAAGACTGGTGTCAGTCGGCTATTGCTGGTATGAGGTCTATTAGAACTAGACAAAAATCGCCATATACGTTTGTCCTGGCCACCAAATATTTTAGAAAATACCCATCTAAACATGTCCAATGGGGTAGGATTTTCATCAATATCTACTCTCAATCCTTGTGTCATCATCATCATCATTTCAGCCGCATAACGTGTGTATAACAATCCTTGTGTGCTATTATCAAATCCAAACTCTGGAATTGGTTTATTTATTTATTTATTTATTAAATCTTTATTGAACACAAAGATACAAACACAAAGGTTGGTTCAGTAGGACAAGTCCATTTCTTCTTCTGGCCCCTGTGTTTCTACATTTTGAGACTACACCTTCTGTTCTTCTGAATTTCGTTATACATGAACTTCCGGACTTGCAAGACCCGATACTTCGTAAAGAGGAATTTCAGGCGATGCAGCTCTGGAACTTTGTGCTGAAGTCAATGGAAATGGTGATTCGAATTGGCTAGGGCATCCCATCGAAAAACTTCTTTTTGTTCTAACGCTCATCTTGAGGCTTATGGGATGTAATGGACCACCAACAGGTTTTTACAGGATTTCCAGATGCAGTTTTCATTTGCATGCTTGCGGCAGTACGTAATGTTTTATTGGGCCTATTGCATTTTGGTCAAAGTTAGCGATACTGCTTGAACGTTGGTCAGAATTTGAAGGAGAGGATGGAACAAATAAAATAGCCTTGTGTCCAGACGTTGATGGTGCATAATCGGTGCATTGATTGTCTCTGGGCCTTTCATTTCTGGACCGAAAACTAGAATCAGAATCTTTTTCGGATTCATCCTCATTTGTATCTATGGCGTTTGAGTCATTACGAGTACTAACACTGACTTGGTGTTTCTATGAATTCTCTAGGCAAACTGAGCGGTTATAGCCGTAGTGTCACTATACCACCCACTTATTTTTGTTTTTATACGATGTGGAAATGTATGTATTTTTTGACAGAACAAATATTTGATTAACTTGTAGGTAGACAGTAAATCTTGTTCTATACTCGTACAATGATAGTATGAGCCCAGCGCGGTGATCACCGTAGTGAATTATACAATACACTAGCTTTTGTGGTGACTGCGATGCCAGTACTTAACTGTCAAACTACTGTTTTTTTAGAGCACTAGTATGGCCGTACTATCCTGTAAAGTGATAAAGGTTCCGTCGCTCCCTCTCGCTCTAGCAAATGACTGTTTTGAGGGACAGAAAAGGAAATCAGCAAAGAAAAGTGCTGTCACCGAGCTGACAGATGTGTCCCAAGTTCCCAACCCTTACTGTTTTTGTATCCTGACGACGGGGTCAGCCGTTAGGTCGGTGGCCGTGGTGTGGAACACCCGACGGCGGTCCTCGACGGCAGGGTGCGGCGTGAGCACCAGCCAGCCCACGTGCGCGAACCAGAACCCTCGCCGCACGTCGTGGGGGTCGGCCACGGTCTCTGTGTACTTGTGGTGCACGCGGTGGTCCAGTGCCCAGGTGTATATGTCCCGCTGTGGAAAAATATCTTATATAATCAAAATATTATGATGACGAGCGCGAAGCGTCCCCGATTTGGTTTCGGCTACAATTTCTACAGGTCGCATTTTTCAACCGATTCTTGTAAATTTTTTGAAGTGAAAACTTCTCAAGGCGCGTTGGGCAGTTTTTGAGAAAGGAAAAAACCATTGAACTCGCGACATTGTTACCGTAACCGACACCACCTTGTTCAAGTTTTCACTTCTGTCAGCACTTTTTTAGAAGTGCCACTATTTGCATTCTTCAACCGATTCTCGTGACATTTTTGAAGTGAAAACTAAGTACATTAGGCGCGTTGGGCTTTTTTGAGATAGAAAAAAACCATTGACTGTTTACAGTTTAAAGTGGGAACGTATTTTTGTGAAAAACGGCCACTTTTGGCAGAAATGTGTAGAAAAGCCTAACGTTCTTACTTTAAACTGTAAACAGTAGTTCATAAAATAGTTTGAAGGGCTATCTAGGGCTTTACAAAGACAAAAATTTCTCCGTTTCTTTTGAAATGATTTATTTCAAATGGCCGCTTCTTCTGCACTTGCGCCTAGGAAGCGGCGTAAACTTATTATTGAACGGCGAATACTTGAATTTTCTTTGAATGCCCTTAATTTGTTGTTATAGCGGCCACAGGAATACATAATCGGTGAAAATTTCAAGAGTAGCTATTACGGTTCAAGAGATAGAGCCCTGTGGCAGACGGACAGGAACCCTAAAAATTATGTCTTTATTCGAAGCCGAGGTACCACGCTTAAATTCTGTCTTCGTTCCATTGTGCCACAGATAGTGCCATAAGTAGATATTGACGGGAGCGGTGAAAATTGCGTTCCATGCTAATTTCGCCCTAATTGGGTAGATAGTAGGGTAAATAACTGGGTCAAAAATAAATTATTTGGTACTGCCAAGAGAATAAAGCGTCACAAAATAGTGTCACTTGTAATGTCAAGTAAAGATAAATCTAAAATCATGTTGAAATGGAGGTTATAATGGATCAATTTTTGAAAAAAAAATGTTGAAAATGGATGCGATCAATGGATCACATCCATTTTCAACATGATTTTAGATTCCAGAGCGCTTTTCGATTTTAAAAAAATTATGATGTCACAGGTCACGGTCCCATAGGAAATGTTTATTTTACGTTTGGAAAAAAGTGTCTGATTTGAATTGGTGTCATCTAGCGGATTCTAATGATTTGGGTATTATTATTTTTTTATGTTTGAAAACGTATATAAACGATTAAACTAGATCGATTTCTGAGCTCCAACACTACCTACTATATGCTGAGTTTCATTTAAATCGCTTCAACCTTTGCCGAGATCGTCATTATAAATAAATAAATTATTAAAAATTTTATTAGAACCAAAGAGAGGTCCAGGCCGCCCTCCGACGACTTGGTTTGGTACCATTTTCAAAGACATGAAGACGATGGACTTGAATCCAGCTAAGACACAACATCGGCTTGAAGAATAGGACTTGGAAGGCCGACCCCAAAAGATATGGGAAATAGGCTCGGGAGAAGAAGAAGATTAAAAATTGAATTAGATGATCTGATCTCTTCGCTTGCTTGTTGAATCTCATTGAAAGCATAGTCTTGGTTATATTTCTAGAATAACAAAAAGATTATTCAATATAACTCGACAGCGTCAGAGCACCATCAGGGGTTAATGAATACAATTGCCTTGATATGGTGACGAGGTCATCCGTATGTTTTGTCTCATATCAATCGATCTATCAATATTGGGTTTATGCCCGGGCATTTTGGACGCACTGCATAAATGCTGAATCAATGTCATTTGCAAGGGCAAAAACATTAACAGAACTTTTATTTACTTTCTCTCTAAGACTTTTTCATTTAAATAGCTACATTTGAGTACCTAAGCTATACAGCGACTTTACATGACTTCAAATCTATTTATCTTAATAAAAAAAATATAAACGGTGACTTTTATCCATCGGCAAAATTTTTGAAGCACGTTCATTCCATAATACTGAACTACTTTCTATAAATAAACGGGCAAGTGCGAGTCGGACTCGTACATGAAGGGTTCCGTACCACCGTACAATGTTTTAAAACGCTGAAGAAACACGTTTCTTGTATGACGACCCCCTTTAAATTTTAACTTTATTTTATTTTCAGTATTTGTTGTTATAGCGAAAATTTCAAGTGTCTAGCTATTACGGTTCAAGAGATAGAGCCCTGTGACTGGCGGACAGACAGACGGACAGACGGACAGACAGCGGAGTCACAGTAATAGGGTCCCGTTTGCACCCTTTGGGTACGGAACCCTAAAACGGTATTAAAAATCGATAAAATATATTTGTCCTCCCATACAATATCCGTTTGGCTGAGCGCTGATTTGTATGGGAGTAGTTCAGTATCATAGACTGAACTTGCTCCAAAAATTTTGCCGGTGGATAAAATAATAATAATAAATAAATCTTTTATTTTCAGACCAATGATCCATACAATTTTTATAACATAATTACAAAGAAATTTGATAAATACAATTTAATAACATATACAATAACAAATTAGATAAAAATAAATTAAATTAAAATAAATATATTTAAAAAATAAATAAAAATATAAAAAATGTCAGCCTATTATGTATATTGATATTCGCACAACTAGCAGTTTCATTTGATATGCTACATGATGTTTTCAATTTTCTAATTCACCCCCAAAAGTGAACCCCATGTTTAAGGTTAATATATAAGCAAATGGCCTTGAAGTGTGAAATAAATTGTTAACTCGTAAATATGGTGATAATTTACATATTGCTCGTCATGCACTAGATATCCTTTTAAATTATTTTATGAACTACCGTTAAAACTACTATTGGTGATCCGTCTAGCTTTAAAACTTGCCGTGGCCACTTTTGGCGGAGGCAAGTTTTAAAGCTAGACGGACTAATGTAAATACTTTCAACGGTGGTTCATAAAATAATTAAAAGGGCTATCTAGTGCATGACGAAGAGTAATATGGAAATATAAATATATATATATCACCATATTTACGAGTTAACAATTTATTTCACACTTCAAGGCCATTTGCTTATATATTCACCTTAAAATGCATTTATTTACGTGACCCAAAGGCGGGCTTTGGGTCACCTACTTACAAATGTGTAACAAACAACTCAATCGCCCGAATAGTTTCGGAGCAATTGAGGCCGCCCGGACGTACAGACAGAGAGTGATCTATTAAGGGTTCCGTTTTTTCCATTTATGATACGGGGATCCCTAAAAAAACTAGGTCTGTGATTTTATTTATCAACGTGATTGCTATTGTCAAGCGGCATAAATAATACTTAATAGACGATTAAGACGCTTATTTTCATCTTTAAATTGCATTAAAATGTCAGCATCTAAGAATACTTTCGTACTAACACAGAATAATAAAAATACTTAATAAGAACTAGAATATTATACAACAAACGTTTATTCAAAGCCTGAAATGAAGTCTGTAGTTCGGATTTCTATGCAAGCTGACTTTACTCGTAAAGGTATTCACGATAGAAATACATAGATACTTCTTCTTCGTCTAAGCGCGTTCTCGGTTGCATCCTCAGCTGCGCCTGCGCTGCTTCGGAGAAAAACATATATACTTACTCGTAACAAAATAGAAAGTGTAAAAAATATAACAATAAATTTAAATTTAAAAGTGGTTGACGTCGGAAAGAAGTCTGCTAGATTAAAGTGGAACTGGGCGGGTCACGATTGCCGCATGGTGCCCGTAAGATGGGCCCACTCAACAACAACATGGGTTCCTACAGACGGAAGCAGGTCGAGAGGAAGACCTAGGATGAGATGAGATGGAGAGACGAGTTGTCCGCTTTCGATAAAGAATGGAGGGAATCAGGCGACGATAGAAGTAATTGGATACAAAAAGGGGAGGCTTTTGCCCAACTATGGGACATAAATGGCTAATAAAAAAAATAAGTATACTTAATCTCAATATACTTAATTGTATAATGTAAGCATAATCTATACTAATATTATAAAGCGGAAGAGTTTGTTTGCTTGTTTGTTTGTTGGTTTAAACGCGCTAATCTCAGGAACTAATGGTCCGATTCGAAAAATTCTTTTTTTGTTGGGTAGTCCAATTATAGAGGAAGGCTTTAGGCTATATAACATTCCGACAACCACGCGAACGAAGTCGCGGGCACAGCTAGTATACAATATATAAGTATATAATAATACATATTTATAATATTTGCAGGCCTGCATGCAGAAATAATTGATTCTATTCTTCCAATTTTTATTTGGTCCACGATGGCGAATAGCATAGTGAATAGTTGGTATCACTCACGCTTCGATTTGCCGACGATATTGTTGTCATGACCAAATTAATGGTGTCTGAAGACCTAAATTGAGTCGAGGCGGGGCATATAGCGCTACAAATCGATTGCCGACGGGGCAGAATGGTTCTCGAATGGCGACCACGAATCGGCAAGCGCAATGTACCACATATAGGTGATCAGACGACCTGAGATTGATATACTATAAACGGGTAAGTCCCGGTGGTCCAGAGGCACACTCTCTGTGTGGCTCGAGGAAGGCCTCCGGATGATAAACTGCCTTTTGACGTGGTTTACCCGTTCATAGTATATAGTAATGGCAATGGTGAAGCCACTGTTTGGCCAAAGGAAAACCACTCTTGCCGAAGGGATAATCAAGCTAAGTGATTTAATAATCATACTTATATAAACCTACTAGCTTTTGCCCGCGGCTTCGCCCGCGTTGATTACGAGTATGAAAAATAGATGTTGGCCGATTCTCAGACCTACTCAATATGCTCACAAAATTTCATGAGAATCGGTCAAGCCGTTTTGGAGGAGTACGGGAACGAACATTGTGACACGAGAATTTTATATATAAGATGTATATAAATACATAAGTAAATATATATCAATAAAAAAATATAATTATATAAATAAAGCATATACAAAGTGGAAGAGACAACACGTAATAAATCAAACCACGGGCTATACTAGATCACTATAGTATAATGAAATTAAAATAACGACCAAAACACAAAAAAAAATTTGGCGTTTCCATACAAATCGTCCGGCCGGCCGCACACTTTTCTATGGAAATGGCAAAAATTTTTTTTGTTCTTTGACTGTTATTTAATTTCATTATAATATAGTGATCTAGTTTAGTATAGCCCGTGGTTCGATTTATTACGGGTATGTCCCTTCCACGTTGTATAATTAGGTCATATTTTTTATAAATAAGATTATGATGATATAAGACAGATAAATTATTTTACTCGTTTCCAAAATTTCGCTATAGTTGCAGACTCACGAATGCTCGGTGGTACTTAGCTGGTTCCCTAGCGTTACTGTTTGCACGGAAAAGGAATGAGTGTTTATAGCGGTGCTATGTGTTGGGAATTGGGTAGATGACTGGGTCAAAAATAAATTATTTGGTACTGGTAAGAGAATAAAACGTCACAATATAGTGTCACTTGTCATTGATCATATCAATTTTCAACATGATTTTAGACTTATTAATGTAGAAAAACTGATTTTAAGAGCGCTATTTGACTCGAAAAATCTATGACGTCACGGTTTTGTATTTCATACAAATCTCATAGAAAATATTTGTTTTTACGTTTAGAAAAAAGTGTCTGATTCGACTTCTTGTCATCTAGCGGATTGAAGGATGGATTTGCGGTTGGTCGTACAGGGAGCGTCAACAGGTCGTGCCAACGAAAGTTGTTTACGCTAGTAAGGGCGTGATCTATGTACATACGTGCGAAAAAGATAGACTCAAAGCTCAAAGGCCTTTTTAGTGAGGGGAGAAGGTAGAAAAGGGAATCAAAAACAAATTAATCGCATCCTTTTTCTCTCTTTTGTTTAATTGTGAAAAGAGTGCTGAGTCGTATAGAAACAAAAACAGCAATTTGACATTTCACTTATTGATGTTAATTAAGAAAAAAGATATCCTACTCCAAACGAATTGATTTTATCACACGTGACCTAATTTTGTAAATTGAAGATTTGTGTTTTGATACTTGCGGTAATAGGTACAATATCCAACAGTACCAGATGTAGACTTTTTAGGAGAAGCAAAATTTAAAATGCAAGAAACGGGGGGGGGGTGGGGAAGGTGCAAATAGGAATTTCTCGACGGCGTCAAGTTTGGTAGGTACAGAGAGGGTCGTGGTCCTGTAGTGGAGACTAAAAAAGACCTGATGATGATTAGTACGAGTACATATACTTAGGTTATACTATATATATGTCACTTCATAGATACAACATAAACCCTGATAGGGCATTGCAACATAACATAAAACAATAGAACTGCGGTGTGCTGACCAAGGGATATTCAGCATCTCCACTACAATTCAAAGGCGTTAGTGGAATCCGATCGGCATTTTAAGGGGATACATGAATTTTTCGGGGTCCACATTAGCCAAAAGTGACCGTTTATGGCAAATGTGCGAAGAAAAGCTTCACGTTCTTACTTTAAACGGTATACAGTAGTTCATAAAGTAGTTTAAAGAATTATCTAGGGCTTACTAGAGACAAAATTTTAAATGATATGCCCCTTAATTACTAAATAAGAATTTTATTTAATTCTTATTTAGTAATGCCTCTTAAATGGTCTGCGTATCAGCAGCGTATAAAACAAGTATCTGCTACCAGCTAACAAAAGATACAAGAATGTGCAAAATTATTCATTTAGCACTTTTCGCCGTTTCAATCCTTCTCTGTGCCTCATTTTCGCAAAGGCCATCATTAGTAATATTAGAGAACAAAATTTATAGTTGTTAACGTTACGTAGGTATATTTGAATCATCATCCGAGCGTATTCCTGGTTGCATCCTCAGCGGTAACGCTTCAGATAGATCGAGAGATGGCACCAATTTTTGAGTAGGTATTTGAGGCAAGCGGAAATCTTGTCACATACCTCTCCTATACCCCAACACGGAACTGCAGACCTGGCTGGTGAGTAGCGGGGCTAAAACCACTCCTAAATTTTTTAAAATATTTTTTTATTTAAAAAAAAGGTATTTGAGGCAATATGCATTTCAATGTTTAAGGTGACGTGGGTTCACAATTTGCAATACTGTGCGTGTTTTTGAAAAATCACTGTTATTCAACTACGAGTACCTACTACAGTTTATTCCTCAAAAAATTTACTTAAAATCTTAAGGATTTTCTACAGACACTCACAATAGCCAAAACACGATTATGCATTTTTGGCTCGATAGAAAAATATCACAAACATACCTCTAAATTTGCATTTATAATACGTATTACTATTTTATACAATCACCTTTTTATATGAAAATTATACCAAAAAATGTATTATCTAAATATCTATCCGTTTTGGCTACACAAAAAAATTATAAATATAATAGGAAAGAAATAATAGACAAAACACAGTGAAATATTCGTCGAGAGCGAAGAAAGAGTCGGAGCCGTGCTCGACGATATTTCGCAGTGTTTTTTTTTTTGTATTATATTTATATTTTTTTCTGTAGTCAAAACGGATAGATATTTAGATAATACATTTTTTGGTATAGGTAGTTTTCGTATAAAAAGGTGTATGTATAAAATAGTAATACGTATTATAAAGGCAAACTTAGGCAAATTTAGAGGAATGTTTGTGATTTTTTTCTATCGAGCCAAAAATGCATAAGCGTGTTTTGGCTACTGTGGGTGTCTGTAGAAAATCATAAAAATTTTTATGTAAATTTTTTGAGGAATAAACTGTAGTAGTTTAACAACAGTGATTTTTTTAAAACACGCACAGTTTTGCAAATTGTTAACCCACGTCACCTTAATGAATGAAAAAGCCAGACGATTTAGTCGAGGCTTTGACATTGCCAGGCGCGTGCAAAAGTATTTTTCAAAAAAATATAAAAAACGTATTTGAGGCAACTTGAAATTTGAAAAGACAGGTCATTTTGATGGGACTTTCTACCTGCCTTTACCTTTTTAGAGGGGGGTGGGGCTGTAACTTCTAAAATAAGAGAATGATAAAACCAAAATAAAAAAATATATGATGTACATTACCATGCAAACTTCCACCGAAAATTGGTTTAAACGAGATCTAGTTAGTAGTTTTTTTAATAGGTACGTCATAAATCGTAAACCGCAGTTTACCTTTAGAAAATATTATGTTACTTGCTGCTATGGAACCCTTGATAGGCGAGTCCGACTCGCACTTGGCCGCTTTTTTCATTTAGTTCGCTAACTGGCTGAACAACACACAAGTTTATAAATATAAAATTGGAGCATTTATGTTGCCAGCCTACTTGGAGCGAGCATCAAAAACAGCACATTTGATAAACTGCTCTCAGTTTTTTTTTAATTCAAGATTACATTACAATAAATGATTTAAATCATAAATTACATTAAATTGCAAAATTTAATAACGTTGTAATTACATATAAGATAAAATTAAAAGTTTCATAATTAATGCCTATTCATTAGATAGTATTGCATATGACATTGCACGCACCTCACCTGTTTTTCTTAAACATCTCCAAGTACCTCGGTTGCCTGGAAGAGATTGCAGTTGCGATAAGGCCGCCTTTTGACATCTGTTTACTTTAATCTATTATTCTGTATCATTATGTTTTGGTGCAATAAAGATTTTAACAAACCAAGTCCAGCATGTAGGTATAATATATTATTCTGTGAATTGCTTGCCAAATAAAGATTTTTCTTTTCTTTATTCTTTCGAATAGTACTCGTAATGACATCACGTCTTCACTTGTACGTAGTAAGTATTGTGATATCGTCATCGTCCACGTATGGTTAATCCGGATTTTTCCGGCGCCTATGGTGATCTCATTCCTAGCAAGTGCGTCTACAATGAACCCATATATATTGATTATTCAGATAAACATAGATAAGGACAAATCACACCGGCTGAGCTAGCTATATTTTATACATACATACATACATACTATCACGCCTGTTTCCCACAGGGGTAGGCAGAGACTATGGACTTCCACTTGCTACGATCCTGCCTGACAGACCTCCTTCGCTAAATCTACACTCATAAACCTCTTCATACATGCCCTTCGGTTACGGGTACTTCTTATCTCTCCTTTTTTAGAACGTCTGCAATCTGATCGCAAAAAGTTCGCCGAGGTCGACTCTGTCCCGCTCTTCCTTTCACACTTGCCTTATAAATATTTTTTGTCATCTCTTTTCATACATCCTTTCTACATGCCCAAACCATCTTAACATCCCTTTCTCTATTTTTGTCACTACGTTCTCTATCTTTATAATACTCGTATGTATTTTTAGATAATCTCCAAAGATTCAGGGCGATTTGAAAAAGGTCATTAATTTCTAAATGCTGGGGTTTGACTCACAGGTATATAAGTAATTATATCCCCACCAGTTCACCTCAGGTACCTTAGGTACTTATGTAGATATAATAGCTTGAGTGCCTCATATATGTACTAAGGTAAAAAAACATTTGTAACTAGAATATAAAATAACTTTATTTTCCAAAGATACTAATCTGCTATATAGAAACTTAACAATGCAATAAGTCATATTTAAAATATTTGAGTAAAGATGACTGGGTCAAAAATAAATTATTTGGTACCTACTGTTATGAGAATAAAACGTCACAAAATAATTGATCATATCCATTTTCAACATTATTTTAGATTTATTAATGCAGAAAAACTGTTATTAAGAACGCTGTTTGACTCCACAAAATTATGACGTCACGGTTGTGATTTTCATACAAATCTCATTTTTTTTTTTAAGTGAAAACTTCTTTAGCGGCGGCGTTGTGCACTTTTTTTGTAATGGGGAAAAAATGTTAAACTCGCGTCAGGAAATGTGTCCTGATCGAAAATTCGTAAAACGGATGGAGAGTAGACAGCCGGCCCGGCGTAGGAGAGGAAGTATCCCCCTCTCTACGGCGCGGCGAAAATGTATGCCTGCGCCTGCTGTTTCGTTTAGCTGAGAGATAAACTTTTGAATGTAATATAAATTGTCATGTTTGTGTACGATAGCGCAATAAATAAATATTGTATTCTACCACAAAAATGATAGTACTTTTATACTGATGATTAAAGCAATTCGTGCAAAATTATTCCCTAACCATTCCAAAATATCAAAAATGCACAACGTTAATATTCAAGTTTTCACTTTTGCCGGCACTCCCGGAGTGCAACCCGTCGTTTTTTTGTTTTGATGTTTAAAATAAACGGGCAAGTGCAAGTCGTACTCATAAATGAAGGGTTTCGTACCTCCGTTTGTGAAAACATTGTGTTTTCAAACGCTGAAAAAACACGTTTCTTGTATGACAACCCCCCTTTAATTTTTAACTTTATCTTTTTTTAGTATTAGTTGTTATTGTGGCCATAGTAATACATAATCGGTAAAAATTTCAAGTATCTAGTTAATGCTTTTAAAAGATTTAGTTAAAAACCCTGAAAAAACACGTTTTTTGCATGACGACGCTCTTTAATTTTTAACTTTTTTTTATTTTTTGTATTTGTACAATTCAATTCAAAATATCTATATTATTATAGGATATTTATAATATCTCTTAATAATAGTCACTTTGTTTTGTTTTGCACAAATGTTGACGTCAAATCGTTACTTGCAGCTAAGTTTATGCCGCTTCCTAGGCGCAAGTGCAGAAGAAGCGGCAACAAACTGCACTGCACGTTTTCTCCAAAGACGTCAACTAACAAACTAAAAACTTAAAATTAGTTATATGGATGGACTGAGATTACATTGTTTGTTATGTCATAAATAATTAAATTGAATAATAAGAATTACAAAATTATCTTATTATCATCAATTATCTCTTGAACCGTAATAGCTAGACACTTGAAATTTTCACCGATTATGTATCACTGTGGCCGCTATAACCACAAATACTAAAAATAAAAAAGTTACAAATTAAAGGGGTCGTCATACAAAAAACGTGCTTTTCAGCGTTTTTAACTAGATCTTTATAATAACATTTACTAGATACTTGAAATTTTTCACAGATTATGTATTATTATGGCCGCTTTAATAATAAATACTAAAAATAGGATAAATTAAAAATTAAAGGGGGTTGTCATACGAGAAACGAGTTTCTTCAGCGTTTTAAAATATTGTACGGAGGTACGGGACCCTTCATGTACGAGTCCGAATCGCACTTGCCCGTTTATTTCTAGGTAGTCTAGATCAATAACTCGGGTCAGAGGTGACGATGGCAATATGACAATAAAGTACCCGCTAGCACGCGAGGCTCTACTGCGAATGAAATGAGAGCGAAGTGATTAATGTGCTGAACAGCTAATACCAGCGCCACAATAAATATTTTATTTGACCCATAGTCCCATCTCCGGGATAAAATAAGAAACACGGAAATTCAAAATGGACGAGACTCATCTACATAGCCAAGGTAGCGCAAAGGAAGTGGCATTGGGCGGACCATATATGCCGAACCATAGACGAATGTTGGGGAAAAGAAGTGCTTGAGTGGAGACCTAGAACTAGCCGCAGAAGCTTTGGTAGACGAATTACAAGATGGACCGATGATCTGGTCAAAGTTTCCGGGAGACTTGGATGAGGAAAGCTCAAGATCGTACGAAATGGCATGCATTGTTAAAGGCCTATACATATACGCTCAGCATTGGGTGACAATGGGGTGAAGAAGAAGGTATAATAAAAATCTCTTCCCGTGACAGCCAGCTGTCACGTGATTGGCCGAAAAAGCTTATAAATAAAATTGGATATACTATTCGTCATCATCACGGTCCAGATAGGTGTATTCGTAGAGTTCATTTATTTAAACTTTTTCACATCAAAAGTTTACAAATGGCGGACTTAACGCCATAGGTATGGCGTTCTCTGGCAGTCAACCATTGGATTATGGTATAATTAAACAAAGTATTCTCCTTCCGTGACAGCTGGGTCACGTGATTAGCCCAAAAATACGTCATCAGTTGGGAGTGTTGCCACTGTGTATGTGATTAAATCTATCCCAGCGACTTTCAATGACTGCCCTTGGGCTTTATTTATGGTCATTGCGAAGCATAGGTACTGGAGGAAACTGCAATCTCTTGAACTCAAATGGATACTCTGAGGGTATCAATGGTATGCGAGAAATAAAAACAGTTTCCCCTTGACCACATCCAGTGAGCACAGTAGCCTCGCAATGTTCCCATGGAGATCTTTTTTTTTTGTAGTCTTGTTCCATTGCATAATTTTGGAGGTTTTAGGTTTCTTAGCAACATCACTGGTGCGCCAATTTAAAGACCAGCTGGATTTAAAGAATTAAGAAATTCTACCGGGTAACTACTGCAATACAGAATCTACTTATTTACTGCATTTAAGTCAATTAAATTGACTTAAACAATGTATCGTTTATAACAGCAGCTGTATTATTATTGTATCCCCCATAGAGATGGAATTTAAAAAAATGCTGAGCACGGGTTTTATAATTTTTGTTAGGTGACATTTATAGCAAGTTTCAAGTAAATCAGTAAAGATTTTAATCTTTTTACATACAAACGTTGCCCCCGATTTTTACCCTTTCTTATCTCAGCACTATGTAATAACATAAAACTATACTGTCCAAATTTCACGTTTATAGCTTTTATGGTTTAGGGGGCGTTGATGAATCAGTCACCCTTGTTCTTTTATAATATAGATTAATTAACTAATTGAGTCAAATGAAGCCCTTAAATTAATGAGAAAAAGAATTTAAATGAGAATCATAAACACTATCGCCAGAAATAAATATAAATATATAGATAAAGACAAATCACACTGATTGCCCAAAGTAAATTAAAACTTGTATTATGGGATCCTAACTCAACGATACTATATTTTATAATAAATACATTATATAGATACACATCCAAGACCCAGTACAATTTGAAAAATGTTATTTTCAACGCCTTGGCTGGGGATCGAACCCCGAACCTCCGGATTGGCGGACTAGCGTGTTGACCATTACACCACGGAGGTAGTCAAACTGGGGCGACTTATTAGATTTTGCCTCTCCTAAAAAAGATCTACATCTGGCACTGCCAGAGGCGGCGTTAGGTGTTGGCGACGTGGGCTACCGCCCACGGCCTCGCATGTAAAACGGATAACCTTTTTTTAGGACGCCTCGCGCCTTGAAAGCGCTTTTTTTACTAGCCAATAGGGCCTCGCAGAACAATCTTGCCCACATAAAACTTTGCCACGGGTATTACCTGTCCTGTGATGGTGAACAGCAGAGCTAGCAGTATCCGCAGCGGCAGCCGCGCGCGGTACGCCCGGTGCGACCACAGTCGGTGCACGCCCGCTGTGATGCCGAAGCCAGATGCGTAAAGTGTTGAGACAGCTGAAAACAATAATTAAATTAAGAGCCCGTATGACCCTAATAGTACTTAGAGCGATCTTAAATATTATCAATATTAACGAAATAACTCACTTTGAAATAAAAAAAATATGTCTAACTCATTAAGTTATGCCAAATTAAATTAGGACAAAAAAAATTGCCGAGAAAAAGGAATCCCGTATTTAATTAACCCTAGAGTGGGCGCTATCACTTTTGACGTTATATCAGTTCATTGTTTAATAATAAAAGGGACATTGTATTTACTGCCATCGTAACAAGGAAGGGCACATCTAACATTTTCTAAAAGTCGAGTAAATTGAGGTTAAAGATATTTTTATATTTATTTAAAAAAAACACAGTTGGCGTATGCTAATAAAAAAATTAATAGTGTCAAAAAAATCGACAAATACTCCATCTAATTTAGGGTAGGCAAGTATGTACTCGTATATTTATTTCGTAGTTTTTCTTTAATTAATCATTTTTTGTTTCAACTTAGTAATATAAATGTAGTAAAAATAATAAAAATACAAAGGAAAGGCATAAATAACCAGTTATGCCTTTTCTTTGTATTATTTAAAAAAAACAATATGGAGTTTTGCGATGAAAAGGCTTTTTGTTCTAAAATCATAAGAAATCTTTAAAAATGTGTTTTAATAATTAAAAGGCATAACTGGTTAGTAGTTGACTTTTCTTTTAAAATTTTGAATAAATGAAGTCACTGAAAATTTAATCAAAAGAGAGATTTGTTTTGTCAATTATGCCTATTTCTTCTAACATGACCCAAATGTGCCTTTTTAATTTAATGTGAGGAAGAGTATCTAAAGCATTTTTTTTCTCTAACTGTATAATTTAGGCCCTTTCATTGTAATAATAGCAAGATATGCCTTTTTATTTTATTAAATTTGAATATTTGTATCAAATGTGCCTTTTGGGCTTATTGTATCTTTGGAGAGCTTAGCGATAAAATTCTACAAAAAATTAGGCAAATAGGCCTTTTTTTCCTGATTCCGAATATGTATTCAACTAACATTTGAAAAAAATTTTAGTTGTGCCCTTTTTTCTTACGACGGCAGTTTAGGTAAATACATGCTTTTACTCACCAAATAAAGTTGTCCATAGTCTCACTTTGTTTGTCAATATCAAATAAATTCCATAAATTGTAACTAAATGCAAAGACAATTGTACTAGTAGGTCGGGCCACTTTATTCGCGGCTTGAAGTCCATGGCTTCATATTTACTAAGGTCAAACGGCTTCTCGCTGCCACTAAAGTTGTGTAACACTGTGTTGTTATTGTCGGCTGTTTCGCAGTCACTATTTCTCGTTAGATCTTGGTCAATCGTCTTCACGTGGTGCATTTGGTCGTGAACGTCGACGTTTCGATGCGCTGGAGCCATTTTCCTATAAAAAAATGTATAAAAATTAAAAATCTTTATTGACCACAATGGTACAAAAGGCGGACTTGATAGTAATTAATTTTCTTGGAAAAACATAAATTTATTAATATGCGATAGGTTATATGATAAAGCGGAGGCTTTTGCTCAACTATAGGACCTAAATGGCTAAAAAAAACCGGCCAAGTGCGAGTTAAACTCGCGTGGAGAGGTTTCCGTACAATTGATTGAATTCTTATAGGTTTTCCTGTTATCTACAAGCAATGAACTATATTCTGTATTTTTTTCAAATTTTTAGGCTTAGTAGCTGTGGAGATCAGGGGGGGGGGGGGAATGGTAAATTTTTGTCTACTTTTATGAATAAAATCAAAAATATTTATTTTATAATTATAACAAAAATATATTTGAGATCCTCATAACGAGCCCTTGAGCCTTGAGCCATTTGATATATGACACAGTAAGGTTTGCAAAACTTTTTTTTTCAATTTCCTAATATATCCCCCGAAAATGACCCTTATTTTAAAAAAATATTTATTTACTTCACACATATGTGTTTGGGTAATAGGATTACACCATCCTACCAAATTTCACTTGATTCGGTCCAGTAGATTCGAAGCAAATTGGCTGTGACAGACGGACGGACAGACAGACGCACGAGTGATCCTATAAGGGTTCCGTTTTTTCATTTTTTGTACGGAACCCTAAAAAGGTGAGGTATATGATATATCACATATATCATAAGACCTCTCCAAAGTGAGCTTCTTTGCGTTTGCCTAGATTAGTAATTTTTTTTTATTGTATATTAGGGTTAACTAACAGTGTAACTATACAGATTTCGTAATTGTCTAGAAGAACTTAAGTATTACTAAAAGCTACACCAACAAAATTTACCACAGTTTACATTACATTAAGGTTTACAGAGTTGAGTTGAAGTGATCGACCAAGGTAACTTATAATCAGCGTTTGACGATTTAAAAAGCTAAACATTTGCCTACTTCATGATATATTAGGTAGAGCCACAACTTAATCTTGACGGGCGGTAGTCCTTCTCTCCCGCCATCACTCTAAAAGTAGCGTTTAAGTATTACTTGGAGCCGCGGAACCCGGAATGCTTTGTCTGCCCCGTTAGGGAATAAAGACGTGATAGTGTACTTCATGATATAGTCAAGCATTAGCGATCATATCGTAAAAAAATAACATTACCACCATTAGAGGCTGATATTGTTCTGATAAAAAAGCAAATAAACAAGTAATAATTAAAAAAAAACAAAAACCCGACTGCGTGATAGAACAGCAGTGCTTACCTACGCTTAGGCACTTACTGTCTTCTGTAGCCTAGGTAAGACGCAAACGGGAATGCGCTTGGAATCCCAATTGAGGATAAAATGAAATAAAATGTTGTTATGTATAAAATATGCGGCCACATAATGAAATGATCAATTCTAAGATCCGCGCTAATGATATGCCGTTCCCGGAAACGTTCCTAAATTCCCCGGGAACGTTCCCTAATTCCCGGGAATATGGGAACGTTCCTGTATTACTAGGGAATTTTAAGGAATATTGGATGTATGTATTTAAATTATAACCATATCAAGTAATGCATTTAGGTTAGTAAAATATATTTACAGTGACAAAAAATATGTCTGATAAATAAAATTACAACTTTCCCTGACATTTCCATTTTTGGGAACATTTCCGGGATCGTTCCCGGAAATCTGGAGAACGGGAACGGCACATCACTAGCCACGACATATACAACTTTTACACCATCATCAGGTATTTTTTAGTTCCCACTTTAGGAGCACGCACGCCCCTCTTTTGGACTACTAGAGCCATACTTTGCCAGAGCAGTCAAAGGATTTGGCCTACACTCTTCACGCTGGCCAGACGGGTTGAAGAGGTTTTGTTTATGTTTATAATTTTAGCTTGTATTGCCTAAGTCGCCTTCTACGACATCCACGGAAAGTCTTGGAGTGTTCCTATTCTACTCTACCGGAACACGGCATAGGTCCTACAGTAAAAAAACACGCAAAAATTTTATAAGTAATAACTGTAAGAAAAAAAAAAAAACTAGCTCCGCCAATAGCGTTCCGTTCTGCTCGACATGCTGATTATGAAGCCGCTCGTTCTCGCGCTGTCTGTAAAAATCCAGCGTGTAATTCACGACGAAAGTGACCAAATAAATTACAAATACTTAAACCTTGAATACGATTTCTTCGCGTGAATACACTTGTACAGACAGATGGTCTGATGTTACCCGTACCTACGTACTTTTTGTGCTAATTATATATTTTCAGGAAAAAAAATGAGGTTACCGACAACTGGGACCAAAATTAACTGCGACCGCTGTTCCAGTAGCTGGACCCAATAATTTTAATTTTTTTCTTCCGGTGACTGGGACCACTCATTAATATATTCATCTATACTAATCTACACTTCTATACTAATATTATAAAGAGGAAAGATTTGTACCTATTTTTGTATGTTTGTAATGAATAGGCTCAAAAAGTACTGGGCCGATTTAAAAAAATATTTCACCGTTGGAAAGCTACACTATCCCCGAGTGACATAGGCTATGTGTGTACCACGGGCGAAGCCGGGGTGGACTGCTAGTATTAAATAAAATAAAAATATTGTTCAACTCAAAACACTCTCTAAGTGTTAAAAAACGCTTACTGTATCTATTAAGTATTTTAGTTAAAATATGTTTTGTTTTCAACCGACTTTGTTCTTTCAATATTTGATATTGAAAGGATATATTTGTTTTTAGAGTGCCTAAGGCCAACACTAGTTTCAGATTAATGAAGCTGCCTTAACGCGACACATCTTTTTAATCCTATCGTCATTGACGACCTCCTTGGTGTAATAGTCAACACGCTAGTCCGCCTTTTCACCCAGGGACAGACAGACAGCGGGAAGCGACTTTGCTTTATACTTTGTAGTGATAGTGATACAAGATATCCCGGAAATATTTATGTACTTATCAAGCCATAAAGAATAATTTAAAACGATTTTTCTAAATTTATTAAACATTATTAGACGAATCGAACGACATCTCTCAAGCTAAAATCCACCAAGCCGTTTAAGCTGCAGAGCATGCCCAATAAATATACAAAAACATAACCCTCTTTTTGGCACAGTCAGGTAAAAAAAGTCTAAAATCCTTGAGTTAAATTACATTTGTACATGTAATTTTCCTTAGTAGTTATTCAAATATGATTTAATGAGTACTGTTTTAGTATGTAACAATTAGTACTTCAGCTTCATAGTAGGGGGAGCTGCTGCACAGAATGTCTAGGTACTCATTTTCTCTCGAGTAATTTCAATTCTAAAAAACATAGTGGCTATTAACCACAAGTGTTTTTTAATTCAGGGTCCGCAAATTTTGACAAGTTTGTTTGTTTGAACAGAGCGGAAAATCTTCCCAATTTTGCAGGTTAAGGCCGTACCTAAATTTTCCGGGGTCCAGTGCTGCCCCCATTTAAAATAAATCATTTCAAAGAAAACGGAGACATCATTTAAAATTTTGCAACTATCAAGTCCTAGATAACCCTTCAAAATATTTTATGAACTACTGTTTACAGTTTAAAGTGAGAACGTTAAGCTTTACTACGCACATTTGCGAAAAACGGCCACTTTTGGCAAATGTGCGTAGTAAAGCTTAACGTTCTCATTATAAACTGTAAACAGTAGTTCATAAAATACTTTGAAGGATTATCTAGGACTTGATAGTTGCAAAATTTTAAATGATGTCTCCGTTTTCTTTGAAATGATTTATATTAAATGGGGGCAGCACTGGACCTCGAAAAATTCAGGTACGGCCTTAATGAAAGATCGTATCTCTATTATCATGAAAAAAAGAAAACAGGGACATGCTAACATACCCAGTTTCTATAGGGTTCCGTACCCAAAAGGTGCAAACGGGACCCTATTACTGAGACTCCGCTGTCTGTCCGTCTGTCACAGGGCTCTATCTCTTGAACCGTAATAGCTAGACACTTAAAATTAATTCACCGATTATGTATTATTGTAGCCGCTATAACAACAAATACTAAAAATAAAAAAAAAGTTAAATATTAAAGGGGGTCGTCATACAAAAAACGTGTTTTTTCAGCCTTTTTAACTAGATCTTTATAATAGAATTAACTAGAAACTTGAAATTTTCACAGATTATGTATTATTATAGCCGCTATAACAACAATACTAAAAATAAGATAAAGTTAAAATTTAAAGGGGGTCGTTATACAAAAAACGTGTTTCTTCAGCGTTTTAAAACATTGTACGGAGGTACGGAACCCTTCATGTACGAGTTTTACTCGCACTTGCCCGGTTATTGAAATCTTTGCTCTACTGTCTCTATCCGGCAAGGAATCAAGGGACTGCGCTTGTATGGAAATACGGCCCATCGTTTTCCTCTTAAATTGATGGATTACATAAGCACTATAGACTGATTTAAAAGAGCAGATTTTTTTATGAATGCGGCAGTTGTAATAATTCATTCTGTCGTTTACAATAACGTCGAATGTAATACACAAAACTTTTCGCCGACAATACAGGGACCATACTTTATAGTTTGACATGTTGCACAGCATTGGTAGCTCCCGTGCTATTATAAAGCGTGAATTACAACAGTCGTTTCCAGTGATGACATCACTTTCAATACTGTCATGGGCATACGCTGAAAGGGGCGTAACAGCACCATCTGTGGCCCGGGGCTGGTACTTAACATGGGGCGGTTTCATTTTAATAAATCACTAAGTACATAGGTTTAGGTTTACTTTTTTTTTACAATAGGTTTACTTATAAACACATACAGTTGTCGTGTGCAGTGAACTTACTAGGTACTAGAAAAAACCGGTGAACTGCGAGTCGGACTCGTACGAGTTAAAACCATTGAAAAAACACGTTTTTTGTATAAATAACGACTTGTTTGATGATAACGGTTTTTATTTCTAGTATGATTTTTAGTATTTTAGTATAGCGGCTACAGTAATAGGTACATATAATATCGGAGAAAATTTGAAGTAGCTATCTAGTTAATGCCATTACCAAGATCGAGTTTTAGAAACGCTGAAAAAAAACACGTTTCTTGTATGACGACCCCTTTATTTTTTGACTTGTGCTTATGTTATGTACCTAATTCATAATCGGTGAAAATTTCAAGTGTCTAGCTATTACAGTTCAAGAGATAGCCCTGTGATAGACGGACAAACAACGGAGTCTCAGTAATAGGGTCCCGTTGGCACCCTTTTTGTACGGAACCCTAAAAACGTCTACTCATTAAGCGTAGTCAGAAAGGCCAACCAGACTCGCCATGATGATCATTCAATTGATCAAAACTGGTCTCTACGCTACGTGAGTAAATCGTTTAAAATATTAGAGAGCCTGCCACACCTTGTAACGTGTATGTGGACATTTGTGTAAACAGAAGCGACGGCCTTGAACCGTAGTTGAAGACAGTGTAAGCGTCAAAACATCGACTACAAACTAATAAATATACTTAGAAAATGTTGAATCATAAACGTTTTTTAGTTAATTGTAGTTTGTTTAGTGATTGTTTTTTCTGAAAAGATCACTTTTATACGTTTTTGTTTTTTTGATTACGTTTTATTCACTTGCGGATTAATCAGGGTGTCATGGAAATCTTTGCGGATGAGTTGACGCCTCACAATTTTAAAAGAGCGAAGTTTCATCCTCGGATGAGATATTTTGCGGATGGATTGTCACCTAAGTCCAAATCATTTGCGAAATGCGGGAAATAACTATACTTATTCATATGTACTTCTTCTGAAGCGTTTACAATCATACAAACGTTTTTACATTGGTGCATAAAAGTAATCATTTCAAAGAAAATGGAGACATCATTTAAAATTTTGCTACTACCAAGTCCTAGATAACCTTTCAAAGTATTTTATGAACTACTGTTTACAGTTTAAAGTGAGAACGTTAAGCTTTATTACGCACATTTGCGAAAAACGGCTACTTTTGGCAAATGTGCGTAGTAAAGCTTAACGTTCTTATTATAAACTGTAAACAGTAGGTAGTTCATAAAATACTATGAAGGGTTATCTAGGACTTGGTAGTAGCAAAATTTTAAATAATGTCTCCGTTTTCTTTGAAATGATTTATTTTAAATGGGGGCAGCACTGGACCCCGGAAAATTCAGGTACGGCCTTAAGCTAGTTAAACCTAGATAACCTTTCATACTATTTCATGAACCACTGTTTACAGTTTAAAGTGAGAACTTTAAGCTTTAGTTTACATTTTTGCCAAAAGTGGCCGTTTTTCGCAAAAGTGCAAACTAAAGCTTAACGTTCTCACTTTACACTGTACAGTGGTTCATAAAATAGTTTGAAGGGTTATCTAGGTTTTAGTAGCTCAAAGTTTTAAATGATATCTCCGTTTCCTTAGAAATAATTTATTTCAAATGGGGGCAGCACTGGACTCCCTATTTGACTTCAAATAATTATGACGTCACGGTTTTATTTCTCATACAAATCCCATATAATTGTTTGTTTTTGACGTTTAGAAAAAAGTGTCTGATTTGAGTTTTTGTCATCTAGCGGACTCAGCAGAGATATTGGAGGTATCAGGTCCAAGCTCTTTGGGATTCAGAGACGTGCATTTCATCTACCCTGTCAATTGCATTTTTTTTATTTATGTAAGTTGTAGCTTTGGGGTAGTAGCCTATGGACTTTCTATAGTTTGTCTAGTTGGTTTTGCTCCGTGGTCTACCCCAATAAAAATATTTGCACGCCACTGAAGGAGATAGAGTAAATTCAAAGCCTTCAAATAGTTTTAGTATAATTAAACAAACAAATTATACTAACCTATTTGAAGGCTGCTAGTGTAATTTGTTAGACTCTATAATATAGACTCCAACAAATTATACTAAACTATTTGAAGTATAATTGGTTAGACTCTATAATATAGAGTCCAACAAATTATACTAACCTGTTTGAAGGCTGCTAGTATAATTTGTTTAGCCTTCAAATAGGTTAGTATAATTTCTAATATACTAATCTCCATCAGTGGCGTGCAAGGATTTTTATTGGGGTAGACCGCGGAGCAAAACAAAGTAGAATATATTATATTAAAGGCTATTCCCAGCCAAACACTGCGACACAACAAGTACCTACGACAAATGTTAGCTGAGCATAATACCGTTATCAGAAGGTAAAACAGCCTTTCCTATATTTACTCAGATTTTTATTATCTGTTAAAATGACGTTTGTTATCTTTAATAAATAAAACACTTATGACTTATTCACGATGTATAGTAAACTTACTACATAAGGCCTTACAGTTGGTTTATTTTTAATAATTTCTTCATTGTTTGATATATGTTCCCTGGAGTTGCTGGTCAGTATCATAGATTGAATCAAGCCTTTAAATAGTTTCATTAAGTTAAACTTTATATTCCAAGCTGGTCTGGTAGAAAGACATAAAATGTATCAACGGATTCTCTTCCTGTGCAAACAAAATCTGAATCATAATTTCGCTCGGGGTCCGTTTTAAGGAATGAAATGACCATCGCGGTCCGCACAACATTTTATGGAAAAAATATTTTTTAAACAAATGTTATTACGGAAATAACAAAGGTATTTTTTTACATATCAATGAAAAAAACAAATTTTTTTGTTGCGGACTGAAGTTAGGAGTAAAATTGGTACAAGCTATTGTCATTAAATCCTGGAGATGTTCATCAGTAAGTCGAGATAGAAATTTATTAATAATAAAGTTCATCTTCAAAAAAATAAAACGCAAGTTGCAGCGTTCTCGCGGTCCGCAGAAAATAGGTAGGCGGTCCGGATGCGGACCGCGGTCCGCCATTTGGCGACCCCTGCTATAGATGATGCAGCTAGCAACCCGTTACTATTTTGATACGTTTTTCTATCTCCACGCCCACTTTCTTAACGGGTCTTGAGGCCTTGGGCTCTATCTGCCCCCTTAAAGATAGGACATTACCTATCCGTGAAATAATGTATAAATACCTAACTAAGAAGTTTTTTGAGCATATTGTCAGGTTTCATAATTATGTATTATATTTACAAGTGAACCTTCCCGGAGAAATGATCTACAAACTAATGAAAACCAAATCAAAATTGCCTAGGAACTCGTCTGTAATTTTTGAGATAAAATCGAAGATACGATTTTATACGATATCTATTTATATAGTAAATATTAAATATTTAGCACTAAGTATATTATTGTTTTGCGGCCCTTAGGTCCTCTCTACCTAGTGATAGATAGTATAAGTTAAGCTTTATGACAAAGTGTTGCTAAAATGTAAAATAATGTAAATAGTTTAGTACCCATTATGAAAAAGCATTGAAGTGATAATAATAAACGTACGGATCTAGGTTTTCGTAATCATCTCCCTCGCCTTCTCTATATGAGGTCGGCTATGTATGTCAACTGCCTCCATCGTTTTCTATCATTTATTATATCTATACTAACCCCCCTCACCATCATGTCTCGCTTTACCAATTTCCCCTACGTCTTTCTAGGTCGTCCTCTATCTCTGTCGCTATCCACCTTCAAGTTAACCATTTTACTAGCCAGAGCGGCATCCCGCCTCTTAACATGACCGTACCATTTAAGCGGTGGCTTTTTAATTATCTACAACCGGTGCCAAGTTTAAACTCCCTCTTTGTTATATGATCATTCCTATCCCATCTTCGTCACTCCAAACATCCACCTAAGCATCCACATTTCTGCTACATGTAACTTACTACTAGGTATTCATAATACCCACAACCAATTGAAGTCTATTTATTGATTTCATTTAGAATTTAGACAATAATAAGTCTTAAATTAGTAATTAATAAGTCTTAAAAATCGGAGTAAAATATTTTTAGCTTCTCAATCTGCGTGGGAGATGCTGCTCTCAAGTATTCTATGTTTTTCCTTGCACCTATTTAAGTATCTTGATTCTTGCCTTTTCATCATCATCAGGTCTTTTTAAGTCTACACTGCAGGAGCACGACCCTCTGTACTACTAAAACCACACTTGGCGAAAGCAGTCTAAAGATTTGGCCTACACTCTTCTCGAAGAGTTCTTATTGATGTTTAGCTCATATTACCTAAGTCGCCTTCTGCGACATCCACGAGAAGACTTGGAGTGGATCACGTATCACGTCATCTTAAATAGCGAATAAGTAAAAATAGATAAGGACAAATCACGATATGAACATATCAGAGGGACTTTCAAAGGTGCAAGTATAACTTTCTTTTTATGTTATAGGGCGGCAAACGAACAAGCGGGTCACCTGATGGTAAGTGATCACCACTATCCATGGACAACTGCAAATTGAAATTAATTATTAACTGACAATTTGCGGGAAAATAGGTAACACTGGTACGGACATGTCATGAGGCATAACGAATAACATATGACAAGAACCGTTATGACCATAGAAGAACCAAAGAGAGGTCCAGGCCGCCCTCCGACGACTTGGTTTGGTACCATTTCCAAAAATATGAAGACGATGGACTTGAATACAGATATGACACAACATCGGCTCGAATGGAGGAATAGGACTAGGAGGGCCGACCCCAAAAGATATGGGAAATAGGCTCGGGAGAAGAAGAAGAAGATAAGGACAAATCACACTGATTGAACAAGCCTCAAATTAAGGTTAAAGTTGTGTTCACCATCATCGTCATTATTTCAGCCAAATTACGTCCTCTGCTGAACATACTCTGCCTCTCTAAAGCATTTTCAAAATGTAATCTAAAGCGGCCTGCATCCATGGGCGGATCCAGGGGGGGTCATGGGGGTCATGACCACCCCCCTGGGCAGGGTCCAGGACCTAGGTGGACCACTAATTAAAATTGTTAAACATAATGTTCTTAATTCGCCATTTGATTCGAGAACCTTTTTGCCCCATCGGCCACCGATTCATCGCACTTTGCGTACCCACTTCCACTTCAATAAGCTAATCCGCTATGTTAGTGACTTTTGTTTTCCTACAGATACAAGGCTCAAGGTCACTCAACCCTATGGAGAGCCATAGCACGGATAGCTAGGCTCAAGGTCGCAGGAGCCGTAAGTATTTCTGTTGAGTAAGCGAACTTACTCGACATAAATATTTACCTACTTTAAAATAGATAAACACCCAACACCCAGAACTATTTAAAAAAGGCCATTATCTTGCCATGGCTGGAGATTGAACCCAGAACCACCGGAGTGGCAGACTTGTGTGAGTGTTAATCATAACGCCACCGATCTGACCCGATATGCGCGAGCAGGACAGTTGTCGTGTGTAAACTTTACACTTAGTACCTACCTACTCGTATCTTTCGTAAAATTATCGATTCGGGCTATAACCGTTTTCCACCCCTAAAACTATAAATTAGGCAATTTTTGTAAATTTTGATTTTTTGATAACTAATTTGGTTCATTAACAAAAAAAAATAAAGTAATGTTAACGAAGATTTTTTCGAACAAAATTGTTGCTTAGACTAGGTACTTAAATAAAACTCAAACTACATAAAATTTCGGAAAAATCAAAACGTACGGCTCTAGGATTTCATGATTATCTACATAGGTAATCTAAAAAAAATCCAAAAATCGACAAAATCGGAGTTGATTTGAGGGGGGGGACCACTGCTTTTTGTATGACAATTTTGAGCGTCACGGTCCTATTTTGTCCTATTAGGACTCATCAATCAGTACTAATCAATAATGTCCATTTTTTGAAGTCGGTTGAAAATAAATAAGAACGAATGACTAACACATACAAATAGGACCTTCAAAACATATCTTAAAAAAATCTTATTAATTGATTCACATTTCCTTGTTCCTATTTCGTAATGAGTCTAATAAAATTATAGTCTATGTGGTAGGTTTTTGCGTAGGTAATTGGGTAACAAACATTCTAACTCACAAACATCAACATTCACATTCTATAGTAAGATTAGTTAGGTAAGTACCTAGTAGTTTACTCAAGCTTGTAAATAATAAGGCTGTTAGTTATGAAACTTTAATTTAATAGTATGTAGCTAGGTACCTACTGTACATGCGCGGACACTGTTCACTCGAAGTCAAGATAACCAGTGGATATTAACACTCCAAAAGTAACGTCCTATCCTGACTCACTGGACAAATTCACTGATCGATAAAAAAATATTTATAACAAAATGCCATAACTTTAGATATTTCTAGTAGATATTCTACATTAAAGTTGGTCAAGTTACGAAAGACCTTCGTTCTGGTCGCGTGAACTTTTCTATTAAGACTTAAGTCACGTTTTCCCTTCGTGGGCTCAAGGTATGGTGGTCGATGGTGGACACCGGTAGCGCGCACGGGTCTCTATGGTGTACTGTGGATCGGGGATTCGTGGCGCGCGGCCTAGCTAGTTCCACTGTCAACAGATGAACGGCTCGCGTAGAGTCGCGTCCGACCATCGCTGTACACAAACAACACAACCTACCTATTCTTTCAATTCAGTTTGGGCGTTCACGCGAGAATCGCATTTCCACGATAAATCTTTAGATTTTGTTTCGCTTATATTCATGCTGCCCTAACAGTCATAGTGAGTTGGTGACCAATGCATGCTCATGGATAACTATACATAGTTCGATTGATGACTGTTTTACCAGGCCTGAGTCACTCCCCGTTTAGGTATCGAAAATGTACCTACATAATTACTATGCGCGCAAGCGGCCCCTCTGGATGGTAAATTCAGTTATACGAATCGTTTGTCCAGAGTAATAAGAATGAAATTGGCTTGCAATGTACGTCTAGGTATCTACACGAAAAGGTGCTGAGTTCTGACGTGAGCTGAATTAAACCATATCGCTAGCCACATTGAGTAGATATTTCTTTGAATTTCTTTGCTGAGTGAGACTTTTGAACGTTAGTATTATTTATTCTGTGGTTTTACTTAAATACAACCGACGTGTATGTCATCATGCTCAGGCAGCTTAAAAATCACATCAGTGTTGACCGCTTACACATTAGAAAAATTCAAAAGCATCTTACTATTACAAAAATAACAACATATAAATAATTCCTTAATGCAGGTAAGTAGCAACTGTTACAATAGGTATGATGACTGGGTCAGAAAAGTATTATTTTAATTAGTCCGTTAGTTAGATTATCCAAAAATAATGTACCCATATTATACAGTTTATCAAAAAAGTAAAAATTCACAAAGATACTGAGCATCTAAGTTCCAGAGTGGGGGCTTGTGACGTCACCGATGTGTAAAAATCGTACGAAAGCGTGACGTCATGCGAAATTTAAATGCGCATTGTGTGTGCATTGCATTTATTGTTTCTCAGAGAAAAGAAAAAATATATGTACAATATTTTTTAATAATCTAAGCGATGTGTCAAAAATATTTTTCCAAAAAGCTGTGAGAACGGCAGCAGATCGGTGATCTCGAGTCTCGAGACTTATCGTCGGATAGTCGGCGGGTGTAGCTCGCCGATGCGTCATCCGGCGGCGGCGAGGCGCGGCGACAGCCCACGCTGTTCTATCTCTACGATAGTACCATACCATCGCTTCTCACTTAACCCAGCTGTGAGCTCTTGCCACGTGTTTGACACACTTTGGCGTGTGCTTTGGGTAATATTTATACAAAACTACTTAGGTACAATACCTGCGTGAGCGGTTGACCGCGTTTCGACAAACTACTCTTTGGACTAGCCACTATTGTTGTTATTTTAAAAAAGCCTTAAATAGCGTTATTTTTATAGTTATATCATTTTATAAGCACGTGACAGAAGATGTTTTTTTTTGTTTAAATTGTTTATTGTACAAAATAATAAAAATATGTATTATGATTATTATAATGCCTGAAATACAGGACGATTTTTATCCTAGCTCAGGCACCGTTAATTTATATTACCTTATTATGTATTAATAATGTACTGTTAAATGTATACTCGTATTATATACCTCTAAATAAAGATTATTATTATTATTTTCTCTTTATTTAATTTAAAACTTAGGCTAGGTTTTGGTATACATTTATAAAAATAAAATATAAAACATACTACAAAATATAAACATTTACAAAAACCTAACCTAGCTGCCCGCTGGCAACGGGGCAAAGCCCAAGCTACCGGCGGTTAGGGCCGCAGTACGTGCCGTGTCCAGAAGTACTGCCTTCTGAATCTGACCCTTGATCCAGCCATCTAGCGAGAGAGTCTTAAGATGTTGGTCAAGACTCTTCGCTATAAGACCGTTCGCCGATACGACTATCGGGACAATGATCGTCGAATCCACATCCCACATAGCAGTCACCTCGTGGGCTAAGTCAAGGTACTTGCTAAGCTTGTCCTTCTCGGCCTTCACGAGGTTCTCGTCATGTGGGACGGTGATGTTGACGAGCACTGCCTGGCGCATCAATCGATCTGTCAGCACGATATCAGGCTTATTGGCGATAATAGTCCTGTCCGTGATGACAGATCGATCCCAATAGAGCGTGGCACGACCATTTTCGAGAACTGACGCCGGTAAGTACTTATAGTACGGTACCTCCGATTCTACAAGCCCGTATCGAAGAGCAAGCTGCTGGTGAATAATTCTGGCTACTAGGTTATGTCTGTGCAAGTACTCGCCGTTAGCCAGATGAGAACAACCGGAGATTATATGCCTGATCGATTCTCCGGGACGTCGACATGCTTGACAGACATCAACCGTACCATCTTTCAGGATATATCTCCGATAGTTGTTTGTCATCATGACTTCGTCTGCAATTGCACAGGCAAAACCTTCGGTTTCCCCAAAGAGGTCGCCGAAACGTAACCAGTTCACCGATGCGAGATGATCCACATCAGGCCCTGTTAAGGCCCGATAGAACCGCCCGTGGAGCTCCTTGCTCTTCCATACGTTCTTGCGATCCTCGGTACTTAGCACCCTTGGTTTGCGCCAGTTCTCTTTTGCCAAGGAGAGCGGCGTGAGGCCCTTGTCTACTGCTACAACATCACGATGCAACTCACACTCATTGTTAAGGAAATATTTATTTATTTATTTATTTAATCTTTATTGTCCATCAAATACAAATTGTACAGAACAATAGGCGCACTTAACGCTAAAAGCGTTGTCTACCAGTCAACCTTTGGGTTATACAGATATTCTAAATGTGGGTTGCAAGATAAAGTGTAGTATACATAAAATACACAATGTATTTACATTACACAGTTACATAAATATATATATATATATATATATATATATATATATATATATATATATATATATATACCCTATACATATACCTACATACATACATATACGCTACATATACTATACATATAAATAAATAGATAAATGCAATTCTTAACGTCGGGGGTTAAATCAACTTTTATAACTTGGCCAAAAAGTGTTTAAATACCTGTGTCTTAAAGCTAGCGCGACTAGGAGCAGTTCGAATGGATTCAGGCTAATTAAAAATATTCCCTAAGGCTGCACACCTCATGGTTGTGAAGATTCTTGGCGTTCAAAAAGCCACGACCTCCACATTTCCGTGGGATGTACAATCTCATAACAGATGAGCGTGGGTGTAGCATACGATGTGTTGTGAGCAGTAGGCGGACCTTCCTATCTAGGGCATCCAGTTCAGTCTGAGTCCACCTTAGTATGCCAAAGGAGTAAATGAGTAGGAGCATCACCCAAGCGTTGAAGGCACGGGTCTTATTGCCACCTGACAAAAGACTTTTAAGTACTTTTGTCAGTCGGCCAAAGAAGCGTTCCCTCACCGGCTGTTTTATGTCCCCATCCATAATACCCAATGAATGTGACATACTAAGGTATTTGTAGGTTTCAGACTCCGAAAGAGACTTGATAGTCATTGTCTCAGAAAGTTGTAAATTTGTTGAATTTACAACCTTTCCCCGCTGCACATGCATAACCGCACACTTATCTACACCAAACTCCATCTTGATGCCACTACTAAAAACTTCTGTAATTTTTAGTAGTTTCAACAAGTCAGTGCGTTTTTGTGTAAATAGCTTGAGATCATCCATGTACAGTAGGTGAGAAATAACTTCACCATCTCTTCGGAGTCGGTAGCCCAATCCTGACTCCTTCAGCAAAGTGCTAAGAGGATTCAGGGCTAGGCAAAACCATAATGGACTCAAACTGTCACCCTGGAAGATGCCTCGCTCAATCTTTATATAGTCTGACGGACCTAAGGTACTATCTCTACCACCTGGTTGACAAAGGACTGTGATCCACTGTCTCATACAAGTGCTCAGAAATCTTAAAGTTGTGTTAACTTTGTACAACTCTAATATCCTCTCCAGTCATGAATGAGGCACTGAATCATAGGCCTTTTAAATCCAAGCAGTAGAGAGAGCCACTTTGTTCCGTCAGGCTTGTTGGCTAATAGTCATGTCAATGAGGAGAAGCTCTTTAGTACCACGGGACCCAGCCCTACATCCATTTTGAGATGGAGCCAAAATTTTGTTCGCAACAATGTGCGTATTAATTTTTGTTTCCAAAATGGATGTAAGGAGCTTGTATAATGTAGGCAAGCACGTGATTGGTCTGTAGTTCTTCGGATCCGTGGTACTACCAGACTTATAGAGTAGGAAGGTGATACCAGTTCTCAAGAACGTTGGGAGTGAACCAAGCTCTAGGGCACTTTGGAATTGCTCCGCCAGACGTTCGTGTGAGCTTCGAAACCATTTTATCCAAAAGTTGTGCAATCCATCCGGCCCAGGACTTTTCCAGATCTGTGCCGTACGAATTGCACAACTTACGTCATCGGGGCTGATAGTGACAGCCCCCATGGTCTCGATGTTCTCACACTCACGTCCGACGACTCTCATCCAATAGCCCTCCGTGTGTTCGACTGGTGCCGACCAGATGCCACGCCAGAAATTAATCATAGCAGAGGCATCCGGTGACTGCCCGTCGGTCACACGTTGGTCGGTTCCCTCCCATTTCCGATATACCTTCCTTTGATCACTTTGAAAGAGGCGATTCTTCTGAAATCTATCCACACGCTCCCTGTACCGACGAATACGACCCGCCCACGCATAGACCTTCTGCTTCAGGAAGTCAATACGCTCCGTGACACAAGCTATATAATCACATGGACTAATTCCAGTCCCTGTGAATGCTTGGTTCACGAATCGCATGACTCGGGGGCGATTATTGCCTCCTCTGAAGCAGATAAGCTTTGCAATGAGAGTCCTGAACGTGCTGATACGCCGTTCAATTCGCGTTTGTCATGCGGGGACACCACCGGCGGTCCGAGATGCACGGTCAACTTCAGGGAACTTGACACGAGCTACCCAATACGCCGCAATGGCTCCGCAGTACAAAATTGAATGCGTATCAGCAAGATCTTCGCTAGTCCCTAGACTAGCAAATCATTCATGGCTCCCATTAACGCTAAATTGCGTCATTTCGTAGGCAGGCGAGGTAATCGCGGTCTAGAGTTAGATGTGGATCGATACAGAGTGATCGTCTCTTCCAAAGTCCTCCTCAATTGTTCATGGGCCTGGGGGCTTACGCTTATGTTCGCACTGTCATCCTCATCGGCACCGGTATTATTCCGCAACACATCTATCAGCTGAGCAGATGTAGATGCCGTAGCCGATGACGTGACGGGTTGATCCCGGGACGTAGAGGGAACTGAGCGAGCAGGACGTACCTCCAGGCGTAACCGATCAAGCACGGATTCATTCAATTGTTTGGATCGTTGGATGACCCGAACTTGATCCGACAATCGTTGCGCAGAGACGGTGATAGCTGGTTCAAGCGTCTGAAACAGAGAAAGCATCCGAACACGATACGCAGTCATGTTAGTTTCTCCCTCTGTGGCCCCATAATAGGCGCACATGCAATTCTCATACACACTACACCACCGGTAGCGGGAGCCGAGCGCGGAGCAGATGGCCCCGCAGGCCCCAAGCGTGCCGGCAGTGGTGGTCGTCCCCGTCGCACAGGTGGTCGCGGCGGCGGGACCGACGACGGCCCACTCTCGTCGTCGCTCGACTCGCTGGTGTCGGGCGCTGTGGCGAACTCGTTGCCCGACGATGACGGCGAGGAGCTAGACGACGACGCAGGCGGGGTTGTTGTTCGTGCGTTATTTTTAAGTGCCGCTATTTTTTTTCGACGCGTTATCATTTTAAATCACTAAAATATTATTTATTAGTCAATGGATGTCACATTGTCAGTTTTGTCATGATTTCTAAGGTTTTTCATTTTCTTATTGTTTTTAATGTTGAACATTTAATATTGTACGTGTATACAATCCTGAGGTAGATTCACATGGAATTTGATTAATTTTTATTATTATTATTATATTATTATCCTGTACATGTAAATCCAGGTAATAAAAATCTACCTATATGTCAAATTCATTCTAAAAAAATAATATACTGGACAAGTGTGAGTAAAGGGTATCGCACCTACATTAATCATCACATATAGGTTTTCCTGTAGTATATGGGTGTGTAGTATTGTGTAGTTTATAGGTAAATAATATTTCCTTATCTACTATTTCCTTAGTTTTAGGTAGTTTCGGAGATAAGGCGGGTTTTTGAGGTATCGCCACTCGGCCGATCGCCTACCTACTAAAAAACGGCAAAGTGATTTCCGTAGTTAGATTACCGCAGTTATTAAGGCGAAGTCGTAGCCACACTAACATTAAACGTCCGTCTCGTCCTTAATTAATAGCATATCCCCATAGTGTGGCACCGCCATAGCTAGGTGTGTCCCGCGCATTAACACCACCGAATTAGTGAAAATGTCATGAGGTTATCGTTAACATAGACTTAGAATAATTAAAGAACGGGCGATTTCACCTGCCTCGTTGTCCTTGAGGTTCAGACAGACACCACCTGTAGTCCGATGGTCATACCACGGTAACTTCAAATTTTTATATACCTATACATTATTTTTCTTTACATTTTTTTCTTCTTTTTCTTAGCGAGTTGGAATGGCAGATATTAATATATGAGTGCGGACCAATGTGTGGCCACACTTACTGGTGTCATTAGCCGAAATTTTACAGAGATAGGTATCCCTTCATTCTGTCATCGGTGTGGGAGCCTTTAGTGGTATAATATTCGGTTGACCCGTGTGGTTCCGGGTTAGAATTGAACCACTCCATCTCTTCTTGTGGATGTCGTAAGAGGCAACTAAAGGACTAAGCACAAACATCTCGTGCTACAATTGCATTCCCAAGGAGGGTTAACGTCGGGCGGCGGCCGGTTGTAAAACTTTTCGCACAAATACATATACCCAAAGAAGGTTGACGTCAGGCAGGCGTCCGGGTATAAAACTATAGCCAAATCATTTAAAGTGTTCCGGCTATTTCTTCTCCATTTCGCGAGGTCTTTGGCATAAGCGGGAAAGCGCATCCCGGGCTCCGAAGCAGCACAGCTGAGGATGCAACCGGGAATGCGCTTAGACGAAGAAGATGCTTCTCACGTTTCTCATAAAATAAGATATTTTTAATAAATCTATTTCATAAGCTTAATATTAGGGAAAGTACCTTTTGAATTTACCTGAGAAATATTTTCAATATATGTATTTAGTTAGATAGAGCTAATACTTGAATAATCCATCATCTAGCTAAGTATGGCCTTTGGTTAGGTGAGGCCTCAGACTCTGGGTCTGTGACGTAGTGTACGAGTAACTGTATCTTCAATTTCCTTCCTATCTCTTAAAATATTCTGAAGTGACTGTTCTATCTGTTTATAAGGCTATGGAAGGTTGTTATTTTTTTACGACATGAGGTCACCGTAGTAGTCACTTTATCGCTTTTATTCATGACAGGCCGAGATGAGTAAATTGTGTACACAGTCTATTGTAGTTGTGATTTTTCAGACAATGACTCACTACGGAAACTATGGGTACATACATGTGTACTTATTTATTATTGTGATGGGATCGTACTTACGTAAAAGAGCCGTGGTGGTTCCCGGCACAGTAGAATAAGACCATTCCAAGTTTTCCCGTGGATTTTGTAGAAAGTGACTTAGGAAACACAAACTAAACAAGCTTATAAACATCAGTGAGTCCTCCCCAACCCGCCTGGCCAGCGAGGAGAGTGTAGGCCAAATCCTTTGACTGCTCTAGCTAATATATGGCTCTGGTAGTACAGAGAGGGTCGTGATCCTGCAGTGATGTACCACGAGTAGTAAACTTGTAAGGAACGAAAATTCAATACCGCTTGCAGATTGGTTAACCATAAAGTGTACTGTAAAACGGACTTCGATGCCTTCATACAGTAGAACAGAGGAAGAAATTAATATGATGACGCAAAATAGTGACACTGACGTCACCGTTATTGATATAAGAAATATTGATGAAATCATTAACTTTAAGCTTTAGAATAGGGTTAGCCTAACCTCTTATGCAGCAGACAGCATTGTATTGCACTCTTGTACAGGAATTTACTTTCTAAAGGTTTCCTCAATAACCATTGAACAGCTATTATCAAGCCTTATATGATGACTGTACTACAGAGTAATTATACATCAATATCCAGAACATAGCAATATTTAATGCTCTTATACAGAAGTAGGCTATTCAAAAGTAAAATGGTACAGCACTATTCAGTCGATGTACTGCTCTTGTCGTTTTTTACACCAAACACTGTATTTTGGAGATTTTTGATGCTATTTAAAAGCTAAAAGTAATAATTTCGGCTTTATACAGCCCTTAACCAGATATACTGTATAAAATAATACAATTTACATTATACTACAGCCTTAAATATATTTTGACGCTTTTGTACATCGATTATAAAGCTTCTAGCTGTTATTGCACTGGTTAAAAGATTTTTTTTCAGCTTAAATGTTTATTGGGCTGATCAGCAGATCGATCAACTTTAATAGAAACATCAGTTCAAGTTCAGTCCATAATACTGAACTACATTCCATGATTTTTTTTATTGAAACTCGATAAAAAATGTTCGTCCTCTTATATAAAATCCGTTGGTCTGGGCGCTGATTTGTATGGGAAAGCGAACTTTGTTTTTGTTTTTCGGTAATTATTTTATGGAAAGTATGTGTTAATTAGTGATGAACAAGACTCGAGTCCTCCGAGTCCCTCTTACTTAGGACTCGGAGTCGTTTACAGGGCTCGACGATCTGTTTATCCCGTTAGGGATAAAGACGTGATAGTGTATTTGACTGTATGTACCTATCTCATTTAGCTGTTGGTCCTGGAGGAAAACAACAACAAAAACAACGCCTGACTCGCTCCAAAATGACGCGCAACATTACCTAGGGCACTGAAAAAATAATAATAACGTACAGAAGACTCACTCAGCAAAGAAATTCAAAGAAATATCTACTCAATGTGGCTAGCGATATGGTTTAATTTAGCTCACGTCAGAACCCAGCACCTTTTCGTATAGATACCTAGACATCCATTGCAAGCCAATTTCATTCTTATTACTCTGGACAAACGATTCGTATATCTGAATTTACCACCCGAAGGGGCCGCCTGCACGCATAGTAATAATGTAGGTACATTTTCGATACCTAAACGGGGAGTGTCATAGGCCTGGTACAGTTAAACAACAAACACTTTATTTTGATGTGACCTCTCCATTTGAACTACTTAGTGTGTTTGATGTGACCTCTCTATTTGAACTACTTACAGGAGTAAGAATGAAGATGGGAGACGATGCTGAGTTGTATTATAACTACTACAACAGGAGGAAAGAAATAGTTTTTCTGCAGAAGGAAAATATATTCGTAAGAAGCTGAGAAACAGATAACAACTTCTTTAGCGGCGTTGTGCACTTTTTTGTAATGTGCGGACACGTGTCCTGATCGAAAATTCGTAAGACGGATGGAGAGTAGACAGCCAGCGGCGTAGGAGAGGAAGTATCCCCTCTCTTTCTACGGCGCGGCGAAAATGTATGCCTGCGCCTGCTGTTTCGTTTAGCTGAGAGATAAACTTTTTAGTGTAATATAAATTGTCATGTTTGTGTACGATAGCGCAATAAAATAAATATTGTATTCTACCACATAAATGATAGTACTTTTATACTGATAATTAAAGCAATTCGTGCAAAATTATTCCCTAACCATTCCAAAATATCAAAAATGCACAACGTTAATATTCAAGTTTTCACTTCTGCCGGCACTCCCGGAGTGCAACCCGTCGTTTTTTTTAACGCTCGTACGACGCGCGTTTTTGATACGCGCGTCCTCTGCGCGTATTCATCGCGTTATGGCAGATTGAACACGTTTTTTGTCGTAAATGAAACGCCCTGTAAGCGAGCGTTTGTATCGATACAAACGCGCGCTTACAGCGCGTTTCATTTGCGACAAAAAATGCGTCCCCGGTTGCGTTCGAAAAACGTGCCGTTTGTATACGCAAGGATCGTGTGTAAAGGATAAAACGTGCCGGCTTCCTTGCGTTTGCTGAGCGTTCAACTTACGTTTATAGCGATACAAACGCGCGTAAAAAATACGTCGTGTGGAAGGGCCCTTATACTTGTAGGTATCAGCTCATTTATTTTGCTTAACATAACTTTAAAATTTATTTAGGTATTTATTGTATTATGATGTATGGCTCTGGTAGTACAGAGGGTCGTGCTCCTGTAGTGGAGACTAAAAAAGACATGATAATGATGATGATTATTGTAATAATTATTGTAAATAATCGGCAAACACATGTATATGAAAGTACTTTATATTTATATATCTGTCGCAGTTGAATGGTATAATCCGCTAATTCACTAAACATCTAGCTGTTTGGCATTACAGCTCGGTTTCGTAAAACAGCGTTAAATAACTCACACCTCATACGCAGAATGGCATCAACTATTTGCATTCATCAATGCCGCGGCGCAAGACGTAAGATTGTAGATTTTAGTTCTGCGGTCTAAACGTGGTTAGCTGGTTTGTTAAACGTAACGCATTCACAATCCAGCTGAACGATATTCAGCTGTTTAACAAAACCGAGCGGTAATGCCAAACAACTAGAGGTTTAGTGAATTAGCGGTTTATACCATCCAACTGCGACATATCCATAGCTATATTGTGTTATTATAAAAATTATAAAATATTTCCTTGTCAGAAGATAATGTATAGCATGCTGTACGTACAATTTTTTTGGTTTTGAAACTAGACATGTTTCTATTATATAATTTATTTTGTATGGATACTGTGTGGTAAGACTGTTTTGTATGCCAATAAACAAAATAAAAATAAATGAATAAAAAGGTTCAAGAGGAAAATGAAAAATATTACAACCATTGAAGGAAACATGGCACAAAATACAAAACTAACGTGAGATAACTCGATAATTAATTAATTAAATTTATATCACGTGAGTATGAATGAAATACTCTTACTGTCTTCTGTGACGTGAGTCAGTCAACCGGTTTAAATTAATTAATAATGGTTGGAATACCTTGTAGCTACATAATTAAATTTTTTACAAAAAAAACAACCGACTTCAATTTTTTTTTACGAGTTTCTTCCATATCTCCAAAGTTATTTATCATATCTTCATTCACCAAATTAAAATGGGACCAACTTGGTAGTAAAGGCTTTCAAATATAAAAAGAATTATCAAAACATACATAACAAAAAAAAACATACAGTCGAATTGTGTCCTTATATTTTTGTGCCCTTCGCCGTAGAGACGATGGGTCCATGGGGCCCAGAAGCAAAATCCTTTGTGACTGAGATTTCAACGCGTCTCCGCGATGTCACGGGCGATCCAAGGGCGGGCAGCTACTTTGCACAAAGGATTTCTATCGCGGTGCAGAGGGGTAATGCTGCCAGCCTTTTGGGTACCCTGCCTCGCGGCGAGGCGTTGGAGTCTCTTTTTTATTTGTAAATTTTATTTTATTAATTTGTAATGAGACCTACATATTGACTTTTTTAGAAACAAAGAACAGTTTCGTAAATATGGAAGCGATCTAAAAATAAAACCTAAGTTCCTGGGACTTTACCGGGTAGTCAAAGTCAAAACAAACGACCGATTTAATGTAGAAATATTATTAAATAAAGGAGAAGAGCCTTTCAAAACGTCAACAGCATCTAATAATATACATAAAGAAGTGGCCTCTACCCCAGTAGGGCAGGTGAATTTTTTTATTTTTATTTTTTGTACTAATATGTTTTATTTTTTTCTCCCAGGAAGCGTGTTTCCGAACGATTTTTCGAGTCAAAACTTTTATAGAGTTGGCTCAAAAATTCTAAATAAGCTTTCGGGCAGACAAATTGCACATACGGGCTGCGTATCCTTCTATAGTACAACATACGCACCGCTGTGGCAAAGATATACTGAAACTATTTTAAAGGTTAAATTCAGTGATCAACTTTATCTGTGTAACATATATCGAAATACGAAAAATAATTTTTGGCCTTCCATACAAGTTGACCGATCAGCTGAGCCGAGTTTGTATGGAAAGCCAAAACATATTTTTCATATTTCGATATTTTATTTATTTATTTAAACTTTATTGCACATAAAAAGTGTACAAATGGCGGACTTAAGGCCTTATGGCGTTCCCTGCCAGTCAACCATTGGACCAAGTAGAGAAATAATTTGGATGGTGCGACAGAGTGTGTAAACAAAATTAAAAAGTATCTGTAAATACCTACAAGAATATATGTTCGTTGAATATATGTTATAAGAATATATGTTGCTTGGGGAAAATTGTTAAGTATCATGTACTGAATCTACCTTTAAAATAGTTTCAGTAAATTTTATTAGACGTTATATATAGGTATAATATATGCTATAAAAAAGTTGTCCAAGTGAGCGTAAATTGAGAATTAAAACTAGTATTTTTTAAACTTTACCCGCCATTACGGCAGCGCCACCATAATTTAACGCCTTTTAACGGAAATATTTGAATACACTGGATACACAAGATGGTTGTCCTTACATCTACAGTATCCTACAGTACTTCATTCCGTAAAACGAGTAGAATAAGCTCCTAGTTTAATTCCAATCTGTGCCAGCGTTTTTTTGCCGAAAGAACCCGTCAGGCGCTGTTTCATTTTTCATTTATTGTTTTATGTGTTTCACTTTCATTCATTCCGGTACCTACCTACTTAAAAGTATTGGACCTGAACTGAAATAATGGCGCCACCGATGTTTTTGCAGACTGCGGCAAAGCCGAAAAGGATGGTTATGTGTTTGACCTGTATGTTTGTCCCTATATGTCCCTGTATGTTCCCTCGTAACTAATAAACGGCCAAACCGATTTTAATAAATTATACATGGTTAGATTCGCCTTAACCACTATAATGACATAGGCTATATTAAAATTATTGGAAATCAAATTGGTGGATTCTTGGCGCCAAATTGCGCGGCATAAAAAATCTTTTCTTTTCAAAAACTATCGAGTGGGGTATCAAATTAAAGAATTGTATTCAAAGATTACAAACATATAGCTATACAACTTATAGTTTTAAATGAAATTTGGAATGAGAAGTTCTAAAAAACAACGATTTTTATGTCCGATTCTATGTTCCCTAGAAACTACTAAACGACTAAACCGATTTTGATGAATTATACGTGGTTAGATTCGTCATAACCGTTAAAATGACATAGGCTATGTTAAAATGATTGAAAAGCAAAATGGCGGATTTTTGGCGCCAAATTGCGCGACAATTTTTTTTTTTCTTTTTGAAACCTATCGAGTGGGATATAATTAAAGGATTTTTTATAGGGTTTTTAGGCATTCAAGATGCAGCACTAAAGTACCTACTCAAATTAAATTATGAAATAAGATATGGTGAAAAATACCACGTGAGCAGGACTGGAACCCGCGACCTTAGTCTCATATACGCATACGACTATGCTCTTACCATCTGAGCCATCACGTGTTCAACTCCGCACGCCGAATTTCGCCACCATTTGATATTCCTACACGCACTAGGCTTGCGTCACCAACACTACTACCCACTATTGCAAGTAGGTAAGGTATCTGATTTAACCCATGTTACAATTAAGTTGAAAATCAATTAGAGTGTAGGAAAGCCATACAATATTTTTATAGGGATTTTTAGGGATTTCAACTTCATTGTAACATATTATGGGTTAAATCAGATACCTTACTTGTAATAGTGGGTAGTAGTGTTGGTGACGCAAGCTTATGTAGTGCGAAATAATAATAAAAACTAGGATTTTCATACAAATTGACTCGATCAGCTGATCAGTTTGTATGCAAATTCAAATTATTTTTTTGTGTCGTGAAAATTGTAGAACAAAAGTTGTTCAGTTACATGGGCTGAGGTACCATCTGAGAGGTTTTGCGTTATTTCATTAACACGATGTATAGGTTAGGAAAAAGTACAAATGCATGACATTTTTTTTTCAAACTTTATTTACGTTTATTATGACATATAGATTATAGGTATATCATTTCGTTCGGTAACTTCTTGCTATTTTGTAGGTTATTCATGACATGATCTTTCCTGTCCCGCCCCGTTCCTACCACCTGCACCCTAAAAGATTTACTTGCGGCCACATAATGATATGGCTCTCTATGATATAATATATAAAGAGACAGACATAAAAAATATAAGCAAAAAAGAAGAAAAAGGGACATGACACATACATTTTACATGGTCCTTACTTCTAACGTTTATCTTTGAGTGAATATTAGCAGTTGGAATTGAATTTCGGTACTTGCTCTTCAGCTCCTGAAGATTGGTGCTGTTCAGAAGCTGCACCAATCTGGTATACTCATCGAAGTTGTCGATGCTCTGGGTCACTTGGCAGACTCCTTGTCCGAACTTGAAGCACGTTGCCGGTATCAGGCCGCGTCGCATGTAGGGACTTTGGTACATGAGGGGGCAGCACGAAACATTTGACTTCATGCACTAGAAGATAAAGAAATTATAGCTATTACACAGCCCTACTTATCGAATCCGATTTGATGTACATCGCCTGTCTTGTAATCAACTATTTGAACATAATCTTTCAAAAAATGCAATGTACATCAAATTTGATACAAGTAGCAGCGGTGTAATAGCTACATAAGACACTCGACACTCCAAACCGTCGACAATTTCAGATTAGTAGCATTGCAACAGTAGTAAATATAATGTCTAACAAAATATACTGAAACTATTTTAAGGGTGGATTCAGCCCATGATCATGAACAAATTTCCTTAAGGAAATTACCGAAATATGAAAAATATTTTTTGACCTCCCATACAAGTTGACCGATTAGCTGATCCGAGTTTGTAGGGAAGGCCAAAAATTATTTTTCATATTTCGCTATATGTTCCTTGGGGAAAGTCATTCAGTGTCATGGACTGAATCCACCCTAAAATAGTTTCAGTATATTTTGTTAGACCTGTATACTTACTGGCTTTCCTAACTCTACGCATAAGGCTTGGTTTGCCAGTTTGTTTGGAGCCTTAACATTAAAACGGGCTTTGGCAGATAATGAAATGATAACTGTAATAATAAAAACTATTATAATGTTGATTCCATACATCCTTCTTGGTTTTGTCTGAAAAACCGGTTAAAAATTAGCTTTGAATTATATTCTCTTATTTCCTGAAAGCAAAGTGTCATTATTGATTTTCGTTATATGTAAACACGCTAGTCCAGGGGTCGCCAAATGGCGGACCGAGGTCCGCATCTGGACCGCCGACCCATTTTGTGCGTACCGCGAGAATACAGAAATTTTCGTTTGAATACTTCATTAAGAATAAATTTCGGTCTCGACTTACTAATAAACATCTCCAGGATTTAATGTTAATAGCTTGCACTTATTTTACTCCAAACTTCAGACAGATAGTCTGCAACAAAAAATGGCATTTTTAGGGTTCCGTACCCAAAGAGTGCAAACGGGACCCTATTACTGAGACTCCGCTGTCTGTCCTTCTATCCGTCTGTCCGTCTGTCACAGGGCTCTATCTCCTGAATCGTAATAGGTAGACACTTGAAATTTTCACCGATTATGTATTACTGTGGCCGCTATAACAACAAATACTAAAAATAAAAAATGTTGAACATTAAAGGGGGTCGTGATACAAAAAATGTGTTTTTTCAGCGTTTTTAAACTAGATCTTTATAATGGCATTAACTAGGTACTTGAAATTTTCACAGCTTATATATTTTTATGGCCGCTATAACAACAAATACTAAAAATAAGAAAAAGATAAAAATTAAAGGGGGTCGTCACATAAGAAACGTGTTTCTTCAGCGTTTTAAATCATTGTATGGTGGTACGGAACCCTTCATGTACGAGTCCGACTCGCACTTGCCCGTTTATTCTCATTGATATGTAAAAAAAATACCTTTGTTATGTCCGTAATTTTTTTTTTACATAAAATGTGGTGCGGACCGCGATGGTCATTTAATTTCTTAAAACGGATCCCGAGCGAAACTAATTGGTGACCCCTGCGCTAGTCCGCCAACAATCCGGAGGTACTGGGTATTAGATCCCCAGCTAGGGAAAGTTGGAAAACGGCCTTTTTCAAATTTTTATGGATATTGTATATATATATACATGTGTATTTATTATAAAATATAGTATTGTTGAGTTAGTATCCAATAATACAAGTTTTAACTTAATTTGGGGCTAGCTCAATCAGTGCTATTTGTCCTTATCTATTTATTTATGATACCTATGTTTTCCTTACGTCGAACAACGAAGCAAAGACTACTGTTCACAAGGAGTATGAAATAATGATTTCTGAAGTCGTCGCAGCGATTTATATACTAGAAATGCTCTGGTGGTGCTCGAGATTAAGGAATAATTTGTTCATTATTAGGAGTAATTTATTCAAAAATGTTCAAACGTCATGTTAAAATGTCAATAAAATTATTGATGTTGTTCCACTACAATGAATTACATTGGAAAATATTCATGTGAATATGGCACCTACACCTACGCAAATAGGGGAGACCGAGGAGACTTGTAACATAGGTGAGTTGTAAGTGTTGTAACGACGCTGATTTTAGGATGATAAGATAATAAAAAATATAAGTTAAATTTTAAAAAAATATATGTTGATGGTACCTACCTATACTTAGTTACGACCATGAATTCCTCGACACTATAAAATACTTTCTCAAGAAACCACCGTTTCAACTTAGCTTTATGAAGTCACGCTAGCCGCGTCAGTGACTTTGTTAGGCGTCTGTTGCACACAGCCGGGCCCTTCATAGGCGGTGATCCCATCCCACTGCACCGCGCACCGTCGCGGAGCGCGGCGCGGCAGATTTTTAACATTGTATGCAAGTAGCTCAGTTTGTATAGAAAACACGCCTACTCGGAACCCACTGACAATGCGTCACCGCGCGCCACAGTGGGCTGAAAATGAAGCTCCATAGACTTAGCGTTGCCCAAAAATCAAGTACTTAATTTTGAAAAAAATATGCCAGCATGTTGCTTGACTGATTTGCAATATTTTGCGTCATGTAACTTTTTTTAATAAAGCTAGTATTTAATGAGATATAAGCGATTTTCTTATTTTTTGTATGGAGATGAACAGTTTTTTTTTGTTTTATTCCTAACTTTCTTAAAAATTACTTTTTGTATCTTATATTGCATCAAATAAACTATATTTAACACTAAAGCTCGAACTTCGGAAACCTTCGGAACATTGACTTATATGCGATTTTCTTTTTTTTCGTTTAGAGATGACCAGTCTCTTTGATTTTATTCCTTATTTTTAAACATTCTTTAAGGTGAAGGTATAGGCAAATGGCCTTGAAGTGGCGCCCTCATTTTAAAATAAATTGTTAACTCGTAAATATGGAGATAATTTCCATATTGCTCTTCGTCATGCACTAGATAGCCCTTTAAATTATTTTATAAACCACCGTTGAAAGTATTTACATTAGTCCGTCTAGCTTTAAAACTTGCCTCCGCCAAAAGTGGCCACGGCAAGTTTTAAAGCTAGACGGATCACCAATAAAAGTTTCAACGGCAGTTCATAAAATAATTTAAAGGGCTATCTAGTGCATGACGAAGAGGAGTATGGAAATTATCACCATATTTACGAGTTAACAATTTATTTCACACTTCAAGGCCATTTGCCTATATCTTCACCTTAAAAATTACTTTCTTTATCTTATAATGCATCAAATAAGCTATATACATATTACTAAAACTTTAATCTCGGAAACCTTCGGAACATTTGACTTAGTTGCGATTTTCTTTTCTTTTTAATGAAGATGAACAGTTTTTAAAAATTTATTTCTTATTCTTAAGATTTCTTAAGAAATAACAGCCTGAATCGCGGAAACTTTCGAAGCGTTGACATTTTCAAAATTTGAAATAAAAATATGTATTTTAGTGTTGCAATGTTATGTAAAATGTAGAAGAAATAGCCGGAACACTTTCAATGATTTGGCTATAGTTTTACAACCGGCCACCTGCCTGACGTCAACCCTCTTTGGGAATGTATTTGTGCGAAAAGTTTTACAACCGGCCGCCGCCCGACGCCCCCTATTTGGGATTTTATAGGTAAATAATATTTCCTTATCTACTATTTCCTTAGTTTTAGGTAGTTTCGGAGATAAGGCGGGTTTTTGAGGTATCGCCACTCGGCCGATCGCCTACCTACTAAAAAACGGCAAAGTGATTTCCGTAGTTAGATTACCGCAGTTATTAAGGCGAAGTCGTAGCCACACTAACATTAAACGTCCGTCTCGTCCTTAATTAATAGCATATCCCCATAGTGTGGCACCGCCATAGCTAGGTGTGTCCCGCGCATTAACACCACCGAATTAGTGAAAATGTCATGAGGTTATCGTTAACATAGACTTAGAATAATTAAAGAACGGGCGATTTCACCTGCCTCGTTGTCCTTGAGGTTCAGACAGACACCACCTGTAGTCCGATGGTCATACCACGGTAACTTCAAATTTTTATATACCTATACATTATTTTTCTTTACATTTTTTTCTTCTTTTTCTTAGCGAGTTGGAATGGCAGATATTAATATATGAGTGCGGACCAATGTGTGGCCACACTTACTGGTGTCATTAGCCGAAATTTTACAGAGATAGGTATCCCTTCATTCTGTCATCGGTGTGGGAGCCTTTAGTGGTATAATATTCGGTTGACCCGTGTGGTTCCGGGTTAGAATTGAACCACTCCATCTCTTCTTGTGGATGTCGTAAGAGGCAACTAAAGGACTAAGCACAAACATCTCGTGCTACAATTGCATTCCCAAGGAGGGTTAACGTCGGGCGGCGGCCGGTTGTAAAACTTTTCGCACAAATACATATACCCAAAGAAGGTTGACGTCAGGCAGGCGTCCGGGTATAAAACTATAGCCAAATCATTTAAAGTGTTCCGGCTATTTCTTCTCCATTTCGCGAGGTCTTTGGCATAAGCGGGAAAGCGCATCCCGGGCTCCGAAGCAGCACAGCTGAGGATGCAACCGGGAATGCGCTTAGACGAAGAAGATGCTTCTCACGTTTCTCATAAAATAAGATATTTTTAATAAATCTATTTCATAAGCTTAATATTAGGGAAAGTACCTATTGAATTTACCTGAGAAATATTTTCAATATATGTATTTAGTTAGATAGAGCTAATACTTGAATAATCCATCATCTAGCTAAGTATGGCCTTTGGTTAGGTGAGGCCTCAGACTCTGGGTCTGTGACGTAGTGTACGAGTAACTGTATCTTCAATTTCCTTCCTATCTCTTAAAATATTCTGAAGTGACTGTTCTATCTGTTTATAAGGCTATGGAAGGTTGTTATTTTTTTACGACATGAGGTCACCGTAGTAGTCACTTTATCGCTTTTATTCATGACAGGCCGAGATGAGTAAATTGTGTACACAGTCTATTGTAGTTGTGATTTTTCAGACAATGACTCACTACGGAAACTATGGGTACATACATGTGTACTTATTTATTATTGTGATGGGATCGTACTTACGTAAAAGAGCCGTGGTGGTTCCCGGCACAGTAGAATAAGACCATTCCAAGTTTTCCCGTGGATTTTGTAGAAAGTGACTTAGGAAACACAAACTAAACAAGCTTATAAACATCAGTGAGTCCTCCCCAACCCGCCTGGCCAGCGAGGAGAGTGTAGGCCAAATCCTTTGACTGCTCTAGCTAATATATGGCTCTGGTAGTACAGAGAGGGTCGTGATCCTGCAGTGATGTACCACGAGTAGTAAACTTGTAAGGAACGAAAATTCAATACCGCTTGCAGATTGGTTAACCATAAAGTGTACTGTAAAACGGACTTCGATGCCTTCATACAGTAGAACAGAGGAAGAAATTAATATGATGACGCAAAATAGTGACACTGACGTCACCGTTATTGATATAAGAAATATTGATGAAATCATTAACTTTAAGCTTTAGAATAGGGTTAGCCTAACCTCTTATGCAGCAGACAGCATTGTATTGCACTCTTGTACAGGAATTTACTTTCTAAAGGTTTCCTCGATAACCATTGAACAGCTATTATCAAGCCTTATATGATGACTGTACTACAGAGTAATTATACAACAATATCCAGAACATAGCAATATTTAATGCTCTTATACAGAAGTAGGCTATTCAAAAGTAAAATGGTACAGCACTATTCAGTCGATGTACTGCTCTTGTCGTTTTTTACACCAAACACTGTATTTTGGAGATTTTTGATGCTATTTAAAAGCTAAAAGTAATAATTTCGGCTTTATACAGCCCTTAACCAGATATACTGTATAAAATAATACAATTTACATTATACTACAGCCTTAAATATATTTTGACGCTTTTGTACATCGATTATAAAGCTTCTAGCTGTTATTGCACTGGTTAAAAGATTTTTTTTCAGCTTAAATGTTTATTGGGCTGATCAGCAGATCGATCAACTTTAATAGAAACATCAGTTCAAGTTCAGTCCATAATACTGAACTACATTCCATGATTTTTTTTATTGAAACTCGATAAAAAATGTTCGTCCTCTTATATAAAATCCGTTGGTCTGGGCGCTGATTTGTATGGGAAAGCGAACTTTGTTTTTGTTTTTCGGTAATTATTTTATGGAAAGTATGTGTTAATTAGTGATGAACAAGACTCGAGTCCTCCGAGTCCCTCTTACTTAGGACTCGGAGTCGTTTACAGGGCTCGACGATCTGTTTATCCCGTTAGGGATAAAGACGTGATAGTGTATTTGACTATATGTACCTATCTCATTTAGCTGTTGGTCCTGGAGGAAAACAACAACAAAAACAACGCCTGACTCGCTCCAAAATGACGCGCAACATTACCTAGGGCACTGAAAAAATAATAATAACGTACAGAAGACTCACTCAGCAAAGAAATTCAAAGAAATATCTACTCAATGTGGCTAGCGATATGGTTTAATTTAGCTCACGTCAGAACCCAGCACCTTTTCGTATAGATACCTAGACATCCATTGCAAGCCAATTTCATTCTTATTACTCTGGACAAACGATTCGTATATCTGAATTTACCACCCGGAGGGGCCGCCTGCACGCATAGTAATAATGTAGGTACATTTTCGATACCTAAACGGGGAGTGTCATAGGCCTGGTACAGTTAAACAACAAACACTTTATTTTGATGTGACCTCTCCATTTGAACTACTTAGTGTGTTTGATGTGACCTCTCTATTTGAACTACTTACAGGAGTAAGAATGAAGATGGGAGACGATGCTGAGTTGTATTATAACTACTACAACAGGAGGAAAGAAATAGTTTTTCTGCAGAAGGAAAATATATTCGTAAGAAGCTGAGAAACAGATAACAACTTCTTTAGCGGCGTTGTGCACTTTTTTGTAATGTGCGGACACGTGTCCTGATCGAAAATTCGTAAGACGGATGGAGAGTAGACAGCCAGCGGCGTAGGAGAGGAAGTATCCCCTCTCTTTCTACGGCGCGGCAAAAATGTATGCCTGCGCCTGCTGTTTCGTTTAGCTGAGAGATAAACTTTTTAGTGTAATATAAATTGTCATGTTTGTGTACGATAGCGCAATAAATAAATATTGTATTCTACCACATAAATGATAGTACTTTTATACTGATAATTAAAGCAATTCGTGCAAAATTATTCCCTAACCATTCCAAAATATCAAAAATGCACAACGTTAATATTCAAGTTTTCACTTCTGCCGGCACTCCCGGAGTGCAACCCGTCGTTTTTTTTAACGCTCGTACGACGCGCGTTTTTGATACGCGCGTCCTCTGCGCGTATTCATCGCGTTATGGCAGATTGAACACGTTTTTTGTCGGAAATGAAACGCCCTGTAAGCGAGCGTTTGTATCGATACAAACGCGCGCTTACAGCGCGTTACAAGCTTATGTAGTGCGAAATAATAATAAAAACTAGGATTTTCATACAAATTGACTCGATCAGCTGATCAGTTTGTATGCAAATTCAAATTATTTTTTTGTGTCGTGAAAATTGTAGAACAAAAGTTGTTCAGTTACATGGGCTGAGGTACCATCTGAGAGGTTTTGCGTTATTTCATTAACACGATGTATAGGTTAGGAAAAAGTACAAATGCATGACATTTTTTTTTCAAACTTTATTTACGTTTATTATGACATATAGATTATAGGTATATCATTTCGTTCGGTAACTTCTTGCTATTTTGTAGGTTATTCATGACATGATCTTTCCTGTCCCGCCCCGTTCCTACCACCTGCACCCTAAAAGATTTACTTGCGGCCACATAATGATATGGCTCTCTATGATATAATATATAAAGAGACAGACATAAAAAATATAAGCAAAAAAGAAGAAAAAGGGACATGACACATACATTTTACATGGTCCTTACTTCTAACGTTTATCTTTGAGTGAATATTAGCAGTTGGAATTGAATTTCGGTACTTGCTCTTCAGCTCCTGAAGATTGGTGCTGTTCAGAAGCTGCACCAATCTGGTATACTCATCGAAGTTGTCGATGCTCTGGGTCACTTGGCAGACTCCTTGTCCGAACTTGAAGCACGTTGCCGGTATCAGGCCGCGTCGCATGTAGGGACTTTGGTACATGAGGGGGCAGCACGAAACATTTGACTTCATGCACTAGAAGATAAAGAAATTATAGCTATTACACAGCCCTACTTATCGAATCCGATTTGATGTACATCGCCTGTCTTGTAATCAACTATTTGAACATAATCTTTCAAAAAATGCAATGTACATCAAATTTGATACAAGTAGCAGCGGTGTAATAGCTACATAAGACACTCGACACTCCAAACCGTCGACAATTTCAGATTAGTAGCATTGCAACAGTAGTAAATATAATGTCTAACAAAATATACTGAAACTATTTTAAGTGTGGATTCAGCCCATGATCATGAACAAATTTCCTTAAGGAAATTACCGAAATATGAAAAATATTTTTTGACCTCCCATACAAGTTGACCGATTAGCTGATCCGAGTTTGTAGGGAAGGCCAAAAATTATTTTTCATATTTCGCTATATGTTCCTTGGGGAAAGTCATTCAGTGTCATGGACTGAATCCACCCTAAAATAGTTTCAGTATATTTTGTTAGACCTGTATACTTACTGGCTTTCCTAACTCTACGCATAAGGCTTGGTTTGCCAGTTTGTTTGGAGCCTTAACATTAAAACGGGCTTTGGCAGATAATGAAATGATAACTGTAATAATAAAAACTATTATAATGTTGATTCCATACATCCTTCTTGGTTTTGTCTGAAAAACCGGTTAAAAATTAGCTTTGAATTATATTCTCTTATTTCCTGAAAGCAAAGTGTCATTATTGATTTTCGTTATATGTAAACACGCTAGTCCAGGGGTCGCCAAATGGCGGACCGAGGTCCGCATCTGGACCGCCGACCCATTTTGTGCGTACCGCGAGAATACAGAAATTTTCGTTTGAATACTTCATTAAGAATAAATTTCGGTCTCGACTTACTAATAAACATCTCCAGGATTTAATGTTAATAGCTTGCACTGATTTTACTCCAAACTTCAGACAGATAGTCTGCAACAAAAAATGGCATTTTTAGGGTTCCGTACCCAAAGAGTGCAAACGGGACCCTATTACTGAGACTCCGCTGTCTGTCCTTCTATCCGTCTGTCCGTCTGTCACAGGGCTCTATCTCCTGAATCGTAATAGGTAGACACTTGAAATTTTCACCGATTATGTATTACTGTGGCCGCTATAACAACAAATACTAAAAATAAAAAATGTTGAACATTAAAGGGGGTCGTGATACAAAAAATGTGTTTTTTCAGCGTTTTTAAACTAGATCTTTATAATGGCATTAACTAGGTACTTGAAATTTTCACAGCTTATATATTTTTATGGCCGCTATAACAACAAATACTAAAAATAAGAAAAAGATAAAAATTAAAGGGGGTCGTCACATAAGAAACGTGTTTCTTCAGCGTTTTAAATCATTGTATGGTGGTACGGAACCCTTCATGTACGAGTCCGACTCGCACTTGCCCGTTTATTCTCATTGATATGTAAAAAAAATACCTTTGTTATGTCCGTAATTTTTTTTTTACATAAAATGTGGTGCGGACCGCGATGGTCATTTAATTTCTTAAAACGGATCCCGAGCGAAACTAATTGGTGACCCCTGCGCTAGTCCGCCAACAATCCGGAGGTACTGGGTATTAGATCCCCAGCTAGGGAAAGTTGGAAAACGGCCTTTTTCAAATTTTTATGGATATTGTATATATATATACATGTGTATTTATTATAAAATATAGTATTGTTGAGTTAGTATCCAATAATACAAGTTTTAACTTAATTTGGGGCTAGCTCAATCAGTGCTATTTGTCCTTATCTATTTATTTATGATACCTATGTTTTCCTTACGTCGAACAACGAAGCAAAGACTACTGTTCACAAGGAGTATGAAATAATGATTTCTGAAGTCGTCGCAGCGATTTATATACTAGAAATGCTCTGGTGGTGCTCGAGATTAAGGAATAATTTGTTCATTATTAGGAGTAATTTATTCAAAAATGTTCAAACGTCATGTTAAAATGTCAATAAAATTATTGATGTTGTTCCACTACAATGAATTACATTGGAAAATATTCATGTGAATATGGCACCTACACCTACGCAAATAGGGGAGACCGAGGAGACTTGTAACATAGGTGAGTTGTAAGTGTTGTAACGACGCTGATTTTAGGATGATAAGATAATAAAAAATATAAGTTAAATTTTAAAAAAATATATGTTGATGGTACCTACCTATACTTAGTTACGACCATGAATTCCTCGACACTATAAAATACTTTCTCAAGAAACCACCGTTTCAACTTAGCTTTATGAAGTCACGCTAGCCGCGTCAGTGACTTTGTTAGGCGTCTGTTGCACACAGCCGGGCCCTTCATAGGCGGTGATCCCATCCCACTGCACCGCGCACCGTCGCGGAGCGCGGCGCGGCAGATTTTTAACATTGTATGCAAGTAGCTCAGTTTGTATAGAAAACACGCCTACTCGGAACCCACTGACAATGCGTCACCGCGCGCCACAGTGGGCTGAAAATGAAGCTCCATAGACTTAGCGTTGCCCAAAAATCAAGTACTTAATTTTGAAAAAAAATATGCCAGCATGTTGCTTGACTGATTTGCAATATTTTGTGTCATGTAACTTTTTTTAATAAAGCTAGTATTTAATGAGATATAAGCGATTTTCTTATTTTTTGTATGGAGATGAACAGTTTTTTTTTTGTTTTATTCCTAACTTTCTTAAAAATTACTTTTTGTATCTTATATTGCATCAAATAAGCTATATTTAACACTAAAGCTCGAACTTCGGAAACCTTCGGAACATTGACTTATATGCGATTTTCTTTTTTTTCGTTTAGAGATGACCAGTCTCTTTGATTTTATTCCTTATTTTTAAACATTCTTTAAGGTGAAGGTATAGGCAAATGGCCTTGAAGTGGCGCCCTCATTTTAAAATAAATTGTTAACTCGTAAATATGGAGATAATTTCCATATTGCTCTTCGTCATGCACTAGATAGCCCTTTAAATTATTTTATGAACCACCGTTGAAAGTATTTACATTAGTCCGTCTAGCTTTAAAACTTGCCTCCGCCAAAAGTGGCCACGGCAAGTTTTAAAGCTAGACGGATCACCAATAAAAGTTTCAACGGCAGTTCATAAAATAATTTAAAGGGCTATCTAGTGCATGACGAAGAGGAGTATGGAAATTATCACCATATTTACGAGTTAACAATTTATTTCACACTTCAAGGCCATTTGCCTATATCTTCACCTTAAAAATTACTTTCTTTATCTTATAATGCATCAAATAAGCTATATACATATTACTAAAACTTTAATCTCGGAAACCTTCGGAACATTTGACTTAGTTGCGATTTTCTTTTCTTTTTAATGAAGATGAACAGTTTTTAAAAATTTATTTCTTATTCTTAAGATTTCTTAAGAAATAACAGCCTGAATCGCGGAAACTTTCGAAGCGTTGACATTTTCAAAATTTGAAATAAAAATATGTATTTTAGTGTTGCAATGTTATGTAAAATGTAGAAGAAATAGCCGGAACACTTTCAATGATTTGGCTATAGTTTTACAACCGGCCACCTGCCTGACGTCAACCCTCTTTGGGAATGTATTTGTGCGAAAAGTTTTACAACCGGCCGCCGCCCGACGCCCCCTATTTGGGATTGCAATTATAGCACGAGATTTTTGTGCTTAGTCCTTTAGTCGCCTCTTACGACATCCACAGGAAGAGATGAAGTGGTCCTACTCTAACCTGGAACCACAGAGGATTTCACTTATATGCCCTTTCCTATTCCGTCGTCCGGCCCCACAGATACGCGCCGTACAGCAGTAGAGAGAGCACCGTGGCGTCCGTGGCGAAATAGCAGACTCGTGCTGCTTCATAGTTCATACGAAACAACTTGGGCCATTGGTCTTAGTGCAAAGAAGCAGTTTGCCGCAGATTTTGCTGATGTGTTTTTTCCACGTCAGTCCCCTGTCAATTCGAACCCTAGAAAGTGTTACTATAGGTATGTTACATACGGGTACCTTATGTGAACGTGTCAAAAATCAGCTACTGACCGACATGTTTCGACCTCATCGTCGTGCGGCGTCACGCGTCACATTCGCCCGATGACGACCTCCGGATGAGGTCGAAACATGTCGACCAGTAGCTGGCTTTTCACGTGAGTAACCTGCGGATAACTCTGGTTAAAGCAACACCAAGACACTGATTGCCTCAACAAAACTACACTGTTAATTTTATAATTTAATCGAGGTTAATTTAACAAATCATAATTGTAAATCTAACTATTATAGTAAAAGTCGGTTCAACATTACAGAACTGTTAATACTACCCCTTTTGGAAAGTACATTTAACCTTTAAAGCGGGTAAATTCAACATTGATTGAATCAACACAACAACCAGTCAATCGCAGTCAATCCAATCTCTGCTTTAAAAGTTAATTCACCATAAAGATCTGGTATATTACAACACATGTTTGCACCAAGTGCAAACTAGTAAAATTAACAAAATCTAAGTGCAAACTAGTAAAATTAACAAAATCCAAGTGCAGACTAGTAAAATTAACAAAAATCGAAAGGTAGGTAAAGATTTTACATTTAGCAAGACGTTTAAATTGACCACTGTGAAAAACAACTAAAATCTAAGAGTAGGTGGTATTAACCCCTCGTTAGAAAGTTAATTTTACCATTGTATTTAAATGTTATTCAACAAATATGCAATGAGTTAAAATTACCGTAACTGATCAACAATAGAGGTTTAGTTAACTCAACAAAACTCAAGGGTAGGTGCTGTATTAACATAAAAATTTTGTTGAAATATGATAAAATCAACAAAAAAATTATTTCCGTGCGTATGTAACATATAGTAGGTACCTAATGTTCGTTTTGATCTAGAAAAATGGTTTCACTGACACCTATTCATTACCAGTCAGAACAACCACTAACAGTATATCCGAATAAGTTGAGTTGAATGAAATGACCGATTACATCCATATCTTCAGATTTTCGGTTTTAGTCGCATTTGACCGGTTTATTTGTTTTCAATATTTTTTTAAATGTATTTGTGATAATACTTACATAGAGTAAAGTCATAGCAATCGAGTGTTGCATAGATCTTTATGATAGTACTTTTTTTGACTGATATATGACAAGAAATATAAAAATGGTTACAACCTCAGGTTACACCTCTCCGCGGTCTCCCCTGCCCTCAGTCCATTGGGCATCAAATCGATAAGCAAAGATGACACTCCATCATTTATATTAATTGTCTATAATGGGGCATTATATGAATTCTGTTGCACTGTATAGTCATAACAGAATTAATGGACCGAGCGAGCTTAGCGAGCGAGGGTTATAATTCAAGTTGGGGCGAAAACACATTGTTTGTATGTATGTATGTTTGTTTGTTCCGCGATAACTCTCGAACCTTTGAATTAATTTCGATGATATTAGGTATACGTGTAGCAACTTTCCATAGAATTTTTATGTTCGTTGCGCATCAAAATCGGTTCAGCCGTTTTTGAGATATACGCAATTTTATGAAAATAAATATTGCTCTATAACTTTTGAACCGTTCTTCAGATTTGAATGAAACTTCACAAATCACGAGATAGTATCACTATTTTTCTCATGTATATTGTATATCAAAATTGTTTCACCAGTTTTAGAGATATTGAGTTGAAACCTGGATTGTTCATTTTCGTATCAGCGACATCTAGCGATATTTTTGTACGCGGTCAGATTTGGCTCTGAAATATAATTTACTTTTTGCTTGGTATAACTAAACACTACTATGTATAATAGAAGATCCAATTTAAAAACGAAGTTCACCCATCTGTTTAATGGATGAAAAGTATTTTATATCAAACTAGCGGCCCGCCCCGGCTTCGCACGGGTATGTAAGTAGTATACATATAAACCTCCTTATGAATCACTCTATATATTTAAAAAAAACCGCATTATAATCCGTTGCGTAGTTTTAAAGATTTTATCATACATAGGGACAGACAGACAGCGGGAAGCGACTTTGTTTTATACTATGTAGTGATTTGATAGGTACCTATGTCAAAAAATATATCCCGAATAGGTTGGCCAAAAAAATCTTGGCCAAACTATGATTAATTTACTTTCCAGTAGGTATACCTAGTTAGACTACCCATTTGTTGGTAGTCACATACCTACTAGATGCAATTCCATGTTTTACGTTCCTGTATTTTTAATATTAATAACAACATCTATACTAATATTATAAAGCGGAAGAGTTTGTTTGTTTGTTTGTTTGTTTGTTTGTTTGTTTGTTTGTTTGTTTGTTTGTTTGTTTGTTTGTTTGTTTGTTTGTTTGTTTGTTTGTTTGTTTGTTTGTTTGTTTGTTTGTTTGTTTGTTTGTTTGTTTGTTCGTTTGTTCGTTCGTTCGTTCGTTCGTTCGTTCGTTCGTTCGTTCGTTCGTTCGTTCGTTCGTTCGTTCGTTCGTTCGTTCGTTCGTTCGTTCGTTCGTTCGTTCGTTCGTTCGTTCGTTCGTTCGTTCGTTCGTTCGTTCGTTCGTTCGTTCGTTCGTTCGTTCGTTCGTTCGTTCGTTCGTTCGTTCGTTCGTTTGTTTGTTTGTTGGGTAGTCCATTTATAGAGGCTTTAGGCTATATAACATTACGTTCCGACAACCACGCGAACGAAGTCGCGGGCACAGCTAGTATTTTAATAAAACTAACGTGAGTTAAAATCCATAATTGATTAATTTAAAACAGTTGACTCCTGTGATAGATCGATCGAAACCTGTTCGGCCTTTTCCGACTATATCACGAGAGTCAACCGGTTTAAATTAATCAATTAAGGTAAATATATAAGCAAATGGCCTTGAAGTGTGAAACAAATTGTTATCTCGTAAATATGGTGATAATTTCCATATTGCTCTTCGTCATGCACTAGATAGCCCTTTAAATTATTTAATGAACTGCCGTTGAAAGTATTATTAATGATTCGTCTAGCTTTAAAACTTGCCGTGGCCACTTTTGGCGGAGGCAAGTTTTAAAGCTAGACGGACTTATGTAAATACTTTCAACGGTGGTTCATAAACTAATTTAAAGGGCTATCTAGTGCATGACGAAGAGCAATATGGAAATTATCACCATATTTACGAGTTATCAATTTATTTCAAATGAGGGCGCCACTTCAAGGCCATTTGCTTCTATATTCACCTTAACAATATACTTACTTAGTAATATATTTTTTAATACCATATGTTTTAGTCATAGGCAAGTGTATTGCGTTGTTTTAACTGTGATTAAAATGATATAACCCGACTTCTTTTAAGTTTTGATATAATTATCGAAAATTCGTATTTATTATGTTACTAGCGGCCCGCCCCGGCTTCGCACGGGTATGTATTATACATATAAACCTTTCTCATGAATCACTTTATCTATTAAAAAAAACCGCATCAAAATCCGTTGCGTAGTTTTAAAGATCTAAGCATACATAGGGACAGACAGTGGGAAGCGACTTTGTTTTATACTATGTAGTGATATATTATTGAACTTTCTAAAAAGGTTATTCACTTCTGGTCAAAAATATGCTGGAATAGCTCCGATTTTTTTATTTTTCAATACAACCTAACCTTTGGGGGCCGACGTGCATCTTATGATGACGTCACAATTGCCGCGTAAGTAACGGCTTGCATCATAAGATGTAGAGTTCCCTCGGTCGATTTTTAGCCTTATATCTTCAAATCTAAGGTTTATTTTTGGCCTGTACCTATTTTAGCAGCAAGAATATTAAATTCACAGTTCATTCAAACGATAAACAATAATTCGTTCATTTAAAAAAAATTAACAAGTTCGTTCCAAAACTTCAAGGTCACTCAGTGTCACAAATCTTTTAACAAAGTGCTGTGTTGAGTGCCGTGGTTTCTGTTTTTACATAGTATTTTCGCAATAAAGGTGAATAGAGTGTAACAATAATATCTTATTGACAGTTTTTTTAGTTATAATAAGGATCCACAATTGTATTTCATGGAAGAATTAGTGTAAAAATCGACTTTCAAATTGATACCTTGAACGTATAAATATTTACTACAATAGTCGCTTTGTCCGCCGATAACGAAATAATGTAAACATCCTAAAGCTGTCATACACGTCTAAGTAGTTAGTCAACTCAGTCCCTTATCAGAAAAGCAAATGGTTAGCACTTTAAACGTAAACATTGGCTATACGAACTTAAACAAAAAGTCAAGTGCTGCGCGCGCAAAAAATAATTAATCGCGTAATTTGATCTGCGGGCGGCCTCGGCACCCAAAGGTTTAAGGTGAAGATAGAAGAGAAACCGTGTTAAACGAAGTGATTTTGGGCAAATTTTTTGGCTTAAATATAGAACGTGAAGTTTTGAAATATTTATATACTGTATAGGATATCCCAAAGTTTTGCTTAACGATTGAAAATGCTTGCTTTTAGTTTCTATTCACATCCAGAAATATTTTGAAAAGCGGCGATCTGTTATTTTTTGGTATATATCACTATTACAAATCCATTTTAAACCTATACTGGATATATTTGTGACTTTAGTTTGTGTCTATTGCCTAAGATTCCAATAGTTAGAAAAAGTAATCAAACAATTGAATAATTTCGAAAAAATTATTTGCGCCTACTGAAGACATGAAAATGTCAGAACTACGTGGGGCGCACTATAAGTTTCCGGAATGAATATGAAAAAATACTATTAAAGGTACAAAATTAATTAATTGTTTTTCAAAATAATCTCCCTTGGCGTCTATGCACTTTTTCATTCGATGAAACCAGTTTTGAAAACTTTTGTGCCACTCCTCTGTGGTGACCTCTGAAACGTGTTTTTCATACTCCTCGACAGCCTCTTCTGGTGATGAAAATCGTTGACCGCGTAATTGGTTCTTAATTTTTGGGAACAGAAAAAAGTCACAAGGTGTCAGGTCGGGACTGTATGCAGGATGACTCATGAGTTCTACATTTTTCGCCTTCAAAAAGTCGTTTGTCTGTCTGGCCGTGTGAGAACTAGCATTGTCGTGGTGCAGGATAATACGGCGTTTACGGTTATTTTTACGGAGTTCGTCAATAACTTCCGGCAAACAAATGGTCGTGTACCAGTCATTATTCACTGTACGACGATTCTCTAAAGCAACAGTAGCCACGTGTCCAGTTTTATTAAAAAAAGAAGCAATCATCCGCTTAGATGCACTTTTCACGCGCGCCACTTTGGTTGGTTTCGGGTCATCTTGAAAGACCCATACGCTCGATTGCTGCTTTGTTTTGGGATCGTAGCAATAAATCCATGTTTCGTCACCTGTTACTATGTCCCACACCAAATTTGACGCACCTTCGTTGAATCTGGTAAGCATGGCACTGCACCACACTTGGTGCAGTGCCATGCTTACCAGAAAACGGACCGCGTCACTACGCGGTCCGTTTTTTGAGCCTCGGTCACGTTGTGTGGGATCCACCGCGAGCACAGCTTTCTCACACCCAAATGTTTGTGTAGGATTAATTGTATTTGACTCATGCCTATTTCTAAGGATGCGCGAATTTCATGGTAGGTCACATGCTTGTCTGTTTCAATCATACGGCGCACAGCATTGATGTTTTTGTTGGTCACAGCGGTGGACGGCCGACCATCGCGAGATTCGTCACTGAGATTGATACGACCACGCTTGAATTCTGCAAACCAGCTATAAACAGTTGTCTTGCATGGTGCTTCATTGCCAAAAGCGGTTTCAAGCCGAGCGATGCTCTGTTGAGCTGTCAAATTACACTTAAAATCGTAGAAAATCATACTACGAAAATTTTCCCGAGTTAAATCCATGTTGATGCAGACACACAATTTTTTAAATGGCGCCACAAGGTAAAAACAAAAGACAGTCAGATGAAACAAACTGCATTCTACAGCCAAAGAGTTCTATTTTCAAATGTTGCAATAAATTTTTAAATATTGTTTATGTAAGTGGCCAGTTCCGGAAACTTACAGTGCGCCCTATGTATATTTGCTTGCAAAAGCTATCAGGCGCAAAAGCATACGGCGGCGCGGCGTTGCCGATCTGTGCAGCGTTTGTAAACGCGACGTTGTTGCCAGCTCGTGCACGTTTCTCTGTGTATGTGTATGCTAGGTTTGCTAGTAACCTACGAGTATTCTGATATATTTGATGGAAAAAGTCATAATGTGATAATTTCGAGTTGTTGTATGTTTGATTTTAAAAAAATGGGTAATGTTTATTTTTCGTGTATGTAAGTGGCCAACCCTGGTGTCAGATTTTAGAATTTATTGCTTTTTTTTCTATTTTTGTGTAAAAATCTTAATGCGGTTCACAGAATACATTTACTTACCAAGTTTCAACAGTATAGTTCTTATAGTTTCGGAAAAAAGTGGCTGTGACATACGGACGGACGGACAGACAGACAGACATGATTAATCCATAAGGGTTCCGTTTTTTGTCATTTGGCTACGGAACCCTAAAAATAGTTTGTTTGGAGTAGATACCTACTATTATAATTAGAATTTCATTGTTCCGGATTTTTTTGTTTAAAGCAATATATTTCTGGCAACAAAGAAGTTGTTTGAATTTAATAGCATATAATGTTTTTACATCAAAACACGGGTATAAACATTTGCATTAAATTCTCGTAAAAATAGACTAAAATAGTCAATCTTATAATCTCTGCAAAATATTTTGGGTGAATCTGATCACGTGCATAAGTCTATGTATAAAAGGCCAACAACTAACGACATCTATACTGACGCGCAACAAACTTTTTGAAAACTGATATCTGCTTGCCGCTCATTGTATGTAATTCCGGTTTTTTGATATATGGCGCAGGCCATATTTCTATGAGTGCAGACTCAGTGTGCGTATTAGGTTGTGCATGTGTGTGTGAAAACAAGCAAGGTCATTTGCTTATCTATTCGCCTTAAGACAAACTCAATTAGGTCATTTATTTGTTTTACATTAGCATATGTTTGATTATACTGCCTAATTCTATATAATACGATGGTTTTAGCCACTTGACCTTACCTACCTATATACTTAAACTAAGTACTTAAGTAATTATTGATGTTTTTAAAGAAAAGGGTTACAAACTACTAGGTTACACAAGTCATAACTACTTATGTATCGATCCTATAAATACGAAAAATCTGAATATACAATATTAATCTATGATCTGAATCACTCAACGGAATGTTTCACTTAAGGTGAAGATATAGGCAAATGGCCTTGAAGTGTGAAATAAATTGTTAACTCGTAAATATGGTAATAATTTCCATATTGCTCTACGTCATGCACTAGATAGCCCTTTAAATTATTTTATGAACTGCCGTTGAAACTATTATTGGTGATCCGTCTAGCTTTAAAACTTGCCGTGGCCACTTTTGGCGGAGGCAAGTTTTAAAGCTAGACGGACTAATGTAAATACTTTCAACGGTGGTTCATAAAATAATTTAAAGGGCTATCTAGTGCATGACGAAGAGCAATATGGAAATTATCTCCATATTTACGAGTTAACAATTTATTTCAAATGAAGGCGCCACTTCAAGGTCATTTGCCTATATCTTCACCTTAAGTAGATAATAAATATAAAAAATTAAATATATACAAACTTAACTATTTCGTACGAGTATATCGTGTGATTCATCTGTTAAGTTATTTGCATTACAATTAAATTAAATTTGATTATTGCATTATCCTAACTATCCCATCCCATCCCAATTAATATTATAAATGCGAAAGTGAGTTTGTATATTTGTTTTGTTACTTATTCACGCTTTATCTACTGAACCAATCTTCTTGAAAATTCGCATACACATAGTTAGGAGTACTGAGAAGGACAAAGGGTACCTTTCGTCCCGGAAAAAAGTAATATTCCCGTGGGAATTTGGATACGCGAGCGAAGCCGCGGGCAAAAGCTAGTAATATTATAAATGCGAAGTGATTTGTTTGTTTGTTTGTTACCTCTTCATGCTTTATCTACTGAACCAATCTTCTTGAAAATTCGCATACACATCGCTAGGAGTACTGAGAAGGACAAAGGGTACCTTTCATCCCGGAAAAATGTAATGTTCCCGTAGGATACGCACACGCGCGTGCATTTTGCTCGCGTAATTCAATAACACCTGTGATAACACACAGTGGCATGGCAGCTGATGACGTATTCTCCGCCCAATCATGTGACCCAGCTGTCACGGGAAGAGAATACCGTGTTTAAATTAAACCTAACCATGAATGGGCAGCTCGAAAGAATGTAAAATTGTACTGAAAGAAACTGCTTGTTATCGAGGATGTGAACAATGTATGTTAGTATCGTAACAATTGCAGCGTGAGCCACAGGAAACACGCAGTTTTAGCTAATTTCCATTAACAAGGTTCAATGCTTAAGCTTCATCACAATCCAATCTGAAGTATCCATACAGAATTAATAGTATCTATAGATAGGTAGGTACATATTTTCCATGCAATTAAATATTGTACGAGGCGGTGCCGTAACATCGGGGTACTTTAGCCCTAGGGGCAACTTTGGCCCAGAACGGAAAAAAGATTAAACTTCCCGCCACGCCGCAGTTCAGGAGCTATCAATGTAGTTCGCGCTACTCATCAATAGATGGTGGTATGGGGTGGTCATTAAAACAGTTTATCGTTAAGAAAACTGATTGGTCAATCCATAATTTCGGCGACAAGTTGACAAACTTTTTTACCGAAACAAATAAAGCGGGTTAGTTAAAGTGTTTGATTGTTAGCAATCGTAACAGATATGTATCTGGGATCCTAATGTGATACAAATTAAAGAGTTTAAAACATTTTCCTGAAAAGTATATGATAATTAAAATCACAGTATTCTTTGGCTATCGTTTTCGGGTATCTTTGACCCATGGGCCAAAGTAACCCAACGATATTTTATTCTGTTTCTGAATTCTTTTTATCAGCTAACTATAGTTTTTTAGGGTTCCGTACCCGAAGAGTGCAAACGGGACCCTATTACTGAGACTCTGCTGTCTGTCCGTCTGTAAATTTTCACCGATTATGTATTACTGTGGCCGCTATAACAACAAATACTAAAAATAAAAAAAGTTAAAAATTAAAGAAGGTCGTCATACAAAAAACGTGTTTTTTCTGCGTTTTTCACTAGATTTTTTTAATGACATTAACTAGATACTTGAAATTATCACCAATTATGTATTACTATGATTACTATAACAACAAATACTAAAAATAAGATAAAGTTAAAAATTAAAGGGGGTCGTCATACAAGAAACGTGTTTCTTCAGCGTGTACGAGTCCAACTCGCACTTGCCCGTTTTTCCGTCTTCCCGCCCATTATCATACTTAAGGCCGTACCTAAATTTTCCGGGGTCCAGTGCTGCCCCCATTTAAAATAAATCATTTCAAAGAATACGGAGACATTATTTAAAATTTTGCTACTACCAAGTCCTAGATAACCCTTCAAAGTATTTTATGAACTACTCTTTACAGTTTAAAGTGAGAACGTCAAGCTTTACTACGCACAATTGCGAAAAACGGCCACTTTTGGCAAATGTGCGTAGTAAAGCTTAACGTTCTCATTATAAACTGTAAACAGTAGTTCATAAAATACTTTTAAGGGTTATCTAGGACTCGGTAGTAGCAAAATTTTAAATAATGTCTCCGTATTTTTTGAAATTATTTATTTTGAATGGGGGCAGCACTGGACCCCGGAACATTCAGGTACGGCCTTAAAGTGACTTGGTTCTTGCGGCCCTGGGCTCTGTCTGCTTAGAGCTGCAAGACTCAACATGCTCTGTCTGCCCCATTAGGGATAAAGACGTGATAGTGTATATGTATATAAGTAATGATCCTGTAAGTAGGTCATCCGCCTCTAACGTAAACACATTTCGAGGAACGGCTCGAACGAAATACGTCGTTCAGCAGTTTCAAGTCGACGAAATTGGAGTACGAGTACACATCGGCTGCAGTTGAGTGTGACAAACTATAGCCAAATTGTTTTTAAACTGTTTCGGCTATTTCTTCTCCACTTCGCAAGGTCTTTGGCATGCTTTAGTGGCCATTTACATGCACATTACTTATATTTGGAGAAGAAAAAGCGGGAAAGGTTTGACGTCAGGCAGGCGGCCGGTCGTAAAACTATCGCCAAATCATTTAAACTGTTCCGGTTATTTCTTCTCCATTTTGCAAGGTCTTTGGCATCCTTGGGTAACCAATAACATGCATGTAATATTTGAAGAAGATAAAGCGGGAAAGCATACCCCGGGCTCCGAAGCAACACAGCTGAGGATGCAACCGGAAACGCGCTTAGACGAAGAAGAAGGAGAAGAATGCGCCAGGAATGTAACGGAGGTCATTTTATCGGAACGGAAATCGGAGTCGAAGTATTCAAATTTGATTTATCGGAGTCGGAACCGGAGTCGGAGTCGGAGGCAGGGTCAAAAATGGCGGCAGGAGAATTTTTTTTAATTTCCATTGATTTAGCATTCGAACTACACCATTTTTGATTCTTCAGTAAAGTTTCTTTTAAAGTCATTTGTTTTTTGGCTACTTGAAGTGGCGTCAAAGTCGAAGGCTGTGTATTTTTCTTTCTCTTCAGTTTCTAATTGTAATAATTCTTCATATTAGTGACATGGACAGACTTTAAATGACCTTTTAGTGACGTTTTCGTACCTCCCTTTCTTGAATACTACGTCTTCGTACACAGTTTACACTTTGCCGAATTTGCACTAACTTCAGTGAAGTAGTTTCAAATACAACTGATTTCGGTTTCATTGTACCGAAACAAAACCGATCACTTTTATTGAGTAAGCCGCAAAAATCAAAACAAATTACCGTAACATACCTATAAATAAACGTGTTAAAAAGTTTCGGAGTTGAAGTCGGAACCGAAGGTGTACGATTAATCGGAAGTTCCGTCTTAACGGACTCGGAGACGAAGCTCCGTAACATCTCTGAAATGCGCAGCCCGGGCTCCGAAGTAACACAGCTGAGGATGCAACCAGGAGAGCGTTAAGATGAAGATGTATTTTAGATGGCCTTTATTTTATGTAAATTCTTTCGCTGCCCGAAATAAATGAATTACTATTATTACATTAAAGACGATAATAAGGAATATGCATGTAATACCAATCCGGGTCATATTTTTATTTTACAATTTCTATTATTACGTTACCACGCCTAGTTAATTATGTTTCTTATTGACTCTTATTTGGATAAGATATAAATTATTGAAAATATGCAAATATTGCGCGGGAACTTTTGACAAACAAAAGGGAAATGACGACAAAGTTCACAAAAGGGAAATGACAAGTTCGGGTGCGTTCGGTAGGACTGTGCGTCCATGCAGTTTGACTATCGATGACATTCGAAATGTATGTACTTTTATATAGAGGTTTAACAAACATCACTGGCTGATAATATCGAAAGTACCCAAAAAAGAAAAACATGCGCTGACAGCTTCTGTCTCTAGCGGATATTGCAGACTTTGACGTCATATTTTAAAGTGGCGTGTTTTAGTTGTTATAATCTACTTGCTATTTTTAATATTTATTTTCTACACCATATACATGTTTTTCGGCACTGATTTATTTTTTGCGGCTATTTCTCGACGAGGACTATCGATTAAAAATATAAAAAAAAATGCATGCATACTCTCTATACCTAAATGTATCGACTGAACTTGAACGTATGCGAGAAAAAGGTTGTGTATGAAATTCCAGAGACTAAAATAAGCTTTATTGCAAATTGTAGCGCACAAACTGCACACGTACGTCGAGAAGTCGCTGATAGCTTTTTTTTATATGTATATTCAAATGTAACTATTATTTTTGTCGTAAATTCTAGGAGCCATGATCGGAGATTTATTAAAGATGAGTCTTTTATCTTTGGATATAAACTGGTTTAAACAAACACATGTATATTTGATTTGGTCGCTAAGTACAATCCATTGAAATTACAGGTCAAGCATACATAAAAATTATTTGACATACATATTCACCTATTATGAATTCAAGAGTCTAACAATGAGATGTATCATAAGTGTTTTTGGAGCCGAAAAGAGAAATTATAGGGAGATGAATGATGAAGCCGGGAGGGGAAAGTGTTACACGGCTGAAACTATAAGTAAGGGGCAATGGCGTGCGCCGGCGCAGCATTAGCTAGGCAACTGCGCGCGTGTGCGTCACGGCCGCTGCTCAGTCTTACCGGCGTTCTTTAGTATTTTACCGGTGTGGTGCGTGTGTTTAGTGGATTACCCTTGCGGCTAGCTGACTCGGTAAGGTAAGACGATTTCAAATAATTCATGACTCACACAAAGTTTAAATGTCCCTGGAAATGTTAATTGAGTTAAGAAAATAAAAATAATTGCAAATAAATATGTTATAAATTTATATTAACAAAATACATTATCAATTATGTATGTATATTTGTAAGTAAGTCATTAAAATATACTTTTCTTGGAAATTCTTGTGAAACCAATATGAGACTTAATTTTAATAAAATACTCGTAGAATAAAACCTCAGAGAGATTATTCCGCAAATATGCGACGCTACTAAAAAAAATCTATAAACAATTTATTTTAGGTAAAAATATATCTCTATAATAGGTTAAGACGTAATTCGCACGGGGAAAAAGAATTGCAGGTCTTCTTCACCAGTTCCACTTCATCAAAACTCACTTTCTGAACGTCAATGGTTGATTTATTGACAAAAATATTGTGTCGCTTACAAAACGATGGAGATATATATGATATAATTATGTATAAAGGATATATAATATATGTTTAAAGGATATATACAGGGTCTAACAAAATATACTGAGACTATTAAAGGCTGATTTCAATCCATGATACTGAATAACGTTCCCCAAAGTACATACCTATATCGAAAAGTCTAATTTGGTCTGACATAGAAAGAGGATGTCACTATCGGATGACTATCGTTTTATTTTATGGAGTAACCCCCCAGAATAAGATGGGAAACCGACATGCTATGCCGACCCCAAATAATGGATAAGTAAGGATAATAAATAAGAAGAAGAAGCATAGAGCATACCTACTACAGGTATTATAAGTACCTACGTACACAAACTGCTGACCACTGTTCTTCTTCTTCTTTTTCTTCGTCTAAGTGCGTTCCCGGTTGCATTCTCAGCTATGCTGCTTCGGAGCCCGGGGTGCGCTTTCCTCTTCTCCTAATATAACATGCATGTCAATGGTCCCCCAAGGATGCCAAAGCTTGCAAAATGAAGAAGAAATAGCCGGAACAGTTTAAATGATTTGGCTATAGTTTTACGATCGGTCACCTGCCTGATGTCAACCCTCCTTGGGAATTCAATTGTACGAGCATGAGATGTTTGTGCTAAGTCCTTTAGTCGACTCTTACGACATCCACAGGAAGAGATGGAGTGGTTCTATTGTAATCTGCCGGAACCACACGGCGAAACCGCTGACCACGCTGTTATATGGAGATAAATTACTTTAGATGTTCTTCTTGCCAGGAAATAAAATTTAATTAAAAACTATATATATTTAGATGACGCTGTGGTGGCCCATCTGCAGATCCATTACTAAAGAAATTTAAAAGATTTTTCTCTTCGCCGGTAACTTTCGTATTATAATTTTTTTTGTTTATTTATCACTGAAACTTTGAATACATAACGATTTATAGCAAAAATTATCAAACTTACCTAACGGACATCTTTCATTTTTTTTTCATAAATTTTCCAGCAACTACTTTTGGTCTCCGCCTCTTTCTCACTGACTGCCAGTCTTGTTACTTACAAGGTCTTAGATGATAAGTTAATACGTACCTACTTACGTGAAATTAATACTTTTTACGATCAACAAGTTGTTTTGATTGAAATTAATCAACAACTTGGGTATTAGTACTACTTACTTCTTACAGCAAAGAGCTATTATGTAAAACAAGAGGAAACACCACATATCACTGTTTTGTTCCGTTCAATTGTAGAGTCTCCATAAACTTCTCTTAGTCGCTTTCTAGCTCATAAACGCCTAGTACTTTCGACAGTTTATAAACGAAAACCATATGAAAACATGGTCAACATAATTACAAATGCCTTGGTGTGTGTTACGAATTACGATACAGAAACAAACGATAATTCAAGGAACACGGCAAAGTGTAAAGAAATAACTTTCCATCGGTAAGTGACCAGATTTCATTGTTTGAAAATTAAATACGTATGATAACAAAAATAGGACAGATGTTTGAGATATCTATCAATAAAGCGTCTCAGACGTAGCTATAGCTAATAAAATATACAATTACATACTTTTAACCACCAGCCAAATTTTTATAACAAGTTCAGTCCATGATATTGAATTACTTCAATAGAACAATAACAAAAAAAAACGCCTTCCTATACAAATCAACACTCAGTCAAACAGATTTTGTATGAAAGAACAATATTTTTTTTTAGATTTTCCATTATTCCTCAAAAGGACTGTATAGGTTTTTCCTTTTCTTCAATGTCGATGAGAGAGTGATAGAGGCAATACATAATCTAACTAAATTAGCTTTAGCAAGCGTTTGTATTTTTGACGTGACAACGTCTTAAATTAGGTTGCGGCTGGGAGTCACTTATGAAAAAGTGTAACGCTCGGTAACGTTACGATGAGTCACCGAACGAGAGAGAGGCCCGCCGAATGCCTTGCGTCTCTCTCCCACTCAACTATGATCGGTCTGCCGCCGTTGTCACGTAAAATCTTCGCCCGTAAAACCGACTTTACAGGCAACCATTTTTTATGAATACTTCTGAATACTAATGGGGTCTAGGAATACCTGCAAGTTTAAACTTACTTTGAGACGAGGTTTGGGGTTTAGGACAGACGACAGGAAGCGGCTTTATTATACGAGTATACCTACTATTTGTTATTTTTTTCTATCGAATCAAAAATGCTCAATCGTGTTTTGGATATTGTGTGTGTCTGTAGAAAAGCCTTAAGATTCCTATGTAAAATTTTTGAAAAATAAATTGTATAATTTAAATTATAGCAATGTTATAAAAACACTAACAATATTGTGAGCTGGGAACCTATAGCTACACCTAAAATTATAAAAAAATATGCAGTACACAAGCGTCGATTGCTTCATCACGCGAACGTTGAGGCGATCCAGCTCCTCGACAACACGGACATTGTGAAGCAATAATTAAAGACACACGAACAAAGTGCCTTCCATTAATAGAGACAGTAAGAAAAGTGCCCATGGAGACATTCATATACGATTTCAGTGTCAAATTACTGATAAATCTAAGTTTAGGCTAGATTGTAATAATATTAGCGTACTTACTCGTATCCAATGATTTTAGTATGTATGTTAAGAAAAGGAAAAAAAGTGATGATATGCAAACTAACTACTGGATTTATCATCATCATCATCATTATCCAGGTCTTTTTTAGTCTCCACTGCAGGAGCACGACCCTCTCTGTACTACAGAGCCATACTTAGCTAGAGTAGCCAGAGGATTTGGCCTACACTCTCCACGCTGGCCAGACGGGTTGGAGAGGTCTCATTGATGTTTATAAGCTTTGTTTAGCTTGTGTTTTCCAAATCGCCTTCTACGATATCCACGGGAAGACTTGGAGTGGTCCTATTCTACTCTGCCGGGAACCACACGACTAACTGATGAAAACTAAAGGACTAGGGAGTGGAAAATCCAAGCCATGCCAGGGGCCTTGAAGAAAAGTATCTAAATCCGCTACTGAATAAACGCTGGAAGACCTAGATACGCTTTTCTTTGACAGATAACTGTGAAACTTCGCGTTTAGGTACGTGCCCTAGGAGACTAAGTTGCTCAAGCAAAGCAAACAGCTCTCGGTTCTATCGTAAGCGAGAACATTGTTGACTCCAAATGTTTGCCTGCTAATTCCAAACATTTTGTGCCCATCGTTCGTTCCTTTTCGTGTGTGTCTGGTGTGGCATCGTGTAAGACTTCTCAAGCTGGCTAAAGTCATCGGAGATGGAGAGACGCGATTGACCCCTATTGTAGAAATTGAGCCTCAAAGGCCCTCGATCAAGGAATTGGAGTCCGGGTGAGAGATATACAGATCTGTGGCTGGGAGCCTATGCCTTGCAGTGGGACAGCATAGGTAATAATAGAAATAGAATAAAGTGATCGACGTACATAGCTTGAACTGTTGCTCATCACGCTAAAAATCTTAAATTATAACATTTCCGGAGCGTATAGCTCTAAAATGGTTGGGAATTTGGAAATAAACGGGCAAGAGCGAGTCGGACTCGTACATGACGGGTTCCGTACCACCGTACAATGTTTTAAAACGCTGAAGAAACACGTTTCTTGTATGACGTGACGACCCCTTTAATTATTGACTTTATCTTATTTTTAGTATTTGTTCTTATAGTGGTCATAGTAATACATAATGGGTGAAAATTTCAGGTGTCTAGCTATTACGGTTCAAGAGATAGAGCCCTGTGACAGATCGAGTTAAAAACGATTAAAAAACACGTTTTTTTAATGACGACCCCCTTTAACTTTCAACTTTTTTATTTTTAGTTTTTGTTGTAATAGCGGCTACAGTAATATATAATCGGTGAAAATTTCAGGTGTCTAGCTATTACGGTTCAAGAGATAGAGCCCTGTGACAGACGGACAGACGGACAGACAGCGGAGTCTTAGTAATAGGGTCCCGTTTGCACCCTTTGGGTACGGAACCCTAAAAACAAAAAATTGAGAACTTTTTCTAAACGTATAATCAAATATTTTCTATGGGATTTCTACGAAAAACGCACGGCGTGACGTCATAGTTTCTTGGATTCAAATAGCGCTCTTAATATCAGTTTTTTAGCATTCATAAATCTAAAATCACGTTAAAAATGGATATGATGAATGACAAGTGATATTAATTTGTGACGTTTTTTCTCGTATCATCATCATCATTGGCAGCCTTCTATATAACACTGTTGGGAATAGGCCTCCCTCAATGCATGCCAACCGCGTAGGTATTCTAATTTATTTTTGACCTTCTTCTTTGCTGCTCTGGGAGAAAAGAAAAAACATAGAATGTACCAGCTGCTTCTCTTCCCGTGCAGATCGTAAAAGCCGATCGAGGGAATGGGCGAGAATCTGAATCATATGAATAGGCGATGCGGTTAGCAACCCATCACTATTATGATTTCCCTTTTCCACCTTCATGCCCACCATTACGCTAAAAGTGGCCTGGGCTTTACCGCCCTTGGCTCTGTCTACCCCGTTAGGGATAAAGACGTGATAGTGTATCTGTTATTTTTGACCGTGGATACGACCCTATTGTACCTATGTCACGTGTACTTACTTACTGAATTAACGCATACACGAAACATACCTTGTTTGTTTATTTTTGCTGACGTTTCGTATCGGGTTACACTGATGGTCTCAGCAAGTTAAGTAATTAGACAAGCACTTTTTAATTTCATAATGTACTTATTTTAGTTAGATTAACATAACATGTATATTTAGGGTAGTAAGGCCACATGCTTCATGCACACTGCAATGTACATTCTTGAAGTGGCTCTATTTGTATAAAAAACCGGCCAAGTGCGAGTTAAACTCGCGGGGGGAGGGTTACGTACAATTGATTGAATTATTATAGGTTTTCCTGTAATCTACAAGCAACGAACAATATTTTGCATTTTTTTCAAAATTTTAGGCTCAGTAGTTTCGGAGATCAGGGGTGGGCGCAATAGTCAATTTTCGTCTTCTTTCATGAATAAAATCAAAACTATTCATTTTACAATAATAACAAAAATATATTTGAGATCCTCATAACGAGCCCTTTTATTTGATATATGACACAGTAAGGTTTGCATAACTTTTTTTTTTTAATTTCCTAATTTGTCCCCAGATAATGTTTAAAAAAATATTTATTTTCTTTGCACATATGTGTTTGGGTCATAGGATTACAACATTCTACCAAATTTCACCTGATTCGGTCCAGTAGATTCGGAGCAAATTGGCTGTGACAGACGGCAGGACAGACAGACAGACGCACGAGTGATCCTATAAGGGTTCCGTTTTATCATTTTTTGTACGGATCCCTAAAAATGAATTCAGAATTATTTGTAAAGTTATCTGAAGTGAAAAGGAATCCCACAAGATCACAGAATAGGTACCTATACTTTATGCACACTATGATATAGGCTAGCTCTACTCAGGAGAAGCATTCTAGTTAACTACCTAATGATGACGTAAGATTTAAATTTTAAAATGTTTAATGTCATACACTACTGATAGTTAAATGCTTCTTTCTTGTAAACAATATTGAAAAGATGACAAGCTAATGTTATTTTTTGACAAAATCAAATATTCAGTAATTAGGCCTTTGCAGGCACTTTTACACGTCAATAATTATAGTGAACATTACGTGTAATGTTACTTATAACTAAATTATTTTTTTCTTTGTTAAAAACAGTATTTGACAATTCATCCGCATCACCATCTTCCTCGCCTTCTCCCTATTTGGGGTCGGCTCTGTATGTCAACTCTCTCCATCGTTTTCTATAATTTATTATATCTGTACTAACACCCCTCTCCATCATGTCCCGCTTAACACATTTCCCCCACGTCTTTAAAGGTCGTCCTCTATCTCTGTGGCCATCCACCTTCAAGTTAACCATTTATTAGCCAGATGTTCGGCATCCCGCCTCTTGATATGACCGTACCATGTTAAACGGTGGCTTTTTTACTTTAAGTGTTTGACAATTATAGACTATTTATTATAATGTGACATTACTTATCATCGTATTCTTTTGTTTATTAATTTCCATGACATGTAACCATGTAATTAATTGATTTATTAAGTTTAACTTTGGACATTGTTAGCTCCAATTTAAAATAAACCAATTTTCTTTATGTGCATGTACCTAGTTAAATATTTGTATGCTATTTATTGCAAGACATAGCTAACTACTATATATTCTTACTAGCAGTCCACCCCGGCTTCGCCCGTGGTACACACATAGCCTATGTCACTCGGGAATAGTGTAGCTTTCCAACGGTGAAAGAATTTTTTTAATCGGACCAGTACTTTTTGAGCCTATTCATTACAAACATACAAAAATAGGTACAAATCTTTCCTCTTTATAATATTAGTGTAGAAGTGTAGATAACATCTAAAACATTGTACCTATGTTTGACAAAATGATTGATTGATTGATAGACGACAGTCAATCAATCAATTAATTTCCATTTGCGTCATAGATCATTTATTCTGTGGTCATAGGCCTGTCCCCCCCCCCCCCCCCCCCGTTTAGGTATTCAATTCAATTCAAAATATCTTTATTATCATAGGATATTTATAATATCTCTTAATAATAGTCACTTTGTTTTGTTTTGCACTAATGTTGACGTCAAATAGTTACTTACAGTTAAGTTTACGCCGCTTCCTAGGCGCAAGTGCAGAAGAAGCGGCAACAAACTGCACTGCACGTTTTCTCCAAAGACGTCAACTAACAAACTAAAAACTTAATTAGTTATATGGATATACTGAGATTACATTGTTTGTTATGTCATAATTAAATTGAGACCTTTTTGTCTTTAAGATAGTCATCGGTCCTATAATAAGCCTTCTCACAAAGTACTTTCTTTACATAAGCTTTGAATTTTCTGTCTGGAAAATATACCTACATTATTACTGGCGCGGCGGCAACTCCAAGTGGTAAATTCAGTTATACGAATCGTTTGTCCAGAGTAATAAGAATGAAATTGGCCTGCAATGGATGTCTAGGTACGTACGAGCTAAATTTAATCATATCCGTATCCACATTGAGTTCACATTGATTTCTTTGAATTTTGTTTCCTGAGTGAGACTTCAGTACGGAGTACTAGTATCCTATTCTGTGGTCATAGGTCAGGTCGCTATAATTCCGTCAATTGTGGTTGAGTTCAACGATGACTGATCCACGCATCAACTCGTGAACGGGTGCCGCCAGTAGGGACTGGTCAGCCCATCTCCGTTTTTTTAACCGACTTCAAAAAAGGAGGAGGTTATCAATTCGACTGTATGTTTTTTTTATGTATGTTTGTTACGCGATATCTTCGCCAATTGTGAACCGATTTTGATGATTATTTTTTTATTTGAAAGCCTTTACTACCAAATTGGTCCCATTTTAATTTGGTGAAGATGTGATGAAGAAATTTGGAGATATATAAGAAACTCCTAAAAAAAGTTGAAGCAGGTTGTTTTTAAAAAAAATAATTATAAGACTACCTACTCAGTGTTACTTTTTCTGTAAATTGTATTTGGCACTCGTTCGCAAGCTTTACCTACATGTTATATTGTGACAACAATTTTATTACGCATAACATCTTTGTAAACTGACAATGCCCTTCTGTCGCGTAGGCGACCAATACTGAGTAGAGCCGAAAGAAACTCATCTTCTTTCGGCGTTTCTTCTCAGCTGTGGTCGTTGCGAAACGCTAGTATCGGTAGCCTTTTGAAACATAATAGGTATAAATTCACATTACATTAAATTATTTACGTGTAAAAGGACCTGCGAAGGCATAATTACTGAATAAATATTTGGATTAAATTCAAATAATATATATACTAATATATATAATAATACCTATCTCTTAATAATAGTCACTTTCTTTTATTTTGCACTTTTAAGTTTAGTGCCGCTTCCTAGGCACTAGAAGCGGTGAAACTGTGCAGAAGAAGCGGCAACAAACTGCATTTTCTCCAAAGACGTAAAACTTAAAATTTGATATGTGGATAGATGGATGAATGGCTCGTTTGCAGGTATTGGGTTGGGCCTCGAAGGCCCTCGATCGAGAGAGTTTAAGTGCTAGTAGGCCTTTATCTTTACCCTACAGTGGGACAACACAGGCTGACAATAGAAATAGAATAAAGTGATGAGGCATAGCTTGAATAGGGATGATGACTCGGTCACAAAATTATTATTCTAATAAGTCTGTTAGTTAGATTATCTAAAATATAAAGTACCCATATTTTTCAGTTTATCAAAGACGTCATGCGTAATTTAAATGCGCTGTATCTAAGTCATTTATAGTTTTTTTAATAATCTAACCGATGGACCAATAATAATTTTTCAGTCATCATGCCTATTGCTATTTGTTGACAGCTGAGACCAAAGTCTTCCAAAGCATGGAGCTGATATGTCACTTGTAGCCACCAAGCCATCCAAGCAGCCGTGCAATCGAGGTTGACGTGTTTTTACCATTGACTTAGAATACTATATTATAGACCAGCTATCTCAATTATTGGCCCCCGTTCTATTTTTAAATATATGGCGGCGTGAATTGTATCATACGTAATTAGTTTTCAGAATCTGATTACTGTATTATTGTAGTATATTATACCTATTATGTACTAGTCTGGTTACAACAGTTTTACAACAAAAAAAAAATCGCAAACAGATCACTGAATCTAAAAATAGCCCTAATAGCCTTTAAATACTTTTTGTATAAAATGTTCGTACCAACTCTTACAAATTACCAACATGGCGTTGATTCGCAACATTCTGAAATTTTCTATATTAATAAATCATTTCAGAGGAAACGGAGATAACATTTAAAATTTTGTCTTTTTAGCAAAATTTTGATGATTTATTTCAAATGGTATATCACTGGACCCCGGAAAATTTACATATGGCCTTAATATATATTAAAGTAAGAAGCGCTAAGAAGGAACTGGAATGAGCCAGTTGTATACAAAGCCGAGTGGCTACACGTTTTCAAGGTGAAGATGCAGCAACTCTATCAATGAGACACGTAAAGGGCATCTCAGACGACGAACATGCGATATATTTTTATCTTAAGATTCAGTCACACAAGGCGAAGATGAATATATATTTTGCTATAAAGATATCTAAGATACCGACCGATGTATCTTAATATAGCATCTTAGCCATCTGTGACACCCTGTACACACTGCAGCATAGCATAGCAGGTATTACAGCACCTTGGTATCACGGACGGCAAAGATTACGATGTTCATACAATATTAAACCTCTACAACGAGTTAATGAAATAACGCAAAACCTCTCAGGTTGTAACTCCATGAAACTAAACAACTTTTGCTCTACAACATTCCCAAAATGCCAAAAATAAAATTCGGATTTTCATACAAATTGACTCGATCAGCTGATCAGTTTGTATGAAAATTCAAATTTTTTTTGAGTTTGGTGAAAGTTGTAGAACAAAAGTTGTTCAGTTTCATGGGCTGAGGCACAGACGGTTAATCAGACACCTGTGCCACCGCGCGCGTCGCGCACTACGTGAGGTGGCACAGGTATCTTAACTTTCCTCTGTACCGTCTGAGAGGTTTTGCGTTATTTCATTAACACGTTGTATATGACGCATATTATAAGATCAAAATATTCACAAATTATCGCTACATCGCTCGGCATTTTAGGCATCTATATAAATATCTTCGCCGGGTGTGATGCTTTGAATTGTTTAGACAGAGATATTTCATCTGAGGAGTCCTTATACAAACTTAGTCTAGCTTTTATTTTTAAACGACATGTCATATTTCGTTTCTTAAAGATCAAAATATATCGCATCTTCGTCGTCTGTAATGCCCCTAATCCTAACCGCAAACTGCAACGCTCGGCACGAACGGTTGGTACATCGCGAATACCGCCCAGCCATCCAGTTCGTATTTAGGTATTATTTTGGCCAGGGGATGAGGCCCGTTCAGAATACCTGGACTCATATGAAATCATTTATTTGAAAGGATCATACAGTGATAGGGTCTATAACTTAGATATGCAAAAACTTACAGCTATAACTTTTTAACCCATAAAACAAGCTCATCATCTTCACAAATTGTCATAGAGTATTATAAATATATTATGTAGTTTATGTAGGGTTTATGAATTTATAAAATATTTATGTATTTTTATATGTAGGTCTATGAATGTATAAGAAAGTATATATATGAATATGTGTCTTAGGTAAATGTTTAATAATGGTCAAATAGCTAATTTTAATGTACTAATCATCCAAAATTTTCTTTTATCCGCACCACCTGTAGGTTGACTGGTAGAAGAGGCCCTAGGAAAAGGTCATAAAACTTACAATATTGATCAATAATGGTCTAACAAACATGAGAAAAATAAAAAAATGCTTTTGGTTGCTCAAAAATGTTAAAATTTGGAATGATTAAATATGTGTTTTTTTTTTAATATTATTTTTTATTTTATTATTGTAGTACAAAATATACTTACTTATCAATTAGAACCTGAGTGACCAAGTTTCGCTCGCTGAAAATACCAAGATAAAGAGGTTCTCTAAGAATGAAACATAGATAGATGTATTTAACTTCCCCGAAACCTCCTTTTCTCTAAGTAAATACTATTTTTTTTATTATATACATATATAATGAAATATATAAGTATAGTTCCAATTAGGTTTTGGGTATATGATAAATGACTGTACACAAACGAATGCGAAATTATAAAAAATAAAATAATTAATAAATATGCATAATAATTTTATAACTAAAAAAGTTTTGCTATAATGGGTACCTAGCTAGACCCAACATCAACTTCTCCAAAGGACCTGTATAGGTGTTGGATAAGTATCCCCCACACAAGCCTCCCAAACAACCGGGCTGATAGTTTAAATAGAACATTTAGCGTAGACAACATAGTATATATAAACATTGTCCAACTAGGCCAGTGTGACGTAAATAGGGTAAACAGAGCACCTTCCGTACAGTGATTAATACGGCATGCCGAAGTCGCCATGGTGTTGTAGTACTAATAATGACGTTCTTCGGAGCATGACCAGACCATATTCACAAACGATCACCCAGCTATGCAGTGCATCGACTTTTTGTCTTAGCGTTTCTACTCTATGACTCTATTTAAACTGCGCCAACACCCAACATTTAACTTTATTAATTATCCAAAGGTTGGCTGAGAAAAATCACTTTAGTACTGGCCGCCGTTGTACCTTCTTATACATGGTAACTGTTTACCCACCAGCCAAATTTTTTGAGCAAGTTTAGTACATAATACTGATTAAGTTTTCATGGAAATAATTACTGAAGTACCTGCGATATAAAAAATCCGACCTCTTATACAGCGCTCAGCATGGGACGACGAAAATGTTATCAGAATTGAACTGAAAAAATCGTACCTACGCTGAATGATAATTTATTCCGTGGATTTTCATATTCATAAAATTAATATTCGCCATATTCAATATTCATAAAATTCGGTACTCCATAAATCAGTTATTAAAGTCAAAAAAAATACTTAAAATATTTAAAGGGTAGATTCCCAAAAGAACATATGTCGAAATATAAAAAATAATAATTTTTGCTTTCTATACCAATATCGAATCAGCTCAACGGTCAACTTGTATGAGAAGCCAACAATTACTTTTCATATTTCGATATTCGTTACTTGGACTGAATTTTCAGTATATTTTGGTAGACTCTGTATACTCGTATTACGATGCTACCCCGATTTTATGAGCGTTGATTTTTCTGTCAAATTTAGTTAGTTAACCGCAACTGCAAACCCTTCCAGACAACCGAGGTAGGTACTTGGATATGTTTGACGAAAACAGGTGAGGTGCAAAGTTAAGACGATACACGGAGTTCAGTGCTGCCCCCATTTGAAATAAATTATTTGTAAGGAAACGGCGATATCATTTAAAATTTTAAGCTGGTTTTAGTAGGTTTCACTAGCTTAAAATTTTAAATGATATCTGCGTTTCCTTACAAATAATTTATTTCAAATGGGGGCAACACTGGACTCCGTGTATCGTCTTAAGAGCCCGTACTACCCTAAAGTTCTTATAGCGATCTTAAATATTATCAATATTAACGAAATAAAACACTTTGAAATAAAAACAAAGGAAAGTTCAGGACTAACTCTAAACATAATAAGTTTCGAAAACACGATTGCTTAAAATTTTCTCGATAGAAAAACCTTGCGAAGTTGCCTCCAAATCACCTCAGAATTATACTAAAACAGAAAGTATATAAGATATACAATAAATTAACACTTGTAATTTTGGATTATAATTGTATTTAACACTAGCTGACCCGGCGAAATTTGTTTCGCCCGTTCCCGTTCCTATTCCCATATTTTCTCACCATTTAAACCTTCCCTGGACTACGACAAACATTTCAAGACCAAAATTAGCCAAATCGGTTCAGCCGTTCTCGAGTTTCAAGCAGACTAACGAACAGCAATTCATTTTTATTTATATATATATATATATATATATAGGTAAGGCAGTTATCATATGTCTAACTTTTTAAATAACTCTTAAATATTCTTTGTAAAACGAAAAAAACCTCAAAACCAGAACCAGCCTCATTGACCCACCACAATTCCCTACGCCCCGCATGGCTCGCTGTCTCGCTTCGGCTAGAGTAAATTTGTGATTTGTGTGCGTGGAAGCGGGAGAAAAATTTAGATTATTGACATCAGTAGCCCTCTTAAAGGCAATTGAAAATAATAATAACAAGTAAACTCTCGGTAAAGCTGATAAATATACGTACATATTATCCATTGCTAGCAGACCATCGCCTGAGGAGTGAAGTAAATGTGTGTTGGCCGGAACTAATTGATAGTTGCTTAGTTCTTGTAAACAAGCCGTGTGATTGGAGTTTAGAGAAGCGAACATTTCTGTTGTCACACATGTGGAAAGATTGCTTATAATTGTATGGCTAGTATACTTACAGGATATATTTTTTCAATGCGCAAATTTGTACAGCCTCTTTACGATATTGACTACTTCTTCATATTAGCGCATTCCCAGTTGCATCCTCAGGTGAAAGTGAAGCTCCCAGGTGAGGACATCGAAGCCCGAGGTGCGTTTTCCCGCTTTATCTTCTCCAAATATAATATACATATCAATAGTCACCCACGGATGCCAAAGACCTTGCGAAAGAAGAAATAGTCGGACGACTTGACTATAGTTTTACGACCGGCTGCCTGCCTGACGTCAACTCTCTTTAGGAATGAATTTGTGCGAAAATCTCTCCTTGTGAATGAAGATGTAGCACAAGACGTTTGTTAGTATTTTAGTCGCCTCATACGACATTCACTGGAAGAGATAGAGGGGTCCTTTTCTAAGCCGAAAACTGCACGGCTGACTTTACAATATTGACTACATTCCACAAGACATATACTCGTACTAATGTCAAACAAACTTCCTGCCACGTACGACCGAACTGTGGAATCAACTTCCTGCAGCGGTGTTCCCGAACCGATACGACATTGAAACCTTCAAAAAACGAGTCTATATCTTTCTGAAAGGCCGGTAACGCTTTTATTACACATCAGGTGACCCGCTTGTTTGTTTGCCGCCCTATAACATAAAAAAGAAAAAAAAAATGTTTTGATATCTCGTTCACAGGACACTTCTAGCGTGTTGGTGAAGAAGGTGTAAAAAGGCATCAAAATTGTGATGAGCAAAAATGCGATGCGGCTAGGCATTTTCGCTCTTTCCCTAGATCGGCTTTTACGAACTGTGCGGGAAGAAAAGCAGCTTGGAACAATAATAATTTAAATCCCACTTCTAAAATTACCCTGCGTTTTATAAATAATAGTACTAAAACGGCTGATGTTTATAATTTCATCAAATTTTCCTTGAAATGTGAATAAAACAATAATGATTTCTACACTTCGCTTACAGCCCAACTTCCGGATGAGTTATCGTGATATTACAGTACAGACATACTTAGTTATTTTACCTTGGTTTCTTGCTTGTACATAAGTACGTACACTCAACGTTGGAAAACCGAAACAATACAATTCAGAATAATCGAGACTTGCACTATTTTTGTATTTTTAACCGACTTCAAAAAAGGAGGAGGTTATCAATTCGACTGTATGTTTTTTATGTATGTTTGTTACGCGATATCTTCGCCAATTGTAAACCGATTTTGATGATTCTTTTTTTATTTGAAAGCCTTTACTACCAAGTTTGTCCCATTTTAATTTGGTGAAGATATGATGAAGAACTTTGGAGTTATGGAAGAAACTCCTAAGAAAATGAAGTCAGTTTTTTTTTAATTTAATTATTTTATCCGACTAAGCCAAAAGGGAAGTCAAAAGGAAGGTTATGTGTTTTGCCGCTATGTACGTTTGTTTGTGAGTCATCTGTTCTCTTGTATTTTCAAAGATATTCATGACACCTTGACACATGTGGTATTTTCAGAAGCGTATTGGCTGTCCGCTGCGGCTATGTGAAGTCGCACTGAATTCACGGTGGCGCCCCCTATAGGCCAAAAGTAATGAACTAAAAATTAAAAAATCGAATCATACCGTATGGAAAAAGAACATTTCAAAAACATATAACGTCTAACAAAATATACTGAAACTATTTTAAGGGTGAATTCAGTCCATGATACTGAACAACTTTCCCCAAGGAACATATATCGAAATATGAAAAATATTTTTTTTTAGTATGTACGTTATGGAACGTGTACTTGCTTCTCGTGTACCTATGTTTTGTTTTTCGTGTGTGTAAGTGGCGAACACTGGTTTCAGGTTTTTCATCTGACACAGCTTACTGTCATACAACGATGATAGCCGGGCACGTACCTTCCGAAGCACAGGGGAGCTCGAGAATTTTGTAAACCACTTGTTGTCATCCCACCAAGTGCGGACCACACCTAGCGTCACTTAACTTGCGAATTCGCTATGCGTACTATCACCGGACCACCGAGCTTCTGGCACAAAGTGGTAATTTAGGTTAGTGTAGTCGAAGGAGTTTTACTATTATCAGTAAAAACGTGTCATTTGCCAAGCGGTCGATTGTTCGCCGGAGACCTACTATGTTTAGGAGCGTTTACCTTCATGGCCTAAAACCGCACGCTCGTAAAATTTATCCAAGCAAAGAGGTTGGTACATCCAGCGTTAGGCAATGTTATTATGATCCACGTGCCTGCAAATATTATGCTGTATTCTAGCGCTTTTGGTGCTGAATGACTGACGAGGCTGTGAGAGAGCGCAACCGCGCGGCGAGCGTGCAAAGTTAACTTAGGGTTGGGACACATGCATCAGCACGGAACAGCATTTTCCTATGCTGCTATCCTTTTCTGTCGTTCTGACATAAAACCGTCCAGCGACGGAACGCCATGGAATCGGCGATGCTATCGCATTCTGTCGCTCTCTCTCGCTCTAGCAAATGACCGGCTAGTTCCATGCTGACAGATGTGTCCCAACTCTTATTAAACCTCATCAGCGGCAACATAGTATATTTATTTATACATACTTAGGTATAGAACGTCTCCGTGGTTCAGTGGTTTCAAATCCCACTGGAAAGCATATAATACTTTGTGAAAGTTGTTTCTAGTCTAGTTAGAATATTGCAGGCATGAATCACCTGATTATCCGAAAAGAAAGATGATTCTGTGCTTCGGAAGGCACGTAAAGCTGTGGGTCCCGAACGCCATCTATTATTTCTTTAAACCTATCCTAGGATTGGTTCTGGTCTCCCTTTAAGGTTGCGGAGGTAAGACGGCAGTCGCTGTGTGTAAAACCAGTAACCTCGTCAAATCACCTAGGCCAGAGAGCCCGCGGGCTCTGAAGCGTTACCGCTGAGGATGCAACTGGGAATACGTGAGGATGATGACGACTCTGACAACGTCTAACAAAATATACTAAGACCATTTTTAGGGTACATTCAGTTCATGATACTGAACAACTTTCCCCAAGGAATATATTATCGAAATGTATAGAATCTCGAATCAGCTGTTCGGTCAACTTGTATGGGAAGCCAAAAATTATTTTTCATATTTCGATATAGGTTTCTTGAAGAAAGTTGTTTAGTTTAGCTGAACGCCGATTTGTATGGAAAGTCGAATTTTTATTTTCGTTTTTGGGACTGAACTTGCCAAAAACGTGGTGTTTAAAAAGTAACCCTGTATTTACAAAAAAAAACACAGATTTCGTGCCTCACACGACTATCGAGCACATTGGAAATGAATTTACGGAATTAAAAAAAATGTCGTTCTGACTTTTTTACATAATTGTTAGGCTACAGGCCTTGTTTTAGGCTCAGGTTTTAGGCTCAAATTGTAGCTGACTAAATTGTCTAGAGGAATTAATCTCAAATTTTCGATATCATTCTTCGTTTTAAAAATATCGAGCTTCAAACTCAAAAATACGGAAAAAAAATTGAATTTTTTTTTTCACTATTTCGTCCTGAACTTTTTCGTTTTTGACTTTCTCGGAAAATTCTTTTTGCACCTTACAACTCTCGTAAATACGCGTCTTTTTGAATTTTTTGATTGAATTGAATTGAAACATTTGAAACATTAAACATCCATTGCAATGGCCAGGGACAGATTAAGATGGCGCAGACAGAAAGAGGCTTATGCCCAGCAGTGGGTCCCTGAAAGCTGACGATGATGATGAAACATTGTTGGCCTCCCATACAAGTTGACCGGTCAGCTGATCCGAGTTTGGAAGGCCAAAATAACATTTCATATTTCGTTAAGTATATGTTCCTTGGGGAAAGTTGTTCTGTATTATGTACTGAACTCACTCTGAAACAGTTTCAGTATATATTTTAGGCGTTATGAATATAATAGTCTTTATTCAGATACAAAAGAATATATCGCCTCACATACATCTGGTATGTTGGTACGCTTTTTATAAGTGAAGACGGCATTCCCAATGATGTTTTGCAGCAAGTGCCGTTGCGCGGAGAAAGTGGTACTCTCGCGTTTACTCTCGGTTCAAAGTCGAGGTCATGGAACTTGTTCTCATTATTTACTTTTCATTGAGAGGAAGTAAAAGTAACTATTTTAAACTATGCCAAATATGACAATGATTCTACGACTATACCACTGAAGCTTCATACATTTTTGCTTCAAATTTTTGGACAACCATAGATGATCGTTTGTACACACATGTCCGTGTGTGAGTGAAACGTAGGGCTATTGCAGATCGATACATCTGCCCTATGCTGTCTCATTATTTTATAGTAATTATTATGTCAGATTCTTAGCGACAAACCTTATTATTATTAAATATGGGTGTGAACATGAAATTAACATTAGCCGGTTAAACTTAAGAGTCCCCTTACCCTACACAGAATCAGAAGAAACGTGGTCTAGCTTTTATGAAAATGCATTTATTTGCATTTGCGTCGTAGGTGAGGTCGCTATATTCCGTCCTTATGTTTGAGTTCAGTGATTACTGATCCACGCATCAACTCGTGAACGAGTGCCGTAGAGACTGCTCAGCTCGTTTTGAAACGACATGTCAGATTTCGGCAACATTTTATAATTCAAAGAAACTGCATTTAATCCCTCGTGCGCCGGGACATTTTGTCCTAGGCATATAATTGGTTTTCACAGTGAAAATATTATTATTATATTACTAGCTAACCCGGCGAAATTCGTTTCGCCCGTTCCCGTTGCTTTTTCCATATTTTCTCACCGTTCAAACCTTCCCTAGACTACGACAAACATTTCAAAGTCAAAATCAGCTAAATTCTCGAGTTTTAGCGAGACAAACGAACAGCAATTGATTTTTTTTATATACAGGCTCTTGTTCCGAAACTTGTTCCCAACATTTGGCTGGTGTTTAAAAGTCAGCCTGTATACACCGTGTTAATGAAAGAACGCAAAACCTATCGGATGGTACCTTAGCCCATGTAACTGAACAACTTTTGTTCAACAACATTCACGAAACTAAAAAAAAAATTAGTTTTCATACAACCTGATCAGCTGATCGAGTCACATTGTATGAAAATCCGATTCTTTTTTTGGATTTCGTGAAAGTTGTTTCGATCTAAGCGGTTGGTGCGAGTCTGAGTTTTGGCTATTTATTCCACACATTAGGTTGCTTTTCCCCCTCCTGTTGTTTAAAACCGTTAACGCCAATAAATGCGTATGCCAGCTAATCCATAATTCTAATTATAAATGCGACATTTTATTTGCTTCAGATTGAAGTGAGACCAAGCATGCAGACAGATTTCATTTAGAAAATGAAATGAAGACCTTTGATTGGTTCTACAAACATTGATTGTTCACAACTAGCTGTAATGTAACTATAAACAATTCAACACTGAAGCTAGCGTGACGCCGCTGACCTACTCCCACAAATTAAAACTGCATCTTTAATGTGCTTGAATCAAGTGTCTTTCACTAGTGTTAACACAAATAAAGATGTTATAGATATAATCCGAGGCTGATCATCACCATACGCCAGACAATTCAAAGCTTATATACAGAAAGTTTACATAATTTGCAAGAAGGCCGGTAGATAAATATTATATACATCGTGTTAATGAAAGAATGCAAAACCTCTCAGATGGTACCTCAGTACATGTAACTGAACAACTTTTGTTCAACAACTTTCACGAAATCCAAAAAACAATTCGGACTTCCATACAAATTGACTCGACAGGTGATCAGTTTGTATGAAAATTAAAATTATTTTTTTTAGTTTCGTGAAGGTGGTGAACAAAAGTGGTTCAGTTACATGGGCTGAGGTACCATCTGAGAGGTTTTGCGTTCTTTCATTAACACGATTAGATGGGACCAATGACTATCTTAAAGACAAAAAAGTCTGGCTTGAGCTTAGCGCACCCTCTTAAAGGTTTCTATTCTTAGACATGTCATGAATTAGGTACGAGTACATTGGTACATACTTATATAAAGAAAGTACTTTGTGAGAAGGCTTATTATAGGACAGATATCTTAAAGACAAAAGAAATATCTGGAGCTTAACGCGGGTCCCACTTAAAGGATTATATTCTTAGACATATCATAATTTAAGTACATTGGTACCTACATACAAAATTAGACATGTCACAGTAGCTATGCCGCAGAGAAGGTACAGAAAAGCAGCGAAAGTACGCGTCACCAGGTGACGCGCAAGGCGCCTCTCAGTGCTGAGCGGACAACGACATCGTCGGGTCGCCGCTGACACTCGCCCTGAAGATGATCGTCTAAATCGATCGAAACCTGGTCGGCCTTTTCCGACTATTACGTGAGTCGACCGTTTTAAATAATCAATTATGAATTTATCTCACGTTATTTTTAATAAAATAACATAGTACATATCTACCTACATACGAGTATATACTTTCAGTAACAATAAAAGTGGCTAGATCGCATCGACATGAATATATAGACTCGTCGTCTTCCTACACGGCCATGTCCCAGATTCGATTATTCATTCATTCTTCATCCTCATAGACTAAACACGAGAGTAGTACAGAAAGGTCAATATATTTTTACCTACCTACGAGTACGTGGTTCAAATTAAATCCTACATATATTTTAACAAACGCGAATGTTGGTAAGTGTGGCTGGATGTACGGATGGATGTATGGATGGTTGTATGGTTATATAGATTTTTAGATTGTAGACCCACGACTAGCTTTTACGATCTTCACGGAAGGGGAGGCGGCTGCATTCTTAATGTGTTTTTTCTTTGTTTTTTTTTCTTATCATATTTATAAAGGTAAAAGTTAAACTGCACATATCTGTTTCATTGGCAACCTTTTATTATTCTTACTTAAATTCTTTACATAATGTTTTGCACTAGAAGAAAGTGATTTCTTGTACTTGTATACCTATTAGTTTTTTTTTCTTTGTTAGCTATCTATGTATTTAATGTATTATATAATCATACACGTATGCTGCGCAATTGGGCGCCAAAAATCCGCCATTATGCTTTCCAAAAATTTTAATATAGCCTATGACTACTACTGGTATTTATTCTGTGCTATGACACTCAAGTGATTAAGATGAATCTAACCACATATAATTTATCAAAATCTATTTAGCCATGTAGTAGTTACGAGGAAACAGAATTATAGGGACAAACATAATAAAACATCAAAAATGTGTAAGCAGCCATCTTGGATCCAAAATCTGATAGTAGTTTCAAGTTGCGCGGGGCACCTCAAAGGGCTCAGAAATTTTGTAGGTTTTTGTAACAGAATGTAGGGGTACAGCCCCCACATACAAAACTTTTGAGCCCTCGGAGGTTCTAGTGAGACGTTACGAGATGTGACTTAATTTTATAAAGGATTTATAGGAAACTTTTGTAAAGCATTTATAGCATATGTAGATAAAAATTATAAATATAAACATTTTTAAACGTTTTACAAACATTAATAACTGAGTAGCAAACAAATAGTTTTTCGATGCATCCATGAAGAAAGTGAAATGTAGGCATATTTATGATGTCTACATTTCACTTCTGTTTTGTTAGTCTATGACGAATTATTCAATCGGTTGACAGATCATTCACTCACTTCATACATTATGGCGGCCGAAATTTGGCAGACCGTATTTAATTTTCAATCAATGAAATCTAGTTACTTACCGATGGAAAGTTATTCCTCTATATTTTGCTTTATTCTTTGAATTACTAGTGCAATATCTCAACACACACCAAGGCATTTTTGACTAAGTTGACAGTGTTTTCTTTAATGAATCGTGGAGTGTATTATGCGCGTATTGCTAGCGAGTGACTAATGTGAGGTGAACAGTGATAGCCTATGATGAATAGAACACTACTGTTGTATGTGGCGTCTTCTCTAGTACGTAAGTAGATAGATCTCGTTGCTAGATCGACTTAAGCTTCATTTCTGCTCTCTGTTCAACTATGCCGGTATCAGCCCCTGCGGCGGTTCGACATTGAACCTGCTTAAACCTTTCACTATGGAAAGCAACGAGTACACAACATACCTACTTCTATTTCATCTTGACTATTCTTGACCAACAAACAGACATACATTTTGATCGATAATATTGAATCAATTTATAGATAAAATTGATTGTATTTAGGTATATTATTATACTTAAAAAAAGTTTTTATTATGTTAACAGAGGTGATCTTACGTCTATAGGTATACTTACTGTGCTATACGATAGTTATCGTTGAGTTAGTATCCCATAACAAAAATTTAAAAAAAAATACTTTGGGGCTAGTTTAATCAGTGTAATTTGTCCCTCTTACGAATATAATATCTGGTTTTTTTTTAAACGTCAAAACAAACATTTTCTATGAGATTTGTATGAAATATCGGGCAGTGACGTCATAGTTTCTTGGAGTCAAATAGCGCCCTTATTATATGTTTTTCTGCATTCAAAATGGATGTGATCAATAACAAGTGACATTTTTTGTGACGATTTATTCTCTTAACAGTACCAAATAATTTATTTTTGACCCAAGAAACTACCCAATTGATTGAAAAGAAATATCTGATATTGAAAATTATTCAAGCGTCAAATTAATAATAGTTCATATAAGGGATCATGTCTGAAAAAAATATTTTATCTTAAAATTGAGCTAATCGGAATAAAATCCTAATTTTGCAATAACTTTATTTCTATACACCTAACGACCTAAGTTTAACTATAGGGTATAGAAAGTTTTAGGTAAGTGATTAGGCACATAGTCTGTGATAGTACTTATAGATTTGTATAATTTTTTAAAACTTTACACAAGCTGATTTCCCGAAATAATTATATTTATTTATTGCGTAAACGATAATTAAAAACATAACAAAGGTACCCCATAATAGCTTCTTCCAATAATATTTTTTTTTCTATTACCTACAGATTTTTCCAAATTCGTTTACAATCACGACATTTTTGAAACTTTCTATTTTCTGAGGCCGCCCTAGAATGTGATGGTCAGACGATATCTCAGAGTACTTATGACAAAAACTGACAAACTGCCGTTACAATAGAGACATGTGGAAGTCTAGTCCATGGAGTCCCATTGTTAGGCAAAGATTAAAGATCTGGGGAGGGCCCTGAAAGGCCGGTAACGCTCTTGTTACACCCTGGTGTTGCAATTGTCCATGGGCAGCGGTGATCACTTAACATCTGGTGACCCGCTTGCTCGTTTGCCGTCCTATAGGTAACATAAAAAAAGAAAAAAAAAATCAGGATTTGTACTCTTATGTATTTTGTGTCAGGGCAAAGAAACGAGACTGCAAAACGGATTTTTTTCTTCTTGTCGTCGGCCATTGCTCTACATCATAGTCGCAGTTCCACACTACGTCATGGTTGAGAATGATTTTATGATGATTTTTTTTTTATTTCTGTGCATATGAAAAGAAAAAACCTTCCGTGTGCAAGTCGGACTCGTACATAAAAAATTCCATACTTCCGTACAATGTTAAAGCTCTGTAAAAAAACACGCCCCCTTTAATTTTTAACATTATCTTATTTTTATTAGTATTTGTTGTTACAGCGATAATACTGGTAATACATAAATCGGTGAAAAATTCAAGTGTCTCGCTATTACGGTTCAAGAGATAGAGCCCTGTGAAAGACGGAAGGAGTCAGAAAGTTATTTAATATATGTATTATTGTAGACAATGCAACTAGCGAGCCGTACAATTTGAACTCCAAAATGTGTAAAGACGAGTCTTTATACCTTTTGGAGTGTTATGAAATTTTTTTTTTAATCCGTCAGTCGTTACGGGCAAAAAAAAAAACAGCGTAAGGCTAGGCTGTTGAGGGTTAGAAGTGTGATCTAAAAATTGTAATTAACAACTATTGTAACTACTTTTACAGAAAATAAATATATTATTTATTTATTTTATTTAAAATTCGGATTAAGAATTTGAAATAAGTATTTTTATTTTTTATAATTAATTGACTGGACAGAAAAATCTGATTTTTTTACAGTAACGAGGTATGTTATTCCTAACCACAGAAAATATCAAGTGTTTTCAAAATTTTCATCAACGTCAAAGTCAAATTTAAAAATTATTTTAGATATTGATGTTAGTCTATAATTGGGTAGATGGCTGGGTCAAAAATAAATTATTTGGTACTATTAAGAGAATAAAACGTCAGAAAATAGTGTCACTTGTCCTGTAACTTGTCATTGATCACATCCATTTTCAACATGATTTCAGATTTATTTATGCAGAAAATAATAAATAAATAGATAAGGACAAATCACACTAATTGAGCTAGCCCCAAAGTAAGATTAAACTTGTGTTACGGGATACTAACTCAACGATACTATATTTTATAATAAATACATACTTATATAGATAAACATCCAAGATCCAGTACAATTTGAAAAAGGCCATTTTCCATTTTGCCCAGGCTGGGGATCGAACCCAGAACCTCCGGATTGGCGGACTAGCGTGTTGACCATTACACCATCGTCGTCGTCAAAAACTGATGATAAGAGCGTTATTTGACTCCACAAAACTATGACGTCACGGTTCTTATTTTCATACAAATTCCATAGAAAATGTTTGTTTTTGACGTTTAGAAAAAAGTATCTGATTTGACTTATTGTCATCTAGCAGATTACCGTATATTAATACCAACTCAAGAGGGACAAGCAAGTCACGCTTAGTGAGGTGAGGATCGAACTCGTGCCTCACAGCAGCACAGCCAGTGCCTAAATCTCTTGGCCACACCACCACAGCGCGCCACAGCTTTTACTGTTTAGTTTTATTATTGTTCGTGTTAGTGTATAATGAAGCTATTTTAACTATTTTAATTTTAGATTTATTTTGTTTGAAAGATGATACATAATTTCGTATAAATGGCTGTATATTAAAACGGGTGAAAGTCGAGGGTCTTAAAAATATTCAATTAGGCTACTTGAATAAGGATGTAAGTGAGAATTTAGTGGGGGTTTTTGCCTGACAAAGTTGAACAAGGTTTCGTTTTGTTTGTCAAGAGTTAAGTGACGACAATTTTCCTTTTTCGTTGTTGACGCTCGGGACTTTTAATGCTTTGCAGTTTCCGGTCAAACAATTCAAGTTCGCTTCCTGTTTATTCATTCTTTTCAAACAACTTTACTTCAAGGACGTACTACCTAATTTCAGACACAATGTATGTGGCAAACCGACCTGTTTTACTGACCTCTTTTAACACCGTTCTTTTCGTATTTTTTATAAGTAAATGTTTAACATTTACTTATAAAAACTTCACTTCAAAAACATAATTAAAATAATACAAGACGAGTTTGCCAAAATTACTTTTTATTTAATTATACAGGGTCTAACCAAATATACTGAAACTAATTTAAGAGTAAATTCAGTCCATGACACTGAACAACTTTCCTTAAGGAACATATATCGAAAAATTAAAAATATTTTTGGTCTTCCATACAATTTGAAGACCAAGGATGAAGTTTTACCAACAAATTAAGGAAGGGTTAGGAGTAAGGTCCTACCAAGACATTAAAAAGATGGCAGAGAGAACAGAGCAATGGAGGCATCTCCACTTAACTCCAGCGAAAGAAAAAGAAGATACAAGTTGACCGATCAGCTGATCCGAGCTTGTATGGAAATCCTAAAAATATTTTTAACATTCCGATATATGTTTCTTGGGGAAAGCTGTTCAGTATCATGGACTGAATTCACCCTTCAAATAGTTTCAGTATATTTCGTTAGACGTTATATATTCATTAGAGCCCTCATCCCCCCCCCCCCCCCCCCCCCCCGTCCGCAATAATGTATTTTTTTTTATTTTTTTATTAGAAATTTGAGTGCGTTTGACCTCTATCTAGCCTTATGGGAAGCTAAGATGAGGTCTAAGGTGTATCACGCAGACTCAAAAAATGCCTGTTCACTCTTGCCTTGAAAATCAAGTTTTGTTAATGAATAAATGAAATATGAAATACAAAACGTATAACTAATATGTAACACTAAATAGGGATTACATTGTCAACCAACTTAATGTTAAAGCCTACAGTATTATCTTTGTATTCATGTTCAGAGGGAATAAAAAAAAATATTATTATTATGTAAAATTTTGGAAAATAAGGTCTTTAAGTGTATCGGGAAACTTCGTAACGTCATTCCCTACATTGCGCGTGGCCCAACCCAACACACACTTAAATTATAATTCGTCATTTGCAATAATAGAAGTGTAATGTGGTCTTATAATGAATATAGTCCTTACATTGCTCATGTACAACAAAATAATTTTATGTAACAAAATACAGAATTTTTTTTTATCAGTTTCAAAAAAATAAATATGTTTATCATTATATCAGTCACAGGAAGTCTTCTGCTGTACATAGGCCTCCCCCAAGGAGTTCCAAACGACCGATTGGAAGTGGTCTGCATCCAGCTATTTCCTGCAACCTTGCTCAGGCCTACCGATCACCTAGCAGGTGGGTGTCCTACGCTGCGCTTGCCGGTACGTAGCCGCCATTCGAGAACCTTTCTGCCTTATCGGCCATCGGTTCTTCGCGCTATGTGATTAGCCCCCTGCCATTTCAATGAACTAATTTGCTGGGCTATGTATGTGACCTTAGTTCTTCTACGAATCTCCTTATTTCTGATTCGATCACGTAGAGAAACACCGAGCATAGGCCTCTCTTTAGCCCGCTGAGCGACCTTGAGCTTTCTTATGAGACTCATAGTAAGGGACCACGTTTCACAGCCATAATTCATTAACACATATTGATACTAGGTATATAATGATACTAGCTGTGCCCGCGACTTCGTTCGCGTGGTTGTCGGAACGTAATGTTATATAGCCTAAAGCCTTCCTCTATAAATGGACTACACAACAAAAAAATAATTTTTCAAATCGGACCATTAGTTCCTGAGATTAGCGCGTTGAAAAACAAAAGCATAGACTAAACAGGAGCATAGACAAACAAAAGCATAGACAATCAGGAGCATAGACAAACAGGAAGAAAACTTGTCGAGAGAATGGGAAAAAGTTATTCTGCACTCTTTCCGACTAACTTTGTATACATATGTACCTATTTATTATAATATGTTGAGGATGACATACAGTATGTGAGCGAACATAACACCTCAATGTTTGAATGGAGGCTGCAGCTACATTACGTCGAGAAAGTACTGTCACTTTCCAAACTGTTTTGAGAACAGCTCGCAATGGCTAAATGCTGATTCACATTCATCCAGTTACCTAACGCCAGTCAAGCTAGCATGCCAGCGCTGGCAAGGTACTGCTAGAGACTGTCACTGATATAAGTATTGATCAGAATTAAGAAATAATAAACATTTGTATATTGGACTAAGATTGGACTGATTGGAAGTAGAAAGGGGAGGCCTTTGCCCAGCAGTGTGACATTGAGGCAAATAAAAAAAACAAGAGCTAACATTTCACCATATACTCGTACTTCAATCCATCGGTTTTCTGGAAAATTAAGGGATAAGACCGCCCATTGTACATGTTCTCTTTCTGTGTATATACGAGTATATGTACAAGTACGAGTAGTATACAATATATATTGGTGTAAAATATTAAGTATTACTTATTTACTCAAAGAAGGAAGACTACTGATCTCCGATCGCGGTTCCCGTTCTATTGAGCCGTGATACTAAAGCATATTTTATAGCATTTATGAAAATACGAAGGCTTATCGCTCCGTATCGTTTCTCGCACAAAGGATTTCTGTTGCTACTCGTATACAACGCACTAAATTACACTTTTTGACGAAGCTTGTTGCTGATGAATTTTTGTTAAGTTTTGATGACGCCTTTGTAAATTACTTTCTGAAATAAATCACACTTTTTGACGAAGCTAATAGTTGCTGATGAATCTTTGTAACCTTTTGACGACGCCTTTGTAAATTACTTTCTAAAATAAATTACACTTTTTGACGAAGCTTGTTGCTGATGAATCTTTGTAACCTTTTGACGACGCCTTTGTAAATAACTTTCTAAAATAAATTACACTTTTTGACGAAGCTAATAGTTGCTGATGAATCTTTGTAACCTTTTGACGACGCCTTTGTAAATAACTTTGTAAAATAAATTACACTTTTTGACGAAGCTTGTTGCTGATGAATCTTTGTAACCTTTTGACGACGCCTTTGTAAATTACTTTCTAAAATAAATTACACTTTTTGACAAAGCTTGTTGCTGATGAATCTTTGTAACCTTTTGACGACGCCTTTGTAAATTACTTTTTGAAATAAATTTATTTTTACACAGATATTTCGTTCATCGTTAATTATTGTGATTCACTAGTACGAGACGCAGCCAGTAGGACTTACGACGTCTACGACTGGATACATGTAAATATGCTTCCATCTAAAGACTAGACGAGGATGAATGAAGTATCTAATGATATGAAAGTCCATTGTTATACGCAAACGCGCCCATATATTTTTACGACTCAAGATGTTCATTCACCATAGGTACTTAGCGGTTATAGGTGTTTCCAATTTAATTTTATGGGTTGCAATAAAATTTGATTTTCATAAAAATGTGCGAGTTGTATGGTGCGTAGTGGAGCACGATTCTAGGCCATTTTAATAATAACTTTCATCATCATTAACTTTCTGCTCACGTCAAGCCACTGGTGGACATAGGCCTCCCTTTTTGCGTCATTCTCTAAGGTCTTATGATTTATTAATGTATTTTTAAAGGGGTTTCTAGGCATTCAAGATGCAGTACTAAAGTACTTAAATTAAATAGTGAAATAAGAAACTAAAAATGGGCGTAAGTCTGGGCATCAATTAAAAATAAGCAAGCTAGCAAAAAAGTCCACTGATTTGCTAAGAAGAGTGGCCTTTCGATTCTTCAAAAGGTGGACTTGGCTCTATCTACCCCATAAGGAGTAAAGACGTGAAATTGTACTTTACTCAAACGTAACAATGGCAACGGACTTTCATCCATAGTGGAACTGGAATCCGTCCGTCTGAAATCCGTTTCTATTATTTTACTCTTCACGGTTTGTTTATTCATACACCCACAAAAACAACTTTCGCCGCCGGCAGGGAATTCCTATCAAATTAATTTCTTTGCACTTTTCTTACTCATGTCATACGCCGCCACCACATGGTTTCATAGAGTTTCATTTCACCTTTTCACTCGTGAGCGTGATACCACAAACTATATAGGGACGTGACTCGCACTGCACTTGTGCACTCTGATCAGCTCTTGCCTCGTGCGACAGCTCCGGCCGGCCCGAACTATAACCCAAACTTTGTAGTCTTATGTTTTCTTTGCCCAAACTAAAGATAATATAATTACTGCCCAAAAGTACTACGAGGACCCCTGATGCTGATAATCTAAATTTTGCTCTCGCTTCCACGCACACAAATTTACTCTAGCCGAACCATACAGCGAGCCATGCGGGGAGGGAAGAATCACGGCGGGTCAATGAGGCTGGTTTACACGTTTCTGGTATTTAAGGTTTTTTTCTTTTTATAAAAAATATCTAAGAGTTATTTAAAAAGTAAGACTCATATATGATGACTGCCTTATGTTTATTACAATTATAATCTAAAGTTACAAGGGCTAATTCATTGTATATCTTGAATACTAGCCGTTTTAGTATAATTCGGAGGTGATATGGAGGCAACTTCGTTTTTTTCTATCGAGAAAATTTTAAGCAATCGTGTTTTTGATGCAATGACTAGAGCATGACTAGTTTTGGTCCTGAACTTTGCTGTGTTTTTATTTCAAAGTAAGTATTTCGTTAATATTGATAATATTTAAGGTGAAGGTATAGGCAAATGGCCTTGAAGTGGCGCCCTCATTTGAAATAAATTGTTAACTCGTAAATATGGAGATAATTTCCATATTGCTCTTCGACATGCACTAGATAGCCCTTTAAATTATTTTATGAACCACCGTTGAAAGTACCTATTTACATTAGTCCGTCTAGCTTTAAAACTTGCCTCCGCCAAAAGTGGCCACGGCAAGTTTTAAAGCTAGACGGATCACCAATAATAGTTTCAACGGCAGTTCATAAAATAATTTAAAGGCCTATCTAGTGCATGACGAAGAGCAATATGGATATTATCACCATATTTACGAGTTAACAATTTATTTCACACTTTAAGGCCGTTTGCCTATATCTTCACCTTAAGATCGCTCTAAGTACTGTCAGGGTCATACGCAGTCCCACTCGTATTAAGACCGGGACTCTTATAAAGATGCGTGAAGCCGGGACATAGAGACAGTCACGTACCTAAACACCTATAGTGGAAATTGCTAAAGTAACAAGCATTGACATAGAATTTAAAGACAGCTACCCCACACATGGGCCCTAATTTGAATATATGGCAGCGAGAATTTTATCATACTTACGTATTTAATTTTCAAATAATGAAATCTGGTCACTTACCGATGGAAAGTTATTTCTTTACATTGGCCGTGTTCCTTGAATTATTCCTACAGTATTTGTAACTTGTAACGCACACTAAGGAATTTTTTGTATTTGTAGTAGTTTGTATTTTGTATTTGTAGATGTATCATGAAATTTTTAATACAAACGATAACAAAACCCGTATTCGAATACCTACATCTTTTGACGTGACAACGTCTTAAATTAGGTTGCGGCTGGGAGTCACTTATGAAAAAGTGTAACGCTCGGTAACGTTACGATGAGTCACCGAACGAGAGAGAGGCCCGCCGAATGCCTTGCGTCTCTCTCCCACTCAACTATGATCGGTCTGCCGCCGTTGTCACGTAAAATCTTCGCCCGTAAAACCGACTTTACAGGCAACCATTTTTTATTTTTATTCAAACATTTTCATACAAATATATACTGTCGCCTTTTCCCCACTGATTGCCAGTCTTGTTAAATATTTGGACAACCATACAACCATACAAATACAACATAAGTTTGACGTGTCGGTCGGTCTGTCTGTCTGTCTATCTGTCTGTTGGTCTGTCTGTGGCATCATAGCGGTCGAACGGATGGACCGTTTTTCATGCGGTTTTTTTACATGAAAGCAAGTTCCCTTAATATGTTTGATGAAATTTCGTTCAGCCGTTTAAAAGTTATTGGGGGGTAACGCTTGAAAGTCAGGGCTTTCTTTAGCAAATAATAGATGGCGCTACGGATATCAAGTTGTATCGGTAGTTCCGCTACTCATCACTAGATGGCGTTCTTGAAAGTCAGGGCTTTCTCTAGCAAATAATAGATGGCGCTTGAGAATTTGGTGAGTAGAAAGTGAAATTTTGGCTTTGTTTACTATCTTTCATTAAAATCTCATGTTAGTAAAAAAGTTACCGTCAGACGATAATCACGGACAAAGTCGCGGGTACCAGTTAGTCATGAAACATGTTTGAGTGCCAATATGAAATCATTTAATTTTAGTTTGTATTGCAATATACTCGTACATTAGCTCCGTTTGTGTAACATCCGATTTCATTTCAATATGCTCCACTATTTTAGCATTCAGGAAAAGATGCCTACAATGCAGGGATGATGACCATGCATGCATGAGACCTATTTTTTAGGAAAATTGGAGCGAGAAGATAAATAGAGCCGACCCCGCACTGATTTATGGGAACATATTATTATGGCTAGGTAAAACGATCGTATACAGGATCTCACAATATAAGTCCCATATAAGTCGATCGATCAGCTGATCCAAGTTTGTATGGAAAGCAAAAAAATTATTTTTTCATGTTTTGATACTTATATGCACCTATGTATTTGATGGAGCCGAGTAGCGCCTTTGTCGGGCCGCCGACAAAGTATGCAAATCATTTGGGCGAATAGACTTTTGACTTTGGAAATGTTTTTTCGAAAACGAAAAAAGTGATTTTGGCGCTCGATAAAGTCAGAACGACATTTTTCGAATTCCGTAGATTAATATTTACAATGTGCTCGATAGTCGTGTGAGGCACGAAATCTGTGATTTTTTTTGTAATAAGTTATGTCACATTCTATCTACTTACATGACTACGAGTATTGTTATATATGATTATAGGTGTGATTCATTGATATAGAATAGGTAGGTATATGGCGGCGTGAATTTTATCATACGTAAGTAGGTATTTAATTTTCAAACAATTAAATCGTTCACCCATGTGTTACTTACCGATGGAAAGTTATATCTTCACCAAGGCATTTTTAATTCGGTATGTTTACCATGTATTCGTATGGTTTTCGTTTTTATACTATCGAGAATACTAGGCGTGTAAGAGCTAGCAAGCTACTACCTAAGTGAAGTTTATGGAGACAGCTACAATACAATTGAACGGGACAAAACAGTGATATATGTGGTGTCTTCTATAGTGGTATATAATAGCTTTTTAAGTACGATTACTGAGTGGCGATGAATTACGTAGGTGCTTACATAAGTATTTACCAGAAATTAGGATGTGGGAAAATGAAAAAATATCTGTTTATGCGAGATGCACGCATGCAAAACGTCTGAAGGTTACTATGATGAGATTGTATTTACTACCTTTACGTACACAATTCCTTGAAAAAAAAGATAGAAGGAAATCGAGTATTAGGAAAACTTAAAGATTTTTTTAAAATCAAATATAAGATGAATTAAATGTGAAAACTTATAAGGAGGTTAAGGCCATAATTGAATTTTTCGGGGTCCAGTGCTGCCCCCATTTGAAATAAATTATTTGAAAGGAAACGAAGATATAATTTAAAATTTTGCCTCTAGTAGTAAGCCCTAGATAACTCTTTCAACTATTGACGAACGTGAAGCTTTTCTTTGCACATTTGCCAGAAGTGGCCGTTTTTCGCAAATGTGCGAAGAAAAGCTTCACGTTCTCACTTTAAACTGTTAAGGCCGTACCTGAATTTTCCGGCGTCCAGTGCTGCCCCCATTTAAAATAAATCATTTTAAAGAAAACGGAGAAATCATTTAAAATTTTGCTACAACCAAGTCCTAGATAACCCTCCAAACTATTTTGTGAACTACCTTACTGTTTATAGTTTATAATAAGAACGTTAAGCTTTACTACGCACATTTGCGAAAAGTGGCCATTTTTCGCAAATGTGCGTAGTAAAGCTTAACGTTCTCACTTTAAACTGTAAAAAGTAGTTCAACAGTAATTCATAAATTAGTTAAAGGGTTATCTAGAGCTTAGTAGTCTCGTAGAGACAAAATTTAAAATTATGTCTCTGTTTTCTTTCAAAGAATTTATTTCAAATGGGAGCAGCACTGGACCCCGGAAAATTCAAGTATGGCCTTAAGGTGATACATGAATTTTTCGGGGTCTAGTGCAGTCCAGTGCCATTTGAAATAAATTGTCTTTGGGAAGCCCTAGATAACCCTTCAGACTATCTTATGAACTACTGTTTACAGTGAGAACGTTAAGCTTTTCTACGCATTTTTGCCAAAAGTGGCCGTTCTACGCATTTTTGCAGAAAACGGTAACTTTTGGGAAATTTGTTTTACTGTGGCAGCTATAACAACAAATACTAAAAATAAGAAAAAATAAAGGAGTTCGTCATAATATATGATTCAATCATGTCAAATAATTTTCATAATACAATAGATTAGATTTGTAATTAACAAAATTATCAAATTGAAATGTATGCAGTGACACATCCGATTCATAATTATTATGCATGTCAATATTAGTATGAATTCAACTGTCACATATACTTACCTGTGAGGTGTTAGGTGAGTTATTGTCATTTAGAACGTCTTACGTTGTACGTCAACACGTCGTACAAATTTTAAATTTGAATAATTATTTACATTTATTTTTTCTTTTATTCTCCATAGGTAGTAGTCGCCTCTTTGGCGTAGGCCTCCCCCAAAGTTCTCTAACATGTTCGATCTCAAATTTATTGTACCCAGTCATGTCCTGCTATTTTCCTAAAAATATCTCGCCATCTTATTTTAGGCCTTCTTCTGCTTCTTTTGTTGTTTCTTGGTATCCATGACCATTCGGTCATCTTCTTAGTAAGACTTGAGTTGTTCATTCTGTATATATGTATCTTGCCCATTTCTTTTAATATAAGTTATCTTGTCCTGTACCTAACGTCTCGCGATCGTGAGTCGGTAGATAAGACACGTTATAGGTACCTTGGCCCTTGCTTTGTACAGGTATGAACAAATGCAAGAGTACTGACAACAAGCGTACTTTGCTAGAAAGCTAAAATCCTGTACCTATTCTTTCTAGATGTCTCTACTATTTGGCCCGCAACAATACAAAGGATGCTGGGTACGGCTGACGGTGTTCAAAACAAATCAAAGATGACGTTGGTTCTTCGTAGAAAATAAACGGAAACCAAATTATACAACCATCTTTCAAAAATTAAGCTGCACCATTACGAAACCATCTACTTCCGAACTAGTAACTCCATCTAGAATCTAGAACTTTCAACTATAAATCGAATTACGCTTCAAAGGCTGAAGGTTGTCAATCTTGGATTATTCGTGCATGGTTCAGGTCTTGTTTTTTTTTACGCGATAAAAGTAATTTATCGAGTACTAGCTGTGCCCGCGACTTCGTTCGCGTGGTTGTCGGAATGTTATATAGCCTAAAGCCTTCCTCTATAAATGGACTACCCAACAAAAAAAGAATTTTTCAAATCGGACCATTAGTTCCTGAGATTAGCGCGTTTAAACAAACAAACAAACTCTTCCGCTTTATAATATTAGTATAGATTTGCAAAAAGTGGGCACACTTAGTCAATGCATAGTATAACAAGGTCGCTTCTCGCCGTATGTCCCTTTGTATGTATGTGTGCCCCTATTTGAAATAAAATTATTTATTTGCCCCTATTTGCCAAAAGTGGCCGTTTTTCGCAAAAATGCAAACTAAAGCTTAACGTTCTCACTTTAAACTGTAAACAGTGGTTCATAAAATAGTTTGAAGGGTTATCTAGGTTTTACTAGCTCAAAATTTTAAATGATATATCTCCGTTTCCTAACAAATAATTTATTTCAAATGGGAGCAGCACTGGACTCCGTGTATCGTCGTAATGGCTTTTTATTTCCTAGTATTTGTATGTAATTTGTATTTATAGCTATAAGTCTTCCTAAAATGTAACAAATAAATAAAAATGTATGTTAGATCTTTTGAACTACGCAACGGATTTCAAAGCGGTATTCATCAATAGATGGAGCGATTACAACGAAATTTATTGTAAGCATAGAAGTCGGGGCGGGCCGCTAGTCTGTTAAAAACTAGCTGTATTGCAAAAGAAAGTGCAAGTATTTACAATGTCAATCAATGTCAGCGCCATAATGTCGTCATCTCTCAGATTTCGAGTTTATTATCACTTTCGATGTGAACAAAAAAATCTAGGTCTTTGATGTGGACCATCATCATTATAAAACTGAGCTATACAATAACGTCACTTTCGAGTTTTTGGCGGGAAGTCAAGGGGTTCGGTTGGGGTTTTCTTTAAATTATTTTGCAAATTGATTTTAGTGGACTTTATAATATGAAATTGGTGCTGTTTGGTGTTATAAATGCTCATGCTCATGAACAATATGTGAAATAGTTAAAGTGGACAGTCATAGTACGGCTGAAGTTATATTTGTTTCCCGGACTGTGTGGGCGTCTTCGGGCGTCGTCCGCCACTCAATCGGCTATGAAAACCAGTGGACTCGTATAGATTTGTCGCCAGAAGCTCCCTTAAATCAGTCAAAGGCCTACACCAACCTTTGATTGTAATTTGTTAGGACAAAATAATTTCTTACGTTTTATTAACTTTTTCCTGGCTAAATACGCAGTAGCGTCAAGGCATTAATAAAAAAATAAAAAACTCACTTTCCCCTTTTTACCCGACTGCGCAAGGAGGGTTATGTTTTCGAGTGTTTGTATGTATGTTGTCTATGGCTATTTCTATTGCACGCTCTGCAGCCTAAACGGGTTGATGGATTTTAGCTTATGAGGTGTCTCAGATTTATCTAAATTGTCATATTGATACTGGATAAGCATAATTAAAAAAACAACAAAAAAGTGAAAAACGGAACCCTTATAGGATCACTCGTGCGTCTGTCTGTCCGTCCGTCCGTCCGTTTGAAAAGGGTCATTTTCCTACTTGCCCTAGCTAGTCCGCCAATCCGGAGGTTTTGGGTTCGATCCCCAATCCAAAACCTCCGGATTGGCGGACTAGCGTGTTGGCCATTACGCCACGGTTTCTACGGGTCTTGGGAGAATTTTGCAAATCGGTTAATGAAAGACTGAGTAGGTAACAAACAGAAAAAAACTCTTTGCTTAATTGTTTGATGTCTTTATTGTACAAAATATACATTCAATTACAGATCACATAAAAATTATATTTTTTTATAGTAATTGAAAAAAAAAAGAAACTGCAGGTACATCGTACTTATATTCTTTACCGTTTCCAGAGTTGCAGTCACAATGCCGAGCTCACCACTGCCGTCGTCAGACCTATATCTCAATCACAAGATGGCCGCCATGGATGAGGACATCCCCATAATTTCTGCCAGCACAAGTCAGTTGAAGAATAGGACTCACGAGTAAGTGCAACTGTTGTATTTACATAAACCCATCATAAACCTACCTTTTTTAGAGTTTCTAAGTCCAGACAAGGAAACCTTAATATACTTTTGCCATATCCATCCTGACTCGACTGTTAGATATTGGGTACTAGAAAACTGTTATTTTGCAAGGGTATATTTTCGGAACCGACACGCACTTGACCGGTTTATTTAACCTATGATGATCCATTGTTGGTCATAAATCTTCCCTATTGACTTCCATTTTTCTCTATCTAAACTTTCCCTTTCCTCAAATTAGCTGATATTTTACAGTTCTTTATAAAGATTTTTTGTATTAGCCATGTTGTGTACCACAGCTGAGCACACGACTCTCCTTCTTTTTATTAGCCATGTTGTGTACCACAGGTGGGCACACGACTCTCCTTCTTTTTATTAGCCATGTTGTGTACCACAGGTGGGCACACGACTCTCCTTCTTTTGTATTAGCCATGTTGTGTACCACAGCTGAGCACACGACTCTCCTTCTTTTTATTAGCCATGTTGTGTACCACAGGTGGGCACACGACTCTCCTTCTTTTTATTAGCCATGTTGTGTACCACAGGTGGGCACACGACTCTCCTTCTTTTGTATTAGCCATGTTGTGTACCACAGGTGGGCACACGACTCTCCTTCTTTTTTATTAGCCATGTTGTGTACCACAGGTGGGCACACGACTCTCCTTCTTTTCACTACGTATCTGTATCCCGAGCAATTTATTGCCATTCACATGTCAAATTTCGGCATTTTTTTTTATTACAAAGAAATTACATATATTTCATTTATCTCTATCTTACGTAGAGTTTGTGACAGAGACGGACTGAACCCGTCGCGGGCGTCCGCTGGACGTAGTTTCAAGCCTAAAAGTTTTGCAAACTGTACCATCGTCCATCTCACATCTCAATGAAAGAGTTTATGCGAGGGTTTCAATTTATTGCATTTCAGATGGCAAATAGTGTGGAGGAACGTGCTGGCGTTTGTGTACTTGCACGTGGCGGCTCTGTACGGACTTTACCTCATGTTCGCAGGCTGCGTCAGAATCTGGACCATACTCTTTGGTAAGTACCTATATGTAAGCTCGATAAGCGAACGAGCGAAGCGAGCTGAATTCTAAGGCGTTACCTCGAGTTATTCCGGTCTGATCCACCAAACGGATCCACTCTTTATTATTATTATTACTTTTGTCCGGTCTAATCCATTCTAAAGTTGATTAGTCAGTCAAGAAAACAGTAGTAGTACAGTCAAGAAAAAAACAGTTTGTGATGCAATAATAATCAGTTTTTCTTAATTATAATCAATCACAGATACCTAATCATAAATTTGCACCTTTGAGTTAGATAACATAAAATAAAATTGTGAATAATTACCCTGTGACACATGAACAATATTACGAACTTAACTTGTCTGTGATTGGTCACTTTGAAATTATTAGACAATGCAGTACCACATTCCTTTGGACACAGGTAAAGAAAATACAAAGGAATAAAACTGTGGACTTGGTCGGTATGATAACGATTTTCTAATATTGTATATCACTCCCCACTGTTTTTCAGTTATAAAAAATTCTAATGAAGAAGGTAGCCGATAATTTATTATACCAGATCAAAAAATATTTTCTAGCAAAAATATTTTGTTAATGACTGTACCAAAAATATGCGCTATGGGGATCCGACCGGAATACAATATTTAATTATTCATTCCGATCCCCTGGACGGGGGATCAGAACGGAAGAAAAATAATTAAAATAATCGGATCCACAAGCTAGGGTATCAGATTTTGGGGATCAGAACGGAATAACTCGTTACTCTATGTGCGAGAGATTCGCTACTTGCATCAACTCGCCGCGATGATGTCCCCGAGTGGAGATTGGTTCACAGAGTCAGTATACATAGTCACTATAGTCCAGTGGTCAAGGCGTTTGCCTTATGATCCGGAGATCATGAGTTCAACTACCACTGGGAAGCATACTTTGTAACAAAGTTGTTTCCAATATTGCAGGCTTGAAGCGGAACTATACGAAAAGAAACCCCGAAACGCCATCCAACCACCAACCATCCAAGCCAACGCCAGTGTTTAAAACCTATCCTAGGATTGGTTCTGGCCTACCCTTTGGGTTGCGGAGGTCAGACGGCAGTCGCTCTGTGTAAAACCCAGTAACGTCGTCAAATCACCTAGGTCAGGTAGCGGACCCCGGACTCTAAAGAGTTACCGCTGAAGATGCAACCGGAAATACGGGAGGAAGATTTTTACTCAGGATGTTGATGATGAGTCAGTTTAGAATTAGGTGGCACGGCGAAAATGTCGTCGGCAGTACCTGCCCTGAAGTACAACATGGCAGTATTACTAAAACAATAAAATATATGATCTGAAAAATCTTTAAGACTATATGTCTTAAAGATATGTGCTACCGAAATCGTGTCCTAAGAATATATGATACGACGAATATTAAGGCCCATTTACACAGTGCAAGTTTCTTGCCTGTTGCATACAATTTTATTGAAGCAATAAATGATTTGTATGGCTGACGTTCTGTTTAGACCATGCAAGTTTTCTATTGCTTCAATTTAATTGTATGCAACAGGCAAGAAACTTGCACCGTGTAAATGGGCCTTTACTTTGATTCGATAGAAAAAAAACACAAATAGGTATACCTCTAATTTTATTTCAACGAGTAGAACTGTAATAAAATGTATGGGAACACTATGGATTTTTTGTAGGATTATACTAAAGAATTATAGTTTGTTTTTTTAAATAAAATGTAAAGGTATCACAGATCTGTATACATCGTGTTAATGAAAGAATGCAAAACCTCTCAGACGGTACCTCAGCCTATGTACCTAACTGAACAACTTTTGTTCAACAACTTTCACAAACTAAAAAAAAATTTGAGTCTTCATGCAAACTGATCGAGTCAATTTGTATGAATAGCGAATTTTTTTTTGGATTTCGTGAAAATTGTTAAACAAAAGTTGTTCAGTTACATGGGCTGAGATACTATCTGAGAGGTTTTGCGTTTTTTCAGCTAAAATATTACGAGCATAAAAGGTACGCTCACACGCGCGCTTCGGATTCGCCCCTGTGTCTATTCTATTGTACCAGCTGGCGCAAGTAAGCCTCTTAAAACATGTGTAAACGGTTACAATACTCGGACCATGGAGCCCTTCACCTTTTTAATTAGAAATATATATATTTCCAGCCTTAAGTTTCGCGGTGATATCTGCCATGGGGGTGACGGCCGGCGCGCACCGGCTGTGGGCACACCGAGCGTACAAGGCGCGCTGGCCTCTGCGGGTGTTCCTCGCGGCCTTGCAGACCATGGCCTTCCAAAACCACATTTACGAATGGGTGCGCGACCACAGGTAACCGCGGTCAGCCGCACAACATTACTACAAACTTATTTTTTAAGCAACTTCAAAAATTAAGGAGCTACATAATTCGAATGGTCGTTCCCATAGTTTGTAGCTTTTGCAATAAAACCTTCAATAAGTGATATATTTATCCTACATTTAATAAAAAAAAATGACTTTGACTTTGACTTGGAATGTGGATGTATAGGTATGTTTTATTTTTATGTATGTTCCCTCATACTTCTCCGTTTTTGAATGATTTAGAAAATTATTTTTTTGTTTAAAGGGTATATGTGTAAGTTGGTCTCATTGTCACCAGAATGATGGCATCCTCGAGAAATCGAAGGAACTCCTCTTATTATTCTGTGAACACATAGTGCTTGTGATGATTTACGAGTATTCCTTCGTTTGATTATTTCCCTTTCGGGCGACAAGTACAATGGGGTGGCAAAATCAAGAATTCCTGTTGTCATTAAAATAATAAATCGTTATTGATCTAGGTAACATGCAAAGGTAAACAGTGAATCCCACACTAGGCTAGGCCTGTATCGTGGGTATCACAACCAAACAATTGGGTATTTTAGTGGGTCTAAAATAAATTATCTGATACTGTTAATAGAATAAAACGTCACAAAATAATGCCAATTGTCATTAATCACATCCACTTTGAATGTGATGTTAGATTTATTAATGCAGAAAAACGGATATTAAGAATCGCCTTACCCTAGACTTTCCCATACAAACGTAGTCTACGTTTTATTTTGAAACGACATGTCAGATCTCGGTAAAAATTTGTAACTTTAAAGAAATTGCATATATCGAGGGTTATAATTGGTTTTCACAGTCAAAATATGAACTTGAAAGAAAATATAAGGGTGTAGACATTTTCCATACTGATGGTCAAAAATTATATAATACACTATATTCTCTTTCAAGTTCATATTTTGACTGTGAAAACCAATTATAACCCTCGATATATGCAATTTCTTTAAAGTTACAAATTTTTACCGAGATCTGACATGTCGTTTCAAAATAAAACGTAGACTACGTTTGTATGGGAAACTCTAATTCTGTCTAGGGTAACGGGACTCTTAAGAGCGCTATTTGATCCAAGGAACCATGACATATATCATAAATCGATATTTCATACAAATCCCATAGAGATTGTTTGTTTTTGACGTTAAGAAAAAGTATATGATTTGACTTGTTGCAAAATAGCGTATTAATTCGTATTAAAATACTCAACTATGACGCGACATTACAATAGTCAAATCTACAAAAAACAAGTGTGTCTTACAATTGAAGCTGAACGGCAAAAACACCAGCACTATATTACATAAGTATAATGTTATACATATTACGTTGATTGCTCGCAGGGTACACCACAAGTTCACAGAAACTGACGCCGACCCGCACAACGCCAAGCGCGGGTTCTTTTTCTCGCACATCGGCTGGCTGATGGTCCGCAAGCACAAGGAGGTGTTCGAGAAGGGCGCCACCGTCGACATGTCTGACCTCGAGAAAGACCCCGTTGTCATGTTCCAAAAGAAGTAAGTACACAGATACCATCTCGTCATCATAATCATCATCAGGTCTTTTTAAGTCTCCACTACAGGATCACGACCCCCTCTGTACTACCAGAGCCATACTTGGACAGAGAAGTTAAAGGATTTGGCCTACACTCTCCACGCTGGCCAGACGGGTTGGAGAGGTCTCGTTGATGTTTGTAAACTTTGTTTAGCTAGTCTTTCCAGTCGCCTTCTACAACATCCACGGGAACACTTGGAGTGATTCTATTCTACTATGCCGAAGACCATACGGCACACCATCACGGGTTTATCCAGAGCCTTGATAAATACAATTTGAGGTCAAGAAAGAGAGATATTTCCAAATAACCGATTTTTGCGAGGTCTCACTGATGTTTATATTATAAGCTTTGTTTAGCTTGTGTTTCCTAAGTCGCCTTCTACGAAATCGACGGGAAGACTTAGAGTTGTCCTATATATTCTACTCTGCCGGGAACCACACGGCTTAAAAGTACCTGCAAAAGCCTAATTACTGAATGCATATTAGATCATTTGATTCTTTACTACACTTCACTTATTATTGATATCCTACTTAAATCCTAAAGAACCGGTAAATATTTCCAGAACTTACTTGTTCGTGATGCCACTGGTCTGCTTCGTGATCCCTGCGTGGATACCTATATACTACTGGGGGGAGGACCCTTGGAGCTCATGGTACGCAGCTGCCATCGCAAGATACACCATCACACTTCACTTCACCTGGCTGGTCAACTCTGCTGCCCATATTTGGGGCAATAGGCCTTATGACAAGTGAGTAGAGTTTGCTTTTGGTATAAGTATACAAAGTGGAAAATTCATTAGCGTAATAAATAAAAGCACATACTTGTAACACAGAATACATAAGAGTACAAACAGAATGGAATCTCACAGCGTCTCCCGCAAATTGGCGTCCCCGCCCCTCTCCCCCGCACTATGTGCCCCTTATTGCACTCTAAACCAGGGTTTAGTTACTAGCCGCACGTAATTCGCGACGTGTCTTGTCTTGAGAACTGTCAACCAATAGTAACCATCATGGTGAGAAGACGCGCATATAGTACCTAATGTTTATCCACCTAATACAACAAAGAACGTATATTTCATAGATTTCCGAGTGATGAAAACAGGTAAGCAAAGCAACAATATAATTTCACGTTATTACCCAGCAACCATCTTGAACACCGATTGATATACATACCCTTCTCGCTCTCTTGCATTGGCGGGAGAATACACAAGAGCAAGAGGGGTATTATCAATCGGTGTTCAAACTATTTACTGGGTAGTTACTACGTACATTTTTATTTACCTTTTCTGCGATCTAGTGGTTGAATGGGAGCAAAAATATGACGATCTAAAATAGATTTGTCATCTGCCTATCATTCGAATACGCCTTGTAATAATAAAATCATAAGGTTATTCGCTACGCTACATACGGATACGCACAACATATTAGGTACATTGTTGCGGCGTCTTTTACAATACTGATATTTTTTATCTAAAACTTGTTATGCCATGATTGGTATTGGTTTTTCATTGTGTGTGCATGATTGTAATGTTCTTGTAGCCATAGGTATTTTTGTTCGTGTTTGTTCACCTATTTCGCAGAAATGAGTTATAAACTGTTTTCATACATTTCTTAATAATTTTTTATTATAATTGGGATACATAAGACCAACTGGTAACAATTTAGTTTCTAGTTGGTCTTATGTATATGTATCATGGACTGAATTTAGCATTGAAATAGTTTCAGTATATTTTGTAAGACCCTGTAGGTATATTGTAATTAGGTCTTCACAGGCAGTTCACAGGCACTTTGACACGTGAATAATATTTTAGTGTACATTACGTACGTGAATTGTTTATTTGAATTTAAAATATTTTTTCTATATTTTTAAAGCTACCAATACTCGCAACGAACACTGCTGAGAAGAAACGCCGAAAGAAACTCATTTACACTATTGGTCTCGCCAGAGGGGCTTTGTCAGTTAAGATTAAGACCGCGTATGGCCCTGATAGTACTTAGAACGATCTTAAATATTATCAATATTAACAAAATACTCACTTTGAAATAAAAACACAGCAAAGTTCAGAACTAACTTATTATATGTTTCAAAAACACGATTGCTTTTAAAATTATCTCGATAAAAAAAATATTGCGAAGTTGCCTCCAAATCACCGCCGAATTATACTAATACGGCTAATATTCAATAAATACACTAAGCCCTTGTAACTTTAGATTATAATTGTACCATTAAATATTTTTTGTAAAACAAGAATTTTTCGTAAAATTCACTTAAAGACACCTAAAAAGGGTATTTAAATCACTTCAGCAATGTACCTCGGTCTAAGGTCACACGCGTGTCTTAGCAGGATAATCCGGAAAAGTTACCTAGACACCTCGCTCACACTCACATAGACGCAGATGCCAAGTAGATTTCCGCGGGATATAGTGCTATAATGCAATTGTTGACAATGACAAGCCGTGCGTGGATGCGTGATAAACATTTGTTTATTTTTATTGAATTTAATCATATTTACCGTATCGTTTTGCGCCGAATATGTGAATATATTATAAGAGTGTATTTAGTGCGTTACATTATAAATGACTCAACAATAATCAGTAAAGTGAACTAATGGTGAAATGGATATGGACAATGGACATAATAAAAAATTTTGTGAAGTGATATTATGAAGCTGTTTTCGACTTTTCTGTAACATTTAATACATATAAAGCAGAATATTTTTTACGTCGTTGTGTTCGCATATCTCCAGGTATGGAAAGATATAATCGTATATATAAAGTGGAAGGGTCATACCCGTAATAAATCGAACCACTGTCTATACTAGATCATTGTAGTATAATTAAATTAAAATTACAGCCGAAAAACAAAAACAAAATTCCGCATTTCGATACAAAAGTGTGCGGCTGCCCGGGCGACTTGTATGAGAACGTCGAAATTTTTTTTGGTTTTTTGACTGTTATTTTAATTTCATTATACTTACTTTAGTGATCTAGTATAGCCGGTGGTTCGATTTATTACGGGTATGTCCCTTCCACGTTGTATGTCGAACTCGTTAGTAAGTAAGTATTAAATTAATTCTGCGGTGCGACCCTAAGTATAAAACTCACACATCGACGTAGATTCATAGATTCAGAGTAACATATATACCTACTACTACTACAAACGAAACAATTTATCTGTACACGATAAATTGTTTCGTTTGTAGTAGTAGTAGGTATATATGTTACTCTGAATCTATGAAGTGTCATACCAGTGCTTGTACTAATATTTAATGGAGGAGGCATGATTAATTTGCATACAGCAAAGAATTATTGAAATACAATACACCCAGTAGTTTTCGAGAAAATCAATTTTGAAATTTCAGTTGCATCGTATATACGTAATGAAAAAAATTGATGAATTGAAAATTACGTTTTTTTTATTTAATATTAATTAAAAATTTAAATTGTAATACAGCTTGTGTCTAATGTCTTTTCCACGTTGTATATTACGGAGTCAGCTTTATTTAGTTAGAGAGCTAGAAAATAAAATAAACTTTAGTTTATCCGGGTTCACTTAGTAAACCCAAGTTTTGTGGGTAAAGTGCGAATATTACATCAAAATTAATGTGTTCGGCGTTTACCCGTACACACTTTGGTCTATCCAGCACTGGTTGGGTAATGTTAGGTGTACATTGCATATTTTCTGAGCACATGGCACAAAATGGCAACTGACATTTTGCTTTTCTGTAACTTTTCATTGGTGTCCACGGTCCGGGAATTAAACTCGTTCTTTTTTTTATCAAAGCCCTCGCTCGATATGTACATTACTTCGAATTATTTTTATTTCTTTCCAGATACATAGGCGCTACTGACAACAAGACAGTGGCAATCTGTGCGTTCGGCGAGGGTTGGCACAACTACCACCACGTGTTCCCCTGGGACTACAAGGCGGCCGAGCTCGGGGACTACAGCACTAACATATCTACCGCTCTTATAGACTTCGCTGCCAAATATGGTAAGTTACTCCATCTTTTACTATATAAACGGGTCACTCACATATTTCAACCTTATCCGGAGGGCGAATTGATTCGCGATGCCGACACGAAGAAGTCCCGAGCCACACTGATCTATTTAATACGTAAGAACTACTGTTTCAATTAGTGAAAATAACTATTCTAAACGGTAAATGTTACTGTCTTGCTATTGATTACGGTAAACCGTTAGAGTTACTGTTTCAATACATAAGAACTTCTGTCTGAATTAAAATTACCGTTTGACAGGTTAGTGTTTTGAAACAGTAATACGTACTGACTGAAATGGGTAAATGTAAATGTAATATACGTTATTTCAACTGTCATATTTCTTACTGTTCTAAAACAGTATTTATTTTTTTCAGTGTAATTTGTAATGAAAAAAGTACTTATATGGGTTAAGTTTTGGAGAAGAAATCAGGGGACTACGAATCGTTGATTTTCTGTTCTTTAAATAGGTATTTTCAGTCCAAGCTGCAGTATGTCTCTATCGCACTTGCGCGGTTGTTGTTCGGGCACAGCGTGACAGCAATAGATTTAAAAAACACCTATTTTTCATTTCTCTAGCCCTTGGTGTTTCCTCTTAAGGGTGAATACAGTCCTTGATACTAAACTACTTTCTCCAAGAACATATCTATATAGAAAGATAATATATTTTTCGCTCTCCATACAAACTCAGGATGTTGTATGGGATCGCGAGTTGTATGGGAGGCCAAAAATTATTTTTCATATTTCGATTTTTCTTGAGAAAAGTTGGTCAGTATCATGGACTGAATGCACCCTTAAAATAGTTGCAGTATATTAGACCCTGCATAGGTAGAGTTATTTTTCCAGTTCGCAAATTTAGAGTTGTCTGTTTTGACCTTTGTCCTTTTGGTTTCCAGGTCTGGCCTACGACCTGAAGACTGTTTCAGCCGAGATGATCCGACAGCGAGCGGCCAGGACCGGCGACGGCAGCCACCCATCCACGAAGGAAACCTCGCATGATGAACACCACCACCCCGAGAACCCGGTGTGGGGCTGGGACGACCAGGATCTCCCAGACGAAGAACGTCGCCTCGCAGAAATCGCGCATAGGAAAACTGAATGACTCCCTCTATTTAGATTTAATTTACCATACAAACATTATAAATATTTAAAACGGTTACTAACGTTTAATCAGGCCACCGGATCCGACTACCGGAGAGAAAACCGGACGTCTATTTGTACATTTTCTATCTCGACGTGTTATTGTATTATTATTTCTAATTAGATCGGCAAATATAAAACTATGCCTCTTTCAAGAGAGCAGAACTAAAGTTTATTTACCTTATATGTATTCTGGAAAGGATATATTGTTTACAGGATAAAATTCGATTGAGAATCTCGAAATGCGAAAATACAGTTAATCTATTTATATCCGATTTTATATAAAACATATTTTCGAAGACTTGCTGTAAATGAACGATTGTTGTTGATACCGGGACGCATACATACGTCATAAGACTCATAAGCGACGCAATCGCCGCATTTTCACTGTTTTATTTAAAATGTAGAGCCGCGTAATTTCAAAATGTACGAGTATCACTCGCGCTGAAATGTGAACAGACAGGTGTGGTGTGCCGTCTGGTTAAAGGTAAACGTGCACCGGGCCGCACCGCAGTTTGATTAACACACCAACAGTCCGTGTACCACATATGGGGTCACAAAAAATTGCTTTTCTAGTGTGTTAACTGGATTGTGAATGTGTTAATGGCCACGCACCACGCTGTCAACGCAGTCTTTCATGGAATGATAACCCACGCCAGTCGGTGCATCCGATGTGGGTGGGGGTGGACCGATGTTGGTGACGTCATCAGCTCTGCGGCGACTGCAACGCATGGGTGTGCGCAACTCCATAGTAGGTATTTCATAATTACGAATTCGAATGCGGCGACTGCGGCGCGTCGCACCGAATGTGCAAGGTGCGCGTTAGCCTTAATTGTACAAAAATAGGACAGTTGGCAATACAAAAACTAAGCGAAAATTACTTTTTGCCTTGCTGACGTTGCTCTATATAATATTTATTAAGGTAAGAACATTTGTTTATTTCCCAACAAGCGAAGCATGGAAAGGGTGGTTGTTTACAGGCATTTTGTAGTAGGTAGGTAGGTATATAGTGTGTTGTTTGTGATATATAGGACTTGTAAATACCTAATTTTATTGGTGACTGCTAGATGTTTAGGATAACTTATTCGCTGACATTATTTTAATAAGCGCCTATGACCAATTAAACTATTATTTTATTATTTATTTATCTAGTAAGTACTTGATTAAAAATTAATGTTGTAAAAGGTAATATAGGCTCTTAGTAAACTATTACTTATATGGTGTTGCGAAAAATTTATTTTGGTTTTGCTATCAATACTTTTGAACGAAAAAAGCCTACTACTCAGTATAAGTATATTGTTGCATAACAGCAACCAGCAACTGTAGGTAACTCATAGTATACCTAGTATCTATCGATGGTACATATAAATTAAGTATCTATGGTATCTATAATTTTTTACCCAGCTAAGTATTGTGTTTATATAACATAAAGTTTTTCGATTAAAACGTTCAACATTTTTGATATGAAATGCAATATTGGATTTGCACTATTGGTTGAAATCTATCGATAATGATTTACCAGTAGTCCACTTTTTCGGTAACACTAATGCTCAGTTCAAGTTCAACAACTAAGCTAGTGGACCTGAACCGCCGCGGATCTTTTTTTTTGTGTTATGGAGTCCCATGTTAAATTTAGTTCCGATTTTTTCCGCAAACTGGCGAGGTCCACTTATTTGTTGAACTTTATGTTTCGATTAAGATTTATTTATTTAGATATGAAAAGCAAAATGTTAGGATTTTGATAAGAAATCTTTATTGTATTTTTTAATAAATTCTTAAATAAAAAATAAATGTTTTTAATGTCTGTTTATTTGTGAACAGTTCGTATAACCGTCCCGTCAGTATTGGTATAGATTTCAAAATGAAAATGTAGGTATGATGCCGGTGTAAGAATTAGGTTTGTTTTACCAACTTATTCCTTACAAAATTATAAGACTACAAAATTTATAATTAATTTCTTAAATTTTTACTTATTATATACCAGTATTATTTTCTCTAAGAAAAAAATTGTAGATTGTGCTACAAGGCCTACAAGACGTATAAGTAACATATACCTGTACCATTTAGGCGTTTTACTAAATGGTATAGGTACCTATATGTTGTGGCGAGATCATCTCATAACGTGGCCGACCGTTTCATGAAATGATTGTATTTCACGACATGGCTAGACAAAACTGACTATATCATTTTCACACGTCAACATTTGAAGATATGTCAATCAACGTTTGACAAATTCATAATTCATGACATCAAAATTCAAAATAAAGAAGGAATTTTATATATTTCTTATATTAAAAATTTTAAGGGGATTCCACTTCCCCTAAATAACAATATTTGAGATTGAAATCTATCTACCTAAGTATGTTTTGGTAAAATTCAAAGGTAGGTACTGTGTGTGACTTCAAAGTAATTGTTAATAAGTAAGTTATAAGTATAATTGTAGAATTTTTAGATAAAGTCTAATTTGGTTTGACATAGAAATAGGACGTGACTATCGGACGACTATCGTATTATTTTATGTACTTAGTAACCCCCCAGTTGACAAACGCGGCCTGTAGAGGACAACAGCTGGACAGCCGAACAACCGGACAGACATACGAAAGCAGTTTTGCCTAAGCTGAAACAGAGACGTGTGGCGACCTCTGCCTACGCCACTACGAGGAACTACAACCACAAAAACAAAGCGACAACATAGTCCAAGAAAAAACTACGAGATGGCGCTAACATTATCATACATCTCGATCTCAGAGTTCTGGTTGCAACTAAACATATAATACATAAGTATACAACACATACTTCGACAATACACTGTCGGAGCCGTGGTTCCCCAGGATGCCTAGCGGAAATATCTTCCCTTTGTGGTGGTCGAGCATATTCACCTCGCTTCCGCTTCCGCAACAATCAACAATTTGGATACATTACTTGTAAAAAATTCCTTCCTATTTGTGCATCCAGCCGATTTTATTGTTACGATTGTTTACGATACGATTTACGATTGTTAGTATATTTTTAAAAGGAAAAAGGAAAAACATACGCAAATATATCATTGTTGAAGTTTATTTACAATTATTAACACATTCTCGGACTCTCAACCCACAGTAGAATTGTCTAAAGAAATTAGGTGTCCTTAATAAACAAATATCTAACTAATTCAAAACTTATTAACATAAAATAAATAACTTATTCTATAATAAATAATTAAACTTATTAGGCAAGACTAGCAACGAAATCAAGCACTCTTTTTACATGACAAGCCAAAAGGAAGGTTATGATTCTCGCCGCTATTTAAATATGTAAGACTGTACGTTCATCTGTTCCCTTGTATCTTATGTTATCCATGATAAGTTTACAAATTTGTAATCTTTAGAAGCGTCTTGACTGTCCACGTGTCCACGTCCACTGGCTATGTGACGTCATTCTAAATTCAATATGGCGCCCTCTATTAGGCCATGAAGTAAAAAGTAAAATAAATCGAATAATGCGATAGGTATCAAATGGTCAAACAAACAAACAAACACCAAATGGTAGGGCTCTATTAGCATATTTGAAAAGTCTGCTGTGCTAGATAGTAGTTTCGATTTTCCTCGACAACAAAAGAGTAGTGTTATAAATTTAATGTCTGTCTATGTGTATGTGTCACCGAAGTTCCTAAAATGAATGAACCAAGTCTGAATTAAGTTCTTATTTTTTGTTTGAAATTGCTTTCGTTGACGTCGGGAGGATTTTACTTTAAAATTTTATTTAATATTACTTTTAACTACGCCTCTTGTGAGGGTTGTATTGGAGATTCAATTCGACAGCGTCTTTGTATTGGTTGACCCAGCTGTTAGGTATTGACAGAAGTTTGGTGCTCTGGCCAATATGTTCGTGTTCTACATTATCCTGACTATAATGTGCGTCATGATGATTGTCATCATGGTGGCTCTCGTGATATTCATGATGCAAGTCACCATGGTCGCTCTCATGATATTCATGGTCGTTTGAAGCGTGAAGTTCATGTTCACGGTACAATTCCTTTTCGTTTTTCCATCCCGCGTTAATATACTTTATTTTTGGACGATAGTTGTCATTGAAAGCATTGTCTCGTAGTAGAGTAAAGACAGCTCCGGTGAGAGCCATGTTGTTGAGCATGATGGAGGCTACGGTGGCGAGCTTCATGGCAGGCAAGACGAACGGCAAGATGGCGGACATGATCAGGCCCGGAATGAGCAGCAATGGAACGATATTGTAGAACTGTTTCTTCATGCTGCCTCGGCCCGTTTCAATTTCGTCTGGAATGGCAATTATAAGATCTATTATATTGCTTTACCACGCACATTTGCCAAAAGTGGCCGTTTTTCGCAAATGTGCGTAGTAAACCTTAACGTTCTCACTTTAAACTGTAAACAGTACTTAGTTCATAAAATACTTTGAAGGGTTATCTAGGACTTGGTAGTAGCAAAATTTTAAATGATGTCTCCGTTTTCTTTGAAATGATTTATTTTAAATGGGGGCAGCATTGGACCCCGGAAAATTTAGGTACGGCCTTAATTATATTAGGAGTATTGGGACAAAACTTGATGAAATAGGTACATTCAAAAATTCGCAACATGCTTCGTCAAAATCAAAATGATCACAAAAATGTATCCGCAACATACCTACTCCATCAAAATGTATCCGCAACATACCTACTCCATCAAAATTCTCGTAATTTAATTAAATTGAGAGTATAAGTATGTCCTTTACTTACTCATTAACTTGATATAAGTAATGATATTCAAAAGGAGAAAGTTGGCATAGTCGACCCTAAAAAGGTAGAGACGTTGATGTTATAAGTTAACAATAATAAAAAATAGAAATTTCGCCTTACTATACAAAAGCGCGCTAAGCTAAACGAATTTTTTTTATCGATTTTCAAAAATTATTTTATTAGAAAGTAGTCCAGTATCATGGAATGAACTTGCTCCAAAAAATTTTAAAATTTCTGTTGTGGTTAAAAAATCACCCTGTACGTAAGTAGGTACTTTTGATATGTGGTGACGGCGCGGCGAGGCGACTAAGGGGGGTGAAAGCAACAGGGTATCAGCGTCCTCTGCACAACGACTTGATCTACTGCGATCACCAACCCGTGGTGATTATGGGCAAATCCCCCCTTTAGTAGGAGGCTTTTGGTCCAGCAATGGACTGTTATAAGCTGATAACGATATAAGTACTTACTTTTAAAGACATCAACATTGATCTTGCCATTCTCCTTTGACAGTAACTCCAGTCTGTAGCCTGGTATCATAGTAAAGCTAAGTTTCCGGTACTGCAGTAGTTTCTCGGTGCCCTCACAGAGCTGCGAATATATCTGCTCATTGGACGTACTATTATATTCTTCCCAAGGGAATTGTCCCATTTCCATCGTACGATTAAGGCTGAAAGATTCTATAGCTTTCATTGCGCGCCACGAGCTTAACGCAGCTAGACATTTTGTGGGTCCAAGAGCTTGTGAACAGGTTAATAGGCGTGTAAAAGGTTCCTGGATTCCGAGGTACGATAGTAATTTATATGGATCGCGTGATTCGGAATGCGCGTGCGCAATGCACGCAGCGAGCGCGCACCACGCTACTAGCGTACGCATCGTTGGCTACAGACTGAGCGCTCTTTTCCCCCACGACGACTTTCGACTACTGGAAAGGCAATTTAACATACCATAGTAATATTATTTGTGCCAGCCACGGCGGCGCCACCACCGTAATTTCTTAAACAAAAGCCTCCAGAAATATTAGTTCCTCTTTCGGCCACCTTGTCAGCAACTTTGTAAGTCTGCGGCTCGCATGAAAGTGAACCTTGAATATCTCAATAAATATTAATCGTTTCATAACACTGGTATAATGTAGAAACGATGACGTAAAATGAAAGCAGTTTGAAGCGAAATTATAAATTATACGTTATACAAACCTACTATTTCCAGGATTTTCACATTCGTAATATTCGGAGGCACAGCTATAAAGCCTAATGAATATCTCATAATGTTAGTTTAAAATATTTAGTTATTTAACATACAATAAAAAAAACTTAACTAATTAAAGCTTGATACATTTTGAGAAAATTTTAAAAACAACATAGTTTATACACACGCGTCCGTGTGCGAGGCAAACGTAGGGCTATCGTAGATCGACACATTTTACACAACTGTCATATGATGTCATTATTGTATAGTAGTTGCTAAGCTATGTCGGATTCTTACGACGTGACGTGAATATAAACAAAGAATATACACTATTTTAGACGTGATTAATACCTACCTTAATATATTGGTCTGGTCTGTTTTTGTTTTTCTTTAAAAGGGGTCCACTATTTGTACCAGTTACAAACTTAAGCGCTGCTAGTGGAACCCTTACTTGACTTGCACATTGCACATCATCCATGCTTAAGATGATACATGGAGTCCAGTGCTGCCCCTATTTAAAATGAATTATTTAAAAGGAAACGGTGATATTCAAACTATTTTATGAACTACTGTTTACAGTTTAATGTGAGAACGTTACCTAAGCTTTAGTTAGCATTTTTGCCAAAAGTGGCCGTTTCCACAAAAATGCAAACTAAAGCTTAACGTTCTCACTTCAAACTGTAAACAGTAATTCATTAAATATTATAGTCTGAAGCCTAGGGTTATCTAGGTTTTACTAGATAAAAATTTTTGATGACATCTCCGTTTCCTTTCAAATAATTTACTTCAAATGGGGGCAGCACTGGACATCACCTTAATCAAAACAAAAATGTTTAAATAGTTCTTCTACTACTACTTTCAGAATAGCAAAGTAAAGGAAACTCTCGTTTTGAATGTTAATTACGGAAAAGAATCTACACCACCAGGCCCCGGCAAACGTGGTAGCCCCAAGAAATGCTGGCTTGACGTTGTCAAGGATGATATGCGTGCCAATGGTCGTACAATTAAGGATCCTCAAGACCGAGCGAATAGGAGAAGAAAAAACCGGAAACCAGACCCCGGAATCACAGCATTACATCTGATGATGCAGCTGGGAATGCGCTGAGCTGAGATGAAAGAGAGACTTATTATGTACGTAATAATGATATTGTTGCATGCATGCTTCGAAATAGAATCGTATGTCATGTCGAATGACATGTACATGGTTCGGCGTGTCGTTGCAGTGCGCAGTGGTACTTCTTGTTTGTCCGGTGTCCCCGGAAGACCAGCGTCGGGGTGTTTTAAAATGCCTTGACACACGCTGAGTGGACGTCGGATTAGCGTCATATTTAGATTAATGAATGTACGAGTACCAATTTGTAAATTGTAACTGTACATATTTCGCTTATAAACCATATTCTATACTATTCTATGTGGATTCACAAGAGACGATAACAATGTCTTCAAACTTAGTCGTGAAGGAAAAGAAATCATTTCAAAGAAACAATACAACCAGTTCGCTATTCACCAAACATGATCGTGTTGGAAATTTGATGTTGAAAAGAGGGAAAGTTGAAATTGTAACGTGCCTGATACGGTGTTGTCCAGTGACAGTTTCCTCGTTGTCAGCGGGAAATAAGGAGGACGTAGAATGATAAGCGCATGTTTACTTACATTATAGCAGGTCTTTATACTTTTATTTTATTGTTCTTTCTAAGACATTTTGTTATCATTCTCCATAGTTGGGCAAAGGTCCCTTTTGGTCCCTTTTTGTCACCACAGACACGCTCACGCTTAGGAATGGTGAACATAAGATTAGAAGGGAAAAGGGTTTCGACCTGGCGTCGAAGATGTGACAGCGACGTATGGGTACGGTGTGCGATAAAAGCAACATTAAGATTATTTATGAAACATAAAAAACTGTTTATGAAAACTCTAGGTAGTTGTTGTGTGATATCATTTTTATTAACATTTTTCATAATAATTTTTCCAGCGAGGTCCAATATTTTAGTAACCGGGTTATAGTTATAGCACAGAACAGGATACTAGTACTCCGTACAGAAGTCTCACTCAGTAAAGAAATTCAAAGAAATATGGTTTAATTTAGATTTATTTATATTAGATTTATAGTTTTATTTTACGTTAGAACTCAGCACCTTTTCGTTCACTTTGTTTTGTTTTGCACAATTTTTGACGTCAAATCGTTACTTACAGCTAAGTTTACGCCGCTTCCTAGGCGCTAGTGCAGAAGAAGCGGCAACAAACTGCACTGCACGTTTTCTCCAAAGACGTCAACTAACAAACTAAAAACTTAAAATTAGTTATATAAATGGACTGAGATTACATTGTTTGTTATGTTATGTCATAATTAAATTGAATTATAAGAATTACAAAATTTAAAATAATGTCAATTTGTTAATTTAATATACACCAATGTACCTAAATTATGACATGTCTAAATATACAAACCTATAAGAGGGACCCGCGCCAAGCTCAAGCCAGACTTTTTTGTCTTTAAGATAGTCATCGGTCCTATAATAAGCCTTCTCACAAAGTACTTTCTTTACATAGGCAATTTCCTGTCCAGCATAGTCTAGCTTTTATTTTTGAAATGACATGTCAGATTTCGGTAGTATTTCTTAATTTGAAAGTAAATGCATATATCTAGGCATAGAACTAGTTTTCGACAGTTTAAATATGAACTAACTTGAAAGAAAATATAAGGTTCCATACTGATGGCCAACTATGACATGATACACTAGGTATATTCTCTTTCAAGTTAATGTTCTGAGAGTGACCTATGCCTAGATACATACAAAACGTGTTAATGAACTAACGCATAACCTTTCAGATGGTAGCTTAGCCCATGAAACTGAACAACTATTTTTTACATCATTCCCAAAATGCCAAAAATAAAATTCGGATTTTCATACAATTGACTCTATCAGCTCATTGATTCAGTATGAAAATTCAAATATTTTTTTTTTGGGTTTCGCGAAAGTTGTAGAACAAAAGTTGTTCAATTTCATTAGCTGAGGTACCATCTGAGAGGGTTTGCGTTTGCGTTAGTTCATTAACACGTTTGTATAAGCATGGATATAAGTATGAAATTTCTTGGAATTACAAAATTTTGACAAATGTGACATGTCGTTTCAAAATAAAAAAGCTAGACTACGTTTGTATGGTAAGTCTGATTCTATCTAGGGTAAGGGGACTCTTATTTATAGTTGAACCAAGCCCAGGAGCTCTAACAATACGTGCGCCCACTGGGCTATCGAACTCCGCATTTCTAGCCGAGAATACTCGTCATTCCGTTTTCTTTTCATTTAGTAGATTGCAGGAAATGGCCCGCATTGCCGAATACAGGGAGTGATTACCATACGCACTGTCATGGACGCCGCACCGCCCCGTCGCGCGCCGTGCACCGTTTCACTGTACAGTGCGTGCTTAGATTACCAAGCGGATAATTAAATCTATAACTATACTTAGCATATTACTACCTGAAAGTTATTGGAGGTTAATTAACTGTCTCTTCTAGGAATGCTAATAAAGAATGCTATAAGTATGTTTATTGTGGTGTGTTCAATATTAAAGGGTGTTGTTACAGAATTAATATAGCCATATTAAGTACTAACATACAGAACGGAAGCTCACCCTGTCCCGTAAAATTAGTTACCTCAATGTCCCCTGCACCTCGGTAGTACGGTGAGATAGGTAAAAAGACAGTTTGGGTAAAATGAGTCGATCTACGATAGCCCTACATTATGCTATCACACGGACGCGTGTGTATGTACTAACGTTGTATCTATGTTTGTTTGAATATTTGACCAAGTTCACAGCTGTGGTAGAGAGCAACCCTTGCAACGCAGTGGACGAACGACCCGGGCTTTATTAAAGGAACAATTAAAACAATTGACAGCCCAGAATAGAATATCCCGGTGCACGAATGTTAGTAGAACGTACTTACTTAAAGAATTCCTCTTTCCCATTACAAGAGGTTCTCTGACATTGCAAGATAAGTACAGGAAATGAAAAGACGTAACTATAACATATGTGACGTGAACAAGTCTTACGCAACATGGCCGAGAACTGGCTTGTAAGTTATGATATGAATTTTATACATCTAAGTAAGACAAGGCGTACCTATATCGAAATGAAAAATAATTTTTGGCCTCCCATTATCCCATACAAGTTGATCGATCAGCTGATCCAAGTTCTGTATACTCATCTATACTTATATAAGTACTTTATAATGTTGTAAGAACTTAAATAAGTTATATAGATAGTTCTCCTTTTAAATTCGTTTTATATACTAGCCGTGTATTTTTTCACGTGGCCATATACAAACGTTTAGCTGACAAAGGGCACACTTGACTCTAACAAAAATTGGCAAATATTTCACAAACAAATCCCTAAATTGAAAAATTTTGACAAACTCACAATATTTTTAAAAGACCTATTCAACGACATCCCACACTATGGGTTAGTCGAGAACACAGATCTGTTTATACTACTAGATAAATAAAGTCCTTCAATTCGTATGAAAACCTGGCGTGCCAATTTTCAATACAATATTTAATAAAAAATTTACTTACAAACGGAAGGAATCTTTTTTAGGGTTCCGTACCCAAAAGGTGCAAACGGGACCCTATTACTGAGACTCCGCTGTCTATCCGTCTGTCCGTCTGTCTGTCCGTCTGTCTGTCCCTCTGTCTGTCCGTCTGTCGGTCCGTCTGTCACAGGGCTCTATCTCTTGAACCGTAATAGCTAGACACTTGAAATTTTTACCGATTATGTATTACTGTGGCCGCTATAAGAAAAAATACTAAAAATAAAAAATAGTTAAAAATTAAAGGTGTTTTTTTCAGCGTTTTTAACTTGATCTTTATAATGGCATTAACTAGATACTTGAAATTTTCACCAATTATGTATTACTATGACCACAATAACAACAAATATTAAAAATAAAATAAAGTTAAAAATTAAAGGGGGTCGTCATACAAGAAACGTGTTTCTTCAGCGTTTTAAAACATTGTACGGTGATACGGAACCCTTCATGTACGAGTCCGACTCGCACTTGCCCGTTTATTATTACTTCCTCCAACGTTTTTCGACGAGTTTCTATGGCTGAAAACAGCAGATCATTTAGACTTTCCACTAAAACTAAATTCAGTAGAGAGCTCAATGTCCGATCTAATGGATTGACATACACGGATTTAAAGTGACAAATCCTAAATGAAGTCAATTTGACGTCAGATCGACACGCAAATTCATACAGATTCGAGGCTGTGTCTGTCTTGATCTCAGGTCTTGATCTATGGTCTGTGGTCAATAAAAATAAAAAAATATTCAGACTACGTGTAGGAGTTAAACAACTTTTTTTTTAAGATTTTATTCTACCATTTTGTCGGCGTAAATAATATAGTATATCTCTACATACCTATGCCAAATTACAGCTTTCTAGTAATAGTATCTGAGTGAAACCACGGACAGACACGCACTTGGCCAGTTTTTATTATTATTTCATTACGGTCATCTACAATGCCATAATATGCCTGTAGATAACCCATTGTGCATTACGTCTAAACGTGTTTAGCTGTTTCGCTAACGTAACACATTGACAATCCAGTTGAGCGATCCAATGTTCAGCTGTTTTACGACACCGAGCTGTAATGCCAAACAGCGAAAAAACAACCCTACGGGCGCAGTCGGGTAAAAAGTGGTGGAACCCCGAAAGAAAATAATGAAGTGCGTTTAATGTGTGGCAGCTACTTATTACTTTCACCGATCGTGTGATAGAGCGCGCTGCGTGCAGTGTCCAAGGGGAGCATACGTTAATGATTCTACATTAGTCCGTAAGAGGAGGCGCCAGCGGCCCTCAAACTGTTAAATTGTCATCATCATCATCATCGCCAACTTTCAAAAACCTACTTCTGGGCATAAGCCTCCCTTTGTCTGCGCCATCCCGTTCTGTCCCCGGCCGCGGCGATTCAGTTCTTTTTAGTGACTTGTTTTTTAATTAATTGTCATACATAATAATTAATTATTATAAAAACAAACGAGTGAGCGTAGTTCTCAGGGTCTACTTAAACAATCCGGTGTTTTTATGTAAGTATGTGTGTAATTTATAACCCCTGTCGAAAAAAAGGGGTGTTATAAGTTTGACGTGTCCGTGTGTCTGTGTGTCTGTGAGTCTGTGTGTCTGTCTATGTATGTGTGTGTCTGTCTATGGCATCGTAGCTCCTAAACGAATAGACTGATTTCGATGAGGTACCTTTTGATCGAAAGCCTTGTCTGTCGGGATGGTTCTTAGCTATGTTGGATGAAAATCGGTTCGGGTCAAAAAAGTCCGGGTTTTTTTTTTGTCTGGCAAATAAACTTGTATGTACTCGTATGTGGGTATATTTTTTCACGATAGCTCGAGTATCTTTGATCAGTGTTGATGAAGCCAATTTAATTTACGTATCTACTTTTTGGAATAAATACTTTTGTACAGGAATATTTTGTTTTTGTTCATGCTAGGTACGAGTATATTTTAAAATGTTGATTAATGGAAAGTACCTGGACGACAGAGCTTCGTTCCATGTAATACGCCGATAAAACGAGGTTAGACCTAGCTAGATCGATTTTTCAGCCTCATCAAGCCTCATCATTCAGATCGAGTTTCATAAAATTATTGGAGCCGTTTCCGAGATCCTCATTACAAATGTCCCGTGAGAGTTTGAGCACCACTGTCTAATCGATCGAGGACGACATTTCTACCTGACGGTCACGTCCGCTTTCTTTTGTCGCATTGTTCTCAGCCATTGTCTTCCGCAGGACACTTTATATCCTGGCAGCGATTAAAAAATCCATCAGTCATATTGTAGCAGCCACAACATCGTCTCCGGGACACAGGCTAACTTATCGGCAACCATGTGTAACAAATTGACAGTGGTGACCCTTGCATATGTCGTCATATTCGTTTCTGTGGTGAAGTGTGATGGTGGAGCAGAGCCCAGCGTCCTGGATTACTTAAGCAAAGGTAATGTTTATTGACCAAGCGAGCGCCAAACGCGAGCGAAGTGTCTTAGTTTCAGATTAGGGAAACATGCTTTCGTATGTCTGTCCAGCTGGCTAGCTGCTCTTATCCTTCTTGTAAATTTTAGAGCCAAGCTCTTTTTCCAAGAAGAATAATTGAGAAAATAGAAAGAAGCGTCAACGACAATTTTTGGAAGTTAAAATGGAGTGGTTTCACTTCTTAATTTTACACAAGGCAAATTGATGATTGTTCGCGGCGTCTATAGCCTTTGTTTAAACCTATCCTAGGATTGGTTCTGGCCTACCCTTTGGTTCGTAGGCAGACGGCAGTCGCTCTGTGTAAAAACCAGTAACCTCGTCAAACCACTTAGGGTAGGTCGCGGTCCCCGGGCTCTGAAGCGTTGCCGCTGAGGATGCAACCGGGAATACGTTCGGATGATGATGATTGATGATGTGCAGGTTTCCTCACCATGTTTTCCTTCACCGGAAGCAAGTTGTGGTAGTTGGAAATGACTGTACTTGGGTACAACCTCAGAGGTGTAGGCCGCGCCTAGTGGGGATCGAACTCGTGCCTCACAGGCGCACAGTCGGTGCCTAAACCGCTGCGGTTGCTCTACAATCTACAACTTCTACAAGTCGCATTTCTCAAACGATTATTGTGCAATTTTACTCACACTCACATTAGTAGATCATGCTGTGTACACAAAATTTTGGACTATTTACTTATACGAAATATATAGACGTATCTATTAGATAATGTTAGTTGTAATGCAACTTTGTAAAATGTCTGTTTTGTGTGCCTAATAAAGTAAAATAAAATAAATTTTGTAAGCAGGATCTATAATTATGTATCATCAATCATCATCAACAGTTCATTTTTAGTCCCCACTGCAGGAGCACGACCCTCTCTGTACTACCAGAGCCATACTTAAGGCCCATTTACACAGTGCAAGTTTCTTGCCTGTTGCATACAATTTTATTAAAGCAATAAATGATTTGTATGGCTGACGTTCTGTTTAGACCATGCAAGTTTTCTATTGCTTCAATTTAATTGTATGCAACAGGCAAGAAACTTGCACCGTGTAAATGGGTCTTTAGCCAGACGATGTGGCCTAAACTTTCCACGCTGGCCAGACGGGTTGGAGAGGTTTCATTGATGTTTAAATTAAAAGCTTTGTTTAGCTTGTGTTTTCTAAGTCACCTTCTAAGACATCCACGGGAAGACTTGGAGTGGTCCTATTCTACTCTGCCGAGAACCACATAATTATGTATATAGACATTTTTATTGATTCCGTAAGTATTTGGAAAATTTTCAAAATGGCGGAGCAATGGTGGTTGTGTGCGCGGTGAACTTATGGCCGTACCTAAATTTTCCGGGGTCTAGTGTTGCCCCTATTTTAAATAAATCATTTCAAAGAAAACGGAGACATCATTTTAAATTTTGCTACTACCAAGTTCTAGATAACAGTTCAAAATATTTTATGAACTACTGTTTACAGTTTAAAGTGAGAACGTTAAGCTTTACTATGCACATTTGCGAAAAACGGCCACTTTTGGCAAATGTGCGTAGTAAAGCTTAACGTTCCCATTATAAACTGTAAACAGTAGTTCATAAAATACTTTGAAGGGTTATCTAGGATTTGGTAGTATCAAAATTTTAAATGATGTCTCCGTTTTCTTTAATGATTTATTTAAAATAGGGGCAGCACTGGACCCCGGAAAATTTAGGTACGGCCTTAAGAGAAAACACCAAGATATGAAAAATAGGTATTTGTAAAATCTATTGCTGTCGCGCTGTGCACGAACAACAACCGAGCAAGTGCGATAGAGACATACTCCTCCACACGTTGAGCCATCATTGCACCAATTCACTGTAAATTGCTGTTTAACTCACAAAAGCTTTTGAGTTTTCCATCCAACGCAGCAATGGACAAGAAATCTGTGGAATGTTGGCCCATCATCGTGTAGAGGAGCTATAAAGCGCACGTGATGATTGTTAGTATACTATCTACAGTGCTTTTTTATTTTATTTATTGTAACTATTTGTTTGAGTGCTCTCTCCAACATTTGTTTGAGTGCTCTCTCCAACATTTGTTCGAGTGCTCTCTCCAACATTTGTTTGAGTGCTCTCTCCAACATTTGTTTGAGTGCTCTCTCCAACATTGTGTAAAATGTAATTACATAGGTACTAGTTTAAAGATTTCTCTGTAAGTTACATGTAACATTTTCTTTGAAAAACAAAGATCATTCAATCACACTGATTGAGCTAGCCTCAAAGTAAGTTTAAACTTGCATTATGGGATACTAACTCTAATATACTATATTTTATAATAAATACATATATAGATAAACACCCAAGACGATTTGAAAAACGCCTTTTTCTAACTTGCCCTGGCTGGAAATCGAACACATTACCTAGCCGTTGAAATAAGCTGGTAATTTCCATGTTTCAGACGCGAGCGTCGGCAGAACGTTCGGGCACAATGCTCTGAAGCGGCTCTCATTCATTTTCTTGCCGGTGATGTTCACGCTCGGCGTCATCTCGACGCTGCTGATGGCCCTGACCGTCGTCTCCGTTAAGAACCTGGCCATTGGCGTCATCCTGCTCATCGTTGGCATCAGTCAGGTATAGCCTAGGACTTACTCTCCTTTGATTTACTATTCTTTTGCCATAAGCTGCATTTACATTAAAAAGTTTATTTTTTTTGGTAAATCAACAAGTTAGTGGCAAAGTTCACATTTAAAAAAAAAAATATTTTTTAGGCGGTATCCCGTTTGCTGTTTGCGGCTTCTGCTCCTGCTCCTCTGGTGCACCTTCACCCCCGGGCCGAGCTGCTGCCGGCTCCTGTGGCCGCCCCCTGGCCGGCCCCGGCCCCTGTGCTCTCTCCCTGGGGTAGATCCGACAACGACGCCACCATATCCGACTAAAGCCGGTCCATTTCGAACGATTCGACGCCAAACCCACCTCTACAAATGCTACCTCATAGCATGGTACCGTTTATAATATATTTTTAAAGTAACACCTGCGTCCGTAGCATGAAACCGGCGACAGCGTTTATCGAGCGCTATCACCTATCACTATCTCGCTCTACGTAATAATAACGAGCGGGATAGGACTGGTCGATCAAGCGATGTAAACTTTATCTGGGGTTATTGACGGTACTATCTACGGGGGCATACCACAAAGTTTATAGCGTAATATGAATTTATAGGCTGGTTACCGGAACACGCACTATTCTAAAAAGACCTTGTCCTGATGTAAAAAAAGATATATCAAAGACGAAATATCGTATATACAAGTACGTGCGAGCGAAAGTCACATTCTTGTTTTATATTTTAGAGCCAGCTAAGAATGGTGATTTGGCGCCAGGCCCATCTTTTCATGAAAACTACCTCATGGTGTGGTAAATGCATTTAAAGTAACACCTGCCCCTACCATGACACGAGTGACAGCTTTTATCGAGCGCTATCGTTTGTCGTTATCTCGCTCTACATAATAATAACGAAAGAGATAGTATTTAAAGATACTGGATAGACTTACGGTTGTTATAAAAAGCAGTAAATATAATGCAATAAGATAGGTGAAATAGTTGCGGTGCATTTTTTGAAGCTCAAGGTAACATTTTTTGCCCTTTGTCGTGTTATTATTAAGGCCCCGCCAGTTCAGAGCTAAGAAAACTGTGAGTGTTTTAAAAAATCACTGTAATTAAACTACTACAGTTTATTCCTCAAAAATTTTACATAAGAATCTTAAGGCTTTTACAAACACCCACAATATCCAAAACACGATTGAGCATTTTTGGCTCAATAGAAAAAAATCACAAACATACCTCTAAATTTGCCTAAATTTGCCTTTATAATACATATTACTATTTTATACAATCACCTTTTTATATGAAAATTATCGAGTCGAGAGCGAAGAAAGGCCCGGAGCCGTGCTCGACGATATTTCACAGTGTTTTATTTCTTATTTTTTTGCATTATATTTATAATGTTTTTTGTAGCCAAAACGGATAGGTACTCGTATTTAGATAATACATTTTTTGGTATAATTTTCATCATATCATAAAAAGGTGATTGTATAAAATAGTAATATGTTTTATATTTATAAAGGCAAATTTAGAGGTATGTTTGTGATTTTTCAAAAACACGCACAGTAGGTATTGCAAATTGTGAACCCATCTCGCCTTAATATCACTGTTGTTTTTTTTTTTTGTTTTCTACTGCAAATGTAAATTAGGTACTATAATAATTAATCGATATCGACACCTCGTCTGTCTCTCGCGAATCAAGGATATTTTGTGAAAGACAGACGACGAAATATTTTAGTTTTAAGAAATTTTATTTTGTATTAATTTATAAATATATTAATAAATACATTTTACGATATATTTTTTTTCGGTTTCCAAAATATGTATTTAGCTATACCTGCGAATATTACCAACTTCGCTTTCCTACTAATAAAACTTGCATCTCTAACAAGTAACATAATATTTTTTTAATCCTTAATAAAAAGCCTTATTAAAGATAATAATTCATTACTTAATCTTGAAACATCTGACACCAGTGTTGGCCACACACACACGAAAAAACAAAAAAACTTTTACGAAATACATTGTTGATTACTTTACTCCTAAGTGCCATTATTTCTACTCTCGTACTCGTATCGTTCGGATTTTCCTAACTATAAACTTCAAAACGTTTTTGGTATAGGCACAGAAGACAGTAAGACTATTTCATATTATAGAGTATAGGTCAAATCTTCTCTAAAATATTTTTTTACCAAAAAAAACCACCGACTTCGATTTTTTGAAGGAGATTTTCCATACCTTTAAAGTTCTCCATCATATCTTCACCAAATTAAAATGGGACCAACTTGGTAGTAAAGGCTTTCAAATAAAAATAGAATCATCAAAATCAGTTTACAATTGGCGAAGATATCGCGTAACAAACATACATAAAAAAAAATAAAAAAAAACATACAGTCGAATTGATAACCGCTTCCTTTTTTGAAGTCGGTTAAAAACCGAGTCGCAGGCGAGGTTTTTAATAATATCACACGAGCATATCTAGTACGAGTCGACAATACAATATATGATGTCAAAGACTTTGTCTGATAATGGAGTCGAGAGGTAGCTATAGAAACTCAGTAATGAAACAAAAAAAAATTAAAAAATATACATACTTACTAAATTACTAAGTAAATATGAGTAGATAATATTTATATTAATTAAATTAACTAAAACACAACATACGAATTAAATAAATTACTTAAAAACTAAAATAAAATCACGAACACTACACCACAGAATATATATAAGTTGACTACACAGTCTGAGTAGTCAACTAATATATATTTAATTCGTATTTTGGGTTTTAGTTAATTTAATTAATATAAATATAATCTACTCATAGTAATTATAATTACTACACACTACTAATATTTACAAATCAAAAAGGCCGGGATAGATTTTTACCCTGCGGCGACGTGCCCGGAAGGCAGGCAGCATTGCCAAGTTGGATGGCAATAATTATCTGAGCAGCTCACTGGTCACAGCGTCGTACAGTTTGTGTGCTGATGGTCCCAAAACCTTGTACATTTTTTTTCCAAAAATCTTATTTGCAGCATTCCGCACCACCATCATCATCATCAGGCCGGACGGCGCGCTTACATAAAGGGTGACATCTACCTATATATGTTACCCTTAACTTTCACAGTAATTTTTAGATCGCAGAGCACCCCCTGTCAGCGACCTCCATTTATCCGACTTGGAACCTATTGATGAAGTGAAGAAGTGGTCCTAGATAGTACTTTATGATTCAAGAACTTGTAATAACAAATATTACAGTAATAATACATGGATAAATTAAACTAAGACCTAAATTACAAATAAATAAAAAACATAGTCTAAAATTATAAGTAAATCAAAGTATAACATTATATTATATAAAAAATTTGACCCTAGACCACTACGGTCGCAGGGCAGGATGCCTAAGAGACTGGCGGCATTGCCACGTTAAATGGCCAGACTTAATATTTGGCCAAAATGCGCACCAGCTCTTAGGTCCCCAGAAATAACTACGTAAATTATACCTGTTTAACTTTTAAAAATCATTGTAATATTCATAATATATAAATTTTACACAGACGTGACTGGCAATATGGACTAATTTCTTAATGAAGATATTTTGAACTTTGCCACCAACCATTATTTTTTTAGACATCCTATAAAATAGATTCGAGTGACCCATAAATGCAGCACGGGAAATAAATGAAAGAAATATTTGACGTGTAACTCCCAGTTTTAAAGATAGGGCTCCTGTTTTGTTATGGGTAAGAAAAAACGCTAAAGTCATCTGTTCGTTTCATAAAGTGTATACAATAGATTTCACATAGCATAACAACTATTTTCGCTGTAATAAAACCTCAACAAACCCATTATGTCAGTTATTCGGTGGGAACGTAGGACAATAAATGACTACTTTGGACAATAAGTGACAACTTTGTTTTATGTAACGATACGTGAGACTCATGGAAAATTTCACCAAGAATGAGTGCGGTGTACAGTTAACAGAGAAGTTTAAGTTATCCTTTACACTCGTAGTTCACACGCCTTTATGCACTGGTAATAGTTTCTAAATTACAATGAAGTCGGATAGCTTGAGCCCAAAACTACGCTATTAAATAAACCAGTTTGACGTAAACGCTATAGTATCTATATAATATAGCGGATTGGGCTGCATACGATTTGCATGATAAGTATTCTTAAATAGGTAGGTTAATCTACTCATATAATATTGCTTTAATATAATTTGCGGAAAGCCGTGTGGTTCCCGGCAGAGTAGAATAGGACCACTCCAAGTTCTCCCGTGGATTTCGTAGGCAACTTACGAAACACAAGCTAAACAAAGCTTATAATAAATATCAATGAGACCTCTCCAACCCGTTTGGCCAGCGTGGAGAGTGTAGGCCAAATCCTCTGACTGCTCTGGCTAATATATGGCTCTGGCAGTACAGAGAGATTCGTGCTCCTGCAGTGGAGACTAAAAAAAAACTGATGCTGATGATCATGAATATTGCTTTAGAACACGTGGATACAACTGAGCTACTTTTAAAACCAGTAATGCTTGGTCGATTGTTTTAAAATAGCCTATCCTACCTACTACCCTACTAAATATCACAAATGTGAAAGTTTGTGAGTTTGGATAGGTAATTGGATGTTAGTTACGGTAGAATCGAAAAAATTGAAAAAAGACCTATAGCAATCAAGCAAAAACGATTGAAGTTGAAATGTTATTAATTAAACACATGAGACTTTATATCAAATGACTACCTTTTCTACAAGCTTAAAGACGGCGCCTGATGTTGATAATCTAAATTTTGCTCTCGCTTCCACGCACACAAATTTACTCTAGCCGAAGCAAGAAGCGAGCCATGCGGGGTGAAAAGATCACGGGAGGTCAATAAGACTGGTTAACGCGTTTCTGGTTTTATGAGGTTTTTTTCGTTTTACAAATATTATTTTAGAGTTATTTAAAAAGTTAGACATATGATCCCTACTTTATGTTTAATACAATTATAATCCAAAGGTTACAAGGGCTAATTTATTGTAGGTATTTCTTGAAAACTTTCCTTTTAGAAGTAATTCTGATGTGATTTGGAGGCAACTTCGCAATTTTTTTCCATCGAGAAAATTTTTAGCAATCGTGTTTTCGAAACATATGTATAGGGTTAATCCTGAACTTTGCTGTGTTTTTATTTCAAAGTGAGGATTTCGTTACTATTGATAATATTTAAGATCGCTCTAAGTATATTATATATTGTGTAGTAGACATATATTATATTATGCACATATTTTAATACTTTATTTTGTATCTAGTTTTTTGCGCCGCAACATGATTTGTTTCTGTTTATCCCTATGGTTGACTGGGAGAGAACGCTTTTAGCGTTAAGTCCGCCAATTGTACCATTTTTTTTTTAATGTGGAACAATAAAGATTTTTAAATAAATAAAATAAATAAGTACTATCAGGGCACAGAATACATAAGAGTCAAACAGAATGGTATCTCACAGCGTCTCCCGCAAATTGGCGTCCCCGCACCGCTCCCCCGCAATTTGTGAGCTTTGACGGCTCCAAACCAGGGTTTAATTACTAGCCGCACGCAATACGCGACGTGTGTTGTCTTGAGAACTGTCAACCAATAGTAACCATAATGGTGAGAAGGTGCGCGTATAATAATTGTTTATCCGCCCAATACTCTAAGGAACGTATATTTCATACATTTCCAAATGATGAAAACAGGTAAGCAAAGCAACAATATAATTTCACGTTATTACCCAGCAACCATCTTGATATATATACCCTTCTCGCTCTCTCGCATTGGCGGGAGATACACAAGAGCGAGATTGTAACATTACCGGATTGCTAATAAGCAATCCGGTAATGTTACATAGGTTCCTCGCTCACAGGTAATCACATACACAATTGTTGACAATGACAACTTGACATGCTGTGTGTAAGCGTGAATCGTTATAAACATTTGTTTATTTTTATTGAATTTATTCATATAATTACCGTATAGTTTTGCGCCGAATATGCAAATTACTATATTACAATATTGAATTAGTGCGTTACAATATAAATGACTCAATAATAATCAGTAAAGTGAACTAATAGGTGAAATGGACAATGGGCATAATGAAAAATATTTGTGAAGTGATATTACGTAGCTGTTTCCGACTTTTCTGTAACATTTAATACATATAAAACAGAATATTTTTTACGTCATAGTGTTCGCAAATCTTCCGGTATGGAAAAATATAATCGTAAATATGTCGAACTCGTTAGTAGGTAAGTATTAAAATAATTCTGCGGTGCGACCCTAAGTATAAAACTCACACATCGACGTGTGTACAGATAAATTGTTTCGTTTGTAGTAGTAGTAGGTATATATGTTACTCTGAATCAATGGAGAGTCATACCAGTGATCAGGGTCATACGGGCTCTTTATTTAGCTTGCCTGTTTGTTGTTATCTGATTCTTGGTTCAAATCTTGCAAGTTCAATTTAAGCCGCTTCCTGGACTCCAATTGAGATGAAATTTTGTATGCTAATGTAAATCACATGTCAATGCAATATTATTATAAAGAAGCTGATCTGATGATGGAGCCCGAAGGTGGCTATAGGAACCCTGTAATAAAACGACGCAACTTCATAGAGTTTAGTCTTTGACATTTGTCTTGATAAGGACTTAGGCCTTACAATAAAAGCTTGCACAAAAAATAATTTTTTTGAATTAAAAATTTTTTAGGCGCGTTGGGCTTTTTTTGAGATGGGAAAAAAACATCGCGACACTGCTACCGTTACAGACACCACCTAAGTTTTCACTCCTGTCGGCACTCCCGCGGAGTGCCACTGTTGTGTTTTTGTTTTGAAATGCTTATTGAAAGCACTAACCATCACACAATTGCTAATATTTCTACTAGGCCGCATGCAGCTGGTTCAAGCGTGGTGGCAAAAATGCTGGTTGTGTTTCTTTACGGAACGTGATAGAGTGGTGGCCAAGAGGTTTAGGCACTGGCTGTAAGGCACGAGTTCGATCCCCACTAGACTCGACTTGTACCTCTTGAGTTTTTTTGTACTCATGTATTTGAAACTTGGAACTTCGCATGTTTAATAAGTACTCTAATGATATGTATCCTGAGAATTTGGACTTTGTAGCAGTTCCCACAGCGAATCTATAAGGGTACAAAAGTACGACAAAACACTTCGAGAAAAGGTAGGTAGGCCTTTGCGCTTCCGTTGTCTTGTCTTGTTTCTTACTTTGTATTGATTTTAAGTTTATACCTGATAAGTACCACAAAAAACCGGTCAGACAAGTCAAACTCCTACATGAAACGGAACCCTTCATTACTTGTATGACAATCTTTAATATTTACCTTTATTTTATTTTTAGTATTTGTTTTTAGCGGCCACAGTAAAACATAATCGGTGAAAATTTTAAATATCTAGTTAATGCCATTATAAATATCAAGTTAAAAACGCTGAAAAAAACACGTTTCTTGTATGATGACCCCCTTTTATCTTTAATATTATCTTATTTTTAGCATGTGTTGTTTTAGCGGCCACAGTAAAACATAATCGGTGAAAAATTTTAAATATCTAGTTAATGCCATTATAAATATCAAGTTAAAAACGCTGAAAAAAACACGTTTCTTGTATGATGACCCCCTTTTATCTTTAATATTATCTTATTTTTAGCATGTGTTGTTTTAGCGGCCACAGTAAAACATAATCGGTGAAAAATTTTAAATATCTAGTTAATGCCATTATAAATATCAAGTTAAAAACGCTGAAAAAAACACGTTTCTTGTATGATGACCCCCTTTTATCTTTAACATTATCTTATTTTTAGCATATGTTGTTTTAGCGGCCACAGTAAAACATAATCGGTGAAAATTTTAAATATCTAGTTAATGCCATTATAAATATCAAGTTAAAAACGCTGAAAAAAACACGTTTCTTGTATGATGACCCCCTTTTATCTTTAATATTATCTTATTTTTAGCATGTGTTGTTTTAGCGGCCACAGTAAAACATAATCGGTGAAAAATTTTAAATATCTAGTTAATGCCATTATAAATATCAAGTTAAAAACGCTGAAAAAAACACGTTTCTTGTATGACGACCCCCTTTTATCTTTAACATTATCTTATTTTTAGCATATGTTGTTTTAGCGGCCACAGTAATACATACACGGTCAAAATTTCAAGTCTCGCTATTGCGGTTTAAGATATAGAGCCCTGTGACAGACGGAGAGACAGCGGAGTCTCAATATAGGATCCCGTTGGCACCCTTTGGGAACCCTAAAAAGGAAAGTATATTAATAATACCTACCAAAGTTTCCCGTTCCGAAGAAAGGAAACCATCTTAAGATTGAGAGCGAGCCTAAACCTAGAATTTCCAGCCACTTTCATTCCGATCAAACCGGAACCCGCCACGGACGTACTGTTTTATGTACTTTTACACACACTATCACGTCTTTATCCTTAATGGGGCAGACAAAGTATTTTAGGTCTTGCGGTTCTTTGAAGAAAATTCTTACTGGCAGCATTGATTCACTAGGAGTATTGACAGTATTGGCAGAATGCTGATGATGCGGGATCTGGAAGGATTTCTGTCAAACCCAAGCGGCGGTATGGAAGGCAAATGGGACTACCACCAACAACTACAATTCCTAAAAAGGAGTTAAAAGGAGAAGTAGATGGCTCTAAAGAAAGAGCCAAGGGCCGCAAGACCTAGACTTACTTAGCAGCGTAATGGTGGGAGAGAAGGTGGAAAAATAAATCGAAAATAGTGATGGGTTGCTAGCCGCTGCAATTTCGCCCACTCCTCGATCGGCTTCTTAGCGGGATGAGAAGCAGCTGATATCTAAGTTTGTTCTTTTCTTACAGAAGGTTTTTATAAGTATTCCTGTAATTTTCTATATTTTTTGTAAGCAACACCTTATTCAAGAACTTATACAGATAAGTATGTAGGTATCCGTAACGGGGTAGACAGATCTTAGGGCTGTTAGACCCAAAGACCACGTTTAAGATGATGGTGGGCTGCCGGCACTCCCGGAGTGCAACCCGTCGTTTTTTTAAATTATTTATTACCCGACTACGGCAATTCCAAAAGGAGGGATATATGTTTGGCTGCGACGAGTGTATGTACATCTGTTTTTTATTATTAAATACTAGCGCCCCCGCCCCCGGCTTTGTGCGAGTATGTATTATACATGTAAACTTCATCTTGAATAACTATCAATTGATGACAACCAAATAAAAAAGCAGCCAAGTGCGAGTCGGACTGGCCCATGAGGGGTTCCGTAGCAGCAAGTAACATTTTACGATTTATGACGTATTAAAAAAAACTACTTAGGTACTAGATCTCGTTCAAACCAATTTTCGGTGGAAGTTTGCATGGTAATGCACATCATATATAACGTCTAACAAAATATACTGAAACTATTTTAAGGGTGAATTCAGTCCGTGATATTGAACAACTTTCCCCAAGGAACATATGTCGAAATATGAAAAATAATTTTTGGCTTTCCATAGAAACTCGGATCAGCTGATCGGTCAACTGGTATGGGAGGCCAAAAATTATTTTTCAAATTTCGATATATGTTCCTTGGGGAAAGTTGTTCAGTATCACGGACTGAATCCACCTTTAAAATAGTTTCAGTATATTTTGTTAGACCCTGTATATTTTTTTCAATTATATCATTCTCTTATTTTAGAAGTTACAGGGGGGGGGGGGGGGAACCAACATTTTACCACTTTGGAAGTGTCTCTCGCGCAAACTATTCAGTTTAGAAAAAAATATATTAGAAATCTCGATATCATTTTTCAAGACCTATCCATAGATACACGTATGGGTTTGATAAAAAAGTTCAGTTCTAAGTATAGGGAACCCCCAAATTTATTGTTTTTTTTTTCTATTTTTGTGTGAAAATCTTAATGCGGTTCACAGAATAGGTACATCTACTTACCAAGTTTCAACAGTATAGTTCTTATAGTTTCGCAAGAAAGTGGCTGTGACATACGGACGGACAGACAGACATGACGAATCCATAAGGGTTCAATTTTTTGCCATTTGGCTACGGAACCCTAAAAACCGTTGTGTGGTTTTAAAGATCTACGCTTACGTAGAGAGGGACTTTATTGTATACTATTTACCTATTGATATTGTTATTATAGTCGATTACCTCATGTTCGTTCGTATTCGTACCGATTCGTTCTGTATTGCGCTGTCAATAAAGTGATTGTAATGACCGAGACCGACGATTATTTCACATTTATTTTCCCGGTATCAAGCCTATATTTTTGCCACCATTCATTTGTTTTAACCAACCTCCTTTGTTTAAAGGAGGTTATTAATTCTGTATTATGTATATTTCCTTTTTATTACCTCAGTACTCCGTCAAATTTATTAACCGATTTGAATTTTTATATTACTAATACCGATTTTTGGGAGACACTCAGGAATGTCATCTCGAGGTGTGCGCCGTTCTGTATTTTTATTAATTCTGTGGCATAATTCTAATCTAAATTCAGGCGTTACATCAAGTAGATTACGGAAATAAGGTGACACTCGTATCCTAAAAGGAAGTTTTACAAATACCTACTTTCCTATTACGTATCATTATATAATAATACAATCGTAACCGAATTGTAATATTATAGGTATTATAAAATGGAATTAATTAATGTAACAGCATATTTTCTAATTGAAATTTCTCCGAGCTTATGTAATCTTTTCATTGACATGCGAGATGTTACGCAGATACAAAGTTTGTTTGCATGACATTAAACTTGTAGAGTAGCCTCATGTATGTAGCGCGACAGGTGGCGGCGGTTTGCGTTATACATTGCTTGTTTTACAATAAACATTTTTAGATTGTCGCTGACAAGCGCGCAGTGAAACACAAGTCGCAAATTGCTATCGTTGGCTGTTCAACTTTGCGTCCGTATAAGGTTTCCAACGATTAAACCAAAATTGATTCAGTCCAGTTACCACGGGCCCGTGTTGACGGGAGGGGCAGCAAGCTCGCTTCGCTGCATACTGGCCCAAGTCGGCACGATGAGCGCACCGTACGCGCTGACTTTACTTTCTGTGCTCGTGTACGCGACCGTGATCAGTGCGACGCCGCAAGATACCTTCCTTCCTAAGGACGATGAACTGATAAAAAAAGTGGAACTATACGATGGAATTGTTCTCAAGATACCGGAGCAGAGCAATGACACCCGGAGACTGTTTTCCGTGGAGGTGGACACAGGGAACGGGAATTCTGTTGCGGAAGGCAAGTATTTGCACCTACAACCCGCAGAAGTTAACTAGGCACCTCGCTGTAATGGAATCTCATTCCCCGCTCCGTTTTTTAAGACTACTCAGTGTAACTTACTTCTGTAAATTGGATTTGACACTCGTTCGCAAGCTTTACATATTATGTTGTGATAACATTGTATTAGGCATAATATCTTTGTAAACTGACAATGCCCTTCTGGCGCGTAGGCGACCAATACTTTGTTAATGAGTTTCTTTCGGCGTTTCTTCTCAGCAGTGGTCGTTGCGAAACGGTAGTATCGGTAGCTTTTGAAGAAAGAAAAAAATAATTTAAATTTAAATAAACATTACACGTAATGTACACTAAAATTATTGACGTGTAAAAGTGGCTGTAAAGGCCTAATTACTGAATAAATATTTGATTTGATCGCATCTGGGTTATAAATTCTTTAATTAGTTAAAATAAATAATTTGTGGAAACGTTGGACTTTGGGGCCCCAGCGCTGCTGCGCGAGGGCCTTCCTCAAACAGATAACTCCGCGCCTGAAGAGAAAAAGATAAGGGCTAGCTGTCTCTTTTCCCAACGAATTAGCATAGCTATTCAGAGAAGAAACACAGCCAACGTTCGGCACCATGCCGCACCGTTAAAATCTTTTAGATTTTCAAATCAATAATGTAGACTAGGTTTTATTTTAAGGTTTCGGTTGTAGTTTTATTTTAATTATATTTATTTATTTTTCCTTATTAAACATGTTTTGTCGTTAAAATATATTCAATATAAGTACACCTTAGTACAAATTACAACCTTAGTACAAAATCAACTTGACACCTGCGAGGATTGTGATTCCATCAGAGCGGAGTGCCTGTTGACTTCTGCGGGTTGTACCTAGTACTTATTGTACCTATTTCCAAGCCGAACGCTGAAAGTTCCTAATCAGGAAGCGTAAACTGAAAAAGTTAGCCACAGTAATTTACTGTGTAGACATAATCTTAAATAAATTTCAATTGCTCCCGACAAGTAAGAGATTGTAGCAACGGCATTTCATGAAGCATGTAAGTTACTTTACTATAAACAAAGTCAGTATGGGAACAATCCCGAAATTGTAAATTAAAATCAGCTTATCCAACCGCGCCAAAAGGTATTGAAGTGCTTTTCTAAAAGGTTACATTATTCTATTTTTCATACATAATTAGTTGCACAAAATCAAAACACTCTAAGACCATAATGTGTTTGTTTTTTTGGATAATAACTGCTTCTTTTTAGGGTTCCGTACCCAAAGGGTGCAAACGGGACCCTATTACTGAGACTCCGCTGTCTGTCCGTCTGTCCGTCTTCCTGTCTGTCCGTCTGTCTGTCCGTCAGTCACACTCCTATCACTTGAACCGTAATATCTAGACACTTGAAATTTTCACCGATTATGTATTACTGTGGTGGATATAATAACAAATACCAAAAATAAAAAATAGTTAAAGTTAAAGTTAAATATAGTTAAAAATTAAAGGGGGTCGTCATACAAAAAACGTGTTTTTTAGCGTTTTAAAACATTGTAGGGTGGTACGGAACCCTTCATGTACGAGTCTGACTCCCACTTGCCCGTTTATTTTATATTGTTATGTATGTATAAACTATTACTGCCGTATTTATAAAAAAAAATACAAAATTTAGTTATACAGTGTATACTGAAACTATTTTTAAAGGTGGATCCAGTCCATGATACTAAAATTCTTTCCCCGTGGATTATTAATGGCTACCACCCGGATTTTTATAATATTGCATAAACCCGTTGTTCTATTTAAAAAAATGCCTCTCATACAAATTGCTTGACCGATCAGCTGAACAGAGTTTGTATGAAAAATTTTAAAGGCAAAAAATATTTTTATATTTCGATACATGTTCCTTGGGGAAAGTTGTTCAGTCTCTTGGACTGAATATAAACACTAAAATCTAACCCTAAAATAGTTTCATTACATTTTGTTAGACGTTATACATATACAGGTTGACTTTTTAACCACCATCCAAATTTTTGGAGCAAGTCCAGTCCATGATACTGAACCATAAAAACAATTAACGAAAAACTAACATAAAAATTCGCCTTCCCATACAAATCAGTGCTCAGCCAAACGGATTTTGTATGGAAGGACGAAAGTTTTTTATCGATTTTTAATAACTTTTTTAATAGAATATAGTTCAGTATCATGGACAGAACTTGCTCAAAAAATTTGGCTGGTGGTTAAAAAGTCACCAAGTTATAGTAGTACTTACAATGCTACCAATTTTAGAAGCCCTGTATTTTCTGTGAAACTCATTATAAGCCGCTCTCGTCGCTATATGGCTGTTTAAAAACCGCATAGCACATTTTTTATAAATATTTGGCAGGACGCGACCCGAAAAAGCCAAACATGTCCGGACAGATGGTGACCCTAACCATAGCACAACATACCTTCCACTCGTAGTCAACTATTCAAGTTTGGACAACGCCGGTGACATCACGCATTTGCACGTCATCGAGATTTTATTGAACTCTTTTAGTGTACCATTTTCACTATAGAGTCCAATAAAATCTCGATGACGTGCTAATGCGTGATAAATCCAACGTTTGTGTACCATTTTCATTTTGACTGCCTCCGTGGTCCAGTGGGCAAAGCGTTTGCATTGTGATCCGGAGGTCGCGGGTTCAAATCCCACTGGGAAGCATACTTTGTGAAAAGTTTTTTCCAGTCTGGTTAGGATGTTGCAGGCTTGAATCACCTGATTATCCGAGAATAAAGATGATTCCGTGTTTCGGAAGGCAGGTAAAGCTGCAAGTCCCGAACGAGATCTAGCGTTTGTTTAAACCTATCCTAGGATTGGTTCTGGTCTACCCTTTGGGTTGCGGAGGTCAGACGGTAGTCACTCTGTGTAAAAACCAGTAACCTCGTCCAATAACCAGATGATGATAATCAGCGTACCATTACATTAACCATTTTAAGAGTCCCGAAGCCCTAGAAGGAACTCTACTGTCGGTATGTCCGTTTGTCCGTCAGCGGCTTAGCTCAGAAACTGTTAGTACTAGAAAGCTGTAATTTTGCATGGGTATACATATTACGTATGCTGACAAAGTGGTAAAATAAAATTTATGAAAAAATATTATAGTAGGTCTTTTTTACGTAAAATGGGAATGATATTTCTTTTTTCGCGCGTTGCCCTATTGATGTCTATCGTTAGATAGGTCTTTTAAAACCATTGCGGGTTTTTAAAGACAACTTTTCGATTTAGACCCATTGACCCACTTTTAATATATTAAACTAATTATTGTTCGAGAATAGATAAGAAAAGAGTAACAGAACAGACAAAACATTTTTTGGTTTTTTGCCTGTCTGTCTGCATCTTGGTCTGCATGTACACGCAAATCTCCGAAACTACTGAACGGACTTTTACGCAGTTTTCAACAAAAGATCAATAAATATGAAAAACGATGTTATTGAAAAAGATAAATAGTAATTTAAAGATATTTTCAAAGTCAAGCCACTGCTTGAGTAAAATAATTTATCGCCAACGAAGTCGCGGACATGATACTAGTAAATATTAATTTACAAACAAAATTAAGCGATTATCACCTAGTTAGCCCTACCTTACCTGGTCAAAGGTAGTTCATCAGTTGAGCAGAGCCAGAGACAGACGGTTAGAAGCATCAAGCATCTAATTAAGTACTTACAAAATACTCACCGTGCGTGCAATTACTTCGTTTTGCTACTACATACCTATTATACGAGAGAGCGGATACAGGTAAGGGCAGGGGGTAATACCCTCCCCCTTCCCACAAGGTAAACTGCAGAGTTTACATTGAATTTTAAGGTTGATTAAGCTCGTGCTATCCTGATGACCGGCGAAAGAAATCTGAAAAGATAATAATGTAATTTTTTAATATAAATATTAGAAAAATTGAAAAATCAGTGTAGAAAATGCTCAGATAACCTAGAAAGATGAATAATATTCTAATCGAACACCAAAACAATTCCATGATTTAGTTTGATTAAAATAAATATGTACCTACATATAACAAAAACATATGATAGCTAAAAGTACTATAGTAGTATCATAATTCGTGTACACATCTCACAAATAAAATATTAACTACAAAATGGCTAAAAACAAAAATATTTAAATATTTTCATCTGACCATATTTACGTTCAGGAGTGTACGAGATATTTCAAATCAAAACTTGAAGTTGAATAGTGTGACTTTATCGGCACTCATTGCATGATTATACCCATTAGTAACGTCAGTAATCTGGCGTGAGGTGCTAAGAGCCCCTCCTAAATTGAAATCTTGGATCCGCCATCAATAGTATTCTTTGTGAAAGTTTCGCTCGTGTATCGTGGAATTTAAATTAAACTAGAGCGTTAATTACCTGCGTGGGTTAAACCGTTTTTCATCTTTTACAACGAGTTAATGAAATAACGCAAAACCTCTCAGGTTGTACTCAGTCCATGAAACTGAACAACTTTTGTTCTACAACATTCCCAAAATGTCAAATATGAAATTCGAATTTTCATACAAATTGACCCGATCAGCTGATCAGTTTGTAAGAAAATTCAATTTTTTTTTTGGATTTCGTGAAAGTTACCATCTGAGAGGTACCTATTGCGTCATTGCTTATTGCATAGTGTACCCAAGAAAAAAACATAAAAACAGAAAAAATATCACTCAAACAAACTGAGCAATCTGCTTATTGTATTAAAAGTTAAAAGTTTCTGTTCGTATTTTAAAATGTATTTCGTGATTTAGCTGTCGCGGACTGAGCACGTCTTTCAAAGATTATTTTACATTTCTGAAACACCTGTAGGTACCTGTCACCCAGGGTGTTTCGGAAATATGAGGTTATCTGACGGCCCGGCTCACCTGAAGCGACGTACTCGCACCACAGTATAATATAATAGCTGTGCTCGCACCGCCGCGCATAATACCTAATTGGTAATGCGACATTATCAATTAGGTATTATGCATACGGAAATTAAAACGTGAAACATACCTACCTGTTTTATAATTTTTTGCTGACGTTTCGTATCAGGTTGCACCGATCGTGGTCTCAGCATGTCTGATGCAGCGCCGTAAAATCCTACACCCACCAGTGTCAGCTATAAACACGCTCGATAACCATCATCATCATCAGGTCACGACCCTCTCTGTACTACCAGAGCCATATATTAGCCAGAGCAGTCAGAGGATTTGGCCTACACTCTCCACGCTGGCCAGACGGGTTGGAGATGTCTCACAAATGTTTATAAACTTTGTTTAACTAGCCTTCTACGTCATCCGCGGGAAGACTTGAGGTGATCCTATATTCTACCACAGAATAAATAATACTAACGTACAGAAGTCTCACTCAGCAAAGAAATTCAAAGAAATATCTACGCAATGTGGCTAGCGATATGGTTTAATTTAGCTCACGTCAGAACTCAGCACCTTTTCATATAGATACCTAGACATCCATTGCAAGCCAATTTCATTCTTATTACTCTGGACAAACGATTCGTATAACTGAATTTACCACCCGGAGGGGCCGCCTGCGCGCATAGTAGGTACATTTTCGATACCTAAACGGGGAGTGACACAGGCCTTATTCTACTCTGCCGGAAACTAGACATGGGTAATCTCGACTCCGAGGAGTGTTTCGGCTCACTGAATCTTACTCCGCATCCAGTACCGACTCATCTTAATGATTCCTACTCCCTTATCGGCTCCAGCTCCGAGGTCCGCTAAGTTTCGCTATTGAATCTACAGAATACAGACATCCTATCTGGTACCGGTTTCAATACAGAGTAATATTGACTCCCGACTCCCGATTCCTCCCGAGACGTGGTGGAGCCGAAACGCGGCTCACGGCTCGCGACCTGACAGGCGCCGCTGGTTCCCGGCGGGATCGGCTCCTGTTGATGAATCGGCTCATTTAAATATTCGAATCCGGAGTTACCCATGTCTACCGGAAACCACACGGTATAATAAAAAATAAAATACAATATGACTTCACAGAAATGCTTATGTAGGTACCTACTCTGGTTCTCGCTCTATTTAAGTTTTGGTATTAGAAAAACATATCCTTACGAACAAGGAACGACGGTATAGCGGTGGCATGGGTAGGTAGTTCATATTAATGCGGTGATCAATATTCCTATGGTGTGGACCGGTTGTACATTCACTTTCCCGTAATACACCTGGTTAGTCGGTTTAATACTCGGGGCCGCGGTGTCTGCTCTGATTGCGCGCCAATCTCTCCACTTTCTCGTTAGCTATAAAAACTGACGCATTACACATCACGTTACTAAATATAAATAAAGTAAATAAAACAATCACCGTGAAACTCTCGCCGACGCCTATTTTAAAATTAATGTGACCGCAGTTAACATGCGTACTAATTCCCAGTTATATTGTAATTTTGTATAAGGCGATTCTCACATTGCTCCGCACTACGCAGCGTAGCGCGTGAATGCGTGTTCTAATGTTGCATAAAAGTATCTCCGTTTGTATAGAAAACACGCACAGTCCAACACACAGAAAATGCATCCAGAAAACGCAACATGCAGCGTGATGCGTGGCAGTGTGATAATCGCCTAACTTGAATGAATTACATAGATTTCGATGATTATTTGAGGAGCTCGGTGGGCCAGTGGGATTACGCGTTATTAGCACTTCACAAGTTTAGTGATACTGAGCTTGGTCCACACTTAGATAGGTGACCACAAGTGGTATAAACATTTCTTGAGCTCCAAACTTCGGTAGGCACCTTAAGCCCTTGATTTCTACTATTATAATTGTATGGCAAGCTATGTCAGATGCATTTACGAGTAGGCTGCTTGAAAAAGTTGACAACAAAAAAACAACATTACCTAGATACGTGCCAGTAGGATTGGTGTAGTATAGGTTACTTACATAGGTAGTATAGGTTACTTACATAGGTAGTATAGGTTTTTAGGGTAGTGCACGCAATATTAAGTCAGGATATCTAAATTTTAAATGGATTCCCACGTCAGTTAGGCCGGTCGTAAACCGCAGACTAGGGCCATAGCTATAGTGGTCCTTTTTTGGCAGCGATATCAAGACTTAAGACGATACACGGAGTCCAGTGCTGCCCCCATTTGAAATAAATTCTTTGTAAGGAAAAAAGGAAAAAAGTTTTTCGCAAAAATGCAAACTAAAGCTTAACGTTTTTACTTTAAACTGTAAACTGTGGTTCATAAAATAGTTTGAAGGGTTATCTAGGTTTTACTAGCTCAAAATTTTAAATGATATCTCCGTTTAATTACAAATAATTTATTTCAAATGGGGGCAGCACTGGACTCCGTGTATCGTCGTCGGGTAGCCATTTACTACGTTTTGTGTTCAATTAACGATTCTGCTTCCAAAATATCTATAGCTAGGGAGTACAAAGCAACCTATATGCTTATATATGTCGAAGTTGAATTGTATAATCCGCTAATTCACTAAACCTCTAGATGTTTGGCATTACAGCTCGGTTTGGTAAAACAGCGAACCCTAATACGCTGGATGGAATGAACGACATGTATTCATCCATGCGGCTAGAGAAGTTGTAGAACAATTATATCTAAAGAAATTATGTAGAATGCCTACGAAGTGGCAATGGCGAGCGAGCGTAGCGAGCGTGCCGGCCGGCGAGTGGTAGGAAAGTTCTATCCATCTTACTAGGTTAGGGCAAACCTATAGCAATAAAAATCGTGGAATAATTGTCTGGGAAATTAAATTCGATGTCGAAAAAATCTGTATTCTAATAGACACTCAGTTACCATATTTCATTATGGTAACCCTACACCAAATCCTTATCATGCATGTGTCGCAGTTGTATTGTTTAACGGTTTCGTCAAACAGCGGATTACCGCTACTGTTTCACAAAAGCGCTAGCCGTTTGGAAACGTGGTTAGCTGTTTAAATGAACGTAACACGTTGCGCAGTAATCTTAGACAATCCAGCTGAACGATATTCCGCTGTTTAACAAAACCGAGCTGTAATGCCAAACAACTAGAGATTTCGTGAATTAGCGGTTTATACCATCCAACTACGACATATATTTACTTATAATAAAATATAGTATTGTTGAATTAGTAATAGTATTCCATGATACAAGTTTAAAAACTTACTTTGGGTCTAGCCATCAGTGTGATTTGTCTTCATACATTCATTATATGCAAATATAAACTTATATCTTGTTTACATTTACAGGTAGAGGCAAGAAGCAGAAGAAGCTTATGGAGCGCATCCTACCCATGTTCATCATGCCATTCCTCATCCAGTCAGCGATCGTCCCCTTGTTCCTCAGCATGCTCAAGTTCATGCTGTTCAAGGCCATGATGATCGGCAAGCTGGCGCTGGGCTTCGTCATCCTCAACGCCTTCCGGAACCACAACGTCGTCAAAGGCCGCGACACGGAGATGGCCCAGGTCCATTACGGGTACCAGGGGAATGAAATGTACGAGTACGGAGCTTATATCAACCACTAGGATCTTTAAAACAAAGGTCTTAGTTGGATTCCCGAGAAATCTAGTGGCTAAAAGCCGCTGAATACGTCGGAGACTAAACTCATGACCAATGACACCGAAGACCCGGTGAATGTTAAGGAGTATATGTCCAGGAGTACGTTAATTCAGGGCAAAGTCTTTTTCCAGGGCAGACACCTTGAGCACCTTTTAGGAACTGCGTTAAGCCACCCGTGTGGTTCCGGGTTAGAATAGGACCACTCCATCTCTTCCTGTGGATGTCGTAAGAGGCGACTAAAGGATTAAGCACAAACATCTCGTGCTACAATTGCATTCCCAAGGAGGGTTACCGTCGGGCGGCGGCCGGTTGTAAAACTTTTCGCACAAATACATTCCCAAAGAGGGTTGACGTCAGGCAGGCGGCCGGTTGTAAAACTATAGCCTAATCATTTAAAGTGTTCCGGCTGTTTCTTCTCCATTTTGCAAGGTCTTTGGGATCCTTGGGTGACCATTGACATGCATATTAAATTTGCAGAAGAAAAAGCGGGAAAGCGCACCCCGGGCTCCGAAGCAGCACAGCTGAGGATGCAACCGGGAATGCGCTTAGACGAAGATGAAGAAGAAAGTCTTTTCCAGGACCGACAAGACACCTTGAGCACCTTTAGGCTTGTAACTACGTCACGCGGACGCCCGCGACGGGATCAGTCCGTCTCTGTCACAAACCCTACGTGTGATATAGATAGCTGAAACCGTCACGGGTCACGTGTCTCTCTCGCACGTATAGTTTGTGACAAAGACGGACTGAACCCGTCGCGAGTCTCCGCTTAACGCAGTTCCTAAAAGGTGCTCAAGGTGTCTTGTCGGCCCTGGAAAGAGACTTTGCCCTGAGTAAACGTACTCCTGAACATATACCCCTTAACATTTACTGGATCTTCGTTCATGAGTTTGAATATATTCAGCTCGAAGTGAAGACATAAGTCTCACTAGATGCAGCTAGCCATTAGCTTAGCTAGGCAGACTTATGTCTGGCAAAACAGACATTTGAAATAGAACCAGGTTAACTAAGGATTGGAACACATCTGTCAGCACGGAACAGCACTTTCCTATGCTGCTGACAGATGTGTCCCAACCCTAAACATTCACAATACGACTATTATTTTTATAATGTTTATCAAAAAGTAACATAATCTGAAACCGAAAACGAAAAGATTTTATTTTACTTCGCTCATAAATAAGTATGTTTATAATAAGCCTTTACAACCTGGTGGAAAGAGAAACTGTCAAGTAACAGAAAAAGAATGCACGTAATGCTATGTGACGTCACTGCAAAGGTTTCGTGCGTACGAAAGAGACAGCGAGATATCTCCACCACACTCCCACTTTTCTGTTTATTTTTATATTTGAAAAATGCTAATTACTCCCTCATTAACCAAAATCATTCTGTTTTTAAAATCATCTTTTTAGTGTTTATTGTTGTTTCATATAAAAGATTGTCCAAAAACTAATTTACTCATACACTATATATATATATATGTAATTATAACCTTGGCTTAGCCCTGAAATAGAGTGCTCAACACGTAATCTGAGGCATTCTTCATCATCGCTCGTGATATGTACAAAATAAGTCTTCTCCCGCCCGCGTAGTGGGCGTAAGGTTTACGTAGATTATACACGGATTAGGGAAAAGGCATATTACTTACTACTATATACCTTCGTTTTCTGCATTTAGAATGCATTGTACGCGATTAAATCTTATCTAAAAAACTAAGTCAATAATTAAATTACTTAATGCTCAACTTTGCAACTCTTAGGTATATACTATTTTAAGTTATATGTAGGTTGTAGGTACCTGTTCTACTTGATATATGAGATTCCTAAGTACATTATACTTAGAATAGAACTAATTCATTGGGCTAGATTAAAAAAATATACCAACAGATTGTAAATATTACAGATTATTACTTTAAATGATCAATGCTTGTAATATATGTATAATATGCATATACGAGTAATCAGGATTTTGAAAATCTACAAAAGATAAATATGTGCAGTGGCAAAGAAGATATTTTTCACGTTTTCCGGCCTATTTTTATTAAATTTCCAAATCAATTTCAATTCAATTTGCATTTAATGTAAGTAAGTCGCTAGGTGAAACTAGATAAGCTTACTTAAATCTACACCTGATGTTTTCTACCAAATAGTTGTTTTTAGTGTTAAGTACCTAATTTATTTTAAATTGTGGATAAAATAATAAAAATATTTATTGCTAGTCTTTGCATTTTTTTATTTTATTATCCTTACCCCTGAGGTGCAAGAAGAGAGCGTAAGACGTGACTTCGTTAGTAAGTATATTTTCTTATGGTACAAAAGAAATGTATTCGTGCTATTTGCAATGCATGGGTTGATGATAGTTGCATACCATTGTTCAAAAGACTAAACATATTACCATTGTCATGCCTTTACATTCGAGATATCTGCGTATTTGTAGAATCGCATCCGGAATTTTGGCAAAAAAGAAGCGAAGTAATTTTGAGGGTAACTCGACCTAATATCATGAATAGAATATATCAGCCTAGATGCCACAAGGATATGTATAAAAAAAATATTTTTAACATGTGTATTTACTTATTCAATTACTTACCAGCTAACATTAGATCATTGAAAGGAAGAGCGTTTAAAAAAGGACTGACAAAATGGTTACTAGAGCATTGCTTATACTCTATATCGGAGTATATAGACTTCAGTAAGCGGAAAAAATAATATTGGAACTTGTGAAATTGTATTAATTAAAATTTATTGTGTTTTCAATTGTACCCATGTAAATCATATTTTAATAGATTATTAATTTGACTACCTACATATAATTTTGCATGCCTTAGTTTAGGTTGGATACATGATACTAATTATGCAATTCACATCTTATGTACTGTATTTGAGCAAATAAATTATTCTTATTCTTATTCTTTAGCAACTAATGCGATGATAACGTATGAGATTAGATAGGTATAAGAGAGAGGACAAACTGGAGTTTAATAATAGATTGATCAAAGTGCCTATTGATAGCGTAATGCTTGACCGAGCTCGATGATAGATTCTATCTAAGCAAATTGCTACTACACTAGGGTGTCCAAATTGATAGACTTAATTAAAAACTTACGAGCTGTAAGTTAAAAATACATTTGAACATTTAACTATTTTATTATTGGTTCCTTCCTGCAGAAAATAACGCTCTATAGCTTTTGTAAGCAAAAGGGCTACCGCCAAATAAGTAGGTATGATTAGGCAGCACTGCACCCGAACTTTTGAAAGATGTATAAAAAAGTTCCAATCATTCTCCGCAAGATGGCCAGGTCCAAACACACATGTAACAAACATGGCGAACTATCTTCGGGTCCGGAAAGGTTAACTTCACAGACCTACCACTACTAGACCTACATAGTGCGTGGCCACTTTAGTGCATCTCTTTCTATCTTTGATTGTTGCTTCCACCCATATTTTGCACACGTCACAGAACACACTATGGTTACTAACTTATATTAAACTCAAATAAAACCCTAAATCACCTTTTTTAAATGATAAAATCCCTAAAATTAACAACTTTCTTCAATCGTTTTGTGGTTTGTTTGGCCCAGATTTTGACAGTAGGCCAGCTTATAGCAGCCACGCCGATAGAGACAAAAAAACATATCAGCGTTTCTTTCACACTCACGTTGTACTGTATTTGACAGTCTCTTTCTAGCAATATCGTTGCAAGTCTAGTAGTGGTAGGTCTGTGGTTAACTTTTTAATTATTCTTTTACTGATCAATAGGTTGGGCTGAAAACTGAATTAGTTCTATGTTATTTAAATAACCTTACACCTACCTGACTGTATTTTGTAATTTGTGTTTTATATAAAAATAGTTCAAATACTGTATTCTGTATTTCCAATACTTAAACGACTTAAAAATATTTTGTATTTCGTATTTTAAATACGTGCAAGCGTGCAGGACAGTATTTTGTAATTTATATTTTACTAAAAGCAGAGCATGCATTTTGCCCATCCCTGCTCATAATCAAATAAATATTTAAATCTTAGAAAAATCGAAGATAAGTATCTATTTAATGTGGTCACCGTAGCCACAAAATAAAAACTGCAACTGCAAGGGATATCTTCGTTTTATTTTATTCTCTTTATTTATTTCATTTCTTAGGTTAGGTTTAAGTATAATACACTATTACGTCTTTATCCCTTATGGGGTAGACAAAGCTTAGGGCCGTAAGACTCAAATACCAGTTTTAAAGTGATGGTGACCGACCATGTAGCTCTAAAGGGAATTAAAATACTTATCTTGTGATGAGTTCCTAGCTACAACGCCTTCTAACATAATTTGTTTTCACCTATTCCTCGATCGGCCTTTACGATATGTGTGGGAAGAGAAGCAGGTACAGTTAAAGTTTTTATCTTTTCTCCCAGACTAGTGGTATTTGACTCTTGGCCACTCGTTTTCGCTACTAATGTATTTTTTTTTATTTTTGAGAATTATTTTACTGCCCTGGATACAAGTCCTTTAGAGCCTATCTTTACTTTTGTTGCTTCTTTATGTCTAACAATGATAAATTAAATATAGGTAGGTAGCTTCTGGCGACAAATCTATACGAGAGTTCACTGGTTTTCATAGCCGATTGAGTGGCAGACGGCGTCTTAAGATCACCACAATCCGCTTAACAAATATCACTACAGCCGGACTATGTATGACTGTCTAAGTGTCCACTAACTATTTCACATAATGAGCATGCATATAACCCCAAGACACACATGTAAAGTCCACTAGAATCAATTTGCAAAATAAATTAAATTCAACCCCCACTGAACCCTTTGACTTCCCGCCTAAAACTCAATTTTCAAAGGAACCTTCGTATAGTTCGTGTTGTTTATCGTAAATATCCGTTCCGTTTCACGCTGCTTCTTTTAGTCTCGTTGATTTTTTTTAAACATTGACAACTTTTTTAAGTTTTCTGCGTGATAGAATATTTTTTTTGGCTGACGCGTCTCGGTTTAAAAAATACAGTGTAATGATACCTACCTATTTCCCGACTTGGAACGCGAGCGGTGACGTGAAAATCTACACGTTTCACTGACTCCTGCGTTGAAAAATAGATCTCCAGGATGAGAGACACACCTAGTGTAAATCATTCTCGGGGTGCTAACCTAAGTTAATGCCATCGATCTTCTCGTGAGAGCACGTCATCTCACCGATTACGCTCCTACTGTTCATCACATCTGTTCCTACGTTTAATTTGTGTCTAGCCGAGAGAAACTACTCAAATCAAAACTCTATTAAACGACCCAGCTTGCAGTCCAGTTTCAATTACTAACGGATAAACTGGCTCCTGCTAGGCGTTCAATATACTACCTACATAATATATAACTAATTACCTACATATATGATATAGGTAGTAAAGGAAAGTTTAAAGGACAAGTGCGAGGGTCAGAGAAACCATTTACCTAATGTTACATTTGTTTTTCGCATCACGTCGTCGTGTCTAGTCGTGTGAGGCAAACCGGATCACTCTAAAGGTGAGTTTGACAACAGAATAGCATTATTTTTAGACTAAGGTTGAACGTAGAGAATCAATAATTTAAAACCAATAAGGGTTTCTTCTTTTGTATCGAGTGAGATAGCTAACACTGGCGCAGATTTTACGAGCTGCCTAAAGGCATCTGACGTATCTCTAACTATTACACACACTAGTGAATTAGATTGCAGGTTTACTCACGATGTTTACTTTCACCGAAAGCAAGTAAATGAGGGTTTTAAAAAAAATAAAAAAGCCGACTGCATGAGAAAATAAAAATAAATGAAAAGATACAATAGCAGGAGGTAATGCCTACCAATATGTATAGGGTTCATTTTGTAGCGCGTATCACAATTAAATTAATTTTTCTGTTTTTCCTAAAGGTTGACTGGTAGGGAATGTATTTGCGTTAAGCCACAGAAGACAGTAAAGAGTATTGCTAAGTTCTCCTCTTGTACTACTGTTTTCTTTTATTTTTATTTATTTAAACTTTATTTACCGAAACAAAATGGTACAAAAGACGGACTTAATGCTAATAGCATTCTCTACCAGGCAACTTTCGGTCAACCAGTCATTGTGTTAATAAAGATTTACTATTAAATTAATGCATACGGGAATTAACGCGAAACGTACCTTTTTTTTTTTATTTTTTTATTTATTTTGCTGACGTTTCATTCGGGTTTCACCGAACGTGGTCCCAGCTTGACTGAAGCAGCGATGACGCCTACGCCTCCCCCTTCCCGGTGTGATCTTCGTCCAAAATAAATAAATAAAAAAGGTACGTTTCGCGTTAATTCCCGTATGCATTAATTTAATAATAATGCAACGCGATAGTTTAAAAGTATTTAAAGATTTAATAATTAAATAAATAAAACGAGAACACGCCCAGTCGAGCGAGATTATATGTTGTTTTTTAGTATTTCTCATTACATTTAAACATGCTTATCTTATCTATCATGAAAATAGGGAGTCTCCCTATTTTCAGCTAAATATCTATCTTTTCCGAGGGCCACACGGAAAAGATCGGGAATAGAATACTTAGGAATAAATTAGAGTAAAACCTTCTTGGTGTTTGAAATTTAGTATTATTTCGAAAACAATTCCATTTTTGAATTTTAAATAAAGTAAAAAAGAAAAGAGTATTGACCATTTGAATTTGACAAGTCAGTGAGAAAAATGGAGCTTGGGCGGGAACATTTTCGTGCAATAATTTTTCGTATCACAACTTCTGCGTCTTCTTTTACTTCATCAAACATGCTCAAACATTATACATATTTTTGTACTGGATCCTGTTATAAAATCCTTCATTTGATATCAAATAAAGGATTTTATTATTGTTATTTTAGCAAATTAATTAAATGTCTTTAATTTTAATTCATAACGTGGTCGTTATGAATTAAAATTGAAGACATTGAATTAATTTGCTTACTACATTTTCATTAGTTTTTACAAAATATAGACATATAACTATGTTATAATAAAGAGAAAATATTCGATTGTATATCTGTACGTATGTATTGGATGAACTCAAATACTTCTGATCCATTAAAAAAATATATATTTCACCCATAGCACAGAAGGCAGGGAGAGTATTTCATTTCATACCTAGACTGCTACCCGTCATCAGCGAGTAACATAGGCCACATTTGCCATTGCCAAGGCGAGTTTACGATAAAAAGTAGGTACAAATATTGGGTTGTTGTAAACTCACCGCCTAAAAAATGATGTGTTTGTAAATTCACCACCTAAAGTGTTTTTGTACAGACAGCAAAAAAGTCACGTAATTATCACTGTCTGAGGATTTGCTTGCAATGTAATATCCTAACGTGCATTGTCTCCGCTACGTATATGCGTGATCTTCCCATGGTCCTCGCAAACCGCACCCCTCTAAATATCTACCCCAGGGCGGATTTCATCAGACATTTAGTAAAAGTTACAAGCGTCTACTTTGTACTGCGTAATACTAATCACGCAAGGTACAGTGGGGCGCAACCTATATGTATAAACAAATCAATTAATAAATATTACTGGTACTTTTTTATTATTTTTGGTTCCTTTAAAGTAGGTACCATCTACTTTAAATAAACAAAAAAATTATAAAAAGTCGGATGGTGAGTTTACAACAAATAGGTACATAATAATATAATTTTTTGACATGTGGTGAATTTACTCCAAAGGTATGGAATTTATAATAAACATGCAAGTGCGAATCGGACTCGTAAATGAAGGGTTCCGTACCTTCGTACAATGATTTAAAACGCTGAAAAAACACGTTTCTTGTATGACGACCTCCTTTAATTTTCAACTTTATCGTATTTTTAGTATTTTTTGTTATAGCAGCCATAGTAATACATAATCGGTAAAAAATTCAAGTATCTAGTTAATGCCATTATAAAGATCTATTTAAAAACGCAGAAAAACGACCCCCTTATTTTTTTTTATTTTTTCTTATTTTTAGTATTTGTTGTTATAGCGGCCACAGTAAAACATAATCGGTGAAAATTTCAAGTGCTTCTAGCTATTACGTTTGAAGAGATAGAGAAGCCCTATGACAGACGGACAGACAGCGGACTCTCAGTAATAGGGTCCCGTTTGCACCCCTTTAGGTACGGAACCCTAAATAGGTAGTGAGTTTACAACAACCCCAAATATTTATTTATGCAATCTAAAATTAGGTGGTGGGTTTACAAGATAGTGAGTTTACAATCATGCTGTGCCCTTCTTATGCAGTAAGTAGAGCAAAACTGTGTAAGTCTAAAACGTGAACACAAAATGACAAAAAATACTGACCAAAAAGTAGATCACATCGTGGCCTTAAAATAAGAAAGTAACATTCCGATTCACGCAATAATTTATCGGACGCATAAATAAACAAATTCGATGCTAAAGTAGGACGCATAGGCATACTTTTTACTTATGGAAAACTACATATATTTATTTATATAGGTACAGATAAAGAATTTATATATATATATATATACACAATTAATATATAAACAAAACTAAACATGGGATTGAAATAGATGGACTCTTTGCTGTATCCTTCGAAAACAAGTAAGAGCGAAAGCTGGACCGCCGAGTCCATGGAAAAAACACAAAGATTTACCTATTTATATCATATCCATGGCATTTTTCGGAGGAAGGAGGGGGGGGACAAATCTGTTATTAATATTTTTCTGAACCTTAGATCTTTGACAACTGTAAATACATGAAGAAATCCACTTTTAATTATGATACAATTACAGGGCCTGGTTTCTAGCACGATATGCTTAGTGCACATTCAAATTAATGGTTTTTAAACCCCTTGGTACGCTATTACTACGGGACTTACGGGACCCTATTACTGAGACTCCGCTGTCTGTCCGTCTGTCCGTCCGTCTGTCACAGGGCTCTATCTCTTGAACCGTAATAGCGAGACACTTTAAATTTTCACCGATTAAGTCTGTATTACTGTAGCCGCTATAACACCAAATACTAAAAATAAAATAAAGATAGAAACTTGTCTTTTTAGCGTTTTAAATCATTGTACGGAGATACGGAACCCTATAAGTACGAGTCCAACTCGCACTTAAACTTCAAACTATAAACCTAATTAATATTAAGTAGGTAGGTATAGTTTGAAAAAGAAATCTTGTGAAGGAATGTCGCAACAGTTTTTTCCACTGTACCTAATTTTTAAGATGGTACTTAAGTGTTTTAAGTACTTAGGGCTTTTTCAGTATCCAAATAAAGTGTTTTAAATACGATTTTTCTATACTCAGTCTTTTGATGAGGAAATTCTATATGAATAAATTTAAACAAAAAAGCGACAATTTCTGGTCTTCTCCATCAGTTCCACTTCCAAAACCCATTTTCTGTTTGCAAATGCTTCATTTATTGACAAAAACATTAAAAGCATTATAAGTGTGCATTAATATTAGAGGAGTTCCCACGATTTCTTGTGGATCCCGTCATTAGATATTTACCTGGTCTGGTGACAATGGGACGAACTTACATATACATGGAAGGTGGGTTCAAACAAAAAAATAATTTACTAAAAATTTCAAAAACGGAGAAGATATCGGGAAATAAGTATGTATACATTTTTTTTTAAAGTCAATTTAAAATGGCATGCAGTGCGAGCTGTGGCGAACACGTGCTGCCATCGTCAACGCGTGCTGACAGGTGTGTCGTCATCGCCAGGTTTAATTAATTAAATTATAAAAGCAACACTAGTACTTATACCTGTAGCAAATCCATGATTTATATTACTTACTAGCTGGTGCCCGCGACTTCGTCCGCGTGAAATTCAATTTTACTGTCCAAATTGAAAAATTTAGTTACTTAGTCTCCACTGCAGGAGCAGGACTCTCTCTGTACTATCAGAGCCATACTTAGCCAAAGCAGACAAAGGATTTGGCCTACACTCTCCACGCTGGCCGGACGGGTTGGAGAGGTCTCATGATGTTTATATATAAGCTTTATTTAGCTTGTGTTTCCTAAGTCGCCTTCTACGACATCCAAAGGAAGACTTGGAATGGTTCTATTGTACTCTGCCGGGAACCACACGGCATCATATATTACTCGTATGTTATATCTTCATACACGACGACAAAAATAACAGGACATTAGCTTTATTGTTGCTTGGTCTCATACCTACCTCTATATAGATTACCTACAGCTATCGCATTACTTATTTACCTGCAAGCAGGCAACGTACAACTGCCCGTGGGAAAAACATTAGACTTAGATCGACCTGGGACATTTTACGGTTGTCGCGATGTAAGCAGCTATGGAAAATTTTGTGCATGACTGGGATGGGACATTGTTAGGGATCAGTGGTGTATTTATTTTGTGGTATGAACACAGTTTCAATAAAATCCCAACATCACTCAAAACTAATGGCTCAAATGATTGAGCTGATACAGGCTGTCTCAACTGTTTTGAAAAAGGTTATCATTATCGCCTTTTTTTCGCCATCGCTATTTTAATTGTCAAAGGCTGTTTTGACTTAAACTTCTCGATATAGGCAGAGAGAAGTAAAACGTGTTTCTAATCGTAGATTTACGACATGATCTTTCATATTTCATTTAAGAGAATAATATAAGTAAATATAAGTATACCTACTAAACCTCGCCAGTTTCCCAAATGTACTTCCAGATCTGACAGTGAAATGACGTTCATGTAGGTATTTATAAGGTATCCCAATAATACGCCATAAAGAATAAGAGAAACTTATGTGGCGCCCGTTATATTACCTGGTAACTTTATCTTGGTCTATTTCTTAAAGCGAAAATAGGAATCGACTCATCTACTTACTTTGACAAACAAAATTTCGTAATAAACTCAATTTCACGCAAACAAAGTCGCAGGCTACAAATATCTTGATAAAATAGTATTTTTGTTAATTTTGTAGGGCAGTTAAGCTTTCGAATTGACCCTTCTAGTGATATTTTTATATGCATTTTTTAACAGGTGAGCGGCGTAATAAAAATAACCTTAAAATGATAATAACTTTTTTCCCTGACATCCGATTTTGATGAAACAAAGCCTATATATTGCTCCGAGATGATCCCAATCTATTAGTAAAAACCGCGTTAAAATCCGTCCCGTAATTACGAAGATTAGCGTGAACATACAAAAAGACAGACAAAAATGTTTTTTTAATCTTTTTTGTATTCAGTTACTCTTTTCTAATCTCCCACACTCATTTTTTGATAAATTTATTAGATGTGTACATTCACACGCGACGAATTTTACGATTTTATTATATGTATAGATATAGATACAGAATAAGTATGTATTTTTTATTTCTCTAAAATAGTAAGTACTTTCATTGAATATAGTTACAAGGTTCAAAATCGCCCTGTATACACTATAATCTTAAATTGAAAAATATCTTAGACAGAAAGAGCATTTTTAATTTAAGGCTGTGTGCATTTTTAATTTTCTTACATAATAATTAAAATAATAGGGCGGCAAATATCCAGTCGACCCCAGGCGGCGAAAGGCCACGATACGTTATTGAATCAATCGTATTTCTTCATAACAGTTTCACATACTTACTTACTTACCTAGTTAGGTATATGAATTCTTCTTCTTCGTCTAAGCGCATTCCCGGTTGCATCCTCAGCTGTACTGCTTCGTAGCCCGGGGTGCGCTTTCCCGCTTTTTCTTCTTCAAATATAACATGCATGTCAATGGTCACCCAAGGATGCCAAAGACCTTGCAAAATGGAGAAGAAATAGTCGGAACCGTTTGAATGATTTGGCTATAGTTTTACGACCGGCCGCCTGCCTGACGTCAACCCTCTTTGGGAATGTATGTGTGCGAAAAAAAAAGAATTACTTATAGGTTATACGAGTAGGTACTTAAGTTAAATTTTCTCCGCTCAGGGCTACATGAATTTTCCGGGATCCAGTGCTAGTATTTTTGCGGAAAACGGCCACTTTTGGTACAAATGCTAAGAATTAACGTTCCCACTATAAACTGTAAACAGTAGTTCAAAAAATAGTTCGAATGGGTAGGGCGTCAAGACAAAATTTTAAATGATATCTCAGCTTCCTTTGAAATAATTTAATTCAAATGGGGGCAGCACTGGACCCCGGAAAATTCATGTATTACTTATTTTAATTTTAATTTTATTTATTATACCATAGTGGTCTTGTTTAGCCCGTGGTTTGATTTATTAAGGATGGTATGTCCCTTACACGTTGTATACCTGTGTGACTACCTAACAAATTACTCTTTTAGATGAAGGATTTTGGCCTGAGGAATTATGGCCACGATAGTCACCGGAAGCTGGTCATCTTTTTGGGCTTGCTGTGCCTATGTCTTCTCATCTCGACCATCACGGTGGGCGCTCAGCTTCATCTCATTGAGCAGCATAGCCACCGGAATCCACGACTAAGCAAGAATACCGCGTCAGAAGGGCTGAGGGTAGGTATTTAATAATAAAAACCTTCCGTGTAGATATTAGTTATTTATGCAACTGTTGTTTGTTTACGAGTAATAAGGGGTATTAAATTTAAAACACGAATGTGGGTGTGGTGTGATATATCACACGAGCATTTTAGGTAATATATGAGATGGTTCTCCTTACATCTACCCTCCATATACCTATATTATATAACAAAAAATATGCATAGGTAAGTATTCTTAATAACTATTGTTTTTCAGAACACCTCCTTCTACAGGCTTCCACGGGACGTTGTCCCGATGAACTACAAGCTGGCACTTCGCCCGAATTTTCATACCAAGTCATTTGATGGCAAAGTTACGATATCTCTAATAATATTGAAGCCAACTGACATCATCACATTGCATTCTAACAAACTGAGAATAAACTCCGTGGCTTTAAAAGATGTTATGAATCAGAATGTTCCCGTAGCATCTACAAACACAACTGATGACAAAAGGGAACTGCTCAATATTCATCTTCGTAATGAAATTCCGGAGAATATTTTTGATTTGGATATAGATTTTTCTGGGACACTGGATGGTTTGGTTGGATTCTACGCAAGCACTCTAAAAAATTCTAAGTAAGTTAAAAAACAAGAAACTATCGTACTTTGGTAGGTACCACTAAAATGTCTGTTCTTAAGAAACTTCATTCCGGACCTGACGAGCCCTACCTAACACAAGTAATTTTTTTTAGATCTACCCATCTATTCTGAGCTACCTATCATCTTTTTAGATGTGAGGTCTATTAGATGTAAATCAAATAATAAGATTATATAATTCCTAAACACACCCGGTGCCCTGAACTGTGAACTCGCGATTCGTAAAGCCCATATCCATAGCTATACCTAGTTCAGTCATTCTAGATCGCAATGTATGGAAAAATTGGCAAAATTAATGTATGTAGTCGTTTTTTCTATCAGGATATGCAAGTACGCATCAACCCCCCTCCCCCCCAGAAAGTAATCTATACTAATATATATTATATATATTATATATCTATACTAATATTATAAAGCGGAAGAGTTTGTTTGTTTAAACGCGCTAATCTCAGGAACTAATGGTCCGATTTGAAAAATTCTTTTTTTGTTGGGTAGTCCATTTATAGAGGAAGGCTTTATGCTATATGTTATATAGCCTAAAGCCTTACGTTCCGACAACCACGCGAACGAAGTCGCGGGCACAGCTAGTCCTTGATAAATTAACCATATCTAACTTACCATAATATACAAAAGCAATATCACTTACAGTTATAGTTCCCTAAGTAACACCTAGATGGCGCTATTCAAAGTTAGAACGCGTTATTGTTACATTTGCTACATAATCGCGGACATTTTTATTAATATTTCAAAAACTATAGAACTGATTTTGATGCCCAACGAACTTGAAAATTCTATTGATATTTCCTGCATGCCTACCGGACCATCGGTTCGGCAGTTATCGCAGTACAAACATACATACATACTAACAATGTGTTTTCGCCCCCAACTAGATTTAGAGAATTACAATTACAGTCGAAAACCAAAAATAAATTTGACATTCCCTTACAAATTGCCCGAGCGGCTGCACACTTTTGTATGGAAATGCTGAAATATTTTTTTGTTCTTTGGCTGTTATTTTAATTTCATTATACTAGTAGTTCGCCGCGAACTTAGACTTCGCGATTTAATTTCAAAAACTACTGAACCGATTTTGATGCCCAACGAACTTGAAAATTCTATTGATATTTCCTATATGCCTACCAAATTTCATCAAAATCGGACCATCGGATCCGCAGTTATCGCGGTACAAACATACATACATACAAACAATGTGTTTTCGCCCCCAACTCGATTTAAAGACGTCGCTCGCTTCAATCGCTTGGTCAACTATAATGATCTAGTTTAGACCGTGTATGTCCCTTTCACGTTGTATAACTCTATTTATACTAGTAGTTCGCCGCGAACTTAGACCTCGAGATTTTTTATTAATATTTCAAAAAGTACTGAACCGATTTTGATGCCAAACGAACTTGAAAATTATATTGATATTTCCTACATGCCTACCAAATTTCATCAAAATCGGACCATCGGTTCGGCAGTTATCGCGGAACATACATACAAACATACATACATACAAACAATGTGTTTTCGCCCCAACTTGAATTATAGCCCGCGCTCGGTCAATCCTAAAAAGATAAGCTGGCTAAGAGTATTTCTTTTACTTAGGTTTATTTTTGGAGACCGGCTAAAGTGCGTTAAGTAGGTATATTGATATTATTTTTCGTCGAATTATTTCATCAAAAATGTAAGTCGCCATGGGGCGGCTTATCTAATATGACTTTAATTTGCACGCGCCCCCACCCCCTCCCCGTCGCCAGAAATAAGTGAAATAAGTAGCCATGTAAGAAAAGCAGAAAAATCTAATTTTTTAAAGAACTGATGTGGGCCATACTTGCGCCCCCCAGAGTCTACGCCCTGTTCTTGGGCACCGGTGGCACCGCCCTATTTACGGTACTCGTAATGTGTAATGTAATGACTAATGAATGCCTGACGAACATATTGTTCATTATGAGTTATGTTATGTATGACCATTTTAAGTACGATATAGCGACCACTAAGGGTGCATCACTGAATAGTGGTGAGGTAAAGAAACCCAATGGATCTGGATGACACAGCAGCCTACAGCATCTTTGATAGAAAATTAATGACAGACTCTAAAAGATAATTATGGCCGCACCGGAACGGCAATGAAAACCAGTGGACTCGTATAGATTTGTCGCCAGAAGCTTTGATGTAACTTGTTAGGAATAAATTAGCAACAAACAAAACCAAACTAAAGAACTTCTATGCAGAGCCGCAAAATTATTCTCAAAAAAAAAAATGAAGATGTCACTGTCACTATAATACACGATATTTAATCTGTGCTGTGATCAGCTGTTTTGTGTCACTGTCAGTTTTTCTGTTTTCTGTTTCTGTCTGTTGTTTTGTTTGTTTAAGTTTGTAACTTTGTAAAAACATTATACAAATCTGTACAATTTTTTGTAAAAAAGATTGCTAACCAGCCTCAGAACATTTCATGTTATATGCATGCAGTGGTTACATAGACCTAGATTTTTTTTTACTGAGTGGTTATATTGTATTTGTTCAGAACAACAACTTTTATGAGAGGCTGCTGTGTGTTCTGTTGTGATGTGATAATATAATTACCTCGGACCAAGATATGTGTGATAATTACTGAAGAACAAATTTGTATTATATAGTTAACATACATGATACATGTGTTTTTTCTACCGTGCCATTGCATGCCGACAAAAAATACTTCGTTTTGTCAAATGCAACAATATTACGACCTCTTTCACCCGGCCGTATTGTTTTAAAATTGAAAAAATGGAAGACTTGATTCCGGAAAGACTGTCTCATTTGGTGCGACCGGTCCACTACACGCTTGCACTGAAGCCCGATCTCAGTGCCGGAGTGTTCAAAGGCAATGTAGTCATAGACGTCATTGTAAAACATGAAAAGAATTATTTAAATCTTCATACAAAGTTTTTGAACATAAACAGTGTAAAAGTATTTCAAAATGACAAAGAAGTACCTGTAGCTAAGTTTTCTGAAATAAAACAAAGCGAGCAACTGGTAATCAGCTTTGAAAACAACCTCAGTTCAGGAAACTATCAAGTAGACATCAATTTCGATGGTGATTTGACTCGTAATATCGTAGGATTTTACTTGTCACATTTAAAAGATTGCAGGTGAATTTAATTTTAATTAAGTATTTTATATGCTTTTCCTAGCATACAACACTCGTTGGAGATGAAACCCCTTTTCTCTCCTGGTGACTAATTTTATTGTATTGTAATATTATGCCTTAGCCTATTTGTGTAAGATAAATAATTACCGGATAATAGTAGGGAAAAGGCGAGACCAAAAATATACATAACATATACAAATGTATAAAAAAAAAGTTGTATGTATATGAATCATACCAAGGAAATTTAATAATTTTTGCTATTGTATTGTACTGTGTAAAAAGTGTGTTCACTTAGTAACAAACAAGCATTAAAAAAGTTACCAGTGAACAGTATACACAATAATCTCTATGTACTCTGCCATCACCATGTGGCAATCTTGGAACACAATTTACGTTTTATGTAATTTTTTTTCTTAAGCTGTTTTTTTTTTAAATAGCTAAGTATACTGACTCCTTTCAAAAATTTCAGAACTATGGTAGCCAGTAAGTTCCAACCGACTTATGCACGGCAAGCATTCCCATGTTTTGATGAGCCGGATTTCAAAGCAACATTTGACATAACCCTCACCAAGCCAGCCTTATATGTGGCACTCTCTAATATGAATGTAAGTATAAATAACTTCTGCATTTCTATGTAGTTTGTTAATTTGTTCTTGACACTAGCGTTGGTCTTCAGAATGGTGCAAGCAAAACTAGGCATTATGCCCTGGCATTAGGTGTCTGTAAAGTAGTTTGGCCGGCGCTTCTACGTTTCCCGTCGTTGAAACACATTCAACTTTGGAGAATTTTCGAAAATCTTTACCGGTGCATATAAAAAGGGAACAAAGTCAAAAAGCCACACCAGTTCAATATGAGCTACCAAAGCGATCTTTACGTGTCAACTTTGGGTTCCGTAATAAATAAATACCCTCATACGCATTTGGCGTTTTTCTCAAAATATCGCACCCTAGTTCCGCGTAACACTATAAATATGAAAATTATGTAACAGTCTTAAAGCAAAATTCTTTCAGTAAGTTTTTTATAATAATAATACTATCTGTTTCAGGAAGTATCCAAGGTAAGCGATGAAGAATCAAATACAGAATCGGTAACATTTGCAAGAAGCGTGCCAATGTCGACCTACCTTGCTTGCTTCGTCGTTTGTGACTTTGAGTTCAAAGAAACTGAGATCGACTCAAATGGCATCGGCAAAAACTTCGTGCTGCGCTCCTTCGCACAAAAAGGCCAGACAAATAAGATAGATTTTGCTCAAGACATCGGTAAAAGAGTGACTGAGTTCTACATTAAATATTATGAAGTACCATTTCCGCTACCGAAATTAGGTAATCCTATTTTTAATATGCGATAAAAAGATAACTCACAAAAAGTCAGCTACTGGCCTGAGTGTTTCGACCTCATCTGGGGGCCTTCCTCGCTTGCAGTGACAGTTGTGCCTGTGCTACGCATCGCTAACATCAGTGCAGCTCGGGACGTTTTCTTGTGCGTGTCGCGAGTCACATTCGCCCTGAGGAAGGCCTCCGGATGAGGTTGAAACATGTCGTCATCATCATCCAAGCTTATTCCCGATTTGCTTCCTCAGCAGCAACGCTTCAGAGCCCGGGGTCCGCTACATAACCTAGGTGATTTGATGAGGTTACTGGTTTTTACACAGAGCGACTGCCGTATGACCTCTGCAACTCAAAGGGCAGACCAGAACCATTTCTAGGATAGGCTTAAACAAACGCTAGATCGCGTTCGGGACCAACAGCTTTACGTACCTACCGAAGCACAGAAACATCTTTCTTTTCGGATAATCAGGTGATACAAGACTGCAATATCCTAATCACAACTTCACGTCTCTATTACAGATAAAGACGTGATAATTTATGTATTATGTTGCAGATATGATAGCGATTCCGGACTACCAGTCCGGCGCGACGGAGCACTGGGGGCTCATAACGTACCGGGAGACGTCGTTCCTGGTGGACGAGGCCGTGGCGTCCGCCCGGAACAAGGTCAGCGTCGCCAACACCATCGCGCACGAGCTGGCGCACATGTGGTTCGGGAACTTGGGTACGTGCCACGGCCTACTGCAGGCCAAACACCTCCCTCCATTTTTTTCTTTCAAAGTCCAAGTTGCTAACTAATTGCTAAATAGTTGCGGAACTAATTGCTATTGCAGAAGCTCTAACTAAATTTTAATACCTCCAAATATTGTAATCCTTACGGATGCAAGAAGTGCTCTGCAACATTTGGCTCGGTGCTCCTCGGATAGCCGAGGGATGCCCATAGCCTATCAGATACTAGGAATGGTACTAAACACTAGAAAGAATATAAAGTTACAGTGGATACCATCCTATGTAGGAATCCATGGTAATGAGGTGGCAGACTCTTTAGCAAGGGAAGCAGTAAATGGGAGGTTTTGTGCCCTCCCTATGCCTCTGAACATGTACCTACCATGAGACAATACTGTATGGATGTTTGGAAAAAACGTTTTGATAAATGTTCAGAGTCAAAAGGTATCTGGTACAAAACCATTCAAACTTCACCAAATCCAGTTCCTTGGTTTGATTATGCTGGACTTCCGAGAGAATATCTTGTGTGTGCATTTAGGGTGAGGGCTGGTCATATTCCATTGAACAAATTTCTACTCTTAATGAGAGTGACCCGCTCAGACTTATGCAATTATTGCGATAAGACGGAGGACTTACTACATGTCTTGATGGAATGTGACCAGTATACCGCCCTACGTGACCAATTTTTGGCGGGACTGTCGATGTGCAACGGTGAGCTTAACATTATGTTAAGCAACCCACTATCACGTATGGCAAAAGCCATATACCTTTTCATAAGAGCTGTGATGTTGCACAGAAACTAGAAATTATCTAATCGAAATCCCCCATGAGGCTGGCATAGTCACACCAAGTGAACTGAAGCCTCGGAAAAAAAAAATAGATAAAAAAAAAAGTCCAAGTCTAAGGCCAGTGGCGTAGCGTCGGGAGTGCCGGGGGGGCCACGGCCCCGGGTGGCACAAGGCTAAATATTATTCCATAAGTTTTGACACTTTACCATCTGCATGCATTACCGTTGCCCTCCCCGCAAGGCGGCTGGTTAAAGGCGGCAAAATGAGCCCAGTAGCGGGTGGTGTGTGGGTGGCAAATTTCCGCTCGGTCGTGTAGGTATAAATGATACTCCGCTTCTATGAAGTGCCATACCTGTGCCTTAGACTAAGTCACAGGTATCAAACTTCATAGAAGCGGAGTATCATTTATGCCTATACTACTACAAACGAAACTATACATCCGTGCACACGTCAATGCGTGTGTTTTTCGTCTGCTCTCGCCCCGCGACAAGGGAGGACGGGGGAGAGGTGCGGGGACGAGGAACGGGGACGCATATTGCGCGTACCCTTAAGAGATTCCGTTCTGTATGTAATACTCTTACTATCTTCTGTGTTCACGGCCAAAGTGGCCGTGTCAAAGTTGTAACGTAAATCCAACACGTTTGGGTTTGTTTGACTAGTAGATACCTACTATGGAGCGAAGCGTGCACGAATAATTCGTTACTCGCGAGCTGTACTGTGTAACTACATTTCTCATACTCATGCACTATCACGTCGTATCCCTAACTGGGCAGACAGAGCCTAGGGCGGCAAGGCCCAGGCCACTTTTAGCGTGATGGTGGGCATGAAGGTGGAAAAAGGAAATCATAATAGTGATTGAAGTGATGGGTTGCTAACCGCATCGCCTATTGATATGATTCAGATTCTTGCCCATTCCCTCGATCGGCTTTTACGATCTACGCGGGAAGAGAAGCAGCTGGTACATTCTTTGTTTTTTCTTTTCTCCCAGACCGGCATGGGAGACAACTACATTTCTATCACTGAACAAAGCCTTCGTTACATCCACATAAGGTGCCGTTCAAATTCTACCTACGATACGATTTACCTACGTTTTTATTTATCTATTTTATAATAAGGACTTATGATTTATCTCGTGCATGAACTTCATAACTGTACTTATACTTTCCCCCCTTAGTGACAATGAAATGGTGGGATGAAGTTTGGTTGAACGAAGGATTTGCGTCCTACATGCAAGTCAAAGCCCTCAACGCCGTCGAACCTTCTTGGACAATGGTATGTTCATAGTTCAAGCTTCAAATTTTTATAACTATTGTTTAACAACAGGTAGGTTTCATGCCTAAAGGTTAATATACACTTATTCAGGCCGCATTAATCGGCACAGCCGGGACGTAAAACCTATGTAAATGAATATTCGGGGAAAAGCCGATATAATAGGGGATCGGACAACTTTTCACAGTCTTCTTCGTCTAAGCGCATTCCCGGTTGCATCCTCAGCTGTGCTGCTTCAGAGCCCGGGGTGCGCTTTCCCGCTTTTTCTTCTCCAAATATATTATGCATGTCAACGGTCACTTATGCCAAAGACCTTGTAAAATGGAGAAGAAATAGCCGGAACACTTTCAATGATTTGGCTATAGTTCTACAACCGGCTGCCGCCCGACGTTAACCCTCCTTAGGAATGCAATTGTAGCACGAGATGTTTGTGCTTAGTCCTTTAGTCGCCTCTTACGACATCCACAGGAAGAGGTGGAGTGGTCCTATTCTAACCCGGAACCACACGGGTAACTTTTCACAATGTTTAAAAGTAATTAGAATAGTTTTCTTTAACCATAAAAAATATTATTTTATTTAAATAAGGCTGTAAATATACATAAATTACATTTAAAATTTGAATGCATAAAAATGCCGCATCTGTGTCTGCCACATAATGAGTCCCCATCTACCAGGCTCAAATTGTTGTAGTAATGTTGACATCTATGGTTGACATTTTGAGGTTACCCCAGCCGTCAAAAATGACAATTACAAACGAATGACGTAACGCGCAGTGATTGGTGTAGGTGGCGAACAGATTAAAAATATTGCAATTAACGCATTTTATTTCTTGATTTAAAAATATAAATCGTTATTATTTCACAAAAATACTCATTGAATGGTCAGTTTATTTAATTAACATTATTTCTAATTACAATAAAGATTTTTTGGTGAGACCTGTCCGATCCCCTATTGCTTCAGGTCGGCTTTGTTGTTCGACAAATACTTCCGAACCGACAATGACGACCCGAATAAGTGTGTAGTAACCCTGACGGGCTAATCACTTATGTGAAAACAATGCATTTGCGCAGGTTAAAAAATATTTCCAAAATGTTGGCCTATAACCATAGGACTAACCTTCATCATTTGAAGCGTAATTCGATTTTTAGTTTAAATGTTGTAGTTACTATTTCGAAAGAGGCCCAGTTTCGTAGTGGTGCCGCTTAATTTCGGAAAGATGGCGGTATAAGCGCTCATTTCCTACGAACAAACAAGCGCCATCTCTGATTTTTCGTGGATATCGTCAGCCTAAGGGTACTTAGGCTGACGATAGACGATAGAGTACTTAGGCTGAGGATGCTGGGTACAGCATCCTTTGTATGGTTAGCGGGCGAGATAGTAGCGACATCTAGAAATAATACACGATTTTAGCTTTCTAGCAGAGTACGCTTTTTTGTATGGGCACAGAATACAGTAAGAGTAAGCAGAACGGAATCTCCTAAGGTACGCGCATCATGCGTCCCCGTTCCCCGCACCCGCACCACTCCCCGGTTCTTGACGGCCAACGTCATCGAGGCGAAAACGGGGGAGAGGTGCGGGGACGGGGAACGGGGACGCATGTTGCGCGTACCTTAGGAGATTCCGGCCTGTGGCACTAGCAGGACTCTGCATTGATTCAGAGTAACATATATTAGGTCCTTACATATGAAATTGCCGTTCAGTATCAAAAAAGTGAAACAAGTTTTTTTTAATGAAATTATTATTTAATCAATCGAAGTATGCGCCGTTGTTATCGATACACTTCCGCCATTTTATAGGCAGATCATTGATACCTTTGGAAAAAAAATCCTGGGAGCGAGTCTATGAACTGTTTGAAGGCGGTTATGACTGCCTCGTCAGATTTGAAATTTTTTCCTTGTAAAAAGTTATCCAAATTTTGAAAAAAGTGGTAATCGGTTGGGGCAAGATCTGGAGGGTATGGTGGGTGACGCAGAGGTTCCAGTCGCAGCTCCTCTAATTTGGCAATCGTTTGATGTGCAGTGTGTGGTCTAGCGTTATCCTGAAGGAGCAGTGGGCTAGAGCAAATCATCAGTCTCGGTTGTTTAATGGCGAGCTTTTCCATCATTGTTTGCAATTGTTGGCAATACAAGTCTGCAGTAATCATCTGGCCTGATCTCAAAAACGCCGAAGGCTGCTGCTAATTCAGAAGTGGTTTGAGATGGATCCGCTTCCACTATCGCCTTCAATTCTTCGTTGTTCACTTTAGTATCAGGTCGTCCACGAGGCTCATTGTGTAAATCGAAATTTCCAGAACGGATACGTTGAAACCAAAAACGCACCGTTCGTTCGTTAGCGGTGCCTGGTCCATACACGTCGTTAATTCTTCGAGTCGTTTCTGCAGCACTGGTGCCACGGTGGAACTCGTATTCGTAAATACCGCGAATTTTCAATTTGTCCATAGTTGTTGTTATAGGAATGTTGAAACTCAAACAAATGATGTTAAAACAAATGAAATACGAATTTTAAAACAATATTTTTCTGGCTTTATTTCGAAATAAATTTGAATTTGGAATTCCTAATGAAACGCAAGATATTTGATTTTAAAGTTGCCAGTATTGAAAATCGGCAATTTCATATGTAAGGACCTAATATACCTACTACTACTACAAACGAAACAATTTATCTGTACACACGTCGATGCGTGAGTTTTATACTTAGGGTCGCACCGCAGAATTATTTTAATACTTACCTACCTACTAACGAGTTCGACATATTTACGATTATATTTTTCCATACCGGAAGATTTGCGAACACTATGACGTAAAAAATATTCTGTTTTATATGTATTAAATGTTACAGAAAAGTCGGAAACAGCTACGTAATATCACTTTACAAATATTTTTCATTGTGTCCATTGTCCATTTCACCTATAGTTCACTTTACTGATTATTATTGAGTCATTTATATTGTAACGCACTAATTTCACTAATTCAATATTGTAATATAGTAATTTGCATATTCGGCGCAAAACTATACGGTAATTATATGAATAAATTCAATAAAAATAAACAAATGTTTATCACGCTTACACTTAGCATGTCAAGTTGTCGTTGTCAACAATGGCATTTAGCATTATAACCCGCGGAAATGTAGTTGGCATCTGCATGTATGTGATTACCTGTGAGCGAGGAGCCTATGTAACATTACCGGATTGCTAATAAGCAATGTAATGTTACAATCTCGCTCTTGTGTATCTCCCGCCAATGCGAGAGAGCGAGAAGGGTATATATATCAAGATGGTTGCTGGGTAATAACGTGAAATTATATTGTTGCTTTGCTTACCTGTTTTCATCATTTGGAAATGTATGAAATATACGTTCTTTAGAGTATTGGGTGGATAGACAATTATTATACGCGCACCTTCTCACCATGATGGTTACTATTGGTTGACAGTTCTCAAGACAACACACGTCGCGTATTGCGTGCGGCTAGTAATTAAACCCTGGTTTGGAGCCGTCAAAGCTCACAAAGTGCGGGGGAGAGGTGCGGGGACGCCAATTTGCGGGAGACGCTGTGAGATACCATTCTGTTTGACTCTTATGTATTCTGTGCCTGTGGTATGGGGTTGTCAGAAAAGCTGGCGTGACGTTTGCAAGGTTGATATCCGTGTCAATGGTCTCACAACCAAGGATGCTCAAGACCGTGCCTAGTGAGGAAGGAAAAGCCGGGAAGCGGACCCCGGGCTTCAGCATTACAGCTAAGGATGCAACTGGAAATACTCTGAGATGAAAGAGAGAGCGATTTAAGTCTTAAAATTTCGCGTGCTTGTTCAATAATGTCTGCACTTGAGAACCCGTTTTTAACCCCCGACAAATAAGAGGGGGTGTTATAAGTTTGACGCTAATGTCTGTCGGTCTGTCTGTGGCATCGTAGTGCTCGAATGGATGGACCGATTTCGATGCTTTTTTTACGTGAAAGCAAGTTCCCTTGCGGCGGTTCTTAGCTATGTTTGATGAAAATCGGTTCAGCCGTTTAAAAGTTATTGGGGGTTAACGCTTGAAAGTCAGGGCCTTCTTTAGCAAAATAACGCTACGGATATCAAGTCGTATCGGTAGTTCCGCTACTCATCACTAGATGGCGTTCTGGACAGTCGCGGGTTTTTTTAATTTGCCTAGTGAATAAAGTTGTGGTTTGTGTCAGCTGGACCAGTTCCTCACGAAGACCCTGCACTCGGTGCTGGTGGCGGACGCCAAGCTGGCCAGCCACCCCATCGTGCAGACCGTGGATACTCCCGACCAGATCACCGCCATCTTTGACGCCATATCTTATAACAAAGTAAGTCGACTTTGAATTTGTAGCACAATCTGTGGTGCCATTCATTTTTAAAACGCAGTTTACTCGTAGAAAGTCAGCGTTTCAAAAATGTCACCACTGACTCATATACAGTAATTTTTATCGACCACTACTTGCTTTCGGTGAAGGAAATCATCGTGAGGAAATCTGCACGTACACTAGTTCACTAGTGTATAATCATTTATTTTTATTATTTGGATATAATATATTGCTTGGGGAAAGTTGTTCAGTATCAGCACAGAGTTATAATATGGTATCATGGACTTAATTCAGCCTTGAAATAGTTTCAGTATATTTTGTTTAACCCTACGTGGAAGGGACATACCCGTAAATCATCGGACAGCCGGTAGGCAGCGCGCCGTGCTGATTTTAAAAAGTAAAACGGCGAGAAAGCAACAGTGTGCATCACAGTGCAATGGTTGAGTTTATTTAAAATCAAAAATATCCGTCTATTAGGTATTTTTTCCTGGCAAGTGTGTTGAAAAACGTCGTACGATATACGTGCGTATATGAGTTAAACACACTTGGCTCTATTACGCCCTCTCGCCTTCAGCTCGGGCTGAAATTCCGCCTCGTGTGTTATAACCACCATAACGCACTTGTATCGTAATGTACTATAATATGCCAACCATTTGAACGAATGAACTGTATAAAACATGGGGTTCGGCAGGGGGCGTCGGTGCTGCGTATGCTGGAAGGGTTCGTCGGCGAGGAGGGCTTCCGTCGCGGGGTGTCCGACTACCTCAAGAAGTACGAGTTCACGAACACGGTCACGCAGGACCTGCTCGCCTGTCTGGAGCCCTACTTCAAAGCAGATTATCCTGATTTGGACCTCAAGTAAATATTTCAATGTACAACCTTTCATTTGCTCGGTTCCTTTTTATTTTTTACCTGACTACGGCAAAGGGTATTGTTTTAACAGTCAATGTATGTAAGTATGTGGGTATTTATGTGTGTTCTACCACAGCATCCGATTTTGACATATTATATGTCAATCTATACGTTATTAAGGTCCATGTGTTATATAGGGATGCGTGCCGCGGTATCCCCCGGTTGGAACGAAGTTCCTTTCTGCAAAATCGAGAGCTTTATGAATTTTAAGATTTAACTCAATTATGTTTTGTAAATATATTATTTTAAAATTAATTTCCAGACGCCATCTTGTATTCCAAAAAAGGTTTGATTTGGATTCCGCGACCCTTAGAAACCCTTTATACCGAGTTTAGACCCTTTATAGCGACATAATTGATTATCGCATGCAGTTGAGAATCGGCGTTCATTGTCAATTAATAAAAACAAATAGCTCAGCCTTTGGTGGGAGTGGCTTGGCGTAAGGCCTTGCGGGGAAGTTCAGCCTTCGGCTTCAGGCATCGCTTAGTTACTTGGGGAGAATGATTGAATGATTCTGAGGGGAGGGGGAGTGTTGGGTAAGGCGGTTAACTAATCTGCATTGACGGTCGTCGTCAGTCGTTGCAAAATTTAATAAAATTGTCCCGTATTTCGTCTAATGCCTCCTGCATTCGGCAATTCAGCATTCCTATTTTTGTTTTCGTGAAAACTTTTATGACATCTTTAATCAAACCCCAGAATTCGTTATAAAATTATTTCAATCTGTGTGATGTGTCCCTATATAAATACAACGTGTTAATGAACTAACGCAAAACCTCTCAGATGGTAGCTCAGCCCATCAAACTGAACAACTTTTGTTCTACAACATTGCCAAAATGCCAAAAATAAAATTCGGATTTTCATACAAATTGACTCTGATCGAGTCAGTTTGTATGAAAATTAAATTTTTTGTCAAAGTTGTAAAACAAAAGTTGTTCAGTTTGATGGGCTGAGATACCATCTGAGAGGTTCATCAACATGTATATATTTATTTATCGCAGGTACATAATGGACACGTGGACCCGCCAGGCGGGCTACCCCGTGCTGCACGTGCGCGCGGGCGCGGAGCCCCGCTCCTTCGTCATCTCGCAGTCCCGCTTCCTGCTGAACCCCGACGCAGTCTCCCAAAACGACTCTGAGTTCAAGTTAGTTTCTCACTAGCTTTTTTCAAATGACTTGTCATTTTTATTATGTCAAACTTTTTTTAGAATCAACTTTTCTTTTCCAATATATTTACTAGGTAAATACATGTAAGTACTTCGTAAATGTTAGCCTGGCCAATGATTGTGGATGGAAAAGTCGAAAGCAGAAAATTTTACTTATGAACTTTGTTTGGACTAGTTATTAAAAGTCCTTACCCGTCGTAAATCCGGTTTTTTGCTTACATCTCGAAAACGGTGCGTCGTACAAAATTTTGTTATACAACATAATGAAACCTGATGAAATTCTCTACAACTTTGCGTTTCACACTTTTTATCTATCTCCATTGTTGCATTGCTGAGCTACGAAAAACAAACGATTTTCAAAATGTGTCCAATTCCCTGTCCCGTTTGTTATTTTTTTGCTTACATCTCAAAAACGGTGCGTCGCACAAAATTTTGTTTTAGTACATAATGAAACCTGATAGAATCCTCTACAACTTTGCCCTTGATTTTTTTTATCTTTCTCCAATCGTTGCATAGCTATGAGCTCCGAAAAAAAAACGATTTTTCAAAAATGTGTTCAATTCTCTGTCCCGTTCTTTGTGTTTTTGCTTACATCTCGAAAACGGTGCGTCGCACGAAATAATGTTGTACTACATATGAAACCTGATAAAATTCTCTACAACTTTGTGTTTCACACTTTTTATCTATCTCCAATCGTTGCATTGCTGAGCTACGAAAAACAAACGATTTTCAAAATGTGTCCAATTCCCTATCCCGTTTGTTATTTTTTTGCTTACATCTCGAAAACGGTGCGTCGCACAAAATTTTGTTTTATTACATAATGAAACCTGATAGAATCCTCTACAACTTTGCCCTTGATTTTTTTTATCTATCTTCAATCGTTGCATAGCTATGAGCTCCGAAAAACGAGCAATTTGTATACACGCCAATCACCACTTTCTTCCCATTTTCTCTTGCTGGTATCATTTCTCATTATTAGCATTACGTGTATTTTCAGGTGTTATCTCTATTTTAAATTGAATGTTAGTCGAATGGCCAAATAACGAAATGACGATAGTCGTATTTGGTTTGACAAACAAGACGATACTATCACACGACTATCGTGTACGTTCTTGATTTAATTTTACCATCATGAAACTGGTGAATTGGGCTAAATAAGTTGATTAATTTATTTTTGCTGTCCTTACAGTTACCGCTGGTTTGTGCCCATAACATACAAGACAAATAAAGGATCGAGCGCGAAAATTCTTTGGCTCCCCGACAACACGGAGGAAGGTAAGTGTACTAAACGCACGATTTATATTTATACATCGACAAAAATCATTCTAGTATTTGTTATTATTCCACATTATATAAGTTGTCTACATTGTAATACCTTGTAAATTTTCAATAAAGACATTGGTCATCTAACTCGGAAAAACTTATTTATTTATTTAAACTTTATTGCACATAAAAAAGTGTACAAATGGCGGACTTAACGCCTTATGGCGTTCTCTGCCAGTCAACCATTGGACCAAGTAGAGAAATAATTTGGGTGGTGCTCCAGAGTGTTATATTGAGAGCGCTATTTGACTCCAAAAAACTATGTCGTCACGGTTGAGTAATTCATACAAATCCCATAGGAAATGTTTGTTTTGACGTTTAGAAAATAATATTTTGGCTTGACTTGTCAGAATCCAGCGGATTTTGGTCTAAGGCTTGAAACCACGTCAAGCGGACGCCCCGGACGAGTTCAGTCCGTCTCTGTCACAAACCCTACGTGCGACAGAGACACGTGACCCGCGACGGTTTCAGCATCTCTATCGCACGTAGGGTTTGTGACAGAGACGGACTGAACCCGTCCGGAGCGTCCGCTTAACGTAGTTTCAAGCCTTAGAGAAATGTTAACACGTTATTATTTTACAGTAACTCTGAAACTAGACGAGGACGAACACTGGCTGAAAATCAACAACAACCAAGTGGGCTACTACCGGGTCAACTACCCCGAGGACATGTGGCGGAAGCTCATCCAGCAGCTGAAGGACCGGAACAGCCAGGTTCGTACTTTCTTCTTCGTAGAGGTTATGGCACAGAATTAATTTAAGTACTAACGTACAGAACGTAATCTCGCCCGCGAGATTACGTTTTTGAGTGTCCCCCGCAAATCGGTACAATATGGATAGATATGAAATAAGGTATGACACTACGAATCTGACATACTTAGTTTCAAAACTGTTATACATAGTGATCGGATAATCGGGCGCTTATTAGTCTGAACTTTACGCGGGAACATAACACAGCGTTGATGACAACCACCAAGTTGATAAAAATAAATATCAATCTCCCATAATACAACTTTGACTCCTTCAAAACTTACCAATCCTAACGAATTGGAAACTGAATGTTAAATGGTCTATTTATTGGACCATTTTAACACTAATTGATCTACGTCTATAGGCGTAGTGTTTCCAGCAATGCGTTAAGTAACCCAGCACTTATAAAAACAAAAATATCAAAATGCACAGATATGGATACTGACAAAATTTAACTTATTAAAAAAAATACAAAAATCTACGGTCAAACATCAGGGACAAAACAGTCAAGAAGGTATATATGGCCTTAAGGGTTGGGGCTACTGTTCCCGAGGACTATTATATAGGTTATAGCCCTTAATTTAAGCATGTCGGTCCTTTATTAGGGCCATGTCATTTTAAAAAGCTTTTTTGCGACTGTAGGTTTTTTTCAAGTAATAGGCTTACGTTTAAGCACAGAATACAGTAAGAGTAAACAGAACGAAATCTCCTAAGGTACGCGCAATATGCGTCCCCGTTCCCCGCACCCGCACCTCTCCCCCGGTTCTTGACGGCCAACATGAGTCATCGAGGCGAAAACGGGGGAGAGGTGCGGGGACGGGGAACGGGGACGCATATTGCGCGTACCTTAGGAGATATCGTTCTGTTTACTCTTACTGTATTCTGTGGTTTAAGCTAAAGCCATTTTTGATACTCAGCCTAAGTAAGCCATCATAATTATGAATGAAGCATTTATTTTAATTTGCATTTATTTGAAAAAAAAAAAGAAAAGGGAAATAATAAAGTATCGCCAAAACAACATCGAACCAAAAGCCTATCTTAAAGACTTTTAGTCCTTTAAGCTTGGCCTATTCAACAGGCTTAGCCTAAAGGACAAAGCCTTAATAGGCTTTAGAGGCTGTCAAGCCTTAAAAAAATGCCAAAAGTCTAAAGTCCTCGGGACCTCAAGTTGGGACAAATCTGTCAGCACGGAACAGCATTTTCCTATGCTGCTGTCCTTTTCTATCGCTCAGAGCCGTCATTTGCTAGAGTGAGAGAGAGCGACGGAACGCCGCGTAATCGGCGATGCTGCCACATATCCCTATTTCTTATTTGATTTTTTAAATTGAAGCAAAATAAATTCGTTGTCAGCTTTCTAGGCTCCATTCTATTCTAGACCCAAGTAGTTGGTATGATATTCCAGCTGTCGATCTCGGACCGCGCGCACCTGCTGAGCGAGGCGTTCGCGCTGGCGGCGGCGGGGCGCGCGCGCTACGAGCGGGCGCTGGAGCTCAGCGGGTACCTGGCGGCCGAGACCGAGCTCGTGCCCTGGGACACGGCCGCCAGCGTCTTCTCCGGCCTGCACACACAACTGCGCAACACCACCGCTGACGATGATCTCTTGGTATGACATCGACTACTCCGCTAGTTGCCAACAAGTCAAAACAGATGCTTTTTTTCTAAACGTCAAAACAAATATTTTCCATGGGATTTGTATGAAAAACGCACGGCGTGACGTCGTAGTTTCTTAAGGCGGAGGTATAGGCAAATGACCTTGAAGTGGCGCCCTCATTGCAAATAAATTATTAACTCGTAAATATGGAGATAATTTCCATATTGCTCTTCGTCATGCACTAGATAGCCCTTTAAATTATTTTATGAACCACCGTTGAAAGTATTTACATTAGTCCGTCTAGCTTTAAAACTTGCTTCCGCCAAAAGTGGCCACGGCAAGTTTTAAGGCTAGACGGATCACCAATAATAGTTTCAACGGCAGTTCATAAAATAATTTAAAGGGCTATCTAGTGCATGACGAAGAGCAATATGGAAATTATTACCATATTTACGAGTTAACAATTTATTTCACACTTCAAGGCCATTTGCCTATATCTTCGCCTTAAGAGTCAATAGTCAATAGCGCTCTTAATATCAGTTTTTCTGCATTAATAAATCTAAAATCACGTTCAAAATGGATATGATAATGACAAGTGACATTATTTTGTGACGTTTTATTCTCTTATCATTACAAAATAATTTATTTTTGACCGTGTATGTACCAGCTGCTTCTCTTCCCGCGCAAATCGGAAAAGCCGATCGAAGGAATGGGCAAGAATATCAATAGGCGATGCGATTAGCAACCCATCACTATTATGATTTCCTTTGTCCACCTTCATGTCTACCATCACGGTAAAAGTGGCCTTGGCCTTGCCGTTATAGGCACACTTTAAGTAAGCAAAATAAAGTTGTAGTGTTTTGAACAGAGCCCAGCAAAAATAGCTTTTTGTGGATTAAATAACAATTAAGAGACATATTATTCATTGATATTATTAACAGTAAATCATTGGTTATCATAAAAAAATAGAAAAGCCAAAAATTGTTTCCAAAATAACCTCGAAACATTTGACATGCAAACCGGTCAAAATGCGTAGTATAAATTGTAGGTTTATACTACACAATTCAACTTTTAAGAGTCCTAAGGCTCCTACACACAAAGCTGGCGCGGGCGCCAGCTTTTGCCGAGGCCGGCGGCAGGTTTTACCTTTCTCCCAGACCAACATGGAAGAAGCTTGGCGATATCAGAAACAAAAATCTAAAAAGCTCAAAATAATATATCTACTTAATATCTTTACATGCTTATAATTTACTAACATGAAATAAAAATATGTTTTTTTTTTTATTTTAGGTTTATGTACAAAAACTTATAAGGCCCCTGTACGAGACCATGAGCTGGGAAAGAAACCCTGGGGCCAGTGTTATCCAAGGGTGAGCCTGAGTATTACACCCTATGAGATCGTCCCCAAAAATCAAAATCAAACGTTTTTCATACGATACAATACTTTATTTTAATGTCACGATGGTGATGTCATCATATTTTTGTAATCTAAATCTAAATCTCCATTGTAACATTAAATTTTAGGATTTTTTAAAATGGAACGCGGTGGGGCTTTTAGCGCAATTTTTTCTCTTTTTAGGGTTCCGTACCCAATGGGTGCAAACGGGGCCCTATTACTGAGACTCTGCTGTCTGTCCGTCTGTCACAGGGCTCTATCTCTTGAACCGTAATAGTTAGACACTTGAAATTTTTACCGATTATGGTATTACTGTGGCCGCTATATTACCAAAAACTAAAAATAAAAGTTTAAAATTAAAGGGGGTCGTCATACAAAAAACGTGCTTTTTCAGCGTTTTCAACTCGATCTTTATAATGGCGTTAACTATATACTTGAAATTTTTACCGATTATGTATAACTATGACTACAATAACAACAATACTAAAAATAAGGTAAAGTTAAAAATTAAAGGGAGTCTTACAAGAAACGTGTTTCTTCAGCGTTTTAAAACATTGTACGGAACCCTTCATGTACGAGTCCGACTCGCACTTGCCTGTTTAGTTTTAGTTGTTTTAATCTCAATTTGTGTGAATACACTTGGACACGCTTGACGTAGTATCAAGCCTAAGGCTCGCTCGTCTTGTTTTAACCAGACAACTTAACCACTTGCCACATGTGTTCCAGCCTCCTCCGCGCCAAGGTGCTGGGCACCGCGGCGTGGTGCGAGTTGCCGGACGCGGCGCGGCGCGCGCGCGCGCTCATGCTCGCGTGGCTGCGCGAGCCGCACGCACCACACGCGCAAATCGAGCCCGACCTGAGGGACTTCGTTTACTACCAAGGTACCAGGTGTCAGCTGCACAGCCTCATTAGATAGGGGGATACTCGTTTTTAGGGTTCCGTAGCCAAATGGCAAAAAACGGAACCCTTATGGATTCGTCATGTCTGTTTGTCCGGCCGTATGTCACAGCCAGTTTTTTCGAAACTATAAGAACTATACTGTTGAAATTTGCTAAGTAGATGTATTCTGTTAACTGCATTAAGATTTCCACACAAAAATAGAAAAAAAAACAATAAATTTTGGGGGTTCCCCATACTTAGAACTTTTTATGAAAAATTAGGTTTTATGAATTTTTTTTTTTCATTAAACCCATACTTGTGGGGTATCTATGGATAGGTCTTCAAAAATGATATTGAGGTTTCTAGTATTTTTTTTTTTCTAAACTGAATAGTTTGCGCGAGACACTTCCAAAGTGGTAAAATGTGTCCCCCCCCCCCCCCCCCCTTTAACTTGTAACATAAAAGAATGATAAAACAAAAATATTTGATGTACATTACCATGCAAACTTCCATCGAAAATTGGTTTGAACGAGATCTAGTAAGTAGTTTTTTTTTAATACGTCATAAATCGTAAACCGCATATTAACTTTCATTCAATCAACTCAAGTATAAAAATAAAATAAAACATTTATATTATGTTACTAGCTGCTACAGAACCCTTCATGGGCGAGACCGACTCGCACTTAGTCGCTTTTATTTTATAAAATTTTACCAACGTTTGCTGGACATAGACCTCTCAAGGATTTCCAAAATGACCGATCTAGAGCGACCTGCATCCAGCACTTTCCAGCGACCTTGGTCAGGTCGTCTGATCACCTTTTGGGTGGGTGTCCCACGCTTTACTTGTCAGTACGTAGTCGCCATTCGAGAACCTTTTTTACACACCAAGCATAGCTCTCCATAGCGCATTGATCTACCTTGAGCCTTCTTATGAGCCCCATAATAAGGGGCCACGTTTCAGAGCCGTCTTACCATTGCTAAACCTTTGTGAGCAATATGTTTCGTTCCTATCATTCTCTTCTCAGTATTTGACAGATTACATTTTGAGCTTTCGACACGAGAAGTATTTAACATTGCAAGACCAACACAAAATATATTTTAACTGAAAGTGGTTGAGCCAAATATTAAAAAGAAAGCCGCTGTGTCTTTACTTTCGCTGTCTTTTTTTTGGGATGGGGGGGATAAACTACTAGATCACAGCCCTGGGTACGCATATACATTCTCTCTTAGGCATGAAGAGCGCCACGCAGAGTGAGTGGGACGCGCTGTGGGAGATCTACCTCCGCGAGGAGGACGCGCAGGAGCAAGCCAAGCTGCGCGCCGCGCTCGCCGCGCCCCGGGACGCAGACATCCTCGAGAGGTGAGCGCAGAAACTTCTACTTAAAGAGTTACATTAATTATTTTTCTAAACTATTCAGTTTAGAAAAAATTATACATTAATTTTTCGGGGTCCAGTGCTGCCCCCATTTCAAATAAATTGTGTATTTGAAAGTGAACGGAGATATCGCAATCGATGGTATAAAGGAACGACTTTTGTCGCGAACGTTTCGCTAGCAGGAATCCAGAGAAATACTCCAAGATGTAGGAAGCGGTACTAGACCTTATGTCGTACTGTATAAAATTGAGAGTTGTTTTAACAGATTCTTCGCTGAAGAGTAGGGCGTTCAAATTGTAACTTTATTTCTTTGCATTTGAATGCAATCGAAAAATGGTACGTGAGGCGATTGAAATTAAGAAACATCCTAACAATTTCAACCGAGAAGATGGCCTTAAATTGTCAGCAGTGTGGAATCCAGTGATTAACAAAACACAACCCCGGTTTGGTGCACAATCGGTTAACCACCAGAATACGGTTGCGTTACGGAATAGGGACACTGTGAGTGTAGTGTGTGACGGTACTTGGAGAATGAACAATATGACGGTGGACGAAGATCACACCGGGCAGGGGGAGGCGTAGGCGTCATCGCTGCTTCAGTCAAGCTGGGACCACGTTCGGTGAAACCCGAACGAAACGTCAGCAAAATAAATAAAATTAAAATAAAAAGGTACGTTTCGCGTTAATTCCCGTATGCATTAATTTAAGAATAATGCAACGCGATAGCTTAAAAGTATTCAATCGAAAGACGTCCGCGCTACGTCTCCGCCGCCGCCATATTCAGTACGACTTGAAAAATAATGTTAAGAAGAAGAAGAACCAGATTCACAACACACTTGTGATTGTGATACGACTAAAAACCTCACCTGTGTCTCGGTTTTGAAACAAACAAATTAATGTTTTAATACCTCTCATTATGCAACTGTTTCGTTAATTCCTATAGATACATAAATTTGAGCTGGGATGAGAAAAATGTGCGAAGCCAGGACTACCTGACGGTGCTGCAGTCCATCGCGCACAACCCTGCGGGCGCGGCGCGCGCCTGGGCGCACGCGCGCCGGCACTGGCCGCGGCTGGTGCGGCGGTTCACGCTCAACAGCCGCTACCTCGGCGCGCTGCTGCCGGCCCTCACCGCCGCCTTCAACACCGAGGAGCAGCTCAAGGAGGTGAGACCTACCGCTAGTTTCCAACAAGTCAAATCAAATACTTTTTCCTAAACGTCAAAACAAACATTTTCTATGGGATTTGTATCAAGTATCGGACTGTGACGTCATAGTTTTTTAGAGTCAAATAGCGTTCTTATTAATTATCCGTTTTTTCGCATTAATAAATCTAAAATCACGTTCAGAATGGATGTGATCAATGACAAGTGACATTATTTTGTGAAGTTTTATTCTCTTAACAGTACTAAATAATTTATTTTCGACCCAGAAAACTACCCAATTCCTTTAGAACTTTTAGTATGTGTGTGTATAATTTTTTAACCGCCTGTATTGGACCTACATATATCTTGCAATGGATTATCCAATGGGTCTCCTAATAAAGGGAAGCTTTGATCATGCTCTACGGCAGGTAGATTGGTGATCGCAATAAATGGTACCTACATTAAATCAGGAGTTGCGGTGGTCAAATTCGGCACGTTCGCAGAAACCAGACTTTAAGTGTATCACACCAAAAATTATCCTTGAAAACTTTTCCGATTTTGTTTCTATTCAACCCGCAATTTCTATACACCCCGTTTTACGGTATATAAACTGTATCTATGAACAGCTTTTCCAATATGACTGTATCCTTATAAGTACGTGATGTCAACTAGAATATGTATTTAATGTGTAAGCAATTTATATTTTGTTAATTTAGCACATCACGTACTAATCGGACGTGTAGATCTACTATAAATATTTTAATATAAAAACCTGTTATTTCACAAATCATTATCCATTATCCCGTCGCCACTCCTGGCGTATAGACGGTGATGGATCAACCAGATCCATTGGGTTTTATTAGCTCACCACTATTCAGTGATGCACCCTAGTGGTCGCTATATCCAACTTGACTTTCGAACGTCTCGTTTTTTGAAGAAAAGACGTCCTCGACCATTTTTAGCTGTTCAATTTCCTGTACCTTATGTTTTGACTCTATTGTCCTATTTTCTTAAAATTCGAGTCAAAATTCGAATTAAATACAAATATTCGTTACTGTGACAGATGGAGGATTTCTTCGCGCAGTATCCGGATGCGGGCGCGGGCGCGGCGCAGCGAGCGCGCGCGCTGGAGACCGTGCGCTACAACGTGCAGTGGCGCCGCGCGCGCCTGCCCGAGCTGCGGGCCTGGCTGCGCGCCGCCGCCTCCTAGCTACTATAGCCCACTTTCAGAGGTCCTAAACTATGCTCATATCACACTCTATACATAGAACTGGAGCGCTATTTTTCATTCAGGGAGTCACATTACGAATGATTTGCGTGAGTGTTTACAAACGCGCGCAATTTTTAATTGATCGTATGCGAAGGATTTAAAAAATACATTTATTTCAGGTTACTATTTGATTACAACGAGTGGTCTTGACCACTCGTAATTTTGACATTTGTACCGTACAAATGTCAAAAAAACGTTCCATGGAGAATCAGCTCCGTTTCACGCTGCTTTTTTTATTTTTATTGAAATGTTTAGAGAACCATTTACAAATTTATGATCTCTTCTGCGTAACACAATATTACTTATCGCCGACGAGACGGTTTCAAAAATACGATGCAATGAATGCGTCGGAACGCGAGCGGTGAGTTGGAAAACTACACGTTTTGTGTTTCGCTGACTCCCTCAATGAAAAATAGCACTCCTGGAGTATCTTCAAGAAAATTAAACATATTTATATTTATATCTCTTGATTCTTGTTCGCGTTGTCGTATCAAACATTGACTGTGTAAACGAAAATAAGGATGCATGTTTGTAAAGACTTTATTGTACACATAAACTTAAGTTACAACAAGAGAACAGTACAAAGGCGGACTCATCCCATATAGGGATAAAGACAAACTTAAGTTATTAATTTAAATGTATTATTGAATTATTAAGAATCCTGATTTTCGATGTATGAACTCAAAACTACTATTTCTGAGTATCAATGGAAGATGTTTTACTCAGATAGAAGTCTGTCGCACTAGACCTACTGACCAGTAGGATAGCAAACCTATCATCGTAAAAAACTATTTTACTGAAAACATCACACACGGCGAAAACAATTTATATTTTGATCTTAAGATATCGAAGATACCGACCGATTTAGCGCTAAGCGAACATGAACTTTAATATCGTATCTTAAGCGTGTATAAGGTATGATAAATCGAATCTTAAGGATTTTAAGATCAAAATATATATCAGGGTAGCTGTCTGTGACACCCTTAAATTAATCTGAAGTTTCACAACTAGATGCGATGGAACACTTTAGTCGTTCTACGCTACTGGATGAGGTAAAAGAATTTGTAATGTATTTTGTTTGAATAGACAAAAATATGGTTTTGTGTATTTTTTAACGAATGAAAAACACTATTTTAAAATGGGCCATATACAAGTTGGTAGCTCAAAAATACTACCTAAAAGAATAGACACATAGTAAATATTTTCATAAAATTAAAAAAATTGACACCATGTGTTAATATACTTATTTCCTTCTTTTTGGTTAACAGTAAATGAATGATGCCGTACGCCATTATTTCCACAACCTATGTTGGCATTTTTATTCGTACAATAAAGTAATTCTAAAGTAATTCTGTGATTTTTTATTGATACATACTTCATTTTTCGATGTTAGTAGCTTATACCGACCTGCCACTGCGATGAACTTATGAACATTGACAGCTATAGGTAAACCACTTAAATGACTCCTCGCCCGCGGAATACAGCAACCCTGTCGTCCCCCTTTTTCGTCATACCCCCGCGCTCTTGTATTCCGCGGGCGAGGACTTATTTAAGGCCCCGCCAGTTCAGAACCAAGAAAACTGTGTTCTTAAAAAATCACTTTAAACTACAACAGTTTATTCCTCAAAAAATTTACATAAAAATCTTAAGGATTTTCTACAGACACCCACAATAACTAAAACACGATTGAGCAAGTTTGGCTCGATAGAAAAAAAATCACAAACATACCTCTAAGTTTGCCTAAATTTGCCTTTATAATACATAGTATTATTTTATACAATCACCTTTTTATATGAAAATTATACCAAAAAATGTATTATCTTAAATATCTATCCGTTTTGGCTACAGAAAAAATATAAATATAATACAAAAAAAATTATAAATAAAACACTGCGAAATATCGTCGAGCACGGCTCCGCGCCTTTCTTCGCGCTTGACGAATATTTCACTGTGTTTTATTTAAATTTACGCAAATTTAGAGTTATTATGTTTGTCATTTTTTTCTATCGAGCCAAAAATGCTCAATCGTGTTTTGGCTATTGTCTAGGTGTCTGTAAAAAATCCTTAAAATTTTTATGTTTTTTGAAGAATAAACTGTAGTAGTTTAATAACAGTGATTTTTCAAAAACACGCACAGTATTGCAAATTTTTAACCCACGTGTCGCCTTAAGCGATTTACCTATAAGTTGACCTTTCATCTCTTCTACACCCCGCGAATTAGGTGCCATTTTGAAATTAATATGCTACTATAGAAGTTTCTTTTAAAGTTTTAATTCTTGTTTATTAATTAAAAATACACGTAAGGTATTTGTTCGTTCCAAAACACGCATTTTCGCGCCGAGCTTTACATTTTTCGCCACATCATTGCAGACGCATTCGCATGCAATTTGTACCACCTTTCTGACGCACAATAATTCCCGTCGCAAAAAAATAATCAATATCATAACTTACAAGCAACTATCAGTAAAATGTGTCCTTGTACTGATAGTTTTATTCCGTTATTCCAATAGACCATTCTATAAAGTTTTGTTTTTCTAATGCCATAAAATGGTGAGCTTCGTCTATTAGCACAAAACTGATTGATGATGGTGATCTCCCCCAAAGAGATCACCTGCAATAGCAATAAATGACAGGACTTACCAATTTTATGGCATTACTACAGAAATTAATAAGAGTAATTCATACATAATGGATTCTTCTGCGGTCCCTAGCAATATGCGTCCCCGTTCCCCGTCCCCGCACCTCCCCCGCTCTCGCCTTGTAGCGGGGCGAGAGCGGGAGAACACAAACGCATTGACGTGTGCACGGATGTATAGTTTCGTTTGTAGTAGTGTAGGCATAAATGATATTCCGCTTCTATGAAGTCTCATACCTGTAGCATTACTAAAAAAGTATTGATTTCAATTAAACAACTGTGTACTCGTGTGATATTATTAAAATTAATAATACAGCTCCTTATCATAAACTACTATTTCAGTCATTACGCATTGGTAGGGGTGGTGGGGGGCAGCGCCGGCTCCGGCTGAGGTTTGTTCCTCTTGATGATCAGGTCCTTCCCGAGGACCCGCATGTGCACCTTCAGGTTGTAGTTGCGCGTCAACCCCTTGTGACACTTCTTCTTCCCTAACACCAACAAAGTATTTTATATAAGACCTATGTCTAGCAGTGGACTTCCTAAGCTGATATGAGGTTGATATGATATCACAAATGAGGCAGCACTAGACACCAAAAAATTAATGATCCCCTAAGTGTATAATAAGGTTTAGAAAAATCAATATTGTTCTTGGTGGGCGGTATGTTAACACGTTCGCATCCTTGTGAATTTTTACACACTTCATATGTAATCCCGCCATACTTTCACTGAGCCCACAATGTCGGTCCCTGTGCCCTCAAATGCGGCAAAAGTGAGCCCACGTCGTGGGTTCAAGGCATTGAATGTGTTAAAGTTCTAAAAGAATTGGTCTGTGACTCTGGTTCGGCAACCTACCAATAGATGGTGCCACATGAATTTTGAAACAGGCTATTAATATTTTTAGGGAAATTGTAACTCTGCGTGTCTTTTATCCGAGCCTACCAGGCCCAATAAACCTATTGAGCAGTTCTGTGATGGTATCATTACCTAAGGGTGCCTCAATAAATTGAACCTCCCCTTTTTGTACTGGGTTGTAACTTGTACAAAAATCAATAATATCCCTCAATATCTTACGCATTGGTAGATGTGGTGGGGGACAGCGCAGGCTCCGGCTGAGGTTTGTTCCTCTTGATGATCAGGTCCTCCCCGTGGGCCCGCATGTGTACCTTCAGGTTGTAGTTGCGCGTAAACCCCTTGTGACACACCTTGCACACGAATAGCTTCATTCCTAAAACCAACAAAGTATTTTATTATAAGGCCTAATGTCCAACAGGGGACTTCCTAAGGCTGATACGATGGTGACGATTTTATAAGGCAATTTTACAAGCTTTAATTAACTTTCAATGTTTGTAACAGCTAAAATTTTACGTCACGAGCACGTGACGTTTTTAACCAATCAGCGCGCATTGTGCATTTCAGGTGCGTTTAGCCGCATTCAAATATAATGTCAGCTCATAATTTGACGATTTGATGTGAGTAGATTATAAACTATCCTAAATTCATACGTTATATTGTAAGCAGTACAATACAGTTCACAATTTATCGACAGTTTATAATCTCGCGCGATAGTTTATTAACTCTCGGCATTCACAATAATACGGTGACAAATACAAACTACAGGGTGACGCATGGGTCACATCCCCTCCCCAGTCGATTTTTTATATTAATATATTTATCTACAACCATGCTATAAACCCTCTATAAAAGTTTCTGAAACAGCTTATTGCCAACATTATAACAACCAGTGTCATAGTAACCATAATATCATCCAAACGCGTGATATAATGATGTACTAAATTTCATTATGCAACGCAAATCTTTTTTTTTAATACATAAAGATAGAGGGATCGAGCCTCTATCTTTATGAATTAAAAAAAAGAACCTACAGTGCTATTTTTGAAACGCGGATTCACGTAAACGAATGATTTTTTCCGTACAAAAAAAACGTTCGATTAGTGATTCCGCGTTTGAAAAATGGCACCATTATCTTACACGCGCGTTTCACTACCACAGATTCGAAATTAAAAAAAAAACATGTTATTTGAATTTACGTCGTATCCTGCCATTTTTGTTCGTAAATAGCCTTTCAAAAAATTATTACTTTGTTGTTTACAGAAATGAGTGATACATTGATAATACCACCAGATATTAAAATTTCTAATGCAGCAAAAGACATTTCTAAGCAATTATTACCAGAAAAGTCGAGAAAACAATATGAAAAGGCGTACCAAGATTTCATTAAGGTGAAGGTATAGGCAAATGGCCTTGAAGTGGCGCCCTCATTTGAAATAAATTATTAACCCGTAAATATGGATATAATTTCTATATTGCTCTTCGTCATGCACTAGATAGCCCTTTAAATTATTTTATGAACCACCGTTGAAAGTATTTACATTAGTCCGTCTAGCTTTAAAACTTGCCTCCGCCAAAAGTAGCCACGGCAAGTTTTAAAGCTAGACGGATCGCCAATAATAGTTTCAACGGCAGTTCATAAAATAATTTAAAGGGATATCTAGTGCATGACGAAAAGCAATATGGAAATTATCACCATATTTACGAGTTAACAATTTATTTCACACTTCAAGGCCATTTGCCTATATCTTCACCTTAATTGGACAATATCAAAGAAGTAGTACTTACATCATTTTCTGAAGATGTGTTACTAGTATATTTTCAAGAATGACTTATCCGAAAAATTCAAATCTTCATCCCTGTGGACCTTCTATTCAATGCTCAAAAGTACGCAACGCGGATATTTCAAAACATTCAAAATTAATTGCCTTGCTAAAACGTAAAGCAGAAGGCTATACCTTTTATAGAGGATTCATATCATGGGTGTAGATAAAGTATTGTATGCAACTGTTCATAAATAGGTATTAAAACACTCATGTGATACTATTATCACACGAGGCGAAGCCGAGTGTGATAAACCCACATTCGTATTTTAATACCTCTTATTATATCACAGTTGCATAAATAACTATTAAAATACTTATTTAACCGAGTCTACACTTTAATTCCAATCGTTTTATTACGATCACAGTAGTCAAAAATTCGTGACTGCATTCAAATTTGGACTCAGTTAATCAAAATAAAACAAATAATATTTGTATTAATATTTATTTACGATTTTAGGAAACATAAAAATGTGGATTGAAAAATAGTTTATTACAAATCATATCAATAAAAAAAACATGCAAATTAAGGGCAAAGAAAAAACTTTTCTCCTTGTGCGCTACCAAAGAGCACGTAGCAGCTAAGAGGTTTTATACAGGATGGATTTGAATTACTTGACATCCTTTTAAATATCCACAATACCCAAAGTAATTTAAGACTAAAAACGTTCTATGTTATGGAAATTCATTGACCCCTGGTCCTGGAACCTACATATGTTGGTGTGTTAGTGGATTCTGTAAATTATCAAAAAATAAATCAATTTATTTTAGCAAAAGGAGTTCCTTTTAAACTATCGCACGTATTTTTTTTTACTTTGCTGACGTTTCGTCCGGGTTGCACCGAACGAGGTCCCAGCCTGACTAAAACAGCAGCAAAATAAATAAAAAATGTACGTTTCACATTAATTCCCGTATGCATTAATTAAATAAAAATACTTCCTGCAAAGAAATTAACCAAGGACGATTCAGCCTATGGACAAAGAAATTTCTAAAAGAAACTGAACGCACGAAATTTGGGGGAATAATTTTCACCGCTGTCATTGGTTAAGTTAGACATTTCGTGACGTAAAGCGATTTTTTTTATTAAATAATTTTACGGCTTTGGATACAAGTCCTTTAGAGCCTATCTTTAATTTTGTTCTTTATTCCTAATCCTAACACGACAATCAAAGGGTGGTGTAAGCCTTTGACTGCTGCAGGGGAGCTTCTGGCGACCAATCTATACGAGTCGACTGGTTTACATAGACGATTGAGTGGCGGACGACGCCCACACAGTCCGCATAAATATCACTACAGCCGTACTATGACTGTCCACTTTAACTATTTCACACATCGTTCATGTCATGAGCATTTATAACACCAAACAACACCAATTTCATATTGTAAAGTCCACTAAAATCAATTTGTAAATAATTTAAAGCAAACCCCAACCGAACCCCTTGACTTCCCGCCAATAACTCTCACGTATAGCGATGATTTGCGTAGGGTAGTAGGAAAGATAAGTGGAGTGAAAACTACTATATCGATATTTTTTTTTCATGTGACTAATTAATCATGTGACTTACAAAATCCGTTTGGCTGAGCGCTGATTTGTACGGGAGGACGAAATTTTTTAACGATTTTTAATAACTTTTTTTATAGAAAGTTGTTGAGTATCATGGACTGAACTTGCTCCAAAAATTTAGCAGGTGGATAAAAAGTCAGCCTGTATATATAGACCGGTGCCAATAATTTTGAAACCAAAAAAAATAATTATAGTAGGATGAAACCTATTGGAAAAAGGAAGCGAGTATAACAAAAATAAGGGGAAAAATAAATTACGGTCGATCTGAGGTCGGGAGTGGGAGAGGGTGGGTTCTTAAGGGTAAAAAATGGTTTATCTCGATTTCCGGCAAAACTACAAGGCCAATGGAAAAAAAATAAATGGCAAAGTTGTAGGTTATAAAAAGATTACATCTTTTGTATTTACACTTTTTTCACATAACCTCAAGATTTATCTGAAAAATTCAAATAACCAAGTTATTGGTTTTTTATTTTTATCTTTTACATTTTCTTTTTTTTTCTCGAAATTTGGTAAAAACTTTTTATGATCCAAACACACTGTAATTATTTTGATTTTTGAACGAATTGTTTTCTCTTTTGCCAATAGCAGTTTGAGCTAAATGTCAACTTTTGGCAATTACCCACGAAACTTTTATGCTAATTACTTCTCTCTTGAGTATCTTATTGCGCAACTTGAGAAATGAATGGCCCTGATATAGTTATTTACCGAAGAGAATGGAACAATTTTAACGCGAAAGAAAATCTTTAACGAACTCAAACAGCAGGGACGATAATATCTCTAGCGAGCACTTTCTCGAATTCCTTGTTTTGCATTAAATAGTTGAAAATTAAGTTGCTCACTTTTAAATAATAATCAGTTCGTTTATTAAAAAAGGTATGGTTTGCTAGCATAGATACTGTAGTGCAAAAGGTCAAAGCCCCACAAAATAAACTAAGATTTAAGGACTGTATGCACATAGCCACGTGGTCGGATTTGGCTCTGAAATATGCAAAATTTTCCCGCTAGGGGGATAAAAATGTCAAGATGAGATTACATAGAGTTAATAATGTGTAAACGGGACAATAGATGTAGGTAATCATAAATTGTAACGTAGAAGCTTACTTGTTTCTTTTCGTCAAGACTTCCAGTCTGCGATACTTATTAAAATTTTCAAATCAATCAAATCAAAGAATTATTTTGTTTGAATTATTATTTCTGAATTAAGGCCTTGGCAGACGTCATTATAATGTACTTAACATTTTAGTAGACAGGCTATCAGTAGAAAAAGGCTAAAGTCGAAAATACAGTAGTGTGCGTGAATGCAAGACGTTTATTTAAAAAGCGAGTTTAAATATATGTGAAATTCATATAGCACTTTCTAAAAAATCCAAGTTATAGGTATTCGAATCTTGCGTAAAATTTATTACGTTTTCAATTTATTAGTCGATCTCCGTGGCGATTCCTTAACACGCTAGTCCGTCACTCGGAGGTTCTGGGTTCGATTCCCAGCCAGGGCAAGTTGGTAAATGGCCTTTTTTAATTTGTCCTGGTTCTTGGGTGTTTATTTTATCCCATCAAAAACATAAATGTAAAAATGCCAAGTTCAAATTCCGAAAAACAATTGAAATTTAAATAGCTGCCAAGTAATGTAGGTAGAGAAAACTGAAATTTATTCATAAGAATCTCAACATTTGACTTGGACAACATTAAGATTGAAAGCACGGTCACCCACCCTAACTGTGACTAAGCTAGAAGTTGCTTAACCTGTAAAAGCACGGTCATTCATCCATCAATTTTTGAATTTATCGTATGCGAAGTGGAGCGAAATATTTGCTCAAGTGGTTTTGATTACATACTCGTATTTTGAAATTTGTTAAAGCGCAAATGACAAAGAACCCTTAGAATAGAGAATCTTTTTAGTTTCACGCAGCTTTTTAGGGTTCCGTAGTTAACAAGAAAACCTTATAATTTCGTCATGTCTGTCTGTCTATCTATCCCCAGTTTTACTCATAGACTAGTAGTACTAGAAAGCTGTAATTGGGCATGGGCAGGGTTCCGTAGTTAACAAGAAAACCTTATAATTTCGTCATGTCTGTCTGTCTATCTATCCCCAGTTTTACTCATAGACTAGTAGTACTAGAAAGCTGTAATTGGGCATGAGCATGGACATATGGTAATAAAAACTTGAAAAAAAAATGTGTGGTGTGAGACGTCGTTGAATAGGTCTTTTAAAAATATTGTAAGATTATGAACACCCTTTTTCGTTTTAGCAATCCGTTTGTGAAATATTTGGTTTTTGATTGCAAATTTTTGTTAGAATCATGTGTCTTCCCTCTCTGTCAGTTAAACGGTTGTATATGATACACACACATACACTTAAAAAAATTCACGGCAGTAGTATATAACGTCTCCCTGTACTAAAACTAATTTAAGGTGGATTCAGTTCATGATACTGAACAACTTTTCCTAAGGAACACATAATTAAATATGAAAAGAAAATGTTTGCTTTCCATTCGACCTCCGTGGCGTAATTGTTAACACGCTAGACCGCTAATCCGGAGGTTCTGGGTTCGAGCCCCAGCCGGGGCAAGATAGAAAATGGTCTTTTTCAAATTGTCCTGGGTCTTGGGTGTTTATCTATGTATGTATTTATCATAAAATATAGTATCATTGAGTTAGTATCCCATAATACAAGTTTAAAACTTACTTTGGGGCTAGCTTAATTAGTGTGATTTGTCTTTACATTACCATATATATATTACATAAATATTACATTTTGCCAAATCTTGTGTGTAAGAGATCAAAAATAATTTTTGTATTTCGTTTGTTCCTTGGTGAAAGTTGTTCAGTATCATGGACTGAATTCAGACCTAAAGTTAGGCAGTTGTTAGTTACATAAAACCATAGACAAATTTATGATATTTCTGTGTAAATCAATATTACTTATCGCTGACATGACGTTCTCAAAAATACAATCAAATAGGATTTTACGCGAGCGGTGACTTGGAAAACTACACGTTTTGTGTTCCACTGACAGAAAATGTACACATTTGAATTTTCTTTGTGAAACAATACGTTTAGCGACCATCTGCAATCGTAACACTTTTCACTTCTATTCACCTTATTATGTAAGTACGGAGGGTAAAAAAGGATTGCACGTTGAACAGATCAACAGTCTTGGCGTAGCAGCTGTACGTGCTCAATCAATGACTTGACTGTTTGATTTTGTACAATATTTTTAACGAATCAACAAAGAGCACTAAAAAGAAATCTTTTCCTGAAAACAGCTAAAAAAATTGGTTGATTAATGCAGCAGTAATTAGCATTATTGCACCCTTTTATTGTTTATCTTCTAATAGGTTTTCCCGTAATCTATACGTAAAGAACTATTAACTGTACATTTTTCAAAAGATTGGGTTCAGTGGCTTCGGAAATATGTGTATTTTTATTATTTATTTTCAAAAATAACTTCAAAAACACCAACTTAAAAAATATAGAAAAATTTATTTAATATTATCATAAAATGCTCTTTCATTTGATATTTTACGCGATATAGTTCACAAAACCCTTTTTTTAATGTCTCATTTATCTCCTATAAAGTGGCCCCATTTTTTATTTATTTATTCATTTACCTACATTTTACTTCCGTCTTTGGGTCACAAATTTACATTATGTGCACCACATTTCAACTGAATCGGTCCAGTAGTTTAGTAGGGGGGGTTAAATTTTCGCCTATTTTCTTAAACAACTTAAAAATACCGATCTAAGAAATAATAAAAAATAAATATATTTAAAATTGTCATAAAAAGTTCTTTCATTTGATATGTCACACGATTTTGTTATCAAAACTTTTTTTTAATGTCTAATTTACACACAATAAGTGGCCCCCTTTTTTAAATTTAATTTATTTACATTATACGTCTATCTTTAGGTCACTAAGTTACATAAGTGTAGGTACTAAATCTCAACTAAATCATTCTAATAGTTTCGTAGCAAATTGGCTCTGACTTACGGACAGACAGACAAGCGAAACCCTAAAAACAGTAAAAACACCGAAAAATCGGTTCCTATACAAATTTCCCGGGCGGCTGCACACTTTTGTATAAAAATGCAGATTTTTTTTTTGTTTTTTGAGTGTTGCTTTAATATCATTATACTATACTAGCAGTCCACCCCGGCTTCGCCCTTGGTACACACAAAGCCTATGTCACTCGGGGATAGTGTACCTTTCCAACGGTGAAAGTTTTTTTTAAATCGGTCCAGTAGTTTCGGAGCCATGTAGTGCAAACAAACAAACAACCAAATCTTTCCTCTTTATAATATTAGTGTAGATAAATAGCCTACTATAGCCTGCCTGCCTAGCCAAGTATAGATCTAGGTAAGCCTGTGGTTCGATATATTACGCATAATGTCAATTCGTATTTTGATATATATTCATGGGGAAAAGTTGTTCAAAATTTGAGACTGAATCACCCCTCAAAATAATTGTATAACCCTAATTACACAGCACCTTTTATTACAAAAACAGTTAATATGATTCCGCGACCCGAGAAAGTTCCAATCCGATTTTCACCCTAATCGCCAATTAAAAAATATAGGTAATAAATTAAACCAAATTATTTTTTTCATTGACTTAATTTTCAATAAAATTAAAAAAAAAAAAATGCGATGCCGTATCTGCGATAGCATTACATCTTTACTTGAACGTCAACAAAATGTCAAAACTGTACCATAGTGTAGCAAAAGTATGACATAATTTGGCAGTTTGTACATAGTTTTTTATTGAAATATTTTAGACTGTAATGCAATTTTACGTAATTCGAAAATGGATTTTTTTGAAAAATTCGACACGGCCTCCTTCCTGAACGCCCGGCGGGCAACTGAATTTGTATGGAAGAATCATGGCCGCCATTTCAGAGATTTCTGTCAAAAACGTTGCAAAACATCCAATTTTTAAAACTATTTTTTTTATTATTGCGTGATTGCATTGTAAGCAAATATTAAGAATAATGTATCAAAATAGCCTTTATTTTTAAAAAATATATGCAATCCCTTGTTAGAATATTTCTTTACGCAGAAAAACAAGCCAGTTTGTAGCAAGATTTTCTAAAATATTTCTTTCAGGTTTCTTTACAATTATCTTACTTTTTCTGAATGAAAATTAAAAAAATACGATTTTCGTCTACTGGCTAGTCTATTCACCTATAACTAGGTATGTAATTTTCTTAGTGGTCTTTTCTACTTAAGCCATAACTATTGCCCGCGCAAAGTGCGTTTTGCATGTTTTTGGGTAAATTCAATGCTCGTTTTTAGGAAAACTACAAAATATTTTAAAAAATCCTTTTTTTCGTCTACTGTCCCAACTCTTCCTCTATCTATGTGTATACATTATTTGACTTAAATCAAACGCTTTCTGTACAAACTTGTTGCCCGCGCAAACCCAGTTTACATGGTGCCGACCCTTAACACAAGTTAAGAAAGGAAGATAGTAGACGTTACGTTGACAATTTTATTTATATTTAACACAGAAAAATTACTCAGAAAAACAAAAAATATATGATATCATTGACAACTTTTAGTCAATGATATCATATATTTTTTGTTTTTCTACTTAACCGGACAGATAGCACCGAAGGGCACAGTATTTTTGAATTTAGAAAGTTAATAAATTTATATTATTTTCCAACAGAGAGATAGTCTACGGTATGATAGATTTTCGCAATAAGAGGTAAGAGTACTAGTCTATTTCAAGTGCGACCTTATATAGTTCTAGTATGGCAAAGGCCTATTAAATGGATTCAATTGGCCTTTACCATACCACAGAAGACAGTAAGAGTATACAGAACGGAATCTCCTAAGGTCCCGCGCAATATGCGTCCCCGTTCCCCGTCCTCGCACCTCTCCAACGTATTCTGTGGCCATACTCATCGTCATTATTTTTTCGTTCCGGCCCCGTATCTTGAATTCATTATAAATACGTATATAAATATATATGTAAAATGAAACGTCATAACTACATTGTCAATCTAGTGCGAGTAAAAAAGATGTTAAAACCATCAATATGTGGGCCGTTTGCTATGGGTTTCTTATTACTAATTTTAAATCTGAAAAACAAAGATTAAAACTGCTGACATGTGTAAGTAATTTCGTTTTTTGCGAAGCTTAAATTATTAGAATTCTTCCCACAGCATTTAATTGAACAAGTAGGCATTGTTTAGAATTATTTGTAATTAGTACAAGGAGCGACATTTGATAGTAACCTAGAAACAGAAGCTGTGAACTATCACCTCAAAACATGAGACTGCTTCGGCAAGCAGGCATTAGGCGCACGCGGCCTCCCCCGCTAGCGTCCCATATGCTAAATACTCCACGAAATTAACCCTAGATTAAGTTATTATAAGTACCTGACTTATATTCCACATTACATTCCACAGCCGTATCATCTTGGGCTAATGCAGTTTCAGTATTAATATGTGATTGATCTTGTTCCTTTGTCAAATAATCATGGTCAAGTAGATGGAGCTCTGTGAATACAGGTTCTGTAAATAAAAAAAAGATTTACGTAATCAAATGTCATTATTGTTAAAATATTTACTGACACTGTTAAGGCCTATAATATAAACTTTTCTTATACATAATGTTATATATCTGTACATGACTTTTGTTGCCATGAATAAAAAATCTGCGATCGCCTCAGGTGATCGCAGTAGATACCTAGTATAAACTCGTTGCTCAGAGAACGCCGCTGCGCGTTCTTTGGTACTGGTACAGCGCTGTCTACCCCGTGAGGGGTACACATGATATTATTTACGTTATAATATTCTATAGAGATTTGGATGCTCACGCCAAGGAGTGGATGTGGCACTTAATATCCCCTACCGCACTGTCACCGGTACCTTAGAGCCAACACCCCTGCCCTACGTGTACGCCATGGCTGGAATAGCTGAACCTAGTATACGAAGAAACATGGCTTGTGATGTGGAGACAGGCAGACACACGATGGCAGCCATCCAGTGGCCGCCACACGTCCGAAAAGCCGTAACAACTTTCTCAGACAGCCAGCCGTCAATGCAAAAGAAGCCGCTAAATCTAGAGCAGAGCTATGGGATCATAAATTTCCGGACTCACCCTCTGATCATCCGCCCGCTGAGAAACTTCCACCGGATGCCGATCTGCCCTGGGCAGTCTGGAAGTCTTTAAATAGACTACACATTGGTGTTGGGAGATGTCAAGAAAACCGTGTTATGTGGCTCCAAAAACGACAAATACGAGTGTGGTGCTGTCCAATCTATGACCACTTATTGTCATGCCCAAAATGCCCCGCATCCTACATAATGCAAGACGAAGCAAATGACCGGGGAGTCGAACAAAAATTGGTCAAGTTTTTTTACAATTAATTCATTCGTCTTTTGACCGCCGCCGAACGATCAACATCTTGTTTGGTTCCTGAGGATGCCTCGTGTAAAGGTGAAACACGTGTCGCAAGTGACAGCCGCTAATGGTGGCGGCACAAAGTAATCTAGATCCAATACCATGTTATAATTAAATAAAATAGCCTTTCCGCTCGAAAAGAAGAATTAGGCGTCTGTTTACGGGCTTATACAACGTGGAAGGGACATACCCGTAATAAATCGAACCACGGATGCAGCCGCCCGGGCGATTTGTTGGGAAAAGTCGAAATTTTTTTGGATTATTTGCTGTTATTTTAATTTAATATACTTTATTGATTTAGCCCGTGGTTCGATTTATTACGGGTATGTCCCTTTCACGTTGTATATTAAGCCGTTTTTCTGAGTTTTTTTGCATTGTTTGGAGAAAAACAAAAATATAAAAAAAAGCAAAACGCACACACTACTGATGATATTGATCTTATTAAAAAAATATTGATCTAGGGTCAAAAACCAGAGAAAAAACAATATTGATCTTATTAAAAAAAAATATTGATCTAGGGTCAAAAACCAGAGAAAAAACAATATTGATCTTATTAAAAAAAATATTGATCTAGGGTCAAAAACCAGAGAAAAAAGCAATCGAAAATGTGTGCATGGAAAAATGGCTGCTAATGTTTCCTCTTAAATGGTTCCAGCTTCTTCTTCTTTTATCAAGACCCGGCTTTTAGTTCCGTTATACAAAGTCATCATATCCTCGTTGGAGAAGAAAAAGCCAGTGCCATCCTAGTTTCTTTTTATCCCAGACCGGATTGAAAAATATAAAAATCTATATAAATCCTTAAAAAAAGGTTGTTAATACTCACCACACTGCAATGATGTTTCATCCACAGCAACCTTCACTACTTTTCCTTTTTTAAGAGACTTCTTTTTATCTATAAAATCGTAAAAAAGTTGTTCATGTCATAAATTATTCGGGTACCAAGTTCAACGGAGTTCGACTTCTCATCGACGCGAAGCATCATTATTGACTTCGCGTCGATGAGAACTTAAACCACCTTTACCACTGCTTTGCGAGAGAAGTACTGTGAGACCTCGACCTGTCCCGGTGCTCTAGGCGAGTTCCTACATAGAAGATAGGTAGGAGTGGAGAATAAACTCGATAACAACACAGATTATTATAATTTATTATCTGATACAGACTTACATAAGAATACGGAGTATAAGATACTGTTATAAAAGAATAATATTTAATAAGGTACAACAGATAGAGAGAGGTGAGCGATCAGCTTCAGAGATGATGGTGGAATCTCAGAACAATATCTCTGGGTGGAATGAATAGGAATGAGTGAAAAGGGATTAGTCAATGATTTGAAAATGGAATAAAAGGGAATTTGAAATGAAATGTAGAATGAAAAACGGACAGGATGAGATGAAGAAAGGAGGTTTGAACTTGAAGACGATGAATGCAGCGTCGTTACAGTACTGTAATAAGATGTTATAATGATCTTTAGCCACTTTCTCCAATCGTTGTCGACTGTAAAAAGGCCTCCGCGAAGGGTACCAGCGACGGGGACCGTCGCGTATTTGCGGGGACCGCGAGCTAGGCCACGCGCGTGCACACGCCTGGAAGCGTGCGACGGGCAACCGTCGGCTTTCGCTTGACGTAGTTTCAAGTATTAGGCGTCTATTTGCGGCCTATATAACGTCCAACAAAATATGTATACTGAAACTATTTTAAGGGTGATATCAGTCCAATATACTGAACAACTTACCCCAAGGACCATATATCGAATTATGAAAATAAATTTTTGGTTACCTATACAAACTCGGATCAGCTGATCCGAGTTTGAAGTAACCTAGCACTTGTAAAAACAAAAATATCAAGAAGCAACAGACACTACAGATGATATTGATCTTTATTATTTAAAAAAAAAACTTGATCTTTACTCCATTTGTTAGTATTTAAATAAATGTAAACAATCTTGACGTCTTTTTATTAAAATATCCACTTTATAATCAATACAATTGCAAATTACAAATTAACTATTTTATAAATTACATAGGTATTTAATTTGTAATATGTAAAATGTAAAACTATGGTAAGAGAGATATATTAAACATATAAGGGAGCAAAAATGTTAAACTTACGTAATGAATTAAAAAACTTAAAAACTTTGACTTTGTTCGATCAAGGCTGAGAAAGTATATTTGCAGCAAAATATTTAAGTTTTAACTCATTTATTTTTCTTTATCTGCACTGTTTTCTATGCGTTCATCATTTATAACTTGTTTATAACATACTAGCAGTCCACCCCGGCTTCGCCCGTGGTACACACATAGCCTATGTCACTCGGGGATAGTGTAGCTTTCCAACGGTGAAAGAATTTTTTAAATCGGCCCAGTACTTTTTGAGCCTATTCATTACAAACATACAAACATACAAAAATAGGTACAAATCTTTCCTCTTTATAATATTAAGTGTAGATTGTAATTAGTTTTAGGCTCATTGTTAGTGAATCAGTGTATTCTTTATGAGTCAATAATATATCTTTAAACCTAAAGATATTAATTCGTAGTGTATATTTCAATAAAAAGACATGTCAAGATTGTTAACATTTATTTTAAATACCTACGAAATGGAGTATAGGGTCAAAAACCAGGGAGAAAACAGTCGAGAATGTTTTTATGGAAAAATGGCTGCTAATATTTCCTTTTCCTTAAATAGTTCAGGCTTCTTTTATCAAGACCTGGCTTTAAGCTCCACTACACAAAGTCATGCATATGCATATCCTCGTTGAAGAAGAAAAAGCCGGTGCCATACAAGTTTTTTTTTGTCTCCCAGACCAAGTTGTAAAATTTCCATATAAACCTAAAAAAAAAGATTGTTAATACCATGTTAATACTCACCACACTGCAATGATGTTTCATCCACAGCAAACTGCACCACTTTTCCATTTATCTTCCTTTTATCTAAAAAATCGAAAAATTCAATATCACTACAAAAGTTAAATACATTTAATCATATACTCGTAAATATACAGGTACCAAGTTCATCGGAGTTCAAGTTCTTATCGACGCGAAGCCAATAAAATTACCTATACCTAGCTATTGTTTACCGGCGCTTCGCGAGAGAAGTTGTCTTATTGAGTCCCTAGTTGTTTCCAGTTAGTTCGATCTTTAGCTACTTTCCTCCAATCCTTATCACAACATGGGGAGACTATTGCCTAATAACTATGGGGCCTACCTGGCTAGGGATAAAAAAGTGGCTTGTTATTCCATGCTTGGATTAACGATTAGCTTTTGCCTAGCAAATGAACTCTAAGCGAGTTCGACTTAAAAATTAAAAAGTGGACACTTTCTACATAAAAGTTAACAACAAAGCAGACCTGAAATGATGGCGCCACCGAATGTTATTCAACCTGTGTTATGGGCGAAGCCATGTTAAATTTATTTCTGCGACGTGGCTCTCCACGTGAACCTCCAGTGAACCTCTGTTCACTAACTTAGTTGTTAGCAATCTTTTATCAAATCCATTAGGCTTGAAACTACGTCAAGCGGACGCCCCGGACGGTTTCAGTCCGTCCCTGTCACAAACTATACGTGCGACAGACACGTGACCCGTGACGGTTTCAGTCCGTCTCTGTCACAAACTATACGTGCGACAGAGACACGTGACCCGCGACGGTTACAGCTATCTCTATCACACGTAGGGTTTGTGACAGAGACGGACTGAACCCGTCCGGGGCGTCCGCTTGACATAGTTTCAAGCCTTAGTATATCAGTCGCCATATTTTTATTATCATCAGGTCTTTTTTAGACCCCACTGCAGGAGCACGGCCCTCTCTGTACTACCAGAGCCATATATTAGCCAGAGCAGCTAGAGGATTTGGTCTATATTCTCCACGCTGGCCAGTCCAGAGCAGCCAGGCGGGTTGGAGAGGTCTTTTTGATGTCAAGCAAGTTCAAGCTTTTAGCTTGTTTCCTAAGTCACCTACGACATCCACGGGACTACTTAAAGTGGTCGATATAAGAGTCGATACGATATCTCTATTAAATTTCTAAAATATAGGTTGATTTAATTTTTGGCATAAGCCACGAACTTTCGTCTTTTCGTTCATTTATCTGTAGATTTATAATTTATTTGAGATATAAATTTCATCAACCGGCGCGTAGGCGACCAATACTGTGTAAATGAGTTTCTTTCGGCGTTTCTTCTCAGCAGTGGTCGTTGCGAAACGCTAGTATCGGTAGCTTTTGCACTAAAAATAATGACGTTCAATAAGTGATATATTTATCCTACATTGAATAAAAAATTTTGACTTTAACTTTGACTCAATATCTTTAAATTGCCAGGAAATTCTTAGCCTTGTATTGCATTAAAGTGATTAAGTACATTTTCTAATACAATTTCTCTTCTCAATCTCGAATTTTGATGCTTACTTACATAGAGTTGAGAATCCTGGCAGTGGAATCCCGATAACCTTCCTCATGTACCAATAGCTCTTGGGACTTATACTCCTTAACGTTTTTGCGGCTGCAATATCTTCGGCGGACCATTGAATACGACGCCTATCGGATGTAGTTAAGCAACGAATTTGACCTGGAGTGAAAATTTGTTGCAAATTATTGTTCATGACTTGGTGCTTTTTTTTTATTGTCATTAATTCTTTATATTCTGATGCAGGAATGGTTACGGTGTCTGAACTGAAACAAGAAATAATAATCTTTTACTGCACACAATTTTACATAACAAACAATGCTAAATAAATTGCCCAATACTATAGCCAAATCGTTTCCAGCCATTTCTTCTCCACTTCGCAAGGTCTTTGGCATCCTTGGGTGACCATTGACATGCATATTATATTTGGAGAAGAGAAAGCCAGAAAGCACACCCCGGGCTCCGGAGCAGCACTGCTGAGGATGCAACCGGGAACGCGCTAAGATAGAGAAAATCGCTAAAAAATTACCATGTTTCTGTTTGAATTTCCATACAGCAGGTTTCTATTTGGGTTGTTTGTGTTTGTACACAGCATGAGGTTTCTGAATTATTAGTTGGCTCTTTACAATCAGTCGTAAGTATGTCATATAGTATATATTTTGTGTCATTATCCGAACTGAAACAAAGAAAATAAACATTTGGTAACATTCAAATAGATTTGAGTCAAACAAATCAGTCACATAGGTAATACTTGACGTGAACGAACAAGTTTAAAAAGCGGCCAATTGCGAGTCGGACTCGCCCATGAAGGGTTCCGTAGCAGCAAGTAACATATGACGTATTTAAAAATACTACTAACTAGATCTCGTTCAAACCAATTTTCGGTGGAAGTTTGCATGGTACTTAATTAACATCATATATTTTTTTAGTTTTATCATCTACACACATTTTACCACTTTGGAAGTGTCTTCTCTTGCGAAAACTATTCAGTTTAGAAAAAAATTATATTAGAAACCTCAATATCGTTTTGGAAGACCTACCCATAGATACCCCCCCCCCCCCCCCCTCCCCACACACATCACATTCACAGAATACATCTACTTACCAAGTTTCAACAGTATAGTTTCGGAAAAAAGTGGCTGTGACAAACGGAGAGACAGACATACAGACATGAACATAAGGGTTCCGTTTTTTGCCATTTGGCTACAGAACCCTGAAAATCACTGTATCTTCTAGATACGCACACACAAAAAGCATAATCAATTTTAGTATTTACCTCGTGTCTATTATTGGTTTAGAGCATGATGAAGGTTGAGCGCTTGCATCTATGTGCAAAGAAGGTATGGCGTCTGGTTTTAACGACCTAAATTTTCTCGGCGATATATTCATCAAAATATGTCTCAATGGCTTATGATAGTCAGATGGTAAAAAATGAACTGAACACACTCTACCTGAAAGTTTATAAAAATTGAAATTTCTCAACTCAACAAGCAATTTTTCAACACACACAAAATATTTTTGTATAACAATAGTTGCAATTATATATTTTAACATTGAAATTTTATAATACTTGTTACTGAGGCTGCCGGGCCACCGAAGCGGAGCGAGGCTGCGGAGCGGAGAAGCGGAGAAATATTAACCGATAGGATTGCACAAAATCTCCGCTCCGCTTCAGTGGACAGGGAGTTTCGAGCTAGTTTAAAAATTCATACAAAACCGGGGAGGTGAGCGGGAAAACGGAGCGGGGATGCGGAGCGGAACGAAGAGGAGAAACGAGTCGCGGCCACGTATTTAGAAATGCTACTCCAGTACGTCTCCGCCGGCTAAGACGAACTGAATTAGCATTTTCTAACTATAATCATGCGTCTATGCTACTCCAAATACGTCTCAGAGGGTGATGTATTGGACTAGGATTTCTAAGTTTTTATGCATTTCGATGTTCTAGATAGAGGTGTTATATTAGGGTCAGATATCGGTATTCATGTTATCGAATATATCGTATTGTCCGTATTACGTTCCGGTAACGGTTACCCAGGAACGGTCAAGAACGGGCGGGCTTACGGGCTATAGTAACGCATTGCTGGCACGGATCGCTTTGAGCGGCTTGGTTAAGAACTTCCGAATACGATACGATACGAGTTCGATGTTAGGCCGAACAACCAAATAATATATTTTATGCGAGTAATATGTTTTTTATAATTACTTTGTTGATTTATGTTTACCTTCATACTTTTAACAGGCTTAGGACTGTCAAAATAGAATACATAAATTGCATCCTGAGCGTTATCATTTTATTTACTCCATAAGTACATAAAAAGAGTTTTAAATAACATATTAATTGTAATGAATATATACAGACAAAAAATTATAAAAAGATGTATTCTACCTTGGCGTATTTAAAAATATAATCAACTTATTTACAAATCAATAATTATCGTTTTTGTTTTATTCTTATTTTTATCTTTATGCATCTTTTTTAGATTTATTTTTTTCTTAGTCTTTTTTCTTATTTTTTTTCATTTAAAATCAGTCTTATACACTCTTACACAATACACAATATTTACATATACACATACTGCGAAGTCCCGTTTTAATTAACAAAACAAATATTAGAATTAACAATCAAATACAACAAATGCAAATAAAACTTTGAACACGGCGCGAAATTGTTAATATTGTTATTAGGTACATAAACCGGCACGCGATTTACCGGGACAAGAGACCAAGTTAAACTGGTTTTGGCCGCACATACATGAGCTAGCTTGAAGAAATTCAAGCAAGTGATATTATGTTTCGCTCGCACATCACGTTTCTGCCTCGCACAGAAAGACAGAACAGACACGGTTCGGCTTTGTTCGTGGCTCCCGAACGATGGCCGTCGGCTTGGCGCTCCGTATTTCCGTTTCGTTTCGTCCATCCGCAAAGTGCGTTCCAAGTATCAAATATGCATGCAGTGATATCAGTATCGGTCTGTATCGTAGTAACTATAATATCTAGGAACGGGTGGCGCGAGGCCGGTAATCGCTTCGAGGTGCCTGATATTTAACTGTTACCGGGTAACCGATTACTCCGACACCTAAGAACCTAATATATTCGTATTATAATATTATCTCTAATATCATGTTCTCGGTAATGGTTACGATATATTCATAACACCTCTAGTTCTAGAAACCCTCATCTTATTCAAAAGCTAACGCGATACGCCTCTCTATGCCGATTTTGCTATCATACGCACACAGTATGTTATTGCGTATTTTCTATCTCTGTTTTATGATGGTCATTGTACAACCATAACCTAACCTACCATCTGTGCCAATTTCGGGGAAGACAAATTGGTCGCTTTCGTCACTTGGTTGACGTTCTCGAAGTATCAGTTTCACGTTGACGAACAGAATAAGGATAACCCCTACTTTGCGCCGCGTGATATGACTTGTAACCCTACTGCAGTACATCACACCCTCTGGGACGTATTGGAGTAGCATTTACACGTGTTTATCGTTAGAAAAGCAGGGCTATACTTATTCAGTTCGTCTTAGCCTGTGGGGACGTATTGAAGTAGCTTTTCTATACACGCGTCCCGGCCCTGGCGCGGGTTGTGGCCGCAGTGTTCCGCCGTAGTGCGTCTTGACACTCTAAAAGAATTTTCAAAAGTTTCATCATCAGCAGTTTGGAAAAAAGTAAAATATTTACTGTGAACTGAACGATATTTGATATGATTTCATTACCAATATCTATGTTTCCTTATAGAATTGTTCAAATGGTATAAGGTAACTAATTCGTTTTCTTCTGACTCCAACTCTTCTTCCTCGAGTAATGTAAGGTAATAAGAATAACTTATTAACTTTTGCGATAACATGTTTGCTGTCAGTGAAACCTCGCGGTTAACTTAACCAATCGCCCGCCGCCAGGAGCTCGAAATGACTCCGCTTATTGAAAAATAGTCCGCAACTTCGCTCCGCATTACTTCCTCGCACCGCTCCGCTACCTAGCTCTAGATCGAGAGCTGGCACGAATTTTTGGGTAGGTATTTGAGGCAAGTTGAAAACTTGTCACATACCTCTCCTATTATACCCCAACACGGAACTGCATACCTGGCTGGTGAGTAGCGGGGCTAAACCATTTTGATTTATTTACCTGGCAGGTAGAAAGTCCCATTAAAATGACCTGTCTTTTTGAGAATCTTATTTTTTAGTTATAAGTAGTATTACTTACTTACTTATAACTAAAAAAATAAGAGAAGACCGCTCCGCTTTGGTGGACAGATAGGTACATGTTGATTCGTGAAAGTTGTTGAACAAAAGTGGTTCAGTTACATGGACTGAGCTACTATCTGAGAGGTTTTGCGTTCTTTCATTAACACGATGTATATTACGGTACATACCATTTTTTGTAGTTGTTGTCGGTCTACAATACTGCAGCCAAGCATTTAGTAACGTTGCTTCTTTAGGAAAAGAAAAAAATCTTATTTCACCACCTGCTATACTTCTGTTTTTACAGTTTCGTATGGAACAATTTACCATTTTTCTTGTGTATCCTTCACAGTACCCCACAAAAGTTTGGAAACCACAGTTATTTACTATGCATCGTCATTAAATTACAAAAGTACTTAGGTGCTATTGTGCACAAATTATATAGTAATCTCTCAGAAGTAGTCCTAAACCATGGTAAAAAAAGAATGGTACTCTCTTCCCGTGAGGAGCTGGTCACATGTTCACACAACAGTACATCATCAGCTGCAACATGATTCTCCTACTTTTTTAGTCGGAAAATCGCAAAGGAAGTACAATATTTAAACTATTTTACTTTTTTTTTTCTGTTCTTTATATCTGTGATCCATCGAAATATAATTCTCTAGAAACCTAACGCTCCTACATTCACAGCTTCGATTCTGATTCCATTTACGCAAACAAACGAACAGTAATTACAATGAAACACTTGAACACACACAGACAAAGATGCATGCGATTGGTCGCGACAAGTTCACGCCAGGCCTGTGTCACTCCCCGTTGAGGTATCAAAAATGTACCTACATTATTACTATGCGCGCATGCGGCCCCTCCGGGTGGTAAATTCAGTTATACGAATCGTGATGTGAGAATGATTTTTAGGGATTACTTATGATTCTAGAGAATTATTGTTCGTAGCTGTAATCAGTACTTGACTATAAGCGGATAAGACTTTTAAACAATTTTACATATACAAATTTTTCCAACTTCTTGCGCAGAGGCCACTCTTTTTTGTAGTTAAAATTTCTTAAGATGCATCGGTATTTTTTGAGATGGGAAAAAAACATTGAACTCGCGACACTATAACGTAACCAACACCAGTTTACACTTCAGTCGGAACTCCCGGAGTGGCACTGTGTTTTTGGCAAATTGTATATACATATAAGTACACTGCTCTAAGTAGACAGCCGGGCCGCAAGACCCAAAATGCTCTGTCTGTCCTATTAGGCATACAGACGTAATATAACATACATGTAGGTATACATATATAATTTACCAGTCAGTAAGTAATGATATTCTACATTCTTATAAATAAATTTCAGGATTCTTCACAGAATTTTTTTCGGATATTGAACTTGGCTCCCATTTTCACATTTATGTTTTTGTGGAATTCGCCAATTTAAACAAGTAATTTAGTGCGGTTATAATAGTGTACAAAAATGCACTGTTACATACCAGTTTTTTTAGTTGTTTTCGGCTTACAATACTGAAGCCACGCATTTGCCACCGTCTCTTCTTTGGGAAAAGAAAAATATCTTATTGCACCGCCTTTGATACTTTTGTTTTTACAGTTTCGTACAGAACAATAACCCATTTTTCTGGTGTATCCTTTACAATCTTATTCACAGTTCACCACAAAAGTTTATGAAGCGAAAGAAAACTCACCATCACCAGCGAAATAAAACGTTTGTTTGTTTATGGTATGGTACCTAACCTATGTATGTGGTGATGTAGTGCCTATGTGTCTGTGTGAACGACACAACGATAGTCTAGTGTTGCCTATCGATAGTCGGCCAATAGTCGGAATATCGATAGTATTGATAAGACTCAATAGTAGCAATAGTCAATACTATTGATGGGATAAAATGGGATTCGACAGTATCGACCATCACAACTAAACAATCGATACTATCGATAGTATTGATGCTGACTATAGAACACAGTATCGATAGTTTTGCAGTATCGATAGTAGTCATCGATTCAACAGTATTGTTTTAAACATACAAAAACTTAATAACAGGCCTGTGTCACCACTCCGTATTAATTGAAAATATACCTACACTATTATTATGCGCGCAGCGGCCTCGGAGTGGTAAATTCAGTTATACGAATCGTTTGTCTAGACTCTAGAGTAATAAGAATGAAATTGACCTGCAATGGATGTCTAGGTATCTAAACGAAAAGGTGCTGAGTTCTGACGTGAGCTAAATTAAACCATATCAATAACCATATTGAGTAGATATTTCTTTGCTTAGTGAGACTTCTGTACGTGAGTACGGGTACTTATTTAAATCAATCAATTCTGTATTTATATGTATGTTTTTGGTACAATAAAGTTATTACAAACAAACAAACAATATTAGAACCTATCGATTGTATCGAGTGTTTAGCTGCTAGTGCTACTGACAGTTGATACTATCGAATCCCATTAATATTATTGCTGCGTTTGTGCTATTGATACTATTGAGTCATTCAATACTTCCGATAGTGCTACGGATTTGTGGCTGATTTGAACTATTGACTATCGATAAGGAAACTATCGATAGTTTGTCAACACAAAACGATACCGATAAAACAGCTGGCTGTCACTGCTGTCAGTTTGACACTCGTGAATTGTGAACTTGTAAATTCGATCGAATCGATGTACATTGGTACTATGTGCAACCTAATTCAATTTTATTATAAATTAAATAGATGAATTTCACTAGATACATAATATAACTGTTAGTTATTATTATATTTTTTATTATTAAATAAATTGAAAAAGTCCTTAAATTGACTGAAAAGAACAATCAGTGGTAATGCTTTCGCGGAAAGAGAGTGAGTACCGTTCTTATTACTTATACCATGTCCTAAACTAAACTACAAATTACATAGGTCACAAATAATTATATCATAGTCTTACAAGACTTTGTAGTAGAACTACCTATCGTGGCCGCACAACAAACAAGTTATCAAAACAAGATCAAAAGCACAAACTAACGCGACCGGAACGGTCAACGGACGGAAAGACAGTGACGTGACACAGACAGATGAGACAGACAAGCTGACTGACAGCAGTGACAGCACAGCAGCACTGACAGCTAATAGTTTTTTTTTTAATTTGAAGCATGGATGTCAGGAGTCTACTATCGGAAATACATAAATAAATTGTGTGGACTAGAATACGCACATAAAAAGGATTTTCCTACAAAGTATTATACTAGCTGTTGCCCGCGACTTCGTCCACATGGAATTTAGTTTATAAACACCCTCATTTTGGTATTTTAAAAAAACAATCACACATTCAATACTCTGTACGGTTTATGTAGCTTAATATGGGCAGTACAAGCAGTACGTTATTATTAGTATTTATTCTCTGGTACAAGTAAACACTGTGCTACCGAATGTAACTGTTACGTCGTGGGTCTCTGAAATACGTGCGGTCTCTGTGAATAACTGAATAATGCTTATGCAGGAAGCGGCGGCGCTGCTAGTAGTTCATTTAACTGTACAAACATTGGAGCTTCTAAAAACAGTGGGAAGTTTTCGTCGTTCAGCTGGACATACATTGGAGCTTCCTCAAACAGTGGAAAGTCTTCGTCGTTCAACTGAACATACATCGGAGCTTCCACAAACAGTGGGAAGTCTTCGTCGTCGTTCAGCTGGACAGACGTTGGAGCTTCCACAAACAGTGGGAAGTTTTCGTCGTTTAGCTGGACATACATTGGAGCTTCCACAAACAGTGGGAAGTCTTCGTCGTTCAGGTGGGCATACATCGGAGCTTTCACAAACAGTGGGAAGTCTTCGTCGTTCAGGTGGGCATACATCGGAGCTTTCACAAACAGTGGGAAGTCTTCGTCGTTCAAGTGTACATACATTGAAGCTTCCACCAACAGTAGGAAGTCTTCGTCGTTCAACTGTACATAGGTACATTGGAGCTTCCACAAACAGTGGGAAGTCTTCGTCGTTCAGCTGAACAGACGTTGGAGCTTCCACAAACAGTGGGAAGTTTTCGTCGTTCAGCTGAACATACATTGGAGCTTCCACAAACAGTGGGAAGTCTTCGTCGTACAGCTGGACATACATCAGAGCTTTCACAAATAGTGGGAAGTCTTTCAACTGTACATACATTTGAGCTTCCACAAACAGTGGGAAGTCTTCGTCATTCAACTGTACATACATCGTAGCTTCCACAAACAGTGGGAAATCTTCGTCGTTCAGCTGGACATACATCGGAGCTTTCACAAATAGTGGGAAGTCTTTCAACTGTACCATTGTACCAGTGGGAAGTCTTCGTTGTTCAGCTGGACATACATCATCGGAGCTTCCACAAACAGGGAATGTCGTTCAACTGTACATACATTGGAGCTTCCACAAACAGTGGGAAGTATTCGTCGTTCAACTGTACGATGTTATATTATACTCGTACAGTAATAGTTCTTTAATTACAGAGTTGTAGATTGCGGCGATAAGAACCTCTTGTATCTTCTACCTTATATTATATATTATCCTTTATATTTTGTAATTGTAAATGTTATTTGGTGCAGTAAAGATATTTAGATTGTATTGTACCTATAGTTTACTGCGATGAACTTGACAGCTAGTCCGCCACCCTTCATCCCTTTTACACGCCGCGAATTAGGTGCCATTTTGAAATTAAATAATCCTGAATGAATTGCCATTTTGAATAATAGTTTTTATTCTTGTTCATAAATTAAAAAACTTGGGTTTTATACAAATATATTTTATCTTTTATCGTAAAATTATATTTAAACTTAACCGATTTAATATTAGCATACTGTGTGAACACAATACCGAAATTTAAAAATACAATCACTTTTTCTTGATCAAAATAATGTTACAAATTATATTTTTTACCATTACGATACAGAGCGAATATTAGCCAGCCTTACAGCTTTGGGTACGATACTTTTGAGCCCGACACAGGAAACAAGTTTTGTTTTATAATGCCATAATAATGGTGAGCTCCGTCTTATGGCAAAAAAAATTATTGATAATGGTGATCTTAGCCAACGGGCAATCACAAACTTCAATAAATGACAGGGCTTAACAATTTTACGGCATTACTAAAAAAAGTATTGATTTCAATGAACAATAACTGGTCATTAAAATACTCGTATAAATCAAATAATTAAATCAATAATACAGCTCATTATCATAAACTACGATTTCAGTCATTACGCATTGGTAGGGGTGGTGGGGGGCAGCGCCGGCTCCGGCTGAGGTTTGTCCCTCTTGACCACCAGGTCCTCCCCGTGGACCCGCATGTGCACCTTCAGGTTGTGATTGCCCGTGAACCCCTTGTGGCACACCTTGCACACGTATGGCTTCTCCCCTAAAACCAACAAAGTATTTTATATAAGGCCTATGTCCATCAGTGAACTACCTAAGCTGATATGAAGGTGATAATTTAAAATAAATTAATTTTTACAATCTTAAATTGTTATTTTGCTAGTGAATTTTGCATCAGCAGATATTGTTAACATTGAACCTCAAACTTTCCATGTGAGGTCTTTCAGATCTGAAGCTTGTGGTATTAACCACTCTGTATCGTTATCTCTATTCCTCCATTTTAAAATAAAAACGGAAAGGAAATAAAAGCGGTCTAGTGCGAGTTTGACTCGCCCATGAAGGGTTCTATAGTAGCAAGTAACATTTTACGATTTATGACGTATTAAAAAAACTACTAACTAGATCTCGTTCAAACCAATTTTCGGTGGAAGTTTGCATGGTAATGTACATCAAAATTTTTTTTTCAGTTTTATCATTCTCTTATTTTAGAAGTTACAGGGGGGGGGGGCAACATTTTACCACTTTGGAAGTGTCTCTTGCGTAAACTATTCAGTTTAGAAAAAAAATATATCAGAAACCTCAATATCATTTTTGAAGACCTATCCATAGATACCTAACACGTATGGTTTTGATTAACAAAAAAATTTAATTTCAGTTCTAAGTATGGGGAACCCCCAAAATTGATTGGTTTTTTTTTCTATTTTTGTGTGAAAATCTTAATGCGGTTCACAGAATACATCTACTTGCCAAGTTTTAACAGTATAGTTCTTATAGTTTCGAAAAAAAAGTGGCTGTAATATACGGACGGACAGACAGACATGACGAATCCACAAGGGTTCCGTTTTTTGCCATTTGGCTACGGAACCCTAAAAAGAACAATAACCCATGGAGCATATCTCTGGAATGGAATATCACATTGATTGACATTGACGCAAAGGGAGCGATACCAAGTGGTTAATACCACTTGCTTGCGGATCTAAAAGATCTCACATGAAAAATTCCTAGAAGTTACCTAAAATTATGTTTTATTCTTGTACGGAAATAAAGTCAGTTAAGTAAAGGGAAAAAATCATTATGCGTAGTATTATTTATGCCTACACTACTACAAACGAAACTATGCATCCGTGCACACGTCAATGCGTGTGTTCGCCCGCTCTCGCCCTAAGACAAGGGAGGACGGGGGAGAGGTGCGGGGGCGGGGAACGGGGACGCATATTTCGCGGGACCTTAGGAGATTCCATTCTGTGAAATACTCTAATTAATTTCTGTAATGCGACGTACCAGTGTGAACGCGGCGATGCTTGACGAGCACGTTGGCGCTGTAGAAGCGCGCGCTGCAGAACTCGCAGCGCTGCGTGCGGTTCCCGTCGTGGCGGTCCAGGTGCGCCTTGAGGTTGGCGCGGCAGCGGAACGCGGCCGGGCAGCGCGGGCAGCGGTGCGCCGGCTGCGCGCGGTGCGACTGCAGGTGCCGGTTGAGCTGGACGCACATTTTTATTTTATTTTATCTAATTTTATGTCGTAAAATTCAAATTATGAACTATAGAACGATTTTAAAATGACGTACTTTATGAACTCATGACCAAAATAAAACAAGGATCACTATTATAACACTTCTTCTCGAACAAAATAATGTTATAAAGTATATGTTTAACCATTACGATACAGGTCAATTTTTGTTTGGTTTTTTATAGTTTCACACTCCTGTGATACAATTAAAAATCTTGCCTGCGGCTCTGTTTTTAAACACATACTCGTGTGTAATACCTCTCATGTGTGAGTGTCATAAACTACTATTTCAAAGACAAACTAAGACCCAAGACAAGGTCTTGGGTCTTAGTTTATTTATACTCGTATGTATTTATTTATAATAAAATAGAGTATCGATGAGTTACCCCCTTATTCATAAAAAAATTAAACTTTTGCTAAACCTATTTTAGTTAAAGTATGTTTTGTCTTGTTCTTGCAATGTCAAATATAGAAAAGAGTGATAAGGACAAAACATATTTTAACTAAAATAAGTTTGGCAAACGTTTGATATTTTTTATGAACAAGAGAGTATCCCACAACAAATAACAAAGTTTAAAACTTACTTTGGGGCTAGCTCAATCAGTGTGATTTGTCATTATATATTTTTTATTATTATACGTGTGTTTGTGTACAAAGTACGACATGACTTACACCGCTAGTCTTATTGAATGCCTTCCCGCACTCGGGACATATCATAATCTTGGGTGTACACGTCAGCTTGTGCTCGTCGGCCTTGGCCTGGTCCACAAACAGCCGCTCGCAAACCTTGCACCTGATTTTGTTTGGAATGTGCCGCATTTTGTGTGCCTGAAAGAATCGAGACAACTTCAAACTGTTCTTTTAGCATTGTTAGGAAGTGAGAAGCAAGGATGTTACGGATGTCATATTTTTCACATTCGCGAACGCGAATGTTTAGGCTGCGAATGTGCGAATTCGAATTCGGATATTAATACATCAAGAATTACAAAAACAATATGAATTAATAATAATCAATAATTTTTATTACTAAAAAGACAAAACTTTTGACATTGGAAAAAAATTGCTAAAGATCGAAGTAGCTGGAAAAAAAGAGGAAACCGTTGCCCAACTATGACACCTTAATGGCTAAAAAAAACATATACAATATGTATTGACACGACAGACATTTTATTAGACAAAGTTTAATAAAAGCACATTATGTTAAAAAAAAACAACAGCTGTTGATGTTATACTATTTATCCCTAAAACTTGTGGGTGGTAAAAACAAAAAAATTAGTATCTACACCATCAACATCAGAAATATTTGACATCAAAGATCACCAAGTTAACGTTGACCGATAGACGTCTGGTTTTTTGCAAAATTATTATTCTTTAGATCATGACAACATACGTTAATTACAAAAGAAACGGATCAGTAGTTTTTGAAATATTTTGAGAAGTAAAAAGAACTTTGAAGTGACATTTCAAGGAATCTGTCAATAATAATTACCAGATAAAATTTGGCAGATCAATAACTATCATTTTGACGATTAAGGTCACACTCGCTTTTCAACTCGTAAACGAAACGTAAACGTATCAACTCGAGCAGCTCTGTAATTTTTTGTATAAAACTCCCTACTGCACACTATTCGGATTCGTAACGTAAACGCCTCGCCTCGGGTTTGCTGGTCGGTCATCTAGCGGTCACCGCGCTTGCGGCTCGTCGTCCGCCCGCTTACGCCGCTCCGTATGCGAGCTGACGTCTCTCAGTTTCCTCGCACGCACCCATCACCACGCCGCGGCTTGCCTTTGCATACTGTCATTCACAAGGCAACTTCCAATCGTGTGCGCGCAAATGCGCGCGTTTTATTTATTTGTAGGTAAACAAAAAGTAACGATGCAAAGAGATAAACTAATTGAAGAAGTGAGAAAATATACATATTTATATGACTTAAGTGACTCCAAATATAATGATAACGTAAAAAAAGACGAGCCATGGAAAGAAATTAGTACTACATTAAATCATAAAATTTGTCTTCATCATCTATCAAATGTTTTTTAATAGTCCGAAATTCCCCTTCATTTCTCCTTGATTTATTCAAATTGTGTACCCAATATCTTCTACGTTTTTTCCTTTTTACTTTGGTTGGCTATGATTGCCAACTAGCGTATTGTGAACCGAGACATAACCGTGCGCTACACTTTACGTTTGGATTCAAAATGATCTAGTGCCGGCCAGAGCAGAGCGGGCGGCGAGCGGCGAGCGCGGCGTCGCCCGGCCGTAGTCGCGTTGGCGGCGAGGCGACGTACGGAAGCTGAGCCGGTTTGGTTCCGTGCCTACGTCAGGTTGACGCCTGGTTGACCGCGCGGCGAAAGGCGATACGGTGTCGATCCCTTTCCGAGTTGATAAGTGTGCTGTGAGTTTTAAACTGACCAATACACAGGATATTTTCAGTGGCTATTAAGTTAAGGGACATTTTTTACTGTTGTTCCCTTACACGATTATAGCTTTTGGCGTATAGATAGCTTATCAGGATGGACACATAGGATACTTTTTATCCTGAGAAAATATAAAAATCCCGTGGAATTGTAAAAAATTACACTACACGGGACTCGGCTGGGCAGCGTTCGGGAAGTTACGCAGTGTTTTCCCATCCAAAATACCTTAGTGTCTCCTGGCTCAAAAAGAAGTCCCTGTACAGTACATCGTAACCCCCCCCCCCCTCTCTTTGCCCCCACGATTATAAATAACATATATTTTCATCAATTAATTAGATATTTTAAGTGTTTACCAGTCCCGCTGTGTGTATACGTACCGCCAGCCCATTCCGCAGCCGGCAGCGGAAGCCGCACAGGTCGCACACGAAGCGGCGCGGCCCGCCGTGCGACACCATGTGCACGCGCAGCCGGGCCTTCGTGGTGAAGCTGCAAGGAGAACATCGGCTGGCTCATCAATCTAGATAACACTCACGCTGCTCTGGGAGAAGATAAAAACTTAACTACCTAGTTTTATAAGCCGTGTAGTCCCCGGCAGAGTAGGACCACTCCAAGTCTTCCCGTAGACGACTTAGGAAACACAAGCTAAACAAAGCTTCTAAACATCAATGAGACCTCTCTAACCCGTCTGGCCAGCTTGGAGAGTATAGGCCAAAATCCTCTGACTGCTCTGGCTAATATATGGCTCTAGTAGTACCAGGCCTGTGTCACTCCCCGTGTAGGTATCAAAAATATACCTACGCGCGGCGGCCTTCTCGGGTGGCTAATTCAGTCGGGGCTCGCGTGCGAGCAGTCATATATTAATATTGTATATACTGAAACGAGCAGTGACGCACGCGCGAGCTTTGTTCGTCGCCTAGGAACTTCACCGATCCGGCCGTTTTAAAAATGGAAAAACATAAAAAGAAGGCTAAAAAATACTGCGCAGTTTTTAACTGTTTAAACAAGGATTGCGATCCAAATTTAACTTTTTTTAGACTTCCTAAGGACGCTGAAAGTTAAGATCTACTTTAAAGTAGTTATTATTATTATGTTGTCATTCATGATAGGTACACTAAGTAGGTTTAATACCTAGGACCTAGGTACCTTCTCAGGTTACGAAAATAAGTAGGAACGTAGGTATAAGTATAGATCTTATTATTTCGAATTTCTGAGTTAAATTACACCATATTGCTAACCACGGTGAGTAGATTTTTCTTTGAAAACGTTTGCGGAGTGAGACTTCTGTACTACTGGTATTTTTTCTGTGGTAGTACAGAGAGTGTACGGTTCAATAACCGCACATAGCTAATTCAGCATTTTTCTTATTTCAGCAAGATACCCTACGTACATTCTTAGATTTTCTTCGCCTTCCTTTCCTTAAACAGAATCCTGGCTACGCTCTTGCAAGTAAGTAATGTGATAAGGCACAAAATATGAATAAGTATAGTGACATAAGTTTGTAGTCGATTGCTTATTTAGATATGCCTCGACTGAAGACTATAGATAAATTTACGCAATATTTTTTCCCCGATATTTATCTTCCCGTTCGCCTTAGTTCCCTATTTTCTTTATTCTCCATACGATACTGCGACCAATAGATAATTTTCTCACACGATTTAATTTCTACTTGTTCTTTTCCCTACACGCTGTAAAGGACGACTTACCCTTTATTACAATGATCACATATGAACCTCCTCTCCCCGTGCACGTAGTGGATATGCTTGGACAGCTTCCTTGAAGTGGCGAACGAGCGGGGGCAGTGTTTGCACTTCAGGGATTTATCCTGAAATTGAATAACATTCTTATACCACGAAGTAAGCAAACAAGCTTAGCCGTGTGGTTCCCGTAAGAGTAGAATAGGATCACTCCAAGGTCTCCAAGTCTTCCCGTAGATGTCGTAGAAGGCGACTTAGGAACCACAAGCGAAACAAATCTTACAAACATCAATGAGACCTCTCCAACCTGTCTGGCCAGCATAGAGATTGTAGGCCAAATTCTCTGACTGCTCTGGCTAATATATGGCTCTGGTAGTACAGAGAGGGTCGTGCTCCTGCATTGGAGCCAAACTTGATGATGAAGGAAACAAGCTTACGGTACGTGGCAAAACGTATATTTCCGAAGTTGAAATTTCGCCTGCAATGGTAAAAAAAATTCTACACTATGCCGAAGTTACGTCGTTCTTTTCACGATGTATCCGGCTGAATAGTACGCTAACATTCGCATCCGGCAGGATATCAAAAAGAGGGCTGGATAGGCCGGATACCGGAGAGTAAATCATGCTGGAGTAGGGATACAGACGTGATAGTGTATATGTATGAAAAATTATAAAATTTCGTAACAATTTCGAACAATTGAAATTCATGCATAATAATTTCGCCTTTAAGATAGGTAACCGTATCTTGAACCTTAGATTCCTTTTTTTTTTAATGTCATAGGACGGCAAACGAACAAACGGGTCACCAGATGGTAAGTGATCACCGCTGCCCATGGACAACTGCAACACCAGGGGTGTAACAAGAGCGTTACCGCCCTTTCAGGACCCTCCCCACAGGGGGGAGGGAGAGGGGGGCTCCGGCTCTCTCACTCACTGAACGAAGCATAGAAGCGGTGAAGCTACTACTCAGACGTCTAAATACCGTTCTGTATAAAATACTCTTACTGTCTTCTGTGTCTATGGGCACGGACGTACCTCCCCGTCGTAGTGCGCCAGCCTGTAGTGGGACTCCATATGCGACTCGGAGAAGCAACGGCGGTCGCACAGGTGGCAGCGCCTGCGCGCGCGCGGCAGGTGCGCCCAGCGGTGCGCGAACAGCTGCGGCCACGACGCGAACGACTCCGCGCACAGCTTGCACGAAGACGTGCCGGCGTACTTGTGGCTCTCCATGTGTGGCACTAACAACTCTTTGCACTCGAACTTCATTTTGCAGACACCTGGATGACAATAGGCATGATGACTGAAAAAATATTTGTGGCCCATCGGTTAGATTATTAAAAAATTGTACACATATTTTTTATTTTCTCTGAGAAACAATAAATGACGAAGATACAGCGCATTTAAATCTCGCATGACGTCTCGCTTTCGTACGATTTTTACACATCGGTGACGTCACTAGCCCCCACCTTGGAACTTTGACACTCTTGTATCTTTGTGAATTTTTACTTTTTTGATAAATTGAAAAATATGGGTACATTATTTTTGGATAATCTAATACTTTTCTGAGCCAATCATCATCCCTTTGATATTGGGTAGGGGACTGGGTCAAAAATAAACTATTTGGTATCTGCCAAGAGAATGAAACATCACAAAACAGTGTCACTTGTAATTGATCGTAACCATTTTCAACATGAATTGATTTTAGATTTATTAAGGCTTCTCTCTTCATATTTCTCATTTTTGGTACTCACAATGATTGTGTTTTCCACAAAAGTTAAGGACGTGGACTAAAATAATTTTCTATTATCTAATATAGACTATACAACAAATAACTGAATATATAAAAAAAAATAGTAAGTATATTAATTACGAGAAAAATCATGCGTCCAACAGACCTCTACTACGCCAAACGGCAATTCGATTCATCTTTATGCACGATAATAGAACATATGGCAAAATAAATCAAAAATGTACTGAGCGCAATTTGTTTATAATGAAACTGAGAAGAATTTGCGCTCAGTACATTTTTGATTTATTTTGCCATTTGTTCTATTATCGTGCATAAAGAAAGAATTTGTGCATCTTTCTTGCATAAAGAAAGATGCACAAAATTCTGCTTAATTATTGTTTTTTGTAGTAAGAAATATCAACTTTTAAGTATTCATTTCAAAATGAATAAAGTAATATATGGTTTTTATTTCCCTGGGCAATTTAATCAATGGTAAAGCTGATTAAAAAGATATATATTTTAATTAATATAAATTTACGAAAAAACATCTAATTCACGCTCAATAAAATGAGATTCTAAAATGGAAATTCCTTAGTCGCCGTGAGGCGGCCAAGGCGTATGGACGTGGGGGTTCTGTCAAATTTTTGACGGACCTCTCGCTCTAACAGATGTCTTCTCTCACTCACTTTGTAATGACGTACAGATCCGATTTTGACTGTAGCTCTACTTATTATAATTATTTATATTTTATCTACTGTACTATAAAGCTAGACTTACCACACATTGTCTCCTTACTGATTGACATAGTTGTTTGACCTATTCCCGGCTGACTGGGGGAATGACTTTTAGTGAAATGTTTATAGGTGGGGGGTAGAGTACCAGAAAAATCTAACATCTGAAGATTTGGAGAAACCTGATGTGGAAGGGGTACGGCCTGGAAAAACGGTAGGACTTGGAGATTTGGCCCCATAGACAAAATGGAAGGGGTACCCTATCAATTACCAGGACCGGCATTTCTTTCTTTAATTATCGAAACAAAATTCCCCCAGCCCCATACAATTGTCATACAAACGGACCCCCTAAGTAACTTGGCGTGGCCCGCGGCTGAAGGCCGAGCCCCTCCCCCCTCTCCCCAAGTAATCCTTACGAAGCCGCAGGCCAAGTGACGCGAGCCCGTTGCTCTTGACTCAGTATTAAATTAATGGAAAATAAATGTACATGGGAAGTAGAGCATTTTTTGTGACGACGACTGCAGTATTTAGTTTGACATGGTTCTAACTTTCGAAAATTTTCCCATTTCTTTGTTTTGCACATGAAGACTAGGCCCTTAATGCAGAAATATTTGACTCGTAAAAAGTATGACGTAACGGTTGTGTTTTTCATACAAATCCAATAGAAAATGTTTGTTATGACGTCAACTTTGAAGTTAAGGAGTTCGGTTGGGGTTTACTTTAAATTATAATACTTAATACTAAACTATAAGACTTTATAATGTGAAATTGGTGTAGTTTGGTGTTATAAATACTCATGCTCGTAAACAATATGTGAAATAGTTAAAGTGAACAGTCATAGTACGGCTGTATATGTGCTATGCAGACTGTGGTGGGCATCTTAGGCACCGTCATCTACTCAACGGCTGAAAACCAGTGAACTCGTATAGATTTGTCGCCAGGAGCTCCCTTGAAGCAATCAAAGGCCTACACGAACCTTTGATTGTAACTTGTTAGGAATAAAGAAGCAACAAAACTAAAAATAGGTTTTATAGGATATGTATCCAGAGCCGTAAAATTATTCTCAAAAAAAAATCTGATTTGACTTGTCATCTAGTGGATTTAAAACAAAAGAAAGCTACTTTCTGGTCTTCTTCATCAGTTCCACTTCACCAGAACACACTTTCCTAATGCAAATGCTTAATTTGTTCACAAAAACATCAAAATCACTATAAGAGTGCATTGATACTCGTATTTGAAGAGTTTTGTGCTGAGGAAAGTTTTGGTGACTTCTAGCGCCGCAGTGGAAAATAAACGGGCAAGTGCGAGTCGGACTCGTACATGAAGGGTTCCGTAACACAGTACAATGTTTTAAAACACTGAAGAAACACGTTTCTTGTATGACGACCCCCTTTAATTTTTAACTTTTTTTTATTTTTAGTATTTGTTATTTTATCATAGTGGCCATAGTAATACATAATCTGTGAAAATTTCAAGTATTTAGTTAATGCACTTATAAAGATCTAGCTGAAAAAAACACGTTTTTTGTATGACGACCCCATTTAATTTTCAACTTTTTTTATTTTTAGTATTTGTTGTTATAGCGTCTACAGTAATACATAATCAGTGAAAATTTCAGGTGTCTAGCTATTACGGTTCAAGAGATAGAGCCCTGTGACAGACGGACAGACAGCGGAGTCTCAGTAATAGGGTCCTGTTTGCACCCTTCGGGTACGGAACCCTAAAAACTGAAATAAATTTGAATCACTTGGCTGACTTGGTCAGTCAACAGGGCAAACTTTTAATACGCCAAGTTGTGAAACGTTGAGTGATTCTAGTTCAATTAACTATCGGCCTAGGCATCCAATTGGATGACGGTAATAAGTCAACAGGGCAAACTTTCAATACGCCAAGTTGTGAAACGTTGAGTGATTCTAGTTCAATTAACTATCGGCCTAGGCATCCAATTGGATGACGGTAATAAGTCAACAGGGCAAACTTTCAATACGCCAAGTTGTGAAACGTTGAGTGATTCTAGTTCAATTAACTATCGGCCTAGGCATCCAATTGGATGACGGTAATAAATGAACGGCCTACCTAAGCGTCCAATTAGCTGGCTAATGTAACTAGATGGCTGCGACATATGCAACGTGGAGAGACATACCCGTAATAAATCGAACCACAGTCTATACTAATCATTATAGTATAAAAAAATATATAATAACAGTCAATAAAAAAATTCGGCATTTCCATACAAGTGTGCAACCGCCCGTCAGGTTTTTTGACTGTTATTTTAATTTCATTATACTTTAGTGATGTAGTATAGCCCGTGGTTCGATTTATTACGGGTATTTCTTATATAAATCAATGTGCACAATTTACCATTTACTCACCACAATGATGTAAATATTGTTCCCAATCTTTAGATTTCTTTTTACAATTCGTTCCCGTTGTGTTCCTCTCTTCCTTTTCAGCTGAAATAAATAATAATACTCTTATATTATTTTCAACACCCTTGCTTATAAAATCGATCTAATTTCACCGGTTTTAGATATATAAAGCAGCCTATAAAACACGCGTGTGTTAGAAACGCAAATAGTGAAGTTATATTTTCTATAACTCACGATTTGCTTTTGCGAAAGAAAAGGACAGAGTTAATGGTAAATCCAGTATGAATGAGAGAGTAAGAAAGTTTGACAGTAGTGTGTGAGCGAGATAGTTAGATAACATAAGGTAAAGGTTAGACAAAGAAAAAGAATAAATCAGACATCGAACGTCATCGTTGTTTCAATATTTATCTTTGTATCTTACATAGGTACACTTCAAATTGCCTTCCTTTTTTCTCGAATTTCGAATTCGCATGCTTTGCGGCGGGAAAGCAACAGTGTGCATCACAGTTTTATGGTTGAGTTTATTTAAAATCAAAAATATCAGTTTATTAGGTATTTTCCCTCGCAAGTGTGTTGAAAAACGTCGTACGATATACGTGCGTATATTGGTTAAACACACTCAGCTCCTAACGCCCTTGCATTCGCTCGGGCTGATATTCCGCTTCGTGTGTTATAACCACCATAACGCACTTATATCGTAATGTACTATAGTGGCACAGAGGCATATACAGCTATATTATCACGTCTTTGTTCATAATGGGGTTGACAGAATAGTGATGGGTTGCTATTGCTATAGCCGCATCACCTATTGACATGATTCAGATTCTCACCCCCTCTCTCTCTCTGTTATCTCAGCGTTTTGCTGTTGTAATGCTGCGAAGCCCGGGGTCCGCTTTCCGGCTTTTTCTTCTTCCCTTCGCTTGGTCTTGAGCATTTTTAGTTGTAAGACCATTGGCACGCATATCAACCTTGACGACGAAAGGCCAGCATTTCTTAGGTCTACCACTATTACCGGGCCCCGGCGAAGGCGGCGGCATGGCTATACATTTGTTTGCCATGATTCAAATTCGTACATTTTACGTTTTCTTTATTTTCCCTCATGAAAGTAATCGCCACCTTCCAATGATGACTCGAAACACCCTTAACGTGCCTTCCGCGAAGCACAGGGGAGCGAAATTTCAGTTACCTTTAGCTGCATCTTGATAATCACTGAAGACACCATCGTCGTAGTCAACTGCATCAAGGAAACGACCGCTCTCGCACTCTGGGATTTCCAATTTAACCTTCTGTTCATCTATACCCTGAGAAAAGTCATGATAATGTACATCCGCGACTAAACGAAGTGTATTATCTTTTTTATTATTATAAAACAAAATGTTTACTAAAATACATAGGTTTAGGGAAGGTGGAAATGCAAAGGGAAGATGGAAGCTGGAGAATCAGAAGAAACCAGGAGATAGTAAATCTAGTGTTCGAACCAAATATCATTGGTGAATCGAAAGCAGCTAGGTTTCGCTGGCTCGACACGTAGAAAGAATGGGAGACGATCGGGCGGTGAAGAGAGGCTACTTATGCTTGGTTTATACGATGGTAGTGACTGGACACAGTAACTGGGTACATGTAAACAGGATCGACAGTAAGTCAGTCAACTGACTTACGGTAGGCAGCGTGGACACTACAAACAAATTGACAGCCGGTGCCCGAACGCGTGCAGACAATGCCAGTCGCACTGGACTGACTTACTGGGCCCGAAAATAGAACGGGTGGCTAGTCATCTGGACTGTCTTGTGACCGGAAACCAGCGCTGGACTGGGTGTCTACTCGAGTCCAATAGCAAGTCAGCGCTCGACTGGCTTACTGTACTGCCATATTATTGACCCTGTATAAACCAAGCTTTAGGTCAGCCGACTGGCCATCGACCTGTTGGTCGCTCCCGGTACAGATGGGCTGACGAGGTGCAGAAAAACTTAGCGGTGCCGCGACTAGCAGCAAAGCTTAGGTTTGAAACTACGTCAAGCGGACGCATCGGACGGGTTCAGTCCGTCTGTCACAAACCCTACGTGCGATAGGGAGAGCTGAAACTGTCGCGGGTCACGTGTCTCTGTCTCACATAGACTTTGTGACAGAGGCGGACTGAACCCGTCCGATGCGTCCGCTTGACGTGGTTTCAAGCCTTACAAGACCGCAAGAATTGGCGCCATTGTCCTAGGCCAAGATCCACTTTGGGTCGCTGCGCCACCGTATGAAGTAGCTTTAGCATGTTTGTAATTTTTTTATGAACAAGGGGGTAAAATGTATGTAGATATGTATAGTGTGTGTAGTTAAATACAAATCTGTCTTTAAGCGCCTACAGCTAATTTAAATTTTCTGTTTTTCCTAAAGCCTGACTGGTAGAGAATGCATTGAGTCCACCTTTTGTACCATTGTGGTCAATAAACATTTAATAAATAAATAAAATACTCTCACATATTCCGACGGCAGCATATCCGCAAGATGAACTAGTGTATGGGTATACAAGTCCGCAAGCAGCACTTTCTTGAGACATAATTTACATTTGGCGCCCCTCTTGTGCTCTTTCAAATGGTCCAGCAGCTGCGCACTATCCACAAACTTCTTTTTGCACAAAACTGGAATTGATAATAGAATTTTAACAAACAGATTGAGCGAGTACGAACAGTTTAGATAAAGACAAAAATATACACTGTCACAAGTCTAATTGTTTAGTTTTCGTGTGTGTAACTGGCCAACCCTGGTGTCAGACTATTCAAACTGCCGCAAGGCATCTGACATAGCTTAACAGCTGCCATAAAATGATGACAGCTGGGACCAACGGCTTTACGCACCTTAAGCACGGTAGCACGGAAGAGCTCGAGAAATTTTTATGCCACTTGTGGTCCCATCCAAAGGCAGATCACGCCCGAGGTTGCATAACTTGCGAAAGTGCTAGCAATGCGTACTGCTTTTCTTTGAGTTTGTGACGAGAGTGGAAGCTCTAAATCGTTAAAAAATATTGTTAATACTCACCACACTGCAATGGCGTTTTATCCACAGCAGCCTTCACTATATTTGCTTTTTTAGGAGACTTTTTATTATCTAAAAAATGGAAAAATTTAATATCACGACAAAAACAAAATAAGCATTAGCGATTGGCTTGAGCCTTGCAAATTAACTCTTAGCGAGTTCGAGGCAATTTGACTACAATCCGTGAATTACCCGTTTTCATATCACAATGCTTTTGTCTCAAGTTCATTTTGGCCAAATTCAAACATTATTATTATTACAAAATAAAAAGTGGAAACTTTCTACATATAGGTCAACAACCGAGTAAGAGGACCAGCGCAAAGATGGCGCCACTGAATGCTTATCAATCTGTGTTATGGGCGAAGCCATGTTAAATTTAGTTCCGATTTTTCCGCAACATGGAGAGGTCCACTAACTTATTTGTTAACCTTTATTCATCAATACCGATCAATCGTCAATTAAGTTTAATTTCACATCATATATTATCGTGTCATCCCCAACCTTGACATGGCAAAATGATCGTTTTGAAAACGATAGAGCCACGAAGAAAGAACCTTTACTTCTTAGGAAAGATATAATTTAAATGGAAATAGATATCTACCTTCAAACACATTGTTATCTTCACAATCTGTCACATCTCTAGCATCATAGTCATTCTCAGTTTTAATACTGCTGCCAGCACCAACATTGTCATACTCATACAAGATAGATTTGGTATTCTACAATATGTATAGAAAGAAATCAGTAACACTTTTGAAAAGAAGTTGCCTAAGAACTTATTGGCTTCTACTCCAAAGGTATGAAACATATTTTAACCAAACTTAAAAACGGGCAAGTGCGAGCCAAAGCCAAAGCAGCCCATAACGTCTACTAATATATGTGTGAAATAAAAATTAAATACCTATGTATTCTTTTACCTCATATCATAATAAATACGGAACACTAAAAACAAAGATATCAGCCGACTAATGTGTACACAAAATCTTCCACTTTAATTTCACCTCCTGCTAGCAAGCGGCGGCTGGTGAGCAGGGCACCTTAGCCAGTTATTCTACACATTCAAAATAAATTTTCGGAATCTTTTATAAGAAAACCTAGCCAAAAAGAATTTTTCTTCTCTGCTAGGGGTTCAAAATCAACATGTATAACTCATAAAATCCTATTAAACAAAGCTAACTTGGAAAAAATCGGTTAGTTTGTTTGGGAATTACAATGCCATAGAAAGCATAATCCAGGCTCCAAAGTAGCACAGCTAAAGAAGTTGCATATACTAAGATTTAAAAAATGTCATAGACTGACCCAAAGATCCACCCACATGAAACTTACAAGTCCTATCTTAACCTTTTAAAATCGAACGTCTTCATATGATGTAAACGAATTTTGCAGTGAGTTTACATCATATGATGACGTTACATTTTAAAAGGTTAATTTTATAGCATCAGGGTTTGATGAGAGATAGGCAATGGAAGTGAAACTTAGCCTACCTCTGTGATATCTCGTAGTGTAGCATCAGATAAGATTGCCTTTTCCCTGAAGTCAGTGAAAATTTTAACTGTATTGAAGCAGTTATGACAAAAGTACTGCGGCATCTCATCACCTAATGATATCTGGAACAGAACAATGTAAGAGATAAAAGATAAACATATATTGAGATACGGAATTAGGTATTGACTGCCTCCGCGGTCCAGTGGTCAAGGCGTTTGCCTTGTGATCTGGAGGTCATGGGTTCAAATCCCACTAGCAAGCATACTTTGTGAAAAGTTGTTTTCAGTCTGTTTAGGAAATTGCAGGCTTGAATCACCTGATTATCCGAAAAGATGATTCCGTGCTTCGGAAGGCACGTAAAGCCGTTGGTCCCGAACGCCATCTAGCGTTTGAACCTATCCTAGGATTGGTTCTGGTCTACCCTTTGGGTTGCGGAGGTCAAACGGCAGTCGCTCTGTGTAAAAACCAGTAACCTCGTCAAATCGCCTAGGTTAGGTAGCGGACCCCGGACTCTGAAGCGTAACTGCTGACGACGCAACCGGGAATACGCTCGGATGATGAAGATGATGATGGGGAATTAGGTAGTGGGGGGTGGTCAATATAATAACATACATACCTACATATCGAGCTTTAAAAAATACCTTTAAATTTGTGAGCAAATTGAAGCTTATCACACAGAAATCGTCCAAAGCAATCATGTCCTGTTCTGTTAGCAGACAAGCTCTGCATATTTCCATTTTCTTTCTCAGATTATGTGTAAGATGTGCTGAAATTATGAAAATAGCATGTAAGTACCTAGAAAAACTAAACAACTTTACATATCAAGCAGCCTTCGGAAACGGAGAAAAATATTTTGTTAGGAAGTTAGTAATGTCAAAAGGTACATAATTAAATATATTATTCTACGAACAAAATTACCTAAACCATGCCTATGTAAACCGAAAAACAAAAAAGTAAATCAAAGTATGTAAATAAATACACGTCCGTCTTGCTTATTTTTTTTTTATTAAATAATTTTACGGCTCTGGATACAAGTCCTTTAGAGCCTATCTTTAATTTTGTTCTTTATTACTAATCTTAACTAGACAATCAAAGGGTGGTGTAGGCCTTTGACTGCTGCAAGGGAGCTTCTGGTGACAAATCTATACGAGTCCACTGGTTTACATAGACGATTGAGTGAAGGACGACGCCCACACAGTCCGCAAAATAAATTTTACTACAGCCATACTATGACTGTCCACTTTAACTATTTCACACATTGTTCATGTTATGAGCATTTATAACACCAAACAACACCAATTTCATATTATAAAATCCACTAAAATCAATTTGTAAAATAATTTAAAGCAAACCCCAACCGAACCCTTTGACTTCCCGCCAAAAACTCCACGTCTTGCTTAACGACTGACGTTTACTGACACAGAACAATATTACTCGGAGTTTTTGGCGGGCAGTCAAGAGGTTCGGTTGGGGTTTGCTTTAAATTATTTTGCAAATTGATTTTAGTGGACTTTATAATATGAAATTGGTGTTGTCTGGTGTTATAAATGCTCATGCTCATGAACAATGTGTAAAATAGTTGAAATGGACAGTCATAGTACGGCTGTAGTGATATTTGTTTTGCGGACTGTGTGGGCGTCTTCGGCCACTCAGTCGTCTATGAAAACCAGTGGACTCGTATACATTTGTCGCCAGAAGCTCCCTTAAAGCAGTCAAAGGCCTACACCACCCTTTGATTGTTACTTTTTAGGATTAGGTTAGGATTAGGAATAAAGAACAAAATTAAAGATAGGCTCTAAAAGACTTGTATCCAGAGCCGTAAAATTATTTAATAAAAAAAACAATATTACTCTGAGATTACGAGATTACCATGAGATTACTCCTGCTTGCTCCTTGCTCCTGGCGGAGTGCCTACTGACTTATGGCCAGGGTTGCCAGCAAAGAGAATATAATTCTGTGTAATAATCACTACGTCCAGTAAGTAGCATGGTTAAGTAAAATAAGGCCTTCCAACAAGTTTCCCCGATTCTCAAAACTACGTCATTGCTTAATTGCCAATGCAAAAAATGCAATTTTCAAAAATCAACGCAGACTAATCACGTAATTTTAAAATAGGTTTCTTTTTTAACTATTTTTAGCTGGATTCTAAATATTTATTTACTAAAGTTATTTTTAGGGGAAATAATTTATCAGGTGGTCGTTGCCGCAGTCACACATTGAAGGATTGCAGTCTCCTGAACCAGCTAAAAATGCATTGCATTTTTATCAATCATAGAACAATTTTAAGCTATTGCATAGCTTTTATCGCGGGCTTTGAGCGCGGCGACCGAATACAGAAATTCCGTAACGAAAATAAAACTTAACACCCTCCACTCCGCTTACTCGGCAACAGGCGACCGGCACAGCAGCGCGGCGTTGAAAGCCGTGCATCGTCTAACGTCGTTTCAGTTCGGCAGACTTCGGCGCGGTGTTTGTGTTGATAAAAAATGCTATGCAATAGCTTTACCGCGGCAGTCCTCGAGTGCCACACTTTCTTTTTTCTTCTGTTATTTGTGGAACTTAAATTTTAAGTTGTGCTGAGGGATCTTGTGAATGTACTTCGTTGGAGTACAACGATTAATAGATATCTAGGTGTCATAATAGATTCAAATCTTAACGTTGCAGCACATATCACGCAACTCTCTGTCCGAGTAAGAAAATTACTTTATATTTTCAAAAAGTTACGCTACATAGCGGATGCTAATATTCTACACATGACATAATAGCCCTATGTCAATCTATTATTATATATTGCATCACGTCCTGGGGTGGTGCTTCTAAATCTCATCTAATTGTTCTAGAAAGAGCTCAAAGAGCCATCCTAAAAGTGTGTACCTTCAAGCCGTACAGGTATCCTACAACAGACCTATACAAACATTGTCGAGTACTAACGGTTCGACAGCTTTTTATACTTGCTACAATGATGCAGTAGCATGCTCAACATTCTTATACTCCTAAATAGAAATAATAGACTCAACTACTCTTTGCCTTCTTTTAAAACAGAGTTTATAAATAGTTTTCTTGGTCCGTACCCTTATGAGGAAATCAATCATAAAGTTTTAGTATATCCATTAAATAAATATAAATGCAAGAAAAGTATCGTTGAGTGGTTGAAAGAGCTGATGTTTGATGAGACAGAAAGTTTATTAATAATCGTACAGTGACTGAAGTTATAGACAAACTATCTAAATAAATAAAATTATATAAGTTATAAATAATACATATATGCCTTTTTTCACTTAGTTATAAGTTTATTATTTACTTATGGAATGTCTGCCTTTACTATATTCTGGTAACCTGTAATGCAGGTTCTTCGGAAACCTAGCAAAGGCACCAGCACTCCACTTTTACTTATTGTCTATACCTTTTAACAAAGTATGACTTTTTATCTTTTTATACCTTGTCTTAGTTCTTAAGTTAGTTTTATTATAAACTCTGGCTGGAGAAATAAACAAACATTTATTTTAAAAAAATGTTGAAGGACACGGGAGACATAACGCACTTTGCAAAAATCGGTAAGCTTGTAGGCTGATATAGTATGAATTTAGGCAGAAAATTATGTATTCCTGGTCGTATCGATTTCCTTTTCCATCGTCGTATCGATTTTTAGGTTAACTTGTGCTTTTATTAGAAGAGCTAGTTTATTGGTCAAATTTATCGCAAAGTTGATGGAAAGTAGCTTCTTCAGCTTTTCGTCTTTTATTTTCAGTTTCTAATAGTTTTATTTTCTTTCGGCTTTGGAGGAGTTCAGCTTTCAGTTTTCTTTTCCTTGGAGTGTTGCAAGAGAGACTCGTCGAGGTTTGAGCATAACTATCATTCGCTGCATTCTCAGTCTGTGTACAATTTTCATCACCAATCGACACAGTAAATTGAGTTTGTTTGTCTTCTTTCCGAGAACCTCCTGGAACGGTACTTGGTAAGCATGGCAGCATCAATAATGGAATGGCATTGTTTGTTAAAAGTTTTCGATTCGGTGACTGACGTATGTCCTGCACATTAAAATGTTTTTCACAAATCCGGTAGGCAGCAAAGTTAGGTTTGTTTGCTAAATCATCTCGATGGATCAGGTGCAGCCATTCAAGGCGTCTGAAAAAAAATTGGTTTTTTTGGGTAAAAAAACTAGTGAGTGACTAAACCACCCCTCGACCTACCTACGTACCAAGGAAACCATCTGTGACCATGAGGAGACCTATAGTGGGGACAGTCAAATTATTTGATATCTGAAGCGCCATCTATTATTATCCAGATAAATTACAAACCCCGACTTTCAAGCGTGATTACATAATTTGTTTGTAGTATAGAAAATTATAGTTTTCTCTTATAAAAATTAGAATAATAAAGTCGAATTTGTATAGGTATCTTTTTATTTAAACACTTTACCAACGTGGCATGCTGGAACGAATAATTTTACGAAACTTAAAACCGACCAACGTTACTTAACATCAACACAGCACGGAGCAACTCGAAATAAAATTTTTTTGGTCACCCATCCGATATTGAAACGCTGCGATCGTTACTTAACATCAACCATATTATTATCATCGCGTGCGCTACCTACAGCAATCAAAACCCTACTTACTACAGATACTTACTTAAGGTGAAGTGGTAGCATAAGTGGCGTCCTCATTTGAAATAAATTGTTTAAAACTAAATATGGTGATATTTATATGTATAAGTAATATTGGTAGTCCGTCTAGTTTTAAAACGGGTTTTCGCCTAAAGTGACCACTTTTGGCCACTTTAGGCGAAAACCCGAGCAACGAGTGTTGACTGTTGACTAATATAACTCAATTATATTTATATTAGAATAGAACTAGTAATATTTTTTATATTAAGATTTCGTCGAGCGTTAATTGAGATAATCATTGACTCGTTACGGTGTACGCTACTGAGTATTGACTAAATAACCTGATTATATTATAATTTACGATATAATACGATTCTAGGAGGAGTTTCGAACCATTTGGTATTTTTTAAATAAAAAAATATGAATGCCATGCCAAATGAATCATGCTTTATTTTGCCAAATTAATTAATTAAACTCATTGAACTTTGCTTCGTACTTACTACAGGCTTAGGACTGTCTGGCTTAATTTTTAATGAATAGGTAACATTATATCATTACGTGAGTAAACTGTTTATTTTAGGATACGAAATAATAACACTCACGCATAACATAACATAACGCAACGAACGGACGAACTGTTTGAATATGAAAAATATTACTAAAACACACACACACAACACATTTTAACACGCCGTGCCGCTATATATTATGATTCTGTCTTGCTCTAGCGTGATCTTTCTTATTCATAAAACACAATTTATAGTTTACGCAACCTATGATAGATGGCGTTGTTCTCATTTATAATAAAATAATATTTAGATACATGTCTGATTATTTAAATATATTCGAATATATTAATATAAATTAATAATAGTAATATTTATTCTGCTACCTAATATAACGAACACCTCTAGCCGCTGCTCGCTCACCGCGCCGCCGCCCGGCCCCGGCCGCCGTCGCACCCCGCACCCTGCCCCCTGGGTCAACTATAGTACGTGCAAGCACAGATATTGTCTGGCTAACGAAAGATGCGACTGGAAAAGGGCGGCAAATTCAAAAAAACATCGCATGGCAACTCTAGTTATAGTCGGAAATATAGTTTTGATACTTTTTGTTTTATTATAATATTCTAGCATTCAGTAGAATCTGTAGAATAATATACATCGAATCAATCATAGTAGTAGCTTATTATTTTACTTAATGGATTCCAAAAAAAAAAAAAACAGTAAGTTAAGGAAGGAAAAAAAAACATGACAATGAAAATACAATTTTATATTTTTAATCAGAATAGTCAAAATCTGAATCTAAAAATTCAACCTCAAATGAAGACTCTGAACTACTATCATTTTCTCTGACTCTTATTATGAACTCTTCCATATCTGCAGTAATTCCATCTCGTTTTTTGTATTGGTCTTCAACATGAATAACATGATTTGTATTTTTTTTCCAGTCCTCTGGTGTTACGCTATTAAACGAGTCTTGTATTAATTTTACCATATCCTCTGCAGACAAAGCAATATTTTTACTGGCAACTTTGCGTTTCGCCAAACTCCATATTAATTCTATCGCGTTTAGATCGCAGTGGTAGGGCGGGAGTCTTAGCACTTCATGGCCATGCTGCTTTAAAAGTTCATCTACTTGGTAGACCGGCGCTTGTTTATGCTCCTACGGCCTTGCTGCTTTAAAAGTTCATCTACTTGGTAGACCGGCGCTTGTTTATGCTCCTTTGCCAAAACTAACAGTTCTTCTCTTGATAGACAATCTTCATATGAAATACCATTTGAAGAGAGCCATGCTTGGATATCCGATTTTCTAGAATTAGTTGTCGGACCCTTATTAACCTGAACACAGTGATAACTAGCGTTATCCATAACGATAACACTGGGCTCACTTAAATTTGGGATTAGTTTTTCAGATACCCATTTATTAAAATCTTGGGAATTCATATCGTGATGATAGTCTGCATTTTTTGATTTTGTACTGAATACGAGAAGAGCATTTGGTACAAAACCTTTTTGTGAGCTTGCATGAACTATAATATATCTCTTACCTGAAGATATGTTTGTAACAGCACCACTTGTGGATGGACCCTGCCATGATTTCTTGGATTTATAGTTCTGATGAACATACGTTTCGTCTAAATATACAATTTCTTTGCCTTCTCTACGTTTAGTAGCAATGGTCCGCAAGAAACGGTGTCTCCATGCCGCAATATCATATCTTTCAATGAGAATTGAACGTTCATCTTTATTTTTCTTGAATTCAAACCCATTTGACAAAAGAATGCGACGCAATGTTTCACGACAACCAGTAAAATTAATATTTTCTCTTAGTTCACTTAAAAGGGACCTTAAAGTTGGGATTTGTTTTTTCACTATATAAAACTCATTAATTTTGTTTTTAATTGCATCAATATCAAAACTATCCAAACTTGATACTGTTGGTTTATGTGGTCTTTTTTTTTCCTGGTGTGTTCCACACGCCTTTATTTGTTTGACCTTCTTTTTTAATTCTTTTGAGGGTACCAACACTGACATCTGAAAAAATATTTAAGTAAAGTTAATTTAAAAGAACATGGAGTCAATAACACATTTCTTGACAAAAGAACGAAAAAAAGGTTTTTTTTATAAAATTTTTATTTTAATAAGAAGGCCAACCCAAAATTATGTATTACAATGTTAGTTAGCAAAGGAGCCATTTAAGGTCTTTACAAATAAATAGGGAGTATTTAACAAAATTAACAATAAACACTGCTCGAATTCCAGTTACAATAACAAGTACCTATAGTCCAAAGAACTATGACAGTTAGTCTGAACATTAATTGCAGGAAACTGGATAAGTACTGGTAAGCAATGACTAGTGGCCTGATACATGTATTTATCAATCTGTATATATAAATTGAAATCTCTTAATAGACTTATTTGATTAATATATTTATTTCCCTAATTATATTGCGTGTGTGTGTATGTGTGTACATTGTGACGACCTCTGTAGTCTAGTGTTCATCATGCCATGCTGTCACACCCATGAAGCTAAAGGGTTCCCTTTTACCTCTAACTTCATGGTCACACCGGAGGTCCCAGTTCGGCCCCGGTCAGGTCAGATTGATCTGGGTCCGGGATGTTTGTCTATATATGCATTTATTATAAAATATATTATTGTTGAGTTAGTATTCATTAACACAGTTTCAAACTTACTTTGGGGCTAACTCATATTTATTGTAAAATAATTACAGTAACAATTCTACATTTTGTTGGTTCTGATAAGGTTGTATTTCCGTGTCATGTTAAGTGTAAGTATTACTTATGTATCTAAGCAACGGTTGTTTTGTTACTTTTCAAAATATAAGAAAAAGAACGGTGGTTTTATAAATTGGTTTTAGGAATATGGAGTATTTTATATGCTAACAGTGATTTAACGGGTTCCAGATGATTTGTTAAAAAACGATGGCATAGGTACTTACCGGTCAGAGAAGAAATCTCATCAAGATACTGATTTTGTGTCTTTAAACATTCTTTTTGGAACAAATCATTCAATTTTTTAATGGTTGCTTTTACGACTTCTGCAACTGGATCACTCCTGCGAAATAAATTGGAATGTGCAATCACAATGAAAAGTATCAAAATATCCAAACCACACTAACCAATGCACTGGGATATTTCACGCAAGCACTCTTGTTTTTGCTTGAAAACTACATCGCTTTCTACTTGTTTCTTTTCAAATTTACTAATCATAGTAAAAAGAACCTTTCGCAAGTCGCTTTTCAGTATTTTCGTCATGTTTTCAATTAGAAATCACGTAAATCGCAGAAATATTTTTCACTTTGACACATCAACTACTCAGGTTATAGTGACAGTGACGTTATTATTGGTGTTGCCATTTATAATTTCGGAATAAAAAATCAGTCTTACCTTTCAGTAGCCAGACTTTACAAATCAAATTTTTAAATATCACCATATTTAGTTTTAAACAATTATTTCAAATGAGGGCGCCACTTATGCTACCATTTCACCTTAACGTAAATCTTACTAGGTAGGTAACTACAAGGTAGACTGGAAGAGATCGCATCTAGCGATAGAGTTTGGCAAGCGAGTCGTGGCACAAGAAAACGGCGGCAAATTTGAAAAATCTTAAGCAGACAACACTCAATATACCAGGATAAAACGGTTTTGATAATTGGTTATTTATGGACATTGTCTAAAATTATAAGAACTGCTTTTGTTCTTTTGTGGGTGCGTGCTGTCAGACGACCTGAGTGGTTCAGTAGTCAACATGCAAGAGGTCCCGGGGTCAATTCCCGGCCGGGACAGAAATTGAAATGAGTTTAAATTTCTGCTAAAACCACTGACATGACAAAAAGCTAACAAAATATTAAATTATAATGACATTTATTCATAGCCTTGCCTGCTCACAACCTCGCCATTGGTTTCCATAGAAAGAGAACACACATTGGAGCACTATTCAACTTCCATTGAAATATAAAGTTTAAAAAAAACAAAGTACTAAAAATAATAACATTTTATTCATCATAATCAAAATCAGATTCGAGAAACTCAATACCAGAGAGGGAATCGTCACTGTCACTATCGTCTTCACGAACATTTATAATAAATGGTTCCAGTTCAGTCTCTGTAATTCTGTCTCTAGTTTTATATTCATTTTCCACATTAATTATGTGGTCAGTGATTTTCTTCCAGTCGCTTGCGGTGATGGTTGAGAAACATTCTCGAATTAATTCTTCGGTGTGAGTGCCATGCACGCCCAAATTTTTGCATGCAATCTTTCGTTTGACCAAGCTCCATATAAGTTCTATCGCATTGAGGTCGCAGTGATACGGAGGCAACTTTAAAACTTCATGCCCATGCTGTTTCAGTAACTCTTCTGCTTCATATAGAGGAGTTGGTTTATTTTCTTGCACTAGACATAAGAGCTCAGCCTTTGTAAAGCATTCGTCAAACGAAATATTATTATCAGAAAGCCACTTTTGAATGTCAGCTTTCGAGTTGTGCATTGTAGGTGGCTTGTTAATTTGAGTTACGTGGTAACTCGCATTATCCATGATAATTACAGAGGGTTCCATCAGGTTTGGTATTAGCTTCTCTTCTAACCATTTCAAAAAATTGTTTTTATTCATATCATCATGATAGTCAGCCATTTTCGATTTTGTGCTAAACACTAATAAAGCATTAGGAACAAAACCCTTTTCTGATCCTGCGTGGACTATAATGTGTCTTTTTCCTGCAGATATTTTATCCACTAATCCACTTGTAGATGGTCCTTGCCATGATTTTTTGGGTTTGTAGTTTTGGTGGACATAAGTTTCATCAAGATAAACAATATGTTTTCCTTCTTGGCGTTTTTGATGAATGGTCCTCAGGTATCTATGCCTCCATGCAGCTAATTCAATTTTTTCTATAAGAATAGATCGCTAATTTTTATTTTTTTTGAATTCAAAGCCATTTTTATGTAAAAGTTGTCGCAGCGTTTCCCGGCTTCCAGAGAATTGAATTGAATCCTGCAGCTCCATGTGTAAGCTTCTTAAGGTTGGAACACACTTTTTGACAACATAAAACTCGTTTATTTTGTTTCTTATGACAGAAATATCAAAATCATCCAAATTGGACACTGTCGGTTGCCGTGGTCGTTTTTTACCTGGTGTATTCCATTCACCTTGGTTCATAGAACCTTCTTTTTGTATTCGTCGTAATGTTCTAACACTTACTCCTGTAAAATAAAACGGTTTAATGTGTTAATTAAAATTTTTCAGGCCTGTATTTTGATTAGTCAGATTTTTTTACAGATATAGTATCAAGAAATTGGATATTATCAAAGGTATATTTTTCAGTTTACTACCTGTCATGGTGCTGATTTGTGTTATATATCGTGACTTTGAATTCAACATCTCATTTTCTTGACTTTTTTGTAACTCCAGAACTAGACCTTGAATTGAATTTCTAACTTCATCATCCACACGAGCTGAAAGAATAAAAGAACAAATGCTGATTTCTAGCTAAGTAAAAGAAAAAATAGAAACATAAAAATATATACCGTCAAGTTTCAATAACGTTTGGTCATAGTACCTGACGCGGACAGGATTTCATCCAAAAGGCGTTGTTTTTCCATCGCAGCTTCACTGAATTCACTTTTTACTTGTTCGTAATTATTTATCATAGTATACAACATACTTCTCACGCCACTTTTTATCGGTTTCGACATAATTTCGGAATATTTTGATAAAAATACACAAGACGATAGGTTACAAAACAGATTTGTGACGTTTGACATGACAGTTCGAAAATGTTGCCACATAAAGAATTTGTAAAAATGCTTAGTGCCACGACTCGATAGCCAAACTCTAATTCCGCCTTTGTACCAATATTTTCTTTGTGTTTGTTATTTTTATTTTATGAATTATTATGGTGCAATAAAGATAATTTGTATTGTATTGTAAGTAATTACTCGTAATATTATAATAACATTATAATAATTTCTAATGATATTCTATTTCAATAATGTAAGTAGCTAAGTAGGTACCCACATTAGTAAGTACATATGTAGCCTAGGAAACCACTACCTACCTACTAGATTTTTTATCGCGAGCGAAGATACTCGTGTGTTAAGCTGTGGTGTTAAGTAAGTATGTCTTTAATTCAACCTTATCCACTTATTTGTTTTTAATCCAGGTTATCCAGGTATTTTACTCTGTGGAAAATAGGAAATACTAACCTATTAAAAAAGGAATAAACAACGTACTAGTAGGTATGTACCTATATAAAAACTATTTTTATTAGTCTTACCTTTCGGAGTTTTGAGGTAACCTAAAAAATGTTATCTCTGGGTGCTTTACTGACGAGTTCAAACAACCAAAAACAGCACAATATTGTCTATGTTTTGCCATATTATTATCCCTCGAAAAAGATATAATAAATAAATGTTCACAAGTAGCACGCCTACTGCTTACAACACAACGAGATCTATGTACTTACTTACAACAAAACACCGTTCGCCACCACAAACTATGTAGGGATGTTCGTTCGCCACTGGGGCGCATCCCCGACTGTTTGTACGCCGAGTCACGGAACAAGTGTATGCTGAGTACTGTACTATTGAGATATTATTCTATTTGATGGTGACCTTCGAGGCGCGTAGGTATAACCATAGTATAATAATAAGAATGGTACTCACTTAAACACGACTACGTCACGATTAGTGTTACCATTGATTGTTCTTCAAACAATCTAAGGACTTTCTCAATTTAGTTAATAATATAAATTAAAATAATAACTAATAGTCCTATTATGTAACTGGCTGGTGTAGTATATGTATGTAATTTTAAATAAGTTTATTTATCTACACCCATGCTATAAATCCTCTATAAAAGTTTCTGAAACAGTTAGCTTATTGCCAACATTATTACAACCAGTGTCATAGTAACCATTATAATATCATCCAAACGCGTGATATAATGTTGTAATAAATTTCATTATGCAACGCAAATCTTTTTTTTTTATTCATAAAGATAGAGGGATCGAGCCTCTATCTTTAAGAATTTTAAAAAAAGAACCATAAGCGCCATTTTTTAAACGCGGATTCACGTAAACGAATGATTTTTTCTTACAAAAAACGTTCGATTAGTGACTCCGCATTTGAAAAATGGCACAAATGTCTTGCACGCGCGTTTCACAACCACAAATTCGAAATTAAAAAAAAGACATGTTATTTGAATTTACGTCGCATCTTGCCATTTTTGTTCGTAAATAGCATTTCAAAAAATTATTACTTGGTTTACAAAAATGAGTGATACAAGCTTTGATAATACCTACACCACTAGATATTTCTAATGCAGCAAAGGACATTTCTAACCAATTATTACCAGAAAAGTCGAGAAAACAATATGAAAAGGCGTACCAAGATTTCATTAATTGGAAAATATCAAAGAAGTAGTACTTACATCATTTTCTGAAGATGTGATTATAGTATATTTTCAAGAATTATCCGAAAAATTCAAATCTTCATCCCTATGGACCTTCTATTCAATGCTCAAAAGTACGCTGAGTATTAATCACAACGTGGATATCTCAAAATATTCAAAATTAATTGCAGAAGGTTATACCTTTTATAGAGGATTCATATCATGGGTGTAGATAAAGTATTGTATGCAACTGTTCATTCACACTCATGTGATACTATTATCACACTCGGCTTCGCCTCGTGTGATAAACTCACATTCGTGTTTTAATACCCCTTCTATATCACAGTTGCATAAATAACTAATATATAATTAATGGTTCATAATTGGTTTGTTAAGGCGAAGATATAGGCAAATGGCCTTGAAGTGTGAAATAAATTGTTAACTCGTAAATATGGTAATAATTTCCATATTGCTCTTCGTCATGCACTAGATAGCCCTTTAAATTATTTTATGAACTACCGTTGAAACTATTATTGGTGATCCGTCTAGCTTTAAAACTTGCCGTGGCCACTTTTGGCGGAAGCAAGTTTTAAAGCTAGACGGACTAATGTAAATACTTTCAACGGTGGTTCATAAAATAATTTAAAGGGCTATCTAGTGCATGACGAAGAGCAATATGGAAATTATCTCCATATTTACGAGTTAATAATTTATTTCAAGTGAGGGCGCCACTTCAAGGTCATTTGCCTATACCTCCACCTTAAGTTAAAAAATGCGTTTTGCATAATATTGAATTATAAAGAATTTAATTATTATATTAAACCACGGACCACAGCACTATGAAAAAATACTTTTTACGTGACTCGCATTGTTTATGATGCCACAAAGATATTTTATCCTCAAATTAATTATCAGGTAGTTTTTCTGTTTTTATCTATGGGACATGCTTGTTGGGTGTCAATTAAGACTATTAACTATGACTATTTATTGAAAAAAGAAATTCAGAATTCTATTTACATACGAAATCTGATTCTATTTTGTAAAATAGATAGTTCAAATATTGTATTTTGTAATTTAAATACACGACACGACTTTAAAATGTTTTGTATTTTGTATTGTAAATACGTGCGAGATACTATTTTGTAACATTAAAGAAAAGCATATATTTTACTCAGCCCTGCCCTGATTGTTCTTATCTTTATTCTTTTCCCCACTTATAGAAATAGAAAATTCTTTATTCAGTAATAAAGTAGGTACACTTACAAATATTTGCGTTTTTCCCCACTAAAAAAGTTTGAGAATCGTGTTGCAGCTGATGACGTAGTCGTGTTCAGCAAATTGGTCACGTGACGTGATTCACGTAAAAAGAGAAGAGTACCATTCATAATATACCGTTTATCAGTAATGCGTTCCGTCTTCCACCCGTTTGTATGAAGATTTTCCTTTACCATATATATATTATACTCTTTATTTAGGTATATTATTTAACTCTTTGATGAAGATACAGTACGTACTGCACTGCACTGTGACTGCACTGCATATTTTATACTAGCTGTGCCCGCGACTTCGTTCGCGTGGTTGTCGGAACGTTATGTTATATAGCCTAAAGCCTTCCTCTATAAATGGACTACCCAACAAAAAAAGAATTTTTCAAATCGGACCATTAGTTCCTGAGATTAGCGCGTTTAAACAAACAAACAAACAAACTCTTCCGCTTTATAATATTATTATAGATTAATATCTGTGGAGAGTACCTAACCGGCAAGATATGCAGATTTGTGGGCAAACCGCTACATTATTATGCTCATTTGATAGTTAGTTGAAAAATAGGTAGATTTGAGGTTGAGTGTGGTAGTGGTGGTAGACAGACAGGAAGGTAGAACGAAATCAAATAGAATAGATCTACCAAAAAGATAGTAGATGTGCTTTAATAAAGATGTAACATCAATGTAACATGCATATTGCATGAGTATAACACTGTGCCCGAAGACCGCCCACCACTTCAGACCTACCACTACTAGACTTGCAACGATATTGTTAAAAAGAGACTGTCAAATACAGTACAACGTGAGTGTAGAAGAAATGCTAATATGTTTTTTTTGTCTCTATCGACGTGGCTGTTATAAGCTGGTTATAAGCTGGTCTACTGTCAAAATCTGGACCAAACCAGGCCTGTGTCCCTCCCCGTGTAGGTACTTATCGAAAATGTACCTACATTATTACTATGCGCGCAGCCGGCCCCTCCGGGTGGTAGATTCAGTTATACGAATCGTTTGTCCAGAGTAATAAGAATGAAATTGGCTTGCAATGGATGTCTAGGTATCTTTACGAAAAGGTGCTGAGTTCTGACGTGAGCTAAATTAAACTATATCGCTAGCGACATTGAGTAGATATTTCTTTGCTGAGTGAGACTTATGTACGTTAGTATTATTTATCCTGTGCCAAACAAACCACTGAACTATTATTATAAGTTAGTAACCATAGATTTAAATTTGCCTTTTACTGTGGAGACCTTGGGGCCTTGGGGTGCGGATGCCCGTCAGTTATACAAGGTTTCCAGTGGCCACTTTTAGCGAAAATCCGTTTTAAAACTAGACGGGTTACTAATATTTCTTTCAAAGGTTATTCATAAAATAGTGGTGAAGACATAAGACAAACCGTGTAAACGAAGTGATTTTGGGCAAATATTTTGGCTTAAATATAGAACGTGAAGTTTTGAAATATTTATATCCTGTATAGGATATCCTAGTGTTGCTTTACGATTGAAAATGCTTGCTTTTAGTTTCTATTCACATCCAGAAATAATTTGAAAAGCGTCGATCTGTTATTTTTTGGGCAAAATTTTTATCATTATTACAAATCCATTTTAAACCTATACTGGATATATTTGTGACTTTAGTTTGTATCTATTTCCTCACATTCCAATAGTTGGAAAAAGTAATCAAACAATTGAATAATTTAGAAAAAAATATTTGCGCCTACTGCAAACATGAAAATGTCAGAACTATATTTGCTTGCAAATACTATCAGGCGCAAAAGCATACGGCGGCGCGGCGTTGCCGATCTGTGCAGCGTTTGTAAACGCGACGTTGTTGCCAGCTCGTGCACGTTTCGCTACCTAACCTACGAGTATTGTGATATATTTGATGGAAAAAGACACAATGTGATAATTTCGAGCTGTTGTATATTTGATTTTAAAAAAATGGGTAATGTTTATTTTTCGTGTATGTAAGTGGCCAACACTGGTGTCAGATTTTTCAAGCTGCCTTAAGGCATCAGACATAGCTTGACGACTGCCATACAATGACAACCGAGACCAACGGCTTTTAGGTGCTTTCCGAAGCACGGAGGAGCTCGAGAAATTTTTGTATCACTTGTGGTCACCCATCCAAGTACGGACCACACCCGGGGTTGCTTAACTTGCAGTAGCGGCGTTAGGGTAGGGCGCGGTTGGGCGACCGCCCAGGGCGCCAGATACAAAGGGGTGACAGGGGGCGTTTTTGGGCAAGGGGGGTAATAATAAATATATATATAGCGGCTGGTTAATGGCGGCAACTCCTAAACTCTTATTTGTATGCATATTGTAAACGAAGGGAGGAAGGGGGTGGGCCCTTCCTCCCTTCGTTCACAATGGGGTGGCAAATTTTAAGAATTCTATATCGTTCTTGCACCCCTCCCCCCCGTCGGCAGAAATAAATCCTATAAGATTGAAGCCTAACTCAGAGTCTAAATTGCAGTTTGAGGGGGGAGGGGGGGGGGGGGAACTCGCCCGGGGCGCTGGTAGAGCTAAAACCGGCACTGTTAAGAGAAGAAATAGGCGGAACAGTTTAAATTATTTGACTTTAGTTTTACGACCGGCCGGGCGGCCGCCTGACGTCAAACCTCTTTGAGAATGTATTTGTTCCAAAAGTTTTACAACCGGCCGCTGCTCGACGTTAACCCTGCTTAGGAATACAATTGTAGCACGAGATGTCCTTTAGTTGCCTCTTACGACATCCACGGAAGAGACATGGAGTAGTCCTATTCTAACCCGGAACCACACTGGAAAGTTGAACAAATAGAATAAGTATAATAGGTAGGTACTCATGTTCATTTTGTAAGTAGTAATCTGATATGCATTCATCTGAATTGCAATGTTTTAGATTTTCTATGATTTTAACCGCGCGGTACACAACCAAAGGATTTGACTCAGTACCTACATTGCGTGAATGTATAGAGTTATATCGATTCAGAGACGTCATTGTTTAAATTATACCTACTGAAGTTGTTACAACAAATAATCCAAATAATTAAATTCGTTTTGTTTTTACCCGACTACGTCGAACGAAAAAAGGGGTTCATGCATGTGTTTCGCCGCTATGCATGTATGGTACGTGTTCATCTGTTCCCTCGGCATGATGATGATATCCATGGAAAAAAAATACACATGTATATTAAATACACGTGTATATGTATCCAAGTTTTTCAAAATTTCTGAAGGCCGTACCTAATTTTTCGGGGGTCCAGTGCTGCCCCCATTTAAAATAAATCATTTCAAAGTAAACGGAGATATCATTTAAAATTTTAATGTGAGAACGGTTTGTGTTGGTATGTATTAGTAGTTATTGGTATGTGTTGATAAGTATTGGTATGTGTTGGAGATAAAATATGAAGCATTGTAAGATCTAAAACCTTTCCTAATTTCATAGGAAAAGTTAAGCATATAGGATATACCCATATATAAAGTAAAGAGGAGTTTTATTTACCCTATAATGGTATAGGGTAAATAAAACTAGACAAGTTTACTCCTCTTTACTACTTACATTTTTAACTTTGGTTCAATTATGGAAATTTACAGATTTAATGTTATGTAAATACTAAAGTTAATTTGTATGAGTACAATAGCCTCTTTCGGCTTATCTATCAGACAACACCGTCACACTCACGTTCTTTTCTTTCTCTTTAACATTCTATTTAATCCTCGCTCACACGTATATCTTCATGAAAAATTCTCCTTTAAAGTTTTTGATAGCCGTCGTCGTTCGTAGTGAACCACTTCTACAGATCCCAGATCACATTCCTCACAGACCTACGCGAAGTCCTTCGCTGTGCTCGCTGCGCGTTTATGGAACGCTTTACCAGTGGAGATAAAATGTCTCAATTATTAGGCTCCTTTAAATCTAGACTTGAGTAATATAAAATATTTATTTATATATTATATGTAGCATATTCATTAGGTATGTATGTATTGTATTTGTAGCGTTTAAGCTTTATCATTATACTTGTTTTTTTTTTTCATTGCTCTGTACGTACTTCTGCCTTCCTACTAAATTTGTAACTATCCCCTGCCCTACCTACTGGTCGACTGGAAGAGATCCCTTCTGGGATAAGTCCACCATTTGTAATATCAATTATTTTATTATGTGTAACTATCGCTGATGTACAATAAAGGTTTTTAAATGAATTGTAAAATTATTACCATCATAGAAAGCCTTATACGTCGTATAAGATAATAATGTTTATGTGAAACCATTTTTTATCTATTTTGTTTCGTACAAATTCTTTAGATAGTAAGAGAAAAGTTGAATTATGTTTTAATTTCTAATTTGAAAAATTGTTTCGAAAAGTATTTACTGTGTTTCATTTTACATCAACTATCAACATACCCTGTATTAATTATTTATAAAAATACAATAGGGGTCATCCCTATTGTATTTTTATAAAGATAGTTGATGTAAAATGAAACAAAGTGAGTACTTTTGCAACATGTAAATACTCAACGCTTGTGCAAAGCATGTACTGGTCTTAATTGATTGATATTTAATGCACAAGACTATTTAATTGTAGCGAAAAGTAACAGAAATGGTTGTTTTTTTTACTGGTGTGACTTTCGTGGTCAGATTTTTTCAGCATTTTATATCTTTATCAATGAGAATCAATAAATTAACAGAAAACAGATTTTGACTAGTGTTTTGCATGCATCATGATTTTTTTAGTACGGTAATTTTTGAATTTTTGAAATCCGTTCTTAAATGCAGAAGATATTCAATATTTTATTGGACCCAATTTAAAAACACGCATCTGCCAGCCGCAAGTAGTGATGACGTCACTCCGGACCATACGGCACGCCACCGCCGCGCGCCGTCCGCCCGCAAATATCGTGGTTAGTGGTCAACACTGTTGGTTTTTTGCATTGTTTCGGTAACTGTAATAATAAGTAACAAATTGAAAGATGGATTTGAAAAAGGACTATCCATAAATCAGTATTTTATATATTTATGGGTACGGAACCCTGAAAATTAGTTAATCGTAACGTTTATTGCAGGTTAAAATACAGTTGTCTTCTGAAGTATGCATGTACCTACGTAGGTAGATAGGCGTTCAGATAACCCAAACGTTTACTTTTAGATTTTAAGCAATGGCCGATGGGTTATTAAAAGGCTGTACCAGGTTGAATTAGGTAAATCTAGCAATAATGAGAAAAAGAGATAGATAGGTACCTATAATATAACCTATTTCTATTGATCGTTTAGGTAGGTAGGTACATACTTAATTAATACTAAATAAGTACTATAATATATCAAAATGATCTTCGCAACAGTAAAAAGTACCTACTCTTGCTTGCTAGTGGATCTCTCTTCATAACACTGATCCACTTTTTTATAGTTTTTTGGTCCGTTGGAACACGAAAAAAAACGGCCAAGTGAAAGTCAGACTCGCCCATGAAGGTTCCGTAGCAGCAAGTAACATAATATAAAAGTTCATGTAGTTCGTTGTAACTTTGATCGATGTTTTAATGATAGTGTATTTTTTTTTAAGTTATTTGCGGTTTACGATTTATGACGTATAAAAAAAAAACTACTTACCAGATCTCGTTCAAACCAATTTTTGGTGGAAGTTTGCATGGTTATGTACATCATATATTTTTTTTAGTTTTATCATTCTTTTATTTTAGAAGTTACACGGGCGGGGGGGATACATACACATTTTACCACTTTGGAAGTGTCTCTCGCGCAAACTATTCAGTTTAGAAAAAAATTATATTAGAAACCTCAATATCAATTTTGAAGAGCTATCCATAGATACCCCACACGTAAGGGTTTGATAAAAAAAATTTTTGAGTTTCAGTTCTAAGTATGGGTTCCCCCCAAAATTTATTGTTTTTTTTTCTATTTTTGTGTAAAAATCTTAATGCGGTTTACAGAATACATCTACTTATCAAGTTTCAACAGTATAGATCTTATAGTTTTGGAAAAAAGTGGCTGTGACATACGGACGGACAGACAGACAGACAGACAGACATGACGAATCCATAAGGGTTCCGTTTTTTGCCATTTGGCTACGGATCCCTAAAAATTGTTTGTTTGGAGTAGGTACCTACTATTAGAATTAGAATTTCATTGTTCCAGATTTTTTTGTTTAAAGCAATATATTTCTGGCAACAAATAAGTTGTTTGAATTTAATAGCAAATAATGTTTTTACGTCAAAACATGGGTATATACATTTGTATTAAATTCTCGTAAAAATAGACTAAAATAGTCAATCTCTGTAAAATATTTTGGGCGAATCTATAACGTGAATAAGTCTGTGTGTAATAACAATAACTACCTAACGACATCTATACAGACGCGCAAAAAACTTTTTGAAAAGTGATATCTGCTTGCCGTCCATAGTATGTAATTCCGGTTTTTTGATAGATGGCGCTGGCCATGTTTCTATGTGTGCACACTCAGTGTGCGTATTAGGTTGTGCATGTGTGAGTGAAAACAAGCGAGGTCATTTGCCTATCCCTTCGCCTTAAAGGTCTTTTTAGACATTGATACGAATCAAATTTTTAAATATCACCTTATTTAGTTTTAAACAATTTATTTCAAATGAGGGCGCCACTTATGCTACCACTTCACCTTAATCGCTGCCTCGGGGGATCCAAGGGCTGGCGCGCATTTTGTCCAAAGGCTGAGCCTGGCCATTCAACGTGGGAATGCTGCCAGCCTCTTGGGTACCCTACCCTGCGAGCGCAGCGATTTGGGTTCAATTTTTTATATTATTTAAGTATTTTTGTTAAGTTTAGTTTTATATACGTATGTAGATATAGATTAATTTTAGTTTCATGTTGTTATTTTTTTTAGCAATTTTATGAATAAATGGTTTATATTAAAAAAGGTCGGTATAATATAATTATCTGTGACGTGTGCAAAATATGGGTGGTGGCAACAATCAAGACGAGGTTATGATAGATGGAGTAGTGCTGACGGATTGGTGGCCCCTAAATGGTAAACGTAGTGTGGGTCGTCCGAGAGCTAGATGGGTCGATGACATAAGGAAAGTCGCGGGTCAAAACTGGTTTCGTAAGGCGCAGAACCGACGTGGTTGGCATACATTGAGGGAGGCCTATTCCCAACAGTGGGATATAGAAGGCTGCCAATGATGATGATGATGGTAACAATCAAAGATAGAAAAGTTGCACTGAGTGAGGTGAGGTGGCCACGCACTATGCAATATCCCTTATCTTATCTATCTCAGATGCAGGTCTAGCTTGGTAGGTCTGTGCCGCCTACGCACCCGCCCGCCCACCATTAAAAAACAGATTAATATACTGAAATAAATAAGAAACTACCTATAGTTTTAACCAGTGGCGCCATCTGGTAGCAAAGTTTTGCAACACCAAAGGAATAACAAATTACGGCCGTACCTGAATTTTCTGGGGTCCAGTGCTGCCCCTATTAAAAATAAATCATTTCAAAGAAAACGGAGACATTATTTAAAATTTTGCTACTACCAAGTCCTAGATAACCCTTCAAAGTAATTTATGAACTATTGTTTACAGTTTATAATAACAACGTTAAGCTTTACTACGCACATTTACCAAAAGTGGCCGTTTCTCGCGCAGCACTGGACCCCGGAAAATTCAAGTACGGCCTTAAATGAAATGGTGAAAAATTAATTGCTCCGTGAGCTGGGACTCAACCTTAAAGCAACACGGAAGCCGTGTTGCTCTAATGACTCAACTCGTGATCTCGGTTCAAATAGGACCTATACGACCATGTTCTTAACAACTGAGCTATTAAGTGATTGACCTCATAATATGTCGAATTTCTCCATTATTTAATATTCCAATTTAAAAGATGAAATAAAAAATGGTGTAAAAAATTCATTGCGTGAGTGGGACTTGGACTCGCAACGTTGCTCAAATTTTGACCATGCTTTAATGAGCTGAGCTATCAAGTGTGCTACCTCGTGTGGCGAACTCTGAGGCGAATGGCCACCATTTGATATTCCTATTCTATAACATGCATTAGGAGGTAGCTTAGAACTTGTTGACTAGATGGCGTTTTATTGAATTTTTTTATCAAAATTCTGCAATATTCTAAGTTTCATAGGCATGTTAAAAAAAAGTTACAAATTTACAATTATTTCACAACAAACATATTCTATCTGTCTGTCATGTCACTTTCTAATTTGTGGTAATATCACCACTAAATAAAACTAAAAGTAAACAAACTTACTTACGTAGGTATTTTTATCTAATTAGTTTATCTACAAATATTTGTGGCCTAAATTAGATTCATTTTAGGCAACTTCATTTTAACCGGCTTTTTATAATATCAGGACATGTAAGTTCATTTTATTTCAAACTTGAAATTAAACCCGAAGGTCATGAAATGGATATTTTTATTCATATCATGAAAAATAACCATTCGTCGACCCTAACATTGCAAACTACATTCACCCACTTGCTGCAGTTTAAGTTGAATTTTGGCTTTTTATTATGAAAGTTCAGACATTGAGCCAGTTTATCAGGCTGAAACAAAGTATGCTACTCAATGGCAAATATCCGAAGTTGAGGTTCTTCTATGTCCTTCCAATTTGTTCAGAATATATTTTTTTAAATGAAATATTCCAGGTTGAAAATAGTTATAATAACTGTACTAATTGTGTCAGCTAACCTGTCCCATACTGGCTATTATGAAGTACTTGGTGTATCTAAACAAGCATCAACTCAAGAAATCAGGCAAGCATATAAAAAATTGGCAGTTAAATACCATCCAGATAAGAATTCAGTAAGTTTTTTTAAAAATGATAACTTAAGTAACATAAACACGTAGCTTAACGCACCAGTGTAAATAAGTTGAGTAGTTGTCTCAGCCTCCAAAGCATGGCACCATAGATAAGCAATGAATAAAGTTTATATTGCGCAACTGACTGTTAATAATTAGAGAATGCTTTTAGCATTAAGTCCGCCTGTTGTACTATTACATTTGTATGTGTGTACAATAAAGTGTAAATAAATAAAAACTGACTACTACATAATCTTGCTCATTATTATTATTACATAAAGTGTGATAGCTATAGTTGATATTGGTCAATAAAGGTTGTCACAAGTACCGAGCTACGGGGGCAGGACTTCCCTAGTGACTGACTAGATTAGACTATAACCAATAATTTACATATTCCAGGATACAGAAGATCAAAAGAAGTTTATAGAAATAAATGAAGCTTATGAAACTCTCAAAGACCCAGAAAAGAGAAAGAAATATAATTTGTATGGATCGTTCCCCTCGTATACAAGACAATATGACCACAGGTCGCAAGCAGAGTATAACAACTTGTTTTACAATGGGTTGTACCATGAGGATCCTAACATTGAAACACTGTCAGGCAGTGGTTACTGTAAGTGTAAACACCGCATATGAAATTGATTTATTAGTTAAATGTAACAATTTCTTTTTCACCTCCCCCACCTTCATGCTAAAAAAGCTTTTGGGTCTTGCGGCCCTGGGCTGTCTGCTTAGAGCTGCAAGACCCAATATGCTCTGTCTGCCTCATAAGGGATAAAGACGTGTAAGTAAGTAAGTAAGTAATACTTTATTGTACACCAAGAATAAAAAAATATACAATACAAATAAAATAATACATTTCTTCCAGACAGATGAATGGAGAGAATGTAAAGATACATTAGCAGACGTGATAGTGTATGTTACGAATTAGGGATATAAACGTTAGTATTTAATTCCAGACAACTACTTGGGTGAAGGATTTCATTTCATTAATTTCTACTCGCCATTTTGTCCCCCTTGCCAAAACTTGGTGGACCACTGGAAGAAATTGGCTGAAGTTTACAAAGGAATTGTAAGTAATACATCAAGACCTTTATTTAAATTTCTCTTGTAAATACTGCAGGTAGAGTAGTAGTACTTTATTTTATTAGACTCAAGCAAAAATATATTTATTTGTAACGGTTTTGTGTTCTATTAGGCTTAAAACAGCGTATAGCGGCGACCCGCGACGGGTTCAGTCCATCTCTGTCACAAACTCTATGTGCGACAGAGACACGTGACCCGCGACGGTTTCAGCTATCTCTATCGCACGTAGGGTTTGTGACAGAGACGGACTGAACCCTTCGCGGGCTTCCGCTTGACGTAGTTTCAAGACAGTGATTCTGATTCCAAGATATTCAATATAGCTAAGGGGTGAAAAATAGTTCTGTATACCTTGTAAATATTATATTGATTTGTTTTTCAAATTTATTACAATCTCAATATGAAGCATTCTATTTCAGATTAAAATTGGCGCTGTGAATTGTAAATATCACAATTCATTTTGTTACAATTCTATGAGGATTAGCAGTTATCCTTCACTGCTCTTTTACCCTAATGTAAGTTAATTTCAAATGAAATTCATTCATATTCATTTATTCATCATCCGGTCTTTCTTTTTTAGTCTCCACTGCAGAAGTACGACCCTCTCTGTACTACCAGAGCCATACTTAGCCATAATAGCCAGAGGATTTGGCCTATACTCTCCACGCTGGCCAGACAGGTTGGGGGGGTCTCATTGATGTTTATAAGCTTTGTTTAGCTTGTGTTTCCTAAGTCGCCTTCTACGACATCCACGAGAAGACTTGGAGTGGTCCTACTCTGCCGGGAACCACACAGCTGATTCATTTATTCAGAAGAAAACAATATTGCATAGAACATTTCCTTACATCTAAAACTTATTATACTTAATTACATACATTAGAATTAATGAAGATTACAATAAACAATAAGTGAAATATTAAAAAAAATAAAAATACATATAAAATTGTCTGCCTAATGTAATGTAAAATTGCACTAGATTTGTCGTAAGATGATTAGGTGACTGAAGGACAGCACAAACATCTCTTGCTCCAACTGCATTCTCAAGAAGGGTTAACTTCTTGTGGCGGCCGGTTGAAAAGCATTTCGCACAAATGTATTCCCAAAGCAAATATTAATTTGAAGAAAATTATTCTTATTTGTCTATGTAGTTAATATATAGCTTGTACTTGACTCACGCACGCGTTGGGAAACTGTATGTACTGAGTATTTTTAAACAATAAAGAGGTTGACGTCAGGCAGGCGGCCGGTCGTAAAACTTTAGCCATATCATTTAAACTGTTTCGGCTATATTTTCTCCACATCAGAAGGTCTTTGGCATCACTTATATTATATTTGGATAAGAAGAAGTAGGAAAACGCACCCTGGGCTCGGAAGCAGCACAGCTGAGGAGAGGATGCAACCGGGAACTGGCTGAGATGAAAAAGAATGTTTTTTTTTTTCAGGGTAAAAATGGCAATTACCTGTACTACCGCGGCGAGCGTACATTCGAGGCTCTCAATGAATTCCTGATGTCACACATCACCAGCTGGGTGTCGGTGCCGGTCGTGACTCGGCTGAGGAGTGACGAGGCGCCCATAGCGTTCGTGCTGGGCTCCCAGAGGATAGAGCGCGGCGCACTCACCAGGATTGCTTATCTTTTGGTAATGTTTCTTTTGAAATTTCATCTCAGCTGTGTCGTTCCTAAATGTAAGGGTTGCTACACACTTATTCGGTTCGGCAGTAAGTATTTGTCGAACAACTAAGCCGACCGGAATAAATTATATCGGCTTTTCCCCCGAACATTCATCTGCATATGTATATATTTACATATATCTATATATATATATATATATACATATAATTCTTATGAGAAATAAAGTTATTCTAACCATATATTCGATTTTACCGACCGGCTGTATAAGCCGAATAAGGGTGTGTAGCAACCCTTATGGCTAGGCTATGGGACATTCGCCGTTGCGAAAATACGCGCGGCGCGAACGACGAGGCGGCTGGCGACAACAATAGTATAGAAAAGTACCGTATTTTCGCCATGGCTAATGTCCCATGGCCAGGCCGTTACGCCACATTAAAAGCCGGGAGGCCTCCGGGTGGCTTTCAAGTGCTTTGATTTTGTCATAGTTGTTTGTTACAGAAAGGTCTAGTCACTTTAGTGACAGTGGAAGACGAGGATTTGCGAGCAAAACTGACCAGCGATGAGTACACGACCGTCGTGCTTAGCTACAAGGGGAGCAAGACAGGCATCAAGAGCTCGGACGAGAAGCAAGTGCTCAGGGATATAGTTGATGCTCTGCCGAAGACTGAACTGGTGGGGCCCGACAGACTTAAGGTAAGACGAGTACCGGATCTAGACTTTTTTAGGAGGGGCAAAATGTAAGTATGCCGCCCCATTGGATTTGTTGCTTTTAACCAGCCGCCGCCCCATTGTGAACCATTACACAAAAGCGGGATAGTGGGAAGGAGTGCAAATTTCGATTTTGCCGCCCCTCCAACCTTGCCGCCCGGCCCCGGCTTGCTCCCCCCCCCCCCCCTAAATCCAGGGCTAGGTAGGACGAACATTCATATATGACATACTTGGGTACCTCTCGCTCTAAGTAATTGTATACCTATCCATTTCTTATTTTATTTTCCTTTTCAAACTGATTCTGCTTATTTTTTATTTAGACTCCAGCTACATATAAGGGTTGGTTGGGTCACATCTGTCAGCACGGAATAGCATTTTACTATGCTGCTATCCTTTTCTGTCGCTCTGAACCGTCATTTGCTAGAGCGAGAGAGAGCGACGGAACGCCGCGGAATCGGCGATTCCCGCTCTGTTTCTTGCTGAAGTGCTGTTCCTAAAAAGGATGATCACTCTGACGTTATTAAATTTATTTCAGGAAATAAGAAATCAACTCCGCAGCGGCTACACGAAGCCTTGGGCCCTGTATTTTTCTTCCAAAGGTCACGATAGACTTTTATTCTACCAAATGAGATTGTCTTTTCCTGATATACATTTTGGTAAGTAAATACCGGTTTTATGACGTTAATCTGCATTCATTTGTAATTTTTATAGATCTCATAATTAGATAACTTCATTAGACATTATATAAAGAAACTAAGAGAAAACATTGGGGGCAGAAGCAGCTTTCATTTATTTATTAATTAACTAATGCATTCTTTACCAGTCATCCTTTAGGAAAAACAAATAAATTTATTAGTGACAGGCGCTTGAGGATAAGCATGTCGACAAACATACATTTCCATATTAATACACATACCTACATAAATAAACCGGCCAAGTGCGAGTTAAACTCGCGTGGAGAGGGTTCCGTACAATTGATTTAATTCTTATAGGTTTTCCTGTAATCTACAAGCAATGAACTATATTTTGTATTTTTTTCAAAATTTTCAGTATTTTCGGAGATCAGGGGGGGGGGGGGGAAGGTAAATTTTCGTCTTCTTTCATGAATAAAATCCAAAGTATTCATTTTACAATAACAATAAAAATATATTTGAGATCCTCATAACGAGCCCTCTCATTTGATATGACACAGTAAGGTTTGCAAAACTTTTTTTTTTAAATTTCCTAATTTGTCCCCCGAAGATGACCCTTAAGGAGGAGGTGGAGGTCCATAGTCTCTGCCTACCCCTGTGGGAAACAGGCGTGATAGTATGTATGTATGTAAAATGACCCTTATTTAAAAAAAAATGTTTAATTACTTTACACATATGTGTTTGGGTCATAGGATTATAACATTCTACTAAATTTCACCTCTGACAGACGGACGGACAGACAGACGCACGAGTGATCCTATAAGGGTTCCGTTTTTTCATTTTTGTACGGAACCCTAAAAATTCATAAAATGAAGGAAAAGGCTGAAACAAACATGAAAAAAAAACACTAGGTTGGTGTGGTTGACATTGACAGCTCACTGACACAGATAGTTGAAATGATGCCATTACAAGAAAATCATACACAGCGGTTTTTTTAATCCAACTCACCTGACTTCACAATCTCGCTATGAGATAAAAGGACTGCACTGTTTTTTTTTTTTGGAGAGGGGTTTGAAACTCTCTAGTTCCCTCCCCCCCTTTGGTACGCCTATGTAAATAAGTATATGGAAAAACACACAATGGTTATTGATGGATATCTCCGCAGGCACAGCGGCGACACTCCCTGTACGTGAGAGTTCAAACGTCGGTGTCCTTGAGCCGGAGCTCGTAACGCTAGGGTTGATACGGAACCGTAACGGAATATCGTGCGGTGCGTGAGAGAGACGGGAACTAGCCCTCAGCCAAAGCAGTCGGCGATGGCTCGTTCCCCGCCCCGCGCGCCTCAAGGCGCGCACATCCAGAAACCCACATATAGCCGCAAGCGATTTTACGTGCACACATGCTTAAGTGTCGTTTCTGTTCGCGTAGTGTTTATATTCTTTTCCGCAGGGGAAGTGGATTGTGACGAGTGGAGTCAGCTGTGCGCATCGCTGCACGCGCCACCCGACGCGCTGCCCGCGTGGGGCGTGCTCAAGCAGGGCGGCGCGTACCAGCGGGCCGCCGGGGACGTGCGCGGGGCCCTGCGGGACGCGGCCCGCGCGCGCCGGCTGCACACGCTGTCTGCGGCCGACCTGGGCAGGATACTGCAGGGGCAAGGTCAGTATACAGTTCTTGGCGGGAAGTCAAGGGGTTCAGTTGGGGTTTGCATTAATTTATTTTGCAAATTAGTTCTAGTGGAATTTATAATGTGAAATTGGTGTAGTTTAGTGTTATACATAAATGATATTTTTTTATTTAAGTTTATTGCACACAATCTTATGTTTGATTGATTACAATAGGTCAAACTTAACGCTAATGCATTATCTATCAGTTTGCCTTTGGGACATGTCGAGGAGTTGGTAGAAGGGGTGCAAGTTTCAATCAATATACATATTATTTAAATATTCATTACTAGATAATTTCATTAAATAATATACAGTAACATCCATAAAAATACTAACATACATATATTATTATATACACATACATGCCTTATAAATACTTATACGTATATACTATACCACATGCATTTATATATACCTATTTATATTTATATATATTATATATATTTACATACTCATGAACAATATGTGAATTAGTTAAAGTGGACAGTTATAGTACGGTTGTAGTGATATTTGTTAAGCGGACTGTGGTGGGCATCTTTAGATTTGTGTAAATGGTGAAGTGGCAGCGGAGTCACGACATAACGCAGTCGATTTCTGACCTTATTTTGTTATTTATGTTATGTTATGACTTGACCACGAATATGTGATTCCCCCCCCCCCCTGGCGCTAAATCTGGATCCGCCCTTGCAGGGTAGTTATAATGTAGTTCTGTCGATGACGTGGGGACCTGGCGACCTGTGTAACAGGTATTTTTACCTACTTCAGGCACCAGTACGCAAAGATAGGATTTACAAGGGACAGAAACATCCGCCTAACTATTTAAAAGCGTATGAATTTTTGTATAATCCTGTTTTTTGTAATCTTGTGGAGGAAAATAAACGTTATTATTATTAATGTTCGGCCTGGCCATTGGCCGGATAGCCGAATATCCGGCTGCCGAACATTCGACCGGCAAAAGTTTATTTAAATCCCTTCAAAAACAAAACTTGTTAAGAAATACCAGTCTCGCAAATTTACTACAGCGTAGTCACCATATCATATATGTCATAATCTAAAAAAAAATATCAGTCATAATCTTTTCCACCGTAAAGTTACCAGATTTCAATTCACATGAAAAACCAAGTCAGTTAAAAAAAAACGATGGGTTGCACTCCGGGAGTGCCGGCAGAAGTGAAAACTTAAATATTAACGTTGTGCATTTTTGATATTTTGGAATGGTTAGGGAATAATTTTGCACGAATTGCTTTAACTATCAGTATAAAAGTACTATCATTTATATGGTAGAATACAATATTTATTTGTTGCGCTATCGTACACAAACATGACAATTTATATTACATTAAAAAGTTTATCTCTCAGCTAAACGAAACAGCAGGCGCAGGCATACATTTTCGCCGCGCCGTAGAAATTGAGGGGGATACTTCCTCTCCTACGCCGCGCCGGCTGTCTACTCTCCATCCGTCTTACGAATTTTCGATCAGGACACGTGTCTTGACCCGAGTTTAACGTTTTTTACTCATTACAAAAAAAGTGCACAACGCTGCTAAAGAAGTTTTCACTTCAAAAATATAATTACTTAGCAAGGCATAGCAAAAAGAGGGCTGGATAATGACCGGATATCCGTTGCAACTTTAATAAAAACTTTTTTAATTTTGTTTTTTACAGATTTAGGTACGTGGGTGTTAGTGGTGGTGCCGCACCAACTGCCTTGGTCACACACAGCCGAGACCTTCACTCGAGTGAGCTTGCAGTTCCTCCACGAAGACATTGATGTGAGTGTCATTAATTATCCATATGACGATTTCGACTTGAAAAGGTACATTCCTATACTACATGACTCATTTTTTATAATATTTTACATAATGGCTGGGAAGACAGTAAGAATATTACATACAAAACGGAATCTCCTAAGGTACGCGCAATATGCGTCCCCGTTCCCCGTCCCCGCACCTCTCCCCGCTCTTGTGCGGCCGTGCACGCGTCTCTGCGTGTGTTCGCCCGCTCTCGCCCTGCGACAAGGGAGGACGGGTCAGATTCCGTTCTGTATAATACTCTTACTGTCTTCTGTGATAATGGTCACCAAAAGTGGGGCTTCCGGCGTATTTTGAAGACCCCCTGAAGTATGAGTATGTTCTCTAAGAAGTAAAGCTTTTTAAAAAATGTTTACAGTTCGGCATAATGTCGTGTACTTCCAAAACGGACAAGTACTGCCTTCAATTGTCTGTGGACGAGCCCACCATCTTGATGCAGCGGGGGGGGCGGGGGCACCAGTACGGCGGGGAGGTGGGCCACCGGCAGCTGGCGGAGTTCATACAACTAGTTGTTGAGAGCGGAGGTAACTACACGACTACTATCTTCATATGGCAGACATTTTGATGGGGGAGAAGGGGGGGAGGGTTGCACCCCTATTTGCACAGTTTAGTGTGTAGCAACCTTTATGACCATAATACTGATTTCATTACCAAACGACGAAATGTCGAGGTACAAAAAAAATCGCGTCGGAAAGACATTCAGTCTCACTAGTTCCATCCATAGAACTTATGGGGGGGGGGGTCCACTTTGATTTCGTATTTCGTCCTGTCGTTTTTGGGGAATGTTATCAGTAACATGGACGAATCTTTCTGGCAGAAAATTTCGCTACGCCACTGCTCATTTCATCGACCAACCAACCCCTGCTTCGTTTGTAAACGGTTGTGACTTGGTTTCAGACACAGGTATGTCACTTCATAGAAGCGGAGTATTATTTATGCCTACACCACTACAAACGAAACTATACATCCGTGCACACGCCCGCTCTTGGCCCGCGACAAGGCGAGAGCGGGAGAGAGGTGCGGGGACGCATATTGCACGGGACCTTAGGAGATTCCGTTCTGTATGTAATATACTGTTATTGATTCTGTGTTTCAGATTTAGATTTAGACGAGCAGAAAGTCCTAGAGCTGTTGGCCCCCTCGAGCCGGCAGCACAGCTGGCTGCTGTCGTTCCTGCCGCCGCGCTGCGGCCGCGCCTGCCACGCGCTGGCGCACCAGTGGAGACTCGTCGCCCGCAAGGTTACTTCTTGTTCTTCTTAAAGCGTTCCCGGTTGCATCCTCAGCTGCATCGGAGCCCGGGGTGCGCTTTATTGCTTTTTTAATCCCAAACAAAAGAGGGTGTTATAAGTTTGACGCTAGTGTCTGTCGGTCTGTCTGTCTGGGGTATCGTAGCGCTCGAACGGATGGACCGATTTCGATGCGGTCTTTTTACGTGAAAGCAAGTTCCCTTGCGGCGTTTCTTAGCTATGTTTGATGAAAATCGATTCAGCCGTTTAAAAGTTATTGGGGTGTCAAATAATAGATGGCGTTCTTGACAGTCGGGGTTTTTTTAATTTCCCTAGCAAATAAACTTGTCTCCTCCAAATTTAACATTATAAGCCTGTCAATCTGTCATGGATGCCAAAGACCTTGCGAATTTGGTGAAGCAATAGCCGGAACAATTTAAATGGTTTAGCTATAGTTTTACGACCACCCGCCCGCCCGTCGTCAACCCTCTTTAGGAATGCAGTTGCAGCACGAGATTTTAGTGCTTACTCCATTAATCGCCCCTTACGACTTGGCATTTGTGCGAAAAGTTTTACACCCGTCCGCCGCCCGACCTTAAACCTTTTTGGGAATACAGTTGTAGCACGAGATATTTGGGCTTATTCCTTTAGTCGCCTCTTACGACTAGAGATTTGTACGAAAAGTTATGCAAACGGCCGCCGCCCGACGTCAAACCTCCTTGGGAATGCAGTCGTAATATGAGATGTTTGTTCTCTGTCCTTTAGTCGCCTCTTACGACATCCACAGAATACATAGAGTGAGCCGGCAGTCACTCGGCCGATGTTTTTCTAATATCTAATATTCACATTTCCGTTTCAGCTCCGGCCGCTAGAGTTCGTCCGCGTGGGCATGCTTCAATGCCAGGACACCACGACTGGCTTCTGCTCCAACATCCGCTCGCCCACGGCCAGGCTGTACCCGCTCTCCTCCGGACAACATTACACGTAAGCACTGAAGCCTCGTATCGACTAGGCAACACGTTCGGCAACTTTGCGATGTTATGATGACAAACTTTGCTAAACAAATGTTCTGCGCTTACTTTCAACATGTTGTGCAACATAATGTCGCGCGCCAAATCTTGCCTAGTGGATACGAGGCTTTAAGTTCATCTTTTCAGCCCCAAGTCCACTGTTGGACTTACTTTCTTCTTCGCTACAACACTTTGTGGGTCTTGGCCTCCACAACGATTCGTCGCCATTTCTGTTTGCCCTGGCTTGTTTTCTCCATGCTGTGTACTCATTTTCCGTAGGTCTTCTCGGATTCCATCTCTCCAGCGCTTCCTGGCCTTCCCGTAGTCGGATTTAGGGGTTCGGGGTTAGGGGAGACTGAGGCTGTCTGTCACAGGGCTTTTTATCTTGAACCGTAATAGCTAGATACATGAAATTTTTACCGATTATGTATTACTGTGGCCCCTATAACAACAAATACTAAAAATAAGATAAAGTTAAAAATTAAAGTGGTTCATCATACAAGAAACGTTTTTTTTTTTCAGCATTTTAAAACATTGTACGGAGGTACGGAACTCTTCATGTACGAATCCGATTAGCACTTGTCCTGTTTTTATTACTATATCTTAACTTTCAGCATAAGCCTTCAGCAAGTATCACTAGCGCCGTACATATGGGAGTGGGCTTTGAACCTCATTGACGACTCCGTCCAGAAGCTGAACTGGCAGACTTTCGCCAGGGTCGTCGTCTCCGAAGACCTCCATCTGAACAGGTGTGTATACAGGGTCTAACATAATACACTGAAACTATTTTAAGGGTGAATTCAATCCATGATTCTGAACAACTTTCCCCAAGGAACATATATCAAAATATAAAGATATATTTTTTTGCTTACTACACGTACTGCAACTATAATTTAAGGCGAAGAGATAGGCAAATGACCTCGCTTGTTTTCACTCACACATGCACAACCTAATACTCACACTGAGTGTGCACACATAGAAACATGGCCAGCGCCATCTATCAAAAAACCGGAATTACATACAATGGACGGCAAGCAGATATCAGTTTTCAAAAAGTTTTTTGCGCGTCTGTATAGATGTCGTTAGTTATTACACACAGACTTAATCACGTTATAGATTCGCCCAAAATATTTTACAGAGATTATAAGATTGACTATTTTAGTCTATTTTTACGAGAATTTAATACAAATGTATATACCCATGTTTTGACGTAAAAACATTATTTGCTATTAAATTCAAACAACTTATTTGTTGCCAGAAATATATTGCTTTAAACAAAAAAATCCGGAACAATGAAATTCTAATTCTAATAGTAGGTAACTACTCCAAACAAACAATTTTTAGGGATCCGTAGCCAAATGGCAAAAAACGGAACCCTTATGGATTCGTCATGTCTGTCTGTCTGTCTGTCCGTCCGTATGGCACAGCCACTTTTTTCCAAAACTATAAGATCTATACTGTTGAAACTTGATAAGTAGATGTATTCTGTAAACCGCATTAAGATTTTTACACAAAAATAGAAAAAATAAACAATAAATTTTGGGGGGAACCCATACTTAGAACTGAAACTCAAAATTTTTTTTTATCAATCCCTTACTTGTGGGGTATCTATGGATAGCTCTTCAAAATTGATATTGAGGTTTCTAATATCATTTTTTTCTAAACTGAATAGTTTGCGCGAGAGACACTTCCAAAGTGGTAAAATGTGTGTGTATCCCCCCCGCCCCTGTAACTTCTAAAATAAAAGAATGATAAAACTAAAAAAAATATATGATGTACATAACCATGCAAACTTCCACCAAAAATTGGTTTGAACGAGATCTGGTAAGTAGTTTTTTTTTATACGTCATAAATCGTAAACCGCAAATAACTTAAAAAAAATACACTATCATTAAAACATCGATCAAAGTTACAACGAACTACATGAACTTTTATATTATGTTACTTGCTGCTACGGAACCTTCATGGGCGAGTCTGACTTTCACTTGGCCGTTTTTTTTCGTGTTCCAACGGACCAAAAAACTATAAAAAAGTGGATCAGTGTTATGAAGAGAGATCCACTAGCAAGCAAGAGTAGGTACTTTTTACTGTTGCGAAGATCATTTTGATATATTATAGTACTTATTTAGTATTAATTAAGTATGTACCTACCTACCTAAACGATCAATAGAAATAGGTTATATTATAGGTACCTATCTATCTCTTTTTCTCATTATTGCTAGATTTACCTAATTCAACCTGGTACAGCCTTTTAATAACCCATCGGCCATTGCTTAAAATCTGAAAGTAAACGTTTGGGTTATCTGAACGCCTATCTACCTACGTAGGTACATGCATAGTTCAGGAGACAACTGTATTTTAACCTGCAATAAACGTTACGATTAACTAATTTTCAGGGTTCCGTACCCATAAATATATAAAATACTGATTTATGAATAGTCCTTTTTCAAATCCATCTTTCAATTTGTTACTTATTATTACAGTTACCGAAAAAATGCAAAAAACCAACAGTGTTGACCACTAACCACGATATTTGCGGGCGGACGGCGCGCGGCGGTGGCGTGCCGTATGGTCCGGAGTGACGTCATCACTACTTGCGGCTGGCAGACGCGTGTTTTTAAATCGGGTCCAATAAAATATTGAATATCTTCTGCATTTATGAACGGATTTCAAAAATTCAAAATACCGTACTAAAAAAATCATGATGCATGCGAAACACTAGTCAAAATCTGTTTTCTGTTAATTTATTGATTCTCATTGATAAAGATATAAAATGCTGAAAACATCTGACCACGAAAGTCACACCAGTAAAAAAAAACAACCATTTCTGTTACTTTTCGCTACAATTAAATAGTCTTGTGCATTAAATATCAATCAATTAAGACCAGTACATGCTTTGCACAAGCGTTGAGTATTTACATGTTGCAAAAGTACTCACTTTGTTTCATTTTACATCAACTATCTTTATAAAAATACAATAGGGATGACCCCTATTGTATTTTTATAAATAATTAATACAGGGTATGTTGATAGTTGATGTAAAATGAAACACAGTAAATACTTTTCGAAAAAATTTTTCAAATTAGAAATTAAAACATAATTCAACTTTTCTCTTACTATCTAAAGAATTTGTACGAAACAAAATAGATAAAAAATGGTTTCACATAAACATTATTATCTTATACGACGTATAAGGCTTTCTATGATGGTAATAATTTTACAATTCATTTAAAAACCTTTATTGTACATCAGCGATATTACACATAATAAAATAATTGAAATTACAAATGGTGGACTTATCCCAGAAGGGATCTCTTCCAGTCGACCAGTAGGTAGGGCAGAGGATAGTTACAAATTTAGTAGGAAGGCAGAAGTACGTACAGAGCAATGAAAAAAAAAACAAGTATAATGATAAAGCTTAAACGCTACAAATACACTACATACATACCTAATGAATATGCTACATATAATATATAAATAAATATTTTATATTACTCAAGTCTAGATTTAAAGGAGCCTAATAATTGAGACATTTTATCTCCACTGGTAAAGCGTTCCATAAACGCGCAGCGAGCACAGCGAAGGACTTCGCGTAGGTCTGTGAGGAATGTGATCTGGGATCTGTAGAAGTGGTTCACTACGAACGACGACGGCTATCAAAAACTTTAAAGGAGAATTTTTCATGAAGATATACGTGTGAGCGAGGATTAAATAGAATGTTAAAGAGAAAGAAAAGAACGTGAGTGTGACGGTGTTGTCTGATAGATAAGCCGAAAGATGCTATTGTACTCATACAAATTAACTTTAGTATTTACATAACATTAAATCTGTAAATTTCCATAATTGAACCAAAGTTAAAAATGTAAGTAGTAAAGAGGAGTAAACTTGTCTAGTTTTATTTACCCTATAATGGTATAGGGTAAATAAAACTAGACAAGTTTACTCCTCTTTACTTTATATATGGATATATCATATAGGCTTAACTTTTCCTATGAAATTAGGAAAGGTTTTAGATCTTACAATGCTTCATATTTTATCTCCAACACATACCAATACTTATCAATACATACCAATAACTACTAATACATACCAACACAAACCGTTCTCACATTAAAATTTTAAATGATATCTCCGTTTACTTTGAAATGATTTATTTTAAAAGCACTGGACCCCCGAAAAATTAGGTAAGGCCTTCAGAAATTTTGAAAAGCTTGGATACATATACACGTGTATTTTTTTTCCATGGATATCATCATCATGCCGAGGGAACAGATGAACACGTACCATACATGCATAGCGGCGAAACACATGCATGAACCTCTTTTTTCATTCGACGTAGTCGGGTAAAAACAAAACGAATTTAATTATTTGGATTATTTGTTGTAACAACTTCAGTAGGTATAATTTAAACAATGACGTCTCTAAATCGATATAACTCTATACATTCACGCAATGTAGGTACTGAGTCAAATCCTTTGGTTGTGTGCCGCGCGGTTAAAATCATAGAAAATCTAAAACATTGCAATTCAGATGAATGCATATCAAATTACTACTTACAAAATGAACATGAGTACCTACCTATTATACTTATTCTATTTGTTCAACTTTCCAGTGTGGTTCCGGGTTAGAATAGGACTACTCCATGTCTCTTCCGTGGATGTCGTAAGAGGCAACTAAAGGACATCGCGTGCTACAATTGTATTCCTAAGCAGGGTTAACGTCGAGCAGCGGCCGGTTGTAAAACTTTTGGAACAAATACATTCTCAAAGAGGTTTGACGTCAGGCGGCGGCCCGGCCGGTCGTAAAACTAAAGTCAAATAATTTAAACTGTTCCGCCTATTTCTTCTCTTAACAGTGCCGGTTTTAGCTCTACCAGCGCCCCGGGCGAGTTCCCCCCCCTCCCCCCTCAAACTGCCATTTAGACTCTGAGTTAGGCTTCAATCTTATAGGATTTATTTCTGCCGACGGGGGGGAGGGGTGCAAGTACGATATAGAATTCTTAAAATTTGCCACCCCATTGTGAACGAAGGGAGGAAGGGCCCACCCCCTTCCTCCCTTCGTTAACAATATGCATACAAATAAGAGTTTAGGAGTTGCCGCCATTAACCAGCCGCTATTTATATATTTATTATTACCCCCCTTGCCCAAAAACGCCCCCTGTTACCCCTTTGTATCTGGCGCCCTGGGCGGTCGCCCAACCGCGCCCTACCCTAACGCCGCTACTGCAAGTTAAGCAACCCCGGGTGTGGTCCGTACTCGGATGGGTGACCACAAGTGATACAAAAATTTCTCGAGCTCCTCCGTGCTTTGGAAAGCACCTTAAAGCCGTTGGTCTCGGTTGTCATTGTATGGCAGTCGTCAAGCTATGTCTGATGCCTTAAGGCAGCTTGAAAAATCTGACACCAGTGTTGGCCACTTACATACACGAAAAATAAACATTACCCATTTTTTTTAAATCAAATATGCAACAGCTCGAAATTATCACATTGTGACTTTTTCCATCAAATATATCACAATACTCGTAGGTTAGGTAGCGAAACGTGCACGAGCTGGCAACAACGTCGCGTTTACAAACGCTGCACAGATCGGCAACGCCGCGTAGCCGTATGCTTTTGCGCCTGATAGTTTTTGCAAGTAAATATAGTTCTGACATTCTCATGTTTGCAGTAGGCGCAAATATTTTTTTCTAAATTATTCAATTGTTTGATTACTTTTTCCAACTATTGGAATGTGAGGAAATAGACACAAACTAAAGTCACAAATACTTATATCCAGTATAGGTTTGAAATAGATTTGTAATAATGATAAAAATTTTGCCCAAAAAATAACAGATCGACGCTTTTCAAATTATTTCTGGATGTGAATAGAAACTAAAAGCAAGCATTTTCAATCGTAAAGCAACACTTTAGGATATCCTATACAGTATATAAATATTTCAAAACTTCACGTTCTATATTTAAGCCAAAATATTTGCCCAAAATCACTTCGTTTACACGGTTTCTCTTATGTCTTCACCTTAACATTTAGGATTCAAATTTTAACAATTTTAATAAATTAACAAAGTATTTGTATTCAATGTATTGACGACCTCCGTGGCGTAATGGTTAACACGCTAGACCGCTAATCCGGAGGTTCTGGGTTGGATCCTCAGCCGGGGCAAGTTGGAAAATGGCCATTTTCAAATTGTCCTAGGTCTTGGATGTTTATCTATGCAGGCTGACTTGTTAACCACCAGCCAAATTTTTGGAGCAAGTTCAGTCCATGATATTGAACTACTTTCCATAAAAACAATTAACGAAAAACTAAAATAAAAATTCGCCTTACCATACAAATCAGCGCTCAGCCAAACGGATTTTGTATGGAAGAACGAAAAAATTTTAACGATTTTTATAGAAACTAGTTCAGTATCATGAACTGAACTTGCTCCAAAATTTGGCTGGTGTTTAAAAAGTCATCCTGTATATGTATTTCTCGGTCCTGTGCTGCTCACATCCAGGTGCGACCCGCGACTTTGATTATATCGTTAACCCATCGCAAAGGCGGACAAGCAGCACAGGACCGAGATGGGTGGCGTCGACGAAGAGAGTCCTACGCTCAGCAGTGGGCGGAAGAAGGGCTGGGATGATGATATGTATTTATTATAAAATATAGTATCGTTGAGTTAGTATTCCATAACACAAGTTTAAAAAAAACTTACTTTGGGGCTAGCTTAATCAGTGGGATTTGTCCGTATATATTTATTTATTTATTACTGTAGGATAAACCCTACGTGCGATAGAGATAGCTGAAACCGTCGCGGGTCACGTGTCTCTGTCGCACGTAGGGTTTGTGATAGAGACGGACTGAACCCGTCGCGGGTCACGTGTCTCTGTCGCACGTAGAGTTTGTGACAGAGACGGACTGAACCCGTCGCGGGTCACGTGTCTCTGTCGCACGTAGAGTATGTGACAGAGACGGACTGAACCCGTCGCGGGTCACGTGTCTCTGTCGCACGTAGAGTTTGTGACAGAGACGGACTGAACCCGTCGCGGGTCACGTGTCTCTGTCGCACGTAGAGTTTGTGACAGAGACGGACTGAACCCGTCGCGGGTCACGTGTCTCTGTCGCACGTAGAGTTTGTGACAGAGACGGACTGAACCCGTCGCGGGTCACGTGTCTCTGTCGCACGTAGAGTTTGTGACAGAGACGGACTGAACCCGTCGCGGGTCACGTGTCTCTGTCGCACGTAGAGTTTGTGACAGAGACGGACTGAACCCGTCGCGGGTCACGTGTCTCTGTCGCACGTAGAGTTTGTGACAGAGACGGACTGAACCCGTCGCGGGTCACGTGTCTGTCGCACGTAGAGTTTGTGACAGAGACGGACTGAACCCGTCGCGGGTCACGTGTCTCTGTCGCACGTAGAGTTTGTGACAGAGACGGACTGAACCCGTCGCGGGTCACGTGTCTCTGTCGCACGTAGAGTTTGTGACAGAGACGGACTGAACCCGTCGCGGGTCACGTGTCTCTGTCGCACGTAGAGTTTGTGATAGAGACGGACTGAACCCGTCGCGGGTCACGTGTCTCTGTCGCACGTAGAGTTTGTGACAGAGACGGACTGAACCCGTCGCGGGTCACGTGTCTCTGTCGCACGTAGAGTTTGTGACAGAGACGGACTGAACCCGTCGCGGGTCACGTGTCTCTGTCGCACGTAGAGTTTGTGATAGAGACGGACTGAACCCGTCGCGGGTCACGTGTCTCTGTCGCACGTAGAGTTTGTGATAGAGACGGACTGAACCCGTCGCGGGTCACGTGTCTCTGTCGCACGTAGAGTTTGTGACAGAGACGGACTGAACCCGTCGCGGGTCACGTGTCTCTGTCGCACGTAGAGTTTGTGACAGACGGACTGAACCCGTCGCGGGTCACGTGTCTCTGTCGCACGTAGAGGTTGTGATAGAGACGGACTGAACCCGTCGCGGATCTCTGCTTAGCGCAGTTTCAAGCCTTAAGAATCTCCTTACCCTAGACTTTCCCATATAAACGTAGTCTACGTTTTATTTCAAAACGACCTGTCAGATTTCGGTACCAATTTGTAACTTTAAAGAAATTGCATATATCTAGGGTTATAATTGGTTTTCACCAAAATATGAACTTGAAAGAAAATATAAGGGTATAAAAGTTTTCCATACTAATGGTCAAAAATTATATAAGGCACTATATTCTCTTTCAAGGTCATATTTTGACTGTAAAAACCAATTATAACCCTAGATATATCCAATTTCTTTAAAGTTACAAATTTTTACCGAAATCTGACATTTAGTTTCAAAATAAAACGTAGACTACGTTTGTATAGGAAACTCTGATTCTGTCTTGGGTAAGGGGACTCTTAAGGGTTTAAAATGTGCAATCTTTTCTTTTTTCAGCAACAAAAAGCCTTGGCTGGTGTACTTCCACTCCCCCAGGTGCTACAGATGTTACGAAATGTATGCCGACTTCGCGATCGCTGGCATTGTAAGTATATTTTGTAATCCTTGAATCCCAGATAAAGGTTTATGAAGTTTTTGCAGCTAGCTTTCAGTCTAATCGTCTTTCATGTACCAACGGCTTCTTTTTCCGCGCAGATCGTAAAATCCGATCAAGGGAATGGGCGAATGATCGTGTTAATAGGCGATGCGGCTAGCAACCCCTTACTATTTTGATTCCTTTTTTCCACCTCGCTCACCATCACGCTAAAAGTGGTATTTGGGTTTTGCGGCCCCGGGCTCTGTCTGCTTAGAGCAGCAAGACCGGGGACGAATATTGCAAGGGACCGCAGGAGATTCCGTTCTGCATGAAATACTCTTATTAATTTCTGTGATATAGCTATGAGGTTCAAAATCATCCTGTATATCTTGTTATGTACGTACATATAGTATATGTTGTAACGTGTCCCAGCTGCTGGCCCGCAGCGTGCGGGCGGGCGCGGTGAACTGCGTGTCGGAGCGCGCCCTCTGCCAGCACGAGCACGTCACCAGCTACCCCTCCCTGCGCCTCTACCTGCCGCGCTCCCCCCACCAACACTTCAGCAGCGTGGTATCTATAAAACCCGCGGATTACGCGACCTTGCTCGAAGAAATCAAACCTCAAGTGGCGCAGTATAAGCACATAGATTTAGTCAATCAAGGTTTCCACATGAAGCACGATGAGTTCTAATCCTGTCTTATCGCCACCAGGAGGCGCCACTGTCAGCTAATGGGTACGGGCAAAGTTGGGAGTTACAACATTTGCAAGGCTCATGAAAGTAGTTTAAACAACTAGTGTGCTGACTCTAGAGGATTTTTTAGATAGTGATAGGAACAAACATATCTATAATCTTTGTATAGCTTTAAGCTTACTTTTTATAAAAATCTCGAAAAAAATCTCTTTTAACGAGGCTTACAATCTAATTATTTGCCATAATTTATTGCATTTTTAGTTTTTTACTTAGAATTAATATATAGTAAATTTTTATTTATTTGCATTTATAAATTGACTAGCTGTACCCGCGACTTCGTTCGCGTGGTTGTCGGATCGTAATGTTATATAGCCTAAAGCCTTCCTCTATAAATGGACTACCCAACAAGAAAAGAATTTTTCAAATCGGACCATTAGTTCCTGAGATTAGCGCGTTTAAACAAACAAACAAACAAACAAACTCTTCCGCTTTATAATATTAGTATAGATTATTCCGAATATTCTTCATGCTATTCAAGGACCTCACTCGCTTTGCTGTTCAAATAGTTTCAGTAAGTTTTATTATAAACTCTTAAAATTTTTGACGAGTAACAATTTATTATCATATACATCGGCTATGAACAGTTCTTGGCACTATTCCCCATTTTTTTTGGTAATGAAAAATATTTTTTTGTAATAATTTTGTAATGTAAGAGAATAAAACGTCACAAAATAATGTCACTTGTTCATGTCAATTTTGTACGCGATTTTAGATTTATTTATGCAGAAAAAGTTTTGAGTCGATTTAGTTTGTCATAGATGAAATACGATCAATTAATTATTATACAAACGGCCGATCACAGGTCAAGTAATCAGTTATGCTTTGCACTGTGCATATATACAGAGTGATATTTTTACCACTAGCCAATTTTTGGAAGCAACTTCAGCCAACGATACTGAACTACATTCTACAAAAAATAATTTCGTTCTTCCATACAAATCGGCGCTCAGCCAAACGGAATTTTGTGTGGGAGGATGTCACCTTGTATAAGAACGGTTCAAAGTGTTACGGTTGGACCGTGGTCGACTGTACTGTCGAACGAGAGGCTCGAATCTCTCATATACGTGTAACAAAAAGGGGGTATCAACCCTAAAGGGAGTAAACGTACTAATTAATGTGAACAACTTTTACTATGGGACAAAGTTTACATAGTAAATGTTGTTCACATTAGTACGTTACTTTCTTTCGGGTTGATACCCCCTTTTTGTTACACTTTGTATAACGTAATTAGGTATAGAATAAGATAGTATAAATCTACACTAATATTTATAAAGAGGAAAGATTTGTACCTATTTTTGTATTTTTGTATGTTTGTAGGCTCAAAAATTACTGGGCCGATTTAAAAAATTCTTTCACCGTTGGAAAGCTACACTATCCCCGAGTGACATAGGCTATGTGTGTACCACGGGCGAAGCCGGGGTGGACTGCTAGTATTTAATAAATTTATTCGAAGCTATTTTTAGTATATGCCCTAGACGTATAGCTATAGACGAGTTGTAGATAGCTCACGAGGAAACTGTCGAACTTACACTATTCATTGCCGTTAAGTCGCGTCAACTACAATTCTTTCAGATCTTGTTTTAAAAAACTACAAAGTGACGAGTAATTTATTAAGCTCACGCTCTTATTAAAGAAAAAAGCTATTAAATTAAGAACTTGGTTTTTTTATACCGTTTTGTGATCTGGTAAAATAGATTGCGTAAGTTCGGCTGATGCGTCCTAAGTTCAGTGGTGATTTTGTGATACTAATTTAATTTTATAATGAGGTATTTAGATTCCTAACCATATGGTATTAACCACTGCGATCGTGCTCATATTTGTGGACCTAGAGCCGCGGAACTGCCACACCTTACTCATTTTCCCACTAATCATTTGTGTGCGATTACGTAGAGTTGTATGTAGATGTACTTTTAGTTTACGCATACTGGCTAGTTTGAAAACAGGGGCCCACACTAATTTTTAGGGTTCCGTAGCCTAAGGCAAAAAACGGAACCCTTATGGATTCGTCATGTCTGTCTGTCTGTCCGTCCGTATGTCACAGCCACTTTTTTCCGAAACTATAAGAACTATACTGTTGAAACTTGGTAAGTAGATGTATTCTGTGAACCGCATTAAGATTTTTACACAAAAATAGAAAAAAAACAATAAATTTTGGGGTCCCCCATACTTAGAACTGAAACTCGATTTATTTTTTATCAAACCCATACGTGTGGGGTATCTATGGATAGTTCTTCAAAAATGATATTGATGTTACTATTATATTATACTATTACTATTATATTACGACCTCCGTGGCGTAATGGTTAACACACTTGACCGCTGATCCGGAGGTTCTGGGTTCGATCCCCAGCCAGGACAAGTTGGAAAATGGCCTTTTTCAAATTGACCTGGGTCTTGGGTGTTTATCTATATATGTATTTATCTTAAAATATAATATCGTTAAGTTAGTATCCCATAACACAAGTTTAAAAACTTACTTTGGGGCTAGCTTAACCAGTGTGATTTGTCCCTATATATTTATTTATTTTTTTTCGAAACTGAATAGTTTGCGCGAAAGACACTTCCAGTGTTGACACACATTTAACCTCCCCCCCCTCCCCTCCTGTAACTTCTAAAATAAAAGCATAATAAAACTAATAAAAATATATGACGTACATTTCCATACAAACTTCCACCGAAAATTGGTTTAAACGAGATCTACAAGTAGTTGTAGTAAGTAGTTCATTTTTAATACGTCATAAATCGTACACCGCAATTTACCTTTAGAAATTTTATATTATGTTACTTGCTGCTACGGAACCCTTCATGGGCGAGTCCGCACTTGGCCGCTTTTTCTAAAGGTCTCAGGGCTGATTTTTTTAAAATGGTTTAACAAAATATACTGAAACTATTATAAGGGTGAATTCAGTCCATGATACTGAACAACTTTCCTTCAGGAACATATATCTAAATATGAAAAATAATTTTTGACCTCCCATACAAAGAGAGTTTGTATGGAAAGCAAAAAAAATATTTTCATATTTCGATATATGTTTCTTGGGGAAAGTTGTTCATTATCATGGACTGAATTCACCCTTAAAATAGTTTTAGTATATTTTGTTACACGTTATAATATTAGTCTGGCATTTCTGTAAGCAGTCAGACCAATTCGATTTGCCAAACATCCTGCCAGACTTTTGAGAGATTGTGCGTCTGGCAGTTTTGCGGCTCTTGGTCCATTTGCTTTTATGACAGTCTATACCTGCAAGAGGAAACCATTTCTTTTTATTTGATATTATTAATAATTTACATTAATAATCCTAACCTAAAACTAAAAGCATAATCGTAGGTATAACAACCAACACAAATTGTTTGTACCATTACCTACCTTCTTATGTCCAAACTTAGTTTTTATTTGATAATGAGAACATAAAGTACGCAGGGCCGGATTAACCATGTCGGGGGGGCCCCTGGGCAATGCATAGCGTAGCTTTATGAGGGGGGGGGGGGGACAGAATGGTTCAAACATCAGCCCCGTAGCCCCGGTTGCCCTCCCCTACTCCCCTAAATCCGGCTCTGAAAGTACGTGAGTAATATGCCATAATCCTACACTTCCACTGCTGAAAATGCATCGTGTGTGTTTTGCCAAAGAGGAAAACACATGCGGTGCGTTTTCAGCACGTGAAGTGCACTAAATTAAATACCTAAGTCAAAAAGACATAACTTGTTTGTAAATTACCTTCTTTCTAGGTAATAACTATTTTTTGAAGAATACAACAAAGTTTAAATTTATTACATGAAGTTTTGATTACAAGAATTCCTATCCATGATGTTCTAGCTGCAAAGGAATATGTTTAAGTTGATTGGTCAGTGCAGACGGCTTACGCTGTTAGGAGAATAAGACAATTGACAGATGTAGCAACTGCTAGACAAGTGTACTTTAGTTACTTTCAATGTCTTACGGGATACTTCTATGGGGGAGTGCAGCCGACATTCAGACTATTTTTCTTTTACAAAAAAGAACAATTCGTGCTATTTACGGTTTAGGATCGAGAGACTCACTGAGGGAATTATTCAAGGAAATAGGTATACTTACTTTTGCATCACAATTCATATTTGAAAATATAATGTATGTAAAGAAAAATATTTCCATGTACATTAAAGTAAGTGATTTTACAGATAGAAATTTACGTAATAAGAATTACTTAGTTAGCCCGTATTACAGGCTGAATACAGTCAGTAAGTCTTTTATGGGGAAGTGTATACTTTTTTATAATAAATTGCCAGAATCGGTCCTTGATATGCCAGACAGAAAATTCAAAGCTTATGTAAAGAAAGTACTTTGTGAGAAGGCTTATTATAGGACTGATGACTATCTTAAAGACAAAAAGGTCTGGCTTGAGCTTGGCGCGGGTCCCTCTTAAAGGTTTGTATACTTAGACATGTCATAATTTAGGTACATTGGTACATACTAAATTTACAAATTGACATTATTTTAAATTTCGTAATTCTTATAATTCAATTTAATTATGACATAACAAACAATGTAATCTCAGTCTCAACTAATTTTAAGTTTTTAGTTTGTTAGTTGACGTCTTTGGAGAAAACGTGCAGTGCAGTTTGTTGCCGCTTCTTCTGCACTTGCGCCTAGGAAGCGGCGTAAACTTAGCTGTAAGTAACGATTTGACGTCAACATTTGTGCAAAACAAAACAAAGTGACTATTATTAAGAGATATTATAAATATCCTATGATAATAAAGATATTTTGAAATTAAAAGAATTAAAAAAAAAAGACGTGGGAAATTCTATGAGCTATACATACAGGCTGACTTTTTAACCACCAGCCAAATTTTTGGAACAGGTTCAGTCCATGATACGGAACTTCTTTCCATAAAAACAATTAACGAAAAACTAAAATAAAAATTCGCCTTCCCATACAAATCAGGGCTCAGCCAAACGGATTTTTTATGGGAGGGCGAAAGATTTATATCGATTTTTAGTAACTTTTTTTTATAGAAAGTAGTTCAGTATCATGGACTTGCTCAAAAAATTTGGCTGGTGGTTAAAAAGTCACCCTGTATACGTGTAACTGACATGCGTCATAAATTAAACCACGGGCTGTACTGGATTACTATAGTATAATGAAATTGCAAAATAAAAAAAAAACGGCATTTCCATACAAAAGTGTACAGCCGCCCGGGCCATTTGTATAGGAATGTAGTTTTTTATTTTGGTTTTTTGACTATATACAAATCGCCCGGGCGGCCGCACACTTGTATGGAAATGCCGAAATTTATTTTTGTTTTTTGGCTGTTATTTTAATTTGACCGTGGTTCGATTTATTACGGGTATGTCCCTTCCACGTTGTATGTAGGGACTATAGGGATCTGATCTGGTATAGCCCGTGGTTCGATTTATTACGCATATGTCAATTATATTTCGTATACCAAGACCTTGAAAGCTACACTGATGGCCCCGACATGGTTAATCCGGCCTGGCTGACTATGTTCGGGCTTTGGTTAACCGCTATATGTAAATTATACAGAAGGCTGTAATGGAATAACTATATTTCTTTCGACTGAAGCGGAGTCAGGCGGAAAGGAACTTAACGACACATGGATTGAACATTGCTTCAGAGCGTGAGAGAAGCGGAACACATTCATGTACTTATAAAATGAGGAAATAAGTCTTCTATTGTATTACAGGCATTTTCACATACAGCATCTGAAAACAATATAAAGCTAATAAAAAACATGTTCCGTTTTATTATAAAACACAAGACTAACTTTACAACTTGGTTAAACTATTAGAAAGAAAGCTATTTTCTCTTATGTTTTCTATGCCATGGGTTGACGATAAAATCGGTCGCGGGTCGCAACTGGATGAGAGCAGCAAAGGACCGAGATGGGTGGCGTCGACGAAGAGAGGCCTATACTCAGCAGTAGGCGGAAGAATGGTTGGGATGATGATGATGACGAAATGTTTTTTAAATACGTAACTAGATGGCGTTTTTTATTTATTTTATTTATTCAACTTTATTCTTTAACTTTATTGGATGAAGCGGGGACCTCGAAGACGACCTTCCACCTGGATGACGACGGTCAAAAATGACCTGAAACAAGCTCAGTTGGAGGCCGCCACAGCTCAGGACCGTGCAAAGTGGAAAAGAAGGACAAGGAAGGTCGACCCCAAGTAGATGGGATAAGGTCTAGAGAAAGAAGAATTTATTAAACTTTATTACAAAAATTGTAAGCAATCAACTGAAAGGTGGTGCATAGACAAGTGAGACCAAAGTAGGAGCAAAAATATTTTTTTTATACTTACCTAGTAATTGAGCCTATATTACCTACCTTATGCAGATTTACTAGTAATTTGTGTACTGCCATCTACGTAAGCAGCTAGTACTAATATTTATTTAGTCCACAAGTTTACTATTTGCATGCCCTCCAATAGCTTGTATGCCTTGGGTATCCGTTAGGTTAGTAATAATTTATCTTTGATGGTTCCCGGCAGAATAGAATAGGACCACTCCAAATCTTCCCGTGATGTCGTAGAAGGCGACTTAGGAAATATAAGCTAAACAAAGCTTATAAACATCAATGAGACCTCTGTAACCCGTCTGGCCAGCATCGACGTGGAGAGTGTAGGCCAAATCTTCTGGCTGCTCTGGCCAATTATGGCTCTGGAAGGTAGTACAGAGAGGGTCGTGCTCCTGCAGTGGAGACTAAAAGGGATCTGTTGATGACGATGATGACTTTTTAGCTTTTAGTACCAAAAAAGCTTTTTTTTTCATGTAAAGGACATACCTACATTCATATTTATAGTATAAGAAAAAGAATGGATGTCGCCCATTTACGACCTGCTTTCCTGTTCAAGCAGTTTCTCGGTAAGGGGTCAAACTTACATTATCGTTTCTATTCAGTTGGGCGTCTATTACATCTTGGTCGATGCTGCAAGGCAGGAAGAAATCGACAATGTCATACTGTCCCTTTGCAGACAAAACCAAGCGGTCCTCACCGATGTCCAAATCCAGATCTTTTAGCTCAATCTGCAAATATGTAATCTATTTTTAACCCTCCCCTCGACGTAATATATCATAAGCCTGAATGGATGAAGTGACTTTGATAAGTAGAGTTTCAGAGTTCCAAAGTCCCTACAAGGTACTCTTTAGAAGTCCGAAGCTCCTAGAAGGTCTTGCTCGGTGTAAACTGACCACAGATTGACTTTAATGGGGCAGGCAAATAGAGCATTTTAGATTTTGCTTCCCTAAGCAGACAGAGTCAACCGCAGTGGTAACCATCTTTTCTTTATCTGTCGCATCACATAGGATCCGACACTACATTAGTTATACTTACAGAGGATGGTATTTTAAATTCAGCTAATAAATATTCTATTTCTCCTGTTGGTGGTTCTCTTCGCAGCCGGTAGACAATTTCTTTCTTTGAAAGCTGCACTTTTGACGCCATCTGTACTTCTTCTATTAGCGGAGGTCTAGTTTTCTCTTCAACATTCTTAATATCTCTAATTTGTATCCTGTGGGACTGCAACGTACCAATCGACTTTCTATTTTTCAAGATTGTATACTTTTGCATATCCATTTCAAATTGGTATTTATCCTGCAATCCTTCAAAGACTACAGTAAGGAAAAAAGTTTGGAATAAATCATCTTTTTCAACTTTTTTGAAAAATTCAGGGTTTATAGCAACATCGTAGACAGTGGCATTTGCTCCAGATTTATCCTGTTCCGTCCTTCCTTCCCCGATGCTCATTGGGACCCTGTAACTGGAGGGATCCTCGGAACTAAGAATTTGCATCAGTTCATTGTTGGTGATGTCCCTTGGGCAGGGTATAGCGTCAGTTAGACATATGTTCACAAAAACTTTCTTATTGTCTGGCTTTGTAAATGTTTTGACACACATTCCTGGAACAGGACATAATGGAAAGTGACAAATGGTTTTATTTTTTTAAAAGACCATCACCAGGCCACGTGCTACTAACTGGACTTACACTGTCTTAAATACAGACGCTTACTTTATATGTAAAGTGTATAGGTATAGTTTGCTGAATTGATGTGCATGCTGTCGGCGCGCCACCAAGGCCACGTCTCTGTAAAAGCCGATGTCGCCTTTGAATTGTGCAGACATAATGCAACGAAGAGACTAAACTATACATTGCTTGTTTTAACTATTATTACAATTAAATTAATGATCGATCGGCCCTGCAAATAATCAATGATATTTCTTCAACCCATCTGTCCAGCGTGGAGGGTATAGGCCAAATCCTCTAGCTACTCTGGCCAAGAATGGCTCTGGTAGTACAGAGGGTCGTGCTCTTGCAGCGGAGACTAAAAAAGAGCTAATGATAAAGCCACATTTATGTAGAGACAACTCCATATATGTGGCTTTATCATTTTATCTGAAAGAATATTTACCAACTTCACTTGGTTTACTAACCTGGCCTAGGGGTAACCAGCTTTGATGGCACTGTATCAACAGAAGCTAACAATTTATTTATCTCTTCTTCCATCTCAGTTTCCTGTAAAATAAAACTATGTGAAATACATAGCACCTATGTACAAATGACAAGACCACTAGCTTTGTCTGTCATATGTGTATTTATACCTAATACTGACAAATTTTTCAAGTCGACATCTGAAATCCGTACATAATAATATATTTTTTATATTACTATCTTCTGATTTCTAAAGGCAAGAGTGTTAAGGGTGAAAGCAGCGAGATACTATGTCGATGGGTAAAAGGGTTTAAAATTAAATAAGTACATACCTTAACAATTCTCATATTTTTCTCCATTATACCGGGATCAACTTCTAAAGGCATTGTATTTTTAGTCATTTTGGTTACTATGGTGATTCGTGGTACCTATTTACCTATTATTTATATCGAAATCCAAAGCCCAACAATCTGTTTTTGTCAAAATCAAAATTAACAAAATCAATCACAATCAGTCACACACACAGGTTATTTTCTTTGCACACACAGGTCACACTGGTCACAAACATGCCTATGAAACTTAGAACATTGCAGAATTTTGATAAAAAAATTCAATAAAACGCCATCTAGTCACGAATCAGCTGACCTAACTCCTAATGCGTCTTATAGAATAGGAATATCAAATGGTGGAGAAATTCACCGTATGAGGTAGAACACGTGATAGCTCAGTTGATTAGGGCATGGTTATATAGCAGTGAAAGTATTTGGTATGCTGCTATGTATTTATTTATATATTAACAATGAGTTATTGCACTGTTTTGATATAAAATAATTAATAAAATATATGCAAGGGAATTTTCCGTGACGGCCGATTTGACAGGTTCGATATGAAGGGGCCATCCATGCGCGCGCACTGTTAGACGTGCGCTCGACGATGTCGTCATCTCTATGAGATTATTTACAAAGAAGGTTGGCGTACGGCAGGTCCGATACGCCACATTACTCCCCCGCTGAGACCGGTTCACGGTCGATAGTGCTGAAGATGAGCGGGGATCTTGCTTCGTTGGCAATCTGTGCATTGCTGAGTCCAGCGGGTGCAGTCCTTGCGCAACCCAGGCCAAATGAAGCGTTCGGCGATGAGTTGAGCGGTTGCCTTGGTTCCGGGGTGGCTCAAACCGTGCATCTTCTCGAAGACTTTCCTGCGGTAGGAAGGGGTTAGGTATGGACGTGGGTGATTTAATGAGATGTCGCAGTATAAATTGTTCTCAGGCAGTTTCTCGAGGATGAGGGATGATTTCTGCCTTAACAGGTCTTGCAGTTCAGGGTCTTGCTCCTGATCTCTTGCAAGATCTGCGAAGTTGATGAAAGATGAAATTTGTTCAATGCGGGACATAGCGTCAGCGACGACATTGTCAGAACCGGATATGAATTTGATGTCAGTGGTGAATTGTGAAATGTAATCGAGGTATCTGAACTGTCTGGGTGAGCATCCGTCTCTTTTGGTGGTGAAAGCGAATGTGATGGGTTTATGATCTGTGTAAACCGTGAACACTCTAGCTTCCAGCATGTACTTGAAGTATCGGATGCCTTCGTAAATAGCCAACAACTCTCGATCATATGGGCTATACTTCTTTTGTGATGACGAAAGTTTGCGGGAAAAGAAACCGAGAGGCTCCCAGCTGCCGTTGTTGTTCTGCTGCAAAACTGCACCAATGGCTCCGTCGGATGCATCAGTGAACAATGCCAGTTCTTTGTTGACATCTGGATGTGCAAGAAGTGCAGCTTGAGATAGGCAGTTTTTGCAAGCGTTGAAAACTGATAACATTTCTTCCGTCATGTTAATGGGAGTAGCTCCTTTGATATTGCCAGTGAGGGCTTTGTCGAGCGGTGCTTGAAGTTCAGCAGCTTCTGGTACAAATCTGCGATAGTAATTGAACATGCCCAAGAAACGTCGAAGTTGTTTAGCTGTTGACGGAGGAGGATAGGCTTGTATACTTTCTACCTTTTCTGTTAAGGGCTTGATACCATCTGTGGAAACAGAATATCCTAGGAACTGTATTTCCTCAACGCCAAAAACGCACTTGGACACGTTAATCAGTAAGCCGTAGTCCTTGAAACGCTCGAACAAGATTTCCAGGTGTTGGAGGTGTTCCTCTTCAGACCTGCTAAAGATCAAGGTGTCGTCCAAATATCCGTACGCGAAATCCAAGCCTTGCAGTACTCCATCGATGAACCTTTGAAAGGTTTGAGCTGCGTTTCGTAGATCAAATGTCATGTACGGAAATTCGAAGAGCCCGAACGGTGTTGTGATGGCATTTTTCGAAATATCAGCTTCTTCGACTGGGATCTGATTATACGCCTTGATCATGTCAATTTTCGAGAAGATCTTGGCACCTGACAGCTGGTAAGTGAAGTCGTTGATGTGCCTAATTGGGTAGCGGTCTGCAATTGTTCTCGCATTGAGAGCACGGTAATCACCGCATGGGCGCCAGCCATCGTCTTTCTTACGAGCGAGATGAAGTGGGGACGACCATGAGCTTTCCGAACGTCGTGCTGTTCCATTCTGCAACATAGCATCAAACTCCTGCTTTGCGATTTTTAGGCGATCAGGGGCCATTCTGCGAGGACGAGCTGCCACTGGAGGTCCTGGAGTCGTGCGGATGTGATGTTTAGTATTGTGCTTGGGTTCTGTGGGCCTACCTGCTGGCGTGGTGAGGGTTGGGTACTGCTTCAGCAAGTCCAGGTATTTGGAGTCACCGCTGATGGTCTGGACTGCTTCGGTCTCTGGCGAAGTGCTGTGACGACATGGGACTGTGATCCAAAGCGTTGTGAGTCCGTCAACCAGTCGATGTTGTCGGCAGTCTACCAGAAGATTGTAGTGCTGTAAGAAGTCAACTCCTATGATGGGCCTGGATACCTCAGCCACGATGAAGCGCCAGCGGAAGTCTCTACGCAGGCCAAGATCAAGGCACAAATCCAGAAATCCGTACGTATTAATACGGGTGTTGTTCGCTGCATACAGCTCATACGTAGTACGAGGACGGAACCCTTTGGCCATCGATTTGGGGAATACGCAGAGGTCAGATCCTGTATCAATGAGGTACTCTACCCGGGTCTTCCTGTCGACGACGAAGAGGCGGCCGTTTCCTTGCGGGCAGTCATTTGCCGCCACTAGTGGCTGCCGCTGGAGTTTTCCGGCTTTTTATATGCGCAGGGCGTTGTGCATTTGAAGGCCGCAGCACCAAACTTGCGGTGGTAAAAACATAGGCCATTACCACGTGACCGGGATCGCGAACTAGACCGATAACGTCTGAAGTTGGGCCAACTCTCTCGCGTGGCTAGCTGCTGTACTTGACTGCGCAGCTCCTCTATTTGCTTGGCCATACTCTCCATTATTCCTAAATACGGGTCAGCCGAAGAAGTTGTTGGTCTGACGTCACATACCTGGGAAGCGGGCGAGGCGATAGCGATTACTTTATCAGCCAAATCAGCTAATTTGTCTAGTGGTGAGTCGGTCTGCGACGCAATAATTGGCTGTATTTGCGAAGGTAAGCCATTACGCGTATAAATTCGTCTGAGATTTGAGGGCCCGCCAGATGTCTTAAGTGCCTTAAGAACTGCGAAGGTTTACGATTGCCCATTTCTTCTTTATTCAGGAACACTAAGATTTTTTCCTCTCTTGGGGCTGACATACGCTTCACCAACTCTCTCTTGAGCGTTTCGTATTTATTCTCTTTGGGCGGGTTCTCAATGACATCTGCGACTTCAACGGCATACTGATGTTCTAAGTAACTACACGCAGTATAAAATTTGGTAGTATCGGCTGTTATACCGGCTAATATGAATTGACCTTCTAATTGTGCGAACCATAGGTTTGGGCGGTCAGGCCAGAATGGCGGAATTTTGACGCCGACTTTAAATGTTTGTTGAAATGTACCTTGAGTTGGTTCGGCCGTTGGGATTCCAAAATTTTCATCCTTTTCCATCTTCGCGAAGTACGGTTGCGGTATCACGTCGGGGTCACCAATATAGCAGTGAAAGTATTTGGTATGCTGCTATGTATTTATTTATATATTAACAATGAGTTATTGCACTGTTTTGATATAAAATAATTAATAAAATATATGCAAGGGAATTTTCCGTGACGGCCGATTTGACAGGTTCGATATGAAGGGGCCATCCATGCGCGCGCACTGTTAGACGTGCGCTCGACGATGTCGTCATCTCTATGAGATTATTTACAAAGAAGGTTGGCGTACGGCAGGTCCGATACGCCACAGTCAAAATAAGAGCAACGTTGCGAGTTCAAGTCCCACTCACGCAGTATAGTTTTTACACCATTTAAAAATTTGATAGGAATATTAAATGATGGATAAATTCGACATGCGCGGTTAATCATTTAATAGCTCAGTTGTTTAGGCTATTGAATATAGTCGTATTTGAACCGAGATCGCGAGTTCAAGTCCCAGCTCACGGAGTAATTTTTTCACCGTTTTATTTCATATTATAGTCCTTTCGGGTTGCGAAAGCATGTTACCAGATGGCGCCACTGGTTTGATCTAATGTTAAAGCTGCAGTTTCTTATCTATTTTATTACATACAATATTAATCTATGGTCACAAATGGGTTACAATAATTTGTTGATTGATGACTGACAGTTATTTTGTTTGTTTGACAACTTTGACAGACAGTAACTTAGCTGACCGCAAAGATGAGAGGTTTAGACATTCCGCGATGTGCAGCTCAACAGCCTTGCTTCTGAATGGTTTTATCTTTATAAACGGTCATGGCATGGTAGACCTCCAGGGTTCCGTGCGTCCGGAGTTCTGTCTCCGGAGTTAGGATCTGAAATTCAGCATCTGAATATTTAGTCCGTAGACGGCCAGCCTTGAAAGGCCCGGAAGCGGTAGATACATTCCAAGCTCTTTGCGGCACCTATCCGCTACCGGTTAGTGACAGTGACAGATGTCGTGTCATAATAAACGTCAAACGTCACGCTGGGTCTGGGACGGACGACGTCGTTTCAAGAACGATTGAGTTGAGTTGACGATTGTTGCGAGTGAGAGAGAATTCATCGCAATCTAGGTCGAAAAGTATAGTTGCTAGCTTTTATAACAATCTGCATAATTTTACAAAATATGTAATTGGTGATAAAATGGTTTGAGTTACTTCATCAAAATAAACGACACATAACCTCGGTTTGACTGAAATTTTAATCGGTTTGTAACATTCTTATAATCAGAATACTTTGCCATATTTTGTGCTGTAATACTTGCTTCACGCAGTATATTCTCACTTCCTTTCTAGAAACTACATTTACTGATAGAACTTCGTGATATGCAGTGAATATTTTATTTATACATGTCGTAAAAATATAATATCTGCTAGGAAATGCACCTTATCAATTTGTGACTGTACTTACATTTTGCATACGTAATACCTATGCATTATCAGCTGTATTATGCTTTATGGGTGTAAACTTTAGTATGTTTATTGCAATGTTCACCTTCTGTTCCATACTTTCACTATGCATTCATTTTAGAATTTATTTAACTGATGAATACCTACTGTTAGTAGTTAGCATTGATTTGATTGTGTACATTCGATTGTTACTTATAGCTAAGAGCAGAGGAGGTAAAAGAGAGGTTATGTTTTGTTTGATATTAATTAAAAATCAGTCTTCATAAACAAAAAAAACTTAAAAATATAAAATAAAATATTTGGTATAAATATATAAGTAAATACAAATTTTTGTAAGTCAAGTATCCAATCCAGTCTAGTACCAAGTATAAAGTAGTATGAAAGAGGGGTCTTTCAGCTAAACGGTTGTATATTTGTTTGTTTAAATTAGCTGATGTGTCTACATCAGGCACTCTTAGAATTTGTTTAATAGTCTTTACATATACACAAACCCTCTTATTCATAAAAAATATGAAACATTTGCTAAACCTATTTTAGTTAAAATATGTTTTGTCTCGTCCCTACTATGTCAAATATTTAAAAGAGAGATAAGGACAGAACATATTTTAACTTAAATACCTAGGTTCAGCAAAATTTCATATTTTTTATGAATAAGAGGGAAAATGTCTAACAATATATGGACATGTGAAAAAATTTACAGCAGTACTATAACTATATATAACGAAGTTAAAAGGAAAACTATCAGAGCTAAGTAGGGTTTACAAAATAAAGAGTTATAGTCAGACAACTTATTAACATTTTTGTCGTTAAACTGTGAGGCGTGAGGGAACCTAACAAATTATTTGATTGTTACAGAAAGCACTTACCGTATGCATGGCATAACCAACATGGCTGACAACTTCACTACCAACTATGGTGTAAGAGAGTTGACTTTGGGAGCAAGTTTCACCAACAACAAGGCTTCACAATATCATACTATTAAATGTAAGTATACACCATAGTATTGTGTTTTAATGAAGTTTTGCTAAGATGTGAAATACATTGCATATAGAAAAGGCCCATAATTCTGTGTTCCTTAATAATTATTAATATTTTTCATAACAAAAAAACCAACTTCAATACCAGAAAAGCTAAATATTCAAACAATTTATACTTAGATACCCTTAATAATTGTATACTTAGAACAAAAAAGAAGTTTCCAAATCGGTCTAGGCCTCTTCAAGTAAACGGGGAAGAAACATAAAAAACAAAATAACAAATTGATAAGCTACTGCTTTTTTGAAGTCGGTTAAAATGGAGCTAAAATAGCTATTTATTATCAACTTGTTAGCCTTTCCCAAATTTATATATATGTATACTAGCTGTTAACCCGTAGCTTCATCCATTTTTAATTGTAACATATTTGAGAGACCGTCTGTATGGTTTACTTTAAAAACGACTGGGAGCGAAACTGATGTATTAAAAATTACTTAAATAGGTATATGTACATTCCTATTGTAATTTATGCCAATCAGCTAATTAGCATGTTACTTTATTGAAGTCGGCATTACATGACGAAACTTCTATGTTAATGTTAGTATTTAAATACTTTTCATAAATGTTGCAGACTATGTAATTTTTATGCTGGTACTAAAATTTTTAACCTTTTGATATTTTTCATAAAGCAATCTAAATTTAAACTTACTCGTCAGGCTGACATGCTAAAAAATAAAGCGCAGCCCAAAAACTTGAACCAAAAGCCACCAGATGCCAGGCCTTCCTTATTTTCTCACTAATAATTTATGTGCTATTACGTAGTTTTAGTATGTAATTTCAGTTTTCACATACTCGCTAATTTGAAAACAGGGCTGATTTGCTGGTACTGGGGCCCACACTCAATTTTCTCCTAAAGTCTCAGGGCTGTACTTGTATTAACAAATTGGCTCTGTTTTCGAATTAGGGAGTATGCATGGACTGAAAATACATACTAACACTACTTAATCGATTGCACACAAATAAAAGGATGTAATAATATGTGGTGTTGCAGATGATTTCAAGCCAGCCTCAGTGGACGTTAACAAGATGGCGTCCGTAGACGTCGGAAGTAATAATCAAGTGACTGTCACAGTACCACATCTTGGTAAGTTTTTCGTTTACATATATATAGTCTATGCTTTGTCGCCAACATAAGTTATATTGTATTTTTTAAATAAATAATAACTAACATATTTGCCACAGATGGAGCAGGGGTGCCACAAACTGTATTCAAAGGAAGTCAAAGGCCTTACACGAAAGAGTGTGTGCTTATAATAGACAAAATAACAGGGGAGATGACTCTAGAAAAACTCTCCAGCAACATACAGGTGAAAAAGACTAGGTGAGTAGACCCTGAATATACCATTAAGTGCTTAAAGGGTGCTCTACATGAATTTTCCGGGACCCAGTGCTGCCCCCATTTGAAAAAAAAAAATATTTGAAAGGAATTCTTTTCAAATAATTTATTTGAAATGAAACCAAAGACCCAAATAGCTAGTCAAAATAAAAATTCAGAAACAAAAAAATTAGACTAAAATTCAAAAGTAAAAACGTGAGATTAATAAGTAGCGTAATAAGTCTGTCGTTCGCCGCACGAGTACCTAGTACGTATTCGAGTTCATCGCGGTCACGCGGCAGTTTTGATAGAGACGGGCGTTACTACGTGGACTCGATCGAAAAACATTTTCGCAACTTTTTTATCTTATATCGTACACGAATTTGGATTACTTATATGGATAGAGGAATTTATTTACAATACATTTTTTTTCAAAACCATTAAAAAATTCTGCGTGTAATATATATGTATGTATCTGTTAAATGTATTATCTACAGTCAACCATACTATGTACTTCCAGACAGGAGTCGTCCATTAAACCGCGCCCGCTTACGCCGGTCACAGCGGACTTCACGAACACGACGCAGCGGTCGTCCTCGCGCACCCGAGTGGCCACCAACCGGCGGACTGCCACAGGTCCGTTTTTTACCCATTCATGTTCATATCATAGAGCCGTTATGCAAGAGTTGAGCGGTGGATTATCAAGTATCCACCTTACGAGTCAAACCTCCAAGACTCAAAGGCCACTTTTGACGTGACGGTGAGCGAAAAGGTGGAACAAGGAATCAAAATAGTGATGGCCGCATCGCCTATTGACATGATACCTTCGAACGGCTTCTATGATCTGCGCGGGAAGAGAAGCAGCTGGTACATTCTAAGTTTTTTATTTTCTCCTAGACTAGCATGGAAGGTTAATTTACTATATGCTATAAACAGGTAACTCACATCAAAAGTCAGCTACTGGCCAACATGTTTCGACCTCATCCGGATGACGCCTTCGTGTGGGCGTCAAGAATCACATTCGCCCTGAAGAAGACCTCCGGATGAGATCGAAACATATCGGCAAGTAGCTGACTTTTGACGTGAGTTACACGTTTATACCATATAGTGTCTGTGACTCACGTTAGTTTTAAGGCGGAATACGAAGAGAATTGTCGAAACTTCATGTATTTCTGTTCACTAGAACTTTGGCCTGAAGTGATTCTAAGCGTTAAAACATTTTTTGTAGGTTTGTTCGGATACTTCAAAAGGTGCCGCCTTCTTAAAATTTTAAAATAAATCTATATACCATTTAAAAAAAATGTTAAGAGGAGACCCCAAGAGCTATAGAAATGAAAAATAGGTATTTATAAAATCTATTGCTGGCGCGCTGTGCCCGAACTACAACCGAGCAAGTGCGATAGAGACATACTGCAGCTTGGACTGAAAATACCTATTAAAAGAACAGAAAATCAACGACTCGTAGTCCCCTGATTTCTTCTCCAAAACTTAACCGATATAATTACTTTTTTCATTACGAATTAACAAAGACTTGAGCGGTGTTCCTGTTTAAATTTTTTTTAAGTTTAATTTGTTTCATGTTTTATGTTTGAACACAGCGGAAAATCTGGCCATTTTTTTAAGGTTTTTGAACGTTCATATCTCTTTTAATAAATAATTTATGAAAAAAAAAAAAAAACGAAAACATAGGGACATGCTAATAGCGGCTATAGATATTTAGGAAAAAATATAACTGTACCGGCATTATCCAGGGAGGAAATAGGGGACTACGTTTGTATGGAAAAACGGCCCCTGTGTTTCGTCTTAAGAAATGATATCTAAAAAATTATTTTTCTTCCAAAACTAAGGATATAAATTGAGGAAAAAATATTTTTACTTAAAAATTTTAGTATTGTGATTCGGAACGTGCCGCCCGCCTTTTTTATTTTCGATACAAAACAATAGTTAATGAAGTAATTCATAAAAACCGATAAATTCTACATTCTGCGTCATTCCGTTCATTCCCTCCCCCGCCCCCCGCTTCACAGTCAAACGAAATAATATGTGAAAGCATGCGGGCTGCTTTGCGGATCGCCCCGCACCTCATCTCCTCAGAGTCTCCTCGTATTCCGCCTTAACCAAAGAAGGTTTATTTATTTATGAAAAAAATCTGATTTAATTAGAACTCCTTACTCTTGTTTATAACGCAGCTAGCGGCCCGCCCCTGCTTTGCTCAGGTATGTATACTTATTAACTTAGATCTAGGCGTACATACATACATTCATACATGGAAAGGGACACACGACGGGTAGCGACTTTGTTTTATACTGTGTATTGATACCTACTTTAGTGTTATGTATTCAAGTATTATACTCGTAGTATCGAGTAACTAGTATTGAGATGTAGACTGGTTCCAAACAATATTACTTTATTTTCCAAAAATAATGGACCCATATTTTTTCGTTTGGCAAAGTAGTAAAAATTTACAAGGATACAGCGCATCGAAGTTTCAGAGTGGAGGCGATTTACGTCACCGTATAATAAAAATCGTACTTGATCGTGACGTCATGCGAAATTGAAATGCGCTGTATCTTCGTTATAGTATACTACGACTACGAACAATAGAGGTCGGTAGGGGCAGTAAAAATGTAAATCCGCTACTGGTCATTGGTACAAAGTTATTGTTGTTTATAATGTAATTAATATGACCAGCGAAGTTACAAATTGTAAGGTATCCCGGTAGTTATTTGTAATTGTAATGTGCAGGCGCAGCCGGAAGCGGACAGAACCAAGTGAGGTTTAACGGGAGCGCGCCAAAACCAGCTCAGAACATGGTGCGCTCCCCGCATAGAGTCAAGACATCGCCGCCACAAGCCCCGTAAGTCTTTAATTACTTATTAGTTCGCCCCGTACGGTGAACTCGCGAACCCCATAACTCGTCAACCCCTCGACCGACATGGCTCATGATCGAACTTCTATTAGTTACATCTACACGCCTACAAAATATCATAAAGCTTTGATCAAAACTACTCGAGTTATCGTCGAACAAACAAACTTACAAACAAACGCCGGATTGTTCAAGTAGACTCAGAGAACTTCGTTCGCTCGTTCAATAAGACATGAAGAGTTCCATCTGTGGGACCTCGACCTGTCCCGGCGCTCTAGGCGAGTTCCCACATAGAAGATACTAGCTGTGCCCGCGACTTCGTTCGCGTGGTTGTCGGAACGTAATGTTATATAGCCTAAAGCCTTCCTCTATAAATGGACTACCCAACAAAAAAAGAATTTTTCAAATCGGGCCATTAGTTCCTGAGATTAGCGCGTTTAAACAAACAAACAAACTCTTCCGCTTTATAATATTAGTATAGATTAGGAGAAGTGGAAAATAGAGACTCGATAAACGATGGATTATATGAAATTTATTATCTGGTACTGACTGTTACATACTAGTATAAAATAATAATAGTTAATTTATTATGGTACAGCAGATAGAGAGGAGCAAGTGATCAGCTTCAGAGATGATGGTGGAATAGAATGAGTCAAAAGGGGTCAGCCAATGATTTGAAAATGGAATTAAAAAGAATATGAAATGAAATGAAGAATGAAAAACGGAATGAGATGAAGAATGGAGGTTTGAACATGATGCATGCAGCATCGTTACACATCAATTTCTCGAGGATTCCACCATCAGACCTTGACCTGGTGACAATAGAGCCAAATTGCATATATACCCTTTCAAATCAAAACAATATATTCTAAACGGAAAATTTTTATTTATTTACATTTATTGCACACAATCTTACCTATGATGGATTGATAACAATGGGTCAAAGTCAAACTTAATGCTAATGCATTATCTACCAGTTTGCCTTTGGGTCATGTCTCTGTGTTTGTGCCCTATATAGCTTAGGGCATGTGCGGGCTATTAGTGTAGTCCATTAATTTATTTATTCCTTTTGTGTCAGATGGTCTGCCGGCGGCAACAGCACGCTAGCATCGCTTCCCATGATCGGGCTAGACGACCTCGCGCCCTCGCATAACCCCGCGCATAATCCCGCGCACAACCCAGCGCACAATCCCGCGCATAATCCCGCGCACAATCCCGCGCACAATCCCGCGCATAACCCCGCGCCGCAACACAACGGGTACCGTCCCGAGCGGCACGAGCGGCCTGAGCGACACGAGCGGCCCGAGCTGCAAGAGCGTCCCGAACGGCACGAGCGGCCCGAGCTGCAGGAGCGGCCCGAGCGGCAGGACAGGCCCGACCGGCCGGAGCGACAGCTTGCGGAGCGAGCGCAGCCCGACGTGCGCGGTCATGGCAACTCACACGTACCTGCTCCAGTGGCGGTGAGTACCAGTTGAGGGGGAGGTGGTCTGGATGTATAATTTTATTACGTGTTGTCCAAAGTGTTAGGCATACCCAAGTAACAATTTCTTGTCCTATAGCAGTCCATAGAACGTATCTCAAACACTACTTTTGGCACTATAAAAGGCCGAAGAAGGTCGAGTAAAGCCGATTTGGCGCAATTATATCACCAATAAGTGACATAGTAGAACCGTAGTAGTGTTAGCGGTGACATTTTAGCTCTATAAAGTTGATATAATAGTGACTCATATGACCAATTATTGAGATAAGGGGTACAGTAACGGGGTCTTTATTATTTACTTCATTCATACAAACTAAATTTTGTACGGACCCACATTGCGCTGATTTGGCGTACGTTCTAATATAAAGGACATACATACGCCATTACAGGTCAAAATTATCATTTAAAAGTAGCAGTTCCCTACTTTTATGTACCTTATTTATTCTATAAAGGTGATTAAATATCAGCTATGTACGTTATAGTGTTTAAAAAGAACATCTAAATCCATTATAGAAGTGTTTGGCATTATAAAAGATCAATAGTCACGTCTGCTGCCATAAGACTATAATAGAGATTGAAAAACAATTAAAACACTTTTAATTGCTGTAGAAGTGTCCATAAAATCGATTATAAACCAAAAATGCTTTATTGTGGCGTTGTTAACACTACTAAAGACCATGCACTATTGCAGTGATTTGTGAAACCACCATGTCGCTAAATGCTTGTATTGTTAGTTATTCATCACTGCTATAACGCAATATATATAACGGTAATCAGGGAATCCATAAGGAGCAAATAATATACATAAAGGTGAATTTAAACACTACTATAGAGTATTATTGCTCTGTACTGGCTATATTTGAAGCTTTTATAACACCTGTCAATAATGGCTCTATAAAATGGTGAAGTAAACCTTTACATCGACAGGTAATAGAATAATTTGGCTCTATAGTTTATAGAGCAAAAACGCTTTACTAAACGCTTCTATAGAACCCGTAGGTATCGCTAAAAACCTTTATACGACGTTTACTCAACCTTTTTGTGATATAAACCTAAGTTATAGGTCCAAAATGTTACTTGGGTAATACTTCTTTGACATATTTAAATCTTGGCATAATACGTTATTGACATGAGCTATATTGGCCGTTGCCTAAAGTTATAAGCCATACTGCTTTTTAGTCTTAGTCAAAGTCGAATTTTCTTATTCAATGTAGGATTAATATATCACTTATTGAAGACCATTATTTTTAGTGCAAAACTACAGACTTAGTAGTCTGCGTTTCGGAACGATTCTAGTGTTATATGTATAATATAAATTTATATCAAAATACAAAGGTAATGTAAAACATAAATTGAATGTTATAAATAAATGTAGGTTAAATAACAAGGTTCTAGGGCCACCCTTATTCCGCCACTATGATTTTTTTATCAAAATTTTTACTAGTCATTAAATTGCCTAGATATGAATTGGAAGTTCTTTATTCAAACATATCAATGTATGCATAGAGTTATTAATATTTAAAACTATTATGCGTAGTTAACCTTAGGACTCATAACAATATGTTTAATAATAATAAGGATAAACACACTTATGCCTAATATGATATGCGTTATCAATTGATTAAAATATTTATACCTAATACCTAGTATAAATATCGTTATAATAAATTTTGTTTCATTTAAAATTATGCATCCGGACCCGGATCCGTCACCCGCGTTGTTCCCGCGACTAGTAGGGTGCCGTTCTCGTACTCGTACGCAACCCTAAAAATACTTGTCTAATCCCTGTATTCTTAACGTTAAAACAAACATTTTCTATGGAATTTTTATGAAATATCACACTGTGACGTCATAGTCTCATGACTCTTAATATCAGTTTTTCATTAATAACTAATCATTAATAATTCTAAAATCACGTTCAAAATTGATGTGAAAAAGATCAAAATAATGTCACTTGTCATTGTAGTGACATTATTTTGTGACTTTTATTATATTTCTTATCAGTACAAAATAATTTATCTGTTACCCAGTGTACATTCCTATTACAGCGGTCTGCGGCGCCAAATCAGGAAGACAGCTCGTCCTCGTCGTCCAGCGACAGTGACAGCAACAGTGGCAGCGACAGCGACAGCGACGACGACAGCGCCGCGCTCCCCACGCTCACCAACGGTAAGGGTTGTGGCCTATAAACGTGTTTAGTGTACTCACAAACTATGAGAGACACGGCCTCACGCGGCGTACTCTGCTATCTCTTTCGCACGTAGAGTTTGTGACAGAGATAGACTGAACACGTCGCGTGCGCCCGCTTAACGTAGCGGACTTATGTTGCTCGTAAGTCGTAGTTGTATAAGTTCAGTTGAAATGTTTGCATCAGTCAGGCACAGGTATGGCACTTCATAGAAGCGGAGTTTCATTTATGTCTACACCACTACAAACGAAACTATACATCCGTGCACACGTCAATGCGTGTGTGTTCACCCGCTCTCGCCCTGAGACACGGCGAGGATGGGGGAGAGGTGTGGGGACGGGGAACGGGGACGCTTATTAGTAGATAATAGATAAGGACAAATCACACTGACTGAGCTAGCCCCAAAGTAAGTTGAAACTTGCTTTATAGGGTACTAACTCAATGATACTACCCATATTTTATAATAAATACATACTATACTGGCTGATTTTTTATCCACCAGCTAAGTTTTTGGAGCAAGTTCAGTCCATGATACTGAACTATTCTATAAAAAAAGTTATTAAACATCGATAAAATTTTTCGTCCTCCCATACGAAATCCGTTTGGTTGAGTGCTGATTTGTATGGGAGGACGAAAATTTTTTATCGACTTTTATTAACTTTTTTTTATAGAAAGTTGTTCAGTATCATGGATTGAATTTGCTCCAAAAAATTAACAGGTGGATAAAAAGGCAGCCTGTATATATAAACAGGCAAGACCGAGGACAATGTGAAAAATGCCATTTTGCAACTTGCCCTGGCTGGGGATCGAACCCAGAACCTCCGGATTGGCGGATTAGCGTATTGACCACCACGGAGGTCGTCATATTGCGCGGGACCTTAGGAGATTCCGTTCTGTATAAAATACTATTATTAATTCTGTCCCTCAGGCGTGGCGCCCGCACTGCCGAGCGACGTGCTCAACGACGACCTCTGCCTGTCCGAGTCGGGCAGCGACTCCGACTGACCGCCGCAGCGGGCGCGCCGCGGGGCGCCGGGGGCCCGCGGGGCGCCGGGGGCCCGCGGGGCGCCGGGGGCCCGCGGGGAGCCGGGGGCCCGCGGGGCGCCGGGGGCCCGCGGGGAGCCGGGGGCCCGCGGCCGGCCGGGACCCGGCTACGTTTGCAGGGTACATGTACGAGTTAGAGGCTGTGCACCGACGAAAGACTGCCCTTATTTATTAAAAAAGGAATTTCTCCAAAACGAAGACGAAAATCAAACTTGTGAGTGTTTAGAAAACCACTTAAATTATTTTTTAAACGACTTCAAAAAGGAGCCTCTTAATTCGAATGTTATGTTTTTACTTTTTATGTACGTTTCCCTTCGATCATATATTCTATAGATGCACAGAAATCAAACTAAATATTGTCCCCGTGTCAATACATACATACATATATACATATACCATTTCAAGTATTGCGAAAAAAATTATAGTGTCATACAGTTTAATCTAATTTAAACCTTAAGTTACTGAGATAAACGTGGAAATAAATCCGTATAGTTCATAATATATTACCTTCTGGTTAGATGACAAGATAAGGCAATAACATTTTATGACACTCAGAAAAATCAAAATGAAATAACACATATCCAAAAAAACTGTATTAGAAAATGAACCCTTATCGAGTCAATTTGTATGAAAATCTAACGCAAAACCTCTCAGATGGTACCTCAGCCCGTGAAACTGATCAACTTTTGTTCTACAACTTTCACGACACCAAAAAATTTTAATTGAATTTTCATACAAACTGATCGAGTCAATTTGTATAAAAATCCGAATTTTATTTTTGGCATTTTGGGAATGTTGTAGAACAAAAGTTGTTCAGTTTCACGGGCTGAGGTACCATCTGAGAGGTTTTGCGTTAGATTTTCATACAAATTGACTCGATACGAACCATCTGAGAGGTTTTGCGTTATTTCATTAACACATATACTGGCTAATTTAACACTTACTTTGACACTACCATGTGTGTGCATAAAATAATTTTAAGTTATCTAAATATTCACAAAAGATATTTTGATTTTCATCTTCGTTTTCGAGAAATAAAATGAGGGCAACACTTTCATTCGTGCACAGGCTTAAACATCGACATTCTTAACCCTTAATAAGAATTATAAGACAGTAGGTATAGTTGAAAATGATTGTTTTTGGACCTTATCACCAAGGCATAATGTTAAATTTTTGGTGGTTACATATTTACCACTTCCATAATAAAAAGGCTTAATATAAATAAAACACGGATTAACTTTATTATTTGATATAAACCATTACCCACCCTAAACACCTAGAAACTGGCAACTATTTCATTTGGAAATGACACCTTAATTTGGGCGGATAATGGTTTAAACCTAGTTATAAATTTAGTAATGAGACAGCTGCTTTTCCCGCGCCGATCTTGGTAAGTCGAAAGGAACCATTTTCACTGGTCGATACAGCCCGTGTTCGGGTCGCGAACGATTTTCGGAACGCATGCGAGTAGCCGTTTTCACTAGTCCATAGAGTAATGTACAGTCGATATACAGCATGCGGGGAATAACCGCAGACGGCGTAACGACCACTGTGCCGACTTGTGGCTTTCATTGGTCATTAGCCCGCCTAGGGGGAGTCCCCTTTACATGCCTAGATCTATAATGGATCTACTGAGAATGATCGATACATGCTGTATAATTACTGAGTTATCGACCAATAAAAATGACCCATTTCCTGGCATAACTTATAAATAGGCGATAAAATAGCTACTTGTAAAATAGTTATTTGTATATATTTTGTCAATATAGCCCTAGTACGGGCAAATGCTTCTACTCATTTATTCACTCAAGCTTCCTAATACGAGTACATACATACATAGCAGCCTCCAAATTAGGGCAACAAGGAGGCGGCAAAGTTTAGCAAGCCTGTTTGACTCAAATATGGATTTAAGAACAGTCATCTGTTTGGGATGTTCAAGATGGCTCCTTCTTAAAATGGTCTAAGGTTCAGTTCAGACAGAGGAAAAGTGCTCGCGCCGGCTCGCGCTTTCTCTAGCCGCAATTCACACCGAGAGCAAAAATGCGCTTCGAGCGAGCGAAATGTGCATCATCGAAAGAATGCTCGAGACCGCGCGAGCCGACGCGGGGAAATTCACCGGGGTTGCGAATACATAGGAATATCCCCGTCAATACACGCAAACTTTCCGCGAGCACGTCAGAACTTGCTCGCGCGGTTTCGGGCGTGCTCGAGGCCTCACGGGCAGGCGCGCGACCGAGTCGCGAGCATGCACCAAACGACGCTTGAAGCCTCCGCCAAGATTCATACAATTTTATACTTTAAGCAATGGTAATACGGTTGTAATTTTAATGGAACTAGTAAATTCCGCGAGCATTTTTCCTCTGTCTGAACTGACCCTAAGGGTTTAAAAGGTTCATCCTGCCAAAGGAAACCTTTTGATCACTAAACGCCGTATTTTGGATTCTTATGTCGTGAACAAAGAGGTTACTACAAAAAAGCGCGAGTCTCGAGAGGATCTTTCCAGCTCGATGTAAACAGCAGTAGCAAGACTACTGCTCTTTTTATGATCAACTGCTAATTTGAAGAGTTAACTAATTAATATATTTATAAGGCTTGAGATTACGTCAAGCGGACGCCCGCGATGGGTTCAGTCCATCTCTGTCACAAACCCTACGTGAGGACAGAGATAGTTGAAACCGTCGCGGGTCTCCGCTTAACGCAGTTTCAGACTTAAGAGTAGAATTTTGCTCATCACCTTTGTTGTGGGCGCCACGGCACCGGGTCCCTCCCATAAATGCAATGCTATACTTGTGAGAAAGCCACTGAATGCCAGTGGTGTATTTACATATTTATGTAAAAATAGGAGATATTACTGCAATGTTATGCCGCCAGAGTGCATTAGCGCAGATCTTAAACAAATGTTTGACAATGACAAGTACATCAAAGTCGCAATGAATTTGTAAACATATGTAATTATTTAAATGGCCATTTGAAAGCCATAACACCACAGCACTGGTTTTGAATAAGTGAATAATGAAAAAACTTAAAAATAAATTCTTTTATAATAATGTAGAATGACAGCAGATTGTTTACTGTATATGCTAGTGCCGCCTTCTGCGCCGAGTTTTGCGTAATATATCCTATTGTCATAAAAGCTACTGCGTCGAGATCTAGATTATGAAGGTTCTAGACTAAGCTACGACACGTCAAACTTACCAACATTCATTTTTGAAGGGTTATATAATCACAGAAGGAATAATACCTCTTTAATGGGAATCTAACAAATTATGCTGAAACTATTTTAAGGGCGAATCCAGTCCATGATACTGAACAACTTTTCCCAAGGAACATGTAACGAAATATGAAAAAATATTTTTTGGCTTTCCATACAAAAGACCAAAAATTATTTTTCATATTTCGATACGATTCCTTGGGGAAAGTTGTTCAGTATCATGGACTGGATTCGCCCTTAAAATAGTTTCAGTATATTGTTAGACCCTGTATATGAAATGAGTGCCCCATGGCCCCATAGTCTCTGATCGATGGGGTGATGGTGAATACCCGGTCTGAGGCTTTTTACTACCGTCCAAATTTGATATATGTACTATTGTGCGTCTCCTGGCCAGAAAGTGGCGTTTTATGCTCGAAACAGATAGCACATTTATCGAGTCGTTATTTCACCTTGCTGTGTTATGGTTATGAACAATACATTGTTCACACCGCGATCTATAGAAAATCCTTGATAAGAAATATTTTACAAGAATTGCCTTTTTTGTTTTGTTTTGTATGTATAAAATCATTTATTTACATATGAGTAATATTTAACTAAGTATAACAAAAAAAAATAAAGTTATAGTGTAAACACATGAATATAGTATTTCTATTTACATAATATACATATGCACACAATATACAGGGTGTAAAAATTTTTCGTCTTATACAAATCAGCGCTTAGACAGACGGATTTTATATGGGAGGACAAACATTTTTTAACGATATTTAATAACTTTTTTTGTCGATATTTAATGACTAAAAGTTCAGATTCGTAAAATGTCAGATTGGCATTTGCATCATTTGATTACAACCACAGAATTAATATAAGTCTAAACTAACGGCTAAAACAATGTGTAAAATGAACTACTATGTATAAGAATATGAAAAGAGAAGATCTGTGACTTTAGTCTTATCTTTTGTCAGTTAAGACTTAAAAAATGTGAATATCTACAGTGATCATTGTTTTGTCAATGTGTCCTCTTTGGCGCTATTGTGGCCTAACCAGGTTCCATCTTTGCCAAGGTCTTAACAAAATATATTTTTCTTATTAGTCGTCTAGCTACGCCATTATGTACAATAAAGAAGGGGGGGGGGGGGCGCCCCGGGTGTCACCCGAGACTTCTATTTGTGCCCCCCCCCCCTCTGTTGCAAGAAACCCGCCCCTCCTAAAAAAGTACATCCGGTACTGTTGGGTGCCACCCGGTGCTGATATTGTACCGGGTACCACCCACGCCCGTCTGTACAGGAAGATGTTTTCCAGTGCGAAAATTTTCATGTTACTAATGACCATAACCGTAACACTGATTCTGAGCATCAGAAAGACATTCAGTCTCATTCGTTTCCATCCAAATTTTACCATGGATCTTATGGGGGAAGGAGGTTCCAGTTTGTTTTCGTCTTTCGCCCGGTCGTTTTTGGGCAATGTTATTAGTATCATGGACGGAACTTGCTGGTTAAAATTGCGCTTTGGAAAAAGAAAAGAAAACTGTACAGTCGTGGATAACTACTATCCCTCCCCTTTTTCAAACACGCGGCCTTTGTGACGCGCCGATTTGTTAAATTGGTGTGGATGCTGCACACCAATTTAGCAAATTGAACTATATACGCGCTGGGGGGACTTCTTTTACAATAAGTACCTAGGGATGGATAAAAGCCTGCGAAATATCATGGCCGACATTGTTGGTACAAGCAGCGTCATTTGGTAGTTGTCCGCGACTGCATGTCTATTTTATTTTATGAAATGTAGAATAGTTGATTCGAGTTAGCACCAAATAAATTAAATACAATCTAGAATGACGAGTAAAAATCTCAAAAAAAGAACATTGAAAATTAAACTTAATGCCACGTATATAAAGTTTATTATTTCCATAACGGATACTTTTCAATACCTCACGTACCCAAAAATGTTATAAGCGTCCCTTTAACTGCCAGTGCAAAGTAGGAAAGGATACCTTTAACTTTAGGTATCTTCTTAAGAACGGCTTTGCTACTTCGTAGGCATTCTAGATTGTATATACTTATAATTTCTTTGGTTAGCACTTCATAGCATAGCATAGTTATATTTTATATGTCCGATACAGCTTCATGCGCCATGTTTAATTTTAAGCCTGGAAAAGAATGTTGCGGTCATGCAACAAGGGAAAGGCTAGAGTTAAATGTATCTTACATAGTGGAATTGAGGCTCGTTAAATACTCGCTTGTACATTAATATCGTAATTGTAAATACCCGATGTATTATTATATTATTTTTTAAAGGAATACAATATCATTTTATCAATTAAATTGTTTTGATATTGAAACCCAATACTTCTCTTTCTCTTCCCTTTAGTTTTTAGGGTTTGTAAAATTAAAGAATTGAATTTTCAGTTACACTAATTTGACTATTTTATTTTTAGCTGAAATTATGTACAAACTGAACTCCAAATCAGATATTTATTTCAGAGAAGATAAATAAAATAATAAATAACCATACTATTTATGTATTTACATCATTCCATCTACTACATAATAAACAATACAATTAGTAATTTTTATATTAAGGTGAAGATATAGGCAAATGGCCTTGAAGTGTCGCCCTCATTTGAAATAAATTGTTAACGCGTAAATATGGAGATAATGTCCATATTGCTCTTCGTCATGCACTGGATAGCCCTGTAAATTATTTTATGAACCACCGTTGAAAGTATTTACATTAGTCCGTCTAGCTTTAAAACTTGCCTCCGCCAAAAGTGGCCACAGCAAGTTTTAAAGCTAGACGGATCACCAATAATAGTTTCAACGGCAGTTCATAAAATAATTTAAAGGGCTATCTAGTGCATGACGAAGAGCAATATGGAAATTATCACCATATTTACGAGTTAACAATTTATTTCACACTTCAAGGCCATTTGCCTATATATTCACCTTAAGGTCTAACAAAATATACTGAAACTTTCGAAATATAAAAAATTTATTTTGCTTTCCATTTCTTTAGAACCTCTTTCTGTGGATCTTGTTTCTCATTTCTGATCAGTCCACGTGTATGGTAAGCCCAAATGAGGCTTGGGGTAAGTTGTTCAGTATCATGGACTGAATCTACCCTTAAAAAAAGTTTCAGTATATTTTGTAAGATTATTCATTTTGGGATTAATAAAAACTATAATTGTTCAGGTTCTTCCTTTCTTCTCAACTCCTTGAGCTTTTCCTCAAAAAATCCTTTTCTGTGCACTAAAGCCAACCGAGGCTGGCGCACGAAGAAGTTTTCATTGCCTAACTTACTGTACTTCCTTTCACCTTCACTGCCCATCAACTCTCTCAAAGCTTGATTTCTTTTTAGCAATTTGTCATAAAAGATGACTCCACTCTTAATGAATTCAGGGCCAAGGTCACAAAGCTGCTGGTCTACTTTAGTCTCATAATGAACTTCTGTCATGTCCTTCATGAGGAAATAAGTACCTAAACCAAACAAACCTACAATAGAGTACAAGGTAGCCCGAACAGGTGTTGGTGCAGAATATAAGTTGAGCCTATGATTGAGATATTGTGTGAAGTTATAAGCTGCGAATACACACATAAAGGGATAAACTGATTCATATATCACTTTGTTGTTTTGTGTCATGAGAATTTCGCGGCATATTGCAAACTTTTGCACATTTTCAGGAAGAATCATTGCATCGGCCAGTTTTTGCCCGGTTTCTGATCTCCAATTAATAGTCTCTTGATTCACCTGAAAACAATAAACATCACTGTTCCTTAATTTACATAACCATATTATTCATCAGGCAGTTCTTCAATGCTCTATCTAAAATGTTTTTAAAACACTGTCTGATAATATTATTATTCGTTCCCTGAATAACTACAACCTAAAAAAAATATACGCCACCTCACTTTTGTCCCATTGCAATGCCTGACAAGGAGTATTGGAGGCAAGTTGAAAACTTGTCACATACATCTCCCTATTATACCCCAACACGGACCCCGACACGAGCTCGCGCTTCGAGGATCGAGTATGACACCGTTGGGACCTCTTCCTATGGCTCCGATCCCCTTCACGCAGGTTCGCACCTGGATCAGAAATCGCATTAGCGAAGAACAAAATCAATCATGGCAATCCCTCCGGACATGCCGGCAAGCTAGGGAGGCACTACCCCAATGGGATAGTCGCCTATCCCGACGCCTGTTAGCACTACCCCGGAGGAATCCATGCCGTATGGTTGACATTATTACTGGTCATATTGCACTAAACAAACACCTTTACACCCTAGGCATCACTGATAGCCCTCTGTGCAGAGCTTGCATGGAGGCTGATGAAACTGCGAGTCATCTCCTCATCGAGTGCGGTGGCGTCGCACACATAAGAAGAGGGTTCCTGGAACATCAAGGAACCGTGGAGGAAGCCGTGAGGGCGCCGGGGAGCGTTCTCGGATTCCTGCAGGAGCTGGGCTGGTTTGAAAACTGATAACGGCGCCGGCTCCACACGCAAAACGGGTTCAGCGCAATGGACCAAATTGCGGAAAAGAAGTCCTCGGGAGAAGTAAAGTAAGTAAGTACCCCAACACGGAACTGCAGACCTGGCTGGTGAGTAGCGGGGCTAAAGCAACCTATGAATTTCTAAAAGTTTATTTTTATTTTTCAAAAAAGGTATTTGAGGCAATATGCATTTTTTATATGTTGTAGTTTAGTGTTTAAAGAATAAAAAAATCAATAAGCCAGACGATTTGGTCGGGGCTTTGATATTGCCAGGCGCTTGCAAAAGTATTTTTCAAAAAAATATAAAATAGGTATTTGAGGCAACTTGAAATTTTAATAGGGTATTACTTATAATTCAAAAATAAGATTCTCAAAAAGACAGGTCATTTTGATGGGACTTTCTTTCTGAACTGAATTTATTTCGAAATAAAGTCAGAAAAATATTGTTTTAAAATTCGTATTTCATTTGTTTTAACATCATTTATTTGAGTTTCAACATTGCTATAACAACAACTATGGACAAATTGAAAATTCGCGGTATTTACGAATACGAGTTCCACCGTGGCACCAGTGCTGCAGAAACGACTTGAAGAATAATTAACGACGTGTATGGACCAGGCACCGCTAACGAACGAACGGTGCGTTTTTGGTTTCAACGTTTCCGTTCTGAAAATTTCGATTTACACAATGAGCCTCGTGGACGACCTGATACTCAAGTGAATAACGAAGAATTGAAGGCGATAGTGGAAGCGGATCCATCTCAGCACTTCTGAATTAGCAACAGCCTTCGGCGTAAGTGACAAAACGATATCCACTTGCGCCAAATCGGAAAAATTAAAAAACTCGAAAAGTGGGTACCGCACGAATTGACTGAAGCAAACCAACAAACACGCGTTGCTTGCTGCGTTTCTTTGCTTAATCGCCACAATAATGAGGGGATTTTGAACCGTATCTTGACTTGTGATGAGAAATGGATCCTGTACGACAATCGGAAGCGATCATCACAATGGCTTGACCCTGGAGAACCGGCAAAACCTTCCCCTAAGCGAAAACTGACCAAAAAGAAGATTCTGGTTAGTGTTTGGTGGACCAGTGCTGGTGTTATCCACTACAGCTTCTTGAGATCAGGCCAGACGATTACTGCAGACTTGTATTGCCAACAATTGCAAACAATGATGGAAAAGCTCGCCATTAAACAACCAAGACTGATGAATTGCTCTAGCCCACTGCTCCTTCAGGATAACGCTAGACCACACACTGCACATCAAACGATCGCCAAGTTAGAGGAGCTGCGACTGGAACCTCTGCGTCACCCACCATACTCTCCAGATCTTGCCCCAACCGATTACCACTTATTTCAAAATTTGGATAACTTTTTACAAGGAAAAAATTTCAAATCTGATGAGGCAGTCAAAACCGCCTTCAAACAGTTCAGACTCTCGCTCCCAGGATTTTTTTTCCAAAGGTATCAATGATCTGCCTATAAAATGGCGGAAGTGTATCGATAACAACGGCGCATACTTCGATTGATTAAATAATAATTTCATTAAAAAAAACTTGTTTCACTTTTTTGATACTGAACGGCAATTTCATATGTAAGGACCTAATAGGTTGCTTTAGCCCCGCTACTCACCAGCCAGGTCTGCAGTTCCGTGTTGGGGTATAATAGGAGATGTATGTGACAAGTTTTCAACTTGCCTCAAACACCATAACCACAGATTAAATAATACTAACGTACAGAAGTCTCGCTCAGCAAAGAAATTCAAAGAAATATCTACTCATTATGGCTAGCGATATGGTTTCATTTAGCTCACGTCAGAACTCAGCACCTTTTTGCATAGATACCTAGACATCCATTGCAAGCCAATTTCATTCTTATTACTCTGGACAAACAATTCGTATAACTGAATTTACCACCTGTAGGGGCCGCCTGCACGCTAAGTAATAATGTAGATACATTTTCGATACCTAAATGGGGAGTGACACCGGTGAATATAACTATATTTTGTATTGAATTAATCATGTGCAATGCAATGTAATTATTAAATAAATTTATAATAGTATCTAAAAGATCAAATTTTACTTTTTAAGCAATTATTCTTACCCTTATATCATGATTTTTTAAGTCTTCACGAGATTTATAAGTAAAATTTACAGGTAAGCCAATTGCCACACCAAATTTAGAGCTGGTACTTCCTGTAACACCAAAACAATAATATTCCAGAGTTATAAAGTATATGTAGTGTATTGATACATATTAAATTGAATAACAACTAACAACACCTATACATTGTTTTTGTGTTGTAAACATTGAAATTAAATGTTTACAACAAACTTATTTGCATGCAATTAATATACCAGTACTAGCTTTTGCCCGCGGCTTCGCCCGCGTAGATTAGGGGTATGAAAAATAGATAGTAGCTGATTCTCAGATCTACTGAATATGCATAAAAAATTTGATAAAAATCGGTCAAGCCGTTTCGGAGGAGTATGGTATCTAACATTGTTACACGAGAATTTTATATATAAGATAAGGACAATAGATGTCCAGTTCAATTCAGTCCAGTCAGGTATTGGATCAGATTTACTCAATATACTTCCAGTTGACACATTCATATACACAATAAAATCGCAAACTCCCAGACACCGTTACCGGTTCGGCAGAAAAAACTTTCTACCAGAAGGGATGTGATAAGAATATCTATACAGTGCCAGTACCTTCGGATAGTCTGATCGGGCTACGAGATTCTGAATGAAAACTGAATGTATATGTTATATAAACTATGTGCTCCTGCATTATCAATACATCAACTTCAAAAAAATAAGTAATTTTAGAACATAAATTCTTTACTAAAATTTGAGTGGGAAAAATAATGAGTAAGAAGGGTTCATCCAAGAAGACTAACCTGCATGGAATAAATCGTACCCAAAAACACTAAATGGTGCAATTAATTTCCTATGAGCGTCGGTCACATTCAACAATTCGAGACATTTTTGATACCGCTCTCGAAGTTCCTTCGGTAATTCGGCTGGTTTACCATCTCTGTAAATAAAAAGTTAACCTAAAACTTCTAAAACACATAAAGCTTTGTTCTAAGTATATTGTCTGTGATGCACAAAATATATAGGGATTGCTGTGATGCAAGCTCATACCTGTAATAGTGGACGTATTCTTTATATTTATCAAGAAAAATTGTGTGTGGCAAAAATTTTGCAGCTGTAAATGAAAGACCTGCACCGGTTATAACAGCAAACGAAAATTTTCTTCCAGTATCTGTTAAGAACCAGGATATTGGTTTCCTTGTAACCATTATAAGCTAATTTTAACACAATTCAATTTCTCAATAATTAGAAATTAAATTTAGTAAGTATAAACAAATAGGTACTTAGGTACCACAGACTACGGAGCAGATACTATACTAGTATCAGACGACCGACTGCCATACATATTTTTTTGTGGATAGTGTCTATGGGCGGGGCCTTGATTGAATTTGACATTTGAGTTTTTTTCTGACATTTGAAGCAAAGAAATTGTCTATTTTGTTTTTTTTTTTAAATAGCAGGTACCTTTTAAGGTTAATTAAAACCTCATATTTATTACAAAGAAAACAACGAAATAAAAAAGGTAATATTTTTATTTATGTATAATATTACGTCGTACGTGAAATATAAAAGGTAGGTACATGGATATAATACTTATTCATTTTTATATAAAATTTAAAGTAGTCCTTTCAGGCAGGGAGGAGCAAATTTGATTTGTGTGATTTTTCTTATCTGAAAAAAAAAGAAAATATCTTTATTTACTTATATATGTAGAGGCACAGGTAGAGGTATAAGACATTTTTACATGTTATTCAGGGAGAAAAGAAAATATTGGACTGGTATATATCATTACTTATTTTCACGCGCAAATCGTAAAAAGTCCGATCGAGGGAATGGGTGAAAAAACAAATCATTTTAATAAGCGCGACTAGCAACCCACCACTATTTTGATTCCTATCTCCACCATAACGCTAAAAGAGGCGTTCGGGTCACGCGGCCCTAGGCTAGGATATATACGAGTACCATTTTTACGTCGTCAGCAAAAAATTAAGTCTTTATCAGGAATTCAAAATGTCAGACACAAGTTTAGAGCTTTTGCACATGGGCTAGCATAGCCGCAGCAGTTACTTCAAACAAACTACAAACTAATGCCGATAGTCTTACGGTCAATTTGGCTTCCTAGTTTTAGCTATAGGTAAGACATTTTACTTTAAATATGTACTTACATACCTAAGTACTACTTACTTTAATTCTGTACCTATCAAATAATATAAACTTACGTTGGATGTTGCTGCCTCACCCGTTCAAGTCGTAAAAGCCGAGTTTGAGCGAGAGGTAAACAAACAAAGATATCCCTAAATAGTATGTGACAAAATAAACTTATATGTGCACTTTTGGAATGAAGTGAGTTCGGCTTTTACGACTGGCGTGGGTTCTTTTTTTCCAAAAAATGGCATGGAAGATTACAATAGTATAACAATTACGATAATAACTTAGGTATTATATGTACTTACAATTGGACTTCACTTCGGATTTCTTAGGGTAGGTACCTTTTATATGGAAGATAGGTTAGGTATTGAATGTTTAAACTTTTACAATGGGGTGAATCGATTTGTTCTTTCCATGGTTGACTGCTTGAATTTATTTGCGCTAAAACAATAAAATACAAGTTATAAAATATATGTACCTACTGCCTACACTAGAATAAACCATTTTAGTACCTACTTAAATATATAGAGGTACCTAACCGGTACCTACGTACCTACTTCTTTCAATGTTCCTCATTCCATGACGAGCGAAAACTCCAATCTACATAACATCAGCACAAAATAAGATGAACTGTCGCTTGTTTATCTTAGAAAACAAAATTACTTGTTTTAATTTTTTCAATAGTTGACATAATTTTCACAAAATGGCGCCAAGATGAAAAAATAGAATTCAAATTATTTCGAAACTAAACAAAGAATTCGGGGATATTTTTGTGCAGTACTGCCAACCTTTTTTGGGTAAGTAAGTGCTGGGCGACCGCGGGGTTGAGGTGCGGTGCGCGAGTTGGCAGGTCATTAAAGGCCTAAGAATTAATTTCTTTTTTTTTGCTATATCTTAATTTTTTAAAAGGCAAGTTAATCGGCCGTGTTAGGTACACGGTAGGTACTATAAATTTTTCAATTACTTTCCCACTGTGACATTATTTTTTTTTTATTAAATAATTTTACGGCTCTGGATACAAGTCCTTTATAGCCTATCTTTAATTTTGTTCTTTATTGCTTAACCTAACCTAATCCTAACAAGTTACAATCAAAGAGTGGTGTAGGCCTTTGACTGCTTCAAGGGAGCTTCTAGTGACAAATCTGTACGAGTCCACTGGTTTTCATAGACGACTGAGTGGCGGACGACGCCCAAAGATGCCCACACAGTCCGCAAAACAAATATCACTACAGTCGTACTATGACTGTCCACTTCAACTATTTTACACATTGTTCATGAGCATGAGCATTTATAACACCAAACAACACCAATTTCATATTATAAAGACCACTAAAATCAATTTGCAAAATAATTTAAAGTAAACCCCAACCGAACCCCTTGACTTCCCGCCAAAAACTCCCACTGTGACATTATTGTCCGTCCACTCCACGGTCCACCACATGCTGAAAGTCAGATTCTGATTCCGGGTTCAGGATAGAGATGGGCGCCTTATCGGTAAAAACCCGGCTTATGGAAATATTTCCATTTTTACCCACCCAATTTTCATTTCTTCCGAGAAGAAATTGGAACCTTTTTTATTCACTCCCAGAAATTAAAAAAATATAATTTTATGTAATTTTGGTAATAATCTAATATGCTTAAAATGCAGGTACGTCAAATGCGACGTTAAAGTATATGAAAACGTCATACTTATCATACATTGAAAGTAGGCTTCTTTGATTTATTATATTTTTTTTGCTGGGAGATATGCAAAGACGAAATTATATATTCAAATGAGTGAAAAGACATTAATTGCGATGTCAACATATGTCAACCAAGTGAATGAAGCGTTGCATTCCTTTATGACCAGCAGGAAGGTATCAGATAAGGCACGTCTTGTTGTTCATAAAGGAGTACTAATACCTACTTTAATGTACGGTAGTGAGAGTTGGGTATGGCAGAGAAAGCATGAAAGCAGAATAAATGCAGTTGAAATGCGAGCGCTGAGGAGTATGTGTGGTGTTACCTTGAAAGACCGAATAAGAAATGATGTTATAAGAGATCGGTGTGGAGTGAAAGAGGACGTAGTGACAAAAGTAGAACAAGGGATGTTAAGATGGTTTGGGCATTTAGAAAGGATGGATGAAAATAGATTAATAAAAAATATTTATAAGGTAAGTGTGAAAGGAAGACCGGTACAGGGTCGACCTCGGCGAACGTTCTGCGATCAGATTGCAGACGTTCTGAAAAAGGGAGAGGTAAGAAGTACACGTAACCGAAGGGCATGTATGAAGAGGTTGATGAGTGTAGATGAAGCGAAAGAGGTCTGTCAAGATCGTAGCAAGTGGAGGTCCATAGTCTCTGCCTACCCCTGTGGGAAACAGGCGTGATAGTATGTATGTATGTATGTATGTCAACATATGTATGAGCAACCTCGTAAGTAATGTATAGAGGAGTATTTTTGACTGTTCATTAGAAGGCCAAAACTACCGATTTCGTGTTTTGTCCCGGAACAAAAGATATTCGTATTGACGAGTGCTTCGATCCCCCATCAACCTGGTATAGCATTTCCCACAAATTAACATGCCGGGTATTAACCCGAATCTACCCGTTTTATGGGAACATAGGAATTGACAGGTCTAAGTTTACATGTTTTGCTGGAAAATATTTATACACCTAATGATATGTTAAAATACGCAAACAGACATCAAACGCGATGTCAACATATGATCACACTCCTACATTAGTATAGAGCAGGCTGCTTATCTAAGAGCAAAAAATTACTACTGATTTCGGGGTTGGTATTCGTATTGACGAGTTCTTTGAAGCCCCATCAACTTCTTATAATATTTCCCACAAATTAGCATACCGGGTATTTACCCGAATCTACCCGTTGTATGGGAACATACTAATAATTGACAGGTCTGAGTGTAAATTTTTGGCTGGAAATTGTTTGTAGACCTAATTATATGTTATTTTACTTTATAGTTTGTAGTTATATTACTAACGCGATGTCAATATATGAGCACACTCATACATACACCATATATGGAGAGTAGATTTTTTTGACTGCTCATGCAAGAGCCTAAAGTACTGATTTCGAGGTTCGTCCCGAAACAAAAGATATTCGTATTGACGAGTTCTTAGATCGGTCAGAAATTTATTCATTTTTACCTTCCCTTCCCTTTCCTCCCAATTTTACCCTTCCCGAATTTCTTCCCGCCGCCCATCTCTAGTTCAGGAAGGTGAAAGTAATGCTGATTCCGGACTCCAGATCTGGACGGACGAGACGAGCGCCGCCACCTCGCGCACAACGAAAGTACATTCCAAGCTCTTAGCGCGCGACCGCGCGACCGCGCAACCTTGGAATAGAACAAGTAACCCTGACCCTGACGGGCGCGCGACCCACGGAATGCGTGGCGTGGAGTCGTGGAGGTGGACACCACCTGTTTTGTGTGTGCAACAATGTGTAAAAAAAACAGAATACTATCGTACTGAAAATATTATTATGATTTATATAACATTATTCCGCATGTCGATAGACAGCCTACGTGTACATTTTTTTACTTGGCAACTCTAATGTCAATGTGTCAGCTGTAATCATCAGCTGTCTGTCTGGTAGCTAGTCTTTTGTCAAATATCTCTAATTTGTACTGTCAAAAATGCCTATGAAACTTAGAACATTGCAGAATTTTGATAAAAAATTCAATAAAACGCCATCTAGTCACGAATCAGCTGACCTAACTCTTAATGCGTGTTATGGAATAGGAATATCAAATGGTGGAGAAATTCGCCATTCGAGGAACACGTGATAGCTCAGTTGATTAGAGCATGGATAAAATAAGGGCCACGTTGCGAGTTCAAGTCCCAGTCACGCAGTATATATTTTACATCATTTTTTATTTGATAGGAATATTAAATGATGGATAAATTCGACACGCGTGGTTTATCACTTAATAGCTCAGTTGTTTAGGCTATTGAATATAGTCGTATTTGAGCCAAGATCGCGAGTTCAAGTCCCAGCTCACGGAGTAATTTTTTCACCGTTTTATTTCATATTTTAGTCCTTTTGTGTTGCGAAAGCATGTTACCAGATGGCGCCACTGGTTTGATCTAATGTTAAAGCTACAGTTTCTTATCTATTTCAGTATATACAATATTAATCTATGCTGTCAAAAGCACAGAGAAGAGTACTTTATATAGATAGTGTCCAATAGTGTCAAATTGATTTCTGTACGGCTGGGGTGCGAATTACTCAAAATATTACTAAATCTCTAATAATTTGTTCAATTTAAAAGTAAGTAGCATTGACAATAAGGATCTAAAGATTATTAAAAGCTTACAGGCTTTTATCGCTGTCGAAAAATTGTACACATTTTCCACTATAATAAAACATCCCACATTCATTACATAATCCAGCTCTTAAAATTTGTCCTCAAGGAATTTAGTAAACAATTTAATATAACCGTGTTTTATATATTATTTGATAGTTACAGCATATACAATTTTTAGAGAAGTGATATTAACATTGCATTGATATAATAATGGAAGTAAAGAGGTTAGGTTTTAAATATATCCAACTGAATTATTTACCCAGTATTTACAACCAACTAGTCACTTTACTTTAATATTTATTTAAGGCGTGAATCTGAATCATTACATTACAGTAGGCGATGTGGTTAGCAACCCACTATCCACATCACTACTTTGATACACTTATTTCCCCTTCAAGCCCACCTTATAGCTTAAAGTGGCTTTGGGATCTTACAGCCTTAAGCATTGTCTACCCCGTTAGGGACAAAGACGAGATAGTGTATCTGTATGTTAATAAATTTCATGTTATACTTTTGCTTTATACAAGTGTTTTTTAAATTTCATTATAAGTGTGAAAGTTTAGGTATATTTTATCCTTTATAAAATGAAAATGCCCTCTTAATTCAAAATTCATTTATTAACACATTTGTATTTGGATCACATAAATTTAAAAGCGTACCAAACTTATGGTGTAGTACATTTGTAGCAATTGGCTATGACAGATGTAATGTATATTTACTTACAATACCTACCTAAAATAAGAAAATAAACTTTTTAATGTATGTTCTTTTTTGGGGCATAATGTCCAGTCAGAAGTAGCACTGAGCGTGGCTTTTATGTATTGAAGCCTGGCATTGGCATCATTAAATATATTTTTGTATATTTTCCTATCATGATCAGGTCTTTTTTAGTCTCCACTGCAGGAGCACGACCCTCTTTGTACTAAACTTTCGCCAAAGCCATATAATAGCCATAGCAGTCAGAGGATTTGGCCTACACTTTCCACGCTGGCCAGACGGGTTGCAGAGGTGTCATTGATCTTTATAAGCTTTGTTTCCTAAGTCGCCTTCGACGACATCCACGGGAAGACTTGGAGTGGTCCTATTCTACTCTGCCGGGAACTACACTGCTTTATAATATAATATTTTCCTATGTTTGGGTACATATCCTATTGCCAAAACGTTAAATACTTGTATTTCTGTGTTCACAGAATGGCAATGGCACTCCGCAACATGTTGAGGGGCGCAGCACGAAGGCTGCAAGTTCGTAGCTATGCTGATGCCCCAAAAGGAGATGAAATGGCACTCACATTTGCTGCTGGCAATAAGGTAGTATAGCGTTCATTATGGATATTTAAATGTTGGTTTCTCATCTATTTGAAATTAATAATATAAACTTTTACCATAACTTCGTTCCTACCACCGCCCTGCCTCATCTGTCTATGAGATTCTATCGCGGTGATCCTATGACTTGCTGGCAGAGACTTCTCCGTCTCCTGGAGTATACCAGGCAGTTGCTGTAATGAAATCTCTCGACTTGTTTAAACTCGTGATTGTTGAAACTATTTTTTGAGCTTTGATATTTCATGATAAGCATCAAAGTTAGAAATTTGCAAAAAGTTATTATTTTTATTTAGTTTTATTTCTTGAAAGTCTTCCTTAACTCTTCTAAGATGTACATTTTTTTAAATTACCAGGTTTTCTACAATAAACAAGTGGTGAAGCAAGTAGACGTACCATCTTTCAGTGGAGCCTTCGGTATCCTGCCAAAACATGTGCCCACCCTCGGTAAGTCTATAATCTATACCTTCTTCAGAACTAGTAGCTCCACCTAGCTACAACATTTAAACTGAAAATCTAATTACGCTTCAAAGTATGAAGGTTAATGTCAGTCCTTGGAATGTAGGTACCTACATGCGTGCACTTACTCCCTATTTTTGCACATTCTTGCCATTGGAGACATTCTTCATTTCTCTACGCCCGGTGTATAACATGCTCTCTTTCTCACCCGCAGCCGTGTTGCGACCCGGCGTGGTCACCGTGACAGAGAACGACGGCAAGCAGACCAAAATCTTTGTTTCTTCTGGCACAGTAACAGTCAACGATGATTCCTCAGTTCAGGTAAGATGAAGCTTTTAAATTGTTTTACTATTCATACTGTCACTAGCACAGAGGTGTAGAAGCGCCAATAATAGTTAGGTATTGTCTTAGACATAAACTACAAGACTGCTTATTAGTGAGGTAATGGCAACAAATATGTAGGTACAAATACCATTATTTTATTGGAGGACATAAACATAGATTTATTTGAGTTAGAAAAACACACATATTATTATACACATACCTACACAAAGAAGAAACAACGAGAGATCTTTTTATACGTGCGGTTTACTACTTTCAGCAGACCAAATGAGCTGTGGCTCAGTGTATAATTTACTCATACAAAATATAAGTAAAACACTGTATTCTGCCCAGGGCTCGGAAACCGGTAAATTTTTCAAACCGGTTTTGATAATACTTAAACCGGAAAGGATATCGGTTAAGGTTTTGTTTACCGGTATTTCAACAGGTTAATCAGATAAACGGTTTTTTGCTAATTTCGGTAACTTGAAAGGAAAATAACCGGTTAAAATGAGTTTAACAACATAAGTGAGCTACGCCATCTGTTGTTTTTCGGTACAAGCGAATGGGTTGCGATGGGTGCGGGGCAGCAGCTGCGGCTTTACTGTGTTCGCCTGAGTTTAACCAGTTTCGTTTAGGTGTTATTACCAGTTAAAACGATACAAAAATACTTTTTCTTAAATTTAGCGGTTACCGAAAATATTTTGGTTAATTTTAAACTGTTTCTTTGTTTAACCGGTTAACCGATTAACTAAATTTTAACGTTATTATGAACAATATTAACCGCTAAATCAAAATCGGTTCCGATCCCTGATTCTGCCACACCACTTGATGGATCTGACTTAAATATTAAAATTTGTATAATAAATCCAATTTTAACATGGTCATTGAAAAAGTATTGTATTCAACTTTGTATAAGTACGTCAAAAACTGGTCAAATACTGGTGGCGCCTTTTTTATGACGCTCATTTATCGTCTCGCATCATAACCCGCGCCACTTATATTTTTTTGAACACTCTTATACAACGTGGAAAGGACATACCCGTAATAAATCAAACCACGGTCTACACTAGACCATTATAGTATAATAAAATTAAAATAACAGCCAAGAAACAAAAATATTTTTCGGCATTTCCAAAAGGTCTGGCTTGAGCTTGGCGCGGGTCCCTCTTAAAGGTTTGTATACTTAGACATGTCATAATTTAGGTACATTGGTACATACTAAATTTACAAATTGACATTATTTTAAATTTCGTAATTCTTATAATTCAATTTAATTATGACATAATAAACAATGTAATCTCTGTCCATCTATATAACTAATTTTAAGTTTTTAGTTTGTTAGTTGACGTCTTTGGAGAAAACGTGCAGTGCAGTTTGTTGCCGCTTCTTCTGCACTTGCGCCTAGGAAGCGGCGTAAACTTAGCTTTAAGTAACGATTTGACGTCAACATTTGTGCAAAACAAAACAAAGTGACTATTATTAAGAGATATTATAAATATCCTATGATAATAAAGATATTTTGAATTGAATTGAATTGAATTGAATTGAATTGTGCGGCCGCCCGGGCGATTTGTATGGCAATCTTGAGTTTTGTTTTTATTGTTATTTAAATTTTATTATACTATAATGGTCTAGTATAGACCGTGGTTTGAATTATTACTGGTATGTCCCTTCCACTTAGTACAACTATGGTGCACACTAAGCCATAATGGTGGTGTTGACGTCGGCGTGTGTGCCAGGTGCTGGCGGAGGAGGCGCACCCCCTGGAGAACCTGGACCGCGGCGCGGCGCAGGAGGCGCTCAGCAAGGCGCAGTCTGAGCTCGGCTCCGCCGGCAACGACAAGGTATGCCCACACCTTCCGCAGCATAGCCATCACAGGAAGCTCAACAGAGCGCCAAAATCAATATTTTCACCCCCTTCAGCCCCCACGGTCTAGAATGGGGCACTGGTAAGTTAGAGGCGGCAGTGGCTGGACGTAGGCCCATAAAAAGAACGACCGATTGGAAGTGGCCGGCATCGAGCGTTTTCCTGCAACCTTGTCTCAGAAGACAGTAAGAGTATACAGAACGGTATCTCCTGAGGTACTTGCAACGAGATATTTTTTGTGGTTAGTGATGTGCCGTTCCCGTTCCCCAGATTTCCGGGAACGTTCCCGGAATTGTTCTCAAAAAATGGAAATGTCAGGGAAAGTTGCAATTTTATTCACCAGACATATTTTTATCACTGTAAATATATTTTACTAACGTAAATGCATCACTTGATATGGTTATAATACAAATACATATATCCAATATTCCGTAACATTCCCTAGAAATACGGGAACGTTCCCTAATTCCCCGTGAACTTGCCCGGGGAATTTGGGAACGTTCCCGAGAACGGCACATCATTACTTGTGGTGCAACCATTGAAATCATTTTAATAGTCGTCTGGACGAACGACTACTAGAGAACTGCATACCTTAAAGCGTAATTCGATTTTTAGTTTAAATGTTGTAGCTAGATGGAGCTACTAGTTCTGAAGAAGGTAGTTAGAAGGTAGAGGTGCCGCTTAATTTCGGAAAGATGGCGGTATAAGCGTTCATGTTCTACGAACAAACAAGCGCCATCTCTGATTTTTCGTGGATACCGTCAGCCTAAGTACCCAGCGGCGACATCTAGCAAAAACCTAATACAGAATTTTGGCTTTCTAGCAGAGTACCTACGCTTTTTTGTATAGGGTTGTCAGTCCTTTAGTATTTTTCGGCCATGGAAAGCTTTAGATCCCGCTATCTGAGACATTGTTTATTTGCCCGCCCACGTGTGTACTGCCACAGAAGACAGAGTATTTTATACAGAATGGAAACTCGCAGCGTCCCCGCACCTCTCCCCCGTTCTTGTGCCGCCGTGCACACGTCAATGCGTGCGTGTGTGCGAGACAAGGGCGAGGACGGGGAAGAGGTGCGGGGACCGGGAACGGGAACGCATATTGCAAGGGACCGCCGGAGATTCCGTTCTGTATGTAATACTCTTACTGTTTTCCGTGGTACTGCCACTAAAGTGTTCGGTTGTCGCCAGGCCAAGGCGGAGGCCGCCATCGCCGTGGAGGTGGCCGAGGAGATCGTCAAGGCAGCCACCGCGTAAACTACCCTTACAACATCTAGATATAATGTGATTCATGTAAAATAAATATTCCACCTCCTTAGAGTTATTCATTTGATTTTGTTACTGTTACACTTTGTTACTGTTACACTTCGGTTCTATTTAAATAAAACAAGGATTTAGTTGACGATTGAATAAGTAGTTTATTCAACACAAACACTTTGGTACAAACAGTTGCATAAGTCCAGCAATGTCATTGCTCGAGTCTTTAGCAGGGCGCTAAATAAAATGCAGCTCGGAAATGCAAACCGGCATAAACACCAAACGAAACCTCAAGAAGTGTTAGTTAACGCAGTTAAGAATCATTTTCACATTTTCATTATAATTTCCATTAAAATACATAATTTTGTTACATTAAATTTTATCTAAGTTCATTTTAATTTGGAATCCCTAATTGGAAGGTTACAAGAAGATATCGGTTGCTAGGAAGTCGCTGATCCTAACTACAAGCCTACCGCGAAGCTTACAAGACATTGCACAACATATATAAGAAAACACCTAGAAAAATGACACTCGCGTGCCTACTCGTTACACCTACCGTTCGCATAATATAGGGGTAAATTACGATTATGATTAATAAAAATGCACCTTAGCACACTAGAGTAATATTAAGAACTTGAATTCCGTGTCACTGTTTGCTTTTTCGTACGTATTTTCCTATAATCAATGAATTATTGTACGCGTAATATCAATTTCGTTATTGTAATTATTGTTGTATTGATTATATATGTAATTCCGATTAATTTTATATACTTATTATATCGTGTAACACATGTTCTAACTATCTACGGATTACATGTAGTAGGTACTTTGTTTAAAAGTTGATTAATTAGTTACTATAAAAAGAATCTTAAAGTTAGTCTTAATGCTAGATAGTATATGCGTAAACGCAGAGCAAAAATAATTAGAAAAAAATCACAATTATACAAAAAATGATGTGGTAATGTAAACGTAACATCAAAAGGAAGCATTGTGACAACCGTGCGGCTGTTCCTATAACTAAACGATCAGCTACACAAATATAAATAACGTATTTAGTATTACATTACTCAAAATTAAAAAGGGGTAAAATACAAAAATATCACATTATTACATGTTGAGCTTAATTTAAATATCCACTCTTATTAAACCCCCCCTAGACAGCTCCTTAATTAATTACAACTCTCTTTAAATTAAGCTAAACAAATAAGATTTAAAACAAACTATATTAATATTAGTGTAGATACTGTTCAAGACAGCACCGATGCATCGAAATCTGCGGCAAATATGTCGGCTGTTCGAAGGTAAGTAGTTATTTATACTAATTTGGTAAAGATATAAATACTACGCGCCACTTACCTAAAGTCCTAAACAAAATACATTAATTTGAAATAACTACCACAACCTTTTTCTGTTAAATGGTAACATTACAAGTGACGCGTATAGATTTTATAAGGAAATTGTGTTTTATTCGACAGGAACAATTCGCCGCAGATCGAAATAATGAAGATCAAACGAACTTTATGGCACATCTGTGCGCTAATTAAAACTACCAAATAAAAATAATCCAGCCAACTACGTTGGGATAAACTCAACCGTAATGAGCAACACAAAATATCCGACACACGATGGGGACATTAATCGGGGTATGTAATTTGGCACGTGTGTCACATCTTGCTGAAAATACCACGGGGGAAGCGGCTGGAGAAGCAACAGATAAAGGGAAGGAAGTACAACGTAAAGCGTGGGGGGGGGGGGGGGGGGCAGCGCTTCAGCAAGATGGTGACGGTCCATGAATTGAGTGGTGGGGTGCGTGTGTCGCAGCCTGCAAGATGGTGACGGTCAATGAAATGAGCTGGTTGCGTGTGTCACCGCCTGCAAGGTGACGATTCATGAAATGAGTGGTGGGGTTCGTGTGTCGCCGTCTGCAAAAAGGTGACGGTTCATGAAATGAGTGGTGGGGTGCGTGTGTCGCCGTCTGCTGCGTTTACAGGTTACACTGCCACAGTATCGTAGGCTGTGAGTCCCCGCCCGTGGATTGCTTGCTGGGGGATTGCGGTGGCTGCTTCTGGTCTGAAATTTTTTCACACAATCATTACTAAGAACTTGAAGACATTCACATGTTTACCAATAGAGAATCTAGACTGATTACTAGTTCTTGATGGTATTCTGTAGTTTATTATAAACTACTAGAAGCCACAAAAAATACTTAGTACTTATAAAGATATAAAAATTAGTAAATATTTCTAAAAAAAATATTTAAATGATTACATTTAACGATTACTTAAATAGGCTGGCAAAAAAAACATGACAAACTAATGAGTAGGTAGGTAAAACAATAATTAACGGGGAATTCGGCTAAGGTACCAAAGGGATCAGTTAGCTGCAATCAAAGAGAACGTTTTTAACGCCAATTCATGTTATAGGCTTTAATATAATGTATTTAACAAAAAACTCATGCCGTAAAATTACATTATGGAAACAGCGAAACGTTGGTGTCCTTACCATTTACCAGCAAATAAAACGGTTTAGTGCACACAGGTCAGGTGTTAGCCACATAGGGTTAATGAGTAAAAGAGGCAAACCAAGGGCGTTTAGATATCGTTTAGCACATACTTTGACTTACTGCTTCCTGTGGGTCGCGGGTGCACAACATAACACATGCTTAGTAACGGGCACACTAGAATGCAATTATCAATTGGTCTACTGGTCACGCACGACACGATATTTCGATCCAGCACACGCGCAAGGTATCGGCTGTAGTTATTAGTACTTAATTCAGTTCTACTATGGCATTCAAAATTGCATTAGAAACATGGGTCCTATCTAAGTATTTGATAGGTATTGAGATAACCTTGAGCACTGAGCAGCTTTGGTTTGAAAAATAATTGTGGGCCTATTTTTGCTTTAGGCTATTTAAAATGTATCAATCAACGGATGTCACATCTTGGTTGGTCATTAGTGCATTTGACAATGGATTGTGAGGGTTACCAATGGGTTGATGTCAGCACGTCCTGTAAGGAGCGCGAGGAGGCCTGTAAAACTGACCTGTCAATGAGTTTCCTCATCTCTTCGCTGTGCATGCCGTCCTTGGCAGTGTGGGCCCTGACTGGAACAACACACAAGTCACGACGTCTACTAGCCACGACACTTGTAGACTGCCTTCTACACATTATCGTACAACACTCACATTGTATATTTTATAAGTACACTACCTACTTTACAAGTAGGCTTAAGTACTCGTACATCAAAACGCGAATATTTAGTTGGGGCCATTTCTTACACATTTTATTCAGTGAGTATTGTTCGATGATGTCCGCCTTGGAACATGTACTACATCTACTGAACCAAATAAGAAATATTAGTTTACACAATCACATCTAAACATTTAATAATATTCGAATGGAAATTTTGAATAATTCACTTTTAATTTGTTAGACACTTGGCAAAACTAAATAAAATTGGTTGCCTGTAAAGTCGGTATACGGGCGAAAGTTTTACGTGACAAGTCTTTTTATGTCTGTCTCTCTCGCTCTTAGGCGGGCTAACCATGCCCGAGTGGAAGGGACGCGTGCCTCTCACTCGCTCTCATTGTGAGCGCATAACGTGAGCGGAGCGTAACGCAGTTTCTTGAAGTGTCACCCGGCTAACCAATTTATAAGACGTTGTCACGTCAAAAATACAATTCGAAGAGACGCAGCGAGTGAGTGACTACCTTTATATTACGGATTGAATAGGTACCTACTTACCTATTTTTATTTAAAGTGCACGATTCATTTCTAAATCATTTTGCCAGGTGCCACAAATTATTAGGAGAAAAAATCGAAGAATTAGAAAAAAAAATCGTAAATGAATAATGTCTAAAAAGCCAATTGCAGATAAAGAGTCAAGCTCCGAGAAATCCCTATTTTATACACTAGACACTTATTTTAATGTTTGCATGCTGTCAGTCACAAATTAACACAAATGGAGAGAGAGAAATTTAAATTATGGAGCTAAGTTTGCTTTACCGTCTTCTGTTCAGGCCACACCATGAGCGCATGGACCAATTCCAAACACAGTTTACAAACAAATATTTTCAACACGATTTGATTTTCGTACATTACTTATAACTTAAATGTGGTGAATGGAAATGATCGTCATACTTTTTGATAACATAGCAATATATACTTAAACTGTACATATGAGTACCAACTTACCTACCTACCTGCTTAGGTATACTTAATTAACAGTAATTTATAAAGTTCCAAGATATATTCTTTACTTACCTAGATACATACATAAGTACAGTCACTGTTGTAAAAATATGTAGTTACTTCAGTAGGTATAGGTATATATGTCGCAGTTGGATGGTATAAACCGCTAATTCACTAAACCTCTAGTTGTTTAGCATTACAGCTCAGTTTTGTTAAAGAGCTGAATATCGTTCAGCTGGATTGTCAATGAGTCACTTTTAACAAACCAGCTAACCACGTATAGACTGCAGAATAGGTTATTTACAGGCATGTTATTATCAAACAATATTTAAATGTTGAATGCTGTGAAGAATTCCGAACTAAAATGTACAATCTTACGTCTTGCGCCGCGGCATTGATGAATACAAATAGTTCATGCCATTCTGCGTATGAGATTCTGTTTTACTATACCGAGCTGTGTACTATGCCAAACAGCTAGAGGTTCAGTGAATTAGCGGATTATACCATTCAACTGCGACATATATATTAGGTAAATACTTGGTTATAGGGTAGTGTTTATGAGAAAATACACGTTGAACACAAACAAATTGCACTCGTTTACTTTTTAATAAATTATTATATAATAGTGCATTATTACATTTTATATAAGTGAATACATATAGACGATAATAAGGTAAGTATATATAAGTATAGGTACCTACAATGTTTACCGAAAGTATGACGATCGATTTTGATAAAAGATGAGACTAGGTGCTTCTCAGAAGAGAAAAGTATTTCATTCGATATGCTGCCAATCATTTGCATGTCAATTTGCTCTAAAAACTATTTGACAGTTTAGATGAATCGCGAACGGATGAATAGGTAGTTATTAAACCGAGTCATACATAAATTATATTTATATGGAGTATGCTACCAATTTAAGGAGTAGGTACAGACAGAAAAACAGTGCTCCATAAATCAGTAGCCCTATACTTTGATTTAAAGATTGCATATTTTGCTGGCTAGCTGATGATGAAGCTTACGTACCAGGGTAGTTGCGCGGCTGGTCACACTCGGCCTCGGAGATCTCGTTGGAGTCCTTGCTCTCGTTGAACGAGGAGGAACAGTTGTTGTCGGCGTTGGCGTTGCGGGGCGGCGGCGGGGGGGGCTCGGGGGACCCGCCGCACTTGCGGGTGCCTGCCAATGTCGTGGTGCGCCACACGTGGCATTATCAGCGTCATTCATTATTATAATTAGTGGTCGGATAATCGACTTCACTCGGGTACCTAACACAGCGTTGTACAACCACCAACTTGTGAAAAATAGATATCAATCTCCTTTGATTACCTAAACTTTGATATGAGGTTTTTTGTATGGCCAGATACTATCTAGTTCTACATGGAATTACTATAAGTACCTTACACTTATCAAATTTTTTAGAACTAATTGCGACAAAATCATAATATTTTTAATTGAAATAATACTGCTTATGTATATACTTTTAACGTAGCTATTTCGAAATAAGTTTATAAGCATAATAGCAATGTAGAATTAAAGGAAATTGATATTTATTTTATCAGTTGGTGGTTGTATCAACGCTGTGTCAGGTATCCGCATGAAGTTTAGGCAAATAAGCTATCGATTATCCAACCACAAATTATATTATAATACATGGAAGAGTAACTTTTTATACCATAAGTTGTTCCGTAATCGCCGTTGGACTCACCAATGCTGGGGCGGGAGCCGTAGTGGTCGGAGTAGGGGGTCCCGTAGGCGCCGGCGTACTGCTCGTCCTCGGGCGCGCAGCACGCGGGCTCGTCGTACTCGGGGCCGCAGGCGTACATCGGGCGCGAGTAGCGTGCGCGCTGCACGCATTGCAGAATTGGTATTAATAATACTTATTGACGTTAATATACATATTATTACGTATTTATCCCTAATGGGGCAGACGGAGCATTTTAGGTGTTGCGGGCGGGACTGAGTAGACAGGGCCGCAAAACTAAAGGCCACTTTTAGCGTGAGGGCGTGGAGGTGGAAAAGGAATCCAAATAGAGATGGGTTGCTATCCGCATCCGCATCGCCTATTAGGTATATTAGAAATTTAATATTTATATTAAAAACATTATACCGATGTTTTATTATAAACAAAATTCTAATGTAGATAAGGTATCAGGCAGGAGACTTACTTTTGAACGCAAGCCCGGAGTGTCCAGCGGTCTTTCTTACTTAGTCGTAACGTTGCGTTTTTGTAAATACAGCGTACTTGTTTAGTGTCTAACTTTTTTATTAGACTGCGGCAAAGTCGAAAAGGATGGTTATGTGTTTGACCTATATGTTTGTCCCTATAATTAGGTAGTAGATACATATTACACTGATTGAGCTAGCCCCAAAGCAAGTTTAAACTTGAACTAACTAACTCAACGTTACTATATTTTATAATAAATATATATCTACATATAGATAAATACCCAAGACCCAGGACAGTTTGAAAAAGAACATTTTCCATCTTGCCCTGGCTGGGGATCGAACCCAGACCCACCGGAGTGGCGGGCTAGCGTGTTAACCATTACGCCACGGAGGTCGTCAAAGTTAAGCAAACATTGGCCGTATGGAACTCACGTATTGGTCCTCCTCGGCGCACGTGGCGGGGTCGTCGTACTCGGGGGCGGTCGAATAGATGGCGCTCTGTCCCCCTTGCGAGTTCTTGCGGGCGTAGCGGCTGTTGGCTCGAGGCTACATCAAATCAAGCAAATTTTAGCTTTCTTTTGCAATTACAAGTTACTTATAAGCCTTGCCTATATAATCTAAAAGCTTGTACTGGAGAACGTGGTAGTTAGCATCAATAAGGGAACTCAACGCAATTCTGTCGACTCTAGGCTCGTTAGATTTACCGTGACAAGTACTATGGGCTTAGATGATATCCAGTGTTTATTTATACAGGACATTAATTTTTAGGGTTCCGTACAAAAAATGAAAAAATGGAACCCTTATAGGATCACTCGTGCGTCTGTCTGTCCGTCCGTCTGTCACAGCCGATTTGCTCCGAATCTACTGGACCGAATCAGGTGAAATTTGGTAGAATGTTGTAATCCTATGACCCAAACACATATGTGCAAAGTAAATAAATATTTTTTTTAAAATAAGGGTCATTTTCGGGGGACCAAATTAGAAAATTAAAAAAAAAAGTTTTGCAAACCTTACTGTGTCTTATATCAAACGAAAGGGCTCGTTATGAGGATCTCAAATATATTTTTGTTATTGTTGTAAAATGAATAGTTTTAATTTTATTCACGAAAGAAGACGAAAATTGATCATTCTCCCCCCTCCCTGATCTCCGAAACTACTGAGCCTAAAATTTTTAAAAAAATATTCAATCAATTGTACGGAACCCTCTGCACGCGAGTTTAACTCGCACTTAGCCGGTTTATTTAAGACTGGGTTTTGTATTACGGAATGCCAAGGATTTCCAGAACCCTCAAGTTATCAAAACATTATATAACTCACTAGTCAGAAGCAAGCTGGAAACAAGTGCATGTGTATGAAATCCATATCACGCCAAATATGCCCTTATGCTTGAAAAAGTTCAAAAAGCTTTCCTTAGGGCTCTATATAAAAAAATATACGGTTACTACCCGTTTTTGTATCCTACGAAATTCTTACTTGGATATCTTGGCTTCAATTCATTGGAAGTAAGGCGAATGGTCGGCCAACTCACCATTTGCTTGAGGGTGTTGAAGGGGTCTGTAGACTGTCTGGAGCTACACAATCTTTTGTGCGTGTTACTCGCTCCCAGCGAACTTGAATTCCCGGTAGACAAATATGGAGAAAGACGAGTAGACAGACGTGGTCGCAGTCAGCAGCCTAACCTTTTCCACGAGGATCGGGGCCACACCACAGCGCGCGCGATGTCACCTTTGGTACGCTCACTAAGCCATCTCAATGCACTTCGGAGCACCAACACTGATTTAGATTTTTTCTTTGACAACTGGTCAGCTATTATAAAGTCACTATTGATTTACTGTGAAAACCTGAATGACTAGTGGTGCAATACTCGCGACTACGATAGTGACGATAGTGAATAATTAATAATAATTGTATGGACATGAAAATATTTATAATTTATGACTATTAATGTTTTGAAATTGAAATTATTGCTTGATGTATCTGTGTATTATTATTACTTTTTAATTTTATCTTATATTTATATAATGCATGTGTGATAAATGTAATAGATGTAAGTCGTTTTATCACAATAAACAATTAAACAATTTATCATCAGCCAAATTTTTTCCATAAAAACAATTAACGAGAAACGAAAAAAAACTTTGCCATTTCATACAAACCGGCACTCCGCAAAGCGAATTTTGTATGGGAAGACGAAAATTTTTTATCGATTTTCAAATTTTTTTTATAGAATTAGCTCAGTATCATGGACTGAACTTGCTCCCAAAATTTGGCTGGCGGCTAAAAAGTCACACTGTATTCAAAAACTGGATATCATCTAAGCCGGGATATCATCTAATATGAAGTTGGGAGGTACAATAAAAGTTTGTATAAAAATGTTCTTTTTGATAACCCTTATTTACCCACCACAATTAGTCGGGTGGTTCCCGGAAGAGTAGAATAGGACCACTCCAAGTCTTCCCGTGGATGTCGTAGAAGGCGACTTAGGAACACAAGCTAAACAAAGCTTGTAAACATCAATGAGACCGCTCCAAACCATCTGGCCAGCGTGGAGAGTGTAGGCCAAATCCTTTGACTGCTCTGGCTAATATATGGCTCTGGTACAGAGAGGGTCGTGCTCCTGCAGTGGAGACTAAAAAACCCTGATGAGGACCCACCATGCTCTGCGAGCCGGCGCGGGAGTGCGCGGGGTGGTGCGGGTGCGGGTGCGCCAGGGTGCCGGCGTGCGCGGCGTGGTGGTGGGGGAAGGCCAGCGCCTTGCTCGGGTCCATCTCCTCGCGGAAGCCCAGCAGGTGGAACGTCGCGTACGGGCAAATCTCGTCTTCCATACCTACATAACATGCGAATATATGTGTATTTTCGGAAACGACTTCAACGATTGCGATGAAAATTTCGGGGGTTTCCGAGGTAAAAATCGATCTGACTAGCATTCATTATACAGAACCTCTTTCTCCGTATTATTCAGTAAGCTAAGCTAGTTCGCTGAGGTGTCTAGTGTGCTTTACCGTTAAAAACGTGTTTATACCTCATCATAAGCTTAGTTGGTTAGAGCATGGTCGTATTTGATCAAGGTCGCGGGTTCAAATCCCGCTCACGTGGTATTTTTTCACCATTTCTTTTTTCATTATTTAATTTGAGTACTATAGTACTGCATCTTGAATGCCTAACTATATAAAAATAGGTTTATACCTTTCACTAAATCCATATAAAAAGTTAATCTATATATAAGTTGCCTATAGAATTAAAAACATTACGAAGCAGAAAATTATTTACTAAAAAACTAAAGGCTTATCTCTTGGAAAAATGTTCCTATTCGTTAGATGAATTTTAAATTGTATCTCTATGTCTAGTGTGTGTGTTTTTATCTATTTTTGTATCCGATCCTATTTTTATGTTAACTATGTATTCGAATACAAATATTGTTTTGTAAACGAATTAAATTAAAATTAATTAATCAAACTGAGTCGCGTTTGATTCTTATGCTCCATCAGACAAAGATTTGCTCAAGTTAATTATTACTTAGGTAAACATTCCCAAAAGTTTCATAAGTATATCTGGACTTTCCCCACGCCTGGTCCCTTTGGGTAAAAATTCTTCAGTATATCGTGATTAGTAAAGAAAAAAAGCAAACAAAAAGTAAAAATATAAACAGGGGTTAGTAAAAGCGTACGCAAACAAATTGAAATATTATCAATATATTAGATAGTCTATACTTACAAACGGCAGGCTGTTAGTGTCACTCCATTCTCCATACGATGAACTTGATATCTTTAGACATCTTAGCTAAATATTGGCAGGACGGAAACATTCTATTCCAAGTCTAAAATACAATTAAAATATGAAAGTGCAGTATTTTACGTGCATCATGCGTGGAACTCGATTTTCGTGTCGTATGGTACCTAGGTACCTACCTATCTGTCAATTTATATTTTCATGTTCCTACCAGGGTTGTAGAAATAAGCTTTGCTTTCGGGATATCTGAACAACTACAACTTTGTGTTAACAACAAATTGCGATAATTTTCAATTATTAGAATTTAAAAAACCCGTTGATGTCTTTTGTGTTTTTGTACTAACATAAGACATCAACGCGCCAACGATAGTAAGTACGAGTAGGTATTTATTTTAAAGCGCAGTTACAATAATCTATAATAAACAATCTAATTAATACACAGGATGGCTTTTAAATCTCATAGCTGTTTTCAAGGAAAGTACTTTACGCGAAATAAAAAATACATATTCTGTCGTATGTATGTACCTTGTTTCGTAATAAAAAACAAAGATATCATTCGACAAAAGCATACCAAAAATCTCCCATTTTAATGTCACCGCTGCTGGGCTCGTGGCGGCCTTATAGGATAGCCATTTTTTAGAAATTTGGAAGAAATGAGAAAGACGTTTATTAAAAAAGAGAAAAATTACAAAAATTAAACCTTTTTTCTTACGGTTTTGTGTTCTATTAGTGATTCTGATTCCAAGATTTCAATATAGCTCAGGGTACCTACTGTATATACGTAATTATCTTCATCATCTTCGAGTCTCTCCTGCAGGAGCACGACACTCTGTGCTGCCAGAGCAGTCATAGGATATACCTAATTACCTATACCTATCAATACTAATATTATAAAGCGGAAGAGTTTGTTTGTTTGTTTGTTTGTTTAAACGCGCTTATCTCAGGAACTAATGGCCCGATTTGAAAAATTCTTTTTGTTGGGTAGTCCATTTATAGAGGAAGGCTTTTGGGCTATATAACATTACGTTCCGACAGCCACGCGAACGAAGTCGCGGGCACAGCTAGTGTAGAAATAAACTGATAATGTATTTGTTAGTTACTCTTAATATAAGTAGTATTTTGTCCTCAGTGCTAGACGATCCTCATTTGTGCTTCCATTTATTGGTATGCCTCATTGTTGTTTATAACGCCATGCAGCAAGCAAGCCCAGCACGACCTACCTGTGGAGATGGTGTCTCCGGAGCCCGCGCGGCGCATGCGCGGCCGGCGCACGCGCTCGTAGTGGTGCCGGCGCGGGTCCCACGTCGAGTGCGCGCCCACTGAACCACACTACTGCGTTACGCATGCGCACAGCCTAACCTACACCTTCAGACCTCCTTACGAGACATGAACTTCTGGTAATGTTTAAAATTTTTTTTTACTATTGAAGGCATTTGTGACGAAACTGTGATCGTATACTTGACTTGCCTGAGCAATACGAGTAAACATTCCTCGCGTGGTGCTTGAGTTTACGAGGTTTTGTGTCAGGAGTTAAAAGAGCAAATGTCTACTCTACGCCAACTTTATACAGGGTCTAGCAAAATATGTTGAAACTATTTAAATTTGATGGTAAATTCAGTCCATGATAGTGAACAACTTTCCCCAAGAAGCATGTATCAAAATATGAAAAATATTTTTTGGCCTCCCATATCAGTTGACCGATTAGCTGAATCGACTTTGATAGAAAGCAAAAAAATATTTTTCATATTTCGATACATGTTCCTTGGGGAAAGTTGTTCACTATCACGGGCTGTCCCTTTATATAGTTTCAGTATATTTGTTTAATTATATTAATTACTTAGTGCCTACCAATCTCACATCCTCTCCTGCCGATTATAAAACACAGGTTAGTAATTATATTATCTTTGACACAGGCTTCGTCAAAGACTTTTATTTATCATTTCGAACACGTGACCGTGGCGTAGATTTACAGGTTTTTAATCTTGAATACGTGGCTATTGATTATTTCTGCTTACTACTTTTATACGTAGTCCATATCTCGTGGGAACGACTGTTATAAATCATTCACAGACAACATTTTCAACAATTCCGCAATGGCGAATATTTCTGAAATGTTGTTTGTGCATGGATCGTTTGAATACTGTTTCCGTACTTCGCACAAAATCAATGTATTTTTAAAATTTTACTAGTCCATAGACGTAAACTAATTAGTAAAGAAACAATATTCTATACGAAATTAATTACTGAAACCATTGACGGATTATTGGGATGGATGCACCAGCGTCTAATTCTGGCCATTTAGAGAAAATAGACGAGTAAATATAGTCATCACGCTAACGATATTGATTTTTGGTTGATACGAGTAGGTGATTGTACCTAATCGTATCAACCACATTGGATAAAGCCAAGTAAGAAGTCAAGACAAGAAGAAGATTCACGTGGAAAAGAACATTTGTATTCTACTACTTTATATTATATGTAAGTGCTTTAGCTTATATGTTATAAAATTGTGTTTGTGTATATTACAATTTAATATCAACAGAATAAATGTTCTAATATGTGAATCCATCTTCATTGTTCACATCTAATATACATATTAGAAGGAAAGTGCATGTAGTATAAAATAAATAGTGCAAGAAGAATAAAGCGAAAGGACGAAAACCTATTAAGTATTTAAGTAGGTATAAAAAAATTAAACTAATAAATTGATCTTCTAAACACCAAACTTTTGGTTCTGTCCGTTATTAACTGCTTCATAAAAACATTTAACAAAATACGTAAATCATACGTTTGGCTAAACAGATTTTGATCGGTAAGTATGGAAATCCTTGAGAGAGACCTATGACCAGCAGTGGACGTTATGCAGCTGAAATGATAAAATAGATTTTGTGATTGAAGAGGGAAGTTTTTGTATTACGCAAAATATTTTTATGGAATGCAGTACAGTCCATAATAAATACAAGTCACCTTGTGTAGAACTTGTAGAATGTTGGAGTTATTTCTTTGTGGAAATTTCTTTTTTTTTTGTTCGAATTTAACTCACTGATAACAGCCTGGCGTTTGACGCGGTCGCAAGTGTTGTAGTTAGAGCCGGGCACCGGGGGCAGCTTGCGGTTGGGGGGGGCGATGTAGCCGAGCTCGTCCCGCAGCCCGCCGCGCTTGTCCAGGGTGCCGCCGCCGCCGCCCAGAGCCGCTTGCGACGCATTGTACACCGCATCATCTGTTTTACACAAATCTGTCACTGTCTTCTCAAAATGTAGGCTTCAAGACTCCTTTTGCGAACATAATATATCTGCTTAGGTAGATAAGTGACATTGCGTACTTACAATGTTTTTTAGGTCTATGTTATACTCAAGATAGAACAAGAAATACATTATTAGACTATTTTAACTAAATAAGACAGCAAACGATACAACAATGAATTTTGAATAAAAAATAAATTGAAAAAATATAATTGACACTTATTACATATAATCATGACATGCGTTATAACTTTATAGTAATGGGAACGCCGGATGTTGTAAAAATAATAAATAAAGCGGTGATCCATGCCGCCATACATACAGTACAGGTCCTTCTGACCTCGCAGCCGGTGTGGGGTGTTCCTCCTCGCGAGGGTCAGGCAGATCACCACCACTCCCACTATAAACACCACGATAGTCGCCAGGATTGGAACCAGCACCTCTGGTTCAAGCCAAGCTTTGATCCAGACCGGCAGCTCCTTGCCACCGTCAGTGTTATTGGGAAGAGGTGCAATGGTACCTATAACAGAATAGTACCTTTGTGGTGGTCTCGGGTGCCCCGCACCACGCAAACCACTACGACAGCGATGATGATGACGAGGATCGCGGCGACCACGGGCACGATAAGGTTAAGGTGCGATAGGATAATCTTGATGGTCTGTTCCGTGGTGAGGGAGTCGCCGACGTCGCGGGCCGGCGCGATAGTACCTGAAATGCAAACGCCGTATATAGTACCGCGATAAAAGCTAATAAAAAGCGAACAAAAGGAAAGGCGATGCATTTCAGGTACGTATTATTTGATGGTGATTCATTTCATGTCATAATTCAACCCACAACAAATAACTGATATTTAAAAAAACATGATTACATTGTGGGTAGGTAATTAGTATAAAAAAAAAAAATTACATAAGTTCAAAATTAACTCTTATTATATAAATGTATCTTTTATTGAAGGGTAAATTTATCTATGTTTGACCTTGACCATAAGTGGTGATAATTATTATAATCCCACATCTCTGGGTGATAACGAATGGTCAAGACCGCGCACTCCCTCCCGCGAAGTGACGTCACTCAAATGAGTGACCCCGCAAATCGTTATAATATGGATAAATATGAAATACGGTTTGTCGCTACGAATCTAACAGCTTGACAACTGTCGTAAAATAATGACAAAAAATACACATCCATCTCAGGAATAAACTATTTGGGTAAAATGTGTGGATCCCATGCCGATTTATTTACAGAAAGTTATCTGATTTTCTTCAGAGCTGTACTCGCATTAAAACATAGGGCTCCATTAGCCTGATTTTTGAAACGCGGATTCACACACACTAAACGAACGATTCTTTATACAGAAAATAGAAGAAAGCCATTCGTCGATTTCGCGTTTCGAAAAAGGCCGTTTGGACCCAAGTCGTGTGATGTGTAATATTAATTTTCTTCAAATATTTAATTTATTTTTTTGCAATACAGCGAATACAGTGAAATATTTATCAAGTATGGGTAAGTAGGTAAAGTTAAACAAATAAGTGAATTAAAAAAAAGAAGAAAAAACTAACTAAAACTATTTTATTAAAACTACTTATAATTAAAAAAGACCAGGCAAATCGCTGCCCCGTGGTAATGTGCCCAGAAGGCTGGCAGCATTGCCACGTTGTATGGCAATGCTAATCTTTTGAGCCAGATAGAGGCCAGCCCTCTGGTCATGTGTGACGTCTGTCAATTTTCGGGCACATGTTCGGTCAGTATTCAATATTTTGTGTGCTGATTTGGATTGAATCCCAAACGGCTCAAATAAGTAATTATTGCCGAGGCTACTATATTTGCGCCAGTTGAGGGTTTTTGCAGCTGCTGCGGTTGTCCCTGCTTTAGACCCTGTGACTGAGAGATGAGACGGTGCCAGAGTGTCGACACAGGTAGCGTCCCACACAAGGGGCCGTTTAGTTAGTTTTAGTTAAATAAATAGTTTTAGTTAGTATTTTCTTCTTTTTTTTAATTCATTTGTTAATCTTCTTTGTGAATAAATAATTTACAATATTAACAAATAAGTTAGTCAACCTCGCCATGTTGCGGAAAAAATCAGAACTAAATTTTACATAGCACCGCCCATAAGACAGATTAAAAAACGTTTGGTGGCGCCATCATTTCAAGTTCATTAGCTTAGTTGATGACCTATACCTACTACAGTCGCTAACTCCATTGTTGCTGTTAATTTAAATTCACTATCGTTCAATCGTGTTCTCCTAGTAGCCATTATAGATTTTACTTTTTATTATGTAAGCAAGTGCTACGTAGAAATGGGTTCTAACAATAAAACCCATTGCACAGAATTATAAACAACTGCGCCGCTGCCTCTGCATCGCGTGTGTAAACGACCTAATACCTACAATTATCTCTTCCTAAGGCGTTGCCTCCACGATGAGAGAATCGGAAAAGTCCACATAAGTGAAAACACCGAGTCGCCGTGTGGTGTCACGTTCATAATGTCAGTATAGAATTAGGGGGCCCTTCTCTTGTGGAGGCCCCGGGGCAGTAACTACCCCAAATCCCGCCCTTGTTCGTGATTCTCTCGTCCGTGGTGGCAACGCCTTAGCGAGAGATCGTCATTTGATATCTTTCTCACGATTTTAGCTCTGTACATTTGATGTATTGAATAAAGCGGCTATTTTACCGTTCTGTTCGCATAGTACTTTGAAACCTGTTATATAAAAGCTAAGTTAAGCGTGGCCTTTGGGCCTTTGGTATTTTGGGGTCCGGGGTCCGCTTTTCAGCTTATTCGACGTCAAGTTACAGGTATGGCACTTCATAGAAGCGGAGTTTCATTTATGCCTACTACTACTACAAACGAAACTATACATCCGTGCACACGTCAATGCGTGTGTGTTCGCCCGCTCAACACCCTCGACAAGAACGGGGAGAGGTGTGGGGACGGGGAACGGGGACGCATATTGCGCGATACATATCTATCTAATTTGTGATTGCGCGGGACCAATAACCAATTGGGCTGTGTTTTTATGACAGATCGTCTAAACACTTTTTGGGTCAATCAATAAGTAAGCTTTACTACTTCTAATATTATACAATATATTTATTTAACGTCTAACAAAACATACTGAAACTATTTTAAGGGTGACTTAAGTCCATGATACTGAACAACTTTCCCTAAGGAACTTATATCGAAATATCAAAAATAATTTTTGATATTTCATACAAACTCAGATCAGCTGATTGGTCAATTTGTAATATATTCTATTATTATTTACTAGCTGTTGCCCGCGGCGTTGCCCGCCTGTCAACATTTTTGACAATCCCACAGGACCCTCACATTTTCCCGGGATAAAAGTATTCTATGCGTTGATCCAGATAATATAAGCTATCTCCATGCCAATTTCATTCCAATTCGTTCAGCCGTTTTGGCGTAAAAGCGGAACAAACATCCATACACCCATACAAACTTTAGCATTTTATAATATTAATAATAGGATTAAGTTGGTTCGGTTTCGTATATTTTCAACGTACTTATAAGGAAATTAGATAGCATATTTTCAAGTCTATTTATCCATACTTACAAAATGGCCCCCGATTCGTATTTCTCTCTGTGTATCTAAACTCTACGTTTCCTGGAACTAATAGTGGTACTTACTTACTTATTAATTCTGTGCTACTGATCCAATTTTGATGCGGTTTTTACAAACAGGAAGGTTTGCATTTGAATAATTTTATGAATAACGTTTGAAATTATTTCGTCAGCCCCTTCTAGCTTTAACTGAAGGATTATCTAATGCTAACTTGTTAGCATAATGTCGAATATCACCTTACTTCATCATCATCATCAGAGCGTATTCCTGGTTGCATCCTCGGCGGTAACGCTACCTAACCTAGGTGATTTGATGAGGTGACTGGTTTTTACACAGAGCGATTGCCGTCTGACCTCCGCAACCCGAAGGGTAGACCAGAACCAATCCTAGGATAAGTTTAAACAAACGCAAACGGCAGCGTAGACTTCGTGTTTCGTTATTTGCCAATCCTATGGGTCAGACTTTGTGTTTCGTTATTTGCCAATGCCGTGGGCTAGACTTCGTATTTCTTTATTTGCCCATCCCATGGGTGAGACTTCGTGTTTCGTTATTTGCCAATGCCGTGGGCTAGACTTCGTGTTTCTTTATTTGCCCATCCCATGGGTGAGACTTCGTGTTTCGTTATTTGCCCTTCCCATGGGTCAAACTTAGTGTGTTGTTATTTGCCAATCCCATGGGTGTGAGACTTCGTGTTTCGTTATTTGCCAATAATCCCATTGGTGAGACTTCGTGTTTCGTTATTTGCCTATCCCATGGGTCAGACTTCGTGTGTCGTTATTTGCCAATCCCATGTGTCAGACTTCGTGTTTCGTTATTTGCCAATCCCATGGGTGAGACTTCGTGTTTCGTTATTTGCCAATGCCGTGGGCTAGACTTCGTGTTTCTTTATTTGCCCATCCCATGGGTGAGACTTCGTGTTTCGTTATTTGCCTATCCCATGGGTCAAACTTCGTGTTTCGTTATTTGCCAATCCCATGTGTCAGACTTCGTGTTTCGTTATTTGCCAATCCCATGGATCAGACTTCATGTTTCGTTATTTGCCAATCCCATGGATGAGACTTCATGTTTCGTTATTTGCCAATCCCATGGGTGAGACTTTATTTGCCTATCTATGAGTCAGACTTCGTGTTTCGTTATTTGCCAATCCCATAGGTGAGACTTCGTGTTTCGTTATTTGCCAATCCCATGAGTCAGACTTCGTGTTTCGTTATTTGCCAATCCCATGGGTCAGACTTCGTGTTTCGTTATATTACTTCACGTTTTTCCGGCATAAAGGGTCTACATTCATGCCTTTAATTCCATTCCGTTTTTGCTTGAAAGCGGAACAAATATCCATACAAGCTTTCGAATTTATAATATTGGTAGGTATCAAGGATTTTCTCCTTGCTTTGTCGGATATGGTCGCTTCATCAAGCCGGTATACAACAGCCGTACTAGACTAGCTACTAATTTATCTATTGGACTAAATCCGAATGCATAAAAAAACCATTAGTTACATTTCAACAAGATACAGATAAGAATGTATACCTACTACTTCCAACAAAAGTTGTACAAAGTAGGTACTTCTTCAAAAAGGCGTAGGTACTTTGTAATTTCAATTCCCATCTGATGGGCTGACATGTGTAGGTATAGAAATAAAATAAAAATAAAACGAAAAGTTTTATTATTTTCACACACTTAAAAGGTTTTGAAGAAGTAATTGAGATTGCTATAAATCTAAATACCTACTAAGTTCATGGTACGCCTTACTTACTAAAAGTAAATAAGTATGTAGATAGTATTGGTTATAGATTTATCGACATTCCTTGGCGGAGTTGGTATATAGGTGCGCCATAACCCGATGCTGAGCTGAAACTTATATTATGCTAACGCAAAATAAATAAAGAAGGAAGAAAAAAAACAATTTGAATATATTTTAATTAAAATAAGTAGTAAAACAAAAAAAATATAGACAAAGTACCTGCTTTATTTTGGTACAAACAAAATCCCAAAGTAAACCCAAAAAGAAAAAAATGCATAATACCTAAGTACCTATTATAACAATATATAGTAGCTATTTTATCTAAAATCCTATCTCTAAAATATTTTATTAATGGTGTGCTAGTGTTCGTCGAATGTGCAGGCCTCCAGCGCCCCCGGTAATTGGTGCCATCGAAGCCCTACGTCGGCACCCTTTTACTCCTGGCCCCCGGGGCGGTTGCCCAACGGCACCCTACTCTTACGCCGCTACTGAAGACAAGTATTATATATGATGCGGGTTATGTTTGACGTTGCTATCATGTGTCAAATAAAGGTGACTAGGCTAGGGTTTGCACCGAGTGCTGCCCAGCCCAGAGGTGACTTAAGTTGAAGTGTATACTTAAGGAAAGAATAGCTTTTCAATACTAGTTTGGGAGAAAATAATATATCAGCTGCTTCTCGTCCCGCGCAAATCATAAAAATATGAATCATAACAATAGGCGGCTAATAACTATTTTGATTCCCTTTTTCCATGTTCAACAATGCGCCTTTGGATTTTGCGGCCCTAGGCTTTGTCTGCCCCGTTAGGGATAAAGACGGAATAGTATTAAGGAAAGAAAATAAAGTTTTTCAGAGTCATACCGAGTGTTCAGGGGTCGGTTTCGTTACAATCGTTTGGTTGGACTGGTTACACCTTAAGTCAACTCGAAAGAGGATATGTAAGTAGATATACATCTAGTATGCAACACCAATAAATGGTACAATTGATATAGAAATCTGAATATGTATTATTTGAAAGAGTAAAACATACAAACTTACCTATCATAGATTTAGGTACCTACTTAAACATGCCAGAAGTGACTTTGTGTAGAATATGGTTTGAAATGCAATGGTGACATGATTACTATTCATAAAAATCCAAATCGATGGATCTTATCCCCTTCTCCCCTCCCACTGAATGTCAATGAGATATTATTATTATTACGCTAAGAGAGCTCCACTGCGTTGATTTATACATTCTACATGGTTTGAAATAGTAAAACAATTTTCACGATGTTTTTATGGTTAAAATGAAAGTGAATTCCTTCTTTAAACTGATGGTTATAATTAGGTAATATTTATCATGCTAAAAGAGAGTTGAAACGTCACTTTAATTTTTTCAAAACGTTAAAATTAAATGTGTTGTTTTCAAGGGATTTCGCATTCGTGAAATTTTGCAATTTAATAATACGATGAGAAAATTACATAATTTGCAATTATGGAAAATTATGGACGTATCGTTTTAATTTTATAAGAAAACGTAAATACCGCGTACAGCTGAGGATTAATGAGGTGTCATCGTGGCAAAATAGAGTGCATTGACTTCATTGTTTTAAATAGTAAAAAAATAATGAGATATCATGAAATTACCGAGGCATGGTGAAATTATGCTTCCCACTAATAATTTGGTTACGATGTAGAGTTGATAACACAGTAGCAAAATAGAGAAGCCGTAATGTAGATCTTATCCACATTTTCCCTCCCATTGATTTAAGCATGATTCGAAAGTTATTCAGGGTTCACAATCGTAAAACTGAGACCACACCACACCATAGAAGACAGCAAGAGTAGACGTTCTCGCCTTGTCGAGGGGCGAGAGCAGGCAAACACACACGCATTGACGTGTGCACGGCGGCACAAGAACGGGGGAGAGGTACGGGGACGGGGAACGGGGAAGCATATTGCGCGTACCTTAGGAGATTCCGTTCTGTATGTAATACTCTTACTGTCTTCTGTGACCACACCACCTCTTATCTCCAACTGATGGTCAATGATCATGTAATAATTATCGTTTTTGCCGCGTATAGTTTAAAAAATGAAACGGTATTTAGATGCAGACGCGGATTCTTGGAAAAATAGAAAATTAATTGCAATTCGTAGCGTCTCAGGGATCTTTAATGGCTCATATTCTTTGATTGGTAGCTCAGTCGATATACAGCATGTGGGGAGTCCACATATGCGGACTAATGACCAATTAAAGCCACAGTCGATACAGTAGTTGTTACGCCGTCTGCAGTTATTCCCTGCATGCTGTACATCGACTATACATTACTCTATCTACTAGTGAAAACGACCCCTGCATGCATGACGGAAATCTCACGCACCCTGAATTCGGGCTACATCGACTCGTAAAAACGGTTCCCCGAATGCGGGCCCTATGGCATGCGTTACAGAAATCTCCTGCACCCCGAATGCGGGCCAAAACGACCAATGAAAATGAGCCACGGAAATCTATCGCACCTCGAATTCGAGCTACATCGACTAGTGAAAACGGTTCCCCGATAGACAAAACAATACCGATAATATTTTGCGAAATATACATAATTTTCATATGAAAACGTCTATAACGCATTCACTGCCACCTTATTTTCCACCTTTTTTTGAAGCAAATACGTATTAGGCGGCAGCGAAAGTGACGACGAAATTATCATATGACAAGTTTCCAAAAACGCGCCAGCGGACGTTTGCGACTCATAGTGACTAACATTATGTGTCTGATTTTATACAGGTGAATTTTTAATCACCAGCCACATGTTTGATGCAAATCCAGTCCATGACACTGATCTAGTTTCCATAAAAACAATTAATGTAAGTAGTTTAGTCAGTATCATGATATAAACTTGCTTCAAAAATTTGCCTGGTGATTAAAAAGTCACCGTGTACATAAGTGCATTGCCTCTGCAATGAACCACTTTGAATGAACATTTTTTTAAGTCTTCTTATCTGGGTACTATGTTGCTTCAGAGGGGTGCGTTTCCGGCTTTTTTTTCTCCAAATATAATACGTATGTCAATAGTTAACCAAGGTAAGACCATGAAAAGTGAAGAAGAAATAACCAGAACAAATATTTTATTACATTAGAGGCAATAAGTATACTTAGGTACCTACATAAATTCAGACACGGAGCGTCAATCAGTGTACGGCTACGAATAAGTGATAGGTACCCTATGAATCTACACTAAAGAGTGGATACGAAGTCACACGGTGAGCAGTAGCAGTTTCCTTTGCGTTATACTGAGCGTTTGACAATACTTGCTACGTTTACGTTTATTAAAAAAATTCTAGAGTGAGATTAATAACGCCGAAACGAAATCCGGCACCACTCACCGTGGACCAACTGGACCTTACTCCAAAAGCAGCACGACGTACGTACGGTAGCTACCTGTCCGCGGTACAGTTTGTTTTTTTTTCGTGTATGTAAGTGACACTGGTGTCAAATTTGCAGGCTGCCTAAAGGCATCTGTTATAGCTTGACGACTGCCATCTAATGATGACAACTGGGACCAACGGCTTAACGTGCCTTCCGAAGCACGGAGGAGCTCAATCAGTATGACACTTGTGGTTACCCATCCAAATTGCGGACCACGCCCGGTGTTACGCCAAGCGCTAATAATGCGTTCTGCCACCGAGCCACCGACCTCCTCTTCAGTGTTAAGCAACATCGAAGGTGGCGCAATGATGATAAAGTCTAATTTAGTTCGACATCGAATAGCACGTCACTATCGGACGACTGTCATGTTCTTTATGGAGTAGGTAAATGTCCTAATGACCCGAAGCAAAATATGAGTGATGGATGTACAGCAAGCAACACATTGATACGTACCGCCGGTCGTGGTGAGAGTAGCGAAGTCGTACTCGGCGACGTTGAAGCCCGCGTTGTTGTGCGCCGTGATCCGCAGGGTGTACCAGGTAGCCGGTTCCAGGTCTGAAAAATAAAACAAACCTTTTTCACACTGGCTTGGGAGCTAAGAATATTTGGGGATTCTTAAAAGGCTTTGGGCTAACTTGCCTGCCACTATTTCAGATTCCTGTCTTGCTATCTGTCTACCAAAAAGGCTTTTTTTATCCCGTAGGCATAGAGATATGAAATTGTATGATCTATCTTGTAGAAAACTCATAAATCTAGATTTTTTTACATGAGAAAGCCTATCCATTCTTAAGGTAATGTCATCATTATGATCCACCGACTTGAACTTCGTATAGCTAGGGTCCGATATTCATTACTATGCGCACATTCCATTTGATGTATATTCATATCTGTCACGTGTACACATATCACAAGCAGGGTCAATATTGTTTAGTTTTAGAATGACCTCGTGATGCGATGTCCACAAGTGATACGAGTATAAGTATATTACATATGCCTCTTCTAATCAAAGTCAAAAATAGGCTTCGGATGTTTTGTAAGTTTGGTTCGGGTAAACGATTTTTCGATAAGCCGCGTTCCCAGCAGAGTAGAATAGAACCACTCCAAGTCTTCCCGTGGATGTCGTAGAAGGCGAGTTAGGAAACACAAGCTAAACAAAGCTTATAAGCAGTAGCGGCGTTAGGGTAGGGCGCGGTTGGGCGACCGCCCAGGGCGCGAGATACAAAGGGGCGCCTGGAGGGCGTTAGGGGGCGCCCCTTTTTTACTGCCACTCATTAATGGAGTGGAGACTTAAGTAATTGTGAATTCCCTTAGTTTTGATATTCGTCGACAAGCCGAGGGTTCACAGGTAATTTGTTGTTAGCGGCAACTCCTAGACTCCTATTAGCAAGTCGTCGTCATTCACAGTGGCAGGTCCACATCACTCGCTCAAGGTAGGGTAGGGCTAAAACCGGCACTGCTTATAAGCATCATTGGGACCTCTCCAACCCTCGTCAGCGTGGAGGGTGTCGGCAAAATCCTCTGGCCAAGAATAGCTCTGGTAGTACAGAGAGGGTCGTGCTCCTGCAGTGGAGACTAGAATGACCTGATGATGATGATGATGATGAAACGATTTGCCTCATAATTAGTAAGTACATAACCTCTGGGGCAGTGGAATAATCTATCCCAGCTTTCCCAGCTTCTTGTATCACCGCTTTCGATGAGCAAAATGTTTTGTCTTCCTCTTGGTATATAAGAAGAAGAGGAGGAATGTAGGATTTAAATAAAAAAAAAATAGCTTACCGAGAACGACAAAGTTGCCACCTGGCTTCACTGCATTAGAAATTTGGTTCCATTCAGCAGTGCCCCTGAATTAAAAATAAATAAATCGCAGTTTATAGCTACTCTACAATGTGGTAAGTTCTAAAATTCTATTAGATACGATTTCGGATTTATTGTCATAAGTGGCGTCCTCATTAAAAATAAAATGTTTGATCGTAGATATGGTGATATAATTTTGCCATCATTTTCCTAACCGTCAGGCTTAGATAGATAGCTTTCTAATTTATTTTATTAGTAATTGTTAAAAGTATCATGTCTATTTATCGCAAATGAGGGCCTGCATGGTATGCGTCGTAACTCAAAGTACAGGGTACATTTTCAAACTTTAGCCACTTTTTGGAGCAATTTCAATCAAAAACCTACTGCACTAAACAGACAATAAATAAGTAAAATTCGTAAAATAAATAGTTTTCCTTTATAAAATTTGTTCAGGTGGGAGTTTATTTGTTACGGACAAGCTTCTTTTGCGCGTCTCTGACTGTGATGTGCCGTTCCCGGGGAATTTGGGTTCGTATTTCTAGGGAATGTTACAGAATATTGGATATATGTATTGGTATTATAAACATATCATGTGATGCATTTACATCAGTAAAACATATTTACAGTAATAAAAAATATGTCTGATAAATAAATTAAAACTTTCCTTAACATTTCCATTTTTTGAATTGGGAACATTCCCAGGAACGTTCCCGGAAATCTGCGGAACGGGAACGGCACATCACTCAGTTGCGGATGCAACTAGGTACACGCTGAGATGTGACTCACATCTCAGCGTGTTGCTTCAGACCCCGGGGTGCGTTTTCCTGCTGTTTCTTGTCCAAAGTCAAAGTTATAAATTTTTATTTAATGGATAAAATATATGACTTATAGAAGGTTATTATTTTTAAAGTAAAAGCTACAAACTAAGAGAGTTTCGGAACGACCACTGCTGGGACGAAACGCCGAAGATAATATGTATGTCAACGGTCAAAGATGCCGAAGACTGAGAAAGTGGAGAAGAAAATATAACCGGAACCTGGTGAAACATTTGCTGGCGGCCGGCAGTAAATGGCTCCTCCACACGTTGGGCCATCATTGCGCCAATTCACTGTACATTGCTGTTTAACTTACAAAATCGAAAGAGTTTTCCATTTGAAATCTGTGCAATGATGGCCCATCGTGTAGAGGCGCTATTGTCAACGATACATAAGTACTAACTTCTTCTTGTTCTCGACGACGAAGTGGCTCATGGGGCAGCCGCCGTCGAGCCACTGCTTGAGGTGCAGCGTGACGGACGAGCTGCCCACCTCGATGAAGTCCGCGGCGCGCGGCACGGGCGGCTTGGACCCGCGCGTGCCCGCGAACACCACGTCCGACGCCTCGCCCGTGCCGATACTGTCACACGCGTACAAATACAAACGTTAAGGCCCATTTACACGGTGCAAGTTTCTTGCCTGTTGCATACAATTAAATTGAAGCAACTTGAACAACTTGCATGGTCTAAACAGAACGTCAGCCATACAAATCATTTATTGCTTTAATAAAATTGTATGCAACAGGCAAGAAACTTGCACTGTGTAAATGGGCCTTTAATGTGGGATTATTGTCTTTAATTATCATTTTAATGTACAGAGGAAAGTTGAGATACCTGTGCCACCTCAGGTAGTACGCGATGCGCGCGGTGGCACAGGTATCTGATTAACCGTGTGTACGAGTACCTACGACGTCTATATAGCCGTGTGGTTCCCGGCAGCGTAGAATAGGACCACTCCAAGTCTTTCCGTGGATGTCGTACAAGGCGACTTAGAAAACGCAAGCTAAACAAAACTTCAATGGGACCTTTCCAACCCGTCTGGCCAGCGTGAAGAGTGTAGTCCAAATCCTCTGACTATCTAGCTAAACACTTATATGGCTCTGGTAGTATAGAGAGGGTCGAGTGTGCTCCTGCAGTGCAGTGCTAAAAAAGATTTAATGATGATGATCCTGACACGCTTTGATAGAAAAAAAAACTTCTATTTTGTAAAAGAAAAATTTTCCCACTAATAGGTACCTATATGCATAACCTACTAACTTTACAATTCGCGCGGTTGCCCTCCCCGCGCGCCGGCCCCCGGCTATCACGAGCCCGAGCGGTGACATTCAAATGTGAGATTTTTGGTATGCATTTTTTGGCTGATATCTTTGGTTTTTATTATCAAACAAGATACATATGACAAAATTTATATTGACGTGACAACGTCTTAAATTAGGTTGCGGCTGGGAGTCACTTATGAAAAAGTGTAACGCTCGGTAACGTTACGATGAGTCACCGAACGAGAGAGAGGCCCGCCGAATGCCTTGCGTCTCTCTCCCACTCAACTATGATCGATCTGCCGCGCGCGTTGTCACGTAAAATCTTCGCCCGTAAAACCGACTTTACAGGCAACCATTTTTTTTTTAAGAGTACTTTAACAGTACCTAAGATAGATAAAGAAACTTCTAACAGATTTTTGGCATTCGGCATATCACTAGTCACAGTAAATGTGAGTAATAATAAGTGAAAACATAAACATAAAATAGTCATGCGAGAACTATCAATTTGGAAACCGAACACAGCTGCTGCGATTGTTGAACACTTACCTATTGTAAGCTGTCACGTAGAGTTGATATTTTGACCCGCAGAAAAGATTGTCCAAGGTATATGTGTCAGTGTTGGCAGGAATCTAAAATAAATAAACATATGAAGCACTATGCACCTTATCTAGGTAAAAATGTAAAAAAAAAACCAAACAAGAAGGCATAGTACTGGAAAAACATCTCAATAAATTAGAAAACTATTATGGAAATTATAAAACCATTTTAGAACTTTACCAAAAATGCGAGAATCCACTGGATGACAACAAGTCAAATCAATTTTCAAAGCGATTTGTATGAACTTCATAACCGTGACGTCATAATTTTTTCGAGTCAAATCAGTTATTATACGTTTTTCCGCATCTTAAATCTAAAATCATGTTAAAAATGGATGTGGTCAATGAGAAGTGACATTATTTTGTGACTTTTATGTAACAGTACCGAATAATTTATTAATTTGACTAGTCATCTATCTGATTACAACTAATACAAGATATAAGTATGTCAGAGTCCGAACTCTTGCTCGTTTATGTGTAGCTGGCGACGGTAGACTGGTCGGCGATGTCGGTTTCAGTCTGTGGCGGTAATGGTGGGCTATTGGCGTTGGTGCGCACCTGAACGGTCTCCCAGTCTCCGAACTCCTGCTTGTAGTGGATGGTGTGGCCGGCGGCGGGGGACTGGTCGGCGTTGTCGGAGGGCTTCAGCCGGAGCGTCAGCGACGACACCGAGGATGACGCGATGGTCAGCTGAGGCGGGAACGGCGGGGCTGACGTCATAACATTTGCAGGTATTATAATTTATGATGAGTCTTCGCCTGCGGGGTACAGGGGCGCGGGGGTGATGGGTCTAAGGGAGGTGCGGGCGTGTATCATAGCTTAGCAACCTAAGTCGCCAAAGCCAATACGGTCAATCGGGTTTCCAGCGAAAATTTATTGAGACATTCAACAAATACACATAAAACTTTGTTTCTGATTCCGTTTTCACGCCGTCTACTGCTCGCGTGGCTAGTGTAGATAAAACTTAGTTTCTCTAGCAAACAAAAAGAGTTCGAGATGTCAAAATGCCAGATGATATGACAGTACCTGCGCGGGGGTAATTTGGTATAGGTGTTTTCCATTGGGCATAGAAAGCAAAAACATTGTTGATGGAAACAAAAATGTGTAGTGAAACATAGTTTTATGTAGACGATTTTGTTGAATATTGACATGTTTTGTTGATTGTGTAGGGCATATCACGCACTGGAGACCCGGCTTTAGACCACATGATGCCTGATCATTCATAATAGAGCTTACTTGTTTAGATAATATGGGAGATAGTGTTGATGGATATTTGAAGAGTCGTCACAAGTTTTTAGGCACTAGGCAGACGAGGCAGACGGACTGTATTTCAACTGCCAAATTGTAACTCAGATGCAGTTAAGTTGCAGTTGCAGTTAAGACTGCAATGAAACTGCACACCAACCACTGCAACGATTGCAGTCGTTGGAACTATCTAGAGTCTTAGAGAGAGACTACTCTACATGAATTTTCCGGGGTCCAGTGCTGCCCCCTTTTGAAATAAATAATTTGAGAGGAAACGGAGATATCATTTAAAATTTTGTTCTCGTAAGCCCTTCAAAATATTTTATGAACTACAGTTTAAAGTGAAGAGAACGTGTAGCTTTTCTTCGAACATTTGCCAAAGTGGCCGTTTTTCGCAAATGTGCGAAGAAAAGCTTCACGTTCTCACTTTAAACTGTAAACAGGTTATCTAGGGCTTCACAAAGACCAAATTTTAAATGATATCTCCGTTTCCTTTCAAATAATTTATTTCAAATGGAGGCAGCACTGGATCCCGGAAAATTCATGTAGTCCCTTAAACTGTTGCTTCAAAGCAGTCGGTACATACTCACCGAGAACAGAGAGCGTGTGCGTGACGGTGTCGGTGCCGAACTGGTTGTCGACGTGGCAGGAGTACTCGCCGGCGTCCTCGCGCGCCACGCCCGCGATCTGCAGGGAGCCGTCGGGGAGCTGGCGGATCCGTTCCAGGGCTTCTAGTGGGTGGCCTTTGACCTGGCGACGAAAACTCGGAAAACTAAGTGGTTTTGTAACTCCTCCTTTTGCATCTTCATCATCCGAGCGTATTCCCCGTTGAATCCTCAGCGGTTATGCTTGAGAGCCCGAGGTCTGCTAACTAAATCTAGGTGAAGCTCTTAGGACTACTGGGACTAGCTCGATTTGACGAGGTTCCTGCTTTTTACACAGAGCGACTACCGTCTCATCTCCGCAGACCCAAAGGGTAGACCAGACCCAATCCTAGGATAGGTTTAAACAAAAGCTAGATGGCGTTCGCGACTTACAGCTTTTCGTGCCTTCCGAAGCACGGAATCATCTTTCTTTTCGGATAATCAGGTGATTCAAGCCTGCAATATCCTAACCAGACTGGAAACAACTTTTTACAAAGTATGCTTCCCAGTGGGATTTGAACCCACGACCTCCGGCCGGATCATAAGGCCTTGACCACTGAATGGACCACGAAGGCAGTCTTCCCTTCGAATGTTATCAATCTCGTATGCTATACATGTACAGGAACATTTTTAGGGTTCCGTACCCAAAGGGTGCAAATGGGACCCTATTACTGAGACTCCGCTGTCTGTCCGTCAGTCACAGGGCTCTATCTCTTGAACCGTAATAGCTAGATACTTGAAATTTTCACCGATTATGTATTACTGTAGCCGCTATAACAACAAATACTAAAAATGAAAAATAGTTAAAAAATAAAGGGGGTCGTCATACAAGAAACGTGTTTTTTTCAGCGTTTTTAACTCGATCTTTATAATGGCATTAACTAGATACTTAAAATGTTCACCAATCATGTATTACTATAACAACAAAAAAATCAGTGCGGCTCGGGACGTCTTCGTGTAGGCGGCACAAGTTACATTCGCTCTGAGGAAGGCCTCCGGATGATGTTAAAAACTCGAAACATGTCGGCTTTTTACGTGAGTTACCTATCCGTTTATCGCATATTAATAAAACAAAGTGGCTATTATTAAGAGATGTTATAAATATTCTATGACAATAAAGATATTTTGAATTGAATTTTTTGTTATGTTATTATTTTTATTTAGGTATTTATTTATAAAACTAAACAATTTATTTAACTAAAACTAAATTAAAACCTAAATTAAAAAATAAAACTGTGTTTAAAAGTCTAAATGTTGATCATGTGGCATGGTGCCAAGAACACTGGCTGCATTCCCTCGCTGAATGGCTACTGCAATTCTCCGCGCGAGATATGAGCCAGCCCTCTTGTCACCAGCGGCGTCGATGAGCCGAGGAGTAATAATTGATATAAATTGAAAAAAGTGTTTGCTGAGACTGCGCAACATTTCTTTGTTTTCTTCTAAAATATAATTTTTCGCATAAATACTTGTGACATGATAATTGTGTACCTTCCACAGAATGTTAGGCGGGGGCACACCGACGGCGAGGCAGGGCAGTTTCACGTCTTCCTTGTAGGTGGCCACAAACGATTCGTCGAACGACGCGATCTTGGCGGGAACTAAGAAAAAGTAATAGAAAAATACATATTATGACTTATCTCGCTGTATAATTTGTAAAAAAAAATAAAAACATTTGCAAACCTTACTGTATCATATATCAAATAAAAGGGCTCGTTATGAGGATCTCAAATATATTTTTGTTATCAATGTAAAATGAATAGTTTTGATTTTATGCATGAAAGAAGACGAAAATTGACCCTGATCTCCGAAACTACTGAGCCTAAAATTTTGAAAAAAATACAAAATATAGTTCATTGCTTGTAGATTACAGGAAAACCTATAAGAATTCAATCAATTGTACGGAACCCTCTCCACGCGAGTGTAACTTGCACTTGGCTGGTTTATTTATAGAAAGCAATAATATTGTTGAAAATCGATTAAAAATTTTCGTCCTCTCATACAAAATCATAATATATCGCAGGTTGACTGGAAGAGATCCCTATATGGGATAAGTCCGCCATTGTATATTTGCTCTTTCGAATTTTGTATTTTATATGCATGTTTTTAGTACAATAAAGTTATTACAAACAAACAAACAAATCCATTTGGCGATTTGTTTGTGAAACCGAAATTTTATTTTCGTTTTTGATAGTTGTTTTTATATAAGTATAAAATATCACCAAAATCGTATGTGTGAAATTGGAGCCAAATTCGATATGATGTTATGGTGTGGTTATCGACTGCACCGACAAAAGTGGATGTCAAGTTCAGTAGAAAATCCTGAAATTGATTTATAACTGTGAAATGAATCTCAACATTTGACCATTACTAAATTACATTGATAGGTACCTACGAGTACACGTTTATACTTGTATAAGATCAACATTTTTATGATTAAAATAATAGCTACCTTTATCACTGGCGCTGCAAGAAGCAGTGGCCGAGGGTTGGCCTTCCCCAATGATGGTGGACGCGGTGACCCAGAAGTCGTAGCGGCCGGCTTTCAGATCGGTGGCGGAGTAGCTGGTCTGCGTGGCCGGGACCTGCGAAGAGATGGATGTGGAAACAACTGCGAGACAACATTCTTGGACAGGACTGATTTGAATAAATCTTATATCGATGACTGATTCTGTACTAGACTCAGTGGCCGTCCTAGGGCGGTGCGACCGCACCAGGCATCATCATTGGGGGGCGCCAAACCGAATGGGGGATCTGGCGACTGGAGATTGACATTAACGTACGGTAGTTTTAGCCGAACTCCGTATCACCGCCCCCTTTCAATCTGTAGCTAAAAATTTTGATTTGACCGCCAGTACTACTTACGAAGTGGAAAGAACGTAAATTTTTAGTCTGTCTATCTTTTTTCTTCTTTCTTATTTTAAACATATAAGCAAATACCATCCTACTGGTTGCTGCTGGGCTTTGTGGGTGCCAGAGTTTGTCGCAAAATATGAGGCCCTAGCACAGCTATGAAGCTACATTTTGAGCAATGATCAGAGATCACAATGTTCGTACACACACGTCTGTGTGTGAGTGAAGTGACGTAGGGCTATTGTAGATTGACTTATTTTACCCAACTGGTTTATTCTATCTGCTGTCAAACCTTATTTCATACCTATCCATATTATACCGATTTGCGGGGCACACAGGAACGGCAACTGGCGGGAGGGGTGACTTCAGTTTTGTATGTATGTTAGTACTTATATCGATTCTGTGGCCATAGTCAAATTTGGTAATGTCAGCGACACATAGGTACACACAGAACACATTGTAATAATAGAAGTGCCGTGAGGCTTCCAGCCTAGTATAGGACCACTCCATCTCTTCCTGAGGATGTCGTAAGGGGCAACTAAAGGACAAGCACAAACATCTCATACTACAATTGCATTCCCAAGGAGGGTTGCTGTCAGGCAGGCGGCCGGTCGTTAAACTATAGCCAAATTATTTAAACTGTTCCTGCTATTACTTCTCCACTTCGCAAGGTCTTTGGCATCCTTGGGTGACCATTATACGCGCTTATTATATTTGGAGAAGAAAATGCGGGACAGCGCACCCCCGCAAACGGAAACGCGCTAAGATCAAGAAGAATAAAAGAATAGATCTTACTTTATTGGGGTGTGGTTCGGCATTTTGTGCCTGGGTGTAGACATTGTAGTGGGTCACGATTCCGTTCGGCTGCGCGGGGGGCCTCCACGACACGAGAATCGAATCCTGCCCCATCACCAGGGCTTTCACGGCACGGGGTGCTTCCGGTACTGTAAAAAAAATGTTTTTTGTGTCATATTTGTCATTGTCAAAGACATATAAAATTGGTTCAAAAGTAGTAAGTACTTCAATTAAAAAAAATATTTTGACGTGACAACGTCTCTAAATTGGTTAGCCGGGTGACACTTCAAGAAACTGCGTTACGCTCCGCTCACGTTATGCGCTCACAATGAGAGCGAGTGAGAGGCACGCGTGCCTTTCACTTTTTATGTCTGTCTCTCTCGCTCTTAGGCGGGCTAACCATGCCCGAGTGGAAGTCAAGTTTGGAGTGAAGTGGAGTGAAGTCGTTGTCACGTAAAACTTTCGCCCGTATACCGACTTTACAGGCAACCAATTTTTTTTTACAAATGGTTTTATTTGCCACTATCACCCTTTTGATTTGGTTTGCCATCACCAGTACATATGAACTGGTGATGGTAAATTAAATTAAATATTTAAATATTTAAACATGTACGTATACACCGTGTATGTAGTGTACCTTTTTGCAATAAATTTATTTTTATTTTTTATTTTATTTTAATCAACCATTTAAGTACCTAGTCATCCATGATCACACAGCATTATTATATTAGGTATATTGTATTATTTGTACACCTGCAAACTACAGTTTTGCTTAGAGTTTGATAGGAAAAAGTAGAGGAAAGGTTAACCTAGCTCACAGAGTCAAAATAGATTTTTTTTTCTAAACGTCAACACAAATTTTTCCATGGGATTTCTATGAACAACGCACGGCGTGACGTCATAGTTTCTTGAAGTCAAATAGCGTTTTAATATCAGTTTTTCGGCATTAATATATATAAAAATAAAACTTAAAATCACGTTGTAAACGGATATGATGTGACAAGTGACATTATCATGTGATTTTATTCTAGTATCATTCCAAAATTATTTATTTTTGACCCTGGATACTACCCTTATACCCAACGCACAAAAGGATAAATAGAGTTATCCAAGTTGTTTAGCCTGCAAGGATATGGGAATTCGTCTTACCATCTTGTTCGGTCTGGCAGTGGATCGGCGTGGAGCGCACTCCGTCGCCGCCGTTGGTGGTCGCGAGCACCTCCATAGAGTAGTTGGTGAACTTCTTGAGGCCGTGGAGAATGGTTTCGCTGCTGGCCGTGATCTTGGTGTCCTTAGTCTTCTCGTCTACACAAAGGATGACAGATTATACAAAAAAATAACTAAGTGCAAGGGACGAGAGGTAGCTTCATCCATTTGTTCTATTGAAATGCTTGAAATATTAGGTGCATTTATTTCTTATATAATATATGACATTTTCGTCTGTTAACATAGGTACTGCTACAGTTTTTTAATTATTTGGATTGGAAGTAATGATGTGCCGTTTCCGGGAACGTTCCCTATTTCCTCGGGAACGTTCCCAAATTCCTGGAAATTTAGGAACGTTCCCGGGGAATTTGGGAATTTGGGAACGTTCCCGGGGAACGTTCCCGTATTTCTAGGGAATGTTACGAACAAATTACAACTTTCCCCGCTATTTCCATTTTTTGGGAACATTCCCGGGAACGTTACTGGAAATCTGGGGAACGGGAACGGCACATCACTAATTGGAAGCAGAGCATTATACTCGTAGTTTCGTTCCTTTCCTTAACAATAATATCTTACCTATGTTCCGTGGTTAGACTATGCTTTTATACTTATGGCTCTGAAACGTGGTCCCTTACTATGGGTCTCATGAGAAGGGTCAAGGTAGCTCAACGCGCTATGGAGAGGGCTATGCTCGGTGTTTCTCTACGTGATCGAATCAGAAATGAGGAAATTCGTATGAGAACAAAAGTTACTGACATGGCCCAGTGGATAAGCTCGTTGAAGTGGCAGTGAAATGATGATGAGACTATGCTAAGTTATCAATTTTCTAAGACCCTTACAAATCCTACGATCAGCCTACATATACCTTGACACCCACCCACAAGGTGGTCAGACGATCTGACTAAGGTCGCTGGAAAGCGCTGGACGCAGGCCGCTCTAGATCGGTCATTTTGGAAATCCTTGGGAGAGGCCTATGTCCAGCAGTGGACCTTATGCGGCTGAAATGATGATGATGATGATACCTTGAAAAATCATAGATGGCAGGCAGGTAGACACTCACCATACCAGGACTCACTGGGGCCATAGATGACCTTGTAAGCCTTGATGAGTCCGTTGGCGGCGGCGAGCGGCGGGGACACCCAGGAGACGCGGATGGTCTGCGCGGTGAGCGTGGTGCAGAACACGTCCTGCGGCGGCGCGGACGGCGCGCCCTCGGCCGTGTAGGCGCGCACCTCGGGGGACACCGGGCCCGACCCCATCTTGTTGAAGGCCTGCACTACCATGGCGTATTGCGTGTAAGTCCTTTAACAAAACAATACTTTTAAAATCGATATATACTTACCTATATAAAAGAAGAAACTGGCTAATATATTGACGGATCGATCAACGCAGATCTAAAACCGCTGGCTCTAGAAGTATGAAATTTTGCACAAGCGTTACTTAAATGACGTAAGTGTGCACTAAGACAGGATTTTTGGAAATTTATTCAATTTTGAAGAACTTGGTCAATTTTGAAATCAGAAAAACTAAGGTTTATTGTATCATTTAATATTTATTTAAAAAAAAAACTTTAAAAGGGTAAAAAGGGATGAAGGTTTGTATGAAACTCCCATAATATTTTAAAAATTTCACCAGGCGATCAAATCCCTGGATATCACATAAATTACACACGAAGGTTTATTAGACTTACTATCGTGTGATATACTTACTTCAGGTTCAAAATGTCCAAGTGATGTTCCTTGCCGGATTCCTTAGAAATATCCACGGTTTCGAAAACGAACGATTTATTGCTCGATGCCAGTTTGTAACCAACGTAGTATCTAAACAAACAAGTTTAAATTGTAAATACATGATACAAGATAACCAATTACAATTAATCATGTCACACAAAGAACTGCCTTACCCTTGAAGTTCACCATTCCAGTCCTGTGCTGGGGGAGGTTTCCAGGTGACTCGCAGACTGTGCTTATCGACAGCATCTACCTTAACGTCTTGCGGCGGTCCGGTCGGCGCTTCTTCGGCGGTGATGATCGTAACGGTTTCAGAAGGCTCAGAGGTTCCGAGATCATTTTCAGCGACGATCCTGATGTGGTATGCGGTGGCTGGTCGGAGGCTGAATACACCGGCTTCAGTTGCGTCCCCGGGGACCAGAACTCTAACAATACAAAAATTGACAAAATAATGAGAATGCTAAGACAGTCGTACAGAGCTAGGGTTTTAAAGCGCAGTGTAACGAAATAGTTTACAAGTAAACCTACTATACCTGTCGATATCTTTTTCCCAGTTGCCCTTGGCGCGTTTGTACTCAATAAGGAACTTCTTGATGGGGGAGTTACCATCGTAGGGGGCGGCCCATGATAGTTGCACAGTTCTTCCAGATTTGTCCAAAACTTTGAGGCCGTATGGTGCTTCCGGAACCTCTGCAAGTATTATATATATAGTATAGTCTTGATTTATAAGTGCATTTATTTTTGAATGAGCGTGCACTTTACTTGAACAATCTTCCATTCGGACGAATATGATGTCATTAGATGGGTACATTTGTTCGACGATAAGTCGAGTATGTTTGGGTGGAGATTCATAAAATTTTGTAAGCGTGAAGATGTAGCCAAAATGATTTTAGGTTCAAACATGAGCCAAAAGGGGTTGTCGAGGTATAGGATTCGCCAGTTTCCACCAGGGGCGATTGTAGTATAGCTTAAGCAGTACTTTTTGCTGATAGCAACTTTTACATGTTTCAATGAGAATGTGGAGAAGTAAGAATATTTTGGGTACCTTGAATAATCATGTTGATGCTGGTATCGTCAGAGCCGAAAGCGTTGGTAGCCACACATGTGAACAGGGCGCTGTCAGAGCGTTCCGTCCTCCTGATGCTGAGGTCAGACACCACGCCTCCCGGCAGAATCTCTTCGCGGATCGTGTAGCGGGGGTCTGACTTGGGCTCGAGCCGCTTGTTATTCATGTTCCAAATGATACCGATTGGCTGTGAGTGTTAAATATATTATTATTAGTCATTGATACTAAGCTAACTAAATCGCAGACGACGGGGACGAGTTCAAGCTTTAACTATGTATAAGTATACTTATAAGTCATACCTTTTCACCCTTTGCTTGACATTGTAATACCGCTGGTTCACTTCTGCGAGCAGTCTGATTTCTCATTTTAATTTCGAATTGCGGCGGAGCTGAAATTCAAGAAGTGCCAATTACGAAAAATCCTGATATCCTTTGTAATTATTAAAAACTCAATCACTTAATTCTACCTACCCTGGACGCTGATCAAGATGACGGCAGACAATCCAGATCCGATTCCATTAACAGCCTCGCACAGATAATATCCCTCATTGGTCTTCTGAATATTGGAAACACTGAGTGTACCATCCTCAACTTTGACATTCGGATTATTAGGTTTTAGGTCTTTGTAATCGCCAGGTGTGTCCCCTAAAAATCAAATGGTGAGAAATGTTTGTGTTAAAATCTCAATATAAATAAGCACGTATATTTAGTACCATTGACATCAGTATCATACCTTCAGCCCTCTTCCACGTGACTTGAGGCTTGGGGAAACCATCGGCTTTGCATTCGACTTTAGCATCGGAACCCTGGGCAAAAGCTTTATCAGTCGGTTCAAGAATCCAACGCGGGGGAACTGAAAATGTGTTAGTTGTTATTGCAAATGCCTTATGTGAGCTTCCAGGTACGTGCATGGTAGTGAAAGACATGACATTGGACAAAAATAACTAGTAAAATGTGATTTGATTTATCATATTTACAACTGAGTTGTGTAAATTTATGTTTATCAAATGTTTATCAAAATAAAGTAGTGTTTTATGTCTAGAAGTATATTTCATTTTAGATTTTATAGGCATAATGACACTATTAAAGTAATAGTATAAGAATGTAAGTATAGATTTGATTCTGTTATTATATCTTAGGTATATTGTCTTTTTAATTTTAATGAAAACATTTAAACAAATAAAATGAACTAGAATCATAGAGACATTTAAAATAACATAGATTTCTTGTGAGTAACTATATCTATTTGTATTCAATTTAAAAAACGAAGCAACTACCTAATGTTTACTTTGTTGAACATTGAACATAAGTCTTTAAAATTCTAGTTCAAATAAATACTTATAAATTAATGTTCTTGTTAGACCTATTGATATCTTCTCTGATGACCAATAATCATCAGAAAGTCTTCCTAGATTATAGTTTAAATAAGTTAAAATATGATATCAATAAGTTGATAACTAAAGTAACATTTAAAGCAGTAAGTACCTGTCAGTTTCGTTGTAATATTATATACTCGTAATCTATACTAATAAAGCGGAAGAGTTTGTTTGTTTGTTTGTTTGTTTGTTTGTTTGTACGCGCTAATCTCGGGAACTAATGGTCCGATTTGAAAAATTCTTTTTTTGTTGGGTAGTCCATATATAGAGGAAGGCTTTAGGCTATATAACATTACGTTCCGACAACCACGCGAACGAAGTCGCGGGCACAGCTAGTAAGGAATATTTTTACAATCTTCATTTGCCAAGACATAAAAATGGTTAAATTTGTTTCGCGTCATCATGTGTAGGCACATATGTTTTAAATATTAGATAGCATTATTATACTTACGTACTTCATCATCATCGTCATTCCAGCCGCATAACGTCCACTGCTGGACATAGGCCACCCAAGGACTTCCAAAATGACCGCTAACTGCCACTTCAACGAGCTAATCCCCTGGGCTATGTCATTGACTTATACATACTTAGTACTTACCTTAATTCTTTATTTTACTTGCTGTACTTTAGTTAACCTTTTTGGGTACTTATTTAATTTTTTTAATACTATAACGAAACTGACATGTAGGTATCAACTATGTAAGAACATGTTAAAGCTCCTTTAGCGTCAAAGATTAATAAAATGTTGGTTAATAACATTCTAAATTACGAATCATACATGGTATTTATAGGCATGATTTCCGCGAAGCTATCGCTATAGAAGCTTTTAATGTCTTAACAAAAAAAAATTCTACCAAGTAATAAATTAAACTAAGTAATAGTGGACATGAAATAATTAAATGAAAAAGCTTTTTACAGGCGTGCCAAAGCGTTTAAAATAATCTGTAAGGTTCTATTTATTTATGCAATTTTTACAAAGATTGAATGTACAAATCTAAAAGAACCATATCAGTTTATTTTATGTTAGTAAGGTAGCTTTCAAACTATTAAGCAAAACCAAAGACCATCAATGCAAAACAAAAAAACAAACAGAAAGAAGAGACAGGATCCCGAGGAGAGGACGGAGAGGAGTGAAGTTAAATGCAGGAGAGGAAGAGAGAGGTGTCGTCGATGAGAGCCGCAGCCTTTCCCTAGACAACATTTACTGCACTGAAACTAACTAGGCATTACGTATCTGTGATTCTAGACTGAAATGGAGTGTATGAGTCTATGGAACAAATACCAAGTCTGATATCAGCTCGAATTGAGGAAGATATAGACCACCTACGACGTCGCCTTAAGTTTAGATCTCCTACGTTGTTTAAAGAGCTTGAAACGGATTCAAACAAATATAATATTTAGCGTACATCGTAAAGTACTATGCAAAGCTGACCGTGCTAGGAAAGGGATACATAGAGCGTGTGGTGTACCATGAACTTCTAGCGTGGTGCTATAGTTGGAAAAGCCGGCGGGATTTCGGGCCAGGCACGCGTAGGAACCGCTGTGAGCCCACCCAGCTGGGTCTATGAGGAGCAAAGAAGCTCGCTTGGCTATCTTAGTAGCTGTCACCCCGGTCTTCTCTTTCAAAGGCTGCCCTTCAAAGTACCACTGGATATCTAGTGGCAGGTCGCCTTCAGATACTAAACAAGTAACTTGAGTGGCCTGCCCCGCGTATAATGGAGTCTCGAACGAGAATGGAACTATGCGGGGTAATACTGGAAATAACCATAGAAATTCAGATTAGATCGATCGCTGGCAGGCAATGTTAGCGAGTGAATGTACAAGAAATGGGAGTGTGCCGGTGAACACATTGGCCCTTCCACGGTGCGGTTGTTGTTAGTCCCCGTATTTAACGAAGTACTTGCTCCCTCAAGTAAGAAAATAGACATGCCGTTGACGACGAGCGTGGCCGCGTGCTCAGCACGGCCGGCCGCGTTCTGCACGATGCACGTGTAGTTCCCCTGGTGGTTCGCGCTCACGGAGTTGATGGTCAGCGCAGAGGCGCGGGGCCCTAGCGGCATCGTGCTCATGTCACGCTGGAGGCTCGAATCTATTGTTTCACTGCTGAACGTCCACGAAATGTCGAGGGGCAGGTCTCCCTTCGTAGCGACGCAGTTGACGACCACGGCGTCACCCGGATTCGAAGGCGTCTCACCGAAAGTGAACGGCACAATTAACGGTGGAACTAGGAGAATAAAAATCTTATAAGGATGCGAGTAACGTATGAAAAATGAGTAGAAGGGGGAAATCAAAGCGTAATTGTGTATGTGTCTTTCGCACCCTTTACGACCAGTTCAGTGGTGTGTGATGTGATTCCTGCAGCATTTCTTGCTATGCAGTTATATGTGCCTGCATGTGTTGCGTCTATGGACTCGATCGTAATGAAGCTACTCCTTCTATCCATGTTACTGACGCGAGTTCCCGGAATCAAGTTGGCGGAACGATTGTTTACTGTCCATTCGATGCGCACCGGCTGGTCGCCGTGTGTTATAATACACTGAAGAGCAAAGTAATCACCGAGAAAGGCCGGTTCTGGGCCGGCGACAAAGGGTGCAATCTTAGGAGGAACTGAAACAAACATTATCTAAAGACTAAATTAACAAAATGCTATTGTCTATCATGATTTGACCGACTAACCGTAAACAACAAGGTCAGCAGAGACGGTGGTACGACCCGCGCGATTTTCTCCTATACACGTGTACGACCCGGCGTGCTTCGCGTCTACAGACTCTATTATGAGCAAGCTACTGCGCTTCGAGTTGTTTATAACGTAGTTGTTATTTCTTTGTGATATGGTTTGTCCATTGAACGTCCAACTGATTGTCAGGGGAAGGTCGCCATAATTAATAGTGCACGCTGCTTGCAAGTACTCGCCGACGTTTGCGGGTTTATCGAACGAGAACGGTAGAATGTTGGGAGGTACTGGAATATCATTTATTCATCAGAAGTAGCTGTTGATTCAGACATTGAAATAGTGAAAAATTATCAAATTAACATAGGTAGGTGTACTTTTGACAATATTTTAAACCCTTCGTTAATTAAATATCTAGAGGAGCGTCATCAAAAGGCCATCGTTAAGTACTACAAGATGATCACTCTCGAACTTGTAACAAGGTGCTACAGCTTGCCCAGTGTTCATACGGACTTCCCCGAATGAGAAAGGTTGGATCACAGGAGAAACTGGACAAAAAGCAAGCATCATCCGAACGAGAAGTGTCTGCATCTGTACCGATCACGTTGAGGATAGTGGTGTGGCTTGTCGAGCCCGCTCTGTTGGCCGCCGTGCACGTGTAGTTTCCGCTGTTGTGGCCCATGGCGTTAGGGATGTCGAGCACAGAGACGCGGCTGCTCAAGCCTGTAGTCTGTAATCCCATCCTACTCGACACCGGCTTCCCATTAAAGCTCCAACTAATGTTCAGAGGCGTATCCCCCTTCGAAACGTGACAGTCGAGGTGCACAGATTCGCCAGCAAATACGGCTTCATCCAACTCAAACGGTTTGATGTGGGGCACGACTAGGTAAAGAAAATTTGCAATAATATTAGTAGCTGTGTATATAATATAAGAAGCATGCTATAGTCTATAGCTAAGATACCCTTTACGTGAAGAGTAGTGGAATATCTATGTTCTCCAGCTCTATTCTTCGCAATGCAAGTATAGTTTCCAGTGTGATCTCCCGTCACTGAGGCTATCGACAAGAACGATGTTTGCTCTGCCATTTTCATTGTTCTGATACCATTGTGACCTGATGCGTCTTTGCCTTCAAAAGTCCATGCTATGGACATTGGCTTGTCTCCTTTGCTGGCGTGGCAAGTCATCTGTACGGATTCTCCGTAGTATATAGATTCTTCGATCTCGAACGGCAATATGTGAGGGGGAACTAATTGAAAACGAAATTAATTTTAAATCTAAGTATTAAACGTGCAGACAAAGATTATCTATGAACTATCTAAACATTGAATGGTCATATAAATGTAAAGTAAAAAGTTGTGATGGGAGGTAATCCAGTAGATACCATGAATGTTGACGAGAGCAGAGTGGTGCACGCGACCGGCGCGGTTGCTGGCGGTGCAGGTGTAATTGCCGCTGTGGTGGCCCATGGCGGTCGGGATGCTCAGCACAGAGGCTTTGTCTCCTAGCTTGGTGGTCGTGACACCCATATTATTGTGGTAAGGAATCTCGTTGCCTTGAAAGCTCCACGATATTTGTAACGGCCGATCGCCTTTCGATACGTGACACGTCAGATGAACTGACTCGCCAGCGAATATTAATTCTTCGACTTCGAATGGGATTATATGTGGAACCACTTTCATGAAAATAAATAATGTAATTAACACCTAAGAACAGGAGGGAACTAAAATCATGGATTAGGGAAAATAAAATGTCAATCAATTTACAGGATGCACAAGTACTTATATGTTTGTACCGATAATTTTGAGAATGGTAGTGTACGAGGTTTTGCCGGCGCGGTTTTTCGCGATGCACGAATAGTTGCCGCTGTTGGCACCGGTGACCGCCGGCAGCACCAGCACCGACGAGCGGTCCCCTACCCTCGTGAACGACCCTAGCTTCGGTGACAGCGCTTGCCCGTTAAATTCCCAGTGAACTTCTAAGGGAGTGTCTCCTTTCGATATGTGACACATCATTTGGACAGATTCTCCGTAAAATAAGGCTTGGTCGACGTCAAATGGCAATATGTTTGGTGTAACTGCGTCAAAAATAAATTGTGTGAAAGGTTTGAAAAAAATAATTTTATGTAACTTAATGTTAAAGATGGGTAACTAAATATAAGTACATGCTGTCTCTCCCAAATAAGTGTAGCATAAACTGACTAGCACCGACTTCGTGCGATAACTCTGTGATGCCAATAGGTATGTAACAGAACTGACCATGGACATTAAGGACAGTGGAATGATTAGCAGAGCCAGCCCTGTTGGTGGCGACGCAGGTATAGTTGCCACTGTGGCCGGCCGTCGCCGCGGCGATAGACAGAAACGATGTGCGCGATGTCATTTTGGTCGTCATGATGTCGAGGTGTGACGAGCTGTTTTCGAAGCCATGGAAGTGCCACTTGATATCAAGAGGGAGATCACCTTTCGACACATGACAGTTGAGTTGCACCGTTTCACCCGCGAACACAGACTCGTCCGCTTCAAACGGTACGATGTGAGGTAATACTGTTAATTCAGAAAGCTGATATTATAATAATATGTTGAAGTTATGCAAGCGTGCAGCGTGCGATTGAGGCGATATGGTAGCGAGCTGAGATTATTTTAGGTGTACCATGGACGTTAATAGTTGCGGAATGGACGGCCACGCCTGCGTGATTGGCGGCATGACACCAGTATTCGCCACTATTGCCCGCCGTGGCACTAGATATAGTCAGCAATGATGTCCGCCCGCCAATCTTCATTGTAGTAATGCCTTGGTGAGAAGATAACTCTTCCCCGCGAAAACTCCAAGTGATAGTAAGCGGTAGGTCGCCTTTTGATACGTGACAATTTAACTGAACAGACTCTCCAGCGAAAACGGGCTCTTCAGCCACGAATGGAACGATGTGGGGAGGAACTGATAAGGGAACATAAACATATAATTTAACCAAATGAAAACCAAAACTTGATGAAGAAAGTGAAGACATAAAATTAAACGTGTACCCTGAACATTTAGCATAGCTGTGTGGTTTACGCTCGCTACGATATTGGAAGCAGTGCAGGTGTAATTTCCGGAATGTTTCTCTGTCGCAGCTGGGATCGCCAGAATGGAACTTCTGTCGCCTACTTTTGTGATCGATACTGCGTTGTGCATTTTTAATGGCTGGCCTCGGAATGACCATTCGAGTTTCAATGGCATATCGCCTTTAGGAATATGGCACATGACTTGTGTGCTTTCTCCATAAAAAACAGCTTCGTCGAATTCAAAAGGAGTCATAATTGGTGCCACTGAAAGACGGCCAAATAGAAGAGAATAGTGTGTAAAAGTGTTTACAACTTGTTGTTTATTTACTAGTTATTAAATAATAAGACTTTCGCCATGGTATGCTAAGCTGTGTGCAAGATCGAAGTCTGTAAGTAGATAATAAGCACTGGATAAATATCGATTACAAGATTTGACTTGGTTACACAGGAGTAAAGCCATATATATGAAACTTATAAAAGCGTGACGTCACCCTTAACATTGAGCTTGGCGTGGTAGCTAGCCGTGGCGACAGCGTTGGCGACAGTGCACGTGTAGTTGCCGGCGTGTGTAGCCGTCACCGCGGGGATTATGAGAGCGGAACCCCTGTCCCCAACGTTCATGATGTTCAACCCAGGCAATACACTCACATCTCCACCACTGAAACGCCACTTGAAGTCTAGTGGCTTGTCTCCCTTAGGAACGTGGCACATCACTTGGACTCCTTCTCCAAAAAATACTGATTCATCGAATTCAAATGGACTAATACTTGGCGCCACTGAAATAACATGTAATCTGATTCCAATATCAATTCTAGTTTTTTTCTACGAAATTAAAATTTTGTATATTTAAACTTCGTACCTAAGTATTTTATATTTTGTTGATTGAAAGTTGGCACCCTGATTCACCAAAATTGTTATGACCCGCCAAAGTTACATAGTAGGAGAGGAATATGTGGATTTAATTTAAAAAAAGGACAGGCACTACTTCTAGCAGGCTTTATGAGAGAGAGAGGCAATACCGTTGACGAATAGTTGAGCAGTGTGCTCTGCCTCGCCCGCTTCATTTTTCACCACGCAGGCATATGTTCCTTGGTTCTGATGTGTCACTGACTCAATGCTGAGTTGACTCGTACGCTTTGTTTGCGTCAGATTGATTCCATTTTCCCCGGACCGTATGGTCTTTCCGTTGAAGTACCAATGAATAGTCAAAGGCAGATCTCCCTTACTAACCGCGCAAGTGACCAGCACCATATCTTGAGCATTGAAAGTTTCCTCGCCAAATTCGAAAGGCATTATCTGTGGAGGGACTACAGGGAGACAAAAGGTCAGCAATTATACTGTCAAAAGTCTTACTACCTTACCTACTGGTAATCACTATTTTTATAAGAAAAACAAATTAAAAAACGTCTACGCCCGGGAGTTGAATACCGAACCAGAAGACTCTGGTAAAATAACCCGATAAATTAAACAAGAAGAGCATCCGGGTAGCAAACAACAGTGCTGACGATTTTTAATCACATCTAAATCCACTACAAAAGGACGAAATTTGACGGCAAACAAACATGAGGAAAGAATATAAAAAAAGTGCAAACAAAAGCAAAGTGATTGCGAAATATTATGTTATCTACCATTGACGTTGAGAACCGCGCTATGACTACTGCGGCCCGCGTCGTTCTCAGCAATGCACGTGTAATTCCCGATGTGATCATGTTTCACGTTCTCTATACTCAAAATAGATATTCTTTTGCCGGCTCTATTTATAAGGACGCCATTGTTGGAGTTCAGATTCTGGTCATTCAGTTGCCAGTGAATTTTTAAAGGCAAGTCTCCTTTGCCAACAGTACACGTCAGAGATACCGTATCGCCAGCGTTTAGAATTTCATCTCCAAAATCGAATTGTGTCACCTGTGGTGCAACTGTAGAACGTTTGGGATTAGTAATAACGTAGCTAATCGACGTAGACTCACGACTTCGTGATTTTTTTTCTATATCCTTTTCTAAATGTGTGTCTCGATCAGATCCGAAGATCTAAATTCAATACTCATGTGCTTACATATGTTAGACTAAACTAGAACTTCAGGAAGGGGAACAAATTAAGCGAATGATGTAAAAGAACAAATTACTTGGTAGCAAACAAAGTTTTTACTATAAACATTACCGTTGACTGACAACTCAGAAGAATAATTCGCATGTCCCGCCAAGTTGGATGCGAAGCAAGTGTATGTTCCCGAGTGTATCGAAGAAACTGCGTCTATAGCCAGACTACTCGATTTATGGCCAATCTTGGTGGTTGTAACTCCTTGCATTCTAGTAATAGGTTTGTTGTTCAAGTACCACGTGATATTGATAGGAGCATCGCCCTTCGTCACCATGCATTGCACGCCAACAGTGTCGCCCGCATTGGCTGGCTCGTCTCCGAACGTGAAGGGATGGATTTGGGGTACAACTGACAAAAGACACTACGTTACTTTAAACAATCTCCAATATCTACACTAGAAAAAATAAAATGGGAAAAGAACCATTGACTTCCAGGAGTGCGCTGTGATTAACTTGTCCGGCAGAATTCTCGACATGGCACGCGTAAACGCCTCTGTGCGTTCCATTTACTGAGTCGATGTTCAATATGGACATCTTGCGACTCATGCTACCTATGGCGATCCCCATTGTGTTCACTTGCGATATTTCCTTTCCATTGAGACTCCACGAGAAGTTGGCCGGCAAGTCACCTTTATTCATGACGCATTGCACAGAAGCAGTATCGCCGGCGTTTGCAGGTTCATCGCCGAACTCGAACGGAGAAATTTGAGGTGGTACTGTTGTCACAGATTGTAGATATTTAAGTTAGTAATAAGATCAAGTTCTACGAGGAGTTTTTCGTTTCATGGATATTTTTTTAAGGATTCAGAGTGGTTTGTTTTTGGGAGGACGAAATCAAATTATGTATTATCTACTAAAACAGTTTATGAGAAAAAGGTTGTTTTAATTTGTACCATTAACTTCAAGTACGGCACTGTGGTTGGTGGAACCAGCCGGGTTCGTTGCCACGCAGTAATAGATTCCTCTGTGTATTCCATTTACTGAGTCGATGTTGAGTATGGAGGTTTTTTTATTGATGGACACTATTTGCACTCCAAGGTTGTTGTTTCTCGTCAGAACCTGTCCGTTGAACACCCACGTGACATTGAGGGGTTGGTCTCCCTTGCTGACGGCGCAGGTTATGGAAGCCATGTCGCCGGCGTTGGCGGGCTCGTCGCCGAATTCGAACGGGGATATTTGCGGCGGCACTAAACAACATCTTTGGTTCAACTAGGGACTGTGCAAGGGCGTGCATGGCAACGATGTAGCTTTGGCGGGTATAAACGGCTCCTAAACTTACAAATCGGCTAGATCGGTGAAAACTAAGAGTAATTTATTTTTGATATTTTTCTGTTATAAAACGCATCTGAAAGAAATACTCGTTATTAACACATACAAAAACATAGAAGTGTCATAGCAATGTTTTTATTTAGGTACTTATCTCAATTTTAAATACAACTGTGCAGTTAAATATTTTTACTTAGGTATACAAGAGTTATTAGTAGGTATAATCAATTGCTATGACACCATTTTCTGGGAGAGTCACTGAATTTCCTTGGCACATTTAGGTTAGTAATTTCTCATTTGTTTCAAGTGTATTTCAAACAATTTAAAAATGTTTTTGATTATTGAAAATGTACGCTACTGTATGTAATGTACGTACGTGTATCGACTTACTGTTTGTTACCGAAGATTGTTATGTAAGTAATTACTTACTTATGTGCCAAGGAAATATTAGCGTTACACCGTTCACTTAAACCGTTACCAAAAGATGTTGTATCTTTACAGATACACGAGTATTTCGTTATTGGAAATACCGAAAATGCTTCACTTTGGTCTTTATTGAAAAATTGGTAGATAATAGTAAACGGTTTACTCTTCAATATTACGATACAATACAAAAGTCCATCAAAAATTCTTCGTAATTGGTTATTATATGATTTATAAATGCATTCCCAAGGGGCGTTGACGCCAGACAGGCCCGGCCGCCGGTGGTAATCTTCTTCGTCTAAAGCGCGTTCCCGGTTGCATCCTCAGCTGTGCTGCTTCGGAACCCGGGGTGCTCTTCCCGCTTTTTCTTTTCCAAATATAACATGCATGTCAATGGTCACCCAAGGATGCCAAAGACCTCGCAAAATGGAGAAGAATCGGCATCCTTGAATGACCATTGACATGCATCTCATCTTTGGAGTCGTTAGAAAAAGCCAGAAAGCGAACCCCGGTCTCCAAACAGCACAGCTAAGGCGCCAGCCATACTGTACATATGGCGGAGGCAGAGACGTGGCGCGGACGTCTTCAGATTCCAGTCAAATTTCAAACAAAATGCATGAAAATATTTTTTGTTTTTGAACACACGCAATCGACATGATATCATGCTGTATGGCCGTAACGCCCATGACCGGTAATCGGTGTGTTAAGCTGCCTACACACAAGACAACATGGCATACAATCTTCAGTATCAATCTCGTGCTGTATTGCAGACTAGCCGTCCACCCCGGCTTCGCCCGTGGTACACACATAGCCTATGTCACTCGGGAATAGTGTAGCTTTCCAACGGTGAAAGAATTTTTTAAATCGGCCCAGTACTTTTTGAGCCTATTCATTACAAACATACAAAAATAGGTACAAATCTTTCCTCTTTATAATATTACCAGCTGTGCCCGCGACTTCGTTCGCGTGGTTGTCGGAATGTTATATAGCCTAAAGCCTTCCTCTATTAATGGGCTACCCAACAAAAAAAGAATTTTTCAAATCGGACCATTAGTTCCTGAGATTAGCGCGTTTAAACAAACAAACAAACAAACAAACAAACAAACAAACTCTTCCGCTTTATAATATTAGTATAGATTGTAATGTGTGTAGACGTGTTGTGTTACAATATGGAGTACAACACGTCTACACACATTACAATCTGTAGTACAACACGAGATTGTTACTGCAGATTGTATACCATGTTGTGTTGTGTGTAGGCAGTTTTAAAATTTCGAATGTATTACCATGTTTTTTGTATGAAGAATGGAATGGAATGACTTCCGACCCGCCCCAGACTCCGGTTTGCACCTAAGTATGCAAATGCCAAGGTGATGATAAGAAGGTACCTAATTGAATAATTATATAAAATTACATTGGTTTTTTAATATCCAAAATTATAAAATTTTTGACGGGCAGTACTGTAGTAAATACAGATCACAATGCATAAGTGTGCTTTGTGATTGAGACGCTCAAGTATAATGTCGGTTGGTTGAAATTTCCCTAAGATAGTAAACCATATGTGATTAAACAAGTATCTAATTATTTTAGTAACACAAGTAGGTAAATGAATTAAAATTTTGGACAAGCGTAGAGACCTGTCAATTCAACCCATGTAAAACTGAAAAGTAAAAAGTATAGTTTTATTTTTAGTAAATGATAAACTATTACGTCTATTACACATTTCTGCACGTTGGCGCTATAGAACCTACACCTGTGAGGCTTAAAACTACGTCAAGAGGCCGCCCGCGACGGCATCAGTCCGTCTCTGTCACAAACCCTACGCACTGATAGAGATAGCTGAAACCGTCGCGGGTCACGTGTCTCTGTCGCACGTATAGTTTGTGACAGACACGGACTGAACCCGTCGCGGGTCTCCCTCCGCAGTTTTAACCCTGAGTCAAACAAACGTCCCCATTGACCGACATTATATTGAGAGTGTGTTCGCGAGTACAGCCAACCACTCACCCATGACTTGCAGCTCCAGGTTCCCCTTGACGGTGTACCCCTGCGAGTTCTTGGCGACGCACGTGTAGGACGCCTGGTCGCTGATACGCTCCACATTCTCAATCACCAGGGTGCCGTTGGGAAACACTTTCTGCTTGCGGTTGATCGGTAAAACCCTGCAATTCAAGATGTTGAGTAATAAAGTACCTGAGATTTGCTACGTACTTTCATTAGGCATTTAGTAGAGCAAATAATGATTCGCTCAAACAAATACTTTATCTATTTCACATAAAGTACATGTCATTATCATCATTAGGTCTTTTTTAGTCTCCACTGCAGGAGCGCGACCCTTGCTGTACTACGAGAGCCATATATTAACCAGAGCAGTCAGAGGATTTGGCCTACACTCTCCACGCTGGCCAGATTTGGGGTTGGATTGATGTTTATAAGCTTTGTTTAGCTTGTGTTTCCTAAGTCACCTTCTACGACATCCACGGGAAGACTTGGAGTGGTCCTATTCTACTCTGTACATGTAGGTGCATGATACGGCACATCATCATCATCATTTCAGCCGCATAGCGTCCACTGCTGGACATAGGCCTCTCCCAATACGACACATGTAGGTGATCAATTAGAGAATGTTTAATTATCTATAATGTCACTTGATATCTGCTCGGCAGAGCGTCTTTCACAGAGTCCTTTTCCAGAGAGAGAATTGATCAAATGTACAGACAGAGAAAGGCGCTATATCGGTACCGTTTCGCCTAAAACTTCTATCGAGACATGATTGAAAGACATAATAAACGACGATTCAAATGAGTAGGTAATTTATTTTATCTTTTGTTCTACTAGGTTTCCTCCAACCACGAATGGGCAGAACGGGGTATAAAATAGACACTCACCGTCCGTCTCGCTCCCACACGATGGAGTCGATGGGGTAGCCGGCCACCGGGCAGTGTGCTATGAGCGTGTCCCCAGCCACGACGGGACGTTTCTTCATGGGGCGGATGTAAGGCAGACCATACACGTTGACGCGGGCCGAGTGAGATGCGCTGCCCACCTGTAAGCATAAACGAAAGATATTCATTTATGGCAATTAATACATTCACAGTTACACCAAACCAAGGAATCATATCAAACAAAGTTTCGAAAGCTGTCCCAGACATCGTTCAGTATACTAACATTCGTTAGCAATAAAGCCGCCCACCGTCATAAGTCCAAAACTCCAAATTAAGTTATTCCATTGAAAGTTCCTCTTTCCTTCTTGTACGATTTCATTTTAGTCTACTTTCTTATGCCTACCTAACCGTTTTTAAAAATATCTTGAATGGAAATCTGTTGTTTTTGTTTTATTTTTAAGGAGCTACAACTTAAAATTGAGTTGAAGCTCTGGCGCATCTTACCCAAGGCAAGGCATAGGTGTACTTTAACATGGTACGGTCATGTCAAGAGGCGGGATGCGAACATCTGGCTGATAAAATATAACTTAACTTGAAGGTGGCCACAGAGATAGAGGACGACCTAGAAAGACGTGGGGGGATGTGTGAAGCGGGACATGGTAGAAAGGGGGGTTAGTACAGATTTAATTAATGAAAACGATGGAGGGAGTTGACATACAGAGCCGTCCCTAAATAAGAAGAAGGCGAGGAAGATAATCATAGATGTACATACGTGCCTTCTATTAGCGTTGGCAATAGTAATAAATGTAGCAACTTTACCTTGCTTAAAGCAATGCACGAGTACAAGCCGCCGTCGTTGGTCTGAACTGAGGAGATGTTGAGGTGCGACTCGACGTTGCCGTCGGCGGTGACGAACTGCCCGATCTGCAGCCGCTCGCCGCTGGATAGCTTCTCGCCGTCCAGCAGCCAGGCGATGTCGGGGGTGGGGTTGCCGGACGCCACGCACTTCAGTCGGAGAGACGGCCCGGAGCGGAGGGTTTGTTCGCCAAAGCTGTGCCGGATTTGCGGGGGTTCGACTGGAATTAATACAATGTCAATTAAGTCTTTATTGCACCTAAACAGATGACAAAACATTTCTGGAATATTTTTTGGATACTCTGAAGGACAAAAATCCGATTAGACCTACTGGAACTAGCTCGTATATTCAGCAGATTACAAAAAAGGTATAACAAATAAATCTAAATGGAAAATAAGTCATACGTAAGGCCATTGAATGCATATGAGAAGAAAACCCCGGAAATTGGATCCCGGAGCTCTAAAGCGCCATAGCTAATTAATGCCGGGCACGCGTTGGAAGGAAAGAATAAGTCTTAGGTAAAGTAAAGTAAGGTCGGTTCAATTCTTATACAAAGTAGGTGCCTTGCTAATGTTTTTCAAAAAGATATCTAAAATGGCATACTATGGCATCGTCCTAAAAATATTTGGTTGTGCCGTCACTTCAGGTTTATTTACAATCTTCGTGGTTAGGCTTTACACAGTAAGTAGGTAGATACTCACATCGTCCACCAAGTTTCAGCTCGGCGCTCGCTCCGGCGCTCTCCTGGTCGTTGCGAATAAAGCATTGGTACATTCCCTTATCCTCCTTCTTCACAGATTCAATCCTGAAATACACATTACGCAGAAAACGTTACAATAAACTTAGTTTAATGTAAACCTCTCAATATTAAGCATATATAAAAAATGTGAAGCAGGCTTCGATTTTGCTTTTATCACCAGAAAATCTCGACCATGTTACTTTAACTTGATGGAAATGATACAATATTATTGCTTCTTACCTTAAGACAGGGTCATGATGTTTCATATCCTTTCCATCTTTCAACCAAGTAATAGTTTTGACAGGGTTCCCTTCGTACTTGCATGTGAACACAGCCGGACGTCCGAAGTCTACAGTTTGTGTTGCTGGCTCTACTGCAGCTTTCAAAGGAGCCGTCACTGTTAATACTGTCTCTACTGATTCTCCTGTAAGTATACAAATACAATTATGGTAACTTTCATGACGAAGCGAAGTAACAAAACTCTTCTTAGTAAACTACCTATAAGTTGTGATTGCCTTACCTCCAACGGAGTTATTCACAACGCACAAATATTTTCCAGAATCCTCAACTTTGGCTTCCTTAATAATAAGAGTCCCGGAAACTTGCTTAACTCGATCATTGAGAGTGACTGGCTGCTTGCGAGTCGTGCCGTCAACGAACTTGTACCATCTGCAACAATAGAGAAGAAGCTTAATCCACGTGGCATTGAGCACAAAAGCGGATGACAAATATTTCATTAAAACATACAAAAAGAAAGGGATATTCCTAATACAAGGAGCCATACCTGAAGACAGGAACTGGGAAAGCTTGACTTAAGCAAATTATCGTCCCCATTTGGCCAGAACTCAATTGAGACTCTTGTAAACGACCACTAGATAGCTTTGGAGGTAAACTATTTGTAGGTTCTTTAAAGATAAAAATAAAATGAACTTTAGCTAGCAATAAGAATTACATAGGTTCTTTTAAAACTATCAGATTAATTTAAAACTATAATTAGTAGAAAACAGTGTTAAGCAAAATTAGCTCTGAAAGCCTACACTGTCAACTACCACCACAACGATGAATAAAATGAGATTTGCCCGACACATTTCACAAGTGCAGCCTTGACTCACGAAAAGCACAAAGTAAAGATCAAAGCAGCGTAATGGAAGCTAGAGCACCCTGGCACTTACCGGCAGGTGTGTCTGCTCAATGGTTACTTTGGCTGGGGATGGTAATAGAGGCGCGCGGCCGGCCGCGGCTCTTCATGCCTTCATGTCGCGAGGCGGCTGCAATAACAACGCACATCAGTACATCGGTGATATGGTATGCTACGTGATGGATGAATGCGTGAGTGCCGGGGCCGGCCGCGGGGCGTAGGCCTACCTCATCAATGGGGCGGGGAAAGCTTGTACCTCGCAAAGCAACGCGAGACTTTCGTTGCTTCGACCTACTCGACGGTTGAGTCCGTCTCCGGTCCCTTTCGGCCCCGTCCTACCCGTAGGCTCTGCAATACAAACCGACCATTACCGTACTCTGCCTATCACTCACCTAAACAAAGGAACCGGAAATGCCGTCACTTGGCAGGTCAAATAAGCCACATTGCCTTGAGGCACGGCGAAGACCTTCCAACCCTCAAAGTCTTTAGCCGAGTCTTTTCTAGGTGGAATCTTATTAGTTGGCTCTGTAATAGCATAGACGACTCTTTAAAAATATCAGTCAAATTTCTAAGAGGGAGGTTTCTGGTGGAGGTGTGCAGGGAAAGGTGGCTCGCATGAAATGTACATTACTAATATTATACTTACGTCTGGATGGATATCGATGACATGATGACGTTAGTTGTAAGTTACATGTGTAAGAACTTACCTGAATACTGGAGCCGGATAAGCAGCAACGTCACAGGTGAGATAAACAGACTTTGACGCAGAAACTAAAAATATTTCACCGCCTTCAAATTTTCTACTCTTATCGCTTCGTGGGGCAATCTTATTGGTGGGCTCTGTAATTTAGGAGATAGAACTATAACGCACCTCGATAATGGCACTGGATATCCTTGCGCTGGGCACACTAGTGCTAACGGAGAAAGCTGGGGGAAGTGAACTGCGGCCTTTGGTGTGGCAGTAATACTAGGCGCGGCACTTGCAATCGGTTCTATGGAACACTTGCACAATTATATCAGTCCATATTTTTTTTAAAGATTAGTATAATATGCAATAAAAACAAATAGTTGAAACTTGCCTGACAATAGGAACAGGGAAAGCCTGAGCTTGACACAACAACCCGAAATTCTGCCCAATATTTCTTACAAACGATTGACTCCGCGCATCCGTGGAGAAGGTGGGAGCTTTGAAGCCAACTGGTTCTGTGATCGGAGTACGAGGAAAATAAATAGGTATCAAACATTGGTTAGAGGAAATACTAAAAACACTTGCCTGAAAATTGGGGCAGGAAAACTTTGGGCTTGGCAAAGAAGAGCAAAATCTTGTCCAATGCGTTTTCTGAATATGCTACCCATAGATTCGGAAGAGAACGTGGGAGACTTAGCACCGACAGGTTCTATAACATCCAGATAACAGTATACACTTAGAAGGCTTATATTTTAAAAACAACTTGCCTGGAAATTGGTACAGGAAAAGCTTGCGCTTGGCATAGTAGTGCAAAACTTTGATTCTCATGCCTCTTTAAAGACGACAACGCCGATTCAGATGAGAAAGAAGGAGCCTTAAATCCAACTGGTTCTGAAGACAACAAGCCTACGTTACCACATTGTTACAATATCGACGTTAGTAATACAATATCATCAAAAATCAGTAATATTGCTGTGACTGTAGATAATAGTAAGAATGTAATGAACGGTACCCTCTATCATTACTTTGTAGAGTTAAAAAAAGAAACTTGCCTGAAAATAGGAATAGGGAATGCCTGTGCTTGACACATTATCGCAAAACTTTGTCCCTCATGCCTTGTCACAGCGGATAGCGTAAAATCTGTCGAAAATGTTGGTGGCTTCGAACCCACAGGCTCTGTACAAGAAAAACGAAAATGAGTATGAGATAACTTACCTAAAAATTGGTGTAGGATAGGCTTGCGCTGGACAGAGTAGAGCAAAACTTTGCCCTATTTCACGAATAAATATACTGCCCTTGGAATCGGTCGAAAAAGAAGGTGCTTTTGCCCCAACGGGTTCTAAAATTAAAATATTAAATCTACAACCAACCTGAACAAAGGTTGTGGGTACCCTTGGGCCTGGCAAAGCATGGAACCCCCAGAATGAGCTTCTATGTTATAAGTGTAAGATGTTGCGGAAGTAGGGAATGCAGGAGCTCTCGCTGTGACCGGTTCTGAGCCCAACAAAAAAATAAAGATCAATAGAACTACTCACTTGAATATAGGAGGAGGGAAAGCTTGAGCCTGACACAAGAGTACGATTTCTTGATCTGCCAATTTATTAAGACTAGTGCTTTTAAATTCCAAAGAAAATGACGGCGCCTTTGACCCGATAGGTTCTGTGATAGTACAAATAATTGACAATAATTTCGTGTCTGCATGTTGTTCTCTTACCTGAATAATGGGACGGGAAAAGCTTGAGCTTGACATAAAAGGGCAAAACCTTGACCAGTTCTACGAATTATTCCAGAAAATTTTACATCATTTGAGAACGTAGGAGATTTCGAGCCAACTGGTTCTAAAAATTAAGATAAATAGATATGTACTTATAATTTAATCACCTGAATAGAGGCACGGGAAAGCCCTGAGCTGGACAAAGTATATTTAAGCTTTGGCCAATCTTTCTCACATACCAAGAAAATTTATTGTCTGTTGAAAAGCTAGGTGGCTTCGTTCCAATGGGTTCTAAAATTAATAAATGAATTAATGGATGTAATTTATACCTGTATACAGGAATCGGGTATCCCTGCGCCGGGCATAGTAATGCTAAACTCTGTCCTACTGGTCTGATAAACCATGCTAATCTATCGTCAGTAGAAAATGTGGGTGACTTCGAACTGATGGGCTCTGAAATGTACGAGGAGTAATCAGATACACATCTCACCTAAACAGCGGTACAGGAAACCCTTGCGCTGGGCATAGGAGAGCAAAGTCACGGTCAGCGTGTATCTCAAACCATTGTAGCTTGGAATCACTCGAAAACGAAGGACTTTTGGAGCCAATGGGTTCTAGAATACAAAATAAAGGTATCAAATACCTGAATATAGGGGCCGGGTATGCCTGCGCTGGACATAACAATGCGAAGCCCTGCTCTACGTCCTTTACGTACCACGCCATTTTAAAATCCGTAGAAAAAGTAGGAGCTTTCAGACCGACCGGCTCTAAAACAAACATGACGTCTTAACAAGCGTACAGACTCACCTAAACACCGGCACCGGATACGCTTGTGCCAGGCAGAGCAACGTGACGCTGGAGTCCATCTTAAATTCCACGAACTCTATTGTTTTAGTTGGAACTTTAGGTGGGGCGCTATTAATCGGTTCTAGAAGAAAATAGTGGACTGTCAATGTTTCTCGAGTTACCTGGATAGAGGGACTGGAAAGGCCTGTGCGGGACACAAGAGTGTTACGCTAGCATTGATAAACGCGCTGAAACCTCTCACATTATCCATTGTGGGAAATTTTGGAGAGACTCTTCCTACAGGCTCTGGGGATAAAGAAATATAAGTAATTTCTCATCCACTTAAGTTTTGATAGTATAAAGTCGTACCAAGATTGCTAGATTGTCATTACCTGAATAAAGGGACGGGGTATGCTTGCGCTGGGCAAAGTAACGTGATAGTGTCATTGTGCGAAACTTCAGTGATATCGATCATTTTTGTAGCTACTTTAGGAGCGGCACTACCCACGGGCTCTACCGATAAAAATATTATTTGTTAATATTTGAGTTAATGCTTATAAATTTGATTGGAAAAGTACCTGAAAGCTGGGGCGGGGAATGCCTGCGCAGGACATAACATGGTGACGTCGTCACCGCCTTCCGCATCAAATGCGCGACTTTTGTCGCCAGACGTGAACTTAGGCGAAACGCGACCGACAGGCTCTATAAGAACAAAGTATCTACTCTTCATGTTTCCGGGTCGCTATGTTTTTGTTTGCCAAGTCGCTTAACACTTTGTCTCTTTTCTAAATTTATTGAAAATCATATCAACCCGTATAAAATTACCTGAATAGTGGAACTGGGAATGCCTGCGCCGGACATAATATCGTCAGACTGTCGTTTAGCAAAGCGCTGAAACTTCTCGAGCTATCCAGCGATGGGAATTTGGGCGAAACTCGGCCCACGGGCTCTACAGACAAGAAAACAATTCAAAGTACCTGAACAACGGAGCGGGGAAGGCTTGTGCGGGGCAGAGCACAGTAACGCATGAATTCGAGGAAAAGGTAAAGCTGCGTCCTGTTTCCATCGTCGGAAACTTTGGAGATACTTTGCCCATTGGTTCTGTTTGTGGAAAAGTTACAATTTTGTTTAATTACCTAAATAGTGGAGCGGGAAACGCTTGTGCGGGGCAGAGTACCGGCACAGCATCCCCTTTGTTCGCTACAAAAGTCCTACTTATATCTCCGGTGGGGAATTTAGGCGATACTCTTCCCATTGGTTCTATGGAATGGAAAATATAGCAGCGATGAAATACCAGTCTACCAACCTTACCTAAACATTGGGGCAGGGAACGCTTGAGCCGGACAGAGGACAGATATTGTTTGATTGGTGTCAAAGTTAAACAGTCTGCTCTTTTCTAAACTTGGAAATTTTGGAGATACTTTTCCCATAGGCTCTGTAAAATATTGGACAGTAAAATTCTATTAAAGTAAATGGAATTTACCTGAAAAGTGGGACTGGGAACGCCTGCGCAGGGCATTGTAACGCAAAAGGATCGTTGTCCTTCATTCCGATCATGGTTCCCATAACAACAGAAGCAAATTTTGGCGAAACGTGACCGACGGGTTCTATAAAAGAATAGAACTCGTATAACTGATTGATATTTTACCTGAACAACGGGGTTGGGAACGCTTGAGCAGGACACTGCAACGCGTATGATTCGTTTTTCTTGACTTCGAACATTGTTCCGGTCAATACTGTGGCAAACTTAGGCGGTACGCGGCCGACCGGTTCTAGAATGTTTACAATATACAGGCCATTGTTAATTGCAACAACATTACCTGATCATGGGGACAGGGAATGCCTGCGCAGGACATTGCAAAGCGAATGAAGAATCCAACGAGGTTACAAACATCATGCCCACTTGACTTGTCGACAGTTTAGGTGGCACGCGCCCTATTGGCTCTGAGAAATCAGGTAAATGTCGTTAGTGAAGGTGTCCTTACCGGTACAGAGGCGCGGGGAATGCTTGAGCCGGGCAAAGTAATGCGAGGTTGGTGTCCACGGTAAACTGGAAACCGCTGGTCGTCTGCGCGCTAGCGAACTTGGGGGGAACCCGACCCACAGGCTCTGCGCATGTTGGGAGAAGGTGGATATACCAGGAGTGGACGACACACTAGTCTTCAATCAAGCTATTCTGATAGGCTCCTACTTTTGCATACGATTTACGATTTAATCATTTAGTTACATTATCGCGAGTCAAGGCCCTGCAGGGTACCCTATCCCAACATTCAGGCAAGTTATTATTAAGTTCAAACATCTTATAGTAAACTAAAACAATATATAAAAAAAATCGTTGGTAGCTAATAATTAAATACAATATATTAATTACTTAAACATTCAACTTAGTATAAGTAGGTAGGTACCTATTCATTTTGACAGTAATGGTGCTTAGCAATGATATACGGAAATTAACTTTAGGTACTCGTGCAATGATTATTTCGCTTTTTTTATAAAGATATAAAATAAGAACTACTATGTTCTAAATATTTAACAGTTGACAAACTCAAAATTGTACTTATTTAGTTATCAATCCGTATTTCATTGCAAGTATCTATTTTCATCTAGCAATACTTCCAAAAGCTACTTTAATAAAAGGAAGTGTAGAAAAACTTTGAGTGAAAATAATTTGCTATTGTTTTACTCAGGCCTAGTTATTTTTAAACTTTTATATAAGTACCTAGATTTTATTCTATTAAGTGTAAAGATTGCACGACAATATTATAGTTGAGTGGAGACTATGTTGGTGGTACTTAAGTAACTATATGCATCTATAAGATCCTGTGAAAGCACAAATTGTTTTATTGAGATTCGTGCTAAATAAACAATCTCTTTCTTTCATTCATTCATCTTAAAATTAGAGATTAGATTAGACTAATAGTAGGTATTTCCAAACGAATAGCTTTATGTTCACAAAAAGTTTTTTCATTGATGGTACGTATTCTATCTATCCACATTTAAGAGCTATGCTCTTGTCGGTGAAGTATGGATTCTCTTCCATTTGTCTCTCTCATCTGCCAGTGGTTTTACTTCACGTACACGTGACACGACGTACGTATTCACGCAATCCTCATCTTATCATGCTACAATTTAAAATAAATTGCATTATTTTTTATCGAAGTCTTTTTTACTTCCATTACTCAAATAGGTAATTGAATAGGTACCATCAATGCAAATACATACATAAAAATGGATAGAAGAAAACACTTACCAGTAATCACCAACCGTCCCTTGGTTGCGGATAGCCGTGTTTCACCAGTCAGTCTGTGCTTAGTGCGGCATTGGTAGGATTTGTATCCGTCTTCAGGTCCAACATCTCTTATATGCAATTCACCAGATGGGAGTACCAAGTATTTACCCTCTGAAAGAACGAACATACAATTGAAAAAAGTCTGTTGATCTTCCAACTACCGCTTAAAAATTTCATTTTAGAATTCGTTTAAAGCAGTGCAACATAAGGTTGCAATTTACTTATAAACTTCATTGCATGCATTAATCTAAGGAAGGAGGAAGAAAGGAAAGGTAGGCCGTTAGGCCTGTGGAGCCACGGGAAACCAACGTTAGGAACAGTAACTAGTCGTCACGACGTACAGAGCCGAGCCTGGCTAAAGACCAAAACATGATTCGTACCCTCTCGATTCTGCGGTGATTCAAGCTTGATTTCAAGCTCTTCTGAATCCTCGCTGATGATCCACGAAACAACCGTAACATACTCCGAAACAAAACTAGGTATATGGCATTTTAGAATGGCAGCGTTCCCGCGTAAAACGTATTCTTCCATTAGATTTACAGCGTAAGCTTGAGAAACCACTGAAACAATATGTCGTAATGATAGAAACAAAAAAAGTACAATTGAGAAATAATTAGCATTTTTGAATTTGATGACATAATTACATACATGTTATCACCCTAAATTCAGAGATTTTAACTGACGAGATCCTATACAGCGTTTAAGGAATAAGTAAAGGATTAATAGGGAAAGGAGAAGGAATGCAAGTATTGCAGATTCGATCAGTACCCAAGCTTGACGAATCATCAATTTTTATCTCCGCCTCATTCTCGTCTTCCGAGATAATCCAAGAACTAACGGACACATATTCAGATACAAAGCTCGGGATTTGGCATTTCAGAATAGCTGCGTTACCACGCAAAACGTATTCTTCCCAAAATTTGACGTCATAGGCCTGCGACACGACTGAAATCGCCATTAAAATAAATTATTTTCGAAATAAAATAAATATGAAAGGCTGTAGTATTTAAACTACTAAAGATCTGCCTATAAAAATAAGAAATACCTGAAAAATAGAAATAGCTATGGTTGATTAGGAATCCGTTGTACTGTTAGGAGAGGTAAAGGAATTATGGAATGCTAACGGAAGTCTCACTATTACCTAAATTAGAATAAGAATCTAAATTTATTTCAATATCATCTTCATCCTTTTCAGAAATGATCCAGGAAGTGATCGTGACGTACTCGGTGACAAAACTTGGGATGTGACATTTTAATATAGCCGCGTTACCGCGTAAGACATTCTCTTCCCAAAGATTTACTGTATACGATTGGGAAACCACTGTAAAAATAAAAAAAAATGACAAGCTTTCAGGAAAAGGAAGGCTTGGCTTGAGGTAAGGACTAAATGATCGAATGCTCGACGGAAGTATATGTCATGAATACCTAAATTATACGATTCATCTATTTTAATTTCAATGTCATCAACTTCATCTTCTGATATTATCCAAGACGAAACAGTAACATATTCTGTTACAAAACTGGGTATGTGACATTTGACTATTGCCGAATTGCCACGTAAGACGTTTTCTTCCATCAGATTAACCGTATACGCTTGGGACACCACTGAAATGATAACGTAAAGGAATAAGGACAGGAAGCATTTAGCAGCTCAGCAATTAGTAGGTACCCAAGTTCAGATTAGAATCTTCTTTGATTTCCAATTCTTCTGAACCTTCTTCAGAGATTATCCAGGAAGAAACGCTCACATATTCTGTGACGAATGTAGAAATATGGCATTTCAAAATAGCAGCATTTCCGCGTAGTACGCTCTCCTCCATGAGATTGACTGTGTACGCTTGGGTCACTACTGCAATTTTCAAAGAAATATCGAGTGATCATCCAGACCAATGAATTATGTTGGAATGTTAAGACGGGACGTAGGATCTAGGTATTGCTTAATTTTTTAATAAGTTCATTTATACCCTCTTCGTTTAATGCATTTTGCATTTTAATTTCTTTTTCTTTGTCATCTTCCGATATTATCCACGAATCTATTATTACGTACTCTGACACAAAACTTGGAATCAAACATTTTAGTATAGCAGCATTTCCTCTTAAAACGTTCTCGTCGACCAGATTTACTGTGTATGCTTGAGACACGACTGAAAAAACACTCTAACTAAGAAAAGTAACAACATGCTATATCGAAACTGTTTGTTGGAGGACAGGACTTAGAGAGGACGTAATTATTGCAGTAATAAACTGGTACCGTAATTCTCATTCAATGCATACTCTCCGCCTTCAGTATCGTGCCAAGACACCACTTGTACATGATCAGATACAAAAGAAGGAATGTGACACTTGAAGACTGCAGCGTTGCCGCGAATAACGTAGATGTCATACACTTGTGACTCGTAGAATTGGTTTACGGCTGAAATACCAAACAATTGCCTTTAAACATTAGGGCCTAATGCACTGGATTGTGTCCCGGGGATTTGGTGGAGCGGATAGGAACAATTGAGGTCACGCTGACATTCTCGATTACCGTAATTGGAGTTGGAGCCGTTTAACGAAAATGCCGCGAGGGAGTCTTGGTCCGTCACCCATTCCACAACATGGACGTAATCCGCCACGAAAGAAGGAATCGTACACTTAACAATAGCGGAGTTTCCGCGCAGAACGTCTTCATCAGTCACACGAGGCTCATACGTCTGACGCACCACTGCACATGATAAAATAAACAATACCAATTTTATGGTCAGGTTTGATGGATTTAGCGCATTTGGGAAAGGAGTATAAAGTCTATCTGAAAACAGTGACTCATACCAGAAGCCACATTGTTTTGTTCCTCAGCAGAAATAGTGTCGTTGTCCATGATCCAAGCTATAACATGAACGAAGTCCGCTACAAAAGAAGGCACGATGCACTTCAAGATCGCTGTGTTGCCACGCAATACAAATTCGTCGTTGACTCTAGCTTCGTATGTTTGTAGCACCGCTGGGACATAAATCAAAAGTAGGATAAGAGGAAAGGAATTCTCATTACGGTCTAATACAGTTTAGAACGCAGTGTAACTACAAGTACCCTCGTCTTTTCCCGGATAGTAAGCTCCACCCTCGCTATCTGTCCACATTTCGACGTACACAAAATCTGATACGAAACTTGGTACTTCGCATTTCATGATAGCTGCATTGCCGCGAATGACGTATTCATTGTCTGCTTCGGCCTCGAACGGTTGAGATACCACTGAAGTACATCATTTAGTAGGTACATTTTCGACACATTTCTTAAGGATTGGGTGATAGGAAAGGATAAATAAAAACAGCTAAGTATTTCAATCTATACATGTACCGTCCGATGGTTTTTTATTATTGATGGTAAGCGTTTCTTTCTCGTCTATGATCCAAGATTCAACATACACGAAGTCGCTAACGAAAGATGGAATCTTACAGTGGACAATAGCAGTGTTCCCTCTAATCACGTACTCATTTTCGGCTTCAGTCACGTAATACTGCGACACGACTGTTGAATATTAAACAGATACTTAGGGATCGACAGGCTAAGGTGTGTGACATGTGGTTATATGGGAAGTGATAGATATAGGAGTCATTGTTAGCGAGTGAAGCTATTGTTACCGAGGTCTTTAGAATAATTAATGATTGTTCCTTCTTCGTCAAGCCAGGCCTCTACCTTTACAAAATCCGCGACAAAGGAGGGTATGGAACATTTCAACACTGCAGCGTTTCCACGTATGACGTATTCAGTAAGGATTTCAGCTTCATAGAATTGATTTACAACTGAAAAGAGAAGGAATGAGGAGAGGGAATGAGTACAATATAGTCAGAAAATTGGCAAATACCGATGTCATCGGTCAGTAAATATTCTCCGGCATCAGAGTCGACCCAGGCTTCTACTTTAACAAAGTCGGCCACGAACGATGGAATATTGCATTTGAGAACAGCAGTGTTTCCACGGATGACGTACTCGGAGACTACTTCAGCCTCGTAGTACTGGGTGACCACTGGAATTCATTGATTGGGAACGGTGTGTAATATGGAGAGGACTGCGGGCAGATAAATATTATTTATGTATGACTCAAGATACCGTCTCCTTCCTTATTGTCTTCGATAGACCGAGCATAAGTGTTGCCAGCTTCGTCATGCCAGGACACAACATTCACAAAGTCCGCCACGAAAGAAGGAATGGAGCATTTTAAGATAGCAGAATTCCCGCGGATTACATATTCGTTATTAACTTCTGATTCATACAACTGCTGCACAACTGTGAAGTTATTTTTAATATAGATAGAGGATAAGGAAATATAATGGAGGGATGGTAAACTGGTAAAAGGTGATGTACCGGAATGGCATTAACCATAGTTATCGCCAGGAGTGAAGTCTTCGTTCTCATCGGTGTGCCACGACAGCACCTCAATGAAATCGGCGACGAAGGATGGGACCTGGCACTTGAGCACGATACTGTTCCCCAATATCACGTACTCCTTGTTAACGTCAGTGTCATACTGCTGAGTTACCGCTGACACAAAGTTATTTTACTTCTAAATTATTAAATATGTGAAAAACAAATTTATTGTATCGTCCTGTAAAAAAGGGGTATTAGATAACTTACGATAATGTTAGATGTATGATATGTATGATATTGTGATGATGACCCTGTAATAATGAATGACTATTCCTACAGAAGATTTTTTATTATTTATGCTGTATTGTTTAAAATGTAAGAGCGATTACAGAATAAAAACGATTGTTTACAATAAAAGAAAACGTAATATTAATTAGTTAAATGGAACATAAATTTTTCTTTTCTTTTCTTTAAATAAAATACTTTTTCTCTCTATTGATTTATATAGGTAAGTATATATACTTTTCTCTGTTTCCAAAACTACCCAAGGTTGCCTTAAAGAAATTGCTGTCCTAGAGATATGTTTCTGAACAAAATGGTTTCTTAAGTTACTCGTAAGTGACTATTACTTTTAAACTAACAGACGGACATAGTGAAACTATAAAGGGTTCCATGTCTGGGCTTTGAAACCCTAAAAAGAAACTTAACTAATGATTGCATGTGGCTCTTAAAAGTTTCCATCACAGCATAGATCTAATCTATTAAGGTTGAGTTTGCACCCTCTATATAGCCTGACTGAATCACAAATAGAACACAAAATCGTAAGAAAAAAGGCTTGTATTTTGTATTTTTTTCTTTCTAATAAATGGCTGACTTTACTATACGCGTGACCCGTTGCTCTCCCCGCTCACCCGCAGAGTACTTACCTACCTACTTTCCTTGAATATAGTTAAAATCACCCTGTATAATATATAAACGCCTAAATTATTACTCTAACTCTAAAATATGGACACGTAACCGCCCAATTACCCCCCACTTAACCTCTACACAAATTTAACCAATAGTTAACTACCACTTAGCTACTTATTGGTGTGGTTATTACATTATCTGTGAGCTTGGAATCGATTCATTGACATCCAAGTCGAGGCGAGTGGACTTACAGCCGCGGCCGATTATTTAATTGGCCTTATTTGGCCTGCCCTAACAAGTGAGGCCAGCGCCCTGTCCATGGTAAGCCATTACGAGTAGGCTCGCGCTACACTGGCAGCGACGCGACGAGCAGTATTAAAAGCTTTTTCTACTCCCGTACTTTTATCTTTCTTTTACATACATGGTCACGAACAATTTTTTTAAGAACAGAGATTATATTATTTCACAAAAGTCTATACTCTATTCCGCATAAATCCTCTTTATGTCGCCAAAAAGATACGGGTTTAGGGTTCCGTACAATTGATTGAATTCTTATAGGTTTTCCTGTAATCTACAAACAATGAAATATATTTTGTATTTTTTTCAAAATTTTAGCCTCAGTAGTTTCGGAGATCATGGGGGGGGGGGGGGGGGGGGGGGAATTAATAGTCAATTTTCGTCTTCTTTCATGAATAAATTCAAAACTATTTATTTAAGAATTATAACAAAAATATATTTGAGATCCTCATAATGAGCCCTTTCATTTGATATATGACACAGTAAGGTTTGCGAAACTTTTTTTTTCAATTTTCTAATTTAGCCCTCGAAAATTACCCTTATTTAAAAAAAAAATATATATTTACTTTGCACATATGTGTTTGGGTCATAGGATTACACCATTCTACCAAATTTAACCTAATTCGGTCCAGTAGATTCGGAGCAAATTGGCTGTGGCAGACGGACGGACAGACAGACGCACGAGTGATCCTATAAGGGTTCCGTTTTTTCATTTTTTGTACGGAACCCTAAAAATATAGTACACATATTTTTTCTTTTCACTTTTATAGATTCTGTTCCCTGCTTTCCCTCCTGTACAACATAGCGCTGACCGTGGGCTTTGAATGTCACAACCTTGGGAACAGGCCCAGTTTAGGTAATTCGGGATAAAAACGCAGTGTGAGTATTTATTTATATAATAAGAGTATTTACTTATTGGGATTGCAATTTACAGTGAGAAATAATGGCGGGTGACTAAAGTTGAGTCACAGATTCACACGTAAGTAGAGGTGATTCACGTTTCGTCGCTGAGGCTGGTATCACGAGTATCTTTGAAATAGTTTTTTTTGTATGAATTTGTATTCTACGTATTTAAATTCTAAGTGCGAACACAACCTGTTTTCACGTTAGTTGAAACATAGATAGAGTACCTAGTACAAAAAAACTGAGTAACGTTAAACAATTAATTAATTTCGTTATTCGCTAATCCGTTACTAAAACTGTTACTGTAGTGCGTATACCGTTTTAAAGCGTTAAATTACGGATGTTTTAACGAAAGATGAAGTTAATCGTTAGATTTTGATAGAATTAGCATTTTTAAAGGTATGTCGTGTTAGTAACTTAAATACTAATGCAATGACATATAAAACTAGCTTTTGCCCGCGGCTTCGCTCGCGTATCCCAAATCCTACGGGAAGAATTTATTTTTTCGGGATGAAAGGTACCCCGTTTCCTTCTCAGTACTCCTAACTATATGTATGCGAATTTTTAAAACGATTGGTTCAGTAGATAAAGCGTGAAGAGGTTACAAACAAACAATTATACCAACAAACAAACAAATATACAAACTCACTTTCGCATTTATAATATATGTTAGGATTAGGTTAATGCAAGATTTAAAAAAAATTATGAAAAGAAGGCTGAATATAAAAGGAGGTTAATATGTCCGTTAACAATTTTTAAAGTTAACTAAAAAGTTAATCTGTTACTCAAAATATTATCGTCGTTATTAAAGGAGTAACAGTTGGGTGTATGCAGTAGTAACTTCTTCGTTAAATAAGTTATATTAACATGATTGTCTGTTATTTTCATTTAGTCTACACACATAAATTTAAATGATGTCCTTAATAGCAGATACAATACAAATGTTGGTCAAGGACCATTACCATGTCAGTCATGTACTATATTTTGTAATTGAGACTATACTTTGTAATCTGTCGTACGTAACTCGTAAATCGTTAAAAATGCTATTAGACCAGTCTAACATTCGTCAAAATTCAACGAAAAATTACAACAGCTCGGCCATTACTGGTAAAATGAAATTCTCTTGTTTCTCGTTGGACGGCCTGTTGGCAGTCACGTTCGTTTTTCAAATTTGTTTTAATCACTAGGCATTAAGGAGCTGTTTTACTTACCACTTGTTAGGATTATATCTATCATCATTTTCAGACCTATATGTTTTATTACTACTTATATTATTATAAATTTCTGAGAATAAAATGATATTTAAGAGTAATTTTGTGTGAAATAAATAAAATAGCTAAACTTCTATCTATCTATGTATCGGATGTGTAAGTGGCCAACTTCTGATTTACACCTGTGTCAGATTTTTGAAACTGCCTAAAGGTAGGTATCTTCTATAGCTTGACGACTGCCATACATGATGACAGCTGGCACCAACGGCTTAGCGTACCTTCCGAACCACGGATGAGCTAGATCAGTTTTTATGCCACTAATGGTTACCCAATTTACCCATCCAAGCGTGGACTAACTACACCCAGTATCGCTTAAGGTGAATATAGAAGCAAATGGCCTTGAAGTGTGAAATAAATTGTGAAAAATTGTTAACTCGTAAATATGGAGATAATTTCCATATTGCTCTTCGTCATGCACTAGATAGCTCTTTAAATTATTTTATGAACCACCGTTGAAATTATTTACATTAAGTAGTCCGTCTAGCTTTAAAACTTGCCTCCGCCATAAGTGACCACGGCAAGTTTTAAAGCTAAACGGATCACCATTAATAGTGTCAACGGCAGTTCATAAAATAATTTAAAGGGCTATCTAGTGCATGACGAAGAGCAATATGGAAATTATCACCATATTTACAAGTTAACAATCACTTATTTCACACTTCAATGCCATTTGAGTATATATTCACCTTCACGTGCGAAAGCGAGCCCTCTAAAGAGCCTAAACTTCTACATATTATAAATTCAATGAAAATTCTGTAATCGCTCTAGATCCTAGTCGTCTTACGAAATTTTAACGTCGTAGCATAGACCGATTAGCCTAGACCAATCCGTCCTTGATATTGAACAACTGTCTCCGTACACACTCGGATCAACTGATCAGTCAATTTGTATGGAAGCACAAAGATTACTTTTCATATACGTTCCTCGGGGAAATTTGTTCAGTAACATGGACTGAATTTAGCCATAAAATTGAAAATAGTTTCAGTATATGTTGTTAGACCATGTATACTATAGTGGAATGATACTATGGCAAGTTGATGGACAAGTGTTGCACTACATTCTGTAAGATGATAGAATCTCTGCATTGCAGCTGACAGTAAAACCAACCACATCATTCTCAGAACATCAACTGTCTTATAAATTATTACAAGGGTCATATTTACGAGATACGGCTCGCACAACTTGTCATATAAAATATACGAGTAATCTGAGAACAAAGAGGTAGAGATACTGTCTTGAGGTTTGAAAGGTATAACTTACGCTATATACTTACATACTTTTATTATGCATTCTTGACCCCTATTTAATACTTGTCTCTACCTGATACTTCTTCATACATAATAAAAGTACGTTTACACTAAGTACATACACAAGTATTTGTTTTTGACGTGACAACGTCTAATAACTCGATACTACGGGCTGCATGCACGAAAAAGATGACGTCATTGTCCCGTTACGCTCATTGTCGCGTTCCGCAAGCGAGAGCGCGGCACGAACGAGAGAGAGGCATGATCGGCTCGAGCGATCGGCTCAGTTCGGTTTTGACGTTGTCACGTCAAACTACCGTCCGTAAACCGACTTTACAGACAACCAATTTTTTAGATTTGTTTTAATTGATACAACTTTTTTCTCGTAGAAAAATTTTGCGTATCTTATGAGGTTAGCGAACTATGGAACTAACTGCAAACATTATCATCACGCAAAATGGCCCCACGTTTATATAAAATGACGGTCGCTCGCATGACGCAGCGTCAAAGCTAATGTCTGCTACTTAAATAACAAAGTAATTAAGTACAATCTAGAAAATTACTACGAGTTATAATCTCAAAAAAAGCATTCAAAATTGAACTTAATGCCACGTACACGTACTTACATAAAGTTTATGTTTCCATAATGAATATGTTTAAAATTTTTACATAGTTTTAAATATTCTTTTCCAAACAGAAATTGTTAAAATACGACGCTTGCCGCGTGACGCTAAGTGTGCGTGCTTAATACAAACCTATCATGTCCATTTAGTCAGATTTTTTTATCAAGAATGTTAAATCAAAGATCAAGTAGATTTACATCAACATATGAGCGCCTGTGAGAAATGAATGTACTTTACAGGGGGTCATTTTTGCGCTTGATTATGTTTCCATAATATTATAGTTCGCTGTATATAACGTCTAACAAAATGTACTGAAACTATTTTAACAGTGAATTCAGTCCATGATACTGAACCTTTTTCCCGAAGGAACATATAGTTATCAAAATATTAAAAATAATTTTGGCCCCCATAAATGTTGGCCACCGCAGCTGATCCAAGTTTGTTTAAAAAGCAAAAAAGTATTTTTCATATTTCGGAAAGTTGTTTAGTATCATGAACTGAATTCACTCTTAAATAGTTTCAGTTTAAGTATTTTGTTACACATTACATAGGTACATGATATGCCCACATACGTATCTATATTCCAGCTTTGCAAAGCTCTGCTAGGAAAATATAACAGCAGAACTTTGGTGCAAATCTACATGATTGACATGCCAATGAACGTACCAGCTCGCAGGTTCACGTCTCGGGAGTGGATGGTGCCAACAGGGTTGCGGGCCAGGCAAGCGTACACCTGTGCGTGCACCTCTTGTCGATAGTCCTCGGCGCGGAAGGGGGGGAATACCAGGTTGCCGTTTGGTAACACCTGTTCAAATAAATCAATAAATAAAGACAAATCACATCAAAGTAACTTTAAAGTTAAATTGTATTTTGATGCGATACTAAAATCAACGATTGATAAATACAGGCTGTCCGGTGGCAAAATTCTAATTTCTTTTGCTAATATTTTAAAAAGTAATAAACTTAGGGCGGGAAAGATGGCATAATTTAATTAGATTTGTGTGCGGATTTGTTTACCAAAATGTCTCAGTGGACGGGTACGCAATGTGCGTTTGCAATCAAAGGTTTGTCAAAGCCAACGATACTCTACTGCGAGATTTTTTCCCCTTTAAATTGATAAGCCGATTCGGAGACATCGCCTGACCGCCAAGATCGCCAGATCTCACTCCAATGGATATTTTTTATGGGCAATAATTAAATTTTTAACAAAAAAAACAATCGACTTCAATTTTTTTTAGGAGTTTCTATCATATCTCTAAAGTTCTTCATTATATCTTCACCAAATTAAAATGGGACCAATTTGGTAGTAAAGGCTTTCATATAAAAAATAATCATTAAAATCGGTTCACAATTGGCGAAGATATCGCTTAACAAATATACATAAAAAACATACAGTCGAATTGATTACCTCCTCCTTTTTTGAAGTCGGTTAAAAAGCAAAGTTTATGTAACTAAATATCGGACAATATCGTTTGAGAAGTAAACGACATTCGATCGTCTCTTCTGCATCGCGTTGCCTGTGGCGTAGCGCGGACTACTGTCAACAGATTCCACGAATGTGTACAGCGCGGGAGGGACAACATTTAGCCAGCTATATTGAAAATAAAATCGTATTATCATTCTTGATTTTACTGTTTTAATTATATTAACAAAAACTGTATTTTATTTTCTATATTTTATAATTCGAGATCTGCCACCGCCACCCTGTACATATACATGTTGATTTTGAACCCCCTAGCTACATATATCTTGGAATCAGATCAGAATCGTTTGTTTAAACCTATCCTAGGTTCTGGTCTACCCTATGGGTTGCGGAGGTCAGGCGGCAGTCGCTCTGTGTAAAAACAGTAACCTCGTCAAATCAAGGTAGAGGACCCGGGCTCTGAAGCGTTATCGCTGAGGATGAAACCGGGAATACAATCGAATGATGATGATGAGGTTCAGCAAAAGGTTTGTTAGTGTCGTCACCTGTCGCAAGCCGGGGACGTCGCCGACCGCAGTCCCGTCGGAGCGCACCCAGATGACATCGGGCGCTGGGGAGCCTCGCGCCGCGCATTCCACCACGGCGCCAGTCGTGTTGCTGAAGTCCACTCGGTTCGGGGGCTCTTTTATGAAGATTGGGCCTATCGTCTCGTCCTCACATGCCACTGATCCTGGAAATTTAAATGATTCGGTTAGTTTAGAGTGGGTGATACTTAGTACCTTCTTGATAATATTAAACACAAGTATGAAAACGACCTCCGTGGCGTAATGCTTAAGACGCTAGACCGCTAATCCGGAGGTTCTGGGTTCGATCCCCAGCCAGGGCAAGTTGGAAAATGGCCTTTTTCAAATTGTCCTGGGTCTTGGGTGTTTATCTACATAAGTATTTATCATAAAAATATAGTATCGTTAAGTTAGTATCCCATAACACAAGTTTAGAACTTACTTTGGGGCTAGCTTAATCAGTGTGATTTGTCCCTATATATTTATTTATTTATTTATGATAGGTTAGGGGGCGTCCATAAATTACGTGAGATGTTTAAGGGGGGAAGGGGGTCGAGTCAAATCTTATCTAATCTTACGTTGGAGAGAGGGGGGGTCTGGGCAAATGTCAGGCAATTTATTTTATTGAAACAAAAAAAAAATTATACTATTTTGGTCCATTTACATGAAAAGATGAATGAAGATTTAATCTTAAGCGTAATCGTAATATGATTAAAATCATTCACTAATTCGTTCGAAAGAAAATAATTTCATTCATACTTTTACGTTATACATCTACTGACTGTCAAACCACCATATTTGTTTTATACCAAATAGCTCAATTTAATCTAAATTTAAAAATCATATGAAAATCATATGGACATGTTGGTTCCAATAGTCTCTCTTGAGACCGCGCATGATTCTCCATGGACTGAATTAGAGTAGATATTCTTTTTTTAATCACAGTAGTTACGATTTAAGTATTCTATTGTTAAATTTTTATTACACTTACGAGTATAATTAAACTCTCAGCAATATTGCTTACTAGTCTTAACTAGTCGTAAATAAAAGCACGAAGCAAATATTTTTTTTTTACAATAACAATCCAACGCGTTTGGTAAGTAACCCACATGTTGAAAAATCTCACGTGAGATTGGGGGATGGGGGAGGGGGTTGAATAAAATCTCACGACATCTCACCAGGGAGGGAAGGAGACAGAAAATTTGAAAAAACACCTCACCTAATTTATGGACGCCCCCTTAATTCATATTCAAAAGGTTAACAAAAAATATATAAATTTATCAGACAACGTGAAAAAATTGTTAAATATTCTAATTGAGAATGTCACTTAATATAATTTTTCAGAAAAAAAAGAATATTAATGGCCAGGTTGTAAAATCATTGATTTAACCTCTTTGGTATAATAAATAAATAAATATATAAGGACAAATCACACTGATTAAGCTAGCCCCAAAGTAAGTTTTTTAAACTTGTGTTATGCTATATGTTATACTAACTCAACGAGAATATATTTTATGATAGATACATACTCGTATAGGTATAGATAAACACCCAAGACCATTTGAAAAAGGCCATTTTCCAACTTGCCATGGCTGGGCATCGACCCCAGAACCTCATAATTGATGCAATCAACGGCTTGTAGAAAATACATGCAATTTAAGCAAATTAGATATACGAATAAAATTCCTTTTTTTTAATCATTAAAGCTACTATACATTATTTCGAATGTAAAAATAACAATTAGGTACCTAGAGATTGTAATTTTTTTAAATGCAATTAAATTAAATATCAAGAAACGGATTTTCTCACGAAGTACTTAGGTATATACATAGGGTATACGAGTATACCATAGATATTGTGTGACAAGTGGTGGTAGGGGTCATAAGGCCCTTGACGTCACAATACAAAATCTATAGGTACCCAAGCAATAATAAAAAACAACACATTCAAGCCTATTGGCTTAAATGTGTTTTTTTTTAATTTAAAACCTAAAATATTATTCCAGCTATATCAGTATGATATTAATAATGCTTCACATGCGTGTTCAATATTATTTAATAATCTCAAAATATGTGATGTCATACTAGGGGGTGGGGGTCAACATTGTGACTAACTGTGACAATGAAGGATTCAACACGTGGCATATTAAAATTAAAGTAGGCATTCAGGTTAAAATTCCGACTTTCCATGTTAGAATGAAGAGACCGGCGGCGTAGCTCCTGCGCTCGAGAACTAGTCAAGTTATGCACGAGTAGCTATTGTACCTATTCCGCCCTTTGCACCAGACCCAGTTCCAGCATCTCGACCCAGTTGCGTGCAGTGTGGACGTAGAATGTATTGACAAGTTTTTTAATGTACGTATATAATAACGGACATAATAACGTACGTAAGTATACTATTTATTAACCGACTGAAAAAAAGGAGGAGGTTGTCGATTCGACTGTTTTTTTATGTATGTTTGTTAAGCGATATCTTCGCCAATTGTGAACCGATTTTAATTATTCTTTTTTTATTTGAAAGCCTAGTTGGTCCCACTGTAATTTGGTGAAGAACTTTGGAGATATGGAAGAAACTCCTAAAAAAAATTGAACTCGGTTGTTTTTTGTTAAGGTACGGAACCCTTCATGTCCGACTCTTGACCGGTTTTTTCTTTTCTTTAGACTAGCATAGAAGAAAAACTCACCGAGAATCACCTGAATATCCGAAAAAAAAAGATGATTCCGTGCTTCGGAAGCCACGTAAAGCTGTGGGTACCAAACGCCATATAGCATTTGTTTAAATCTATCCTAGAGTGGTTCTGCTCTACCCTTTGGGTTGCGGAGGTCAGACGGCAGTCGCTCTGTGTAAAGACCAGTAACCTCGTCCCGTCATTTAGGTTGGGTAGCAAACCCCGGTCTCTGAAGCGTTACCGCTGAGGATACAACCGGGAATTCGTTCGGATGATGATGAGCATAGGAGAAAAACTATTCAAATAGTAGATACTATAGACCTAGAAATACAAGAATTTCTAAATCTACTCAAAAATGCTCCACGCTCCACACTAGCGCAGAAGTGCGTGGTCGGGGCCATGTCGCCCGACGTGTAAATGAATGACCTCATTAGTCGGAAATGGTTAACTAAATCTTCGAAAAGATCGACTTTCCTAATTAAGTACGCAGCTTATGTCCACAAAACAACTAAAAAAATAAATATGATACGTATTAGTCAAATAAATACAGACGTAATGGTATAGTTTATTTAATAAACTAAAACCAGGCCTGTGTCACTTCCCGTTTAGGTATCAAAAATGTACCTACATTATTACTATGCACGCAGGCGGCCCCTCCGGGTGGTAAATTCAGTTATACGAATCGTTTGTCCAGAGTAATAAGAATGAAATTGGCTTGCAATGGATGTCTAGGTATCTATAAGAAAAGGTGCTGAGTTCTGACGTGAGCTAAATTAAACCATATCGCTAGCCACATTGAGTAAATATTTCTTTGAATTTCTTTGCTGAGTGAGACTTCTGTACGTTAGTATTATTTATTCTGTGCTAAAACCCAACGATACGGGAAAATTCTTTTTGCAAAATAGGTACAAGCTCAGCAGACAGTAACATCTAATGACATAATCATATATTTTTGAGTGTGATAATTAGCCTTTCACGGTATAATTAGATTTTAATTGTTTAGTTCTCTACATAAATTTTAATTTGACGTAAGTATTATAGAATATGGGTGTTTAGCCTACGAGTACAATCAGAGCGGGCAGTCAAGCAAGACGCTTCCAATAATTCAAGTTACCATGGATAAGATTGAAGATTCCAGGAACAGATGAATATAAATACATAGGCTTTTCGCTTCGTCGTAGTCGGGTAAAATCGGTTTAATGCGTTGAACTCTTTTCCCAACGTTGTTTTTATCATCAATGTTGGTTGTTTGTCAAGACTTCATAATTGGGACAAAGTGAATACTTTAACTCTCTCTCTCTCGCCTTAGTGTGTTGCCGGTAGCATCCTTAGTTGTGCTGCTTCGAAGCCAGGCGTTCCCTTCCCTTCTTCTTGTTCTTCATTTCGGATGGTTTTCACTTTTGGTGAAATCTTTGGCCTATCCTTGACAAGGATTTGATATCTAATGCCGTTGAATCAAACATGATTTGCTCAAAAACTTTTACTCAACTGTCTATAAGACCTACAATCAGTGCACTTTTTCTCTTTATTCTTTTAAAAAAAGAGCGCTGCGTCATGCAATATTGCGAAAAACGAGCAGTAATGGAAATAAATAAAATAAATAAAAATTAATAGACCGCTAATCCGGAGGTTCTGGGTTCGATCCCCAGCCAGGGCAAGTTGGAAAATGGCCTTTTTCAAATTGTCCTGGGTCTTGGGTGTTATGTATAATATGTATTTATCATAAAATATAGTATCGTTGAGTTAGGATCCCATAACACAAGTTTAAAATTTACTTTGGGGCTAGCTTAATCAGTGTGATTTGTCCGTATATATTTATTTATTAATATGACGTAAGTACGAGAAAAAATAATTTGGTATACGTACCCAACCAATTTAACTAACGACAGAAAGAAGAGTGTTATAAGTTGACGTTAAGTTTATATTTTACGCGTTTGCACTTATTTGTACAATAAGTTTTGCATAGAAATTATCATAATTAAAATAATATACCTACTTACTCCCTTATTTATAAAAAATACGAACGTTTGCTAAACCTATTTTAGTTAAAATATATTTTATCTTGTTCTTGGAATGTCAAATTTTGTAAGTGATAGGGACAAAACATATTTTATCTAAAAAAGGTTTAGCAAACCTTTGTTAATTTTTATGAATATGAGGGTTAGTGTTTAAAACGATTTGATCTTACGATATTTCGCGAAAACGCGTTTACCTATTGTAATCGTTAGAGATTTTGATGCATTGATGTGCCAAACTATAGTGGTCACATCAATCGAGTAAAGGTTTTCGAGCAAATCATGTTTGATCAAACGGCATTAGATTTAAAAAAGGGGAACCCCTTGACAAAGTCTGAGAATTACTTATTACTACTTTTGGTAATTTTATCAAAATCGGTTCAGTAGTTGGGTAACCAAAATCAACAAAATAAGTAAACAAATGTTGCCTATTTTGCCTTACTGTGACTTTTAAGTAAAGTTTACGTTCGCTGGATTTGAAGCGGTCTATTTTATTTCTAATTTATCTAGTATATTATTATTACCCTATTATTTAAGTTAATAATACCTTAACCTCAACGTATTAAGTATATTAATACCTTAGTATTCGATAGTGACTACGAATAATAATGAATAGTTTAATTTTAAATATGTACTATAATATGTATGTACTTAATAAAATTTATCTTCTGATCTGATATCTGATAATAAAATTAAAAAATCAGGTCAAGCAACATAAGTGTTTACTGGACAACAGAACAGTTAATGTTTGTAAAAATCTATAGTTAGGCAGCTGTAAGTATTACTCTAAACTTATTTTTATTTCATCATCAGCTCTGCAAAATGTTTTATGTAATCATCCTGATAACATGACATTATTTACGCATGAAGTACCTACAGAAGTACATATTAGAAAAATAAAAATTGTTATATCACAGTAATTATTCGCGTAAAACAGTTCATAACTATCTTATCATTTTTTTTTAATTAGTTAGGCATGGCAGTTACTGAACTTAAGATGACCTTATTCAGGTTACTTAGGTTAAGCAAATACTAAAATATTTTTTTTCCTAATTATTAGAGATCTTGGGTACAAGTAGGTAGGAGCCATTAAGTCTATCCACTAGTTTTCATGCAACAAGTCAAATTGAATACTTTTCCTCAAAACAAACATTTTCTATGGGATTTGTATGAAATTTTGGACTGTGACGTCATAGTTTTATGGAATCAAATATAATCTAAAATCACGTTCAAAATGGATATTATCAATGACAAGTGGCATTATTTTGTGACAGTATTTTGAGTCTTTTTATGATAATCATAATGTATTTATTCACATAAAATAGAGTACATAAGATCTTAAAAATAATTATTTTCGTATCAGTACAAAATATTTTCTTTTTAACCCAGTCTACATCACTATTCACCCATAGTAGGTAATTATGATTATCCCAATCCCAACTATCCTAATCCTATCCTATCCTATCCTAACTAATCCTAACTATTAACTATCCTAACTAATATTATAAATGCGAAAGTGAGTTTGTATATTTGTTTGTTTGTTACCTCTTCACGCTTTATCTACTGAACCAATCTTCTTGAAAATTCGCATACACATAGTTGGGAGTACTAAGTAGGACATAGGGTACCTTTCATCCCGAAAAAAAGTAATGTTCTTGTGGGATACGCGAGCGAAGCCTTGGGCAAAAGCTTGTATTATATAAGTGATCTGGGTCTAATTTATCGTCTCTACACGGGAGAAGAAAGTTTGAAAATGTGTCCATTAAAAGAGACTGCGATTTTAAATGGATGAATGAATAGTGAGAGGAAGAGTAAGTACTATGTAATAAGCCAACACTATGTTTATTTTTTGAGTAGGTACATCTACTAGAAATCACGGAAACTATTTTTTGGGATTATCCGATTTTTTTGTCTATACCTACTTTCTATGATACCATACTCGTACTAACCAACCAACTTACCAAGAAGAAGGTTAGACTCAAAGCTTTCGTTGCAAAGCTTCGACAAAAGGCAACTTGGATTTTTGAACATCTGTCCAATGGTATCGTTTTGGACCAATGCGATGCGTGCGCGCGCGCACATCTGCTGCGCGTCAGATGGCCGGGCGCGCATCACGCCCGCGCCCGGTTTGCTTCTTTTGTTCCTTTGCTTTTTGTTGGCTCGGCTCGCGGAATAGGGTACGAGGACATAATAAACTCTGATTGTACTATTTGCATGACCTAAATAATTCCAATACTATTCGGGTTCAGTCTTTTTCATATGTGCCTAAAAATCCTAAATTCCTATAAGTACACACTTCTATGTCTGGCTCTGCGTAACCAATTTAACAGTTTTATAAGAAATAGGTAGATACTTACGTATTTCTAATATTTATATAATTGTCCACTTAAGTAACACAATCGTATTTGTGGTCTAATCTAAGTATCTAAGATAGGTTTACATTGGAGTTGTAGGTTGGTTTTACATACTTTTTATATAATGACTGTTTGTCATTGACTTATATAATGTCTAACAAAATATATTGAAACAATTTTATGGGTGAATTCCGTCCATGATATTGAACAACTTTCCCCAAGGAACATATGTCGAAATATTAAAAATAATTTTTGGCATTCCATACAAACTCGGATCAACTGATCGGTCAACTTGTATGGGAGGCCAAAATTTTTTTTCATATTTCGATATATGTTCCTTGGTGAAAGTTGTTCAGTATCATGGACTGAATCTACCCTTAAAATAGTTTCAGTATCTTTTGTTAGACCCTGTATATTACTGCTGTTTGTATTAAAATACATTAATACAAAAGGGAGGGTGTCTAGGGACACTCGGTGTAAGCGAAGTTCCTTACTGCAAAATCAAAAGCTTTAGAAGACAGCTTAAAATTTTATTCATTGAATTAAATTCAAATATATTAATTGAATTTTCAGACTTGGATCACAAAACAAAGTTTTGATTAGGATCCCGCAACCCTAAAAACCCTGGATATATAATATAATAAAATTGTATATAATAATTCAATAATTTGTTTTTGCTTTCACTCAGATTAGCTATTTATTCAACTTGTATTGAAAACTAAAACTTTTTTTTTTCATATTTCGCTATTTCTGACTGAATTGATCCTTAAAACTATTCCAGTATATTTTTGACTGTTAATAAATAAGTAATAAATAATATCTACTTAAGTTGCTACCTAAAACTTGAGACAAAACCTAAAAAATACATATCTACAAATATGACAGATTTCTTGCAAAATACGAGTAATAAAGAAAACAAAACCTAGTTAAGTGACTAAGTATGTACACAAGTAAGTACGACAAACAATCTCATTAACATAGGTACAATCAATAGGTACTTAGTAGTAATTAACAGAGCATTATTTGATAATTAAAGGGATTATTTTCCTACTGCGCTTCAGTTCACTACATATTTATGCTGTGATAATAATGCCTTGTCAGCTGTACGTAGGTACTTAATTAGTAGATTGTTATAATATAAGTGTACCAGGTACCTTACATGCTTGAATACCAATCTACACAGAAATTCCTTAACGCTAGAGCCGTGTGGTTCCCGGCAGAATAGAATATAACCACTCCAAGTCTTCCTGTGGATGTCTTAGAAGGCGAATTAGGCAACACGAGCTAAACAAAGCTTATAAACATCAATGAGACCTCTCCAACCCGTCTGGCCAGCTGGAGAGTGTAGGCCAAATCCTCTGACTGCTCTGGATAATATATGGCTCTGGCAGTACAGAGCGGGTCGTGCTCCTGCAGTGGAGACTAAAAAAGATCTGATCATGATAATATAAGTGTACCAGGTAGCTTACATGCTTAAATACCAATCTACACAGAAATTCCTTAACGCAGAGGCTATAGGACTTATAAAGAAGACTTAAGTGAGTTTTGGAATTCTTGACATGTTCCGGGCTTTGTTCTTTTGGAATGCAAAGTTAAGATTCCGTTACTCAACCGTCTCCAGTTACGCTTTAAAAATAAGTCTGTCATCACAGAATGTGGCTTAGATATTTAATGTTAACCTAGTAAACCAAACAAATTGTCTGGTTAGATACCTACCCCCATTAAGTAGGAAAGTTAATATTTGTATAATGGAATGACCTAAAAACTTAATTTCAGATAACAACGAGCAATTTAAAAGAGATTAATAATGCAGGACTAAAGAAATTATATACAATCTAGGATGCCTATGAAGTTGCAAAGCCGTTCCCAAAAAAAGATACCTTAAGCTAAAGGTGTCTCTTGTATTGTATGCTCCACCATAACTTCTCCGTTTTTACAGATTTAGAACATTCCTTTTTTGTTTGAAAGGGTAGGTATATAGTATATGCAAATTGAACCCATTGTCACCAGGATATCTGATGATGGTTTACTATTCTATATGCACATAGTGATTTTGATGTTTTTGTCAAGATATCAAGCATTTGCATTTGAGAAAGTGAGTTTTGGTGAAGGGGACTGATGATGAAGACCAGAAATTGAAGTCGCTTTTTTTTGTTTAAAATTATCTATGCTGTTACACTATTAGCGCGCCCCGAGTTCCTAAAAGTGGTCAGCTAAGGATGCAACCGTGAACAACCTAGGTACTTATAGTATTTAAATTTTCAATTTGTAACATTAAACACATGTCCGGTATGCCGAGAATGAGAATAGGCGTGATGACTGAAAAAATATTTTTGGCCCCTCATCGGATAGATTATTAAAAAATATTGTACACATATTATTTCTTTTCTCTAAGAAACAATAAATGACGAAAACAGCGCATTTAAATTTCACATGACGTCATGGATTCTTACGATTTTTACACAGCGGTGACGTCACAAGTCCCCACTCCGTAACTTAAATACTCCTATCTTTGTGAATTCTTACTTTTTTGATACACTAAAAAATATGGGTCCATTATTTTTGGATAATCTAACTAACGGACTTATTGGAATAATACTATTCTGACCCAGTCATCATCCCTATTTGTGACTGTTTACTGTTCGCTATAAAAAGTTCGAGGCCGTTGACCTACCGAATTATCTGAAGCTGTTTTATCACTTAGCGTTGTTTGAAGTTGTAATTGCCTACTTACACCATCATCTTATCAAAAAGCTTGACACCAAAAATAATCTCAGACGAGGTACGTATACCTATACTTTAGTTAGTATAAGAAGCCTTTTCACTTTGTACTTACAATAGATAGACTTATATTATGACTCTAGCTGGCTTATAAGTAGTCCGATCTCGTTAAACATATTTCTAGGATTCCGTACCCGAAGGGTGCAAACGGAACCCTATTACTGAGACTCCGCTGTCTGTCTGTCCGTCTGTCTCAGGGCTCTATCTCTTGAACCGTAATAGCTAGACACCTGAAATTTACACCGATTATGTATTACTGTAGCCGCTATAACAAAAAATACTAAAAATAAAAAAAAGTTGAAAATTAAAGGGGGTCGTCATACAAAAAACCGTGTTTTTTTCAGCGTTTTTAACTCGATTTTTAACCGTAATAGCTAGACACCTGAAATTTTCACCGATTATGTATTACTATGACCACTATAACAAAAAATACTTAAAATAAGATAAAGTTAATAATTAAAGGGCGTCGTCATACAAGAAACGTGTTTCTTCAGCGTTTTAAAACATTGTACGGTGGTACGGAACCCTTCATGTACGAGTCCGACTTGCACTTGCCCGTTTATTTTATGTATATTAAACTGGTCCCCTATACTCTTAGCTCGATCAAATGCGAATATCAAAACATGTCTATACCGCTGATGACATCAATAATGATTTTATTTGGATAATACTTTTATGCTAAATAGGTACACTGGGAAAACGTGTAGCGCTAGCGAGCGTGGTATCCTCAACTGTTTGACGTTGATAGATATTTGGTGTTGAGGCGATTGGGGCCACGGGCTAAGCGATTTAGACACTGGCTGTGCAATGTGCATCTATTATATATATACAACGTGGAAGGGACATACCCGTAATAAATCGAACCACGGGCTATACTAGATCATTATAGTATAATGAAATTAAACTAACACCAATAAAACAAAAAAAAATCGTCATTTCTATACAAAAGTGTGCAGCCGCCCGGGCGATTTGTATGGGAATGTCGAATTTTTTTTTGTTTTTTTTTTTTCTATATTTTAAATTCATTATACTTTGGTGATCTAGAATAGCCCGTGGTTCCTCCGAATCATACTAAAACGGCTAGTATTCAAGAAATACAATACATTAGCCCTTGTAACTTTGGACTATAATTGTATTAATAAATATAAGGCAGTCATCATATGTCTTATATTTTAAAAACTCTTAAATATTTTTTGTAAATTTAAAAAACCTCAAACACTAGAAACGCGTAAACCAACCTCATTGACCCACCGCGTTTCTTCCCCCAAGCATGGTGCGAGCCATGCTTGGGGGAAGAAACGCGGTGGGTCTCGCTTCGACTAGAGTAAATTTGTGTGCGTGGAAGCGGAAGAAAAATTTAGATTATCATTACTTCTTCCTTTACCTCTTCGTTACCCTAGCCATGCTATTGTAAAATGAAACAGTGATGGCCAACTGGTTTAAGCTCTTGCTGTGGGTCTACGAGGCTCTAGTTCGAACCTTACTAGGCGCGACTTATACCTCTGAGTTTGTACGGTCATTTTTAAACACCACCATTTTCTTCTGGTGAAGGAAAACATCGTGAAGAAATTCACTAGTTATTTAACATTACTTCACTAGTTAGTTAACATTAGTTCACTAGTTATTTAACATTAGTTCACAAAAAAATAGTAAAAGTAAAAAAAGTATTTATTTCTCCATAAAGTATATACTGAGTACATCATGGGTCTGTTTACAAAAGTTTTTTGGCAGCCCCTCCGGGTGGTAAATTCAGTTATACGAATCGTTTGTCCAGAGTAATAAGAATGAAATTGGCTTGCAATGGATGTCTAGGTATCTATACGAAAAGGTGCTGAGTTCTGACGTGAGCTAAATTAAACCATATCGCTAGCCACATTGAGTAAATATTTCTTTGAATTTCTTTGCTGAGTGAGACTTCTGTACGTTAGTATTATTTATTCTGTGCTATTACCACACTCGATGAGAGACTATGTTGATATAACGCAGATACTTACAGAAAGTTGTTAAACATCATTCACTGAGCGAGCATGCATTTAAACGCACTGTGAATTAAAATGTCATCTACCTATTCAGATATAAAAACAGCTTTTTAGTAACTTTTGTTAAAAAAAAATAAACGGGCAAGTGCGAGTCGGACTCGTACATGAAGGGTTCCGTAACACCGTACAATGTTTTAAAACGCTGAAGAAACACGTTTCTTGTATGACGACCCCTTTAATTTTTAACTTTATTTTATTTTAAGTATTTGTTGCTATTGTGGTCATAGTAATACATAATCGGTAAAAAATTCTAAAGTCTAGCTATTACGGTTCAAGAGATAGAGCCCTGTGACTGACGGACAGACAGACAGACGGACAGACAGCGAAGTCTCAGTAATAGGGTCCCGTTTGCACCCTTTGGGTACAGAACCCTAAAAATATTAAGTTTCCTTGTTTCACTGACGGGTTTATGCACCCCAAGTAGGTACATCTAAAGAAATTTATATTACTTATTTCAACGTCTTGGGCCAAGAAGCACGAGTCAACTTTACCCGTGTGGGTAGAGTTGACTATGAAGTTTATGCCCAAAAGGAACACCCAACACCTTGCTACGTTGATGTAGAGTCTTTTTACTACAAAAGTGCTACAATTGATGTGCGGCCCGAGGAGGTACGCGTATCACCATCAGCGTGTTTGTGCAGTTGCACAAGCCCCGGAATTTCGTTGTTTGTCCGTCCATGGCATGATACCACAATGATAACAGAGGTATTTCTTATTCACATCCTTACGCCTTCATACATTTATGAAAGGAGAAATTAACATAGCATGTGTAAAGTACTGTTTTTCCCACAGACTTCGAATTGTTATCCAAGTTATAACAATTTTTTCTCTCTTGCACACACAATTGAGGACTTAGTGCTTTATCTATTTAATTTATTGCACTATAAAATTTATGTGCAATAGAGCGCTGTCTACCAGAAAATACCTTTGGGACTTTTGCTTTCCCGGTAACATTCTTCTAATATGGAAAATTATCTTTTTCATATTGACATTATATATGTATTTGTCATAAAATATAGTATCGTTGAGTTAGTATCCCGTAACACAAGTCTCGAACTTACTTTGGGGCTAGCTTAATCTTTGTGATTTGTCCTTTAATATTTTAGTATATTTATTTATTATTTACTAGCATTTTCCCGCGGCTTCGCTAGCGTATCCCACGGGAACATTACATTTTTCCGGGATGAAAGGTACCCTATGTCTTCTCAGTACTCCTAACTATGTGTATGCGAATTTTCAAGATTGGTTCAGTAGATAAAGCGTGAAGAGGTAACAAACAAACATACATACTGTACCGTTTCGGTTAGTAAAGCCTAGATTTAGGATCTAGGAAGATAGATGAGATAAAAGAAAGACCAGATATCGGCAAATGAGATAGGTATAATGAACAACTATTACATTACATTAGTTACAAAGATTCACAAGAACACTAGGTACAGATTAGGTAGTCAGGGTCGTGAGTTATAGGCACTAGATCAGTTGAGTAGCCCTTCTAGGTAGAAGAACTACTTAGCTTCAGATGCTGCCGAAGACGAAGAGGACGAGCGCCGGCCGCCGCGCCTTATATATGAGCATGGGCCCCCCCGCTGCGCCTAAGAGGGGCGGAGGAGTGCTGGAGCCCGCGCGATGTCACAATACAAACAAACTCACTTTCGCATTTATAATATTAGTTAAAAAGTTGGAATAGGATAGGATTAGTATTATCCTTAGCTGTGCTACTTCCGGGGTCAACAGTAAATGTCCGCCAAAAGTGCCATCCGAAATAACGAGGAGCTCGAAATATTCTTTATTCTTTTAAAAATACTCCGCGCACTTACAGTTTCCCAACACGTGCACGTGATTAATTTTAGTGATGACACTTGTGGTCACCAATCTAACCGCGAACTTTACATAGCGCTAACTGTCAATATTCAGTTGATACAAAAGTGATTTTCTAATTGGTCAGTTGCTCTTCTCGCGCGACCTCCATCTACGAGAGGCCAACGTTCTGGTTGAATACAGACACCGCGGAGACCTAGCACGCAGACTGCATGCGACGACCTCGCCCACGCGAATCGCCAAGCATAAATATTATATATATATATGTCGTAGTTGGATGGTATAAACCGCTAATTCACGAAACTTCTAGTTGTTTGCCATTACAGCTCGGTTTTGTTAAACAGCCGAATATCGTTCAGCTGGATTGTCTAAGATTGCGCAACGTGTTACGTTCATTCAAACCGCTAACCACGTTTCCAAACGGCTAGCGGTTTTGTGGAACAGTAGCGGTAATCCGCTGTTTGACGAAACCGTTAAACAATCCAACTGCAACACATGCATGATAAGGATTTGGTGTAGGGTTACCATATTTAAATATAACTGGGTGTCTATTAGAATACAGTTTTTTTCGACATCGAATTTCATTTCCCAGACAACTATTCCACGATTTTTATTGCTATAGGTTTGCCCTAACCTAGTAAAATGGATAGAACTTTTCTAGCACTCGCCAGCCGCTGCCGCGGCATGCTCGCTTCGCTCGCTCGCCATTGCCACTTCGTAGACATTCTACATTGTATATAATTTCTTTACATAGAATTGTTCAAAAACTTCTCTAGCCGCATGGATGAATACAAGTCGATCATTCCATCCCGCGTATTAGGGTTCGCTGTTTTACAAAACCGAGCTGTAGCCAAACAGCTAGAGGTTTAGTGAATTAGCGGATTATACCATTCAACTGCGATATATATACTATAAACTAGATATAAACGTGTTACCTTTTTAGGGTTCTGTACCCAAAGGATGCTAATAGGACCCTATTACTGAGACTCCAATGTCTGTCCGTATGTTACAGGACTCTATCTCTCAAACCACAATAGCAAGACACTTGAAATTTTCACCGATTATGCATTACGAGTACTGTATATATTTAACAACAAATACTAAAATATCGTCATACAATATTTTTTTTAGCGTTTTCAACTCGATCTTTATAATGGCATTAATTAGAGTCCGACTCAAACGTTGACCGGTTTTTTTAATTGTTTAGACCATTTATATTTGCCATGTGGTGACGGTAGAGTAGAATACAATTGGTCACCACCCCTTTTTTCTCTCCCATCGGTATCATAAGAGACGGCTAAGGCAGGTAAAGGTACCTGCCTTAGCCGTCTCTTATGACGTCTCCGATGGTAACATGGTACTGGCAGCAGCGTACTCTGCGCACCCATTTTACATCATCGACTGCAATCACCAACCCGCCTGCCCAGCGTGGTGATTATGGGTTAATCCTTCCTTTGTTGGTTCAGAGTAGAATAAGATTTAAGAGTACCTACAATCTACAATTTGTAATATTACCATTCATTAACCAGGATAATTTTAGATGCTGAAAGTACTCGTAAGTATTAACAGCACGAAAAAAATTTAAATTGATGTACGAGTATATTAATTAGGAGTTCCTAACCAGAGGGGCGCGCCCCCCTAGTGTGGCGTAGAGAAATGTCAAGGGAGCGCGATCGTTTGTGTTTTTAAAAGAAAAATTAATTCAATGCGTAAAGTAAGTAAACACTAAACTATCAAATTAATTGATTCAGTCGAGACTGGTGTTTCAATTCTGGTTTTAATAAAATCTAGGTTCAACCAACTGGTACAGAGAATGAAAGCTCAAGTACCTCATTAGTGCTTATGTTGATAAAAACTTTTAAAATTTGGTCAATTTGACAATTTACAATAAAAATAGATGTTAAAATAATGCAAGTTTTATTGTACTGAAAAATTTATTGGCGCATGAAATAGTAGATTGTGCTACAAGGCGTAAAGGTAATAGTTTTAACGCGAGGGCGCTACTTTGAATCCAGAGCGAAACGAAGGATGCCACAATAGAAACACGAGCGTAGCGAGGGATTCTACGGTGGAATCCTGAGTGAAGCGAGGGATTCAAGTATATCGCCCAGATAAAACTATTACCGTACACCGTGTAGCACATTCTTCTTTTCATCTCCATCTATGAGGAAAATTTGCAAATATATACCTATAACGAAAGTAGAATACCTACATATAGCTAAACAGAGTTTAACAGACAGTTACTAACCTTTATTTGGTGTCATTTTCACTGAGGAAGTACTATGAAAATATTTTTCTAGGACCACAACATTTTATACATTTTCCAGTCATTAGAATCGTTTCATTACTTTTTCCTTGTGTGTTAATTCTTTATATATTTAAATATGTATATTATACGTAAACTTCATATTTACTATCGGCCTCATCAAGAAATTAGTCACATTTAAAATAGTTGTAAAAATAACCTAATAGTTCCATAATAAAATTACTATTTAAATCAAAGACAACAATTGCGCGTTTTTATTGGTTTTTAATAAATTATTATTTTGAAGCAAGAGAACCAAAAAATTTTGACCTACAGTCATCCACGTAAAACGTGTTGTATTCCAATTTTAAAAAATTACGACGCCCTTGCCTATATTTTATAATTTTAAAACTAAATTATTCTTTTTTTTAGCTGACTGCCAATATTATTTTTGATTCTACATTCGTGTTCGGTTTTCAAATGTGTTTTAACGCCTAGGGAATTTACTTTTTACTTTTCAGTGTCTAGAGAATTACCAGTGACTTTAGCCCCAAATATTTGGGATAAAATCATCGTTTTTCGAATAGATGAGCTGAAAATATTATTTATAATGCAGGGTCTCAACGCAAAAAAAAGGTTGGGCAGCTCTGCCCTAGAACGGGAAAGGTCGGGAAAATACTATGCTGAAACCAGCTATTTATATTAAATCAGCATCTGAATTTCAGTAAATGGATTTCCAGCCTAACAATTGAATTAGGTTCACCATCCTGTGCCTCTTTGTGTGCTCATAACACAGGCTGATATCAGTATTGACCACTTAGGATACGAAAAAGTAGAAGAATCAAATATTTATTTAGTAAATAGGTCCTCGACTTTACAGAAGAAAAAAAACATATATTTCTTTTTATAATAAGCAATAAGAACATTAATCAAAATGTGAACTGAACTAAAATGTGGTTCGTTGCCCGCCCGCCCTTTATCGATCCATAACGTACCCAGTATCTACCTTCCACCCCATTTGTGGCATTTCCGCACATACATATATAGGTATAATCGTATCTTAATTTTGTAAATAACGGATGAACTCTTGATTTTTTGGCAGTTAGAAGTAGGTAACTAAACAGAGATTTCTGAGTTCTGTGATATTTTTGATGAACTACTAAGCTACTTCATTTTTACATACTTAAAAAAGTTTTCTTTCAGACTTCAAAAGCTACGGTTTTTATTTACCATTAGGCATATTGCTTTCATATGTCTGTCTACCTGTTTAGATATATAAGAAATTTGTGACCTGGACAGAAGAAAGTCGAAAACCTAATACAGTGTAAACTCAGTGTTTTGGCTTGATAGAAAAAAAACACAAACATACCTCTTAATTTACTACCTACCTATACCTACCTATATTATATTTATATTACTATTTTGAAATGAAAATTATACCAAAAAATGTATTATCTAAATATCTAGTCGATTTGGCTACAAAAGAAATTCGTCGAGAGCGAAGAAAGGCCCGTAACCGTGCTCGACGATATTTGCAGTGTTTTATTTATTATTTTTTTTGTATTATATTTATTATTTTTTTGTAGCCAAAACGACTAGATATTTAGATAATAAATTTTTTGGTATAATTTTCATATAAAAAGGTGATTGTATAAAATAGTAATATGTCTTATTAAGGCAAATTTAGGCAAATTTAGAGCAAAATTAAGCCAGAATGCTCAATCGTGTTTTGGATATTGTGAGTGTCTGTAGAAAAGCCTTATGATTCTTATGTATATTTTTTGAGGAATAAACTGTAGTTGTTTAATTACAGTGATTTTTTAAAAACACTGGAATGGATTTACCACGACTGACCCCATCATACGTAGCAGAGATTCTAAGAATTTTGTTCTTTTGTTTCTTGTGATTACTACGTGAAAATAATCACAACAAACAAAAGAACGACATTCTTACATCTTACTACTTTACGTCGGCGTTAGGTTGTTTTGGCAGGCGACATAAAACATCACGAAGATAACAGACTTTACCATGGATATGGAAAAATACTTTTTTATATGTCGATGGACTACAGCAATATGTATTGTTATTAATAGTAATATGAATGTTTGCAGCTTCTAAACTTTATACTTTATTAGTAAAAACATATTATAATACTAAAATTATATAGATTCTTTTTTTCACTCCATATTACGACAACTCTCTATAACGTGGTAAAATGTGCAGTCCCTTCAGTGGCGCTATATAGAGTTTACACATTTTAAATATATGTAGTATGTACAAACATTGCGTCAGTTAAAATGTTAATTAGTTGTCTCAGAGCTAAAGTTTAGATATCGCACAAAAAACTAGATAGCGTGCGAATATTTTACACTTGGGTAACAAATGAGCGATGCTAAAGGTCAATGTGTATCTCAGCACTCGAATTAATAACACCACAAGTATTAATAAATATGACAGACAAGCAAACACATTACAACAAAAAGTAAGAATGTAATTATTATTTTATCCTAAACGGAAAAAAACGAACTACCATTATACATATTATGTACTTAATTTCCCCAAAATGATAAAAATGATAACCGTCAATAAAGACCTTCGTAGCACTAGCCGTAGCACCTACTACGAAATGACTGAAAAACGAATCATTATTTTGTTAGCCTGTATTAATATATAGATTTTTAAATTTTTTGGGGTTCCCCATACTCAAAGGGTACCAGTGGGACCCTATTGCTGAGAAACCGCTGTCAGTCTGTTCGTCCGTTTGTCACAGGGTTCTATCTCTTGAAACGTAATAGCTAGAAGATTTGAATTTTCACTGATTATGTAGGTATTACCGTAGCCGCTATAATAAAAAATATTAAAAAAGAGATAAAGTTAAAAATTAAAGGTTGTCTTAAACAAGAAACGTATTTTTTCAGCATTTTTAATCATTGTAGGAAGGTACGGAACCCTTCATGTATGAGTCCGACTTTTTTAAATTACTTGATATGAAACTTATTTACTTAGTAATAAAAATCAAGATCATAAACTTGTCGTTGTTTTAAATCTCGTAGCACTTATTCGTTGATGTCTAATTAACCGAAGAAAAACAAAGTACATTTTTAGGAGTAATATACAACAAAATGAAGATAGTTGTAGCTTTTTTATTTTTTAAAGAAATAACCTAAGAATACTTTATTTCTTCCATTCGGCACATTCGGCTACCCATACATATGTAGGTATCAGCACTCAGCCAAATGGATTTTGTATGGGAAGACAATTTTTTTTTCGTTTTTCGATATTGGTTTAATTATGGAAAGTAGTTCAGTATCATGAACTGAACTTGCACCAAAAAGGTAATGCGTTAGATACCAGTAACCCAGTATATAAATATAATAATGGTTAAATAATTGTAAATGTTTTAACATTTATTTAAACTTTCTAAGGTTCTGTTCTGATTGTCCTACTGGGCTAGGACCTCCTCTTCATCATCATCATCATATCAGCCACAGGAAGTCCACTGCTGGACATAGGCCTAATAATAGGCTAGACATAACCTCCTCTTCGTATTTATATTATTGCTATAAATATGACTTGGTAAGTAAGAATACACTTCTGAGAAACATGTTCAGTTGTTCACTTACCTAACGCGATCAGTGCCATGAGGGCGGAAAATCCGGAGAACGCCATGGCAACACTGACACCAGCTCACTTCACTATCACTTTCCACTCTTGTAACAAAATAAATTCACTGACAAAATAAAAAAGCCGGAGAGCCGCTACGCGGCTGGCTGCAGCCCGAATCTGTAACAAAAAAGACACTGTTATTTTTTTATAAATAAATAATATATATACCGGATCTAACAAAATATACTGAAACTATTTATGGGTCAGTCCATGATACTGAAAAACTTTCCCCAAGGAACTTATATCGAAATATAAAAAATATTTTTTGGTTTCCTATACAAGTTGACCGAACAGCTGATCCGAGTTTGTATGGAAAGCAAAAAATTATTTTTTATATTTCGATATTATGTTCCTTGCGAAAAGTTGTTCAGTATCATGGACTGAATTCACCCTTTAAATAGTTTAAGTATATAAGTTAGACGTTATATAAGGCCAAATCGCACTGATTGAGCTAGCCCCAAAGTAAGTTTTAAACTTGTATATATGGGATACTAACTTAACTTTTTTATTTTCAGTCTTTGTTTTTGTAGTGTCGTTCTAGGTCTACCAATTATGCTAATAATACTATGCAAAATTAACTTCCAAACATCTTCGCGCCAAACGTCCCTTTCTATAGAATGACTGTCGCATGACGCAGCTTCAACTGTCAGCCAATGTCCCTTAGGACGCACGCAGCGTCATACAGGCCATACAGCATCTCAGATACAGCAGCTCATTGGTGTGATGTAACTACGTCAGTATTGGTCCAGTGCTGCCCCCATTTAAAATAAATCATTTCAAAGAAAACGGAGACATCATTTAAAATTTTGCTACTACCAAGTCCTAGATAACCCTTCAAAGTATTTTATAAACTACTGTTTACAGTTTAAAGTGAGACGCACATTTGCGAAAAACGGCCACTTTTGGCAAATTTGCGTAGTTTGGTAGTCACTTTGGCAAGCTAAACGTTCTCATTATAAACTGTAAACAGTAGTTCATAAAATACTTTGAAGGGTTATCTAGGACTTGGTAGTAGCAAAATTTTAAATGATGTCTCCGTTTTCTTTGAAATTAATTATTTTAATGGGGGCAGTACTGCACCCCAGAAAATTTAGGTACGGCCTTAAATAAACATCCAAGATTGGAAAAGGCCATTTTCCAACTTGCCCTGGCTGGGAATCAAAATATACGCCATGGAGGTCGCCGTAGTTTGCTGCAAGCTCAGGCTGCAAGATAGCTTCCACGTGAGGGGGCCACCCACAGACCATGGTATCTATGGGGCCACCGAACACTAACGACGATGGGTAGTTGCCAAGATAAATTTGTACGTAATGGTGGCACTTCACTTGGCTATTTGTATTTGCGTAATTGGCATGTTTGACAAATATTTACCATGTGTGGACAGTATTCCCTATTTGACAAATAAGGCCAATACCAAACACGCGTATCCAGGCGCTTGTCGGTTTTTCGACGCACATTAAAGAGGTCGAATAGGCAAGTACACAAATATACCGTCTACAGTATGGCCTTATTATGCGCGCGCACCGTCGAACTTGTTTGTGTGTTTGTTATTTAGCTGCATGCCATGTGTGGATGGTCGTATTTGCCTATATCTGAATTTGCTAATTTTTGCCAAATAACGTCAAACACCCAATAGCGAATACAAATAGCCAAGTGAAGTGCCACCATAATACAATAAACCTCCAGATGGCGCTGTATATAGGCTGTAGCCATTGACACGATATCATAGGAAGATGAAGAACAAATAAATATATAAGCACAAATCACTAGCTAGCTCCAAAATAACTAAGTATAAACTTGTATTATGGGACACTAAGTCAACAATACAATTTATTTATAAATTTTATAAATATAAATTATTATATAGATATATAATATATAATTTTTATAATAACATATACCCAAGACCCAGGACAGTTTGAAAAACACCATTTAGTCTACAAGTTTATTTCAACAACACTTCGTATTATAATCCCATTGTTAAACTGTGTCACCAATATAATGAAATCCTGGTCTCAAATAGAGGCATAGATACCTATTTACAACCACTCATTACACAAGTTCCGGCGGCAAATAATCATTCACCTCACCAAGCAAACTAACTCGTTGATGTCTGTGATTCGAAACTGTACTCGTAGGCGTTTGTAGCAGACGCAAATATTTGATTGCCTTCTTGTCGCCTATTTTTATTTATTTATTTATCAAACTTTATTGTCCAAAGTAAAAATATACTTTTAACAAATGGCGGACTTAATGCTAAGAGCATTTTCTCCCAGTCAACCATAGGGATAAGCAGAGAAAATTGTGCGGCGCAAAAGCTATAAATACCTATATACTTACATCAAAAATACTAAGTACTTCATACACACTATTATATATATGTATATATAAATATATCAGAGTAAATACCTACTTACACAATACATATACTAATAAATATAATAACAAAGAAATAGCTAAAGAAAAGAAGGACTGAATGATGATGACTTTATATAGAAAGGGAGTTTGAAAAGAGGGCGTGGACTTTCCTCTTAAAACAGAATTTTGTAGAAATTTCTCTAATGTCAACGGGTAAAGAATTCCAGAGTCTATCTAGCAACGCCACAGCTGGACGTGTCAGACTGTCGACTTAAGAGTCCCCTTACCCTAGACTATTCTTACAAGCGTAGTCTAGCTTTTATTTTGAAATGACATGTCAGGTTATGTAATTTCAAAGAAATTTCATAAAAGTAGTTATATGCCTGGATATATGCAACTTCTTTGAAATTACATAACCTGACATGTTATTTTAAAATAAAAGCTAAAATACGTTTGTGTCGGATAGTCTAGGGTAAGGGGACTCTTAACACATAGGAGAAGAACGTAGAAAACAATTAAGTAGTATTTCAATAAATGATTAGTCTATATCTCAAAATGATATAGGCATATCTCTGCAAGTGCACAATAACATTGATAGTTAGTAAATACTGTGCCACTTTTGTTAAATTAATGTTTTACTCTGTCAGATAAGTTTAATTAATTAACCAAGCGGAGAAGTGGTATATTTAGGTTGATGTTCTATCAACATTCAACACCAACCTAAATATAGATATTGAGAAGTGGTGCACCGCCAACCGCCGGAACTGCGGCTCGTCACGCAATGCTTACGTACTTTTTTATGTCCACTCAGTCCACTACACGCACCGCCATTGCTCAGTAATGCACTTTCCTCATTCTTCACTTTTGTAATGCTTTAATTATATACCTAAGTAGGTACCTCTTTTTTAAGTAGGTAACAGGATTTCCACATACTTAATATAATTGTCAAAGCGGTGTAAGTAAACAATGACAGGTAGGTAAAGCCTATCGTCTACAGAAAATAATCCCCAAGTTAACGCCCATTCACTCGATCAAGAGGCTTTACTTATCCACCTTACCTCTGCTTTTCATTTAACATCACAATGTTTTTGAATACTAATAAATAAACGGGCAAGTGCGAGTCAGACTCGTACATGAAGGGTTCCGTACCTCTGTGTTTATAATTTTTTCTGTAGCCAAAACGGAAAGATATTTAGATAAAACATTTTTTGATATAATTTTCATATAAAGAGGTTGTATAAGTATATAGGTGAGATTGTATAAAATAGTAAGACGTATTATAAAGGCAAATTTAGAGGTATGTTTGTGATTTTTTTCTTTTTATGTAATTTTTTTGAGGAATAAACTGTAGTAGTTTAATAACAGTGATTTTTCAAAAACACGCACAGTTTTGCAAATTGTGAACCCACGTCACCTTAATTTATTTTTACATTTAGATTTTAGTTTAGTTTTAGTAAGATGAATATCTTTTAATGTAACTTTTATACCGAAAAGTAATCGTTCATAAGTAAAGTTAAAACTTAGTTACTAGGTAGTTGTGGCTGGAAAAATCATATTTTCAAGATTCTACAAAATTTTAATTATAAAGTTGTTTAGAGTATAAAAATATCTACTAAGTACAGTATGTACTTAAATAATTTTAGGTTAGTTTTATGTGGAAATTCATTGTCGTCTGTAAACCTCGATCCTGCATCCTGAGATTGATTGGGCCTTGACTAGCGGCGCGGCGTCTGCAAAATACTAGTGACATCAATCATACAATTGCTGTCGTATATTTACACGTTTGAATATGCAAGTATCTATTCTTATTTTCCTCCCTAAATTGAATATTACATCATCATCGTCAGCTCTCAACAACCCACTGCAGGGCACAAGCCTCCATTTGTTAAAGAGGCGTATGCTAAGGCTGGAGACAGGATTCAATGGCGCAGACTAAAGGAATATTTTATATTAAGTATAACATAGTTAAAAAAATACCTTATTTTACTTACTAAGTTACTATACCTAATACCTCCTAAACTAACAAATCCTGGATCTTAATTATCGAATCGAATTGAATTTTAATAAAATCCACCATTTACGGACCCCATCTCCATATTCTATAAGAAAACGCCGACTACCCTACTGTCGCACGTAGAGTTTGTGAGAGACGGACTGAACCCGTCGCGGGTCTCCGCTTAAGGGGGATCATTAATTTTTCAGGGTCCAGTACTGCCGCCATTTGAAATAAATTATTTAAAAGGAAACGGATATCATTTAAAATTTTGTCTTTGTCAAGGTCTAGATAACCCTTCAAACTATTTTATGAAATACTTTTTAAAGTTTTAATTGAGAACGTAAAGCTTTTCTTAGCATTTTAGCGGAAAACGGCAAAAAAAAAAATGCTAAGAAAAGCTTAACGATCCCCATATTGGCTTGGCACAGTTTCGAGCCTAAGTTCTTATCATATCATAAAGGTAGGTGATGCGGCTAGCAACCCATCACTATTTTGATTCCGTTTTTCCATCATAACGTCCACCTTCACGCTAAAAGTGGCCTATCGGTCTTACAGCCCCGGGCTATGTCTACCCCGTTAGGGATAAAGACGTGATAATGTATCTGTATCTGTAGGTAGGTATACCTAATATCTATTCTACTTACCCAGCTAGATACTCGTGGTAGGTCGTTAGGACCTTATCTTTACAATTTGAAGGAATTCAAGAACCCCGTACTAAAGAAGCATACCGGAAGGTTATTTTTGGCGTCAGTATCCAGAAATGGCCACGGTACGGTCGTGTTTGGATTTCACAAGAGAACGTTTACCAACCGAATGTATGGCGTTTGGATTTGTCTATAAAATGGCGGTTTATTTATACTACGGAATGTGGCTTTCAGACTCGTTTTATAAGATAGAGGAATTAACAACTTTTGTACCTACAGGCTTTAAAAGACGTTACTTGGCGGACAAGTTTGCTCAGCATTCTGTACAAAGTATTAGATACCCAATTTAATTCTTATTTAGGTAGGTATAGTGGGTATAGTTACTTACTTCCTCTATGTCTCAGAACCGTAAGTAATTAATGCTGGACTGATCATTATCTGTAAAGGGCCAGGAGTGCAATTTTTCAACGAGGAAGTCAGCAAAACACAAGACGTGTAGTTTTCCAACTCGCCGCTCGCGTTCCGACGCATTGCATCGTATTTTTTTAACCTGCGTGTCAGCGATAAGTAATATTGTTGTACTGAAAATCAAAAATCATAAATTCGTCAATGGTTTTCTTAACATTTCAACATAAATAAAAAAAGCAGAGTGAAACGGAACGGCTTCTCCAGAAAAGGTTTCATTGAAATTTGTACGCTATAAATGTCCAAATCACGAATGGTCAAGACCGCTCTTGTAATCGTGTTCACCAAGACCACACTGAATTTTTCGCATACGATCAATTCAAAAATGCGCCCGTTTGGAAACACTCACGCAAATCATTCGTTGTATGACTCCTGATTTCAAAAATAGCACCCTCCGGGGCTAGTAATGGTGGACCTAATATTTTTAGTGTTAGCTAGCAGCTATCCTGATAAATAACACTATTACGAGTAAAAGAAACACAAGCATCATATCGTACCATGCTTGTGTTTCTTTTAATAGTGTTATCAACAGTATAAGTAGATGACTGGGTCAAAAATAAATTATTTGGTAGTGTTAAGAGAATGAAACTTCACAAAATAGTGTCACTTATCAATCATTTTGAACATGATTTTAGATTTATTAATGCAGAAAAACTATTTGACTCGAAAAAATTATGACTACGGTTTTGTTTTTCATACAAATCCCATAGAAAGTGTTTCTTTCGACGTTTAGAAAAAAGTGTCTGATTTGACTTTTTGGCATGTAGCGGCGGCACTGGCGGCAGCGTAAAAAAAACGTTGAATACTTTTTTTTGTCGCAACAATGTTATTTTGTAAATGTGAGTTATCTACCTCGCAAACTCCGGAACTCGGGATAGACAAAGATCTTTCCGAATATCACAAATATTAGGTTTCCCAAATTAACCCCGGTCTCAAAACCGCGCCTTTCTTACAACACTCTACCTATACAAGTATCTATAGATACATAAATCAATATCTACTTGAATCAAATACCTTTAAGGTCGTATATCAATTACTATTTTCCTTTGACGACCTCCATGGTGTAATGGTCAACACGCTAGTCCGCCAATCTGGAGGTTCTGGGTTTGATCAAATGGCCTACTTCAAATTGTCCTGGGTCTTGGGTGTTTATCTATATATGTATTTATTATAAAATATAGTATCGTTGAGTTAGTATCCCATAACACAAGTTTAAAACTTACTTTGGGGCTAGCTTAATCAGTATGATTTGTCCGTATATATTTATTTATTTATTATTTCCTCGACAGACGATCGATGGTTAACACGAAGGTCCGCCACTCGGAGGTTCTGGGTTCGAACCCCAGCCAGGGAAAATTGAGAAATGGCCTTTTTAAATTGTCCTAGGTCTTGGGTGTTTATCTATGTATTTATTTATTTTATTATAAAATATAGTATCGTTGAGTTAGTATCCCATTATACAAGTTTAAACTTAGTTTGGGGCTAGCTCAATCAATGTGATTTGTTCTTATCTATTTATATTACGAGTATATTATGATTCCTCATATAACTATAGTCTTCATGACCTAAGATTGTTGCATCACAGCAGTATGTACCCATTACGTAGGTAGTCAAAATGAATTTCTTTATCAAGAAAAAAAATGCATTCTTGGCAAGCCATATTTTCATTTTCTTAGCCTTGCTTTTCCCTTATCATGATTGTGGGTGTTAATTTGCCTTGTTAAAAAAAAATATATTTTTTACGCATTGAGATACCTAATTGTTTATGTACTAAACATTTCGTATTGAATTGTCTCAATGCCTTTACGTTACGTCTTCGGTATCGAGCCGGCCAGCGTCTGGCTTTCTCGGAGATCGCTGTGAATGTCTCCACCTCCTCCCCGGACCCCCTCTCGTTCAACGTACAAATACGTTCAAGAGCAAAGCCCCCATTTGACTTGCGCAGCTATTCGCTCCAGCCAGAATGAGGAAATATTCATCTCTGAAACCGAAAGCTTTTGTAGGTGTTTCGTACACCACGCGCTCATAAATACCTATTACCGGTTCAAGGCAGGTAGTATTGACTTACTAGTAAATGGTAGGTAAGTAGGTAGTGTAGGTACCTATACTCCATTTAGTTAGGTATTTAAATAAATGTAAACAATCTTAACAGTCTTTTTATTGAAATATCCACTTTACAAATCAATATCTTTACACATTACAAATTAATTACTCGTGTGTAGGTACATAATTTATAAAATAATTACACATAATTTGTAATTTGCAAAGGTATATTTTTATAATAAAGTGTATATTTTTATAAAAAGACATGTCAAAATTGTTTACATTTATTTAAATACCTAACTAAATGTAGTACAGTAACTAAAACCTAAGTAGGTATACAGGTGCTTTTGTTCTGTCTTTTAATTTTCTTAAATAGGTGTCCATGAACTTGACTTCAAAAGATACCTACTTATCGTAAGTTGCTGTAAAATAAATAATCGTAACTATAAGATACCTAGATAAGTAGTTCCCAGATGCCCAGATCTACAAGCTTCTAAACAATTATCAGCTAAGAATTATAAATTTTACTTACACCAACATGAATATTTACTTATCTAAATCTCAACCATCTCCAAATTGAAACGTGCATTTATTTCTACCTGCAAAAACAAAACAAAAACCTGGCCCAACCCGCTTTGGAACGTTTTGCACCTGCCCGGCGGAACTGGCCTGAATCCACAAAGGCACCATGTGACGACACGCATTTTTTGCTTCAACTACGCGCTCCCTGATCCCTGTGGTTGGTTCTTTTGATGAATTACATTTTTAACAAAAAGCAAACCAGAAATAATATTGTAAACTGATAGATGAACCAATTTTCTTTTCTACTTGTTTTCTCATATTTTTAATTACCTACTTACGTACAATCCTCTCTTGTTCTTACTTGTGTTTAATAAGTACCTAAGTTCCTTGCTGGTCTGGGAGAAAATAAAAAACATAGAATGTACCAGCTGCTTCTCTTCCCGTGTAGATCGTAAAAGTCGATCGAGGGAATGGGCGAGAATCTGAATCATATCAATACAACCCATCACTATGAGTCCCTTTTTCCATGTTCATGCTACCATCACCGGCCTGGGCCTTACCGCCCTCGACTCTGTCTGCCCCGTTAGGGATAAAGACGTGATAGTGTGTCTGTGTTTGACCGAAGGCTAGATACTCGAGAATGCTAGATGAGTCTGGATGAGGGAATGTTTAATAACTTCTCATAAGAAAGCAATGCAAAAGTTAATTATGCCTATTATAAGTGTTCACACCCCTCATAGATCATTCCATCAACCACTTATGGTCTAGAGATCAGTGATGTTCTAAACCGAAGTGGGTTCAAGTATAATTCAAAGAGTTAATTTTGAACTAGGAAGTTGATCATAACGCTTGACTATCAGAAACCTTCGTCGAAAGTCACAGTAATCAAGATACTTTATTCATAGAGTTAGCGTTCCGTGTCCACCCCTAAACACGGAATGAGTTATTCGGTAAATAGGGGAAGGTCATTACACTCGCGGAGTCCCGCCCCTGCCCAATATTAATGGCCTACCAAATGTCCACATGCGAGGTAGAGGCGTAAATATTAATGTACTCGTAACTCTAACTTTCTTCTGCCATACTTTTAACCAAGGAGGTCATACGACACAGCTTACGCTGTGCGGATATAAATACTTGAATTTTCCGGGGTCCAGTGCTGCCCCCATTTTAAATAAATAATTTTAAAGAAAACGGAAACACATTCACAAAATAGTTTGAAGGGTTATTTATCTAGGACTTGGTAGTAGCAAAATTTTAAATGATGTCTCCGTTTTCTTTAAAATGATTTATTATATATCGATAGAAAAAAACTTATTTTCGAGTTAAGCGGTATTGGTTTTGTTATTTAGCCTTACCTACTCCAGTTCTCCACTTCTACAGTAAGTAGGTACCTTACTTGGCTAATAATAACAACTTAAAGTTCCTCTTGTAAAATTACGATCTTTTCGATGAAACGATGAAATTTTCAGAATTCAGAATTTAGCAAAGTTGAAGACCCGACTAAATGATCTGGCTTATTTATTTTTAACTCTTTGAATATTCTATTTTAACGTGTATAAATTACAAAATGCCTCAAGGATATTTTTTGTAAAAAAATTGTTTTGAAAATTTAGGGGTTGATTTAACCCCGCTACTCCCCAGCCAGGTCTGCAGTTCTGAGTTAGGGTATTATAGAAGAATAATAAGATCTGTTTTCAGCTGGCCTCAAATACCTACCTACCGAAACGTCTACCAGCTCTCGGAATATTATAGTTATACTAGCTTTTGCCCGCGGCTTCGCCCGCGTAGATTCGGGGTATGAAAAATAGATGTTGGCCGATTCTCAGACCTACTCAATATGCTCACAAAATTTCATGAGAATCGGTCAAGCCGTTTCGGAGGAGTACGGGAACGAACATTGTGACACGAGAATTTTATATATAAGATGCTATTCCGTAGCTTGACTCAAGGTACCTACGTAAGAGCATAACTATAACCGAAAATAAATAGTAAGTAGTAGAAGAGTAAAGTACCTAATATAGAGTTTGAAATCCTTCTTAAATGGAGTGCGTCAAAAACCATAAGACATTTCGGATGAGAATAATAAAGATAGAGTCATGATAGAGTAGGTATAGCTTACATAGTAAACGGCCAAAGGTGCACGCCGCCGTAACTACCGACCTACCATATCTACATCTACACTATCTACACTAATATTATAAAGAGGAAAGATTTGTACCTATTTTTGTATGTTTGTAATGAATAGGCTCAAAAAGTACTGGGCCGATTTAAAAAATTCTTTCACCGTTGGAAAGCTACACTATTCCCGAGTGACATAGGCTATGTGTGTACCACGGGCGAAGCCGGGGTGGACTGCTAGTAATATATATCTAGGAAGGTAGGTACCGGGTATTTCTAGATAATAAAATAACTTTATTGACCAAAACAGTCTTTCATAGAATCAGATATAGCCCTGACTCCTAAACTAGGCATAACCTGTATGTTAAGAGAAAGTTCCTTCCCATTAAAAATAGATGTAGATATATTTCAAAAAAACTTGGAAATACACATGTAATATACAAGTCGAGGAAATTATATATCCATAGGTATTGTAAATTGAAGTGCCTACACGAATCTGCCTGTTTGTCTGTAGGTCTATTGGGTGATTTTAATACGGTTTTACTTAATGTAGAGAGTTTATTTCTTGAGGAAAAGTCTTAGTGTAATGTGGGCCTATAGTACAAAAAAATAACGCAAAAGAGCAGCCGGTCTCTACATTTCTCCACCCACATTACACCAAATTTGAATGTTGAGTCGATAAACCTTTATCTTTCAACATTATAGACATTTGAAGATGCTTACATTTATGTCGACGGAAAAACGAAATAAATTCGCTGTGTAATTTCTCAATATCCGCCGCCCACTACAACGACCTGTCCAATAGCCGTCGACCTCCAATTCCAGTCAATGAATGAATAAAGATATATCCATAATTCACTTCACAGTAGAACCAAATTGGCATTATCTGATATGCATTTATATGCGATTAAATTGCAATGTCGGCTAATCAAAGCTAGTTAGTACCTACCTGTATGTAAGTAAGCACTGCAAGTCTGCATTGCACATACTATTCTAGTATTTCTAGTTCTAGTCATACGTTAATCCAACATAGATTGTGTATAGCTATTATATTCTCGCTTAACAAGGTTAAAAATGCTCAAAGAAGTAAAACACAAAAGTATAAGTTATCCACACCAAGCCAGTAGCGAAGACAACGTCGTTATCGATCGCCTCCGCACATTGCCGGGCCGGCGTTATTCGCAATAGGGGTTTTTGTGACATAAAGAATAGAAATTTTGGGGTTTATTGTATGTCATAAATCTTACCTGCGACTGGAGGCCGAAGGCTCAGCAAAGCGCCCACAACACTAAAACCACAAACACGCGAAACGACGAGCGGCGACAACCGGCTCGTCCGGGGGAGCAACGCGGAGTGAGTAATACATACATACACGGCTAAGCTGCACGAGGCCGATGACTTCGGTCATGGAAGCAGGACGGGTATATCACGTTGCTTCTTTCCCGCAGTATTGAAGCTAAGGACGAAAGAAGCGGGGCAGGTCGCGGAGGGTGCGAGGATCCGTAATTGCGCACGCAGGCGACAGGAAGCGCATCAATCTGCCAGTCCCAGTCAGGACCTCTATTCACTCACTACTGATCGCTTTTATTGTTCACTACCTGATGCCCGCGGCGTTGTCCGCGTGTAAAATTTTTGCCAATCCCACGGTAACCTCAAATTTTCCCGGGATAAAAGTATCCTATGTATTAATCTAGGTAATGAGCTATCTACTCGCCAAATTTCGCATAATTATAATATTAGTACGATTCTCAAAGGCATGTCACATACTAACATGAATTTTTAGGAAGACTCGGCTCGGCGATACAAATGTAGATGTTCAAGCATAATTTTTCAAAACTAATTAGTTACAGTCACAAAAAAGATAAATACGCAACAATTGTATATTAAGAAACATGTTTTCCGGTTATTTTTAAAGTTTAAAAACTAAATTACACAGCCGATTTTGATAAAAAATTCTATAGGACCACCGTTCCAAACAAACATTTTCAAAATCGGTCCCGGCGTCTTCGAGTAATCGGGGAACATACAAAGTCGGTTAAAATTAAGCGGGACTTAATTTATGATACTAATTTAAACTCCACATAAGATTATACTGTTTATTAAAATAAAAGATTATTTTTTATAATAAATAAATAACAAGTTTATGGCAGTATGAATTTCAAGTTTCAGAAGTTAACTTCCTCATTGATTAGGAATACTTTCTATGTTTAGTTTCACAGTATCTAAGTATATTTAATTATGCAACAAACGAGTATATATCAACAAGAAACATGGGAATCGTTATTACAAAAATATGGCACAAAATAAAATCTTAAGTTTTTAAAACTTATTACTCGTATCTACAGCATAGAGGAAGTATTTATAATAGAGAAAAGTGCTAGGAACATTGCTTTCGTACTACACAGCGTTCCATATTACTATAATTTCTATAATAGTGAACAATATAGTTTCTTCAATAGATATTTTATACTTAATTAGGTAATTAGGCTAAAAAAATAAATAAAATTTAAAACGTTTAAAAAATGAAAACTGTTAACAGCACAAGGTTTGTGGCATTAGAAACAAATTAGCGAAAATACTCAACATAATTCGGTAAAATGTATGCTAAAGACAATAATAACTTTCTTTTGTTAAATGTATGTCCAAGTTGAGTCCATGATACTGAACTACTTTCTATAAAAAAAGTTATTAAAAATCGATAATTTTTTTTATCGATTTTAAGAAAGAATAGTTCACTATCATGGACTGAACTCGCTCCAAAAATTTGTACAGTGTTTAATAAGTCAGCCTGTATAATCAATAAAGGAGAATCAAGATATTTACAAATATAATCAAAATTGGAGAATATAAAACTATAGTATAGCTTCAACTTCCATGATAATAATTGACACAACACATTTATCTTCATCTTTTTAAATAAAAATAAAAAGTAAGAATAAAAATCATTCATACAAAAATATACCATTTGTATATGTAAATAGCAACCGTTTTAAATCATATACGCACTAAGCTCTTTAAATTATTTCACATTTTCAAAAACTAATGTAACAAAGTTCTGTTAATCAAAAATTCACCTTTATTTGCATTTAAGTCCTTTTGGTTTGTTTATTTTAAAAGTTCACATAAGCGTAACTTTTATTTCACTGCTGTTTAATAATTCACATAAGTGTAACCATCAATTCACTGCTATTAATAATCTCGAAACTATACCTCGAGTATAACACATTCCATTCGAATGTTAATTTATCTAGTTCAGATGAACAACTAGTGAAATTTTCCTTTTATTAAAATGAAAATAAAATACAACCCTCCTTCTCGCGAAGTCGGGTAATAAAACAAGCGAAAGATACCGGGTAGCCATAGATTTCCTCAATCACACGTGTGGCGAACTAAGCGGCTTTGGGTTTACTCTGACTTCAGTACGAAAAAAAAAATCACACCAAACCAAATTGAAATATATAGAATCAGATGTCAGACGGTCAAAGTGGGTTAACGCGAAATGAGGCAAATCTCAAACTGACACATTTTAAATTTTCGTCTTTTTACAAAAGATGTATAATTATGTTATATATATGTAGAACATTATAAATTGATGGTTTAACTGTTTAACGTAAAAAAAATTCTGTTGTTCTGTATAGTTCCGCTGAAAAAGTTTAACATGCATAATGGGTGAAAATACTGATTGTATTGCCATTTACCCACTTTGAACATAATCACTGATTTCTGTATCTACATATATTACTAGCTGGATTGAATACAATAGCAAATAGTGTCAAAACAACATCAAAAGCTGCAAGATCGTGAAGCGATTTCCTTTAATTTAGCTAGTAACATATATATGTAAATGAGTTAGCATGTGTACTAGTCAGAGCAGTCGGGCGCGCGTGCACGCCGCTTAGGCCGGCGTCTCGTGCGGCGCGGGCAGCTTCTCCCAGGTCGGCTCCACGCCCCAGATCTGGCGCGCGTACTCCGTGATGGTGCGGTCGGACGAGAACTTGCCCGATGACGCGATGTTGAGGATCACCATCTCGGCCCACTTGGCTTGGTCCTGTGACCACACAAACACATATAACTCTCATATTTTTCATGCAACTTAGAAAAACTAACTGATAACTAGTGGCCGGATAATCGGGCGCTAATTACCCTAAATTTTACGCAGGTACTACTCATTTTTCCGGGACAAAAGTGTGGGGGGTTTGGTAAGGCAAGTGTAGTCACCCGGTAGACGTCGGACACCAGTTGCTGCGCGCGCATGTAGTCGTCGTAGTCGGCGAGGTGCAGGAAGCGGTCGTGGTGCAGCAGCAGTCGGCTGTCTACTACACACACACTCACCTGGTAGACGTCGGACACCAGTTGCTGCGCGCGCATGTAGTCGTCGTAGTCGGCGAGGTGCAGGAAGCGGTCGTGGTGCAGCAGCAGTCGGCTGTCTACTACACACACACTCAACTGGTAGACGTCGGACACCAGTTGCTGCGCGCGCATGTAGTCGTCGTAGTCGGCGAGGTGCAGGAAGCGGTCGTGGTGCAGCAGCAGTCGGCTGTCTACTACACACACACTCACCTGGTAGACGTCGGACACCAGTTGCTGCGCGCGCATGTAGTCGTCGTAGTCGGCGAGGTGCAGGAAGCGGTCGTGGTGCAGCAGCAGTCGGCTGTCTACTACACACACACTCAACTGGTAGACGTCGGACACCAGTTGCTGCGCGCGCATGTAGTCGTCGTAGTCGGCGAGGTGCAGGAAGCGGTCGTGGTGCAGCAGCAGTCGGCTGTCTACTACACACACACTCACCTGGTAGACGTCGGACACCAGTTGCTGCGCGCGCATGTAGTCGTCGTAGTCGGCGAGGTGCAGGAAGCGGTCGTGGTGCAGCAGCAGTCGGCTGTCTACTACACACACACTCACCTGGTAGACGTCGGACACCAGTTGCTGCGCGCGCATGTAGTCGTCGTAGTCGGCGAGGTGCAGGAAGCGGTCGTGGTGCAGCAGCAGTCGGCTGTCTACTACACACACACTCACCTGGTAGACGTCGGACACCAGTTGCTGCGCGCGCATGTAGTCGTCGTAGTCGGCGAGGTGCAGGAAGCGGTCGTGGTGCAGCAGCAGTCGGCTGTCTACTACACACACACTCACCTGGTAGACGTCGGACACCAGTTGCTGCGCGCGCATGTAGTCGTCGTAGTCGGCGAGGTGCAGGAAGCGGTCGTGGTGCAGCAGCAGTCGGCTGTCTACTACACACACACTCACCTGGTAGACGTCGGACACCAGTTGCTGCGCGCGCATGTAGTCGTCGTAGTCGGCGAGGTGCAGGAAGCGGTCGTGGTGCAGCAGCAGTCGGCTGTCTACTACACACACACTCACCTGGTAGACGTCGGACACCAGTTGCTGCGCGCGCATGTAGTCGTCGTAGTCGGCGAGGTGCAGGAAGCGGTCGTGGTGCAGCAGCACGTCGGCTGTCTACTACACACACACTCACCTGGTAGACGTCGGACACCAGTTGCTGCGCGCGCATGTAGTCGTCGTAGTCGGCGAGGTGCAGGAAGCGGTCGTGGTGCAGCAGCACGTCGGCTGTCTACTACACACACACTCACCTGGTAGACGTCGGACACCAGTTGCTGCGCGCGCATGTAGTCGTCGTAGTCGGCGAGGTGCAGGAAGCGGTCGTGGTGCAGCAGCACGTCGGCGAGGTGCGCGAACCGGCCCGGCGCGCCCGGGGAGAAGAACCCGCTGCGGATCTGCTCGATGCACTGCCGCAGCTCCTCGTTGCGCTCGTAGAACTCGTACGCGTTGTAACTGCACAATGACACGTTACATAGATAATCATTTTATTGTTATCCAAAGAAGACCGGTACGAGTAGAGTACGCATTGTTAGCGCTTTCGCAAGTTAAGCAACCCCAGGCGTGGTCCATACTTGGATGGGTGACCACAAGTAAAGAAGAAGTTCGGAAGACACGTAAAGCCGTTGGACCCTGTCATCATTATACAGCGGTCGTCGAGCTTTGTCAGATGCCTTTAGGCAGCTTGGTTAATCTAACACCAGTGTTGGCTACTTAGACTTCAAACTACGTCAAGCGAACGCCCGCGACGGGTTCAGTCTGTCTCTGCTACAAACCCTACGTGCGATAGAGATAGCTGAAACCATCGCGGGTCACGTGTCTCTACGTGCGACAGGCACGTAGAGTTTGTGACAGGGACGGATTGAACCCGTCCGGGGCGTCCGCTTGACGTAGTTTCAAGCCTAACGCAGTTTTAAGCCTACACACGGATAACAAAAATAAATTGGCTCCTCACCCTCGCCGCTGCAGGTCCTCCACGTCCTTGACGCGCATGCCGAAGATGAAGAAGTTCTCCTCCCCGGCCTCCTCGGCCATCTCCACGTTGGCCCCGTCCATGGTGCCCACGGTGAGCGCGCCGTTCAGCATGAACTTCATGTTGCCCGTGCCCGACGCCTCCGTGCCCGCCGTCGAGATCTGTGGATACACACACGTTACAAGGTGCCCGCCATCGAGATCTAGGGGTACACACACGTTACAAGGTGCCTGCCATCGAGATCTAGGGGTACACACACGTTACAAGGTGCCCGCCATCGAGATCTAGGGGTACACACACGTTACAAGGTGCCCGCCATCGAGATCTAGGGGTACACACACGTTACAAGGTGCCCGCCATCGAGATCTAGGGGTACACACACGTTACAAGGTGCCCGCCATCGAGATCTAGGGGTACACACACGTTACAAGGTGCCCGCCATCGAGATCTAGGGGTACACACACGTTACAAGGTGCCCGCCATCGAGATCTAGGGGTACACACACGTTACAAGGTGCCCGCCATCGAGATCTAGGGGTACACACACGTTACAAAGTGCCCGCCATCGAGATCTAGGGGTACACACACGTTACAAGGTGCCCGCCATCGAGATCTATAGGTACACACACGTTACAAGGTGCCCGCCATCGAGATCTAGGGGTACACACACGTTACAAGGTGCCCGCCATCGAGATCTAGGGGTACACACACGTTACAAGGTGCCCGTCGTCGAGATCTGTGGGTACACACACGTTACAAGGTGCCCGTCGTCGAGATCTGGGGTACACACACATTACTAGGTGCCCGCCGTCGAGATCTGGGGGTAAACACACATAACTAGGTGCCCGCCGTCGAGATCTGGGGTACACACACATTACTAGGTGCCCGTCGTCGAGATCTGGGGTACACACACATTACTAGGTGCCCGTCGTCGAGATCTGGGGTACACACACATTACTAGGTGCCCGCCGTCGAGACCTGGGGTACACACACATTACTAGGTGCCCGTCGTCGAGATCTGGTGTACACACACATTACTAGGTGCCCGCCGTCGAGATCTGGGGTACACACACATTACTAGGTGCCCGTCGTCGAGATCTGGGGTACACACACATTACTAGGTGCCCGTCGTCGAGATCTGGGGTACACACACATTACTAGGTGCCCGCCGTCGAGATCTGGGGTACACACATATTACTAGGTGCCCGTCGTCGAGATCTGGGGTACACACACATTACTAGGTGCCCGCCGTCGAGATCTGGAGTACACACACATTACTAGGTGCCCGGCGTCGAGATCTGGGGTACACACACATTACTAGGTGCCTGCCGTCGAGGTCTGGAGTACACACATTACTAGGCGCCCGCTGTCGAGATTTAAGTGTACACACACATTACTACCTAGTAATGTGTGTGTACCCAGTACCCATATTACTAGGTGCCTGCAGGCAATTTTCTAACTTGTCTTGGCTGAGGATCGAACCCAGAACCTCCGGCACTGCCTCCGGAGTAGCGGACTACATGCTTACCATTACGCCACGGAGGCCGTCAATCGAGTAAAACGAGAGTGTACCTGTTCGCTGAGGTCTGCGGCCGGCATTATGCGCTCGGCCAGCGTGACGCGGTAGTTCTCCAGGAAGATCAGCTTCAGCTTGTCGCCTACGTCCGGGTCGTTGTTCACCTGCAACAACCGGCGATACAGGCTCTCTTTATTTTTAAACGATAGTGCGAGTTGAGAGTAGACTGAGGTGAGAGTGACACTGCGAGATGAGAGTGAGAGTACGAGGTAAGAGTGCAAGGTGAGAGTGCGAGATGAGTGTGCGAGGTTAGAGGGAGGTGAGAGTGTGAGGTGAGAGTGAGAGTGCGAGGTGAGTGTGAGAGTGCGAGGTAAGTGTGAGAGTGCGAGGTTAGAGGGAGGTGAGAGTGTAAGGTGAGAGTGAGAGTGCGAGGTGAGAGTGAGAGTGCGAGGTGAGTGTGAGAGTGCGAGGTTAGAGGGAGGTGAGAGTGAGAGTGCGAGGTCGAGTGTGAGAGTGCGAGGTTAGAGGAAGGTGAGAGTGTGAGGTGAGAGTGAGAGTGCGAGGTGAGAGTGTGAGGTGAGAGTGCGAGGTGAGTGTAAGAGTGCGAGGTGAGTGTGAGAGTGCGAGGTTAGAGGGAGGTGAGAGTGAGAGTGCGAGGTGAGAGTGCGAGGTAAGAGTGAGAGTGTGAGGTGAGAGTGAGAGGTGAGTGTGAGAGTGCGAGGTAAGTGTGAGAGTGCGAGGTTAGAGGGAGGTGAGAGTGTAAGGTGAGAGTGAGAGTGCGAGGTGAGAGTGAGAGTGCGAGGTGAGTGTGAGAGTGCGAGGTTAGAAGGAGGTGAGAGTGAGAGTGCGAGGTGAGTGTGAGAGTGCGAGGTTAGAGGAAGGTGAGAGTGTGAGGTGAGAGTGAGAGTGCGAGGTGAGAGTGCGAGGTGAGAGTGCGAGGTGAGTGTAAGAGTGCGAGGTGAGAGTGAGAGTGCGAGGTGAGTGTGAGAGTGCAAGGTTAGAGGGAGGTGAGAGTGTGAGGTGAGAGTGAGAGTGCGAGGTGAGAGTGAGAGTGCAGGTGAGAGTGCGAGGTGAGTGTGAGAGTGCGAGGTTAGAGGGAGATGAGAGTGTGAGGTGAAAGTGAGAGTGCGAGATGAGAGTGTGAGGTGAGAGTGAGAGTGCGAGATGAGAGTGTGAGGTGAGAGTGCGAGGTGAGTGTGAGAGTGCGAGGTGAGTGTAAGAGTGCGAGGTTAGAGGGAGTTGAGAGTGTGAGGTGAGATTGAGAGTACGAGGTGAGAGTGAGAGTGTGAGGTGAGAGTGAGAGTGCGAGGTGAGTGTGAGAGTGCGAGGTTAGAGGGAGGTGAGAGTGAGAGTGCGAGGTAAAAGTGAGAGTGCGAGGTGAGAGTGAGAGTGCGAGGTGAGTGTAAGAGTGCGAGGTGAGTGTGAGAGTGCGAGGTGAGTGTGCGAGTGCGAGGTTAGAGGGAGGTGAGAGTGTGAGGTGAGTGAGAGTGCGAGGTGAGAGTGAGAGTGCGAGGTGAGTGTGAGAGTGCAAGGTGAGTGTGAGAGTGCGAGGTGAGAGTGCGAGGTGAGAGTGAGACAGCGAAGTGGGAATGACACTGCGAGGAGAGAATAAGACTGCGAGGCGAGAGTGACACCCGCGAGGTGGGAATGAAACTTCGTGGTGAGAGTTAAACTGCGAGATAAGAGTGAGAGTGTGATGCGTGAGTTAAACTGCGAGGTAAAAGTGAGAGTGCGAGGTGTGTGAGACTCACGGTGTTGCCGACGGCGCAGGCGAGCGCGATGATCTGCTTGGCGATGTAGTAGCCGGGCGCGGACTTGCCGCCGATCATGACGGTGCGCGGCGTGATGGCCAGCCCCGGGTCGCGCTTGATGCGGTTGTACAGCGTGATCACGTGCAGAATGTTCAGCAACTGCCGCTTGTACTCGTGGATGCGCTTCACCTGGATGTCAAACATGGACGCCGGGTTGATCTTCACGCCCGTGTCGCGCTCGATCAGCGCCGCCAGCTTCAGCTTGTTCTCCTGCTTCACCTTCATCACCGCGCGCTGGAACGCCGGGTCCTTCGCCCACTTCTTTAAACCCTGCAGCTGGTCCAGGTGCACGGCCCACTCGTCGCCGATCTTGTCAGAGATGAGGTCCGCCAGGCCGGGGTTGCAGAGCAGCAGCCAACGGCGCGGCGTGATGCCGTTGGTCTTGTTCTGGAACTTCTCGGGCCACATCTCGTAGAAGTCGCGGAACAGCGTCGCCTTGAGGATGTCGGAATGGATGGCGGCCACCCCGTTGACGGCATGAGAGCCCACCACGCACAGGTGCGCCATGTTGACGCGCTTATCGCCCTCCTCCTCGATCAGCGACATGCGGCGCATGCGCTCCTGGTCGCCGGGCCAGCGCTTGGCGACCTCCTGCAGATGCAGGAAGTTGATGTGGTAGATGAGTTCCATGTGGCGCGGCAGGACATTCTCCATCATGGAGCAGTGCCACCTCTCTAGAGCTTCGGGGAGTACGGTGTGGTTGGTATACGCACAGCACTTAACAACCAGCTTCCACGCTTCGTCGTACGGCACCTTCTCGACGTCTATTAAGATCCGCAGCAGCTCGGGGATGGCCAGCGCGGGGTGGGTGTCGTTCAGCTGGATGGCTACTTTCTCGGGGAGGCTCTCGAAGGTGGTGCGCACGGCCTCGCGCGAGCCGAACTTGGAGGCCTTGTAGCGCCGGATGATGTCCTGCAGCGTGGCGGCGCACATGAAGTACTCCTGGCGGAGCCGCAGTTCCTTGCCCTCGAAGAAGTTGTCGTTGGGGTACAGCACGCGCGAGATGTTTTCGGCCACGTTGCGGTCGAGCACGGCTTGGATGTAGTCGCCGGAGTTGACTGGAATGCATCAACAATTTTTTATAGGTATCAATATCCTCTAATCCATTACTACTGTATCTTATTCATGAAAATCATAGCAATCTTTACTTACTATGTTTTTATAGATTACTTTTAAAACACCTGCAATATATTTGGAGCAAGTTCAGTTCATGATATTGAACCACTTTCCGTAAAAACAATTATTGATATACGAAAAAAAATTTCGGCTTCCATACAAATCGACGCTCAGCCAAATAGATTTTGTCGAATGTTTGTACGAATGTTTTTAACGATTTTCAATAAAAAAAATTATGGAAAGTAGTTCAGTATCACGGACTGAACTTGCTCCAAACATGTTGCCGGTGTTTCAAAAGTAACCCTGTATAGTTGGAAAAAGCCTCCTCTTTTTGTTTCCAATTACGTCTAATATTTTAACTCTAATAATCGTGATTTAATAATGATGTAACGCTATAGTATAAAAGTAGTTATGTATTAGATTTACAGGTGTATTACGAGTAAGTAAGGAGTTTTTTAATAATAGTGAGAAAAAAATACTAACAGAAGCTTAGGTTGAAATCGATGGGGCTCTTGGCGGACCAGAGGCGCAGTGTGTTGACCACGTTGTTGTTGTAGCCGGGGATCGGGTTGTCGTAGGGCATGGCGAACACCACCTGCCGACCAGAATTGTTGAATGAAGGCCAGTTATATGTTGCCAGATTATACATTGCTGTTTATTGTGAGTAGTAAACAATATAGCGATGACAGTCTTGTGCAATAATTAATAGCTTAACAAAAAAAAACAACCGACTTCATTCTCTTTGAGGAGCGAAAATAAAGCGTGTATGTACAAAAAATAAAATTTTAAAAAAATCGGATCGAATTGGGTAGACTGGGTCAGAAATAAATTATTTGGTACTATTAAGAGAATAAAACGTCCAAAAATAGTGTTGTCTTTCATCATATACATTTTCAACATGATTTTAGATTTTTTAATGCAAAAAACTGATATTAAGAGCGCCATTTTACTCAAAATATCTATGACGTCAGGGTTTTGTATTCCATACAAATCCCATAGAAAATGTTTGTTTCGACATTTAGAAAAACGTGTCTGATTTGACTTATTGTCATGTAGCGGATTGAAATTGATAACCTCCTCCTTTTTTGAAGTCGGTTAAAAACAGTATAAAAGCTAAGCTCACAAGTTTCGGCTGCACGCTACCTTAATTTGTAGCTGTAATCAACTGATTTTCTTTAACATTTTTCATGCAATTACATAACAACATCGCAACACAATGTCCCTTCCACTGTCAACGGAAACATGCGCCCAAGCACAGAATATATACTAGTATGGCCCAAGTCAGCTAAATGTAATATGATTAAATGACTATCCGCTAGTTGCCATCAAGTCAAAACAGATACTTTTTTTAAACGTCAAAACAAATATTTTCTATGGGATTTCTATGAAAAACGCACGTGACGTCATAGTTTCCTGGAGTCAAATAGCGCACTTAATATCAGTTTTTCGGCATTAATAAATCTAAAATCACGTTCAAAATGGATATGATGAATGACAAGTGATATTATTTTGTGACGTTTTATTCTCGTATCATTACAAAATAATTTATTTTAGACCTTGGATACTACCCTATTTTATCGATCTATGAGTCAGCACTGATAGGTCAAAGCTATATGTAAAAAAATTAATAGGTATTTAAAATCTTCGACGTTGTTTTCGAACGTCGAAAGAAGTCCGATTTATCCCACCGGAATATATTATAATTGTGTGACTGCAATGCAATACAATGTTAGAGAATCATTGGAGGTGAGCCAAATGCTGTAGAAATTGACTGTACTGAAACAAAACCCTAACCCATTATAAATATTTTAAGGTGGCTGAAAAATAATAAACATCAACAACTCGTCACTACATTCCTTTTCTACATCACTATATCCCAATACTCAATTAAGACGATACACGGAGTCCAGTGCTGCTCCTATTTGAAATATATTATTTGTAACGAACGGAGATATCATATAAAATTAAAAAATTAAAATTTTAAGCTAGTAAAACCTAAATTCAAACTATTTTATGAACCACTGTTTACAGTTTAAAGTGAGAACGTTAAGCTTTAGTTTGCGTTTTTGCCAAAAGTGGCCGTTTTTCGCAAAAATGCAAACTAAAGCTTACCGTTCTCACTTTATTTATTTAAACTTTATTGCACATAAAAAAGTGTACAAATGGCGGACTTAACGCCTTTAAACTGTAAACAGTGGTTCATAAAATAGTTTGAATCTAGGTTAGCTAAAAATTTTAAATGATATCTCCGTTTCCTTATAAATAATTTATTTCAAATGGGGGCAGCACTGGACTCCGTGTATCGTCTTAAGAACTCTAAACCACACTAAATTGCTATAGAGCGAGAACTCTGTCTTCGCCATCGACATATTAGCCTGCGTTATATAATTCTGTAATTATACATGTTTCTTATTCACCAAAATCTTCGAGGTCATTTAAAATAACAGGAAACTTCTTCTCATTTTACTGCGTTCCTGTTTACATTTTAGATGTGCTGCTTCCGCTGTGTGCTACCCGGCTTTTTCTTCTCCAAATATAATATGCATATATATATCCAAGTTTTTGTAATTATTTAGACAAAGTTCACAAACTTAGTTTTTAAGATTAAATCCTCTGATTGGGAAGGAACTTTCTCCTAACATACAGGTTTTGCCTAGTTTAGGAGACAGGGCTGTAATTTATATTACTCGTATGTAAAAACTGTTATGGTCAATAAAGGTTTTATTAATTTTATTAATATCAATGGTCACCCAAGTAAATCATCATCATCATCATTTCAGCCGCATAACGTCCACTGCTGGACATAGGCCTCACCCTATGATTTCCAAAATGACCGATATAGAGCGGCCTGCGTCCAGCGCTTCCCAGCGACCTTGGTCAGATCGTCTGGCCACCTTGTCCAACGCTTCGCTTGCCAGTACGTGGTCGCCACTCGATAACTTTTCTGCCCCATCGGCCATCGGTTCGTCTCGCTATGTGTCCCGCCCACTGCTACTTTACGAGCTAATCCGCCAGGGCTATCAGTGATTTCTTCTCCTACAAATTTCCTCAAGTGAATACCGTGCAAAATAAAGAAGAAATAGCCGGAAAAGATTTAACGGTTTGTCTGTAATTTGAGAGATGTTTGTGCTTAGTCCTTTAGTCGTTTCTGACGACAGCTATAGAAAAATTTTAAGTGTTCAAATCTACCTAATTTGCCATGTTTTGCGTTTTTTATTGTGCCATGTAATTTCCGGATTATAATAGGACCAAACCTTTAAATCACATGACTATGACTAAATATAATTTAATGTTTAATAATTGTATTTAGTCTATTGCTATCCGTGAGACCTTTTATTGGCTCTCCGATATCCATTCAAATTTTTGTTTTGTATTGTAAAGCTGTTGGCTCCCCTTGAAAATCAATAAATAAAATAAAATAATTAAATAAATAACTTCAATTAATTAAAATGAACAAGAACCAACTGCCAAATAGCAATTTATATCATTCAAACGAAACGAGTCCAAGATACGTTGTTTATATGGAAATGTACGGCAGTGTGCCCTTCGTGTGCGTAAATATGGAATCTCACTCGACCTATGCGTCTATTTCTGAGACAGCTATCTAGGTTCACGACACTTGCTGTCTGTTAATATGCTGGTACAACATGCAAGTGACGTTAGACACGCGTGCGTAAATTGATAATAATCTGTCATGTTATTGGAAAATAAGAATAAGCACGTTCTGTCGACGCTCTTGCTTTTTCGTGCAAGCAGCGAACATTCGTTAGTCTAAAACCATAACGACGTGAAAGAAACGGCCGCATAACGTCCACTGCTGCACATAGGCCTCTCCCAAGGATTTCCAAAATGACTGATCTAAAGCGGCCTGCGTACAGCGCTTTCCAGCTGCCTTGGTCAGATGATCTGACCACCTTGTGGATGGGTGTCCAACGCTTCGCTTGCCAGTACGTGGTCGCCATTCGAGAATGTTTCTGCCCCATCGGCCATCGGTTCGTCGCGCTATGTGTCCCGTCCCGCGCACTCCCACTTCAACAAGCTAATTCGTTGGGCTTTATCAGTGACTTTTGTTCTCCTAAGGAACGAGTAAGAGATAACCATCTGTATTAATCATCCTGATATATTTACCTATTGAATGTTTAGAAATATGAACATAGAAATAAGTAGCACGTAAGCAATCCGTTTTCTTCTTTTTTTTAATGTATTATTTGTAAATTTTCAAGTGTAGGTACTAATCAATAAAATTAAAATTAAATAATAATTTGGCGGCCGCAACTCTAAATCCGTAATCGTGTGGTGACGTCAAAGTAGAATATGATTTTTATCACCCCTTTTCTCTCCCACTGGTGTCGTAAGAGGCGACTAAGGGAGGTGTAGGCAACAAAGAACGGGCAACACTGTCATCAATGATTCATAAAAGTACATTTACAATATTTTTTACTGCCTCGCACCTACGAACAATAATTCTCTAGAATCGTAACTAATCCCGAAAAATCATTCCACGCGATATGTACCGCGGCGGACGGGACTTAAAATATGACCATCGCGGCGAAACAGTTGGCCTTGACACTCGAGTCGTGCGGTTGCGTCGCAAGAAGTTTCCTTTGAGAATATTGCTGTGTTTTTGCGATGATCGATTCATTAAAAATGCCTGAGATGCAATTTAAGAAACGTTGTATGAGTACCTACCTATACGGGCGTTAATGCTATAGCATTCTCTTCCTGTCAACCTTAACTTTGACTTTATTGTTAAAACATTCGTTCCAAGACTAAGATAGTAGACGTGGGAAGAAAAGCTCCACTGCTGAGAAGAAACGACCCGACCGACGACGACGCGTGACCTTGTCGCGACCAATCGCATGCATCTGTCTATGCAATGTGTGTGCGTTCGAGTGTTCCGTTGTAATTACTGTTCGTTTGTTTGCGTAAATGGAATCAGAATCGAAGCGGTGAATGTACGGGCGTTAGATTTCTAGAGAATTATATTTCGATGCCTCGCAGTGTGTAAACGTTGTGATAATTAATGTAATTATAATATCTCAATTGATAACTTATCTCTACCACTGTTTCAATGAATAGTAACAGTGACCGCTTAGATATATGATCTATAAGCAGCGACGGACGGTACTATCAACATTTTAGATGGTGCGAGATGTAGAAGTGGCTCTCTAAACACAAAACTTTTTTTTTTTAATTTAAAACTTTACTGAGCCAAAAGCTACAATAGTGAGACTTAGCTGAGGCGACGAAATCGCAAAGTAAATAACGTTTGAGTATTCCAGTTAACTGAGTAAGGAATTTTGAGTAAAATAATCTCAGCTGAGATGCAATTTAAGAAACGTTGTGTGAGTACCTACCTATTCGGGCGTTAATGCTATAGCATTCTCTTCCTGTCAACCTTAACTTTGACTTTATTGTTAAAACATTCGTTCCAAGACTAAGATAGTAGACGTGGGGAGAAAAGCAGCATTTAAATGGGACTGGGCTGGGCATGCCCTTCCGGCGCGTAGGCGACCAATACTGTGTAAATGAGTTTCTTTCGGCGTTTCTTCTCAGCAGTGGTCGTTGCGAAACGCTAGTATCGGTAGCTTTTGCACTAAAAATAATTAAAAATAATGACCTTCAATAAGTGATATATTTATCCTACATTGAATAAAAAAATTTGACTGACATGTGTGTAGGATGCACCCAGATAGGTTGGCTAAGATTGCTACAGAATGGCTGCCTGTAGGCTGGCGTCACAAGAGAGGTCACCCCAACAACAAGGTGGTGTGATGATCTGGCGTCTTTCGACAAGTCCTGGGAGTCCATCGCGCAAGATAGAGATCAGTGGTGTCCAAGAGGGTAGGCCTTTGCCCAGCAGTGAAACAGTATAGGCTAATAAAAAATAATGTTAAAGCAATGGTTTACTCTTGATTGCCGCCGGGAAGGAGATTCGGCGCCCCCATCCCTATGATGGCCCCCGTAGCGGTCGCACCGCCCGCACCGCTCCAGAGCAATCACTGGCTCTAAGAGTGACAGGGATACGAGTATCTCGCAGTCACATTTAAATATAACGCAGGTCGTTGACATCCCAAAGACATGTGTATTTTTAAATTTCAGAAACATTTTACGATCTGCGCGGGAAGAGAAGGAGCTGTAACATTTCACGTTTTTTCTTACTCCCAGACCAGAGAGGAAGATATATTTTGTACCTACATTTTTGGCCATTTCATTTGTAGGTTCTCTGGTAGTTTTTCAACCGACTTCAAAAAAAGGAGGTTATCAATTCGATTATATGTTTTTTTTGTTGTTTACTGTTTGTAACCTCAATTAGATTTGTTTTTTTTTGTTTACTGTTTGTAACCTCAATTCGATTATATGTTTTTTTTTTTTGTTGTTTACTGTTTGTAACTTCAGAACTCCAGTCATTTATGAACCGATTTGACAGTTTATAAAATACAAGCTTTTGCCCGCGGCTTCGCCCGCGTAGACTACACAAATTAGATTGTTTTTTTTTTCAAACTGGGGTTGCAATTTAATCAAATTTTTATTAACCACTATATTATATAAAAAAATGACATGTGTCTCGCTTCAAAAAAGACTTAGATTCATACAAACTACATTTTAGGAATGTAATTTTCAAAATCTAATAAATGCATTATTACTTTCTACTAAGTATTAAAATACATTAAAAATTTTATGTCTCACTTTAAAAATAACGAAGTTTCATACAAACTACCAACCCCTATTTCACCACCTTAGGGATGGAATTTCCAAAAATCCTTTCTTAGCAGACGTCTCCTAGTCACAATCTACCTTCCTGCCAAATTTCATTTCATTGGCGAAGTAGTTTTCGAGATTTCGTGATGAGTGAGTGATTTTCGCTTTTATACAGGGTTTAACAAAATGTACTGAAACTATTTTAAGGGTGGATTCAGTCCATGATACTGAACAACTTTCCCCAAGGAACATATACCGAAATATGAAAAATAATTTTTGACCTCCCATACAAGTTGACCGATCAGCTGATCCGAGTTTGTAGGGAAAGCAAAAAATTATTTTTCATATTTCGACATATGTTCCTTGGGGAAAGTTGTTCACTATCATGGACCGATTCCACCCTTAAAATAGTTTCAGTATATTTTGTTAGACGTTATATATTTAAGTGCGAGTCGAACTCGTACATTAAAGGTTCCGTATCTCCATAAAATGTTTTAAAACGCTGAAAAAACACGTAAGACCCCTCTAATTTTTAACTTTATCTTATTTTTAGTATTTTATAGTTATAGCGCCCAGTGGTACACAATCGGTGAAAAATTTCAAGTGCTTAGCTATTACGGTTCAAGAGATAGAGCCCTGTGACAGACGGACAGACGGATAGACAGCGGAGTCTCAGTAATAGGGTTCCGTTGGCATCTTTTGGGTACGGAATCCTAAAAATTGTACCTGCGTATCAATCCACTTCTTCCCCTCGGGAGTGTCCACCACCCTGCCGTAGAAGTTGACCGGCAGCATGAACTCGGGACGCGCCTTCTCCCAGGGGTTGCCGTAGCGGAGCCAGTCGTCGGGCTCCTCCTGCTGCTCGCCGTTCTCTATCTTCTGCGCGAAGATGCCGTACTCGTACCTTATACCTGAGTCAACAAATACACTACTTTATCATCATTACATGGTGTATGGAGCTGTGACATAATCAGTACCGGATCTACACTTTTTTTAGGAGGGGCAAAATGTCATTATGCCGCCCTATGTCCAGTTGTTTCTGGCGGGGGGAAGTGGGGGGGTGCAAATAGGAGTCTTTACATTTGCCGCTTTTTATTAACCAGCTGCCGCCTCATTGTGACCATTAGGGGGTGGGAAGGAGGGGTGCAAATATCGATTTAGCTACCCCTCTGACCTTGCCGCCCGGGGCTTAGACCCCGGCTAGCCCCCCCTAGATCCTGGACATAATCACGTAAATCAAGTCATCTCTTGGGCATTGTTATTTTTTTTTGGAAAACGTTATTTTCAAATCCGTTTCGAGATACAGAGTTAATGCACTCTCTACACTCATTCCCTGGATCTATCCTCGTATTCCTTTGTCTTTGTCTGTTTGTCTGTGGAAATGCTATCAGTTCTAATCAATGCAAATAGAGCAAATGTCTGTTTTATTAACAAAAAAAACGGGAAGTAGCAGTTACAATAGATAGTAGTTGGAGATTACTTTTAAGTATAAAAATACTTGTGCCAGTAGGCTCCGCTCCTCCATAACGCTAAATATTGTGAGTACCTACCACTACCAGGTTAACTAACGCACATGAAATGGTGTCGATTGTACCATACCAGATACATATATATGAATATCTATATACATTTGTATCTCTTTTGTATTATATGGATTTTTTTTATTTATACATATTGCATACATACCTGGATTTCAATAAATAAATAAATATATGAGGACAAATCTACTGATTGAGCGAGCCCCAAAATACGTATAAACTTGTATAACGGTATACTAACTCAACGATACTATATTTTATAAAAATATATATATATATAGATAAACATAATACAAAGTGGAAGGGACATACCCGTAATAAATCAAACCACGGGCTATACTAGAGCACTAAAGTATAATGAAATTAAAATAACAGTCAAAAGACCAAAAAAAAAATCGACATTCCCATAGAAATCGCCCGGGCGGCCATACACTTTTGTATGGAAATGCCGAAAATTATTTTTGTTTTTTGGCTGTTATTTTAATTTTATTATACTATAATGGTCAAGTATAGACTGTGGTTTGATTTATTACGGGTATGTCCCTTCCACGTTGTATATATTCTAGCCGCGTCTTTGTGAAATTCAGTGTAAAAGGCGCGCATCGCGTCCGGCGTCCTTTGGTTGTTAAGGTTCTTTTTTGTTTAGCTGCTTACGAGCGCATTAACCTACTACAAATCGTGTGGCTCCGACTTGGTTATCACAGTTCTTATATTTAAGAGCTGGGCTCTTGTCGGTGGACTGCTTTCCATGTCTCTCTTTCTTCCGCCAAGTTCTTAAACTCCTTATACAATGTTTTCACTTTTAATTTTTCTTTTATTTGATCGCTATCACTAGAGATCGGATATTCGGATGCATATTTACCTGAAGTTATTTATTTTTTAATTATGGAATCGGAATCCCGGGATTCTGGGCAACCATTACGTTGTAACAGGGCAACAAATAGGGTTTATTACATTTCACGGAGTATACACCTGAATTTAGAGATTTTTTCGATAAAAAAAGCGCTTTCCATAATAACCAACATATAAATTTAACTTAAATATGCATCCGAATTTCCGATCTCTAGTTATCACGAATCAGAACAACATTAAAATATGTCATACATGTGATGCATGTATTTACAACATAGTCGCTTTAGGAATTTCTTTTGACGTTTAATATTTCTAATCTCTTCATCATCATATCAGCCACAGGAAGTCCACTGCTGGACATAGGCCTCCCCCAAGGATTTCCAAAACCACCGATCGGAAGCGGCCTGCATCCAGCGTTTTCCTGCAACCTTGGTCAGGTCGTCCTACCTAGCAGGTGGGTGTCCTACGCTGCGCCTGCCAGTACGTGGCCGCCATTCGAGAACCTTTCTGCCCCATCGGCCATCGGTTCTTCGCACTATGTGTGCCGCCCACTTCCACTTCAATGAGCGGATCCGCTGGGCTATGTCTGATTTCTGATTCGATCACGATCTAATCTCCTGGACAGATTTAATGCGGTTTTTATATGTAATAGATGTGGCGTGTGTTAGGTTATCTCAAAAAGTAATGACGCAAGGACTATTAGTAGAGAAGATTCAATTAGAAGTAAAGATAATGTAGCCGCGAGTTTGCGATGGGTGGCGAATTCCTTGACAATACCGGCCGAAATAGTTGACATTAGGTCTCCGCTGTAACGAACTAATTGAGGCAGTTGACAACATCAACTGGCGACGCGCCAATAATAATGTGCTGGTGTGATAGCGGTTTGCGCTGATTCCAATTTGTTCGCTCCACAGAAGGATCTAATAATACGGTATTTTAGTCAATATGAGAAAAAATCTAGAAATATATCCTTGAGATAGCTTAGGCTAAAAAAACAGCCGGAAAGTGTTAGTTATAGCAATAAAATAACAAAATAATTTTAAAATTTAATTCATAGTTTTTAGTTTTAATAATATGGGTACATTTGAAATCATTGGCATTTAACTTGTTAATATACTCACTTATACATATATGTTTTTAAACACCAAATATTGGCCGCCATGCTATTACGTCATACGCCCGTGAAAACGGGCAAAAAAAAAGTGTCAACTGGCAAAATAAATACATCAGTGCATTTGTTTACATGCATAACTGACGTCATGACCACAGAGCAATATGGCGTCACTAATCCAGCGTTTTCGGCAATGCACTATATGGTTTGAAGTGAGGCTGGTGGTACATTTTAGAGTTGATGATTTATGAGTGGCAGTGGTGTGTAAGGCCGTGCTGGACTGCTTCCGTGGGGCGTTTGCTTTGTGAGCCGGAGGTCGTGGGTTCAAATCCCACTGGAAAGCATACTTTGTGAAAAGTTGTTTCTAGTCTGGTTAGGATATTACAGGATTGAATTACCTGATTATCAAAAAATAAAGGTGATTCCGTGCTTCGGAAGGCACGTTAAGCTGTCGGTCCCGAACGGTCCTAGGATTGGTCCTTTGGGTTGCGGAGGTCAGGCGGCAGTCGCCCTGTGTAAAAACCTAGTAGCACAGGTATGGCACTTCATAGAAGCGGAGTATCATTTATGCCCTGTGTTTATGCCTACTACTACTACAAACGAAGTTATACATCCGTGCACACGTCAATGCGCGTGTGTTCCCCCGCTGTCGCCCCGCGACGAGGCGAGAGCGGGGGAGAGGTGCGTGGACGGGGAACGGGGACGCATATTGCGCAGGACCTTCCATTCTGTATGAAATACAGAATACTTTTATTAATTCTGTGGCCTTGTCAAATTACCTAGGTTTAAGTAGCGGACCCCGGGCGTTACCGCTAAGTGCAACTGGGAATAGGCTCGGATGATGATGAGTGGTGTGTAAGGTCGTGTAGGTTTGAGATTTGAGGTAGATAGTAGATCGGTACCTATATGTATTATGATATGAAACACGCTCACGTGATTCAACCCTGAAACTGTTATTATACATTAGATTAGAATACTTGACTCCTCAGTTTATATATCCTATTCTCCACGACGCGATACTTTATTTCTTATAAAAGAAAATAATGTTTATCACATTATTATACGACGACCTTTAGTGTAGCAAGCTGATTATCGGCTGATAAACACGTGCCACATATATCGCACTCAGATCATGTAATAAAAAACCGGTCAAGTGCGAGGCGGACTCGTACCTCCATAGAACTTTTCCATACTTCACTATGTGTTTTTATTGAAAGTTGTTCAGTATCACTAAACATGCTCCAATATTTGCACACATTAAAAGATTCTAGAGCTTTTTCTAATTGAACTTATGCACCTTCTTAAATACCTAACAGTGAAATGTAGTGAATAGAATAGTAAAATAAATATATAGGGACAAATCACACTGATTGAGCTAGCTCCAAAGTAAGTTTTAAACTTGTGTTATGGGATACTAACTTAACGATACTATGTTTTTATGATAAATACATATATAGATAAACACCCAAGACCCAGGACAATTTGAAAAAGGCCATTTTCAAATCAAATCAAATCAAACATTTATTGCTCTCCATTACATTACAGATCATAAATCAATACAGTTGTGGATATTAAATAACCAACTATTAAATTTTCCAACTTGCCCTGGCTGGCGATCGAACCCAGAACCTCCGGATTAGCGGTCTAGCGTGCATTAACCATTACGCCACGGAGGTCGTCATAAAGTACATACCATATCATCATCCCAGCCCTTCTTCCGCCCACTGCTGAGCATAGGACTCTCTTCGTCGACGCCACCGTCGTCGTCAACCCATCGCATAGGCGGACGCCCGACGCATCTCTCTCCCGCACTGGGCCACCATTCGGTCAGTGCCATCACTCCGTCGGGCCAGGTGCCCTGCCCAGTTCCACTTTAAGTTCATAACCTTTGTACCAATGTCTCGTACTTTAGAACGATTTCGGATGACGGTGTTGGGAACATACCATATCACTATATGTTAAACACGGGTCACTCACGTGAAATATCAGCTCCTGGCCGACATGTTTCGACCTCATCCGGAGGTCGTCATCAGGGCGAATATGACGTGCGACGCCGCACGACTACGTCCCGAACCATACTGATGCTGGCGACGTGTTAGTTTTAACCAAAAAATACATACCATATCCATAGGCTGCCAGTCCCAACGTAGCCATAGAGTCCAAAAAGCAGGCCGCCAACCTGCCCAGGCCTCCGTTCCCCAGCCCAGCGTCTTCCTCCAGCTCTTCTAGTTCCTCAATGTCCAGGCCGAGCTGGTACAAGGCTTCGTCCACAGTCCCTTGGATGCCCAAGTTGATCATCGTATTTTGGAGGGATCGGCCCATGTAGTACTCCAAAGATAGGTAGTAGACGCGCTGTACAACAAACAAATGTTCAATATACGCATTACTAGCTCTTAAGGCGAAATGCCGCGTGGTTCCCGGCAGAGTAGAATAGGACCACTCCAAATCTTGCCGTGGATGTCGTAGAAGGCGACTTAGGAAACACAAGCTAAACAAGCTAAAAAACATCAATGATACCTCTCCAACCTGTCTGGCCAGCGCAGAGCGTATAGGCCAAATCCTCTGGCTGCTCTGGCTAATATATGGCTCTGGTAGTACAGAGAGGATCGTGCTGCAGTGGAGACTAAAAAAGATCTGATGATGATGATGAATAGATGACTTGTATGGTCTAAACAAAACGTCAGCCATACAAATAATTGATTGCTCAAATTAAATTGTATGCAACAGGCAAAAACTTGTGGCAAGAAGTAAGTAACCCTCTAAATATTATTTTTAATAGCATTACAATGCTCGTAAATTTATCCAAATTTGAAGATATGTAATAAGTAACGCTTTATTGCACCAAAAACACATATAAATAAATAATATACAAAAATATGTACAGTATAGGTATACAATAGGCGGCCTTATCACCAAGACAATTTCTTACAGGCTTTTAAAGTAATAACATGTTTTTTTAATTTCTAGCTATCCTGCCTAGATAATATTTTAGCTAAACAGATAGCATTTAATTTAAAGATTTCATTACCCAGAGCCACTTCAGTAAAATGTGTTTGAAATTTTGAACTCCTGAGTAATTTATTCCCTTTCTATAGATATTTCAAATATTCAAGTGCACATATATGTATATTTTTTTTTAATTTTTCATATTTTTTTAATAAAATGTTATTTAAATATGAAATCAGTTTACTCTTATTGTCATTATACCCAGTATGATGTATATAATTTTTTAGATATTATTTAAAGTTCATTTACCTACAATTCTTTGATATCACTATCAGTTGTTCAGATGTACTAAAATGACATAAGTACATAGTTCATAATCAATAATGTCAGGTTGATGATAACAGTATCTGTCTGAGTCATGTTTTACAAAAATTAAATAATAACAAATTACAAGCATGTACTTTAAATATTATAAAGGAGGTGTTAGATCACTTCATACATTTTGGGCCCTCATTGTTGCACTATGTGTCGCAGCAAGTAGTTTTACGTCTTTCTTTAGGAAATAATCCTTAGATTACAAAAAGATGTTTTTTAGATATTATGGACGTTTGTACACTGTATAAAAAATTATTTTACTTTTTCTACATTGGGAAGTAGCAGTGAAGCTTTCTGGCAACAGTGGCAACATGATGGGTAATGCATCTTTGTCAGAGCGTTTTGTTCACTACAGTTGTCCACTCAAAAATATTATTTTACAATATGATAGAAAGTGTAGGGTATAAAATCTCATTAAAACAAATCAACAACTTCAAATCTTCAAACTGAAAAATAGATGCATTTATATAAAGTGATTTGTTGTCAAGAGGTTTGGTGACAGTAAAACAAAACGCGATTGACAAATGAACATGAATGATTAATGACATCTCGTTTGTTCAGTAAGTATGGCGGAATAAAAAATAGATTATCATATGGGAAATTATAAAAACCCAAATATAGAAAAAATAAGGTTTTTGTAGATTATTCATTGTAAAATATGTTTTAAAAAAATGTTATTAACAATTATAGTGCTATGCTTGTTTAAATAAATTTTAGGTCACTGTACACATTTTGTGACATGACACTTTAACAAACATGGCCTAAATGAGAACAGACTCTTTGTAGCATTATTTTATAGTATTATACCTATTAAGGACAAAAATGCAATGAACGTAGGATGAACGAAGTAACAGCAGGAAATGTATCCTTAATCAAATTATTTTATTTCAATAAACTCGTTTCGATGTAACCTGGCACTAAGACCTGGCCCGTGGTACCAAGTGGTTGCAGTTGTGGAAAAAAAATAAACAAGTATTTTATTTATTTATTTTATTTTATTTAAGTACACTTGGAAAATTAACAGACATACACATAAAAAAATAAGGCAAACATAGTACTTAGGTGCTACTTATTTCTAAAGAAATTTCTTCCAGTAGACCCGCGAGAGGAAATAGGAAAAAAGAGGTAATTGTTTTGTACACAATAAACTGATTTCGTAGCTATGAAATTGTAACAAAAGGTATAAATATTGAAATAAATTAAATGGGTAAGCAATGAAAGAACTGATGTAGTTCATTGGGCTTCAAATGTTACTTAATTAATATTAAATAATTACTTTTAGATTTTTCATAACTCATCAGATTGTTTTTTTTTTTGTATTGTATTGTGCTTTAAATACATGGAGTGTAGTGCTGCCCCCATTTGAAATAAATTATTTGAAAGGAAACGGAGACCATATCATTTAAAATTTTGTTGTAGTAAACCCTAGATAACCCTTCAAACTATTTTATGAACTACTGTTTACAGTTTTAAGTCAGAATGTGAAGATTTTTTTCGTACATTTGCCAAGAGATGGCCGTTTTACGCAAATGTGTGAAGAAATTTAATTATATATAATAATTAATATATATATAATAATTAATGTCAAGTGTGGGTATTTATATAAGAATTTTAATAAGTTTAAAATAGGGTTGCATTCTCTTGCAACCGTTAAATGCCAGACAGATTAAACAGTCTTCCTTCACATAGTTTCATATAATTGACAATATAATAAATAATTTAAAAGAACTAAAAAACTAATTTAAAAGAACTAGAAAACTAAGATTAAGTACCTTTGGATCCTTTTCATAATAGAACTGTTGGGTCCTGATCCAGCGAGAGACGAGGTGATCCCTGACCGTGTGCGCCAAGGCGAAGTAGTAGTCCCTTGGGGTTGCAACATTTCTGTCCTTCACCAAGGTGTAGTGGACATGGCGGTTAAAGGCTTTCTTCACTTCTCCTACGTTCTCGACAGCTACGATTCCCCGCACAGAGATCTGCTTGCGCTTCTCGGAATCCGATTGAACACTCATTTTAGTTATCAAACAGTCGACCACCCGCTAAACTGAGGAAACCCTGACTGGAAGGCAACTGACTGCTGAACACTCGCGTATCGGTCACCTTGAGAAGGTCAAACCAATGGACAACACCGCGTACGTTTGACTCGTTTTACGATTATATTTATGACATATAGGTACTACTATTTTTTAAGGCCGCAGAACCTCGGCCTCCTTAGATCTAGAGTAAATAAATGAATTTTAGATAGAATTTAATTCATTAACAAATTAACAATGTTATTTTAGAGAAATAATTTAAATCAAAATAGACCGGGGTCAGATTGTCAATTTGTCAACGTCAACTGAAAGTCAATGTCAATCAGTATTGTCAGTTTTTCCAACCTTTGAGAGTCAATCAATTTGACAGTTATATTTTTTTAATACGCAAGTGAAATTTATATAACAAAGCCTAAAGAGTAAAAAGTTCAAGTCAAATCCCAGGAAATGTTTATTCTATCAGATAAATAAACTTATACTTAACAAAAAATTGTGAACCAATTAAAAAAATACATTCTTTTGTCAGCGCTAAACGTGGGACGTGCCGTGCCGTGTCTGGTTGCAGCTGCTGACGTCGCCCGCCCCTCAGAGCAGTATCGTGTCCGGAATCGGGAGCCTGGCTCCACGCCCTTCCATCACCTCATGTGGGTACCGCTCTTGATGATGGATCGTTGAGGGTAGCCGTAGGCCGTACGTAGCTCTTAGACTGGGCTGCTGTGCTGTGTGTGACGTACCTACGTATGTAAACCCCAAGCTTGTTTTTGTGGTACGCCACACGCACGAGCATTTTAATTCAATGGGCACACTCACCCACCACACCACCACACTACACCAACACGCAGACTGACTGACCTACAACCACGAAAGATGTAAATCTTATTCGAAACGACAAAACGATAAAAAAGGTTCGTGCTAAGTCCCGTTATATATCTATGTATAAAAATTATATAAATAGGTACGTCTTAAACATTTCCCAGCATAAATAATGATAATGAGTCAAAGAAGCATAAGTACCTTCTTCAAATTTATGAAAGTAGTAGGTAATGGTGTTTTCATATACGTCCTGAAATGTCGCATTTAATTCTATACATTTGCGTTTGCATACACTTTCCGATCCGACACAATTTCGAATCTAAGATCTGTTTCAAACTTACACAGGCTACCGATAAACCTACTTACACAGAGTAAATATCTGTAGGAGTGTAGGTATCTACCCGTAAAAGGAATTTCGTTTAAGAAATTATTTTTGATTATCCGTTAGTTTCGGTTAGGAACGGATTTAAAAAAAAAAATTCTAGCTACGTTTTACGCTTACCTTCTTCCAAGCCTAATACAAAACACGAGAGTAGCGCACATGACTTCCGGTTTTTTCTGTACTGTTTCGAGCCGTCAAACGTCACGTCCGGCCGTTCGACGTGACGTCACGTGGTAATCAGGGTAATATTTCGGTTACTAGAACGAGGAATCACCTCTCGTTGGCAGTATTTTCTAAAGGTGTTGGCTGATTGCCAAGATGTCTTCGAGGGGGAAGTTTTCCGTCTCATTATTAGATGCTACAGGCTACAGCAGACCTGCAGCTTCCAGGAGTTGGAAGCTGCAGGTCCTTGCCTGCAGGTCAAGGTCCGTGCCTTCCTCCGGCTTCGCGTAGCATAGCAAGTGATCGACCTGCATCTAGATGTAAAGTTTGGTTATGGTTACGGTACGGATACGGAGCTTCGTAACTATTCGAAACTTTTTATATCGATGTTTGCTTATGGTTACGGATCCGGAGCTCTGGAGCTACTTATTAGAAACTTTTTATATCGGATTCGTTTACGATTTTTATACGGATATTCAGTCGATGGACCACCTTTTGTCATGTCCGGGCTGCCCTACGTCATGTACCATAGAGGACCTTAATAAAGCTAACGACAGAGGGATCGCCGTGGCCACATACTGGTCACAGGTGATTTGAAATTGAAGCTAGTGTAACCATTTCGACTCGATAAGAAGAAGAAGATACGGATATCCATCAATCATCACATCATCGACATGTCAAATAAAACAATTTTTTTTACAAAACATTTATTATAGAGCTGTCAGATGCTACACGACCACCATATTGTCTGCTGTTTATACTAACCCCTCCTCCCCACCCCCCCAAAGATGTGGCTGATACCTCTGTCTGTCTTCGGGCTGATACCACACGGCGTAGGGCGGCCATGACCACAGACCATGACTAGAAATCCGCCACGAGGACGTAAAGTCATTTATGTAAGTATCTACGTTAGGTCCGCCAATTGTAAGACAATTTGATTGTGGAACAATAAAGTTTAAAAATAAATAAATACATTATTTATTTATCTATCGATCATAACGTTATTATTTATAGTGAGACCAAAACTTATCCCGAGCTGTGAAAATTAGTGGGTGAGGTGAGGGGATAATCGAGGAATATCTATAACTGTTGGGGTGAGTAGGCAAAGTGGACAAAAAGTTTGCATTTAAGTAGCCTTAATTATAATAGTTAGCTTTATAACAAGGTACCTAACTTTAAAAATACCGGCATTCGGCATTATTTTTAGAACAAATTCAGTCCGTCGTCCGCAGTTTTGTATGGGAAGCAATCCGAATTTCTTTTTTCGTTTTTCGTTAATTGTTTTTGCTATTGTTTAAATATAGTAACCACATTAGGTCTAATAATAAATATTAGTATCACTTTAAGTTATAAGGCCCGAACCCGTTCCGTTAAGAATCTCCTTACCCTAGACTTTCCCATACAAACGTAGTCTACGTTTAATATCGAAACGACATGTCAGATTTCGGTAAAAATTTGTAACTTTAAAGAAATTGCATATATCTGGGGTTATAATTGGTTTTCACAGTCAAAATATGAACTTGAAAGAAATTATAAGGGTATAAAAGTTTTTCATACAAATGGTCAAAAATTATATAATGCACTATATTCTCTTTCAAGATCATATTTTGACTGTGAAAACCAATTATAACCCTAGATATGTGCAATTTCTTTAAAGTTACAAATTTTTAGCAAAATCTGACATGTCGTTTCAAAATAAATCGTAGACTACGTTTGTATGGGAAGCTCTGATTCTGTCTTGGGGACTCTTAAGTTTGTTTGGCTGTAGTTAACACTTCGCCTGCTTAAAAATGCACCGTGTGTGTTTTGCGAAAATGAAATCACATACGATGCGTTTTCAGCAGGCGAAGTGGTATGCGTGATTAGCCGTTTTGACGCCAAAACGGCTGAACGGATTGGAATGAAATTTGGCATCATTAGCATTACAAAGATAACCACATAGGATACTTGGCCTCAATTTACATTGCCGCGGAATCGAGGCGAATTACAAGAAATTCATAGAGGATAGGTAATTACTTCTATACCTAATCTAGGAGAATACAGTACAAAATAGCATGAAGAAAGAAACTTCGCGCGAATTCCCGCGTATTCCGGAGTTATTATTATTGGCACGATTCTATACATACATATGACATAGGGTTCATATGCTTTGTAGTTTTAAAAATTCGCTTTTATTCCGCGGCACTGTAAATTGAGCCTTTTTATTCCAGGGAAAACGCGGGCAACAACGCCACGGGTAGCTAGCATCAGCTAGTGCTTAATAAAATTACTTACACTCTTCTGTAACATCATATCATCATATATGTACTTATAGGTACTTAATGTGTATATAATTATTGTTCCATTCACATAAAGTATACTGTAAATATAATAAAACATAACGGCAGTGTCGCCATTGAAAAACTACAGATTTCTAACAATAAATTAGGTACCTATAAAATTTATAAAAATTAACAACGTATGAGATGTATCTGAAAGTGTATACTACCTAGCAACAGTAGGTGTAAGAATTACAACAATACAAAATAACTAAAACTTACAAAATTGTTTATGTATATAAGTTTCGCATGTACCTATTCTATTTAAAAACCATACAGTACATGCAAAAATCAAACTTTTTATGTACTTTTACACTTACAAGTATCTTCTCAATCAAACCTTATACAACAAAATGAATAAATCTATAATTTTACTCATGTATAATCATAATCAATCATTCTTATTACTCTTAATAAAGTACATAATAAATAGAATAATATGTAAATCGCAAATGATACAACTTGGTAACTTCAATCGACTTCGTTATTAATAAAACTTTATATGCTGCTTATAAATAAACGTTATATAACCACTACTAAAGTAAACACTCGGTTTTATAATATAAATGTCCTTCCTTAATCTATTTCCTGTTCATGAATAAAGAACAATAGGCAGTTAAAACAATTAATTTGTTCATAAAATGTGATTCATGGGAAAGGGAAGGTATACGTAAGTATATTTAGAATCCTATTCGAGGATGCTCTTACATCAATAAACTTAGATCTAAATATATTTCAAATGGACGCAATAGTAAAAGATAGGCGATGTTTACAGTAGGTACGTATAAATAAACATTAACATGCACAAGGCGCTCCCACTCCCATCACAAGGAATGATTATCTCTTCACCTGGCGATAACAATAAAACTTGATTTCGGCACATATCGTTTTCTGGTGAAGGGATAAACAACCAGGCACGGAATCAGAATCTGAGGCGGACGACGACGCTGCGTTGAATGGCACACGCGTGTGGACCGACCGAGTGCGCGGGCCTGAAGTTGGTGCCCTATTTTGATCGCAGGAGTCAGCAAACGCACAAATCGTGTAGTTTTCTAAGCCAACGCTCGCGTCCCAGGTGGGTTACTCCATAAAATAATACAATAGTCCTCCGATAGTGACGTCCTATTTCTATGCCAACCAAATTTGACTTTATCATCATGTAATAACGCGCAAGAAACGCAGTTACGTACGTAACTGCGTTTCTTGCATATCGCTTTTGGAGTAACCCTTCTGGTTACGAAAAATTTTAAACCCATTTTTATATCATCGCTATCTAGAGTCTTTCATCTACAGCGCGCTGACCCCCTGCGGCGAGGCTCGGTACTGCTCGCAGTCAGTGGCGGTCAGTATCCACGGGCGAGCTGGTGGCGGGACACACGTACATCTGCTCGGGGTACAGATCCCCCTTCAACCGCAGCGCGCTGACCCCCTGCGGCGAGGCCCGGTACTCGAGCTCCCCGATGAGCACGTTGTCTGCGTAAACCGCCCACTCGCCCGGCCCGCGCACGATGCGGAAAGTAGTCTGTAACATATCAGAAGAAAGAAATATTAATCCAATGGTATGAAATACTCTTATACTGTCTTCTGTGCCAATGGCTTATTTACATTGGTCGATAACTCAGTCGATATGTCGCAGTTGGATGGTATAAACCGCTAATGCACTAAACCTCTAGGTGTTTGGCATTACAGCTCGGTTTTGTTAAATAGCTGAATATCGTTCAGCTGGATTGTACATGTGTCACGTCACGTTTAACAAACCAGCTAACCACGTTTAGACCGCAGAATAGATTATTTGCAGGCATGTTATAAACAAACAAATTTATGTTGGGGCATTAAAATAAAACCTCAATTCAACTTCTTACTATGTAATCTAGTCTCCAACATCATGACTTAGTTAGCCCGTATTACAGGCTGAATACAGTCAGTAAGTCTTTTATGGGGAAATGTATACTTTTTTATAATAAATTGTCAAAATCGGTCCTTGACATGCCAGACAGAAAATTCAAAGCTTATGTAAAGAAAGTACTTTGTGAGAAGGCTTATTATAGGGCCGATGACTATCTTAAAGACAAAAAGGTCTGTCTTGAGATTGGCGCGGGTCCCTCTTAAAGGTTTGTATACTTAGACATGTCATAATTTAGGTACATTGGTACATACATAATTTACAAATTGACATCTATACTAATATTATAAAGCGGAAGAGTTTGTTTGTTTGTTTGTTTGTTTGTTTGTTTGTTTGTTTGTTTGTTTGTTTGTTTGTTTGTTTGTTTGTTTGTTTGTTTGTTTGTTTGTTTGTTTGTTTGTTTGTTTGTTTGTTTGTTTGTTTGTTTGTTTGTTTGTTTGTTTGTTTGTTTGTTTGTTTGTTTGTTTGTTTGTTTGTTTGTTTGTTTGTTTGTTTGTTTGTTTGTTTGTTTGTTTGTTTGTTTGTTTGTTTGTTTGTTTGTTTGTTTGTTTGTTTGTTTGTTTGTTTGTTTGTTTGTTTGTTTGTTTGTTTGTTTGTTTGTTTGTTTGTTTGTTTGTTTGTTTGTTTGTTTGTTTGTTTGTTTGTTTGTTTGTTTGTTTGTTTGTTTGTTTGTTTGTTTGTTTGTTTGTTTGTTTGTTTGTTTGTTTGTTTGTTTGTTTGTTTGTTTGTTTGTTTGTTTGTTTGTTTGTTTGTTTGTTTGTTTGTTTGTTTGTTTGTTTGTTTGTTTGTTTGTTTGTTTGTTTGTTTGTTTGTTTGTTTGTTTGTTTGTTTGTTTGTTTGTTTGTTTGTTTGTTTGTTTGTTTGTTTGTTTGTTTGTTTGTTTGTTTGTTTGTTTGTTTGTTTGTTTGTTTGTTTGTTTGTTTGTTTGTTTGTTTGTTTGTTTGTTTGTTTGTTTGTTTGTTTGTTTGTTTGTTTGTTTGTTTGTTTGTTTGTTTGTTTGTTTGTTTGTTTGTTTGTTTGTTTGTTTGTTTGTTTGTTTGTTTGTTTGTTTGTTTGTTTGTTTGTTTGTTTGTTTGTTTGTTTGTTTGTTTGTTTGTTTGTTTGTTTGTTTGTTTGTTTGTTTGTTTGTTTGTTTGTTTGTTTGTTTGTTTGTTTGTTTGTTTGTTTGTTTGTTTGTTTGTTTGTTTGTTTGTTTGTTTGTTTGTTTGTTTGTTTGTTTGTTTGTTTGTTTGTTTGTTTGTTTGTTTGTTTGTTTGTTTGTTTGTTTGTTTGTTTGTTTGTTTGTTTGTTTGTTTGTTTGTTTGTTTGTTTGTTTGTTTGTTTGTTTGTTTGTTTGTTTGTTTGTTTGTTTGTTTGTTTGTTTGTTTGTTTGTTTGTTTGTTTGTTTGTTTGTTTGTTTGTTTGTTTGTTTGTTTGTTTGTTTGTTTGTTTGTTTGTTTGTTTGTTTGTTTGTTTAAACGCGCTAATCTCAGGAATTAATGGTGCGATTTGAAAAATTCTTTTTTTGTTGGGTAGTCCATTTATAGAGGAAGGCTTTAGGCTATATAACATTAAGTTCCGACAACCACGCGAACGAAGTCGCGGGCACAGCTAGTTAATTTATATTTCGTAATTCTTATAATTCAATTTAATTATGACATAACAAACAATGTAATCTCAGTCCATCCATATAACTAATTTTTAGTTTTTAGTTTGTTAGTTGACGTCTTTGGAGAAAACGTGCAGTGCAGTTTGTTGCCGCTTCTTTTGCAATTGCGCCTAGGAAGCGGCGTAAACTTAGCTGTAAGTAACGATTTGACGTCAACATTTGTGCAAAACAAAACAAAGTGACTATTATTAAGAGATATTATAAATATATTATGATAATAAAGATATTTTGAATTTTTTAAATTTTTAGAATACAATAAAGAATGATACAAAGCTCAATGCAAGTGGATACAGAAAAGTTTGTTAACGTGACATAATGTCAATGGCGCCGTAGCGGTTTCTCTCGGCCTTCATTTGATTCACATAAATTCTCCATCTTGCCGGAAGGCGGGCGTCGCTTATCTGCTTTATTTTTCCTAACCATTTGCAGTCCAAAATCATAAACGATGTCTACGATATTTCTCGATGAAAACAGCTTAAGAATTCCGAACTAAATTTACGTCTTGCGTTGCGCCGCGGCATTGATGAATACAAATTGTTTATGCCATTCTGCGTATAAGGAGTCAGTTATTTAACGCTGTTTTACGAAACCGAGCTGTAATGCCAAACAGCTAGAGGTTTAGTGAATTAGCGGATTATATACCATTCAACTGCGACAGATATACAGCATGTGGGGAGTCCCCGTATGCGGACTAACGACCAATGAAATCCACAAGTCGATACAGTAGTCTTTACACCGTCTGCGGATATTTCCCGCATGTTATACATTGTTTGCTACGAACAATAATTATTTCAATGATTGTTTGTTACTCTATCGACTAGTGAAAACGGCTCTCCGCATGCGTTACGGATATCTCTCGCACCCCGAATGCGGGCTATATCGGCCAGTGAAAACGGAGCTATAAGAATTGACGCCAAAAATTTGTTTTAAAGTTCTAACCTACGTTTACACAATCAACTCGATACGTGTTTACCAAATTTACTTGTAGAATAATAAGGGTAGTTAGTACGATAGCACAAAAAACAGTAAGAGTATTACATACAGAACGGAATCTCCTAAGTTCCCGCGCAATATGCGTCCCCGTTCCCCGTCCCCGAGAGCGAGAGCGGGCGAACACACACGCATTGACGACGTGTGCACGGCGGCACTGGTATGACTCTCCATTTATTCAGAGTAACATATTATACCTACTACTACTACAAACGAAACAATTTATCTGTACACACGTCGATGTGTGAGTTTTATACTTAGGGTCGCACCGCAGAATTATTTTAATACTTACCTACTAACGAGTTCGACATATTTACGATTATATTTTTCCATACCGGAAGATTTGCGAACACTATGACGTTAAAAATATTCTGTTTTATATGTATTAAATGTTACAGAAAAGTCGGAAACAGCTACATAATATCACTTCACAAATATTTTTCATTATGTCCATTGTCCATTTCACCATTAGTTCACTTTACTGATTATTATTGAGTCATTTATAATGTAACGCACTAATTTCACTAATTCACTACTGTAATATAGTAATTTGCATATTCGGCGCAAAATTATACGGTAATTATATGAATACATTCAATAAAAATAAACAAATGTTTATCACGCTTACACGCACAGCATGTCAAGTTGTCATTGTCAACAATGGCATTTAGCACTATAACCCGCGGAAATCTAGTTGGCATCTGCGTGTATGTGATTACCTGTGAGCGAGGAGCCTATGTAACATTACCGTTACAATCTCGCTCTTGTGTATCTCCCGCCAATGCGAGAGAGCGAGAAGGGTATATAAATCAAGATGGTTGCTGGATAATAACGTGAAATTATATTGTTGCTTTGTTTACCTGTTTTCATCATTTGGAAATGAATGAAATATACGTTCTTTAGAGTATTGGGTGGATAAACAATTATTATACGCGCACCTTCTCACCATGATGGTTACTATTGGTTGACAGTTCTCAAGACAACACACGTCGCTTATTGCGTGCGGCTAGTAATTAAACCCTGGTTTGGAGCTGTCAAAGCTCACAAAGTGCAGGGGAGAGGTGCGGGGACGCCAATTTGCGGGAGACGCTGTGAGATACCATTCTGTTTGACTCTTATGTATTCTGTGACGGCGGTACAAGAGCGGGGGAGAGGTGCGCTATTACTCGTACCTTAGGAGATTCCGTTCTGAATTACTGTCTTCTGTGACGATATTTTGGTAACGATTTATTCAAAATCCTTACATGGTCGCCGGGCACGAGGCGCGCGGTGCGCTGGCGCCGCTCGGGCCCCCAGCCGCCGAACCAGCCGTTGAGCACGACCAGCTGCCGCGTCTGCTGCGCGTCGTCGTGTGCGCGCACGTTCACGTGCACGTGCACGTTGGGCGCGGGCCACTCGCGCGCGCCGTCCGTCAGCTCGATGGCGAACGAGTGCAGCAGCGGCCGCAGTCTGCACATGTTTATTTTATTCAAATACATTTTTTCCATAATTAAACAGTTTTTTACATAAGTAGTATTTTCTTGAACGTCGTACGATATACGAGCGTACACTGGGGTCTATTACGCCTCGTGTGATAAAACCACCATAACGCACTTATATCGTAATGTGCTATTACGTAAAATATGTTTTGCCTCGTTCATTCAATTTCAAATGTTTATAAGAGTATTAGGGATAAAACATTTATTATTCTACATCTTCTCGTCATTATCATGCTGGTCTGGGAGAAAATACAAAACTTAGAATGTACCAGCTGCTTCTCTTCCCGTGCAGATCGTAAAAGACGATCAACGGAATGGGCGAAAATATAATAAATCAAGATATAGTCATGCGGCTAGCAACCCATTACTATTTAATTCCTTGTTCCACCTTCTCGCCCATCATCACGCTAAAAGTGGCCTTTGAGTCTTGCGGCCCTGGGCTCTGTCTGCTAAGAGCCACAACACCCAAAATGCTCTGTCTGACGACATAGACATAGTATGGCCATATGGGGCCCAATAAACTGCTATAATTTATTAAAGAAAGCTATGTATTATGTTAGTCCTCTACACAGTACGATTCTCTGTAGGGTGCACAGTACCGGACTGTGACTACAGAGAATCGTACTCACTACACAATGTTCATATCATTCTGCGTATGAGGGTTTAGTTTTTTAACAAAAACGCTAAACGCTATGCGCTGTTTTACGAAACCGAGCTGTAATGCCAAAAAGCTAGAGGTTTTATATGCATACCTCCCATAGACGACCAGTTGATGCCCTTCCGGCACGCCGGCCTGCAGTGTGGCCAGCACGTTGGGCCGCCAGCTCGGCTCGCCGTCCTGCGCCGGCGCATCCGCGTTCGGCCGGTACGGCACCTGGACAGACGCAGACATATTTTATTCGTCTAAGATTTTTTTTAATCTAGCATGTAATGGATAAACTCAAAACCACTTCTTCTTCTGCCTTGTCCTTATGCCACTATTATGTGTGGTCGGCACAGCATGTCTGCTTTTTCCATCTTATTCTATCCTTTGTCAAATTGTCCGTTACTCCCTTCTTACCCATATCTTCCCTTACGCATTCCCTCCACCGTTTTCTTGGCCTCCCCCTATTACTATGTCCAGTGCCGGTTTTAGCTCTACCAGCGCCCCGGGCGAGGTTTAACAAGTGTAAACTCAAAAATTACTTAGGTATCCGATTTGAAAAGTTATTTCACCTACATCTTAAAAAAAAATTGAGATCCCTACGAAAATTGCAATGTATCAAAAATTTACCTATAAACATAATTATGGCGCGTGCGCTACGAAAACTATTGATGATACAATATAAATTATTAAATATAGACGAGCAAATCACACAGATTGAGCTAGCCCCAAAGTAAGTTCTCTAATCTAATCCATTATTCTAATCCGGAGGTTCTGGGTTCGATCCCCAGTTAGGGCAAGTTGGAAAATGGCCTTTTTCAAATTGTCCTGGGTCTTGGGTGTTATCTATATATGTATTTATCATAAAATATAGTATCGTTGAGTTAGTATCCCATAACACAAGCTTAAAAAAACTTACTTTCGGGCTAGCTTAATCAGTGTGATTTGTCCCTATATATTTATTTATTTACGTTCGAAACTTTACATAATATAATAGGTATTATTTACTAAATATTTATAGCACTTATCATTAACAACGAATAACAAACTCTATTTAAGCGCATCCTCAAAGTTATATTCGCCTGTTGCGGCGAACAGCTAGTGACTTTGTTCAAGGACTGCCATATTGAGATTCGACGCGAGTCACGCGAGTGACATGGCTTCGTCATCGAGCCATATTGGCGTTATAACAATTTGGATTCATGACGTGCAGCTTTGGAGTAAGTACCCCCACAGTCGTCGATGATCTAGCTAGAAGTACGTGAAGTGTGGGCTGAATGCTTTGACTACCACATGTTACTATCAAATAAATGAGCGTCACGCGAAATTGGGGCAAACATGCTTTTGTATGTTTAACCGACTATCCAGCTGACAGGCTGTTCTTCCCCATGTCGCATTTCTTAACCGATTCTCATGAAATTTTGTGAACAGGTTCGATTATTATATAGATATTTTTCAGGTGCAATGTAAAGATTTAATCAGTTTTAAGCTATTCAATGGAGAAGGCAATGGCAAACCACTCTGTAGGGGACACGGCCCTAGTGAGGCTTTAAGATAGAGAGATTTTATGATAGTCATTGATTGCTATCGAACTTATGACTAATGATGATAAATGCTAATATGATAGTGAGAAGATGCGCTCGCCCCAACGGATGGCGAGCATATATAATATGCTCTATGATGGCGAGGCACTGAGGACCGTATGCATCGCCGCGCGGTACGCCGCGGCAAATAGCTGGCTCAGCATACGTTACGAGCGCAGTGCGAGATCAGTTGCATCGAACACACTCCATTATCTCTGCTAAAAATAGTCATTGTGTGCGTCTCTTTCACACCGACAAGAGCCTGGCTCTTAAATGTCGACAGACCAACTATGCAGAGACAGACTCGCGAGGTCTACAGTTCATCATGATCAGGTCTTTTTTAGTCTCCACTGCAGGAGCGCGACCCTCTCTGTACTGCCAGAGCCATATATTAGCCAGAGCAGTCAGAGGAATTGGCTTACATTCTTCACGCTGGCCAGACGGGTTGGAGAAATCTCATTGATGTTTATAAGCTTTGTTCAGCTTGCGTTTCCTAAGTCGCCTTCTACAACATCCACGGGAAGACTTGGAGTAGTCTTCTACTCTGCCGAGAACCACGTGACACGAGTTGCTACTCACCTCGACAGTTTCCGGCGCTTGCACAGGGTAGCAGTCGGTGCGGCTGATGGTGAGCGCGGCGTCCCGCACGCCCGCCACCTGCAGCCAGTCGGCGGCCAGCGCGCCGGGCTGGCGGTGCTGGTAGCTGCAGTACAGCTCGCCGTCCACGGCCCACAGCGTCTCCTTTTCGTCTACTAGCACTTCTATCGTGAACGGCCGGTCTATTTTGAATGGGAACAACCTGAAAAATTTTGTAATCGCCTCATATGGTGGTTTGTTTGTACAGTGGCGTAGCGTGGGCTTTCGCCAACTGGGCCTACCGGAAATTAATATAATTAAAAGCTGAAATGAAAAACCACCGACCTGGCTTCGCACGGGTATGATTTATACATATAAACCTTCCTCTTGAACTGTATCTATTGATGAATTATACTATGCATTGAAAACAATTTGACTAAGTAGGTAGGTAGAATAGGACTACTCCAAGTCTTCCCACGGATGTCGTAGAATGCGACTTAGGAAACACAAGCTAAACAAAGCTCATAAACATCAATGAGACCTCTCGAACCTGTCTGGCCAGCGTGGAGAGAGTAGGCCAAATCCTTTGACTGCTGTGGCATACATGTATAAGGCTCTGGTAGTACAGAGAGGGTCGTGCTCCTGAAGTGGAGACTAATATAGACTTGATGATGATGAGGTAAGTACAATACAATACCCTTTATTGCACAAAAGTAAAAAAAAAACAGGACATAATTATCTTAAAAACTAGGAAATGCGCAAAAGGCGGTAAAGTACCTAAAGGCGGTGGTCTCCTCAGGTCCCCACTTGCCGTGCCGCTTGGTGTTCCTGACCACGTAGCGCTGCGGCATGCGCACGTTGAAGTGCACGGCGATGTCTGCGTGGCCGGACTCCGCCGACCCAGTGCCAATGTTTACGGCAAACCTACGAGCAAGAGAAGTGGTCAAGAAACGGAAGAAGTGAATTTAATTTCTAGTCTTCTATATTAGTTCCACTAAATAAAATTTTCTATGCAAATGCATGATTTAGGTACTAACAAACCATCAACATCACTAAGTATATATGAAAAGATTTAAGGAGTTTCCTCGATTTCTCGAGGATTCCATCATCATCAGATCTTGATCTTGACCCTATATAGCTTATTTGACGTTACATATTATAGGATACTTTTTATATCCAAAAAAAGGTGAGTGATTTACGGGATTGTCATTAGGATTGCCAACTTTCGCAATGAATTTTTGGAGATTTAATCTGATTTAAGTAATGTAAAAAAAATCGGGACGGGAAAAATTAAATCGGTAAATCTCAAAAAAATATTTTTAATAGTCTTAAACAAAATAAAGAAATGCTGAAATTTTGCGCGCGTATTTACCTACATCGCTTGACACTGCTATATTTATGATGACTATGAGCTGATCTGATGATTGAGCTGGAAGGTGGCCATAGAAACTCTGTAATGAAGCGACGGAACCCCATCGAGTTTGGGCTCGTTGGATTCGTCTTGACTAGAACTTTTCCTTAGATGGTATCTGGGGTCTGATGATTGAGCTGGAAGATGGCCATAAAAACTCCGCAATAAAACGACGCAACCCGTTGCGTTGAGTTTTAAGGTTAGGTAGGTTAAAAAACGTTGAGTTTGGGCTTATTTGTTTTGTGTTGACACGACCTTTGGTCTTACAATAAAAGCTTGTACAAAAAAAGATTTTTTTCATAAAATCTTATTTTTCTAAACTTTAAATACGCGTGTAAGCCAGACTGTAAGTATGTGTAAAGTAAACTTTGCTCACCATGGTAAGTCGTCGCTGGGCGTGCCTGTGCACACGATGTGCGACCCTATCGCCAAGGGCTCCGCCAGCACTTGTGTAAACTTCACGTCGCGAGCCTCAGCTAATTGAGTCTGAAATTAACGACATTATCGTTATTAGTTGTTCATTACTCATCATACGTGCGTTGTTATAGCTAAGTACTATGACGTGTTCCATTTGAGGCCGTACCCTTCCTGATAAAGATTTGAACTACTCTTTCCACGCTGCCCAGACGAGTTGGAGAGGTCATTTTTAACTTAGCACTTAGTATTTCTTATTACTTACGTTATTTTTGTTCGCTCGTGAAGCTTTTCTACGCACATTTGCGAAAAACGGCCACTTTTGGCAAATGTGCGAAGAACAGCTTCACGTTCTTACTTTAAACTGTAAACAGTAGTTCACAAAATAGTTTGAAGGGTTATCTAGGGCTTACTAGAACAAAATTTTAAATGATATCTCCGTTTACATTCAAATAATTTATTTCAAATGGGGGCAGCACTGGTCCCCGGAAAATTCATGTATGGCCTTTATTATATTTGTAAACTGAAAGATATATGAGAAAGCCCTTCTGGCGAAAAGATTTCTTTCGGCGTTTCTTCTCAGCACTGGTCGTTCTGAAACGCTAGTAAAGGTAGCTTTTCCTTGAAATAACGTAAATACGATAACTAAATAATTTTAATATTTACAAACATTACACTTAATGTATACTACCAAACTTATTGACGTGTAAATGAGGCCTAATTACTGAACAAACAATTGATTCTTGATTCTGAAGTCACGCCAACCTTGTCCGCCTGCGGCCACACCCAGCCAGGTTCAGTGGCTTAGCCAAACAGTCAAATATGCATTGGTACATAGTATCTCAACGCTTATATCGAACTGCTGTAGTCAAAATTATGAAATGAAATATATTATACCTATTACTTACCTGGATAATGGAGAGGGCTATGCTCGGTGTTTCTCTACGTGATCGAATCAGAAATATGGAAATTCGTAGGATACCAAAATCACTGATATAGCCCAGCGGATTAGCTCGCTGAAGTGGCAGTGGGCGGGACACAGAGCGCGACGAACCGATGGCCGATGGGGCAGAGAGGTTCTCGAATGGCGACCACGTACTGGCAAGCGAAGCGTTGGATACCCACCCACAAGGTGGTCAGACGACCTGACCAAGGTCGCTGAAAAGCGCTGGATGCAGGCCGCTCTAGATCGGTCATTTTGGAAATCCTTGGGAGAGACCTATGTCCAGCAGTGGACGTTATGCAGCTGAAAAGATGATGATGAATGATGATACCTATTACCTACCTGAGAACCTACTGTACACAATTTTTTTGTGTTTACTGACCACCCTGGTTTCGCACGCGTGTGTTATTATATATAAACCTTTTGAAAAATCTTCTACTAACATATTTCTAAAAACCGCATCAAAATGGGCTAAGTAGTTAGAGTTAATCGACAGACAGTTGTGGACTTCTAGGGGAATTTAGGTATATAAGTTTATTTAATTGTATAAACCCATAAGCTCTGCCCCTACTACTACTGTTGATTACATTAACCATAAGTCTGTGCCATAAGCACAGAATACAGTAAGAGTAAACAGAACGGAATCTCCTAAAACGGGGAAAACGGGGGAGAGGTGCGGTGACGGGGAACGAGGACGCATATTGCGCGTACCTTAGGAGATTCCGGCCTGTGCCATAAGTAAGTAGTGTAAGTACTTATCTCAGTGGGGTAAGTCAGTACTTATAAGTATGTAAGTAATACGTATGGTGGAACAATCAAATATTATCATGATATCATCATCATGCAAATGGATGGATGCTACAGTAGTACGGTGCTACCTACACATAAGTACCTACGTGCGTAATACTTATAATGCAACATCGATTAGTAGTAGTAAACCTAATCATACTTAGGAGGCACCAAAGTATCATTGCATTAATAAACTGTGCACGATCAGACCGGTAGCTAACTTATTCGTAATCTGTGCTGTCAGCAGCCCGGTTATGTAGGGGGCTTAGATCATTTAATACGTAGGGGGGGGACATGCCCCGGGCTGAAAAATCGAATATTTCCACACCACTCCTACCGCGTACCCCCGCTACCAGCTCAAAATGGTGGCCACGGCTGGTCAGTAGGAAGCGGCAATTGCAAGCCTACCTTTCTGCATCTTCTTCCTCTGGTACTCTTACTGTATAGAAACCAAGGTAAGAGGTTTAGTACAAAAGCGGTACGACAGCCGTACGTAGCATGTGTCCGCGTTTCTGTGTTAAGGCCGTACCTAAATTTTCCGGGGTCCAGTGCTGCCCCCATTTTAAATAAATCATTTCAAAGAAAACGGAGACATCATTCAAAATTTTGCTACTACCAAGTCCTAGATAACCCTTCAAAGTATTTTATGAACTACTCTTTACAGTTTATAATGAGAACGTTAAGCTTTACTACGCACATTTGCCAAAATGATGTCTCCGTTTTCTTTGAAATGATTTATTTTAAATGGGGGCAGCACTGGACCCCGGAAAATTTAGGTACGGCCTTAAGCTACATTGAGCCTAACGACATGTTGATTCGTGTTATTTAAGGGAGTAACGGTCCTGGCTGGAAGCGGCACATGAGGGGGTATTTTGCACCGCCTCAAAAAAGGTCTAGATCCAATACTAGCCACATCGAAATGTAATTCTCTAGATACCTAACGCTCCTACATTCACCGCTTCGATTCTGATTCCATTTACGCAAACAAACGAACAGTAATTACAACGAAACCCTTAGAAAAAGATGCATGCGATTGGTCGCGATAAGGTCACGCACGCGTCATGTCGGTCCCCGAAGCCGGCTGCTCAACCGACATGGCCGCGGTCAACGCCACGAGCGGTGAGGTACAATATAATGTTTATTTACTTACATATGAAAGGTGAGTCCTGTGTCTTTCATGTCTGTATAGCTTTTACACCAATTCACGGCACATGACGGCATTTTTAATGAATCGATTATCGCAAACACACAGCAATATTTTCAAAGGAAACTTCTTACGACGCAACCGCACGACTCGAGTGTCACGGCGAACTGTCGCGCCGCGCTGTTCATATTTTAAGCCCCGCCCGCCGCGGTACATATCGCGTGAAATGATTTTTCAGGATTATTTACGATTCTAGAGAATTATTATTCGTAGACTAGCCAACAGTCAATAACTGTGATGTCAGTGAGCCATGGGTTAAACTGCGTTGATGCGTTTAATTAATCACGTCTACAGATGCCCGAGCCGCGCTGCCTATACCTACAAGTGTTCTTAAATTCTTTACAGTCTAGGTCGGTTGGTTGGTTTGGTTGGTTGGTAGCAAGGGGTACCTAAAAAATCAACCTGTATCAAATATAGAGGCTGCTAAGAGGATCAGGATATGTAGGTATCTATCTATGTATATTCTATGTTTTAATTTTTTGCGTATTTTGTAATTATGACAGTCAAGATCATTACAAAATGGGACAGAATAGGGATGTAAACTGGGTCCGAAAAATATTATTTTATAATAATATAATAATAATAATAATATATTTATTAGCTGTAAAAGTGGTTACAATAGTTGTTAATTACAATTTTTAGATCACACTTCTAACCTGTCTAGGCATGCAAATGTCAATTAAGTTATCATTAATTTAATTATTTATTGTATTCATATCTTTCTATTCTATAATTATATTAGTATTTGGTCTAATTTGTTATTACTAACGTTTAAAAAATGTAATTAGTAATAAGTATTTTATAAGTAACAATTCTATGACCAAAGATATTCCTGTATCGAGTAGAAACCCTTCTCCAGCAGGAAACTACGCAGCCTGTTCTTAAAGACTGGCAACGGCAATACTTTGATATCCTCCGGCAGCCTGTTGTAAATACGAACAGCCATCCGACAGCTATTTTGGTCACATAAAGCTGTGGATACATTAGATAACACAAGCATGTTGGGGTATCTGCCACGATAATTAGAAATTACCTCACAATTTCTTTGAAATAAATATGAGTGTACCTTTACAAAGTGACACATTTCATAAATGTAGATGGATGGTAGTGTCAACAATTTAAGTTTTATGAAATGCGGTCTACAGCTAGTTCTCTGAGGCAACTTACATAAAGACCTTACACAGTTTTTCTGTGCCATAAACGCTCTGTCCAATTCTGTCGAATTTCCCCATACTACAATTCCATATCGTAATACAGACGCTACGTACCCATGATACGCTAACAAGGCTGTTTTAAGCTCTGTTATATTGACCAGTCTCCACAAAACAAAAGAAAATTTATTTAATTTACTACATACTTGATCGATATGAGATTTCCATGTTAAGTTTTTGTCCAAAGTAACTCCCAGAAATTGTACATCATTACATTCATCAATAGTCTGTCCATTATGTTTTATTGTTAAATCTGCATTTTTATTATTCCTTTGATTATGAAATTGTACGTATTTGGTCTTTTTAGTGTTTATTTGTAAATTATTTTTGTCAAGCCAATTTATTATGTCATTTAATTTTATAGGGGTAGTTTTATTTATGTCCGTATTATATGCTTCAATTGAATTTGATAAATTAGGTATCACTACAGAAAGATCGTCGGCAAATAACGTGCAGAAGTGTTCAGTAGCTTTCGGAAGATCATTAATGTATAGTAAAAACTATAAAGGACCTAGTATACTTCCTTGAGGCACGCCAATATTATTTAATTTCTCACCAGACATAAATGAAGTCTCATTTTGATTCTTATCCAGATTAGTCACTACTACTTGCTGCTTCCTATTTTCAAGGAAGGATTTAATCCAGCTATTAGCCTTCCCCCGAATTCCATACCTATCACATTTAGCAAGCAATATTTTATGTAAAACATAATTAAAAGCTTTTGTCATATCAATAAACAACGCCATAACTTCAGTACTATTGTCTACATGACTTAGCACCTCATTTACCAATTTGAACATGGCTAATACAGTTGATTTACCTTTCTGAAATCCATTCTGATTTATGTTTAATATATTGTACTTAGTTATATATATTGTACTTAGTTATAAATGTAATAAGCCTAATATACATAGCTTTTTCAAAAATTTTTGATATGATAGACACCAAAGCTATCGGTCTATAATTTTCCAAACAGTTTGCATTATTATCTTTAGGAAGTGGTTTTATGACAGTTTTCTTCAGATTTTCTGGAAATTGTCCTTGTTCAAAAGACAAATTTATAAGAAAACTCAACACAGGTGCCAAAATATGTTTAGATTTCTTTATTACGTATGTAGATAAATTATCACTACCTACAGAATTTGTATTATTGAGCCCTGTTATTATTTTACCGATTTCATCACTGTCCGTGGGAAATAAGAATAAAGTTTCATTTACTGGTTTGCACAAATTCGTGGTGGTCTCTGCAATATTATTTTTTGTCTGTATGTCTGTAAAAAAGTCATTGAAAGCATTTGCTAAGTCAGTAGGATTAGTAATTACCTCACCATGTCGTACAATTTTATTTATAAATTTATTTTTAATGACATTATTATTTTTTATTAGATTCCAGGCTGCTTTATTTATATTAGTAGAATTATGTATATATTTCATATTTTTAATTTTTTGTGAGTAATTCATACATCTTTTGAGAATCGCTGAATAATTTCTGTATTTTATTTTACTATTTATATCCTTTTTTTTATAATACGTAAATCTCAGTGATCGTTTAGTCCTACATGACCTACTAATGCCTTTTGTCACCCATTTTTTACTTTTTTGATTAGTACTCACTTTTATTCTCTTAGTTGGAAAACATAAGTTGTAGAATAGGATTATGAGCTCATAGAAATTGTTGAATGCCTTGTTTGCATCGGTTTCACCGTAAACTTCCGACCATGATAGGTTTGCAAGACATTCATTGAATTTTCTAATGTTTTCTTCACTAAAATCTCGTTTATATATAAAATAATATTTTATTTTATTTTCTTTTTTGTTTATTGGGAATTCCAAGGTTTGAGCCGTTTCGTGATCAGATAGGCCTAATTTATGTACTTGGGCAGTTGTATTAGTAATATTACTTACAATTAGGTCTAGGCAAGCTTTTTGTCTTGTTGGTTCAGTTATGTGAGAAGTGTAGTTATAGTTTTGCAGCAAAGCTAAAAAAGCATCTCGAATATAATTATTTTTTAGTGTATCGATGTTGAAATCGCCAGTAATAATAATTTTTTTCTTGTATTTTGTCCTTAATTTAAATAGTAATTTGTCAAATCTATCCAAAAATAGATAAGGATCCGTCAATTTATCTTTATTATTAAATGGTATTCTATACAGACAAATGAGTATACAGTCATGTGCCGTCAATTCTATACCACAACATTCGAAATACTTTTCAATAGATATATCTTTTAAATAATCTATCTTTTTATACTCTATGTTGTCCCTACATAATATACAAACGCCACCACGTTTTTTAGTCTTTCTAGAAAATGAATCTGCAAGAAAGAACTCAGGAATTTTTAAGTTTGATTCATTTCCATTTAAGATAAAAGTTTCTGAGAGGCAGATTAAATCTATATCTTTATAGGTTTCCGATAGTTCCATTAGAGCGACTGTAAATAGATCTTGTTTAGACAGGATCCCCGCAACATTTTGATGCAACACTACTAATTTATTTTCCGCGAAAAAACTGTACACCATTCGCAACATCTTTCCTTTTATCTTTTGCATCCAATGGCATGTTCATATCCGTAACTGGCAAAAAGTAATCCAAAATAGTCCTTTTTTTAATAGTTTGCCTGTCAGGAAAACATTTCTTTTTAATAGGAAAATAATCCGTGATCTTTCTATTGTAGTTGAGGTTATGTTTTGTCATAGAATTGCTACTATGTGCCAAACAATTTTCCTTATGTAACTTGTATACATTCTTAATATATTTATTTTCATATTCTGTATAGTCTATTTCAATATTCAATTTCCTAGATACATTTTCAATCAGTTCATTAATTATATACTTACTGTCAATATTTAAGAATTTACAATTAGGATAACTACTTACTATCATATTTAATTCATAATTTAATTTGTCAACATTTAGATAACTGTTATATGGTACACTTAATACTATAATTTTAATATTTTTCAAAGTATTTAAGAGGTTACATATTTGTGACATAATCTTATAAGGATTTTTATCCTGCGTACCTATAGATAATACAATAAGATCATTACTAGACAATTGAGCACCATAACAACTACTAATGATTTGTTCTGATGTGGCATAGGGTTTGATAAAAGCACTGACGTCATACTTATCATTCCATGTTCCAAGTCTTGTTTTTTCACGTTTTCGGCTAGTCCTCTTATCTCTTTTCCACCAAATATGTGTATTTTCCTTCTTGAGTCTTGTATATTTGGTTTCGTAGGTAAGGTTAACTGTTTATATTTTTCCGACTCTAGACTAGTGCCTTCCTCTTTATTTTCTATAGGTGTAGTTTTCCTTGACTGTTGCATTTGAAGTGAAATGTCCTGTGATAAGTCTAATTTGGTTTGATTCAAAATTTGTCCTTTTTCTTTTATTAATGACTTATTTTTTTTATTGCTAGAATTAGTGCAAATATGTGTCAGCTTTTTTAATTTTAATTCATAATCTTTAATTTTAGTTGTCAATGAAGAATTTTCAGAAAGAATATTACTTATTTCGTTGTCAGCTATTAATAACTTTTCTTTTAATAATTTATTTTCTGTCTCTAATTCTTCCATTTTATCCATGTACATAATTGGTATATCTGGGCAGCTTCTGTTTAATATATTGGAGACATCTTGGGTGTGTCCTCCCCGCTCTTCAGTTTCATCAGACAACGAATCAAAAGAGTTTGAGGTCTCCAAGTTGGGTGTGTACTTATTGTTCCGCAAAGTAACATTTTCATGCATCATTGCTGATGATTTATTTGTGGGCGTGGATGATAATGTTGCAGTTGCAGGACTTGAAGGTTTGCTTTGCTTTGCCTTACTTACACATCCAGCGCATTTCCAGTTTCTTTTATTTTCTATGGTCATAATACGAAACCTCCCAAATGCAACATTTGTGCAATCTACGTGTAATATATTTTGGCAAATTGAACAATCCAAATACCGTTTATTTTCTATCTTTGTAAAACATTTAGCACACTCCAATTTTTTTTTGTGTCCAGTTTGTGTATTTGTATCTTTAGATTTATTCATATTGTACTAATGTTCCAATTTCTGATAAGGCAGTATAATCTTGATTACTTTTGCCTACTTTATTATTTGCATGTAAACGTTATTAGTCCGAGCGATTTACGTCACCGTCTAGTGAAAATCGTACTAGATCGTGACGTCATGCCAATTTTAAATTCGCCGTATTTCCGTCATTAATGCTAATCAGAGAAAAGAATAAATAAACAGACAAGTGCGAGTCGGACTCGTACATGAAGGGTTCCGTACCTCCGTACAATGTTTTAAAATGCTGAAGAAACACGTTTCTTGTATGACGACTCCCTTTAATTTTTAACTTTATCTTATTTTTAGTATTTGTTGTTATAGTGGTCATAGCAAGCAATACATAATCTGTGAAAATTTCAAGTATCTAGTTAATGCCATTATAAAGATCTAGTTAAAAACCCTGAAAAAATACGTTTTTTGTATGACGACCCCCTTTAATTTTTAAGTTTTTATTTATTTTTAGTATTTGTTGTTATAGCGGCCACAGTAATACATAATCGGTGAAAATTTCAAGTGTCTAGCTATTACGGTTCAAGTGATAGAGCCCTGTGACAGACGGACAGACAGACGGACATACGGACAGACAGCGGAGTCTCAGTAATAGGGTCCCGTTTGCACCCTTTGGGTACGGAACCCTAAAAATATACAATACCTATTTTTAGGGTTCCGTACAAAAAATGAAAAAACGGAACCCTTATAGGATTTTGAAAAAAATATAAAATATAGTTCATTGCTTGTAGATTAAAGGAAAACCTATAAGAATTCAATCAATTGTACGGAACCCTCTCCTCGCGAGTGTAACTTGCACTTGGCCGGTTTATTTAATAATCTACCTGATGAGCCAAACATATTATTTTAGTCCACATCCGTATTGTTGACGTGGTGGTGTCATGGCGTGTAATAGAGTCAATCAAAATCAAATATTTATTTGATTTGTTTGGGTATTACGGTGGGTCAGAAATAAATGATTTGGTACTGTTAGGACGCTTGTGCATTGCTCCGAATCCGAATCATATTCAAATCAAATCCGAATCTGACTCAAATTGGCCTTCCTAGTGATTGTATGTATGCTTGTGCACTTAGTCGTAAACGGTTCAAATCCGATTCGTATTCAAACCAAGAATTCTCACTTCGGGTCGTTTTTATTTCGGATCAAAACCGACTCGAATTGGCCGCCGTAGAAATTGTACGTACGGCTGTGCACCCACTCGAATTCGATTCATATTCGAATTTCGGGTGAGGTACGGGGAGGGAAGCACACGTTGCACGCCCCGCCCACTGTCCCGTCTTGCCCGATAGTGTTGCGCGAAAATATAGAAATTAATGTATAATATCGACAGTGTTATTGATAATGTTTCTGCTATTGCTATAACAATCGATACTATTTATAGTTCTTCTTTGCTGGTCTGGGAGAAAAGAAAAAACCTAGAATGTACCAGCTGCTTCTCTTCCCGTGCAGATCGTAAAAGCCGATTGAGGGAATGGGCGAGAATCTGAATCATATGAATAGGCGATGCGGTTAGCAACCCATCACTATTATGATTTCCCTTTTCCACCTTCATGCCCACCATTACGCTAAAAGTGGCCTGGGCTTTACCGCCCTTGGCTCTATCTACCCCGTTAGGGATAAAGACGTGATAGTGTATCTGTGTACTATTGATAGTTTGATATTATAGATAATTAATGACCTTTATTTAAGTAGGTAATATTGGTTAGGGGGCGTCCATAAATTACGTGAGGTATTTTTTTTTAATTTTCTGTAGGTGAGATGTCGTGAGATTTTATTCAACCCCCTCCCCCATACCCCAATCTCACGTGAGATTTTTCAAAATGTGGGTTTCTTACGTAAACGCGTTAGATTGTTATTGTAAAAAGAAAAAAAAATTGCTTCGTGCTTTTATTTACGACTGAAATGGACCAAAATAGTATATTTTTTTTTTGTTTCAATCAGAAAAAAATTTACGTGATATTTGACGAGACCCCCCCCCCCCCCTCTCTCCAACGTAAGAATAGATGAGATTTGACTCGACCCCCTCCCCCCTTAAACATCTCACGTAATTTATAGACGCCCCCTTACGAACACCGGACGTTGTCACTAGAGATGGGCATATACCCGGGTATGTAAACCCACGCTTGGATATATACCCGATATGCACCGGGTAAATACCCGTATCTACCCGTTTGGTGGGTAGATTGAAATATTTATTAATAAACGGGCAAGTGCGAGTCGGACTCGTACATGAAGGGTTCCGTACCACCGTACAATGTTTCAAAACGCTGAAGAAACACGTTTCTTCTATGACGACCCCCTTTACTAGGAAGTGGCGTAAACTTAGCTGTAAGTAACGATTTGACGTCAACATTTGTGCAAAACAAAACAAAGTGACTATTATTAAGAGATATTATAAATATCCTATGATAATAAAGATACTTTGAATTTTGAATTTTTTATTTTATTTTGAACTAGCTGTGCCCGCGACTTCGTTCGCGTGGTTGTCGAAATGTTATATAGCCTAAAGCCTTCCTCTATAAATGGACTACCCAACAAAAAAAAAAAAAATTTCAAATCGGACCATTAGTTCCTGAGATTAGCGCGTTTAAACAAACAAACAAACTCTTCCGCTTTATAATATTAGTATAGATGAAGTACTCTTAACCAACAACATATTTATTTGAATAAAGATTAATATTATTATGTTGATACAACTTAAACAAATTATTTCGACCAAATTAGGTACCATAAAAACGGTTTTTGTGAGTTAATCTTAAAAGATAGACATATACTATCGCGGACTGTTTTTTAGATCATTAAAAGAGCTATTATTCTTTAATACATATTTTTTGTGTATCTTGAACCGTTTTCACGGCGCACGCAACGGAAGGCTTCAAAGATGAAATAATTTCTCCCGTTTTTTACACATTTACCACTATATCTTTGCTCCTATTGGTCGTAGCGTGATGTTATATAGCCTATAGCCTTCCTCGATAACTGGACTTTCCAACACAAAAAGAATTATTCAATTCGAACCAGTAGTTTCGGAGATTAGCGCGTTCAAACAAACAAACAAACAAACAAACAAACAAACAAACAAACAAACAAACAAACAAACAAACAAACAAACAAACAAACAAACAAACAAACAAACAAACAAACAAACAAACAAACAAACAAACTCTTCAGCTTTATAATATTAGTATAGATTTTTAACTTTATTTTATTTTTAGTATTTGTTGTTATAGCGGCCACAGTAATACATAATCCGTGAAAATTTCAAGTGTCTAGCTATTACAGTTCAAGATATAGATCCTTTGACAGACGGACAGACAGACGGACAGACGGACAGACAGCGGAGTCACAGTAATAGGGTCCCGTTTGCACCCTTTGGGTATGGAACCCAAATAAATTAGTGCGAGTCCTCTAATTATCTGTAATTAATATATCTCAAATAGCCATAACTAAATTAGCCATATTAAATATACAGATATAATCTCATTTGATGTCTATTTGCATATTTTAAAATATAACTAGGTTAAAAATATATTTGCCAGTAAAAAATGTAAACTTAGACATGTCAATTCGTATGTTCCCATACAACGGGTAGATTGGGGTAAATACCCGACATACTAATTTGTGGGAAATGTTATAAAAAGTTGATGGGGGATTGAAAAACTCGTCAATACGAATATCTTTTGTTCCGGGACGAACCTCGAAATCAGTAGTTATGGCCTTCAAATAAGCAGTCAAAAATAATTCTCTCTATGTTTTGCATGAGGGGTGTCCATATGTTGACATCGCGTTTGATGTCTGATTGCCTAGTTTAACATATAATTAGGTCTACCAACATTTTCCAGCAAAAAATGTAAACTGAGACGTGTCAATTAATATGTTTCCATACAACGGTTGGGGTAAATAAATAATAAGTATAATAATAGTGCCAGCAACTGACGGCGGTTTAATGCAGGCAGGACACATAGTGAATGCGGCCTCTCTAATCAAAGTCTGGCGGTGCACTAACGAAATCGGTGGCCTCGAAATTCACGAATTCGATTCGGATTCGGCTGCAGTGCACAGACGCTACTCAAGAATTTTCCGTCCGAATTTTTCTCGTTTTGGATTTGATTTGAATATGATTCGGATTCGGAGCAATGCAAAAGCGTCCTTAATAGAATAAAAAGTCACAAAATAATGCCATTTGTCATTGATCACATCCACTTTGAACAACGAGATCTATGTACTTACGTACTTATATTCTTATATTCATGTCAATGACTTTGAACGTGATTTTAGATAAATGGATATTAAGGCGAAGATATAGGCAAATGACCTTGAAGTGGCGCCCTCATTTGAAATAAATTGTTAACTCGTTAATATGGAGATAATTTCCATATTACTCTTCGTCATGCACTAGATAGCCCTTTAAATTATTTTATGAACCACCGTTGAAAGTATTTACATTAGTCCGTCTAGCTTTAAAACTCGCCTCCGCCAAAAGTGGCCACGGCAAGTTTTAAAGCTAGACGGATCACCAATAATAGTTTTAACGGCAGTTCATAAAATAATTTAAAGGGCTATCTAGTGCATGACGTAGAGCAATATGGAAATTATCACCATATTTACGAGTTAACAATTTATTTCACACTTCAAGGCCATTTGCCTATATCTTCGCCTTAAGAGCGCTATTTGACTCCAAGAAACTATGACGTTATAAATCGATATTTCATACAAATCCCATAGAAAATGTTTGTTTTTGACGTTAGGAAAAAAGTATCTGATTTGACTTGATGCAAAATAGCGTATTAGGCCTTTGCAGGCACTTTTTTTTACACGTCTATAATTTTAGAATAGGTACTTACATTACGTGTAATGTTTATTTATATGCATGTTAATTATTTTTTCTTTTTTAAAAAGCTACCGATACTAGCGTTTCACAACGACCACTGCTGCGAAGAAACGCCGAAAGAGACTCATTTACACAGTATTGGCCACTTACGCGCCAGAAGGGCTTTGTCAGTTTACAAAGATATTATGCCTAATATCACAATAAATAAAATATGTAAAACTTAGCGAACGAGTACCAAATCCAATTTACAGAAATAAGTTACACTGAGTACCTAGTCTTAAAAAACGGAGCCAAGCTGACCAGTCATCTGGCGGTACCCGTTCACGAGTTGAGGTTTGTATTTTCAAAAATTAGTTCTTGCTATGAACTAGTAACATTCCTCGTTGGAATGTTTCCAGTGTTAATCTGGGTGTGGCCATATCTAAACATTTACTTACATCTACCTACATCTGGCCTAGCCTTGGGATGTACACCTAATTTTAGTCGTAATGCGAGTGATTGCTGTTTGAACTCAATTTATCGAATTCTCATTTTAAGGTGAAGATATAGGCAAATGGCTTTGAAGTGTGAAATAAATTGTTAACTCGTAAATATGGTGATACTTTCCATATTGCTCTTCTTCATGCACTAGATAGCCCTTTAAATTATTTTATGAACTGCCGTTGAAACTATTATTAGTGATCCGTCTATATAGCTTTAAAACTTGCCGTGGCCACTTTTGGCGGAGGCAAGTTTTAAAACTAGACTAGGACTAATGTAAATACTTTTAACGGTGGTTCATAAAATAATTTAAAGGGCTATCTAGTGCATGACGAAGAGCAATATGGAAATTATCTCAATATTTACGAGTTAACAATTTATTTCAAATGAGGGCGCCACTTCAAGGCCATTTGCCTATATCTTCACCTTAATTATCGGTTCAACACCATAATATTGTTAATAATTTTATTTAAGATTATTTAGGCAAAGTATCTGAAATCGAATTGGTGCGTGATGGATCCCATTATTGCTGTGACATCAACCGACCTTCACTCTCAAAATAAAATGTGTCGGCGTTGCTGCGGTAACATTATTTACGTTAATACGAGTATTTTCCGCATTAGACGATGTAGCTCCAATTTATCCGCATTTCAAATGCTACTAATATTATAAATGTAAAAGTTGTTATGGATGTATGCATATTCACTATTACACCTTTATCCTACATGGGGCAGCCAAAGTAACGGGTCTTGCGGCTGCTGCAGACAGAAGCCCAGGGCCGCAAGTCCAAAAATTGACCAGAGGCATTGACATAATACATAGATCTCGCTGACCAGAGGCGAAGCGGCTATCAAAGCAATTCATCACACTTTTAATACCCTTTATCCGCCTTCACGCCGAAATCATCAGATCATCCCGCATTACGCTCAAAGTGGCCTTTGGCTCTATACTCTGTATGAACAAAGACGTACCTATACCGTCTTATTATAAAACCCAGACTAACTTTGTTACTAGGTTTAAACCATTATCCTCCCAAATCAAGTTAACATCTAGTAATATCACACTAGCTCACTTGTCAATGTCAACTTGATTTGGGTGGATAATGGTTTAAACCTAGTAACAAAGTTAGTGCTGTTTTTATAATAAGACGGTTACCGTCTTATTATAAAAACAGCAAAATTACAAACTAGAAATGACCTGATAGCCGCGCGGTCCTATTAGACTTCAATATCAATGTAGATTACGTAGATAAACTCGTTTATTCACTGCTTTATCAGTATTACACATACAAAAATAGGAAAATCTTATACCTACCTTATGAGACAAAAGAAAGATGGTAGGTATATTCTTGTGCAATTTTAAATGTGTGTGTTACAGCAATACAAAAAAAGCGGCCAAGTGCGAGTCGGACTCGCCCATGTAGGGTTCCGTAGCAGCAAGTAACATAATATAAAAGTTCTAAAGGTAAATTGCGGTTTACGATTTATGACGTATTAAATTTCATTTTTGAGTTTCAGTTCTAAGTATGGGGAAACCCCAATTTTCTATTTTTGTGTGAAAGTCTTAATGCGGTTTACAGAGAATTATTGTTCGTAGGGTTCACAGAATACATCTACCATCGACTATACAACCGACACATCTACTTACCAAGTTTCAACAGTATAGTTCAGTTTCGGAAAAAAGTGGGTTCATAAGGGTTCCGTTTTTTGCCATTTGGCTACGGAACCCTAAAAAGACACTGCTCCGTGGTAATATTGCCCGCGAGCAATACACTGATTTTCAGCTGTGACGAAGAGATGCGTTGTGTCAGAGTGGTTAGAGTGAGAGTAATGCAAAAAAGAATGTAGGTAGGTACCTACTTAATTAAAAAATAAAACGTCAGTTATGCATACCCATTTTTTCTCGACTTTTTTAAAAGAATTAAAAGCTTCCAAATCAGAAGACCCAAAGGGATGAAGGGAGGACATAAAAACGGGTTGATACCTTAGCAGGTAATCGACTCAGCCTCGCCGGCTAACAGTTGGTCAGCAGCGTTTATTTACCAAAGCATTATATCGAAAGGCACCTTAAATTGTGGATTTGCCTACATTACAGCCTTATTATAAGTAGGTATACTGTGTTTATTTAACTTAAAAATTATAATTATAAGGCAAAATTAAGAGTCCCCTTACCCTAGACTTTTCCATGCAAACGTAGTCTTGCTTTTATTTTGAAATGGCATGTCAGATTTAGGCAGTATTTTGTATTTCAAAGAATACCACAGAATAAATAATACTAACGTACAGAAACCTCACTCAGCAAAGAAATATCTACTCAATATGGCTAGCGATATGGTTTAATTTAGCTCACGTCAGAACTCAGCACCTTTTCGTTTAAATACCTAGACATCCATTGCAAGCCAATTTCATTCTTATTACTCTGGACAAACGATTCGTATAACTGAATTTACCACCCGGAGGGGCCTGCGCCCCAATATATAAATAATAATAATATAGGTACATTTTCGATACCTAAACGGGGAGTGACACAGGCCTGATAATACTTAGGTACCTATGAACCTATATCTTTGCATATAACTAGTTTTTTTACAGTCAAAATATGAACTTGAAAGACAATATAAGGGTGTAGTTTCTACCATACTGATGGTCAAGTATGATACGATACGATCCACTATCTATAATCTCTTTCAAGTTCATATTTTGTCTGTGAAAACTAGTTACATGCAATTTCTTTAAAATAAAAATAAAATTGCCGAAGTCTGACATACCTATCGTTTCAAAATTAAAGCTAGTATTCGTTTGAATGGAAGGTCAAGTGATTCGGAGGTCGTGGGTTCAAATCCCACTGGGAAGCATACTTTGTTAAAAGTTGTTTCCAGTCTGGTTAGGATATTGCCGGCTTGAATCACCTGATTATCCGATAAGATGATTCCGTGCTTCGGAAGGCACGTAAAGCCGTTGGTCCCGAACGCCATCTAGCGTTTGTACCTATCCTAGGATTGGTTCTGGTCTACCCTTTGGGTTGCGGAGGTCAGATGGCAGTCGCTCTGTGTAAAAACCAGTAACCTCGTCAAATGACATTGGTTAGGTAGCGGACCCCGGGCTCTGAAGCGTAACCGCTGACGATGCAACCGGGAACACGCTCGGATGATGATGATGATTCGTTTGAATGGAAAGTCTGATTCTGTCTAGTGCAGGGTCTCTTCTACCTGTCAACCTAAGTGGTGTTAATAAAAGCAAATTCTTAACAAAAGTTCCAATTAGAAGAATTCTGTCAAATATAACTGTAAATTATTAAGTAGATAGGTACCTAAGTATTTAAAAATATACCTAATAGATAAAATATATTCACAGACCTATACTTACTGTTGGTTGCGGGATATTGCGATGAGGAAAACAACCAAGGATTTTATAACGACCATGTACCTAACTAACCTACTAACCACTATAAAAAACATTGCGCATGTGAGCGAAGTTCTCCGATTGAACAATCCGGAAAATCCAATTTTATAACAAACTTCAAAATATCAATTTTTTGAAGTACATTATCAAATGCTTAAAGCCTTAATTCGAATTATCGTCGATAAAAGAAAAATGTACCTAGCCGACGAGTAGATAAGACAAAAATATGTTTTAAGTTAACAGTGAAGCGTTATTAATTTAATATTTTATTTGAATGCTGATAGTTTTGAAAATTACCAAGGTAACGGGGGCGCTTCCTTCTTGGACAGTATTCTCCGAAGGTTGCGTACGGCAAAAGAAGCGACGGCAAAAAGCGCCGCAGCCGCACGGCCTGTCTCCACAAACCATCGTGCCCGATGTCACTCTCACATTAGCGAGCTGCAACTAATTGTAGCGGGATCGCCAGACTGCATTCTCACGAAAATATCCCACTCGGCGAACGCTAGCTCGCGGTAGCTAGCCGCCGACGACCGACGTGACGCACCACCGACGTCGCTCCGTTTTCGTTCGTTACTGCGCCGAGAGTCTCACTCACGGCGGCAGGCGGTTCGTGGGATTGTGTGGTTGTGAAATAATTGCCTGACAAGTGCGAGTTGGACTCTCGCATTTAGTAGGGTTCCGCTCTATTTCTTTTTGTTATTCAATTTCAGATTATCTTATCAGATTAATCAGATCACTGTGCACATTACAGTTTTATGATGATTATAGATAGATGCGCATAAATAATGGTGTGTGGTAGTGACGGGTCTGACTAGCATTCAAAAAAAAGAGTGTAGGTATCTGTGTCCACTGTAAATCGGGTGCATAATTGAGAGTGCATCGAAAAATATTCTTATTGGAATACGGAAATAAAATATGAGCCGTGTGGCTTCCGGCTTAGAATAGGACCACTCTATCCTTCCTGTAAATGTCGTAAGAGGTGACTAAAGGAACAAGCACAAACAACTAGTGGTACAAATGCTTAACTAGAGGGTTGACAATAAATACTTTTAAACTATCGCGTTGCATTATTATTAGTTAGTTAAGATCTTTATTGCACCAAAACATAATGATACAAAATAATAGATTAAAGAAAACAGATGTCAAAAGGCGGCCTTATCGCAGCTGCAATCTCTTCCAGGCAACCGAGGTACTTGGAGATATTTAACAAAAACAGGTGAGGTGCGAAGTTATATGCAAGAAGAAAAAAGTGTAATTAATAAAGATACATACAATACATACATACAAATATAAAATATATACATAAATACATACATACCTATATCAATATGTACACAAAAAAGAAAATCAGAACAAGGTAAGTGAGGAAATAAAGAAAGTCATATTATAATAAGGATAGAAAGTGCGACTTCACTTGAGATTTAAAGCTGGCTAGCGTTTCAGCACGCCGGATGGACGGTGGTAGTGCATTCCAGAGTCGAACTGCCTTGACCGTGAATGATTTTCCATAAAATTCAGTGGAGTGTGCAGGCATTTTTAAAAGTAGTTTTTCAGCACTACGTAAGTTGTGACCTTGCGACACTGCATCACGGAAAAAAACGAAGCGTTCCCTTAAATACCTAGGAGATTTGGGATTAAAGAGTATGGTATATAACTGGGAAAGGGTATGCCAATCTCGGCGAAGTCTGATAGGTAACCACTTGAGTTCAGAGCGGAATTGAGACACATGGTCGTACTTACGAAGACCGTAGATGAACTTAATGCACATATTTTGGAGACGCTCAAGTTTTACATTAATGCATACAGGAATTAACGCGAAACGTACCTTTTATTTATTTATTTTGCTGACGTTTCGTTCGGGTTTCACCGAACGTGGTCCCAGCTTGACTGAAGCAGCGATGACGCCTACGCCTAATAAATAAAAAAAGGTACGTTTCGCGTTAATTCCCGTATGCATTAATTTAATAGCGGGTTGACGTCAGTCAGGCGGTCGGTCGTAAAACTATAGCGAAATCATTTGTGGAAAAGATAATGCTCAATCAAATGCTACTTCACTTTAAGACCAATAATCTTTTCCATAGCCAACAATACGGCTTTACTGCTGGAAAATCGACCACCGATGCAGGAGTAGCACTTATTACTAATATCTACGACGCGTGGGAAAACAGAAATGATGCAATTGGATCATTTTGCGATCTTTCTAAAGCATTTGATTGCGTTGATCATCCAACACTTTTGCTCAAATTTCGTCAATACAGTTTTGATGATAAGTCAATTAAATTAATAGAATCTTACTTAACAGATAGGCTTCAAACTGTTGATATAAACGGCGTAAAATCACACGGGTCTAATGTGAAAATGGGTGTACCCCAAGGTTCAATTCTAGGACCGTTCCTTTTCTTAGTTTATGTCAATGACTTGCCTTACATGGTTGAGAAAGAGGCTGACATGGTGCTGTTTGCTGATGACACCTCGCTAATATTTAAAATAGATCGACATAACAGTGATGCTAGCACCTTATCTTTAATTTCTGATTGGTTTTCAGCCAATAACCTCATGTTAAATGCGAACAAGACCCAATGCATTCGATTCTCTCTTCCTAATGTGAATCAAGCCTGCGTTGACATACTAATTAATGGTCAGAAACTCGATCTGGTTGAAAGTACTACCTTTGTAGGCATCACAATTGATTCGAAACTTCAATGGGGCGCTCATATAACTAAACTTTCTAATAGGCTTAGCTCTGCGGCTTACGCTGTTAGGAGAATAAGACAATTGACAGATGTAGCAACTGCTAGACAAGTGTACTTTAGTTACTTTCACAGTCTAATGTCTTAAGGGATACTTCTATGGGGGAGTGCAGCCGACATTCAGACTATTTTTCTTTTACAAAAAAGAGCAATTCGTGCCATTTACGGTTTAGGATCGAGAGACTCACTGAGAGAATTATTCAAGGAAATAGGTATACTTACTTTTGCATCACAATTCATATTTGAAAATATAATGTATGTAAGGAAAAATATTTCCATGTTCAATAAAGTAAGTGATTTTACAGATAGAAATTTACGTAATAAGAATGACTTAGTTAGCCCGCATTACAGGCTGAATACAGTCAGTAAGTCTTTTATGGGGAAGTGTATACTTTTTTATAATAAATTGCCAGAATCGGTCCTTGATATGCCAGACAGAAAATTCAAAGCTTATGTAAAGAAAGGTACTTTGTGAGAAGGCTTATTATAGGACCGATGACTATCTTAAAGAAAAAAAGGTCTGGCTTGAGCTTGGCGCGGGTCCCTCTTAAAGGTTTGTATACTTAGACATGTCATAATTTAGGTACAACAAAGTGACTATTATTAAGAGATATTATAAATATCCTATTATAATAAAAATATTTTGAATTGAATTGAATTGAATTGAATTGAATATATACTGTTTCAGCTATTTCTTGTCCTCTTTGCAGTCTCTGCCATCCTAGAGTGACCATTGACATGCATGTTATTGAGGGAAGAAAAAGCGGGAGAGTACACCCCGGGCCTCGAAGCAGCACAGCTGCATGCAACTCCCATATCCCAATACCATCACACCCCAAAATCTCTCCTAACTCCCTAGACTTTTCCATACCATACATAGGTACGTAGTCTAGCTTTTATTTTGAAATGACATTCAGACAGATAATCAGTTAGGTAGTAGTAGGTTAGGTTAGTACCTACCTATGCAATTTCTTTAAAATTACAATATTTTGGCGAAATGTGACCTGTCGATTTAAAATAAAAGCTAGACTACGTTTGTACGGCAAAGTATAATTCTGTGTAGGGTCAGGTGACTCTTTAAGTTATCCTTATCTCATCTAAAAGGCATCCCTAAACAAAAAGTATCCTTTAGGAAAAAAGTATCAAACAAACTCCTTTTGTACTATGGTAAGTAAGGCTACGAAATCAGTTGGAAATGTAAAAAAAATTAAACCCTTTCATACCTTCCAATAGTTGCTGAGATATAGCTGTGAAGCACGGACTGAGCAGCACCACGAGGGTTCCTTTTTACCATTTTAGTACAGAACCTATTAGGGTTCTGTACTAAAATGGTAATAATAACCATAATCATAGTCCATAACAATAGTTACAAATGATAAATAAGTAGGTACTTAACAACCGTGATAATTTCAAATACATTGCCTGTTTTGTAATGATTGGTTCTAATTTCATCTTTAAAACCGGCAATGTATAATAAATAATCAACTTTTAAAAAAAAGTTTTTTAGTAATAACATGTCATCGTTGGTATTCTGTAGCAGATCGATTCAAACAACAAAATTGGTACTTACCTACTCGCTCAGCTTACTCGTTATATTTTAATCTTAAATATGTACTAGATAACTATATTGTCAGACTCGTATGATAAAACAGAAAGGAGGACACATATTATATTAATCATAAGTATCAGAAAATAGGTACTTAGGTAATTAACTCACCTCAAATTCCAAAGCATCTTCAGCGAAATCAAACTCGATGAATTCTCGTGGTATCCTGCCTTCTTCTACACAGTAATCCATTTTAACGCAGCTCACACATGTCATGGCGAGCCCGATAGATCGTATAACTAAACTTCGCCGATTACAATAGGCATCTTGTTATTAAACATTACATTACCGTACATTAGTAGGTACTTATATGTAGTCAAAGTAAAAAATATAATTCACCGCAATACAGTAAACATCACACAAATAAACTTCATTCACTGATTACGCACACCGATAAACATTTAACATTACAGACTGGTGGTTATTGTTGTTCTATTCTATGTCACAGACTACTTAGCAGACAAGACATTCGTCAGATAAAGTTGTTTGGTGTTGCCCATATAGGTTTACAAAATTTACAATTCGCCCCGAGAATAAAAATACGTACTTTATATGACTGATTATATAATTATTATAGTAGTAGAAGGTAATAAATTAATTTAAACTGGATTTGATTCTTGGACGCAGTGAATCAAGGTCAATTTCTGCATAGTTGATAAGGCGAAACGCCTGACATTTTTGATGTATTAAATCGTTTCGGCTGCTGTTTTTCTGTGAGGTATTTTTAGGTGAAGGATCTCTTCACTTTGGAATACCTTTTGCTGGCTAAAAATGCTGGTTAGAAACATAAAATGTACATACCAGCTGCTTCTCCCCTCATGAAGGACGTAGAAGTCGATCAAATGAATGGGCATTGACACAGGCATTGATCTGTAAATCCTTTTATATAGATGATGGGCTTGGCAACCAGTCAAAATATTTCCATCTACATAATGGCTCATATTCGTTGGTCCTGGCGATTCAGAATGCGGAAGATTTCTTTTACGCTCAAATTTTTTTTATACTGAATCGTACAGCAGTTCATAAAATAGTTTGAAGAGCTATCTAGGGCATACTAGAGATAAAATTTTAAATGATATTTCTGTTCCTTTTAAATAATTTATTTTAAATGGAGGCAGCACTGGACCCCGAAAAAAATTCATGTACTTATCCCCTTAAGAAATCGTCGTGTCGTATTAGGTGGCCTAACATTTTTCTCTTCTATTCTCTCTCTATTATATCTACAATGCACCTATTTCTACTACTCTTTTCAGGACCTTATAGTAATAGAAAGATGATATATGATTATTGATAGTTTATTTCTTATCAAATTATTGAACATTAATCTTATATAATAACATCACAAGAGATCCTCGGTCGTCACATCCAGTCATTGTCACTTCACGTCGCCTTATTTCTGTAAATAAAAATGACAATTAAAAAAAATAGATCATGAAATGTCGAGCGCCTTTTGGCGCAGAAAAAAATTCAGAATCGTGAAAAATCTTGCCACGGGCTTAACGCACACTACTTTTATTATACCTAAATGGAAAAGTTTGAGATCCATCCATACATATCTATGGATTAATGGATCTCAAACTTCCATACATAGGGATGTATGGATGAAAAAAATTATAATACAATCTAGAAATTATATACCTACATCAGCTTAAAACGCACCCCGGGCAGCAACATAGCTGAGGATGCAACCGGGAGTTCGCTAAGACGAAGGAGAAATAAAGTTCCCCGCGGACAGTCTTTACGAGGCCCAGCAGGAGTACGCATTGCTAGCGAGCTTTGCAAGTTAAGCACAACCAGGCGTGGTCCGCATTTGGATGAGTAACCATTAGAGGTAAGTATACAATTCTCGAGATCCTCGGTTCTTCGGAAGGCACGCTAAACCGTTGGTCCCAGCTTTCGTCATTAAATGGTAGTTATCAGGCTATGTCAGATGCAGCTTGAAAAATTTTACTCCAGTGTTGGCCACTTACGATACGTACACACACGAAAATAATATAATATGTAACAATGTACATTGTGTATTTTATGTATACTACACTTTATCTTGCAACCCACATTTAGACTTTCTGTATAACCCAAAGGTTGACTGGTAGACAACGCTTTTAGCGTTAAGTTCGCCTATTGTTCTGTACAATTTGTATTTGATGGACAATAAAGATTAAATAAATAAAATAGAAAAACAAACATAGGTTTAAAATTTAAAGTAATGCAACTTCGTCTATTGCTCACGTAAAAAAATACAAACCTAATTAAGAATTTTATCATTGAGTTTCTTCGATTTTCTAAGCGAATTTGATCGTAAGGGTGGAGCCTGAAACAAACAGATTTCATTATTAGAATTAATTGTTTATGAGCATCAAATACACAAAACAGAAAGTAATAAGTTCTTAAATACATATCACGTCTTCATACATTAGAAGTACTTAGGAGTAGATAGATTTATGATAAAAGCGATAATTAAAACATTATTTCGACATATTCAAACTGGGGCACCACCTGCCCCGGGCGCCAGTTTCAGGGGGCGCTAAAATCGTCGAATGCGTCATGCTCGGCATCACGCTGCTGGATCGTGTGCCAAACGGAGAAATTTGTCGTAGAACTAAGGTCAAAGACGGCTAGATAGACGAATCACGCAGTCAAAGTGGGAATGGGCGGGACACTTGGCTAGTAGAGAAGATGTTCGGTGGACCAGAGTGGTGGCCGAGACAGGGGAACAGATGATCATCAAATATCAAAATTACGAGTGGTCAAAACCACGCGTTGCAAATCCTTCGCATACGATCAATTCGAAAATGCGCCTGAATGAAGAATAGCACTCCAGGACCGTAGAAAAAAGCAGGCCTATGTCTAACAGTGGGTTGATGTGGGCTTGAAAATCATCATCATCCGAGCGTATTCCCAGTTACATCCTCAGCGGTAACGCGTCAGAGCCCGGGGTCCGCTACTTAGATGTGGGCTGAGAATGATGATGATAAGAAAAAGTTTAGACTTTTATAAATAACTGGGGCGCCATATTTATGTTTGCCCCCCCCCTAAACAAGTGTAGCCCCGGCCTCACCAGCTGCGGGTGCCGCGCCCGCAGGTGCTGCAGCATCTTGGCGCGCGTGGCGTACTGGCGCGGGCACGCGGGGCACGCCGCGCCCGCGCACACTACCAGCCCGCTCTCGATGCACGCAGCGCGCATCGACTCGGCACCTGCGCGGGTATTACAACAATACGGTATTCCACTGTACAGGCTGAGTTTTTATCCACCGGAAAATTTTTGGAACATGTTCAGTCCATGACAATGAACTACTTTCTATCTATTCAAAAGTTATTGAAGATCGATAAAAAAATGTTGTCCTCCCATACAAAATCCGTTTAGCTAAGCGCTGATTTGTATGGGAGGACGAAATTTTTTTATAGATTTTTAATAACTTTTTTTATAGAAAGTAGTTTGGTGTCATGGATTGAACTTGCTCCAAAAATTTGGCAGGTGGTTAAAAACTCAGCCTGTACATGAGACAAAAATCTAAAATACAGGGTTACTTTTAAACACCGGCAACATTTGATATCCATTTTGCTAAGCGTCGACTTGTATGAGAAGCCGAAATTTTTTTTCGATTTACGATAATTGTTTTTATGGAAAGTGGTTCAGCACGGACTGAACTAGCTCTTAAAATGTTGCCGGTGTTTTAAAAGTAACCCTATATATACTTGAAATAGCTTAGACTAAAAACAGTCGAAATTTTTTTAGTTTTAGCACCTAAAATAACAAAATATATATTTTTTTATTTCGCCATGTTATATGACCGTCATACGACCGTGTGAACTAAAAAATGTCAGCTGTCAAAATATTTGTTTCATACTTTCTGACTTCATGACCACAAAGCAATATGGCGTCGCTCTCACTGCACCTAAGTTTTCGGCAAATTACGCGCGAAATTTAAAAATAAAATTAAAATGCATTTTTGTGGCACTTATCGTTTGAATACAAACATTGTTTTTAAGTTGGTTTATTAGCACCATAGAATTAAATTAAGACACTTTCCAAAAATGGGTGTAATACCCTATTTAGACTTAAAATACATAAGCATAGCTTCTTGAAAAAAACAAAATGAGAGGTCTTTTGGCCAGCAGTGGCACCTCCGTACCTGGGTGGTGCGCGCGCACGTGGCGGTCCCTCTTGGCGGCGGTGCGGTACAGCTTGGGGCAGGCCGGGTACCCGCACGGGTAGTGCCGCTCGCGGCGCGCCAGCGGCACGCGCGCCGCCGTGCCGTGCACGCGCCACAGGTGGTTCACCAACATGCCGCGGCGCTATTTAAAAAAAATTTTTGCTATTTAAAAACATGTTTTTGGATGACAATGTAGCGATGGCGTCTATAGCTCGTAAAAGCTATATAGCTTATAAAAGCAAAAGCTCATAAAAGCAAAAGCTCATAAAATCTTTAGCTCATAGAAGCTATACCTCATAAAAGCTATAGCTCATAAAGCTATAACTCATAAAGCTATAACTCATAAAGCTATAGCTCATAAAAGTTATAGCTCTTGCTAATAATAACTATAGCTCATAAAAGATATAGCTAATGCTTCATAAAAGCTATAGCTCATAAAATCTATAACTCATTAAATATATAGATCGTAAAAGCTATAGCTCATAAAATATATAGATCATAAAAGCTGTAGCTCATAAAAGCTCTAAATATAAGACGAGTTAACTTTACTACAGATAAAATGCGAGCACTGGAAAGGCAAAGTAGCATCAATATTAACAGTTTACAAGTTGTTACGGATATGTTTGAATACAATTTGAGTAACATTGACGAAGAGCGAATGATTCGGAGTGGTTAATACCAGTTGGCTGAAGATCTAAAACAACAAGTAAAGATGACAGACTACGAAGGGATCAGTAAAATATGGGACATATAAATTTAAAAAATGCGTACCTTGAAAGTATTCTGGCATTGATCACACTTGTATGAGTTGTCACTGGAGTTAGTTTGTACCTGTAAAAAAAATCACCATACATTGAGACGGTAAAGGGAACAAGTCTAAGCTCACACGAATTAGTCGTAAAATATGTAATGTAGGGTTTTATTTATATACGCCTAAGGAGAAAGACTGAAAGATATTGTATGGTGCATGCATTGTCACTTAGACCTAAAACAATACAGAAACAAGGCCGGCGGAGTTATATATATATCACTAGGGTCATCAAATTCATTCCCCCCCCCCGCCTTACTCGCCACCACTGGGACCATTCTATAGGTTTCACATAGCTCAGAGGGGGTAGGGTGTTAATGATCATGGATCCGTGCTTGTACATGAATTAGGGTCCATAAAGGTTGCTTGATGATAGTGTGTTTGGTTGAGCCGAGAATAATGTCTTTGGGCACATGCCTGCCACATACTTGCAAAGAAAAAAATATATGAAGGTTGTGATGAAGCGTTTACGAGGAGTCGAACCTCTGGACCCATTCATCAACATGAATTAGGCAGACACCTATTACCACCTTGGTATGACAGGGTCTGAAGGTCACAGTAAGAGTATTACATACAGAACGGAATCTTCTGCGGTCCCTTGCAATATGCGTCCCCGTTCCCCGTCCCCGTCCCTCTCCCCCGTCCTCCCTTGTTTCAGGGCGAGCGAGCGAACACACACGCAGTGACGTGTGCACGGCGGCACAAGAACGGGGAGAGGTGCGGGGACGGGGAACAGGGACGCATATTGCAAGGGACCGCAGAAGATTCCGTTCTGTATGTAATACTCTTACTGTCTTCTGTTGTACAATATCTTTATCATCTGTATGAAAAGCCCGTCCCTGGCTACGTACGTGCCCGGTGCCCGAGTTAGCCCCGGCGTGGTCGGCCCGCACGTGCTGCGCGAGGCGCGCGCGGCTGCTCCGGCGCGCGCCGCACGCGCAGCTCAGCTTGCGGCCCGCACACTGCCTGCCGACGTCGGAAACGACTCCTTTAATAAAAGCCCATTCAGCAGTGCAATTTTCTGGCATGCAATATCTTTAGTTGTTTAACAATTTGTATGCGTAACTCCTGCGAAATGTTTTAGAGAAATGAGAGTATTACAGATAATTAGTTTATACTAAGCCTCAATTGGTTCAAATATAGCAAAATTTGTTTATGTTGTATTTTGTTTCGAAGTTATACGAGAGAAACTAATTTTGCTGGAGTAACGTTTTACAATTTTCCATATCTCGAACCCTGTTAGTAGCAAAATTTTGAAAAAAAATACTGGTTTGTTAGTAAATATACTAGTTTACGAGTAAACCGGAATTTTCCGGTTTATTTAAATAATAAATTACTTTGATATTTGTTGATGAATCGAAATACTTATATTTGAACAAATAAAGGCCAAAAACAGAATTTTTTTTTTTAAATTCTGCTACTAACAGTTTTCGAGATTTGGAAAATTACAAAAAGTTACCCCAGCAAAATCTTGAATTTCTCAAAAAGTATAAGATTAACAAATTTTGCTATTGGTATACATTTACAAATCATTATGAGCTATCTTTTCATATAATTGATTCTAGGCTAAACGCTAAAATTTTGCTGGGGTAACGTTATTCCAGCAAAATCAGTTTTCCTCGAATAACTTCGAAATTCAACATGAACAAATTTTCTTTATTTGAACCAATTGAGGCTTACTATGAACTAATTATCTGTATACTCTCATTTCTCTAAGGTGCAACATTTTGCTGGTGTTACGCATACTAACAATTTTGTTAAAAATGTATCAAGCTTCACAGCTGTGGTTATACGTAATTAGAAAAAGTGTTATACGTAATATGTAAGTGTTATACGTAATATGTAAGTGTTATATGTAATTAGTAAGTGTTTTACGTAATAAGTGTGTTATACGTAATAGATCGGATAGCAGCGAGTGGAAAAACAGTACATAACTATATAAGTGCGTTATGTTAGTTATAACACACGAGGCGAAATTTCAGCCAGAGCCGAAGGCGAGGGCGTAATAGAGCAGAGTGTGTTTACCAATGTACGCACGTATATGGTACGACTTTTTCAACACACTTGCAAGGAAAGATACCTAATTAGCAGATTTTTTGGATTTTTAATAAACTTAAAACTGTGATGCACACTGCTGCTTTCTCGCCGTTTTACTTTTTAAATCATCGGACAAGTTCGAAGTAAAAAAAACAATTTGAAGCATATAAATAGCAAAAAGTGCGGTTATAGAATATAATTCACTATTTGCGTTAATAACACACGCGTGTTTTATGAGCTGCATTAAATATCTAAAACCGGTGAAATTAGATCCACTTTACGAGCTAGTGTGTTAAAGAAAAATATTAACAGTGTCCAAACGTGAACAGAAGTATAAAGGAAATCAACGAAAATAAAATAATGAGTGTACCTCTTATGCCGATGCTTCGTACTACTGGGTATGGTTTCTTCACAATGGGGGCACGTGGTCGCAGTAGCTGCTTTACTAGACTTCTGAAAAAGAATTATCTGATTTCAAAATACTTTAACACCACCATCATGCTACAAACATTTAGGCTTGAAACTACGTCAAGCGGACGCCCTTAACGGGTTCCATCCGTCTCTGCCACAAACCCTACGTGCGATAGAGATAGCTGAAACCGTCGAGGGTCACGTGTCTCTGTCGTACGTAGAGGTTGTGACAGACGGACGGAACCCGTCGCGGGTCTCCGCTTAACGCAGTTTCAAGCCTTAGCTGGTATAGGTTTGGCAGGTGTTTGTTGGTTTTAATGAATGCAAGGGTATACGGGGTCTAACAAAATATACTCAAACTATTTCAAGGCTGAATTCAGTCCACGATACTGAACAATTTTCTTCAAGAATCATATATCGAAAAATGAAAAATATTTTTTTGCTTTCCATACAAACCCGGATTAGCTGAACGGTCAACTTGTATGGGATGCTAAAAATATTCCCAAAAATTATGTTCCTTGGGGAAAGTTGTTTAGTATTATCGACTGACTTCAGCCTTAAAATAGTTTCAGTATATTTTGTTAGACCCTACTGTTGAGGGCGTGCGCTGCGTCAAGCGGCACCACGTAACGTGTTCAGACTATCTCTATCACAAACTCTACGTGTGAAAGAGATAGCAGAATACGGCGCGTGATACCCTGTCTCTGTCGCACGTCCAGTTTGTGATAGAGATAGACTGAGCACGTTGGGTGGTGCCGCATGTCGCACGCTATAAGCTGTACAGAAGAATATGAAATTTACCTTTGAATAATCCAAAGGAGCATTGAGATCAGCCGCTCCGTTAATATCCACATTCTCATCGTATCCCAACTGAGTGGCCAAAAAGTGGTCATCTTTTTCGCCGTAGAGATTCAAATCCGATCTGGAGCTGGCGGAGATGTCGAGGCTGGGCATGCGGTCCGGGTCGAACAGACTGATGGAGAAGTCGAGACTGCTGGTGAAGTTGTGGAAGCTCTCGTCCGAGGGCAGCCGGTCCTCGTCGGACTGGGGGGCAGCGGGGGGAGCGGGGGGAGCAGGGGGGGAGGGGGACGAGGCCGCGGGCCGGGGGGAGCTGCAACAACGAGTGCATTGTTTTACGAAAGTACGTACACCTTTCAAGATGTTAACACTGAATGACACTCAATGACAAGAAATTAAAATAATGATTTTATGATAATGTAGTTTGTAAGTCATGTAATTTTGTAAGCCTGTGGGCGGGAAACATAGTGCTGAATCTTTATATTTTTTTGTAACCTTTTGTATCATGTGCAATGTAATTGTTATCTTTTGTAACTTGTTTCCCCACATGCAGTTTGAAAAACATTCAATTGTAATATACGAGATTTTTTTTAACTAAATACAAATATTTTAAAGGTTAATGTCCAACCCGTCTGGCCAGCGTGGGGAGTGTAGGACAAATCCTCTGGCTACTCTGGCAAGTATAGCTCTGGCAGTACAGAGAGGGTCGTGCTCCTGCAGTGGAGACTAAAAAACGACCCGATGATGATTTTTAAGGGTGATTAAATAACTTTTCCCAATAAATGTATATTATTATATGTAAATTTCACTTCCCATAGTAACTAGTACGTGACTACACCGTACTTCGATTTGTATGGGAAGCAACATTCTTTTTACAACAGGAAATTACCAAACCTTAAAACAAAACTTCATAAATTACTTAATTAAACAAAAAGGGGAGGCTTTTGCCAAACTATGGGACCAGAAAGGCTAAGAAAAAAAACCCGGCCAAGTGCGTGTCGGACCACGCATAAAGTAGGGTTCCGTAGTCATTTTTGGCACCGCGCTGTTTTGCATATTTAAAATTATTTAGCTTCATTCAGTCTTAACAGTAAAATATGTAAAAAAAACTTTTTAAGTTTATACTGTTCTTTTGGAAAAAAGTATATATTTTTATTTTATTTATAATTTCAAAAGTATTCATCACAGGATACCCGAAACAATTTTAAATAGGAGTTTCCGCGCCTGTTTCTTTACGTGAGTGATTTGAAGTTTATAGCTACAAGACTTTAGAAATTACAGGGGGGGGGGGGGGACCGTGTAAACGACTTTGGCGGGCTATATCTCGCATATGGTAAAGCTGAAAAAAAAGTGTTGTATGGAAACCCTACCTTTTTTTCATAGTCCTTTTCAACGATACCCCACACAAGGGGGTGCACTCAAAAAAATAATTCACCCCCCCCCCCCTTTACATGTATGGGGAGGTACCCTTAAAAAGGGGTAATTTTTATTTTTTGTATTTTTAAAAATGATATAGTAGATATGATATGTGAAGTATCCTCGAACCAAGTTACATGCAAATCAGTCCATAAACGTAGAAGATATTCTGCTGTGACAGACTAGGACGGACGGACTGAACGATCTTATAAGGGTTCCTTGTCGGACTACGGAACCCCAAAAACGACGGGTTGCACTCCGGGAGTGCCGGCAGAAGTGAAAACATGAATATTAACGTTGTGCATTTTTGATATTTTGGAATGGTTAGGGAATAATTTTGCACGAATTGCTTTAATTATCAGTATAAAAGTACTATCATTTATATGGTAGAATACAATATTTATTTATTGCGCTATCGTACACAAACATGACAATTTATATTAAATTAAAAAGCTTATCTCTCAACTAAACGAAACAGCAGGCGCAGGCATACATTTTCGCCGCGCCGTAGAAAGAGAGGGGGATACTTCCTCTCCTACGCCGCGCCGGCTGTCTACTCTCCATCCGTCTTACGAATTATCGATCAGGACACGTGTCCTGACGAGTTTAACATTTTTTACCCATTACAAAAAAAGTGCACAACGCCGCTAAAGAAGTTTTCACTTCAAAAACTTTAAAATAAAACTTCAAAATACCAGTCGTAAAATAAAAATAAATTCATTGAACTAAAAAGTGAACACCTTCCGGTGGTAATCGAACTCTAGACGCTCAAGTCGTTCTGATCTCTTTATAAACAAACTGGACTATTCATCTTTTGACAATGCTAGTGAAAATATCCGTCTATTGTATGTTATAATAGAAAATAAAATTCCTTTGTTATTTAATTGTCACTACAAACACAAAATCGTCGTAAGAGCCATAAACCCCAAAGGCGCTTAGGCCCCTTCTGCCAACTCCGCTCCGTCTTACGAATTTTCGATCAGGACACGTGTCCTGACACGAGTTTAACATTTTTTACACATTACAACAAAAGTGCACAACGCCGCTAAAGAAGTTTTCACTTCAAAAATTTTAAATCTATATGATTTTCACCATAGCTGGTTACGTGTGATTGTCAAAAATTTTACCACGTAAAATCATCACCTAGTATAAAATATGTAAAGTGTGACATTTCGAAGATTTATAGTCGAAGATTTAATAATTTTAAACAGAAATATAAGGCCAAGTGCGAGTTGGACTCGTACATGAAGGGTTCCGTACCTTCGCACAATGTTTTAAAACTGTGACAGACGGACAGACAGACAGACGGACGGACAGACAGACAGCGGAGTCTCAGTAATAGGGTCCCGTTTGCACCCTTCGGGTTCGGAACCCTACAAAGGAGACTTCAATTTCTAGTCTACATCAGTTGCACTTCACCAAAACTAACTTGATTTATTGCCAAAATCACTAATTATGTGTGCATAGAATATTTGAGGAGTTCCCTCGATATCTCGAGGATCCCATCATCAGATCTCCACCTGGTGACAATGGGACCTACTTGCACATATATCCTTTCAAACAAAAAAAGAATTTTCTAAATTGGTAAAAATTATACATTCGACTTGAGAAGCATATACTCTTTTGAGGTCGCTTAAAAATAAATATAAAGATATATAATTTAAAGACTCAATACTTACGATGTTCTGGTTTTGACCTTGCAGTGTAGCAGTATGTGGCGTTTCAACCTGGAAACAAGTATCAAACAGTTTCAAATTGATATAGTAGTTTTAATTAGTAACAAGGGCGGTAAAATACAGGCTGAAAGTTAGCTAAACTACTCGCTGCTGCCCCGAAATCGTTCGCACTACGGTCGAGTACAGTATACAAGTGAGTGGTGTTCTGCAAGATGCAGCACGAACTGCAACGTAATGAAGTGATTAAGCTAATAAAGCTTACAGTGATATCTATTTTAGAAGAGGACTCGGAAAAAGTTTGCAATTTTTTTTTTTGCGGCTACCACATAATACTTAGACCAGAGAACTTTGCAGCTTGCAGCAGCTGATAAACTCGACTAACACGTAAAGCTCAGACTTGTTTAGCCGGTCGCCTGCGCTACTCGCTCGAAAAAATAGAACAAAATGGATCGACTCGACTAAATTAGTTACCTACTAATCTTCTAAGCGCATTCCCGGTTGCATCCTCAGTTGTGCTGCTTCGGAGCCCGGGGTGCACTTTCCTGCTTTTTTTTATCCAAATATAACATGTATGTCAATGGCCACTCAACGATGCGAAAGATCTTGCAAAATGGAGAAGAAATAGCCGGAACACTTTAAATGATTTGGCTATAGTTTTACAACCGGCCGCCTGCCTGACGTCAACCCTCTTTGGGAATGTATTTGTGCGAAAAGTTTTACAACCGGCCGCCGCCCGACGTTATCCTTCCTTGGGAATGCAATTGTAGCACGAGATATTTGTGCTTAGTCCTTTAGTCGCCTCTTATGACATCCACTGGAAGAGATGGAGTGGTCCTATTCTAACCCGGAACCACACGGGTACATTTGTTACTAATATACTCAACAAAATTTTTGGTGTTCAGACACGTTTAGTAACTAAATTACTCGCCACGGCTAAAATTCTGGCCTAGTCCTATCAAGCCAGTAGCGACTGTCTCCTGGTGTCCCTAACACTCCTTAAATCAATAGTGTTATATTATTGACTGATTTAAGAAACGCAGATTTTTTATGACTGTAGATGTTGATATTTGATGATGAAATAAGACTCACGTGAACAACCTGGCGAAGGGCAGTGCGCAGTGCTTGCAGCGGTAGCGACGCCGCCGCGCGCTCGGCAAACGGTCCTACACACGACATACGGATTATATTATGACGACCGCTGTGGCGTAGTGGTTAACACGCTAGTTCGCCAATGTGGAGGTTTTGGGTTCGATCCCCAGCCAGGGCACGTTGGAAAATTGTCTTTTTCATAATGTCCTGGGTTTTAGGTGTTTATTTATACAAAGTGCTTTTTTATTTATTTATTGCACGCCTCATAAGCGAAGCGCATGAGGTAGTGCTCTACTCTCGCCTTACAAAAATCAAGTGATTTTTTTAACTAAATGTGTTCCTATTTATTTTCTATCGCAATTGTACAATAATATTTACACATAAATGTCAAGGAAAAACACTAGTTTCAACACTTATGACATTTTTAAAAGACATTTTGCCTTTTAAATAAATAAAAACAATGTTCAATAAAATCATTTTGTGGACGTCCGTGTGGGTCATGTATGGAAACTGGCGTGGTAACGATAACTCCCGAAAAACTTATCTGATCAAGTCCATTTTTTTTTATACGCTTGAGTATTATCCAAAACTAAGTCCTTTCGAAGATCACGGTCTAATTCAATGTAGTTTAATCGTAATTATTATTATAAAAATACAGGTGACATATTAAAAATAATTTTGGATGTAAGGTTTGTTGAAAGAGTATGTATGTGTACCTATGTATGATGAGTACAAATGTGTAACTGGCAAGTAAGAAAAGAAGTAAAAAGAAATTTGAATAAAGAATGTTGTGATTTTGTTTGTTTTATTAAATATGAAAGACGAATAAATGTAAAAGAAGCGATAAATTAGTTAATATTTTATTTAATTTGCATTAACTAATTGAGAATGAAAAGAACAATCAGTGGTAACACTTTTCTTGACATTCGTGATTTTCTTGACAGTCTTGTGTCTTTTTCTTGTTTTTGCTTAGTTTTTTTGAGATTTCTCAAAATCTACCGGTCCGAATCGGTTTAAATTCACAGGAAATCTGAGTTGTATAGAACTCTTTGGAAAGCTACTTGTTTGGTTCCGATCGGTTTAGTTGTTCAAGAGTTATAAGCGGGTCACATACACACACATGCGGATAGGGTGCATGACACTTGCTCGTGAGTGGTCAGGGAAGATTCCTGAGACCTTTAAACGTCGAAATCTGATGAAAACTCGACTTTTCAAAAACGGGGTGAAACTAATAACGTCCCGAATTTTGAAAATTTTCAATTTTCTCAGCGGGAAGTTAAGAATAAAAGTTAAAAATAATCTCCAGTCGTGCGTTAAAGCCGACACATACTTTTCTTCGTTTTAAGTTAGCAATAAAACAATCAAAATCAATTTAATTGTGAAAAATGAGATTATGAGGCGTGCACTTTTGGATTTTCCAAACTATTTAAAAACTTTATTGCACAAAAATATTGTACAAGTGGTGGACCTAATGCCGTATGGCATTCTCTCCCGGTCAACCATAAGACCAAGCAGAAAATATGTGTGGCTGGCGTCATTAAAATATGTATAAAATTACATAATTTAAAAAAAAACTGATATTAAATATGACCTACTTATAATAATATATAACGTCCAACAAAATATACTGAAACTATTTTAAGGGTGTATTCAGTCCATGATACTGAACAACTTTCCCCACAGAACATGTATCGAAATATGAAAAATAATTTTTATGTTTCCATAGAAACTCAGATCAGCTGATCGGTCAACTTGTATGGGAGGCCAGAAATTATTTTTCATAATTCGATATATGTTCCTTGGGGAAAGTTGTTCAGTATCATGGACTGAATACACTGTTAAAATAGTTTCAGTATATTTCGTTACACCCTGTATAGTATAGATAAAAATAAATAAATAAAACATTAAACAAATATATACCGAAACATATAAACTAATAAATATATATTTTACATATACAATAAATACTAAATAATTAAATATATTAGGATGATTGTGCTAGGCTAGGACTGCTGCTTTTAATTAATAACAAATATTTCAAGAATTGATTCAGTCCATTATATTAGACAACAAGAACAAATAACACAGGTTGAGCTAGCCTCAAAGTAAGTTTAACTTGTGGTATGGAATACTACTTAACGATAATAAATACATGAACACCCAAGCCCAAGAGCCAAAACAATTTGAAAAAGGCAGTTTTCCAACTTGCCCTGGCTGGGGATCTAACCCAGAACAACTCTTCGCAATAAGTATATATCGAGATACGAATATTTCTTTCACTTTCCATTGTAATTAGATCACGTGACTGTTTCGATTTGTATGAGATCCTAATTGTTGTTTTCGTATATCGATATTTACACTTTTTGGGAAAATTTGTCGTAAAAAATGGTGGTAAAGCGCGCTCTCTCACCGCGTGGCAGAAGTCCTGGTGCCGCTGCAGCGCGGCGGCGGTCGGCAGCGCGCGCGCGCACGCGCCGCACCACCAGCCCCGCGGCTCTTCTGCAACAGACGGCAGGATTGCGAATGAGAAATAGTAAATTATTTATTTTAGGTAAATGGAAAAGACTCATGCTGTCTCGACTTCACGTAAATCGATATAAGATTAGGTAGAATAGCACAGAATAAGAACCAGTACCTACGCACGATAGAAGTCTCACTCAGCAAAGAAATTCAAAGAAATATGGTCAATATGGTTAGAGATATGGTTTAATTTAGCTCACGTCAGAACTCAGCACCTTTTCGTTTAGATACCTAGACATCCATTGCAGGCCAATTTCATTCTTATTACTCTGGACAAACGATTCGTATTACTAAATTTACCACTCCAAGGGGCCGCCGCGCGCATATAATTAATGTAGGTTTATTTTCGATACCTAATCGGGGAGTGACACAGGCCTGCTTCTATTTCATGTGTCTGTAATAGTACTAAGGTATAAAAGGATCACTCTTGGATAAGGAACTTGCTAAATTAAATCTAGTTACAGGGGGAATAATTGCCGTGTAGTTTCTGGCAGAGTAGAATAGGACCACTCCAAGGCTTCTCGTGGATGTCGTAAAAGACGACTTAGGAACGCAAGCTAAACAAAGCTTATAAACATCAATGAGGCCTCTCCAACCCGTCTGGCCAGCTTGGAGAGTGTAGGTCAAATCCTCTAGATACTCTAGCCAAGTATGGCTCTGGTAGTACAGAGAAGGTAGTGCACCTGCAGTGGACACGATGATGATCTAGTACAGTCCGTGGTTGGGTGTGCCTCACCGTCCCAGGTCCCGTACGGGCTGCGCGGCAGGCCGTGCCGCGCGACGTACCCCTGGCCGTACCCAAACCGTACACGTAGTGTATGTCTCACCGTCCCGCTGCAGGTCCCGCACGGGCTGCCCGCGCGGCAGGCCGTGGCGCGCGGCGTACCGCTGCCCGTAGCCGACCCGCAGCGCCTGGCGCGGCGCGAGCCCGCGCGCGCCCACGCAGTACAGCTCGCCGGCCTCCTGGTACAGCCACACGTTGGCCGTGCCCGGCGCGCCTAGCGGCAGCAGGCTGAACCAATTCGACTTTTCTGAAATATTTCAATACAATAAAAAAATGTTTATTTAATCTCATGTCGTAAAATTTAATTTAAACAAATTACAAACTTTAGAACGATTTTATATTGACGTAATGAACACAATAAGAAATATGCATGTAATACCAATCCGGCTCATATTTTTATTTTACAATTTCTTTTAATACGTTACCACGCCTAGTTAATTATTTTTCTTACTGACTCTTATTTGGATTAGAAATAAATTATTGAAAATATGCAAATATTGCGCGGGAACTTTTGACAAACAAAAGGGAAATGACGACAAAGTTCATAAAAAGGAAATGACAAGTTCGGGTGCGTTCGGTAGAACTGTCCGTCCATGTAGTTTGACTATCGATGACATTCGAAATGTATGTACTTTTATATAGAAGTTTAACAAACATCACTGGCTGATAACATCGAAAGTACCCAAAAAAGAAAAACATGCGTTGACAGCTTCTTTCTCTAGCGGATATTGCAGACGTTGACGTCATATTTTAAAATGGCGTGTTTTAGTTGTTATAATCTACTTGCTATTTTTAATATTTATTTTCTACACCATATACATGTTTTTCGGCACTGATTTATTTTTTGCGGCTATTTCTCGACGAGGACTATCGATTAAAAATATAAAAAAAAATCATGCATACTCTCTATACTAAATTTCAAAATAGAATCACTTTATAACACTTTAGTCTTCCTGAACAAAATAATGTTATAAATATTTTTTTATTCATAATGACACAAGTCAATTATGTTACGGCCCTGAATACATATCATTTGAACCTCATAAAAATGGTGACAGCATTTATGCGTGCCGAATCCGCATCCTTCTAATTCTAATGCATTTCGAATCAAATTGACGATGACCGACTTGGAAATTAATTTATTTTTGTTAATGTAATAAATTTAGCTCCGATTTATTACGACGAGGTTCACAAAAATTATTTATCAACCTTTAATACAAAATAAAGCAAAATTTTAAAAACTTATGTAGGTACTAAGATAATAAGATATGATGTCATAGTCTGTACCTTGGTCTGATACATCAATATGGCTGACGGTATCACCTTTCGATAGCAAAAAAACTGGTGTCGACGTTGCAGCAGCTATGGAAATCAGCTCTTTTACTCTTTCACTTGATACATCCTGAACAACTCCTGAAAATGAAAAAAAAGTTTTATTATTATTCCACAGCGACTTAAAAAGAAGAAGGAGGTTCTACATTCGTCGGAATCTTTTGTTTTTTCATGTACGTTTCCCTACTAGAAGACGCCTGGATCGATTTGGAAAATTCTTTTTTTGTTCCTTTTTTTTGTTGAGTATATGGGACCCTTGTCAAGTGGTCTAATGGGAATTTTATCAAAATCGGTTGTGTAGTTTGGTGTTATAGGTGGTTTTTAGTTTAGAAAAATTATTTAGGTCTTGCATTGTGCAGGATGTGGGGCTTATTATTAAACTCTCAGCAGTATTACAGTACCATTTTCAAGGCGGCTTGACATCAGGCTAGCGTAATAGCTCAGCCGAATCGGTTTCAAAATTCCGAAAAAAACAATATTTTTCCCAGCTATGATAGTATGGAAGTTCAAACATTGTAATCGCGCAAAATGGCCCAGCGAAAATTATATAACATTAGCTGTTTCCCAAGGTATTACCCACGTTTTGAAAGATATTATATGTTACTCGCTGATAATGTACCTTTCTATAGATGAAAGATTTTTGAAATTGGGTCAGTCATTTTATAGTTTATCCATAACAAACACACAAACAATCAAATATTTTCTCTTTATAATATTAGTATAGATAATATTAATAAAGTTTTTGTCGCATAATGCAGCGTCAACTGTGGCCAAAAAAATTTACTGATTTTGTAAAAAAAAAAAATATTTATTATTTTACAAAGAGGATTGAAGCTTCATTAAAACCTTTTATGATAGATATATATCATCAATTTATTTGAACGAAGCAGATAACTACTGAGGTCACCTCGTATCGGTCCGAAGCGCACTCGGGGCGGCAACAGTTTGCTGGGCGCGACACCGCCGCGGACGCGGCGCAGCGCGTGCGGCAGCGTCAGCAGCGCGCGCGGCGGCGGCTCCGCGTCCGGCACCGCCACTGCAACCAGCGGGACCACGCTCTTACGTGCTCTTACTCTAACATCCCGATCTATTAGGTCCTTACATATGAAATTGCCGATTTTCAATACTGGCAACTTTAAAATCAAATATCTTGCGTTTCATTAGGAATTCCAAATTCAAATTTATTTCGAAATAAAGCCAGAAAAATATTGTTTGAAAATTCGTATTTCATTTGTTTTAACATCATTTGTTTGAGTTTCAACATTGCTATAACAACAACTATGGACAAATTGAAAATTCGCGGTATTTACGAATACGAGTTCCACCGTGGCCCCAGTGCTGCAGAAACGACTCGAAGAATTAACGACGTGTATGGACCAGGCACCGCTAACGAACGAACGGTGCGTTTTTGGTTTCAACGTTTCCGTTCTGGAAATTTCGATTTGCACAATGAGCCTCGTGGACGACCTGATACTCAAGTGAATAACGAAGAATTGAAGGCGATAGTGGAAGCGGATCCATCTCAAACCACTTCTGAATTAGCAGCAGCCTTCGGCGTAAGTGACAAAACGATACTTATCCACTTGCGCCAAACCGGAAAAATTAAAAAACTCGAAAGTGGGTACCGCACGAATTGACTGAAGCAAACCAACAAACACGCGTTGCTTGCTGCGTTTCTTTGCTTAATCGCCACAATAATGAGAGGATTTTGAACCGTATCGTGACTTGTGATGAGAAATGGATCCTGTACGACAATCGGAAGCGATCATCACAATGGCTTGACTTGACCCTGGAGAACCGGCAAAACCTTGCCCTAAGCGAAAACTGACCAAAAAGAAGATTCTGGTTAGTGTTTGGTGGACAAGTGCTGGTGTTATCCACTACAGCTTCTTGAGATCAGGCCAGACGATTACTGCAGACTTGTATTGCCAACAATTGCAAACAATGATGGAAAAGCTCGCCATTAAACAACCGAGACTGATGAATTGCTCTAGCCCACTGCTCCTTCAGGATAACGCTAGACCACACACTGCACATCAAACGATCGCCAAGTTAGAGGAGCTGCGACTGGAACCTCTGCGTCACCCACCATACTCTCCAGATCTTGCCCCAACCGATTACCACTTTTTTCAAAATTTGGATAACTTTTTACAAGGAAAATTTTTTAAATCTGATGAGGCAGTCAAAACCGCCTTCAAACAGTTCATAGACTCTCGCTCCCAGGATTTTTTTTCCAAAGGTATCAATGATCTGCCTATAAAATGGCGGAAGTGTATCGATAACAACGGTACAACGCATACTTCGATTGATTAAATAATAATTTCATTAAAAAATACTTATTTCACTTTTTTGTTACTGAACGGCAATTTCATATGTATGGACCTAATATCTCGTTAACGTCTAAAAATATGTACTTGAGAGAGAATACAGCGTATCATATCATATTTGACCAACAATATGGAAAAATTCCACACTCTTTTATTTTCTGTCAAGTTCATATTTTATACATATACATACCTAGATATATGCAATTTCTTTTAAATTACAAAATAGGTGGCTACTTTTGGCGAAAACCCGTTTTAAAACTAGACGGACTACCAATATTACTTTCAAAGGTTATTCATAAAATAGTTTAAAGGTCTTTTTAGACATTGATACAAATCAAATTAATTATCACCATATTTAGTTTTAAACAATTTATTTCAAATGAGCCACTTATGCTTCCATTTCACCTTAACAGAAAGGTGCATCTGAGTCTGTAGTACAATCTGACTCAAGGCGATCAATTTTGGCGAAATCTGATATGTTTTTGCAAAATAATGGTCAGTTCACACCGACACGCGCCTCTACGTAATGCGCACTTTTCAAGAAATATAGAACTTGTTGTCTACTTAAAAAGATACTAATTTCAGTTGCCGCTCAGTTCACAGCGCTGCGCAGCGAGCTCTCACTGCAATTAGTGTATTTTTGTGATAAAAAAGTTCTATAAAATTATGTTTAAAAGTGCGCGCCATGTCGCGTCGCGTCTTGGTGTGAGCTAAATCTACAAATTAGATTACGTTTGTATCAAAAAATCGAGGGTAAGAGCGTCCCTTAATCTACATAATAATGATAAACTCACAGTATTTGTAGGGTAGCCCCTCCGTATCCTGAGCAGGCGGTTGTATTTCTGACGGGGCCGCTGGTGGCAACTCTGTTGGTGCAGCCGGTAGCTCTTGCTCAGCAGATGGCTTCTGACTGCGGCTGCTGGTAGCTTTTACATCTTTGATATGTGAACCTGAAGCACATTCTCCCTTATTAAACAGTGAAGTCTCCCGGCGTGTATATCTGTCTGTCTGTACCCTGACCCGCATCTAAATCGGCCTGCAGTTTCTCTTCTTCGTCTGCGCTTTCCCGCTTTTTTCTTCTCCAAATATAATATGCATGTCAATGGTCAGATCACCCAAGGATGCCAAAGACCTTACAAAATGGAGAAGAAATAGCCGCAACACTTTCAATGATTTAGCTATACCTAGTTTTACCTGACGTTAACCCTCCTTGGGAATGCAATTGTAGCACAAGATGTTTGTGATTAGTCCTTTAGTCGCCTCTTACGACATCCACAGGAAGAGATGGAGTGGTGCTATTCTAACCCCGAACCAAATCGGCCTGCAGTTTAATAAATAGACGAAGGACAAATCACACTGATTGAGCTAGCCCCAAACTTAGTTAAAACTTGTATTATGGGATACTAACTTAATAATACTAACTATATTTCATATTAAATATTTAAGCGGTGATCCCACTGTACCGCGCACCGTCGCAGAACGCGGCGCGGCAGATTTTGGCATTGTATGCAAGTATCTCAGTTTGTATAGAAAACACGCCTACTCCAACGGTCTCGCTCCGCGACGGTGCGCGGTGCAGTGGGATAACCGCCTTACATGTATAAACATTCGAGACCCGGGTCAGTTTGAAAAAAGCCATTTTCCAACTTGCTGTGACTGGGGATCGAACTCAACCTCCGGTGTGGCGGACTGGCGTATTAACGGCCCAGTCCTTATTTTTAATGATTTTGACTGCTTTTTCGGAGCTGATTGGAGCCAAACTATCTTAGTAACAATATGTTAAGATATGTTAAATTGAAGTTTATTTAAGTATTAAAAAAATTGAGTTAGACAATTTATTGATTTTCATTGTAATAGTTTTCATTCAAAAACTTAGTTAAAAAGGTTAAACATTGAAGAAAATATTGGATATCTTGCGCATACGACTGAGTTAAAAAATAAAAAATACACATACATGAAGATTGATTCATGCTTAAACACGTACAATAAATAAATAAAAATAATTTATCTTTTGTAAAAAGATAGAAAAATTTAAAGTCTCCAAATTCTCAAATAAATATGGGGACGAAAACGCTGATAATGCAGACCGCTCGCTGCGCTTCTGAATTCGTCTCCAGGGTGCATGTACAGCGCAATGCGTATGTGTAGATAGAAAATATAGATTCGGGTGTTCAATCAAAAATTCCCACGGTCGAAGACTGCAGTCTTAACCACTACGCCACGGAGGTCGTCAAAGCCAGCAGTTTCTAACTTAATAACTCAGAAACTGCGGGCCGATTTGTCTGGCGAGTCTGAGGGTTGTGGGCATGCCCATCGTGACCCCGAGGGTAGATCCGAGCCATCATCCGCCGGTGCTTTACAGTCGCAGAATACATTGGTGCGTCACACCCGCTATTGAATGAATAAATGAATGAAAACTCTTTATTGCACCAATATAAAAAATAATACAATTGAGTTATTATTATATTAATTATTTTAACGACCAGTTTTTGTCCCAATGATTTTGCCTCTTTCTCTCGCTTCCATTTCTGTCTGTCTGTCGCTTTTGACCTCCACTGTCAGCTCATTGCACCACAGAACAATAAATCCCATATCTCTGCATTGCACCGCTACTTTGAGTGTTTAATAATAAACGGGCAAGTGCGAGTCGGACACGTACATGAAGGGTTCCGTACCACCGTATAATGTTTTAAAACGCTGAACACGTTTCTTGTATAACGACCCCCTTAAATTTTTAACTTTATTTTATTTTTAGTATTTGTTGTTTTTGTGGTCATAGTAATACATAATTGGTGAAAATTTCAAGTGTCTAGTTAATGTCATTATAAAGATCAAGTAAAAAACGCTGAAAAAAAAACACGTTTCTTGTATGACCCCCTTTAATTTTTTACTATTTTTTATTTTTAGTATTTGTTGTTATAGCCGCCACAGTACATAATCGGTGAAAATTTCATGTGTTTATCTATTACGGTTCAGGAGATAGAGCCCTGTGACTGACGGACAGACAGACAGACGGACAGACGGACAGACAGACGGACAGACGGACAGACGGACAGACGGACAGACGGACAGACAGACGGACAGACAGCGGAGCACAGTAATAGGGTCCCGTTTGCACCCTTTGGGTACGGAACCCTTAAAAAGTTTAACTATTGAGATGAATTTTTATAGCGTACGCAGGCAGTCAGCGACGCACCATTGTACTCTACGTGTGCAGCGTCTTAAAGGAAACGGCGCCATCTTTGGCGTTGTCCTAATAGAACGCGAATACGCGATCATCGCAAGTTCGCGCGAATTTCACTCGTACGAACGTGCGATAAAACATAGATCTCGAATAAAGTGTCAAATCATATAATAAAGTAATTGGCAATCGCGCGATTGTAAGATTTCTGTTATGATCACGCGATGTTTGCATCGCTTATTCGCGCGATGAATGTTTAGTCACGTTGTATTAGGATAACCCCTGTGTCGGCGGCCCGATAAAGACTGCAAACGATTTGAGTGAATTATAACTGTCAAAATTTTACTCAATACCTTGTGTTGGTGTTACTAGAATTGTTTCAGCAGGCCTGCTTGAATCCTTTGCTTTGGAACGATTTACGTAGGTCTTCCTGGCTACAACTGTAGCTTTCTGTGTCTTAGCAGGCACATGTTCAGCTGAGCTCGTGTTTGATAACATGACATCACTTGCGCTTGTTGCTAAAAAATATACCTTACATTATTATCTATTCATTCTAAAATCTATTGATGTCTCATTAATATAAATATGTATTATATGTTTGTATGAGCTTTTTATGCTTGTTATCTGTTGTGTTTCCCGAAATAAATAAAATAAAATAAAACCAAGCAAGGCAAACTGAAATAAAAATACAATGGTAGAACTTTATTGCCACTACTGCCTAAAGTTTGTGCCTAAATATTTTAATCGGATAGGCGGTTCTCACACATGTGATAATCGCCATAAGCTAAGTATAAACTTTTTATAAACCATATCATATCTTCTTTATTTTGGTTATAGTTTTGTTCATAGCTATCTCCAATATCTATATACAACACATTAGACATGCTACTTACTCATAGGCAACCTGTACATTTGTAAATCATACACTATTAACATTTTAGATATAATATTACATTTTGCTATTGATGGATATACAAACAAATAAAAAGAAATACCTCCACTGCGATGAATATAATCTGGTATCTGTATTTGTTCTGTTCCTTGTAATGGTATTAGATAATGTGTGTTGTTTTGATCCACATTCTAAAAATAAAATTATGTAACATTTATTTCATCATCATCATGAATTAACATAATTTTGAGAAGTTTAATGAAACATGAACATTGATTCCGTAGCCATGTGGTTATGATAAAGTAGAATAGGACCACTCCAAGTCTGCCGTTGATGTCGTAGAAGGTGACTTAGGAAATACAAGCTAAACAAAGCTTATAAACATCAATGAGACCTCTCCAACCCGTCTGGCCAGTGTGGAGAGTGTAGGCCAAATCCTCTGACTGCTCTGGCTAATATATATCTCTGGCAGTACAAAGAGGGTCGTGCTCCTGCAGTAAAGACTAAAAAAGTTTGGAAAATCCAAAAGTGCACGCCTCATAAAAAAAATAAAAATAACAATACTAATAAAAAACAACACTAATAAAATGAAATAAAAATAAATTAATAATAAAGGATAAGACAGAGACATTTTTTTAGTTCTAGAAATTATTGGTCCACTAATTTCTCCAAGACTTTTTTATTTAATTATTATTATTATTATTTTTTCGAATAAAAAATGATACGCGCCTTTTTTTTAACTCAGTACCATACCACGCAAGCGTTGTAAACCGAGCTAAGATTTTCCTTGTTATTATCTACATATATAGATATACAACACAAACGAAATGTCACCTGTATTTTTATAATAATAATTACGATTAAACTACATTGAATTAGACCGTGATCTTCGAAAGGATCTTCGACTTAGTTTTGGATAATACTGAAGCGTATAAAAAAAATGGACTTGATCAGATAAGTTTTTCGGGAGTTATCGTGACCACGCCAGTTTCCATACATACAGACACACGGACGTCCACAAAATGATTTTATTAAACATTGTTTTTATTTATTTAAAAGGCAAAATGTCTTTTAAAAATGTCATAAGTGTTGAAACTAGTGTTTTTCCTTGACATTTATGTGTAAATATTATTGTACAAGTGCGATAGAAAATAAATAGAGACACATTTAGTTAAAAAAAAACACTTGATTTTTGTAAGGCGAGAGTAGAGCACTACCTCATGCGCTTCGCTTATGAGGCGTGCAAAAGACTTGATGATGAATGACATTGATAAATATATGAACCATTATCAGGCAAATTCTGACATAATGACACTATGCTACTGTGGCTATACGAGGGCCACACCGAAAAGATCGGGAATAGACAGAAAAAAGAAAAGAGTATTGACCATTTGAATTTGACAAGTCGGTGAGAAAAATGGAGCTTACGCGGGAACATTTCCGTGCAATAATTTTTCATAACTTTCGTCGAGGTTTATCTCAAGAACAATGTCTCGCTGAGCTTGTTTCTATTTATGAACTTGAAGCACCTAGTAAAAACGACTATATATCGTTAGTATTCTGAGTTTCGTCGTGGACGTTCCTCTCTTACCACAGTCCCCTCTACTGGTCGGCCAAAAACAGCGGTAACACAAGATAACATCGATGCTGTACGCCAATTAATAAAAGAAGATAGACATGTGACATACGAGCAGATTCGGGTTTCGCTCAGCATTGGTATGACAGCTATTCAGACCATTTTACATGATGAACTGGGTGTCAAGAAGTTAATTTCACGCTGGGTGCCCCACCGTTTGACCGAGGAACAAAAGTCGGCTTGTGTTAATTGGTGTCGGTCTGCTCTGCAAGGTTCAATAGAGGGAGCTCAAATGCAGTTTACAATATCGTCTCTGGGGATGAATCGTGGATTTATTCATATGAGCCCGAAAGAAAACATCAATCGGCAGTTTGGGTCTTCGAGGGTGAGGTCAAGCCAACAAAAGTTATTCGTTCACGCAGCGTGTCGAAAAAAATGGTCGCTTCGTTTGTATCGAAAACTGGTCATGTGGCTACGATTCCTTTACAAGAACGAAGGACGGTTACTGCTGATTGGTACACAACAGTTTGTTTGCCGGAAGTCATAAGAGAACTTCGTAAAATTAATCTGAATCGTCGTATAATCCTTCACCACGATAATACGAGCTCACATACCGCACGCAAAACAAGCGCGTTTTTAAATTTGGAAAACGTGGAGTTGATGGACCATCCTCCGTATAGCCCTGACCTGAGCCTCAATGATTATTTTACATTCCTAAGAATCAAAGATATGCTATGTGGTCAACGGTTTCACGGCCCAGAAGAGGCGGTCGAAGCTTACAAATCAGCTGTTTTGACTGTATCCACTTCAGACAGGAATTACTGTTTCAATAATTGGTTTGATCGAATGCAAAAGTGCAAATAAAAGTAAACATTATTATATTATCTTTGTACTTTTTCCTATTCCCGATCTTTTCGGTGTGGCCCTCCTATAACATTGCAGTATCTATAGCATAGCTTACAATAGAATAGGCATATGAAAATAGTAGATTTGCTAAGGGTGGTGAAATAATCTTTAAATTATACGTGGTGTGGGGTTTTCTGTTTTTAACTGCCCAGGTTTTTATGTCAACACTGATTATTCATAGACTATACCTCTATTGCGTGATTTTAAACTTTTGATAAATTGTGAACTGTACTGTAATGCTCACAAAATAACATATTAATTTTCAATAGCTTACCTGTAGGTAATAGGTGTAAGTAAGTAGTTTTTTGTGGATATAGGATGTATCCTATATCCACAAAAAACTGTTAAATTGTGAACTGTCCATCTTTGGTTGGTCTTGCTTGGTGGTAGCTCGTTCTGTGTCCATAGAGTTAGAAAACAATCAGGATTTATATGATAATTTGTGAGTGATAAAATTAGAGATATTGAACCCTATCTATTTGTGCAGGTTCATTCACAATTGAACAGTTTGTCATGTATACATTATATAAATTATCGAAAATTAATAAGTTACATTGTCAGCAGTATGGTAAAATTCACAATTTATTGAAGGTTTATAATCTCGCATGATAGTTTATGAACTATCAGTGTTCACGATCATAATTCATATACAATCTTACATTCAACTTATGCAGGTAGTGACGTAGACATTTATTTCTTTCTTTGCACAGAGATACAAATTCCCGAGACCTTCAGGTGAGACACATACAATTATACAATTTTCCGCGTTGACTATCCTAACTTTTATAAGGACGGGTAGAAAACTAACCAGCATTTGCAGCGGCAGACTTCCTCCGACCAAGCAAGGGTGGACATTAGGGTCTACTTCAATCAGGTACATGACGGTAGGAGCAGGTCCTCGGGCTTCACTCGGTGTTGGTTCAGACGAATATGAAACTGTAATCCAAAGCAAGTTTTTATAAACAACTGTTGTGGTGTGGCCGGTTTGTATTTAGGTACCTAGTTAGTATTTCAATAAATAAAAGAGCACTCTGGAGTTGAATACTTGCCCTTATAGATTTCATTGGACTTCTTCATCTTTTTATTTTAGTAAATACGTAAGCCGCTACAAACTACTAAATTCGACAATAAATAAATAAATAACAATACGAAAATTACCAAAAATTATTGAATTTGATTGAACAAAACAAACCGGGTGATGCCAGTTCCCTGTTCTCGAAAGTTACACATGTTGTTTAAAAAAAAGTAACTAACACAACACAAACTAGGATGTAATGTGTAACCGATGTATCATGTTCTAGAAACTTCTAACAGGAATCCTACTAATATTATGAATGGAAAATTTTATTTGTTTTTTTGTTTGTAATAACTTTATTGTACCAAAAATTTAAGTATAAAAGACAACATAATACGAAAGAGCAAATATACAAAGGCGGACTTATCCCATGTAGGGATCTCTTCCAGTCAACCTGCGATAGATTAAGAGGATATTTACTCTGTTATATATAAGGTAGAAGCCGGTACGTATAAATTTAACTATAAGATACATATCTACACACATAAATATATATGATCATACTTACATAAATACATAAAGCAATACACATAAACAAACTATACATAAAGTATATATCTTACATACATAGGTATATATTTAATAACATATTAAAGATAAGTACTTAATTCAGTCCAAGTATGACGCAACCAGAGAGGACTTCGATAATCTAGTTATGAATCCAGTGAAGGTGCCATCCTTACATCAGCTGGAAGTAGAGATAGGCAAAGTGTTTATGTCCAAACGGGCATATTGGGAATATTCCCGGAATTTTGGGCATAAATTCATAAATGCCCAAATAAATGCCCAATCACAGGGCAGAAGAAAAAAAAAAGCTAAAAGGAGTTTTTTAGTATTCTGAAGGGCATCTATGCTTTAAATATAGTAGAAACGTTGTTGACACCATGTCGCACTAGATCAGATTAGGTTTAGGTAGTTTGTAGTAATGTAGTTTAATTTCAATTGTATTTATTTATTTTCTCCATATTAAACAATTTGTAGAAAGGTTATCTATACTTATAGAGAATTAACTGCCTTAGTGGTTCAAAGGCGTTTGCCTTGTGATCGTGGTCGTGGGTTCAAATCCCACTGGAAAGCTTGACTGTCTCGTTAATAATTGTATACATGTCATTTTTTGCCTTCGCAAATATGATCATATATCATCTTTTCATTCTGAGCTTAAATGGCACCTATCCGTGAACGCAGACAAATGCGAATTCTTTTCACTCTCTTTTCAATTCTTTTGAGTACCTAAATGTAAATTTCAATTTCTTGCTGACACTCATGCAATTCGTTCTACTGATAATCTTCTCCTTTCTGTTCCTCCTCATCGCACAAATTTTATGTCAAGTTTTTTTACCTTACAAGCTATAGACTCTTTTTACATTTTTTTTCTTTTAAGAGAAGAGTGCACTCTTATCTTTTTGATTGATGTTATTATATTATTTATTTTTCACCATCATCATTCATTATTTATATATATTGCATGTTTGTATATATTTATTTGTTATATGTATTGAGGGTATTAAAGATAGTCTTATGTACGTATGCAGGTATATTCTATAAGGTATATTTTATTGTATATTATATATTGTATTATATTATATAGTGTTAAAAGTAGGCATATATATTAGGCACATATTTTAATACTTTATTTTGTATCTAGTTTTTTGCGCCGCAACATGATTCGTATCTGTTAATCCTTATGGTTGACTGGAAGAGGACGCTTTTAGCGTTAAGTCCGCCAATTGTACCAATATTTTATTGTGGAACAATAAAGTTTTTATAAATAAAAAAAATAAGCATAGTTACTTTGTTAAATGTTGTTTCCAGTCTGGTTAGGATATTTCAGGCTTGAATCACCTGATTATTCGAAAAGAATGATGATTCCGTGCTTGGAAAGGCACGTAAAGCTGCGGGTCCTAGACACGGATTGATATACCCTTTGGGTTGTAGAGGTCAAACAGCAGTCACTCTGTGTAAAAACCAGTAACCTCGTCAAATCACCTAGGTAGGTAGCGGACGGAAGCCTGGGCTTTGAAGCGTTACCACTGAGAATGCAACCAGGAATACGCTTGGATGATGATGATGATGATGTTATCTATGTACATAGAGAAATAAATTTAGGTGGTGCGACATATTGCGTAAATTATATGAATAATGACTTGGTATTACTTGTTACAAAGTGTGTGCAAACGCTATGATATGCTTAAAATGCAGGTATACGACAAGTGAAACGTTAAAGTTTATGAAAACAATGATGTTTTCATTAGCGTTGCACTCATACCTACTAATACATTGAAAGTAGGCTTCGTTGAATTATTATCTTTTTCTTTGCTGGAAGGTGTGAAAGACGTAATTATATGTATAAATAAGCAAACGGACATCAAATGCGATATCAACAAATGAGCACCCGCGATATATGTAGTAAATTTTTTTGACAGTCTCATACATTTTAGATATCGTATAGACTTAGCACAGACAGATTTTGATGCTACAAGCATCATTTAGACTGATTGAGAGATAAAACCGAATAACACCACTATTATATCAATGGAACAAAATATATTCGTTTTGACGAGTTCTTCGATTCCCTATCAACTTGTTATAACATTTCCCAAAAATAGGTAGGTAATGCTCTGGCATAATATTTACCCCAATTTACCCGTCATCGGAAGGGGATATATGAATTGACAGGTCTTAGTTATTTTTTTTTACTGGCAAATGTTTGTAGACCTAATTATATGTTAAAATATGCAAACAGAAATGAAATGTGATGTCAAGATATGAGCACACTCATACATTAGTCGAGAGTAGTCTTCTTTGACTGCTCATCCAAGAGCCTAAACTAGGTACTGATTTGGTAGTTGGCCCCGGAACAGGAGATATTCGTATTGACAAGTTCTTTGATACCCCATCAACTTGCTATAACCTTTTTCCCTAAAATAGCATGCCGGGTATTTACGCCCGTCAACGGCAACAAACAAATTGACAGGTATATGTTCACATTTTTTACTGGAAAATGTATATGATAAATTAAGCAATCAGACATTAAATATAACGAAATCTGTACGGTAATTTTACCACACTGACGGGTAATGCATATAATTTGCAAAGTTTTTTAATAATGAGGGGTCTTAAACTTACTTAACTTCGTGAAAATTACTTAACTACCCATAACTATTAGCTCTATTAACAATATTGTTTGTTTTCAATGTCAAAATAGAATAAAAAAATAAATGCCCAGATAAATTCCCAAGGGAAGGAATTTATCGGGCATCTATTGGGAATATTCCCAATGTGCCCGAAATACCCGGGCATTTGCTCATCTCTAGCTGGAAGTGAGTTCCATTATTATTATCCAATTTATTTTGTTTTTATTTGCCTTGCAAACGATAACGTGCACGAGACTCGTCTAATCAAATCAATCACACATCATGCATTATACGAAACTAGAAATATGAGCCAAAAGGCTTTGACCATTCCCAACAAGAAGAAGTCAAAGGGAGACAACTTTCCACATGGTGGACAGCTGTAAAAATGAATACCATGAGGGCACTAAGCATCTGCCTACTTGACATTTAGACAACCCGGGAAGGCAAGCATCCTGGTGGGCAGTGGTACAAAAAATGCTGGCCCGTCGCGGCCAGCCCAGCAGGCCAACAGTCAAGCATACTTAGTTTGAAAAATATTCTTATTTAAATACCATTTTTTATTTCTATTTGGCTTCTTTACACAATATTTTAAATGAGCGAGTATAATCAACTACTACACTACACTACACTACACAACAACTGTAACTCAAGGTTATTACTTTCTGGTAACACTGTCATAAAAACGCGCGGGTCTGCGGGAGCCATTGAAATATAATTCTCTAGAATCGTAAATAATCCCGAAAAATCATTCCACGCGATATGTACCGCGGCGGGAGGGGCTTAAAATATGAACAGCGCGGCGCGACAGTTCGCCGTGACACTCTAGTCGTCCTGTTGCGTCGCAAGAAGTTTCCTTTGATAATATTGCTGTGTTTTTACGATAATCGATTCATTGTGCCCTGAAGTGGTGTAAAAGATATACAGACATAAAAATTAGTTATTCAAAAAAAAAGTAACACGTAAACAAGGTTATTTATTTTAGCGTAACGTACTGTGCGCGTTGTACCTCACCGCTCGTTGCGTTGACTGCCCCACCCGACCGACGACGACGCTTGACCTTGTCGCGACCAATCGCATGCATCTTTGTCTATGTATGCGTTCGAGTGTTTCGTTGTAATTACTGTTCGTTTGTTTGCGTAAATGGAATCAGAATCGAAGCGGTGAATGTAGGAGCAGAATTCTAGAGAATTATTGTTCGTAGGCGGGAGCCATTGATTTGACGTTTGACGCAAGCTTGGTGTTGCAAGACTTGCAACTTAATATCTCTGCTTGCAACTCTTGCAAGTGCCTGTTTCTTTTGGGATATAGTTCATTTGACTACAAAATTTAAATTAGGCACCAGGCCGCCCAGCCTCTCGCCGCGAAAAGCAAAAAAGAGAGGCATACCTTCTAAAAGAGATAGAATCTGCTAATTTGGTTAAAACCCATCTTGTCTCTTTCCCTCTTATCGGCATTTACTGTTGCTAGACTGAGACTTCGCTAGACGTCAAAAGTAAAAATGTCCACTGGTTGTGAAAACCGAGGGAGGAAATGGTACTAATAACTTTTAATAAACTCAATGGTCTTGCAGCAAGGCCATTGAGACCACTCGTGCAAATCCTTCGCATCATCGCATGCGATCAATACAAAAATGCGCCCGTTTGGAAACTCGTCCCGAATAGCACTCTAGGTGTAACGTAAAGTAAAGATGCTCACAAATGCTTGGATGGGTGGGTCATATGCCTGTTTAAGTACCTAGTTGTACCTATACATAATTTTTATATTTATACATTCATCATCATCATCAGGTCTTTTTATACATTATAGGGTGAAAAACAAAATATAGGTAGGTACCTACCTAATTAAGCAGGTAGATAGGTACCTAATGATTCTATTTCAAGGGTAGATCAAATGATTGTAAACAACTTTCTGGAGTATTACGACTATTGCGAGTAATGTATGTACCTACTTAATATATACCTACTTATGTATTTTTTATTACTTAATAACCCGGATCAGGTGATCAGCCAAGGGCCCCGACATCGTTAATCCGGCTCTCCCTGTTCGAGAGGAGAGTGAAGAGGTAAAGCAGAGCTCTGAACATGCTCTGAAGCACCAGGAAGGGGGTTAGAAGCGGACGACCGTGATTATTGGCTAACAACTACTATTTTGTTAGTACACTTAGGTATGTATATTATAAGTACATACTATCACCGTATCACGTCTTTATCCCGAACGGGGCAGACAGAGCATTTTGGGTGTTGCGGCTCTAAGCAGACAGAGCCCAGGGCCGCAAGACTTAGGGTCAGTTCCCACCGAGACGCGACGCGCGACGTAGCGGGCACTTTGTAAGAAATATAGAACTTGTTTACTAGGCAAAAAGATACTGATTGAAGCAGCTGGTACATTCTATTTTTTTTTCTTTTCTCCCATTACAACAAGGAAGAAAGTAAAGTAAAAAATGTTAGTTTTTAAAAACATATATTCATAAATACCGCAAGTTACAATATAGTTAACTAAGCATTGGCTACAATCCAATCAGTAAAAGCAGAGACCTTCGCGTTGACTCCAGGGTAGTAGCTATCGGCACAGCCGAAGCCCCAGGATGTGATTCCGACGATGACGTCTGAGTCGTGGGCGAGGGGTCCCCCGGAGTCGCCCTGGCAGGCGTCCTTGCCGCCCACGTCGAGGATGCCCGCGCACAGCATCTCGTCCGTGATGTCGGGCCACTGGCTGTACCCCGGCTGGGTCTTGAGGTAAGCGTAGCGTTCTGCGCACAGTTCGTGGTTGATGATGTTTATGTCGACGTGGTTTAGCTGCTCAGGGCTGGAGCCGCCGGACTGGAAAAAGAGCAAGATAAGTATACTACTACAAGCATTTTTTTAGGACTAAACAGTTTTATTTATGGAATAAGTAACTGGCGCAAAGATTTCTGCCACGGCCGTTGACTTGCCCGCTCGCCAATCGCCGGCCGCCAAGAGCTCGGTAGCGGGCGGTGACATTCATACGGGAGATTTTGATATGCAATCGTCTTGCTTGATGTCTTTGGTTTTTATAATGAAACAAGATACATATGACAGAATGTATTTTTTATTTTGTTCAAGAGTACTTCCTTGAATAGATATATACCTAGCTATCTATCTATCCATATTTAAGAACTATGCTCTTGTCGGTGGAGTATGGATTCTCTTCTATTTGTCTTTATCATCTGCCAGTTGTTTTACTTCGCTGTACGACACGACGTAGCAGATATAATTCTTTCCAACTTTCCAGGTGTTAGCAACGAGGTTCAAAATCACCCGGCGGCAAATTAATTTTATCCCCCCCCCCCCTGTCGCCTAAAATCTGTGGCGGCACATCTGTGGAGGTGGTGTGTGGGCGGCCAATTTCCAGTCGGCCCAGGGCGGCGAAAACCCACGCTACGCCACTGGGTTGTCGTATCCATTATACTTAAGTTATTGGATTTTTATTTTTAATGAAACCACTACTGAGACGTGATACTGTTTACTTACGGAGAGGGCGCCCCATCCTATGGAATAAACAACGGTGTTATCAGACAAGATGTAGGTCGGGCCAGCGACGCGCGCTACTCCAACAGTGGAGGACAGCACAGCAGCGGACGTCAGCTTGATGATGGCGATGTCATTGTTGATGGTACGCGAGTCGTACCCCGCGTGCAGGACCAGTTCGGACGCGGGGATGACTTGCCCACCGCTGGAGGCGAACGACGACCCGAGCCGGACTTGCCACTGCGTAGCCCTGTCACCCCTGTACGAACGGAATAAATTTGTTTTAATCTTTTTTTATGAAAATTTATGTACGCAAGTTTCCAATACGCCTAAAGATATTGTTTATAATAACCGACTTCAAATACGGAGGAAGTTATCAATTCGTCGGAATATTTTTTTTATGTAGGTATGTTCCTCATATACTCGAAGACGCCTGGACCGATTTGGAGAAATCTTTTTTTTGTTTGAAAGGTATACTTTCCAGGTTGTTCCTATATCTAATAGAAATTTTATTAAAATCGGTTGTGTGGTTTGTTTCTTAAACGAAAATAACTAGAAAAAATATGTCGTCTAAATATTTAGCTTTTCTGGTATTCAAGTCGGTTTTTTTTTGTTTTGGAAGAATATCAATAATGTATAAATGAACATTTTTATAGGAAGCTTTGTACGCCATAGCATAACTGTGATGTTATACTTTTTTGGAGTCAAATACTGTTCTTAATATCAGTTTTGCAATATAAAAAATATGACATACTCATAACAATGAGCTGCTGATAGAACCGAAGTGGTGGTGATGAGCGATCCACCGCACCATTGCGTCCACCAGATTCCCCAGAAGTGGTACTGCATGTTGCTCATGTAGGGGTACTGGTCAATGGTGGTCTCCTCGCCTCCCACAATCTTGGAGACATGCTTGGGCGCCGCTAAAAAGATTTAGATACATTTTATTTCTTATTCACATACTTACCTAGAGGTATTTTCAATAGGTACTCACGTTTTAGCAATCTGATAAACAAATTGCCCGTTCAAAAAAATTTTAATGATATTTCGTTTTTTAACCGAACCCTCCTTTCTGTCTTCCCCTTTTATGCCCCACATGATTAATGGACTAGGTAGGTAATAAATTCGTTAAACTGCTTTTTATCGTGTTTTTTTCTTTGTGGCTTTGAAGATTTTCATAGACGTCTCAACACTGCGTCACAAGCTCCCACTCCAAACTCAGATGCTCTGTGAATTTCCACTAATTTGGTACTGAAAAATTCGTCATTTATTTTTGAATAAATAATCTAAACTGGCGGACCAAATTTTTTTTGCCCCGTCGTCATCAACTGAACAACTTTCCGCAATAGGGATATTGCGGTAAGTTGTTTAGTATTATGATTTATGACTAAGGGTAACGAGTTATGTTATGACACATCTCTCAGCACGGAACAGCACTTTCCTATGCTGATATTCTGTTATGTTGCTCAGAACAGTTATTTGCTAAAGCAAGAGAGAACGACGGAACGCTGCAGCATGGCCGGTGCTGAAGTGAAGGTTCTGTCGCTCTCTCTCGCTCAAGCAAATGACGCTTCTTATTATGAGCGACAGAAAAAGATAGCAGCACAGAAAAGTGCTTTTCAGTGCTGACGGATGTGTCCCAACCCTACACGTATCCTTAAAATTGTTTGTAGGTAATCAAAAAGAAATGTAAGTCTACTTACTTAGAATAATGAAATAGATAGGTACATACCAATGGCGGCTCCCACCAGGGCCAGTAGCAGAACGAGGGAACGCATCGTGTATTGATCACGTTAGATGTAAAAAAAAATACATAGCTTCTGTATTTATAAGTAGTATACCGTAGGTACCTAAGCCCATAATCCTTGTTTAGATAATCTGCAGTATACATAGATACTAACCTACCATAAATCTTAGTGCGATATAAGAACCAGTAGTTCTCTGAGTAATCTATGATAAGTACATACCTACTACTAATACATAAGTGAATGAAACTATTTATGTTACCGGCCAAGTCAGCCTTTTAGGACAAACTAGTATGAACAAACTGTCACAAATTTGAACAATACCTAAGTTCTTGATAACAAAAAATATATTTTCTTACTAAAACTGTTTTTTATCCAGGAAAACTTATCGGAAATATGTTGTTTCTCAATAAACTAAAAGTGTGATACTTACTATACTTATATCATTAAAAATTTTGTACAATAGGCCCATAGGTATGGGTCTAGATAACCCTTCAAACTATTTCATGAACTACTGTTTACAGTTTAAAGTAAGAACGTTAAGCTTTTCTTAGCATTTTTGTCAAAAAAAGACTGTTTTCCGCGCCGGCTTATACCTAGTTAGACAGAAAGAATGACGGAACGCCGCGGAATCGGCGATGCTGCCGTATTCTCGCTCTAGCAACCGTGCGATAGAAAAGGATAGCAGCAAAGTAAAGTGCTGTTCCGTGCTGACAGATGTGTCCCAACCCAACTCTTAAGGCGAAGATATAGGCAAATGGCCTTGAAGTATGAAATAAATTGTTAACTCGTAAATATGGTGATAATTTCCATATTGCTCTACGTCATGCACTAGATAGCCCTTTAAATTATTTTATGAACTGCCGTTAAAACTATTATTGGTGATCCGACTAGCTTTAAAACTTGCCGTGGCCACTTTTGGCGGAGGCAAGTTTTAAAGCTAGACGGACTAATGTAAATAATTTCAACGGTAGTTTATAAAATAATTTAAAGGGCTATCTAGTGCATGACGAAGAGTAATATGGAAATTATTTCCATATTTACGAGTTAACAATTTATTTCAAATGAGGGCGCCACTTCAAGGTCATTTGCCTATATCTTCACCTTAACCGATTGGTATTAAACTAACTAGATAAGCAAGTAGGTAGATAGAATTCTTACTACCTGGTTATCACAAGATTTTCGGGTTATGCAGGACATATTTACCTACAAAGCAGAACTCCTTAAGTAGGTACCTCTATAAATGTATACTAATATTATAAAGCGGAAGAGTTTGTTTGTTTGTTTAAACGAGCTAATCTCAGGAACTAATGGTCCGATTTGAAAAATTCTTTTTTTGTTGGGTAGTCCATTTATAGAGGAAGGCTTTAGGCTATATAACATTACGTTCCGACAACCACGCGAACGAAGTCGCGGGCACAGCTAGTGTTTTGATAAATCTTTACGTTACCTAACTTATTGATACTGGAAATACATAGGTATGTATTTTTTTTAATCTCAAATGTATTTTTGACAATAGCAATCCTCTTTTTATATTCTGTGCATCTTGACTCTTCGTTAAGGCCGCACCTGAATTTTCCGTGGTCCAGTGCTGCCCCCATTTCAAATAAAACGGAGACATCTTCCCTGATAAACTAAAAGTAACCATTGTCAAACCCATCCACAAAAAAGGAGATACGACTAATCCAGATAATTTTCGTCCAATAGCACTTCCAACAACTGCTGCAAAAATTGTAGAAACGGCTATGAGTAACAGACTATATTCATTTTGTGAAAAAAATAATATAATTGATAAAAACCAATTTGGGTTTAGAAAAAATTGTTCTACCAGTCAAGCCGTGTATCATTTTATGCAAAAAGCGCTGGAATGTATAGATAACAAAAAATATGCAATAGGTCTCCTACTGGATATGACTAAAGCATATGATAGAATATACTTTAGGATCCTACTTTCAAAGCTCTATGGCATCGGTGCAAGGGGAATTGCCTATAACTGGTTCGAATCCTATCTAACCAATCGCCAACAATGTGTGGAAGTCGAACACACTAATCCTAAATCTGGATCGACCGCACTCTATCGCTCTAGCAAATGTGATATGCCTAATTCAATCCCGCAAGGCAGTGTACTTGGTTGTCTTCTTTTTTTAATATATATTAACGACTTGCCTAAAGTGATAAACGAACATTGTATTCTTATTGCTGATGACATCTCTATTGTGTTCCCCTCTGAAAGTAATTTGACATTAAATAATAATCTTTCCCAAATTTTTGCTGACATAACTAACTGGTTAGAGGATCATAACTTAAAAATAAACTTATCCAAGACGAAAATTATGCAATTTAGACCCTACCAAAAACCCGCATTAAGAATTAATTTTGTATTTAATGGAAGTACTATAAATTGCGTTGACAGCTGTACATAGCTAGGTATAGAACTTGATACGAGTATTACTTGGAAACCTCATATTCAAAAAATAAAAAGTAAACTCTCTAGCTTTGTATATGCATTGTTAGGGCTAAAGCGCAGCACTGATTTAAAAGCTGCACTCTCCGCGTTCTATGCCTTTGCCCACTCACAGCTACAGTATGGCATCATCCTATGGGGAAATAGTACTGACGCGATGACGCTGACCAACTTTTTACATTGCAGAAGAAATGCATTCGTATCTTAGCGAACCTAAGGAATAGGACTGACAGTTGTTGACCCTACTTTATTGAATATAAAATATTAACTTTAACGGGAATCTACATACTCGAGATTTGCAAATTTGTTAAAAATAATGTAACACTTTTTAAAACGAGAAAACAGGAACGAGAGTATAATATGAAAACACGTTTCGAGGGAAAGCTAAGCCTTCCATCTAGCAGACTAGAATTAGTTAGCTCAAGTACATTGGTGATGTATGTAAATATATACAATCAAATACCAGAGCATATTGCACTTGAAAAAGATAAAAAGAAATTCATAACATCTCTCAAGGATTTTTTGATAGATAAATGTTTTTATACTCTGGAATAGTTTTTTGGCAAATAAATACTTACCTATTACTTGCACGTAGAATATTATTATTGTGTAAAAAATTACCAATTAGCATCAATATTTAATTAATATGACATTGAGATGAAATCTATTTTTACTGACACTGCTTTTAAAACTTGTTACTATAAGTGTTTAATATTATTTAGATTGGTTTCAATATTACTTTGTGTTTATATAATGTTAGTAGATATATTTAATTGTAGTGCCCTTGCAGGGTTCCATGCTGTACATTACTATTTATAGTGATTTTGTTACCACACATGGAAACAATAAACAATTTGAATTGAATTGACACCATTCAAAATTTGCTATTACCAATTCCTAGATAACCCTTCAAAGTATTTTATGAACTACTGTTTACAGTTTAAAGTGAGAACGTTAAGCTTTACAACGCACATTTGCGAAAAACGGCCACTTTTGGCAAATGTGCGTAGTAAAGCTTAACGTTTGCAATTTACACTTTAAATGGGGGCAGCACTGGACCCCGGAAAATTCAGGTATGGCCTTAATAATTTTACCTACCTACAGTAGGTAGGTATATACAACTTACTTCGTCGTCTTGTATTTGGCTAATCAACCTTTATATTTTACGCATTGTTTTTATATTGTAAGGTTCTATTCTTCTAAATATTAGATTTGTTGGTAAAAAAAAAAATTGGTTTTTATAAATAAACTGGATTGTCTGTGTGGTGATTGGCTCTCTTAAAGATCTTTATTCTTTTGTCGGTGAAGACGACAATAACACCATATCATAATATTGAACTTGGCTCCTATTTTCACATTTATGTTTTGAATGGGATTTATAATAGGTATGATGACGTATTATCACTATAAATTATCTTTAATCTACTAATTCATATCTTCATGTGTCATATATATATCACAATCCCTGAAAATCATAATCATCAATATCAATTAGATTTAAGGCAGTAAATATTACCTGTTTATCTCACAATACAGGGTGGATTTGAATTTGTTGGTATTCGTTTAAATATCCACTATTACTCATGATACAGAGTTAACTAATAAAACGTCAATCAAAAGTCGTCGTTTTCATATTAGATGTCCCAGTGCCTAACTGAGGCCACAGTAGACAGTATGCTGAGGCACTAACCGCTGCTATAGGTACTAACGCCATAGCAGTTAGGAATTGGGACATCGCGTATCGTCAAAAAGCACATGAAAAAGAAATAAATAACTTATACAGGCTGACTTTTTATCCACCTGCTAAATGTTTGGAGCAAGTTCAGTCCATGATACTGAACGACTTTCTATAAAAAAATGTTATTAATTTTTTTTATTGTTTTTTAAAAACTTTTTTTATAGAAAGTAGTTTAGTATCATGGACTGAACTTGCTCCAAAAATTTTGCAGGTGGATAAAAAGTCACCCTGTATATTACCATACCTATTCGTTCCTACTTTAAACGAAAATTGGAATTACCTACTATACCATAGAGGTAGGATTGTTGTAATAGGTACAAACTATCTTAGGGTCATCATAACATAATAGCACAATGCGTGCGCGCGACTCGATTGACGCCGATGATTTGATACTTTGTTATTTTGCTTACTTTTAATTATTGCATCAATTGCAGTATTGTTACCGTACAAAATATACTTTATGTGAGAATATTAAAGTGATGTGATATTAAATGCATCCTGTATAACGCGAGTATTGATCGCGCGCCCACTTCTAATATTATACGGATGTATGTTTAAAATATAACAGTGGCAATGGCAAGAGTTGATTTGATTTCAGTCTTTCAATCATTTTTTAAATAGGGAACTAGTTAGTACATTTTATGGTAAAAATAACACATCGCTTTGGTAAATACTTTAATTGGAATGTAATTTAGCTTAATACAGCAATAAAAAATAATACATGGGTATGCAATAAAAAAATAAAAAGAGCCTAAAGTCGACAGGGTCAAATAAGCCCCAAATGAGTACCTACGTACAGCGTCAAACAGATTTTGACTTTGACAGCCAAGTGTCGGAGTGCAATGTGTTCGTTAATGTATGTATGTTTGTGAGGTTTTTTATTCCGTCACAACTTTTTAAATCAGGCAATCGTGTTTTTTTTATTAATAAACATGACTTGTATTTGAGTGTGACAAGGTCGGCAATAGAAAATGGGCATTTGACATGAGTCAATCCCAGTCAAGTAGGTACTTTATTTGGATCTAGATAAATAAATGGAAGGCCATGTGATAATAATATTAAACCACATGGCCTTCTATTTATTTATTCAATACTTGAGCCTGTCGACTTGAGCTCACAAAATCCAAATATTCTTAGAGTATGGCGATTCGAAATTCAATGCTTTGGTTACAAAAAATTTGAGTAGGTAAGAAACAAAGGATACATCACTTTGCCTAACAAATATTTACAATGAAAGCGAGGGCTGTCATAAAAGCATATTCAATCCTTCATCTACGTATATTTTCTCGCAAAGCACATAGTCTAGTCATCTTAAGGTTTGGCCTTGGAATGTTAGGGAATCAGCTGGATTTTTATATAAGTACACCTATAGTTTGGTATTTTAAATGTTGTCTCAAAAGTCACATAGTGTCACGTGATTGCGTCCGTAGATACTCAAGGTCGAAGGTGTCAAAAATCGTTATTTTTTTTGCAATATCTCTTCCTTTACCTCAAATCGTATTTCCATGTATGAGGAAGTTGTGAAAGAATACTTATGTTTCATGAAATAATTCTAATGTTTCATGAAAGAATACTTGAGAATCAAATATTCAACAAATTATTAATGAAATATTTTTTTATAAACTTTAACCGTTTTCGAATAAGAAATGCTCAGCAATGGAAATTTGTACTTTAAAGTTTAATACAATCTCCAAATAATAATGTTTAAAAATAGCTATCTAACAATATCCCATATTATAGGTTAGACGAGAAAAAATAATATCATACCACATGTATAGCTGAGGTACCCTAATTCCTTTTTTTTACATTTTATTCACCACTTTGTCCGTGTTATTCATATGTATCATTCAAAATTACTAACTACAACGCAATCACGTGACCCTGTGTGACTTTTGAGACAACATTTAAAATATACCAAAATAAAGGTGTACACAAAAATCCAGCTTATTCCTCTGATACCGAGGTTGCCCTATATCTTTTTGCTTAAATGACTGGACTAGTAATGTAGTAGTACACGATAGATGTAAGACGGCAAGACGGGCCCATAGACCTAGATTTTTTTTACTGGACGGACCGAATCCGCCGCGTACTTTCATGTTAGTCAATGATATCACTTGATAGTATTTTCATTAAATAATGCAGAAGTGGCTCCCGCGGCATAATTAACTTTGTTGGGATAAATTACTGAAATTAATTTTAATATCTTACCGCAAACTTTTTTTTATGCGTTTAACTGCTTTCAATTTTTTATGCGTTTGTATGGATCTGTATGCACGGTGCCGCCGGGGCACCGTCTGTACGGGTCGCCGCGCGCTTGTCTTTTGTTTGCGCGTTGGTGCTGAACAAATGTAAACAAAACCCAATCGTGCTGCGCCGCAGCAGCGCGAGTAAAAACTCTTTTACGCAATAAACTAACGATTACAGTGATGCTTTAATTACGTCTGTAGCCTAAATCAGCACCAAGCATTATTAAATAACGGTTGCTATGCTACACACTTATTCACACACCTTGGCGGTAAGATCGAATATACGTAGATGAATAAGCTGATATAATTGCTTGAAGTCAGCTTTGTTTTTTGACAAATACTGTCGAACCGTCAATGACGGCCCGAATAAGTGTGTAGCAACCGTAAGCTTTTATTGAGCGACAGATAGAGGTAAATTTATGGTTATTTAGCAGAACATTTTCATATTATTGGAGAACTAAGGTGGATAGAGAACATGTGTGAAAATAAAAATTGAAAATAATATCGTAATGACATAACCAACGTAGGAAAAAAGTATGAAGAAAGCAAAGCAACACAAGTCGAATACAGAGTATATTTTCCACTGCCTAAAATATTACCTCTAGATTTGGCGAAATATGGAATAGCATATTGACACTTCTTTCATCACCTGCGACGTTTATTCGAGGGCGATGAAAACAAGTCTCAGAACAGAACACAGTAATAAACCCACCTGGGCCGAAACGACGTTTATTCGAGGGCGATGAAAACAAGTCTCAGAACAGAACACAGTAATAAACCCACCTGGGCCGAAACGACGTTTATTCGAGGGCGATGAAAACAAGTCTCAGAACAGAACACAGTAATAAACCCACCTGGGCCGAAACGACGTTTATTCGAGGGCGATGAAAACAAGTCTCAGAACAGAACACAGTAATAAACCCACCTGGGCCGAAAGCGAGGGTGCTATGTTATCTGATGCTTTCTTTACCACCGCCCACGGTGCGTTTACAATGTTACCAGCTCCCTGGTCCTGAAGTGGAATATCTAGAGGCTTTAACGTGGCCCGGGACACTTAAAAATAATTTAGACTCGATTAAAATATGTGACGAAAAATTCAGACACGACTAACGCATTTAAAGCATGCGTAAGCAATAATATAATATGTGATAAGGCAATTCGTCAGTGTCAGTCACCCTCGACAGTACACATGTGAGGGGCGTGAGTTCGAATCTCATTCGTGACGGAATCTTTGATCACATATTTTCAATTAAGATATTGTTATGAGCATTGTATTGCTGTATAAATCAATAATTTAGACTCGGAAAGTCAAATTTCATTTTCACATTTCGCCATACCTATCTTGGAACCCAGTATCACGAACTGACTTGGAAAAATTAAGCACTGGAGAACAAAAAATATCAGTACACATTATTCTCAAACATTACTCGTATTTCATACGTATAGTAGAAATAAACGCCAGCCAGAAAAGCCTTACGAAGCGTAAGCGGGATAGTTACAATTCTTCTAATAAGGCTTTGGTTTAAATATAACAGAGACAATGATAAACTATCGCCGACGTACAACGGCTATAACCTCTAGCTATATATTTAACTGTTCAATATACTTTGCAAAATATAGGATGAATATGGTGCACTATCTATTACAGGATCTGACAAAATATACTGAAATTATTTTAAATTCAGTCCATGATACTGAACAACTTTATAATATAATACCCAAGAATATAATTGGTGGCTTCCCATACAAATGGAACGATCAGCTGAGAACGATGAAAAATATTTTTTGCATTCAATACTAACTCGGATTGGTATTGAATGCAAAAAATATTTTTCATATTTCGATATACATATGTTTCTCGGGGAAATGAGACTGAATTCACCATGCATATTCAGTATATTTTGTTTAGAGATGATCGCAAAACCTCCCAGATGGTACATACCTCAGCCCATGAAACTGAACAACTTTTGTTCTACAAATTTCACGAAACCCAAAAAAATATTTAAATTTTCATACAAACTGATCAGCTGATCGAGTCAATTTGTATAAAAAACCGAATTTTAATTTTGGCTTTTTAGGAATGTCGTAGAACCAAAGTTGTTCAGTTTCATGTACTGAGTTACAACCTGAGAGGTTTTGCGTTATTTCATTAAGTCGTTGTATACCTGTCTAATGTATATTTTAATAAGGCCTTGTCGCTTGCGTTGGAAATTTATAGTTTCTCGACTAAACCATGATCCATTCTAGACTTTACAAAGTATAACTATAATAACTTAGTAATAAAAAAATCTCTAATCTAACAATATTTAAGATCTAAGGTAATAAACTAATAAAGCTTTCGTTTTATGATGATTAAACCAATTTATACCAAAGTTCGTGAAATATTTACATTACAAAAACTCTTAAACATGAATAATTGATCGTTTAAATTTATTACTTAGTTATAGTCACAATAATTACTTATAAAGGCACTATGCCTAACAATAATACATAGTTTTACAGCATGTTTCATTATGAGTTTTGAAGTACTAATTACGTCAGTTAAGACGAAAAGTAAGGTACATTGGCGTCTTCATTTGATAAAAGAAAGCCCTTCAAAATATTTTATCGGCAACCGTTAGTAAACAAAAAACCTAATGCCGTACTCTTCGTCTGAACCACAGGTGGCAGCACCAATGTCAATGTGGTGCGATCGATTGATGAAATGTCTTGCCTCTGGCTACTGCTATCGTATTGCTAAAACAGTTTAATGCTGCTAACTAGTTACGCATTGTGGAAAACATCCATTCGTTCACTAAACGGTACTAAGGCATTAACGTGAAGCACTAAGTATGTATATTATATTTTATTATTAATTTAGGGCAAATATCGAAAATCTGGTCAATTGGAATTGTCAAGTACGAGTAGTTATTATATTGTAATAGATTAGTCTGTGTCATGTATCATCTCCGACCATTTGCTAATAATATTGGACAATATGATACCAGGTCATGATTTTGGGTATCGGCGCAGTGTATTTTTTTTGTAGGTCGACGAATTATTAAGGCCTTACCTGAATTTTCCGGGGTCCAGTGCTGCCATTTAAAATAAATCATTTAAAAAAAAACGGACATCATTTAAAATTTTGCTACTATCAAGTCCTAGATAACCCTTCAAAGTATTTTATGAACTACTGTTTACAGTTTAAAGTGAGAACGTTAAGCTTTACCACGCACATTTGCGGAAAACGGCCACTTTTGGCAAATGTGCGTAGTAAAGCTTAACGTTCTCATTATAAATTGTAAACAGTAGTTCATAAAATACTTTAAAGGGTTATCTAGCATTTGGTAGTAACAAAATTTTAAATAATGTCTCCGTTTTCTTTGAAATGATTTATTTTAAATGGGGGCAGCACTGGACCCCGGAAAATTCAGGTACGGCCTTAACTAAGTAAAAACTTTTTAACTCTGCTAGGTTCCAAATAATGAGATACGTGACGTAAGGTTTTCGATATTTACCGTAAAATATTTTAAATGGGATAAAATATGATAAAAGTGTCACTGCTACGTTACTTAGCACGTTTAGATTAGGGTGAAGAGTAGGGTTCAGTGGCGACCTCATTTGAAATGAATTATTTAATTAGCAGAATTTAAAAATGTTTTCAAATGACCACCACTATTTAAAATATATTTTTTAAATCGTAAAACGAACGGTAATAAATTCTACTAATTATAAAATTTGTTTCAAACGAGGGCGCCACTGAACCCTTCTCTTCACCTTAATCATGTGTTTTTTATTTTATTTTTGTAGTACCTAGCCATTTTATAAATAAAATATAAAAAGGCCAGCTACGCTACGCACTATAAATGTTGAAAAACTACGATCATGAAGAAATGATTGTCTGTTAAAGTTTTTTTGTTGTGTTTTAGGAAAACTTTAGTTAATATAGCGCAGGGTAGGTGGAGAAAAAAATCGTGATGATTAAAAAATTATCCAACCTGATCTATGGGCTGTTTGACATTTAGGATTATATTTTAAGATATTTTTTAAAATATTCTTTCTATAAAATAAATAAGAAAAGAAAACTACAAAATGCGAACACTGCAACCGATATGAATGTAGACGTCGAATTGCTGTTATTGAGCTAGGTGGATTTATATACATCCTCCGCCATAGCCTTATTTCTTGCTAAAACCTCACATTTTCCGGGAAATAAAGTATTCTATGAGTTATTCCAGGTAAAAAGCTATCCACATGCTTTCATTCTTATCCGTTCGGACATTTTTGATTACGTAGATAGCAAACATCTAAGTTTCACATTTATAATACCTACCTACTATTAAAAGTAGGATTACCTATATCTCGGAGTACAAATTGTATGCGGGCGAGATAGTTCTCGCGAGGCCTTTTGGCTATAGTCCGACCACTTCGTGAGCGACCCTCCGCGGGGTGACAGACGGTGGCGGGGACGAGGAAGCACGTCAGTTTTCTTTTTTTTTGGATTGCCCGTGTTGCCCTCCCCGCTCCCCCGCCCGCTACCTCCCCGCTCCCTGCCGACATCTGATACCTCGTCCCCGCCACCGTCTGTCACCCCGCGGAGGGTCGCAAGTGGTCGGACTATAGTAGGAAAATCGCTTTCAGACGCGAGACGGTCTTAAATAAAAAGATAATCCGCTTCCGTGCCAGAGCGAGAGCAGTTCCATAAGGGAGAGCTAGTTTTGCGTGGCACTTCTTGGTTTAATATTATTGTAGTGCCTTTAGGAACGAGATCTACTAAAAGAAGCTAAACCGCCTCACGCGCGAGGCCCTATAGACCACGAGGCTAGCTACGCCATTGCATGACACTGCACCACAAAAACGTGTGGCACTCGGGGACTGCCGCGGTAAAGCTATTGCATACGACGTTAGACGATGCACGGCTTTCAACGCCGCGCCGCTGTGCCGGTGTTAGGTTTTATTTTCGTTACGGAATTTCTTGATTCGGTCGCCGCGCTCAAAGCCCGCGATAAAAGCTATGTAATAGCTTAAAAATAGTTTTGGTAATTTCTAATATATTTCCGTTTGAAGTGAACAATCTTCTGCGTAGTTATCAATCTTTAAACAGACAAAACAATTTCTTCGCCGACTGCACTATTAAAAGAACTGAATTGTTATGTGTCGTATGGATTGCATACATGATTATTATAATTGTGCTACGGTACATGCCTACACTTATACTGTTATAATATTTGGCAGGTCTCAAGTCTGTTTATAATTAAATTACCAGCTAATTTCTTACAATAAACTGTAACAATGTTTCAATTATATCCTCAGTCATAGTCAAAATGTTATTTATTTATTTATCTAAATTATTATCAATTCATAAATAACGACGAAACTTACTTTATTATGCATAAATAAATACTTACACTACTCTAACCAAGTACGAATACACATTTCAACTAAGACTACCCTTCTTAATCTAATTGGTGTTCACCTTACATATCAATGTCTTATATTAATATATGATGCAATACGTATATATAGATTTGTAATATACGTGACTTACATAAAAAATATCGCGTAGCCATCTTTTGTGAAAACTTTTCAATTCTTTTGGGGTTTTCAGGTTGAAAGCCAGTCTCGCATCAGACACAAAGGTCAAAAGACTGATTTAAACGCGATCATGTCATGTCTGACTATGAGGCCTGAAACATCATTAAGCGGAGACCCGCGACGGGTTCAGTCCGCCTCTAACATAAACTCTACGTGCAACAGAGACACGTGACCCGCAACGGTTTCAGCTATCTCTATCGCACGTAGGGTTTGTGACAAAGACGGAATGACCCAGTCGCGGGCGTCCACTTGACGTAGTTTCAAGGCTGAGGGTTGTCTGTAACACAAGGCAACCATTTATGCAGGATACGAAACTGTGGTTAAAACCAAAGATAGTATACTAACGTAACAGATATTCAACGACATACAAACTATTAGAAGGCACGTAAATAGCAAGCTTGTAGTCTAAATACATATTAGTACTAACTGCTCACATAGATGGCAGCACACAAAATATTTGCAAACCTGCGAATGGTTAAAAGGTCATTAAATAGCGTTCTTTTTACTTATTTTACATAAACGTTTTTTATAAAAATTGTTAACAGTCAACCAAAAGGTGGTGCAGAGACAAGTGAGACCAAAGTAGGAACAAAAATAAATAAATAAACGGGCAAGTGCGAGTCGGACTCGTACATGAAGCGTTCCGTACCACCGTACAATGTTTTTAAAACGCTGAAGAAACACGTTTCTAGTTTGACGACCCCCTTTAATTTTTAACTTTATCTTATTTTTAGTATTTTTTTTTTATAGTGGTCATAGTAATACATAATTCGTGAAAAATTCAAGTACTTATCTAGTTAATGCCATTATAAAGATCTAGTTAAAAACGTTAAAAAAACACGTTTTTTGTATGACGACCCCCTTTAATTTGTAACTTTTTTTATTCATTTTCAAATTCAAATTCAAGTGTCTAGCTATTACAGTTCAAGAGATAGAGCCCTGTGACAGACGGACAGACAGCGGAGTCTCAGTAATAGGGTGCCGTTTGCACCCTTTGGGTACGGAACCATCAAAAATAATACTTAATCACCTAGTATATGAACCTATATTACCTACCTTTCGCAGGTTTGCTAGTATTTTGTGTGCTGCCATCAATGATTTCAATTAAGGATAAGCCCATCAGAACATTTTGCTTAAAATTTCTTCATACAACCAAACCGTACAGCTATCTGTTTAAAATCGATTGAACTATAGTCCCGGAAAACAACATGAACACCGATTGATATACCCTTCTCGCTCTCTCGCATTGGCGGGAGAATACACAAGAGCGAGCTATACGGAGAGTGACAAACTGCGCGTCGCTTATATTTCAATGGCCCGGAGCGGCAACAGCGCATCCACAACACATGGCCGCCATACGGACTTCGGTTGTAAAATAATCGCTTTAAAATTCTTTAAGTATTTTAATTATAGCAAACAGTTATGTTACTTACCGATGATACAATATTCCATGAATTATTTTTTTTACCCTAGTTTTTGCAGCCTTTAAATACGCAACTAGGCATTTTTATAGCAATACAAGTAAGTTAACAAAAACGAATGAACTCTTCCGCGGACCGAGGACAACTAAGTCGCGTTGGTCTAAAAACTGACTTTTTGGGTCAACGAGTTGCTGCCATTTCTTCGCGCGGTTGGCCTAGTCCTTACGCTAGTAATATTTATGTTTACAGGGAGAGAATGCTTTAGCATTAAGTCTACCTATTGTAGCTTTTGGCTCAATAAAGTTTAAATAAATAAATAAAATATGTCAATGGCTGCCATCTATGTGAGCAGTTGGTACAAATGTATTTAGTCTACAAGTTTGCTATATACGTGCCTTCCAATAGTTTTTATGACGTTGGCACCCACTGGTTAATATGGTACATTGATAAACCCTAAAATTGCACCATGTACTATGGAAGAGACGAGACTAACCCCCAATTACTAGAACTAGGCACCGTCAGAATATCAGCTAGTTTCTATAAAAATATAAATTAAACCGGTGGATTACAAGTCTGAGTATTGTAATTAATTCTTATGTAAAAGTATCAAAAATATCATAATTATTTTTTACCTGGTTACAGGTACAAAACTCATGGGTTGGGAAGCCCATCTCCACATAACAAAATTGAACCAAAATGCAATTTTTATTTTCAGTATTACCATTTCCATTTTCGTATTTTTGGCGAGTATTATATTACAATACATACCGTAAAACTACAACGATATATGAACTGTGTGAAACAGTAACGTTTTATATAATACAAGACATTTATATTATGTATATAATATAACAGTAATCAACAGTCGAATACGCATATACTCAACATATAACGCAAAGTACTCAAAAACAAATGCTTCGCACGAAGCACAAAGGCACGAAATTCATAAGAGTATAATTTTTAATAGTATATCTTAGATGTCATACTTCCACGTTCACGTTTAGGCGCATAATGTTAAAAGCGCAAAATGGTAACTACTCGCAAAATGGTAAAAGAGCAAAATGTTTTAAAAGAGCACAAATTTATATTTTTCCTGTTAGGGGGTCACAATTCACCAAAACGAAAAAATATCGTCCTGGCAACTTATAGGTATACTATACAACTGAAAATTTTACCATCCTGCCCTTTTACCATTTTGCTCTTTTAACTTGTGCGCTTTTACCATTTTGCTCCTTGATCATTCTGCGCTACTAACATTTTGCTCTTTTATCATTTTACGAGTGGGATTATGCGCCTAAACGCCACGTTTACACTGTTACATACAAACAAACAAAATTAATGAATGTTTGAGCGTTCCTCTAATGTCGATGAGTGTTTTAATTACTACAATTTAGTACCTACATGAGAATTAAGGTACTTGTTACGAAGCGGTAGGTAAACTAAGTAGGAATCGAAAAAAAACTACTTGTACACATTTCCACATCGCGAGTATAGACACCCACCCGCACATAGCGGTTTGGAAGACACTACATAACACTGTTATGTCCCGTTCAATTGTAGCTATCTCTACGAACAATAATTGTCTAGAATCGTAACTAATCCCGAAAAATCATTCCACGCGATATGTACCAAAAATATGAACAGCGCGGCGCGACAGTTCGCCGTTCTCGAGTCGTGCGGTTGCGTCGCAAGAAGTTTCCTTTGAGAATATTGCTGTGTTTTTGCGATAATCGATTCATTAAAAATGCCGTCATGTGCCGTGAAGGGGTGTAAAAGCCATACAGACATGAAAAACACAGGACTCACCTTTTATATGTAAGTAAATAAACATTTTAATATTGTACCTCACCGCTCGAGGCGTTGACCGCGGCCTCGGTCGAGCATCCGCAGCAGATCGATCGCCACGACGCGTACGTGACCTTGTCGCGACCAATCGCATGCATCTTTGTCTATGTGTGTGTTTGAGTGTTTCGTTGTAATAACTGTTAGTGTGTTTGCGTAAATAGAATCAGAATCGAAGCGGTGAATGTAGGAGCGTTAGATTTCTAGAGATTATATTTCGATGAGCTATCTCCATAAACATCACATCACATGCTAGCTCTTATAGTACTTTCGACAGTTTATAAGCGAAAACCATACGGAAGCATGGTAAACATAATTAAAAATGCCTTTTGTTGTGTGTGTTAAAATACAGTGAGAATACGAGTAATCCAAGGAACATGGCAAAGTGTAAAGAAATAACTTTCCTTCATTGTTTGAAAATGAAATACGTATATTAAACCACGCCGCCATATAGGTATTCAAAGTTTTCTCTTTAGCGCGGTGTCCTGCCCGTTGACTTTGCAAAAATTAGTTTTTTTTTTAATTTAACTTTTATTACAAATCATGGACATCTTTAATTGTAACATTATTTTCATCTATAGCCAGTCGCGACATCTCAATTAATATACAGAATAGGTGCAATTTGGCGTTTCTTCCTTGCTCGTCAGGGAGAAAAGAAAAAACATAGAATGTACCAGCTGCTTCTCTTCCCGCGCAGATCGTAAAAGTCGATCGAGGGAATGGGGGAGAATCTGAATCATATCGAAAGCTTAGGCTATGTCTGCCCCGTTAGGGATAAAGACGTGATATTGTATCTAGCTTCAGACCCACATCTTTACGTCAAGTCTGCACTGTTTCGATCACAATAAATATATTCAAGTTATAATTTGACGAAATTATAACGGTTGATAAGATAGAGCTGGTATACACTATCTGTCATGCGATAAAACGAGCACAGGCGTTTCATAAAGAGTTATGGGGGTTACACTTTGCGAGATAGCTTCAACCGGTGTGGAGCATGGAACAAGCAATGTGTTCAAGACATTATTCTTAGTTAATGTGTCTGTATTCGCAAGTGTAACATCAGTGGCGTAGCGTAGTGGCGGCGGTCCGCCCCGGGCGGCATTTTTTAAGGGGCGGTAAATTTCACTTCATTCCGCCCAAAAATTAAATACCTAAATAAGAGGGCGCCACATTTTCTTCTGCCCCGGGCCGTTGGCACCCACGCTACCCCACTGTGTACCATGTATAACAACTCACGTGTACAAGTAGCTACTGTCTTACTACGTCGGTATTCGTAGGTGTATGTACCATGGATTTACAAACCTGTCTAGTAAACGATCATCGCTACCGTGTCGTGTCGATACTGAACTGAATATCAATAGTATAGTTAGTCATACCTACAATCAGCGAACTATGATTAAATTACCCCATCAAAAGTACATTTAAGTAGCCGGTTCTTTAAAACTACATTTTTCATTAAAATCATTACGACGTTACTTCGCGCTAACTGCTGGACCAATCAGTGGCTGCTGTATGACGTTGCGTGGCCAACAGTTGACGCTGCGTCATTTTAGATAAATATCGTGGGGCGTTTGTTGCGATGATAATGTTTTAAATTACGTAGGTAGATCAAAGTTTTAGGTTTGCGGTCTAGATTTACAAGGCCTGGGGATTAAGAGGAAATCGATGGGCCGTATTTCCATATAAGCGTAGTCCCCTGATTCCTCGCCGGATAGTGTCTTAGAGCAATGATAAAAAAAAGACTATAGATGTACCTACTACTAGCATGTCCCATGTTCATATTTTTTTTTCATAATTTAACTATTAAAAAAGATACGAACATTCATAAACCTGAAAAATTGGTAAGAGTTTCCACCGTGTTCAAACACCTAGCAAACTTTGACGAGATTATATTATATATATATATAAAAAAACATAGGCAAAGTCACATATAGCTTGTCTTAAATTTTTTATAAAAAAAGAAATTTAATGTTAAGTTTTGGAGGAGAAATCAGGGGACTACGAAACGTTGATGTTGTGTACTTTTCATTTTCGATCCAAGCTGCAGTCGTCTCTATCGCACCCGTTCGGTTGTTGTTCAGGCACAGCGCGACAGCAATACATTACAAGTACCTATTTTCGTATTCTCTCGACCTTAGTGTTTCCTCCTATAAAACCTTTTCATCTCGTCGAGACGGGTCCCGCTAGTGGCGGTGTCCGGCCCGGTCACTGGCGGTCCACGGTCCGCTTGAGCCACTGCGTGAACTGCCGCAGCTGCCACACGGCGCGCGCAGACTCCTCGCGCAGGCGCGCGTTGTGGCGCCGCAGGCGACGGACCTGCGGGACAGACAGAGCTTATTTCTTCACTTAATTAGACAATTAGACACTTAATATTCAGTTTATAAATCGTACGATGCTGTGTCGTGTTGTAGTAGGGATGCACAAGTGACGTTCCTCCTCCTCCAGCAGTAGACACACAAGTGACGTACCTCCTCCTCCAGCAGTAGACACACAAGTGACGTACCTCCTCCTCCAGCAGTAGACACACAGTGACGTACCTCCTCCTCCAGCAGTAGACACACAAGTGACGTACCTCCTCCTCCAGCAGTAGACACACAAGTGACGTACCTCCTCCTCCAGCAGTAGACACACAAGTGACGTACCTCCTCCTCCAGCAGTAGACACACAAGTGACGTACCTCCTCCTCCAGCAGTAGACACACAGTGACGTACCTCCTCCTCGAGCAGCGCGCGCTGCCGCTGCGCGCCGGCCGCGTCGGCCTGCAGCGCGGCCACGCGGCGCGCCAGCCCGCAGCTGCAGTCGCTGACCTCGGGGTTGCCCGCGTTCTGAACCACTGTTGCCGTCGGTACGTTCTCCATACTCGGAGGCTCCGTACTCTACAAGTAACATTTCAAACAACATCTTAAGGCTTGAAACTACTTCAAGCAAATGCTACGTGCGAGAGAGACACGGAATCCGCGACGGTTTCAGCTATCTCTATCGCACGTAGGGTTTGTGACAGAGACGGACTGAACCCCTCGCGGGTCTCCGTTTAACGCAGTTTCAAAGCTAACACGTTCTGTGACTTATGCGTGGCAGCCAAATTGGTCGCTTGCGCCACGCAGGTAATCTTAATACCAAATTTAATTTTAATCAGTTTAGCAGCTTTCGCGTGTCTGAGTAACAAACAAGCAAATATCTAAACTAAGTAGGATAATTATTGTGTTATTGTTTACTAAGTAAAATGTTGATTGAAGACCTGAAGATTCCAAATGACTAAAAAAGACACAAAATCTTTGTTTTATATATGTCGCAGTTGAATGGTATAATAGCTGTTTGGCATTATAGCTCGGTTTCGTAAAACAGCGTTAAATAACTGAACCCTCATACGCAGAATGGCATAAACGATTTGTATTTATCAATGCCGCGGCGCAAGACCTAACATTGTAGATTTAGTTCGGAATTCTTCACAGCGTTCCAAAAGTAGGTAAGCTGTTTTCATCGAGAGATATCGGAGACATCGTTTATGATTTTGGACTGCAAATGGTTAATAAAAATAAATCAGATCTTCATCTTGGTTTCCATACAGTTATTTCGACGCCCGCCTTCCGGCAAGATGAAGAATTTACGTGAATCAAATGAAGCCCGAGAGAAACCGCTACGCCGCCTTTAAGATTATGTCGTGTTAACAAACTTTTCTGTATCCACTAACATACATATTTATTATAAATATATATTATTATATCTTTGAAGAATCTTTTATTTTGGCTTTTTGTTTGCTACTTTGTAACTAATTATGTAATTGTAGCTGTTGGACATCCGAATGTATAAAATAAAATAAAACAATAATGAAACAACTTACAGATATGTCTGGCCACGAACTGTCCAGAGACTCACTCGCCATGGTGTCCAGGGAGGGGTCGGTGTTGTCCAGCGACGGGTATTGATGTTCTTCGCAAATCTGTACAACATGAAATTACCGATATTATAACAAGTCTTAAACAAGATTGAACTTGCCTAGTCACGCTGCCGCGTGTCTAGGTAATACAGTTGTAACGATGCTGCATAATGGTTTAACCTCATTTCTTCATCCTGTTCGCTTTTCATTCTTCATTTCAATTCAAATTTCATTTCATTCCATTTTCTAATCATTTACACATCCCTCTTCATTTTGACTCATTCCACCATCATTTCTCTGATCATTATTTGACGACTTCTGTGGCCTAGTGGTCACCATGCCAAGCTATCACACCGGAGGTCCCGAGTTCGATCCCCGGACAGGTCAAGATGGAAAATGATATTTTCAGATTGCCCTGCGTCTTGGATGTTTATCTATATGTATTTGTTATATTTACTTTAGGGCTAAGTCAATCTGTGTGATTTGTCCGTATATATTTATATATCTATTCATTATCTTATTCTAGAAAAATATTCAGAACTACCTACTTATTATAATATCTGCTATATAAATAAATACTATTTAAAGTGTAACTTTTGATACAAAGTTGGGTGTAAGATAAAAAAAAATTATATATCTGTGTTGTTGAGTCTCAGTTCTCCACTATTTCTCCTATCTTCTACGTGGGAACTCTCCTGCCTGCGCGGGGAGGGGTCGAGGTCCCACATAGTGAACTGAGTTACCTGCAGCATGGCGCGAGTGGCTGTGTGCACGAGTGCGGCCCAGTCTAGCGCGGCCGCGTCCGGCAGCGGCAGCGGCGGCGCGCGGGCCGGGGCTGCGGACGCCGGCGCCGCGGGTATCGGCGCCGCGGACATTGGCGCCGCAGACACCGGCACCGCGCTCGGCGGCGTCGTGGCCGTACCGGTCGCGCTCGCGGCGCTGTTGGGGCGGCCGTCGCCGAGTTCCGCATCCATCAACCGCATCAACTCCTCCTAAGACGAAACTTAAAGTGATCATCTGCTTCGCTATAGGTCCATTTAAACACTGCAAGTTTTTTTGCTTGTTGCATACAACTACAGCCCCTGGCACGTAACTTGAACTAAAATGGCGGCCGTCGACGCAGGTATAATTGGAGGCAAAAGTGTTTATAGGGATTCTTTGTGTTTAGCCGCTTAATTTAAAATTCCCGATGAAATTATCAAAATACAGCTTAATTTCTAATCTTCACCGAATTAAAATAGGCATGATAACTGAAAAAAATGTGGTTGCTGTTGTTTTATTTTACGCATTCGTTATATCATTTTGTTTAAAAATATATATACGTCAAATAGTATATTTCTCGCTTGTTTAAATACTTGGATGTAGACGAGGCATGTTTTTTCCAGCAAACAGCACAACTCAAAAAACATAACATTAATTTTAACTAAAGATTGCGCGCGATTGTACTCTTAGGCTTGAAACTACGTTAAGCGGACGCCTTGGACGAGTTCAGTCCGTCTCTGTCACAACGTGCGATAGAGATAGCTGAGACCATCGCGGGTCACGGTCTCTGTCGCACGTAGAGTTTGTGACCGAGACGGACTGAATTCATCGCGGGCGTCCGCTTAGCGCAGTTTTAAACCTAAGCAACGAGCGTGTCCTGCGCAGGGAGACATACATAAAAACACATATATAAATTCTCCTTTTTTGAAGTCACCAAAAAAAAAGAGTACCGTGAGCGAGCTGGTGTTGGCGGAGGCTCGCTTGTTGCGGGCGGCGTGGCGCGGCGTGTGCGCGGGGGACGGCCCGGCGGGCGCGCGCCGGCGCGGGCCCGCCTCCGACACCGGCGACGAGCGCGGCGAGCGGCGCGCGCTGCGGCCCGACCCGCCTGCAACGGACGCCCGCCCTCAGTATAGCTTCATTTTTAACAAGTATTGAAATCTTGGCATCAAATCATTGAATAGAACACAAAATCGTAAGAAAAAAAGACCTGTATTTTGTAAAAAAAAACAAACTCCCAAATTTCTAATAAAGCCCGCCCCAAGACCGACTTTTTGTAGGACCGATAGCCGGGCCGATTTTTTTTTGTAGAAATTTCTGACAGTCTTTTTGTAGAGCCGTACGCGTTGCACTATTGCAATCAGTACGTTTTATTTTTCTCCTTCAAAAAATCGGTTACCGATTATGGGATGTGGGCGAGCAGCTCAAATGGCTTATCTCCCGCTCGCCGCCCGCCACGAACTCGGTAGCGGGCGGTGACATTCAAATGGGTGATTTTTTTGTATGTATGTCGGTCCAAGACAAGACAAACACTAGAATTTAAGTTAGTAATTATATCTGAGATATGGTGTTCCGCAGAACCGTCTCAAACTAGATAACGTCCTCTCGGGAGTTGTCAAAGAAACGGGAAGAGTCGCCAAGATAAAAAACCGCAGTTTGCATTTGTTTGAACCCCAGATCCTCCCCTTCGGTACGCCTAAGTGTATTCATCATTAGGTCTTTTTTAGTCTCCACTACAGGAGCACGACCCTCTCTGTACTACCAGAGCCATACTTAACCCGAGCAGCCAGAGGATTTGGCCTACACTCTTTACGCTGGCCAGACGGGTTGGAGAGGGCTCATCGATATTAAAAGCTTTTATTTTTTTAAAGTCGCCTTCTACGACATCCACGGGAAGACTTGGAGTGGTCCTATTCTATGCTGGGAATACACAGCAAAGTGTTACTAGTAGTTAAAATGAAGTAGTGACCGGTTCCGTATCCGGAGGAGTCCGAGCGCGGCGGGGAGTGCGGCGTGGCGCGGCGCGCGCGCGCGGGCTGCTGCGCGTCGGCGCGCGCCGCGGCCGCCAGCTCGTCGCCGCCCGCCGCGCACGCGCAGCGCGCGCCCGCGAACGTCAGCGTCACCTGCAGATTGCAATACATCAAACTATTATCGGTGTGCACAACCCGCAGAAGTTGACTTAGACATGGGTAATCTCGACTCCGAGGAGTGTTTCGGCTCACTGAATCTTACTCCGCATCCGGTACCGGCTCATCATAATGATTCCTACTCCCTTATCGGCTCCAGCTCCGAGGTCCGCTAAGGTTCGCTATTGAATCTATAGAATAAAGACATCCTTTCTGGTACCGGTTTCAATAGAGAATAATATTAACTCCCGACTCCCGATTCCTCCCGAGACGCGGTGGAGCTGAAACGCGGGTCGCGGCTCGCGACCCGACAGACGCCGATAACGATTACCGGGATTCAGTACGGGTATCGGCTCCTGTTGGTAAATCGGCTCATTTAAATATTCGAATACGGAGTTACCCATGTCTACTAGGCACCTCGCTCTGATGGAAAAGCATTCCTCGCAGGTGCCAACTTGATTTCTACGGGCACATCTTTTCTTTAGCTTTCCTGTTAGCGGAGCGATAAACAGCAAAAAAAAAATTTTTTCGCTATTTATCGCACTAACACAAGAACTTGCAATAAAAAAGATAGCAAAAATTATCCAATTTATACCTATATGAATGATATGATAATTTTTCATATAAATATTTTTTGTCTCGCCTCTAATCAAGTAATTACTAGTCTACTATATAATCATTTAATCATTTCAAAATTAATACAAAATTCACAAAAGTTTCGTCAATAACAAATAAATGACTACTAGTCTATTATTATTATTACTAGTCTATTTATTTAGTCTAAGGCTTGAAACTGCGTTAATCGGAGACCCGCGACGAGTTAGTCTGTCTCTGTCACAAAGTTCACGTGTGACAGAGACACGTGACCCGGGACGGTTTCAGCAATTATTCGGACTCGTCATAGGGTACTCGTATAATCACAGTATCCACGGTTAAAAGAAATTATTTTGTAATGATAAGAGAAAAAAACGTCACAAAATAATGTCATTTGTCATTCATCATATCCATTTTGAACGTGATTTTAGATTGATTAATGCAGAAAAACTGAAATAATTAGCGCTATTTGACTTCAAGAAACTATGACGTCACGACGTGCGTTTTTCATACAAATCCCATAAAAAATATTCGGTTAGACGTTTAGGAAAAAGTATTTGTTTGGACTCGTTGGCAACTAGCGGATTATTGTCAAACTGGAAAAAATAAAGAAATGTAACGTACGGTGACGGGGTCGGAGGTCTTGAGCAGGTCGACGAGCTGGTCGTGGTGCAGCGCGTGCACGGCGGCGCGGCACACCTCCAGCAGGCGCGCGCCGCGCCGCAGCCCCGCGCGCCACGCCGCGCCGCCCGCCTCCACCGCCGACACCAGCCCGTCCGGGGACACGTGGAACCCTGCGCGCACAGTACATGCAATGGCTTTTATTTGGCTTTCATCTACATAAATTTTTTGTAGAATAGACCACGAGTATATTTAACATCATCATTATCAGGTTTTTTTTAGTCTCCACTGCAGGAGCACGACCCTCTGTACTACAGGAGCCATATATTAGCCAGAACAGTCAGAGGATTTGGCCTACACTCTCCACGCTAGCCAGACGGGTTGGAAAGGTCTTATTGACGTTTATAAGCCTTGTTTAGCTTGACGAGTGGACCACTCCAAGTCTTCCCGTGAATGTCGTAGAAACGGAGAGTGACATAGGTCACTCTCCCCGTTTAGGTATCGAAAATATACATTATTACTAAGTGTGCGGCCCTTACAAGTGGTAAATTCAGTTATACGAATCGTTTGTCCAGAGTAATAAGGAAAGGTCTAGGCATCTAGCGAAAAGATGCTGAATTCTGACGTGAGCTAAATTAGACCATATCGCTAACCACATTAAGTAGATATTTTTTTGAATTTTTTTGCTGAGTGAGACATCTGTACGGAGTATTAGTATCTATTATGTGGCAGAAGTGACTTAGGAATTACGAGTAAATTAAAATAATTAAATATAATATTACTACTACCAGAGCTATATATATCTCTGGTAGTGTAGTACAGAGAGGGTCGTGCTCCTGCAGTGGAGACTAAAAAGACCTGATAATATTAGTAGGAATAGTCCGTCAAGAGCCGGCGAAAACATGTAGGTATGTACTGACCGAGCTGTTGCGCGGCGCCGCGCTCCAGCGTGAGCTCGCTGAGCGCGGCGGCGTGCGGCGGGCCCACGGCCGCCAGCCGCCGGAGCAGCCCGTCCGCCGCGCCGCGCACGCGCACGCTCTCCCCCAGGTGGTAGTACACGCGCGTCCAGCCGCCGCTCACCACCCAGTCTGCCGACGTTACAACACACATTTTTAGGGTTCCGTACCCAAAGGGTGCAAACGGTACCCTATTACTGTCAATTACTGACACTCCGCTGTCTGTCCGTCTGTCTCAGGGCTCTATCTCTTCAACCGTAATAGCTAGACACTTAAAATTTTCACCAATTATGTATTACTATGACCACTATAACAACAAAAAATTCGACATTCCCATACAAATCGCCCGGGCGGACGTACACTTTTGTGTGGAAATGCCGAAATTTTTTTTGTTCTTCGGCTGTTATTTTAATTTCATTATACTATAATGATCTAGTATAAACCGTGGTTTGATTTATTTCGCGTATGTCCCTTCCACGTTGTATAAGACTTAAATGCGGTCTGAAAGTCGGCGATAACATCGTTCATTGTCGACATTATCATGCAACTAATTACTCAGTTACCTACATATAAGTTGGCTTAACGAAGTATAGAATAGTTCATTTTAGTTACGGCGGAATCCGAATTATGGTCCTTCGAGCCGGATTGTCCAGCTAGTCAGATGAAGATGAGAATAAACAGAGGTAAATAAGCTTTTAGCATTAAGTTCGCCTATTGTTCGGTACAATTTGTATTTGATGGACAATAAAGATTAAATAAATAAAATAAATTAAAAAAATGCTAGTAAAGTATGTTATGGTAGCACGTACCAAGCAAAGAGCTAGTAGGTATGACCAATATGATCTGCCGGGAGCAATGCTCGAGCAGCACCACGGTGTCGGCCGACACGCCCATGATACACTCCAACAACATGCCGCCAGCGCCTTCGTCTTGTACTTGAACCTACAAAATAAACGGGTGTCAATTATACTTCGCTGTTTCTTAGTGAGAAGGCTTATTATACAAGGGTATTTTTAATTTAGTACAAATCTTTTAGCTTTTCTTTGGTTTCTGGCAGAGTATAGAATTGGACCCACTCCAAGTCTTCCCGTAGATATCGTAAAAGGCAACTTAAACAAAGCATCAGTGAGACCTCTCCAACCCGTCTGGCCAGTGCTGAGAGTGTAGGCCACATCCTCTGGCTGCTCTGGCTAATATATGGCTCTGGTAGTACAGAGAGGGTCGTGCTTCTGCAGTGGAGACTAAAAAAGACCTAATGATGACAAATGCTTTAAAAAGTGATTTTGAACATTTTGAACAACTTTTCCTTATAAATGTATATAGAAATACCAAAAAAAAAAAAATTAATTTCTCATACAATTCGAAGTAGCCACGTGTTGTAGTTACTATGGGATGTGACATTTTTAGTATATAAAGTATACAGTCTAACAAAATATACTGAAACTATTTTGAGGGTGAATTCATTTCATCCAGCAAAGTTGAATTAAAGGGGGATTGATATTTATTTTTATCAGTTTGGTGGTTTAATCAACGCTGTGTTAAATATCCCCGGGAAGTTTAGGCAAATAAGCGCCCGATTATCCGATCATTAAGTCTTCTTCTCTTCTCTATTTTTTTTAGCCTTTCTTGACCGATAGGAAAAAAGGCTTAGAAGAAGAGAGATAATAATTACTATCTTTAAATACTTACATGGAAACACAGGGCACCACCAACTAACACGTCGTTAGTGCAAATCTCCATGCGCGGCAGCACGGCGGTGCTGCTCGAGTTGCTGGTGCTTTTCAGCGCAAACATCGACGACAATAGCGCTAAAATTGATGGAAATTAACGATAAATAGGAAAATCAAGTACTCAATAATATGAAAAAAGCCTTTTACTTTGAGTTAAAATACTTGTGGCGACCCCTACGCCACTTTGGGGAACTACAGCCACAACAATGAAGCTACAACATAGTTCACAAGAATCATACGAGATGGCGCTAACAGTATCCTGTATCAGAGTTCTAGTTGCAACTTGACATATCCAACGTGGAAGGGACATACCCGTAATAAATCGAACCACGGGCTATACTAAATCATAATAGTATAATGAAATTGAACTAACAGTCAAAAAACTAAAAAAAAAAAACCGACCTTCCCATACGAATCGCCCGGGCGGCTGTTCACTTTTGTATGGAAATGCCAAAATTTTTTTTTTGTTTTATGGCTTTTATTATATTTTGCATTAGACAGTGGTTCGATTTATTACGGGTATTGTATATGTCCGACAATACACCTGTGGAGCCGCGGCTCCCCGCAACCCCATGCTTGGCGGGGAGATCTTCCCTTTGTGGCGGTCGAGCCATTTATCACATTATATTTGGAGAAGAAAAAGTGGGAAAGTCCCCCGTGTGGTTCCGGGTCAGAATAGGACTACCCAAAGAGGGTTGCATCCTTGCGTTCCCAAGGAGGGTTTACGTCGGGCGGCGGCCGGTTATAAAACTTTTCGCACAAATACATTCCCAAAGAGGGTTGACGTCAGGCAAGCGGCCGGTCGTAAAATTACAGTCAAATCATTTAAACTGTTCCGGCTATTTCTTCTCCACTTCGCAAGGTCTTTGGCACCCTTGACGTGCATGTTATATTTGGAGAAGCAAACCCCGGGTTCCGAAGCAGCACAGCTGAGGATGCAACCGGGAACGCACTTAGATGAAGAAGAAGGAAAAGTCGAAAAGCGCGCCCCGGGCTCCGAAGCAGCACAAGAGAGGATGCAACCGGGAATGCGCTAAGATTAAGTGCCTTTTGAATTAAATGTCTCCCTCGGCTCTATCGCGACAATTTCAACAGAAGTAAAATAATAATACTTACAAAACTTTTGCCCACTTTCTACGGTGTTAGTGGTCACATAATTTTTGGCTAAATCCTTCAAATACTCTTGTCGCGTCCGAGTCGCCATTGTGCAAAATTTCGGCGATTGAATAGCTGCATTTTCTCCATTTATTACCTGAAACAATATAACAACACATTCTGTTGAGTTCAGCTGGGTGTGACAGTTCTGTCTTAGACTAGATCCAATATGAAAAAAGTGTAACGGTTTTTGAACAAGATAATGTTTATAAAACTAAAACTTACTAATTTCGAACGTCGCTCTTTGTTTACCCTACTACGGCAAAGCCAAAAGGAAGGGTAATGAGTTTTAGCATTACGAGTATGTCTGTATTTGCCTTCTAGTGGACGAGACGAAGCACAAACTATTTAGGGATCTAAGGATCAGACAAACGTCACCCTATCGGCTTTTTGTATTGTAGCGTTCTCGTCGCTGATTGGCTGAAATCCTCAAAATAGAACACTTAAGTTTCATATATTTTTAAAATCATAAATTATACCTGGCAAAGGAATAATTTCATCAGACAGCTTTTTCTATTTTATTTTTAAATTAATGATGATGTTGATGAACTGAAAAAAATGTATCAAACATCTTTCTCCAACCGATTCTAGCCCACTCACCCACTCGGTAGACGAAACGGGGCACACACGAGACAAATGCAGGTCATAAATAAATCATAAGAGGAAAATAAAAACAATTTATTTATTTCCACAGTTCGGAATGCAGCACTTAAAATACATGTTAGAAATTAAAACGTCCTCTGTCGTAAATAGCACTTAAAAATAAATAACGTCCTATCGTCGTTTACACACTAATATCTAAAAACGTACTGTTGTAAATTTACACTGTATTACATTAAACTCGTTGCAATTAGCAGAGAAACAGTTTTAAGTTTTCAACTTTTCAACACAAAAAGTGTAGGGTAGGCAACAAAAAAAAAGTGGGCGCACATGAAACGACTAATGTCAATTGATACTGACAGTGGCAAGAATCGACAGAAAATCAAAATGGAGGACAACAAATGTCTGTACCTGTTTTGCTTGTATTATCTTACGACCACAGACAACACTGACACATTCCTGCCGTGAGACGAAGTAATTTTTGTGAATCGTGGTGATTGACTATAGACAGTTGCATAAATTTGTGGGTGTTTCAACAAAAACGTGCTGTTATCGGAACGAACCGAAAACTTAATAGTGTATTGTGCAAAGTCATAATAATTGGGTGTGACGTCACAGGGGGGTGTTTAGGTCCCGTAAAACATAACGGAGTGGACGGCGAAGAACTCAACCGTGAGTGCTAGCATTAATAACTTTACTAAGTAGGTAGTTTTCAATAGGAGATCGGACAGGTCTCACCAAAAAATCTTTATTCTAATTAGAAATAATGTTAATTAAATAAACTAACTATTCAATAAGTATTTTTGTGAAATAATAATGATTTATATTTTTTAATCAAGAAATAAAATGCTTTAATTGCAATATTTTTAATTTTTTCGCCACCTTGAACGAAACACCGATCACAGCGCGTTACGTGATTCGTTTGTAATTGTCATTTTTGACGGCTGGAATAACCTCAAAATGTCAACCATAGATGTCAACATTACTATGTGAATTTGTGGCCTCCACTACTGCCATCCTTTTCACCGCTTGATTTTTTAATCAAGAAATAAAATGCTTTAATTGCAATATTGTTAATCTTTTCGCCACCTTGAACGAAACACCGATCACAGCGCGTTACGTCATTCGTTTGTAATTGTCATTTTTGACGGCTGGAATAACCTCAAAATGTCAACCATAGATGTCAACATTACTATGTGAATTTGTGGCCTCCACTACTGCCATCCTTTTCACCGCTTGATTTTTTAATCAAGAAATAAAATGCTTTAATTGCAATATTGTTAATCTTTTCGCCACCTTGAACGAAACACCGATCACAGCGCGTTACGTCATTCGTTTGTAATTGTCATTTTTGACGGCTGGGGTAACCTCAAAATGTCAACCATAGATGTCAACATTACTATGTGAATTTGTGGCCTCCACTACTGCCATCCTTTTCACCACTTGATTTTTTAATTAAGTAATAAAATGCTTTAATTGCAATATTTTTAACCTTTTCGCCACCTTGAACGAAACACCGATCACAGCGCGTTACGTCATTCGTTTGTAATTGTCATTTTTGACGGCTGGGGTAACCTCAAAATGTCAACCATAGATGTCAACATTACTATGTGAATTTGTGGCCTCCACTACTGCCATCCTTTTCACCACTTGATTGTATGTTTACTCACAAACATGTGATGATGACGTGACGCGGCCAAGGTGACAGATGGGAGCGTTTACGCGGAATTTTTATGCATTCAAATTTTAAATGTAATTTATGCATATTTACAGCCTTATATAAATAAAATATTATTTTTTATGGTAATAAATAACCATTCTAACTACTTTCAAACACTTTGTGAAAAGTTGTCCGATCCCCTATTAGGTTAAGTGGTATGTCGAAGCCAATAAATTCGGCTGGTAGCAGAGACTGTTTATTTGCTGGTATGTTTCTCGCGAACTGTATGTATGTATGTTTGTATACTTTTCACAAACACAGGTTTAAAGAAAACTTTGGGGCTAGCTCAATTTTGTATATATTTATCTTGTATGAACTCACCTTACTCAATAACAAGTCGGTGAACGCTTCCCCCTTAGGATACACCGCACCATCTTTGATCGGCGGTCCGAACAGAGGCACTTCTTTGGCTCGGCTTACGGCTATGCTGTAGTGGGTGTTTTCTGTGCAGGGCTCCAGCGCGCGAACAACCAGGAACACATGCTGGAACTGCGAGCGGATGTTCCTCGGGGTGAACGGGGCGGCCCCTGGCTCTTGGAAAACTATAGTCACTATATCATTGCCTATATGCCGCTTCCGGAGCAACTGTTGCCGGTTGTTCGGTGTGTATGGCAGCATCGTTGACACGTGAAACATTATTTCGCACTCTTGGTATGTGGTGTACACGGAGTATAGCCCTGTTGAGTCAGTTCTATTGTCGAGGCCGGCTTTATACTTGTCGAAGTCTTTCAATCGGACGGTCTGGCCCAGCATCTGTAGGAACTCGACGAAGGCCGGGCCCGCTTCTTGGTTGTTGTACATCTCTTCTTCCGTGGCCTGCCCGCTCTTGCAGTACATGACCCCGACCTTGTAGTGCCGGGTCACGCATTGCTCGTCGAGACGCAGGAGCTGATCTTCCGCGCCGCCATTTGTCACGCCGAGTCTGCAACCAAAACGCAATTTATTTAACACCCTAGTGAAGGCTGGGGAATTCTTGTTGGCTATTTTTATTCCAGTGTATTCATATAAATATTGCCTGTCAGGATCGTAGTAAGTGGAGTTCCATAGTATCTGCCTACCGCTGAGAGAAACTGCAGGCGTGATATGTATATATTTATATAAAAGTTTCAATCAAAATCACAATTCTTAGTGATACATGAGAAGGGACACTATTTAAGTTTACGTGATGACGGATCTAAATATGAGACTATCTCTTTGACAGTGTTATAGACGACAGTAGGAGTGTTACATACAGAACGGAATCTCCTAAGGTACGCGCAATATGCGTCCCCGTTCCCCGTCCCCGCACCTCTCCCCCGTCCTTGCGCCGCCGTGCACACATCTATACGTGTGTTCGCCTGTTCGCCCGCTCTCGCCCCTCGACAAGGCGACGTCGGAGGAGAGGTGCGGGGACGGGGAACGGGGACGCTTATTGCAAGGGACCTTTGGAGATTCCGTTCTATATGTAATACTCTTACTGTCTCCTGCGACAGTGTTGTAAAACTCACTTCAAACAGCTGTACTGCAACTTCGGCGCGACATACTCGAGCACCTCCTTGGTGTTGTAGGTGGCGCTGTTGTTGCTGGGCTTGGCGGCGGGCAGCGCGTCCTCCAGCAGCGAGCCGCGCAGCGTCAGCAGCTCGGCCGTGCGCACCACCAGCCGGTACTGCCACGCCAGCTGCGAGGCCGGCGCCGCCGCGTCGCCGCCGCCGCGCCGCAGCTCCACGCGCTCCTTCTTGATGGACACGGCGATGGGGCCGAGGGTCTCGTCCATGCCGAACCAGTTCTGGTGGGCTGCAATGGAACAAGTTTATTTGCTAGGCGAATTAATTAAAACACCGACCGTCAAGGACGCCATCAGATGAGTAGCGGAACTACCGATACGACTTGCCTGATACGGATATAAAGACGCGCTACGGATAGAGCCATCTATTATTTGCTAGAGAAAGCCCAGACTTACTGTTTCCAGCCTGTAATACGGGCTAACTAAGTCATACTTATTACGTAAATTTCTATCTGTAAAATCACTTACTTTATTGAACATGGAAATATTTTTCCTTACATACATTATATTTCCAAATATGAACTGTGATGCAAAAGTAAGTATACCTATTTCCTTAAATAATTCTCTCAGTGAGTCTCTCGATCGTAAACCGTAAATGGCACGAATTGCTCTTTTTTGTAAAATAAAAATAGTCTGAATGTCGGCTGCACTCCCCCATAGAAGTATCCCGTAAGACAGTAGACTGTAAAAGTAACTAAAGTACACTTGTCTAGCAGTTGCTACATCTGTCAATTGTCTTATTCTCCTAACAGCGTAAGCCGCAGAGCTAAGCCTATTAGAAAGTTTAGGTATATGAACGCCCCATTGAAGTTTCGAAATAAAAAACACTTACGTTGATTATAAAAATAGTTTCTATAGTACAAGGCTCCCAAGTCTTGACTCTCGACAGGTAAGGGTGCCAATGATCTCGCAAAGGGACACCCGTTCCTCCAGTGAGTGTGCCCTGGCGGAAACTCCAGGACTGAAATGCCGTAGGCTGCCCGGGGTCGATGCCAGCCCCCGCATTGGCCGGGAATGGGGCCGCGAGCGGTCCGCCAGCATAGAGACACGCATCTTTCTTCTTCTCCTAAAAGTGTAATAAAAAAATTGTTACATTTCATAAGGGAAGTTAAAAAATCAAGACGATGAATATATTCCTCACCCACTCCGTATCCAATTCATTTATTCATAAAAGCAACAAAAATTGTTTTTGAATATGTACCTATGAAATTCAATTCAATTCAAAATATCTTTATTATCATAGGATATTTATAATATCTCTTAATAATAGTCACTTTGTTTTGTTTTGCATAAATGTTGACGTCAAATCGTTACTTAAAGCTAAGTTTACGCCGCTTCCTAGGCGCAAGTGCAGAAGAAGCGGCAACAAACTGCACTGCACGTTTTCTCCAAAGACGTCAACTAACCAACTAAAAACTTAAAATTAGTTATATAGATGGACAGAGATTACATTGTTGATTATGTCATAATTAAATTGAATTAAAAGAATTACGAAATTTAAAATAACGTCAAATTGTAAATTTTGTATGTACCAATGTACCTAAATTATGACATGTCTAAGTATACAAACCTTTAAGAGGGACCCGCGCCAAGCTCAAGCCAGACCTTTTTATCTTTAAGATAGTCATCGGTCCTATAATAAGCCTTCTCACAAAGTACTTTCTTTACATAAGCTTTGAATTTTCTGTCTGGCATATCAAGGACCGATTCTGACAACTTATTATAAAAAAGTATACACTTCCCCATAAAAGACTTACTGACTGTATTCAGCCTGTAATACGGGCTAACTAAGTCATTCTTATTACGTAAATTTCTATCTGTAAAATCACTTACTTTATTGAACATGGAAATATTTTTCCTTACATACATTATATTTTCAAATATGAATTGTGATGCAAAAGTAAGTATACCTATTTCCTTGAATAATTCCCTCAATGAGTCTCTCGATCCTAAACCGTAAATGGCACGAATTGCTCTTTTTTGTAAAAGAAAAATAGTGTGAATGTCGGCTACACTACCCCATAGAAGTATCCCGTAAGACATTAGACTGTGAAAGTAACTAAAGTACACTTGTCTAGCAAAATCAAATAGTTAAAAAATAATAACATGCAGTCTTATAGAATACTTTTGCCCGCGGCTTCGACCGCGTAGACTACACAAATTAGATTGTTTTTTTTTAAACTGGGGTTGCAATTTATTACAATCCAAAAATTTTATGTGTACCGCTTCAATAAACGGGCAAGTGGGAGTCGCACTCGTACATGAAGGGTTCCATACCTCCGTACAATGTTTTAAAACGCTGAAGAAACACGTTTCTTGTATGACGACCCCCTTTAATTTTTAACTTTATCTTATTTTTAGCATTTGTTGTTATGATGGTCATAGTAATACATATTCGGTAAAAATTTCAAGTATCTAATTAATGCCATTATAAAGATCTAGTTAAAAACGCTGAAAAACACTTTTTTTGTATGACGACCCCCTTTAACTTTTAACTTTTTTTTAGTACTTGTTGTTATTGCGGCCACAGTAATACATAATCGGTGAAAATTTTAAGTGTCTAGCTATTATGGTTCAAGAGATAGAGCCATGTGACAAACGGACAGACAGCGGAGTCTCAGTAATAGGGTCCCGTTTGCACCCTTTGGGTACTGAACCCTAAAAATGACGAAGATTAATACAAAATGGCAACCCCTATTTCACCCCTAGGGATGTAATTTTCAAAATCTAATAAATGCATTATTATTTTCTACTAACTAATAAATTATATTAAAAATTTTATGTGTCTCACTTAAAAAATTACGAAGATTCATACAAATTGCCAACCCCTATTTCACACAAATCCTTCTTAGCGGATGTCTCCTAGTTACAATCTACCTTCCTGCTAAATTTTATCTTCATTGGCTAAGTAGTTTTCGAGATTTTATGATGTGATGAGTGAGTGATTTTCGTTTTTATATATAGAATAATATATATATATATATATATATATATATATATATATATATATATATATATAGATAGATAGATTGCTTTTATATATATATATATATATATATATATATATATATATATATATATATATATATATATATATATACAGATGTATAATCTTTCTCCGTGACTGCTGTACGACTCTGGAATGCTCTTCCTGAATCCATTAGAAGGGCCCCTAGTCGCGACTCCTTTAAACTTAGAGTTTTTAGGCACTTCCAATTAAGGTGAAGATGTAGGCAAATGGACTTGAAGTGTGAAATTAATTGTTAACTCGTAAATATGGTAATAATTCTTATCTTATATCTTCGTCATGCACTAGATAGCCCTTTAAATTATTTTTTGAATTGCCGTTAACTAACTTTGGGGCTAGCTTAATCAGTGTGATTTGTCCGTATATATTTATTTATTAATATGGAAATTATATCCATATTTACGAGTTTACAATTTATTTCAAATGAGGGCGCCACTTCAAGGCCATTTGCCTATACCTTCACCTTAAACATAGGACAGACTTGATTGCATAATATTTATTTATGGTTTTGTATTTGTATATTTATTTTTGTTGTATATATTTTAATGTAGGTATATATTTTATGAAGTAATATATATGTATGTAAGTAAATATGTATATGTAATAATAATAGTAGTATGTTTATAGTAGGTATGTGTTGTGATTATTATCTTTTAAATTTAGTTTAGTTTAAGTTTTCTTTATATATTTAAACCCAAATAAAACTCTCCAATCGACCCAAAGGTATGACTGTTAGAGAATGCTTTTAGCATTAAGTCCGCCTGTTGTACTTTAAACATGTATATGTGTGTACAATAAAGTATAAATAAATAAATATAAATTCGGCAAATGTCAAAAAGAGAAAAAGCAATCTATTTCGACTATCCTAGTTAATACATTTATCTGAAATTCCTCAATTGTATAGCAACAGTATTCTAACAGAATCCCACTCTATGTGGGGTTGGGATTTGACAGCTTGTGAGTTTTTTCCATTCACCTCTATCCATTGCCACTGCATTTGTTTTATTATTCATTGAATAAATAATACTGTATAATAAATATATATAATATAATATATATAAAAATGTAATAAAGAGTTCATCATTGAATATTATTTATTTCATAAATACCCGTAATAAATCGAACCACGGGCTATACTAGATCACTATAGTATAATGAAATTAAAAACACAGACAAAAAACAAAAAAAACAAAATTGGCGTTTCCATACAAATGATCCTGCCGGCCGCACACTTTTCAATGGAAATGCCAAAATTTTTTTTTGTTCTTTGGCTGTTATTTTAATTTTATTATAATATAGTGATCTAGTATAGCCCGTGGTTCGATTTATTACGGGTATGTCCCTTCCACGTTGTACATATAAATAGAAAAAAAAATAGAATTTAGTCTCAAAATAGAAAAATAAACAAGCAAGTGCGAGTCGGACTCTTACATGAAGGGTTCCGTACAATGTTTTAAAACACTGAAGAAACACGTTTCTTGTATGACGACCCCCTTTAATTATTAACTTAATCTTATTTTTAGTATTTGTTGTTATAGTGGTCATAGTAATACATAATCGGTGAAAATTTCAGGTGTCTAGCTAGGTATTACGGTTCAAGAGATAGAGCCCTGTGACAGATAGTTAAAAACGCAGAAAAAAAACACGTTTTTTGTATGACGACCCCCTTTAATGTTCAACATTTTTTTATTTTTAGTATTTGTTGTTATAGCGGCTACAGTGATACATAATCGGTTAAAAATTTAGGTGTCTAGCTATTACGGTTCAAGAGATAGAGCCCTGTGACAGACGGACAGACAGCAGAGTCTCAGTAATAGGGTCCCGTTTGCACCCTGCGGGTACGGAACCCTAAAAATAATAAAATAGTGATGGGTTGCTAGCATACTAGAGACGTTGCCTGCAATTCCTGCAAAACAGGCCACGCCTAGTGTATTATATTGCCCATAATTATTCTGCTCCCACAAAAGAAACGATTTTATCTTAAGTTAAAAAGGAAGCTATTTTTTGTAAAATTCTGATATGTTACTAATATTATTTAAATTGTAAAGAAATGCGAGGAGATAAATAAGTGAATAAAGATTTGTTCAACCTTGAATGTATACAAACATATTTTGTTCACTAAGAAAGTGTGAAGGGTAGCTCACGACGGTTTGTTATCAGCAGACATCGCAGTTCACGCAGGTGTCAGACAGGGTTGTCTATTATCGCCTCTGCTTTTCCTCATCGTGCTGGATGGTGTGCTGCAAAGAGTGAACGACGGCAAGCGACGTGGTATAGAGTGGGGGTTGACAGACCAGTTGGACGACCTAGACTACGCTGATGACCTCTGTCTGCTTAGCCACAAGCACGGTGATATGCAAGCTAAGCTGGATTTCCTCCAGCGTGAAGCGGGAAGGGTGGGCCTTAAAGTCAACGCGCGTAAGACCCAAGAGATGCGTATAAAAGGAAAGAACCTGCTGCCACTAACGCTTGACACAAAACAAATAGAGCGCGTGCAGCAGTTTACGTACCTGGGGAGCGGAGCGTCGTGTCGCAATGTGGAGGAACAGAAGAGGACATTACTTCTAGAGTTGCTAAAGCTCGAGCCACCTTCGCGTAACTCCGCCCCATATGGCGGTCAAGGAAGCTCACTCGCAGAGTCAAACTCAAAATCTTTCGCTCCAATGTAAAAACCGTTCTGCTAAATGCGAAACGTGGAAGGTGACCAAAGACATCACGCAGCAGATCCAAGTCTGCATCAACCGCTGCCTTCGACAGATATTGGGTATCTTTTGGCCTGAAAAGATATCCAATGAACGTCTGTGGCAGCTTTGCGGCGAGACACCGATCGACCAACAGATAGCGCGTCGTAAATGGACATGGATCGGCCACACGCTCAGGAGGGAGCCTACTCACATTCCGAGACAGGCATTGGAATGGACCCCTCAAGGAAAGAGGAAGCGTGGTCGACCAAAACAGACCTGGCGACGATCGGTAGCGGCGGAGATGAAGACAATCGGGCTGTCTTGGCCCGAAGTGAAGCGCGTTGCTGAAGACAGAGCGGGATGGAGAAGCACTGAAGCGGCCCTCTGCCCCACACAGGGGACATAGGAAAATAAGTCAAGAAAGTGTGAATGTTACATTATAAGTGTATTAATCACCCGTGACGTGGTCCACGATTGTATCATGTTAAGCTTGAATGGGCCTCAAGTAGGTAATTGATGGAATTAATTAAAATAGTGCTCAATGGCTGAATAACATGAATGCAATGTTGTGGATGTTGAAAAGATATTAGTACATTACTTTATACTTTCTCTATCAAAAATAACTCAAGGTAATGAAGACTAGTGCTTTCACACGTTAAGCAACCTCGCCTGTGGTCCACATTAGGAATGGTGTCCACAAGTGGCGTTATATATTTCGAGCTTGATATTGCTTCGGAAGGTGCGTTAATCATCATAAGATGGCAGTCTTTCAGCTATTTTATATGTCTTTATACAGCTTGAGCAATCTGACACCAGTGTTGGCCACATACACAAAAAGTACCAACATATTCAAGACTGAACATAGTATTTCTGATGAATGGGAAGAATGTATCATGTATCACTAAGAATTTTTTTTACTCATAAGATTCAGATATAATTTTCACATCTCAGGCTCGGCGCAAATGGGCCACCGACCACAACCACCGGTAGCCAGCGACAATCAGTTAACACGGTTTTTCATACATTTTGTTCGGTCTCGGCGCGCTAACGTGAGGCCGGTGGCGGCCACTATATTAGTATGGAAGTGGTCGTCGGTGGCTGTGGGCGGTGGCCCGTGTGCGCCGCAGCCTTAGAGCGTTAACACATTTCGCCGCCGCGGCACCGTTCTCACCTCACGCCACGCCGTAGCGGCGCCGCAGCGGAAAAGATCGTTGCCGCGGCGGCAGAATGTGCCATCGCACTTACGAATCAAGTAAAAAGTGCAATTATTTCATGAATGAATGGTTATTTACATTCTCTATAACTGCCATTTGATAGATATTCCCAGACAGCATTGTGTTGTGATACTTGTGATCAGTATTTCTGTGTCACCTGATTCACACCATGACACAATGGTGTGTTACCACAAATATAGATATATTTATTACCAATAAAAGGAAAACAATAACTACAATTTAAACTTGTGTTTTGTTTATTAGATTTTGTCTGTGCTTGTGTTTATTAGATTGCTGTTGTAGATTGCACAAAAAAGTGTAATTCTTCAAAAAAATATATTTTTATTCAAACAAAAAACTTTGGAGCAGAGCACCAGTCTTAGCCTTCATCTGTGTTTCTAACAAAAATAAGCATAATGACAAAAAAATTGTAATATGCCCATCATAAGTCCGCCATCGTACATATTATTTGTTCTATTATGGCTTACATGTATGTAAAATATTTTTTGTACAATAAAGATATATACAACAACAACAACAGAATTCATAAGATGGATTACAAAAAAAATATTGAATATACAGAGAAATAGATATGCGATCTTCTGCTCTGACTAACAAAAAATTACGAAGATTCGAATAGTTACTAGCAGGATATCACAAACATAATGCTAACAAAATGAAAATGATAGTAGACAGGAAAACAAACCAAATTGGGACAGCACACAGGTCCCTTTTCTCGATAGAAAAAAATTGCGATAAATTAGCCCTTGTAATTTTGGATTATAATTGTATTAAACATAAGGCTGGGATCATGTATGTCTTATTTTTTAAATAACTCCTAAATATCCTTAGTAAAACGAGAAAAAACCTCAAAACCCAAAACCAGCCTCATTGACCTACCATGATCTTTTCATTCGGTGGTCTCGCTGTCTCACTTCGGCTAGAGTTTTGTGTGCGTGGAAGTGGGAGCAAAACTTAGATTATCCACATCAGGCCTAGCCTTAATCAGTGTCTTAATGGGGGAGTGGGCGGGGTGTTGGTGCTACAATCTATTTGTCAAAGGAGTGATATTGATATATAAGAATAAATTTGCTAGGACCTTTGTTTGTTATTCAATGTTTAAATGTATTACTGATTTATTATTTCCGATAGTAGTTATTACCGTATCATGCCTAATTTAGATAACAATATGTAAATACTTGGTATCAATAACAAGATATCAAAAGTATAAGCAGGTGGTGAAATAGGTAAAGGGTAAGCATAAAGAAATAGGTTAGTTAATAATTAAAACTTACTAGAATAGAATTCATACTCCACCAACAAGAGCATTGCCTGAGGTATCGCTCTTAAATATAGATAGTAATTACCAAATATGATTCGTTTTAGGCGTGATAGTATATGTACCTATGTATCTCTTGACAAAAAGGCAATTTACCACCACTGCAGAGGTTTCGTTTAGGAGTGGATGGTAGGAGGCTTTGCCTAGCAATAGGATACTAAACAGGCATATATAAAACAAGTGACAATTATTTTTTTCTTACCTCCGAGTTCATTTTTAAAGAAAGGACAGCTTTCCAGTAATTCGTTAGACCGCCCATCTCCCACATCAGGTACAGCATCTTCGCCTGCAGGAATGCCTCGTGTAGCCAGCAATGACGCTGCAGAAGCTCCGGTAGTAGTGTTCCGGCGGCGGTTCAACAATTCTCCACGAATCTCAGCTGCATAGCTCAAGTTGGCCATAAGCGATTGGCAGTCATAATGAGCAAATTGTTTTCTATTCGATATCTCAGCTTCTACAGATAAAGACCTATCATCAAACGTATGGCGAGTTGGAGCACCACTTCCCCAAAATCTGTTCAATTTTAGACGAGGTTTAGGGCTAGTACCCGCTCGAGGAGTGGGCCCGTCGGCGTGGTCACCTGCGTACACGTCAGAGAGCCGATCCGGCCGCGAAAGACTAGGCCCCTTGTCTGGTGCAGATACACCATTGAAGTTATGCACCATCACTGACAACCGATCATTTGCTGCCCCTCCAATCACGTCAATAGAACCGTGGCTACCATACTCTCTGCGGAGACCATTACTGGACGGATGGTCACCGTATATTAAGTCTAAACTCGAGTTACTGCGGTACATTACATCTCTGCTTTCCTTCCTTGTATGATTCGGAGTATACATGGCATTGTTTCTGATTCACTTCATTTTATTTTTAACAGTTCTTATGAGCTCATATATGAGAAATATAGAGCCGTGATCACCGAAACTGCAGCGAATACCATTTATTTACAATACTGACTTGGCGTCAAATGCCATTAACTCTTTAGCAACACGAATTCGGAAATAATTTTACACTATTTCATTTTAAAGATTTTGTCTTAAAAGAAATATAGCATTAAATAAATCTTTTAACTACCTATTTGTTCCTAACAAAACACAAACAAATGTATTCAATAAAATTAAATAATTTTGCAAACTACAAAGTCAATCAACCACAGAGTCCGCGACAAAGTAAAATAAAACAATGTTGCCAGTCGTTGTGCCAACTGTCACCTACAAAGTTTTTACAGGACTCTATAACAAGGCAAAGGTATTAAAAAGTCAAATGAGGTTCTGCATTCTAAGAGGCCTGGCAAAGACATACTGATCAGGAATTCAGATTCGGAAACCTTACAAAATGTGCAGCAAGTTTCACACTCGTTTTTATTTATTTTATTCCGAACGGAAATAAACCGAATGTTCTGTAAAATTAAAAACTGGACGTTTGCGCTAATGTCTTACGGAATTCTGAATTTGAGTTCCTGCTTAATCAGTCCATCCATATGCATGTGGCAGGCAGGCCTAACCCAGTCACATTTGATTTTTTTACTATGTTACCTACAGAGTATGTTACATACAAGATACAGGCAATGCAAGACCGAAATTATGTTTAGGAATGACAAAAAATTATTTTATGTCTAAAAATAAATAGGTAGGTACCTAGGTTTATATATCTCAAACACCTCAAATGCTATCCTATCCATGATCCATGCAAAGAGCAAGAAAGGATCTCCTATATCTTTGTATTCATGCATGCATGGCAGCATGCATCATGTCATGACATTACTGTCATCGAGTCATGCATGATGTGATGATTGATGACACGTACCTACCAACAAATGCTATCTATGTGTCGCAGTTGGATAGTATAATCGGCTAATTGATAAAAGCTCTAGCTGTTTGGCATTACTGCTCGGCTTTGTTAAACAGCGAATCCTAATACGCGGAATAGAATGAACGAGTCGATTTGTATTCATACATGCGGCTAGAGAAGTTAAGTCTAAAGAAATTAAATACAATTTAAAATGCCTACGCAGTTGCAAAGCCGTTGTAGGTATCCCTTTATATTTTATTGCTTTGGCGGGAAAGGGATGCTTTTAAGTATGTTTTTGAGAACGTTATAAAGAACATAAGCATTATGGAAATATAAACTTTATACACGTAGCATTAAGTTTAATTTACAATGTTGTTTTTTTTTGAGATTATTACTTGTAGTCATTCTAGATTGTATTAAGGTAATTTCTTGGATTCTGTCACATCACACTGTGGCGAAGGAAGTGGATTGGATGCAGTCAGTGCGCTGAAACTACGAAGACCACAAATTTTGTATGGAGTTTGGCTCGCTTTTCATGGCGACCAAGATGGCTATCTCATTCTCTCAGTCGAGATTCTCTTTCGTTTTAAAAATAAAACTGCTCGTTTCGTTATGTTGTCGTTCGTGTTCGCCATCTTGTTTTCTATCCTAACACAGTGAGAAATTGAAAAGTTTATTTTTGCAATTAAATTCAGTAAATTAGTGATACAGTGGTGTTATTGTGTTAAACGACTTAGATTATATTAAATGCCTCCACTAATAACTAAAAACTTTACAAATATTTGGTATTATAAACCAATCGAGTAGGTAAGAAGAAAAGAATATTAATGGCAAAATTTCCTTTGGATGAAGCACGTGCAGTGAAATTGTATAAAGTGCATTTTTATGTTTTTCAAAATCGTAATTAAATACATAGTTATAAAATTATTTTTTGTTTTATTTTTGAGTCCACATTTATGTGTATATGTCGCAGTTGGATGGTATAAACCGCTAATACACGAAACCTCTAGTTGTTTGGCATTACAGCTCGGTTTTGTTAAACAGCCGAATATCGTTCAGCTGGATTGTCTAAGATTGCGCAACGTATTACGTTCATTGAAACCGCTAACCATGTTTCCAAACGGCTAGCGGTTTTGTGAAACAGTAGCGGTAATCCGCTGTTTGACGAAACCGTTAAACAATCCAACTGCGACACATGCATGATAAGATTTTTTCGACATCGAATTTCATTTCCCAGAAAACTATTCACGATTTTTATTGCTATAGGTTTGCCCTAACCTAGTAAAATGGATAGAACTTTTCTAGCACTCGCCGGCCGGCACGCTCGCTTCGCTCGCTCGGCTCGTGCGTATGTTGGTCGCAGTTCTAACCTAACCTAAAACCTAACAAGTCACGTTTGACGTTTTGTTACCTAATATGGTGTTGGAAAACGCTGCAAATGCAGTTCCTTTTTTTTGTATAGAGTCCCGTCTCTTAAAACGGAGTGATTATATTCTCTTTGGATGCAGTCCACAGATTAATATTGTATATACTGAAATAGATAAGAACTGTAGCTTTAACATTAGTCAAACCAGTGGCTATAGGCCCATCACACTTCTGAGTCATGTCTATAAGTTGTTTTCGAGAGTCATCACGAACCGTCTCGCTAACAGATTTGATGCCTTCCAACCTCCTGAACAAGCCGGGTTCCGAAAAGGCTATAGTACCATGGACCACATCCATACGCTGCGGCAGGTTATAGAGAAGACGAGGGAGTATAACCAGCCGTTATGCTTGGGGTTCGTGGACTATGAGAAAGCCTTCGATTCGATCGAAACATGGGCCGTGCTTCAGTCTCTCCAGCGGTGCCGTATTGACTATCGGTATATCGAGGTGTTGAAGTGTTTATACAACAAAGCCACTATGTCGGTCTGAGTACAGGAGCTCAGTACGAAGGCTATTCCATTGCAAAGAGGCGTGAGACAGGGAGATGTCATATCTCCAAAACTGTTCACCGCTGCTCTGGAAGATGCCTTCAAGCTTCTAGAATGGAAAGGACTGGGCATTAACATCAATGGCGAGTATATCACTCACCTTCGATTTGCCGACGATATCGTTGTCATGGCAGAATCGATGGAGGACTTAAGTACGATGCTTGAAGACCTAAATCGAGTTTCCGAACAGGTCGGCCTGAAAATGAACATTGACAAGACGAAGGTCATGTCGAATATGCACGTAACGCCTTTACCTGTTTCTGTTGGGAGCTCCACCCTCGAAGTTGTAGACCAGTATATCTACCTGGGTCAATTGATCCAGGCAGGAAGTTCCAGCTTCGAGGAAGAGGTCTTTCGACGAATCCGACTCGGCTGGGCAGCGTTCGGGAAGTTACGCAGTGTCTTCTCGTCCAAAATACCCCAGTGCCTCAAGACGAAAGTGCTTAATCAATGTGTGTTACCAGTGATGACTTATGGCTCTGAAACGTGGTCCCTTACTATGGGTCCCATAAGAAGGCTCAAGGTCGCTTCAGCGGGCTATGGAGAGGGCTATGCTAGGTGTTTCTTTACGTGATCGAATCAGAAATGAGGAGATTCGTAGAAGAACTAAGGTCACAGACATAGCCCAGCGGATTAGCTCATTGAAGTGGCAGTGGGTGGGGCACATAGCGCGAAGAACTGATGGCCGATGGGGCAGAAAGGTTCTCGAATGGCGACCACGTACCGGCAGGCGCAGCGTAGGACACCCACTTGCTAGGTGATCAGACGACCTGAGCAAGGTTGCAGGAAAACGCTGGATGCAGGCTGCTACCGATCGGTCGTTTTGGAAATCCTTGGGGGAGGCCTATGTCCAGCAGTGGACTTCCTGTGGCTGATATGAATGAATGAATGAAACCAGTGGCGCCATCTGGTAAGATGCTTTTGCAACACCAAAGGACTAAATGATGAAATAAATCGGAGAAAATATTACTCCGTGAGCTGGGACTTGAACTCGTGATCTCGGTTCAAATGCGACTATATTCTATAGCCTAATCAACTGAGCTATTAAGTGATTAACCACGCATGTCGAATTTATCCATCATTTAGAATTCCTATCAAATAAAAAAATGGTGTAATAAATATACTGCGCGAGTGGGACTTGAACTCGCATCGTTGCTTTGATTTTAACCATGCTCTAATCAACTGAGCTATGACGTGTTGCACCTCGTATGGCGAATTTCTCCACCATTTGATATTCCTATTCTATAACACGCATTAGGCGTTAGTCAGCTGATTCGTGACTAGATGGCGTTTAATTGAATTTTTTTATCAAAATTCTGCAATGTTCTAAGTTTCATAGGCATGATGCAGTCGTCACAAAAATATGGAGTCCGAGTCCGGTTAGGGCAAAAGGGGCAAACCTATAGGCAAAGATAATATAATTACTAACGTAACAGATACCCAACGTCATACTAGCTATTGGAGGGTCCGTAGGTAGACGAATGCAGTAGGCAACATGAAAACAGAAAAAGATGGCAGCACACGCGACTAGTAAATCCCTGTATTTAATTAAGTGTTTAAAAGCAGTCACTAGATGGCGTTTTTGAGAAAAAAAATATTTAGGCTAGGCAAGGAAAGATCTTGGACAAGATATTTGTAATATATCCCAACAATAACATGCATATTTTAATTTCTAAAACGGCTGAAAGGGATTTTAAGTAAAAAATAGAATGCTAAAATCATTAGTTATAACATATGTCCAATGGACCAGCGGATAAGAAGACTAGACTTGGGAGTAATATGATCCGTGTTCGATTCTCAACTGAGATTAGTATAGCATTTTTTTAAAATATTTATTAATAAATTCTTAATACTATGTAAATAATATTAATTGAAATTATGTCCATGCTAATATGATTCTACTAAAGTTTTTTTATAATATAACGTCTAACAAAATATACTGAAACAGTAATAAATAGTTAGTATTATAATACAGTTTATATTAAATTAAAGCTTAATAATATATATCTTTTTATAAATTAAATCTTATAAGTACCTCTAAGAACTAAAACTAAAAAATTACAAATTATGTAATCCCACTAAAATATTACCCCTCGGCAGCGTGGCCAAAAGGCTGGCAGCATTGCCACGTTGTATGGCAATAAAAATTGCTTTTAAGTGTATAATTTGGCGCCAAAAATCCGCCATATTGGATTTTATAAATTTGAATCTAACGATACCTGTCAAACTTAAATCTATCAAGCCGTTTAGCCTAAACGGCTTAGCACGGTAGAGCGTGCCAAAAAATATACATTCATACATACATACACTCTAATAACATAATCCTCCTTCTGGCGCAGTCGGGTAAATAAATGCATTTAACATGTCATTTTCAATGCTACGAGCCTGCGTCATTCACAGTAGAATGCGCCAAGTGATACTAATAAGGTCAGAGTAACATTGAATGATTTTTTGTAAATATTATTTTTTACATCGCTTGTAACTTTTTACCTATTAGACTAACAGGATAAACATGTATGCAAAAAATGTAAGTAATTTTGTCTTCTTTATACCTCTCAAGGTCACTTTTGTAATATAATAAGCGGTTGTGACGTTATTTAAAATAAACCTCATTTCGGCTCCTTTAATCCAAGATGGCAGCTCGCGCATGCGTCCTAGAAGATCGAAAACTTGGATTCTTATTAGGCCGCCATACCTTAACAATATTATATCAAAACATTTTCTACGCCACCTTTTGTAGGGCAAAGGCCTTTTTATAACCCCACTGACTGGACTACACGGGATACTTCGGATAATCTTGTGGACAAGTATTTAAATAAATTATGGGCTGAAGGACCCCACGGACCAAAAGTTTCTACCCCAAAAGGTTCAAATATGTAGTTTACTCCGATGTCTACATATTTGCGCCTTTTGAGACTCTCTGCTGTGGCAGCTGCTGCGCCGGCCTTTGACTTGGTGACCTGAACATGGGACGGTGCCAGGGTATCCACACAAGTGGCATCCCATACTAAGGGTCGCCCCAATCTCCAAGGCACCAAGGTCATCCTGTCCGGCCTCTTGCCATCATCTCTAGCCAGACCATTTGCATGACGCCCTAAACGGCCGGCACTCCTGGTGCAGGAAAGTCCGTGGAGTCCAAGTCCATCGACGGTATCCCCGCAGGGGCATGGATGTGGGACTACACATACATACTACATACATACTACTACTGAAACTATTTTAAGTGTGGATTCAGTCCATGATACTGAATAACTTTCCCCAAGGAACACATATCGAAATATGAACAATATTTTTTTGACTTTTAATACAAACTCGGATCAGCTGATCGGCCAACTTACATGGGAGGCCAAAAATTATTTTTCAAATTTCGATAGGTATACCTAGTAGTAGTACGTCAACGTACCTATAACAAAAACGGGGTATCAACCCGAAAGGGAGTTAATGTACTAACCAACGTGAACATCTTTTACTTTTACTATAATTTTTATCGATTTTTATTAAAAATCGGTAACTTTTTTGTAGAAAGTAGTTCAGTATCATGGACTAAACTTGATTAAAAAATTTGGACACTGTTTAAAAAGTCACCCTGTATAAGTATATTGCACATAATTTTTAACTAAATAATTTTAAAAATTGGTTTGAAATAAAATGCAAAAACAAAAATCTATCTATTCGTGCGTTTCGTCTCGTCCGCCCCGTAGCGCAAGATGTTGCCGCCTCGTGCAATGCAATGCAGCGTGATGAGTGCACGAATCGGCAACGTTTGCTTATATGCGATGCGGCCACAGATGCGATGCGAGTGACTGCCGACTCTGTCGATGATCGCTTGCGTCTCAACCAGTTTCAACAGAAATATTATCTACCAGTCTACCACAAAAGTGTAGAAAACGCCATCTTTGTGACTTTTTCAAAAACATTTACACGAAACAAATAGCAGGTAAATTGTGCTTTTCTGTACACGTAATTTAATTTTGTAAAAAGTGACACATAAATCGTTGAATATGCTTTAAAAATTGTTATTGCAATTCATATAAGATATATTTAACTAGTAATAATATTATTTTATCCAAATAATAGTAATAAATGATTTTTATTTTTGAATTGAAACCTATGGCACCATCTAATGGTGGCGGAAGAGAATTAATCAGCTTTACTAGCCGATGATACGCCATGCTATAGGTAAGGTTATGTTAGAACTGCGACCAACACACGCACAAGTCAAACAGCGGATTACCGCTTTTTGACAAAACCGCTAGCCGTTTGGAACCGTGGTTAGCGGTTTTAATGAACGTAACACGTTCCGCTATCTTAGACAATCCAGCTGAACGATTTACAGTTGTTTAACAATACCGAGCTGTAATACCAAACAGCTAGAGGTTTTATCAATTACCGAATTATACTATCCGATTGCGACAGGCAGGGATTCTTTGGCAGGGCGGAATAAGCATTGATAGGACTCGCCTTTCAACAGATACAAACTGAGAAAAAAAATCCGTATTCGTGGAAGGGAATGATGAATTTCGCTTGACAAAAAGAAAGGGAATGATTAATTTCGCTTGACAAAACTATTCTTTCAATGTTCCTACCCCAATTAGTACATGAGTAAATATGGTCAAAATAATCGTTGATAGTATAAAATAAGGGGGTTTTCTTTTATAGAAATTCCGTAAAAAGGTTGACTATTTTGACGGTTGGTAGTTCAACCGAAGAGTGAAATGAGATTTGGCACCTATTTTCTTTATTAATCTACGTAGACTCCGCTCTTTGGTAGCCTCCTGGTAAGTTACATCCTTGTGAAATAATACAATACCAATTTTCATGGAGATTTTAGGCCTGGAATGGTTATTTTAACGACTCGCGAGAATGACCCATTCATATTCTTCTTCTTATTTTAGAGCTTAGTGGGTCTTGTCGGTGGAGTAGGTATACCTATATGCGCCAAACTTTCCGGTTCTCTGCCTTAGGTAGGTAGTCTATACATAATACATATTATGTAAGACATATTACTTTTTTTGGGAAATAAAAAAAGAACACAGGACTAAATCATTGACTTTATTGGTAGATAACTTAGTAACAAGAGAACATAAGTACACAAATAGTTAAATATCGTATATTTAAAAATGTAAACGCCCCCTTCAATACTTATAACTACAAGCAAGCAAAATAAGTGTAGGTTTATTCTCAATTGATACTAGAATGTGTATGTAGTATTGAAAACTGAATAAATGGATCGGAAGTGACATTCCACAGAGGTAGTTACACGATCATTCTGGCATCAGTCAAGTCTATCAGTATGAAATGACGAGACTGACGCCAGAATGATGGATGTTTTTCACGGTTACACCTCAGGGTTACACGGTCAATCCAGAATGACAGCAGACTGATAAAAAGTACGTGTACGGCAAAGAGCTATAATGAACCTTATGTACCTACATTGGTGTACGGTGTGTCGTAAAGTAACTAAAGTACGGTGACTGACGCGAGAATGATACGAGCGGGTTACGCGATCAGTCTCCCATCAGTCATTCAAAACCATTTTAATTTTCATCAGTCCGAACCATCACTGTCATTCAGCGGGTTACACGATCATTCTGCCCAGACTGATGGACTGGAATGATGCCAGAATGACCGTATAACCTTGCTCATACATTGCGCACGTACCTCACCTTACAATGATAGTACCTATCTGGATTGACCGCTCCGCACCGCACGAATAGTAAGTAGGTACATTATAGAGTGGAGATGTCTAATAGGTACGTACACAGTAAAATAATTAAAACCCATGAACTGCCATGGGCCATATGGAGGTGGTGAAAACTGAGGTAGGTCGATGTAAGCACAATCTGGCGCGCTGGCGTTATATTTACCAAGTTGAAGCACAGTACGGGCCCCTATGAACTTGGCGGCCAGCGACTAGCTGCCATCAATGGCCACGGCGTCCAGTGAGTTCTGTATTTTTTAAGCAATCGCTTTGAGCCCCTACGCAATAGGCGGCCAGGGCCACAAACGTGGCCGTCGCGGCCATGGTCGCCAGTGCGTAGGGGCCCTGCGAGTGTGGTCACGACGACCAGACGTGGCAACGTTCTGGAAGAACAAAATTTAAAGTTTGAGCCAGTGACACGATAAGAAGTAAAATAATTAAAGTGTCACAATACCTGCCTAAGTTTTTACTCCTGCACATTGAAATAATTATAAATTAGTGGAGGGGCGTTAATTAATATTATCATTTGCTAATATTCATTAAATAGGTAATATTAGCTAATGCTTCATCCTCGACGTCTGAGGTAATTCCCTACAGTACTAATAAAGGCAGGTATTGTGCAAAAAAAGCTTGGTAGTTCTGCTCCTGTACCGAATATAAACAAATAGCAATGAGGGTTTGGAGTTAAGACAAATCATCTTCCTCCATTTCTTTGTGGCTGCGACTGCGAGTTGTAGACGTGCGGGCGGTTGTTACTGTTGACGGCTGTTTAAACAATAAAAGGAAGCGTTAGTAAATAAATAAATAGATAGAAAGGGCAAATCACACATAACGAGCTATCCCCAAAGTAATTTTAAACTTGTATTATGGGGTACTAACTCATCATCAGGTCTTTTTAAGTCTCCACTGCAGGAGCACGACCCTCTCTGTACTGCCAGAGCCTATACTTGGCCAAGCAGTCAAATGATTTGGCCTACACTCTCCACGCTGGTCAGACGGGTTGGAGAGGTCTTATAATGTTTAAGATTTGTTTAGAACGGGAAGACTTGGAGTGATCCTATTCTACTCTGACGAAAACCATACGGATACTAACTCATACTATATTTTAAAATAAAAACATAAGTATAGAAACACCCAAGACCCAGGGCAATTTGAAAAAGGTAATTCATAGACATCGTACGTAAATATTCATTAAAAATAAACCTTTAGTCATTTTAGTTCTTATACTGGGTGGCGCAAAAGTACTGGCACTAAAGAAAATACTTTTATTTTTTTTATATGACATTTTCTGTCATTCTGTTGTTGAAAATTGTGTAGTGAACAAATGTAAAATACACTGAAAATAAACATGGACCGTTTTACTCCCCAAGAACGTGGAATAAACACTATGGACTTAGTGAGGGACGCTTTTCCAGGCCGAGTTATCTCTCGTTTTGGCGATTTGCCTTGGCCTGCAAGATCACCCGATCTGACCAGTCCAGACTTCTTTCTTTGGGGTTTTTTGAAATCTCGGGTGTATGTGAACAAGCCACAGACTCTCGCAGCTCTAAAAGAAAACATTCGTCAAGAAATAACGAACATATCGCAGGAAGTGTTACGGCAAGTTATGCAAAATGTCATAAATAGGGCTCAAATGTGTATCAACTCTGGAGGTCACCATTTAAAAGACATCATCTTTAAATCCTAATGGTACGAAATTTAATGGCACAAATATACATTTAAAAAAACCTAAATCTAGTTTTCTAATTTAGAAAAAATGTTATAGCTGAACCAAATAGGGTCTTTACTTTTGCGCCACCCAGTATTAATTATAATCACGACAGCTGTGAAGCTTTATACATTTTCGACTCATTTTACCCAACTGTATTAGTCAAGGTAGGTCAGACTCGATGCGACCTATTATCCAATTTTCACTTTTTTTTTATTTACCGGGCGCATAAAAGGCTAGTCATTTTGGTGTGACCTCATATAATAGTGAGATCGGGAAGTAGAACAAGGTTTCCAAGAATTTCGAAGACCGTGCACTGAAGAAAAAGGCAACATAATTTGCAAAAGTGGGTGTAAGTAGGTTAGGTTCCGTACAGTGTACAGTTCCAAGCCCTAACGCAGTACAGCGTCGCTCGATACTGGGATTACTGGGCCCAAAGGCTCGCTAAGAAGGTAGGTACCGTAGCATCGTCGATAGCCTGTTGGGTTGCGATCTCAAGCATCTCAGCCTCGTCAGCAGGTAGGAGCTGCGCGCGCAGGCATTCTATGGCCAAATTCACAATGTGCTCCATTTGCTCGTTTGGTGCATTGACGCCGCAATCTGAAAGAGTTAAGCACTAATTACACCACCCTAATAATCGTGTCCGATTTAATGTACATTGCCTGTCTTGTAATGAACAATTTTAATGTAATCTTTCAAAACACGCATTGTACATCAAATCGGACACGATAAGTAGGTCGGTGTGATCAGCGCTTTAGATATATTTTATTTATTTATTTATTTAACTTTATTACAAAACATGTAATCATGTAATAAGCGGACTTAAGGCCCAGGGCCTTAGGCCTTCTACCAGTCAACCAACAGGTGGTGCTGATAAAAACAAATTTTGGACGCTATGGCACATTATCAATAAGGTATTCAAAATGTACCTAAAACATATATATATATATATATATATATATATAAGTGACTTTCATTATCTTCATTCTTTTGATTTCATATACTTAGATAATTTTTTTATAGTCGATCAAGCTTAGGCCCCCGCGCCGGGAGTTCACGTTAAGGCCGTACCTGAATTTTCCGGGTTTCAGTGCTGCCCTAATTTTAAATAAATCATTTCAAAGAAAACGGAGACATTATTTAAAATTTTGCTACTACCAAGTTCTAGATAATCCTTCAAAGTATTTTATGAACTACTGTTTACAGTTTACAATGAGAACGTTAAGCTTTACTACGCACATTTGCCAAAAGTGGCCGTTTTTCGCAAATGTGCGTAGTAAAGCTTAACCCGGGGTCCACCCGGAAAATTCGGACCCCCGAAAAAAATAGGGGTATTATAAGTTTGACGCTAATGTCTGTCTGTGGCATCGTAGCGCTCGAATCGATGGACCGATTTCGATGCGGTCTTTTTACGTGAAAGCAAGTTCCCTTGCGGTAGTTCTTAGCTATGTTGGATGAGAATCGGTTCAGCCGTTTAAAAGTCATTGGAGGTTAACGCTTGAACGTTAATTTTTTTTATTGCGCTTTTTCGTATCATCCCGTAATGGCTGACAGCCTGCTGAAAATCAGCGGTTGCTCCTTGTAAGCAACGTTGTGCTGAGCTGTAGCCTATTTGTGCTACTGTGGCATCCATACTGCATTTAAATTTACAAAGAATGTAAGTATATTTGATTACGACCTCCGTGGTGTAATGGCTTAATAAAATAATTTAATAAAATTTTAGAAATACCTTTGATATCCTCGACCACATTGAACGCCTCTATGCGGTCAATGGACTCTGCACTGAGCGGGTGATCTTCATCCACCAAAGAATTCACCAGCGATGCCATGGTCTCTTCAGTTTCTGTAAAGGGCATAAAACCACAGAATAAGAACTAACAGAAGTCTCACTCAGCAAAGAAACTCAAAGAAATATCTACTCAATGTGGTTAGCGATATGGTTTAATTTAGCTCACGTCAGACTCGGTACCTTTTCGTTTAGATATCTATAGACATCCATTGCAGGCCAATTTCATTCTTATTACTCTGGACAAACGATTCGTATAACTGAATTTACCACTGAGTGGCCGCTGCGCACTTAATAATAATGTAGGTATATTTTTGATACCTAAACGGGGGCTAAAGTGACACAGGCCTGGTGTGAGGCAAAATCTTTCAAGCCTATATACACTGTACGTATATGACGTTTTGTTTAGACCATGCAAGTCATCTATTGCTGCAATTTAATTGCAACAGGTTCGCACTGTGTAAATGGGCCTTTAGGGTTGAGACACATCTGTCAGCACGGAACAGGATTTTCCTATGCTGCTATCCTCTTCTGTCGCTCTGAACCGTCATTTGCTAGAGCGAGAGAGAGCGACGGAACGCCGTGGAAATCGTGGAATCGGCGATGCTGCGCATTCCCGCTGTTTCTCTCTCTAGCAATTGACGGTTCTGAGCGCCAGAGAAGGATAGCAGCATAGGAAAGTGCTGTTTCGTGCTCACAGATGTATGCACACCCATAGACTCAGTGGCGATACCATTTGTAATCTTGGGTTTGTCGACAATTGGGTAGATGACTGGGTCAAAAATAAATTATTTGATACTGTTATGAGAATAAAACGTCACAAAATAGTGTGACTTGTCATTGATGATATCCATTTTCAACATGATTTTAGATTTTTTAATACAGAAAAACTGATATTAAGAGCGCTTTTTGACTCCAAATATCTATGACGTCATGGTTTTGTATTTCATACAAATCCCATAAAAAATGGTTGTTTTGACATTTAGAAAAAAAAGTGTCTGCTGTGACTTATTGTCATGTAGCGGATTCTACCACCCTCTGAATATTATAAAACACACCGAGATGTTCAATCTCTACAGTGTGGAACAACGCGGCGATGGCGGGTCCGAGTCGCTCTTGCAGTGGCTGCTTCTCATCGGATATCTGTTTCAAAGCCTCTTCTAGTTTCTCCATAGCTTCTTGAGTCTCCTGCGGTACACCTTCCATTGTCTCTACCTGCAGAACAGAAAGTGAATGATCATTTAAAATCCCTTGTGGGTAAATTTCTGCAGGATATACGTGTATGTAAACGACGAGGTTCAAATCCCCCTGGAAAGAATACTTTGTGAAAAGTTGTTACCAGTCTGGTTAGGATATTGCAGGCTTGAATCACCTGTTTATCCGAAAAGAATGATGATTCCGTGCTTCGGAAGGCACGTAAAGCTGTGGGTCCCGAACACCATCTAGTGTTTGTTTAATTGAATCCTAGAATTGGTTCTGGCCTGCCTTTGGGTTGCGGAGGTCAGACGTCAGTCGGTCCGTGTAAAAACCGGTAACCTTGTCAAATCACCTAGGTAGCGGACTCCGGGCTCTAAAGCGTTACCGCTGAGGATGCAACCGGGAATACGCTCGGATGCTGATGATTCTTGTGCATATGTCCTATGTCAGCAGTGGACTTCTTGTGTCTGATAATACTTATATATGATGATGATTCTTGTGCGTCGATGGAAAGTGTTTTCTTTAGTTTATTTAGTGGTGCAAGGGGCCAAAGGAAGATCAAACAGTGTTTTTTATAGGGTTTGTGGTTGCTCCGTGTAAAAACCGGTAACCTTGTCAAATCACCTAGGTAGCGGACTCCGGGCTCTAAAGCGTTACCGCTGAGGATGCAACCGGGAATACGCTCGGATGCTGATGATTCTTGTGCGTATGTCCTATGTCAGCAGTGGACTTCTTGTGTCTGATAATACTTATATATGATGATGATTCTTGTGCGTCGATGGAAAGTGTTTTCTTTAGTTTATTTAGTGGTGCAAGGGGCCAAAGGAAGATCAAACAGTGTTTTTTATAGGGTTTGTGGTTGCTTAGGGTCAGCACCGGCCATGCTGAAGCGTTCCGTCGCTCTCTCTCGTTCTTGCAAATGACACTTCTGAGCGACATAAAAGGTTAGCAGCATGGGAAAGTGCTGTTCCATGATGACAGATGTGGCCCAACCCTTAAATTAATTTTCAGTCTTGATTTTTACCAGAGGTCAGGAGGGGCTCGGGCTTCCATTATCTCTGCCAGAAATCATCATTGTGTGCGACTCTTTCCATACAATGACCCTGACAATATACTAATATTATAAAGAGGAAAGATTTGTACCTATTTTTGTATGTTTGTAATGAATAGGCTCAAAAAGTACTGGGCCGATTTAAAAATTCTTTCGCCGTTGGAAAGCTACACTATTCCCGAGTGACATAGCCTATGTGTGTACCACGGGCGAAGCCGGGGTGGACTGCTAGTGTAATATAAAGTCAATTACGTGTTGTCTAATAAGGCGATCAGCTAAAGCAGCGACTGCGTCGAAAGCTTTCGTCTGTTTCTTGTACTGCTTTGGGTCTCCTCCGTACTTCAGCAGCCATTTGCGAACCATCATGTCCACTACCTCGTACCGTGACCTGGTCCTAAATCCAGAAAGCGAAACTTAACAATGTGTTGGACACTAAGCCAGACACAATAGAAATACTTAAGGTGACGTGGGTTCACAATTTGCAATACCGTGCTTGTTTTGAAAAATCACTGTTATGAAACTACTACAGTTTATTCCTCAAAAAATTTACATAAAAACCTTAAGGATTTTCTACAGACACCCACATGACAATAGCCAAAACACGACTAAGCATTTTTGGCTCGATAGAAAAAAATCACAAACGTACCTCTAAATTTGCCTAAATTTGCCTTTATAATACATAATACTATTTTATACAATCACCTTTTTATATGAAAATTATACCAAAATATTTATTATCTAAATATCTATCCGTTTATTTTAATATTGTCGCGAACGAGATAGAATCTTCCCGAACAATATTCGCGAACGAATACTACGATAGAATGGTGCAAGCCAAATTGGCCCATATGTTTTGTGTCATAAAGTCTAGAGTTGCTTAACCATGTTACACTCACACACATACCCGGCGCCTGGTTGCTTCGAAACACATTCGTCGACTATGTAGAATATTCGAGATTAATGTGGAACTATTCGATGGCGCATATAATTAGGGAACATTGGGTGCGCCACGGTAGTTCAATACGAGCTATCAAAGCGATCACTTCGAAGCGAAGGAAACCTACCTTAGTGCGACAAGTGGAAGTACCTGCGACTGACTACCTTGGCGAGATACCTGGACCTCAGCTGCTACGCGACTTGGACCTTGGACATTTGGAAGACCGTCTTCACGTGTCATCTTAGGGTTCCGTAGTGAATAAATCCCTCATACGAAATTTGGCGTTTCTCTCCAAATACCGAACCCCAGTTTCGTAACAATATATTAGTTATTAGTGTTTAGTATTTAGTATAATTTTATTGTTATATACCTACATAGTTATAATTATTTATTATGTTGTGAATAAAGATATGTTTTGGCTACAAAAAAAAAAATATAATACAAACAAAATAATTAATAAAACACAGTGAAATATTCGTCGAAAGAGAAGAAAGGCCCGGAGCCGTGCTCGACGATATTTCGCAGTGTTTTATTCTTTAATTTTATAGAACAGTTCTTTAAAAACAAATAAAGGTATATTCGTGATTTTTTTCTATCGAATCAAATTTATAGTATCATGTTCTGAGGACACTATTTCGGTAGCATATATCTTTTTTTTTATTGTTTCCGTATGGGAAGACGAAATCTTTATTTCGTTTTTCAATAACGATTTTTATGCAAAGTAGTTCAGTATCATGGACTGAAATTGCACCAAAAAGGTTATTGGTGTTTTACAAATAACCCTGTATACAAACTACCATCAGCTGATCGGTCAATTTGTACTTATCTAATAGAGGAGGCCAAAAATTATTTTTAATATTTCGACATATGTTTCTTGGGAAAAGTTGTTCAGTATCATTGACTGAATTCACCCTTTAAGAGTCGCCTTACCCTAGACAGAATCAGAGCTTCCCATACAAATGTAGTCTACGTTTTATTTTGAAACGACATGTCAGATTTCGGTAAAAAATTTTAACTTTAGAGAAATTGCATATATCTAGGGTTGTAATTGGTTTTCACAGTCAAAATATGAACTTGAAAGATAATATAGTGTATTATATCATTTTTGACCATTAGTATGAAAAGCTTTTACACCCTTATATTTTCTTTCAAGTTCATATTTTGACTATGAAAACCAATTATATGCAATTTCTCTAAAGTTAAAATTTTTTACCGAAATCTGACATGTCGTTTCAAAATAAAACGTAGACTACGTTTGTATGGGACGGTCTAGGGTAAGGGGATTCTTAAATAGTTTCAGTATACAGGCCGACTTTTTAACCACCAGCCAAATTGTTGGAGTAAGTTCAGTCCATGATACTGAACTACTTTCCATAAAAAAAAATCCAGAAAAACTAAAATAAAAATTCGCCTTCCCATACAAATCAGCGCTTAGCCAAACGGACTTTGTATGGGAGGACGAACTTTTTTTATCGATTTTAATGACTTTTTTAATAGAAAGTAGTTCAGTATCATGGACTAAACTTGCTCCAAAATTTAGCTGGTGTTTAAAAAGTCACCCTGTATTCTGTTAGACCCTATTATTTTTTTAAAACAAATCTTATTATAAAATTGACGAAATCTTTAAGAATTATTAAGTGTGACTTTAATATAATTGTTAATTGTGAATTAAATTGAATTTTCGTCATTACGCCCCATAGTCTTTTTTATTCCTTCATTGTAAATTAGGTACTTCAGTATTATTTTCACATGCTTGTCAACTATAAGCAAAATAGATTAAGGACATGTTTATTATTTAAGATCTTATGTACTCTATTTTATGTGAATAAATATCATTATCATTATCATTATCATTATCATTATCATTATCATTAAAATGTTGAGTTTTGAGTACCCAGCAATGACGTCAGGCAGCAGAGCCGTCATCTCCTTGAGCAGCAGGTCGGCGTCGTCGCGGGACACCCTCATTGCGTCCAGGCAGTTGTACAACATCTTCATTATATTAACGTCGTACACTATCTTCACTTGGGAGCTCAACGGTGTGCTAAAATATAAATATGATAATTAAATTTTTAACAAAAAAAACAACCAACTTCAATTTTTTTAAGGAGTTTCTTCCATATCTCCAAAGTTCTTCATCATATCTTCACCAAATTAAAATGGGACCAACTTGGTAGTAACGGCTTTCAAATAAAGAAAGAACCATCAAAATCGGTTACAATTGGCGAACGAAAAAAAAAACATAGTCGAATTGATAACCTCCTTATTTGAAGTCAGTTAAAAAAAGTCTGCTGGCTTGAGCTTGGCGCGGGTCCAAAGGTTTGTATATTTAGACATGTCATAATTTACGTACATTGGTACATATTAAATTAACAAATTGACATTATTTTAATTTCGTAAATCTTTAATAATTCAAATTAATTATGACATAACATAACTTCTTCTTCTTCTTCTTATTTAAGAGCTTAGTGGCTCTTGTCGGTGGAGTATGCGCCAAACTTCTCGGTTCTCTGCCTTAATTTTTAGTGCTTGATACGACATGACCCCTGCTTTTTCTTTCAGTTGGTCTACATAGCTCTTTCTTGGTCGTCCTGGACCTCTTCTACCTTTTATCTTTCCTTCTAGTATGTTTTTAAATAAGGAGTCATGTCGTATTAAGTGACCAATCATTTTCCCTTTCCTATTTTCTATTTCGCCCAGCAGTCTTCTTTTCTCTCCTACTATTTCTAATACTTCCTCATTGGTTTTCCTTTCCATCCAACTGATCTTTTCCATTCTCCTCCAGCACCACATCTCGAAAGCTGCCAGACTGTCACTATCTTTTTTATTCAGTATCCACGTTTCGCATCCATAAAGTGCTATGCTCCAGATATACGTTTTTATAAGGCGTTTGCGTATTTTTCTGAATATATTTGCTGTGAAAAGTTTCTTTTTACTATTGTATGCTCCTTTGGCCATGGCAATTCTGGTTTTAATATCTGCAGTACATCTAGAGTCTTCTGTTAATATACTTCCTAAGTACTTAAATTTTTCTACTTGTTCTATTGTTGTTCCGTTAAGTTGCACTGAATCTCTTACTGGTGATGTTTTATATGTGATCATAGTTTTGGTTTTTGATTTATTTATTTTTAAGCCGAATTCTTGAAATGTTTTATCCATTATTTGAAGTAGTTGTTCTATGTCTTGTCTTGTCATAACATAACAAACAATGTAATCTCAGTCCATCCATATAACTAAGTTCTAGATAATCCTTCAAAGTATTTTATGAACTACAGTTTACAGTTTATAATGAGAACGTTAAGCTTTACTACGCACATTTGCCAAAAGTGGCCGTTTTTCGCAAATGTGCTTAGTAAAGCTTAACGTTCTCTCACTTTAAACGGTAAACAGTAGTTCGTAAAATACATTGAAGGGTTATCTAGGACTTGGTAGTAGCAAAATTTTAAATGATGTCTCCGTTTTCTTTGAAATGATTAATTTTAAAGGGGGGCAGCACTGGACCCCAGAAAATTAAGGTACGGCCTTAAGGCCGTACCTGAATTTTCCGAGAGATATTTTTAGTGCGTAAGTTTTTACACAAGCCCATGATACTGATTACATTTTCATAAAATAGAAAAAAATTCAACACAAACTTACTAAAAAATATCCTGCAAAGCCTTCTTTCACACTTTATTATATTATGTAGGTAGGTACTCAGATACTAAGTAACAACAATAAAATAAATAAGTTTGTGCTGAATATGGACTTCCTGAGGCTTAGGAGATATTTACTGTCCACGTATCCGATTGTCGCCGACCGCGCCGTCGCCGGCGACGACGACGTGGACACACCTCTTAGAGGCTTCATACATGACTGATCGACCGGATGCCCCGTGGCCCCGTTACGGCGCAAACCGGACGCAAACCGGATACGTGGACACGAGGCCTAAGGGATACATGAATTTTCCGGGGTCCAGTGCTGTCCCCAAATAATTTCAAGGAAACTGAGATATCATTTAAAATGTTGTCTTTGTCAAGCCCTAGATAACCTTTCAAACTATTTTACAGTTTAAAGAGAGAACATAAAGCTTTTCTTAGCATTATTGCCAAAAGTAGCCGTTTTCCGAAAAAATGCTAAGAAATGCTTAACGTTCTTACTTAATTAAGTAAAGGGCTAAAGGTCCATTTACACGCTGCAAGTTTCTTGCCTGTTGCATAACTTGAATACAATTAAATTGAAGCAATACTTAATATGACTTGCATAGTCTAAATAAATCGAAACCATACAAGTACATTTATTCATCAGTAGATCTTTTTTAGTCTCCCCTGCAGGAGCACGACCCTCTATGTACTACCAGAGCCATACTTGGCCAGAGCAGTCAGAGTATTTGGCCTACACTCTCCACGCTGGCCAGACGGGTTGGAGAGATCTCATTGATGTTTATAAGCTTTGTTTAGCTTGTTCCCTAAATCGCCTTCTAGGACATCCACGGAAAGACTTGGAGTGGTTTTAATCTACTCTGCCGGAAACCACACGGCTAAAATAATTGATTGCTTCAATTCAATTGTATGCAACAGGCAAGATGAGAATTTGCAAAGGAGAGATTGCACCATGTGAATGGGCCTTTAGTCTGTAAGGCCCATTCACACGGTGATAAAAGGTCATATGAAATTACATTGGAAAATATTTCTTCTTGCGTGTCCTGGGAGTGTGTGGGACCATAAAGAGGTAGACCTCCGATTGTTCTGACTCCGAAGGCGAATAGGGGGCGCGCGGTGTCGGCTGCGACAGCGGCTTGAGTCTCAGGCCCTGGATCTCCTCATGTAGTGCCTGTTAAAGGTTCTCTTTAGCACTTGCCTTCACAAAGCTGGCATTGAAAGAAAATGATTAGTTTACTTAAAAATGGATAAGGGGGATATTTACTTACCATGTAGGTATAGTTCGTCTAGACCAAAAATGAACTCCCCTCCGCTAATCTGCTAGTTTCCAACAAGTCAAAACAGATACTTTTTTTTTTAAACGTCAAAACAAACATTTTCTACGGGATTTTCTAAAATCACGTTCAAAATGGATATTAATATGATCAATGACAATTGGCATTATTTTGTGACGTTTTATTCTTTTGTTAATTATCATTACAAAATAATTTATTTTTGGCCCTGGATTCTTCCCTAGGCTGTTATAATTATTTCAACAATCAAGTCAACAGATCTGGCCGATCGGAATTTGAACACGAGAAACCTGACAATGCGTGTCGTGTCTAGGAGTACTGCCTTCTGTATCTGAATCTTGACCCAGCTATCTAGCGAGAGAGTCTTAAGATGTTGGTCAGCTCTTGGCTATAAGACCGGTAGCCGATACAACTATCGGGACAGTGATCGTCGAAGATTATTTTATCTCCTTTGGATTCACGGGTCTTTTCACCCCGGTCCTTTGGGAGGCTTGCGTGGGGATACAGATCCAACACGTAGAGGCTCTTTGGAGAAGTTGATGTTAAGTGGCGCCCCCACCAAAACCCATTCTTGGATATACTAATGAAAGATAAGTAAGTACATATATTATGTTAAAATTTGTTATGAAACTGTTTTGTTTGTTTAATTAATAAAAAAAAAAACAGAAAAACGGTATACTCTTGAACAGGTTTCGGCAGAAGAAGGATCTATTGCAAGAAAAGGAAAGGTTTATGGGTTATGGAATGAGGTGGGGATAGACTGATGCTGGGATTATTATTAAGTATATTATTATAAGGGGCAACGGGAATAATCGATGTAACGCACGTTACGCACGTACCTTGATCTGCTCGCGTTGTTGTGCGCGCACGATCTTCAAACGGATGACGTCTCGCTGGTAGTGCTCCGGGTTGTAGTTACCCGCCATGACCGTGGGGTCTTTCATCACCTGATATTGGGAAAACCCAACGTGAAGTAATCATAATTAATTTAAACCGGTCGACTCTCGTGATTTAGTCGGAATAGGCTGCCCAGGCTCGGTACATACAAGCGCTTTAGTTATACTTGACGCGGAAAGCGACGATGATACACTATGTACAAATATATGAACCTCACCGGTACACCCAGCAGTCATCGTTTCGAGTCGAGCAAAGCAAGCGGCGGCGCTAGCGGCGACGCGCGAGGCAGCGGCGCAGCGCTTAGTGCTGACCGTATAGCGCTGCCAGTTGCTGCCAGTGTCACTGGCAGCCAGCGCTGGCTCACTTTTGGCCTCGTATAAACAGTATTTCAAGCCAGGCCAGCGCTGGCTGCCAGCGCTGGCGGGAATGGAACACCGGTCTATTTTTCTAGCCAGTGACCTCCGTCCGCATACCCCCGCGCCACGTCGAACGTGTGCACACCACAGGAAAAATCCAAACTGAATGGCTTCATCTAAGCGACACAAGCCAGGCCAGCACTGGCTTGTCTTAGACTGGCACCAGCGCCACTGGCTTCGTCTAAACTATACTGTAATGAATTATGAAGTTCTCACGTTAGTTTAAATAAAATGATCATAATTAATTTTGCAGCTTAAGCAGAAGAAATTGTTTTTTTTTATTACTTTGAGTCCACGACGACACTTACGCTCTTAGAGTTTTCAAAGCTGACCTTTTGTGGTAGTATATCCGCTTGCAAAGCCGCTGCCAGGCGGAGGCGGTCCGAGTGCTTGTTAAGGCTCTCCAGGTATTTCTTTTCAAGGCTGCTGTGGCGCTCCTGAAAAACAAATTTAGCGGTTAGTGGTGGTCAAGTAGAGCAATCTATTGCCGAAAGCAGTACCGGATCTAGACATTTTTAGGGGGTGCTAATAGGAGTCTTAAAATTTGCCTCTGTCTCATATTCCCTGTACTCAAGTTGAACCTTAGCAGTTAAAAATACGACTAAGTGATAAGGAAGCATCTCTTTGGTTTGTTTTTGTCTCCGTGATTATACGCGACATTTAATTTTTTCGTACAAGCCTTTATTGTGAGTGGCGAGGCCTAAGCACTAATAAAAACAAATGTAATAAGCCCAAACTCGATTGGGTTGCGTTGTTTTATTACAGGGTTCCTATTGCTACCTTCCGGCTTCATCGTCAGATCAGCATCTTGTTATAATAATATTGCATTCTCATACAAAATCCCATCTCAATCGGAAACCTGGGAAAGTTGCTCAAAAAGTTGCAAGATTTGACCTAAACAAATAAACAACAACAAAGGGCAAGCCAATTTGGAGGGTCGATGGCACATAGCATTTTTTTTTTGTTTTGTTGTTTATTGTTTTAAGTTTTTATGTGTTGTAGATTTTTCAAATAAAATTGTAGTCAATTACCCGCCATTGTCGAAGTTGTTTTAGCATCTGCGGTGAAGATCCAAAAGTCGCGTAGAACTTGTGTCTCCTTGCCATCGTCCTCAGCAGGTCGTCCAGGGTCTTGTCGACCTTCCTCGGCTTCCCCAGCTTGCGAGTGAGCACGTCTCGCATCTGCGCGCGCAGCTCCTCTGCTTGCGCCTTCATCGCGCGCAGGTCGATGTTCATTCGAAACAGGTGAGTACGATTCACCCTGAAGACACGTTGAATGAATTATTAAGAAAATAGTTAGCATTCTTTGACTCAATTTGATACTGGCCACTTATAATTTAACTGCTAAAGAAGTAATATACCTATGTCAGGAGAAAAAAAAATGGGTTGCTTTTGTTTTATGGCCACGGTAATGAATACCTAACAGTATTTTGTGGTACACCCTCGGTCCGTGACTCGGTACAAAATATAGTTATAGGGATGTGCCGCAGTGACGAACAAACGTGTGATGGTTTTGTAAGCAGTAACTTGTTCGAAATAAGTACCAGCTGCTTCTCTTCCCGCGCAGATCGTAAAAGCCAATCGAGGGAATGTGCAAGAATCTGAATCATATCAATGAGCAATGCGGTTAGCGTTTTATCACTATTATGATTTTATTTGTCCACCTTCATGCCCACCATCACGCCAAAAGTGGCCTGGGCCTTGCCGCCCTAGGCTCTGTCTGCCCCGTTAGGGATAAGATGCGATAGTATTGAAAACATTGCTCGGCCGAAACAAACTACCCGTTAGAAATGTTTTCGTGGCGAGTGGCGACCTTTACGCCACTACGAGGAACTTACCACAACAACGAAGGGACAACATAATTCGCTATATATACATCTCGATCTCGGAGTTCTGGCTGCAACTATGCATATATAACGTGTTAATGAACTAATGCAAAATCTCTCTGATGGTACCTCAGCCCATGAAACTAAACAACTTTTGTTCTACAACATTCCCAAAATGCCAAAATCAAAATTCGGATTTTCATACAAATTGACTCGATCAGCTGATCAGTCTGTATGAGAATTCAAATTATTTTTTTGGGTTTTGTGATAGTTAGTTGTAGAACAAAAGTTGGTCAGTTTCATGTGCTGAGTTACCATCTGAGAGGTTTTGCGTTAGTTCATTACACGTTGTATATGTCGGAGCCGCGGTTCCCCAGGCCATGGCGTATCATCGGCTAGTAAAGCTGATTAATTCTCTTCCGCCACCATTAGATGGCGCCATAGGTTTCAATTCAAAAATAAAAAACATTTATTACTATTATTTGGATAAAATAATATTATTACTAGTTAAATATATCTTATATGAATTGCAATAACAATTTTTAAAGCATATTCAACGATTTATGTGTCACTTTTTACAAAATTAAATTACGTGTACAGAAAAGCACAATTTACCTGCTATTTGTTTCGTGTAAATGTTTTTGAAAAAGTCACAAAGATGGCGTTTTCTACACTTTTGTGGTAGACTGGTAGATAATATTTCTGTTGAAACTGGTTGAGACGCAAGCGATCATCGACAGAGTCGGCAGTCCATGATACTGAACTACTTTCTACAAAAAAGTTACCGATTTTTAATAAAAATCGATAAAAATTATAGTAAAAGTAAAAGATGTTCACGTTGGTTAGTACATTAACTCCCTTTCGGGTTGATACCCCGTTTTTGTTATAGGTACGTTGACGTACTACTACTAGGTATACCTATCGAAATTTGAAAAATAATTTTTGGCCTCCCATGTAAGTTGGCCGATCAGCTGATCCGAGTTTGTATTAAAAGTCAAAAAAATATTGTTCATATTTCGATATGTGTTCCTTGGGGAAAGTTATTCAGTATCATGGACTGAATCCACACTTAAAATAGTTTCAGTAGTAGTATGTATGTAGTATGTATGTGTAGTCCCACATCCATGCCCCTGCGGGGATACCGTCGATGGACTTGGACTCCACGGACTTTCCTGCACCAGGAGTGCCGGCCGTTTAGGGCGTCATGCAAATGGTCTGGCTAGAGATGATGGCAAGAGGCCGGACAGGATGACCTTGGTGCCTTGGAGATTGGGGCGACCCTTAGTATGGGATGCCACTTGTGTGGATACCCTGGCACCGTCCCATGTTCAGGTCACCAAGTCAAAGGCCGGCGCAGCAGCTGCCACAGCAGAGAGTCTCAAAAGGCGCAAATATGTAGACATCGGAGTAAACTACATATTTGAACCTTTTGGGGTAGAAACTTTTGGTCCGTGGGGTCCTTCAGCCCATAATTTATTTAAATACTTGTCCACAAGATTATCCGAAGTATCCCGTGTAGTCCAGTCAGTGGGGTTATAAAAAGGCCTTTGCCCTACAAAAGGTGGCGTAGAAAATGTTTTGATATAATATTGTTAAGGTATGGCGGCCTAATAAGAATCCAAGTTTTCGATCTTCTAGGACGCATGCGCGAGCTGCCATCTTGGATTAAAGGAGCCGAAATGAGGTTTATTTTAAATAACGTCACAACCGCTTATTATATTACAAAAGTGACCTTGAGAGGTATAAAGAAGACAAAATTACTTACATTTTTTGCATACATGTTTATCCTGTTAGTCTAATAGGTAAAAAGTTACAAGCGATGTAAAAAATAATATTTACAAAAAATCATTCAATGTTACTCTGACCTTATTAGTATCACTTGGCGCATTCTACTGTGAATGACGCAGGCTCGTAGCATTGAAAATGACATGTTAAGTGCATTTATTTACCCGACTGCGCCAGAAGGAGGATTATGTTATTAGAGTGTATGTATGTATGAATGTATATTTTTTGGCACGCTCTACCGTGCTAAGCCGTTTAGGCTAAACGGCTTGATAGATTTAAGTTTGACAGGTATCGTTAGATTCAAATTTATAAAATCCAATATGGCGGATTTTTGGCGCCAAATTATACACTTAAAAGCAATTTTTATTGCCATACAACGTGGCAATGCTGCCAGCCTTTTGGCCACGCTGCCGAGGGGTAATATTTTAGTGGGATTACATAATTTGTAATTTTTTAGTTTTAGTTCTTAGAGGTACTTATAAGATTTAATTTATAAAAAGATATATATTATTAAGCTTTAATTTAATATAAACTGTATTATAATACTAACTATTTATTACTGTTTCAGTATATTTTGTTAGACGTTATATTATAAAAAAACTTTAGTAGAATCATATTAGCATGGACATAATTTCAATTAATATTATTTACATAGTATTAAGAATTTATTAATAAATATTTTAAAAAAATGCTATACTAATCTCAGTTGAGAATCGAACACGGATCATATTACTCCCAAGTCTAGTCTTCTTATCCGCTGGTCCATTGGACATATGTTATAACTAATGATTTTAGCATTCTATTTTTTACTTAAAATCCCTTTCAGCCGTTTTAGAAATTAAAATATGCATGTTATTGTTGGGATATATTACAAATATCTTGTCCAAGATCTTTCCTTGCCTAGCCTAAATATTTTTTTTCTCAAAAACGCCATCTAGTGACTGCTTTTAAACACTTAATTAAATACAGGGATTTACTAGTCGCGTGTGCTGCCATCTTTTTCTGTTTTCATGTTGCCTACTGCATTCGTCTACCTACGGACCCTCCAATAGCTAGTATGACGTTGGGTATCTGTTACGTTAGTAATTATATTATCTTTGCCCAGGCGCAACACTACTAGTGATGAGCCCCTCACTCGTGAGGCGCCTCGTTCGAGTTCCTCGTCGCGACAGAATGAGGGAGTCCTCGTTTTTCAACTTTGAACCACCTCATTTTCGTTGAGGGCCTAGTCGAGGGCGATGCGCGTGCGTATTTTCCTCACTACTTTCTCACTGATGCACGCACACGAGTGAGGTGTGTGAGGTAGCGTTGCCAGCCAGACACTATAAAATGAATATGATTGCATCAGTGAGAAAATCGTGACTGAATGGCAATACTGGAGTGAGGCACGGTGTATTAGTTAAAATAAACAAAAATTAGGCGAAATGAAACTAAATAAAATGAAATGAAGTTTAATTAGAAAAAAAAAAACTACATGTTTACGTGCAAAAATAAAGTACAACAGGTACGTATTTCATTTCATTCCCTATAAAAAATTATGAACGTTATTTACATAGTTTCAGCGTTCAATTTACAAACGGGCGCGCAAACCTCTCGTGAGTCACGAGTCGTGACGACTATCTTCCTCCCTCATTCAGTACGAAGAGGCAACGCTGCGAGTAGTCGTGAACTCGCGAGGTCGCCACGCGCGCCTGCCGCGACGTTGCCGCTTTGCGAGCGACCGCTTCACCTCGCCTCAAACGAGGGGCCCGTCGCGAGTACCTCGCGAGGGAAAATGAGGTCCTCCCTCATCCTCATTTAAAAAGTATGAGTTACACATCACTAAACACTACCTATGCCTGGTGGGAAGATCTTCCCTTTGTGTCGAGCATATCACTCGCTCTCGCTACATTTCTATACAAAATCTTCGGAACACTAACTTTTGCCGCTGCTTCTGCTGTTTGATCTCGTCTTGCAGCTCTAGGACTCGCCGACGTAGTTTTAGCAGCAACTGTTCTGGGAACACGACCGTCTTGGACAGCCCGTCCGGCCCGGTGCAGTTGCGCAGCGCAGACGCGCGGATTTGGTCGTAACGGAGTATCACCACTTGAGTCACGTCATTCATGCAGCTTTGTTTCTCCATCTAGATTAATAATATATAGTAATATCTTAGTATATCTAGAGTAATATATAATAATAACCGACTTCAAAAAAAGGATGAGGTTATCAATTCGTCGGAATCTTTCATGTTTTTTAGGGTTCCGTAGTCCATAAGGAACCCTTATAGTTTCGTCATGTCCGTCCCTCCGTCCGTCCGTTTGTCCGTCTGTCTGTCTGTCCGTCCGGGCTCGTACTCCGGCGCTACTGCACCGATTGTCACAAAAATTATGAGATAGATATGGAAGTTCCAAAAGTTTGTTTTTAAAATTATGAAAAAATGATTGTTTTTTAGCCCCCCCTCCCATACAACGAAAAGTGAATATAAAAAATTAAATTGGACTAACCCCAACGTGTGGGGTACCGTTGAAAAGGTCTTTTAAAATGCAACAAAAACTGCTTTAAAACTATGTAGATCAAACCCCCCAGTCTTGAGATAATCGAATACAAAGTTAAAATTTGAGGTGTCCCCCCACCGTAACTTTTGAAATATTACTAAAATAATGCTGGAAAAAATGTGGTATATACCTCAAAGTATGTTCTTTCAATTAAAACCATAGCGGTCTCGGTATCATAGATAGTTATTTTTTAATACGTCATAAATCGTAAACCGCAATTTACCTTTAGAACTTTTATACATATTATGTTACTTGCTGCTACGGAACCCTTATGGGCGAGTCTGACTCGCACTTGGCCGCTTTTTTTATGTATGTTTCCCGATTGCTCGAGGACGCCTGGACCGATTTGGACAATTCTTTTTTTGTTTGAAAGGGTATACTTTCCAGGTGGTCCCATAGAAATTTTAAATCGGTTGTGTGGATTGTTTTTTAAACGACAATAACTAGAAAAAATATGTTGTCTAAGTATACAATTGTTTGAATATTTAGCTTTTCTGGTATTGAAGTAGGTTTTTTGTTTTGAAAAAATATCAATAATTATTTTTTAATATAATAATCATCATCCGAGCGTATTCCTGGTTGCATCCTTAGCGGTAACGCTTCAGAGCCCGAGGTCCACTACCTAACCTAGGTGATTTGACGAGATTTCTAGGTTTTACACAGAGTGACTGCCGTCTGACCTCCGCAGCCCAAAGGATAGTCCAGAACCAATCCTAGGATAGGTTTAACAAACGCTAGATGGGCTACCTATAAGTGTGATTTGTCCCTAGGTATATTATTATGTAGGTATTTATTATATTTGCTGATTTTATTTTTACAGCTAAAGTTAGTATATTTGTTATATTTTTGTCAAGGATTAGAAGATCATCCAAACATGTGTTTCCTAAAGCTAGGCTCCTCACCATAAACTCTCTCAAATCGTTCTTCCTCTTGTCCAGTTGGGTGGAGAGGTTGCGTTTGACTTTGTTGTGAGCGTCGATGTCCCGCCTGAGCAGCTCCACCAGTTTGTCTTGCTCTATCATTTCTTGCTCGTGCTTGTGTCTGTAATCAAAATTAGGGTTGGTACACATCTGTCAGCACGGAACAGCACTTTCCTATGCTGCTATTCAGCATGGCCGGTGCTGAAGCGTTCCGTCGCTCTCTCTCGCTCTAGCAAATGACTCTTCTGAGCGACAGAAATGGATAGCAGCATAGGAAAGTGCCGTTCCGTTCCAACCCTAATGATGTTATGAAGCTGATGTGTTACGTGAAAAAGAATATCGCCATAATCTCCTAACCTCTTTGAACTTACGATGCCACAGAATAAGAAACAGACAGGTGTGACACTTATGATAAATACCGTGCTCCTAGTTTTTGTTTCATCATCATCAGACCTTTTTCTTTGTCTCACTGCAGGAGCACGACCCTCTCTGTAATACCAGAGCCATACTTGGCCAGAGCAGCCAGGGGATTTAGCCTACACTCTTCACGCTGGCCAGACGGGTTAGAGAAGTCTCATTGATGTTTATAAGCTTGGTTAAGTTTGTATTTCCTAAGTCTCCTTCTATGACATCCACGGGAAGACTTGGGAGTGGTCTTATTTTACTCTGCCAGAAACCACACGGCTAAGTTTTTGCTTGGGATTCACTAAACCTACCTAATGATCTGCCTACCTGGTATTCCTCAAATCATAAGTCTTGTCGAAGATCTCCCGGTCGCATCCCTCAGGACAAACGTTGGGGTCGAGTCGGATCGGACCGATGTCTCGGCTGTCCAAACTGCCTTCATCTTCTTCCTCGCTGGAAGACGACGAGGATTCCGATTCCGAAGATTCTGTAAGATCGTAAAATGGTACCTACCCGTGAAACTGTCAAAGTATACCTAAGCCGACCACATTCTGAGAATCAAAGTCAAATTATTTATTTATCTTTGTATGTTTTATCTTTCGATTTCATACTGTTGTTAACGTCATTAGTACCTACTTACAGCTAAGTTTAGTGCCGCATCCTAACATTTTTTCTAAATACGTCAATTTACAATTAAACATATATTAAAATTAGATATGTGGACTGAGAATACATAGTCATGTCATAATTATAAATTAAGAATGAATGTGTAGTGTCTGGCAGGGTGTTTGGCAAGTCCGATCGGTCTTGCTGCTTACAGAAAGTATTGAAATATTAATCCCAACTATCCTTATAATATTGTTTGTCTTTCATCCCGGAAAAAAAGTAATGTTCCCGTGATATACGCGAGCGAAGACGCGGGCAAAAGAAATATTTTAAATGTCAGCCCTGATGCTTTTAGAAAAGTGAGCCTAGGTACCTTTACCCTCACATGATGATAAAGTATACATGACTGGCGGGATGTTTGGTCTGGCTGCTTACAGACCAAGTTGAATATACAATGTGAAGGGACATACCTGTAATAAACAGATCGAGTATCATATCCAACGTGGAAGGGACATACCCGTAATAAATCGAACAACGGGCTATACTAGATCATTATAGTATAATGAAACTGAAATAACAGACAAAGAATAAAAAAAATCTGGCATTTTCATACAAAAGCATGTAGCCGCTCGGGCGATTTGTATGGGGGCATACTTTGTGAAAAGTTGTTTCCAGTCTGGTTAGGATATTGCAGGCTTGAATCACCTGATTATCCGAAAAGAAAGATGATTCCATGCTTCTGAAGGTACGTGAAACTGTGGGTCCCGAACGCTATCGAGCGTTTGTTTAAACCTAACCTAGGACTGGTTCTGGCTGGTGTACCCTTCGGGTTGCGGAGGTCAGACGGCAGTCGCTATGTGTAAAAACCACTAACTTCGTCATATCACCTAGGTTAAGTAGCGGACCCCGGGCTCTGAAGCGTTACCGCTGAGGATGCAACCGGGAATACGCTCGGATGATGATGAATTAGCATGAATACCATCATCGTCATGGTGCCTTGGCGGTCTGTACTTCTTCTTAAAGATCCTCCTCAGGAAATCTGCGAATTTATTGTCTCCAACCAATCGCTTGAACTGCCTTTGTATCTCTTGACATTCTTCGTCTAACGTTTCCTTTTGAGATAGGTGTTCTTCGATGCGTTGCTCACAGTCCAGAACCTGTTCTTGAACACCCCGAACCTAAAAATTTTTTTTATTAGGTACCTCTGTCATTTCATATAACACTAGCAGTCCACCCCGGCTTCGCCCGCGGTACACACATAGCCTATGTCACTCGGGGATAGTGTAGCTTTCCAACGGTGAAAGAATTTTTTAAATCGGCCCAGTACTTTTTGAGCCTATTCATTACAAACCTACAAAAATAGGTACAAATCTTTCCTCTTTATAATATTATAGTATTGATAGTATAGAAGTATAGATTATTATCTATTGTTGTTGAAATAACTTCTAAATAACAAAATACTATTTTTACTTCCTTGAAAATTTTACAAAAATCGTAGGTACCTAAGTATTTGTTTGCTACAACAATAAATATTGAAATACATGTAAACACTTTGAAGTACTTATTAAAACATAAGTAAACACACATTGTACTTATGTTTTAAAAATAAATAAATCAAAAAATCTCAATAAAAACGTCAGTGCAAAGATGGAATCCATGATGACGACATGCATCTTGACTACACTAGGTTTGATCGAAGACTGAACTAGGTACTTACCTGCATTAGCTTGGCGTAGACTCTCTCGGCCAGTCTGTCCTCATGGGCCTCGAAACGATTTAACACGTTCATCTCTCTATGAAGTTGGTAGAGATGTAGCTCCAGTAGCTGACTCTTTTCCTGTGATGAGGAAAACGAATTTCTTGAGGATTTTTTCACAATCGCCTACATATGTACTATCTACTATATATACTTATTTCGTTTATTTTTATCAGTGAAAAAGTATCTCGCCAACTATAATATATATAAAGAAAGTAAATATTAATCCTAATAGATATTACAAGCTTTTATGAAGCTTGCCTTGTTTTTTATAGCTTGTATGGGTCAAATCTTGCAAGTTTGAGCTGCTTCCCGGTTTCCGTTTGAGATGAAATTTTGTATGCTAATGTAAATCAGATGACAATGCAATATTATTATAAAGAAGCTTGTCTGATGACGGAGGTAATAAAACGACGCAACCCCATCCAGTTTTGGCTTATAAGATTTTGATAAGTACTTAGGCCTCACAATAAAAGCTTTTTTTTTATAACCTTGGGTATTTGTCTCATTGTCTTAAATAAAAGTTTGTACGAAAGAAATATTTCTTACGAAAAACTTATTTATGAATATAACGGTTAAATTATACATAGGTACCTGTACGTATACATAGGTACCTGTACTCGAATGCGTTCCCTCTGCAACTGCCTCAAGCGTGCGTCAAACTGCTGAACAGAAACAGTGGCGTCGGCCAGCAGCATGTCTTGCTCGTACAGGTGTCTGTGAAGAGCATGTGTGAGAGCAATGTACCTCATCCACCTCAACCAATCCCACTCATGCAGTCATGCAGCGCAAGATGCGTGACACGTTTTATAAATTTATACCAACAAAATGTAAATGTACAGACTGTGGTGAAGTGATAGATAATAATAAGTATAAATACCTTTGAATGCGTCTTTCGCGGATCTCTATCTCAATATCCGAAAAATCATGATCAGGTCTTGGTTTTAGGAGTTCCCAGGATGCAGCCAGCGGTCGCGATTCTGAAGGCATTGTTTTAAAATACTTATGATGAACACGAACGGATGTGGTGCCTTCATTTAAAATAAGTAAATTAATTAACAATTCAAAACGATGATAAAAGCAGAATCTAATTTTAAAGTTTCATGAAATTTCCAGATCATTGAAAACCTATCTCATCTTGAAAAGATTGTCACTGTACAATACTTAACTGTATATATATATGTAAAATAAAATATCTAAAAAACATATTAATTTACTACAATCCCATTTATCCCGGTTGGTTTTGAAGCACGGAATCATCTTCCTTTTCAGATAATCAGCTGATTAAAGCCTGTAATATCCTAACCAGACTGGACACAACTTTTCACAAAGTATGCTTCCCAGTGGGATTTGAACCCATGGCCTCCGGATCACAAGGCAAACGCCTTGACCCAGCCCCGAATCTAGACTTTTATTAGGAGGGGCGAAATGTAAATATGCCGCCCCATGTCTTTCGGACAGCGCGGTGGGAAGGAGGAAGGGTGAAAATATTCGATTTTGTCGCCCCTCTGACCTTGCCGCACAGAGCACGGGCCCCAGAGCTTGTCCCCCCTAGCTCCGGGGCTGCCTTGACCACTGGACCATGGAGGCAGGATCAGGATATTATCCCAAAAAAATTGAGATTGTCAAGTACTCTTCGATTACACGGGCGGGCAACGTGGTCCGCCGCGTGGTTCCCGGCAGAGTAGAATAGGACTACTTCAAGTCTTCCCGTGGATGTCGTAGAAGCGATTTAGGAAACACAAGCTAAACAAAGCTTATAAACATCAGTGAAACCTCTCCAACCGGAGAGTGTAGACTAAATCCTCTGACTGCTTTGGCTAAATATGGTTCTGGTAGTACAGAGAGGGTCGTGCTCCTGCAGTGGAGACTAAAAAAGACCTGATGATGATGATGGCAACACCGCGGGCACCAGCTAGTTGATAATTTATGTAACATACCAGTGATAGGCACGAATTTGTTGACCCTGGGCTGGCGGATCCTTTGCTTGGGATACAGGGCCGAAGTTCTCCGCTCCTTGACTACCGACTTTTTGGCCCCTCTTCTCTCTGGAGCGACAGCTAAATCTGGTTTTATCTGCAGAATCATAAGATAATTATTTTTCACACGGCTGCCCTAAAAAAGGTGTAGTGTTTTAAGGATTCATGTATTTTATTCCGCCATACACTCGGCCGTGTTGTTTTCCAGCAGAGTAGAATAGGACTACTGCAAGTCTTCCCGCGGATGTCGTAGAAGGCGACTTAGAAAACACAAGCTGATCAAAGTTCATAAACATCAATGAGACCTCTCCAACTCGTCTGGCCAGCGTGAAGAGTGTAGGCCCTATCCTCTGGCTGCTGTCACAGCAGCTGTGGCCCATATACCTACCTATGTATGGCTTTGGTAGTACAGAGAGGGTCGTGCCCCTGCAGTGGAGACAAAAAAATACCTGATGATGATGATGACTCCGCGACGATAATTTCGAAATGCCTCATCAGATTTGCATATATGATCTCGTTCGGTATCGGCAAAATCCATCATTCTGAGTGATACCAGGCCTGTGTCACTCCCGTTTAGGTATCGGAAATGTACCTACATTATTATTATTACTATGCGCGCTGCCGGCCCCTCGGGGTGGTAAATTCAGTTATACGAATCGCATGTCCAGAATAATAAGAATGAAATTGGCCTGCAATGGATGTCTAGGTATGTAGCCAGACAGAAAATTCAAAGCTTATGTAAAGAAAGTACTTTGTGAGAAGGCTTATTATAGGACCGATGACTATCTTAAAGACAAAAAGGTCTGGTTTGAGCTTGGCGCGGGTCCCTCTTAAAGGTTTGTATACTTAGACATGTCATAATTTAGGTACATTGGTACATACTAAATTTACAAATTGACATTATTTTAAATTTCGTAATTCTTATAATTTAATTTAATTATGACATAACATACAATGTAATCTCAGTATATCCATATAACTAACTTTAAGTTTTTAGTTTGTTAGTTGACGTCTTTGGAGAAAACGTGCAGTGCAGTTTGTTGCCGCTTCTTCTGCACTTGCGCCTAGGAAGCGGCGTAAACTTAGCTGTAAGTAACGATTTGACGTCAACATTTGTGCAAAACAAAACAAAGTGACTATTATTAAGAGATATTATAAATATCCTATGATAATAAAGATATTTTTGAATTGAATTGAATTTGAATTGAATTGTAAACGAAAAGGTGCTGAGTTCTGACGTGATCTAAATAAAACCATATCGCTAACCGAATTGAGTAGATATTTCTTTGAATATCTTCGTTGAGTGAGACTTCTGTACGTGAGTATTAGTCTCTATTCTGACTGATATACATATACCTACCTTTACTACTTACTTTTTTTAAATTTAATGGCATAGTGGTGTTCTTTTAAGTTTTTGCATAAAAGATGAAAATAAGCTAGTGATAATTTACCTCCAAGTTTTTCTCCGGAAACTCAAGTTCTTCGTCGATATGTGGGATCAGCGGCGGCGGTTTCACCAGTTTGGGAGGGATTTCCAAGCGGATCTCCCCCAGCCTTTCTCCGATCTTTTTCATTTTGTCTACCAGTCCCAGTTTATGCTCACGTAGCTGCAGAACCTTATCGTTGAACGCTCGTTTGATATCGTGTATCTAGCGATTGAACAAATATTCAAATCAAATGTTTTATTACACACACCATGTTAGCATCCTATGCTACAATATCCGTGTCCATATTATATAAATTAACGACAGAGAAATTAGGTTGTTTTTGTGTCATCCAGATCCAAATTGAGCCAATGAGAGGTCTGTAGCTGCTGATATAGACAAAAGAGGTCGCTAAGAGTAGAAAGTTCTATTAGTCTACCTCCTTCCTCAGCAGGCAAACTCGCAACTGAGTGTTGTGCCCCGGAGGCGCCACGTAGTCCGGCTGTGACTTGAGCAAGCGGTTGCCGATGGTAGCCTCGGCTTCCTTCAGAGCCTCCGCCGCGCCGGGCGGCATTGCGCTGGGGTCCGGCTTCCGGGACAAGTGTTCTTGCCACTGGAATATTTATTTGAAGTTCACAAAATCTCTACTAGAAAATACGCGGATATTTCGCAATTCTTAAAAAGACCATTGAAAACCTGTCAAGAAAATATGTCATTTATAAAAATAACAAGTAAATTCAGTACAACTATTATTAAAACTAACAAGTGTTAATAGGGGATGCGGTTGTAGCATTAGCAACCTATCACCTATTTGATGTCTTTTTCTACCTTCTCGCCCATCACACTAAAAGTGGTATTTTGGTTCTGCGGCCCCGGGCTCTGTCTGCTTAAAGCCGCAAGACTCAACATGCTCTGTCTGCCCCACTAGGGATAAAGATGTGATAGTAGTGTACCAGTATCATTACCTTCACAGAAAATCAGCATGTCTTGATTTTTTAAAATCAGACTGAAAACCTTTTTCTGGTTGCATAGCATTGTTTAGTTAGCTCTTTCTATATCATAAAAACTATACAGGTGGACTTTTTAACCACCAGCCAAATTTTGGAGCAGGTTCAGTCCATGATACTGTACTACTTTCCATAAAAACAATTAACGAAAAATTAAAATAAAAATTCGCCTTCCTATACAAATCAGCGTTTAGCCAAACGGATTTTGTATGGGAGGACGAAATATTTTTATCGATTTTAAATATCTTTTTTTAAAGAAAGTAATTCAGTATCATGGACTGAACTTGCTCTAAAAATTTGGCTGGTGTTTAAAAAGTCACCCTGTATGTATTATTTTAGGTTAAAATAAGGACTTAGATAAGGTTTAATTATAATGAGTTTTATGCAACAAAATATTTTTCTTTCTTTCTTTCATCTAATTTAACCCGTCAAATCTCCCAATTCTTAACTGCTATGGCGTTAGTATGGCGGTTAGTGCCTCAGTTAGGCACTGGGGTCTGGGACATTCGACAGGTTAAAACCTACTTAACATGAAATTATATAAAACATGTGACCAGACCTCGATCAGCTGCATATGATGCCGATTCAATCGCTGGAAATAATTCCGCAACGCCTTTTTGAGGGGGTGCGGCTGCCGCGAAGGCAGACCCAGCAAGAAGGATGCAACCTTTGGCGGGCCCCAGCTCTGCTTGCGGCCCGCTACCCGCCGCGTGCTCGATTCGGTACGTCTGTTTACAGATAGTTTATAGGTTAAAGATAATCTGACTTAATCCCATGTTGTGTCTCTTTCCCTTTTATCGGCATTTACTGTTGCTAGAATGAGACATTACTAAACGTCAAAAGTAAAAATGTAGCCTGTTTTCTGCATAATACGACAAAATTATAATGACATTGTCTAATGATATTGACTTCTGTTTAAGGACTTTTGTATTTAGTAGCGTCATACACGTCCTGACGTATCGCGTACAAAAAATGTGACCACTACGTTTTAAAACAGGTTACACTTTGGGCACTTCATCGCGGTATCTATTTACCTCATATCTTAAAACTGAATGTTAAAATAAATTGAAATAAAATAAGCCTATATTGTATAAGATTGTATTATGTAATTGTTTTTTATTCCTGAATAAACAAACAAACTCACCTTTCCATATCGGCATCAAGTTCCAGTAAATTTAGATTCCTAATGTAAGCATGTAATACAAATTGTACAAATCATAACGGTAAGTTTTACCTGTTTTCGTTATTTTATCTACGTGCACACATAGATATATAATAATCATCTGTGACGCATCACATACTGACCTCCCGCGTAGAGCAGCCTCAGCCATTTTCTGATAAACTTCCTCGAGCTGATCGTGGAAAGCTTTAGACAAATTCTTTTGACGTAGAGGTCTTATCATAACCAGAGGGTCCCTGTGTAGAGAAAACATTAAATAATAATCTCTGAAATAAGTAACACATGAAATTATGCCTTCGCAGGAACAGTAGGTAGGTACATATTATCTATTGTGAAATTTATGGATATTTCTGATACATTGATACTTAAAAGAAAAAAAAAGCTACAAGCCATGTATTATTAGTGTTTCGGAAAGACCACTGCCGAGAAGAAACGCCACAAGACCTTCATAGAGGTACCCACTTACAAGAGTATAGGACCGTTTCTCCATATCTCTATCTTAGCTCGTTCCCGGTTGCATCCTCAGCTGTGCTGCTTCGGAGCCCAGAGTGCGCTTTCCCGCTTATTCTACTCCCAATATATGTGCAATATAATATGCATGTCTATAGTCACCTAAGGATCCCAAAGACCTTGCAAAGTGTAGAAGAAATAGCCGAAACAGTTAAAATGACTAAATGGACCACGATTGTATACTATGCAGCACCGGATTAACCATGTCGGGGCCTTTCAAAATGCATGGCTGAAGGCCCCTAGGGCTTAGGATTTACCATTTTTGGGCCCTAGGTCCAGCCGCAGGTAGAGCGGATAGGGGGTTGGGGAAACAGAATGCTTGGTTTTGGGCCCTTGACAAGGATCTGAGGCACTTAAAATAATCGGGACTCGTCTGGACTGTTAAGCCTCTAATCAGAACGGACCCCTAGGCAGTTGCCTTCTCTGCCAAGTGGTTAATCAGGGCCTGATTGTATGATAATGATAATGATGAGTAAAGTATAAAATAACAGACCTGATAGCTTTTACCGTGAATGGGAAAACGTCAAGTTGTATGATATTCCTCGAATACATCTTATGTAAACCCAGGTCCGACGCCTCGAGTTGATGGGCCAGTTTCCTTACGGTGAGGGCTTTAGCATCATCTAGCTCTTCTTCCTGCACGGCCAGAGGACGAGGGTCTAAGGTCACGTCGATTTGCTGAGAGAACGGTAGGACGCGATTCCTGAAAGTCAAGTGGAGATCTGTCAGTAAATCTTGCTACTTACACATAGGCACAGAATACAGTAAGAGTAAACAGAAGGGACTCTTCTAAGGTACGCGCAATATACGTCCCCGTTCCCCGCACCCGCACCTCTCCCCCGGTTCTTGACGAACCGGGGGAGAGGCCAACGTGAGAAATCGAGGCGAAAACGGGGGAGAGGTGCGGGGACGGGAAACGGGGACCCCTGGGTGACGCATATTGCGCGTACCTTAGGAGTTTCCGGCCTGTGACATAGGTACAGAGGAAAGTTAAGATACCTGTGCCACCTCACGTAGTGCGCGACGCGCGCGGTGGCACCGGTTTCCGATTAACCGTCTGTACTACCCGTTTACTTTCGAGTTGGCCGTTACCTTCCTTCGCTCTTCCCCGCACCCTGTCTCCAGTCAGATCCGTTTCTTCTTTCGTTCTTTTTTATCTTATGTCGTACTGGTCGTACACATTGGGTATATGGATAGAGGAATTTATTTACTATATGACATTTTATTTCCCAAAACCAATAAAAATTCAGCGTGTAAGTATATGAATGAATTTAAAAATTAGTTTTCAAATCCTTGTCTACTGAAGCGGAGCGGATCTTCTTCTTCGTCTAAGCGCGTTCCCGGTTGCATCCTCAGCTGTGCTGCTTCGGAGCCCGGGGTGCACTTTGCCGCTTTTTCTTCTCAAAATATAACATGCATGTCAATGGTCACCCAAGGATGCCAAAGACCTTGCAAAATGGAGAAGAAATAGCCGGAACAGTTTAGATGGTTTGCCTTTAGTTTTACGACCGGCCGCCTGCCTGACGTCAACCCTTTTTGGGAATATGTATTTGTGCGAAAAGTTTTACAACCGGCTGCCGCCCGACGTTAACCCTCCTTGGGAATGCAATTGTAGCACGAGATGTTTGTACTTAGTCCTTTAGTCGCCTCTTACGACATCCACAGGAAGAGATGGAGTGGTCCTATTCTAACCCGGAACCACACGGGTGACTGAAGCGGAGCGGATATTTTATGCAATTCGATTGGTTAATTTTAGCACAGCTCCGCTCCTCTTTTCTTCTCTCCGCTCCAGTGGACACGCAGCCTTAGTACTTAATATTAATACTGAGGTACGTAACGCTTTGATGATCTTGTTGTACTCGAAGGTAAGCGCCGAGAGCTGGTCCCGCACGCGCTTCTTGTGAGCATTCGCGATGGCCATCATTTTATCGTACTCTTCCTTTTGCTTGAGTTGTTCATGGGACATCAGTTCTCCCTCTACTGTGCTTGGCTCTTTCATTCGCTCTATTTTCTAAAATCAATACAGCAAGGTTATTTTGATTAGTCAATTATCTTCCATACCAGCTGTAAGAGAATCTGAATTATTAGTCAATAGGTGACGCGGCTAGCAAACCCTTTCTCTTTATCCACCTTCACGCCTACTATAACGCTAAACGTGGTCTTTGGTTCTTTCGGTCCTATGCTATGTTTACCCTGTTAGGGATAAAGATGTAATAGTGTATCATTAGTTTAAATGCTGACATGACGTCATCAGGGATGATATGCGTGCTAATGGTCTTACAACCAATGATGCTCGCAAGACCGTGCGAAGTGGAGAAGAAAAAGCCGGAAAGCGGACCCTGGGCTTCGTAGCATTACAGCTGAGGATGCAACATGGGAATACGCTGAGATAAGAGAGAGAGAGAGTATCGCTAGTTTGCGCCTCTGTTCTCAAGCTGAAGTCCTGGCAGGACAATTTACAGATTGAAGGCATCTCTACAAACTGAGCTTTGTTAGGAACAAGAGTATTCAGAGAGTTTGGATAGAAAAATTTACTGAAAGAACAGGATTACTGATACAGAAGTTCTAGACAGAGTAGGCGAAAAGAGATAGTAAATGCCATCGGAAACAGGTAAGTAAAAATGTTGGGACACTTGGTATGGCACGACGAATTCATGAAAACGATAATCGAAGGCTAAATAGAAGGAAGAAGGGAAAGAAGAAAACCCAGACGCAGCTCTATGAAGCAAATAAAGGAGAAAGTGGTGTCGTTCTAATATCTAGCTGAAGACATAAGAATGGAAGGAATAGGGATAATGACTGGGTCAGAAAAGTATTATTCTAATTAGTCCGTTAATTAGATTCTCCAAAAATAATGTACCCATATTTTTCAATTTATCAAAAAATGTAAAAAGTCACAAAGATACAGAGTGTCAAAGTTCCAGGGTAGGGGCTTGTGACGTCATCGATGTGTGAAAATCGTAAGAAAGCGTGACGTCATGCGAAATTGAAATGCACTGTATTTTCGTTATTTATTGTTTCTCAGAGAAAAGAAAAAATACTTGTACAATATTTTTTAATAATCTAACCGACGGGCCAACAATATTTTTTCAATCATCATGCGTATTCTACCGACAAGAGCGTCGCTGTCAAAATTTGAATGAATGATCTGCGTACCCTGAGTTAGTCGCATCCCCCTCTTATTATAAAACATGGACGCACTTTATAAGTAAGTGTAAACCATCTCTCTCATCTCAGCGTATTCCCAGTTGCATTCACAGCTGCAACGCTGCCCGGGGTAGTTAAGTAAGTATAAACCATTATTAGCACAAATTAAGTTGACATTGGCATATGAGTTTTTTTTTTTATTAAATAATTTTACGGCTCTGGATACAAGTCCTTTAGAGCCTATCTTTAATTTTGTTCTTTATTCCTTATCCTAACCTAACCTAATCCTAACAAGTTAGAATCCGTCAAGCCGTACTATGACTGTCCACTTCAACAATTTTACACATTGTTCATGAGCATGAGCATTTATAACACCAAACAACACCAATTTCATATTATAAAATAAAATCAATTTGCAAAATAATTCAAAGCAAACCCCAACCGAACCCCTTGACTTCCCGCCAAAAACTCCCAGATGAGAGAGTGTGATTTTATTAGATGTCAACTTGATAAGGGTGGATATTGGTTGAAACCAAGTCATCAAGTGTTTTTATATAATAAGACGGATTATTCAGTGTAAAGCTACATGAAGCGTGATATACCACGCCAAAAACTTTATATGAAGCTTAACTTACGGGAATTTCCTCTGGTTTTGGAACTTCAATTTCTGGGAATAGGGGCTCTTCAAAATTGACTGTGTATGAGAATATATTTCCATCCTCTCCGCACGTGTAAAATTGTCTGAAAAAATATTATTGAGTACATACTTTTAAACAATGTTAACTCTAAGGTTAACTCCCGAAAAAGAGGAGTGTTATCACAGAAAGTGACAGCTGTGACATTGACATTCGTGGTTGATGCGTTCATAATTCCAACTTGAAGGTTCTCGTGGAATTATCCAATACTCTTAGACCACGCTGGCAAACTAAGCATTGAACAAGTTTATTTGCGAGACAAATAAAAAATCCCCCAACTTTCCAGCGTTCATCCCCAATAACTTTTCAACAAAAATATTTAACTAAGAACAATCTCGACAGACAATGCTTTCGATAAAAAAACCGCATCGAAGTCGGTCGTTTAGGAGCTACAATGCCACAGACAGACACACTGATACGCAGTCACGTCAAACTTACGACATTCTTTTTCGTCGGGAGTTAATACGACTAAGTATAGTTCGTTCGCTAAAAAGCTAGCCAAAGATTTTTTGGCTGTGAGTTGGAAATACAGAATTGTTCAACATACTTACTTTCCATCGTGGCTAAACTCGAGACAAGTTATAGCTCCAGTGTAGCGGTCATGCATCGGCAAGTAATAGTGGTCCTCAAAGTCAATGCGAGGAGTTGGTTGTCCCTGCCAAAGTATTTTATTATTATTTTCTTAAATAACTTACAAAATACCGATCAAAAAAAATATTAAAATTATATTTAAAATTATCATAAAAATTCCTTTCATTTGATATATAAGTATAAATAAATAAATATATAGGGACAAATCGCACTATAGCCCCAAAGTAAGTTTTTTTAAACTTTTGTTATGGGACACTAACTCAACGATACTATATTTATAATAAATACATATATACACCCAAGAAACAGGACAATTTGAAAAAGGCCATTTTCCAACTTGCCCTGGCTGGGGATCGAAGTCAGAACCTCCGGATTGGCGGACTAGCGTGTTGACCATTACCCTATGCCATTACGTTACAGAGGTCGTCAAATATTGATATGGATCACTGACTTTCATATGTATACCAAATTTCAACTCAATCGGAAAACTAAATTGTGTTCTGAGATCGGTTCAGTAGTTTCGCGGAGCCCCGGTGGAATGGTAAATTTTCGCCTATTTTCTTAAAAAATCTATCCATATAATAGTTATAAAACTAGCTGTGCCCGCGACTTCGTTCGCGTGGTTGTCGGAACGTAATGTTATATAGCCTAAAGCCTTCCTCTATAAATGGACAACCCAACAAAAAAAGAATTTTTCAAATCGGACCATTAGTTCCTGAGATTAGCGCGTTTAAACAAACAAACAAACAAACAAACAAACTCTTCCGCTTTATAATATTAGTATAGATTTAAGAACTACGTTCTTATCGGTGGAGTAGTTTCCATGTCTCCCTCCCTTGAGACATCCTTTTGGGATATACGACACGGCGTCAACTTTCTCCTTCACTTGATCTATAAATGCTCTTCTTCCTTTCCTCTTATTGCTTCTATTTTTCCTCCTATTATGTTTTTAATAAATTGATCGTGGTGTATAAGATGACCAAACATATTAAAATACCGGTCTCAAAACTATTATATAATATTTAAAATTCTCTTAAGTAAGATAGTAAGTACTTACTTACATTACTTAATTATAGTACACCTACCCACTACCCCACCTACCTCTTCCTTCGCTAGACGTCGACCTTTGAGTTTCTTCAGCAGTTTCTGCATTGCTGTCATCCACTTGGCGTAATGTTTCTCGGGAGTGTCCTCCTCTTCCATAGGCATCCTCACCACGCGGATGTAGCCCGTATTGGTCCCAAACACTAGATACCGACCTTCGCATCTGTAAATATCGTAATTACCACTTACAGGACACTCAAACAGACATAATGTAAAGTACTCAAATTAAATAATAAAATAAGTAATGGTGAAGAAATACCATAAAAGCGGGACTTGAACTCGCAAACTAAGTCTAAATACTACCATGAGCTAATACGTGTTAAACCCCGCACACCGAATCTCTCCACCATTTGATATTCCTTTGCGTCACTTTGAATACTTTAGCACTGCAACTAGAATGCCTAAAAACCCTATAAAAAGACATAATATTTGAAGAGTTGTTATCTTTTAACATTTTCATTGAGCAAAACGGCCCCACGAAATGTATCATATTTTTTTCTATAATATCTAATTTACCCCCTAAATTATAAAATTACTGTCGCATGACGCAGCGACAACTGCCGACCAATGCCGCAACGACGCAGCGTCCTACAGCAGTCACTGTTCCAGCAATTAGCGTTACCAGGCCTGTGTCACTTCCGGTTTGGGTATCGAAAATGTACCTACATTATTACTATGCGCGCAGGCGGCCCCTTGGGGTGGTAAATTCATTTATACGAATCGTATGTCTAGATGAATAAGAATGAAATTGGCTTGCAATGGATGTCTAGGTATCTTTACGAATAGGTGCCGAGTACTGATGTGAGCTAAATTAAACCATATCGCTAGCCACATTGAGTAGATATTTCTACGAATTTCTTTGCTGAGTGAGACTTCTGTACTTTAGTATTATTTATTCTGTGGCGTTACGTAACATCACTAACGATATTGGCGGAAAAACAGATGGAGTTTTTTTGTCAAAAAAATTAAAGAATTCAAAATATCTTTATTATAATAATAATAAATTCTTTATTTCAGACCATGGTCCATAAAATATTAGTAAAAAACAAAGTACTTATCCTAGTGTTAGTAATTTGCGAGACAAAAACAGAAAATTAATTTATGAGGTGTACACCTCTATGCACGAGCAGATCTGCCCAGTGCCTCACAAATGGCCCATCAATTTTAGCTGCTAGGGTACTAAGGATGCTGTTACGACCCCCACGGAGTCGCTGCAGCGCCGAGGCCGCCCGCTTACGCATTATGGCATAAAAATCATCCATACGTGCTTCGGCGAACATACCTGACGCACTACACCGCCGCGGCAGCCCTAGCAGCATCCTCAGCGCATCATTATACTGGACGCGCAGAGCATTGTAGGCCCCCCGTGTATACCTCACCCACAGGCTACACGAGTAAAATGATTGGCAGTAAGCTCTAAATAGTGTGAGTTTTACTTGTTTAGTGCAACGTGCAAACCTGCGAGCAAGCATATTGCAACGAGCCGTCAACGCTCTGCGCTCCCTGTCTATATCAAGGTCGTCGTTGAGTCGGTCCGTAAGCATATGGCCAAGATATTTAAACTGGTTCACTACACGTTGGCGGCACATACGTTACCTTCCTATGACGCGCTTTAAACACCATGACCTCGCTTTTCTCCACGTTATATCTTAGGCCATATGCCCCCGCATACTTCTCGCAGACGGCCACTAGTTTTCTCAAACCATCTATTGACGGACTGAGCAGTACAGCGTCATCGGCGTACCAGATATTGTTCATCATCACTCCATCGATGGAACAACCGACCGTGGCACTACTCAGTTCGTGTACCAGCCGATTAACATAAAGATTAAATAATTTTGGAGATGTCAAACCGCCCTGCCTGACCCCACATTGTAAACCGTAAGGGGCCGACTGGCTGTTACCCCATCTAACCATATTACTCTGATTTGAGTACCAGTAACTAAATATACTAATAAACTCAGAAGGCAAATCCGTCTCTTCTGATAACTGGCCCCACATTATGTCATAGCACACACGGTCAAAGGCCTGAGAGTAATCAAGAAAACAACCATAGACTGGCGTTTTCCTATCCGTGTAGTACTGAACCGTTTGCTTGACACACAATATTGCACTTTCTGTGGACAGTCCAGCTCTAAACCCAAACTGTGCGTCATGCAGCTTGATACTAGCTTCTAACCTTGTATCAAGCAAACTGTCCAGAACTTTGCCAATGACTGCGGCCAAAAAAAAAAGGACGGTTCTATTATCATAGGATATTTATAATAATATATCTTAATAATAGTCATTTGTTTTGTTTTGCACAAATGTTGACGTCAAATCGTTACTTACAGCTAAGTTTATGCCGCTTCTTAGGCGCAAGTGCAGAAGAAGCGGCAACAAACTGCACTGCACGTTTTCTTACCGAACTTGAATATACTTTTGATGGGGTAATTTTTCCATAGTTTTCCTGTCCCGATTTATAATTCGCTTAAAGAAAATGAAGAAAAGTCTTACACAAACTTCAGCGTGGTGATGTTGTCGTGCCAGGCGCCCGGGAAAGGCCCGTACTTGAGGATCTTGCTTCCCGTAGACGGCTTGACCAGCAGCAGTGCCCCGGTGTCCTGCTGAATCATCCAGATGCCCTCCTCACCATACTCTGCCCACGTGACGGTGCTGCCTAGCGGATCTTCGCTTTCAACTGACAAATATTTAAGTTTTTTATTAAATTAAGTTCAGTTTCTGATTAGGAAAACATTCGAAATAACAGTATTTTATTTTTATGAAATTTATTTTGTTTAAAATGTTTGTAAACATTTTTTAACAGCAGTGTGGGAACAGACAGATTTTTTTTATAATAATTATTTTACAGCCCTGGATACGAGTCCTTTTTAGGGCTCCGTACCCAAAGGGTGCAAACGGGACCCTATTACTGAGACTCCGCTGTACAGATCTGTGCTCCGTTGTTTGTCCGTCTGTCACAAGGCTCTATCTTTTGAACCTGGACACTTAAAATTTTCACCGATTATGTATTACTCTGGCCGCTATAACAAACAAATACTAAAAATAAGATAAAGTTAAAAATTAAAGTCATACAAAAAACGTGTCTTTTTAGCGTTTTAAAACATTGTGCGGAATAACGGAACCCTTCATATACGAGTCCGACTCGCACTTGCCCGTTTATTTAGTTATACACACAGGCCAACACTGGTGTTAGACGAAATTAAACATTATACATACTGAGCTCTATTTCTCCTAGCCACTCTTCTTCATCTTCATCGTCGTCCATTTCTTCCTTGGCTTTTAGAGCTTCTTCATCAATACTCGCAAGTTCTTCCTCAGTTGGGAAAGGCCGATTGCGCATGCTGTCAATTTACAAGAGAAGATGTTAGTTAGGTAAACTTCCTATCCGTGCGTGTATGGGACTAGTACTACAGTCGATTTTTAAGCAGAGATTGTCTAGCATAAAAATGTTCACCTCTCCATTAGTTAGTGACCTCGATGAATTCGAATAGGAATATGTAGGTACAGGGGAAAGATGCGATACCTGTGGCACCTCACGTAGTGCGCGACGCGCGCGTTGGCACAGGTATCTCATCTTTCTTCTGTATTCGCGCGGCGAACGATGGACTCTGTTACGCTACTGATTGATCTCACGTTTTTACATTCGCGTCAACATTTTTTGTTTCAGAATTTTTATTTTGACTAGCTAATTGGGTCTTACTAACGAGCCTTCGGCTCCAAAAACCGTAGTGTGACAAGATACGTACTAATATTTTTTGATCTGCATCTCTTTATAGGAGGCAAAGTCTAGTTTGAACGTGGTGATTTTGGTATACTCCCGAACTCCTATGTCGGGCAGCACTGTCTCCCATAGGAAACCGTCTTGACCACACAGCAATAGGACCCTATTCTAGAAAAACAAAGTACTTGGTTATTAAATACATAATAACTTCAATATTATCATCATCCAAGCGTATTCCCGGTTACATCCTCAGCGGTAACATTTCAGAGGTGAACCTAGGTGATTTGACAAGGTTTTTTATGCAGAGCAAATGCCGCCTGACCTCCGCAACCCAAAGGGTAGACCAGAACCAATACTGGGATAGGTTTTGACACTAGATGGCGTTTGGGACTCACTGCTTTACGTGCTTTCTGAAGCATGGAATCATCTTTCTTTTCAGATAATCAGGCCTGCAATATCCTAACCAGACTGGAATCAATTTTTCATTAGTGGCAGTTAATACATAAATACATCTAAAACACCCTTTGCCTCTCACCTCCGGAGCGGTTAATATTATTTATTCTGTGGAAGCGGCCAGATTTAGCAGTTCGAACACAGACTTGTCTCTACCTTATTACATTGACATAAAAGGCCGGCGGTTTTTTCTGTACTAAATACAAGCTATTTTTAATTTTAAGAGAATCTCGTTTCTTATTGTTTTCCATCGAACGAAGCTCGGTTGTCCAGATACGTTAAAATAACGTGAAATAAATTCGTTATGAATGGTTTACGATACCTTTCCGACCACACTTGACTACGGGATTAAACTGTATAAATTATTCATAATAAATGGTTAAGTAAGTACGGTTGATGGGGAGAAAATGCTTTTAACATTGAGTCCGCCATTCGTTTTAAATTTGGAAACAATAAAGTGTGATGAATAAATAAATAACTCTAAAAGTCTTACCTCTTCCGGTTTCCAAGTCATGTATTGAATGTTGTTTGGGGTTTCAATGAACCCCAACCTTAACAGAGTGAACGGCGTTCCCATCTCTAGCTTGTACATGAATATGGTGCTGTCCGCGCCGCAGGTCACCAGTAGGGATCGGTCCGCGTTTATCGTTATTTGGGTCAAAGCCTTTGAATGGGGCTTCAAAAACTAAAAATGCCAAAAATACAATATCATACATTATCACGTCTTTATCTCTAATAGAGTACACAAAGTCTTGGGCTGTAAGAAATAAACGGGCAAGTGCGAGTCGGACTCGTACATGAAGGGTTCCGTATCCGTACAATGTTTTAAAACGTTCAAGAAACAAGTTTCTTGTATGACGACCCCCTTTAATTTTTAACTTTATCTTATTTTTAGTATTTGTTGTTATAGTGGCCATAGTAATATATAATCGGTGAAAATTTCAAGTATCTAGTTAATGTCATTAAAAAGATCTAGTTAAAAACGCTGAAAAACACGTTTTTTGTTTGATGACCCCTTTTAATTTTTAACTTTTTTTATTTTTAGTATTTATTGTTATAGCGGCCACAGTTATACATAATTGGTGAAAATTTCAAGTGTCTAGCTATTACGGTTCAAGAGATAGAGCTCTGTGACAGACGGACAGACGGACAGACGGACAGACGGACAGACGGACAGACGGACAGACGGACAGACGGACAGACGGACAGACGGACAGACAGCGGAGTCTTAGTAATAGGGTCCCGTTTGCACCCTTTGGGTACGGAACCCTAAAAAGGCAACGTTGAGTAATGTGATATGATAATGAGCACTATGCAAAAGAATCCACTCCAAACTAAATCATTATTTGGACAGATAATGTGCTTTTAAGCGTTGCTACACACTTACCTATTTTGGCCGGCATTCATCGGCACAGCCGAGCGGTAAAATCGAATATATGTAGATGAATGTCGGGGGAAAAGCCGATATAATTACTTCGGATCGGCTTTGTTGTTCGACAAATACTAACAATGAAAAAAATAAAAATAAAATAAAAATCATTGTAATAGTGGGTATTAGTGTTAGGTGACGCAAGCCTAATGCGTGTTATGAATATCAAATGGTAGTAAAATTCGGCGTGCGGGGTTGAACATGTGATAGCAGACTAAGGACGCGGGTTCAAGTCTTGCTCGCGTGGTATTTTTTCACCATTTCTTATTTTATTATTTAATTTGAGTACTGTAGTACTGCATCTTGAATGCCTAAAAAACCCTTTATAAATATCATTTATTTCAGACATTGAGTCCATACATTTAGAAATTTTCAAAGAGCTTAGAACGTACTGTAACTACTTAAAAAATGTAAAGTTTGAAGGTTGACGGACGCAACAATCCATTGACAGAAGATTCACAGATTGTAATGTAAAACATGTAATTCAGTGAACCTTCTGAAGATAGCCGCATCCATCCTGTCCGGTTAATGCCGCCCCGAATAAGTGTGTAGCAACCCTAACTGATTTTAAAACGAATGATTACCGAAATCAACTCAATGACGTCAGGAGTGGCGGAGTCTTCACTGTGGATGGTGAGTGCTGAGTGGACTCTGATGTCGATCATACCGGTATGGGCTTCGAAGCGCTCCGGATGCAGCAGCAGCGTCCGCATGATGCCGTCCGCGTACCCGACCATTATCATGCGAGATGTCTCATCTACCTGTACACAAATATTAATACACAATAGGGATGTGCACTGGGTCCAAAAAAAGTATTTTATTTTGTCCGTCAGTTAGATTATCCAGTCAAAAATAATAAATAAATAAATATATAAGGACAAATCACACTGATTGACCTAGCCCCAAACTAAGTTTTAAACTTGTGTTATGGAATACTAACTTAACGATACTATATTTTATAATAAATACATATATAAATAAACACCCAAGACCCAGGAAATTTTGAAAAAGGCCATTTTCCAACCAGATCTGGCTGGGGATCGAACCCAGAACCTCCACACCACGGAAGTCGTTAAAATATGTAGACCCATATTTTTCGGTTTATCGACATAGTGACATTAATTTAAACCGGTTGACCCACGTAATGTAGTCGCCACAAAATTTCCTACAAAATTGGTCATATAAATTTTTACTTTACGATCAATACTTTTGGAAAATTCTTTTTTTTTGTTTTAAAGGGTATACTTGTCACTATACTATATTACTTTATAGGACGATATGGATAAAAGGAATGTAACAAGTGCCTTACTTTATCTTGCCTTTATCTGACAAGAGATAGAGGAAAATGGAAAAGACTAACATGCTGTCCCGACCCCACGTAAAGTGGGATAAGGTGAGGAAGAAGAAGAAGAAAGGATATACTTGTCAGATGGTCCCATATGATAGGAATTATATCAAAATCAGTTGTGTATTAGTTTTGAAAAGTTATTATTTATCACTTTCTTAACTTAAACATCCTCAGCTCCTAAAGTATTGATCGTGGAGTAAAAATTAATATGATCAAATTTGTAGGAAATTTTATGTAGAAACTTTTGTAAGAAGTAATCATTATGCTATTCGTGCAGATATTCGAGATATGAGCAAAAACGTGAAAAAAGGTACCTTCAACCCCCCACTACACCCCCCACTACACCCTCCGCACACCCTCCACCCTTGAGGACTTTTAGTATGTTGATTTGGACTCCACAAGGTATAACTCTGCCAATTTTAAAAACGACACGAATTATTTCCCCTGATTGCCTAAATTCAGCTTAATTTGACTAGGTTAGTCAGATTCCGGCAAAAATTTGTAATTTCAAAGAAAAAACTTATCCTATATCTAGATTTTAGCCAGACTGTGTTCCAATTTCTAAAAGGTTACGAACTGTATCTAGTCCACCCGTCTATAAATTGAGTTATTAGTACGCTATCGATTAAATCCAGATGCAAATAGCCCAGTTCATGTAGGGACGCATTTGGAAGAGAAAAAGGTTAGTGGGGCGGATTCTGGGCGTAGGCAGTGTATGAGAATCAACGAGGTTTTTACTTAAAAATGTAGAACTACAGTCACATCAAAACTAATTTATTTCAGTGAAAGAATTATTGAAATTGGACCAAAAATGACCGAGTTAGAGCGACTTTCGTGCCGCACTCTCAAAAACGCTCTCCAATGTACTTGATTGGTTGATGACGTCATCTGCCACGCTCGCGTTCACCACACTATGGGCCAAACGGTGCGTTCCATCTCAAAAGTCTGTAATTTTTTTGTTTTTCTACATTTTTGTCTTATTTTTTTTTACGTATTTCTGCATACATAAAATCTTAGGTGATTAAAATACCATCACTGTAAAAACTATATTTATTTAGTAAAAAAATTACAAATATAAAATTATGAAAAATTTCATGCAAAACTTATATTAAATAAATATTTAATATTAATTTGGCAAAGATATTTTAAATAAAATCAAAACAGATTTGTAAAGGAGATATCCTGGGCAATCCAAAAATGTATAATACTTTTTTATTTTATTCGAGAACTTAGAAGATATCTGAAGTTGTACTTTCATAACAAGTAATAAATTTTTCGAAGTTCAGTTTGGTTGTAATTTTATATACCTAAAACTATTATTTTTCTACTTTTACATCAAATAGCTCTAACATTTAAGAATATAAAACAAGCGAAATGATTTCAGTATTACGCATTTCGTCCAAACCATTTTTGAGATGCCTCTCCAACCCGTTGGCCAGCGTGGAGTGTAGGCTAAGTCCTCTGGCTACTCTAGCCAATTATGGCTCTGGTAGTACAGAGAGGGTCGTGCTCCTACAATTTTTGATTTTTGAGATGAAACGGACCGTTTGGTCCCATAGTGCACCACCGCCACCGCGCGTTCTATTTACCACCTCAGTTGCTTGCAGCGCGTTGACTTGTAGTATACAAGTATGGATAATGACGTCTTAAAAATATTGTATTGTGCCACGATGCGAGAATACAAGTGTTGCTACGCCGGCTAAATTGGTTTTTGTGTCCCAAAAGACCCAAAAAATAGAAAGAAGTTGTGTAGTGAAAGACGACCTACGCAGCTAGTATTTTCCCTTTTCACCTAGTATTTTCCCTTTTCACCTGGAAATATCCAATCACATCATCTCCGTATGTTTTATGAGCTGATCTAATGGACAACAAACATTTATCATAGTAATGTAATTTTTTTTAAAGATTGTATGTAACATTTAATTACATCCTTGCGTCTCTGTACAAACAAATATAACATAAAATCACATTAGGTACCTACTAATCCTTTATACTTAGAAAAATAATATACATACCTACTTACACAATAAATACACATCCTTGATACGTCTCTGTACAAACAAAAGTATGACACGAGTTTAGTACCTGTTTATGAAAAGTTTGGTACCTACCTATATGATAATAATAAAACGTAAGATAGATTTAAAGACGAGAATAAGAAGAAATAATATTCAAAATAGGTAGAGGAACATTGGAGGTACACAAAGTAGGTACCAACCTGCCAAATCTATGTATGTATAGGTACTTCGTATCTACTGAACCAACTATAGGGGGAAGCAAATCTAGTTACCTTTGCATTTTATCTCCTCGTATCTCGGCACTGGAATGACTGTAATTGTTTTTAAAAACTGCAACCATGAATGAATCAATCTTCGGGAGATTGTCCGACTGGGCCTTGGTAAATCCGACTTCCATATTTCCTATCTACCTATATTAAAATATTTATAAAACTCAAAAAAACTACGACTACGGGCGGCGGCGGCACGGCGAGTGGCGGGCAATCGTGGCTCGTGACGTATTTCGCATGTTCCGCGCGGGCCGGGGCGTGTTTTTACAACACCTTTTTTAAAATTCTGTCATTTCTTGACGGATTTGAGTAATTTAAAAAGATATTTACTCAGATGCTTATATTCTATTTGATGTGGTATGCAAAATTGATAAGTCCTTTTGTCGAATTGATTAGTAAGTATTGTAATTGGTAAGTATTTTCGTGCTAGACTTAACGTGCGGCGCCTCGCATAACGCAATTTTTTACGTTGTGCGGCAAGCATTGCCGCCGATTTCAGCGCTGAAACGCGGTAATGTTTTTCAGCCCTAAATGAGATTACTTACGTCAGTGGGCGGATATAGCAAGCACGTTATGGGATTAGGGAAGAGATAGCGGGCTAGCAGAACGTGAGTATCTGTATCATAGGCTTGTAAAGCACCATCTTCGCCGGCCGTGATTAGGATGGGGTGGGTACGAAGGGCGATCATAGCGACAATGCCTCCGGCGTGACAAGTCATGATTCTGCGGTGGTTACACTCTATCTTGTCGATGTCCAAGTCCACAGTCCATAGGCCTCCGTTGCCGTCCTGAAATAACGGTAAAGCGTTAACCCTTTAACCGCGAACGTCGGACTAATCCGACAAACATTTTCGTGCCCATATCGCCGGCGTCGCTGGGAGCACGACAACTGATATAGTCTCGCGGTGAAAGGGTTAAATAGAATACGAGTCAACCCCTGTCTGATATCCAAGTCCGATTTACAAGTATTTGAATGGATTTTGTTTGACAATTACTCCCTTGAAAATCTTTTTCTTTTACGATTTCTCTCTTATCTTGTTAATCATTTTTTTCTTATGAATTATCAACTATAAGTATTATTGTATGATGACGTAATGATGACTGACGACTGATGACTGATGACGACCTCCGGATGAGGTCGAAACATGTCGGCCAGTAGCTGATTTTTTTACTTGAGTGACCCGCTTATCCTAATTAGTAATATATAATTGTACTTATTTTTAGTGTTGCCAACAAAACAGATAGGCATATGCTTTTATTATCGACCACATCATATAACGACCACTAAGGATGCATCACTGTTTGAGTGGTGAGCGAATGAAACCCAATGGATCTGGTTAATCCATCACCATCCATTATCCACATCCACTCCTGGCCTATAGATATCCATCTATAGGCCAGGAGTGGCGACGGGATAATGGATGATTTATTATCATAACAACGGGTTTTTATATAAAAATATTTACATGTTAACCTTAGATCTACACTTCCGTTTAGTACGTGATGTGCTAAATTAGCGAAATATAAAATGCTTATTAATTAATTATATATCCTAGTACACACCACGTACGATTATAAGGATACAGCCATAATTTGCATAAATATGTTGATATATTTTTTTTAATTAAAAGAGATGGGTCTAAACTTACAAGTCATCGAAATTTTCGATATTAAACTCTCGTTTTAAACTGTATCATCAGTTTTAAATTGAGACAGTTCTAAAACGAACTAAAATGTCTAATTTCATTAAAACTATCCACTTTTTGTTGAGGTAACAGGGGGTGAAAACTGTTGCATTTTTAGCCAGGTACTTTACCTTGCAATGGATGTAGGTCGACTTACCAGTAATCTAGTAATCTACTTACTACAATTACTTGTGCTCTCTCTCTCTTATCTTAGTGTATACCCAGTTGCATCCCCAGCTACAATGCTGCGAAACCCGGGGCCCGTTTTCCGGCTTTTTCTTCTCCACTTCGCACGGTCTTGAGCATCCTAGGTTAAGACATTTGGCACGCATATCAACCTAGACGACGTCAAGCCAGCATTTCTTGGGTCTACCACGTCTGCCGGCCCCGGTGGAGGCGGCAGTAACTTATGCCAGTTTCCGCAAGATAGGACACAGTTACTTACTTGTGCATACCAATACATTTCCTTTTGATGTTTAAGGCACATTATCTGGCAGTCTGGTACCTGAAAAATATTAACTTGTATAACTTCCTGTCAATAAATATATTAATAGTACACAAAAAAATAAAAATCATATTTTTGATTTTTTAAAGAAAGCCAAAATTTGGGCTTTCTAGCAAAGTAATTTTTTTGTATGGGGGTTCCCGCTAAGTATAGACACACGGATGTCAGTCCTCTGTATTTGTTCGTCTAAGATTATGCTGATGATGCCGTGTGGTTCCCGGCAGAGTAGAATAGAACCACTCCAAGTCTTCCCGTGGATTCGTAGAAGGCGACTTAGGAAACATAAGCTAAATAAAGCTTATAAACATCAGTGAGACCTCTCCAACCCGTCTGGCTAGCGTGGAGAATGTAGACCAAATCCTCTGACTGCTAAAATTAGCTCTGGTAGTACAGAGAGGGTCGTGCTCCTGCAGTGGAGACTAAAACCTGACAACGACGACGACGATTATGCTGATATATTATAGTTCACTGCATTTACACAAGTTTCGGCGACCGGGTTGAGTTCGACAAACTGGTCGTCTTCGGGGGGGTCGGCCTGCTCCACCGTGTCCCAGTACCAGGCCCTCACGCAGCCATCCCGGGAGACGGTGGTCACTTCATCACCAGCAGGGCTCAGCATAAATTGAATCTGCATTTAGAACATAAGGGATCATAATTTCCTTTTAGCAATAATTTTATTCCAAAAAGGAGCGAACTACAAACGATTTTAGAAAAATGGCGGGTCAAAGATGGTTTCGGAAGGCAAAAGACCGAGATAGAAGGAAGGCTGTCGATGATGATGCTATTGAATAATTTTACAATAACGAATATATATTTTTTATGACTATCACACATATCCCCGGCAATAAACTTGAACACCGATTAATATACCCTTCTTCTCTCGCATTGGCGGGAGAATACACAAGAGCGAGAAGGTATTGATATAACCTTCTCGCAAAAGAAGGATATATAATCGGTGTTCAAGTTGTTTGCCGGGAACTTTAATTATTTTTTTATAAGCCTGTATTATAACTAACATAGAAAGTTGGGCAAAAGCCTCCCCTCTAGTTTTCAGTGAACTTCTATCAGTAGCTATAGTTAACAGTTTTTTTTTATTTTCTAACATAGGTATATGTAACTAATGTACTGGAAATTTCCTTTAAAGTAGTCGGTAAACAAATACATACCTATAAACAAACATACTTATACAAGTAATTACGAAAAAATCAAGATCTTACCACAGGAGCTCTATGACAGCTCTTTCTTGCGCGTTGCGTCACCTCCAGTTTCACCAGCCCTGCCTCCCAAACCAATATGTTGCCCCACTCACATCCCGACAGCACCTTAAATATAAAACAATGGGTGTCGTGGAACGCCCGGTGTGAACGAAGTTCCTTACTGCTCAATCGAAAGCTGAACACTTCACATAAAATTTAATTCAATACTTTTTTTTTAAATTTAATAATTAATTACTAGACGCTATCTTGGATTCCAAAAAAGATTCGGATACCTAGTTTCAGTCAAATTGCATGCAGTTGAGAATCGAAAGCCATCTTTGTTTAATGAAAAAAAAAACAAAGCTCAGCCTTTGGTGAGAGTGGCCTGCGGCCTCGCGGGGCGACTTGTAGCCCCGCAGCTCGTGCAAAGAGGGGCTTCATTCTACAAAAAGTTCTTTCCTCAATTTGGGCGAATAGCGAGCGGTCAGACCCTCCAGTTCACTTACTTAAGACCTGTGTGTACACAAGCTACGCGGCGAAAAATTGTTGTTTCTAGCTAGATTGCTGTTTCATATTTGTTTGTGCCTTCTGGACACAAGCGTATAATATTTTTCGTAAAATTATGATGTCTGTGATTTTGGTATTATTTCAATTAACACAAAAAAAAAACAATATTTTTAATTGGCACAAGCACTTGCATACCTTTTCGTCGGGCATTGGGTAAACACCTAACACGTCACAAATTTCGGTTTTACCAAATCTTCCCAATTCGCCTTTCAATTTTAATCCTGTGAAGGTTTCGGCCATTTTCCAAAATTTGATATGCGCAGCGCCTGCAAAATAAAATTAAGCGTTAAATACATCCTATATGAACACCAGTGGCATTATTTGATTTCTCTAAAAAATAGACATCATACACGCGGACTACCTTAGGTACCCCTAGGTACCTAAGTAAACATGACCCGCCCGTAGTCCGCGGTAGGTTAGACTAGACGTGTTTTGCCATACAAACTGAGAAACTTCCATACAATGTTAAAATCTGCCGCCCCGCGCTCCGCTACGGTGCGCGGTAGTGGGATCACCGGGATCACCGTCTAAGACTACGAAAATCGTAGGCTACGACTACGAAAACCGTAGTCGTAGGCTCGTAGCATTGCAACTCGTAGTCGTAGCCTATGCTTACGATGACAAAAGCTCGTAGTTCCCGTAGCTTGTCTCTAGTTTCTCGTAGCAAGAATAAAGATTTGTAGCACTCGTAGCCTCATGTTGTAGCGATAGAAACATAGATAATGCAGTGGCCATATATCATTCTTGTATTGTACATAGGGGCGCCTACTTTTGTAAAACCTGGCTGGCGGGGCTGACAGAGCATTTTGGATTTTGCGGTTCTAAGTAGACAGAGCCCAGGGCTGCAAGCCCCAAAGGCCACTTTCAGCGTGATGATGGGCGGGAAAATGGAAAATAATCAAAATAGTGATGGGTTGTTAGCCGCATCGCCTATTGATATGATTCGCATTTTTGCCCATTCCCTCGATTGACTTCTACGATCTGCGCGGGAAGGTAAGCAGCTGGTACATTCTTTACTCCCAGACCAGCATTAAAGAAAAATAACAACATCATCATCAGGTCTTTTTTAGTCTCCACTGTAGGAGCACGACCCTGACTGCCTCCGTGGTCCAGTGGTCAAGGCGTCTGCCTTGTGATCCGGAGGTCATGGGTTCAAATCCAACTAGGAAGCATACTATGTGAAAAGTTGTTTCCAGTCTGGTTAGGATATTGCAGGCTTGAATCACCTGATTATCCGAAAAGAAAGATGATTCCGTGCTTCGGAAGGCACGTAAAGCTGTTGGTCCCGAACGCCATCTAGCGTTTGTACCTATCCTAGGATTGGTTCTGGTCTACCCTCTGGGTTGCGGAGGTCAGACGGCAGTCGCTTTGTGTAAAAAACCAGTAACCTTGTCAAATCACCTAGGTTAGGTAGCGGACCCTGGGCTCTGAAGCGTTACCGCTGAGGGTGCAACCGGGAATACGCTCGGATGATGATGTAGGAGCACTACCTTCTCTGTACTACTAGAGCCATATATTATTTAGAGCAGTAGAGGATTTGGCCTACAATCTCCACGCTGGCCAGACGGGTTGGAGACGTCTCACTGATGTTTATAAGCTTTGTTTAGTTTGTGTTTCCTAAGGCGCCTTCTACGACATCCACGAGAAGACTTGGAGTGGTCATATTCCACTCTGCCGGGGACCACACGGCTAATAAAACAGTAATTAAAGTTATTAGTAGGATAAAAACCTGCAGTAGTGAGCTGGCCCGGACAATAAGGGGAAAACATGACACCGTTGACGTCGTAAGTGAACGCGCTCGTGCGCAGCAGGATCTTGTGCCGCTTCCAGTTCCAAATGGTCAGGTTGTAGTCGGGCTCCTTGCCCACTGAAGCTAGAAGATCACCATCCGGGCTAAAAAATAATGACAAAGGCTTTGATAGTGTGCAAAGAAATATTGTATTATGTATGTTAGGGTCAGCGAACTATATATATTACTATGAAAGCATAATCAAGCTTCAATGCTGGTCGGGGAGAAAAGAAAAAGCTTACAATGTACCAGCTGCCCTTCTCGCCCACCATCACTCTAAAAGTGGTATTTGGGGCTTGCAGCCCTGTGCTCTGTCTGCTTATAACCGCAAAATCCAAAATGCTCAGTCAGCCCCGCCAGCCAGGTTTTACAAAAGTAGGCGCCCTTACGTACAATACAAGAATAATATATGGCCACTGCATTATCTATGTTTCTATCGCTACAACATGAGGCTACGAGTGCTACAAATCTTCATTCTTGCTACGAAACGAGAGACAAGCTACGGGAACTACGAGCTTTTGTCATCGTAAGCATAGGCTACGACTACGAGTTGCAATGCTACGAGCCTACGACTACGGTTTTCGTAGTCGTAGCTTACGACTATGAAATATCGTAGTCGTAGGCGCGTAGACTACGATTTTCGTAGTCTTAGGCGGTGATCCCGGTGATCCCACTGTACCGCGCACCGTCGCGGAGCGCGGGGCGGCAGATTTTAACATTGTATGCAAGTATCTCAGTTTGTATAGAAAATAGGCCTAGTCTAACCTACCGCGGACTACGGGGCATATATACTTAGGTACCTAAGTATATATGCCCCGTAGTCCGCGTGGATAGTTCGTTATTAACTGAAAGGAGATTAAGGCCGGAGATTAAGGCCGTGTGGCTTTTCTCTGTCTCTTATTATTTTTCCGAAGTTTCTTTTGATAAAAATACTTATTTCCATTGATAACTGCAGAAATATTAAAATTAAAATCGAAATATATTTAGAGAAAAATATACATGTGATGATGTGTACATGAATAAGAGAATCAGTTCTCTCTTCTTGTTGCAATGTGGACTTTAATCTCGTAGTAAGTCTGATACCTAGGTAAAATAATTACTTCTAGAGGGACGGAAGACTAGAAGAGCCTTGGAAAAAACAGTGGATGGAAACAGAAATGAATAGATTGACTATGCTAAAGGGATTATGGAAAGGAAAGAAGTAAAGAAAGTTTACGAATCCATAATAAAATTAATAAAGATCAAAAAGAAGAAGATACGAAGAAGTTTACACACAAGTGTACACTTTTTATTAAGGCCTAACAGGCCAAACTAAGAACTCACAGACTCCCATGTCTGTACCAGGAGTGCTTAACCAACTGAGCTACCGTGATACCGAATCACACGAAAAAAATTTCAAGCATGCGTAATTTATTAAAATATCAAGTTATAAAATGAAGTAAAAAAGAAGGTGATACTCACCTGAAATCAAGTATGGAGTATGCGTTGGCAGTGCCATCTCTCAGTACTGCGTCGATCTCCATCTGCGGCCAGGTGTAGATCATTATCAGGGGATCCCGGTCCCCCTCCTTGCCTTCTGCGATAGCTATACGGTAGTTCGGGTCTGTTCGGTACGACTGAAATCACCATTTAAAGGAACTATAATTTCAGCGCCAAGCGCCTGTAACATATAAAAAATTTGTCAATATACTTTTATTTTTAACCCCCGACAAGAAAGAGGGAAATAACTGGACATGGTTGCCCAAAGTATATATTTATTTATTTACTTTCAGCCGGTGCCTCGCACTAAAATGTTTACAATACAATACAAAACCCTTTATTGCACAAAAGTAAAAAAACAGGACATAATTATCTTAAAAACTAGGAAATGCGCAAAAGACGGCCTTATCGCTAAGCAATTTCTTCCAGGCAACCTCGTTTAAATAGAAAAAAATGATGGGAAATTAGGTAGTTAGGTTAGGTAGGTAGGTTTACCTGCCAAGTCCTGCCGCAAACCGCGTGGAGAACTTCAATCCAAGTATGATTCTGTCGACAAGACCGTAGACTGTTAAGTATGATGATGACCTACCGTGATGTTTCCGACGGAGCCTCCGGTGGTGCTCCTCCGGAACCACGTCTGCTTGGTGTTCACGTCCATGAATGTGATGATGCTGCCAGAGGACCAGCACACCACGCTCTCGTCGCACGCGCACAGGTTGAAGTATTTGTGGCAGTTATAGCCGTACGAATATCTGAATTAATCACCATTAAGGAAAATAAGACAGCTACACTTTAATTGCACCCCTTCTACCAACTTCTCGACATGTCCCAAAAGCAAACTGGTAGGTAATGCATTAGCGTTGAGTTTGATCCATTGTAATCAATTTGCATAAAAATATGTGCAATAAACTTTAATAAAAAAAATTAAAGCGTGAGAATCGTGAAGATAGATAATCATTTTTAGTGGTACCAAAAAGATACATACTACACTTATGGGAAATACAATAATAATATGACAAAAAAATAAAAATATATCTGTGATACGGAACTATGCACGTAACTGCACTTTCCTATGCTGTTATCCTTTTCTCTCGATTAGAAGCGTCATTTGCTAGAGCGAGAGAGAGCGACGGAACGCTTCAGCACCGGCCGTGCTGCACTGTTCCGTCGCTCTCTCTCGCTCTAGCAAATTACTGTGACAGAAAAGAATAGCAGCATAGGAAAGTGCTGTTTCGTGCTGATATATGAGATCCAACCCTATGTGTACCGCCGCAGCGATACCAAACGGGTTCAGTCCGTCTCTGTCACAAACCCTACGTGCGATAGAGATAGCTGAAACCGTCGCGGGTCACGTATCTCTATCGCACGTAGGGTTTGTGACAGAGACGGACTGAACCCGTCGAGGGTCTCCCCTTAACACAGTTTCAAGCCAAAGGGTTGTGGCTTGTGGCTCAGCAATCAGCTATACGTTTGCAAGTAGATCAAACTACTGGTTTTCAGCCACCACTTTGAGATCCACAGGGAGGGACATGGTCTGTGGGGTATACACCCACTTGCCAGAATTTTATAGCCATTATTTCATCTGCTATAATGGTCAACAGACATAATACTCGTATTGTATCTTATAATTTCAGTAATATTCATTGTTTACTATATTAGTCACGTGCTAGAAACTTTGTTTCCCATAAAGTTAATTTCAATAACATCATTTGTTATCATCATTGTAAGCCGTAATTTATCATATGCCATAACATTATTTGCCATCGAAATTAAAATAACAGTCAAAAAACAAAAAAAAAAATCGACATTCCCATACAAATCGCCCGGGCGGCCGCACATTTTGTATGGAAATGCCAATTTTTTTTTATTTGACTGTTATTTTAATTTCATTATACTTTAGTGATCTCGTATAGACCGTGGTTCGATTTATTACGGGTATGTCCCTTCCACGTTCGTTTATCTATACTAATATTATAAAGAGAAAAGATTTGATTGTTTGTTTGTTTGCATTGAATAGGCTCCGAAACTAATGAACCGATTAAAAAAATCTTTCACCATTGGAAAGCTACACTATCCCCAGTGACATAGGCTGAGTGTACCACGGGCGAAGACGGGGTGGACTGCTAGTAATTTATAAATTATAATTGATAAATATTGTAAAGTAGCGCTAGATAGTAATAGTTTTAGTTTAGTTTTAGATAGTAATAATTTAAGTTTTTAGTTTGTTAGTTGACGTCTTTGGAGAAAACGTGCAGTGCAGTTTGTTGCCGCTTCTTCTGCACTTGCGCCTAGGAAGCGGCGTAAACTTAGCTTTAAGTAACGATTTGACGTCAACATTTGTGCAAAACAAAACAAAGTGACTATTATTAAGAGATATTATAAATATCCTATGATAATAAAGATATTTTGAATTGAATTGATATACTTTTTAGAACACAAAAATTATATTAGGACGTAGTATATAAAAAATATACCTAATTACATATAAAAAAAGGTAGATACATTCGAACTGAGCAGCTCTTACTTTTTGCATAAACAGATTGTTTAATCAAGGATACTCGAAATCAAATAAGTCAAGTGGTATAGTGGAGTCGAGAGTGTTGACTGCTCCAGACAAAAACTCGTCGGGGTCATATTCTGTGAGGAGGGATTCTTCCTCCACCTGTTCCTCTTCTACTTCAGGCTCCACAGGGACCGGCTCTGGAGGTGGAGGAGTTTCTTCACCTGTTGCCGTTCAAAAATGGATTAATTGAACAATTCTTGCAAAATCACTTTACGTACTTTCTTCAGTTGTTTGTTTTTCGTGTGAGTACGTGGCCTGGCCAACACTGGTGTCAGATTTTTCAAGCAGCCTAAAGGCCTCTGACATAGCTTGACGACAAGCTAAACAAAGCATAAACATCAGTGAGACCTCTCCAACCCGTCTGGCCAGCATGAAGTCGAGTGTAGGCTAAATCCTCTGTCTGCTCTGGCTAACATGGCTCTGGTAGTACAGAGAAGGTCGTGCTCCTGCAGTGGAGACTAAAAAAGACCTGATGATGAAAGCTTGACGACAGGACAGTCATCTAGTGATGATAGCAACGGCGTAACGTGCCTTCCGAACCCATCAAACTGGTGACTACGCCCGGGGTTGCTTAACATGTGAGTGCGCTAGAAATGCGTGCGTGCTCCCGCCGAGCCACCAAGCCCCTCATATCAATCAGTCGAGTTAATTTAAGTAGGTACTCGTAAGTAGCGGATATGTACACATTTGCTGCCACGAGGCTTTTCTCGTCTCTGTCTGGAAGCAACGCTTTAAACTATAATAAGTAGGTACTTGTCCCATTTAATATGAACTCCTTAATATAGTCCCGGGCGTACATTTTAGTGGTACATAATATCTCTGTACTATTATTAATGGCCAAGAGGGTTGGCGTCACTATTGCTACCTTATGGGTGACCGCCCAATTCAGACCTTTTGTAGTACCGATAGTCCAGTCGTTTTTTTTTTGTAGGAATTTCTGACCTTCTTCTTGTAGGGACGTGTACTTTGCATTGCATATTACAATCAGTACTTACCTTCCTACGTTGTATTTTTCTCTTACAAAAAATAGGTCACCGATATTATCGGACGTGGGCAGGCAGCGTGAACCATACATACCAGTTGCCATTGCCACTGGTGAGGTGAGGTTTGACTCCGCAAGCTCAAGGCTCAAAACTATGAACTGTTGGGTAATACGATAAGAATAAAACAGATAAATACCTTCGCCAACAACTTCAGGTATATCAGCATCAGCCATTTTGGACAAATATGGGTACTTATTTAACCAATTTACTGTTTAGAATTAGTAACAAATAGTGTACCTACTTCCTTTAATTGTCGAAAATGCAATCTTTATTTACTGGTTTCTATGGATACTCTTAATTTGTACTTTATCAAATTAGAATTCGTACATGCATCGATACCATTGCGCAATAAAAAAATATAACTGTCAATGTTACATTGAATGACACATCTTGACATTGACATTTGACACTGTCATTTAAGTGAAAACAAACTTTCGAATCTTGCTTGCGATTGATTTGATTGGAAAAAGTTTGTTTTGTTCGATTGGAATGGACTATGAACTTTAAAAGTTATTTGTTTATTACATCATAATATATTAAAAAAAGTGATAAGTTGATAAAAATGTCGCAGACACACCGCACTGCTGTCTTAAATCTTTACAAAACAGTACGTTCACTTAATTTCATTATAACTCCAGTCTTTAGTCTGAAACCTATTTAGTTTGATGTGTTAAATTATGTGAATTTGTTGCAGCTATTGTATTTAGGTCGAGATTGGCCTCAAGGATACGATTTATATAGGAAACGACTACATAAGGTTTTCACTAAAAACAGTGGCGAAACTGACCCAGAGAAGATAAAGCTTATGATCAAACATGGTGAATTTGTCGTCAAAGAAATAGAGGCGCTATACAAATTGAAGAAGTATAGAGCAATGAAGCGAAGATATTACGATGACAGCAGTTAAGACTATATTAGAACTGTTTCCGTATGTAAGAGGAATCAGTGAGTAATTGTCTAAATAAAAAGAGAATGATATGACACAATTAAGAGCCCTTACCCTAGACTTTCCATACAAACGTAGTCATCTTTTTTTTTTTATTAAATAATTTTACGGCTCTGGATACAAGTCCTTTAGAGCCTATCTTTAACTTTGTTCTTTATTCCTAATCCTAACCTAACCTAAACAGTTACAATCAAAGGCTGGTGCAGGCCTTTGACTGCTTTAAGGGAGCTTCTGGCGACAAATCTGTACGAGTCCACTAGTTTTCATAGACGACTGAGTGGCGGACGGCGACGCCCTAAGTAAGACGCCCACACAGTCCGCAAAACAAATATCACTACAGCCGTACTATGACTGTTCACTTTAATTATTTTACACATTGTTCATGAGCATGAGCATTTATAACACCAAACAACACCAATTTCAATTTATAAAGTCCACTAAAATCAATTTGCAAAATAATTTAAAGCAAACCCCAACCGAACCCCTTGACTTCCCGCCAAAAACTCCTAGTCATCTTTTATTTTGAATCGACATGTCAGATGTCAAAATTTTGAAATTTTAAAGAAATTTCATATAGATACCTACTATCTAGGCATATAATTCGTTTTCGACATCAAAATATGAACTTGAAAGAAAATAATATAAATGTGGTAGTTTTCCATACAGATGGTCAAATATTATATAATACACTGTATTCTCTTTCAAGTTCATATTTTGACTGTGAAAACCAGTTGTATGCCAAATAACATACAAACATATATGCAATTTCTTTGAAATTACAAAATTTTGGTGGCATCTGACATGTCGTTTCAAAATAAAAGCTAGACTATGTTTGTATGGGAAAGTCTAATTCTGTCTAGGGTAACAACTCTTAAACAGAAACTTTAGGGTAAAGTTTTATAAAATTAATTATCATGGTATTGTGATATAAGTATATGTTCTTTGTTGAAATGTAGGACTGACCTTTATTCTCTTTATACTTTTCTACGTATGTTATCTTGATATATACAGGGTTATTTTTAATTAACTTGCAACCTTTTTGGAGCAAGTTCAGTCCGTGATACTGAACCACTTTCCATAAAAACAATTATCGAAAAACGAAAACAAAATTTCGTCCTTCCATACAAAATCCATTTGGTTGAGCGCCGATTTATATGAAAAGGCGAAATTTTTTTTTTTGTTTTTTAATAATTATTTTTATGGAAAGTGGTTCAGTATCACTGACTGAATTTGCTCCAAAAAGGTTGCCAGTTAATTAAAAATAACCCTGTATATATATATACACACATACTTAATATCTGGCTTATCCAAATCATCACAGACCTAGATATAAACTTTTCTTTGTTTTAAATCAGGCACCAAAGCGGCTGGATCCGACCGATGGCCAAAAGTTAACTAGAAAACGGACAGATTTAGCCGATTGATAAAATTATGCCTGAAACTTTATTCCAAAAAATATGCCTTAAAAAACTATGCGTTCAGACCTGCTTCCTGACTTATAATATACAACATTATTTTGAAACAGCATCAGTAAATATTGAATTATTGAAATGAAAAATAAGGTAAAAGTAAAATATTTGTATAATATTTAAGATTATACCTTATTTGTTTTTAGATATTCATGAAAGAGTTTGTGACATTGATAAGAAAAACATAAGATAATGATAAGATAAGCAATCAGTTACAATAAGTACCTACTGAACTTATTACAATCACTGAACTCATAATGACTGGCTTGGTATTCTCCATATCTATATGTATAACTATGCATATACTGAGGAAGCTTAATCAAGTACGGTGGTCAAGTGTGTCCAAGTGACCGGTTTTTTGTGCTTGTGATAATCTTCAGGGAAAAACTTTGTTTTGAATAAGTGACATGTTGTTAAATCATGGAAATAAAGTTACATACAGTTTATATACATACTATTATTATTTTTATTGGTCCTATTAGTCATTGGCTTCCATTGTCTGGGAGAAAAGAAAAAGATAGAATGTACCAGCAACTTCTCTTCCGCTACCTAACCTAGGTGATTTGACGAGTTTACTGGTTTTTACACAGAGCGACTGCCCTCTGACCTCTGCAACCCAAAGGGTAGACCAGGACCAATCCTAGGATAAGTTTTAAACAAACGCTAGATAGCGTTCGGGCCCCACAGATTTACGTGCCTTTTGAAGCTTGAAATGATCTTTCTTTTCGGATTGAAACAACTTTTCACAAAGTATGCTTCCCAGTGGGATTTGAACCCCCGACCTCTGGATCACAAGGCAAACGCCTTGACCACTGGACCATGGAGGCAGTCGAAACGTAGTGGTCGGATTTGTAGCGACATAATAATATTCACTTTTGTGAAGCGACTGACGGACGAGCCCCCCGCGTCTCGCCAGTCGTCTCTCGGTCGCCATGATCACAGCAAAACCTATTAATTAAAAACCTATTAATGCAACCCGGTTTTTATCTTGTACTCTGTAATAAGTCACTCCCTAATACACCCTTATTTTTAATTTAGTACCTACACAAATTTTAAGGGGTGATTCCGGACAAGGTAGACAGAGCCTTTGGCCTGAAGACCTGTTGGGATAGTATAACAAGCTTATTTTCAATTTAGTACACAAATTTTAAGGGGTGATTTTCCAATAAATAAATAACGAAATACGAAAAAAAAAAAAAACACTTCCCATAGTAACTAAATCAAGTGACTAGTTCGATTTGTATGGAATGGAAAATATTTTTTTGCATTTCGAAATCTTTTATTGGGAAAAGTTGTTCAAAATGATGGACTGAATCACCAAAATAAAAATTAGTTTGTAATAGTACCCTGACAGGTCTTCAGGCCCTAGGCTCTGTCTACCTTGTCGGGGATAAAGACCTGGGGGGTTACTCCATAAAATAATACGATAGCCGTCCGATAGTGACGTCCTATTTCTATGTCAAACCAAATTAGACTATCATTTTGTATTAAGGCCCCATCAGTTCAGAGCCAAGAATACTGTGAATGTTTTTGACAAATCACTGTAAATAAAATACTACAGTTTATTTCTCGAAAAATTTACATAGGTGAAGGTATAGGCAAATTGCCTTGAAGTGGCGCCCTCATTTGAAATAAATTGTTAACTCGTAAATATGGAGATAATTTCCATATTGCTCATCGCCATGCACTAAATAGCCCTTTATATTATTTTATGAACCACCGTTGAAAGAATTTACATTAGTCCGTCTAGATTCAAAACTTGCCTCCGCCAAAAGTGGCCACCGCAAGTTTTAAAGCTAGACGGATCACCAATAATAGTTTCAACGGCAGTTCATAAAATAATTTAAAGGGCTATCTAGTGCATGACGAAGAGCAATATGAAAATTATCACCATATTTACGAGTTAACAATTTATTTCACACTTCAAGGCCATTTGCCTATATATTCCTTAAGGCTTTTCTACAGACACCCACACTATCCAAAATTTTAGTCTTGATAGTATAAATCACAAACATACCTTTAAATTTGCCTAAATTTACCTTTAAAAAATATATTACTACTTTATACAATTGCTCTTATGAAAATTATACCAAAAAATGTATATGACTAGTTAGTTTCGCTACACAATTTTTTCAAATATTATACAAAAGTAATAATAAATAAAACAGCGAAATATCGTCTACCTCGGGTCCGGGCCTTTGTTGGCTCTCGACGAATAATTCACTGTTTTATTTATAATTTTTTTTTTAATATTTATAATTTTTTGTGTAGCGAAATTAACTAGTAATTTAGATTATACATTTTTTGGTATAGTTTTCATATAAAAAAGTGATTGTACTGGGTGGCGCAAAAGTAAAGACCCTATTTGGTTCAGCTATAACATTTTTTCTAAATTAGAAAACTAGATTTAGGTTTTTTTAAATGTATATTTGTGCCATTAAATTTCGTACCATTAGGATTTAAAGATGATGTCTTTTAAATGGTGACCTCCAGAGTTGATACACATTTGAGCCCTATTTATGACATTTTGCATAACTTGCCGTAACACTTCCTGCGATATGTTCGTTATTTCTTGACGAATGTTTTCTTTTAGAGCTGCGAGAGTCTGTGGCTTGTTCACATACACCCGAGATTTCAAAAAACCCCAAAGAAAGAAGTCTGGACTGGTCAGATCGGGTGATCTTGCAGGCCAAGGCAAATCGCCAAAACGAGAGATAACTCGGCCTGGAAAAGCGTCCCTCACTAAGTCCATAGTGTCGCGCGCTGTGTGTGCCGTAGCGCCGTCTTGTTGAAACCAGATGTGCTCCAGCCCCAATTCGTCCAAACTGGGTATCAAAAACTCTCGTAACATGGTTCTGTAGCGTTCTCCAGTGACAGTTATCGCATTGCCTCCAGCGTCTTCGAAAAAATAGGGTCCGATCACTCTGTCAACACAGATGCCACACCATACAGTAACTTTTAGTGGGTGTAGAGGTGTTTCTTGAATAATGCGCGGATTATCAGTGCCCCAGAACCGAGTATTCTGCTTATTGACATGCCCTGAGAGATGGAAATGCGCTTCGTCACTCATAACCAATTTTGAAGGAAAATCATCCTCTTCAAGGTTGAGGTTTATGACGCGCTGGCAGTAATCTAGACGAGCTCGGTGGTCAGCAGGCAGCAGCTGATGAGTCATTTGAGTTTTATACGGGAACATCTTTAAGTCTTTCACCAAAATACGCTGCAGGGTCCGTCTGGAAATGCCCAATTGCGTGGCACGTCGCCTCGTTGATGTTTCTGGACACTCTTCCACATCTTCGCGCACAGCATCGATATTTTCAGCTGAACGGCCTGTTCTTGGTCTCCCAGACTTAGGTCTATCCAATGTTGAGCCAGTTGCTTCAAGGCGTGTGGCAAAGCGTCGAATTGTGCGACCAATCGGTGCCGGACGGTGGTGAAATCGTCGACGAAATTCACGTTGTGTTCTTATCACTGATGAATTATTCCGTAAGAACATTGACACAATTATTCCACGTTCTTGGGGAGTAAAACGGTCCATGTTTATTTTCAGTGTATTTTACATTTGTTCACTACACAATTTTCAACAACAGAATGACAGAAAATGTCATATAAAAAAAATAAAAGTATTTTCTTTAGTGCCAGTACTTTTGCGCCACCCAGTATAAAGCAGTGATATCTTTTTAAAGGTAAATTTAGGCAAATTTAGTGGTATGTTTGTAATTTTTAGGGTTCCGTACAAAAAATTAAAAAACAGAACCCTTATAGAATCACTCGTGCGTCTGTCTGTCCGTCCGTCTGTCACAGCCAATTTGCTCCGAATCTACTGGACCAAATCAGGTGAAATTTGGTACAATGGTGTAATCCTATGACCCAAACACAGATGTGCAAAGTAAATAAATAGTTTTTTAAAATAAAGGTCATTTTCTGGGGACAAATTAGGAAATTAAAAAAAAAAGTTTTGCAAACCTTACTGTGTCATATATCAAATGAAAGGGCCCGTTATGAGGATCTCAAATATATTTTTGTTATTATTATAAAATGAAAAGTTTTGATTTTATTCAAGAAAGAAGACGAAAATTGACCATTCCCCCTCCTGATCTCCGAAACTACTTAGCCTAAAATTTTGAAAAAAATACATAATATAGTTCATTGCTTGCAGATTACAGGAAAACCTATAAGAAGTACGGAACCCTCTTCAGGCGAGTTTAACTCGCACTTGACCAGTTTATTTTCTATCGATCCAAAAATGCCCAATCGTGTTTTGGATATTGTGGGTGTCTGTAGAAAAGCCTTAAGATTTTTATGTAATTTTTTTGAGAAATAAACTGTAATAGTTTAATTACAGTGATTTTTCAAAAACACGCACAGTATTGCGGACTCTGAACTCACCTCGCCTTTACGCTCAATGTTGCTTTACTCTGAAACCCGGATAAGCAGTAACGTACGTCTTGCGTTCCGCTTTTGGAGTAACCCTCCTGATATAGTGTATCTGTACGTAGCTCATTCCTCGTAATAAATAGGCAAATGAAACAACGTAGTCTATGTAATTATGTATTATAGACATTTTTCATAGTTTACATAATTATTTAATAATCTAAAATTAACATGAAATCAGCCGTTTCTATATTAAAATAAAATTTGAATATGATTTTTATTTAAGTGGCAAGTGATATGATATTTATATATATAACTATACCAATTCAAATATATATATATACATGACTAGACCTATGACAACGTTATTAAAACAATTTATTTAATATGTAAATTAAATCATAAAAATTAATTAACAACCCGTATATTTTTAAGTGTATATTTCGCTATAGAATTGGGCGCCTGGAGCCCCAATTTTTGAACGCGGGAGGCCTTACAACGAAATTTCAACCCGTTTCCAAAGTGCTGCATTTTTGAATCGAAATCTTGACCACTCGTTTCTGCTACAAATGTCAGACACCTTCGTCTTGTTTGTCATGGGGTATCCATTCTGTATCACGCAACTTTTTTATTGATAAAAACTTTTTGAAAACCATTGACAAATCTTAGTTTTCTGCGTAAAATAATATTTTTAACAGAAGCGACAGATTCAAAAATACGGTGGTATGTCGTGGCTTGGAATGCGAGCGGTGACTTGGAAACTACACGTTTTGACTCCTACGTTCAAAATTAGTTCTCCTGGGCGTGTTCTTTTACAGCTGCACGATAGATACGGCTATCGTCACGTCCTATGTTTTCACGTTACGACAAGCTAAATTGGGCATAGGAATGATTTTATTGAGCTTGATCGTAGTCTGTGACGATAAAGGAGATAATGTAGTTTACGCTTTTGAAGTAAACGACTGGTAAATACATAAATATGATGTAAACTCTAGTTAACTTCTTTTTTTTACAAACAGCATTAAATACAAGCTCAACTCGACACACCAATACCATCTTTTACAATTCTATAATAAAGTGAGTTTTGTAGGCTCTCTTGTACAATTACTAAAATGATTTCGTGTGTAAGTGGCCAACACTGGTGTCAGATTTTTAAGCTGCCTAAGACTTTTAAGGCAAAACTTGACAACTGCCGTCTATTAAAGAAAGCTGGGACAACGGCTTAAAGTGACTTCCGAAGCACTTGCTTTGACTTTATGCTACTTTTAGTCACTGGTCACCCCTTTGGCGACCACGCCCGATCTTAACTTGCGCTATTAATGCGTTCTCCTGCTGGGCCACCAAGCTTCTCAAACTAAAATGCTAAAAGCAAGTTTTCCTTTTTCTAGTATGAGGTCTTTTAAATCTACCCATGTCAAGTCAAAACCTACGTAACATTATCATTCGCGTATTTCCTCTTACAATGTCAGCCTTCCAATTTCTATCATTTTAGTATTTGCAGCCCTAGTATAGTTAGTTAGGAACCTCGAAATCTCCATCAAACATCAAAATATAAGTACACAAGCAGGGCCATCTGACAAGTTTGGCTTTTTCGGGTCGCATCTGGCCAAATATTTGTGTGTCCGGAACAGAACAGAACTACCAACCCTTTCCGGCTTTTGTTATTTTGTTAGGCGTTTTTTTTTTGGCAAAGCGGATGCCCTTTGTCCGACATTTGTCAGGCCTTTTGGCAAAGCAGATAGCATCGCCAGTACTTTGAACTCGTAAAACTTTGATCTTGCTCTACCACTGTATCAGTATTCAGGGCCTGCACGGCACGGCTTTTATAATTTTGGAGATGGCAACCCTATACACAAGTAGATGGGAACCGAAAGTAGTGCAAATTATCATTAGTACCTACTCGTAGGTTCTTATAAGTGCCTCCTACTTTAGCAATACATTCTGGTAAGTTGATGTTTCTTGGAAGGAATATCTTTGACAGGGATTTCGAGGTTGACTTCTAAAGCACCTACGTCGACAAACCACTTGACATTTCAGTTTACATAATTTTACAAATAGGTTAAGTATTTATTATAACACTAGCTGTCGACTGGAACATTCTAGGTACAGAGCTCCAGCCGCGGCAATTTTACAGTTAAGTACATGATACAGGTGACTTTTTAATCAAATTTTTGGAGCAAGTCCAGTCCATGATACTGAAGTACCTACCATAATAAAAATATAAATAAAAAATACAATTTGTCCTGATATAGGGAATAAGTTTGGCTATGTGCTGATTTGTTTGGGAGGGAATTTTGTTTATTCGTTATTTTTTTAATTTCTATAGGTATAGTCCTTATCGCTTTCGTTAACGGCGACCTTGGGCAAGAACATTTAGTTTTTTTAATTTAACTAGCTAGTGAAGTTATCACCCCGGGTTCCGAAGCAGCACAGCTGAGGATGCAACCGGGAATGCGCTTAGACGAAGAAGTGAAGTTATCAGTCTACTTAAACGATTCGGTGTTTGGATTTGTATATGTATGTTTGTTTGACTAAACTCAAGTACGCGCGTAGATGTAACCAATAGCATCTTTAAGTTCAAACATGAGCCAAATCGTAGTAGTTAAGTATTGTGGACTGAAATTGCTTTAAAATTTTGGTTGGTTGTTAAAGTCACGGTATAGTGGCGCGTGCTCGATGACTAACACTCTAGCGAATATTCACATATTGGGCGTTCGTCTTAAGATTATATAAAACGTAATTATAGCAATGGAATGTCTATATTGTCAATTCTACGGAGGCCCGACCGCGGTCCATGTTAGTAGGTATGAGATACTTCAACAGATTCAAAATCAGTACAATACCCATGTATACTATACTTCATATTATTTATTATAAAATTATATAAAATAAAAAAAATAAAAAAATTCATTACAACGACGTCTGCATTTTGTTTTGGCGGACAAGTTGTTAAGAAAAAAACTGATGATGAATCTGTCAAAGTTGATATAAGTATATACAGGGTCTAAAAAATATACTGAAACTATTTTAAGGGTGTACTCAGTCCATGATACTGAAAAAGTCTCCCCAAAGAACATATATCGAAACATGAAAAATATTTTTTGCCCTGATATAGAAATAGACCGATCAGCTGATCCGAGTTTATATGAAAAGCAAAATTATTTTTTATTTAAAATCCAATAAAAGTCCTTTGGTAAAGTTCAGTATCATGGACTGAATCTACAAAAAAAAAAATAGTTTCAGTATATATTGCTAGACGTTATATATATATATATATTAGATATATCTTATAATTATACTTATTAACACAATTTATTGTTAAACGCAGTACTTCGACCACATGCTACCCTACTTGTTTCGTGTTGGTGCACCCCTACTTTACTTGAAGCCCTTCGTTACCTTACATACTTGAACGTGGATACTTTACGTGATCGTGAAGTATAACATGTGATTACATTATTTACATTACAATAACACATAACTTTGAGATCAACAACAGTTAAGCTTTAGCTAATCGCGTATTATACATAATACTTATAGGTCATTTAAATTTTACATTAAAAATGCAAAGGTGTGAACAGCATTTTTGCTAAGTATGTTATTTGAACCGCTTAAGAGGGTGTGAAACTACTTAGATACATATTGCAAGTAAAAAAAGATTCAGTTAAAACATTGTAAAATATCTTTAAAGCATATCCTTAACGTCCAAAAATCCTAAATTTCGCATCCCTATCTATTCTGTAATCCATTTTCAATACAGCTCTATGCTTTTTGGGGTTCCGTACCCAAAGGGTGGCAACGAGACCCTATTGAGACTCCGCTGTCTGTCCGTCCGACTGTCACAGGACTTAAAATTTTTACCGATTATGTATTACTGTTGCCGTTATAATAAAAAATACTGAAAATAGGATAAAGTTAAAACTAAAGGGGGTTGTCATACAAAATAATTGTTTTTTTCAGCGTTTTAAAACATTGTACGGACGTACAGAACCCATAATTTAAGAGTCCGATTCGCACTTGACCGGTTTATTATTTCAAATATGTGTAAGATGTTGTTGAGAAAAAAAAAGAAATAGGTGTATGTGTAACACATATATTTATAATTTTTTATATTTTTTTATACTTATATAATACGTATAGTATTTAAATGGCGTGCGTCCGCGAAACACCAGCGTCGCAGCTCACGTCCGACATATGCTTTCTTGTTTTTAGGTATTATAAAACACCCAACAGTTTTTTAATTAATATGCAAAAACCTAATAGTCCGAAAATTTTTCATATTTTCATGTATTACGCAGGTAAAGAGCACAACTCTTTATTACTTGCAAAATATACACTCTCTCGTAAGGGTTTAAATAGCAAACCAGAAATGCACTTTACACCATGTTTCGTTTTTTTAGGGCTTTAATCTGTAAGATTTTACTGGCCTATTAGTTTTTGTGGTGATCAAAATAAACGTAATACATCGCGTACCTTACCTAATAAAATAATTTAAATAATAAAAATGAGAATCTGGCAGTCTAGTTTGTGTTTTTTTTAATTATAGTTGACGTTTCAATAATGTGGAATGATTTAACGAAAGTTACTATTTTACCGATCAGTTATTTCAATGATAGGTAGATGTAATTTACAGTTTAAAATTATTTATACATAAAACTAATCAGAAATCAACTTATTCAAGTCTACAATTGGATTCCGACAATTTCGATTCAATCTTCGCTGTCGCTCTATATGCATGAAAAGTAAATGAACTGTCGATCTAGCGTTCACCGAGATTTTGTCTGTAAGTAAGTACTAGTACCTATTCTGTGCTGTCAGTGTCCAGTGGTAGACTTAACTTATTCATCAATAAAATGCCAATATGTTGGTATAGTACACATCTACAAATACATATAGGTCTGTATCCAATATTGTCCGCTATGTCATTGAACTAAAATTAAAAGATTTGCACAGCTAAGAATAATTTATTTTGTAGCAATCGCGATGTTACGCGAATATTCAACTTAAATGTACATGTCATGTTTCAATTAAAAATAATGAAGGGTAGATTGTACCTTTATACTTATGTATATGACTTTAAATCGATATAGGCCTATAGTTTGTTCCTCGCCAGAAGAGAAATAACTATAAATATAATGAAAACATTAGAAGACAATTCCCAAAATACGATTACATAGATACACCTACAAGGATCTCTTCTAAAGAGGAACTTTTTTTTTTTAATAAAAGGGTATCAATATTTTAACACTTACTTGATAGTAAAATAGAATGTAATAAATTTAACAGGATATAACTTATTTACATAGCGTTAAGTGATTTTTGAGATAGATTCGTACACCAATTTTTTTTTTCAATAACTAGGTATGTAGAATACTAATAGACTTAAACGTTCAGATTATAAGGTTTACATATAGAATACCAAGATTTCATCTTGTTGCATTAGGTACGTAAGCACACGAAAAAGTTTGTATATAAATAATAAAGTATGTTCGTCCTCATATTATTTGAGGAGTTTCTTCCTTATCTTCAAAGTTCCTTATCATATCTTCACCAAATAAATATGGGACCAAGTTGGTAGTAAATGATTTAAAATAAAAAATCGTTATAATTCACTATTGGCGAAGATATCGCGTAACATATAAGTATACAAAAAATAAAAAAAACATTCGGGTCGAATATTGATAACCTCCTTTTTTGAAGTCAGTTAAAAAGTTAGTAAGTAGCTAGGTATTCTTGTGACGGCTCTAACTAAATTCACAACACGCAACTTGTTAACATATATAGATACGAGTATTAGTTTGACTAAAGGTTTTATTGATGGTGAGGCGTAACAATTATTTCGTCACTTATTACCGCCTCTAACTAAGAACAGAATGGGCAAAAGAATCTTCATCTGATATCAAGGCTAGAACTTTAAGAATCGACGTATTTATGTTGGTATAACAACGGAAATATGGGATAACACGATTTTCAAGCAGCCATTTTCTTTTGCCAACCGGGCACTAGTAAGTACTATAGAGATAATAATCAATGATAGAAACATTTTATAATAAAAGTACCGACTTCAACAGCAGTAACAGTCACAGAAAAGCTAAATATTTTCCAGTTATTTTGGTTTAAAAACCAAATTACCCAACAGATTTTGATAAAATTTCTATGGAACCAATCTGGAAGGAAATGAAGGAGTTTCGAGGTAACAAACATAAAAAACAGCCCAATTGGCTTCCTCCTTTTTTTGAAGTCAGTTGAAAATGGCTGTTAGGCTGTGCGCCATGTTTTCCGACCTATCGTACATATTCTGTGTTTACTAACTTCAATCAACTGCCAAAACAATTGATAGGTACTCGCCTAACACACTTTGCACTAGATAAGTAAAAGAAATGCAGTACATAAGTAATAAATACATTAAATCGCCATGGAATTTCAGTACGTTAATTTATCACAATTATTACTGGGGGGTTTTCACAATATTACATCAACAAAAACAAATTATAGCATGTTAATGTAACCTTCAAGAATGCGAAAATTGAAATTCAGGAAAATCGCGAATTTTTTTTCACTGGTATTACCGCGAACTGCGATTATTCTGAAAATTGAGAGAAAATGTAAGTTGTTAAAGGTTAAGGCCGTACCTGAATTTTCCGGGGTCCAGTGCTGCCCCCATTTAAAATTTTGCTACTACCAAGTCCTAGATAACCCTACAAAGTATTTTATGAACTACTGTTTACAGTTTAAAGTGAGAACGTTAAGCTTTACTACGCACATTTGCGAAAAACGGCCACTTTTGGCAAATGTGCGTAGTAAAGCTTAACGTTCTCATTATAAACTGTAAACAGTAGTTCATATAACACTTTGAAAGGTTATTTAGGATTTGGTAGTAGAAAAATTTTAAATAATGTCTCCGTTTTCTTTGAAATGATTTATTTCAAATGGGGGCAGCACTGGACCCCGGAAAATTTAGGTACGGCCTTAGTAACACTTCACTAAGTAATATAGATTTATGATATGAGATATTTCTTCGGGGTGGGGGAGACAAACACTTGAATTTAACTTTATAATTAACTTCATATGGATATTTTTTTAGAACTTGAATAGTTTGAGTCATAATGCTCACTGACAGACCTATTTTTTTGCTTACTCAAGAACCATTTACTTTTAGTTTATACGAATTATATACTGGACATTAATTAAGGCCAATCCGTTCAGTCTTTCCTGAGATATGTTGTTACGCAGACAGGACTTTCACCGTCTCAAATAAAAAATTAAAAATAAAATGAAATAAAATAAAATTAAAAACCAGATAATAGTAGCGTGTGTTCGCTAAAATAATGGAACAAACAAAATGGAAGGGGTACCTAAGCATTTACCAGTGCCGGTATTTTTTTTAATTTTCGGAATAAAACGGCTCCCCTAAGTAACTTGGCGCAGCCTGAGGCCAAAGGCCGAGCCCCTCCCCCTCCACCCCCCAGTGACCCCCCCCTCCCTCCAAGTAATTTGGGTGAGCTGTGTGGGGAGGCCAAAGGCCGAGCTATGAAATGAAATCAGATTGTAGTACATAACCGTAATGTACGTAAGGTGGGTTCCCTAGCTATGTAAGGCAAAATTGATGCTAGTAATTTGCAATTGTACCTCCAAGTGATTCTTAATCTTTCTTCTCTCCATCATCTGGGTCTTTAAGCGTGTGCCACTGCGCGATGGGGCGTCGAGGGCTGGCCAGCATGTCGGACCAGTGGCGCAGCTCCGTGCCTGATGCGTTGTACCCCAGCACCACTTTCCCGATAGGCTCCGAAGTGCCGATGCGATCGTAGTCCACCACCGTTACTACTAGATTTACTTTCTGAAGCATAGTTTAGTAAACGTCATTAATGCCAGTTCTGTTGATTACACTAGCCAACAAGATTTATGCAACTAGCAGACTTGCAGCAGTTTCTTATAGAATTTAGTAGGATATGATAATATATGATATGATATGATACATGAGTGTTATTGTAAAAAATTTCGTCAACGCTTAAAATTTAATTTCCTATTTTCGACATTCGATTTCAAAATTTGCTTTAAAATAAATTAGCGGTTCTGTAATTTTCAGATACAAGAGTAATAATATTAGGTTGGGGAAAAAGTCTTTTCGCATATAGTATGTGAACTTTTTTTGTAAAAGTGGAGCAAGATCGGCATATCAGTAGTTACGACGTAGCTGAAGAACTGGGAATTGACCACAAAACAGTTCTGGCGCATTTGAGAAAAAATGGGTACACAAAAAAGCTCGATATTTGGGTACCTCACGAGCTCTCTGAAAGAAACCTAATGAATCGTGTACTCATTTGAGATTCTTTATTACGACGTAATGAGACCCAACCATTTTTGAAGAAATTGATAACTGGTGATGAAAAGTGGATCACGTACGACAAGAACGTGCGAAAAAGGTCATCGTCAAAGGCCGGTCAGGCTTCACAGACTGTGGCAAAACCCGGGTTAACTCGCAACAAGGTGATGCTGTGTGTGTGGTGGGATTGGAAGGGCATTATTCATTATGAGCTGTTACCACCAGGCAGGACCATCGATTCAGAACTCTACTGCGAACAACTGATAAGATTAAAGCAAGAAATTGAGAGAAAGCGGCCGGAATTAATCAACAGAAGGGGTGTGGTTTTTCATCATGATAACGAGCAAAAATTAAGAGAGTTTGGCTGGGAGGTGTTAATGCATCGGTCGTATAGTCCTGACCTGGCACCTTCAGATTTCCACCTGTTTCGGTCTCTTCAGAATTCTTTAGGCAGTGTCAGGTTAACATCACAAGAGGACTGCCAAAACTACTTGACGCAGTTTTCTGATCAGAAGCCCCAAAATTTCTATAGCAATGGGATAATGTCCCTACCTATAAGATGGCAAAAAGTTATCGAACAAAATGGTACCTACATAAACTATATTAAAAAAAGTTTTGAATTTTCATATAAAATGCGAAAAGACTTTTTCCCCAACCTATTATATTGCAAGCCTCACACACACACTTGCTAAATATTTTCTTACAAAAGTTGTTATTTGAGATATTGTTAGGCCTAAGTATACAATGCATGCTGTGTACAATGTATGGGAAATGGTAACTTTATTTTTTTATATTTTCGTAGATAATAAAAAGGGCAGAATAAGTATTAAATCAAATGTTGTTTCAATTTAAAAGAGTGATATTTTATTTCAAATTGTTTATAAATAATTCAAAAAAATATGTGAAATTGGTGTAAATTGAATTTTCGATATAACTAAGTTCCAATTTTGATTTTTCTACAAACAAAAATATATCGTACCCATAAAAAGTTAGGTATACCCATTGAATTATAATAGTTGTTATACCTATACAAAATCTATAAGATACACCTAGTCTTGTTCCAGTTGCAAAATAAATTTTGTTGACTAGTGTTACTTACCAGCAAATGGGTGCACGCATGAGAAAAATTTAATAGTCTTGGAATTCTTTTCAGTTTCATTAAAGTACCAAATTTTTGCAAACAGGTATGATAGCAGAATCAGAAGTATTTACAAGTCAAAATTGCAATAAAATGGTTTGTGCATCCCATCGCCGATATGATATAATACGGTCGGATCATGATCAAAAGGTACCAGTAGACTGTTTTACCTTGGTATCTTTTGATTGCATTGTGATTTTGTCATGCGATGGGATATTATCTTTATACAGGAAGATTTATTTACCATAGTGCAAATTTTTGTAGCAAATTCTGCCCATGATACTTATCAATTTGCTTGAAGAACTAACGATGAAATTTCATCAATCCATCTATACGTGCAATGTAAAGTTATTTCCATTATAGAGCATCTTTCGGATCTATCATCAGATCCGCCTAATGATTCCGAACTTGCAAAAGCAAGCCTCATTTAGCTCATAAACCAGCAAGTGGGTACCTAAAAACTGTTTAGCAAGTGGAACATTATAATTTACCTACATACATAACGTAAATGTACTTTGCAAGCTTTTTGATTTTTATTTTTTTGCACATATCTTGCAAGCTCATGTAAGCCAAAGCATGTAAAAAGTAAACCTCAAATGCACGATCGAGTATTCCAAGATTTGTATTAATAGCAGGTACGAAGGGACCGTACTGAAATTATTGGTCCTTGAGGAAAGTAATCCATATCATTTGCTGAATTTGCTTCAAAAATGCGCAGTAAATAATGTTCTGTATCAACGTTCAAAGCAACTCCCCAGTCTAAACATGCTGTTGCTTCGGAAGACGACATACACAGCACAGCATACTCCAGATACTTACATTCGCAGGGGGCAAAGCAATGGTTTGAACGGGGTAAAACTTGAAATGAGAGACAGTTGTAGAAGAAGAACGAGGGACTGGATTCCTTAAACCATAAGTTATTACAATTTGAAGTCACCAAATTGTAATGCAGTTACGAGGGGAGATTCAGAAGACACCACTCAGAGGAATAGTGAAGTACCGTATTATACAAAGTCCTTGACAGTATTTAAAATCACTTAAAAAATGAAAACCTTTATGTGAAACGCCCAGTTACAGATAAAGGTCAACATTTCAAGACGTGATTCAATATGCCGAGGCCTTATATAACACATAGACGGATCGGGGGTAAAAAGGTAGGTAGTTTAGGAACAGACAGTTTCAGGAAGGATAATTGGAGAATAGCAGACAAGACAGAGACTAATACATTGAGCTAGCTATAACATACAAAGGCAACACAAACAAACCAAACTCCACGGCACTTTAAAAATAAACGGATTAAATCTGTTGTACTTAGAATGCTTTTTGTGAAATTTATTTTAGTATCAAAAAGCTTAACTTGTCAGTTGTATATGGTCTACTGCTAGCAAAATTTAACTTTTTTACAAAAGATAAAATATATATGATATAATGATACCGCGGTTGTCCAAAAAAAAAATACGTGACTGTGTGAAATGACCAAAAAGAAGATTCAGTGTATTTTCATTTAAAGTCTTCTAGATCAGTTGTAATTCTAATTTTAGGATTTTAGCTTATAATAGTGCCCCACAGTTGGGCATAATTCAGTTATTAGAATTAATTTAGTCAGTGTTGATACTTGTGAGGTGATAGTCTTTATACGTAAAGTAAGAGAACCAAACAAAATAAGAAAACTAGGTACAACGTAACGTTAAGTAGGAGCAGGATCGGCTTGGATGCAAGTGGTGTAATAACCATATTCACAACAATCAGTACACAACATCAACACACATGTTGGAGACATTTTTGAATGACGACACACCTCGCAGACTACAGATTTTTTAAATCAAAGTTAGTTTTAACACAAGCGAGCGCCGCTATCATGATAAATATCATCCCGCGGCCGATACAAGTTTTGTAGTCTACGTTTTGGCTAAAATCAGTGTCTTTTGCATAATCATTCAGAATGTCCCTGCAATGTGCCGCGACATCAAAGTTTGCAATCTCGGCTCGCACCTGTATTTGTTCGAATGGTACTTCAAAAGTAAATGACTCGTTGTAATAGGGATTCAGTGTGCATTTCTTGATGCTCGTTTTCTTCTTCTTGAGACGTTTGCCGTTTTGCATTAGTGCTATCTTTACGTACGGATCTGTAGACACGCAGTGCCGCAGCCGGATATGAAAGAAAAAACACATTTGAATTACTTATTTTGTCTTAGATCCCGATGTACATCGTGGACGCCTCATTCTTTTTCCAGGTGAAATATTTTTTAAACAATAGAATGAATAAATAATAATGATTCAGTAAATCCGTCACTCAAAATATGCTGAAGGGTATTTTTCATTCTTTAATTTTTCATAAAAAAAGTTTTTCTTTCAAAGTAAAAAAAACATTTAGAGGAGAGAAAATTGTTATATCTAAATGTGTTTTAAATAGGTCACCAAATGGGTTTTTTTACTTATTTATTCAACTTATTGTAAACGGTCAACAGAAAAGTGGGGCCAGAGACAAGTGAAAAGTAAAAAATAAAATTTTAATGTTTACTTAGCTAGTAAAATCTATATTACCTACCTTTCGCAGGTTGGCTAGTAATTTGTGTGCTGCCATTTATGTGAACAGCTGGTAATAATATGTATTTAGTCTACAAGTTTTCTATTTTTTTTTGTTTACGTGCCCTCCAATCGTTTGTATGACGGCACCCACTGTTCAGAGTTTAAATATTCTATTGCTTAAAAAATACTTCGCCTGAAAAAAGATGAGAGGGTCCACGGGGTAGATCGGGATCCCCTACTTATTTCCTCTAATGCCAATAGTCCAGTCATGTGGTGAGAATGTGTGACGCGTAACGTCGACATCAACATCAACGTTAAAGCAAACTCAACTGAAGTAATGCAACTTTTCAATAGGTAGATACAGTACTGCTATTGTTTAATTTCCTTACAATACATTTAAATGGCGGGGTTAAGGCTAGAGGCCTTTTCTACCAGTCAACTAACAGATGATGCTAATAAGGAATCTTTTGGGGTAAGTACAAAGAAACGAACAAAAATTTTATTTTACATTGTTTATTCCGTGTTTAGAAATGTATTTTTTTTATGTCATAGGACGGCAAACGAACAAGCGGGTCACCAGATGGTAAGTGATCACCGCTGCCCATGGACAACTGCAACACCAGGGGTGTAACAAGAGCGTTACCGGCCTTTCAGGGATCAGGGCCCTTCCCAGAGGGGGAGGGAGAGGGGGGCTCTGGTTCTCTCACTCACCGAACGAAGCATAGAAGCGGTGAAGCTACTACTCAGACGTCGATTTTCTGTGAGAGTGTGGTGCTATCCCGGACGAGCCGGCCCATTCATGCTACTAGCAAAACAGATTTTTGCCGGTAGCGTGGCTCTACCACAACAAAACGAAACCTACTTCATTAGTTGCAGTAATAGGTAATGGTAAAGTTTAACCGTAGTTCCAATAGCAATAAATGTCTTACTACTATTAAATTGTTGCAGGGATTCAGTATTTCACATCAACCGGAATATTGGCACTCAAAGTAGATATTATATGAATCGTATGTAGAATAAAAAAGTGTCTTAACGGTGGTATTGGCATGAAAAGTTAAATGTTATGTAAGTAAGTATGTAGTAGCAGTTTTGCGGCTCTAAGCAGACAGAGCCCAGGGCTGCAAGACCTAATTGCCACTTTTAGCGTGATGGTGGATGAGAAGGTGAAAAAGTGTGCCTAAAAACCAAACTAAGTAGGTAATTTGCCGAAATAAACATGTTCTAAGGTGGCTCCGAATTGAAAATATAAATATTTAAAAAAAACAGGTAATTCTTTATAAAAAATGTAAATATTTATACCAATTATGGAACTAATATTGAATAAGTAAATTTATTACAAATTAAACAGATGAATCACACGATATACGAAAGAAATAAGGTGAAAGACCTTAAATTTTCTGAAAATAACAATCAATATTAACACTTATCGTGACATTGTTGACGTAGACTTGGGCCATGTCGGGAAGAGAATACCTAGTTTTATTATACCATGGTACGAAGGTAGCAAATATACCTAATGCTTTTAACAACAGTGTAAAAATGTATGCAGGTAATGTGTCAAAATTGCATGCATTATATCGAAAACAGATCCCTTAGATACTTTGTTATTCTAGGTGAAATCTAAGAAATACAAAATACTCACGAGTAGGTGATATAAAATAAATTCAAATATTTTACCCCAATCTTGCTGTAAAACCAGACAGTTTAGAAAGTGTTAGCAGTGTTACAGAGTAAGGTGTGAGAGCAAAAGGGTACCTGATAAGCCGCCGACGTCCATTTTCTTCAGGTTCTTGGCTTCCAGAATGACAACCGTCAGTTTTCCGGCCGTGGGCACATAACGCAATGAGAAACATATGTCTCCCAGCTTATTATCCTGCAAAGCATACAACTTATAAATTTATTAAAATTTGTAAGCTTCGGGATGTCTTTAAAACTTATTTGTATGGATACCTATATATAATAATATATAAAGGCGAATAACGTGCAGAAGTGACACACTCATTTGAAATAAATTGTTAATAAACTACCTGACGAAATTAAATAATTAAATGGGATTTCATTCAAAAATAAATTGACAAAATGGCTTTAAGATAAATGATTTTATAGCAAAAGGAATATTTCGCTTATAAGTAAACTGAATTTATTTTTTGTAATTTAAATTTGAATTCGTTTTATGTAACTTGATAATTACTTAATGACTTAATTATGTATATTTGCACGTCTGCTTGCAGGTTGAATATGTAATAATGACTATAATTGTACTGAACACCTATTTTGTAATGTATTTTGGCAAATAAAGATTTCTTATAATATGGTGAGAGTAATTAATATTTTGTTCACCCTGATTATCACCATTATTGATGATTAAACAATTTAATTCAAATGAGGGTGACACTTCTGCATGGATCGCTCTAAATCAAATCTGTAGTAGATATACTCTATCGTTAATCTTACACCTACATACTAATCACGCCTACACGGTTTAGACAGATCCTAGGGTGATAATTCCCAAAGGCATTTCTTTAATTAAGTATTGCCTTAATGATTTTGTTTTGTAATTTTAAAGTAGATACTCAATTGTTATTTGGGTGTGAAAAGTATGGAAGAGAAATAGGATAAAAGTTGTGTAGGGATATTATAACGTTCAGAGACCGGGTTAGAAAAGCTTTTTATAAAAAATATAAACATATACGGGCCATAGATAACGCGGCTTAGGGCGGACCAAGACATTTAAAAAATCTCGTTACACGTAAAATAACAAACAAAATGTAACAATAGCTCCGTGTGGTCACCTAGAAGCATATTTGTTTTAATGTCGGAACAGTATTTCAGTTCACAGAGACTTGAGAGCAATGTTGATTCAATGCAATGTTTTTTTAAAATTTTAGTTATATTTAGAAATCCTTAGGCATTTTCATGAATGTGGGTAATGTTTACTCGTAACTTCTTAGATTCCAAGGGATTAAATACATTATTTTATGACTTTAAACGACTAAGCTAACAAAATGCGGTTCCAGCTGGTCTGCGTCAGGGGTGAACTGAAAAGCTGCGCCGACGTAAGTACGTGCTCAGGACGCATAGCCCATACGCAGTTGAGACAGAGGTTTCAACAGAATTCAGTTTGCAGCTAATCATACGCACATTTGACTGACACTTTCATTGCGTTACATATAACGTTTTAGCACATATAATCATTTCATCTAAAACATAAAGACGTACCAGATACATAACTGTAACACAAACTATAAGACGAACAAAACAAAACAACGTTCATAACCTAAAAAGCAACCAGTTTCCGCTGAGGTATTGTAATGAAAAGACAGTGTTCCATTACGATCTGTTGCCGAAATGAAGCCAATTTGTAGTTTTGTAACACCCAGCTCAGATCACCAAGAAGCTTACCTTCGTCCCTCACTACAAGCCTGAACGCCTAGGACCCGATCGCACCCTCACCTTGCTCTGTGTCCTATCTGGGACTAACACTAGGTACCCATTTTAGGAACAGATCGCAATATCTAAATCTAATACACGGTAAGCATGCATAAATACATATCTACATAAATAAATAATCGTACTTACTGAATCTCACAAAGAAATTACTTAGTAAACCTGTGGTAGTTTAAAAAATACTTGTATTATAATATAATAAATAAAATCTTTGAATTATATAATAATAGAAAAGTATTGGCTTCGGATCAAGTGTTATCCAGAGTTGCGTACATAAGTATATATGGCCTTTTATCATGATTATAATGCAAGCCGAGATTCGTGAAAAGCTAATGCTACCTAATAGATACCTAAACATAAAAGCCAAAAACTCCTCGTATTTGTTTCATTTTAAATTTCTTATTTATTTATTAATCAGTGAACGTATAGAACAAGATATTTATTCTGGACATCGATCGGGTCAAGTTATCGATGCCTTTTAGGCTGCCCGCCCACGTCAGACTTTTTCTAGGACCGATAGTCGGGCTGATTTTTTTTTGTAGGCTTTCTGACCTACTTTTTAGGGTTACGTACAAAAAATTAATAAACGGAACCATTATAGGATCACTCGTGCGTCTGTCTGTCCGTTTGTCTGTCACAGCTTTTCTCCAAATCTACTAGACCGAATCAGATGAAATTTGGTAGGATGGTGTAATCCTATGACCTAAACACATATGTGCAAAGTAAATAAATATTATTCTAAAATAAGGGTCATTTTCGGGGAAAAATTAAGGAAATAAAAGAAAAAGGTTTGCAAAACTTATGTTACATATCAAATGAAAGGGCTTGTTATAAGGATCTAAAATATTTTTTTTATTATTGTAAAATAAATAGTTTTGATTTTATTCAAGAAAGAAGACCAAAATTGACCGTCCCCCTGATCTCCGAAAGTACTGAGTCAAAAATTTTGAAAAAAATACAAAATTTAGTTTATTGCTTGTAGATTCCAGGAGAACCTATAAAAATTCAATCAGTTGTACGGAACCCTCTCCATGCGAGTTTAACTCGCACTTGGCCGGTTTATTGTAATACGTGTGCGCTATATCAATTAGTACGTTCTATTTTTCTCCTACAAAAAATCGATCACCGATTATAGGATGTGGGCGAGCATCCTTAGGTAGATGATTTCACCACACTGGGCAGGGTTGGTGATAATAGAAGTGATGCTGCCAATTTTGTGTTACATACTTATTTCTTCCTTATTCACCTCATACGAAAACCATGAGAGGAGAAAGGGGTAGTGATAGACTCTATTCTGCTCTGCCGTCTCTATGCGGCAACTTTATTGGTATAATCTGAATTTATTGGGGTCCTACATCATTACAAGAAATCTAGAAATACTTAACTACCTACTAATTTCTTCGGAAGAGTCAGTACATTATGTATACATTGAATAATTAGTATCTATTAGTAAAACACGCACTACACGTAAACACCGGAATAAACATTTAAAGGCTCTAATAAGATGTGTTTAGCTGTAGCAGCCCAGTGACTAAGTACTTAGTGATGAACTAAACGGTTTTCTTCGTTGAAAGTAACTTTCAAGTACTTCGAGTTGTGAAGAGGTCCAAAATAGCTCCAAATGGTATATACACACAGCTCCTTTCTTCTCGAATTCGGCTGGACACGGTGCCACGTGTGTTGATATAGGTATTAATAGTTTTTAAAATAAAACAAATATTATGGACGTGCTTAGTCCTTAATCGTAATGCGTTCCTTAGTTTTCGAGGTAATTGCCATAGAGCGACACACACACATATATATATTTTTTTGAAAACCGCTCTCAAGAAGTCTTACGACACAAATAATGAAAATCTTAGTAAGTACATATTTTGTATTCTATTTTAGGTGTACGTGACCATATTTAGAATTATTATAAAGAAAATGGTCAAGCTGTCAGACTGCTGTGGCGTACCTAGTGAATATATTTATTTTATTTTATTTATGTGACGACGTTTCTGACCAGGTGTACAAATAAGTCCTGGGTCCTGGTGTCGTGTCTATATTTTACTTTTGTTTAAACTCTGTTTCGAGTGAACTTAAGGTTTAATTATTATTATAAAACCGGTGAATGTATTGAAACCGAATAAGGCAGTACTTTGTGTATGTACTAATTATGTCATATGAAGCTGAAAGAGCATTTATAGGTACTTAGAAAAAAGTTCTTCTCTCGTTGAACAGGTGGCCTGTAACATAATATAGGTACTTCGGTATATACCATTCATATTAAAGTTCACTGTTAAATCGGTCAGTTATCAAAAAGCTTATTATTTTAAGGTATTGTTTCTTTAAAGGTGTAGTTACAGTTCCCCAGTATTCATAAAAAATCTACACTCCTTAAATCAGTTATATAGTGTACAGGGTGTCTGAGGAATCTTTGTAAACAAATCCGCATAAAAGACAAATGAAGTTATGTCAAAATTACCTCCCTAAGATTTTAACTTTTTAAAATATTGGCAAAGGAAATTCGACTTCTGCCACCGGACACCCTTTAGCACTGTTTTTCTGTCATAAAAAAGTCGACACCATACTCACTTATTATAAGTGTACTGATTTTGGAGAGCAAAGGTTTTTTGAGTTTAAGGGTACCTAAATCTTTAAAATCTAGTGAAACGCTCGAAAGCAGAGGTGATGGTTGAAACGAGTGAATTTAGACATAGATACAAAAGCCAATTTCAGAACGCCATCAACTAACCCGATTGTCATTTCAGGCGAACTCAAAATTTTAAATAATTTGTCTCAAAATTTTAAATAAATTGTCTCAAAATTATGAATTATTTATGAATAAAGTCCTAAAGTTTTAATTAATTTTTGGAAATACTTCTTAAAAACTACACACGCTTTCATGTGTCCCATACAGATGATGATGCAGTCGCGTAAAACGGCATTTCGGGTTGAAACGAGCACAACAAACACCAGGCATGCAACATTCCCCAGCCGCAGAGAAAATAAAACAAAGTGTTGGATGGATTAAAATAAACTCTACGTAAAATAATATGGTACGATAGGTGATAGGTATTTGGTGAATTCAGATGTTGATATCTTTTTTTGTCTTATTTCCTATCAGAATTGTTTTATTTTATTGTAACCATTTGTTTATTTTTGTATATTAAAAACAAACCAATATCAAGCCCCATTTTATACAGTCGTAATATACAATTATAGTTCTTGATGTGTCTCAAAACAATACTTACGTGAATGATCATTTCGTTTTTGAAGCGGCATGCAAGATTGTTCAGGACACAATCAAACACAGCCAAGCAGAGCAGAGAAAATATGGAGAAAAAGAGAAAAACCAAGTAAATATATTTTGCTGTCAAAATCAAGTTTATCAGAAAAATAAATGACAATCCACTTTGAGGGGCCTTGACCTCGAACTGAATTTTCACCGTTTGTACGTGACGCGTCGAAGGACTGATACGCACGTACCGTATGTGTGTCAAGGTACCTCGGAGTCAAAAAGTGCAGTAAAATCTCAAAAATGAAAATCACAATCTCGGTAAACTTATGAACTTATGCGGGGTACTAGTTTTTTTCATATTATTGGAGTTAGACTCCGATGACATTGAGAACCAGGAGTGCTATTTTTCATTTAGGGACTCAGCGAAACACAAAACGTGTAGTTTTTCAACTCACCACTCGCGTTTCGACGCATTGCATCGTATTTTTGAAACCGTCGTGTCAGCGATAAGTAATATTGTAATAATCGAATGCAGAATATATCGTAAATTTGTCAATGGTTTTCTAAACATTTCAACAAAAATAAAAAAAAAACAACGGGAAACGGAACTGGTTCTCCATGACACGTATCTTTGACATTTGTACACTACAAATGTCAAAATTACGAGTGGTCAAGACCACTCGTTGCAAATCCTTCGCATACGATCAATTCAAAATTGCGCCCATTTGGAAACACTCGCGCAAATCATTGTAATGTGACTCCCTGAATGAAAAATAGCGCTCCTGGATGCATGTTGGTTCAAAGTTTACCGACATGTTTTTTTAAAGTACGAGTAGTTAAAGAAACAACGCTATTCTGCCAAAACACAAGAACGTTGGGTTTTATATAAAATGTGTTATTTAGTAAAGCGTATGTAGTGTGTTTTGCCAGTTTAGCCTAAAGCTAAGAAATATGAATATTTTCCTTAGTTAATGTAAACGTATTGAATACGTATAAGAACTTAGTTGGCTGAGTTCATATGTAGTGCAAACATGAGCGTATGTCCTTGGTATGATTCAGTGTATCAATAAAAAGGCTGTTGATGTGACCTGGGTGTAACTGTTAACAGATACGTTAACTGTACCAATTGTTATTTTTTCGCAACATTCCAAATGCTTGTCATTTAGTTTGAAACTTTTGTTTCTACTTGTATATTCTGGGATCCAGTCTCAAAAGACTAAATCAATTTCGTCCTAATCCGAAACTTTGAAGATTATGAGGTAAGTACAATAACTAAATTCTACAAAACTTTTAAAAATTTAAGAATAGAGAAAGTTGAAGCTTTCGTATTAACAAAACATAATTCGTACCTATTTACTCAAATGTTATACGCTGAAAATAAAAGCTTACATTTACATTAAAAAGCGGAGTAATAAGTGTGTTATTCAATTTTGTAGTTAGTAAAATTACTCGTGTCATGTAGTTTGACCACACGTCTACCCTTTGATAAGAGTGTGGTGAGGGTATCATGATAGTACCATCTTTAAGCTCGAGAATTATCCGTCCAAATAACTGTCAAAGGTCCCACCACTATCCTGTCCACTATGCTGAATTTAAGATGCTGATTTTATAGACATTGCCTGTTTTACAACTTCTTTTTCTTATTAAGAGCTTGTTGTTATCGGTGGAGTTAAATGGAGATGCCTCCATTCTTCTCTTCTCTCTGCCATCTTTTTAATGTCTTGGTAGGACCTTACTCCTAACCCTTCCTCAACTTGTTGGAAAAACTTCATCCTTGGTCTTCCTCGTCTTCCTTCTACTTTGAAGAGATGTTTTACAACGCTCCGTCAACATTGTATCATTATAAAACCAGCAATGTATATAAAATCAGCATCTGAATTTCAGCACATGTGTTTCCAGGCGTAGTTTGTAGAGTGTGTATCTCGCACCTGACCACCTTCGCCTTCGACGCTCTGCAGCTCGCGCCACTCCTCGATGGTCTGGGCTAAGTCTACCTGACAGAGCGGCACCTTCACCTCACCGATCTGGTCGTGCTTCGAGAACCGATCGAAATCGAAGATCGCGAACACCAGTGTTTTGTTCATAGCATCGGCGTAGGGCACGTTCTGCACAAATAAAATTAGTACAAGGTTAATGACACTGATATTTTGACGATTGTTCTGTGGAGTATGGATTGTGAAATGTAATTGTACACTGACCGAAACATGGTCAAGAAGTCGAACCCGTAGAAAATATTACTTAGAAACTTCAATGTGGTGCTTAACTTTTCTCCTACCTACATAGGTGGATATGACAATTGGCAAATGTTGCTACTTTATTAATGTAGGTATAGTTACGAGTACTTTCACAGTCTTCTTACTGGATACATTTAAGGGGGAGTTTTTTATTTTACAAAAAGGGCAATTCGTGCCATTTACGTCTTGGGATTGAGTAAATGAAAATATATATATACTTACCGAAGTATCTCGGTACATATTTGAAAAGATGCTGTATGTTAGGAAAATATTTCCTCGTTCAAAAAAGCACATATGTGATAAGAATAATTTAGCTATTCCGAATTATAGGCTCAGCAGATCAGTAGAACCAGTAAGTCGTTTACTGTTACTGTACACATTTTTATGATAAATTGCTAGAATCGGTCCTTGATATGACAGTATGTCCTACTGTCTGTGACTTAATTATAGGGTCAAAATTAAGTTCTGTGGCTCTGAGATGATGGCGCCACCGAATATTTTGTAATAGGTGGTGTCATGCTAAATTTAGTTTTAGGATTTTCCTAAAGGCTAAAGAAGTTAACGATTTGACGTAAACAGTTGATGTAAAATCAATGAAAAATAAAAAGACTAAGTATTATTAAAAAATATTATAAATACAATACAATAATTGTGCAATAAAGAGTATTTGCATTGTAAATAATCTTTTAATTTGTATTCTATTGCATCGTAAAAATATAAACGGCGGACTTATCGCGTAGCAATCTTTTCCTGTCTATCTTTAAATATCTTCCGATAATAAAGATATTTGGAGAATTAATTGGCTCTAGATCTAGTCATACTAGCAAGCCTATAGATTGATTCTGTTTGGTTTAAAAATTGTCTGGCTTTTGTTGCTTACCTTAAAAACAAACGTTTCGTGGAAAATGGGGTTTAATGTCTTCCGGTGGACTTTAGTTTCGAACTTTTTCTTCTTGTCCGGTAGGAGATACACCTTCACATAGGGATCGGAGGTCCCGCCCATGTCCAAGGCCGGAAGTTCTTCTGCTTGTATGACAGTTACTGACAGACTGTTGCTATTAAAGTCATACTCGAGCTGAAAATCAATCAACAGATTATGCAGACGAACGTAGAGCCGATATGAATACTGTGAAAGTTCAATATCATTACTTATAATTATTTCTTTGTACAAAAAAAAATGGACGGTATTTTAGAGGAGTTTCTTCCATATCTCCAAACTTCTTAATCATCATCATCAGGTCCTGCTTAGTCTCCACTGCAGGAGCACGACCCTCTCTGTACCTCAGAGCCGTGCCTAGCCAGAGCAGTCAGAGGATTTGGATTACACTCTCCACGCTGGCCAGACAGGTTGGAGAGGTCTTACTGATGTTTATGCTTTGTTTAGCTTGTGTTTCCCAAGTCGCCTTCTACGACATCCACGGGAAGACTTGGAGAGGTCCTATTCTACTCTACCGGGAACCACACCGCAAATCTTTCTTTATCATATCTTTAACAAATTTATAAGGACCAATTAATAGTATAGACTTTCAATTAAAAAAAAATCATAGTATTGGTTTACAACTGGCGAAGATATCGCATAACAGCATGAAGAAAGGCAAAAAGGCTAGATGGGGGCTGCCATTGCCCGTGCGCACCTTGAACTGCAGCTTGCCCAGCTTCTGCTCCTCTTTCTTGGAGTCCCCGTCGTCCGGCTCCTCAGCATTCTCCGTCAGCTCTTCCATGTCCGGCTGAACCTAAATGCATGTCCCGCGCCAAATTTCACATGAATATCTCGTATCTTACTAATATATGAGTGACAGGTAGGTAGAGGTCGACATATATGACTTGAAACTAGTGTTGTAAAAAACTCGAGTCCGCGAATCTAAATATTCTGACTCGACTGTAAATCACAAGCCTCGACTCATAAATGGAGACTCCACTGCTAGATGTGTTAGTTATACAACTCCCGTAATAGACTCTAGTTCGGTATTAGTGCTCGAGTCTGTTTATGGACTGAGTGACGCAGTAGCGTCGATATACAAAACAGTCGTGGAGTTTAGAAATCCATAATTGTTTATTTTAAGTAAATAAGAAATATTGTTATTAGTTATAATCAATATCAAATAGATTTTTGAATGATGTAATGCGTTGTACTAGAGTTTGTTGAGTAAACTTGCTTCGAGTTTGGTATTCGAACTTGAGTTGGTTCTGCGTCTTGACTTCTTATTTGACTCTAATTTTTATTTGACTCGAGTCCATGCTCCGACGACTCGTGCTCCACTCGACTCTGATTTGGGAATGTCTTAGTCTTGCAAGCATGCAAAATTATGCAAATGTAGACTCCCGAACTCCAGCTTTTTACAACACTACTTGAAACTGTATTAAGCGCAGACCCGCGACGGGTTCATTCCGTCTCAGTCATAAACTCTACATACGACAGAGACACGTGATCCACGAAGGTTTCAGCTATCTCTATTGCACGTAAGGTTTGTGACAGAGACGCGGACGTCCGCTTGATGTAGTTACAAGCCTAAGTCTCAATGCTGTGTATGTTATCATCATCATTAGTTCTTTTTTTAGTCTCCACTGCAGGAGCACGACCCTCTCTGTACCACCAAAACCATACTTGGCCAGAATAGACGATTTCGCCTACACTCTTCATGCTGGGTGGGTGGTGAATCTGTGTATGTACGATGACATAATCAATAGCAATAGAATATCGCTTTACAATTAATTCTGATATGATTCTATCCTTCTGATACTCTATCCTTCTTATTCATAAACAAGTAAATATATTAAAAAATATTTTTTAAAATAAGTTTTTATCTAAAACAATAACTAAAAAGTTTAAAAAGCTCCTCGCGAATCAATTGAGCCCAAACTCGGTGGTTATATTGTTTTATCACAGAGATGCCATGGCCACCTTTCGGCTCCATCGTGAGACTAGGCATTGGTACCATAATATAGAATTGTCACCCTATTAACATAAGTATGTGAAGTTTCAACTTGATCGAAAAATGTTTAGTGGGTCTAATTTAGCTTGCAAGATTTGATTACGGACATAAACAACGGGACAGGTAAAACTAAATCAAAGCTTGTAAAAAATATCAAACGTTGCTAAACCTATTCTAATTAAAATACGTTTTTTCCTTTTATATTTATTTTAAATTTTTGATATACTTAGTAAAAACAAATGGAAGAGAATTCATACTCGATCGTCAAGAGCATAGCTCTTAAATATAGATAGATAGTAAGAACGAGACAATACATAGTTTTTTATGAAAAAAGAGGGAGATAGTACCAGAATGGTACAACAATATGGCGAAGTATAAACTTTGTGGTTGATCTTATGATATATGAACAAATTAATTGTGTTTCTATTGTTCTTTATTCACGGACAAGGAATGGGTTAAGGTTTATCCTGTAGCTGATACATTACCTTTTCCTTGTAAGCAGATCCTAGGAGTTGGACGGACTTGATGTCGACCCCTTTCATGCCCTTCTTGCCATCCTTGGAGCGACGTTTGCGGAAACATCTTCTGATGCAGCAGAAGCATATTCCCAGAACAACGACTGCGACGCCTGCCAATATGTTTTATTGTATTTTATGTTCTAATATAACATTCAATTCAATTCATTTATTGAAATTATTTTTCACTTTATGAATTTATTTCAATTCAGCAATTTTTCTTTGTTTAATTTTAGTTTAATCAACAATTTAGATTAAGTTTTATTTTTAGGTTTAGTTTGTAGTTTAATCTCAATTGTATTTATTTCTTAATATTATAATTATAAATTCATTTATTAATATTCAGACAATTAGGGTCCATCATGTGTTAAAAACAAAATTAATTCTTAAAACTAAATGTTAGTTGTAGTACTGTACTTTTACTGTTCTATTACTCAAAACTAAATGTGTTACATTGATAGGTACACATTAAATTTACAAATTTACATTATATTTTAAAGCCTCATTGGTTGAGACAAAACTTACCGACAAGGATGGCCACAAGCTGCCAAGTCTCTATGCCGATCTTCTTGGCCATATCTTTGGTTAACGTCATGATAGGCTCCGAGGTAGGCACCGCCGTCGATGATTCGGAGGGCTCCATGGCTATAAAATTTAACGAGAAGTTAAATGGTGGTTCACTTGAGATTCGCAGACATCCTACATACGTCTATTCAATCCATTACACCTACGAGGGCGGTGACGCAGAAGATCAGCGTCCCCCACCAACCACCGCACTGTCACTGCGAGCGCAGCAGGTAAACGCTCGCGCCGCCGCGTCTCTGTGTAGGCGTCGCAAATCACGCCCTTATGAGGTCGAAACATGTCGGTTAGTAGCTGACTTTTTACGTAAGTTACCCGTTTATCGTATATTAGTAATATTCTTTCTACATACATTTCTATTATTTATTTAAGTACACTTGCAAAATTAACAAACATACACATAAAAAATAAGGAAAACATTATATTGCATAAAGATTTGAAAAAACTTTTCCCAGGGCACTTCGACTGAGTGTCCCATACTGTGAGGACCATATATATCATACTGTGAGGACAGAAAAAATATTTTTAAAAATGTACGGGGACTCACGTGACTCTGTGGTGGAGCCACCCTCCTCGGTTTCTGCTAGTAGGGTGTCTCGCCGCCATCTTAACAGCGTGTTCAAAAGCGGCGACATTATGTCTGTAAAAAATGCATATTGTTACCCGATGTCCACGAAACCATATTTTAAATTAAATAATGAAATAAGAAATGGTGAAATAATACCACGTGAGCGGGACTTGAACTCTCGACCTTGGTCTAAATACTACCATGCTCTAACCACTGAGTTATCACGTATTCAACATCACACCACCATTTTAGGCTTGCGTTATCTAGTTAGTAGTACTAACTAGTTAGTACCCACTATTGCAAGTGAGGTATCTGATTTAACCCATGTTACAATTACATTATTTAATTTGAGTACTTTAGTACTGCATCTCGTTGCCTAAAAACCATGTCTTCGTACTGTTATTAGAACTATGAATACCGCGTTTAGGTCCGTCACTGATACCGACTAATAGATAAATAATTATTTATATTTCTTAACAAATAAATACTGACGCCTTCTACAACATTCACGGGAAGGCTTGGATCGTTTCAGTAATCCTAAGCTATTGCTTCTTACCAAATTTCAAGATTCTATGTAAACGGGAGGTTGCCTTTATATTTTGATTCCCTTGCGAGTACTTACCTAGTTGCGAGTTTCAAAATATGCGGTATAAATGGTTGTACCTTTGCGTTTTGCGTTTTTGCGTTGACTTAGAAATTGTTTTTTTTTACAGCTTAAAGGCAATTAGACCTAAGTATTTGATATGAATTTCAACTTGATACGTCTACGCGTTCATGAGGAAAAGGGTAATAAGTTTATAATTAACTAGCAGTCCACCCCGGCTTCGCCCGTGGTACACACATAGCCTATGTCACTCGGGAATAGTGTAGCTTTCCAACGGTGAAAGAATTTTTTAAATCGGCCCAGTACTTTTTGAGCCTATTCATTACAAACATACAAAAATAGGTACAAATCTTTCCTCTTTATAATATTAGTATAGATATAGATTAAAAAAGAATATGTGATGTAACTGAAAATTTAAGGAATTTGGAATTTTTCCTTTATGTGTGCTATAAAACTTTGCTGCATGCCAAATTTAAAGATTCTAGGTTGACTGGAAGTATCCTTTAGGTTTTGATTCCCTTGCGAGTAGTTGCGAGTTTCAAAATATGCGGCTTAAAATGCTGTTTCTTTTGATTGCGTTGACATAGAAGTTTGATTTTGTTACAGCTTAAAGGCATTATAGAACGTGTCCATTAGAAAAGGGTAGTAAGTTTAAAATTATTAAAAATGCCTTTTTTAAGTTGATTTGTTTCCAATAATTTCAATAATACGTGAGTTCAACATTAAAACATGGCTTGCGCTCGTCAAACAAATGCCGAATGGCGGTTTGGCGGTTATATTCAGCCCGGACGTAATGAAATCGATGTAAAAATGTCTGTTGTAGGTATTTGAGTATGTACTAGCAATATCGTTATGAAAAAATAGAATTTTATATATGTAACATAATAAAACACAGGTTAGAAACAGAGGGCTTTAGGTTCCTTTGGTTTGTTTTGGGTCGTTGTAATTACTGTTAGTTTGTTTGCGTAAATGGAATTAGAATTGAAGCGGTGAATGTTGGAGCGTTAGATTTCTAGAGATTATATTTCGATGAATTGAAGCAATAAAAGATTTTTACTCGAATGCTCTAAACAAGGCGTATCGTTTATTTATTTTTATTTATTTATTATTCTCCAATTAACTTCTTTTACTTTTACAGGTTTGTACCCAATATAATAGAACAGCAATTTCTTATCAATGAGGTATTTACACCATAACGTATTACATAAATACAAAAGTATAAAAAGCAACCTTTGTAAATTCACTTAGATTCTTGAATCTAGTATGAATGAATGTAGAATGTAGGTATAACATTCGTTTCATAACTTGTATTGGTGTAAACAGCGTAGGTATACCAATAATATCTTATACAATTCTCTTTCATCTAAGTACTCATATTCTGATGCAAAAACGTCAACGATCTTAATATGGGGCTTTTTTAAACAGCAATTCAGAAAAATTCAAATAAAAGGTTTACAAACTGTACCGTGATCGTAGGAGGCCTTTGCCCAACAGTGAGACACGAAAATAAAGATATTTTATAGAGATTAAAAATATAAAAATATTTTATAAAAATAAACAAGCATTGACCATTGACTCTTATTTCAGAAACTACTGATTTTACAATTTGAAACAGTAAACGTAGAATAGGTTTTACAGAAAAAACTGGATCATTAAAATATTTATCGAATTAAATCCAGTGCTTCTTTGATATTCTGTGTGTTTCGTGTTACCAGTGTTAAATAAAAGTAGGATTTTTTACGTGAATCCAACAGTAACGTATCATTGGAAAGGTCTTAGGATTAAAAAACAATATAGGTTTGTAATACAACTTTTCTATGCAGTGACCCGTTTGCGAAAAAAAACTAATTCTTGATCAAGTTAAGCGTCACTTTCCCGTCTTTTGAAGGCTGTTTACCTTTAAATAATAAAGCTAACTTAGCTGTGACAGTTTTCCTTTAAAGTAAAGTAGTTTAAGTAGTAAGTATTGAACATTTAAGGAAAACTGTCACAGCTAAGTTAGCTTTATTAATTTAAGAGTTACAGCCGCGTAACTTGTAAAATGTAACTATTTGACGTGAATTAAGTTAGGTGAAGTTGTGACTTATTTGAATAAGGTAAGTAATAAATGTAAAATTATGAAAAATAAAATCCCCATGTTGGAACGGGTAACGTCCTCCGCTGAGCGTGGTCCGTAAAGTACTTGACCGGTTATTATTAAACTATGTCCTCGTCAAGTCAATTATTGTAGTTCGTTTATTGCATTCAATTATTGATCTTGTAAGTAAGAAAATGGTATCGTCTAAATGGGCCTTTACAGTGGATGCGTACCGACATAGGCTACTCGAGTACTACTTATATAGTGTACCTTGAGTAGTGAAGCATATTTCCGTATTTACTTTTTGATTTTAACCCTTGTTTCGCTATTGTAAAATCGTGCCCTATAATTTTTCAGTTTGGACATAGTAAACATGAGAGAATGAGATTCTAGGAAGCTAAAACGCCAATTTAATGGCTGCCATGTAAGGGGCGAGCGCACACTGTCCACTGACCTGCCTTTTTTTTCGATTCCCGTTTCTAGTTCCTTTCCTGGTTCCTGTTTTTAGATACTATGCACTGACTCGACACATTTCTAGGAGAGTGAAGTTATTCGGAGTCACGGTTCTGTTGAAGCCAAGATAGAGAGAATGCGCGCGCATTCGATCGATTGGCGCTGCGCGACGGCTGGCCACCAGCTACAAAATGCAAAGAAACAGATGCGACGCTCTGTAATAAAAACGAATCATTGTCACCTCATTTTAACCCCCGACGCAAAAAGAGGGGTGTATTAGTCTGTATGTCTGTGTCTGTATGTATGTCTGTCTGTGACATCGTAGCTCCTAAACGAATACACCGATTATAATGTGTTTTTTTCATTTAAAAGCTGGCATGATCGAGGTGGTTCTTAGCTACAGTTGTAACGGGGATCACTTAAAAGAATTAACTTTATTACTTGATTCTCCTATATTCTCTCCTATTAACGATATTTGTTTCAATTGCTCGAAATTCAATTTTTATAACGATTAATAACGAGATATTCAAAAATAAAAAATATAAAAATATTTTTGAGTTTTGTGACGTCCTTAGTGTAAATTAGTTGAAAAACTTTTTGCAACGTTATAGGCAGGTAACTGGTCGTAAATAAAAAAACTGTTCCACTTCTATTTGTCTATATTTGACTCGGCAAGTGGATAAGTACGTCATTCTTGCGTACATCGAATAGTCTACTTTAATATCGACGACAATTTGATCTTCTCTACTTTTGACGACCTCCGTGGCGTAATGGCTAACATGCTAGTAATCCGGAGGTTCTGGGTTCGATCCCCAGCCAGGGCAAGTTGGAAAATCTAAGTCGACATTCACTACTACGGAACCGTATACTGCGCGTGGCCCGACATGCACTTGGCCGCTTTTTAGGGTTCCGTAGCCAAAGGGTGCAAACGGGACCCTATTACTGAGACTCCGCTGTCTGTCCGTCTGTCACAGGGCTATATCACTTGAGCCGTAATAGCTAGACACTTGAAATTTTCATTGATTATGTATTATTGTTGCCGCTATAACAACAAATACTAAAAATAAAAAAAAGTTAAAATTAAAGGGGGTCGTCATGCAAGTGAAGTGTTTCTTCAGCGTTTTAAAACATTGTACGGAGGTACCGAACCCTTCATGTACGAGTTCGACTCGCACTTGCCCGTTTATTAATTCCTAATTCTGTTGAATAGATACTGATTTAATATTAATATTTTTATGATCTACGAGTATGATGACGTCGCGCATATTTATCACCAATATTATATCTTACATGTTGGTTTGGAAGGAAAGAAAAAACTTGTAGAAAAAAAAAAAAAACCAGCTGCTTCTTTTCCCGCGCAGATTATAAAAGCCGATATGTTCACTATTAAAATCTTAAAATATGCCAGCTGTTTCTTTTCCCGCGCAGATCATAAAAGCCGATATGTTCACTATTGAAATCTTAAAATGTACTAGCTGCTTCTTTTCCCGCGCAGATTTTAAAAGCCGATATGTTCACTATTAAACCTTAAAATATACCAGCTGCTTCTTTTCCCGCGCAGATTATAAAAGCTGATGTGTTCACTATTAAAATCTTAAAATGTACCAGCTGCTTCTTTTCCCGCGCAGATCATAAAAGCCGATAGAGGGAATGGGCGAAAATGTGAATCATGTTCTCTATTTTTATAACTTCCCCCCTTTTGGCTCATTATCACACTAAAAGTGGCCTTTGGGAAGTGGCCTTTAGGTCATGCGGCCCTGGGCTCTGTCTGCTTAGAGCCTCAAGACCCAAACTGTGCTGTTTGCCCCGTTAGGGATAAAGACGAGATAGTATGTGTATATAAGTATTATTTCTGTGATATCACATAGCGTGTGTTTACATACAAATACCTATGTAACGTAACAAATTTATTTCTTTAGTTGAGTACATTCCATTATCATTGAGCGGCTTTAGTTCGTAAATATAATATAAAACGATACAAATAATAAGTACCCAGTGGCATATACTTGTATGTTTGTTTGTTTATGGAACATTTAGAAGCTACCTAAGCTTAGGGCACACTACAAAAAAATATCGTCATATTGTTGAAGATAGACAGTACGTATATTTATAACGAAAATCGTTGAATAAATTCATTAAGGTGAAGTGGTAGCATAAGTGGCGCCCTCATTTAAAATAAATTGTTTAAAACTAAATATGGTGATATTTAAAAATTTGATTTGTATCAATGTCATTTATTATGTATTAGTAATAATTTCAAAGGTATTCATAAAATAGTTAGAAGGTCTTTTTAGACATTGATACAAATATTTTTTTTTAATTATCACTATATTTAGTTTTAAACAATTCATTTCAAATGACCAAGGTCGCTGGAAAGCGCTGGATGCAGGCCGCTCTAGATCGGTCATTTTGGAAAACCTTGGGAGAGGCCTATGTCCAGCAGTGGACGTTATGCGGCTGAAATGATGATGATGATGATGATTTCAAATAAGGGCGCCACTTATGCTACCATTTCACCTTAAGATTAATTTATTGTATTTGTTCACTCATTCACAACAATCATATTTTATTGTTACATTATATTACTAGTCTAGCTTTGCGAGCTTTAGGCTGGAAGTCTCTTCTTTATCTAAGCGCGTTTCCGGTAGCATCCTCAGCTGTGCTGCTTCGGAGCCCGGGGTGCGCTTTCCCGCTTTTTCTTCTCCAAATATATCATGCATGTCAATGGTCACCGAAGGATACCAAAGACCTTGCGAAGTGGAGAAGAAATAGCCGGAGAAGTTAAAACAGTTATATATGCTATAGTTTTACGACCGGCCGCTCGCCCGACGTCAACCCTCCTTGGGTATATATTTGTGCCAAAAGTTTTACAACCGGCCGCTGCCCGACGTCAACCCTCCTCGGGAATGCAATTGTAGCACGAGATGTTTGTGCTTAATCCTTTAGTCGCCTCTTGCGTCTTTATAATTGACGACCTCCGTGGCGTAATGGTGACCGCTAATCCAGAGGTTCTGGGTTCGTTCCCCAGCCAGGGCAAGTTAGAAAATGGCCTTTTTCAAATTTTCCTTGGTCTTGGGTGTTTATCTATACCTATTGATCATAAAATATAGTACCGTTGAGTTAGTATCCCATAATACAAGTTTTAAACTTACTTTACGGGGCTAGCTTAATCAGTGTGATTTGTCCTTATATGTGACGTTACACGGGTAAAGGTACCTTGTGGACGGTGGCACTTACGACATTGTGTTTATTCAAGCTAAGTTAATTGTACGAATTGTTTTTCTAAACGTCCTAAGCGCCACCGTCCATAAGGTACTTTTACACGTGGACCGTCACATATATTTAAATATTATGAGAAATAAAAATTAGGTTAAAAACATAATGTTTAAGCTCTATTAAGAAATATGAGAATAAATAGAGAACCATCAAACTGTTACGTGTTTTGTTTTTTTTTTTTATTCAGAAAAGTGTTCGTGGTGTCATCACATCAGCGACAGTTTAAAAAAAAATGGTTGCCTGTAAAGTCGGTTTTACGGGCGAAGATTTTACGTGACAACGGCGGCAGACCGATCATAGTTGAGTGGGAGAGAGACGCAAGGCATTCGGCGGGCCTCTCTCTCGTTCGGTGACTCATCGTAACGTTACCGAGCGTTACACTTTTTCATAAGTGACTCCCAGCCGCAACCTAATTTAAGACGTTGTCACGTCAAAACCAATAAGTAGGTAGGTACAATATGTTTTTTTTAATATTATCTTCTGTTCTCTAATCTCGCAAAAAATGCGAATTCACTGCAAGGATCCCCAAGCAAAAAAGTTTCGGATTCGCTTTTCGAGCATAGTCAGGGATGACTATCGAGTAATGTGACATTTTTTCAGACTCGTTTTTATCCATTTGTGTAGATAGTTTATTTGATTTCACAATGACAGATAAAGCATTGATAAGGTACAAGTTGTATCAAAATATAAGAGATTGTATCATTACTAGTCCATTCAATAAAATAATTTAAATATTTATCGCACTTTATTGTTTAGTAAAAATATACTTTTAACAAATGGCGGATCGGGATAAACAGATAATGCTTGCTAAGTTTGCGAAGACGACATTTACTGATTGTGTTTTGTCTGATTCAGTATCAGACAAAACACAATCAGTAAATGTCGTCTTAATTTGACTTGCTGTCATCTAGCGGATTATACCCACGGATCAAGTATTCATAAAAAAAATTAACAGACCATACGAGCTTAACATCTTCTTTTTCTATCATAATAAGCTAATACGTAACCAGCAACTCAGTTTCATTATGGATCCGAATATATGTTCTGATGGATCCTTGTTAGTAAACTTTCTTTTTAGTAAAATCCTTCGCAATCAATACCTATTAGTTCTAAATATTGCCACCAAACACATGCAGCAAGGTCACTTCACGATACTGATCACATCCCACAAGAAACATGTGGAAAAAACCATAAAAAAACGGTCACGTTTACTAAATTTGACCTAGATGGTAAAATTTTGTATGGGAGATCGATATTTTCACATGTTTACATGGGAAGTCCGAACTTATTTGTCGTTATTCGCCATATTTCTTTTAGGAAATGTAATCAGTAAGTATCACGAAAATCTTGCTGTAAAAATTAACGCACCAAAAAATATGTTTTAGCACAAAAAGAGGTCATAATATCTTATTTATTGGATTGCCCAAATTACGGGATTGCGTAACATTGAAAATAACCGGCAGAGGGTCAATATAGAACTGCTTTTAGCTGTAGAAATATTTTAATATCACGCCATGTTTTTGGTAAGTAAAATGTACTCCTAATCCTACAAAGTTGACGCCGTGTCGTATAGGGAGGTAAAAAGGATGGCTCAGGAGAGGGAGACATGGAAACTACTCCACCGACAAGAACATAGTTTTTAAATTATAGATAAAGATAGAAGAAAAATGAAAATAGCTTACCGATTGATCTTCAGCGCATTAGGATTGGAAAACGGCGCAATTATAGATTCCCATCACTGAAGAGGATTCCCGGGATGTCGGGTCGCGTCGTGTGCGGACTGCGTCGGTCTCAAGCAGACTGACATAAAGCAGTTCCGAAGCGATGTGGGTGCTCCCTGCGCATGTAACGGCTTCAGCAGAAACGCTTAAATGTCAATAGCCGCGTTCACAGATGACAGCCTCTACCGAAGAGCAAAAAATTACTGATCTCTACACAGATCTGTTAATTTTGGTCTGGCTCCTCCACACGTTCAGTTCAATTCATTTATTGCATTTCATAACTACGTTTTACGTTGGGCCATCATTGCGCCAATTCACTGAAGGTACATTGCTGTTTAATTCACAAAAGCTTTTTAGAGTTCTCCATCCAATGCAGCAATGAACAAAAAATCTGTGCAATGATGACCCATCGTGTAGAGGAGCTATTATATCTACCATCCTGTCAAGAAAGAAGACTGTCATTTGTTTAGATAATCCTAGTGTTGCTATATTACAAAGGATTAATTCGCAGATATTTCAAAGGATTTAATATTAACGCGTGTTTCAAAATATGCGCGAAATAAAAGAGTCCTTGCATCAAGAAGGGTGACTATAGAAAATGTTATTTAAAAGAAATAAAACTAGCTTCATATAAAATATTAAAATTTTGTAAATACAAAAATCACACTATATATTCAATAAACAAAAATATATAAACGCATAAACAAAAATACTAAAATTAATTTGGAGTATGTACCTAGCTTATACTTTTTCTGTATTGATGAAAGTTTTTATTTTATTCTAGACAGTGTTTCATCTTATAGAAGCTGTCATGTCTTCGACGTCTCTCTTTTTGGGGGCAATACTGTCGGCATTAGCATAGTTGCAGTAAGTCGGATTTTTGCCAAAACTGAGTTAGATATACTGCCGTGATCACGAAAACGAGATCTGTTCACGTAACTGACTCATTCTTTTGAATCTTTTTTTGATCCAAAGTTATTTATTTAAATTTTGCAGTAAGTCAAGCATTTTTTTTACATTACAAAGCATGATAACAGTGGATACACTTACGGCAAAAGTTGTTATTCAGAGTCTCACGGCATAAGTACAATATGACATCTATACCCCTTATATTTTAAGTCATTTGCTATATCAAAATTGGTATGGACCGAGCAAAGAAACACTAAGAAGATATACTGTTTTATTTCTAAGCAGTTTCCCAATATTTAAAAAACCGTATGCTGTGCCTAAACATACATGCAGTATGCATGTATGTTTAGTTTAACTTAACACCAGTTTTTGTAAATACAATATCTTGTTAATACTCGTATTTACTTTACAGGAATTAATAGAAGTAACAAGATATTTTTATTTAAAAGTGACGGGTTTAATATTTAATCTTCTTTACATTTACCTTAGAAATATATAAAAATATAACAGATGGAGAATGCTAAAGTATTATCAAGATTGAGAAGTATTCTTCTTTTATGGCACTTTTTTTTAAGGCAACTGTAACTATATTTGATGAAGATATTATGTAAGTAGAAGCAATTAAAAATAATTAAATAGGTACATAAACTAAAGCTAAAGACCTAAATATAATGAAATAAAATTTTAAAATTTAACTTTATTAAACTAAACTTAAATTTAAAGTCAAAAAAATAATTTAATTTAAAATTTTAAGTTTAGTTTTAAATTTATGATATGAATTAGTTTAAGTATTGTTTGTTTTTCATTTACCTAAGTATATTTATTCATTCCTAATAAAATTATGTCCATCTTTACGTCACTGACTCAAAACACGACTACACTCTGAGCTATTATCAGAACTTGAACCAGAACTTTTAGGAAATGTCGTGGTCTGGAAAGCTACTAGATGTCAGCACGGGCCAGACTCGTAGAGTTTCGTAGCAAGATGTCGTAGCTCTCACTCTGAGCATTTTCGGCCACAACGAAAATTTCAGGAAAATTTTAACCAGCGTGGTTTAGGAAATTGATACTAGATGTCAGCATGGGCCCGACTCGTAGAGTTTCGTAGCAAGATGTCGTAGTTCTCGCTCTGAGCATTGTCATCCACAACGAAAATTTCAACCAGCGTGGTTTAGGAAATCGCTACTAGATGTCAGCACGGGCCCGACTCGTAGAGTTTCGTTGCAAGATTGCTGTCACTGAGCTATAATAAAAAATTTAACCAGTACTTTAGAAAATGTTGTGGCTTGGAAAATCGCTACTAGACGTCAACACGGGCCCGACTCGTAGAGTTTCGTAGGAAGATTGTCGTAGCTCTTACTGAGCTATTATCAAAATTTCAACCAGTACTTTAGAAAATTTTGTGGTTTGGAAAATCGCTACTAGATGTCAGCACGGGCCAGACTCATTCCGTCTTATTATAAAAACAGCACTAACTTTGTTACTAGCTAAACAAAGCTTATTAACATCAATGACACCTCTCCAAACCGGCCAGCGTGGAAAGTGTAGGCCAAATCCTCTGACTGCTCTGGCTAATATATGGCTCTGGTAGTACAGAGAGGGTCGTGCTCCTGCAGTGGAGGCTAAAAAACCTGATGATGATGATGATTGTTGTTTTTTGTCAGTGTATGTAAGTGGCCAACACTGGTGTCAGTTTTTTCAAGCTGCCTAAAGGCATCTGACATAGCATGACGACTGCCATACAATGACAGCCGGGACCAACGGCTTTTACGTGCCTTCCGAATCACGGAGGAGCTCGAGAAATTTTATGTACAACTTGTGGTCACCCATCCAAGTACGGACCACACCCGGGGTTGCTTAACTTGTGAAAACGCTAGCAATGCGTACTCCCACCGGGCCACCGAGCTCCTCTGATGATGATCTGATAAGCTGATGATGATAACACCATGCAATGGATGTAGATCGACTTACCAGCAATCCTGTTTAAATCCAAGTATTAAAAATGAAGTTTCGATTATGAATAGAGTTGTAATTTAGATTTCACTTATTTAGCTGGTTTCAAGACGTAATAAATCTAATGGAAATCCTCAAAGCGTAGGAACTGTGATCCCACTTGCGTTGTACGGATCAAAACTTCTTTGTTTCTTAAACTTGAATTCGTTAACTAGGGATTGAAACTTAATTCTTGTTAGGGGAACAAGAAGTTAATTACTGTTTAAGACGAAAAGCTCGATACATTTGAAATAAATTGTTCAATGGCAAATATTATTGAAAATACTGCTTCCATAAGTTCAAGATGATTTAGAGGCTTTTCTTCGCACATTTGCGAAAAACGGCTGTACAAATAACTAGCTATAAAAAGTATTCCTGTATAGTTTGTGTCGGATGTATTTAAAGTGTAAGTGTGTAGTCCTGTTTTGTGCTGTAATAGCTAGTCACCTGTACATGAAGTATGGAAAGAGAGAGACTGTAACCTACAATCAACCCTATTACCCTACCTACACAGCTTAGCCCTAACCATACACTACGGATATATACATAAATAAATAGAAGCAGGATGTCTGTTACTTGCGACCTATAGTAATAGACAGAAAGTGGGAAGGATTCAAGGTATTAGGAAGATTTTCTAACTGCCGGTCAAGCAGACTCACAAGACCGTCACAGGCTAAGGGTGTCTTGGCCACAGTGAGAGGAAATAAAACCAGCAGTATGATGTGCAAGCGTAGGCAGCCAAAGAGAATTTAATAAAATAAACATTAACTATATATACAAAAAATATCTACATGAGTGTGTATAATCTACAATATTTGTATGCGTCTAAATTAGTTGCGTTGCGATCTTTCTTCGTGCTTGCAAATTCTTGGGTGAATCCCCCGGAGGTCACATGTTCATATTCACGTGAACAACGGCCACTTTTGGCAAATGTGCGAAGAAAAGCTTCACGTTCTTACTTTAAACTGTAAACAGTAGTTCATAAAATAGTTTGAAGGGTTATTTAGGGCTTACTAGAACAAAATTTTAAACGATATCTCCGTTTTCTTTCTAATAATTTATTTCAAATGGGGGCAGCATTGGACTCCATGTATCATATTAAGTAGGTAGGTACCTGAATTTCTTATAAATGGAACGTTTTTCCCCGAGAAAAAATTAAGTTCATATGGAATTGTTAAAGAGGCAACGAATCACGCGGGCTGCGTTATTAATAATGGAATTAGAAACTTCGTCATGAACATCCAAGTGAATTTGTCAAAGGGACTGAATAATAATCCCCACTAACTTACTTAGCGACTTATGCGACAAGTTAAAGTCTAAATCGCCTGTCGTCGGAGCGGGACGCGAGTAATAAAATCATGGAACAGAGTAACTAGATGCAAGTAGTGATGTGCCGTTCCCATTCCCCAGATTTCTAAGAACGTTCCCGGGAATGTTCCCAAAAAATGGAAATGTCAGGGAAAGTTGAAATTTTATTTATCAGACACATATTTTATTACTGTAAATATATTTTACTAACGTAAATGCATCACTTGATATAGTTATAATACAAATACATATATCCAATATTCCGTAACATTCCCTAGAAATACAGGAACATACCCAAATTCCACGGGAACGTTCCCGAATTCCTGGGAATTTGAGAACGTTCCCGGGAACGGCACATCTTTAGATGCAAGGCGACTAGATAAATTGTCACGTAAAGGTACCTTATTGACGCTGGCACTTACGACATTGTGTTTATTTAAGTTAAGTTAATTGCACGAATTGTTTTTCTAAACGTCTTAAGCGCCAGCGTCCACAAGCTACCTTTACCCGTGGAACCCGTTTTATCTAGACGAGTTGTATAGGGTAATGTTAGGCATTGCTTTACTCCCCCCCGCCCGGGTTCTCATCTTGTTGCGATGGGGGGGCTCAGTACCTGCGGACTGCCTCATCCGCAGGGAAGCCAAAAGGAACCCATTGCCCGGGTTGAGGCTTAGGCCTCCCCGGGCCCGGAGGAGGCCATTCCTGGTGGGAATGGCCTGGCTGTGAGAGAAGGGGGTTTACTCCCTACTCTCACAGCCGTGGTAGGGGTCGCGGGGGAAGAGGAGTGTCGGTGTGTCGTTGCCGCTCGCCCTATCCTCCGCGACCAAGCGCGGCCGTGGCGCTTGGCACGGCAGCGGTGGGGCCGCAGGGGAAGAGGAGTGTCGGTGTTACGTTGCCGCTCTCCCTATCCCCTGCGGCCGGCTTGGTGGGCTCCGGTCACCGTCAGGTAGACTGGGGCAGGGCCTGCTTCTGCAGGCCCCAAATTATGAGGGCTGGTTGGACGGTGGAAACGGGATCTCATCGTCCAACGGACAGCCCTCCGGAGTGGAAGGCAGGCGCGTGTGCGTGTCAGCGCGCCTGTTCTTGTCGGGCCGAGAGGCCAACGCGACGGTTTCTCCGGCACCTCTGATTCAGCAGAGGTTGCCGTGAGGCCGTTGGCGAGCCGGGGCCGCTAAGGTAGCGGCCGGCCGCGCCGGGGCTGTGGAGCATGAGAAGCACACGGCCCCGGCCGATAGCGGCTGAGAGGTGACACCGCGGAGATTTTAGTGGTAACACCACATAACCTTACCGGTGTCCCGTAACCGGTAAGGTATCCGAAGTAATTTTTTTTCCGCGTCAAAAAAAAAAAGGCATTGCTTTACTGAGTTGACTGTATCAGCATCATCAGGTCTTTTTTAGTCTCCACTGCAGGAGCACGACCCTCTCTGTACTACCAGAGGGATATATATAAGCCTGAATAGTCAGAGGATTTGGCCTGCACTCTCCACGCTGACCAGACAGGTTGGAAAAGTCTTATGTAGGTTTATAAGCTATGTTTAGCTTGTGTTTCCTAAGTCGCTTTTTACGAAATCCACGGGAAGACTTGGGGTGGTCCTATTCTACTCTGCCGGGAACCACACGTCTAATTAATACGGCTAATTGTTGATTTGATTATATACTTTTTTACCTTCGATGCAAAAAGAGGGGGTTTAGTACCTACTTCGTTGTTTAACCCGGCAGGAGGCGTTACCGGGTAAAAAATAGCACAGAGGTTATTAACTATGTCGAATTTTCTGTAATTTTTACTTATGCGAGCTGTCTCTCCTGGTAGCTTCTTGAAGTGAAATTAACATTAAGTACCCCCTCCTCACCCCGTTAAGTAAACGCTACTAATTTGGGCGTTAGGGGCATGTAATGTAATTATGGGTATTTTCTACCCGGTTGCGACTGTTTGTGTACTAATTGTTAAGCTAATTTGTTTTATATTATTATAAATAAGTTCTGAATACTTACGTGACCAAATTGTAGAAGATATTCATTAACATAAGCACAATAAAGAAGAAGTATCAGGAATAGAAAATTGGAAGGATAAGGGAACGTGAAAGTGATTCTCTAATTTTCATTATTTAAAATTTCGCTTCTACCAAGTCCTAGATAACCCTTCAAAGTATTTTATAAACTACTGTTTACAGTTTAAAGTGAGAATGTTAAGTTTTACTACGCACATTTGCGAAAAACGGCCACTTTTGGCAAATGTGCGTCTTGTGCGTAGTAAAGCTTAAAATTATCACTTTAAACTGTAATAGTAGGGGAGCCCAAGAGGGGATTTTTGGATTTACTCGAGCGCGTCAGATAAACATGCAGTCGTGTCGTGTCAGGATCACAGTACAATATAACGATATCATATTGGTAAACTGTTGGTGGAGCCGGGAGGTAGCCATAGGAACTCAGTAATGAAACGACGAATACCTATCGTGCTTGGACTCATTTGATTTGTCTTGACTAGCAGTTTGGTCTCACGATAAAAGATTTTACTAAGTAAATACTATTTTTTTAATCTGACGGTTTGAATAGTTTTTATTTCAAACCGTAGTTAATAAAATAGTTTGAAGGGTTATCTAGGGCTTCACAAAGACAAAATTTCAAATGATATCTCCGTTTCTTTTAAAATGATTTATTTCAAATGGGAGTAGCACTGGACCCCGGAAAATGTATGTATGGCCTTAACTTGTGTCATGGGATACTAGCTCAACGATACTATATTTTATAATAGATACATATATAGATAAACACCTACATTTGATTTCCCTTTCCATCTTCCCGCCCAACGTAATGCAAAAATGTCTTTTGGATCTTGCGTGTCTGGGCTCTGTGTGCTTAGAGCCGCGAAATCTAAAATACTCTGTCTGCCCCGTTAGGGATAAAGACGTGATAATGTATCTGTATGTTAGCCATAACTGTAAAGATTATCAACCATATTGTTAATACTCTTACAATTGTATACTAATACTTGTTTTAAATCATAATATCAATAGGCATACTACTCGTACAAGTATTAATATGATACAAACAATAAGCATATAAACAATTTGCTGTCCCGGAAAAAAAAATCTCTTTTGACTTAGGTATTAATTTTCATAAAATGGCAAAAGCTTTTTTTTTGTACCAGGGTGCTGAGATCTTTGTCGTAATAATGGTAAATAAACAGGGTGTAATAAAATATGCTGAAACTATTTTAAGGGTAGATACAGTCCATGATACTGAACAACTTGCCCCAAGGAACATATATCGAAATATGAAAAATAACTTTGGGCCTCCCATACAAGTTGACCGATCAGCTGATACGAGTTTGTATGGAAAGCCAAAAATTCTTTTCATATTTCGAAATGACTGAATTCACCCTTACAAAAGTCTCAGTATATTTTATTACATGTTATATATAACTTCCTGAAAGGCCGGTAACGCTCTTGTTACACCCCTGGTGAAGCAGTTGTCCATGGGTATTGGGCCTATTGGTTATCACTTACCATCAGGTGACCTGTTTGTTCGTTTGCCGTCCTAAACATTAAAAAAAATTGCAGTGGCATAACGTTCGTAATTCAAAGAAAGTGTTTCATATTTTATAAGGATGCCGGTTAGTACCATCTGGTACATATTATCATGCAAAAGTTGTACTGAAGACTTCTAAGAAAGTTTTTTTAATATTACTATGCCACGGCATAAAGAAATCAACAACGTAGCTCAAGAATTGAATAAAAATGTGGAACCTCGACCTGTCCCGGCGCTCTAGGCGAATACCAACATAGAAGATAGTAGGGGATAAAAGTTCTCACCGGCATCCTTATAAAATATGAAACACTTTCTTTGAATTATGTTACGAACGTTATGCCACCGCAATTTTTTTTTATGTTTAGGACGGCAAACGAACAAGCGGGTCACCTGATGGTAAGTGATAACCAATAGGCCCAATACCCATGGACAACTGCTTCACTAGGGATGTAACAAGAGCGTTACCGGCCTTTCAGGAAGTTATATATAACATGTAATAAAATATACTGAAACTATTTATTTATTTATTTAATCATTATTGCACAATAAAATAAACGTACAAGTGGCGGACCTAATGCCATATGGCATTCTCCATTTAAACGGTCAACCATTAGACCAAGCTGAAAATATGTGTGGCTAGCTATTACTATTGTAAGGGTGAATTCAGGCCGTGATATTGAACAACTTTCCCTAAGCAATATAAATATGTCGAAATATGAAAAATAATAGATCAGACAACTTGTATGGGAGGCCCACAATTATTTTTCATATTTCGATATATGTTCCTTGGGGCAAGTTGTTCAGTATCATGGACTGTATCTACCCTTAAAATAGTTTCAGCATATTTTGTTACACCTTGTACCTATATTTACTATTATTACGACAAAGATCTCAGCACACCGGTACAAAAAAAAAAGCTTTTTCCATTTTATGAAAATTAATACCTAAGTCAAAAGAGCAAATTTTTTCCGGGACATACGAGTAGCATATTATTTATATGCTTATTGTTCGTATCATATTAACACTTTGAAAGCCCAGCGTTTTATAGCACGCCCTCTTTGGTACACCGGCGATTTTTGCTGTTTTTCGAAGTGTCATAAAAAAATAACTAAAGGTGTAAAATGCATTATTATTTTTTATTTATTGGTTGGTTATATAATTTTGAGGATAAAAATATAAAACATAATAAAGTTATTTATTTTTATGAATTATTTAACCGACAAATAGGGTCCAAAAGCGAAAATAAAAAACTTACAAAACTTTTTTAACTATTTAACAAGTATAATTCTTACATAAGTTAAATATTTTGAAACAGGGGTAATAACATAAAGGTACATTACAGTCTGGGTAGTAAAAACTAGTTTTATATTTTATTTTATATGTAAAAACATGCAAACGTGCGCTTGCGTCAGAGGCGTGCGGCGTCGGCACAGCCGGCTGTATTCCCTCGCCCTGCCTACACCCCGCCCCGCACATCGATGAATTTTACATGTGTGAGTAGCTGAAGAATTACACTAAAATAGGATTACACGCGGAGCCGAGCCAAGCTCGTGCTTTCAGAATAAACGACAGGAAAGTCGGCCACGAACTGAGTACGTTATCAGCGTCGCTACATGACCGCGTCGTAACGTACCCAGTACGTGATTGGCTGTTAAAGTGTACTCGTAGTATGCCTATTGATATTATGATTTAAAACAATGTTTGTTTGTTTGTTTGTAATAACTTTATTGTACTTAGAAAACACATAATTAAAGACAAAACCAACATATACAGTAAATTGACAACCGCGGACTTATTTATTTATTTATTTTAACAACTTTATTGTTCCACAATAAAAAATTAGGTACAATTGGCGGACTTAACGCTAGAAGCGTTCTCTTTTCCCATAATGGAATCTCTTCCAGTCAACCGGCGAATAAGTATACAATTGTAAACAATTATGAGTATACAATTGTTAACAATTATGAGTATACAATTGTAAACAATTATGAGTATACAATTGTAAACAATTATGAGTATACAATTGTAAGAGTATTAACAATATGGTTGATAATCTTTACAGTTATGGCTAACATACAGATACATTATCACGTCTTTATCCCTAACGGGGCAGACAGAGTATTTTAGATATCGCGGCTCTAAGCACACAGAGCCCAGACACGCAAGATCCAAAGGACATTTTTGCATTACGTTGGGCGGGAAGATGGAAAGGGAATCAAAATAGTGATGGGTTGCTAGCCGCATTGCCTATATGCGTAATAACAATACAATTAACTCGCGATCTATCTTTGTTCGAGGCGTACGTCTATACAACGTGGAAGGGACATACCCGTAATAAATCGAACCACGGTCTATACTAGATCATTATAGTATAGTGAAATTAAAATAACAGCCGAAAAACAAAAAAAAATCGGCATTTCCATACAAAAGTGTGTAGCCGCCCGGGCGATTTTTATGGGAATGTCAAATTTATTTTTTGTTTTTTGGCTGTTAATTTCTAAAATAATCTAGTATAGACCGTGGTTCGATTTATTACGGGTATGTCCCTTCCACGTTGTATATGGAACTTACTACTTACCTCTATCCGACGCGCCCAAACGCTAGCCAGCTTCAAATCCCAAGTAAAATCTCATTTGCTATCCTTATGAAAGGTAAATCTCCTTCCTTTTGTTTTGTCCTGTTATATTTTCTTTGTGGAAGTTGTATGTATTTAAGTATGATGTGTGTATGCTCTTTTATAGAATATTTTCTTCTGGTAATATTTATTTATTTATTTATTTTTAAACTTTATTGTTTAACAATGAAATTGTGTTACACTTGGCGGACTTAACGCTAAAAGCGTTCTCTCCCAGTCAACCATAGGGATAAACAGATAATTCGTTGCGGCGCAAAATAATTAAATAATTACATACTTATACCAAATAATACACATACATGCATATATACTCATAATAAAGATATATATACGCATACATATAAAATATACATATATATACATATACATATATGTATATCTAATAGTAGTAGTAGTACCTTTTAAGGTGGTAAACATGCATACGAGTATAGCATGCGTTTATTGTTCGGAATCACTTTCCCTTACCCTTCTATTTTCTGGTACTGATACTTTTTCTTTATTGTGCTTATTTTGATGAACATCTTCTATAATTTGGTCACGTAAGTATTTAGAATATTGGTTCCCGGCAGAGTAGAACAGGACCACTCCACCTCTTCTCATGGATTTCGTATATAGTCGCTTTCTATAGGAAACTTAAGAAGGAAGGATCTTAGGAAACACAAGCTAAACAGAGCTTATAAACTTCAATGAAACTCTCCAACCTGTCTGGCCAGCGTGGAGTGTGTAGGCCAAATCCTCTGACTGCTCTGGCTAATATATAGCTCTGGTAGTACAGAGAGGATCGTGCTCCTACAGTGGAGGCTAAAAATGACCTGATGATGAAGATGATGGTTATATAAGTAGGTATGTTTATTATAATTATTGTACGTAAGTATCTTTATTAATTACTCCCCACACTACCTAATTTCCAACCACTTTTTCTATTTATGCGAGGTTGCCTGGAAGAACTTGTTTAAGATAATTATGTCCTGTATTTTTCTTTTTTGCAATAAAGGGATATTGTATAACCGTTATTTTTTTTTTATGTTATAGGTCGGCAAACGAACAAGCGGGTCATATTAGAAATATTGTTATGACAAAGTAACTTATTACATTTTTATATTTATATGTCCACAAAAACATACGAAGAATCTGTATATCTACAGTACATAGTATAAATAAATACATCTTCTTGAGTCGAAAGGCTATTAAATTAAACATATATTAAACTTGACTAGTATTTGGCCACAGCGATTCATCAGTCATTTGCTTCATTTAGGTCTTGCATTGTGCAGGATGTGGGGCATTTCGGGCATGAAAATAAGTGTGTCAATGTCCCACTATACAACGTGGAAAGGACATACCCGTAATAAATCGAACCACGAGCTATAATAGATCACTAAAATATAATGTAATTAAAATAACAGTCAAAAAACCAAAAAAAAAATCGACATTCCCATTCCACCTGGGCAGCTGCACACTTTTGTATGGAAATGCCGAAATTTATTTTTGTTTTTCGACCTTTAATTTAATTGTGTGGATACCCTCGCACCGTCTCATCTTCAGGTCACCAAGTCAAAGGCCGGCGCAGCAGCTGCCACAGCAGAGAGCCTCAAAAGGCGCAAATATGTAGACATCGGAGTAAACTACATATTTGAACCTTTTGGGGTAGAAACTTTTGGTCCGTGGGGTCCTTCAGCCCATAAGTTATTTAAATACTTGTCTACAAGATTATCCGAGGTATCCCGTGACCAAAGGGCTGGAAATTATCTGGCACAAAGAATCAGCATTGCCATACAACGTGGCAATGCTGCCAGCCTTTTGGGCGCGCTGCCGAGGGGTAATATTTTAGTGGGATTACATAATTTGTAATTTTTTTAGTTTTAGTTCTTAGAGACACTTATATACTCAGTTTTAATTTATAAAAAAAATATATATTATTTAGCTTTAATTTAATTTAATTTCATTATACTATAAAGGTATAGCCCGTGTTTCGATTTATTACGGGTATGTCCCTTCCACGTTGTACATAGGGCGCACTGTAAGTTTCCGGAACTGGCCACTTACATAAACAATATTTAAAAATTTATTGCAACATTTGAAAATAGAACTCTTTGGCTGTAGAATGCAGTTTGTTTCATCTGACTGTCTTTTGTTTTTACCTTGTGGCGCCATTTAAAAAAATGTGTGTCTGCATCAACATGGATTTAACTCGGGAAAATTTTCATAGTATGATTTTCTACGATTTTAAGTGTAATTTGACAGCTCAACAGAGCATCGCTCGGCTTGAAACAGCTTTTGGCAATGAAGCACCATGCAAGACAACTGTTTATAGCTGGTTTGCAGAATTCAAGCGTGGTCGTATCAATCTCAGTGACGAATCTCGCGATGGTCGGCCGTCCACCGCTGTGACCAACAAAAACATCAATGCTGTGCGCCGTATGATTGAAACAGACAGGCATGTGACCTACCATGAAATTCGCGCATCCTTAGAAATAGGCATGAGTCAAATACAATTAATCCTACACAAACATTTGGGTGTGAGAAAGCTGTGCTCGCGGTGGATCCCACACAACTTGACCGAGGCTCAAAAAACGGACCGCGTCACTTGGTGCAGTGCCATGCTTACCAGATTCAACGAAGGTGCGTCAAATTTGGTGTGGGACATAGTAACAGGTGACGAAACATGGATTTATTGCTACGATCCCAAAACAAAGCAGCAATCGAGCGTATGGGTCTTTCAAGATGAGCCGAAACCAACCAAAGTGGCGCGCGTGAAAAGTGCATCTAAGCGGATGATTACTTCTTTTTTTAATAAAACTGGACACGTGGCTACTGTTGCTTTAGAGAATCGTCGTACAGTGAATAGTGACTGGTACACGACCATTTGTTTGCCGGAAGTTATTGACGAACTCCGTAAAAATAACCGTAAACGCCGTATCATCCTGCACCACAACAATGCTAGTTCTCACACGGCCAGACAGACAAACGACTTTTCGAAGGCGAAAAATCTAGAACTCATGAGTCATCCTGCATACAGTTCCGACCTGGCACCTTGTGACTTTTTTCTGTTCCCAAAAATTAAGAACCAATTACGCGATCAACGATTTTCATCACCAGAAGAGGCTGTCGAGGAGTATGAAAAACACGTTTCAGAGGTCACCACAGAGGAGTGGCACAAAAGTTTCCAAAACTGGTTTCATCGAATGAAAAAGTGCATAGACGCCAAGGGAGATTATTTTGAAAAACAATAAATTAATTTTGTACCTTTAATAGTATTTTTTCAAATTCATTCCGGAAACTTATAGTGCGCCCCACGTATATGGTGGACAGCACGTTTTTTGGTTAACGCAACCCAACACGATTTTCTTGACATCTCCCAACACCAGTTCGGAATCTATACATCTTTATACTTATTTAAATAATAACAAAAAAACCGTAACGACATCAGAGGACGGAGACTAAGAACTTCGTTCCTGACGGGTGCCCCCGACCGTACATTTTTTTTCTTGTTATCCTTACTTGAATTAAATATTCCAACTTGGCAGGTTACTTCAGTATTCGCTTAGTGGAATTTGACACGAAATCCCCGCTCTCGTGGAACTTGCCTGTTTCGCTAATGTCTCTTTGATGACCATTGTTAAGTCATAACGGAGGTCTGTCTTGCTGGAGTTCTGTTCTCGGGTCCTGTCTCTTTCGTTCGAGAACAACGTGCCTATTTAAGGGCAAGCTTAGTGAATGTAGGTACCTATGCAAATTCAACTAGGTTTGTGTAACGCTTAACTATCCACACATGGGAAGATCACGCGCATGTACCTTGCGTAGACAATGCACGTTAGGATATTACTTAGCAAGCAAATCCGCAGACAGTGATAATTATGTGATTTTTTTGCTGTCTGTACAAAAACACCTAGGTGGTGAATTTACACATAATTTTTAGGTGGTGAGTTTACAATGGTGGTGTTTTTAAAACAACCCCAATTTTCGCCGCATAGCTACCTACTACCTACTAACGACCCTGTGTTGCGACCACACAAGTCTCGAAAGGCTTGCCGTGGGCGCGACCATTGGGGCGTGGGTAATAAATTTGAAATCAATCGACCTATCGATTACGCTCTTCGGCAGCCGAGAGAGGAACCCTCGATTTTCCGCACCATTAGTGATGTGACAAACGGGAGCTTGTACTCTTGATGTCGTTTCTCCATTACCACACTTCGAAGATCGAATCTTTTTAGCTCTTTTAACTTAACGACAACACTTATTTTGAAGTCGGCAAATCGAACTTCAAGACGATGGGTTCATGTATTATGGCGGTCAGTACCACTTGAGTATAGTGCGTACTGAAACCTATACGTTTTGAAACGTTATGATGTACTTAGCTTATGTGTGCAGATAGAAACCTATGTAGTGATGGGTTTCTGTCTGCACACTTTTGATTTCCCTTTGCTACCTACACGCCTACCACCACGCTAATAGTGGCCTTTGGCTCTTACAGCCCTAGGTTCCGTCTACCCGGTCGGGAATAAGGACGTGATAGTATGTGTGTGTGTGTAATCTTTTTTAATTAGAAAAGTTTAAACGTATGAGATCATCATCAGGTCTTTTAAAAGTCCACTGCAGGAGCACGACCCTCTCTGTACTGCCAGAGGCATACTTAGCCAGAGCAGCCAGAGAATTTGGCCTACACTCTTCACGCTGGCCAGACGGTCATTGATGTTTATAAGCTTTGTTTAGCTTGTTTCCTAAGTCGCCTTCTACTACATCCACAGGAAGACTTGGAGTGGTCCTATTCTACTCTGCTGGGAACCAAATGTACAAGATACTATCATGTTTCTCCCCTCATTCCCAGGCCAAAAGACCCCAAGGCCACGCCAAAGGTACAAAGTCACCATCTTGTTAATAAAGTCACCACCTTAATAGCAAGATGGTGGTTTTGGACACGCCCTTTTTCTACCTAGCCCTCCGGCCAAGCCCATTGCGGCTTACAGTTCGAAAAAGGGATTCAAAAATACCTTAAATTTTTAACTTTATCTTATTTTTAGTATTTGTTGTTATAACAGCCACAGTAATACATAATTGGTGAAAATTTCAAGTGTCTAGCTATTACGGTTTAAGAGACAGAGCTCTGTGACCGATTACGTATTACTGTGGCCGCTATAACAACAAATACGAAAAATAAGATAAAAATTAAAGGGGGTCGTCATACAAGAAACGTGTTTTTTTCCAGCGTTTAAAACGCTTTAAAACATTGTACGGAGCTACGGCTTCATTTAAGAGTCCAACCCTCACTTGATCGGTTGTTACAAGCTTTTATATATTTAGTCTAAATTGTTGTTTGGTAAGTTCTTAGTAGGCAAAAACGACAAAAATCACGATGACCTCCGTAACGTAGTGGTTAACACACTAGTCCGCTAATCCGGAGGTTCTGTGTTCGATTCTTTTTCAATTCAATAAATTTACGATACATGTGGTCTTACAAATTACAAAGTCCTTTTTATTGACTTTTTCAGGTATAGCAAATGTTAAAATAACAATAAGTATTTATTTACAATGGCAGTGTTTACTTTACTCAATTTAATTGTACGGTTTACAACGCTGTCACTTTTTGTTTCATGCATAATTATATTTCTACACAATTTTATTTTTACATAATTATATTTATATATATATATTTATATAGAATTTTCAATTTGTCCTGGGTCTTGGTTGGGTACCGTGTGATTGTCCCCATATATATTACATTTATTTATCGAAAAACAATATAAAAAGCCATTTATTCCTAATACTACAAACCTCCACAATAACTTCACTACAAAGGACGGAGATGCGACAATAATCGTAAAAAAATTTACAGATTTCATGCTCCACTCAACTATCAGAATAGGTACATTGAAAATGAAATAAAAGAGATAACAATTCGCTATATAGGTAGACTGCCTTAACGCGGCTGAACTACAAATCACTCCCATCTTTGGGAACCTTCGCAGCCCACATCTGTAGTCCGATCATCTACCCAATGGCAATGGGCTTATTTTGTAGCCCAATTCAATCTCCAGACATCATTTTTTCCGAACTTTGTTAAAGGCCCCCGAAAAAAGTTATTCTAATTTTTGTCCGGAAAGTCGGACTTTTTTAAATTTTTAGATTTTTTCGGTATTACTTAAAAACTACCCGACTAATTTTCTAAATTTAAAATTCTGCGTGGGTGCCTGCTGATAAAAGCCTGCGTGCTTGCTGCATCAACTTGCATTTGTAATCTCACTTGATTGATATTCACTTACTCCAAAAGCAGGTTTCCGTCGTCGGACCGGCCGAAACGCTCTGGAGTTTAGAGTGTGAATTTTAACTACAAAAGCCTGTGTGCTTCTTGACCGAAAACAACAGGCTTATGGAATGTCGCCGTATGAAAATATAATTGACGCCACCATACTCAATAATTAAATTTTTAACAAAAAAAAACCGACTTCAATTTTTTTAAGGAGTTTCTTCCATATCTCCAAAGTTCTTCATCATATCTTCACCAAATTAAAATGGGACCAACTTGGTAGTAAAGGCTTTCAAATAAAAAAAGAATCATCAAAATCGGTTTACAATTGGCGAAGATATCGCGTAACAAACATACATAAAAAAAACATATAGTCGAATTGATAACCTCCTCCTTTTTTGAAGTCGGTTAAAAATAGAACAGGGCCCAATGTTTGAGTTAGCTGGCATATTCAATGTAAAAAAAATAGGAAGCCAGCGAAGCGTGAGGACGAAACTACTTCTAAATAAAGTCTTCCTTCATCCGCTCTCGTATTTCATCCGACTAAGAAAAAGTATCACGTTCGAGTAACACGACGTCGCTCCTAAACGGCTGCCTACTGTAGTAGCGGGCAATAAATAAAAAAGGCGATTTAGGAAATCCCGACATGACTCCGCGGATTTATACAGAGTGTTCCGACGCAAACTTTTCCTTGAGGTCATCAAAATTCTCCCCTCGTACGGACGATTGAATGTTATGGGCCGCGAGACGCTCTCCTCTGAAATATGGATTGTTGCCCCCGACATGCTTCCTGGCTGCTGATTTAATTCAATCAGCCTCACGGCACTCCAGATATGTAAATTAACTACATGTAGGTATATCTTAATTAAAAATATGTGATGAAAAATTTCCCCACCAGTGAGATTCGAACTCACGCCCCTCACATGTGTACTGTGAGTGCACTTCCTATTGTGTTACCGTGACTTCGAATCACCCTGACGTATTTCCTCATCACATATTACTTAGGTACCCGCATTTTAAGCATGCGGATATTTTTTTACTTACGCTGCCCCCATTTAAAATAAATAATTTTAAAGAAAACGAAGCCATCGTTTTAAATTTTGCTACTATCAAGTCCTAGATAACCCTTAAAACTATTTCGTGAACTACTGTTTACAGTTTAAACTGAGAACGTTAAGCTTTACTACACACGTTTGTAAATAAACGGGCAAGTGCGAATCGGACTCGTACATGAAGGGTTCCATACCACCGTACAATATTTTAAAACGCTGAAGAAACACGTTTCTTGTATGACGACCCCCTTTAATTTTTAACTTTATTTTCTTTTTAGTATTTGTTGTTATTGTGGTCATAGTAATACATAATTGGTGAATATTTCAAGTATCTAGTTAATGCCATTATAAAGATCAAGTTAAAAACGCTGAAAAAAACAAGTTTCTTGTATGATAACCCCATTTAACTTTTAACAATTTTTTATTTTTAGTATTTGTTGTTATAGCCGCCACAGGATTACATAATCGGTAAAAATTTCAAGTGTCTAGCTATTACGGTTCAAGAGATAGAGCCCTGTGACTGACGGACAGACAGACAGACAGACAGACAGACGGACAGACAGACGGACACACAGCGAAGTCACAGTAATAGGGTCCCGTTTGCACCCTTTGGGTACGGAACCCTAAAAACGGCCACTTTTGGCAAATACTCGTGGTAGCAAAATTTTAAATGATGTCTCCGTTTTCTTTGAAATGATTTATTATAAATGGGGGCAGCACTGGACCTCGGAAAATTCAGGTACGGCCTTAAAAACGTACCTATCCTAATATACATACTTATACTTACACAAAAGTAGTTTCTATTATAACTTATTTAGGGGATTATACATTTTTCGGGGTCCAATGCTGCCCCCATTTGAAATAAATTATTTTAAAGGAAACGGAGATGTAATTTAAAATTGTGTTCTAGTAAGCCCTAGGGCTTAATAGAACAACATTTTGATCTAATGAGCCCTATAGACCTAGGTCTAATAAGCCCTTTATTAGATCAAAATTTTCAAACTATTTTATGAACAACTGTTTACAGTTTAAAATGAGAACTTGAAGCTTTTCTTCGCACATTTTGGCTTCATTTTGTCCTGTTATCTTTTCTTTAAGTATGATGTATATCTATGTTCATGATATGGATAACCCCGCACTAACTAATTTCTCATTTTTGCCCAAGCTAAAACCGAGACGCGCGCTGCGTCGGTCAATAACCGACCAATGTCAAGTGAGTCTGGGCGGGACGGGGACACGTGCATTGTAGAGTTCCGAAGTCGCCCGGTACCATAACGATTATATTTTCCGTACTTAATCATTTAGTATACCTATAAGTCAATGCAAAGCCGTGTGGTTCCCGGCAGAGTAGAATAGGACCACTCCAAGTCTTCCCGTAGATGTCGTAGAAGGCAACATGAAACACAAGTTAAACAAACCTTACAAATATCTATGAGACATTTCCAACCCGTCTGGCCAGAGTGGAGAGAGTAGGCCAAATCCTCTGACTGCTCTGGCTAGTATATGGCTCTGGTAGTACAGAGAGGGTGGTGCTCCTGCAGTGGAGACTAAAAAGACCTGATGATGCTGATAAGTCAATGTCAGAGTGAAATTCATTTACATACTTATATTTGGATAAATTTACTAAAAAGAACAATCAGTGGTATTTAGGTAACACTTTTCGTGATATTCGTGACGTAGTCTTGGGCCATCGCGTTAAGAGAACACCTTGTTTTATTATACTACTATACCTACGTCTGAAAGGCGTTTGAACAAAAAAGGAATCTACCAAAAATACCTCCGTTTGCGGTCCGGGAAAATTGCAGAGAGCACAACAAATTGCAGTCCGACTAAGATAAAAAGGTCCCGTCATTTTGTTAAACGACCCGCAGTGTAACCCACTGCAAATAACCCGACCACAAATAGAACGGTCGTTCGTGTAAACCGTGTTTTAATAGGTATAGGAAATAATGTTACACCGTTATTATTATTTTATTTAGTGGAACTCGGTGGCCTGGTGGGAGCACGCATCGCTTTTGCAAGTAAGGCAACTCCGGGCGTGGTCCACACTTTGATGGATGCTTCTCCGTGCTTCGGAAGGCACGTAAAGCCGTTGGTCCCGGCTGTCATCATCGTATGGCACTCGTCAAGCTATGTCAGATGCCTTTAGGCTGCTTGAAAAATCTGACACCAGCGTTGGCCACTTACACATACAAACAATAAACAAATATTTATTTATCATCATCATCATCAGGTCTTTTTTAGTCTCCACTGCAGGAGCACGACCCTCTCTGTACTACCAGAGCCATATATTAGCCAGAGCGTCAGAGGATTTGGCCTACACTCTCCACGCTGGCCGGACGGGTTGGAGCGGTCTCATTGATGTTTATATGCTTTGTTTAGCTTGTATTTCCTAAGTCGCCTTCTACGACATCCACAGGAAGACATGGAGTGATCCTATTCTACTCTGCCGGGAACCACACGGAATATTTATTTATCTTTATTACAAATGTAATAATATACGAGTATGATATATTATTAGTGGTTCTCCGACTCTTTCTTATTTCCCCTAGCTTAGCAAGGCCATTACAGTGAAATCAGTCCATATGTAACGCTACAGCAAACTCCGCTTCACTCGTCTTTTTGGTTTTTTTTTTTGCAAAATATTGTGTAGAATGAAGACCTTATTTTATTTATTTTATTTTATTTTACACTTTATTGCACACAATTTAACAAATTAGACACAAATAATAGAGATAATAGCATACAAAAGGCGGCCTTATCGCACAGCAATCTCTTCCAGGCAACTTTAGGGTAGTATGGATACAAAAGAAATTTAGATATGTTACAGGTGAGGTGCAATATTAGACCTTAGTGTGGTGTGTCTCTCAAATTTGCTTGAAATCCGTCAATACTCGTTAATAACGTTACAGCAAAGTTCCCCCCCCTTGGCCTCTAATTAAAAATCTCAAAACTTGTGTGCCAATTTTCGTCACGGGAATAGACAGACGGACAAAAGCAAGATTAGTCTAAAAGACTAATCTTTAAACTGAGACGCTTCGCTCGCTCTGTCATTTAGGATTTAGAGCCGAATATATACTTATGTAATATAAATATGGGGGTATCCCCCATATTTATAAAAAGCCTGCTTTCCTCTCCCCAAACAAAATACTTGATGAGGATACTCAATCGATATAAAATTGTATGTGGAAGTCCATTGAATTGAATTGGTTTCTTATCAACGGTCTCTTGACCTATATATAGTACTATCAGGCCTGTGTTACTCCCCGTTTAGGTATCGAAAATGTACCTACATTATTACTATACGCGCAGCGGCCCCTCGGAGTGGTAAATTCAGTTATACGAATCGTATGTCCAGAGTTATAAGAATGAAATTGGCTTGGAATGATGACTAGGTATCTATGCAAAAAGGTGCTGAGTTCTGACGTGAGCTAAATAACCATATCGCTAGCCACATTGAGTAGATATTTCTTTGAATTTCTTTGCTGAGTGAGATTTCTGTACGTTAGTATTATTTATTCTGTGGTACTACAAAGCTGTAATATTGTATGAGTATATTTATTAATGACGGTTTAATATAATATATAAATAAATAAATATATATGGACAAATCACACTGATAAAGCTAGCCCCAAGCAAATATAATTACTAACCCCAAGTAAGTTTAAACTTGTATTATGGGATACTAACTCAACGAAACTATATTTTATGACAAACACATATATATTTAACACCCAAGACCCACGACAATTTGAAAAAGGCCATTTTCCAACTTGCCCTGGCTGGGGATCGAACTCAGAACCTCAAGATTGGCGGACTAGCGTGTTGACCATTACACCACTAGGTCGTCAATGAAGAAAATGTATAAAATATGTTTTAGGATAATTACTTAGCTCTCCATAATACATAAAGTGGGGATGATATTTCAATTCTCGTTTATCCCATAGTGTAAGATACCGTTGGAGGACATTTAAAAAGATTGAGAAGGGTGTGAAGATTATTTTTCGATTTAGTTGTAGGGTCCCCTGTCCCAGCTTTAGGTGAGCCATACATATAAAGTCGTTAAGCAGGTAGTAGAATAGGCCTTTTGTACTATTTTGTTTTGGTAAATAAATAAATAAAGTTTTAAATAAATAAATAAAAAATAGACGCTCCGAGAGCAACTTGATAAATAGGTACTCGTTATGTACTTCACTGGTTAACTATTTTTAAATCACTATTACAATAATTATAATTTAAAATACATATTTTATTATACATAATACTTCAATAAATAAATACAAGCGTTCAAACAGAAAAAAAAACATCTTTTAGCAAAGATATCAAAATCGTCACGAAAACGGCTCCTAAAAATATATATCTGGACTATTGCGTTATATGGCTGCGAGGCATGGACTTTGACTCAAAAAGAAAAAAAAACAAATAGAAGCATTTGAAATCCAGATGGAACGGATAAGCTGGGTTACAAAAATTACAAATGAGGAGGTCCTGCAAAGAGTAGGAGAGAAAAGGTGCATTCTGGATATAATAGAGAATAGACGAGGAAAGATGTTGGGTCATCTGCTACGACATGACGACTTCATAAGCTATGGTTACTCCTCTGGCCAAAGTAAGCAATCCTTCAGAACTTAAAGACTTGAGACCGATAAGTATTTTACCATTTCTTTCAAAACTTCTAGAAAAAGCTGTATATATTCAGTTATTTAAGTATGTGGAGGAAATGGGCATTTTACCGAAGTTCCAATCGGGATTCCGCAAAGGTCGTGGCACTTCAACAGCATTATTGGACGTAGTTGACAACATTCTCGCTGAGCGAGATGTTGGACGTGGAACTATTTTATCTTTCTTAGACTTTACTCGTGCCTTAGAAAGTTTAAATGTTTCGCTTCTTATTGCCAAGCTGAAGTACTATGGGTTGGATGCACATGCGTCTGAATGGTTCAGGTCTTACCTCAGTGACCGAACCCAAAAAGTAAAATTGCTACAAAACAACGGAACTTATATTACTTCTGATGTACGGCCATTCACACGTGGAGTTCCTCAGGGTTCGATCCTTGGACCATTATTATTTATAATTTATAGCGCTGATTTATGTAGTGAAATCTCACATTGTAAATTTCACTGCTACGCCGATGATGTGCAGTTATATATCTCGGAAACACCGGATAACATTTTGAATGCTATTGATAAAATGAACGCGGATCTAATTAAAATAGCGCTTTGGTCAGAGAGAAACTCATTATTGATCAATCCCAATAAGTCGAAATACATGGTCACAGGCTCAAAATTACAAATCAGCAAAATCTTGGACCTCGTCTACTCGCAAAAACACGCCGTTTAATTCAGAGAGTGCAAAACGCTTGCTGTAGTTATTGCTTTAATATACCTCCTCGAACGCGAGAGTCACCATATATAAATAACGCCTCAATGTTGAACATGGACTCACGTAGAAAATTACACCTGGCAAGTTTAATGTTTAATGTCCTTCAACATAAAGCTCCTGAATATCTATATGAAAAGATAAAATTCTATCGCCGTATCTACTATAGATATGGTACCAGAGATGTTCGGTCTCAGTTATCCTACCACACACATAAAACCGTAGCGTTCGAGGGGAGCTTCCGTTACCAGGCGAAAAAATGCTGGAAAAATTTACCGCCTCCTTTAAAACAGTCGTGTTCGCTTAAATCGTTTAAACGAAATTATAAAGCTTATTTACTAAATTGTCAAAAAAATCCTATACCACTCCAGTTTTTGTCGCTTAGGTAGCGTGCTCTCAGGAAGCGCACTTATTCTTATAGTCTTTGCACGACTTTGTAACTCTATGTAACTCCTTGTTGCTTTCTTTTTTTCCTCACTGTCTTTTCTCTTTGGTAATACATTTATGTTATATAAATATTTATAATATATTTTCTTTTTATTTATAATAAGTACTTAAATTAACTTCGGCTGCGCAAGCACATCCGTTCTGGCGGTAGCTGAAAATCAGTGTTTTGCTCACTGGGCAATTCCCCATACTGAGCCTTTTGTAATACTGTAGCACACACATGTCTTTGATTTATATTACCTAGGTTATTTTTTTGTCATTTTCTATGTACTGTGTGTTATAGATGCAATAAATGATTTATCTATCTATCTATCTATCATAAAGACCATCATGGAAGGAAAGATAGAAGGGAAAAGAGGATCAGGAAGACCGAGGCATAGCTACATGAAACAGATAAAGGAAAAGGTGAACGTTGTGTCGTACAGCGAAGTAAAACAACTGGTAGATGAGAGAGACAAATGGAAAAGAATTCATACTCCACCGACAAGAGCATAACTCTTAAATATAGATAGATATACATTATAACTTTCCTGATTTAGTGTTCAGGGTCATGAGTCAGATGATGCAGAGATGTGTGAAAGATTCGAAAATGGAATTAGGAAATGAAATTTAAAATTTAGTTATAAATGAACAGGATGGGATAGAGAAATGAGGTGAAAACCAACATGCAGCATGCAGTATTGTAACATAGTGATTCGTTTGCGAAATATTAAACTTCAAAATGCATTTTTTTTTAGAGTCAAGTAGACACTTGACTCTAAAGAAAAATGCAACGCTGAAAATCTTTTTAGCTCACTGCTCACTCCACCGGCTTTTACTCGCGGTCTTTCTCTGTTTAAGCCGTACGACTTTGAAACTTTCTTACCCCTTACATACTATCCGACGCGCCCAAACGCAAACCAGCTGCAAATCCCAAGTAAAATTTCATTTTCTATCCTTATGAAAGGTAAATCTCCTTCCCTTGTTTTCATTTAGTTTCTTCATTTTGTTCTGTTATTTTTTATCAGTTTTATGTATTTAAGTATGATGTTTATGTATTTTTGTTATATGACATTATTTAAATGAAATTATTTTGTAAATTAGAATGTGCCTAAATTATGACGTTTTAGGAAAAGCTAGTAGTACATTCTATTTTTTTTCTTGCCAGACTTATACACAACTTCTAAAGAAGATGCGGAAATGATTAGAGAATGTAGACAAGAAAAAGCGTTTCCAAGAAACAAACCAATTATTCAAATCTTTTAAAGTGCCTTCTACTGGCAGAAACTTCGTTTCTTCGGTCTAATTAAGTAAGAGTACAAATTGCGCTATTTGCAAAAGAACGGCAACTGAAGGGAAAAAATAATGTATTTTCGTAGCAATTAGTTAAGTTTTCCTGAGCTTTTAAAAGTAACTAATTGCAGCACTTTTAACACCTCAAAACTTAAGAGTCCCCTTACCCTAGACAGAATCAGAGTTTCGGTAAAAATTTGTAACTTTAAAGAAATTGCACATATCTAGGTTATAATTGGTTTTCACAATCAAAATATGACCTTGAAAGAGAATTTAGTGCATTATATCATTTTTGACCATTAGTATGGAAAACTTTTATACCCTTATATTTTCTTTCAAGTTCATATTTTGACTGTGAAAACCAATTATAACCCTAGGGTTATAATTGGTTTTCAGTCATATATGCAATTTCTTTAAAGTAAAATTTTTTTACCGAAATCTGACATGTCATTTCGAAATAAAACGTTGACTACGTTTTTATGGGAAGGTCTAGGGTAGGAGATTCTTAAGACATTGAGGTATGAGTAAACAGAAAGAACATGTAAGGTACAGAAAAAACGTCTTTGGACTTCGGTTCCATCCGGTATAGTTCTTATATTATCAGTTAGCCAGAGCAAGCAAGGAAAATGGCCCTTTTTCAAAGTGTCCTAAGTCTTCGGTGTCTATAATATGTCATTATCGTCATCCGAGCGTATTTCTGGTTGCATCCTCAGCGGCAACGCTGCAGAGCCCGGGGTTCGCTACCTAACCTAGGTGATTTGACGAGGTTACTGGTTTTTACACAGAGCGACTGCCTGCTGACCTCCGCAACCCAAAGGGTAGACCAGAACCAATCCTAGGATAAGTTTTAAACAAACGTTAGATGACGTTCGGGTCCCACAGCTTTACGTACCGTCCGAAGTACGGAATCATCTTTCTTTTCGGATAATCAGGTGATTCAAGCCTGCAATTATATATCCTAACCAGGGTGGAAAAAACTTTTCACAAAGTATGCTTGCCAGTGGGATTTGAACTCACGACCTCCGGATCACAAGGCAAACGACCTTGACCACTGAACCACGGAGGCAGTCAAGTGTAAGATATATAATGTAAGTAGGCATTTAGAAATAAACATTCTAGCTGAACTACACCGCAATAAAGGCGGCCGGAAAAATAAAGTGGGGCGAAATAAAAGAGTCTCAGCCTATTTCGAATGTAAATCTCTGTCGTTGTAACGGGTGGCTTCCCAGAAATAAGACGTTCGCAGGGAGCCAGCCAGGGCGGGGCTCAACTGCTCCCCCTTAGTAGAAAACACAGTAAACTATTTATATTTCTAAAGTGGTTATTACACTATCTAATTTGAAGGAATCCTAACTAAAGTAAAAAAGACGTTTCGACCGCTCAGTGTTCAGGCAAAACCGAATATTTTCATAGTTAATAAATTTTACAAACGCAGCACTTGGCAGCGACTTTTTTTTTGTTTTATCTGCCAAGTGCCTTTATTACACTAAAAATTAAACGCTATTTGGATTATCACAATGTCATTGAACAAAAAGTAGATCACAGCTGGTGCTGCGTTTGTAAACTGAACACTCAGCTTCCTTATAATCTGTTAATTTATTTCAAGCAACATACATTTGAATTAAGTAAATATATACCAAGGAAAAGGTTTGACTGTTTTTCCATGGTATATTTTTATTTTTAGTGTAGTTTTACAGTTTGTATGATGATAAGTGGGGTAAACCCCACTTATCATCATCATCGTCAGCTTTTAGGAACCCACTGCTGGGCATAAGCCTCCTTCTATCTGCGCCATCTTGTTCTGTCCCTGGTCATCGCAATACAATTCCTTCCAGCAATTTGCCTGATTTCGTCGACCACTTAGCCGCCTGACGACCTATACTACGTTTCCTATTTCTGATACCACTCGGATGACGGTCTTACTCCACCTACCATCGTTCCTACGAGCCAACTGTCCCGCCCAGTTCTATTTTAGAGTCGCAACCATATAGAGCACGTCGTGGACTTTCGTTCGACGTCGGGTCTCTAACGTTGCGAACTCGGTCTTGTAATTTACAGCATTACGCTGTTTTTTTTCATCTCTGGCTCATAAACTACATAAACACGAAGCAAAGCCCCCCACCCTGCCCTCCGAATGGCTACGCTCTTGTGTAGTCGGTTCTTGCTTCCGTTGACTTATAAAATTTCCGAGACGACGCTTTCGAGTCCCCTCCAGGATTTGCGACGATTTTATGCCCCGTTTTGAGAATGGAAAAGTTAAACAATGCGTTGGTACATGTCGTAAGTAGAACTTGAGTTACAGAAGTGTAAGTACATGTACATTGCACATTAATTTATGTTTAACCGCTTTCAAGTGAGTTACACTTGTAAAGTACAATACCGATTTTCTTTTCCAAATGCAGAAAAGGTCTGCATTACTTATTATATAGCTGGCTCAATTTACACATTCGAGGTTACAATAATTCGCACCCAGCTGAAAGTTGGTAGGATTGTTCAAAACACCATCATAAATGTAATCTAAAAACGCAATTTTCAGCAAAACGGTAAATTTTATCATAAAATTTGATAAAACTTGTAGATTAGATAGGTAATCTATAAAAAATATGTCTTAATATTTTTTTTCCTAAGTCACCGTTTCTGAGATTGCGTTTTTTTGTTCGATATTAATAACGGCAACAGGTAGACGCTTGAAATATTTACCTCACTTTAAAAATAAACAATTTAATTACAATAAAATAAATATTCAAAGGGGGGGGGGGGGGGGGGGGCGTACCCCAATACATCACGCCAAATCTTAAAAATCACGTTTGTTGTATGGGAGCCCCCTTTAATATTTATATTATATTTTGTTTTTAGTATTTGTTATTATAGCGGCAACAGAAATACATCATATTTAAAAATTAAAACTATCTAGCTATCACGGTTCATGAGATACAGCCTGGTGTAATTCCTTACACCAGCTACTGTGTATTTTATGTAGGGCTCACTAAGCCGGAAGGTAGGACCCTAACGGGTCAACAAAGAAATACCTACCTGTTTTATATTAAGCAACAATGAGATCTAATATGACAATGTGTGATTTAAGTACCTACATTATGTAGTTACCTACTACGTTCTTGACACTAGAAGGAATAGTTCACCTAGTTATTTATTTAACAATATACACGGAGTCTAGTGCTGCCCCCATTTGAAATAAATTATTTGTAAGGAAATGGAAATATCATTTAAAATTTTAAGCTACTAAAACCTAGATAACCCTTCAAACTATTTTATGAACCACTGTTTACAGTTTAAAGTTTAAGCTTTAGTTTGCGTTTTTGCCAAAATTGGCCGTTTTTCGCAAAAATGCAAACTCAAGCTTAACGTTCTCACTTTAAACTGTAAACAGTGGTTCATAAAATAGTTTGAAGGGTTATCTAGGTTTTAGTAGCTTAAAATTTTAAATGATATCTCCATTTCCTTACAAATAATTTATTTCAAATGGGGGCAGTACTGGACTCCGTGTATCGTCTTAAATAAATAACTAGGTGAACTATCCTTCTAGTGTCAAGAACGTAGTAACGTAGTACTTAAATCACCATTGTCGGTGGAGTGAAGTGGAGATGCGCCCATTCTTCTCTTCTCTCTGCCATCTTTTTAATTTCGTGGTAGAGACCTTACTTACTCCGAACTTTTCTATTATTTCTTTACTTTTATTTAAGTAATATCCACCAACACAAATAACACGTCTTCTTCTTCAACTAAGCACGTTTCCGGTTGCATCCTCAGCTGTGCTGCTTTGGAGCCCAGGATGCGCTTTCCCCCTTTTTTTTACTGTTACCCAAGGATGCCAAAGACCTTACAAAGTGGAGAAGAAATAGCCGAAATAGTTTGATGTACACAATGTGAAATGATTTGGGTACACTTTTACGACCAGCCGCCTTCTTAACGTTAAACCTCTTTGGGAATGCATTTGTCCGCAAAGTTTGATAACCAGCCGAAGTTAAACCTCCTTGGGAATGCATTTGAATCACTACCTAGTTGTTTAGGCTTATTCCTTTAGTCGCTCCTTACGACATCCACAGGAAGACGACAGGAGCCGTACCTACGTCTATGGAACTCACTACCACTTACTATCCGACACGCCCAAACGCTAGCCAGCTTTAAATCCCAAGTAAAATCGCATTTTCTATCCTTATGAAAGGTAATCTCCTTCCCTTGTTTCCACTTAGTTTCTTCATTTTGTCCTGTTATGTTTTCTTTGTGTAAGTTGTATGTATTTAAGTATTAGGTGTATGTATGTTTATTATAATTATTGTATATAAGTATGTTTATTATATTTACCACCCCGCACTACCTAATTTCCCATAATTTTTTTCAAACGAGGTTGACTGGAAGAAATTGCTTAGCGATAAGGTCGCCTTTTGAGCATTTCCTAGTTTTTAAGATAATTATGTTCTGTTTTTTACTTTTGTGCAATAAAGGGTATTGTATGGTATTGTAAGAGATGAAGAGGTCCTTTTCGAGACCGGAAGCCACACGGCACATTACTAAATAACACGTAGGTACCTATCCAACATAAAATGAACACCGGAACACGAAAACTTCACAGGGTTTATCTGGGTCACGGTGAGTGGGATGATTTACATATCTAGGTTTCTTAGGTAAGTAATGTAACTTAAACACAAACGCAAGTTATATACTTAGTAAGTTATTTCACCTGAAGTTCTTTGAGATTTTTATATTAAATAGTGAATTAAGAAAGGGTAAGAAACTACATGAAATAACACTTTTGACACTTCATAGCGGATAAGTGTCCAAAGTGAGACTGCCTCCGCGGTCCAGTGGTCAAGGCGTTTGCCTTGTGATCCGGAGGTCATGGGTTCAATTCCCACTGGGAAGCATACTTTGTGAAAAGTTGTTTCCAGTCTGTTTAGGATATTGCAGGCTTGAATCACCTGATTATCCGAAAAGAAAGATGATTCCGTGCTTCGGAAGGCACGTAAAGCCGTTGGTCCCGAACGCCATCTAGCGTTTGTACCTATCCTAGGATTGGTTCTGGTCTACCCCTTGGGTTGCGGAGGTCAGTCGGCAGTCGCTCTGTGTAAAAAACCAGTAACCTCGTCAAGTCACCTAGGTTACCTAACCTAGGTGATTTGACGCTACCTAGCGGACCCCGGGCTCTGAAGCGTAACCGCTGACGATGCAACCGGGAATACGCTCGGATGATGATGAAGTTTCAAAAGTGTAACGCCAATAGGTATCTCTGGCTGGGACAATCAATTTCAAACGAGAGTGTAAAGCGAAAGTTGTTGAGGTTGCTATCTCGGATCATTTAGAGTTAATCAGTAGAGTGTTATAATCATAAGCAAGTCATGGCGATTCCCAACAAGTAACAAAACACTGCATTTCCTTAACAAGCTGTTGGAATTTAGCCAAAACTACGAACGAATTGCGCGGGCTTGCGCTGGAAACTTCTGTGCAATCGTAGTCTAACTGTATTAAAATTTAAGCGGATGTGGCCAGCTGGTTTAGGCACTAAATAGTACTAATAAAGTACAATAATTTACATATTTTTTTTTAAATCACGTATTTACAATCGCTGACTAGCTTTTGCCCGCGGCTTCGCTCGCGCATCCCACGGGAACATTACTTTTTTCCGGGATGAAAGGTACCTTATGTCCTTCTCAGTACTTCTAACTATGTGTATGCGAATTTTTAAGAAGATTGGTTCATTAGATAAAGCGTGAAGAGGTAACAAACAAACAAACAAATAAACCAACAAACAAACAAATATACAAACTCACTTTAGCATTTATAATATTAGTTAGGATTGCCTAGAAATAGGCTACAATTTTAATAATGGTAACATTTAAGAATGTATGTCAATATTATTAATAAAAACAAGGTACATTACTAGCTCTTTGGGTAAAAACACAGGGTAAAAAGCTTTCTTCAACGCCAGAACTAAAAAAATGCTATCTCCTGTCAAAAGCATACTTGCCTGTATGCCAAGTTGTCAACCAAATACAGGTGACTTTTTATTAACCGGCAAAATTTTTGGAGCAAGTTCAGTCCATGATACTGAACTACTTTCTTTAAAAACAGTTATTAAAAATCAATAAATAATATTCGTCCTTCCCTAAAAAATCCGTTTGGCTGAGCGCTGATTTGTATGGGAGGACGAATAATTTTGTACCAGGATAGCATAAGAAAAAATATTTTCTTCCAACTACGCATTTCTATGATAACTGCACTACATATACAGCACAAAGTGGAACTTTGCTGTTCTAGAACAGAAAAAAATTATGGAAATCCTTTACTGCAATGTTTAGTTTTTTTTTTAAATTGATGTATCGGCGGCGTATCTGTGGAGAGAGTGTGAAAGAGAAATGTGATATTGAAGGAAGAAGGAAAAGTTGCAGCAGTTTACTTCTGCAGACTTATGATATCCTGGTACAATTGATTTGCATACCGCTGGAAGACAAGCTCATCTATCATAAAACTAGCCTAAAATATACGATGGTTCAGTTTGTTTTTTGTTTTTAGGTGTGTGTAAGTAGCCAACACTGGTGTCAGATTTTTCAAGCTGCCTAAACTCATCTGACATAGCTTGACGACTGCCATACAATTATGAAAGCCGGGACCAACGGATTTACGTGCCTTCTGAAGTACGGAGGAGCTCGAGAAATTTTTGTATCACTTGTGGTCACCCATCCAAGTACAGATCACGCCCAGGGTTGCTTAACTTTTGAGACCTCTAGCAATGCGTACAGTGTACACCCTACGGGCCACCAAACTCCTTAAGTGCGTTCAGTTGGCCAACCTGACGGCCGTATGGAGTTATACTTATACAGTGTGCGTGTGAGTGATGTATGCAATCGCTTACCTAATAATTTTACTTAAATAAGATTTTCTTGCAGTAGTTGAATGAAAAGCAGATTATGCACCCTTGCAGAACCCTTGCTAGCGCTCGGGCTCCAAATAAGCACTCGGTGCAATAATAACTTACTTTCTTCTCGGTGCAACAATCTACTATTCAATTATATGATGTTACTAAAAATTGATGTATTTTGCAATTTTTCCTTTATCAGTGCAGACTTGCTTCGTACCAAATTTTAAGATTCTGAGTTCACGGGAAGTACCCTGTAGGTATTGTTTCTCTTGCGAGCGTCGAAAATTTGCGGCAAAAACGGCTGTATCTTTTGATTGCTTGGGCGTTGACTTAGAAGTTTGATTTTTCACAGCTCCAAGGGATAGTAGACTTGAGTATTTCATAAGAATTTCAGCTACCTTCATGCGTTCCTGAGAAAAGGGTCTTAACACACAGACAGACGGACAAAAAAGTGATCCTATAAGGGTTTCATTTTTTCCTTTTGAGGTACGGGACCCTAAAAACTGCCAGCAATATATTAAGTAGGATACAGGGTTATTGCTAATAAGATGCTATCTTATTTGGGATCTGGGACTTCTCAACTCGGATAATTATTATTAATCTAATCAAGATTAATAATAATTATCCGAGTTGAGAAGCTCAGTGGCGACGCGGGGTAAGCATTGTTATAGTTCATATTTTGACTGGGAAAACCAATTATAACCCTAGATGCAATTTATTTAAAGTTACAAATTTTTACCGAAATTTGACACGTCGTTTCAAAATAAAACGTAGACTACGTTTGTATGGGAAAGTCTAGGTAACGAGAAACAAACAAACATTAGCCGAGTCGCATTCTGGTGAACCATGTCTGCAAACAAATGCATAGGTACCTAGTAGGTATACAGCCAAATTAGAATATAAATTTTGTCAGAAAGAACTGTTTAATATATTTCAAATGTCAATGTCGCAATGTCTGTAGAACAAAATGAACTGTTCTCAATTACGTAGGTATGTAGATTTATTATCGGTGCAGTAAAAAAACCTGTTTTTCCCAACAAAAGCATTATCAGATTTTAAGCAACTCAGTGAAGGTTTTTGAGACCTTTACTAAAGGCTAATAGAATGTAAATATCTCATCATCATCATCCGAGCGTATTCCCTGTTGCATCGTCAGCGGTTACGCGTCAGAGCCCGGGGTCCGCTACCTAACCTAGGCACAGATTACTAATGTTACTACGTAACTAGGTGATTCGACAAGGTTACTGGTTTTTACACAGAGCGACTGCCGTCTGACCTCCGCAACCCAAAGAGTAGACCAGAACCAATCCTATGATAGGTACAAATGCTAGATGGCGTTCGGGACCAACAGCTTCGGATTTTCATACATATTGACTCGATCAGCTGATCAGTTTGTATGAAAATTCAATTTTATTTTTGGGTTTCGTGAAAGTTGTAGAACAAAAGTTGTTCAGTTTCATGGGCTGAAGTACCATCTGAAAGGTTTTGCGTTAGTTAATTAACACTTTGTACCTATATCACAGAATACAATAAGAGTAAACAGAAAGGAATCTCCTAAGGTACGCGCAATATGCGTCCCCGTTCCCCGCACCCGCACCTCTCCCTCGGTTCTTGACGGCCAACGTGAGTCATCGAGGCGAAAACGGGGGAGAAGTGCGGGGACGGGGAACGGGGGTGCGCGTACCTTAGGAGATTCCGGCCTGTGCCTATATACAAAGTGGAAGGGACATACCCGTACTTAATAAATCGAACCACGGTCTATACAAGATCATTATAGCTAATGAAATTATAATAATAGCCAAATAACAAAAAAAAATTTTGGCCTTTCCATACAAAAGTGTGCAGCCGCCCGGGCGATTTGTATGGAAATTTCAAAATTTTTTTTCTTCTTTGGACTGTTATTTTAATTTCATTATACTTTAGTGATCTAGTATAGCCCGTGGTTCGATTTATTACGGGTATGTCCCTTCCACGTTGTATAATAACATAACCCATAATACAATATACGGTCCAATCAATCCAAAATAATAGTACCTACAACCCCTTAAGAGGAGAGCATCTAACAAAGAAGCGCAGACTTTTAAGGCGAAAATATAGGCAAATGGCCTTGAAGTGTGAAATAAATTGTTAACTCGTAAATATGGTGATAATTTCCATATTGCTCTTCGTCATGCACTAGATAGCTGTTACGGACAACAGCGACAGCACACCCGACCGACCGTCCTGAGCAACTGGCGGCCGGAGTGGAGGGGGGACCGGAGCGAACACTACGCGTCGAGCGAGACGACGGCTACCTGCGCGGTCCCATTGGCGTGCGGCAATAAACCCGTAGTGTACTAATTGTAGCTTTGTAAAATTGTATAAATAGTTGTAAGTTTGTTAGGATAAATCAGTATCGTCTGAATCTTCGAGCAGTGATCATCTACAAGGAAGCCTCCAGCGAACGGACATCAAGAAGCCAAGGACATCAAGAAGCCAAGAACGCCTGTGAAGTCAAGAACATTAGTGAATTAGGGAAAAGTCAGCCAGATCGGCATAGTTAGATTTGTGAACATTAATATTGTAATCAGCCAGATCGGCACAGAAATTAGTAAGAAATAAATAAATAAGTTAGTCTCGTCAACATTGTTTCAATCAAGGATACAGTCCACTTCAGCGCGTGAACTATCGCCAACAATAGCCCTTTAAATTATTTTATGAACTGCCGTTGAAACTATTATTGGTGATCCGTCTAGCTTTAAAACTTGCCGTGGCCACTTTTGGCGGAGGCAAGTTTTAAAGCTAGACGGACTGATGTAAATACTTTAAACGGTGGTTCATAAAAATAAATTTAAAGGGCTATCTAGTGTATGACGAAGAGCAATATGGAAATTATCTCCATATTTACGAGTAAACAATTTATTTCAAATGAGGGCGCCACTTCAAGGCCATTTGCCTATATCTTCACCTTAAGAAATTGGACAAAAACTCTGACCTATGTAAATTGGTAGCATTATGAATGAATTAATGAATAAATTGTTTATTTTTCAAGTAACATGACTCATTTTGTTAGTAATGCTTATAGACTATGGATTTGGGTATCATATAAAAAACATTATAGAGGCCACTCCTGCACCACTCCCCCCGACGTGGCGCAGCAGTGGTTAACATACTGACAGTCCAGCCTACTTGTAATCATTTTCAGGATGCTGTGGTCGCTGGCTGGCACCCTGCGCACCAGGGACGCGCATATTTTGCGCATTATAGTATAAAAGCACTGTGTTCGCGCCTCAGCGAACATCCCTGATGCACTACAGAAGCGAGGCAGCCCCAACAGCATCCTGAACGCATTATTATATTGCACACGGAGAGCGCTGTAAGCTTTTTGAGTATATCTAGTCCACAGGCCACACGTATAGAACGATGTGCAGAAAGCTCTAAATAAAGTAATTTTACTTCCTGCGAACAACGAGCAAACCTGCGGGCCAGCATGTTCGCTCTCACTGACAACGCTCTCCGTTCCCTCTCAATATCGGCGTCATCTTTGAGGTCGCATATAATATTATGTGCTTCCTAAAAAGGGGTGCAGGTTTTTTAAGAATACGGCTGTGAAAAGAAACAGACAAAAGTTCCCAAGAGTCTATACAAAGTAGCCCCATCTACATATTATGTCGTATTTCTTAACCCTTCTTTTTACAGTTCCTATTTCCCTTCCAACGGCTAACATAGACTGGAAATAAAGCTGCTTAATTCTCCTGGCAGTACTTATATGTAGCAAAAACGAAAAAAGAAATAAAAAAGTAGGCAGCGAAAATCACGTAGAGAGTGTTGCACAATTCGTGACCTTAATGTAAGGCAGTAAAAGTTACGAGCTCCGAGGCTTGTGTGTGTGGAGGGTTTCATTTGGGCAGAGGGAGGTCAAACACTTAAACTCCGGAGATACAAGATTGCAGGCGGGTTGGGGCAAACGAAGCGATTCTCGTGAATCGCTTTCAGTTCTAGCGAGATTGTCGAGAGTATGTTACCAAAATGCAACTACACGCTTTGGCAATAGAGAAGTTTACTTTTTTTGTGTAAGTAAACCGAATGAAACGTGTGAAAGAAGCATGAATGTCATCATCATCCGAGCGTATTCCCGGTTGCATCTTCAGCGGTAACGCTTCAGTCCGTTACCTCACCTAGGTGATTTGACGAGGTTACTGGTTTTTACACAGAGCGACTGTCGTCTGACCTTCGCAACCCAAAGGGTAGATCAGAACCAATCCACGGATAGTTTAAACAAACGCTAGAGATAGCGTTCGGGAACCACAGCTTTTTACAGCGAGATCTATGTAGGTACTTGAAGTTTATCCGAGCGACGTTGGCTTTGAACAGGATTAAATAAATCATAGTTATTTTTTACGAAAACACATACTTTGTAAATGTATAGTGATGGAAAAGTAAGTAAATTTTGATTTTAAATCTTGAAAGTGTGGTTTGCTGGTATTCCTTTGTTTTAGGTTGCATATAACTCTTATATATTTTTTTTTGTGCTGAGAACACTTTTTTTTTTATTTGTGGTATTAGCCCAGAATATAATTTCGTTGATGCTTCATAGCCGTGATAGGCTGTTAGTAGTGCTGATTTGTTAGGTTTTTTGTTCAGCATAGATAGGGCATATGAGAATTTGTTTAATTGTTTACAGACATGATCTATTTGTGTTTGCCATGACATATCATATCATTATCAATAAATAATCTTAAAAACACTTTTGTACGGAAATGTCGAATTGTTTTTTGTTTTTCGGCTGTTATTATAATTTCATTATACTTTAGTGATCTAGTATAGGCCGTGGTTCGATTTATTACGGGTATGTCCCTACCACTCTGTATATACCCTTCTCGCTCTTTCGCATTGGCGGGAGAATACATAAGAGAGTACACAAAAATATTTATGAAGTGATATTATGTAGCTGTTTCAGACTTTTCTGTAACATTTAATACATATAAAACAGAATATTTTGTACGTCATAGTGTTCGCAAATCTCCCGGTATGGAAAGATATAATCGTAAATATGTCGAACTCGTTAGTAGGTAAGTATTAAATTAATTCTGCGGTGCGACCCTGAGTATAAAACTCACACATCGACGTGTGTACAGATAAATTGTTTCGTTTGTAGTAGTAGGTATATATGTTACTCTGAATCTATGAAGTGTCGTACCAGTGCCGTAGGTTAGGACTGGCAAGTTGCACATGTCGATGCGTCTGCGTTTAAGACTCATAGGAAGTTCACCCTTCATGAACCCTTTCAGTTCAAGGACCAGGTAGCTCCGCCAAAAGTTTTCATTGCGGCGATTTACTTCTTTCTCCTGACGGTTATTGAAATTGTTCTAAAATTACAGTCGGTCAGTATTATTTAAATCAATCAAGTTCAAATTATAGTTTTACTTTACAAAAAAAACGCACTCAAGTACCTGCTTATGATGTAATAATTTGTGATATTTTACAATTAAAATAACTTCCCTGATTGGGACATTAATTGAGCGAAAATGGACGTTTATTGGGTATTACTAAATACGTCCCAAAATGCCCAGGCAAAAACCCATCTCTATCTAAGTATACCCACAAACTTGATCAATCCATGATCAATCCGGCGTTCTTCGTTCACCCCTCTCGCTCGTTTAATAAACATGCAAGTTCTGCTGCCGCGACTGCCGCGAGTCGCGCACCTTCGCGTCGTATCCACGTGGTTTCAGTATTTCTCATTATAGACAGAAGCCGACTCAAACGGCTTAGATAACGTGTAAGATAGAAACAGGCCTTTTTCTAAACGGTCAGGTGACAGGCGTGAACGAAGGCATCACCTTTTTCTAAAGGAATGTAAATAAACGCATACTGGAGAGTGCGTTTGAATCTACGCGTGTCATCTGCCCTTGTGCTCGGAAGAGCGTGTTGCGCTATGTCAACAATCTCACCCTCACATTCATAAAAAACTGCCCTAAATCAGTCATATAGTGAAAATACTACCTACTAATTTAAGGACACACATTTTTATGCAATCGACATAAAAAACAGAGCACTTTATTAAATCAGTAGCGTTAAACTATAGAACTGATTTCAGGAGTAAAGTTTTTGAAGTGAAAACTTCTTTAGTAGCGTTGGGCATTTTTTGAGATGGGAAAAAACCATTGAACTCGCGACACTATTACCGTAACTGACACCACCTTGTTTAAGTTTTAACTTTTTTTTAATGAATACAGTGGTAGTGTTATTTTTAGGGTTCCGTACCTCAAAAGGAAAAAACGGAACCCTTATAGGATCACTTTGTTGTCCGTCTGTCCGTCCGTCCGTCCGTCTGTCAAGACCCTTTTTCTCAGGAACGCGTGGAGGTATGAAGCTGAAATTTATATCAATTACTCAGGTCTACTGTCCCTTGAAGCTGTGAAAAAATCAAACTTCTAAGCCAACGCAATCAAAAGATACAGCCGTTTATGCCGCAAATTTTCGACACTTGCAAGGGAATCAAAACCTACAGGGTGCTTCCCGTGAACTCAGAATCTTGAAATTTGGTACGAAGCAACGTCTTATAGCATAGATAAAGGAAAAATTACGAAAACCATAAATTTTTAGTTACATCACATAATTTTTTTTTTTAATAATTTTAAACTTACTACCCATTTCCTCATAAACGCGTAGAGGTATTAAATTGAAATTCATACCAAATACTAAACCTTGTAGGTTTGTACGGAACCCTCGGTGCGCGAGTCCGACTCGCACTTGGCCGGTTTTTTATTTTATTGATTGAGACAGTTTTCCGTAGACTTCTGTATGAGAGTTATTTTCAGTTGAATCATTAAAAAAAGGATTTATCATTTAGTTATAAGCATGCATGCATGCACTATCACTTCTTTATCCCTAACGGGGCAGACAGAGCGTTTGGGATTTGTGGCTCTAAGCAAGCAGAGCCCAGGCCAGAAGGCTCAAAGACTTTTAGCATAATGGTTAGCAAGAAGTTGGAAAAAGAAATCAAATAGTGATGGGTGCTAATTTGCCCTTTCTCTACACATTACATTCTAAGATTTTTCTTTTCTCTCAAACCAGCATTGATAAAGTTAAAAAAGGAGGTTCTCATTTTTCGGAATCCTTTTTTATGTATGTTCCCCGATTACTCGAAGACGACTGGACTGATCTGGAAATTACTTCTATTGTTTAAAACGTGGTCCCATCGAAATTATATTAAAATCGATTGCGTGGTTTCTTTTTTGAACGAAAATAACTATAAAACCGGCCAAGTGCGAGTCGAACTCGCGCACCGAGGGTTCCGTACAAACCTGCAAGGTTTACAAAGTTCGTTCATTACGACAAGTAAGTTTAAAATTATTAAAAAAAAATATATTATGTGATGTAACTAAAAATTTATGGTTTTCGTAATTTTTCCTTTATCTATGCTATAAGACGTTGCTTCGTACCAAATTTCAAGATTCTGAGTTCACGGGAAGCACCCTGTAGGTTTTGATTCCCTTGCAAGTGTCGAAAATTTGCGGCATAAACGGCTGTATCTTTTGATTGCGTTGGCTTAGAAGTTTGATTTTTTCACAGCTTCAAGGGACAGTAGACTTGAGTAATTGATATAAATTTCAGCTTCATACCTCCACGCGTTCCTGAGAAAAAGGGTCTTGACAGACGGACGGACGGACGGACAGACGGACAACAAAGTGATCCTATAAGGGTTCCGTTTTTTCCTTTTGAGGTACGGAACCCTAAAAATATGTGTATACAATTGTTATTTTGTTTGTTTTTAATATTTAGCTTTTCTGGTATTAAAGTCGGTTATTTGTTTTGAAAAAATATCAATAATTAAGTACTAAGAGATACAATGACACAGCAATGCAAATATTCAAGTAACCTACTAATAATACTAATTTATCTACTAATTGAATAAATGATAAGTTTCTAAACTTAGCTGAATTTGATGGCTCAGCGGTGCTTTTTAGACCACGCCTGGGGTGGCATAAATTGCGTAATCGCTTGTAAATGCGTATATACACCCAGTGAATCGTATTTTCAAATTCCCTTTCTGCGTTTGTAGGTAACGCAACCTCTTTGTTGCAGTTTTGGAAGTTTTTCTTTTTGGCCGGTTAATCGTCAAATGTTTTTCGTCTCGTAATGGAATTCCGCAACATCAAAAATGTTTTTTCTGTTTTTTTGTAATACAGATACCCTATCACGTCTTTATCCCTAACGGGGCAGACAGAGCCTAGGGTGGTAAGGCCCAGGCCACTTTTAGCGTAATGGTGGGCATGAAGGTGGTGAAAGAAGACTTTAATTATAAGATTTTATACGGTTTTCGATAAATTAAATTTAAAGGACAATATTTTTAACAATATATCATCAAAACATAGCACAAATCAATCTGGTCAACTGCCAGCGATTTTTTCTTATGTTGTTCGTGCTTTTTTTTAGGCTTTTGTTTCTTTTTTCCTAGTACCTTTTAGCTAGCTCAGTAGCCGACAATGCCATTTTAAAAGCCAATATAATAAAATTCTCGTATCACAATGTTCGTTCCCGTACTCCTACAAAACGGCTTGACCGATTCTCATGAAATTTTGTGAGCATATATAGTAGGTCTGAGAATCGGCCAACATCTATTTTTCATACCCCGAATCCACGCGGTCGAAGCCGCGGGCAAAAGCTTGTTATTATATATGTATTAGTAGACGAAAGGAGAACATTTTATTTGCCAAAAATTGTGTTAGGTACATTCCGTTAGATCAGTTATTCGCACAAAAAATCATTACGGGACCTATGCTGTAAGTTGATTTCCTATTCCGCTACACAGGGCAGAGCTCAAAGGTAGGCCAATAATGAAGCCCTAACTCAAAACTCTACTCTAAACAACCGCACAGAAAATCTCCCTGGATCTTAGGTAGCACTTTGAGGATCAGCCCAAAATACTTGGGAGCTAAAATGATCTCCCTTGTAATGTAAGTTAAGACCTAAGATAGTTTGGAAAATCCAAAAGTTCACGCCTCATAATCTAATTTTTTTTATACAGTGGTATATTAGTTTTTTATAAATTATAATTAAACGACAGTACTTAGAACGCTAATATTAACTAGGAATCAGCACAGTGTAATACTTTATATATTAAAAACTAAAGTATTCCGGTAAGATGAATTTTTCGACCAATTTCCATGCCACATACATGGTCACATAAACACAGACTCACGGACGTCCAAGAATGATTAGTTTTAATGTTATTATTTATTATATTAAACAAATTAATTGTTTATAAAATGTACCATATGTGCTAGACAGATTATTTAACTTTATATTAGTGCACTCATATTATCCTGTAAGTGTTATATTAAAAAAAAAAGTCATTTAAGTTTCGAAAGACTGGGTTTTTTGACATGTCGAGAGTAGAGCACTACCTCAACGCTCCGCTTATGAGGCGTGCAACTACCTCAACGCTCCGCTTATGAGGCGTGCAATACGAAACTGAAGAAATTAAATTATGTCATCAAGTGAAATGTTAGCCATGTAAACACTGCGTAATGATTCTATTACTAACTGTACTACCAGAGACATACTTAGCCAGTGCAGTCAGAGGATTTGGCCTACACTCTCCACGCTGGCCAGACGGGTTGGAGAGGTCTCATTGATGTTTATAAGCTTTGTTAAGCTTGTGTTTCAGTCGCCTTCTACGACATCCACACGAAGACTTGGACGAACCGCACGGCTTAAATTCTTTATAGTTATTTATTTATGGGAACTAATTTTTGAGCTGTTATTTAAATATTCGAGATGTTATTATGATCAGTTAGAAAACATATTGAGCAGTTATTTAATTTAATGGCGGTTGATTAATTATTGCGACAGTAAAACATGAACAATAATAAAAATCTATTAGTCGGTTATTTTATAATATTACTAGTTCTATTTATTTTACTAGGTTAGGGAAAACCTATAAGTTAGGTTAGAACTGCGACCAACACACGCACGAGATGAGCGAGCGTAGCGAGCGTGCCGCGGTAGCGTAGCGGCCGGCGAGTGCTAGGTCGGTTTTATCCATTTTACTAGGTTAGGGAAAACCTATAGAACCGCTCGTAATTTTTTTTTACCGCCTATTTAATTATTTTCCTGCTCAATTATATATTCACTGATCCAGTTCATTATTTTTTATTACTCATTTTTGTTTACTTTACTGCTTAGTTTTAACTGCTGAACTAGTTATTAAACATGCCATTTATAATTTTTAACTTACCAAAACTGCTATTTACAACTGCCTCTTTAAATCAGTGCCTTTATTTATTGGAAAGAATAATTTATAATGAAAATGTAAATAAATTCCGTTTTCCAGATCGTCTCTTCATATTTGTATAAGATTCCAGGAAACAAATTACTTTTTATAACGCAAGCAAGCTCACAAATAGCTACTTAGGTGGCAGTAACGTATGGAAACATTTTTTCAGAGCCTTGTAAGATATTTTTCGCACTTTGTGCCCCCAAAGAATGCTATAAAAGTAACTTGTTCGTATAAATAACGTTGATGGAAATATATGTCGGTGCTTACGACGTGCCACAAATCAGGGCCAGGCAAGACGTTTCTATACCAATCTAGTATCACTCGGATCCCCGAGGAGTTCGGTGGCCCGTTGAGGAACGCGTTATTTGCGCTTTTGCAAGTGACACTGGGCGTGGACCACACTTGGGTTTAAGACCACAACTGGCATAAAATTTTCTCGAGCTCCTCCGTGCTTTGTAAGGCACGTTAAGACGTTGGTCCTGGCTGTCATGGTTTTTTCGCAGTCATGAAGCTATGACAACCTCCGTGGTGTAATGGTCAACACGCTAGTCCGTCAATCCGGAGGTTTTGGGTTCGATCCCCAGCCAGGGAAAGAAAATTTTAGGGTCTCCCTTAAATGTAAAGTGGGAATCAATTGTTATTTCTCGACAAAGCCATGGTGTGGGGGGGATGTCTTTGAATAGATCTTTTATACATATTGTGAGTTTGTGATCACTATATTTCGATTTAGGGAGACGTTTGCATTTTTTTCTTAGGACACGTGAAAACTATCAGAGCTAAGTAGGGTTTACAAATTAAAGAGTTATAGTCGACCAACTTTCAACAGTCGACAAAATTTCGTACAAGATAGTTAAAATAAGTAGGCTAGAATCTGGAATAGATTTTCGTTCTAATTTCCTTTGTGAAATGGGATTTTAAAAGAGGCGAGGCTTGAACTCTAATTAGGCATTCGCAACTACGGAACCCTACCTACACTGCGCGTGGTCCAACACGCACTTGGCCGGTTTTTTAGGATATTCGTTCGCGTATAAAGCACTTAAGTATCTGTAAGCATGGCAGTGCCTTTGAGGACTTTGAATCCATTATAAAAATGTCGGCCCCTGTTGTAGCAAACCTACTTTATATAAACACGCCGACCCGCGCCGCTAACGAGCTAGTCATGAATATTCTTGCATATTCATCAGGATATGAATCACAATACTCTTATAATATTTACAGTTATTCTTGAATACGGATGTAGACTAAAAAATATTTTTAGTTCATCAGAGAGATTATTAAAAAATATTGTACCTATACGTATATTTTCTTATTTCTGATCAGCAAATAATTACAAAGATACACTGCATTTAAATTCCACATTACGTCACAATCAAGTACGATTTTCACTTAAGGTGACGTTTTGGATAATCTATAATAACTGACGGACTTAAATAAAACACAATTTTTCGGACCCAGTTTACATCCCTATTGAAATTTAAGAATCTCCTTCGCACTGCCTTTAGCTCCGGGTGACCATTGACATGCACATTACTTTTGAAGAAGAATCAGATGGGCTACGATGACGAGGAATTTTATGAGTAAAAGTAAAAGAATTATTTATTTTATTTATTGTAGACGAGCAGCTTAGCTGATATGTCTTTCCACATAGTGATAAGAGTCTATAGTATTGTACAGTTCATTTATTTATTAACGACACAACCACTTGTGGAGTGTGACCAGTTCTTCTGGTAGTCTATTCCAGTAATTAGGAAATTGATGGGCTGTTTTTTCCAAACAAGCGTAGTCCCCTGATTCCTTTGCCGGATACGGCTGGTATGTCCATATGTTTTCTTTTTTTTTCATAATTTAATTACCAAAAGAGATACGAACCGTCATAAACCTAAAAAATTGCTAAGATTTTCCTTTCTATCCAACAAACAAATTGACGAGATTATATTATAAAAAGAAAACTTGAAGAAAAATTTAATAAAAGCTATGGCATTAGCATAAAGCCTCTTCAACCAGTGTGTTCTGCCCACGATAACTTATGGTGCCGAGACATGGACTCTTACAAAAGGCACCATGTACAAGATTGCAGTTGCACAGAGAGCCATGGAGCGAGTCATGCTCGACATCAAACTGCAAGACCGAGTTCGAAACGTAGAGATCCGACGTCGAACGAAAGTCCACGACGTGCTCTCTAGGGTTGCGACTCTAAAATGGAACTGGGCGGGACACCTGGCTCGAAGGAACGATGGTAGGTGGAGTAAGGCTGTCACCGAGTGGTATCCCAGAAATGGGAAACGTAATATAGGACGTCCGGCGGCTAGGTGGGGCGACGATGTCAGGCAAGTTGCTGGCAAGAATTGGATTGCAATGACTGGCCATTGCAATACGACAGATTAAGATGGCGCAGACAGAAGGAAGCTTATGCCCAGCAGTGCCCTGAAAGCTGACGATGATGATGATGGCATTAAGAGCCCGTACTACCCTAAAGCTCTTAAAACGATCTTAAATATTATCAATACCTATTAACGAAATACTTTGAAATATAAACACAGCAAAGTTCAAGACTAACTCTATACATAACATCTTTCGAAAATACGACTGCTTAAAATTTTCTCGATAGAAAAATATTGCGAAGTTGCCTCTAAATCACCTCAGAATTATACTAAAACGGAAAGTATTCATAATTATACAATAAATTAGCCCTTGTTACTTTGGATTATAATTGTATTAAACACTAGCAGTCCACCCCGGCTTAGCCCGTGGTACACACATAGCCTATGTCACTCGGGAATAGTGTAGCTTTCCAACGGTGAAAGAATTTTTTAAATCGGCCGAGTACTTTTTGAGCCTATTCATTACAAACATACAAACATACAAAAATAGGTACAAATCTTTCCTCTTTATAATATTAGTATATATATAGTATAAGTATAGATAAGGCAGTCATGTCATAATATGTCTTATTTTTTAAATAACTCTTAAATATTCTTTGTAAAACGAAAAAAATCTCAAAACCAAAACCAGCCTTGGACTCGCTGTCTCGCTTCGGCTAGAGTAAATTTGTGTGCGTGGAAGCGGGAGCAAAACTTAGATTAATCACATCAGGCCCAGTCTTAACACGGCCAATTTTAGAGGAGAAATCAAGGATTAAGGTGACGTGGGTTCACAATTTGCAAAACTGTGCGTGTTTTTGAAAAAACACTGTTATTAAACTACGACAGTTTATTTCTCAAAAAAAATTACATTAAAATCTTAAGGATTTTCTACAGACACCCACAATAGCCAAAACGGATAGATATTTAGATAATACATTTTTTGGTATAATTTTCATATAAAAAGGTGATTGTATAAAATAGTAGTACGTATTATAAATTTAGCAAATTTAGAGGTATGTTTGAGATTTTTTTCTATCGAGCCAAAAATGCATAATCATGTTTTGGCTATTGTGGGTGTCTGTAAAAAATCCTTAAGATTTTTATGTAATTTTTTTGTGGAATAAACTGTAGTAGTTTAATAACAGTGATTTTTCAAAAACACGCACAGTATTGCAAATTGTGAACCCACGTCGCCTTAAAACAAAACGTTGACTTCGTGTACTTTTAATAGGTGTGATCGGTCCAATCTGCAATTGTCTCTATCGCACACAGCAACACATTTTACAAATATCTACCTACTTTTCAATTCTCTCGACCTTAGTGTTTCCACTTAACTACTCTGTTATACTGAAAATTAATAAAATGTGCAGCTTTAGTTTTAGACACTGCATGTGTTGATTGGTGGCAGTGTCTTCGTGATGTTTTTGTCCCTTGTCTCATGTTTTAGATGGTATGCAAGTCAAGTAAGTTGTAGCTGACAGTCAGGATCTTAAATGTTTAAATTTCAATTATGTCACCACGAAGGCGTCTTTCCTCGAGGGCAGTGAGTGAGGCGTAGGACATTTTAGGAACATATTAATTAAATCTGCATTAAAATGCCGAATATACTTGACGATCTTAAGTCAAGATGGAAAATGATCTTTTTTAGATTGACATGGGTCTTGGATGTTTATCTATATATGTATTTGTATATAAAATATAGTATCGTTGAGTTGGTATCCCAGTCAGTTGTAAATGGTATGCAAGTCAAGTAAGTTGTAGCTGACAGTCAGGATCTTAAATGTTTAAATTTCAATTATGTCACCACGAAGGCGTCTTTCCTCGAGGGCAGTGAGTGAGGCGTAGGACATTTTAGGAACATATTAATTAAATCTTAATTAAAATGCCGAATATACTTGACGATCTTAAGTCAAGATGGAAAATGATCTTTTTTAGATTGACCTGGGTCTTGGATGTTTATCTATACATGTATTTGTATATAAAATATAGTATCTTTGAGTTGGTATCCCATAACACAAGTCTCGAATTTACTTTGGGGCTAGCTTAATCTGTGTGATTTGTCCGTTATTTTATTTATTTATATTTTTGCCACTGATTGTACATAGGCGAGTTGTAAACTATTACCCTCGACGGTACTAATTGGAGGCAGAAAGAGAAAGCCGTTGAATAGCAGCAGAACATTGAAAGGATGGTGAAGGGACCCATGAAGGGTTCCGTAGCAGCAAGTAACATAATATAAAAGTTCTAAAGGTAAATTGCGGTTTACGATTTATGACGTATTAAAAAAATCTACTCACTAAATCTCGTTCAAACCAATTTTCGGTGGAAGTTTGCATGGTAATGTACATCATATATTTTTTTTAGTTTTATCATTCTCTTATTATAGAAGTTACACACACATTTTACCACTTTGGAAGTTTCTCTCGCGCAAACTATTCAGTTTAGAAAAAAATGATATTATAAACCTCAATATCATTTTTGAAGACCTATCCATAGATACCTCACACGTACGGGTAAGTATGGGGAATCCCCAAAATTTATTGTTTTTGTTTTTGTTTTCTACTTTTGTATGAAAATCTTAATGCGGTTCACAGAATACATCTTCTTACCAAGTTTCAACAGTATAGTGCTTATAGTTTCGGAAAAAAGTGGCTGTGACATACGGACGGACAGACAGGCAGACAGACATGACGAATCCATAAGGGTTCCGTTTTTTGCCATTTGACTACGGACCTAAAGTGCTAAAACACCTCAGGCAAAGTGTAACTTCAGTCCAGGGACCGAGGTAACGCTGTTTTTCACGCACCCCTTTTCCCTGGGATTGCGAAGTCGGGAGATTTTAACGAGATCTATGTACTTACGTACTAGAGAAGACGCCACATACAACAGTTGTGTTCTGTTCATCATATGCTATCACTGTTAACCTCACATTAGTCACTCGCTAGCAATACGCGCATAAAACACTCCACATTCATTAAAGAAAACACTGTCAACTTAGTCAAAAATGCCTTGGTGTGTGTTGAGATACTGCACTAGTAATTCAAAGAACAAAGCAAAATATGAAGGAATGACTTTCCATCGGTAAGTAACTAGATTTCATTGATTGAAAATTAAATACGTATTGCAAAATTTCGGCTGCCATAATGAATGTAATGAGTGAATGATCTGTCAACTGATGGAATGATTCGTCATAGACTAACAAAACAGAAGTGAAATGTAGACATCATAAATATGCCTACATTTCACTTTCTTCATGGAAGCATCGAAAAACTATTTGTTTGCTACTCAGTTATTAATGTTTGTAAAACGTTTAAAAATGTTTAAGTTTTATAATTTTTATATACATTTGCTATAAATGCTTTACAAAAGTTTCCTAAAATCCTATAAATCCTTTATTAAATTAAGTCATATCTCGTAACGTCTCACTAGGACCTCCGATCCGAGGGCTCAAAAATTTTGTATGTGGGGGCTGTACCCCTACAAGTGCCCCGCGCAACTTGAAACTGCTATCAGATTTTGGATCCACGATGGCCGCTTACACATTTTTAATGTTTTATTATGTTTGTCCCTATAATTCTGTTTTCTCGTAACTGCTACGCGGCTAAATCGATTTTGATAAATTATTATATAACTATAAGCCGATTACAAATCTTCATATATGTAATCTAAATAAACATATGTAATTTAGACCCAATACCTATATGTACGTATATGCTTATAAAATACATTAAATACAGAGATAGCTAACAAAGAAAAAAAAACAAAAAGGTATACAAGTACAAGAAATCACTTTCTTCTAGTGCAAAACATTATGTAAAGAAATTAAGTAAGAATAATAAAAGGTTACCAAAGAAACAGATACGTATCTATTGCACATGCAGTTTAACTTTTACCTTTATAAATATGATAGTCGTGAGTCTACAATCTAAAAATCTATACAACCATACAACCATCCATACACCCATTCGTACATCCAGCCATACTTACCAACATCTGCATTTATTAAAATATATGTAGGATTTAATTTGAACCACGTACTCGTAGGTATGTAAAAATATATTGACCTTTCTGTACTACTCTCGTGTTTAGTCTATATTACCAAAAAGGACATGGCCGTGTTTGAAGATGCCGAGTCTATATATTCATGTCAATGGGAGATTTTAATTGTGTACTAGCGGACTAAAGATTTATAATTTTCATTAACATCCGAATAAAATGAAAAAGGACCACAAAACAATAAGAGACTTTTAGGGTTGGATCTCATCTATCAGCACGGAACAGCATTTTTCTATGCTGCTATCCTTTTCTGTCGCTCAGAACAGTAATTTGTTAGAGCGAGAGAGAGCGACGGAACGCTCTTAGTGCGTGTGTGAAGAAGAAGGTAAAAGAAATCCCTAAAACATAAATAAAAAAAATATTAGCTAATCACAGCTTCATCATCATCATTGATACAGCCACATCAAATAACATCTACTAATGGACATATATATAGGCCTCTAACAAGGATTTCCAAAAAGACCGAACTAAATCAGAGATTTTATGTAAATCTATATGAGACACAAGTATATTTTAATCAGTGTTTTAACTAATCTTCTCATTGCCATTGGTCCCTAAGTATTCTACTGCCTACTAACTCTATATCTACCTCACTGCATGTGAGGCTTAGTCTACTAGTGCAGGGACAGGTAGGATCTCACAGTTAATACCACTATATGAAACATTATTCTATGAAAAAATAAAACCGGCCAAGTGCGAGTTAAACTCGCGTGGAGAGGATTCCGTACAATTGATAGGTTTTCCTGTAGTCTACAAGCAATGAACTATATTTCATATTTTTTTCAAAATTTTAGGCTCACTAGTTTCGGAGATCATGGGGATGGGGGGGGATGGTAAATTTTCGTCTTCTTTCATGAATAAAATCAAAACTATTTATTTTATAATTATACAAAAATATATTTGAGATCCTCATAATGAGCCCTTTCATTTGATATTTGACACAGTAAGGTTTGCCAAACTTTTTTTTTCAATTTCTTAATTTTTCCCCTGAAAATGACCCTTATTTTAAAAAAAATATTTATTTACTTTGCATATATGTGTTTGGGTCATAGGATTACACCATTCTGCCAAATTTTATCTGATTCGGTCCAGTAGATTCGGAGAAAATTGGCTGTGACAGACGGACGGACAGACAGACGCACAAGTGATTCTATAAGGGTTCCGTTTTTTAATTTTTTGTATGGAACTCTAAAACAACAATAAGTATTATGTATTTACGATAACTATGCCACGTTTGAGGTTATGAAGTAACGAGATTTTAACCACAGCGTGCCAATAGAACTGCCTTGTTAACTGCAGTCACAGTGACACCCTGTGGGGGTCACCGCAATTGCGGCTTGTGAAACGGACATTAATTTAGCTAACCTTGTCGTAGAGTTCCGTACCTCCATATGTCAGTCCATATATAATAGCCCGTGTGGTTCTCGGCAGAGTAGAATAGGACCACTCCAAGTCCTCCCGTGGATGTCGTAGAAGGCGACTTAGGAAACACAAGCTGAACAAAGCTTGTAAACATCAATGAGACCTCTCTAATCTGTCTGACCAGCGTAGAGAGTGTAGGCCAAATTCTGCTATGGCTAATATATGGCTCTGGCAGTACAGAGAGGGTCGTGCTCCTGCAGTGGAGATTAGAAAGACCTGATGATGATGATGCCGTAGAGTGACCAATTAAGAGAGGTATGTGGTTTTTCTTATTGAGCTATGTTAGCTAACTGAACGGCCCGATACGAGTCCTTTAAAAAAAGTCCTAAAATAGAAGCAAGAAGAGGAAAGGGTAGACCAAGAACAGCATTTATAGATCAAGTGAAGGAGAAAGTTGATGCCGTGTCGTATAGGGAGGTCAAAAGGATGGCTCGGGAGAGGGAGACATGGAAACTACTCCGACAAGAACGTAGTTCTTTAATTATTGATAGACGAATCCTTTAAATCCTATTAATTTATTTTTGACCACAGTTTTTGACCTTGTCATCTACCCAATTGAGTGGCTATAGCCGCATCGCCTATTAACATGATTCTCATGTTTGCCCATTCCGGCTTTTACGATCTGCGCAGAAGGATAAGCAGCTAGTACAATATAAGTTTTTTATTTTCTCCAGAAAAATATAGAAGAAATAATTTCATTTGCTAAAAAACATAAAGTTGACGAAGTTTTCGCGAAAAAATGGATGATTAGATATTAAGTAAGTTAACCCAAAGTTTATAAAAAAAAAACGAAAATGTATACGGGTATAGTTTTTCATAATATAAAAAATAAATTATTGACTGGTTTCATATTTAGATTGATATATCTAAAACATTTGACGTCACAGTCTGATATTTCATATAAATCTCATATAAAATGTTTGTTTTGAATTAAGCAAAAGTATTTGATTCGACTTGTTCTAGCGGATTGTTTCGGTAGAGCTGAGCAGATGTTCGCTTATTGAGTCTAATTTTTAGACAAGTATAGCGGCCCACCCTGGTTTTACACAGGTAAATTTCAAATTATATCAACCTACCCGAAATGCTCACGATAGTATAAACTGCATGAAAATTAGTCTGGTAGTTTTAGAGTTGATTAAGTACAGACCTACACGCCGGGGAACTTCAATTTCCAATAAATGGATGCAATGCGACCCGTTCGCTGCAACAGTTTAACTCCTCAAATGCCTTAATTACACTGGGCATCATATAGTCATTTATGTTGCCCAGTGTTATCAATTATGGCAATGAAATCAAAGCCTATGGCGGTAATATAAAAAGTTACTAAAATTTTTTATCGATTTTTAATAACTTTTTTTGAAGAAAGTAGTTCAGTATCATGGACTGAACTTGCTCCAAAAATTTGGACACTGTTTAAATAGTCACCCTGTATAACATTACCTACTTATTTTAAGTAGAACACAGTAAATCATAGATCAGTTACCTATAGGCAATAAATAAAGTACAATTTTTGACAGGGTTATCAAGAAGATATACTAGTTATATGTTGGTCGTCTTTTTCGTAATCGCAGAGTACCTATTAAAATATTTTTTTATATACTACTTGAAAAGTCTAAGTACATATTTCTTTAGCAAAAGTTAAAATCATAATGTGGTTATTATTTCACTGCGCCGCAACTCAGGTTCTGCCGCTGACATGGCGGCCATTCTCGCTAAATTATTGCTACTCGTCCTCTAAAGAATCGAGAAAGTCCCCGACTTGTACGAGCATTAGCAGAAAAATATTATTTGAAGAAAACACCCTAGACCATTATGTCTTCTGAAGTTTAGTGTTTACGTAAATAGATAAACAGATCTATTTCCAGAAAAACAAAATACAAAATGCACTAGGTAAGTATACAACGTGGAAGGGACATACCCGTAATAAATCTAACCTCGGTATATCAAAATTAAAATAACAGCCAAAGAACGAAAAAAAATATCGCCTTTTTCATATACGAAAGTGAGCAGCCGCCCGGGCGATTTGTATAGGAATGTCGAAAGGTTTTTGGACTTTTGACTTTTATTTGTGTAAACGGTCTCACTTGGCCAAAAAATGTTCTTGTTCTTAGCGCGTTCCCGGTTGCATCCGCAGCTGTGCTGCTTCGGAGCCCGGGGTGCGTTTTCCCGCTTTTTCTTCTCTAAAAGTGGAGAAGAAATAGCCGAAACATTTAAAATGATTTACTTGATCTATAAATTAACTAACTATCTTTGGGGCTAGCTTAATCAGTGTGATTTGTCCCTATATATTTATTTATTTATTTATAAATGCGTATAGGGAGGTCAAAGGGATGGCTCAAGAGAGGGAGACATGGAAACTACTCCTTACGTTCTTGTAGGTACAAGAACGTAGTTCTTAAATTATAGATAGATAGAATTTTTAGTTTCTACTTGGACACAAAATATATGTATGTATATGCAAACTTCCATGCTTGGAGAAAATGGAAAAACTTAGAATTTACTAGCTGCTTCCCTTCCCTCGCAGATCGTAGAAGCCAGTCGAGGGAATGGGCAAAATAGCAAATGCGGCCAGCAACCGCTATTTTAATTTCTTTTTCCACCTTCTCGACCACCATCACGCTAAAAGTGGCCTTTGAGTCTTGCGACCCTGGGCTCTGTCTGCTTAGAGCCGCAACACCCAAAATGCTCTGTCTGCCCCGTTAGGGATAAACACGTAATAGTATGTATATATGTAACATCATAAAAGGGAGTTTGGATCGTAACTAGAGAATACAATCCCGGGATCCCAAATCTCGGGATCCCGGGATCCCGACCGTTTTCTGGCCCCGAAAATCCCGGGACTGTACTTGGCTAATCTCGGGATTTTCGGGATTGCCACAAACAAGTCTAGTTTGTATTCCGTAGTCCGTTGCGCCTTGAAAATAACCTTGCCTAGATTATTTTAATACATTACGACAAAAAGCAACGCGTACAATACGTAGGTACGTGGGTACCTACGTATTGTACGCGTTGCTTTTTTAAATAGTGGTATTTACTACACAGGTACAGTCCTAATATTATGTTTGTCGTAGAACTTAGAAGGGACTTCCCCACCCTGAATACTTTAATACAATACTCTTAAGGTAATTCAATTAAGGTAATAACAATTCGTTTAGAAGATGTTGATTTTGAATTGGTAAATAAAATTGTTGACGTGCTGACCCCAATTAAATTGACAGTAGAAGCAATCTGTCGGCGAGATGCTAATTTATGCACAGCTGATGCCGCTTTGAAATTTCTTATAAAACATCTGTCTAGCAAAAACTCAGCACTTGCCAAAAAAATTAAAACATTCTTAGTGGAACGTATAAAGCAACGACGAAGTGTTGATTTAACTGGCGTGTTAAATTATTGACAAAATCCACGAATGAATGATGAAAATCAGTTATTATCGGATTTGGAATGGCACGACTTATTTCCAGTTCCGACACAGGCTTTAGTGAGGAAGCAAATAAAAAGTATTGTTAAAAGACTTAATAGTCGAGATAACACGGAAGAAGAAGCAAGGTCAGGATCACAAACAGATGAGGAGCTAAGGTCAGAAACCTCCCAACCCCAATTGACATTAAAGGAAAAGTTACAGCTGGAAATTAACAAGAGTATGAAATCCCCAGATCCTGAAGTACAAGTACAAAATGAATTGGGGTTGGCAAATAGTATTAGACGTGAAATGAGCCTGTTCGAAAATGGAGGAGTTCGTGGATATCACTTAGAAATAGCATATAAGTATCTATTGTCTATTCCTCCAACCAGTGTAGAAGCTGAACGAGCGTTTTCAGCTGCTGCTTATGTTGGCAATAAACTACGAAGCAGGCTCGGAAGTCAAACATTGGATGCTTTGATATTTCTGCGATTATATTTTCGAAATTCTAAATAGTTATTTTGTGCTGTTTTTTAATTTCTTGCAAAAGTATAGTATTTTTTGGTTTGTATTTTTTCTTTTCTTATTATTATTCTGATTTGTGTTGTGCAAAGACATTAAAGACATTTTTTTTAAATTAATCGTGTTTTTTTATTTTAGCCCAATTACAAACCACATTGTCTCAATCCCGGGATAGGCACGGGATCCCGGGAAAAGGCTTCAAAATCCCGTAAGCCCGGGATTGAAAAACATGCTCGGGATTGTATTCTCTAATCGTAACCCGCCACGCTGGTCCAGTGCGAGTTGGCGGGTTGCCAGAGCCTCGTCTGTTGTTTAGCAGAGAGCACCACGTGCAGGGGAGATTGGCTTGATTGAGGAAGATGTTGATCCCAATCCTTGTCCCCCAACAGGTCGAGAGGAAGACCTAGGATGAGATGGAGAGACGAGTTGTCCGCTTTTGATAAAGAATGGAGGGAAACAGCCGAAGATAGAAGTAATTGGAAACAAAAAGGGGAGGCTTTTGCGCAAATATGGGACCAAAATGGCAAAAAAATTTTTTAAAGAAAATAGTTTGTATATGCAAACGATTATCCGCAACATGCTTCGTTAAAAGATTCACAGAAACTTATCCGCAATATGCTTCGTCAAAAAGATCATAGCCAAAAATTCGCAAACATAAATTAAGTACTTATTCTTCTGATATTTACCTTATTATACAAAACAAATATACGTTACCTACACAAAAAGATGGTAAACAATGACAACAAAATTATGACTGATGAATAAATATGGTGAATGATCTGACGTCAACAAATTTATGAAATCGAAAGAAAAAAATTACAATTATCAAGTGATACAAACAAACATCCAAATTGACTGCCTCCATAGGATATTGCAGGCTTGACTCACCTGATTATCCGAAAAGAAAGATGATTCCGTGCTTCGGAAGGCACGTAAAGCTGTTGGTCCCAAACGCTAGATGGCGTTCGGAACCAACAGCTTTAACCAGCACCAATCCTAGGATAGGTACAACCTATCCTAGGATTGGTGCTAGTCTACCCTTTGGGTTACGGCGGTCAGACGGCAGTCGCTGTGTAAAAACCAGTAACCTCGTTAAATCACTTAGGTGGGTAAGATAGCGGACCCCGGGCTTTGAAGCGAAATCGCTGACGATGCAACCGGGTATACGCTCGGATGATGATGACAAACAAACATCCAAAGATAAATAAATGATTTTAAATTTTACTTTGAATGGCATGTGAATATGCGTGCATACTTATGAGTGAGGGTGTATGTGTGTGTAGATGGACTATTCTTCAAACTTGTAGTTTTCGATCACGTAATAAATGAGATGATAAAATATTGATGCGCTGTGATGTGATATTTTTTTCTGATGATACACTCGTTTCTATTACCCGTGTGGTTCCGGGTTATAATAGGACCACTCCATCTCTTCCTGTGGATGTCGTAAAAGGCGACAAAAGGATTAAGCACAAACATCTCGTGCTACAATTGCATTCCCAAGGAGGGTTAACATCGGGCGGCGGCCGGTTGTAAAACTTTTCGCACAAATACATTCCCAAAGAGGGTTGACGTCAGGCAGGCGGCCGGTTGTAAAATGATAGCCAAATCATTGAAAGTGTTCCAGCTATTTCTTCTCCATTTTACAAGGTCTTTGGCATCCTTGGGTGACCATTGACATGCATATTATATCTAAAGAAGAAAAAGCGGGAAAGCGCACCCCGGGCTCCAAAGCAGCACAGCTGAGGATGCAACTGGGAATGCGTTTAGATGAAAAAGACACTCGTTTCTATTACAGCAGATTTTATAATGATTGCAATACAATTAGAAGTTGCGTGGCAACGTACCATTAATCTTGTCAGCCGAGAATGAAGTGGTCAGACGCAACCCTCATTTCTCAAACGCAACGGTGACTATTAATTACCATGAAATTTCCTATCTATGCAAATGAAACTCGGTTTGCTAAACGTTACGGGAATTCCGAAAAACCACCAGTGACTTCGCCGAATTAATTCGGGCGGTACAATGCCGTTGGTTTTATTATTTTTAATGAAACCGTTGTTGTTGTACATATCTTTATTGTACAAAAATCATTTTACAAACATTAAACCATAATAGACCAAATGTTATGTACAATGGCGGACTTATCCCATAAAAGGATCTCTACCAGTCAACCAAGTATCAGCGAATGGAAAATTTTAAAAAATTGGCATAGTGTGCAAAAGTCAACGATGAAGTACAAGATCAATAGAAATTAAGTGTTTACTTGTCTGTGGATTAAACATAAAAAAAAAACGACGGGTTGCATTCCGGGAGTGCCGGCAGAAGTGAAAACTTGAATATTAACGTTGTGCATTTTTGATATTTTGGAATGGTTAGGGAATAATTTTGCACGAATTGCTTAAATTATCAGTATAAAAGTACTATCATTTATATTTATATATATATACATATATTATTCACATTCTTCTTTTCATCTCCATTTATATATATATATATATATATATATATATATATATATATATTATAGAATACAATATTTATTTATTGCGCTATCGTACACAAACATGACAATTTATATTACATTAAAAAGTTTATCTCTCAGCTAAACGAAACAGCAGGCGCAGGCATACATTTTCACCGCGCCGTAGAAAGAGAGGGGGATACTTCCTCTCCTACGCCGCGCCGGCTGTCTACTCTCCATCCGTCTTACGTATTTTCAATCAGGACACGTGTCCTGACGCGAGTTTAACATATTTTACCCATTACAAAAAAAGTGCACAACGCCGTTAAAGAAGTTTTCACTTCAAAAAATCGAGAGAATGGGTGAAAATGCTAATCATGTTGATACATTACTATTTCGATTCACCCTCTCACCACCATAACGCTAAAAGTAGCCTTTTTGCGTTTCTGGGCTCTGCCTGCTTGGAGCCGCACATTGACATTAATATATACATAGATCTCGCTGGAGCCGTAAAATCTAAAATACCTAGGTACTCTGTCTGCCGTTTGGGATAAAAACGGGATAATGTGTTTGTATCAGTTAGGGACAGAAAATGAAGAAGTAAATCAAAATTTCCTAATGTGTTTTCTAAGCAACGTAACTAAGATATTCCTAAAATTAATATTTAAATTTTCAAGAAAATAATTCAAAGGTTTTAACATACTTGGTCAGTTAATATTAGCAGATGAAACTGTAGGAGTGAGCTAGTCACCCATATAACTGTTTTCCCTGAAACACTGTAGCGAGGGATCAACAATACCTTGGGGAGTAATGCTTAAGATTTACCGCGGTCAAACTTGGACAGCGCCCCCTGGGGTGCCCCTTTAGAACTTACCATTGTGTAGGGCCTAGGGGTATAGCTCGATGATACCGAATATTTCTTCGCTCGCAACAAAATCGATATAATTGTTGTGGCTAACGACTGGTTGTTGTTCTACGATAGTACGAGTACTTTTTGAATAATATACAGGGTACTAACAAAATATACTTACTGAAACTATTTTAAGGGATCCCGTGATATGTTTTTTTTTCTGCCGCTTTTTGGAATTAGAAAACTTTTTCAACAAATATTAACAATACGCTATTTTGCAACTAGTCAAATCAGATTCTTTTTTCGCCCTGTCCTTATTTTTAGTGATTTTGACTGCTTTTTGGTTTGCTTTTTTTTGCTGATTGGAGCCAAACTAACTTAGTAACAATATGTTAAATCGAAGTTTATTTAAGACGATACGCACGGTGTCCAGTGCTGCCCCCATTTGAAATAAATTATTTGTAAGGAAACGGAGATATCATTTAAAATTTGAAGCTACTAAAACCTAGATAACCCTTCAAACTATTTTATGAACCACTGTTTATAGTTTAAAGTGAGAATATTAAGCTTTAGTTTGCTTTTTTCGTAAAATGGCCACTCCTGGACACCGTGTATCGTCTGTGAATTAGACAATTTATTGATTTTTATTGTAATAGTCTGTTTAATTCCAAATAACCTGAGACGTGTTTCAATTTTTTGCGGTGCGCGACGTTCATGTCTTTGTTGTGTACAAATTACAGAGAAATAAAGACAAAGGAAAATCCTAAAAAGTGAATGAGAAGATTTCAGTTTTTTTTTATTCATTCAAAAATTTTGTTAAACTTTGAAGAAAATGTAAGCGAATACGTCGTCGGATTTTTTGCGCATACGACTGAGTTAAACAATAAAAAATACACATATATGAAGACTGATTCATGCACGTACAATAAATTAATAAAAATAATTTGTCTTTTGTAAAAAGATAGAAAAATTTAATGTTCTCCGAAATTCTCAAAAAAATATGGGGACGAAAACGCTGATAAGGCAGACCGCTCGCTGCGCTTCTGAATTCGTCTAAATTCGTCTCGAGGGTGCATGCACAATACAGCGCAATGCGTATGTGTAGATAGAAAATATAGATTCGGGTGTTTCAAACAGTCATACATTTTCGATAGGATTTGTATAAAATATCGATTTATGACGTCATAATTCCTTTGAGTCAAATATAGAAAAACGGATATTGACCGTTTTTCTGCATTGATAAATCTAAAATCACGTTCAAAGTGAATGTTATCTATGACAAGTGGCATTATTTTGTGACATTCAGTACATCCCATATCTCTGTTCAGTACCAAATAATTTATTTTTGACTTTGACCCACCAAAATACCCAATTACAGCTAAGTATTTGACAATAAGACATAGAGGTTTGCCATAGACTAAATTACTAGAAGTATGAAGGTACATATAGTAAATTGTGCTTCAAGGCGTAAAGGTAATAGTTTTAACGTGAGGGCGCTACTTTGAATCCAGAGCGAAACGAAGGATGCCACAATAGAATCACGAGCGTAGCGAGGGATTCTACGGTGGAATCCTGAGTGAAGCGAGGGGTTCAAGTATATCGCCCGAGATAAAACTATTACCGTTCACCGTGTAGCACATTCTTCTTTTCATCTCCATCTATGAGGAAAATTTGCAAATATATACCTAACGAAAGTAGAATACCTAGGTTTATATAGCTAATCAGGGTTTAACAGACAGTTACTAACCTTTATTTGGTGGCGTTTTCACTGAATAAGTACTATGAAAATATTTTTTTAAGGACCACCACATCTTATACATTTTCCAGTTATTAAAATCGTTTCATTACTTTTTCCTTGTGTGTTAATTCTTTATATACTCGTATTTAAATATGTATATTATACGTAAACTTCATATTTACTATCGGCCTCATCAAGAAATTAGTCACATTTAAAATAGTTGTGAAAATAACCTAATAGTTTCATAATAAAATTACTATTTAAATCAAAGACAACAATTGCGCGTTTTTATTGGTTTTTAATAAATTATTATTTTGAAGCAAGAGAACCAAAACATTTTTGCCTACAGTCATCCACGTAAAATGTGTTGTATTCCAATTTCAAAAAATTACGACGCCCTTGCCTATATTTTATAATTTTAAAACTAAATTATTATTTTTTTTAGCTGACTGCCAATATTATTTTTGATTCTACATTCGTGTTCGGTTTTCAAATGGTGTTTTAACGCCTAGGGAATTTACTTTTTACTTTTCAGTGTCTAGAGAATTACCAGTGACTTTAGCCCCAAATATTTGGGATAAAATCATCGTTTTTCGAATAGATGAGATGAAAAGGTACATTATTGCTCTTTGGTATAAACTTCATAGATTAAAAATATTGCATTTATTGCCATTTGCTTTCATGTCGATGAATTGATATGTTTCGTTATTAAACGTGGCAATCTAGAATCAATAGTCAGTAAAACGTACCTTGCAACCACCAACGGTGTTTACACAAATACCGTTCTATTTATTTGTAAAGCTCTCCCGGGGGTCCGGGTGGAACGTCAGCTTAATATCAAATGAAGGTCGGAAGCATCCGAATCGATTAAAGATTCTATAGACATATTCAAACATTGCTTGATTTAAAGGCAAATTTTGTTTGGGACAATATGGTAGGTGGGGTGGGTCACAATGAATGTTTTTAGAAATATTGACATTTTAGCTGTTTTTAGTTTTAGAAAACCTTCTTGAAGTTTACATCGAGCAAAGCTCGGTCGCCCATAATATGTATCATTAAACAAGATTACGTCTATGCAACTCACTACCACTTACTATCTGACGCGCCCAAACGCTAGCCAGCTTCAAATCCCAAGTTAAATCCCATTTTCTATCCATAAGAAAGGTAAAACTCCTTCCCTTGTTTCCACTTACTTTTTTCATCTTTGTCCTGTTATTTATCTTTATGTAAGTTGTATGTATTTAAGTAGGTATGATTTTGAGTATGATTTATATATATATATATATATACATCGTGTTAATGAAAAAACGCAAAACCTCTCAGACAAGAGAAACCCCAGCCCATGTAACTGAACAACTTTCACGAAATCCAAACAAAAAATCGGATTTTTATACAAATTGACTCGATCAGCTCATCAGTTTGTATGAAAATTCAAATTATTTTTTTTATTTTCGTGAAAGTTGTTGGACAAAAGTTGTTTAGTTACATGGGCTGAGGGGTACCGGGTAATCGTGTTAATGAAAGAACGAGTTCTTTCACTAACACGATGTATATAATATATATATGTCGTAGTTGAATGGTATAATCCGCTAATTCACTAAACCTCTAGCTGTTTGGCATTACAGCTCGGTTTTTAAACCAGCGAACCCTAATACGCGGAATGGAATGAACGACTTGTATTCATCTATGCGGCTAGAGGAGTTGTTGAACAATTCGATCTAAAGAAATTATATACTAAGTACATATATTTAGAATGCCTACGAAGTTGCAATGGCTAACGAGCGAAGCGAACGTGTTGCGGCAGCGGCCGGCGAGTGCTGGAGGAATTTTCTATTAATTTGACTAGGTTAGGGTATACCTATAGGTTAGGTTAGGTTAGAACTGCGACCAACACACGCACGAGCCGAGCGAGCGAAGCAAGCGTGCCAGCGGCCGTCGAGTGATAGAAAAGTTCTATCCATTTTACTAGGTTAGGGAAAACCTATAGCAATAAAAATCGTGGATCGTGGAAAATCTTTATTCTAATAGACACCCAGTTATATTTCATTATGGTAACCCTACACCCTTCCTTATCATGCATGTGTCGCAGTTGGATTGTTTAATGGTTTCGTCAAACAGCGGATTACCGCTACTGTTTCACAAAACCGCTAGCCGTTTGGAAACGTGGTTAGCGGTTTCAATGAACGTAACACGTTGCGCATTCGTAGACAATCCAGCTGAACTATATTCGGCTGTTAAACAAAACCGAGCTGTAATGCCATACAGCTAGAGGTTTCGTGAATTAGCGGTTTATACCATCCAACTGCGACATATATATATATATGTTTATTATAATTATTGTATATAGCCGCCTTTTGCGCATTTCCTAGTTTTAATTAAATAAATAAATAAATATATATATATACGGACAAATCACACAGATAGAGCTAGCCCCAAAGAACAGAAATTAATAATTTCGAACTTACTTTGGGAATACTCTTAAAGTCTTATTAATTTCTGTGCTTTGGGGCTAGCTCAATCTGTGTGATTTGTCCGTATATATATATTTATTTATCTATTTACTGACTCAAGGATACTATGTTTTATAACAAATACATAGGTATATAGATAACCATCCAAGACCCAGGTCAATTTGAAAAAGATCGTTTTCCTGACATGACCGGGGATCGAACCTTGGACCTCAGATGTGACAACCTGCATGATGACCACTAGGCCACAGAGGTCGTCAAGATTGTTTTGTTATTGTGTTTATTGAACACACATATACAAATGTAACAAGTACAATGGCGGACTTGATAATAAATAAATAAATAAAATCATTTATTTCGACCAACTAGGATCAATGCATAGTATTATTAATTTTTTTTGCTCGATTGAATCATACATAATATTATTAATTTTTGTTATTGTTAAAGATTTTCTTAAGGTCCATAACTAGCCATCGATCGCCTAATGAGAAAAGTTAGCCAGAGCTTGTTAGCGAAACAATAGCACCAATGATTAACGGGCACTGGAAAATCAATACAAAAGCTTTTAACAGTTCACGCCACTGTTCTCTTTACGATATTTTTAATATTATACCTACAAATAGTAGTAGAACTGTAAACTTTAAGCTCCGATTAATGCTGGAGTTATCGTTGAACAACCATATACAGGCTGACTTTTCCACCTGCCAAGTTTTTGGAGCAAGTTCAGTCCATGATACTAAACTACTTTCCATAAAAATAATTGACGAAAAACATCAAATCATCAGTCAGCCAAACGGATTTTGTATGGGAGGACGAAACATTTTTATCGATTTTTAATAACTTTTTTATAGAAAGTAGTTTAGTATCATGGACTGAACTTGCTCCAAAAATTTGGCTGGTGTTAAAAAAGTCTCACTTTATACATTCATACCCACCTATGTATATGTACATAGGTGGGTATGCCAGTGCAAACGCCGGATTGTTACAGGAGACTCTGAGACCTTCGCTCGTATTTTTTTTTTATTTAAGATACATTTTTGCGTCCATATCACAGGGGTATAGTTCATAGTATCGCCAATCACTACATCGTTGGTCGCCGTATCGAAAATGCTCCATCGACGGGTAACTGCAGCGAGAGTACCTCATGTCGATGGATGCTGCATCGTCAGTTCAGCATACCGATGGTATGGCGATATCGACAGACACAATATCGCATCATATCGAACATTTAAATTTACCAGGAATAAATGGGAATAATTTATTTTTTTCCCTTTTTTCCGTTCCTTCCCGTTTTATATTTTTAATTTTAAAACTTGCATATTATGCATTTTATTACTAATTTTAAATCACTATAAGTAGATTTCAGACAGTGGTATTTGGGTTTTGCGGCCCTGGGCTCTGTCTGCTTAGAGCAGCAAGACTGAAAATGCTCTGTCTGCCCCGTAAATACGTGATAGTGTATCAGTATCAGTTAAATAAAAGACAGAGCAGCACTGGCGTTTGTTCAAAGCCTTGTTATTTATTGTTTGTTGTTTCACACACCAAACTTATTCCATTTCCACCTGCCACATGCATACTACGTTTATTAAACCGTCCAGCGTTCTGGCTAAGGGCTACGTCCAATTATATATTTTTTACTTTTACATTTTTATTGTTTTATTCTATGCTGGTCTGATCTTTACACTGTTAAAAATTATGTAATTTTACATGCAAAAAATTATATAAACCTGTAAATGTAACAGTGTAGCGGTTCCCGGTAGAGTAGAGTTACAACTTAGGAAACACAAGCTGAACAAAGCTTATAAACATCAGTGAGACCTCTCCAACCCGCCTGGCCAGCGTGGAGAGTGTAGGCTAAATCCTCTGACTGCTCTGGCTAATATATGGCTCTGGTAGTACAGAGAGGGCCGTGCAGCCGTCCCGCAGTGGAGACTAAAAAATACCTGATGATGATGCTGCGGTCTGAGAAAAAAAAAAAACGTAGAATGTACCAGCTGCTTCTCCTACCACGTAGATTGTGAAGTGTTCATTTGGATCAAGGATCCATTTTAGGGTTTCGTACCCAAAGGGTGCCAACGGGACATACACATATAAAGTAGTGGTACGATTGAAGTAAGAACCTTAACAAGATGCCTGATATTTACCATGAGGAACTAGGTACTATAAGTATTTAATAATTTTAAGCAACCAAATTATGTATTAATAGTAAATTGTACCACAAGGCGTAAATGTAGTATTTTTAGGGCGAGGGCGCTACTTGAATGTAGAGCTCTAATAAGATACTCTAATTAGCAAAGGTATATACATTCCTAGTACATCTACATATACCTTACTTGATCAGAGTTTAACATGCAGTTAATAACCTTTATTTGGTGTCGTTTCCACTAAAGAAATATAAAAAAAACATTTTTCGAGGCCCACCACTTATAAATTTCTAGTCATTAGAATCGATAACGATTCATATAGTTTTCTTGGTGCGTGGAAAAATAATTTTTGACCTCCCATACAAGTTGTCAGTGTCGATCCTACATCCACATCGTTATATATACCCCGGCGCGGCAAGGCCGGTGACATTCTGAGTATTTTCGATTTGCCGCTACACGCGCGTCTCGATTGATTGACTCCCAGATACAACAACGTTACGATTTCCATTTATATGAAGATTTCAGAAATTTGTTCGTCATATGTATACCCGAGGGATTTACGAAGATTTAGAAGCTTTCCTGAAACATAAATTTTACCTGAATTGGTTGACTTGCTGTATGTTTACTAGATATACGAAATTTGTCGGTTGCAGACTGTGGTTGTGCGCATGACACCACCCTATTTAGTCGGAAATAATGCATCCGTGTGATCTATTATATCTATAGGATGTAACGAAATATTTTCGGAATGAACTAATTAAGCCCTTTCTTTTGATAGGGACACGCTGTGGTTTGATTTATTTTATTTTTATGTTCATTACTTTATGTCGTATAGAGGGCGCCATATTGAATTACTGTGACTGAGTTTTATTTTCATTTGTCGTTCAAGCAGTACGGCTTTGGAACGCCTTACCAGTCAGCATCCGGAAAGCTCAATCTCGTATTGCGTTTAAGAGAGCAGTGCGTGCACATTATTTACGAAAAGCTGTCAGAGGCTATATAATTAGTATAAGTATATGTAGTTTATGTATGTGTATAGTTTTTTATTTTTATTTTTTTATAATTATTTATGTATATTTTTTTGTAGATTTATCCGAGACATATACAGGCTGACTTTTAAACCACCATCCAAATTTTTGGAGCAAGTTCAGTCCATGATACTGAACTACTTTCTATAAAAAAAGTTATTAAAAATCGATGAAAATTTTTCGTCCTCCCATAGAAAATCCGTTTGACTGAGCGCTGATTTGTATGAAAAGGCGAATTTTTGTTTTAGTTTTTCGTTAATTTTTTTTATGGAAAGTAATTCAGTATCATGGACTGAACTTGCTCCAAAAATTTGGCTGGTGGTTTAAAAGTCAGCCTGTATATATATATATACTTGTTATATTGAATAATAAGTTTACCTGTTCTGTTTTTTTTAGTTTATGTTGTACTAACCCCAAAAGATTACACTCTCAGCATCACCTGTTGGTTGACTGGTAGAAAAGGCCCCTGGCCTTAAGTCCGCCATTTACATTTATTGTAATGAAGTTAAATAAATAAATAAATAAAAAATACATATATACTCGTATAGCCTCTTACCAACGGACAGCCAAGACGCTTCCAAAGGGGTGTCATAAAAGATACAAGATAAACATATAAACATAGGTACATACATAGCAGCGGCGGAAACACATAACCCTCCTTTTGGCTGCGCATTAATTGGGTAGAGTCGCGTGATGTTAATCGATACCCTAATTTTCGTAGGTACTCCCTGTCATCACGCACATAGTTAATTAGGTACCGTAATATCGGTAACTTTCTTTAAAATAACAATACACGAAAAAGTCTCTGCAAAGGTCGTATTATTAAAATAAAATAAAAAAGGCTTATTATGCCAAAACCTTACAATTAGGTATAATTAATATTTCAATTTACATTTTTTTACTTCATATTATTCTATTTTGGAAGTCGCCTCTGCGCCTCTATTTTCTGTTTCTTGCTTGCCTCACACAATCTGAACCACATCTTTTCTTAAATACGTTGGCCAGCGCATTCTTGGCCTTTCTTTTTCTATCCATTCTTTAACTCTTTTTGTCCATCTTTCATTATCTAATCTACATACATACTCGTAATATGCCCGGCCTATTTCTATTTAAGATTCCTTATTCTTTCTATTCCGTCCGTGATCCTAGTTCTCCTTCTTATCGATTCATTAGTGTTTCTATGCGTGCCGCAAAGATGAATCAATCAAAGAATCAAATATTTATTCAGTACCTAAATGAAATGAAAACAAGATGAGGATAGACTAGGCATACATCAGAGAAAGATGGATGAAGTATGTTAAATTTAAGATAGATAATCTTAAACATAACATACTCCGCTGCATCTTTCTGATGTACTGAAGTTCAAGACAGATATAATCTTAAACTTAACATACTCCTCTCCATATTCCTCTGATGTACGGCCGGTCTTTCCTCATCTTGTTTTCGTACAGCCCCTGTTTATTTAAAAGGTCGTATTAGGTACTGAATAAATATTTGATTCTTTGATTGATTCATCTTTGCGGCAGGCACGAAAGGAAACGATTGAAGGCTGATTTGTTCGACGAAAAGCATCTCAAGGAAATCTATTATTTATTGCTCTCACGTAACGGCCTAGGCGTAATAACAAGCACTTATCGCATCCTATAAATCACATGATTTTGATTAAACTTTGTCGATGGATTTCTGGTAGTGGTTTCTCTTCTCAGCCATCCGACGAAACACGAAGTTTTCCGAGGGACATTAGTGGCACTGTAAGTATAAGGTAGGTACCGTTTTAAAAAATCATATAGTACATGATAACATTAAGAGGCATTTTACATTTTACACGTGGTACATTTAATCACATTTGACATACGATCAAACATTCAACAAAAAATTTTTCATTGTGCGAGCGAGACAGCCAACGAAGTGTGAAATAGGTATTACCTACTCGGTAATGAATACATATTGTTCACTTTGATAATTTGTGGGCAAATCGTCAAACTGGGCCAATTGAGATCTGTCTGGCTGGGCATATACATTTTTACATCACGATAACGCGGCATTTCATGATAGCCTATGTATGTATCTTATAAAAACAATATCGTTCAAAAATTAACTATTGACCATTTTGTAGGTTTAAGACATTTTGTTAAATCTCTCACTTCATATAAACAGGATCTTTTTTCCCATTGCATATTTTTTACAGTGAGATCTCAGCCAAGACGATACTGATTAGTTACATAGATCTAATAAAAAACACTGGCCTGGATACGTCGGATACGCCCAAAACTGGTGTAAGATTTATCTAAAAAGAATATTATTTAGTGTAAATTGTAAATTTTTTTTGGGTTGGTTTAAAATGCCAAACCGGCTTGGTTTGGCATTTTACCAACCAAAAAAAAAAATTACACGCCAATAATGTTTATACCAAGTTTATACAGTTATACACCCTATTTTACAAACAAACGCCTTCTTTGAAAAGTGTACCAATTCCGAGATGAACACGTTTTCTGTAGCGATTTGACGACGTGCACGTTCTACGTCAAACCTCTTGGAATCACTGCAAGACATAAATTCGAGACAATATCGAATTGTTAAAATTTTACAACAGCCAATGCAAGAATAAAATAAATATTTTTAACAGCCAATGCAAGACATTTTTATAGCCAATTCAGGACAATGCATGCATAAAAATTAACTACTTATTTGACTATTTTTCCTATGTCCCCTGGGTTACGTAGGAAAATAATTAAAATTAGTTATATATATTTATTTATAATATACCCGTGTGGTTCCGGGTTAGAATAGGACCACTCCATCTCTTCCTGTGGATGTCGTAAGAGGCGACTAAAGGACTAAGCACAAATATCTCGTGCTACAATTGCATTCCCAAGGAAGGTTTACGTCGGGCGGCGGCCGGTCGTAAAACTATAGCCAAATCATTTAAAATGCATGTCATATTTGGAGAAGAAAAAGCGGGAAAGCGCACCCCGGGCTCTGAAGCAGCACAGCTGAGGATGCAACCGGGAATGCGCTTAGACGAAGAAGCTAGACTTATTTATAATATAATTACCGTTAGACCGCTACAGTGCTTCTCCATCCCGCTCTGTCTTGAGCAACGCGCTTCACTTCGGGCCAAGACAGCCCCATTGTCTTCATCTTCGCCGCTACCGATCGTCGCCAGGTTTGCTTTGGTCGACCACGCTTCCTCTTTCCTTGAGGGTCCATTCCAATCCCTGTCTCGAAATGTGAGGAGGCTCCCTCCTGAGCGTGTGGCTGATCCACGTCAATTTACCACGCTCTATTTCACGGGTGGCCAACACGTCGACCGCGGTCGACCGGTCGACCGCGGCAACATATTCGGTAGCCCGCGGTGGGTCCGCAGATTATAGGTATAGGATATGAGATGAGACCTAAGAAAATCTAATAAAATAGTTTTAAAAAGCGCGCCATGGTCGCAGCGCGCGCGACTTCCCCGTTCCGCGATCATTCGGGAAATATCGGCGGCGCTCGGAAGATTCGGAGCGGTCAGCATGTTGCGTTCTCACCCATACATACCACGCGACGATGTTCGTTGGCCCAGCGCGGCGACGAGTGAATTTACTTTTAATTGCGCAGTCAACGTTTAGCGCACAGGCGGTCTATTGATATTATCCTGCAATGGATTAAGAATCCATCCACTTGCTTGTGTATTGCGCATATATAATTTTTGTGCAAGTGCCCGCATTTTTATTTTATTACTTATTGAAGTAATGAAGTAATTTCGCTAGTGTTTCGCAAATTTTGTTGATTGTTGTTTTGAATATTTTTGATAATATTGAAAAGATAACGTTTAATATGAGTGGGCAGGGCTGTTCAAGTGCGAAAAAAAGCAAGACGTATCATTATCACAGTGAGTGGGAAGAAGAGTTCTTTTTTGTTATGGTCAAAGATAAATGCATTTGCCTTATTTGTAACTCAGCTGTAGCACTACCAAAAAGAGCAAATGTTGAAAGACACTTCAAGACTACACACAAGAAATATGTCACAGATTATCCGGCCGGCAGTGAAATTCGGAAGACGAAAGTACGGGAGTTAAAAACTAACTTAGGTGCTCAGCAATCGTTGTTTAAGAAATCAGACACAAAATCAAAAGCAGTGACTTTGGCATCATTCGTAGTTACAGAAATATTGATTAAAAGAAAAAAGCCTTTCGACGACGGAGAATTGATCAAAGAAGCTATGGTAAAGGCAGGAGAAGCTCTTTTTCATGATTTTAAGAACAAAAAGGAAATTCTTTCGTCAATCAACGATATTCCACTGTCACGAAATACTGTAATGCGCCGCACGAAGCCATCAGTAAAAATTTGGAAGATTTGCTGAATGAAGATTTACAAAAGTGTTGTTATTTAGCACTCCAGTTTGATGAATCTACGGATGTAAGTGATATTGCTGAATTGTGCATTTTTGTGCGCTTGGTTTTTGAAGATATGACTGCTAAAGAAGAGTTATTGACCATTATCCCAATGAAAGGCCAAACAAGAGGTGAAGATATTTTCAAGTGCTTCAAGAGCTTCATCACCAATACCGATTTTCCAATTCACAAATTGGTTGCTGTTACAACAGACGGAGCTCCTGCTATGTTAGGGCAAAGAATTGGTTTTATCACATTGTGCAAAAATGATGATGCCATTCCTAGCTTTACTAGTTATCACTGCATCATACACCAGCAAGCTTTGTGCTCAAAAATTCTAAATGCTGATGATGTTATGAAAATCGCTTTTAAAGTTGTGAATTCTATTCGAGCCAGAAGTTTGCAAAGGCGTCAATTTCGAGCTTTACTTGAAGAAGCAGAGGCACCATACGGAGATCTTTTGTTGCATACAGATGTAAGGTGGCTGAGCCGTGGCGCTTTTTTGAAAAGATTCCGCCAGTTACTTCCAGAAATAAAAGCTTTCTTGCAGTTAAGAGGGGAAGATGTTCCAGTGCTAGAAGATGAAAAATGGTTGATGAAGTTGGCTTTTCTTTGCGACATTACAGAAAAACTAAATGATCTAAATTTAAACTTGCAAGGTAAAGACAAAACTTTGATTGATATGACAAGTTCAGTAAAAACTTTCAAAGAAAAAGTCCAGATGTTTGCATCCCAACTAAGAAGAGGTGAATTAAAGAATTTTAAAAGTATGGAGGAAGAGTGCAATCAAAACGCAAATCGCGATTTCCAAAATTACGCTGAACAACTGGACGATTTGCATCAGGAATTTGAAAGACGTTTCGCTGAATTCACAGCTTTGGAAGAAATCATCAGTTTTATGGTATTTCCTTTTAACGAAAGTATTGACGTTGACTCTGTGTCCATCAAAATAAGCCAATTAATCGATGCAGAACCTGTTGCGATCGAAGAGGAAGTTGTCAAACTCAGGTGCGACATATTCTTAAAAGCAAGAGCGTTTGATAACACGGATTTCTGGAAACTAATGCACGAAGAGAAGTTTCCATGCCTACGAAAAGTAGCTTTGTATTTAACAGCGTTTTTTGGGTCGACCTACCTCTGTGAATCAACTTTTTCTACAATGAACGCAATAAAAACAAAACATCGTTCCCGGTTGACTGATGACCATTTAACTTCGTGTGTGCGCATCGCAGTAAGTTCATACACTGTGCAACATGACAAACTTGTCGAAAATATGCAGTGCCAAGCATCTACAAGCAAAACACATTGATCATAAGATGAATAATATAATAAATATCAAATAAAAGTATGTTTCTTGAGTTTCATTTCAAATTAAAAAAAAACGTCTTAGCATTTTTGCTTAGTGCTTATGACAGGTAGACCGCAATGAGGTAGAAAATTTTAATGGTAGACCGCACACTCAAAAAGTTTGGCCACCCCTGCTCTATTTGATGGTCGACCGGTGTCTCGTCGCACAGCTGCCATGCACAGACGTTCATTAGATATCTTTTCAGTATCATTCTTTTCTTTTCAATATCTGTCGACGGCAGCGATTAATGCAGACTTGGATCTACTGCGTGCTGTCTCTGGTCACTTTCCACGTTTCGCACCCACATAGCAGAACGGTTTTTATTATTGGAGCGCATTGGAGCAAAAGATTTTGAGTTTTACTCGGCAAGTAAACTTCCTAGATCCTAGAGCTCGAGCTACCAATAGTATATATATATATATCCTATAATCCTCCATATGGGGCGGAGTTGCGCGAAGTTGGCATAAACTTAGCAACTCTAGAATTAATGTCCTCTTCTGTTGCTCCACATTGCGACACGACTCTCCCCAGGTACGTAAACTGTCACGGTGTCAAGAGTTAATGGCAGCAAGTTCCTTCCTTTTATACGCATCGTTGTCTTACCGCGTTGGCTTTAAGGCCTATATACCTTTCCCGCTTCACGCTGGGGGTCATCCAGTTTGGTTTGCAAATCTCCGTGCTCGTGGCCAAGCAGACAGAGGTCATCAACGTAGTCTAGGTCGTCCAACTGATTTGGAGTGGTCACTCAACCCTGACTCTATACCACGTCGCTCGCTTGCCGTCGTTCACTTTATGCAGCACATCATCTAACACGATGTGGAAAAGCCGAGGCGACAATAGACAACCCTGTCTAACACCTGCGTGAACTGCGATGTTTACTTATAACAAACCGTCGTGAGCTACCCTGCTCTGCTCACGAAGGTCTGTTATCAGCAGACATCAACAACGACAAGAATTAACTATCTAAGGCCTTGTCCTTGGCCTGTCCATCGAAAATAAACTGCTATTAGTCGTCACCGCGTCCAGTGCTCCGCATGAACGATGCATGGTGGTCTCCTAACGATATTACAACCTGAACCCTATGTATAGTATACGTGAGTAGGTAGCCCGTTTGACAATTAAGTCGTGAATTTCGAAACAATACAGCGCAAACTCGCTAACAGCATATAAGTTACTCGCTTTCATATCGTAATACTTACTATAGATTTTATGGAAGAAATGATCTTATCTAGCACTCGATTCTTTTTATCATTTCGAATTTCGGTCGGATATAGAATATTCTATATTCGGCTATAAACCGAGCGGGCGTCTCGCGCCTTATCAGCTACGCGCAGCCGCTCAAATTTGAATTTAGAAAAAACGACACCAATTTATATGTTAAAAACGCACCCAAAGTGAGATATTTCGCATCTTCCTCGAGCTTATAACAACGTTTTTAGGGTTCCGTAGCCAAAGGCAAAAAACGGAACCCTTATGGATTCATCATGTCTATCTGTCCGTCCGTATGTCACAGCCACTTTTTTCGAAAGTATAAGAACTATACTGTTGAAACTTGGTTTGTAGATGTATATGTATAGAAAAAAACAATAAATTTTGGGGGTTCCCCATACTTAGAACTAAAACTCAAATTTTTTTTTACATCAAACCCATACGTGTGTGGTATCTATGGATAGGTCTTCAAAAATTATATTGAGGTTTCTAATATAATTTTTTTCTAAACTGAATAGTTACCGCGACAGACACTTCTAAAGTGGTAAAATGTGTGTCCTTCCCCCCCCCCCCCCTGTAACTTCTAAAATAAGAGAATGATAGAACTAAAAAAAATATATGATGTACATTACTCATGCACGGACTCTCATACAATGTGAAAAAGTGTAAGTACATGGTCTTTAAGGCCGTCGGTAAGTGTCCTGAAAATACCCCTGCTGTAACCCTTAATGGTGTAAATTTAAAAAAGGTAACCACGTATAAATACTTAGGGCATATTCTTACTGACGACCTTAAAGACGATGCTGATGTAAAAAGGGAGCGGAGGGCTTTGGCGATCCGAGGTAATATGCTGGCCCGTAGATTCGCCCGCTGTAGCGTCCAAGTCAAGATAACTTTATTTATGGCATTTTGCCAGGGTTTCTACACGGGTGGTATGTGGGCCTGTTGCACCAAAAGATCGCTAGATGCTATCCGCGTCCAATACAATGATATTTTTAGAATGTTGTTGAGACTCCCTCGGTTCTGTAGTGCCTCTGAAATGTTTGCGGAGGCCAGAACGGACAGACTTCATGCCGTGATCCAAAAAAAAATGGCATCACTGTTAAGAAGAGTGAGGTCGAGTCACAACAGCATTCTAAAAACTGTGGCGGATAGACTGGATTCGCAAATAATGGGACACCTTGTGCAGGGGACCATGCCGGTGGCCTCATATGGTCAAAGGCATGCCTGCAGGGCCCTCTGTACACAGAGGTTGCATTATATGTTACCAATTTACTGTATAAGTACTAACACTAGTTTTAAGTTACTGTAATACTAACAAATCATGGATCATGGTTATCCGCATAAAAACAATTGAATTGAATTGAATTACCATGCAAACTTCCACCGAAAATTAGTTTGAACGAGATCTAGTAAGTAGTTTTTTTTTAATACGTCATAAATCGTAAACCACAATTTACCTTTAGAACTTTTATATTATGTTACTTGCTGCTACGGAACCCTTCATGGGCGAGTCCGACTCGCACTTGGCCGATTTTTTTCCAGACTTCTAGGCACCCCACTTCAATTACATTTAGAGTTCCAAAGTCCCTAGACGGAACTTTTATAATTATAGTTTTGTTATGGTTCTTACAAGCAAGCGCCAGTAATTTGGGTCACGTTACAATGTAATCAGAATGTATAATGTATTTATTTATATTTTATAATAGTACAATAAACCGCCATGGACCCTGGATTAAGCAAAGCGAACAGTCATAATTTACCCAGAATTGACGTTGTTAAGCTTTTTCGATTCAATTGCTTCTCGTGATTGCAATGTTAAAACATCCATGTAAAAATACAACAATTATATTAATATTTCAGTTTAGTACACACCGATGAGGTCAGAATTACAAAGTGTGAATATACTTTGAAATAATACCAAATAGTTACCAAATAATTAATTACTAAATAGTCAAGATATAGTTTAAAAAACAAAAAAGCGGCCAAGTGCGAGTCGGACTCGCCCATGAAGGGTTCCGTAGCAGCAAGTAACATAATATAAAAGTTCTAAAGGTAAATTGCGGTTTACGATTTATGACGTATTAAAAAATAACTATCTATGATACCGAGACCGCTTTAGTTTTAGTTGAAAGTACATACTTTGAGGTATATACCACATTATTTTCAGAATTATTTTAGTAATATATCAAAAGTTACGGTGGGGGGGACACCTCAAATTTTAAATTTGTATTAGATTATCTCAAGACTGGGGGGTTTGATCTACATAGTTTCAAAGCAGTTTTTGTTGCATTTTAAAAGACCTTTTCAACGATACCCCACACGTTGGGGTTAGATCAATTTAATTTTTTAAATTCACTTTTTCGTTGTATGGGAGGGGAAAAAGGGGAGGCTGAAAAAAAAACATTTATTCATAATTTTTAAAACTAACTTTTGGAACTTGAATATCTATCTCTCCACCAATTTTCGTGACAATCGGTGCAGTAGCGGCGGAGTACGAGCCCGGACGGACAGACGGACGGACGGACATGACGAAACTATAAGGGTTCCCTTGTGCAAGGGTTGTGGACTACGGAACCCTAAAAACGACTGCGGGGAAATTCTTGTTAAAAAAGTACATTTATCCAGTTAATATGAGCAAAGCAGTGTGTAACACAGCTAATGTAATATATTTTTGAAATATTGTCGTTATTATGCCTATACTAGAGGTCGCCATATTGAATTTAGTGTGACGTCACATAGCCTATAATCGGCGGACAGCCAAGACGCTCCCAAATATATATCGATATATAAAATAAAATAAATAAATAATAAATAAAATAAATCTCATTTGTCAATATACCATGGATATCATGGAAGATAAGACGGAACAGACGAACATACATAGGGACGAAACACAAAACCTTTCCTTTTGGCTTCGCCGGAGTCGGGTAAACAGAAAAAAATTGCGTCTATAACTCTTCTTTGTTGCATGGTAAGTAAATGAGCTCAAAACGTCACAAATACCCACAACACATTTACATAGACTGCTAAAATACCCTTCATTTTGTCTATACCGTAGTTGGGTAAAAATATTGGAAGCCTGAGCTCACATATTACAAAAATCGGGCACTTTTCAGCCTGTGACTTATGATACGCCGTATTGAAACACTTGAAGGCTGGGGCCGGGACTCCATCAAAACGAAGCTGAGCGGAAGGAGTCGACTAAAGATGTGTTTCAGGATATATTAATTTATTAGCTTTTTCTTCCTGATGTGCTTGCATAATCTGAATAAACGTACTGAATAAACTGATTTAGTTTTTAATTATATATCTTTTTAATGTAAAAGACACACGAATATATAGTGCCTCGCCCCATAAAATAGAGAATAAAGGTGCCGATGGTCACATTTTTATACAATAACTTAAGGTTAAACTTAATAAATTAGGTCATTATCAGGTCTTTTTTAGTCTCCATTGCAGGAGCACGACGCTCTCTGTACTACCAGAGCCATATACTCGTATTAGCCAGAGCAGTCAAAGGATTTGGCCTACACTCTCCACGCTGGCCAGACGGGTTGGAGAGGTCTCATTGATGTTTATAAGCTTTATTTAGCTTGTTTCCAAAGTCGTCTTCTACGACATCTACAGGAAGACTTGGAGTGGTCATATTCGTATACAAATTAGGTCAATATTAATTACTCATTAATCTTAGTTTGAGCTGGATTGTAATGATGATATAAGCTCACTTTTTACCCGACTACGGCAAAACAAACGGAAGAGTAATGATTTTAGCAGCCTATGTAGGTATGTGTGTGGAAATGTGTGTTTCACCAAACTGCTTATCCAATTTTCACAAATAAGATGACAATCGATTCTTCATTATCGTCCAGGTGACATAGGCCAATTACCTCTTTCTTCCCATTTCCTCTCGCGGGTCTACTGGAAGAAATTTCTTAAGAAATAAGTAATATTTTCCTTATTTTTTATGTTCTATGTTTGTAAATTGAATAAATAAAATAAATTTAAAAAAAAATAGGCTACGATCTGTGGGGGAGTATCAAATGAAAGGGCTTAACTAACATATGTCAAATGTACCTAAGTAAATATTTAAGCCGTAAATAAAAAAAAACATGCAAAATGGCTGCCGAGCTTGAATTAATTGGATAATTTATACTTTTTAGTAAGATTTTTCCTATAGTAGGGATTTACATTTTTAAACGTACTAAAATCTTGTTTGAATATTATAGGTATTACGTCAAAAAAGGTAAATAAAATGGTTGACGTGAAGTCTTTTTTAGCCCAACCCCAATTAAGTGGTTTTAACGAGTCAGTATCGTTCGTTAGTGTGACATGCTCGTCCGCTGCCGCGCCAGTGGTTTCTTTTTTCAAACAGAAATTAAAAGTCACCGGACACCGCGCAGATTCGGAATCACCATACAAATAGGCACTTTTAGGGTTCCGTACCCAAAGGGTGCAAACGGGACCGTATTACTGAGACTCCGCTGTCTGTCCGTCTGTCACAGGACTCTATCTCTTGAACCGTAACCGTTGCTAGACACTTGAAATTTTCTCCGATTATGTATTACTGACGCCGCTATAACAACAAATACTAAAAATAAAAAATAGTTAAAATTTAAAGGGGGCGTCATACAACAAACGTGTTTTTTCTGCGTTTTTAACTAGATCTTTATAATAGTATTACCTAGATACTTTAAATTTTCACAGATTATGTATTACTATGGCTGCTATAACAACAAATACTAGAAATAAAAAAAGTTAAAAATTAAAGGGGGTCGTCATACAAGAAACGTGTTTTTCCAGCGTTTTTAACTCGATCTTTATAATGGCACTAACTAGATACTTGAAATTTTAACCAATTATGTATTACTGTGACTACTACAACAACAAATACTAAAAATAAGATAAAGTTAAAAATAAAAGGGGTTCGTCATATAAGAGACGTGTTTCTTCAGCGTTTTAAAACATTGGACGGTGGTACGGAACCCTTCACGTACGAGTCCGACTCGCACTTGACCGTTTATTAGTCATATAGCTCAACCATCTCCACAAAAGCTAAGCGGGGTGCAACATGTGCAAGCAACATCATCATCCGAGCGTATTTCTGGCTGCGTACTCAGCGGTAACGCTTGAGAGAGTCCGCTACCTAACCTAAGTGATTTGACGAGGTTACTGGTTTTTACACAGAGCGACTGCTGTCTGACCTCCGCAACCCAAAGGGTAGATCAGAATCAATAGGTTTAAACAAACGCTAGATGGCGTTCGGGACCCACAGCTGTACGTGCCTTCCGATGGTATGATCTTTCTTTTCGGATACTAAGGTGATTCAAGCCTGCAATATCCTTACTAGACTGGAAAAAACTTTTGTATCCTACCCACTGAGATTTAAACCCACGACCTCCGGATTACAAGGCCACTTACCTTGGCCACTGGACTAAGAAAGCAGTCGGGGTATAGATGTGTCAATAGTCAAAAATCTTTTTGTAGTTCAATGACTGTTCGGCACGCTCAATGCTCATCTCTACACATCCATAATGGAGTGCCCGCTGAAAGGCGAAAAAATACGCAGCAGTTGTTTCAATGAAAAATAACACGTCATTAATCATAAGGATGAAAGGAAGTGGCAGCACTGAGCGACAAAAGTGTATACTTACTATACATCGTGTTAAAGAACGCAAAACCTCTCAGATGGTACCTCAGCCCATGTAACTGAAAAACTTTTGTTCAACAACTTTCACGAAAATAAAACTAAAAATTGAATTTTCATACAAACTGATCAGCTGATCGAGTCAATTTGTATGAAAATCGGAATGTTTTTTTTGGATTTCGTGAAATATGTTGGACAAAAGTTGTTCAGTTACATGGGCTGAGGTACCATCTAAGAGGTTTTGCGTTCTTTCATTAACACGATTCGATGTATATAAAATAGAATCGTGTTTGCACTTTGGCTGAGGCACGACAGTTTTTCCCACAGCCCTATAATTTTTTTACTGTGTAAAAAGACTAGATTACGTTAACTGTCATTCACAAGAGTAAAAGGGTTAGCGATTAAAGTGACATGTGGCAAGTCTTTATAGTACAAGTATCAGCCGTTATTAGCCGGGCTCGTATTCCGTCACAGGCAAAATCTGATATTTCAAATTGAAAACTGTGTTGATTTATAAATATCAAGAAACATGGTATAGTGCTGCATTACCAAAAGGAAATAATCCGGATGAATACACGTACGTGTAAACAATTCATTTCTGGTCATATTTTACATGACGCTATGTGTATCTTGTATTGTATGTGTACCTGGTTTTGTATATGCCTGGTTTTGCCCCTTATTATCCACTAGCTTTTGCCCGCGGCTTCGCTCGCGTATACCACGGTAACATACTTTTTTCCGGGATGAAAGGTTCCCTATGTCCTTCTAAGTGCTCCTAACTATATCTATGCGAATTTTTTAAGAAAATTGGATCAGTAGATAAAGCGTGAAGAGGTAACAAACAAACAAACAAATATACAAGCTCACTTTCGCATTTATAATATTAGTTAGGATAAGGATTAGGATATCCGCATTAAAAATAACAAGATATAAGTTTTAAACAAGTAATTATTAAAAAAAACAAAAAACCCGACTGCCAACATATAAGTTGCATATATTTTTGTAATCCTTGTATAAAACCCTTTAATTTGATGCCTAACTCCTTCGACACACTCGATAGATTTTGAATAAAAAAAATTTTCGAAGACATAATTTGGTGTCAAAATTCGCCATTTTTGATTATTTGAATTTTTGATATACCCAGTGTCACTCAAAGTTAGTTAGTTTAGGCTATAGAGCGTGCCAAAGAAATTTACATACAAACATAGATATATACACTCGAAAAACATAACCCTCCTTCTGGCGCAGTCGGGTAAAAAGTTAGGATCAGTTCACATTGAAACGAGACGTGACGCGACGCGGCGTGCACTTTATGAAATAGCAATACAAAATAGAACTTTATTTACTAAACAAAAAGATACAAATTTTATACAAACATACTATCACGTCTTTATCCCTAATGGGACAGACAGAGCATTTTGGGTCTTGCGGCCCTGGGCTCTGTCTGCTTAGAGCCGTAAGACAGCGTAATGGTGGGCGGGAAGGTGGAAAAAGGAACCAAAATAGTGAAGTACTAGCCGCATCGCCTAATAAGATAATTAGCATTTTCGCCCGTCCCTCGATCGGCTTCTACGATCTGCGAGGAAAGAGAAGCAGCTGGTACATTCTAAGTTTTGTATTTTCTCCCAGACCAATACAATGCAATACAATACAAAACCCTTTATAAAAACTAGGAAATGCGCAAAAGGCGGCCTTATCGCTAAGCAATTTCTTCCAGGCAACCTCGTTTAAATAGAAAAAAAATATGGGAAATTAGGTATTGCGGGGTGGTAAATATAATAAACATACTTATATACAATAATTATAATAAACATACATACATCTTATACTTAAATACATACAACTTACACAAAGAAAACATAACAGGACAAAATGAAGAAACTAAGTGGAAACAAGGGAAGGAGATTACCTTTCATAAGGATAGAAAATGCGATTTTACTTGGGATTGAAAGTTGGCTAGCGTTTGGGCGCGTCGGATAGTAAGTGGTAGTGAGTTCCACAGACGTACGGCTCGAACAGAGAAAGACCAACTTGGAAGTCCTTCCAAATCTTTTTTTCATAGTTTTTATCGAATACCTACATACAAATGTACGTTGGTAGACATCGTATTATACTAGGTGTATGCAGAACTCAAAATCTAAAAATATTTATAAAATAAACATAAAGTAAGTTCCCTGTTGTTAAAAGCGAGTAGTAAGCGCTACACGCGAAACGCGCGAAAGTAAACGTTGTTTTCTAGATAAATGCCATTTGAGCAATTCACGTATTTGAAGGGAACCGTAAGTGCAAACACGGTTTTTGGGAAGGTATTTGTCGCTCAGTATTTCCGTTTCCTTCCATCCTTATGATTAATGGCACGTTATTTTTCATTGAAACAACTGCTACGTAGGTATTTTGTCTGCAAATTTTCAAAAATAAACTTTCTGATGAAACCAATGGAGCAATATTTTTTTTATTTGTTAGATAAATTGAAAACACTATTTTTACTAAGATAAAGAGGATGTGTACTAGCTTAACTCAACCTAACAAAAAAATATCTACTTACCTGAAGTATTGATTTAAAACTTTTCACGAGCAATTATTTTATTAAAAATAACGTGAGATTGGAATCCACAGTCGGAAAAGGCCGACCAGATTTTGATTGATTTAGATGATCATCTTCAGGGCCAGTGTCAGGAACGACGACCTGACGATGTCGCTGTCCGCTCATTCATTATTTATTTTCACGAGCAACCCTTTTATTCACAATTTGTACAATGCTTTGATTCTCCCCCCGATTCCTCTATTATTGCAGTGTTGTACGGAGATTGACACAAATTTATAGATTTCAGTGTGGGAGTCTTATGTAACCGAAAAAAAATAAAAAAAAACAAGATGATTGGAGATTCGAACTTGGCACCTTTTAGATATATAACTTATAGCTTACCCACTACGCCACGGCAGTGATTGGAAGCTTGATAACATTTTCAATATCAATATGACCATGAATTCCGAGAGCTGGTAGACATTTTTGGGTAGGTATAGGCTTCGTAAATATGACCATATTGACCATGTTTCTCATGGTCACAATGAACTCAAGTGGCTTCCGAGTTGTCTAAGATCTTCTTCTTCTTCGTCTAAACGCGTTCCCAGTTGCATCCTCAGCTGTGCTACTTTGGAGCCCGGGGTGTGCTTTCCCGCTTTTTCTTCTCCAAATATAACATGCATGTGAATGTTCACCCAAGGATGCCAAAGACCTTGCGAAATGGAGAAGAAATAGCCGGAACAGTTTAAATGATTTGGCTATTAGTTTTACGACCGGCCGCCTGCCTGACGTCAACCCTCTTTGGGAATGTATTTTTGCGAAATGTTTTATAACCGGCCGCCGCCCGACGTTAACCTTCCTTGGGAATGCAATTATAGCACGAGATGTTAGTGCTTAGTCCTTTAGTCGTCTCTTACGACATTCATAGAAAGAGATGGAGTGGTCCTATTCTAACCCGGAACCACACGGGGGGTAATATATAAGTACACATAACCTGTCTATGAAATACACCATTATTTTCAACCAAACCTCTACGAGAATTGTTTATACATCTATACGCAGCGCTGAAACCATACATATAAGAATTCCTGCTCACTCCACCGACTTTTACTCGCAGTCTTTCTCTGTTGGAGTCGTACGTCTTTGAAACTAACTACCACTTACTATCCAACGCGCCCAAACGCTAACCAGCTTCAAATCCCAAGTAAAATCCTATTTTCTATCTATCATTTCCATTTTCTTTTTTATGATTGTAAAAGTGATCTCTCTACTCAAGATTGTGCCACTCGGCTTCAAAATGCTTTTGGAAGCCTCTAAGAAAGTAGAGCTCGTGACCTATCCTGCGCATAGTCCAGACTTTGCACCCTGTTTTTTTCTCCTAAATACTAAGATTTGATGAGAGGTTTAATTTATACTACCTCAAAAGCACGTAGAAAACATACCCGCTGATGAATGGTCCTCATGTTTTGAGAATTGATTCGACCGAATGAAAAACAAATTAAAAATGTAAAGATGAGTACTTTGAAAATGTCTTTATTTGATTTCACCTTGTTTTATTCAAAAGTAACTTAAAACTTTTAGGTGTATTCTACGTATAAGATATACATATCTTATACGTAGGATACACCTAAAAGTTTCGTTTATAGTATCGTTATTATTCGATAATACTAGTTTAAAACTTACTTCCTCAATAATACAGCCACTCAATCTGTTTCTATGCAGGTATAAGAGCTTGCTAAATGTAGCCCTTAGTTTTTGCGGTCTTCAGATTTTAATAAACTTGCCCTAAAAATTTGGCTAGTCTATACTCATTTATAATTACGTACTTACCTATTCAAATGTTAATAATAACAGAAAGTCGTCTTCGGGAGTTATTAAAAAAATAAGTAAATTTCTCATAAGTATTCTTGAAATACAAATAGCCGTAGATTTACTTTTAGTTTATGTGTTTTGTTAAAAGGCATCCGCGGAAGACCAGCGTCGTAGTTCACGCTACAACATATGCTGAGCGGAGACCTTTTTGGTACACTGCTAAATTTATATTTTTGAATTGAATGTATCTAATGTTATAAGAATATTCTTTCTTTCTTCTTTTTAACATAGTCTAGGGCGAGGATCTTAAAGAAATAGCATCAGGGTTGATAATATTCGAGTCATATTGAGCTCGCTCCAATCTCTTGGCAGGGAGAAAAGGGTGGGGGAAAGGAGGGCGCCGACGGAGTGGGGGCACTTCGTTTGTCGCGATATCGCTCATAAGCGCCGCTATCTCGCTACAGCGCATCTCTATTCACCAAAAATAGTATCTCAAGGAGTTTGGTAATGAGTTTCTTGGGCACATTTACTAGCATCCTAGCAACCACTATTTTTGACGAGGTCGTTTCTAAAATTGACTAAGCACTATAGTCTATATCGATGTTCGTTCCGTCGTCGCGCGTTGTGTAAGTCAACCGAAATAATTCCTTCCATAAATGTTATACTACTGTATAGTAAATAAAATACTGGCTAAATTTTATGGAGAGGGCGATGTTGCCATAACAAAAATATTATGTTTTAATAGACAATCCAGTGCTGCTCTTTTTATTTTAATATTTAATGTTATGCATACCTTATGTTTTAGGTTTCTCAAACACCTACATAAAATGGACTAAGTACAAAATGATCGAAAACTTGTGTTGCGACTATACATAGAAAAATTTTTTTTTTTTTTTGTACAAACAATACGTATGAAGATTCGACAGGATTCTTTGATGAATAAACAATTAAATTGAAGTAGTGACTGCCTCCGTGGTCCAGTGGTCAAGAGCCGATTGCCTTGTGATCCAGAGATCCTAGGTTCAAATCCCACTGGGAAGCATACTTTGTGAAAAGTTGTTTCCAGTTTGGTCTACCCTTATTGGGTTGCGCTGCGGAGGTCAGACGGCAGTCGCTCTGTGTAAAAACCAGTAAACTCGTCAAATAACCAAGGTTAGGTCGTACTAAACCCCGGGCTCTGAAGCGTTACCGCTGAGGATGCAACCGGGAATACGCTCGGATGATGATGCCCTTGTTTTTATTTATTTTTTAAGTTTAGCTTTTTTTTTAAATAGTGACTAGAACAAAAAATGCCTCTAGCAGATGCATCCATCCAAGTTCGGCCTGCACTCATGTTAACTGAACCAATTGTCGTCACCGCTAAGCCATCTAGCTCCTTTCTATAAACTGTAGAAATGAGCGTAGCGTAGAAACCCAGCAAACATAAGCTATTTGTTTGAAGTGTAATGACACTTTCTTATCGTATCTAATAAATATATTGAATGTTATCTGCAGTGTACGTTTTATGACGTCATAAACAAGCCTCAGGCGAGATAGGGACCATGAATCTAATTTTGCCTCAAATACCGTTGTTTTGGTCAACATTTCACCGCATTCTTAGTGATAGCGGACGGGTACTGTAAGTCTATTCTCTTCGTTGCTTTAAACTTCAATTTTTAACACCAAAAGTACATAAAAAACCGGTAAAGTGCGAGTCGGACTCATCCATAAAGGGATAAGTACCTCCAGACAATGTTTTAAAATACTGATAAAACACGTTTCTTGTAAGACGACCCCCTATTTTTTGTATTTGTTGTTATAGCGGCCACAGTAATACATAACCGGTGAAAAGTTGAAGTGTCCCGTTATTACGGTTCAAGTGATAGACGGACGGACAGACGGACAGACAGCGTCAGTAATAGTTCCGTTTGCACCCTTTGGGTACGGAACCCTAAAAAATATCTTTTTACTACAAAAATATCTATAAATATACAAAAAAGACTAATTAAAACAAACGTTTGGAGCATAGCACTATACGAATGTGAAACATGGATACTAGCAGCTTTTGAAATGTGATGTTACAGAAGAATAGAGAAAATTAGTTGGACAGCAAGGAAAACCAATAAAGAATTGTTGGGAATAGTACGAGAGAAAAGAAGACTTATCGATGAAATTGGAAATAGAAGGGTGAAAATAATTGGCAATTTGATACGACATGATATATTTAAAAACATACTGAAAGGAAGGATAAATAATCTAACAAATGGAATTAATTTCTTCTCCTCCCAAAGGAGACGATACGATACCTGCTGTGGCCTGTGACATTAATCTTGGCAGTCGCAAAGAAAATCTTAGAGACAAAAAAGTACGGCTTGAGCTTGGCGCGGGTCCGTCTTAAAGGTTTGTTTATTAAGACATGTCATAATTTACATTGGTACATATTAAATTAACAAATTGACATTATTTTAAATTTCGTAATTCTTATAATTCAATTTAATTATGACATATCATTACAAACAATTTCCAAGTGTACTTGAATAAATAAAAACAATGTAAACTCAGTCCATCCATATAAAATTTGAAGTTTTTAGTTTGTTAGTTGACGTCTTTGGAGAAAACGTGCAGTGCAGTTGTTGCCGCTTCTTCTGCACTTGCGCCTAGGAAGCGGCGTAAACTTAGCTGTTAGTAACGATTTGAGGTCAACTGTTCAGGCCGTATGCTACGCCTGACAATTTTAAGGAGCAAATACGGAAATCATATGTGACATCGCTCGGCGACTGGTATTGCGTAGTGAATCTCCAAACTGTTCACATCTATTTTATTGTAATTTCTAAATCCAAGAAAGTATACCATTTAAAAGCAGTTTTAAGGAGTTTTACTTCAAAGTCCCTTCGACAACCTAAGAAGAAGAAGACCGGCGCAATCATTTGGTGACCCCGACGTGATCTACATACCTACCCTGGAACAACGGGTACAAATATTGAGACGGACTCATCCTTCAGGAACTCGCCAGCATCCAGCTGCAGCTACTATTCCGAGGGAAGTGCGTCAACAATCCTTCTTTTAATTCTATCCTGTTTACTTGCTTTAATTTGTGTGAATAAAGTTAGTACTTACAATTTGTGCATACAAAAGTTAAGTAACCCTCGTCATAAAAAATAAAAATAAAATTTTATCGTTTTTTGTAAAAATACATATTAATCACTTAATAATTTCAACTAATAGCAGTGATAAAGTGTTTATTGAACATTACTTTTCCCAAATTAAGTAAAAAATCTACTTTCCTTTGTTTTCTTGAAGCAAAATTAGTAACGATAGTTTGTCGATGATTTGTAACTGATAACGGTGTCCTAAACTTTGAGATCTTTCATAAACATTGTTCTTACATTACTTGCCGAATATTCCAGGTGCATACAGCAGTCTAAGTCTGGACTGTTACGGCTAAGGAATAGTGGAGTATCTGAACTGTGTTCCTGTGATAACGGCAACGGGCAGCCGCCGCCCGGCCGGCTACTTGGCTACAAAACCAGTTTGTTATCATCGTTCACGTAAAGTACCTATTTTATTCTATTTTTAGAACATATTTGTTTTGATTCTTTCATTGAAATTTGAAGTAACGTTTGCGACGACAAAATGAGTGATTTAAAAGATCTTATAAAGCAAAGAGGCCACATTAGGTCACGATTAACTTTATTTGAAAAGTATTTGTCGCCTTTATTGGAATGCAAAGAAACTACTGCAGTTAAAATAAATGAACTTCGTTTGCGTTGCAGTAAGATGCGTGATCTTTCGTGCAGCTTCGAGGACATACAGTCGCAGATAGAAATGTTAGACGAAGACAATGATAAACAAATGATGGAGTGCGAATCCACTGAAAATATATTTTTTAATTTGATAGCACGGGCTCAGTCATTGTTAGAATTTTTCGAAAATCAAGATAAAGTGGAGGTTTCGTCTAACAGTTCTAAATGTATGAATGTGAAATTGCCGTACATAAAAATTAATTCATTTAACGGCGAACCGCAATCCTGGCTGTCTTTTCGTGATACATATTTATCATTGATACATGATAATGATACCATAAACAACATCAATAAGTTTCACTACCTGAAATCCTATTTAGAGGGACCAGCTAGTTCTGTTATAGGTTCGGTTACAATGTCGGCAGATAATTACATAATAGCATGGAATTTGCTCCGTGATCGTTACGACAACAAGCGTATTTTAATTAATGAACATATAAAGTGTTTGTTTTCCATTGAACTACTGAGTAAAGAGTCTTACAGTGGTATTCGTAATTTAATTGACACTTTATCAAAAAATTTAAATGCCTTGAATTCATTAGGCGAACCAACCGAAAAATGGGATACTCTTGTCATCTATATGGCTTCGATGAAATTGGACAGTGTTACTACTAGAAAGTGGGAGGAGTTTAGAAGTAGCATGAATTCACCTACCTTAGAGGAATTTTATTCATTCCTTCGCCAACGTGCTACTGTATTAGAAACATTAAATGCTAGTAAGTTACCAAATGAAAAACGTCACAGCCTTCCCAATATAAAAAATACGAAATCCTTTAATAGTGCATCAGTCGATTCATTGTCGCCTCCTAAGCAGTGTCCAATCTGTAAACAACATCACATGTTATACGAATGTTCTGTGTTCAAATCTATGCCTGTCGCAGAAAGAATTTCTAAACTAACTTTTTTAAAATTATGTAGTAATTGTTTCCGTAGCGGCCATCAACACTATCAATGTAGGCTGGGTGGTTATCGAATTTGCCACAGGAAACATAATACTTTGCTGCATAAACAAAATTCATTACCGTCTACTCAAACAAACATACATGGTAATAATAAAAATATTGATACAAATTACACTAACTTACCTGGTCCTAGCGCTGACTGCACTCCACCTAGCACTGCTCCTACCGTGACTGTGTCTGCTACATCTCCTGGTCAAGTACTTCTCACTACAGCTTTAGTCGAAGTAAAAAATAATAATGATGTTTATACCTTAAGAGCTTTGTTAGATTCTGGAAGCCAGTCATCTTTTATTAGTGACAGTGCTCAACGGAAAATTGGTTTACCTAGAAAAAATAATTCTTACCATTGCATATCAGGCATAGGTAATGCGGTATTAAATGTCACAGCGCACTGTGACTTACAACTTTATTCAACTCATAGCTCGTACAACGTATTTGTCAAATGTTATGTTTTGCCTCGCATAACTGAGAAGTTACCTCAAGCTAATATAAATGTGCATAACCTTAGATTTCCGAATTTTGTTCAACTTGCTGACCCAAATTTCTACCAATGTTCTGACATTGATTTATTATTAGGTGCTGACATTTTTTGGGAGCTTTTACGACCAGGCAGAGTATCTTTGGGACCACAAAGGCCCATATTACAAGAAACACAATTAGGATGGATAGTGGCCGGTTCCATTGCAACTGAGTATTTTGATAAAAATAATACAAAGTCATATTGTTATTTTTCTAGTCAGCATCTGAGTAAGTTTCAGGAACTGGAAGAAGTTAGTCCGAAATTAGAATACAACAAGGATGATTATTGTGAATCCGTATTTACTTCTATAACTCGTCGAGAAGACGACGACAATATTCCACTCAAACATTCCGCAGATGGTTTGGGTAATTCCTATATCATTGCTGAAAAGGGACTTCTACAATTAGAACGAAAATTAAATAACAATGTATCTTTAAAGCAGCATTGCAAAATTGAATCGGTTGTACATTGGACATATTCAACTGTAGTCTTAAGTTGGTTGTCCCCCAACTCATGTGATTTGAAACCCTTTGTTTCAAACTATGTAAGTGAGATTCAAGATCTGACTTCTTCTAGTCTTTGGAGACATTTCCCTGGAGGTCAAAATCCAGCAGATCTTGCTTCTCGAGGAGTGAATCCTAAATTTATTTCAACTTCCAAGCTATGGTGGGAAGGTCCATCTTTCTTGTTGGAGGACTCATCTCAATGGCCTAATAACGTAGTACCAAAAAATATTCCGGATATACCTGAAACAAAAACTAATAAGAAAATTAATAACAAATTAAAACTAAATAAAACCCTACATACTAATATTAATTTATATAATTCATCTTCTACAATTAAAAATAAAGTTATTGATTTTGACAAACATTCAAATTTTACAAGATTACACAGATCATGTGCCTACGTATTACGGTTTATATTCAATTTACGAAATGTAAAATCTAAAATAACTGGTCCACTTACTGCCGATGACTTAAATGCTGCATTGAGTGTTCTAATAAAGCTACACCAGGAAGAATGTTTTTCAAATGAAATAAAAATTATAAAAAATAAACAAAGCTTGCCTTCTAAATCTCGTTTGCTGTCGCTCAGCCCTTTCCTCAGTGAAAATGGCATGCTTTGTGTAGGAGGTCGACTGCATAAATCTAATGAACCCATCGGAAAGAAACATCCACTTCTCTTAGATACTAATCATAATTTTACTAAAATATTATTTTCACATTACCATATAAAATTTCTTCACTGTGGGCCTCAACTTCTATTAAGTACTATAAGAAAAACATGTTGGCCTTTAAGAGGCAGAGTATTGGCTAGAAGCACAGTTAACAATTGCAAAATTTGTAAGCTTATGAAAGCAAAATCTGTTACTCCTATTATGGGAAACTTACCTTCTAGTAGAATCACTTCAAGTAATCATCCCTTCCATATTAGTGGTTGTGATATGGGGGGTCTATTTTACATATCCGATCGTAAAGGCCGCGGTTGCAAAATATCCAAATGCTATTTATGTTTATTTATCTGCTTCAGTACAAAGGCCATACACCTTGAGATAGCCAGCGATCTGACTACAGAGAATTTCATTCTATGTTTGCGGCGCTTTATATCTCGCAGAGGTAAACCTCTAGAGCTCTACTGCGACAACGGTACGAATTTTGTCGGCGCAAACAACGAAATTACCAAGTTCCTTAAATCAAATAACGAGAATATCGCTGGTTTTGCGTCAAATGAAGGCATCCGGTTTAGGTTCTCCCCAGCTTATTCCCCCCACTTTGGGGGACTTTGGGAGGCGGGTATTAAATCGGCAAAATACCATATAACTAGAATATTAGGCGACAAACATTTAACTTTCGAGGAATTGTCCACTTTATTCACACAAATCGAGGCAATCCTCAATTCCAGGCCATTAACTCCTCTATCATCAGATCCTAATGACCTTGATCCTTTGACTCCCGCGCACTTCTTGATCGGTAAACCACTCACGTCATTACCTAGCGAGTGCCTGTTAGATGCCAATATAAACAGACTGGATCGATACCAACTTCTAGAGAATATGCGGCAGCACTTTTGGGATCGCTGGAGAAACGAATACCTGTGTGAATTGCAACAAAGGAACAAGTGGCGAACACATCAAAAAGAACTACAAGAAGGCAACTTAGTTGCGATAAAGGAGCCCAGTTTGCCGCCAATGAAATGGCGAATGGGACGCATCCACAAACTGTTCTCTGGGTCCGATGGCACCGCAAGAGTTGCTGATGTCTACACCTCTAAGGGCATCATACGCAGAGCTGTACATAATCTCTGTCCATTGCACAATGATGAATCCATACAAGCAACAGCCACTGATTCCACACCGGCAGCAACCACTGAATCTACGCCAGCAGCAACCACTGACTCCACACAAGCAGCAATTACTCAAAAACCAGAAGCTTTCGAGGGCGGGGAAGATGTTCAGGCCGTATGCTACGCCTGACAATTTTAAGGAGCAAATACGGAAATCATATGTGACATCGCTCGGCGACTGGTATTGCGTAGTGAATCTCCAAACTGTTCACATCTATTTTATTGTAATTTCTAAATCCAAGAAAGTATACCATTTAAAAGCAGTTTTAAGGAGTTTTACTTCAAAGTCCCTTCGACAACCTAAGAAGAAGAAGACCGGCGCAATCATCAACCTTTGTGCAAAACAAAACAAAGTTACTATTATTATGAGATATTATAAATATCCTATGATAATAAAGATATTTTAAATTGAATTGAATTGAAAAAAGCCAAATAAAAATATCCTGGTTTTTGTAAAAAAGTATTTTTTTCTTATAGAATTTGGAAGGGACATCTTCTTCTTTTTCCTTATTCTTATCATTATGTGGGGTCCCTTCCTGCCCACATCCTCCTTTACACATTCCATCCAACGTTTATCTGGTCTTCCTCTGTTTCTATGTCCCTTTACCTGCATTTTCAAAACCTGCCTGGTTATATGGCTTTCCTCCCTTCTCCTAACATGTCCATACCAGCCTAGCCTATTACTCTGTAATTTTTCTGTTATAGCCACTTTCACACTTCCTCTTATATACCTACTCATTCCTAATTTTGTCTTTCCGCGTTACACCACACATCCATCTCAACATTCTCATCTCCGTAACATGCAATCTTCTTTCATTCACCGCTTTGGTGGGCCAAGTCTCGGAGCCGTACGATACGACAGGTCTTATGATGGCTTTATAAATTCTTCCCTTAAGCTTAAGGGGCATTCAATACAACGTGGAAGGGACATACCCGTAATAAATCGAACCACGAGCAATTCTAGATCATTATAGGGTAATGAAATTAAAATAACAGCGAAAAACAAATTCGCATTTCCATACAAAAGTATGCAGCCGCCCGGAAGATTAGTATGGGAATGTCGAATTTTTTTTTTTGTTTTTTGACTGTTATTTTAATTTCATAATATTTTAGTGATTAAGTATAGCCCGTGGTCCGATTTACTACGGGTCTGTCCCTTCCATGTTGTATATTTTTATGTATAAATTACTCAGCCATAATGAAAGAGTTCTGAAATTATTGCGAATGGCAAATATGTACGTAACTTTTTTGTTTGTGTGTGTTTTTTAATACCTAATCAAAATAATAATACTGCAGATTATGCAAATACTAAACGTTGCTTGCATACATACATACCTACACCTAGAATTGAGAAGACCTTTTTTACAGTCGCTTAAAAAGCCAAAAATAGTAAGGGGTAAAATTACGATAGCAATAGACACAGAGCGTGCGACGGCAGTTGCAATTAGTGCTTGGACGAATTGTGTTCGACAATAACGGGAACCCACTTTTATTGCTGTTGTAAATTGTTGCTTGTCGCCGAACACCGCCCATTGTAGCTATTACTTAAGTTGATTTAAAGTTATGGATGAATTTAAGTAAATTCGTTTTCAACCAACCTTAGGGCATTCGCTACGATAAGCACGAAAAAAAAATCAAAAAGACCATGATTTTTATGTAAACTTTTTGATGAATAAACTGTTGTAGTTTAATAACAGTGATTTTTCAAAACCATGCACAGTATGGCTGCCAATATACGAACCAGAAAACGTCACATTTGTCATGACCATCGCTATGACGTAATATGTAGATGGCCCCTAAGGCGGGCGCACGCGACGTGTTCAGTCTATCTCTGTCACAAACACTACGTGCGACAGAGAGAAGGCATCACGCGACAGATTCTGCTATCTCTTTCACACGTAGAGTTTGTGATAGAGACTGAACCCGTGGCGTGCGCCCGCTTAACGTAGCGAACGCCCTTAGGGGCCGTCTACATATTACGTCATAGCGATGGAGGTCATGACAAATGTGACGTTTTGGTTCGTATATTGGCAGCTAGTACGCCTTCTACGCTAGCTCTTCCTTGTTTTGTAAAATGATCGGCACTAGTTATTAAAATGTAATTGCTTTTACTTGACTTGATCAGTGTCAATGGATATCTGGTAGTGCTTTTTCCCTTTAACTCTTGGCACGGAAGACCAGCGGCGTGATGTACCTTACTCACATCATTGCCTTAAGGCGAGATTGGTTCACAATTTGCAATACTGAGCGTTTTTTTTGAAAAATCACTGTTATTAAACTACTACAGTTTATTCCTCAAACAATTTACATAAAAATCTTAAGGATTTTCGACAGACACCCACATTAGCCAAAACACGACTGAGCATTTTTGGTTCAATAGAAAAAAATCACAAGCATACCTCTAAATTTGCCTAAATTTACCTTTATACATATTACTATTTTATACATTCACCTTTTTATATGAAAATTATAACAAAAATGTATTATCCAAACATCTAGTCTATAAATAGTCTCGTATAAATAAAACACAGTGAAATATTCGTCGAGAGCGAACAAAGGCGGAACCCGAGTTCGACAATATTTCGCTGTTTTTTTTTTGTATATATTTTTTTTTAATTGTGTAGCAAAATTAACTAGTAATTGAGATTATATATTTTTGGTATAATTTTCACATAAAGAAATTAATGTATAAAGTACCTAGTAAAATCTTTTAGGCAAAAGAGGTATGTTTGTGATTTTTTTCTATCGAGCCAAAAACGCTCAATCGTGTTTTGAGTATTGTGAGTGTCTGTAGAAAAGCCTTTAGATTTCTATGTAATTAAAAAAAAAATTACTGTATTAGTCTATTTACAGTGATTTTTCAAGAACATTCACAGTATTCTTGGCTCTGAACTGACAGGGCCTTAAAGCAAAGTTAGGTTTTAATACAATTTATACTTCCCTCTTTGTGAAAGCAAACAGGAATTCAATTCTAAATCCGTTTACCAAAAGTTTAAGTGTTTTGTTTCGGTGCGGGAACTTTGCAAATGTTTGAGACATAATGTAAGTAAATTCAAACTTCATGTATACCTATACCACAGACCTATACAAAGGGGAAGAAACATCCCCGTATTAAATCGAAATTAAAATAACAATCGAAAAACCAAAAAAAAATTGACATTCCCATACAAATTGCCCGAGCGGCTGCATACTTTTGTATGGAAATGCTGAATTTTTTTTTTGTTCTTTGGCTGTTATTTCAATTTCATTATACTATAATGATCTAGTATAGACCGTGGTTCGATTTATTACGGGTATGTCCCTTCCACGTTGTATATCGTGCGTGGGCAATCACTAAATTAAAATCTTTGGCGTGTAGCTATGATATGTAATATTCTTGCTGTATTCTGTGTTGTAGTGTAGAGATAGCTTATCAACTGATAGGATATATTTTATACCGGAAAAAGTGAGAGTCCCGTGGGATTGTTAAGGGGTTGGGCAGTACTAGAGCTCGAAAAATTAATGTCTAAATAACTTGTTCACGTTTTGTTGACGCGGGCAACGCTGCTGGCAAAACGCTTACAGCAGCAACAAAATAGTCAACCTTAGAATAAGTCAACTTGCAGAATTAGCGGCACATAGTGATCTCTCAGTTTATCATGGGCCCACGACAAAATAAATAATATACAATCCGCTAGGGGTACGTTTTAGAACATGTAAAATTTATATATCTACAGTTAAAATGACGATGTACAAAACCCCTAAAATTACAACACCTATTGGTTGGTTGATCTAAATTCAAAATAGTAAAAGGTCTAAATGTCGAATCAGTATTTTTTTTAAGTTCATTAGCATAATTTTACATTACTCAAACTTGTGTTATTTAAAAATCTTAATACCTAATGGCAACCCAATGCTCAAAATAAGAAAACCACTTTTTCCTAGTAATACGACCACCACGAGTGCTAGGAAAGTTCTATCCATTTTACTAGGTTAGGGAAGCCTATAGGTTAGGTTATGTTAGAACTGCGACCAACACACGCACGAGCCGAGCGAGCGAAGCGAGCGGGCCGCGGCAGCGGCCGGGGCGAGTGCTAGAAAAGTTCTATCCATTTTATATGATTATAGATATTTTGACTCATTAGGTAATCTAGATATTAAGAATTGCAAACTTAGAAGTATTTGAAGTATTTGGTATTGTAATTTTAGGGGTTTTGTACATTGTCATTTTAACTGTAGATATATACATTTTACATGTACTTTACTAATACGTACTCGTACCCTCCGCTAGATGACAACAGGTCAAATTAGACACTTTTTTCTAAACGTCAAAACAAACATTTTCTACGGAATTTGTATGAAAATCACAATTGTGACGTCAACATTTTTTCGAGTCAAATAGCACTTTTAATAGGTGTCATTATTTAATAAATCATAAATCATGTTGAAAATGGATATGACCAATGACAATAGGGTATTTCATCAATTTTTGGAAAGTGTCTCAAATAGATTCTATAGTGCTAATAAACCACAAAAAAATATAAAATTTTTATCTATCGTTAAGTGCCATAAAAACGCATTTAAATTTATTTATTTTTAAATTTCGCGCGTAGTTTGACAAAAACGCTAGACGTAGTCGACACTCTTATTATTCTGTGGTGATAACGTCATCTAGTGTGTAATCCTTTATATTTATATACGTATATCTTTGGGTCACCGACTAACAACTTAATCTGTCTAGTAGGTGGGTAGCTTCATTACAGATATTTAATTACTATACCGGAAGCGGGCACTGTGCAGTAAACTAGGCTTATTGATTACATAATAGATGACAGATTAATAGATTATACATATAAGTAGGTCTTTTGGTCTTTACTTGACTCTTCCAAGAATCACACCATGGGTTCCAAGAGTATTCTGTACACGGTTCTAATAACCAAAATCGGTCGACTTGGAATCACAGTAACATATACGAAGAGCAGTTTATATCTTCCGACCGCATTACAGGGGCGGACTCGTAAAAAGTTACCACTTCATCGAGTGGGTTTCATGAATCGTCTCAATCGGGAGAGAGCGGAGAGCCTCGGGAATTTTCGGCTGGAGTAAGGCGGGCGGGCGGGAATTCAGTCGGAGTCAGACGCTCGCTGCACTGAGCTGCCGCGTCCCCGTCTCTACTACACTTCGCACTTTTTCGTCGGTCAACCGTATTTATACTGCGGAAGAGGTCAAGAAACATTGCGCTGCATTTCATAGTTCTGTTTTCGTGTTTTGAGCTTGTTGTAATGTTCATAAGTGCACTAACTGGATTACGTCTACTCATGATGTCGATGCTGAAAGCCGTCGCTGAGGAAAACCCGAACGAAGTAAGTTTAAAATTAGGTACATTTTTAGCCTCTGTATTAGGTGTTATGTTATGGCGTGCTTATGATAAACGCTGTTTTTGGTTTTTGGTAAAAAAATAATTAAATATATTATATATAGCTGATATCACGAGAACGAGATCTAGAACTTAATCAGCAACACAGTTTTTCAGATATTATACCTACACGCAATTAGGGTTCCTATTGTAGTTCCATTTATCAAGAATGTACCTATTATCTAAAGTTAATGCAAACATTCATCTTGCGATTTCAAAGATTTGCTAGTTATAAATGCACTATGTGTGAATTAGTACGTTTTTCGCTTGTAATCTAATAATTCATTATCGGCAACATGCCTAGATTAACAGGAACAACTGGCGATAATGCATTAATAATTAGAATAACATAGCAATGTACTGCCATAAATATTAAATCCCACTAAATGTACAAGTTATTGCGTTTATGTAAAATGACATCACCTGGATCCTACGACGAGCGTGGGTGTAATTTTTGCGAAAACTATTTTTCGATACTGGGATAGATATACCGTAATGTTTAAGGTTTTTTTGGACCAAGTTTCAGTTAGAAAGATCTACGTCGTTGAGGCACCCGCGCGTTTATTATAGTGATAAATCTTTTCATCACACGCGATTATTGAGTTGTCCTTATCAGCTAACTCTCAGTCTGCGGTACCCAAAATTATATTCATTAATTTGTTTTTAAGAAAATACTTTGCGTTATTGTAACGCCAAAACGAGGGCATTGGCAAAAGATGAAAATTTTTCTTTGTTGGGTCGAGAAGAGTGGTTATAGCGACCACTAAGGGTGTATCACTGAATAGTGGTGAGCTTATGAAACCCAATGGATCTGGTTGATCCATCACCGTGTATAGGTCAGGAGTGGCGACGGGATAATGGATGATTTATTTGTGAATTACAGGTTTTTGTATTAAAATATTTACAGTAGATCTACACGTTCGTTTAGTACCTGATGTACTAAATTAGCAAAATATAAATTGCTTACACATTAAAAACATATCCTAGTTCACATCACGTACTATAATAAGGATACAGCCATAGTGGTCAATGGTGTGACGACGGTGTACTTAAGAAGAGTGACAGCAGAAAGACATTGAGTAATCATCATGTGGTGAAGGTGACCTCAACCTGACAACCAGCAAACTTGAAATTGTAATATATTACAATCAATCCAAAAGCTAAAATATGTTCTATTTCATGTTCGAGGAAAGCCAATACCAATTTATGTTAATTTATATGTAATATATTGTCATAATGTTTTGTAATAAAGAAGCCCTTGAACCGAATAAATAAAAAAACTCTCTACTGAGCTGACTACTACTTGAATGACACAAAAACTAGAAGCTACCATTTTCCAAGGCGTATATGAAGCAATACTTAAAATATTTTTCCATATCCTGCTACCCAACATCCAACAGATTTCAAAGAGCCTCTAGCAAAGAAAAAATATAATGTACATCTTTAAAAAAGTTAAAAATACCTACTTGTATCTATATAAATGTAAATATACAATGTGTGGCGAACATAAGAGTGACGTTTATCATGCCTGACTATAAAATGAATTATTCTTGTATTTATTAACTTTTCAGACTGATTTATAAGTATAATAGTCTTGTGATTTTAAGAGATTTGTGACCAATACAGAGAAGGTAGTTTTTTAGGGTTCCGTACCCAAAAGGGTGCAAACGGGACCCTATTACTGTGACTCCGCTGTCTGTCCGTCTGTCTATCTGTCCGTCAGTCACAGGGCTCTATCTCTTGAACCGTAATAGCTAGGCACTTGAAATTTTCACCGATTATGTATTGCTGTGGCGGCTATAATAACAAATACTAAAAATAAAAAATAGTTAAAAACTAAAGGAGGTCGTCATACAAGAAACGTGTTTTTTTCAGTGTTTTTAACTTGATCTTAATAATGGCATTAACTAGATACTTGAAATTTTCACTAATTATGTATTACTATGACTTCAAAAACAACAAATACTAAAAATAAAATAAAGTTAAAAATTAAAGGGGGTCGTCATACAAGAAACGTATTTCTTCAGCGTTGTAAAACATTGTACGGTGGTACGGAACCCTTCATGTACGAGTCCGACTCGCACTTGCCCGTTTATTTATATTTTCCTAGAAGTTTTGGATTTTTCGTTAAAATAATTTTAAATATAAATATTTATAACACATATGCTTTTTCTTTTTAAAACTATTCTTAACCTTAAAAGTTATATAATTCGTTTCTATAAACGTCAATTATTATAAAATAAATGCATTTGTAAATCGTGTGCCTGTACGTTTCAGTATGAAACCATACATATATACCATCTTTCTAGAAGGAAGGAAAGGATATTACTGATATTACTTTCAACTAAAATTAGTTATGAAAATTATATTAGTTTATAATTTTAAAAATATAGTTTTCCTAAATAAATTGCTATGATTCAGAATTACGTGTATTAATCTCAATCACAGCAATTTTCCTTGTCATAAACGCAATAAGAGAGGAAGTTGATGCACTTAACGTAAGTATCATTAAAAGATTGGAGTGTCAGCATATTACACAAAATTAATTTGGACCTACGATAAACAACCCCAGGAGTAGAGTTATAGTTCCAATTCACAAAAAGGGGACTAGGAAAAAATGTTCCAATTACAGAGGAATTTCGATACTTCCAGCAGCATACAAAATCTTATCGTATATTCTCCTGGGCCGCCTTGAACCACTGACGGAGAAGAGTTTGGGAGATTAACAGTGTGGCTTTCGCAGAAATCGAGGCACAACTGACTAAATCTTTCTTTTGAAACAAATATTGGAGAAGAAATGGGAATTTGCACAAGACGTACACATCCTCTTCGTAGGCTTTACTAAAGCTTACGACAGTGTAGATAGAAATTTACTGTTCAATATCTTGAGGTCCTTTGGGATACTCGAAAAGCTTGTGCGTATGGTTATAGTCGCTACGGCCAAAATTAGAATGAGAGTTCTGAGTGGAGGGTTTCCTTACTGAAGAATTCGAGGTGGTTACAGGTCTGAAGCAAGGAGGTGCACTGTCACCTTTGCTATTCAATCTCGTACGCGAACAAGTCGTAAAAAAAAGTGTTACAACAAGACGGAGGAGTGGAGTTGAACGGAAAGCACAAGATAGTGGGTTACGCGGACAATCTGGCTCTACTCGGAGACAGTAAGCAGGATCTCTCAACTATGGCTAAAACTCTGGAAGAAGAAGGAATGAAGGTTGGTCTCAGGATAAGTAGAGAGAAAACAGAATATTTTTTTATGAAAAGGTATAAAAACGAGGGAACGGAGAACAAGCTTATTAGTAGATTAGAATAGAGAAATTCAGATATTTAGGTTGCACTGTTACTAATACCAACCGAAGAGAAGAGGAGATATAAATTTGTATCCAAAACGCCCTAAGATGTTCCGCAGCACTCCATAAAATATTAGTGTCCAAGATAATACATAGAGAGACTACGGATTTATATAACGGTAATAAAGCCAAATCTGATGTATGGATGCGAATCTTGGACATTAACAATGAAAGAGGAGAGTAAACTCTTAGTGGCGGAAAGGAAGATTTTCAGAAAAATCTTGGGACCAACTAAACGGAATGACGGTACCTGAAGAGTCAAAAAAAATCAGGAGGTAGAAGACCTAATGGCCATGCCCAATATCATCGGAGAGACCAAAGCGCCTAGACGTCGATGGTTGGGCCACGTGAGGGGATGGAACAAGATCGTGCCGTTAAAAGAGCGCACATACTACATAGGGAGACCAACCGGGAAGAGGCCGGTGGGTCGTCCAAGATACCGCTGGAGAGACGAAGCCTGCAAAGACGTCAAAGCCCTCCAAGAAGATCTGCAGAGGGCGCAGAATAGGGAACAGTGACGTCTTCTGGTATCGGAGGCCAAGATTTTGGGTCACTGAGTCAACGCAGTAAGTAAGTACGTAATAAACAAATATATAATACTAGTATAATATATATAAAAAAAATCATTTTCGATGATTGAGCTAGCCCCAAAGTAACTTGTATTCATCATCATCATCCAGGTCTTCTTTAGTCTCCACTGCAGGAGTACGAACCTCCTTATACTAAGAGCCGTATATTAGCCAAAGCAGTCAGAGGATTTAGCCTACACTTTCCACGCTGGCCAGACGGGTTGGAGAGGTTTTGTTGAGGGAGGAAGTTTTGTTGAACTTGTGTTTTCTAAGTCGCCTTCTACGACATCCACGGGAAGACTTAAAGTGATCCTGATACTAACTCAATGATACAATTATTACCAATCGATATAATAAAGCGCCAAGGACGATAAATACTCCATATAAAGCGCTAAGAGTTCGGAATTGTGTGACCTTTGTCATAATGACAACGATGGATAATCATGATCATAACCCTAAATGCAGGAATCAAATTAATCTGCTAATTTACATAACCCATTAAGCGGATCATGAATTTTATGCATTGTAATTTTACACGCCATAATTTATGCTAACCAGTTGCACGATTGCACATGTTTAGGAAAATTTTGCTGAAAGTCAACAATAATGGAATCGCAAATAAGCAACTGATGATTATTCAGATTGGTTTAAGCGGTTGACACTATCCAATTTGAAGGAACTCTAACTAGGAAATCGGAAGATGTAATCGCAGTTAGGACTGATTGGATCCGATTTAGAGTAAAAAGGACGTTCTGACCGCTCTACTTTCTTGTAAAGTAAGTATATTTATTTATTTTATGCTTATGTATTCATATTTATGTAAGTTTATTTTAAGTATGTAAATATGTATATGGATTAATGGAATTTATATATGAATATATGTATAGTGTATATATCTTATGTAATTTTACGAATTATATATGTTTTATTATTTGTATATAACACTCTTCTTTCTTTATTTTAAGTAGTTAAGTTTGCACCCCATTTACTACCTTTTCTGCTACGTCCCTAAGGTGAACTGGTAGACAATGCTTAGCATTAAGTTTTACCTTTTGTATTATAATCGTTAGATTATTGTGCAATAAATATTAAATAAATAAATAAAAATAAATAAATGTAATCTGTGAATTCATTCCAAAACATAAGTAACGACGTTAATAGTTCTGCTAAACAAAAACAAAGTGACTATTATCAAGAGATATTATAAATATCCTTGATATACTTGATATAAAGATATTTTGAATTGAATTGGGAAACAGGCAGCGTATAGCTTTAATACATATTTGATATACTTTGAGTCTAAGTCTAATAATCTTTTATATTTGAGATATGAAAGATCTTGCCAAAAATCCACGAATAAAAACACTTTTTGCTGCTTTTTAGCTATATCGAGAATACGACTTCGCCAAAACGTTGACATATACGATGAAGTTCTCTCCTATTACACCTATGACAATCAAAACAGTGATAACCTTTTTAAAAACAGTTGATAGCGTAGAGTATACTTCGTTTCAAGCAATATTCAGAGCACTTCATCTGCTTGAAGGTGCAAAGCACTTCTGACACAAACGCATATTAGGCATTTAAACATTCCTCTCAATTACTGGCTGGTTGACTGAAAGAGATTTCTATATATTATTGGTGTACAATAAAGTGTTACTTTAGTACATTACGATATAAGTGCGTTATGGTAGTTATAACACACGAAGCGGAATTCCAGCCCGAGCCAAAGGCAAGGACGTAAGGAGCTGAGTGTGTTTAACCAATATACGCACGTATATCGTACGACGTTTTTCAACATTCTTGCGAGAGAAAATACCTAATAATTTTTAATTTTGAATTTAATTTAAATTTTTAATTTTAAATAAAATCAACCATAAAACTGTGATACTTTTTAAAATCAGCACGGCGCAAGGCCTTCTGGACGGCGCCGCGCGGCAAGGTAATTCGTAATTTAAAAAAAAAATTAAAACCTGTATGATACATAGATAAATATCTATTTATCTTTGTATCTTACATTAGCTTCATATTGTTTTCTTTTTCAAATTTCGAATTCGCATGCTGCGCGACGCCGTCCAGTAGGCAGCGCGCCGTGCTGATTTTAAAAAGTAAAACGGCGGGAAAGCAAAAGTGTGCATAGTTTTATGGTTGAGTTTATTTAAAATCAAAAATATCAGTTGGTAACTTTCCTCGCAAGTGTGTTGAAAACGTCGTGCGATATACGTGCGTATATAGATTAAACACACTCAGCTCCATTACTGAAATTCTACTTCGTGTGTTATAACCACCATAACGCACTTATATCGTAATGTAGTATTAACATACAAGTTATTTTATGTGCCGCATCGCAATAAAAAAAATTGGACTGTAAATTACACACCAAGCTTTTTTTAAATTTATTTTATCAACAATGTGCACAATAAAACTGAATTTCACGCGGAGGAAGTCGTGGGCACCAGCTAGTTTAATTTAAATTTCGTAGCGCCATTTTGCGCGATGATATTTAAAGTTTCTATTTATTGTTTATTGTGATAAAAACGACTTACATCTATTACATTTATCACACATCTATACTAATATTATAAAGCGGAAGAGTTTGTTTGTTTGTTTGTTTAAACGCGCTAATCTCAGGAACTAATGGTCCGATTTGAAAAATTCTTTTTTTGTTGGGTAGTCCATTTATAGAGGAAGGCTTTAGGCTATATAACATTACGTTCCGACAACCACGCGAACGAAGTCGCGGGCACAGCTAGTGTAAATATAAGATAAAATTAAAAAAACTAAATCTACAATAAAAATATAAGACTATATTCCATAGTATAATAGTTCACTCTGTTCAAACTGGTTCAAAGCTATGTCTCGAGTACCGCTTACCTAAAACTTCCCATAAAGGCTGCAGTCCTGTATCTCGATATAGACAGAATAGAATGAGCAATCGTAGAACGACTGTAAAGTTTTAAGTAAGCGATAACAAAGTCTTGTTTGTCAGTATATGCATTCTTTGAGGCATTTGCAAAATTTTCTACCAATAAGGACGAAAGTGCTGCTAGCACACTCTTAGCTGATTCCCTGTTTTTGATTATGCTGACGTGGCATATTTGGATCCCTCTGAGCAATTTCTTGATAAATGGATCGCCTACAAAATGTCTGTATCAGGTACATCTTTAGCGTACGATCATATTTCTGATTTCCGCAAGAAGCTGTGCTGGTTGCCTATTAGGATCCGTCGCAATATCCAATTCTCTCCCTCCTCTTCAACGCCCTTTTTAACTGGAACAGATCCCTACATGGGATAAGTCCGCCATTGTATATTTGCTCTTTCAAATTTTGTATTTTATTTTCATGTTTTAGTACAATAAAGTTATTACAAACAAACAATTTTGCAATACAACTGGAAATGTCAATACCTACCTAAAAGTATCATTGTTTTTAGTTCTACGTGATTATATTTTTTTTCCGTCTAGCATAACCCTCCATTATATAGATAGCTACCACATGCACAATTAATGCACTCACAGTTTTTCGCTCGTTGTTTTAGCAAGTTCCTCTCTTTATTAACGTAGTACCTTAGCGTAGTACTATCTCTACGGTGTAAATCTCTACGGTGTGATCAATATTTCTCGCCTCGAGTAGGAATGAAATATATTCTACTAATCAACGCGGCACCCTGTAAAGTTGTATGGCTGCGCTACATACAGTTACTAATAAAGTCGGCAGCACTGCAAGCTGCTTACTTAGCTCATTGCGCAGCTATGATTACGCAGGTATTAGAGCGTTGACTTGACACACCTGACGCAGCGGCCCGTGCTGGCCCCAGCGCACCGCAGCCTCAGCGGCGCCGCGCTGCCGCCGCTTTGAACTAATACCGCAGATATTATGGCCCTTCATGGAGTATCATGTATGCCTACTACCTACTACCAGGCCTGAGTCACTCCCCGTTTAGGTATCGAAAATGTACCTACATTATTACTATGCGCGCCGGCGGCCCCTCCGGGTGGTAAATTCAGTTATACGAATTGTTTGTCCAGAGTAATAAGAATAAAATTGGCTTGCAATGGATGTCTAGGTATCTATGCGAAAAGGTGCTGAGTTCTGACGTAAACTAAATTAAACCATATCGCTAGCCACATTGAGTAGATATTTCTTTGAATTTCTTTGCTGAGTGAGACTTCTGTACGTTAGTATTATTTATTCTGTGCTACTACTACAAACGAAACTATACATCCGTGCACACGTTAATGCGTGTGTGTTCGCCCGCCATCCCCACTCGACAAGGCGAGAACGGGGAAGAGGTGCGGAGACGGGGAACGAGGACGCATATAGCGCCGGACTCCGGACTTCCGTTCTGTATGTAATATACTCTTATTTATTCCGTGCCAACACTACTCAGGCAGTTACCCTACAGCGGGAATCCACTCGAAAAAGCTGCCGCAGGCCTTCAAACTACACGGAATGCCAAAGATTATAATTACTAACGTAACAGATATGTACGTCATACAATTACTATTGGAAAGCGAATAACTTGTAGGTACACAAATTATTAGTACCAGCTGCTCACAGAGATCGTAGCACACAACTTTTAGCTTCAGTAGCATAACTCCATACGACATTATCTTGGCGTACAAGGCTCGCAACACTAAAAAAAACTGAGGACCTGTGGGGTTTTATTGATCTGATTGCTCTTTACCTTACTGTAATATTAATAATTTAAATTTAAAAATAAATGTATTTCAGAAGGTGTTTTCCCCGACCTAATGAAAGCCAGTAAAGTTATACCATTATTTAAACAGGGTTCTAACCATGACCCGACTTGTATTTTTTTTAAAATTTTAGACTCAGTAGTCTCGGAGATCAGGGGGAGAATGGTCAATTTTCGTCTTCTTTCATGAATAAAATCAAAACTATTCAATTTACAATAATAAAAAAAATATATTCAGATCCTCATAACGAGCCCTTTCATTTGATATAAGACACAGTAAGGTTTGCAAAACTTTTTTTTTTTCAATTTCCTAATTTGTCCCCTAAAAACGACCCTTATTAAAAAAAATTATTTATTTACTTTGCACATGTAGGATTACACCATCCTACCAAATTTCACCTGATTCGGTCCAGTAGATTCAGAGCAAATTGGCTGCGACAGACAGACGGACAGACAGACGCACGAGTGATCCTATAAGGGTTCAGTTTTTTCATTTTTTGTACGGTACCCTAAGAAATAAACAAAATAACTAATAAAAAAATGCATGAACATTGAATAAACTATGTGGACTGCTTTATATAAATATAATTATGTAAAAATAAAATTGTGTAAAAATATAATTATGCATGTAATAAAAAGTGACAGTGTTGTTAACCATACAATGAAATTGAGTAAAGTAAATACGGCCATTGTAAAAAAATACTTATTGTTATTTTAACATTTGCTATACCTGAAAAGGTCAATAAGAAGGACTTTGTAATTTGTAAGACCACATGTATTGTAAAACTCTTATTAAGCAAATAAAGAATTGAATTGAAATGAAATGGAATTAGGGAATGAAATTTGAAATGTAAGTGGGTAGTTATAAAAAGTAAGATGGACAGGATGAGATGGAGAAATGACAACACATGCAGTATGCAGGTGGCATGCAGCATCGTTACAAGTTTTGTTTTAAAGTTTGGTAATTTCGACCCTTTTCCGGTGTTTAGTCATCTCGTCTTTGTGGCCATGATTTGTTTTTCAGTAGGTACACACTCCACGTTTTATTGTTCGTAGTGTACGAGTTCTATTGCAAGTTTAACTCGATATGTATTCTAATCTCTAATATCCTGTCTAATTTTTCACAGTTTTAATTAGGTGCATGTTACAAAGCCGTCATTATAAAAATAATTTGTTGCTTACGTTTTCCGTGTATTGTTACAGACTTTGGGACTCGAGTCACGTTTCTTTTTAACGTGAGCTGAATATTTAATCTGTGCTTTCAATCTCGTGTTATTATAAAACGAATAGCATTCTATTCTAATAGGATTGAGCATCAATTTCAACGTGACAGCAAATTTGGTAAAATTAGGTCAAATTGGTGGACATGAGATGATGGCGCCTCCAAAAAAGTAGATATTATAACGGAAAAGAGTCACTGAAATGAACTGACAAGTCACTGAATTTGAATTGCATTGTGTGTTCGTGTTTTGTATATATAGGTGTTTTTGTTTTTAAATTGCTCTGTGAAATGCAGGGTAAAATTGACACTTTTTCACGTACGCAATATCTTTTCATTTTACATGTGTTTATTCTAATAAACATATTAATAGGAAAAAAAACCGGCCAAGTGCGAGTCGGACTCGCGCACCGAGGGTTCCGTACAAACCTGCAAGGTTTACAAAGTTCGTTCATTACGACAAGTAAGTTTAAAATTATTAAAAAAAAATATATTATGTGATGTAACTAAAAATGTATGGTTTTCGTAATTTTTCCTTTATCTATGCTATAAGACGTTGCTTCGTACCAAATTTCAAGATTCTGAGTTCACGGGAAGCACCCTGTAGGTTTTGATTCCCTTGCAAGTGTCGAAAATTTGCGGCATAAATGGCTGTATCTTTTGATTGCGTTGGCTTAGAAGTTTGATTTTTTCACAGCTTCAAGGGACAGTAGACCTGAGTAATTGATATAAATTTCAGCTTCATACCTCCACGCGTTCCTGAGAAAAAGGGTCTTGACAGACGGACGGACGGACGGACAGACGGACAACAAAGTGATCCTATAAGGGTTCCGTTTTTTCCTTTTGAGGTACGGAACCCTAAAAACGATTAATTGTGTGGACTGAGAATACATTGTTTGTTATGCCAATATTTAAATTAAATTATTAGAATTACGTCAATTTGTAAATTATTATGTACGAACCAATGTACCCAATTTATGACATGTCTAAGTATACAAACCTTTATGAGGGACCCACGCCAAGCTCAAGTCGGTCCCATAATAATCCTTCTCACAAAATAGGTAGGTACTTTCTTTATATACAGGCTGACTTTTAAACCACCATCCAAATTTTTGGAGCAAGTTCAGTCCATTATACTGAACTACTTTCTATAAAAAAAGTTATTAAAAATTGATGAAAATTTTTCGTCCTCCCATAGAAAATCCGTTTGACTAAGCGCTGATTTGTATGAAAAGGCGAATTTTTGTTTTAGTTTTTCGTTAATTTTTTTTATGGAAAGTAGTTTAGTGTCATGGACTGAACTTGCTCCAGAAATTTGGCTGGTGGTTTAAAAGTCAGCCTGTATAGGTACGCATTGATTTTTCTGTCTGGCATATCAAGCACCGATTCTGGCTATTTATTATAAAAAAGTCAGTTTTCTTTATAAAGACGTATCACATGTTTATGTGATACGTCTTTATAAAGATTTATTTGGCTATAGCCCGGCCCAGTCAAAATAACCATAATTTCATGGTTACATTAATTCGCATAAAACTGAAAAATGGTACGATTGTTGGGAACACTAAGGACGCTTGTGCATTGCTCCGAATCCGAACCATATTCAAATCAAATCCAAAACGAGAAAAATTCGGACGGAAAATTCTTGAGTAGCGTCTGTGCACTGCAGCCGAATCCGAATTAAATTCGTGAATTTCGAGGCCACCGATTTCGTTAGTGCACCGCCAGACTTTGATTAGAGAGGCCGCATTCACTATGTGTCTTGCCTGCATTTAACCGCCGTCAGTTGCTGGCACTATTATTATACTTATTATTTATTTACCACAACCGTTGTATGGAAACATACGAATTGACACGTCTCAGTTTACATTTTTTGCTGGAAAATAATTGTAGACCTAATTATATGTTAAACTAAGCAATCAGACATCAAACGCGATGTCATCATATGGACACCCCTCATGCAAAACATAGAGAGATTAAACTACATTTCATTTCATTTCATTTGATTTCGGGGTTGGTCTCAGAACAAAAGTTATTTGTATTGACGAGTTCTTCCATCCTCCATCAACTTTTTATAACATTTCCCACAAATTAGTATGTCGGGTATTTACCCCAATCTACCCGTTGTATGGGAACATACGAATTGACATGTCTAAGTTTACATTTTTTACTGGCAAATATATTTTTAACCTAGTTATATTTTAAAATATGCAAATAGACATCAAATGAGATTATATCTGTATATTTAATATGGCTAATTTAGTTATGGCTATTTGAGATATATTAATTACAGATAATTAGAGGACTCGCACTAATTTATTTGGGTTCCGTACCCAAAGGGTGCAAACGGGACCCTATTACTGTGACTCCGCTGTCTGTCCGTCTGTCTGTCCGTCTGTCACAGGGCTCTATCTCTTGAACCGTAATAGCTAGACACTTGAAATTTTCACGGATTATGTATTACGGTGGCCGCTATAACAACAAATACTAAAAATAAAATAAAGTTAAAAATTCAAAAAAAAAAAACAAAATTAAAAAAAAAAATTCAAAATTCAAAAAATAAAATCAAAATTCAAAATATCTTTATTATCAAAGGATATTTATAATATCTCTTAATAATAGTCACTTTGTTTTGTTTTGCACAAATGTTGACGTCAAATCGTTACTTACAGCTAAGTTTACGCCGCTTCCTAGTAAAGGGGGTCGTCATAGAAGAAACGTGTTTCTTCAGCGTTTTAAAACATTGTACGGTGGTACGGAACCCTTCATGTACGAGTCCGACTCGCACTTGCCCGTTTATTAATAAATATTTCAATCTACCCCCCAAACGGGTAGATACGGGTATTTACCCGGTGCATATCGGGTATATATCCAAGCGTGGGTTTACATACCCGGGTATATGCCCATCTCTAGTGACAACATCCGGTGTTCGTAAAGGGGCGTCTATAAATTACGTGAGATGTTTAAGGGGGGAGGGGGTCGAGTCAAATCTCATCTATTCTTACGTTGGAGAGGGGGGGGGGGGGCTCGGCAAATATCACGTAAATTTTTTTCTGATTGAAACAAAAAAAAATATACTATTTTGGTCCATTTAATCCAGATTGTACATTCTTAAGCGTAATCGTAATACGATTAAGATCATTCACTAATTCGTTCGAAAGAAAATAATTTCATTCATACTTTGACGTTATACATCTACTGACTGGTCAAACCACCATATTTGTTTTATACCAAATAGCTCAATTTAATCTGAATTTACGGTACAGTGTAGCCCGCCTGTCTATTGTTAAATTTTTATTACACTTATAATTAAACTCTCAGTAATATTGATTACTAGTCTTAACTAGTCGTAAATAAAAGCACGAAGCAATTTTTTTTCTTTTTACAATAACAGTCCAACGCGTTTACGTAAGAAACCCACATTTTGAATAAAATCTCACGACATCTCACCTTTACAGAAAATTTAAAAAAAACACCTCACGTAATTTATGGACGCCCCCTAACCAATATTACCTACTTAAATAAAGGTCATTAATTATCTTTAATATCAATCTATCAATAGTACACAGATACACTATCACGTCTTTATCCCTAACGGGGTAGACAGAGCCAAGGGCGGTAAAGCCCAGGCCACTTTTAGCGTAATGGTGAGCATGAAGGTGGAAAAGGGAAATCATAATAGTGATGGGTTGCTAACCGCATCGCCTATTCATGTGATTCAGATTCCCGCCCATTCCCTCAATCGGCTTTTACGATCTGCACGGGAAGAGAAGCAGCTGGTACATTCTAGGTTTTTTCTTTTCTCCCAGACCAGCAAAGAAGAACTATAAATAGTATCGATTGTTATAGCAATAGCAGAAACATTATCAATAACACTGTCGATATTATACATTAATTTCTATATTTTCGGCAACACTATCGGGCGAGACGGGACAGTGGGCGGGGCGTGCAACGTGTGCTTCCCTCCCCGTACCTCACCCGAATGAATCGAATTCGAGTGGGTGCACAGCCGTACGTACAATTTCTACGGCGGCCAATTCGAGTCGGTTTTGATCCGAAATAAAAACGACCCGAAGTGAGAATTCTTGGTTTGAATACGAATTGGATTTGAACCGTTTACGACTAAGTGCACACGCGTCCATACAATCACTAGGAAGGCCAATTCGAGTCAGATTCGGATTTGATTTGAATATGGTTCGGATTCGGATTGGTGCACAACCGGTCTAATGATAGATATTATGAAACGTCAAAAGTTGACCATTATAAAATTGACCTGACCATTATAATTATGGGCTGCACTGACTGGTTGTATTGATCTATATTATGGGCGGTGCCATGATAAATAAGTTGGTTCTGATTTTCACCAAAGATGGCGAGGTCTACAAACTGTTTTTCGACCTTGTACAGTGTTGTATGAGTAAGAATGATGATACACATACCGTTTCGCCGCCGTTGAAATGGACGTGAACATCAACTGATGAAACTGACGAAGAGCAAACAAGCCGGAGTGGTAATACCACAGAATAAATAATACTAACGTACAAAAGTTTCAATCAGCAAAGAAATTCAAAGAAATATCTACTCAATGTGGCTAGCGATATGGTTTAATTTAGCTCACGTCAGAACTCAGCATCTTTTCGTATCCTAGACATCCATTGCAAGCCAATTTCATTCTTATTACTCTGGACAAACGATTCGTATAACTGAATTTACCACCCGGTGGGGCCGCCTGCGCGCATAGTAATAATGTAGGTACATTTTCGATACCTAAATGGGTAGTGACACAGGCCTGGTAATACCACTTGATGGAAGATCTAAACGACCTCGCATAGAAAACTTAAAAATTTTAAAAATTAATAATTTTATGTATCGTTTTTAAAATTGTGCACTAATATTATGTATACAACTTGTAAAGTGTTTGAATAAAGGTGTCTGTGGCATGGATGTAATGTACTTAATCTTATATACCATTATGGCGCAATCGGGTAAAAAACGGAAGAAATCTTACAGAAAAGTATGTTTATATGGTTTATGCAAGCACAGCACAGCAGAAAGTAACGGCTAATAAATAATGTACCTACCTATGTCGCGGAGGGCAAGGTAAGGTTGAGCGGGAAACGGCGTCTGACATCATGGGAGACGTTAATAAGACACTTGATAACTTACGATACAAAAATAATCTATTTCTCACACTCACCGCTCACGTCACTTATCGATTTCGTCGCAAGAGACCTTACGTGGGTAGGTATTATTACTAGTGAGGACTGTAGACCTTGCGAGTTCTAAAAATTTTAATAAATGAAGGAACTTGTGTATCAATTTTCGTCAAAATCGGTTAAAAATGTGACCTGTAGGCGAGAACAGACAGACGGACAAAAGCATTGACTAAGGCAGTGATCCCACTGCACCGCGCACCGTCGCTGAGCGCGGGACGGCAGATTTTAACATTGTATGCAAGTATCTCAGTTTGTATAGAAAATACGCGTAGTCCAACCCACTAAAAACGCGGCAGATTTCGTAAAAACGCGGCATATTTCTTAAAAACGTGGCAGATTCCGATTCCGTGGCAGATGCGGGGCGCGTTTTTAGTGGGTGAATCGCCTTATACAACGTGGAAGGGACATACCCGTAATAAATCGAACCACGGTCTATACTAGATCATTATAGTATAATGAAATTAAAATAACAGCCAAAAAACAAAAAAAAATCGGCATTTCCATACAAATGACTACTGAAAAAAGAAAGAAATAAGTTTTAAGAAATAAGTAGCACCTAAGTACTATATTTTCCTTATTTTTTATGTTCTATGTTTGTAAATGTTGTCAAGTGTACTTGAATTAATAAAATAAATAAATAAAATTTTATTGATTAATAATTATTTTTTTGTTTTTGACTCTTATTTTACTTTCATTATACATTGTACACGTATAGCCCGTGGTTCAATTTATTACGGGTATGTCCCTTACACTTTGTATGTACATAGTATCTCAATTGATAAAAGCATTTTTGGCCAATCTCGTAACTGAGACGTTTCGCTCATCATCATCATCCCAGCCCTTCTTCCGCCCACTACTGATAGGCCTAGGCCATAGGCCTCTCTTCGTCGACGCCACGTTTCGCTCGTTTGGTCAAAACTACTATGATTATCCGGCTTAATCATCAGGTCTTTCTAGTCTCCACTGGAGGAACACGACCCTCTCTGTACTGCGAGAGCCATACTTGGCCAGAGCAGTCAGAAGATTTGGCCAACAGTCTCCACGCTGGCCAGACGTGTTGGAAAGGTGTCATTGTATGTCTATAAGCTTTGTTCAGCTTGTATTTCCTGAGTCGCCTTCTACGACATCCACGGGGAAGACTTGGAGTGGTCTTATACGCGTGCAACATCGAGGGCTACAGCTTGTATTAGATTACTTTTACATACAGATGGACAGACGGCGGGAAGCGACTTTGTTTTATAATATGTAGTGATAAAAAAATGAACGGTTGGTTAAGCAACTGTGTCACATTGAGGAAGAACGGTACGGACCCTCATCACGCAACCCCTGTACTGTGACAATGAGTGAAATAACACGAGACAGAGTGGCCCTTTTATGACATTTATTCTCCTAATAATGCCACAAACAAAACAACTGATTTAAAATACCTAGGTACCTGTTTCTCGAAAAATTCTAACGAGTGAGATTCGAACTCACGCCTCTAACATCTGTACTGTGTAAACTATTATACATACATATATATTATAACGACCCATTTTCAGAGCCTACTTTATTAACATTTGCGTGCAGATGTATAATAGACAGAGGTCATATTGTGTATAATTGTAGTGTATTTTTTTAATATCACGCGATCGCGTGCCGGTCCGAACAGGAACCCCCACTTACTAGAAATAGTAGTAAGTAGAACTACTAGCACCTACTCGTTATGGTTACGCACAATCCTCTGAATCTAGCGCTACTCTGGAGGGATTTGGAACTGTTATTTACTGCTTTTAGCTGGAAACTTCAGTTGTTTCCCCATGTCAGATGGTCTCCTTAGCTCCACCCTCTATACTACTACAGGTACAGGGTGTTCGGTGGCAGATTTCGAATGATAAAATCCAAGAGAAAAAAAAACTACAATATTTCTTAAGGGGCCGGTCCTTATTTTTAATGATTTTGACTTCTTTTTTGGAGCTGATTGGAGCCAAACTAAATTTGTAACAATATGTTAAACTGAAGACCGCGCGCTGCGCTTCTTAATTCGTCTAACTCGTCTCCAGGGTGCATGTACAATACAGCACAATGCGTATGTGTAGATAGAAAATATAGATTCGGGTGTTCAATCAAAAGTTCCCACGGTCGTAGACCGCAGTCTTAATATAATATACATATATAGACAGATACTATAATATCTGCTACCTCAAAAGCTCTAAGCCTTATTGATTCTCTGTACTTAGTTAGTCAAAACCACGGGTCAAAACTAACTAGTTACGAGTGTGTTTCTTTTTTATCCAAAATTCCAAAGTTGTTGTATAATTAAGTATTTATTTGTACGCCTACCACAATAGCTTTTTTTCTATTTATCCCGAAGGTTAAATGATATTATTAGCATCAAGTTCGCCTTTTGTACCATTTTGTTTTGGTAAATAAAGTTGAAATAAAAAATCTTCAGATATTCGACCTTTTCTTCTTATCTCTCTTACTTTTCTGCAGACTGTAGTAGGAAGTGGACGTAAGAACTTACTGTGGTTCAGTATTCGAAAGCGTCAGACGAGCTGGAGCAGTATCCGTGTAGTGTAACAGATTGTGAGGGCAGTTTCTTGACGATTAGAGGCTTGCTTGGAGTAAGAGGGATGCGGATTAACGGTTGTATAACCTATTTTTTCCGCCCACTCTTCGTCTTTTTATAATTCGGTAACAATTTTTAATGACATGAAGGAAATAATGAATGAGATCGAAAGATGAATAGGTATAGGAGGGTAAGAAGAATCAACCGTACCTATCCATCTTGCCCGACATGTTACAATAATGGTACATTAAACGAATATATCCTATTTTTAAAGTTCCGAAGTACGTACAAGGAGCTCGGTTCCCTATATTTATTCGCATAAAATTATACGCCATAATTTAACATGGCACACTTTTGCTTATCCTAATAATAATTACGGACAATATTAATTTGACATAACTGTTTAGGCACAATTTTTAAGCATACTATTCTAAACCATAAATTTGTTTACGCATGATACCTTCCGTGCCGTGGCTAATTCGGGGTAGCCGGTAGGTCGCTTCCGTCACTTGGTCGACGCTCGCTCGCTCCTTTAATGGTCACTGAGTGTACAACCATAACCTAACCTACCTTCTCAGAAGTCTCCTCAGAAGGCTTATTATAGGACCGATGACTATCTTAAAGACAAAAAGGTCTGGCTTGAGCTTGGCGCGGGTCCCTCATACTTAGACATGTCATAATTTAGGTACATTGGTACATACTAAATTTACAAATTGACATTATTTTAAATTTCGTAATTCTTATAATTCAATTTAATTATGACATAATAAACAATGTAATCTCTGTCCATCTATATAACTAATTTTAAGTTTTTAGTTTGTTAGTTGACGTCTTTGGAGAAAACGTGCAGTGCAGTTTGTTGCCGCTTCTTCTGCACTTGCGCCTAGGAAGCGGCGTAAACTTAGCTGTAAGTAACGATTTGACGTCAACATTTGTGCAAAACAAAACAAAGTGACTATTATTAAGAGATATTATAAATATCCTATGATAATAAAGATATTTTGAATTGAATTGAATTGAATTCTATGGCTAATTTGGGGTAGCCAAACTGGTCGCTTCCGTCACTTGGTCGACGCTCGCTCGCTCGCTCCTGTGATGGTCACTGCACAACCATAACCTAACCTCCTTCCTTGGCTAATTCGAGGTAGCCAAACTGGTCGCTTCCGTCACTTGGAATGCCATTAAAAAAGAAGGCAAAAAAAATTTGCCTAAATAATATTTATATATTCCTACTGAAATAGTATGCCAAAAAACAATTATAATTATATAACTCGTCACGCCAAATTAAATTAGGGCAAAAGCCAAGAAAACTTTAAAGTAGGTATATTATTAAATTAAAAAAATATCTGGTGAAGTTTTGCTTCAGATTAATTTAATCCGTGCCCTGTACAATTTGCAAAATAGGATTTAAATTCTCCAAAGATCAAAAAGGTACCTTCTTATGGAGATAATCTGTTTAAAACCCATCTTTTGTCTCTTTCCCGCTTATCGGCGTTTACTGTTGCTAGATTGAGACTTCGCTAAACGTTAGGTAAAAATGTAACCTGTTTTCTGCTTAATACAATAAAGTTTTAATGATATTGTCTAATATAACATTGACTTCTATTATGGTGACTTTTCTATTTAGTGCGCCATACACGACGTGGCGCGTACCGCGTTAAAAAATACGCCAATATGTTTAAAAACACTTTTGTATGACACTTCATCGCGGAATCTATATACCTACCTCTAATACCTCTGGAGTTCTCTGTGGCAAAATGAGGGCAAAATCAATAATCGCAACAGAACAAACCGACAGTCTTGCTATTCTTTCTTTTTTTCTCTTGACGGCCAGTATTGCAGGTGAGAACAGAGTGTTGTAAAAGGAGGCACGTTACAATTTTTATAAATTACAAATTACAAATAAAATTTTCTGGGCAGTACAAACATTGAGTTAAGCCATGGAGTATTTAGCCTAATTCTGTACGTTCAGTGAAAACTGAGTTAACTCGAGTAATATCGGTTTTAATATTCTTCTTAATTAATATTCTGAATCAGAAAAAAACGCTATTTTTCTGTCTTATTTTCATAGCCGTAGGGCTTAAAATGACAAAGTTAGGATTCGTGTAAAGTGATGTAAGTATCGGTTTTTTCAAGTTCCCACAACTTTTTTTGTGTTTTTCAATACAATTGCATTTAAAACTAGTTGAACTAAACTATATTTTTAATTTGTTAGTGTAAATTGATATAAACAGAATCATAACACTTAAAAAGGACGGACGGAAAGGACGGGTACTCAGATTTGTGTAGTGTTATAACTCTTTTTTTTTTCGACATTATCAAAATAAAACCAGCATATTTCAAATGCTGTCATCGAAATTAACATGTTTAATTTTGTGACTTTTTGCTGTATTATAAGAGATCTCATTTGTCTATGAAAACAGTAAATGTATATCATTTAGCACTAAAGCAAAGCAGAATGTGTAAAATGTTATGATGTGACTTATATTAATTGGCACAAATAAAATGTTGTTTATTTTGTGTCAAATGACATAACTCAATATTTTTCAATTTTTTATATTAAAAAAGAAGACATTACGTAAAATTTGTTTCAGTAGTTTATTGAAATGGGTATTATCTATCAATAATAATAACCAAACATTATAAAACTTCCATAGAAAATGAGTGGGAATTTTTTGAAACTTTAAACTCGATTTTCTCAAAACTATGATTTTTGACTTAACCCCGTTTTCACTGAATATACAGAATTGTCCTTGAGTTAAGCAGACTTTATCAAAGGCAGTGTAATTAAAAGACAGGTGTCCATAGGCTAAGCTATGGTAACCACTTACCATCAAGTTGACGGTATACTTGTAGCTGTCTGACAGCAAAATTAGAATTTTTGTACGACTATGAACTTATTTAAATTCGTTCCAACAAACTTAGGTACAGGATTTTAAAATTGAGCTATAAACTTGCAGTAGAAAATATGTGACTCAGATACAGATATTCTCGTAGCACGTTTAACACAAAATTGGGAGTGAAGAATAAATTGATTCAGAATAGTGATGGGTTGCTAGCTGCATCGCCTTTGAACATGATTCAAAGATTTGCCCATTCCCTCGATTGGCTTTTTCTATCTGCGCGGGAAAAGAAGCAGCTGGTACATTCAAAGTTTTTTATTTTCTCCCAGACCAGCATGGAATAATGAAATTCAGTTAGGAAAGAATTTCGTTTATTAAAATCTTATATCGAAACATTATTTCATGAAGCGCTCAACAATTTCCCTTTTTTCATTGGTAACTTTTAACAAGGGTCCAAAACTGAAAATCTGTTGAAACTTTGGCCCATTGCCTGTTTAAGTGAAATTGTTCCGGTTTGAAATTCAAAACTTCTACCATTACACGTACATATTTATATCGAATGAAGCCTAATATATCTAAGTAGTTTTGCATTCGTATTTAATAGTATATTTTAAATACTGGTACTGGTACATAACAGGTCTTACAACCTAGGATGGTCAAGCCCGTGCGAAGTGGAGAAAGAAAAGCCGGGAAGCGGACCCCGGGCTTCGCAGCATTACATCTGTGGATGCAACTGGTAATACGCTGAGACGAGAGAGAGAGAGAGAGAGAGGGAGCGAAAAAACTTAGAATGTTGCAGCTGCTTCTCTTCCCGCGCAGATCGTAAAACCCGATTGAGGGTCCGAGCGAAAATGCAAATCATGTTAATAATGTGGACTAAAAAATATTTTTAGCTCATTAGGTAGACTATTAATAAATATTGTAAGTATACCTACGTTTTATTTTCTTTTTTAGGGTTCCGTAGCCAAATGGCAGAAAATGGAACCCTTATGGATTCGTCATGTCTGTCTGTTTGTCTGTCCGTCCGTATGTCACATGTCACAGCCACTTTTCTTCGAAAGTATAAGAGCTCTGTTGAAACTTGGTAAGTAGATGTATTCTGTGAACCGCATTAAGGTTTTCACACAAAAATAGAAAAAAACAATAAATTTCAGGGGTTCCCCATGCTTAGAACTGAAACTCTTTTTTTTTCATCAATCCCTTACGTGTGGGATATCTATGGATAGGTCTTTAAAAATGATATTGAGGATTCTAATAAAAAAATTATTAAAAAAAAATCTAAACTGAATAGTTTGCGCGAGAGACACTTCCAGAATGGTAAAATGTGTCGTTGTCCCCCCCTGTAACTTTTAAAATAAGAAAATGATAAAACTTAAAAAAAATATATGATGTACTCCATGCAAACTTCCAACGAAAATTGGTTTGTACGAGATCTAGTAAGTAGTTTTTTTTAATACATCATAAATCGTAAACCGCAATTTACCTTTAGAACTTTTATATTAGGTATGTTACTTGCTTCTACGGAACCCTTCATGGGCGAGTCCGACTCGCATTTGGCCGCTTTTTATAATTTGCGAATAATTACAAAGATATACAGATACACTGCATTTAAATTCTGCAAAAAATAAATCACATAAAATTGCCGCGGGAGGATCAGGAACTATCACTAGAACCACAGAGTAGAGCATTTTTTCGGCGTACTTAATGCGTAGACAGATATAAGTCGCGTTTCGCCTAAATGTCAAAATTAGCTCTGCGCCTAGAATGGTGTTAGTCTATTTAGCAATACCAAAAATATGAAGAACTCACTTGGTACCTATATAAATTATTAGCCATAGTTATGTTAAAATCTGATTTAAATATTAAAAAAATACATTTTAAATGGCCACGGGTACCTGTAGTTTTAATTTGAGTTAGACAATGTTCCACGTTACGCTCACTAATGCAATACGGTTCGTTAAAAGCTCCGTTTTTTTTTTAAATTTAACTGATATTTTATAACAGAAATTAAATTTTAATGTAGAATACATTTTCATAATAATACAGTGTTAGAACACTTCATAATTTATGAATATTTTACAAGACATCCAGCGGAATTTAATGGAAAGCAGCGCAACAGCGATGGAGCTATACTTCAAAATGATATAGCGTTGTCTCACTCTCACAATCGTTTGAGAAATATCATTGCCTTTTACATTACTCAGCAGGAATAAAATAATCTTGTTTAAAAGTTCATGGTACGATTAAACAATGTTATTTAAAGCTTGAAACCTCAGCTTGAAACAATACGGACCGATAAACTATAATTTTGTTATAAGTTCTAATCTAATTAGGATCTTAGAAAAGGCTCCAACGAAACCCCTACATATGGGTTATTATTAATAATTAGATTAGAACTTGATAATTGGTGTGTTGGAGTTTTGGGGGGTAAAATATCGATCTAGTCGTTATAGGTTATTGTTGCGGAAGGTACATAAGGCACATTATTGCTCTTTGGTTCTTTTGGCCCAATGACAAACACAGATTTATTGATAAAAGTTTTGTTTCCATCGCAACCGACCACCTTTTTACAAGATTTTATTTAAATTGCAATGTACTTATACTGTAACTGTTTGTTCGGGTGGAGTCTTGCAACTCAGTTTTGAAGCAGAAATCTTCAACCGAATGAGCTGAAATTTTGCGCACATATACAATATTACCCTAGATATAGCCCTATAGCCCTAGATACCTAACCCTTCCAACAATTTTATGAACTATTGTTTTCAGTTTAAAGTTCTTTGCATTTTTGCGAAAAACGGCCACTTTTGGCATTTTTATTTCCACAAGTCTATTCCATTTTACAAAAATATGATACCTAATATAAAACGTTTCCTTGTTTTCAGGAAAGCAGCGGCTGCCCCGCGAACATCACCTGTGTGATGCGGATTTGAGGCAAGTGTGTTTTTATTTGAGATGCCACGAATAGTGATTTGGCCGAAGGGTTGGATCTCATCTACCAGTACGAAACAGCACTTTCCTATGCTGCTTATCTTTTCTGTCTCATAGAACAGTCATTTACTAGAGCGAGAGAGAGCGACGGAACGCTTCAGCACGGCCGGTGCTAAAGCGTTCCGTCGCTCTCTCTCGCTCTAGCCAATGACGCTTCTGAGCGACAGAAAAGGATAGCAGCATAGGAAAGTGCTGTTCCGTGCTGATAGATGAGATCCAGCCCTAACGAACATTCGGCTAGAAGCACTTAGTCCTTTTCAGTAACAAGAACTATAGCTCGTGTCAAACGACAAATGGCCGAATGATCAACATCTGGTTTGGTGCCTGATGATGCCTCGTGCGTGTACCGTGTGTATTTTCGACTAAAGGACTAATCACAAACATCTCGTGCTATAATTGCATTCCCAAGGAGGGTTAACGTCGGGCGGTGGCTAGTTGTAAAACTTTTCGCACAAATACATTCCCAAAGAGGGTTGACATCAGGCAGACGGCAGGTCGTAAAACTATAGCCAAATCATTTAAACTGTTCCGGCTATTTCTTCTCCATTTTGCAAGGTCTTTGGCATCCTTGGGTGACCGTTGACATGCATGATATATTTGGAGAAGAAAAAGCGGGAAAACGCACCCCGGGCTCCGAAGCAGCACAGCTGAGGATGCAACCGGGAACGCGCTTAGACGAAGAAGAAGATGCCTCGTGTAGAGGTAAAACACGTATCGTGAGGACGACAGCCGAAGTTGCTGCAGCCACAACGGATGTAGCAGCATAGGTAGGGGCATGCTTCAACTATTGGTGGTGGGTGCGCTCGGACTGATGGTGGCAGGTATGTTGGGACTAACAGTAGTAGGTGGGCGCCGGGCAGCAACAGTTGGCATGAACCAACTAGTGGCGGACCGCGGAAGCACACAAAGTATCTAGATCAAATAGCACATAAATTTACTGAAAAGAACAATCAGTGGTCACACTTTTCGTGACATTCGTGACGTAATCTTGGGCCATCGCGGGTAGTTAATAACCTTGTTTTATTATACCATGAATGTCTAAAGAGAGACGTTATCAGGACCAGATGATATAAAAAAACAACTTTCCATAAAACATATTAATATGTGCTCGGACTGATGGTGGCAGGTATGTTGGGACTAACAGTAGTAGGTGGGCGCCGGGCAGCAACAGTTGGCATGAACCAACTAGTGGCGGACCGCGGAAGCACACAAAGTATCTAGATCAAATAGCACATAAATTTACTGAAAAGAACAATCAGTGGTCACACTTTTCGTGACATTCGTGACGTAATCTTGGGCCATCGCGGGTAGTTAAAAACCTTGTTTTATTATACCATGAATGTCTAAAGAGAGACGTTATCAGGACCAGATGATATAAAAAAACAACTTTCCATAAAACATATTAATATGTTTTATGGAAAGTTGTTTTTTTATTTTGCGAAAAACGGCCACTTTTGGCTAATGTGCGCAGTAAAGCTTAACGTTCTCATTATAAACTGTAAACAGTAGTTCATAAAATACTTTGAAGGGTTATCTAGGACTTGGTAGTAGCAAAATTTTAAATAATGTCTCCGTTTTCTTTGAAATGATTTATTGTAAATGGGGGCAGCACTGGACCCCGGAAAATTCAGGTACGGCCTTAAGCTTAAATTAAAAAGAAACTTTCTAGAAAATATATGATAAATTGACCATTAACTTTTGACGTAGTTGCCCAGCCAAATTATTATTTTGTGTTTTACATTCAGTTGGGTAGGAATTTGGTACCGTGCTAGAATATATGTAGTACCTTTTGTATACTTTATTTTTTTCATGGGGAGTGGCGGGCGTCTGGACCTGCTCTGCTGAAATATGTGTAAGAAATCTGTTTTTCTCGATGTTACCCTTTTTAGTATCTGACAGACAAACTATTGCTTAGCTGGGATAGGTTTGGCAACAACAATAACAGCGAGTTAATTGCAAAAATGTGCGTACCAATCAATTTTAATAAAACCTTTCTTTTGTTTCAGATAAGACTCCACCTAGGGCATGACGCCCAAGGAGAAAGCTAAAAACTTCAGTCCAGGGTAACCATAGATGTGGTATGTTTGTGGTTATGATGCTTACCTTGGCTGTAGGTGTTGCTACCCATTGCCCCCGACGTTGTGACTGCAAATGGCGTGACGGCAAGGATGCAGCAGTGTGTCCCCAAGCCAGTTTCACCAAAATTCCTTCTGGACTACCTTCCTCTACGCAGTTGCTTGATGTGTCAAAAAACTTTTTCTCTACTCTCCCCAACTACGTATTCCACGACACTGGTCTTCTGAATCTCCAGCGCCTCTACCTGTCTGCGTGTAAAATTGAAAAAATTGAACAAAGTGCATTTTCGGGCCTGATTAACCTTGTGGAATTAGACCTCTCAAATAACTTGCTCAAGGTCGTGCCATCAGCATCCTTTACTAGTATTGTCGATCTTCGAGATTTAAAATTAAGAGAAAACCCCATCTCGGTCATAGAAAATGAAGCATTTAAAGATTTACGAGATCTCGTCCGGCTCACACTTAGTTCTTGCCAAATAATAGAAATAGCACCGAGAGCTTTCCTAGGCATTGAGAGCTCATTGCAATATTTGGAACTAAGCGAAAATAAGCTGAAAGTTATTAATGTCAATGTTTTAACTCCGTTAAGAGCTCTTAAAGATGTGGCACTGTCAAAAAACCCGTGGAATTGTACTTGTCTCATGAGACCTATGCGGGATTGGATGATAAAGCGAAACGTGCCTATTACTATCACTCCAGAGTGTTCTTATCCAAGACGTCTTCGGCAGCGACCATGGAATCGTATCGAGTTAGATGAGTTCGCGTGCGCGCCCCACGTTAGTACTATCACAAAGCATCCTACAGGGTTGGAAGGCAGTGATGCAGTGCTGGAGTGTAAGATATGGGGTTCACCAACACCTGCAATACGATGGTATCGTGCTGGTCGCTTGATTGCCAATACGTCCGACAACAAACCTTATAAAACATACTACATACGTAACGAAGGTCAAACAAGTAAATTAATAATTAAATCAGCCGAATTACATGACGCTGGAGCTTACACCTGTTTTGCTGAAAACCGTGGCGGGAAAACTGAATGCATCTTAAATCTAACTATGGAAAAGGCAACTGAAAACGAGTTAAAAATGCAATGGTTTATCGCAGGAATGACAATGGTTGCTGTGATACTAGTATGTTCTTGTTCTCTAGGATTATGTGTAATTATATGTAGAAGAAGAAAAGGATTAGATAGACCTAATGAGGGAGTAGTGACTTATCAAAATGATGGAGTAAGGCTTCATGGTGATAAAATGGACATTGAACTAGGAACGCCACCATATGATGTAGGTCGCAAAAGAGGGGATTACAGAAATGTACCTTCCTATGACCCGGAAGAGAGCTTCACTCACAGAAACGTTCATGAAAATGTAAGCCTAGTCACACCTCTATATTCAAATAAAAATAGATCGGAAATAGAATCAAGAAATTTCCGAAATGACATGCGAGATGACGATTTACATATACCGAGAAAAGGCACTCATATTCAAAGGTAAGGACATTCTTAGCTGCATTTTACGAATATATAACGTCTAACAAAATACACAATAGGGTTATTCAGCCCATAAATCTGAACAGCTTTTCCCAAGGAACATAAATCAAATTTCTTTTTTTTTGCTGATCGGTCAACTTGTATGGGAGACCACAAATTATTTTGATACTTCGATAATAATTTAGAATGTTCCTTGCGGTATGGTAATCTTGGACTGAATTCAGCTTTGAAACAGTTTTAGAATAATTTTTTAGATTAGACATCCTGTATAAGGTAGATACCTAGGTACATAAAATTTGATGTAAGTTTGTACCTTGATTCAAGTATCGGCCTCCTTACGGAAGGCACGTTGGCCGTTCGTCCCGGCTGTTCATGATTTGATGGCAGTCATCAAGCTAAGCCAGAGGTATCTGGCTTAGCTTTTGTCTACGTCGAGCCGTCGCTTTGTTTTACAAACATATACAAAACTTCTTATATACTGACTATAAGGACAATTTATAAACTACATCTATCAGGATGTATATCTTCTTTAATATAATATATCATCATATACTTTATATCCTAGTAACCTCGTCAAATCACCTAGGTTAGGTAGCGGATCCTGGGCTCTGAAGCGTTACCGCTGAGGATGCAACCGCGGATGATGATGACATTATATCATACCTATAATGAAACAGTAAAAGTTTCGTGTCTGTACATTTAATAAATTCTCAAAATAGTAGTAGGTGTGTAGGAGAAAAGAGTAACACAACAAAAAAATGTACCTACACGCAAATCTTTGAAACTACTGGATATTGACGCGGTTTTTACCAATAGATCAAATTTAGCTTAGAGCAACATTGACGCTTTGGTTCATTAAAATTTGATGTCAGAAAACAAAGTTATCGTCATTTAAAGATATTTTAATCATAACCAAAAAATCGGACTTTAGTGCTTTAGTATACACACTAAACTGACTTATTTGTTCAAAGTGTGTAATAAAACTGAATTTTATGCCAACGAATTGAACGGCAGGTACTAGCTAGTACTTATTAAACGCTGAAACTACAGGGTAAATTTTTTTGCGGTTTTAATTAACATGTCGAGTATTTTTCCGGGATGGTTTGCCATATAATATAGAAGTTCCTGCTTTGAAATTAAAATTTTGTACCTAATATTTTTTTAATTTCCTTTCAGCACGAACGAGTCTTCACGGCGGCTAAATAAGGATAAATTTAAAGCTCCTATGAAAATGTCGTTCGACAACGACTTCAAACCGCACACTCGGCCGCAAACAGACTTCTCTTATAGTCACATTTCTATCAATGAAAGCGAGAAAAACTATCCTGATCTTATTGAGATGCGCTCCTTTGAAGGTCCATCCACGACCAATGAATTACATGAGCCACATTATTGTACTATGAAGAGGAAAAAAGGAGGCGATAGCTGCAGTCCATTGATAAATAGTAGGCGTAACAGTTCTGGCGGTGATTCCACCGGGTTTTATGAACGTCCTTATAGAAATTGGCAAACATCCTCGAACCGCCGCTCAAACAGTTCATCAGATCTCACGCGTGAGATCGTCAAAAGCAACAGAATTCGCCACAACCCCAGCCTGCCTGCCTCTCCGACCAGAACCCATCGTACACCGTCCGCCACACCCCTAATAGAAGATTTCTCGCCGCAAACTGCCACCAAATATTCCACAAATAGGGCTGACTTTGAATTTCATGTACTTGAGCTAGAACATTTCTTGGACGAATACAGAACCATAGGGGACCAGCTATTTAGATCATCAAAGGAAATTAAAGATGATTTACAAAGGTCTAGACCAATTGTGAACGACGACCCGATTGTCCCGAGAGCAAGGGTTAGAGCAACTGGAATGCCGTCGTCCGCTTTGCCTGATGCAGCTTCCCCGTTGACGCTAAATGCTTCAGAGCTGAACTACCTACGTACTCTGGAGAGGCGTTCAATATCCCGCAAATAAGTGTCGCGTAGAACAAAACAATGTTTATCTCTCTCCAAACTACTCTCACTGTTTGATGTTCAAAAGACTTCCAATGTAGGCCTAATTGGCCTGTTTTAGGACTTTCATAGATGTTAGATATTGATGACTGAAAAGTTTAATGTTAAGTGTTAAAATAAGTAATTTACTATTTATGGACAATTCATCCCAGTGTATAGGGGATGTACGATCAATTATATATTTAATGTTAAATATTTTGGAACTGAAGTCGAAAAAACGACGCAAAATTTGTTTAAAAAAATCAATTGATGTTGAAATAAAGCAACTGAAAACTATATTAATCTATTTTTATGGGTCCGATGTCCAAGTCCGGATTACATTGTACTTGAATATATTTTGTTCGAGAGATTATTTTAGCGAATCACTGTAAACCGAACGGATATAGCATTTAAAACTTGTACAGTCGGCGTATAAAATTTAAAGAACAAATTCATTTTTTTCTTTTAATTTCAACTTAAGTATTTTAAAAAAATTTCAAATTACGAGTATTTGCCGACTTTACATGCGTTCGCAATTCGAATCCCAGTGATACTAAGATAAAAAGTGTGTTTCTCTTGTCGGTGTCATTGTATTGAAATAGACGCCTAGTTGCACACAATCACGATATTAGCGCAAACGCAAGAGGTACAAGAAATCAAACTCTTGCCTCACAGACGCACAGTTAGTTTCTAAACCACTTGGCCACCACCGCTTCTATAAAAAACAAAAAAAAACAAGTACAAGGTTACTTAATATCAAGACAAAACGACTAAGAACAACTTTTATCATTGATCCTCTATTACCCCATAATATTTTTTTTCTATTTGAGTCAAAGTCAAGGATTTTTATTCAATCTAGGATAAGTAAATACTAAATACCGATTATTCCCACTCTCCACCTGCTTGTCCACCCGGACTGGACAGTGTCACAAGTTTTGACAAGGGACATATCCGTAATAAATTGAACCACGGGCTATACTATACTTAATGAATATAAAATAATAGTCAAGAGACCAAAAAAAATCGACATTCCCATACAAATGGCCCGGTCGGCTGCACACTTTTGTATGGAAACGCCGAATATTTTTTTCTTGATTGGCTGTTATTTTAATTTCATCATAATTTAGCTTTAGCACAGTATATATATTTATTATGTATGTAGGTATGTCCCTACTACGTTGTATATCATTTATTGAAGGTCATTATTTTTAGTGCAAAAGCTCCAAACTACTAGCGTTTTGGAACAACCAATGCTGGGGAGATTACGCCAAAAGAAACCCAGTTTAGTATAGGTCCTATTGTTTTGATGGATGGATTAGTTTGATGTTACCTAAGTCGTAGCACCCATCTCGACCAGTGGCACCTAACGTCATACGAACTAATTGGAGAGCCCATAAATAGCAGAAACTTGTAGACAAATTATTAGTACCCGTTGTTCACAGAGATGGCAGCAAATTACTAGCAAACCTGCAAATGGTAGGTACTTAATATAGCTTCAAATACTAGGTAAATAATTACTAAAATTTTATTTTCTTACTTTGATTTCACTTGTCTATTTTTTTACAATTTTTGTAATAAAGTAAATAAATAAAAAGTAAAAACGCCATCTAGTGACCTACCTACCTATTATATAAGACATTTAGAGAAAGTCAAATCTCTTTGCATGAGTCCTCGTAAATGGCGTTTACTAATATGTGTAAACGCTTTTATTTGGTAACATATTTTTTTTGACGAATTCTGTTGAAAGAAAGAAAAAAAATATATTTATTTGGTACAAATACTTATATAAAATAGACACGTTGAATACAAAAATATAAATTTAGCATTGTACCAACAAAAAGGTCTCCGCTCAGCATTTGTAGCGTGAACTACGACGCTGGCACAGGCTGGAATCTCCTAAGGTACGCGCAATATGCGTCACCGTTCCCCGTCCCCGCCCCATTTTAAATAAATCATTTCAAAGAAAACGAAGACATTATTTAAAATTTTGCTACTATCAAATCCTAGATAACCCTTCAAAGTATTTTATGAACTACTGTTTACAGTTTATAATGAGAGCATTTACTACGCACATTTGCCAAAAGTGGCCGTTTTTCGCAAATGTGCGTAGTAAAGCTTAACGTTCGCACTTTAAACTGTAAAAAGTAGTTCATAAAATACTTTGAAGTTTTATCTAGGATTTGATAGTAGCGAAATTTTAAATAATGTCTCCGTTTTCTTTGAAATGATTTATTTTAAATGGGGGCAGCACTGGACCCCGGAAAATTCAAGTACGGCCTTAAACACACCAAACCCAAAGGAGACAACCTATTAATATTAACACCTTTATGCTTGATGATAAATTAAGTATAAGTATTTTAAAACAATCTAGGCAACCGAGCTTTGCTTGATGAAAAACACTGAGGAAAAGAAGTTCTATAAATATGAATAAAACCTATGAAGATCGATATTTCATCCACGAAACTTGACGAAACACCCTACATACCAATTATCATCAAGATTGTTAGAGCCGTTTCTGAGAGATCCTAATATATTTAAATATATATGTAAAAAAAGCGGCCAAGTGGGAGTCGGATATGCCCATGAAGGGTTCCATAGCAGCAAGTAACAATATAAAAGTTCTAAAGGTAAATTGCGGTTTACGATTTATGACGTATTAAAAAAAACTACTTACTATACTATTATTTTTCTAAGAAAAAATTAACGGGCATTCACACCACCCTGTACTATTTATTACTAAGCTAACGATAACGATAGTCGCAAATTACGCACTTCCTGTCGCAAAGTTACTGTCGCATGCGAAATGTGGTACAGGGAAGGTCATAGACGGTTATGTTTACTTTTATTTACCTATGTAAATTTTATTATTAAAAATAAAGGTTTATTAAAAGGTAATATTAAAAAAAAAAGGTTGACACCTCTGGTACGAATTATAATATATTTTTTTTTAGTTTTCATTAATTAGCATAGGAAGTAGTTTACTATTGTGTATTTTCTACTTTATGTAGGTTTTTACTTTAGAATAGAATATAATAGCATTTATTGTTTATTTTTAAGAAAAGTGGCAATTATTAAATCGTTAACCAAAATTGACTTAGGTACCGAGAAAATTGGACCAAATACCAAAAGTGTACCACATGAGTTAAAAAACGCACGCAAAGCATATAAAATACATAATTTTTATTAACAGTAGGAATCGTTAAGGGACTTACATTACCTAAACGAGAGTTTTATTTTGCGTAAAACTATAATAATTGAATTAAAACTATATAAAATAAAATAAAACTATATAATTGAATTGAAATTTAGAAAAAAAATCACAAATATACCTCTAAAATAAAATATACCTAAAATTACTACCAAAGGTGGCGAACTTCTGTCCAGACGGCGTGAGTTTGACGTCACAGGGAACGTCGTGACAAAGTAATGTAACTCACTTTTTTACAATTTCGAGGATTATTATTTTATTCTGTTATATTAATTATATTACTGCAATTACCCATAGAATTTAGTAAAATAAGGCATTTTATATCATAATAAACTTTGAAAACATATTAATAATTAATAGTTCCTAGAGTTTCCATAGTTACAATACATGTACTTGTACCTCGATTTAAATTTTTCTTGAGTTACCTCTTTTTAAACTTAATTACCGGTATTATGCTTTCATAACGAACCATAGTTTGCGATACGAATGTATGGTGAGCGATAATTATCGCATAAAAAAACTTTTTGTGGTAGATGTAATGTTAATGACCGTTAATTTTTTCGTTTAAAAATAATAGTATAGATCTCGTTCAAACCAATTTTCGGTGGAAGTTTGCATGGTAATGTACATAATTTTTTTTTTTAGTTTTATCATTCTCTTATTTTAGAAGTTACAGGGAGGGACACACATTTTACCACTTTGGCGCAAACTATTGAGTTTAGAAAAAAATGATAGGTATTAGAAACCTCAATATCATTTTTGAAGACCTATCCATAGATATCCCACACGTATGGGTTTGATGAAAAAAAAATTTTAAGTTTCAGTTCTAAGTATGGGAATCCCAAAATTTATTGTTTTTTTTTTCTATTTTTGTGTGAAAATATTAATGCGGTTCACAGAATACATCTACTTACCAAGTTTCAACAGTATAGTTCTTATAGTTTCGGAAAAAAGTGGCTCTGACATACGAACGGACAGACAGATGGACAGACATGACGAATCCATAAGGGTTTCGTTTTTTGCCATTTGGCTACGGAACCCTAAAAAGTGACTATTATTAGGAAATATTATAAATATCCTATGATAATAAAGATATTTTGAATTGAATTTATTGTCTGAGCGAGGAGAAGCGTCTCAGTTTCGAGATTGGCCAAAAATCCTTTTGTCCGTCTGTCTGTCTGTCTGTCGGTTAGTTTTCGCCTACAGGTCGCATTTATCGACCGATTTTCGTGAAATTTTCTAAGCAGAATCGATAGTTTATCGGTTAAAAAACTTGTTTAGAGAAAAAAAACGATATAAGATTTTAATATAAAATATAATATATAATTATATAGCTTTTTTTCTCTAAACAAGTTTTTTAACCGACAAACTTCAACGGGTTGGGGGTGACTCGCGAGGTTTACAGCTGCTGTATACTGCTGTAAGACCTGCTCGTTTAAAATAATAGGAGATTTGCTCAACCAATTCTCTTACAAAATAAAACTAATAGTTTTGTTTGCTTTGCTAATCTAAGTCTACGTACCTATCGTATCTCAAACTCGTCTGATGCTTCAGGTGTTCAAATGTTAAAATCATGACGTATACTTTTACATTTTAAAGCAGCATGAAGTCCATTGTTGAATATAGGGCTGTATGAGATATCATCTCCTATATTTTTGAAAGCAATTATTACCTACATAGGTAACAATAATTCATAATAGTCCACAATAGACTATATTCATACTGTAAAACAGCTTATGAAGGAGAGTTCTGAATACAACCGGCCCCTATGCGAAGGCTTTGTCGATTCCGAGACAGCTTTCAACACCGTCGAGCACTGGGCCTTGTTAAACTCTCGTTGTCACGTAGATGCACGCTATGTATCTACTAAAGGAAATCTACGGCTCGGCAACAATGCCGAAACGCTACGCTTATACTCCAATACCAATCCCATACCCATCAAAAGAGGGGAGCGACAATGTGATACCATCTCCCCAAAACCAACTTTTGGAACTTCAATATCTATCTCTCCACCAATTTTCGTGACAATCGGTGCAGTAGCGGCGGAGTACGAGCCCGGACGGACAGACAGACGGACGGACATGACGAAACTATAAGGGTTCCTTATGGACTACGGAACCCTAAAAATCAGCCATGAGTGGGATTCGAACCCACGACCCTCACGTTAACGCCGCGAGTGCACTAACAATTTATTGTGCTATCGTGACTTCGAATCACCCCGACGAATTTTCTCATCTCATAGTACACGCATTTGAAGCATGCGTAAATCTTCATTACTACCCACTTTTCATAAGTGTGGTATTCAACTTAATTGATATTCGATTAATTGAAAGCTGATTAAAGTGAAGAAGGCTTGGTTTCAATGATTATTTTTAATAGCATTACTTACATTAGTAATTATATTACCTTTGGCATTACATTACAATGCTCGGAAATTTATCCAAATTGAAAATATGTGATGAAAAAATCCGCCACGAGTGGGATTCGAAATTTCGAACCCATTTCATCTTCATTGGGATTTTTTCATCACATATTTTCAATTTGGATAAATTTCAGAGCATTGTAATGCTATTAAAAATAATAATTGATTTGATATTGTTTGCCGAGACGCCGGAAGATCTTCAAAAACCCACTCAATCAGTGTGATTTATCCCTATCTATTTCCGGCGATAATAATATTAACAACAATTTTCTGCGTTATATCCCTCTAAAACACTCGTTACTTCACATTTTAAGAAACCCGGAACCGTTCATGGTACTTACTCGTAAGAACATTATATTTTTCAAGAACCCGATAAAGAAAGGGTCCACGTTTTTGCATTTTCCGTGGCTCGTTTGCGAAATGACGGACGGACCCTTTTTTATCTCGCTCCCGCAATTTGTTGTGGCGATCTATTGAGCGATACTCAGCCACTGACCGCACTGAATCGATTTTTTAATTTACTTTATTGGTACTTATTATATTTTTTTGTAATGTTGGTATCTAAATGGGGCGGAGGGTGGATACCCTGAAATACAGGATTTATCCTAGTTCAGGTGTCAATCCACCGAAATCAACGTCTGTGTAAGGCTGTTGGTCCACCGAAGTTGAGCTAGGCTGCGGAGCGGAGAAGCGGAGAAATATTAATTAATAGGATTGCACAAAATCTCCGCTCCGCTTCAGTGGACAGGGAGTTTATGAACTAGTTTAAAAATTCATACAAAACCGGGAAGCTGAGCGGGGAAGCGGAGCGGGAAAGCGGACGAACGTCGTACGTCTCGCTCCGCTTCGGTAGACAGATACAGTACGCAACTCCGCTCCGCTTTTTTCCCTCGCTCCGCTCCGCTCCGATGGAAAGGCAGCCTTAAGGTGAATTGCCGTTGAAACTATTATAGGTGATCCGTCTAGCTTTAAAACTTGCCGTGTCCACTTTTGGCGGAGGCAAGTTTTAAAGCTAGACGGACTAATGGAAATACTTTCAACGGTGGTTCATAAAATAATTTAAAGGGCTATCTAGTACATGACGAAGAGCAATATGGAAATATATATTTATATATATCACCATATCTACGAGTTAACAATTTATTTCACACTTCAAGGCCATTTGCTTATATATTCACCTTAAAAACTTACAAAGGTACAGCGCATGGAAGTTTTGTAGCGTCACCGTCTAGTGAAAATCGTACTAGATCGTGATGTCAGGCAAAATTTAAATGTATCATTGTCATTGCTAAAAAAAGAAAATAAAAAAAACAGTGGCACTCCGGAAGTGAAACCCTAAACAAGGTGGTGTCGGTGATGGTGACGGTGTCGCGAGTTCAATGGATTTTTCCCATCTCAAAAAATGCCCAACGTGCCTAAAAAAGTTTTCTAAAATACGTAAACAATATTTTTGATAATCTACTGAAGAGCCAAAACTATCTTTTAATCCACACGTATTATTCACGACCAACGCAACGTCAAGGCCAAGTATTGTAGCATTTTATTGTTTCGGGCAATATCTTGATACGATGGTGTTTACTAGGACGTAACGGCCTCTCCTCGAGATAGAGTAAGTTGGGGCAGTTATCGCCCGCAAGGGTTGTAAAAGCTAATTGGCGAGGAGGCATTTACGGGTGAGCATTAAATGCGGCCGGGATTGGGAATCTGACCTTATCTGAGAGACCCAATTGGCGTAGATACTATGATTAGTTTATAATTTTTATACTTAATGGAGTTATATAGGGTATCACAAAATATACTGAAACTAGGTGTATTAAGGGTGAATTCAGTCCATGATACTAAACAATTTTCCCCAAGGAACATATACCGAAATATAAAACATATTTATGGACTCCCACACAAGTTGACCGATCAGCCGATCCGAGTCTGTATGGAATGCAAAAAAATATTTTTCATATATTTTCATATGTTCTTTGGGGAAAGTTGTTCAGTATCATAAACTGAATTTATTCTTAAATAGTTTCAGTATATTTTGTTAGGCGTTATATAGATAGATATTCAATTTAGCATTAAATGGATACATACAATATATGCTAGCATATGCGGGCTAGCTCAATCAGTGTGTTTCTTTTTGATTGACTTTATTACAAAAGATATAACAGGCGGCATTAAGGCCCAGGGCCTTTTCTACCAGTCAACCTGCAGGTGGTGCCGATAAAAGCCAATTTTGGACGTTATGGCACTATATTAATTATAAAATTATCAAACATTAATAATTATTGATATTTTTTCAAAACAAAAACCGACTTCCATTCCAAAACAGCTAAATATTCAAACAATTGTATACTTTGACACAAATACTATAAACTTCGACGACATATTTGTTTCTAGTTATTTTCGTTTAAAAAACAAACCACAGAGTCGATTTCGACAAAAATTCTACGGGACTAGGGTACGTAGACTACGGGTAGTATACCCTTTCAAACAAAAAAAAAGAATTTTCCAAATCAGTCCAGGCATCTTTGAGTATAATCGGGGAACATACATTTAAAAAAAAGATTCCGACGAATTGATAACCTACTCTTTTTTTTTGAAGTCAGTTAAAAATGTGATTTATCCTTATATTTATTTGTTTATTTTCGTAATAAGACAAAAACTGTTGATGATAATCTACACTACACCCGACAGCGTGACGGAAGGAAATTGTACTAAAACATAAAACCCCTGGGTACAGACAGGGCCGGATTAACCATGTAACCATGTCGGGGGCCCCTGGGCAATGCATGGCGAGGCTATATTCAATTCAAAAGTATACAAATACGACCGTTTGCTCCTCGTTGTTGGAGAATCGGGCACGAATCGACAATGCGCTTACAGCTAGCAGGCGACGCGTTGCCAACTCGTCGGCCAATATTCCTCATCCGTTTTTCCTACCTACTCTTTATTTTATTTTCGTCATCTAGTATTTTCGCTATTATTGCCAGTTCTTGATATGTGAAGCGAGACATTTTATGCCTGCTTTAGATGAAATTCGAATGACGACTGATAGATCTGGTTGAGGTCGAGCTAGTTGACAATGCGCTTCCCACTCGTTGACGACGCATTGCCCACTCATTGACGCCAAGTTGTCCACTGGTGACCGATGCGTTGCTCGCCTAGTTGACGACTCGTTGATACCGAATCGATAGTTCTAATTGGAAGGGTTATTGGATTGGCGTTGAGGTTGAGTCGGTGTAATGTCTGTGGTAATGTGTGGAGACCTTAATATGCACTTTCTTTTGTTTTGCACAAATGTTGACGTCAAATCGTTACTTACATACAGCTAAGTTTAGTGCCGTTTCCTAGGCACTAGTGCAGAGGAAGCGGCAACAAACTGCAATGCAGCATTTTCTCCAAAGACGTCAATAAACAAACTTACAACTTAAAATTAGATATGTGGATGGACTGAGAATACATTGTTTGTTAGGTCATTATTGAAATCGAATTATTAGAATTACGAAATTTTAAATAATGTCAATTTTGTAAATGTAGTATATACCAATGTACGTAAATTATGACATGTCTAAGTATACAAACCTGAGAGATCCGCGCCAAGCTCAAGCCAGACTTCTTTGTCTTTAAGATAGTCATCGGTTCTATAATGAGCCTTCTCACAAAGAACTTCCTTTTATTAGCTTTAAATTTTCTGTCTGGCATATCAAGGACTAATTCTGGAAATTTATTATAAAAAAGTATACACTTCCCCATAAAAGAATTAGGTACTGACTGTTTTCAGCCTGCAATACGGGTACGGGTTAACTAGGTCATTCTTATTACGTAAATTTCAATCTGTAAAATCAAATATTTGTATGGCGTCGAACGAGGACGAGAAAAGCTCAATCATTGTGATTTATCCCTATTTATTTATTTACTCTAATATTATCATGTTTGTACAAAGTATATTATTACTCTATGGTACAAAGTACTGTAGGTAAAAAAAAAACAAGGGAAAAGTTGTTTACTAGTCTGAATTTGATTTTTTTCCGAAATCTCTATTGTGTGTGTTGCCCCTCTTATGTTGAGGCCCCGGAGCTGTAGCTCCGGTTCGGTTGCCCCCTAAATCCGGCCTAGGAACAGACATGCAGCTAGCAAATTAGCCACGCTTGGTGCCCGACACGTGAGTTTGGAGCTAAGAGATTACTCTCTTCGTAATGACTGAGCTATATTGCACGTGTTTGTGACACAAAATTCGCCTTCTCTAAAGATTATGTGTACGACCTGGATACGTAGCTGTCGCGTACGCTTTGGAATGTATCGTTAATAACGATAACGATTCGTTAATGATTTTAGGTAAGTGGTCATTCGTTAACTTATGAGTAATAGTAAGTACCTAGTTGTATTTTAAATACTCGACGAAAAAGCGACGAAGAAATAAGCAGTACCTATGTAGGTACTTATTGTCTTACTTTGTTTCTTTGCCAATTTATGTACATGAATTTTGTTAATAAATGTATAAGGTGAGTGTTAAATGTCTTTAAGTACCTACTAAAAATACTAAATTAACTCGATTTTATAAACGCACGAAATTCATCATAATCATCAACAGGTCCTTTTAGTCTCCACTGCAGGAACACGACCCTCTCTGTACTACCAGAGCCATACTTGGGCAGAGCAGCCAGAGGATTTGGCCTACACTCTCCACGCTGGCTAGACGGGTTAGAGAGGTCTCATTGATATTGATAAGCTTTGTTTAGCTTGTGTTTCCTAAGTCGCCTTCTACAACATCCACGGCTAGTCGGGTAGGCTGTTCTATTCTACTCTGCCGGAATCCACAAGGCATAAACTTTTATTTTTGTTTGTCAACATAAAATAAAGGTAGGTACTTACTTGGTGCACTGCGGTCGTCGTTAGGGGTAAAATTGAACGCCGTCGGAGCTATAAAACCTAATTGAGCGTATGTCCATTACGAGAGAGGCCCGCAGGGAGATTGACGATTGACTACTTAGCAACAAAAACGTAAAGAAAAAGTCCGAAATTAAAATTGCAAGTACTTAGGCCTGAAGTTTTGTTCGAAAGAAACATTTTTCTTCTCGCAGCCATTTTTAAAAATAGAAAAAAGTGGCCATGTGCGAGTCGGACTCACCCATAAAGGATTCCGTAGCAGCAAGTAACATAGTATAAAAGTTCTAAACATAAATTGCGGTTTACGATTTATGACGTATTAAAAAATAACTATCTATGATACCGAGACCGCTTTAGTTTTAGTTGAAAGTACATACTTTGAGGTATATACCACATTTTTTTCAGAATTATTTTAGTCATATTTCAAAAGTTGTGGTGGGGGGGACACCTCAAATTTTAACTTTGTATTAGATTATCTCAAGACTGGGGGGTTTGATCTACATAGTTTCAAAGCACTTTTGTTGCATTTTAAAAGAACTTTTTAACGATACCCCACACGTTGGGGTAAGCCCAATTTAATTTTTTAAATTCACTTTTCGTTGTATGGGAGGCGTGAACGGGGGCTGAAAAAAAAACATTTTTTCATAATTTTAAAAACCAACTTTTGGAACTTCAATATCTATCTCTCCACCAATGTGTCTGCGAGGAGGCAGGAGGAGTTCGGAAGGGATCAGGCTTCGTTAAGTAACTAACGCTAATTAACTCGCTAATTATAACGTCACAAGCACAAAAATATTTAATCTAATATCTTGGTAATTTTTCGTCACAAATAATTTTATGTAGGCATAAAAATATTGATATTTCAACAAATACTTCGAAACAATTTCAGATTCAGTCGACCAAAAATTTATTTACCTTCTCGGTTCGTTTTATCTGTTATTCATTAAAACAGATTTGAGTTGATTATTTAATTCATATAGATTTATTGAATTATGAGTACGCAATATGCATTATGAAATCTGTACAAAGTACAAATCATTAATTTAAATGTTTTTATTTTATTAAAAGTAACGTAAGATAACTCCATAATTAATTAATTATATTTTTAAAACTGTTGACTCACGAAATAAACCTGGTCGGCCTTTTTTGACCTCAGTGGTAACGCTTCAGAGCCCGGGGTCCGCTACCTAACCTAGGTGATTTGATTTGACGAATGTGAATTTAAAAAATTAAATTGGACTAACCCCAACGTGTGGGGTATCGTTGAAAAGGTCTTTTAAAATGCAACAAAAACTGCTTTGAAACTATGTAGATTAAACCCCCCAGTCTTGAGATAATCTAATACAAAGCTAAAATTTGAGGTGTCCCCCCACCGTAACTTTTGAAATATTACTAAAATAATTCTGAAAAAAATGTGGTATATACCTCAAAGTATGTACTTTCAATTAAAACTAAAGCGGTCTCGGTATCATAGATAGTTATTTTAAATACGTCATAAATCGTAAACCGCAATTTACCTTTCGAACTTTTATATTATGTTACTTGCTGCTACGGAACCCTTCATGGGCGAGTCCGACTCGCACTTGGTCGCTTTTTAATTTTTTTATGTATGTTCCCCGATTTCTCGAAGACGCCTGACCCGATTTAAAAATTCTTTTTTTGTTTGTAAGGGTATACTTTCCAGGTAGTCCCATAGACTTTTTATCAAAATCGATAAATTAATTTGGTTTTTAAACGAAAATAACTGAAAAATATATCGTCTGAGTATACAATTGTTGCGTATTTAGCTATTCTGTGACAGTCACTTCACTGGTATTGAAGTTGGTTTTTTGTTATGAATAAACCAGCCAAGTGCGAGTTAAACTCGCGTGGAGAGGGTTTCGTACAATTGATTGAATTCTTATAGGTTTTCCTGTAGTCTACAAGCAATGAACTATACTTTGTATTTTTTTTTTAATTTTAGGCTCAGTAGTTTCGGAGATCAGGGAGGGGAATGGTCAATTTTCGTCTTCTTTCATGAATAAAATCAAAACTATTAATTTTACAATAAAAACAAAAATATGCTGCCGGCAACCGGCAGCGCCTGTCGGGTCGCAAGCTGTGAGCCGCGTTTCGGCTCCACCGCGTCTCGAGAGGAATCGGGAGTCGGGAGTTAATATTATTCTGTATTGAAACCGGTACCAGAAAGGACATCTGTATTCTGTAGATTCAATAGCGAAACTTAGCGGATCTCGGAGCTGGAGCCGATAAGGGAGTAGGAATCATTAAGATGAGTCGGTACCGGATGCGGAGTAAGATTCAGTGCGCCGAAACACTCCTCGGAGTCGAGATTACCCATGTCTACTTTGCACATACGTGTTTGGGTCATAGGATTACAACATTCTACCAAATTTCACCTGATTCGGTCCAGTTGATTTGGAGCAAATTGGCTGTGACAGACGGACGGACAGACAGACGCACGAGTGATCCTATAAGGGTTCCGTTTTTTCATTTTTTGTACGGAACCCTAAAAAATATCATAAATTATTGACTGTAATTTTAATTTTATTATAGGTAGATACTATTGGTAATCTTGTACTTACTTCGATTAGGTACGCATAAGCAAATTACACGTTGTATAAATCGACAATGTCAACTGATCAAGCTTTAGTACTGTTTAATTTACGAATAAAAACTTGAACAATTTGATCAAGGGTGTAAGATTCATTTTGGCGTAATAAGAAAAAAAGTCGCTGACTAAGGTCGCTGGAAAGCGCTGGACGCAGGCCGCTCTAGATCGGTCATTTTGGAAATCCTTGGGAGAGGCCTATGTCCAGCAGTGGACCTTATGCGGCTGAAATGATGATGATGATGAAGAAAAAAAGTGGGACCTGAATGGCTTGAAAAAAAAGAAAAAATATTTCTGCAAAAAAATATTTGGTACTACTGTCACGGTAGCAGCCCACAACCTCGATGGGTTATTTCAAACTCAGCACCCATTATTAGGGTTCCGTAGTCCACAAGGAACCCTTATAGTTTCGTCATGTCCGTCCGTCCGTCCGTCTGTCTGTCCGTCCGGGCTCGTACTCCGCCGCTACTGCACCGATTGTCACGAAAATTGGTGGATATTGAAGTTCCAAAAGTTGGTTTTTAAAATTATAAAAAAAATATTTTTTTTCAGCCCCCCAAAAAAATATGGTAAAGTAAACTCAACTCAAAGTATGTACTTTCAATTAAAACTATAGCGGTCTCGGTATCATCAGTAGATTGTTATTTTTTAATACGTCATAAATCGTAAACCGCAATTTACCTTTAGAACTTTTATATTATGTTACTTGCTGCTACGGAACTCTTCATGGGCGAGTCCGACTCGCACTTGGCTGCTTTTTATTACAATAGTTATTTGTTTACAAGTTTTACAACGTAGTATTTTATTACTCAGTGGTTTACAATGAGCTATATATACATTACAACTAGAGGAGACACCACATATCACTGTTTTGTTTCGTTCAATTGTAGCTATCTATATAATCTTCACTTAGTCGATTAAATTGCTAGCTTTTACGCTTAGTACCTTTTTTTAACAATTTATATCAGCTTCTTTATATAATAAATTACCGAAACAAGTACAACTAGAAAAAAACGGCCAAGAGCATGTCGGGTCGGGCCTTGCGCAGTGTAGGGTTCCGTAGTTGCGAATGCAGACTTAGAGCACAGGCCGGAAACTCCTAGGGTACGCGCAATATGCGTCACCCAGGCATCCCCGTTCCCCGTCCCCGTACCTCTCCCCCGTTTTCGCCTCGATTTCTCACGTTGGCCATCAAGAACCGGGGGAGAGGTGCGGGTGCGGGGAACGGGGACGTATATTGCGCGTTCCTTAGAAGAGTCCCTTCTGTTTACTCTTACTGTATTCTGTGCTTAGAGTTCACGCCTCACGGTTCAATGACTAAAATGTCTAAAATCGAGTCCACATAGAACGATGGTAACTGAAGAAAGAGTTATAAAATCCCATTTCACAAAGGCAATTAGAAAAATATTAAGTATTTGTTTACCGCTATGATAATGATGATAATATACAATGGTCATTCTCATTCTCCTTCTCAGTCTCATTCTCATTCTCATTCAACCAATTAACAAAAGGACAAAACGTTATTAAGTATTATGCCTCTAAATTACATATGGATTGTTACTTTTAAAGAATTCTCAAGCCGTACAATGATAAACACTGAAACTTAGGCACATCATTGATAATATTGTAAGTATTTTAACATGAATCTATTTTCAACACCCTCGCTCGTAAAGTGGATTTAATTTCACCGGTTTTAGATATATAAAGCAGATCATAAAACAGGCGTGTGTTAGAAATGCAAATAGTGAAGTTATATTCTATTATAACTTACGATTTGCTATTGCGAATGAAAGGGAAAGAATTAATGGTAAATCCAGTATGAATGAGAGAGTAAGAAAGTTTGACAGTTGTGTGTGAGATAGATAACATAGGGTGAAGGTTAGACAAAGAAAAATAATAAATCAGACATCAAACGTCATCGTTGTTTTAATATTTATCTTTGTATCTTACATATGCTTCATATTGTTTTTTTTCTTTTCAAATTTCGAATTCGCATGCCGCGCGGCACCGTCCAGTAGGCAGCTCGACGTGCTTATTTTAAAAAGTAAAACGGCGGAAAATCAACAGTGTGCATCACAGTTTTATGGTTGAGTTGATTTAAAATCAAAAATATCAGTTTATTATGTATTTTTCCTCGCAAGTGTGTTGAGAAAGATATATGTGCGTATATTGATTAAACACACTCAGCTCCATTACGCCCTCGCCTTCAGCTCGGGCTGAAATTCCGCTTCATTTATTATAACCACCAGTACTATTATAAAACATCTTTGATATTATTAATTTATATTCAGTTTAATAACAATTTAGTAACTCGGATTACAGTGAGTTATTTTAGTAATTCATTTATTGCATGACTCGTAATTTATCGTTAATTGTTACGGGCTATAATAAGCTCGTCCAATTAGCTTTGACCTGACGAATAATAACAGTGACATCGCAACGCAACACCCGACCAAGGTTCGTAGGTATACATAATAGGTACTGACATTTATAATATACAGGGTTACTTTTTAAACACCAGTAAAATTTTTGAAACAAGTTCAGTCCATGATACTGAACTACTTTCTATAAAAAACGTTATTAATAAATCGATAAAAATTTTTCATTCTCCCATACAAAATCCGTTTGGCTGAGCGCTGATTTGTTCTCTACGTTACGACTAACTCTTACTTCCTTTTTTTCCCAGCCAGGGCAAGTTGGAAAATGGCCTTTTTCAAATTGTCCTGGGTCTTGGGTGTTTATCTATTAAAAAATATAGTATCGTTGAGTTAGTATCCCATCACAACACAAGTTTAAACTTACTTTGGGGCTAGCTCAATCAGTGTGATTTATCCTTATTTATTTATTTGAAAAAAATTATTGGACCCCGGGGTAATAAATTATTTGAAAGAAAACGGAGATATCATTTAAAGTTTTGTTTCGATCAAGCCCTAGATAACCCTTCAAACTATTTTATGAACTAAAGTTAAGCTTTTCTACGCGTTTTTTCCAAAAGTTGCCGTTTCCCGCCAAAATGCGTAGAAACTATAAACAGTAGTTCATAAAACAATTTGAAGGGTTATCTAGGGCTTTACAAAGACAAAATTTTAAATTATATCTTCGTTTCCTTTGAAATGATTTATTTCAAATGGGGGCAGCACTGGACCCCGGAAAAATTCATGTATCCGTTTAAACTAATACATCTTTATTACTACTGTAACATGATACCAACTCATAAGCCAGCGTCACTTTAAGAACAACAATTAATATGAATCAGTAACCGATAAATAGGTATATTTACTTCTGAATTGATAACTCAGCGACTAAAGTTTCAAGTCAGCTACTTTATATATTTTCAAAATTCAACATCATATCTTGTATTGATATAATAAAATTCTAGCCTCAATAATAGATATCGAACAATCCTTATTCTACAACCTCGCATAATTTCCCGAAAAGAAAATGATAAACCTTTCGGTAATGTCCGGTCGTGGTACATCACTATTACTACTATTTATTAATAGTTTTAAAAGGCTTCACTTATATTTAGTTAAGAGCCCGTGCTACCCTAAAGTTCTTGGAGCGATCTTAAATATTATTAATATTAACAAAATATTCACTTTGAAATAAAAACAGAGCAAAGTTCAGGACTAACTCTATACATAATATGTTTCGAAAACAAGAATGCTTAAAATTTTCTCGATATAAAAAAAATTGCGAAGTTGCCTCTAAATCACTTCAGAATTATACTAAAACGGAAAGTATTCGAGAAATACAATAAATTAGCCTTTGTTACTTTGGATTATAATTATTATTGTATTAAACATAAGGCAAAATAAACATAATATGTCTTATTTTTTAAATAACTCTTAAATATTCTTTGTAAAACGAAAAAAACCTCAAAACCAAAACCAGCCTAATTAACCTACCATGGTCTTTCCACCTCGCATGGTCTCGCTGTCTTGCTTCGGCTAGAGTAAATTTGTGTGCGTGGAAGCGGGAGCAAAACTTAGACTATCCACATCAGGCGCCCTCTTAACTGAACTGCATCGATGTTCCAATAACTTCAATAATACTTTTACATCGGTCTCCGGCGACACACTCCGCGCCGCGCGACGTAAACGGCTGAAAAATGCAAGAAATTAAAATTTACTTCACAATACAAAATTGTAGTATTCTTTTAGTTTCACCAACAAATAAATGTTAGGTGTAAGGTCTTAACAGGACAATAAAAATGGCAGTAAGAAGAGAGGAATTAGGGATTTCGTCCCAGGAGTCTCGAGTCCCGAAATTCTTGGAGTCTCGCCGCTTTTTCTATCAAGACCGAGACCGAGACTTCTAGACTTAGTCTCTAAAACCGAAACCAATAAATAAAAACTAAATTAGGCTAGGAAACGCCAAACAGCTAAGGTATTTATCCCTAAAATCTATACAAAACTTTAATATTCATTATGTTAATCTTAATAATTGCATATAAAGTATTTTTTTTGCAAAAACTCATGTTTTTATATCAATTAAGTGAACCAATAGTCCTTCCGCCACCGTTGAAGAATTCTAGAAGAGAAATCTTTTTTTTTGTGATGATTCTCTTTACGAAGACGATTAAAATAAAAAAATAAAAGCTAATTTTCCTTATTTAGAAAACCATTTTATTCATTCATCCATTCAGAGATATTTAAATTTTTAACAGAGATTGAGGATTTAGTAAGATTATAAAACAAAAATAAGTGATAAGCTTTTTTTAATAGTAAATTTAAAAAAAAATATGGACAATAAAGATTAAATATATGTATAAATAAGGATGGATTGGATATACCTTAAATAATATGCTAGGCGTTACACAGGAGACGCTGTAGCTCCTTCTCAATAATTACCTATATCATCATTTTAGCCACATAACGTCCACTGCTGGTCATAAGCCTCTACCAAGGATTGCCAAAATGAGCGATCTAGAGCGGCCTGCGTCCAGCACTTTGCAGCGACTTTGCTCAGATCGTCTGACCACCTTGGGGGTGGTCCTACGCTTCGCTTGCCAGCACGTGGTCGCTATTCGAGAACCTTTTTGCCTCATCGGCCATCGGTTCGTCGCGCTATGTTATTTACCTACAGGTACCTTATTTTTATAGAGTTTTTAGGCATTCAAGATGCAGTACTAATTACCTGTCGTTGCCTTTAACGTCTCCCATAACGTGGGAGAAGAGGTTGGTGATAAATTGGATTGCACTCTGCCGTCACCACGAGGTACTACACGTTCGGGCTAAGTTTGCCACTGACGGGACGGGACGCGCATTCCACGGACCGGCAAACTTAGCGCGAACGGGTTGTATACTTTGAAATTACGCTGCTTATACACCGCGTCTGCAGCCGCTGCCGCCAAAGCATCGCCACAGAAGACAGGAGTGCAGAGATGCATCGCGCACTTAAATTTCATTTGCATTTCTATTGGCTTACAGCCCTACATACATCAACCGCTCGCTGCTACCGCAGCGGCGCCGCGTGACAGGGTCAATACAAATGTCAACGTAATCTATCCGCACCCTTTCCACACTGCGAGACGCCGCCGCCGCCGCAGCGACGACGGCGGCGTGTGAGTGTGTAAGCGCTCTTACATCTCACCAAAATATTACTTACAAACACCGCAATTCCGGGCACAGACAAATTTCCCCGGGTTGAAATAAGTCACGTTATTTGTACCGCATATTGGATTGTATTCCGGAGATGCGGGGCAGTCTTGCACACACTGTCTTTGCATCGGGTTTTCCGAATCCGAACTGTGAATAATAAACAGATAGTGAGTTAAAATAACACACAAAGTGAGCGTCCCTATATATTTATTTTTATTTATTTATTGGTTGCTAACCGCATCGCATTAATATGATTTAAATTCTCGCCCGTTTCCTCGATCGGCTTTTACGATCTGCGGGGAAGAGAAGCAGCTGGTACATTCTGTATTTTCTTTTCTCCCAGACCTTCATGGAAGAATTAATAAACTCTAATAAAAATAATAATTTATTTGTCGTACCACTACCTGCTGTTTTTAATTAACTCAATAGTCTGGGAGACCTTGCCGGTGCAAGGAAGATATAACACGAAGACAAAGACAAAACTTTAGGACTTGGTTTAAAAGGTACATTGTAATTTTTTATAGTCCGGTCAAATTAGACAAAAAAATGGTAGTGAGGTTACAATAAGTCACACCCAGCTCAAAGTTTGTAGAATTTTTCAAAACATTATCATAAATGAAATCTAAAAAGTCCTCATCGATTCGATATCTGGAAAATAAATTACTCGGGGTCAAAGGTAAAAAAATCGCGTTTTTCGCAATTTTCAGCAAAACGGTAAACTTTATCATAAAATTAGTCCAGACAAAACTTGTAGATCAGATAATTATCTATAAAAAATGTCTGAATACTTTGTTTCCTAAGAGTTACTGTTTCTGAGATATAACGATTCAAAGAGTTTTTAGAGATTAAAAGAGATGAGCGCGTTTTCAGGGTTCCGTATCCAAAGGGTAAATATGGGACCCTATTACTAAGACTCCGCTGTCCAGCTGTCCGTTCGTCTGATTATCTGTCCGTCTGTCTGTCACCAGGCTGTATCTCATGAACCGTGATAGCTAGACAGTTGTAATTTGCACAGATGATGTATTTCTGTTGCCGCTATAACAACAAATACTAAAAACCGAATAAAATAAATATTAAAGGGGGGCTCTTATACAACAAACGTTATTTTTGGGATTTGGCGTTATGTGCCATATGTCCCCCCCCCCCCCTTAAATATTTATTTTATTGTAAGTAATTAAATTATTTATTTTTAAAGTAAAAATACAACTAAATATTCAGTGAATATTTCAACCGTCACAACAAACAACAAGTTTTGTCAGAATTTATTTTATGATAAATTTTACCGTTCTGCTACAGGTTTTGCTGAAAATTGCGAAAGAGCCGTTTTTGTGACCTTTGGGTCAAAGGTCCTATTGCCATTATTAATATCGAGCAAAAAAAAGGCAAAATATCTCTTTCAACTTTTTGTATCGTGTTATCTCAGAAACGGTGACTCTTAGGAAAAAAAATATAAAGACATATTTTTTTTAGATAATTAAATTACCTATCTGATCTACAAGTTTTGTCTGAACTAATTTTATAATAAAATTTACCGTATTGCTGAAAATTGCGAAAAACCCGTTTTTGTGACCTTTAATCCCGAGTAACTTTTTTTCCAGGTATCGGATCGATGAGGGCTTTTTAAATTTCATTTATGATGGTGTTTTGAACAATCCTACCAACTTTCAGCTGGGTGAGAATTATTGTAGCCTCGATGTGTAAATTGACCGGACTATTAGTTTAAACCTCAGAACATTAAAACTAAGGTTAAACCAACCCGATCAAAGTTGACAGTGACAATAGAAAAGGAGACAGACATACTTATTATGGGAGGTCTTCTTGGTTTGGGAAGATAATTGTTTAAAACTTTAAACCAAACTAAAATTAGTCCGCGTTTTATAATACGGTGGGTGGTTAAATTTCGACCTAATAGGAATGAATACTAACGCGCAACACTACGTACCTAATACTGAATGACAGATAGTTAACAGATATTGATTGTGAGCGACACAAACCTGGAGTGCTATTTTTGAAATCGGGAGTCACACAACGAATGATTTGCGCGCACAGATCTGTTTGCGCGAGTGTTTCTAAGAGGGCGCATTTTTGAATTGATTGTATGCGAAGGATTTGCATTTCAGTATATACAATATTAATCTATGGATTTGCACGAGTGGTCTTGACCACTCGTAATTTTGACATTTATAGCGTAGAAATGTCAAAGACACCTGACATAGATAATCTGTTCCGTTCCGGTTCACGCTGGTTTTTTAATTTATGTTGAAATGCAAACCATTGACTTCATGATATGATGTCGTAGTTGGATTACGCTAAGCGGTTGAGCAAGTTTGATGGAAACGACCAGTGAATGGCGTCTTCTCCGATGACGTCACTCGAAAGTAAAGGTGGTGATTGACGGTCTTTCTGTACTGTGCGTATTACCTGTGTCACGTGTGTGTGATGTCAGAGCCATATATTAGCCAGAACAGTCAGAGAATTTAGCCTACACTCTCCACGCTGGTCAGACGGGTTGAAGGGTTTTATTGATGTTCATAAGCTTTGTTTAGCTTGTGTTGTCGTCGTCAAGTCGTTTTCTACGACATCCACGGGATGACTTGGAGTGGTCCTATTCTAGACTAATGTGTAAACGGTGAAAAATATTATTATTATAAATTAATTAATTCAAAATAATATTATATGAATAGGCTTATTAATATGTAATAAAGAATTATTTAAAATGATTTTTCAAAATGTGACAAATACTGTATCGGATTTTTTTTGTCCATGTAGAACCTAGGGTCAATGTGTGAAATGAAACAATAGTAGATTTTAGTTATGTGTCCCGCTCCAGCCTACTGCCACCTGAACGAGCTAATTCACAGGGCTATGTCAGTGACTTCTTTTTCCTACGAACACTTCCCAGACAAGGAAAATTTTGCTTGTTGTTTTCAATTATGGAGGCATGCTTACATTTCAGAGGTGCTCGTAAGTACGAGTATATTGACTGCCTCCGTGGTCCAGTGGTCAAGGCCTTATGCAACCGGGAACACGCTCGGATGATGATGATGAATTACAGAGGTGGTCGGTGACTCGGGGTGGTATGGTACGCATCACTATCGCTTTCGTATAGTTTAAAAATCCGATGATTCTGGCACTGTCATCATTAGGTAGAGTAAGGCAGCTTGAAAAATCTGACACAAATGATGGCCACTTAAACACAGAAAAAAAAAATAACAAACGTGTAGTCACTTTTAATACCTGTTATTGAAGAAGATTTGATCTGGATTCACCGTGGTGGTGGGAATTATCACAGGCTTTCCAAGAATCGCGTTGCCTCCACCTGCTCCTTTGTTTATCTGAGATGCTATAATATCATCTACAGTACCGCCATCGCTAGGATTCTGCCAACCTTGGCTTGGATATTGATCATTGCGACCAGGTAACTGGTTTGGCCTTTGATTAAAATTTTGACCTTGAAGTTCACTACCCGGGTACTGATTAGGATAATTGCTGATTCCATTATTAGGACGTTGATAGGCTTGGTCAGGAAACTGTATGGGACTGTTCTGATCGGGATTAGGTAATGGCCGTGGTTGATACCAATCTTGCGCTTGATTCGATGGAAGCTGGACTTGAGTGTGAAGATTGTTCGTGCCTCCCTGTATAGGAAACTGGTTTGGTCCTTGCCCGTTATTATTAGCCGATTGGAGACTAATCCAATTGGGCGCATTTTGATCATTAGCAGGGAATTGATTAGGCATTTGAACTTGGTAATTGTTGAGGACATTAAGATAATTCGGTCTTTGGATTCCTTCTAGGTTGGAAAACTGAGGGTTTTGCCACAGAGTGGGTCCGTTTGGCACCTGGTTTTGAGGTGGTTTTAAATTTTCCTGATTTGAAATTCCCCATTGATTTCCTGGACTTGGCTTTTGAGGGAAGTTACCCTAGGAAAACAAAATTATTATTATTATTATTATTATTATTATTATTATTACATACAAACAGAACAATACAGAAAAACAAAACAAATACATGCATACATACTATCGCGTCTTTATCCCCAAAGGGGCAGACAGAGCATTTTGGGTCTTGCGGCTCGAAGCAGACCGAGCCCCAGGGCTGAAAGACTAAGAGGCCACCTTTAGCGTGATGGTGGGCGAGAAGGTGGAAAAGAAATCAAAATAGTGCTAAGTTGCTACCGCATCGCCTAATGACATGATTTGCACTTTATCCCGTCCCTCAATCGGTATCTACGATCTGCGCGGGAAGAGAAGCAGCTGGTACCTACATTCTAAGTTTTTTCTTTTCATGCAAGGTACGTACAAGTTTATTTGCTAGGCAAATTTAAAATAAACCCTCGACTGTGAAGAACGCCATCTAGTGATGAGTAGCGGCACTACCGATCTTTATATCCGTAGCGCCATCTATTATTAGATGGTGCTACGGGTGTCAAAGCTAGCGAAAGCCCTGACTTTCAAACGTTAACCCCCAATAAGTTTCAAATGGCTAAACCGATTTTCATCAAACATAGCTAGGAATCACCGCAAGGGAACTTGCTTTCACTTTAAAAAAACCGCATCAAAATAGGTCCATCCGTTCGACCGCTACAATGACAGACAGACAGACAGCGTCGAACTTATAACCCCTCTTTTTTTGTCGGGGGTTAAAAACAACGTGAGTCAAGCCTTACTCTGCCTATTAGTAAATTGACAAGTCTGACTTATGTACCTACCTGAGAAGTATGATAAAATTGGGAATTTTGTGGCAAATTAGAGCCAGAATTGAGAGCAGGCCGGTTTCGATTGAAGTTAGGCAATGGTGGATTGAACAACTGTCCGAGATCGAAAAATCTGGAATCCACTGACGATGGCGTGCCATGGACGTGCTTGGCTGATGTCACATTTTCTCCTGAGGCCACGAGCCAATTGGAAGTCACTGAAAACAGACAGATAGGTTTATTTATGTAAAAGTTGTACGTTTCTATCATATGTAACATGGCAGGGGGTTGCGTGTCAGTAGCGTAGCTGCAAGGGCAGTTTAGTTTTCAGAATCAAAATAATTTATCTATCTTTAATTTAAGAACTATTTAAAAAATATAATTTAAGGACGTAGTTCTTAAGGGCCCGGTCCTTATTTTTAGTGATTTTGACTTTTTTTTCGGAGCTGATTGGAGTCAAACTAACTTAGTAACAATATGTTAAGATATGTTAAATAGAAGTTTATTTAAGTATTAAAAAGTGAATGAGACAATTTATTGATTTCCATTCTAATAGTTTGTTTAATTCCAAATAACCTGAGACGTGTTTCAATTTTTTGCGATGCGCGACGTTCATGTCTTTGTTGTTTACACGGAATTAAAACATAAACTTGTGTAAAATTACAGAGAAATAAAGACAAACAAAAATCCTAAAAAGGGAATGAGAAGATTTTAGTACTTTTTAGGGTTCCGTACCCAAAGGGTGCAAACGGGACCCTATTACTGAGACTCCGCTGTCTGTCCGTCTGTCTGTCTGTCTGTTCGTCTATCACAGGGCTCTATCTCTTGAACCGTAATAGCTAGACACTTGAAATTTTCACCGATTATGTATTACTATGGCCGCTATAACAAGAAATACTAAAAATAAAAAAAAGTTAAAAATTTAAGGAGGTCGTCATACAAAAAACGTGTTTTTTCAGCGTTTTTAACTAGATCTTTATAATGGCATTAACTAGATACTTGAATTTTTCACCGATTATGTACTCGTATTACTATAGCCGCTATAACAACAAATACTAAAAATAAGATAAAGTTAATAATTAAAGGGCATCGTCATACAAGAAACGTGTTTCTTTAGCGCTTTAAAACATCGTATGGAGGCACGGAACATTTTATGTACGAGTCCGACTCGCACTTGCCCGTTTATTTTTTTATTCATAGAAAAACTTAGTTAAAAAGTTTAAACATTGAAGAAAATATAAGCGAATACGTCGTCGGATTTCTTGCGCATACGACTGAATAAAAAAAATAAAAAATACACGTATATTAAGATTGATTCATGCTTAAACACGTACAATAAATGAACAAAAATAATTTGTCTTTTGTAAAAAGATAGAAATATTTTAAGTTCTCCGAAATTCTCAAATATATATGGGAACGAAAACGCTGATAAGGCAGACCGCTCGCTGCGCTTCTGAATTCGTCTAACTAAATTCGTCTTCAGGGTGGCAGGCATGTACGTACAATACAGTGCAATGCGTGTGTGTAGATAGAAAATATAGATTCGGGTGTTACTTAAATCAAACATTTCCACGGTCGAAGACCGCAGTCTTAAACTGTTGTTGATATTATGAAAAACAAGGTAATAACGTTTTTTTTTTAAAATGTGTATACGTTAGATTTTAATAAATCCAATATTTTGCAAAAACGTTGTTAATTTTTATTTTTATTTTAATGGATATAAAAGGGATATAATCTAATTTACGAACCTTGTGGCTTGAGTCGAATAATACCAAAATTGGCTAATTTAAAGTTTTACTTGTGGAAAACAGTAATATCACCCAGAAAAATAATTTTACGAAAAATATAATACCCCCGTGTCTGGAGCAGCGGTGGTGCGGATATTCGCATCCGTATCCGCCGGTTCCCCACGAACAACTTTTTTAGTGGAGCTGGGTTATTATCATATATTTTGATCCCTTTTTGAACAGGTCGGAGGCTAAGAAGGCAGCAGTATTAATTTTTTAAATGTAATTATTAAACAATTTTTTCATAATAATTATAAAACTACACTCAAAATACTAATAAGTATGACTAAAAACTGTCTTAGATTTGTTCTCAAAATAATTATGATTAAATAAACATATTGCAATTAAATCGATTTTTATTTACTTACTTAAAATTAAAACAAATTTTTAAATATACCGGCCAAGTGCGAGTTAAACTCGCGAGGAGAGGGTTCCGTACAATCGATTGAATTCTTATAGGTTTTCCTGTAATCTACAAGCAATGACCTATATTTTGTATTTTTTTTTTAAATTTTTGGCTCATTAGTTTCGGAGACGGTTCAAGAGATAGAACCCTGTGACAGATCGAGTTAAAAACGCTGAAAAAAACAAGTTTTTTGTATGACGACCCCCTTTAATTTTCAACTTTTTTTTATTTTTAGTATTTGTTGTTATAGCGGCCACAGTAATACATAATCGGTGAAAACTTCAGGTGTCTAGCTATTACGGTTCAAGAGATAGAGCCCTGTGACAGACGGACAGACTGACAGCGGAGTCTCAGTAATAGAGTCCCGTTTGCATCCTACGGGTAAGGAACCCTAAAGATGAAAAAAAAACTACGACTAAGTAATTAAACGATAATTTTGTAAGTAGGTACGTTTAAATTAAATTAGCCAAAGTCAAAGAAGACAGTAATAAGAGTATTTCATACCAAAGTCTAATAAACACACTGCGTCAGAAGTTGCGCGGCTTTGTAGGCGTAATTTTGCTGAAGTTCGGTCGCGCAACTTCGGCATAGTACCTATGTTTGGTTTTGACACAATCATGGTATTCTTATTATACTATGGGCACAATGGCCTTGGCATGCACAAACAGACAGCCTGAGATAAGTACCTACTTACCTACCTATTATATCAGACGCCTTTTAAACACACATAAAAAAGGACTTACCGAAGATAAATGTTGTCAATACGATAATTTTGCTTTCCACTGCCATTTGATAACAAATCGCATCTAAAGTAATATAAATTTAATATAAAAACAACAGAACCTAGAAACACGTCCTTCTGGCAAACAATCAGTGATGTTCTAGTCTTTGAGGTACCTACCATTTAAATTGGTAAAAACCATTTAGGTAAGTATGAGTCAATTTATTAATTAAAGACATCAAGTAGCAGTAGGTAAGTATAACTTAATATTCATGTTCATTAATTTACTAATTGCCAGAATGCATTTACTTTATTGTTATGACTAAGGTAAGGGGGGTTTTCTTTTTATTTAATGTACCTACCTACCCAATATTTTCTACCAAATACCAAAAAGATTTTCTATTTCATTTTCAGCTGTTAGAAGTTTGCCTTGTAGGCTATATAGGTATAGGTAGGTACCTACAATATCTTCAAGTTCTGTTATTCTTTCTTGATTGTTTCTTTTATTGTGTAGGTAAGTACTTACCTACTAAATACTTCTATACCTACCTACCTATCCAAAGTAGGTGTAGCTACATCCTGAAGCATTTACTTGTCATCAGATAAGGATTGAAACTACGAATAAAATTTGTAGGATTGAAATGAGTTTTTTGGAATGTTTCTACGATATTTTTTTTTTTTTTTTTATTAGAAATTTGAGTGCGTTTGACCTCTATCTAGCCTGATGGGAAGCTAAGATGAGGTCTAAGGTGTATCACGCAGACTCAAAAAATGCCTGTTCACTCTTGCCTTGTATATCCCTAAATTATATGTATGAGGAAACATCGACGCAGGGAGGGAATTCCACACCTTAGCGGTAATTTAAGTAGTTGTTTCGTGTTATTATATTATTAAGTAATTACCTATTCCTGTAAAGGGTAAAAGAGAAAATGTGCATTCTGGATTTATTAGAGAATAGACGAGGAAAGATGTTGGGTCATCTGCTACGACATGACTTCATAAAGACTATCATTGAAGCTGTTATGGGATCCTGAAAATATTAGCAGGGAGAAATGACAGCCATATGCAGTCCCACTGGGACATGTCGGTATGCTTTTCAGCCATTGGGACCCGGTCCTTTGAGGCGTTCATGGGGCCAAAGCCAACATGAAGAGGCCTTTTAGTACCTTTTTATCTAAAAAGTGAGATGGCTGCATCTATGGAGGTCTAGCCCTTAATGTACCATTGAGATGCACTAACGGACAGTCCTCTATAGCTGCGGAACTATTGCCAGGGTAGGGAGGGACTTGGAGGACTTGGTCTGGGCTATGTGGATGGGATGTTGTTTTGATTGTTATTGCTATCCTCTTAAGGTAAATGTGACAATACCTACTTAACTTGCACCTCCTTCTAAAATTTTCTTTTTCTCGGCATCACCAGTGGGTTGACTGGTAGTGGTAGATAAAGCCTAATGGTTTCAGTCCGCCTATTACGTTTGTAATAAAGTTAAATAAATAAACAAATAAAATGTTAGTGGACCGGATAACTGGGTTATGGAGTGAGATACGGACATCTACCGAGGTGCGGCTCCGGTTTCACCATCACGGGGCTTACCCCCGAAAGCGGGTTTCCCCGTTATTACGCCATTACGTGCAATACACTTCCACCCTGGAGCGTATGTTCTGCTCTTGCGACTCCACTCTGGCCGGTCGGTCAAGGCAAGACAGAGGCAGGGGGGTGTGTAACTGTGTGTATGTGTGTGTGTAAGCGCATGTGTTTATGGTCCTCCTGGAGGTAGGGTACGTGGTGTCACCACTCACCACCAGCTCGCCACAAGCTGCCCTGCGTTGACTGACTGCACTGGGAATCCAGTGGGCGATGGGGTCGTCCGTCACGTCCCGGCGCCGTTTATTATTGAAGGAAAGATAGAAGGGAAAAGAAGACCAGGAAGACCGAGGCATAGCTACGTGAAACAGTTATAGGAAAGAAGGAGGAGCGTCGTGTCGTGTACTCGTTTCGTGTCGTGTGAGTGTCGTACAGCGAAGTAACACAGTAGCGTCATCTTGTGCTGGAAATCAAAACTATAAGTACTTTAAATAAATGTAAACAATCTAGTACACTTTACAAATTAATATCTTTTACACAATACAAATGATTATAAATATCCTATATCTGTAATAATGTACCACTGTACCATGATTTGCAATAAGTAGTTCTATATGTAATCTGTGATAACCACTACAGAACGTACGGTCAAATATATGACTGTTATTTTCTAAGTAGTCTGTGGTCTTCGGCCTTTGGTAATTTTTTGCGTTTTGGGTCTTCGCAATACGAGAAAATAGTATTTTAACCAGCTTGATACCTTCTTTATCACGTATTTTTATTTTGTTTGCTTAGTGCTATTTTGGTTTGATCTAACAGTACATACCAATACCAACTCTTGGTAAGTCTAATTTCTGTATTTTACATTTAATTAAATATCATTTGACATGTCAAAAGTAAGCACTGTTTTTTTGCCGGCAGTTGATAAGAAAGATGAGTTGCCCCATTAGCGATGAGCAAATATCGCAGTTGAAAGCGTTTATAGAAATATGCAAGAACGCGCCGCAGATCATACATCACCCGAAGCTGTCTTTCTTCAAAGACTACTTGGCTGCGTTTGGTGTGTCATTTCCTACCATGGGATTCACTGCTAAGAACTCTACTCCTTCCGGAGACAGGTATGTTTTTATTAAGTTATAGAAAATTAAGTTTTGTCCGTCACTTCGTGCACTGCGTGCGTCTCCTGGGACTGCAGGAGGGCTATAAGTTTATTTTCTTAACCTAAATAAGTGTTCTGTTGATAAAATAATTAACGATTTTTGATGGAAATAAAAAACAATAACCTCGTCAAAACACCTAGGTTAGGTAGTGGACCCCGGTCTCTGGAGCATTACCACTGAGGATGCAACCAGGAATATTCTCGGATGATGATGAATGCTAGAGTATAAAATAGTGTTTTATTACTAAAAACAGTAAAAACTGTTCCTCGAAAATGTGCTTCGATACAAGAGCTGTAGCTGTACTGCTGTACTGTGTGTGTGTATTAGAGTGTAGACTATACAATCAAGATTTTATAGCAGTAAAGCACACCAAGTGACTAATCTAAAAACAAGTAAATAATGTGTGAATATGCTCAGATGAGGGAGTAGTAGTCTTCCAGGTCTAGTTGCTAGTACACCAAAACTACTTGTATTTTTGGCAGCAATTTATTTAACAGCCTACAGTCCACTAGGAATAAAGGCCTTGGCGTTTCCCAATTAAGGGAGGATTCACCCATAATCACCACGCTCGCCAGGCATGTTGAGGAATGCAGAAAGTAGCTGCTGGTTCTCTGTTACTAGGGAATGCAATCTCAATATCGCAAGATCTCGTTCTCTCGAGATCTCGTTCATATTTACTGAGATTAATCTCGGTCGAAAATCGGATGAGATCTCGTGAAATAAACGAGATTGTAATCTCGTTCTCGCAAGATCTCGTTCTCGCGAGATAAACGAGATTGCTCAGCGCTAGGAGCATAAATACATGTATTTCCCATATCGCGCAGGAGCGTGTACTGATTAACAGTGCCCGCGGCGAAGCAGACGGGTATTACATTACAGGAAGAACTTCAAGAATCTTTGACTGCATTTAAAGAACCGAAAGAGAGAACAATCGCATCTGCTAATTTATTGGAGTCATTGATTAAAAAATAAATGAATCTTTATGAAGCTGGGGGGTCCTAGGAAGAACTTTTACAGTTTGCAGATAATTATTTACGTACTGTAGTCCCTACAAGTGTAGAAGCTGAAAGAACATTCTCTGCAGCTGTTTATTTGGCATGCAAAATTAGAAGCCGTCTATCGGACAACACTTTAAATTACTTTTTGCGAAGCTATTTCCAAAATAATGATTATTAAACTTTCTGTTGAATTGTTTATTTTTTTAGTCTGATTATTTTAATGAAAACTGAAAGAAATAAATATTTTTTTAATATTAAATCTGTATTATTATTTCTATCAAAAATCCAGTATTTTTACAATTTTGTAAAAAAAAGAAAATTAATTACAGCAATCTCATGAAATCTCGTAAATAGCGAGATCTCTCGAGATTGATATTTCCTATCTCGCGAGATCTCGACTTCGCTGATATCTCGCGAGATTGCATTCCCTATCTGTTACTTATACCTTATACCTCCCTTAGTCGCCCCTTACAGTACTCGTGGGAGATGATAGCGGTAGTCGAGTGGCAAGGTGTATTTTACTCTGCTGTCACCTTTACGTGGTGGCTTTTTCTATCTATGTTTACATTTTGTTGCGAAAGTGACATATATTGCGAAAATAATGAAGTGCGAAAAGTGACCTTTTGAGAAAGTGACATTCTACAAAAGTGACCAAAGTTTTGAGCGTTGACCATTTGCAAATTACGTCACCACCTTAATTATTTCATTAAATTTTCAGTGGTGCAACTAACAAGCCTGAGGTAGTGCAATCGTCTGAAGATGAATGTGAACCAGAGTCAGATGTGGAACTGGATATGGAAGGTAATTGGACAACCTTTGACTAAGCTCTTACTTCTAGCACAGAGTACATATTAGTACAAGTACTTCTAGTGCTTGATGGGGGCTTCCACGTATTACGTTACAGCGGAAGGGTGAGGGCTCGAACATAGCAAGCGCCGTCAACATGTTAACTGGAATAGCCGGAAATATAAAAATTTTAATATTATGGACAAAACGGCAGCGACAGAAACAGAAAAAGGATAACATAACAGGCGGAAATATCGTGTCGACCCGCGGCGGCAATAGGGTGGCGCGATGTTGCGTGCGCGCGTGTTGGCGCGTCGGATGCTTGCTGTTTTTCATTATTATAATAATAACCCTGCAGGGCAGCTTGTGTTAATAGGTATATCAATTTATTTATGTTTAGGAGTCATTCAGCCAGATTCCTTGAGCGACAGTCAGGTGATGGGCGATCCGGCAAAGGAAGTGACTGAAGAAGAACGGGACCAGTCAGACGAGAAACGGTCTGAGGCTATGAAAGCATTCTCCGAGCAACAGTTTGATGAAGCCATCAAGCTGTACAACAAGGCCATATTACTCAACCCGCAGAGTGCTTTACTTTTTGCTAAAAGAGGTCAAGTAAGTATCTTTCTGTGTTGTCTAGCAGAGTAGAATAGGACCACTCCAAGTCTTTACGTGGATGTCGTAGAAGGCGACTTAGGAAACACAAGCTAAACAAAGCTTATAAACATCAATAAGACCTCTCCAACCCGTCTGGCCAGAGTAGAGAGTGTAGGCCAAATCCTCTGGCTGCTCTGGCTAATTATAGCTCTGGTAGTACAGAGAGGGTCATGCTCCTGCAGTAGACACTAAAAAAGACCTGATGATGATGATGAAGTATATTTTTCTTTACCAGGCTTCTGATTGGGATTAGGGCTTCCAAATACCGAATATTTTGAATACCGGTATCAATACCGGAATTCCGGTATTGAGGTGTAAATTCATATTTCTTTTTCAAAAAGGTTTTTTTTTTAAGTATTAAGCTAAAATTGATACATAGGTCACTAAAAGTCAACATTTATTCATATAACAAATGAAATCATCACAGCTTTACCTAGTACAACTTTAAATATTTATGATTTTTACAAATTAATCAACAACTTTCAACGTCATACAGTTTTCAGTTCTAACTGGCATCAAATCGGTCTTTTAATCTTACTATTAATTGGCATTAAATCAGTCTTTAATCTTACCATTGATTGGTGTAGTCTAGTAGTGTGTATGTGTCAACCTTTTATATGTAAGATGATACTACACTACATTGGCATCAAATCAGCCGTTAATCGTTACAAGAACGTCCACTGTATGAACATGTTAATTTATATATACAATACAAGATATTATGAAAAAAAAATTAAAATTAAAATTTACTGTTAATTTTTTTAAATTTATGCTTCATAACAAACGACAGGTAAAAAAAAAATTAAAAATAAATAAAAAAATAGTTTATTCATTTCTATAGTTTTTACAGCACTGGTTTAGGTTTTAAAACTGATGTTATCAATATTATCTCATAACAAAAATATCACTTCAGTCTGCCTAAATAAGAAAAATAAAAACACTGTCTTCACATTTCATAATTTTTAACTACTTAACAATATTGATTATAATTTTTCAGTCCTTTGAATTTTCCGTGCGACCATATATTTTTTTAATATTATGTTAATAGCATTACAATGCTCGGAAATTTATCCAAATTGAAAATATGTGATGAAAAAATTGTACATTGTGCACAATTGGTAGTGCACTCACGGCGTTAACGTGAGGATCGTGGGTTCGAGTCCCACTCGTGGCAAATTTTTTCATTACATATTTTCAATTTGGATATATTTTGTTCTTCAATTTTAGGGTATCTACTTTTTAGAGCTTTTTCTTCTTGATAATGGGTCCTCAAAAAAGAGATAGCATCTAAGGTTTTATCCGAGAGAGAGCTTTTTAACGATTGCACAAATACGTAACTGAAGAAAAGGCTCTCTCTGCCTCCACACTTGTGGGTGGAATGCACAACAATATAATACGATATAATTCTAAAATCACCGATTTCGGTATTAAAACCGGTATTGAATTTCAATACCAGTCAAAAATCGCCTAATACCGGTATTGAGCAATACCGGTATTGGAAGCCCTAATTGGGATGGGAAGGGAAATGGATGATTTGCCTGTAATCACCGTACTGGGCTGGCATGTTGGTGGATGTAGATGATATCTCCAAGTGCAGATCTACCGTTGTGGGCATGATGGGCATGCCCGGAGCTCATATAGACTTGTGTCTACTTAAAGGTAAAGAAAGCGAGCCAGAGACAGCTCGCGACACTGGTCGGCGACCGTTGTCGCGTGACGGTCGCCGACTGTCACCGCCTATTGAGAACTGTCGCGTGACGGTCGCGAAGTCTTGTGACAGTCGCAGCGTATGCCACCAATAGTTGATGCATGCCCTGTGCTGCTACATCCGTTGTGGGCGTTGTGGCTGCAGCATCACCGGCTATCGTACTCGCGACACGTGTTTCACTTCTACACGAGGCACATCTTTAAGCACAAGACAAGCTGTTGATCTTTCAAACGACGAATGATTCGGTATGGTGCTACAGCCACCACGGATTTTGTGTTCGTCATTTCTGTCAAACAAAATTTTCTTACTGTGTTTGTGTACATACATTTTGTAAATTAAAATGGCTTTTAGCAAATGCATGTTTGTGACTGTTGTTTCATGCACAATTCCAGATTTATCTGAAGCTCAACAAACCCAATGCTTGCATCAAGGACTGCACAAGAGCGTTAGAGTTGAACTGCGACAGTGCTGCTGCTTACAAGTTTCGTGGGCGTGCCTATAGGTAAATGATTATCAATTTTTTTGTAAAATATCCATAAATAAGTAATAATATATACCAGCCTTTATCGGAGCCCTTTTGATAGAAACATACTTTGTAACTTGTATTTTTTATTACGCCATTCTCCTTCAACTAAGCGCGTTCCCGGTTGCATCCTCAGCTGTGGTGCTTTGGAGTCCGGGGTGCGCTTTCCCGCTTTTTCTTCTCCAAATTTAACATGCATGTCAATGGTCACCCAAAGATGCCAAAGTTCTTGCGAAGTGGAGGAGAAATTGCGGAAACAGATTAAATGATTCGGCTATAGTTTTACTACCGGCCTGACATCAACCCTCTTTGGGAATGTATTTGTGCGGAAAGTTTTACATACGAAGTTATCCGTCTTTGGGAATAGAGATGTTTGTTCTTAGTCCTTTAGTCGCTTCTTACGACATCCACAGGAAGAGGTGGAGTGATCCTGCTCTAATCCGATTGTCACGAGCAAGAAGTGCTTTTCGGAAAAATATGTCACGTGACACGTCGCAGTATGCCGATGTCTCATGTGAGCGCGTTCGTGATTGGCTGAAGCGTTGTCGTCGACTCGTCATTGGTCGCCGCATTGTGTCACGGCACCTCATTGGATGAATTAGATTCGTTTGAAAAAGATTCGAGTCTGAAAGCAACCCATCAGTATTTTGATCCTTTTTTCCTCCTTCTGGCCCACCATCACGCTGAAAGTGACCCTTGAGTCTTGCGACTCCGGGCTCCGTTTGCCCCGTTTAAGGATAAAGACGTGATAGTATGTATGTCTTTAGGTTGCTGGGTATGTTCGAGGAGGCCTCGCACGACCTGTGCGAGTCGCTGAAGATCGACTACGACGACCAGGCCAACGAGTGGCTGAACGACGTAAAGCCCAACGCTGAGAAACTGCGCCAACACAAGCTTAGTGTGCAAAGGAAGAAGGAGGAGAAAGAGGTAAGAAGCCCACCACATAACTTATAGTGCATCCACATTGATGTTGACTGGTGATGACATTTGAAATGTATGTTTTGATGAAGAAAATCATAATAGTACATTACGATATAAGTGCGTTATGGTTACACTCGGCTCTATTACGCCCTCGCCTTCGACTCGGGCTGAAATTCCGCCTCGTGTGTTTTTCAACACTTGCGAGGAATAATACGTAAACTGATTTTTTTGATTTTAAATAAACTAAATCTTAAAATTGTGATGCAAAGTGTTGCTTTCCCACCGTTTTACTTTTTAAAATCAGCGTGGCGTGCCGCCTACTGGCAGGAGCCGGGCGGTCGGCCATTGCAAAATTTGAAAAAAAATATTTGCAAGCTTATAAATAGCAAATAGAGCGGTACCTAATAGAATATTTTCGTTTAAAACGCACGCGTGTTTTATGAGCTTAATAAATCTAAAACCGGTGAAAACAGATCTACTTTACGAGCAAGTATGTTAAAAAGAATGTTTTTTCTTTATTAAAACTTACATGGTCTGTCTTACATTTTTAATACAAAGTTTATGAAAATAATATATAGGGTGTAACAAAATATAAGGAAATTATTTTAAAGCTTAATTCTGTCCATGACACTGAACAACTTTCCCCAAGAAACAAATATCGAAATATGAAAAATAATTTTTGACGTCCCATACAAATTGACCGATCAGCTGATCCTGTTTTTTTTCATATTTCCATATTTCATATTCCTTGGGGAAAGTTGTTCAGTATCATGAACTGAATCTACCTTATTTGGTTAGACGTTATAATATCACATTGCTGGACACACTACGTCTATAGAGTACATCAATTGTTCTTTTTATTGTGTCTGGCTGAGTGTCCAGCAATGGAATATAATGATTATGTTGAAATGTAGTTTGGAATTAGAAATGCTAAAAAATAACATATGTATTAGGGATGCATCCGATACCGATACCGATCCCGATATATCGGCGATACTTCTGATTTCCCGATATATCGGCATCGGCGATATTTTTATTGATACAACGACACATTTTAAATTTTGCGCTTCAAGAAAGTAATGCGCGTGCTGTTCGTCTATTTCTTTGTAAACAAGGCACGAACGAACTATACTCGGGAAATTCCCGCGCTTTATATTCAGTGTATTGTTTCACCCGCTTTGGCCTGGCCTCGCGTAAAATTGTATATTCACTAGATGCTTTTGTTGGTTGTTGTTAATATTTTTACCTTGCTCAATAAAATATGGAATTACACTGCATATCATAATTAAATTACTTTATGTGTTTGTATCGTTTATATAACTAGTTGGTTAATTAAAATAAATAAATAGGTAGTAAAAATAAATTCACTATGCGTATCGGTATCGGCATCGGTATCGCCGATATTTTTATAGGAGTGTCGGTATCGTATCGGCAAAAAGGCGTATCGATGCATCCCTAATATGTATATGGTACTGTTAGGGATGTTTCCCGAACACAAGAAATTTAAACTATGTTAAGTCACAGTTAAATGTAGGTGAGCACAAGTAAACGATGTGATTGTCTTGAAAGCGTTTATTGCACTGTCTTTAAACTAAGTAAAATTATGTGAGGCGCACGCAGGCGCTTAGTAAGCAAAATATAGAATTTTATGTATACATTGTAGATATGTCGGGTTTGCCCGTACAGGTATCTTCACGCTCATTTTATTTTATTTATTTAAAAATCTTTATTGTACATCAACGATAGTTACACATAATTAAACTTTTACATTTTACGTACACGCCGTCGGGATTTTGTTTCTTTTTTTCAATAATTACCTGTTGAAGTCGGTTAAAAATGTATAAATGTGGTGTGCAGCACCGCGAGAAGCTGCGCCGGCTGCGCGCGTCGCAGGAGGCGCGGGCGCGCGCGCGCGCCGCGGCCGACGCGCGCCCCGGCGAGTCCGCGCGCGCCGCGCCCGGCGCCGGGTTCAACCCCAACGACTTCAGCAGCCTGTTCATGGACCCCGACATCATGCTTGCCTTCCAGGTACCACTTAACACCCTATGGAATCTAAACATGTTTAAGTAAGGACTAGCAAAAAAAAATTTATTTTGGCGCCCCCCTGAAATTGACAAAAAAAGTAGTGATGTATTGCACCAATATCACATTAACAGTCACAGTAAATTCAATATGGCGCCCTCTATATGATCTATAGAGGGCGCCATATTGAATTTACTGTAAACTAAAAAATAAAATAGATCGAATCATGCCATGTAACATAAACGGCTAAATAAATAGCACATTCCGCGGCGCGCATCGTTTGTAGCTGTGCGTAACGGAACGTTTATAAGGCGTGTGTGTGCGGCGTCGGCTCGTAGACCACTGCATCACAAACCATATCTTGAAAAAATATTACCAAATGATCTCTTTATTTTAATCAGGATCCAGAGGTGACTGCGGCATTCCAAGACGTCTCTTCCAATCCGGCCAACTTCGTCAAGTATCAGAACAACCCTAAGATCGCGGCTGTCATCGAGAAACTGCAGGGGAAGCTGGGCCAGGGCGGCGCGGGCGGGCCGTTCTCGGGAGGATTCCCCGGTGAGTTTCCGTGTACATCTTGTTATCGTATCGATTCATCTGAAAATTTATAAATTGAAATGGAATATAATCTCCAGTTTTTTTTCGCTACCTAATTAACGCAAAAACCAAATGCAAAAAACCAGCCAAGTGCGTGTCGGGCCCCGCGCAGTGTAGGGAGTTTTTTTTAAATTATAATTAATCCAAGATGACATTATTTTATTTAAACCAAATATACTCGGTAAATGAATTGAGTTATTCGGCCTACTCGTGTAGGTAATCAAACGCTACGTCGCAGAATGTCCCATTCGCAAAATTTCCATTTTTTATTACCAAAATTTGGCTACAGATACCACCTTGTCGTTGGCCTCTTTGAGATCTGCCTTTGTGCAGGGAATCGGGTAGTTGGTACATGACAGTGGTACATGGACTGAATGACCCCACTGTCACAAGTGTTGCTGGAGTACTCCCATTTGGCTCTGCTCACCCTATTTAATGATTTCTGACTGGCTGAAAGATCCACTTAAAACTTTTTTCTGCCACAATTTGACTTTTGTTTTTGGGGCGTTTTTTGGTGGTTGGCTGAGCTGTCTCAAACAGCTATTGCTCTTAAGACGTCATAAACCCTAATACATATCTACCATAACAATTTTACAAAGATTAATTTGTCGATGTAAATAAAACATTTAAAAAATATCGAAAGGGGACTTTTTGCAAAAAGGACATTCTGCGACGGAGCTATCAAAAACACGCCGAGTACCGAGTAGGTGCTCTGCCCATCACTAATTGAAATCAAGAACAAAGTTGCTTCATGTTGTGGATGACGATGTTTGATTGGCTTGCAGGTTTCGGCGCTGCAGCTCCCGAGGCTGATCCGAAGCCCCGGCCGCCGTCCGATGACGACGTAGGCCTGGACTAAATACCACTTCTATCTCACTTTCCTTTTCGGAAATATTATTTACTTCATTCGGATGATGAAAGTCTTATTCATGCGATCTGATTGCTGCTTTTTTTTTCATTTAATTTATTAAATTCTAAGCCAAATTTTACGGATTGTACGAAATGAGACTGACGGTTCTGTGTCATAACATAAATTTGATTTTATATTCTTAATTTCTTATTTTTATAAAATTACGCACCTTTCCCTGTTATTAACTTTATACTGTAGCAAATGCGTCACTTATACTATTTGGGAATTGCTAATAAGTGCATAAATAAAATTGTATTTTTTGTATTTTAATTGTATGTTTTTAAATAATAAATATTTATATTTCGAATTAGCCATTCCAATATGACGCTACACTTCAATACGACTTCGTTTCCATAGAAAATGTTGTCAACAATTTCTAGGAGATCTATTTTGAACCCGGGGGTCATACAAAGAACTCGAGCGAGCGAGTCTCAGATTTCAAACACAGCATTGGGCTTCCGGGTAACGTAAATGAAACTGTATTTGCATAAATGTTTAAAAATCAGCAAATGAAGGGTGCTTGATTGTGTGGCCTTGTAAGTTCTGTTTATTTTATAACAAATTATGTATGTATTAATTTCTTACCGTTTACTATACAGGGTCTAAAAAAATATACTGAAACTATTTCAAGGGTGACTCTAATCCATGATACTGACCAACTTTCTCCAAGGAACATATGTCGAAATATGACGAAATCATTTGGAAGGAATAATGGGGAAGGTTGTTCAGTATCATGAACTGAATTCACCCTTGTAATTGTTTCAGTATATTTTGTTAGACGTTATATGTATACATGGAAACATACACTTTTATAACTGGTTAAGCATTATAATCATATTCATAGCTTGTAACTAGTATGTCTACATGGCACATTAAATTTAGTTCTTATTAAACTGCATTTAATATCCGCTAAGCAAATTATTGAACTCAAATCTACGGAACCATAACCACCATAACACCGATCAAGCATTTTATTAGGGTTATTAAATCCTAATATATTTTAATGAACGCGCTTTATAAATACTACATGTTTATAGAACGCGTTCAGTTCCTGATATAAACTTTTCGCAAAGAATATGAAATATGCACGAAAGATTCAAAAGGATACAAAACATCCATTCTCTAGTGTTATTGTATTTGCATTGTCGTCCTTGTCATCTACATAGATGTAAGAAAAGGATCACAATATAAAATGATTTGTCTTATTCTGTTAAAAGTTTAAATCATACTTTATTTAGATCTAACATTTTTCACGAAAACGCTCTAACCTTTTCTTCATAAAAAAATAACATACGCTTGCTAAACTTATTTGAGAAAAAAAGTTTTTTATTTTTTAAATTTTTGTCATTGAAAGAACAAGTCAAAACATGTTTAAACTAAAATAGTTTTCCAAGCATTTGTTATTTTTATATTAGATGAACAAATATTAAAGGACAGACAACCCCATACAAAAAAAGTACTCAGCTAGAAATCCAAAATCCTGTATTATTTCTAGATGTCACTAGTATCTCGCCCGCTAGTCATACAATGGATGCTAACTGTATGGATCAAAAATCAGAGATGGCGCTTATTTGTTCGCAGAAAATGAACGCTTATACCGCCATCTTTCCGAAATTAAGCGGCACTACTATAAAACTACCTTCTGTCGAACTAGTAGCTCCATCTAGCTACAACATTATTACAATTACACTTCAAGTATGAAGGTGCTCAGTCCTAGTATTGTTCGTCCACGTTAGTATGAATAAGATTGAGAGCAACGCAGGTTAAAAATATTTCGTAATACCATGTAATACTTTATAATATTAAAGACTATGTGGTCACTTATTATTATGTTGTTTAATAAAATTGTCTAGGAATAAACATTGTTTGATTTGAAATATTATAATGTAGATTTTTTAGAAGTTGATAAAGAAAAAAGATTTATTTTTCCTATTAACTACTATACGGATTTTAATGCCTCTTCATTACTAGATAGATTGATTCAAGTGAAAGGTTGTAGCAGGCCTGTGTCACTCCCCGTTTAGGTATCGAAAATATACCTACATTACGAGGGCTGTTTGATAAGTACCCGTTTATGGAAAAAAAAAACATTTATTTTTGTATATATGCATTTATTTTTCAACGTAGTCACCTTTTAAATCTATACATTTGTTCCACCTATACTCAAGCTTCAATAAACCATCCAAAAAGTATGATTTTGGAAAGTCATTCAAATAGGCCTCTGTGGCGGCAATGACTTCGTCATTTGATCCAAATCGCTTTATTTTTCTTTTTTTTTATGTTATAGAGCGGCAAACGAACAAGCGGGTCACCTGATGGTAAGTGATCACCACTGTCCATGGACAACTGCAACACCACGGGTATAACAAGAGCGTTACCGGCCTTTTAGGAAGATATAAACTCGCTTGCCACCGAGCCATTTTTTTAGGCTGGGAAACAAAAAGAAATCGCATGGGGCCAAATCTGAAGAATACGGGGGGTGAGACAATAGTTCGTAGCGTAACTGTGCTAATTTAGCCGTCACAACTCTGGACGAATGAGCCGGGGCGTTGTCGTGATGAAACAGTACTTTTTTCTTTTTTAAATGGGGTCGTTTGTCCTTCAACACGGCGTCAAATTCATCCAATAAATTGGCATAGTACTGCCCTGTTATTGTTTTTCCCTTTTCTAAATAGTCAATATGTATAATACCCTGCGAATCCCAAAAAACGGTCGCCATGACCTTTCCAGCCGATGGGACGGTTTTTACTTTCTTTGGAGCAGGTTCACCCGGTAAAATCCACTGCTTCGCCTGCTCTTTCATTTCCGGGGTGTAGTGGTGGACCCACGTTTCGTCCACGGTCACGAAACGACGCAGAAAATCCTTCGGGTTACGTTTGAACACGGCCAAACACTGCTCCGAAGTAGTCAGTCGGTTCCGCTTTTGCTCCTCCGTAAGTAAACGCGGCACCCACCTCGCCGATACTTTCTTCATACCCAATTTTTCTTCTAATATGTGTTGTACCCTCTCGATTGAAACATTTACAGCATCAACGATTTCTCGAAGTTTAATTCGGCGGTCGGCTAGAACGATATTTTCAATTTTCTTAACCATATCGTCTGTAGTCACCTCAACTGGCCGGCCTGGGCGATCCTCATCAAAGACGGTTGTTCTCCCCCGCTTAAACTCGTTATACCAATATCTGACGGTTGTCATAGAAGGAGCACATTCATGGTAAACCGCTTGCATACTTACTTTTATTTCATCACATGTTTTTCCTTCCAAAAATAAGAATCTAATTACAGACCCATACTGTTCTTTCTCCATTTTAACAATTTTAAGTTCACGCCTTCACTGAATCGTTGTCAAATGAGAAAAAAAAACAAAATGCCATTTTTTTTTTAATTTTCCCGCCTCTGAAAAATGGCTTAAAAAGGTGGTATACTTATTTGCGGCCAGTGATATTAATATATTTAGAAAACGGGTACTTATCAAACAGCCCTCGTATTACTAAGAGCGCGGCAGCCCGTCCAAGTGGTAAATTTAGTTATATGAATCGTTTGTTCAGAGTAATAAGAATGTTTTTGGCCTGTAATTGATGTCTAGGTATCTAAACGAAAAGGTGCTGAGTTCGGACGTGAGCTAAATTAAACCATATCGCTAACCACATTAAGTAGATATTTCTTTGCTGAGTGAGACTTCTGTACGGAGTACTAGTATCCTATTCTGTGGTTGTAGGTACAGGTTGATTTTGCAACCCCTAGCTAAGTATTTTAAAATCAGAATCATAAATATAACAAAACCGTACGAAAAAAAAACGTAAAAAAAATCTCCCAAATTTCTAACCTACCTACTATTACTATACGCGCAGCCTTTACACTCCCTGGCCGCCGCCCAACACAAGTTCGGTAGCGAGCGGCGACATTCAAATGGGAGAATTTTGGTATGCTTTGTCGGCTGATATCTTTTTGGTTTTTATTATGAAAGATACTTAAGACGATACACGGAGTCAAGTGCTGCCCCCATTTGAAATAAATTATTTGTAAGGAAACGGAGATATCATATAAATTTTGAGCTACTACGAGGTTCAAAATGACCCTGTTATTGTATAATACAACCCGTACAAAGCCGGGGCGGGCCTGTGTCATATAAATAAAAAAACATGGAGCCAAATTATATTTTATATTCATCTAAATCTTAATTACAAATCTAAACATCATTTATTCTCCCCCAACCTAATCTGATCTTCTTTTCGTGAAGTTTTAACCATGATGGCATGCTTTTAGGGAACGGGTGAGCATTGGGGAACCTCAGAGGTGCTCGTGGTCTCTTGAAGGGATCCTCATTCACAAGTTTCCTCAACAAATACTCCTTGTTAATCTCCTTAGGATCCCTGTATTTATCCATATACAAGTTGAAAGGTTGCCGTATGGGAAACCACTCCTGTGGCCTTATGTATGGCGCCGGGAAGTCATACTCGTAGACTGAAAATTAATCATCCGATAAATTAATAATGGTACCTATGAAACATACAACTATCACGTTTTTAGATTGATTTAATTGCAACTAAATCAATCGCAATTAATTTTTCAATCTAATAACTAAAATTACTAATTAGAATTTATATTCACTAATTAAAATTTATATTCACTAATTAAAATTTAAATTCACTAATTTTAATTGATTAATGCCAAACTCTGGTTGATTGTAAGAACCGACACAGAATTTATTAGTTATACCAAGCTACAGAAAGAACTTGGAAAGAAAATTTGCTAAATTAACCCAGTTATAGTTCCTGGCAAACAACTTGAACACCGATTGTACCCTTCTCGCTCTCTCCCATTGGCGGGAGAATACACAAGAGCGAGAACGGTATATCAATTGGTGTTCAAGTTGTTTGCTGGGAACTAATGCAGCATAATAAAGTCACCTTTTAGTTTGCACACCGCGCAAATTACCTTCGACTAGATTAGCCTAGCGTGCACCGATCGAGCCAAAATGTACCTTACGTCTGCAAAGCGACGGTCCATATTCCTTTATCTCTAGCGTTAAATTTTTAACAATTTCAACTTTTTCTTTTAATAACTATGGGACATAAATGGCTATAAAAACTGTGAATTGTTCGTTGGAGCGGCGGCCTAGTTTCATACCTAAACTGCGGAGTGTGCCGGGCTTGGAACCGATCGAGGGAATGGGCCGAAATCTCGGGAGTTGAAATTAAAAGTGATCTTACTAGGTTCTTTCATCTCCAGGGTTTTGTGGAAGAAGTCTCGAACAGTTTCGTCCCAATCACTCTGGAAAAAGGCCAACCCTGCTGGTGTTATACTATCCTGGTACTGCTTATACCAATCCCTTGTTACAAATGTTCTATCTTCAAGGGGCGATGGTGAATTCACTGAAAATTAGTGATTTCAATAAATTGATGTTATTCTTAAAAAATAAAATATAATACAAGATTATATTTAAAAAAAATGGCGAAATAAAATTGTATGTATTCACTGAAAATGTTAATTGGTTAGAAACTTCATGATGTGGGAAAAATAATTATAAAATATTGTTAATCCCTTAAAGTAATTTTCCTAAATTATACAAGTTAATCATGAGGTCTTCAGTGCTTTAGTAGAAGGTCGTGTTTATCTCAGTTTAATTTTTTTATTAATTAATTTAAGTCCCCCTTTTACATTTGTAATAAAGTTAAATAAATAAATAAACATAATATTTTAAAACGCAGTAAAAAATTCTTCAAACTCCAGAAAAAGAAGGCTATTTTTATTTTGAAAATTTTGCTTCAAAAACCCTTTGAATAAATACCTTTTGGTAAATCATAAGAAACTTTTCCGTCCTGCTTGTATAAGACAAACACATATCGATGGTAACCAGTTCCTTTCAATGGGAAGGGACGTAAGTACTCTACAACTGTGTCACCCTTTTCAACGGCATCCCCTGGAATATTTGCCACCAACCAATGCACATATTCTTTGTCTCCCTCTGTTAAATGTCCATCCAAACTTGTCAAAGCTAGAGTCCAGAGTGATCCGGCATCAGATTCATAGCTGACAGAAGGATACTCCAAGGCTTCACCAGGTTTTATAACATTTCCAGAACATACAGGCAAAAGCAAATCATTTTCCAATTTGAACTGGATATCCAAATTTGTATATGGAACAAAATATCCCTCCCCATATAAATGTTCAAATACACTATAGTGTTCTGCAATTTGTTTTTTGTGATGCGGCGATGTAGTTTTCAACCAGTCATTTCTTGCTTCAGACAAATCTATTTCTAATTTATGGTTTCTTGCCAACTGCTCCAATTTTTTGTCTATCTTCAAGTTTTTCACATGATTTATACGCTCATTACGTTCATCTGATGCCGATTTCCTAAAATTAAAGTAATTGTTTATTAATTTTATTCATAACTAACATACTTGGCTGAACCTGTTATGTATTATAGACTTCATAAGATAATGCTACCATCTCCTAGAACAACTTGTTTCAGAAATCTTAAATATCTAAACAAAAGTAATGTTTAACCAACCTTTTCTTTTATTTTTCAAACATTTTGTGGTGTTTGAATAACTTAAAGGGCCTGTGAAACCACGTTTTTATTTAAATTTAATTTTATCCTACAGACATCCACGGGAAGACTGGAGTGGTCGTATTCTACTCTGCCAGGAACCACATGGCTTGCCAAATACAGTATAAAAGCTTCTAATTCGTGGGAGATATGTTTCGAACATATACCACAAGTATGGAATGGTTATTTACATAGCATTGTAGGTGAGGTCCATACTTTTTAGTTTACCTACGTAATATTTTTTCCCACCAAGCAGAACCCTTTCCCATAGACGGGTGGTCTCATAGTTATTCGCTTATTGCGTTACCAACTTCTACTCTTTATTTACGTAGTACATATGATACTATGGCTAGAATTTCCATTGTGGACCATCGATTTAAGGGGCGGAAGGGGGAGAGGGTGTAGGGAAGAGGGGAGCTACCCCCCTGTAGCACCCCTAACCCGCGGAGCCCCATGGTTACAAAGATATTCATGGTAAAAGTTTCAGGGTTAGAATTTCCATTATAAATCATCAATATAACCACCTGGAAAGTCTGTGAGGGCAGAAAGCTAGGTAGGTTCAGGTTATTTTTTTTTCATGAGCATCCGGTATGACTGTGAGGGCAGAAAGCTATAGGTTCAGGTAATTTTTTTTATGACCACCCAGAAAGACTGAGGGCAGAAAGCTAGGTAGGTTCAGGTTATTTTTTTTTATTACCACCTGGAAAGACTGTGAGGGCAGAAAGCTAGGTAGGTTTAGGTTATTTTTTTTATGACCACCCGGAATGACTGTGAGGGCAGAAAGCCTACCTAGGTTCAGGTTATTTTTTTTATTACCACCCAGAAATACTGGGGGCAGAAAGCTAGGTAGGTTCACGTTATTTTTTTTATTACCACCCGGAAAGACACGAGAGCAGAAAGCTAGGTAGGCTCAGGTTATTTTTTTTTACGACCACCAGGAAAACTGTGAGGGCAGAAAGCTAGTAGAGTCAAAACATTAACCATGAATATCACTATTACCATTGGGCTTTGCGATGGGGATAGTACAGGGGTGTCCCCCTTAGCCCTTTCTCCCGTCCCCTTCTCGTCCCCCTTTAAATTGATCGATTTTAATGGAAATTTAAATTCTAACCTTTAGTCAAAAATTTAACCATGAATATCTCCGTAACCATGGGGTTCCACGGGGTGGGGATGGCACAGGGGGTAGCACCCCTTCCCCCTACCGCTCTTTAAATCGACGGTCCATAATGAAAATTATTACCGATACTATCTCTATTCTTTAACCGTACCACCTAGTACCACACACCATTATGATTTTTTTTAAGACACACCATTAAGATTTAGCACTGCAGTTGATAAGTTTTCGAAAATTGAGAATAACACACGGCTGCTCCTGTTTGAGGCTTATTGACTACTCAGGACTTGCAGCCAGTCATTTCTGTCCAGAGAACAATATACCTACATAGTGGGAACCTCCATACTTGTTTCTGTCAAAACCTGAAAGCTGAGGCACGACACAATACAAAATTTTGTACTTACTTGTTACGAGGCATTCCTATATCAATCCTTGTAGTATATATCTCATCCTTGTAGTTTAATTCCTCTAAACGTTCTTTGATAGTCCTGCAAAATATTGGAGCTTTGCCTCTTATTCTATGACCTAATCGGATTTGTTGAATTTGGACACTTGATCTCCATGCTCCACGAAACGTATTTAACATTTTGTGTACAATTTCCTATCGTTATTATATTCCTAATAAATTAAAATTATATATTACTACCTAACCTCAAAAGTTAAAACCACAAATTGAAATTGTCAAAATCAAAACATAAATTAAATTACTACTGTTGTTGCCAGATGATCAGATATAAAATCTAACACCCTATTTTTTTTTGGAAATTCCTTCGATTAACACCACAAGGTAGGTTTATTAGGTTAGGTTAGGATGGTACCACAGAATAGAGACTAATACTCACGTACAGAAGTCTCACAAAGTGAGAAAAAGTCAAAGGCACGTAAAGAAGTCTCACAAAGAAATATCTACTCAATGTAGTTAGCAATATGGTTTAATTTATATCACGTCAGAACTCGGCACCTTTTCGCTTACATACCTAGACATCCATTGCAGGCCAATTTCATTCTTATTACTCTGGACATACAATTCGTATAACTGAATTTACCACCCCGAGGGGCCGGCAGCGCGCATAGTAATAATGTAGGTACATTTTAGATACCTAAACGGGGAGTGACACAGGCCTGATGGTACATAAAATATTTGTGAGTTGACCCCTCTCTTAACGAGTACGGCCTAATGGCTGGCCGTACCTTATCCAATAGTTCAAGGGCAGCTCCAGCGTTGGCACCAGGATCCATCCTGGCGCCAATGCTGGAGTAATTATTATATATACCAGTAATTATTGTCTCAAATCAACCTCACTAAATGTCAAATGAATCCCTGAAAATGCAGGAAATTTGATCTATCGTGCAACATTGACTCCGGACTGTCAATTTTGTGTTGCCATTATATAAGCAAAAAATTGATTGAAGAAAGAACTCGCACGAATATTGTCGGAATGTTGCTCGGATCGGACGGAAGAAACGGAAATAGGTAGGTACATAATACGCATGGATAGATAATACATAAACGTAGGTACCTACCTATATATTAATCTGTGAACAGAAAGAAGAATGAGAATAGTAGGTACGGTACGTGTAGGTTGCGTGATTTTTCATTAAGCGCGCGCGATTGAACGAAGAATATAATAGTCTTTTTATTTGTGAATCTGGCATTTGAATATTAATTAAAATCCATATTGTTGAAACTAAACACTGTACTGTAGAGCCGTACTCCGTACGTGTACGATTACGATTGTGTTGTGTGATACAGACAGAGACAGGGACTATACGGAACCATTTTTATTGTTGAGTGATGGATGAAGTTACATTACATTACAACTTGTGCAAGTGAACACTAACGTGATAGCTCATCCGTAAATAATAAAACAACCCATAATATTTTATGGCATGAGTTGGAAGATAATATCAGAAATCTTATGAAAATTGAAAAATGTAAAAGCGACCATAAGCGACTAAGAAAATACAGGCAGTGTATCAGTTACGTTATTTCTAAGGAGCCATTTACACAAGGTGAAAAGTCACGTAGTCTTTAAAAACGTCGATAATGTTAGTGAAATTTATATGATTGTGTTTGAAAGCATTTGCTTCATGTTTTGTGTTTATCAACAACAATGGATAGCAAGAATATACAGAAAAATGCCATGCAGAAAAGTGCAGAGTTCACTTTCACTACACCGCCGGAAGCTCCCGTGTTTGAGCCTACACCCGAGGAATTTTCGGATCCCTTGGGATATATAGCGAAAATACGACCCGTCGCTGAAAAAACAGGAATTTGTAAAATAAAACCACCATCACGTTGGCAGCCCCCATTCTCTTTAGATGTAGACAAATTAAAATTCGTTCCACGGATTCAGAAAGTAAACGAATTAGAAGCCATTACTCGACTCAAACTTTTGTTTCTTGAGAAGATATTAAAATTTTGGGAGCTCCAAGGATCACCATTAAAAATTCCTATGATAGAAAATAAAACATTGGATTTGTACTGTCTCAAATTCTGGGTTGATGAAGAGGGTGGCTTTGCCAACTGTAACACTCCAAAGAAATGGCGTAAAATCGCTAACACTATGGGTTACAGTCAAAGTACAAATACTATGAATTTCCTCAAAAATAACTATGAAAAGATTTTGTTACCTTATGATATTTTCGAAAATAGTAAAGCAGACATACTAAAAACTGTTAAAAAAACTGAAACAAAATCTGAGAACAAATGTGGAAATGAACAAGTAAAACCAGGATTTAAAGAAATAAGTATAGAGTCTATAACTAAAATTGAAGATGAAAAACCACACAGTAGTATAAAAAAAACAAAAACTGGATCAGATATTAAAATTGACCTAGAATGCCCAAAATCAAAAACTGATTCAGAGGAAACTAGACGTAGTAGAGAATTGCGGAGACTAGCTTGTTACGGGCCAGGCCCAAAAATGCCTGGTTTAAATGATGAGGAGTTTGATATTACTAAGTCAAGAAAGAGACCCAGATATGAATTAGATCCTTTGGCGATTTACACATGTGCAATTTGTCAAAAAGATAATAGAGATGACCTTCTACTCATTTGTAATGGGTGCTCTGACACTTATCACACTTTCTGTCTAAAGCCACCACTGGCTTCAGTTCCTGATGGAGACTGGCGATGTCCATGCTGCATAGCTGAAGAAGTACACAAGCCAGCTGAGGCGTTTGGCTTTGCTCAGGCTGAAAGAGAATATACTCTGCAACAATTTGGAGAAATGGCTGATAAATTTAAGTCTGATTATTTTGGTATGTCTGGCCACTTAGTACCAACAAATGTTGCTGAAAAAGAGTTCTGGAGAATAATTTCTTCTGTGGAAGAAGATGTAACTGTTGAGTATGGTGCTGATTTGCACTCAATGGACCATGGATCTGGATTTCCTACAAAGTCTTCATTAAATCTTTACCCTGGAGATCAAGAATATGTTGATTCAGGATGGAATTTAAACAACTTGCCAGTTTTGGAAGGATCTGTGCTAAAGTTTATAAATGCAGATATATCAGGAATGACCGTACCGTGGATGTATGTTGGCATGTGTTTCTCAGCTTTTTGCTGGCACAATGAAGATCACTGGAGCTACTCAATCAACTATTTGCATTGGGGTGAAGCAAAGACTTGGTACGGGGTACCAGGAAGTGGAGCTGAGTTGTTGGAGAATGCCATGAAAGCAGCAGCCCCAGATTTATTTAAAGCTCAGCCAGACTTACTACATCAATTAGTTACTATTATGAATCCCAACATATTGATGGCTGCAGGTGTACCAATATACAGAACTGACCAGCAAGCCGGCGAGTTTGTAGTGACTTTTCCTCGAGCTTACCACGCTGGTTTTAATCAAGGTTACAACTTTGCAGAAGCTGTCAACTTTGCACCACCTGACTGGCTTAAAATTGGCAGAGAATGCATTGCACACTACAAAAATCTGAAAAGGTTTTGCGTATTTTCACATGATGAACTCATCTGTAAAATGGCTTTGGAAGGTGATCGTTTGGATCTAGAGACAGCATTAGAAACACAAAAAGAGTTAGTAAAAGCTACACAGGAAGAAGGTGCACTGAGGGCATCTTTAGCACAGAAAGGATTAAAGAATGTACGCAGAACGGCTTTTGAATTGTTAGGTGACGATGAACGTCTCTGTGAAGTGTGCAAAACAACATGTTTTCTGTCATCAGTGTCTTGCCCGGAATGCAAACATATGACATGTTTGCAACATGTACACTTGTCTTGCCAGTGTGCAATAGAGAAAAAGGCTCTTAATTATCGTTATGATATGGATGAGCTTCACATAATGTTGCAAACTATAGATTTCAGAGTTAATAGTTTTGACAAATGGATGACAGAGGCTAAAAATATTCTCTTGCCTACAGCTCCAGACATTGGAAGGGCACAAAAGTTAAAAATTTTGGTAGATGAAGCTGAAGAACTAAAAATACCAAAGTGTACCCTCTTGTCTACATTAAAAGAAGAATATGCTAAGGCTACTGTGGATGTTGAGCCCATAGTTATAGAACTTGACGATGATTAAACACTGATAGTGTGTGCAGTACAAAGTCTAAAAGAATAGAAGTAAAATTATTAGGGTGAATCTGTGAATGTACCAGTGGAGTATTGTTCAATTACTTCATAAATTTCATGTTTAAAATGAACATGGATTTAAGTAAAACTTGTAAATTGCTCTTATATCTTATGATTTGTGTTTTGACTAATAGTAAAGATGAGCACAGTATCAGACTTGACATTGATTTTATAAGTTTGACGCAACACATTCATTGAACTTAAAAGTCATCTTCAGAGAGGTTTATTTTATGAGTTTTGAATCATTAAAAGTATGATGTTTCATTTTCATGAACCCAATAGCTTTAATGGAGATATATTTAGATATGTTTTCTTATAAGTTAAAGGTGTCAACATTATGGAATCATTGTGAACTATAGGTACCCTTCTTCCAAAATGTTATGTGAAAAGGAGCTAACAACTTCTAGAGTTACCAACAGAGATTAGTTTAAAAAAATATTTTCCTGGCTTTGCATTGAAAAAAATATTTATTTGTGTCTTAAGGTGAATACCAAGCAGAAGTGACGCCCTCATTTGAAATAAATTTATAACTCGTAAATATGGTGAAAATTTCCATATTTCTCAATGTTAGGCAATAGATAGCCCTTTAAATTATTTTATGAACTGCCGTTTAAAGTATTACATTAGTCAACTTTTGGCGGAAACGGGTTTTAAAGCTAGACGGATCACCAATAATAGTTTCAACGGCAGTTCCTAAAATAATTTAAAGGGCTATCTAGTGCTTACATTGAGAAATATGAAAATTTTCACCATATTTACGAGTTAACAATTTATTTCAATTGAGGGCGCCACTTCTGCTTGGTATTCACCTTAAGATTCTTTTACTCTTGTAATAACTAAGTTACAAGCCGAATAAGATGATTTTACTACTGCAAGTGTAATTTTATGGAAGATTTGTTTTCAACAGCTTAAACTATTTTTCTGGTCCATTTGTGTCACTGGCACCGAATTAACAGAATGTGCCATTTAACTGGCTAACTCTGTTGATGTTATATAAAAATTTGTTCTATTTCATAAAGCATTAATATTAGAAATTATGATTGATTTTATCTTTGACTGGACTTGGTGTTAACTTACTCAGATAACTTAGCTATAAATATTATTAATAGGTTATTTGTATTAAATAGGCAGTCTACTAAAGTTTAGTAATTATTTGATATGGTATTATAATATTTTTCCCACCGTATTAAAATGTTAGATTTGTAAGAAACCTTGAATGGTGTGTGGGAGTGTAGTGTTCACGTCGTCAAATTCGTTGCGTCAAGCAATTTTCAGACGGCTAGTATTACACTTAAGTGTCAAAACATACTATACCGATGTGCGACCGAACTTCGGCTAAATAACGCCTGTATTCCTGTAATGCTATTTGAATTACTAGCATATTATCATACTATGCTTCAGCCGCGCACAGTGTGTTTAGATTAGACTTAAGACTCAAAATTCATCTGCCCTTTTTTATCAATTTATATAATTAATTATAAGGTTTGTTAACTTAGGGTTTAACACAAAATTTGAAAAACTTTTCACATTTATGATCTTTCGGCCACAAATGTCTTCTGTAGGCCTATGTTAATAAACTATGATGGACAAGATATTTAAACTATTATAAGAGTAAACTCAGTCCATGATACTGAAAAACTTTCTCCAACACTTTTTTTTTGTTTGCCATAAATATTAAGATCAGCCTTTTTCATTTTTCGCTATGGGAAAAAGTTGTTCAGTATTGTGGACGGAATGCACCATTAAAATAGTTTTATTACATTTTGTTAGATGCTGTATTTCGGCCAAATGCTTGTCAGCATTTAAGCCGGGCGCATGCCCCATGTGGGAAAAGAAAGCCTTCCTGTAAGCACAATCCCCCCACCGTCGTCACGCATTATTGGTCTCCATCTATGACATGGTGTCATCAGACAATTTCCGAGTATTTGGCCGAGAATTGTATTGTAATAAAACCCTTTAATATGGAAGAAGTCCTTAAATCAGTAGCCTATTTTTAAAACGAGAATGACTTAACAAAAATAGTGTTTCCTTTAACAATAGTTCGTTTAGTGATTCCAGTTCAAAATTAGGTATACTTTTATATAGAACTAGTTTACTATATACAGCAGATTTTTTGACGCCCGTTTGACATATGCCGACGAAGTGGCTCGTTTGAAGTCATCTCGATGGTGACAGAAGCTTTGTGATTGCAAACACTTAGGTAATCGGTAAGGTCAAACGTGCGTAAAATAAAAGAATTTCATTAGGTAATCGGTAAGGTCAAACGTGCGTAAAATAAAAGAATTTCAGAATTTTAACACAGTGGTGGATTTGTAATTCTGGCCGTACTAGTAGAGCTCGTCTTCTTCACTTGTCTGCCATGAGAGCAAAGGGGGGGCTGGGGCGGGGCAGTACCTGGTTGCCGTAGGCCCGGCCCTTCGATCAACAATACAACTAGATAACGCAAGACGTACGTTACTGCGTATCCGCTTTTCAGTGTCAATGATAAAGTCTAATTTGGTTTCACTTATAAATAGGATTTCACTATCTCGTACAACTGCTGTATTATTTTATGGAGTAATCCCCTGAACTAAACAAAATAAGAGCTCACCGCCTGGAATGCGCTCTTATTTTTACGAGCCGTATTTTTTGCGCCAACCTGATATCTAGTTGTTTTGTGGATCGAGTAAGTGAAAATCCGCCACTGCATATACACATCTCGTATGAGCGACGAACCGAGGCAGAATTAAACCCACAAATTGGCATATATGTATGTGTAAAAACTTCCGTCTGTTTGTTGATTAGTACTGGTAGTTTTTAGTGATAGTGATAAGTAATGTTCAGATTGTATGGGGTTTCTTGTGTGTATTGCTGTGACGTATAGGTACAAGATAATACACCCTTATTTTTAAATCAGTACACAAACTTTAAGGGGTGATTCAGTCCATCATTATAAACTAATTTTCACAACAAATGTATAGCGAAATACGATAAAAAAAAAATTCACTTCATACAAATCGAAGTAGTCACGTGATCTAGTTACTATGGGAAGTGATTTTTTTTTTCGTATTTCGATATACATTTATTGGGAAAAGTTGTTCATAATGATGGACTGAATCACCCCGTAAAGTTTGTGTACTAATTTGAAAATAAGGCTGTATAAAAAATGATAATTTGCGCGTATGTAATAATATAAGATAAAGACAGACATGCTGTATATTTGATATTTCCCAAATACAAAGAATAGCTGAATATAAATTAAAGCTTTATTTTTCTTCGTTTATGATCTCATTGCATGATGTATAAATTTCACATTAAAATAAAATATGTTACTGTAACTTTTTCTTATCTACATTATATAAATAAATCAGAATTTCTTATCAATAATTTTTACATTTCTAAGATAAGATAAATTTAATAATTGATGCAAATGTGCGAAGGTAATAGTGGATTGTACATCGAGGGTGGGGAAATAAGAAGTCTCAGATCGTCGGTATTTGCAACCCGAGCTGAAGATGAAGGTGATATGTTATCTGAGGCTGTCTGTATTACCGCCTGAGTTGTGAATACAATTTTACTTATTCTCGTGGCCACAAAGTGGCGTAATATGCACGCGTGGTGGGCGGAAAATGCCACTTTGGCACAGAGGATGTAAAGTTTATTTAGACAAGGCGCAAAGCCTATAATTTAATTGTTAAATATAGATGTGGTTGCATGTGTAAAGAATAATTTGATATATTCTTTGTACATCACAAAAGGCTATGAAACGGTAAATATTTCTTAATCTACAATTTAGACTAAATAATTATTATTCTTTCTAAATTAGATCATGTTTAAATTTTACGCGACTTTGACAAATGCCAGAACAAAGCGACTGCAGCTCACACAGTTACAGATTACGACGTGACCAGTACCAGACTCGTAATCTGAATTTCATTTCACGATCATTCTCAGCAGATCCATTGACCAGATCGATTCATTGGATCGATTGAGTTTTTTTTTTTCTCAGATCCAATTTTAGACAGTTTGGATTTCAGACGCTGATCTCACATTGCCTGTTTTGTAATGAATGATCAGTTTAATCATTACAAAACCGGCAGCGTATATCAAATCAGCATCTGAATAAGGGTTGGGACACATCTGTCAGCACGGAACGGCACTTTCCACGCTCTGGAACACGGCCGGTGCTGAAGCGTTCCGTCGCTCTCTCTCGCTCTAGCAAATGACTGTTCTGAGCGACAGAAACGGATAGCAGCATAGGAAAGTGCTGTTCCGTGCTGATAGATGAGATCCAACCCTAAGCATGCTTAAGTTTCAAAGTGTTGAAAAATTTCCGTTTTTTCAAAGACGTGTAAGGTTGCAAAAGAAGTATCTAGGTGTATAATTGATTAAATAACGCTATTGATTGACTGATTGCATTTTTTTATTTATAATAATGTTTAACTTTTCGCTTAAACATAGGATTCTTATTTTCAATTAAGTGATTTGCACTGTGAACTGTGATTAATTTCGGTCTTTGCTATTATGTAACAAAAGTAAAAGGAGTTTTATTGAGTGAGTAACTATTAAGTATCTAGAAAATAAATAGGTAAAATTTATCTTTGTTTTATTTGTACCTAGTTGTTCTTCTGCAGGCGGTTAAGGTGGTACTGGAGGCGCGGGCGAACTCCACAGCGAGTTGCCTACCGACGCGCTTCGTCGTGTTGCTATTTCGTCGAGAAAGAGAAAGGGCGCTAAAAAATGTAGCTCCGTCCCGACCCCCGCATGTGAGAGCTACACCCCCGCGTACGACAAAGAGAGTGCACTGAACGCCAGCGAAACGGGCCGTTATAGGCCATGAATCGTAGTTTTCGTTTATTTCGATAAATACGATACATACCCAAATAAAACTAAATTATTTGGAATTTAGAGTCTTCACTCTAGTCGTATAATTAGTTTCCATAAGGATCGAAAATATAATTATAAGTGTAATTTTTTTGTTTATTATTTTCGAACCAAAACTAATTACAGATCTAGATATTTATCATCTTAATGCTTGTAAAAAATTTGAATACGATGAGTTTTATGGTTTCGAAATTAAAACGAAAGTACGTTTGTATGGGATTTCGTCCCTCCAGTTAACCCTTAAGAATTTTTGCCGAACCTTCGTTCGTTTCGCTTGCTCGGTTAAATAATATCTGGTAGCATTCTTACTAATTAATTAACATTTTCTCGAGCTCCTCCGTGCTTCGGGAGGCACGTAAAAGCCGTTGGTCCCGGCTGTCATTGTATGGCAGTCGTCAAGCTATGTCAGGTGCCTTTAGTCAGCTTGAAAAATCTGACACCAGTGTTGGCCACTTACATACACGAAAAACAACAACATTAACATTCAGTTTGATCATCTTTACAATACAATACCCTTTATTGGCCAAAAGTAAAAAAAACAGAACATAATTATCTTAAAAACTAGGAAATGCGCTAAAGGCGGCCTTATCGCTAAGCAATTTCTTCCAGGCAACCTCGTTTTTATAGAAAAAAATGATGGGAAATTAGGTAGTGCGGGGTGGTCAATATAATAAACGCATACTTATATACAATAATTATAATAAACATACATACCTACAACTTACACAAAGAAAACATAACAGGACAAAATAAAGAAACTAAGTGGAAACAAGGAAGGACCTTTAACTGAATTGGTTTAAAAATTAGTATTGGGGAAAATGGATCATAATCCTTACACGCGTATCTTATTTTATAGGTTCATCCTTCCTAAGTTCCTCCATATGGAGGTCAAACGGGTGGTTGAGGACAAGGATTTAAGAAGCACGTCTTACTTCTTTTGCGCCAGTATTCAAATTTCCATTGTTGGTGGGTACTTTCATCGGCTTTTGTGGAATAACTTCTAGATATATTTTATGGCTCATTTTATTAGTCCTGGCTCGCATTCGGGGTACGGGAGATTGATGAAACGCATGCCATAGATCGCATTAGGGTCAGTTCAGACAGAGTCGAGGAAAAATGTTCGCGCGGGCTAGAGCTTCCTCTAGCCGCAATTTACACCGAGAGCAAAAATGCGCATCGAGACGGTGCGTTATCGAAAGAATGCTCGAGACCGCGCGAGGACGCGTGAGTACGACTTGACACATAAAATAAACAATCATATATTTGCACCAAACATATAAATTTTTCTTCGTCCATGATGTAGACCTACAAAAAATACCCCGTCAATAAACGCAAACTTTTGCAGCAACACTGAAAAAAGCGCAGGCGGCGATCTACGAGCACGTCAGAACTTGCTCGCACGGTTTCGGGCGTGTTCGAGGCCTCCCGAGTCGCGAGCATGCACCAGACGACGCTTGAAGTCTCCGCCGAAATTCATACAATTACTTTAAGCAATGGCAATACGGTTGTATTTTTAATGGAACTAGTAAATTCCGCGAGCATTTTTCCTCTCTGTCTGAACTGACCCTTAGGGTAACCGTTTTCTCTGGACGATACCCGCATTCGGGGTGCCAGCGATATCCATAACGCATGCGGGAAGCCGTTTTCACTAGTCAATAGAGTAAATAACAGTCGATGTACATCATGCAGGGAATATCCGCAGACGGTGTAACAAGCGGTCGTTAGCTCGCGTACGGGGACTCCCCGCATGCTTTATATCGACTTAATCGACCAATGAAAATAAGCCATTAGGTTCTTCACCCACATACTTAAATGTTTACTTAATTAAAAAGTTATAAGAGGGTCTATTATGAATGATACTGCATTATAGGTACATATTAAATAGGTATATTATTCAAGCGTGTGCCCGTTAAAGCTGCTTTAATACTATTACGTAGGTACAAATATAAAATGTGCAAAACATAACAATAAACTAATTGCATTTTGGTTTATTTTCGAATATAATTTACGTATTTTCATTGGTTTTCTAACGTCAACACTTAAGCTCAGCCACTTTGCTCAAACAGCTAACTTCGAATCTTTATAATATCAAAATGCAGTGTGCTCTCTAAAGTAGTAGTGTGATCACTAAGGTATAATGAAATTAAAATAAAAGTCAAAAAAGCTATAAAAAAATTCGACATTCCAATGATGAAATGCCAAAACTTTTTTTTGTTGTTTGGCTGTTATTTTAATTTCATTATACTTTAGTGATCTAGTATAGAACGTGGATAGATTTATTACGGGTATGTCCCTTCCACGTATTTACAATTTCTTTAAAGTTAATATTTTTTACCGAAATCTGACATGTCGTTTTAAAATAAAACGAAGACTACGTTTGTATGGGAAAGTCTACGTATGGTAATCCCCTTACCCTAGACTAACCTTTGTATCCAAGCTGTATAAGATCTTTTGCAAGCGTTAATTTAGTAGTAGCACCAACGTCACAACCTTATACATGACATCGGAAGACACGTCAAAATCATTTTGAGAAATATATATGTCGCAGCCTTTAAAGTAGCCAGCTAATTTGACGCCTAGCCCAGTCATTCAAAGCCGGCATACAATTAAATGGCTGAAGGACACCTGGCCAAGTCATTGAGCGCAACGTTTAACCAGAAAGTCATTTTGTTAAATTGGATATTGATTGAGAATTTGTGATATACCTCGTATAGTTACGGTTCACAAATTAAGTACGACTACTCTTTACTAATACCACCTACAACTGAGTCACTAGTAATAGCGAAATATAGTATTGATGAGATGTGTGAATGAAAAATAACATTCACGGTTAGCGCTGTTTATTTTGGTGACCACTAGCGCCGCAGTGGCAAAAAAACTGAACTTAATTTGAATCACTTGGCTGAGTCTGGATCAGTCTTCAAAGGGCTGATTTTCAATAGTTTAAATACGCTAAGTTGTTAAGTGCTGAGTGATTCTAGTTATATTAACTAACGGCCTAGGCATCCAATTGGATGCCTGCGTTCAAGGAGCTGCCAGGCATCCCAGTTAGCTGGCTAATTTAATCAGATGGTTGCGACATATATATCTACTCGTTACATACACATAGTTTATATAGGAAATGCAAAAAATATATATTTCGTTTCCTATGATAGGTATATGATCCTAAGAGATTCATGAATATAAAAAAAATCCTAGGCTAACTTAACCTTAATAGAATCAGCCGTGCATACATATTTTCTAAGGGATATCCAGACTAGCCAGTTCGTTTCAACATATTTTAACAAAAAAAGCGACTTTAAGTTCTGGTCTTCTCCATCAGTTCCATTGCATCAAATCACACATTCTGAATGTGTCAAAATCACTATGAGTATTTAAGGAGTTCATTCGATTTCTCAAGGAATCCATCATCAGATCTTGACCTGGTGACAATGGAACCAACTTACATGTTTATAGAATTTTCTAAGAGTGTACAGTAATAATACTGAATTAATAAAAAATCTAAAATTGCATTAAATACTAGATATTTACTCTTACTAAACGACGTTAAAAATTGCGTTTAAATTTAATATTAAAACAATCACAACTAAATTATATATATTTCGAGTTTTACAATCAAGCATAAAAAATCAGTAAATATATTAATGTTGCAAAATTATACTGGCTTTAAATGTACGATCAACACATACTTGAAGGGGTGACCAAATAAATTATAAGGGGTTTAACAAAATATACTAAAACTATTTTAAGGGTGGATTCAGTCCATGATACGGAACAATTTTCCATAAGGAGCATGTACCGAAGTATGAAAAACAATTTTTTACCTCCCATACTTCCATTATTAATGTATTGTTAAATGTATATACCTCTAAGTTATTTGAATAAAAAGTATGATTATGTTATTATTATATACAAGTTGTACGATCAGCAGATACCAATTTTGTAGTGAAAGCCAAATATTATTTTTCATATTTCGACATATGTTCCTTGGGGAAAGTTGTTCAGTATCATGGACTGAATCCATCCTTAAAATAGTTTCAGTATATTTTGTTAGACATTATATATAATAAGGTTCAGTCCGTCTCTGTCACAAACGCTACGTGCGAGAGAGACACGTGACCCGCGACGGTTTCAGCTATCTCTATCGCACGTAGGGTTGTGACAAAGACGGACTGAACCCGTTGCGGGCGTCCGCTTGTCGTATTTTCAAACCTAATTGTAATAAATAAATAAACGGGCAAGTGCGAGTCGGACTTGCACATTAAGGGTTCCGTACCTCCGTACACTGTTAAAAATTATGTAATTTCACATGCAAAAAAATTTCATAAACCTGTAAAATTCCCGAAAAATCTGGAAAACTAACGAAAAAATATGAAATTTTACATAATTTTTGTCATTTTTACATATTTTTCCGTAAATTTCCCAATTTTATGCATGTAAAATTACATTATTTTTAGTAAAATTACATAATTTTTAACAGTGTATAATGTTTTAAAGCGCTGAAGAAACACGTTTCTTGTATGACGACCCCCTTTACTTTTTAACTTTATCTTATTTTTAGTATTGTTTGTTATAGTGGTCATAGTAATAGGTACATAATCGGTAAAAATTTCAAGTATCTAGTTAATGCCATTATAAAGATCTAGTTAAAAACGCTGAAAAAACACGTTTTTTGTACGACGACCCCCTTAAATTTTTAACTTATTTTTATTTTTGGTATTTGTTGTTATAGCGGCCATAGTAATACATAATCTGTAAAAATTTCAAGTATCTAGTAAATGCCATTATAAAGATCTAGTTAAAAACGCTGAAAAAACACGTAATTTGTATGGAGCCCCCTTTAATTTATAACTTTTTTATTTTTAGTATTTGTTGTTATAGCGGCAACAGTAATACATAATAGGTGAAAATTTCAAGTATATGGCTATTACAGTTCAAGAGATCCCTGTGACAGACGGACAGACGGACAGATGGACAGACGGACAGACAGCGGAGTCTCAGTAATAGGGTCCTGTTTGCACCCTTTTAGTACGGAAATCGATTTAAAAAAAAAACAATTTTTTTTCGAGGTCGCACAAATTTTCTTATAGGAAATAGGACTGACTATAAACCCCCTCGAGTACGGTATCAGCATTAATTTACTTCCGGTATAATCAGATCTTATCAAGTTAATCACTATTTAAAATATTCATTGGTCAAGTTTAAGTACCTTGTCATATCAAATATGAGTATCACAGCTACGTTATTTTATTACGATAACTATAGATAAAGACCTATTGAACACGAAAATGCAAAATACTCGACTTCATTTTAAACAGACATAAAATTCAAAATAGATTGCTTGAATTGCATTAGTTTTTAAAATGAAAAAGAGTCCAAAATATAAAGTTAGCAATTCAAGCAACCTTTTATAAATTTTATGTCTCTTTTAAAAAAGTTTACATTTAACTATTCCATAAAACTTTTACGCTTTAAGATTTTGCAGTTCTTCATTTGAATATCATATTCTTTAAAACAGAGTTAACTTAAGTGTAACGGCCATATTCATAAAAAATAATACAAGTTATACATCGTGCTAATTAAAGAACGCAAAACCTTTCAGATGGTACCTCAGCCCATGAAACTAAACAAAATTTGTTCAACAACTTTCACAAAATCCAAAAAACAAAATTCATATTTTCATACAAATTGACTCGATCAGACTTGATCAGTTTGTATGAAAATTCAAATTTTTTTTTTAGTTTCGTGAAAGTTGTTGAACAAAAGTTGTTCAGTTACATGGGCTGAGGTACCATCTGAGAGGTTTTGTGTTCTTTCATTAACACGATTATAGTATAATCCTACCGATTTTAGGGATCGCTGTATTTTCTGTGAAATTAATTTAAATCTCCTTGAATAGGGATGTGGACTGGGTCCGAAAAAACTGAATTTTATTTAGTCCGTCATGTAAGTTAGATTATCCAAAAGTAATTGACCCATATTTTTCGGTCTATCAAAGTAGGGAAAATCTACAATGATACAGCGCGTCGAAGTTCCGAGTGGGGATGATTGACGTCACCGTCAAGTGAAAATCATACCTTATCGTGGCGTCATGAGGTTGTTTGGGTTCCGTGAAAGTTGTAGAACAAAAGTTGTTCAGTTTTATGGGCTGAGGTACCATCTGAGAGGTTTTGCGTTATTTCATTAACACGTTGTATAATACACTAGCTGTGCCCGCGACTTCGTTCGCGTGGTTGTCGGAATGTTATATAGCCTAAAGCCTTCCTCTATAAATGGACTACCCAACAAAAAAATATTTTTTTAAATCGGACCATTAGTTCCTGAGATAAGCGCGTTTAAACAAACAAACAAACTCTTCCGCTTTATAATATTAGTATAGATTTTAATAATCTACTTGATGAGCTAATATATTTTTTTAGTCCACATCCCTATTGGTAATTTCTCATTATATGACTACTTTAAGAGAGAGGATTTTTTATGAATATAACTTAAATAACTTTTATAAAAAGTATAAGAAATAAATTAAATTTAAAAAGGCAGTCTTTATAGAGTAAATAAATTATGTAGTGCAACTAAACCTAAATAATAAATTAATAACGTTAAAAATATTAAAACTTAGTGAGATTACCTATTCGTCTAAAGAGTGCTTTTTTGTAATAGAAAATTTTTTCCATACAAAAATCTAAAGATGTTTTGTTTCATCAAAACGATTCACTTTATGCTGTGACATTATGCATGGGAATGTAATATCTACAGACCTACTAGTATTTATCGCATTCAAACGTTAAGTCTATGTTTCATAGGCGCCGCCGCGTGCGCTGCCACGTGAGCGCAGTACTGCCGTGCCGATTGCCATAGATTTAAGACGAGTAGAGTTGCCAATTTAAATTTGTATATTTTTGTATTAAAAAATAAACGGGCAAGTGCGAGTCAGACTCGTACATAAAGGGTTCCGTTCCTCCGTACAATGTTTTAAAACGCTAAAAAAACACATTTTTTGTATGACGACCCCCTTTGATTTTTACCTTTTTTTATTTTTAGTATTTGTTGTAATAGCAGTCATAGTAATACATAATCTGTGAAAATTTCAAGTATCTAGTTAATGCCATTAAAAAGATCTAGTTAAAAACGCTGAAAAAAACACGTTTCTTGTATGACGACCCCCTTTAATTTTTAACTTTTTTTATTTTCAGTATTTGTTGTTATAGCGGCCACAGTAATACATAATCGGTGAAAATTTCAAGTGTCTAGCTATTACGGTTCAAGAGATTGAGCCCTGTGACAGACGGACAGACAGCGGAGTCTCAGTAATAGGGTCCCGTTTGCACCCTTTGGGTACGGAACCCTAAAAAATATCAAATTAGAAAATGTCATAGAACAAAAATTTATAGTTTTGATGTACCTAAGTCGCCTACAGAAGGTTATGCGTTAGATACCAGTAACCCTGTATAAAACTGGTTAAAGATTCGAGTCACACAACAAACAAATAAAACAATTTATACATAGATACAAAACAAAATTTTCGCCGCTCTGCTTGATCACTCAGGCTTGAAACTATGTCAAGCGGACGCCCCGGATGGTTTCAATCTATCTCTGTCACAAACCCTATGTGCGACAAAGAAAGCTGTAACCGAGTCGCGAGTCACGTGTCTCTTTCGCACGTAGAGTAGCACCTCATGCAGCACCTTCTCTCGTGTCCTTTGTGCCCGACCTGCTGCCCGAGACACGACCTGTACACGGCGTCGGAAGTGGCATAAGAGTGGTGACTAAACTACTGGGAGGAACTAAACATAATGTGTCTTTTGAGCCAATCGACACGAAAAGAAGAAAACGTAGAGTATGTGACAGAGACGGACTGCTTGACGTAGTTTCAAGCATAAACCACCTTTAGTGGCAAATTTTGCACATTGTCCCTCTAAGCCCGTGGTATAATAAAACACGGTATTCTCTTTTCGTGACAGTGTGGTTACGTGATTGGCCCAAGAATACGTCATCAGTTGGTAGTGTTGCCACTGTGTGTGATTGAATTACATGGAATTTTTTTAACTTAACAAACCAATAATTAAGATCTAATAATTTAATATGAAAAAATATTAGAAATTAAACGTACGAAATATTTAAGTAGTATTTTATGTTATATTAATTAACTAATTGTTAATGGGAGGCTTTTGATCAACTATGGGAGCTAAATGGCTAAAAAAAAATGTTATTGAATATAAAATAAATCCTTAAATTTACTAAAAAAAAAAACAATCAGTGTTAACACTCATCGTGATATTCTTGACATAGTCTTGGGTTATCGCAGGAAGAGAATACCCTATATTCTTGTACCATGTCACAGAAGACAGTAAGAGTATACAGAACGTAATCTCCTGAGGTACGCGCAATATGCGTCCCCGTTCCCCGCCCCCGCACCTCTCCCCCGTCCTTCTTGTCTCAGGGTGAGAGCGGGCGAACACACACACATTGACGCGTGCACGGCCGCACAAGAACGGGGGAGAGGTGCGGGGACGGGGAACGGGGACACATATTGCACGTACCCAGGCCTGTGTCACTCCGCGTTTAGGTATCGAAAATGTAACTACGTTATTACTATGCGCGCAGGCGGCCCCTCCGGGTGGTAAATTCAGTTATACGAATCGTTTGTTCAGAGTAATAAGAATGAAATTGGCTTGAAATGGATGTCGAGGTATCTATACGGAAAGGTGCTGAGTTCTGACGTGAGCTAAATTAAACCATATCGTGGGCCACATTGAGTAAATATTCTTTTGAATTTTTTTGCTGAGTGAGACGTACGTACGTTAGTATTATTTATTTTGAGGCGTACCTCAGGAGATTCCGTTCTGTATTCTCTTACTGTCTTCTGTGACCATGTGTGGCCCTATCAAAAAATCGTGACAGACAGATTTCGCAGGCTTCATTTAAGTTTAGAGCCGCTGCGCTCACTTTGGAGAGCGATTAGTGAGATGTAAAACCATTGGAGCGATATCTAATGAGCAGAGCTCAGTTGACGTTGTTGACAGAGTCCCGCATCTCCCGGCCCTTGGTCTCGATGGGCAGCAGCACGCACGCGACTGCTGCCAGTAGCGCCGCCAGCGAGTACACCCCCGTCGCGATCACAATAGAGTTTTTTAACAGCACCTGAAAATACAGTGCTGAATTCAAACTCTTTTCTTCATCTAAGCTCATTCCCAGTTGCATCCTCAGCTGTGCTGCTTCGGAGCCTGGGGTGCGCTTTCCCGCTTTTTCTTCTCCAAATATAACATGCATATGTCAATTAATGGTCACCCAAGGATGCCAAAGACCTTGCCAAGTGAAGAAGAACATGCCGGAACAGTTAAAATGATTTGGCTGTAATTTTACGACCGGCCGCCTGCCCGACGTAAAACCTCTTCGGGAACGTATTTGTGCGAAAAGTTTTACAACCGGCTGCCGCCCGACGTTAACCCTCCTTGGGAATGCAATTGTAGCACGAGATGTTTGTGCTTAAGACCTTTAGACGCCTCTTACGACAAACAGAGGAAGAGATGGAGTCGTCCTATTCTAACCCGAAACCACACGGAGTAGTGCTGCATTCAAACTACGGATGGTAAAATTGGTAAATGATTTGACGTCAACAACTTTTAAGAAATTTTGAACTACTTATCATCATCCGAGCGTATTCCCGGTTGCATCCTCAGCGGTAACGCTACAGAGCCCGGGGTCCGCTACCTAACCTAGGGGATTTGACGAGGTTACTGGTTTTTACACAGAGCGAATGCAGTCTGACCTCCGCATACAAATGGTAGACCAGAACCAATCCTAAGATTGGTATAAACGCTAGATGGCGTTCGGGCCCAACAGCTTTACGTGCCTTCCGAAGCACGGAATCATCTTTCTTTTCGGATAATCAGGTGATGAAAGCCTGCAGTATCCTAACCAGACTGGAAACAATTTTTCACAAAGTTTGCTTCCAAGTGGGATTTGAACCCACAACCTCCGGATCACAATGCAAACGCCTTGACCACTGGACCACGGAGACAGATAAAATTTTGAACTACTGTTTACAGTTTAAAGTAAGAACGTGAAGCTTTTGTTTGCACATTTGCCAAAAGTGGCTTTTCGCAAATGTGCGAAGAAAAGCTTCACGTTCTCACTTTAAACTGTACACAGTCCATAAAATAGTTTGAAGGGTTATCTAGATCTGTATGGTACAAAATTTTAAATAATATCTCCGTTTCCTTTCCAATACTTCATTTCAAATGGGGGCAGCACAGGACCCCAAAAAATTCATGTAGCCGTTAAGACGGGTGGTATGCTTATTTAAAAAATCTGAGGTGGCTCTACAATTCATACGGACATACTGGCGTTAGTGTAGCCCTTACATTGATATGTCTGAGGTAAAAAGAACTTGGAATTATGGAGAGTGCTGACTGACCTGCGCCACGTACGGCGTGACCATGGCGCCGAGCCGCGCCACGCCGCTGCACGCGCCCACGGCCGTGGACCTCAGCGCGGTCGGGTAAACCTGCACAACGCATTGTACTTGTGTTTTTCATTGTTCTGTACGTACTTCTGCTCTCCCATTAAGGTGAATTCAGAAGCAAATGACCTTGAAATGGCGCCCTTATTTGAAATAAATTGTTAACACGTAAATATGGTGATAATTTTCATATTGCTAATCGTCAGGCACTAGATATTGCCCTTTAGATAGGCCCTTTGAATTATTTTATGAACTGCCGTTGAAACTATTATTGATGATACGTCTAGCTTTAAAACTTGTCTCCGTCAAAAGTGGCCACTTTTGACGGAGGCAAGTTTTAAAGCTAGGCGGACTAATGTAAATACTTTCAACGGTGGTTCATAAAATAATTTAAAGGGCAAACTGACGATTAGCAATATGGAAAATATCACCATATTTACGAGTTAACATTTATTTCAAATGAGGGCGCCACTTCAAGGCCATTTGCTTCTATATTCACCTTAAATGTGTAACTGTCCTCTGCCCTACTGGTCGAGTGGAAGAGATCCCTTCTGGGATAAGTCCACCTATTGTACCTTTGTTGTTTTATTATGTGTAACTATCGCTGATGTACAATAAAGTTTTTTTAGATAAAATAAAAAATAAGGCATATACAACGTCTCATTATCATCTGAGCGTATCCCCGGTTGCAACAGCGGTAACGGTATAGAGCCCGTCCGCTACCTTACCTAAGAAATTTGACGAGGTTACTGGTTTTTACACAGAGCGACTGCCGTCTGACCTCCGCAACCCAAAGGGTAGTCCAGTACCAATCCTAGGATAGATTAAAACAAACGCTAGATGAAGTACAGAATCATAATTTTTTTGGGTAGTCAGTGATTTAAACAATATCCTAACCAGACTGGAAACAACTTGTAACAAAGTATGCTTCCTAGTGGGATTTGAACCCACGACCTCCGGATCACAGGGCAAACGCCTTGACCACTGGACCACGGAGGCAGTCACTGGCCACTACTGCTTCATCAGCTACAAAAAGAGCCCGAGCATGACTCGCTCCATGGCTCTCTGCGCAACCGCAACCTTATACATGGCCACAGAAGATAGTAAGTAGTAAGAATATATAGAATTACATCCTAAGGTACGCGCAATATGCGTCCCCGTTCCCCGTCCCCGCACCTCTCCCCCGCTCTTGTGCGGCCGTGCACACCTCAATGCGTGTGTGTTCGCCCGCTCTCGCCCTGAGACAAGGGAGGGCGGGGGAGAGGTGCGGGGACGGGGAACGGGGACGCTTACCGCGCGGGACCTTAGGAGATTCCGTTCTGTATATAATACTCTTACTGTCTTCTGTGACATGGTTCCCTTTGTAAGAGTCCATGCCACGGCACCATATGTTATATATAGTCTCTCAATAGACTCCGGGCTGGTGTTGGGAGGTGTCGGGAAAACCGAGTTAGGTGGCGTCACGCTGATAACGACCTTTGCGACTGCGGTGCCGTTCAGTCGATGGACCACCTTCTGTCATGTCCGAGCTGCCCTACGTCATGTACAATAGAGGACCTTAATCAAGCCAACGACAGAGGGATCACAGTGGCCACATACTGGTCACATGTGATTTGAAATTGAAGCTACAGTGTAACCATTTCGACTCGATAAGAAGAAGACCATATGTTATTTAATTTTATTATGCCTATGAAAAAATCGTTCCATACGTTACCTCGGGGGTGTAGACGTACGCAGCTTGAAACAAACCAGCGATGATGCCGCGCGCCACGAACAATATACATGTCAAGAACGTTCGGCTGAAAAAAAAATATTTTTCTTTTTTACACCTTTGTCAGTTAGTATCAAAATAAACATGCCCAAGTTGCATGACCAAATTTCAGCGAAATTATAATACGTGCTGGACAAAAATTTGCACACTATCCTATAAAATACATAATATAAAATCCTTACCAATAAAAGCTAAAACAGATTTATATATTGTTTTCATCATCATCAGGTCTTTCTAGTCTCCACTGCAGGAGCACACCCCTCTCTGTACTGCCAGAGCCATATATTAGCGCCATATATTTTTGCGCATTTCCTAATTTTTAAGATAATTATGTTCTGTTTGTTACTTTTGTGCAATAAAGGCTATTGTATTGTATTAGCAAGAGCAGACAGAGGATTTGGCCTACACTCTCCACGCTGGCCACGGGTTGGAGAGGTGTCATTGATGTTTATAAGCTTTGTTTAGCTTGTGTTCCTAAGTCGCCTTCTACGACATCCACGGGAAGACGTGGAGTAGTCCTATTCTACTCTGCCGGGAACCACACGGAAAATTATATTCAACTAGCTTTTGCCCGCGGCTTTGTTCGCGTATCCCACGGGAACATTACTTTTTTCCGAGATAAAAGGTACCCTATGTCCTTCTCAGTACTCCTAACCATGTGTATGCGAATTTTCAAGAAGATTGGTTTAGTAGATAAAGCGTGAAGAGGTAACAAACAAACAAATATACAAACTAACTTTCGCATTTATAATATTATAGTCGGGATTGGGATAAGGTAATAAAAAAAATACTAACTTATTATTGTAGATAAGTAGACATACGCAAATGGCGAATATAACAAACTGCGACGCCATAGTCTTTTTTCGCCCAAACTTCTCAATAATGAAAATTGTGGCGAATATTCCTGGAAAAGAAAAATAAAAAAAATAAGTTGTGTCTCTGTCGCACATAGAGTTCGTGACAGAGACGGACTGAACCGGTCGGGGGCGTCCGCTCGACGTAGTTTCAAGCCTAAATGTTACTCCGCTTGTATGAAGCGCCAATAAGCCGTGGAGGTGGCATCACAACATCTTTTAACGTTTTACATTTTCACTGAATGTCTTTTCTGAATTAATGTCTTTTTAGGGTTCCGTACCCAAAGGGTGCAAACGGGACCCTATTACTGAGACTCCGCTGTCTGTCCGACAGTCACGGGGCTCTATCTCTTGAACGGTAATAGCTAGACACTTGAAATTTTCACCGATTATGTATTACTGTGGCGGATATAACAACAAATACTAAAAATATAGTTAAAAATTAAAGGGGGTCGTCATAAAAGAAACGTGTTTTTTTCAGCGTTTTTAACTAGATCTTTTTAATGGCATTAACTAGATACTTGAAATTTTCACAGATTATGTATTACTATGGCCGCTATAACAACAAATACTAAAAATAAAAAAAGGTAAAAATTAAAGGGGGTCGTCATACAAAAAATGTGTTTTTTAACGTTTTAAAACATTGTACGGTGGCACGGAACCCTTCATGTACGAGTCCGACTCGCACTTGCCCGTTTATTTTATTTTATTTCTTTCATATTATACGCGGTACGCGGAACAGCATGACACAACCGCGCCGGCGCAGGGCTGCGCCGACTGGCAGGGTCGCCATTAATGTGGGAGGCGACTGAATGAAAGACGACTTGATTAGGACTCCCCTTAATCATAAGTTACTCATAAAATATATACTGACTGCCTCCGCGGTCCAGTGGTCAAGGCGTTTGCCTTGTGATCCGGAGGTCATGGGTTCAAATCCCACTGGGAAGCATACTTTGAGAAAAGTTGTTTTCAGTCTGTTTAGGATATAGCAGGCTTGAATCACCAGATTATCCGAAAAGAAAGATGATTCCGTGCTTCGGAAGGCACGTAAAGCCGTTGGTTCCGAACGCCATCTAGCGTTTGTACCTATCTTAGGATTGGTTCTGGTCTACCCTTTGGGTTGCGGAGGTCAGACGGCAGTCGCTCTGTGTAACCAGTAACCTCGTCGAATCACCTAGGTAAGGTAGCGGACCCCGGGCTCTGAAGCGTAACCGCTGACGATGCAACCGGGAATACGCTCGGATGATGATGATGACTCATAAAATATATACTTACAACTACTTACTACACTACACTCCACCGCGCACGTACCTGGGAACTCAGCCAGCGTGGTCCACAGCAGGTCCATGTAGTCGGTGGTCTGCAGCGGGCGGCAGTCGGCCGCACACGTGTCCCCGAGCGCGGCCGGCTCGTCCTCGAACAGCTCCGTCGTCATCAGCACCAGCCCGTAGTAACAGAACGCGCACGACATCCTGAAACAAACATCATCATCAACTTAGCGCGTCTCCGATTGCATCCTCAGCTCAGCTGCTTCGGAGCCCGGTGCGCTTTCCCGCTTTTTCTTCTCCAAATATAATATTGTCGCAAACGTGACAGAACCATCTCGAACAATGTTCGCGAGCCAAAATAAATACGATATAATAAAATGAAATACAAGCGAAACTAGGCCCTATGTCGTGTGTCATAAAGTCTAGAGTTGCTTGACCATGTTACACTCACACTCATACCCGGCGCCTGGATGCTTCGAAACACGTTCGTCGACTATGTAGATTCGATGGCGCATATAAATAGGAAACCGTGGGTGCGCCACGGCAGTTCGATACGAGCTATCAAAGCGATCACTTCGAAGCGAAGGAAACCCACCTTAGTGCGACAAGTGGAAGTACCTGCGACTACCTTGGCGAGATTCCTAACCCTCAGATGCTACGCGACTTGGACATTGGACATTTGGAAGACCATCTTCACGTGTCATCTTTGGGTTCCGTAGTGAATAAATCCCTCATACGAAGTTTTGCGTTTTTCTCCAAATACCGAACCCCAGTTTCGTAACAATATGCATGTCAATGGTCACCCACGCATGCCAAAGACCTTGCAAAGCGGAGAAGAAATAGTCGAAACAGTTTAAATGATTTGGCTATAGACGACCGGCCGCCTGCCTGACGTCAACATTCTTTGGTGTATTATAGGCACGTCTGGAAACAGCTAGATTCGGTAACGCAAAATCTAGGATGGTCATCCTATGTATCCCACGATGGTTACCCCAAATAAGGCTTAACAGCTGGTCCAATAAAATCTAACCATCAAACCATCGACGCGATAACAAACCCTTTTTGGGAACGTATTTAATATTTATATTTTTGTTTATGTTATAGGACGGCAAACGAACAAGCGGGTCACCTGATGGCAAGTGATCGCCGCTACCCATAAACAACTGCAACACCAGGGGTGTAACAAGAGCGTTACCGGCCTTTCAGGAAGATATAGACTCGTTTTTCAAAGGTTTCAATGTCGTATCGGTTCGAGAACACCGCTGCAGGAAGTTGATTCCACAGTTAGGTCGTACTTGGCAGAAAGTTCCTTTTAAAACGTACGGTGGTTGATTGCCAATTATTCAAGTAGTGTTGATGAAATTTTAATTTGTGGCGGGTGGTCATAATCAAAATTTAAGAGCAACGCTCTTGTCGGTGGAGTTTTGTCGCCAACCTCTTGACATCTTGATACGACACTGCTATCACCTTTTCCTTGACTTGATTCATATAGCTGTGCCTTGGCTTTCCTCTTCCCCTCCTTCCTTCTATTTTGCCTTCTATTATAATTTGCACAAAATTGTCATGCCGTATAAAGTGACTTTGGCTAAAAAGGATCGAGAACGTTTAGAGGCACTCGAAATGTGGTGCTCGAGACGTATGGAAGGTATAAGTTGGATAGAGAAAATGACAAATGAAGAAGTACTTAATTTAGTTAATGAGAAAATGAACTTATTGAAAACAATCGATATTAGAAGAGGAAAGATGTTTGGTCATCTTATACGCCATGATCAATTTATTAAAAACATAATAGAAGGAAAAATAGAAGCAAGAAGAGGAAAGGGAAGACCAAGAAGAGCATTTATAGATGAAGTAAAGGAGAAAGTGGACGCCGTGTCGTATAGATAGGTCAAAAGGATGGCTCAAGAGAGGGAGACATGGAAACTACTCCACCGACAAGAACGTAGTTCTTAAATTATAGATAGATCAAGTGTCCCAACATATTGCCTCGCGGGGGTAGAGGTAAAATTCAATATTAAATAATGTTACTCCACGTACCATATGAACCACAGCAGCAGGCTCGTGTTCCTGAGTTGCGGTATCAGCAGATGCTTGAGCCGGCCGCGCTGGCCGATGCCCACGGAGTCGTCGCACACCAGCCGCCCCAGCAACATCGGCCGCCCGTTGTCTTGCGCTATCTGCACAATACCACACAAATTAAAAAGAGTATTTCATACAGAATGAAATTTCCTTCTTTTCTGTCGCTTAGAACAGTCATTTGCTAGAGCGAGAAAGGGCGACGGAACGCTTTCTCTCGCTCTAATGAATGACTGTTCTGAGCGACAGAATGGATAGCAGCATAGGAAATTGCTGTTCCGTGCTGACAGATGTGCCCCAACCCTAAGGTCCCTTGCAATAAGCGTCCCAGTTCCCCGTCCCTGCACCCTCCCCCTTCTCGCCTTGTGCGGGGCGAGAGCGGGCGAACACACACACATTGACGTGTGTACGGATGTATAGTTTCGTTTGTAGTAGTACAGGCATAAATGATACTCCGCTTCTATGAAGTTCATACCGGTGACAATACAATAACTTAGCTGTTTATTTATCATCATCATCAGGTCTGTTTTACTGCCTCCACTGCAGGAGCACGACCCTCTCTGTACTGCCAGAGCCATATTTAGCTAAAGCAACCAGAGGATTTGGCCTACACACTCCACGCTGGCCAGACGGGTTGGAGAGGTCTCATTGATATAATAAATATAAGGTTTGTTTAGCTTGTGTTTTCTAAGTCGCCTTCTACGACATCCACGGGAAGACTTGGAGCGGTCCTATTCTACTCTACCGGGAACCACACGGAAATTATCTACCTATACAAAGAGCTATTATGTGAAACTATAGGTGACACCGCATATCATTGTTATGTCCCGTACGATTGTAGCTATCTCTATAAACTTCACTTAGTCGCTTGCTAGCTCTTATACGCCTAGTACTTCCGACAGTTTATAAGCGAAAACCATAAAAAAACATAGTAAACATAATTAAAAATGCCTTGGTGTGTGTTACAATACAGTAAGAATTCGAGGAACACAGCAACGCAAAGAAATAACTTTCCATCGCTCAGTAATCAGATTTCATTAATTGAAAATTAAATACGTATGATAAAATTCACGCCGATGTACATAACATATCTATATAACTTTTTCATCATCATCTTAACGCGTCCCTGCTTGCATCCTCAGCTGTGCTGCTTCGGATCCCGAGGTGCGGTTTACCGCTCTCTCTTCTCCATGCATATTATATGCATGTCAATGTTCACCCAAGGATGCCAAAGACCTTGCGGAATGGAAAAGACATAGCCGGAACAGTGTAAATGATTTGGCTATAGTTTTACGACCGGCCGCCTGCCTGACGTCAACCCTCTTTGCTACTTCTCTTCCCGCGCAGATCGTAAAAGCCGATCGAGGGAATAGGCGAAAATGTAAATCATGTTAATAGGCGATGCGGCTCTAGCAATCCATCACTATTTGATTCTTTCAAATTCTCGCCCAACATCACGGTAAAAGAGGCCTTTATAGAGCTTTGGGCTATCTATTCCAGATCCGCAAGACTACAGCACTGTTAAAAATTATGTAATTTTACATGCAAAAAATTACATAAACCTGTAAAATTTCCGAAAAATCTGGGAAATTTACGGAAAATTATGTAAAATTTAATATTTTTCTGTAAATTTTCTAGATGTTTCGGAAATTTACCAGGTTTATGTGAGTAATTTATTTGCATGAAAAATCACATAATTTTTAACAGTGAGACGCTTAAAGCCGCTAGACCCAAAATGCTCTGGCTGTCCCAGGTATCAAGACGTGATAGCGCATCACCGTTGCCAAAATATACGCTTGTTAAACCTTTTTACTCGTAATGTAGTGGTAAGTATATTACCACCAAAAATGTAACCTTGCCTTGGTGCTCATCATCATCCGAGCGTATTCCTGGTTGCATCTTCAGAGGTAATGCTTCAGAGCCCAGGGTCCGCTACCTAACCCAGGTGATTTGACGACGTTATTGGTTTTTACACAGAGCGACTGCCGTCTGACCTCATAACCAACCCTAAGGGTAGACTAGAACGAATCCTAGGATAGGTTTTAACAAGCGCTAGATGGTGTTTGTGCCTTCGAAGCAAGGAATCTTCTTTCTTTTCGGATAATCAGGTGATTCCAGCCTGAACATCCTTAACCATACTTGAAACAACTTTTCACAAAGTATGCTTCCCAGTGCGATTTGAACCCACGACCTCCGGATCACAAGGCAAACGCCTCGACCACTGGACCACGAAGGCAGTCCACCGCTATTGTCAAACTATACGCTTGTTAATAAAAAAGTTTGTAATTTCTTACCTGCTCTAAAGTAGTGAGGGCTTTGTCTGGTTGCCCACTGGCCACGTGGTATCTCGCAGACTCAGGTAACCACTGAAAATAATTAAATTTTTAACAAAAAAACTATCGACTTCAATTTTTTTTGGAGTTTCTTCCGTATCTCCAAAGCTCTTCATCATATTTTCACCAAAAACAACCGCATCGAAATCGGTGCAGCCGTTCGAGCGCACAGACAGACAGACAGACCGACAGTCATTAGCGTCAAACTTATACTATAACGCCTCTCTTTTATGTCGGGGGTTAAAAAGTAGTTTAATATTACTTACAGGACATATGAGCGCGAACAGAAGTAGTGGTATAGTAGACAGCGCAAGCAGCCAGTGCACGCCCAGCGTGGGCATCACGACCAAGGCAAGAGCTACCTCCAGACATGCTCCCAGCGCCCAGAAACACTGTAACAGGGTTGGAACCATTGACTTATATATTACTAGCGTAAGGACTAGGCCAACCGCGCAACGAAATGGCACCAACTTGTTGGTAAGAATAAGACAGTTTTGGGACCAACGCGACTCAGTCGTCGGCGGTCCACGGAACAGTTCATTCATTTCTTGTTTACATACCTACTTGTAATTGCCAATAAGCCTAGTTGCGTATTTAAAGGCTGCAAAAACTACGATTCAAAGAAAAAAACCTTATCATCCAGATGGCGTATTGTTTGCTTGTATGAAGAAAGTTTATGCAAAATGTTCTGGTGGACGTATCCATAGTTGAAATCATTGTTTGGAACCCATTGATATAGAATTTAAAGACCAGCTATCCCAAACAATGGCCCCTGTTCTATTTTTTTATATGACAGTGGCGTTAATTTTATCATTCATAGGCTTTGATCACATATTCTATAGATGCACAGTTGCCGCGTAAAAAATGGCACCGGAAAAACAAGGCATAAAACAGTATTATGCCTTGTTTCGCCTTGTTACGTCAAAGATGATCAATCTAACCAGAAGGTAATATGTAACTTAAGGTTAAAATTACATTAAACTGTTTTCGCAATACTTGAAATGGTGGCTTGAACCTATGTACGTATTAACAAGGGGACAATATTTTGTTTGATTTTGCTAGGAACTGTCCATCTATAAAATATATGATCGAAGTTCATAGGTACTTAATTTTCAAACAACGAAATCTGATTATGTACCGATGGAAAGTTATTTCTTTAAACTTTGCCGTGTTCCTTGACTTATTCTTACTGTAATGTAACACACACAAGGCATTTCTAATGTTTTACATGTTTTCCTATGGTATTTGATTATAAACTGTTGAAAGTACAAGACGTATGAGCTAGCAAGCGACTAAATGAAGTTTATGGAGATAGCTGCAATACGCATGATGACTAAAAATTATTTTTGGCACATCGGTCACATTATTAAAAAATATTGTACACATATTTTATCTTTTCTCTGAGAAATAATAAATGAAGAAGATACAGCGCATTTAAATATCGCATTACGTCACGCTTTCGTACCATTTTTACACATCGGTGACGTCACAAGCCCCCACTCTGGAACTTAGATACTCTGTATCTTTGTGAATTTTTACTCTTTTGATAAACTGAAAAATATGGGTACATTATTTTTGGATAATCTAACTAACGGACTAATTAGAATAATACTTTTCTGACCCAGTCATCATCCCTATTGAATGGGACTAAACTGTGATATGTGGTGTTGTCTCCTCTAGTTTTACATAATAGCTATTCGTTGGAACTACGTCAGCAGTGCTAATTTTCATTCAATTTTCATTGAGGGACTCAGCGAAACACCAAACGTGTAGTTTTCCAACTCACCGCTAGCGTTCCGAAACATTGCATCGTATTTTTAAAACCTTCGTGTCATCGAAAAGTAATATTTGTTACGCATAAAATATCATATCGTCAATGGCTTGCTAAACATTTTTAAAATAAACGGGCAAGTGCGAGTCGGACTCGTACATGAAGGGTTCCGTACCTCCGTACAATGTTTTAAAACGCTAAAAAAACACGTTTTTTGGATGACGACCCCTTTAATTTTTAACTTTTTTTTTATTTTCAGTATTTGTTGTTTTAGCGGCCACAGTAATACATAATCGGTGAAAATTCAAAGTGTCTAGCTATTACGGTTCAAGAGATAGAGCCCAGACAGCGGACAGACAGCGGAGTAGCAGTAATAGGGTCCCGTTTGCGCCCTTTGGGTACGGAACCTTAAAAAGCAGCGTGAAACGGAACGGGTTCTCCTTGGAAGGTTTCTTTAACATTTATACGCTACAACTGTCAAAATTAGAGTGGTCAAGACCACTTGTTGCGAATCCTTCGTATACGATCAATTCAAAAATGCGTCCGTTTGGAAACACTCCCGCAAATCATTCATAATGTGTGTGAGTCACTGAATGAAAAATAGCACTTCAGTTTACTAGGCTTGATGCAAAGAATGCCTTTATGTCTAAGGGTTGCTACACACTTATTCGGATCGGCATTGTCGGTTCGGCAGTATTTGTCGAATAACAAAGCCGACCCGAATCAATTATACTTATCGCCTTTTTCCCCGAACATTCATCTAAGGTACATGGCAGTGCCGATTAACACTTTCACTGCGGGACTTGATATCAGTTGTCGTGCTCCCAGCGCGAGGAATTGTGAATATCTATAGTCTTTGGTCGGATAAATCCGACGCTCGCAAAATGGGCACGAAAATGTTAGTCGGATTTATCCGACGTTCGCGGTGAAAGGGTTAATGCCGGCCCGAATAAATGTGTAGCAACCCTAACGGGGTAGTCAGGTACTCAATATGGCCACAATCTGCTAGTTTCCAACAAGTCAAAACGTCAAAACATACAGGGTGACTTTTTATCCACCAGCAAAAATTTTTAGAGCAATTTCAGTCCATGATACTGAACTACTTTTTATAAAAAAAGTTATTAAAAATCCATAAAATTTTTCTTCCCCCCATACAAAATCCGTTTGGCTGAGCGCTTATTTATATAAATAAAAAATATATAGGGACAAATCATACTTATTGGCCTAGCCTCAAAGTAAGTTTAAACTTGTGTTATGGGATACTAACTCAAAGATACTATATTTTATAATAAATACACATATATACTTAGATAAACACCCAAGACCCAGGACAATTTGATAAAGACCATTTTCCAACTTGCCCTGGCCAGGATATGGGAGAACGAAATTTTTTTTAGAAAGCAGTTCAGTATCGCGGACTGAACTTGCTCCAAAAATTTTGCCGTGAATAAAAAGTCAGCCTGTATATTTTATATAGAAATACATACTTATCTTCACCTTTTCATCATCTTTAACCTTTTAGTCACTAATTTTCATACAATTATACTTATTTATCAAGCAAGAATAAGTTAATAATAAGTTGGTACTTTTAGGTTTTGTTTAAAAAAAACATTATGAAATAAACTATAGCATTTCATTTTAAGACTGCTGACTTTGCAGTAGATTGGCTTTGACTTAGCATACTAAAATTAACTTCAGCTGTTTGATTTGCCTAATATTTGTATGTTTTCGTTTATATTTCTGAAATTAAATTGTTTACTCGATGTTAATTGTTTGTTCAGAATAAATTTTCCGCATTAGTGACTAAAAGGAAAAGACCTTAATATTCCATTCTACACTCATGAGTGGGCGACGGCGGTGGGTGTACTGTACAAAGCGATCCGAGTTAGTAATACTTTATTATACACCAAAAATAAAAAAATACACAATAAGAATAAAAAATACATTAAAATGTACAATGGGCGGTCTTATCGCTAAAAGCGTCACACTTTACAGCGTTACAAGGGTCACACTGTATGTTTTAAGAAAACAGAATTTTAACCATTTTTTACCCCTCCCTCTAAGTAAATCTCTCGTCTTGTAAGCAAGTAAGGGGAAAGACATTTGACAATTTGGAAATGTCCCAAAGGCAAACTGTTAAGAGAATGCATTAGCGTTAAGTTTGACCTTTTGTAATCAGTCAAATCATAATATTTGACCGATGGTCAAATATAAGATTGTGTGCAATAAACTCAAATAAATAAATAAGACAAGATATTGGGGGGAGGGGTGAGGAAGTGCATGATATATATTTTACAAAAATCTGCTCAAGTAAAAAAGTTATCTATATTGTTTGCATATATTATTTTACTTCAAACTGACTCATTCCAAAAACTTACAGTGTGACACACGGAACTTACATCAAGCAGGACAACACATTTAGCTCTTTGTTTTGTTGGTAAAAACTCGGCGTACAATGTAACTCTGAAAAAGAAAATAAATCTTTTGAAACAAACAAGTATTTAAGAGTTACATTTATTTGTAGTATAGCTGTATATATGGATGTGAAACGTGGACAATGAGAAAGAAGGACAGAGAAAGAATAGCGGCATTCGAGATGTGGTGCTGGAGGAGAATGGAGAAAATAAGCTGATGGACAGAGTAAGAATTGAGGAGGTACCTACTAGAAAGAGTGGGAGAGAGAAGAAATATTTGAAAAACTATTGAAAATAGAAGAGGGACATCTAATATGACATGACAATCTATTCAGAATAATGGAAAAATAAAAGGGAGACGAGTAAGGGGAAGACCAAGGATGAAGTTTTTCCAACAAATTCAGGAAGGGTTAGGAGTAAGGTCCTACCAAGACATTAAAAAGATGGCAGAGAGAAAAAAAAGGCATCTCCACTTAACTCCACCGACAAAAGCAAGCTCTTAAGGGTTAACTGGAGGGACGAAATCCCATACAAACGTACTTTCGTTTTAATTTCGAAACCATAAAACTCATCGTATTCTCTCTTCATATTTCTCATTTTTCGTACTCACAATAATTGTGTTTTCTACAAAAGTAAAGGACGTGGACTAAAATAATTTTCTATTATCTAATAAAGACTATACAACGAATAACTGAATATATAAAAAAAAAAATAGTAAGTATATTAATTATGAGAAAAATCATGCGTCAAACACACCTCTACTACGCCAAACGGCAGTTCGATTCATCTTTATGCACGATAATAGAACTCTATACTCGTGCATAAAGATGCACAAAATTCTGCTTAATTCTTGTTTTTTGTAGTAAGAAATATCAACTTTTAAGTATTCATTTCAAAATGAATAAAGTTATATATGGTTTTTATTTCCCTGGGCAATGTATTAAATGCTAAAACTGATTAAAAAGATATATATTTTAATTAATATAAATTTACGAAAAAACATCTCAATAAAATGAGATTCCAAAATGGAAATTCCTTAGTCGCAGTGAGGCGGCCGAGGCGTATGGACGTGGGTTGCTGTCAAATATTTGACGGACCTCTCGCTCTAACAGATGTCTTTCTCTCACTCACTTTGTAATGACGTACGGATTCAATCTTGACTGTAGCTCTACTTATTATAATTATTTATTTTATCTACTATACTATAAAGCTAGACTTACCACACATTGTCTCCTTACTGATTGACATAGTTGTTTGACCTGTTCCCGGGTGACACTGGGGGAATGACTTTTAGTGGAATGTTTATAGGGGGGTAGAGTACCAGAAAAATCTGACATTTGAAGATTTGGAGAAACCTGATGTGGAAGGGGTACGGCCTGGAAAAACGGTAGGACTTGGAGATTTGGCCCCATAGACAAAATGGAAGGGGTACCCGATCAATTACCAGGGCTGGCATTTCTTTAATTATAGAAACAAAATTCCCCCAGCCCCATACAAATGTCATACAAACGGCCCCCCTAAGTAACGTGGCGCGGCCCGAGGCTGAAGGCCGAGCCCCTCCCCCCAGTGACCCCCCCTCTCCCAAAGTAATCCTCACGAAGCCGCGGGTCATGTGACGCGAGCCCAAAGGGCGAGCTGTGGAGCAAGGCCAAGCCATCCACACCGGAGCAAGGCCAAGCCATCCACACCAAGCACTTCTTTGTTTTAAATTTTTGGAGGCCGCCAAAAGTCTACTGCCTTCGATTTGGATGAAAATCGATATCTAGGCGTATTTTGGGTTGAAAAATCCAACTTTGTCATTTTTTAGGAATCCAAGATGGCGTCTGGATTTTAGTAAAAAAAACTTATTTCGTTTCTAACGTCTCAGTGGGTGTTCATAAGTGTCTGAAATTTTGTATGCTGGGGTAAAGCATCCCGCAGAACTCGTAACTGAAATCAGATTTTGGATCCAAGATGGCCGCCCGTAAACATTTTTATTTTTTTCATACAGACTGCAGCACCTCACCAATCTCTCAACTGGACCTGAAATATAGTCCACTTCAACAGCTGCACGAAAAACCGCGAGCTGCTGGCAGCTCGCGCCGCGCCCGAAATACAAGTTATAACATGTAAACCTAATACCACTGATACACTGATTGACATAATTGTTTGCCCTGTTCCAGGGTGACAGGGGTAATGATTGATATAACGTCATGTAGAGGATGCTCCAGTGAGTACCAGAAAACTCATACATTTTGATTCCAAGATGGCCGCCCACACATTTTTTGATGTTTCCTTTTCTGACTGCAGTTTTTTACCTATTTTCTTAACTGCAATGGACATGTGCTTCATCCAACTTCAACAACTGCACGAAAAACCGCTGGTTGCTTGCAGCCCGCGCAACGCCCGAAAAACTAGTTTTCATTATTTATATATAACTTGTATTATATATTTTGTATGTTTGACTTGTTTCTGACTGACAGGTGTTATGATTGATAGGTATGCCATAGTGTTCAGGGTGATCCAGTGATTTCCAGAAAATTTCAACCAGATGTGGAAGCGGTACGGCCTGCAAATGCGATTAGAATAAGCAGTGTATTTTTTTTTAATTTAGGGGATAAGCAATTTGACTACTGTCAAGTTTTATCGAAGCCGCGATCCTTGTCCCTCGCCTTATGTGTCGATGTACCTGAACTCACGCAGTATCTAAGTAAAACCTGAGGCCAAAAGCCGAAGGCTGAGCCTCTTCCACCAACTAAGCGTACTCTTTTTATTGATCCATGGTGGCCGCCGATTCTCAACTGCATACAATTTGTCTGAAATTCGCGAGTTTTTGGTCGAGATATCAAAGGTTTTTTTGGAATTCAAGATGGCGTCTCGACTTTATAATTTTAACTTAATTCCTTCATAACTTATCACTGTTACCTCCTAAGGGTCTAAAATTTTGTATGCCGGGGTAAAACACCCCGCGAAATTCAAAACTGCAACTAGATTTTGGATCTAAGATGGGCGTCCACATATTTTGAATTTTTGACTGTACTGACTGTAGTTTTTTTTTTCGTTTTTATCGACTGGCCACGTGGCTCACTTATACTCAACGGCTGCTCAAAAGCTGTACGGGTTGCAACAGAGCATTCGACTGGTTCAAAGATGTGACCATTCAAAAGATTTTTACACAAAATTACCATTCGAGTGTTGATAAGTTTTACATTCTTCAATAAACAATGTGATACTGTAGGGATTAAAAGTGAACGTGGACTGGGCTGCATGCATCAAAAGCACCACATTCACTGCATTTGAATTTGATAGCCGAGCTCACAACATCGGCTCGCCCGCATCGGACTCTGTGAGCGATGCCGGTGTAACGCTGATCATTCCATGAAAAAAAAAAACAATTCCAGGCAGATGTTTGTACTTGCGAGACCATTGACAAAAATGGTGCAATTTCGTCTTTAAAACCATTTTGAAGATAGATAAAAGTTTAATATCAATCTCACTCAATACCAATGTATCAATATTTTGTAGCTAATTGTCAGCTGATACCGATTTTCTATGAAACTGGTTTGGTCACAGAATAAATAATACTAACGTACAGAAGTCTCACTCAGCAAAGAAATTATAATGTGGCTAGCGATATGGTTTAATTTAGCTCACGTCAGAACTCAGCACCTTTTCGTATAGATACCTAGACATCTATTGCAAGCCAATTTCATTCTTATTACTCTGGACAAACGATTCGTATAACTGAATTTACCACCCGGAGGGGACGCCTGCGCGCATAGTAATGATGTAGGTACATTTTCGATACCTAAACGGGGAGTGACACAGGCCTGGCTTGGTTTCAAGTACCTACTTCGTATAAAAAAAATTAAAGATCACAAAAAGTACACAAATTGCAGACTCAAGACATTTGAAATTATCAAACAATTTGGCGTGATTGTCACTTTAAGATTACTTTGGAATGCTGATGAAAGTGATATCATTCTGTAGATTCAAATTTTATATAAATCTGACATTTGCAATCATAAAATTCAAGATACGAATCTAATTTGTGTATTTCTGAATTTCAGGTTTAATTATATGGTCAAGTTAAAAAACACCAGTTTTATTTATCAGATAGATTTTTTTAAGCTGTTTAAAGCAATAAACAAAACGCTTAATGTGTTTTTGGAAGCCCAGAATCCATACAGTAAAAAAAACGTGTGGCACTCGGGGACTGCCGCGGTAAAGCTATTGCATAGCATTTTTTATCAACTTATGCAATTATAATTAGTGTATCGGTTATAAGTAGTGTTTCAGGTGTGGCGCGAGCTGCAAGCAGCTCGCGGTTTTTTGTGTAGCTGTTGAAGTGGTCTATATTCCAGGTCTAGTTGAGAGATAGGTGAGGATTTGCAGTCTGTATGAAAAATGTATACGGGCGGCCATCTTGGATCCAAAATCAGATTTTAGTCTTGAGTTCCACGGGGTGATTTACACCAGTATACACAATTTCAGACCCCTACGGAGTCTAGATGAGACGTTATAAAGGAATTTTTTTTTTCTAAAATCCAGACGCCCCTTGGATTTCAAAAAAAAATTAAAATTTCGGTTTTTTAACCCAAAACACGCCTAGATATCGATTTTCATCCAAATCAGAAGCAGTTGACTTTAGGCGGCCATCTTGGATTTCCAAATTAAAAAAAAAGCAGCGCTTGGTGTGGATGGCTCGGCCTTCGGCCTTGCTCCGCAGCTCGCCCAACGGGCTCGCGTCACTCAGCCTGTGTCCTCCTGAAAATTACTAGGGGAAGGGAGGGGCACTGGGGGGGTGGGGAGAGGTGGTGGGGCACTGAGGGGGTGGGGAGAGGGGGTGGTTCACTGGGGGGGGTGGGGGCGAGGGGCTCGGCATTCGGCCTCGCCACGCAGCTCGGCCTGCGGCCTCGCGGGGGGTGCTCTGTATTCGGCCTTTGGCATCAGGCTGCGCCAAGTTACTTAGGGGAGCCGTTTGTATGAAATTTGTATGGGGGGAGGGGATTTTTTTTTCCGAAAATTAAAAAAAAAATACCAGCTCTGGTAATTGCTTAAGTACCCATACTTTTCTATTTTGTCTATGGGGCCAAATCTCCAAGTCGTTTTGCCAGGCCGTACCCCTTCCACATCAGGTTTCTGCAAATCCTCAAATGTAAGATTTTTCTGGTACTCGAACCCCAGCCCTCTATTCATTCCACTAAATGCTATATAGCTTGTAAGCCTACATGGTAGGCGGAGTGGGGGGTGTTAGGTTTTAATTTCGTTACGGAATTTCTTGATACGGTCGCCGCGCTCAAAGCCCGCGATAAAAGCTATGCAATAGCTTAAAATAAGTTTAATTTTTTTATTATTTTTCGTGAGTAGGACTCATTGGACACATACACTTATTGCTATAGACATGTTACTACTTATTTATAAGAAACATATTTGCATTAGTATTTTAAGATATCAAACTAATTAAACTGTCTAGGAAAATATAATGGCAACATCGACATACCCAAATATGCTATGCACTATATTTAATACTAGCTGTGCCCGCGACTTCGTTCGCGTGGTTGTCGGAATGTTATATAGCCTAAAGCCTTCCTCTATAAATGGACTACCCAACAAAAAAAGAATTTTTCAAATCGGACTATTAGTTCCTGAGATTAGCGCGTTTAAACAAACAAACAAACTCTTCCGCTTTATATTATTAGTATAGATTAGTATAGATAACTTTTTTCGGTTTTTAGATGAGTAAGTTTTTAAATTATTATATTATTAAAACGAGCCATTTCTGCTTCAATACTGGGCAAAGGCCTCTTTCTCTCGCTTTAGTTTTTTTTGGTCCGTTGCTCTTGACTCATTATTAAATTAATGGAAAAAAATATATATGGGAAGTAGAGCATTTTTTATGACGACGACTGCTGTATTTAGTTTGACATGGTTCTATCTTTCGAAAATTTTTCAATTTTTTTGTTTTGCACAAGACGACTAAGGCCGTACCTGAATTTTCCAGGGTCCAGTGCTGCCCCCATTTAAAATGAATCATTTCAAAGAAAACGGAGACATAATTTAAAATTTTGCTACTATCAAATCCTAGATAACCTTTCAAAGTATTTTATGAACTACTGTTTACTGTTTATAATGAGAACGTTAAGCTTTACTACGCACATTTGCCAAAAGTGGCCGTTTTTCGCAAATGTGCGTAGTAAAGCTTAACGTTCTCACTTTAAACTGTAAACAGTAGTACATAAAATGCTTTGAAGGATTATCTAGGATTTGATAGTAGCAAAATTTTAAATAATGTCTCCGTTTTTTTAAAATGATTTATATTAAATGGGGGCAGGACTGGACCCCGGAAAATTCAGGTACGGCCTTAAGTTAAACAAGAAGAGTTAACACATATAGTTTTCATATACTATCACTTACTATTATATATACTTAATGTAAATATAAATAAAAATTACACGTGTACACAAAAATTATTGACGTATAAAAGTGCCTGCAATGCTTAATTTTAAATTAAGTACTAAAAATATGTGATCCTTGATTGATTCAACATGTGTTCAGGATGAGAGATGAAAGTGGAATAAGTCAAAATTAAGAAGGATGGGTAAATGATTCGAAAATGGAATGAAGTAAAATAAAGTTACGAAAAGCGGACAGAATGCTCGAGATGAAGAAATGAGGTATGAAAACAAGATGCAGCATGCAGGTGGTATGCAGCATCGTTACAAATATATAGTTACTAGCTTTTGCCCGCGGCTTCGCCCGCGTTGGTTACGGGTATGAAAAATAGATGTTGGCCGATTCTCAGACCTACTCAATATGCTCACAAAATTTTATGAGAATCGGTCAAGCCGTTTCGGAGGAGTACGGGAACGAACATTGTTACACGAGAATTTTATATATAAGATATCAAATGCTTCGCGTCGATTTCTTATTCTATATATCTAGAATCTAGAAATTGGGATTGGTTATCTGGTCAACTTAGCTGTAAGTAACGATTTGACGTCAACATTTGTGCAAAACAAAACAAAGTGACTAGTAGTAGGAGTAGGAGAAGTATTATATGTATGAGTATAAATATCCTATGATAATAAAGATATTTTGAATTGAATTGGTTATTGGTCTCCTAGGATTGGTTCTGGTCTACCTTTTGGGTTGCGGAGGTCAGACGGCAGTCGCTCTACGTAAAACCAGTATCCAGGTCAAATCTCCTAGGGTAGGTAGTGGACCCCGGGCTCTGCAGCGTTACCGCTAAGGATGCAACCGGGAATACGCTCGGATGATGATGATATCTAGAATCTAGAAAGATTCCAGACGCATAAGAAATCGACGCGAAGCTCGTGCTTTAATCTACTTACGATTGTGGTACACAGCCAATAGCAAATCCAACTAATCCTCGTAGGAACAGAAGCCAGAGGAAGTTGGGTGCAATAGCACTCAACAGCCCGTAGTAAAACAGCAGCACTCCACACATGCTGAGAGCCTGGGAACACAAATTAATTATGACTTAAGACTGGTACCGCTTTGGGTTCATCATCATCATCTAATCTTTTTTAGTCTCCACTGTAGGAGCACGACTCTCTCTCTCTCTACTACCAGATCCATATATTAGACAGAGCAGTCAGAGGATTTTGCCTACAGTCTCCACGCTGGCCAGACGGGTTGGAGAGGTCTCATTGATGTTTTTAAGCTTTGTTTAGCTTTATTCAAAACAAATTATACAAACAAAATTATACAGAAACATTTTTACAAATAAAATATCTCTTCCAACGCGCCACATCGAGGCAACGTTCCCAATATGCTGGCAGCATTTCCTCGCTGTATAGCGAGACTTATTCTCTTAGCAAAAAAGCTGCCAGCTCTAGGGTCACCAGTTGCCTCGATGAGGCGCGTTGTGACGTCCTTAAAAATAACTTTGCGTCAGGGCCCCAAGGTCCCATCGTCTTTGTTTAGCTTGTGTTTCCTAAGTCGCCTTCTACGACATCCACGGGAAGACTTGGAGTGGTCCTATTCTACTCTGTCGGAAACCACACGGCTCACTCTCTTTGGGTTACTACACATTTATTCGGGCCGGCGTTAATCGGCATAGTCGGGCGGTAAAATCGAATATATGAACATGAATAATATATGTAATGATATATTCAGTGCATCGACTAATATGATTAAAAAATTGGTTGTCTGTAAATTCGGTTTACTGACGATAGTTGAACGTGACAACGTGCTATAAACAATTGACACCACATTCACTTTTCACTGCACTTGATACTCGATCAAAACATGTAAATGTACTATAGTATAGCAGCTGTCCACGCAGACGCATCGCTCACTCAAGTAGGAGAGAGACGGATGTCGAACGCTGCCGAACGCAAAGGCCGATTGTGCTTCTTCGTCGCTCGTTCCGCGCTCTCGCTTGCACTTCAAGCCTTACATGGAACGCCTCATAGCGAGGTAACGCCGCATGAGTCATGTTTTTTCGTGCGTGCAGCCGGCTCTATCGAATTATCGTTGAACGACGAAAGACGTTGTCAGGTCAAAATTTTTTTTTATACAAGCATGTAATTCCTAATTTAAAGTTTAATTATTTATCTTTTAATTTAATATAATTGCACGCCTCATAAGCGAAGCACATGAGGTAGTGCTCTACTCTCGCCTTACAAAAATCAAGTGATTTTTTTAACTAAATGTGTCTCTATTTATTTTCTATCGCACTTGTACAATAATATTTACACATAAATTTCAAGGAAAAACACTAGTTTCAACACTTATGACATTTTCAAAGACATTTTGCCTTTTAAGTAAATAAAAACAATGTTTAATAAAATCATTTTGTGGACGTCCGTGTGTCTGTATGTATGGAAACTGGCGTGGTCACGATAACTCCCGAAAAACTTATCTGATCAAGTCCATTTTTTTTTATACGCTTCAGTTAGTTCTTACGACTAAAGGACTTAGTTTTGGATAATTCCAAAACTAAGTCCTTTCGAAGATCACGGTCTAATTCAATGTAGTTTAATCGTAATTATTATTATAAACATACAGGTGACATATTAAAAATAATTTTGGATGTGAGGTTTGTTGAAAGAGTTAATACCTATGTATGATGAGTACGAATGTGTAACTGGCAAGTAAGAAAAGAAGGAAAAAGAAATTTGAATAAAGAATGTTGTGATTTTGTTTGTTTTATTAAATATGAAAGACGAATAAATGTAAAAGAAGCGATAAGTTAGTTAATATTTTATTTAATTTGCATTAACTAATTGAGAATGAAAAGAACAATCAGTGGTAACACTTTTCTTGACATTCGTCACGTAGTCTTGTGTCTTTTTCTTGTTTTTGCTTAGTTTTTTTGAGATTTCTCAAAATCTACCGGTCCGAATCGGTTTAAATTCACAGGAAATCTGAGTTGTATAGAACTCTTTGGAAAGCTACTTGTTTGGTTCCGATCGGTTTAGTTGTTCAAGAGTTATAAGCGTGTCACATACACACACATGCGGATAGGGTGCATGACACTTGCTCGTGAGTGGTCAGGGAAGATTCCTGAGACCTTTAAACGTCGAGATCTGATGAAAACACGACTTTTCAAAAACGGGGTGAAACTAATAACGTCCCGAATTTTGAAAATTTTTAATTTTCTCAGCGGGATGTCAAAAATAAAAGTTAAAAATAATCTCCAGTCGTGCGTTAAAGCCGACACATACTTTTCTTCATTTTAAGTTAGCAATACAACAATCAAAATCAATTTAATTGTGAAAAATGAGAATATGAGGCGTGCACTTTTGGATTTTCCAAACTATTTAAAACTTTGTTTAATTTTGCAATGTAATGAAATGTAATTTTTAATTTAAAACGACTGAGAGCAGTTTATCAAATGTGCATGCCGTGTTCGTTCCAAGTAGGTTGGCAACTTTTTTGCTCTAATGTGTATATGTTTAAATTTGTGTGTTGTTCTGCCAATTAGCGAACCAAATAATAAAAAAAAATGTTCGGGTAATAAGCCGATATAATTGCTTCGGGTCGGATTTTTTGTTCGACAAATACTACCGAACCGACAATGCCGGCCAGAAGACGTGTGTAGCAACCCTTTCTTTCGTTCGGAAAGTTACGCAGTGTCTTGTCGTCCATTATACCTCAGTACCCCAACACGAAAGTGTATAAATCAATGTGTGTTACTACCAGTGATGATTTATGGCTCTGAAACGTGGTCCCTTACTATACGGGTTGGATCTCATCTATCAGCACGAAAACAGCACTTCCCTATGCTGCTATCCTTTTCTGTCGCTCAGAACAGTAATTTGCTTGAGCGAGAGAGAGCGACGGAACGCTGCATCACGACCAGTGCTGAAGCGTTCCGTCGCTCTCTCTCGCTCTAGCAAATGACGCTTCTGAGCGACAGAAAAGGATAGCAGCATAGGAAAGTTCTGTCCCGTGCTGATAGATGAGATCCAACCCTAAGAAGGCTCAAGGTCGCTAGACGCACTATGGAGAGGGTTATGCTCAGTGTTGCTCATTCGGAAAATGTGAAATTCGTAGAACAAAAGTCACTGGCATAGCCCAGCGGATTAGCTCGTTGAAGTGGCAGCGGGACACATAGCGCGACGAACGGATGGCCGATTGGGCAAAAAGGTTATCGAATGGCGACCACGTACCACGTGCAAGCGAAGCGTAGGACACCCACACACTAGGTTATCGGGCGACCTGACCAAGGTCGACTCCTGATCGGTGATTTTGGAAATCCTTGGGAGAGGCTTATGTCCAGCAGTGGACGTTATGCTGCTGAAATGATGATGATTTTGGTGATGATTTGGTTGTCTGGAAGAGATCGCTCTAAGCGATAAGACCTTTTATTTTGATAATTTTCTTTTTTGTATTGGTGCAATAAAGAGTTTTCATTCATTCATGATTATGATAGTATTGTATACTACGTACATCTAGAGTGGAAATTGCTACAGCAACAAGCGAATAACTATGGGACCACTTGTATATGGGCTAGGTGACATTTAGGTGGTTGTTTTGCAGTAAAAAAAATAAAATGATAAAAAACAAAAAGTATGGATTTTATTGAAAAATGCATGTGATGTTGCTTCATTTACCTTAACTAAGCATGGCTTACTGTCTGTGGCTGGTCCGGCTGCAGATCAGATACAGTCATTGAGAAAAAATCACAAGATGGATACCAGGGTTTGTCCATCAAGTTATACTATTACTTAAACGATATAACAGAATAGACCAAAACAAAAATCTATTTGTTATACTGCTCACTACGGCAAAGTTTTATTTTGTAATTTTTTGCTTTTTCATTATTACATAAACGTTATATATAAAACAATAGCAAAAAATATCAAATTAACATATATTATGATGTATGATCCGAATATCTACAACATCGCAAATTTGTTTTATTCATTTTCATACATATATAAACATATTTGTTTTCGCCATATCCTACTAATTGCCAGTCTTGTCATTTTATATAGTCTTTAGAGTACCTCATGGGCTGAAGTTGATATTATTTCATAGTTTCAAATAGTCTTTAGATGTTTTTTCTAACCTATATTGTCCCACTGATAAAAACCGCCATTTTTTTAAAATTTTTTGATATACCCATTGTCACTCCCAGAATTACTCTGTCACCTCAGAGCGTGCTAAAGAAATAAACATACATATACTCGAAAAACATAACCCTCTTTCTGGCGCAGTCGGGTAAAAAGAACTATGGTAGATAAGTATTATCTCATACTTACAGTTTTTCTTCCGTAACGGTCACTGATATTGCCCCAGAAAGTAGAGCTCAGCATCATTCCCATGAACACTATTGTTGTGGTAAGAGCTTGTTGGTATCTGGGGAGATGAGGTTGAATTTAAAATTGGAATAATTTGCATATGAATGTTTGTTTATTAAAACTATTTAAGATAAAATATGTTTTGTCTTAAAGAATTACTAATGGCTCTGTGAGCTGTAAATCTCGCGACTCCCCCCCATCCGTTGAAGTTTATTCGATAAAAAAGTTGTTCAGACAAAGAAGTTGCGTCTTAATAAGAGTAACAAAAAAGTTTTATGACATATATAGGTATTTGAAAATATTATATTTGTATTTGAAAATGAAATATGATTATTTTAAATATGTATATCCGTCATTTTGAAAGAAATTCAAATCTGAATCGACAAAAAAATTCTTTATAATTATCAAACCTGCTTAAGGCGACGTGGGTTCACAATTTGCAAAACTGTGCGTGTTTTTGAAAAATCACTGTTATTAAACTACTACAGTTTATTCCTCAAAAAATTTACATAAATTCTTCAGACACCCACAATAGCCAAAACACGATTGAGCATTTATGGCTCGATAGAAAAAAATCACAAACATATCTCTAAATTTGCCTAAATTTGCCTTTATAATACGTCTTACTATTTTATACAATCACCTTTTTATATGAAAATTATACCAAAAAATGTATTTTTTAAATATGAAGTAGAAAATCCTTTAGATTTTTATGTAAATTTTTTGAGGAATAAACTGTAGTAGTTTAATAACAGTGATTTTTCAAAAACACGCAGTTTTGCAAATTGTGAACCCACGTCGCCTTAACAATAAGGTGTGGCCATTTGTAATAAAAATTTCGTAACTTTAGGTATAAGGTATAATACGTACTTATACCTACCTAGTGAAGCGCGGATCTACCGTAATCGGCACGATCGGCATGCCCACACTAGTAGATGACTTGTGACGTCACACTTTCACGGCCTATTGTGACGTCGAACGACTGATCGCCCCTCGGTTTTGCACACGCATACTAGTATAGTTCCACGTGGCCAAAGCCATACAAATCTTGGTCAGCGCGTCATATATTTTGTAAACACCTCCTTTGTAAGAATGCACTATATCAATCATGAGCTAGTTTATATAGTTTTTATAGAGTTTATATAGGATAGCAGATCATGATGGACAAATTGTAAAAATAAATAATCAAAATCAACAACAATCTAGTGATGAATTTATTGAATACCGTGTATGTAATGACTACAAAATAAATTGTTTCTATGAAGCTATGTTATCTTATGACTGGAATGATATATTTAATGATACCCAAAACAACTACTTTGAAATATTTATGCAAAAATTTGTATGGAATCTAAATTTGTTTTTCCCGATGAAAACTAAAAAAGTATAAACATCACAGCGGACACCATGGATATGTAATGAAGTAATTAAATCACAGCAGGATGTCCATGACTTATACCTTCTCCAAAGACAATATCCTGAATTAGATCTAGAAGGAATAATAAAAGAAAAGAAGGATACGAGAGATAAGTGTACAGTTGAAAAAAGGAGGAATCACATAGAAAAGAAGATACAAGAATCAAATAATCCGAAGAAAAAGGTATGGAATATTATTAAAGAAACAACAATCAAAAACAAATAGATTCAGACTGGTGCCTTTTTGATAGTAAAAATAATAAAAAAGTTGAATTAAAAAACATTTCCAATTTTATAAATAATTATTTCATAGATTTTACTAATAGTCTTGTACAAACAAACCCGCCAAATATTAAAGAAGCAATAGATTTTTTTAAAAATTATGTATAAAGTAACAAACAATTTCAATTAAAACCAGTAGACCAACAAACAATAATAGAAAGTGCAAAATTAAAAATCTCGAAAATTAAAACAAAGGACATTTACGGTACTGTTTTACGATCTGACTCATATCCTTCGTCTCTAAAACAAACTCGCCTATGCCCAGTTTATAAAGGTAAAAGTGAAGAAACTAATGTTGAAAACCTCAGGCCTCTCTCGATTGTCGTCACTTTATCTAATTTAATTGAACATATAACGTCACAACAAATAATGGAATTTATGGAAGAAAACCAACTCCTGTTTGATTCCCAATTTGCCTACAGATCAGGCCGTTCTACAACATCAGCAACATAAAATTTTGTTGAAAGTGTAGTAACTGCTTTAGAAGGAAAACAAAAAGTTGCGGTTGTATGTTTGGATCTTTCAAGAGCTTTCGACACTGTTTGTCATGAACTAGCAACAGAAAAACTAAAAGTGTATGGGATTAATGGTACACACGCAGGCTTGATCAAATCATTTTTAGAAGATAGAAACCAAACAGTAGAAATTAAAGTAAGACAAAGGCTTAAGATCCTCAGCTAAAGGTGTTGAACTCGGGGTTCCACAAGGGTCATCGTTAGGAAATACATTATTCCTAATTTTTTTAAACGATATAGGATACTTAGACATTCCTGGTAAGATAATACAATATGCGGATGATACAACAATAATTCTGACTGCTGATACATATGAAAACCTGCAAATAAAGATAAATGAGACAATGGAAAAAAATTGTAATTGGTTCAAAATGAATGGCCTTAAGTTAAATGCGAATAAGACACACATTGTGCTCTTTAATGCCAAAAGTCCTAAGCAGCTGCAAACGCATATGTTTTTGAATAATAGTGGAAGCTGCGCTAATGCTATGAATATCAAACTCTTAGGTTTTGAAAAAAAAAGATCCATTTTTAACCTGGAAGCAGCATATAAACACCATGTGTGGAAAACTATCAGGTGGTATATAGGTATGCATTAAACAATTAAAGAAATTAACATCACAACAGCTGAAAGACATTTACTATGCATATATCCATTCCATATTGATATATGGTGTCATATTATGGGGACAATCTACAGATGTAGAGCGTGTATTAAAAATGCAAAAACGGGCTATTATAGTGCTAGTAGGCACAAATTATTTGGATACGCGTAGAGAACATTTTAAAGACCAAAAAATACTAACAGTCACTGCTGTGTACATTTTAGAAATGATTATGTACGTGGGGCGTAATTTTCTTCTTTTCAAAATAAAAGAAAAGCCTAATGGTCGACGGCTTCGAAATTATGGCAGTCTAATAGTTGACCCTAAAAGATTATAGTATAAAAAACTACCTAAAATAAAAGTTCCTCAATTATATAATAAGTTACCGGAATCAATTAGATCAATGACTGGTGATCAAGCTTTCAGGAAGAAAGTAATTGATTTATTACTGGATCAAACGCTAGACAGTGTTCAAGAATTTTTATCAAATAAATATGGACGATGATGAGATATTAATCAATGTATTCTTATTATTTGTATAATTTATTTAATTAAAATTATTTTATTTTTAATAGACTACGCCTCTTTACAGCTGAAAATAGAGTTAGTTATACTCGTATATAATTTGCTATGTTAAAACCTTTGTTAAATTTTTTGAATAATGGCAATACTCGTAATAAGTTTTTTTTATATGTAATCAAATAATTTTAAATTGATTTAACATTTCTGATGTATGTTTATAAAAAAAAACCGGGGAAACATTTTGTCTACAACATGCAACATATTACTATTTAATTGGTATATGAAAATGTACGTTTTACAAATTGTTATTAAAGATATTCTATTCTATTTATACTCCGACTCGCACTTTGCCGATTTCCGGTTGGTTTTGACCCCGCGCATGTACATTTTTTTTATTGTCCTCAGAACTTGGCGTCCATTTAAATCTCAAATCTATTGTCAGTCAAGCAAGTCAACAACTACACCATATCATAACTTGGCTCCGCTTTTCACATTTATGTTTTTGGTGGGATATTCTATACTGCCGTTAAAAGTATTTAAATTAGTCCGTCTAACTTTAAAACTTGTCAGAGTTTCAAAGCTAGACCGATCACCAATAATAGTTTCAACGGCAGTTCATAAAACTATTTAAAGGGCTATCTAGTGCCTGACGAAATTATCACCATTTATGAGTAAACAATTTATTTAAAATGAGGGTGCCACTTCAAGTCAAGAAGCAATGGACTTGAAGTGGCACCCATTTTAAACATTTTAACTTCACCTTTAGTTAGTGAACTGAAGCCTCGGAAAAAAAAAATAGATAAAAAAAAAAAAACTTCACCTTAAAACAGTTTCACTATATTTTGTTAGACGTTATATAACAAGCCTCCATGCTGGCCTGGGAGAAAAGAAAAACGACCAGCTGTTTCTCTTCCCGAAAGGGGCGAATATGCAAGTCATATTTAAAGGCGATGCGGCTAGCAACCCATCACTGTTTTGATTCCTTTTTCCACCTTCTCGCTCACCATAATGCTAAAAGTAGCTTTTGAGTCTTGCGGTCCAGGCTCTGTCTGCCCTATTAAGAATTAAGACACAATAGTATGTATGTATATAACATGAAAAGTGTTATTCAGCATACTTGCTAATATTCCATTCGCAATGAAGAGCTGGGGACAGTATGCTGAGGATTGTCATCTCCATGGAGTCAGCCATCCAACACAAGCCCGTGCAAAGAGACAGCTTCACTTGGAACCAGCCGAAACCAAGTGCATTCACAGCCTGGGTTACAGTGAATGTATCTGAAAGCAATTTTTTTTTGTTGATTATAATATATATGTAATAATTTGCAGAAGGGCCTCTCCCTTAGCTCTGTGTGTGAGTGAAGTAAAGAGGTGTGAGTGTATGTGTATTTGATTGCTGGGATCTAATAAAAATTGTTCTTTCTCATACAAAAGTATTCAGCTGACCAAACTGTTTTAATATGGATGTTAAAATTGACATTTTATTTTCATTCAAAATTTTGCTACCCTATTTTAGACTACTGACTGCCACAAACTCACAGTCCACCCTTAATGTAAGTAGCTTGCATGCAGGTCTGACTGCACCATACATAAGCCATGGATAAAGATTGTGTCATGTAACTGACAAGTACCATCCTGCTCATTATGTAGAGTTATCATCATCCGAGCGTATTCTCGGTTGCATCCTCAGCGGTAACGCTTCAGAGCCTGGGGTTCACTATCTAACCTTGGTGATTTAATGAGGTTACTGGTTTTAACATAGAGCAACTGCCATTGTCTGTACATGAGTGCAAACTCAAGAGCTAGAAGTTGTGCCTATGCGGATCAAAGGATTCTAGTAAGCAGGGTGTTTAGGTGTTCAAACCCTTGGCTTTTTATATGATGTGTAGTAATAAAAAAGTTGTGTAAAAAACAATTTAAAAAAAATTTTGCAAGTTTTTTTGTTTCATGCTAAAAATAAGGTAGCTGGTACCTGGTATACTTCAAGCAATTACCGACAGTTTATAAGGGGCTGTACAAACTTCTTAGAAACATCAAGGTGTCAGTTTGCTTATAATGATAACAATCCAAGTTAGACTGTAGCAGTGGCTAGCAACCCAGTTGGTTGACTCGCATCGGCTCGCGTTCATAACTGCATGCTCGAGTTGGCGCGAGCATTACTCAAAGCCACAGGGCATTTTTTTATCGCTGTGAATTTGCGATTTGCAGATGCTCTAAACTGTGCCAGGATTTTTCTGTTATGTGTGTGGTGACACTGAGTTTGGTGTTCAGGGGAAAAGGTAAAAATAAAATTCAGAAAGCAGATAAATAAAAAACGTTTTTACCGTCAGGCACTACGGAAACTGAGGCCATTTCTATCTCCTGTGGAGGAGGCATAGCTTGAACAGCAGACCGAGGACCCACGCCACTGTCATCCAAGTCCTGATATCCCTTTGCACGACCCATTGCAAATAGTTTACAAAATACACAGCTATTTCCTATAAACTTCTATTGACGTGGATGTTGAAATAACGGGAATTCGGCTGTTCAATACAGTAGATAGACTGAATGCCCAATGATAGAAATTAGAAGTAAAATTAATTTAAAGACGTCAGACAATTTAGATCATTTCTTTTCTTATTCATCATATAATTTTGCAAATAAATAAATTAAAACCAACAAAAGTTTCACAGCTCACTCTTCTACATAAAGCACAGAAACTGTCACTGTCACGATCTGTTGTCTGTCACAAGAACTAGAACAGTGTTGCCAGGTAAGGTCTTAAAAAATGCCTTATTACCTTAATTTCGGCAAAGCACAGATTAGGTAAGGTACTTCCTGCTTTTCCGCAATTGACAACTATCGGCACAGGTGCGCTCGCCCCGCCGGTATGCCCGATCGTTACCAAAGACTTGACAAGCCAAGTCCTAGCCAAGATTTCATATATTGACTGGGAACGTAGGTACCCACTACACTACCCATGCACTACATGCTAACTACCTCAATCACATTCGCGTGACACAACACAACACAAGTACACAACTCAACCGTGCGCGTGACCGTGCCACGCCTGCTTGAAGTACTAAGTAGAGCCGTGGGACAGTTGTTTTGTTACGTTGCGTTGCGATTGCGATACTTGCGATAGCGTGGCTCTGTATAACCCGTTAAGAATAAAAAGGTGGCTGACGAGGATCAGTTTGTTTATAGTTTAGTTATGTAGTCTACATAACTACCCATAGGCAATGTCCATGTCCAGGCTTGTCATGCTCACTAAAATGACCAAACTGGTGGCGGTGTTCAGGCTCGGGTCGCTGGATGATTCCCTCTTACGAGTATACTCGTATGGTTGAATTCAGCGATGGCTGATCCACTCGTCAACTCGTGAATGGGTGTCGGCCTAAAATAGGGTAGGGAACTAGGGACGGTCAGCTCGGCACCGTTTTATAAGACAACTCAGTATTACTAATTTCTGTTATATGAGGCTAGCTTTGTCCAGCAGTGGACGTTATGCAGCTGAAATGATGATGAAACATAACACAATGTAGAGGTACTAAACTGATTGCCGTGTTCGTGTAAAAGTGCCTGCAAAGGCCTAATTACTTGTAGCGACATAATAATATATGGCTCTGAGCCCGTTGCACTTTACACTACTGTGATTGTGAATATTATTTGTCCACCCTTACATTATTCACTTAAGAATAATATAACTATGTTTAGGTACTTGTATTAGTTCAAAGTTCTCGCTTATTTAGTTTAATTGTAGCTTTGTTTCAATAAATACCTAGATAAATTTATGCGACCGATAACGGTATCAGATATGCGGAACTGCGGAAAAATCAAATCTGCTAGTTTATGTAACATTGTATAGAGTTAAGTACATATTGCATATGTAGTAATATGTAATTCTTTTTGTACGAAAATAAACAAACAAATAAAAATATATATGTATACACTGTTGTTAAATACGAGAGCAAACGATGGGCGAACCCGCCGCGTCCCGGCCAGGCAGTCTCGTCTTTCTAACCGTATTTGTGAACCTTTTTTGTTACCATTAACTAGCTGCGAGTAGCCTAAATGGCTGAATATTATCTAATCTGGTAACACTGCTCGATAAAGGGCTACTGTACTGTCAATGTCAATGTTTGCTTTTTAGAGTTACATATATTTACGTGCAATGAAATTAAATTGGATAGGTAAATATTTTATTTTAGGAAATCAGTATGTAAATTAAACGAAAATTATAAACTAAAAATTTATTTAAGTATAAGTAAAGTAAATTATTTTAAGTAGGTAAATGACCGATACTTGTCGCCTAGTATTATTTTGGTTCTTACAATGACCTTTTTAGGGTTCCGTAGTCCACAAGAAACCCTTATAGTTTCGTCATGTCCGTCCGTCCGTCTATCTGTCTGTCTGTCCGTCCGGGCTCGTACTCCGCCGCTACTGCACCGATTGTCACGAAAATTGGTGGATAGATTTTGAAGTTCCAAAAGTTGATGAAAAAATGTTTCTTTTCAGCCCCCCTCGGAAATACAACAAAAATGAATTAAAAAAATTAAATTGGACAAACCCCAACGTGTGGGGTATCGTTGAAAAGGTCTTTTAAAATGCAACAAAAACTGCTTTAAAACTATGTAGATCAAACCCCCCAGTCTTGAGATAATTTAATACAAAGTGAAAATTTGAGGTGTCCCCCCACCGTAACCTTTGAAATATTACTAAAATAATTCTAAAAAAAAATGTGGTATATACCTCAAAGTATGTACTTTCAATTAGAACTATAGCAGTCTCGGTATCATAGATAGTTATTTTTTAATACGTCATACATCGTAAACCGCAATTTACCTTCAGAACGTTTATATTATGTTACTTGCTGCTACGGAACCCTTTATGGGCGAGTCCGACTCGCACTTGGCCGATTTTTTTATTATGAAACCAACATGGATTTTTCAAAACACAAGTGTAGATATCACTATGGTGACTTTTGTTGATTATTTACTTAACCTTTTCACTGCCAGGATGACATTAATAAATGTCTGTCTGTCTGTCCGTCCGTCCTTCCGCCCGTAGTCTGTCTGTCCGTCCGTAGGCCACGATCTATATTTTTTATAAGGTATTCTGAAGGAAATAAGGGATAACAGTTCAGGACAATCAGGTGACCCGCTTGTTCGTTTGCCGCCCTATAACATAAATTATATATGATTTACTTTTTGAATCTTTCAACAATTAGGAGAATTCATCGTTTCTTTCTGATCTTCAAATATATATATGTATATGTATCTATATAGTATGTTGTATGTATAAATATAGTATATTTATTTTATACGATATTTATGTATGATCATTTAAAAGTACTTATTATTTCTGGATTGTTTCTATCTATTTTAGACGCCAACTATTCTATCTGTTTCTCTTCTCCTAAAGGTTGACAGGGAGAGAATGCTTTAGCATTAAGTCTACCTATTGTAGCTTTTGGCTCAATGAAATTAAATAAATAAATAAATAAAATAAAAAAACAATATCAATCCTGTGATAATTTTAAGAAATTAAATTATATCAGCTATTTCACGCCTGTTCTCCAAAGGTAATAAATGATGCCTGAAACAAAGACCATTGTATAAACTACTGTCATATGGTCACCGGTGCGATAGCAAGAAATGAACAAATTTCCTCTGAATAGCTTAGCTACTTTTTATTCGAGATTTAAAGTAACATATTGGGGACTCCAAATCTGTAAATCTGTGAAGCATATTCCAGATTACTACGAACAAAAGCGCAATAAAGAATTTGAATGGTTTTTAACCGCAGCAAAATCTGTTGAGACGCCTGACAAATTCAAGCGCATATGCCTTTTTAATAATAGTGTCCACATGACAGTCGAATATGTTTAGAGTCATGGTGGACACCTAAGTTGCGCATTACAGAATTTCGTTACAATATATTTTTAGAGTAGGTACTTAGTACCTACTTACTTTCCTTGAATGTGAAATGCCTTGAACGTGGTTTGAAATCACCCTGTATTTTAAAAAGGAGACGACAATATTATCTGCTCTAACTACAGAGGTATAACCAATCTTTCCGTGCGTTGCAGTATACTCGGAAGTTTGTATCTGAGGATCCGGAAATACCTACGCCGAGAATACTCTCGGTGCGTAGCGATTACATACTCTTTTTTCTCAGTGAATATCAATGTGGCTTCCAAATGAATCGAACAAACAGGTAGGTACGTAGTATGGGCCATGGGCTCCGGGTTTTGTCTGAAGTAGGTTCTTAGTGGTTGCCGCTAGTGCTACATAAATAAATCGAAGACATTTTAAAAATATACTTTATTTATTGAATTCTAATATTCTGGTAATTGAGAATGTTAAGTCTTAAGTAGGTGTTTATGTCACAAAATAACATATTCTACACATCGGTAGTACTGAACTAACATCATTGACGTTAATTAAGTAGAGGTACCATTTATTGAGAACATCGAGAACATTTGAGAACTTGAGACGATCAATGGGTGGGTAGGTATTAACATCAACTAGTAATACTTTATAGGTTTCTAATTACAATAAGTATTATAAGTATAAACTAAGTACAAATATATTAAATATGAATGGAATTAATTTGACATTTATTAAAAACAGATATGTACTTTGGAAATATAAATTGTCTAAAGACGTAAGTAAGATTTTTCTAAAACACTTAGTAAAACTGTTTTGAAACAGTGGATTCTAATAAATCTTACATTCTAAGCAGATAGTTGTCACACTAGGTTTGAATGTGACAAGACGGACGCAACCTTACAAGCATATATAGTTGTCTTTTAGACCGAGTTTATATATAACATGTTTAGTCAAGAAGCAGTAAAGCTAAAATATCACCTAATCCTCCTTTTTTAACTAGAGAATCTCTTGTATACTAATGGATTTTGCTTCGCAAACAGGCTATTTTGTATTGTCTAGGAATGTAGACCGTATAGAAATTAGTAATAGATATAGCACTCAGACGTAAAATATATACCTAAGTAGATACAACGAGGCTGCGATAAAATCAAGTAGTATATAGGTGCTAATATAGTATGTAGTCAAGCTCTAAAAAGTGTAAAATTAAAAAAAAATAGATAAAAATCGTAACAAAGGCAGTCAGTATTGAGGCATTCTCCAACAAAATACGTGTGGCACCAAGTAAATTATTGGTATGCACCTATTTACCTAAGCTCGAAGACCAACTTATATTCATAAAAAGTGAATCAGTCATTTAATGAGTATGTTACAAATTTAAGTAGCGTAGACAATTTGTGAATTTGACAGAAGAAATCAGCACATTTTAAATCGGTAGCATATCATCGTAATAACATATTTAAGAAGAGCAGAATTTAATGAAAACAAACTTAAATATGGGAAAGAATCGTCATTCACAAGATGACATTAAATTAATTCCTATCTAATTAAATTAATTCCTTAATAATGCTACTTATTTACATAAACGCACATTGTACGCTTAATTAGCTGCCGTTGACGGAAGGAGCAACATGTTCTTCCTTAATCGTTATAAATATTTTAAATAACTAATACATAATAGCTGCGTTTTAATTAAGTAGAAATATTTTAAGAGGTGAGGTAACTTTTCCCGATAAATGTACGTATATCAGAATCGTCATCATCATCATATCAGCCACAGGAAGTCCACTGCTGGACATAGGCCTTCCCCAAGGATTTCCAAAACGACCGATCGGAAGCGGATATAGAAAAACCCAACCTTTTTTCACTTCCCATTAGTACCTAACTAGATCACTACTATTTCAATATGTATGGGAGACAAAAATTTATAAATATATTTTTTTACACATTTACTGGAAAAAGTTGTTCAAAATGATGGTCTGAATCACCTCTTACAATATTTGTACTTAATTTAAAAGCACCTCGCATAACTATTTAGATAACAATCAACAACTCATCCCACGATTCAGATTATAGTCAGCTTTTGTACAACATTTTTATTTCACACAGTTTTTTCTTAATCCTAAAACATCAGTTGCACTTGCACTTAGTGCCTATGCACAGACAGACAGACCGACATCGAAGAATATGTAAATAGTCGAAAAGATCATAGTATTATTTTATTAGATTTAATATACGCTTATATTCATGAATTAATTACGTTAATAAATACTGTTGACCCATTGCATATGCCATTACCTACTCTATTGCATAAATCAGCGAACTGCTGCCTCTAAATTGTTTTTATGTTTAATGTATTTTTTGTCTATGCTTCAATTTTTTTTCTAATGAATGGCAACGCATGGATGAAAAAACTGTTACCTACACTGTGAGATTTCATATTTTTTTATGATTTTTAATACAGTCTGCTTATCTAACGAAAAATAATGTAGCCTTTGCCGATACATATTTACTCTACATAATACTCAGTCTCAATTTAGTTGGCGGTCGTAAAATGCTTGTTTAAGTAGCAATGCGCTGTTTCAGTCCTCGCAGTTCCATTACGAGGTCATTATCTCCCGCCACGAACCGTTTATCGATCCTCCTTTCTTTTGGCGAATCCTGCCAAAACAAAAAAAAAGAAAATTAGAATTTATGTTTTAAATACGACAGCAAGAATAGAAAATTAAGAAATCATGCCTAAAATATATTACGAATTCTTCAATGTAATGTAATCATGGGAGTTTCCCCGCACCCCGACTGACCCGGCCTTAAGGGTGATCCAACCCACCACCCTCGACCCGGTTAGTCTATTTTTAGACTTAGGCATTTAACGTCAATTCTAAAACTACTTTTTATTATTTACGTAGATTGTAAGGTTTGAATGTTTTTTTTTATTTTACACAAAATTTAAGACGTTCTGAAAAAGGGAGAGGCAAGAAGTACCCGTAACCGAAGGGCATGTATGAAGAGGTTTATGAGTGGAGATGAAGCGAAAGAGGTCTGTCAGGATCGTAGCAAGTGGAGGTCCATAGTCTCTGCCTACCCCTATGGGAAACAGGCGTGATAGTATGTATGTATGTATGTTCACAAAATTTACTTAATATGTTACACTTACATGTGTTAACGTATCCTTTGAGTTGACTGCCAATAACTTTACAATTTGATTATAGTATACTTTATCTCTATCCTGTTCTTGATGAAGATGACTTTGGTGCTTTGGGTGTTCAGGCTGGGGTATCGCTACCTCGTCTTGACCTAGTTTAGTTGGTTTCGTTGTGCTTGGCACGGGCGCCACTGTTGTTACACTTCGTTTGTTTCCGTTCCAATTAATGAAGGCATCATCAGAAGCGTAATCGTAATCATCAATTTTCGGAACAGTTTTTGGAACATGATACAGCGGTTGTCCAGCCAGGGCTTTCAGCTCTCGGACATCTTCGTCCTCCTTGTCCTTTTCTTCGTAATCAACAGGGGGGAAGGCAGCCCGAGCGTTTTCTCGCCGCCTCTGAGCATCCTGAGCCATTTGCGTTAGGATTAGGTTGTCTAAAAATGCAGCTTTGACGTCATCAATGTCATTGTTACGCCAGGCTGAATTTCCCTCGTTTTCAAACCAAGTTTCTTGTCCAATTGGTAATGATGCTAGCCTCTCTTCTTGACTTTTTGAGCCTTCGTTGGCTAAAAATTGTTCGTAAGGGTCGTATAAATATGAATATGGCACTTGGCCATAAACTTCCGGCACAGTCATTGCGGGAGCGTCGTAGTAATATTGTACTTTAGGCGCGTAGTAATATTCTTCGTCTGGATATTCTCTGGGACCTTGTGGAGGGTACCATGTCTGCATGGGATATGCTTTCACATTTGTTACTAAGTAGCCAAGTAAGGCTGCATACCACCTACAACAATAAAGAGGGTCACTTAAGATTAATTGAATTGAAATTATTAACACGCAAGTGAATTTACGGAGTTCACAATAATTTTCACATTCATTTAAGTAGGATAAAATTAACCTAAGCTTTTTTGGTTTCTCTGCAATTAGGTATGATTAAATAAGTTCAAGGAGAAATCTTCTATTGTGAGGTCATTGTTAAAACACATCAAATAAGCACAAACTCGATTGGGGCGCATTGTTTTAATACGAGAGTTCATATCACCTTCACCTTCGAGTTGATCTATTGAAGGCACCTTCTGGTTCCATCAATAGATCAACTCTTTGTCAAAATAATATTGCATTGTCATCTAATATGCACATGCATACACAATTTCAGCTGAATCTAAGACCGGGAAGGAGGAAATTGAACTTGTAAAATTTGATTACAGACGATACTAAATAAAGGCTCGTAAAAAGAGTTAGTAATAATCAAATATAATAACGTACCTTATGTGTGAGAGCTGCATGTTGTATTTTCACTATGTTAACCTTAGCACGTCCAGAACGAAACTGCGTGGGTACGAAGGGTTGGGCGCCTTTATAAGCTATACTCGCCCACGCACCTCGCCCACTCGTTCTGAATGAACATCCCCCCGTCAGACCCCTAGGCGGCCTCATCCCCTTCTCCACCGTTTCCCACCCCTCCCCTACCGCTCTTCCCTATCGATCCAACCGGCATGTTAAAGGTATTCATCTTGCAAAACAGTCACATTTGGCTTTCCGTGCTGTCATGCAAGCAAACACCCGATAGGGCCCGCGAGCGAAGTTCTCTGAGTCTACTTGTATAACATAATAATAATAAAACACTTTATTGAACTAAAACACTTGAAAGTAACATTCGAAATAATGTATGTAGTCTAGGTAGGTAGTCCTACTAGGCGGATTATCGCCAAGGCAATCTATTACAGGCTACCTTTTGGTGACAGGATTGGCTGAAAAATAATAAATACTTAGATGGTGCGAATGTGAGACTTGTATTTACCTAACTTAATTAAATGGTGATATCAAACAGTAAAAAATATTGACTGCCTTCGCGGTCCAGTGGTCAAGGCGTTTGCCTTGTGATCCGCAGGTCAGGGGTTCAAATCCCACTAGGAAGCAAACTTTGTGAAAAAGTTGTTTCCAGTCTGGTTAGGATATTGCAGCCTTGAGTCACCTCCATTAAAAATTAAATGCCGCCCGTGCCAAAATGTATGGCAGTGTAGAATTTTTTTCGCGATTTCAGTGATCGTCCCATAGTTAAGTTATTCACATTGATTAGTACGTTTACTCCCTTCGGGTTGGTACCCCCTTTTTGTTACACATTGAATACAAGTATGTTCTATATACAGCGTTATACGATCAGCAGTGCAGTTTTGGCAGCCATCTTGTACTTGTGCTACAATGTAATTTTAACTGGAGGATGCTAGTAGTGTTTTGGGATAGGGTAGGGTAGGTCAGGGGAAAGGGGGTAATTGCATTTGGGGTGCATTTCGGTGCAGAAAGGAAGCGGGAACTTGGTGCGCGGAACTTGCAAGCAGAGGTCGGTGCACGAATGGCGCCGTGTTGACGGCAATAATATGAAGTCAATAATATCTCACCAAAAACATTCTGTAAAAAACTAGCCAAGTCTCGATGGAGCTGCTTGTTTATCTCTAAAAAGTAATGAAATCTAGACAAAGTCGTGCCAAGTCTAAGGTTCCTTATTGCTTATATTTCTTTATTATTATAGTAAATGTTGTGTTACTTGGCCGTTGAAGGGTACACAAGGGTATAAAAACCAGGTGCTCCGTGACACCATTGCACCAATCTGTGGCCAGAACCGCTACCCTTTGACGATGGAAAATTGCCACTTGGAAAAAGTTGATTCAATAACCAGTCAATTGTAGGCTATGTAAACAAAATTGACTTGTACCCACTAACGTATAAAGAATGTTCAACGGCCAAGTCACACAACATTAACTATAACAATAAAGACATCGCAGAAAGGAACCTTAGACTTGGCACGACTTTGTCTAGATTTCATTACTTTTTAGAGATAAACAAGCAGCTCCATCGAGACTTGGCTAGTTTTTTACAGAATGTTTTTGGTGAGATTTCACTTCTTTTTGTAGAAACATGGGCATAATTGGTTGGGCTCTTGTGTTTTCTAATCAGGGTCATAAATGCGAAACTTTGCTTTCGCTTAACTTCGGAACTAAATGACCTACAGACTTGAAATTTTGGATTTTAAGTATGTGATTATAGCTTACTATATGACGAAAATTTCTGCGTTCTGGTCTTATCCAGAGGTTCTCAAATAGGGGCCTGAAAAAACGGCGAAATGGTTCCAGTAAAGGATGGTACGGCAGTGTTTGCTTCGCCTTCGACTTGGCGGGGGCACTGCCGTGCCCCCAGATTTAGTAACGTGGAGTTTATAAAACACAAGTTATAGGTACTTGCTATACAACGTGGAAGGGACATACCCGTAATAAATCGAACCACGGGCTATACTCGTACTAGATCATTATGAAATTAAAATAACAGCCAAAAAACAAAAATAAATTTCGACATTTCCATAGAAAAGTGTGCATCCGTACGGGCGATTTGTGTGGGAATGTCGAATTTCTTTTAATATTTTGATTGTTTTTTTTAATTTCATTATACTTTAGTGATCTAGTATAGCCCGTGGTTTGATTTATTACGGGTATGTCCCTTCCATGTTGTATACAGGGTCTAACAAAATATACTGAAACTATTTCAAGGGTGAATTCAGTCCATGGTACTGAATAACTTTCCCCAAGGAACATATATCGAAATATGAAAAATAATTTTTGGCCTCCCATACAAGTTGGGTTACTCATTAGGTAATCATTAACAAAAATTTTGCAAATCTTAGCATCCACACAAATTAACATCATTCGTCACTACTTTCATTTATTTATTACAAAAGTTTATACCAAAACATGTAATAGGCGGACTTAAGGCCGTACCTGAATTTTCCGGGGTCCAATGCTGCCCCCATTTAAAATAAATCATTTCAAGAGAAACGGAGACATCATCAACATCCTAATCCTATAAGTGCTCTGGCTAATATATGGCTCAAGTAGTTCAGAGAGGGTCGTGACTCGTGCTCCTGCAGAGGAAACTAAAATAGACCTGGACGATAAAGCCCTAGATAACCCTTCAAAAATTTTTTTTAACTACTGTTCACGGTTTAAAGTGGGAACGTTAAGCTTTACTACGCACATTTGCGAAAAACGGCTTCTTTTGGCAAATGTGCGTAGTAAAGCTTAACGTTCTCACTTTAAACTGTACGGCCCTAAGGCCCAGAGCCTTTTCTTGTCAGTTTGCTTTACTTTTGAGGATCATTTTCAACTTTCTTTATAATTTATGTACAAGCTTACATTGAGTGTCGAGCTCTCGCGTCTGATACAAAGCGTCGTCGGCCCAATAAATGAAAGAGGCTTCATATTTCGTACGTCGTCTTTAATGTGTTTAATCTGTCGGACTTTTAATTTCTCTTAAACATTTATGAGACTATTTTAAAAATTATGAACTAAAACCAAGTTTTATGGTCAATACGGATGTGGACTAAAACATTATTGGCTCATCAGGTAGATTATAATATAAAAACCGATTGAGCGAACTCTGATGTTCCAAAGCAGTATAGCTTGAGATTGAGAAGTAAAGAAGTTGGACATGAAACGAGATCGATGGGAATTTGATCCTTAAGAATCCCCTTACCCTAGACTTTCCCATACAATCGTAGTCTACGTTTTATTTTGAAACGACATGTCAGAATCCGGTAAAAAAATTTAACTTTGAAGAAATTGCATATATCTAGGGTTTTACAATCGTAGTCTACGTTTTATTTTGAAACGACATGTCAGAATCCGGTAAAAAAATTTAACTTTAAAGAAATTGCATATATCTAGGGTTTTAATTCGTTTTCACAGTCAACATATGAAATTGAAAGAAAATATAAGGGTGTAAAAGTTTTTCATACTGATGGTCAAAAATGATATAATACACTATATTCTCTTTCAATTTCATATTTTCACTGTGAACACTAGATATGTATATGTAATTTCTTTAAAGTTACATATTTTTCCGAAATCTGACATGTTTCAAAATAAAACGTAGACTACGTTTGTATGGGAAACTCTGATTCTGTCTTGGGTAAGGGGACTCTTAAGAGCTAAAGCGAAGTTGCCGATCATGTGTGTGTCTGTATATTTATTTTTGAAGTCGCGGCTTACTTCGCTAAGAAAATATCCATAAGCATAAAAGTGTTGAGATTTGTATACCTACTTAAGTCTCGTTCCAAGATGCCTACGGGGTTAGTAGGTAGGTAGGTTTCTGCCATGATTTCTAAAAAAAAAACCGACAAAGTGCGTGTCTGGACAAGCGCAATGTAGGGTTCCGTATTTGCGAAGTTCACGCCTCACGGTTTAACAACTAAAACGTATAAAACGAGCCTACATAGGACGAATGCTAACTGAAGAAAGAGTTATAAAATCCCATTTCGCAAGGGAAATTCGAAATACTTTCTATCCTAGTACTTACTTGTTACTTGTACCTAACAACTATCTTACTATTATGCTAAGCGGGAAACTCACATCAAAGTCAGCTACTGACCGACATGTTTCGACCTCATCCCGAGGCATCCCTAAGGGCGAATGTGATACTCGACGCCCACACGAAGAAGTCCCGAGCCACTACTCTAACTAATTTTCTATTGAATTTGTTTGACATTTTCCGTTTCTGAGTACATTTTAGTTGGTCGACTATAATTTATTAAATAGAAGCTCCGATACGGCTTCTTATGAAGGAACAAAAGGTTTTTCTAGAACTTCGTAACTTAATTAACCGGTAAAACAATTTTTGCTTCGAGGCATTGTATGGCCGACGACGTCGGCCGATACCATATTGTACAGAAACTTAGGGTTGCTATACACATAACCGGGCCGGCATTAATCGACATAGGCGGGCGGTAAAATCTAATTATGTAGATGTATGTTCGGGGACAAAGCCGATATAATTGCTTCGGGTCGGCTTAGTTGTTTGACAAATACTGCCTAACCGAAAAAGCCCGCTTATGTATGTAGCACCCTTACGTATTTTTATTTATTTTTTTCTATTCCTGTACCTCTGTCTTTTATACAAAGTGGAAGAGACATACCCGTAATAAATCGAACCACGGGCTATACTAGATTACTAAAGTACATATAATGAAATTAGAATAACAGTCAAAGAACACAAAGAATTCGACATTTCCGTACAAATGTGTGTAGCCGCCTGGGCGATTTGTATGAGAATGTCTATTTTTTTTTGTTTTTCGGCTTTTATTTTCATTACACTATAATGATCTAGTATAGACCGTAGTTCGATTTATTACGGGTATATCCCTTCCACGTTGCATAGTCACGAACAATAATATAAGAACAGAGATAATATGATTTCACAAAAGTCTATACTCTATTTCTCATAAAAGCACATATGTCTTTATTTCTCTAAAGATACTGCTCTATACTCTATATTACTTTCTCTTTGGATACGGCTGGCTGCCACAGATAACTTAGTAAAAATAAGTCTAAATAGTTTAAGGTTTGACTCGATCAACATAACTTTACAACAAAAAAGCACAACTACCAACTTAACAAAAAAAATCATGTGGTTTTTATTAAAAATAAAACTTTCCAAGATAAATTAAAAGAAAATCTGCTTTTGCCATAGTTTTTATTTATTTACGCCTTTTGTTTACTCATCAAATAATTATTTTATGTTGTTAATCTATTTCATTATTGCAAGTTAATTTATAATTATTAATAACGAAAAACATACACTGTGGTAACAAAGTCGGTTAAAAATACGGTATATAAAAAATAAAAAAATTTGAGTACCGGCAACCATCGCGTGCCGATGGTGAAAATAAAAACATTGAATTATTTTACATTCTGGAATGGTAGCGGAACGATGTTTTGTGATTTATAATTATTCTAACAATATGAAAAATACTATTATACCTACCGTCTACCTATCTTAATATGGTCGTAGAAAAAGTATTTTACGCAACGTTGTATAAGTACGTCAAAAAATACTCGTGGCGCCTTTTTTATGGTGCTCGAACCACTGGTCTTTTTTGAACACTTTTATGCAACTGTTGCATAAAATACTATATTTAAACATTATTATACAGTAAAAAAATATACAAGTGGCGGACCTAATGCCATATTCTCTCCCAGTTGTACGTATACAATGTTATTTTTAATTGAGTATAATTTTTAAGGGGTGATTCAGTTCATCATTTTGAACAACTTTCCCCAAAAAATATACTTTTATCAAAATACGAAAAAAATTTTTTGCTCTCAGTACAGTTACAATGATATAAACGAACGCCAGGCCGACGTAGCGCAGAATGCAAAATTGATTTTTGTTGGGGATCGAGGACAGACCGTAAATAAAACTAGGCTACCTGGATGGCCCTGGATGCCTAGGAAACTAGATTATAAAATCTGTGTCAGGTCGATGAACTAGGTCGCCGTAGGGGGCCATGGAATGAGCTCCATAATTCTATGAAAAGCTCTACCAGTGCGCCGGAAATATTTATAAACAGAGGGGTCCGCCTCTGATTTTTAGGGTTCCGTACCCAAAAGGTACAAACGGAACCCTATTACTGAGACTCCGCTGTCTGTCTGTCTGTCTGTCCGTCTGTCACAGGGCTCTATCTCTTGAACCGTAATAGCTAGACACTTGAAATTTTCACCGATTATGTATTACTGTGGCCGGTATAACAACAAATAATAAAAATAAAAAAAGTTAAAAATGAAATGGGGGTTGTCATACAATAAACGTGTTTTTTCAGCGTTTGAAAACACAATGTTTTTACAAACGGAGGTACGGAACCCTTCATGTACGAGTCCGACTCGCACTTGCCCGTTTATTTGTTTGTTACTCTCCTAGCCACAAGCCTCTTTGCGTTCAGCAAAATCTCGAGACTTGAGGTGAGGTACCTAGTTTAGATTAGGAAAGCGTTTTTAGAAATTTAGAAATGATATGTCAGATTTCGGCAGTATTTGTAATTTCAAAGAAATTGCACATACAACGTGGAAGGGACATACCCGTAATAAATCAAACCACGGTATATACTAGACTAATATAATGAAATTAAAATAACAGCCAAAGAACAAAAATACATTTCGACATTTCCATACAAAAGTGTGCAGCCGTCCGGGCGATATGTATTCCCATTCAAATCGCCCGGACGGCACACGACATTCTCATGTTGATTTTTTTTTGGTTTTTTGACTGTTATGTAAATTTCATTTTACTTTAGTGATCTAGTTAGTCTGTTTGATTTATTACGGGTACCACAAATTCTCTACCAGTCAGCCTTTAGGAAAAACAGAAATTAAAATATTTAGCGACAGACGCTGTAATCAACTACATACATACATATATGTACGTACATACACACACATATATTTTTTCAACTTGGCGGTGGATTTTAAATACCAGCACGAACGCTACTCGTAGGTACATGTCCTCATAATTTTATTACTCAATTCCTTTAGCTATCTCCAGTGTTTGTATCATCATTATATCAGCCACAGGAAGTCCACTGCTAGATATGACTCAGTGATTTCCTGCAACCTTGCTAAGGTCGTCCGACCACCTAGTAGGTGGGTGACCTACGCTGCGCTCATCGACATAAAACAGCGATCTTGAGCCTTCTTTTGAGGCCCATAGTAAGGGATCATGTTTTAGGTACGTAATTACCTTATAGCTCTTTGGCTGCGCTTGCCGGAACGTGGCCGCCATACGACACAGCCTCATCAGCAATCGATTCTGCGTGCCGCTGCGCTATGTCAGCGAACTTAGTTCTTCTACAAATCTCCTCTTTTCTGATCCGATCACGTAAGAGAAACACCAAGCATATAGCCCTCACCATAGCCCGTTTGGCAACCTTGAGCCTTCTTATGAGATCCATAGTAAGGAACCACGTTTTAGAGCCGTAAGTCATTATTGGTAACACACGTGTTTGATATCATTATTATGCATTATTGTCCTATTTACATTATGTAGCCCTGGCTGCGTGGGCATTCTTTCGATCCCCTTGTACTTAAGGGAGGCAGCGCCACATTGTTACATAAGTACCTTAAGTATTATGTATGCTAAATGTCACCTCAATCAACCGATTGTTTAATGTATACCTATAATGTTTGTTCGGGTAACCACCCGAACAAACATTATAGATATACATTAAACATTGCAAGTTAAATAAAAGTTTGTTAAATAGATATTAAACATTTTATTCTGTTTTAAAATATTTAATATACTTATCAACTAATTTTTGTACATTGTCAGCCTAGAAATAAGTATATTATGTAATAATTTAAAATGTGCGCCTAAAGTTAAATAAAGTGCAATTTGTTTTCATGGATCACTGTTATTGAAGGTATCCATTTCCGTTTCGATTGCTTCGGAAATTATATACGTACATCTTGAACTGAATGCAATTTCCTGTTCAGCAGTAAGCCAATCTATAGCATGTCCGTACTCGAATCTACATCTTATCAAAAGATTTACCTTTACTTTATTTAACTTCCGTGGAACTTCACCCGTCCACGGAAGGCCAACCGATTTTTTCATAATTTTCATAAATCCAAGATGGCCGCTGATTTTTAACTGCATGTGATTTGATTAAAACTTGGTGTTTCCGAGACTTTTTTGGGCCACGGTATTCGGACAAAAACTTTTTTGGAATCTAAGATGTCCTACAGAGAAATCCGAAGTGTATAAAATTTTGTATGCTGGGGTAAAGCACCCTGCGGAACTTAAAACTGCAGTCAGATTCTGGAACCCAGATCCAAGATTCTTTCACTGACTGCTGTCTTTGACTCTTTTTCAAAGAATTAAATGTTTTAATATTTGTTAATTATTTATCGTAATAAATAAAAATTTATTACGATGCCATTACCAGTTTGGACATTTTAGTGAGCATGGCAGGCTCGGGTTCACAGACCTTACTAAGAGGGAATACTAGGTTAATTTGTCTGTCACCCATTGATCGCAGTCTTTACATATTTTACATTAAGATACGAGAAAATCGAAATATAACTGAAGTATATTTATTTAAGCCACAGATCTGTATATCTCGTTTAACCACAGTTTAGTTTCATGTGTGAAGTGACGATTTTTTTAATATAAACTTCTTTATTATAAATAATCATTACCTAATTGTAGGTAGATATAGTAGGCATTTTCCATTAAACCTTTTATAACTCTTTTTGATTTTCCCATGGGTAGAAATGTAACCGTTTCAGGGTGTTTGTTGAATAGTTTTAAGTTAGATTTTCAAATATCACACTCTCAAACTTAAATATATTTCACATAGCGCGAAGAACCGATGGCCGATGGGGCAGAAAGGTTCTCGAATGGCAGCCACCTACCGGCAAGCGAAGCGTAGGACACCCAATTGCTAGGTGGTCGGATGAACTGAGCAAGGTTGTAGGAAAACTGTTTTTCTGTGTCTGTTTCTTATATTCATAAATGACATTGGCAAGTGTATCAAATATTGTAATTACTCATTATTCGCGGATGACATGAAAGTGTTTAAATCAATATCTACAACCGATGACACAAGGATGTTGCAAGAAGACCTAGATCGCGTAAGTGCTTGGTGCAACAATATTCTAATTACAATCAACCCAAGCAAATGTTACCACATCAAATTTACTCGTAAGAAGAAGAGGTTACAGAGTTGAACTTGAGGAAGTGGAACAGATTCGCGACCTGGGTGTGACTCTGGACAACCAGCTGAGTTTCATACCCCATTATGACGCTATAGTCTCGAAATCATTCCAGATGCTTGGCTTTATAAAACGCAATACGGCAAATTTCAAGAACACTGGGACTCTAATAACATTATATAATGCACTAGTCAGAAGCCACCTTGAATTTGCAAGTGTTGTATGGAATCCTGGTTATAAAAAGCACGCCGACAATATTGAGCGCGTCCATAGAGCATTTAAACGACATTTGGCTTATAAAACTACCAACTTTAGTTATAAAAGGGAATACAGTGACCGATTGTCGAAGTTTAAGATGACATCCCTGAGTGATCGCCGCAAAATGCTAGATTTAGTATTCCTACACAAGCTTGTCCACGGTACAGTAGATTGTCATCACGCTCTCGAAAACATCGGTCTCACAGTACCTCGACCAAACACCCGTAGAAAGGTCGCAGGAACATATGTCATCCCCGAACAAACACAAACCTTGGCAAGCACGCGCCCTTACCAAGAATGCTCTCCACTTATAACAAAATGAGTACAAAATTATGACCTGGACATTTACCACGACTCGTTATCTAAATGTAAATCTAAATTACAGTCATCCCATCTAAACGAAAATGCATGTTAAGTTTATTTCAATATATTTCTAATATTTTATTTAAATATTCACATTCATAATTTGATTAGCTACAAAATTTAAATTCCAATATTTATACTTAATACTTAATTATACCTATTACTACTGCTTTAATTATTTTAAGAATGTTGTGTTCACCTGTAATTGGGTTGCATGCTAGTACATATGTGAAACGATAATTGTAAGTTTTTGTCGTGTAACCTGTTGGTGTACCTAATAAATAAAATAAAATAAAACGCTGAATGCAGGGCGCTTCCAATCGGTCGTTTTGGAAATCCTTGGTGGGAGGTCTATGTCCAGCAGTGGACTTCCTGTGGCTGATATGGTGATGATGATGAGATTATCAAAGACCGCGCCCCAATCTGAAATTCGTCGAAACGGTTATGGTTATAGAGACTTCTATTTAGGAGTTTGAGTTTCGGTTACGGATACGTAACCGAAACTCAAACTGTTCCATATCATCCCTGATTTCAATTCATCGTAGTATCTACCAACTTGCAACTTGGGACTGCGCAGTTTCGTCCCTGTCTAGCTATCTCTTTTACTCTTTAGTATTGAGTAACCATCGCATTCGCGTATGCGAGGGGTAGCTGCTTCTATTTTTAGACATGGAATTTTACTATTTCGAAGGTTAAGTTTCATTATCCAGCTCTCAGACGGAGGTATCATATTATGTCGAAATGTCTAAGTGGCAGACTGTCTTATTCTTACCAAGTGTTTTAATAACTAATACTCGTCACAGCCTCCGTGGTCCAGTGGTCAAGGCGTTCGCCTTGTGAATCGGAAGTCGTTGGTTTAAATCCCACTGGGAAGCATACTTTGTGAAAAGTTGTTTCCAGTCTGGTTAGGATATTGCAGCCATGAGTAACCTGATTATCCGAAAAGAAAGATGATTCCGTGCTTCGGAAGGCACGTAAAGCTATGGGTTCCAAACGCCATCTAGCGTTTGTATCTTAAAATTGTTTTTGGTCTACTCTTTAGTTTACGGAGGTCAGACGGTAGTCGCTCTGTGTAATCTAGTACCAGTAATCTAGTCAAATCACCTAGGTTAGGTAGAGGATCCCAGGCTCTTCATTATCGCTGAGGATGTAACCGGGAAAACGCTCGGATAATGATGAATAATTAATACTGGTGTTAGATTTTTTGAGCTGCTAAAGGCATCTGATGTGATGGCAGTCATTGGCCAGCATACACACTATTGATCTAATGTCTTAAGCCAACAATTGTTTAATCTAGCTTTAGAAATCATAGTTATTATTAAGACTCACCTTTGTAGAAAAGAAAAATAAACGTTTTTATTATTATTTTGGTACGCTTTTCAGCCACGGGTCCAAGGGGACCCGGTCCTTTGAGGCATTCATGGGGCCAAAGCCAACATGAAGAGGCCTAAAAGGCCTTACCTTTTTATCTAAAAAGTGAGATGGCTGCATCTAAGGAGGTCTATATATCCCTTAATGTACCATTGAGATGCACTAACGGACAGTCCTCCATAGCTGCCGAACTATTGCCAGGGAGGGATTAACTTAGTTTGGGCTTTGTGGATGGGATGTTAGTGGACCCGATAACTGGGTTATGGAGTGAGACACGGACATCTACCTTAAAATCTATCACAACATTTTTAGTCTTGTAGATGGTGACTTACTGCTCGTTGGCTACACTGCCTGTGGGCTCCCTATAACTGTAGCCACGAAGATGAGGCCAGGGCGCAACACAATGTGAGCAGCTGAGGGTGTCGAGAGGTGCGGCTCCGGTTTCACCATCACGGGGCTTACCCCCGAGAGCGGATTTCCCCGTTATTACGCCATTACGTGCAATACACTTCCACCCTGGAGCGTAGATATGTTCTGCTCTTGAGACTCCACTCTGGCCGGCCGGTTAAGGCAAGACAGAGGCGAGGGATGTGCAACTGTGTGTATGTGTGTGTGTAAGCGCATATGTGTATGGTCCCCCTAGAGGTAGGGTACGTGGTATCGCCACTCACCACCAGCTCGCCACAAGCTGGCCTGTGTTGACTGACTTAACTGGGAATCCTGTGGGCAATGGGGTCGTCACGTCCTGACGCCGTTGACTGACTGCACTGGGAATCCAGTGGGCGATGGGGTCGTTACGTCCCGACGCCGTTGACTAACTGCACTGGGAATCCAGTGGGAGATGGGTTCGTCACGTCCCGACGCCGTTATTATTATTATGTCGGTACGCTTTTCAGCCACGGGTCCATGGGGACCCTTGTCCTTTGAGGCGTTCATGGGGCCAAAGCCAACATGAAGAGGCCTTTTAGTACCTTTTTATCTAAAATGTGAGATGGCTGCATCTATGGAGGTCTATCCCTTAATGTACCATTTATGGACACTGGACAGTCCTCCATAGCTGCCGAACTATTGCCAGGGAGGGAATAACTTGGTTTGGGCTATGTGGATGGGATGATAGTGGACCGAATAACTGGGTTATGGAGTGAGATACGGACATCTGCCTAAAAATCTCTCACAACAATTTTAGCCTGGTAGATGATGACTTACTTATTATTATTATAATGTGCAGGTTTCCTCACGATGTTTTCCTTCATCGGAAGCAGTATTAGTAGCAGCATTAGTAAAGATGACAAAAATATGTCTTTTTAGGGTTCCGTAGCCAAATGGCAAAAAACGGAACCCTTATGGATTCGTCATGTCTGTCTGTCTGTCCGTCCGTATGTCACAGTCACTTTTTTCCGAAACTATAATAACTACACAGGCTGACTTTTTATCCACCTGCTAAATTTTTGGAGCAAGTTCAGTCCATGATACTGAACTACTTTCTATAAAAAAAGTTATTAAAAATCAATAAAAAATTTTCGTCCTCCCATACAAAATCCGTTTGGCTGAGCGTTGATTCGTATGGTAGGTCGAAACATTTTTATCGATTTTCGAAAGTCAGCCTGTATACTGTTGAAACTTGGTAAGTAGATGTATTCTGTGAACCGCATTAAGATTTTCACAAAAAAATAGAAAAAAAAACCAATAAATTTTGGGGTTCCCCATACTTAGAACTGAAACTCAAAAATTTTTTTTTTCATCAAACCCATACGTGTGGGGTATCTATGGATAGGTCTTCAAAAATGATATTAAGGTTTCTAATGTACTTTTTTTCTAAACTGAATAGTTTCCGCGAGAGACACTTCCAAAGTGGTAAAATGTGTCCCCCCCCTGTAACTTCTAAAATAAGAGAATGAATGAATGAGAAACCTATGAGCCATAAAGACATTTATAAAAAAAATGTTTACAACATGTGCATCAAAATTTAAAACTAAATTGACAGAATGGCTTTTGGAACACTGTTTTTATTCCTTAAAAGAATATATGACACATTGTGAGTCAAAAAAAAATAAATTACTAGATAATTTCATTTAATTCCTATCTAGTAATTTGTTTTAATGTATGCCCTGTGACGTTTTAATTAACTAATATAAATATGACATACTTACTTTAATCTTAATATGTATTAAAATTCAATTAACTTATTTCACTGTATGCAACTATATGTAATGTAAACTGTATAAATTTAAATTTATGTAATGAAATAAATATGAATACCTAGATATTTTTTTGATTGTAAAATATTTGCATGTCTGTTCTCAGACTAATACATGTAAGTACTAAACTATGATGACAACAACTTGTAACACTGTATTTTGGCAAATAAATGATTATTGATTATTAATTGATTATTAAATGATAAAACTAAAAAAAATATATGATGTACATTACCATGCAAACTTCCACCGAAAATTGGTTTGAACGAGATCTTTTAAGTAGTTTTTTTTAATACGAGTACGTGATAAATCGTAAACCGCAATTTACCTTAGTTAAAAAGTAAAGGGGGTCGTCATACAAGAAACGTGTTTCTTCAGCGTTTTAAAACATTGTACGGAGGTACGGAACCTTCATGTACGAGTCCGACTCGCACTTACCCGTTTATTTTCTTACGGTTTTGTGTTCGATTAATGATTTTGATTTGAATATTAATAAATCTAGGGGGTGCAATATTAACCTGTAGTATCATGAAATTAAAATAACAGTATTAAAAATAGGCTTTAATTAAAAAAAAATATACAGGGTCTAAAAAAATTACTGAAACTATTTTAAGGGTGGATTCAGTCCATGATACTGAACAACTTTCCCCAAGGAACATATATCGTTATATACAAAAGTGGTGTAGCCGCCTGGGCAATTTGTATGGTAACGTCGTTTTTTTTAGTTTTTGACTGTTATTTTAATATCATTATAAGTGATCTAGTAAAATCCGTTGTTCTATTTATTACGTATATATGTCAATAATATTACACGTTGTATGATTTTCTTTTGCGCTTATTTCTACAGCAGGTTCCGGGTTCGGAATACGATGTCCCCAAAAAATATGCAGCATATTTTGTTAAAAAGTAATTTATTATACACATTATGGCCTGGAATTGCTGTAGAATGCTTGTAAAACCCCCTTGACTACGGTCGCACTAAATGTTTCTATTATGGAAGAACTCATCATACGTACTTACTCCTTAATTTATTGTGTCCGAGTGTCCGACGCGACGTGACTTGAACAAGACAGTCTCGAAAAAGCCATACCATCAGGCAGTCTCAGTGAAGTTAAGTTATTAACATTTAAAACTAAGAAATCTTTGAAATATAGACGATTATAGTAGCGATTATATGAGATTTTCTTAAGGATTTCATAGTGTGCAGAAAGAGAACATATGTCAAATAAAATACTATATATAGACTACTCCTTGAGTACCTAAACAGAATAGCGTCAAATTCCGTCCCGGCGGAGTTAAATCCAAAAATCAAAATCAAATATTTATTCAGTAATTAGGCCTTTGCAGGCACTTTTATACGTCAATAATTTTAGGGTAGGTACAATACGTGTAATGTTTATTTATATCTAAATTATTTTTTCTTTGTTTAAAAGCTACCGATATTAGCGTTTCGCAACTACTGCTGATAAGAAACGCCAAAAGAAACTCATTTACACATTATTGGTCGTTAAGTTAAATGCAAACAAAACTGTGCGACCTCCAAAACGCAATCAATTTTTATATCAACGACAAAGGAGCAATGAAAAACAAATGAGAGAAAAATAATACGGGGACTTCAAAGAACTTATAATTTATTTATACGTTTGAGGCTGTTTGTGGGCGGCTATTTATGTATCTAGCTTTTATGTTTGATATTGAAATTCTTGAAACGCTCTCAAATATGAGTAAGACGTTCTCTTTTATTTAATTGAATTTACAATTGTAGGAAGAAATATGCTTTTATTTCTTTTTATGATTGAGAATATAACTGAATAATTCCCTCTTAGTAAGTCTGTCTGTGAGCCCGAGCCTGGCATGCTCACTAAAATGACCAAACTAGTGTTGGCGTCATCGTGGATAGAGTCGCTGGCGCTCTGCAGAGTTGGATTAAATGTCAAGAGCGCCCTAGGCAAGCACCTTTTGGGTGCCCCTCTAGTGGCCATGTTATAAATTTTAACTAATTAGTACTAGTAATAGTAAACATTGATGACTGTAGTTAGCCGTTCTACGTGTAATAGAGGTTTTTATTTGTCTCATTCATTAAATAGCTGATACCCAGTTTAATTTTTAAAGCTTGCGCTCGCGCCCCTCTGCACGTGCCTTTTTTGCCTTAAGGATAATCCGCATCTGGGTCGCTGGATTTCCTCTAACATGGTTGAGTTCAGCAATGGCTGATCCACGCGTCAACTCGTGAACAGGTGCCGCCAGTAGGGACTGGTGAGCTCGGCTCCGTTTTCAGGGTTCCGTACCCAAACGGTACTATTACTATATTACTAAGACTTCACTGCCTGTCTGTCTGTCTATCACGAGGCTGTATCTCATAAACCGTATTGTCCGTGATAGCTAAGCAGTTGAAATTTTCACAGATGATGTACTTCTGTTGCCGCTATAACAACATTACTAATAAAAACAGAATAAAGTAAATATATAACGTTTTTCGTTCGATATTAAATAAAGTGTTTAATATTGTATAGATAATGGTACCGAACCCTTCGTGCGCAAATCTGACCCTCACTTGGCCGGTTTTTTTTATTTAAGGCTATTCAGTGTTACTTATTTCTGTAAATTGGATTTTCACTCGTTCGCAAGCTTTACATGTTATGTCGGTCAATTATTAAGCAATTTCCATAACAGTCTTGCCCAATATTATGGCGTGGAAAATTTTGTCCCATAAAAGCAATGTCGTCTGAAAGATTCAGTATGTTACGAACACTAATACCTAACCTAACATAGTAAGTAGATGACAGAGTCATAACAGTTTTGGGTTCTCTTCCATTCATGAATGCTTTACGTCATCCCCCGGCCGGTTGTGGGGGCGCGGTCCCCCCTGACTGAGCAGCAGGGGTGGTGACGTCAAAGCTTTCGTGCAACAAGTGTTTCTAAAGAAATATACTAGGTTCACCTCTGTATTCGGAGCAAGCTATTTTTAACTGATCGAAGTATTGATAAAGTAATTTCTAGTATATCAGAGCAGCTGGCTCTTTTGGGCCTTGGCATCCTTTACGCTTTATTGTAACCCCACTGTGAATCAATACTATCAAGGACGGGGAAGTTACTAAAAATATATTTTTAGTCTACATTCATGTCATCCAATTTTTTTTTTAAATGTTATAGGGCGGCAAACGAACAACCGGGTCACCTGATGGTAAGTGATCACCGCTGCCCATGGACAACTGCAACACCAGGGGTGTAACAAGAGCGTTACCGGCCTTTAAGGAAAATATAGACTCGTTTTTTGAAGGTTTCAATTGCAGAGACATTGTTTCTATCAAGGATTTGCAACAGAGCATTTAGATCTTGCGGCTCTAAGCATTCAGAGCCTAGGGCCGAAAGATTCAAAAGCCACTTTTTGCATGATGGTGGGCGCGAAGGTGGAACAAGGAATCAAAATAGTGATGGGTGGCTAGCCGCACCGCCTACTAACATTTACATTTTCGCGATTCCTTCGATCGGCTTCTACGATCTGCACGGGAAGAGAAGCAGCTAGTAACGTTTAAGTTTTTTCTTTTCTCCCAGACCAGCATGGAAGATAATACTCAGATAATCTCAGCCTTTCAATATCAGCTCACCGGAGTGGGTTCTTTTCACATTCGTTTATTGTCCAAGCTATAAAGCTCTGGAACGCCTTACCAGTTGATGTTCGGAAGGCTAAAACCCGCTTTTCATTTAAAAAACAGGTGAAAGCACATTTTCTTAAACAACTGTCAGATAATTCTTAGTGTATGTAGTATATGTGAGTAGTATATCTTAGTATAATAATAGTGTGTAAATTAAGTAAAATTTATCACACGATATACGGAATATTCAAGTTAGTTTTTATTTTATATTATATTCATTAACTATTTAAGAAAGTCCTTAAATTTACTGCAAATAACAATCAGTGGTAACACTTATCGAGCCATTCGTGACGTAGTCTTGGCTTGGGCCATAGCGGTAAGTGAATATGTTGATCTATTATGTACCATGGGTATGGATTTCCTGCCTATTCAACATTTGCTACTCGCAGAGACATCTTTGAAGTGTCAGTAGAGTCAATTGAGTAAAGTGCGCCATCTGCCGACGCTCAAAGCTCCCATTCAAAGCTCCGTGCTCCGAAGCACGGAGGATCTTGAGAATTTTTAATGCTGCTTGTGGTTAAATCCAAGTGCGGACCGCGCCCGATGTCGCTTAACTTGCGAAAGTGTCATAATGCATATTCGCGCCGGGCAACCAACCTACTTATATCGAGATTATTGTCTTGACACTTGTTCCAAATTCAAATTCAAAATATCTTTATTATCATAGCATATTTATATTATCTCTTATTACATAATAGTTGTACGTAGCATATTATTAGTCTGTGATAACAGTCACTTTGTTTTGTTTTGCACAAATGTTGACGTCAAATCGTTACTTACAGCTAAGTTTAGTGCCGTTTCCTAGGCGCTAGTGCAGAAGAAGCGGCAACAAAGTGCACTGCAGCATTTTCTCCAAAGACGTTTAGTACAAAACATCGTCATCATTAGTCTCTTTTAGTCTCCACTGCAGGAGCACGACTCCCCAAGTCTCCCTCTCTGTACTACCAGAGCCATATATTAGCAAGAGCAATCAGAGGATTTGGCCTTCACTCTCTACGCTGGCCAGACGGGTTGGAGAGGTCTCATTGATGTCTATAAGATTTGCTTACTTTTGGCTATTATAGATATGTCGCAGTTGGATGGTATAAACCGCTAATTCATGAAACCTCTAGTTGTTTGGCATTACAGCTCGGTCTTGTTAAACAGCAGAATATCGTTCAGCTGGATTGTCTAAGATTGCGCAACGTGTTACGTTCATTGAAACCGCTAACCACGTTTCCAAACGGCTAGCGGTTTTGTGAAACAGTAGCGGTAATCCGCTGTTTGACGAAACTGTTAAACAATCTAACTGCTACACATGCATGATAAGGATTTGGTGTAGGGTTACCATAATGAAATATAATTGGGTGTCTATTAGATTAGAATAAAGATTTTTTCGACATCGAATTTCATTTCCCAGAAAACTATTCCACGATTTTGATTGCTATAGGTTTGCCCTAAACTAGTAAAATGGATAGAACTTTTCTAGTGTATATATAGTGTAGTATAGTGTATGGATAGAACTTTTCTAGCGTGTATATATAGTGTCATTTTCAAGTTGAAGTTATATATATACTTACTTTATATACATCGCTTATTGCTATGATTTAGATTTTTGCCCATCCCCTTGATGAACGTGTGTTGGTCGCAGCGCTAACCTAACCTAACCTATAGGTGTACCCTAACCTAGTAAAATGAATAGAACATTCCTCCAGCACTCGCCGGCCGCTGCCGCAACACGTTCGCTTCGCTCGCTCGCCATTGCCACTTCGTAGGCATTCTAAATTGTATATAATTTCTTTAAATCAAATTGTTCAACAACTTCTCTAGCCGCAAGGATGAATACAAATCGTTCATTCCATTCCACGTATTAGGGTTCGCTGTTTTACAAAACCGACCTGTAATGCCAAACAGCTAGAGGTTTGGTGAATTAGCGGATTATACCATTCAACTATAATCCGCTAATATATATAATCCGCTGTATGGGAAACTCTAATTCTGTCTAGGGTAAGGGGACTCTTAAGTTCTTTATTATAATTTTAATGACGATTATTGATAAGAAAACGCTAATGCATATCAAATGAAAGGGCTCGTTATGAGGATCTCAAATATATTTTTGTTATAATTATAAAATAAATAGTTTTGATTTTATTCATGAAAGAAGACGAAAATTGACCATCCCCCCCCCCTGATCTCCGAAGTTACTGCGAGCCTAAAATTTTGAAAAAATACAAAATATAGTTCATTGCTTGTAGATAACAGGAAAACTTATAAATATTCAATCAATTGTACGGAACCACTGATGACAAGATGACACTATAAATACTTACTGATGCCTTACTGAGCTAGAAAAAAAAGTTCAAATGTGATGAAAATATATCGGTAATCAGATAAACAAAAACTGAAAGAAAACTATTTTATTAAATAAAATAAATTAAAATTAAGAGTTTATAGCCAAATAAAAATAAAATCATTTAAAATTAAACTAAAACCAAGTATTAATTTAGAAATCTTAGAAATTTTGTTCGTGCGGCTTGATGCCAAGCATACTGCGTCCTTTTTGAGTTTTTGTTTGAAATGACCAGTACAGCAGAACGGCTATTTTACCTGCCTATCTATATAGGCAGGTATGTACCTATCACGTATTATTAAAAGCCGCGTCAACTCACCTCAAGTAGGACTAGGGACTGATCAGCTCGGCTTCGGTTTTTTAAGACTGTTCAGTATACTTATTTCTGTTAATTGGATTTGGCACTCGTTCGCAAGCTTTACATGTTATATTGTGATAACATTGTATTAGGCATAATCACTACATAGTATAAAACAAAGTCGCTTCCCACTGTCTGTCCCTATGTATGCTTAGATCTTTAAAACTACGCAACGGATTTTGATGCGGTTTTTTTAAATAGATAAAGTGATTCATGAGAAAGGTTTGTATGTATAATACATACCCGTGCGAAGCCGGGGCGGGCCGCTAGTATTTTTGTAAACTGACAAAGCCCTTATGGCGCGTAGGCGTCCAATTCTGTGTAAATAAATAATTTCTTTCAGCATTTCTTGTCAGCAGTGGTCGTTGCGAAACGCTGGTATCAGTAGCTAAAAAAAATTATTAAATATAAATAAATATAACACGTAATGTACACAAAAATTAAACGTGTAAAAGTGCCTGCAAATACCTAATAACTATTTTGATTCTTGATCTTGCCTGCCAGTCTCAGTAAACATTAATAAAATATGAAGAACCTGAATTTGACGGCATTTCAATATATTAAATTAGATATAACACAGAGGGCTGACCTCTATCTGGCTCAAAAGATTAGCATTACTATTCAACGTGGCAATGCTGCCAGTTTTCTGGGCATATTACCACGGGGCAGCGATTTGCCAGGTCTTTTTTATTTATAAGTAGTTTTAATTAAATAGTTTTAGTAAGTTTTTTCTTTTTTTAATTAATTTGTTAATACCATCTTTCTCGATATGATACAAAAGTTATTTTGAATGTTTTATATAAAGATTATGTTGTTAGAAAATATAATCTAAATATATTTTTTTGTACAAGCTTTTATTGTGGGGCCTGAGTAACAATCATCATGAAAAATGTAATAAGCACAAGCTGGTGTTGTGTCGTTTTATTACAGAGTTCCTGAGCCACCTTTAGGCTCCGTCATCAGATCAGCTTCTTGTTATAATAATACTTTATTTTAATCTGATATTTGATATTGATTTAGCATACAAAATCTAATTTCAATCGTAAACCAGGATGTGGCTCAAATTTAACTTGCTAGATTTGCTAAATAGAAGCTTCTAAAAATAGAGAAACTGGTTCAAGATTTTTCCTAAAATTATTTTCTGCCATACTACTACTACTACTGCTATTTTGTGGGCAGTTTAAAATAAACGGGCAAGTGCGAGTTGGACTAGTACATGAAGGGTTCCGTACCACCGTACAATGTTTTAAAACGCTGAAGAAGCACGTTTCTTGTATGATGACCCCCTTTAATTATTAACTTTATCTTATTTTTAACATTTTTTGTTATAGCGGCCATAGTAATACATAATCGGTGAAAATTTCAGGTGTCTAGCTATTACGGTTCAAGAGATAGAGTCTGTGACCGACGGACAGACGGACAGACAGACAGACAGCGGAGTCTCAGTAATAGGGTCCCGTTTGTACCCTTCGGGTACGGAACCCTAAAAATGTATTCAAAACAACATGTAAAGTTCAATTTTGTTAGTAGCCATATTAAACTATGATCCATATTTACCCACTAGATTTCTTTCAATTAATACTTATTATAAATTAACTGGCAGCGTTACCCGTATGATAAAATTTTAGACAATCCCAGGGGAACCTCACATTATAATTAACCTCAGGATACAATACAATACCCTTTATGGCACAAAAGAAAACTACAGGATATAATTACCTTAAAACCAAGATGTGCGCAAAAGACGGCCTTATCGCTAATAATTTTTTCCAGGTAATTACCTGCGCCCTATTTATTCGCTTAAATAGAAAAAAAGAGAAGTGACGGGAAATTAGGTAGTGCCGGGTGGTGAATATAATAAACACACTTATATTTAATAATTATAATAGACATATAGATAATACTTAAATACATACAACTTAAGAAAAAATAACAGGACAAAATGAAGAAACTAAGTGGAAACAAGGGAAGGATATTTATTTTCCATAAGGATAGAAAATGAGATTTTACTTGGGATTGGAAGCTGTTAACTAGGGATAAATAATATTAATCTATAATTAACTGTTTAAAGCTGGTATGCGCTGCTAGTTTATACAAATAATCTAAGGAATAACTGTATATGCATACCTATTTACATATAAATTAAACACTATTATTTTATTCGCAAATGCTGAGCAAAAGACTTCAACGCGCTCGTCTGACAGACTGTTGGTAATTCAGACAAAACTTCAACTCTTACATCGTTATTATTATGAAATAACAAGCGAAATGTTCGAATAGAATATAAAAAAAAAACAATAAGTTCGAGAGAGACCACAGCTGTGAGCGTTACAAACATTTATATTTTAGATTTCTACCTGTGCACCGCTGGCTTTTCTCGGAATGGTGAGTGACTCGTATTGAACAATAAATAGTAGATACCTTTGGCGGCCATTATCTCGGCATCATCATCACGCAGACACGGTGGGAGCTTTCAAAGCTGCGGGGAGGGATCTGGTCGTGCGGGGAGGGGCGCGGGGCGGCGTGAAAGCCTCCGCCTGCTAGTGCCGCGCTGACCGCGACGCAGCCCGCATGCCGCTTCCGCCACAAGCGCCAACTGTCAATCGACGAGAAACATAACTTGAAAGTGTGCCTAACTCGTGATAACCAATTGTTGGATTAGTGCTACGGTTTTACTGAGTGCCCAGATACGAACTAGTGATAGACCGGTGGTTGCAGTGTGCGTGTCACGTGTGTTTACGAATGAATTTGTCGGCGTAGGCGCATCGGCGGGTCGCACTCTCCGTGAGATATTCGTGCGCGAGCAAGTCGCCGCGGCCATGCTGCATACCTGACGAGAGCGAGTGCGCGGCTTTGCGCGAACGAGACACAGCGAGTGCTCCCGGTGGACTGTAAACTTTCGCTGACGAGGATAAAGTTTGCAATGTTTTTATCGGTGTCATGACGAGGATGGAATTATGGCACGTGGCGCTGATGGCGCTGGCGACACTCGCCGGCGCGAGCGTCGGCGTCGCCTCCGAGCAGATGCAGTCCCGGGCCGTCGACACCGGCGTCGACCTTCGCGTTCCTGAGGACCAGCCCATTGGAACCATAGTTGGAAAAATCCCGACGAAAACTGGCTTTACATACCGATTCAATGAACCTCCGAAAGAGTTTATCCTAGATCCAGTCAGTGGTGAAATCAAAACAAATATGGTTCTAGATAGGGAAACTGTGGACCGCTATGCATTTGTTGTTTTATCAAGCCAGCCCACCTATCCCATAGAAGTGAGATTGCGTGTGACAGATGTAAATGACAATTATCCTGAGTTTCCTGAACCTAGCATAGCTGTTGCTTTTTCTGAGAGTGCAGCCGCTGGGACCAAATTGTTGCTCGATGCTGCAACTGATAAGGATTTAGGCGAAAACGGAATAGCTAATGACTATAGAATAGTAGACGGAGATAACGAAGGAAAGTTTCGTTTGAATGTTACCGTCAATCCAAGTGGCCAAACATCATACCTCCATCTTGAAACAACTGGAAAGCTAGACAGAGAAACAAATGATTTTTATATTCTGAACATATCAGCACGTGATGGTGGCAGTCCACCTAAGTTTGGTTATCTTCAAGTGAATGTTTCAATTTTAGATGTTAATGATAATCCTCCTATATTTGATCAAAGTGACTTTTCTGTATCTTTAAATGAAAGCGTGCCTCCTGGAACAACTGTTCTAAAAGTAACAGCCACGGATAGTGACTTAGGTGATAATAGTAAAATTACATATGAAGTAACGGATACTGAAAAACAATTTGCAGTGGATCCAGAATCTGGTGTTATAACTACTATAAAAAAATTGAACTGTCCAAAATACTGTACAAATACTACATGTAATATGACTTGTGTTTTGACGGTGATAGCAAAGGATCATGGTGTTCCTCGTCAAGATGCTAGAACCTACGTTACTGTTAATGTTATTGATGCTAATGACCATGATCCTGTCATCACTTTTACTTACGTACCATCAACAGCAAGTTTTGCTACAGTAGACGAAAATGCAAAAAACGGTTCTCTTGTAGCCGCAATAACAGTGAGTGACATGGACGCGGGATTGAATGGAATCACAAGTATACGTATCGCATCAGGAAATGAACTTAATCATTTCCGATTAGAAAATTCCTCCAGTGTCTATATAGTGCATGTAAACGGGATTCTAGATCGAGAGGAAATTAGTAAGTACAATTTGACTGTAGTAGCAACAGATAGAGGTTCGCCACCACGAACAGCTACTTCTTATCTTGTAATTCACGTGAATGATGTAAATGATCACGAGCCCGTTTTTGAAAAATCTGAATATTCAGCAGTCTTAAGTGAGCTGGCTCCTTCTGGAACCTTTATAGCTAGTATCACAGCCACCGACGAAGATACTGGAGTAAATGCCGAGATTTTCTACGATTTTTATGACGGCAATCATTTTCAATGGTTTGATATTGACCATGTTACAGGATTAGTTACAACGAAATCGGTTTTGGACCGTGAAGTTCAGGGTACTGTGGAGCTGAACGTTTCAGCAAGGGATGGAGGGCCAAATCCTAAGTGGGCATATACGCGTTTGAAAATAACAATATTAGACGAAAATGACGAAGCCCCTACTTTTCCCCAGGTGCATATAAATGCGTCATTGCATGAAAATATTAAACCAGCAAAAGAAATATTGATATTGACCGCTTCTGATTACGACCAGGGAACTAATGGTTCCGTTTCTTATTATTTACCATCAAGTATTGAAAGAAAATACCCATACACGTTTACCTTGGATCCAGTCACTGGTCAATTGAGCACACTTATCGAACTGGATAGAGAAAAAATACCGATGTACGAGTTACAAGTTCTTGCCAAAGATCAGGGTTTTCCACCACAGTCTTCAACAGCTACAATCTTCTTGAAAGTTTTAGACGTCAATGACAATGATCCCGTTTTTTATCCCCAACGATATATAGAGACTATAAACGAAGATTTGCCACCTGGAACTAATATTTTGCAAGTAAAAGCTTTTGATTTGGATGAAGGTGAAAATGCAAAGATTATGTATAAACTTGAAAGCGGCGGAGACGGATATTTTGATGTTGAGCCTTGGACTGGTAATATAGTTCTGCTAAAAGACTTCAAAAATGCTCCTTTAAAAGTGTATTCTATAAGAGTCTCTTGCAAAGATAAAGGTAATAGAGGGGCCTTTGAAGATGCAATGGTAGAAATTATAAAAAATTCTTATCGTAAAAACCTTGAATTTAATGACTTCAGTGGCTATAATTTTAAAATTCTTGAAGACAAAGGCACTGGTAAATCTGAAATTGGTCGTTTTGTCGGAAAAGTTAGTACAAAAAAATCATTAGAAACAGTATCTTACCACATATTAGAAGGAGACCCAAAACATGTCTTTAGAATTGATGAAAGGAGTGGAATTATAACAACAGACGCAAATATTGATCGAGAAGATAAAATGACATACCATCTGAAAATTATGGCTAAGAGTGGCGCTGCTTTTGGTTTTGTTACAGTAAATATATCTGTATTAGATGTTAATGATAATTATCCCATATTTATTGAAGATAAAGATGAAATTCATGTCCCTGAAAATATGGCTGTTGGCCAAGAAATTTATTATGCAAGGGCTGTCGACCGGGATTCAGGATCAAATAGAACTATATCATATAGTTTAAGTAGTAACTCTGAACACAATTTTAGAATTTCGGAAACTACTGGTGTAATCTACTTGAATAAGCCAATATCCAGTGAACCCGGAACTGCAAATCTGATAGAAGTGACTGCCAGTGATAATGGAAATCCATCTCTTTCTACAAATTACTCTATTACGGCTGTTATCGATGATGTTAATGATCATACTCCAATATTTGATCATACTTCATATGAAACATCTTTATTAGAGTCAACTCTTGTGAATACGAGATTTTTTGCTATTTTTGCGACTGACGCTGATCTAGGCATGAACGGGCAGATATCGTACTCTATATTGGATGGAAATACTGATGGGAAATTTGGTATATTTCCGGATGGATTTTTGTACGTGAAGAGTCCTTTAGACAGAGAAAAGCGAGATTATTATTCATTAACACTTGTTGCTTCTGACCACGGAATTCCACAGAGATCATCTCAAGTTCCTGTTGTTATACATGTATTAGATGAAAATGACAATAGCCCCAAATTTACTAATACTACTTTTATATTTAAAATAAAGGAAAATGAACCACCTGATACTTTTGTAGGAAAACTAACGGCTATTGACAAAGATATTGGTCGTAACGCTGAGTTAACTTTCAGTTTGCCTGTAACACAGAATGAATTTCGTATTGACTCAAGAAATGGTTTTATCAAAACATTAAAATCTTTTGACCGCGAAAGTTTAGCTCATACTAGTGGACAGAACTATATAACATTAACAGTCACAGTAAGTGATAATGGGAAAGTAAAATTATCCGATTCTGTGAGAGTGACAGTTTATATAACAGACGTAAATGATAATGCACCTATATTTACAAGGACACCGTACAAAGTAGACGTTTCCGAAGGAACAGCTGTTGGAGCTTCTATAATGCGAGTGTACTCATCGGATGCTGATGAAGGCCTTAATGGTGATACTTATTACAAACTCATTGGAGGAGATGATACAGGGAAGTTCTCACTCGATGAAGCAACAGGGCAGCTATTTATAAATAAACATCTAGACAGAGAAACAAATGACCATTATGTATTAACTGTATTAGCTCACGATTCTGGACAGTTCTTACGTTTATCGGCTACAACTACTATACGTATAAATGTTCTCGATGAAAATGATAATGCACCAGTCTTCACACAGTCAGAAATGGAAGTATTTGTTTTGGAAACGGAACCAATCAATAAGAAAATCATCCAGTTTCATGCAACAGATGCAGACTTAGGTATAAATAAAGAGGTGCAATACTCTATTACATCGGGAAACAGAAAAGAAGCATTTTTTATAGATAGTTACTCTGGAGAATTATTTTTGCATAAACAGCTAGACTATGAAGATTTGACTTCTTATACTTTAAATATAACAGCAACAGACAATGGAAGCCCAACTTTGTCATCAAGTATATCCTTTACTGTAAATGTGATCGATGCAAATGACAATGCACCCGTATTTACAAACACAGCTATTGTACGACAAATTAGAGAAGGCATACCGAAACATACGCCTATAGTTACTGTTACTGCAGAGGACCCCGATTCTGGTTTAAATGGAAAAGTATATTATTCCATCAAACATCAAGATCCAAACGACAACCAACGTCATTTTGCTATAAATAACATCACTGGAGTTATACACACTTTGTTACCTATTGACAGAGAAAGTGTCGATACGTTTAGAATAACGGTAGTTGCCTATGATAGAGCTGAACCACCTTCACCAAGACTATCTGCTGAAAAACTGGTAACTGTTATTGTTGAGGACATCAATGATAATGCTCCTGTGTTTGTTTCTATGAATGCTGCTGTAATAAGTACAGACCGGATGGGAAGAAGTGTCGGTCGAGGAATATTTATTATGAACGTTTTAGCTCGTGACTTAGATTCGGGAACTAATGGATTGGTCACTTACAAGCTTCTTCATGGTGGAAATGATTTATTTGACCTGCATAGAAGCAACGGTGCGTTAATTTTGCGCTATCCTCCATCGGCGCCTGAAGCTAGGTGGAATCTTGTCATCAAAGCTACTGATGAGGCTGTATTAAGTGAACAACGGAGCACAGAAACTTATCTGACTGTTATTTTGGGAGGTACTGAATTGGACGGTGTTGTTTGGACGAACGTTGGTTCTGTTTCCGTGGCTGAAAATGAACCCGCTGGCACTGCTATATTGAATGTAACTAATAACTTTAAATCTGGACTAGAATACTACATAGTGAATGTGACTGGTGATGGAAAACAAGTGGATAGGCTGTTTGATATAGATTCTTCATTGGGAATCCTGTCAACAGCTGTGTCTTTGGACCGTGAAGCTGGAATCGAGAAGTATGCTGTTGAGATTTGCGCCGTGTCTTCAGGGACACCTCTTAAAACAACTATGACCAAGGTAAGCTTACTCTTTTTCACCATATACTTTCTTAATAGCTCTTTCGAGTTACCATACTTGTGCTTGATATTTAAAATATTTACTTAGTACGTTTAAATTGGCGCAGTTTTCATTTGATTTGTGCCTCTGATTACTGAGATAAATTGAGCGATCGGGATCAAATGTGTACCTACCGATGTACTGCCCACACTTGACAATTCAACGCAGACAATCCAATTAACTTTGCACAATCGTCTGAAAGACAAAACACCGAGGCAAGCCGCTGTTAAAATAAAAATAAATTCAAAATAATACGCTCGTTAGCGTATGTCGAGCGGCGCGGTCTAATCGGGGGCTCTAAATTACGATAAGTCCCATCTCCGACTACGATATCTCAACATTCATTCTCAGACCTTTGGAAGATTAAGTATACGTAAAACATGAGTTTGTTTGTTATGCATTTTCAAAAGTTAATTAGGTGCGAGTGGATATTTTAAAAAATAATACTGCCATACACCGCTCTTAATTTAAGATTAAGCAATTTTATATATTTTCTTTTTACAAACTTTTTTTGTATATTTTATTAGATATTTTTTTAAATGTTTCATTACACGTGCATATAATGACGTATGCGTCTTCTCTCTAATTAAATGCAGGAAATGATGTGTATCTACTAGCATCATGTGTTGTCAAGGATTCTGTGTTGTATTTAGACATAAGTATATATGTATTAATGTAATTACTTTATGTATGGTATTGTTTATATATATTTCGTATATATATATATTGTATTGTATTATATATATTTACACTTACATGTATTTATGTGTACTTACGCCTACCACGGGAGATTTTTTTCTATTTATCCCGAAGGTTGACTGGTAGAGAATCCTATTAGCATTAAGTCCGCCTTCTGTACCATCTTGTTTTGGCAAATAAAGTTTGTAAATAAATGAATAAATATAATTAAGTTCAATAAAATAAGGCTACATAAAATGGAACTGCATTGAATCGGCTGAAACTCAGATCATCTGATCGCTCAACTTGTATGGGAAGTCAAACTTATTTTACATATATCGATATTATGTGTTATTATGTTCCATGGGGAAAGTTGTTTAGTATCATAGACTGAATTTACCCTTAAAATAGTTTCAGTATATTTTGTTACACCCTGTCACCTTCATGCACTTATCTGCCTAAAATTTCTAGCAATCCGCGATATGACAAAAAGTCAAATCAGACACTTTTTCTAATCGTCAAAACAAACATTTTCTATGGGGTTTGTATAAAATACAAAACTGTGACGTCATTTATATTTATATTTATTTAGTCATAGATTTTTCAAGTCAAATAGCGCTCTTGACATCAGTTTTTCTGCATTATTATCTCTAAAATCATGTTGAAAATGAATATGATCTATGACAAGTAACACTATTTTATGACGTTTTTAGGGTTCCGTACCCGAAGGATGCAAACGGGACCCTATTACTGAGACTCCGCTGTCTGTCCGTCTGTCACAGGGCTCTATCTCTTGAACCGTAATAGCTAGACACTTTAAATTTCCACCGATTATGTATTACTGTATTATTAAAAATAAAAAAAAGTTAAAAATTAAAGGGGGTCGTCATACAAGAAACGTGTTTTTTTCAGCTTTTTAACTAGATCTTTATAATGGCATTAACTAGATACTTGAAATTTTCACAGATTATGTATTACTATGGCCGCTATAACAAAAACTACAAAAAAAAAAAAATTAAAAATTAAAGGGGGTCGTCATACAAAAAACGTGTTTTTTAGGGTTTTAAAACATTGTACGGTGGTACGGAACCCTTCATGTACGAGTCCGACTCGCACTTGCCCGTTTATTTTTTCTTAACAGTACTAAATAATTTATTTTTGACTCAGTCATCTACCCAATACACGGTCTTTAATTGACTATGTTGCATTCTGTAACAGAAGACCTCCTAGAAGATAGTATATTAAACTTTTATGTAGAGCAAAGAGAAAAAAAAATACCTTTTTATAGAGATTATTTGGTAAAAACCCATCTTTTATCTCTTTCCCTCTTATCGGCATTTGCTGTTACTAGAAAACTTGTGACGACAAAATTAAAATGAAATTTAGACTTCTGGTTATTGACTTTTTTATTTAGTAGCGTCATACAGAAATACAGGGAGGCCAAAGAAAAGGTGGATGGAATGTGTTAACAACGATATGGCTTGTAAAGATGTAACAGTCGAAATGACAAAGGAAAAAACGAAATGGAAAAGACTAACATGCTGTGCCGACCCTACGTAGAGTGGGATAAGAGAAGCAAGAAGAAGGAGATACACGTCCTAGGGTACCGCTTTGACACTTCATTGCGTAATCTATACAGGGACTAACAAAATATACTGAAACAATTTTAAGGGTGGATTCAGTCCATGATACTGAACAACTTTCCTTCCAAGGAACATACATCGAAATATGAAAAATAATTTTTGACCTCCCATACAAGTTGACCGATCAGCTGATCCGAGTTTGTAGGGAAAGCCAAAAAATATTTTTCATATTTTGACATATGTTCCTTGGGGAAAGTTGTTCAGTATCATGGACCGAACCACCCTTAAAATAGTTTCAGTTTATTTTGTTAGACGTTATATACATACCTCTAATATGTCTTTAGATTTATGGGTGTCAAAGCGAAGGTGCATGAATGTACATAACCCTGTAATACATTATGTTTTATGGTTGTAAAAAAATATATAACATAACAATACCCGCTGTCGTGTGGTCATTTTCGCTGTAATATGTGACCTTCGAAACAAAGCCCCTCAGAGTCAAGTTATTTAAAAAAAAAGGAAAAAAAGAATTTAAAAGTAGTCCTCAGATCGTAAAACGATCTTGGTGCATTCGATTACAATTTGCTTCACCTTTGGCACATAAATGTTGAACTTGAGACTTCACTAACCACGCAGCTTTATGGGGAATGGAAGCTCAGTAATAGGCCCAACCACAACCATTATGTTGTACTTGGGGGGAGGTTTTAGTATTATGTTCTTCTAACTGGAAGTCGTGAACATATTTAGCTGACACGTCCTGTACTTTCTTATTTTTTTTTACTAATAATATTTCGTATATTTAATATAACGTAAAACTAACCAGTAACTAAATTAAAATTAAAAAAACTAAAATATAAGCAAAATCGAAACTAAAAATATTCATTATCATATTTACAGTTCATTATTTGTAAAAGTAATTCTTATTTGTTTCCTAGTTTATCCGATGTAGTAATAAGAAACTGACGTGAGATATAGTGTGATAACTTGAGTCTGTATTCATCCAAAACTGCTTTATTGCACGACAGTGTAGTAGTATGGCATAGAAGATACAGAGTATCAAAGTTCCAGAATGGGGGCTTGTGACGTCACCGATGTGTAAAAATTGTACGAAAGCGTGACGTCATGCGAAATTTAAATGCGCTGTATCTTCGTTATTTATTGTTTCTCAAAGAAAAGAAAAAATACGTGTACAATATTTTTTAATAATCTAACCCATGGGGCAAAAATATTTTTTCAGTCATCATGCGTACTCCTGGTTCCATCCTCAGCGGTATTGCTTCAGAGCCCTGGGTCCGCTACCTAACTTAGGTGATTTGACGAGGCTGACATTCGTTTTTGAGGGGATAAGAAAAGAGGCTTGAGACGATATGCATTGCCAAATATTCAACAAACCACGGACTATACTAGATAAATAAATAAATTATAAGGACAAATCACACTGATTGACCTAGCCCCAAAGTAAGTTTAAACTTGTGGTATGGGATACTTACTCAAAGATACTATATTTTATAATAAATACATATTTAAATAAACACCCAAGACCCAGGACAATTCGAAAAAGGCCATTTTCCAACTTGCCCTGGCTGGAGATCGAACTCAGAACCTCCGGATTGGCGGACTAGCGTGTTGACCATTACACCACGGACGTCGTCAGATGACTTATAGTATAATAATATTAAAATAACAGTGAAGAAGCAAAAAAATACCGACATTCACATACAAATCGTTTTTTTTTTGTTATTTCTATTTCATTATACTTAAGTGATTTAGTAAACGTTGTTGTATATAGAACAATTTCGCACCAATCTGTTAATTGTTGTTTGTTAGCAACCCATCACTATTATGATTTCTTTTTTCCACCTTTATTTCCACCATCACGTTTTAAGTGGGCTGGGCCCTGCCGCCCTAGGCTCTGTCTGCTCCGTTAGGGATAAAGACGTGATTGTGTATCTGTTAATTGATTTCAACTGGGTGTCCACCAAAAATTGTGAAGCTCAACTCAATTTAACGCTTTTTACGTCACTGAATCTGCTGTGTGGTTTCCGGCAGAGTAGAATAAGACCACTCCAAGTCTTTCCGTAGATGTCGTAGGAAGCGACTTAAGAAACACTATCTTAAGGCCGTACCTGAATTTTCCGGGGTCCAGTGCTGCCCCCATTTAAAATAAATCATTTCAAAGAAAACGGAGACATTATTTAAAATTTTGCTACTACCAAGCCCTAGATAACCCTTCAAAGTATTTTATGAACTACTGTTTACAGTTTAAATTGAGGAGGTTAAGCTTTACTACGCACATTTGCGAAAAACGGCCACTTTTGGCAAATGTGCGTAGTAAAGTTGAACGTTCTCATTCAGTTCATAAAATACTTCGAAGGGTTATCTAGGGCTTGGTAGTAGCAAAATTTTTAATAACGTCTCCGTTTTCTTTGAAATGATTTATTTTAAATGGGGGCAGCACTGGACCCCGGAAAATTCAGGTACGGCCTTAACAAAGCTTGGACATCAGTGAGACCTCTCCAACTCGTCTGGCCAGCGTGGAGAGTGTAGGCCAAATCCTCTGACTGCTCTGGCCAAGTATGGCTCTGGTAGTACAGAGGGTCGTGCTTCTGCAGTGGAGACTAGTGAGACCTGTTGATGAATACGTCACTAAATACGTTGTCAGGAAAAAGTGGGAGTAATGTTAATTGCTATTGCATTAAGCCTTCAGGGCTGCCATAAAAGTCATCCAATTGTGTGGAAGAGGTACGATTTAAGACGGAAAGGGGGTGAGCTATCAACCGACACAGAAAGCGCATTAGGACGCCAGGCTGCATTCTACGGACTGATTTATGCAACTTCGAGCCGGCGGCGCGGGCATCGACACCGCCTAATGAACGAACAACTTACGTTATACTGCGGAATGGCTACCATTATTTCACGCCAATTCTAATAGACTAATATTGCATGTGTCTATGTGGAGGACCGTTTGCTTCTCAATCGGTTTTTGATTATTTTATTTTTATGTTTTTAGCATTTTTTTGTGATTTAAAAATACAGTAACTCGGAACGGCTACTATTATTTCACGCCAATAATAATAGACTAATATTGCATGTCTATGTGGAGGACCGTTTGCTTCTGAAATAATCAAAAACCGAAAAAAAAATAAAAAAAATTTATTAAATAAAAAATTTAGGCATTCAAAATACAGTACCTATTTGAATTTAGTTTGAATATTTTTAGTAACTGAATGCTTACTTCAAAGAAAATTAGTGCAGTGTACCGGTTGATTTTAAATCACGCATTTCAATATTAGACGAAAATCAAGTTGACAATTTTATAACGTGCCGCTCTTAATAACAGGATATGGTATATTTAAGATCTCTAGTCTCTACCTCCCCATTTGTAAGCCCACCATTTCACTTTGAGTGCTTTTTCTGAGCTTTAGGCCTATGACCCTTGATATCAAGTAAGAAATAATCAGTATATACGGGCAAGTCTGATCCTGTAAGACTGTAGGTATACTGCATTATTACTTACATGATATGGCTTTTTAGTAATGTTGATTTTAGAGAAAATGAACACTGATCATAAAAATTCCAATATAATGGCGGCTTTTATTTAAAACTGTCCATAGAATAACACGGCTATAGAATTCGTCGTAAGTAAACTCAAATCAAAATATATAATCAACAAGTTGTTGTCACTGACCGCGACGCCGTTCGCGTAAATTTCTACCTCTGTTGTATTGCAAGAAACCTTGTTATAAAGGAGCCGAAATTACTGCAAGATACGTTAAAATTAGCTTTAACAGAAATACTTTATTTACGCCATAAACAGAAAATTATTCAGAAACTTGTAACAACCAAACAATAAATTAAAACTAAACACTTAACCCAACATATTTTTTTAATTAACTAAAAATAAATGTAAATTTTTGTTTTTTTTCTCTGTAAGTATTGTTGTATTTCCTTTCTTCATGGTGGAATAAAGAGTAATTCTGTACGTTCAGTGAAAACTAAGTTAACTCGAATAATATCGGTTTTAATATGCTTACATATTCTGAATCAGAAAAAAAAATGCTATTTTTCTGTCTTATTTTCATAGCCGTAGGGCTTAAAAGGCCAAAGTTAGGATTCGTGTAAAGTGATGTAAGTATCGGTTTTTTCAAGTTCCCACAACTTTTTTTGTGTTTTTCAATACAATTGCATTTAAAACTAGTTGAACTAAACTATATTTTTAATTTTGTTACTGTATATTGATATAAACAGAATCATAACACTTAAAAAGGACGGACGGAAAGGACGGGTACTCAGATTGGTGTATAGTGATATCTCTATTTTTTTCGACATTATCAAAATAAAACCAGCATATTTCAAATGCTGTCATCGAAATTAACCTGTTTAATTTTGTGACTTTTCGCTGTATTATTAGAGATCTCATTTGTTTATGAAAACAGTAAATGTATATCATTTAGCACTAAAGCAAAGCAGAATGTGTAAAATGTTATAATGTGACTTATGTATATTAATTGGCACAAATAAAATGTTGTTTTTTTTGTGTCAAATGACATGACTCAATGTTTTTCAATTTTTTATTATAAAAAAGAAGACATAACGTAATAATTGTTTCAGTAGTTTATTGAAATGGGTATTATCTATCAATAATATAAACCAAAAATATAGAACTTCCATAGAAAATGAGTGGGAATTTTTTTAAACTTAAACTCGATTATCTCAAAACTATGATTTTTGACTTAACCCCGTTTTCACTGAACATACAGAATTGTATTGTATTGTAAAGATTTGTTTTTTAAAAATTCACCGTGTTTTTGCCTGCGAGTGTGCCTATTCTCTACCTTCTATAATTTGTACGTGTACGTTTGTAAATGCCTCCCGAAGCGCTCTGATAAGGAGTTTGGGTGGCGCAGCCCTCCACGTTATCGTTGGAAAAAAATCACTTCGCTTTTCAGCTTCGAGTAATGTAGCTGTATCTCAAAACACATTAACTGATTTCCGTTCCTTTACTTTCATTAACATACCATATATTATACCATAAAATATTAGCCCTACCACGGACACTGATTGGAGGTTTATAGATTCTGCGATGAAGTGTCAAAAGTGTAACCTGTATTGAAACGTATGTAGTGGCATATTTTTTTAACGCAGTACTCCATGTCATGTATATAGAAAAGTAACCTAAACATAAGTCAATGTCATTAGACATGTCATTTAAATTTTGTCGTATGAGGCAGAAAACAGGCTACATTTTTACTTTTGACGTTTAGCGAACTCTCATTCAAGCAACAGAAAATTCCGATAAGAGGGAATGAGATAAAATATGGGTTTTAACCAGATTATCTCTATAAGATGGTACCTTTTTTTGCTCTTTGGATATACAACGTGTAACGAAAAGGATGAAAGTACTTGATGTAGTCAATCTTTTAGATTATCCAAAAATAAATGGACCTATATTTTTGTTTTTATTATTTTTTGTTATTATTTGTTAGTTTATCAAAAAAGTTAAAATTTACGAAGATACGGAGCTAACTTTCAGAGTGGGCTCGTGACGTCATCGCTATCTAGTAATCGTACGAAGCAGTGACGTCATGCGAAATTTGAGTGCACTGTATCTTTGTAACTTTTTGTATCTCAGAGAAAAGAAAAAATACGTGTTCAAATTATTTTAATAATCTAACCGATGAGCCATAAATATTTTTACCTCAACTATTGACGTAGACATAGTGAAGATGTATAGGTAGATAATGTGATATATCTTGTTAAACATAGGTAAAGTGATAGAATGTTCGTAAGTAATTAAATTTATTCTAATATTTTGCAAGCTGTACTTAAATAGGACTTGAGTGACATGCCAAACGTGACTAGAAACTTAGGTGCGCTATCAGAAATCCTACGTCGAGACATTGGTTGCGTAAGATTGTAGAGTCGTGAGATGTTTCCTTCAACGCCGAGTAGGTGTGAGTAAATAATAGTGTTTACTAAGATAATCTTCATCAAACAGGCGAGGACTCATTAGTTTGGGACGCCTCAATTTAAATTGTATGATGTCAACGGGACCTTTTTTAAACGGTTTAATACACTTGGTGTTTTGTTTTTCAATATTATATCTTTGTATGCCACACGTACACATCGAAAGAGATGAGATAGAAATTTTATTTATGTTTACCCGACTAACGGTGAAGCCGAAAGAAGCGTTATGTATTTCACGGCTATGCACGTAGGTATTTATTATATCCATCTGTTGTCAAACACACACAAAATTTCAGACCCCGCGGACGTCACAGTGAGACGTTATGAACGAATTAAGTTAAAAGACGTCCAGACGTCATTTTGGATTCCAAAAACTCCTTCAGATTTGGGTTCCGCGTCCCAAAAACCTCCCAGTGATATTTAACCAAATCAGATTTCCAAAATATAAGTTTTTATCAAAAATTATTATTATTATTAGTATTAAAATAGACAAGACAAATAAGCCCAAACTCAACGGTTTTGCGCGGTTTGATTACAGAGTCCTTATGGCCACCCTCATCAGATCAGCTCCAAGTCACCATAATATTGCATTGTCACGCGATATAAATGTCGCAGTTGAATGGTATACTCCGCTAATTCACTAAACTTCTAGCTGTTAAGCATTACGCGATATACATATGCGCACAAATTTTCAGCTTAATAAGTTGAAGATATCTGCTTCAAAATGGAGTTGCAAGATTCCACCCAAACAAACATAGTTACATACATTGCAAGTTAATTATAAGCTTGTAAAAAATTAGCGTTTACGCGCCTTGCCGGCTCGTATCACGCAGCCTCGTTACCTTTGTACAAAAGATAATGAAGAAGAAACTTAAGAAATAAGAATATGATTGTAGTTCTTCTTCATCCTAGCGCGTTTCAGGTTGCATCCCCAGCAGCTATGCTGCTTCGGAGCCCCGGGTCCGTTTTTCCGCTTTTTCTTCTCCAAATATAATATGCATGTCAATATTGACCATATGGTCTAGTCACCGACGGATGCCAAAGACCTTGCGTAGTGGAGAAGAAATAGTTGGAACACGATTTAAACGATTTGATTTGCCGTCGTCGGCCGTCTTCCTAAAAACGAGACACGGTTGTTTTATTTAATTTCTCAGGAATGATCAAGTGTTTGTTTCTTTTACTTGAGGTACTATTTACTAGTAGGTACACTTTTTCGGTGCAATTATATTTTATGTGTAATGGTTAAATATTAAAGAACACCCGCCATCTTGATGTCAATTGCCGGTGTGTGAGTTAATTTCAAAATAATTTGGTTATGAAGGAGGTACAGATTTTCTAGACCTATGGACAAAATAGTATACAGGGTCTAACCAAATATACTGAAACAATTTTAAGGGTGGATTCAGTCCCTGATACTGAACAACTTTCCCCAAGAAACATATCGAAATACGCAAAATAATTTTTGACCTTCCCATACAAGTTGACCGATCAGCTGATCCGAGTTTGTATGGAAAGCTTAAAATTATTTTTCATATTTCGATATATGTTTCTTGGGAAAAGTTGTTCAGTTTTATGGACTGAATTCACCCTTAAAATAGTTTCAGTATATTTTGTTAGACGTTATATATATTTCAGGGACATTTATTGGTAATTGGTATAATTCAATTCGCTATGGTACACCCGCCATTTTGACTCTCATCTGACGTCAACCCTCTTTGTGAATGTATTTGTGCGAAAAAAATATATTAACAAAATAATATGGATGATTGTACTTATGAAACAATAAAGATTTTATTTATTTATTTATTATTTAATAAATCGAGTCTGCCGCTGGGAATATAAAACTAAACAATGATTAATTTGTCAATTTACGACCATAGGCATAGTCGTGTGGAAATGAATAAGTAATGAGTTTGGACCAGAGACGCCATATTTTTGTAGCGAAACGTTCGAGCTTTATTTATAGCATCTATTACCACCTGTCCTGTTTAAAAAGTGTTGAACTTTCGACTTTTCTGACAACAAGATTATGAATCGTGAATTTAAGGCGTTAAGAGTTTACCCTAGACTTACACACTACATACACTAGACTACACACGTAATCTAGCTTTTATTTTAAATTGACATGTCAGATTTCCGCAGTATTTTGTAATTTTAAAGAAATTGGATATATGTATATATAACTTCTAACAAAATACATATAGTGAAACTATTTTAAAGGTGAATTCATTCCATGATACTGAACAATTACTTTCCCCTAGGAACATATATCGAAATATGAAAAATATTTTTTGGCTTTCCATACAAACTCGGATCAGCTGATCAGTCAACTTATACGGGACGCCAAAAATTATTTTTCATATTTCGATATATGTTCTTTGGGGTAAGTTGTTCAGTACGATGAACTGAATCCACGCTTGAAATAGTTTCAGTATATTTTGTTAGTAGTGTATATAGGCATATTACTAGTTTTTGACAGTTAATTATGAACTTGAAAGACAATATGGTGTATCATATCTACACGAAGACACAAAAGCGTAGCTGTATCGTTTCAAATGTTTATCCATCTATTTGGTTTAAATTTGCCAAGTTGATTTTCCAATATCGGTCTATAATCGTAATATAGATTGTTTCTTGACAGTCCCTCGAGTTAGCCAGCTTTCTTATCGCTGTTGGCTGACGGCCAGTGGAGCGTGGCCCACCCCACCCTCCTCGTACATTCTTCAACTGGGTCCGAATGGGGACTCGAATCACGTTGTCACAGGCCTCGCTTAATTGGGCACTTTATATGTGTGCATTGATGTTAAGTTAGACCGGTTTCTAGTGGGTCTGTTGCTTTCTACGTCACACATTGGCTTGTACACACGATAGTTATGATGACGAAGATGTGTGTGTTCATGAGTTATACTTGCATGGAGCTTATTACGAGTCTGTATATTCGTGTGCTGATGGCGTGCAGTCGTCGTTGGGGATGTCGTTTTACTTATGAGTTATACTGCCAATTCCAATGATAATTAATTAATTTATTTCATTTTATTACAAATGTAATAGGCGGACTTAAAGCCAAAGGCTTATATCTACCAGTCTACCCAGTGGTGATGCCGAGAAAAAAAAACTTCAGAAGGTTAACAATTACTTTAAAAGGATAAATAAATATATAGGGACAAATTACACTGATTAAGCTAGCCCCAAAGTAAGTTTTTTTAAACTTGTGAAATGGGATACTATCTCAACGATACTATATTTTATGATAAATACATATATAGATAAACACCCAAGACCCAGAACAATTTGAAAAAGGCCATTTTCCAACTTGCCCTGGCTGGGGATCGAACCCAGAACCTCCGGATTAGCGGTCTAGCGTGTTAACCATTACGCCACGGAGGTCGTCGGAGGATAATAATAATATCTTACTTATATACAATTCATATTGTATATTTATTAAAAGGACATGCTGTCCCGAGCCCACGTAAAGTGGGATAAGATATTTATTAAAATATTTATTTATTTATTTTACTCTTTATTGCACACAATTTAACAAATTAGACACAAATAATAGAGATAATAGCATACAAAAGGCGGCCATATCGCACAGCAATCTCTTCCAGGCAACCTTACGGTAGTATGGATACAAGAGAAATTTAGATATGTTACAGGTGAGGTGCCATATTTCAAAGGAGATATACAAATAATAATATAAAAAATAATATTATATACAGGTGTAACAAAATATACTTAAACTATTTTAAGGGTAGATTCAGTCTATGATACTAAACAACTTTTGGCAAATTTATTTTCCAAACAATAAACATATATTATTTCGTAAAATATATATAGTCGTTGAGTTAGTAACCCATAACACAAGTTAAAATGTACTTTGGGGCTACCTCAATCTGTGTGAATTATTGGCCTTATAAAATATATGCGTATGCGTAATAACTCGAACCACGGACTAGATCACTAATAACATAAAAAAAAACAAAAAAAGGCATTCATTACCTATACATATATTATATCTATAGGTAAACTCAGATGGTACCTACCTCAGCCCATGAAACTTAACAACTTTTGTTCTACAACTTTTAAGAAACCCAAAAAAAAATTGAATTTTCATTCAAACTGATCAGCTGATCGAATCAATTCGTATGAAAATCCGAATTTTATTTTTGGCATTGGTAGAACCAAAGTTGTTCAGTTTCATGGGCTAGGCTGAGATACCATCTGAGAGGTTTTGCGTTAGTTCATTAACACGTTGTATATATGTAATATAATGATATTACATATATACAACGAACAACATTAACAAATGAACTAACGTATAATGATACTAATAGTGATCTAGATAGCCCGTAGTTCGATTTGTTACGCATATGTCAATTACACGTTGTATAATATACATATATATTTATGTATTTTTTTACTTACATCTATTTATTTATTTATTCATACAATTATTATTAAACTAAAATGAAACTGACTATAAATACATATGTATATATAAACGGGCAAGTGCGAGTCGGACTCGTACATGAAGGGTTCCGTACCACCATACAATGTTTTAAAACGCTGAAGAAATACGTTTCTTGTATGACGACCCCCTTTAATTTTAAACTTTATCTTATTTTTAGTATTTGTTGTTATATCGGTCATATTAATACATGATCTGGGAAAATTTCAAGTATATTGTTAATGCCATTATAAAGATCTAGTTAAAAACGCTCAAAAATCATTTTTTTTGTATGACGACCCCCTTTAATTTTCAACTTTTTTTTATTTTTAGTATTTGTTGTTATAGCGGCCACAGTAATACATAATCGGTGAAAATTTCAAGTGTCTAGCTATTACGGTTCAAGAGATAGAGCCCTGTGAAAGACGGAGAGACGGACAGACGGACAGACGGACAGACAGCGGAGTCTCAGTGATAGGGTCCCGTTTTCACCTTTCGGGTACGGAACCCTAAAAACTAAACTAGATATAAATAACTAACAATAAAACATTAAATTACATAAAAAATGGACCCCAAATCGCTGCGCTCGCAGGGTAGGATATCCAAGAGGCTGGCGGCATTCCCACGTTGCATGGCCAGGCACAGTCTTTATATTGTATTCAGTTCATGAGATATTGCACATTGAATGGAATCGACTGCGCCACCTGTGACTTCAGGGGCGCAGTCCTCACGCCTCCGCGACGGTTCGATGCAAAATTGATTCCCTGATGCTATCTACCATCCCGGGGGAACGTAGGATAAATAAATACTTTACGATAATCTCGGCACATCAGACAGGCCTGAATTACGGCATTGCGGAGATATTATTGCATTTTAATTCCGCTCTCGACACACCTCCGTCGCATTACGATTTGATATGATTTAGTGCGTATTGTATGAGCATGGCACAATATTACAGCCTCAAGTCAAATAAATTTCGGAATGGCCGAAATGAGCGTGGCGGCTTGATCTTGATACCTCGCATTCGGATATTACTACTAAATTACAATTAAGGGTTAACGTTTTGACATATCGTATTATATTTCAAAGTATTCTTTACACGTGTACGCCCTTCAAGACGCGCATGGAGTTCGTTTCATCTTATGATGTAGGTAGAAACTTTATTCAGGGTCTAATAAAATATACTGAAACTAATTTAACGGTGGATTTAATCCATGATACTGAACAACTTTCTCCAAGGAACATACATCGAAATAAGAAAAATAATTTTTGACCTCCCATACAAGTTGACCGATCAGCTGATCCTAGTTTGTATGGAAAGCCTCACGTCTCTATGTAATTTTGACTGTATATGTTTTTTGACAACCTTCGTGGTGAATGGAAGACTAGTCTGCTAGTCCGGAAGGATCTGGATTCGATCCCCTGCCAGAGCAAGTTGGAAAATGGCCTTTTTCAAATTATCCTGGGTCTTGGGTGTTTATCTATATAGGTATCACTACATAGTATAAAACAAAGTCGCTTCCCGCTGTCTGTCCCTATGTATGCTTAGATTTTTAAAACTACGCAACGGATTTTGATGCGGTTTTTTTTTAATAGATAAAGTGATTCGTGAGAAAGGTTTATATGTATAATACATACCCGTGCAAAGCCGGGGCGGGCCGCTAGTTTATTATAAAATATAGTATCTTTGAAGTAGTATCCCAGGCTTTGGGCTAGCTCAATCAGCGTGAGTTGTCCTTATATATTTGTTTATAAATTATTTATCCCTAATGGGGCAGACAGGGAATTTTTGGTCTTGCGGCTATAAGCAGACAGAGCCCAGAGCCTCAAGACTCAAAGGCCACTTTTAGCGTGATGATGGGCGAGAAGGTGGTAAAAGGATTCAAAATATGATGGGTTGCTAGCCGCGTCACCTATTACCATGATTAGCATTTTCGGCCATTCCCTCGATCAGCTCGGAAGAAACTGAGCGCTGCCTTAGTTCTATTATAAAAGCTTTATAAGACATTATTCATTTTAAATTGTCAATTAAAAGCAAAATAAACTCAAGTATTTTAACGTACTACAAATCGTTTTATTAAAGCAGGTGTCGGTTTACTGCTGTATCAATTTTCCTTTTACATTGTAAGTACGTGTGTAATCACAAACGCGGCGGGAAAACGTGTCTTCTGATTTAAAGCTTGTTTTGACTTTGCGTTGTATTGTTTATTAACAAGCAGATATAAAATAGGTATTTTCTCTTATCTATTACCCTTTATTGCCCCTGCAATAGTGATGAAATTGCAAATAATTTATAAAATATTTTGGGGACCTTGCCTGCCGACGGTGGCGATTTGGGTTAAATATTGTATATAAATTAATGTTTGTTGTTTTTACTATTAGTTTTCATTTATTGTTGTTTAATTTTTTTTGATTAAGTTGTATTATAAATACTTAAGAAATGAAAAAACTAAACTATATCTGAAACTTAAATTAAACTTAACTTTCGAATAATTTGGGTACCTTGACCACAGAATACATATTAGTCCTTGACGTGACGTTTATAATTTTTTTTTTTAGTTTTAGTACTTATAAATTCTAATTTATAAAAAAATTATTATCGTGTATAAATAATAAATATAAGAATTGCAAAATAATTTCGCAATTATCTGGCAAAGTCAAAAACCCAACTAAATGATCTGGTTAAATTATTTTTTTAACTCTTTAAATATTCTATTATAGGTAAAAATTACAGATTGCTTCAAGGAAATTTTTTTATAAAAAAAAAAACTTTGTAAATGTATGTGTTGATTTAGCGCCGCTACTCTTAGCTGAACTTGTCTTATACTTCAGAAGTTTAGAAGTTTTTAACTTTTCTCAAATACCTACCCAAAAATGTCTACTAGCAGCCATAGCATGGTACCGGCGACAGCGTTTATCGAGCGATAACATCTATCGCTATCTCGCTCTACGTCATAATAACGAGTGGAATGGCACTATCCGACGCGTGATAAAAACTTTGTCTCGGTATATCAATGGTGTCAAGCTACTGGGGCAGCTCTCAGAATATCACTTTGATGTCTATATATGTATATGTTGGCGGAAGAAAAAGAGACATGAAAAGCACTCCACCGAGAAGAGCCCAGCTCTTTGATATAAGAAGATGTATATGTTACGGCTAAAGCTGTGGCTAAAGATAGGAGTTACTGTAAATATAAACCTAGGATTAGCTACTAACTTCAAAGGCTGCTAAAGTGTGAACATAAACTTAAGATTAGCCGGCTAAACTTAGGTTTAAACTAACATAACCGAACCTAAGTTAATAACTAAGTTATAAACTGGAATTAGCCGGCTAAAGTTAGGCTCGGTTTTGTTAGGTTAAACCTAAGTTTAGCCGGCTAATCTTAGGTTTATGTTCACACATCCATCTTTAGCCGTAACATAGGTCTATATTTAAAACTGAACACGAGTCTTTTTGTTTAGAAACGGGAAATAAGACGAACGTGTGTGCAACTGAGGCATCTAAACTAATTTGTAAACTCAGCTCAAAATGTATAGTTGTTAGCGTTTAAGTCGTGGGATAATGTAGGAAAAGCAATATGGCCGCGCTCGGAATCTCGTTTAGCACTAGATAAAAGTTGTAAAATGCAAATCGCATGTAAAATGTTAAGAATGTACAGCCCACGCTAGTGTTGGCACCGTTACTCCACCTTACACTTCCATACATAGAGTTTCTGATCTATCAAAAACCGGTACAATTTAAGTTAGGCGTCTCATGGGTATTATAACATTTCATGTGAATATTGTCATCGGCTCATAAACACTTTATTAAACATTATATTTAAAAAACGTAATTAGGTAAATGGTATTTTAAGAAACTGGTCAAGTGCGATTCAAACTCGTATATCATCATATCAGCCACAGGTAGTCCACTGCTGGACATAGGCCTCCCCCAAGGATAAGAAATCCTATCGGGAGCGGCCTGTATCCAGCGTTTTCCTTCAGCCTTGCTCAGGTCATCAGACTCGTATGTATATTCCGTTGTAATCTATACTAATATTATAAAGCGGAAGAGTTTGTTTGTTTGTTTGTTTGTTTGTTTAAACGCGCTAATCTCAGGAACTAATGGTCCGATTTGAAAAATTCTTTTTTTGTTGGGTAGTCCATTTATAGAAGAAGGCTTTAGGCTATATAACATTACGTTCCGACAACCACGCAAACGAAGTCGCGGGCACAGCTAGTACCATTATATAAAGATAGAGTTAAACCGCTGAAAAAACACGTTTCTTGTATGACGACCCCTTTAATTTTTAACTTTATTTTATTTTTAGTATTTGTTGTTATTGCGGCTACAGTAATACATATTCGGTAAAAATTTCAAGTATCTACATATTACGCTTCAAGAGATAGAGCTCTGTGACAGACGGAGAGACGGTCAGGCAGCGGAGTCTCAGTAATAGGGTCCTGTTACCCTTTGGGTAAGGCACCTTAAATAGGTATAAGAGACCACGAGAGAGCGATAGAGACAATCCCACTACCTACTAAACTTAGAAAAAGTTGTTTCTTCCTTATAATGGAAGAAAAAACTTAATAAAAACATGTAAAATTATAGAAAATAAATTCCATGTTTTAACTTTAGAACCGTGCACTTAACTTGTTATTTAATAAAGGATTCACATTAATAGATGATAGAGAACTTTTTCTCCGAAAACCCTTTCGATTTATGATATAAAATATATGAGCCCACGCAGACAATGCGCGGGCGCTACAACTCATGCAATAATTGCAGGGCTCGCTGGAAGCCCAAAGCTGCGCCGCGCGGCAGCTAAACGCCACTTAGTTGTAGGGATGCGACTAATTATATCGATAATGTCAATCATTGGAAACGATGCTACAGAATTAATACGAGTATTTCGTACAGAAAGGAATTTCCTAAGGTTCCGCGCAATATGCGTTCCCGCACCTCTCCCCCGTTCTCGCCTTGTCGAGAGGCGAGAGTGGGCAAACACACACGCATTGAAGTGTGCACTGATGTATAGTTTCGTTTGTAGTAGTAGCAGGCATAATGATACTCCGCTTCTATGAAGTGCCATATCTGTGACGATGCTGCCATTTGAGTCAAACTTACAATTTATTTTCGTCGTAATATTTTATATTACGACTCCTTACTATAATAAATTTAGTAATACTTAAGTCTATTATTTAGTTTATTATTAAGTATATTTATTTAGTTAGTTTACAACTTTTAAAGTTGTGGCTTGTTAGAATGGACAATCTAGGTGATTATTATAAATATGCTTTTGTGTTTAATCCATAGTTGTGTCTATAAAAACAAAATCCATGGACAAGCAAGATATAAAAGGATTATTTAATGCAGCGTATATAAGTCTTAGTCTTAGATGATCTGTCAATTTATTTGGTCATAATGAAGTCATAATGAATCCTACCCAAATATTTAATAGGATATGAATACAATATTAATGTTTATCTAATTGAAACTGAACTAAAATCTAAATTAAAAACTAAATTAAAAAATTAAACTTAATTTAAAATTCTAAATGATGTTCATGTGGCATGGTGCCAAGAACACTGGCTGCATTCCCGCGCTGAATGGGTTCTGCAATATACCTACCCAAATATATTTCGTCTTTATATTTGTTCCAAATATATTAAGAGTCTTATTCATAAGCTATGAAGTCATAATTTATAAATGAATAGTGAATCCTACCTTATATATTTAGTCTTGATATTTTGTCTTAATAACTTGGAGTTGTAGATGATTCTGTTTATTTATTTGTTCATAAGCTAAAAAGTCATAAAAAATGAATAAATACAATAATCATGAATCATACCCAATATGTTTGGTTTATAGTAATACAGCGGCCCACCTTAGCCATTCATCGTTTCGACAAGTTTGACACATCACTAAATCTAAAGGGAAACGGGCCAGTAAAATGTTTAATTTGGCCGGCGTGTAACCTATAATTATAAGTTACCTACACAGCTATCCACGATACACACAGTTCCTAAGTTCAAATTGTAATCGATTTAAATAGGCAAATTTGCTAATACTACATTTAACAAAAATATCTTTTTCATTCTCGACTACACATACAAGTATAGAAGTGAGAACATTAGGAAAACAAATAAAAAAGTTCCTTTTGCTACGTCAGTCACCTTTAGACCAATTAAAAATCTCTGTTAAAATTCGAGTACACACATGAAATAAAGTAATTAAGTAAGTAAAAAATATTTTAGCTATAAATTTAAAAGTTTAAAGTGCTCTTCAAAATGAATCAATTAAGCCCAAACTCGGTGGGTTTATATTGTTATCACAAAGATGCCGTGGCCACCTTCCGACTTCATCATGAGATCAGGTTGTTGGTACCATAATATTACATTGTCACCCAACTTACAAAAGTAAGTGCAGTGTCAGCTCAATCGAATAATGGGCAGTGGGTCTAATTTTACTTGCAAGATTTGATTACGGACACACAGACAACATGACAGAAGCTAAATAAAAGCTTGTAAAAAGATTTAAATAATGATTAATATTATTAATGGTTCATTTAAAATTTAAATTAAATTGAAGCTAGATAATTTTTTTTTGTAAGTAGTATTTGCAACCTGCCAGCCACGCTGCCGAGGGGTAATATCTTAGTGGGACTACACAGTTTGTATTTTTTTTATTTTAGTTTTATCACATAATAAATACTGTACAGAAGTCTCTCTTAGCAAAGAAATTCAAAGAAATATCTACTTAATGTGGCGATATGGTTTAATTTAGCTCACGTCAGAACTCAGCACCTTTTCGTTTATATACCTAGACATCCATTGCAAGCCAATTTCATTCTTATTACTCTGGACACACGATTCGTATAACTGAATTTACCACCCGGAGGGGCCGCCTGCGCGCATAGTAATAATGTAGGTACATTTTCGATACCTAAACGGGGAGTGACACAGGCCTGGTTTTATTTCTTATAAGTTCTAATTTATAATAATTTAAAAATAAATTTTGCCATGTGCCTATTTTACGCGTGAAGTACTTTCGTTAAGTTTTCTCACAACTTCCTGTTCTTAAGTTACTTACTTAATTACATGTTGAGCATCGTGTTACGAAATTAATTAGGTAAGCAAAGCATACTTTCATTAATTTATTTAATAATTCTAACAAGAAGGCACTTGGCCACTTTGTTACCCGTATTAGTGTTACGGTATGAATTTATTACTTTTAATACCATTCTTTATTAAGCAGTTTTTTTTTGTTTCATTACGCATAATGAGCCAGTCTCAAAGAGGGTTGTTGATAATTTATATTTTATATGTTTAAAATAAGAAAGATAAGTAGGTAATTAAGCACATAAACAAATAATTTTAGTTATTTAAAAAAAACTAAAATCCATCTGTGTGATACAACATCAGCGAGATTATATGTAATTTTTTTAGCATTTCTCTCTCATTCTAAATTACATATAAACAATTAGTTATAGGTACTATACATTTATATACTATACCCGTGTGGTTCCGGGTTAGAATAGGACCACTCCATCTCTTTCTGTGGATGTCGTAAGAGGCGACCAAAGGACTAAGCACAAACATCTCGTGCTACAATTGCATTACCAAGGAGGGTTAACATCGGGCGGCGGCCGGTTGTAAAACTTTTCGCACAAATACATTCCCAAAGAGGGTTGACGTCAGGCAGGCGGCCGGTCGTAAAACTATAGCCAAATCATCTAAACTGTTCCGGCTATTTCTTATCCATTTTGCAAGGTCTTTGGCATCCTTGGGTGACCATTGACATGCATGTTATATTTGGAGAAGAAAAAGAGGGAAAGCGCACCCCGGGCTCCAAAGCAGCACAGCTGAAGATGCAACCAGGAATGCGCTTAGACGAAGAAGAAGTTATACTATATATTTGTAATCCTTGTATAAAATTCTCCTATAAAAAAAATATTAAAGACATCATTAGGCGCCAAAATTTCGCCATTTTGTTTTATTTTAAATTTTTGATATACCAAGTGTCACTCTCGCAATTTAGACAAATCTAACGACACATCTCTCAAGCTAAAATCCATTAAGCCATTTAGGCTGCAGAGGGTGCCAAAAAAATTTACATAAATACATACAAACACTCGAAAAACGTAACCCTCCTTCTGGCGCAGTCGAGTAAAAAAAATGAACATGAACGCATCATTTTACTATAGTTTGCTTACATCCAAACCGATCCCTGTTTGCAAAGCAGGCTACTGAATTAACGAGGCATCAAATTACATTGAATTAAAATACTTGCATGAGGGGTCGTTTTTAGGGTTCTGTACCGTACCCTAAGGGTAGAAAATGGGGCCCTATTACTAAGACTCCACTGTCCGTCCGTCTGTCTGTTACCAGGCTGTATGCTCATGAACCGTGATAGCTAGACAGTTGAGATTTTCATAGATAATGTATTTCTGTTGCCGCTATAACAATAAATACTAAAAACAGAATAAAATTAATATTTAAGCGGGGCTCCCATACAACAAACGTAATTTTATTTGCTGTATTCTTTCTCGATATTAATAACGGCAACAGGTAGACGCTTGAAATATTCACAGAATATTTAGTTGTATATTTATCTTTAAAGTGAGTTTTCACTTTAAAATCTATCAATAATTTAAGAACTACGTTCTTGTCGGTGGAGTAGTTTCCATGTCTCCCTCTCTTGAGCCATCCTTTTGACCTCCCTATACGACACGGTGTCAACTTTCTCCTTCACTTGATCTATAAATGCTCTTCTTAGTCTTCCCTTTCCTCTTCTTGCTTCTATTTTTCCTTCTATTATGTTTTTAATAAATTGATCGTGTCGTATAAGATGACCAAACATCTTTCCTCTTCTAAAATCGATTGCTTTCTATACCTAAGTTCCTTTTCTCATTAACTAAATTAAGTACTTCTTCATATGCCTTTTTCTCTATCCAACTTCCATACGTCTCCAGCACCACATTTCGAATGCCTCTAAACGTTCTCGATCCTTTTTAGCCAAAGTCAATGTTCCACTACCATAAACACACATTACACTTTAAAAATAAATATTCCTAAATCAATTACAATATATAAATATTTAAGGATCCCATACAACAAAACGTGTTTTTTTTGGTGTCTTATGTTATATAGATAATGGTACGGAACCCTTTGTGTGCGAATCCGGCTCGCACTTGGCCGGTTTTTGAACAAGTGCGTGCTTGTGGAATTTATTCGACCTACAAAACACCGCTTTTAATAATCAGCTTATTGAAGCCATTCATAGGCGTCTTTAGTCATTTAATAAAAGATGTGAACCTTTCATATATGCATTAATTATGAATATCGTGCTACTCTGCTGTCATACATTTTACTTAAAGATTATTCAAAAGGGTACCGAGTAGGTACTGGAATTAATCTGGGCAGGATTAGGAAATATAGGTTTACTAGGAGCGTTTTCGAAATAACCTTCCTCGGCGCAAACTAATATTTTCAGATAAATTATAATAAGATGAAATGAAGTATATATGTTACCAGAAATATGTTAAATACAAAATTGTATATAATACAGATGTGGACTAAAAAATATTTTTAGCTTATCAGGTAAATTATGAAAGAATATTGTAAGCGTATTTTTTCTTAGTTCCAATTAGCAAATAATAACAAACACATAATAACAACATACAGCGCATTTAAATTTCTCTTGACATCACGATCAAGTACGATTTTTACTTTACGGTGACGTCAATCACCCTCACTCCCTTAGCCCACTCCGAAACTTCGACGCGCTGTATCTTTGTGACGTTTCACTACTTTGATAAACCAAAAAATATGGGTCCATTATTTTTCGATAATCAGTTAGATTACAGACTAAATAAAATAGGGAACTAATTTTTTGAGCTGTTATTTAAATATTCGAGATGTTATTATGATCAGTTGGAAAACATATTGAGCAGTTATGGCGGTTGATTAATTATTGCGACAGTAAAACATGAACAGTAATAAAAAATCAATTAGTTATTTTATCATATTAGTAGTTCTATTCATTTTATTAGGTTAGGGAAAACCTATAGGTTAGGTTAGGTTAGAACTGCGACCAACACACGGCTATGTTGGTTTTATCCATTTTACTAGGTTAGGGAAAACCTATAGAACCGATCGTTCAATTTATTTTACCGCCCATTTAATTATTTTCCTGCTCAATTATATATTCACTGATCCAGTTCATTATTTTATTATTACTCATTTTTGTTTACTTTACTGCTTAGTTGTAACTGCTGAACTAGTTATTAAACATGCCATTTATAATTTTTAACTTACCAAAACTGCTATTACAACTGCCTCTTTAAATCAGTGCCAATAAAATACATTATTTTAGACCCAGTCCACATCCCTATTCTTGGAAAGTTAGAGATATGCTAGTGAAGGTAAACCCTCATTCGAGTAATTTATCAATAGAAGTTGGTCGCCGTCTTCATTTGCACAAATCCTTTTTTTTATCAAGTTTTTGTTTACCGTTCTACCTGCAGCAGGTAGAGTTACCTTTTCAAATTTTTTTTTGTTAAATACTGTACCTATTTTTCCCTGACACCTTATTTCCATAAATAAATTATAATTGTTTCTAATTTTACATGACACTTCTTCTTCGTCCAAGCGCGCTCCCGATTGCATCCTTAGCTGTGCTGCTTCGGAGCCCGGGGTGCGCTTTCCCGCTTTTTCTACTCCAAATATAACATGCACGTCAATGGTGACCCAAGGATGCCAAAGACCTTGCAAAATGGAGAAGAAATAGTCGGAACAGTTAAAACGATTTGGCTATAATGTTACGACCGGCCGCCTGCCTGACGTCAACCCTCTTTGGGAATGTATTTGTGCAAAAAGTTTTACAACCGGCCGCCGCCCGACGTTAACCCTCCTTGGGAATGCAATTGTAGCACGAGATGTTTGTGCTTAGTAGTTAATTTCACTTGACACGATTTCGGTATATCGAAAAAATTTAATTTGATAGATAGCTTATTACATTAACGTGAGATAACTCCATTATTAATTTATTTAAACCAGTTGACTCACGTGATATAGCCGGAAAAGGCCGACTAGGTTTCGATCGAATTAGGCACTATTTTTTCTGACACTCGCTCTAAAGATGATCGTCTAAATCTATCGAAACCTGGTCGGCCTTTTCCGATAAGATATTTTATTTGCTAAAAATAAGGTTTCATAAGATGATACAATTTAATTAAGGTGAAGATATAGGCAAATGACCTTGAAGTGGCGCCATCATTTGAAATAAATTTTTAACTCGTAAATATGGAGATAATTTCCATATTGCTCTTCGTCATGCACTAGATAGCCCTTTAAATTATTTTATGAACCACCGTTGAAAGTATTTACATTAGTCCGTCTAGCTTTAAAACTTGCCTTCGCCAAAAGTGGCCACGGCAAGTTTTAAAGCTAGACGGATCACCAATAATAGTTTCAACGGCAGTTCATAAAATAATTGAAAGGGCTATCTAGTGCATGACGAAGAGCAATATGGAAATTATCACCATATTTACGAGTTAACAATTTATTTCACACTTCAAGGCCATTTGCCTATATCTTCACCTTAAAGCACTCTTATTTTACCCTGTTCGGGTGTGCAAATATTGATTTACATAAATTATAATGGATCAAACATTCACTTAATTTCAGTTATAAGGATCATGCATAAATTGTAAAATGTCTAATATCGATTTTAATTACATTACATTAACTAGTCAAACTTATACATTCAATGTCAACAGCTACCTATTTTCTTTTAATAGTCATTTACTGAGTAGAAACATTTCTTTACCGAATATATCATGTGAGTCAACTTGTTCAAATTAATTAATTAGGTATAAAGCTTTTTACCTATTTTTTAAAATCATCACCTCTGCAGCCGCAAAACGTCCACTTCCTGATATAGCCCTCTCCCGAGGATTTCCAATGACCTATAGAGCGGCCTGCATCCAACGCTTTCCAGCGATCTTGGTCAGGTGGTTTGACCACCCGGTTTATCTCATGAGGTAATTTTTCAAAACTAAAAACCGACTTTATCACCAAACTACACAACCGATTTTGATAAAATTCTTATTGGACCACTAGACCAGTATACTCTTTCAGAGTCCAGTCGTCTTCGAGTAATCGGGGAACATATCTAAAAAAAAACATTAAAGATTCCGACGAATTGGGAACCTCCTCCTTTTTTGTCAGTTAAAAAACAAGGTTCAAGTTTAGTTACCTACACACTCACAAATATGTATCTAGAGAATTTACAAAAAAATGTATATCACGTGTAACAAAATAAATTTACAGAAACTATTTTAAGGGTAGAATCAGTCCATGATTCTGAACAACTTTTCCCAAGGAACATTATAGTCCGAAATAGAGTGTACCACAGTTGTGCGACAAACCGCATACCTTCCGCATACCTATGACCGACATAACCTTTGATCGGTACTTCTATTGCTCGACATCAATTTTGTTCAACCAATTGACAATGAAAAATATTTTTTTACTTTCCATAAAAGCTCGGATCAGCTCGGTTGGCCAACAGGTCGAATGTTTAAATTTTTTTATTTCACTATACTGGGTGACTTTTTATCCACCTGCAAAATTTTTGGAGCAAGTTCAATCCATGATACTTAAAAAAAAGTTAATGATACTTAAAAAAAGTTATTAAAAATCGATAAAAAAAAATTGTCCTCCCATACAAATCAGCGCTCAGACAAACGGATTTTGTATGGGAGGACGAAGAATTTTTATCGATATTTAATATATTTTTTTATAGAAAGTAGTTCAGTATCATGGACTGAACTTGCTCCAAAAATTTAGCAGGTGGATAAAAAGTCAGCCTGTATGTTTCTTGGGGAAATTTGTTCAGTATAATGGACTGAATTCAGCCTTAAAATAGGTTCAGTATATTTTGTAAGACTGTGTAATATGCATTTATCAATGCATAATAGATGTTCGTAGTGTTGGCCTGTATGATACGTACTTTTATTACCCATTATAATTGCGGCTCTTTCTCTTACCCTTACATGACACCTTTATAGATATGTATTGGTCGGTACATAAACCATCGGCAACATTTACAGTACAGCTTCATTTAAACTATAAACTATAAGTAATTACAAGTTCAGGTCTTCCTGCTATTAATAGGAATACCTATATACATATCATGAATTTTTGCCCCTGACCCTTAGGAACTTTGGATTGCCAATTTCAGCTTCGATGACTTATTTTTATTGAACAACCGAGCGAATAGAAGCGAACTAAGTTTTGCCGAGTCTACAACCAGGCCTGTGTCACTCCCCGTTTAGGTATCGAAAATGTACCTACATTATTTCTATGCGCGCAGCGGCCCGTTGGAGTGGTAAATTTGTTAAATAAATCGTTTGTCCAGAGTAATAAGAATAAAATTTGATTGCAATGGATGTCTAGGTATTTAAAAGAAAAGGTGCTGAGTTCTGACATGAGCTAAATTAAACCATATCGCTAACCACATTGAGTAGATATTTCTTTGAATTTCTTTGCTAAGTGAGACTTCTGTACGTGAGTACTGGTTCTTATTCTGTGTTACAACTCCCCGTAGCATATATGGCACCAGCGATATTGTTTTTTGAACGCTATCGTCTATCACTGTCTCGCTCTACGTAATAATAACGAAAGGGATAGCACTAGTCAGTTATAGAAAATTCATTCGTCAAACATAATATAACAGTATTTTTGTACAACTTAATATACTACAGTTACTTACCCAAGACCAAGGCATTTTTTTTTAAAATAGCATTTTCATTGCAATCCAATTCTTGCCAGCAATTTTTGATCTATGTTGAATTATTTTTAGAAATTGAGTTATTTGAGCTATCGTGACTTGCGTCGTTATCGTAAGAATTCGTTAGAATATAGTGTATCATATCATATTTGACCATCAGTATGAAAAACATCTACACCCTTTATTTTTCATTTAAACTGTCGAAAACTAATTATATGACTAGATATATGCAATTTCTTTGAAATTAAAAAATACTGCCGTAATACGAGTATGTAATTTCAAAATAAAAGCTGGACTACGTTTGTATCGAAAAGTCTAAGGTAAGGGGACTCTTAACTGGTACGGTATACCTATACAGGCTGACTACAGGCTGACTTTTTATCCACCTGCTAAATTTTTGGAGCAAGTTCAGTCCATGAGACTGAACAACTTTCTATAAAAAAAGTTATTAAAAATCGATAAAAATTTTTCGTCATCCCATACAAATCAGCGCTTAGCCAAACGGATTTAGTATGGAAGAACGAAAAATTTTTATCGATTTTTAATATTTTTTTTTATAGAAAGTAGTTCAGTATCATGGACTGAACTTGTTTCAAAAATTTTGCAGGTGGATAAAAAGTCAGCCTGTATAACATCTATAAATATATGAAAATTCAAAAAAGTTTGATTATTTTTGAAGTTTTTTTACAATGGGAGTATGGTTAAAGCTTGCACCAAGTGCCATACCGTCCATTGGAGCTTCTAGCCGTGTCGTGTCGTGGCCCGCGGGGATAAAGGCGAGCCGTAAAACGGGTCCCATTTTATGACCATTTGACGAAGTTATATACGTTTTTGAAGTCATTTCTTCGTCGGCCCGGCCATTGTGGTTGCGCGGCTACTCTCTGCTATACTATTTCTTATTATCCCGCAAGTATAGCTTGGCAATAAAATATTTTCGCAGGCCACAATTTCCTTTTATCTTACAATGCAGTTGTTTGGTTCGTGTCGGTACCTACTCCTAAGATCAATTTTTTTACGAATAATGTCATCACCATCTTCTTCTTCGTCTAAGCGCGTTTTTGCTGCTTCGGAGCCCGGGGTGAGCTTTCCCACTTTTTCTTGTTTAAACATGCATGTCAATCGTCACCCAAGGATGCCAAAGACCTTGCAAAATGGAGAAGAAATAGCCGGAACAGTTTAAATGATTTGGCTATAGTTTTACGACCGGCCGCCTGCCTGACGTCAACCCACTTTGGGAATGTACTTGTGCGAAAAGTTTTACAACCGGCCGCCTCCCGACGTCAACCCTCCTTGGGAATGCAATTGTAGCACGAGATGTTTTTGCTTAGTCCTTTCGTCGCCTTTTACGACATCCTCAGGTAGAGATGGAGTGATCCTATTCGAACCCGGAACCACACGGGTAATGTCAACACAATCATCAGATCATTTTTAGTCCTACTGCAGGAACTCTCTGTACTACCAGAGCCACATATTAACCAGAGTAGCCAGAGGATTTGGGCTACACTCTCCACTCTGGCCAGACGGGTTGGAGAGGTCTCATTGATGTTTATAAGCTTTGAATAGCTTGTGCTTCCTAAGTCGCTTTCAACGACATCCACGGGAACACTTGGAGTGGTCCTATTCTACTCTGCCGGGAACCACACGGCAGTACCTACGGATAATGTAAGAGGAAGGCATACACTGTTCTTGGAACGCACTATTCTTAATTGTGATAGGATTTTTTTTTTTTTTCTATTTATTCAAAAAACCAACAGCTTTTTACAAACAGTATGTTAAGTTACATATAAATGACATTTTTTAGCCAATAAAAGGTTTTTTTTTTTTTTTAAACGTAGGACGTATTGACCCAAGCACAAGTGCGTGTGTATGTGTGTAGTGTGTGTGTGTGGGTGTGAGAGAGACGGTGTGTGTGTGTCTGTGGTGTAATTGTAACAAAAAAGTATGAGTGTTTATTTCGATGTGATTGTTTGAATCTGCTATCCCATATAATATTGTAAAATTTTATTTTTGAATGAGGTTTTAGAATTGGAAAAGATATCAACATCCGAGAAAAGATCATTATAAGTTGTACTCATTCTGATAATAGGGGAGTTTTGGACGTAATTTGTACGGCTAAATGGTACATGAAATAGTTTAGAGCTAGAGTGCCTGGTGCGCCTAGTGGATTTACATATATAGATTTACTTTGCAGATAGATATAGATAGATACATTATCACGTCTTAATTCTGATTCTCGCCCATTCCTTCGAGCGGCTTTTAAGATCTGCGCGGGAAGAGAAGAAGTTGGTACGTTCTAAGATTTTTTCTTTCAGACCAGCATTGAAGATGACAGGTAACACCACAGAATAAATAATACTAACGTACAGAAGTCAAAGAAAGAAATTCAAAGAAATATCTACTTAACGTAGCTAGCGATATGGTTTAATTTAGCTCACGTCAGAACTCAGCACCTTTTCGTATAGATACCTAGACATCAATTGCAAGCCAATTTCATTCTTATTACTCTAGATAAACGATTCGTATAACTGAATTTACCACCCGGAGGGACCGCCTGCGCGCATAGTAATGATGTAGGTACATTTTCGTTACCTAAACGGGGAGTGACACAGGCCTGGTAACACATTTCATCATATATATAGAAGTAAATACGTTTTGAGATCAGTGAGCGAACATTAAATTGATGCGATCCATTGAATATTAGTAGAGTTCTCATCTCAGAAGCTTGTTAAAAGTTACCATATCCTTGGATAGAAAAGTTGTTGTTAAAAAGAACAGTATTTTACTTACTCTTAATGCTTGACTTTTATTTAATAAAGAATTGGGTATTACGGTGGGTCAAAAATAAATTATTTGGTACTGTTAATAGAATACAACGTCACAAAATAATGCCACTTGTCATTGATCACATCCACTTTGAACGTGATTTTAGATTTATTAATGCAGAAAAACGGATATTAAGAGTTCTATTTGACTCCAAGGAACTATGACGTCATAAATCAATATTTCATACAAATCCCATAGAAAATGTTTGTTTTTGACGTTAAGAAAAAAGTATCTGATTTGACTTGTTGCGTAATAGCGTATTACGCATGAATTAATAAAGAATTACGCATGCCTCAAATGCGTGAGTCCTACTTATTATTCAAATCATGAGTGATGTGGGAAAATTCGTCAGGATGGTCATAGTCACGGTAGCACAATTGGAAGTACACTTATTGTATTTTAAAAGTCAGGAAATGTAACTTTTGAATTGAAGTGATACATTATTTTACCATGTGGTTCTCGACAGAGAAGAACAGGAACACTTCAAGTCTTGGATGTCGTTGAAGGCGAATGAAACACAAGCTAAACAAAGGTTATAAAAACATCAATGAGACCTCTCTTACTCGTCTGGCCAGCGTGTAAGCGAAATCCTCATGTTGCTCTGGCGAAGTATGGCTCTGGTAGTACAGAGAGCGTCGTGCTCCAGCAGTGGAGACTAAGAAGAGCTGTTGGTGATGATAATGATTAAGATACAATATGTTAAGATAAAGATATAATTATTCGACTAATGACACTCCATCCTTCTTTTGCACTTTAACCACAGGCCGGAATCTCCTAAGGTACGCGCAATATGCGTCACACAGGCGTCCCCGTTCCCCGTCCCCGCACCTCTCCCCCGTTTTCGCCTCGATTTCTCACGTTGGCCGTCAAGAACCGGGGGAGAGGTGCGGGTGCGGGGAACGGGGACGTATATTGCGCGTACCTTAGAAGAGTCCCTTCTGTTTACTCTTACTGTATTCTGTGCTTTAACTGTGTAATTTTTACAACTTTTCACTACGCATTTTGGCATCGTTGATGTTGCATCGTTACTTGAAAAGAAACGAGAACAACACGAGGGCAGTACGAAAGCATTATATACAGGGTGTCCGGTGGCAGTTTTTGAATTATAAAATGTAATAGAAAAAAAACGAAAGTACCTATTTCTTAATATAATGAAAACAGTAAAATCAAGAATGATAATGCGGATTTTTTCTCGCGCTGTGGACAGTATTCCGTGCCAATCAATTTATTGGACCACGGAAGCAGTCTGTGCGTTAGTACTTTATTAATTCTGTGATTATCCGAAAATATGCACTTGCGCCTAGGAAGCGGCGTAAACTTAGCTTTAAGTAACGATTTGACGTCAACATTTGTGCAAAACAAAACAAAGTGACTATTATTAAGAGATATTATAAGTATCCTATGATAATAAAGATATTTTGAATTGGATTGAATTAAATACCTACCGACCTACTATCGTCGTATCCTGATGGACGTAAATTTTACTTACACCTCTATTTTCCAAAGTATTGAGCCAAGCTACGGTGAAACCCCTCCAAGATACTCGAATGCATGTTTACAAGCTTATCGTGACTGGCACTACATCTCGTGGTCATTTAGATCATAAAACAATGAACAGTTGCAGCCGAGAGAATGCAATGCTCAGTTATGCAAATGTGGAGGTCGCGACCGTTGCATGAATATTGATACAGCATTGCAGGCATCGCTGATCTGCCCGCGATAGCCCGCAACCCCAGCTCTGCGAGCACGACTTCCTCCAATTTACTAGATCTGATTATCTGACGGTATTAGATCGCGCATATGCGTTTTGATTTTACTTTCCCGCCTTATGTGTTTGTTTGTTCATAAAACGCGCGATCGTTGCACGTCGCATGCGATCATAGCAAGTTCGCGCGAATTTCAAAAATTCATTATAGTTTTTTTTAAGTGAAAACTTTTTAGGCGCGTTGGGCATCTTTCGAGATGGAAAAAAACCGCTGAACTCGCAACACTGTTACCGTGTAACCGACACCACCTTGTTAAAGGTTTCACTTCTGTCGGCACTCCCGGAATGCCACTGTTTTATTTATTTATTTCCAAAAATAACATTTATTGCAATTTTTATGCAACTTATACACCACTTAGGTTTGTCCGTACTACCCTAAAGTTTTTAGAGCGATCTTAAACATTATCAATATTAACGAAATACCTACTCACTTTAAAATAAAAACACAGCAAAATTTAGGACTAACTCTAAACATAATATGTTTTATTGCATGCGAAAACACGATTGGTTAAAATTTTCTTGTTAGAAAAAAATTGCGAAATTGCCTCTAAATCACCTTAGAATTATACTAAAACGGCAAGTATTCAATATTAAATATATAATGATAATATAATAATTGTATTATACATAAGGCAGTCATAATATGTCTTACTTTTTAAATAACTCTTATATACAAAGTGGAAGGGACATACCCGTAATAAATTGATCCACGGGCTATACTAGATCACTTAAGTATAATGAAATTAAAATTAGAGTCAAAAAACTAAAATAAAACGACGGGTTGCACTCCGGGAGTGCCGGCAGAAGTGAAAACTTAAATATTAACGTTGTGCATTTTTGATATTTTGGAATGGTTAGGAAATAATTTTGCACGAATTGCTTTAATTATAAGTATAAAAGTACTATCATTTATGTGGTAGAATACAATATTTATTTATTGCGCTAGCGTACACAAACATGACAATTTATATTACATTAAAAAGTGTCCTGACGCGAGTTTAACATTTTTTACCCATTACGAAAAAAGTGCACAACGCCGCTAAAGAAGTTTTCACTCCAAAAAGGTTTGGGCTCGTCCGGGATTTGAACCCGGGAACCCTTGCACCCTAAGCGAAAATCATGCCCCTAGCCCAATGAGCCGGCTGACAGCTTAGTCGAAATTATAGTATAAATACTTCCTTTCCTACGCCGTGCCGGCTGTCATCCGTCTTACGAATTTTCGATCAGGACACGTGTCCTGACGCGAGTTTAACATTTTTTACCCATTACAAAAAAGTGCACAACGCCGCTAAAGAAGTTTTCACTTCAAAAATTCGACATTCCCATACAAATCACCCGGATGGCCGCACACTTTTGTATGAAAATGCTGAAATTTTTTTTTGTTTGTTGGCTGTTATTTTAATTTCTTTATACTAATATAATCTAGTATAGACCGTGGTTCGATTTATTACGGGTATATCCCTTCCACGTTGTATTCTTTGTAAAACTAAAAAAAAATCAAAACCATAACCAGCCTCATTGACCTACCATGTTCTTTTGGTCCGCATGGTCTCGCTGTCTCACTTCGGCTAAAGTAAATTTGAGTGCGTGGAAGCGGGAGCAAAACTTAGATTATTCACATCAAGCCTTGCCTTAATTTACGTTAGTACTTATATCTAAAGTTGTTAGTAGATAATAACCTATGCTAACAAAATATACTGAAACTATTTTAGGATTGAATACTGAACATTCCCCCAAGGAACATATAACGAAAAAAAAAGAAAGTGCTTGGTCCGAGTTTTGATGGGAAGCAGAAACTATTTTTTCGTATTTCGATGTGTTTAAAAACCTAAACGGCTGTATCTTTCGATTGCGTTGGCTCTAAAAATTTGATATTTTCACATTCACAGCTCCAAAAGACAGTAGATTTAGTAGGTACTCGTATTTGATATGAATTTCAGCTTGATACCTCTACGCGTTCCTGAGAAAAAGGGTCTTGATAGACAGACGGACAACAAAGTGATATAAGGGATCCGTTTATTCCTTTTGAGGTACGGAACCCTAAAAATGGGAAAGAAGTTCAGTATCATGGACTGAATCCTTAAAATAGTTTCAGAATAGATCTTATTAAAATGCGATACACGGATAAAAAGTCAGCTACTGGCTGTTTCCAGTTTTTGACCTTATCCGGAGGCTTTCCGCAGCGCGCGAATGTGACTCGCGACCATCTCGCGACGCATACACAAAGACGTATTCATAATGCCTGTGTCTCACTTTACCTAGTTTTAACCAAAAATTCGATCTACCTAGGTTTTATAGAGAAACTCGTTTTCTTGTGTTTCCATCGAGTAATACTCGGTCGCTCAGGTACTAGTACCTGGTTTGTTTGTTTGAATTTTATTTATGTGTTTATTTTAATTTTATTTTGCTTGTTTGTAATCCTCGGAAGACCAGCGTTGTGGTCGGAGGGCCACAACATTATGCTGAGAGGAGGCCATTTTGGTATAGGCACAGATATAATTTTGGATAGTGAGAACTGTTATTATAATTGTGTGTATGTGATATATCAAAAAAACTATTTTTCTTTATTTCTTTCTTTCTTTAGTACTACGTTGTAATAAATGACATTAATTTCTAACAGACTTGTATTTCTTTCGTTTCAGGTAAGAAAACGATAATCCTGTTCTCATCGTATATATCTAGTAAGTATGTATATCTACTGCGTCCAGATTGCGGACTTTCTTATAAAAACGAGAGGCCCGGCACCCGACGTGGCCTTTCGGTCAATAGTCACGCTGCTTGTCCCTCTGCGGAGGGGACGTAAAAAAACAAAAAAACCTCAAAAATGTGATCAATGTATGAGACAGCATTTTTTACGAATAAATTAATAAATAGAAGAGGTTGTGTGCTCCGGTCGGTCCCAGACTTACCGGAAATCCAAATTCGGTGGGTCTGTGGCGGGCTGGGGTAAAAAGTTGTTCTGTAAACCTAGATAATCTATCTAATATATGTTTATCTAACTATTGTGAATGTATATAAATATATATTATATGTCAAATTTTGTAAAAAAACCACAAAAATTATAGGAAATAGACTCCGATTTTGTTGGAGGGGAAGTAAAAATATTCCATAATGCCGCGGGCATAGATGATGAGTGTAGATGAAGCGAAAGAAGTCTGTCGCAGGATCGTAGCAAGTGGAGGTCCATATAGCCTTTGCCTACCCCTGTGGGAAACAGGCGTGATAGTATGTGTGTATTGTGTACCGTGTGGCCTAGAACAATACTACTCCATCTCTTCCTGTGGAAGTCGTAAGTGTACAATTGCATTCCCTATAAAGGATGACGTCGGGTGGCGGCCAATTGTATTTTTTTTTGCACAAATGCATTTCCTAGAGGGTTACGTCAGGCAGGTGGTTTTAAAACTATAGTCAAATCTTTTCAACTGCTTCGGCTTTTTCTTCTCGATTTTACGTGCATGTTCGGCATCCTTGGGTGACCAAGGCCATTGAATGTATAGGTAATAAATTTGGAGAAGAAAAGCAGGAAAGCGCCAGGACTGAAGCAGCACAGTTGAGGATGCAATCGGAAACGCGCTAAGATGAAGTTACTAAGTATTTTACGCAATATAAATTAGGTTCAAATAGACATGGTAATTTATACGTTAAATGTGCTATCAGGTAAAGCAACGGTATATTAAAACTTGTCAAAACATAAATGCAATGTAAGATCCACTGATAGTTATATCTTTACAACTTTATAGTCAAACACGACAATATCTGTTAAGGTACCTAATGTATCTTGATAATCTCAAATATTTAAAAAATATACTAAAACTATTTTAAGGGTAAATTCCATCCATACTGATACTGAACAACTTTTTCCAAGTAACATATATCGAAATATAAAACCAAATTTTAATAGAAACTCGGGTCAGCTGATAGGTCAATTTGTATGGGATGTCGAAAACTTTCTTTCATATTTCGAAATATGTTCCTTGGGGAAAGTTATCTAGTAACATGGGCTGAATCTATCATTTAATTTTTTTCAGTATATTTTGCTAGACCCTGTATTATATATATATATTTTTTTCGAGCCATTTAGGTCCCATTAGTTGGGCAAAGGCCTCCCCTTGTCGCTTCCAATCACTTCGATCCCCCGTTTATTTTACATCAAGATAATGTGTATGACCAGGATTGGTTCGTTAAGACCAAAGACGGAGGTGAGTCATGGAGGGAAAGAGGAGAGGCCTTTGCCCAGTTGGACATGAACGGCTAAATACAAGTTGATCAGCTGATCCAATTGTCTATGGAAAACAAAAAAAAATTTTTTTTTAAACGTTCTTTCTTTTAACTTAAGAGCTTGCTCTTGTTGGTGGAGTTAAGTGGAATGCTTCCATTCCTCGCTTCTCTCTGCCATCTTTTTTTGTAAGATGTTATATTATCTAATTTGATAGACATTTATACAACAACCATGCGTATATATTGGAAGGTGCAAATGTTAAAGGGCATCAGACAAGTCTTACGAGGGAAGAGACAATGATCGCAGGCGCAACCGCGCAGATAACCCTTCCACCTGTTGATTTTAATGAATTTGTGAAGATTATCCCTTTGATGTCTTTCTTTAGCTGGTAACGGGACTGCAAGCTTTCTGGATTATGAGCGATACCAGAGGTGTAGTGTGGGCGACATGGCGCCTGCCCTCGCGGTATATAGGGCCTAGTGCGTGAAGCGGATGAGCTTTTTTTAGTAGATCTCAAAGCCTAATTACATTACAATAATATTAAACCAGATCTCGCAAAGTAGCCCTCCTTCCATATGAAACTTTACTCTCGTTCCGCCATGGAAGCAGCTGAAAGCGCTTTCTTCCATATAAACTTTTTTTAGGACGCTCGCGTTTGAAAGCGCTTTTTCCACTAGCCAAAAGGCCTCGCCAGACTATCTCGCCCACGTCAAACTGTGATCTTGCTACGCCTCTGGTTAATACCATTTGCTTGAGGATCTAAAAGACCTCGCTTTGAAAATTACTAGAGACTTTGGGTTAAGGCAATAGCTGCTATCCGTATCTGATCCGATGCCATGTGGTTCCCGGCAGAGTAGTATAGGACCACTCCAAGTCTTTCCGTGGATGACGTAGAAGGCGACTTAGGAAACATGAGCTAAACAAAGCTTTTAAACATCAATGAGACCTCTCCAACCCGTCTGGCCACCGTGGAGGGTAGGCTAAATCCTCTGACTGTCTGGCTAGTTGGCTCTAGTAGTACAGAGAGGGTCGTGCAGTGGAGACTTATGATGAGACCTGATGATGATGATATCAATGATGGCATCCATTCTATAGACACCACATTAAAGCAATTTAAGATGTGGAGTGAGTTTGGTGGCCTAACGCATTGTTAGGGCTTTTGCAAGTGTTCCACACTTGGATGTTTCTCGAGCCCCTTCGTGCTTCGTGCTTCGACACGAAAAGCCGTTGGCCCCGTCTGTCATCTGGAATCTGACATAGCTTGGCAACTGCCATACAATGGTATGGCAGTTGTCAAGCTATGTCAGATTCATGCAGTTTGGGAAATCTGACACCATTGAAAGCCACTTACTCACACGAAAAGCAATTACTTTAAAATACTTATGTGTCCATTGTATAAAAGTTAAATTTTTAAAATGAATGATGGAGAAGGCGTTTGCCTTGTGATCTGAAAGTCGTGGGTTCAAATCCCACTGGAAAGCATACTTTGTGAAAAGTTGTTTCCAGTCTGATTAGGATATTGCAAGCTGGAATCACCTGATTGATTCAAAGGCATACAAAAAAAAAACTGTGCAGCTCTGTTTGTGTCTATGGTCGATAAAGTAGGTAATGGTATATATTCTGTGGTAATGTACAGTATATTTCCATACGTCATTTTAACTTATCAGCTCTGGTTTACCTACTACCCTCATTTTGAATTTTTGCCGGTCTTTTTCGTAAACAGTCATTATTACAATAACATTTATAAAGTTTATGTTACATTTCATTATGACTAGTACGTTCAGATGTTGTGTTAACGATCCTGATGTATTTTGTTATGTTTGTGGTGAATACATACTGAAAGATCAGCGTAAATCGATTACTAACACTGTGAATTGTTTGTATTTTGCTAACTTTGGTATTGAAATTCGACACCAAGATAAATTGTAGGGTGCCTATGTATGTTGTGTGTATAAAATAAATGAGTAAGACGACAAGACGTACAAACATCAATCTAAACAAAAGTTAATCCGTATTCATAGTGTATGTAAAACATGCGTTGAACATTAGCGACAATGGGAGAAAGGGACACGTAAGTCTTTGAAGTTTAGAGTGCCTATGATATGGCGAGAACAAAAAAATAATTATCACACACCCTAACATTCTTTCAGCACAAAGACCTTTTCCACCACAAATTTTGAGACTTCTATGAATGATGTGGAAAGGCTGGCGTGGAAATCTTTTGTAGCAGTTGCACAAAACTTCCTCGGAAATCATAAGGTTGACAATTATGTAGAATTAGTAGAGGAAATGCTGGTTCGATTCAGAAATTTAGGCTGTAATATGAGTATAAAATTACACTATCTATCTATATATTGAAATTGATCTAGATGACTGGGCTGATGAGAAGGCTTATTATAGGACCGATGACTATCTTAAAGACAAAAAGGTCTGGCTTGAGCTTGGCGCGGGTCCCTCTTAAAGGTTTGTATACTTAGACATGTCATAATTTAGGTACATTGGTACATACTAAATTTAGAAAATTGACATTATTTTAAATTTCGTAATTCTTATAATTCAATTTAATTATGACATAACAAACAATGTAATCTTAGTCCATCCATATAACTAATTTTAAGTTTTTAGCTTGCTAGTTGACGTCTTTGGAGAAAACGTGCAGTGCAGTTTGTTGCCGCTTCTTCTGCACTTGCGCCTAGGAAGCGGCGTAAACTTAGCTGTAAGTAATGATTTGACGTCAACATTTGTGCAAAACAAAACAAAGTGACTATTATTAAGAGATATTATAAATATCCTATGATAATAAAGATATTTTGAATTTTGAATTTTTGAACTATTGAGTCATCTAGATCAATTTCAACACAATTTAGGAGATCTAAGCGAGGAACAGGGAGAACGTTTTCACCAAGACATAAAAACGATGGAGAATAGATATCAAGGTGGGTGGGGTGATGGCCAACTATTGCTGGGGAATCATGCGAGATTGCCCGAGTCAGTTTCCTTCTAGAAAATCACTCAAAAGACAATTTCTTGATGTTTAATGCCAATAAAATATTTTTAAAAGTGTATTTTTTTATCTCAGGAACTAGAGCTGACAGAAAAAATTCCGGTAACATTTTTGATATCACCATGTAAGACATACTTAAATCAATTCAATTCAATTCAATTCAATTCAAAATATCTTTATTATCATAGGATATTTATAATATCTCTTAATAATAGCCACTATGTTTTGTTTTGCACAAATGTTGACGTCAAATCGTTACTTAAAGCTAAATACTGTTAAGGGTTATCTAGGACTTGATAGTTACAAAATTTTAAATGATGTCTCTGTTTTCTTTGAAATGATTTATTTAAAATGGGGGCAGCACTGGACCCCGGAAAATTTAGGTACGGCCTTAAAGTCATCATCATTAAGTCCTCAAAATTGATTATATTTGTAATTATATCTGTAGGTATAATATAATGGTACGTATTGTATAAGTAGATATTTATTCTGATATATATTATATAGTATGTAGTAATGTAATGTTTTATGTATATGTTCTTAATATTTTAAATGAAGTATTTAATAAATCGGTAGACATAATTAATTGCTTTTTGCGCCGAACAAATTACTTTTCTGTTTATCCTTATGGTTGACTGGGAGAAAACGCTCTAAGCATTAAGTCCGCCATTTGTTAAAAGTATGTTTTACTTTAGAACAATAAAGAGTATTAAATTAAAATTAAAATTTCGTTTCAAACTAATCGCATACGTACCTGATGTTATTCGAAGACAGAACCTGTGATTAAGCCAGGCCATAAATTGATAAGCTGGTGTATCCATCAACTCGACCATTTGTATGTCATCGGACTTTTTGCTATTATATACCGTTGTTGTAAGTAGAACCCGCCCAATGTTGAGAGTGAGATAAAATATAGCCAGTTTTGTGAGACGTAATTACGTGTCGTTGGGTCGGAACAGTAGGTACCTACAATATTATACAACGTGGAAGGGACATCCCCGTAATAAATCGAACCACGGGCTAAACTAGATCACTTAAGTATAATGAAATTAAAATATGTAACAGTAAAAAAAAACCAGAAAAAAAATCCATTTCCATACAAATCGCCCGGGCGACTTTTGTAGGAAATGCCGATATTTATTTTTGGTTTATGGCTGTTCATCATGGTCTTTTTTAGTCTCCACTGCAGGAGCACGACCCTCTCTGTACTACCAGAGCAGTCAGAGGATTTGGCCTACACTCTCCACGCTGGCCAGACGGGTTGGAGAGGTCTCATTGATGTTTAAAAGCTTGTTTAGCTCGTGTTTCCTAAGTCGCCTTCTACGACATCCATGGGAAGACTTGGAGTGGTCCTATTCTACTCTGCCGGAAACCACACAGCTTTTATGGCTGTTATTTTAATTTTATTAAACTATAGTGATCTAGTTAGACCGTGGTTAGATTTATTACGGGTACCTATGTCCCTTCCACGTTGTATAGCTTAACACCACAGCTAACGTTTGACAAAATATACTGAAACTATTTTATGGGTGCATTCAGTCCATAATACTGAACAACTTTTCCCAAGGAACATATATCGAAACATGAAAAATATTTTTTTAATTCCCATGCAAACTCGGATCAGTTGATCGGTCAACTTGTATGGGAGGCCAAATATTAATTTGCACTTTTCGATATATGTTCCTTGGGGAAAGTTGTTCAGTATCATGGGCTGAATTCACCCTTAAAATTGTTTCAGTATATTTCGTTAGACCCTGTATATGTAATACATACAGGTCTCGTACCTGTACAGATATCCCATCTTTACAGGTACGTCGGGCTCAACCGCTTTGTCAAAAAGCCTAACAAAAGCCGGATAGGGCCACCCGTTTTGCCAAAAAGCCGGACAGGTCGGACACACAAATATTTGGCCGGACGCTTAACCCGGTCTAATCGCCTAGGTTAGGTAGCGGACCTCGGGCTCTGAAGCGTTACGGCTGAGGATGCAATCCTCACGTAGAGGATGATAATAACAACCAGACAATTGGCATCCCTATCGGGCAAGACCAGAATGACTATAACTTTTGAGCACTGGAAGACGCCACACATTTGTAGCAATTTCTGAAATTTTAAGTAGATAAAGTAGTAGATAAAGTAAGTAGATAAAGTAGATATGGCATTTATATTATTATCTGTACTTATTTCATGTTTTAGTAAATACACTAAACTTAAATACTATCTACCACTTGATAAGAACGAACATATACAGGGATAGATTATTGGTACCTATTAGAAAAATTTTATTACGCTAAACGCTAACAACTACCTAGTTTAGAATCAGCTACACTACACCACAGCAATAAAAGGTGTCTTGGTCCTGTGAATCCGATTATAAAACCGGTCGTACGCGACTTAGTGGCCGCATTGACATCCCGGTTCACCGCCTATAAATTTTAATCATAAAATGTTTTGCACTTAAAACTTCGACCATTTTCATGAATTACGCATTGCCCCGCTCTCTAATTATCTTCACTGTAATTAGGCATATATCTTCCCTTCAGTTCTGTCTTTAGGCAATAGAGGCCTTACATTAATTTTCCGGAGTCCAGTGAATAAATCATTTTACAGGAAACGGAGATGTCATTTAAAATTTTGTCTTTGTGAACCCTTCAAACTAGTTTATAAATTACTTTTAAAGTTTAGAGTGAGAACGTTAAGCTTTTCTACGCATTTTTGCCAAAAGTGGCCGTTTTCCGCAAAAATGCATAGAAAAGTTTAACGTTCTCACTTTAAACTGTAAACAGTAGTTCATAAAATAGTTTGAAGGGTTATCTAGGGCTTCACAAAGAGAAATTTTAAATGATATCTCCGTTTCCTTTGAAATGATTTATTTCAAATAGGGGCAGCACTGGGCCCCTGAAAAATCATTTATGGCCTTAATGCCATTGCATAACTTTATAGGATACGACTGCAAGTAATAGGGATGTGTACTGGGTCCAAAAAATTGTAGTTTATTATTGTAGTTTATATACAGTCAGAGTATTCAAAAATGATTTAAAATCCTTAGAATATATTCCTTTAGTGGTTTGAATCAAGACATCCTGTGCCTAGCACGGACGCTGTTAAATACACTATTTAATTGATATGTTGCGAGTTGAGTTATAGTATCTGATCTCTGGGCTAGCGTGTTCCTCGGGCAATTCTATTGGGCAATTTATTTATATTGATTCCCATACAATTTCCTATCTATCTATAGATAAATCTTGACTACTTTATATGCACTAAGCCATAATGGCCCTGAGGATGGATGAAGTGACTAATGACTTTTGACGTTTGGTGAATTAAATTCCATTTAATATTAACATTGAAACATTCCTTGTAGAGATGTGATTACATGCCATAAAATCTAGACGAGTTGATTAGTGTAACTGTGTTGAGTTTAAAAATATGAGCTTTATTTAAGTTAGAGCTTTCAGTTTAAGAATAAATAAATAAATATATACGGACAAATAACACAGATTGAGCTAGGCCCAAAGTAAGTTCGAGACTTGTGTTATGGGATACTAACTCAACGATACTATATTTTATAACAAATACATATATAGATAAACATCCAAGACCCAGGTCAATCTGAAAAAGATTATTATCCATCATGATCTGACCGGGGATCGAACCCGGGACTTTTGGTGTGACAGCCTGGCATAATGACCACTTGGCTACAGAGGTCGTCATAAGTAGTCCACTTACCCTAGACAAAGTCAGACTTTGCATATTTAAGCCTATACAGGCTGATTTTTTATCTACCTGCAAAATTTTTGGAGCAAGTTCAGTCCATGATACTTTCTATAAAAAAGTTGATTTGTATGGGAGGACGAAAAATTTTTATCGATTTTTAATAACTTTTTTATAGAAAGTAGTTCAGTATCATGAACTGAATTCGCTCCAAAAATTTAGCAGGTGGATAAAAAGTCAGCCTGTGTAACTGGTTTTCACAGTAAAAATATGAACTTGAAAAAGAATATCGTGTACTACGTATATCATATTTGGCCATCAGTATGGAAAACTTCATATGCTTATAATTTTTTTCTTTTTTCAAGTTCATATTTTGTGGAAAACTATTTAGGTATATGGCTACATATATGCAATGAGTTTTTGGCGGGAAGTCAAGGGGTTCGGTTGGGGTTTTCTTTAAATTATTTTGCATATTGATTTTAGTGGACTTTATAATATAAAATTGGTGTTTTTTGGTGTTATAAATGCTCATGCTCGTGAACAATATGTGAAATAGTTGAAGTGGACAGTCATAGTACGGCTGTAGTGATATTTGTTTCGCGGACTGTGTGGGCGTCTTCGGGCGTCGTCCGCCACTCAATCGGCTATGAAAACCAGTGGACTCGTATAGATTTGTCGCCAGAAGCTCCCTTAAAGCAATCAAAAGCCTACACCAACCTTTGATTGTAACTTGTTAGGCAAAAAGAATTTCCCACGTTAATTACCTTGTTCCTGGCTAAATACGCAGTAGCGTCAAGCCATTAATAAAAAAAAGATAAATGTAATTTCTTAGAGAAAAATAAAACAATCTGGTAGTTACGAGTATAAGCTCCTTGTTACTGTAGGTACCTACTCGTATATAGATTTATATTTAATTGTATATTAAAGTAGTATCGCACTTAAATATTTACAAAACTAATTTACTGCTTCTGCTTAATGTTAACTTCATTATAACATAACTTTTTAATTTTTAGTGATATTTAATTTATGTTTTATTTGAGAAGTAAAATTTGCTTCACATTTTTTACTTGAGCTTTGGTGTCCTCCAATAGTAGTACCCGTAATAAAGCGATGAATGACGTCACTAAAACGTTTATCTTCATCATCTGAGCGTATCCCGGTTGCATCCTCAGCGGTAGCGCTTCACAGTCCGGGGTCCGCTCTAATACTCGTATATAACGTCTAACAAAATATACTGAAACTATTTTAAGGGTAAATTCAGTCCATGATCCTGAACAACTTTCCCCAAGGAACATATATCGAAATATGAAAAATAATTTTTGGCTTTCGGTCAAATGAAATGGGAAGCCAAAAATTATTTTTCATAGTTCTATATATGTTCGTACGGGAAAGTTGTGCATCATGCATCATGAACTGTATCCACCCTTAAAATAGTTTCAGTATATTTTGTTAGAACCTAAATATTTATCCCTCCGGGGTATGTTACACCGGGTGTCTGGATGTCCAAGGGGTCAATAAATCTAGATGCAAGAAAAACCAAAAGTCATATAGTACATTATGTCTTAACGTCCAAATGGTCAATATGTCCAGACGCTAGAAGGTTTGATTGTCATTTAGTACATGTGTCATAATGTCCAACAGGTCAATATATCCAGATGCTAGGAATGGGCATTCCTACCATCTGGATATTAGGTTTAAACAAACGCTAGATGGCGTTCAGGACCTACAGATTTGCGTGCCTTCCGAAGCATGGAATTATCTTTCTTTTCGGATAATCATGTGATTCAAGCCTGCAATATCAAACCATGGGGTATCAAATCCCACTCGATATTTGAATAAAAAAAAATTAAGACATATTGGCGCCAAAAATCCGCCATTTTTTTTTAAATTTTTGGTACATTCAGTGTCACTCACAATTAAAACGAATCTAACGACACCTCTCAAGCTAAAATCCATAGCTGTTTAGGCTGCAGAGCATGTTAAAGAAATTTACATACATATATTCATTAGAAAAACATAACCCTCCTGCTGGTGCAGTCGGGTAAAAATTTAAGTGTCGATACAGACTTGTTACATTTATAGACTTGGCTACACGTCGTGTAGTCACAACAAATAGAGCCAGTTTTTAGAGCTGCACTATGCAAACTTGTGACCGGTTTGTTGCCATTCTGCAAGTCAAGGATGTTTCATCGTTCGTCTAAATAACGTAGCTTAGTCCAGATATATCTTTCAAAAATAAAACAGCTCTTTCATGAAAAAAAAGTAAAAATCGTATTTTTTTCCTTGTACAGGCTGACTTACCTACTTTCTATAAAAAAAGTTATTAAAAATCGATAAAAATTGTTCGTCCTCGTCGTACTTCATACATAATCCGTTTGGCTGAGCGCTGATTTGTATGGGACGAAAAATTTTTATCAATTTTTAATAACTTTTTTTATAGAAAGTAGTTCAGTATCATGGACTGAACTTGCTCCAAAAATTTTGCCGATGGAAATAAAGTCACCCTGTAGGTATATTTACATAATATAGATGATTTAAATATTTTACGATATGATCATTAATGTTTGACCATATCATGAAATAGCCGTGCGTCAGCTTTTCATGGACCGAATTCACCTTTTAAATAGTTCAGTATAATTTGTTCGACCCTGTATAATGTACCCATGCAAAACCGTAGTAGAAATTAACTTCGCGATACCGGCTTTCGAGTCTTATGACGGATCAAATATTTGCCACACTTGCCCGCAGTGAAAATAAAATAAGTATTGAGGAATATTTTGAAAATAAAAACTGATCGGGCGCAGCCGCGTGCCACCAGCTCGCCGCGACCGGTTTTTCTCCAAAGCTTGGTTAATGTATTCAGAGCAACACGCGATGGCTAAGCGCTCAATTTGTCATGGATAAATTCTCTATTAGTTTTACCGAATATCTACATGCATGTTAAAACAAATGTACCATTAAGGCCCATTTACACAGTGCAAGTTTTGTTTGTTACTAACAATTAAATTAAGCGATAAAAGATTTGTATAGTTGACGTTTTTTTTAAGAACATCATCATCAGGTCTTTTTAGTTTTCATTGCAGGAGCACGACTCTTGTGCTACCAGAGCCATATATTAGTCAGAGCAGTCAGATAATTTGGCCTACACTCTCCAAGCTGGCCTGACGGGTCTTATTGATATTTATAAGCTTTGTTTAGCTTGTATTCCTTATTAAGACTATATAACTCATCTACTGCTTCGATTGCTGTCTAAATGGGCCTTAAATCAAGTGCGTGCGCATTTTTTCTTCCTTGCTTATCTGTGAGAAAGAAATAAACTTAGAATGTATGGAGGTTTATATGTATGACTTTATACCTATTATATATATGATTCAAGGGGAGCATATATTATGTATTATAATTATATTTAAGTATCATATGATATTAAAATATAATTATATAATTATTAGTAGCATACGTAATTATTTCATTGCAATACGAGTATATATTAGGAAGTTTATTATTTAATATAGATTCAAATACTAGTAAGTTAAATTATTAAAATGTTATTTTTGCTCCTACTTTAGCCTCATTTGTCTCTGCACCACCTGTCGGTTGACTGGTAGAGCCACCCCAAAAGCTTTAAGTCCGCCGTCTACAATTTTTGTACTAAAGTTTTATTTTAGTAATAAATTAAAAAAAAAACAGTGGCACTCTGGGAGTGCCGAAAGAAGTAAAAACTTAACAAGATGGTGTCGGTAACTGAGTCGCGAATTCAATGGTTTTTTCCCCTCTCAAAAAATGACCAACGCGCCTAAGAAGTTTTTTTTGAACTTCAATAAATAAATGATGTTCCATATATTTTCTGTGCCTTTATGCTTACATGGGTCGGTTGGTTTTATGTAAATACACTCTCTATGCATTGTTCGCAATTTGATCACACATCACGCTCCAAGGACGCGACTGGACGCTGCCAGCATAATTTGGACATGATATGAGCGGGTTCCCACGGCAACGCCATTCGCTATTTACATATTAAGTTTCAACAACTAACTAAGCTGCCTCTGTGATCCAGTGGTCAAGGCGTTTGCTTTGTGATCCGGAGGTCGTGAGTTCAAATCCCACTGGGAAAGCATATTTTGAGAAAAGTTGTTTCCAGTCTGGTTTGGTTATTGCAGGCTTGAATTTACCTGAATATCCAAATAGAAAGATGATTCAGTGCTTCGGAAGGCACGTAAAGATGTTGGTCCCGAACGCTATCTAGCGTTTGTTTTTTTATAGCTATACTATCCTAGGATTGGTTCTGGTCTACTTTTGGAGGTCAGACGGCAGTCGCTTTGTGTAAAAACCTGTACCCTCGTCATATCACCATGGTTAGGTATAAGCGGACCCCGGGCTTTGAAGCCTTACCGTTGAGGATGCAACCGGGAATACGCTCGGATGAGAATGATATGATATTAAGTTTTAACAATGAAGCTTCGTTAGAAGTATCTTCCTATAACTTTAAAAATCAACCAACGTATAATGACTAAAGCTTTCATTCAGCTTGCAGCGTTTACAGATATACCTATACACTATACAGGATGACTTTTTAACCACCAGCCAAATGTTTCAAAAGTACAGTCCACGAAGAGTCCATGAAAATCGATAAGTAAAACATTTTTCGTCCTCCCATACAAAATCCGTTTGGCAGAGCGCTGATTTGTGTATGGGAAGGCGATTTTTTTTTGTTTTTTTTATTAATTATTTTTCAATTCAGTCACAATATCCCATGGATCAGTCGGAAAAAAAAATTAATCGCACTTTTTGGGGTCCACATTGGGAATAACCTGAAGTTATTATTATTCCCACTTTACTTATATGGAAGCTACCCTTTTTAGAGTTCCGTAGCCATAGGTAAAAAACGGAACCCTTATGGATTCGTCAAGTCTGTCTGTCCGTCCGTATATCACAGCCACTTTTTTCCGAAACTATATAAGAACTATACTGTTGAAACTTGGTAAGTAGATGTATTCTGTGAACCGCATTAAGACTTTCACACAAAAATAGAAAAAAAAAACAATAAATTTTGGGGGTTCCCCAAACTTAGAACTAAAGCTCAACAATTTTTTTTTCATCAAACCCATACGTGTGTGGTATCTATGGATAGGTCTTCAAAAATGATGTTGAGGTTTCTAATATATTTTTTTTCTTAACTGAATAGTATATCCACTGCTAGATTTAATGCCTAGATGTCATTTTTTACCCTAAGTTTTGTAAGTAATGATCTGATTTAACTTATGTTCTATTAATTTTGTCAGTATGTACCGAATAGAGCTGTTGTCACTCAGTTTCTTTTTCACAGATTAAGGAACAACAAAAATGCTGTTGCTGCCCTCGTTTCAAATACTTTCTACAACGATGAAAATTAAAATTTCCTTTTTCTGAATGTTTGAAAAAATTGATAGTTGTATGAACTACTAGCTTATGCTCGTGCAAAGGGACAGTTATTTGGCAATCCCACGGGACTCATATTTTTTCAGGATTAAAAAGGTTCTTTTTGAGTTCTTTTTCTTTTCCCTAGTTCTTTTCCCTAAATACGTCCCATTTAGGGAAAAGAACTCCCCTTTTAGCAGAGGCTAGCAAAAAAGTTACATAATGTGTCAATCTAGCTAATAAACTATATTCATGATAAATTCTACTCCAATCCGATAAGCTGTTTTTTCATGATTCAGTAACAAACATCCAATTTTATAATTATACTAGCTGTGCCCGCGACTTCGTTCGCGTGGTTGTCGGAACGTAATGTTATATAGCCTAAAGCCTTCCTCTATAAATGGACTACCCAACAAAAAAAGAATTTTTCAAATCGGACCATTAGTTCCTGAGATTAGCGCGTTTAAACAAACAAACAAACAAACAAACAAACAAACAAACAAACAAACAAACAAACAAACAAACAAACAAACAAACAAACAAACTCTTCCGCTTTATAATATTAGTACAGATGAGTAGGATTTTAAGAAAGTATCACGTGTTTAATAAAAGTCTAGCTTTGAAATCCGTTTCTTTCAAAATAATACATATAAAATTGCCACTTCAATAAACGTAAATGAAGCATTTCATATAGTCATAGATAGAATAGAACTTTAGATTTTCGAAAAAAAAAGAGGTTTTTTTAATAACGGCAGCACTGGCGTCAGTGTACAGCCTTTTCGTTTCGATTTCCAACACAATGGTAAAAGCTAGCGTGTGAATGTTCAAGCGATCGAAACGAAGTATCCCGCGCCGAATCGATTACCCGCGGAGCAAGCTACCGATGACAGACCAAGAATGCGATTTAAGATTTTGTGAGGGACGTATAATTAACGGTACGGAAGCTGCATTGTGGGTAGTTAGTGCGGGGCGGGTTGTCCTTGCCACCATAAATCATAAGAGCGCAGGAGTCTGGGCGGCGGTAGGCGGGGCGAGTGATTTTTAAACGATTTTTTGAGTTTCCCCGCAGCCAATGCTGGCGTGTGCGCGCGGCCTTTTCTGGAGCCATGTTGCCGCGACAGTTTTTCGTTAATTAAGCGGCCATGATCCTCACTAATTTTCCGGACTTTGACTTCGCGAGTTGACATAGCACAGACGTCTGATACGACGCTTTTAAATAGCTGTATCACAACTAGAGGTGTGATCGAGACACGTAAATGTGAGCATTTGGATCCTAATTTGGGGATACTATGTAATACCTAGGGATGTTGACTGGGTCCGAAAATTTTATTTTATTTAGTCCGTTTGGTAGATTATCCAAATATAATGGACCCATATTGGTAGAGTAGGTACAATGTTACTTAGATTTTTCTAGTTCCTTCAGTGTTCAGAGTAGGTGAACATCAGATTATCGCTAGTAAATACGACGAACAATAATTATAAAAAACTATAGTTACTTAAATTAATGAGAGCATAGCTATTTGGGGTCCATCTTTTATATTAATTAATGTGATTTGCCCCTCTTTTAGTTTATTTAATAGTTTTTGTTTTAATCTATACTAATATTATAAAGCGGAAGAGTTTGTTTGTTTGTTTATTTGTTTGTTTGTTTAAACGCGCTAATCTCAGGAACGAATGGTCCGATTTGAAAAATTCTTTTTTTGTTGGGTAGTCCATTTATAGAGGAAGGCTTTAGGCTATATAACATTCCGACAACCACGCGAACGAAGTCGCGGGCACAGCTAGTTAGTAATATATGTGGTTTTAAAATTATTATTTATTAGTATCTCCTTTGGATTCACGGGTCTTTTCCCGGTTCTTTGAAAAGCTTGCGTGGCGATATAGATGCAACAGGAGAGGCCCTTTGGAGAAGTATATGTAACGTGGCGCTTCCGCTAAAGCCGTTGGATATACCAATGAAAGATATACCCTTGAACAGGCAGGAGAAGGATCTATTGCAACAAAATAAAAAGATAAAATGGGTTATAGAGTGGGGTTGGGAGGGATTGATACTGGTTTATTGCAAAAGGGACTCCAGCATATGCCATAATCATGATCACTGACTAATTTTGTGACAATTGGTGGCTTACCGCCCACTAGATGAGCCCCTTAAACGAACAAACGACGATTGTTGTCAGCAAAGGGACATCAGCATCACCAGTGTGGGCGACTCAAGGGCATCGAGGTGTGCTGTGCTTTCTCCAAAGTTACTCGTGGCGTGATGCCCTTTAACACTTCCATCTCTGAAGCAACAGCTCCAAAGACTCATCTCTGCACGTCTAACTAAGGCAAAGCAGAGCTGAGAGTCCTGCGAGCCCTCTTGAGTCTCCAACCCTACCTTTGTAGGCACGTCGGGGACGAGGGCTCTTTTCGACTCTCTGGAGCACTGCCCTGCATGTTATTTATTATATTGTTATCTTTGTAATTTTTAATCAAAATTAAATTAACTAAATCATCAGGTCTGTTTTAGTGTCTAATGCTAGAAGCACGACCCTCTCTGTACTACCAGAGCCATATATTAGCCAGAGCAGTCTGAAGATTTGGCCTACACTCTCCACGCTGGCCAGAGTTGGAGAGGTTGATGTTTATAAGCTTTGTTTAGCTTATTTAAGTAAATTAATAGTTATTTGCTAAATTAACTAAATACTTATATACTAAAATGAAATAATCATGTTTTTTTCGAAAATGTAAAGGCACAATGTTTTTGCACACATAAATATTTAAATTATGTTTCAATTAAAGAAAGTCTTCATTACAAGCGAGAGATGGTCGCCCTACTGCTTCTAATTAATATCTGCCGGGACACGGCGGTGCGTCCGCCAACATTTTGTTGGTCTGCTGTTTTTATCTCATGAACTCCCTATTGTTCTTCACTGGATCGCTACATGTTGCCCTTAATTCCTTCTCACATTTGGGTCTCGCATACCAATACAACTAAAGATGAGTGTGTGACATCCATGTTATATTGTGGAATACTTTTTAGGGTTCCGTCTCCAAAGGGTAAAAACGGCTGTATCTCATGTTCACAGATGATGTATTTCTGTTGCCGTTGCTGTAACAACAATTACTAAAAATAGAATAAAATAATTATACGAGTATTTAAGTGGAGCTCCCATACGACAAACGTGATTTTGTTGCTATTTTATGTTCGATATTAATAACTGCAACAGGTAAACATTTAAAATATCCACGGAATATTTAGTTGTATATTCACTTTAAAAATAAATAGTTGAAATAAAATAAAATAAATATTATTGAGGGGTCCCATAAAACAAACGTGATTTTTTTGGTGTCTAATGTTGTATAGATAATGGTACGGAACCCTTCGTGCGCGAGTCCGACTCGCACTTGGCAGGTTTTTCTCTTCGTAGTTTTTTTGGATATACGACACAAATTGTTTAAATACAATTGACATTAAACTCACTACAAACTAAACCCTAAATAAAAATTAATCTAAATTATTGATTTAGAAAACCTTTTTGTGATATACCTAATCATAATTATGACGTACAGAGTTTATAGAATTTTGTTGTAAAATCGTAACAGTGTTAAGTGGCTTTTTATTAGATTTAGTTTGAATTCTTAGCGTCAATATTATTATTATTGCTATAACTTAATAATATTACTTAAGCTAGTAGACTGTAGAAACGTTTTGGCAATGTGTAATTTAAATCTTAAGCTTATGTGTGATATTCAAGCCTGTTTGTTTCGCTAAATAAATAAATACTTTAGATATATTTTTTAACTCGGGATTCCTTATATAGCAAGTAGTTAAGTTAACATTAATTTAGTGTCTACCTACGTATTTACATAATGTATGTACTTATGTATCGTCATTTGATTTAATGAATTATTAAGATGTGCCATGTTTTTTTACCATCATTATCTTTTTATAGATCAATAACTTATAGTCAACTTGAAGTGGTGGCACCACCAAACTTTTTTACAAGCTTTTATATTAAGCTTGCCTGTTTGTTGTTTTTGTCTTGCCTGTTGTTGTGGGTCAAATCTTGCAATATAAAGGGGTCGTTGCACAAATGTATGGGAAGCCGGCTAGGTCACTGAACACCTACCTGAAATTTGCATTTTTAGGTCGGTATCAATGCCTAATAAGTAAATCCGATAAATTCGTAGCCTTTCTATGGTACATTTTGACCAAAATATCGTAAATAAGGTTCCACCAAAATGGCCGACACCCATTATGTCAACTGAACTGACATTGACAGTAACTGCGATCAGGTTGCGTTCGTATAAGTGCCATGTCAGTATCGCCATTATACGATAATAAGCGATTTTAAATGTAGTTTTGTACATTATTAAGATCACGGAAAAACAAATAAGTGAATCTTAATCGGTTTTTGATATTTTCTCAGATTTTTGGGGAAGTGTTCATGACTTAGCCTGCTGTGCAACATCCTCTTTGAGCTACTTCCCGGTTTCTGATTGATGTGAAATTTTGTATGCTAATGTAAATCAGATGACAATACAATATTATTATGACAAGAATGATCTGACTGATCTGATGATGGAGCCGGAAGTTGGCTATAGGAACCCTGTAATAAAACGACGCAACCCCATCGAGTTTGGGCTTATTGCATTTGTCTTGATAAGGACTTAGAATTCACAATAAAAGCTAGTTAGTACGAAAAAAAAATTTTTTTCAAAATGATACAACTTGGAAGGGACATACCCGTAATAAATCAAACCATGGGCTATATTAGATCACTTTAGCATAATGAAATTAAAATAACAGTCAAAAAACAAAAAAAAAAAATTCGACATTCCCATACAAATCGCACACTTTTGTATGGAAATGCCGAATTTTTTTTTTGTGATTGGCAATCATTATACTAACTATAATGATCTAGTATAGACCGTGGTTTGATTTATTACTGGTATGTCTCTTCCACGTTGTATATTTATTGTGTTATGTTATGATAGGTATCGTATATGTATATATATATATATATATATATATATATTATAGAATAAGATTATGTATGTATATATATAAGTATTAATATGTAAGTATATAATTAGGTATAGATACTGCGCCCACCTTATTCCGTACTATTAATTTTTCCTCTACCCAAAGGTTGACTGGAAGAGATCGCATCTAGCGATAAGTCTGCCTTTGTACCAATATTTTCTTTGTGTTTGTTATTTTTATTTTATGAATTATTATGGTGCAATAAAGATAATTTGTATTGTATTGTATTGATAGGTTCAATTTAGCCGATTTTTCCGTAATATGGCTAGATAAACTAACTTATTTTTAATCTTTTTAGGGTTCCGTACCTCAAAAGGAAAAAACGGAACCCTTATAGGATCACTTTGTTGTCCGTCTGTCCGTCCGTCCGTCCGTCTGTCAAGACCCTTTTTCTCAGGAACGCGTGGAGGTATGAAGCTGAAATTTATATCAATTACTCAGGTCTACTGTCCCTTGAAGCTGTGAAAAAATCAAACTTCTAAGCCAACGCAATCAAAAGATACAGAAGTTTATGCCGCAAATTTTCGACACTTGCAAGGGAATCAAAACCTACAGGGTGCTTCCCGTGAACTCAGAATCTTGAAATTTGGTACGAAGCAACGTCTTATAGCATAGATAAAGGAAAAATTACGAAAACCATAAATTTTTAGTTACATCACATAATATATTTTTTTTTAATAATTTTAAACTTACTTGTCGTAATGAACGAACTTTGTAAACCTTGCAGGTTTGTACGGAACCCTCGGTGCGCGAGTCCGACTCGCACTTGGCCGGTTTTTTTTTATTTTTATTTTTATTAGAGATTTAAGTACGTTTGACCTCTATCTAGCCTGATGGGAAGCTAAGATGAGGTCTAGGTGTATCACGCAGACTCAAAAAATGCCTATTCACTCTTGCCTTGAAAATCCCTAAATCAAGGAGGGAGTTCCTCACCTTAGCGGTTCGCACAATGAAGGAGGAGGCGAATCGAGAGGTACGATCAGGGGGAATATCGACCACAAATGGGTGGAATCCCTGTCCACGTCGTGTTGTTCGATGGTGGAATGGAATGGAATCTCTAGTATTAATACAAAGATAAAAAATTTGATTGTTTGTTTGTAATGGAAAAATTCAAAAACGACTAATCTCATTAAAAATCTTTCACCTATAGAAAGCAAGATTTATTTATCAGCGAGTAACATAGGCTATATTTTATCTTTCAAATCGCGGGCAACGCCGCGGGAAACAAGTCTTTAATAAATCTGAAAAATGGTAAGTCAAAAGTATCCATTTCATATGCCCTTAAAATTCGATTTCGCATTTTTTGAACCATTCTGTATATCGACAATAATCAGCTAATGTGAATTAACAGTTAAGCAGCTTCATGCAAGTAATGTAATTAGGAGAGGCCTTCAAGTTATTTGGAGAATAATAGAAATCGTCAAAATAATAGCTTCTTGTTTGAATCTTAAAAAATATTACTTGTAATGTAATTGCCCACTTACAAACAACCAACTATTACATGGCTGGAGAAATTCAAACTATGCATGCTGGCTAGTTTCGATAAAATCAATTTTGTACTATACTGTTAGATGTCATAATAAATACTGCCGTATAGCTTTTCATTTCCAACCTTATTAAGAATTAACTGCCGCTGAACTGTTTAACCGAAAACCAGTCTTAATGTCGTAAATTTTAGATTAAAATTAAGTTGGCAAAAGTTTAATGCTACGATCTTACCTTTCTCGTGTTTCGTGGACAGTATTTATTTTTGTGTGAGTCCAAATTCTTGTTAGAATCGAGCGGTGAGAAGAAACTGGTTCTGAATGGTATCTCGTTTAAACATGTGGATAGTGACGCCCTCAGGATGACCACTTGTTAATAAGCACTTATATTTACCTTGTTTTCATATCATGTTATATTTGAGACTCTATCACACCAGTATATGTTTATTTCCCTTTTTTACGCCGTATCGTGTTCCATGTTTATTTGATTGTAAAATATTAAAACTTGATATCAGTAATCAGACGGACATAAATACAGCTTCTCAAATTGTATAACGCCAATTACACACTTCCGATCCATTTATTTATTTATTAAAACTTTATTGACCACAATGGTACAAAATGCATTCTCTACCAGTCAGCCTTTAGGAAAAACAGAAAATTTAAATTAGCAATAGGCTCTTAAAGATAAGTATGTATTTCTACACATACTATACACATATCTACATACATATATACACATACATAAATACGTACTATAAAATACAAAACAATTTATCATAATGATTAGTTCTGCTGCAAAAAAATTAGCATAAAGGTGCGTGTGGACTTTTCTCTTAAAAAGGTATCTATTTGAGATACTTTTGATGTCTTCGGGTAAGGCATTCCAAAGTCGCGGAACTTGAATAGTAAGTTTATTGTATGGACTATACTATACCTAGGCATGCCTGTGTTTTGTCTTACTATTGATTTCTTCTTTAGTTTGTAAAGATGCTGCATGCAACCTGCATGCTACATCTTGTTTTAACCTCATTTCTTCATCTCATCCTGTCCGCTTCTCAAAACTCCATTTCATTTCACATTTCATTTCATACCATTTTCAAATCATTTACACATCCCTCTTTATTTTGACTTATTCCACTTCCATCTCTTATCCTGAACACATGTTCAGGACTCTATTTACTTCTATTTAAAGTTTAATTATAACTTTGATATTAGTGCTATTAAATGTATCAGTACAATTAAGTTAATATACAGGGTCTAACAACATATACTGAAACTATTTTACGGGTAAATTCAGTCTATGATACTGAACAACTTTCCCCAAGGAACACATATCCAAATATGAAAAATAAATGTTGGCCTCCCATACAAGTTGACCGATTAGCTGATCCGAGTTTGAATGGTAAGCCAAAAATGTGCTCTTTGGGGAAAGTTGTTCAGATCATGGACTGAATTCACCTTTACAATAGTTTCAGTATATTTTGTTAGATTTTATATTTGTGTTGTTGTGTAAAACTTAAAGGCAAAATTTATAAATCCATGATACGGCCGGTAATGTTATACGGCTCAGAATGCTGGGCCACAAAAGTGCAGGACGAGAAGAGGCTCCATTCTGCGGAAATGAGGATGTTGAGATGGATAAGGAGAAAAACGTATATGTAAGAGGTAGCTTAAAGTTGGCCCCGATAACAGACAAGGTAAGAAGTAACAGATTGGCTTGGTTTGGACACGTAATGCGAAGGGAAAGACAACATGTAACGCAAAAAACACTTAATATGCAGGTTAACGGACATACAGGTAGGGGAAGACCAAAGAAGAGATGGATGGAGTGCGTAAAGCATGACATGGATATAGTTGGAGTGGATGAAGGAATGACTAGTGATAGAGGGAAATGGAGGGAAAAGACATACTGCGCCGACCCCAAATAAAATGGGAAAAAGTAAGGAAGATGATGTTGTTATATTTGTGTTGTTGAGTCTTTCTGTTCTCCACTTCTACCTATCTTCTATGTGGGAACTCTGCTGACAGCGCCGGTACAGGTCGAGGTACCACAAGTCTATATTAGTCCACAGCTGGGCTAAAGGCCTGAGGATTTTGCCATTATCACCACGCTGGGCAGGCACGTTATCAACACGTTAGCTAGCATAAAATCTTTGCTCGGAGGATGGTGCGCGTTCTCTGGTACATAACTCCCTTAGTCGCTTTTTACGACACCCCTGGAAGAGGCCAATGGCCTCTTGTACCAGTAAATCGACCATGTTTTTATGAGTAAGCGTAAACTAAAAGTGGATACTACTAATTCATCATCATCATCAGGACTTTCTAGTCTCTACTGCAGGAGCACGACCCTCTCTGTACTACCAGAGCCATACTTAGCCAGAACAGTCAGAGGATTTGGCCTACACTCTCCACGCTGGCCAGACGGGTTGGAGAGGTCTCATTGATGTTTATAATAAACTTGTGTTTCCTAAGTCGCTTTCTACGAAATCCACGGGAAGACTTGGAGTGGCCTATTCTACTCTGCCGAGAACCACGTGGCTAATACCACTAAATCCAACACAAATGATTAGTGAGAAAAGTACGTTCTCGCACCTCAGGGCTCTCGGACCACGAGACAAAAGGCAGGATCTGAATTATGTTAATAGGCGATACGACTAGTATACCTCTAGTATAGCAGGCTGTCACTATTTTTAATTCCTGTTTTTACCAAAGATAATATAATTACTAACGTAGCAGATACCCAACAACAAACTTTTGGAGGGCACGTAAATAACAGAAACTTGGTAACAATTTATTAGTACCAGCTGCTTACAGAGATGGCAGCAGCTTTATTACAAAAATTGAAAATGGTCAACCTAAGCGTCAGTTTCCACTGAGACGCGACGCGATGCGACGTAGCGCGCACTTTGGAAGAAATATAGAACTTGTTTACTAGGCAAAAAGATACTGATTTCAGCGACAGCCCGCTTTGCCGCGGTGCGTAGCGATGCATAGCGAGGCGCAGCGGGCTCCCAATCTTTTTGTCTAGTAAACAAGTTCTACGAGTATATTTCTTTCGCGTGCGCGCTACGTCGCGTCGCGTCGCGTGTCGGTGTGAACTGACCCTAAAGGTGGTGTAGAGGCAAGTGAGACTAAAGTAGGAGCAAGAATAAAATTTAGTATTTGATTGAATATACATATATTCCTTACCTTTCGCAGGTTGCTTGTAATTTTTATTCTGTCATCTCTGTGTAAATCTCCTCCCCTTGTTTTCACTTAGTTTTTTCATCTTGCCTTAATATTTATGTGTAAGTTATATTTATATCTACTGGGCTATTGGTGAGCGGGGACGGCAACGGCCACGCGTATAGTAAAATTAGTAGGTTAGCTATTTATTAGAAATTTGGAACAAATAAATGACAAATAAGTCTTTTTTACGGTTTTGTGTTCTAGTAATGATTCTGATTACAGCTATATAGCTAGGGCGTGCAAATTTAACCTGTACTCGTATATAACTTCTAACAAAATATACCTAAATATTTTAAGGGTGAATTCAGTCCATGATACTGAACAACTTTCCCCAAAGAACGTATATCGAAATATCAAAAATATTTTTTTGCTTTCCATAAAAACTCGGATTAGCTGATTGGTCAATTTGCATGGAAGGCCAAAAAATATTTCTCATATTTTGATATACATATGTTCCTTGGGGAAAGTTGTTCAGTATCATGGACTGAAACTACCCTTAAAATAGTTTCAGTATATTTTGTCAGACGTTATATAAGCCCGTTGTCTTCTAGTTAGGTTTACGACAATAATAAACACGACCCGGGTAAGTATAAGCCTCGCTTTGCTCGAGCGATGTCCCTTGAATAATCGCCCAGATAGCCGCTATCTCGCCGAGCTGGAGAGGCCATTTTTACAGCTTGGCCGGCGCATTAGCGCATCTTTATAGGCCCCTCACTACAGACAATACCGAGAAGTATGGCACCAGAATTTATTGTACAGATTATACCTGGCTGTGTCTGAGCTGTGTACTCAATTACATTACTTACAAACATTTCTCCAATTGATTGCGCCATTTCAACTCTACGTGCTTTATGCTGAGTATAAAATTATTTAGCCACGATTCCGTTAGAATTTAATATTGTTATTATAATAGTCAATGCTGACATAATGTTAAACATTTAATTAAGCGTTGTTAAGTGTAAGTAGCTATGAAATTTAATTCGTTCTAGGAAAGCAGTATATTTGTAAAAACAGAAAGCTATTAACTTTAAAACGATTGGTGTAGTCAATCACAGTGCAGTAGAATATAGGGTCCTAATAAATCATTTAGCTCAGTACCAACGTTATAACTCAAACGTCATTTTATTCTTACACTTGCCAGTAAAATGCGGGCTATTTAAGTGTATGGTGGACAATGCCAGAGCTTGAGCGGACGACGGACTCTGGGTACGAGGTGCTTTTAAAAAAAGACTAAAGTCTCAATAGGTCTCGGCGGCCCACGCGCCTTCCTATAGCCACTCAATCGTTTGTACTCTCCTAGCTAGAAAAGATGTGGAGTCGAATGGAATATATTTATTTATTATGCAACTTTAAAAAACTTCTTAATTTAGAGGTTCTCTGTATCTTTTGGCAATAAATGACTATTTTTTTTTAAAAAGAAGGAGCTTTCCAATTCGAATAATTATATGTTTTTTGAATTGAAAACTTCTTTAGGCGCGTTGGGCACTTTTTGAGACGGGAAAAAGCTATTGAACTCGTTACCGACATCACCAGTGGTGTTCAACATTTTCAGATTGGCTGTCCAGCGGTGCTCAATATTTTCAGATTGTGCTCAATGCTTTCACTTCTGTCCAGGGACTGAATAACCCAAAAAATACGATATCTTTCAATTGCGGTATGACGTCATACTGAAAAATAGCGATTACCGTTTTATTTCGATACACAAATTTATTTTAGTACCCTAAGTTTTTGTGTACAGATAGAAAAAGGCATATTTCGGTACCGGTACTTGAACGTGAATAAATAAAGGTATGGAAGAGATAGAGAGAAGAGAAGAACTGGTGACACGCGACGAAAGCAGGTTCTATCAGGTTCGCCGACGCACGCGCTCGTGTCTTACCTACCCTGGATCGCACCCGCAACCCTCGCCCCACGCCCCGCAACGGTCGATGCTTTGTTTTTCAGTACCGATATCGGATAAACGTTAAATAACGGTATGGCCCTACCTTTATTTAATTAAAGAACACTTATTTTATACCGGTACCGTACCGTTTCAGTCCCTGCTTCTGTCGGCACTCCCGGAGTGCCACACATTTTTTTTTCTATATGTTCCCTCATAACTTCTCCGTTTTTGAATCGATTTAGAAAATTCGTTTTTTGTTTGAAAAGTTATATAACGTCTAACTAAATATACTGAAACTATTTTAAACAACTTTCCCCAAGGTACATATTTTATCGAAATATGAAAAACATTTTTAGCCTCCCGTACTAGTTGACCGATCAGCTGATCCGAGTTTTTATGGAGAACAAAAAAATATTTTTGATATTTCGATATAAAGTACTATAATGATCTAGTATAGCCCGTGGTTTGATTTATTACGGGTATTTCCCTTCCACTTTGTATACAAACACTGAAAGTTAAGGCCGTACCTGAATTTTCCGGGGTCCAGTGCTGCCCCCATTTAATAGAAATCATTGCAAAGAAAACGTAGACATCATTTAAAGCTTTACTACGCACATTTGCCAAAAGTGGCCGTTTTTCGCAAATGTGCGTAGTAAAGCTTAACGTTCTCACTTTAAACTGGTAACGTTCTCACTTTTAACAGTAGTTCATAAAATACTTTGAAGGGTTATCTAGGACTAAGTAGTTGCAAAATTTTAAATGATGTCTACGTTTTCTTTGAAATGATTTATTATAAATGGGGGCAGCACTGGACCCCGGAAAATGTAGGTACGGCCTTAAATAAAAACCCATAAAAAATCTAAAAGTTATTAACGAATATACATGAAAATATATCATTTATATACATTCGAATCAATTCTATTTTTTGAAGTCGCTTGAAATTTACTCCATCCATTTGTGTTCTGTTTCGGTAGAGCAATGACTCGGCACTAACTCTCAAGAGATACTTTGGTTCTTCAAGTTCAGAATCAGCTAACGAGTTACAATTGACCTTACCATCTTCAGATGTTTTCTGTACAATTATAATAATTTCACTATAGTCTTCGTATCCGTCAGCTAAGTGACAGGATAACTAAGCCGTGTGATTCCCAGCAGATTAGAATAGGACCACTCCAAGTCTTCCCGTGGATGTCGTAGAAGGCGACTTAGGGAATACAAGACAAAGCTGATAAACATCAATGAGACCTCTTCAACCCGTCTGGCCAGCGTGGAGAGTGTAGGCTAAATCCTTTGACTGTTTTAGCTAATATATAGCTCTGGTAGTACAGAGAGTGTCGTGCTCCTGCAGTGGAGACTAAAAAGATCTGAGATGAACTAAGTGAATGTTCAGTATTTACAGATTGCGTACAATAGTTCTTTATTATACTTTTGCGAAAATGTAGTTACTCGTACCTATAAGTTTGAATTCTTCCTTGCTGGTGGAGAAAAGATAAAACAGTCCAAATCCCTATATCACATTGTAACTTAACCTAAACAACCTTCTCTTTTCGTTCGTATTATTTTTATACATATAAATACGTACTTACTTATTCAAACAATGCAAGCGTACGCGCCTTGCAACTCAATGCCTTTCAAGTCAGATTAAGTTAGGAAAGTAACGTTATTAATAGAGGCCAATAACTTAACTGAAGCTTGTAATATTGAAGTTACTTTTGCTTAAGCGACACTCATTTGTTATGTGCTAAGAATGCGTTTCCGGATCGACAATGTTTTTTAGTCATTTGATTTTGTAGTTGTGAAATTACGGTGCTTATCCATATACTTAGTCAAGGTTCATAGGCTCTGTACAACGTGTTAACACTTCCACTGCTGAAAACGCACCGTATGTGTTTTCCTCTTTGGAAAATTACACACGTTGCATTTTTCAGCAGTGAAAGTGTGAACTAACGCAAAACCCCTCAAATGGTACCTCAGCCCATGAACCTGAATAACTTTTTTTCTAAAACATTCCCAAAATGCCAAAAATAAAATTCGGATTTTCATACAAATTGACTCGAGCAGCTGACCAGTTTGTATTAAAATTAAAATTAATTTTTGGGTTGTTCAGTTTCATGGGCTGAGGCACCATATGAGAGGTTTTGCGTTAGTTCATTATCACGTTGTATAGGGTCTAACAAAATATACTCAAACTATGTATTTTAAGGCTGAATTCAGTCTATGGTACTGAACAACTTTCCCAAAAAACATATATCGAAATATCAAACATAGTTTTTGATCTGTTATACAAATTGACCGATCTACTGATTCGAGTTTTTTTTTTTCATTTATTTGGGTAAGCAAACAATGGTACATTGTATAGGTATTTCCACAAGAAGTTACAGAGTGACAGATGAATGTGCCATCAAAACCACTGATTACCACAAAAGTATTAATAAAGTTCGACAGAAAGTTGAGATGGGTTGGGTTACATTTAATTTCCTATAATTGATGTTTCTAAAGCTTTACAAGTTTAGTTTACAACCTGTAAACCTGTGTACCTTTTAAGGTGAGAACGTTAAGCCGTAGTTTGCATTTTTGCGAAAAACGGCCACTTTTGGCAAAAATGCAAACTAAAGCTTAACGTTCTTATTTTAAACTGTAAACAGTTATTAATAAAATAGTTTGAAGGGTTATCTAGGTTTTACAAGCTCAAAATTTTAAATGATAGTTATCTCCGTTTCCTTACAAATAATTTATTTCAAATGGGGGCAGCACTGGACGCCGTGTATCGTCTTAACATGTGTTTACGGATAAAATCTTTGTTATACTTTACAATCAACAGCTTGGTAAATATTTTGTTCTCAAAAACTTAAGAATCCCCTTACCCCAGACTTTCCCATACAAACGTAGCCTACGTTTTATTTTGAAACGACATGTCAGATTTCGGCACATATCTAGGGTTGTAATTGGTTTTCACAATCAAAATATGAACTTGAAAGAAAATATAAGGGTGTAAAACTTTTCCATACTGATGGTCAAAAATGACATAATACACCATATTTTCATTCAAGTTCATATTTTGACTTTGAAAACCAAATAAACCTAGATATATGCAATTTCTTTAAATTTACAATTTTTTTCCGAAATCTGACATGTCGTTTCAAAATAAAATGTAGACTACGTTTGTATGGGAAATTTGGATTTTGTCTAGGGTATGGAGGCTCCTGAAACCACTTAAAAGTTATTCAAATTTGATATTAAGTCAGTTGAGATATTTTTCCACAAAATGTACAAAACATGTTCAATGGCAAATTTGTTAAACATGAATGTATGGCCTGTATATGCGATTTACATGACATGGGTTCGGAGAGTCATTGATTGCATTGAATTGTTTATTATTAAATAAACATATACAGATACAATATCACGTCTTTATCCTTAATGGGGCAGACAGAGCATGTTGGGTCTTGCGGTGACAAAGACCACTTTGGTGACCCAGCGTGACGATGGGTGGGAGGATAAAAAAAGCGGTAGCAGCAAGTAACATAATATAAAAATTCTAAAGGTAAATTGCGGTTTATGATTTATGACGTATTAAAAAAAACTACTTACCAGATCTCGTTTAAACCAATTTTCGGTGGAAGTTTGCATGGTAATGTACATCATATATTTTTTTTAGTTTTATCATTCTCTTATTTTAGAAGTTACAGGGCCATACACACATTTTACCACTTTTGAAGTGTATCTCGCGCAAAGTGTTCACTTTAGAAAAAAAATATTTTAGAAACCTCAATATCATTTTTGAAGACCTATCCATAGATAACCCACACGTATGGGTTGGATGAAAAAAAACTTTTTAAGTTTCAGATCTAAGTATGGGCCCAAAATTTATTGTTTTTTTTCTATTTTTGGGTGGAAATCTTAATGCGGTTCACAGAATACATCTACTTACCAAGTTTCAACAGTATAGTTTTTATAGTTTCGGAAAAAAGTGTCTGTGACATACGGACGGACAGACAGACATGACAGATCCATAAGGGTTCCATTTTTTGCCATTTGGCTACGGAACCCTAAAATTAATCAAAATTGTAATGGGTTTCTAGTCGCACATGATTTGCATTATCGCCCATTCCCTCGATCGGCTTCAACGATCTGTGCGGGAAGAGAAGCAGCTGTTACATTCTAAGTTTTTAGCATGGAAGAAGTCTCATTTATACCAAAATTACGACAATTTAATCAAAGATACATTTTAATGTTAGTCGGACAGACATACATTCAGTTATAATAAATCTACTAGGTACCTCTAACTACCCAAGTCAGCTCAGATAAAGTTGGTTTCGCTCGCTCATTCAACCAATATCTCGAATAGTTGTTTACACAATTTTCTCTACATGTTTATGAAAGCAATTACTATTATTAATTGCGTTCAAAATGTTAATTTAGACTTTAGAATCTAGTACACAATAAATAGTTTTTATATAGCCATCTTTAGTTCTTCACTAAGGAACACAAATTGTACTACAGTTTTATTGAAATAGATATCTTTAGTTTGATAATACGATGACGATACCTCTCTGGCCTAGTGGTTGTCATGCCACGCTGTCACAAAGGAGGTCCCGGGTTCGATCCCCGGTCAGTTAAAGATAGAAAATGATCTTTTTTAGATTGAACTGGGTCACAGAAGTTACATACAGAACGGAATCTCCTAAGGTAAGCGCAATATGCGTCCCCGTTCCCCGTCCCCACACCTCTTCCCCGTTCTCGCCTTATTGAGGGGCAAAAGCGGGCGAACACACACGCATTGACGTGTGCAAGGCGACATACGGCGGCACAAGAATGGGGAGAGCAAAATTTATCATTACTTTCTAAATAGTTAGTATTTGAACTTTAAACTTACACTGTATGGTTTTTTTAATTTTTTTTTATGTATGTTTGTTCACGATATCTTCGCCAATTATGAACCCATTCTGATGATTCTTTTTTTATTTGAAAGCCTTTACTAAACAAGTTGGTCCCATTTCAATTTGGTGAAGATATGATGAAGAACTTTGGAGATACGGAAGAAACTCTAAAAAAATTGAAGTCTATTGATTACTTTGTTAAAAATTTAATTATCATTTATCACCTATTCTCTTGGTCGACTTCTACATTTTTTCTTTCATCCCCCATCAGTTTCGAAAAACATGGTAAATTATATGCTTTTTGTTATCAGTTATCACATTTCATAGTAATAATCCAGTAGCAATAGAGCATTTGCAATTATTTATTAAGTTAATAACTCTGTCAATAATTTGTTGGTTATGTATGTGCTGTAGGATTTATAGACGCCGGGGTCGGCGCCGGCGCGTTTTGAATGGCGGCTTGTGATTGGCGGACGCCGGGTGCGCAGGCGCATGTATTTGGGTCAGCGTAGGCTGTCTAGTAGGTATACTGGCCAGTATTTGATATTGCTAATCACATTTTTGCGAGGTGAATTACTGTTGTTGTTTTCTTGATTACAATACGATGTGGCGTCGTGGAAAATAACATTTTTGTAGATAAAAAAAATTTCTTTTTTTTTATCGAAAGCCCATCAAGTATATTTCGTAGTAATTTATTTTTGGTCTTATTCTACTCTATCGGGAACAAAACAGTCTATATATTCTATGTTATAAATGTTATAAGTATGTAATATTAGAGTTTGAATGTCCCAATACACTTAAAAGTGCAATATGATGCCAACTAGGCCTTAAGTCGTATAGCTACGAAATGACTTACGACCACGCAATTCCCGCGCAATGAGTGTTTCGGTAAATCGTAAATTAGATTTACGAAGCGAACGCCTGATTCATTTCATCTAGAGACCATAAAATATAACTTAAAAAGGGGATTTCTGGAAGTGTAAGGGACTGAAATAATCATAGGAGGTCTGAGTACAATAGGGCAGGCTCGTCTCAGCTCCGAGGGCACGTATGCTCGTAAATACGACGTATCTTATTATTAGCAGCCATTGTTCGCTCGCGGTACAGTCTGCAGCGAAGGTGGACAGCGACGCTTCGGGCCAGCTTTCAAACCTCAAGCAGACACGCGACTAGTTTGTTTTGTATTGTGATAATAATTCTCTTGTTATTCAAACTAGTGTGTAAGCGGCGTGCGGACTAGGGAATCATGTAAAATACTTCCTGGACTTTATTTTGGTATGTTTTAACTACCAATGAATTTACTTACTACATCATCAGGTCTTTTTTAATCGCCACTGCAGGAGCACGACCCTGTACTACAAGAGCCAGATCATTTGGCCTTTACTATCCACGCTGGCCAGGGTTGGAAACGTCTCATTGATGTTTAGCTAAGCATAGCATGTGTTTCCTATGTCGCCATCTATGACATCCACGGGATGACTTGAAGTGTTCCTACTCAAGTCTGCCGGAAACCACAAAGCTAATTAATTACCTACGTAATAATAACACTGAAAATTATAATATAATATGAAAAAATATGCGTTTCTATATAATAATTCTTAATGCTGGTCCGGGAGAAAAGACAATTCTTAGAACAAGCTGCTTTTCCTCTAGGGCAGATCGTAAAAGCATATCGAGAAAATGCAAATCATGTTTATAGACGATGCGGCTAGCAACCCATCACTATTTTGATTCCTGTTACCAAGATCACACAAAAGTGGTCTTTGAGTCTTGTGCAAAACCCAAAATGCTCTGTCTGCCCCATTTGTGATAAATACGTGATAGTATTTAAATGTAGACTGCCTCCATAGTCCAGTTGTCAAAGCGTTTGCCTTGTGATCCGAATGTTGTTAGTTCAAATCCCACTGGGGAGCATATTTTGTGAAAAGTTGTTTCCAGTCTGGTTAGGATATTGCAGGCTTAAAACACCTGCCTATTTGAATAGAAATATGATTCCGTGCTTCGGAAGGCACGTAAAACTGTTGGTCCTGAACGCCATCTAGTATTTGTTTAAAACCTATCCTAGGATTGGTTTCCCTTTGGATTGCGGAGGTCAAACGGCAGTCGCTTTGTGTAAAAACCAGTAACCAGTAAGGTTGTAACCGGGTATTAGCTAGGATGATGATGAAGGCGGACCACATTGAGACCAATGAAACGGTATCATGAGGTCACCAATTTTCAAGCTTTATTTTTTTTGTTCCAGGTAAATATTGGAGCATGTATCTGATGATGAAGTTTGCTTGTGTTGCTGGTATTTTTTTTTTTCCACCTTCTTGCCCATCATCGCGCTAAAAGTGCGGCTCTGGCAGACAGAACCCAGGACCGCAAGATCCAAAGGCCCCTTTACCTATAGGGCATTTAGATTATGATATTAGGACATGTATGTATTTCATCATCATCATCATCAGGATGATCATCGTCTCCACTGCAGGAGCACAACCTTCTCTGTACTACCAGAGCCATATATTAGCCAGAGCAGTCAGAGGATTTGGCCTTCACTCTCCACGCTGGCCGTCCGGGTTGGAGAGGTCTCATTGATGTTTATATTTAAGCTTTGTTCAGCTTGTGTTTCCTAAGTCGCCTTCTACGACATCCACGGGTAGATTTGGAGTGTTCTATTCTACTCTGCCGGGAACCACACGTCTAACAACACGGGTATGTCTACACTAATATTATAAAGAGGAAAGATTTGTACCTATTTTTGTATGTTTGTATGTTTGTAATGAATAGGCTCAAAAAGTACTGGGCCGATTTAAAAAATTCTTTCACCATTGGAAAGCTACACTATCCCCGAGTGACATAGGCTATGTGTGTACCACGGGCGAAGCCGGGGTGGACTGCTAGTATTTAATATGTGTGTTTTGTTTCACTGACTGTACCCAACACTGCGACCTCGGATATCCGACACTCCATGCCTTCAGTATGCATTATGCAACCCTGTTTCTCCCAAGCATTGCACAATTCAATCTGAAACACCCAATCCAGCCATAATTAGCTACGGCGATGATGAATTCACAATCAGCTATTTTGAATTCCAAACACGGCTTAATTAAAAAATATATTATTTATACGAATGCTTCCGAGCGTTGTTCTTTATCAAACGTTTGATTGTTCGGAATCGTGGTATTTTATCTCAGGTAGAAACGGGTACCGAAATCATTCATCTTTTAATCTGACAACTTCTATTGTGGTTGGTTTCGGCTATACTCGTATTTTATTAGTAGGCTTCGGAGGTTCTAAGGAGGCCATTTTGGTACCTGTGACGATTTGTTAAACTGATTCTAACCTTAGACAAGGTTGAGAATCGTATGAATATGATACAATGTCTACTTACTTTGTTATTAAATTTATCATTATAAATCGTTTTTCAAATAGATATACTTGCTGTAGATTTTAAATAAATAAATATATAGGGACTAATCACACTGATAAAGCTAGCTCCAAAGTAAGTAAACTTGTGTTATGGGATACTAACACAATGATACTATATTTTATGATAAACACATTTTCTTCTACTTAATAGATAACCACCCAAGACCCAGGACAATTTGAAAAAGGCCATTTTCCATCTTGCCCTGGCTGGGGATCGAACCCAGAACCTCCGGATTAGCGGTCTAGCGTGTTAACCATTACGCTACGGAGGTCGTCGATATTTTTATTTATTTATTTATTTATTTACACTCTATTGTACACACATACAAATGTAATAGTACAACAGGCGGACTTAATGCTAAAAGCATTCTCTAACAGTCAAACCTTTGGGTTGATTGGGAGAGTTTATGTGGGTGTAACACATAATAAAAAATAACAATAAAAAACTAAATAAAATTTTAAACTTAAAAATAAAATAAAAAAAAACATAACTAAATATAAATATTATAATAATACTATACCTACATATTAAATACATACAAACGAGCAATAAATATACATACATATCTCTAAATACATATTATACAATCAAGTCTGTCTCATATTTAATTGAAAATGGAATTGTCTAAAAATTCTAATTTTAAAGGAGTCGCGGCTAGGAGCCCTTCTGATGAATCAGGGAGAGCATTCCAGAGTCGTACAGCAGTGACAGAGATGAGGTTCCTGCGTTGACGAATTGGCAGTATTTTTGACAAGTAAAGTTTTTCTTTAGTTATTTAAATAATTTCATATTAGCATGTTTGAGAACAGCCTACCCAAAAAATAATACCAAAATTAATATTTATTTTTCATTATAAACAATTTAAAGGCTTTACAGCATCGTTTGAAGTCCTTTCGATTAGAGAATGACTGTGGTGCGAGCAATAAAAGTACCATTTTACATCGATCCATCAGGCGCTGCCAAGATAAGGCATATACCTGTCACAGTAATAAGTATTAAAGCCGAATCATACCGAACAAGAACAAAAAGGTAATGGTGTGGGCCTTTCTTAACACTAGAGATTAATTTTAACATTTAGTTGTTTGAGTAGGACATGTCGGGTATTCTAGGAAATGCATGGCTGGAGTTGGTTTTAGGCCCTTAATAAATTGAAACGACGACGATGGCTCGCCAAAACAAAAAGAAACTTGACAACATGCGTCGAAAAAAAAGAATATATAGATAATCCGACCCTGGGCGTTATTAGATACTTATTAGATATATAACACAGTATAATAATAAAGGATTCTCTTCTCGCGATGGCCCAAGACTACGTATAGGTAAGTGTTGCCACTGATTGTTATTTTCAGTAAATTGAAGGAAATTTGCAATTATTAACGAATATAAAAAGAACTTAAGGCCGTACCTGAATTTGCGGTGGTCCAGTGCTGCCCCCATTTAAAATAAATCATTTCAAAGAAAACGGAGACATTATTTAAAATTTTGCTACTACCCACAAAGTTCCACAACTGGGGAAAGGTTTCTCTCATCTCTTTCCAAACATCTCCATCGTCTGCCACTCCCGACCATTTCTTCTCAAACTGTCGTAAGTTGTCACACCAACATTTCCTAAGCCTACATTAAAAATAATAATTTGTGAACATATATTATAACGTCTAACAAAATATACTGAAACTATTTTAAGGGTGAATTCAGTTCATGATATTGAACAACTTTACTGAAAAATAATTGTTGGCCTCCCATAGAAGTTTAGCAATCAACTGATTTTTTATGGAAAGCTAAAAAGATTTTTTATATTTCGATATATGTTCCTTGGGGAAAGTTGTTCAGTATCATGGACTGAATTCACCCTAAAAATAGTTTCATTATATTTTGTTAGACCCCGTATATTGATATTATGTTAAAAAAACATACATCCAAAATAAACACTGATAGGCATAAAATAAGGATAAAAAATAAGGGATTCCCAAACAGGGTTGACGTCAGGCAGGCGGCCGGTTGTAAAACTAAAGCCAAATCACGTAAACTGTTCCGGCTATTTCTTCTCCATTTTAGGTGGTCTTTGGCATCCCTGAGTGACCATTGTTATATTTGGAGAAGAAAAAGCGGGAAAGCGCACCCCGAGCTCCGAAGCAGCACAGCTGAGGATGCAACCGGGAACGCGCCTAGATGAAGAAGGCATAAAATAAGGAATGTACTAGGTACTTATATCGATCAATTATGAACGAGTTCATCTCCGACTCGCACTTATACGATTTTCGGGTGGCTGTGACCACAACCTTTTTTGAGAGCTGAATCCGGGCCGGCCGCTCTTACTTCAAAAAGAATGATTGGGACGTCCGAAGCAGTCAGTGGCACTTGTCATTCAACGGCTATCAGATGCTGGCATCGCGGGTATTAGTCGTCTAATACCGGTTTGAGATACCTATCTCGTATTATTATGTACTCATGTTTAGAACTCTACTCTTACCAACTCCTAAGTAATTTCGTTTGTATGCCACCAATATCATCATCATCCGAGCGTATTCCCGGCTGCATCCTCAGTGGTAACGCTTCAGAGCCCGGGGTCCGCTACCTAAGCTAGGTGATTTGACGAGGTAACTGGTTTTTACACAGAGCGACTGCCGTTTGACCTCCGCAATCCAAAGGGAAACCAATCTTAGGATAGGTTTTAAACAAATACTAGATGGCGTTTAGGACCAACAGTTTTACGTGCCCTCCGAAGCACGGAATCATCTTTCTTTTCAAATAGGCAGGTGTTTCAAGCCTGCTATATCCTAACCAGACTGGAATCAACTTTTCACAATGTATGCTTCCCAGTGGTATTTAAACCTACGACCTCCGGATCACAAGCCGAACGCCTTGACCATGGACCACGGAGGCAGTACTTATGTCTGCGCTTATGTCTACAATCTTATGTCGGTCAAAACACGCTGCTCTCAACTCGTAACATATGCAATCTCGTATTATGCTCGAAAGTGAATCGACTTCCTGCTACATTCTGAACTTGAACACAACTAAAGGCAATGAGGCATTGGCCCATGACATATATTACCAAAGTACATCTAATTTATAGACATTATCAAATAATATAGTTTCACATTCTCGGTTTATGGCCCTAGTGAGGACGGTTCAGTTATCTGGGAGTAGAAGCATAAAACTGAAATTACCTAATGAATAACATGGGATTAGCTTCATAGTTCCACCCGAGCCTCAAAAGTACTTTTGAAGTTTGCTTTCCTTTCTCCTATGAACAATAATTCTCTAGAATCGTAAATAATCCCGAAAAATCATTCCACGCGATATGTACCGCGGCGGGCGGGGCTTAAAATATGAACAGCGCGGCGCGACAGTTCGCCGTGACACTCGAGTCGTGCGGTTGCGTCGCAAGAAGTTTCCTTTGAGAATATTGCTGTGTGTTTGCGATAATCGATTCATTAAAAATGCCATCATGTGCCGTGAAGTGGTGTAAAAACTATACAGACATGAAAAACTCAGGACTCACCTTTCATATGTAAATAAACATTTTAATATTGAACCTCACCGCTCGTGGCGTTGACTGCGGCCATGTCGGTTGAGCAGCCGGCTTCGGGGAGCTAGCTGCTTGACCGAAATTACGCGTACGTGACCTTGCCGCGACCAATCGCATGCATCTTTGTCTATGTGTGCGTTCGAGTGTTTCGTTGTAATTACTGTTCGTTTGTTTGCGTAAATAGAATCAGAATCGAAGCGGTGAATGTAGGAGCGTTAGGTATCTAGAGAATTATATGTCGATGCCTTTCTCATAATTATAATAAGGTGCGCGATCCGACATGATTATATTTCCGATTACATAAAAGTCGTAAAAATATACGAGTGTGTGTATTTTATGTCACGGTATAGGTTTTGGCATAAAATATGACCAATTATAGTTGGCGGCCAATAAATTGCAGCTATAAATATCTGGACGCATGAATTCTGATTAGGACGTAAAGGTAAATATGTAGGTATATTCAATGAGATCTTTATTGGCTACGGATAGAGTAGCTCTGAACAGGTAAAATAAAATATAAAAGTCAAGGTTTCCTGTCCACATATTTAGGGTTCCGTACCCAAAGGTGCCAACGGAACCCTATTACTGAGACTCCGCTGTCTGTCCGTCTGTCACAGGGCTCTATCTTTTGAACCGTACTAGCTAGCTACTTGAAATTTTTACCGATTATGTATTACTATGGCCGCTAGAACAATAAATACTAAAAATAAGATAAAGTTTTAACTAATGGGGTCGTCATACAAGAAACGTGATTTTTTTCAACGTTTTAAAACATTGTAAGGAGGTACGGAACCCTTCATGTACGTCTCGCACTTGACCGGTTTTTTTGCTTACGTTATTGCTCTTACTTATTTTTCCATAATCTCATTATTTTACCAGTGATTACGAACGGCAAACATTAAACATTAAAGTTTTGCTGGACCACGGCAGCGAATATAAATCGGGTGTTTCATGAAATATCGAGCCACAGCCGTGGGCTACGCGGCTCGGACGCGTCGCCGCCCTTATCTCTGCCGATACGATTTTATACGATACGCGTTTTATTTTTTTTCTGACTTTTATGGATCGGTTGTTCGCGTCGTATCGGTAATTTAAAATCAACCTTTCATGTTATATTTCCTGTACAGGTAGCGACTAAAACTAAAAACTGAACAACAATTTCTGCATGCGAACTGGTCCGGTGACAAACAGCGATGTACGAGTATATCAAAGTTTTTGGAATCCGCTACTTTGTAACAAGTCAAATCAGATACGTTTTAAGAGTTCCGTACCCAAAGATTCGCCTTTCATATTTTTGATTTAGAATTTTTATGGGTTTTGTGTGAGATACCAAACAGAGACGTCATATTTGTAGTTAAATAAGTTTAATAAATCTAAGATCACGATCAAAATGGATATGATTAATGTCAAATAACATTATTTTGTGGAGTTTTATTCCCGTAACTACAAAATAATTATATATATTTATAAGTAAGTATATATACATTTATATTTATATATACTTATATACGTACATTATGAATTTTATGTATAGGTACTACACATACACTTTGTCTTGCAAGTCTAGCAACTCACATATAGACTTTCTGTATAACCCAAAGGTTGACTGGTAGACAACGCTTATAGCGTTATTAAGGTGACGTGGGTTTACAATTTGCAAAACTGTGCGTGTTTCTAAAAAATCACTGTTATTAAACTACTACAGTTTATTCCTCAAGAAACAAGTATAGTAGTATAATAACAGTGATTTTTCAAAAACACGCACAGTATTGCAAATTGTGAACCCACGCCGCCTTAAGTTCGCCAATTGTTCTGTACTATTTGTATTTAATGGACAATAAAGATTTAACAAATAAATAGTTTATTGTTGACCCAGGATACTACCCTATTACTTGAGATATACAGATCTGTGTACTCGAGTTATGTATAATATTTTTTCCAGCAAAAACGCTGTGCTAACCGGTTCTCCGTCTCGTTCTCACAGCGTCGACCAGCTCATAACTGGCAACTTTATGCTATTGTAATGATCTAGGATTGCTACTGCCAACAAAAACCCTCGCATTGTCTCTATATTCGCTGCCTTGTACGGTCAAGTATTTTATCACTTCACACGCCGCAGTCGACGCTTCCGAGAAATGGTAAAAAGTCCGCTGCTTCTAGGACGTTTGTGCTTACTTGGTGCTCAAAAACAGAACTGGAGAGCTATTTTTCAACGAGAAAGTCAGCGAAACACAAAACGTGTCGTTTTCCAACTCATTGCACCGCTCGTGTTCCGACGCATTGCATCGTATTTTTGAAATCGTCTTGTCGAGGAGAAATAATATTGTTTTACGCAGATACTATCATTAAGTCAATGATTTCCTTTAGGTGACATGGGTTCACAATTTGCAATACTGTGCGTGTTTTTGAAAAATCACTGTTATTAAACTACTACAGTTTATTCCTCAAAAAATTTATATAAAAATCTTAAGGATTTTCTACAGACACCCACAATATCGTCGAGCACGGCTCCGGCCCTCCCTTCGCTCTCGACAAATATTTCACTGTGTTTTATTTATAATTTTTTCTGTAGCCAAAACATATAGTTATTTAGATAACACATTTTTTTGTATACTTTTCATATAAAAAGGTGATTGTATTATATAGTAATACGTATTATAAAGGCAAATTTAGGCATATTTAGAGGTATGTTTGTGATTTTTTTCTATCGAGCCAAAAATGCTGAATCGTGTTTTGGCTATTGTGGGTGTCTGGTGAAATTTTTTGAGGAATAAACTGTAGTAGTTTAATAACAGGTTTTTTTCAAAAACACGCACAGTATTGCAAATTGTGAACCCACGTCACCTTAACCTTTCAACATAAATTAAAAAAAAAACTGCGAGAAACGGAACGGATTCTCCATGAAGGTTTTCTTTGACAATTGTGTGCTTCAAATGTCAAAATTACAAAAGACAATCAAGACCACTCAGTGCAAATCCTTTGCATACGATCAATTAAAAATGCGCCCGTTTGGAAACACTCGCGCCAATCATTTGTTGAGTGACTCCCGATTTCAAATATAGCACTCCTACCTGGTGCGAGTCGTGTTTGTTCAGTTTACTGTTGATTTCATAAAATCAAATATTGAAAGTACCTACGAGGGCCATAGTGGCAAAATAATAACGAAGGCAGATATTTGCAGAAAAAAACAACTGCTCATGGGAATAAAAAATTCTACTACTTACGAATTAATTTCGATAAAGGTTTTTGGAAAATTATTCAGTATTTAAAACTTACCTAAAAATAGTATCAGTTATTTTTTTATAGTTCATACAGTCAATCAGGAATATGATAAGGGCATGAGGTTTTATTTTCTCTGTCCTAGACAGAGAAAATAAAAAATAAAAAATACTAATACATAATTAATATCCCACCAAAAACATAAATGTGAAAAGCCAAGTTCAAAATGCGTCAAAAGAATGGCTGCCAAGTTCTGTAGAGAATCCTGAAATTAATTTATAAGAATCTCAACATTTGACCCGGCTGCTAGCAATTTTTTACCAGCAATCTGATACCTACATATTTAGAAGAAAACAACCTTACAATGTAAAAACAATAAGTTACATATGACATAAAGATGACAAGTTGATTAGCCAAATAAAAGTAGGTAAAAGAAGCTAAGTGAAATGTTAAGATTCTTATAAACAAATTTCAGGACTCTCTTCAAAACTTGGCAGCCATTCAGATCAAAATTTTCACATTTATGTGTTTAAATATCACTACTCTTTGTAAATTAATTTATTCAAAAGCTATCTACTAATAACATTAACACAAAATTATAGAGCAAAAAATAATTACAGAAATGTTTGCTCTTAAGAAATGTTGATTTTGATACGCGCTTTCACTATTTCTGTTTTTTTTTTTATTTATATCCGCCTAATAATCTTGATGTAGGTGTATACAAATATCACGTAGGTCATCTGGAAGTGGGTTAACATTTTATTCTATTGACAGATGAATCAATTGCAAAAATGGCGTGCGTTTCTCAACGTTAATACATAATTAACTGTTTGAGCTACATTAATGAAATTGGATTCAAGACAAGTTAAAAGATAATAAATGTGCCAAATTTCGTGTATGTACGTGAAATAGGTTACGAGTTCTGAAGGGGTCAAAAGTAGCTTAAAATGGTTCGTGTAAATATACACACGGCTGCTGCGTCGCCAGTTCATTTCTCTGAACTTGGCTTTGACACACTGCCGCGTGTCTAAGATCTGTACTAGAACAGAGAAGCTGTAATAGAAGTAATAGTTGCTTGTTCAAAATATCCTGTCTTAAAGCTTGTAAAATTTTAGTATAAGTAAATTTTAACGTACAAAACGGAACCTCACCCTTCTCGCGAGATGACGTTCCTCAGTGTCCCCCGCAAATAATATAATATGGATAGATAAGGTTCGTCAATAAAGACAGACAGAAAGATAGTTGGTAAAATGCAAAGAGCAATGACGTACCTATGTACCTTCAAAACGAGTCTACCTGCGATAGCCCTACGTTTCACGCACGCAACTGGTCTATGATTGTTTGACAGGTTTGCCTAAAATGTCCAGCTTCAGATTAGTGGTAGTGGTCTAATTGATCTTATCTTATCAATTCTTGTATATATTATACAGGTTGACTTTTTAAATATTAGCAAGGTTTTTGGAGCGTAGCGTTTCCATAAAAACAATTAGCGAAAAAAGAAATAAAGATTTCGACTTCCTATCCAATCAGGGCTCAGCCGAATGGATTTTGGTCTCTTATACAAGTTGACCATCTCCTCGGAAACGGCTCCAACGATTTCGATGAAAATTGTTATGTAGGGGGTGTCGGGTCCAAAAAAACGATCTAGCTAGGTTTAATTTTAGACAACCTCGTATCCCGGGTACTAATTATTAAACTGAACGATCACCACTACTAACCTTTATTTGCCCGACGAACACGGTTAATGAGCTTACAATGTACGATCTTGTTTAAGAATTCGCGTTGTGTACTTACACAGTTTCGAAAAAGTTTTGCGAGCGAATTATTCATAATGAGTATCCGAAGATAAAATTATTCCAAAGAATTTTATGACTTATTGCCATGTTATTACGACACTTTTCTGATCGTGGATTGTCGCGCCCGTGTTCGGAATTTATATAACGTATCGCTTATAAATTTTTTAAATATACTTTTTTCGTTGCTGGAGGGTAAAGGTACCACCGATTCAGTTTATGATGGGTATTTTTTATTTTATGTTAATTCACTAAATACGCAGTTACATGGTTATGATTGCATGCATCAGGTAAATATAAAATTACTTTCAAGTACATGCAGTGGGAGTATTGTACGCTGACTTGCAGAAACTGTTCACGTTACGATATTTATGCGTAGCCACGCGTTTTCTTTTCTAACTAGAATTCATTAAAATTCATTTGAAGAAAGTTGGTTTAAGCAGCCACAAAGCTCTGTAAAGCGTACCTACTTACAGGTACTAACTACTAACAAGTCGTTTTTATTAGAGTTCCGAAGTCCCTAGACATAATTCTCATAGTTTCAGACATAAACATCAAAACACTATACATGTGTATAGAATATAAGAGGAGTTGCCTTAATTTCTCGAGTATCCCATAATCGATATTTACCTGGTTACAATGGGACCAACTTACCCTTTTAAACAAATAAAGAAACTTCTAAATCGATTGAAAAACGGGTAAGTTATGGGGGAACATACATAAAAAAAGCAGTGGCACTCCGGGAGTGCCGACAAAATTGAAAACTTGAAAAAAGGTGGTGTCGGTTACGGTAACAGTGTCGCGAGTTCAATGGGTTTTTCACATCTCAAAAAATGCCCAACGCGCCTAACGAAGTGTTCACTTTAAAAAAACATATACACGTTGCAGTACATCACACATTCGAATGGAGAAGCTCCTCCTATTTTGAAGTCGCTTATAAAACGATCAACTTTCTGGTCTTGCTCAGTGACGCGGCTGGCGTTTGTTGTTGTGTCACGAGATGTCGCGAGCGGGTTTGTTTCGCGCCGGTAACGTTACACGACCAGCAACCCGACACCTGTTGCGTGATGCGTGCGTGGTCGGCAGCGCCGCTGGTAGCTACCACTGCAGTAGAGTCACATTTCTCAACTTTTAACTTTCATGGGAAAAATTCCTCTTAAAATTTTTTACACCCACATATGTCATAATTTGGGTACATTTGGTACCAGAGCTTGGACCTTCTGTCTCTAATATCTCTGTTTGGTACTTAATAAATTTACAAATTGACATTATTTTCAATTTCACTAATGAAATCATCCTTAATTTATAATTATGACATAACAATTCATTTTCAGTCCACCTGATTTTATTGTAAGTTGACGTCTTTGGAGAAAATACTGCAGAGCAGTTTGTTGCTGCTTCTTCTGCACTTGCGCTTAGGAAGTGGCACTAAACTTAGCTGTAAGTGCTGTAACTGTAAATAAATGATCTGACGTCAACAACTTTTATGAAATCGAATGATAAAACTGACAATCTTCTTCCTAGCGAGTCGGAAATGGCTGAAATTATTATATGAGTGTAGACCAATGTGTGTCCACACTTACTGCTCTATCATTAGCCGAATTTAGGTCGTCTAAACGTCGTCGTAAACTGACAATTATCAAGTGATACAAATATCTTTAGATAAATAAATGATTATGACTTTGACTTTAAAATATACATGTGTAAACGGGGAGCTGGGTAGCCCGGTGCAATCATTTTCACAAGTTAAACAACGACGAGCATGGTCCGCATTTAGAGGGGTACACTTACTAATAGAACACTCGCCGAGATGCTCAATTTACGTCGCCGCGGAATGGAAACGAATTTTTATAACTTTTCAAAGCATATTGAACTGAACGTCAAACTGACATGTAAGTGTATATAACTGTGTCAACAAGATAAAAACTTCGAGGAATTCTGCGGAATGCGCGAGAATTCCCGCAAAGTTTGGATCTTTTTGCTAATTTATATTTCACTTAGATTATGAAAGCCATTGTCCTCTATGAATTTCCTTAAATGCGCCTGAATTTTTACTAGTTCAAAGCATTACGAACTGTATGTCAAACTGAGATGTCAAAGTAGTAGTGTATAAAACTGTCAACAAAAATAAAACCGCGGAATTCTGCGGAATGCGCGAGAATTCCCGCGAAGTTTGTGTCTTTTTGCTAATTTGTACTATATTTGCTTTGATTATAGAACTAAGCCATTTGATTGTCCTCTATGAATTTCCTAAAATGCGCCTTGATTCTGTGGTAATGTTAATTGAGCTGAAATCGAAAATAAATTTCTGCTTATAAAAAGTATGAACGAGTTTTTAATTAGCAGTTGTCTATTTTAGTTTATTGTCTTATACCGCTATGATAACTACTAACCAGTAGTCGTAAGTTTTTACTTATCGATTTTGGTCACAGAACCTTAAAAATACAGTACAGCGTTCTAATCGTATCGCTGCCCCCGTTCCTAAATCCACCATGCGGCGGAATGCCGAAGAACAAGTTTTGTTCCCGTCCCTGTCTCTCCAACGCATGTATCTATCCGTCTCTGTCTGCTGCTTGTCATTTTCTATAAGTTTTTCTAACATTCCCCGCTTACGCCGCGCCCTCAGCTTTTGGGCTAACGCCTGTCTCGTGAACGATAACATTGTTTGCTCAACACTTATGATCATTATTTGAGTTTTTGAGTATCGAGATTATGTATTCATTCTTATCTGTTCACTAATTATTAATCAGTAATGTTCTTGTTTTGAAATTTGTTACCTAAAATTTTAAAGGAATTTGTTATTATCCTTTACATATTGTATATACCTACTTTACTTACATATTATACTAGTGGGTCTGTGAGCTCTTATGTAGACCTCACGAGTCCGCCCAACCCGTTGAAATTTATGAGATGAAAAAGTAGTTCGAACAAAAGACTGGCGTCCGTTCACAAAACATGAATCTAGTTTTAAATATTTTTAGAGCATCTAAGTTTTTAAATATTAGGTAAGTTTGTATCTACGAAATGTCAAAAATTTAAATTTATGACATTTCGCTTTTACAAAATTTTGGACATTTTGAAAAATATAAAAAATCTTGTAGGCCAGTGTAATCTTATGTCGTTCCTTTATTGACTTGACTACGAAGTAATTATATACTATCTTTAGCTTGACTCATATATAAAAATAGGTAAGTTTTATATTCGAATCATTGAAGTAAATAATGAAATAAGAAAGAGCATGGTCGTATTCAGACCAAGGTCGCAGGTTCAAGTCCTGCTGCTCACGTGGTATTTTTTCAACATTTCTTATTTCATTATTTAATTTGAGTACTTTAGTACTGCATCTTGAATGCCTAAAAACCTATAAAAATATTCAATTCATTTAAATCTCAATTTGTTCTCTGTTTAGAACATTATGTTCTTTGACTGTTAAATGCTAACGAGTTACAAATTAAAAGAGACCGGGACTTGTGTGTGACAAAGGGAACTTTATGGGCTTTGCATGTTTTATATCAATAAATTATTAACTACGCTTCTTATTTGATTTTGCATTCGTGTATGATAATTTAACAATTAAAAATCAACTTAAAGTCTTTACCGAAAAGTCGAAAATGCTTTACGAGGGTTCATTGGATTTAAATTGGAATATAATCCTTAGGTCTCGGCGTTAGTACTTAATTTGTATTGGTGTGTATGGAGATGAGCGCTTACAACTAGGTAGTAAGCAGGCATTTGAGCAAACGCGAGGTGAGGCGAGAATATTTAGTTTTAATTAATACACTGAATCCTAGGCACTGGTATTCGCTATTTTCAATTAGGCCTCGGCGCCGCGCCAGTAGCATGTTTGAGTTGTGAGATTTAATGGGATCTTACATTTTCTACACAATTAATTTTGTAGGCTGCTCGGGCCGGGGTCACGTCGTGGTTAGAATTTGTTGTAAGATATAGAGCCAAGGGAAAACGAACACTAATTCGTAGCTTTTGATATAAAATCTGCAAAAAACTTTTTACTAAGGTCACAGAGTAATCATATACTACCTAAGGCTTAACTTACATACAGGCTGGTTTTGAACCTTAAACGTGAAAACATAATCAGGAGGTTAAGAACTAAGCGGATGAAAGAGACATGGAAAGCACTCACCCAAGAGCGCGGCTCTTAAATACGTGTGTCATGTGAATGAATCAGTTATTTAGTCGTATCCTCATGTCTGAGGGTGGGACCATAAGTCCTAGTTGAAGAAAAGGTACTTATACTGCTGATAAAGCATGCCAAATAGCTTTTTTGCTTAGCGTTGAAGTAAAAATATCACAGAACATATGTGACGTTCCACGGGTAATGGTACCTTATGGACGGTGGCACTTACGACATTGTGTTTATTCAAGCTAAATTAATAATAAGAATTGTTTTTCTAAACGTCCTAAGCGCCACCGTCCATAAGGTACCTTTACCCGTGGAACGTCACATATATTGCTTGTTTTTAGGGTTTCGTACAAAAGGGTGCCAACGGGACAGTATTACTGAGACTCAGCTGTCTATCCGTCTGTACGTACGTCTGACAGGACTCTATTTAGAGACACTTTAAATTTTCACTAAATATGTATTACTGTAGCCACTTCAACAACAAATACAAAAAATGAGATAGTAAAAATTAAAAGGGGGTCGTCATACAAGAAACGTGTTTTTTTTAACTCGATCTTTATTAGCATTAGGGCCGTACCTAAATTTTCCGGGGTCCAGTGCTGCCCCCATTTAAAATAAATCATTTCAAAGAAAACAGAGTTACCAAATCCTAGATAACCCTTCAAAGTAGTTTATGAACTACTGTTTACAGTTTATAATGAGAACGTTAAGCTTTACTACGCACATTTGCCAAAAGTGGCCGTTTTTCGCAAATGTGCGTAGTAAAGCTTAACGTTCTCACTTTAAACTGTAAACAGTAGTTTATAAAATACTTTGAAGGGTTATCTAAAACTTGGTAGTAGCAAAATTTTAAATGATGTCTCTGTTTTCTTTGAAATTAATTATTTTAAATGGGGACAGCACTGGACCCCGGAAAATTCAGGCACGGCCTTAACTAGATACTTGTTTGTTACTGATTATGTATTAGTTACTATGGCCGCTATAACAACAAATACAAAAATACGATAAAGTTCCCACGTGTGGTTCCGGGTTAGAATAGGACCACTCCATCTCTTCCTCAGTAAGAGGAGACTAAAGGATTAAGCACAAACATCTCGTGCTACAATTGCATTGCCAAGGAGGGTTGATGTCGGGCGGCAGCCGGTTGTAAAACTTTTCGTACAAATACATTCCCAAAGAGGGTTGACGTCAGGCAGGCGGCCGGTCGTAAAACTATAGCCAAACCGTTTTTAACTGTTCCGGCTATTTCTTCTCCAGTTCGCAAGGTCTGTGACATCCTTGGGTGACCATTGACATATTAAATTTGGAGAAGAAAAATCGGGAAAGTGCACCCCGGGCTCCGAAGCAGCACAGCTGAAGATGCAACCGGGAACTCGCTTAGATGAAGAAGAAGACAAAAATACGATAAAGATACAAATAAAAGGGGATCGTCATACAAGAAACGTGTTTTTTTACGCGTTTTAAAACATAGTACGGAGGTACAGAACCCTTCATGTACGAGTCCAACTCGCACTTGACCGGTTTTTAAAATTGTAAACGTAAATTGTTCCATGTTCTGTTGAAACGGAGTACTGGCAGTGACTTGGAGTCAACAGTTCAAGTGGAGTTCTCACGGCGTCCAATGAGACGCCAAATATAATAACATTAACACAGGTGGTCGGCCGCCGCGTAGGTTTGTTTTAACAAGATGACGTTTCCAAACGACTCCGCATACCTAGTAGGTGATTTTCCATGCGTCACACACAGTGGTGGTCAAGCATGGGAAGTTATAGTTTCTTTTATACGACGTGGAGGTACATACCCGTAATAAATCGAACCACGGTCTATACTAGGGCATAATAGTATAAGAAAATTTAAATAACAGCCAAAGACAAAAAAAATTCGCCATTTCCATACAAAAGTGTGCAGCCGCCCGGCCGATTTGTATGGGAATGTCGATTTTTAATTTGGTATTTTGACTGTTATTTTCATTTTTAATATACTACAGTGACCTAGTAAAGCCCGTGGTTCGATTTATAACGGATATGTCCCTTCCACGTTGTATATAATTTTTTAAAACTAAAAACAATTTTTTTACTTCTGTTTAGTTCCTCATCTCTTTCCCCTACTATTTCTTCCATCTTCCTGCATAAAATCATCATGTACAGATCTGTTTACATCATTTTCATATTTATTTATTTGTATTTATGTAATAAATTATTTATTATTATGCTATGTATATATAAGTATGAAAATGTATATATATAGGTATATATATATTCATTTATTTATATACCTATATCTATTGGTTATTTATAATTTATATTTTAATTTTAACTGCGCCACCTGTTATCTTACTCATATACTTCGCACTCCTTCTCTTTATGGTTGCCTGTAAGAGATTTCTTCGATAAGGCCGCCTCTTGTACCTTATTTATTTATAAGTTCCGTAAACTTTGTAATTTTTTATTGTTTTTTATTTGGTGCAATAAAGATTTTTGTATTGTATTGTATAACCAATTTTTCAGTGACTTCCAAAAGGGAGGAGCTACTCGATTCCAATGTACTTATACAATGGTCTAAGATACGTTGAAGAACGACCTTCACCGTTTTATTTTAGGGTTCCGTACCCGAAGGGTGCAAACGGGAACCTATTACTGAGACTCGGCTGTCTGTCCGTCTGTCACAGGGCTCTATCTCTTGAACCGTAATAGCTAGACACTTGAAATTTTCACCGATTATGTATTACTGTGGCCGCTATAACAAAAAATACTGAAAATAAAAAAAGTTAAAAATTAAAAGGGGCTGCCATACAAAAAACGTGTTTTTTTCAGCGTTTTAACTAGATCTTTATAATGGCATTACTAGATGTGGCCGTTTTTCGCAAATGTGCGTAGTAAAGCTTAACGTTCTCACTTTAAACTGTAAACAGTAGTTCATAAAATACTTTGAAGGGTTATATATGATTAGATAGTAGAAAATTTTTAAATAATGTCTCCGTTTTCTTTGAAATGATTTATTATAAATGGGGGCAGCACTGGACCCCGGAAAATTCAGGTACGGCCTTAAAGAATGTATCATTTATTTGCGGCTAAAGGAAAATATTTCCCAGGCAGGAGTAATTTTATAATTAATTTGATACTTATTTACCTACTCAAACTACTATACTCTACATTATCACGTCTTTATATCTAATGGGGCAGATAGAGCATTTTGGGTCTTGCGGCTCCAAACAGACAGAGCCCAGGGCTGCAAGATCCAAAGGCCACCTTTTAGCGTGATGGTGGGCAATAAGATGATTTTTTTTTAAATGTGATGAATTTTCTCCTATTCATTCAATCGGCTCTTACATACATTCTAAGTTTTTTCTTGTCTCCCAGGCATGCTGCCATATTATCATAAATTCTTATAATTATATTTTATTGTCATTCTAATAACGTATGCAAAATATTAACCCTAAATTAATAATGACCCTCTCTGTACTGCCAGAGCCATATATAAGCCAGAGAAGTCAGAAGATTTGGCCTACACTCTCCACGCTAGCCAGATGGGTTGGACAAGTCTCATTGATGTTTATAAGGTTTGTTTAGCTTGTTCCCGAAGTCGCCTTCTACGACATCCACGGGAAGACTTGGAGTGGTCCTATTCTACTCTGTCGGGAACCACACCGCTTAATATACAGGGTCTATAAAATATACTGAAACTTTCAGTCCATGATACTGAACAACTTTTCCCAAGGAACATATATCGAAATATAAAAAATAATTTTTGGTTTCCCATACAAGTTGACCGAACAGCTGATCCGAGTTTGTGTGGAAAGCAAAAAATTATTGCTCATATTTCGATATATGTTCCTTGGGAAAAGTTGTTCAGTATCAAGGACTGAATTCACCCTTAAAATAGTTTCAGTATATTTCGTTACACGTTATATAGTAACAATAAATTTGCTAAACAAAAGCTTGTAAATTATATTTAGAAACATCACATGCCTAAACTAATATATTTATATACGAGTATTGATTAAATGATGTTAATTGTATGTAAGTAGGTACTTTAGTTTTATTGTAAAATTCAAAGAAATATATGAGGTCAACAAACCTGTGATCAAGTGGGAAGAAAAGCTATAAACATTTTTATAGTCCTACTAGCATTTTTCGTACAGCTTCTCATACATTCGGGGTTCCGCAAATATATTTATGTTTGATATTTAATTAACCGACTTCCAAAAAGTGGATGGTTAAAAGACCAACGCCGACTAAAAAAATTAGGTACCTACCTTGATCAAAGATAATAATATTACCCTTGAATTTCTTTCCTGGGTGGGGCAGGGGGCCGCTACAGTGATTTTCCATCTCGTTCAGGCCAAGATGGGCTATCTTTGATGATTATGGGTGATTAATTAACTTACCTAGGTAAGTAGCTACTCATATACCTACAGAGTTACTGGTATCTAATGCATAACCTTCTATATGCGACTTAGAGGTACATCAAGAGTAATAATTTTTGTTCTATGACTTTTTTTTTATTTGATGTTATTTTTTCATACAAAAATAAAAAAAAAAAATTTGCAATTCTACTCGTCTTAAATCTATGGCAATCGGCACGCGGCAGTACTGCGCTCACGTGGCAGCGCACGCGGCGGCGCCTATGAAACATAGACTTAACGCTTGATGGATATGCAAACTTCAACTAAAAATATAAGTAATAAGTATTACGTATAAACAAAAATCATAGAACAAAAGTTGTTAGTCTTGATGTACTTAAGTCGCCTTCAGGAGTTATGCGTATGATACCAGTAAACCTGTATAAGGATACAGGTTGATTTTGTACCTTAGGTATATCGAAATCTTGGAATCAGAATCACTAATAAAATACAAAACTATAAGAAAAAAGACTAAAGTATTTTTTGTAATATTTTTTGTCCCTAATTTTTAATAAGTAGCTTATCGGCCTGAATTTACTATACACGTGGCCGTTGCTCTCACCGCTTGCCACCTGCCACCCGCCACGAGCCCTGTAGTTGGCGGTGACATGAAAATGGTAGATTTTTGGTATACATTAGTCGACTGATATATATTTGGTTTTTATTACGAAACAAGATACATAATTATGACATAATATGTATTTTTTATTTCGCTTTGAAGAGTTACTTACTTTCCTTGTATAGGTATGTTAGTTTAGCTAGGAGGTTCAAAGAAGCCCTGTAGGTATAAATTGTCCGGTCTGATGAACACGTTCATATTATGAAAAAATATGTTTTTCGTAATAGGAACGCGTTTATCAGACCGGACAACTTATACAGGGTGGTTTTTCGAAGTTTCAGCATCGACGCTAGCTGTTGACATCGCAATATGAGATGCTAACTAGAAAAAATTAAGAATTCTCTATCTGCTAACTAGGAGATATATAGGTAGAATAAATAACTATACTGGGAAATAAATAAAATGACTGTAGTTGAACATAAGACTGATTTACTGCAAGAAAAGAAGATTACAAAGTATTAGTTGTATGAGCCGTTAATTATGAGTATGTGAACCAAAGAGCTATGAGTATAATGTACCTTATGTACCTTCCCCAAATGTGAACAAAAGTTTGAATATTCGAAGTGATTTCCCCAGTGTTGCCCGAGTAGGGGTTGCGTTTTGTTTTCTATATTTCTGCGTTTGGTGGACGTTATTTAACATTGACTGGTATTCTCATACAAGGTATTAATATTTTTTACGTTTTTGAGCCCGATCGTCTGATCAGTTAGGTTAGCGGTAAAATTACTTGGAAAACGTCGTACAATAGTGTGATATCTGTACCGCAGCACATTCTGTCGCCATGACTCAGGACCGGACTTGAAACAAGTTTACAGAACCAGAATACGAAAAACTTTAGAAATTATTCTGCAAAAGAATGTAGACCTAGGGTCTATGGTCTATCTACAAACCTCTATGCAAACTGTTATTTTAGACCACGTTAAGTTTCCACGAACTTTTTTTACTTTATTATTATGTATGTTTTACTAAAACTGGCTTTAAAAAAAATCTTTTTCTTAATATGTATATAAATTTAGTAAACTACCTATTCGGGCGTTGCGCGGGCTGCAAGCAGCCCGCGGTTTTTCGTGCAGCTGTTGAAGTTGGTTAAAATCTATGTCCAGTTGAGAACATGAAACATTATAAATGTGTGGGCCATCTTGGAGTCAAAATTTGTTTCCAGATTTGAGTTCCGCGGGATGCTTTTCTCCAGCATACAAAATTCCAGACCCCCTTAGATGTTCCAGTAGGGCGTTATAAACGAATTAAGTTGAATTCTAAAATCCAGACGCCATCTTGGATTCGCTTAATAATAACCACTACAAAACTATACTTTGACAGAGCCATCCTCACTAACAAAACTGTGCATTATAACAGACTGTACATAACATTAGTTAACATATATACAGATACAACCGCATACTTAATAGATAAAGCCATCCCCAACACCCATAATTTGCAAAACGCCATAGCTAAAAAGCTGTCCAAATACACTGAGCAAGGTGCCAGAGTCTAGTTATTTCAAAAGATGAAATAACTAGACTCTGGCACCTTCAAAAAGTTACTATAGTCCCTATAGTACTATTAGTACATACTATTTAGTACAGGAGTTATCCCAAAGCAACTTCATTCTTCACTCCAAACTCTAAATCTCTCACCGAACACCTACTTACATCCTCTTACAAAAAGCTGCAATATTAAATACATGTCGCCTGGTCAGAAAATTTCTACAAACAGATTTTCTAAGCGTATTCCCGGTTGCATCCTCAGCGGTAACGCTTCAGAGCTTGGGGTCCGCTACCCAACCTAGGTGATTTGACGAGGTTAATGGTTTTTACACAGTGCCTTGTTCAATTGAGTCAATTGACCTCCAATACAAGTTGACCGATCAGTGATCCGAGTTTGTAGGCAAAGCCAAAAATTATTTTTTATATTTCGGTATATGTTCCTTAGGGAAAGTTGTTCAGTATCATGGACTAAATCCACCCTTAAAATAGTTTCAGTATATTTTGTTAGACGTTATATATTGATCTTGGACAATTTGTTTGTTGTGTATATCTTTATTGTACATAAAATACACTCATATAAACATTAATGGACCAAATAATGTGTACAATGGCGGACTTATCCCATAATGGGATCTCTTCCAGTCAACCAAGTATCAGCGAAAGAATATAACAAATGGGCATAAAACCAGGCCTGTGTCACTCCCCGTTTAGGTATCGAAAATGTACTACATTGTTACTATGCGCGCAGGCGGCCCCTCTGGGTGGTAAATTCAGTTATACGAATCGTTTGTCCAGATTATATATTCTAAGGTCCAGAGTAATAAGAATGAAATTGGCTTGCAATGGATGTCTAGGTATGTAAGTTCTGACGTGAGCTAAATTAAACCATATCGCTAGTTACATTGAGTAGATATTTCTTTGAATTTCTTTGCTGAGGTAGACTTCTGTACGTTAGTATTATTTATTCTGTGATAAAACTTTTGTTAGTCCCTACTCGTACTTGTACGTTTTAAACTAAGACTGATAATCTAATTTTGTAATTTGTTTTGCGGTTCCGTCTACCTTGTGACAGAAAGATTAATAAGTATATAAATATATAGTGACAAATAACACTAATTGAGCTAGTCCGAAGTAAGTTTAAGCCTGTATTATGGGATACTAACTATTATGGAATACTATATTTTATAATCAATACATAAACCTATAGATAAACACCTAAGAACCAGAACAATTTGTAAAAGGTCATTTTCCGACTTGATCGAACTCAGAACCTGTGGATTGGTGGACTAGCCTGTTGACCATTACGCCAAAGAGATGTTTGATTAATAAAAAGGACAGATAGATAATAATTAAATTTTTAACAAAAAAAAACCGACTTCAATTTTTTTAGGAGTTTCTTTCTTAACTCCAAAGTTCCTCATCATATTTTCACCAAATTAAAATGGGACCAACGCGGTAGTAAAGGCTTTCAAATAAAAAAAGAATCACCAAAATCGGTTCACAATTGGCGAAGATATCGCGTAACAAATATACATTAATAACCTCCTCCGTTTTTGAAGTCGGTTAAAAACAAACTATCCGCTGCCCAGCATTGGAACAGTACAAGTTGAATGAAACGCTGAGACTGGACTATTTGTTTTCATGTTATTTGTTTTACTTAGTAACTATTTATTAATCTGTGATTTGGTTGACTTTGTAGGTCACTAAAAAAGGCAAAAGTCTAACACGGACGTTGAAATTGTTTTTTTAACAACGTTTATTTTGTTTTTGTACGGTCATTTTAGAAATTTATGACCTCGTCAATATATATATACGTATATATACATACTAACGTTTGTGTTTGTTTTTTGCGGCGGGCGGCAGCAACATATTTCTGGCCCAGCGGGTGTCTGGATGCGCGGGAGTGCCGGCTGGCTACGGTACACTCGAGTTACCACATTACTAAATTATATTTATTCATAACTTAAGAGTGTTACCATAGACAGACTTTCCCATACAAACGTAGTTCAGCTTTTATTTTAAAACGACGTGTCTGAATTCGGCAAAACTTTGTAATTTAAAAGAAATGGCATGTATCTATATAGATAAGGCCATGGAACCCAAATCGCTGTGCTCGCAGGGTAGGGTACCCAAGAGGCTGCCGGCATGAATGGCAAGGCCAGCCTTTGACCAAAATGCGTGCCAGCCCATGGATCCTCTGTCTGTCTCTGTCTTCAAAAACAGGCTTAAAGAAGTCTATCTAGCTGAGTAATCGTACATTATTAAAGCAATAGACAATATGCATGTGATTCAGAAACGAACAAAAAAAAATATGTGTAAACTTTATTGCTAAAGAAAAATACCCATATATATATTTTTTCAATTTAACATGTTTCCATTGAGAAATTAATGATTTAAAAGTTGTATTTTTCAAATTCCCTCGCAAAATTTCCGAAACGCAACGCTATTGGCGAAACGAAACGTGACGACACCAAACACTGTCAAACTTAATTTTCTAAATAGTATGTACTGTCAACCACAAATTAGAAAGAAGGAGAATCTGTCACTGCCAATAAGTTATTTGTAATTTGTATGATTGTTGGAGGTTATTTTCATTGTTTTGCTAAATTATTAGTGTTCTTTGAGAATTATTAGCTGAAAGTCTGACTCCTAGTGAAAAAAGACTTGCTACAATGATTGAAAGCGGTTTTGTTGTGGCAGATACAGTCACATAATCTGCCTTAAATTGATGTGTTTATGATGACTACGTACTTCGTAAGTAATTCCAATTTTACATCCTTTGAACTCAGAGGAGTAAAAGCCGTGAGGTAAATAATTTATAGATATTTGATAAATTTCCATTTTTCTCAGTTTTGTACTTATGAGACAAGTCTATCAATTAATTTATAATATAACCTAAAATATGGTACTACTATTTTTTGATTTTCTTTTTTCATTGACATTTACATTGACAGTGTGCGGTGACGTCACAGAAAAAAAGCGCAAATGGCACCGCGTTTAAGTCGTCCGAAAATGATACAAGTTTTAATTATTTTTTTTAAGCTTATTTAATAATATTCTGTGAGTGTGATATTTTTTCCCGTTTATATAATAACTTATAGAATCATTTAAAAATAAAAAAAGACATGAATATACTCTATTGTACTATATGTATATATACAGGGACTAACAAAATATACTGAAACTATTTTAAGGGTGGATACAGTCCATGATACTGAACAACTTTCCCCAAGGAACATATATCGAAATATGAAAAATAATTTTTGGCCTCCCATACAAGTTGGCCGATCAGCTGATCCGAGTCTGTATGAAAAGCCAAAAATTATTTTTCATATTTCGACATATGTTCCTTAGGGAAAGTTGTTCAATATAACAGACTGAATTCACCCTTAAAATAGTTTCAGTATATTTTGTTAGACGTTATATATATATATGTATACTTTATTTATTTTACCTATATAAGTAGATATATTGTATTATAAATATGTAGTTTTTATGTGTAAGTATATTATAGAATACCTATACGTGTAGTGTATTGATATATGCTTATTTATAAGAAGCCTTATTTATGTAACTATTTATCTCATTTTATCGTTTTCTTTGCGCCACCGTTTCTTTTTCACGTGCCTACATTTCTCTCCATCCACTGGTTATCTGGAAGAGATCACTGTCAGCGATAAGAACGCCCGTTGTACCTATGTATATATATATGTACAATTTGTATTTTGTTAATTTTTTATTTATTTTTTAGGTGCAATAAAGAGTTATTCATTCATTCATCCTCTGAGGCATTTTCCTTATACAACGTGGAAGGGACATACCTGTAATAAATCAAACCACGATCTATACTAGATCATTATAGTATAATTTAATTAAAATAAAAGCCAATCAACATACAAAAATTCGGCAGTTCCATACAAAAGACTGTGGCCGCCCGGGCGATTTGTATAGGAATGTCGATTTTTTTTTGGTTTTTTGACTGTTATTTTAATTTCATTATACTTTAGTGATCTAGTATAATCCGTGGTTCGATTGGTTACGGGTATGTCCCTTCCACTTTGTATAACTGACGGGCACCCCAAGGCCCCCAGGTCTCCACGGCAAATTAAATTACTAAATAAATATTTGATATATAATAAATCTATATACGAGTATATAAAAATAAATTACTGTTCGTTAGTCTCACTTAAACTCGAGAATAGCTGGACCGATTTGGCAAATTTTGGTTTTAAAATATTTGTGGAAGTCCAGGGTAGGTTTTTATGGTGAGATAACATGGAAAAAGGAACGAGAACGGGCGGAACGAAGTTCGCCGGGTCAGCCTGTTACTAAATAAATATTTGATAAATTAGAATATATGATCGAAGGATAAATAATAAAAAATAAATTGGGGTGCACCGGCCAGTGTAGTCCCGAAACTGGGAGCCTGACGGCTTGACCAGAACAATTCAAAATTAAAAATTCAAATATTTATTCGGTAATTAAAATACTAATTAGGCCTTTGCTTTTTACACGTCGATATTATTCAATTAATGCATACGGGAATTAACGCGAAACGTACCTTTTTTTTATTTATTTTGCTGACTTTATTTTTATTTATTCCCGTATGCATTAATTTAATAATAATGCAACGCGATGGTTAAAAAAACACCGCGATATATTTGGTATACCTATAAAATTACGTGTAATGTTTATTTACATTTAATTTATTAGATAATTATTTTAAAAAATGCTACCGAATCTATTTTTGAATCTGTGCCGATACTATAGCGTTTCGCAACGATCATTGCTGAGAAGAACGCCGAAAAAACTAATTTACACAGTATTGGTCGCTTACTCGCCATAAGGGCATTGGCATCTATCTATCTATATTAAAGAGCTATTGTCGGTGGAGTATGAATTCTCTTCCATTTTTCTCTCTCATCCGCCAGCTATTTCACTTCGCTGTACGACACGACATTTACCTTCTCCTTTAACTGTTTCATGTAGCTATGCCTCGTTCTTCCTGGTCCTCTTTTCTCTTCTATCTTGCCTCCATGTTTGTCTTTATGAAGTCGTCGGGTCGTAGCACAGATGAGTCAACATCTTTCCTCGACTAGTCTATTATATTCAGAATGAAACTTTTCATATGTCTGTCAATTTACAAATTGTTGACACATTAATAACATGTAATGCTTGCAAAAGCTAAGCGAAGTAAATTACATATAGACATTGCAAGTGTAAAAACTAAGTTTAGAACGCTATTCCTTACCTTATCCAAATTATATTCAACCACCAACCACAAGCTGGCGATACCTATTATTACCTATAAAATACTTTTAATAATTACAACATAATTATATAACATTTTTCTAATGACATTATTTAATTTATGGAAAAATAATTATGAAGCATAATCATTTTCCAAAAGTATTGAGTATAGGTACCTACCTTTTAGGTTTTTATGACGAAAACATATGTAACGAGATTCGGATGTCGTGTGTTTTAGAGCGTCATAAATTATGCCACACCGTGCAGGTAGACTCTACCTGTTGCAGCAGCGGTTCCCAAACTCAAATTGCAATATAATGTTAAGAGGAAACACTAAGGTCATGATCATGAATGAAATGAAAAATAGGTATTTGAAAAATCTTTGAGCTGTCCCCGAACAACAACCAAGCGAGTGCGATATAGATAACTGAAGCTCAGATCGAAAATACCTATGAATAATAGTACACAAAATCAATGTTTCGTAGTCCCCTGATCTCTCCTCCAAAACTTAACCGATTTAATTTCTTTTTTCATTCAAAACTGAAGAAAAGCTATGGCTGTGTTTCTATTTTTTCTTTATATAATATGATTTTATCAAATTTGTTTGCTTGATGTTTGAACAGAGTGGAAAATCTTATCAATCTATCAGATTTATGAAGGTTCGTATTTCTTTTAATAATTAAATTATGAAAAATAGGAAAACATAGAAACATGCCAATATATCCATAGATATTTTTGAAAAACACTCATTGAACTACCGGCTCTATCCAGCGTGCAATAAGGAGACTACGCTTGTATGGAAATAATGACCATCGATTTCCTCTTAACACGGCCACAGAATACAGTAAGAGTAAACAGAAGGGACTCTTTAAGGGTACGCGCAATATACGTCCCCGTTCCCCGCACCCGCACCTCTCCCCCGGTTCTTGACGGCCAACGTGAGAAATCGAGGCGAAAACGGGGGAGAGGTGCGGGGACGAGGAACGGGGACGCCTGGGTGAGGCATATTGCGCGTACCTTAGGAGTGTCCGGCCTGTGACACGGCATAGGAGTTTAGATATAGCATCCGTCCGGCGCGGCTTAGTTCGATTATTATCTTATATGTATGTCGAGGGCCAATCGTTAAATTGGCCCGATCGAGATCTGCCTGGGCAGATATTACATTATCCGGCCGCATTAGGAACTATATGTCATGATAAGCTTTATTACGAATATTATTTTATGTGAATAAATAGAGAACCTTGAAATCCACTGATTTTAAATCAAACATAACATATATAGTTTTTTATACTTTTATTATAGATTTATAAAAAAACCTATAAAAAAGTATGGCGTACTTACTATGGTATGATATAAAAAAAAATGTGCTCTAACATTTTTTTAGAGTTTGGGGTTACTTTGGGGATCACTGCGTTACAAAATCGATTATTTACGATTCAAATGTCACAGTTTGGTGTCTAACCTGCCGCCTCTACTCAAAGCTATCACATAAGTCACTTGATTGCTTTTTGATGCGACGCTAAATGTGACTTATGCGGTTTGTCCGACAGTCTTGATAATCACACGTTTCTGCTGTTTGGGGCGTTTAATGTGTTAACTTTATTATGATGTTTTGGTCGCCATTATGTTGCCTTCAATAATGGCAGTTGTGAACATTTATTTAGAGTCAGGGTCAAAAGTGAAATTGTTCACTTTTATTACATAATTTATATGTGAAACCTACTGTGAAAGTTTGTATATATGTTTGTTCCGGTTTCATGCCAAAATAGCTAAACAGATTTAAATGAAATTTGGCATGTAAAGAAAGCTCATTACCTGGACTAACACATAGGATTTTTTTTATCCTGGGTAAACATTGTAAGGTTCTCGTAACATTGTCAAAAAGTTTACCACGCGGGCAATGCCGCGGGCAGATCAGATTTTCAGCAAGTCGATGTTTTGTTTTGTTTCAATATTAGAAAGTTTATTACAAGCGTTAAAATGTGGCATGTAAACATGTTTGTAATTATTCAACGTCCGGCCCGACTTGTGTACTTCTGAATGACTTCAATACGAGTAGGTATGTCTTGCGCAGTGACGAAATTTTGTAAGATTTTTGGTTGTTAGCGCCCGACGACAACCCTCCTTGAGAAAGCTTTTGTGCAAAAAGTTTGACAACCAGCCGCCGTCTGACATCAACCCTCCTCGGGAATGCAAGTGTTGCATGACATGTTTGTGATTTGTTCTTTAGTCATGCCTTACGACATCCTTAGAAACAGTTAGAGTGGTCCTTTAATAGATCGGAAACCACAAGACTAAAGTATACTCTTAAATAAGGTATAATAGACAATATGCATGTGATTCAGAAACGAACGAAAAAAATTATGTGTAAACTTTATTGCTAAAGAAAAATACCCATATATATATTTTTTCAATTTAACATGTTTCCATTGAGAAATTAATGATTTAAAAGTTGTCTTTTTCAAATTCCCTCGCAAATTTCCGAAACGCAACGCTATTGGCGGAATGAAACGTGACGACACCAAACACTGTCAAACTTAATTTTCTAAATAGTCTGTACTGTCAACCACAAATTAGAAAGAAGGAGAATCTGTCACTGTCAATAAGTTGTTCGTAATTTGTATGATTGTTGGAGGTTATTTTCATTGTTTTGCTAAATTATTAGTGTTCTTTGAGAATTATTAGCTGAAAGTCTGACTCCTGGTGAAAAAAAGACTTGCTACAATGATTGAAAGCGGTTTTGTTGTGGCAGATACAGTCAGATAATCTGCCTAAAATTGATGTGTTATGATGACTACGTACTTCGCAAGTAATTCCAATTTTACATCATTTGAACTCAGAGCAGTGAAAGCCGCGAGGTAAATAATTTATAGATAATTGATAAATTTCCATTATCTCAGTTTTGTACTTATGAGACAAGTCAATCAATTAATTACTTATTACCTAAAATATGGTACGAATATTTTTTGTTTTTTTTTTCCATTGACACTGACATTGACAGTGTGCGGCGACGTCACAGAATAAAAGCGCAAAATGGCACCGCGTTTATGTCGTCCGAAAATGATAGTAGTTTTAATTATTTTTTTTAAGCTTATTTAATAATATTCTGTGACTGTGATATTTTTTTCCGTTTATACAATAACTTATAGAATCATTTTAAAAAATAAAAAAAGACATGAATATACCCTACTAGCTGTGCCCGCGACTACGTTCGCGTGGTTGTCGGAACGTAATGTTATATAGCCTAAAGCCTTCCTCTATAAATGGACTACCGAACAAAAAAAGAATTTTTCAAATCGGACCATTAGTTCCTGAGATTAGCGCGTTTAAACAAACAAACAAACAAACAAACTCTTCCGCTTTATAATATTAGTATAGATTAGATAACATTCAAACAATAAAAATAACAGTCAAACAAATAAAAAAAAAATAGTCATCCCCATACAATTGCGGGTGGCGGCTGCACAATTTTGTATGGAAATGCGTATTTTTTATTGTTTTTTTATTTAAATTTCATTATAATAAAGTGATCTAGTATAGCCCGCGTATCGATTTATTACGTATATATACCTATGTCAATTGCATGTTGTATGAGTTCTGACCTGTACCAAATTTTTACAAAACAAATATTACAATGCTGCTCTGGGAGAAAAGCAAAAACGTAGAATAGACCAGCTGCTTCTCTTCTTGCGCAAATTATAAAAGCTAAAAGGGAATGGGCGGGAATTCTATGCTTCGTTCGGTGAGTGAGAGAGCCGGAGTCTGTCTACCCTGTTAAGTATATAGACGTGATAATGTATTTATATATTACATAAAAAAAAATATCATCGTCATCAGAGTAGCAAGAGGATTTGGCCTACACTCTCCATGCTGGCCAGGCGGGTTGGAGAGGTCTTATTATTGTGTATAAGCTTTGTTTAGCTTGTGTTTACGGCGGTAAGTCGCCTTCTACAACATCCACGGGTAGACTTGGAGTGGTCCTGTTCTACTCTGCCGGGAACCACATATTTGCCGTGTGGTCCCTAATTTAAAAAATATTATAAAACTACTGAATAATTCGCCGTGTGACGGTAGAGTAAGGCGACTAAGGGGGGTATATACGTATACCCCCCTTACGTATTGACAGAGAACGGATAGCAGTGTCTGTGCAAAGGTTTTATACCATGTACTGCGATCACCAACCCATCTGCCCAGCGTGGTGATAATAATAGGCAATTCCTCCCCCCCCCCCCCCTTGTTGAGATAGGCCTTTAGTCCAGCATTGGATTGTTAAAGGCTGTACAGAAGAATAAATATTGAAACCAACGTTAGACACAGACATTATTAGGTAATTACATCATGAATCAGTGCCGTTCAGGACGGCTACGTGTGCGCGTCTCGAGTCACATTTGCCCTGAGGAAGACCTCCAGATGAAGTCGAACTTCTCGGCCAATAGCTTACTTTCTACGTAAATAACCCTTATATCGCATATTAATAAGAATAAATATTTTTATTAACAGCAATTTTATTAATTCCAGGTACATATATTCATTGCATCAAACCGGGAGTCAGTAAGTACTTTGTAATAAACAATCCATGTTTTAATGACATGTCCAAAGCGCCATTACGTTCTATATACGATATAATCGCAGCACACTTATCAAACAAAAAGAATTTTAATTTAGCGAAGGCAGGCCGCCATTCCTGCATGCCAACATGCCTTGGAATAGATCGACTCAGCCTAGATCGCCTTTGGCAAAGCAGCCAGCTACTAGTCAATCTTGGGCAGGCATGCGGCGGCCATCTTGTGCGCGGATGGACGGCGATCGAGAAGACCATGGCTGTAATTGCTATTCGCCCCGGGCTGTTTTTCTAAAACGCTCAGATCCTGCGATGACTGGGCCGGAGTTACCGCAAAAGAGTTATTATATTCAATACTAGCGGCCCACCACGGCTTTGCACGAGCATGTAATAGACATATAAACCTAGGTTGCTACACACTTATTCAGTCGGGCCAGCAATAATCGGCACAGCCGCACGGCAAAATCGAATATATGTAGATGAATGTGAGGGCAAAGTCGATATAATTGCTTCAACAAAACTTGGTGTAAACTTACGCTTGTTGGAGTAAATTCGTCATAGTATATTTTAACACATTTAAGACATTATAGTCTATCTGTATCGAAAAATATACCTACAGAACTTAGAAAATATTAGCTCACTATTATGTTAGGCACGTAGCATCCGTAAAAGGTCTGTAATTGGAGGCACATGCGAGTTCTTGCAGCCGTGATTACTGTCTCCAATGTCTGACACCGGTTCTTGCTACTTCTTTAAGGCCTACTATATGGTCCAGGAGCCCCCTCAAAAATAGCAAGCACCCTGGCGCGCCTTTCTGAAATCCGTGAGCCAGCTATTTTCATCAATGTTTGAAATTAAACGTCAACAAAGACGACAATTAAAATGTTGCTTTTATGAATATGTAGATAGTCAACATGTATTGTATTAAGTTGACTTGACTTGTGCACTCAAAGTCAATGTGAAGTCAAGTCAACTTTATACAATACATCGAGTCAACTTTATATAGTCAAAGATAATATAATTACTAACGTAAAGCGATGGCTATTATTTCACTGAAGTTATTATGTAACAATTTGAAGAGATTTACTTGCCTAAGTAATTATAAAATCAGATTTTTAATTATCAACCTTATTTATGATGAAATAATTAATTTATTCAATATTATTATAAATAGGGTCCACCATTAAACAGGGTTTTGGCATGTTCTGTCGTGGCCAGATCGTAGAATTGATTATTTCATGATGTGACCGATCATTTCATGAAATGGCCAGCTAAAATTGCTTATATCCTTACGCGTCATCGTTTAATGATATGCCAATCAACGTTTAACGTAAAAATTAAAATAAAGAAGGCACATTTTCTTGTTAGTAGAATTAAATATATCGCTATCGATATCGCTAATACATTTAGATACATTTCACTTCATTTTTATCCTCAATTGGCACATTAATATTAGCCGATTGACATCCGCGCCTCTAACAGTGAATAGCCATGATTTTAGCTTTTCATATCGTTAAACCTTAGGTTAAACGCTGAAATTATACATTGATCTGGGCAGACCAAATCATGACATTGTGGTCAGCGGTTATTTTTCATATCATGAAAAATAACCATTTCATGAAACGGTTGGCCATATCATGAAATTATTAGTTCTAAGATCTGACCACGACATACGAGTATGTATAAGAACTATACAGGTTAATTTTGTAGCCCTTAGTTATTAAAATTGAAATCTGGAAATCAAAAAAAAATTGAAAATTTGCACACATATCAAAGGTCGGTGACAATACAATAGTTTAATAATTGGGTCCCATTATTTTGACCAGGATCATCAGGAAAAATAAATTATAGTTTGTAACGACAAAAACTCACTAGATGGCGTTGTCTAAAGTTAAAACTCTGGCTAAAACTCGCTTTGCCAATAGTTACTACGAATATCACTAGATGGCGTTGTACAAAGTCACTAAAAATAAAAAAAAACTAATTATTGTGTAAAAAACACGCTGAGTTTTTGGCGGGAAGTCTAGGGGTTCGGTTGGGGTTTGCTTTAAATTATTTTACAAATTGATTTTAGTGGATTTTATAATATGAAATTGGTGTTGTTTGGTGTTATAAATGCTCATAACATGAACAATGTGTGAAATAGTTAAAGTGGACAGTCATAGTACGGCTGTAGTGATATTTATTTTGCGGACTGTGTGGGCGTCGTCCGCCACTCAATCGTCTATGTAAACCAGTGGACTCGTATAGATTTGTCGCCAGAAGCTCCCTTGCAGCAGTCAAAGGCCTACACCACTCTTTGATTGTCAAAGAACAAAATTAAAGATAGGCTCTAAAGGACTTGTATCCAGAGCCGTAAAATTATTTAATAAAAAAAAAAACACGCTTTAGTTGTAAACCGAACTGAAAAGTAAAAAACAATCAATATAAAAGTAAAGTAATTAACGAGAAAATTAATGTCTTTGTACCGTACAGTAGTAGGAATTCAGATCAGTAATTCCATACACTTGTAAGGTACACGTACCAAGCCTCAGATAATTAAAAGTCAATATCATAACTCCAGATAACTGGTCTATCTAGGAATTGTTTACTTGCATTTTATAATTAACATGCCTTCCTAATCAAACCCCAGCCATTCCAAACATGGCCAATGGACTTTCGAACGGTCCTGTACTGGACTTAGCAATCTACTTTTACCATAGCGATTTGAATTAAGAACACAGTGCATTTATCATGTACCTTTCGGAACAACTGAACTCATAATTTATGTCATGCATTTCTAGCCCACACAACTAGTATATTTAATGTGTGAGACGTCGATTTTGCCTGTGGTACCTTATTTATGTCTGTGACAAACATCTGAGGACACAAACTCCAGCAATATAATAATTCTCTATCAAATAAACTGGTGACGTCTTATTTAAGGTCGTCTTCACAGATGTAAATTTTGATTTTCAATAGAAGGGACACAGAACCAAAAGATATACAATACAACGTGTTCATGAACTAACGCAAAAGCTCTCAGATGGTACCTCAGCCCATGAAACTGAACACCTTTGTTCTACAACATGCCCAAAATGCCAAAAATAAATTCGGATTTTCATACAAATTGACTCGATCAGCTGATTAGTTTGTAGGAAAATTAAATTTTTTTTGGGTTTCGTGAAAGTTGTAGGACAAAAGTTGTTCAGTTTCATGGGCTGAGGTACCATCTGAGAGGTTTTATTAACACGTTGTATAGGGTCTAACAAAATATGCTGCAACTATTTTAAGGGTGAATTCAGTCCATGATACTGAACAACTTTCCTCAAGGAGCATGTTTCGAAATATGAAAGATATTTTTTTTTGCTTTCCAAACTCAGATCAGGCGTGTCCATAGAATAAAGGACGAATAATAAATTAACATACTATGTTGGTATATAAAAAGAATATAATGAAAACATAAAACGTTTTAATATACAAGTTTATTACTCTTAAACTTTCCTAACAACCATTTGCGAAGTAACAACTTCAGCCTGATTGGCTAAACTTAATTGATGGAAAGTGACATGGAGCGTTTTTATTTGTTTAGAGGAAGTAAGTTGTTGCGTTTTAACCTGTTAAAACTAGATTTGACAGTCTGTTCAAATAAAAAAAACTGCAGAAGAATTCTTAGGCGTTGTCGTAATACCGCGTGACTACGCGACTATTGCGCTATTTGTCCTAGCAAAAACGACGATGATGACGGTTGACGCGCGATGCATATGCGTGATTTTGATAACTATAATTAATAGTCGCGCGCTTGTTCGAGTTAAATTCGCGCGAACTTGCGCTGACCGTGCATTCGCGTTCTATTAGGGTTGGGACACATCTGTCAGCACGGACCAGCACTTTCCTATGCTGCTATCTTTTTCTGGCGCTCAGAAAAGTCATTTGCTAGAGCATGACAGAGCGACGGAACGCTTCCTCTGTTCCATGCTGACAGACGTGTTCCAATCCAACCCTTACTTCTCTTCTTTTTCTTCGTCTAAGCGTGTTGCATCCTCAGCTGTGATGCTTCGGAGCCCGGGGTGCGCTTTCCTGCTTTTTCTTCTCCAAATATAACATGCAGTCAATAGTAACCCAAGAATGCCAAAGATCTTGCAAAATGGAGAAGAAATAGCCGGAACAGTTTAAATGATTTGGCGGTATTCCAATCCAACCCTTACGTAACAGGTAAATTCTCTCACTACCAACTATCAAAATTCTTTCACTGAATAATTCTCTTACTACAATTCGGTACCAAAAACTATGACGTCACGGTTGTGAAATCCCATTAAAAATGTTTGTTTTGACGTTTAGCGGATTCTCTCTGAGAAAATTCTCCTCAACCCCCATTTCCATTTTATACGAGTATTCAGCGTGTTTCGATATTTTTTAAAGTTTTTTTAGTGAAACAATTTTCTAGTGAAAGAATGTTCCAGTGTGAGTCTGACAGCATCTCGTACTTGTCCGTTTTTTATTTTTTAATACGGAGTGGTGTATCTGTCATTATCTATAATTTATGCTGTCAATTCTAAATTACCGATTTCGTTTGTTTACAGAGGTCTTAATGTCGTTTTTATTCTCGTTGATATCGGAAGTCGTGTTCTAGTTCCGGGACATGTAAAAGTAATAAGGCTGTGAGAATAAGTAGCTGTTACTTAGCAAGGTGGTCTGCGCTCTGATTGATTGGAAAGCTTAATGGATCGTTCACTATTATCAATGATTAACTGCTAATTCATAAAAAGAATCTTCTTAAATCAGCTACACTATGTGTAATACTCGTACAGATGTGGACAACAAAAATATTTTCGACTCATCACGTTGATTATTATTAAGGAAAACCAATGAGGAAGTATTAGAAATAGTAGGAGAGAAAAGAAGACTGCTGGGCGAAATAGAAAATAGGAGAGGGAAAATTATTGGTCACTTAATACGACATGACTCCTTATTTAAAAACATACTAGAAGGAAAGGTAAAAGGTAGGAAGGGTCCAGGACGACCAAGAAAGAGCTATGTAGACCAACTGAAAGAAAAAGCAGGGGTCATGTCGTATCAAGCACTAAAGAGTAAGGTAGAGAACCGAGAAGTTTGGCGAATTCTCCACCGACAAGAGCCACTATAAGCTATTAAATAAGAAGAAGAAGGTTATAAAAAAATATTAAATACGTATTTTTTCTTTTCTCTGATTTGCACATAATGACGGAGATACAGCGCAATTAAATTTGCATGACATCAGGATCTAGTACGATTTTTATTGTCAATGTCGTTAATCGCCTCTGAAACTTCGATGCGCTATATCTTTGTGAAATTTTTGGTCTATTATTTTTGGATAATCTAACTAACTGACTAAGGGATTCGACCAAACTAGTTTATAATTTATTCCAAAAATAAATGTAGGAGTATACATTTTGATAACGGACTGCACATCCTTCAAATGCATTTGAAATTTATCTCATCCAAATAATAAAAATAATATGTACCATCATATAAACACAGTCGTGTAATAAATAATTTTGAGTTTAGTTTACACATGCGACCAAAGCAAAGATTGTTCACTAATGACTCAACGTATTTTATTTTTGACGTCATAAAGAAATATTCGAGTCGGTAACCTGAAACTGTTTTGTATATTTTACGAAGCACAGGCTCGCGGGCGATAATTCTGATACGATCCGGCCCGGCTAACGTGGCATTTTTGATTTATAATCCGGCCCCCGACGACTCCAATGAGAGACAGTGAACTTGGAAATAATTTAGATTTTAAATTGGAAGTATCTTATTAAAATTGGGTTTTATGCATATAGCACTGTCTGTCAGGAATACAAGAATTAGTTATATATGATTATATATAACGAATTTACACGCGTGTGCATTTTGTATTATTTTTGTAGAAGACTGTTGTTTTAATAAGTTTCATTGCACTACAGCCGGTTACAGGCACTCGCAAGTCTACGCGTGGATGTCGTAGAAGACGATTTAGGAAACACAAGCTAAACAAAGCTTATATCAATGAGATCTCTCAAGTTCTGTCTGCCCAGCGTGGAGAGTATAGGCTTTGGCCTATACTCTACACTACACAGAGCTATATATTAGACAGAGCAGTCAGACGATTTGTCGTCTGACTGCTCTGTCTAATATATAGCTCTGGTAATACAAAGAGGCTCGTGCTCAGTGGAGGCTAGTAAGACTTGATAATGATAACCGATGATACCTACTATAGTGATCTAGTATAGTCCGTGGTTAGATTTATTATGTATATGTCAATAAGGTAGACTAAGAAACACAAGCTAAACAGAGCTTATTTATATCAATGAACGTCTGGCCAGCGTGGAGAGTGTAGGTCAAATCCTCTGACTGCTCTGTCTAATATATGACTCTTGAAGTACAGAGAGGGTCGTGCTCCTGCAGTGGAGGCTATAGTAAGATCTGATGATGATGATCGATCATACTATAGTGATCCAGCATAGCCCGTGGTTCGATTTATTACGCATATGTCAATTATACTTGTATAATTTGACTTTAAGAGGACGAAAGATCCAGTTGACATTGTTACAGCCGCCTCGCCACTTAATTACGAAAGTCATGCTTCGACAGAGAATATCTTTTGTGCCCTTTTCCCGAGCGTTAAAGGGATCACAAAACGAGCGGGTTTTTTCGACGAAATGAATTTAGTGTCACGGTGAAGGCTGGCGACGGACGGCGACGCTATAATGAGAAGCTTTGTGCTCGTTGGCCCTCGCCGCTGTGTCGAATCGACCCAACATCTTCTACGGTTTTAATTTACCACTAGGGTCAGGTCACACGGAGACGCGACGCGACGTGGCGCGCACTTTGAAGAAATATAGAACTGCACAGCGCTGCACTGCGCGGCGCAGCGAGCTCTTACGGAAATTAGTAGTTAGTAAACAAATTTCTTCAAAAGTGCGCACCACGTCGCGTTGTGTCGCGTCGTGTCTCGTCTCGTTGTGAACTGAGCTTAACTCTCTAGACTCCTTCCTTAGGGATATGGTTGAAGCAATATCACAGTAACATAAAAATCAGTAACATCTTTAAAATTTTCTATTATTATTAAGATTAGAGGTCAACTAGTAATTACAGGTCCAATGATGGCGCTACCGATCGTTTTTAGGGTTCCGTTCAAAACCCTTTTGGCACCCACCAACGGGACCCTATTACTGAGACTCCGCTATGTATGTCCGTCCGTCTGTCACACGATCCATTTGGTTAAGCGACGATTTGTATGGAAAGTCGAAATTTTTTTTTCGTTTTTCAATAATTGTTTTCATGGAAAGTGGTTTAGTATCACGGACTGACCTTACTCCAAAAAGGTTGCCGGTTAATTAAAAATAACCCTGTATAGGTACAAGCATCTACATTGCTGGTTTTGTAATGATTAAATTTTGACCGAGTATTGTAAAACAGGCAATGTATACCTATGAATACAGCATCTTGAATTCAGTATAGTAGACCCGACTTAAAGTCATTCCCACAGGAATCTGTTCCGGCGATACGCTACGCCGACGCGTCACGAGCGATAAATGGCCTCGTTTTTGGTGCAAAAGTATTGGTCAATACAGAGGGTCAATGACTCAATTCGTTTGCGCCCTAAACTGTTAATGGTTGCCGTGTGGTTCCCGGCAGAGTAGAAAGGGACCACTCCAAGTCTTCACGTGGATGTCGTAGAAGACAACTTAGGAACACAAGCTAAACAAAGCTCATAAACATCAATAAGACCTCTACAACCCGTCTGGCCAGCGTGGAGTGTAGACCAAATCCTCTGGCTGCTCTCGCCAAGTATGGCTCTGGTAGTACAGAGAGGGTTGTGCTCCTACAGTGGAGACTATAAAAGACCCTTTGTTGTACCCTGCCTATAAAATAAATATAAAAGCTTTATATTATTGAGCTAGCACCAAAGTTTGAACTTGTATTATGGGATACTGACTCCACGATACAATATTTTATAATAAATACATATAAAGAATAACACCCGAGACCCAGGACAGTTCAAAAAATACCATTTTCCATCTTGCTCTCACTGGGTATCAAACCCAGAACCTTTGGAGTCGCGGACTAGCGTTTAAACCATTACGCCGTAGGTAGGGGTCGACGTCGTTAGACTGTACAGATAGTTAAAAATGAAGACGTTCTTATGTATCAGAAATAGAGGTAAGCAGCATATTAAACCAAAAATTTACCCATAAAAGTGAAACGACCATCTTCTTAAAAAACCGGTCAAGTGCGAGTCGGACTCGTACATGAAGGGTTCGAATCCGTAACTCAAAATAACACCGGCCAAGTGCGAGTTAAACTCGCGTGGAGAGGGTTCCGTACAATTGATTGAATTCTTATAGGTTTACCTGTAATCTACAAGCAATTAACAATATTTCGTATTTTTTTCAAAATTTTAGGCTCAGTAGTTTCGGAGATCAGGCCCCCCCTGATCTCCGAAACTACTGAGCCTAAAATTGTTAATTTTCGTCTTCTTTCATGAATAAAATCAAAACCATTTATTTTATAATTATAACAAAAATATATTTGAAATCCTCATAACGAGCCCTTCCATTTGATACATGACACAGTAAGGTTTGCAAAACTGTTTTTTTCAATTTTCTAATTTATCCCCCGAAAATGACCCTTATTTTAAAAAAATATTTATTTACTTTGCACATATGTGTTTGGGTCATAGGATTACACCATCCTACCAAATATCACCTGATTCGGTCAAGTAGATTCAGAGCAAATGGGCTGTGACAGACGGACGGACAGACAGACGCACGAGTGATCCTATAAGGGTTCCGTTTTTTTATTTTTTGTACGGAACCCTAAAAAACACGTTTCTTGATAACGACCCCTCTTAATTTTTAACTTTATCAATTTTTTTGTATTTGCTGTTTGGCGGGCATAGTAATACATAATCGGAGAAAATTTCAAGTGTCTAGCTATTACGGTTCTTGAACAGTTCTTCTTCTGACGAACTGTCTGTCTGTCTGTCTTCTTCTGTCCGTCTGTTCTTCAGAAGAACAGACGGACATACGGACAAATGGACAGACGGACAGATAGTGGAGTCTCAGTAATAGGGTCCTGTTTGCACTCCTTGCGTACGGAACCCTAAAAATCATATCTCAGCATTCTCAGCAACGCCTTGACTATCTGTGGCCTTGTCCGATACCGCTCTCGTTCGAAAAACGATACCTTCGAGTATATTGGTATAATTTACTCACCTACCTTTCATGTAGTTCTACCCCCGTAGCATGGCAGAGTTAATAAACCCAGATAAAATTTATATATCACGTGACAGACTAGTGCCATCCCGCTCGTTATCTTGACGTAGAGCGAGATAGTAATAGATGATAGCGCTCGATAAATGTTGTCGCCGGTGCCTTGCTAAAGGCTGGTCAAAGATTTTGAGTTATTGTCGAACCTCATGTAAACGCGGTGTTGTCCAAGTAAAGACTAGTAGAGATTTGGCGAAATCCCATCGCTTCGCTTGCTCCAGTCTGCTCAGTCAAAATTCATAGAAAATCTGATTTTCTTTCGTGGTGTCAGAGTAAGTATTTATATATATTTTCAGTAGTTCGTATTTTGTATCTATTAACAGTAAGGCTGAAATACTGCACCGCTTATCTCGAAATTAATTTTTCTCTCTACCCAAAGGTTGACTGGAAGAGATTACCATGTGAGAAGTTTGCCTTTGTATAATTTTTCTGTTTTTCTTTTCTCTATGATTTTTGGTATTTTTTTTGTTTATATGGTGCAATAAAGAGTATTTTTTTGTTTTGTTGTAAGTAAGTAGGTATCTTTAAGGCCCATTTACATGGTGCAAGTTTCTTGCCTGTTGCATACAATTAAATTGAAGCAATAGAAAACTGGCATGGTCTAAACAGAACGTCAGCCATACAAATCATTTATTGCTTCAATAAAATTGTATGCAACAGGCAAGTAACTTGCACTGTGTAAATGGGCCTTTAGCAATAAAATTGATTCATTCTTCATTAAAACTAAGCACTTTATATTTAATAATCTTCGGTGATAGAGAAAAATCGTTTTTTTATGGTCACATGACAGAGTATTAAGGCCGTACCTGAATTTTCCGGGGTCCAGTGCTGGCCCATTTAAAATAAATCATTTCAAAGAAAACGGAGACATTATTTTAAATTTTGCTACTACCAAGTCCTAGGTAACCCTTCAAAGTATTTTATGAACTACTGTTTACAGTTTATATTGAGAACGTTAAGCTTTACTACGCACATTTGCCAAAAGTGGCTGTTTTTCGCAAATGTGCGTAGTAAAATTTTAAATGATGTCTCCGTTTTCTTTGAAATTATTTATTTGAAATGGTGGCAGTACTGGACCCCGGCAGGTACGGCCTTAATATACTACGTACAAATACCATGAAACAGGTTTAAGAAGAAGGTATGTCATGTAATTATTGAGAAATGAATTATCAAAGCTCTTTAAATCTATTCTATTGTAAAAGCCGTTAAGTGTTTCAAGCTAAGTCTGATCCATCATAGGAAAATTCTAGGAAATTGGCCATTGTGGCGGTCGAGCTCATAACTCGGCCGGTCTGAATGATCGCTCTTTAACCCGGCTCGCTTCGTGATGTCGCCTCGACCCCGGGCAAATCTATTTTGCCCATAATAATCGCTGCTTTCAATTTACGGGGGCTATTCTATCGGGTGATGTATGGTGCTATTCGACTCAGATTCTTATAGTATAGCAGTTCGTTCCTTCAGAAAGATGCGATGTGTATTCTGTAGTGCAGTGTGGATAGCAAGATTCTTTCTTAGTGGAGTTATACAGGGTGTAACAAAATATACTAAGACTATTTCAAAGGTGAATTCAGTCAATGATGCTGAACAACTTTTCCCGACGAACATACATCGAAATATGAAAAATAATTTTAGGTGTCCCATACAATTTACTGATGAGCAGCTAATTCTAGTTTGTATGAAAAGAAAGGGTGGATTCAGTCCATGATACTGAATTACTTTCAATGAACTGAGTTTGTATGGAAAGCCAAAAAAATATTTTTAATACTTGATATGTGTTTCTGGGGAAAGTTGTTCAGTATCCTGGACTGAATTTAGCCTCAAAATAGTTTCAGTATATTTTGTTATATATTTAGTATATTTTTTATACTAAGACCTCAATGCCTTAGACATAGAAATTACATTAAATAAACTCAGGGGCATTCCAATATACGCGGGAAGTATGGAAACGTTATCGATAAGGCGACGGGGAGTCTGATTATATCGCTGGCTGGCCAAGGAATATCGACGCGAGTTACTCAGCTACAAACCAGTTTGGACCCTACTCCACTATTACTGGGTTATTCTCTATTTAACCATAAGGCGACATTTATTTATTACGATTATTGCCAGTTTTTGATGCCCTCCTCCTCCTCATCATCATCATCGTCAGCTCTCAACGACCCACTGCTGGGCATAAGCCTCCTTTTGTCTGCGCCATTAAATCCCATCTCTAGCCCTAGCGATCTAGTTCTTTCCAGAAATCCGTTTGATATCATCGACCTAAGTAGCCGCCGGATGCCCAACACTCCGTTTTCCATTCCTGGGGTACCACTCAGTGACTGCCTTACTCCACCTTCCATCATTCCTTCTAGCCAGGTGTCCCGCCTAGTTCCACTTAAGGTTCGCAACCTTAAAGAAGGTAATAAACCCTCCTCCGATGTAAGAAAAAATAATGATCGGCCAACCCCTGTGAGAATCTATAAAGGAAAAATGAATACACATATTTTTTCATGTTTATTTTTAAAAAAATCAATTTTATGATTGTTCGTTTTGTAGTTACAATAATTTTAATTTTTTTGGTCACAACCAACTTTGGTTTTACCTTTAAAAACGATTCCTACATCATATGTCCGTTGCCATCCAAATCGTTTTCCCATTTTCGAAGTATAATCTTAACTTTGCGTGCGCATTTCTGTTATCTTACGTAAGAACTATCTAGACTGAGGGAGTCTCATAGTCTCAGTCTCTTACCCCTTGTGAGAAAAAAATAAGACATGGTCGACCCCGATCTCCCCCTAAATAAGTTAACGTAATAAACGAATGGCGCCTAAGGAGACTACAATTACTATGTATTTAATTTATGTAATGTGTAATAATTATGTATGTGGTCAAATTTTCTATTTTCATAGTTTGACCGCCTTGACCGTAGATACTTTTTACTATCGCCATTTGACCTTATGGTGAAATGACGATCCCAAAAAACCAGCCAAGTGTGAGTCGGACTCACGCAGTGAGGATTACGTTGCATAAACAATTTGCAAACTTACATATATTTATAGTCAAGCACTTGAGGCACTTTTGACACCCCTGTAACTAATTTGTGGAAGAAATTAGAAACCTAAACTTTTAGTGTTAGTCAGATTTTCAATCTTAAATGTGCTATACATCCCTTATTAATCCCGAAAACTTTGCCTTTTATGAAGCTTTTATACATAATATTTAAATATATAGATTCTAGCCAACTTTTATTGAGTATCTCCAGCTCATATTTATTTTATAAATTAAAAATTATCTTTTCTCTTAGTATAAAAGAGTTGTATCTTAGTTTAATATAATTTTCATTATTTTTTATGATTACTTACATATTTATATTTATATGGCTAAAGATTTTAACATTTAAAATATTTATATGATCACCAGTGTATGTGCCCATGTTCAGGCAAAAGTGCGACATGGCCGTAAATCGATCAAAATTGGAGATATCTCTATGGGAGAGATGTCAAAATATGCAGGGCGCAGAGATCTATTGTATGGCGCTTGAATTTTGAAAATTGGTAGGGTAATTAAAAAAAAAATAGAAAACTTGCCGGACAAAAATTAGAATAACTTTTTTTCGGGGGCCTTTATCAAAATTCGGAAAAATGGTATCTGAAGATTGAATTGGGCTACAAAATAAACCCATTGGGTAGATGATCGGACTACAGATGTGGGCTGCGGAAGATGGTTCCTTCCGGCCTTCCAAAAAGAAGAACATTTACGTGGCAGAAGTCGTGTTTGTTACTTCGATAGCCAAGTAACTAAGTACCTACTTTGCATTCTTATTAATTTATTATACACGAGTCAGGTGACTTCAAACGTCAAGTAATAATTAAAAGTATACGTTTCCCATTAATTGTGTGTGTATAAAAATTTAACAATGACAGTAAATTATAAACATCTTTTATCATGTCATAGATACATTCCTCATTAATGGACCATAGCTCCAGCGGTCGTAAGACCTAACGGCATTATTCTATTAATCTTCAACTTCATATTTGTAATGGCATGACCTAGCTAGGTCGCCGTACTCAGTAATGACCTAGTTTATTTCAAACGGTCTTAACTTGCACTTCATAAACAGTTTTTACAAAAGAACAAGTAATTATTTCTTTTTATTTAACCTACCTATAATGATCGTTTACTGGGCAAAAGTCTTTTACTAAAGCACACATAGGTACCTACATAGAGTACATAGGTACTGCTTATTTCATAAGATATCGGAAAAATTTATGTCTCATTTATTTTCCCTTCAAGTGTCACGGCTCTGGAATGCTTTGCCCGTTGACATCAGAGAAATTTCGACCAATTTCTCTTTTAAAAGGAAAGTCCATGTCCACTTTTTGAACTCCCTTTCTTTATAAAGTCATCATCATTCAGTTCTACTCTTCATAAGCTAGTTATATGTTTGTATATTTATATTTATTATGGTATGTATGTAGTGTGTAAGTAGATATTCATTTTGATATTATGTTGTAGATATGTATTGTAGGTATATTATATAGTAATATTTTATTATGTATTGCTTTTTTGCGCCGCATAATTTTAATGTTTATCCCTATGGTTGACTGGGAGAAAATGCTCTTAGCATTAAGTCCGCCATTTGTTAAGAGTATATATTTTTACTTTGGAACAATAAAGTTTGATAAATAAATAAATATGATATCTCTTCCAGCAGATTCAGGCGAGGAAAATAGACAGTACCGGATTATCCATTAGCCACGTCATGCACGGGGCCCCTTTTTTTTGCACGCCATTTTGTTTCTCATGCGCCGCCACCCCCTTTCCCCGCTTGACACCAAATATAGCCACGCCATGCATTGCTTAGAGGCCCTGGACATGGTTAATCTGGCCCTGAAAATAGAAGAAAACAGGTAGTAGGTCATTGATGACCTACCTACATGGATGACCTGAGCAAGGTTGCAGGAAAACGCTGGAACGTTTTGGAAATCCTTGGGTGAGCCCTATGTCCAGCTGTGGACTACCTGTGGCTGATATGATGAGGTAGTAGATGTGTACTAATATAACTAGATAGATAGACTAAAGACTATTTTCTTAGTAATGTGCCGATGTGTAATGAAGGTGATAGTCATTGTGACCACGAAAGTATGAAATCAGTTAAACTTGACCATTTTGAACCTGGTAGAGTCAGACGTAGCAAACAGTTCGCACGCCAGCGCTATCACGAAACCTATTACCGCCGACACACTTCTGTCCATCCCGGTAACAAACAATGCAATTATTTACGAGTTTCAATTGTTTCAATTGCTCTCTATTATAACCAGAACGGTATAATGGGGATACGTAAATGTTGATCATTAAGAAATGGTGGAACTGCTATCATTATTATGGTGATAGCCCAAGTAACACAGAAAGCATTTTAAGAAACGAATAGTAAACTTATGTAGAACTTAAGGTCCTTATAAAGTCTTATATAAGTTTACCGACCATCTTGACGCATTATATTGGCATTTTAAAACTATTAGGATACTTAACACTGTATAACGGTTGGATAATGGCATATAAAAATGCTTTTGTACAGCTTTCAGCTGTTTTAGTTGTGAGTAGCAATAGAGTTTGTGCATGGTTTAAAAAAAACACGGTATTCTCTTCCCTTGACAGCTGGTCATGTGATTAGCTCAAGAATACGTCATCAGGTTCAGGAAATGTTGCCACTGTGTGATTGAATTACCATAGCAAAGTGTATTTTTAACTGACTTCAAAAAAAGGAGGAAGTTATCAATTTGTAGGAATCTTAATTTGATGTATGCTTATGTATGTTCCCCGATTACTCGAAGTCGCCTGTACCGATTTGGAAAATATATTTTTTTGTTTGGTAAGAGGTAACCTTTTCCAATTTTATTAAAATCGGTAACTAGTGTGGTTTGTTTTTTAAACAAAAATAACTAGAAATATTTCGTATTATAAGTATACAATTGTTTGAATATTTAGCTTTTGTGGTAATTACCTAAGTCGGTTTTTTGTTTTGCAAAAATATCTATAATTATTATAAACTAATAAATCAAAATATAAATTTCAAAATAATTTAATTTATAAATTAAACAGATGATGAATCACAGGATAAAATAGGTAAGTTAGTTTTAGGTAATTTTTGTTAATTAAATAATTGAGAAAGTCCAAAGAATAATCAGTGGTAACACTTATCATGTCATTTGTGACGTAGTCTGGGGCCATCGCGGGAACAGAATACCTTGTTTTATTATACCACGCCTACATTAAACCTAGCCGTGTGGTTCCCAGCAGAGTAGAATAGGACCACTCCGAGTCTTCCCGTGGATGTCATAAAAGGCGACTTAGGAAACACAAGCTAAACAAAGCTTATAAATATCAATGAGACCTATAATCCTATACCTATAATCCAACCGGTCTGGCCAGCGTGGAGAGTGTAGGCAAAATCCTCTGGCTACTCTGTCTAATATATGCCTCTGGTAGTACAGAGAGGGTCGTGCTCCTGCAGTGGAGACTAAATAAGATCTGATGATGATTATGCCATGCGTTTGTGGTATATCGTGCCCTCACCCCCAGGCAAATGTCATTCACCATTGTCTTTCGCGAATCGCTGTCCTCAGAACGTGGCACTTTAATTATAAAACCAACATTACATTATCTATATCTTGATCACAATAACCGCTTTCTAATCGGGTCAGCTAACGTTAAGTTTACAAAACGAAAATAGCCAACGGATGTTTCTTGTCGATCGGTCGAAAACTTGCTCAATTCTCTTTTTAACCGACGTCAAAAAATTAGGAGGTTATCAATTCGATCCACATGATTTTTATTATTTTGAAGTGAAAGCTTCTTTAGTTTGGGCATTTTTTGAGATGAGAAAAAACCACTAACTGGTTTCACGTGTTTGTGGTTTTTTAGATATTTTTTTGTTTTACAAAGATTAAGAAATAAGACATATTCTGACTGCCTTATGTTCAATACAATTATAATCCAAAGTTACAAAGGCTAATTTGTTGTATTTCTTGAATAATAGAAGTTTTAGTATAATTCGGAGGTGATTTGGAGGCAACATCGCAATTGTTTGAGAAAATTTTAAGCAATCGTGTTTTTCTACACTAATATTATAAAGAGGAAAGATTTGTACCTATTTTTGTATGTTTGTATGTTTGTAATAAATAGGCTCAAAAAGTACTGGGCCGATTTAAAAAATTCTTTCACCGTTGGAAAGCTACACTATTCCCGAGTGACATAGGCTATGTGTGTACCACGGGCGAAGCCGGGGTGGACTGCTAGTGAAATATATAATGATTAGAGTTATTGCTGCTGTATTTTTATTTCAAAGTGAGTATTCCTTTATATTGAAGATCGCTTTAAGTAACGTTAGGGTAGTAGGGGTTCTTAATTTCCCCATGCAAAACGGGTTCATCGCAATGGACCAAATTGCGGAAAAAATGTCCTCGAGGGAAGGAAGAAGAAGCAAGGGGTTCTTAAATATTTAATTACATTAAATATTACGAAATTTTAATTTTATAAAGTAAAATTTTTCAACATAACAACATAAATAAATACAAAATATTAAAATTAATTATGATCTATTTATTAAGCATAGGGATAGAGACAGTAGAGAAACGAAACAATGTATATCCTATTTATTATGTTTTTCGTCAAAGAATTATGATATTGTATAGTCGTCGTTTCTTGTAAATATATAGCATTTCCATATTTACAAGAAATTTTTTGAGCTTTTTTGTTTTCTGTAGTAGAATGACAAATAATACACATTGTCATTGTCGTGTACCTATCCCGAAACTGGTGGGAAAAGGGCAATGAGAGTATTGTATGTTAATTAACCGAGTCCTGACTCCCGAAAGAACTTTGTGTGGGTACTTTGGTTCATCAGTCACCATTTCCCACCGGGTTTGTGACACTTCAAACGCATTCACAATGAACGTGCCCAACTTGATTGTTGGACAACTTAAAAGGTTTATGATTGACAATTAAATATTAGAAAAAAAAAAAAAAAAATCAAAAAAAAAACTACCCGGTATATTTTTGTTGATGAATTTCTTCCATATCTCCAAAGTTCTTTATTAAGTATATCTTATACAAATGAATATGGAAGTAACTAGATAGTAAAGGCTTTTATAATAAAAAATATCAAAATAGGTTTTCAATTGGCGGAGATATCGCGTAATATACATAAATAAATACAGTCGAATTGATGACATCCTCCTTTCTTGAAGACGGTTAAATGTTTAAAATATATTTTTGCCTATGGTTGTCTTATTGTCTATGGACATAAAAGTTTTACTTAAAAATAGAATTATTACATTTTAGGATCAAGGTTTGCAGTTTATAGCACAGGCACTACAGGTTTTGAATGAGTGAATGATTACAACTATTAAAATTTTATACTTTACTAGCTGTGCCCGCGACTTCGTTCGCGTGGTTGTCGGAACGTAATGTTATATAGCCTAAAGCCTTCCTCTATAAATGGACTACCCAACAAAAAAATAATTTTTCAAATCGGACCATTGGTTCCTGAGATTAGCGCGTTTAAACAAACAAACAAACAAACAAACTCTTCCGCTTTATAATATTAGTATAGATTGTGTAGTAGTTACGTTACGAGGGAACATAGAATCGGTCAAACATATCGTTGTTTTTTAGCATTTCTTATTCCAAATTTAATTTTTTTTGATATAGGTATGTATGTTTATTTAATCTTTATAAATTAAACAATTTATTTAACTAAAACTAAACTAAAATCTAAATTAAAAAACTAAATTAAAACCTAAATTAAAAAATAAAACTGTGTTTAAAAATCTAAATGTTGATCAAGTGGCATGGTGCCAAGAACACTGGCTGCATTCCCGCGCTGAATGGCTACTGCAATTCCCTGCGCGAGATATAAGCCAGCCCTCTTGTCACCAGCAGCGTCGACGAGCCGAGGTGTAATTTTTTTAATAAATTGTTTTGTGCTTGGACCCCACGGACCAAAAGTTTCGACGCCAAGCGGAACAAAAATATATTCATTAGATAAGGATGAATATTTGCGCCGCTCGGCGTCTTTTGCGGCCGCTGCCGCGGCTCCATCCCTTATCACTGTGGCTCCGAGGCGAGAAGGGGCAACCATGTCGACGCATGTCGCATCCCACACAAGTGCCCTGCCTCGCTCCACTTTTATACTAATTATTTGTTGCGAATAAAAATGACATGTAGAATGACAGCAGATTGTCTACTGTATGTGCTAGTGCGCGTGCCCGCCATCTGCGCAGAGTTTTGCGTAATATGTCCTATTAATCTCACGATGGTTTAATAAAATAAGCATTATATTCCGGAGCTGGAATGAGGAACACGGCTTCAAGCGACGCTCCTATTTCTGCTAGAGGGTAATTAAGCTGTAGTGATTTGTGACCATATAGCGCATCTGCCCTCTTTAATTTATGGCCGCATAAATAATTATTGAGACATTACTTTGAAACGTCTCTCTAATTGAAAACGTATGTACATACTATGTATATTTATGTCTTGTTGGAAACAAGATATGATAACATTGCCAATTTCACATACATTATCTATCAGAGCTTAAAAAAATCTAATAACACGTTTTAGTGGTAAACCGAACTAAAAAGTGAATTACACGCTTTTTATTAGCTTCATATCTTATCTTATAAGCTTTTTTTGTTTGTATGTATGTTTGTAACGGAATCTTCGAATGCTATTTTCACCCACTTGAAATTTCACGAGAATCGATTGAGAAATGCGACTAGGCGAGAACAACCGGCATACTGGAATACGGACACACGTCGAATCGGAGACGTTCGCATCACTCAGAAAGTTTTCGTATTGTTGGCACGCACCTACACATCAATTATAGTATAGAGTCCTACAAATGGGACATGGGAGAGATAAAATCTAGCCAGATTCCAGGGAACAGGAGGCTGAATGCCTAACGGGGCATCATGTCGACTACCGACCATCTGTGACAGACGCGCGGCGGCTGTGACAACCCGTGTGCTGTCCAACTGTCCATCACGAGACGAGTGCTTACGTAACTGTACTTAAGAAGTACTTACTTATGATATTTTTATTGGGTATTTTCAGGCATTCAAGATGCAGGACTAAAGTACTTCTTCTTTCGAGTCGATTGGCTATATTAAACTAAAGTACCGCCGAATTTTGCCACCATTTGATAATCCATATTCCACGCACTAGGCTTGCGTCACCTAACACTAATACCCACTATTACAAGTGAGGGGTACGAGTATCTGACACTTCGCCTGCTGAAAAATGCACCGCGTGTCTTTTGCGAAAATGAAAACACATACGGTGCGTTTTCAGCAGGCGAAGTGTTAACCCATGTTACAATGAAGTTGAAAATCAATAATATGGAAAGCCATACAATATTTTATAGGGTTTTTTATGCATTCAAGATGCAGTACTAAAGTACTCAAATTAAAAAATGAAATCTGGCGTGTTGGAATGAATTGAACGTGATGGATCAGTTGGTTAGAGCATGGTCGTATTGAGACCAAGGTCACGGGTTCAAGTCCTGCTCTCGTGGTATTTTTTCACCATTTCTTATTTAATTATTTAATTTGAGTACCTATGATATTGTCTATAACTTTTACTACGGTTTTTATAAAGCTCACGAAGAAGGTAGGAGGTGGAAGTGAAGAACAGAGAGACTCAACAACACATATATTAACTATATTGTACTGATACACTTTAGAGCACTGATATCAAAGTTATTATTAAACTTCGTCTTCATGGTCCCTTACTATGGGTCTCATAAGAAGGCTCAAGGTCGCTCAACGGGCTATGGAGAGGGCTATGCTAGGTGTTTCTTTACGTGATCGAATCAGAAATGAGGAGATTCGTAGAAGAACTAAGGTCACAGACATAGCCCAGCGGATTAACTCATTGAAGTGGCAGTGGGCGGGGCACATAGCAAAAGGAATGGCCGATGGGGCAGAAAGGTTCTCGAATGGCGGCCACGTACCGGCAGGCGTAGCGTAGGATACCCACCTGCTAGGTCGTCAGACGACCTAAGCAAGGTTGCAGGAAAACGCTGGATGCAGGACGCTTCCGATCGGTCGTTTTGGAAATCCTTGGGGGAGGCATGTCCAGCAGTGGACTGAAAGACTGTGGCTGATATGATTAAACTTTTAATTATAAGCATTAGATAGGTAGTCCTGAATATGTGTTCAGGATGAGACATGGATGTGGAATGAGTTAAAATAAAGAGGTATGGCAAATGTTTCGAAATTGTGATGAAATTAAATGAAATTATAAAAAGCGGACTGGATGATATTAAGAAATGAGATCGTTACACGTTTACGAGTTGACGTATAATACAAGAGAGGGAGAAAGCGAAAATTGCTTACAGAAGGCGGCATGGCACGAGTATCATTTGTCCCGTATGAAATTGCACTCATGTAATTTGAACTCCTACCAGAACGGTACAAATAGTCCGCACCACGGGTATGACCGCCGCTGCCGACCTAGTGGCAACCTAACGGAACGTGCTTCAGGAAATCAATATCAACTCGAAAATAATGCTTGTTATGCCAGTCTCGCAAAATTACCAATTATTTTATCTTTTAAATTGACTTATTTTAATTATGTGGATTGTGATCTCAGAACGTTTTACGGTAAAAAACCCTCTAAACTGTTAGTTTTTCGGTAATTGTTTTTATGGAAAGTAGTTCAGTATCATGGACTGAACTTGCTCCAAAATTTGGCTGGTGTTTAAATATCACCCTTTAAACGAAACCACAAATAACACTAAAAATAAGTCTTTTTCTAAAATCAGCATTAAAATTGGTTATTTCATGAAGCAGCAATTGGCATTTCAAATATTGGTACGAAAAAAAGTGGGAGCGTAGTGGGGACATCTCGTTGTCTTTTTCTTTCACACACACAAGTCTTTGTGCTTCTTTTTTCTGTTACATGCCAGTATCCCTTTCCATCAGATTTTTGAGCGGATTAAAAAATCTTTAGTTTCAGATAATGCTTAGATATAATTAACAAAAAAACTTGAGTCAAATATCGAATTGTTTATAATTTATCAAGAGGTGAAGGGATAGCAATTTACTGCACACAGCGCAAAATGTAATCGGTAGATAGAAGTAATAAATAAAAGGGAATAACGTGATCTACCCGGATAACCAGCCGCTAGATGTTTCGTTACCCACAAACAAATCCGTCCCACACAGAATCTATCCAATAAATATCCGAAAGTCTTGTTCGACGGGCATGCCTCGTCCATTGTCCCTTGCAGATATATCTTGCGTAAGGCTGCGACCTGCTCTCGAGCTGCCCACGCTGCACACCTCAATACTAATAATGACAATCCAAGAATCCATTACTTTACCTACAAGTCCTACAGCAATAAAAAAATCATCAGGTATTTTTTACTCTCTACTGCAGGAGCACGACCCTCTCTGTACTACCAGAGACATATATTAGCCAGAGCAGTCAGAGGATTTGATCTACACTCTCCACGCTGGCCAGACGGATTAAAGAGGTCTCATTGATGTTTATAAGCTTTGATTAGCTTGTGTTTCCTAAGTCGCTTTCCACGACATCCACGTTAAGACTTGGAGTGGTCCTTTTCTACTCTGCCGGGAGCCACACGGCGTACTTTTTACCTTCATCTTACATTTACCTACAACACTAAATTAAAATTCAAACTGGCTGCACCGTAGTTCAGTGGTCAAAGCGTTTGCCTTGTGATCCGGAGGTCATGTGTTCAAATCCCACTGGGAAGCATACTTTGTGAAAAGTTGTTTCCAGTCTAGTTATGATCACTTTGCTCGAGTAATTCATTTACACACAGTGGCAACACTTCTAACTGATGACATATTTTGGGCTAATCATACGTAACCAGATGTCACGGGAAGAGAATACCTTGTTTTATTATACAGACACACAGAATAACACGTCATTATATGTCTTGTATATTGGTTATTAAGACGCATACAATCTCGCTCATCATGAATGGAGACTGAACCTTAAGCTGGAGTTGACAAATCGCTCAATTGTCCCCGCTAGCTACGAGTATAATAGGACTTGGGTGGCGTTGTGCAATCATTTTTTTTTTCATTTTTTTTTATAGCTTTTGTTTTAATAAACATATCAGCCTTATCGTAAACCTTAAACATGCTTACATCAAAAAGAGTTACTGTTGCGCAGCCGCTGCTAGTTTATATACCGCAATTGCTCCATCCGAAGATGGCTCCGATCATAAGCACGATATAACGCCAATATCAAATTTATTCAAATTCAGGCTGCTCAACAGTAACTGTCTCTCCCTTTCATTTCGTACACATTCCAATAGCAAGTGTTGTGTATTTTTTAGAAGTGTGCAATCATTGACCACTTGATTGACAAAAGACGGAAGACGTTTATTTTTATCGAGCTTTATTGAGATTGGAAGTTTCAAAAGTTGTTAGGCTGGTTGGTGGTTATTATTCAAGTTTATTTATTAAAGGAAAGTACAATAATTTACATATTTACAGATATTGAAAAGTTATATACCTACATACTACAAATTTAATCAAAAAAATCGTGTCCATGAGGCATAGTGCCAAGAACGCTAGCGGCATTTATGCGTTGAATTGCAATACTCATATGCGATATGTTGTGCGGAAAAACCGCCAGCCTGAGGGCTGTCACCGGCGGCGGAGATCAGTCTTGGAGAGAGGAGACCCCTAGTACCGGGGCCCCAAGGTCCGAAAGTCTCCACGCCAAACGGTTGGAAGGTGGTTTTTAACTGACTAATTTGGGCCCGCCGCGTATGTGACGTCAGACAAAAAAAAACTATTTTTTTATTTTGTACAAGTTGTTATAATGTTTGTTTGGGTCAAATAGTTCAATCGCATTTTGAAGCAGTTGAGGCGTATTTGTTGAGGTGAGAGAGAAGTTGAAATTTTGCATGCATATGTGAAAAGGATGACAATACAATATAATGATGTCATAGTGTTGGTTTCATGATGAAGTCAGGAGGTAGCCATAAATCATCATGTCTTCTTCTTCGTATAAGCGCGTTCCCGGTTGCATCGTCAGCTGTGCTGCATAAAATAACAATAGGTAAATCCATCGAATTAATCGAACTACTCGGTGGGGTTATGTTGTTTTATCACAGAGATGCCATTGCCACCTTCCTCGGCTTCATCATGATATCAGGTCATTGATACATTGTCACCCAACCACAGACCCAACTGTAAGTTTCAGCTCAATCGAATAATGCGAAGTGGGTCTAATTTAGTTTGCAAGATTTGATTTCGTACACAGACAACGGGACTGGTAAAACTAAACTAGTGACTGAGCTGTAAACCTCACGATTCACCCCCAACCCGTTGAAGTTTATCGGATCAAAAAGTTGTTCAGACAAAAAAGTTGCGTCTTAATAAGGATAACAAATAAGTTTTATGACATATATGAACATTTTTCGAAATAGGTGAAATATGATTTTCTTACGAGTAGTTTTAAACCATATCTCCGCTATTTTGAAAAAAATCCAAAAACTGAATAGACCATAAAATCTATACCTATATACATGGTATCTCCATGGTATCTCAAATCAAAATTCACTTTTCTTGGTAATACTCATGTAAAAAATCTTCGCTCTTCTAGCAATCTCCGTCTCGCTATACCAAATCACCGGAGTGGGTTCTTTGAGCGTTCGTTTACTGTTCAAGCGGTAAAGCTTTGGAACGCCCTACCAATTAATGTCCGGAAGGCCCGTACTCGTGTTGCGTTCAAGAGTGCAGTGCGTGCTCATTATCTTCGTGAACTTTCAGATAGATATATAGATATTATGATATAATTTGTAGTTTACGTATAGTTTATTATATTATATATTATAACCATGTATATTTTGAATGTAGGTTTATTCATATGTATATATATATATATATATATACATACACAATATAATATATATATAAATATATTATATTTATATATATATTATATTGTTACTGCTATCCTCATAAGGTAAATGTGACAATATCTACATAACTTGCACCTCCTTCTAAAATTTTCTTTTTTCGGCATCACCAGTGGGTTGACTGGTAGATAAAGCCTATGGCTTTAAGGGTTAACTGGAGGGACGAAATCCCATACAAACGTACTTTCGTTTTAATTTCGAAACCATAAAACTCATCGTATTCAAATTTTTTACAAGCATTAAGATGATAAATATCTAGATCTGTAATTAGTTTTGGTTCGAAAATAATAAACAAAAAAAAAGTTATAGCAACTTAAAATTTGCCTTTTTTATCGACGAAATCGAGTAATATTTAGACGCCTATTACACTTATAATTATATTTTCGATCCTTATGGAAACTAATTATACGACTAGAGTGAAGACTCTAAATTCCAAATAATTTAGTTTTATTTGGGTATGTATCGTATTTATCGAAATAAACGAAAACTACGGAAACTACGATTCATGGCCTATAACGGCCCGTTTCGCTGGCGTTCAGTGCACTCTCTTTGTCGTATGCGGGGGTCGGGACGCAGCTACATTTTTTAGCGCCCTTTCTCTTTCTCGACGAAATAGCAACACGACGAAGCGCGTCGGTAGGCAACTCGCTGTGGAGTTCGCCCGCGCCTCCAGTACCACCTTAAGTCCGCCTATTACGTTTGTAATAAAGTTAAATAAATAAATAAATGCATAATTACCGAACCTGGTTATAAAAATTCACGAGAATCGTTTGATAAATGCGACCTGTAGGCGAGAGCAAAGCATTTTCGGCTAATCTCGAAACTGAAACGCTTCGCTCGCTTTGTTCGTTCGGTCAATAAAAGCATGTAAAAATAAAACCCATCCGCAAAAACTTAATAATTATTTCTTTAACGTGTCTTAATTTCCATAACGCAAGTAATTTACTGACGACTTCATCTTCAAAATAAACAATATTAAATTGGTTAAATTGGTATCGAGGATTCCCAGCAGGGTGTTATGTGCAATTTTCGAGGTATTTCAAGTTATTTGCATAAAAATCGGATTTGCCTTTTGATGCTGGCTGTATGTTATTATATTTTATTGCACAAACATTATGACAATAAATGTATTATACAATATAAACCATATTTCCAATATCTAAACTCAAAATTTCGCTACGTGTGAGATTCAAACTCACGCCCTGATCTGTACTATGATTTGAGTGCACTTCCAATTGTGCTACTGTGACTTCGAATCACCTTGAAAAATTTTCTGATCACATATTAATTACTCATTTACATATTCCCATATGTCATAATTTATATTAAATAAATACATATTCATGTCTCATTCAAATCAAATTATCTCATGGCCATAATATAATAAAATACCTAAGTTATTCTCTTTCCGTGACAGCTGGTCACGTGATTATCTCAAGAATACGTCATCAGTTGGAAGTGTTGCCACTGTGTGTGATTTTATTACCCGAGCAGAGTGCTTTTTTAACTTACCAATCATGAACTAATAATGCATTAAATAAATTTATTAAAAATTAAACAGATTAATAAAACGATATATTTGTCACTTTTATTGATAATTTTCTTTAAGATTTAGAGCTGTTTTATTTATTGTACGTCGTCTTTACGTCGCAAACATAAATCAGCAAGCTAAAAAGTCGTAAAATAATATAGTCGACGTTTAGTTGGTGAATAAAGTGTCTCTAACGATTGTTAATGGATTGTAAATTGATGACTAGGGTTGCCATCTTTTTTTGGCTTTTACAGGTCGGGTCTGGCCAAATATTTGTGTGTCTGGTCTGTCTTAAGCCTCGCCAGAACTAGCAGCCTGCTTGGCTTTTTGGCAAAGCGGATGAGCTTTTTTAGGCTAATGTATCCATTCCGGCTTTTAGAGCAAAATGTCTGGCCTTATTCATGGGGCTTTTATAATTTTGGAGATGTATTAATAATATTTTTTTGTCCACATCCGTGTTGTACTGTACATGGCGTTTCTACCTGCCTATACTTATGCATTCGCGCTATGCTTATTTGTCTCGCAAACTTGCAAACGTTAAATGCTAATGAAGTGTGTTTATCGTCGCAGACACATTTTATTTCTCGGATAAGCGGTAATGTGTTTCAAAGATAACTTCGCCATCAAGTTTTGAAGCTGTTTCTTGGATTCTTTCCGATGCTCGTAAATGGACACCGTCTCGCTGCCTTACTAACAGATAGAGATGTCGCGTGGATAATGGATTGTTGTTTTTTTTACAAAACAATTATGTACCTACGCATTCTCACGACATACTGGTATTTTAATGGAGTTAGTTTACACTTGAGTACAAATAGTTTTTTGCAGTTTATATTTCAATGGGTACTTTAAGCAATGAGCGTCGTAATACATTGTTATTACCATTTTCTGGTTCTGATAGGTAAATGTAAGTTAGCTAGAGTATACCATGCTTATTGCACATGTAGATTTATTTTTTTCCCAACGTCACATATCTAACCCCTACAGCTATGTAGGGGTTAGATATGTGACGCTGGCAAAAATTTAATTTACGGGAACTTTCCCATTGTTTTACGGGAATATTCCAATATTTCCCTAAATATTCTCTTAAGTTTTCATTTTTAGGAATATTGCTGGAAATGTTTATGGGAGTATTCCCAAAGTTTCCAGAGATGACACATCACCGGTAAGGATAGTACTAAATTGGAATCACTAACAATGACAGCTACTAGCTCTACGTGCACTTATTGTGAACGATAGCCCATTCCATTGTTCGTCTTCTATGATCTGCAAAGAAAAAGAAGCAGATTCATTGTTTTTATAAAATTTCCGTTTTTATAAGTAAATACTAAAACTATTGAACCGAATCAAATACTTTATCTGGAACAGTTTATTTTTCAGAAAATTTAAAAAAACTCAAGTTTACCTTCAATAACTTTTGATCGGCTGAAATAATTTTCATCAAACATAGCTAAGAAAGAACCATTTCGACAGACAATGCTTTCAATTATAAAAAACCGCATAGAAATTTGTCTATTTGTTTAGGAGCTACGATGCCACAGACAGACATACAATCCCACAGATACATAGACCTACAGACACGTCATACTTATACCACCCCTCATTTTCGTCTGGGTTTAAGAAGTGTACCTAAGTCATTGGCAAATGCTGGGCAGGTAGAATGGTGTACGAATGTTCATGAAATGCAATAGCAAATGTGGAGGCCAAGGTTTAAAGGTCAAACGTTGTCACTGCTCGCAAAGAGGCTATGCATAGAGACATTTATGCAACGAGAACAATATTTCCATACAATCATCATTGTTAAGTTTCAAGTCAATTAAAATAATCTCGTTTTTAGGGTTCCGTACCCGAAGGGTGCAAACGGGACCCTATTACTGAGACTCCGCTGTCTGTCCGTCTGTCCGTCTGTCCGTCTGTCCGTCTGTCCGTCTGTCCGTCTGTCCGTCTGTCCGTCTGTCCGTCTGTCCGTCTGTCCGTCTGTCCGTCTGTCCGTCTGTCCGTCTGTCCGTCTGTCCGTCTGTCCGTCTGTCCGTCTGTCCGTCTGTCCGTCTGTCCGTCTGTCCGTCTGTCCGTCTGTCCGTCTGTCCGTCTGTCCGTCTGTCCGTCTGTCCGTCTGTCCGTCTGTCCGTCTGTCCGTCTGTCCGTCTGTCCGTCTCTCCGTCTCTCCGTCTCTCCGTCTCTCCGTCTGTCCGTCTGTCCGTCTGTCCGTCTGTCCGTCTGTCCGTCTGTCCGTCTGTCCGTCTGTCCGCCTGTCCATCTGTCTGTCAGTCAGTCACAGGGCTCTCTATCCCTTGAACCGTAATAGCTAGACACTTGAAATTTTCACCGATTATGTATTACTGTGGCGGATATAACAACAAATACTAAAAATAAAAAAATAGTTAAAAATTAAAGGGGTCGTTATACAAGAAACGTGTTTTTTTCAGCGTTTTTAACTTTTTCTTCATAATGGCATTCTCTAGATACTTGAAACTATCACCAATTTTGTAACTATGACCACAATAACAAGAAATACTAAAAATAAAATAAAGTTAAAAATTAAAGCGGGTCGTCATACAAAAAACGTGTTTTTTAGCGTTTTAAAACATTGTACGGTGGTACGGAACCCTTCATGTACGAGTCCGACTCGCACTTGCCCGTTAATCTTTATGTACATGCGCGATTCGCGTACTTAATCGAGATACCATTTTGAATCATTACGCTACAGAGATTAAGCGGATAAATTGTAAGGCACAAACATTTGCAGTCGCCATGTGTGATATTGGAGTCATAGATTTCTATTACAGGGCATGAATCGTGTGAAACCCAAAGAAATCTTCGAATCTAGGCCCGAATGGACCGCGGGAGGCTGTGCACCGCGAAATATTTCCCGAGATACATCGGCACGAGTGCGATGTGGCGATATCGGCTGTGCGCGAGTCCGAATCGTCTATCGATCCTATGATCGGTTCCAACGAGGGTCACGCGCGTTAAACGTAAATCAACATATCTCTCGACGGGAGATCTAGCAACTTGCGCCTCAACAAAAACTCAGTTTTATACCTGTAACACAACACCAGAGAAAAAATAAATAAGTTGGGCATCAAGCCAATGATCGGGTTCTGAACGCTCAGGCGACTTCTTTGTAGAATGGATATCGTCAGAATTACTTCAAGTTTCGAACGAAAATGTTAATTGAAGCCGATCGAAGTGTGAATTTACATATTTTATTGTGTTTTTACTTTGCGAAATAATCTTGAGCTGTCGGTGTAAATGTTTCCATTTACTTTGCACGTCTGTAACGTAGTGAGTTAGGTTTGTATTTCTATTTTGAAAAGATTTATTAAATAAAAACCTGTTTAAGTACTATGTTATTATTAAACAAGTAGGTATGCATATAGTTTAACCTGTTCTGTTATGAATTTATGATTATCATAAATGAGTGAGAAAATTATGGAGAGCGGCGGCTTTATTCGATTTCTAAAAATTCTTGATTTATGTAATATATTATGTCATATTGTTATCATTAATTTTGAATTAATCTTGACAATAGTATCGGACATTTCTTCAGGAAGATGTATATTAATTCATTAGGTAAAAAGTACCCATTTTAATATATTTTATTGTTCATAACTTCAATTTAAATAATATTATATTTAAAAAATATAAAAATATATATAATAATAACACACCGTAACCGCAGCAGGATAGCAGCAATATACTGAAACTATTTTAAGGGTGGGGCTCTTAAAATAATTTCAGTTTATTTTGTTACACGTTATACTTACGACTATATTTATCAACATGCATAACACACCTTTATTAGTACTAGCACAGAATAAGTACTAGGTTAGACGTTTCGCATCCTATCAGTAACTCTCACTGTAGCAAAAAAAGTATGTTAGAAAACTCTTGTACACTTCCATGTTAGGATCACATTCCTGCGCTGGATAAATTACTTGCTTGAGATTCTTCACTTATGTAAAAGGAAAGAAAAACATAATTTAAAAGGTATTTTAAATTATGTTTACCATGTTTTCTTATGGTTTTGGATTATAAACTGACAAAAGTACTAGGCGTACGAGCTAGCAAGCTATTATGTAAAGTTAATGAAAATAAGCTACAATTAATCCTATTGGAACTCTAATATGGTTATAACCAATCAACGGCGAATGTTTTAAACTCTATGGCAAAAAAATTACAGGCCAAACAAAGCCATAACTCGTAAGAAATAGTGATTATAATCGCGAACGAACGGAGAGCATCAGTTGACGACATTGGGGCATAACGGTGCAAACGTGACGTCTTCAGTTGATGACATTGAGGCTTGAGAGGACAGGACAAAACAGTGATATATGGCGTCTCCTTTAGTAGTACATTATCTCTCTGGTCTTGTGGCATCTCCCAACACCAGTCCAGAGTCTGTTAAGGGTAACTATAATTGGGTAGTTTTCTGGATAAAAAATAAATTATGTGGTATTGTTAAGAGAATATAACGTCACAAAATAATGTCACTTGTCATTGATCACATCCATTTTGAACGTGAATTTACATTTATTGCCTCTAAGAAACTATGACGTCACAGTTCGATATGTTATAAAAATCTCATAGAAAATGTTTAAAGTGTCTGATTTGACATGTTGGAATTAGCGGATTATACTTTTCACATCCGTTTCATTTTATATTGGCATCAGATTATGAAGAAATTATAACGTCTTTGTCAAAATCAAAATAAGTAAAAGTATGTCTAGTAATAACTAGGTAAGTGTGTGTTCGCAACGCCACTTCCAATTAGATCATAATTATAAACGTAGAAAAGGTTGCTGGCCTAAATCATAATACAATCTTATTGATCTGGAAATACAAGCTTAATGTACCAGTGAATAAGGTTGACATTTGTTTATGAATTGAACTGCTTTCTCTTAGAAAATTGAACAAGTCTTGGGAATCGTAGTAAACACGATTATGAATCAATCCATACATACTATGGGTTCATTTGATTTGCCTTTGCAAGTAATCTGGGTAGAATCCAGGATGATGATCAAGCCGGATAGTAATTATAGACGGCTAAGATGCTGTAGGTATTTATTATAAACATCAATGAGACCTCTCCAACCGTTTTGGTCAGCGTGAACAGTGTAGGCCAAATCCTTTGGCTGTTCTGGCTAATATATGGCACTGGTAGCAAAGAGAGGATCGTGCTCCTGCAATGGAGACTAAAAAAGACCTGATGATGACGTGTGTTTGGGAAAGTCTGATTCTGTCTAGGGAAAGGGGACTCTTAAGATACAAATATATCGTACTTCCTGGTCTGTGATATAAGCTTTTACAAAAGTGTAATTTTTGATATCAGTACATGTTGTACTTACTTCTATTCTGTGTGTAATGGGTGTGTATGGAAGGTCATTGGTAATGGGCATATTTTATGAGTAGTGACATCGTTTGTCGGCGAGCAGCTGTCAGCAGGTTGTCAACTGTTCATGTTTTGCCTCGCTTCTGGTAGCGCATTTGAATACCAAATTGTTCGCAAATGACTGGATCGCCCATCATATACAACGAGATAATATTTAGACATATTCATGAGATAAATGAATTAAACTTTACAAAGTGTGTATGGGATAACCACACACACACACAGAGCTAATTTAAGTAAGTTAAGCTGACTTATGGGATGCTAGCTAGGCCTGGAACTCCGAAGGATATAACCAAACCCGTCGAGTGATTTCTTTACACTTAATTTATTGATTTCACCTAAATTCTAAGATCACTGTTCTATTGACATAATGACAGTTCACTTAAATGTAAAGTTGCCTAAATAGATAGATAGATGAAGATGATTTGAAACTGAAGCTACAGTGAAACCATTTCGACTTGATAAAAAAAAGAATAAATAGTTAAAATTTAGGTTAAATTCTCAGACCTCAGACATTCTTTAATCTGAGTGCTACTTTCTGTAGGTATGAATTGCTTGATACGACCCTTCATACACCTTAAAATTGGTACACTGTATTCCAACATCTAGCAAACAAAGACGAGATTGTGTTATCAAATAAAAACAAAGGAACAAAGCCATCTTCAAATTTTTTTGAAAAAATAAAAAATATCGGTTAAGTTTTGGAGGAGAAATTAGGGGAATTTTGTGCACTTTTCGTAGGTATATTTTTTTTTAAGTTTATTGCACACAATCTCACATTTGATTGATTACAATGGGTCAAACTTAACGCTATGCATTATCTACCAGTTTGCCTTTGGTTAGTGAGAACGTTAAGCTTTACTACGCACATTTGCGAAAAACAGCTACTTTTGGCAAATGTGCGTAGTAAAGCTTAACGTTCTCATTATAAACTGTAAACAGTAGTTCATAAAATAGTGTGAAGGGTTATCTAGGGCTTGGTAGAAACAAAATTTTAAATGATGACTCCGTTTCCTTTGAAATGATTTATTTTAAATGGGGGCAGCACTGGACCCCGGAAATTTCAGGTACGGCTTTAAAAGTGATGCGTGGAAATCTGGACAGGAATCTTTAGCTAAAAGCTTTGGAAGATAACTGCATAGTGTCGGTGCTCAGATGTGATAGCGCTAATGAACCCATGTAGCCGTCACAAAACTGGCGCGCCATCTCTCACGGCGCACCATTAGAGAAAACCGGAGCCCGCACCGACACGGAGACACACTAATTATATGAAAATATTGTTCAACTGTTATAGATTTCTAGTAAGGAATATAAATATCTAAACTCAAGATTTATACAACGTGGAAGGGACATACCTACCCGGAATTCAAAGCGCTATAGTTAAAAAACCAAAATATCTAATCATACTGGCATACAGGTACTTGTTGCTTTTTGTGTGTGTAAGTGGCCAACAATGGTATTAGATTTTACAAGCTGCCTCATGTTATCTGACATAACTTGACCTGACTTACAATGCAGGATAAACGTCGCTTTTAATACGGAGGATCTCGAGAATTTTTTATGCCACTTGTGGTTACCAATCCAAGTGCAGACCACGCCCGGGGTTGCTTAACGAAAGCGCTAGTAATGCGTACTTCTACCAGACCACCAAACTCTTTATTACAAACGCATTCAATAATCTTGATTTTTTAAATTCTGAAATCACCGTTCGGTTTAATTCCTTTTACTTGAAAAATTTAACCGTGTAAGAGCAGAGTAGAATAGGACCACTCCAAGTCTTCCCGTGGATGTCGTAGTAGGCGACGAAAATACAAGCTAAACAAAGCTTAGTAACATCAATGAGACCTCTTCAACCCGTCTGGCCAGCGTGGAGAGTGTGGGCCAAATCCTCTAACTGGTCTGGCCAAGATGGCTCATGTAGGACAGAGAGGGTCAAGCAGTGGAGACTTAAAAACCTGATGATGATGATGACTTGAAATAATGTTGGTAGTACAGCTGTCAAATATTGAAAATCTTAGGTTGGTGCATTCGTAAAAGCATTTATACATTGTTGGGTGGCGCTGCCGCTGGTCTACTCTTTATTAGGTTCTAAAGTAACTCACATTTTGGAATTGAGCCAACCACTCCTGCCACCTGTCTTAGTGACCTGATTAAATCTCGTCGTCCTAACCCGCTTTAGACTTCCACACCGATTGTAACAGGATCCGTCCCTTGACTGTCACGTAGAGTAGGAAGCCCATGGGGTCAAAAATAGATATAAAACGTGCCGCCCGGGTTACCCGTGTGGTTCCGGGTTAGAATAGGACCACTCCATCTCTTCCTGTGGATGTCGTAAGAGGCGACTTAAGGACTAAACACAAACATCTCGTGCTACAATTGCATTGCAAAGGAGGGTTAACGTCGGGCGGCGGCCGGTTGTAAAACTTTTCGCACAAATACATTCCCAATGACGTCAGGCAGGCGGCCGGTGGTAAAATTACAGCGAAATCATTTTAAATGTTCCGGCATTTTCATCTCCACCTGGCAAGGTCTTTGGCATCCTTGGGTAACCATTGACATGCATGTTATATTTGGAGAAGAAAAAGCGGGAAAGCGCACCCCGGGCTCCGAAGCAGCATAGCTGAGGATGCAGCTGGGAACGCGCTTAGATGAAGAATAAGAGTCTTAAAACGTGTCGCTTGGTGAGCCGCTTAACTGCTGTCTACTTCTTTACTTAACTTTCGGAATGTTAGCAGTATCGTTGGACATACTTGTTAATAAGTCACTTGTTTGCGCAACTTAGTTAATTAGAACTTAAATATGGAGCCATAGATTGATAGAACCATATACGCGTAAGTTACATTGGTTATCTTTCATTGATCTGGCCATACAACACTTCTAAGTTACATCTTCTGATTATCATATTAAATACTTACTCACATATCACTGTTGCTTAATGTTTTAATAGTTATTAGATATTTTAATGATATGCATCATTACATATGCATTGAATACATGAAATACCGATAGGTATGTGAGTTCATTTCCTTCAGGCCAATATTTGGTTTGCTAATGGTTGGTATCTTTTTCTACAAGGCTATACTTAGGATATGAAGGTATTATCTACTAGGCGACTACGAGTAAGAGAGCAGTAATTAGTTTCTTTCGGCGCTTATTCTCAGCGGTGGTCGTTCTCAAACGCTAGTAGGAATAGTAGCTTTTCGGTATAATGAAAAAAAAAATATACCACTATAAACACTCACGTTTAGGTCTTACTTATGCTTACCATACACAATTACACATATTCGTAAGTATAATAGATATATAATAATAGATATATATGTATATATAATAATAAATATATAAATATAATAGATATAGAGATTAGACCTATGTTTTAAAATGTTTGTACCTATCCTAGGATTGGTTCTGGTCTACCCTTTGGGTTGCGGAGGTCAGACGACAGTCGTTCTGTGCAAAAATCAGTAACCTCGTCGAATCACCTAGGTTAGGTAGTGGAGCCCAGGGTCCACTACCTAACCTAGGTGATTCGAAGCGTAACCGCTGACGATGCAACCGGGAATACGCTCGGATGATGATGATTGATTTTAATAAAGTTTCTATGGGACCACCTAGGAAGTAAGTTATACCCTTTCACTCAAAAATCAGAATTTTCCAAATCGGTCCAAGCGTCAGAGTAATCAGGGAACACACATAAAAAAAAAGATTCCGACCATTGTATCGATAACCCTCCTTTTTTGAAGTCGGTTAATAAAATATATATACTAAGGATGCTGTAAACCCATACAATCTTATTATAAAACCCAAACTAACTTTGTTACTAGGTCTAGGTTTAAACCATTATCCGCCCAAATCAAGTTAACATCTAGTATATCACTGCACTATCTCACCTGTCAATGTCAACTTGATTTGGGTGGATAATGGTTTAAACCTAATAAAACACCCGTGTGGTTCCGGGTTAGAATAGGACCACTCAATCTCTTCCTGTGGATGTCGTTAGAGGCGACTAAAGGATTAAGCACAAACATCTAGTGCTAATCCTTTATGACCAGCAGGAAGGTATCAGATAAGGCACGTCTTGCTGTTCATAAAGGAGTACTAATACCTACTTTAATGTACGGTAGTGAGAGTTGGGTATGGCAGAGAAAGCATGAAAGCAGAATAAATGCAGTTGAAATGCGAGCGCTGAGGAGTATGTGTGGTGTTACCTTGAAAGACCGAATAAGAAATGATGTTATAAGAGATCGGTGTGGAGTGAAAGAGGACGTAGTGACAAAAGTAGAACAAGGGATGTTAAGATGGTTTGGGCATTTAGAAAGGATGGATGAAAATAGATTAATAAAAAATATTTATAAGGTAAGTGTGAAAGGAAGAGCGGTACAGGGTCGACCTCGGCGAACGTTCTGCGATCAGATTGCAGACGTTCTGAAAAAGGGAGAGGTAAGAAGTACACGTAACCGAAGGGCATGTATGAAGAGGTTGATGAGTGTAGATGAAGCGAAAGAGGTCTGTCAAGATCGTAGCAAGTGGAGGTCCATAGTCTCTGCCTACCCCTGTGGGAAACAGGCGTGATAGTATGTATGTATGTATCTAGTGCTAAAATTGCATTCCCAAGCGTCGGGTGGCGGCCGTATGTAAAACTTTTCGAACAAATACAATCAGGTCGACGTCAGGCAGGCGGCCCCGACTCCGAAGCAGCACAGCTGACGATGCAACCGGGAATGCGCTTAGACGAAGAAGAAGAACAAAGTTAGTCCTGTTGTTATAATAAGACAGTGTAAACCGTGTAAATTGGGGAGTAAATGTCTGGACCCCGGGCTGTGACCCATCACAGAGGCCAGATGAGAGAAAGAGAGACTTTTCATCAAGAGTATGTAATTGAGTAATCAAGTAAAGCGACATCTAATAGGTACAGTGCAGTGATTAAACGATAGTTATCTGACCAACAAGTGGAACGCACTATACATTGGTTGTAAGCCGCTCCTAAGTTAATCCACTTCTGCGGCCTTAAAACGTGACTGTACTGAGAATGTACACACCAGTCTTCATCCAGTGTCAGTTTTAATCGTGTGTTTTAGAACATGACACTCAGATTGTTCCTTACTAGGCAGGCAATGTTCATGAAATCGTACACAATAAATGGTCTACGTGTGATTGTTGTGATTTTAAGTCTAAAAATAAAATCGTAGGTAAATAAAATTATTTTATTAATAAGTTTAGTGCTCCACATTAATCTAAGGCTCCACATAAAAGCTTACTCTCCCAGTTTTTCATAGATATAAACAGGGCCCTGACCTCCAGGGTAGAGGGCCATCTAGCATTTGTCACCTATCCTAGGATTGGTTCTGGTCTACCCTTTGGGTTGCGGAGATCAGATAGCAGTCCCTCTGTGTAAAAACCAGTAACCTCGTCAAATCACCTAGATTAGGTAGCGGACCCCGGGCTCTGAAGCGTTACCGCTGAGGATGCGACAATATATGCTTGGATGATGATCAAGGCGGGACACATGGAGACCAATGAAATGGTATCATAAGATTACCAATTTCCAAGCTTACGATTTCTTTTTTTGTTCCAGGTAAATGTTGTGGACTCAATACGTACCTATATGTAGGTACCTGATAACGACATTTGCTTGAGTTGCTGGTATTGTATTTTTTAAACACTTTTTTTTTCACCTTCTGCCGTAGGAAAGTTCTGCTCCGTGTGGTCAGATGTAACTCAACACTAAACTGACAAGTGATAATTGTATTTGATAACTTATAATATCATCATCATCATCATCAGGTCTTTTGCGGTCTCTACTGCAGGAGCACGACCCTCTCTGTACTACCAGAGCTATATGTTAGCCAGAGCAGTCACAGGAATAGGCCTACACTCTCCACGCGGGCTAGACTGGTTGGAGAAGTCTCAAGATGTTTATATGCTTTGTTTAGCTAGTAAACCCAAGTCTTCTACGACATCCACGGGAAGACTTGGAGTGTTCCTATTCTACATTTCCTGGAACCACACGGCTAGAATAATACAATAAATAACATAAATGAATTAAACTAAAACGCTAAAACCACACAGACTGAAACCTAAAATACAAATTAAATTAATAGAAAAATAGAGATTAAAATTATAACTAAATAAAAGAAAAATATTAACTAAAAAAAAAAAAATTACCCCAGATCACTACGGTCGCAGGCATAAACTAAAACTAAACTAACCCTAAACTTGTATTATGGGATACTAACTCTATGGAAGAAAGCTGTGGAAACAATTTGTTCCTGTCGCGAGCAGTCACGGAAAATAGGGATCACGATTCCCGTTCCAGCTTTACGTCTAGAAATATTTAAACAAACCCTTTAGAATCAAATTCCTTGACAAGCAATCGTAAAGATAAAGTGAAGTTCCATTCCTTATCCTTGTAAAGTATTTTATGAACCCGTGATCTGTTTTAATCCCTTTCACAGAAACACTGAAACTAAATTATGGGTAAATTCAGTCCATGAAACTGAAAAACTTTCTCTAAGGTAAAAATATTTTTTTAAGGTGAAAATAATATGAAAAAAATTTTTTTTTGCTTTCCATACAAACTCGGATCAGCTGATCGGTCAAGTTGTAGGTACGAAAAGCCAAATATATTTTTTATATTGCAATATATTTTGTTCAGTATCATGCCCCGAATTCACCCTTAAAATAGTTTCAGTATAGGTATTTTGTAACACCTGTATTAGTAATAATAAAATTCAATATACCTTACATTAAAAAAAAAAAGTTAGTCTCACAGTTATTGAAAAAGGATTATTTGAATTAAAGTCAGGAGCATTGTAAATATGAAGACTGTAATCGAATTAGCCGTCAGACCCTTATAATAGAGGCACAGACAGGCAAACTCAAGAGCTTAAGGAGTTCATTTAGGCGTGGTACGGAACCCTGTTTTCATTTCATTTCATTTCTTTATTAGCACACAAAACAGATAACAACCATATTTTGATAAGTACATTAAGGTTTTTATGTGTTGTTCTTGATTGTTTTCCATGAATATGTATGCCTAAAAAGTCTATTGTTTGCAGTCTAGCTATTTTAAATGGACTTTTAGCGCAAATTTCGTCGAACGGGAACGAACCCAAGCCCGCGGCCGTCGTCGTGGCCAGTTCACCGACAAAGATCTCGCCCATTGTGTGCCATGCACTTGATAACGCTCCATTTTACGGCTATAACGAGATTTTTAATGAAATTACTATGTAAAAATATGTTTTCAATTATCCAAAACAGGTTGTAAAAAAGAGAAGTCGTACAATGCCTTCGAAAACTTGTTTTTAGTTGTCTCCGAACTCATCTAGATTTATTTATGGCGATCAAAATTTACTTGTAGACTTTTTTGTATAATATTCTATTTTGGTTGCATTGTCAGCCTTCAAAATAGGTTGTAGTCATAGGCACCCGAAGATTGACAAAGTGCGTGTCGGAGTTTGAACTTGCGAGGAACTTGCTCATGATCAATATACTTAATATCTACAATCCCAACTAATATTATAAATGCGAAAGTGAGTTTGTTTGTTTGTTACCTCTTCACGCTTTATCTACTGAACCAATCTTCTTGAAAATTCGCATACACATAGTTAGGAGTACTGAGGAGGACATAGGGTATCTTTCATCCCGGAAAAATGTAATGTTCCCGTGGGATACGCGAACGAAGCCGCGGGCAAAAGCTAGTAATAAATTAATAAAAAAATTGTTTGAAGTAGTGTCCGATCGAAACTGGTTTTTAAAACCACAAAAGCCTCCAATCAACACAAAGGTTTATTAACTATTGGAAATACTCCGCCTGGTGTATTGTTACAAACGTCTAACAAAGTATACTAAAACTATTTTAAGGGCAGATTCAGTTCTAAGAAATAAAAAAAAAAATCCGTAGAAACTCGGATACATATCAGCTGATCGACCAACTTGTATGGAGGGCCAACATTTTTTATTTGTATTTTGCTACCATGGGGAAAGTTTTTCAGTATCATATACTGAATCTGCCCTTTAAATAGTTTCAGTATATTTTGTTAGACTCTGTATGTACATCATCATCGTCATCATCAGTTCTTATTTAGTCTTCACTGAAGAAACACGACCCTCTCTGTACTACTAGAGCTATATATTAGCCAGAGTAGCCAGAAGATTTAGCCTACACTCTCCACACTGGCCAGACGGGTTGGATGGCGGGGAGAGGACTCATTGGAAGGTTATACGCTTTGTTAATTTAGCTTGTGTTTTCTAAGTCACCTTCTACAATATCAACAGGAAGACTTTGAATGGTCCTATTCTACTCTGCCGGGAACCATACGGCGGTATGTGTACAATAAAGTATTAAGACGATACACGGAGTTCAGTGCTGTCACTTTAAACTGTAAACAGTGGTTCATAAAATAGTTTGAAGGGTTATCTAGGTTTTGCTAGCTTAAAATTTTAAATGATATTTCCGTTTCCTTACAAATAATTTATTTCAAATGGGGACAGCACTGGACTCCGTGTATCGTCTTAATAAATGAGAAATAAAAAAGAACATAAATATTCATAACCCTACCTACCATCAATTATACATATAATAGTAATCCCGACAAGAATCAGAGATATATAGTAGATACAAATTGAGCGCGCTAAGCTAAACACGAGTACAGCAACAATGGCATGGCCGAACATGGAAAAAGTCGTGACCGAATCCCGGCCGGGTCAGGCTGGATGCCGCGGGCGTAAATAATACCGATGTCCAATCTTAATTATCGCTCGATCGTTAGTATAGTATGAGCGACGCCGACGGCCAAACCGAAATCGGCGAGTTGCGACATTGCTGCCTTGGACCCCTATTTTTGATGAAATGGTCAGTCATCGATATAACACGAATCGTATACTTTTTTAAAGTCGTGTGGTTCCCGGCAGAATAGGACCAGTCCAAGTCTATCACGTGGATTTCGTAGAAGGCGACTTTGGAAATACAAGCTAAACAAAGCTTATAAACATTAATGAGACCTCTCCAACCCGTCTGGACAGCGTGAGTGTAGGCCTCCTCTGGCTGCTCTTGCCAAGTATGACTCTGGTAGTACAGAGAGGGTCGTGCTCCTGCAGTGGAGACTAAAAATAGACCTATTGATGATGATAATGATGATGTATACTTTGGCAAGTCACACGCTTCTAAGTCATGATATCCTATTTTGTTGTACATTCTTTAACGTAGAATAAAAGCAATGTTTTCAATATTAAAGAGTTTACCTGACTTTTCCACAAAAACGCCTAGATATATGCAATTTATGCTAGCAGACCCCCGGGCTCTGAAACATTACCGCTGACAATGCAACCGAGAATACACACGGATGAGGGAGAGAGGGCACTCGTCGTTTCAAAATAAAAGATAGACAACGTTTGAATGGAAAAGTCTGATTCTATCAAGGGTAATAATTCGCAAAACATCTCTTGATAAGAAAATTTGTATGATATATAGATACATACATACAAATAAGTGGCGACATCGAGTAATCAAAACCGTTCGTTACGAATCCCTCGACTAGAGCGATAAAAAATAGAGCTATGCAATTGGACGGAAAAAATCATTCGATGTGTTACTCTCGGATTCAAAAATAGGTCTCCTTCGGCCCGTCATTATCGTACTGTTATATCGCCCACCGATCGAACCACCTGCGAGATCGTTTTGGCAGCAAACTTATAATTCCTTTGTTACTTTTTCTATTATTTTCGTCGCGATGAGTATTGCCTTTTGGCAATCTGTTGATCGCATGGTATTGATGGGTAGTCATACCTAGCGGATAAATGTTGCCTGTCTGATGTATCTTGATCTACGATTGAACAACCGACTTTGTTTGAAATGTGTTAATTACTCAATGATTCTGAAATATCTACTTAATGTGGCGATATGGTTTAATTTAGCTCACGTCAGAACTCAGCACCTTTTCGTTTATATACCTAGACATCCATTGCAAGCCAATTTCATTCTTATTACTCTGGACACACGATTCGTATAACTGAATTTACCACCCGGAGGGGCCGCCTGCGCGCATAGTAATAATGTAGGTACATTTTCGATACCTAAACGGGGAGTGACACAGGCCTGGTTTTATTTCTTATAAGTTTTAATTTATAATAATTAAAAAAATAAATTTTGCCATGTGCCTATTTTACGCGTGAAGTACTTTCGTTAAGTTTTCTCACAACTTCCTGTTCTTAAGTTACTTACTTAATTACATGTTGAGCATCGTGTTACGAAATTAATTAGGTAAGCAAAGCATACTTTCATTAATTTATTTAATAATTCTAACAAGAAGGCACTTGGCCACTTTATTACCCGTATTAGTGTTACGGTATGAATTTATTACTTTGAATACCATTCTTTACTAAGCAGTTTTTTTTTGTTTCATCACGCATAATGAGCCAGTCTCAAAGAGGGTTGTTCTCAAAGAGAGTGAACAAATGAACATACATACAACAAACATACTTTACCTAGCGGCGAAAATCATTACCCTCCCTTTGGCTTCGCAGCAGCCGGTTAAAAAACTATGTTGGTTTCTTTACAAGTCAAGAGGTATATTATTATAACTTGCGAATGTTTTTCTAAAATATGCAGCAAAGTTAGAGGGTGAATTCGTGTTCGGCTTCGTGCATTTTCCGTATACTACCCTCTATGGACAAGATTGGGCAAGAGTCAGGTGGGACATAGACTGTATATTCTCGCAGCAGCAATTGGGATCTACTGCAAATTTCCACCTGCACAATTTAGTTATATTCATTTTTTTTTTCATTGCCGTGTGATTCCCGGCAGAGTAGAATAGGACCACTCCAAGTCTTCCCATGGATGTCGTAGAAAACGACTTAGGAAGCACAAGCTAAGCAAAGCTTATAAACATAAGTGTAAGTGAGACCTCCAACCCGTCTGGCCAGGGTGGAGAGTGTAGGCTAAATCGTCTGGGGCTGCTCTGGCCATGTATCGCTCTGATAGGACAGAGAGGGTCGTGCTTTCACAGACTCAAAAAACCTGATGATGATTTATTTTCATATAATATATTTCATATAGTAGTAGCAAAGTATTAAATTTAGAAGGTAGAATATTTATTCGATATTTCGTAAAACATGCAAGACGCGTAGTTATTACGAAATTATACTATCGATCAGGCAATAATATGGGGATAATGCCCTCGGGTGGCGAATTTAGGAGAAATTGTGGGGCTTGCGTGCATTCCCGCGAGCTGTTATCCTTCCATGCATACTAATAATGTATATTATTTAGCGAGGAATCATATAGCACGCGGAACGGATTGGACCGGGTTGCGCTTAACCTGAACTGAGATACTAGGATTTTCCTATGACTACATCCTTGGCCTCGGGACTGTAGTGATATGCCGGTAGAAATATTCCAAATTTAAGGAATTTACCTATTGTAAATTTACAGGAATATTCCCAATATTTCCGTAAATATTACCCTAAATTTCCATTTTTAGAAATATTTCCGGGAATGTTAATGGGAATATTCCCAAAGTTTCCAGGGAGCGCACATCACTGCGGAAGCCAGTATTAGAGATAATAAGTAGCCTGTCACTTAATACGGATGTGGACTAAAAAATATTTTTTGTTTATCAGGTAGATTATTAAAAAATATTTTTTTATCTATCTACTTACGTATATTTTCTTTTTTCTGATTAGAAAATATTTAAAAAGATACAGCGCATTTTAAACCCGTATGACGTCTTTCACTTGACTTTGACGTCAATCACCCCTACTCCGAAACTTCGACGCGCTGTATCTTTGTAAATTTTGACAACTTTGATAAACCCAAAATGGGCCCATAATATATTATATGTGAAAAAAGGTGCACTCTTATCAGACTTGAGGGGCGCCTGGGCGTAAGTTCGAAACTTACTCTTGGCAAAATTTTTTTTCACATATAATGTAGATATTTTTTCAAAAATAGTGCCGATACGCATCGCGAATAGGCATTTACAAAAATTCTATCTGTTTCACGCCGCTCTGCTTCCGACCCGTGTCGTGCGATAGAGAGAGTTGCAATTCTTAGAGGCGATTGCCTACTTTTTCCTTTTGAAATATTGTTTGGGGCGATAATGTTTCCACCCCCCTAAACCTTTATAAAATGATGCAATTTTGGTGTCATTCAATTCAGTACACCTTAATCTAGGGCTGTGCGGTTTCCTATTTTAGTAATTCGGTTTAGTTTAACTTAAATAAATTAAAACGCTTGAGGTAGTTTTTTAGTAAAAAATATGGATATTGAGATGCTTATAACTTTTGTTATAATTATTAATATAAATATTTCTTTCAAATAAAAACGTACGGCCCTACTTATCCAATATATCAATAACATGTAAAAAAAAAAACAAAATTGGACTATGTTTAAGGGGGGAGAAACGTTATCGCTTTTTGTATGAAAATTTCCAGCTACACAATCCTCCGACGTAGGTATATATGAGAACAAGCTGAGACCCATTAAAAAGGCGTGAAAAGATATCTTCAATGTTTTAAAAATAAAGAAAAATAGTTCGGATTTTCGGATTGTAATCGGTTTACTCGCGTATGTTAGTCGAATAAACCGACAAGGTCTATATCAATTTAGACGATCATCGTAAAGACGAGTGATACGAGCGGCCACCCGACGGTTTCGCTGCACTGTTTGCTTACTTAGTTCAGTGTAATTGATCCTTATTTATTTATTAGTTTCTCAGAACAGGAAGATATCATTACTGTGAAGAGCTTCTAAAGACGATTCCTTCAGATACTCGTTCAACAGATTGTCTGCGATAAATTATATAATTTTTATTTCTGTACGAGCACTTTAAGTTAGAGTTGCCGTGACAATCTTAACTCTTATCTCACCTCTGGGCATGGATCCTAAGTGACGTGCAATTCCCAAAGTTTTTGGTAAACACAGGGTCGAATATATGTGCCATAACTGCCTTATGCGATGCAAATTGCGTCGCCTGTTATCGCTGTACTTTATCCTGTACTTTTGTGCATATTTTACATATATTTACGTGAATGTAGCGAATTTAAAATGTAGGCGGAGCAGGCCGCACGATGTTCGCGCACATTTTAGGACCAAATTATATTATGCCTGTGTTTCCGAATGCACGTCAGGCCGTTGGTCTCGGCTGTCATGACACTAGATGACTGTCGTCAAGCTATGTCGTATGCCTTTTCCCGCTTGAAAAAATCTGATTCCAGTGTAAGCGACTTCTTCTTCCTTACCTTATCCCACTTTACGTGGGGTCGGGACTCTATCTTTTGTCAAGGCACTTGTTACATTATTTTTGTCCATATCCACCTTTTCTTAGGCCTTCATCTCTTTTTATATCCAGTAACCTTCAAATTTAGCAGCCTATTGGTAACGTGGCTCTCTGCCCTCCTCATTACATGTCCATACCGTCCTAGTCAATTGCTTCTCAACTCTTCCGTTATTGGGGCAACCTTTGAACTTCCTCTTACGTACTCGTTTTTAATTCTATCCTATCTTGTCACTCCACTCATTCATCTTAATATTTCATCTCTCGTCATCATCGTCCATTATTATACATTTACACTCACGAAAACCAAAACATTATTATGTTATATAAGTAGGTAATTCTACGAGTATATGTTAACATAACAAAAATAACTTTCATAAAATAATTTATTATTGAAACTCGACAAAAAAATCTGAAAAGTCGGGGGTTTTTAAATTTGTCAGATACGGGTTGCTAGTGCTCAATAAAATAAAACAGTTTTTTGACGGCAATAAATGTGAATCTAATTCACTAGGTACAACAGTTCGTACATATATCATGTCTTCAAACTGTGTAACATGATTGCAGCAGTCCCGGGCCTGCGGGCATAGCGGTGCGGACACGACCGCGGTCACGACTGCCGAGCCGCTCTAAACGTAGCCCTCCTTAACGATACTCGTACTCACTACATCAATAGACCCATGGTATATTCTCTTCCCTTGACAGCTAGTTCACGTGATTGGTCCAAGAAGACGTCATCATGTTTCAGTCTTAAAATGTAGATGCTCGGGATCACAATAAATAGCGAATAGATCAATAAATAATACCCTTGTTTTATTATCAATCATTACTGTGTTTTGACTGTTAGGCATTTATACAATATACCTACGATACGACAGTTTTTTTTCGAATTGAATAACGTCTGCCGAAGCGTGTGTTTAAATTTTTTACTACTCTTTGTTCTAAATCTATTGTTCTAAAGAAAAACATACTTTTAACAAATTAAATCCATGGTATTATAAAATATGGTATTCTCTTTCCGTGACAGCTGGTCACGTGATTAGCCCAAGAAAACGTCATCAGATTTTTGTTAGAATTTTCAACAACAGTGGGGGAGCACCATAACACCAGCTTAAAGAATAATGTTCCACCGGAATAACCTACTTTTTGATATATATTATGTGAAATTAAAAACAAAAATAATGAAAAGAAAAATCTTTTGAGGCACGAAATTGCATAAAAAATGTAATGAGATAATAAAATGAGTGACGTCAACATTTCAGAGACCGCCTTGAATGATTGATGCTCGTGAAATTACTGTCCCAAAAACGAAAGAGACTGCGATCACTTTTGGCGCAGCACGCATGCAGATCCAGGGGCTTGAGCCTGAGTTAATCCGCGTTATCTTAAACTTTGTCACGCAAGGAGTATTTTTGCGGGACCACAAGAAGCACAAAAATATTTCGAGTTCGTGCTTTAGAAACTACGTTAAGGCTGTTATCATTGGTTGGCAGTTAAGCTATCAGATACCTTATGGAACCTTGAAAGATCTGAAACTAGAGTTGACACACTAAAAACAAAAACAAACCTACCCCTACCCCTACGCAAAATACTGGTGTTTTACGCCTGCAGTTTACGCCCGATATTTGTGCTTAAAAAGCCTCTTTCTGACCAGGGCAAGACCTAAATTTGTATAAATTATATGTAATTTGACAGAGCGGGATGGCGTGGACAAAGGGAGGCTTATGCCCAGCAGTAGGTTTTTGTAAGCTGATGATGAAGATGATATGTAATTTGTAAAAAAAATTGTATGTACAATTGTTAAAAGCAATATTTGAATAGGAAAGCCAGTTTTGCAAGTTTTTTCCACCACAAGAAGTTTTGAGACCACAATCTACATGAAAAATCAAGTCAGTTGAAAAAAAATTACTTGGCGATTCCACTAAAAATAATAATTAATAACCTATTTTTTAATTCAGATTTCAGTGTAACAGTACAGTACAGTACAGGTAAAAATTCCCCTAAAATTCGGAATATTTCCCCGAATATTTACGGGAATATTCCCGAAGTTTCCACGGATAGCACAAATATGTAAGTACTTACTTGTGCTTAATTTTTATTCCATATTTATTAATATGAATCGCAGTTGGGTGCTATGGCCCGAGATCATTGGAAAAAGAAAGGGGAGGCCTTTGCCCAGCAGTGAGACAAAATTGCCGTGTGGCTCCTGGCAGAGTAGAATAGGACCACTCCAAGTCTTACTGTGGATGTCGTAGAAGGCGACTTAGAAAACACAAGCTAAACAAAGCTTATAAAAACATCAATGAGACTTCTCTAACCCACCTGGCTAGCGTGGAGAGCGTAGGCCAAATCTCTATTCTGGCTAAGTTTGGCTCTGGTAGTACAGACAGGGGTCGTGTTCTTGCTGATTACTGCTGCTACATGCTGAATCAAAAGGAAAAAAAAGCGAAAATACTTTAAGAAACAACCTGTATTTCAAATTAAAATCCAAGTAAACAAATTAGTGTTATTAGTCGTGATCAACACATAATTTCCATTTCAATAATCTTAGTAACATATGGCGGGGATAAATTTCTGGAATTAGACGGGAACTTGATTCCCGGTACCGTTAGAAGAAGCGATATGCTGGTACAAGTTAATTTAGCTCCAAGTAGCTCGCCAAGCAAACGTTTTCTTATTTATTGTCAACTCAATTGAGTGTTTCCGATATCTTAGGTTTTTTTTAATAAAATAATTAATGTCTTTTATTTTCTCTCTTGCCAATAATATTATGAACATATGTTAGACAAAAATTAATTATTTGTAAAATTTCTTTCATTACTTATTATTTACTTACGTTACGTCATTATTATTTAACTCTATTATTCATTTGTGTTTTATAGGATGTTTATAGGTATATATTCAAATATTTGACTTAAATCAAGTTCAGTATCAATGAAAAATCTGACACCAGTGTTACATACATGAAAAACAAACAAACAGTATCAATATAATTAGATAGGAAATAGCCCGGATTGTTTGATTTAAACATTAAAGTATATACGAGTATGAAACGTCTAAGTATACTGAAACTATCCCAGTATTCCCAATTTTTACGTAGGTATTTATAACAAATTTTTGCATGCCAGACTCTGGTGAAAAGTGCTTGTGTCCGTTTATTATTATAACAACCTTTAACCGCGAACGTAGGAATAATGCGACAAACATTTTGGTGCCCATTTCGCAAGCGTCGGATTTATCCGACCAAAACTATGGATATTTACAATTCCTCGCGCTGGGAGCACGACAACTGATATAAAGTCTGTGAAAGGGTAAATGATGAATTCATTCCATGATTCTAAACAACATTCCCCAAGGAACATATCATGCTCAGTATCATGTACTATGAAGTCACCTTTGAAATAGTTTTAGTATATTTTGTTAGACCCTGTAGGTATAACTATAAATTGTAGAGGTATATAGATCATCATTCAAAACTAGATACAAGAAATCTTATTGATCTAGTAGCAACCGTAATCAATTGTCGAAACTTGACTAATAGACCATCCTACTAAATTGACGTATGTCATTTCTCTTCTCATAATCGATTCCTTCAAACATGAACTCTAGGGGGTCCACCGAACCCGAGTACCGACGCAGGCGCACCATCCTGCTCACAATAAATCTTTTATAATCTTCCCCGCATTATAAAATATACATAGATCATAATAAATAAAACAGTAATAATAAAATAATAATAAATATATAAGGACAAATCCTACTGATGGGGATGGCCTCAAAGTAAGTTTCAACTTGTATTATGAGATACTAACTCAAAGATATATACTATGTTTTGACAATTTGAAAAATGCATGACACTATAACACGTTGTATAAACTTAATACGAATCAAAATCCTAATCCCAACTAATATTAAAAATGCGAAAGTGGGTTTGTATATTTGTTTGTTACTTATTCACGCTTTATCTACTGAAACAATCTTCTTCAAAACTCACATACAGATAGATAGAATTACTGAGAAGGATATTAAGGTACCTGTTATCCCGAAATATAATGTTCCCGTGGGATTTTCGATACGCGAGCGATGCCGCGGGCAAAGGCTAGTATATTATAGAATAAAGCAGCTACCCGCTGGCTGTCCATCTCGTACCAGCATTTTTTTTTAAATAAAATATACAATAGTTTTATCAATAAATATTTATAATACATATCGGTGCGAAGCTGGGGCGGGCCACTATCGAACAAACTGATAAAATTGTTAGGAACAATAACAGATAGATACTTATATCCGTTTACAATTACCACCGACAAAACTGTTAATAAATTCACTGGGAATCCGTTCTTTACAACAACAAACTATGTTTACGACCAATCCGGCGTTTTCTCATGCATTCTTATTTCTGAACAATAAATTTTATTAACACACACGTCACAATTTATTTCGTTTAGAACTACGATCGGACAATCCACGTTAATTGCTGCTTCTCTTACGTAAGGGCTCGTGGGCGTATCGAGTGGTATTTCTATGTGTTTTGAAGAGGGACAGAACAAAGGGGCCATCCATAAATTACGTTATACATTAAAGGGAAGGGAGGGGATCAATAAAATTTCACATTATGTGACAATGGGTGGGAGGGGTCATAAGGTTCGTAACGTCACAATACAAAATCTATATCTAAACAATAAATAAAACACTAAATAGCAAGAAAAAAACTATACTATATTTCCAGCTCAGGAGAGGTGGCAGCACTGTGCCAAGTAAACATTGAGCTCCGTATTATTTTACGCGGAAAAATATAAATACGCTATTACGAAGTTTAAAACCACGGAATATATTAAAGGACAATACAATAAATATGCACCAATGTTCGCAAGCTTTTTTGTGCTTTGAATAGTGAGAAATAAAACAAAAAGTGTATTTGTATAAATCGTGAATATCTCGACTAAATAGTGCAACGAACCTTACACTTCTAGTGGAAACGAAGTTTTAGTGAAATTGTGACAAACCGAGAAGAAAATCAAAGATTCAATAATTAATTTTAAATTGAATTATCAACTGCTGGACACGTAATACTAACATAGTTACCAAATATACCACAAGATGTCGCTAAGCTGTCAAAAGTGTAAACAAACGATACTAAACAAACAACTTCTAGTTTGCTCTGTATGTAAAAGCACTTATCACTTGGATTGCACGAGTGTTTCCTTTCAACGCTTTCGGATAATGTCTCCAGCACATAAAAAAGCATTTAAATGCCGTAGCTGCTATGATAAAATAACTCCTAAACCAAGCACAAGTAACTCACCGGTGCTGCCACAGCATTTAGTTTCAACTCCAACACCAGAAACTCACAGCACTACACGAGAAAAAGACAATATCACTTTTCGCCAGAAAGCTAACATTCCCACATCAAATTCTTTTGAAAACTTATGTACTGATGATGATGAATGCTCTTCTTTGACATCGACTCCGAACCATGTTAACACAAATAGAAGTTATTCCGAATCGCAATCGTATCCAGCTACTATAGAGGATCTGACGCGTAAAAATACTGTACTAGAGGAAAGACTTAAGATTGCGGATAACGAGATCGCCATTTTAGTATCAGAAAATCAGAACCTACTCAAGCGTGTCTCAGAGTATGAACTAAAGGTTCACAAGTTGTCACAAATTTGTAAGACTACCCCCAAGTTGGACGTAAATAAAAAAAATCGTAAAAGCTTGACAGCAACTGTTAAAATATTGGATTTCACTAAGGATCAATCACAAGACAAACCAGATGTCGCCACTGAGGTTAAACTGGACTATCAGCAACAAAAAGAAATACTTGAACAAAACTCGTGCGAACGCAGCGAACGTAATGCTGCTCAAACTTCAAATACGTCAATAGATGGCATTACCGGAAAAAAATTGAATCCGAAAAAGAAAAATATCCTCATAATTGGGGACGAACACCTGAGGGGACTATCAGCTGAGATTATAAAATCTAGACATGGGAAATGGAATGATGTGTATAAACCGTATGCCACCATAATGCCGGGTGCTAGCAGTACAGAGATATTGAAATATTGTAGTCATATATCCGAACAAGTCTCAAGTGATGACATAATTATATTAGGAATAGGCAACAATGATAATGACATCCACAGATTACACTCTAATATATGTATTGCTGTAAATTATTTTAAGAATACTTCTGTTTTCATAGTTCCAATAGTTCGGAACTACTATTTAAATGAAAGGACACTGAGTTATTATTTAAAGTTATGGACTAAACATTTTGACAATTGTACATATTTTGACTTAAACGATTTAATGATTCATAGTAAAAGCTTAATTGAATGTATTTGTAATAAAATAAATTTACACATTGATTATATAGATTATAAAAAAGAATTTTTATCAATTGAAAAAATTAAAAAATGGATTAGGGAGTCTAAGCAATCTCTAAATATAAATAAAAAACTACCAAGGAAAGGTACTATCCCATTTTACTTTCCTAGAATTTGTCGCAAAAGTGAGATAGAAACAAAAGACAATTCTGAAGAAAAATTTTTTCGTACCGAACTTAAAGTTTGAAAAATTCTTGATTTTTAACCAAAACATAGGAGGTATCTCCAATAAACTAGACTTGTTGGAAATAGCTATTAAAGACTTAGAGAACATGGGCAGACAGGTTGATATAGTCTGTTTGTCTGAAACATTTATCTTACAAGGCTCGGAAGAAAATATAAATATTAGCAATTTTAAGCTAATATCATCTTTTTGTCGTAATGACAAAAAACGTGATGGTACTTGTATTTTAGCGAAACCATATCTTGATGCCAGACCCTTAAAATTTATATCTGAGTTTGTTATAAAATTTTATTTTGAGTGCTGTGGTATAGAGATTTTAGGTATGGGTTTAATTATAATAAATATATACAGAATACCAAAACGCATAAAGGCCCTTGTAAATATTTTTCTGGATAATTTAGATAAACTGTTAGATCGTTTGACTAAAAAATATAAGAACAAAAAAATTGTTCTATGTGGCGATTGGAATATTGATATTTTAAAGAACGATATCTACGCCAAAAATCTATTACATATCCTGAATAACTACGGATTTGAGGCCCATATTAGATCACCGACTAGATTAGAATCATGCATTGACCAGATTGCAAGTAATATAAAAACAGCGGTTCCCGAAATTCTTGAATTGGACCTCTCAGACCATGAAACTGCGCAATTATTAACATTTAAAGTTAAAAAACAATCAAATTTTATGACTTGGTTTGAATACAAACATGACTACAGTGCCTGCAATATTCATAAGTTTCTTCAAGCTATGTCAAACATTTCTTTTTCCGATATCTTAGCATGTTCTGAGTTTACACCAGCCTTCAGGGAATTCTATGACATTCTACGTTTATTCCACGACTTATGTTTTCCCCTTATTAAAGTAAAAATAAATAACCGTTCAGGAAGAATAAGTTGGATTACTAAAGGTATTAAGGCCTCTTGTAGAACAAAACGTGGATTATATCAAAAATATAGGAAGGACGGGTTTAAAAATAAACAAATAATTAAAAATAAAATTAAAAAGTACAATAGTGTTCTCAAAAAATGTATAGCTAACGCACGTAAATTAAATAATAAAAACTACATAAAAAATAGCAAAAATAAGTGTAAAGCTTCTTGGAATATAATATCATCGACAATTTCTAATAACGTTCTCACTAATGACATAAGTAAAATTAAATTTGGTAATAATGTGTATTCAGACCCTAATGACATTTGCAATGAATTTAATAATTATTTTATAGAATTGAGGAATGGCAAAGGGCAAAGTGCAAATAATAATATTAAATATATGAAATATTTGACTAATAATAACCAAAATACAATTTTTCTTCGACCAGTCAATGACACAGAAATCTATAATACTATTATGTCGCTAAAAAACAGCAAATGTAGTGGCTATGATAATATACCGACCAAAATCCTTAAGCTATGTGCTCCATATATTTGTCATGTTTTGGCACATATAATTAATCTTTCTTTTAGTCAGGGTATATTTCCTGAAGAACTTAAGGTATGCATAGTAAAGCCACTATTTAAAAAGGGAGATAAAGACGATCCGAACAACTTTAGACCAATTACCTTACCTCCTGTGCTATCAAAAGTGTTTAAGAAGCCATTTCATACAAGACTAATGGAATTCCTGGATAAATATAATATACTGCACCCAAACCAATATGGCTTTCGAAAAGGCAGTTCTACTGTATTGGCTTGTTTTGAATTAGTCAAAACTATCACTGAAAGCATCAATAATAAGATCCCTGTGCCAATAATGTCATCATTTCTTGATATGAGCAAGGCATTCGACCTTGTCAATCAAAATATACTTTTAGATAAGCTTTTCAATTATGGCATTAGAGGTCCAGCACTTGATTGGATAAAAAGTTATTTGGAAAATCGACCACAATGCACGGAAATAGTTAAGTTTAAAAAAACACAAAATATACCAATTAAAGAGAAGTTTAGATCCACATTCAGAAATTGCAATGTGGGTATACCTCAAGGAAGTATACTTGGACCACTCCTATTTTTATTATATATTAATGACCTTCCTAATTCAACTGAACACAAAACCATAATGTTTGCTGACGACACTACTTTAATTATAAAATGTGACGATAAAGATAAATACGAAGGTGAAATAAACAATTCTCTACGCGATGTTGTCGATTGGATGGATGCAAATGATTTGCGTGTTAACTTAGACAAAACAAAATTCATCCAATTTTCATGTTACAATTCTAATCAGATGCCGATTACACTAAATTATAATAGAGACATAGTCGAAAAAGTAAACCACCACAAATTTTTGGGTATTGTTATAGATGAGCACTTGAACTGGAAGACACACATTGACCAGTTATGCAGTAAATTGAACCGCTTTGCTTTTGCACTAAGACGATTGAGGCAAACCGTCTCCGTGGAAGCTTCAATTACTGCATATCATGGACACGTGTCGTCTATACTTAGTTACGGTTTAGTTATATGGGGCAATTCTGTACACATGGAACAAGCCTTTATGGTACAAAAGAAATGTATTCGTGCTATTTGCAATGCATGGGTTGATGATAGTTGCATACCATTGTTCAAAAGACTAAACATATTACCATTGCCATGCCTTTACATTCGAGATATCTGCGTATTTGTAGAATCGCATCCGGAATTTTGGCAAAAAAGAAGCGAAGTAATTTTGAGGGTAACTCGACCTAATATCATGAATAGAATATATCAGCCTAGATGCTACAAGGATATGTATAAAAAAAATATTTTTAACATGTGTATTTACTTATTCAATTACTTACCAGCTAACATTAAATCATTGAAAGGAAGAGCGTTTAAAAAAGGACTGACAAAATGGTTACTAGAGCATTGCTTTTACTCTATATCGGGGTATATAGACTTCAGTAAGCGGAAAAAATAATATTGGAACTTATGAAATTGTATTAATTAAAATTTATTGTGTTTTCAATTGTACCCATGTAAATCATATTTTAATAGATTATTAATTTGACTACCTACATATAATTTTGCATGCCTTAGTTTAGGTTGGATACATGATACTAATTATGCAATTCACATCTTATGTACTGTATTTGAGCAAATAAATTATTCTTATTCTTATTCTTATTCTCTATCAGTATGATAAGAATGCTTTACTTGCGTGTTCAATATTTTTTTAAATAATCTCAAAATATGTGATGTCAGTAGGGGTTGGGGGTCTCAAATTGTGACAAACTGTGACAAGGACAAATGGAGTCGAAAAATCATTAAATTCATGCGACGTAATTTATGGATGGACCCAAAAAGAAAAGATAGAGTCATCATAACAAATGTGCAGTGCAGCCTCTCGAGAGGGCAGGGAACTCTTGACAATCAGCGGCTTCTTATCTGTGACGGCTCGGATCATTGTGTCTCAAATTCTTCGTGGCCGAAGTTCGAATGACGAAATGCTGGCCCGTTTTATTCTTTTACTTTCCTGCCTGCTGACGTGACGAGTGCGTTTAGAATACTTTTTGTTAAAAATCACCGGCCGCGTTTGTAAACCTCGTGCCCACAGTTAGAGATGTGCCGCTGTAAATATTCTAAATTTACGGGAATTTTCCCATTGTAAATTTACGGGAATAATTCCGATATTTCGGTAAATATTCCCAATATTTACGTACCTAAATATTTCCAATTCCAAATAAATATTTTAATATTCGGGAAATTTTTAGGGGAATATTCCCAAAGTGTCTAGACAACCCTTTGACATATACTTAGAGTGGTAACTTCAAATAATATTATCATCGCGCAAACGGCACCACAAAATTGGCATAATATGACTGTTGCATGACACAGCGTCAAATGTCGTCCAATGCCTGCTATGACGCATCAAACAGCAGCCACTGATTGGCCCAGCAATTGTCGTGAAGTAACGTCGGTCACGGTATTGGCGGACAACGAGAAGTAATTTTTAAATACCGTCTACCTGATTTTAGTGGGGTAATTTTTTGATTCTTCTTCCATGCTCTGGTCTGGGAGAAAAGAAAACACTTAGAATGTACCAGCTGCTTCTTTTCCCGCGCAGATCGTAAAAGCCGATTAAGGGAATGGGCAAAAATGAAAATCCATGCTATTATGCCTGCGGTTAGCAACCAATCATTATTTAGATTCCTCATTATCCTTATCGCCCGCCAGCACGCTAAAAGTGGCCTTTGAGTCTTGTGGCCCACAAAACCTAAAATGCTCTATCTCCCCCATTAGCATAAAGACGTGATATTATAGTTCGCTACACATCGCACGATAAATGCCTTCGTTTAAGCTATCAAATAAAAACGTTAAGGCCGTACCTAAATTTTCCGGGGTCCGGTGCCGCCTCCATTTTAAATAAATCATTTCAAAGAAAACGGAGACATCATTTAAAATTTTGCTATTACCAAGTCCTAGATAACCCTTCAAAGTATTTTATGAACTACTGTTTACAGTTTATAATCAGAACGTTAAGATTTACTACGCACATTAGCCAAAAGTAGCCGTTTTTCGCAAATGTGCGTAGTAAAGCTTAACGTTCTAACTTTAAACTGTAAACAGTAGTTCATAAAATACTTCGAAGGGTTATCTAGCACTTGATAGTAGCAAAATTTTAAATGATGTCTCCGTTTTCTTTGAAATGATTTATTTTAAACGGGGGCAGCACTGGTCCCCGGAAAATTCAGGTACGGTCCTAAAGGAATCATTCCTATAAAAAATAAATTACATGACGTAACTTTACCATAAACCACATTAGTAAAAAATCCTTCATTAACGATATTGAACGCGTAATTATATTCAGACGTAATCAATCTTTGCGAAATGATTCAAGCAAAAACTAATCATAATATACATACAGCGATGGAGGAAAAAATATTAGTGCGTCCCTCCTAAAAAGTAAAAAAAAAACTTGAATTACGAGAAAGAAAGAAAAGTGGATTCATTAATCATATTGATGAATGCATTTTGGATCACTGATACTAACATAGAGGTTCACAGTGGCGAGATTCCCCTGCCTCATGTTTGAGCGTTTCTTTTTATAACAATATAAAAATAGAGGGTGCTCTTTAGAAGCCAAATAAAAAATACATATTTTGTCATACATACCATACCTTGTTTCGTAATAAAAAGTTCAACAAATTCATACCAAAAATCTCCCATTTGAATGTCACCGCCCGCTACTGGGCTCGTGGTGGGTGGCGGCCGGCGAGCGGGGAGGGCAATAGCCGCGTGTATAGTAAATTAATTAGGTTAAATTGGGAGTTTTTTTTTTTACAAAGATAAGTCTTTTTTCTAACGGTTTTGTGTTCTATCAGTGATTCTGATTCCAAGTTTTTAATAAAGCTCAGTAAAATAAAATAAAGGAATACAAAATCGAAGCTGTATATAACGTTCAACAAAATATACTGAAACTATTTTAAGAGTGACTTCAGTCACAGAATAAATAATCACAGAATAAATAATACTAACGTACAGAAGTCTCACTCAGCAAAGAATATCTACTCAATGTGGCTAGCGAGATATGGTTTAATTTAGCACACGTCAGAACTCAGCACCTTTTCGTATAAATACCTAGACATCCATTGCAAGCCAATTTCATTCTTATTACTCTGGACAAACGATTCGTATAACTGAATTTACCACCCGGAGGGGCCGCCTGCGCGCATAGTAATAATGTAGGTACATTTTCGATACCTAAACGGCTACGTAATTCGTAGCTAAACGGGGAGTGACACAGGCCTGTCTCAGTCCATGATACTGAACAACTTTTCCCAAGGAACATATTATATCGAAATATAAAAAAATAATGTTTGGCTTTCCATACAAACTCGGATTAGCTAATCGGTCAACAAGTATGGGAGGCCAAAAAATATTTTTCATATTTCGATATATGTTTATTGGGGAAAGTGGTCCAGTATTATCGACCGAATCCACCCTTGATATAGTTTCAGTATATTTTGTTAGACCCTAGGTATACTTGTACTTGTAGTAGATGGGCAGAATTAGACATTCGGGGAATCTATTAAATAAAGAATCGGTCAAGTGCGTGTCATTTTCAGGCCACGCACATCCGAAATCACAATATGTGGAATAATTTGTTAAAGCTTCACCTAAGTTTTTTTTAAGAACTTATATTTTGTAAGATACTTCTTCGCAAACGGAGCACTGAATAGAAAAATAATCTAGACAAATTCGCAATTTTTTCGAATGACCTATCGTACCTAACGATTCCACAAATATGGAATGCACAAGAAAAAAATATCATCCCCACCTAGATACCATACCATTTTTTTTTCTATGGGTTCATTTTATTTTACCGCTTTGTCGGTGTGTTTACTATATTATCATATGCCCATGCAAAATTATATAAGGATTCCTTGTTTGGACTTCGTCACCGTATAAAGTAAGTTCGTGGAGTGATAAAAACACAAGTCAACGTGCCTAAATCTTGTGTGTTTTTTCTTATAGATTTTCAAAAAGTAATTTATATTTCAACCATTTTTTTCCTTATTTTAACGCTAAGCCGTGTGGTTCCCAGCAGAGTAGAATAGGACCACTCCAACTCTTCCCGAGGATGTCGTAGAAGGCGACTCAGGAAATACAAGATAAACAAAGCTTATGACATTAGTGAGACCTCTCCAACCCGTATGGCCTGCGTGGAGAGTGTAGGCCAAATCCAAATAGGAGTCGTGCTGCAGTGGAGACAAAAAAACGGTCAAGTGCGAATCGAACTCATACATGAAGGGTTCCGTACCTCCGTACAATGTTTAAAAACGAAATAAAACACGTTTCTTGTATGACGAGCCTCTTTAATTTTTAACTTTATCTTATTTTTAGTATTTGTTGATAATGCGGCCACAGTAATATATAGGTACTTGATCGGTTAAATTTCAAGTGTCTTGCTATTACGGTTCAAGAGGTAGAGCCCTGTAAGAGACGGATAGACAGCGAAATCTCAGTTAAAGGGTCCCGTTGGCACCCTTTGGATACGGAACCCTAAAAAGACGTGATGATGATTCTAATTTCAAGTTCCAGTTCAAGTACCTCGGGCACTGGGTGACGGATACGCTGAGTGACGACATGGAAATGGATAGGGAGCGTAGGGCGCTGTCTGTCAGGCGCGTTACGCTGTCAGTGTAATATGTTGGCTCGTAGATTTGCTAAATTAACCTTGTTCAAGGTATACTGCCAAGTATTTTATACATGCAGTCTATGGGTCAAATATGCATAGAAATCACACAGTGCCCTGCGTGTCCAATATAATAATGGTCTGAGGGCGCTTTTGGGGCTGCCGAGATACTGCTCCGCATCGGGTATGTTTGCAGAAGTTAGGATGGACACCTTCCAAGCCATAGTGCGAAAGAGGGTAGCCGCCCTGATGCGTAGGATGGCCTGCAGCTCCAACAGCCTCCTCACCATCATTGCTGGCAGGGTAGATGGGCCCATTTTAAAGCACTGGCACTGGTATGACTCTCCATAGATTCAGAGTAACATATATACCTACTACTACTACAAACAAAACAATTTGTGACGGTCCACGTGTAAAGGTACCTTATGGACGGTGGCGCTTAGGACGTTTAGAAAAACAATTCGTACAATTAACTTAGCTTGAATAAACACAATGTCGTAAGTGCCACCGTCCACAAGGTACCTTTACCCGTGTAACGTCACATTTATCTGTACACACTTCGATGTGTGAGTTTTATACTTAGGGTCGCACCGCAGAAATAATTTAATACTTGCCTACTAACGAGTTCGACATATTTACGAATATATCTTTCCATACCGGGAGATTTGCGAACACTATGACGTAAAAAATATTCTGTTTTATATGTATTAAATGTTACAGAAAAGTCGCAAACAGCTACATAATATCACTTCACAAATATTTTTTATTATATCCATTGTCCATTTCACCATAAGTTCACTTTACTGATTATTATTGAGTAATTTATAATGTAACGCACTAAATTCACTAATTCACCATTGTAATATAGTAATTTTCATAATCGGCGAAAAACTATACGGTAATTATTTAAATAAATTCAATAAAAATAAACAAATGTTTATCTTATCACGCTTCTACGTACGGCTTGTCAAGTTGTCATTGTCAACAATGGCATTATAGCACTACACTATAACTCTACTCTGGAAATCTACTTGGCATCTGCGTGTATGTGATTAACTGTGTGCGAGGAGCCTATGTATTTTTACCGGTTTGTATTGCTGTCGATTGATAATCCCTCTCGCTCTTGTGTATCTCCCGCCAATGCGAGAGAGCGAGAAGGGTATATATATCAAAATGGTTGCTGGGTAATAACGTGAAATTATATTGTTGCTTTGCTACCTGTTTTTATCATTTGGAAATCTATGAAATATGTGTTCTTTGTTGTAATCGGTGGATAAACAATTATTAAATGCATCTTCTCACCATGTTGGTTACTATTGATTGACAGTTCTCAAGGCAAGATACGTCGTGTATTGCATGCGACTAGTAACTAAACCCTAGTTTAGAGCACAGAAAGGTACAGAAAGTGGGGGGGAGAAGTGCGGGGACGCCAATTTGCGGGAGACGCTGTGAGATTCCATTCTGTTTGACTCTTATGTATTCTGTGGCACTGGTCCCAACTTCATGCGAGTATTAACCGCGTGAACACATACTAACATAGACAGTAAGATCAATGTCAATAACACTATGGATTTCTTTGTCCGAATTAAACAATTATTATCAATTATTATTAGATCCTAATATATAACCTCTAACAAAATATACTGAAACTATTTTAAGGGTAAATTCAGTCCATGATACTGAACAACTTTCCCCAAGGAACATATATCGAAATAAGAAAAATAATTGTTGGCTTTATAATATAAAGTCGGATCAGCTGACCGGTAAAATTTTTCTACTTATTTATATGTATAGTATATGTAGCGTATATATATGTATGTAGGTATATGTATAGCATATACCTACATATATATTTATTTATGTAACAATGTACATTGTGTATTTTATGTATACTACAATTTATCTTGCAACCCACATTTAGACTTTCTGTATAACCCAAAGGTTGACTGGTAGACAACGCTTTTAGCGTTAAGTTCGCCTATTGTTCTGTACAATTTGTATTTGATGGACAATAAAGATTAAATAAATAAAATAAAATAATAAATGTACGGAAGCCAAAAATTATTTTTCATATTTCGATATATGTTCCTTGGGGAAAGTTGTTCAGTATCATGGACTAAATTCACCCTTAAAATAGTTTCAGTATATTTTGTTGCACCCTGTATATCTAATACTAATATTTTTTACAGGTTGAAATCGTCATCCTGGACAAGAACGACAGTCCTCCAGAGTTCAAGAATATTCCCCATGCCTACATGGCGTCTGAAGACTTGGCTCCTGGGCAGCGGATCGCCATGATCGTCGCAGAAGACCCTGACACGATCGGCAGCATAGTTTACAGTATCCAAACGGAGGAACCCCTGCCTTTCCTACTGGATTCGCGCACGGGGCTGCTTACTTTAAAAGACCCACTGGATCGGGAGACCATACCGGAGTATCGAGTGACCATCAGGGCGGACGATGGCGTCCAGTTCACAGATGTCATTGTTGTTGTTCAGGTTTGTTGTTCACCTTAGTAGCCGTCTAGTACTAATATCTTTTTAGAAACACATTTATACAGGGTTAATTTTAAACCACCAGCAACATTTTTAGAGCTAGGTCAGTCCGTGATACTGAATCACTTTCCTTAAAAACAATTATGTATCGAAAAACAAAAAAAAAATCGGCTTCCCATTCAAATCAGCGCTCAGCCAAATGGTTTTTGTATGGACGAAACTTTTTTTATTGATTTGCCATAATTGTTTTATGGAAAGTACTTCTGTATCACGGATTGAACTTGCTCCAAATACGTTGCGGGGGTTTAAAAAGTAACCCTGTATGGAGCTGGGTGCACAATTTGCAATACTGTGAGTGTTTTTGAAAAATCACAGTTTAACCTCAAAAAATTTACATAAAAATCTTAAGGATTTTCTACAGATACCCACAATAGCCAAAACACGATTGAGCATTTTTGACTCGATAGAAAAAAATCACAAACATACCTCTAAATTTGCCTAAATTAGCCTTTAATATACATATTACTATTTTATACAATCACCTTTTTTATATGAAAATTATACCAAACAAAATTATTATCTAAATATCTATCCGGTTTGGCTACAAAAAAAATTATAAATATAATCCAAAAAAAAATTATAAATAAAACACAGTGAAATATTCGCCGAGAGTAAACAAAGGCCCGGAGCCGTGCTCGACGATATTTCGCAGTGATTTTTTTTTCAATTATTTTTATAATTTTAGTATATTTTAGTTTGCCTAAATTTGCCTTTATATTATGTAAATGTCGTAGTTGGATGGTATAAACCGCTACTTCACGAAACCTCTAGTTGTTTGGCATGGCATTACAGTTCGGTTTTGTTAAACAGCCGAATATCGTTCAGCTGGATTGTCTAAGATTACGCAACGTGTTACGTTCATTTAAACCGCTAACCACGTTTTCAAATGGCTAGCGGTTTTGTAAAACAGTAGCGGTAATCCGCTGTTTGACGAAACCGTTAAACAATCCAACTGCGACACATGCATGATAAGGATTTGGTGTAGGGTTACCATAATGAAATATAACTGGGTGTCTATTAGAATACAGGTTTTTTCGACATCGAATTTCATTTCCCAGACAACTATTCCACGATTTTTATTGCTATAGGTTTGCCCTAACCTAGTAAAATAGATAGAACTTTTCTAGCACTCGCCTGCCGCTGCCGCGGCACGCTCGCTTTGCTCGTCCGCCATTGCCACTCCGTAGGCATTCTACATTGTATATAATTTCTTTAGATAGAATTATTCAACAACTTCTGTAGCCGCATTGATGAATACAAGTCGTTCATTCCATCCTGCGTATTAGGGTTCGCTGTTTTACAAATCCGAGCTGTAATGCCAAACAGCTAGAGGTTTAGAGAATTAGCGGATTATACCATCCAACTGCGACATATATATATTATCGTCGAGCACGGCTCCGGGCCTTTCTTCGCTCTCGACGAATATTTCACTGTGTTTTATTTATTATATTTTTTTTTGTATTATATTTATATTTTTTTATAGCTAAAACGGATAGATATTTAGATAATAAATTTTTTGGCTTAATTTTAATATAAAAAGGTGATTGTATAAAATAGTAATATATAACGTCTAACAAAGTATACTGAAACTATTTCAAAGGTTGATTCAGTCCATGATACTGAACAACTTTCCCCAAGCAACACATACCGAAATATGGAAAATATTTTTCTGCTTTCCATAGAAACTCGGATCAGCTGATCGGTCAACTTGTATGGGAGGCCAAAAATTATTTTTCATATTTCGATATATGTTCCTTGGGGAAAGTTGTTCAGTATCATGGATTCAATCTACCCTTGAAATAGTTTCAGTATATTTAGTTAGACCCTGTATATTACGAGTATAAAGGCAAATTTAGCAAATTTAGGGGGACGTTTGTGATTTTTTTCTATCAAGCCAAAAATGCTTACTCGTGTTTTGGATATTGTGGGATTGTGGGTGTCTGTAGAAAAGCTTTAAAATTTTTATGTAAAATTTTTGAGGAATAAACTGTAGTAGTTTATTTACAGTGATTTTTAAAAACACTCACAGTTCTCTTGGCTCTGAACTCGCGGGGCCTTAAGAATCTCCTTACCCTAGACTTTCCCATACAAACGTAGTCTACGTTTTATTTCGAAACGACATGTCAGATTTCGGTAAAAATTTGTATTTTTAAAGAAATTGCATATATCTAGGGTTATAATTGGTTTTCACAGTCAAAATATGAACTTGAAAGAAAATATAAGGGTTTAAAAGTTTTCCATACTAATGGTCAAAAATGATATAATGCACTATATTTTCTTTCAAGGTCATATTTTGACTGTGAAAACCAATTATAACCCTAGATATGTGCAATTTCTTTAAAGTTACAATTTTTTACCAAAATCTGACATGTCGTTTCAGAATAAAACGTAGACTACGTTTGTATGGAAAACTCTGATTTTGTTTTGGGTAAGGGGACTCTTAAGGTACAAATATTTTAACACATTAACTACTGTTAATGTGTTAACTGTACTCAGTTACCAGACACAATAGAAAAGCAATTGTTTGTGAATCCATGTGGGTTCGTGTGGTATACGGACTGTTGATGTGTTAAGGTTGGTGGTGTTCCATCTTTTTGAACAACCCACGTGCTCGAGTTACTATGGGAAGTGATTTTTGTGCGTATATACATCAGAAAAACTTAACCGTCCTTCTGGCGGTAAAAACGAAGTCTACTTGTTTAATTTAAATTTAAGGTTATTTATAATATCTCTTAATAGTACTTACCTAGTCACTTTGTTTGTTATCTCATAATTTAAATTGAATTTTTATTTCCCTATAAGCTGAAATGTTTTCATTTTTTTATATTGCATTACAATTGGAAGTGCACTCACGGCGTTACGTGAGGGTCGTGGGTTCGAGTTCTACTCGTGGCGGATTTTTTTCATCTCAAATGTTCAATTTGGATGAAATGTTTTCAGCCTATTACGTAAATTTTTATCTGTAAAATCACTTGCTTACAAGAGATTATTTTTCCTTACATATATTACATGTTTTCAAATATTAACTGTCATGCTAAGGTAATATACCTATTTCCTTAAATGATTCTCTGAGTGAGTCTCTCGGTTCTAAGCCGTTAGTGGCATGTAGTATTTCCGTTTTTGTAAATAATATAAGTATAGTCTTGATTAATGTTTACTGCTATCCCCCATAAAAGTATCCCGTATGTAAGACATTAGATTGTGCAAGTAACTAAAGTAGACTTGTCTAGCAGTTGCTACATCTGCTATATCTGTCAATTGCCTCTTACTCTTTAACAGATGTACTTCTACCACAGAAGACAGTAAGAGTATACAGAACGGAATCTCCTAAGGTACGTGCAATATGCGTTCCCGTTCCCCGTCCCCGCACTTCTCCTCCATTCTTGTGCGGCCGCGTGCACGTGCAGTGTGTGTTCACCCGCTCTCGCCCCTCAACAAGGCGAGATTGGGGGAGAGGTGCGGGGACGGGGAACGGGGATGCATATTGCGCGGTATCTTAGGAGATTCCGTTCTCTACATACGTTTATTAAATATTACATATCATCTTCATCTCATCTTAGCGGATTCCTGACTGCATCCATAGCAGTGCTGCTTTGAAGACCGGGGTGCGCTTTCCAGCTTCTTTTCCTTCAAAGATAATGTCCAAATAAAAAGACAATCGATGAAGTGAGTGTGGAGAAGTAAGGGAAGGAACTATTTCAAAGACTTGGCTGTGGTTTAACAACCGGCCGTTTGTCTGACGCCTTGGAAATGCATATCACTAGTCACCCTGACTAATTATTGAAAAATCTTTTCAGGTGACGGATACCAACGACAATCCTCCTGTGTTTAAGGAAAATGCCTATTCGTTCGATATCCCAGAGAATGCGGGCAGAGGCACAGTGGTGGGCATGGTGGCAGCCATTGACCTGGACTCAGGACACAACGCTCAGCTCACGTACACCGTCATATCAGACTGGGCCAACGATGTCTTCTCGTTGAACCCCCAGACGGGTGTGTTGACTCTTACGGCGAGACTGGATTATGAAGAGGTAAGAATTAAGATTTATTTTAAAAAAATTGGCGTGTGTAGGGCCTTGCGTCAACGGATGCCCGCACTCAAACGCACGCCTGCGGACCCATTTGTGAATAATATATAGAGCTACGTCAGCGTTCTACTTAAGGCCCTACGTGAATATTCCGGGGTCCAGTGCTGCCCCCATTTTGAATAAATTATTTGAAAGGAAACGGAGATATCATTTAAAATTTTGTTTCTACCAAGCCCTAGATAACCCTTCAAACTATTTTATGAACTACTGTTTACAGTTTAAAGTGAGTTTTCTTTACACATTCGCGAAAAACGGCCATTTTTGGCAAATGTGCGAAGAAAAGCTTCACGTTTTCACTTGAAACTGTAAAACATAACAGCACTGGAGCCCGAAAAATTCAAGGAGAAGAGTACGCAGGGCCTTAAGGAGAAGAGTGCGCAGGGGTGGCGCCCTCATTTGAAAAAGATATAGTTTTAAAAACTATACCCGACTACGGAATCATTTTAATATAGCCTATGACACTCTAGTGGTCAGACGAATCTAACCACGTATAATTTATTAAAATAGATTTAGCTGTTTAGTAGTTACGAGGGAACATAGAGTCGGACATACATATACCCCTCCTTTTGGGCTTTGTAGGGTTAAAAACGTTTTCTTAGAAATAAATTATTTTATGAACAACCGTTGAAAGTATTCGGTTTGTCCTTCTAGCTTTAAAACGTGTTTCCGTCAAAGCTGGCCCCTTTTTGCGGTACGCGTTTTGTAGCTTGCTAGAATGACTAGAAATATTTCTCAACGGTTGTATATAAAACAATGAGGGTGCTATGTATTCTTTATTTCTCCCAAATAACCTGCACCATTCCACCATCGGACAACACGACGTGGACAGGGATTCTACCCATTTGTGGTTGATATTCCACCTCATCGTACCTCTCGATTCGCCTCCTCCTTTATTGTGCGAACCGCTAAGGTGTGGAATTCCCTCCCTACGTCGATGTTTCCCCATAAATATGATTTAGGGATTTTCAAGGCAAGAGTGAATAGGCATTTTTTGAGTCTGCGTGTCAAACGCACTAAAATCCCTAATAAAAAAAATTAAAATAAATAACAATTTTATTATTAAAAATTTGATGAGCAGATTTTTTACTTATGCTAAATTATTAATTAAGTAATTATTACACGATCACTATTATACAAGCGTTCACGTGGTCGGTCTTCAATGAGGTGGTTAGATCTCGTCAAAGCTGTAACACAGTGCCCAGCAACTTAATGCTCCAAGAAAGCCGCAGACAAAGTTACGTGGAGAAAAATAGCAAAAGCAGCGGCCATGGACGAACAACCGAATCCATAATCACGACCACTCTGTCAAGAGTGTACGACTAAGAAGAAGAAGAAGAATTGTACAACACGTAGTGGGAGACCGGTGCCATAAATTAGCTAGGCAAAGACTGTATTTTAGGTTACGTCTCATTCCAAGGAAAGTTTACACAGCTATATATCTACAAAACAAACAAACATATATATCTACCAAACAATTGTAGGGAGGAAAATATATAACATATAGCCAAACACAAAATATTATGTAAAAAACAAAAATAATTAATTAAAGAGGTCTAGTCAAGCAAATCCTATGTATATACACGATATAAATCTGAGTCATGTTAGTTACGAAGCTTATAATTTCTGTATATTTATATATATATATTTTTTTTAAATATTTATATTGTACTTCATCGATTTCATATAAACTGCTTAATTATATAGTTAATTTATCGCCGACATTTAAGGCAGCAGATTTTAATGAAACTACATATAGTATACGAATATATTCGTAATGAGATTAACTGGACCACTCCAGCAATTAAAAACACTTTAAATTAATTAAACGTCTTGGCGATCAGTAACCGACCATTTTTACTATTCAAGTACATGTGTATATGTATATATATATATATATATATATATAAATATTTTTTTTTTTAGTAATTAAGGGTTTTTGACTTTAATACATTGTAGGACACACTACGTCTATATAGACTTAATCATCATCAGGTCAGCATGACCCTCTCTGTACTACTAGAGCCATATACTCATATTAGCTAGAGCAGTTAGAGGATTTTGCCTTCATTCTCCACGCTGCCTAGACGGGTTGGATAGGTCTCATTAATGTTTATTAGGCAGCCCTGTTTTCTAAGTCCTCCAAGTCTTCCATTGGATGTCGTAGAAAGCGTTCTACGACATCCAATGGAAGACTTGGAGTGGTTATATTCTACTCTGCCGGGTAAATAAATTGTTATTTCTGTTGTGTCAGGCTTAGTGTCCAGCAATGTGTAAAAAAAAGTATTGTCGTTAAAAATAATCTACACAGTCTTTTGATTTTTAAAAATACGTTTACCGTATCGGAATAATTACTTATTTTAGTACATGTTTATCTGGCCTTGACATATCTTTAAAAATAAGAGCTTGCTGTGAGATGTAAAATAAGTACCTAGTCCTTCCGTGCCTTGAGGTAATTGAACCAGTCTTGATTGATTCGACGCCACATTGATTACAAGTGTCCAATAAATAACCTTATTGCATGTTGTATTTACAATGAATCGCTTTAACTTTTAACTACAATGCAGTTTATTTTAACTGACTTGAAATGTCTACATTTGCATCATATGGAAAATAATATGATGCTCCGCTATGTAATTCGCTGTGTGATAAATAAATACCTAGTTATTAGGGTTCCGTAGCCTGACACCTGATAAGGTTCCTTATGGATTCGTCATGTCTGTTTGTCTTTCTGTCCGTATGTCACAGCCACTTTTTTCCGAAACTATAAGAACTATACTGTTGAAACTTGGTAAGTAGATGTATTCTGTGAACCGCATTAAGATTTTCACACAAAAATAGAAAAAAAACAATAAATTTTGGGGGTTCCCCATACTTAGAACTGAAACTCAAAAATTTTTTTTCATCAAACCATCCAAAATGATATTGAGGTTTATAATATATTTTTTTCTAAACTGAATAGTTTGCGCGAGTAACTAAAAAAAATATATGATGTACATTACCATGCAAACTTCCACCGAAAATTGGTTTGAACGAGATCTAGTAAGTAGTTTTTTTTAATACGTCATAAATCGTAAACCGCTTGTTGCTTGCTGCTACGGAACCCTTCATGGACAAGTCCGACTCGCACTTGGCCGCTTTTATTTTATTATTTAGGTATCTAATTACTTTCTTATGTTACTTATATACTTGTATAGGTATATATACCTATCGATATACTAATTTTGTCTACTCAGTATTACTTATTTCTGAAAATCTGATTTGGCATTCGTTCGCAAGCTTTACATGGTATATTGTGATAACATTGTATCTATTAGGCATAATATAGTATATATGTCGCAGTTGGATGGTATAAACCGCAAATTCACTAAACCTCTAGGTGTTTGGCATTACAGCTCGGTTTTGTTAAACAGCTGAACATCGTTGAGCTGGATTATCTATGTGTCACGTTTAATAAACCAGCTAACCACGTCTAGATCGCAGAATAGGTTATTTGCAGGCATGTTATAAACAAACAAATTTATGACGGGGCATTAAAATAAAACCTCAATTCAACTTCTTACTATGTAATCTAGTCTCCAATATAATAGAACACCAATAAAGAATGATACAAAGTTCGATTCAAGTGGATACAGAAAAGTATGTAATCTCAATGGTGGCGTAGTGGTTTCTCTTCCTTTATTTGATTCACGTTAATTCTCCTTATTACAGGAAGGCGGGCGTCGAAATAACTATATGGGAACCAAGCTGAAGCTCTGCTTTATTTTTCCTTACCATTTGCAGTCCAAAATCATAAACGATGTCTCCGATATCTCTCGATGAAAACAGCTTACTCTCGGAACGCTGTGAAGAATTCCGAACTTATCTACAATCTTACGTCTTGCGCCGCGGCATTGATGAATACAAATCATTTATGCCATTCTGCGTATGAGGTGTCAGTTATTTAACGCTGTTTTACGAAACCGAGCTGTAATGCCAAACAGCTAGAGGTTTAGTGAATTAGCGGATTATACCATTCAAGTGCGACATATATATGCATAGTATAGTAGGTATACTGACAAAGATCTTGCGGTGCGTAGGCGACAGTATAAATGATTTTCTTACGGCGTTATTTCAGCAAAGGCAAAATTATTATTTTTTTAAGAAAAAAAACTACAATAAATGTAGTTTTTTTCTTAAAAAAAATTATAATTTACAAATAAATAAACATAACACGTAGTTAATGTAGGGAAGTACACAAAAATAATTAAGTTTTGTAATGTAGGTAGGTATATCAGGCGTGTAATAAAAAATCTTTTTTATTAATGGGAAGCGACTACACTTCGCACATGTCAATCATAATTCATAAGCTATTTTTAAACTGGCTATGTAGGCAGGTACTCAATTCTGCCTTGTTCTGCCTGTGAGAGTAAGTGCTTGGGGCCATAGGTACATTGCGGTTGAAAGAATTATCGTAAGATAGATCTAGAGGGGCGTTGACCGCTGGTGTTGCTCTACTGAACGAAGACGATAGTCTGAATTCTAAAATAAGTTATGAGTAGAGTGGGATTATATAATAAATAATATATATATTTTTTAACAAAAATGTAACCGACTAATTTTTCTCTCAGGAGTTTCTTCCATATCTCCAAAGATCTTTATCATGTCTTCACCAACATAATATGGGACTAAGTTGGTAGTATGATTTCGAATAATAAAAGAATCATCAAAATTTGTTCACAATTGGCGAAGATATTATGTAACAGACAAACAAAAAAATAAAAATAAAAACATGAGGGTCGAATTTATAACCTCCGCCATTTTTAAAGTAGGTTAAAAAGTAGACACCAGACTTTTTTACGATAATTATTTAAAACAAAAAAATGACGATAATTATTTAAAATTTTGCACTACGTCGCAATTTTTGTGAATTTTAACTACTTAATTTGATAAACTAAATTATGGGTCCAATTTTCGAATAATCTATCTGACCGACAAATTATTACTTTTCTTGGTATCATTCCTATCATAGGCGCTTTCGTTACCTACTAAGGTTTTGCTGTTTTTTTTATGTTGTTTGTCATCGACGTCGTCGGTGGCCTACCTTTTTGTGGTCATGGCACGACACTTAAAAAAAAGTATTTCTGAATAACATTAACAATAGCAGCTTGGACAACTATGTATGTATGGTAACTGGTATGGCCCCTCGTTTTATGATACATTTGGCTTGACAGCTTAAAAGCATATTTATCCGGTTTTTGCGGGACCTCCACCGTAACTGCCTGACCATCAAAGCTGTAATAGCTGACATGTCGTTAAAGTTCTATGGGCATAAATCAAAACATGATTTGTATTTACTTGGGTACATAAAGATTTTATATTACCTACCTAGATTACTTTCTTCTCGAAGTATACCTACTTTCTTTATACAACCACAGAGTACGTAATAATACCAACCAAGTACAGGGTTTTTTTCTTAAATATCCCTCGGGAATCATCGCATTTCAGAATACAAACGAATGCCAATTTACATGTCCGTCAATCACTTTTATCGTGTTTAATAATTTGAATTCAGAACTAAAATGGAAATTTAGGGGAATATTTACGGAAATATTAAGAATATTCCTGTACATTTACAATGGGAAATTTCCCGTAAATTTGGAATATTTCCAGCGGCACATCACTAGTTATGTCACAACACGTCGCCAATTCGATCTTTCAACCGCTGCGTTCTTGATTGTACTCCAGGATAGTCGCAGCTAGCTTAACTGAACACAAAGCTCTAAAACTTGCAACATAATTGGACACGAAGCTCTTATATTAATTCGTTGTATTAGCAATTAACGATATTTTAATACAATCAAGTAGCAAAGATTGAACCACTTAACTTGTGCTGATAAATTCGATAAAAATCCGCCGAATAAAAACAGTCCATTGTTTGCTTAAATTCGGCCAAACGTACTGAAGGCGTGGTTCGCCTCGACGCATCAAATCAGCCGGCCCTGTTAATTAGTAAAAACATTTCGTACATTCGTTTTGTCGACCGCCTACCAATTCCGCGTACACCACTAGAGAGCTGCTAATTTCATCCCAGTATAGTTTTTTCGCGTCGCGTTTCATATTCGGCATTTGGCCACTCGATCCGCCATCGAAATTAAGGCTCGAACAATGTCTTACAAAGCGGCCGTCCGCAAAACATCCAGGGCCGGATTCCGAGGCCGCAGCCTGTTTTTTAAATCGTCATCTTGCTTCGCGAACCGCGAATGTGGGAGCCTGTCATACTTGGCAGTCTGAAGTAATATTGTGTAAAACATCTCGGAGTAGGTCTTGTTAAATGTTAAGTAAGGTTAAATCAGTAAGGTCAAATGAGTTAAATCTTATCTGAGTCTTGCGGCCCTGGGCTCTGTCTGCTTGGAGCCGCAAGACCCAAAATGCTCTGTCTGCCCTAATTAGGGATAAAGACGTGTTGGTGTATGTTATGTATGTATGTATGAAGCCATGCATCATCAACGACTCTACGTATACACCTACTTACTTAAAAAGTTATTAGTAGTACACTAGCTGTTTTTTAGGATTCCGTACAAAAAATGAAAAAACGGAACCCTTAAAGGATAACTCGTGTGTCTGTCTGTCCGTCCGTCTGTCACAGCCAATTTGCTCCGAATCTACTGGACCGAATCAGGTAAAATTTGGTAGAATGTTGTAATCCTATGACCCAAACACACATGTGCAAAGTAAATATTTTTTTTTTAAATAAGGGTCATTTTCGGGGGACAAATTAGGAAATTAAAAAAAAAGTTTTGCAAACCTTACTGTGTCATATATTAAATGAAAGGGCTTGTTATGAGGATCTGAAACATATTTTTGTTATTATTGTAAAATGAATAGTTTTGATTTTATTCATGAAAGAAGACGAAAATTGACCAGACAAAATATACTTCATTGCTTGTAGATTGCAGGAGAACCTATAAGAATTCAATCAATTGTACGGAACCCTCTCCACGCGAGTTAAACTCGCACTTGGCCGGTTTATTATGTTATAAGTACGACACGTAGTAACATGTCGTACAATATAAAAATTTGTGTATAAATAAATGAAATGTACCTACCTACTTACACGTTACCCAATACGAATAGTCGAATAACTTTCATTATTAAAATGACGAAAAAATTCTCTTGCTCTTTGACCGAACGTACTTATATTTTTTCACTGTTATATTAATGAGTACCTATTGATTGTATTTTCAATAGAGATGTGAACTGGGTTAAAAATAAATTATTTTGTACTGATAAAAAATAAATAGTTACAAAATAATGTCACTTGTTTGACATCTATTGAACGTAATTTTCAGATTTGATAATGCAGGAAAACTGATATCAAAAGCGCTATTTGACTCCAAAAATATTTAATTTGACTTTTGCAAACTATTTGATAAGTTTTTTTTAATTGCTTTTTTAAAATTTTTTCAGACGCAGCATTATATTTTGGTGGCACAAGCACAAGACAGCGGCAACCCCTCTCTCTCGGGGACAGTCACAGTGTACGTCAACGTAGTGGATCTGAACGACAATGCACCCATATTTGACCCCATGAGTTTCTCCAACGAAATCCTGGAAGATGTGCCTGTTGGGACTTCGATTGTTGCTGTGAGCGCTACTGATTTGGATTCAGGTACTACTGGACTTTACAACGTGTACCTAATTGACATATGCGTAATAAATCGAACCATGGGCTATACTTGATCACTATAGTATAATGGATATTAATATAACATCAAAAAAAAAACTACATTTCCATACAAATTGCCCGGGGCGGCTGCACATCTTTGTATAGAGATGTCGAATTTGATTTTTGTTTTAACTGTTATTTTAATATTATTAGGTACTTATACTATAGTGATCTAGTATAGCCCGTGGCCCTTGATTCGATTTATTACGCATATCTCAATTATTACACGTAGTCGCAACACAATTGGGTAGATGACTGGATCAAAAATAAATTATTTGGTACTGTTAAGGTGAATTTAACAAGCACAAGTGGCACCCTCTGAATCTGAATTGCTGTAAGACGTAAACACGTCAAAGTGTTAAGCGATACTAAATTCTTTAAAAATTTCAATTTGACATATGAAAAATACGATACAATATGAAATTGTAATCTGAAAATGAAATGAAATGTTTTAGATCCATTGCGCAGGGTCGAACTTTTTTTTCTTTTGCTATTATTCGGTAAACTTATATTCTTCTTAGTTGCATATGTATGACTTGGTTTATAATTTTATGCTATAACTGCTTTATTAGATATTCCACAGGAACGGAATGGAATACGGAATGGGCATAAACACACAAAGGAATGTTCTATTCTAAATAGTATACGCAATACATAAGCATTTTGTCACTGTTTATAGATACACTATCACGTCTTTATACCTAACGCGGCAGACAGAGCCAAGAGCGTTAAGGCCCAAGCCACTTTTAGCGTGATAGTGGGCATGAAGGTAGAAAAGGGTAATCATAATAGTGATGGGTTGCTAACCGCATCGCCTATTATATGATTCAGATTCTCGCCCATCCCTCGATCGACTTTTACGATCTGCGCGGGAAGACAAGCAGCTGGTACATTCTATGTTTTTTCTTTTCTCTTTTTCTTTTTCTGTCACTGTTTATCATTCTTGATTGTGCTTAACGTGACCTTTGAGTCACAAATCCTTGCTTCTGTTTTAATAGAGATAGATGCGTAATAAGTATGTAACTAAGTATTTTGTTAAAAAAATACATTAGTTTAAGCAGTCTTACTTATTTCCTATACCTTGTGGCCTTTGGGCCTAGCTGCAAGATCTATCTACCCCGTTAGGGTTAAAGACGTGATAGTGTCTGTGAAATAATGTATTTAAACAAAAAACCAATAAAGAATAACCTTAATGAAATCATGACTTGTTACTGATTCTAGGCCTAAACGGTAAACTAAGCTACAGCATCACGTCTGGAGATGAAAACCAGGATTTTCAAATAGCAGATAACGGAACCGTGTTTACTGCAAAATTGCTGGACCGTGAAGCTCTTCCTATATACAACCTGATTGTTACTGCTAAAGACTCCGCTAAATTTCCAGAGCCACAACTGTCTTCCACCGTACAGGTATCATTTGCTTTCAATTTTCATTTGTTTTAGAAAATATGAGACTAAGAAAATTAATCTTCAATAACTAATTTATCCAAATTGCATAATCTCTGTTCACTCTTTTTAAAAAAATATACTTATAGGCAATAATAATATTTGAATTCATTCGTTTTATAGGTTACAATACAACTAAAGGACGTAAACGACATGGCACCTGAATTTATTTCTCCAAACACTACTACCGTTTCTGAAAATATACCCCTTAATACGGTGGTAATGACAATAAAGGCTGTTGATAAAGACGAAGGACGAAACGGATATGTTGAATATTTTATAAATCCTGATCCGGAAATCAACGGTTTTTTCTCTTTGGGTAATGTTGACGGAATTTTGAGAGCTACTGGAAAACTCGACAGAGAACTAAAGTCTAGCTATTTGTTTACTGTGACTGCTAAAGATAGAGGTGATCCGCCTAACATGACTCAAATGAAACTACAAATCAGCATTTTAGATGAAAATGACAATAGTCCGGTTTTTGATCCTAAACAATATAGTGCATCTGTTTCTGAAAATGCTAGTATAGGAGCTAGCGTTTTGCAAGTAAGTTTTTACAATTATCTTTTTTTTAATTTAATATTCTTTATTAGCCGTGTGATTCCCGGCAGTGTAAAAAAGGACCTCTCCACGTCTTCCAGTGGATGTCGTGACTTGGGAAACGCAAGCTAAACAAAGCTTATAAACATCAGTGAGACCACTCCAATCCGTCTGGCCAGCGCGGAGTGGGTAGGCCAAATCCTCTGACTGCTTTGGCTAATACATGCCTCTGGTAATACAGAGAGGGTCGTGCTCCTGCAGTGAAGACTAAAAAAAAGACCTGATGATTATTAATATTATTTATTGAATGTTGTCTTTAGTCATTTGTGCAGCGACTATATCATCTTTCAACCAACCCGTTTGCCAGCATGGTAATATTGGCCAATTCTCCCTTTATTTGAGAGTGACCTTTAGTCTAGCAGTAGACTTACCGCTGGACTAGCAGTAGACCTAATATAGGTTAAACAAAACGAGTATTCTCATTTGGACTGCAAAGATAGTATATTTTTGAAGCAAGTTATGTAGTTATGTTAATTTGATTGATTTTTATTTAATTATTTTTGTAGGTGCATGTTTTAGTTGAACTTAGTCGGAATTTTTGTAATAATAATCTAAAATATTTTTTTCAGGTATCAGCTACTGATATCGATGATAATGCGAATGGAAGAGTCAGATATTCAATAGCTTCTGGTGATGAAAATAGAGATTTTAGTATAAGTGAAGATACTGGTGTAGTAAGAGTAGCGAAAAATTTAAATTTTGAGAGAAAATCACGTTATATACTATCAATAAGAGCTGAAGATTGTGCAAAAGACGACGTTAGATTTGATACAGCTGAAATATCTATTTCTATCCAAGATATAAACGATAATCCACCGACGTTCTTAGATTCTCCGTACTTGGCTTACGTTATGGAAAATGTAATACCACCTAATGGTGGCTATATAATAACAGTTCATGCTTATGATGCCGATTCACCGCCATTCAATAATCAAGTCCGCTATTTTATTAAAGAGGGTGATGCGGATGTATTTAAAATAAATGCATCATCTGGCCAAATATCTTTATTGAAAACATTAGACCGAGAAGCACAGGATGAATACACACTTGCTCTTGTTGCAATGGATACAGGTAAGATTTCTTGTAAACTCACTGGCACTCAGTTGTAATAATACTCGTAAATTATATTAATAACGTACTCAATTTGATAATTTTGCCCACAGGTTCACCTCCTTTAACTGGTTCTGGAACAGTCAAAGTTATAGTACAAGATATTAATGATAACAGTCCAGAATTTGAAAGACAAAGCTACAAGACTACAGTCAAAGAAAATTTACCTCCTGGAACAATTATTTTACATCCTAAAGCTACTGATCAAGACCTTGGAAATAATGCTAGAATAAGATATAGTCTTCTTGGTGATAAGTCTGAACGGTTTCAAATTGATCAGTCAACAGGCATAATTACTACTAACGCAAGTCTAGATAGAGAAGAATGGGATATTTATTATTTGATTATTATGGCGCAAGACTCTTCAACTACGGACCCACGAACTGCAACTGCAAATCTTACAATTATAATAGAAGATGAAAACGATAACACTCCCACATTTGCTTATCCAGTTTATGAAGCGCAAATTTCGGAGCGAACTGTTAAGGGTGACTTTGTTTTTGGAATTAAAGCAAATGACAATGATATTGGTTTAAACAAAAAGATTATTTATGATTTAAAAGGAGAACATCAAGATTTGTTTAGCATAAATAAAGAAACTGGAGTTATAAAAGCAAAAGATAATATAATAAAGCATAGGGGGAAAATTGGTTCCGTTTTTAATCTAATAATAGTTGCAACAGATAGTGGTATTTCTCCAAAGAACAGTGTTGCTGAACTAATTCTTATACCAATATCAGTAAGGAATTTTCCGAAGTTTACTGTGGCTAGTAAACTTTCTTTTACTTACACTGAAAATACACCTGAAAATGTTATAGTTACCAGATTATCCGCAACATCTCCTAAGAAAGGACCTACAGGTTTACTTCAGTACGCTGTTGCTGGAGGAAACATAGGTGATGCATTGCGAGTTGAGCCAATAAGTGGAGAAGTATTTATTACTGGAAAAGGACTTGACTATGAAACAATGCCACTTTATGAAGTTTGGTTCGAAGTTAAAGATTCAGATAACCCACCTTTAAAATCATTTGTTGAAATTGAAATAAAGGTTACTGATGCTAATGACAACGCCCCAGTTATTGAAAGTGCACTATATAATGCAACGGTACCTGAAGAAGAATCTTTACCCCAATTCGTTATTCAAGTAAATGCTCATGACGATGATTCTAATGAAAATGGAAGAATATCATTTAAGCTAGGTAATGATTATGATGAAACGTTTAAGATAGATTCAGAAACTGGGGAAATTTATACAAATGTACCTTTAGACAGAGAATCAGTGTCGTTTTATGAACTTATAGTTGAGGCATTTGATCACGGCGTTCCTCAACTTGTTGGAACTTCAACAGTAATTGTAACAGTTTTGGATAAAAATGATAACCCACCTAGATTTACACGGTTATTTAGCGTCAATGTTACAGAAAACGCTGATATTGGATCTTTCGTTATAAGAGTAACGAGTTCTGATTTAGATTCTGGACCAAACGCAAATGCAACTTACAGTTTTGTTGAAAACCCGGGTGGCAAATTTAATATCGATCCAATAAGTGGAAACGTTACTGTAGCTCGTCCGTTAGATAGAGAGCTGCAAGATGAATACATTTTAAAAGTTGCAGCAATTGATGGTGCTTGGAGATCTGAAACACCATTAACAATAACAATACAAGACCAAAATGACAATGCGCCTGAATTTGAGTATTCGTATTACAGTTTTAATTTTCCAGAACTACAAAAGAAGAATAGCTTTATTGGTCAAGTGATTGCAACAGATAGAGATAAGCAAGGCCCAAACTCAATTATATCGTATTCTCTTCAGCAACCTTCAGAACTCTTTTCAATTGATCCTGCAACTGGTGAAATTTTAAGTAAATTTAAAATGAATTACAAGCAAACATCTGTTAGTTTGTCACCAGAGAATACTTATTCAGTAATTGTAGTTGCTACAGATAATGGCAAACCCCCTATGTCTTCTGAATGCTTAGTAACAATTAATGTGGTAGATGCAAACAATAATGCTCCAGAATTCAATGATCATGAAATATTTGTTCCGGTTCCTAGAGACGCTGTTTTGGGTGAACACATTATTAAATTAAAAGCTGAAGATAAAAAAGATTTTGGAATTAATGCTTATATTGAATATCATGTTTCGGGAGGTAATGGATCTTCATATCTATCGGTGGATAAAACAAGTGGTTGGATTATAGTAAATAAACAGTTTTATAGCTATGGGCAATATTATGGACTTAAAATAAAAGCTACAGACCTAGGCATACCTCCGCAGTCTGATGAAACAAGTTTGACATTCGTTGTGACGGGAGAAAATATGTACAGTCCTAAATTCACAGCTTTAAGTTATCAAGTAAGTGTTGCAGAAAATGAACCAATAGGATCGTCAATATTAACAGTCAAAGCAAGTGATGAAGATGATGGTCCTAATGGTATGGTCAGATATTCAATTTCATCTGGAAATGTAGGTAAAGAATTCGAGATAAACGCTTTAACTGGTACTATCACTATATTGCGTTCTTTGGACTATGATACAGTACAGGAATATAGACTGAATATAACTGCAAAAGACCTGGGATTTAAATCGAAAGAAACAACTGCAACACTTACTATTATTTTAACGGATGTTAATGATAATGCTCCTCAATTTAATCAAAGTAATTATGAAGCATTTTTACCAGAAAATTCTCCAGTAAATAGTTTGATATTTAGGGTCCAAGCTGTTGATATTGATTCGCCAAAAAATTCGATCATACGCTACTACCTGAAGAATGCCATGGATGTACTATTCCACGTGGATACTTTTTCTGGAGAAATTTATTCAAAAGAAGTGTTTGATTTTGAAGAAAAGTCTGTATATAAACTCGAGATACTTGCTGAGAACCCCGAATCAATAATGCAGTCAACGACTGAAGTAATAGTACATATAACTGGAGTAAACGAGTACTATCCCAAATTTATTCAACCTGTATTTCATTTTGATGTATCAGAATCTGCTGAGGTTGGAACAAATGTTGGAGTTATTCAAGCAACAGATCAAGACAATGGAGATGATGGTTTGATTTACTATCTATTTGTGGGATCAAGTAACGATAAAGGATTTAGTATCAATTCCCAAACTGGCGTAATAAGAGTTGCAAGATATTTAGATCGTGAGACACAAAACAGAGTAGTGCTTACAGTATTAGCAAAAAATGCGGGTGGTATTCGCGGAAATGATACTGATGAAGCTCAAGTCATAATTTCTATTCAAGATGGTAATGACCCCCCGGAATTTTTACTGCAAAATTATGAAGTAACTATTTCTGAAGATGTTCGGATTGGGCAACAAATTATTCAAGTAAATGCAGTTGACAAAGATGTACGTCCACAGAATAATCAATTCAGTTTTTCAATAATAGGGGGCAATTCAAACCAAGATTTTAAAATAGACCCTCAAACTGGTGAAATAGAAGTAGTTCGACGTTTAGATAGAGAAAAAATTCCTATGTATACATTAACAGTTGGTGCTATAGATACAGGAACTCCACCACAAACTGGGACAGCTACAGTTAAAGTAAACTTATCAGACGTAAACGATAACGGTCCTATATTTGATGATACAAATTACGAAGGAAAAGTTTATGAGAACGAGCCTCCAAATACGAGCATTACAACACTTTCTGCAAAAGATCCAGATTTGCCACCAAATGGAGCACCATTTTCTTATTCAATTGTTGGAGGGAAGCATCAAAATTATGTTAATGTACAAAAGCATACTGGAGTACTTTTGACAAATAAAATGATCGATAGAGAGGCGACTCCAAAATTGGAAATAATTATTCAAATCGAAGACAGTGGAACGCCTGTAATGAAATCAAATTATACTATATATGTAGATGTTCTTGACAAAAATGATAATCCTCCGACATCAAGATCTGTCCATGTTCTTGTTTATTCTTTTAACAATCAGGTGCCTCATGAAAAGATAGCTAATGTGAAGCCAAATGATCCTGATATAATAGGCGATTACAAGTGTAAAATGGTTCCAGAGTCTACATCAGAGAGTACACTTTCCGTCCTTAGTATAAGAAAAGGATGCGACCTTTACACCAATTACATAAAACCTGGCCAAGGCTATTCGTTTTCAGTATTAGGCAATGATGGTGTACACAGAGACGTGATTTCTTCTGTAAGCGTTGAATATTTTTCATTTGATAATGCAACCGTCGAAGAATCTATTACCATGAGGATTATAAATATGACAGCTAATGAATTTTTAACTTACTACTATCGCAGTTTACTGGAAACACTTAAAATTGGTACTCCAGTACAAGAGAATATTTACTTGTATAGTATTAACGAAGATTCTGAAAATTTAGACATAACATTTGCAACACGGGGAAATTATACTATATCAAAAAAAGAAATAACTGAAAAATATTTAAAGCGCAAAGAGGGAAACATTGAAAAGTTGACGAAAAGAGAAGTAATACTGCCCTATTATCCATGTGCCTCACACAAATGTGAAAATGATGGTCACTGCAACGATTTTATCAAAGTTCAAAATAAAATAAAAATAACGGAGAGTCCAACTTTAATCCTTTCTTCACCATTGGTAAATCACGAATATACTTGTTCCTGCACTGATGGATTTATGGGTCGCAATTGTGAAAAGCGACAAGACCCATGTTTACCAAACCCATGCTTATATGGTGGCGTATGTCGCAAACAAGGGCATAATTTTATATGTAATTGTCCATCAAAGCGAGAAGGTAAAAACTGTGAACGAGAGAAAAACGATGTTTGCAGTAGCAATCCCTGTAAAAATGGTGGATCATGTAAAGAAAGTGCAGATCAAAATTCCTACTTCTGTTTATGCCGACCTGGATATAGAGGCAATCAATGTGAAGCTTTGGTAGATTCTTGTAGACCTAACCCGTGTCTACATGGAGGAATTTGCATAAGTCTAAAACCTGGTTATAAATGCAGCTGCACAAATGGCCGCTATGGCACGCACTGTGAGAGTACAACATTTGGATTCAATGAATTATCTTTTATGCAATTTTCTGCCTTGGATGCTTCAACAAATGACATTACAATTATATTTGCAACAACGAAACCGAACGCATTATTACTCTATAATTATGGGCCGCAAACTGGCGGAAGATCTGATTTCATTGCTATTGAATTGCTAGGCGGAAAACCTGTATTTTCATTTGGTGGCTCTAGAACTTCGATAACATCAGTCGCTTTATCAGACACTAATATAAACCTTGCAAGTGGAGACTGGTACAAACTTACTGCCACAAGAAATGGTAGAGTGATTTCATTGAGCGTTGCATCTTGTACGGACCATGGAGATATTTGTACTGAATGTGAACCTGGAGATGACTCTTGTTATAACGACGACACAGGACAAGCTGGGTATGTATTATTAACAATGTGTATTGAATAATAGTTTATAAGATATTCCTAAGGGGCCAAATACTGGTGTCAGATTTTTCAAGCTGCCTAAATGCACCTAACATAGCTTAACGTCTGCCTTCTAATGATCACAGCAACGAATATCGGCTTAATGTGCTTAACAAACCGAAAAATAACTCTGGATTTAAACCACTTGTGGACATCAATCAAAAAGAACCATGCCCAAACTTGCTTAACATGCGTAACTGCTTTTATCTACACCCATGCTATAAATCCATTATAAAAGTTTCTGAAACTTATTTACTTAGCTTATTGCCAACATTATAACAACCAGTGTCATAGTAACCATAATATCATCCAAACGCGTGATATAATGATGTACTAAATTTCATTATGCAACGCAAATCTTTTTTTTTTAAATTAATAATGATAGAGGGATCGAGCCTCTATCTTTATGAATTAAAAAAAAATAACCATAAGCGCCACTTTTGAAACGCGGATTCACGTAAACGAATGATATTTTCCTTACAAAAAAACGTCCTGCCATTTTTGTTCGTAAATAGCATTTCAAAAAATTATTACTTTGTTGTTTACAAAAATGAGTGATACAAGCTTTGATAATACCTACACCACCAGATATTTCTAATGCAGCAAAGGACATTTCTAACCAATTATTGCCAGAAAAGTCGAGAAAACAATATTAAAAGGCGTACCAAGATTTAATTAATTAGACAATATCAAAGAAGTAGTATTTAATCATTTTCTGAAGGTGTGATAATAGTATATTTTCAAGAAATATCCGAAAAATTCAAATCTTCATCCCTATGGACCTTCTATTCAATGCTCTCAAAAGTACGCTGAGTATTAATCACAACGTGGATATCTCAAAATATTCAAAATCAATTGCAGAAGGTCCTTTTATAGAGGATTCATATCATGGGTGTAGATAAAGTATTGTATGCAACTGTTCATAATTAGGTATTAAAACACTCATGTGATACTATTATCAAAACCCACATTCGTGTTTCAATACCCCTTATTATATCACAGTTGCATAAATAACTGTTAAAGTATACGTCAAGATCATAAAATTGAATAAGTCTTCTAATCGGTTTCAATTTCAATGATCAGTTGGGAAATTTACTTAATTGTATATTATACTTCTTCTTCTTCTTATTTAAGAGCTTAGTGGCTTTTGTCGGTGGAGTATGCGCCAAACTTCTCGGTTCTCTACCTATATTAACCTATATTATACTTAATTGTATATTTTTAACCGACTTTAAAAAAAGGAGGAGGATATCAATTCCGTTTATTTTTTTTTAACTCATAACACAGTCATTATTTGATTTGAAGATTTCTTTTATTTTTCTTTAAAAACATATTATACAAAATTGGTCCCATAAAACTGTTTTTAAAATCGGTTGGTTTGTAAACCAAAGGTCACTGCAATTGAAGTTAGTTACTGGTTTGAAAAATGATTTCACTAATTTTTAACTTTCTGTCTATTCCAGCACATTAAACTTTAACAACGAACCGCTGCTGATTGGTGGACTTCAAAAAGCTGACCCAGTTTTGGAGCGGCCCGGACAAATTCACTCCGATGACTTCGTAGGATGCATGCACAGCATATCTATCAACGGCCGTCTTCTGAATATGACAAATCCTCTTCTTGCAAGAGACGTAGACTCTAGTTGTAAAAGATCGGAAAAGGGAGCATGTCAAAATAAGGATAAGTGTAGTTCAGGCGAGTGCTTGGATCGCTGGAAGACTAATTACTGCAGATGTAATGGAAATTTTATTGCTCCAGACTGCAGTTTATCGTTACAGTCAATATCTATCAGTGAACATAGTTTTATTTCCTTTATAATCACAGAGAAACATAGAAGAATGCAACTTTTAGAAACTTTTTATGCTGGCAATAGTGGGTGGGAAAGAAAAATTAGTAAATCTTTTGGTAAACTTGTTACTAAATTGAATAGTCCAGCTAAAAGTTTGTCATTTTATTTTAGAACTTACAGAAAAGATGGTGTTTTATTTTATGCTGCAACTGATAAATATTATACTTTGATCCAACTTTCGGAAGGAAAAGTAAGCTATACATCAAAACAAAATACGATAGTTAATATGACACAAATCGAACAAAATGATGTCGCTGATGGCTTATGGCATAACATCACTTTATTTTCACTTGGACGCAGTATACGTTTGATTGTGGATGATAAAAATATTGGAGAAGAACTTGATGCAGCCGGTGTTCATGACTTTTTAGATCCATACTTGACAATCATCTCATTAGGTGGTTTGAAAACAGACTCATTAACGTTATCGGATAATAGCAAATTTGAAGGCTGTTTGGCTAATTTTTCAATTAATAATGAAGTACAACCATTTACGGGTAATGGAAGTATTTTTAAAGAAATTATTCGTCATGGAAAAATCCTATCTGGATGTTCTAGTGGTTTTGGCATGGGTCACGCTCAGAGTACAGATCCTTTGAGTATTGGTATAACATTGGTCATAGTATTCTTTATTATATTAATTCTTGCTATTTTGGTGTCCATTATTCTATACCGACTTCGAAAACAAAAAGAAAAAGGCAATAGTCATACAAACAAAAGTAATATAGTACATAGTAAACAAAATGGTGGACCTGCTATGTTAAATGCACCAAATTTGATAGCTGGAACGAATGATAGTCTGATGGCACGAAATATGCATAACAATGAAAATAATTTAAATAGCTATATTATGCCAGAAAACGTGCATATTGTTGGCCCTGAACTTTTGTCAAAGAAATATAAAGACCGAGAAATCATGAATATGGATCCACCAAGACCACAAAGACCAGATATTATAGAACGGGAAGTAATAGGAAAGAGTCCACCACTTAGAGAAGATCATCATCCACCACCACCACCCTCCACTAATACATCTCACCATACCCATGACCATCCCAGTGGATTAGATTTAAATTCCGAAGTTCCCGAACATTATGATCTTGAAAATGCAAGCTCAATAGCACCTTCTGATATAGATATTGTGTATCATTATAAAGGATTTAGAGACGCTGGAGGTATTAGAAAGTACAAAGCAACTCCTCCCCCTGTTGCTGTTTATCATCACAAACATCAAACACCTCAACATAGACATTCTCCCCATCACCCAAGTGCGTATCCACCAAGAATATTACCTCCAACAACTCAACCTCCACCTCAACCTCGGACTCATCAAACTACACCACTTGCCAGATTATCTCCTAGTAGTGAGTTGAGCCAACAACCTCGTATTTTGACACTTCATGATATTTCTGGAAAACCATTACAAAGTGCGTTATTAGCTACAACGTCTAGCTCTGGCGGAGTCGGCAAAGACGTTTTACACAGTAACAGTGAAAGGAGTCTGAATAGCCCGGTCATGTCACAACTGAGCGGTCAAAGCTCATCTGCGGGAAGAAAAACTCCTAGTGCTCCATCTCAAGTGCCACAAGTGGTTTCTGTCGGATCTGGTGCCGTGGGACTTACTGCAGAAGAAATAGAAAGAATGAATGCTAGGCAACGCACCTCGAGTCTAGTGTCAACTTTAGATGCAGTATCAAGTTCTAGTGAAGCTCCCCGCGGAGGTGGTGTGGGACATCATATGTCTCACAGACACCATTCACCACAAAATGATAACAGAAGTTCATCTGGCTCTGACGATGAGAGCGGCAATGATAGTTTTACTTGCTCTGAAATAGAATATGATAATAATAGTATAACTGCTGATAAACCAGATGACGTAAGAAGACAAAACGTTGGTACTGGGAACACTGCAAATAAGCCTATTTTACCACCACCATACGAAAGCTTCGATTCGTCATTTCGAGGTTCTCTGAGTACTCTAGTCGCATCGGATGATGACTTAGCTCCACATTTAAGTTCTGCTTTATATAGACAAATGAATGGTTCGCCTGCGTCCGGGAGTCTGGGCTGGGATTATTTAAATTTAATTAATTGGGGCCAAAATTTCGAGAGCATGATTGGCGTCTTCAAAGATATCGCTGAACTTCCAGATTCAGTTAATGGACGTATGTCTTCCTCACTTAGGCTTCCTAATGGTACACCAAAGCCATCAGAGGAGTATGTCTAAATGAATTATTTTTAAATAATTAAGTGTATGTGTACCTACTAATTAGTTTTTAAGTTTTGTAAATTTGTTGCTGCGATCTTGTATCAAGGTTGCTTAGATTGAAAACTCTTGCCATATTTCTTATTTTTCTACCTGTAATCGCAATTAAAAACAGCTACGTATAAGTACCTTCTTTACGTAATTAAAAATAATTGGTAATATTTGTTCTAAAGTATCCAAATTTTTGTTTGAAATGCAAAATTTATAAATTCAAAATATTTTGATATGTTTATATTATACTATTCACTGTCACGTCTTTATCCCTAATGGGACAGACAGAGCATTTGACATGTTTATTACAATATTATATTTAAGAGCTGTGTCTGCGGAAATTATTTTTGTACATACGTGTGATGAATGTAAATACATACTAAATAAATAAACTTACGCTTATTTTAAGTAGATATAATAAATTATTGTGATTGTAATATTATAGATTTTGTTTTCTTCAATCTTTGTGTCAATCACAAGCAGTCAGAGCTCTTAAATTTTAATGCCATACTAAAAATAGTATTCTATGTAGATAAAGCAGTTTGTTGAGGTTAAATTTTAGTGTACTCCTATAAGGATTTTTTGTCCCACAATATTTATTTTCAACGTTTAGTGTAAATACTGACATAATGATTGTCATTCAAAAAATATATTGTGGAAAAAATAATCCATTCAGGAAGCCAAAAGTACTGATTACATAGTAAGATTTTATGATTAATAAAAGATATTTGAATTTATGTCTAAAATTTTCATTAAAAAACTGCCTGCCTTCTGCAACACCTTTTAAAACTGCGTAGCGCAAATATATATTACTTAGAACTACAAGCATAAAGACACATAAACAGTTGATTCAAATTTCATGCATGAAATTAGTTAAAGACCTCTTACAAACAAAATTAAATTAATTCTTTGACTGCTGAAAAACGCACCGTGTGTTTTTTGCCAAAAAGAAAACACCAAATATTTTTAATAGAAACTACATCAGATTATTATTTTTCGTACCTATTGAGTTTAAATTTAATTGAGTCACATGCAACATGCTTCGTCAGAAATGTAAACAGAGAAATATCCACAAACTGCTTCGCCAAAAAGGTCACAAATAAACGGGCAAGTGCGAGTCGGACTCGTAAATGAAGGGTTCCGTACCACCGTGCAATATTTTAAAACGCTGAAAAACACGTTTCTTGTATGACGACCCCCTGAAATTTTTAACTTTTTCTTATTTTTAGTATTTGTTGTTATAGCGGTCATAATTATACATAATTTGTGAAAATTTCAAGTATCTAGTTAATGCCATTATAAAGATCGAGTTAAAAACGCTAAAAAGGACACGTTTTTTGTATGACAACCCCTTTAAATTTTTAATTTTTTCTTATTTTTAGTCCTATTTGTTGTTATAGCGGCCACAATAATACATAATCGGTGAAAATTTCAAGTGTCTAGCTATTACGGTTCAAGAGATAGAGCCCTGTGACAGACGGACAGACGGACAGACAGCGGAGTCTCAGTAATAGGGTCCCGTTTGCACCCTTCGGGTACGGAACCCTAAAAAGAATCTGCAACACGCTTAATCATAAAGGTAAACAGAAAAATTTCCGTAACAATTCTTCGCCAAAAGGTCACTAAAACAGAATCAGCAAAATGCTTCACCAAAAGAACACGAAAAAAGAATCTGCAACACACTTCATCATAAAGGTAAATAGATAATTAAATTTTTAACAAAAACAACAATCGACTTCAATTTTTTTAGGAGTTTCTTTTATATCTCCAAAGTTCTTCATCATATTTTTACCAAATTAAAATGGTACCAACTTGGTAATAAAGGCTTTCTAATAAAAAAAGAATCATCAAAATCGGTTCACAATTGGCGAAGATATCGCGTAACAAACCTACATAAAAAAAAACATACAGTCGAATTCATAACCTCCTCCTTTTTTGAAGTCGGTTAAAAAATATCTGCAACATGCTTTGCCAAAAATGTAAACAAAAAAATATCCGCAACAAGCTTCGCCAAAAGGTCACAATATAAAAGATTTTTTGATTATTTGAAAGGATAATTAATAACTAATTCAGACTGCAATGGTAGCAGCCAGCAGCGCAGTTTCAGTATCAAACAATATTCACCGCGCCGCGCGTCCACAAGAGGCCAAGTCTTTCTCGAGTTATACTGCCATTCCAATGTGAACCGGCGCTTTAGTAAAGCTATTATCCATATCGTTTAACTATAATTATTATTATCGTGCAAGATATGAACGTAAAACGCCACATAAAAACTCAGAATATCATAAACACAAGACGTATTTTTTCTTTTGCTTCTACACTATAAATAGCTATAAATATTTTGAAATATTCAAAAAAATATTTTTAAAATTTCACAAGGTTACGAAAATGTTTAAATGAATATTTAACTGAAGTTATTCTTTAATTTCAGTCAAAAATAATTGAGACTTTTTTATAAATTGTGCTGAAATGTTTCAAGTTATTTTATGGATTTACTTCATAGGTAAGCATTTTTATCTGTTTAGGTATGTACCTACGTGAAATAGTCAGCCTAATTATTTCTTAAATTACTTACTTCTTAGGAAACTTAGTATAGGTACTAAACATCTATACCAATCCACGCAGTCCTCTCCACCTTTACAAGCCGAACCTAGATTCGACGCTAAAACTTTTACCCCTATTTTGTTCAAAAGTCTAAATAGGTAGGCGAGATGGGTTTAAGGCGAGGAGGGGTGGGTCGTTTCTACTTTTTCTCCAACATAGGTTGGTTTCAAAACTCTGAAATGGCTTTGCTAAGTTAGGGGAAAGAGTCGGTTATTGCATGGTTATAAGGGCTTGCGAAGTCTACTGTTCTCACAGAAACAGTACCTAGTATGCATAAAATCTATTTTTGAAACCTTCTGTCGTAGTTTAACTTATTTGAACACCGTTTATTGGGTACTGTCGGGCTTTATCATCAGATCCACAAATTATCTAAGATCACATTGCTTGTGGACTAATTAAGTAATCCTTAGCTTTGACAACCTCCGTGGCGTAATGATTGACATGCTAGTCCGTCACACAGAGGATCTAGGTTCGATCCCCAGCCAGGGCAAGTTGGAAAACTACCTTTTTCAAATTGTCCTGGGTCACGGTAGTATATCTATTTGTGTATTTATTATAAAATATCAGCATCATTGAGTGAGTTTTATCCCATTTAAGTTCAAACTTTTTTTTTTTTTTCATTTATATATATCCAAAAATAACGTTAATACTTTGGGGTTAACTCAGTTTAATTAGTTATACATATATACTTATACGTACATAGGTACTATTTATTTACTACTATTATTTAAAGACCTTGGAGTTACCTACACCTTTCATGGAGGGTAATGCTAGGTATATGTCGGTCACCTATTGATAGCAGTGCATTTAGAATAATGTAGTTTTAATAAAGCTTTACAAAAAAAACCTAGTAGAAGGTACCTATTAATACTTATGAAATAATGAAATATAAAAAAAAAAATTGGCCGAGGCTTCATACTAGTTCATACGGGAATGATAAATTGGCAGGTAAGTAATTATTTACCAGTGATAATTATTAAAATATAATTAACGAAGGTTTATATAATATTATATTGCGAGTATATTTAATAACGGATTCAAGAATAAAAAAATGCTTCAAAGCCATTAATCTATTAATAGTTAATACTGTCAAACTTTCTTTTACTCGTAGAGTATATGTTGTGAAAAGTTAAAATTTGTTTGATTTGTCTATGGGTTGTTCTCTGCAGAGTAGAATAGGACCACTTTAAGTCTTCCCGTGGATGTAGTAGGCGTCTTAGGAAACACAAGCTAAACAAAGCTTATAAACATCAATGAGACCCCTCTGATCTGTCTGGCTAGCATGGAGAGTGTAGGTCAAATCCTCTGGCTGCTCTGGTCAAGTATGGCTCTGGTAGTACAGAAAAGTTCGTGCTTCTGCAGTGGAGACTATAAAAGACCTGATGATAATGATATTAGAAGAGGCCTCTAGTCCAGCACTGGTCTAATATAGGCTGTTGAAGATTGAATTCAAAATAACCCTTTTCAAATTATAAGCAACGTGCTTTTCTCAAATTCCCAGTTTACAACAGTTAAGGTACCGTAAAGTATTTCAAAATTAGCATTTCTTTTTCAAGTTGAACATGGCCATTTATCATTAATTCCATGTGCGTTAATGAGTATGTATCATAATTACTCGTTGTTACATTTCTTATCAGACAAGTTAATGCAAAACTTGACAGAAACAACCATAAATGTTATACATTGGCCCTTTTTGATATACGATCTCTATGCCATAGCAATTACAAGTAAGAATGAAGAGAAACTATTACTAGTATTTGAATCTATATTACTCACCTTTCGCAGGTTTGCTAGTAATTTGTGTGCTGCCATCTCTGTGAACAGCTAGTACTACTAATTTGTCTACAAGTGTCTGTCTGCTATTTACGGGCTCCCCGTTTATATGAGGTTGGGTGTCTGTTACGTTAGTAATGGATCAATGCAATTTACTTCAATCAGGCAAATGGTCGAGCAGTAGCCGTGCAAAACACTGGCTATGTTAAAGTTATAAGAAAGAAAGAAAGAAAATCTTTATTCAGCAAGCAATTTCCAGAATATGACTTACATAGTACATATCGTCAATTTGACTTGAAAGAAGGCAAAGCTACTGCCTTCTAGCCTAGCCTCCAGGATTTCCAATAGGACCAAATATAGTGGCTTCAATACCAGAAGATGGATGTTCTACGCTGCGGTTGCCGGTACAAGGTCGCCATTCGAGAAGTTTACTATCCCAGCGACTGTCATTTTGTTGCGCTATGTGCCCCACATACTGCCACTTAAATGAGCTATTCTGTTCTGTTAGTAACACTAATTTAATTTTAATTTTATTTAATTAAGTACACTTGAAAATTTGCAAACTATGTTATTTAAAAAAATAAAGAAAAAATGTACTAATGTGTGTAACTCATCGCTATTTAATTTTATCCTAATTCCAGGTAGCCTAACGCAGCCTTCAGCAGGTTGCGTCGAGCCTCCTTTAAAGTGTCCTAATGAAAATGTCACATTCTGGCTGTACACTAGGTATGCATGCGAGTATGCTTATATTAACGTCAGGGATAATTTTGGCTTTGAGTTGACGAAATAATCTTGATTAGATGGTGACTACATGAAAATAAGTAAAGAAGTTAAAGGTATAATAATAAAAAATATGCCTGCGCCTAAATTGCCAAAAAAATATGTAGCCTATGCCACTAGAAATATATAAACTGACATGTTTAATAATGCCTACCTAAGGCCTGAAGAGGCGACATAGACAAGAGTCGTGAGTGCGAGTAAGCCGACATCCTGACATCAGATTATTTTGGTACATTAAGTAATCGTATCAACGTCTATAGGAATATACATCACCAGAGATGTTGGACGCTGATACCCGCTCAGTTTCTTCTTCCCTTTAAAGACATATATTATGTATTTATTGTTAAATAAAGGCATACTTACATCGTTAAGTTCGAGCAATAGTAGTGCCGATCAAAGGTTATATCTGTCGGTCATACGGTTTGTCACAGAACTTTGTGGTACAATCTCTAAACTTACTCAGAGACTAGCTAAATCTACGTGATTTGTCCTTAACTATTTTCAATTATATATCTACCCTTACAGAGCAAACGAAAATAAACCTCATCAATTAGATATCAAAGATGATGATACCATCAAATCTGCACCCTGGGTTTTAGATGCTCCAATTCCAATTATAATTCATGGATACACAGGAAATAAGGATTATTCACCTAATACCGAAATACGACCAGGTAAACTACTCAGCCGTGTGATTCTCGGCAGAGTAGAATAGGACCACTCCAAGTCTTCCCACGGATGTCGTAGAAGGCGACTTAGGAAACACAAGCTAAACAAAGCTTATAAACATCAATGAGATCTCTCCAAGTCTGGCTAGCGTGGAGACTGAGAGAGAGGGTCGTGCTCCTGCAGTGGAGACTAAAAAAGACCTGTTGATGATGAAGGTGAAACAACATATTCTTCGCCATAGTCATATTAAAACGCCACTTTAACACTTCTGCACTTCGACTGTTGCGAGACGCATTCCTCTACAAGATTGGTTTTGAGGGTTCGTCTTAATATGCTTTTTTGCTAAATACCGGGGAGCTTGTACTGCGTTTTTTGCCAGGGTAGAGGGAATTCTTCGTGATGCTCTCAGAACAGGCTGAGAGGGAATGTCAATAGATGAGTAATAAGATGCTTTTTTTCACCGGGAGCAATTAGTGCTAATATTAAGTACGAATTCAAAGGTACAAATCGTATCTAGCGAGGATCGAATTTGTGCCTCATAGATATTCAGCCAGTACTTAAATAGCTTGGTCACCACTACCCGAGGCAATATATAATATCTATACTAATATTATAAAGCGGAAGAGTTTGTTTGTTTGTTTGTTTGTTTGTTTGTTTGTTTGTTTGTTTGTTTGTTTGTTTGTTTGTTTGTTTGTTTGTTTGTTTGTTTGTTTGTTTGTTTGAACGCGCTAATCTCAGGAACTAATGGTCCGATTTGAAAAAATCTTTTTTTGTTAGGTAGTCCATTTATAGAGGAAGGCTTTAGGCTATATAACATTACGTTCCGACAACCACGCGAACGAAGTCGCGGGCACAGCTAGTAATAAAATAAGTAGGTTTTTACATCATTATTATTTTGAAACTGTAGTAAAGCTTCAGTTTACACTCTTCAGAATGTTTATGGTAATTTTTTCAGCATACATGGAATGCTGTGACTACAATATAATATCAGTTGACTACGGACCTCTCGTGTTGGAGCCCTGCTACATTCAAGCTGCAAGGAACACCGAGCTGGCGGGCATGTGCACAGCACATCTGATCGACGGCTTGGTTCAGGACTATAATTTCAATTTATCTAGATTTCACGTCATTGGCTTCAGCCTCGGAGGCCATGTGGCTGGTTTTGTCGGAAAGAACTTAAAATCTGGAAGGTTAGATAGAATTACAGGCAAGTAATCTTTGGTTTTGTACTTGAAATTTGATGAACTTCGTGGCTTATTGGTAACATGGCTTCGATTCCCAGCCAGGACAAGTTGGACAATGATAATTTTCAAATTGTCCTAGATTTTGGGTGTTTATCTATATACGTTTTTATCATAAAATATACTGTCGTTGAGTTAGTATCCCATAATACAAGTTTAAAGATTACTTCTGGGCTCAATTAATGTAATTTGTCCTTATCTATTTATTTAATATTTAAGTATCTATTTATGAAATAAAAAAAAAAAGGGAAAATCTGCTAATACTCGTATAATAGATGCGAAAGTTTAAAAGGATTGGCGTTTCTGCCACCTTCAAGCCATCCGCAAAATGGCTGAAAAGTTTGAAATGAAATTTAGCATGTGGATTGCAAACAAGCAATTCACGTGTTATGGCATGAGGATGCAACCGGGAATGCGCTGAGACGAAGAAGCATTCACGTGTTATAGCACAAATTAATACCTGTATTTACATATTGCACCCGCGAGATTATCAAATACCTTTGACTACACAGGCGACATCTGGTGAAACTAGTATCATTAATATATATATACGAGTATATTATATTATATTAGTATATTTTGCATACTTATGTTAAGAAATATAACTAACTGTACCTTCTTGAGTGTAAAATGTAATATTGATTCTGAAGTCTGAGATAAATGATTATTATTATTATTAATAAAAATATTTAGTAGATATGCTTGAGTGTTAGTCGTGTGGTTCCCGGCAGAGTAGAATAGGACCACTCCAAGTCTTCCCGTGGATGTCTTAAAAGGCGGCTTAGGAAACACAAGCTAAACAAAGCGACCTCTCTAACCCATCTGGCCAGCTTGGAGAGTGTAGCCCAAATCCTCTGACTGCTCTGGCTAATATATGGCTCTGGTAGTACAGAGAGGGTCGTGCTCCTGCAGTGGAGATTAAAGAAGACCTGATGATACTGATGATGCTTAAGTAAGTACGTATACTATAATGAAGGTCTTATGTGAATTTACCTTAAAATAGGTAGGTAGCGGTTTGTAACTGTTTTTTGTTAAAACCAGTAATTATATGATTTAATTTTAGGGTTGGACCCGGCCTTACCACTTTTTGTAACACTTAATTCAAAAAGAAAACTTAGCCCCAGTGATGCGACATTCGTTGATGTACTTCATACCAATGCTCTGGAAAGAGGAAAACTGGAAGCTAGTGGTTCTATAGACTTCTATGCCAATGGGGGAATCACTCAACCTGGTTGTTACGATACTGTCAATCAATGTAAGTTTAAGGCCGAGACTCCTTTGGAGATGTGGGAGGATATTTTCTATTTTATCAATAGACTAGATATTTTTATTATGTTAAAACACCAACGCAGCCGAGTGCAACAAATCCTCACAAGAGCAAATGAGACAGCGATATAATTGACAATGTAACAAGTTTTCGTATAAGACATAGAGGGGCTAGCAGCCCTGCACGAACATTGACACACGAAAATTAGATTTTTCAAATTGTAAACTGTGTAAATTTTCAAGTTATCTTACTTTGGAAAGATGGTATCGTGTTGCATTACCAATTAGGTGTTTTACTGGGTCAAAAATAAATTATTTGATACTGTTATTAGAATAAAACGTCATAAAATAATACCACTTGTCATTGATCACATCCACTTTGAACGTGATTTTAGATTTATTTATGTAGAAAAACGAATATTCTTCTTATCGAGTCAAAATGGTTACACTGTAGCTTCAATTTTAAATCACCTGTGACCAGTATGTGGCCACGGCGATCCCTCTGTCGTTAGCTTTATTAAGGTCCTCTATGGTACATGACGTAGGGCAGCTCGGACATGAATATTAAGAGCGCTATTTGACTAAGGAAGTATGATGTCATAGTTCGATATTTCATACAAATCCCTAAAAAATGATTGTTTTTGACGTTAAGAATAAAGTATCTGATTTGTCTTGTTGTAAAATAGCGTATTGTTTGTCTAGTAGGTACAAATATTACCCTTTTAAAGTCACACAAAAAATATCATTCCAGGTCAAATTTTTCATTACATTATAATTATGTACCTTGTACGACCTTTATGCTTGAAACTACGTCAAGCGGACCCCATAACGGATTCAGTCCGTCTCTGTCACAAACCCTACATGCGGTAGAGATAGCTAAAACCGTCGCGGGTCACGTGTCTCTGTCACACGTAGGGTTTGTGACAGAGACGAACTGAATCCGTTGTGGGGTCCGCTTGACCACAGAATAGAGACCAATACTCACGTACAGAAGTCTCACACAACAAAGAAATTCAAAGAAATATCTACTCAATGTGGTTAGCAATATGGTTTAATTTAGATCACGTCAGAACTCAGCACCTTTTCGTTTACATACCTAGACATCCATTGCAGGCCAATTTTATTCTTATTATTCTGGAAATACGATTCGTAAAACTGAATTTACCACCCCAAGGGGCCGGCAGCGCGCATATTAATAATGTAGGTACATTTTCGATACCTAAACGGGGAGTAACACAGGCCTGGCTTGACGTAGTTTCAAACCAAAGGGTCGTACAAGGTACATTAATGTAATGAAAAATGTGACCTGAAATGATTTTTTATGTGAACCCATCGCGGGTCTCCGCTTAACGTAGTATCTATGATTTTAACAACCAATGACATTTCGTTACTGACACATCTAAAGGTATAGAGGTAGGTAGTAAATCTATCTTCGTCGTCCCGTTAGTTGCCAAAATCAGAAACAAAGCATATTATCGCTCTTGATTCGCAATTTTTGATTTAAGACGATACACGGAGTCTAGTGCTGCCCCCGTTTGAAATAAATTATTTACAAAAGTGAGAACGTTAAGCTTTAGTTTGCATTTTTGCGAAAAACGGCTACTTTTGGCAAAAACGCAAACTAAAGCTTAATGTTCTCACTTTAAACTGTAAACAGTGGTTCATAAAATAGTCTGAAGGGCTATCTAGGTTTTAGTAGCTTAAAATTTTAAATGATATCTCCGTTTCCTTACAAATAATTTCTTTAAATTAGTTTTTGAGTACTTTGCTGAACTTGTATTTATTTTGTAGCTTATAACTTCCTAGACGCATTAATTTTTAATTTTTTTACAATTAATTTCATTTCACCTTATTTAAGACATTATTATTAAAAAAAAATTATAAAAAGTTGCAACATTTTGCACATAAATTAAATTAAAAAAAAGCGTAATTTTCCAGCAAGGTCGAGTTGTGATCACGCCAGAGCTCCCGAGTACTACGCCGAGTCGATTAATACCCAAGTAGGTTTCTATGGCACCAAGTGCTTCTCCTGGATCAGCTACATGATCGGCTGGTGCGAACTGGTCGACTCCAACGAGGAGGTTTTATTTGGAGAATACATTGCAACGAAGTAAGGAATAGTTTATCTGCTGCGTGGTGACAGCAGAGTAAAATACATTTTTTTTAAATGTTAAGGACGGCAAACGAACAAGCGGGTCACCTGATGGTAAGTGATCACCGCTGCCCATGGACAACTGCAACACCAGGGGTGTAACAAGAGCGTTACCGGCCTTTCAGGGGGGAGGGGGAGGGGTAGGGGGGATGGGGGAGCTCCAGCTCTCTCACTCACCGAACGCGGATTTTTCATCACTCCTCCCCTCTTTCGATGCAGTCGCGAGAGACGACTAAGAGCCCCAGTCCACTATGCTGAATTTAAGCTGATGATTTCATATATGTATATGAAATCATCATCTTAAATTCAGCATATTTTACAACATCATCATCATCATCATCAGGTCTTTCTAATCTCCACTGAAGGAGCATGACCATCCCTGTACTACCAGAGCCATATATTAGCTAGAGCAGGCAGAGGATTTGGCCTACACTCTCGACGCTGGCCAGACGGGTTGGAGAGGTCTCACTGATGTCCAAGTATTGTTTAACTTATATTTCCAAAGTCGCCTTCTACGACATCCACTGTAAGACTTGAAGTACTTCTATTCTACTCTGCCGGAAACCACACGGCTCGTCGTGTCGTTCGCTCGTCGGTCAAAATTGTATCATTTAACCAGCAATGTAGGTATATAAAATCAACATCTGAGTTTCAGCAAATGGACTGACGCCCTCAGTCAACCTTATGTAGCATAATACGAGTATGTAGAACAGGAAACAGACTGCAATGACTGCCTACTATCTTCGGAAATCACCAATCTGCTCTATATGTTGATTATTAGCATATCCTGACTTTCTATGGAGAAGCCTGAAATTGGCTAGGAGAGAAAGAATTCTTCTTCTTCGAGTCGAACGGGCACTGCCCGTTTAATCGCTTCACGGAATCGTTCTCGCTTTAGAAATCTCTTTTTCTCATTCTTCTGAGCGAGAAAAATATTTGTGTGTTTGTGTGTGTGTGTGTGTGTTTGTGTATGTGCGTGTGTGATTCTGTGTATTATGATGAAGATTGGATATGAGTCAGAGTGCTCGTTTAGTTTTTGTTTTTCAGGTGTGAAAGTGGCCAACACTAGTGTCAGATCTCATAATAAGAAGGATAATGACGTATATTTATTTATTTTTATTGCAGCGAAACTGGTTTGTACTTCTTCGGAACTAACTCGAAATCACCGTATGCACGTGGTCCAAATAAGAGGCAAACATGATGTAGCTACGTTACGAGTACGTACGAGTCAACAGAACATCAAACTACATAATTTAATTTAAATCTTTGAAGTTTTATTTTAACCTCTACCCTCAAAACAATAAAACATACTTTCGGTTAGACAGTATGTCTCGTAATCGGTGTCGAAGCCTTAGGGTTCGGACCACAGACCACTTAACCCACGGTAGGTGGAGTAGTCTGTGGTTAGGACACATCTGTCAGCACGGAACAGCACTTTCCTATGCTGCTATCCTTTTCTGTCGCTCAGAACAGTCATTTGCTAGAGCGAGAGAAAGCGACGGAACGCTTTACCATACTCGGAGCTGTAGCGTTCCGTCGCTCTAGCAAATGACGCTTCTGCGACAGGAAAGGATAGCAGCATAGGAAAGTGCTGACAGATGTGTCCCAACCCTTAGTGGTATGATACACGGATTTTTTTATCAGAAAGTTACCATGCATGATAAATTAATTTCCATTAGATGTTGACTGGCAGACTTAATTCTGAGCTGAAAGATAAATACTTTCTTTACTTCATTTTAACTGATAGGTCTATTAGGATGAAAATTATTGTTAGACCTACTGATAGGATTATCTTGGTAGGTCTATTTAACGCCTCATCGAAAACCATGAAACGAATTTTCTATGATGACTAAACTACAACAGATGAATTTTAATAATTTTGGAGTTGCATAACTAGAGTGAAACTTATTCATTACAATAAACTGAGCATGTGCAAAAAGTACTTATGAAAAAATAAACCGGCCAAGTGCGAGTTAAACTCGGGTGGAGAGGGTTCCGTACAATTGATTGAAGTTTTATAGGTTTTCCTGTAATCTACAATGAACTATATTTTGTATTTTTTTCAAAATTTTAGGCTCAGTAGTTTCGGAGATCAGGGGGGGGAACTGTCAATTTTCGTCTTCTTTCATGAATAAAATATAAACTATTCATTTTAAAATAATAACAAAAATATGTTTGAGATTCTCAAAACGAGCCCTTTTGATATATGACACAGTAAGGTTTGCAAAACTTTTTTTTTAATTTCCTAATTTGTCCTCCGAAAATGACCCTTATTTAAAAAAAATATTTATTTACTTTGCATATATGTGTTTGGGTCATAGGATTACAACATTCTACCAAATTCCACCTGATTCGGTCCAGTAGATTCGGAGCAAATTGGCTGTGACAGACGGACGGACAGACAGATGCACGAGTGATCCTATAAGGGTTCCGTTTTTCATTTTTTGTACGGAACCCTAAAACATGAAAAAAAGTACGTTTTCTATCATGCTAGTCGACTGGTATGTGCCAGTATCTTTATACATATTGTAGAGTTTGCCATTATTATAGATATATTTATATTACTATCAGCAATCAGCAAATATACTATAACAAATCATCATCGTCATCCGAGCGTATTCCCGGTTGCATCCTCAGCGGTAACGCCTCAGAGCCCAGGGTCCGCAACCTAACCTAGGTGATTTGACGAATTTACTGTTTTCAACCCCTGACAAAAAAGAAGGGTGGTATAGTTTGACGCTGATGTCTGTCGGTCAGTCTGTCTGTGCCATCGTAGCGCTCAAGCTAAAACCGCATCGAAATCGGTCCATCCGTTCGAACGGATGGACCGATTTGGATGCGGTTTTATTTACGTGAAAGCAAGTTCCCTTGCGGTGGTTCTTTGCTATGTTTGATGAAAATCGGTTCTGCCGTTTAAAAGTTATTGTCGGTTAAGTATAACACTGGTGTCATGGAATATTCAATGAAATCTACAATGTTATACAACGTGGAAGGGACATACCCGTAATAAATCGAACCACGAGCTATCTACGAGATCACTTAAGTTTAACGAAATTAAAATAACAGGCGAAATAAGAAAAAAAAAATGACATTCCCCTACAAATCGCCCGGGCACACTTTTGTATGGAAAGGTCAATTTTTTTTTTAATTTCTTTATACTATAATGATCTAGTATACACCGTGGTTAGATTTATCACGGGTTTGTCCCTTCCTTTTTGTATAATATTAACTTTCGGATTTGTTTGCAAATGGAACGCGGTGAAGTGCTGAGCATCTTGTAACTGTTACTTGTATGCCAGAATCTGCTGCCTTTTTTAAGGATGATGGATGCACGGGACTGCAGGATTGCCAAGGCTACTTTCCGTCTGGAAAGAACGTTGGTTAGCTCTCTCGCCCATACAGTCAGCGTGCCAATGTTCCAGGTTGAGAACCATAGTATCCAGGTTGGGGCTCGTCTCATAGGTCATGTCCAAGTCTAGGCAATGTTCTTGCCCACTAGAATAATTCTTAGTTCGCAACTAATTACGAACAAAGCGAAGTTCTCCAAATCTACTTAAACAATCCGGTTTGTATGTATGTGAGTATGAATATTAGTTTGTTCGACGATAACTCGTATAGTTTTGATCAAAGATCAAATTGATGAAATTAGTAGGTAATTGGTAGGCGTATAGATGTAGCTATCAGAATTTTTAAGTTCGAACATGCGCCATATCGGTCAAGGGGTTGCCGAGTTATGGGGTCCGCGAGTTCACAGTTAGGGGTAAACTACTATATAGTTTTTATTAGATAAAGTATTGTTTGACGGCGCATAAGTGGATATTAAAATACTATCAGAAACCTTGCTTACAGCTCGAGTTTTTAACACACACTTGTAATTGAATACCCCTCATTACGTGTCAGTTTCATAAACTACTTACTATGTACTTTATTACTCGTACAGAGTCATGGATATAGCCGAAGCCGTTTCAAGGATGTTCCGTTCCCAACACTCTTAGGCAATTTTCCAATGCAATTTTACTTATCCTGAATGCTTGGGATATTGCGAAAGCACGTGGTTAAAATATTCGCTTTTGTCGCTTAGCCTCCGCAAAGGTACCATAATAATAATAGGTGGAGTGAGGTGGTTTGCATCATGTGGTGTCATAAAGCAACATGCGCTGGTTGATTATCATTTTGTACGGAAAAAACGACCCCTCCCCTTCTACTCCCTTGCAGTTGTCTTTGGATTTTATTTTAACGACCTCCGTGGTGTAATGGCACAGGCCGGAATCGGTACGCGCAATATGCGTCACCCAGGCGTCACCGTTCCCCATCCCCGCACCTCTCCCCCGTTTTCGCCTCGATGACTCACGTTGGCCGTCAAGAACCGGGGGAGAGGTGCGGGTGCGGGGAACGGGGACGCATATTGCGCGTACCTTAGGAGATTCCGTTCTGCTTACTCTTACTGTATTCTGTGGTAATGGTTAACACGCTAGTCCGCCAATCCGGAGGTTCTGGGTTCGATCCCCAGCCAGGGCAAGTTGGAAAATGGCCTTTTTCAAGTTGTCCTGGGTCTTGGGTGTTTGTTTATCTATATATGTATTTATTATAAATTCTCTGCCTACCCCTGTGGGAAACAGGCGTGATAGTATGTATGTATGTATGTATAAAATATAGTATCATTGAGTTAGTATCTCATAACACAAGTTTAAAACTTACTTTGGGGCTAGCTGAATCAGAGTGATTTGTCCTTATATATTTATTTATTTAGCTAGTGCGTGTATCCGGGGGCCAAGGATCGGAAACATATGCATAACGGTAACCTGTATAAACGGTTACCGATTGATTCGGTTCATCTATAAAATAAGGGTTGCTAAAAACTTACTCGGGCCGGCATTGCTCAGCAGCTTAGATCATTTAATACAGGATAAGCCTTACCTGCGCGTTCCCCTCTGCCGAAGTATAAGATCGCATGCTCTAATACGTTCATTAAAACTAGTTGCGTAATCGATTATGATCATTATGTGCATCGGTAAAGTATCGAAAGGACGTCTACAAGTGCTCGATTAAAAATGCCAAATTGTGCAGTTAACGCATGTAAAAAGAGGTCAAATACTTCTAATCTTAGTAAAGATGGAATAACCTTTAATTTGTAAGTATTTTTTTATTTTATTAACATTGATTTCTTTTTAAATGTAATTACTTAAAAATCGATATAATATCTTTCAGTTTAGATTACGGCAAAAATAATCGAGTCAAGTTTGCAACTGCTTTCCTGCCATCCTGCCATGAGTGACGAGACATCGCATTATTATCGATGTCGATACAAATTACATTTCCTTGATATAGTTTTATTTGTGATATAATTTTAATATCGAAATACTTTAATTATTTTACAAGCTTTTATTTAGTTTTACCTGTCCCGTTGTCTGTCTGTCTGTAATCAAATCTTGCAAGTTAAATTTGACCCACTTCCTGGTTTCCGATTGAGCTGAAATTTTGCACGCATACGTATGTCGCGTGACAATGCAATATTATGACAACATGGATCTGATCTGATGATGGAGCTGGAAGGTGGCAATAGGAACTCCATGATTAAACGACATAACCCCATCAAGTTTGGGCTCGTAATATTCATCTTGACGAGTATTTTGTCTTTAGATGGTATCCAGGGTCTGATGATAGGGCTGCAAGGTGGCCATAGGAACTCCGTGATTAAGGACATAACCCCATCCAGTTTGGGCTCGTATGATTTGTCTTGACGAGTATTTTGTCCTTAGATGGTATCCAGGGTCTGATGATAGAGCTGAAAGGTGGCCATTGGAACTCCGTGATTAAACGACATAAGCCCATCGAGTTTGGGCTCGTATGATTCATCTTGACGGGTTTTTTGTCTTTAGATGGTATCCAGGGTCTGATGATGGAGCTGGAAGGTGGCCATAGGTACTCCGTGATTAAACGACATAACCCCATAACCCCATCTATATATGTATTTATTATAAAATATACAATCGTTGAGTTAGTATCCCATAATACAAGTTTTTTAGTTTTCTGTTTCGGCTATTTCTTCTTCACTTCGCAAGTTCTTTGGCATCCTTGGGTATATAACTTTATTATATTTGGAGAAGAAAAAGAGGAGAAGTAGCACAGCTACGAATTCAACCGGGAACGCGCTTAGATGACGAAGAAGATGATAAAATATATATTGTCGAGTTAGTGTCCCATAATACAAGTTTAAATACTCAAAAACTTGTATTATATTGTAGTATGCTTGAAGCGCCACGTAGGCAGTTTAAATAATAAAACTTGTTAAACTAAATAGATACTAAACAAGTTCTATTATTTAAACTGCTCACGTGGTGCCTCACGTGACGTATTAACTTCTATCCCGAATTTCCGACATAATTATATGAAAACATTCCAGACCTAAAACGATCGTAATTTTTTTTTTCCGAAATATTGATGTCGATATTTTTTTTTTGTTGTTCAATCCTTTTGCACTAGGGTGTATTATTACGTGTACATACACATTTGTTTTAGTGTGAGTCTTGCTAGTGTGCAGAAAATAAACTAGTGTGTCAATTTTACGTAAGTGTGCGTTTATAACGACACAAATTATTTTTGTGACTGTGTGTGTTTTTTAGATGTAGTAGTACTCTCCCCCCGCACCAAAAACGGCAGAAAGTTTTGTAAGAAGATTTGTCTGCGTAACTTATCCTGTATTAAATGATCTAAGCTCAGCAGTATTTGTCGAACAACAAAGCCGACCCGAAACAATTATATCGGCTTTTTCTCCGAACTTTCATGAACATAATTCGATTTTACCGCCCGGCTGTGACGAATTATGCCGGTCCGAATGAGCAATAGCAACCCTAAGGGTTAACAGACAGTTATCTGAAAAGGTTAATCTAGGTTTTCGGTAATGCACAGACGATTAGTTGAGTCGCGCAAGCGCTGTTGTAGAGATAGGTACTGCGACTGAGTGACGAGGAATTAAAAACGTGTGGTAACATCCAGAAACCTATATGTATATCGATTCGGTTAAGGTTAACCGCAATTGTCCTGTAACAGGCTATTTCGGTCAACCCATTTCCAATTGGGTTAGTAACAGATTATTTCGGTTAGGTTAACTTAACCCTCCGAACTCTGCCGGAGGAGGGGGAGGGCACGGCAGTTCCGCCGCCAAGTCGAGGAAAAGCAAACTAACAAAGGTACAGCCGTACCATTTCTCGGAACAATTTGTGGCACTTTTGATACCCCTATCCTGAGGGATCTTCTTCTTCTTCGTCTAAGCGCGTTCCCGGTTGCATCCTCAGCTGTGGTGCTTCAGAGCCCGGGGTGCGCTTACCCGCTTTTTCTTCTCCAAATATAACATGCATGTCAATGGTCACCCAACGATGCCAAAGACCTTGCAAAATGGAGAAGAAATAGCCGAAACAGTTTAAATGATTTGGCTATAGTTTTACGTCCGGCCGCCTGCCTGATGTCAACCCTCTTTGGGCATTCCCAAAGTATTTGTGCAAAAAGTTTTACAACCAGCCGCCACCCGACGTTAACCCTCCTTGGGAATGCAATTGTAGCACGAGATGTTTGTTCTAAGTCCTTTAGTCGCCTCTTACGACATCCACAGGAAGAGATGAAGTGGTTCTCTTCTAACCCGGAACCACACGAGTCACCCCTGTCCTGAGGGATGTCTCTTTGAAAGAAGCTAGCAACATACATTTTCAGTAATAAAAAAGTAGTTTACCTAATAGTGGCCAAAAGTAACTGTTTTTCGCAAATATGCGAAGAAAAGCTTCACGTTCACACTTTAAACTGAAAACAGTAGTTCATAAAATAGTTTAAAGGGTTATCTAGGGCACCCTGAAGACAAAATTTTAAATGAGATCTCCGTTTCCTTTCAAATAATTTATTTCAAATGGGGGCAGCACTGGACCCTGAAAAATTCATGTATTTAATATGATTTACATTTTTGCCCATTCCCTCGATCGTCTTTTACGATCTGCGTGAGAAGAGAAGCAGCTGGTACATTCTAAAGTTTTATCTTTTGAGTTTATTACACACAATCTTATATTTGATTGATTACAATAGGTCAAACTTAACGTTAGTGTATCTACCAGTTTGCCTTTGGGACATGTCGAGAAGTTGGTAGAAGGGGGCAAGTGTAGCAGTCTTATTATTTACTAAAATAACATACTTTCTCCCAGACCAACATGGAAAATGAGGAGAATAATTACTCAATATGAATCTGAATGATTGCTTAAGAACGGAACCTGCCGTTGGTATTTTTCATTCAGTGTAACCATAATTATACGTAACTTGTGTAAGAAGGCCCAAGATCCGCGATTATCCGTAGAGGGGCAGACAGGGCCGCAGCGCACTTTCGCCGTCAGTCCTCCACTTAACCACATACGCTCTACACACCAAACGAACTGACGAAGTCAGCTGATTGTTACAAAACTATCTCGACTTCCTAACTTCGCAAGGGTGCCTTTTTGAATTAAGCTATGTATAAGTGTTAATAAGTGGACATTGGAAAATGATAACGAGTACAAAGTGCCTATTTTTAATTGGAATTACTGCATTGCAAATAACCGGTAAGTCTACTTCATAATAATATAACTTTGGGTGGATAATAAATACAACGTTGTAATAAACTAAGCGTAAACTTTGGTTTCTGCTAAATTTATTAAAGGACAGATAATAATTTATTAATTGTATGGCCATACAACGTGGAAATGCCGCCAGCCTCTTAGGGACCTTGCCTGCTGACGGTGGCGTTTTGGGTTCAATTTTTTATATAAATTAATGTTTGTTGTTTGTAATATTAGTTTTAGATTTAATTTATTGTTGTTATATTTAGTTTTTATTATATGAATAATTATATATAAATAAATTTCAAATAAAGTACAGATAGTAACTTTATATACATTATGTTTTGTACCTATACATATATATGAAGTTACTATCTTCTGTACTTTAAATTCAGCAGAAACCAAAGTAAAAAAAGATAAAAACAGAATACAATTAGCTATGTAGTTTTGAGGGGAGCCAGAATGGAATGAAATATTATAATTAATTGTGTGTATGTAGGTATGTATTTGTTTCTGCTTTATCATTATTATATGTATGTACTACGTGGGTGAAGATCAAGAAATTGGTGTTTTTTAAAATTTAAATAAATATAGGTAATAGACAACCACAAATCACAAGTATCAAAAATAGTAGAGGTAGATTGGGCTACATGGCGGTATGTGTAGGTAAGGTAATACTTTTAAAACGAGGGCCTACTTAGTTATTTTATTATACCATGCTTACAGTATTTGGTATCATTTTTCACCAAAAAAATTTACCATTTTCTTATACATTTTCCACTCACTAGGATGACATATATTTATTTGTGCGTATTCCTGCATCTCCTTTTAATGGAAATGAAAGCAAAAAGAACAATAAAATAGACTGGTATTAAAGAATAGTTAAGATTATTGTACAAGAAATCGGAATTATAACAATGAATCTCTTTGAGATAATTTTTAAGATTAGAAAAACAATTTTAAAAATAAACACAAGATAGTATAGTTGGATGGTGCATATTCTGTTATTCACTCTTTTGGATTCACGTGCCTTTTCACCCCTTTCGGAGGCTTGCGCGGGGATACAGATCCAACACGGAGAGGCCCTTTGGAGAAGTTGATATAATGTAGCGCTCCCGCCAAAACTCATTCTTGGATATTATATACCAATGTAAGATACCCTTGAACAGGTTTCGGCAGAAGGATCTATTGCAACGAAATGAAAATATTAAATGGGTTATAGAGTAGGGTTAGGTGGGATCGATACTGGGCTATTGTAATAGAGACTCCGGTAGAGTCTGGTACCTACCATTGCCATAATCATGATTACTATTTTTGTTGTTTGCTCTTATTGACCGAGCTCGGTGGCCCGGTGGGAATACGCATTGCTAGCGTTTTCACAAGTTAAGCAACCCCGGGCGTGGTCCGTACTTGGATGGGTGACTTTGACCACAAGTGGTACAAAAAATTTCTTGAACTCCTCCGTGTTTCGGGAGGTAATCTTGAAAAGTCTGACACCAGTGTTGGCCACTTACTCGTTCATACACGACAAACAAACAATTGACTTATTGTTATTATCTATACCAAACATGGCTATTAGTTTCAATGTTTTGATTGGAACCACAACCCGAAGCGTGCTATGGACAGTCTTAAAAAAAGCGGACTCGGTCGGACTCACCCATGAAGGGTTCCGTAGCAGCAAGTAACATAATATAAAAGATCTAAAGGTAAATTGAGGTTAACAATTTATGATGAATTAAAAACAACTACTTACTAAATCTCGTTCAAACCAATTTTTGGTGGAAGTTTGCATGGTAATGTACATCATATATTTTTTTTAGGGAACACATTTTACCACTTTGGAAGTGTCTCTCGCGCAATATGTTCAGTTAAGAAGAAAATTATATTAGAAACCTCAATATAATTTTTGAAGACCTATACATAGATACCCCACACGTATTGGTATGAATAAAACAGTTATTGTTGTTTTTTTTTCTATTTTTGTGTAAAAATATTAATGCGGTTCACAGAATACATCTACTTACCAAGTTTCAACAGTATAGTTCTTATAGTTTCGTAAAAAAGTGGCTGTGACATACGGACGGACAGACAGACAGACATGACGAATCTATAAGGGTCCCGTTTTTGCCATTTTGCTACGGAACCCTAAAAATGGCCATTCAGGAGGGAGTGCAAACCGCAGGACATCTCGTAACATCTCTGAGTAGGCCACACCTCAGGGATATGGACTGGGTTCGAAAAATTATATTTTACTTAGTCGTCAGATTATCCAAAAAAATGGACCCATATTTTTTGGTTTATTAAAGTAGTCAAAATTCACCAAGATACAGCGCGTTGAAGTTTTGGTGTGGGGTTGACGTCTTCCTCGTACTTGATCGTGATGTCATGCGAAATTTAAATGCGCTGCTTCTTTGAAATTATTTGATAATCAGAAAATATAAAAAATATGTATGCAATATACTTGTAATTTAATAATCAACCCGATAAGCTAATGATATTTTTTTAATTCACATCCATAGGTATTATCAGCAGCAATTTATGGAATGATTTAGGCAGAAGCAACACAAAACATCTAATTCCTTTAAATACATAACTAAGTAGGCTAGTATTACACAATGTGATTCAACGCTGGCACGAGTAGGTATATTGTCTTAATTACTATTTCACTTGCATTAGCTGCCATAATTAATATAAATAAATTACAATGTGTCCATTAGGTTTACCCACGATTTGTGTAATTGCATAAATTTTTAATGAGTAAATTTTAGCTACCAATTTAAATAATTATGTAGCCGTAGTACTTACGTAGGTACATCATAAATATAACTAATTAAGTGTTTCTATGATATGTAGACCTCGAGAGATTTTCCTCTCCTAAAACCCCCAGCAGCACTTTAAATTTATCGAATACAAAAAAGTTTTGTGGCAATTTTTTAATTTTTTGTGAAATGGCTGTAATATGATATTTTTCCGCTAACTGAATTCACGCAAGAATACAATAATTTCGTACAAATTACAAACCTGTTCAAAAAAAAAAAACGAGAATCGGTTGAGAAATGTGAGCAGGAGTGCTACGAAATCGGGTTTCGGGAAAATGGTTTTCGCAAGAGTTTTCAAAAAGGCGTACGCGACCTCTTTCATAGATATTCTGTTCCGCTGCTTTTTTATTTCTGTTGAAATGTTTAAAAAAATATTGACAAATTTATTTAATTAATGATATTTTCTGCGTAAAACGATATTATTTTCACTGACACGATGGTTTTAAAAATACGATTCAATGCGTAGGAACGCGGGTGGTGAGTTGGGAACTAAACGTTTTGTGTTTTGCTGACTCCCTCAAAGAAAAATAGGACTCCTGTAGGAGAACAACTGGCAGCCGGGCAGCCGGAGACGGTAAATTATCCGCACATTATTTTATCATACTCGTTTATAGGCATTTCAGACATTATTATGTTTCTCATTAGGCCATCATCAATTAATTACAGTTCATACTCAAACTTATTCATTATTGTAATGACAGGTAATATCAATTTTAAAATCACCTTAAGGTTATTTTACTTTATGTTCTTTATTGATTATTTACTTGCTTCGTTAATATTGGGTATACATGATGAAACATTTCTAGGTAATACTTATTATTATATACGAGTATGTACCTACTATGGATGTTCATTCGAACTTTATGCAAAATCTTTAAATACAAATTAATGCATTCGTTTTTTGCCTATTATTGATAGGCATACTATCAAACCGATTGACCTGGCACTGACTTATTGATCGAGCGAGCGAAGCGTCTCTTTTTCAGCTTTAGAAAACATTATTTCGTGTCTCCGTCTCCGGATGTTAAATTTCCGGCTGTTCTCGCCGATAAGTCGCATTTCTTATCTGATTCTCGTGAAATTCTGTGAAGAGGTTCGATAAAAATAATATATGTAGAATTTTTCTGTCGTTTCAACTTTTCGACAATTTTCAAAATGGCTGAAATATAGAAATATATAATAAAGAATTGAACACTTAAATAAACGGGCAAGTGCGAGTCGGACTCGTACATGAACGGTTCCGTACCTCCGTACAATGTTTTAAACACGTTTCTTGTATGAATACCCCTTTAATTTTTAAGTTTATCTTATTTTTAAAATGTATTTGTTGTTATAGTCAGCTAGTTATAGCGGCCATAGTAATACATAATCGGTGAAAATTTCAAGTATCTAGTTAATGCCATTATGAAGATCGATTTTAAAACGTTGAAAAAAACACGTTTTTTGTATATCGACCCCCTTTAATTTTTAACATTATCTTATTTTTACTATTTGTTGTTATAGCGGCCATAGTCTACTACATATTACCTACGTACATAACCTGTGAAAATTTCAAGTATCTAGTTAATGCCATTATTAAGATCTAGTTTTTGTTGTTGTTGTTTTTCGTGTATGTAAGTGGCCAACACTGGTGTCAGATTTTTCAAGCTGCCTAAAGGCATCTGACATAGCATGACGACTGCCATACAATGATATCAGCCGGGACCAACGGCTTTACGTGCCTTCCAATGCACGGAGGAGCTCAAGATTTTTTTTTACCAAGATCTAGTTAAAAACGCTGAAAAAACACTTTTGTTGTATGACGACCCCCTTTATTTTTTATTTGTTGTTATACCGCAGCACAATAAAACATAATTGGTGATAATTTCAAGAGTAGCTATTACGGTTAAAGAAATAGTAAGAGCCCTGTGACAGACGGACAGACAGACAGCGGAGTCTCACTAATAGGGGTCCCTTTTGCACCCTTTGGGTACGGAACCCTTAAAGAGGTCCACAGCTAGTACAGACTAGTAGGTATTTATTTTATTTTACATAAGTACTTTTTGTTTATTATATATCTTTACAAAACAATATTTATTAATATTCTTGTTTTATAACGTAAGTTTTATGAAAAATACATGAGTATAATATATTATTGAATGCCTTAAATATACAAGGAAGTGTCACTTTAGACATGAAGGACTTTTACACGCAAAAAAAAGGTCAAATATGCTAATTTCCATTGAAACTTGACAATAAATGGTATTTAATTAAAAAATCACCATTACCTACTTACCTATTGTTTCTAACTCTTTTGGTATTAGTATTACGATTCTGTAACTATTAACACTAGGTACGTATCTTCTTGTTTGAAGAATAATAACGTCTAATATACTCAAACTATTTGAAGGGTGAATTCAGATTGAACAACTATCCCCAAGGAAAATATACTTACATCGAAATATGAAAAAAAAAAAAATAGTGGCACTGCCGAACAGAAGTGAAAACTTGAACAAGACGGTGTCGGTTACGGTAACGGTAACAAGTTCAATGTTTTTTTCCCATTAAAAAAAGCCCAATGCGCATAAAGAAGTTTTCACTTTAATAATTTTTGGTTTTCCATACACTCTCGGATCAGATGATCGGATCAACTTGGGTAGCGAAAAATAATTTTTCATATTTCGATATAATTATGTTCTTTGGGTAAAGTTGTTTAGTATCGTGAAGTGAATGTATCCTTAAATTTTTTTCAGTATTTTTTGTTAGACCCTGTAAATATAATTATTGTATGAAGATATTGGAACTCAGGAAAATCCTTTTATTTATCGGTATGATTTAAAAGTTGGTATGATTTGTACCAAAATTATGGAGAAAGTAAAAACGTTCTACTATAAAGGGTGGACCCCAAAAAAAAAACCTACCAGTTCAATTTTAAATGTGTGTGCTACAGCAATACAAAAAGGGCACGGCAACAACAAGTAAAGTTGCAAGTACTTTGAAGTAGGTACCCTATTTGTTAGAAAAAAGAACCATGAAGGTCTGATGACCTAGCTTTATTAAAATCAAAACAAAACCATAAGAAAAAAAAACTATTTTTTTTTCTCCTTAATTTCTGGTAAATGGATAACCTACTGACTTTTGTAATATGATAATTCAATTTGTAATAATAATGTGTCATTTTGTGGAAAAAATATAAATATTTGCTAGAGTATATAATGTTTTATTATATCTTATTTCTATCAGTACTTTTTCCTACCAGACAAACGTAAGAGTCACAAAATAACTTATAGTTAATTCCTTCAGACATATATGTAAATATATATGTAAGTAAGAATGAACGCATTTACGCTGTTGCAGTCCGTGACGTAATGGTTTCTGCACTTATATAATAATGTGGGAAGTGTTCACTTTCCTCGTTCGTATAACTGCCAGCATCACCAATGACGTATCTATGCATGCGTAATTCTGCGTTGATTTACATTTTTACACCGTGCAGATTGTAGGTAAGTATTTGGACAAAATTTTATGGTGCGTTATGATATACTGTAAGTAGGTACTATTTCATTTCTAAGCGACTTTAAAAAAGGTGGAGGTGGAGATTCTCAATTTGAATGTATATAAATACATATATACATTCGAAATGAGAATAATATAGAAAAATATCGAACGCTAATCCCTTGCACGTGTTCCGTGTTGTTTACGTACTTACCTTACAAGCAATTTATCAACTCGCCACGCAGTTTGGTCGCTGGCAGCTCGCGCTTGGTGTTTATGAGTTTTGTGATGCCTACCTACATTCACCGATTTTTTTATAAAGTGTATTAATTATGTATAGACTCACCTAAGTGAATACCTATGTAATTCTTGTGAGCAAATAAATGAATTCTTTAAACCCAAATATGCGACCTCCTTGGTGTCATGGTCAACACACTAGTCTGCCAATCTGGAGGTTCTGGGTTCGATCCCCAGCCAGGGCAAGTTGGAAATGGCCTTTTTCAAATTGTCCTGGGTCTTGGGTGTTTATCTATATATGTATTTATTATAAAATATAGTATCGTTGAGTTAGTATCCCATAACACAAGTTTTAACTTACTTTGGGGCTAGCTCAATCAGTGTGATTTTGTCCCTAAAAAATAAATAAAAAATAATAATAAAATAATATATATTATTTATGTTCCTTCACATCTTCTCCGTTTCTTATTCTTTTATTTGAAAGGGTTACATGCAAGTTGGCCCCATTGTCGCCAAGTGAAGATCTGATGCTGGAATCCTGGAGAAATTGAAAGAACTCCTCAAATATTCTAGGATACATATCGTTATTTTGATGTTTTAGTCAGTAAATTAAGTATTTTCATTTAGAAAGTTTGATTTAGTGAAGAATAACTGATGAAGTAGACCAGAATTAAGTCGCTTTTTTTGTTTAAAATTATTGTCAAAATTTTTTATTTAAGTAAGTAATGACTTTTGAAGAATTTTTTTTCTCTCTTAACCTTAAACATATTAAAATAAGTATGGGAATGTTGTTAAAATCTAGCCCGAATTAAGATGAATTAGCAATTTAACAATGACCTAGTTCTAATGATAAAAATGTGTCCAATGACACTTTTCTTACTGTTTTCACTGCACAACTTATTAAGGACTAGCTGTGCCCGCGACTTCGTTCGCGTGAATGTTATATAGCCTAAAGCCTTCCTCTATAAATGGACTACCCAACAAAAAAGAATTTTTCAAATCGGACCATTAGTTTCTGAGATTAGCGCGTTTAAACAAACAAACAAACAAACAAACGAACAAACAAACTCTTCCGCTTTATAATATTATAAATATAGATGTGGACTGGGTCCGAAAAAATTGTATTTAATTTAGTCCGTTTATTAGATTATCAAAGAAGTATTAATTAAAACATTATCTCTTGCTATTTGAGACTTTATTATTGTGAGAAATAATAATTTTGAAAGAACTTAAAATAAATGCTTTTGATACTCGTATTATTATTCTTGTACAATTTGTGAACCGTGTCGGGTCGTAAAATGATGTAAACGGAACATGCTTGCTCTATTCTCTCTACTTCCGCTAGGGTTGGCAGTGATTATCAAATATGTCTAGAAGTAGGTAGGCAAACCTGGAAAGAGACAGAGTTGGGCGTGATAAGATTCATCATCAGGTCTTTTTTTGTCTCCACTGCAGGAGCACGACCCTCTCTGTACTACCAGAGCCATACTTTGTCTGAGCAGCCAGATGATTTGGCCTACACTCTCCACGCTGGCCAAACGGGTTGGAGATGTCTTATTGATGTTTATAAGCTTTATTTAGCTCCTACGACATCCACGGAAAGACTTTGAGTGGTTCTATTCTACTCTGCCGGGAACAACACAGCTTATGATGATAATATTATTCGCGAATAATTCATTCGCGAATAAATAATTCGGCCACCTCTTCGAATAATAAATGAATTATTCTTTATTTCATTCGAATAATAGATGAATTATTCTTTATATTATTTGAATAAATACCATGAATAATATTTTAGCACACTTTCAAATTTAACATTCAGCTACTAGATAATGGGTGTCGAGTCACATTTGCCCTGAGAAAGGCCTCCGGATGAGGTCTAAACAGTAAAGGTCTAAAAGCCGGCCAGTAAACAACATTTGCGATTGCATGCGTTAAATTAAATGAAAAATTACATTCAATTATAAGTCAGGGCAAGTTGGACAATGACCTTTTTCAAATTGTCCTGGGTCTTTGGTGTCTATCTATATAAATGTATTTATTACTTAATAAAATATAGTATCGTTGAGTTAGTATCCTATAATACAAGTTTAAAACTTACTTTGGGGCTAGCTCAGTGTGATTTGTCAAAAAAAAATGAATTTGGAACATATTAAATAAGCTTCGTGTGACAACCCTACTACTGAGCGGATCTGCGAATCGTCTGACTTTTAAGTTATGTAACTGCCCTGACTGACTGACACACCGGTTTTACATACGAGTATACCACAATCGTTAAATTTGTTACATAGTCTTACGGTGTGTTTATAACAATTACGTATACTTTTGACAAAAATGCTAAGAAAAGCGTAAGGTATTCTCACTTTAAACTGTAAACAGTAGTTCATAAAATAGTTTGAAGGGTTATCTAATCTAGGGCTTCACAAACATAAAATTTAGAATGATATCTCCGTTTCCTTTGAAATAATTTATTTCAAATGAGGGCAGCTCTGGACCCCGAAATGTTTTCGAAATCGAACATAAATCAAAGAAGAAAAATCCTATAACATTTGTTCCGCTTTTGCGCCAAAACCGCGCCGGAACGGAACCGGTCGACCTTTTAGACTAATTTGGTATAGATACCTACGAGTATACTGGACGACCTCCGTGGCGTAATGGTTAACACGCTAGACCACTAACCCGGAGGTTCTGGGTTCGATCCGCAGCCAGGGCAAGTTGGAAAATGGCTTTTTTCAAATTGTCCTGGGTCTTGGATGTTTATCTATATATGAATTTATCATAAAAATAGCATCGTTGAGTTAGTATCCCATAACACAAGTTAAAAAAACTTTGGGGCTAGCTTAATCAGTGTGATTTAACCCTATATATTTATATTTATTTATTTATACTTATTTGATAAAGCATGGTGCGTATTTATTTCTGATATCTTTTGACGAAGCATGTTACAGATTTATGTCTATTATACATTATACAAAAAAGTATGTGATGAATTTACAATAACCCTTACCTACTTGTGAAGAACTTACACATACTATTTAACGCATGTGACGAATTAAATTTTAATGTGTGGAGTTTACAAAAACGTGACGAATTTACTTTGTGGCAAATACAACAACCCAACAAGAAGACATTCCGCAGTATGTCACAGACCTTGTCCTTAAACTAATATTCAATTCATATGTGACAACTAAGTAAGTAATTAAGTAATAGATGATTTTAATGGTGTGTTGCAATAAGACATTCGACTTGAATGTTTCATAAGTATGTGACAATACTTGCTTATAGAAACCACGATTGTTGATTACGATGACTTGAGGGCAATTATATTTGTACGGTTTAGGCAATCAATGCCCATTTGTTTACTGGTCTTCTAGTAAAGGTCAGTTCTAGGACATATCTATCTAATTTGTACCTAATTCAATCTCATTTAAGGCGGAATTCGAAGAGAATCTGAGGGGATGAGGTGCGGGGCGATCCGCAAAGCACCCCGCATGTTTTGTTTGACTGTGAAGCGGGAGGCGGGGAATTAATGCGGAATGTAGATTTTATCGGTTTTTATGAATTATTTTAATAACTAATTTTTTGTATCGAAAATGGAAAACCTTTGGGATCACATTACTAATATTTTTGAGTAAAAATATTTTTGACGTGACAACGTCTAATAACTCGATACTACGGGCTGCATGCACGAAAAAGATGACGTCATTGTCCCGTTACGCTCATTGTCGCGTTCCGCAAGCGAGAGCGCGGCACGAACGAGAGAGAGAATGTTTGACGTTGTCACGTCAAACTACCGTCCGTAAACCGACTTTACAGACAACCAATTTTTTTTCCTCAATTTATATTCTTAGTTTTGGAAGAAAAATAATTTTTAGAAACGAAGCACTTTGTTAGTGAGATAGGACGGCGATTAAAGTCCCATGGATGACCACCGCTCCGGATGGTACCTGGTCCAAAGGCTGTCCATAGCAATTGAAAGAGGTAATGCGGCAAGTATAATGGGTACCTTTGAGCCGGGTACAATTCGGGGTGGTATTTTTGACAGATTTATTTCATATTGACGAAACTGTTGTGAATTTTGTATATTTTTTTTCTTGTAAACTAATTAATTATTTGAAATATAATTAAAAAAAATTGTTACATATCATTTCTTAACATTTTTTAAAATGGTATTAGTATTAATTTATTTTAAAATTGTAAGAAGGCGAGCACCTTGTGAAGTATCCGAACAAACCTACAAAAAAGGCAGTGTTAAGGCGCTTCAAGCACATATTTATCTTATTTGTAATTCAAGCTCGTTTAAATAATAACAGGAACACACGATAGGTACCACAAGAATTTCATAAAATGCATTCCAACAAGCGCTCGATGTTACGAAAGCAGGCTGCAATGCACGCACCAACTCCTTTGGTCAGTAGAGAATGACCAGCTTGGGCAGTTTGGTTCATCAATTAAAAACGAACTATATTAAAATGATAAAGAGTTCAAAGTAGAGTGCATTCTTTATTTCCATAAGGTATTTTCATACAAAAGTCGTGTAATAGGTTCACTCTGCTAGCTTCTTTGATACATGAATATGTGATATATGATATATGAATGAATCTTTATACAAAAGTAAGCAAAAGTAAGTCGCTATACTAGTTTACTAGCGGTACGACCTGGCTTTGTATGGGTGTAATCTATTTGAAGTTTACACCCATACAAAGACCTACCTCAAAACAGAACCCTGCAACTGGCCCGCCAGACATTCTGGCCACAGGTATGACACTTCCTAGTGTCAGTGTAACATATATACCTACTATTACTTCTATAAACGAAACAATATATCTGTACACACGTCAATGTGTGAAATTTTCAGGGTCGCACCCTAAATACTCCATGGTCAACTACAATACTACAATACTACAATTAATTTAATACTTACCTACTAACGAGTTCGACATATTTACGATTATATCTTTCCATACCGGGAGATTTGCTAACACTATGACGTAAAAAATATTCTGTTTTATATGTAATAACGTGAAATTATATTTTTGCTTTGCTTACCTGTTTTCAACACTCGGAAATCTATGAAATATACGTTCTTTATTGTATTCGGTGGATAATGCGCATCTTCTCACCATGATTTACGTAGTAACTATTTATTAATCTGTGCCATGATGGTTACTATTGGTTGACAGTTCTCAAGACACGTCGCCAATTGCGTGCGGCTAGCAACTAACCAGCGCAATAAGGAGCACATAGAACGGGGGAGAGGTGCGGGGGCGCCAAACTGAGGGAGACGCTGTGAGATTTCAATCTGTTTGTACTCTTATGTATTCTGTGGTCTGGCCCTGAATAAGTACTTATACATATGTAATTTTTAATATTTGTTGCCTCAATTTCGTCGAAGTCGAATATAAATTAAACTTAACACCCATAGTCCCTTTTTAATTAACCGCTTTACTCCATAGAAAACAATATCGATGAGAATTCAATGAAGAGTGAAAGTGTGACCTGTCACACAGTTAATGTAATCCATCCATGCAAGTTGATCCGCCGCGGGTTTGAAATGTAAAGAAAAGAACGTTCATGTTATACTGGTCAGTTGTATGTACGCATAGTGTTTTATATGGAGGTGCATGCTGACAACCTTACAGTAGGTACTCATTTAGCTATTGTTTTGCGACTTATGTACATATTAATCTTATTAAATAAAATGTTACAGATGCAATAGTTTGTATGGATATTTGTTCCCTTTCCCACCAAAACGGCTGTACGGATTAGAATGAAATTTGGCATGTAGATAGCTTATTACCTGGATAAAAACACAGAGGATACTTTTTATCCCAGGAAAATGTGAGGTTCCCGTGGGATTGAAAATCCACGTTGACAACGTTCACTTTGGTTTTAATCCTCTTATAATGTCACATACACAATTGTATATAATTCTGAGGTAATATACCTTAATAGCGATAAGGAAATGTATGAAATGTATGACAAGCTAAAAAAAAATTACAGCTGATCTCTCACTCCAGTCATCACTCTCCTTTTCCAGAGTTCCGCGGGTTTTCGTCTCTCAACTTCTCTCTGTTTCCTATGAGATGACGTACTTACTCGTACTTAAGAATTGTGTGTGTGAAATATATCTTTGGATACTTTCATCACGAACAAGAAATTCTACTCAAGCTAACAAGACTGTATTGTTCTGCTCCTGACCAATAGGTCAGGGAGATTTTATGCACCATACTCTATTGAGTAATTATTTAAAGAAAATCTACCGATACTAGCATTTGGCAATTACCCCTGAGGAGGAGCGTTGAACAAAATGCCTAGGGCTTTTATCCAGTTTTATTCTTCTGTATTCTACTTCTTCTTTTTCTAATCGAGTCGAAATGGTTACACGTAGCTTCAATTTCAAATCACCTGTGACCAGTATGTGGCCACGGCGATCCCTCTGTCGTTAGCTTTATTAAGGTCTTCTATGGTACATGACGTAGGGCAGCTCGGACATGACAAAAGGTGGTCCATCGACTGAATGGCACCGCATTCGCAAAGGTTTTTATCAGCGTTACGCCACCTAACTCGGTTTTCCCGACACCTCCCAACACCAGCCCGGAGTCTATTGAGAGACTTCTAGACTGACCAGGGGAGGTCTCTACCCGGTGGGAGTTTTTCAGCAGGAGGGATATTTGACTCGTAAGGTGGATACTTATTTATCCACCTCACAACTTTTGCATTAGAAGCCTCTATTGCTGGTATGCTTGGCTGCCTGAGAAAGCTGTTACGACTCTTGAGACGTGCTAGTGGCGGGGTCTGTCCGTAGAGTAGGTGCCGTGTGCCGTGGTGTATTCTACTGTAGTTAAGCCGTGTGGTTCCTGGCAGAGTAAAATAAGACCACTCCAAGTCTTCCCGTGGATGTCGTAGAAGGCGACTAAGGTAATACCAGGACTGTGTCACTCCCCGTTTAGGAATCGAAAATGTACCTACATTATTACTATGTAGGTACATTTTTACCACCCGGAGGGGCCAGCTGTGCTGGCCCCTCCGGGTGGTAATTTCAGTTATACGAATCGTTTGTCCTGAGTAATAAGAATGAAATTGGCTTGCAATGGATGTCGAGGTATCTAAGCGAAAAGGTGCTAAGTTCTGACATGAGCTAAGTTAAACCATACCGCTAGCCACATTGAGTAGATATTTCTTTGAATTGCTTTGCTGAGTGAGAGTTCTGTACGTTAGTATTAGTATTTATTCTGTGGTAATACAAGCTATACGAAGCTTACAAATATCAATGAGACCTTTCCAACCCGTCTGGCTAGCGTGGAGAGTGTAGGCTAAATCCTCTGACTGTTTTGGCTCCAGAAAGTAGTTCAGTATCATGGACTGAACTTGCTCCAAAAATTTGGCTGGTATTTAAAACACCCTGTATGGCTCTAGTAGTACAGAGAGGGTCGTGCTCCTGCAGTGGAGACTAAAAGAGACCTGATGATGATGTATTTTACTGATAAAATTATATTGGTTTGTGCAACTCGATTGCCCTTTTTTTTTTGACGTGGAGAAAATCCCTTCGGATACCTTACCGGTTACGGGACACCGGTAAGGTTATGTAGTGTTACCACTAAAAACTCCGCGGTGTCACCTCTCAGCCGCTATCGGCCGGGGCCGTGTGCTTCCCTTGCTCCACAGCCCCGGCGCGGCCGGCCGCTACCTCAGCGGCCCCGGCTCGCCAACGGCCTCACGGCACCCTCTGCTGAATCAGAGGGGCCGGAGCAACCGTCGCCTTGGTCTCTCGGCCCGACAAGGACAGGCGCGCTGACACGCACACACGCCTGCCTTCCACTCCGGAGGGCTGTCCGTTGGACGATGGAATCCCGTTTCCACCGTCCAACCAGCCCTCATAATTTGGGGCCTGCAAAAGCAGGCCCTGCCCCAGTCCACCTGACGGTGACCGGGGACCACCAAGCCGGCCACGGAGGATATGGCGAGTGGCAACGACACACCGACACTCCTCTTCCCCCGCGACCCCTACCACGGCTGTGAGAGTAGGGAGTTAACCCCCTTCCCTCACAGTCAGGCCATTCTCACCAGGAATGGCCTTCACCGGGCCCGGGGAGGCCTCAGCCTCAACCCGGGCAATGGGTTCCTCTTAGCTTTCCCGCGGATGCCCAGGTCGCATCCGCAGGTACTGAGCCCCCCATCGCGACAAGATGAGAACCCGGACGGGGGAAACTCGTTTGCCCTGTACTCGTATCAACTACAGCTAACAGCAACAATTCCTTTTAGTGTCCCTAATAGAGTGTATAGGAAAATATAAGTTTTTTTCCCATAGCGAACTGCTGGATCTTAATTTGATATTTTGAATAATTAGTAGGCGATGCAGTTAGCAACCCGTGTGGTTCCGGTTTAGAATAAGACCACTGTATCTCTTCCTGGTGGATGTCGTAAGAGGCGACTAAAGGACTTAGCACAAACATCTCGTGATTGCATTCCCAAGGAGGGGCAACGTCGGGCGGCGGCCGATTGTAAAACTTTTCGCACAAGTACATTCCCAAAGCGAAAGCGCACCCCAGGCTCCGAAGCAGCACAGCTGAGGATGCAACCGGGAACGCGCTTAGACGAAGAAGATGCAGTTAGCAATCCATCAATATTTTGATACCTTTTTGCATCTTCTCGGCCACCATCACGCCAAAGGTGGCCTATTTGTATGGTATGCTTTGCCCCTTAGGTATAAAGACTTAATAGTTTTTTTTTCATTATCTTTTTCAGTGTCTGAGAGTCAGAAGAAGCCAGCCAGTGCTCCAGAGAAAAAACCGCAGTCAGTGCGGGATCTCTTGAATACTTCGTCCTGCATTCCACCGCCGTACCGATGCCCTCATCCAAAGATGCAGTTTTATCTCTACACCAGGTACCTACCTTAGTATGTTATCGTACATCTCATCAATAGTGAAAAATTATGAGTTTGGAACCTAATAAGTAAGTCCGCCAATTGTAAGACAATTTGTATTGATTGTGGTACTTAAAGTTAAAAAAAAACAGAAACACGATTGTACGATACGACTACATACAGAAAGCACGGCTAATAGAAACCTCTATTCGTAGTCAGCACGTTTCGCCGAAAACTTTGTTGATAGATAACATCGTTCGCGAAAATCAAAATCTGCGGACGATCCCAAAACGCTTCCTACGAAAGGGGAGTCTTTTTGACGGGAAGTCAGTTGCGGTTTGCTTTAATTTATTTGGCTTATTGAGTCTAGTGGACTTGGTGTAGTTTAGTGTTATAAATCCTCGTGCTCATGAACAATATGTGAAATAGTTAATGTGGACAGTCAAACTACGGCTGTAGTGATATTTGTTATGCGAACTGAGGTCTTGAAAACCAGTGGGCTCGTATTGATTTGTCGCCAGAAGCTTCCTATACGATACTCCCTACAATATAAAATCGAAATTGCTCAAAACTTAAGTTATCGATAAAAAAATACTTGAAATGTTAAGGCCGTACCTAAATTTTAAATGGGGGCAGCACTGGACCCCGGAAAATTCAGGTATGGCCTTAAGACCAGTTATTATGCCTAATAATTATTTAAAAAAAAGCTTTTTATTTATAGATAAGTACTTCATCGGTAGGTATTGGTTTGAAAATCTTAAAATAAATAGCTATGCTCATTGTTGAGACTTTTATCAGCCAGCCTTTTCAGCCGTCACCAGCGGCGGTGATCAGGCGCGGAGTTATCTGTTTGAGGAAAGCCCTTGTTACTTGGATTTCTTTATTTTCAGAACGACACAAGAAAAGGGTGAATTATTAAATACGCTTGACAATGAATCTCTGACGCGTTCTAAGTTCAACCCCATACACCCCACAAAGATCGTGGTGCATGGGTTCGGGGGCGGCAGGAACCTGTCTCCGAGCACCGACATGAGGAAAGCCTACTTCATCAGAGGAAACTACAACATCATTATTGTGGACTACGGTAGCCTGGTTAAAGAGCCTTGCTTGAGTCAGGTAATTATATTAATAATACCTTCATCATGTCATTTTTTGGAAGTGGCAGTGGGCGGGATACATAGCGCAACGAACCGATGGCCGATGAGACAAAAAGCTTCTCGAATGGCGACCACGCACTGGCAAGCGATGGGACACCCACCCACAAGGTGGTTGACCAAGGTCGCTGGAAAACGCTGGACGCAGGCCGCTCTAGATCGGTAATTTGGGAAATCCTTGGGAGAGGCCTATGTCCAGCAGTGGACGTTATGCGGCTAAAATGATGATTCTCATCTTTATTGGCTGTGCTTAGGTAACACACTGGGCTATGAAATAAAGAAAGTCTGAGTTCTCAGAAATGACTGATATTAATGAGTAAAAAATTATGATTTTCCTCATTAAGGTGAATTTACAAGCAAATGGCCTTGAAGTGGCGCCCTCACTTGAAATAAATTGTTAACTCGTAAATATGTGATAATTTCCATATTGCTGATCTAAATTATTTTATGAACTGCCGTTGAAATTATTATTAGTGATCCGTCTAGTGCCTGGCAAGGAGGCAAGTTTTAAAGCTAAACGGACTAATGTAAATAATTTCAACGGTGGTTCATAAAATAATTGTAACGGCTATCTAGTGCCTGACAATTAGTAATATGGAAATTATCACCATATTTACAAGTTAACAATTTTTTTATTTGTTTTATTTATTTACAAAATTCATGTGCACAACATAAAAACAGAGGAACAAAAAAAGTAAGAAAATAGAGTAGGTACATAGGTACTGCTTATTTCATAAGAAATCTCTTCCAGCAGACCCAGTAAAAGGAAAATTGAAGAAAACACGTAGTAGGCGTGTACAAAATAGACTTAAGTTACAAATACATATAGGTACTTGTCTAAAATTATAATCATAAATAAACGTATACACATATTATACAGAAATATATATACATATAAATACCTAACTATAAATAAATACATATATAGTATATTGGTATACTATTCATTACGTTAAGGAAAGATAATACTCTATTACTCTCTTCCTGAAAACAGGGAAAGATTTGGAGTCTCGTATGATGCGTGGTAGTGAATTCCATAATTTCACCGCTTGAACAGAAAAGGAGTGGGAATAGCAAGCAGAAGTATGGGTAGGGATTCTAAGGATCTACAGGGCACATTTATTTCAAACTAGCTGACCCGGCGAACTTTGTTTCGCCCGTTCCCGTTCCTTTTCCCATATTTTCTCACCGTTTAAACCTTCCCTGGACTACGAAAAACATTTCAAGACCAAAATTAGCCAAATCGGTTCAGTCGTTCTCGAGTTTTAAGCAGACTAACGAACAACAATTCATTTTTATTTATATAGATGAGGGCGCTACTTCAAGGCCATTTGCTTCTATGTATATTCACCTTAAGATTCCTCGCCGGATAGTACCAGTAGAGCAAAGACTTTTTTGTTCAATTTTGTTTGGGAAAAAATCATTGCTTGTCTCTATGTTTTTTTTTTTTTTTACATAATTTAAGTATTTAAAGAGATACAAACCTTCATGAACCTTAAAAATTAGTAAGGTTTCCCAGTGTTCAAACATCTAGCAAACAAATACGAGATTATATTATAAAAAAAAACAGGAACACAGCCATAGCTTTTCTTCAATTTTTAATGAAAAAAGAAAGTTTTGGCACAGAATACAGTAAGAGTAAACAGAACGGAATCTCCTAAGGTACGCGCAATATGCGTCCCCGTTCCCCGCACCCGCACCTCTCCCCCGGTTCTTGACGGCCAACGTGAGTCATCCAGGCGAAAACGGGGGAGAAGTGCGGGGACGGGGAACGGGGGTGCGCGTACCTTAGGAGATTCCGGCCTGTGCCTATATACAAAGTGGAAGGGACATACCCGTACTTAATAAATCGAACCACGGTCTATACTAGATCATTATAGCTAATGAAATTATAATAATATACGCATATTGCGCGTACCTTAGGAGATTCCGGCCTGTGGTTTTGGAGAAGAAATCAGGGCACTACGAAAGGTTGATTTTGTGTAGTTTTCGTAGGTATTTTCGGTCCGAGCTGCAGTTGTCTCTATCGCACTTACTCGGTTGTTGTTCGGGCACAGCGCGACAGCAATAGATTATACAAATACCTATTTTCAATCCTTTCGACCTTATTGTTTCCTCTTAAGTAGGTACAGCCGGTTATTGGTCGTGTATCAAAAACAACATTTTATGACCAGTGCGTACGCGCACGAAGATAAGTATTTTGTAAATAGCAATTTGATAGAATCAGAGAAAGTTTTAACAAAAACGGTCCAGTGATTCTGGCAAATGATATCAAATCTAACGTAATAAGCATAAAAGTTATTCATTCGTGACTTATGTCTTTTTTCTTATTTGTTATAAGTATAAGAGTAATTGAACGAGCCAGAAAATTTAACCTTAATTGTATGTACTTGGAGAAAGGAATCAGCCGTTTGTACTTAAGAAGTTAGTTAAAATCTTTATTGGTTCAAAACATTATGATACAAACAATCGTCAAACAAACATACATACCCAAATCATTTAAACGCCACATTGATCAAGTAGACTGAGAACTTTGCTGGCTTAACTTAGGGTTGCTACACACTTATTCGGCCCGGCATTCATCGGCACTGTCAGGCGGTAAAATCGAATATATGTAGATGAATGTTCGGGAGAAAAGGCGATATAATTGGGTAGATGACTAGGTCAAATAAATTGTTTGTTACTGTTAAGAGAATAAAACGTCACAAAATAGTACGAATTGTCATTGATCATATCCATATTTAACATGATCTTAGATTTATTAATGCAGAAAAATTTATATAAAGAGCTATTTGACTCCATAAAACTATGACGTCACGGTTGTGATTTTCATACAAATCCTATAGAAAATGTTTGTTTTTCACGTTTAGTAAAAAGTGTCTAATTTGACTTGTTGTCGTCATCTAGCGGATTTATTTGGGTCGGCTTTTTTATTCGAAAAGTACTGAATAAGTGTGTATCAACCCTTATTTTAATTTGCAGATAGAGTGGGCGCCAAGGTTCGCAGGGTTGTGTATAGCTCAACTCGTGGAGTACCTCCAGTACCATCCGGTGAAGCCTTTCCCACCAGAACAAATACATACCATTGGGTACAGCGTAGGAGCCCACATACTAGGACTTGTGGCCAATCATATTTCTGATGGGAAACTTGGAAGAATAACAGGTAACCAGATTATGTGTTAATAGGAAAGAGTACGTAGCGATTGGTACGGCCGCTACGGGCCCCGCGTACCCAGACTCTCCACCTGAGCGTAGATAATTTTAACCATCGGCTCAAAAATTTTTAGATAATAGAGTTCATTTCATCTAGCCTCTATCATAGTACCACAGCAAGCATAATACCTGCTGTAATACCTACAATCATATTCCAAATAATTTAGAAAATATTGAAAAAAATATCCTGTAAATAAATGCTACTATACAATTTCAGAATTCGAAAATGACGAAATACGTAATAAAAAGGTTATACCTACATTGCTTCGTTTCTCTACTATCTATATAATTTGAATATTTTTTTTTATGTCAAATAATGTTACTTGCGAAATCAAAACATTTTTGTAAAAATGTAATTTAAAATTCAAGTAATAAAGCATCTAGTGGGCTCTCATATTTGCTGTGCCCTTGCGGCACTTGTACTGTTATAATTTATGTAAGAATCTTGTAGAACAGTGATTAGCAATAAATTCTGAACCAGCTTCATCATTCTTAACTTCTCAACAGACACTGAACAGAACAGACACATTTAATTTAGTTTTTTCCTTTAAAAGGTGACTCTCTATGGTACGATATCGGATCAGCCTTGAATTACACTTTTCATAACCATATCGTAATCTTGACGTACCTAGTTACTTAACAAAAAAAAGGTTAAAACAAAAAAAAATACCAAGTATAATAAAAAGCCGCGTTATGAATTCGAAGAATAGGAGAACTAATAGGATCCCTATTGCCTTTTGGCTAAATTTTCCACAGGCCCCGCTAATACGGATGTGGACTAAAAATATATTTTTGGCTAATAATACGTATTTTTTCTTTTCTCTGTAATGTCGAAGATACAACAACGCATTTAAACTTCGCATGACGTCACGATCCAGTATACGATTTTCACATTCGATGCGCTCTATCTTTGTGAATTTGTATTACGTTGATACTCGTACACCGAAAAATATGGGTTTATTATTTTTGGCCACATACTATAACTTTATTTGAATTTATGAATAAATCTTTTCAAATTCAAGCCATCCTTCTCTGGAATTCTCTTACTGATTCTATTAGACGAGCGCCTAGACGTCACGCTTTTAAACGGGCGGTTCAAAAACGGTTTCTCCAAGAAGTCTCTTCTCGTCGTGTCCCTGCGCGGTAATTAGTAGTCATCCATATATGTATTTATCTATCCGCATACATAAATAATTAGTTCTTTATGTATTATATTTACATAATTATATATTTTGTAAATTTATTTTATCTATAGTTATTATATTGGTATATATATCTTTAAAAATAATATTTATAATAATAATATTCATTTATTTCAGACCAAGTCAATATTATATTGGTAGTAGTACATAATTATCTTAAATCTAGATGTTAGTTACGGACATATACAAAAGGGCTTTGTAGTAGACAGTCCCAGTAGGACTGCATATGGCTGTCATTTCTCCCTGCTAATATCTTCAGGATCCCATTACAGCTGCCTCGCATTCTGGTCATCAGGGAATGCACCTTTTTCCGCATTAGGGCGTAGAAATCATTCGTACGTGATTCTGCAAACATCCCTGATGCACTGCAGAAGCGCGGCAGCCCCAACAGGGCCCTGAATACATTATTATATAGGACACGAAGATCACTGTAGGCGCGTTGGGTGTATGAGGTCCACAGGCTGCTGGCATAAAAAGATTGACAGTAAGATTTAAACAATGTAATTTTGACTTCCTTGCTACATCGTGCAAACCTGCGGGTCACCATATTCCCCCGCACCGACAACGCCCTCCGCTCCCTCTCAATATCCCTATTATCTTTGCTATCTTCGTCTTCATTAAGTTATTTGTTTATATTGTTTTTATTTGGTGTACAATAAAGAGTTTAAAATGAAATAAATAAAATATCTTCAGTCAAGTAGCGACCAAGGTATTTAAACTCTGAGACTCTACAGAGAGCAGTAACATTGAAAATAATAGGAGGCACATTTTTTGGTATTATTTCCTGATTTGAAAACCATAAATTGGCTTTTCTTTGTATTATATTTTAGTCCATGTTTGCTTGCAAAAATCTCACATACACTTAATAGCTTGCGCACAGCACTGACCGATGGCGCGAGAATTGCCATGTCATCAGCATAATTTATATTGTTGACACAAACACCCTCGACATGACAACCAACATACATGTCGCACAATTCAACTATCAAGTCATTTATGTACAAGTTAAACAAACTTGGTGAGGTCAAACCCCCCTGTCTCACCCCACATTCAAGCCCATAAGGATCAGAAAACGCGCCTGCCCATTAAACAGAATTTATTTGATTATCGTACCAATACTCAAGTAATGCCACAAGCTCAGCTGGCATATCGGTTCTTCTTAATTTACTCCACAATATGTCGTAGCACACCATATCGAAAGCTAAAGACAAATCTAGGACACAGACATACACAAGAGTACGTCCAGTAGTGTAGTATTCGACGGTACGCTTGACAGCAAAAATATCACTTTCTGTTGAAAGCCTATTTCGAAAACCGAATTGGGCATCATGCAATTTCAGGTGTATTTTTAGATAGCCCCTCAAGCAGACCGTCGTCGAGCACCTTCGATAAGATTGTTGCCAACGATATAGGCCTGTAATTTTTTATGTCTGAGATGTCGCCTGTTTTGTTCTTAAGAATTGGCACAACAATCGTTCTCATTAGATCTGATGGCAGATTCTTACGACGAAGGCGCAGTGATAAGAACAAAGCAAGTACCCTCGGCATATGCAGCCCAGCATATTGCAAGTGCTCAATAGTAACGTTATCATGCCCAGGAGACCTACCTCGCTTCATATTCCTGATCACTGCGTCCACTTCCTTAGCAGTGAAGCGAACAGGAGTATTTATGTATATTCTTGATTTATTCTTGTAGGTATTTATATGTAGATACTTTTAAATTTTATTTACACACTGTCGCACCACCCAAATTATTTCTCTACTGGGTCCAATGGTTGACTGGCAGAGAACGCCATAAGGCGTTAAGTCCGCCATTTGTACACTTTTTTTATGTGCAATAAAGTTAAAATAAATAAATAAATATAACTGGTGGACTAAATAAAATAATATTTTTCAGACACAATTTACATCCAAAATTCAAAATTCAAAATGTCTTTATTATCATAGGATATTTATAATATCTCTTAATAATAGTCACTTTGTTTTGTATTGCACAAATGTTGACGTCAAATCGTTACTTAAAGCTAAGTTTACGCCGCTTCCTAGGCGCAAGTGCAGAAGAAGCGGCAACAAACTGCACTGCACGTTTTCTCCAAAGACGTCAACTAACAAACTAAAAACTTAAAATTAGTTATATAGATGGACAGAGTTTACATTGTTTATTATGTCATAATTAAATTGAATTATAAGAATTACGAAATTTAAAATAATATCAATTTGTAAATTTAGTATGTACCAATGTACCTAAATTATGACATGTCTAAGTATACAAACCTTTAAGAGGGACCCGCGTCATGCTCAAGCCAGACCTTTTTGTCTTTAAGATAGTCATCGGTCCTATAATAAGCCTTCTCACAAAGTACTTTCTTTACATAAGCTTTGAATTTTCTGTCTGGCATATCAAGGACCGATTCTGACAATTTATTATAAAAAAGTATACACTTCCCCATAAAAGACTTACTTCAGCCTGTAATACGGGCTAACTAAGTCATTCTTATTACGTAAATTTCTATCTGTAAAATCACTTTATTGAACATGGAAATATTTTTCCTTACATACATTATACTTTCAAATATGAATTGTGATGCAAAAGTAAGTATACCTATTTCCTTGAATAATTCCCTCAGTGAGTCTCTCGATCCTAAACTGTAAATGGCACGAATTGCTCTTTTTTGTAAAAGAAAAATAGTCTGAATGTCGGCTGCACTCCCCCATAGAAGTATCCCGTAAGACATTAGACTGTGAAAGTAACTAAAGTACACTTGTCTAGCAGTTGTTACATCTGTCAATTGTCTTATTCTCCTAACAGCGTAAGTCGCATAGCTAAACCTATTAGAAAGTTTAGTTATATGAGCGCCCCATTGAAGTTTCGAATCAATTGTGATTCCTAAAAAGGTAGTACTTCCAACCAGATCGAGTTTCTGACCATTAATTAGTATGTCAACGCAGGCTTGATTCACATTAGGAAGAGATAATCGAATGCATTGGGTCTTGTTCGCATTTAACATGAGGTTATTGGCCGAAAACCAATCAGAAATTAAAGATAAGGTGCTGTTCACCGCGCTAGCATCACTGTTATGTCGATCTATTTTAAATATTAGCGAGGTGTCATCAGCAAACAGCACCATGTCAGCCTCTTTCTCAACCATGTAAGGCAAGTCATTGACAAAAACTAAGAAAAGGAACGGTCCTAGAATTGAACCTTGGGGTACGCCCATTTTCACATTAGACCTGTGTCATTTTACGCCGTTTATATCAACAGTTTGAGGCCTATCTGTTAAGAAAGATTCTATTAATTTAATTGACTTATCATCAAAACCGTATTGACGAAATTTGAGCAAAAGTGTTGGATGATCAACGCAATCAAATGCTTTAGAAAGATCGCAAAATGATCCAATTGTATCATTTCTGTTTTCCCACGCGTCATAGATATTAGTAATAAGTGCTACTCCTGCATCGGTGGTCGATTTTCCAGCAGTAAAGCCGTATTGTTGGCTATGGAAAAGATCCGTATTAATAAAACCTTCTTTCTTTTCTTTTTATTGGGCAACATGCTGAGATGCAACCACTCTGGTGTCATTTTTCAAGCTGTCAAAGACATCTGAAATCACAGATCTAGAACTTTTTTTACTGTGTGAAATAATTAAAAAACGTATAGCAGTGAAAGTATTTGGTATGCTGCTATGTATTTATTTATATATTAATAATGAGTTATTGCACTGTTTTGATATAAAATAATTAATAAAATATATGCAAGGGAATTTTCCGTGACGGCCGATTTGACAGGTTCGATATGAAGGGGCCATCCATGCGCGCGCACTGTTAGACGTGCGCTCGACGATGTCGTCATCTCTATGAGATTATTTACAAAGAAGGTTGGCGTACGGCAGGTCCGATACGCCACATTAGTCCCCCGCTGAGACCGGTTCACGGTCGATAGTGCTGAAGATGAGCGGGGAATCTGGCTACACGTCCGCTCCTTGTCCGTGGAGGATCCTTTTCTTCAGGTGCTGAAGAAGGATGGACGGTTGTCTTGTTTGAAGTTTTATTATCATCTAAATTAAGATACGATGGCTTCAGTCTGTCTACAGTGACAGTAATTTCTTTGCCCTGGACTTCAATTTTGTAGGCTTTGGCTCCTCTGTGCAGTACCTTATATGGGCCGACGTATGGCGATTCAAGGGCTCGTCTTTCAGGGCCCCGGCGTAGAAATACGTAATCCGACGTATGTATGTCCTTTGGCACGTAGAAAGTTTTGTTGCCGTGATTTGATGTAGGCACAGGAGACAATCCAGCCATGTGTTTCCTTAGGCGTGACACGTAGTCCACAGGATCCAGATGACTGGCTGAAGATGGAGTAAAGAATTGCCCAGGTAGTCTCAGAGGCTCGCCGTAGACCATCTCAGCAGCCGACGCGCCGAGGTCCCCCTTCCAAGCTGCTCGTATGCCCAACAGCACAAGAGGGAGGGTTTCTGTCCACTGCGGGTTGTTGTGGCACATGATGGCTGCCTTCAGCTGGCGATGGAGACGCTCCACTAGTCCATTGCACTGCGCATGGTAGGCAGTGGTGGGGCGATGTTCTGCACCAATCAGTCGCAAAATGGCTTGAAATAGGTGTGACTGGAACTGCTGTCCTCTGTCGGTAGTGATGGTGGAAGGACAACCATGGCGCGATATCCAGTTGGATAAAAAGGCACTGGCACAAGTTTCTGCAGTGATGTCCGCCAGGGGATAGGCGTCAGGCCAGCGGGAAAAACGGTCGACGACGGTGAGGCAATATTTATACCCTTTGGAAAAGGATAAAGGACCAATGAGATCAAGATGAACGTGGGAAAAACGTTCTGAAGGTACAGGAAAAGTTTGAAAAGGGGAAGAGAGATGACGGGAGATCATGCTTCGTTGGCAATCTGTGCATTGTTGAGTCCAGCGGGTGCAGTCCTTGCGCAACCCAGGCCAAATGAAGCGTTCGGCGATGAGTTGAGCGGTTGCCTTGGTTCCGGGGTGGCTCAAACCGTGCATCTTCTCGAAGACTTTCCTGCGGTAGGAAGGGGTTAGGTATGGACGTGGGTGATTTAATGAGATGTCGCAGTATAAATTGTTCTCAGGCAGTTTCTTGAGGATGAGGGATGATTTCTGCCTTAACAGGTCTTGCAGTTCAGGGTCTTGCTCCTGATCTCTTGCAAGATCTGCGAAGTTGATGAAAGATGAAATTTGTTCAATGCGGGACATAGCGTCAGCGACGACATTGTCAGAACCGGATATGAATTTGATGTCAGTGGTAAATTGTGAAATGTAATCGAGGTATCTGAACTGTCTGGGTGAGCATCCGTCTCTTTTGGTGGTGAAAGCGAATGTGATGGGTTTATGATCTGTGTAAACCGTGAACACTCTAGCTTCCAGCATGTACTTGAAGTATCGGATGCCTTCGTAAATAGCCAACAACTCTCGATCATATGGGCTATACTTCTTTTGTGATGACGAAAGTTTGCGGGAAAAGAAACCGAGAGGCTCCCAGCTGCCGTTGTTGTTCTGCTGCAAAACTGCACCAATGGCTCCGTCGGATGCATCAGTGAACAATGCCAGTTCTTTGTTGACATCTGGATGTGCAAGAAGTGCAGCTTGAGATAGGCAGTTTTTGCAAGCGTTGAAAGCTGATAACATTTCTTCCGTCATGTTAATGGGAGTAGCTCCTTTGATATTGCCAGTGAGGGCTTTGTCGAGCGGTGCTTGAAGTTCAGCAGCTTTTGGTACGAATCTGCGATAGTAATTGAACATGCCCAAGAAACGTCGAAGTTGTTTAGCTGTTGACGGAGGAGGATAGGCTTGTATACTTTCTACCTTTTCTGTTAAGGGCTTGATACCATCTGCGGAAACAGAATATCCTAGGAACTGTATTTCCTCAACGCCAAAAACGCACTTGGACACGTTAATCAGTAAGCCGTAGTCCTTGAAACGCTCGAACAAGATTTCCAGGTGTTGGAGGTGTTCCTCTTCAGACCTGCTAAAGATCAAGGTGTCGTCCAAATATCCGTACGCGAAATCCAAGCCTTGCAGTACTTCATCGATGAACCTTTGAAAGGTTTGAGCTGCGTTTCGTAGACCAAATGTCATGTACGGAAATTCGAAGAGCCCGAACGGTGTTGTGATGGCATTTTTCGAAATATCAGCTTCTTCGACTGGGATCTGATTATACGCCTTGATCATGTCAATTTTCGAGAAGATCTTGGCACCTGACAGCTGGTAAGTGAAGTCGTTGATGTGCCTAATTGGGTAGCGGTCTGCAATTGTTCTCGCATTGAGAGCACGGTAATCACCGCATGGGCGCCAGCCATCGTCTTTCTTACGAGCGAGATGGAGTGGGGACGACCATGAGCTTTCCGAACGTCGTGCTGTTCCATTCTGCAACATAGCATCAAACTCCTGCTTTGCGATTTTTAGGCGATCAGGGGCCAATCTGCGAGGACGAGCTGCCACTGGAGGTCCTGGAGTCGTGCGGATGTGATGTTTAGTATTGTGCTTGGGTTCTGTGGGCCTACCTGCTGGCGTGGTGAGGGTTGGGTACTGCTTCAGCAAGTCCAGGTATTTGGAGTCACCGCTGATGGTCTTGACTGCTTCGGTCTCTGGCGAAGTGCTGTGACGACATGGGACTGCGATCCAAAGCGTTGTGAGTCCGTCAACCAGTCGATGTTGTCGGCAGTCTACCAGAAGATTGTAGTGCTGTAAGAAGTCAACTCCTATGATGGGCCTGGATACCTCAGCCACGATGAAGCGCCAGCGGAAGTCTCTACGCAGGCCAAGATCAAGGCACAAATCCAGAAATCCGTACGTATTAATACGGGTGTTGTTCGCTGCATACAGCTCATACGTAGTACGAGGACGGAACCCTTTGGCCATCGATTTGGGGAATACACAGAGGTCAGATCCTGTATCAATGAGGTACTCTACCCGGGTCTTCCTGTCGACGACGAAGAGGCGGCCGTTTCCTTGCGGGCAGTCATTTGCCGCCACTAGTGGCTGCCGCTGGAGTTTTCCGGCTTTTTATATGCGCAGGGCGTTGTGCATTTGAAGGCCGCAGCACCAAACTTGCGGTGGTAAAAACATAGGCCATTACCACGTGACCGGGATCGCGAACTAGACCGATATCGTCTGAAGTTGGGCCGACTCTCTCGCGTGGCTAGCTGCTGTACTTGACTGCGCAGCTCCTCTATTTGCTTGGCCATACTCTCCATTATACCTAAATACGGGTCAGCTGAAGAAGTTGTTGGTCTGACGTCACATACCTGGGAAGCGGGCGAGGCGATAGCGATTACTTTATCAGCCAAATCAGCTAATTTCTCTAGTGGTGAGTCGGTCTGCGACGCAATAATTGGCTGTATTTGCGAAGGTAAGCCATTACACCATACCGTGCGTATAAATTTGTCTGAGATTTGAGGGCCCGCCAGATGTCTTAAGTGCCTTAAGAACTGCGAAGGTTTACGATTGCCCATTTCTTCTTTATTCAGGAACTGTAAGATTTTTTCCTCTCTTGGGGCTGACATACGCTTCACCAACTCTCTCTTGAGCGTTTCGTATTTATTCTCTTTGGGCGGGTTCTCAATGACATCTGCGACTTCAACGGCATACTGATGTTCTAAGTAACTACACGCAGTATAAAATTTGGTAGTATCGGCTGTTATACCGGCTAATATGAATTGACCTTCTAATTGTGCGAACCATAGGTTTGGGCGGTCAGGCCAGAATGGCGGAATTTTGACGCCGACTTTAAATGTTTGTTGAATTGTACCTTGAGTTGGTTCGGCCGTTGGGATTCCAAAATTTTCATCCTTTTCCATCTTCGCGAAGTACGGTTGCGGTATCACGTCGGGGTCACCAATATAGCAGTGAAAGTATTTGGTATGCTGCTATGTATTTATTTATATATTAACAATGAGTTATTGCACTGTTTTGATATAAAATAATTAATAAAATATATGCAAGGGAATTTTCCGTGACGGCCGATTTGACAGGTTCGATATGAAGGGGCCATCCATGCGCGCGCACTGTTAGACGTGCGCTCGACGATGTCGTCATCTCTATGAGATTATTTACAAAGAAGGTTGGCGTACGGCAGGTCCGATACGCCACAAACGCCTAACTCCTGAAGCTTGATGTATGAGTTTTTGACGGGAAGTCAAGGGGTTCGGTTGGGGTTTGCTTTAAATTATTTTACAAATTGATTTTAGTGGACTTTATAATATGAAATTGGTGTTGTTTGGTTGTTATAAATGCTCATGTTCATGCAATGTGTGCAATAGTTAAAGTGGACAGTCTTAGTACGACGGCTGTAGTGATATTTGTTTTGCGAACTATGTACTATATAACTATGGGCGTCTTCGGGCGTCGTCCGCCACTCAATTGTCTATAAAAATGGTCTGTGATGAAAACCAGTGGACTCGTATAGATTTGTCGCCAGAAGCTCTCTTGAAGCAGTCAAAGGCCTACACCACCCTTTTATTGTAACTTTTTAGGATAAGGTTAGGTTAGAATTAGGAATAAAGAACAAAATTAAAGATAGGCTCTAAATGACTTGTATCCTGAACCGTAAAATTAAAAAAAAAAAATTGATGTATTTTGTTTAATTTGAAAAGATTACTTTAATACTTGTAGTGATCGATCCAAATGTGACTGGTGTTGCTTAACATGCGTAAACGCCATTCAAAACATTAATGAAGTAAATGACCCGAGTCCCAAACATTGGGCAAGCTGTTTATTAATTCTAAGGGTATACGGCGGTCAAGGTATGTGTACTTGCGTAAGGCTGCATGACCATTTTACGCAGTGGCGTAGCTATCAAGGAGCTAGACGGTGCTGTGCACAGGGCCCCTAAATACAGGGGCCCTGGGACCCTGAACAATTTTCTTTAAATTGTTTATTGTGATAAAAACGACTTAAATCTATTACATTTATCACAACAAATAACAAACCTAAATTTGAACCTTTTTTCTAAAAATGTTTCAAAACGGGCATGCATATTATGTTATTTTTAAGTTCTCATACAATTCAATATACTCAGGAAAAGTGGTTCAAAGACATACATACATACAAACTGTCACACACGCCTGTTTCCCACAGGGATAGGCAGAGCAGAGACTATGGACCTACACTTGCTACGATCCTGACAGATCGCTTCATGCACACTCATCAATATCTTTATACATTTATATGCCCTTCGGTTACGGGTACTTTACTTTTGTACTTTTTGTACTCTGTTTGTACTTTCCTGTGTATATGTAGGTACCTACTAACATTCTGTTACAGGTCTTGACCCAACGATTCTATTCTACATGGGGAACAATCGCTCCCGTGACCTGGATCACACAGATGCTCTTTTCGTGGACATATTCCACACGGGGGCAGGTATCCTCGGTCAGTGGGGACCTAATGGCCATGCGGACTTTTATGTCAATGGAGGGTCCAGTCAACCAGGGTGTGCTCACGACACAATATTCCGTAAGTTGACATGTTTGTTTTTAGGGCCAACACTGGTGTCAGATTTTTCAAGCTGCGTTAAGGTATCTGATGTTGACGACTGTCATACAATGATGACAGCTGGGGTCAACGGCTTAACGTGCCTTCCGAAGCTCGAGAAATATTTCTGCCACTTGTGGTCCCTCCAAGTGCGAACCACGTCCGGGGTTGCTTAACTTGCAAAAGCACTAGAAATGCGTAGGTACTCTCATCGGGTCGGGTGACCATAAGCTCCGTAAGTTGAGATAAGATGTTGTTGTTGGAGAATTTCTTCCAATAACAAAAAACTAGTGACTCTGTAAGCTGTAGACCTCGCGAGTCTGTCTTTGCATCTCCTCACACCCTGACCCCTTGCAGTATGTCGGATAAAAAAGTTGTCCTGAAAAAAGTTATTTTGAATAAGTATTTTTCTAAATGGCGAAATATGATATTTTTAGGTTTTCAACCCCCATGGCCCATGGTTCCGCTATTTTGAAAAAATCCAATAACTTAATAGACAAATGAATTCCATTTAGAATTAATTATTTATAACGAATAAGTAACCTGCTCAATTTCATGTCGCTAGTACTATAACCAAAAGCCAAAAAGAGAGTAAACTGCCATCTAGTCATTAGTTTAGAAACTAAGCATCACAGAAAAAGTTTGTAATATAATATGGAGCACTACCAGGTTCTGTGTCGGAAGCACGGTAGATAGTATTACTTTCTTAATCAAACTTCTGTTTTCAACAAGATGGCTCCATCATCGACAATGTTAAATAGAAAAGAATGAAATAATGAAGTATGCAATTTTTAAAAATATAATTTGATACCTATTTACCTAAGTACCTACATACCTATAGGAATTAATCGTTTTAAAATATGAATAAAATTCGGTTTACAAATGGCGAAGCATTGATGAACATATTATGTCAGTACTTACCTACATAAAAACTGTAATAGTACTTACCTACATAAAAACTGTATTTAGTACTTACCTACATAACAGCCCGACGCTAACCCTTTGGGAATGCAATTGTAGCACAAGATGTTTGTGCATAGTCCTTTAGTCGCCTCTTACGACATCCACAGGAAGAGATAGAGTAGTCCTATTCTAACCCAGAACCACACGGGTATAAATGATCCCTGTAACTATCCGTAATACTTAGTTGTGTTATCATGATTGCAGAGACTCTATCGTGCGACCACACCAAGGTGACGCCGTATTTCATCGAATCTATCAACAGCCGCGAGGGCTTCTGGGCGGGGCCTTGCACCAGCCTGTTCTCCTACCTCATTGGGTGGTGCGAGCCCAAAGACTCCGATTACGTGCTAATGGGCGAGCATGTATCACACAAGTAAGTTTTCCTACCCTTACCCATACAATACGCATGATGAATGAAAAAATATTCTCGGCCCGTCGGTTGGATTATTAAAAAATATTGTACACGTATTTTTTCTTTTTTCTGAGAAACAAATAATAAGGAAGATACAGCGCATTTAAATTTCGCATGACGTCACGCTTTCGTACGATTTTTATACATCGGTGACGTCACAAGCCCCCACCCTGGAACTTTGACACTCTGTATCTTTGGGAATTTTTACTTGTTTGATAAACTGAAAAATATGGGTACATTATTTTTGGATAATAAATAACTCTTTTCTGACCCAGTCATCATTACTATTTTTAAGTTACCTTTTGCGAGAATCTAAATCATGTTAGAGCTCATACAGACGAACGGCACGTTGTCAACGGCAGTCCGACTGCAGGTCGGCGGCTGACATCGGCCTGCCGCCGACCTGCTATCGACCTGCCGTCGACTTGCTTTCGAGCGGTGCTGAAGGCTGCCGCCGAACTGCAGACGAGCTGCCGTCGACCTGCCGTTGACAACGTACCGTTCGTCTGCAAGAGCTCTAATTACTGTCAGGTTAATTTATTTACGATATTTTTTTAGGGCTCGAGGAGTATACTATGTAACAACGAATGCAAAGCCACCCTACGCCCGAGGTTTCCCTGGAAAGACAAGACGTCTCAGGTCCATCACTCCGTACAGCTGATCTAAGGCATCGTTTAGACAATATTTAGTTACGTATATTTATTAAGTGTCTTCGCTTCCAGGTCGGCCACTTACTTCCTCGACCTGAAATAATGGTGTCACTAAACATTTTTAATCTGTGTTAAAGACATTTTTCATTCGAGGATGTTCTTCCATGCTGGTCTGGCAGCACAGAAAAAACATAGCATGTACCAGCTGCTTCTCTGCCCGCGCAGGTCGTAAAAGCCGATCGAGGGATTGGGTTAGAATCTGAATCATATCAATAGGCGATGCGATTAGCAACCCATCACTATTATGATTTCCTTCTTTCACCTTCATGCCCAATATGACGCTAAAAGTGGCCTGGGCCTTGCCGCCGTAGGTCCTGTCTGCCCCGTTAGGGATAAATAATAATAATAATAAATCTTTTATTTTCAGACCAATGATTTATACAATTTTTATAACATAATTACAAAGAAATTTGATAAATACAATTTAAAAACATATACAATAACAAATTGGATAAAAATAAATTGAATTAAAATAAAAATAATTAATAAATAGAAATACATAATAAAATTTAAAATCATAAAATTAAAATCATAAAAAATAAACTAAACGAACTGACCTAAAATTGCCGAATTCGTTCTCGAGGCACTGGAGCATGTACTTGCATCCAATGTCTCAAGAACGGGGGGCCGTCCGTCCGTTCCGCGATGACTGACGGGAGACTATTGCGACTGTCCTTCACTCTGCGCGCCGTGGATGCCACTCTCTTGCGCATTGTCGCATAGAAACAGTCGACTCTTGCTTTAGCGAACATTGCAGACGCGCTGCAGTAACGGGGCAGTCGCAACAGCGTCCTGAATGCATTGTTATATTGAACCCGGAGAGCACTGTATGTCTTCTGCTTGTAGTGAACCCACAGGCTGCTGGTATAAAATGAGGTGCAGTAGGCACGGAACAACGTTATTTTAACCTCTGTTGAGCTCTTCAAAGCAATCTTCAAATCTGCGGGCGATCATATTCGCTCTGACTGATAATGCCCTCCGTTCACGCTCAATATCATTGTCATCTCTAAGGTCGTCAGTCACAATATGACCTAAGTATTTAAATTGCTGCACCTGCTTTAAGGGCAACCCATCCAACCAAACGGGAGGCACGTTTACCGGACATTTGGTCCCAACCTTAAAAACCATTAGCTCGCTTTTCTTCGCGTTGTATTTCAACCCATGGCCACTTACATACTGCTCAAACGATAAAGACGTAATAGTGTATCTTTATTCGAGGCGAACTTATATAATGACATAAATATTAGAATCATTATATATGAACATATAATGATTCTAATAGGTGGTTATTACACAATCCAATTAGAAGGAATTAAGTAGAAAGTAAGATGTAATCGCAGTTAGGACTGATTGGATCCGATTTGTAGTAAAAAGGATGTTCTAACGGCTCTACTTCCTAGTAGTCTGTGACTTTTTCCAAATCGCAATAGGTCACAAGTACTTATTATAACAGGTATAACCTTATCTTATTAAAAGCAATAAGTCTTTGTTTGCGTCGCCGTCGGCCACGCGCTTCAATTTAGGATGCAATTTAGTATAGTGTGAACAGCTTCCAGTTTCTGGGTGACACCCATGTCAGACATCTTCGTTCCTCTAACAATCTCAGCCTTTCTATACCAGCTCACCGGAGTGGGTTCTTTTCACATTCGTTTATTGTCCAAGCTATAAAGCTCTGGAACGCCTTACCAGTTGATGTTCGGAAGGCTAAAACCCGCTTTTCATTTAAAAAACAGGTGAAAGCACATTTTCTTAAACAACTGTCAGATAGTTCTTAGTGTATGTAGTATATGTGAGTAGTATATCTTAGTATAATAATAGTGTGTATTATTTGTATGTAGTTTATGGTTTATTATTACATATTTAAGTATACCTGGTTCATTTTTCATCATTTTTTTTTGAGTTTTTGCACTACCCGTGTCTTTCTCGACATCACCCGGTTGGTTGACTGGTAGATAAGGCCTTAGGCTTTAAGTCCGCCATTACACTTGTATTTGTGTATAAAGATAAATAAATAAAATAAATAAACACTTAAAATTCAAAATTAAAATTCAAAATATCTTTATTATCATAGGATTTTTATAATATCTGTTAATAACAGCATTAATAAGAGAAATATTACTAGTAATATTTGATCGATGATAATAGTCACTTTGTTTTGTTTTGCACTAACAATTCGGGAACCCAACTGTTCCGATTTGAGTTCCTACAAATTGGACAGTGTAATAATCATTTTAGGAGGGCGATGATGTAATGAATGCGTAGTTTTTACCATAATTTTATCTCTATCTTTTCTCTATGTGAGAAATTCACCAAATGTACATCGCTGTCTTTTTTCATGAGTAGAGATTTAAGGCCAAGGTTATGCAATCTTCTATTTCGTCTAAGCGCATTTCTTGTACATCGCTGTCTTTTTTCATGAGTAGAGATTTAAGGCCAAGGTTATGCAATCTTCTATTTCGTCTAAGCGCATTTCTAGTTGCATCCTTAGCTGTGCTGCTTCAGAGCCCGGGGTGCGCTTTCCTGCTTTTTCTCCTCCAAATATAACATGCATGTCAACGGTCAAGGATGCCAAAGACCTTGCAAAATTGAGAAGAAATAGCCGGAACAGTATAAATGATTTGGCTATAGTTTTACGACCAGCCGCCTGCCTGACGTCAACCCTCTTTGGGAATGTATTTGTAGTTTTACAAGCGGCTACCACCCGACGTTAGCCCTCCTTGGGAATGCAATTGTAGCACGAGATGTTTGTGCTTAGTCCTTTTGTCGCCTCTTACGTCATCCACAGGAAGAGATGGAGTGGTCCTATTCTAACCTGGAACCACACGGGTGAAGGGTATGCAATATGCATGCATATGCAGGAGGAGTCTCACAGGCAGAGAAAGAGTGGTCCTATTCTAGGCCAGAAGCCACACGACCTGGTAATAAAACTACTTTTGTTTGTTTTTCGTGTGTATAAGTGGCCAACACTAGTCTCAGATTTTTCAAGCTGCTGAAAGGCATCTGACATAGCTTGTCAACTGCCATACAATGATGATAGCTCGGACCAACAGCTTTACGTGCCTCCCGAAGAACGGAGGTGTTCAAGAAATTTTTATGTCACTTGTGCTCACCCATCCACGCCCTGGGTTGCTTAACTTGCGAAAGTGCGTACTCCCACTATGCCAATGAGCTCCTTAATTAATAATATTACTAAATGAGACAATAAGGGGTGAAAACTGTTTGTTTTACTTGTATGGTCTAAAGGTCTCAACCTACGAATAATAATCCCTAGAAGCATAACTAATCCCGAAAAATCATTCCACGCGATATGTACCGGGGCGAGCGGGGCTTAACATATGAACCGCGCGGCGCGACAGTTCGCTGTGACACTCGACTCTTGCGGTTGCGTCGCAAAAAGTTTCCTTTGAGAATATTGCTGTGTTTTTGCGATAATTGATTCATTAAAAATGCCGTCATGTGCCGTGAAGTAGTGTAGAAGCCATAGAGACATGAAAAATACAGTCTCACCTTTCATTAACATTTTAATAATCCATACTTGACATCTGTGGACATTGTTATGCAAAATGTACCTAAGCCACGCGTTGTACCTCACCGCTCGTTGCGGTGACCGCCCCCAACCGACGACGAACCGTGACCTTGTCATGACCAATCGCATGCATATTTGTCTATGTGTGTGTTTGAGTGTTGTGTTGTTATAAATGTTAGTTTGTGTAAATGGAATCAGAATCGAGTGAATGTAGGAGCCGGTGAATGTAGGAGTGTTATAATTCTAGAGAATTTATTATTCGTAGGTCTCAACGGATGTAGGTAGTTCAACTTACCAATAAGCGCTCATAAAGACGAACGGCACGTTGTCAACGACAGGTTGACGGCAGTGTTGGGCAAAATTAAATTGTTTGAACAACTAAAAATAACAATAAGTTGTATTTGTAAAACTCGCAACTAACAATTAATTAATAACAAGAATCATTTATTTGCATTATACAATCTGACTTTTTTTTTCGTTAATTAATTAATTGTTAGTTTATCGTGAGTTTCACAATTAAAAACTAACTGCAGTTGACCTGCAGTCAAACGGTGTCGACGGCTGCCGCCGACCTGAAGTCGGGCTGCCGTCGACCTCCCGTTGACAAAGTGCCGTTCGTCTGTATTAGCTCTAATCCTGTATACTTACTTATTTATTCGTAAGTTATTAATGAAGATCGTCGCGGTTTAGCCAGCTGTGTGTCCCTACGTAGGTAGGAGTAGGTACTATGGTTAGTTTAATGTTATCATGGTATAATGAAACAAGGTATTCTCTTCCCGCGACGGCCCAAGACTACGTCACGAATGTCACGATAAGTGTTACCACTAATAAGTTCGTTTCAGTTAATTCAAGGGCTTTCTCAATCAGTTAAATAATATAAAATTAAATACTAATTTACTTAACAATTTCGTATATCGTGTCATTTGTTAAATTTATAATAATTTTTTTGTTTTGTTAAGTAAAAAAATGCATTTTGCTTAGGTTATTCAATCATACACAGTAGCAACACTCCAACTGATGACGTATTCTTGGGTCGATCACGAGACCCATTTGTCACGGCAAGAGAATACCTTGTTTGATTATACCATGAATGTTAATATATAAGAATAAGGATTTTGCCTATAATTAGAATTACCTATAGAGTAATGGTGATATGTTACTTAAACGCTTTAAAATAATTGTGTGATATTTAAATAAATTTTATTTAAAATTGAAAATATTTTTTATTTTATTTTATTTAGTGTGACATACAGAGCCGACCCCATATAGAGGGAAGACGAGGAAGATGGTGATGATGATGATGATTAGTGTAAGGGAAAGGAAACAAACAAACATGAAATTTCAAACATATATTTGGAAAGTAATGTCGTCATATATTTTAATATAATAGGTACAATGATATATATATATATATATAATTGGATGATATAAGAACACTAACATAGAGAAAATTTAACAAACGATGGGAAGCATCACTTAGGTTTAAGAACTTAACAGGAAACTATTAGTGCTGCTAATACCTAAACCTTAGAGCACCACTCTCTTCTCTTATCTACAAGCAGGCCGTCTGTTTTAAAGGGAAATATTCTGTTGAAAATATTTACCTTTAGAGCCCCAGTACATGGCACATCGACGACGCCCAGAGGAGGCGTGTATACGCGCTCCAAACGAGATTCGAACGCAATCTTGTAACCGAAGCACACGGGGCGATCATGAAACGCGCGTCTACTGCGCGTATACGCGCAGATACAGCGATACAGACGCGCTGTAGTCGCGCGTAGCTACCGCGTTTTACAATGGCGTCGGTTGAGACAACACTGCTAACGCCCCTTTGTACAAGATTTTGTATCGATTCAAACGCGCGTATACGCGCTTCAAACGAGTTTCGAACGCGCTGCATCCGCGCGTCGTAAACGCACGTTTGAATTGATACAAACGCAACAATCAGCATCTACGGCGCCAAAAACGCGCGTTACTAAAACACGCGTCGTCTGCGCTTTTAAATACGCCTTGTGCTAAGGGCCTTATGGTCATATCTATCTACAACAACAACTGTTTGTAAAATATTATCAGTTCCTCTAAAAAATCATGATTGAAATACTATTAGACTAACGAAACTAACATTTTTCTCCTCGATGATGGTCTAACAAAATATACTGAAACTATTTTAAGGTTGAATTCAGTCCATGATACTGCACAAACTTCCCCAAGGAACATATATCGAAATATGAAAAATATTTTTGACCTCTCATATAAGTTGGCCGAAGCTGATCCAAGTTATTATGAAAAACAAAAATTTTCAACTCATATATGTGTTCCTTCGGGAAAGTTGTTCATGATCATGGACTGAATGTTCCTTAAAATAATTTAGGTATATTTCGTTAGACATTATATAGAAAAAGAATATCAAACAGAACTTAAATAAGCCTTTTGACTACATTTATTAACAACATCAAATACCTAGGAGTAACATTTACAATACAACTAACATTCTAATATATATATTAACTAACATAAAACATAAAAGCAATAATACAGTTTTAAAAGAGCGACAAAGAGCGCTTGAAGATAAAGCCAATAATTTTTTATCAGCATTAGCTTGCTCTTCAATTTTTTGACTCTTTTTACAGCTTTTATATATACAAGTATATGTACAAGTTGTAACGTTGCGAAGAAGTAATACACCAATAATTTTAAACAAAGTTACTTCAGTAAATAACAATATACAGTTAGGTATTTATTAAAATAAAATAGTAAATTTTTTGTACTGCTCTTAATACCACATAATTATGTTGATATATTAGGAAAGTACTAAAGGTGAAAGGTAGGGTCCAGTGGTGCTGCTAGTCATCGTAAAAGGATAATATTGCCAAAAAGCCTTTCCAATTATTTTATGAATAACCATCAAGCTTTTAAAATAATTCTTCAAAAAGTGTAACTTTTGTCGAAAATGCGTTTTAAAGACAAACGACATACTCAACCCGACATTTTAAATAGTGGTAATAAAATAATTTAAAGGGCTCCCTTCTTCATCTTAACGCATTCACGGTTGCACCCTCAGCTGTGCTGCTTCGGAGCCCAGGGTGTGCTTGCCCGCTTTTTCTTTCCAAATATAATATGCATGTCAATGGTCGGTCACCCAAGGATGCCAAAGACCTTGTGACGTGGAGAAGAAATAGCCGGAACAGTTTAAACGATTTGGCAATAGCTTTACGACCAGCCCTTGCCTGACGTCAACCTTCTTTGGGAATGGTTTGTGCTTGGTCCTTTAGTAGTCTTATAGGTCATCCAAAGGAGAGATGGAGTGATCCTATTGGCCGAAAACCACACGGCATAAAATAATTTAAAGAACTATCTTGTCTAAATAAAAATGCTTTTCAAAAATTTTAAATATTACCACTGAACTCTATCCTTTAACTTACTATGATTTTTAAATCTCTTTTCATGTGCATTTATGAATAAAAACTCCTACAATTGAGTTAGTCGGGTCTCTATTTTCAATTTTATACATTCACATCAAATTTTGTAACAGACAGTGATATGAATTATATGAAGATATTTTTACTTAATAAATACATTGTCTGAGATCAATTTATTAAATTAAAACACATAATTTATTACTACAGATACTTAACTATTCAATAGTTCCGGTGTGTAAATGAATTACATTACTTTACATTACTTTGAAAAAGTTTCCTCTCCTGCTATACACAATTTCCCTTACTTTTACACAGACGAATCGATAAATAATAATTAAACTTACGATTTCTAGTATGTATTTAAAGTAATTTTTACATCTATCCATATTATAGGCCAGTTTGAAACTGAATACTGAGTACTGACAACGATCAATAACGTATCTACTTACTAATAATTTATTTATTATTACATTTATGGTGTCATGAAATGAAGGTCTCCTTTATTTAGTACTGATAATAAATACGAGTGTGTTTTCGAATTAAAGTAGGTTAGTGTTCAGGATTTTAAGCACAATACAGGGTTTTGACTTCCTATTGTATTTTTTAAGGGTTTAATCCCGAGATTTTATGATAAGCCACGAGCAGAATGCGACGATGATATAGTACACGTTCTAATAATATATACTGAAACTAATGAATAAAAAAAAATCGTAGCGATTAAACCGCGTAATTTAATCGAAACACAATCAATTTATCTGTGATTACGTGAGGCAGCTTTTTTGCTAAAAACAGGTAGCAGAGATTGTATTGATTTTGCGTGAGCAGTTTCTAAAATTTACTTACTTATTCATACAAGTGTAAGGGCAGTTTCAGTTAATGACTCTTTTCTCAATGAACATAATTATTATGTCAATATACGATGCGACCATAACTCCTTTTTACCGTACTATAATGGTGCTCCCAACACTGCTGTTAAAAATGTTTTAAAAACATTAGAATAACTTGTTATTATGCTATTAAGATCATCATCATGATCATGATCAGGTCTTTTTTAGTCTCCACTGCAGGAGCACGACCCTCTCTGTACTACCAGAGCCACATATTAGCCAGAGAAGTCAGAGGATTTGGCCTTCACGCTCCACGCTGGCCAGACGGGTTGGAGAGGTTTCATTGATGTTTATAAGCTTTGTTTAGCTTGTGTTTCCTAAGTCGCCTTCTACGACATCCACAGGAAGACTTGGAGTGGTCCTATTCTACTGTCCCGGGAACCATGGCTTATTATGCTAAAATATAAGTATTGTTATTAATAATCATAATTACCTATTAATAACAGTAATTTATTTTTATATTATTAAGCATTTTTATTTTGTTAGAAAATGTTTGTAAACATTTTATAACAGCAGTGTGGGTGCACCATAATATGCACAAAATTCATACTTATACGGACAAAATAACAATAACAAGCGACATAAAATACGTATTTACAGCGGGGTCATCAGTAGGACCTAAAATAAATCCTTTGGTACGTGAATCTAATCAATAATTGACAAATCAGTGCCTTCTTGCAAGTAATACTTACTTATATTCGCGGTTACTTGGATTACTTATACATACTTAGCATATTTATTATATTTACTAACTACTCATGAATACTATTTTACTTACTTATTGATACAAAAAGTTGCCTGATAATAATCATATTTCTATGATAGTATTTGAAAAATATGCTAGAAAAGCAATTAATTCTTAATATTTCAATTTAAATAGACACCTATGGAAATAATTATTGCTTTAAAATTACAAATTACTGTTACTTATGTGTGTTTTGAACACTCATAATTAATTAAATATTTATGATAAACGGTATAATAGGCTGTTGGACAACATTTTAAATAAACCATAATTGGTTTACATTCCATCAGATAAGGGTGTAAAGAAACATATTTATTTAATTATTATATAAATAATACATGGTTTTTGCGAAATATAGTTAAATAAAATTACATTTGTTTATTTACTTTTATCTATGACTGAAACACCATTTGAATGGCGTCTTCTTCGATGACGTCACGTATGCGCGTAATACCTGTGTGTTACGTCATCTGAAAAAAACCGCCGCCATGACAGAAATGAGCTTTTTTTGCGCAGTTGTGGAAATTCAAATTTAGGATTTTTATTGATTAATACAATAAATATCCGGAAACATTAACAAATTGTGCTTATTATGTAATAAATAATTACTTGAAATGATTTTTCAAAGTCATATACTGTATTTTTGACAAATAAAAACCTATTACTACTTACTCTCTAATCTTACAGTAACATCTTCACCAGTCTATACTTATACATATTATATATCTTTAGCCCAGCAGTGAACATCAACTGCTGAACTAATATCCTCACCCAATAAAAGCAATATTTTGTTATATTAATTAGTTGTATAAGCAGTTATTTATTGAAACAATAAAGTGCAAAGTGTAGAAATATATAAAGTGCATAATATAATTACATGCCTATTTTAGTGAATCAGCAGAAACTCGTAACATAGCATGCTCAAGAGTGGAAGTAAGACAGTAGGGAATAATGAAAATTCGTTACTTTTGTTTAAAGAAAATAAACTTTTATATTACCTATCTCTATCATTACGCCTTAACTTTTACATACTAGAGGTTGCTTTAAAAAGCTTTATTGTCGACACAGCCTTATAGAGTGAGATCACCCCGTATAAGTAAATTATTGTCTTAAAATTTACACTATATTTACCAAAATCTTATTCAATCTTACTTTTGTACAATGATCAAATCATGCCTGGAAAATAAAAAATCTATAAATATGGTGAGTAAGAGTTAGATCTAGTCAGTTGAATTATGTATTTATTTTATTTCTTGTAGGTAGGAATATTTGTTACGGTCGGATATCAACCCAAATATTATTATCTTGTTCTTATTCTTAAAAAAGTAATTTTATTTATATCAAAAAGTAACATAGCTATTCCGAAATCGAAAACAAAAAAAAAATTTAATCTGCTCAAAAATAATCCAGTTGTAAGCCTTTAAAATCTGGTGGAAAGGGAACTGTCAACAGAAAAAGGACGCTTGAGACGTCATATATAGGACCACTAGCTTTTGCCCGCGGCTTCGCTCGCGTATCCCAAATCCCACGAGTACATTTCTTTTTTCCGGGATGAAATATGTCCTTCTCAGTACTTCTAACTATGTGTATGCAAATTTTCAAGAAGATTGGTTCAGTAAATAAAGCGTGAAGAGGTAACAAACAAACAAACAAACCAACGAACAAACAAATATATTTGGGATGGAAATAGGTATATGTTATTAGGTATCGCGCGTATGAAAGAGATAGCGATGCTCCCATTTTTCTTCAGACTTATATTTAAAATGCCAATTGCTGCTTCATAAAATAACCAATTTTCATACTGTTTTCAGAAAAAAAAATTGTATTATTTATGATTTCGTATACAATATTGTTCAAAAACAAACACAGTGAAATACCCGATTATTTTGTGATGTTACATGACGTCATAGAACAAAAGCCGTCATAGACTAGGCTGAAGAGCGCGGCGCCTGCGACGTCATCCCGACTCAGGGTCACCCATAGAGCCGCCTGGATGGCGTCTGTTACGTCTGTATCATTAATAATAATATATTAAATATAATAAATTAAATAATAATAAATTATACTGTCATAACCATATTTGCTTAGGTCATGAATATGTATTAAATAGCAGTTGTGTTCGCCATTCGTCATCTTGCCACTTTTTAGACTAGAGCAACTTTATCTGCTGTTATTCCAAAGTAATAGCTAGTCTTTTTTAGGGTACCACCCAAAAGGTGCCAACGGGACCCTATTACTGAGACTCCGCTTTCTGTCCGTCCGTTTGTCACAGGGCTCTATCTCTTGAGTCGTAATAGCGAGACACTTGAATTTTTCACCCATTATCTATTACTGTGGCAGTTATAACAAGAAGTTAAAAATTAAAGGGGTCGTCATACAAGAAACGTTTTTTTTCAGCGTTTTAAAACATTTTACGGATGTACGGAACCCTTCAGGTATGAGTCCGACTCGCATTTGACCGGTTTTTTTACAGGTATGATTGATCTTTTCCACTCTGTTTTGTCATATTCATACATGTCATATTTTATAGCTAAATGTTATTATCTAATATCAAAAAGACAAATTGGTAGAAATATACCTACCGTAAAGGATGACAAATATTTACGAATTATTCATACATAATAAATAAGCAAGAGCATAGCTCTTAAATATAGATAAGATAATTACGGCGCCTTATATAGGGTCTAACAAAATATACTTACACACTTCGACTGCTGAAAAATGCACCGTGTGTTTTACCAAAGAGGAAAACACATACGGTGCATTTTCAGCAGGCGAAGTATTAAACTATTTTAAGTCTGAATTCAGTCCAGGTTACTGAACAACTTTGTCCAAGGAACATTTATCGAAATATAAAAAACACTTTTTGATCTCCCATACAAATCAGATCAGCTGATCCGATTTGTATTAAAGCAAAAAATTTTTTTTCGTATTTCGATATATGTTCCTTTGGGAAAGTTATTCAGTATCATAGACGGACTATACCCTTAAAATATCAATATATAATTTGTGAGACGTTATATATACCTACTAAATTGTATAGCTTCAGCAAGAATAAAATTTTCATTGGCTACCGTTTAATATTTCAGATATTGAATGATCGGGTACAAAACTTTGTTACAACCAGCATTCAAAGACAGTAGATCATCCGAATCGTGAGAGAGAGAGAGATTAACTTGCACTATAGGGGTCTTCGTTGTAAAATGCAATATCTTTTAATCGTCCTGTATTTTTATGAGGACCATGAATATCTGCTTTTGACATTGATTGGACACAGTAGCTAAAGTGAATTTCACATGATAAGACCCCGGCACACGGCACACAAAACTCAAGCTTCCAAACGGCAGAGACGTGCCCAGGTAAAAATATGAAGGTAGACAACCAGACGGCAAACGAGCAAGCGGGTCACCTGATGGTAAGTGATCACCGCAGCCCATGGACAATTGCAACACTACTACCGCCATGTACCGTCTGGATAGATAACAGATTAAATACTTTCTTCTGTCTTTATTTATATTTGAAAAGCGTTACGATTATTTACTCTTATCTTATTTATTTAGTTTTACCTGTCCTGTTGTCTATGTTTCCGTAATCAAATCTTACAAGCTAAATTAAACCCACTTCCCATTATTCGATTGAGGTGACACTTCACATACTTAAATATGTTGGATGACAATCCAGTATTATGGTACCAATGAGCTGATCTCATGATGAAGCTGGAAGGTGGCAATAGAATCTCTGTGATAAAACAACAAAACCTCACCGAGTTAGGGCTCAATTGTTTCGTCCTGAGGATCACTTTAAACTTTTTAGTTCGTTAATTTGGATAAAAATTTGTTTTTATTTATATTTTTTAACTAATTACTTGTTATATCATTAAGTAAGTATACATACTCGTATATTTAATATATTAACTGTACCTTCTATCGTCCAGTGCACATTAACAAGTGCTTGGGAGACTTCTATAGCCTTTTTCCATCACTTTGGACATCGTGAAAATTATCATTAGAACTGCATTCGCAACTGAGCATCAATTTCACGGCAATGTCAGCAATAGTTCGGGTTTTATTAAACAATGAAAGTGTTTCATAAAACTTCAGAGCTGCAAATTCTTTTCAGCAGCTATAGATACTCATAATGATATATACAAAAAATATTTTGTACAATATCTTAAAAAAATAGTTGATTGAAACATTGGTATGCACAAAATCCCGGCCAATTAAGTACTTATTTACAGAATACTTAATATTTAAAAAAAATACTTTTTATAAAGTCCTGTCATTCAAGATGTTAAGGCGGAAATCATTCAAAAGTAGCACCCTCATATGAAAAATAATGTTTAATCGGAAATGTAGAAATATTTAACATTCTGGTGACCATTACGCGTGTCAATTACCTTTTCAATTATTTTTCATCTCATCTATTCAAAAAACTATGTTTTTATCAATTAAAGTCACTGTTAATTCACGCGGGACTGAAAAGTCAAAATAAAAATGTAATGGTATTAAAGGAAATTGAAAACTGAACACAAATGTAATCATCAAAAAAATAAGAATTTAGTTTTAAAACAATAAAACATTTTCACGGGCGTCGTCATTTTTAGGGTTTCGCAGCCAAATGGGAAGAAACGGAACCCTTATGGATTCGTCATGTCTGTCTGTCTGTCTGTCCGTACGTATGTCACGGCCACTTTTTTCCGAAACTATAAGAACTACTGTTGAAACTTGGTAGTAGATGTATTTATTCTGTAAACCGCATTAATATTTTAACACAAAAATAAAAAAACAAAAAATTTTGTTGGTTCCCCATACTTTGAAATGAAAATAAAATAATATAATAAACTACCATTGACAGGTATTATTTTATATCGTTCTAGCTCTAAACGTGTTTCTGGCAAAAGTTGCCACTTTTAGCGGAAACGCGGTATTAGGTCAGACTATACAGGGACTAACAAAATATACTAAAACTATTTTAACAGTGTATTCAGCCCATGATACTGAACAACTTTCCCCAAGGAACATATATCGAAATATGAAAAATAATTTCTGGCCTCCCATACAAGTTGACCGATCAGCTGATCTGAATTTCTATGGAATCCTAAAAATTATTTTTCATATTTCGATATATGTTCTTTGGGAAAAGTTGTTCAGTATCATGGAATGAATACACCCTTAAAATCGTTTCAGTATATTTTGTTAGACGTTATATATCCTAGCACTTTCGAAAGTTGTTTATAAAATAACACAAAGGTCTATTCAATGTGCAATAGTTTGCAAAATGTTAATTATAACATAATTTACGATTAATCATTTATTTTTTAACAAGGGCGCCCCGTCTGCACACTCTTCGCCTTAATTTTGAAATAATATTTTTTAAGATATTTTGCTGGAAAATAATTATAAATATATAACTAGTGAACGTTTCTCTTTTGATATGATTTATTTATCGACAGAAACTATTCCGCTGAAAATTATTTAAGTATACAAAAATACAAAAGTGTATAATTAATTGCTAAAAATATATGTCATTAAAATATTAACTCCTAAATGAAGTATACAGAATTTACAGTTAGGTAGACATAAATGACTACCTACACACTTGATATCAAATTATTTTATAGCACAGAATTGACGGCGTAGAGATATTTATAAAACAATGGCTTTTATATTATAAATTTATACTACAATACTAGAAAATTTACTTATGTGGATCAATTTTGAACCGACTATTAAGTACAGACGAAAGATAAGATACCTGTGCTACCTCACGAAGTGCGCGGCGCGCGCGGTGGCACAGGTATCTAATTTACAGACTGTACCATTGACTGTAATTACTGTCATTTGAGTAATATATATCGCCTTAGATTTGAAAAACGTTGAAAGTTCTCGGTATATTGGTTAGTTACATTTTATTATTTCATCCCTAAGTTTGTTATGATCCAATGAGTAAAATTGAGGACTAAATAAAATAATGGAATTAACTGAAAAGCTTAAGCAAAACAAGCGATGATAATTCTCACTCATGTCCATCCTTCTCGTGAATCTAGTAAGTATTACTATACTTCTACAAATACATTTATATACTTACTACAATATAAAGCTAGCCAAGTATTTAAAGTTGAGCGTTAAAGTAAGTGACATAAAATACCTACTTATAGAGTTACTTAAGTTTCGGTCTCCCGTTCACTCAATTTTACTTGAGTTTCATTGTACAATTGTACATAAAATGTATTTTCAGAGTTAACTAGAGAAAATCTTATACCTAGTCTAATATTAACATCTATATATGTATGTCTGCATATAAAATAATAAAAGCGGACATACACGTATGTCAAATTAAAGTAATATAAGTACATTAAGTATAATTTTAAATTTTTTTTTCTGCTTACCAGGTAACAGGCATTTGGGTATTTTAAATTCTTTTTAAATATTACCTGTGTGTTTTTATGCACTATTTATTAGGTACTTGTACAACAAGTACCTACCACTTCTGGGAATGGCATTTAGCGTTAGTAAAATCGAGTACGATTTATTATAAACATTTTGTCATCAAAAGTAAACCTACATACTCCATGTAAATTGGGTATGATATCATACAATAATGTAAATTATATAATAGTGGTGCAATTTTAACAAGTGAAAATTGGTCTCAAATTCTAATGTCTTGTATTATTGTCTTACGTTTTAATTTATTGTACCACCACTTTTTAAAAATATTTTAGTACTAAAATACAAATAAATATTATTTTCAGAGTTAAAATATATTTTATTATTGTCTTTATTCAGTTCCTACTGTCGTATGAAAAAGGTGCATTTTATCGTGGATATAATAGGTGAATTAGGTGCAAAAGTGCGCTCTACTGCCTAAGCCCCAGAAAAGTGATTCATATAGTGATTTTACCAACTGTTTTATAAGTACAATTGGTATAAAACTAAAGATGCCCGCCAAACTTTACGTTAAACGAATATAACTCTTTTGAAATTAAGCTGAGATATTTTCTTGTAGTGTAAGTACATTTTAATGTAATGCATTAAAAGTATTACAATAAGTAAGTATATAAATAATAGTACTATGTTTTCTTTATTTTTTACATATATATTTGTAAATTTTCAGGTGTACTTGATTAAATAAAATTAATTAAAATTTAATAAAATTGGGATGATAAATTTTTAAAAACGCTTGTATATTTTTCTGTTGTTAGGAATAACATTCCTCTTTACCATAAAAAAGTATCAGATTTTTCTATTCAGTCAATAAAAATTAATAAATTTAAAAAAAGATTTATTTGAAATCACGTAAAATATATTATACTCCATTACGGCGTGTTGTAGTCATTTCTTTTGCCCGGACCGTCTGACGTATAAAAAAAATAAAGTCACATGATAGTTGACAACTTAACTGCCATTGTGGTAAAATAAAGACATAGACACTGTCACATGACAGTTAACAATTTAATTATCATTTAACTGTCAAAGTTGTCAAAATAGTGTCCCTATTCCACTAAAATGGCAGGTAGGATGTCGATTGTCAAGTGACATTATTTTTTTTATACATCAGACAGTCCAGGCAAAGAAATGGCGGCCTCATGCTGTAATGGAATATATTTTACGTGATTTAAAATGAATTATTTTTTTCATTTAATTCACTGAACAGAAAAATCTGTCATTTTTTTATGGTAAAAAGAATGTTATTTCTAACGAAATAAAATTTTTCAAGCGTTTTCAAATTTTTCATCTCCTTCCTATTAAAAAACACGCAGAATAAGTTTTTTTCTAGCTAAGTATGAATCTTTTTTGTAGACATACCTATTCAAATGTAAGTACCTTAGTACCTACATAACGTGCATAGGCAGGTTAGGTACAATACCCGGCACATAAGTTAACCCAAAATGGCGGCTCTGCGCAGGTATAATTAGAGGAAAAAGTGTGCGCAGTGACCGCCATTTTGGGTCAACTTATGTGCCGGGTATTGTACTCCTTTATAGTTATTATTTTTCTGTGATTATCATTTCATTGTAAGTTGATATTACATAAAAAACTTACATAGTAAGTTATAAAACTTACATAGCGGGCACCTCAGTTTTTAATGTCGGTTTCTACATAAACAGGGTCTAACTAAATATACTGAATAACCTATTTTAAGTTCAGAATGAAGTTCAGTTAAGTAGATCAGCTGACCACCCATAGTGTATGGGAGTGACCTCCCATAGTGTATGGGAGGGAAAAGTTGTACAGTATCATGGACTGAATTCACCCTTAAAATAGTTTCAGTACATTTTATTACACGTTATGTATTGTTTTATAAATAGTGCATACTACAATTACACAAGTGGCGTGCAAAACTTACGTCAAAGACATTGTGATAAGCATATAATTTTAAACAAAAAAGCGACTTCAATTTCTGGTCTTCTTAATCAGTTCCACTTCACCAAAACTCAGTTTCCGAATGCAAATACTTCATTTCTTGACAAAAACATTAAAGTCACTATATGTGTGCATAGAATATTTGAGGAGTTCCCTCGATTTCTCCAGGATCCCATCATCAGATCTTCACCTGGTGACAATGGGACCAACTCGCATATATACTACGCTTTCAAATAAAAAATATATATTTCAAAACGGTTAAAAATCGTCGCTAAAAAAGAGAAGTTTAGCATGCAATATGATTTTAATATGTCTAAACAATAACTAAAATTCATATTAATACTTACTCGATAAGCCTATATTAACCTAGAATACCTAGATGACTTATATTCATTTACAAGCTTTTTACACGTATTATCACAAAAGTATGTGGTGATTAACAATACATTTATAATATAAGTACAATTTCTTATTTAATAAGATCTTACCGAAAAAATGGGACAACTACATTTTTACTTGGAATATTTTTGATTATATAGTTGATAACAAGTGAACATACCTACTAAATTGAGAAATGTTAATAATTATTAAATAAAAAAACATTGTTTTAAACTTATTTAGGATGTACCATTCTATGGGCATAGATACCTGTACTTACAGTACACAATACAGGTTGGTGTTGTACCCCTAGCTATATGTAATCTTGGACTAAGAACCAACAATAGAACACAAAACCGTAAAAAAAATTTTTTTTTTTATTAGAAAAGATCCCTTTCTGATAAATGGCTAGCCTCAAAAGACTCGACGAGAAGATTTTGCAGATAAAGTACGCACATAGAGTAGGTCCTTTTCTTGAATATACCTACATAGCTAGGAGATTAAAAATCACCCTGTTCAAATTAAAAGCCATTAAACCATGTTTCACATAAATAACGACAAATGCGAGTGCGGTGCTGTCCAATCAACGACCTGAAAAGTCTTGCCCGAAACTGACCAAATGACCTCGGGGTCACTGTAGCTAGACACTGCTCAAGTTTATTAAGTACTAGCTGACCCGAAAAACTTTGTTCCGACCCTCTCGTCCCTTTTTCCATATTATCTCACCATATCCCTTCCACAAATATTTTTTTAAACTAAAATTTGCCAAATTCGTCCAGCCGCTTTCGCATTTTAGTGAAACTTGAAGACAGCAATTAATTTTTATAAAAATAGATAACTAAATTAAATAGCCTTTTGACTCGAGAAGAAGACGTAAATAAATCTTTTTCATTTCATTTTCAGAAAATGGTAGTCTTATACAAAATGTGCAAGAACGATTTAAGTTACTTAATTATTATTTATATTTCGTTAAAATTTTACAGTAGTACCTATATATATATAACCGACGTCAAACCAAAGGATCAAAACAAAAAATGTCACGAAAAGGGGGTGAGAACCTGAAGGAGGTAAAAGTACTCCTCAAAATGAACTAATTTTACTAGGTATAGAATCAACCTCGGCATCGCAAAGGAAAATCAGCTGATCCATAAAATTCACTACCAACCGAGCCGAGCCATATTGATGAGTAATTACACACCCTGTTCGTTACACCATGTATATTGATTATCCAAAGTAAGGGAAATGTGTTTTTGTAGATTTTGTGATATTTTTATATTTGGTTATTTACATGGTATAAATTATATTTTTTACTGCAAAACAATTAATCAGAAAGGTAAAAAAAATAATAAAAAAATGGTATGAATAATCTACGAGTATATCTCTATTACAAAAAATACAATACTTTTATAATAAATGACTAACATTACTTTCCATTTTAATTAACACTTTTAATTTCCTAGTACATACTAGTAGACATAAGTAGATAGGTACATTCATCGTGTTCAAGTGAAGGTACTAATTTCCTTAAATATTTTATAAACATTTTACAACAACATGTAACTGATTAACAAGAGACGAGATCAATACACCATTAAGAAGTTTTAACAAAATAGTATACTTAATTATATGTAACAATATCAGCAAAAATACTGTATAAATTTGCGAAGAAACACCTTTTTCAAAACATAAATCTTTAACTTTAAATGCATATATAATAAATGAATTACAGTAAATATAATTTAATAAATATAAATATTAAAGTTGATTGCACTAGCGAGCGAAGTGAGTTCATATTATATATTCATATAACTATGTTCATGATAACTTACTTAAGGTATCGTGAGAACATAGAATCATTGTTCGGCACTTTATGAAAATAATGTTAAAAAGTTCGAATCAAACCAATTTAGCTCAAACCGGTCAAGAGGTTGTCGAGATTGCTCGTTTGTATTTCGTTTATGCAATTTCTTTTGATGTTTTTTTTTTAATAAATACACAAATTATAGACTAACAATATGCTATTAAGCCATAATCTATATGCCATACGGATGTGGCAAATTTTTTTTGCTATTTTTAGCAATTGACGTTCGATATGACATGACACACACACGTCAAATAACATACTTGTTAGAATTAACAAAAATACTTGTGAATAGTTTAAATCAAAGAAACATCAATAATAAATAGGTGTTTCATCAACAATATTTTAAAAGGCAAGTATTTAAATTGATGATATGCCATATAGGTATGTAAATACTACCCATTTACAAATATAAAATAACATATATTAATTGAGCAAAATCAACAAAAACAAAACATAGTAGAACTCTATAAAAAGATAACAATTTTTACGCGCACATAGTATGTACTTATACTGACTCATAACTATAAACTCCAGTCACTACTACTTTTCTTTAAAAAAAATTAACGAAATATTTTTACGAGAAGTATTGTCCAAATTGGTTCTAAAAAAATCTAATGAATAAATTCTTAAATAATTGATAAATAATTGTTAAGACTACACCTGTCCATTTATATTCATTTTCTAATATTATTGAAATAAACATAAACAATATTTTGTATGTAAACTGCAAGATTCATAAAAATCTGCCATTCTAAATCAGTCATTTAGTGTGTATGATAGCAATTCGGTACTTGACTCAATTTTTTTTATTATTAATATCAAAAGGTAACAATCTGTAACCGAAAACGAACAGATTTTTTTCAATCCGCTCAAAAATAAGTAATCAGTGTTATTTGCCCTTATCTATTTATTTATTCAATTTCTTTGCTGTTTTCAGAAAAAGAATTTTTCTTAGTGTTAATTGTTGTTTCGTAAAAAATGTGTAAAATCAAGCACAGTCAAGTGCCCAATTGGAGAAGTGCAGACTTTTAATGAATTAGACGGAAAAATCAGCGGTCCTAAAATCGATAGCATTGTACAGAGGAAAGTTTTAAGATACCTGTGCTCCACCTCACGTAGTGCGTGACGCGCACGGTGGCACAAGTATCTAATTAACCGTCTGTACAGAGGAATGATAAGATACCTGTGCCACCTCACGTAGAGCGCGAAACGCGCGGTGGCACAGGTATCTGATTAACGGTCTGTACTATTATTATAAATTATAACTGATTCAAGAAGTGTAGATTTTTTTATCAATGTGGCGGGTACGGTTTAGCTCATAGTTTGTAGTCATTGTAGACGAGAAAGCCGATGATAGTCAAAAAGCTGCTCGTGAGATAACCGTATATAACGCTTGAATTCACTTTTATTTACATAATTCTAAGACATGATATTGGATACTACTTAAACTTTTGCTATACAAGCTTAAGTAAATCATTGGCAATAGTATCTATTTTCTATCTACCTATAAGTAAGGTACCTCACATGTTAGACAAAAAGCGCGTTTTGGTGAGCGTGTATGGTACAAAAGCGAGCGATCGTCGGCGATCGTACTCGTATGTGACCATCTCCAACCAGGAATGCTATTTTATAATGAAGGAGTTAGCGTAACACAAAACGTGTAGACCAACTCACTGCTCGCGTTGTGATGCATTGCTTCGTATTTTTGAAATATTCGTGTCAGCGATACCTAAATAATATTTTTTATGCAAAAATTATCATTAATTTGTCAATGGTTTTCTTAACATTTCAACAAATGAGGATTCTCCATGAAAGGTTTCTATGACATTTGTACGCTACAAACACCGTATACATATTTATTAAATGTCAAATCTACGAGTGGTCAAGACCACTCTTGCAAATCCTTCGCATACGATCAATGTCAAAAATGCGCTCGTTTGGCAACAATCAGGCAAATCATTCGTTGTATGACTCCTGATTTCAAAAATAGCACTCCTTGGTCGCGAGCTGTCGTACGTAAACTGTTGCGCTTGTCCGAGATGAGCCCTAAACTGTTACGTATGTGTTCCGCTAATACCGTTTAGTTCTTCTCTAACTTAAAATACAGAATTGGACATACCTATTCTTATTTAATCAAATGTTCACCTTGTACAACTCAGAATAACATTAGTTACTTTTGGCAATTGCAAAAGAAAAATAATAATTAGGTACTTAATGTCTTCCGCTGGTTTTCAAAAAATCTTAGCGTTTGCTTTAATAAAGTACGTAAAATAACGTAAAAATAAAAAGTTTTTTTTTTAAAAAGCTTTTAAAACTGACCTGCATGAAAAATAAAGACTTTGGGTATTTATTAGCCCAGAAATGAGGCATAATCTTCGAAAATGGCGTGAAAATATAAGGAGAGCCGTATTAGCACAGGTATTAGCCTTAGTTGCATTTACTCAAAGGGGTCCTATCCTAACAATGTATTAAAAATCGTGGTTACATTCTCATTTGCAAACTTGCAATATAATTGATTACGCGCTAGTTGACTGTAATGTGAAAGTACACTAAAGACCTACTCAGACTTACGTAAGTGATGTTTACTAGAGAGACGACCAAACTGATATTACTGATTTCGTTGTTTTATCGATAAAATATTGGCAACTAACAAATATCACTTAAACATATCTGAATAGGCCTTACGACGAATTTACACAACGAGTCGTTTGATTATAAAGAGCACAGACATAGATGTACAACTATAAATAGATGACGCAAGATCACGATTTGTATGGCAATCAAGCGTGCCGACTGTTTAACAATGAATTTATTATTATTTATTTAACTAACATGTCATAAGAATACAATACGTCCTTACTTTTGGCTTCTTGCAATTTTGAAGCATGTTTTTAGTTTTCGCAGCCGTCCGGCTACCAGCCAACCTTGACGCTTGGTTGGTGTTTGGATCTACGAACATGGTTCGGACATACAAACATGATACGCCTGGAAGAGATTCCATTATAGGATAAGTCCGCCGTTGTAAATTTATTCTATATGTTGTTTTTGTCTTTAAGTATGTGTTTACAAAGCGCAATAAAGTTATTACAAACAAACAAAAAAACGAAGTAGGTGCATTTACGTCATCTATTTGTATTTATATCTGTGATAAGGAGGGAAGGGAAGGTCTAATAAGTGCCATCATCGGTGAGATCTGGGTAGACCTGGGCTGGTGGCTGTACAGCTTCTGTTTGGTAGAGAGCTCCGGATACGAAGGGGTTGTTGGGAACGTGTTGCTGAGGTGCCGGAGGCCTCGGCGGCGCGATAGCCCCGTACGCCGGCGGCTCACCGCGCTTCACTGCTGACGTCTCCGTCTAATGAAAACATTTTAGTTAGTAAACATGGAAACCTGGTAATACGTATAAGTAAAAAAAGTACGGTAAGCGGTGTGGTTTCGTCCGGCAGAGTAGAATAGGATCCCTCCAAGTCTTCCCGTGGATGTCGTAGAAGGCGACTTAGGAAACACAAACTTAACGAAGCTTATAAACATCAATGAGACCTCTCCAACCCGTCTGGCCAGCATGGAGAATGTAGGCCAAATCCTCTGACTACGCAAGCTAATATATGGCTCTGGTAGTACAGAGAGGGTCGTGCTACTGCAGTGGAGATTTAAGAAGACCTGATTATGATGATGACGATGACAAAAGGTACAAAGTCTGATTTTGAGTGATTTGATAATTGATTTGATGGACGATGAATGCTGTCCAGCGCAGTGATAGAGATATAGGATGTAAAGATGAAAGGGGAATTAAACGTATTGGAATACTTACAAAGGTTGTTTCATTCTCTAAAGACTTGACAGGCGTCTCGTAAGCCGGCGGAGGCTCTGCCCAGGGTTGCAGCTCTCCGGACGCAAATATGCCATATATCGTGATGCCAATGAAGTGCACCGTGGCTCCCATCAGGAACACTGCACGCCATTCCTTTATCGCTTTTTCATGGTCCAACTAAACATAAATATACATTAATTAAGTAATTTCTTCCACTGAGTGATCTTACATTAAAATAAGAGTACTTCAGAGCCCACAATGTCAGGGAAGTCAGAAATTAGAGGAGACACTGAGACACAGTTTGTGTACCTGCGACTCGATATGAATTCTATAAATCTATGGATATATGGCTGGACAGAGTATCCAGCCAGATCCATAGACTTTCATACGCTTAACTGGTAAGCGTATGGATCTCTTTAGATTTAGCTGGCGGTCTGGTCGGCAACTGTCGCCGACCGTCGTCGACTGTCACAAATCGTTGCGCGATGGTTGCCGATAATTATCTCAAACTGTCGCGGACTATATTCGCTCGTCTGTTAGAGTTAGTATGTGTTAACCAATAATGAAGAAGAAATAAAATCAAGTTAGTCTCAAACGGAAATGAATTGGTAGTTGTAGATCAATAAGCTACTGTATGTAAAACTAGGGGAACACGTTACATATCACTGTTTTTTCCCGTTCAATATGGACTGGGTCAGGAAATTTTTATTCTAATTAGTGCGTTAGTTAGATTATCCAAAAATAATGTACCCATATTTTTCAGTTTGTCAAAAAAGTTAAAACTTACAAAGATACAGAGTATTTAAGTTTCAGAGGGGGACTTGTGACGTCACCGCTGTGTAAAAGTCATGCGAAATTTAAATGCGCTGTATCTTCTTCATTTATTGTTTCTCAGAGAAAATAAAAAATATGTGTACAATATTTTTTAATAATCTAATAGATGGGCCAAAAATATTTTTTCAGTCATCATCCCTATTTGTAGCTATCTCCATAAAATTCACGTAGTCGCTTGCTAGCTCTTATACACCAAGTACTTTCGACAGTTTATAAGCGAAAACAATAAGAAAACATGGTAAACATAATTAAAAGATTTCATTGTTTCAAAATTAAATACCTACGATAAAATTCTTTAATATATTAAAAAAATAAAACAGGGGCCAATGTTAGAGAAAGCGGCGTCTTTATATTCTATGCCAATGTTGTATACAATAATAAAATTTAATATGATATGTAATAGAACAAAACAAATCAGCATCGAGAGTAAATGTAATAAAGATATATTTCAATGTTAATATTCATATCAAAGCTGTAAAGCAGTCGTGCGCGTCACAGCTCTTACCGGTGATAGAGTGCTCAGCTCCCTCCGACTGCGCGTCACAAATAAACTAGTAACAGATCCGACACGACATTGTGTGCGTAACATAAAGGTGTATCGTATGTAACAATACATCTTACTTAGACATCACTCATTTAATTTTGTGCTCGTTTTTGTTTTTCACCACATTGCTGCCGTTAATTGATCCTAAAACTTCTTTTTTTTACTTTTACACTACCAATTATGTAAGTAAGAAATACATGTAGCAAATAATACTATAAAAAGTGATTTGATCGCACAAAACGGCCCAACGAAATTTAAACTAGTGGCTCTGTGAGCTGTAAACTCCGCAAATGAACCGCATGTTAGCCCTAGCGATATAATAGATGCTTTTAAACAGTTAAATTTAAAAAAATCAGAAGATCACTGGGGCATGTCAGTAGCCGTAGTAAGTCATATAATACACATACTTGCTGCCGATTTAGCTTTTATATTTAACGAATGTATTGATGAAGGCATATTCCCTAACTTAATGAAATGTAGTAAACTAATCCCCTTATTCAAAAAAGGAGAAAAAACAGACCCTGGCAACTACAGACCTATCTCTATTCTGCCAGTTTTGAGTAAGGTGTTCGAAAAGATAATGCTCAATCAAATGCTACTTCACTTTAAGACCAATAATCTTTTCCATAGCCAACAATACGGCTTTACTGCTGGAAAATCGACCACCGATGCAGGAGTAGCACTTATTACTAATATCTACGACGCGTGGGAAAACAGAAATGATGCAATTGGATCATTTTGCGATCTTTCTAAAGCATTTGATTGCGTTGATCATCCAACACTTTTGCTCAAATTTCGTCAATACGGTTTTGATGATAAGTCAATTAAATTAATAGAATCTTACTTAACTGATAGGCTTCAAACTGTTGATATAAACGGCGTAAAATCACACGGGTCTAATGTGAAAATGGGCGTACCCCAAGGTTCAATTCTAGGACCGTTCCTTTTCTTAGTTTATGTCAATGACTTGCCTTACATGGTTGAGAAAGAGGCTGACATGGTGCTGTTTGCTGATGACACCTCGCTAATATTTAAAATAGATCGACATAACAGTGATGCTAGCGCGGTGAACAGCACCTTATCTTTAATTTCTGATTGGTTTTCGGCCAATAACCTCATGTTAAATGCGAACAAGACCCAATGCATTCGATTCTCTCTTCCTAATGTGAATCAAGCCTGTGTTGATATACTAATTAATGGTCAGAAACTCGATCTGGTTGAAAGTACTACTTTTTTAGGAATCACAATTGATTCGAAACTTCAATGGGGCGCTCATATAACTAAACTTTCTAATAGGCTTAGTTCTGCGGCTTACGCTGTTAGGAGAATAAGACAATTGACAGATGTAGCAACTGCTAGACAAGTGTACTTTAGTTACTTTCACAGTCTAATGTCTTACGGGATACTTCTATGGGGGAGTGCAGCGGACATTCAGACTATTTTTCTTTTACAAAAAAGAGCAATTCGTGCTATTTACGGTTTAGGATCGAGAGACTCACTGAGGGAATTATTCAAGGAAATAGGTATACTTACTTTTGCATCACAATTCATATTTGAAAATATAATGTATGTAAGGAAAAATATTTCCATGTTCAATAAAGTAAGTGATTTTACAGATAGAAATTTACGTAATAAGAATGACTTAGTTAGCCCGTATTACAGGCTGAATACAGTCAGTAAGTCTTTTATGGGGAAGTGTATACTTTTTTATAATAAATTGTCAGAATCGGTCCTTGATATGCCAGACAGAAAATTCAAAGCTTATGTAAAGAAAGTACTTTGTGAGAAGGCTTATTATAGGACCGATGACTATCTTAAAGACAAAAAGGTCTGGCTTGAGCTTGGCGCGGGTCCCTCTTAAAGGTTTGTATACTTAGACATGTCATAATTTAGGTACATTGGTACATACTAAATTGACATTATTTTAAATTTCGTAATTCTTATAATTCAATTTAATTATGACATAATAAACAATGTAATCTCTGTCCATCTATATAACTAATTTTAAGTTTTTAGTTTGTTAGTTGACGTCTTTGGAGAAAACGTGCAGTGCAGTTTGTTGCCGCTTTTTCTGCACTTGCGCCTAGGAAGCGGCGTAAACTTAGCTTGAAGTAACGATTTGACGTCAACATTTGTGCAAAACAAAACAAAGTGACTATTATTAAGAGATATTATAAATATCCTATGATAATAAAGATATTTTGAATTGAATTGAATTGAATTGAAACCCCATTTTGTTGAAGTTTATGGAATAAAGTTGTTCAGCCAAAAAAATAAGTCTTAATAAGGATAACAAAAAAAGTTTTGTAACATATTTGAAAATTTTCGATCTGGCTGAAATATGATTATATATTATATATTTTGTATAAGTATTTAATATCCATTGGTTATTTATAATTTATATTTTAAATTTAACTGCGCCACCTGTTATCTTACTCATATACTTCGCACTCCTTCTCTTTATGGTTGCCTGTAAGAGATTGCTTCGGCGATAAGGCCGCCTCTTGTACCTTATTTATTTATAAGTTCCGTAAACTTTGTAATTTTTTATTGTTTTTATTTGGTGCAATAAAGATTTTTGTATTGTAATGTATTGCATGATTTTAGTTTTTAAACCCCCATACTCCGCCATTTTGAAAAATTTCTAAAAACTGAATAAAAAAAAATTGTACATAATTATAGAACCAGCTTATAAAATTTCACGAGAATCGGTTAATAAATGCGACCTGCAGGCGAGAACAAACCGACAGACAGACAGACTGACGGACAAAAGCATTTTTGGCATTTTCTCGAAACTGAGACGCTTCGCTCGTTCTGCCCATCGCAATTTTCGCAATACATGATTGGATTAAGTAGAATGTCCTTTTTTAAAGTTAAAACAGTCAGTAGAACGCTACATAACAAATTCGCCGTATTTACACAAAATAATTTTCAAGAAATAGGTGTCATATTTGCCGCCAAAACAAAATGGCGGCTAAAAAAGGTACCCTCCAAGTTTTCCTGTAAATCAATCCTCGTATACTTCTGTAGCGTGGTTAGTCTGTCGTCGTCCTAGTGCGGCAATCGTTGCCGCATCACCGCGCACCCACAAACTGCTCATTGTTATACAGCGCACGCAGCGAGAGAGAGATTTCCTTTTTTAAATTAGCCACGGACGAACATCCTTTTTGTTTAGTTACTCAATATCTTGGAGGGTGGCGATTGTTTAATAAAAGGCTCCTGTTTGAAGGCTAGATGCTTTGAATCCGAAATGTATGCGAATATATTTTTTTACGATTTAGAAAATACACCGTAGTGTTTACGTTACTTTTTATTTATGATCAGTTGTAACTGAAAATAATAGCAAAATCGTTTTTAATGATAATTCGTTTCAAAGAAAAAAAAACTGGAATATCATGCAAATAAATAATTCTATTCTAAAATAATTCTTACTAACACGAACTAAATTCTGCTACGACCTACGACCATTACTTTTTAAATATGACGAATGCGATCTTAGTCTGGGAACAAGATCTATTCGAATACATGAAAATTGGAATTGTATACCAGACCTATTAATAATAATTAAAAACGGATGTGGATTAAAAAATATTTTTAGCTCATCAGGTAGATTAATTAATAATATTGTATACGTGTTTTTTCTTTTTTCTGATTAGCAAGTAATTAAAAAGATACAGCGCACTTAAATAACGCATGACGTTACAATCAAGTACGATTTTCACTTGACGGTCAATCACCCCCACAAACTTCGACGCGCTGTATATTTGTGAATTGTCACTACTTCGGAAAACCAAAAAATATGGGTACATTATTTTTGGATAATCTAAGTGACGGACAAAAAAAAATACAATTTTTCGGACCCAGTCCACATCCCTATTGGCCAAGCGAAGCGTCTCCTTGCTGGTGCATGCTGCATGCTCCATTTAGTTTTTGGATTTTTAGGCGTTTTAGTTTTTAGATTTTGTTTTACAAAATTTTAAGGTAGGCGGCATTTAATAAGCGACTTCGAAAAAGAGATGCTCAATTCGATTGTATTAAAATCTAATGATAGAATCTTTGAGAAATCGACGAAACTCCTATACCTATATAGTGATTTTGATTATTTTAGGCAGAAAATCAAGCATTTGCATTCAGAAAGTATGATTATGTGTAGGAACTGATAAAGAAGAACAGAAATTAAAGCCGCTTTTAAGCGACTTTTAAAAATTATGAGTTTCTCAATTGAAATGTACATTTCCAGATAATTTCTCCGTTTTAGAACCGTAGAAAAGAGCCACTTGTTCCTAAACTACATTTTACGACCGGCTGCCTAATGTTAACCACCTTGGGGCACAACAAATTTTACCTTAGTATCTCGTGTTATGTAGTCTATGACGATGGGCACGAGGAAGCCGGCGATGGTGCCAATCCCGTTGGAGAGCCCCATCAAGATGGAGGCGTACCGCGGCGCGATGTCCAGATGGTTCACGTTGTAGCCAGATATCGCGAATCCACTGCACGCTACCCCCAGGGTCAGCTCAATCGTTGCTGAGTACTGTACAATAATAAAAATGTACAAGATAAAAGATGTGCCGTGTGGTTCCCGGCAGAGTAATAGGACTTACAGTAATAGGATGTAGAAGGCAACTTAGAAAATACAAGCTAATAACATGATCCTCAGTGGGATTTGAACTCACGACCTGCGGATCACAAGGCAAACTCCTTGACCACTGGACTACAGAGGCTGTCTTGAAGATGCCTCGCGTAGTGAAACACGTGTTGCAAGTACAACATCCGATGATGCTGCAGCAATAACGGATGTAGCAACATAGGGGCATGCATCAACTACGAGTATGTACTAACTGATAGCAGAAGCATAAAGTTGTTTTGATCAAAAAGTATACCTTATTGTTAGCGTAGGCCACGAGGACGAAAAAGAAGGCCTCGAGCCCAAACCCTCCGCAGTTGAAGAGCTTCCTCACATTGGTGGTCGTCATGATGTTGTTCTTGCGCAGGTAGTCCGCCAGCATACCGCCGATCGGCACCAGTGAAGTCATGATCAGGTGCGGAATGGCACCGACGAAGCCAGACTGTGACGTACAGTATGTGTCGGTTTTATAACATACAATATATCAATTAAAGGCAACAGTAAATTAAATTAAACGACCTATGTGGCGTATTGGTACCCACGCTAGTCTGCCACGTGGAGGTTCTGGGTTTAATTTGGGAAGGTCAGGGAAAGTTTGGAAAATGGCCTTTATCAAATGACCTGAGTCTTCGGCGTTTTTCTATATATATATTTATTATTAAAATTCTGTATCGCTGACAAAAAATTAGGAAATATTTATTAAAAAATATACCAAAGTATTTGTTAATACCTAATGCCTTTCTTCTTCTTCTTATTTAAGAGCTTAGTGGTTCTTGTCGGTGGAGTATGCGCCAAACTTCTCGGTTCTCTGCCTTACTTTTTAGTGCTTGATACGACATGACCCCTGCTTTTTCTTTCAGTTGGTCTACATAGCTCTTTCTTGGTCGTCCTGGACCTCTTCTACCTTTTATCTTTCCTTCTAGTATGTTTTTAAATAAGGAGTCATGTCGTATTAAGTGACCAATCATTTTTCCTCTCCTATTTTCTATTTCGCCCAGCAATCTTCTTTTCTCTCCTACTATTTCTAATACTTCCTCATTGGTTTTCCTTTCCATCCAACTGATCTTTTCCATTCTCCTCCAGCACCACATCTCGAAAGCAGCCAGCCTGTCACTATCTTTTTTATTCAGTATCCACGTTTCGCATCCATATACCTAATGCCTAATAAATAAAATAAATATATACGTGCATATATACTTATACATACATACTATCACGTCTTTATCCCTAATGAGGCAGACAGAACATTTTGGGTCTTATGGCTCTAAGCAGACAGAGCCCAGGGCTTTTTAGCGTGTGGTGGGCGAGTAGGTGGAGATAAATAAAATAGGAGATTCAATCTCACCCTAATACGACGATGTAAATTAAATGTTAAGTAATAACGTTTTATGCTAAATCGCGTCGCTCACCTCAGTAATTTGCATGTTGAACCTCGTGTTGAAGTAGGCTGATTGGAAAATTACAAGCAGGCAGAAGTTCCATGTTCGACAGAAATTGGCTACAATTATCGCGTACACCTAAAAAAATTTAATAAACAGTCTTTATATTTATAAATTAACTGTGAGACCTAAATAGCTAAAAAATAATTATAAATTAAAGTGCCAATCAAAAGCTTTGGTCAAACATTGGTCGAACAAAATGTATGTAGAGCATAGTAGTGCCGATCAAAAGCTATGTGTCGGTCAAACATTGGTCGAACAAAATTGATGTAGAGCAATAGTAGTACCGATTATTGAGTGCTGAACATATAGAGAGGTCAAAACATTGTTAACTGATAAAAAAACCTGGTTGCCTTAATAGAATTTATTGTTGTAAGAATAGACAATAACTCACAGGAGGTGACGTGGCGAAAGCTTTCCACGGCGTTGCCCAGAAGCCAGGCATGGCAGCCTGTGTAGCGGTGCCCAGTGACTGCTCTATGTATGTTAGCTCCTTGCCAGAGATGTGTGGGTGTTTGCTCGGCCTCTCAAATACTAGCCACAACCACATTGTGTACCTTTACATAAAAACAATACATACTCGTAGATACTACCATGGACGAAAAATACAAGCGTTTCATACTTTGAAAGTACTTCGATTTTGAGTTTAAATTTTGTGGCTAGATGGAGCTACTAGTTAGAAAGAACGTAGTTTCATAGAGGTGCCGCTTAATTTCGAAAAGACTAAAGAGTAAAAAAAAGAAGAAGAAGAAGGTACCTAAGTATTTTGAAATAATGGGAAGTTAACAATGACTTACCAAATAGTACCAGATACGCCGTAGAAGTAAAATGGGGCTTGCCAACCGATGTAGTCGGTCAGCAGGCCCGACAGAGGCATGCCGATCACGATCCCAGCGTAGGTGCCGCAGAAGGCCAGGGTTGCCAGCCTGGAGCGCTCCATAGGAGGCGCCCACATCCTCCAGATGCCGTGGCAGGAAGGATATGTTACACCCTACATATATAAAAAGATATATTAAAGTCAAAGTATACATATCTATAGGCATATACTGAATAATTTTCCCTAAGCTACATAATTATATCGAAATATGAAAAAAAAACATCGGATACAAATTCTATGAAATCAGATCCAGTTTCTATGAAAAAAGTAATTAAATCAGTTATTCGGTTGGTTTTTCTCTGGACCTTAGTATTTCCTCTTAAGAATCTATCTCGCGAAGTCTACGCCCTAGGCTCTGTCTGCCCTTTTAGGGATAAAGGTGTGATAGTGTATCAATATGGCGCAAGAGAGTTGAAAAATTGTAACTATGCAGACATGCCTACCCTCTGAGCGATTTTATATAATTAAAGTATCAAGAATAAACAAAAATTAATGAATTATTAAATTTTTAAACTTACATACTGTCACATGTTTATCCCCAATGGGGTAGACAGAGCCCAGAGTCGCAAGACTAAAGGCCACTTTTAGCGTTATGGTGGGCGAGAAAGTGGAAAAAGGAATTAAAATAGTGATGGGTTGCTAGCCGCATCATCTATTACCTAACATGATTTGCATTTTCGCCCATTCCCTCGATCGGCTTATACGATCTACGCAGGAAGAGAAGCAGCTGGTACATTCTAAGTTTTTTCTTTTCTTCTAGCATGGCAGAATTTCTAAACTTAATTAGGTAAAAGAAAAAAAATACGCTATTTTTAATACAACTAAGCACAATATGTACAACGACTCGCATTATTACAATTTCATCTGAATCTTACGAATGAATGTAGGCCATTGATATTTATATATAACTAATAATGTATTTATGTATATTATTAGAGGAGCACGAGTAAATACGTCGCCATGGCAACGGACCCCAATACTCGTAATCTAAAAGATGCTTTGTATTTCAAGTTGGGATGACGACTGCGATCGAGTGAGAATCGATAGCAGATACCTCCTTAACGAACGATAAAATATATTTATTTTGTTCCCAAATACTTTAGACAACAAATCAAACAGGTATAGTATAGGTACAGGGCTACTTTTAAAACAATGGCATCATTTTTAGGGCAAGTTCAGTCCATGCTTAGAAGTCCATGATACTGAAGAACTTTTCATAAAAACAATTAACGAAAAATCAAAAAAAAATCGCTTTCCATACAAATCGGCGCTCAGCCAAATGGATTTTGAATGGGAGGACGACTTTTTTTATCGATTTTCGATAATTGTTTTTATGGAAAGTCTGTAGTTCAGTATCACGGATGAACTTGCTCCAAACGTAGACGGTGTTTAAAAACGGGCAAGTGCGAGTCGGATTCGTACATTAAGGGTTCCGTGCCACCGTACAATTTTTTAAAACGCTGAAGCAACACGTTTCTTGTATGACGACCCCCTTTAATTTTTAATTTTATCTTATTTTTAGTATTTGTTGTTATAGCGGCCATAGTAATACATAATCTGTAAAAATTTCAAGTATCTAGTTAATGCCATTATAAAGATCTAGTTAAAAACGCTGAAAAAACAGAGTTTTGTATGACGACCCCCTTTAATTTTTAACTATTTTTTTATTTTTAGTATTTGTTGTTATAGCGGCCACAGTAATACATAATCCGTAAAATTTTCAAGTGTCTAGCTATTACAGTTCAAGAGATAGAGCCCTGTGACAGACGGACAGACAGACAGACAGACGGACAGACAGCGGAGTCTCAGTAATAGGGTCCGGCAAAAGCAGACCGAAATACTTTTAGCTTAGAACTGTGGGCAAAAGTAGTATTGACTATGAAATTAATACTGGTCATAAGTTTTAACTTTGGGTGTAAATGTTGACACATAGGTACTAAAAGGGTTGACTGGACCAAGAGCCGTAGAGAGGTGCTAGACCTTACTTTTTAGAGTTCCGTACCCAAAGGGTGAAACCTTTGGGTACGGAACCCTAAAAAGTAACCCTGTATATGAATTATCTTGGATCTACCTGTTCATAAATAGGGTATTATCGTACATATCGTTTCGTTGGGTAAATATCGTCATCATCATCATCCGAGCGTGTTCCCGGTTGCTTCGTCAGCGGTTACGCTTCAGAGCCCGGGGTCCGCTACCTTACCTAGGTGATTTGACGAGGTTACCGGTTTTTCACAGAGCGACTGCCGTCTGACCTCCGCAACCCAAAGGGTAGACCAGAACCAATCCTAGGATAGGTACAAACGCTAGATGGCGTTCGGGACCAACAGCTTTACGTGCCTTCCGAAGCACGGAATCATCTTTCTTTTCGGATAATCGGGTGATTTAAGCCTGCAATATCCTAACTAGACTGGAAACAACTTTTCACAAAGTATGCTTCCCAGTGGGATTTGAACCCATGACCTCCGGATCACAAGGCTTGTCCACTGGACCACGGAGGCAGTCGTTGGATAAATATCGTATACTGGGTCAAAAATAAATTATATTGTACGGATAAGAGAAACTTGTTATTGATCATATCCATTTTGAACGCTATTCCAGATTTAGTGCAGAAAAACTGTAAAGCTAAAAGTGGCCTTTGGGTCTGGTAGCCCTTTGCTCTATCTGCTTAGAGCCATAAGACTCAAAATTTATTTACTAACGTTTTAACTTATCTTAGGTAAGTTACCTATTAATCCGAATTATCATTCTATCCTTTAATTCAAAGCCCTAGTGTTGCGGTCTTAAAATATCGAAACTCAGAATAAATCAATAAATAGTGCCCTTGTTTTATTATAGCTCATTACTGTGTTTTGACTCTTTGGCATGCAATATGCGACAGTTCCTCTTTCCGAATCAAATGACGACTGTCAAAGCGGCGTGTGTTGAAACCGTTTTCAAATTAAGTACGAATGAATCTTGGCTTGATCAAAACAATTTCAAATAATTATGAAAATAATGAATACACATTCTAATAATTACGGATACAGTACAATCAGCTTCTAATAATTACGCAACTATGAAAGATTGATAACAATAGATTTCACAAAGAGAATGGATGCGTTGGCATCAAAACATACAAAACAAATATGTATTTATGCGAAACTGATGTGTCGAATTTAATTCAAATAAAATACAAAGGGAGGGGTAGAATCCAAACGTGACGGGTATCTGTGACGGGCTTCAAAATTCGAGGATCGCTAATAAGCCTGATCATGCATAGACACGGACAGAATGCCAAATGTTGAAAATTTAACCGTGTAACGCTACAGTTGTTGCTACCGTCTCCCGATAGACTCGTCATTATTATTGACTTAAAGGGACAAAGAACATAATGGTATTTTACTTGTTTCATAATAGTTCATATTGCTTCCTGGTAGAAGTGGTAGAGAGCTCTTAATTATAATTAGAGGAATAACTTATCGCCATAACTTTCCTGAACCCGATAAAAAAAATAGCGGCACTCCGGGAGTGCCGATAGAAGTGAAAACTGGAGGTTACGAAAAAATCCCATAAAGAAGTTTTCACTTCAAAAATAGGCAGCTATTGCATTGGCAGTTGTCTTTTTGGGAAGTTAATTTTATAAGTTGACCTTTTGGGAAAATAACGTTTGGACAACTACGAGTATCTCAAAACGTCCTACTGCAGTTATCTTATTTTTCTTTGGTGATTGTAAAACACAAAAGTTTATTTTTTAATATGTACTAAACTATGTAAAACAAATGGTCTAAGACCAGTGCACACTATCAGTAGACTCATTAAGCGAATAGTTTTCGTATTAAGTATATTTATTTTAAACATATGTTTATATATATGTATGTATATGTATTATATATAAATATTTATTTATTTATAAATATGTCATATCTTTTTTATTTGCTTTTATGCTTTTTTTTTGTATTTTAGATTTTATGATTTTAAGTGAGTCTTAGGATTTTCAAAATTTATTTGTATTATATTGACACTCCACCCATTCAAAAAATATCTAAACTTTTGAAGCCTGGGTTGACTGGAAGAGATCCCTTCTTGGGATAAGTCCGCCTTTGTACAAGTTATTTCTTTTTCTCTTTGTTTTAAATAATGTACATTTAAATGTAATTTTTGTGCAATTAAGAAATAAACAAACAAACAATCGATATATTATTATTACCTCAACAAATCCTTGGGCAACTTTCAACATGACCACAGCAGCTGGGCCGACAGACATAGCGCCAGGAATTGCCATGTTCAGCACTGAAGATATGACGATGGCAATCCCGAAAATCCTATTTGCCGGATACATGGACGCCAGGAACCCGCCAGGTACTTGCGTGATGAGATACCCAATGAAGTAAGAGGAATCTATTGAAGACTCTACTTCCACAGTCCAATTGAATGGCGTATCTTGACTAACTCCTTTTGAAGTCTGTAAAAAGCGAATTCAATAGTCTTTCGATAGGTAGTAAGAAAAAAAAAACTATAAAGCAATCTACATGTTTTTTAACTGCCGAAATTATACCTGTTTTAATCACCCAGATATATATGCTCATATTATCAGCACATGTTCTAATTGTTTGTATTTTACCCGACTGCGACAAAGCCCAAAAGGAGGGTTATGTGTTTGACCTGTATGTATATCCCATCTCTATGTTCCCTCGTAACTTCTAAACGGCTAAACCGATTTAAATAAATTATATTGCTTCAATTAAGTAGGTCACAAGATTAAAATTTAAAAATTCAAATGTCAAAGTTTATGCAGTTATTACTCGTATATAGGCATTTGCAGGCGTGTAATGTTTATTCATATTTTAATTATTAACAATTTAAAATAAATCGTTTTGCAACGACCACTGCTGAGACGATACGCTGAAAGTAACTCATTTACACAGTATTTCAAATGTCGGCAGTAAAAAATATGGGTGCATTTCCTATCAAGATAGGGTAACACTTTAATAAAAGTGCAAATAAAATTAAAACTTTTATATAAAATATAAAATAAACCCCCTATTTCAATGTATGATAACAAATTTCTTAGCATGAATAGGTACTTATTGATATCGTTATTATCCAGGTAGGTACCTAACCTATACTAGTTTTTCTTTCAAACGCCTTAAGTTGCCCTCACCTTTTTAATATACTGCATAACTTCCTACAGTCTTAACTACCAAGGAGCATAATTCTTAAGAATTTTCTCCTAACTATTTCTTCACGAAGTCTGGAATGAGTACTACCAAGAAGCACAATTTTCAAGAATTTTCTTTCAACTATTTCTATTCATTCAACAGAAAATAATTACTTTTAAACTTAAATGATAATTGGTAGAAACTATGATAGTTTTTCCTTCATTTAAAAGCTAAACACTATCGATAATTCCAAATTTAAAGTTTGTAGTCAGTGAGTCAGTGGCAAAAATGAGGATCTATTGCTGATGACTGTTCGTGAACTTTTTCGTAACTTTGTGATATTCGGGATTATAGCTAGGTAATAGGTATAGTATATTCAATTTTTTTTTTATTTAGTTATTTTTTTAGCATTGTAATGCTGTATAAATCAATACTTGATTAAAATAAAGCCTTCTTCACTTTAATCGACTTAGGCTCTAGACAGACGGACCGCATTTTAACTGCAATCCAACCGCAAATTGCAGTTTGAATGCAGTTGCAGTCGTGAGAACTGCACACTGACTGCATTTAAACTGCATCCGAACTGCACCATGCGCGGGAGTGCGGAGTGTGCAGGCGGGTGGGTATGGTGCAGTTCAGATGCAGTTTGAATGCAGTCGGTGTGCAGTTCACACGACTGCACGCCGACTGCAATTGAACTGCAATCTGACTGCGCGTTTGGTTTGCACTTTCACTGCTGAAAAATGCAACGTGTGTATTTTTCCAAAGAGGAAAACACATACGGTGCGTTTTCAGCAGTGGAAGTGTTAAGTTGAATACCACACTTCTAAATAGTGGGTAGTATAATGAAGAAATACGCATGTTTTAAGTGCGTAAGTAATAGTGATGAGGAAATTCGTTGGGGTGATTCGAAGTCATCATTATTATCTTTTCCGTGCCTTCTCCCTATTTGGGGTCAGCTCTGTATATTAACTCCCTCCATCGTTTTATACCATTTACCATATCTGTACTAACCCTCCTTCATGTCCCGCTTTACACGTCCCCACGTATTTCTAGGTCGTCCTCTATCTCTGAGGCCATTCAAGTTAACCATTTAAAATAAATTCTTGATTTGCTAAAATCTAAATTTTTCAAATATAGTTACAAATTAATCGTTCACTGAAATAGATTTAGGTAGATACCTATTTACTTAGAGAGTTTAAGAAATCTCGTTTACTGAAATAGATTTAGGTAGATACCTGCTTACTTAGAGAGTTTAAGAAATCATATTACTTGTAGAATAACAATTTATTGCTTACGTTGTGTGTTTCGGTCATCTTGAGTTTCGCCATGCTCATGTTGCAGCGCATCCCGAACATGATGCTGAAGCCAAAGCAGGCCAGCAGCGCCACCGTGTAGCGCGCCGTCAGACATGGACACTCCGCCCGGATGTACTTGTCTGAACAACATCATTCCAAAGATCCAATATACATCATAGAAAATACATTAGCGTAATAAATTATAGCACAGGCACTAGACCACTACTACAGAAGATAGTAAGAGTAACATACAGAACGGAATCTCCTAAGGTACACGCAATATGCGTCCCCGTTCACCGTCCCCGCATCACTTCCCTGTTCTTGTGCCGCCGTGCACACGTCAATATGTGTGTGTTCGCCCACTCTCGCCCCTCGATAAGGCAAGAAAGGGGTAGAGGTGTAGAAGTGCGGGGACGGAAAACGGGGACGCATATTGCGCGGAACCTTAGGAGATTCCGTTCTGTATGTAATACTCTTACTGTCTTATGAAAAAAGTACTTTAAAAAAATTGATTTTCAAACAAAATAATTAAGGCCGTACGTACGTAACGTTAAGCTTTACTACGCATATTTGCCAAAAGTGGCCGTTTTTCTCAAATATGCGTAGTTAAGCTTAAAGTTCTCACTTTAAACTGTAAACAGTAGTTCATAAAATACTTTGAAAGGTTATCTAGGACTTGGTAGTAGCAAAATTTATAATTATGTCTCCGTTTTCTTTGAAACCATTTATTTTTAATTAATTAAATATATATATATAATATTATTATTATATATATATATATATAATATATCAAGACGAATACATTCTAGCTAAATTATATTATTATTTACATACAATTATTTAATATTATAAAAAAAAACATAATACTTTACACAAATAATGTCCTAGCCATAATCTGTTTTTATGTAGTCTGCGACATATTATGTACATAACTTTTTTTTTAATAAATACGTTTTTATTTAAGATACAATAATAATTATATATAAACATGACGTCACGCCTAAGTACGATTTTTGCATAGCGGTGACGTCATAAGCCCATTCTCTAAACTTAAACTCTGTATCTTTGTGAATTTTTACTTTTTTGATGAACTGAAAAATATGGGTCAATCATTTTTGGATAATCTACAAGACAAAATAATTACAATAATACTTTTCCGACCCTGTCGTCGACCCTTTTGTATTTGTGACCACAAATGACTTATAAATCAACGAACTATTATACTATGGAAAAGTAACTTCAAACATTATCGTCTCGCAAACGGCCGCACGAAATTTCGACTGTCGCATGACGCAGCGTCAACTGTCGTCCAATGTCCGCCGCTGCTGTTTGACTCGCCATCATACAGCAGCTGCAAATGGGACTAGAAATTGGCATGAAGTAACGTCAATTGTAATATTGGCGGAAAAAGAGATGTAGTTTTAATACTGCCTGCTTGAATGTCTTTTCGATCGGGGGTAGGTTTTATGCGCATGACTATGCTTCCATAGTATTTATAATTCGCTGATAAAAATATCTCGAACCCCTCTGTGGTTCACAAGGCACGTTAAGTTGTTGTAAGCTATATAAATAAAATCAACTTGATATTTATTTTAGAAACGAATCTGAATTCCGCTAATACATAAAATATAAACAATGTAAATTAGAAAAATCTTACCTATGGGCCTAGGAGGGGGTCGATTAGGAGATGGTGGTGTCTCCAGGTCTTCGCCATCGTACATCTGATCGTAGCCCTTTTGTTCCACGTGGAAAGTCTCATACTGTGAGTTTCTGTAACAATAAAACAATTATTTATAAATATTTTAAAAAACAACTCTTTATCTGTAAATAAAAATAAAAAAAATGCTATATCTTATATAACCTGCCCACCGTGCACCGATACCTGCACGTTGGAGGACCTGTACTGTGCAAGCCCTAACGCTCAATACCTACTGAACTTCCCTATCGCTCGATACCTACTGAGCTTCCCTAACGCTCAATACCTACTGAGCTTCCCTAACGCTCAATACCTACTGAGCTTCCCTAACACTCAATACCTACTTCGCTTCTTTAACGCTCAATACCTATGCTGAACTTCCCTAACGCTCAATACCTACTGAGCTTCCTTAACGCTCAATACCTACTGAGCTACCTAGCTAGAAAAATATTGACACGCTAAAAAGAAGAAGCCCTACCTAATCTGGAATTCTAAACCCCAAAAAAAGTGAAAAAGCACATTTACACAGCCTGCTACGTCATATTTTCTCAACGCACTATGCTACGGTTATACAATTTATAAAGCATAAGCTTGACTTCCGGTTTTCCATTAATAGAGCCATAATTGGCTTTACACTCGCGACAGGAAATACGATTAAAAAGCGGGTGAAATTCACACTTTGAAACGACTTACACCTGTGTTCCACATGCGCCGCTCAATTCCGAGCAGCTATACTTGTTATTGGATGGTGCACAGCCTTATACAGGTTCTGTACAGGTACAAAATATACTGAAACTATTTTAAGGCCCCGTCAGTTCAGAGCCAAGAATACTGTGAGTGTTTTTGAAAAATCACTGTAAATAAACTACTACAGTTTATTTCTCAAAAAATTTACCTAGGAATCTTAACGTTTTTCTACAGACATCCACAATAGCCAAAATACGATTAAACATTTTTGGCTTAATCGAAAAAAATCGCAAACATATCTCTAAAGCCTAAATCTACCTTTAAAAAAGATTTACTACTTTATACAGTCACCTTTTTATATGAAAATTATACCAAAAAATGTATAATCTAAATGACTAGTTAATGTCGCTACACAAAAAATTATAAATATAATACAAAAAAATAATAATGTAAATGTTTTGAGAAATAAACTGTAGTAATTTAATTACATCAAAAACACACACAGTATTGCGCGCTGTGAAACCTCCTTGCCTTAAGGCTGAATTTAATCCATGTTACTGAACAAGTTAATCCAAGGAACATGTATCGAAATATGAAAAATAGTGTCTGGCCTCCGATACAAGTTAACCGATCAGCTGATCCGAGTTTGTATGGAAGGCCAAATATTATTTTTCATATTAAGAAATCCTTTGGGAAATTTAGTATCATGAACTGAATCCACCCTTAAAATAATTTCAGTATATTTTGTAAGACGTTATATAAATAAGTACATGATGACTTTGTAGGTTGTAAGTACAAGCCAAATTTTTAAAACAAGGTCGGTCCATGATACTAAACTACTTAAAAAACAATTTAACGAAAAACGAAAAACTAATTTCGCCTTCTCATACAAATCAGCGCTCAGTCAAACGGATTTCATTTGTAGAACGTATTGTTTAAAACTTTAAATAGAAGATCAATATAAATTTTATTTTTGAAAGTTAATAGTTCAGTATTATTCAAAAATTTTGCTGGTGGTTAAAAAGTCAGTACGTGTTCCCACACATTGCACGTAGTTTTATTGAGTTTCTGCTATATTATTACGATTTCTATTATTTTACATTTATAATATAAGCAAAATATAAAAATATCCATCAGTTAATACAAACATCAAACGGGAGTGCGTCCAATTAAAAACAGTTTTGCAAACCGTTTTGCTAGTAGCATGAATGGGCCGGCTCGTCCGGGGAAGTACCACACTCTCACAGAAAATCGACGTCTGAGTAGTAGCTTTACCGCTTCTATGCTTCGTTCGGTAAGTGAGAGAGCCGGAGCCCCCCCCTCTCCCTCCCCCCTCTGGGGAGAGCCCTTAAAGGCCGGTAACGCTCTTGTTACACCCCTGGTGTTGCAGTTGTCAATGGGCAGCGGTGATCACTTACCATCAGGTGATCCGCTTGTTCTTTGCCGTCCTATGACATAAAAAAAAAATATTGCATACTTATAAAAATGAAAAAATGCATGAATATTTTTTACATATCTTATTATAGTCGTAAAATAGCCACAATCAGATAAGAAAAATGTCCACACCCAATACGATATGATTCGATTTATATTAATTATAGGGTACCCAAAGGGTGTCAATGGGACCCTATTAATGATTTATTCCAGTAGGTTATGCTCAGGCTGGAACTCATCGACTTAGTAAGGAGCACCACACTGCGTTCCCAAAAGAGGCTGGGACTGGGCTGGACACGTCACTCGAAAGACGGCCGATCACTGGGAAAATATAGTATCCGACTGGAGAACCAATGGCAGAAGAGGGCCTGGCCAACCAGGGTGAAGCTGTAATGATGGAGACTGGACAGTGACTGGAGATCCAAAGCAACAAACTGACAGAAACAGAAACGAGAGAAAGAGGTCAGCATTAGGACAGAAATGGTTCGTTGTAATAAAATAATAAAATAAAGAAAAATTTAAGATTTAAATTTTAAATAAGAAAAAAGTGTGATAAAGTTTATTAAGGCCGTACCTGAATTTTCCGGGGTCCAGTGCTGCCCCCATTTAAAATAAATAATTTCAAAGAAAACGTAGACATCATTTAAAATTTTGCAACTACCAAGTCCTAGATAACCCTTCAAAGTATTTTACGAACTAATGTTTACAGTTTATAATGAGAACGTTAAGCTTTACTACGCACATTAGCCAAAAGTGGCCGTTTTTCGCAAATGTGCGTAGTAAAGCTTAACGTTCTCACTTTAAACTGTAAACAGTAGTTCATAAAATACTTTGAAGGGTTATCTAGGATTTGGTAGTAGCAAAATTTTAAATAATGTCTCTGTTTTTTTTTAAATGATTTATTTAAAATGGGGGCAGCACTGGACCCCGGAAAATTTAGGTACGGCCTTAAGGATGTCGATGTGTTTGAGAGAGAGAGCGAGAGAGAGACAGAGAGAGTAAATAATAGTAAATATACAACGTGTAATTGTAATGTTATGCGTAATAAATCGAACCACGGGCTATAGTAGATCATAAAATTAAAATAACAGTAAAAAACAAAAAAAAAGGCATTTCCATACAAAATTGTGCAGCCGCTTCAACAATATTTTTATTAGAATGTCAGTTTTTTTGACGATTATTTACGCATTTTTTTAATTACTAGTTGTATGAAAATTATGAAAATAATTAGTGTCTTATCGTCATATAAACCAGCGCCCCCTATTACTCGTAGGTGTTTAACACCGCATCCGATAGATGGCGGTTTTTTAATATATTCCATATATACACGAGAATTAATGAGGCAATAATTATACTAATTATTCAAAGGTCTCCAAAACCGAACGACTGCGTCATTTTTCTTTTTTTCGATCGAAGAATTACGCTGTATGCGGAAGGCCTCGGAAGCAATCGTTCGCTTTTATAGAACCTTTGTATAATTAGAACGTATAAATAAACTGACCAAACTAAAAAATTGCAACCTGGAAGAATATTATCCTATACATAGCTATACCTCTATTGCGTTAATTCGCAAAGTCGAATTAGAGCATCCCTCCGAGGCAGACATGACGGAATAGGGATCGGGAACTAAACACATTATCGCGAGCTGATAGGCGCGCGTCCTTTCCACTTGGTTATGCCTTTTATGCAACGTTTCATTACTGGCGACGCGCGACGTCGAATGGGGGACGACGACAGATAGCTACATTTATTACTTTTGTCAGCGGAAAAATGAATTTTCACACCGATGACTCCGCTTTGATGCCAGTCTGGGCGTCATGCATCATATTTTATTGCTGAGTCCGTACTAAATTACAGAAATTATTATTTAATTTTTACCAAATAATACTCAGATTTGTCTTCATAATGTGAGAGAAAAATACCAAATGTAACTAACTACATTAGATATGCCTTTCTTCAAACATTATTTATTGACACTTTCAATATTCAGCCGTATTTCATTCCCCATTTTTTTTACTTTAGGAAGTAATATAGTACCTACTTTTTCAAATTGCTTTTGCCATGGAGTTACAGAGGTATTCATGGCGGACCATAGACCTCATTATCTCCCTGTCTCTGGACTTCTGCATACAGTTGTGACCGACGTATCTTCTGATGTTATCGACAAATCTCTCTGGTGGATGAACTCTTCCTTTTGTTGTCTCTCACTGTCTCCATTCTAGTACTCTTCTGGTCTTACGCTCAATGATCGCTTAATCCATTTCCTGCTTTCTGTCTCTATAGAACAAAGTTGATCCACTCACTAATCTATCCAATCTATAAGGATTCCTTGTCTGACTAGGGTACCCTCAAACGTAAGTTTTTATAAAACAGATTTAACGAACGAAACTCTGATCGTTCATGTTTTGTTCAATCACCAATCAGTGTCAACGCGCGTATACCGACCACATCAAAAGTTTCAGCGAGACTTTGCTTGCTTTCTTTTTCACCTATGTACACCTATATTCGAATTGAGAAGTTCCTCCTTTTTTGAAGTCACTTAAAAAAATTACTTACTTGCTGATTCCACTGGCTCAGCGACCCGAAGTGGGTCTTAGCCTCCGAGACGAGAGAGCGCCACAATTTTCTATTCTGAGCGATATGTTGCCAGCTGACAGCTTTCTTCTCCCGCAGATCAGCCTGCACCGTATCGCTCTAGTGGTATCTGTAGACCCACTGGTATTTAGCCTGATACCTGCCCCGTATAGGCTGCCTTGACGCCACGATCATCACAATTCATAATTTCGAATAAAATTCATTTGATACGCTATTCATTGTCAAATATTTGTAAGAGAGCAACGGAGTCAATACGACTATGTATTATATAAATCGTTATGTAATCGTGATATTTATGATATATTTATTCGATGTTACTTATGAAACAGCAGACTCCCAAATCCCAATACAGGTTTATTTGGCACCCCCTCCCTAGCTTTATTAAAATCTTGAAATCAGAATCATTAATAGAACACAAAACCGTAAGAAAAAGACTTTTATTCTCCAACATTTGTAATAAATGGCTAACCTACTGACTTTAATATCTGTGGCCGTTGCCCTCCCCACGCCGCCCGCCACTAGCCCGGTAGCGATGACATTCAAAGGGAAGATTTTTGGTATACATTTTTCGGCTGATATGTTTTGTTTTTAGCATGAAACATAATACATATTATTGAATATGTATTTTTAGGGCTCCGTACCTCAAAAGGAAAAAAACAGAACTCTTATAGGATCACTTTGTTGTTCGTCTGTCTGTCAAGACCCTTTTTCTCAAGAACGCGTGGAGTATCTAGCTGAAATTCATATCAAATACTCAAGTCTAGTAGTTCCTTGGAGCTGTGAAAAATCAAACTTCTAAGCCAACGCAATCAAAAGATACAGCGATTTATGCCGCAAATTTTCAACACTCTCAAGGGAATCTAAAACCTACAGTGTACTTCTCGTGAACTCAGAATCTTGAAATTTGGTTCAAAGCAACGTCTTATAGCACAAATAAAGGTAAAATTGCGAAAAGCATAAATTTTTAGGTACATCATATACTAAAAATATTTTTAATAATTTTCAACTTGCTTATATACCTACAGGTTTGTACGGAACCCTCGGTGCGCGAGTCCGACCCGCACTTGGCCGGTTTTCTTTTTCATTTCTCTAAAAGAGCATTTTCCTTGAATATAGCTACGAATTTTAACATCATTCTGTATAATGTTGGTGAATACCACGTGAATACCTAAATGGATTGAACTCAGTATTCTCTTGCCTTTTCCGTCGACTCCGTTTGATGTCAGTTGCTAATAAATATTAAAAATCGATCTACAATGCATTAAACCCGTAAAATTAATACCGACGATTGTCGAGTCGATAACAAAATGACTGGAACCTGTTTTGTAAAGCTCCCCTCGCCGTTTCATTGTCGCGCTAATGCACCCTACGCACTGACTACAATTATGTGACGTCACTCAAATATTGTAATTACTGTTTGGAAGCCGTGTGTACGCCTAGATAATGGATACAGTTATTTTTGTCGTTTAACTCCATAACTAAATTGCTGGCTTCGATGGTACAACTTTTGCATTCATTAAAAGTTGTAATGACACAGACCAAGTCTTTTTATGAGTAGGTACCTAAGGAAAATTTTTGAATACTCTTTTATCTCTACAGTATCTATTTCAGTATGTAAGTAAATAAATTCATTATTATAAATAAGACAATTAAAAATTACAACAACAAATACAAACGCGGAATTATCCCTGTCAGGGATATATCTCCTCTTCCCGTCAACCCTAAACCTCTAGTAGAGAGAAATGTTCTTCTCCCTTCTGTTAAATACTAGTTAGGTTTCAGGATTCGGTTCTGCTTGGGGACCAGTAATTTATAATTTATATCTTTCTAGAAATGTCTGTCACTTTTTACCCGACTGCGCCAGAAGGAGGGTTATGTTTTTCGAGTGAAAAAAGTCTAAAGGCTTGATGGATTTATTATCTAAATTACTATGTAGTTAATTTCACTACATACACAAAAAATTATAAATATTTTACAAAAATGAAACAGTGACATATTCGTCAAAAGCGAACAAAGGCCCGGACTCGAGCTCGACGATATTTCGCTGTGTTTTGTTTATTATTTTTTCGTAAAATATTTATATTTTTTTTTGTAGCGAAATTAACTAGTAATTTAGATTAAATTTTTTGATATAATTTTCATATAAAAAGGTGATTGTATGATTGATTACAGTAATTTTTCAAAAACACGCACAGTATTGCGCGCTGTTAACTCATCTCGCCTTAAATCGACGGACCCGATATATTGGAAATCCTTCATAAAAATGCTAATAAAGTTGTTTTTTCGTTCGTTTGGTTTTTTATTTTATTTAAGAGATTGTAATACATACTAAAATGTAGGTTTACAACAATAAAACTTACACAAATGCTATTTCAGTCTCCGTGGCGTAGTTTGCGGCGTGGCGGAGGTTCTGAGTTCGATCCCCAGCCAGGGCAAGATGGAAAAATGGCCTTTTTCAAATTATCCTGGATCTTAGGTGTTTGTCTACATATAATAAAATAAAATATACTATCGTTGAGTTAGTATCCCATAACATAAGCTTAAAAACTTACTTTGAGGCTATCTCAATCAGTGTAATTTTCCCTTATATATTTATTTATTTATTTACATTAATTAAACTTATTTTAAATTGAAGTAGAGAAAAAACGAGTTCAATTGAGAAATTTCTCATTTCCTTGAAGACAGGCTCCTGGTTCAGACATGGAGAGCCGGGCGCGTAAGGGGTGCTAGATCACAATATGCACTTGAACATCCCCACTATAAACACCTCAGGCAGCGCGGAACGCTATGATTTCTTAATTAATTCATTATGAATAGCTATCCTTAATGAATTTTCGCAAGCCACCAACGAATAAAGTATTGTAATTAATCAGGATTAAGTATATAATCCATGAACCCAATTTAAAAGAATTAGACTTTTTCTATTAAATAAAATGCTGTTCTACATTCTGATGATATGTTTTAGATACATTGAAATATTAATTATTGGTGTACCTACTATGCGATTCGAATATGCCCGTTATAACTAAGGGTATACCGATGCTGCAGGCTGCATTAAAACCTCATTTCTTTCGCTCATCCTGTCCGCTTTTCATTCTTTATTTCATTTCAAATTTGGTTTCATTCCATTTTCAAATAATTTACACGCCTCTCTTAATTTTTTGACTCATTCCACCTTCATCTTTTAGTTTACAAGACGGCAGTCAGACCCGCAATGCTATATGGCTCAGAATGTTGGCAAATGAGGAAAAACGACACCAGCTACATGTTACCCAAAGGAAATGCTTTGTTGGTATGGTAGTGTAACACGCCTAAATAAAATAAAAAATAGTACATTCTTGGCTTGAAGTGGTACGGGTATGTTTTCGTCGAGGGGAAGACCACATGACTCGTAAAGTGATAGACATACAAGATAGCAAGAGAGGAAGAGGACGCCCACCTGGAGTCAAACCATCTCCAATGATATGAAAACGTTGGGTATAAGTCCAGAAATGACGCAAAACCGTCAAATATGGCGTAAAAGTATTAGGGGGGGGGGGGGGGCGACTACGTATAGGGAAATGGGAAGGAGGAAAGAAGAAGAAACATAAATCATTGGTAATTAAAATATGATTGAAAATAATACATTTTTTTTTAATGTTATAGGACGGCAAACGAGCAAGCGGGTCACCTGATGGTAAGTGATCACCGCTGCCCATGGACAATTGCAACACCAGGGGTGTAACAAGAGCATAACCGGCCTTTCAGGGCTCTCCCCAGAGGGGTGAGGGGGGAGACGGGGCTCCGGCTCTCTCACTCACCGAACAAATCATAGTAGCATATGATACATGTAAGTTAGAAGAGTATTGTTTTATAAAATATATTTTGATACTCTCCGTGTACAGTAAAATTCACTGGGCCGCTACTACGGCCTCCCCGCAAAACCACCCACTCTAATTGATTTACAATTGTCGGATAAATTTGTTTCCCGACCACCCTCTGCGATCGGCATCAAGAATCAGGATGTTTCGAGTCTGCAACGTTATTGGCACAAACCTAATAAATTGCTTAGCAGTGTAGTCGTTTTACATACAGAAAGTTTATTTTCGCTATCAAGTGTGAATAGAGATGAGTAATGGAAACATTTCGTTCAGAAAAGAAAAGATTTTTTTCCCGATAGTTTTTAAAATGTTCACAATATTTTTCTGATATTTTTCCAAAACAAAAAGTTCACTATACCGATTCGCTAATTATTTTTTTAGAATATTCCTTGAAGTACGAGGATTGTTTTTACGGAGCTTAAATACCCGTGTGAAGCGGGGGCGGGCCGCTAGTTTCATAATAAAAATAAAGTAATCTTCTGTGCCTGGTCAAACGCTAAACATTAGCAGCCAGCCCGTTTTCAAGGCGTTCGGCAGCCCATGTGTCAACAGAGGCGCCGCGCTGAAGCCTCGCGGCTTTTTGAATAAAACATGTAATAAATAAATGTACGTGACGTAACGACCTATTATGTGGGCAATATATGTAGGGCATCGTGTTTTTTGGAACACAGATAGAATAAGTGTCACGATATGTACAGGTTCCAGTAAAACTGGACACTGAGTAGTGATTGTGGAACTTAACTGGCAATTTAGACTTATACAAATCAATGCGGAAATTACTGATCCAAAAGCGATGTTGATAATCTAAAGCTCCTGCTTCCACGCACACAAATTTACTCTAGCCGAAGCGAGACAGCGAGTCATGCGGGGCGTAGGGAATCGCAGCGGGTCAATGAGGCTAGTTTACGCGTTTCTGGTTTTTAAGGTCTTTTTTTTCATTTTATAAAGAATATTTAAGAGTTATTTAAAAAGTAAGACATATTATGACTGCTTTATGTTTAATACAATTATAATCCAAAGTTACAAGAGCTAATTTATTGTATTTCTTGAATACTCTCTGTTTTAATATAATTCTGAGGTGATTTGGAGGCAACTTCGCAATTTTTTTCTATCGAGAAAATTTTAAGCAATCGTGTTTTCGAAACATATAATGACTGGAGTTAGTCCTGAAGTTTGCTGTGTTTTTATTTCAAAGTGGTATTTCTTTAATATTGATAATATTTAGGATCGCTCTAAGTACTATCGTGGTCATACGTGCTCTAAAGACTTATTCTTTAAGTCATTGTTTTTTCGTATTATATTCTGTAACATGATAATATTAGTATCAGATTTAGCTAAATGCATAACTGGAGGAATGCCATCTAATAATGACCAACACGTGATGTAAAATAAAATATTCCTTTTAATTTTTTTAAATGAATTGCGAAAATCGTGGCGTCAAGGCAGCCTTTATGGGGCAGGTATCAGGCCAAAGACCAGTGGGTCTACCCAGATACCGCTAGAGCGATACAGTGCAGGCTGATCTGCGGGAAATGAAAGCCGTCAGCTGGCAACATATTGCTCAGAATAGAAAACTGTGGCGCTCTCTCATCTTGGAAGCCAGGATCCAATTCAGATCGCTGAGCCAGCGGAATAAGTAAGATAATATTTTAAAGTACTGTTTACAATTAAATTATAATTATAAAATATATAGAGACAAACATGTAACAAGTTTTAGTTTGATTGAATGGGAGAGAACGCTTTCAGCGTTAAGTCCGCCAATTGTAAGACAATTTGTATTGTGGAACAATAAAGTTCAAAAATAAAATTATTTAAAAGACCACGTAATCGCTTGATAGTTCAAAAATGTGTTAAAAAAGTCGTCTAGAGTAAAACGCAGCATTGAGCTGAATATAGAAGCAAATGGCCTTGAAGTGTGAAATAAATTGTTAACTCGTAAATATGGTGATATACATATATTTCCATATTGCTCTTCGTCATGCACTAGATAGCCCTTTAAATTATTTTATGAACCACCGTTGAAAGTATTTACATTAGTCCGTCTAGCTTTAAAACTTGCCTCCGCCAAAAGTGGTCACGGCATGTTTTAAAGCTAGACGGATCACCAATAATAGTTTCAACGGCAGTTCATAAAATAATTTAAAAGGATATCTACTCGTAGTGCAGGACGAAGAGCAATATGGAAATTATCACCATATTTACGAGTTAAAAATTTATTTCACACTTCAAGGACATTTGCTTATATATTCACCTTAAGGGTCCATTGAATCAAATTTTGTAATGCAGAAAATAAATCAGAGGAGCGATCGCATTTCGACACTCGCAGACATAATAGAATCATGACAAAAATGGCGAGAGAGCCAAGAAATATTGCTCGAAGAACCCGAGACGCTTGTTAGCTGCGCCGATTATTTATGGCAGGATTTATTTTATGGCCGCCAAGATTTCACCTAATTCAATGACAAGGTATAAACTGTATAAACGTAGGAAGCGACAATCTTACTGTTTTTATTGGATTCGAGTTCACGTTTTCACGCGAAGTCATGACATTTTAGTGTTTTTTAAAATCTATGCCTGATATTTATTTTTAATTTTTGTTTAATTTACGAATACTATAAATTTTTATTTACGTAGGTTTACATCATAACAATTTATATTTTTAACCGACTACAAAAAAGAGGATGTTATGAATTCGAACCGTATGTTTTTTTTGTTTTTTTTTTTTTGTATTTTATGTTTGATACGCTACATCTTCGCCAATAGGACATATTACGAAAATATTGGCGCAGATAACGGCTCTAGTGTACGAGTATAAAGTAAACAATCTGCTGTCATTCTTCATGACATTTTTTTTTCGCAATATATAATTATAATAAAAGTATTTAATTTTAATAGTTTTATTATTATTCAATCATTAAAACCTGTGCTGTGGTATGAATACTTCACTTTTTTAGGAGTTTCTTCCATATCTTCAAAGTTCTCCATCAAATCTTCTCTAAATGAATATGAGACCAGTTTGGTGGTAAATACTTTCAAATTAAAAAAAATCATCAAAATCGGTTCACAATTGGCAAAGATATCGTGTACCTAACATATATACAAAAAAGAAAGAAAAAGAAAACATACGGGTCAAATTGATAATCTCCAACTCTTCCTAGGTCGGTCAAAAATAACCAATTGGGTAGTTTCCTGGGTCAAAAATAAATTATTTGGTACTGTTAAGGTGAAGACATAGGCAAATGGCCTTGAAGTGGCTTGAAGTGGAAGTAAATTGTTAACTCGTAAATATGAAGATAATTTACATATTGCTCTTCGTCATGCACTAGATAGCCCTTTAAATTATTTTATGAACCACCGTTGACAGTATTTACATTCGTCCGTCTAGCTTTAAAACTTGCCTCCGCCAAAAGTGGCCACGGCCGGTTTTAAAGCTAGACGGATCACCAATAATAGTTTCAACGGCAGTTCATAAAATAATTTAAAGGACTATCTAGTGCATGACGAAGAGCAATATGGAAACTATCACCATATTTCCGAGTTAACAATTTATTGCACACTTCAAGGCCATTTGCCTACAAAATAATGTCACTTGTCATTGATCGATCATATCCATTTTAAACGTGATTTTAGATTTGTTATTGCAAGAAAACAGATATTAAGAGCGCTATTTGACTTAAAAAAACTATGACGTCACAGTCCGATATATCATACAAATCTTATAGAAAATGTTTGTTTTGACGTTTAGAAAAAAGTGTCTGATTTGACTTGTTGGAAACTAGCGGATTTATAAGTGCCTCATGCCTGGCTGTCTCCTCAAAGTCAGAACATTGTCTAATTTTTAAAAATATAAATTAAATATAAATTATTTTTCTGTTTAGCCTTATGGTTGACTGGGAGAAAATGCTCTTAGCATTAAGTCCGCCATTTGTTAAATGTATGTTTTTACTTTAAAACAATAAAGAGTATTGAATTAAATTAAATGAAAATTAATTTTCCTCACTGCAAACGCTGCCGAACCTACGAGTAAGTTTCTTGATGTAGTTACTTTTCGAATACATTACATTTCGAATCATTTTGACAAATTTTGACACATTTTGCCAATAAAATGTTATCCAGAATTTTTGAGGTAGTTGCTATATTGCTAGAAAATTAATATCATCATCAACAGCTTTCAGGTACCCACTGCTGGGCATAAGCCTTCCTTTGTCTGCATCATCTTGCTCTGTCATTGGCCATCGCAATCCAGTTTCTCCCAGCAACTTGCCTGATGTCATTAACCCACCTAGCCGCCAGACGTCTTACACTGCGTTTCCCATTTCTGGGATACCATTCGGTGACGGCCTTACTCCACCTTCGGTCTTTGATACAATATACAGGGTGTAACAAAATATACTGAAACTATTTTAAGGGTGAATTCAGTCCATGATACTGAACAACTTTCCCCAAGGAACATATTTTGAAATATGAAAAATAATTTTTGGCCTCCCATAGTAGTTGAGCGATCAGCTGATCCGAGTTTGTATGGAAAGCCAAAAATTATTTTTTATATTTCGATATATGTTCCTTGGGAAAAGTTGTTCAGTATCATGGACTGAAGCCACTCTTAAAATAGTTTCAGTATATTTTGTTGGACGGTATATAAGTCCAGTCAATAGGTAGTTTTGCTTTAAAGAAGGTGGAGTTAAAGCGATTTTGATGAATATTACTTTAGTAGTAAGGCTAGGCGTAGGTCCAAGTTTGGCATATACGCTTTCCAACTAGAACATGCGGTTGCGACTAAGCATTCCATCATCATCGAGCCCGGGGTTCACTACCTAACCTAGGTGATTTGACGAGGTTACTGGTTCTTACACAAAGCGACTGCCGTCTGACCTCCGCAACAGAAAGGAAAGACCAAAACCAATCCTAGGATAGGTTTAAACAAACGCTACATGGCGTTCAGGACCCATAGCTTTACGTGCCTTCCGAAGCACGTAATCATCTTTCTTTTCGGATAATCAGGTGATTCAAGCCTGCAATATCCTAACCAGATTGGAAGCAATTTTCTAACAAAGTATGCTTCCAAGGATGATTTGAACCCACGACCTCCGGATCACAAGGCAATCGAGAAAAGTATGGTGCTTTTCTCGAAGCTATTCGAGAAATTTCTGACACACTTACTAACTTGGATTTCAAAGTTCCTAACTAAGCAATACTCGTACTTTACCCTTTCGTTGCCAAATCTAGTATTATATATTATGTCGGTATATAATACCTAACATACAGGACAAGTCAGGCATTTAAAAGCTATCTACTCTACATATCTTTTTCCAATCCATTCAGAGGTTTTTGCGTGATTGAGCAACAAACATCTACGAGCAAGCGAAGTTTTCAGTCTACTTGAATAATGCGACGTTTGTATGTTTATGTATATGTGGGTATTGTAGTTCGTTAATAACACGACTACTGTTAATGGAGCTTCGTTAAACGTAGCCAATTAAATGTTGAGCCAAATCGGTCAAGAGGTTCTCGAGATATTGAGTTCGCAACTAGAGTTCGGAAACTACTAGTAATATTAGAATACAGATAACGCCATATTCCGTATGTGAGATTGGTCAAAAGAGTATATGTAAAATGAGTACAAATGTGAAGCTGGCAAGTAAAAAAAGAAGTAAGAAATAATTTGAATGTGGAACGCGTGGTTTTGTTTTGGACAGAAGATTAAAGGCGAAAATCAAGCGAAAATATCACGACGAAAGACGATATATTTTTTGATGAGTTTCTCAGTTCGAATGTACCTATGTTTTTTTTATAACAATATAAGAAGTACAAATAAATTGTCAAAATAAAAATAAAATCCACTCCGAAAGATAACCACAAATTAGATTCTAGATGGCCGAAGTAAACCAGAACGACCTTGGGCGGCTGACTGTGGCGGCTGATTTGACTCATTTTGAGAAGTTGAGGGCGAAATCAAGGAATCGGAAGTTATGGAATAAAAAGTGGAGGCTTTTGGCAAACAACTGACCTAGTTAATTAACTACCAAAAAAAAGAAATAAAAAATCTTCCGTGGTCTTTTACCCCAATCCCACACTAAATAAAAAATAGGTACAACTTAGTGATAGACGTAGGTATCAGAACAGGAACGTGCTTTTTACGGATATCAAATATTAAATATACATTCAGACGGAGTATAAAAATGTTAGGCAAACAGCGCGACGGTATTTGCGCTCATATTTTGTACAAGTCTCTCCCGCGTCCTAATCTGCTGACGAGCGAGGAGCGCACGTCCGTGTGGCCTTTGTTTTGTCTTGCTTTTACTTGTTCTTATTTGTTATTCTAGGTTATATTTTTTCTGATATTTATACCGTTTTCTTGTTAATGATTTCTTTCTACCTCTTTGGTCCAGTGGTCAAGGCGTTTGCCTTGTCGTGAAATTCGGGTCTTGGATTTAAATCCCACTGGGAAGCACCTGCAAGTTGCAGGTGATTTAATGTGCCAATTTTTTTCAGCCGTTTTTGCTTAATACGATACATGAAATCGAGTGCTGTCCCCATTTGAAATAAATTATTTGTAAGGAAACGGAGATATCATTTAAAGTTTGAAGCTACTAAAACCTAGATAATCCCACAAACTTTACAGTTTAGGGTGAGAACGTTAAGCTTTACTTTGCGTTTTTGCCAAAAGTGACCGTTTTTCGCAAAAATGCTAACTAAAGCTTAACGTTCTCACTTTAAACTGTAAACAGTGGTTTATAAAATAGATTCAAGGGTTATTTAGGTTTTAGTTGCTTAAAATTTTAAATGTTATCTCCGTTACCTTACAAATAATTTATTTTAAATGGGGGGCAGCACTGGACTCCGTGTATCGTCTTAAATCCCACTGGGAAGCAACTGCAAGTTGCAGGTGATTTAATGTGCCAATTTTTTCAGCCATTTTTGCTTGAAAGCGAAACAAGCAAACGTCAATACATTCATCCATAAAATCTTTTCTATTTATTGGTCGAGCGAGCGAAGCGTCAGTTTTGAGGTTGGCCCAAAATGCGTTTGACCGTCTGTCTGTTCTCGTCTGCAGGTTGTATTTTTCAAACGATTTTGACGAAAATTGGCGCGCAAGTTCCTTGATATAATTCATTTTTTAGAGGAGCTCGGTGGCCCGATGGGGGTACGCATTGCTAGCGTTTTTACAAGTTAAGCAACCCCGGGCGTGGTCCGTACTTGGATGGGTGACCACAAGTGGTACAAAAATTTCTCGAGCTCCTCCGTGCTTCGAAAGGCACGTAAAAGTCGTTGGTCCCGGCTGTCATTGTATGGCAGTCGTCAAGCTATGTCAGATGCCTTTAGGCAGCTTGAAAAATCTGACACCAGCGTTGGCAACTTACACACACGAAAAACAAAACAACAAAACATTATTTTTTTAGTCGAATGCGATTTTTGATTGGGGGAGAAATAAGGAGGAAAGGGGAAAAACTTTGCTGTAGCCTTATTTATTGACGGATTTCAATCTTTGCGAGGCACACTAAGGACTTAATTATATACAAGATGTTTAAAAAGGTCCAAAAGGGGAGAGTGGAGGGGAAAAAGGGCGGGAAGTTTGCTGTAGCGCTATATATGGTGGAGGTAGTTGAGAATGACTATACATGAGGACAAATTTTCAGTGAGGATCGAACTCGTTCTTTACAGACGCATAACGCTTATTCATTTAACTATACAGACTGCATGATATAAATAAACGGGCAAGTGCGAGTCGGACTCGTACATGAAGGATTCCGTACCTCCGTACAATGTTTTAAAACGCTGAAGAAACACGTTTCTTGTATGACGACCCCCTTTAATTTTTTACTTTATCATATTTTTAGTATTCGTTGTTATAGCGGCCATAGTAATACATAATCTGTGAAAATTTCAAGTATCTAGTTAAGACCGTACTTGAATTTTCCGGGGTCCAGTGCTGCCCCCATTTAAAATAAATCATTTCAAAGAAAACGAAGACATTATTTAAAATTTTGCTACTATCAAATCCTAGGTAACCCTTTAAAGTATTTTATGAACTACTGTTTACAGTTTAAAGTGAGAACGTTAAGCTTTACTACGCACACTTACGAAATACGGCCACTTTTGGCAAATGTGCGTAGTAAAGCTTAACGTTCTCATTATAAACTGTAAACAGTAGTTCATAAAATACTTTGAAGGGTTACCTAGGATTTGATAGTATTAAAATTTTAAATAATGTCTTCGTTTTCTTTGAAATGATTTATTTTAAATGCGGGTAGCACTGGACCCCAGAAAATTCAAGTACGGCCTTAATGCCATGATAAAGATCTAGTTAAAAACGATGAAAAAACACGTTTTTTTGTATGACAAGACGACCATTAATTTTTTAAAAATTTTTTTTTAGTATTTGTTGTTATAGCGGCCACAGTAATACATAATCGGTAAAAATTTCAAGTGTCTAGATATTACGGTTCAAGAGATAGAGCCCTGTGACAGACGGACAGACGGACAGACAGTGGAGTCTCAGTAATAGGGTCCCGTTTGCACCCTTTGGGTACGGAACCCTAAAAAGTTTGTTTAAACAAAACACGTTCCGCAAAGCCGCAAGTAAGGAAAATATAAACAAATCCCTCTCAGTCGGGGAAAGACATTTCGAATCCAGGTTAATAGTAAATATCTATTACGCAAAAGCCGGGCTAAGCCCGTAACCAATTTACTTACTTCTTACTCAAGAGCTAAATTTGCAAGGGGCTTTTTCGGCAAATGAATGTTCGCGGGCTACGACTCGTAGACTCGTAGCCAACTCATAACGGGTTGTAGCAATCTGCTACGGCGTAGTATTTTGCGTAAAACGCGGCAGATTCGCCGCCGCCGGCTATTAATAATAATACACTTTATTGCACTAATAATACAAAACACTTGAAAAAAAATTCTATACAAAAAAGAAATCAACAGTGTACAATAGGCGGCCTTATCGTCAAAAAATCGCCTAAAATTCATTTGAAATTTCGGACTACAACATGCCCCAAGAACCTAGAACCCACCGCGGTGCGCGGAATCTGCCACGTTTTTATGGAATCTGTCGCGTTTTTAGTGGGTTGGACTAGGCGTGTTTTCTATACAAACTGAGATACTTGTATACAATGTTAAAATCCGCCGCCCGGCGCTCCGAGGCGGTGCACGGTGCAGTGAGATCACCGCCTTTTCAGTCGAAAATATTTTGCAGTTGCGATGCTTTGTTTATTATATTTTAATAAAATTTTGTTCTTTTTCTTCTTCTTATTTAAGAGATTAGTGGCTCATATCGGTGGAGTATGCGCCAAACTTCTCGCTTCTCTGCCTTACTCTTTAGTGCTTGATATGACATGACCCCTGCTTTTTCTTTCAGTTGGTCTACATAGCTCTTTCTAGGTCGTTCTGGACCTCTTCTACCTTTTATCTTTCCTTCTATATATGTATGTTTTCAAATAAGGAGTCATGTCGTATTAAGTGACCAATCATTTTCCCTCTCCTATTTTCTATTTCGCCCAGCAGTCTTCTTTTTTCTCCTACTATTTCTAATACTTCCTCATTGGTTTTCCTTTCCGTCCAACTGATCTTTTCCATTTTCCTCCAGCACCGCATTTTGAAAGCTGCCAGCCTGTCACTATCTTTTTAACATTTTGTTACTGTTTTTAATATATATATATATTTTTTGTCAATATTTTAAATAAACGGGCAAGTGCGAGTCGGACATGAAGGGTTCCGTACCACCGTACAATGTTTTAAAACGCTGAAGAAACACGTTGCTTGTATGACGACCCGCTTTAATTTTAAACTTTATTTTATTTTTAGTATTTGTTGTTATTGTGGTCATAGTAATACATAATTGGTGAAAATTTCAAGTATCTAGTTAAAGCCATTATGAAGATCAAGTTAAAAACGCTGAAAAAAACACGTTTCTTGTATGACGACCCCCTTTAATTTTTAAATATTTTTAGTATTTGTTGTTATATCCGCCACAGTAATACATAATCGGTGAAAATTTCAAGTGTCTAGCTATTACGGATCAAGAGATAGAGCCCTGTGACTGACGGATAGACAGACGGACAGACAGACAGACAGACGGAAAGACGGACAGACAGCGGAGTCTCAGTAATAGGGTCCCGTTTGCACCCTTCGGGTACGGAACCCTAAAAACTGGGAAGTAAACAGTACACAATAGTAAACATTCCAAAGGTAACTTTTAGAATGATACTAGTAGAAAATAGAGATGGGTTGATAGTCGCATCGGGCTTTAACATGAATCGGAAATCATCTATGGAAAAATATACAACGAGAAGGGACATACCCGTAAAAAATCAAATCACGGTCTATAATATATCATTGACATGTAATGAAATTAAAATTACAGCCAAAAAACAAAAAAAAATTCGGCATTTTCATTACAAAAGTATGCAACTGCCTGGGCGATTTGTATGGGAATGTCGAATTTTTGTTTTGGTTTTTTGACTGTTATTTAATTTCTTTTTACTCTAGTGATCTAGTAGAGCCCGTGGTTCGATTTATTACGAGTACTTTGTATACAGGGTTACTTTTAATTAACTGGAAACATTTTTGGAGCAAGTTCAGGCCATGATACTGAACTACTTTCTATAAAAAAAGTTATTCAAAATCGATAAAAGACTGAACTTGCTCCAAAAATGTTGCCAGTTAATTAAAAGTAACCCTGTATAATCAAATAGAAGGTGTAAAATGTAATCGTCATCATATCAGGTCCTTTTTTTAGTTTCCACTACGGAAATGTAAACTGAAATAATAAAATAAAATTTGTGCCGTGTGTTTCCCAGCAGAGTATAATAGGACCACTCCAAGTCTTCCCGTGGATGTCGTAGAAGGCGACTTAAGGTGACGTGGGTTCACAATTTGCAAAATTGTGCGTGTTTTTGAAAAATCACTGTTGTTAAACTACTACAGTTTCATCATCATCCGAGCGTATTTCCGGTTGCATCGTCAGCGGTTACGCATCAGAGCCCGGGGTCCGCTACCTAACCTAGGTGATTTGACGAGGTTACTGGTTTTTACACAGAGCGACTGCCGTCTGACCTCCGCAACCCAAAGGGTAGACCAGAACCAATCCTAGGATAGGTACAAACGCTAGATGGCGTTCGGAACCAACGGCTTTACGTGCCCTTCGAAGCACGGAATCTGTTAAACTACTACAGTTTATTCCTCAAAAAAATTAAATAAAAATCTTAAGAATTTTTTGCAGACACTCACAATAGCCAAAACACGCTTAAGCATTTTTGGCTCGACAGAAAAAAATCACAAACTTACCTCTAAATTTGCCTAAATTTGCCTTAATAATACGTATTACTATTTTATACCATCACCTTTTTATATGAAAATTATACCAAAAAATGTATTATCTAAATATCTATCCGTTTTGGCTACAGAAAAAAATATAAATGTAATACAAAAAAAAAGAAAAACAGTGACATATTCGTCGAGAGAGAAGGAAGAGTCGGAGCCGTGCTCGACGATATTTCGCAGTGTTTTATTTATTTATTTATTTGTTAGATTAGTAGAATTTAGAGGTATATTTGTGATTTTTTTCTATCGAGCCAAAAATGCTTAATCGTGTTTTGGCTATTGTGGGTGTCTGTAGAAAATCCTTAAGATTTTTATGTAAATTTTTTGAGGAATAAACTGTAGTAGTTTAATAACAGTAATTTTTTAAAATCACGCACAGTATTGCAAATTGTGAACCCACGTCGCCTTAAGAAATACAAGCTAAACAAAGCTTATAATCACCAGTGAACCTCTCTAACCCATCTGGTCAGCGTGGAGAGTGTAGGCCAAATCCTCTGGCTACTCTGGAGAAGTATGGCTATGGTAGTACAAAGAGAATCGTGCTTTATTTGTTGGTTTAGCGGCCACAGTAATACATAATCGGAGAAAATTTCAAGTGTCTAGCTATTACGGTTCAAGAGATAGAGCCCTGTGACAGACGGACGGACAGACGGACGGACAGACGGACAGACATCGGAGTCTCAGTAATAGGGTCTCGTTTGCACCCTTTGGGTACGTTACCACAGAATACAGTAAGAGTAAAAAGAAAGGAATCTCCTAAGGTACGCGCAATATGCGTCCCCGTTCCCCGCGCCCGCACCTTGACCCCCCGGTTCTTGACGGCCAACGTGAGTCATCGAGGCGAAAACGGGGGAGAGGTGCGGGGACGGGAAACGGGGACGCATATTGCGCGTACCTTAGGAGATTCCGGCCTGTGACGTTACCCTAAAATGACCTGATGATGATGATGATAAAAATAAAATGCATTACAATTTGCACGCCTGCCAACTAGTTGCATTGGTAGTGCTTCAATAAAAAACACTAACACTTTTTATATCAATTGAGCGCTAATAATCTAAAAGTTATATAGTAGACTCATATAAACTGCTAAAAAGACTTTTAAGACCTTCAATAAAATGGGACCAGAAATAACGAGTAGGGAGCTAACAGGCAATTGGATAAAGGTCCCGTGGGAGATTTTTTGTCTCAAATCAAATAGAAATGGAGACGGAGCACAGTTAATATTCATATCGACCATTAATTGTTCAACGTTAAGGTTTATTTATTTTACTTCATTACAATACTTACTTCACGGATGTGAAACATGGATATTGAATATAAAGGATAGTGACAGGCTGGCAGCATTCATTCATTCATTCCATTTATTTATTTCATAACAAAAACATATTGTGTTGAAATATCTATGCTTAGCCTAATACTTATTACTTATTAATAATACAAATTCAAATAAATCAAAGGGATATTACAGACTTAAAGGACACAATATATATAGTATAATACACTTCGTTTATGTCATTTCAGAAACTCTTTGATACTATAGAAACACTTCTCTAGTAAAAATGCTTTTAGCTTTTCTTTGAAATTACTTTTGTAAATAAACAATTTTAACTCCTTAGGCAATTTGTTAAATAGTTTAATGGATTGAAACGCAGCTTTATTTAAAATATTGACAAAAAATATATATATATATATTAAAAACAGTAACAAAATGTTAAAAAGATAGTGACAGGCTGGCAGCTTTCAAAATGCGGTGCTGGAGGAAAATGGAAAAGATCAGTTGGACGGAAAGGAAAACCAATGAGGAAGTATTAGAAATAGTAGGAGAAAAAAGAAGACTGCTGGGCGAAATAGAAAATAGGAGAGGGAAAATGATTGGTCACTTAATACGACATGACTCCTTATTTGAAAACATACATATATAGAAGAAAAGATAAAAGGTAGAAGAGGTCCAGAACGACCAAGAAAGAGCTATGTAGACCAACTGAAAGAAAAAGCAGGGGTCATTTCGTATCAAGCACTAAAAATTATTGCAGAGAACCGAGAAGTTTGGCGCATACTCCACCGACAAGAGCCACTAAGCTGTTAAATGAGAAGATGAAGACAATACTTAGATGTAAATGGCGAACGAGATAAGAAATACTATACAACCTGTTAATGAAATAACGCAAAACCTCTCATGATACCTCATTATTTCATTAACTCGTTGTATAATATACACTATCCCGCCTTTATCCGCGGCTTTAAGCAGACAGAGCCCAGGGCCGCAAGATCCAAAGGCCACTTTTAGAATGATGGTGGGCGAGAAGATGAAAAAAGAAATCAAAATAGTGATGGGTTGCATCCCCTCTAAACATGATTCGCATTTTTGCCTATTCCCCCGATCGGTTTTTACGATCTGCGCAAGAAGAGAAGCAGCTGGTACCTAAGTATTTTCTCCTAGAACAGCATTTAATAAATGTAAACAATCTTGACATATCTTTTTAATGAAAAGTTTACACATTATTAATCAATTATGTTATATGTATTTATATATATATTTTTAATTTATGAAATAATTAATTTGTATTTTTTAAAGGAATTGATTAATACGTTTGTTCTCAATAGTCCCTTTAGTGGTTCTTTTGGAGTAATTACTAAGCTTTTATTGTCTCTGTAGCTCCTTCAAAGGTACTAAGAGAACTACTGAGACCGTTTGTTCTCAGTAGTCCCTTTAGTGGTTCTTTTGGAGTAATTACTAAGCTTTTATTGTCTCTGTAGCTCCTTCAAAGGTACTAAAAGAACTACTGAGACCGTTTGTTCTCAGTAGTCCTTTTCTTTTGGAGTAATTACTAAGCTTTTATTGTCTCTGTAGCTCCTTCAAAGGAACTAAAGGTACTACTGAGACCGTTTGTTTTCAGTAGTCCCTTTAGTGTTTTATTTAGAGGAACTACTGTACGTTTATAACGTTTATATTTTATTAAAAAGACATGTCAAGATTGTTTTAATTTCTTTAAATACCTAACCTAACCAAATGGATAAGTAGGTAGTCAAAAAGAGTCAAAAAGTGAAGCCGAGCTGACCAGTCCCCCTATCCCTATAAGTAATCATGACCGATATTTAATGGCGCTGTTTCATCGCCAAGGCATTCTAATCATTTTAAAGGTTGGCATTCTCATTAAGAAAATTGATGAATCGAGATGATGCCAACCGTTTTATATAATCGATTAATATTTTTAATACCGTAATCATGTCAGGATATCTTATTTGAAATGAAAATTTTGAGTCTTGAGTATTGAGCATATTGATCATAGATATACAAAGTGGAAAGGACATAGGACCTGTAATAAATTAAACCACGGGCTATACTAGATCACTAAAGTATAATGAAATTAAAATAACAGTCAAAAAACAAAAAAAAAATTCGACATTACCATACAAATTGCCCGGGTGGCCGCACACTTTTGTATGAAAATGTCGAAATTTTTTTTTTTGGCTTTTGTTTTAATTTCATTATACTATAATGATCTATTATAGACCGTGTACGTGTACCGTCTGTACAATGTATAGAAATTTTGCGTATCGCTTAGAAATTCCAGTTTAAATCGTTAAAAACAAGACAATAGGGAATAATAGGGTTGATGACTGGATCAGAAAACTATTATTCTAATAAGTCCGTTAGTTAAATTATCCAAAAATAATGTACCCATATTTTTCAGTTTACGAAAAAAAGTTGAAATTCACAAAGATACAAAGTATCTAATATCCAGAGTGCGGGCTTGTGACGTCACCGCTGTATAAAAATCATACGAATCCGTGACGTCATGCGAAATTTAAGCGCTGTATCTTCGTCATTTATTGTTTCTCAGAGAAAAGAATATAATGTGTACAATATCCCAACTTACCTACTCGTATTATTATAAATGCAAAAGTGAGTATGTATATTTGTTTGTTTGTTTGTTTGTTACCACTTCACGCTTTTTCTACTGAACTAATTTACTTGAAAATTCGCATACACATAGTCAGGAGTACTGAGAAGGACATAGGGTACCTTTTATCCCGGAAAAAGTAATGTTCCCGTGGGATACGCGAGCGAAGCCGCGGACAAGCTAGTTTTTTAATATTCAAACCGATGGGCCAAAAATATTTTTTCTGTCAATATTCTGTGTTATAAGATAAAATCCCTCCCCAAAGCAGTACTTCACAATATGATGTCAACTAAACACAATGTACCTACGCACCACATCCCTACGGCGGAGTCCCCAGAGAGAGTATTATCTTGTCGATATGCAGGCCAATTTCTTTTTACGATTCAATTTACTTCTATTAGTTTTTTATTGGTCGATAGTTGTCATCTTCAAAACTGCACGAATATTTTCGCAAAAGTTCGTAGTTAGGGTGGCTTAAATAGTAGATTAGACACAGTGTGGTGACGGCTGAGTAGAATACATGTCACCACTCACCCAAGGTGGTCGTAAGAGGTGACTAAGGGAGGTATGGGTAACAGAGAACTGGCAACAGTGTCCTTAGTTAAAAAACTTTATACCAATTTATGCGATCACCACCGTCCGCCCACTATTATGATTATGGGTACTCTCTTTATTGGGCTCTCCCAATAAAGAGAGTAATAGTGATAATCTTTAGTCCAGCAGTGGACTTCTTACGGCTAATATAATGATTACCAGTAAAGTAAACCTCTGACAATATTGTCACAAAAACCGGCACAAATAAATGATAACCCATTGATCTGAATGTCGGTATGTGATGGTCTGGAATGTTTGAAATTAATCTGGAGGCAAGGCCTTAATTTTGCCGTTTGGGGTTGAAACTTGTGGCCTAATTAACCCTCAAACTTAACGACACTATCTCCAGGAAACTCATCGAACTTTCCCGTGACTAGACCTTTCCCGGCTATACCGAAGTCCGAACATAATTGAAAAGAAGATTTTTATTATAACTTGGACACGTTGCCGCAGAGTAAAAACCTTCCCGGCCTTTGGCAGAATGATCGGCCCATCCCATTGATATGACTGCTTGCAGAAGGTATTTAAATAGTTGTCAGAGTATCATATATAAAAATCAAGACGGAGAAACTTAGAAAAGAGAACCTAATTTTACCCTCATTATGATACTTAATACGTGTCTGGCGGGATGTTTGCTCTATCCGATTGTTCTGGCCACTTGAAGAAGGTATTAAAATAGTGGTCAGTGTGTCATAACAAATCAAGACGAAGAAATTTAGAAAAGTGACCCTAACTTTACACTCATTGTAACATATACGTATGTGGCGGGATATTTGGCCCATCGATTGGTCTGGCTGCTTGCAGAAGGTATAAAAATAGTTGTCATATTAGCACAGAATACATATTAGTACAAGTATTGTATATAGTATATTAGTACTTACTGCTTGAATCTACCTTTGGCTCCTTATTACAGTAAATCGGCCCTGTTTTCAAACTAGCAAGTATGCGTAAACTGAAACTCCATACTAACACTATGTACTTGATCCCACATAAGTGATTAGTGAAAAAATAAGTACCTAAGGTCTGGCATCTACACAACTCTTGGTCTAAATGAAGTCGTTGCATAGAGGATACGAACAACATTTTTTATTGATAAACGTAAAGAGAAAAGGTTTAAATTTGAGTCGGATTTAGGTGTAGTCCAAAACTCATATACATGTAATAATTATTTTAATACTTCATATTTACATTAACATGAATCCCAAAATCAATTACTTACGAGTACATCCAACGCCAAAACATATTCTTGGGGTCCCGAGCAGAATCAACAGGTGATAAGATTTCACACCCACTGTTTTTCTTTAAGCGATTTTCTGTCCTACTACACATTCACAAAGTTCGTATTTCAATTAACTCTCCGATGAAACTATATCGCTACAAAATAACCACCTGTAGATTTATCTTACAACAATTACTTTCTCAGAGTTTTGTCTTAAATTTTCACAACAAATTTACTTAGGAAGAATAAAATATTAAACAAATTTATTATAGTCAGTTTTTGGTTAAAATTTTTAAACGAGAAGTTTCATTTTTATGCGTGGGTGTTAATTTTTTAGCTGATTCACTTTACCGCACATTTTAAGGTCTGATAAGAGACGGTGGTGACGTCACGGCAGCAGCTATGAAACTAGTGAGAAATGCGTGCTCCGCTCTGTCCTTAACAGGAGAGGTATTCTGCAACATGAACATTTTTATCATGTCATCTCGACCTCAATTAAAAGAATAATTCGAATTGAACACCCTCTCGAATACATCAATAATATATATTTTTTACAGTACCTTTTTTTAAACTATAACGCTTTGAACACTTGATTTATATACAACGTGGAAGGGACATACCCGTAATAAATCGAACCACGGGCTATACTAGATCACTATAGTTTATTGAAATAAAATATCAGCCAAAGAACAAAAAAAAAATTTGGCATTTCCATACAAAACTGTGCAGCCCGGACGATTTGTATAGAAAGCCAAAAATGTTTTTTGCTATATGGCTGTTATTTTAATTTTAGTTTACTATAGCGATCTAGTATAGCCCGTGGTTTGATTTATTACGGGTATGTCCCTTCCACGTTGTAAAAACGGAACTTACATGAACCTTAGTACTAATTCCCGTTTTATATAATTTTTTTACAAGCTTTATTTAGCTTGATCTGTTTGTTGTTTATCTATTTGCTTGGATTAGCTTGCAAGTTAAATTTGAGCCACTTCCCGGTTTTAGATTGAAATAAATTTTTTTATGCTAATTTAATATAAATCAGATGACAATCCAATATTATTAGAACATAAAGCTGATCAGATGATGGAGCCAAAGGTGGACCCTTTAATAAAACGACGCAACCCCATCGAGTTTGGACTTATTACAATTTTCTTGACACAATAAGAGCTTGTAAGAAAAAAAATTTTTTTTTCGAAAAACTTATTTGTTGGCTATGGTAAGTACATTTTTAAAAAATCTTTTGACGTTTCAAAAACATTTTAACGCTACGAGTATATTTATTAAGGTAAAAATAAATGATACAAAAATTTGTGAACCTAATAAAAATAAATCGGTCAAGTGCGTGTCGGGTCACGTACAGAGTAGAGTTCCGAAGTTACAACATTGAAATTATATTTTCCATAAATTTACATGTGCTACCCATTTTAAAGTTCCACCTTTATTTAAGTAATTGCTTTGCAAGAATTATGAATCTCATACGATTTATTTCAAATTATATATTTTATAAGTTATAAAATATTTATAAGTTAGCTTTGTTAATTTAATGGCTGTTAAATTAACAAAGCTAACTTAGCCGTGAAAGTTTGAAGTTCAGTGTATATTTATACTATTATGATTTTTTTCAGATTTTTAAGCTTACACTTTAGTTTTTAGTGGAGAATTAGTTTATTTCTAAAACGGGTCACTAAATCGAAAAGTTGTATTAGTGATTTAAAAAACATGTCTAACGATACACCTCGCCATTGGGTACATGCGAAAAAATATATATTATCACCACTTTACGTACAGGGAGCTAGAGTTATGGACCTTGTATGTTCTTTCATAAGAAACGTAGCTTGTACGCGTAACTGTTATATGTAATTTTACATCTTTCTGGATTTGTATGAGCCGCTGGAAATTTTCTAAATTTACGGTCTCATCAAGTTATCATCAAGTCTTTTTTAGTCTCCACTGCAGGAGCACGACCCTCTACCCCTACCAGAGCCATATATTAGCCAGAGCTGTAAGAGGATTTGGCCTACACTCTCCACGCTGGCCAGACAGGTTGGAGAGGTCTCACTGATGTTTATTTTAGCTTGTGTTTCCTCAGTCGCCTTCTACGACATCCACGGGAAGGGAGTGGTCCTATTCTACTCTGCCGGGAACCACACGGCACTACGAGAATTTCCCCATTGCAAATTTACGGGAATATTCCCAATATTTTCGTTAATATTCCCCTAAATTTCTAAATTTCAAATGAGGGGAGTGGAGGGGAGAAGGGGGAAGTTCGCTGTAGCGTGATATATGGACGAATTTTACTGAAATGGATTTGCTAAGTCAGGGGAAAGGGGAAAGTATTGGTTATTGCGTGGTTATAAGAGCTCGCGAGGTCTACTTTTCTCACAGAACCACTTGTATATAGTTCCCGGAAACGGCTCCAAAGATTTCGATAAAAAATTAGTATGTCGTTTTGGGGGTGAAAAATTTATCTAGCTAGGTTTCATTTTTATAGAACCTCTTTTCTGCGTATTTGCCATCAAGCGAAGCTCGTACTCCTAAGTACTTTAATTTAAAAAGTATTACATGTTTACATACAGGCTGACTTTTTAAACACTGTCGAAATTTTTGGAGCAAGTTCAGTCCATGATACTGAACTACTTTCTATAAAAAAAGTAATTGAAAACTTTTCGTCCTCCCATACAAATCAGCTCTCAGACAGACGGATTTTGTATGGGAGGATGAAAAATTTTTATCGATTTTAATAACTTTTTTTGTAGAAAGTAGTTCAGTATCATAGACTGAATTTGCTCCAAAAATTTGGACAGTTTTTAAAAAGCCACCCTGTATATTTTGCTGAAATCAAAAAAGAATAGAGTACTTAAGTACGTAAGTTTAGTACTTTATAGTTTAGTTACATTACATTAGTTATGGTTAGGTAGCGCTTTAGTAAAATTGCACATCACTTGGTTTCCAATATTAAAAGCATCAATAAATTCGAACTTAGAAAATTCATCTTCGTGTAGAGATAGCTGAATCACACTGCTGATTGATCCTATATCCTACAGACAAGAGTGTATAGCGAAAAGTCCTGTGCGCCAGAACGAGACACGAACTGTTGTAGAGAGAGAAAACAACGAGAAATTCATTCAAGATCAGCAATCTTATTCTGCAACGAATTCCGTAACGATTTAATAATCAACGTTTTCTATCTTTTTCTCTCTTTTGTACTGAACCTGCGGTGGGAAAGAGGGGTGTTACGTGGAGTATTTGGCACTTTCCGGGGTGTTGCAGAATGACGTCCGAAAGTTCCGCTCCAGATTCGCAGACAATGCCCTAATTTATATCCAACTCACTTACTGGAGTCGGTGGAGACGGGTCGGGTATGAGCAATATAGTTCGTACAGAATATATTACACCTTTGACAGCCATGTTTCTTTATGTTTTATTGGCCGAGAGAAGCGAGTCTCAGTTTATAGATTGTCCAAAAATGCTCTTGCCCGTCAGTTTGTAGGTTTGTTCTCGCCTACTAACTTGCACTAAAAATAATTAAAAATAATGACCTTCAATAAGTGATATATTTATCCTACATTGAATAAACTTCTAATAAAAAAAAAATGACTTTGACAATGACCTACATACAGGTCGCGTTTATCAACCGATTCAGGTTCGATAATTATATATATAATTTTTTTGTCGATTCAGTTTTTCAGAATTCTCTCAAAATGGCGGATATATGGAGGTTTAAAACTTTAAACACTCATATTTCAACCATTTCGAAAAATTTACAAATATGTCCTCGAACTTTTTAAGACGCAACTTTTTGTCTGAATAACTTCTTTATCCGATAAACTTCGGATTAGGGTTGGGGGTGAGTCGCGAGGTTTACAGCACACACACACTAGTGTAATTACTGGCCAGTTCTTCATTTAGTTTATGTAAAATGTGCGATACCCCAATGCGTTTTGGAACGCTTGTCGTACGAGTTGTGAAGTAGAAAATGTGAGGTTTTTAAAAGAAAGTCATGAGGAACTTTGTTTCAAAAATATATTCTGTAATAGGTACACACAAATAAAGACGACCTCGGTAGCGTAGTGGTTATCACGCCAGTCCGCTACTCCGGAGATTCTGAGTTCGATCCATAGCCAGGACAAGTTGGAAAAGGACCTTTTTCAAAATGTCCTGGGTCTTTGGTGTTTATCTGTCTATATATGTATTAATTATAAAATATAGTATCGTCGAGTTAGTATCCCATAACACAAGTTTAAAGTTACTTTGGGGTTAGCTCAATCAGTGTGATTCATCCCTATATATATTTATTTATTTATTAAAAAACGAATATACCTATAAACTTCTGCTTAACAAGTAAAAAATAGGAATAGTTAGATAAATTAAAAATAAGTGACGAAGATTTTCGCCACGAATGAGATTTGATCTCACGCCCCTCACATCTGTACTGTGAGTGCACTTTCTATTATGTTACCGTAACTTCGAATCACCCTGACGAATTTCCTCATCACATATTACTTATACACATTTTAAAAGATGCGTATTTCACTATTGAGAAAAGTGGTATTCAACTTAATTCATTTTAGATGAATTGGAAGTCAATTAACATAAAGAATTAGAGTGAAGTGAATCTATAATTAAAATAGGGATAGGTAACTTGGAAACAAATTAGTGACAACAGTGCCAGGCAAGCGTATAAAAGAAAACTTTGAGTCCATATGAAAGGGCAACAAAATAAAAAACCGGAGTATAAAGCCAATTACATTAAAACATTCGGCGTGGGACAAAGGGCGGAGAACAATGGAGCCTGGAAGGAACCCGCGATATGTCTCTCAATGCTTTTAACTTTCCACTGATGGCGGCGGCGAGGGAAAAATGGTGACGTCGCGCGACAAATGCCCGTGAAATAGGGATGGTGCCGCTTTTGTCGATAAAATCCTACTAATATTATAAATACGAAAGTTTGTATGGATGTATGTGTGTAGGGTTATATTTTCCGTTTTCACGCCAAAACGCTAAAGGAATTGGGTGTTTCACACGTAAATAGCATATGAGCTAAATTAACACCCCATTTTAAGCCAATTTTTTGTCAAGGAACCAATTTTTATGTCAATGTAATAACCCCTCAGTAACGAACCGGCCCCATGGGGCCAGTAAAACACAAACGAATCTCACCCTTATTACATTGACATAAAATTGCATTGTAAACTGATTTACATTAGCATACAAAATTGAATCTAAATCGGAAACCGGGAAGTGGCTCTTTAACTTGCAAGATATGACCCAAAAAACAATTAAGAACAAACAGCTAAATAAAAGATTGCTGTGTTGCGAAGTGGAGAAGGAAAAGCCGGAAAGCGGACCCCGTGCTTCACAGCATTACAGCTGTGGATGCAACTGGGAACACGCTGAGATGAGAGAGAGAGCTAAATAAAAGATTGTAAAAATACTACTTACGAACAATACCACCTTGAAAAAGTTTTAATTATGAGTTTGAGTGTACAGAAATAGCCAGTAGGTATCGATGTCGGTATTTTTATCGCAACCCCAGCACTCCCCTGATAAAGAAGTGAGACGTAACCGATGGGGTATCGCGGGTTGGTTGCACCGCAAACTCATTTTATAAATCGTGGTCCGCTCGGACGGAACCACACGTTTACTCCCTTGTACAATAATGCACTGCCATTATTGTTCGTCCCATAAAACGCTTTTAAAACCGCACGCTTTAAATTATAATTGCTGACAGTTACATTGCAATTACAATGCGTTTGTGTTAATGGCAGTTTTACTACTTGCTCATTTTGGGTGAGTTTCATTGAATCATTCTTGTTTTGTCACAATTTTTGATATATTTTTTTAATATAAAAAAAAATTATATTAATATAATAAATTGATGTACTTTAACATCAATTTATTAACACTTTAGTAGTCTATTCACTATACACAATAAAAACACAGTTATTTGTAATTATAATAATATGTTTTTGTTTTTTAGGGTCCCGTAGCCAAATGGCAAAAAACGGAACCCGGAATGGATTCGCCATGTCTATAAGTCGAAACTATAAGAACTACATACACTGTTGAAACTTGGTAAGTAGATAAATAAAATAATTAAATAAATATATAAGGACAAATGAAACTGATTAAGCTAGCCCCAAAGTAAGTTTTAAACTTGTGTTATGGGATACTAACTCAACGACACTATATTTTATGATAAATACATATATAGATAAACACCCAAGACCCAGGAAAAAGACCATTTTCCAACTTGCCCTGGCTGTGAATCGAACCCAGAACCTCCGGATTAGCGGTCTAAAAAATTTTCTAGGTTCCCCATACTTAGAACTGAAACTCAAAAAATGTTTTTCATCAAACCCATACGTGTGGGATATCTATGGACAGGTATTCAAAAATGATATTGAGGTTTCTAACATCATTTTTTTTTGTAAACTGCATAGTTTGCGCGAGAGACCCTTCCAAACTGATAAAATGTGTCCCCCTGTAACATCTAAAATAAGAAATTGATAATACTAAAATAATGTACATTACCATGCACTCTTTCACCGAAAATTGGATTGAACGAGATCTAATAAGTAGTTTTTTTTAATACGTCATAAATCGTAAACTGCAATTTACCTTTAGAACTTTTATATTTATGTTACTTGCTGCTACGGAACCCATTATAGGCGAGTCCGACTCGCACTTGGCCGCTTTTTTTACAATGTTTTAAAACGCTGAAAAAACACGTTTCTTGTATGACGACTATATCTAATTTTTAGTATTTTTGTTATAGTGAAAATTTCAAGGTTCAAGAGATTGAGTCCTAAGACAGACGGACAGACAGCGGAATCTCAGTAATACGGTCCCGTTGGCACCCGTCGGGTACGGAATTAAAAGCGTGAACAATAAACTAAATGTTTAAACTATAACCTTATGTTACCTTTATGGCGACCTCCGTGGCGTAATGTTTAACACGCTAGACCGGTAATCCGGAGGTTCTGGGTTCGATCCCCAGCCAGGGCAAGTTGGAAAATGGCCTTTTTCAAATTATCCTGGGTCTTGGGTGTTTATCTATATATGTATTTGTCATAAAATATAGTATCGTTGAGTTAGTATCCCATAACACAAGTTTAAAACTTACTTTGGGGCTAGCTTAATCAGTGTTATTTGTCCGTATATATTTTTTTATTTATTTATAACAAATATCCCTGTTTATATTTCAGGGTGCTACATCAGGACATCCGCTAGTGTATACAATGGGTGGCATTATTCTTTTATAAACGACCGTCCTTTTCGGCAACCACTCGCTTAATAGACGGTATCAAGCTGAAGATCTTAAGTAAATCAAATCGCCCCATGAATGGCGAATGAACCCGGGGCTTTTCACGGACTTTCTACAGATGGCTATCACAATGACCGGGATCAGGGGAGACTTATCTCTCAGACTCGCAAAAATGTTTCTTAATGCTTATTTAAGTTTCATCCAATTTGATGTTATCGGAGCCAGTGGATGAGCCCTTTCTTTGCTTTTAACTCCAGGGTTTTATGTATTAAATCTCGTTTAAAGTGTCTTGTTATAATTATTATTAATAATACTTACAGTAGCGTATAATAACAAATATTAACAATAATAAGTTATCAATAATATACAATTGAATTTATTACACTACTATTTTTATCATCATCATTAGGTCTTTTCTAGTCTCCACTGCAGGAGCACAACCCTCTCTGTACTACCAGAGCCATATATTAGCCAGAGCAGTCATTCAATTTGGCCTACACGCTCCACGCTGGCCAGACGGGTTAGAGATATCTCATTGATGTTTAGCTTTGTTTAGCTTGTGTTTCCTAAGTCGCTTTCTATGACATCCACGGAACTTGGAGTCCTATTCTACTTTGCCGGGAACCGCACGATTTACGGTGAAGTTTATTACAACGTAATAAACTTCACCGTAAGAATTTACTACTATGAAAATTTTATGACAGATTTACTCATAAAACGTAGTTTTTACGTCGATGAGGAAACGTCGACTAGGACAACAGTTGTCTTGTCACCAAGAGAATGTCATTGGTATAATAAATAATTTATGTTATATTTCATAATATTAATTTCCGAAATGACAGAAATTTTCAATAAAAGTGGCCAAACCTATTTTCAAAAAAAAAAAAACTAGCCTGGCTGTAAGATCTTTGAGAACAACAAATCTGTATGTACTTACCTATTATTGTATCTATAAATTTCTCCCCTTATCCTGATTCATCACAGTAAAAAGATACTTTACAATCTACTGAAATTTACATTTTTATGATCCCTAAACAGGCAGTAAATCCGAACAGTTATAAAACCAAACAATAAGATCTTGCTACGAACAAATCTGTTAGTGCATCACCGCGGAACCCTTTTCGGTTACGAGAGTGAAAAACAACAATAACGCTACCCGTATGTGTGTGTGAGTACACGCAATACACTTTAAAAGTCCACAGATTAAAGAGCAAAGAAGATTTAGAATTCTTTCTTAAGCATTTCTACCCGGACTTAAAATGTTTACCCATAATGTTACACGTAATTTATTTGTTTTTATTTTTCTGCATATAAGATTTTGGAGGGTTTGTTTATTTGCGGCTTTGTAGATAAAACTAAACAGGAATTCATGTTTAAGATAATTAAAAGAAGAGAATATTACACAATACAGTAAAGGTAATACTGCTTTTTGTATAAAAATTCGAAGGTGAATATTTCTAACATCAAACCCGAAAAGAAACCTACAATATTTTTTTAGGCGTCTCCACTTAACTCCACCGACAAGAGCAAGCTCTTAAGCACAGAATACAGTAAGAGTAAACAGAAGGGAATCTCCTAAGGTACGCACAATATGCGTCCCCGTTCCCCGTCCCCGCACCTCTCCCCCGGTTCTTGACGGCCAACGTGAGTCATCGAGGCGAAAACGGGGGAGAGGTGCGGGGACGGGGAACGGGGACGCATATTGCGCGTACCTTAGGAGATTCCGGCCTGTGTCTTAAGTTAAAGAAGAAGAAGAATATTTTGTTTTTTACTATTTAAGTACATAGGTCCGTGTACTAGAAAGCTACATTCATGCATAAACACACACACTATGACGTATTTATCCATAATGGGGCAGACAGAGCATTTTGGTTTTTGCGGCTCTAAACAGATATACTCAAGGCCGCAATACCCAAAGGCTACTTTTAGCGTGATGGTGGGCGAGAAGGTGGAAAAAATAATCAATAATGTTATTAAATTGTGTATGATCGTGTTTTGAGACACGTACCTAACTAATATTTTCTTAATTATAAAATACTTACTCAAATTAATTACCAAAACATTTATTTAAAATATATTTCAAAACAACAAATTACCATTAAATAAATTCCCTGTTCGTAAATTAATTTTATTCAAAAGAAGCTTAAGACCAAGTGGTTATTTGCATACACTGTAGTCAGCAGCCGGCTCCATCGTTTTATTAACTCTATATCGAACCCCTCTCCGTTAAAGAGCCACGCTATTTTCATGTTTCGGCAGTACAAATGGGAATCCATTTAAATTCTAACCAACTCAATGCTACGAGATGTATGGAAATGCTTCGGAAAACAGCTCAGTGTATTGGGTTCTGGTTAAAATACTTAATTTGTTTTTTAGCACAATAACATTTTGTGTCATGTAAGTATACAAAGTGGCAGGGACATACCCGTAATAAATTGAACCACGGCCTATACTAGATCACTTAAGCATAATGAAATTAAAATAACAGCCAAAGAACAAAAAACAATTTCGGCATTTCCATACAAATTGCCCGGGCGGACGCACACTTTTGTATGGAAATGCCGAATTTTTTTTGTTCTTTGGCCGTTATTTTAATTTTATTATATTATAATGATCTAGTATAGCCCGTGGTTTGATTTATTACGGGTATGTCCCTTCCACGTTATATAATAGCGTGGTGGAAAAGTCCCGTATAACCGTTCAGTCACAGGCCGGAATCTCCTAAGGTACGCAATATGCGGCCCCTGTTCCCCGTCCCCGCACCTCTGCCCCGTTTTCGCCTCGATGACTCACGTTGGCCGTCTAGAACCGGGGGAGAGGTGCGGGTGCGGGGAACGGGGAGCGAGCGAAGCGTCTCAGTTTCAAGATTTAAATTAAAATCCTTTTGTCCGTATGTCTGTTCTCGCCTAAAGGTCGCATTTTTCAACGGATTTTAACGAAAATACTCAGACAAGTTCCTTATTTTTATCTAAATTTTTTAATCGATCGCGATTTTGATTAGGGAAGAAATAGGGGGGAAAGGGTTAAAGAATGCTGTAGCGTTATTTATTGACGGATTTCAATCAAATTTTAGAGGCGCAATAAAGACTTCATTCTACATAAGATGTTGGAAAAAAAAAACTAAACGTGAAGAGGGGAGAAGGGAGGAAGTTTGTTGTGGCGTTAGCGTTGACGACCTCCATGGCGTAATGGTTAACATGCTAGACCGCTAATCCGGAGGTTCTGGGTCTGATCCCCAACCAGAGCAAGTTGGAAAATGTCCTTTTTCAAATTGTCCTGGGTCTTGGGTGTTTATCTATATATGTATTTATCATAAAATATAGTATCGTTGCATTAGTATCCCATAACACAAGTTTAAAAACTTACTTTGGGGCTAGCTTAATCAGTGTGATTTGTCCCTATACCTATATTTATTTATTTATTTATTATTATATGGACGGCTTTTACTATAATAGCGTTGCTAAGCGAGGCAAAAGGCAAAGTGTCGGTTATGATTATATGCACGCAAGGTCTATTTTTCTCACTAAACCAGTAATTTACACGTGGAAAGATCGTTAGGTATAGACACACAAAAAAGTTGATGCCGCTATATCAACTTAGAAAGGAATTATCACACCAACTCAACATGACCTGTTTTTAACCGACTTCAAAAAATGAGGAGGTTATCAATTCGTCAGTATCTTTGAAATATATATGTCGTAGTTGGATGGTATAAACCGCTAATTCACGAAACCTCTAGTTGTTTGGCATTACAGCTCGGTTTTGTTAAACAGCCGAATATCCTTCAGCTGGATTGTCTAAGATTGCGCAACGTGTTACGTTCATTCAAACCGCTAACCACGTTTCCAACAGCTAGCGGTTTTGTGAAACAGTAGCGGTAATCCGCTGTTTGACGAAACCGTTAAACAATCCAACTGCGACACATGCATGATAAGGATTTGGTGTAGGGTTACCATAATGAAATATAACTAGGTGACTATTAGAATACAGATTTTTCGACATCGAATTTTATTTCCCAGACAATTATTCCACGATTTTTATTGCTATAGGTTTGCCCTAACCTAGTAAAATGAATAGAACTTATCTAGCACTCGCCGGCCGCTGCTGCGGCACGCACGCTTCGCTCGCTTGCCATTGCCACTTCGTAGGCATTCTACATTGTATATAATTTCTTTAGACAGAATTGTTCAACAACTTCTCTAGCCGCATGGATTAATACAAGTCGATCATTCCATCCCGCGTATTAGGGTTCGCTGTTTTACAAAACCGAGCTGTAATTCCAAACAGCTAGAGGTTAAGTGAATTAGCGGATTATACCATTCAACTGCGACATATATATTACTCGTTTATTATAATACAGTTTAAATTAAATTAAAGCTAAATATATTTTTTTTATAAATTGAAACTTATACCTCTAAGAACTAAAACTAAAAAAATTACAAATTATGTAATCCCACTAAGATATTACCCCTCGGCAGCGTGGCTAAAAGGCTGGCAGCATTGCCACGTTGTATGGCAATGCTGATTCTTTGTATCTTTTAATTTTTGTATGTGTATTATTCAAAGACGCCGGATCGATTTGGAAAATTCTTTTTTGCGAAAGGGTATACTTTCCAGGTGGTCCCATATAAATTTTATTAAAATCGGTTGTGGGTTTGTTATTTAAACGAAAATATTTAGTTTTTCTGGTATTAAAGTCGGTTTTTGCTTTGTAAAAACTTCAATAATTATATTTAAAACACTTTATTGTACCAATATATAACAACTTGTTCGTTCATATTATTTTATAAAATACCGTACTTTACGCGAATTATTTATCACTATAACGATTGACTTCGCTTTGGAAGCTGGGAACAACGTCACGTACTAGTGTTGATCCGTTTTCAAGTTGATCGATACATCGAGTACATCCGCGTAAATCCGAGTACATCCGCGAGGGCTGTAAGAACATCAATGGCGGTTGAAGAATTACCAAACGGATTTTAAAAATGTAACGCAAATCTTATTCAGCCCACAGGCTCTATCTCTTTCTTAATAACCTTGAGAATACTGGTTAGTGTGTAGATACCTTAAAGTATAATATCATTAAAACAAGAGGCTGAAGGTGGCTATACGAACCCTGTAATAAAACGACGCAACGCAACCCCATCGAATTTGGGCTTAAACATTTGCCTTGATTAGTACTTAGGTAAGCCTCACAATAAAAGCTTGTACGAAAACATGTTTTTTTTAGGGTTCCGTACCCAAAGGGTGCATACGGGACCCTATTACTGAGACTCCGCTGTCTGTCTGTCTGTCCGTCAGTCCGTCTGTCACAGGACTTTATCTCTTGAACCGTAATAGCTAGATACTTAAAATGTTCACCGATTATGTTCAACAATTACTAAAAATAAAAAATAGTTAAAAATTAAAGGGGGTCGTCATACAAGAAACGTGTTTTTTTCAGCGTTTTTAACTTGATCTTTATAATGGCAAACTAGATACTTGAAATTTTCACCAATTATGTATTACTATGACCACAATAACAACAAATACTAAAAATAAAACAAAGTTTAAAATTAAAGGGGGTCTTCATACAAGAAACGTGTTTCTTCAGCGTTTTAAAACATTGTACGGTGGTACGGAACCCTTCATGTACGAGTCCGACTTGCACTTGCCCGTTTATTTCGAAATACTTATTATAAAACTAAGAACTGTCAAGTTTTTTAATGTTAAATAAAATTGTCGCGTTGTAAATGTGCAAATAGGAGAAAAATGCTTTGCAAGAATATTAACGTTTACACAACGAACGTCGCAACTTCAATAAAAGCTTGTTAAACCCGCACCCAGCCTTATAAAATATATAGCAACTCTTTGAAGGAGAACTTCATTAAACTATCGGCATACCTACTCAAGGCGTCGCCTTTGTAACTTTATGAGAAGATTGCAAGGGCCTGCGGATCGTCTGGCTTCGCTTTGAGAAGCGGTTGAGGGGCTTGCATGTAATAGACTCGATTGTGACGATACACTTATTTGTTTGCCGCTGATCGACTCCAATCGAGGGGCCGTGTGGGTACGTGTGCTAGTTCGCAATTTATATGGCATCGAATATATCGCTTGAATTTCAAACTTTTTTTTCTTAGAGCCTAAGCACACGGCGTATTTTAAACGCGAAGACGACGCGCAGAAGACGCACGTATATGCGCTTTAAACGAAATTCGTACGCAACTTTGTAACCTCAGCACACGGGGCGATCATTACACGCGTATACGCGCAGTTACAAAATCAAATATTTATTTAGTAATTAGGCCTTTGCAGGCAATTTTACACGTCAATAATTTTAGTGTACAATACGTGTAATGTTTATTTACATCTTTTTCCTTTGTTTAAAAGCTGCCGATACTAGCGTTTCGCAAAGACCACTGCTAAGAAGAAACGCCGAAAGAAACTTATTTACACAGTATTGGTTGCTATCGCGCCAGAAGGACTCTGTCAGTTTACAAAGATATTATGCCTAATACAATGTTATCACAACATAATATGTAAAGCTTGCGAACGAGTGCCAAATCCAATTTACAGAAATAAGTTACTCTGAGTAGTCTTACAAAACGGAGCCGAGCCGACCAGTCCCTACTGGCGGCACCCGTTCACGAGTTGACGCGTGGATCAGCCATACAGCGATACAGATGCGCTGTAGTCGCGCCACAGGTATGAAACTTCATAGAAGCTTAGTATCATTTATGCCTACATTACTACAAACGAAACTATACATCCGTGCACACGTCAATGCGTGTGTGTTCGCCCGCTCTCGCCCCTCGACAAGGCGAGAATGGGGGAGAGGTGCGGGAACGGAGAACGGGGACGCATGTTGCGTGGGACCTTAGGAGATTCCATTCTGTATGAAATACTCTTATTAATTTATGTAGTCGCGCGTAGCTTACGCGCTTTGCGGCGACGGCGATGCGGTGGCATGGCGTGAGCGCACGCTTCTCTTCTGCCCCTCCTCCGCCCCTTTGTACGCGCGTTTGTATCGATTCAAACGCGCAGATACGCGCTTCAATTTAGTTTCGAACGCGCTTCACGCGCGTTTGTATTGCATTTTACGCGCGTTTGAATTGATACAAACGAAACAATCGGAATCTACGGCGCCGAAACGCGCGTCGTCTGCGCGTTTAAATACGCTGTGTGCGCTTAGGGCTTTAGTTGCGTGTATTTATTTGATGATATGGTATGTCGCAACTGAATGGTATAATCCGCTAATTAACAAAACCCCTAGCTGTTTGGAATTTCAGCTCAATTTTGTTAAATAGCCAAATATCGTTCAGCTGGATATGTAGGACATTGAGTCTTACGTTTAACAAAATAGCTAACCACGTTTAGACTGCAGAATAGTTTATTTGGATATGTCATCATATATATATATATATCACATTACTAGCCAAAAAGCCAAAACTGTATGATGTGAAAAAGTCCCTTAAGGCCGTACCTGAATTTTAAGGGGTCCAGTGCTGCCCTTCAGTTCAAAGGAAACGGAGATATCATTTAAATTTTGTTTCTACCAAGCCCTAGACAACCCTTCAAACTATTTTATAAACAGTAGTTTATAGAAAAGCTTAGCGAGCGTAGAAAAGCTTAACGTTCTTACTTTAAACTGTAAACAGTAGTTTACAGTTTAAAGTAAGAACGTTAAGCTTTTCTACGCATTTTTGCAGAAAATGTAAAACAGTAAACAGTAGTTCATAAAATACTTTGAAGGGTTATCTAGGGCTTCACAAAGACAAAATTTTAAATGATTTTCCGTTTCCTTTGAAATGATTTATTGCAAATGGGGGCAGCACTGGACTCCGGAAAATTCATGTATGGCCTTAATGGGAAATGTGGCGAACTAGCGTGTTAACCATTACGCAACACACAAAGGTCGTCGAACTATATATTGATTGTTTAAGCTACAAATATATTAATCCCACGCTCGTCACAACTCCCAACTTTTATCCCATTAGGTGGCTGTCAGTACCGCGTCTTTGTCAATTACATCAACTTCCAGTCTCCGAGTTGTCGAGATTGCATTTTAGATAATGGCTCGGTAATCACGGTGGTGATTTATCACAGCTATCTCAGCCTTCACCGTCCATTAAGCAATCACTGAGCAACCCTTTTGTTGTTCCTGGGTTTCAAGAGACGGTGGGGTGACGGCTATGGCTAGGTTCGATGTATACTAGAGGTAGGTAAAGCCAAATGAAACGCTAAACAAAAAAATAACATCTTTTTAATTTAAATAAAAAACATTATTCTCTTGGTCTACCTTCCGTTTAAACATTGTTCAGCACAGCTCTCAAGTTAAATCCATTAAACTATTTAACAAATTGCCTAAGGAGTTAAAATTGTTAATTTACAAAAGTAATTTCAAAGAAAAGCTAAAAGCATTTTTACTAGAGAAGTGTTTCTATAGTACCGAAAATGTCTGAAATGACATAAACGATCTTGCATTAGGTTATTGTAAGAATATATGACCTTTAAGTCTGTGATATCCCTTTGATTTATTTGAATTTGTATTATTAATAATTAATAAGTATTTGGCTAAGCATAGACATTTCAACACAATATTTTTTTTGTTAAGAAATAGATAAATGAAATGAAATAAAGAAATGAGATAATTATTGATATTTTTTCAAAGCAAAAAACCAACTTCAAATCCCAGGAAAGCTACCTATTTTCGTTTAAAAAAACAAAACCTACAACCGATTTTACTAAAATTTCTATGGAAAATATACCTTTTCAAACAAAAAAAGAATTTTTCAAAAAGGTCCAGGCACCTTCGAATAATAGGGGAACATACACAAAAAATACGTAAAAGATTCCGATGAATTGATAACCTCCTCCTTTTTTTTAAAGTCGGTTAAAAATAGACATTTTAATCGGGTTAATGACGAAATTCTGAGGTAACAAATATTTAAAAAAATACAGCCGAAATGATAACCTTAATTTTTGTAAAGTAAAGTAGGTTAAATTTCAATCATGAGAAGTAACTTGTAGCTGCAAAGTTTTAGCTGGAAAGTTTCAGAAGCTTTTTGATTTAAGCTCACAAAGCGGGGGCGGTTGGCTAACTAAGTTAGGGGTACAACAACTGACATGCATTAGCGATATTTCCGGTGGCGTTTACGGCAACATCGTTACCCACCGGAAATTCAATCGAGTTTTGGTACGTCTCTCCTATTATCACAGACACTTTGCTGAATCGTTGTATACTTTGTGCTCGGGTATAATACTCTTACATGATACAAAAAAAACTAAATTTAACCATCTCGTCTCGTAACACAATTTACATAAATATTTTTTTATACTAAATTTTATATGGCGCCATCTTTTGCAGACCGTAAAGTAATGTAATTAATTAAGTAAAGTAATGTAAGTACTCAATAAACCGGCCAAGTGCGATTTAAACTCGCGTGGAGAGGGTTACGTACAATTGATTGAATTCTTATAGGTTTCCCTGTAATCTACAAGCAATTAACTATATTTTGTATTTTTTTCAAAATTTTAGGCTTTGTAGTTTTGGAGATCAGGGGGGGGGGGGGGGGGAATGGTCAATTTTCGTCTTCTTTCATGAATAAAATCAAAACAATAATAAAAAATATATATTTGAGATCCTCATAACGAGCCCTTTCATTTGATATATGAGACAGTAAGGTTAGCAAAACTTTTTTTTTTAATTTCCTAATTTTTCCCCTGAAAATGTACCTTACCCTTACCCTTATTTTAAAAAATATTGTGTGTTTAGGTTTAGGTCATAGGATTACAACATTCTACTAAATTTCACCTGATTTGGTCCAGTAGATTCGGAGCAAATTGGCTGTGATAGACGGACGGACAGACAGACGCACGAGTGATCCTATAAGGGTTCCGTTTTTTCATTTTTTGTACGGAACCCTAAAAATTAAATAAATCAAATGATACTATATCAAATAAAAAGGCTTAACTAGAACATTTCAAAATATATACATTATTAGCTGATAATCCCAGCTTTAACTGGCGAGTAGTTCTGTCTGACCCTTTTTCGTATCCTCCTAAGAAGCTTAAATTTTTCCATGGCAACATTGAGCAAGTATGAAAATTTCTACGACATTGAATATCGAGGAAGTAGATTATCTTATAAGTTGTTGTAAAACATACCAAGACATTCTCGAAGGTCTGGTACTTAGTTTCAAATGACGCTGTAGCGACACACGTTTTGGCGAAAATATTCAGCTTGGTACGCTCGGGCGAAAAATTATTGAAACGAAACCCACGAAGTCAAATAACACCGCAACGAAAAATATTATGGCGAAACATGTTCGTAATTACATATATGCATATTTGAAACTAAAAAAGTGAAATAAAACAGAAAGTGTAAGTTTTATTTTAATCAACAAGAGGATGGTGGTCGTGGTACCCCCGGTGGGAACGAAGGTCAAGCAACATCGAAAGATTTAATAAACAACTTAAAATTTACTTAATAATGTTTAGTAAAAAAAAATTTTTAAAATTAATTTCAAGCCGCCATTTTGGTATACCACGTATTAAAAAAACTGATTCAAGAGCAGAACACAACAACAAAATTCTGGACAAAATCCCTTTGATGCAACAAAAAAATAAAATAATAAAACTGCAAGGACAACCACGCTGTAATATCTTCGCGACCACGTGTGTCACTGCAGCATCATTCAAACCGGACCCGTTCTCTACAATGTTTTTTTTTTTAAATTTCATCGCCTGTTTTTATCATTTTCTTCTTTCCAGCCTATATCAGTCCACTACTGGACTAAAGTGCTCTCTTAATAAAGGTTGGATCTGCACATAATCACCACTCTCGGCAGGCGGGTTGATGATAGCAGTAGATGGCATAGAGTATTGACAGTGGACGATGGAGTTCTACCCATTCTCTGTTACCTATACTTCCCTTAGTCGCCTCTTACGACACCCGTGGGAGAGGAGAAGGGTGGTGACAAATCGTATTTTATTCTGTCGTGACCACACGGCCATTTATAATCATGTTATCTAAAAGATTTACCATTACGGGACGTATTCCGATCCTTTGAGGCTTGCATTGGAACACACGTCACAACAGAGGCTTGTGACAGATCCCATCCCAGCTTTTTTTTATTTTTTTATTTACGTAATACATTTAATACATTAATGTTTAGTCCATTTACAATGCCATCATAATCTCTTTTGAGATTTACCGTGCATCGGAAATTGCCATGTTAATTTGCGATTATACATATATTATAAACACTATATAAAAAATAATAAAACTAAGATATTTTACACCACAAACAAACCTAAATGATATGCATTACAACAACTATTGTGTTATTATAAAACCCTTTTTGTTGACGACGCCCGGTGCCGGTGATTTAAAAGTAGGTACTTTACCTGCATCGAGCGCGAACGACAGAACCGGTTAAGTTAACTCGTAAACAACTTAGATATGGGTGATACTTTTTGTCTAAATCGATTGAGGAGTTGAAATGTGTGTATGTTTAGTGTACCTCCATGTAAAATCGTATATGTGTTCTAAAGTACTAAAAAAATATAGTGGTGTAAAATATCTTAGTTGTATTATTTTTTTTATAGTGTTTATAATATATGTATAATCGCAAATTAACATGGCAATTTCCGATGCACGGTAAATCTCAAAAGAGATTATGATGGCATTGTAAATGGACTAAACATTAATGTATTAAATGTATTACGTAAATAAAAAAATAAAAAAAAGTATAATAATAATAAATTCAAAGTGGAATATTTTTACAAAATATTTTGAACGTCTAATTTGGTATATTTTGTATAAAGTATTTTTTTAAGTTAAATTTAATGTTTTTCTTATTTATTTGTGTTTTTAATTCTTTTGGTAATTTATTTATAAGATCGGGTACCATATACTGTAAGGTCCTTTTCTAATATTATAAATGCGAAAGTGAGTTTGCATATTTGTTTGTTTGTTTGTTTGTTACCTCTTCACGCTTTATCTACTGAACCAGTCTTATTGAAAATTCATATACACATAGTTAGGAGTACAGAGAAGAACATACACCTTTCATCCCGGAAAAAATGTAATGTTACGCGAGCAAAGCCGCGGGCGAAAGCTTGTTAGCTATCATTTGTAATGGAGTCTCAACTAGGGCATTATAGTAAGAATAGATTTTCATTATTATTATACAGATACATTATCACGTCTTTATCCTTAACGGGTCAGAGAGAGCATTTTAGATTTTGCGGCTCTAAGCAGACAGAGCCCGGAGACGCTAGATCCAAATACCACTTTTGGCGTTATGGCGGGCGAGAAGATAGAAAAAGAATCAAAATAGTGACGAGTTGCTAGCCGCATTGCCTATTAACATGATTAGCGTTTTCTAATCTAATCTGCGCGAGAAGGGAAGCAGCTGGTACATTCTTAGTTTTTTCTTTTACTCCAGACAAACATGGAAGGACTTATTATTTATTTACGAGTATTCACAATAGAAAGTGTTAGTTTTGTTATTTATTAATTTGAAGTTAAATTGTTTATATTTACTATCAATGTTTACAGCTTAACTAAGGCAGTTGATGACTAACTTACCTACACCTACTACCAATGATAGCGTACGACATCTACCTAACAGGTGGCTCGTATGCAACGATTATAGAGCTCAATCAAGTCTCCAACGAGATCAAACTAAATACGTAACTACCAACTCGCTAAGCTAAGCTTATTGGGGCTTTCGACAACAAAGCTATTGCTTTGTAAAAAACTCGTGTATAAGCAAAAGCTTACACGTGCAAGAGGTTGAGCTTCAGAGGCTGAGTGCGAGTTTGCACGCACACCAACTTACAAGCGCTCGAGACGTGACGGAAGCGGCGAGAAGAGCGAACTGTCATGATCTGATCAATAGTCTTGGCGAACTCAAATATTTGCACACGGGGAACATTAGTCGACGGACGGGCGAGAACTCAATATCGCGAATGTGCGACGTGAACGTATAGAGTAGGTTACGACAGAGAAGGCACTATTTGACATTAGATCTATCTAAATATACTGAGACTATTTTGAGGACAGTTTTATTCAATATATACGTACATTATTATACGAAAGCTTTTATTTATAGTAGAGCTTGACTGGCTGACATATTGACTGATCGATCAACGCACAGCTGAAACCGCTGGGTCTAGAAGCATGAAATTTTGCTCAAGCGTTCCTTAAATGAAATAAGTGTGCAATAAGAAGGGATTTTGGAAATTCATCCCCTAAGGCCTAAGGGATTAAAATAAGGATTAAAAGTTTGCATGAAACTTGGTCAATTTTGAAGGTAGAAATGTAAAAAATTACATATGAGCTCATGGTTCAAAACAAAAGTTCATTGTAACACTATTTAACGAAAAAAAAAACTTTACATAGAAAAAGATACAAAGTAAAATAGAAAATGTAAAGTTATATGAAACTCTGTTATTTTTCAAAAATTTAACCACGCGAGCAACGCCGTGGGCATTAGCTAGTTAACACTTATTTGTATTTAATGTGTGTTTCTTTTTTATGTAAAGTTGTAGTATAATCCAGTATTTATTTGTACGCCAACCACGAGAGATTTTTTCTATTTGCACAACGCCGCTAAAGAAGTATTCACTTCAAAAATTCGACATTCCCATACAAATCACCCGGGCGGCCACACACTTTTGTATGGAAATGCCAAAATTCTTTTTTGGTTTTTGGCTGTTATTTTAATTTCACTATACTATAATGATCTAGTATAGACCGTGGTTTGATTTATTACGGGTATGTCCCTTCCACGCTATAATATCGTCTAGCAGCTAGCCTAAAAATAAACGCCCCTCCACAATGTGTGAGAGTAAATACTCATTGTTACGTTTTAATTAAATGCGCGTGGCAATAAGACTGTGGAATGGACTTATCTGTTTTTCTAATCTATCAACTAATTGTACGATCAATCCGGGTACTACGAGTATCAAGGCAAAGCTCGCGCGCTTTCTATAGACTGACACGTCTGATCTGTTTATGTCATTTATGCACTAGTCGGTCAACAGATCTGACCATTCGGTATTTTGACAAGCAGGCAATGAATAACCAATGATAAAAATAAATTGTATGTATTGAGAACATTATACGTCCCTAAGGTGAACTGGTAGACAATGCTTAGCATTAAGTTTTACCTTTTGTATTATAATCGTTAGATTATTGTGCAATAAATATTGAATAAATAAATATCACGTCTCTATCCCTAACGGGGTAGAGAGAGCCTAAAAGAAGGCTGTAAGTCCCAAAGATCACTTTTAGCGTAATAGTGGGCGACGAAATTAAAAAAGTGATGGATTACTAGCCGCATCGCCTATCAACATGATTCAGATTCCCGTCCTTCCCTTCGATCAGCTTTTACGATCTGCACGGGAAGAGAAGCATCTGGTAAATTCTAATTTTTTTCTTTTCTACCAGACCAGCATGGAAGATCATGTATTGAGAATAAAACACCTATTTTGCTAGCGAGGCGTAAACCGAGGATTAGGGCGGGCAGTTTTAAATTAGACGATCTACTCGTATACATGAATGCGAATATCTCTGTCAAATAAAAAAGCAACCAAATGGATCCTCTACCCACATGATTGCGGTCGTAACATGGTGTCTTTTGTAGGCACACGTTCGCAATAAGCGAGCGCCTCTTGGTCTACACTTTTGGCGCTATTAGTCTCTGAATCAGCTGAGATTCAGTAAAGTTATTTTACATAAAGTAGGTTGGTATTATTTTTAGTTAGTAAAAATGGAAACGGGTATATTCATAGCGTGGAAAATCAAAATTGAAAATAGGTAAAATCCTGGTAATCATGTTATTCGCGACTATGCATCCAATAAATTCAAATATTGTAGTTAAAATTAAAAAAAAACAGTCTCAAGAAAGCATAAGACGCAAAAATTATGTTTACGTGGATGACATTTATTTCGGTTTCACAAGCAAACTACCAAACCGATTTTGATAAAATTTATATGGGACCGATCTGAAAGTACCTATCTATATACCTATACCTTTTTATGGTAACAAACATTAATAAATAGGAAATAAACCGAATTGAGAGCCCCACAATTTTTTAATTCAGTTTGTAAATAAATTTAATAATTTATTTATTTATATAAAAACTTTATTGCACAAAACTATTGTACAAGTGGTGGACCTAATGCCATATGGCATTCTCTACCGGTCAACCTTAGACCAAGCAGAAAATATGTGTGGCTGGCGTGATTAAAATACAAGTATGTATAAAATTACACATTAAAAAATAGTGATATTTATTTAATTTCATTAGTTTACAAAACAATATTTGTGTTTCATTATATATGACCTACCTATAATATACAAAGTGGAAGGGACATCCCCGTAATAAATCGAACCACGGGCTATACTAGATCATTATAGCATGACGAAATTAAAATAACAGTCGAAAAACCAATTTGACATTCCCATACAAATTGCCCGAGCGGCTGCATACTTTTGTATGGAAATGCAGATTTTTTTTTTGCTTTGGCTGTTATTATAATTTTATTATACTATATGATCTAGTATAGACCGTGGTTCGATTTATTACGGGTATGTCCCTTCCACGTTGTATAGTATAGATAAAAATAAATAACCAAAACATTAAACAATATAAACTATTAAATATATATTATACATAGGTATACAATAAATACAAAATATATAAATATATGTATTAGGATGATTGTGCTAGGCTAGGAAAGGATAATTCTGTTACCTATACATTATCGGCTAGGATATACTGTTGTGTCGCTATCAAAAAGTTAAAAAGTATACAGGGTCTAAAAAAACATACTGAAACTGTTATAAGTGTAGATTCAGTCCATGAAACTAAACAACTTTTCCCAAGGAACATACCTATATCGAAAGATGAAAAATAATTTTTGACCTCCCATACAAGTTGACCGATCAGCTGATCCGAGTAAGTATGGAAAGCCAGAAATTATTTTTCATATTTTGACATATGTTTCTTGGGGAAAGTTGTTCAGTATCATGACTGAATTCACCCTAAAAATAGTTGCAGTACTTATATTTTGTTAGACGTTTTACTGAAAAAATAAAGTAATCATGCCTATTATATTCTATTATATTATATATTATATACTGAAAAAATATTCTTGATCCATCGGTTAAATTATTAAAAAATATTGTACACATATTTTTTCTTTTCTCTGAGAAACAATAAATAACGAAGATACAGCGCATTTAAATTTCGCATGACGTCACGCTTTTGTACGATTTTTACACAAGGGTGACGTCTTTGGAGAAAACGTGCAGTGCAGTTTGTTGCCGCTTCTTTTGCACTTGCGCCTAGGAAGCGACGTAAACTTAGCTGTAAGTAACGATTTGACGTCAACATTTGTGCAAAACAAAACAAAGTAACTATTATTAAGAAATATTATAAATATCCTATGATAATAATTTTTAAATTTAAAAATTTATTAGTAAGTTTATATTCATTCAAAAGGCCATAATACAGTAAAGAAGTACATACATGCCAGTACCTACCTATTTTGAATAGTGTAAAATCGATGTAAAATTTTAAGCACAAAAATCATTAGCGTGCAACTTCCAGTGGTTCTTTGAAGTCGGATTAATTTGGCGCTGGCCCGCCCCCGTGTCTGTGCTCGGCCACAACACACATAAATAAATAATCCTTGTCCTTTAACGTCATTACATAAGCTGAGAGACTAATTAAAAGTAGCTTTTATGAGTTTTCATAATTTATATTTTGATAATGCCTTTTTTAATAACGTTCATAATGTATTTTAATTTAATAAAGAAAGAGGTACCTACGTTATTTAAAATACATTATATGTATTTTAAATAACCTCTTTCTGCTTTATTTTCTATAAAAGCATGCCAAGATGTAGTTATGTTCAATATGGCAGGAAGATAACATACAACACATTAATACAAATATGTAATTTTCTTATTTAAGTGCTTCAATATATTTTCTGCAAAATATTTGTAATATTTGAAAATAACGATATTTTTTGGCTAACGAAGAGTATGCATGCATTTTTTTTATATTTTTAATCGATAGTTATTGTAGAAAAATAATAAATCAGTGCTGAAAAACATGTAACTGGTGAAGAAAACTAGCAAGTAGTAATAACTAAAACGTGCATTTAAAAATATGACGTCAAAGCCTACAATCTCCGCCAAAGAACAATAACCCATAGAGGATATCCGCAGACATCCCGTTAGAAAAAAAACTTCTTGTGACTCCCTTGAAGCAATCAAAAGCCTACACCACCCTTTGATTGTATTGTCACATTTGTAACTTGTTAGGAATAAAGAAGGAATAGAAGCATTTGAAATGTGGTGCTGGCGTAGGATGAAACGGATAAGCTGGGTTAAAAAAATTACAAATGAGGAGGTTCTGAAAAGAGTAGGAAAGAAAAGGTGCATTCTGGATATAATAGAGAATAGACGAGGAAAGATGTTGGGTCATCTGCTACGACATGACGACTTCATTAAGACCATCATGGAAGAAAAGATAGAAGGGAAAAGAGGACCAGGAAGACCGAGGCATAGCTACATGAAACAGATAAAGGAAAAGGTGAACGTCGTGTCGTACAGTGAAGTAAAACAACTGGCAGATGAGAGAGTCAAATGAAAGAGAATTCATACTACACTGACAAGAGCATAGCTCGTAAATATAGATAGATAAATAGGAATAAAGAAGCAACAAAACTAAAGACAGGCTCTAAAGGACTTATATAATTAGGTAAAATTATTCTCAAAATAAAACTAAACCTAGACAGAGACAGAAGCTGCAAATGGATGTTTTTCTTTTTTAGGTACGTTCAAGTTGATATATCTTGGATGTCATCGGTAGTCAAACTACATCCGGACAGACACACCGAACGCACCCCAACGTAGACTTTGTCGTCATTATTCTTTTAATTGTTAAAAGTTTCCGCGCAATATTTGCATACTTTCAATAATTTATTTCTAATTCAAACAAGAGTCAATAAGAAAAGTAATAAGCTGGACGTGTTAACGTATTAATAGAAATTGTAAAATGAAAATATGAGTTGGATTGATATAACATGCATATTCCTCATTGAAAGCATCACCGCATCGAATCCATAAAACAAATATAATTTGTACTTCTAAGCAGCCAGCTATTTTGGTTCATAAAGATTTATTTGGGACGTCCTCGACCCCTCGGCGCCAGCGGCTGCGGCGCCGCGCCGTCCCGCCGGCCGCCGACCAGACGTCGCGGCACCGACCTATCGATCTTAAGAGATGACACAAATGCTTCGTAATCAAGCGTGGCCTAAAGCTGTTATTACACTATCCTATTTGGAGGAATCCTAACTAGGACCAGTTAGGTTCCTAAATTGTTCTTCTTTTCATGTCGATTGGCTCAAAAGACACATTATATAGTGATCACACTATTTATACTAAATTGCACCTAAATCGAGGCGGGTGACCGATGGCGACGCATACAAAAACTATACAACGTGTACAAAAAGGGGGTATAAATCCGAAAGGGATAACGTACTAACCAATTTAAAAACCTTTACTATGGGACCATAACTGAAATCGCATTAAAAAATTAAATACCTACCGTGCCAAAATGTATGGGAGCTGCAGATTTATTTTTTGCGAGTTTAGGGATGGGTCAATAGTAAAAGTTGTTCACATTGGTTTATACGTTAACTCTCTTTCGAATTTATACACCCTTTTTGTTACACGCTGTATTTAGGAATTGCTTTTATTATAAACAAACATATACAAACATATTGATTGTGACCTATTTCGTTTTAGAATGAATTCGTAGATACAAGAAAGTAGAGCGGTCGGAACGTCCTTTTTACTCCCAATAAGTCCTAACTGCGATTACATCTTCCTAGTTAGGATTCCTTCAAATCAGATAAGGTAATAACCGCAGCATTGGACACATATAGGTACAATTTTTTTTTATTTTTTTTTATTAGAAATTTGAGTGCGTTTGACCTCTATCTAGCCTGATGGGAAGCTAAGATGAGGTCTTAGGTGTACAATTAAAGCTTGTTTAACAAATAATACTACTAGTGATTCTGTGAGTTGTATTGTAGGTAGGTCCCGGTTAACTGAAATGTTCACTGCACACCTGAAAACTCTCATTGCTTGCGGTTTTCACAAACATGTAGAGTAGTCACCGGAAAGGTTTAGGTACATTTATAGTGCATACCCGTACGAAGCCGCCAGGCAACTAGAATATACAAAAAAAAAGTATGATTACCAATTTTTTACATCCCTAGACCATGACATTTATCATAACATGTATTATTTCAAACTTAGCAATGAAAATAATCGACATTAACCACTAATTGGGCGTCCCCTAAGCCACAAAAGGCATCAGGCATTCATTAAAATTTCATCTTAGGCCCGGGGCTATTCGCAGCCAATTTAGCGCGTAACGCTACACCGTGTCGACTTTACTAATGCTTGACGTGTACAAAACACAATATACATGATTTCTATGAAGGGTACCTGAGGGATTTGTTGAGGGAGCTTTTAGATGAGTGAACTTTTTTGGTTGAGCATTTGATTTGAACCTGGTTCAAGCTGATTCTAATAAAATTTACGATAGAGCTAGGTTTTTCGCAAAACATACTGACTGGATAAAAAGTATTTCTTTTTAATTAATGTAATGTGGAAAAGGCTTTAAAAGCGGATATTTAAATTTTGCATATCCGCTAGAGCTCTTTCCATGATACTTTATGCCGCATTTTTTTTTAATATTGCGTTACGGGCATCGTAGATAAGTTCATTCAACAGATCATTTTATCATTGTTTGTGAACTTCACGTCAAAGGCGTAAGATTAATGTGGTAACTATTCTACCACATATTTTATACCCGTAACTTAGCGTGTGATATTTTTCCGCCTTTTTCTAATTTCTTCCCACAATTTTTTAGGGTTTCGTACCCAAAAGGGTGCACACGGGACCCTACTACTGAGACTCTGCTGTCTGTCCATCTGTCTGTCAATCTGTCACAGATTGTATAAATTGTGTTATGGGATACTAACTTAACGATACTATATTTTATGATAAATAAATATATAGATAAACACCCAAGACCCAGGACCATTTGAAAAAGGCCATTTTCCAACTTGCCCTGGCTGGGGATCGAACCCAGTACCTCCGGATTAGCGGTCTAGCGTGTTAACCATGACGCCACGGAGGTCGTCGAATACTTGAAATTTTCACCGATTAGGTATTATGTATTAGTGTGGCCGCTATAACAACAAATACTAAAAATAAGATAACATTTAAAATTAAAGGGGGTCGTCATACAAAGAAACGTGTTTTGTTCAGCGTTTTAAAACATTGAACGGAGGTACGGAACCCTTCATGTACGAGTCCGACTCGCACTAGACGGGTTTTTTTTACATTTAGGAATAAACAATTTACTATGAAAAACACTCTTTCACTAGACCGGTTTTTTTACATTTAGGAATAAACAATTTACTATGAAAAACACTCTTTCACTAGACCGGTTTTTTTACATTTAGGAATAAACAATTTACTATGAAAAACACTCTTTCACTAGACCGGTTTTTTTACATTTACGAATAAACAATTTACTATGAAAAACACTCTTTCACTAGACCGGTTTTTTACATTTAGGAATAAACAATTTACTATGAAAAACACTCTTTGTATAGCTAACTAACAGAATTATTAGCGATAAGCAACTGAAAAATATTGTCTACGCTTAACAACCAAACGACTAATACAATAAAACAGTTTGCTATAGGCGGAAAAAAGTACACAAAGTAATTAAGATAACCTGTCATTTCTGATAAGACCTTTATGAAAAGACCAACTCTGCTGAATAAATGCTTTTAACACTTCTTTATGCGACTAAAACAAAACAAGGCCGGGAGCAATTAATTTAGGGGTCGCAGCCGCCAGCAATGGACCAATCCAGTAATTGTCGACGGCAATATTCAAATAGGCGGAAACAATTAGCGTAAGTGCTGTATACATATTAAACTGTCTGTGTAGTGATGCTGTACCGTCATCAAAATAAAAACCGGCCAAGTGTGTGTCGGGCCACGCGCAATGTAGAGTTCCGTAGTTGCGAATGCCAAATTAGAGTTCACGCCTCACGGTTTATCTAAAAACGAGCCTACATAGAACGATGGTTACTGAGAAAGAGTAATAAAATCCCACTTCACAGGGGAAATTGGAAAAAATATTATCTACTAGCTTTTGCCCGCAGCTTCGCCCGCGTAGACTACACAAATTAGATTGTTTTTTTTTTAAACTGGGGATGCAATAATTAGAATCCAATTAATTGATTATTATTTTTACTAACCACTAATTAAGGCCCCGCCACTTCAAAACCAAGAAAACGGTGAGTGTTTTAAAAAAATCACTGTTATTAAACTACTACAGTTTATTCCTCAAAAAATTTACATAAAAATCTTAAGGATTTCTTACAGACACCCACAATAGCCAAAACACGATTGAGCATTTTAAACTCAATAGAAAAAAATCACAAACATACCTCTAAATTTGCCTAAATTTTCCGTTATAATACGTAATCCTATTTTATACAATTACTTTTTTATGAAAATTATACCAAAAATTGTATTATCTAAATATCTAGTTTTGGCTACAAAAAAAATTATACATATAATACAAAAAAAAAAAAAAAAACACTGCGAAATATCGTCGAGCACGGCTCCGGGCCTTTCTTCGCGCTTGACAAATATTTTATTGTGTTTAATTTATTATTTTTTTGTATAATATATATATTTTTTTCTGTAGTCAAACGAATAGATATTTAGATAATAATTTTTTTGGTATAAATTTCATATAAAAAGGTGATTGTATAAAATAGTAATACGTATTATAAAAGCAAATTTAGGCAATTTTAAAGGTATGCTTGTGATTTTTTTCTATCGAGCCAAAAAATGCTCAGTCGTGTTTTGGCTATTGTGGGTGTCTGTAGAAAATCCTTAAATTTTTTATGAAAATTTTTTGAGATATAAACTGTAGTTGTTTAATAACAGTGATTTTTCAAAAACACGCATAGTATTGCTAATTGTGAACCCACGTAGCCTTAAAATGTCATGTGTCTCGCGTTTAAAAAATGACGAAGATTCATACAAACTTGCAATTCCTATTTTATCCCTATAGGGATGTAATTTTTAAAATCTAATAAATGCATTATTATTTTCTACTAAGTATTAAAATACATTAAAATTTCATGTGTGTAACTTTAAAAATAACGCAGTTTCAGACAAACTACCAACCCCTATATTTCACCACCTTAGGGATTGAATTTCCAAAAATCCGTTCTTAGCGGACGTCTCCTAGTCACAATCTATCTCTGAATAAAACCGCGGACAGACAGACAGACAGATAGACAGACAAGGCGAGTTCACTCCCACCAACCACTTAGCTTTTCTTTTAATTTTTCTAGATGGCCGCCAATTATCGACTGCTTCCGATTTGACTGAAATTCAGTATGCAAGGGTTTTTTGGATCGCGGAAACCAAATATGTATTTTTTTGGAATCCAAGAACATCGTCCTACTGGAACATGTAAGGGTGTCTGAAATGTTGTATGCTGGGGTTATGCACCCCGCGGAACACAAAACTGCAAATAAATTTTGATTCCAAGATTGCCGCTCACACATATACTGAATATAGTTTTTACCCATTTTCATTGCTGCAGGAAAAACCGCGGGCTGCAAGCAGCCCGCGCAACTCCCGAAAAGCTAGTTATCCTTCTAAATCTATTAAGCTGCTTACCACCGACTAGGCGGTGGCTCTAACAACTTTGCGACTTTCTATGGCTACCTTCCGGCTGGTGCAGCCGGATCATCAGGCTCCAGCTGCTCTGTTGATATGATTAGTATGCATTGTCATCCTGTATCTTCTGCTTCATCTTAGAGCGTTCCCGGTTGCATCCTCAGCTGTGCTGCTTCGGAGCCTTTCCTGATTTTATTTCTCCAAATATACCTTATGTCTAAGAAAATATACTAAAGCTATTTTAATAGTAGATTCAATTTAATCCATTATACTGAACAACTTTCCCCAAGGAACATATATCGAAAAATTATTATTAGCTTTCCATAAAAACTTGTTTACACGTAGTACATTGATAATTTATCGCCTGCAGACATCTGCCTAATTTAGTTTTTTTTTTTTTTTTTTTCATTTATTTATATCCAAAAATAACAATAATTACAATTATATGCACCCATAAACCACAAAGGTTTGTCCGGAAGCATATTGTCTACATTCAATGTTAAAATTAGGTTAATATTCATCTGACATTATATAAGTACTTATATATATGGTTAAGTATTAGTTAATAAATAAAAACATAAATCATCACAACACCTGTCGTTCACTGCAAGACCAGTTCTTTATATATTTTTTTTGTTATGCTTTGTTTTAACGATAATTCTAAATCATTACGTACAGTACGTATTAACGTACGTATGTTATTTATTTTTATGTTTAAGGCTAGAACTTATATTTTTTTGCCCACTGTGATAATAGTTTATTAACCTGCTTTAATTTGCGTAACTAACTTCTATATTAGTTAAATGTAAAAAAAAAAAATTGTCAGCATATTTCAAAAATTGTATCTGCTTATACGACGTTTCGGCACTTTGTTTGTCTATTATATATAAACGCAAACATCAACTGTAATTGTAACATAATGACTGTTTGTGTCAAAATAAAATAAAAATAAAAATCTCGGAACAGCTAAGTCAACTTGTATGGGAGCCAAAAATTATTTTTATTGTTGATAACCAATTTTCAGGAAAAATAAAGTGTATATTGTTGTTTTGTAAAAAATATTGTAGTATTCAAACACAATGAAGGACCAAATTTATAACTGATTTAAGAACATAGAGTTTTAATAAATACGGTGTAAAGTAACTACTTATTGCCTTTTTTGTGTATTACAAACACAACTGACTAATTATTAGTATCTACACAAAAACACATAATCTAGTGCACGCTGCACGTATAATACCTATGCTATAAGTATCTTAACTAAACGCTGCATATTTTTCATATAATTACATACGAGTATATGATACGAGTACCTTTTGTAAGTACCCTAAGGTTTTAAGCTCGTAAATTGATAGCGAGCGGAGAGGAAGGGTAGCAGGTTCATTATTTAGTCCGTTTAAATCACTAAGTCCTTAAAAGACATTAGCAGGCTTTGTATCGTTATCGCAGTACACAAAAGAGATTTAGAACAGTCTGACAGGGGGAGGATGCTGTCAATTAACGCTCGTAATATTTAGCTTACTGTACATTTTATACTGGAGAGACATTTCATCGAATATTCTTATGCAAATTGATATAAAGTGTTCTTTTGTTACTATGTTATAGTATAAAAAAAAAAAAAAATACAAATGAGGAGGTTCTGAAAAGAGTAGGAGAGATAAGGTGCATTCTGGATATAATAGAGAAGGACGAGGAAAGACGTTGGGTCATCTACTTCGAGTGCTACGACACGACTACTTCATAAAGACTATTATTGAAGGCAAGATAGAAGGGAAAAGAGGATCAGGAAGAGCGAGACATAGCTACATGAAACAGATAAAGGAGAAGGTGAATGTCGTGAAAGCGAAGTAAAACAGCTGGCAGATGAGAGAGACAAATGGAAGAGAATTCATACTCCACCAACAAGAGCATAGCTTTTAAATATTGATAGATAATAACAGTATTATTCTACGGTCGTTGTATAAACTGCGTATTTAGTTTATATTATTTCATATTTCATAATAGATGGTTGCTATCCGAAATTAGAACTCGCTATGACTATTTTTGTTAAAATCAGGCATATCAATGGAAGATTTATGAGATTTAGGCTAACGAAAGCAGCCGATCAAACAGTGTTCAGTATCGAACGGTGGTTTTACTACGAAGAAGTTATTTTGATTTATACGAGTAGACTAGACCGTTGGTTGATAAACACTAGTGTATAAATACATAAATTATTTTTCCTAAAACATTAAAACGCCTATGATGAAAATTTTAATTATTTTGTCAATGTAGATAGGGTTATTAAATAACAATTTCTCTAGTAATAATTAAGTACTTGTACTAAATTGTATTCTGTGATAAGTCAATGAAATTTCCATATATTTTATGATGATTATTGGTAATTTATACAATTAAAACGAAGAAAATCAATGTATTATGGCTGTTTGGGTTTTTTGTTACAGTGTCAGTCAACTGATATTTATCGAATGAAAAAAAAATAATAGTCGAGGCATTTTCACTTTCACTGCGGTTTAAAGACGAAGTATGGCACATTAAGGCCGTACCTGAATTTTCCAAGGTCTAGTGCTGCCCATTTAAAATAAATCATTTCAAAGAAAACGGAGACATCATTTAAAATTTTGCTACTACCAAGTCCTAGATAACCCTTAAAAGTATTTTATGAACTGCTGTTTACAGTTTATAATGAAAACGTTAAGCTTTACTACGCACATTAGCCAAAAGTGGCCGTTTTTCGCAAAAACTTTTTTTCGTTTCTAAATATAAACTAAGAAACATGTCATATAAGATGTGTTGATGAAAATTTACGAAACAATTATCAAAACATTTGTATGTTGGCGAAGCAATACAGACTTATATCCAACGTTGGCCCGACAAGCCGAATGCATGGCGGGCGGGTGGTTCGCATGACAACACTAATCCGGATCATGTCTGTTTGTTATCAGCGGAGCGCAGTCGCCTCGCTGCGCAGGGCTACAAACCTCCAAATCGTATTATTTATTGACTCGAGACGATTGTACCCATATCTATACGAATATTTCTGCTACTTTTGGGTCTATTAAGTGAACAAATTGACCAAGGGAGCAAAGTTCTTAGCGTACTTGAGAAGTCCTGCGTTTGGATACAGACAATCTAATAAAATAAAAGTACTGAAACTATTTTAAGGGTGAATTCAATCCATGACACTGGATAACTTTCCACAAGGGTCATATCTCGAAATATGATAAATAATTTTTAGCCTCCCTAAACAAGTTGACGGATCAGCTGATCCGAGTTTGTAAGAAAAGCCAAAACCTATTTTTCACCTTACAAAATTTGTTCCTACGGGAAAGTTGTTTGGAATCATGTAGGCCTTGTCATATTGGAAAAAAAATTATGTTGGTAAATTCACTATACCATCGCACAGCACAGATTTAAATATTATATTCGCTATTTTTTTTTTCTTGACCTCACTTGTCGATATATTACGTATTTTTGGTCCTTCTTCACTAAAATTTTGCTTTATATAAATGATAATCTTATTTTCAATAATTAAAAAAGATTAACTTTATTTTCAATTTATACTTCACTGACCCTATATCAAATCTGTTCGTTATAGAAACTCCCCTGTTTTATGGGGAAGATTTTCTATTGCCGAATTGCACTGAGCTAGCCTGTCAATATTATTGACAGTTGACTTCAAGCAATGGCGGTCTTTGGGGATGTTTAGTTGGTACACCGGGTTCCGTGATCGTGACAATGAAATTTTACAGTTTTTATCCTTTCCTCCGCGGCTTCGATTATAGACTACCTACTACCAGAAAGCTTTAATTTCTAATTGGTAGATTAAGTACATTAATCATGCGACAAAGTTATACATGACTTTATCTCAAGAGTGTGGGTGAATTTTGGTATAATTTTCATATGAAAACGTAATTATACAACGTGGAAGGGACACACCCGTTATAAAGCGAACCACGGACTAAACTAGATCACTAAAGTATAATAAAATTTAAATAACAGTCAAGAAAGCAAAAAAAAAATTTTTTAAAATGCCGATTTTTCTTTGTTTTTCGACTGTTATTTTAATTTAATTATACTATAATGATCTAGTTTAGACCGTAGTTCGATTATTACGGGTATGTCCCTTCCACGTTGCATAAAAATAATTATAATCATCAATTTAAAGGTAAATTTACAGGTATGTTTGTGATTTTTTTCTATCGAGCCAAAAATGCTCAATCGTGTTTTAGATATTGTGGGTGTCTGTAGAAAAGCCTTAACATTACTTTATTTATTTTGTTATTTTTTTAAAAATAAATTGTAGTAGTATAATTACAGTATTTTTTCAAAAACACTTATATTATTGTGGGCTCTGAACTGACAGCGCCTTAAGATAGTTGCGGACCCTTAAAACGACATTGTTGATGGCTTTTTGGATTCTACGGGTGCTTTTCGTGACTTTCGTGCCTTGAGCAATTTTCAATAAAGTTGTCGTTAAGTCACAAACTTAACTGTACGTAGTCAATCTGATCTGACTGTTGTATAAAATAGGTAATTTTCGTAGGTTTACTTAAGCAGACGTGCAATCAAAGCCTTGACAAGTAACTGCTGCAGCTGTGTGTGTGAGCTTGTAGTAGCCGATTGCGTAACAACACTAGGTAAATGCTACCAATTAGCCCCGATCTATCTACTAACTTGTTGGAAAAGAATTTAAACCCCGTATAACTGCAGTTAACAAATTTTTCTTCGCGTGCAATCCCATCACGCAGCGAACTCCTAATGATGGTACATTACATTCCGTACCAGAATTAACTATGAGCTGGAAGCACTGATTCATTAAGAGACGATTATCAATCAAGTCACAAAGGCTTAGATGGGTAGGTCACCTGGAAATAATGTATGACACCATGAGAGTTATTAAGTAGATCACCAAGTAGACCTCGCAAAAAAAAACAAGAAGCCCCAGAAAGCGGTGAAGCGACTGAGTCGAGAAAGATCTAAGGTGAATAGGCAGGAACACATCTTGAAGAAAGGAGACCAGTAACAGAGCGAAATGTAAGAAAATCGTAGAGGAGGCCAAAACCCACAAATGGTTGAAGCGCCGCAGAAAGTAAGAATTAAGAAACTACATGCGATTGGCATGTGGGACACTTAGTGTGTAAGACACTTTACACGTTGGGCACGAAGAAGAATTTCAACGTAGTCTACGACAATCTGGCCGTACGAATGTTTGTTGAAACGCTACTTCTAGTTACGATAGAATTTGAAATTGCCTTCTTGGTTTTTTTAGCCTATACGAGTATGTCCTACTGCAGGGCAAAGGCCTCCCTTCCTGCCCTTTGCCCTCCCTACATTTATAAAAAAAAATGTTCTTTAAGCACATTTTTTTTATAACATAAATACAATTAAAATAACAACCAAAAAACCAAAATAAATTTCGGCATTTCCATACAAAAGTATACCCGGGCGATTTGTATGGGAATATTGAATTTTTTTTTGGTTTTTTGACTGTTATTTTAATTTCATTATAAGAACTTAAATAACCCTGGTATTAGCCAGAGCAACCAAAGAATTTGGCCTACTTTCTCCTTGCTGGCCAGACGGGCTGGAGAGGTCCACAGACCATGGATCAAGATAGACACAGCCTCTGTATGAATTTGCGTGTCGATCTGACGTCAAATTGGCTTCATTTAGAATCGTCACATTTAGTCCGTGTATGTCAATTCATTATCGAACATTGAGCTCTCTTACTGTAAAATACCTAAATATGCCATTTTGAACCGTAGAACCTCGTCGAAAAACGTTGGAGAAAGTAATAAAAAAGATTCCTTCCGTTTGATATTGAATTTCTTATCAAATATTGTATTGAAAATTGGCACGCCAGGTTTTCATACAAATTGAAGGACTTTCTTTATCTAGTAGTATAAACAGATCTGTGAAGTGGTCTCACTGATGTTTAAAAGCTTTATTTAGCTTGTCTTTTCTAAGTCCCCCTTCTACGACATCCACGGGAAGACTTGAAATAGTCCTATTCTACTCTGCCGGGGACCACACGGTTACGACTTACTTATTAAAAATTCGCTCAGGAACATCAATATCGTAAATGGTGCTGACATTAAGGGATCCTTATTTTTTTAATGAAGCATAATTATATTAATGTAAATATACTAATAGGTTCGTCTTCGTTGAATAGTTTATCATTTGTTCAGCTGGAACCAAGTTGATGAACCCTAAGGGCCCTTGAAGTTGACGACGCTGAAAAATCACTGGATGGCATTTGATACAACAAAACTTTTTTTTCAGTTCCAGATATTATTTTTATTAGTTAAGTAGTTACGGACCCTAAAACAACATTGTTGGTTGCTACTGGTTTTTTTAGATTCTATGGGTACTTTTCGTGACCCTCGTGCCTTAAGCAATTTTCAATAAAGTTGTCGTAAGTTTAACTGTAGTTAATCTGACCTCACTGTTGTATAAAATAGGTAGTATTAGTAGGAAGTTTACATAAGCACACATGCAATTAAAGCCTTCAGTAGTAACTAATGCCAGCTTTGTGGCTACTTAGTGGTGTGTGAGCTTGTAGTGGCCAATTGCGTAACAACACTGGGTAAATGCTACCAATTAGCTCCGATCGATCTACTAATACTATGTAATTATCACAATATAAATGAAAGCTTGCGAACGAGTGTCAAATCCAACTTAAAGAAATAAGTAACAGTGTTGTCTTAAAATAAACCGGCCAAGTACGACTTAAACTCGCGTGGAGAGGGTTCCGTACAATTGATTAAATTCTTATAGGTTTTCCTGTTATCTACAAGCAATGAATTATATTTTGTATTTTTTTCAAAATTTTAGGCTCAGCAGTTTCGGAGATCAGGGGCATGGGAATGGTCAATTTTCGTCTTCTTTCGTGAAAAAGAAACAAAACTTTTCATTTTACAATAATAACAAAAATATATTTAAAATCCTCATAACGAGCCCTTTCATGTGATATATGAAATAGTAAGGTTTGCAAAACTTTTTTTTAATTTCCTAATTTGTCCTCCGAAAATGACCCTTATTTTAAAAATATATTTTTTCACTTTGCACATATGTGTTTGAGTCATAGGATTACATCATTCTACCAAATTTCACCTGATTCGGTCCAGTAGATTCGGAGCAAATTGGCTGTGACAGACAGCTGTCCGTCCGTCCGTTTGTCACAGCCATTTTGCTAAAAACGCACGAGTGATCCTATAAGGGTTTCGGTTTTTAATTTTTTGTACGGAACCCTAAAAACGGAGCCGAGCTGACCCTACTGGCGGCACCCGTTCACAAATACCTTTTTGAAAATATCTATATAGGGCTAAAATACACCTATATAGGGCTACAATACACATCAGCCTACTTTACTTCCAGCATTCACCCCTATACATTTTGTGCGTTCGTCACTTACTTGAACTGAAGGGGTTTCTTGACGAAGAGGTCGGAAGCTTTCTGCTTCGCGGCTTGTAGCCCCTCCATGGCTGGAAGACGGCTTCCCTCATCAACGGCTCTCAAACGTTACGAACATCTGAAAATAATTTTATTTCAGACTAAATCTAGCTGCATGTTCATAGTTTGGTACGTTATAATAGTTACCGTGCTTCGGAAGGCACGCTAAGCTGTTAGTCCCAGCTGTTATCATTGTATGGCAATCGTCAAGATAAATCAGATGCCTTTAGACAGCTTGAAAAATCTGACATAAGTGTTGGCCACTAACTTCCTTTGTGGTCAGTGGTCAAGGCGTTTGCCTTGTGATCGGATGTCGTGGGTTCAAATCCCACTGGGAAGCAAACTTTGTAAAAAAGTTGTTTCGAGTCTGGTTAGGATATTGCAGGCTTGAATCACCTGATTATCTAAAAAGAAAGATGATTCCGTGCTTCGGAAGGCATATAAAGCGTTAGTTTAAAACCTATCCTTGGATTGTTTCTGGTCTGCCTTTTGGGTTGCGGAGATCAAACGGCAGTCCCTCTGAGTCATCATAATCATCATAATTTCAGCCGTATTGCGTCCACTGCTGGACATAGGCCTCTCCCAAGGTTTTCCAAAAAGACCGATCTGGAGCGGCCTGCATTCAGCGCCTTCCAGCAACCTTGGTCAGGTCGACCACCTTGTGGGTGGGTGTTTTACGCTTCGCTTGCCATTACGTGGTTGCCATTCGAGAACCTTTTTGCCCCATCGGCCATCAGTTCGTCGCGCTATGTGTCCCGCCCACTGCCACTTCAACGAGCTAATCCGTTAGGCTATGTCAGTGACTTTTGTTCTCCTACGAATTTCCTCATTTCTGATTCGATCACGTAGAGAAACACCAACTCTGTCACTCTGTGTAAATACCAGTAACCTCGTCAAACCACTTAAGGTAGTGATCCCCGGGCTCTGAAGCGTTACAGGATAGGAAGTAACCGGGTATACGCTCAGATGATGATGAACCACGTACACAGATGAAAGAAAGAACGCCTACTACCTGTTTTCATCAATTTTCCTCTTCTGGGTCTGCTGGAAGAGATTTCTTATGAAATAAGCAGTACCTATGTACTCTATTTTCTTACTTTGTACGTTCCTTTATTTGTATGTTGTGTACATAAATTTTGTAAATAAAATAAATAAATAAATAAAGAAAACATAAAAAATATTTTTAGCTCATCAGGACTTAAATTTAGATTATTAAAAAATATTGTATATGTATTTCCTTTTGATTAGCAAATAATTACAAGGATACAGCGCATTTAAATTCCGCATGCGTCACGATCAAGTAAATTTTCACTTGACGATGACGTGCTTTACCTTTATGAATTTTTACTACTTTGATAAAGCGAAAATATGGGTCCATTATTTTTGGATAATCTCTATGACGGACTAAATAAAATACAAATTTTCAGTCCCAGTATTTTAAAACAAAATAAGCTTCCGAAAGGTAAGATACAATATTCCACTCCCACTGGTTTCAATCCACCTACGCTTTCCGTTATCTTAACTTTATAAAAATATTACGTAAAGGAAACCACCCACGCCCACGCTTCGCCTAATTGATGAATTTTTAGAGGTTCTGCGCGTTAAAAATAACAAAACGGATTTTATGGTTGTTGTTTTATAAAACAGAATGTACTTAATTAATGCAAATAAATGAAAATTATAGAAGTTTTTGTTATACGGTCAATATTGAGGCTATAAAGCGTCGAGTATTTTTGAATAATGAGTAAAATCCGCTAGATGAGAAAAACTCAAATCAGACAGGATTTGTATGAAAATTAGAACTTGTGACGTCACAATTTTTTCGAGTCAAATATAACTCTAATGTCATTTTGTCTGCATTAATAAATCTAAAATCATGTTGAAAATGGATATGATCAATGACAAATGACACTATTTTGTGACGTTTTAGTCTCATAACAGTACCAAATTATTTATTTTTGACCCAGTCATCTACCCAATTGTCAAATCTCTCAGAATAGATAAGGCATAACATTACGTAACAGCCATTACATATACTATCACCAACAACCGATCACCTTAAACAATAATGATATGAAAATTAATCTACATACTCTAATCGTGATATAGAGGTACTTCCGTTAGTTAAAGCTATACATTTGTAGCTACGTATACCTACGTACTATATACATATATAGGTACATGTATATGTACATATCGTCAGTTACACACCCAGTCACCCAGGAAAATGGAAAAAAACAGCGATTTTTCATTACTTAACAGTTATTATAGTGAAGTTTATCGTAAAAAAGAATGAATACTTACAGTTTTGAGTTCACAGGCGTAGCAGGTCTCCCGTACCGTCTGTCCTGCAGTCTCTCGGCTCTCTCCGCGCCGGAACGCGTTCCACGGCTGCGCGAACCTGCCCCGACCATTGGCGCTGCGATTACGAACTCCGCTGAGTTCGAACCAATCCCTTGCTTCCTGCAAAGGGGCGTGCCTTTTCACTTTTCAGAAAATTTTCAAATTTTGTCAGTGATTGTTGTCGGGAAACACCGCTTTGTTACTAAATAGGCCTACCCAGCACTGCGGACATTCTATGCGTTTTCTACAAAACTCTGTGTCATACGAAAGCTGTATGAACGTAGACTTAGGGAAAAAATCACGCTGAAAAGGCTGAGTCTATCGCAGATTATTTGCTGAACTTGTTTATATTGTATATTGTATAGAGACACATTTTTATTTATTTCATCATCATCATCAGCTCTTTTTCAGTCTCCATTACAGGAGAATGACCCTCTCTGTACTTTATTTATAGCCATATATTAGCTAGAGCAGTCAGAGGATTTAGCCTATTTAGTGGTCCTATTCTACTCTGCCCGAAAACACACGCCGGCAAACCAAAAAGTTTTATTAATTTATTCAACTTTACTCGTATGACAAAAAATTGTGAATGGTGGAAAAGCCTTGGGCTTTCCCTACCAGTCAACAGACAGGTGGTGCAGAGACAAATGAGGCCAAAGTAGGAGCAAAATTAACATTTTTATAATTACTTTCTAGTATTTGAACCTATGTTTACTAATAAACTTCTAAATATATATATTTTAATGAATAAATTACGTATATGACAAAATATGATACTTAAATATAATTATAATACAGGATGTCCGGTGGCAGAATTTGAATTTCCTTTGCCAATATTTTAAAAAGTAAAAGATATAAAGCATGAATTTTGACATTATTTCATTTGCCTATTATGCGGGTTTGATTACCAAAATGCCTCAATGGACGGGTCAGCAAGACGTCGCCACGCATCACTCTGCTAGTAGAGACACCATGACTCTACTTTCCCTAATAAATTGATTTGCCGAATCGGAGACATCGCCTGGCTTTCAAGCTCGCCAGATCTCAATCCAATGGATTTTTATCTTAACTTGAAAAGTAAAATTTATGTAAACAATCATGCCACTATACTATACTAAAGAACAATATGGTTCGAGAAGTAAACGACATTCGGCTATCTCTTTTCCAGCGAGTAGCGCGGAATGCTGTCCACAGATGTCACGAATGTGTACAGCGCGAGAGACAATATTTAAACAACATTATTTAAAAAAATCTAATCCGCATTATCATTCTTGATTTTACTGTTTTAATTCTATTAAGAAATACTTTAGTTTTTTTTCTATTGCATTTTATAGTCAAAAATCTGCCACCGGACACCCTGTACTTATTAATATAAATTATTAATATATTGCACATCATATTTTCCATGCTATGTAAAGATGATGTATTCTGGATATCCTACTACAATTGACAGTAGAGCTCAACGACTGCCAATTGTAATATGATATTACTATATCACTTATCTTTAGGTAGCTTGTTGGACACTAAAATTCAAATAAAAGAAAAATAATTCATTGCATTTCTTTTACAAGTATGCGCTAGGTACCTGGAATGGAGTGCATTTTCATTCAGGCCAAACTGTCCGTGGGACACACTGTATGGTTTTAGAAAAATACAGATACACTATCACGTCTTTTTGTCTAACGGGGTAGACAGAGCCTAGCCCATACCACTTTTAGATTCACTCCTCCTACCGACCGGCACAGCGGTGCGGCGTTGAAAGCCGTGCATCGTCTAACGTCGTATGCAATAGCTTTGCCGCGGCAGTCCCCGAGTGCCACACGTTTTTTTAGTTTTTTTATTAGCCTATACTTTCCCACTGCTAGGCAAAGGCCTCCCCTCTTGTACGCCACTGATCTTTATCTTGCGCGATGATCTTTAGGCTTTAAGTCCGCCATTACACTTCTATTCGTGTATGAAGTTAAATAAATAAATAAATCTTCCAGGTCTTGTCGAAAGACACCAGATCATCACACCACCTTGTTCTTGGGTGACCTCTTTTGCGGCGCCAGCCTGCAGGCCCTCATTTGAAATAAATTGTTCACTCGTAAATATGGTGAAAATTTCCATATTTCTAAATGTTAGGCACTAGATAACCCTTTAAATTATTTAAGGCAAACGTCAAAACTTAATTTTATGAAATCGTGGTTCAACCAGTCAAACTATAATTAGGTATTAGAATGTCTTAGTATGTTAGATGAGGTAGAGGTAATAAAAGTATTTTTTTTTTATTCTATTGTTTATTGTTTTAATAGTGTCGCAAATAAATTTAAAAATTTGTCTTATATATAGATAGCGGTACGGAAACTATTGTTATCCAGCAATGTACCAATGTTGTAAGATGGAATAGCATGGAGCCAGTGGCTGGACTCCTTGGAAGAGACTGCGAGGAGTCGAGCTCGGTCAACATCACTGATAAGATTTTGAGCCAGATTTTTAACAGTTCCCTGCACCAAGGGAGTATCCCAGAGTTTTGAAGGTTTGATTCCACTGGGATATCATTTTCGGGGCAGAGAGCTGTCCAGGCATCTCTTGCCTCGGTTAACAGGTCAACGGCCAAAGCGTCATCTTTAAGTATTTTTTTACACAAAGCCGAGACGCTGTGAGCAGAGGAAAGAAAAGCGGGAAGGGCAACACTGGAAATTTTGCGTATGCCTGTGCCGTCATCTTTAATTGGTAATGTCAGTTGGGTCCAAGCACAAGCATCTAAACGTAAATTTAGAATTTTTTCTAAGGGGGCATGAAGACTGGTCTCTAGTTTATTTATGAGTTCCAAATGTCTCCAGATTGGACTTGAGCGGAGGACGTAAGTGAATTTAGGAACGAAAAGACAGTATTTTAGGATGGTGTAAGCTACATGCGAGTTTAGAATTTCCAATCTGGAGGTTGTAAAAATGAAGTTTTCTAATTTCTTTTCTAAAAGAGGTCCAATACTGTCATCTAATAGAGGCGAACCGAGGAGATGTAAAGATTCCTTAGATATTAATTTAATGTTTGGGGATATTTCCAAGAATTTTTCCATGATGTCTTGTTTGATAGGCTCCGAAATATGTTCAGGAATAAAGAGTTCACATTTTTTTAAATTTAGCTCTACTCCGATATTTTTGAATTTTGCAATAATTTCCAAAAAATCAGCGTAAACAGAATCTTTGCTTCCCGAGATGGTCCCGTCATCAAGGTACCACACATTTAATTTTGAATTTAGGTATGAGATGATTGGGTGGATACCAAGACTGAAAAGACAATCACTCCTGTTGAAGACAATATTGTGTTACCTTCATATAATAATTTGGAAGGAGAAGAATAGCATTGAGATACGAAAGGGAGGATATCTGGAATGTGTGAGGAAACTTCATGCAAGATGCTCCTGTTTATAGTATTAAAAGCATTCTTCACATCAACTTTCAGCAGTACCTCTTCACAATCGTTTTTAAAAAAAGTGCGTACGGAGTGTACTGCTGCTTCGCAGCTGCCTCTACTGCCAAACCCTAATTGAATTGGTTGTAATTTGTTACTCAAAGTGGAGGCTATGTGCTTGCAAGCTAACTTTGCAGCTTCCCCCGTCTTTCGCTGAAACATTCGTCGAGAATTTCATTCTAAATTATGGGATTCCTGAAGTTATTGCTACAGATAAGGGATCGGAATTTATTTCCGCAACGTTCAGAGAGGTATGTAAATTATTACAAATAGCCAAACTTTCATCAACTGCATACCATCATCAATCTATCGGCGCGCTGGAAAATGCTCACAAAAGTCTTGGAGCTTTTCTTCGGATACAAACAGAAAACAATTCGCAGCATTGGAGTAAGTGGTTACCATACTCGTACTGGTGTTTTGTTTTTAATACATCTGTACACTCGAAAACTAAAATCACTCCATATGAGTTAGTTTTTGGTAAACAGTGTAGTCTTTCTAGCAATCTAACATCTCATATCGATCCTTTGTATAACCATTATGACTATCCATTAGAATTAAAGTATAGAATACAAACTTCGCAAAAAAAGCGAGGGAAAATTTATTAAAATGTAAACAAATAAGAAAACATAGATATGATAAAAATATAAATGAAATAACGTATAAACCTAATGATAAGATATTAAAAAGAAATGAAGATAGAAGTAAGTTGACCAGCGTATTTTCAGGTCCATTTTTTTTTTACTAGCCTGTAGGTATTGTGTCCCATAACTGGGCAAAGGCCTCCCCCTTATTCTTTTCAGGTCCATATATAGTTTTAAAAGATTTAAGTCCGAATGTAGAAATTTTAGACAAAGGAAAAATAAAACTCATTCATAAAAACAGAACAAAATTGTATAACGAGTAGATGTAAAAATAAAATGTGTGTATTGTATACATTTTTGACGTGACAACGTCTTATAAATTGGTTAGCCGGGTGACACTTCAAGAAACTGCGTTACGCTCCGCTCACGTTATGCGCTCACAATGAGAGCGAGTGAGAGGCACGCGTCCCTTCCACTCGGGCATGGTTAGCCCGCCTAAGAGCGAGAGAGACAGACATAAAAAGACTTGTCACGTAAAACTTTCGCCCGTATACCGACTTTACAGGCAACCAATTTTTTTATTTTTCATAGGAAGGAGATATAGTATGTATATAACCATAATTATATAGCGATATAGGTAGTAAAAAGAAAGTATTATATTACATATCATATTTCTTTCTAAGGAATATGGATCACTTTAAAGTATCATATTAAATAATTTTAACTTGTAATCGGACACTGGAATGTAGACTTTATATATTAACTAATACATAATATTGGAAAGCTATGTAACCGACTAGTATTTAAGGTAGATAATAATTAAAATAAACGAGTATTAACCCATCACTCGTGAGTTTCATTAGTAGTGCTTCCTATCCACATCACACTAGGATAAGCGAGTCATTCCGGGAAGAGAATGCATATCGACGTTTGGCTATAACACATATAAACATAGATTACAGTAAATTTAACGTGACGACCTCTATATAGGCCATAAAGAAATAACTAAAAATAAAATAAAAACTAAAAAGTAAAATAAATCTAATCATAATCTATATACGTGTCTATACGTAATACATTCACTCACTAGTCACGAAATCTCAAAAACTTCTTAGCCAATGAAGATGAAATTTGGCAGGAAGGTAGATTGTGACTAGGAGACGTTCGCTAAGAAAGGATTTTTGGAAATTCTACCCCCAAGGGGGTGAAATAGGGATTGGCAGTTTGTATGAAACTTCGTAATTTTTAAAGTGAGACACATGAAATTTTAATTGTATTTTATTAGTTAGTAGAAAATAATAATAGATTTTAAAAATAAAATCCCTATATGGGTTAAATAGACCCCTATTTAATAGCAACCCTGCTATCATATCATTTTTGAAGCGAGACACCATTTTCATTAGTAGTGCTTCCTATCCACATCAGTCATTCCGGGAAGAGAATGCATATCGACGTTTGGCTATAACACATATAAACATAGATTACAGTAAATTTAACGTGACGACCTCTATATAGGCCATAAAGAAATAACTAAAAATAAAATAAAAACTAATAAAAACTAAAAAAAAGCTAGTATATCATATAGGGTATCTAATGGAAGGGCTTAATTAGCAGATTTCAAAAATAAATACATTACTAGCTGTAAATCGCTGCTGTGCTTAAATAAACGTACTTTTCAGCAAAAATTTTCCCGTAGTTGGTTTTAGGTTTTGAAACTATATTTTGTTCCAAATCTATTGCATTAAAAACTGCTGACACTAAGGATCTAACTGTTACAACCCTCTTTATGATATAACGCAGCTAGATCGACGTTATAATACCATCGCTATACCACCAGTTCATTTCACGGGCAGTGGCGCCACAAATGAAGATTTTACGGTCCAATGAACGCGGATTTTTATCATAAAATGATATGGAAGCTGCATAAAACTTCTGTGAAGGTTTGCTGGCTTTTTTATTTTAAAATTGCAATCAGATTTTCATTAAAGTTCTTTTTTTAGCGTCCAAGCTTGATACATTTTGAGCAAAATAGTCAAATAGAACTTTTGTACACACACGTTCGAGTGGGAGTAAAACGTAGGGCTATAATAGTTCGACTCATTTTACGCAATTGTCTTGCACGGTCCGAAGAGTCACAGGGGACTCCCCCAAAATCGTACATGTCAAATTGGAAAATATTCTGAAAATGTACCCCTAGCCATGATGCAATTATAAAGATCGAGTTAAAAACGCTGAAAAAACACGTTTCTTGTATGACGACCACCTTTAATTTTTAACTTTATCTTATTTTTAGTATTTGTTGTTTTGAAGCTATAGTAAGTATACTGGTGAAAGTTTCAAGTTAATGTTATTATAAAGATGGAGTTAAAAACGTTAAAAAAAAGCGGCCAAGTGCGAGTCGGACTCGCCCATGAAGGGTTCCATAGCAGCAAGTAACATAATATAAAAGTCCTAAAGGTAAATTGCGGTTTACGATTTATGACGTATTAAAAAAAAACTACTTACTAGATCTCGTTCAAACCAATTTTCGGTGGAAGTTTGCATGGTAATGTACATCATATATTTTTTTTAGTTTAATCATTCTCTTATTTTAGAAGTTACAGGGGGGGGGGGACACATTTTACCACTTTGGAAGTCTCTCGCGCAAACTATTCAGTTTAGAAAAAAATGATATTAGAAACCTCAATATCATTTTTGAAGACCTATCCAGACACTCCACAGGTATAGGTATGATGAAAAAAAAATTTTTGAATTTCAGTTCTAAGTATGGGGACCCCCAAAATTTATTGTTTTTTTTCTATTTTTGTGTAAAAATCTTAATGCGGTTCACAGAATACATCTACTTACCAAGTTTCAACAGTATAGTTCTTATAGTTTCGGAAAAAAGTGGCTGTGACATACGGATGGACAGACAGACAGAAATGACGAATCCATAAGGGTTCCGTTTTTTGCCTTTGGCTACGGAACCCTAAAACACGTTTTTTGTACGACGACCCCCTTTAATTTTTAACTTCTTATCTTTAGTATTTGTTGTTATAGCGGCCACAGTTATACATAACTGGTGAAAATTTGAAGTGCCTATGCCTATTATATTACGTTTCAAGAGGTAGAGTCCTGTGACAGACGGACAGACAGTGGAGTCTCAGGAATAAGCTCCCGTTTGCACCCTTCGGGAATGGAACCCTATAAGAAAGGACTTCATCTCAATGTCGCAATACTCAAATATTGATGTTAATTGGTAATTAATACTTATTTGGCAAAAAAATATTTTTAAGAGTATAGGAACAATCTATTAAATAGGTAATTCTTGAGATGTTATGATATTTTTTTATCTTTTGCCAAAAATGCTTTTGTCCGTCTGTCTGTTCTCAGCAACAGGTCGCATTTTTCAACCGATTTTGACGACAATTGGAACACAAACTCATTGATTATTTCAATTTTTAGTCGATTGTGATTTTTGATTAAGGGGTAAGGGGGGACTTTGCTGTAGTGTTATATATGGATGGATTTCACCGAAATGCCTTTGCCTAGTCACGGAAAGGGAAAGATATCAGTTTTTGCATGGTTATAATTATGAGCTCGTGAGGTCTACTGTTGTCACGAACTACTAGTTGTATATTTTTACACACATCAACAATCCACCTTTTGTATCATTGTGTAATTAATAATTTTTAAATAAATAAAAAAAAATTCGTGATAATGTTAATGCTATTTCTCCATTAGCATTACATAAGTTAACAAACCCAGACAGAGCTTGACAGCAGGGAGTCCCACCATGATTAATGTATTCTTTCATAGCAAACCGACGGTAGGGTGGAAGCAATCCAGTTAAACATATCTAAAACCGCTGAATGCTTAACTTGCTGACTACAAATCACCACGCATGGCTTGGAAGGGAGCTCCATAGAGGCTAAAACGACGTATGTTAAAGCTTTATAAGCTCTTGTTCAAACTTTTTTGAACAGGCCTGCAAATATCCACACTTTTACATACATACTACATTTACAAATTGACATTATTTTCTATTTCACTGATGACATCATTCTTTATAATTACTTATGACATGACAATGTATACTCAGTCCACATATCTAATTTTAATATCAGTTTAATTGAAAGTTAACTTATTTGGAGGAAATGCTGCAATGCAGTCTGTCTGGCTTGAGCTTGGCGCGGGTCTTTTTTACAGGTTTGTATACTTAGACATGTTATAATTTACATACATACCTACTTAATTTACAATACAATACCAACAATGTAATCTCTGTCCATCCACATAACTCATTTTAAATTTGTTAGTTGACGTCTTTGGAGAAAATGCTGCAGTGCAGTTTGTTGCCGCTTCTTCTGCACTTGTGCCTAGGAAGCGGTACCAAAATTAAAATAACTTAATATAAACTTAGATGTAACTTAAAATAAGATATGGGCCACTGTAGCTGTAAATAGGTAAATGATCTGACGTCAACAACTTTTATAAAATCGGAAGAAAATAAAATATCAAGTGATACAAACATCCAAAGATAAATAAATGATTTTTCATCTCATCTATTCGAAAAACGATGTTTTCATCCCAAATATTTGGGGCTAAAGTCACTGGTAGTTCTCTAGACACTGAAAAACAAAAAGTAAATTCCCTAGGCGTTACACATTTGAAAACCGAACATGAATGTAGAATCAAAAATAATATTGGCAGTCAGCAGAAAAAAAGAAGAATTTTGTTTTAAAATTTTAAAATATAAACAACGGTGTCGTAATTTTTTTAAATTGGAATAGGTACAACACCTTTTACATGGATGACTGAAGGTCCAAATTTATTGGTTCGCTTGCTTTAAAATAATTTATTATTAAAAGCTAATAAAAACGCGCAATTGTTGTCTTTGATTTTATTATAGAACTAGTTATTTTTACTTAGGTATACTTTTTTAAATGTAAATAATTTCTTGATGAGGCCGATAGTAAATAAGTATGAAGTTTACGTATAATATACATATTTTAATAAGTATATAAAGAATTACGTACAAGGAAAATGTATGGAACGATTCTAATAACTGGAAAATGTATAAGATGTGGTGATCCTAGAAAAATAATTTCATAGTACCTACTTCTTCAGTGAAAACGCCACCGAATAAAGGTTAGTAACTGTCTTTAAACACTGATTAGGTATATTTAGGTACTCGTATTATACTTTCGTTTTAGGTTTATATTTGCAATTTTTTCTCATAAATGGAGATGAAAAGAAGAATATGCTACACGGTGTACGGTAATAGTTTTTTCTCGGGCGATATACTTGAATCCCTCGCTTCACTCAGGATTCCACCTTAGAATCCCTCAATACGCTCGTGATTCTACTGTGGAATCCTTCGTTTCGCTCTGGATTCAAAGTGCGCCCTCGCTTTAAAACTATCACCTTTACGCCTTGTAGCATAATCTACTATTATCTTTGACTTTATAAAATCAAGTCCCTGGAGAAGAGATTTGGCTTTCCTTAAAATTCTAAGATTGAGAGTTTTTTACTTATTTTATTCGATTAAACCCATATCTTCAGATTTTCATTTTGACAGATTTCCATATTTACAAATTTCCATGTGTACAGGATTCCATTTCTACAGATTTTGGTTTTAACAGAATTCCATATTTACGTTTAGCTAGCAAGCAACTAAGTTTGTGGAGATAGCTGCAATTAAAGGGTCTGTCCATTAGGTTATACTATTAGTTATACGATACAACAGAATTGACAAAAAAATCTAATTTGTTATACTACTCAATACAACTTTTTGGAATCGAAAAAAATACAGGGTGTCTTTCCACCGGCAAAATATTTGGAGCAAGTTCAGTCCATGATACTGAACTAAGTAGTTTCTATAAAAAAAGTTCTTAAAAATCAATAAAAAAATTTCGTCCTCCCATACAAAATCCATTTGGCTAAGCGCTAGTTTATATTGGAAAACGAAATATTTTTATCGAGTTTTAATAACTTTTTTTATAGAAAGTAGTTTAGGAAATTCGGTGAATAAAAAGTCAGCCTGTATAGTGGTTTGTCCAATTTGTTTGGGCCAAACAGGGATTTGATGTGTCTTCTCTATTACTTCAGCACATTATATTTCTTTGGCTCTAATGTACGTCATGGCAACGTAGAACTCAAGACTAAGCTAGCATGAGAGCTATGGAGCGGCCCCGATGAGCACTTAGCCGGTATCGATCTCAACCGACGCAGCGTGCTCGTATCGACTTTGCGATCACTTATCACCACTCCGTTGGCCAGGCCCACTTCAAAAACAATGCACCTCTCGCACACCATTTTACAAGTATGGTAACACTTTTTAGATAATGTTATAATGGATGATCGTGTCCGCAAGGTGTATATAATCGAAGAAAATAATTTAAAAATACATATATACTATCACGTCTTTATCCCTAATGGGGCAGACAGAGCATTTTGGGTTTTGCGACTCTAAGCAGACAGAGCCTTGGGCTGCAAGATCCAAAGGCCAATTTTAGCGTGATGCTGGGCGGGAAAGTAGAAAAAGAAATCAAAATAGTTATGGGTTGCTAACCGCATCGCATATTAACATGATTCGTAGTTTCGCCCAATCCCTCGATTGGCTTTTACGATTTGCACAGAAAAAGACGCAAAAAAGCGGCCAAGTGCGAGTCGGACTCGCCATGAAGGGTTCCGTAGCAGCAAGTAACATAATATAAAAGTTCTAAAGGTAAATTGCGGTTTACGATTTATGACGTATTAAAAAAATAACTTTCTATGATACCGAGACCGCTATAGTTTAAATTGAAAGTACATACTTTGAAGTATATACCACATTTTTTTCAGAATTATTTTAGTAATACTCGTATTTCAAAAGTAACGGTGGGGGGACACCTTAAATTTTAACTTTGTATTAGATTATCTCAAGACTGGGGGGTTTGATCTACATAGTTTTAAAGCAGTTTTTGTTGCATTTTAAAGACCTTTTTTAACGATACCCCACACGTTGGGGTTAATCCAATTAAATTTTTTAGATTCACTTTTCGTTGTATGGGAGTTTTTTCATAATTTTAAAAACCAACTTTCGGAACTTCAATATCTATCTCTCCACCAATTTTCGTGACAATCGGTGCAGTAGCGGCGGAATATGAGCCCGGACGGACAGACAGACGTCCGTCTGTCAGACGGACGGACGGACATGACGAAACTATAAGGATTCCTTGTGGACTACGGAACCCTAAAAACTGTATACGGTAGATAGACCACGATGGCCTGTGCAAAATTTATACAAAGCTTGAAAAAACTAATTTTTATTGAGATTTCTAGGAACAAAAGCTCCGAACGAACATTTTGGGAAAAGAATAACTCAACTCTGCACCACCTGTCGGTTGACTGGTACATAAAGCCTAAAGCTTTAAGTCCGCCGTTTACAATTTTTTGTAATAAAGTTGAATAAATAAATAAAATAAAGGGCGTGGGAGTCGTAACTACAAATTTTTTTCAACGTTTTTTTTATTAATTTTATAGATTTTTTTAGAGGTAGGAATAAAATGGAACCATCTTTTAAACTTCCACCGACAAGAGCATAGCTCTTTAATACTAGTAAACTTTAATAAAAAAAGGTTTCTTATCATACAGGGTGGTCGACATTTTACCCCCCTCTTTTTTGTCAGGGGTTAAAAAGACATGTTAAGATTGTTCACATTTATTTTATTACCTAACGAAATGGAGTACATAGTATACAAAATGACTACAAAAGTAGATTGTCAGAATTCACGTTAAATCTTTTGACACCTCATAACTTCTCCTGGCGCACCTTTTTCCACACGATTGCATTCCACCGCTACCTGGGGGGCTAGCATCCCTCTCTTTTCCCCAAAACCGTTCCGTCTCTTTTCTTCCCACGGTTTTTGACATATTAACTCCTCTCAGGTATCATAGCGACCTCCCCTGATCAATTCACGATTTAATATAGGAAATTGTGAACTCGACCGAGAATAACTCCAAGCAGTTTACTTTATTAAAATCGTCAAACGTTTTAATAGAGTGATATTTAAGGCCGTACCTGAATTTTCCGGAGTCCAGTGCTGCCCCCATTTAAAATAAATCATTTCAAAGAAAACGAAGACATTATTTAAAATTTTGCTACTATCAAATCCTAGATAACCATTTAAAGTATTTTATGAACTACTGTTTACAGTTTATAATGAGAGCATTAAGCTTTACTACGCACATTTGCCAAAAGTGGCCGTTTTTCACAAATGTGCGTAGTAAAGCTTAACGTTCTCACCCTAAACTGTAAACAGTAGTTCATAAAATACTTTGAAGGGTTATCTAGGATTTGGTAGTGGCAAAATTTTAAATAATGTCTCCGTTTTCTTTGAAATGATTTATTTTTAATGGGGGCAGCACTGGATCCCGGAAAATTCAGGTACGGCCTTAATTAGTTTCTTAATAAGATCTATTCAAATTAATAAATTAATCTAGTCATGAGCGTAAATAACTAATTTTTTATAAGCGTAAGTACATTAAGTAGATATAAATTAACAGAGGTAATTTAAAATACGACCTCTGTGGCGTAATATTAACATGCTAGTCCGCCAATCCGAAGATTCTGGGTTCTATCCCCAGTAAGAGTAAGTTGGAAAATGGCCTTTTTCAAATTGTTCTAGGTCTTGGATGTTCATCTATATATGTATTTATCATAAAATATTGTATCATTGAGTATTATCCCATAACACAAGTTTAAAACTTACTTTGGGGCATCAATCAGTGGGATTTGTCCCTATATATATTAGACGTTCCCGACAGGTAGAATAGGACTACTCCGAGTCTTCCCGTGAATGTCGTAGAAGGCGACTTAGTAAACACAAGCTAAACAAAGCTCATAAACATCAATGAGACCTCTCCAACCCGTCTGGCCAGCGTGGAGAGTGTAGGTTTTAACAAACGCTGATGGCGGGACCCAGAGCTTTACGTATTTATTTAGCGTTATGCCTTTCGAGGCACGGAATCATCTTTCTTATCTGATAATCAGGTGATTTAAGCCTGCAATATCCTAACCAGACTGGAACAACTTTTCACAAAGTATGCTTCCCAGTGGGATTTTTTTATTAAAATCCACAACCTCTGGATCATAAGGCAAACGCCTTAACTACTAGACCATGGAGGTAGTCGCGAAAAAATAAATATACAGTTCTTCGAAAACATTTTTCTCCGAAGACACATTGAAATGGGAAATAAATATCGTCGGATTCCCAATCGCAGTGTTTGCGAACCGATCGCTCCTCGGGGAACGCCGCGGCCAGTTTCCCACAATGCAGTAAACATTACCTTTCCCCCGCGATACTTATCGGGATTTTATTTCAACGAAGAGATTCAATAAAATATACAGACTAACAATGTAGAAGATTTATTCAGAAAAATGGAATAGAAATAATTGGGTAGATGACTGGGTCAAAAACAAATTATTTGGTATTATTAAGAGAATCCCGCGGGATGGCGCAGACAAAGGGAGGCTTATGCCCAGCAGTGGGTTTTGAAAAGCTGATGATGATGATGATGATGATGATGATTAAGAGAATAAAACGTCATAAAATAGTGTCAATTAATATTGATTTTAGATTTATAAATGAAAAAAAAACTGATATTAAGAGCGCTATATTTGACTCCACAAAACTATGACGTCACGGTTGTGATTTTCATACAAATCCCATTGGAAATGTTTGTTTTGACGTTCAGAAAAAAATATCTGATTTGACTTTTTTCCATCTAGCGGATTATTGATTTATAAAGCATCACTATGCTCGAAACAATATCTAAATTTAAAATATGTGCTGAAAAATTTCGCCAGCGATATTCAAACTCGCCCTCATATCTGTACTGTGAGTGCACTAATCACCCTGACATTTAAAAAGCATGCGTATTTCTGCTAAATCAATAATTAAAATAAAGTCGTCTTTACTTGAATCGACTATCAATTCATCTACTTAAAATGAATTAAGTTGAAAACCACACTTCTAAATAGTGGGTAGTAATGAAGAAATGTTAAATTAAATTCTCTGAGACTAGTTACTATACTTTATATTGTATTCTCTGACTGCTCTGGCTAAGTATGGCTCTGGTAGTACAGAGAGGGTCGTTCGTGCTCCTGCAGTGGAGACTAAAAAAGACCTGATGATAAATGAAGTAATATGGGTGATTTGTAGCCACGGTAGCACAACTGGAAGTGCACTCACAGTACAAATCTGAGAGGTGTGAGTTCGAGTAACATTTGTGGCGAAATTTTTCATCACATTTTTAATTTAGATATGGAATAGAAAAGAAAGACTAAAGGAATAGAAAGACTAATTGAGATCTAACATTCTTTTATGTCCAATTAATGTCTGGTCTTTTGACATACTGTCCCCCTCCCTCCCTTGTCTCACCTCATGATTCACTCCACTGAGTTAATAAAAACTAAACAAAAAAATCTTCAAAACCCGGCCGTAATATCAGTACTTTACGGATTTTAAGATTTTTTTGTTTAGTTTTTATTGACTCAATGGAGCGAAGTATGCTAGGTAATAAGGTAAATATGCTAGAGTGCCGTATGGCTTTCGGCCTAGAATAGGACCACTCCATCTCTTACTGTAGATTTCGTAAGAGGCCACTAAGGGAGTCGCATAAACATCTCGTGCTATAATTGCATTCCCAAGTATGGTTGACGTCGGGCGGCGACCGGTAGTCAAACAATTTGCACAAATGCATTCCTAAAGAGCGTTGACGTCAGGCAGACACAGCTGGTCGTAAAACTATAGCTAAATAGTTTGTTATATTATTCTGGTCTTTTCCTTCCATATGTCCCTGTCTATAGCTATTGCCGACCAACCTCGCTGAAAAGGGTGAAGATCGTCGCGCCATCTCTTTCACGCTTTTCCCTGCGACGCCAACTACCCTCGGGAGGAGATATTCCCTGACTAAAATAAGTGTAATAAAAAATATTTTCATTTCCAATCACAAAGAGCGATTATGTAAAACTAAAGGAGTCATCACAAATCACTCTTTTGTCCCGTTCAATTGTAGCTATCTCTAAAAACTTCTCTTAGTCACTTGCTAGCTCTTATATGCCTAGTACTTTTGACAGTATACAAGCGAAAACCATACGTTAACATGGTAAATATAATTAAAATGCCTTGGTGTGTGTTACAAATGTTACAATATAGTAAGAATAATTCAAGGAACACGGCAATGTGTAAAGAATTAACTACATAACCAAATTTCATCGTTTGAAAAATTAAATATGTATGACAAAATTCACGCCACCATATATTGAAAAATAGAACAGGGGTTCCAATGGTTGAGATTGCTGGTCTATATAATCTATGTCAATGGCAAATTACAGTTTTGGAAAGTAGGAATCCCATCAAAAACATAACATGTACAGAAATGTGTTGCTACGCATTTTTGTAGTAAAAAGTTATGAAATCGAATGTAAACCAAGTCGGTTAATTCAGTGCCTACCTAAGTATCTATGGAAGCAGCTATCCAACCACTTTGTCATAAATTTATATCTTGTTAGCTAACAACATAATCAATATTATTATTTTTTATTTGTTTAACAAAATACCCGTGTGAAGGCCAGGTGGGCCGCTAGCAGTTTTAGTATTTCCATTTACAATTTTCTAATAATAGGCTGTTGGACAACATTTAAAATGAACCACAATTTGTTGTCATCCTGTCTGAAAATAACGTATTTCACTTAATTATTATAAAATAACGCATAGTTTTTGCGAAATATGCGAGTAAATGCGTATTACCTGTGTCACCTGTGTGAGACGTCATGTGACAAATTACCGCCGCCATGACAGAAATTAACGTTTTTGGCGCAGTTGTGGAAATTTAAACGACAACATTGATTTTTATTGATAATACAATATATATCCCGGAAATATTAATATTTTATGCTTATTATGTAAAACATTTTTTAAACTTTTGTATTCATTGATTACGGACTAGAAAATATTAGTATCAAAGGGCCAATTTATGTTCTGTCTCGATTTGCTCTTGGCTTACGGCTCATCACGAGACAATGGCTTCGGCGAAGTTGTCGACTGTGTGAAATCGAGCAGGTAACCGTGGGCGTCGCCCGCCCACGCCCCGCCTAGCGCCCTTGTTCACAAATTGAATATATTAACGTTCAATTTAATAACTCTATTACGTTTTGTCGACATAAACAACTCCTGGCGTATAATGTCTGATGTTTTGAGGGGCGGTCCGAATATTCAATTATTTGAAATTTAGGGGACCGCTCTCTAAATTGATTAGTGATAATTAAATTAACATTTTTGCTGAAGCTTTAGAAGGAAAATTGAATTTTGTTCTATTTTTAAATTAAAAACTTTCAAAAATGTTTGTATTCAAAGTTTTAAAAAAGATTTTCAATGGTTTTATTTCAAAATAATATACATGGCTAACAAAATATACTGTAACTATTTTAAGACTGAATTCACTCCATGATTGTAAACAACTTTGCCTAAGGAACAAGTATCTAAATATAAAAAAAAATTAAACATGGGTCACCTGATCAGTCAACTTGTATGGAAATACAAGTATAAAGTATAATTTAAAAAAATCACAATTCTAGGACCACACCAAGAAAATGTCAAATACCTTGGGCTACATCTTGAGAGCCGGATTTTGTGGAAAAACAATGTAAAAAACAAATACTTATTTAAAAATATTTTTAAAAACAAGCTTTTATCTAAAACAATGAAAAGTGCTTATCAAGATGAATCAATTGAGCCCAAATTCGCAGGTTTATTGTTTTATCACAGAGATGCCATGGCCACCTTCCGACTTCACTATGAGACCAGGTCATTAGTACCATAATATTGCGTTGTCACCCAACTTACATAAGTATATGAAGTCTCAGCCTAATCCAATAACTAACTAATAACTTCCCGAAGTGGGCCTAATTTAGCTTGCAAGATCAGACAACGGGACAGGTGAAACTAATTAAAAGCTTGTAACAACAAAAAGAAATTGAACTCTAGGTCAAAAAATCTATACTGGCTGATTGGACATTACACTGTCTTCTTCTTTTTAAGAGCTTGCTCTTGTTGGTGGAGTTAAGTGGAGATGCCTCTATTCCTCTCTTCTCTCTGCCATCTTTTTAATATCTTGGTAGTAGGACCTTACTTCTAACTTTTCCTTAAATTGTTGGAAAAACTTGTTATTCTCTGTCTTCGCCTTCCTCATGTGATATGAACGAAAATGGTCTTACTTTTTTACTAATATTGGAGCAAATTAATCATCATCATCATCATCCGAGCGTATTCCCGGTTGCATCGTCAGCGGTTACGCTTCAGAGCCCGGGGTCCGCTACCTAACCTAGGCGATTTGACAAGGTTACTGGTTTTTTACACAGAGCGACTGCCGTCTGACCTCTGCAACCCAAAGGGTAGACCAGAACCAATCTTAGGATAGGCACAAACGCTAGATGGCGTTCGGGACCAACGGCTTTACGTGCCTTCCGAAGAACGGAATCATCTTTCTTTTCGGATAATCAGGTGATTCAAGCCTGCAATATCCTAAACAGACTGGAAACAACTTTTCACAAAGTATGCTTCCCAGTGGGATTTGAACCCATGACCTCCGGATCACAAGGCAAACGCCTTGACCACTGAACCGCGAAGGCAGTCAATACATTGAGTTTCTTTTGATGTTTCTTCATAAAAGTGTTCCAAAACCCTAGTAGTGGTAGCTAAAAATAATTGAAATATACATAAATTTAACACGTAGGTAATATACTATGTAGGTAATATTGGAGCAAATTAATATTTTCTAGTTAAAAAAAAGAAGAAAAAAAGTGTATTACCTATCAACAGTAAACTTTAATACACAAAACAATCCTTAAGCCGCTAAAATCATGCGGTATACAGCTCTGGAGAAAGTATAGCAAATCAAACATCTCCATTCTAAGAACAATTCTGCTGTTGCATGGTCAGTAACTAACGCTGAAATAAGTCAAGAAACAGATTAACCAGTTAAGAAAGAAATAGGTACTAAAGGTTTCTGAAATGTATAAGGGAAAACTGGAGATCCACCCTAATGAACTGGCTGCCCAGCTGGCAACACGCTCTTATCGGAAGCGGCTTAAAAAGAACGAGGATAGAGGCTCTCGCTGGAGGATCCACTCAAAACGCCTCAATAATCACCAGCGAAGCTTAAAACGAAACATCGCTGATCGCAAATGAAAACAGAAGATATAAAACCGACCAAGTGCAACTCGGACTCGTACATGAAGAGTTCCGTACCTTCGTACAATGTTTTAAAACGCTGATAAAACACTTTTCTTGTATGACGACCCCCTTAAATTGTTAGCTTTACTTCAATTTCTAAGCGACTTCAAAAAAGGAGGAGGCTATCAATTCGACTGTATGTTTATTTTTATTTATTTTTTATGTATGTTTGTTACGCGATATTTTCGCCAATTGTGAACCGATTTTGATGATTCTTTTTTTATTTGAAAGCCTTTACTAACCAAGTTGGTCCCATTCTAATTTGGTGAAGATATGGTGAAGAACTTTGGAGATATGGAAGAAACTCCTTAAAAAAATTTAAGTCGGTTGTTTTTTTTGTTAAAAATTTAATTATAGTATTTGATGTTATAGCGGTCATAGCAATACATTTGGTAAAAATTTAAAGTATCTAGTTAATACCATTTTAAAGAACGAGTTAAAACGCTTAAAAACACATTTCTTCTATGACGACCCTTTTTAAGTTTTAACTTTATCTTATTTTTAGTATTTGTTGTTATAGCGGCCACAGTGATACATAATCGGTGAAAACAAGTCTATTTATTACGGTTTTAGAGATGGAGCCCTGTGACAGACGGACGAACAGACCGACGGAGCGCCGAGTCTCAGTAAAACGGTCCCGTGGGCACTTAACACTACGTGAACGAAACACTAAAAAGAACAGATTTAATTTGACTTGCAAAATAGTAGCACAGTTTTTTTTTTCATTTCACGGTTATAAACCGAAAACCATTGTTGTTTTTTTATTGTGGAGGAATTGAGTGTCCCGCAAAGTGTTACCACCGAAAAACTTCTAAATCATTGTTCTTTGCGTGTGATAAAAACATTAGGAGATAACTAATTCGCTAAATGACAATAAGTCAAATAAGATACTTTTTTCTTAACCTCAAAGACATTTTCTATGGGATTTTAATGAAAATCACAATCGTGACGTCATAATTTTTTCGAGGCAAATATAAAATCTTAATATTCTGCATTAATAAATAAACGGGCAAGTGCGAGTCGGATTCGTAAATAAAGGGTTCCGTACCACCGTACAATGTTTTAAAACGCTGAAGAAACACGTTTCTTGTATGACGTCCCCTTTTAATTTTTAACTTTATCTTATTTTAAGTATTTGTTATTATAGTGGTCATAGTTATACATAATTGGTGAAAATTTCAAGTATCTAGTTAATGCCATCATAAAGGTCGAGTTAAAAACGCTGAAAAAAACAGGTTTCTTGTATGACGACCTCCTATAATTTGTAATTTTATCTTATTTTTAGTATTTGTTGTTATAGCGGCTATAGTAATACATAATCGGTGAAAATTTCAAGTGTCTAGCTATTACGGTTCAAGAGATAGAGTCCTGTGACAGACGGACAGACAGCGGAGTCTCAGTGATCCCTATCACTGACACGGGACCCTTCCTGTTTGCACCCTTTGGGTACGGAACCCTAAAAATGGATATGATTAATGACAAGTGACACTATTTTGTGACGTTTTATTCACTTGACAGTACCAAATAATTTATATTTTGGACCAGTCATCTACGTATTTCGTAGCAGTGTGTCTACGACGCTACAAGCTAGCTACGAAGGTTCTACGAACAATACACGAAATTACTACAAGGTGCTACCAATAGTCTACGCTGATGCTACGCCTGCCCGCTACAAAATAAGATAGTTATACAATGTGGAAGGGACATACTCGTAAGAAATTAAAATAACAGCCGAAAAACAAAAAAAAAATCGGCGTTTCCATACAAATGTGAACAGCCAGACGGGCAATTATTTTTTTTGGATTTTGACTGTTACTTTATTTTTATTATACTTTAGTATCTAGTATTGCTCATGGTTCAATTTATTATCATTTCACGTTGCATACTTTTTTTGCATACAAATTGTAGCCTGTGTCACCCGGACAATAAGGACGAATTGATCATCGATTGATATCTCATTTTTGAAAATGAGGATTAGCGATTTAAGTGCTACAGTGGAAAATACATCCACATACATACATACTTACACACATCCTTACATAAATAAACTGCTAAAATCATTACCCTTCCTTTTGGCTTTACGGTAGTTGGATAAAAATAAAAATTCAGTTTTTTAGACATCAAATACTGTTTATTTTTTATATATCATGTTTTAAAAATGTATTCTTGCTTGTTACATTTGCCAAAAGTGGCCGTTTTTCGCAAATGTGCGTAGTAAAGCTTAACGTTCTCATTATGAACTGTAAACAGTAGTTCATAAAATACTTTGAAGGGTTATCTAGGACTTGATAGTTGCAAAATTTTAAATGATGTCTCCGTTTTCTTTGAAATGATTTATTTTAAATGGGGGCAGCACTGGACCCCGGAAAATTTAGGTGCGGCCTTAAGATGTCTCACGAAGTAATTTTATTCATATGATAAAGAATCATGATCAGCACTTGCCTACTATTTTCATTTCCATTTCTTTATTAGAAGACAAAACAGGTAATAACCGTATTTTGGTAAATACATTAAGTTTTTAGTGTTGATCTAGGTTGGATATATAGACTTCTCCAATTGCATATTGAGTTCTTCAAAAATCTACAAAACTATACAGTATCGCACAATGCAGTCGCAAAACGTTACTATTTCCTAATACTCAAATTTCCTTATTAAAGGTCCAACTTTCGTCAAGTCGCGCGGTAAGCGCCTTTGCCAAAATCAAAGTCAAAAAAAAAATTCAATGTTATTTATATCACTTGTTTAAGGTCATCATTTGTAAATTATTTTAGTGCAACCGCTAAAAACTACTGTCAGAACTATTTACTATTTTATTTAATAAAAAAAAACTTTAATTAATATAAACTTGCATAGCTACAGTAATCTAAAATAGACAAATGAAATAAACTAACCTGTTTTAAATATTTTATAAGAAGGATCATTTATAAGTTTAATTTTAAAGTTATTTATTTGTTAATCATAAAATTTAAATTTTATTAAATTTATGGTAAGTGGATCATAATATAAAAAAATATAAATTAAAACTAAAACTAATACTAAAAAAAATTACAAATTGTGTAGTCCCACTGAGATTACCGAGATTATTATTGACGTAGCGTCACCAAAAGGCTGGCAGCATTGCCACGTAGTATTTTAATTAGTTTGAATTAGTTTTCTTGTAATGTTACAATGCTGAGTTTTGTTAAATATGTTAAAAAAATACAAATATTATTGACTAGCTTTTGCCCGCGGCTTCGCTCGCGTATTCCACGGGAACATTACTTTTTTCCGGGATTAAAGGTACCCTAAGTCCTCAGTACTCCTAACTATGTGTATGCGAATTTTCAAGAAGATTGGGTTAGTAGATAAAGCGTGAAGAGGTAATAAACAAACAAACAAATATACAAACTCACTTTCGCATTTATAATATTAGTTGGGATTGGGATTTTAGACTTTCGCGGTCACACAATGGTTATTAATAACTAAGTTACATAACTTATTATATATATGAGTAAGGATACTATATAAAAACATATTTCTATTTGTTATATTTTTTTTTATTGTAGAGTTGTGAGCAAGCGAGAAATGTAGTACCAATCTTTATTCAAATTGTCTTGGCCTTGGGTGTTTATCTACGAGTATATATGTATTTATTAAAAAAATATAGTATTGTTGACTTAATATCCCATAACACAAGTTTAAACTTACTTTAGGGCTACTCAGTATATTACGTAACACATCCTACTAATACCATAAATGTGAAAGTTTGATAAATTATAACCTGGATATTTTATTCCGGAAATATATCAGGGTCACTGTCCCTAATGTATAATTTCAATAACTTACAGGTAAAGAGGCTTCATTTTTTAGATTTAGGAAATATTGTTTACATTAAATAGCTGACACATGGTTAAAAAATATAAGTACATCATACTAAAATGACCCCCTTTACAACCAAAACAATGTAATAATAAAATGTACTTACCAACAAGCACTTGCAGTTCAACACTAATATAGAATTACTGAGATATATTCACATAAATACTACTTAAGTTTACAATAGTTTATAATTAAGATATTTGTTTGATATGTTTTGTATTGATATTCTTTAGACTGGTTGTTTAAATGGAAAGTCTAATTCAATACATCATATGTTTGAGGACATGTATAGTTCCGCTTAGCCCGGAGTCATCACTATTAAGGATTTCTAGCGCTGGAGACAGTATTTTGATTGATTTTTGGAGTATTTTTGAGGTATTTGTTCGTTATTGGATCGCCCTTAAGAGTGATGCGCCCCGGGCGAACGCCACGTGACTGCCGGCGTCGCGAACCTTTGTGTTTACATCCGCCGCCCCTCCCACCACTCTCCTGCCCCCGCTATCATCCCCACTATGCTTTTCTCAGCGAAAAGCTAGACTAAACGAAAACTGCGCAAAGTTGCAATACGAGATAAAGGAGTGTTATGTTTTCAAGATTCATTTATGTAAGTATGTAGCTTTCTTTATTCTGAATTAACTTGAAAAAAAATCATAAAATGGATTCTTTGTCAAAGCCATCATAGCGCGTTACTTAATTTGTTTGGGCCATTATTTATTTTTTTGATTTTGTTTCTTTCCTGTGTACCCTGCGTGTTGAATATCATGGATTGAACATGCCCTTAAAATGTTATTTTGCTTTTCTGAAACATCTTGAAAAAGAAGGCAATGAAATTAATAAATTCAAACGCTTGTTATTTGACTTTTTAGTAAATAAAGCATATTATTCAACAGATGAATACCTACTTGTGCGAAAAAAAAATTGTAAAATATTAATTAATAGTATTGACATTTATATAACTTAGCCAATTTTCTGTAATTTTAAAAATGTATTATTTCTGCAAATTGTGATTTTGTATGCCTAATGGCTCAACATAGTAATCTTAAAATATGTATACCCTAACACCTATTTTACCTGTGATTGACAAAATAAATGATTATGATTAAATTATGACATAACAAACAATGTTATTACTAAAGCATATGGGATTTAACGCGAAACATCACCTTTTTTATTTATTTTGCTGACGTTTCGTCCGGGTTAGTGTTTGTTTTTGGTTAACTTTATTTTTCAAAAAAAAATAAAAAAAAATTATCGGACTGGATATACAGCCATTAAAAATATTTTTAAACCAGCTATCTTTGATTTTAAAGGGTGTAGAAGAATGAACGGCTCTAGAAAGAATCAGGAATTACGTTCTCAATCCCTCGCGATGCTTAAGTTTAAAATTAAAACCAGAAAGACGGACACTCCAACGAGCCAGCTTACCGGTTGCGTTAGGTTGCTTGGATATCAACCATTTTATGGCACTGTGATCAGTATAAACAGTAAACTGTTTTCCATTCTCTAGATAAGACCTTCAGTGGTCCAAAGCCACGATGACAGCAAGAGTTTCACGTTCTGTAATGCTATAATTCCTCTCGGCCGCTGACAATGACTTGCTCATAATATCCTACGGGATGTTCTTTGCCGTCCATCACCTGGGTAAGCATATATTTGAAGCCCAAAATTGCTCGCGTCAGTATGGACTTCAAATGCTCTGCTGAAATCGGGACGTGAATGAACAGGTACAGAAACGAAGCATTTTTATAATTTAGAATTTTTTAAATAGTTTAAAAGTATTTAAACAATGTTATGTCAGTCCATCCACATAACTAATTATTAGTTTATTACGAGTAGTTGAAGTTTTTGGAGAAAATGCTGGAGTGCAGTTTGTTTGTCCATTTGTGCAAAACATGACAAAGTGACTATTATTAGAGGTATTATAAATATCCTATGACAATAAAGATATTTTGAATTTGAAAAATTATTATTTATTATTTAGTACCTTTCCTTTTTGAACACTTTTTGCAATCTGGTCGCAGTATGGCACTCCTCCACTCATATTTACTTCGTAAATCCTTTTAGTATATCTCTTTTTATCCATCCTATCTAAATGGCCATGCCATTTCAACATTCTCAATTTTTGTCACTACATCTTTCCGCTTAATACTGTCTAAAGGATATTAAACTCACGTTTTTTACCCCTAACGGGGTAGGCAGAGCCTAGGGCGGTAAGGCCCAGGTTACTTTTAGCGTCATGGTAGGCATAAAGGTGGAAAAAGGAAATCATAATAGTGAAAGGATGCTAACCGCATCGCCTATTGATATGATCCAGATTCTCTCCCATTCCCTCGATCGACTCTTACGATCTGCACGGGAAGAGCAGCAGCTGGTACATTCTTTGTTTTTTCTTTTCTCTCAGACCAGCAAGGAAGATGTATCTATACGATATTGATCTATAAAATTAATTCTTCCACAGAGACATTCACTTCATCGGATCAGAGAAACCTCAGTAAAACAGTTAAGCTCGTTACTGGCGGAGTGGAAACGGAGATAAGAAGCTTTGGGCCATAAAAACTGAACGTTTGGCAACGCAGAGCTTTACTGGGGCTGCAATCTTTATCGTCATTTTCTAAATAAATATTATTAGCGATCGCTCGTAGTTATTACCCTTTCAATTTGATGAGTTATTGGGTACGAGTATTTTAACATTATAAACGTTTATGTGAATACCAGTGTTATGAGCCCGATGTTCAGCCAAAAATTCGACATGGCCGTAAATCGATCAAAATTGGAGATATCTCTATGGGAGAGATGTCAAAATATGCAGGGCGCAGAGATCTGTCGAATGGCGCTTTAATTTTTAAAAAGTTTCTAATAAATTTCTAAAATATCGAAAAATAATGATTTTTTTCCGACTTGCCGGACGAAAATTATGATTTTCACCACTATTTGTGTGTGTGTAAAAGTCACTATTGTTCGCTTTACACGTGAATTAAACACTTTATTTAATTGTTATGGATTTTATTCCATCAGAGACCGTATGTGTACCGCGTATGAAGGAAGAAGGGCGAGTGTTGCCACATTACAAAATACATAAAAATTATGTTTCCAACATTGTGCGTGTGTTCCCTCATATCTTCAATTTAATGAAGATGCTTTCTATTATTTTAAGTTATCGTTTTAACTGTTAATTGCTGAAAGGCAATGAGACATCACACATATTCCACATAGAATTTAACTGCATAAATATTATTGTGCATCGTGCACATACATTTCCTTTGTAAAACATAGATGGGTAAAAACTGATAGAGCCGAAATCATACGCCGCCTAATGGATTCTAGCCATTAGAGCATTTCTGTGTGTCTAATCGTCTATATTGTCAACACGCGATGGCAAATTACTTGGTATTCTGTGCTATAACTAGTATATATGTATTTACCCAGGGAAACAAATTAACGTTATAGGAGTGCAACAACCCTCCTATAACGTTCATGATTCTCTTTTCCCATAGGAAAAAATAATGACATAAAAAGACACAAAAATTTAGATTTTGTTCAGTTTTTGTTTTGTAGTTTTTTGTTTTTCTTTTTACCCCTAATATGTGCTCTTGTGTATACGGCAACCTGCACTTACCATCAGGCGGGCCTTATGCATGTTTGCCTACTTATTTGTAAAAAGAAAACCACTAGAGTAAATCATTATTATTGTTCTTTTCACAATCATAATAATTTACACACAAAATCACTTTTGTGTTTTTTTTACAAATAATAGGAATCAATTTACTAATCTAATTTGTCTCTTAATTGGGCAGAGGTCTTTGGTCTCCTATCTTCTTCCACTTGTCCCTTTCCCATGTAGGTCTCAACCATTCTTTTTGGAATGCGTCGAGATCCTCTCGCCAGCGCTTTTTAGGCCTGCTTAGGCGACGGTAACCATCTTTGGGCAACCACTTCATTGCAATTTATGTCCATCTTTCGCTGTGCATCCTACCATCATCGTCAATATCATCAGGTCTTCTTTGGTCTCCACTGCAGGAGCACGACCCTCTCTGTACTACTAGAGCCATATACTAGCCAGATCAGTCAGAGGATTTTGCCTATACACTCCACGCAGGTCAGACGGGTTGGAGAGGTCTCATCAAGGTCTCATTGATGTTTTTATAAGCTTGTGTTTCCTAAGTCGCCTTCGACATCCACGGGAAGACTTGGAGTGGTCCTATTCTACTCTGCCGGGACCACACGGCTAGCCCTGCCCAATTCCATTTTAGTATGGTGGAAGCAATTATGAAAAGAACATCGCGAATATCCTACTTAATATTACAAATGCATGGATTTTGTATGGATGGATGTTTGTTCCGCTTTCAGGTCAAAACGACTGCACCGATAGGAATGAAATTTGGCATGTACTAAGCATAATACCTAGATTTAATACATAGAATAGTTTCAATCTAGTCCTCTACCTCGTGATAAACTCCCGCATTTGTTTTCAGGGAGAAGTAGTACCTGAAAAACAACGTTAGCTCGGTCCTTGGACCGAGGTAACACAAGCTGAGACAGTCCTTTGCTTTCGGTTCTTTTATTACGAGTATTTAGATCTAATTTTTGTAAATTTTTTAGGGTGTCGTAACCAAAGAGTGCCAACAGGACCCTATACTTTGACTCTTATGTATTATATGGCTATACTGAGACTCCGCTGTCTGTCCGTCTGTCCGTCTCTCACAGGGCTATCTCTTGAACCATAACAGCTAAACACTTGAAACTTTCGGGTATTTGTATTACTGTGGCAGCTTTAACAACAAATACGAGTACTAACAAATAAGATAAAGTTAAAAATAAAGGGGGGTCGTCACACAAGAAACGTGTTTTTCAGGATCTTTATAATGGCATTTTAAGTAGGTACCTACTTAAAGTTTCACAGAATATATATTTCCGTAGCCAATTGTACGGAGGTACGAAACTCTTCGTGTCCGAGTCCGAGTCACACTTGCCCAGTTTTTGACGTGACAACGTCTTATAAATTGGTTAGCCGGGTGACACTTCAAGAAACTGCGTTACGCTCCGCTCACGTTATGCGCTCACAATGAGAGCGAGTGAGAGGCACGCGTCCCTTCCACTCGGGCATGGTTAGCCCGCCTAAGAGCGAGAGAGACAGACATAAAAAGACTTGTCACGTAAAACTTTCGCCCGTATACCGACTTTACAGGCAACCAATTTTTTTTATGTAACATTTACCTCCATAAATGGCAACAAAGTTTTAAGTATTTTTATTTATAGTCTGGTAAAAATGGGAGGATCCCGTGAGATTGTCAAATACCCTGAGACCACGCGGGCAACGCCACGGGCTACTGCCAGTACCTACATAAATATTTTTTTATTAAATTTGGTTATAAATGCATCTTAGTAATGAAATTCCGGCCGGATGGGCGCCTCGGCCCGATTCGATTACTAAACGGGCCGTAACCCTTTTTGTTTCGTGCTGAGAACAGAATCATTATCAAAATTAAAATATGTCGATTTATTTACGGCTATACAGATAAATCAGTTCAAACAAAATATGATAGTCTTTGTAGCGTATTGTGATCTAAAGGAAGGTTCTGGGTTCTATCCCCAGCTAGGGCAAATTGGAAAATGGCCTTTTTTAAATTGTCCATGTGTCTTGGGTGTTTATCTATATATGTAGTTATTATTAAATAAAGTATGGTTGAGTGAGTATCCCATAACATAAGGTAAAACTTACTTTGTAGCTAGGTCAAGCAGTGTGATTTGTGCTTATCTATTTATTTTTTTATTAAAAAAAAAGCGGCCAAGTGTGAGTCGGACTCGCCCATGAAGGGTTCCGTAGCAGCAAGTAACATTTTACGATTTAAGACGTATTAAAAAAAAAACTATCTATGATACCGAGACCACTATAGTTTTAATTGAAAGAACATACTTTGAGGTATATACCACATTTTTTTCAGAATTATTTTATTAATATTTCAAAAGTTACGGTGGGGGGACACCTCAAATTTTAACTTTGTATTAGATTATCTCAAGACTGGGGGGTTTGATCTACATAGTTTCAAAGCAGTTTTTGTTGCATTTTAAAAGACCTTTTCAACGATACCCCACACGTTGGGGTTAGTCCAATTTAATTTTTTAAATTCACTTTTTGTTGTATGGGAAAAAAAACATTTTTTTATAATTTTGAAAACCAACTTTTAGAACTTCAATATCTATCTCTCCACCAATTTTCGTGACAATCGGTGCAGTAGCGGCGGAGTACGAGCCCGGACGGACATACAGACGGACGGACAGACGGACGGACGAACGGACGGACGGACATGACGAAACCATAAAGGTTCCTTGTGGACTACGGAACCCTAAAAAGAGGCCGCCGTGTAAAAGCAATTAAGAAAATACCTAAGTATAAGTATTTTCTTTGTGTTTGCTATTTTTTATGTGTTATTATGGTGCAATAAAGTAAATTTGTATTGTATTGTATTGTACGAGTAGGTATAAGGAGTAATTTAACTTCATAGGAGCATGGTCGCATAAAAGACCAGGCTACCGGGTCCACCCGCTTGCGTGGTCTTTTTCATCTTTTGTTATTTTTAACCGAATTAAAAAAAAGGAGGAGGTTATCAATTAATCGGATTTTTTTTTATGTATGTTCTCCGCTTACTCAAAGACGCCCGGACCAATTTGGAAAATTCTTTTTTTGTTTGAAAGGGTATACTTTTCAAGTGCTCTCACAGAAATTTTATTAAAATCGGTTCCGTAGTTTGTTTTTAAACGAAAATAACTAAAATAAATATGTCATCTAAGTATACAATTGTTTGAATATGGCATTGAAGTCTGTTTTTTGTTTTGATAAAATATCAATAAGTAATTATATAATTTAGTTTGAATACTTTAATACAGCTAAGACAGCAAAATCTAGAGTGGGGCTGGGCGGGACAAGTTTGTCGATTGCGGACTGACGGATGGGCTAAAATGGCGACCGTCTGGGCACCAGAAGGTCGTCGCAATAGATGCTGACCAGATAGCAAGATGACCTTGATAATCTTATTTAAATGGTAGAAAGTAGCGACGTACCCTACTCGTCGGGTCGCTTTTTTCGACTAGCTTTTTGACAAATTATCACCAAATGTAAAAAGCTATTGACAATACAATGTGTTATTTCTTTCTCTGTCTATAATAAACACGTCGCTTTTTTTTAGTGGAAAACGTGGAGACGGTGACAGTGGAGAGATCTCATTGATGTTTTGGTTAGCTTGTGTTTCCGTCGCATTCTACGACATCCACGGGAAGACTTGGAGTGGTCCAATTCTACTCTGTCCGGAACCACACGGCTATATATATACTTCTTCTTCTTTTCGTGTCGAAGGTACTTTACTTACTATATTTTGTCACTCCAGTATCGGGCCACTTCGATAGCTGTATCATTTGCATTATATATATACTATAAAACATTTTAATTAAGTATTTAAATCATTAAATAAAACGTTTTCTATATAATGTTATATACACGCTACATGTATAGATAAACTTATCTGATAAAGTGATAAAAGCACCCCACTGCGTTCTTTGAAAACGAGCAATTTTGTATTACTTTAATAAACTGATACAGCAGCAAATAGCCGCGGGACAAATTATTAATACGAGCTGGCATTCATCACCATGGTATTGAGAGTGAATGCCGTCGAAAATAATCTCCATGGGGCGATGTTTGGGGGCGCGGGTGGCGGGTGGTGCGGGCGGGGAACAACGGTCTCGTTACTCCAGTTCCGCCGGATGTCGCCTATGATGCATTGTTGGCGCCTCCAAGGGTGGACGTCGATGTTTTTATTTACATTGCAAACATTAATATTCTTAGGGACATATTTTTAATGCTTCGCAATATTAGAACGGTTCATACAATGTGGAAGGGACTTACCCGTAATAAATCGAACCACGGTCTATACAAGATTCTTATAGTATAATGAAATAAAATAACAGCCCAAAAACTAAAAAAAAATTTCGCCATTTCCATACAAAGGTGTGTAGCCGCCCAGGCGATTTGTATGGGTATGTCGAATTAAAGATTTTCGACTCATGCCGAATCATCACAGGCACTCTAAAGCCAACACTTCGGTCCCACCTGTATACCTTATCCTTAGCATTGCTCCGCCAAGTGTCAGACGTGATGTGGCAAGTGCAGTGGAAAAATCTAAGCAGGTAAATGACAAAAGGCACCTACTCTACGGACAGACCCCGCCACTAGCACGTCTCAAGAGTCGTAAGAGCTTTCTCAGGCAGCCAAGTATACCAGCAATAGAGGCTTCTAATGCAAAAGTTGTGAGGTGGATAAATAAGTATCCACCTTACGAGTCAAATATCCCTCCTGCTGAAAAACTCCCACCGGGTAGAGACCTCCCCTGGTCAGTCTGGAAGTCTCTCAATAGACTCCGGGCTGGTGTTGGGAGGTGTCGGGAAAACCGAGTTAGGTGGCGTCACGCTGATAAAAACCTTTGCGACTGCGGTGCCATTCAGTCGATGGACCACCTTTTGTCATGTCCGGGCTGCCCTACGTCATGTACCATAGAGGACCTTAATAAAGCTAACGACAGAGGGATCGCCGTGGCCACATACTGGTCACAGGTGATTTGAAATTGAAGCTACAGTGTAACCATTTCGACTCGATAAGAAGAAGAAGATTAAAGATTTTTTATTAGCAGGTTAAAATTTCGTGTTTTTTTTATTATTAGTGATTTGAGTGCGTATGGCCTCTATCTAGCCTGATGGAAAGCTAAGATGAGGTCTAAGGTGTTACATGCAGACTCAAAAAATAATTTAATATATAGGTAATTAATAATAGTTTTAAGGCTAGATGGGTTCGAGCCCGCTAATACTGTGCGTGTTTTTGAAAAATCACTAATAAAACAACTGCAGTTTATTTCTCAAAAATTTTACATAAGAATTTTAAGGCTTTTTTACATACACCCATAATATCCAAAACACGATTGAGCATTTTTGGCTCGATAGAAAAAAACCACGAACATACCAATAAAATTGCCTAAATTTACCACCTTTTTATATGAAAATTATACCAAAAAATAGATAATCTAAATTACAAGTTAATTTCGCTACACAAAAAATTATAAATATAATACAAAAAAAAATACAGCGAATCATCGTCGAGCACGGGTCCGGGCCTTTGTTCGCTATCGCCGAAAAAAAATGCTAGATCGTTTTTGGATATTGTGGGAGTCTGTAGAAAAGCCTTAAGATTTTCATGTAAATTTTTTGAGAAATAAACTGTAGTAGTTTATTTACAGTGATTTTTCAAAAACACTTACGGTATTCTTGGCTCTGAACTGACGGGGCCTTAATTCTAAGATACAGATTTTGTATTTTTGTCACACAATGTAACAATTCATTGACCTCCTTGGGATGTAACTTATGGACGGCTCTGGAAGTTAAGTTCTAACAACTTCCAATATTTAAACCATACCACATAAATTAATAAGACCATACTTCGAAGATACTATACAACGTGGAAGGGATAATTCTGTAATAAATCGAACCCTGGTCTATTAATACTAAATCATTATTAGTACTTATAAATTAAAATAAAAGGCAAAAAACAAAAACGGCATTTCCATATAAAAGAGTACAAGCGGGCGATTTGTATTGGAATGTCAATTTATTTTTGTTTTTGGCTGTTATTTAAATTTCATTATACCTACTATATTGATCTAGTATAGACCGTGGTTAGATTTATTACCGTTTTTTATATAAAGTTTTGTCCTTTCCAAGTTGCATAGTATGGTCTGTGGTATAGTTGAACAGAAAGAGAACCAAGGATAAAGATAGTAATTATACAGGAAGTGTACGTAACTAAGGAAAACTATTATCCCTCAACAAATAATTACGATACGTAGAAAATAATTAGCGTGGCAAAGCATCTGTCGTGGTAGAGATGGGAAAGTAATAATGTCGATGCAACGGAGGTGTCTTTTAGGTCCGAGCCCCTCGGGAAATCACGGTAATCCGCCGCGTTGACAGCGCGCGGCTAAATCTCTCTTCAACGCATAGGGTTGGACCTTTATCGATATTAATATCCTGTCATTATAGATTCCTTTTTTGTAATGTTCACAGTATTTAAAGACAAATTTGAAGTTATTTCTTACCTTTAGACCTATCACGTTATTATTTAAAAAAAGCTTTTATGTAAAAAAATTAACTTAAAAGTTTAAAGCGCGTCTCAAGATGAATCAAACCCAACTCAAGTGGGGTGATGTTATTTTATCACAGTAATGATGTGGCCATCTTCCAGCTTCATCATGAGATCAGATCATTGGTACCATAATATTGCATTGTCATCCATAAGTATGTGAAGTTTCAACTCGATCGAATAATTGGAAGTGGGTCTAATTTAACTTACAAGATTTGATTACAGACACACATACTACAGGACAGCTGAAACTAAATAAAAGCTTGTAAAAGAAATATATGTATCAAATTGGCACTATTATCTATATTATAAATATGTAATGAGCACTTGTCATAATCAATTTCGCCCGTCTGTGTTATTAAAATAATCTATAGGACTTGTTCTTTATTTTCTTTAATTAACATAAAAATAACGACAATACAGTGCATTACAATTTCGCATAATGTCATGATTTCGTACAATGTTTACTGATGCATGCATAATTTAGGTTTTCTTTTTTGGTCGTTTTGTAAATCCTTGGGGGAGGCCTATGTCTAGAAAGGAACTTCCTGAGACTGATAAAATAATTATGATACAGGAGTGTTTTTATCGTAGGAGAGACAAGAAGACTGCTGGGCGAAATAGAAAATAGGGGGAAAATCATTGTTTCACTTATTAAGACATGAGTCCTTATTTAAAAACATACTAGAAGGAAATATACAAGGTAGAAGAGTTCTAGGGCGACCAAGAAAGAGCTATGTAGATCAACTGAAAGGAAAAACAGGGGTCAAGTCGTATCAAGCACTAAAGAGTAGAGCAGAAAATCGAGAAGTTTGGCGCATACTCCACCAACAAGAGCCACTAAGCTCTACCTACATACCTAATATAAATAGTTTTGATCGATCCGTTTCTTAGTTTTGAGGTATTAATAAATCTTTAAAAATATTTAATATTTACTATATTTGTCATATATTTAATATTTTACTAATTCCGAAACGAGTATTTATACACATTATGTAACATAACGGGCTAACCTGCCCCGAGGTAAAGCGCGTAGCCCAAGACCGATCGCGATGGCAAAGCACTATTGAAGCCCTTTGCTCCACCTGGGGGCCTTAGAACCTTAAAGTCAAATAAGTCATGAAACGTAAAATTAAGTTACTTGATAGGTACTATTTATCGATACTCAAAAATTACAGACTCGCACGTTCCATCCCTACTTAAACCGCATCTGAATCCAGAGATCGCTGTGAATAGACTCTGATGAATCATGCTCGTTCACATGGAACGAGGTACACCACATTAGAGCTCGAAGGACGATTATTTTCAGGAATAAAAGGTACTTCATACAGATTTTAACCGACTTCAAAAAAAGGGGTAAACAATTTGGTATTTTTTTATTATGATTGTTATCTAAGCACTCTTTGGAAAAATCTTTTTTTTTTGTTTTTAAAAGGACTGGTCCGTTTTAGCAATTTTTGTTTGTAGTTTGTTAATCCAAAATTATTCGTATTGTAGAGTCATCAAAATAAAACAATTCATATTTTGATTACAACTAACGTGAGATACAGATATTACTAATATTACAGAGTAATAATATGCTACGTACAACTAATATGCAATAAACTCAAGTCAAAGACAGCTAGGTACTGGCCGTCATGTTTCGGCCTGATCCGGAGGCCTTCCTCATCCGTCACCCGTTTATAGCATACTAGCTTTTACCCGCGGCTTCGCTTGCGTATCCCAGTTCCTACGGGAACAGAACATTTTTCCGAGATGAAAGGTACCCTATGTCCTTCTCTATACTCCTAACTATGTGTATGCGAATTTTCAAGAAGATTGGTTCAGTAGATAAAGCGTGAAGAGGTAACAAACAAACAAACATTTGTTTGTTACAAAACAAACTTTTGTTACAATACAAACTCACTTTCGCATTTATAATATTAGTTGGGAAGTTGGGATTGGGATTAGCACAGAGTAATAATATACTACGTACAAATAAGATAGAAAATGTTTTTAGCATTAAGTTCACCTGTTGTACTTATTAAATTTGTATGTGTACTATAAAGTTTAAATAAAAAAACTAATATCACAGAGTAATACTACATAAACAATTAATATTCATAAAATTTGCTTGACATTTTGAATTTGATAGAATGAGAAATATGCCGAAATAAGTTTAATGTAAAAAAAAATGTACAAGTATTTATTGTTTGCTTGAAATTATGAATTTGATACAATGAGAAATATGCCGAAATAAGTTTTATGTAAAAATATGTACAAATATTTATTATGAGGGTAAAGTAAATAAGCCCAAGACAAATTAAATAAGCCCAAACTCAATGGGGTTGCGTCATTTTATTACGGGAATCTTACGGCCACCATCCAGCTCCATCATCAGATCAGCTTTTTGTCTTAAGGCCGTACCGTTTAAAATAAATCATTTCAAAGAAAACGGAGACATCATTTAAAATTTTGCAACTATCAAGTCCTAGATAACCCTTCAAAGTATTTTATGAACTACTGTTTACAGTTTAAAGTGAGAACGTTAAGCTTTACTACGCACATTTGCGAAAAACGGCCACTTTTGGCAAATGTACGTAGTAAAGCTTAAATTTCTGGTCTGTGGTCGCTATAACAACAAATACTAAAAATAAGTAAAGTTCAAAATTAAAGGGGGTCGTCATACGAGTAATGTTTTTTTCAGCGTTTTAAAACATTGTACGGAGGTACGGAACTCTTCATGTACGAGTCTAAAGTCACACTCCACCAGTTTTATCGTTTACTTAGTAATAATCTAATTTTGTAGCAGTGGGCAGTCTAACAGCAAGTGTAACTAATCTATCATTAGTAAACCTCGTCTTAACGTTGTACTTATTGGATTGTAAGCCCGGAATGCTCTTTCCGGCTTTTTTTCTTTTATCTATCCTCATAATATACTTATTAGGGCAATTCTTCAAAACTTATTCTCCGCGTAACCTTCATGACGAAATTGAAATTGTCTAAAATAATATAATATATATTACATCATATACATCATATTATACATTTTGAAACGCGTAAAATTCTTAATACTCGTTGTCGTCAAAAGTTACTACAAATACCACGAAACTTACTTTTACTGATGATTTGTATATTTTTATTTTTAAGTATAATAAAACTCGAAAAGGCAATAACATTTTGTAACTTGCATGTAATTTGTTTTTGTTCTTTGTGTACAATAAAGTTATAACAAACAAACAAACTTATTTTGTCAACAATTTTACATACTTATATCAATAATACTTTTTAAAATGAAAATTCGAACTCTTTGTAGTTACTTAATTCAAGGTATCTTCATTTCAAGATATATACCTTCAATTAAGAAGAATTATACGAGTGTTAATCAAAAGAGTGTGTCGCGGAGAGTAAGAAAATTGACAAAACTACTTTTTCACACAACACAAAAGCTTTTTAGAGCCCCCACTAGCGCTCGGGCGCCACCTAAGCACATGGTGCAATAAAAACTTACGTACTTTCTACTCGGTGTAATAATCTACTATTATTAATACATATATGATGTCAAAAATCATGAGATATCAATCAATCCATTTTATTTCAGGCAATAAAAGTTTACATAGAATAAACATTCAGAGTACGAGTACGAGTAGTATATACAAATACCTACCTAATCTGGTTTTGTAATGAATATCTAATAATGTTTAATCGATCTCCATTGCATGTAGATTATTGTAGATACTATAATCTTCCTAATGAAAACATCAATAACAAAATCTTTGACAAAGATATCGCTATCACGAAAGTGTTATAAATTGATACATCCTGATTATACTTTATAGATAGAATCGATTATGATAATAGCAGCAGAGCATCTCTAACGACGCGACGGGCAAAAAAGAGGGAGCGACAGGAGCGACACTGCGGTTCGTATACAGGGTGATTTTGAACCTAGTAGCTATATCCTAGAAAAGTTCTCTTTCAGAGAAATAGAAAGTACATAGTTGTTAAATAACGTAAACAAATCGCAGTCAATAAATAAAACAAAACGCAACTGCTACGCGGGAAACACCGGGGGAATAGGAGATATTAACAGGCCTGTGTCACTCCCCGTTTAGGTATCGAAAATGTACCTACATTATTACTATGCGCGCAGGCGGGTGGTAAATTCAGTTATACGAATCGTTTGTCCAGAGTAATAAAAATAAAATTGGCTTGCAATGGATGTCTAGGTATCTATGCGAAAAGGTGCTGAGTTCTGACGTGAGCTAAATTAAACCATATCGAGTTTACTCAAAGAAATATCTAACAAATGTTTGACAATCGTCATCATCCGAGCGTATTCCCGGTTGCATCGTCATCGTTACGCTTCAGAGCCCGGGGTCCACTATCTTACCTAGGTGATTCGACGAGGTTACTGGTTGTTACACAGAGCGACTGACATCTGACCTCCGCAACCCAAAGGGTAGACCAGAACCAATCCTAGGATAGGTACAAACGCTAGATGGCGTTCGGGACCAACGGCTTTACGTGCCTTCCGAAGCACGGAATCATCTTTCTTTTCGGATAATCAGGTGATTCAAACCTGCAATATCCTAAACAGACTGGAAACAACTTTTCATAAAGTATGCTTCCCATTGGGATTTGAACCCATGACCTCCGGATCACAACGCAAACGCCTTGACCACTGGGCCGCGGAGGCAGTCAGTCAGTTGACATGGAATTTAACTCCCAGAAAACTATTCGACGATATTTAAAATATATTTTTCTTAAGAGATCAAATAGTATATCATCGCAATTTCATATTATAGAATAAAATTTCAGAAAAAAAATATATTTTTAAATAGTTTTTGTGACTAGAAAACCGGTATATCGAACTAACATTTCATATATAAACTATTAAGTTATCAATAAAACTGTTCATAAAAACATGTTTCAATATGTAACCTAGTAAAATGATATGTAACCTAGTAAAATGGATAGAACTTTCCTAGTAATGTTTCTAGTTGGTCGCAGTACTAACATTACCTAACCTACAGGTTTTCCCTAATCTAGTAAAATGGATAGAACTTTCCTAGCACTCGCCGGCCGCTGCTAGAGCTAACAATTTTTAGGCTTTACTATTATTGTGCAAAAACATCAATTAGGCTAAACAATAATTTTGCATTAAAAGTTTAGGCCAATAAGGTTCAACGAAGTGAAATTAGAAACAAAAATTTTAAACGACTCGAAGGGCACCCATTTTATTTACTTTCCAGTATTACTTGTGCCGTGTGGTTCCCGGCAGAAAAGAATAGGACCACTCCAAGTTTTGCCGTTGATGTCTTAGAAACCCGTCCGAACAGCGTGGAGAGTGTAGGCCAAATCCTCTGACTGCTCTAGCTAAATTATGGCTCTGGTAGTACAGAGAGGGTCGTGCTCCTGCAGTGGAGACTAAAAAGGCCTGACCATGATGATAGTTAACTTATATATTTAGTAGTTAGCAGATATGTCTAATTTTTTCTAATATTCTTTGAAATGTCTCTTGTTTCATAACGAAAACCAAATATATCACGCGAAAAATGCATACCAAACATCTTCCAATTGAATGTCACCACGTGGTCACCACCCGCTACAGGGCTGATGGTGGGCGGCGACCGGTGAGCAAGGACAACGGTGCCAACGGCTGCACGTATAGTTAAGTCAATAGCACAGATCGTCAATAGGTTAGCCATATAATATAAATGTAAGAGAAAATATCAAACAAAGAATAAGCCTTTTTCTTACGGTTTTGAAATCAAAATCAAATATTTATTCAGAAATGAGGCCTTTGCAGGCACTACACGTCAATAATTATAGTGTAAATTACGTGTAATGTTTATTCATATAATATTTTTTTTTGTTCAAAAGCTACCGATACTAGCGTTTCGCAACGACCACTGCTGAGAAAAAACGCCGAAAGAAACTCATTTACACAGTATTGGTCGCCTACGCGCCAGAAGGGCTTTGTCAGTTAACAAAGATATTATATGATATTATGCTTTGTGTTCTAGTATTGATGCTTCCAAGATTTCAATACAGCTCGGGGAAGCAAAATCATTGTAGGTACCTATAGCCGCTTGCTCTGTAGTCTACACACAGGGACAAAATAAATTATATAAGCGGCTCTGGCTGTAGACGTCGATATTCTGTCTTTGCATAGCTTAAAACTGAACAAATGTTACAGCGCTCCAAACGCTAGATGGCTTTCGGGCTTTGCGTACCTTCCTAAGCACGGAATTAACTTTATTTTCGCTATGCTCCCAGTGAGGTATGAACTCATGATCACAAAGCAAACGCCTTGATTGACCACTAAACCACTGAGGTAGTCTAAAGGCTTCTTCTGTCCCTGCCTATAATTTGAGTTGACGGGTAGACTCATAAGTCTTCATTACGCCCCGTCGAACTTGCTGGCTCCGCAAAACTTGGATGAGTGGATTTCAAGATGATCCTTAATAATGTCCACCCGAAGCCTTGATCAACCCTCTGAAGTTGTTACGAGGTTTGCCTTTTATACTTAAATTTTTTAATAGATTAGTTTAATATAATATCCGGCTTCATTGAACTCTACGAGAACGTAATTTTTTTTTAGTAAAATTGTGTCGAAACTATTTTACGATAAAACATTTGAATGTGCATTGTTATGAATAAATAAATAATTTTTTTTTTAGAAATTACCTTATTTAATTGACCACGCTAGTCCGCCAATCTGGAGGTTCTGGGTTCAATCTACAGCCATGGCAAGTTGGAAAATGTTCTCAGAAATGTTACTATAAATTGAATGACATTTTGAATGACAAGCAATTAAAATAATGTTTTTATTTTTATTTTATGATAATGTAGTTTGTAAGTTATGTAATTTTTCTTCCAACTACGCAGTAATGTTATCATTAATCACTAAAAAACCGATCACAAAGTGAGTGCTTATTGCATCAAACCAAAACAGTGCAATAATGGTTGTATGAAATCTCATTGTTGCACTGTTTTACTTTTTAATTTCTCATTATTGCACTGTTTTACTTTTTAATTTTTCATTATTGCACTGTTTTACTTTTTAATTTACCATAGATGCCAGGCACAGATGTTTAAGTTTTAATAAAAATGTATGCATTCAATCAAAAAGATACTGGCTGAAAAAAAAAATTGGCCGACGAAAAAAGACCTTGTTAAAAAAACAAAAATCGTGCATTCTGTACCATTGTAAAAGTTTTAAAGTCAAATTATTTTACAAAAGAAAATATTTTTAAAATGGAAAATGACAGCGAAAGTGATAAATTCGATTTGCACGACAAATTCAACTATAGAGAGCATATAAACAGCTGCAAATGATATTATAATAACCTTTAACCGCAAAAGTTCCGGGTTAAATAAGTAAGTTAAGTTAGTTTTGTTTATAATTTGTATTTTTTTTATATGATACCTTTTTTTTTACGTATATTTTATACTCAAAGAATAAAAGAAGTTGAAAGAAAAGTAGATTACGCACCTTGCTGAAGTGAGTAATTAATTCACTCGTGCTAATTTAATGCCCTCGCTATTGCTCGGGCAAAAATATAGCACTCGTACATTAATGACTCACTTTGTGCTCGGTGCAGTAATTTACTATTGTACGCCTATGGGCAGTAAACAGAGTGCTGTATCTAGCTACTTACTTATCTACTTTGGGGCTAGCTCAATCAGTGTGATTTGACCATATATATTTATTTATAAATATTAAGAGTAAAGATAGATAAGAGAGACGCATTTGAACGTGGTTTGTCCGCAATGGTAGTGGACTAGATAGGGACGCATGGAGAAAAATGGGAGAGACCTTTGCCCAGCAGTGGAACGAAATGGGTAAATTAAAAAAAAAGATGGTATTGTTACTTGTCAAATCATCAATACCAAATATTATATGAACAGATCATTACAGACAGTAAATGCCAACATCATAAAACCATTGGAAGGCACGTAAGGATGTGATCAATGACAAGTGATATTATTTTGTGACATATAGCGAGACGAACCGATGGCCGATGGGGCAGAAAGGTTCTCGAATGGTGACCACGTACTGGCAAGTGAAGCGTAGGACACTACCCACAAGGTGGTCAGACGATCTGACCAAGGTCGCTGGGAAGCGCTGGACGCAGGCCGCTCTCGATCGGTCATTTTGGAAATCCTCGGGAGAGGTCTATGTCCAGCAGTGGACGTTATGCGGCTGAAATGATAATGATGATGATTATTTTGTGACTTTTTAGGGTTCCGTACCCAAAGGGTGCAAACAGGACCCTATTACTGAGACTCCGCTGTCTGTCCGTCTGTCCGTCTGTTCGTCTGTCCGTCTGTCACAGGACTATATCTCTTGAACCGTAATAGCTAAACACTTGATTTTTTTACCGAATATGTATTACTGTGTCCGCTATAACAACAAATACTAAAAATAAAAAAAGTTAAAAATTAAAGGGGGTCGTCATACAAAAAACGTGTTTTTTTCAGAGATTTTAACTTGATTTATAAAATGGCATTAACTAGATACTTGAAATTTTCACCAATTTTGTATTACTATGACCACTATAACAACAAATACTAAAAATAAGATAAAGTTAAAAATTAAAGGGGTCGTCATACAAGAAACGTATTTCTTCAGTGTTTTAAAACATTGTACAGTGGTACGGAACTCTTCATGTACGAGTCCAACTCGCACTTGCCAGTTTTTATTTTGTTATCAGTACAAAATAATTTATTTTTAACCCACTTCACATCCCCATTGTCATTTACTGGTATAATCCATCAGACAACAGTCTCATTAAAAGTGACGAATCATTAGGGGATGCGACAATGAGATTACGTTACCCATTATAATTACTGTACTTTGTCTCCCGTCGCTGTCTGAGCCGTCTGATGTATATAAATCAACTGCAGCGTTTCCAAAAATTTTTGATGCATATTAAAATTATAATACACAACTATTATAATTTTGATTCCTTTTTAGGGTTCCGTAGTCCACAAGGAACCCTTATAGTTTCGTCATGTCCGTCCGTCCGTCCGTCCGTCTGTAGGTCCGGGTTTGTACTCCGCCGATACTGCACCAATTGTCACGAAAATTGGTGGAGAGACAGATATTGAAATTCCAAAAGTTGCTTTTTAAAATTATGAAAAAATGATTTTTTTTTCAGCCCCCTCCCATACAACGAAAAGTGAATTTAAAAAATGAAATTGAACTAACCCCAACGTGTGGGGTATTGTTGAAAAGATCTTTTAAAATGCAACAAAAACTGCTTTGAAACTATGTAGATCAAACCCCCCAGTCTTGAGATAATCTAATACAAAGTTAAAATTTGAGGTCCCCCCCCACCGTAACTTTTGAAATATTACTAAAATAATTCTGAAAAAAATGTGGTATATACCTCAAAGTATGTGCTTTCAATTTAAACTATAGCGGTCTCGGTATCATAGATAGTTATTTTTTAATACGTTTTAAATCGTAAAATGTTACTTGTTGCTACGGAACCCTTCATGGGCGAGTCCGACTCGCACTTGGCCGGTTTTTTTCATCTTTGCGCATTATCAGCACCACCTGTAGGTTGACTGGTAGAAAAGGCCCTGGGCTTTATGAAGCCTACTACATGTTTTGTAATAAAGTTAATGATATAAAATTATGGGTCTCATAAGAAGGCTCAAGGTCGCTCAACGGGCTATGGGGGTACGCTGTCCTAGGTGTTTCTTTACGTGATCGCATCAGAAATGGGGAGATTCGTAGAAGAACTAAGGTCACAGACATAGCCCAGTGGATTAGCTCATTGAACGGACAGTGGGCGGGGCACATAGCGCGAAGAACCGATGGCCGATGGGGCAGAAAGGTTCTCGAACGGCGGTCACGTACCGGCAGGCGCAGCGTAGGACACCCACCTGCTAGCTGGTCAGACGACCTGAGCAAGGTTGCAGGAAAACGCTGGATGCAGGCCGCTTCCTATCGGTCGTTTCGGAAATCCTTGGGGGAGGCCTATGTCCAGCAGTGGACTTCCTGTGGCTTATATGATGATGATGATGAAATAAAATTAAAACATATATATATATATATATATTGGTTGTCTGTAAAGTCGGTTATCCCATATCTCTGAATTTACGGACGGTAGTTTGACGTGACAACGTCAAACATTCCGAACTGAGCCGATCGCTCGAGCCGATCATGCCTCTCTCTCGTTCGTGCCGCGCTCTCGCTTGCGGAACGCGACAATGACGTCATCTTTTTCGTGCATGCAGCCTGTAGCAGAGATATGGGGCCCGTAGTATCGAGTTATTAGACGTTGTCACGTCAAAACCTCTCCCGCTATCACGCTAAAAATGGCCGTTGGATCTTGCGGCTTTGGACTCTGTCTGTATTAGACGTGTAGAACTAGTGAAGTCGTTTCTGCGAAGATTAGAAGATCGTACTAGTCGCTGCTCTGGGACTGGAAAAACTTAGAATGTATCAGCTGCTTCTCTACCCTGGCAGATCGTTAAAGGCAATCGAGAGAATGGGTGATAAAAATTTGAATCATGTTATTAGGCGATGCGGCTAGCAACCTTTCTTTTGATTGATTTTTCCACCTTCTCGCCTACCATCACGCTATAAGTGGCCTTTGGATCTTGTGGCCAAGTATTTAGCTGACCGGGCTGTGAAAAAAATAAACGAGCAAGTGCGAATCGGACTCGTACATGAAGGGTTCCGTACCACCGTACAATGTTTTAAAACGCTGAAGAAACACGTTTCTTGTATGACGACCCCTTTAATTTTTAACTTTTTCTTATTTTTACTCTTTGTTGTTATAGCGACCATAGTAATACATTATCTGTGAAAATTTCAAGTACCTAGTTAATGCCATTATAAAGATCTAATTAAAAACGCTGAAAAAACACATTTTTTGTATGACGACCCCCTTTAATTTTCAACTTTTTTTATTTTTAGTATTTGTTGTTATAGCGGCTACAGTAGTACATAATCGGTGAAAATTTCAAGTGTCTAGCTATTAAGGTTTAAGAAATAGAGCCCTGTGACAGACGGACAGACGGACCGACAGCGGAGGCTCAGTAATAGGGTCCTGTTTGCATCCTTCGGGTACGGAACCCTTAAAAAAGCGAAAAAGGGTGAAATTATTGGAGCAAGTTCACTCCTTGATTACTATTATTACTACCATTTGCCTTAAAAATAATTAATGAAATACGGAAATAAATATATATATGTTCCTTAATTACTGCGATCACAAACCCACCTACCCATTGTTGTGATTAATTATTGGCAAAACCTTTCTTTACTGGGATATTGTAGTCCAGCTGTGGACAGACACAGGACGGCAAAAAAAAATTGTTTCAATCGTATTAAAGCATTTTTTTAAATACATAAAGGGATCCCCTTGATTTTCGTAAATCATAATTTATTGTTTGTCATAATGATCGTAGTTTTTAGCATAACCATAGTTTTCAATAATGTTCTTTATTATCATCAGACAATAGATCAAGATAGATACAGCTTCGTTTTTTTTCGTGATACAAGGTCACAACTTACGTACCTAGTGCTGAAAATCTACTTTTAAAAATGCCTACACACTCCACTGAATTTTATGCAAAATCATTCACGGTCAAGGCAGTTCGACTCTGGAATGCACTACCACCGTCCATCCGACGTGCTGAAACGCTAGCCAGCTTTAAATCTCAAGTGAAGTCACACTTTCTATCCTTATTATAATTGACTTTCTTTATTTCCTCACTTATCTTGTTCGGATTTTCATTTTTGTGTACATATTGAAATAGGTATGTATGTATTGATGTATATATTTTATATTTGTATTTATGTATTGAATGTATCTTTATTAATTACACTTTTTTCTACTTGCATATAACTTCGCACCTCACCTGATTTCGTTAAACATCTCCAAGTGCCTCGGTTGCCTGGAAGAGATTGCAGCTGCGATAAGGCCGCCTTTTGACATCTGCTTTCTTTAATCTATTACTCTGTATCATTATGTTAACTGATAACTAATTAACTAACTAACTAACACAGCCTCTGTATGAATTTGCGTTTTTTTTTTACTTTATTTTGGATCGTCACTTTTAGTCCGTGTATATCAATTCATTAGATCGGACATTGAGCTCTCTAATGTAAAATACCTAAATCTGTCGTTTTGAGCCATAGGAACTCGTCAAAAAACGTTGGAGAAAGTAATAAGCAAAAAAGATTCCTTCCGTTTGTAAGTGAATTTCTTGTTGAATATTGTATTGTATTGTAAAATTGTCACGCCAGGTTTTCATACAAATTGAAGGACTTTCTTTATGTAGTAGTATATACAGATCTGTGGTTTTAGTCAATAGCCTTTCGTATTATCATGTCGAAATAATTGAAAGAAGGCCGGAACGGGCATTGCCTGGAGGAGCAGCGATATTGCTGTTTGCCGTCGACAAACATCCTCCCCACCCCGCTACTTACTGGAGTTAAATCAATATTGGAATAATTTCAAACTTTGATTAATTTGCAGATATATTGTTTGCTATGATGTCGTCAGTTTCGGATTAATGTATTCACTTGTAAATTGAAATGTTTTATTTTTCTTTCATTTATACAAATAACACAAAGATTTTTTATTATCAATTAGTACTATCGTATAGACGCCAACATTGCTGTTTAATTTCCAAAAGCTCAAGTAGAATAATGCTTTAGCATTAAGTTAGCTAGCATTAAAGCTTTTGGCTAAATAAAGATTAAAATAAATAAATAAAAATTAGATATTCTATTATTATACTTATTCATTCTGGTTTTTTAAGATTTTTTCGTTTTACAAAGAGTAATTAAGAGTTATTTAAAAATTAAGACATATGATGACTGCCTTATGTTTAATACAATTATAATCCAAAGTTACAAGGGCTAATTTATTGTATTTTTTGAATACTAGCCGATTTAGTATAATTTGGAATTGATTTGAAGGCAACTTCGCAATTTTTTTCTATCAAGAAAATTTTCAGCAATCGTGTTTTTAAAACATATAATGACTCGAGTTAGTCCTGAACTTTGCTGTGTTTTTATTTCAAAGTGAGTATTTCGTTAACATTGATAATATTTAATATCGCTGTAAGTACTATCAGGGTCAGGCAGGATCATACGCGGTCTAAAGGCGACGCGGGTTCACAATTACCAATATTATGCGTGTTTTTGAAAAATCACTGTTATTAAACTACTACAGTTTATTCCTCAAAAAATTTACATAAATATTTTAAGGATTTTCTACTGACACCCACAATAGCCAAGCGCGAAGAAAGGCCCGGAGCCGTGCTCGACGATATTTCGCAGTGTTTTTTTTTATTTTTTTATTATATTTAAATTTTTTCTGTAGCCAAAACGGATAGATATTTAGATAATACATTTTTTGGTATAGTTTTCATATAAAAAGGTGATTGTATAAAATAGTAATACGTATTATAAAGGTAAATTTAGGCAAATTTAGAGGTATGTTTGTGATTTTTCTCTATCGAGGCAAAAATCCTCAATCGTGTTTTGACTATTGTGGGTGTCTGTACAAAATCCTTAAGATTTTATGTAATTTTTTTGAGGAATAAACTGTAGTAGTTTAATAACAGTGTTTTTTTAAAAACACTCACAGTTTCCTTGGCTCTGAACTGGCGGGGCCTTAAGATCATTGCAGTGTCATCTCATCACACCAGCGACCACGCTGGCGCTTGCCATTTGGGATCCAGTTTTGCCGTTTTGTCCATTATTCTTGAGATCCCTAACCACGTTCATCAATATGCTAATAAAAAATTAAGTGGCTGAAACATAGAAACAACGTTATTACACATAATGCATATTCCCTAGGCTACAGTTAAGTAGCATGAAAATTGAAATATTCGCAGGAACCCTCACCATATTTGTGGACCGGAACTGAATTTCAAATAGGGTTTATTCATTTGACACTGCTTTAAAATTGCACGTTTCAACTCAGCATTTTTATTAGCCGCTTTCCTCTTTGTAACGGGAGCGCCCCTTTCACAACGAATTTATTTAAATTCTTAAAAGAAATTTAGATTTTCTTTGTGTTCCTCTAGTAACCATTTCGGAAGTATTAAGTGAGTTGTTTCAAGTTACAGTTTGTTTTTTTTTTTGAGAAGATAATTGTTCCTGGGAATGTTGGCAGAATCAGTGCTTGATATTAATTAAAATGTGTTCCCTCCTAGTCGCGTCCCCTTGATGAAGTGGTAGTGGAGTCCCGAGGGAGGCGGGGCGTCACCGGGCCACATAAAACATGCACGCCGCGGCCCTGGTTAATAGCCGCAACTTAGCGTCCGTGTCGTTTATGTTACACCACGCTTTGTATGCAAATTAGGGTTGACTATGCTTTCATCTTGAACACTGATAAACTTCATTAATAAAATCTGCTACATGCGCGTTGGAGAGTTGTAGTCAGGCAGTAGGTACTTACTTGATTTAAAATCTGCATATTTGCTTACCTTCTCAAAACGAATATTAATAAGAGTTAACCCCTCCAAATGTCAGGCAATGATCGTAGGTAGTTCGAGACAGATTGCACAGATTGATACTAGTCATATCCAACCCATCATTTTCAATAATAATATTATACCTTTTTGCAACTCTGTCAAGAACCTAGGATTAAACATAGATTCCACGCTTGGCTGGACCACTCATATAGCCGCAATTAGTCGTACAATCACTGTTAGTCTTCAGCAATTGAACCGTCTAAGGAATTTTCTGCCTTTTAAAACAAAGGTCTTACTTGTACAGGCTTTAATTTTTCCAATCTTTGACTATGCTGATGTGTGTTATTCTGACCTCAACGTAGACCTTCTCAATAAACTTGATCGGCTCCTTAATAACTGCATTCGCTTTATCTTCTGTCTTCGAAAATATGATCATGTGTCTTCTTATCGTTCGGAACTTAATTGGCTTCCTATCCGCCAACGCAGGGAACTTCGGTTACTGTGTACTCTCTTTTCGATTCTTACGAATCCTGATTACCCTCAATATTTAAAATGTAAATATAACTACCTTTCAGACACTCATGATCGACAACTTCGTTCTAATAAGACCCGTCAGCTTTTTATCCCCCTTTTTCGGACTAATTTCATGTCAAACTCATTTTCTCTTCAAGCTTCACGACACTGGAATTCTTTACCCGTTGATATTAGAGAAATTTCTACCAAATTCTGTTTTAAGAGGAAAGTCCACGCCCTCTTTTCAAACTCCCTTTCTATATAAAGTCATCATCATTCAGTTCTTCTTTTCTTTAGTTATTTCTTTGTTATTATATTTATTAGTATATGTATTGTGTAAGTAGGTATTTACTCTGATATATTTATATATAATATATACATATATATATATATATATAATAGTGTGTATGAAGTACTTAGTATTTTTGATGTAAGTATATAGGTATTTATAGCTTTTGCGCCGCACAATTTTCTCTGCTTATCCCTATGGTTGACTGGGAGAAAATGCTCTTAGCATTAAGTCCGCCATTTGTTAAAAGTATATTTATACTTTGGACAATAAAGTTTGATAAATAAATAAATAAATATTTTATAAGGAGCATGTGACTTACATTAAGAAAATAAACGGGCAAGTGCGAGTTGGACTCGTACATATAGGGTTCCGTAGCTCTTTACAATGTTTTAAAACGCTGGAGAAACACGTTTCTTGTATGACGACCCCCTTTAGTTTTTAACTTTATCTTATTTTTAGTATTTTTTGTTATAGCGGCTATAGTAATACGTAATCGGTAAAAAATTCAAGTATCTAGTTAATGCCATTATAAAGATCTATTTAAAAATGCTAAAAAAGCACGTGTTTTGTATGACAACCCGCTTTGATTTTTAACTTCTTTTATTTTCAGTATTTGTTGTTATAGCGGCCACAGTAATACATAATAGGTGAAAATTTCAAGTATCTAGATACTACTGTGAAAACCAATTATAACCCTAGATATATGCAATTTCTTTAAAGTTACAATTTTTTTCCGAAATCTGACATGACGTTTTAAAATAAAACGTCGACTACGTTTGTATGGGAAACTCTGATTCTGTCTTAAGTAAGGGGACTCTTAAGAGATAGAGCCTTGTGACAGACGGAAAGACAGCGGAGTCTCAGTAATAGGGTCCTGCCTTTGGGTACGGAACCCTTAAAAAATATGCTGAATTCTGGACGTTACTAAATATACAGAGCCCAACAAAATAATAAATACTGAAACTGAACATGATACTGAAATTTTTTTTCCAAGGAACATACTCGTATGTATATCGAGATACAAGTAGACGTTATACAGGGTGACTTTTTAAACACTGTCCAAATTTTTGGAGTAAGTTCTTTAAGTGAACTACTTTCTATAAAAAGTTATTAAATATCGATAAAAAATTTTCAACCTCCCATACAAATCAGCGCTCAGACAGACTTTTGTATGGGAGGACGAAAAATTTTTATCGATTTTTAATAACTTTTTTATAGAAAGTAGTTCAGTATCATGGTCTGAACTTGCTCCAAAAATTTGGACAGTGTTTAAAAAGTCAGCCTGTATATAAAGGATTAACTTAGATTAACTACCTATATAATTAACACTGAGAAAAAAAACCTGCATAAAATGCAACCTACATCAGTCAAAAACATAATCTCCATTTTGTGCCGCCGGTTAAAACGAGTTTATTACCAATCCTTAGCTCGTCTGTAGAGCTCTCGAGTGATGCAATGTTTCATTCCAGCGGCAATATTTCCTCCCCTCGTAGTCCTTCGCAAACAACACTTAAACGCCCATTTATCCCTACTTTATATTGATCCCTTAATTGAGACTTAGCTATACAAGATATAGCTAGAGATATTTTAAGCCTTTTTTGTCAGTCTCGTCACTTCCATGCTAGGATATGCGTCTAGGAGATAAGAAAAATACTTTAAATATACCAATTCAACTCAACTCAATTCATTTCACTTAAATTCACTTCAATTTACTTCAATTGACCTCAATTCCCCTCAATTAAACTAAATTCAATTCAATTCAAATATCTTTATTATCACAGGATATTTATCATAAGTATCTTATAATAATATTTGCACAAATGTTGACGTCAAATCGTAACTTACAACTTAGGTCTCTTCAAGCTGCTTCTCTTTTACAGCTGGTATGTTAAGGGTATCAACAACAGATATAGCAAACCTATCTATAGAGTCTGAACTACCTGCATGTTTTAGTTTTATCAGTGTGGTTCCCGGCAGAGTTCGTTATTATGGGTAGGTATGTTCCTTCCACGTTATATATGTACGTAGGTAAACAGGGTTACTTTTTAGGCACCGGCAACGTTTTTTGAAAATTTGATGAAAAAATTTAGTCCGCCCATACAAAATCCATTTGGCCGAGCACTGATTTGTAAGGGAAACCGATATTTTTTTTTCGTTTCTCTATAATTGTTTTTATGGAATATGATATATGCTTATGCATAGAAGTAAAGCTACAAGAATTTAGGTGCTTCCACGGAAATTGCGTGAAAAATTCAAGTTAACCTCGGTATGGAAGAAACGCAACAACATTGTACAAAAAGGCATGGCATGGCTAATAAATAAAATGTCCACGTTTCCCGCCTTTCCTTACGTGTCACTCCTCTTAAGATGCAGTGATTCGTCACGCGGTCAAAGAACCATTAATTTCTATAGAAAATGTACTGAAAGCACTTTCGATAACATCAAAACTACATTAAGCTCGTATTTTCACATGTATTTCTAATATATGATTTCTAAGGATTTCCTGTTTTTTTTTTTAACTTCGCAACTTTTTTGGTTTCAAAGATTGGCTAAAAGAAATCGCTTTTGTAAAGTCCACCTTTGTAACTTTTTTTTAACCTTTTTTAACCCCCAACAAAAAGAGGGTGTTATAAGTTAGACGATAATCTTTCTGTCTGTCTATCTGTGGCATCCTAGCGCTCGAACGGATAGACCGGTTTCGATGCAGTTATTTTACGAGAAAGCAAGTTCCTTTGCGGTAGTTCTTAGCTATGTCACAGAATACAGTAAGAGTAAACAGAAGGGACTCTTCTAAGGTACGCGCAATATACGTCCCCGTTCCCCGCACCCGCACCTCTCCCCCGGTTCTTGACGGCCAACGTGAGAAATCGAGGCGAAAACGGGGGAGAGGTGCGGGGACGGGGAACGGGGACGCCTGGGTGACGCATATTGCGCGTACCTTAGAAGTTTCCGGCCTGTGGCTATGTTTGATGAAAATCGGTTCAGCCGTTCGTGTTTTGGCTTTGTGGGTGTCTGTAGAAAATCCTTAAGATTTTTTATGTAAATTTTTTGAGGAATAAACTATAGTAGTTTAATAACAGTGATTTTTCAAAAACACGCACAGCATTGCAAATTGTGAACCCACGTCGCCTTAAGTTAGTATTCTTTAAAACAAGTTTAAAATTACTTTGGGGCTAGCTCAATCAGTGTGAATTGTCCGTATCTATTTATTTAGGTATTTTATTTATAAGCCGATCTAGAGGTATATATTTTTCTACAGTCATCAAAGTCCAGAGCGAGAATAAGCGTTTAATCGATGGCATTGTCCTCGACTTAGTTCAAAGTGTCATTGATAGAATCGTCTTGGACCCTGTGAATCGCTCATGGAGCAGCAGATATCAACTCCCAGTCACTGGAGGTTTACCAAGGATTAAAAACCGGCCAAGTGCGAGTCGGACTCACGCACCAAGGGTTTCGTACAAACCTGTAGGTAGATAATTGAAAGTTATGGTAATTTTATTGCTATTATAATGTACTCGTAGAAAGCTGGAGGGCATACATTTAAGACATTGATCTCTTTATCGGTTCAGTAATCCTTTAAAGCTATTGCTTCTTACCAAATTTAAAGATTCTATGTCAACGGAAAGTAGCCTTTAGATTTTGATTCCCTTGCGAGTAGTTACAAGTTTCAAAATACCTATGCGGTATAAATGGTTTTACATTTGCGTTTTTGCAAAAAAGACTTTTGCCGTGGTCCAGTGATCAAGGCGTCTGCCTTGTGATCCGGAGGTCATGGGTTCAAATCCCACTGGGAAGCATACTTTGTGAAAAGTTGTTTCCAGTCTGGTTAGGACATTGCAGGCTTTAATCACCTGATTATCCGAAAATAAAGATGATTCCGTGCTTCGGAAGGCACGTTAATTATTATAGTGCAAAGCGAAGCGCACGAGACTCTACTGAGGACCTGAGGTTTCGTCCGTGTGAAAATAACTTGTGTCTGCTCGCTCTGGGATCTTTTTTTATTTTTTATTTATGGCTTGACGCTACTGCGTATTTAGCCAGGAGCAAGTTAATAAAACGTGGGAAATTCTTTTTTCCTAACAAGTTACAATCAAAGTTTGGTGTAGGCCTTTGATTGCTTTAAGGGAGCTTCTGGCGACAAATCTGTACGAGTCCACTGGTTTTCATAGCCGATTGAGTGGCGGACGACGCCCGAAGACGCCCACACAGTCCGCGAAACAAATATCACTACAGCCGTACTATGACTGTCCACTTTAACTATTTCACATTATTGTTCATGAGCATGAGCATTTATAACACCAAACAACACCAATTTCATATTATAAGGTCCACTAAAATCAATTTGCAAAATAATTTAAAGAAAACCCCAACCAAACACTTTGACATCCCGCCAAAAACCCTCTGGGATCTTGGACTATAGTGTTATTAGTTGAAGGCTGGCCGTCCACGGTCTTAATATTCAGATGCTGAATTTCAGATTCTAACTTTCTGTACGACCGCCGCCGCCGCGCGCTTTCATGCAGCATGCTCAATTTTGACAGTTCTTTTTTGTTTGTTACGTTTGTTTGTGTCATTTCAATTCAAACGTGCACTCCTTGGACGACAGATCCAAAGGGCAAAAAAGGGACCTGTAATGATGTTTTTGTTTCGTGTTTTCTGTGTAATGTTTCACAAAATTACGCGCAGGAGACACGCCTTGAGATACACGTATATAATTAGTTAAGTTATTATGGATAAAAAATTATACTCATCGCATTGTTATTAAAAAAATTAAACGTGGAAAAAGAAAATAATTGAATTCATCCCGTTAATTTTTTTGAACAGGTTAACATGGACTTATACAGGCTGACTTTTTAACCACCAGCCAAATTTTTGGAGCAAGTTCAGACCACTACTGAACTACTTTCCATAACGAAAGACTAAATAAAAATTCGTCTTTTCATACAAATCAGTGCTCAGCCAAATGGATTTTGTATGAGAAGCCAAAAAATGTTTACTAATTTTTAATAACTTTTTGTATAGAAAGTAGTGCAGTATCATGGACTTGTTCCAAAAATTTGGCTGGTGCTTAAAAAGTAAACCTGTATATCTTATAGAAATAATAATATCATATTACGTCAATACTCCGACCGATTTCTTGACTCTCACATACATCACAAATTCACCACAGCGTGTCAGTTCAGTCAGCTACCTTAAGCAAGCATAGCATCTTGTTAATTAGATATTTATTGTATTTATCAACACAATAAGCAGTGGCGTAACTACAGGGTGGCAAGTTGGCAAAATGCCACGGGCCCCCAGCCAGAAAGGGCCCCCGGGCCGGGGGGCAGTTTAATTTTTTTATTCCTTATATTAAAAACAAAAAACTCGAGATAGGCTAGGACAGGATAGGACTTGTATCCAGGCCTGTAAAATAAAAGTGTCAAATAAAAATGTGTCTCAGTTAAATATGTACTTTTAGGTACCTTTCATTTAAACCTTTAATAATTAGAAAATCAAGTAAATTTATTTTGAGGGGGGGGGGGAGTTCATCCGATGAATTTGCCACGGGCCTCGAACGGTATAGTTACGCCACTGACAATAAGGCATAAAATATCTAAGAATGATACACAAAAGTGAGATTAAAAAGGTCATCGCAATATAATACATATACCTACTAATAATAGGTATATTATTTATTTTTTCATTAATAAAAAATGTCTAATCTTTTACAAAACAAGCATTTATTTATCAAATATTTTAAAGAGTTCAGAATCTAAATTTCAGCACAGTGCTCTATAGAAATTTAAGGAAAGAATGCGTTTAATTTTACTTTTCCCAAAGAGGGTTTTTTTTATTTATCTTAATTACAGAGAAATGTAACAGGCGGACTTAAGGCGAAGATATAGGCAAATGGCCTTGAAGTGTGAAATAAATTGTTAACTCGTAAATATGGTCCATATAGCTCTTCGTCATGCACTAGATAGCCCTTTAAAGTATTTTATGAACTGCCGTTGAAACTATTATTGGTGATCCGTCTAGCTTTAAAACTTGCCGTGGCCACTTTTGGCGGAGGCAAGTTTTAAAGCTAGACGGGCTAATGTAAATACTTTCAACGGTGGTTTATGAAATAATTTAAAGGGCTATCTAGTGCATGACGAAGAGTAATATGGAAATTATCTCCATGTTTACGAGTTAACAATTTATTTCAAATGAGGGCGCCACTTCAAGGTCATTTGCCTATATCTTCACCTTAAGGCCGTTGGCCTTTTCTACCAGTCAACCTACAGGTGGTGCTGAAATTAGATCATTTCGGAAATAGTGTAAAAACTGAAATGCTTGAACTAGAAACACTTACTACAATATAAACCTACCTACATACTTAATGATAATGATAAAGGTTGACGTCAGGCGGCCGGTCGTAAAACTATAGCCAAATTTTTAATCTCTTCCTGCTATTTCTTCTTCAACACAAGGTCTTTGGCAACCTTGGGTGACCATTGTGACATGCATGTAATACCTATTTGGAGAAAAGAAAGCAGGAAAGCGCACCCCGGGCTCCGAAGCAGCCCGGTTAGCCCGGTTGGGCTAACCTCAAAGAAACTTTTAAATGTGGCCGTCAATCGCCTCGCACCCGCTGTGATTACCTACAGAAATCGCAGTGATAGATAAATGCTATTCAAATGTGTTGCTATGTGAGTGTGTTATAACGGTCTGTTACCTTCTCATTGGCCGTTTTTTGTGGTGAGCCGGTGGAGTTGTAATCAAATAGAGATTATGAGCGTAGCTGTGTGAGTAAGTGGTAACATCGGTTTTCTAGCAAACGGGCAATTATAATACTTCTTCTTTTTGTGTTCTGTCAGGAATATTCACAGTCGAGCGACCGAAATCAAGATTTGCTATCTTATATATCCAGTATAGTCTAGTTATGTTCTGTAAATTGCTTGCCGAATAAAGTTTTTCTTTCTTTCTTTCTTTATTTATTTGAAATTCAGCATCTGAATATTCATACCGTGGACGGCAGATGTCGACGCTTCACTACGCAACTGTCGTCTGTCATACTGTCAGTGTCAGTCTGACTGTCAGTGTCAGATATCAGTCAAGAAGACTGTCACATCAATTTGGGTATAATACTCCCTAATTTTTTTCTTGAGAATTGAGAATCTTAGGATTTATTTTTTCTTGAGGATTTTGATCTATTTGAAATTGATGGTTTTAGTGAAATTATAAAGTAAGTGGTTCGATACGAGAAAATTATTAATAACTTACCTATTTACGAAAAGGACAGCAAACAAAATTTGTCCCTCGTCTCAAAGTGATCGATATTTATGTTTGTATGCATACTGGGATTATGCTTCTGCAATTCTTGTAACAATCGTATTATTTGATGTTATTCTAGTCCTAATAATTGGTCTAGTTGGTGTAGTTTACGTGCAAGATGAAGAGCCGGAGCCTGAATAAAAGGAAAGTGGAGAATGCGGACCGTCTTTACGCTGTTTTGGTTTTGAGAGCCAACCTTTTAATGCTTCAGTAAGTGTATAAATACTGATATTATTACAATACATACGAACATACATACATATTAATAAAATTACTATACTTAAGAAACTGTGTTGGTAATTATTGATAGCAAAAACACAATTATAAAATTTTTGTCTGTGTGTCTGTAAAACTGACCGACTGATCTTTAACAGGACTTTCACTGGCAGACAGTTACCTAATTTTGAAGATAGAAAAAAAAATTGTCAATTGTGAATTGGACTCGTACATGAAGGGAAGGAACTCCGTACAATGTTTTAAAATGCTGAAAAAAACGCGTTACTTGTATGACGACCCCCTTTGATTTTTAACTTATCATATTTTAAGTATTACATATACATTTATTAGGCGAAAATTTTAGGTGTCTAGCTAACTATTACGTTTAAAGAGATAAAGCCCTGTGACAGATGGAAGGATAGACTGACAGACAGCAGAGTCTCAGTAATAGGGTCCTGTTGACACCCTGTGGGTACAGAACCCTAAGAAGGATTTAAAATATACTTAGACGTGTTGCTAGCTGCTGCGCGCCTATTAACACATTGCTAGACACACTACATCTATAGACGTAGATCAATTGTTCTTTCTATTGTGACGTCTATAGACTTAGATCAATTGTTCTTTCTATTCTGACGTCTATAGACTTAGATCAATTGTTCTTTCTATTGTGACGTCTATAGACTTAGATCAATTGTTCTTTCTATTGTGTCTGGCTAAGTGTCCAGCTATGTGTTAACATGACTAAGATTCTGGCTCATTCCCTTGATTTTCTTTTATGATCTGCATGGGCAGAAAAGCTGCTGGTACATTCTGCATCTTTTTTCTGTCAGACCAGGATAGAAGAATTTTAACCGCATGATTAAATTAAGTTAAATTTTTTACGTTTCAGAGCTCAAATTTACAAACTTCAGCTGAAGAAAAAAAGATTGGGTTGACTCACAAGATGTGACTGTATTTTCAATATCTTTTTGTCTCGATGTTGGATCATAAGATATACTTAGGTAAAGTATTTAATTTTAGTACACAAGTTTTTCTTAAATAACTGTTTTCAATGCGCTTTAGGTAATGAGGGCATCACTGGACCCACTCGATTTTTAGTTTAAATGTTGTAGCTAGATGGAGCTACTAGTTCAAAAGAAGGTAGTTTCGTAGTTATGCTAAAAGATGGCGGTATAAGCATTCATTTTCTACAAACAAACGCCATCTCTGATTTTTCGTGGATACCGTCAGCCTAAGTACCTACATCCTTTGTATGGCTAGCGGGCGGAAAGTAGCGACATCAAGAAATAATACAGGATATTGGTTTTCTAGCAGAGAATGCTTTTTTGGATGAGTTTGTCAGTCCCCTTGCATTTGTTCGTCTATAATTAAAACCAAATAATTTCTCATTTCAGGTGGCACATCCCTCCAAGTGGGAATGTAAAATGTAACTCTTTATTGCTGGAAGTTCGTGCCATTATTGATCCTTCTGCAAATCCTTCCTGCTGCCAGTGTAGACAATTTCTACTGCTGGCTTTATCAAAATAGGGACGGCTGAAAAAAAGAAGGTTTATAACATGGATATGAAGTTTGTCCATTCTTTTTCAACTTCTTAACATGATTAATATGATTGTATTTGACATGCATGTAATGACATTGTACATGTAATTGACATATGCATAATATATTAAACTAAGAGTTATACTAGATCACCATAGTATAATGATATTAAAATAACAAAAACTGACTAGCATTGTCCATAAGCGGCCAAGTCTTTCTTAAGCTATATGTATGTTATGTCGTAAATAGAAATAATAAATAGATAAACGCCCCAAAGTAAGTTTATACTTGTGTTCTGTTAACTCAATGATTTTATAATAACTACATACAAATTAATTATGTAACACGTAACTTATGTTCCGAACAAACTGCAAAATCGTACAGTTGACATTTGGCCTGAAAGCACAGATAGGAAACTCCATAGAAGCAGAGTATCATTTATGCCTACACTACTGCAAAAGAAACTATACATCCGTGCATACGTCGATGCGTGTGTGATCGCCCGCTCTCGCCCCTCGACAAGGCGAGAACGGGGGAGAGATGCGGGGACGGGGAACGGGGACGCATATTGCGCGGCACCTTAGGAGATTCCATTCTGTATAAAATACTCTTATTAATTTCTGTGCTGAAAGTGTGTGTATCATGCCGTGGTGGATTTACCAGCAGGCTTAGTGGGCTGAAGCCTAGGGTGCAATTTGCCCCTTCCCCCGTGCCTCGCTCGCAGTCAACTAAGTGAACGCAAGGGCATCAAAACATCCCGTTGCTAGTCTACTGGGGGCGGCAAAATATGAATAATACTGGCGGTGAATTTGTAAATCCGACACTAATATGTCCTATACCTCTATTATAATTTTTATCACAATTTTCATAACAAAACGAACAGTCCCAGCTAATCATTGGATAGTCTCCATATCTCGCAGTGCTACCTATCTAGGTTTAAGATCTGCCGTTTCTTCCTCTATTGCAAATTTCTTCATGTGACTGGTATTGTAGCCAGATTGGCCAATGAGTATTTCCAATTGACAGTTTAAAAAAGTTGTCTTATGTTGTTAATAGAGGGCGCTGCACAGAGCACTTATGTCAATGTCACTCTTTGGAATAATGATCCTTGGAATAACGTTGAATATAGCCAGAAATCGTTATGAACTTGAGAATAATATCCCAGAAAAACATGCACGCAAACACGCTACGCTATCAAAACAGAAAGCAAGCGAACAGTGAGTGTGTGAAGTGAAATGAAATATCACTCTGACTGACCAATGAAAGTCTGATAACTTTGTTTGACATAATAGTCGGACTGCAGCGCGTGTTTCTTTAATGTCATTCGAAAATGCCCTCATTTAATTAAATGCTAAAGTCGGTAGCTATGTAGTTGTTGTGTAGTATTTAGGACATGTAATGTATTAGCAGATCTCATTAAGTTTTTGGCGGAAGTCAAGTTCCCTTAAATTATTTTGCAAAATGATTTTAGTGGGCTTTGATAATAATGTGCAATTGGTACAGTTTGTTATAAATGCTCATACTCATGAACAATATGTGAAATAGTTAAATTGGACAGTCATATCACGACTGTAGTGATATTTGTTTAGCGGACTTGATTCCCAAGATACAGGGTCTCCCTAGTTTGGGAATCATAGCAAACTCTTCTAAGTTTCCCAAAATTTGGTAATAAATGCATTTTTATTTTATTTATTTTTTTGTTTAGCGGACTGTGATGGGCGTCTTTAGGCGCCGTCGTCAGTCTCAATCGGCTATAAAAACAGTTGACTCGTATAGATTTGTCGCCAAAAGCTTCCTTGAAGCAATCAAAGGATCTACACCAACCTTTGATCGAAATTTGTAAGGAATAAAGAAACGAAAACTAAAGATAGGCTCTAAAAGACGCTAAAAGACTCGTATCCAAGGCCGTAAAATAATTCTTAAAAAAATTTATGTCTTAATTTTTATACATACATACTATCACGCCTGTTTCCCACAGGGGTAGGCAGAGACTATGGACCTCCACTTGTTACGATCTTGACAGACCTCTTTCGCTTCATCTACACTCATCAACCTCTTCATAGATGCCCTTCGGTTACGTGTACTTCTTACCTTAATTTTTATAATGATAATTAACGCAGTTTAATAAGCAGACTGAAGAAACTTAATTTTTTTTTAATAAAAGAAAGTCAAAGTAATCCTTGATAGGCATGATCATTCCGTGTAAGATATTAAAAAAACAGTGTTGTATGGTAACTGGGTCCAAAAAATATAATGTTCACTCCGTCAATTAGATTATCCAAAAATTATGGACCCATATTTTTTCGTTTGGCTAAGTAGTAAAATTTCACAAAGATACAGCGCATCGAAGTCACTGGTATGACTCTCCATTGATTCAGAGTAACATATATACCTACAACTACTACAAACGAAACAATTTATCTGTACACACGTCGATGTGTGAGTTTTATACTTAGGGTCGCACCGCAGAATTATTTTAATACTTACCTACTAACGAGTTCGACATATTTACGATTATATTTTTCCATACCGGAAGATTTGCGAACACTATGACGTAAAAAATATTCTGTTTTATATGTATTAAATGTTACAGGAAAGTCGGAAACAGCTACATAATATCACTTCACAAATATTTTTCATTATGTCCATTGTCCATTTCACCATTAGTTCACTTTACTGATTATTATTGAGTCATTTATAATGTAACGCACTAATTTCACTAATTCACTATTGTAATATAGTAATTTGCATATTCGGCGCAAAACTATACGGTAATTATATGAATAAATTCAATAAAAATAAACAAATGTTTATCACGCTTGATGATGATGACAAATTGACACGCACAGCATATCAAGTAGCAATCCGGTAATGTTACAATCTCGCTCTTGTGTATCTCCCGCCAATGCGAGAGAGCGAGAAGGGTATACAATCAAGATGGTTGCTGGGTATAACGTGAAATTATATTGTTGCTTTGCTTACCTGTTTTCATCATTTGGAAAAGTATGAAATATACGTTCTTTAGAGTATTGGGTGGATAAACAATTATTATACGCGCACCTTCTCACCATAATGGTTACTATTGGTTGACAGTGCTCAAGACAACACACGTCGCGTATTGCGTGCGGCTAGTAATTAAACCCTGGTTTGGAGCCGTCAAAGCTCACAAAGTGCGGGGGAGAGGTGCGGGGACGCCAATTTGCGGGAGACGCTGTGAGAGACCATTCTGTTTGACTCTTATGTATTCTGTGTCGAAGTTTAGGAGTGGGGGCGATGTAACTACGTTACCGTATAGTGAAAATCGTACTTGATCGTGACGTCATGCGAAATTAAAATGCGCTGTATCTTCGTGGAGAGTGTAGGCCAAATCCTCTGACTGCTCTGGCTAAGTATGGCTCTGAGAGTACTGAGAGGGTCGTGCTCCTGCAGTGGAGACAAGTAAGACCTGATGATGATGATGTATCTTCGTCATTATTTGCTGATCAGAGAAAAGAAAAAATACGTATACAATATTTTTAACAATCTACCAGATTGACACAGATGGGCCATAAAAACAATAATAATATTGTTTTAATTTTATTTAAGTATTTCATGAATACATCAACTTTACACGTTAATTCCTAATACAATTAGGTATTTCCTGTAATTTATTATCAAATATTTGAGACTGATTTGGTGAAAATTGAAATGTAAGACTGTGAAAGCTTTTGAGAAAAATTATTATAATATGACTGAAATCTTGTAGAAGGATATGAGACTGGAAAAAACCAAGCAGCGGGACTCCAACATCTGGTAATTAGACTATTATTGGCTATGATATAAGTTTATTAAACCGGAGGTTCATGCAATTAAGGATTTTAAAAAGTATGTTAATTTTGGGCCACTTGGGGCAGTCAGATTTAAATTTATAATTTTTATCTGATTGCCCCAAAAAAGGAGTGTAATGTTTTCAGGGTTCATGTTTGTATATGTCGCAGTTGAATGGTATAATCCGCTTATTCACTAAACCTCTAACTGTTTGGCATTACAGCTCGGTTTCGTAAAACAGGTTAAATAACTGACACCGCAGACGCAGAATGGCATAAGCGATTTGTATTCATCAATGCCGCGGCGCAAGACGTAAGATTGTAGATAATTTCGGAATTCTTCACAGCGTTCCGAGAGTAAGCTGTTTTCATCGAGAGATATCGGAGACATCGTTTATTATTTTGGGCTGCAAATGCTTAGGAAAAATAAAGCAGATCTTTAGCTTGGTTCCCATATAGTTATTTCGACGCCCGCCTCCCGGCAAAATGGAAAATTTACGTGAATTAAATGAAGGCCGAGAGAAACCGCTACGCCATTGAGATTATGTCGCGTTAACAAACTTTTCTGTATCCACTTGCATCGAACTTTGCATCATTCTTTATTAGTATTCTATGATGTTGGAGACTAGATTACATAGTAAGAAGTTGAATTGAGGTATTATCTTAAGGCCCCGTACGTCATAAATTTGTTTATAACATGCGCAAATGACATAGCAAGTGCGCAAGTGGTTAGCTGGTTTGTTAAACGTGACACATTGACAATCCAGCTGAACGATATTCAGCTGTTTAACAAAACCGAGCTGTAATGCCAAACACCTAGAGGTTTAGTGAATTAGCGGTTGATACCATCCAACTGCGACATATATACATGTTTGTATATGAGTTTATTATGAGGGCAACACTATCCTATACCTTCGCCTAAATAATCTTGTATTTGTTACTTATGAGCTAAAAGGTATGGTGGATCCAGTGATGCTCTAATATAAAAAAATAGACATACTGAATCCGAGCCTTCACCTTAAGAGGCATTTTACACTTGGTGGGCTGTCTCGGTCGCACAATCAAACATTTTTAAAGATTATGAAGAAAATAGTAATTTTTTAAAAGAGTTATATAATGAAATAATTCTTCTTCTTATTTAAGAGCTTAGTGGCTCTTGTCGGTGGAGTATGCGCCAAACTTCTCGGCTCTCTGCCTTACTTTTTAGTGCTTGATACGACATGACCCCTGCTTTTTCTTTCAGTTGGCCTACATAGCATGGTATTCATGAAATAATTATATCGCGAATATTTTAGACATCTTTTATATTGAGTAGACATTGACTACATCGTAAATTGATCAAATATTTAAAAGTTTTGAGACAGCCAACCAAGTGTAAAATGCCTCTTAATGGGAGGTATAAAAATGTTTTTTATTTTTTTTATTTTGCCTAGTAAAGTATGTCTGTTATGACACACATAATATGTATAAGTTTCTCCCTGTCACTCTTCTCAATATTTGACATTGAAAGAATGAGACAAAACTTTAAACTAAAAAAGGTTAGCATTTATATATTTTTATGAATACGAGGTTTAAAATATATTTAACTAGCAGCCTGCCTGGTGCATTATATATTATACATATTAAACCTTCCACTCGTTGCGTAGTTTAAAAGATCTAAGCGCCCATATATACAGAGGCATAGAGTGCGGAAAGCAACTTTGTTTTACGCTATGTATTGATACATAACTAACATAACTAATTGTTCTAGAGTTTAGTCAACAAAAGTGGTCCATGTAAAACCGAGGCAAATAAAAAAAATCCTAAAGGTTAAAAAATGCACTCTTTCTTTATAAACAGATTTTATTTTTATTTTTCAATGTTATTATAATTTAATTGAAGTGAAAGCTTCTTTAGGCGCGTTGGGCATTTTTTGGGAAAAAATCATTACACACGCGACACTGTTACCGTAACCGACACCAGCTTGTTCAAGTTTTCACTTCTGTTGGCAGGCCGGAGTACCACTGTTTTTTGTCTTGTAATTTCACTTTTATTAAACAGGATTCAAATGAAATAAAAAAATGTGTATTTTTAAATTTGCCGCGACATTTCATGGACAGCTTTCGTTGGGCACTCTATTCACTTATCCACCGGCTGACTGAAAGTGATTCCATTTTGGACAAGGCCGCCTTTGTCTGTCAAAAATGTTACGTAAGAGATAAGGGCTCTATTGTTGTAGATATGTGTTTTCGTAGTTTAACAAATTTATTACCTACAAATATACAAACTAAAGGTACCTATCTTCTTGTAACCTATACTTAAATGTGAATAAATGGTTATATCTATTTAAAAATACTAAAATGCTTTAATTTATTTGATACGTATTTTAACAAGTTTGTCCGCTATGGACTTTGTTTTTGCTCCGTGGAGTAGACAGAGGCGAGGAGGTATATCCCACTTGTCCCCAGTGGGGACATCCCTACATTCCCACTGGTGGCAAATGAGTCAATTTTTAGTTTAGTGTGTGAATGACTGGGAATTATTTATTATTAGTGTTCCCGGCAGAGTAGAATAGGACCACTTAGTCTTCCCGTGGATGTCGTAGAAGGCGACTTAGGAAACACAAGCTAAACAAAGCTTATTACATCAGTGAGACCTCTCCAACCCGTCTGGCCAGCGTGGAGAGTGTAGGCCAAATCCTCTGACTGCTCTGGCTATTATATGGCTCTGGTAGTACAGAGAGTCGTTCTCCTGCAGTGGAGAACTGGAGACTAAAACAGACCTGATGATGGTGACTTATTATTTCACAGTTTCATTCGTCTCCACTGGGGAATGGGAATTTTATAAAAGTCCGTCCCATTCGTCCCCAGGGAGCTCAAGGGCCTCTCTTAGGCCACATAATAAGACCACCTTCTTGTTAGTAGTTGTAGCCAAGGAGTTGGCCTTACAGGTGCGATACGGGAATCAGACTAGTTAGTGGTGACCCAACGCATCTCAAAGGTCTTGAGCATTCTTGGATGGTCTTACAATCTTATGCTCAAGACCGTGCGAAGTGAAGAAGGAAAAGCCGGAAAGCGGACCCCAGGCTTCGCGGCGTTGCAGCTGTGGATGCAACTGGGAATACGCTGAGATGAGAGAGAGAGAGAGAGTGGTGACCCAACGCCCATCCGCTTTTTGTTTGAAGTGTATACTTACTATTCTACCAATATACATTTTATTAAAATCAGTTGTGTGGTTTGTTTTTTAAAGGCTTCTTGGATCCTGAGGTCGTGGGTTCAAATCCCACTGAGAAGCATACTTTGTAAAAAGTTTTTTCCAGCCTGATAAGATATTGCAGGTTTGAATCACCTGATTATCAAAAATATAATAACAAATACCTACTAAAAATAAGATAAAGTTAAAAATTAAAGGGGTCTTTAAGTTTAAGTCTTCATACAAGAAACGTGTTTCTTCAGCGCTTTAACATAGTACAGAAGTACCGAACCCTTCATGTACGAGTCCGACTCGCACTTGCCCGTTTATTTATACCCTGTAAAGCTACGTAGGTATGTAACGATAAACATAACAAATAACTGAATCTACCCTTATAAATAGTTTTGGTACATTTTTTATACCCTGTATAGCTACGTAGGTATGTAACGATAAACATAACAAATAAATTAGGAAAAGCGGTGAAAAAAAGGGGAAAAGCGCTTGCAATAATCAACATGATTAATGATTGGTAACAAAAGGCATTCGGGCCAACAGAAGTTTTAAATTGCACCGAGAACAAAAACCACGGATCGAATATTTTCCAACAATGGCAAGCAATGCAAGCATAAGCCGAAATCGATCCTGTTGTTACGCGCCGCTGTTCGTAGCAACCAGTCCAAAGTCAGGCCAGTTGACTGTAAATACGTGCAGTGATGGATGACGAGAAATCTAAAGAAGAGGCGGACGATTGGAAGGTTTACGAGGTTTTATGCAGTAAAAGTCCATCAGAAATCGAAGTAAGTTACCTAAGCTTAAAAACATAAAAGGAAGTTTAGTTCTTTTCTGTCAGTATCTATATAAGTGAGAGTACTTCTTACCTATAAGCATACTAAAAGTTTTTGTTTTGATGACACAAATTTTCCCCAACACCTAGGTATTTCTTAAAATAAAAAATGTTTAGTGCGACAAATTAATAAGGCACTCACTTAGGTAATAAAGGGCCTAACAAAATATACCTAGCTACATACTGAACCTATTTTAAGGCTGAATTCAATCCATTAACATTGAACAACTTTTCCTAAGAACCATACCTATAATGTAATGTAATCAATCAAATATGAGATTGTGTGCAATAAACTTAAATAAATATCTAAATGTGAAAAGTATTTTTTAACCTCCCATACAAACTCGGATCAGCTGATCGGTCAATTTGTATGACGGGCCTAATTTTTTGAGTTCCGTACAAAAAATGAAAAAACGGAACCCTTATGGGATCACTCGTGTCGTGCGTCTGTCTGTCCGTCCGTCTGTCACAGCCAATTTGCTCCGAATCTACTGGACCGAATCAGGTGTAATTTGGTAGAATGGTGTAATCCTTTGACCCAAACACATATATGCAAAGTAAATAATTTTTTTTTAAAATAAGGGTAATTTTTGGGGATAGATTAGGAAATTAAAAAAAAAAATTGCAAACCTTACTGTCTCGTATATCAAATGAAAGGGCTCGAATCGTTATGAGGATCTCAAATATATTTTTGTTATTATTGTAAAATTAATAGTTTTGATTTTATTCATGAAAGGAGACGAAAATTCACCATCCCCCCCCCCCCCCCCCCCCCTTATATCCGAAACTACAGAGCCTAAAATTTTGAAAAAAATACAAAATATAGTTCATTGCTTGTAGATTACAGGAAAACCTATAAGAATTCAATCAATTGTACGGAACCCTCTCCACGCGAGTTTAACTCGCACTTGGCCGATTTATTCTTTTCTTATTTCAATATTATGTTCCTTGCGGAAATCTGTTCAGTATCATGGACTGAATCTACCATTAGAATAGTTTCAGTATATTTTGTTAGACATTATACTTATGTACCAAATAGGTACCTAGTTTAATTAAAGTACCTATATAGTTAGGTAATTAATTACCGCGCAATGGGATAAAATAACTTGGTAGGTAGGTTGACAGTGAATTTTACGCGCTTCGCTGACAGCCGTCAGGTGTACCCTGTCGGTGTACCTATAGCAGACACCAACACTGGTAGGTAGGTATACCTACCGTGGAATCAGTAAGATATCGAAAAGAAACTCATAGGATTTATATAATAGAAATCATGGTAAATACCTTCATACATACAAAGACAGAGTTAGTGGGTAAGTATCTACCTACATTATCTGGTAGTTAGATCAAAGAATAAATAATACTAACGTACAGAAGTCTCACTCAGCAAAGAAATGTCTACTCAATGTGGCTAGCGATATGGTTTAATTTAGCTCATGTCAGAACTCAGTTCGTATAGATACCTAGACATCCATTGCAAGCCAATTCCATTCTTATTACTCTGGACAAACGATTCGTATAACTAATTTTACCACCCGGAGGGGCCGCCTGCGCGCATAATAATAATGTAGGTACATTTTCGATACCTAAACACACAGGCCTGGTTAGGTCCTTCTATAAATGGTATATCATTTATCTGTCTTTGTATGTATGAAGGTATTTACCATGATTTCTATGATATCAGCTATGACTCTATGAGTTTCTTTTCGGCGTTTCTTCTCAAAAGTGGTCGTTCCGCAACGTTAGTAGTTTGTACCTTTAAGACATTCTCTGCGTAAGCGTAACTTCCATGCTGGTCTGAGAAAAAGAAACTTAAAATGTACCAGCTGCTTTTCTTCCCGCGCAGATCGTAAGAGCCGATCAAAGGAATGGGCAAAGCTAGCAACCCATCACTATTTTATTCCTTTTTCAACCTCAGAATTAGAATCATGTACTCGCATAAAATATGGTACGTACATAAAGATGTTCTTCATAATAAATAATAGTTCACATATTTTAGGTACCAAATATGGCATGCAAATATAAAATTAGTAGGGGAAGGGGGGGGGGGGGGGGCAAAATGGAACGGGTGGGCAAAGTGTAAACACACAATAACTAGGTACATTAAAACATATAGCTAAATAGACCCCAAATGCCGCGATGATGCTATTGAACTACGAATAATAAATTCTCTAGAAATGTAACACTCCTACATTCACCGCTTCGATTCTGATTCCATTTACGCAAACAAACTAACAGTAATAACAACGAAACACTCAAACATACACATAGACAAATATGCATGCGATTGGTCGCGACAAGGTCACGCTTCGTCGTCGGGTGGGGGCGGTCACCGCAACGAGCGGTGAGGTACAACGCGTGGCTTTGGTACATTTTGCATAACACTATGTCAAGTATGGATTATTAATTGGTCCAATGGTTGACTGGCAGAGAACGCCATAAGGCGTTAAGTCCGCCATTTGTACACTTTTTTTATGTGCAATAAAGTTTAAATAAATAAATAAATAAATAAAATGTTTATGAAAGGTGAGTTCTGTGTTTTTCATGTCTGTATGGCTTCTACACTACTTTACGGCACATGACGGCATTTTTGATGAATCAATAATCGCAAAAACACAGCAATATTCTCATAGGAAACTTTTTGCGACGCAACCGCACGACTCGAATGTCACAGCGAACTGTCGCGCCGCGCGGTTAATATTTTAAGCCCCGCCCGCCGCGGTACATATCGCGTAGAATGATTTTTCGTGATTGGTTACGCTTCTATGGATTATTATTCGTAGCTATTAAAGAAGTGTTTAACGACCCCGATGATGTTATTGGATAGAAGTATTTGATGTCTCTCCCGATACCTTAGAAACTCATTATACGTGATATTTTGGTCAAATTCGCTTTTGGTCAACGTTTTGAAAAAAAAATTAATAACATTGGGAACCCTGATCTTGGGTGCTAAAATTAGACCTAAAAATTAGATTAGGGCTCAAATTGTCAGGAATTTTGGTAACTTTAAAAAATAAATATATAGACGCTTTCTCGTCAGAGCCTTCCTATGCCGTTCTTTTGCACAAAAGTAAAAATCTTTAGCGGTTTTTGAGCAATAAATAAACGCGCTTACATTTCAGAATGCTGCTTTTCTGGATAAATACTGATAGATAGATAGATAATTATTTATTGATATCAAAAAGACACACATAATTACACTCACGTTACATAAATTCAGAAGTTCATAATACAATAATATTTAATAACAATAAAACATAGCATGTAAGGTAGTATGTGTGCCGCAGCGATAGCAAAGGGTTGTGCCTCAGCGAAACGTTTGCTCATATAGAACAAACCACTGGTTTTCAGCCACAACCATGAGATCCACGGGGACGCTGTCTAGGTGCACCCAAACAACAAACCAACAAAGCAAGTTTACTGCAATTATTGCAATTTCAGCGTTTTTTTTTTGTACGATATGACTTATATCTATATTAGGCCATAAAGTAATGTACAAAAACATAATATACCTACTTAAATCGAATTATACCGTGTGGGTGGAGTATCAAATAAAGGGGCTTTAAAAACACATTTCAAAAATATATAGGTACATTATTTATTTATTTATTTAACTTCATACACAAATACAAGTGTAATGGCGGACTTAAAGCCTAAGGCCTTATCCACCAGTCAACCAACCGGGTGATGTTGAGAAAGACAAGGATAGTGCAAAAACTCAAAAAGAATGTGGTGAAAAATGAACCAAGTATACTTAAATATGTAATAATAAACCATAAACTACATACAAATAATACACACTATTATTATACTAAGATATACTACTCACATATACTAAGTACATACACTAAGAACTATCTGACAGTGGTTTAAGAAAATGTGCTTTCACCTGTTTTTTAAATGAAAAGCGGGTTTTAGCCTTCCGAACATCAACTGGTAAGGCGTTCCAGAGCTATAAAGCTCTATATATTATTAGCTGTTGCTCCCTGCTGTGCTTGCGTTAACTGGCTAAACGTAGATACTTTTTGGCTAGAAATATTTCCATAGACGGGTTTTAGTTTTTAAAATTACCTTTATCTTGTTATAAATACTTTCAAGTAGTAGGTATTACCACAGAATAAGTATTAGTAGATACACACGTACAGAAGTCTCACTCAGAAAAGAAATTCAAAGAAATATCTACTCAATGTGGTTAGCGATATGGTTTAATTTAGCTCACGTCCGAACTCAGTACCTTTTCGTTTAGATATCTAGAAATCTATTGCAGGCCAATTTCATTCTTATTCCTTTGGACAAACGATTCGTATAACTGAATTTACCACTCCGGACTGGCCGCCGCGCGCATTGTAATAATGTAGGTAAGTATAGTTTCGATACCTAAACGGGGAGTGACACTCTGTGGAGTGACACAGGCTTGGTATCTTGTAGCTTCCAAACTAATACTTGCCCTGACAAACCCGCTGCCACAAAACAAAAACAATATCGTATAAAAGGTACCTACCTAATAATATCTAAGTACCTACATAACATAAATTATTTACGAGTCGTTACGTCATTGACTACAGGCACAGTATAACTACAGGGAGACAGCTTCGTGCCTCGTACGGATCTCTCTGACGTAGGTACCTATTATACGAACTGTAAGTTTCGATCAAGTCATAGCTTCATTCCTTTCGTTACAAAGGTTTTTTTTCAAAGACAAGTCCCCTATATAGAACACAGTCGTCACGACCTCGTTATCTAAGCAATAAGCGAAGGAAGTAACAATTCGATGGGGAGGCTTGGTGCAAGCTTTGAGGACTGGTGACCCGAGGCAGTCATTGCTTGGGGCGCCAAGTTTGAGACGTTGCATTAGTTGGGATAAATAAATATTACAACGTGGAAGGGACCCGTAATAAATCGAACCACGGGCTATACTAGATCATTATAGAATAATGAAATTAAAGTAACAGCCAAAGAAATTAAAAAAACATTCCCATACAAATCGCCCGGGCGGTTGCACACTTTTGTATGGAAATGCCGAATTTTTTTTTGTTCTTTGGCTGTTATTTTAATTTCATTATACTATAATGATCTAATATAGACCATGGTTCAATTTATTACGGGTATGTCCCTTCGACGTTGTATAGTTGATATGAATATAAATATGAATTCATTACATATTTGAATCGGTTCCAACCTGAATTACCTACCTAGGTACGTAAAAAGTCACCAGAGCGAAGACTTATCAAGGTGCGGGATGTGAAAATGGACCTAATCATTTTACGTAAGTCCATAGGTAGGTAGGTACCTACTATAAATTTTGGTTGACACATTCAAAAACATTATTTTAGTTATTTCTTGCCTATTTGTTTTTTTATTACTTTGAAGTAAGTTTTTTAAATATAATTACTTCGTGGTGAGAGCCAGAAAAGAGGAAGTGTTTTTTACGTTTAAAAAAATGTTGGCACTTAGTTCCACATTGTCATCTTACTCCATGCGACTTGCAGCAAATTACATAAGGGCGCGCGGTATTGCTGAGCTCAGGGCTCCAGGTTGGCTACTGCCGGTCTGCTCCAAAGTAAGTAGCGTCATAGCGTGTAAGCTTACCCGCGCAGTGAGCAAGCAGATATCGTGACTCCGGCTTGAAAGCGACCCATAACACGCTACTTTTCAAACATGAACCGTTTTAGCCCCGTATTCGTCTTTTGCACGCCAAATCACACTGTCTTCTTGCGTACCCACAGGAAAAATACCATTATTATCATCCAATATGGACTTTTGTAAGTAATTGAAGTAATTATAAGATATTAATGGGCAACGGACAGTATTTCAACGATGGTCTACCTGTTATGGAGTTTTATTAAAGGAAATATTTTTTGCAGATGGAAGCGGATGTTGCTAATGACGTAGTCACTGCCTTGAGAAGTGATCTTGCTGGTCTTCAATACAAGCGGGATAAATTGATTTCTGAAGTACGTAACGATTCATTGTCGGAATTTGATGTACTTATCGCTTTATTCATGCTGTATTCATAAAAAATCTCATAAGAAAATATCGCACTTCATCAGTTATACCGGGTCTAACAAAATATACTTAAACTACTCGTATTTAAACCCTTAAAATGGATTCAGTCCATGATACTAAACAACTTTCCCAAAGGATTGTATATCAAAATATGAAAAAATATTTTGGCCTCCCATACAAGTTGACCGATCAGCTGATCAGAGTTCGTATGGAAAGCCAAAAATATATTTCACTGACTTATAATATTACAAAAACGAAAACATAAGTCAAGTGTGTTTTTCAGTAGTCGACTGATTTTTATGTCCATTGCAAAAAAATGGCTACTATTTTTTATATAATCGACAGAAAAAAAAATTACTGCTGATAGAGGAGAGCAGCTTTTTATGAATAAAAGGGTTTATGTGTATGATAACAAACTTACTTATATAGGTATATTTAACTTGATACATTTTTACAGAATACCGATCTAAAGAACCAAATGCTTTCCCGAGATCAAAGGATATTAGAACAACAAGTGGAGATCGACCACTTACGTGAACAAAATGCGAGACAAAATGCTATCATATCATCGCTCAGAAAGAAAATTCAGGATTTGGAGGAGATACAACGGAGCTTACAAACGTCCCAGGGCAGAAGCGAGGTCACGGTGCAAACTCTGCAACGCGACAACCGCTACTGCGAAGAGAAAATCAAGGATTTAGAAAAGAAGCTACGCTCCCTAGAACTGGAATGTCACAATGAGGAACAGCAAAAAGAAAACGCACGTTGCCAGTTTCATGACCTAGTGCGACGACTCTCAGCGGCTTTGGAATTTGATTTTTGTGACACCACTCACAGCCACTCCCCTGAAACACTCATTATCAAGGCTGCAGAACTTGTTCAAGAAATCACCAGACTCAAAAATAAATGTATGAACACAACGGAAAATTTATCTACAGTTGAGCAAGATCTAAGGAGCTGCAGGGATGCTTTGGAAAGAGCGAATGCTGACAAAGATATGCTGCAGCGGCAACTGTCGTCCCAAATGTTGGATATAGAAAGACTCAGGCAAGAGAAAGAGTCTCTGGCGGTCTCGAACAGAGTTCTGGAGCGGGAACTCCACGAAGCTCGAGACAAGTTGTCGCACTGCTCTAAGAATCTCAATGTGGTGACCGATAATGTCAATCAAAATGAATCAATAATCGTGCAATTGAAAGGTAACTAGGTATAATATATCAGATTCTATATTATTTTTAATGACTAACTAAGTAGGTACTGGGTACCTACCTGATACAGCTTTTTCTTTGATTCCATTCCTGTGCTTTTCAAGAACTTTCGTAATCATGGCTAGCCATTTCATAACCACGAGGCTGCACTATACCTGCGTTAAGCTATGTCAGATGCCTTAAGTCAGCTCGTATCTGACACCAGTGTTGGCCACATACACGCACGAAAGAAAGAAAGACTATACTAGGCTAGACTTCCTCGATTATCTTTATTTTACTTGTATTATTCAATGCTTCAGTCAGTTAATTCTTCCAGAGGATTTGCGACACAGGGAAGAGAAATATCAAAGGCTGCAGGCCGAGTTCCGCAACACAATGGAATCCCTGGCAATTCTGCTGAGCCTGCCGACCCGGTTTGTGGAGGCTCACGAGGCCACTATCAAGGATCGCATTCGGGAAATACTCAGCGAAAACAAAGACAGAGCCGTGGTAAGCTATTCGATGTAGCTACTGCTGTAACAGTTGCTTTGACTGACTACCTCCATAGTCAAAGCGTTTGCCTTGTGATCTGGAGGTCGTGGGTTCAAATCCCACTGGGAAGCATAATTTGTGAAAAGCTGTTTCCAGTCTGGTTAGAATATTGCAGGCTTAAATCACCTGATTATCCGAAAATAAAGATGATTCCGTGCACGTAAAGCTTTGGGTCCCGAACGCCATCTAGCGTTTATTTAAAACCTATCCAAGGATTGGTTCTGGTTTACCCTTCGGGTTGCGGAGGTCAGACGGCAGTCGCAAACCAGTAACTTCGTCAAATCACCTAGGTATGGTAGCGGACCCCAGATCTGAAGCGTTACCGCTGAGGATACAACCGGAAATTGCTGGGATGATGACGGAGGGTCCACCCTTAAAATAGTTTCAGTATATTAGATGTTATTATAAGGATGTCGTCAAGAAGGAACAAGGAAGGGCATTCATCCCCTAGAGATTAAAATTAGGTATTTTTAGAGGAAATAGGAGCAGGAATCCGGGGGAATTGTAATTCGTAAATAACCGGCAATGCTAAAAATACACATTTAAAGTAAGATACACTATCACGTCTTTATCCCTAACGGGCAGACATAGCCTAGCCTGGTTTTCTCCGCAACCCAAAGGGTAGACCAAAACCAATCCTAGGATAGGTTTGAACAGCGTGATTTGAACCCACGACCTCCGGATCACAAGGTGAACGCCTTGACCACCACGGAGGCAGTCATGTTTTTTCTTGACGATACCCTTATATATTTTATAGGGTTTTTTAGGCATTCAAGATGCAGTACTAAAGTACTCAAATTAAATTAGCAGTTTTTTAACAACATTATAAAGCAGGACTTGAACCCAAGACCTTGGTCGACCAAGGTCGCGGGTTCAAGTCCTGCTCACGTGGAATTTTTTCTCCATTTCTTATTTCGCTATTTAATTTGGGCACCCTTATATATTTCAATACTGTTGGCAGCAAATAGAAGCACTACGTGACAAGCTGGGCTCGGAGTCCCAGCACTTGAGCAGAACAGCTCACATGCACGAGCAGGCCACCACGCGCGTGCGCATCTTGGAGGACGAGCGAAACATGTTGGAAGCCAAGGTTCACAAGCTAGAGGCCGAACTGAACGCCGTCGAGCTCGCCAGGGATAACCTACGGAAAGACAAATCCGATGTAAGTTTATGGGTTGGGACGCGAAGAGCACGAACAACATTTTCTTATGCTGCCATCTTTTTTGTCGCTCAATTGGTGATACTGCCGCATTCTGTCGCTGTCTCTTGCTCTTGCAAGTGACAGTTCTGGGCGACCGAAAAGGATCATCAGGACTTAAATCTCCACTGCAGGAGAACGACCCTCTCTGTACTACCAGATCCCTACTTGACCGGAGCAGCCAGAGGATTTCGCCTACACTCTCCATGCTAGCCAGACGGGTTGGAGAGGTCTCATTGATATTTTTTAGCTTGTGTTTCCTAAGCCGCCTTCTACGACATCAACAGAAATATTTGAAGTGGTCTGGTCCTATTCTACTCTGGCGGGAACCACACGGCTATCACACAGAAAAGGATATTAGCTACCTATGCGAACTAGGTACCTTTTTGCTTGTTGTTTGCTGGTCACGTCACCCGAATGCTTGATAATCGCAGGGCGAAGATTGTCACTGCTCGACGCTCGCCTCCTACAGCCTATTTTAGTTCACAGCTGGACTATTACGCCTCTCCAATAAGGGGGAATTGTCCATAATCACCGAAGCCACACAAGTTGGTGATGGCAGTAGATGGTATAAAACCTTTGCACAGACACTGCTACCCGTTCTCTGTTACCTATACCTTCCTTAGTCGCCTCTTACGACAGCCGTGGGCAAGGAAGGCGGTGAAAAATCGTATTCTGTTTTCATCGTAAGGCCAAAAGAGTCACTGACTAGATGATTGAAAACGGGCACTCGGCCGACCCAGTGCGACAGAGAAGAATGGAGAGGAAAAAAGAGGCCTTTGTCCAATATTGGGATAAAAAATCCTCGTTAATAGATTGATTTTGCAACCCTTAGCTATATTGAAGAAGAAGTTTGGCGCATACTCCACCGAAAAGAGCCAAGCTAAGCTCTTAAATAAGAAGAAGAAGAAGAGCTATATTAAAATCTTGGAATCAGAATCATTAGAAAATAGGTACCTAAGAAAAAAACAAATTTTCCGTAAATTATTTTTCTCTCAAATTTCTAATTAATGGCTAACCTACTAACTTTACTATTCGCGCGGCCGTTGCCCACTAACGAGCCCGGTAGCGAGTAGTGGCATTTAAATGCGAGATTTTTGGTATGCATTTGTCGGCTGATATCTACTACTGGCTATAAATAGACCAAAACTAATAGGTAACTAAACTAAATATAGTTTAGTTATTTATAGTTACCTATTAGATATATTTATCTAGCACAGAATAGGATACTAGTACTGCGTACAGAAGTCTCACTCGGCAAAGAAATTCAAAGAAATATCTGCTCAATGTGGTTAGCGATATGTTTTAACTTAGCTCACGTCAGAACTCAGCACCTTTTCGTTTAAATACCCAGACATCCATTGCAGGCCAATTTCATTCTTATTGCTCTGGACTAACGTAATAATGTAGATATATTTTCGATACCTAAATGAAGAGTGACACAGACCTGTATCTAATTAGTAGAAAAAAAAGGACAAATTACATGAAATAACATAATTTATTATGAAATAAGATACATAGGACAAAACATGTAGGTATTTTTTTTATTTCGGTTAAAGAGTATTTTCCTTGAATATATCTACGAGATTCAGAATCACCCTGTTTAATAATTTGTATTATTGTCAGGAGGTTGCTACCCCGTGTGGTTTTTGGTTAGAATAGGACCACTCCATCTCTTCCTGTGGATGTCGTAAGAGGTGACTAAAGGATTAAGCACAAACATCTCGTGCTACAATAAGGAATATGCATGTAATACCAATCCGGCTCATATTTTTATTTTACAATTTCTATTAATACGTTACCACGCCTAGTTAATTATTTTTCTTACTGACTCTTATTTGGATTAGAAATAAATTATTGAAAATATGCAAATATTGCGCGGGAACTTTTGACAAACAAAAGGGAAATGACGACAAAGTTCACAAAAAGGAAATGACAAGTTCGGGTGCGTTCGGTAGGACTGTCCGTCCATGTAGTTTGACTATCGATGACATTCGAAATGTATGAACTTTATATAGAGGTTTAACAAACATCACTGGCTGATAATATCGAAAGTACCCAAAAAAGAAAAACATGTATTGACAGCTTCTGTCTCTAGCGGATATTGCAGACGTTGACGTCATATTTTAAAATGACGTGTTTTAGTTGTTATAATCTACTTGCTATTTTTAATATTTATTTTCTACACCATTTACATGTTTTTCGGCACTGATTTATTTTTTGCGGCTATTTCTCGACGAGGACTATCGATTAAAAATATAAAAAAAATGCATGCATACTCTCTATTGTATTCCCAAGGAGGGTTAACGTCGGGCGGCGGCCGATTGTAAAATTTTTCGCCCAAATACATTTCCAAAGAGCCAAACCTTTAATCTCGTCCGGCCATTTCTTCTTGAACGCAAGATTTTTGGTATCCTTGGATGACCATTGACATGCATGTAATATTTGGAGAAGAAAAAACGGGAAAGCGCACCCCGGGCTCCGAAGCAGCACAGCTGAGTATGCAACCGGGACCGCGTTTGGATGAAGAAGAATTGTCAAGAGGTTGCTCTCTCTACGTCCCTAATCGGTAGCCGAGGCTAGGTTTTTATAATATTAGGTCCTTACATATGAAATTGCCGATTTTCAATACTGGCAACTTTAAAATTAAATATCTTGCGTTTCATTAGGAACTCCAAATTCAAATTTATTTCGAAATAAAGCCAGAAAAATATTGTTTTAAAATTCGTATTTCATTTGTTTTAACATCATTTGTTTGAGTTTCAACATTGCTATAACAACAACTATGATTGAAAATTCGCGGTATTTACGAATACGAGTTCCACCAGTGCTGCAGAAACGACTCGAAGAATTAACGACGTGTATGGACCAGGCACCGCTAACGAACGAACGGCGCGTTTTTGGTTTCAACGTTTCTGGAAATTTCAATTTACACAATGAGCCTCGTGGACGACCTGATACTCAAGTGAATAACGAAGAATTGAAGGCGATAGTGGAAGCGGATCCATCTCAAACCACTTCTGAATTAGCAGCAGCCTTCGGCGTAAGTGACAAAACGATACTTATCCACTTGCGCCAAATCGGAAAAAATTAAAAACTCGAGAAGTGGGTACCGCACGAATTGACTGAAGCAAACCAACAAACACGCGTTGCTTGCTGCGTTTCTTTGCTTAATCGCCACAATAATGAGGGGATTTTGAACCGTATCGTGACTTGTGATGAGAAATGGATCCTGTACGACAATCGGAAGCGATCATCACAATGGCTTGACGCTGGAGAACCGGCAAGACGCCCTTAGGGAAAACTGATCAAAAAGAAGATCCTGGTTAGTGTTTGGTGGACCAGTGCTGGTGTTATCCACTACAGCTTCTTGAGATCAGGCCAGACGATTACTGCAGACTTGTATTGCCAACAATTGCAAACAATGATGGAAAAGCTCGCCATTAAACAACCGAGACTGATGAATTGCTCTAGCCCACTGCTCCTTCAGGATAACGCTAGACCACAGTCTAGCGTTATCCTGAAAGAGCAGTGTGTGCACTGCACATCAAACGATCGCCAAGTTAGAGGAGCTGTGACTGGAACCTCTGCGTCACCCACCATACTCTCCAGATCTTGCCCCAACCGATTACCACTTTTTTCAAAATTTGGATAACTTTTTACAAGGAAAAAAATTCAAATCTGATGAGGCAGTCAAAACCGCCTTCAAACAGTTCATAGACTCTCGCTCCCAGGATTTTTTTTCCAAAGGTATCAAAGATCTGCCTATAAAATGGCGGAAGTGTATCGATAACAACGGCGCATACTTCGATTGATTAAATAATAATTTCATTAAAAAAAACTTGTTTCACTTTTTTGATACTGAACGGCAATTTCATATGTAAGGACCTAATATTATATATGTTTATACTAGCTTTTGCCCGCGGCTTCGCTCGCGTATCCCACGGGAACATTACATTTTTCCGGGATGAAAGGTCCCTCTGTCCTTCTCAGTACTCTTAACTATGTATATGTGAATTTTCAAGAAGATTGGTTCAGTAGGTAATGCGTGAAGAGGTAACAAACAAACAAACATTCAAACTCACTTTCGCATTTATAATATTAGTTAGGATTAGGTTTTTGTAGTAAGTAGGTACTATGCATATTTGACATTATACAGCCTAGCTTAAGAAATGTATAAAGAGAATATTTTTAAACATAACGCGGAAACATCGATGCAAAAAATAGCGATTGTATTGTTACAGTTTGTGGCATTCCTCGAGCGTCTGAGCAGAACGCTAAATATGGATGAGTTGACTCAGAACGTCGGTATAGAACTTCACACCGACTCCATTATGCACCGCGCAGAGCAACTGGCGCGGCTGGAGAGCGATAAAATTGTTGACAAGGTCAGTGGGTGCCGGCCTGCCCGAGAAATGCTTGCTATACAGAGTGTTTATTATTTATTTTGCTAAAAAGTTACGTTTCGCGTTAATTCCAAAGCATTAATTTAATATACAGAGTGAAACTAAAGCGGAATAATATTTGATGGATTTTGCAAGGCAATTTTAATGATTGATCTTAACAATTTACTCTTATCGTATCGTAATACGTGCGCACTATAAGTTTCCGGAATGAATATGAAAAAATACTATTAAAGGTACAAAATTAATTTATTGTTCTTCAAAATAATCTCCCTTGGCGTCTATGCACTTTTTCATTCGATGAAACCAGTTTTGAAAACTTTTGTGCCACTCCTCTGTGGTGACCTCTGAAACGTGTTTTTCATACTCCTCGACAGCCTCTTCTGGTGATGAAAATCGTTGACCGCGTAATTGGTTCTTAATTTTTGGGAACAGAAAAAAGTCACAAGGTGCCAGGTCGGGACTGTATGCAGGATGACTCATGAGTTCTACATTTTTCGCCTTCAAAAAGTCGTTTGTCTGTCTGGCCGTGTGAGAACTTGCATTGTCGTGGTGCAGGATGATACGGCGTTTACGGTTATTTTTACGGAGTTCGTCAATAACTTCCGGCAAACAAATGGTCGTGTACCAGTCACTATTCACTGTACGACGATTCTCTAAAGCAACAGTAGCCACGTGTCCAGTTTTATTAAAAAAAGAAGCAATCATCCGCTTAGATGCACTTTTCACGCGCGCCACTTTGGTTGGTTTCGGCTCATCTTGAAAGACCCATACGCTCGATTGCTGCTTTGTTTTGGGATCGTAGCAATAAATCCATGTTTCGTCACCTGTTACTATGTCCCACACCAAATTTGACGCACCTTCGTTGAATCTGGTAAGCATGGCACTGCACCAAGTGACGCGGTCCGTTTTTTGAGCCTCGGTCAAGTTGTGTGGGATCCACCGCGAGCACAGCTTTCTCACACCCAAATGTTTGTGTAGGATTAATTGTATTTGACTCATGCCTATTTCTAAGGATGCGCGAATTTCATGGTAGGTCACATGCCTGTCTGTTTCAATCATACGGCGCACAGCATTGCTGTTTTTGTTGGTCACAGCGGTGGACGGCCGACCATCGCGAGATTCGTCACTGAGATTGATACGACCACGCTTGAATTCTGCAAACCAGCTATAAACAGTTGTCTTGCATGGTGCTTCATTGCCAAAAGCTGTTTCAAGCTGAGCGATGCTCTGTTGAGCTGTCAAATTACACTTAAATTCGTAGAAAATCATACTACGAAAATTTTCCCGAGTTAAATCCATGTTGATGCAGACACACAATTTTTTAAATGGCGCCACAAGGTAAAAACAAAAGACAGTCAGATGAAACAAACTGCATTCTACAGCCAAAGAGTTCTATTTTCAAATGTGGCAATAAATTTTTAAATATTGTTTATGTAAGTGGCCAGTTCCGGAAACTTACAGTGCGCCCTATGTACTAGAGGAGCTCGGTAGCCCGGTACTCGCGCTTGCGCAAGTTAAGCGATACCGGGCGTGGTTCGCACCTGGATGGATCACAAGTGGCATAAAAAAATCTCGAGCTCCTCCGTGCTTCGGAAGGCACGTTAAGCCGTTGGTCCCGGCTGTCGTCATAGTATGGTAGTCGTCAAGCTAAGTCACATCAGATGCCTTTAGGCAGCTTGATTTGACACCAATATTAGAAGACTCGTAATATTTAACACTTTCACCGCCAGGGATTCCAGCCAGGCACAAAATTGTACAAAATATTAGTAAAACAAGTTGTGGTGTTAGAAAATTATAATAGATACTACTCGTACTTTGGCGCTGTAGAGGTAAAATATAAAAATATAATGTTTTCATAGGCTATACAATATTTTCAAAGGGACTGCCTCCGCAGTCCAGTGGTCAAGGCGTTTGCCTTGTGATCCGAAGGTCATGGGTTCAAATCCCACTGGAAAGCATACTTTGTGAAAAATTGTTTTCAGTCTGTTTAGGATATTGCAGGCTTGAATCACCTGATGATGACAAAATGATAAGATCTCTTTTTATCTCTTTTATACTTTAATAAATTTGACATGAATTTCACCTCGATAGGTACATGGTAAAAAATAACAAAAAAAAAAAAAGAACTAACTCTAAGTAGTAGTTGTACGTAGTATATTATTACTCTATGGTAGTAGGAACCTCTTTTAATAAAAAGTAAAAAAATCTTTCGAAACTTACATGCGAGCATAAGTACTTACATTTATTAAAGCGTTTACAACATTCTTCTTCCGCAAAAATAATAAATATATTGCATTTACAAAAAACAGTCGATGAATCTTATTACAAATGAATATGTCACTGGTGCCATGCATTTACGTGTTTTAAAAAAAAGTGGTGACATCTTAATACCTGGATAAGGCGGTAGGCGTTCAGGATGCACCTCATGTCATTGGCAAATTAACAAGTGCATGAACTCTTCCTTAATACTTACACTTAACCTTTAATTCAAAAGCCATTAAAATTATTTATCGGCCGATTGTTTTATCGCGGAAATAAAATCAACACTCTGTATATTATCTGAGGCAAGTTACTTGCCTACATTAAATTGTTATTGTACTGTTATATTGTATTGTAATATTATAGGTATAAACATATTTATATTTGTATGAGCATTTCTTGCCTGAGCAGGTAATTTGTTATATTTACATAAGTATATATATTTATATATATATCTACATATGATCTGATAGTTTGTTTAGTAGATACAGGATGATTTTGAACCTTCTTTTCATATATTTAAGGAAAGTACTCTTTAATTTTGCTTAAAAACACATATTCTGTCATAATATGTAGCTTGTTTCATTAGAAAAACCAAAGATATCATCCGACAAATGCATACCAAAAGTCTTCAATCGCCCGCTACCGGGTGACTATAGTGTAGTGGGCGGCTGCTAGCCAGCGGGGAGGACAACGGCTGTGCGTATAGCGTCAGGTTAGCCATTTATTAGATTTTTGGGAGATATTTTTTACAAAAAACACTTAATATTTTTACTTACGGTTTTGTGATCTATTAGTGATTCTGATTCCAACATTTCAATTTACTAGGGGTTGCAAAATCATCCTGTATAGTAGGTATTTAAGTACCGGCTAACTGGTAAATCACGAGATAAACAACTCTATTATTTGACCTTACCAGTAACGATAGTGGCCAGTAACTATGTAGGCTTACTCCAAAAGCGGAGATGCCTTTAGGCAGCTCGAGAAATCTGTTTAGTATCATGGACTGAATTCAGCCTTAAAATAGTTTCAGTATGTTTTTTTACGTTTGTTCTCAGTAGTCCCTTTAGTGGGTTATTCAGAGGAATTTGTTAGTCCCTGTATAATATGTCATGTGATTTACCAGTTAGCTGTAAATTGTAATATAACGTGTGTTGATAAGTGTGTTTTGTGTACATAGATGCTATATTACGGATACTATGGTACGCTGCCGAGACTACGAAGAGAAAGGTCGTTCCATGATTTGCCTTATCTCAAAGAAGTAAGATTTGTATCTATCCAATATGGCATGTCATTATGTTACAAACCTAGTATATTTGGGTATTTAAATAACAATCAATAAATCCACTAATTACTCTATTAACACTTGTGGTTAGCTAATCAACAGTAGTTGCAGAGACTAATTTATGACCTCCATTTAAATCTAATTAGTACAGCATATCATTAGTATTATAAAATACACTCAGTTGGTAGTGAATCATCATATCAGTTATCTTTTCTCAGATTAATAATATGAATTAATAATATATAAGGCCTTTGCCCAGTTATGGGACACAATACCTACAGGCTAGTAAAATATATATATCTATATTGTTTGTCCTTATATATATATATATATATATATATATATATATATATATATATATATATAAGGACAAACCAAGTAAGTTTTAAACTTGTGTTATGGTATATTAACTAATTCAACGATATTATATTTTATGATAAATACATATATAGATAAACAGCCAAGACCCAGGACAATTTGAAAAAGGCCTTTTTCCAACTTGCCCTGGCTGGGGATCGAACCATAACCTCCAGATTAGCTGTCTAGCGTGTTACATTACGCCACAGAGGTCGTCAAACCTTAATTTATATTGCGTCAAAATTATATTTTGATTGTAAAATTAACATGCAGAAGGTAAACGTAAATTACACTGATATGTTAACGAATTGACATTATCACTCACGTTCATGCTTGTTGTTTATTTTGGACATGTGGTTAAGCAGAAAAATTGCACAGTTTGGGTAGATTAATGGTCACTCGTTTGTACGCGTACTTACTTATTACGTAAGGTAATTACTATAAAAATGGAAAAATGGTTTTATTTATTTAATAGTCGGAAGTATAGATAAGTTGATCTAGTTATTTAGACGACCATCATGAAGGGTATTGGCCTATTACAAGGTGCTTTTTAATGTACACATGTCAATCATTTTGAAAAACATTTCTTAACGAAATAAGAACAAAAAAATATTGGTTCTCATACAAACCGAAGTAGGCAGGGTGATGTAGTTACTATAAGTAAATATAATATAAAAGGCACCTTGTATTATACAACGTGGAAGGGACATACCCGTAATAAATCGAACCACGGTCTATACTAGATTATTATAGTATAATGAAATTAAAATAACATTCAAAAAACCAAAAAAAAATATCGATATTCCCATACAAATCGCTCGGGCGGCTGCACACTTTTGTATGGAAATGCCAATTTTTTTTTTGTTTTTTGGCTAGTATTTAGCCAAATATAAAAAAAATTGGATTTGTATGGGAATATCGATTTTTTTTTGGTTTTTTGAATGTTATTTTAATTTCATTATACTATAATAATCTAGTATCGACCGTGGTTTGATTTATTATGGGTATGCCCCTTCCACGTTGTATAAAAAAATATCTTTATTTATATTTTATATTTTCTTTATTTTTTAATGGAATGTGAAAAATGTGACGAAACTAATCAGCATTCTCAACGTAAGTAAAGCCGTATACAAGTATTAATGTTAATAGTACTTAGGTACTTATTAAGTTAATAAGAATAACGTTAAAAAAATTGTTAAGAATGGGAATTTTCAAAATGGCGACTCCTTTTCTTCCAGACCGCTGTAGTCTACCAATTGCAACGTCGCATAAGAATTTTAAGGGAACAACTCCAGAGAAAAGATCTACACTTGGATCTACTGCGGCGGAAGCTAAGTATTCAGGTACGGAAGCTAAGTATTCAGGTACGGACGCTAAGTATTCAGGTACGGAAGCTAAGTATTCAGGAACAGGAGCTATATATTCAGGTACGGAAGCTAAGAATTCAGGTACGGAAGCTAAGAATTCAGGTACGGAAGCTAAGTGTTCAGGTACTGAATTATAATTTTTGGTGTAGAATGAATACCTGAGTATTCAGGTATGGAAGCTGAGTATTTAGGTACGGAAGCTAAGTATTCAGGTGCGGAAGCTAAGTATTCAGGTACGGAAGCTAAGTATCCAGGTACGGAAGCTAAGTATTCAGGTACGGAAGCTGAGTATTTAGGTACAGAAGCTAAGTATTCAGGTACGGAAGCTATGTATTCAGGTACGGTGAGCGATACCTGATCAAGCCCAACATTTTAATATTTGCACTTGACACCTTTCTCTTCTTACAATTGTCACTATATCATATTTAGCCCCCTAAGGCTAATATAGTATGAAAGATTGGATTTTTTTCGTATGAGGCATAATATGTTTTATAAGTAAATGTTACATTACCTACATAATTTGCACCTCCTTCTAAAGTTTTCTTTTTCTCGGCATCACCAGTTCTTTGACCAATGGGTTACTAGTAGATTAAACGTCCGCATATTAGAGTAATAAAGTTATATAAATATATGTTTCTTATGAAATGTACGTATTTTCTTAATTGATTTAGTGGACTTTTGATTACAACCACGCAGGCAACAGTCTATAATAACACGATATAGTTTCAAATAACTTAAACCCAACTTAGGAAACACAAGTTAAACAAAGCTTATAAACATCAGTGAGACCTCCCCAACACGTCTAGCCAGTGTGGAGTGTGTAGGCTAAATCCTCTGACTGCTCTGGCTAATATGTCTCTGGTAGTACAGAGACGGTCGTGCTCCTACAGTGTAGACTAAAAAAGACCTGATGATTCATGCTGAAAAGTACGTTTATCCAGTTATTGCAATCACAAGGAGAAACAGATAATGTATATATTTTTGGAATGTGCTACTGAAGCCCTTTTATTTAATACCCTACATGGTTTAATTCGATTTATTACCCGACTACGGTAAAGCTAAAAGGAGCGTTATGAGTTTCGCCGCTATAGTATGTATGTTCATCTGTTCCCGTATCTTTTATAATATCTATACGGCTACTGAGTAAAAAAACGGGCAAGTGCGAGTCGGACTCGTACATGAAGGGTTCCGTACCACCGTACAATGTTTCAAAACGCTAAAGAAACACGTTTCTTTTATGACGACCCCCTTTAATTTTTTACTTTATCTTATTTTTAGTATTTTTTGTTTTAGTGGTCATAGTAGGTGAAAATTTCAAGTATCTAGTTAATGCCATTATAAAGATCTAGTTAAAAACTAGTCTAGTTAAAAACACGTTTCTTGTATGACGACCCCCTTTAATTTTTAACTTTTTTTATTTTTAGTATTTGTTGTTATAGCGGCCACAGTAATATATAATCGTTGAAAATTTCAAGTGTTTCTATTATGGTTCTAGAGATAGAGCCCTGTGACAGACGGACAGACAGACAGACGGACAGACAGCGGAGTCTCAGTAATAGGGTCCCGTTTGCACCCTTTGGGTACGGAACCCTAAAAAGACGAAAATAGTTTACTAATTTTTGAAAAGAAAATACTAAGACGAATTTTTGGCGCAGCACTAGATGGTGACCTGGCGAGTGAGGTACAACCATGCTCTTTACGAAATGTATCAAAAGCCAAACATAGTGAGGTTTATCAAGATTGGACGCCTTCGATTGGCCGGTCACATAGAGCCAATGAACGACGATAGAGCTCCCAAGCGTCTCCGGTAAACCCGACGGGAAAAGACCCCCGGTAGACCAAAACTCAGATGGATAGATGGAGTATCTACAACAAGACCTAAAAGTGTTTGGAGTGAGAAATTGGCGAGAAAAGGCCAAGGACAGAATCGGCTGGAGAGATTTGCTTCACCAGGCCAAGGCCCACCCGAGGCTGTAGTGCCTAAGATGATGATGATGGTACCTACGGCCAACACGAAATATGCTGTTTTTGATATAAGTGTAATTAATCTTATGATTTTATAATGATACCTACAACAAGAGAAAAATAAAATATAACTAACTACACCTGAATTATTTTTTTCTCGACAGTACCAACTAAGATAAGAAGGTCAATGATTTATGAGGGATTCGTGATCAGTACTTCACGCACGAATTAGTGATGAAACTGATACGGTCGGGATAAGGAAGAACTAAAGATACCTATTTGTTTAATTATTTTATGCAATAGGACATATTACACAAAACTCGGCTCAGATTGCGGCACTAGCACATACAGTAAAAAATCTGCTGATTTTCTACATGTCATATTGAAATATGATATAATATGAAATATGCCAGGAAGAAATTGCTTAGCGATAAGGCCGCCTTTTGCGCATTTCCTAATTTTTGAGATAATTATGTTCTGTTTTTTACTTTTGTGCAATAAAGAGTATTGTATTGTATTTTATTGCATACTTTTTGCGACAAATAATTATTATAGAAGTATTTAATTTTAAAAGTTTTATTATTATTCACTTATTCAAAACCTGTGCTGTGGTGTTATGGTTTCCTACGGCCATTTAAATACCTAATACGAGTACCAATATAATTTTACAATTTTTTTGCGACTTTAATGTAATATAGTATAAAGTAATGACAAGGGATTTAACGCAAAACATATCTGTCACAGGGCTCTATCTCTTGAACCACTTGAAATTTTCACCGATTATGTATTACTGTGGCCGCTATAACAACAAATACTTACTGAAAATAAAAAAAAGTTAAAAATTAAAGAGCGTCGTCATACAAGAAACGTGTTTTTTTCAGCGTTTTTAACTAGATCTTTATAATGGCATTAACTAGATACTTGAAATTTTTACAGAATATGTATTACTATGGCCGCTATAACAACAAATACTAAACATAAAAAAAAAGTTAAACATCAAAGGGGGTCGTAATACAAAAAACGTGTTTTTTTAGCGTTTTAAAATATTGTAAGGAGGCACGGAACCCATCATATACGAGTCCGACTCGCACTTGCCCGTTTATTTATTTATTTTGCTGACGTTTCGTCCGGGTTGCACCGAACGTGGTCCCAGCCTGACTAAAACAGTGATTCCTCCTGCCCGGTGTGATCTTCGTCCACCATCATGTTGTTTTGTCCAACGTCAGCAAAATAAATAAAATAAAGGTATGTTTAACGTTAATTCCCGTATGCATTAATTTAGTAACTATGCAACGCGATAGTTTAAAAGTATGTACTTGTCATTGACAAATATTTGTTTACGGTCTGCGGTAATGCTGCACTCTAGGGACAGAACATTGCAGTAATATCTCCTATTGCCACGCTAAGGTCGTGTGTCGTGTGTGAGGGTCAGAACAAATGCATACAAAATCCAAAGCGCGCGGCGCCGCAGCCACGGTCCGCAGCGGTGAAAACCTGCCGCGGCATCGGAATGTGTAAACGCTCTTACATTATTAACGTCCTGCGAAATAACGTTCCTTGTTTTACTTGCACTTACATATTTATTTATTTAACTTTACTACAAAAATGTAACAGGCGGACTTAAGGCCCAGGCCTTTTCTACCAGTCAACCTACAGGTGGTTTCAAATTAACTATAAATTTGTAAATTTTTAATGATGTACATAAAACATAAGGTATTCAAAGATATTTTCTTTTCTATGCATTCATAGACCTACATAAAGAAATAGACCAAAAATAATACACTCTCGTTTTAGCAAGAAAAGTGCTAAAACGAGTGTGTTATTATTAGTAAGTATCATTTTTTCTCCACAGATGTATACCTTTTTTGAAGTAAGACGGTAGGTTGATTTAACCTTGTTATATCAATAACAAAGTCCGTTCATCAAATGTCCAATCAGGAGGCAATCTTGTTGTCCATCTAAGCCGGTTATTACATATTCATTACATTCGCTGTAAATTATTGTAGGTCTAGGTTCTCATCATAAATAATGAAGATATCCATATTGATGTACTTAAATCATTTAAATATTACCTACTGATGTATTAAAAATAAAAACTGGACTTTTTAAATCAGTTATAATTACCTTATATAAATATAGTACTTATTTATACAAGTTGACCGATCAGCAAGCAAAAAGTATTTTTCATATTTCGATACATGTACGTTGGGGAAAGTTGTTCAGTATCATGGACTGAATTCACACTTAAAATAAATTCAGAATATTTTGTTAGAAGTTATAAATTTTTAAGAATTATTTTACGGCCCTGTTTTTAACGCATTGATAGAAACTAGATCAGCCGATTTCCCAATTTATATATTATGTTTTTTTCGTATTACATTTTTTTTGTGGTTCAGCCGTTCTATATCTCGAACCGAGCATACCCTTCAGCAAATTTTACCAGTAACTTGATCTACATACTCTCCGACTAGGAGGAGAGCTGCAGGGTCCGGGCTGTGCTGCAAGCTGAAAGGGACGAGGCCATCGGTCGCTGCAAGAAACTCGCGCGACAGTGCGACAAACTGGCCGTGCAACTGAACGATGCGCGCGCGCAGATACGCGACCTAAACGCGCAGCTGGCGGATGCAGCAGAATATAAGGTAAACTTTGTTTGTTTGTTTTTCGTGTGTGTTAGTGGCCAACACGACTATAATATGCATAAGACGTACTTTGACGACGGTAATTTTTTCAGCATATCTTTCCAGCAGTTGACGTTATTTTTCGCCCATCGGGTGCATCCAGCAGAGGTTCCCTAAGTATTTATTTGCATAAAATTATACGTCGCCAAACTGGTCGCTTCCGTCACTTGGTCGACGCACTCGCTCGCTCCTGTGATAAATACATACTTTTAAAATTAAAAAAATATACGTACTCGTTATGCCAAATCAAATTAGGACAAAAAAATTAGCCGAAACAAAGGGATTCCTCCTGGAGACATGACCGGCCCAATCCCACTTGACCTTAGCTGCCTTTCTCCACACGTCCATTATTTTGGTCCTGGAGCGAATTATGGTATTTCCCACACAATCTGTAAGTTTGATGCTCATGCCCAGTATACTTCGCTCCATAGACTGCTGACAAACCTCGAGTTTGAACTATTTATTATAAAGGTTTTATTATTCTAGTGACATTTATTAATTTCAACATAAATATCATCATCAGGTATTTTTTAGTCTCTACTGCAGGAACACGACCCTCTCTGTACTCATTGGTGTTTATAAACGTTGTTTAGCTTGTGTTTCCTAAGTCGCCTTCTACGACATCCAAGAGATAGATCCTGTTGTACTCTGCCGGGAACAGCACGTCTGTCATTTCAGCATAAAAAATTACCATATTAGATCCAATCAGTTCGATGCAATAAAATGCACTTGCAATCTTCGGCAGATTACGTCTTTGGAACGCGCTCGCAAGATTGAAGAGTTACAGAAGAAACTGGAAGAGGCAGACTTGGTGCGTGTGCGTTACAACCGAAAGGTCAACGTCTTGAAGGACCAGGTTCGAGCAACGGGAGAGACCTTCGAACAAGAGCGGACTACTACCGAGCACCAGATCTCCATGCTGAGAGACGACCTCGCGAGAACTAAAGAGTTATTAGTTGAGTGCCAGAGGCGAGAAGCTCAATTGCTTAGCTTCAGGTAGGTACGAGTACACTTATAGGTAGTTGAAGGAGGTAGCTAAGGAAACCTAGTTACACCTAAACCTAAGGAACACTCATCATCAAGAGGTCTTTTTTAGTCTCCGCTGCAAGAGAACGACACTCTCTGTACTACCAGAGCCATATATAAGCCAGAGCAGTCAGAAGATTTCGCCTACACTCTCCACGCTGACCCGATGGGTTGGAGGGGTCTTATTGATGTTTATAAGCCTTACCAGATAGAGCTTGAGTTTCTGAGTCGCCTTCTACGACTACAGCAACACAAGCCTAAGGAACGCAACACCTACAAATGCTGAGGTCAGGAGTACCCATACGGCGGGCATGCATGTAGAGAGTGATGAGTTATACAAGACATAGAAAACTATAAAACATTTTTGAAACATCTTAAAGAATTTTTGAATAACAAATGTTATTATTCTGTAAATGAATATTTAGAAGACAAAGAAAAATTTATTTTAAAATTGTAGATACTATTAATCAATGAATAAATGAAAAATTAAATCCATATCAATATCTAGAATTAATTTATATTTTATAATAAGATAATTTAATAATTACCTTTGAATTTATTAAAATCTATGTAAAATTAATGAATAAAGAACAAATAAACATTACATATACAAAAATGCATGTATATAGTTGCCACATTAAATTGACCCTTCATAATTAAAATAGCCCTTCTCCCATTGCAGCGCCCATCAGGGCCCTTAATTGATCCTAATTTTGTAAAACACCTGTATTGTACATTAAGGAAGCAATAAATATTTGAGTATTTGAGTGCAGATGAAGTGAGAGAAGTCTGTCAGGATCGTAGCAAGTGGAGGTCCATAGCCTCTGCCTATATACCCCTGTGGAAAACAGGCGTGATAATATGTATTATGTATGTATTTATGTATCACGCTAAAAGTGGCGTTTGAATCTGGACTCTGTCAGTCCAGGGCTGCAAGATTTGCTTAGAGCCACAAGATAAAGTCCCATTACAGATAAAGTCTAGTAATGTATGTGTATTTCATGGGGTGTACTTTCTTATACAGACAGAAGTTTAACAGATTTTCGTTATTTAGAAATTTCATAGAAGATTATCATGTCATAGAATAATCAATATGTAGGTTACTCAGTATAAAAAAAATTTAATAATAGATTTTCGTTGCACAGAAAATCAATAATTAGAATGTTTGTTATGAATAATTTGAAATCATAGAATTTTATTACAAAAACCATTTACTTTTGCGATGTTTCTAATATCAGAATGTCAAATTAAATATTATTATTTTTGATAAGTTTAGTTAATATAATATTTATAACCTATAAGTTTGCCCTATTCTAGTAAAATGGATAAAACTTTCCCAGCACTCGCCGGCCGCTGCCGCGGCACGCTCGCTTCGCTCGCTCGGGTCGTACGTGTGTTGGTCGCAGTTCTAACCTAACCTAACCTATAAGTTTGCCCTAACCTATATTGTGGTAGTGATTTATAATGTATTCTAACTTTTTATATGGTATTTAATTTGATTATACAATGTTTTCACTTAATACTTCCTTAAATAATAATTTTCAGTAAAATAAAATTCCATGATAGATTATACCGAACAAACAATATTCTTTAAAGAAATATTCTACTGTTTGATTAGTTTGTTAAATGAAAATATGAGATTCTAAAATTCATTGAACTGTGTTTCTATAAATTGTGTTTAATTCAAGTAAATAGTCTTTGAAACAATAATATTTGAAATAAAAATATAAGAATTAAATATTGTATGAAAAATTTTCTGTGAATCGAAATTCTATGAAATTTCAGTCTGTGAAACAAGGGGCACCCGTATTTCATGTCCCTACTTACTTACATGAAACAGTGCACTATATATAATACGTGAGTTTCTTTATTCAATAAACGATTTATGGTTAGCAACCCATCACTATTTTTATTCTCTTTTGCCACCGCCCTGAAAGTGGATTTTTGAGTCTTGCAGCTCTAAGCTCCACCCCGTTAGAGATAAAGATGAGGGTGTGTAGTACAAAATTGTGATCAACATAGTTTTAATCCTATTCATAGTAGTTTAAACGCGGATGCATGAAACTTTACAGGCATTCAATCGCCAAGCTGCTTGGCATCCTGGTACCAGCGTCGGTGTCGGACTTTGAGATGGTATCTCGGCTGCAGAAACTCATCGATGCGCACCATGACTTTACGGTAGTGTCCCGGCGGTACGACGACCCGACGCTACTGCGAGCTTCCTCTCGCTCTCCACCCCCCTCCAGAAGCAGAACTAGGACCCCTGACCGGTAAGAAAGACTATCAACGTCTCTCTCTCTCTCTCTCTCTCATCTCAGCCACAGAATACAGTAAGAGTAAACAGAACGGAATCATCTAAGGTACCTACGCGCAATATGCGTCCCCGTTCCCCGTCCCCGCACCTCTCCTCCGTTTTCGCCTTGATGACACAAGTTGGCCCACAAGAACCGGGAGAGAGGTGCGGGTGCGGGGAACGGGGATGCATATTGCACGTACCTTAGGAGATTCCTCTTACTGTATTCTGTGTCTCAGCCACAAAATACATATTAGTACAAGTCTCAGCGTATTCCCAGTTGCATCCTCAGCCAAAATGCTGCGAAGCCCGGGGTCCGCTTTCTGGCTTTTTCTTCTATATTTTGCACGTTCTCCTGCTTTCTTAGTTGTAAGACCATTGGCACGCATATCATCCTTGACGACGTCAAGCCAGCATTTCTTAGGTCTACCAAGCCTGCCGGGCCCCGGTGGGGGCGGCATGACTATACATTTGTTTCCCACCTAACTTGCAGGTTCCCATGACTGTACCAGCTTAGGCGACTTTCTTGTAGTTTGTCTGCTAAGTGCTATAAGTATAACTTTCAACGTTTTCCCTCGTAATTCTCAATAGGCGTAGCGGCTAGCAACCCTTTACTATTTTATTTTCCTTTTTCCATTTTCACGACAACCATCTCACTAAAAGGCCCTTTGGTTCTTACGGCACTAGGCTCTGTCTACCTAGTTAGTGATAATGTTTTTTTTTTTTCAATTCAATTCAATTACATTCAGACTGTCTGCCTTACTTGAGTCGAGTCAATCTAACCTGGCGTGGCCTGGTTCATTCGATTACCCATTTTATTTTCGACTCGACACCTCTACTCGAGTGCAAAAATCGAGTCTATCTACCTGAATCCCGGTACTTCCCGTACGTCCAGCTGACTCGAACTTAGTTTACAATAGTTTGCTTTTGAAACAGTTTGCTGGTCAAGAAAACATTGTGATGACTTTACTACCTAGTCAATAGGTATTACCCTAATGACAGGGCCGGATTAACAAAGTCGGGACCCCTAGGCCATACATGAATGAAGGCCCCCAGGCTATGTATGGGGGCTCTCCCTTCATCAGGGCAGAGCGGGGGATGATGACAAACAAAATGCTTGGTTTTGGGCCCTAAACAAGCTGGATTGCCGACCTCTAAAAAGAATCGGAAGCAGATTAACCATGTAGCCTAGCCCTTGCCCTTGATCAGGGCAGAGCGGGGGTAAGGGACAAACAGAATGCTTAGTTTTAGGTCGCCTGGGCCGTTGGACTCCTAGTTGATACAAATCAATAGGCAACTGCCTATTCTATGCTTCTCAACTACTAAATTTAAGACGATACACGAAGTCCAGTACTGCCCCCATTTGAAATAAATTATTTGTAGGGAAACGGATATATCATTTGAAATTTTAAGCTAGCAAAACTTAGATAACCCTTCAAACTATTTTATGAACCACTGTTTACAGTTTGAAGTGAGGACATTAAGCTTTAGTTTGCATTGTTGCGAAAAACGGCCACTTTTTGCAAAAACGCAAACTAAAGCTTAACGTGAGAAAGTGAGAACACTTTAAACTGTAAACAGTGGTTTATAAAATAGTTTGAATTGGTTATCTAGGTTTTAGTAGCTTAAAATTTTAAATGATATCTCCGTTTCCTTACAAATAATTTATTTCAAATGGGGGCGCAGCACTGGACTCCGTGTATTGTCTTAAGATAGTGATGTTTTTGCTTTTACAAAATTGCCTAAATTTCTACTTATAAGTTGTTATTTTTTATTTTTTAGCTAAGTATCTAAATTTTTTTAATAATATTTATTCTTAACTAGCTGTGCCCGCGACTTAGTTCGCGTGGTTGTCGGAACGTAATGTTATATAGCCTAAACCCTTCCTCTATAAATGGACTACCCAACAAAAAAAGAATTTTTCAAATCGGACCATGTTCCTGAGATTAGCGCGGTAAACAAACAAACAAACTCTTCCGCTATATAATATTAGTATAGATAAAAAACTTTAATGAACTTTACTGATTATGTAAGCATGAACGAACCGATTTTCGATGAATTCCGTGATTAAACTAAAGATGTCTCGTAACAGGTTGACTATCAACGTTCCACCGATTGGTTAGGATGGGATGACGCGGCACACGAATGACTCGCAGGTTTTGATTGCAGGTCTCTTCGCTACGATGACTCCGGGTACGCGGACCCCGCCTTCGAGCTGGACGACGAGCTATACAAAGTGCGAGCCGGTTTGTGACAGGCGCGCCGTCGCGCTCGCTTCTAGACCCGCGGCGTTTATCGCAAAGGACCATCTCGGATATGACGTTGCACAAATCGGTTCAATAACCAAGGGTCCAGGCCATAGGCGTATCTAGGTTAGATTTTCAGGGGGGGGGGTCAATAATGCAACTAGACCTGACTAGATAAAATGATCAACAAGTGTCCTTATGTTTGAACCCCTACTAGCCCCTACTACTACTACTAACTACTAATCAAACGAGCGTAATTTTGCGGGTTGTGAGCGACGTAGCTTACATTCTACAGAAATTGACAACGATGCTCGTTTGATGGGCCCTTATTGTTAAAGTTTCACTTCCATGATTGGGGGCAATCTAGGCCGGATTTGGAGGTCTAGAGGCTCTGGGGCAGTAAAGAAGCGGAGGCCCCTAACCATTTTCCGAATAAAGGGATTTTTTTGGCCTGTGAAATCTACAAACTAAGGCCCCGGACAGTAGCCCCGCCTGCCCTCCCCCAAATTCGGCCCTGTGAGCAAGGAAAAAACAAAGAACGTACGTTCTGATATTCTTCCCGCGCAGATTGTTCTAGAAATACGTCAATGGTGTTCAACCTTTTGTAATTCAGGTATTCCGCCTATTCACTCTGTCCTGTTACATTAATGCCCAGTAATGGGAAAATGAGTTAATTATAGTGTGTATGTATGTATGTTTTAGTGCACCGTCCCCACTTATGCACATTACTCCGACTGACCGAAGTAACTGTCATCATAGGGTAGACAGAGCTTCAAACTTCAAAATCATTTATTTATATACCACAGCAGGAATGAATTAGGATCTTAAAATCTATACAAATGCAAGCTGCGATTCACCTTTTACGCGTATAAATTTCAAAAATATTCTTTCTACTTACATTCTAAGTAAGTGACTAATATAATAATGTAATTCCAAGTCTGGAACCAGCAAGTAAAATGTTTTTCGTTTAAAAAACGTCAAGTCAATAAATCATGTAAATGTTAATCTAAGATAGAATAATAGATAACTTCACGGATACAGTGTTAAAGCAATTACCTTTAGGTACTTATGTTGTCACGCCCATGTTTTTGATGTTTGTTTAACACCTATTGACTGTTGTTACAAGCTTTTATTACCTAAGCTTGACTTTTGTTGTTGTTTAAGCATTTGTTTGGGTCAAATCTTGCAAGTTTTTGAGCCACTTCCGGTTAATTTTTTGAGTATCAAAAACCAGATAAATGCCTAGCCTAGGTTGCAACTCAGCCCATGAAACTGAACAACTTTTGTTCTACAACATTCCCAAAATGCCTATAATAAAATTCGGATTTTCATACAAATTGACTCAATCAGCTGATCAGTTTGTATGAAAATTTAATTTTTTTTTTTGGTTCGGTGAAATTTGTAGAACAAAAGTTGTTTAGTTTCATGGGCTGAGGTACCATCTGAGAAGTTTTGCGTTATTTCATTAACACGTTGTATAGGCAATTTCGTTTTACAAAATTTTGCCGAAATTTGGCATGTCGATTCAAAACTAAAGTAGACGACGTTTGTATGTGAAAGTCTAGGGCACTCTAGGATAACGGAACTTTTAACTTTTAGGTACTTATAACATAAATAATTACAAACCTGTTTGTTTGTTATAATTTTAATGTATAAATACTTTATACAAAAACAACTTGAAAGGGAAATATACAAAGGTGGACATCCCATGTGTATTCCTTTCAATCAACCTGCGATAGATCGAGAGGATATTTACTTAATACGGACGCATCAGGTAGATAATTTAAAAAAATTGTATACGTATTTTTTCTTTTTTCTAAATAGCAAATAATTACAAAAATTCAGCGCATTCAAATTTCGCATGACGTCACAATGGTTTTCACATGACGGTGACGTCAATCACGACCCCGAATCCGAAACTTCGACGCGCTTTATCATGTATTTTTCACTATATTGATAAACTGAAAAATATAGGTCGATTATTTTTGGATAATCTAAGTGATGGACTAACTAAAATACAATTTTTCGGATCCAATCCACATCCCTAACAAAAGGTATATTCATCATCAGGTTTTTTTAGTCTCCACTGCAGGAGCACGACCCTTTCTGTACTACCAGAGCCATTAGCCAGAGCAGTCAGAGGATTTGGCCTACACTCTCAACGCTGGCTAGACGGGTTGGAGAGGTCACATTTATTGATGTTATAAACTTTGCTTAGCTTGTTAAGTCATCTTCTATGACATCCACGGGAAGACTTGAAGTGGTCCTATTCTACTCTGCCGGGAACCACACGGCTTAACAATAAGGTATATTAGTAAACGTGTTACTTGTTCTAGTTCTCGTGTCTATAGATACTTAATTAAACAATTAAGTTAGTAAAATGTAAGTCAATAAGTGTATAGTAAGTTAATTAAATTACCATGTTTACAAACGTGTCCGATAAGTTATAATCGTTGATCGTTATATTTTTTAGCTTGTAATTATACCCGCCTAGTTTTGTTTTCATTGTCTTCCTGGTAAATAATGTTGTTTGATTTTTTAATCACATTGTTATACCTTATAATAGTTAAAACTACTTAGTTCAAACAGATTTTGTACATGTTTATTTACGTAAGCGACTACTTTTTACTGTCTTTGTTTGTTTTTCGTGGGTAAGTGGCTAACACTGGTGCCAGATTTGCAGCCTAAAGGTATTCGACATAGCTTGACGATTGTTATATAACGATAACAGCCACAGCTTAACGTGCCTTCTGAAGCACGAAGAAACTCAAGAAATTATAATATCACTTGGAAAAATAAAACGTAACCTAATAGTCGGATTTCGGCCTGTCTATTGAATCACGCTCCATATCATATCATTATACGATCTCCGTGACGTAGTGCTTATCACGCCAGTCCGCCACTCCGGAGGTTCTAGGTTCGATCCCCAGCCAGGGCAAGTAAAAAAGGCCTAGCTTTTTCAAATTTTCCTGAGTCTTGGGTGTTTATCTATATCTGTATTTACATGTAATATAGTATCGTTGAGTATTCCATAACACAAGTTTAAACTTACTTTGGGGCTCGCTCAATCAATGTGATTTACAAGTCCGTATATACTCGTATTCATTTATGATTACCATCTCATTTATTTTGTAATTTATAATAAATTTTAAATTTAATTACTTGTTGCCTTATGAATTTAAAATCGCTAATATAAAATAATAATACTGCCTGCGAACAATACAACTATATATAATAATACAATAAACATGAAAACCGCCAGTTTAGTCTATTTTTATGATAATTCTGTGGTTTTGTAATGAGGAATCGTGTTTACTGATTGTAGATGTTATAATAGGAATTATTTGCTTCACGCACTAAGTAAACTATTTAGAAATGTAATTATTCATAGTTTTATTATATGTGTAATTGGTCCCATAATTATGTAATTAGTCTCCTATTTTATAACCATTATATTAGTTCACAAAGCATAGTAGATGTTATAATTTATGTTATATGAACAAAGAAAAATTCTAGGTTAAATTATAAAAGATGTATTTTCCTTAGGTACTTAATTAGTCACAATCAAATAGAAATATAATATGAATTAAAAACTGACTTTTCATTTATAACATTATATGTAGGTTAGGTACCTAGTTGAAGAAATTACGTGTAATATCATATACATTCGAATGTATTCCCGGTTGCATCCTCAGCGGTAACGCTTCAGAGCCCGGGGTCCGCTACCTAACCTAGGTGATTTGACGAGGTTACTGGTTTTTACACAGAGCGACTGCCGTCATTCTGCGACAGTGTAAATTGAGCCTAGGCCTAGGCGTCCCATACTATGTGTCTCTTTACTTTAGGCGTTTAATAACAGCAGTGGTCGTACTGAAACGCTAGTTTTGGTAACTTTTCTTTTAATATAAATAACATTAAACGTATTGTAGTGTACATTATTGCATGTTTTTAGGGATTAATAAGTATACTACTAAGATCCAATGTTACTTAACTTTAAAAAATCCATATCATTACAATAATAAAACTTACTTAAACGTTTATTTTACTTTGGCTACGTAAATAGAAACGCAGGTTCATAATTTTATAACCAGTAAAATTTCATATCTACCTTCAGTTGGAAATAAATATGTTCGCAATCCATACGCGCTGTCTACAATAAGCCATAAAGTGCAGATAGTAGCTCGCCAGCATCGTTAAGCATTATTTATTCGATTCTTGATAATAATGTCACTGCAATTTGTTTGTTTTATTCTCATCGTCAGCCCAGGTGAGTGTGATTTTTAATTACTTTATAAGCGACACCAAATTGCCTATTTCGTCGTCATGCGGTCTTATAATTACAGCCGCCATTACACGCACACATTTTTTCGGTTTTTTGTTCCATTTTAAGGTTATTAGGAATAAAATATAAAACTACTTTTTAATATTTTTTACCGTTATTTGCGTCCATCTTAATTAGTGATTTAATATGATCACTCCAGGATCAATGTGATGAAGACCAGATTTATCGTCAGTTTTGTAAGTTCCCAGGATCGCGTCTTTATCCCTTCGCCTTTGTTCAGCGTAGTGGTGGATATGAAGGTGGAAAGAGGAATCTAAATAGTGGTGAGTTGGTGGGGCTGTGGGACAAGATTCCTTGAGATTTTCGCCATTTCTCTACAACCGACTATTATAAACAGCTGCTTCTTTTCTGGGGCGCGGGAAACAAAGCAGCTAGTACATTTTACGGTTTTACTTTTCCAAGACCAGCACGGAAGAGTTTCTGAATGTATATAATAATAAATTTAAATAATTTTCTGTTCGATGTTAGATTTTTGAAAAATAAACCTGCCAAGTGCGAGTTGAACTCGCGTGGAGAGGGTTCCGTACAATTAATTGAATTCTTATAGGTTTTCCTGTAATCTACAAGCAATGAACTATATTTTGTACTTTTTTTTTAATTTTATGCTCAGTAGTTTCGGAGATCAGGTCAATTTGTATCTTCTTCCATGAATAAAATCAAAACGATTTATTTTACAATAATAACAAAAATATATTTGAGAACCACATAACGAGTACTTTTATCTTAACTAATATTATAAAGAGGAAAGATTTGTACCTATTTTTGTATGTTTGTAATGAATAGGCTCAAAAAGTACTGGGCCGATTTAAAAAAATCTTTCACCGTTGGAAAGCTACATTATTCCCGAGTGACATAGGCTATGTGTGTACCACGGGCGAAGCCGGGGTGGACTGCTAGTTTGATATAAAACACAGTAAGGTTTGCAAAACTTTTTTTTTTAATTTCCTAATTTTTCCCCCGAAAATGAACCTTATTTAAAAAAAAAATTATTTACTTTGCACTTCTGTGTTTGGGTCATAAGATGACACCATCCTACCAAATTTCACCTGATTTGGTCTAGTAGGTTCGGAGCAAATTGGCTGTGACAGACGGATGGACAGACATACAAACGCAAGAGTGCTCCTATAAGGGTTCCGTTTCTTCATTTTTGTACGGAACCCTAAAAAGTACTAGCGCCTAGTTAATTTAACAATTTTTCGAAAAAATAGCTTTGATAGCCTTCTTCTTTTTTCGATTAAAAAGAAAAAGAGTGCAGCTCAAATACAAGAAGAAAAAAATAAGAAAATATAATACTTGCATCACATTTTCAACAAACAAGACGCGTTGATGTCTTTTGAATAGCGAAATCCAGAGTGAAACTAACTCCCAAACCATCCACAATAAAACCGGTCAAGTGTGAGTCGTTCTCGTTCATCAAGGGTTCCGTACCTCGGTACCTCCGTAAAATTGGCTATAGCAATATATATTCAGTAAAAATTTCAAGAATATGCCACTGTAAAATCGAGGTAAAAACGCTAAAAAAATACGTTTCTTGTATGACGACCCCCTTTAATTTTTAACTTTATTTGATTTTTAGTATTTGTTGTAATAGCGGCTACAGTAATACATAATCAGTGATGATTTCAAGTGTCTAGCTATTACGGTTCAAAAGATAGACCCTGTGACACACGGACAGACAGCGAAGTCTCAGTAATAGGGTTCCGTTGGTACCCCTCTTAAAGGAGAAAAGAAACATATATATGTTTCTTTTCTCCTCCTTTTTTGAAGTCTCATAAAAAGAGAAATAAAAACTCTCATTTCATTTTCTACAAGAACACATGGTAGATGAGTACGTTGATGTCTTTTGAATAGCGGAACTAACTCCCAAATCATCCACAACAAGTAATTTAAAAGAAAAAAAAGCAATAAACCCGACTGCCTGTTACAACATGAGTGAGATTATATGTTGTTTTTTTTATTTCTTATTCCAAATTACAGTTAAACATATAAGTTATACATATATTTGTAACCCTCTTATAACATCCTTTCTTTTTATTTTATTCCTCATTCGATAGGTTTTGAATAAAAGAAAAATTGAAGACATTATTTGGCGCCAAAAATCCGCTATTTTGTTTTTTTTTTTATTTGTGATATACCCAATGTCACCCACAATTAAGAAGAATCTAACGACACCTCTCAAGCTAGCTATCCATTAAGGCGCGATGGGTTCACAATTTGCAATACTGTGCGTGCAAAAAAAAACAATAAATAAAACACTGCGAAATATCGTCGAAATATTTCATTGTGTTTTATTTATAATTTTTTTTGGAATATATCTATATTTTTTTTGTGTAACGAACAGATATTTAGATAATACGAGTACATTTTTTGTTATAATTTTCATAAAAAAGGTGATTGTATAAAATAATAATATGTATTATAAAGGCAAAAGGCAAATGTGTGTGATTTTTTTTCTATCGAGCCATAAATGCTCAATCGTGTTTTGTATATTGTGGGTGTCTGTAGAAAAGCCTTATGAGTCTTATATAAAATTTAAGGAATAAACTGTAGTAGTTGAATAGAGAGTATGCATGAATTTTTTTTATATTTTTAATCGATAGTCCTCGTCGAGAAATAGCCGCAAAAAATAAATCAGTGCCGAAAAACATGTATATGGTGTAGAAAAAAAATATTAAAAATAGCAACTAGATTATAACAACTAAAACACGCCATTTTAAAATATGACGTCTATGTCTGCAATATCCGCTAGAGACAGAAGCTGTCAACGCATGTTTTTCTTTTTTGGGTACTTTCGATGTTATCAGCCAGTGATGTTTGTTAAACTTCTATATAAAAGTACATACATTTCGAATGTAATCGATAGTCAAACTACATGGACGGACAGTTCTACCGAACGCAGCCGAACTTGTCATTTCCTTTTTATGAACTTTGTCGTCATTTCCCTTTTGTTTGTCAAAAGTTCCCGCGCAATATTTGCATATTTTCAATAATTTATTTCTAATCCAAATAAGAGTCAGTAAGAAAAATAATTAACTAGGCGTGGTAACGTATTAAAAGAAATTGTAATATATGTAAAATAAAAATATGAGCCGGATTGGTATTACATGCATATTCCTTATTACAGTGATTTTTCAAAAACACTCAGAGTTTTGTTGGCTATGAACTGGCGGGGCCATAAGCCATTTAAGCTGCAGAGCGTGCCAAAGGAATTTACATACATACATACACACGAAAAACATAACCTTTTGCAGTCGAGTAAAAAACATATCTCCTCCTTTTTTGAAGACACATAAAAAGAAAAAGAATTACTCGAATCACATTTTTTTACAAGCAAACACGAGACTAGGTTGATGTCTTCAATAGCGTTACTTTACTCCTAAATCATCCACAAAAACTAACATGATTATATTTTCACAGCTCTATCCCGCGTTATTCCGCGATACGCAGATCTGGATGAGGAAGACCAGCTCCTGTTCAGGGCGGCCTACGACACTCCTGCCTACGATCACGACGAATACGAAGAGCCGGATGACCTGCCTCTAGGCAAGCTGGACTTAGTCAAGGACGGCCTGTGGGCGCTCAAGGCCAAATTAAAGGAGTTGAAGGCCTTCGACAAGGCCCTTGCCGCGAATATGCTCATGACTAAACTCAAACTGAAGGATTTGGTGGAAGGCAAACTATTACTTAAGAAACATCATCATGTGGATTATGATAAGAAGAAACCTTCTTACAGCTACCAGGTATTCTACTTCGTACTTCATTTTATTAGCGCCTTTCCGGTTGTATTCTCAGCTGTGCTGCTTCTGAGCCTAAGGGTCACTTCACACCGAGACGCGACGAGACGCGACGTAGCGCGCTCGTGAAAGAAATATAGAACTTGTTTACTAGACAAAAAGAGTAAGAGCCCGCTGCCCTCGCTACGCATCGCTACGCAGCGCGGCAAAGTGGGGTGTCGCTGAAATTAGTATCTTTTTGCCTAGTAAACAAGTTCTATATTTCTTCCAAAGTGCGCGCTACGTCGCGTCGCGTGCCTAAGGTGTGCTTCTTCTCCAAATACAGGGTCTTACAAAATATACTAAAACAATTTTAAGGGTAAATTCAGTCCGAGATGCTGAACTACTTTCCCCTAGGAACACATATCGAATATGAATAATATTTTTCATACAAACTCGGATCAGCTGATCGGTCAACTTGTATGGGAGGCCAAAAATTATTTTTCATATTTCGATACATGTTCCTTGGGAAAAGTTGTTTAGTATCATGGACTAAATGTAACATAAAATAGTTTCAGTTTATTTTGATAGACGGTATATAATTGTATTTTTTATTTATTTATTTATTTATTTATTTATTTATTTATTTATTTATTTATTAAGGAACAACAAACAGTTACATTAATAAAGTCTTAATAACTAAATATACATATATGAAGTGATAATAATTAAGTAACCCTCTACGATATTCACAGGTTGAATCTATGCTTATTAAGTTAAATAAACCGGCCAAGTGCTAGTTAAACTCGCGTGGAGAGGGTTCCGTTCAATTGATTGAATTCTTATAGGTTTTCCTATAATCTACAAGCTTCTTCTTCTTCTTCTTCTTCTTCTTATTTAAGAGCTTAGTGGCTCTTGTCGGTGGAGTATGCGCTAAACTTCTCGGTTACTTTTTAGTGCTTGATACGACATGACCCCTGCTTTTTCTTTCAGTTGGTCTACATAGCTCTTTCTTGGTCGTCCTGGACCTCTTCTACCTTTTATCTTTCCTTCTAGTATGTTTTTAAATAAGGAGTCATGTCGTATTAAGTGACCAATCATTTTCCCTCTCCTATTTTCTATTTCGCTCAGCAGTCTTCTTTTCTCTCCTACTATTTCTAATACTTCCTCATTGGTTTTCCTTTCCATCCAACTGATCTTTTCCATTCTCCTCCAGCACCACATCTCGAAAGCTGCCAGACTGTCACTATCTTTTTTATTCAGTATCCACGTTTCGCATCCATAAAGTGCTATGCTCCAGATATACGTTTTTATAAGGCGTTTGCGTATTTTTCTGGATATATTTGCTGTGAAAAGTTTCTTTTTACTTTTGTATGCTCCTTTGGCCATGGCAATTCTGGTTTTAATATCTGCAGTACATCTAGAGTCTTCTGTTAATCTACAAGCAATTAACTATATTTTGTATTTTTTTCAAAATTTTAGGCTCAGTATTTTCGGAGATCCGGGGGATTATTTCATGAATAAAATCAAAAGTATTCATTTTGCAATAATAAAAAAAAATATTTGAGATCGTCATAACGAGTTCTTTCATTTGATATATGACACAGTAAGGTTTGCAAAACTTTTTTTTTAAATTTTCTAATTTGTCCACCGAAAATGACCCTTATTTTTAAAAAATATTTATTTGCTTTGCACATCTGTGTTTGGGTCATAGGATTACACCATCCTACCAAATTTCACCTGATTCGGTCCAGTACATTCGGAGCAAATTGGCTGTGACAGACGGACGGACAGACAAACGCACGAGTGATCCTATAAGGGTTCCGTTTTTTCATTTTTTGTACGGAACCCTTAAAAAGTAGCCACTAGAGGTATAATTACAAGATTTTGACTACAAATAGGTATTATAGATTATAAATTATAAATCTATTCATATTATACTGATTTGCGGAAAATATTATACTCATGAACGTTATCATACGCGAGGGAGTGAGATTCCAATATGTACGTTAGATGTTTATTTTGAGAATTAATACAAGTCCTTTAAAGATTATATTTAGTTTAGTTGCTTCTTTATTCCTAACAAATTACAATCAAAGATTGGTGTAGGCCTTTGATTACTTCAGGGAGCTTCTGACGATAAATCTATATGAGTCCACTGGTCTTCATAGCCAATTAACTGGCGGACAGCGCCTAAAGACACACAGTACGCTTAACAAATGTCACTACAGCCGTACTATGACTGTCCACTTTAACTTTTACACATATTGTTCATAAGCATAAGCATTTATAACACCAAACTACACCAACTTCACATTATAAAGTCCACTAGAATCAATTTTCAAAATAAAATAAAGCAAACCCCAACTGAACCCCTTAACTTCCCACCAAAAAACTTCGTTAGTATATTAATTCTCTAATTAAAAAATACATTCCAATTCTAAAGTGAAAGTTTACTTGTCTGTCAGTTACATTTTCATGGTCAAAGTACTGAACCTATTGAAATAAAATAAGGAAGAACATACCGCAATATAAAAACTAACCGTTTATCGGTTAGTATTTTTATTATGTATATATATATTTTATTATATATATATATATATATATAACACAATTACCTTGTGTTATATTTATTCGATTTAAACCACTTACAATGTACAATATACAAATTTAAAATATATATGTAAATATATTATAAAAAATCCCCAAGGTATTTCCATTAAAAAAAAATGGATATACTCTTATTTATATTATATTTTTATTTAAGGGCGAATTCAGTCCATGATACTGAAAAACTTTCCCCCAAGGAACATTTATCGAAATATGAAAAATATTTTAGGCCTCCCATACAAGTTGACCGATCATCTAATCTACATATTTTGCCGGAAGTGACTGATTGAGCTTAGACTTAGAGTTATGGAAGGCAGATTAGGTTATGGTTGGTAATGCAGTGATGATAACATAAGCTTGCCAGCTGCCAGCTGCTCCTCTTTCGGCACAGATCGTATAATTCAATCGTAAGAATGGGCGAAAACCTAAATCATATTAATAGGCGATGTGGCTAGCAACCCATCACTGTTTTAATTACCTTTTTCCAACTTCATGCCCACTATTACGCTAAACGTGACCTTTGGGTCTTTCAGCCCTGAGTTCTGTCTGCCCCGTGAGGGATAGAGACATGATAATATATTTGTAATATTTTGTTGACAGGTGCCACCGTCTTATCAACAATATGAGCCGCAGTACCACGCCCCGGCCCCGCAGTACGGGCATGATCCTTATTATGGACATTAATAATTCAGATTAAGCCCTGTGGAAGAGAGAATATGCCTACAATTTTTTTTAACAAAATTTTGTGTTAAGTTTTAGTACTAAAGGTATTTATTCGCATTTATATGGACATTGAAATGAAACAGAATATCTAACTGAAACAAAATTTCCAATTGTTTCCAAAAAAAAATTGAGAATATGAAATTGAAATCAAATATAAATATTTTCAGGTCTTTTAGTTTCATGAACAAAGTTTGAGAATACCTTCATAAAACTGTTATTTTGCTTTGATGTATAATTTTTTGTACATATTTAATTCAGTAATTCTAGTTTTTTTTGTTACCTAATGAAGGCGTCACCTTTTTTCCACTTTAAAAAAAGCGACGCGTTAATGAAGCAATGTATTTTTTTAAATTTGGTGTTAATTTTGTCTAACAGAAATTTAAAAAAGGTGCCTTAATTAGGCGTTAATTAGATAGCGAGAAAAAACTTAAGAATGACCGAATTCATTATTTATTTATCCTGCAGGTACGTCATATTAAAATTCATTAGTTCTGTGCTTTTTCTTTATATTAATATAAATCTAAAATTATAACAATCAATTACTTCTCATTATATTCTTGCTATAAATAATAAAATGTTGAAGTCATCAAATGTGAAAAAATGTAATAATTAGTGACTTGCCGCTGGAAATATTCCAAATTTACAGAAATATTTCTAAACTTTCCAGGAACGGCCCATCACCTGCTTATAATTCATAATCATGAGATCTATTTATTTCCAATAAACTGTTTTACTATGTTCTTTGTCTGATGATTCATTAGCTTTGTTTTTCTCCACGCGAATACTAGAACCTGATACGTCATAAGAAAGTGCATTAATAAAATAAAATGTTAATTGACAAGGTCAGCAGTAGTGTTGGGAGCTGTAGTTGACCGCGGCGTGCGTGCAAGGCACTCGTGTACTAGAAGCAAATTGCTATTCATTTACATTTTCGAATAACGAATGAAGATTATGCTTAGTTGTGCACAGTGTTTCGAGAGCGGCCGCATAAAAACTGAAAAATAAATAAAAAATTGTTGGGGCTCCTTCGGATAAAATGTTATTGTTCATAATCCCCGAAAAAGTGGACATGTCTCTATCGATACAATAAAATCGAGTGATTACAGAGGTGTGAAACCATTGTTCCGCGGCGAGATGATCAACAACTATGTATGGATTTTTTTCGTGGTATGTACCTACCTATCTTTCTTTTTATTCCAGTGGCCCATTGATTTATCTGAAACTTTTCTGTAATTCGATGATCCTTGGTTTTCCAAACATCCGATGCAAGTATCATTCTCTGCACTAACTGTCAGACTAAAACGGATAGAATATATTTATATTTATGAAAAATATAGTTAGTATGTATTTGTATATATGTATGTATATAATTTGTATTTATTTATGTCGGATATGTAAAATTTAAGTAGTAGGTAGGTACTTCAAATGTACCTATATGCGTATTTTTATTAGGTATGTAGGTGGGTTTATATTGTGGTAAGTTCTTAGTTTTGAGTATTTTAGTTTTTGCAGTATTTCCGAAACAATCTCATGTCAGCACTATATGTAGGTTGTCTGGTAGAAAAGGCCCACGGCCTTAAATCTGCCAATTATAATCTCATGTAAAAGGTAATTAATCATCATCAACAGGTCCCTTTTAGTCTCCACTGCAGGAGCACGACCATAGAACACTTAATAAGACCTCTTATTAAGTGTTCTGTGAGCACGACCCTCTGTACTACCAGAGCCATTCTTAGCCAGAGCAGTCAGAGGATTTGGTCTATACTCTCCACGTTGGCCAGGCGGGTTGGAGAGATCTCATTGATAAACATACCTAAGCTTTCTGCTCACGTGGTATTTTTCCACCATTTCTTATTTCATTATTAAATTTGAGTACTTTAGTACTGCATCTTGAATGCCTAAAAAACTATAAAAATACCTAAGCTTTGTAGCTTCTGTTTCCTAAGTCGCCTTCTAAGATATCAAAGTTAAATATTCAAATAAAATAAGTAACCCTTGCCACTTCTGTGTTCCAAGTTCAAGACCATTTGAGTAAATAGGTATCACATATATTCTTTGAATACCAGTAAAAAGGCCGCAAAAATTATAACCTTATTTCTATTCATCGAAGGTCAACATAATACATACCCACCATTAAACCAGGTTCAATTAGGTCACAGGTAACAACATAGCACTGAAGGTTGCGAGTTGTTTGAATAATATACAGACTGACTGAACTACTGGTTCTACTCGTAACATACTAAAATTAAGGCCAAGTTCAGTACATCGGATACAAGTTTTGTTGGTGTGTAAGTGGCATTAAAATATTTTGTCTTTTTCTTCGAACATTCATTCATTCTAAATAACGTGTAACGAAATATACTGAATCTATTTTAAGAGTGAATTCAGTCCATGACACTGAACAACTTTCCCCAAGGAACAAAATTGTATCGAAATATGAAAATTTTTTTTTTCTTTCCATAAAAACTCGGATCAGCTGATTGCTTACCTTGTATGGGAGGTCAAAAATTATTTTTCATATTTCGATATATAAGCATGTTCCTTGGGAAAAGTTGTTCAGTATCATGGAATCATTTAAAATAGTTTTAGTATATTTTGTTACACCCTGTATACGAAATATAAAAAATATTTTTTGGTCAACTTTCCCGAACAGCTGATCCGAGTTTGTATGGAAAGCAAAAAACTATTTTTTATATTTCGATATATGTTCCTTGGGAAAAGTTCTTTAGTATCATGGACTGAATTCACCCTTGAAATAGTCTCAGTATATTTTGTTACATCGCTATGTATCTATTCTATTTTACCTCCCCGCTGTGCCGATTAATGCCTGCCTGAATAAGTGTGTAGCAACCACAAGCCATGGATCAAGATAGACACAGCCTCTGTATGAAGTGTCGATCTGACGTAAAATTGACTACATTCAGAATCGTCACTTTTAGTCCGTGTATGTCAATTAATTAGATCGGACAGTCATTCTCTACTGTAAAATACCTAAATCTGCCGTTTAAAGCCATACAAACTCGTCGAAAAACGTTGGAGGAAGTAATAAAAAAGTTTTCTTCCGTTTGTAAGTGAATTTCTTATTAAATATTTGTATTAAAATTGGCACATCAGGTTTTCATACAAATTGAAGGACTTTCTTCATATAATAGTATATTATACAGATCTGTGGTAGCAACCGTAACCTATTATTGACATATGAATAGAGATAGTATACCTACTTACCTGACTAGTGATATAGGAATCCTACTATTTATCAATTCACAACACATCTTTCTTACCCAGGAAGGATACTGATACACTCTACGTCGTTGTCCCTTACGTGGTAGACCGAGCCTAAGACCCAAAAACCCGGAAAAAAATTATAAAATACGAAAAAAAATTGGCCACTTATGAATCAAATTGAAAGTCAACAAACAACTCACAACTCTCCAAAAAAGGAGTATGAAAATATCTAATAAGGGAGACATGGAAACTACTCCACCGACAAGAACGTAGTTCTTAAATTATAGATAGATACCTAGATGAAACAAATGCAATTGTACAAACTGAGCAAACAGCTGAACCAGTTAGTTACTGTGAGAAATAAAATGTAAGATAACGGTCTGCAATTAATTTTGTTTTTCTGTAATGTAAGACAGAAAATCTTTATTCGGCATAAACATTAAACATTCATGTAACTAAGTACCTACATATCTAATAGACTACGACTTTGTGCTGATTTTCAGATGCTACCAAGTAAATAGAGGTTAGATAGCTAAATTTAAAACAGTTATGCAATCAAACTAAAAATATCTACTAATAAAACATACAACTACATCTGAAACACCCTGTATGACTCTGAGATTGTTCCCATAATATAATAAAGCTTGTAAGGCTTTCCGACTAACAGGTTGTTCCCATAATACTTAAAGCTTGATTTAATATAATTTCTGACTATGAGTTTGTTCCCGTAATAAATAAAGTTTGATATATTTTCCGAGTCAAAGGTTGTGAATCCCATAATACATAAAGCATGATATACTTCCTGACTAAAAGGTTGTTCCCATAATACAAAAAGCTTGATATACTTTCCGACTATAGGTTTTTAATCCCATAATACATAAAGCTTGATATACTTTCCGACTATAAGGTTGTTAATCCCATAATCCATAAAGCTTGATATACTTTCCGACTATAAGTTTGTATTTAGTAATTATAAAGACGAGGCAGTTAAAAAGGGCGCCAACGCATGCTTTGCGCGCATAGTAATAAATGTCACGGTGATCTTTAACAAACTGGATCACGAGGAGCGATGGCAGGGCGAAACTGGTCCATCGTCCATCACTTCCTGCAGTTTTGTACGTGGGAATCTCTTCAAACTTCATTCGAGTTTGAATTATTTTTTTATTGCCACTTATCACTGTTTACATCTACTTTAAACTTGAGTTTTTATTGAAAGTAAAAAAAAAATAGTTTATTCATTTCTATAGTTTTTACAGCACTGGTTTAACGATCAGGGATTTCTTGTAAGCAAATATACGAGTATGCCTGTGTTAGAAATCCCTAATTTAGAAAGTTCGAGCAAAATTCTCAGTCGATTAGAAAATTACAGCGTATTTTTATGTATACATCTACGTTTTACCTGTGGTTTTACTATACTTTTAATATTGCATTGCATAATTATTAAGGCCGTACCTAAATTATTTTCCGGGGTCCAGTGCTGCCCCCATTTACAATAAATCATTTCAAAGAAAACGGAGACATGATTTAAAATTTTGCTACTACCAAGTCCTAGATAAACCTTTAAAGTATTTTATGAACTACTGTTTACAGTTTATAATGAGAACGTTAAGCTTTACTACGCACATTTGCCAAAAGTGGCCGTTTTTCGCAAATGTGCGTACGATTTCGATTTTTTCAAATACGCCATACGGTAGATCTCCGCGCATATTGCATATTGACTAACCTAGGCTACTCGTATTTAGACTAAACATCGGACACTGATAAATCACATAAACATTTTTAATGGTGAAAATGTTCCGTACATTTTGTATGTATTTACTTTACCTTGTATGTATCACCGGAGGTACCGGGTTCGATCCCCGGTCAGGTCAAGATGGAAAATAATATTTTTCAGATCGTCCTGAGTCTTGGATATTTATCTATTTATGTATTTTTTATTAAATATAGTATCGTTGAGTTAGTATCCCATAACACAAGTCTCGAACTTTTGGAGCTAGTTCAATTTGTGTTATTTGTCCTTATATATTATTTTACATTATTATTTTATTTGTCTTGGTTGGTATTTAATAAAGTAAGGGATAAATGATTTCTGCACCTCATTCATCCACATCCACTAATAATAGCGAGCGATGCATGAAAAAAGGAGAAAGGAAGAAGTACGTGTTTTAAAATAAAATTGCGAATCGGGTTTCCCTTTCAACAAGTTTCCTTCTAAGAGTCTGAACTGATTTGAAAACGAAAATCAAGTAAGTACCTTACATACGAGTAATCTAGTTAGAATAATAGTTCAAAAGTTGGTATCTTTATACTTTTCGTAGCCTTTTCTATATTCAGTCAGTTCGGCTTGTAAATTACATTGTCATTTCCATTGACTTTACATAGTATCTCATGGTCATTTCGGATCACCATATTTGGACGAACTCCTCGTTCCCTTGTGTTGTGTGTTTCGCACACATGCCATCCACGTTTGGTTGTGGATATTGAATACCCAAAAATTGATTTTTATAAATATAAAAAACCGATGTTTATTATTACATTTATTTACATACCTCCGTCTTTAAAATCACAAATATTGTTGTAGACATAGAAGTGATTAGATAGTATATGTAGGTGGGTTGCAGCGTTACCGCTGAGCTTCCCGCAACCGGGAATACGAGTACGCTCGGATGATGATATAGTTGATGATGGGTTGCTATACAATGAGGTTATACCGGCAACTGGGACCGCCATTAACTCGGACCGCGGTCCCAGTTACCGGATCAATTTTAATATTTTTCTTCCGGCGACTGTGACCACTTGTATAAAATCTTGTGCTCAAATAAACTTTATTTTATTGCTTTTTTGTGCTAATGAAAAAACACGACTTTGGTAAGTAAGACCTTCATGGCAGGAAATAGTGACAGACAGAGGCTAGTGGGGGAATAACGAGGCCTTTGCGCAGTTATGGGACATAACAGCCACAGGCTAGCAAAAAAGGAGAAAAAGAACCTGATCTGGTTCTTGTTTGGTGTAAAAAAGTTTAATAAAACCTTTACATATGTCTAACTAACCTGACCAGGAAGTGATACTTGCAGCTCAGATTTACAAAGAGCAAAAAAGGTAACTTCTTATAGAGATAATCTAGTTTCTAAAAATAACTAAATACCCATCTTTTTAATTTAATTGTTTCAAGTACACTTGAAAATTTACAAACTATATATATATATATATATATATATGTATGTAAAAAATAAGGAAAACATAGTACTTAGGTGCTACTTATTTCTAAAGAAATTTCTTTCAGTAGACCCGCGAGAGGAAATGGGAAGAAAGAGGTAATTAATAAGGTCTTTCCCTCTTAACGGCATTTACTGTAGCTAGAATGAGACTTTGCTAAACGTCAAAAGTAAAACTGTAGCCATTTATCTGCTTAAGGCCGTACCTGAATTTTTGGGGTCCAGTGCTGCCCCAAAATAAATCATTTTAAAGAAAAACGAGACATTATTTAAAATTTTGCTACTACCAATTCCTAGATAACCCTTCAAACTATTTTGTGAACTACTGTTCACAGTTTATATACCGTGTTAAAAAAATACGCCACTAAGTTTCAAAACAGGTAACACTTTTGACACTTGATCGCGGAATATATATACCTCTAATATCTCTGCAGATTTACGTTCATAAGTTTTTTTATAAGGAATAAAGTTTTTTTACCTGCTTTACTGATCAGCTAATCTGCAAGCATTTTTTTTCTTTAACATTTCCAAAGTTTCTTAGAGAAAGTATTATGGACTGAATTTACCCTCAAAATTATATAAGACGTTATAATATCTTTGAAATATCAAAGTAGTGTTTTAGAACGAATTATATCAATGGATATTACACTATAATTTTTCTTAGTTATAAAGTCCATGGTCATATTTAAATACCGATAAATAATACTAGACTAAAGGACTAAGAACAAATATATTTTAATAAGACTATGTAACCGAATCCGTATGCACCTTACTGTGAATATTGTTTAACCCCTAAAGAAAAAGAGGGGTCTTATACTCGTAAGTTTGACGTGTCTGTGTATTTGTGAGTCTGTCTGAGGCATCGTAGCTCCTAAACGAATAGACTGATTTCGAAAGCCTTGTCTGTCGAGATGGTTTTTAGCTATGTTTGAGGATAATCGGTTTAGTCGTTTAAAAGTTATTGGGGTAAACGCTTAAAAGTACGGGGTTTTTTATTTGTATGGCAAATAAACATGTTACTGACAGCAATCGGCCTACACTCCGGGGGTAAAAGATACCACTTGAATTTTCCGGGGTCCAGTGCTGCGGTAATTTTTTGCATACTTTGTATACTGAGTTTGTATGGAAAGCAAAAAATACATTACATACATACATTTCGATATGTATATCCCAAGGAACATATGTAACTACATGTTCCTTGAAATAAACGTGAATTATTTATTGTACACAGTTGTGCAATAAATAATTTTGACTTTGACTTTGGAAAAGTTGTTCAATATCATGGACTGATTTCTTTAAGTTACTCGTAGTTTCAGTATATTTTGTTAGACGTATTATATTGATACACCACAAATAGAATATATAAACTAAGTAAATGTTAAGAAAATAAAGTGGCGGCCCTAGGGCGATGTTTGCGGTGCAACTATACCGGGCAGCATCTTGATCCCCTCTTGAGGGGCGTCGAAATAATATTAAATCTCATCTGTAATTTTCCACATAACATATACTCGCACAAACTGAGTTAAAACTTGCGTTTGCACCCACTCTCCGCCTGCTCGTGCATCGCGGCAGGCAAATTGAAAATTATGTTTTGTACTAAAAACATGCATATAAAATACAAAATTCGAAAGAGCAAATATACAATAGCGGACTTATCCCATATAGGGATCTCTTCCAGTCAACCTGCGATATATTGAGAGGATATCTTCTCAATTAACAGGTAGAAGCAAATACGTACAAAATAAATAATAATAAAAGATTATACTTACATCGCTACATCATCATAAACATACACAAATACTAAATACTCATAAACTTACATATATTACTTAAATATATATATTTGATGGTGCGCACCATCTAAAAATTGAGACACCAGGACCACAGATGATCGCAATGATACAACCTGACAGTTTATGATAAAGTCACAGGTATGGCGCTTTATACAAGCGGAGTAACAATTATACCTACTAATACTACTACAAACGAAACTATACATCCGTGCACACCAGTGCGCACCTCCAAGTGTGTGAAGTTTCAGTGTTCAAAGCCATCAAACGCCGCCGAGAACGGAGAAGAGGTACGGGGAGGGACTCGTTACGTTCCGTTCTGTGTTAATTATATTAATATTGTGACATAACCGTCATTGGGTACAATCAGCAGCAAAAATATGTCACTAAAAAAGCGTTTACTAATGTATACTTTTATTAATTGACATATATTTGTTGCTGACTGTCATATGAATACTTGTTATAGATAGGAACTGCTTCTTTTCTTTGTGTTCTCGAGTTATTTATGATCACACAATTTATTTGCATTCGAGTTTAAAATACCGCACGATGTGGTAAATCAGAACAGGTTTGCACGGCTCACCCTGTAGGCTTAATACGAATACAATCAACTTGGCTAGCCATTTACTACATTGAAGATAATAGTGGAGGCAGTTATGCATCGCTCCCATACATAACCCAATCTGTTTTATTAAGCTATTATGAGCTTCATCACGTATGTTCCTTTAGTAATTGTAAATCTAAGCATTTCTAGTCCAGGGGGCATGCAATAAAAAACGTGCGGCTAGCGGGGGGGGGGGGGGGGTTCAAAGATGGCCGCCACCAAGCATATAATAAAGACGAGTAACTAAAGGCACAGGCCGGAATCTCCTAAGATACGCGTAATATGCGTCCCCGTTCCCCGTCCCCGCACCTCTTCCCCGTTTTCGCCTTGATGACTCACGTTGGCCGTCAAGAACCGGGGGAGAGGTGCGGGTGCGGGGAACGGGGACGATTATTGCGCGTACCTTAGGAGATTCCGTTCTATTTAATCTTACTGTATTCTGTGCTAAAGGTACAAAATCTATATAATATAAAACGATAATCAATCACTCACCACGAAATCTCGACAACTACTTAGCCAATGAAGATGAAATTTGGCAGAAAAGTAGATTGTGACTAAGAGACGTCCGCTAAGAAAGGATTTTTGGAAATTTCATCCCTAACGGAGTGAAAAAGGGGTTGGCAGTTTGTATGAAACTTCGTCATTTTTGAAGCGACACATGAAATTTTTTAATTAGTGGTTAGTAAAAAATAATAATCCATTAATTGGATTTTAATAAATTGCAATCCCAGTTTAAAAAAAAAACAATCTAATTTTTGTAGTCTACGTGGGCGAAGTCGCGGGAAAAAGCTAGTATTGTAATGTGTTTTGGTAAGCCGTGTGGTACTTAGTAGGTACTTAGTAACTAGATTTTTCACTATCCATTCCCTATGCCACGGTTATCGTAAAAGCACAGAAGACAGTAAGAGTATTACATACAGAACGGAATCTCCTAAGGTATGCGCAATATGCGTCCCCGTTCCCCGTCCCCGCACCTCTCTCCCGTTGTTGTGCCGCCGTGTGCCGCCGTACTAAAACTATACATCCGTGCATACGTCAATGGGTGTGTGTTCGCCCGCTCTCATCCCTCGACAAGGCGAGAACGAGGAAGAGGTACGGGGACGGGGAACGGGGACGCATATTGCGCGGGACCTTAGAAGATTCCGTTCTGTATGTAATACTTTTACTGCCTTCTGTGGTAAAAGTAAGTAGGTACTAGTAGCAACCGATTCCCAATTTAAGAATTTATGTATTTACATACTTATGTTACACTCTCAAGTTAAAAGAGGGCTGTGCCTGTGTGTCTGTCTGCGACATCGTAGCTCCTAATCGAATATACTGTTTTTTTTTTATCAAAAGCCTTGTCTATCAAGATAGTTCTTAGCTATATTATGTTTCACAAAAATCGGTTCAGCCGTTCAATAGTTTTTGGGGGTAAAAAAAATCAAAATTAAATATTTAATTAGTATTTAGGCCTTTGCAGGCACTTTTACACGTCAATAATTATAGTTTACATTACGTGTAATGTTTATTTATATCTAAATTATTTTTTTCTTTGTTCAAAAGCTACCAATACTAGCGTTTCGCAACGCAAGACGCAACGAAAGAAAGTCAGTTATACAGAACGCTTGAAAGTATGGGGTTTTTTTGTTTGGCTTATAAACTTGTAACAAAAAGTAGGTAATGTCTATAGGACTCACTATACAAGGTGGTGCGTGTGGGCCGTTGAGTTTGGACAACTTTTGTCCCATAAAACGATTTGTTACATTTTCTGTGAAGCTTTAAAAAATCTAAAATACTTAAGTAATTCCCTGAAATAGATTATGTACATATTATGGCTGCCTGGCTGACAAGCTCGATGGCACAGCAGGCGTATGAAATTAGCGCTTACTCGAGCGTGATCACTTGGATTGGACTCCTCCTTGCTTCGGAAGGCATCTTAAGACGATAGACGGAGTCCAATGCTTCCAAAAGTGGCCGTTTTTCGCAAAAATGCAAACTAAAGCTTAACGTTCTCACTTTAAACAGTGGTTCATAAAATAGTTCGAAGGTTTATCTAGGTTTTGCTAGATCAAAATTTTAAATGATATCTCCGTTTCATATAAAATAATTTATTTCAAATGGGGGCAGCACTGGACACGTGTATCGTCTTAAGCCATTGAGCTCGACTGTCATTATAAAAAATAATAAAAGCTAATATACAGGTTGATTTTGAAACACTGAGCTATATTGATATCTTGGAATCAGAATCACTAATAGAACACAAAATTGCAAGAAAAATAATACTTCTTTTTACTATTTTTCATTAGGAAAAATCCCCACATTTGCAATACATGGCTAACGTATTATTATTAGTGTCAATGACCTTGCGGCCGCACGTTTCCCGCGGGCGCGGCGGCGGCGGCGCGCGGGGCGAGCGATCATCATATGGCTGGCGGTCGGTATCACTGCGATTGGGAATTTGCCGTACAACTTTGAGGGCTTTCATCTTTGCTTTTTATTATGAAACAAGGTAATTGTAAGAGAACATGTACATTTTATTTAGCGCATAGAGTAGGTACTTTCCTTGAATATAGCTGAGAGGATCAAACTCATCCTGTATAAGTCAATGATTAGACAGCAATATTGAATACTTTTAAACTATCGCGTTGCATTATTATTAAATTAATGCATACGGGAATTAACGCGAAACGTACCTTTTGTTTTTTTTTTTTTTTTTTTTTTAATTTATTTTGCTGACGTTTGGTCCCAGCTTGACTGACCGCTGATTAGTCAAGCTGGGACCACGTTCGGTGAAACCCGAACGAAACGTCAGCAAAATAAATAAATAAAAAAAAGGTACGTTTCGCGTTAATTCCCGTATGCATTAATTTAATAGCAATATTGAAGCTAATTCTAATGCCTTTAGGTAATTTCAAAATCTTCTGGCAGATAAAAATTACCCTGAATTGGCTAAACATGGGTAGCGAGAAATATTAAGAAAAAAAAGTTTGCCGTTACTCTGCGCCTCCAACCATCTCCCGTAAAATGTGTTAGGGACAACTGCTCAAACCAATTAAAAACCTGAAAAAATAGAGTTCAATTCATGTCGGTTTTTTTGCATCTTATAGATAAAGAAAAATCCAGACAACTTTAAAAAGGAAACGATAATGAACACCGGAACTATACACTTATAGAAACGATTACTGACATAACTATCGATTATCATCATAAGTACCAAATTTCCATAATCGATACTGCTGCACCTAATGTAGTATGATAAATTGATAAATAATGGAAAAATTGATGTAGGAATTACATAACACGTAGGTAGGTATCTAAGTAAGTACGTGTTTAATGGATTGGTAATTAACTATGTCGCGTCGCAAATTTGTCTTTGCTACGAAGTTTGTATGGATGTAGATATCTCATTACCTGGATCAATACATAGATGTTCCAGCGAGACCTTTTGGCCAGAAGAAAAAGCGCTTAAGGCCGTACCTGAATTTTCCGGGGTCCAGTGCTCATTCCACAGTCCATTTAAAATAAATCATTTCAAAGAAAATGGAGACATCATTTAAAATTTTGCTACTACCAAGTCCTAGATAACCCTTCAAAGTATTTTATGAACTACTGTTTACAGTTTAAAGTGAGAACGTTAAGCTTTACTACGCACATTTGCGAAAAACGGCCACTTTTGGCAAATGTGCGTAGTAAAGCTTAACGTTCTCATTATAGACTGTTAACGTATATAAACTTATATGATCATAAAATACTTTTAAGGGTTATATAGGACTTGGTAGTAGCGAAATTTTAAATAATGTCTCCGTTTTCTTTGAAATGATTTATTTTAAATGGGGGCAGCACTGGACCCCGGAAAATTTAGGTACGGCCTTAAAAAAAGCTCATCTACTTCCGTGGCGAAGTAAGAGCAAAATTTTCATATGGGAGGGCTTGTTTTGCAAGGCCCCTCTTTTTCCCCCGGGGTTTTATATATTAGTGACTGAGCGAGCGAGAGTCTCAGTTCCGAGATTGGCCAAAAACGCTTCTGTCCGTCCGTCTGTTCTCGCCTAAAAATTGTCACACAAGATCCTTTATTCATTTAAATTTTTATTAAATCGCGATTTGTGATTACGGAAGAAATAGGGGAAAAAGGGGGGAACTTTGCTGTAGCGTTATTTATTGACAGATTTCAATCGAACAAGATATGCTATAAGAACTTCATTTTTTACAAGTTGTACACAAGATGTTGCAAAAAAAAATCCAAAAGATGGAGTGGAGGCGGAAAAGGGACGAAGTTTGCTGTAGTGTATATGGACAGATTTTACTGAAATGGCTTAGCTATATAAGCCAGGTTATAAGAGCTCGCGAGGTTTACTTTTCTCATAAAAACTGCATTTAGGCACGAGATCTACGAAAAAATGCTCATCCAATTCACGCGCGAGCCCTATAGACCGTGAGGCCGTGGGTCGCCCACGTCGCATACGCAGCTACGCCTCTGCCTATATATCTGACCCGACATTTTGAAAAAAGACAAACCGAATCGTCGAAAAATATCTATTTAATATACATAAATTATATTATCTAGCCTGCTCACAAAAATTCACAAAAGGCGGATTTACCAGCAGGCTAACTAAGTAGGCTGGAGCTAAGGGCGGCAAATTTTAGGGGGCGGCAAATTTGAGTAAAGTCAATAGGTTAGTCATTTATTAGAAAAGTAAAAGATTTTTTTTAACTAAAAACAACTTAAGTCTATTTCTTATGGTTTTGTGTCTAATAATGATTCTATTTACAATATAGCTAGGAGGTGCAAAATCAACTTTCTTCTTTTTCTTTCTTCGCCTTGTACCTATTTGGGGTCGGCTCTGTATGTCAACTCCCTCCATAATTTTCTGTCCTTCACCATCTTCGTACTAACCCCCCGTTCTCCAAATATCTGATCTCACGCATTCTTCCCACGTCTTTTTTGGTCTATGTACCATCTTTTTTGCCAGATGTTCAGCGTCCCTTCTCATTGTGGCCATACCATGTCAGGCAATGGCTTTTTAATTTGTCGACTATTGGCGCCACTTTTAGACTCCCTCTTATATAATCAATCCTGATCTTATCCATATTAGTAACCCCCGACATCCATCTTAGCATACGCATCTCAGCCACATGCATTTTATGCTCTTCTTTCTTTTTCATTGCCCAGCACTCTGCTCCCTATAACAACCTGTATATCAACTATAGAGGGTTATTTATTAATTAACCGGCAACCTTTTTGGAGCAAGGTCAGTCCGTGATACTGAACCACTTTCCATAAAAACAATTATTGAAAAATGAAAAAAAACGACTTTCCGTACAAATCGGCGCTCAACAAACAAGTAGTTTTTTTTTTTGTTTTTCAATATTTTTTTTTATGGAAAGTGGTTCAGTATCACGGACTGAACTTGCTCCAAAAAGGTTGCCGGTTAATTAAAAATAATCCTGTATATTAAATATTAATGAACAAATCAATTGTTTTACGACTGTTTTTAATCTATGGACAGTAAATGGATTATCTAACCGATTTAGAACTTGTTATAAAAGCGGTTAAGTACCATTGGGTCATTATTTACTTAAATAGGCGAAATTGTCGGCAATTATGATTTCAAGTACAACAAGGCACGATTTACTCCGCTGATGATGATAAGTATAGCAGAAAATACTATGTTGTTCGTGCGTCATATTTGTGCGTTTATATAACTACTGCCAGAGAACAGAATTAATATCGTACGCGGTTCGATTCGCTTATGATCGAAGTGGACGCGTACGTGTGTACAACAGTTATAGGTACCTATCTATATGGTTCTAACAAAATATACTGAAACTATTTTAAGGGCGAATCCAGTCCATGATACTGAACAACTTTCCCCAAAGAACATATATCGAAATATGAAAAATAATTTCTGGCCTCCCATACAAGTTGACCGATCAGCTGATCCGTGTTTGTATGAAATGCAAAAAAATATTCTTCATATTTCGATATATGTTTCTTGGGGAAAGGCGTTCAATATTATGGACTGGATTCACGTTTTAAATAATTTCAGTATATTTTGTTAGGCGTTATATAATAGTTGTTTGATAATTTTGTTCAAAATGTAATTAAGCTTTACATCTGTGGCCAGTGTGCGTTTTGAACCTAATGGCTTTTTACTTGTGAAGAGTAAGAGCTTGAAGGCTCAGCGGTTGATTGATACACGTGTGAAATATTTTTGAAACGATCACAGTTCCACATACATTTTACATACTTTACATGTCAAATTACAAAAAAAAAGATGGCTTTTTGGAAAAATGCTAGTCTGCCATATTGGATTTGAAAATGGACCTCATCATTAAGATCAGGACCCCCAAAACCTCGAAAATGACACCCGTGCCCATATCAAAATAACATAACATTTTATGATCAACTCATCAACCGACTTGAATTTGAAAATGAACCTTATTTGTAAAAGCAATGGGGCGTATTGCCAAAAAAAGCACTTAATACATCACGATCAAACTACGCCGGAAGTCATGCGAACATGCTAACATAAAAACTAAAATTCAACTACGGAATATTTTAATATAGCCTATGACACTCTTGTGGTTAAAAGACGAATCTAACCACGTATAATTTATAAAAATCTGTTTAGTCGTTTAGTAGTTACGAGGGATCATAGAGTCGGACATACATACAGGTCAAACACAGAACCCTTCTTTTGGGCTTTGCCGCAGTCGGGTAAACAGGGCTAAACGGATAAGAGTAAAAGTTGACATGCAGATAGTTTATTATCTGGATTGTCAAATAATAATGCGTAATAGCTGGTACGTCATAAATGTGCGTGTACCGGAAGTAGTCACCTTTCTCATCATATCTGCCACAGGAAGTCCACTGCTCAACATAGACCTCCCCCAAGAATTTCCAAAACGACCGATTGGAAGCGGCCTTCAATCGGTTTCACCTTTTCACACTGTGTCAACTGACAAGTTTATTTGATAGATAAAACCCCCCGACTTTTAAGCGAAAGGCTGAACCGATTTTCATCAAACATAGCTAAAATCCATATCGACAGACAAGGCTTTCGATAAAAAAATCGCATCGAAATCGGTCAATTCGTTTAGGAGGTATGATGTGATGACGCAGATAAACACACAGATACCTCGACACGCAAGGCTTTCGATTAAAAATAACCGCATTACATACATACGACTACATAAACTTATGACAACCCCCTTTTTCATCGGGAGTTAAAAAGAACTTACTCTGCAGGAGCGCAGGTAATAAGTACCTATTGAAATTTTGCTCTGTAAAAAATATAACAAAGGTTAAATAAATAATATTCGTACTTACATGACACATGTTACAAGTTCTCAATGAGAAAGGCCAGTGTCTCGTGTCTCCAACGGAATTTGAATTTGTCAGCTTCCGCAGTGGCCGCCCACTCCGCGCATGTACATTATGTACAACCTACATATTAAACATTGTTTAGAATTTTATTATTATAAATAGGTATTAACAAAGAGTTTGCAACTGCAGAAACACTGGCCACATAGTAGCGTAGCGTGTAAAAATAAATAAATTAGATAAGAATGTTAAATATTCGAGATTTGAATGTTTTTACTAACTGAGATGTGGATTGGATCCGAAATTGTATTTTATTTAGTCTGTCAGTTAGATTATACAAAAATTATGGACCCGTTTTTTTCGGTTCATCAATTTAGTAAAAGTTTACGAAACCCATCAGTTTCGGACGGGGGATTATTGACGTCACCGTTAAGTGAAAATCGTAGGTACTTGATCGTGACTTCATGCGAAATTTAAATGCACTGTATCTTTGTAATTATTTGCTAATCCGAAAAGACAAAAAATACGTATAAGTACAATTTTTTTTAATAATCTACCTGATGAGCCAAAATTATTTTTTAGTCCACATCCATATTGAAAGTGTTGTTAAGTTTAGGAATATAGGTTTTGATTTTATTAATATCCTAATAAACATCATTGACTACACCTAGATTTATTTTAAAGTCACGTCACGTGCACAGATCTGTATATTACTACTAGACAAAGAAAGTCCTTCAATTTGTATGAAAACCTGGCGTGCCAATTTTCATACAAATATTTAATAAGAAATTCATTTACAAATGGAAGGAAAGTTTTTTATTACTTCCTCCAACGTTTTTCGACGAGTTTCTACAGCTCAAAACGGCAGATTTAGGTATTTTACAGTAAAGAATAAATGTCCGAACGAATTGACATACACGGACTAAAAGTAACGATCCTAAATGAAGTCAATTTGACTTCAGATCGACACGCAAATTCATTCAGAGGCTGTGTCTATCTTGATTCATGATCTGTGGTCACGTGTACCAGTTAAGTAGACATACAATATACACTACATACAGATGCGTTGATAGACACAATCCATACATTGATGTACCTATTTATGTATGTAATACTGAGGTACCGACATATTTCCCCCCAATTTTTTTCTTTTTTTTTTGTCGTTTGTCGTGCAAAAAAAAGAGAACGTATAGGCAGGTACCTACTTACTAAAATTTTTACGAGTAGGTGAGCGTTTCGTCCCATTAAATTTTCATCTCAATCGCAATGGGACGAAACACACACAAAAAGTATTTATAATTCTGTGTGCGATTCGTTCCATTGATTTTTTTAAAATTAATGTCAGCAAAAAAAGTCGAATGAATAATTGATCTGTGATTTGTTGTGCCATTACAATTAAGCTAATTGTTAATAACATTAAAAATGATTACCTACCATTTTATCATTTTTTTTTCATTTTATTGTTGATTTTCTATTTATTTGTAATTACAAATAAATATTATTTACAAATCAATATTTTGTTTTTTATTTTTATTTTGATTACCTAAGCTTGTTTTACTGTCTGTACAAAATAAATATAGTAATAAAAATATTGGGACGAATCGCACAACACATACTTTGAACTTTTTGAAAGTAGCTTTTCGTTCAATGGGACGAAAAATTTATGAGACGAAACGCTCACCTTCTCAATTTTTACAAGTAAAAAACCTGTATTTTTCCTCATATTAATAATTGTTAGGTACATGTTATAATACATAAATTATTTAGTTCAATAAATGAGCGAAATTTGTAAAATAAAAGATATACCTACTTATCGATTTTTCTGCCTTTACTCTGTTGAAACGAAAGTTTATCATGGTCTAAAATTGCTCCAAAAAATTTGCCGGTGGATAAAAAGGCATCCTGTATTGCCATGCTGGTTGGTGGTTCGCTAATCTTGCTTGACCCACACGTGCATATCAGTATCAGGCGCCCGCGCCGCCGCCCGGCTCGCTTCCGCTGTGTTTAACGCTCCGGCGCACCTCGATGTTAAATTAATAATTAACATTCACGATCTGTATCTGTTAATTGTAATAAAATAGACCGAAAGGAATTTGATAAAAATTGAAAGGAAACGACGTAACAGATAGGCACCAATTCAAAAATAATGTTTTTGTTTTGCTGTTTCGTTTCGTAGAAGGTAGTTAGTGTAGGGCTCAGTCGTGCGTGCCTCATTTGAAATACCTAACTAGTCGTTCTGTCAGAACAGTACCTACACGTCGCGAGCTCTTATAACCACGCAATAACAGACACTTTCATCTGGTTTAGCAAAGCCATTATAACGCTACAGCAAAAAAAGCGTCCCCTTTACCCCCTCCACTCTCCCCATTTATTTATTTTTAATCATCATGTGTAGACTGAACTCCGTCACGTTAATAAATAACGCTAAATCCCATCTCGTAGCCAGATTTGGTAGCACGTGGGAGAAAAAAAGGGGCGGTGCTAAATCGTGTTCTTTTCTACCTTCACCACACGGCGAACTAAGCGGAGCTCTAAAAATAAAAAATAAATGGAACATTTCATACGCACGGAACATAAACCAGTTCTACCTCGGACATATCTCGCAGGTCAATTTGGCGCATTACCTTTTTCCCTGACAGCACGTAATGTCCGTGAGTCCGTGAGCAGGTATCCGGAATGTGTCGCGGTGGAATTAAAATTGATTGACCACAAAAACTCGCTGGTAGGCTTCATATTTAATAATAATTACGGCGCTAATTGCTCTGTGGAGTGTGCCTATGTATCTACGTACAGACTCGTAATAGTAGTTTATGATATTGTCAAATAATGAGGGGTGTTAAAATAAGAGTGTGTTTTAATATCACACGATTATTTATTAACCAGTTATGTGCATATCATATACTACTTTATTAATTTTGAGGCAAGCTAAAAAAATGTCTTATACTTCTCCTATGATACCCTAACTCCGAACTGCAGATCTGGCTGGGCAGTAACAGAAATAAATCAACGCCTAAATTTTCATCTGGGTAGTTAGAGACCCGTTGTTCATTAATATTTTACGAATAATCCTTGGTGCAAGTTAAACCGATTAATTTTGTATTAGTATATGTGCCATGGAATTTTTTTTTGTGTTGTTGAACGTCGATAGAGTTTCCATATGCTTGAACGCGTCATACTTATCTTAGAATATTATATGTATCTACGCACGGCACATACCTACATTCTTTACACAGGGCGCCAAGGTCAAATGAAATAGTCAAAAAAATGTTTAATTTCTTTTCAGATCCTGAGATGTCTTCCAGTATCGCCGAGATCAACACACAGTCTACACGACTCTCCCAGAGAGTTAATACAACAACACGATTACAATGCTCAAAATGTACCAAAGTATGAGGAAAATGTCAATCCTCCCAACGACCAAGTCATATCTGTAAGAATAACGTCGTCGGTTGCTGTTGGCAAGCGAAAAGGTAAACCTCCTCCAAGCAATAAACCTTTCGACGTGGATGATTTAGTCACGCCTACAGCTTTCCCAACGCTAAGTTCTACAGAATCTACGATATTTAACGAAAATTATAACAAAGAAGCGACTGATTTACCTCCCAATTTAATAGGGGCTAATATTGAATTTATAAAGCAGCTCAGTGCTAAAAAAGACAAACAGAATTCTTATGCATCAAGTCAGTCAAGTGATTATCAACTAGAGGGAAAAGAATCTTACGGATATTTACCTGAAACGAAACCAGTTTACGAAGTCGATAAAAGTAGAGAATTAAGTATTGAAAGCAGCGATATAGAAGGATTACCTACATATCGTACCTTAAATGAAGATGAGTTGTTTGATAAAAATAATAACTACACAGATTCTGTTGCTGAACCATCTCTCAAATCTGTTTTAAGATACGAATTTGAAGAAAGAAATGATGAAGATAGCATACCACAAGCAAGATCTATGCCACTTACATATCACGAAAATGAATATTCTAAAAAAGAAGTTTTACTACAAGATGCAGATCTTGAACGTCATAAAAGGAACGAAAGCGATACCGACTTTCATAAATCAGTCATCAATTCTAGTTCAGATTTTATCGATAAAGAAGATGTTAGTCAGAAAATACCATTAGGAAGATCATTATCAATATCTCCTCCGGACAATTACTTTTCAGCATTGGATAATAAACCTGAAAGTGAGCAAAGTGATAGTGAAAGACTTACGACTGTAAGTTTTAACGTAGTGCATAATACACCCCAACAGGTGAATAATCATAATCAAGCCACCAATATAAATCCAAGCTTAGAAAATTCTCCAAAATTCTACGAGCCTCCAAAAATATATAGTCAGCCTGCTCAAATTTACAGTGAACCAGCGAAATTCTACAGCGAACCCGCCAAGATTTATAGTGAGCCAGCCAAAATTTATAGCGAGCCTGCCAAGGTGTACAGTGAGCCGGCAAAGATATACAGTGAGCCGGCGAAATTCTACAGCCCACCCGCATCGCTGCACCTGCCTCCCGTACCGGCTGACTATCGTCCGTGGCAGCATCCCTCGCAGAGCCCTGAAATCACAAGTACCAGTAACACTACTCCGATTACGACAGCAATTGGTGCAGACGCACCTAACACCAAGAGACTACAAGAGCACCAGTCTGAGAAAAATTACGAGGTAGATGAAAAAGCAAGCGTTTTATCAGAAGGGAGAATTCATGGAGTACAAGAGTCTAGTACTGAGAAATGCAAGCAAGACAACTGCAAAGTTGGTTATGTCGTAGAAGGGCGTCAGTATAAGAAATACCGGGTGGAAGAGAGAACGTCTGACGGGTTCATAGTCGGGGAGTACGGTGTGGTGAGGAACGAAGACGGTGCGCTGCGCGGCGTGCGCTACACCGCCGATGGTGACGCCAGCCCGAGGCTCATCTACGACGCTCTCATGAAGTTCCTACAACTGAAATAAGCACGTGTAAGGGTTGCTACACACATAAACGGGCCAGCACTTGTCGGTTCGGCAGTATTCGACAAACAACAACGCCGATCCGAAGCAATTATACCGGCTTTTTCCCAGAATATTAATCTACAATTCTAAATTAATATTAGATTTTACCACCCAGCTGTGCCGATAAACTTCGACCCGCATATGTGTACAGTAACCTTAATTATTACTCAATGAAACACCATAAAATTATTTGCTCATTTAATAGGTTTATATAATATTCATTAATATCCAACAATGCAAGTTACATTAACAGTTTTAAGACTGACCGATGCCTTATATTTCTGCTTGAGTGTTTTTGAACAATCATCATAATTAGTGTACTTATTGGTATATTAGTCAATAAAATAAATATTGACAACAAATATATCATGGCGTTTTCGATTGATCCACTGGTATTAATTATTTTTAAGTTGTAGAGTATATAAGGTATTCCTTCAGATATTTTAATACTTGAAAATATCTTGAAGGAATACGGGTGCCATGGTCGTTATAGCAAATAATAATTAGAATGAATACTCATTGTCATAATTAAGTAGAATAATTTAATTAAAAATAAGCTGTAGGTAATAGAGTTATGTACATACCTACTACATTTAAAAATAAATGTATTTTATACCTACTTACTTCAGTAGTATTTGCCTACATAGGTGCATATCGGCGAGAAATAAAACAATACAGACTAATAGATCGTTAAGTCTGTGACTTGGAAATGTGTTTTTTTTTTCACCCTAAAGAGTACATCAGGTATATAAAATCAATAATATTATTTCTAATAGATTTATACACATGCTGTATTTTTCTGGTACACATTTTGTTTTTGGTCTCATGGCCCTAGTTTGCCCCGTTAGGGCCCTTCCACACGACGTATTTTTTACGCGCGTTTGTATCGATACAAACGCCAGTTAAACGCTTAGCAAAGGCAAGGAAGCCGGCACGTTTTAACCTTTAACACACGATCCTAGCGTTTGTATCGATACAAACGCCACGTTTTTCAAACGCAACCAGTACGCGCTGTAATCGCGTTATTTTCAATAATCGCAAATGAAACGCGCCGTAAGCGATTATTGAAAATAACGCGATATAAACGCGCGCTTACAGCACGTTTCATTTGCGACAAAAACGTGTTCTATCTGCCAAAACGCGTTATATACGCGCAGAAAACGCGCGTATCAAAAACGCGCGTCGTACGAGCTTAAAAAATACGCCGTGTGGAAGGGCTCTTAGGTGTTAAGACGCGATCATAAATCTGTATCTGAACATTTCTTTATACAAATACAAATCGTTTTTATTGTGGAACATAGATAAAATACATAGGTTACATTATAAAAGGGCCTCCATGTTATGTCCTAATAAGTCAAACAATAGAGTTTGAAATTTGATGCACGGTGCAGTCAAGCATTGCGCGTGCGCATACATCCTCACTGTGTTGACAATCGAATACTACTTACATCGTCTTAAATTTAGAGAAAATAAAGATATGCTTTCGTATTTCATTTTACAAGTATAAACATGTTAGGTCCTTCATTGATTAGATACGTCATGTTCAGATATGATATTTTTCTAAATTAAATTTGCCTTTAAAATTACTTACAATAATAATAAAATATTCGTACCTTACTAGTTTTCGGCAAATTTAAATCCAGTCACAGAATTAATATAAGTACATCCAGTTTTTCATGCCCTTTTTATCTGTTTTCTTGATTTTAATAAAAGTATATTGTTAATACAGAAATATCGAATGACTATAACATTGCAAATATAATCAAAGTAGTAGGTAACATTGCTAATATCAAAGAGTTTTACTTGCTAAGCATATACTTATGTCCCACACAATATACATTAAACTTCGTAAATATTTATAAATATGTATTACTGTAATTATTATAGATCGCCTGATAGACCGTCTGTAAGCGTGCTGTAAGCGCTAAACTCACTGACGTGTAAACGTGCATGCAAAGGCCTAATTACTGAATTAAAACTTAAAAATTAGATTCTTGATTCTTGCGCTTCAGGAAACACAGGCTGTAAGACGGACGCAAGTCCTGCTGGAAGTACACAAACAATTTATATGAAAAATGGTCTGGTCCTTCAATCATTACGCTAATCTTCACCGTATCAGATATCATAAACCTTTGGTAAGTGTTTAGGATTTTTTTTTGTCAAAAAAAGACAAAGCCATCGTTTACTTTTTGTCATTTTATGTAAGTACCTATTTACTTTTTTCACAAATGCAAAGCCTTTATGTAGTTTTTTTATTAACATATTTCGTCCCACTGCTGGGATAAGAGCGTTTACAACAAACTTTTTAGTAAACGAATAAGTATTTTTTATTGGCTTTATGTTTGTAACAAACCTGCTTGCCCTATTTTTAATACAATTTTGAACCCTGTAACTAAATTTAATATGAAACGTGATCGAAAAAGTTGCGTCCTTCCGGCAGTAGGTACCCAAAGGCTTGCTGGTAGGACTCCAGGCGATCTACCATTAATAGTACAAGTTCAAACAATGTTAGTGCTGGTGCATGACTGACTGCAAGCTTACTTACGTATAACACAGGCATCGCTTTGTGCAAAGATAATGGTCTTACACTCGTGGAAGCACTCTTATTCAATAAAATATTTTTATCCACTTCACAACATTAAGCTTAGTAATAATAACCTTATAGATATTAAGCGACATATAAAAAAATCTGCACTCCAGTACAATGCCCAATAGATTTCAGGAGCGTTGATTTTTCTGTCGTCATCATCTTCTTCGCCTTATTGAGGTCGTCTCTGTATGTCAACTTGTAGATCAAAATGTAGATTTGCTAAAATTGGTAGATTACTTACTATATGACTCTTCTACAATGGCAGATTTTTTATTAATATGGTAGTATATTTTTAACATAGGTACTAATAGGTAGCCTTCGTTACTCATAATTTGTTTCGTTTAGTTTTTGGAAATTTATGTTCACAAAGCTATATGCCAATATTCTATCGTACCTAATTGAAAGAAGTACTCGTAAGTTAAAAAGACCGAATGCTTATTAAAAATAGTTAGCATCTAGTAGGTACATATCCATTCGTTATAGGTTGGCTCTTTGAAAACCAATTCCCATTTATAACAATGTCTTTGCTATCAAAATTTAGGCCTATACAATATTAGCTACGAACGATACTTATTCTAATAATGTTAACGTCACTATTGATGTTTTATCTGAGTTGCATGAGTTATCCTTACTCATGCGACTTTCATCTAACTACTAAGAGCCTTTACACGTTTCGCCGATGATGCAGCGGTTATCGCCATGCACTTCATTTACCATGGACTAACCTGACAACTTTCATACTTTGAAGCGTACTTTGATTTTTAGGTTAGACGTAGCTAAATGGAGCTACTATTTCGAAATAAGGTAGTTTCGTAGTAGTGCCGCTTAATTCCGAAAAGATATCGGTTAACGCGTTTATTTTCTACGAACAAACAAGCGCCATCTCTGATTTCTCGTGGATACTGTCAGCCTAAGTAACCAGCACCCATGTATGACTAGCAGGCGAGATAGCAGTAACATCTAGAAATAATACACGATTTTGGCTTTGTGTTTTCTATACAAAGTGAGATACTTGCACACAATGTTAAAATCTGCCGCCCCGCGCTCCGCGACGGTGCGCGGTGTAGTGGGATCACCGCCTTACAAGATGTTTTGTATTGTATGTTTGTGAGATATGCTCACTGAGTCATATGTGGACAGTCGGGTCAGGATCCAATGAATGATAGCAGTAGCTTCTCGTCATATTTTTTACGATAAATTAATGATGTTGAGAAATACTTCCTGTAGGTGTGGAATGTACGAGCTGCTTATCTTCCCACGCAGGTCATGAAAGCCAATCGAGGGAATGTGCGAAAATGCAAAGATTCATATCAATAGGAGATGTGGCTAACCAACATTAGTCACTATTTTGTTTTTTTTTTCCACCTGGACACTCAACGCTAAACATGACATTTGGGTCTCATGACTCTGGTTTTGCCTATCCTGTTAAGAATAAAGCCGTGATAGTATGTATGCAATGTTAAAAATAAAAAATCTGGTCAATAAGGGGTGTACTTAAATCAAGGGGTGGCTATGACCATCACAAACTAAATTTTTAATAAGTATTTAATAAAAATTTATGAAGGCGCTCTTATTAGGTGCTCGATGGGATGAGGTGTGGGGTAATCCGCGAAGCACCCCGCACGCTATTCATGATTGCAACTGACGGAGTAGGGGGAGGCGCGGAATGAGCAATCGATCCGCGGTTTTTAAGGGATTAAAACCTAAATGCGTGGACGACCTAAGAAATTTAAAGAGGAATATAACCAGATATCTTCCGTTAATAACCGATTGGAATTATGGACATGGTATGGTTTAGAAGGTTTTATTAAATGCTGTGTTCGTGATGTATTTCTATCGAGTTTATTTTATGCATAGCACACCTAGACAAAGGTTTGAACGATGTTATGTTTTTTTTTTTTAAACTATAATGAATACTAAATGTATTAGAAGGAAAATAGAAGCAAGAAGAGGGAAGGGACGACCAAGGAGACCATGTATAGATTAAGTAAAGGTGAAAGTTGACGCCGTGTCGTATAGGGAGGTCAAATTGATGGCTCAAGAGAGGGAGACATAGAAACTACCGACAAGAACGTAGTTCTTAAATTATAATGTAGAGGTATTAGTTCTATGTGATAGAATTATTATATTATTAGAACATCTACATGACTTTGAAATTACAGCGTTACGCGCATTACGAGAAAGCTACTGTTATTTTATTTGGCGCTTTTAGTACATCATTTATATTGATATGTAAAACATTTAAAACCATTTTTTGAATGAAAGTACAACACGTATTATCAAAAGCACATCATACAATATTTTATTTAGGCTTCCTTTTAGAATTACTTACAAATTTTACAGGGATAGGTATTTTTGATTAAATTTTGATAGGGATAGGTACGTTTAATAGAAAATTATGATTTAAAAATATATACACAATCAAGTGTAGTTCCATACAAATTGAGCATACACTTGAAGAAGAGGGAAGTGAAACATTTTTCATATCTTGATATAATTTCTACACCTAATTTTCAAAGTAATCTTGAATCGTGATATGTTAAAAATATTGTATTTTATAGTTCAAATAAAAAATCATTGTGAGAAATAGGAAAAGATTATAAAAATATACGGTTAGAGCGTAGACAAAAATCATCATTATTTCATAACGAATTTATCTCAAGTTAGTTTTATTAATGAAGGAAAGATAGTTGAAGTTTGAACCACGGACGAGCAAAAGCAAGAGGACTCAGAACCTTAAAGCTCAATTCGATTTTTAGTTTAAATGTTATAGCTAGATGGAGCTAATAGTTCAAAGGAAGGTAGTTTCGTAGTGGTGCGTTAATTTTCCACCAACAAACAAGCACCGTCTCTGATTTTTCGTAAATACCGTCAGCCTAAGTAGGAACATACATTGTAGGACCAGCGGGCGAGATAGTAGGTGATAGTAGTGACACCTAGAAATAGCGCAGGATTTTGGCTTTCTAACCGAATATGTTTTTTTGTATGGGGATGTCAACGTCCTCTAGAATTTGTTCGTACATAGCTTGAACATGAAAAGATTGGCATTCTCATTTTGTTAGGTGTGGGTGTTTACTTACATCAACTCGTCAGACATTTTAATGGTAGATACGACAATGATGCGAAATTATCCTATTTTCAACCCCCAACGAAAAAAGTCTGTGTGTCTGTCTGTGTCATTGTAGCTCCTAAACGAATGAACTGATTTCGATGCGGTTTTTTTTAATGGAAGCCTTGTCTGTCGAGATGGTTCCTAAGTTTCATGAAAATCAGTTCAGCCGTTCAAAAGTTATTGGGGGTCAATGCTTGAAAGTCGGGAGTTTTATAATGTACTTGTTTGTAAAAAGTTGCATCTGAATTCGTTTGTGATGTCTTATAATTGAGACAAAGGTAAACATCAGCTAACCTCTCACATTAATATTAAAAAGATTTCCTATAATTTTATTACTAATGCCAAATAACAATTCATGAAAGTAACTGTCAACTTTGGTGTTGTGTATTACTCGACTATTATGTACACATATGCCACACCTTGTGTTAGTGCAATAACAATAAAACATTACTAAAACATACTAAACTACAATTGGTCTTAAACACGTCGTGTTCACGTACATAAAGTTTCAAAATTTATTGATATCGCATTACTCGATATTTGTTTATCCAAACATGGCAGTGTCAATATAAAATATCAAATATCTGGTATTTTATCCATTGTTAAACTTAACTAAACAGATATAATGCGTAAGCGGTTATTACACTATCCAATTTAAAGGATATAATTTGTTAATACACAGTATGTAACAAAATATACTGAAACTATTTTAAGGGTGAATTCAGTACATAATACTGAACAACTTTCCCTGTAACGTATATCGAAATATGAAAAATAATTTCTGAACTCCCACCCAAGTTGATCGATCAGCTGATCCGACTTTGTATGGAAAGTCAAAAATTTTTTTTTATATTTATATACAAAGTGGAAGGGACCCGTAATAAATCAAACCACGGGCTATACTAGATCACTATAGTATAATGAAATTAATAACACAGCCAAAAAACAAAAAAAAAATTTGGCTTTTCCATACAAATCGTCCGGCCGGCCGCACACTTTTCTATGGAAATGCCAAAAATTTTTTTTGTTCTTTGGCTGTTATTTTAATTTTATTATAATATAGTGATAGCCCGTAGTTTGATTTATTACGGGTATGTCCCTTCCACGTTGTATATGTTTCCAGGGGAAAGTTGTTCAATATCATGAACTGAATTCACCCTTTAAATAGTTTCAGTACCTATGTTTGTTAGACGCTATACAATTTCAGCGTGTAGTCTGTAGTAATGATAAAAACAATGATAAACAAGAATATATATTAACTATAAAGACTTACGTTTGAAACTGCAACTTCTTCATATTTAGCCGTACAGTTCAACAAGAAGCGATAGATAAAGGAGTTAGTTAGGAGGTAGCAGGTAGAGTAAAGAATGATTTTTATATGGATGACCTACTGGATGTAATACAGTCCATTAAGTGAACTTAAATTAAGTTACATTAAATGGTTATACAAAATAAAATATAATACGGACTAGGAAATCGGAAGATGTAATAGCAGTTAAGACTGATCGGATCCGATTTAGAGTATTAGAACATTTCGACCGCTCTACTTGTAAATTAATTCTAAAACGCAATAGGTCACAAGCAACATGTTAAACAGGAATAAATTTATAATGAAAGCATTATAGGTAGTTTTGTATGCGTTGCCGTTGGTCATGCGCCTCGATTTAGGATGCAATTTAGAATAGTGTGATCACTAGCTAACAATTTAGGAACCTAACTGTTCCTAGTTAAAGTTCCTACAAATCGGATAGTGTAATAACCGGTTTATTCGATAACATACCTATTCATGTAAACAATATAGCACAATATAAGTACTAGTCAAATATAATTCAATAACGTGCAAGCAAAAGCAACGTTATAATACTTATAGTATAACAGCTACTCCTTAACCTCATGAGGTAAATAGATACATCACTGCTGATTTCTAATTTGTAAATGTAATAATTAAATATTAAATTTAAACGGACACTAAGTAGTACCTATAACGAGTAATATTGATTAAACATTTTCTGAGCTACTAGCTACCAGACAATAAAGGATATTGATCTATATCTACGTTTTATATACGCCGGGTGTGAGATTTGTCCACTCGAATCAAAAGATTCGTCGTGAGCGGAGAGTTGTCCACTTGAATCAAATGATCCATTGTGAGCCGATATTTGTACACTCGAATCAAATGATCCGTTGTGAGCCGAGATTTGTCCACTCGAATCAAATGATTTGTGAGCCGAAAGTTGTCCACTCAAATCAAATGATCCGTTAGGAGCTGATCATTTTTCGGAGCATTATAATGATGTATAAATCAACAATTCGATTTGAACTTGGATATAAAACTAACAGCTTATTTACTATGCCATGGGGGCATTTACAGTTTGACGAAATCAACATCAACATGACCAAGAAATAGCTACGTGTCAAACTGAAAAAAAAATATTGTTCGTGGGTACTGAGAACTATAGTTTCACTTCACTAGAAATATTTTAATCACGCACTTCTATGGGCAATATATTAAGGTATTTCTTCCAGAAAAATTATTTTTCTTAGTCTTGTGTTACGTCCAACAATTAGGCAACTGCGTGAAGTGAGCGAGAACGATTTATTGTCTATGAAAAATCAACAAAGTTTACTCTGATGAATAGGTAGGTATGTGCACTGGGTCCGAAAAAGAATATTTTATTGAGTCCGGCAGTTAGAACGTAAATTATCTAAATAAGATAATCAAATCCTATAAAATAGATCCAATACGTAATTTCAACTAAGAGGACACATCATTGTAATCAGATCGCATGCATTAAAGCTCGCAACGAATCATAGGTACAACTCGATTACACAATTCAGCGAGTGACATACAAACGTCAATATAGGTCAATCGCTTTTCGCAAGATATCTGGCATACGTGCCTTCGAGTGTTCAAGCGAGACTGCTTAGTCGTAGGTCTCTGACTCCTGCTGCACCAGCTTGAACCGACGCGGGCTCTTGACAAGGATGGAGCCGTGCCCGTCCAGCGAGAGACGACCCTTCATCTGAAGGTATCTGTTGGAGAATTCATTATATCATATCATCATCATCATCATCAGGTCTTTTTTAGTCTCCACTGCAGGAGCACGACCCTCTCTGTACTACCAGAGCCATATATTAGCCAGAGCAGTCAGAGGATTTGGCCTACACTCTCCACGCTGGCCAGACGGGTTGGAGAGGTCTCATTGATGTTTATAAGCTTTGTTTAGCTTGTGTTTCCTAAGTCGCCTTCTACGACATCCACGGCAAGACTTGAAGTGGTCTTATTTTACTTTGCCGGGAACCACCCGGCGAAAAATATAATATAATAATAATCATTTATTCGCAACAAACAGATTTATGGGATAACTTTTTAACCCTGGTTTCTTGAATGATCCTTACAGTATTTAATACACACCAAGGCAATTTTAATAATGTTTTTGGATGGTTTTCGACTAAGTGAAGTTTATGGAGATTGATACAGTTTAACGATACAGTTGAACGGGACAAAACAGTGATATGTGGTATCTCCTCTAGTACCTTAGTACATAATAGCTATAGTAAAAGTAAAAGTGGATTTTCACCTCTTTATGTAGCGGCAAACGAGCTTCGTGGGACGTTGTTGCCACTCATCTAATACTTCTTTCGGGGCCAATACCTGAAATATATAAAATAACATCGGTTTAATTCCCTGTAAGTTATATGTTTGTCTAAATTTAAACTACGTGATAAAAAATATGATCAAGTTGAGATTAGATCTCACGCCCCTGACATCCTGAACTGTGAGTGACTGGTGCACTTCCAATACGCTATTTTGTATCAAGTCAAGTCAGATACTTTTTTCTTAACGTCAAAAACAAACATTTTCTATGGGATTTATTTAAAATATCGATTTATGCCGTCATAGTTCCTTGGAGTCAAATAGGTAGCGCTCTTAATATCCGTTTTTCTGCATTAATAAATCTAAAATCACGTTCAAAGTGGATGTGATCAATGACAAGTGTAATTATTTTGTGACATTTTATTCCATTAACAGTACCAAATAATTTATTTTTGACCCACCGTAATACCCAATTGTGCTACCGTGACTTCGAATCACCTTGGCGAAATTTTTCATCACATATTTTAAATTTAGTTATGTATTGTTCTGAACATTGTAATGCTGTATTATACCTACGTTTGTATTAATAAGTATTTTGTAGTTCTTTCCCACGTTACTTAAATCTAATCGCGTTCCCGGTTGTTTTGATAACCGTGTTGCCACGGAGCCCGGTTCAAGCTTTCTGACTTCAATAATTTGATTTGACTTTTAATTTTATCACTCGACTTCTTCTTGTTTAGGTGCCGCTTCATTCCTCTTAAAATCTTAATTTGTACAAGGCTAGCCTAAACTTATACCGTGTTTTTTATACTAGTCCATTGTCGGATGTTTCTCAGCCAAGACATTTTGCGATCCCACCTTGCGCTTTCGGACAATTTTACCCTTCATTATTGTCTGGAGTAGATGATATCGAGCACCACTACAAAAGCCTGCTTTCCACATGCTCGGCTCATGTAACCCACTCACCTGGTCCCCCTTGAGCCTGTCCAGCAACGTCACGCAGATAACGGCTGCCTTGATTCCCGCATGATGCGTAAGTGCCGCAAACGCGAGAGACTCCATCTCAATGTTCACCACTCCTGCCTTGTGGATGCTCTCCAGGTATTCCATCTTGTCATTCTCCGTAAAATCACAGAAGGCACCGTCAAGACGACCTTGACCTGTGAAATAAAATTAAAATTCTTTTTCAAAACATTCATTAATTTTAATAATTAATTGAAGTTAATCGATCTATTGATCACTTCGCTTGAGAACGGTGGGCTTAAGCTAAATGTGGCGAAGACTGAATACATGGCATACAACTCTACAGATCCTTCACCCGTACGCACAGGCGAAGACTTGGTCAAGCGTACGGACCAGTTCAAATACTTGGGATCTGTACTTCACGTGTTCGGATACATCGATGCCGACGTTAAGGCCCGTATATCTGCCGCATGGGCAAAGTGGCGGGAGGTGACTGGTGTCATTTGAAAACCCAAAATGCCGGTTAGGTTAAAGGAACAGGTCTACAAATTCATCATTAGACCTGTCCTTTTATATGGCTGTGAAGCATAGCCTTTGCTTAAGCGACACAAGCAGGAACTGCGTGTCACGGAGATGCAAATGTTGCGTTGGATATGCGGAGTATCACAAAGAGATCGCGTGAGAAACACCCGCATCCGCGGCATCCTTAATGTCCGTGACATAGCAGACAAACTGCAAGAAGGTCGCTTACGCTGGTATGGTCATGTCTTGCGGAAACTAGCAAGTTACGTGGAAAACAAATGTAAAGCCATGCCGCCTCCGCCGGGGCCCGGCAGACGTGGTAGACCCAAGAAATGCTGGCTTGACGTCGACATGGATGATATGCGTGCCAATGGTTTTACAATGAAGGATGCTCAAGACCGTGCGAAGTGGAGAAGGAAAAGATGGAAAGCGGACCCCGGGCTTCACAGCATTACAGCTGTGGATGCAACTGGGAACACGCTGAGATGAGAGAGAAAGAATTTATTTTTTTAATAATGGGTTAGCAGATTGATTCCTGTCTCTCGTATCACTACAGGCGCGCGCCATGTTTACAATTTTCAATTCCGAGATTTCATTTAATATTTTTTCCTCACAAACGTGTCGAAAAACGTTGTATGGCACACGTGTGTTTTGTTCATTACCTACAAGTATCGGCTCCATAGACATACGCGCGCCGCGAGCTTCGCCCGCTTGTGTATCAACCCGCCTCGACTAACTGGCAGGAATACCTAACTCCGCAGAGTGCTTGATTGAAAAATCAAAACAAGAGACAGACACACGGCATTGTCCAACAAAATCTCCTTCTACACATAAAAGCTGAAATATTGTTAGGCTCAATACCAAGTTTTCAAGATCAGTTACCACACCTTCTCCGCTATCCGTCATTCGTGTTTTGCTTCATGCTCAATGGCGTAATTTACTTTATATTGTTTTAATCATCGACACGGCAAAGAAGATGAACTGAACTAACTAGTGGCGGAAGCACCCAAAGCAGTGTAGATCAAAATATATCATATACCTACCTAACTTTGAGTTCTGCAAAGTAACGCCTGAATCCATTTACTACAAACTACATAACTTTTTATTAATCGTCTTGCAAAAACTATATTTTTTGTAAGAGATTATCTCGACATCTAGGAAACGGATGTCATGCAGTTGTGGCGTTCGTTTCCGAACGTCACTTATTTTTGTTCAGTGGCAACTCTAGTTTTTTCCACTGTGACAGATGAGTTTTGACCGCTTGAAAAGTTTTCGATGTATAACTGAATCTTTGTTAAAGTCTGAGGTTAAAGTGAGTAAAAGTTACGGAAATCTTCATTGGAGTTTTTTATTGGCGACAGCCAAGCCCAAGGCAGGAACACGAACAATCTCGGATTAAACGAGATCGCAGATCCCACTTTATATAAATATAATCCGAGATCCCCAGTCAATCTTTCCCCACACAGTTTTCAATATACTTACTCGAAATATTTCAATCAATTATTTTAATTATTTTTATTTACTCGATTTATTTTGATCGCAATCATCTATGGTCGAAATATTCTATGAAGATTATTGAGCAAGTATAAAAAGTCATTCGTCAGAGCGAAGCCGCTAAGCCGGTAAGGCTAGTTATAGGTACTCCATTTCGTTACGTATTTAAATAAATGTAAACAATCTTGACATGTCTTTTTATTGAAATACGAGTAGGTATATACTTTAGGAATAAATAAATTACATAATTTGTAATAAGTAAAGTAAAGATATTAATTTGTAAAGTGTTTAAGTATTTTTACTGAAATACCTAACCAAATGAAGTATAGCGTATGAGCATTATGAGTTTGTCTTAGTCTGCGAAACTATCTTGACTGGGTCGGATGTCCGTCGCGGGCGCATTTCTTAATTTAGCGGCTAGCGAAACGATGCTATTTTGTAAGCAACGCTTTCCTATCAATACACCTTCTACTTCATGCAGTGCTTTCTTTCTTTCTACCTATCAACTGCTTAAGGCCGTACCTAAATTCTCCGGGGTCCAGTGCTGCCCCCATTTAAAATAAATCATTTCAAAGAAAACGGAGACATTATTTTAAATTTTGCTACTATCAAATCTTAGATAACCCTTCAAAGTATTTTATGAACTATTACAGTTTATAATGAGAACGTTAAGCTTTACTACGCACATTTGCCAAAAGTGGCCGTTTTTCGCAAATGTGCGTAGTAAAGCTTAACGTTCTAACTTTAAACTGTAAACAGTAGTTCATAAAATACTTTGAAGGGTTATCTAAGATTTGATAGTAGCAAAATTTAAAATAATGTCTCGGTTTTCTTTGAAATGATTTATTTGAAATGGGGGCAGCACTGGACCCCGGAGAATTTAGGTATGGCCTTAAGATTAATTAAACGAACCTTCATAGAAATCATATGTACACATCGTCTTGCCAGTGACGGTGTCGTAGGGGTCCTCAGGATCGGCCAGTCCTTTCAGCTCGCGCATCAGTCTTTTGTCCAGCTTCGATGGCCTCTGTACGTTCTTGCCAAGAACCGTCTGAAATTGGATTAATCAGATACAAGTGAAATAAGCATTATAAAAGAAAAAAAATACCTACAGTAAAAATTATCAAAACTAAAATTATGTGATAAAAAAAAAGAAGTCACGGTAGCACTCACAGTATAATTGTGAGGGGCGTGAGTTCGAATCTTACTTGTGGCGAAATTTTTCATACATATTTTTTATTAAGATATTGTTACGAGCATTGTAATGCTGTATAAATAATACACATACAATAATTAGTTAAAATAAAACTTTAATTTAAATGAAGAGGTTTATGAGTGTAGATAAAGCGAAAGAGGTCTGTCAGGATCGTAGCACTTGGAGGTCCATAGTCTCTGCCTACCCCTGTGGGAAACAGGCGTGATAGTATGTATGTATGTAAAAATTAAACCTTAAAATAAAACTTAGTCTAAATTATTACATACATACAAACTATCACGCCTATTTCCCACAGGGGCAGGCAGACACTATGGACCTCCACTTGCTAGTCTAAATTATTAATTTAGAAATATAAAATATTTCGACCGTGACGGAAAAGCAACACCATGCCGGTGCTGCGTTTCCTCTCTGAATAGCTATGCTAATTCGTTGTAAACAGGAGGAAGGGAAGGTCCTCTCACTGGGGCATCATGGTCCAAACTTTTTCAGACCGAAAGGCACCAGTTTCACAAAATACAAATCTCAAAAAAAAAACACTAAGTATCAAGTTGTTGTGCAGACTATTGGAAAAACATCAACCTACATAACAGCTTTATAAAGAAGTATAAAACCTTGACTGAGTTGCTTAATTGCAGAAAAGTCTCGGTGGCAAAGGGAGCATGACGATATCAGAGATTCTTTTTGTTGGGAAAAACAAGGTTTTATACTGCAAAGATTTTTGCACTTTCCCTTTCGGCTTTTACGATCTGCGCGGGGAGAGAAACAGCTGATACTTTCTACATTTTTTCTTTTCTTCCAGCAAGGAAGGAAGCTCATGTGATCATTATTGTATAACCAATCATAACCAAATATACCTTCCATAACTAAGTCGTGGTAGCTAAATCAGTCACTTCCGGCACTCTTTCTACGCTCGCTCGTTTATCAATCAATCAATCTCATTATTATCTCATTTGATTACGTGCTTAACTATATCAGAACCAAATTGACCACTTCCGTCACTTCCTCTGTTTGCATGCATCGCCCTGCCGGAGTCACAAGTGTACCACTCCGGTTACATACCGGGGTTTATTATTACAAACAGTTTTTTATAAGCTGGTACATTATTTTTCTTTTTTTCTTTTCTCCCAGCCAGACCAGCAAAGAAATCAAGCATTTGGAGAAAAAGTAACTAGGTGAAGTGAAACTGATAAAGAAAAAGAGGTGGCGTAAGGCCGTGGGCGGTGTGGGCCACCGCTCACGGCCTCGCGGTCGGGCGGGTAGCGGAAAACCTTCTTTTAGGACGCCTCGCGTCTTTATTATTATTATCATTATTAAAATCTTTAGTGACCAAAATGGTACAAAAGGTGAACTTAACGCTAATGCATTCTCTACCAGTCAACCTTTAGGAAAAACAGAAATTTAAGCGACTTTTTACTAGCCAAAGGGCCTATCAGAACTATCCCGCCCGCATAAAACTTTAGTCTTGCGCCGCCATGCGCCACCGAGAAGACCAGGTAAAGAAGTTTTTGTTTAAAATTGTATCGATGCTGCATGCATCATGTTCAAACCTCCTTTCTTCATCTCATCCTGTCCGTTTTTCATTCTTCATTTCATTTCAAACTCCCTTTCATTTAATTTTCAAATCATTGACTGATTCGTTTTCACTCATTTCACCATCATTTCTGAAGCTGATCGCTCACTTCTCTCTATCTGTTGTACCTTATTAAATATTATTATTTTATACTATTATGTAACATTCAGTATCAGATAATAAATTATATATAATCTGAGTTGTTATCGAGTATCTATTCTCCACTTCTCCTACTATCTTCTATGTGGGAACTCGCCTAGAGCGCCTGGACAGGTCGAGGTCCCACAAAATTATTCTAATAAAGTTTGATAGCAAATATAGTTGCTTACCACTTCAAGAACACTTCTCAGGGCACCATCGACCGCTTCTTCGGAGATGATGACGGTGCCTCCCTCGTAGCCGACGCCGCCGCACGTGCCGATCCTGAAGAACACCGGGTCCCGTACCTTCGCGTGGTACATCAGCTTGATGACCTCGTGCAGTAGGATCCCCACCGACGGGATGCCCATGCCGTGCTGTAACATTTATTTATTATCTATATATTATAATTTTTTTCATTTATTTTGCCGTGTGGTTCCTGGCAGAGTAGAATAGGACCACTCCAAGTCTTCATGTAGATGTTGTAGAAGGCGACTTAGGAAACACAAGCTAAACAAAGCTTATTAACATCAATGAGACCTCTCCAACCTGGCCAGCGTGGAGAGTGTAGGCCAAATCCTCTGATTGCTCTGGTTAATATATGGCTCTGGTAGTACGGAGAGGGTCGTGCTCCTGCAGTAGAGATGATAACTTTTTTCATCATCATCATTAGGTATAATTTCAGCCGCATGACATCCACTAGACATAGGCCTCTCCAACATGACCGATCTAAAGTTTTTTATTAATGCTATAGGACTTCAAACGAGCAAGCGGATCACCTGGTAAATGATCACCGCTGCCCATGGACATCTGCAACACCAGGGGTGTAACAAGAGCGTAACCGGCCTTTTCGGCCCTCCTAAATGGGGAAGAGGGGGGGAGGCTCCGGCTCTCTTACTCGCCGAATGAAGCATAGAAGCGGTTAAGCTACTACTCAGACATCGATTTTCTGTTAGATTGTGGTACTTCCCCGGACGAGCCGGCTCATTCTTGCTACCACAACATATAAAGTGGCATCTAGCGTTTTCCAGTGACCTTGGTCAAATCGTCAAGAACCAAGGGCTAGCTCGGATAAGACTACGTATTGCTATCCAACACGGAAATGCCGCCGACCTCCGGATACTTTACCCGGTAACGGCAAGCCTGTACTCAATTTTTTTAATAAGTGATTTAATGAATTTCTTTTGAAATTTTTTTTATAAAGTTTGCTTTAGTTTTGGTTTCGTTTTAATTTAGTTTATCTTAGTTTCATGTTATGTTTCTAATAATTTATCGTTTCTGGATAAAGTTTTTATTTCATAAAAATAAAAATCTGGTATGAAAAACCAAGATAGTCCTCAATAGCTCCTAAATAGCTTCTACCACCCATCTACATACTACTTACATGAATGCAAATAAATAATTTGACTTTGACTTTGAAGAAAAAAACCACTCTGAGGCAAGCAATCTCGGATAGATGCTACCAGAAAATGACGTTGCTTGGCTAAGCTCGAGAGAATTGAAAAATAGGTATTTGTAAAATCTATATCGAGTGCGATAGAGAAAACTGTAGTTTGGAAAATACCTAAGAAAATTGCCTAAAATAAACGTTTCTTAGTCCCCTGATTTCTCCTCTAAAACTGAATAGATTTATTTATATTTTTTCTGTATCCCTATGTTTTCTTTTTACAAAAAAATCTAGTCAAAGTTTGCTAGATGTTTCAAAATCGTGGAAAATCTTACCAATGTTTCAGGTTTATGAAGATTCGAATCTTTTAAATATTACAAAAAATATTATTATTATTAAAAATGAAGGAAACATAATGACATGGCAATACCTATCTATAACGATAAGTAGATATTTTTATTGAAATAAATCTTTGGTCTTCTGGTATTCGGCGAGGAACATTGCCGCCTTACTACAGATATATTATAGATACTGAAGTAGTTTAGAGACTATCTAAGTTAAGGCAAGGACCTTCCTTTGCCAACTCTATCACACAGAAGGGAAGTACCAATACCAACCACGTTATTTGGTATTGATATAGAATTGCTGATGACACCTCGCTAATATTTAAAATAGATCGACATAACAGTGATGCTAGCGCGGTGAACAGCACCTTATCTTTAATTTCTGATTGGTTTTCAGCCAATAACCTCATGTTAAATACGAACAAGACCCAATGCATTCGATTCTCTCTTCCTAATGTGAATCAAGCCTGCGTTGACATACTAATTAATGGTCAGAAACTCGATCTGGTTGAAAGTACTACCTTTTTAGGCATCACAATTGATCCGAAACTTCAATGGGGCGCTCATATAACTAAACTTTCTAATAGGCTTAGCTCTGCGGCTTACGCTGTTAGGAGAATAAGACAATTGACAGATGTAGCAACTGCTAGACAAGTGTACTTTAGTTACTTTCACAGTCTAATGTCTTACGGGATACTTCTATGGGGGAGTGCAGCCGACATTCAGACTATTATTCTTTTACAAAAAAGAGCAATTCGTGCCATTTACGGTTTAGGATCGAGAGACTCACTGAGGGAATTATTCAAGGAAATAGGTATACTTACTTTTGCATCACAATTCATATTTGAAAATATATCAATATATATAATATAATATCAATAAAGTAAGTGATTTTACAGATAGAAATTTACGTAATAAGAATGACTTAGTTAGCCCGTATTACAGGCTGAATACAGTCAGTAAGTCTTTTATGGGGAAGTGTATACTTTTTTATAATAAATTGTCAGAATCGGTCCTTGATATGCCAGACAGAAAATTCAAAGCTTATGTAAAGAAACTACGTTGTGAGAAGGCTTATTATAGGACCGATGACTATCTTAAAGACAAAAAGGTCTGGCTTGAGCTTGGCGCGGGTCCCTCTTAAAAGTTTGTATACTTAGACATGTCATAATTTAGGTACATTGGTGCATACTAAATTTACAAATTGACATTATTTTAAATTTCGTAATTCTTATAATTCAATTTAATTATGACATAATAAACAATGTAATCTCTGTCCATCTATATAACTAATTTTAAGTTTTTAGTTTGTTAGTTGACGTCTTTGGAGAAAACGTGCAGTGCAGTTTGTTGCCGCTTCTTCTGCAGTTGCGCCTAGGAAGCGGCGTAAACTTAGCTTTAAGTAACGATTTGACGTCAACATTTGTGCAAAACAAAACAAAGTGACTATTATTAAGAGATATTATAAATATCCTATGATAATAAAGATGTTTTGAATTGAATTGAATTGAATTTGGTTAGCAATTTAATAAGTTGCCGCTTAAAACTGGTTTAATCGAGATACCCGATTCAGAAGCGTCGCTCTGCGAAGCGCATGCTCATTTATAACAATTTAAAATGATCAACGATGTCATAAATGGCTTTAGTAAACGTTCCATTGTAGAATCAACTTGGCACTTATATTTATTTTGTGGGAATATCATCATCATCATCAGGTCTTTTTTAGTCTCCCCTGTAGGAGCACGATCCTCGTTGTACTACCAGAGCCATAATATATTAGCCAGAGTAGTCAGAGGATTTGGCCTACACTCTCCACGCTGGACAGACGGGTTGGGGAGGTCTCACTGATGTTTATAAGGTTTGTTTAGCTTGTGTTTCCTAAGTCGCCTTCTAAGACATCCACGGGAAGACTTGGAGTGGTCCTATTCTACTCTGCCGGGAACCACACCGCAATCACGGCACGTGTGAGAATATCGTTTCAATTAAATTGTTTCATTCCCTGGTATAGATTAAAACAAAAGAAAAATGTAAATCTTTTACTTCAATGAATAATAATCATTTAAGCCAATAATTATTGATATTTTTTTTAAAACAAAAAACCGACTTCAATACCAGAAAAGCTAAATATTCAATCAAACAAGTATACAAATTATACAAATTTTTCTAGTTATTTTCGTTTAAAAAACAAACCACACAACTGATTTTAATAAAATTTATGTGGGACCATCTGGAAAGTATACCCTTTCAAACAAAAAAATAATTTTCTAAATCGGTCCAGGCGTCTTCGAGTGATCGGGGAGCATACATAAAAACATAAAAGATTCTGACGAATTGATAACCTCCTCCTTTTTTTTAAGTCGGTTAAAAAAGGAATCATCTTGGAACGAAATGAAATAATCTGTAGTTATATATTTGTACTTATACTCTACAACTTTCTAATAAGTCATGCAAAACCGATTTAACGTCTAAGACAGATTTTTCCAATAAACACAATTCTGCGACCTTTGACCTTGAATATATTAGGGGCTCCTAACGTGACTACAAGAGTACGTTTAAGACAACATTAAGTAAGAATACCAAAATAAAGGTTTAGACAAAAATCTAGCTTATTCTGTTACATTCCGAGGTTAAAAGCTAAGGTCTGGATTTCTGGAATCGAAAAAATTATAGAGGTGCTCTGTGTAAATAAACTAGGGTGCAACGCACAACAACGTGAAAAGATCACGGTTGGAACTCACGTAAAAAGCTCGTACGCTCATACGTAAAAGTGTCTTCTTCTTCTGCCTTGTCCTTATACCACCATTATGTAGAATCGGCACAGCATGTCACCTTTTTCCATCTCATTCTATCCTTTGTCAAATTGTCCCATGGCCGTAAGACCCAAAAGCCATGCACTTTTAGCATGATGAAGATGGAAAAAATGAACCAAAATAGTGATGGGATGTATTTGCATTTTCGCCCATTGCCTTGATAGGCTTCTACCATCTGCGCGAAAAGAGAAGCAGCTGGTACATTCTAAGTTTTTTCTTTTCTCCCAGACCAGTATGAAAATTTTTTTTTCGTTTTTCGATAATTGTTTTTATGGAAAGTTGTTCAGTATCACCACTTGAGTACTAGTATTCATTCTGTGGTGTCACTGACTAATCTTGCTCCAAAAATGTTGCCGGTTTTTTAAAAGTAACCCTGTATATGGCCTTGGCAGTACAGAGAGTCGTGCTCCTGCAGTGGAGACTAAAAAGACCTGATGATCATAATGATGATGGTGAAGCAGAAATATTATATATCATATAGAAGTTTGAATACTTACACTGATAGACAGCACTGGTCCCACTTTGTACATAGAGTACCGGTAGGAGAACTGGCTGATATCCTGCAGCGTGGTGCCGCAGGGCAACTTGTGGCCGATCTCTGCCATTATTGTGTAAGCGAACTGCTCCATGCGCTTTGGAGTGCCACCCATACACACGAACTGAAATATACAAAAATGTTACGACACAGTAGGACTGCCTCCGTAGTTCAGAGGTCAAGGCGTTTGCCTTGTGATGCGGAGGTCGTGGGTTGAATCCCACTGGAAATCATACTTTGTGAAAAAGTTGTTTCCAGTCTTGTTAGGATATTGCAGGCTTAAGTCACCTGATTAACCAAAAAGAAAGATGCGTGTTTTGGAATGCACGTAAATCCGTGTTTAAACCTATCCTAGGATTGGTTCTGGTCTACCCTTTGGGTTACGGAGATCAGACGGCAGTTGCGAAGGTAGCTCTGTGTAAATACCAGTAACCTCGTCAAACTGCCTAGATTGGGTAGCGGACTCCGGGCTCAGAAGCGTTACTGCTGAGGATGCTACCGGCCGGTAGCATCCTCAGCGGTAACGCTTCAGAGAATACGCTCAGATGATGATGATATATAGATAAACACCTAAGACCCAAGAAATATAAAAAGGTAATTTTCCAACTTGCCCTGGCTGGAGATCGAATCCAGAACCTCCGGAGTGGCGGAGGTAATATAAATAGTAGAATTACCAGGATCATTACCAACCAGTAAGATTACAAACCTTGACTAGCGTTATTATGGGCTAATCGTCCCTTCATTCGTAGAGGCCTTTAGCAGTCTATGGGCTGATATGATGTAAATAAGATGTAGAGCTTCTAGCTACCTTCTTACCTTTACGTCTCCGAACATCTCGACGAGATCGTGGGAGCCGCTGCCGAGGGCCAGGTGGTAAAGGATGTCCTGGTCCATAAGCTCGATGTTGGAGTTTCGAAGCCGCACGGACCCATCGGGATACCTACGTGGAAACATCCCATCAGTTATGTTAACAAACAAGTATAAAACAAAATAAAAAACATAAGTTCCAACTAAATGTACTTACTAAAAGTTATTTAAACAATACATATCATTGATAGCCGTGTGGTTCCCGGCAGAATAGAATAGGACCACTCCAAGTCTTCCTGTGGAAGGGGACGTATTGTAGAATCCTACTTAGGAAACACAAGATAAACAAAGCTTATGAACATCAATGAGACATCTCCAATCCGTCTGGCCAGCGTGGAGAGTGTAGGCCAAATCCTCTGACTGCTCTGGGTAATATATGTATGACTCTGGCAGTACTGCCAGAGTACTACCAGAGTCTGGCAGTACTGCTAGAGTCATATATTACCCAGAGCAGTACAGTCTCTGTACAGAGAGGGTCGTGCTCCTGCAGTGGAGACTAAAAAGGTCCTGATCATGATGATGATGATATTATTGATACATTCAACTTACTAAAACTATTTCGAGTTTAGGTTCAGACCATGATACTGAACAACTTTCCCCAAAGAACAGATCAAAATATAAAAAAATGCTTTTCAAAGAAATTCGGATCAGCTGATCAGTTAACCAACTTACATATATGGAACATTTTTTTAGTATTTCGCTATAGGTATGTTCCTTGGAGAAAGTTGTTCAGTAACTGAATTCAGTATTTCAGTATATTTTGTTACACCCTGTATATAGCTCTTATTTCTTTATTTCTTTTGTAATGTATAATGTGTGTGACAGCTGTACAAAATAAATGTTTTATCTATCTATCTATCTATCTATAGCTTATAGTGATGTAAGGATTTTAATTAATTAATAGTTACATCTATTAAGGCATTTCATGCTGGTATGGGAGAAAATAAAAAACTTAGAATGTACCAGCTGCTTCTCTTCCCGCAGAGATCGTGAAAGCCGATCGAGGGAATGTGCGAAAAGCGATGCGGCGATACCCATCACTATTTTTATTCCTTTTTCCAGCATCTCGTCCACATCACGCTAAAAGTGCAGGCCTTTGGATCTTGCGGAACTGGACTTTGCTTAGAGCAGCAAAACACTAAATGCTCTGTTTGTCCCATTGGGGATAAAGATGTGATAGTGACCTATAGAGGGAGCCCGTGCACGCACCAAGAAAAAAAAGGTTTACCCAACGATTTTTTTTTAATTTGTAAACTTTCTCCATACATCCTTTCTGGCTCTTTGACTTTTTCAAAATTATTTTTTTTTTCAAGTTATTGTCAAATTTTTTTTTTGGCGAGCCATTATTGTGCCAATCTATTAAGGGCCCAAGCCCTGCTGCAGGTCGAGGAAGAAACACAGTAAGTAGGAGCCGTGTCGTTTCCGGCCTAGAATAGGAACACTACATCTCTTCCTGTAAATGTAGGAGGGGCCAAGAATCTATTGGAAATAGGCCAGGAGAGGAATAATTTCCGATGTCACGAGACAGTACTCAAACAGCTTAGAATGTACCTTCTTATGGAATAAATGATTAATAACATAAAGACTAGGTGGGTCGATGATATCAAACAGATTGCTGGAAAGAACTGGATCGCTAAGGCTGGGAATAGGATTCAGTGGCGCAGACTAAAGGAGGCTTATGCCCAGCAGTGGGTCGTTGAGAGCTGACGATGATGATGATAAACATAAAGACAAACCTGCGTGGTTTATGTATGTTATTTATGTTAAAAAAAATTACATGTTATTCTTTAAATGGTAAATAAAAATAAAATAAATGGGCAAGTGCGAGTCACTGCAATGAAGAGTTCCGTACCTCAGTACAATGTTTTAAAACGCTTAAGAAACACGTTTGTTGTATGAAGACTCCCTTTAATTTTTAACTTTATCTTATTTTTAGTATTTGTTGTTATAGTGGTCATAGTAAAAAATAATCGGTAAAAATTTCAAGTATCTAGTTAATGTCATTATAAAGATCTAGTTAAAAACGCTGAAAAACACGTTTTTTGTATGACGACCGCCTTTAATTTTTAACTTTTTTTATATTTTTAGTATTTGTTGTTATAGCGGCCATAGTAATGCATAATCGGTGAAAATTTCAAGTGTCTAGCTATTATGGTTCAAGAGATAGAGCCCTGTGACAGACGGACAGACAGCGGAGTCTCAGTAATAGGGTCCCGTTTGCACCCTTTGGGTACGGGACCCTAAAAAGGGAGAGAATCTGACTTAAGATCGTACCTAAATTTTCCGGGGTCTGGACCCCGGAAAATTTAGGTACGGGGGCAGCACTGGTGCTGCCCCCGTTTAAAATAAATAATTTCAAAGAAAACGGAGACATCAATTAAAAATTTTGCTACTACCAAATCCTAGATAACCCTTCAAACTATTTTATGAACTACTGTTTACAGTTTATAATGAGAACGTTAAGCTTTACTACGCACATTTACCAATTTAAAAGTGGCCGTTTTTAGGGGCAGCACTGGACCCCGGAAAATTCAGGTACGGCCTTAAATTTAAAACCTATCTTTATAAAAATATTGCGCATGGAATAAAGTAAATGACATCGTATTATACGTAATACAACTCGTTTCGCCACATCTTAGCAAATAGTTGTAATGTCACTACACTAACCCTCACAATTGGGCAGATGACTAAGTCAAAAATAAATTATTTGGTACTGTTATGAATACAAAACGTCACAAAATAGTGTCAGTTGTATTGATAATATACATTTTTAACATGATTTTAGATTTTTTAATGCAGAAAAACTGATATTAAGAGCGCTATTTGACTCCAAATATCTATGACGTCACCGTTTGTATTTCATACAAATCCCATAGAAAATTTTTGTTTTGACATTTAGAAAAAAGTGTCTGGTTTGACTTATTGTCATCTAGCGGATTACGCATAAAAAATCTGCCCTCTTAATGATTAGTGAATATGCTACCAATTTAGGGAGTGCCGACTTTTATTTGCAATACGTACCTATCTGTACCCAAAATGTGAACGTTAAAATCCACGAAGCTAGAAAGAACACTGCCTGGCCATATTTTCGGTACGAGTCGAAAAATAGTCACGTTTCCTTTTTTTTAAGTAGTTTTTAGGGTTCGTACAAAAAATTAAAAACGGAACCCTTATAGGATCACTCGTGCGTCTGTCCGTCCGTCTGTCACAGCCTATTTGCTCCGAATCTACTGGACCGAATCAGGTGAAATTTGGTAGAATGGTGTAATCCAAACACATAGGTGCATATTTATATAAGAATTCAATCAATTGTGCGGAACCCATTTTCACGCGAGTTTAACTCGCACTTGGCCGGTTTATTTTTCAATGTTTCTAATGATTACTAAACTTTTTTTGCCATAAATATTATGGTAATTTAAACGTATGTTACAATGGTTTTCCATTCTTTCCTTCTAATAGTTCATGGAAAATATAGCCTTAAAGCTATTACCCCCCTGTAATTAACAAGAAATAAAAAAAAAACATATTTCCGATAATAACCAATTAGATTTTTGGTTAAATATATTTAATTCTCCATGTAAAATTTATATATTAATGTGTAACTGGTTACTATTATAGTTCATTTGCTAAATTGGTGTGCACGCCGTGTACTCACAACAAAGGCTGCGTCTTTGTAAAAGCCGATGCCGCCTTTGAAGCGCGATTACAGCATCACGGTAATATTATCTACAATAGCATGCTAACTAATTAAACGAATAGACTATACCATTCATCAACATTAGGGAGGGGATGAAAATTTTGGAAACGCTTGAATATTTTTCTACTGTGAGGAATAACATTTCTCTTTACCATAAAAAAATATCAGATTTTACTTTTCAGTCAATTCAATGTAAAAAATAATTCATTTGAAATTACGAAAATGAACTCCCATACAGCTAGTCCCATACAGTAAAGAGGAATGTTATTAGGAATAACGGCAGGAAAATATTCAAGCGTTTTTAAAATTTTCATCCCTTCCCTATTGTTGATGAATGGTATAGTCTATTCGTTCAATTAGTTAGCAATGCATGCTGTTTAGATAGTATAACCGTGATGCTGTCAGCGCGCTTGAAAGGCGGCATCGGCTTTTTAAAAGACGCAGCCTTTCTGGGCGCGTAGACGGCATGCACACCAATTTAGCAAATGAACTATAATAGTAACCAGTTACAAATTAATGTATAAATTTAACATGGAAAATTACACTAAGCTAATTTAAAAATAATACTATGTCAATTCAACATGGTTATGCCCAGTAGAGACGCACCATCACCACTAAAGACATGTGTATCCAGGTAAATTCTAACAAACAAAAATTTCAAGCTGGTCTGGGAGAAAATAAAAAACAAAGAAACCAGCTGTTTCTCTTCCCGCGCAGATCGCAAAAGCTGATCGAGGGAGTGGCGAGAATCTGGATCGTGTCAATAGGCGATGCGGCTAGTAATCCTAGGTCACTATTTTAATAGGGATGATGACTGGGTCAGAAAAGTATTATTCTAATTAGTCCGTTAGTTAGATTATCCAAAAATAATGTACCCATATTTTTTAGTTTATCAAAAAAGTAAAAATTCACAAAAATACAGCGTATCAAAGTTCCAGAGTGGGGGCTTGTGACGACACCGATGTGAAAAAATCGTACGAAAGCGTGACGTCATGCGAAATTTAAATGGGCCGCTGTATCTTCGTTATTTATTGTTTCTCAGAGAAAAGAAAAAATATGTGTACAATATTTTTTAATAATCTAACCGATGGGCCAAAAATATTTTTTCAGTCATCATGCGTATTCTCTTTTCCACCATCACGCTAAAAGTGGCCCTTGGTTCTTGCGGCCCTGAGCCCTATCTAACTCGTGTCGGATAAAGACGTGATCTTAAACTAAAATAAAATAAAGAATAACCTAACAGTTTCTGGATCAGCTTCCGGTATTTGTTCGTCACCTGGTTGTGTCCCATTTCCGTTGGCCAAATTGCTTTTCATTCTGACGTCTTCGTGGTCCGAATGAACAACGCAACTACTACAGTTAGAAGCAGTTTGAGGCTTGTGACTGTTGAGCATTTCCGAGTTCTGGTTAGACGGCATTGCTGATCCTTGGCCCTTGCTAAAGTTATTAAAACAAAAAATAAATAAAAGATGGCCGTAAAAGAACTAAAATAAATACTTCTACAACTCATAAAACATTTTGTAAAAATTGGTTTTCCTGGAAGTAATATATAACGTCAAACAAAATATACTGAATATCTTTTAAGGGTTCATTCAGTCCATAATACTGAATAACTTTAACCCCAAGGAACATATCGAATATTAAAAATATTTTTTGGCTTTCCATACACACTCGTATCAGCTGATCGGCCAACGTGTATGAAAGTCCAAAAATATTTTTTCATATTTCGATATATGTTCCTTGGGGAAAGTTTTTATGTAGACTGAATCCACCCTTAAAATAGTTTCAGTATATTTTGTTAGACCTTGTATAAGTTACTGTATACAGTGTCACAGACAGTGTCCCGTCATTGTTGCACTGTCAAGCAACAGTGCCGGTTTTAGCTCTACCAGCGCCCCGGGTGGGATTTCCCCCCCCCCCCAACTGCAGTTCAGACTCAACATTACAATCTTATAGGATTTATATTATATATTTTTATCTGCCGACGGGGGGGGGGGGGGTTACAAGTACGATATAGGATTCTTCGAATAAGAGTAAGAGAGGATTATTTAATAAATAAGAGTAGTAGTTGCCGCCATTAACCAGCCGCTATTTATATATTTATTATTATCTGTGACCCCCCTTGCCCAAAAACGCCCCCTGTCACCCCTTTGTATCTGGCGCTCTACCCTAACGCCGCTACTGCCTATATCATATTAGTGTTTTTTAAGCAGTAACGGTTGAACCTTGCACCTCGCATATATCTGACCGCGCCCCTGAAGGTCGTTCTACACGGTTATGATAAGCCATCGATAAACATTCGCTATGCAAACTTGATTGACACAATCATCTCCGCTTATCAGCGCGTTTGTTTAAGATATTGCTTATGTGTGCCAGTCATTGCATGTTTAAATCAATGATGCCTGTGTTGTATTATTTTGTAACTGACGAAACAATGACTGATATTTTTGTTTATATACAAATTTACTTACATCATTTTTGATAAACATGTTTTTAACTATAAAATGTATGTTTATATCATCGACATAGTACATAGATCTCGCTGATTCATTTAGACCTACTAGTGCTGGTGCCTTCGCGTGAAATTCAGAAATGACGATTACTTTTTTTAAAACAGATTTTAATAAAATAAAGCCTTAAATGCTGCTCCAAGCTAAGCTTATACACTTGGTTGGCTGTCTCGCTGACGAAATATAACATTTTAAAAGATTATAATAAAATGTGTCTCACTTTTAGAAAATTGTTTCATTATTAACCTAAAATAATTTTATTGTAAATATTTTACATGTTTTTATGTTGTGTACACATTGGCTGCATCGTGAATTAAGTAGATTAAGATTTAAAAGTTGACTCTCCATCATCAGACCAACTCTATGACACGGTCTATGATGTCTGCTACGAATGCGATTGCAAGATTTGTCTCAAACAAATATACTTACATAAACTGCAAGTTCAATAAAATGTTTATACATAAATATTTCACCCCAGTAAACAATTGTTGCGTACTTCTCTTTGACTTTTCTGTGGTGTTTACGGTCAATGAAATTGCTTTTTTTTGTAAAAAAAATATTTAAGTATAAAAAATCGTTAGCGGTCGCCTAATTTGTTTTACAAGTTGAAAATAGTGTAAATGGACTCTACTCCTAAAAATATGTGTAATAGCTCATTGGATTCGGAATAATGTCTAGAAAAATGTATAGAGAGCGTTAATTAGCACACAAAAAAAACAAAAGTTATTAAGAGGAAATCAGTGGGCCGGTATTTCCTTTCATACAAACGTAGTCCTCGCCGGATAGTCCCAGAAGAGCAAGGATTTTTTCAAAAAAAAATCTATGCATTTATTGACATGTTTTTATGTTTTCTTTTTTAGGGTTCCGTACCCGAAGGGTGCAAACGGGACCCTATTACTGAGACTCCGCTGTCTGTCCGTCTGTCACAGGGCTCTATCTCTTAAACCGTAATAGCTAGGCACTTGAAATTTTCACCGATTATGTATTACTGTGGCCGCTATAACAACAAATACTAAAAATAAGTAAAAGTTAAAAATTAAAGGGGGTCGTCATACAAGAAACGTGTTTCTTCAGCGTTTTAAAACATTGTACGGTGGTACGGAACCCTTAATGTACGAGTCCGACTTGCACTTGCCCCTTTATTTATAATTAATTATTAAAAAAGAAGTTTAAACGCGTATTTTTTGACGCAGCGTATCTCTATTTTACACCCTTTTCGACTTGTCGACTATGGAATCTGTTCAATGCGACCACGAAGTAAAAATGACCTTCGTGGCATTATTTCACCTTTTTGCAACTCTCAATCTATGATCAAGAATGTTGAAATAAGAAAAAAAGGGTCTTATTCTTTTCAAAACAACTAGAATCAGTTGATTGGTCAACGTCATAGGTAGGAGGCTATTTTTAATCTTTACTTCTTTTCTTTTTATACAGTCTTGTTTTTTTCTTTACAGATTATATTTAAAATAATTTTAGTAAGCATATTTTATTAGGCTTTGCTTTTATTTTTCGTACTAAGTAAGATTTTTAAAAACAATTTAATACCTACTCAGAAAAATATATATTTAATAATTTTATATCAGTAACCGTTACAACTTACTAAAGAGACAAACTGACGTGCCTTATTCGGAAGATTACATCCTAGTTAGTTAAAAAAATATTCATAATGCTCTACTCGTATATACACAACACGCACTTGATTACTTTTATACATAATTTATTATAGGTACCTAGGTAGGTACATAAATAAATAAACCATGCAATTGAACGCATACCTTTTAACTTCTATTATTTTTCCTCTAATTCACTTGGCAACAAAAAACAATAATAACAAATATTTTTAAACAACACGATTGCGCGCGCATGCGCAGAGGCCAGTACTGTACTGACCGCGCCAGGGTCGTGCTTACACTAGGGTCGGCTTTCAAATTCCGATTGATATGTCGAATGTCGATCTCGCATGCATCTGTGATACGCTTGTCCATACCATGGTATAATAAAATAAGGTTTTTATCTACCCGCGATGGCCCAAGATTACGTCACGATGTCACGATAAGTGTTACCACTGATTGTACTTTTCAGTAAATATAAGGACTTTCTCAATTAGTTAATGAATATAAAAGAAAATACTAACTAACTTAACTGTTACGTATATCGTGTTCAATTGATTCATCTGTTAAATTTTTAATAAATTTATATACTATATTATATTCATGATTGGTTCGTTAAGTTAAAAAATGCGTTTTACCTGGGCAATTAAATCACACAGTGGCAACACTCCCAGCTGATGATGTATTCTTGGGCCAATCACGTGACCCAGCTGTCACGGGCAGAGAATACCGTGTTTCATTATACCATGGTCCATACCAAACGCAAACAGCGGCGTCGGTTGATAAACGACCTAATTTGTTAGCACAAATTTCTGATGGCTAATTGTTAATGAACTCAATTGTATCAATGACGACTTAGTTGTTGCGTTAGTATGGATCTAAATGTTTGCACTAAATTATTTTCATTTATTTTTTAAAAATTGTAAAATATTTTATTTACAAAAAAAAAAAAATCCTGACCAAACACCTTCATCCTAATATTATCCCACTAGCTGTTCATTGCTCACGGAGTTATCCGCATACTCTCTCATCTCAGCGTATTCCCAGTTGCATCCTCAGCTGCAACGCTGCGAAGCCCGGGGTCCGCTGTTAGAGCTGTTGGAGTTACCCGCATAATAGTCTGAGGATAATTAAATTTTATATTTGGTATAACTCAACGTTATACTTACCTATAATATATATGTACATATCTACGTGAGAAGATACCTTACAACTTTCCCCAAGATACATAATACTTTATGAAAAATAATTTTTCACTTTCCATACAAACTCGGGATCAGCTGATCAGTCAATTTGTATGGGAGGTCAAAAAATATTTTTCTGGATTTGATAAATGTTTCTAGGGAAAATTTGTTCAGTATCAAGGACTGAATCCAACTTAAAATAGTTTCAGAACTTACATTTTGTTAGACTCTTTAATTTTATCCTATACATTGAATAAAATTGTTTGACTTTGACTTTTGGCAGATGGCATCATGCTGCATTACCGATTGTTCGTGTAGATACAAACGAATACAACCCTTCTAACGTCGAGCAAACACATTGCAATGGACACATTTTAAGGGTTCCGTACCCGTAAAGGGTGCCAACGGGACCCTTTTATAAGACTATGTCTGTCCATCCGTCTGTCACAGAGCTCTATCTCTTGAACCGTAATAGCGAGACACTTGAAATTTTCACCGCTTATGTATTACTATGTAAATACTCTTACTGTCTTCTGGGGTATTACTATGGCCGCTATAACAACTATATATAAAGATATATTATGTATATATATATGTAAGTATGTATGTTTAGGGTTACGGGTATATTATATTGTTTCTTAAGTATATATTAGATATGTACTGATTGTAGGTGTATTATTTATGTTATATCGTATAAGTATATTCATAAATTAATTGTAATACTTTATAATATTTATTTTTACGCTCCAACTGATTTTATTTCTTTATCCCTATGGTTGACTGGGAGAGAACGCTATTAGCGTTAAGTGCGCCAATTGTAAACAATTATTATTGTAGATCAATAAAGTTTTAATAAATAAACAATAAAAACAAAAAATAAGATAAAGTTAGAAATTAAAGGGGGTTGTCATACAAGGAATGTCCTTTTTTTTCAGCGTTTCAAAACATTGAACGGAGGTACGGAACCCTTAATCTACGAGTCCGACTCGCACTTGACCAGTATTTTCATTACGCTATGTGTATCATGCTTTAGCCACGCGGCTAACAGCTAGTACATGCTATAATTAACTGAAGGCCAATCAAATCGACCTGACCTTTGATTATAATTCTTATCCTTAGTTAACGTAACTTTTATATAACCATAAATCAGAGTAAACATCCTGCCCCTCCTATTAAAGTCTACATCTGGTACTGTTGGATATTGAGTCAAGGCACCGGGTGCCACCCACCCACGCTAGCTACGCCACTGGCCAGACCTTACTTATATTTCTCACTTATCATTTGTATGGGGTTAGTAGCAGGGAGACCTATACCCAAGAGGGTTCCATTCCAGTGAAAACTAACAAACTAACATACCCAAAGTATAAAATAATAACAATCAGAATCCATCGTAAAATATACGTACCTGAATGACACTAGTGGAAGTGATTAATAACTAAATTAAAATGCAAACATATACTTGAAAATGGAAAAAAAAAACTTACTAACAAATTAGACTATACCTATTATATAATAAGATAACATACTCGTGTAGTACCTACGTATTGACGACCTCCGTGGTGTAATGGTCAACACGCTAAATCACGCCAAGCCACGGCAAGTTGGAAAATGGCCTTTAAAATTGTCCTGGGTCTTAGATGTTTATTTGTATTTATTATAAAATATAGTATTGTTGAGTTAGTACCCCATGTATATTAACCCATATAAATACTTATATATTTAGTGACGTTTTATTCTCTTGACAATACCAAATAATTTATTTTTGACCCAGTCATTTACCCAATTCACCCTTGAAATAGTTACAGTATATGTATTTTAAAGACAATGTAGATATACTGCGAATAGAAGTGCGAACCCAAGTAGGTCGCTGTGTAGAGCTTTTGTCCAAGTGGAAGATAATTGATAGCTCTCAAACGATGTGTGTGCGAGTGCGGCCCCTCTTCGCAAACTATGGCGCATCTGCTTTCTTTTAAGGGTCAGTTCACACCGAGACGCGACGCGACGCGACGTAGCCCGCACGTGAAAGAAATAAAGAACTTGTTTACTAGACAAAAAGAGTGAGAGCCCACTGCGCCTCGCTATGCAGCGCTACGCAGCGAGGCAAAGCGGGCTGTCGCTGAAATCAGTATCTTTTTGCCTAGTAAACAAGTTTTATATTTCTTCCAAAGTGCGCGCTACGTCGCGTCGCGTCGCGTCTCGGTGGGAACTGACCCCGCGTCAAGGGTGCGCTAGCATTTGCACCCGTGCCTGCACGCTGCCCTGTAGCATAGATTACTACTTGTAATATAATTATTAAGGGGCTACATAAATTTTCCGGGGACCAGTGCTGCCCCCATTTAAATTAATTACTTGAAAGGAAACGGAGATATCATTTAAAAGGCTCCAGTGACTATAAATAACCCTTCAAACTATTTTATAAACTGCTGTACTTACAGTTTAAAGTAAGAACGTAAAGCTTTTCTTCGCAAACTGCTACTTTTGGCAAATATGCGAAGAAAAGCTTCACGTTTTCACAAGTCAAATCAGACACTTTTTCCTAAACGTCAAAACAAACATTTTCTATGGGATTTGTTTGAAATACAAAACCGTGACGTCATAGATTTTTCGAGTAAAGCGCTCTTAATATCAGTTTTTCTGTATTAATAAGTCTAAAATCATGTTGAAAATGGATATGATCAATGACAAGTGACACTATTTTGTGGCGTTTTATTTACCGACTTCAAAAATTCAACTGTATGCTTTTTTTATGTATATTTGTTACGCAATATCTTCGCCCGTTTTGAACCGATTTTGATAATACTTTTTTTTATTTGAAAGCCTTTACTACTAAGTTGATCCCATTTTAATTTGGTAAAGATATGACGAAGAACTTTGGAGATATGGAATAAACTCCTAAAAAAAAATTGAAGTCGGCTGTTTCTTTTTTGTTAAAAATTTAATTATTCTCTAATTTATTTTGACCCAGTCATCTACCCAAATCTGATTACAAGATTTCGATATAGCTAGAAGGCATAAAATCACCAAAAAATATACATTCGAATTGAAAACCTCTTCCTTTTTGAAGTCACTCAAAAACTATATAACTACGCCCGGTTTGCAAATTGACATTAATTGGTCGGATGTCGCCAGCATACTAAAACAGTTGATTTAATTCCGAGCCAGATTGCATTTATTGTTTGTGTGGCAGGCTCAACAACTAATGCTAATGGAATACCTACAATGGCACGTAATGATGCTACTGCTAGTTCAAATAGGCCAGTGGTGGATTATCCTGTGGGCTAACTAGGCACGTGCGTGCTAAAGCAAGTCGCAAAGCTTTAAATCAAAATATTAACTGGCTTAGCGTGTATCACAGAATAAATAATATGGTCGTATGTGCAGTGTTTTCGTTAGTGAAGTCATTATTTTTCATACCTTTACGTAAGATGCTCATCAGAGTTTGTCGTGAGTGTAAGTGGCCAACACTGGTGTCAGATTTTAAAGGCATCTGACATAGCTTAACGACTGCTATACCACGATGACAGTCGGGACAACGGCTTTACGAGCCTTCCGAAGCACGGAGGAGCTCAATAAATTTTTATGCCACTTTTAGGTCACCCATCCAAGTGCGGACCACGCCCGGTGTTGCTTAACTTGCGAAAGCGCTAACAATGCGTTTTCCGACAGGGCCACCGAGCTCCTCATCAGCGTGAGATGTAGTTTCTGAGACGCGCCCGTCGTCGGCTTAAAGTTCGTCCGCTCAAACGGTTTGTACGCCTTGTCGCGCCCATAAAGATAAATCCGGACTACAACTGTCAACAGGCTGACTTTTTAACCACCAGCCAAAAATTTGGAGCAAGTTCAGTCCATGATACTGAACTACTTTCCACAAAAACAATTAACGAAAAATGATAAAAAAATTTCGCCTTCCCATACAGATTTGCGCTCAGACCAACAGATTTTGTATGGGAGGACGAAAAATTTTTATGTATTTTCAATACATTTTTTTATGGAAAGTAGTTCAGTATCGTGAACTGAACTTGCTCAAAAAATTTGGCTGGTGGATAAAAAGTCACCCTGTATAGGTACAATTTAGTCTAACCCACTGATTTGAATACATTGCTCCGAAGGGATGTATGAATCAAGCCTTTTATACCATGTTATAAAAAATCTGTTAGGCTGCCCCATCCGATAATCGGCGACCGATTTTTTGTAGGAGAAAAATAGAACGTACCTACTTACTCGTACTGATTGTTTGAATTGTTTAAATTTTTTTTTAAATTTTAATTCTAAGTATGGGGAACCCCAAAAATTTTTTTTTCTATTTTTGTGTAAAATTCTCAAAGCGGTTCTCAGAATACATCTACTTACCAAGTTTCAACAGTATAGTCCTTATAGTTTCGGAAAAAAGTGGCTGTGACATACGGACGGACAGACAGACAGACAGAAATGACGAATCCATAAGGGTTCCGTTTTTTGCTATTTGGCTATGGAACCCTAAAAATCGGCCCGAGTGTTACGCCTCACGTACATAATCATTTATCATAAAAGGTAATCATAATAGTGATGGGTTGCTAACCGCATTGCCTATTGATTTAATTGAGATTCTAGCCCATTCTTTCGATCGGTCATTATCTTCTTCGATCATTTTACGATCTGCACTGGAAGAGTAGCAGCTGGTACATTCTATGTTTTTTCTTTTCTCCCAGACCAGTAAGTAGTCAAAAACATCGAAAATTGCCAGTTTTTTCTTCTAGGCCAATGAAATCTCACAAAAATAAAGCCTACAAAACGAACCGTGCATTTTTGGTATGTTTTTTGGACCCGAGATTTGTTCTTTGTTTTAAATAAAAGTAAACGTGTAATAAAGTGGAAGTTTTCCACTTTACCTAATACAGTTTTTGAGTCACCACTAGATTCTTTATCAGTCCATACAAAGATATATAAGTTTTTGCAGAAGGCCATATTTCACATAGATACCTAAGTACTAACTTTTGAAAAATAACAATTTTAGGCCTACCTATAGTTCCGTACTTGAAGTATTAGACGTACGGAACTGTGGGTAGGCCTAAATTGTTTAAATTTCCAAAACTTTCAGAATGAGTAAGCAACTAATGCCAAAAATCCATAATTTCAATTGGAATGCAAAAACTAAGAAAAGCCTGAAAATTTTGAAGGTCTTCACGTGTTACGCGAGTAGCACAGCCCAACCTTAATTTGTTTGCAAAATGTAGAGTCGCGCTAAATCTATAAATTCCTATAAGAATGGTACGGATTTTTCGATGAGCACGTTTGTCTCGCACTTGTCCGGAAAGTTTCTAAGTACCTATTGGAAGTCGTTGTTAAAGTACCTAATTTGATTGTGAATTAGTCAGTGAATCAGTCAGTGACAAAATAAAAAAATATTTGGCAGGCGATTGATCGAAAACTATTGGTAGAAAGATAGAAAATCTTTATTCGGCCACTTACAAAATAGTATATAGTTACTTACAAAATAGGTAAGTAAGTAATACCACTGTACACCACGAATAAAATATACACACAGAAAAGAAAAAAGACATTAAAATGTACAATGGGTGGTCTTTTCGCTAAAAGCGATTTCTTCCAGACAACTGATGGATGTAGAGAATATAAAGATACGTTAGCAGACGGTAGGTTAGGTTAGGTAGGTAACAAAATTATTATGACATGTTTAAACATATTGTAAATTAGAATAAGTTTGACTTATTTTCCTATGGGGCCCCTGGGCGGGCCGAAGATTCTCCATCCCGCTCTGTCTTGAGCGACGCGCTTCACTTCGGGCCAAGACAGCCCGATTGTCTTCATCTCCGCCGCTACCGATCGCCGCCAGGTTTACTTTGGTCGACCACGCTTCCTCCCTTGAGGGGTCCATTCCAATGCCTGCCTCGGAGTAGGCTCCCTCCAGAGCGTGTGGCCGATCCACGTCCACGCGCTATCTGGTGATCGATCGGTGTCTCGCTGCAAAGCTGCCACAGACGTTCATTGGATATCTTTTCAGGCCAAAAGATACCCAATATCTGTCGAAGGCAGCGGTTGATGCAGACATGGATCTGCTGAGTGATGCCTTCAATAAGTTTAAACATGTCATTATATTTTTGTTCTCATGTCATGTCATAATAATTGTGTTAGTGACAGATAAGCCATCTCATATAAAGCCAGTAAAGTCATCATATCTCACCTTAAAATTTTTAATACCAGCTGAAAATCATAGCCCTTTCGCAATTACAAATTGTAATTGCTGAAAGGGGTGGCCAGCTCAGCTATGTGCTAATGGCAAGGTCATAGCTATAATTTTCAGCTGGTATCAATTTTAAGGTTAGATGGCTCAGGTACTGACACTAAAAAGCAAAAACAATTAGTCAATTCTTTAGAGATGGAACTGGAACTATAAGTACAAATCTATTTATATTTAAGAGCTATGCTCTGGTCAGTGGAGTATGAATTATCTTCTTCGTCTTTCTCATCTGCCAACAGTTTTACTTCGCTGTAAGACTCGACATTCACCTTCTCCTTTATCTGTTTCATGTAGCTATGCCTCGGTCTTCCTGGTCCTCTTTTCTCTTCTAACTTTCCTTCAATGATAGTCTTTATGAAGTCATCGTGTCGTAACAGATGATATAATTATAAAGAATGTGTTTATTTTTATATACCTAGCTACCTACGTATAGTAAGTACTCTCACTTCTTTGGTCACAGAAAGTTAAGCTTTTCCACAATGAAGTTTCAGGGGTTCCAGTACCTCGAATGGCTTCCAGAAAAGTATTGTGCCTTTGTTTGTTTATTTGCCTTTGCTCGACTTGGCGGGGGCACTGCCGTGCCCGCATATAAAACGGGGAAATTGTGTTGAATACATGGAACATACACGATCGTTCTTACGGACTAATTGTACGATGATATTTTTATTATTTATTAATGTGGGTATAGTCACCTAACCAATAGGTACGTTTTTGCTCAAACGTGAGGCAACTTTGAGCAAAAAATTCGAGTTCTTGACAAAGGTTTACATTGTTAGGTACCTACTTGCTGTGTGACAGGTTTATTCTTGGTAAAAATTACTGGTTTCTGTATGTTACTACAGATAGATTTTTTAGAATAAATAGCCTTGTTCGACTTCAAGGCGCATTTTATCAATTTAGTAATAAACGTGAAACAATTAGGTTAGCTTGTATGTACGCAGACATAATTACATCAATACGATTGTGAAAGCCACAGAACGCTGAAAACAGCAAATGCTTATATTTACTAAAACAGCTATACTCACTCATCACGGAGTTCATCTTTGTCGAACGACATGGTAATAGGCACTTCACTGGTAAAGAGTACGATGACCGAATTCGTGGTTAGAATGGATCGATGGATGTCACAGCGAGGGCGAGGGGCGACTGCCGTCAACAACTGCTACCTACTACCACCCAGCAAGGCGCGGGCCGAGTCTGCGCAGAAGATGAGCGGACACAAGGCCTGTTCACACTTCATTTTCAAACTGATGAAGGCCACAGCGAAAAGTACGGTCCAGTTGTTCTAAGTGTCATTTTTTTAAGTTTTTTTTAAGTAGGATTATTGATGTCTTTCCTCTCGCTTTCCTGCAATCTGTGCGAGTGATTTCGTGTAATGCGACGGAAGTGGGAAACAGGAGGCCGGGGAAGCGCGCGCGCTATTTGATTTGATCAATGAGCGCAGTTGCTTACCAGGGTGAGATGTCAGATGATGTTACATCATAACTTCATAAGCAACTACTGTCAAACTCGTTCCTTTTTTTATTTATTCTGCAACATACTAGTAGCTTACGAGTATTTGTGCGTCTTGATATTTAAAGAGGGAGCCACTGGTTAAGTAAAATTAAAAAAATGTGTGATTTTAATTCTTTATCTTCATAAAACTTACCCTCATTGGGTTCAAGCTCTCCCCAAACCAAAGCCCTGGATCCACCACTAGCAGCGCCGGATCTAGAATTTTCTGTAGGCGGGCAAAACTTGAATATGAGACATGAGTAAATATGTCCACCAGAGCAGACCGGATTGTTTGATTTTGCCGCCCGAGCAAAACCACAATTTAGTACCCCCTTCTACCGGCAGCGGGGCTGAGGGAAGGGGTGGATCCATGTTTTAATCCTATATATTTATTTAATTTATAGTCATTCATTATTCGTAGCATTCATTCAACTCTTTTGTCACTTTGTCTATTTATAAAAATTACACACACATTACAGTTATAAATACCAATACCAAAGCATCCGCATGTTAAACAGGACTTAGGTACACTATGTGAAAAATATCATACAATTATTTAAAATTATTAAACTAGGTACACACACGGCCCCTTTTGGCAAATGTGAGAAGAAAAGCTTCACGTTGTTCATAAAATAATTATCTAGGGCTTGGTAGAGACAAAATTTTAAATGATATCTCCGTTTCCTTTCAAATAATTAATTTTAAATGAGCAGCACTGGACCCCGGAAAATTCAATTATCGCCAAAAAGAAATGGAATGTTTTCAGGGTTCATGTAACTATGTATGTCAGTTTATTCCACCATAACTTCGAAATGCCTTAAAAATGACAATGCTGTTTTTTTTTAGATATATAATCATGTTTTTTTTAAACCTATCCTGGGATCGATTCTGGTGTTTTAGGTCGCGGAATGCGGAGGCCAGACAGCACTCGCTCTGTGTAAAAACCAGTAAATAATCTTCTCAAATCACGTAGATTAGGTAGCGGACCCCGGGCTCTGAAGCGTTACCGCTAAGGATGCAACCGGGAATACGCTCGGATGATGATGATGGGTCATGTTTTTTTATATGATACGGCGGTCTACACTTCCTCAAGGTCTCAAGCCTCTCAAGGAATTGTAGAGGTCTCGTCCCTGAAAGGAACAAACCTTAATAACTCCCAAAAAGGTACGTGTTATGCGTCTTTAGGCAGTTCTACCAACATCATCAGGTCTTTTTTAAGGTTCCGTATCCGAAGGGTGCAAACGGGACCCTATTACTGAGACTCCGCTGTCTGTCCGTCTGTCACAGGACTCTATCTCTTGAACCGTAATAGCCAGACACCTGAAATTTTCACCGATTATGTATTACTATGACCACTATAACAACAAATACTAAAAATAAGATAAAGTTAATAATTAAAGGGGTCGTCATACAAGAAACGTGTTTCTTCAGCGTTTTAAAACATTGTACGGTGGTACGGAACCCTTCATGTACGAGTCCGACTCGCACTTTCCCGATAATTAGTCTCCACTGCATCAGCATGACCCTCTTTATACTAAGAGAGCCATAGGTATATTGGCCAGAGCAATCAGAGGATTTGGCCTACATTCTCCACGCTGGCCAGACGGGTTGGAGAGGTCTCATTGATGTTTAAAAGAGAGATTTGTTTAGCTTTTATTTCCTAAGTCGCCTTCCACGAAATCCACGGGAAGACTTAGAGTGGTTCTTTTCTACTCTGCCGGGAACAACACGGATTAGGTAGGTACCACTTTGCTCAAATAGCTTCCATTTTGTACATTAGATGGTACTTAGGTAAGTTATGTTGTACTTAAGTCATACACACACAGTCTGTGTAACCTGTAAACACACCTTTAGTAAATAGATAAGTACGTGTGTTCGAGGTGAACCTGTAGGTGGGACACGGTGTACCTTAGTCACTGTGATAACAATGTTATCTTATCTGACACTAAACGCGACTCTCAACTCTCAAGAAGAGTTGTTTCTAAGCAAAAAATTGGCACATATAGTATGTATTGGGGTTGCTACTCACATAATCGGGCCGGCCGATCCGTGGCGTAATGGTCAACACGCTTGTCCGCCAATCCGGAGGTGCTGGGTTCGATCCCCAGCCAGGGCAAATTGGAAAATGACCTTTTTTAAATCGTCTGTTCTGGGTCTTGGGTGTTCATCTATATGTATTTATTATAAAGTATTATATATAGGTATATATTAGGTCCTTACATATGAAATTGCCGATTTTCAATACTGGCAACTTTAAAATCAAATATCTTGCGTTTCATTAGGAATTCCAAATTCAAATTTATTTCGAAATAAAGCCAGAAAAATATTGTTTTAAAATTCGTATTTCATTTGTTTAAACATCATTTGTTTGAGTTTCAACATTGCTATAACAACAACTATGGACAAATTGAAAATTCGCGGTATTTACGAATACGAGTTCCACCGTGGCACCAGTGCTGCAGAAACGACTCGAAGAATTAACGACGTGTATGGACCAGGCACCGCTAACGAACGAACGGTGCGTTTTTGGTTTCAACGTTTCCGTTCTAAAAAATTCGATTTACACAATGAGCCTCGTGGACGACCTGATACTCAAGTGAATAACGAAGAATTGAAGGCGATAGTGGAAGCGGATCCATCTCAAACCACTTCTGAATTAGCAACAGCCTTCGGCGTAAGTGACAAAACGATACTTATCCACATGCGCCAAATCAGAAAAATTAAAAATCTCGAAAGTGGGTACCGCACGAATTGACTGAAGCAAACCAACAAACACGCGTTGCTTGCTGCGTTTCTTTGCTTAATCGCCACAATAATGAGGGGATTTTGAACCGTATCGTGACTTGTGATGAGAAATGGATCCTGTACGACAATCGGAAACGATCATCACAATGGCTTGACCCTGGAGAACCGGAAAAACCTTGCCCTAAGCGAAAACTGACCAAAAAGAAGATTCTGGTTAGTGTTTGGTGGACCATTGCTGGTGTTATCCACTACAGCTTCTTGAGATCAGGCCAGACGATTACTGCAGACTTGTATTGCCAACAATTGCAAACAATGATGGAAAAGCTCGCCATTAAACAACCGAGACTGATGAATTGCTCTAGCCCACTGCTCCTTTAGGATAACGCTAGACCACACACTGCACATCAAACGATCACCAAGTTAGAGGAGCTGCGACTGGAACCTCTGCGTCACCCACCATACTCTCCAGATCTTGCCCCAACCGATTACCACTTTTTTCAAAATTTGGATAACTTTTTACAAGGAAAAAATTTCAAATCTGATGAGGCAGTCAAAACCGCCTTCAAACAGTTCATAGACTCTCGCTCCCAGGATTTTTTTTCCAAAGGTATCAATGATCTGCCTATAAAATGGCGGAAGTGTATCGATAACAACGGCGCATACTTCGATTGATTAAATAATAATTTCATTAAAAAAAACTTGTTTCACTTTTTTGATACTCAACGGCAATTTCATATGTAAGGACCTAATAGAAGTCACTCACAACAGTGGTTTCAACACGATGAAAATGCGGTGTGCATTTCCCCCGCGGAAAAGTGTCGAATATTACATGTTGACTATACTAGATCGTTGGTTGAAAGCTGCCTTCAAATGTTTATACAGATACACTATCACGTCTTTATCCCTAACGGGGTAGACAGAGCCAAGGGCGGTAAAGCCCAGGCCACTTTTAGCGTAATGGTGGGCATGAAGGTGGAAAAGGGAAATCATAATAATGATGGGTTGCTAACCGCATCGCCTATTCATATGATTCAGATTCTCGCCCATTCCCTCAATCGGCTTTTACGATCTGCACGGGAAGAGAAGCAGCTGGTACATTCTATGTTTTTTCTTTTCTCCCAGACCAGCAAAGAAGAAAAATGTTTATCGATGAATTAAATTTGTGTATACAGTAATTTTTGAGAAATTCGTCAAAAACACATTCGGAATAGAAAACGAAATTTTGTCAGGGATCCAAAATTTAATTAGTAGAGTCATTAGTGTATCATAAGAGACAAATGTTTATGCACAAATGGACTTTATACTCGTATGTCATAGGCATAGGCTAAGAAACATCTGGGAGTGGACCGGGATGTCCGGGATAGCAAGCGCTGCTGAGCTATTCCGCCGAGCTAAAATAAGGACTACGCCAAGCTGATCGCCGACCTTCATTAGTTGGAGGCACTGAAGAACGAAAACTTGGAACGTTAGGTGTATACTAAGTATACACCGAACGTGTCAAGTGTTATAGTAAGTATACTCGTTCATATACTACGAGTATACTCGTAGCTGGCACTGAACGTGTTAAAGGATGACAACTAAGTTAGTAGACCAATATGATGGCGCTAACGAATACTTTTAATTTGTAGGCGATGCCATAACAATGATTAGTTCTACATTTTTCCGCAATATGACGAGGTCCTCTAACTAACCGGTCAAACAGAGGATAGATCAATTAAAAAAATATATATAATAATGATTACACACTTTATTCTGGAACAAGGTAGGTACATACATATAGGGAGGTAGGTACTTACACAAGTAAATGTCAAGACAAATACAGTTACAGAAAATACAGTAATCAAAATAATTTGTAAACATATTTAACCAACTTTATATTAGGCACAGATAGACCATTAAAATATGACATTAGTCCGTCTAGCTGTAAAACCCACTTCCGCGAAAAGTGGCCGCTTTTGGAGGAAGCTGGTTTTAAATCTAGACAGATCACCGATAATAGTTTCAACGGCAGTTCATAAAATAATTTAAGACCTAGTGCCTAAAATTTAGAAATATGGAAATTTTCACCATATTTACGAGTTAACAATTTTTTTCATATTAGGGCGTCACTTTTGCTTGGTACCTTAAGGAAAACAATTTTTGTGTGAATATGAATAGGGGTGAAAATACACGGAAGGAGCCTCCCCGCGGCACACTCTGAAAGCAGCTAGACACGTTAACGTAGTGTCTAGCTGACCAATCCTCTCACAACACGCAAATATGTAAATTTTTTTTTTATATTAGAGGTAGTTACTCTATATAGTTTAACTAACGTTTAACTTTAGTTTTAGTGCATAATAAATACACGTACTTAGTATTTCGAGTGTCGAGTGTCACGGAAAATTCCCAGAAAATCTTGGGACTCTGTATGTTGTCGAGACTTCCCAAATCCTAGAACTACTGTAAATAACTAGAAATATTAAAGCTTTTAGGGAAATTAAGATTTGCTTTTTATTATGTTGACAAGAAAATGAGCACTGTCCAGCTAATATGTTAAGAAACGTAACATTGTACATAAAGTTTATAATGCCTTGTTATTAAACTGCTCGTCGCGTCGCTGCCGATTCAGTGTAGCACGAGCCTATGCAGTAAGTAGAAAAAAAAATCCATTGAATTATATTAATCCTTTCGAATTATAGTCCGACCACGACCGCTGTACCGCGCCTGAGATATGCGCGGGCAAGAAAGATCATGGACTCACAAGAGATTCATACTGTCGGATAGATCTCAAGATATCAAAGTACAATATTTTGACGCTGTATACATATTATAACGATTTTTTAAGCACAAATAAAAAAACAAATATAAGTAAAATTAATATGTAATTATTGGAAAAATAAAACGTTTTGAAAATCACTTTTATATTCGAAACTATCTTTGTCTGCTTTTGTTTTCCTAAAATATTCGGCTACTTTGAAAACGACAGCCTTGACATCTCGAGATAAAGCACGACCCATCTTTGGATGTGCGTCTGACATAGACAGCACCCGTCTTGCCGCTTGCATAACTCAGGCGCGGTACAGCGGTCGTGGTTAGACTATAATACCGTTATGGTGTAAAATTTAGATCTTAGGCACAGGCCGGAATCTCCTAAGGTACGCGCAATATGCGTCCCCGTTCCCCGTCCCCGCACCTCTCCCCCGTTTTCGCCTCGATGACTCACGTTGGCCGTCAAGAACCGGGGGAGGTGCGGGTGCGGGGAACGGGGACGCATATTGCGCGTACCTTAGGAGATTCCGTTCTGCTTACTCTTACTGTTTTCTGTGTCTTAGGTACATGGAGTTTTGATTTTAGACAGTTAAGATTTATCATCAAGTTATAGGATATAATTTAAACTTTACTTCCCGTGTGCAGTAGTCATCATAAACACGTTAGTTTGTGATGATAGATATATTTCAGACATACACATCAAGCACACAAATTAAGTTATTTTATCGACTTCAGTTCTACAAAGAGGTATTCTTCTTCTTAGCGTGTCGATGTTCAAAAAATTAAATATTTATCTGGGCCCAGTATCGAGCGACCTGTACTGCGTTCGGGCTTGCACTGTACAGGTCCTCCAGCGTGCAGGTATCAGGGCACGCTGGGCAGCTCAGTAGGTGTGCCATAGTCTGTGGAGATGCACCACAGCCACAGATGTTGTCGTCTCTGTGCATGTATTTCCACCTGACCAGGTTATCCTTACAACGGCCAACCTGGGTTCTCAACCTGTTAAGGCACTTCCAGATTGGCCATGGCAGTTCACTGCCAGATGGTAACTTCTCTGCAGGTGGAACGAATGATGCAGTGATGCAACTCCCCAGCCAGCGACTCAACCTCGCCGTGAAGAGGAATTAGAAACAGGTCTTTACCTAGAATATGAATATTTTAAAGGGCTTTTCAGGCATTCAAGATGCAGTACGAGTATATTACTCAAACGAAATAAATAAATATAAAATGGTGGAAAAATACCACGTGAGCGAGACCAATCAAATTACCGTTTTTAGTATTGGCATGTACTGCTGGCAGTTTCATAAGTAAAGACCTATTTTTTCGTACTGCTAATATTTTCAACAAATATGCACACACAATATCTATATTCAGTTCGATTTTGACCATTTTTATCAACTTCAGTTTGCACATAGAAACTTTCAAATAAAATCTGGAGTATGGATGGTACAAACATTATTTATTTGTGAGGAAATGATGTCTTATACATAGCATAATGTCTGTTATCATTATAATGGAATTGTGGTGTTTTAACACTTCCACTGCTGAAAACGCACCGTATGTGTTTTCCTCTTTGGAAAAACACACACGTTGCATTTTTCAGCAGTGGAAGTGAGATAACACACGGCTACGTGGCATTCGGAATTTCTAATATTTTGAGAAAATGACGGCCACGCTGTAAACATTCATTGAAATATGAACTGTAGCTTTATTTTTAAAACAAGATACATATATATGATGTATACTTATATATTTTTCATTTGGCATAAAGAGTACTTTCCTTGAATATAGCTACGAGTTTCAAAAACATTCAGTATGTTACAGGAAAGACATTTAATTCGATTTTGTTTCAAGAAGGGGACATTTTGTGATGAGACATTTACCATAGGTAGAAGTCAGTTTTACACAAATTCTGGAAATAAATACAAAAACAAACTTTTTTATACTATTGACTAGTAGATTTAATGTACAACTTAATAAGTATATAAAAATATAATTCTAAATTAAAATAATTCCATAAAGATGTTTATAAATAGATTATTATTCATTAATTCATTAATATTACATAAATTCGTTTAAATTAAATTTCAAAATGCGCATGTAACTACATAAAGTATACTGGGTGACTTTTTAACTTCAACCACTTTCGCCTCGATGACTCACGTTGGCCGTCAAGAACCGGGGGAGAGGTGCGGGTGCGGGGAACGGGGACGCATATTGCGCGTACCTTAGGAGATTCCGTTCTGCTTACTCTTACTGTATTCTGTGCCACCAGTTATATTTTTCGTTCATTCCATGATAACTACTGTACCTACTACTTTCAATAAAAATATGAAAGTAAAACAAAAAAAATATCGACCTGCCATACAGATCAGCGCTTAGTCTTTGGATAAGGTTATTTTTATCGAAAGTATAGTATTATGGACTGAAATTGCTCCAAAAATTTGGCTAGTGGCTAAAAAGTCACCCTGTTTAATACAAATTAAAACTATTGGGTTGATATTCAAAATATTTTTTTCTAATAGAAATAGTCAAAGGATCGTTAAGACCTCGCAAAGTAATAGAATATTAGATAGACATGACATCAATACGGTGATCCCACGAACGAAAGTAGTTACCTACGAGTACATCACACGTTCGCCAATTATGACTAATTAGCTGATATAGCTATAGTAAACAGTATCTGACCTAGGCCAAAATAGTAAACTTTGAGACTTGAAACCACGTCGAGCGGACGGTCGACCGTCGCGGGCTGTATTATATTACTACTGTACAAAAGTCCATAAAATAAAATAAAACCTGTTAAGTAATCTAAGGATTATTTCCCAGAAAAAAAAAACGTAAAGATACCTACATGCTGTCACACGTAATGTACCTTTTGCAACAATCATGGTCCAAAATGTATGAAGCGATTGAATAAATCCTTTAAAAATCAAATATTCAGAAGTTAGGCCTTCGCAGGCACTTTTAATATAGAAACTAGATTATTTATTATTAAAGAATAAGAAAGAGCTACAAAATACTTACGTTACTTATGCTTATAACTCTTCTACACGATGGGCCATCATTGCACAGATTTTTGGTACATTGCTGCGTTGGATGGAAAACTCTCAAATGCTTTTGTGAGTTAAACAGCAATGTGCAGTGAATTGTGCAATGTTAGGCCAACATGTGGAGGAGCTATTACAGGATATAGTAGACACGCACCCCACACAGAGAAAAATGTTCAGCACACTTAATAAAATAAGCATTTTAATAATTTTATTTTAACTAGTTAAATTCAAACTAGCTAGTCTCTTATAAAATTAATGTTGTACGGCGCAGGCTTTGGTTGTCGGTCCACGCCATACATTAAGAGATGTTGATGGTATGGAGACACAAGACCATGTCACGTTGAAACTGTTTATTGCTGATAAGTATTACATGGTGTAGAGCTGGGTGTGACGGGTCATTTCTCGATCGCTGCTCGATAGTGTCTCACTGTTAGTAATTAATTGATGTAAAATGTTATGTTAAAACAGCTGACACGCGACCTACATAGTATGCAGCCGCGTGACGCCGAAATGTGCGAGCATGGCTCGTACAAATGTTCCTTATTGAGTAAAGAGTATCGGTAACATACGAGTATAACTATTGAATTACAGTATACATAAATGCAATATTATTTGGCTCATCTTTAATTAAAATCGAGATATGAATACGACATAAGCTAGGTATATGCTATTCTATATATTACAAAGTGCTTTCTTTAATTTAACACAAATATTTAAGGGGTGATCAGTCCATAATATTGAACAACTTTTCCCAATAAATGTATTCTAAGGATACCTTTACGTGTGACATATTATAACGAAGCCCTTCTGGCAAGTAGGCGACCAATTCTGTCTTATTAAGTTTCTTTTGGTCATCATCATCCAAGGGTACTTATTCCCGGTTGCATCGTCAGCGGTTACGCTTCAGAGCCCGGGGTATTTGACGAGGTTACTGGTTTTTATACAGAGCGACTGCCGTCTGACCTCCGCAACCCAAAGGATAGACCAGAACCAATCCTAGGATAGGTATAAACGCTAGATGGCGTTCGGGACCAACAGCTTTACGTGTCTTCCGAAGCACGGAATCATCTTTCTTGTCGGATAATCAGGTGATTCGAGCCTGCAATATCCTAACCAGACTGGAAACAACTTTTCACAAAGTATGCTTCCCAGTGGGATTTGAACCCATGACCTCCGCGGATCACAAGGCAAACGCCTTGATCACTGGACCGCGGAGGCAGTCAATATATTGAGATTATTTGGTGTTTCTTCATAAAAGTGTTCCAAAACCCTAGTAGTGGTAGCTCTTTCCTTAATAACAATAATTGAAATATACATAAATTTAACACGTAGGTAATGTACGTATCCTAATGACTTGAAAAGTGCCTGAAAAGGCCTAGTTTCTGAAAAAAATACGAAAATTCCTGCGCTTATCTTAACCACAATCTCATCTAACTGCACATAAAAATCTTCAGAAACACTGTCAGCCAGGTACTTTATATTGAAAAAAAATACACAATTCTGTTGAAAGCAAAGGACATGCCTAAATCATATCCATATTTACTACAGATAGACCAATCGTATTTGAAGCGTTATCCGATTTTTAGTTTAAATATTGTAGCTAGATGGAGCTACTAGTCCGAAAGAAGGTAGTTTCGTAGTGATGCCGCTTAATTTCGGAAAGATGGCGGTATAAGCGGTCATTTTCTACGAACAAACAAGCGCCATCTCTGATTTTTCGTGGATACCGCTTTGTATAACTAGCGGGCGAGATAGTAGCGACATCAAGAAGATTTAGGCTTTTTAGCAGAGCACCCTTTTTTGTATGGGGCCGTTATTCCTCTTGTTTTTTGTCCATAACAGAATCAAGAAAAAGATCAAAATAACATAACAGTAAACAGGTCAAAGTTGAATCTCAATCGTTTAATTGTAAAACACGGATTAACTTTATTACTATATATCAACTTGTTTAGGTAACCTCGTCAAATCACCTGGGTTAGGTAGCGGACCCCGGGCTCTGAAGCGTTACCGCTGAGGATGCAACCGGGAATACGCCCGGATGATGATAATCAACTTGTTTAGGATGGGTAATAGTTTAAACCAAGTAATAGAGTTAGACCGTGTTTTATAATAAAAGGCTAAGACAGAGTACGCCACGCGACGGTCGCCGACAGTCGCCAACGGTCGCGTACTGTCACGCGAAGATCGCCGACGATCGCGCGACAGTCCGCGACACTGATCGCCAGCCGTGACAAACATGTCGGCACACGTCTGTAAAAGCCCTAAGACGGCAACAGTTCATGTCATGTAGTATTATCTTTCTCTAATGCTTAAATTACCTTTAGGAAACAGGCCCTAAACCAGAGATGAGGAAATATACCGGCAGGGTCTAACAAAATATACTGAAACTATTTTAAGGGTGGATTCAGTCCATCATGATAACGAGCAACTTTCCCCAAGCAACTTAATATCTAAATATGAAAATATTTTTTTATTATTTTTAAAGCTAAAAATTATATTATTAAATCATACAAAGTGGAACGGACATACCCGTAATAAATTGAACCACGGGCTATGCTAGATCATTATAGTATAATGAAATTAAAATAACAATCGAGAAACCAAAAAAAAATTTGACTTTCCCATACAATCGGGCAATTTGCCCGAGCGGCTGCACACTTTTCTATGGAAATGCTAAAATTTTTTTTTGTTCTTTGGCTGTTATTTTAATTTCATTATACTATAATGATCTAGTGTAGACCGTGGTTTGATTTATTACGGGTATGTCCCTTCCACGTTGTATAAAAGTTTCGAGTTTTGGGAAAATTAATTACACTTTTAAAGCTCATTCTTGAATGTACTTTACGATAGACATATTTACATACATACACTACCACGTCTTTATCCCTAATGGGGCAGATAGAGTATTTTGGGTTTTGTGGCTCTACGCAGACAGATAGCTCAGGGCCGCAAGACCCAAAAGCCACTTTTAGCGTGATGGTGGGCGAGGTGGAAAAAGTAATCAAAATAGTGCTACCCTACCAAAATGGGTTGCTACCCGCATCGCCTATTAACATGATTCGCATTTTCGTCCGTTCTTCACGGGACTAGAAGCAGCTGTTACATTCTAAGTTTTTTCTTTTCACCCAGACCAGCCTAGAAGAGAAGCAGCTGGTACTTTTTCCTTAAGAAAAATAAAATATTATCCCCTGCCGCTCGCGGGCCGGTAAGTACCTATATCGGATTTGCCCCGCTGGCTGTTATTTCTCCATCTCTGCCCTAAAAATTATTTAACAGTCACAAGTCATGAGCTAACTAAGAAACTAAAATTATTCAATAAAGGTAGTCATTCCTAGGAAAAATAGCATGTGGTTCCTTATAGTCGGGGTCCGGTTGGTTGCGGTATCGTCGGGCCAGCCATACGGCGAATAACTGGAAAATAGTAACATTTCATGAAATCTCCAACATTACGCTTGTTAAGTACATCAATATTGGTTTGAGTCAAATCTATATCTCTACCATAGACGGAAAATTCAAGAGGACTGGCACCTTCATACTTTGAAGCGTAATTCGATTTTTAGTTTAAATGTTGTTGTTGTAGCTAGATGGAGCTACTAGTTTGAAAGGAGGTAGTGTTGTAGTGGTGCCATTTAATTTCGGAGAGATGGCGGTATGAGCGTCCATTTTCTACGGACAAACAAGCGCCATCTCTGATTTTTTGTGTACACCGTCAGCCTACTACCCAGCATGCCTTTTTTGTATGACTAGCGGGCGAGATAGTAGCGACATCTAGAAATAGGGTTGTCAGTCCTCTTTTATTTTTCGTCCATGTCTATACTAATCTAATGTATTTGTTATGCGATTAATACAGGGCCTACTTAAACAATCTATTGTATGAATGTACCTATGTATGTCCGACGATAACTCGAGTATAGTTGATCGGAGCTTCATGAAATTGGCTAGGCGTGTAGACGTAACCAATATATTTTTTAAGATCAAACATGAGCCAAAAAGGGATAGCCGAGAAATGGGGTTCGCGAGTTCACAGATCGGAGTGAACTACTAGTATTTAAGTATGTATGTCTAGGCTTAATTATTTATTATACCTAGGCTTTTTGCACCTAAAAAAATCTTATGTAGGGTAAAAAAGTAAGCACTCCTTATTCAAAAACTAGAATGCGCCAGCAGCGGCTTGTGTAAAGCCAGTCTAATAAAAATAAAACTATATCCCGCCGCTTCCGATTTGTAAAACAACACTGGTCGAACAAACCCCGTCGTTCTCGTAACCGTGTTTGAATGGCTAAGGCAGTCGCACACAGTGCATAACCGGTGTTTACGGAAATGCCCCGATAACTTCGATGGCATCTATCTCTGATTGCAATCGACTCCAGCATTAATTGTCGATCCGCCCTTTCCGATATAATACAAATACAGTAGATTGGTAGAATAGCACTTGAGTCTAGTTCAAACAAATAACTTTCCACTCGTTTTTGTAATTCTTATATTAACATAAATAATTAAATATACTACCTACACACAAAGTAGATGGTAGCAAACATGCAAGATAAATAGTGCCACTTAGTTCTAAGGTGACGGCAAAATAACGAAAAGAAAACTAAGATCATTTCACATAAATTAAAAGAAAAGTGGGAACTTTATACTGCTCCTGTATCAGTGGCATTTAACATGTGGCATTGCTCATTTTAAGTAGTTATCATAAATAAATTACACAATTGCGGCATTGCCGCAATACATAGTGGGTGACTGATAGTGTAATTTACTTAAAATAACTTTATGCGCCGCTTCAGACTGAAATGTCAACGGCCTGCAGCGCAATTTCGTTGTCAAACCATATTCAACTTTGTTTTTATGTAAGAAATGCATAGTATAGCTTGAGACAATTTATTTAGATTAGTTTCTTTTCATCAACCTTGGTTTTTTCAAAACACCATATTGTATAGTTTTGCCTTCATTTTCATTGAACTGTTGTGTCCTTGAACTTAAAATAGTGTCATCCAATTGGTTTAAGTACTATACTTTTTCTATAAGTGGAAACTTATTATTGGCTAAGTTTTGTAACTATTTGCTGTTATGTTTACATAGAAAAGAAAATAGCTGTGTTTTCCAAAATAAAATAAAATAAAAAAAAAATAAAAAAAAATCCGTATACAAAACTAAAACCAGACTACGGGAAAATTCATCTAAAAAGTTTTTTTCTAACTGCTAACAGATGTCGCTAGTAGTAGCATTTCCACTCTTTCAATTTTTTGTTTTTTATATTGTAGTTTATCTATATTTCTTATATTATGTATATGTCGCAGTTGAATGGTATAATCCGCTAATTCACTAAACCACTAGCTGTTTGGCATTACAGCTCGGTTTCGAAAAACAGCGTTAATAACTGACACCGCATACGCAGAATGGCATAAACGATTTGTATTCATTAATGCCGCGGCGCAAGACGTAAAATTGTAGATTTAGTTCGGAATTCTCCTCAGCGTTCCCAGAGTAAGCTGTTTTCATCGAAAGATATCGAAGACATCGTTTATGAGTTTGGCCTGCAAATGGTTAGGATAAAATAATGCAGATCTTCCGCTTGGTTCCCATATAGTTATTTCGACGCCCGCCTTCCGGCAATATGGAGAATTTACGTGAATCAATGAAGCCCGAGAGAAACCGCTACGCCATTGAGATTATGTCGCGTTAACAAACTTTTCTGTATCCACTTGCATCGAACTTTGTATCATTCCTTATTGGTGTTCTATAATGTTGGAGACTAGATAACATAGTAAGAAGTTGAAGAAGTTAAAGTTGAGTTGTTTTAATGCCCCGTCATAAATGAATTTGTTAAAACATGCCTGCAAATGACCTATTCTGTGGTCTAAACGTGGTTAGCTGGTTTGACGTGACACATTGAAAATCCAACGATATTCAGCTGTTTAACAAAACCGAGCTGTAATGCCAAACACCTAGAGGTTTAGTGAATTGGCGGTTTACGAGTATACCATTTACCTGCGACATATATATTTTTAAATTCGTCATTTCCTCCTCTTTTATTTGATACCTTACTCGATAAAGATTTTTTTTTTCACTTTTTATGTCTCCCGGACTATAATGACGAATCGATTGACATCTCATTTGTGAATATTGGATAAGCAATTTGGATGCTACGGTGGAACACACATAAATTTTCCCATAATTGCATCATAGACTGATAAAACCATTACCCTTCCTTTTGGTTTTGTCGTATTCGGGTAAAAAACAAGTATTGCGGCGCGGCGCCGCACGTCCACAAGCAACCTAGTCTTTCTCAAGCTAATTTATGCATTTCTTGGATATAAATAAAGGTGAATATGGCGTGTTAGTGCACCAGCCGCCGTTGTTCCAGTGTGAATCGGTGCTAAGAGGAAACGCGGGTTGCGAGAATTTGAAAAATTGCGGCTGTTGCCATCGCTGATAAACTATATTGTTTAAGAAGCATTACCCAGGTAGACAAGGGAAATACATTAGTATGAAAGAACGCAGCTAGAGTTCCCCTTGAAGGTGCAAAAAGCAAACCGAAATTTCGCATTTAAATTACTGTAACAACATGCTGCATGCAGTACAATACAAACGTTCCTACAATATAAAGTTAGGCGTTGTTCACACCAAACGTATAGTCCGCCGCCAAGACTGAGCGCGCGTTACGCAGTTTATCGCTTTTCCTTCCATATATTTAACTTCTCTTTCACACCCACCGAACCGAACCGACAATACTAACAGTCGGCGGCGGACTATACGTTTGGTGTGTACACACCCTTTGCATTCATCTGCATATATTCGTTTTACCGCCCGGCTTTGCCGATTGATGCTAGCCCGATTATGTTAGTAGCAACCCTAAGACGTTCCACCAATGGCATGGCATGCCGGGGGCAATAATGAATCTTGTTGTCAGATGTCTGCGAGCGAATGTGTTAACATAATATGTGCGTAGACAATTTTAAATCTCAATGCAAAAACAAATCTTAATCTTATCAAAGTACTTATACAAATTGATTTTGCACTTCCTAGCTTTATGGAAATCATGTAATCATTAATAGAACATAAACCCGTACGAAAAAAAAATCTTTTTTATCTCCCAAATTTCTAATAAATGGCTAACCTACTATACGCGCGGCCGTTGCCCTTCCCGCTCACCGGCCGCCGCCCGTCACTGCTTCGTCGACTCAACACTTATAGCTTTGGGCTAAAGAAGCTTTCGGACAGACAAATTGTGCGGAGTGTTTGTCACAAACAATTTGTCTGCCCGAAAGCTTCTTTACCCCAACGCTATACAAGTGTTGAGTCAAAGAAGCATTAGGAAACACGCCCCGTCACTACCTCTGTAGCAGGTGGTGACATTAAAATGGGAGATTTTTGGTATAAATTTATCGGCTGACATCTTTGGTTTTTATTATGAAACAAGATACTATGTATATGACAGACTCGAATATAGGTACGACGTTCAAAATCAACCTGTATAAAGATACACGTGCATTGTTAATATTGTATGATAACGTGCGAGAGCCATACACATGCCGGCGGGACGTCGATAAACTAGTTCTGAAAACAAGTGTCGGCCCAAAATTTACTCAAACCAAAAAAGTACTAAAAACGAAGCTACGTGCTTAGTTATAGAAAAAAGTGACGGAAAATCTCTTATTTTTAAAGCTTTTCAGTAAAATTTACCACCAACGATTAATAGTATAAGTTTAATAGACATTATTTAACGTTTATACGTAAGACAAAATAATTATAAACGACAAAAATATACAGGGTGACATTTTAACCACCAGCCTAATTTTTGGAGCAATTTCAATCCATGATATAGTTCCCAGCAAACAAATTGAACACCGATTGATATACCCTTCTCGCTCTTTCGCACTGGTGGGAGAATACGCAAGAGCGAGAAGGGTATATCAATCGGTGTTTAAGTTGTTTGCCGGGAACTATACTGGACTACTTTCCATTTAAACAACGAATAACTATCAAAAAATTCGCTTCTCCACACAAATCAACGCTCAGCCAAACAGATGGGAGTATAATTTTTTTATCGATTCTTAATATTTTTTTTTATAAGTATAAAGAAGTTTAATATCATGGACAGAACTTGCTACAAAAATTTGTCTAGTGATAAAAAGTCACCCTGTATAATACAGGATTACTTTTTAAACACAGGCAACATTTTTGGAGCAAGTTCAGTTCAGTGATACTGAACTACTGTCCATAAAAACAATTATCGAAAATCGATAAAAAAAATTTCGTCCTCCCATACAAAATCCTTTTGGCTGAGCGTTGATTTGTGTGGGAAGGCGAATTTTTTCTATTTCGATAACTGTTTCTATGGAAAGTGGATCAGTATCACGGGCTGAACTTGCTCCAAAAATGTTGCCGGTGTTTTAAAATTAACCCTGTAGGTATGAACATAAGGTAAGTATGTTTATTCGACGCCCCGCATTGAAGGGAAGCTAAAGCAGACAATAGACGCGGACACCGATCCACCTTAGGTGTTAAAACGCCGAATCCAATCGTCAGTTAATTCACAGAAATGCACTGGGGTTAGCCCGCGGATCCTTTTGATTACGATATCTTACAGTCAACCACACACCCAGAAACTGCAAAGTAATCGGCCATGAGTTAGTCACAAATGTACTAAATTAATGCATACGGAAATCATCGCGAAACATACCTTTTTTATTTATTTTGTGCTGACGTTTCGTCCGGGTTGCACCGAACGTGGTCTGAGCCTGACTGACTAGGCCTCCTGTCCGGTGTGATCTTCGGTCATATTATTTTTTCTCTAATTAAAGTCACACACTACACTCAATGTTCTGCTTTCTGTAACGCAACCGGATTTTGGTAATTAACGAAACGTCAGCAAAAATAATAAAAAAGGTACATGTTTCGCGTTAATTCCCGTATGCATTCTTTCAGATGCAACGCGATAGTTCAGAAGTAGTTAGTCACAAATGTAGTAAGAAAGTTATGTAAGAGAAAGCCTGGCTTCGATAACGGGGTGACGTGCGTCGAAACATTGAAACACATTTCGTATACTTGTATTTTTATGTAACAATTTTGAGAGGTACTCACGCCTATTGCTATTAAGGCCCGATTCGCATGAGAGAACAACATACAGTGTTAACAGTTTCACAGTCCCAAAGCAAGTTGCGATCTTCTTTGTACACGTCCTCGTAGTAATAATGACACCTAACGTTCATGAAGTTTCGTATTAAGTTACGTCATTCTCTTCAAGTATTTTATGATACTTTATGTGTCATAGTGATTGAAATTGTTTATTTTGATAACTATTAATGTAAAGAAATAAATTATTTCAGTTAAGGCGGAGGTATAGGCAAATGACCTTGAAGTGTGAAATAAATTGTTAACTCGTAAATATGGTGAGAATTTCCTTATTTCTCTTCGTCATGCACTAGATAGCCCTTTAAATTATTTTATAAACTGCCGTTGAAACTATTATTGGTGATCCGTCTAGCTTTAAAACTTGCCGTGGCCACTTTTGGCGGAGGCAAGTTTTAAAGCTAGACGGACTAATGTAAATACTTTCAACGGTGGTTCATAAAATAATTTAAAGGGTTATCTAGTGCATGACGAAAAGCAATATGGAAATTATCTCCATATTTACGAGTTAACAATTTATTTCAAATGAGGGCGCCACTTCAAGGCCATTTGCCTATATCTTCACCTTAAACGATAAAAAATACGTTTAATGTTAGTAAACACTTTAGACATCTGACAAGAATCTTTATGAAAACAATAAAAAATAAAAAGAAAACGTTGCAGTGGGTATTACTTGAAGAAACGCAAAGAAAAATTGACATGGAAAGAAGCTGGCAAAAAGGCTAAAATGGTATCAACTGAGTGTACTATATGTAAAATTTCATATTGCCTGCAATTTTTTAAAGAAAAACATACGTGATGGAATGATAATCGTACTAAGTCAAATTTATTTTTAGTTTGAATAAGTTTAATGTTAATCGTTAAATGAAATTTATTTTTTGTTTCTTTAATAATAAATTTCTAATGCTAAAAATAATATAATAAGTACCTAAACAAAAATCATCGAAAGATTGCAATATCTACATCACTGGCCATGAAGCATATATGCCTCATGGACGTACCAGTGAAGTCACCCATGAGGCACATGTGTCTCATCGGACTGCGAACCTGTTAGAAACTTCAACCCGGCTATGGGAACTCTTGTTGAAAAGTATACGTTTATACAGTTAATGCAAGCACAGCAAGGAGATCCAATTAAAATTCTATTGCTTATATATATAACGAGACTTCGCACGAACCTTTTTTATTGGTAGTGACACTAGTGACAGTATGAAATGTGGGTAGTGCCATTATCCAAAAAAATCTGTGTTCACCATCAACAAGAAGACACCGCTGCTCTCCAGCCAGTCAGTCTGCGACCACGAAAGATGTAACTCTTCGAAACGTTAGACAAAACTATAAACAAGGTTTGTGCTAAGCCCCGTTATATATAAAAATCATGTGTTCAGCACGATAATTTAAAAACTAACAAAAATCTATTCTGTCGAGCTTGACCTTGTTCAAATCAAATATCATTATTGTGTTTTCATTTTAACGACCTCACTCCGACTGGTAATGAAAAGTTGCTTAATTCGACCGACCAAATTCAATCGAACTACTGCCTCTGAAAGATTGCAATAGTTGGGTATTTTATATCAATCAGACTACTGCTATATAAGATGCATTCGTATATTAGCCGAACTAGCAACTATTGGCTCCTAAAGTTCCATAACGGGTGTTGATAATGCTCTCGTGCGAATCGGGCATTAGACGCTGCGCAATCCAAGATCATAATGTATATTGCGTTATTTTAAGGCTCGCGTGTCTTGTAATTAAGGCGGTGAACCCACTGCATCGCGCATCGTCGCGAACATTGAATGCAAGTATTTCAATTTGTATAGAAAACACGCCTAGTCCAACACACTGAAAACGCGTTAACGTGCGGGAGCGTCAGTGTGTTGAACCGCGCTCCGCGACGTTGCGCGGTGCAGTGATTTCACCGCCTAAACTGCTCGTCGCGTCGCTGCCAATTCAGTATAGCGCCTTATACATCATTAGGTACTTGCAAAACAATAATAACCTTACAGGTTTATATGACTAACATTATAAACAATAGAGATCAACATTTATTCAACGACTATAGGTTAAACTATTATTGGCAAACATTTTATTTCGCTTTTTTATTATGTCTGATACTGCCTAATGTTTTTTGTTGTAGGTATGGTACACGCAAACTCATCAGCCAGAACAAATAATTTGATGATTTATTCATACAAGTCCCAGGACAAAATTACAATCCTAGAGCTGTTGACGTTTTACAAGTAACCATACATATGGTTATAGCTTATAAGCTGCTTACAAGTATTTTATGATCTAAATATGTACATATAAGCTTCTTATAAGTCTTTTAATGATCTAATTCAAAACTAACCTGAAAATAGTTTTTTTTTTTTCATTTAGAGAACGAACGACAATAACCAATTTTGAGCAACATTTGTTTGAATTCGCATAAGTTTTTAATCGCTATCCAATTTTTTGGAATAAGTCAATAATACTGACTTACTTTCCATAAAAAAAGTTGTTAAAAATAGAAAAAAAATTCGCCTTCCATTGACATCTTCCCTGCGTTCGTCTGAGCGCTGATTTGTAACGGATGGCGAAAGTTTTATTTGTATGTACTCGTATAACGACCATTAAGGTGCATATCACGTACGAATATAAAGATACAGCCATAGCATGGAAAGTAGTTCAGTATCGTGGATAAAAATTGCTACAAAAAATTTGATTGAGGTTAAAAAGTCACCCTGCCTAGTATAATTCAATCAGAATGGGTACATGTATGTATAGTAATATTTTTAAAAGTAAATATTTATCGGATCGCTTGTAACTATTTGCGCAACGCCTTATGTTTACATATTTAGATACGAAACAAGTTGTGACTTTTTCATTGTTTTACAAGTCAAATACAATTGAATGAGCCGATGTTATTTAAAAAAAACCGGCCAAGTAAGAATTAAACTCGCGTGGAGAGGGTTCCGTACAATTGATTGAATTCTTATAGGTTTTCCTGTAATCTACAAGCAATGAACTATATTTCGTATTTTTTTCAAAATTTTAGGCTCAGTAGTTTCGGAGATCAGGGGAATGGTAAATTTTTGTCTTCTTTCATAAATAAAATCAAAACTATTTATTTTACAATTATAACAAAAATATATTTGAGATCCTCATAACGAGCCCTTTCATTTGATATGTGATACACAGTAAGGTTTGCAAAACTTTTTTTTTAAATTTCCTAATTTATCCCCCGAAATAAATAAGGTTAAATAAGGGTCATTATTTAAAAATAATATTTATTTACTTTGCACATATGTGTTTCGGTCATAGGATTACACCATCCTACCAAATTTCACCTGATACGGTTCAGTAGATTCGGAGCAAATTGGTTGTGACAAACGGATGGACAGACAGACGCATGAGTAATCCTATAAGGGTTCCGTTTTTAATTTTTTGTACGGACCCCTAAAAAGTGGTCACACTAAACAATAGGACATATTACGCAAAACTCGGCGCAGATGGTGGCACTAGCACATACAGTAAACAATTTGCTGACATTCTACATGTCATATTCTTTCACAACAAATAATTATATAATTATATAAAAGTGTTTAATTTTAATAGTTTTATTATTATTCACACATTCAAAACCTGTGCTGTGGTGTTATGGCTTCCTAGCTGTATAATTTTAAAAATTTATTGCGACTTTGATGTACTTGTCAATGTCAAACAATTGTTTACGGTCTGCGCTAATGCTGCACTCTGGCGGCAGAACATTGTAGAAATATGTCCTATTGTTTGTAACAAATAAATAACACATAACATTTGAATAAACATAATTCACTCACGACCATGACTTTCATATTGTAGTAGAAATACGTTCTATTTTGTGATGTAAAAAGTGCTAAATTACATGGTGGATTGTGCCAAAATATATATTTTTTTAATTATCATTCTCAATCCAAGCTGCAGCAAATAAGTATCCATTCAATATAAAAATATAAATGCTACGAAAAAAGTTACAGCTATTACATTAAAAAGGTAATTTGTTATTATTAATAATTAATATCTAAAATGTATATACAAGCACAATCAAATATCACGTATAATTAATTATACATACACGCACAATGTATTTTGTAAAAATAAATCTAGATACATATGTGCCTTTATATTTTTAAAATAATATTACTAAAAAGAAAATGTTACTGTTGTGTAAATTGACGGAATTATTTTTAGATGCGACATTTTCGTCATTTAATACAATAAACTTAATTATTTATTCAAATATAAAAGGTTTCCTTCGCATGGACATATTACTGGCAACAAGATTACGTCATGAGTGTCATTTCGAGTCATCAAATTATGTACTATTCTAGAAGTTTAAAATCAGTTGTAAAATATATATCGAACAAACTAAATTTTATTCAACAGTGACAATCAAAAAAAAAACCAAATCCCAACTAAAACTCGAATTATTTAATTTACATTAAATATCTACCTATATAATGATTTAGAAAGAATACCCAAGACACGAAATATAATTCTGCCTGGATTTAGCGCGCATTTATTAAACAAATATGACATCATTTTGCACTACATCGCGATTGTCATAAGGCCATTGACCTACTGACATAAAGCTAAATGTCTACATTTGGAATAATTCCGTTAGGATACTAAACTTCTATAAAAACCGTTAGTGTGTCAGTAATTCAATATTCTTCTGCATTAAGAACTGATACATACAAACTAATCACGTCTTTATCCCTTACGTGTTAGACAGGGCCTAGTTCTATAAGATCCAAAGGCCGCTGCATCTCCTATTGAAATGAAACCTCAAGGTTTACTTATATTGGCTCGATAAAAAAAGATAGGACATTTTTTTTCTTTTCTCCCAGACAAGTAGGGTTACTCCAAAAGCAGTACGCAAGACGTATGTTACTGCGTATCCGCTTTTCAGTGTTAAGCAACATTGAGCGTTAATACGTAATAATAAAGTCTAATTTGGTTTGACATAGAAATAGAACGTCACTATCGTACGACTATCGTATTATATAATGGAGCAACCCCCCTGCCCCCATTGGGAATATTGAATCAGAAAATGAGTTTTAATTCCTTTAAAGTTAGTGATTTAAAATATTGGTAAGTTGTTCACTTACCTCAGTAAAGCTGAAAAACAAGCCGATGCCGCCGCACAGCTTGAACGCATAGTCTATGGTCTCCTTCAGTCTCTCCATGCACGGCTGGCACTGACACTCCTGGGAGATCGGACCGTCTTTGCAACATGCTCCCTGGAAATTTTGACAATCTTATTTTGATTTACACTACAATAGGCATGATGACTGAAACAAAATTTCTGGCCCATCGGTTAGATTATTAAAAAATATTGTACACATATTTTTTCTTTTCTCTGAGAAACAACAAATGACGAAGATACAACCCATTTAAATTTCGCATGACGTCACGCTGTCGTACAATTTTTACACATCGGTGACGTCACAAGCCCAACTTTGGAACTTCGATACTCTGTTTCTATGTGAATTTTTACTTATTTGATAAACTAAAAAATACGGGTACATTATTTTTGGATAATCTAACTAACGGACTAATTAGAATTATACTTTTCTGACCCAGTCATCATCCCTATTGTGAGGGTTAGTGTTAGTGACATAACAACTAATTGCTAAGATGAGACGAAACAATTGTTAATATAAACTGGTTATACTTTACTATACCTACTCATTTCTTATTCTACCGCTTCTTTTTGTTTTTTGAAGTGAAAACTTCTTTAGCGGCGTTGTGCACTTTTTTATAATGGGTAAAAAATGTTAAACTCGCGTCAGGACACGTGTCCTAATCGAAAATTCGTAAGACGGATGGAGAGTAGACAGCCGGCTACCCATACAATGAATATTTGACGTAGCGCCATCTAGTTATTCTTTTCAACATTATTGATAACATTACAAGCATTGAAAATTATTACAACGCCATCTATGAACGAGTAACAAAACTATTTCGTTGAAGTGAAAACTTCTTTAGCGGCGTTGTGCATTTTTTTTGTAATGGGTTAAAAATGTTAAACTCGCGTCAGGACACGTGTCCTGATCGAAAATTCATAAGACGGATGGAGAGTAGACAGCCGGCGCGGCGAAAAAGTATGCCTGTTCCTGCTGTTTTGTTTAGCAGGGAGATAAACTTTTTAATGTAATATAAATTGTCATGTTTGTGTACGATAGCGCAATAAATAAATATTGTATTCTACCACATAAATGATAGTACTTTTATACTGATAATTAAAGCAATTCGTGCAAAATTATTTCCTAACCATTCCAAAATATCAAAAATGCACAACGTTAATATTCAAGTTTTCACTTTTGCCGGCACTCCCGGAGTGCAACCCATCGTTTTTTTTTTTTTTAACAATCCCTATAAATTTTGACAATCTTATTTTGATTAACACTATAATTCTTATTAAAAGCTAGTTTTAACTACCTCTATACTCAATTATTATTCTAATGTTTTTTTTTTAACATAATCCATGGAAATTTTGGCAATCTTATTTTGTACTACTATTATAAGCTAGTTATACTACACTCATTTCTTATTCTAGTGTTGTTTTTTTTAGTGTGTTTAAATGGCCAACACTACTGCCAGATTTTCCAACTGCCCTAAAGCTCAAAATATTTTTGTGCCACTTGTGGTCACCCATCCAAGTGCGGTCCACGTCTGGGGTTTCTTAACTCACGAAAACTCCTCAATTCTGCTTTCTACTAATGTTATAAAATGTGAAAGTTTAGATGTTTGGATGTCTGTTACACAATCACGCAAAAACGCACGTCGTCGCGTTTCTATCTCAGAAAAATTTGATACAGATACACTATGATTTCTTTATTTGTGTCATAACGGGGTAGACAGGGCCTTGGGCAGTAGGAGCTAAAGGCTAAGTTTGGCATTTAAAAGATCCGCAAAGTACAAATAAAAAATTCGGGGGTTTGCAACGGTACGCTTATGACAAAAACAATATTTTTTGTATAAATTCTTATTCAAGCAGCTTCCAAAAGTCGTAGGTTCAAATCCCACTGGGAGGCAAACTTTATAAAAAGGTTTTTCCACTCTGGTTAGGATATTGCAGGTTTGAATCACCTGATTATCCCAAGAGAAAGATGATTCCGTGCTTCGAAAGGCACGTAAAGCTGTGGGTCCCGGACGCCATCTAGCGTTTGTTAAAACCTATCCTAGTATTGGTTCTGGTCTACCCTGCAAATTGCGGAGGACAACGGCAGTCGCTTTGTGTAAAAATCAGTAACCTTGTCAAATCACCTAGGTTAGGTAGCGGGCCCTGGGCATTGAAGCGTTACCATCCATCCATATTACTAATTTTAAGTTTTTAGTTTGTTAGTTGACGTCTTTGGAGAAAAGGTGCAGTTTGTTGCCGCTTCTTCTGCACTTGCGCCTAGGAAGTATGCCGCTTACTAGGCGCAAGTGTAGAAGAAGCGGCGAATTTGGCTGTAAGTAACGATTTGACGTCAACATTTGTGCAAAACAAAGTTATTATTATTAAGAGATATTATAAATATCCTATGATAATAAATATATTTTGAACTTGAACTTGAATTACCGGTGAGGATGCAACCGGGAATACGCTCGGATGCTGCAGATCTCATTCAAACATTTAATTTAACAATAAGTGAACAAATGAGTGGATTAATTAGTTTAGAGTGAATTAATTAGTTTCCAAGTCTGATCATAGGAAATAATATCTACTTAGTTTAAGTAAGTTGATAACAGTATGAATCAATGTCATATTTATTTCAAAACGCAGACAATGATAAATGATGTCAAAATAGATAAAATATTGTGTTTGTGATGGTATTACAACTGTTGTAAGATAAAATGTACTGCAAGATAAACAAGTAGGAGCAATTCTTGTAAATATCTTGGAGCCGTTGCCAAAATATACTTGTAGGCGAGACATAAGAGTTGGTATTTTAATTATTGTCAATATACCCTCTCGCCGACATACTATATATCTTGGAAACGGATTCAAAGATTTCAATGAAATTTAGTAGGTATGATGAAGGTTAGTAGTGGGGTTTTGGGGCCGGAAAATTGGTCTAGAAAATCTCATTAACTCCATTTTTTCGTCGAGAGAAGCTTGATTTCCAAGGAAACTTAAGGGATTTCCATGATGATAGCCGGGACCAACTGCTTAACGTGCTTCCCGAAGCACTGAGCAGCTCAAAAATAAGCGGCATCAAATTTTCTCGAGCTCTTCCATACTTAGGTAGCCACATTAAGCCGTTGGTCCCGACTGTAGTCGTCAAGCTATTTCAGATGCCTTTAGGCAGCTTAAAAAATCTGACACAAGTGTTGGCCACTTTGACACACACGAAAAACGAACAAATAAAATCAAATAAGTGCAATATTACTCACATCTACCAGTTCACATGGTGGGTAGTCCATAGCAGTGGCATTTGTCGTACGTCCCTGAAAGCTGCAGCACTCAAACCGCTCTTGGACTTGCTTTCTCACATCCATGTCCACTCTGTTCCAACCCTGAAACAAATAGAAAGAGTTCCAATAATAAGAGTTCAAATAATCATATTCGCCCTGATGACGACCTCCGGATGTGGTCGAAACATGTCGGGCAGTAGCTGATTTTTCACGTGAGTGACCCATTATATCATATAATGAAGTTCCAATAAGGACCATTAATCAAATTAAAAAATATATATTTTAGGGAATAAGGCGGTGATCCCACTGCACCGCGCACCATCGCGGAGCGTGGGGCGGCAGATTTTAACATTGTATGCAAGTATCTCAGTTTGTATAGAAAACACGCCTAGTCCAATCCAACCCACTAAAAACGCGGAAGGTTTCGTAAAAACGCAGCAGATTCCGTAAAAACGCGGCAGTTTCCGCGCACCGCGGCGGGGCGCGTTGCCAGTGGGGGAATCGCCTTAACGCGAAACATGTGATGCCGTCTCTTTCACACGTTGAGTTTGTGACAGAGATAGACTGAACACGTCGCGTGGTCCCGCTTGACGCAGCGCACGCCCTAAAGTTTGTCTGCATATAATAAGATGGTGTAAGTTAAATTAAAGCTTTTAACAAGATTATTTAAAAAGTATTTTTAAAAACAAGGGGTTATTATGGACAGAACCTTAAGTTGGACTGCTCATATTTCCGAAATTAGCCGTAAGTTACATTATTCACTTCACTCTCTAAAATGTCTTCAAAATTTCTTGCCATTTCAAACTAAAGTCTCCCTCTGTCATTCCTTATTACTCCCACTTCTTGACTATGCTGATGCCTGTTTCCTTGACGCTACAGAAGAGCTTCTTACTAAGCTTGAACGTTTGCAGAATTTGTGTATTCGTTTTATCTTTGGCTTAAGGAAATTTGACCACGTCTCTGACTTTCGCAAACAACTCAAGTGGCTCCCCATCCGTCTTCGCCGGAACACTAGAATCCTTTGCCTCCTCTTCAACGTCCTGTACAATCCCTCATATCCTCCTTATTTGCGTGAACGGTTTTCTTTCGCACGTTCTGCCGACGCTCCTTGTAGATCTGCCCGTAAATCCATCCTTCATTTCCCAACACATAGCACCACTACCTATACTCACTCCTTTTCCGTGCAGGCAGTTAGGCTATGGAATCAGCTACCACCGAGCATTCGAGAGTCTAAAACCATAACGACGTTCAAGAAACGAGTAAAAGATCACTATCTGTATTTATCATCCTAATATATTTAGAAATATTAACATATGTATTTATTGTATATATGCTTTATGAATATATATTTATTTATGTATTTATGTAAGTATATTTATGTATGTTTATGTAGGTATATATCTTGTCTATTTATTTATTTAGTTTTGTATTGTAGGTACACGCCAATTACCTCTTTTTTTCCCATTTTCCTCTCGCGGGTCTACTGGAAGAAATTTCTTTAGAAATAAGTAGCACCTAAGTACTATGTTTTCCTTATTTTTTTTAAGTGTATGTTTGTAAATTTCTAAGTGTACTTGAATAAATAAAAAAAAAAAAAAAAAAAACAAAGCTTTTATATTGAGCCCATACTCGATAGGGTTATGTTATTTTATCACAGAGATGCCGTGGCCACCTTCCTTCATCATGAGATCAGGTCATATTGCATTGTCACCTTACAACTTTGTTAACTTACAAAGTATATGAAGTTTCAGCAGGTCTATGTCACTCCCCGTTTAGGTATCGAAAATGTACCTACATTATTACTATGCGCGCAGGCGGCCCCTCCGGGTGGTAAATTCAGTTATACGATTCGTTTGTCCAGAGTAATAAGAATGAAATTGGCTTGCAATGGATGTCTAGGTATCTATGCGAAAAGGTGCTGAGTTCTGACGTGAGCTAAATTAAACCATATCGCTAGCCACATTGAGTAGAAATTTCTTTGAAATTTCTTTGCTGAGTGAGACTTCTGGACGTTAGTATTATTTATTCTGTAGTTTCAGCTCAATCAAATAATGGAAAGTGGGTCTATTTTAGCTCGCAAGATTAGATTACGGACACACAGACAACAGGACTTCGTAAATATAAATGTATAGTAAATAAAATATAATAATAACTAAATAAAAGCTTTTAAAAAGGTTTATGTACCTGTCTTGCTAGCATCTCCTGCTGGCTCGAGTTGACAGCGAGGCAGGCGCACGCCACTGAGAACTGAACCAGGAACAGCATGAACAAAATCACCATGTACTGGTTGAGAGTCAATCAAATTATTTAGTAAAAGTGGAATGCAAACCAGACTTTTTTACAATTAAATCAGTAATACTGATTGATTACATTCTCCAATAAACATCCTATTTTTTGTTTGAGTTAAATTTTTCACCAACTGCGCCAGAAGAAGGGTTATGTTTTCAAGTGTCAATCTTTTAAAAGGATACAAAGAACAGCATAACTTGATGATGTTTAACAGCACCGGCCAATCCAAGAATAGATATCAGGATCAGGAACACTCCACAAGCCAAGATGCCCCCCACAATGGGCAGGTTGCCTAACAGTGACGATCCCTGCCCATATACCGCCACTGTTATGAGGATTGATGCCACAGCCTACAACAGAATTGTTGTAATTAATCTTTTAATCTATAGGCTGGAAAAAGATGTCTGGTTTTGCTTAAGTTTCCCTGATCAGTTAATCGGATTGATATGTACTGAGTTATAGTACAATCTAATATAGAACAGGACACCCTTTTTGGTTAATTTTAAAACCTTAATAATTTTAAATGTAATTTCAACTATAGTAATTAACTAATATAATAATATGCTTATTTTTCCATGAGGGTCAATGTTTGATCTACTTTTTCGCTCGGACCACGCGCATTTATGCCACATATAAGCGCTTGTCAATGTATGAAAAAGCATCATACCTCCAGCGAGGGGGTTAATGTTTGTTATGTTACTCTATTTCATCAACATATTTATCTTTAAAGTTTTGCATTATTATGTCCCTGACCTCTGTAGCAGAAAGTAGGGTACATAATTATAAGAGTCAAGCTCTTGTCGGTATAATTGTATGGAAAAAGACGGACACAATGATGATTTTTGGGCAGAGATAATAGAGTGGTTTGCCATTGCCTTCATTTCTAGTTTATATATTGTATTTTATATATGTATAGAGTAAAGTATACTAATTTCATTAGCAGGGCTTGTTAACTATCGATACCAAATTCACACTAAAAGTAACGTTAAATAACGTTATTTTCGTGGTAACGTTATAAAGGGTATCGATAATACAGTTTATAACGTTATCAATTAACAATATAAGTAACAATACTTTTTTTCAATACTTGTTAAATATTATATAAATAGCTCTAATAGCCTACTAGACAAACTCTCATCAATTTATTATGTCAAATATCGGAAAGAAATACAGTGTTAACAATACCTTTTACTGTTAATATCATTGGTAGGTAACATTATCTGATTAACAGTAAATTGTGGGAAAAATACCGTTACCAAGCAAAACGTTATCTTTGCTGATTACGTTAACGCTGTTTGACAGAATTAACGTTACCAGATTTTTAACAGTATTCCAAGCCCTTTTCATTAGTATACTTTAATAGTCATACTAGTGTACAGGTTTCCTTTTAATGTTTTCCTCCACCGGATAGAAGTGGGGGTGGATGGAAATGACCAAACCATGACTCTAATCTCTTATATAGATAAAAATAAACTAAGATTTTTGTAATAAGTTTATATTTTGTAGAAAGTATGTTTTATACTTTACTTTTTATGAATGTATTACCTATACTAAAACTTATATATGAATTAAAAGAAATAGAGGAAAATAAACTACTTCATTTTATATTTACATAACTTAAACCTAAGCTGTATTTAAAATATGTCTTCTGAAATGTAAGCATCTATTAAACCTACTTTAAATTGTTTCTTTATCTTGTATTACCAAATAATTATAATCATTAGCACCATTAGTTGGGTGTTTATCTATAAATGTATTTATCATAAAAATATAGTATCATTAAGTTAGTATCCCATAACACAAGTTTAGAACTTACTTTGGGGCTAGCTTAATCAGTGTGATTTGTCCCTATTTATTTATTTATTTATTTATTAGTTTTGCAATTGGCTAGGTCTGTGGTAAAAGCTAAAAGCTAGTCATTAGGCATCATAGAACAAGTGTCAATATTAATAAAAACTTACCACATAGAGTATGTTTAACGCAATTAAAGCGTTTTTCGAACATGTAAAACCCCCACACATTTTGTAAATTATCAAGACAAAGGAAGATTTCTAGTTCTACTGGATCTCAAATCTATGAAACCCTGGAGATAAGGTCCGTCCGTATGCTTAATATAAATTATATAAATGTTTTAGATCACAATTCAATGGAATACATTGGGACAGGATAAGCGTAGTCTTATAGCCCAATTCTAAAATAATCTGATCTATTTAATTTCCTTTTTATAAAATAACACACAATAAACGCACGAATCACTCCAAATTCAGTACCAGACACTTGCCAGACACTTAAAAAATTTCACAGTGACAGACACAGACGGTGACACTGTGACAGTGACAGATCTGAAACTTTTAAGGGGACACAAAACCACAGACTATTTGGAGAACTAATGGCGTACATGGTCGTATCATTCAAACAGGACTGACTAAGCACTAAAGCTAAAAAACGAGCTGAGCGAAATATGTAGTACAGACACCTTAGATCATTTAATACAGGATAAGTTACGCAGACAAATCTTCTTACAAAACTTTCTGCCGTTTTTGGTGCAGGGGGAGGGTACTACTACATCTAAAAAACACACACAGTCACAAAAATAATTTGTGTCGTTATAAACGCACACTTACGTAAAATTGACACACTAGTTTATTTTCTGCACACTAGCAAGACTCACACTAAAACAAATGTGTATGTACACGTAATAATACACCCTAGTGCAAAAGGATTGAACAATAAAAAAAAAAATATCGACATCGATATTTCGGAAAAAAAAAAATTACGTTCTTTTTAACTCTGGAATTATTAGAAGAATTATTTTCATATTATTATGTCGGAAATTCGGGATATAAGTTAATACGTCACGTGAGGCACCACGTGAGCAGTTTAAATAATAGAACTTGTTTAGTATCTATTTAGTTTTACAAGTTTTATTATTTATACTGCCCACGTGGCGCTTCACGAATACTATAAAACTTGTTAATTAGTTTAACAAGTTTTATTATTTAAACTGCCTACGTGGCGCTTCAAGCATACTACAATATAATACAAGTTTTTGAGTATTTAAACTTGTATTATGGGATACTAACTCGACAATATATATTTTATCATCTTCTTCATCATCTAAGCGCGTTCCCGGTTGAATTCGTAGCTGTGCTGCTTCTCCTCTGTTTCTTCTCCAAATATAATAAAGTTATATACCCAAGGATGCCAAAGAACTTGCGAAGTGAAGAAGAAATAGCCAAAACAGAAAACTAAAAAACTTGTATTATGGGATACTAACTCAACGATTGTATATTTTATAATAAATACATATATAGATGGGGTTATGGGGTTATGTCGTTTAATCACGGAGTTCCTATGGCCACCTTCCAGCTATGGAGCTGATGATGGCATCAGACCCTGGATACCATCTAAAGACAAAAAACCCGTCAAGATGAATCATACGAGCCCAAACTCGATGGGCTTATGTCGTTTAATCACGGAGTTCCAATGGCCACCTTTCAGCTCTATCATCAGACCCTGGATACCATCTAAAGACAAAATACTCGTCAAGACAAATCATACGAGCCCAAACTGGATGGGGTTATGTCCTTAATCACGGAGTTCCTATGGCCACCTTGCAGCCCTATCATCAGACCCTGGATACCATCTTAATTAAGTAATTACATTTAAATAGAAATCAATGTTAATAAAATAAAAAAATACTTACAAATGAAAGGTTATTCCATCTTTACTAAGTACTACTAAGTAGTACTACTCTTTTACATGCGTTAACTGCACAATTTGGCATTTTTAATCGAGCACTTGTAGACGTCCTTTCGATACTTTACCGATACACATAATGATCATAATCCATTACGCAACTAGTTTTTATGAACTTTTTTTTTTTTTTTTATGATTGACATATATAGGTTGCCTCAGACGGCATATCCTACTCCACCGGACAAGGTTTGAGGAGCGGGCCAAAGGCCCGGCTTCCTATATTTATATACTACTAGCTACAGCGCAAAGGCCTCCCAAGGGGGAAACTTCGGCTTTGGGCGTGCTAGGGGTTATGGCAATTTGGGGTGCTGCAACACCCATGTTTTGCCTGAAGGGCCGAAGCTACGGTTGCCAGAAGGGCCTAATCAGGACGCAAATCGTCCAGGTGCCGCCGGGCGGTACCTAGTAAACGAGCTAATGTTTCTACGCCTATGCACTCGATTCCAACGAATGCGGGGGGGACGGTTCGCGTGGGAACTCTGGCTACTCGGAGCCGCAGAGTTATCGAATTGTTTATGAACGTATTACAGCATGCGATCTTATACTTCGGCAGAGGGGAACGCGCAGGTAAGGCTTATCCTGTATTAAATGATCTAAAACAGACACAGACCTACCACTACTAGACTTGCAACGATATTGCTAGAAAGAGACTGTCAAATACAGTAAAACGTGAGTGTGAAAGAAACGCTGATATGTTTTTTCTCTCTATCAGCGTGGCTGCTATAAGCTGGCCTACTGTTAAAATCTGGGCCAAACAAACCACAAAACGATCAAAGAAAGTTATTAATTTAGGGATTTTATCATATAAAAGGTGATTTAGGGTTTTATTTCAGCTTATTATAAGTTAAGTGTGTTCTGTGACGTGTGCAAAATATGGGTGGAGGCAACAATCAAAGATAGAAAGAGATGCTCTAAAGAGGCCACGCACTATTTATTATTTATAAAATTTTATTCATTATTTATAATCTATACTAATATTATAAAGAGGAAAGATTTGTACCTATTTTTGTATGTTTGTATGTTTGTAATGAATAGGCTCAAAAAGTACTGGGCCGATTTAAAAAATTCTTTCACCGTTGGAAAGCTACACTATTACCGAGTGACATAGGCTATGTGTGTACCACGGGCGAAGCCGGGGTGGACTGCTAGTTATTTATAATTTTGTCATTTATAATTTTGGCTAACTTTTATCACGCAACTCGGCATTTTAAGGCACTATTTTACACCCGAAATCCAGTGAGTAAGAGCGGTTGTGCACTAATCCGAATCCGAACCATATTCAAATCAAATCCAAAACGAGAAAAATTCGGACGGAAAATTCTTGAGTAGCGTCTGTGCACTGCAGCCGAATCCGAATCGAATTCGTGAATTTCGAGGCCACCGATTTCGTTAGTGCACCACCAGACTTTGATTAGAGAGGCCGCATTCACTATGTGTCCTGCATTTAACCGCCGTCAGTTGCTGGCACTATTATAAAACTTATTATTTATTTACCCCAATCAAAAATAATATAATTACTAACGTAACAGATACCCAACGTCATACTAGCTATTGGAGGGTCCGTAGGTAGACGAATGCAGAGGCAACATGAAAACAGAAAAAGATCGCAGCACACGCGACTAGCAAATCCCTGTATTTATTTAATAGAAAGTGTTAAAAACCGTCACTAGATGGCGTTTTCGAGAAAAAAACATATGGTTAGGCTAGGCAAAGAAAGATCTTGGACAAAATATTTTAGAAGACATACCCATTTTAAACTTTTATTCAGTGACTTGTAAATTCTCAGACATTCGTCACTGCATAAAATGGTTCGATTCGGTCCGCTAGGAGCCTCACCGACAATAGATAGCGTTTATGTTTTATATTTGTCGCTTTTATTTTTACGATAAAACGTGTATTTTACTAAGTATTACATTTACAACAAATTTTATTCACGTAAATAACGCAATATTTGTAATATATCCCAACTATAAAGGCCCATTTACACAGTGCAAGTTTCTTGCATACAATTTTATTGAAGCAATAAATGATTTGTATGGCTGACGTTCTGTTTAGACCATGCAAGTTTTCTATTGCTTCAATTTAATTGTATGCAACAGGCAAGAAACTTGCACCGTGTAAATGGGCCTTAATACATGCATATTTTAAATGTCGCCTGTTTTTCATGCAAACATTTACAGGGCTTCTAAAAAATAGAATGCTCAATTGGTCGTTTACGTCATATGCTCATTGGACCAGCAGATAAGGTGACTTCTGTAGCGATTGCTTGATTCAAAGTAAGATTCTCAGCCGTGGTGGATTTTTTTTAGCATTTTTTAGTGTTCCGTACCCAAAGGGTGCAAACGGGACCCTATTACTGTGACTCCGCTGTCTGTCCGTCTGTCCGTCTGTGTGTCCGTCTGTCTGTCTGTCCGTCAGTCACAGGGTTATATTTCTTGAACCGTAATAGCTAGACACTCACCGATTATGTACTCGTATTACTGTGGCGGCTAAAACAACAAATACTAAAAATAAAAAATAGTTAAAAATTAAAGGGGGTCGTCATACAAGAAACGTGTTTTTTTAGCGTTTTTAACTTGATCTTTATAATGGCATTAACTAGATACTGGAAATTTTCACCAATTATGTATTACTATGACCACAATAACAACAAATACTAAAAATAAAATAAAGTTAAAAATTAAAGGGGGTCGTCATACAAGAAACGTGATACTTCAGCGTTTTAAAACATTGTACGGTGGTACGGAACCCTTCATGTACGAGTCCGACTCGCACTTGCCCGTTTATTTCATTATATATAACGTCTAAGGAAATATACTGGAACTATTATATATTTAAGGGTGAATTCAGTCCATGCTACTGAACAAATTTCCCTAAGGAACACGTCATATCGAAATATGAAAAATATTTTTTGGCTTTCTATACAAACTCGGATCAGCTGATCGGCCAATTTATATGGGGGACCAAAAATTATTTTTCAAATTTCGTTATAGGACCTACAACGTGTAACAAAAAGGGGGTATTAATCTGAAAGGGAGTTAACGTACTAACCAATGTGAACAACTTTTACTATGGGACCATCCCAGAAATCGCAAAAAAAAATCTTCAGCTCCATACATTTTATTTAAATTTGTATGGAGCTGAAATTGTTTTTTTTTGCGATTTCAGTCATGGTCCCACACTAAAAGTTGTTCAAATTGGTTAGTACGTTACTCAGTGCCATATAGCAAGAGTAGCAATTGCTACGGGCCCCGCGCTAAAAAAGGGGCCCCGCGTTCTCAAATCCGCTCACCTATATCGTTCTTTTTTTTGTTTTATCGTAAATGGGCAACAATGTTGTCAACTTCAAGTTGCCCAAAGGCAGATACGTAGCTTGTTGACTGCCATTTTATTGCTTCAGCAGTAGTGGCCTAACGGGGTGGCGAGCAGGGTAATCGCCCAGGGCCTCGCTCTTGCAGGGGCCTCGCGCAACAACCCGAGCTGATTTATTTTTATTCATTATATTCGTCCCGTCCCGTCGTCGCCAGAAATAACGGGCTGTACAAGGCCTCGCAACAAAAAACTCAAGCCCGGAGCCGCGCAATGGTTTAGGCCGTCGCTGCCACCGAGCTCCCCATTCAGATCAGGGGCCTTTTCGGTAGAATTTGCTACGGGCCCCGCGCTTCGGATTGATAGTACGTAAGTACATAATATCTCAATAGGTTGATACCCCGTTTTTGTTACACGTTGTACCCTTGTCCCTTGGGGAAAGTGGTTCAGTATCATGGACTGAATCCACCCTTGAAATAGTTTCAGTATATTTTGTTAAACCCTGTATAATGGAGGAGGATGAGTGGATAAGGTAGGCTGGTAGTTTAGTTACTAATGATGACACATTTTAATGTTTTATGTTGTTAGGGTTCCGTACAAAAAATTAAAAAATGGAACCCTTATAGGATCACTCGTGCGTCTGTCTGTCTGTCTGTCCGTCCATCTATCACAGCCAATTTGGACCGAATCAGGTGAAATTTGGTAGGATGGTGTAATCCTATGACCCAACCAAACACATAGGTATGTGCAAAGGAAATAAATATTTTTTTAAAATAAGGGGGTCATTTTCGGGGGACAAATTAGGAAATTGAAAAAGAAAAGTTTTGCAAACCTTACTGTGTCATAATTAATTATATCAAATGAAATGTTTGCACGTACGTGTGGTTGTCGTAAGAGGCGACTAAAGGTCTTAAGCACAAACATCTCGTGCTACATTTGCATTCCCAAGGAGGGTTAACGTCGGGCGGCAGCCGGTTGTAAAACTTTTCGCACAAATACGTTCTCGAAGACGGTTGACGACGGACAGGCGGCCAGTCGTAAAATTACAGCTAAATCATTTTAACTGTTCCGGCATTTTCTTCTTCACTTGGCAAAGTCTTTGGCATCCTTGGGTGACCATTGACATGCTTGTCATTTGGAGAAGAAAAAGCGGGAAAGCGCACCCCAGGCTCCGAAACAGCTTAGCTGAGGATGCAACTGGGAACGCCCTTAGATGAAGAAGAAGAATTATATCAAATGAAAGGGCTCATTAAGAGGATCTCAAATATATTTTTGTTATAATTGTAAAATAAATATGTAGTTTGATTTTGCTCATGACAGAAGACGAAAATCCACACCCCCTGATCTCCGAAACTATTATTGAGCCTAAAATTTTGAAAAATATACAAAATTTAGTACATTGATTGTAGTTGTTGTACGGAACCCTCTCCACGCGAGCTTAACTCGCACTTGGCCGGTTTTTTTTATTTAGGTAGGTATCTTGTTCATTAAAATCTTTTCATAATCAGATACAATTACGAACCAGGATTACCATATACAACACAAAGAATTGAGTTTACCATCTTGTACATATAAGTACCTATAGTAGTATAGTAGGTAGTACGTCTCGCGCGAGAGCGTATTGTTCGTCCGCCGTAACCGCCGTAGCCTAGGCAAGATGTTGCCGTTTCTTGCGCACAAAGCGGCAACGTTTGCGTGATGCGACTGACGTCGAGATGACCGTGCGCAAGGTCACAAAAAAGAAATATTAGGTACCAACCATTGGTACCAACCACAAAAGTGTAGACAACGCCATCTAGTAACTTTTTCAAAAACATTCACATGAAACAATAACAGGTAAATTGTGCTTTTCTGTACACGTAATTGAATTTTGTAAAACTGGCAAATAAATGGTTGAATATGCTTTAAAAATTGTTATTGTAATTCATTTAAGGTATATTTAACCAGTAAGAATATTATTTTATCCAAATAATGGTTATAAATTATTTTTATTTTTGAATTGAAACCTATGGCGCCATCTAACGGTGGTGGAAGAGAATCAATCAATCATTTTACTAGAGGATAATACCCCATGCTAACGTCCCATGATGGGAACATACGAATTGACACGTCTAAGTTTACGTTTTTTGCTGGCAAATATTTGTAGACCTAATTATATGTTAAACTAAGCAATCAGACATCAAACGCGATGTCAACATATGGACACCCATATAATATATTTACCCATTAGAGAGGTTTTTTTTTGACTGCTCATTTGAAGTCCAAAACTACCGTTTTCGGGGTTCGTCCCTGAACAAAAGATATTTGTATTGACGAGTTCTTTAATCCCTCATCAACTTTTTATAACATTTTCCATAATTAGCATGCCGGGTATTTACCCCAATCTACCCGTTGTATGGGAATATACAAATTGACATGTCTAAGTTTAAAGTTTTTGCTGGCAAATATATTTTTAACCTAGTAATATCAAAGAAATATCTATTCACAGTGGTTATATTAGCAATATGGTGTAATTAACTCGCGTCAAAACGCAGCATCTTTTCGTTTAGACACCTACAGAAATCCATTGCAAGCCAATTTTATCCTTATGACTCTGGACAAACGATTCATAATACACACAAAACCGACTAAAATAGACTCAGCGAGCGACGCGCTAGGGTTGACCGGTACAAGAAGCCACTATCGCCATTTAGCGCACCGTATTATCGGTCTTCCATGCTGGTCTGGGAGACAAGAATAAAACTTAAATATAAATAAATAGAAATATGTAAGGACAAATCACACCGATTGAGCTAGCCCCAAAGTAAGTTTAAACTTGTGTTATGGGATACTAACTTAACGATACTATATTTTATAATAAATTATTTTATTATTAATTATTTTATAATAGATTGGCGGAACTAGCGTGTTGACGATTACACCACGGAGGTCATAGCTACTTCTCTCCCCGCGCAAATCGTAGAAGCCGATCGAAGGAATGGGCGAAAATGCAAATCATGTTAATAGGCGATGCGGCTAGCAACCCATCACTATTTTGATTTGTTTTTCCACCTTCTCGCTTACCATCACGCTAAAAGTTGCCTTTGAGTATTGTGGCCCTGGGCTCTCTTAGAGCCGCAACACTTAAAATTCTCTGTCTGCCCCATTAGGGATAAAGGCGTGATAGTTGTATGTATATATCATCGTTTGGTAGTAAACCCGTATGTCGCGTCGCGGGCAATGCGCAGCCAACGTAGACGAATAAGCCATAGACGAAACGAAAGCTATCGTGTTAGGTGGTAGACCCGACTGGATTTGCCACCGCACTCGTAGTGGTTATACAAATCGTTTATCCAGAGTAATAAGATTGAAATTGGCCTGCAATGAATGTCTAGGTATCTAAACGTAAATGTGATGAGTTCTGACGTGAGCTAAATTAAACCTCCGTGGTGTAATGATGTTGACCACACGCTAGTCCGCCAATCTGGAGGTTCTGGGTTCGATCCCCAGTCAGGGCAAGTTGTAAAATGGCCTTTTTCAAATTGTCCTGGGTCTTGGGTGTTTATCTATATATGTATTTATTATAAAATATAGTATCGTTGAGTTAGTATCTCATATCACAAGTTTAAACTTACTCTGGGGCTAGCTCAATCAGTGTGATTTGTCCCTATATATTTTTATATTTATTGATATCGCTAGCCACATTGAGTAGATATTTCTTTGAATTTCTTTGCTGAGTGAACCTTCTGTACGTGAGTACTAGTACCTATTCTGTGGTAGTCATGACGCGAGCTAGACTTGCACACGTCCACATAGACAGGTAGGTAGGTACTCAATATTATAATAACAAAAACAAACAACTTTTTTGCGGTCGGCTCTTGGTCTAAGTACGACAAGCGAAACACAAACAACTCTAATGAATGAAATATAATAAAACATGTGCGAAATATTTAACCAGCTAAAACAAAGTCTTTAAAGTAGATACCGAATTCTATAGGATGTACTTAGTAGGTACATACCATTTCTTTTGCTAGAGAATAGAAAAGGTCCTAAGTAGGTGGGTTAGGTACCTACTTATAGCGAAACAGATCGTCAATCTCAAACCAAACATCAGAAATTCGAAAGAATAATTGATGTATTTTTTAGCCTTCTTTTTATGTTTCTCCAGTTTTAAAACTAGCGGATCGGTGGAGTACCTAGGCGACGAACAAAGCTTGGGCGTGCGTCACTGCTCGCACGTGAGCCCCGACTGAACCGAATTAACCACCCGCAGTGGCCGCCGCGCGTAGGTAAATTTTTATACCTACACGGGGAGCGACACAGGCCTGATTTAATATAGCTAATTTAGTGATTTTAATCTTTTTATTAATATTTGAGATATATTAATTTATTTATATATAAGATAACCTTTTTATACATTTCTACAGATAATTAGAGGACTCGCACTCGTTTATTAATAAATATTTCTTTATATATAAGTATTATATCTATTTATTAATAAGTATTTACCCGGTGCATATCGGGTGTATATCCAAGCGTGGGTAAAGTAATACCCGGATATGCCCATCTCTAGTGACAACGTCCGGTGTTCGTAACCAATATTACCTACTTAAATAAAGGTCATTAATTATCTATAATACCAAACTATCAATAGTACTCAGATACTATCACTATCACACACTATCACGTCTTAATCCCTAACGGGGTAGACAGAGCCTAGGGCGGTAAAGCCCAGGCCACTTTTAGCGTAATGGTGGGCATGAAGGTGGAAAAGGGAAATCATAATAGTGATGGGTTGCTAACCGCATCGCCTATTCATATGATTCAGATTCTCGCCCATTCCCTCAATCGGCTTTTACGATCTGCACGGGAAGAGAAGCAGCTGGTACATTCTATGTTTTTTCTTTTCTCCCAGACCAGCAAAGAAGAACTATAAATAGTATCGATTGTTATAGCAATAGCAGAAACATTCGGGCGAGACGGGACAGTAGGCGGGGCGTGCAACGTGTGCTTCCCTCCCCGTACCTCACCCGAAATTCGAATATGAATCGAATTCGAGTGGGTGCACAGCCGTACGTACAATTTCTACGGCGGCCAATTCGAGTCGGTTTTGATCCGAAATAAAAACGACCCGAAGTGAGAATTCTTGGTTTGAATACGAATTGGATTTGAACCGTTTACGACTAAGTGCACGTTGAGATGGGCATATCCGGGTATTACTTTACCCACGCTTGGATATACACCCGATATGCACCGGGTAAATACTTATTAATAAATAGATATAATACTTATATATAAAGAAATATTTATTAATAAACGAGTGCGAGTCCTCTAATTATCTGTAGAAATGTATAAAAAGGTTATCTTATATATAAATAAATTAATATATCTCAAATATTAATAAAAAGATTAAAATCACTAAATTAGCTATATTAAATCAGGCCTGTGTCGCTCCCCGTGTAGGTATAAAAATTTACCTACGCGCGGCGGCCACTGCGGGTGGTTAATTCGGTTCAGTCGGGGCTCACGTGTGAGCAGTGACGCACGCCCAAGCTTTGTTCGTCGCCTAGGTACTCCACCGATCCGCTAGTTTTAAAACTGGAGAAACATAAAAAGAAGGCTAAAAAATACATCAATTATTCTTTCGAATTTCTGATGTTTGGTTTGAGATTGACGATCTGTTTCGCTATAAGTAGGTACCTAACCCACCTACTTAGGACCTTTTCTATTCCCTAGCAAAAGAAATGGTATGTACCTACTAAGTACATCCTATAGAATTCGGTATCTACTTTAAAGACGTTTTAGCTGGTTAAATATTTCGCACATGTTTTATTATATTTCATTCATTAGAGTTGTTTGTGTTTCGCTTGTCGTACTTAGACCAAGAGCCGACCGCAAAAAAGTTGTTTGTTTTTGTTATTATAATATTGAGTACCTACCTACCTGTCTATGTGGACGTGTGCAAGTCTAGCTCGCGTCATGACTACCACAGAATAGGTACTAGTACTCACGTACAGAAGGTTCACTCAGCAAAGAAATTCAAAGAAATATCTACTCAATGTGGCTAGCGATATCAATAAATATAAAAATATATAGGGACAAATCACACTGATTGAGCTAGCCCCAGAGTAAGTTTAAACTTGTGATATGAGATACTAACTCAACGATACTATATTTTATAATAAATACATATATAGATAAACACCCAAGACCCAGGACAATTTGAAAAAGGCCATTTTACAACTTGCCCTGACTGGGGATCGAACCCAGAACCTCCAGATTGGCGGACTAGCGTGTGGTCAACATCATTACACCACGGAGGTTTAATTTAGCTCACGTCAGAACTCATCACATTTACGTTTAGATACCTAGACATTCATTGCAGGCCAATTTCAATCTTATTACTCTGGATAAACGATTTGTATAACCACTACGAGTGCGGTGGCAAATCCAGTCGGGTCTACCACCTAACACGATAGCTTTCGTTTCGTCTATGGCTTATTCGTCTACGTTGTCTGCGCATTGCCCGTGACGCGACATACGGGTTTACTACCAAACGATGATATATACATACAACTATCACGCCTTTATCCCTAATGGGGCAGACAGAGAATTTTAAGTGTTGCGGCTCTAAGAGAGCCCAGGGCCACAATACTCAAAGGCAACTTTTAGCGTGATGGTAAGCGAGAAGGTGGAAAAACAAATCAAAATAGTGATGGGTTGCTAGCCGCATCGCCTATTAACATGATTTGCATTTTCGCCCATTCCTTCGATCGGCTTCTACGATTTGCGCGGGGAGAGAAGTAGCTATGACCTCCGTGGTGTAATCGTCAACACGCTAGTTCCGCCAATCTATTATAAAATAATTAATAATAAAATAATTTATTATAAAATATAGTATCGTTAAGTTAGTATCCCATAACACAAGTTTAAACTTACTTTGGGGCTAGCTCAATCGGTGTGATTTGTCCTTACATATTTCTATTTATTTATATTTAAGTTTTATTCTTGTCTCCCAGACCAGCATGGAAGACCGATAATACGGTGCGCTAAATGGCGATAGTGGCTTCTTGTACCGGTCAACCCTAGCGCGTCGCTCGCTGAGTCTATTTTAGTCGGTTTTGTGTGTATTATGAATCGTTTGTCCAGAGTCATAAGGATAAAATTGGCTTGCAATGGATTTCTGTAGGTGTCTAAACGAAAAGATGCTGCATTTTGACGCGAGTTAATTACACCATATTGCTAATATAACCACTGTGAATAGATATTTCTTTGATATTACTAGGTTAAAAATATATTTGCCAGCAAAAACTTTAAACTTAGACATGTCAATTTGTATATTCCCATACAACGGGTAGATTGGGGTAAATACCCGGCATGCTAATTATGGAAAATGTTATAAAAAGTTGATGAGGGATTAAAGAACTCGTCAATACAAATATCTTTTGTTCAGGGACGAACCCCGAAAACGGTAGTTTTGGACTTCAAATGAGCAGTCAAAAAAAAACCTCTCTAATGGGTAAATATATTATATGGGTGTCCATATGTTGACATCGCGTTTGATGTCTGATTGCTTAGTTTAACATATAATTAGGTCTACAAATATTTGCCAGCAAAAAACGTAAACTTAGACGTGTCAATTCGTATGTTCCCATCATGGGACGTTAGCATGGGGTATTATCCTCTAGTAAAATGATTGATTGATTCTCTTCCACCACCGTTAGATGGCGCCATAGGTTTCAATTCAAAAATAAAAATAATTTATAACCATTATTTGGATAAAATAATATTCTTACTGGTTAAATATACCTTAAATGAATTACAATAACAATTTTTAAAGCATATTCAACCATTTATTTGCCAGTTTTACAAAATTCAATTACGTGTACAGAAAAGCACAATTTACCTGTTATTGTTTCATGTGAATGTTTTTGAAAAAGTTACTAGATGGCGTTGTCTACACTTTTGTGGTTGGTACCAATGGTTGGTACCTAATATTTCTTTTTTGTGACCTTGCGCACGGTCATCTCGACGTCAGTCGCATCACGCAAACGTTGCCGCTTTGTGCGCAAGAAACGGCAACATCTTGCCTAGGCTACGGCGGTTACGGCGGACGAACAATACGCTCTCGCGCGAGACGTACTACCTACTATACTACTATAGGTACTTATATGTACAAGATGGTAAACTCAATTCTTTGTGTTGTATATGGTAATCCTGGTTCGTAATTGTATCTGATTATGAAAAGATTTTAATGAACAAGATACCTACCTAAATAAAAAAAACCGGCCAAGTGCGAGTTAAGCTCGCGTGGAGAGGGTTCCGTACAACAACTACAATCAATGTACTAAATTTTGTATATTTTTCAAAATTTTAGGCTCAATAATAGTTTCGGAGATCAGGGGGTGTGGATTTTCGTCTTCTGTCATGAGCAAAATCAAACTACATATTTATTTTACAATTATAACAAAAATATATTTGAGATCCTCTTAATGAGCCCTTTCATTTGATATAATTCTTCTTCTTCATCTAAGGGCGTTCCCAGTTGCATCCTCAGCTAAGCTGTTTCGGAGCCTGGGGTGCGCTTTCCCGCTTTTTCTTCTCCAAATGACAAGCATGTCAATGGTCACCCAAGGATGCCAAAGACTTTGCCAAGTGAAGAAGAAAATGCCGGAACAGTTAAAATGATTTAGCTGTAATTTTACGACTGGCCGCCTGTCCGTCGTCAACCGTCTTCGAGAACGTATTTGTGCGAAAAGTTTTACAACCGGCTGCCGCCCGACGTTAACCCTCCTTGGGAATGCAAATGTAGCACGAGATGTTTGTGCTTAAGACCTTTAGTCGCCTCTTACGACAACCACACGTACGTGCAAACATTTCATTTGATATAATTAATTATGACACAGTAAGGTTTGCAAAACTTTTCTTTTTCAATTTCCTAATTTGTCCCCCGAAAATGACCCCCTTATTTTAAAAAAATATTTATTTCCTTTGCACATACCTATGTGTTTGGTTGGGTCATAGGATTACACCATCCTACCAAATTTCACCTGATTCGGTCCAAATTGGCTGTGATAGATGGACGGACAGACAGACAGACAGACGCACGAGTGATCCTATAAGGGTTCCATTTTTTAATTTTTTGTACGGAACCCTAACAACATAAAACATTAAAATGTGTCATCATTAGTAACTAAACTACCAGCCTACCTTATCCACTCATCCTCCTCCATTATACAGGGTTTAACAAAATATACTGAAACTATTTCAAGGGTGGATTCAGTCCATGATACTGAACCACTTTCCCCAAGGGACAAGGGTACAACGTGTAACAAAAACGGGGTATCAACCTATTGAGATATTATGTACTTACGTACTATCAATCCGAAGCGCGGGGCCCGTAGCAAATTCTACCGAAAAGGCCCCTGATCTGAATGGGGAGCTCGGTGGCAGCGACGGCCTAAACCATTGCGCGGCTCCGGGCTTGAGTTTTTTGTTGCGAGGCCTTGTACAGCCCGTTATTTCTGGCGACGACGGGACGGGACGAATATAATGAATAAAAATAAATCAGCTCGGGTTGTTGCGCGAGGCCCCTGCAAGAGCGAGGCCCTGGGCGATTACCCTGCTCGCCACCCCGTTAGGCCACTACTGCTGAAGCAATAAAATGGCAGTCAACAAGCTACGTATCTGCCTTTGGGCAACTTGAAGTTGACAACATTGTTGCCCATTTACGATAAAACAAAAAAAAGAACGATATAGGTGAGCGGATTTGAGAACGCGGGGCCCCTTTTTTAGCGCGGGGCCCGTAGCAATTGCTACTCTTGCTATATGGCACTGAGTAACGTACTAACCAATTTGAACAACTTTTAGTGTGGGACCATGACTGAAATCGCAAAAAAAAACAATTTCAGCTCCATACAAATTTAAATAAAATGTATGGAGCTGAAGATTTTTTTTTGCGATTTCTGGGATGGTCCCATAGTAAAAGTTGTTCACATTGGTTAGTACGTTAACTCCCTTTCAGATTAATACCCCCTTTTTGTTACACGTTGTAGGTCCTATAACGAAATTTGAAAAATAATTTTTGGTCCCCCATATAAATTGGCCGATCAGCTGATCCGAGTTTGTATAGAAAGCCAAAAAATATTTTTCATATTTCGATATGACGTGTTCCTTAGGGAAATTTGTTCAGTAGCATGGACTGAATTCACCCTTAAATATATAATAGTTCCAGTATATTTCCTTAGACGTTATATATAATGAAATAAACGGGCAAGTGCGAGTCGGACTCGTACATGAAGGGTTCCGTACCACCGTACAATGTTTTAAAACGCTGAAGTATCACGTTTCTTGTATGACGACCCCCTTTAATTTTTAACTTTATTTTATTTTTAGTATTTGTTGTTATTGTGGTCATAGTAATACATAATTGGTGAAAATTTCCAGTATCTAGTTAATGCCATTATAAAGATCAAGTTAAAAACGCTAAAAAAACACGTTTCTTGTATGACGACCCCCTTTAATTTTTAACTATTTTTTATTTTTAGTATTTGTTGTTTTAGCCGCCACAGTAATACGAGTACATAATCGGTGAGTGTCTAGCTATTACGGTTCAAGAAATATAACCCTGTGACTGACGGACAGACAGACAGACGGACACACAGACGGACAGACGGACAGACAGCGGAGTCACAGTAATAGGGTCCCGTTTGCACCCTTTGGGTACGGAACACTAAAAAATGCTAAAAAAAATCCACCACGGCTGAGAATCTTACTTTGAATCAAGCAATCGCTACAGAAGTCACCTTATCTGCTGGTCCAATGAGCATATGACGTAAACGACCAATTGAGCATTCTATTTTTTAGAAGCCCTGTAAATGTTTGCATGAAAAACAGGCGACATTTAAAATATGCATGTATTAAGGCCCATTTACACGGTGCAAGTTTCTTGCCTGTTGCATACAATTAAATTGAAGCAATAGAAAACTTGCATGGTCTAAACAGAACGTCAGCCATACAAATCATTTATTGCTTCAATAAAATTGTATGCAAGAAACTTGCACTGTGTAAATGGGCCTTTATAGTTGGGATATATTACAAATATTGCGTTATTTACGTGAATAAAATTTGTTGTAAATGTAATACTTAGTAAAATACACGTTTTATCGTAAAAATAAAAGCGACAAATATAAAACATAAACGCTATCTATTGTCGGTGAGGCTCCTAGCGGACCGAATCGAACCATTTTATGCAGTGACGAATGTCTGAGAATTTACAAGTCACTGAATAAAAGTTTAAAATGGGTATGTCTTCTAAAATATTTTGTCCAAGATCTTTCTTTGCCTAGCCTAACCATATGTTTTTTTCTCGAAAACGCCATCTAGTGACGGTTTTTAACACTTTCTATTAAATAAATACAGGGATTTGCTAGTCGCGTGTGCTGCGATCTTTTTCTGTTTTCATGTTGCCTCTGCATTCGTCTACCTACGGACCCTCCAATAGCTAGTATGACGTTGGGTATCTGTTACGTTAGTAATTATATTATTTTTGATTGGGGTAAATAAATAATAAGTTTTATAATAGTGCCAGCAACTGACGGCGGTTAAATGCAGGACACATAGTGAATGCGGCCTCTCTAATCAAAGTCTGGTGGTGCACTAACGAAATCGATGGCCTCGAAATTCACGAATTCGATTCGGATTCGGCTGCAGTGCACAGACGCTACTCAAGAATTTTCCGTCCGAATTTTTCTCGTTTTGGATTTGATTTGAATATGGTTCGGATTCGGATTAGTGCACAACCGCTCTTAGAGTCTAACAGTTGGCTGATATTTTTTTGGACGCAAATTACGATGTCGCGCTCTATCTAGGGAGTATGTTTATAATCAAAGATGTAGGTAGGTATAGTTTTTGACGACCTCCGTGGTGTAATGGTCAACATGCTAGTCCGCCAATCTGGAGGTTCTGGGTTCGATCCCCAGCCAGGGCTAGTTGGAAAATGGCCTTTTTACAAATTGTCCTGGGTCTTGGGTGTTTATCTACAGGGTGGCATTGAATTCGGTTAACTTAAGTAGGTATGAATTTTTAGTTTGTTACTATTTTAATATGTTTTTACGAAATAAAGAAATACTTAAGTAGGTATATTTTAGTACACCCCACGGGTGTCGTAACTAGCGACTAAGGAAGATATAGGTAACAAAGAGCGGGCAGCAGGGTCTTCTGGTGCATAGACTTTAGACCCGTCTGCCCAGCGTATAGGCAACCCTCTACCAATAATGGGAGAATTTGTCCATTGTCTCACTTTTCCTGTAGTCCAACGTGGGGTCCGGTGAGTGCCGAGCTCGCTTGACTGCTATAAAATGCCCACATTCTGTCTGCTGTTCCTTGATGGTGAAGTACAAAAAGCTGGTACCAGCCAGTCCGCTTTGTTCACGTCCCCGTCGTACCCCCTGAGACCTTCTGCGCCCGTGCCTCGTGCACGCACACCATCCTATTATAGCGAGGAAAGGGCATAGGGCGAGTAACCAGCGTTTTAAACTGGTTCAACTTCAGCAAGGAAAATATCCGAAAGAAAACAGAGTTAGGTCTTTAGCTCAGAGGTGGAAGCCCCACCATTGACTTTGTCATCATCATCATCCGAGCGTATTCACGGTTGCATCGTCAGCGCGGTAACGTTTCAGACTTTTAATCTGAGGTTTCAGAGCCTGCGTTCGCTACCTACTTGACTTGTCGAGGTTACTGGTTTACACAGAGCGACGGCCGTCTGACCTCCGCAACCCAAAGGGAAGACCAGAAACAACCCTAGGTTCGGTTTAAACAAACGCTATATGGCGTTCGCGACACACTGCTTTACTTTCAGTGCCTTCCGAAGCACAGAATCATCTTTCTTTTCAGATAATCAGGTGATTTAAGCCTGCAATATCATACCTAGACTAGAAACAACTTTTCACAAAGTATGCTTCCCAGTGGGATTTGAACCTACGACCTCCGGATCACAAAGCAAACGCCTTTACCACTGGACAACGGAGGCAGTTTCACCATTGACCTAGAGTGCATAGAGGGTTAATCACTCATTCGTCCGAAAACTAACGATTAGCCAAGCTTTTTTTCTAGCCTGCTAATGTATCCCACAGCTGGGCAAATGCCTCTTCCTTCATTCACTGATCTCTATCTAAACCAGCCTGTTGCCATTCCTTTTTGAAGTTATCGATAGCGTCTCGCCACCTTCCCGTGGTCTACCTCTACGCCTACCGCCTACCTTCTGGCACCCACAAGGTGGTCAGATAATATAATGTCAGGGCTAAGCGCCACTACTCTCTCACAAACTCACGACTTAAGTAGGTAGAGAACAAAAAGATATGCTCGGAATCTTCTCTAATAGGCGTCACTAGGAATTTAGTACCATTTAAACTGTCTGGTCATTTAACTATTTATGTTTACCTAATCTTTATAAATGCATAGGTTTACATAAGAACTTATATTGACATGGCATGGTAGTTTAAAAAGGCGTGGGTCCCATTTATTCATTTATTTTTATAAAAACGATCTTCATTTACTTTTATGAATCACCGAAAGACAACATAATATCGATTGTTGTGTCATAAAGTAAGCTCTTCGCCTCAGTCCCCCATGCAAAATCGACATGACTGAATCCGGGGTGCGGTACTCGCAGTTTGCCCATCGGCTGCCCCAGTTCTCGAAACAGTCTGTCCACATCGTCCAAGTGCGCAAATACGTCAACTTCAGCGTAATGTAGAAACACTGGAGCTGTGACTAGAGAAAGGTTGAAGTTGGGCGGGGTGAAACTGTGGTACAACCTCCAGTTGGTCAGGGGGCCGTGGTCGTAGCGCCGGAAGTATGGGTGGCCTATGAGCTGTCCATAATGTACAGGCTGGCGCAATGCCATTCCGGCGGGTGCATGGCCCAGTTTTACAGGAAGCAAAGTCTAGAACAAAATTTTATGAAATAAAATGATAACGAGAATTAGAACATTGATGGCATGACGATTGGAAGAATATTTTTGGCCCGTCGGTTAGATTATTAAAAAAATATTGTACACGTAATTATTCTTTTCTCTAAGAGTCAAACATTTACGAAGATCCAGCACATTTAAATTTCGCATGACGTCTTGGCTAAGTACGATTTTTAAGGTTCCGTACCCAAGGGGTGCAAACGGGACCCTATTACTGAGACTCCGCTGTCTGTCCGTCTGTCTGTCTGTCCGTCTGTCCGTCTGTCACAGGGCTCTATCTCTTGAACCGTAATAACTAGACACTTGAAATTTTTACCGATTATGTATTACTGTGGCCGCTATAACAACAAATACTGAAAATAAAAAAAATTAAAAATTAAAGGGGGTCGCCATACAATTAACGTGTTTTTTCAGCGTTTTTAACTAGATCTTTATAATGGCATTAACTAGATACTTGAAATTTTCACAGATTATGTATTACTATGGCCGCTATAACAACAAATACTAAAATTTAAAAAAAGTTAAAAATTAAAGGGAATCGTCATACAAAAAACGTGTTCTTAACGTTTTAAAACATTGTACGGAGGTACGGAACCCTTCATGTACGATTCTGACTCGCACTTGCCCGTTTATTTCATAGCGGTGACGTCACAAGCCCCCACTCTGGAACTTAGATGCTTTAAATTTTTGTGAATTTTTACTTTTTTGATTAACTGGACCCATGTCCATTATTTTTGAATAATCTATTATACGGACTCATTGGAATGCCTAAAACTATTCTGACCCTGTCGACGTCACCTCTAATTCACCAGCCATACTGGTTAATCAAAAAAGAAAAATGTGTCAATTTAAAAATATTACTTCGGTGTGATAAGTAGACTTACAGCGTTATGGAACTCTGGACCTCCTCCAGCCAGGACGAAAACCAAATTAGAACAAACGATCTGCGTGTAGGTGCCATCTGAACATAGGACTCGTCCTATCCAAGTAAACAAGGGACTATGCGGGACAACCTCATTTACTCCGATCAACCTGGCCAAAAACTGTAAAAGAACAATACATAACGATAGATAGGTCACATAAACTTTATATTAATATTATTATCTAATAGATAAATCAATTAATCTTTGCATACAAGGCAATATGGTATGGCACTGAAACTGCCAAATAAGCGATTAAGATAGGCAACGGATTTAGGTTGTTTGGAGAAAATCACTATCACTACATTATTACCTCAATGTTTGTCGCAAATGGTGCAATTGTGACGAACAATGGATGTTGGTTATGTTCCATATAAGCAACAGGGGCATATGCTTGCATGGAAATTATTTTCGCATTGTACTCTGGGCGAAGAGAGCCCATGACGAAGAACGCGGTAGTTCCTTGAGAATGGCCGATGTAGTGCAGGCGTGGCTTGCCGGTGTTGCTCAAGATATGGTCGATCACGGCGGGCAAGTCTCTGGAGCCGATTTCTTCCCAGCTGAAATGCCAGAACTGCCCGGGTTCTCGCGAGTCCGGGTCGAGAGTGACATGGTTCCGGGAGTAATAATTGCCGCGAGCATTTCCAAGCCATACGTCAAATCCAGCCTCAGCTAATATGTAACCTAGAATAAACAAAACATAAAGCCTCATCACTTTTTGGTACCTAATCAAGAAGTATTTTCATAATAAACGATAGATTCTAAGCATAAAGGGATTTACAATAGAGGGAAAAAGAACTAACAAAGCTTGCATGAATAAATTTGGTATAGCAGAAGTAGGTACAAATAGTAAATTAGACGGTAATACGGCAACTGCAGCATAGCCATATCATACTTTTCTCATGTGGGGAAAAGTAAGATTTTTGACGAACGTTGTCGTTGCATTGCCAAGTAAGTTTAGTTTGTTCCTTGAATTACCTATTCTTAGGTATTGCTTATAAAGGAGGACTGGAGTTTTTTCGAAGATATATAGATCTTCTAATGAACCTGATAGGATCACATGTATTAAATACTTATAGCTCAAATAAGTCAGTAAGTTACCTAAAGCAGATCCTGGGCCTGTTACTACAAACTCAGCAGAAGAAGAAGAAAGCCCATGTTGAATCAGCACTACTGGTTTATTCGGGTCTCGTACATTATTCTGGTCCCGGCCGTGAGGGATCCTGTGCACCTCCAGAATATACCCGTCTTCAGTAACCACGTTATGCGCCTCAACGGGATATCCATACTTCGAAATAAGTCCGGGCTGCAAATGAAAAATCTGTAAGAATTCTAAGAATCCTCGTTTACAGAATCAGAATCCTCGAATAGATAGAACTAAAAATGTAGTCTAGCTTTTATTTTGAAACGATCTCGGCAAAATTTTGAAATTTCTAAGAAATTTCATATATCTAGGAATTTACCTAACTGGTTTTTATAGTCAAAATAAGAACTTAAAAGAGTATCATATCATATTTGACCATCAGTATGGAAATTAGAAGTTTCCATCCTACATTTTCTTTCAAGTTCATATTTTGAGTGTCCAAAACGCAGTATTGGACAAAAATCTGTGCAATGATGGATCGTGTAGAGGAGTTATTACAAGTCTAAAAAGTCTCTTTAAATACATTATTGTAAAAGGACAAGACTCGAGCTCTCGAGTCATATAATTGTGAGGGCTCGTGAGTCTTGTCACTGACAAAAACGCTTGAGCTCTCACACTTTACGAGTCACCATCATTATCATTCGAGCGTATTCCCAGTTGCATCCTCAACGGTTACGCTTCAGACCCCCGGGTCCGCTACCTAATCTAGGTAATTTGAGGTTACTGGTTTTTACATAGAGCGACTGACCTTTGTCAAAGGGTTGACCAGAACCAATCCTAGAATAGGTTTAAACAAATGCTAGATGGCGTTCGAGACCTACTTTGCTTTACGTGCCTTCAGAAACACAAAATCTTCTTTTATTTTGGACAAACAGGTGATTAATTTGTTTCCAGTCTGGCTAGGATATTGCAAACAACTTTTCACAAAGTATGCTTCCCAGTGGAATTTGAACCCATGACCTACGAATCACAAAGCAAACGCCTTGACCACTGGACCACGGAGGCAGTCATTAGCAAGTCATCATTGTGCCAATTCACTGTACATTGCTGTTAACTCACAAAAGCTTTTGAGAGTTTTCCATCTAACGCAGCAATGTTTAAAAATCTGTGCAATGATGGCCCACCGTACAGAGGAGCCGCGACCCATTCACCCACCAATGAGTCCACGGGGAATTACGAAAAACGAACTAACTGACCACATCCAGCAAAGCGTCCTCAATGAGATCGTTGGAGTACCGGCCGGCTTCGGGGCCGCGCACGTAGTATTCTTCTATTTCATCAGCATTCGGCGATCGCCGTGTCTGGCCACAGTGGATACACAGAACAACACATAATACTAGAGCATTCCGCATGATTTGTATATGTATATTAAACAGTATCAGTAGCATTAATTCCAACTGCTTATATATAGCAGATTAAAGTGATAACTGTGAAAACACTATTTCAATACGCACAGTTTAATGAATTAATTTTGATTGTTTATTGTGATAAAAACGACTTAGGTAGGTATCTATTTTATTTATTACTAGCAGTCCACCCCGGCTTCGCCCGTGGTACACACATAGCCTATGTCACTCGGGAATAGTGTAGCTTTCCAACGGTGAAAGAATTTTTTAAATCGGCCCAGTACTTTTTGAGCCTATTCATTACGAACAATACAAACATACAAAAATAGGTACAAATCTTTCCTCTTTATAATATTAGTATAGATTAGTATAGATATAGATCACATACCTAAGCATTATACAAAAACATGATAATAATGGAAAATAACACAGATTCGTAAAGCAGTAATTTCAATTTTAAAACATTAAAGGCCCATTTAGACAGTGCAAGTTTCTTGCTTGTTGCATACAATTTTATTAAAGCGATAAATAACTTGCATGGTCTAAACAAAAAATACCATTCCTAAATCTATTGTGCAAGTTTCTTTGCAAAACTTGCATTTGTGTAAACAGTATACACAATATTGTGTTTTACAATTCTTATATTATATTCAACATGAGTACTGCATTGAGAGGTTATACTGAAAAATAATACAGTTTTTAATTTGGAACTTTTAGGAACAATCTGAATACTTTCTTAATTAAAAGAATAAACTAAAATTACCGTGTGACTAGAACAGTATTGGTATAGTATCGGATAATAAAAATAAATAAAATATTTTACATAATTAACCATTTAGGTTCATACTTACCTCTGAAACTACTGATTTTATATTTTTGAAGAAAAAACATACAATAGATTCTTATTTATAAATTACAGGAAAATCTATAAAAAAATATGACTATAGTATGCCATGTACGAACTGGAGTGTTTTTTTAGATCCAAGAAGATTGTGCAATTGATAAGATGTATGAAATTATTATCCAACCAAATTGATTACCAATTATAGTTTGGAAAATCCAAAAGTGCACGCCTCATAATCTCATTTTTCACAATTAAATTGATTTTGATTGTTTTATTGCTAACTTAAAACGAAGAAAAGTATGTGTCGGCTTTAACGCACGACTGGAGATTATTTTTAACTTTTATTTTTAACTTCCCGCTGAGATAATTAAAAATTTTCAAAATTCGGGACGTTTTTAGTTTCACCCCGTTTTTGAAAAGTCGAGTTTTCATCAGATCTCGACGTTTAAAGGTCTCAGGAATCTTCCCCGACCACTCACGAGCAAGTGTCATGCACCCCATCCGTATGTGTGTGTGGGTGTGTATGTGACCCGCTTATAACTCTTGAACAACTAAACCGATCGGAACCAAACAAGTAGGTTTCCAAAGAGTTCTATACAACTCAGATTTCCTGTGAATTTAAACCGATTCGGACCGGTAGATTTTGAGAAATCTCAAAAAAACTAAGCAAAAACAAGAAAAAAAAATCAAAAATGATGTTTTTTGAGAATAACTATCAAACTACATTGAATTAGACCGTGATCTTCGAAAGGACTTAGTTTTGGATAATACTGAAGCGTATAAAAAAAATGGACTTGATCAGATAAGTTTTTCGGGAGTTATCGTGACCACGCCAGTTTCCATACATACAGACACACGGACGTCCACAAAATGATTTTATTAAACATTGTTTTTATTTATTTAAAAGGCAAAATGTCTTTTAAAAATGTCATAAGTGTTGAAACTAGTGTAATTCCTTGACATTTATGTGTAAATATTATTGTACAAGTGCGATAGAAAATAAATAGAGACACATTTAGTTAAAAAAATCCTATTTCAATGCCCATTGCCCACACATATTTTATATTTCACTCCTGTATGAAAAATTCGTAAATCATTCAATCACAAACAGTGGCAATAGTGGCCCCTAACTGATGACCTATTCTTGGGCCAATCACGTGACCCAGCTGTCACGGGAAGAGAATACCTTGTTTTATTATACCATGGGCTGTCCAAAACCGCTATTCGCACCTACGGAAAACGCAAATTTAGTACAATTAAAAAACAATGTGATGGATGGCATTGATAGCGCGACAGTGACGAATCAATATTTAATCATTATCAATTTATTTAGTCTAAACTACCTGTTGTTCGCGACTTCGTCCGCGAGGACTTTAAGATTATAAACACCGTCATTTTGGTATTTCAACATCATAATCATTATCAGGTCTTTTTAGTCTTCACTGCAGAAGCTCGATCCTCTCTCTACCAGAGCCATACTTAGCCTGAGCAGTCAGAGGATTTGGCCTACACTCTCCACGCCGGCCAGACGGGTTACAGAGGTCTCATTGATGTTTACAAGCTTTGTTTAGCTTGTGTTTCCTAAGTCGCCTTCTACGACATCGACGGGAAGACTTGGAGTGGTCCTATTCTACTCTGCCGGGAACCACACGGCAACTTTTAGTATTTGGTATTTTCAAAAATGAGCACACACATTACCTTCTCTTTGTGCGGTCTAAGTGTTGAACAGGACTCGAGTTCTTTAAGTCCTAATTTAAGGACTGGACTCGACTTTTGGAGACAGGACTCGTAAATAAGAGCTGTCTTTTAAGTAGTAGACAGCGATCGGTTACGTACGTTATTATATGTAATGTACCTACACATAGATATAGATCTTGAAAATCTAAGCTTCAAAAATTGTTAATCATGTACCTTATTCGCAAAGTCATGGATATTGTAGGTACATCAAAACAACACGTGTTCGATGAATCATCTTGTTTACCGCTTGAGTAGCCCCTTCTAGGCGCCCTTGGAGGGCGCCTCTGACGGAGTGGGGTGAGTGCTTTCGCTGTAGAGGGCGCTCTCCACGGCGAGAAATGTGAGGAGGAACTTCCGATTTATACCATAGCCATACAACGTGAAATATACCCGTAATAAATCGAACCACGGGCTAAACTAGATAATTAAAATATATTGAAATTAAAATAACAGTTAAGAAACCAAACAAAAATTTGACATTCCTATATCAAATCAGCCGCCCCACTTTTGTACGGAAATGCCGAATTTTTGTTTTGTTTTTTGGCTGTTATTTTAATTTTATTATACTATAATGATCTAGTATAGACCGTGGTTCGATTTATTACGGGTATGTCCCTTGCACGTTGTATATTTATTACTGTAATAGCCCGTATATTGGTCAATCCTAGGTTTTACCAGTAAATCTCAGGATTTACCGACATGAGTTGGCAAATGTAAGGATTAAAAAAAAGCGGCTAAGTGCGAATCGGACTCCCCCATGAAGGTTTCCATAGCAGCAAGTAACGTAATATAAAAGTTCTAAAGGTATTTATGACGTATCAAAAAAAAACTACTTACTAGATCTCGTTTAATTAAACCAATTTTCGGTGGAAGTTTGCATGGTAATGTACATCATATATTTTTTTTTAGTTCTATCATTCTCTTATTTTGGAAGTTACAGTGGGCACACATTTTACCACTTTGGTGTCTCTCGCGAAAACTATTCAATTAAGAAAAAGAATATATTAGAAACCTCAATCTCATTTTTGAAGAACTACCCGCCACGTAAGGGATCGATGAAAAAAAAATTTGTGTTTCAGTTCTAAGTACTTATAACACCCAATAATTTTTTTTTTCTTTTTTTGTGTAAAAATCTTAATGCGGTTCACAGAATACATCTACTTACCAAGTTTCAACAGTATAGTTCTTACAGTTTCGGAAAAAAGTGGCTGTGACATACGGACGGTCAGACAGACATGACGAATCCATAAGGTTTCAGTTTTTTGCTATTTGGCTACGGAATCCTAAAAAGGGAAGATTTTTTCGGGCTTTTACCATTAGAATTTAGAATATTCTAGGTTTTACCACTATAACGGCTGGTAAATGTTGGTTTTGGGAATGAAAGAATGAGTAATTCTTATTTATTTATTTCAATTAACCTTACATTGTTTTATGTAGCATGTAGTACCGCACGTAGAGTTCGTGAGTTTTGTGACAGAGACAGACTGAACACGTCGCGTGCGCCCGCGCAGCGGACGTCCTCACAGTCCAAAAACTATGAACGAGTTGTCGTAGAAGGATGACCGATGCACCGGCAAGCTGTTCTGATGACCTCAAGCTACGTCATACGTGTACCTATGGCTATAAGCCTACAAGCAAAGGAACTCAAAACGTTCTTGAAGATACCTAGTTAATGTATCATGAAATAGGAAAAAAAAATTAATCATACAAATCAAAGTAGTCACGTGATCTATTTACATTTCAATATACGTCAACTTTACTTTTAGCTAAGTTTACCACCTTCTCCACATGCGCCTTGGAATCGGTGGTAAACTTATGCTATTATGTAAATTTGACGTCAATTGAAATGCATAAGACCTTGTGATTCTCGAGGACGCGAATCAAACAGGATGGCCGAGCTGTTATCAATCTTAAATAGATTATTAGAATGTGTATTCATTATTTTTATAATTATTTGAAGTTGTTTTGATCAAGCCGTCCGTCACTGCTAGCACAGAATACATAAGAGTCAAACAGAATGGTCTCTCACAGCGTCTCCCGCAAATTGGCGTCCCCGCACCTCTCCCCCGCACTTTGTGAGCTTTGACGGCTCCAAACCAGGGTTTAATTACTAGCCGCACGCAATACGCGACGTGTGTTGTCTTGAGAACTGTCAACCAATAGTAACCATCATGGTGAGAAGGTGCACGTATAATAATTGTTTATCCACCCAATACTCTAAAGAACGTATATTTCATACATTTCCAAATGATGAAAACAGGTAAGCAAAGCAACAATATAATTTCACGTTATTACCCAGCAACCATCTTGATATATATACCCTTCTCGCTCTCTCGCATTGGCGGGAGATACACAAGAGCGATAAGGCCTCGCTCACAGGTAATCACATAGATACACGCAGATGCCAATTAGACATGCTGTTCGTATAAGCGTGATAAACATTTTTATTGAATTTATTCATATAATTACCGTATAGTTTTGCGCCGAATATGCAAATTACTATATTACAATAGTGAATTAGTGAAATAAGTGCGTTAAATTATAAATGACTCAATAATAATCAGTAAAGTGAACTAATGGTGAAATGGACAATGGACATAATGAAAAATATTTGTGAAGTGATATTATGTAGATAGCTGTTTCCGACTTTCCTGTAACATTTAATACATATAAAACAGAATATTTTTTACGTCATAGTGTTCGCAAATCTTCCGGTATGGAAAAATATAATCGTAAATATGTCGAACTCGTTAGTAGGTGAGTATTAAAATAATTCTGCGGTGCGACCCTAAGTATAAAACTCACACATCGACGTGTGTACAGATAAATTGTTTCGTTTGTAGTAGTAGTAGGTATATATGTTACTCTGAATCAATGGAGAGTCATACCAGTGCTGCTAGTTCTAACCGGCAGTGACAAATACACTTCGTTCATTCATTCTCTTTTATTAGGCCATGATTCATTCAAACTTCACTTGAGAACGGTTTGAACAAACGCTCCGGCAGTCGTGATTCGATTCGAAAAGAGAACGGTCGCATATTGTATAAATGTAAAAGAGTCAAAGCACAGTGATTACCGATAATAAAAGAAGATAACAAACAACGAAATTTATTGATCTATTCGCTGTTTAATTATGATCCCGAGCTTCGATATTTTAGGACTGTAATATGTGATATTGGTAAGTAAGTAGATTATTTACCCGAACGATCTCATAATGTCAATAATTCTATCATATGCTAAGCTCTTCGCTTCGGTTCCCCACATAAAGTCAACATGACTGAACGCCGGATGTGGCACCCTAATTTTACCCATCGGCCGCCCCAGCTCTCTCCACAGTCTATCTACGTCTCCTAAAGCTGCAAAAGTGTCAATTTCGGCGTAATGCAGAAAGACGGGGGCAGTGATGCGGGACAGATCAAAACTAGGGGGTGTGAAGCTTCTATACAGCCTCCAGTTGGTTAGCGGTCCATGATCGTAACGTCTAAAGAAGTTTTGGCGTATGTGCTGTCCATAGTGCGCGATTTGGCGAAGGGCAATACCAGCAGGTGTGTGCCCAAGCTTCACTGGGAACATCGTCTGAAACATTGACAAGATCCACGTAATATTCAGGTTTGTTTTTAAGATCTCTATTGTACAAAAATCACATTCAAGTACAATCAAATACAAAGAAGAAAAAAACTTGCACAAAGGCGGACTTATCCCAAAGGGGACATACTTTTGGAATGGGTGGAGAGTCAAAATGCACACAAAAAGAAATTTTTAAATAAGTAAATCTAAAATATTTAAGTATCGGGGAATTTATTAAATTTATATGTGGCGGACAGAATCTGCCTATAGTTATCGATAAACTTCTGTACAAAGCTTATAGAGGTACGGTTAAGTTTAAAGCAATCTATAGTCTGATTTTTTATTCCGTAGAATTCTGACATTTCAAAAGTGTTGCAACTAAAAAAACTCTCTAGCTAAAAAGGGAACCCATTTAAAGGCAATAAAAAAAATTAAATTCGGGATAAATTTTTATGTTTTACCTTGAAAAAGATAAATTTTAAACTTTCTGGTATATTTAAAATGTATTGACATTTTTTAATACTGAATTATCAAAGTTATAATTTTAAGTTAGCAGGTTATTTTTCTTTAGCCGGCATCACTCCCTACTAATTCATGTATAATAAACCTTTTCAAAGCATTTGAAAAAATGTTTTTTCGTAAAAAAATTAACTACTAATTTAAATAAAACTAAATTCGTATTTTTTTTATTGGCTGCGGTAGCAAGCTAGTAGAATTTATTTAAAATCTAATATTAAATAAATATAGTCGTAATGAAAAGGGACGTAAATATCGCTCGCCGTAAATCTCCTTTTGATTTGGAGCGTGCGAAATGGTTACATTCACTAACAAATAAAATGAACAGACTTCGATGTTCAGACTTTTATTGAAACCTGGAATTTAATAAAAATATGTGCCCGGCGAAAAAGGTTTGTAATCTCTGACATGTCAAAATTTTCAGCTGTCAAAATTCTACGGAATAAAAAATCAGACTTTACCTACTTTGGACAACACCTTCAAAGGAATATCAGGAATAACCAGTCACCATTGATTTTTTAATAAACCTATCTTTTATGGATAAGAAGCTAGGTACTTACAGCGTTATGGAATTCGGGGCCTCCACCAGCTAGTAAGAATATGACATTGGAGCACATAATCTGAGTGACGGTGCCATCAGAGCAAAACCTCTGGCCCAGCGCGCCGAAGAAGGGACTGTGAGGAAGAACTTCGTTGAACCCGATCAATCTGCCGAGAGTCTGTAAACATAAAATTAGTTAAGTACTAACCTAATTTAGATTACAGTTCGTTCGCTCAAGTGATTTGCACGCTGTAAGGTTGTCGGTTTACCTTAGTTTAGATACCTATAAGGACAAATCATACTGAATGAGCCAGCCCCTAAGAAAGTTTAAACTTGTATTATAGGATACTAACACAACGATACAATAATTAAATACATATATAGATAAACACCCGAGACCCAGGACAGTTTGAAAACTGCCATTTTCCATATTGTCCTGGCTGAGCATCGAACCCAGAACTTCCAGAGTGGCGGACTAGCGTGTTAACCATAACGCCACCGAGGTCATCATTTGATAGTCAGGTTATAAAGGCAAAATGTACTACCCGCTTGCGCTTAATTATGCCGCTGGCGGAAAGGGACGCGCATACTACGGACCGGCAAACTTAGTAGATATGCACTTCCCTTTTCGTCAGCGGCAAACTTAGCGCGAAAGGGTAGTATGTAGTTACCTCCAGGCTAGTCGCATAGGGTCCCAACGCCACAAACAACCTGTTGACGTTGTGTTCCATATAGGCGACGGGTGCCATGGCCTGCATTGAAATTATTTTGGAGTTGTACTCTGGGCGAAGAGCTCCCATCACAAAGAAGACTGTTGTTCCTTGAGAATGGCCGATATAGTGCAGACGAGGCTTGCCAGTGATTGCCAGGATGTGGTCGATCATGGCAGGGAGATCCCTGGAGCCGATTTCTTCCCAGCTAAAATGCCAGAATTGCTCTGGTTCCCGGGAGTCAGGATCTAAGGTTACGTGGTTTCTGGAGTAGTGAGTTCCTCGAGCGTTGCCCAGCCACACATCAAAACCAGCTTCAGCGAGGATGTAGGCTGACAAAAAAAAACACAGTTGAGTTGAGACTTGAGACACAGGCTAGCAAAGAATGAAAATTATCTAACTACTTACTTATAAGAAAAATAAATAGGATAAATAGCTATTGCCACTTTCTAAAGTATACTCCTATACAAAGTGGAAGGGACATACCCGTAATAAATCGAACCACGGGCTATACTAGATCATAATAAAAGTAAAATAACAGTCAAGAAACCAAAAAAAATTTCGACATTCCCATACAAATCGCCCGGGCGGCTGCACACTTTTGTATGGAAATGCCGATTTTTTTTTGTTTTTTTGGCTGATATTTTAATTTTATTATACAATAATAATCTAGTATAGACCGTGGTTCGATTTATTACGGGTATGTCCCTTGCACGTTGTATATGAGACAACAAAGTTTAAGTTGCAATAAAAGTAACAACGTTTTTTGTTAATAGTACGCAAAATACGAATCCGGTAGTAAAATATGCCTACAAGCTCTAAGCTGATGTAAAAAACTGCAACTTCATAATTACCAAACAATATTTTTTTCGTTTTTAGGGTGCAAACGGGACCCTATTCCTGAGACTCCGCTGTCTGTCCGTCTGTCCGTCTGTCACAGGGCTCTATCTCTTGAACCGTAATAGCTAGACATTGGAAATTTTCACCGATAATGTATTACTGTGGCCGCTATAACAAAAAATACTAAAAATAAAAAAGTTAAAAATTAAAAGGGTCGTCATACAAAACACGTGTTTTTCAGCGTTTTTAACTAGATCTTTATAATGGAATTAACTAAATACTCACAGATTATGTATTACTATGACCACCATAACAACAAATACTAAAAATAAGATAAAGTTAAAAATTAAAGAGGCTCGTCATACAAGAAACATGTTTCTTCAGCGTTTTAAAACATTGTACGGAGATACGGAACCCTTCATTTACGAGTCCGACTCGCACTTGCCCGTTTATTGAGCATTTAAGTTGCCAGCCTACTTGGAGCGAACACAGCATGCACATTTGATAAACTAGGCCGCTCTCAGTCTATTTTTTATAATTAGTTATAAGTTCTAATTTTCTATTTTTTTTTAATTAATAAACTTTTATTAAAGAAAAAGATTTTAGACTTATTTTTAAGAATCTAACGTCGATTTTTGATTATAAAAATTAATTAAACTTTTTTTTTAAACATATTTGTGAGAAAAAAAGCACTCCTTCAAAATTACTGAATTTCACGGTTCTCTTCAATAAATAGCCGCCGTCGAGCTAGTCAGACATCTTAAGACAGCTTGTGAATTTAGACATTGGTGGTGGCCACTTTCACACATAAGAAATAAACAAACCTAAAGCGGTTCCCGGGCCCATGAGGACGAAATCAGCCGAAGACGAGAAGAGCCCATGCTGAACCAGCACCGCTGGCTTCCTCGGATCCGGGACGTTGTTCTGGTCTCGTCCGTACGGAATGCGATGCAGCTCCAGGATGTACCCATCTTCTGTGACCACATTGTGGACTTCAATTGGATAACCGTACTTCCTCACGAGACCAGGCTACAAAAAAGTTCAAAAACAATGTTGATCATTTCTATTTTTGTAATCCTATTGTCTTTTATCTTGAGTTAAAAGTTGCAAGACCATTTAAGGCCGTACCTGAATTTTTTGGAGTCCAGTGCTGCCCCCATTTAAAATAAATCATTTCAAAGAAAACGGAGACATTATTTAAAATTTTGCTACTACCAATTCCTAGATAATCCTTCAAAGTATTTTATGAACTACTGTTTACAGTTTAAAGTGAGAACGTTAAGCTTTACTACACACATTTGCCAAAAGTGGCCGTTTTTCGCAAATGTGCGTAGTAAAGCTTAAGGCCGTACCTGAATATTCCGAGGTCCAGTGCTGCCCCCATTTAAAATAAATCATTTCAAAGAAAACGGAGACATCATTTAAAATTTTGCAACTATCAAGTCCTAGATAATCCTTCAAAGTATTTTATGAACTACTGTTTACAGTTTATAATGAGAACGTTAAGCTTTACTACGCACATTTGCTAAAAGTGGCCGTTTTCTTAACGTTTTTTAACGTTCTCACTTTAAACTGTAAACAGTAGTTCATAAAATACTTTGAAGGGTTATCTAGGACTTGATAGTTGCAAAATTTTAAATGATGTCTCCGTTTTCTTTGAAATGATTTATTTTAAATGGGGGCAGCACTGGACCCCGGAAAATTTAGGTACGGCCTTAACGTTCTCACTTTAAACACGTTCCGGCTATTTCTTCTCTATTTTGCAAGGTCTTTGGCAGCCTTGGGTGACCATTTACATGCATACTATATTTGGAGAAGAAACAGCGGGAAAGCGCACCCCGGGCTCCGAAGCAGCACAGCTGAGGATGCAACCGGGAAAGCGCTTAGACGAAGAAAAAGAAATAAATAAAAATAACAACTGTTTTTTTATCTATGGCCAAAGCTGATTAGCACAGATCACAGATTAAATAGAAATTAATTCGACACAAGTTGCTGATAGGTATCAATTTGATTTGATTGTTTTTATCAGATTTAGCATAGGTACTTTCTATCTATGAGCTTATTTTACCACCTATTAGGATAGCGATATAATAGATAGATAGATAAGGTCGAATCACACTGATTGATCTAGCCCCAAAGTAAGTTAAAACTTATATTCATCATCATCATCATCAGGTCTTTTTTTAGTCTTCACTCTGTAGCACGGCCCTCTCTGTACTACCCTCTGGTAGTACAGAGAGGGCCGTGGTAGTACAGAGAGGGCCGCAGAGTGGCCTCTGGTAGTCATATACTTAGTCTGGCCATAAATACTGTTACAGTTAAAAAAAACAAAATATTACATTTGAATTTGGAATCCGTTATTTTTATTTGATTTTTCATTGTCTTTTCTTATTTTGGCGTCAATACATTGTAATATTTTGCGATATTAATATGGAGTGGGGTGATAAAGAAAACCAAATCGCTGTGATTGCATTACACAAAGAAGGTATAGAGCCAAATGCAATTTTTAAAACTCCATACGCTTGGTATTAGTCAAATGTTTGTGTACCGGGCTATTAATAGGTACAATGAGACCTCCTCTGTTTGTGACAGAAAAAGATCTGGCCGTCTACGTAGTGTTCGTACGAAAAAGGTGGTCCAAGCAGTAAGGGAAAGAATTCGAAGAAATCTTGTCCGAAAGCAAAAGATTTCATTACGGGAGATGAAGATAGCACCTAGAACCATGTCGCGTATTTTAAAAGATGACTTAGGACTTGCAGCCTATAAGAGACGTACTGGTCATTTCTTAACTGATAATTTAAAAAAGAATAGAGTGGTAAAATCGAAACAACTACTGAAATGGTACGCAAAGGGAGGTTACAGAAAAATTTTGTTTACGGATGAGATTTTTTTATAATTAAGCAACATTTTAACAAACAAAATGACCGTATTTATGCTCAAAGCTCTAAGATAGCTTCCCAATTAGTAGACAGAGTGCAACGTGGGCATTATCCGACTTTAGTGATGGTTTGGTGGGGTGTTAGCTATGAAAGAGTGACTGAGCCATACTTTTGAGAAAAAGGTATCAAAACATCGGCACAAGTGTATCAAGATACCATTCTTGAGAAGGTAGTTAAGCCTCTTAACAACACCATGTTCAATAACCAAGAATGGTCCTTACAGCAAGACTCGGCACCGGGTCACAAAGCTCGGTCCACGCAGTCTTGGTTGGAATCGAACGTTTCCGGCTTCATCAGAGCTGAAGACTGGCCGTCGTCTAGTCCCGATCTTAATCCGCTGGATTATGATTTATGGTCAGTTTTAGAGAGGACGGCTTGCTCTAAACGTCATGATAATTTGGAGTCCCTAAAACAATCCATACGATTGGCAGTGAAGATTTTTCCCATGGAAAGAGTGCGTGCTTCTATTGATAACTGGCCTCAACGTTTAAAGGACTGTTTTTCAGCCAATGGAGACCACTTCGAATAAGCTTTTTATATTTTAAATTGTTTAATATTTATGTATTAAACTAACGCATTGTAAAAGTAATAAATGTTATTTGCAATAGAAATATTTTCTTTTCTTTTTTACAATATTTATGACTAGACTAGGTATTACCAAGAGCAGTCAGAGGATTTTGCCAACACTCTCCCTCCACGCTAGACAGACGAATTGGAGAGGTCTCATTGATGTTTGTAAGCTTGGATGAGAGTAGCTCAGGACCGTAGTAGTAAATTACATTAATTGAGAGGCCTATTCCAGCAGTTGGGAGGTTCAAGGCTGCGAATGATGATGAGATCCTACTTACCACATCTAGTAGAGCATCTTCAATGATGTCATTAGAATACCTGCCCGCTTCAGGTCCTTTCAAATAATATTCCTCGACATCGTCAGCATTTGGGGAGCGACGCGCGTTGCCTGCGCTCGCGCATGCCAAAACCAATAGTCCACACACCTTCCACATTTAAAATGTATTTGATTCAAACTATTTGAACTTACGCCTTTTATAACTAGATAGGTGTACGAAATCCAAAACAAGGAATAAATTTGATAAAGAATAAACTTGATTGATGATAAAGGGATCGTTCAAGTATCACGTAAGCAGAATTTGAGTCAGTTTAATCCCCCCATCCCCCTTGTCAGCATTAGTAAGCAAATCTCTTATCTTTAAAAAATATATCAATGCTTAACGTAATCATAGGAGGGGCCTATGATTACGGAAACTGTTGATATATTTTTTCTAAAATCTACTTAAATTTTTTATTGTTTTCATTTGTATACCTATATTGTTCGTAGCTATTACTCGTATTTTACTGTCTGGTAAATTGTTAATCCATATACAAAAATTGCCATGAGATATAAAAAGTAAGTACCTAAAGGAGATTGCTTACGTAATGTAAGTCCAGAAACCGCCCCCTATGTCATCAGAAATAAACAAATCAAAGACCACTCAAGCCCCCCTTGATTCTTACGTAATACTTGAACGGCCCCTAATTGTAAGTAACTAATTCTGATAAATTATTGATATTGTAATCTAAGTACTTGAAAAACAATAGGGTATCTCTAAAATTTAGGTATATGTAAGTAGCTTTTCATAAATGGAGGCTCTTTAAGATGCAAGCACAGTAGGGATCAACAGCTAATAATGTGCTTTTTATATCCTTTTATTTGATACCCCACTCGGTATGATTAATTTTTAGTTCATTACTTAATGGCCAAGAGAGGGCGCCACAGTAGATTTACTGTGACGTCACATAACCTTAGTATAACCAGGCCTGTGTCACTCCCCGTTTAGGTATCGAAAATGTACCTACATTATTACTATGCGCGCAGGCGGCCCCTCCAGGAGGTAAATTCAGTTATACGAATCGTTTGACCAGAGTAATAAGAATTAAATTGGCTTGCAATGGATGTTTAGGTATCTATGCAAAAAGGTGCTGAGTTCTGACGTGAGCTAAATTAAACCATATCGCTAGCCACATTGAGTAGATATTTCTTAGAATTTCTTTGCTGAGTGAGACTTCTGTACGTTAGTATTATTTATTCTGTGGTATAACCAGCGGACAGCCAAGACGATTCCGACGATACCTCATTTGTCAAGGTGTCATGGATGTCTTTAAGGATACGAGGGAACAGTTTGTAAAACTACGCGATTTCGATGTATCACAGCGATTTATACATATTATATGTCGCAGTTGAATGGTATAATCCGCTAATTCACTAAACCTCTTGCTGTTTGGTATTACAGCTCGGTTTCGTAAAACAGCGTTAAATAACTGACACCTCACACCACACGCATAAACGATTTGTATTCATCAATGCCGCGGCGCAAGACGTAAGATTGTAGATTTAGTTAGTTTAGTGTTTTCATCGAGAGATATCGGAGACATCGTTCATGATTTCGGACTGCAAATAGTTAGAAAAAATTAAGCAGATCTTCAGCTTGGTCATATAGTTACTTCGACGCCCGCTTTCCGGCAAGATAGATAATTTACATGAACCAAATGAAGGCCTAGAGAAACCGCTACGCCGCCGCCATTGAGATTATGTCGCGTTAAGGTGAAGATACAGGCAAATGGCCTTGAAGTGTGAAATAAATTGTTAACTCGTAAATATGGTGATAATTTCCATATTGCTCTTCGTCATGCACTAGATAGCCCTTTAAATTATTTTATGAACTGCCGTTGAAACTATTATTGGTGATCCGTCTAGCTTTAAAACTTGCCGTGGCCACTTTTGGCGGAAGCAAGTTTTAAAGCTAGACGGACTAATGTAAATACTTTCAACGGTGGTTCATAAAATAATCTAAAGGGCTATCTAGTGCATGACGAAGAGAAATATGGATATTATCTCCATATTTACGAGTTAACAATTTATTTCAAATGAGGGCGCCACTTCAAGGCCATTTGCCTATACCTTCACCTTAACAAACTTTTCTGTATCCACTTGCATCGAACTTTGTATAATTCTTTATTGATATTCTATGATGTTGGTTGGAGACTAGATTACATAGAAAGAAGTTGAAATGAGGTTTTTTTTTAATGCCCCGTCATAAATTTGTTTGTTAATAACATGCCTGCAAATAACCTATTCTTCGGTCTGAACGTGGTAAGCTTGTTTGTTCAATGTGACACATTGACAATCCAGCTGAACGATATTCAGCTGTTTAACAAAACCGAGCTGTAATGCCAAACAGCTAGAGGTTTAGTGAATTAGGGGTTTATACCATCCAACTGCGACATATAATATACATCAAAATCGCGTAGTTTTACAAACTTAGGTACCTATGGATCTACTTATATACTTGAATTCTAAACATACTACGGTTCGAGCTATGGCACGATCTCTTCGCTTCTTCATGTCGGGGAAAGGGCAGACACAACACGTTACCAATCCGATCTGTCAACTGCTGCGTTCTTGATCTCACTCCAGGACAATCCAAGCTGCTTAGCTTCTGAATTGTTTGGGGCGACCATGTTTATACTTATTACGCCTGCCCTGTGATTCCAATTAAGGGCTCTACGGGGAATATGATCGTGAGGCCGACGCAACGTGTGACCGATCCAGCACGGTACGGTAAAGCCAAACTATTTCAAGGATGGTATATATCTTATAATGTCATCCTTAAATTCATTTCGGGCAAGCTAAAACCGTTTATTGACGTTTTTCAACAATAACAAAATCAGTTCGAACAAGATAAGTTTTATGTATAGAGTAATGGAGTATAGAAAAACAAGTTTTATTTACGTTTTTTATTCCGAAAACCATCTCTAAAAGTTGAGATCATAGAAAAGGATTTTATTCTAACATTTAAAAACAGATTTAATAAAATATATTTAATAATAAATATTACATGTAAGTAGGTAGATACGAGTAAGCAAGCGTGTTAAACCATAACGACGACGCCACGGCAGTCGAGGATGATGATATTGTATGGTTCTTAACTTCATCGACAAAAGAGTCGAGATCTTCGGATTTCTGGTGAATATGGCGGTTAATCAATTAGGTAAGTATTAAAAGAAACCTACTTAGGCATGTTTGAATATAACTACTTTTACTATTTTTCTAACAAATTGTGTGTATAAATCGATGCTATATATTTGTTCATTATCCAAACACAGCAACTTGACTCCGTCAAATTGATCACTTGTTACAGTAAATAGTCTAGAAAGCCCATATCCAATCTCCGTATTGACGTTGTTCACTGAAAATAAACATTCATTTAAATAAAACGTATCAAAACTTTGTAAAAGAGACTAAATCTTTATTTAATAATTTTACAACCATTTTACTGAAAATAACGTGAGCTAAAATGGTATATTAATTATTTATTAATTTAAAATGGTTAACTCACGTAATGTAATATATAATATTATATTATACTATAGTACGTGAGTCAACAATTTTAATTATTAATTAAAGTTTCAACCCTTGCAGATGCAGATTAAGGCCGTACCTAAATTTTCCGGGGTCCAGTGCTGCCCCCATTTTAAATAAATCATTTCAAAGAAAACGGAGACATCATTTAAAATTTTGCTACTACCAAGTTCTAGATAACCCTTCAAAGTATTTTATGAACTACTGTTTACAGTTTATAATTAGAACGTTAAGCTTTACTACGCACATTTGCTAAAAGTGGCCGTTTTTCGCAAATGTGCGTAGTAAAGCTTAACGTTCTCACTTTAAACTGTAAACAGTAGTTCATAAAATACTTTAAAAAGTTATCTAGGACTTGATAGTTGCAAAATTTTAAATAATGTCTCCGATTTCTTTGAAATGATTTATTTAAAATGGGGGCAGCACTGGACCCCGGAAAACTCAGGTACGGCCTTAACAAAAAACGGACATAGGTCCATGTAAACATAGAGTTGATGTTACAATGTACTAGGTTGCATCCTATGCGTCTCCAGCTCAAAAAATCTACATTTCTACTTTTTGAGGTACGGAACCCTAAAAAAGGAATGAGTGTTGCGTAATAGGTTTGATGACTGAAAAAATATTTTTGGCCCATCAGTTAGGTGATTAAAATACTTTTCTGACCCAGTCATCATCCGTATTAAGTATTAGAAGCCGATTTGACTATATCAGGGGGTTACTCCATAAAATAATACGATAGTCGTACGATAATGACGTTCTGTATATATGTCAAACCAAATTGGACTTTATCTTTAAGTATTAACGCTCAATGTTGCTTGATACTGAAGCGCGAATACGCAGTAACATATACGTCTTGCGTACCGCTTTTGGAGTGGGTTACTCCAAAAGCGGAACTGCAGCAGTTTAGGAAACATAAAAAATGTGTGGGCGGCCAACTTGAAATTAAAATTTGCAGTTTAAGTTCCGCCGGGAGATTTACCCCAAAATACAAAATTTCAGACCTCTTCAATGTTTTAGTAGGTGGTTAAGGACTATTTAGGTTAAAATTCTACGAGTATAATCCAGGAGAGGCTTGGGCCTGCAAATTTTAAATTTTAAAATTTATTTTGTTAATTCTCGAATAAAAACATTTTCCGACTGTTTTTAACCTAAGCTATCTCAAGAATATATTATATAAGAATATATAATATGTTTTCTCATATAGACTAATATACCGTATTGATTTACCATCAAGTTTGATCCAATGTTTGTATCCGCCACATTCGAGTTTAAATGTTTCGTTCTCCTTGATTTCGTGTTCTTCTATTACACTCGGGTCATATTTATCTGTAACTAAAATCAGGAAATTCCAATCACGTCGTATCCATCATACATTCTTACTATCGGTGCGATTCCACAGAAGCTGAGCGAAGCTGTTGTGTTTTAACAACCAATAAAATTCCGTTATTACTCGACAGAACTGTGAATAAAAATAAATAATTTGGTTGAAACCAACGTGAGACGTAGACATTGTAAAATATTTAATGGATTACTCACGTATTAAAATAACTTTCTAAATGATAATAAATAAATAAGGGACAATTTACAGACTATAGCCCCAAAATAAGATTGTTTTAAAACTTGTTAAACTTAGCTTTAAGTAACGATTTGACGTCAACATTTGTGCAAAACAAAACAAAGTGACTATTATTAAGAGATATTATAAATATCCTATGATAATAAAGATATTTTGAATTTGAATTTGAATTTGTTATGGGATACTAACTAACTCAAAGATAGTATACTTTGTGTTGTAATAAATACATATTTATACCTATAACGTCTAACGAAATTTACTGAACTATTTTAAGGGTTGATTCAGTTACTGATTCTGAACACCTTTGCCCAAAGAACATAATTAAATCGAAATACTTTAAAAATGTTTTTTTTTATTCAATAGAAACTCAATAAGCTGATTGTTCAGTTCCAATACTAGTTTTGAAGACTAAACATAGATTCAGTATATTTTGTTAGACCATGTAGATAAACACCCGGAACGGAAAATTTAAAGAACATTTTTCAACTAGTCCTGGCTGGGAATCGAACCCAGAACTTCCAGATTGGCAGACTAGCCTAGACTAGACTGACTAGACTAGACGTCTTAAGGCCGTACCTAAATTTTCCGGGGTCCAGTACTGCCCCCATTTTAAATAAATCGTTTCAAAGAAAACGGAGACATCATTTAAAATTTTGCTACTACCAAGTTCTAGATAACCCTTCAAAGTATTTTATGAACTACTGTTTACAGTTTATAATTAGAACGTTAAGCTTTACTACGCACATTTGCTAAAAGTGGCCGTTTTTCGCAAATGTGCGTAGTAAAGCTTAACGTTCTCACTTTAAACTATAAACAGTGGTTCATTAAATACTTTGAAGGGTTATCTAGGACTTGGTGGTTGCAAAATTTTTAATAATGTCTCCGTTTTCTTTGAAATGATTTATTTTAAATGGGGGCAGCACTGGACCCCGGAAAATTCAGGTACGGCCTTAACGATTTCGCTACAGAGGTCGTCAATTACTACCTCTAATTCTCTTCGAATCTTTATCGAATTGTAAATAATAAAATGTTTTTGGGTTTCAAAGCCCAACTTGTGTGGAGCTGTGCTGTATAAAAGTATTGTTACTTGCTGAATCCAAGTTTGGCCTCAGAAGCACTTTTAGGTTCTTGTGAACTCCTTCGGAGATAGAACAACTCGCGGTGGTGCCGTTGTCAAAGGCCTTCAACTCCATCTTATACTTTATAGGCCTCCCAATACCACTACCAAAGGAAAACAACCCTGAAACAATGACCAACGCTTCAACAACATTTTTAAACATACAGGTTGATTTTGCATCTTACAGACTATTAATATTTATAGACTATTAATTTTAAGTAATAATTTCAAAGGTCATTAAATAGTTTGAAGGTCTTTTTAGACGTTTATACAAATCAATTTTTTTAATATTACCATATTTAGTTTTAAACAATTGTTTTAAATGAGGGCGCCACTTATGCTACCACTTCACCTTAAGAGTGCGTCCGATGACTTGTTCATTGTAATCCGGTCAACTGGAAACACATTTAATTCATACTATCGTTGAACATACACAAACATGCATACAAACGCAGGATCATCCAAGTGGAAACTGTCTGCTGAGAGCTGTAAGACCAAAAATGATCTGTCTGCCCCATTAAGAATAAAGACGTAATAGTATATAGTATATCCAACGTCTTTCGGAAACCGGCAAGTTACGTAGGAAACAAATGTATAGCTGTATATAATACCACCTCCGCCATACCCCGGCAGACATGGAAGACTCAAGAATAGCATGGCATCGTCAGGGTTGATATGCGTGCCAATGATCTAACAACTAAGGATGCTCAAGACCGAGCGAAGTGGTAAAGAAAAAGCCGGAAAGCGGACCCCAGGCTTAACAGAATTATAGCTGAGAATTCAACAGGGATGCGCTGAGTATCCACTTTAAGAACTACGCTTGGGTGGCTCGTGCGTTCAATTACTTACTTTGACGTTCATCGTTGTACACAGTCATCACAGTGAAATTAGAGAGTCCTCGTTGACAAATAAACTCGTGTTCATCTCCAACTGACTTGAAGATGTAGTCGGAGGTGGACTCATTTTGTCCTGGAATAAAAAGATTTTACTAGTATTTTACCCCTTTAGCAAACAGTGTTACGGTCTTAAATTATCGATGTACTGGATCACAATTAAACAGCGGATACATCAATAAATTGTTTTAGTATCGAATCGAATAACGTCAACCGGACCGTGTGTTCAAACCATTCTCAAGTGATGTATGTATGAATGAATGAATGAAGCTGTGGTATTAGTCACTGCCGGTTAAAATGACGTTTTAATCAAAACAACTTCAAATAATAATGAAAATAATGCATACACATTCTAATAATTATTTACAGATATAATAAAAAGATTTTACTTGTATTTTACCCCTTTAGCAAACAGTGTTACGGTCTTAAATTATCGATGTACTGGATCACAATCAATCCAATGTGACCGGTCATTTATTATAAATGACCGTCACTTATCGTATCTGACCGTCAGTTTACAACACTATGTATGAATGAATGAATGAAGCTGTGGTATTAGTCACTGCCGGTTAAAATGACGTTTTAATCAAAACAACTTCAAATAATAATGAAAATAATGAATACACATTCTAATAATTATTTACAGATATAGTAAAATCTGCTTCTAATTATTACGCAACTGCATGTTTAAGAAGGGAAGCATTATCAAGCGAAAGAAATCCCCATCAAAAATATACCTAATTATTAAAGTAAATTTCTACTACCATCTCGTACAGTACTGGCAGAGGTGTATTTTTAAAGTACTAGACTTAAATAAACCGGCCAAGTGCGATTAAACTCGCGTGAAGAGGGTTCCGTACAATTGATTAAATTCTTATAGGTTTTCCTGTAATCTACAAGCAATGAACTATATTTTGTATTTTTTCCAAAATTTTAGGCTCAGTGATCAGGGGGGGGGGGAAGGTCAATTTTCGTCTTCTTTCATGAATAAAATCAAAGCTATTTATTTTACAATAATAACAAAAATATATTTGAGATCCTCATAACGAGCCCTTTCATTTGATATATGTATGACACAGTAAGGTTTGCAAAACTTTTTATTTTATTTTCTTATTTGTCCCCCGAAAATGTCCCTTATTTAAAAAAAATATTAATTTAGTTTGCACATATGTGTTTGGGTCATAGGATTACACCATTCTACCAAATTTCACCTGATTCGGTCCAGTAGATTCGGAGCAAATTGGCTGTGACAGACGGACGGACAGACAGACGCACGAGTGATCCTATAAGGGTTCCGTTTTTTCATTTTTTGTACGGAACCTTAAAAATACACCTGCCCGTACTGTTACGGGCGTTACTTTAACCAATCAGAGGCTGATGTATCACACTGCGTCACAGCGGACATTGGCCGAGCTAGAGTTGACATTGTGTAAACCGTGCGGTCAATTTTGCCCGAAGAAGTTTTGAAGTTACTTTTTTATAAGTTCGCTAAAATACCACAGAATAAATATAAATTACATGAACTATGGATTCCCAGCACACCTCCACAAATGTCTCAACAACTCTTTTACCGATTGACTAAACACGAACGTTAAAAATTCTATTGGTCAAAATTGCTATCAAAGACAGTTATGCATGCTTCAAATGCGTGAACCCTGGGTAATATGTGCTGAGGAAATTGGTCAAGGTGATTCAAAGTCACGTTTGCATAATTGGATGCATTGTGCACTCATGGTACAGACGTGAGGGATGTAGGTTCAAATTTTACTCGTGGCGCAAGTTTAACCTAGGCAACCCCATGTTCGATTTCACTCATAAAAATCTATAAAATTTTATGAAACCCCGATCATAAGATCACAGGTAACCTACCCAAGATCGTCGAACATGCATACATAGGTACAAACATAGGTACACGCTGGATTGACCAAGAACTTCAACTCACTTATATTACTGTTTATTATTTACTAGCTTTTGCCCGCGGCTTCGCTCGCGTCCTTTCTTAGCGGAGGCCTACGTCATAACATCTACCTGCATGCCAAATTTCAGCCCGATCCGTCCAGTGGTTTGGGCTGTGCGTTGATAGATCACTATGTCAGTCAGTCAGTCACCTTTGAGTTATATATAAGGTCTAACAAAATATACTGAAACTATTTTAACGGTAGGTCCAGTCCGTGATACTGAACAACCCAAGACCCAGGACAATTTGAATAAACGGGCAAGTGCGAGTCGGACTCGTACATGAAGGGTTCCGTACCTCCGTACAATGTTTAAAAACGCTAAAAAAACACGTTTTTTGTATGACGACCCCCTTTAATTTTTAACTTCTTTTTAATTTTTATATTTCTTATTATAGCGGCCATAGTAATACATAATCTGTTAAAATTTCAAGCATCTAGTTAATGCTATTATAAAAATCTAATTAAAAACGCTGCTAAACACGTTTTTTGTATGGCGACTCCCATACAAAAAACGTGTTTTACTCTAATTTTTAACTTTTTTTATTTCCAGTATTTGTTGTTATAGCGGCCACAGTAACATAATCGGTGAAAATTTCAAGTGTCTAGCTATTACGGTTCAAGAGACAGAGCCTTGTGACAGACGGACAGACGGACAGACAGCGGAGTCTCAGTAATAGGGTCCCGTTTGCACCCTTTGGGTACGGAATCCTAAAAAGACCATTTTCCAACTTGCCCTGGCTAGGGATCGAAACCAGAACCTCCGGATTGGCGGACTAGCATGTTGACCATTACACCACGGAGGTCGTCAGATGAAAGTATTATTTGTTGTCCGTTGAAAGGAGTATTATTTGTCCGTTGAAAATATTATATTTGTCCAGTTACTAATATAACAGATACTTACCGGAACCGAAATGAAGTAAAGTAAGTAATAAGACGAAACAATTCAAAGTTATCACTGAATATTCCATCGTTTACGTTAGTACTGGTCAACTGCGAAATAAAACATATGCTACTCATTCAGAACCGATATTACATAAGTACCTACATGTATATGTCGCAGTTGAATGGTATAATCAACTAATTCACTAAACCTCTAGCTGTTTCGCATTACAGCTCGGTTTTGTAAACAACGAACCCTAATACGCGGGATAGAATGATCGACTTGTATTCATCCATGCGGCTAGAGAAATTGTTGAACAATACTATCTAAAGAAATTATATACAATGAAGAATGTCTACGAAGTGGCAATGGCGAGCGAGCGAAGCCAGCGTGCCGCGGCAGTGACCGGCGAGTGCTAGGAATGTTCTATTAAACCCACTGTACCGTTATTCGAAGCCTATATAATGAGAGAGCATCCATTTCCGGTTGGAGTACTAGTCATGACTTCCGGTTTAGGTCCACGCCCCTCCATTTCCGCTCCATTCGTTGCGTTGTGTCCTTCGCCACGCGACACTAGCGCCACCTAGGTAGTTGGGTTTTGTAACCCAGTTTGTTCGTCATTGGCGTTTTTGATTCCGTTCGAGACGGTTATCTAATATGCAACACATAATTCAAACCGCCTCGCCAGTACTAGCCAAAAACTTCAGGAGGAAAAGTGGTAATATCGGCGGAAAAATACCCGCTGTGACTGTGAATAAAATTTTAAGGTTATTTGAGGTAACAAATTATAATATGTACACGTGTTTAAACCGTAAGTACTTTTATTGTTATATTGTTTTTTCTATATTTTAACTGTGTTACAGTTTATAGGTAGTAAATAATTACTGCTACCTTAAGAGTCTAAATTTGTTTTTAGATTTGATTACGTCGGAAACATACATAAGTATGTTTTACTTTGTTTGGCAATTAGGTCTATTGCTAATTTTAAAGTTTTATTTTTGTTCTTAACGGTTTTCGCAGCTTAGTGTTATTGATACAGGGATGGAAATCTCCTAAGCTTAAACCTTTTCAGTGTGTCATAATCTAGTGATAAAAGCTCGGAAATAGCTTTTTGTTAAAGGAAAATCGACTCAGAAAAGGAAAATCACGTGAGTAACTATATGCTTAAACTTATGTACAAGTGATGTAAACGCCACTACGGCGTGGCCTCTACGTGTAGAACGATACACTTGCAATATGGCCATAAGAAAACGATCTTATTCTTGATAAATATGAAGTTTCTCAGCTACTTTTTTTAATAATTTTAACGTGCTAGGTAGCTACGCTGCCAAGCACTCCTGATAGTAATCTTTTCAATATACTATTATTTTTTAAAAGTTTATCCAAAATACAGACAAGCCTACAGGTTTAACCAGTCTGTAGTATGATAATTCTTGTTGATAACATGAATTTGCAGGTACTTGTAACGCTTTCTTACAGCAAGGAACCATCGATGTACCAAAGTTGCTTATAATTAAAATAAGCGTGTGCGGATAATGACAGTATTGTGTGCAAGTGTAACATGCTAACAGCTGGCGAAAAGCCGCTTTCCTGTGTTACAGATTTTTGGAAAATGATGAATTGTGAAAAGGAGCAATCTCGATGTGACAAACGTAAAATCATACTGGAACCCCTGCACCGCAAAGTTCCTATCATGTTGATTTATGGCAAAACCTGGAGTCGCACTTCTGCCCTGCACAGCGACGTGACAACGTAAAATCATACTGGAACCCCTGCTCCGCAGAGTTCCTATCGTGTTGATTTACGACAAAAACTGGAATCGCACTTCTGCTCTGCACAGTGACGTGAAAAACGTAAAATCATACTGGAACCCCTGCTCCGCAGAGTTCCTATTGTATAGATTTACGACAAAACCTGGAATCGCACTTCTGCCTTGTACAGCGACATGACAAATGTAAAATTATACTGGAACCCCTGCTCCGCAGAGTTCCTAGCGTGTTGATTTACGACAAAACCTGGAATCACACTTCTGCTCTGCACAGTGACGTGACAAACGTAAAATCATACTGGAACCCCTGCTCCGCAGAGTTCCTATCGTATAGATTTACGACAAAACCTGGAATCGCTCTTCTGCCTTGCACAGCGACATTACAAACGTAAAATCATACTGGAACCCCTGCTCCGCAGAGTTTCTATCGTGGTGATTTACGACAAAACCTGGAACCGCTCTTCTGCCCTGCACAGCGCCGTGACAAACGTAAAATCATACTGGACACCTGCCCCGCAGAGTTCTTATTGTGTAGTTTTACGACAAAACCTAGAATCGCCTTTTTTGCCCTGCACAGGGACGTGACAAACGTAATCATACTGAGACTCCTGCTCCGCAGAGTTTCTACCGTATTGATTTACGACAAAACCTGGAATCGCTCTTCTGCCCTGCACAGCGACGTAACAAATGTAATCATACTGGAACCCCTGCTCCGCAGAGTTTGTCGTACATCAATGCGATCATTGATTTACGACAAAATCTGGAACGGCTCTCCTGCCCTGCTTGACAACGTGACAAATGGGAACTCCTGCTCCGAAAAGTTCCTTTTGTATTGATTTACGACAAAAACTGGAATCTTTTCTCTGCTCCGCAGAGCGTACAACGTTGTTTTGTAAACATAGGTGAATATGATGATGTACATGTAGCATTTAATAAAAGCATGGGTCGCATACCTGTTACGCAGCACGATCCAGAATATTTTACTGTCAGGAAAGTAACCATGGAGGAACTTCTGCTCCGCAGAATTCCGGGCATATTGACCAACGACAAATAGTAGGTCGCGCTTATGTCCCGAGCGAGCCGGCTTGCAAAACCTGCTGCTTAAGGACCCAGGAACATTTAGTTGCGAAAAGGTTAACGAAGGTGAACTACTGCATCACATAATTCTCCGAGGAAATCGCATGTGAAAAGGGCAAGTCGCCTTTTCTGCAAACGGATCTGAAAATATCGACTTAAATTAGATCGTACCTCTGCTCCGCAGGACGATTTGAGTGCTTAAATGTATGACGAGCTAACGTACTGTTACCGTGCATTATGCACGGTGAATGTGATATCACAAAATACGGATCGCACCCCTGCTCCGCAGGACGATCCCGGTGCATTAATGTATAGCAAGCCCTTGTACCGCTAGTAGGCAAAAATAAATAAAAATCTTCTACTTTGGTCAACGATCAAAGTAAAAAGGGTAACACTATTGCTTTTCATGAAAGCCTATACATATTAATAAAAATATGTATGTACATAGATCTCGATTCTGCTTCGCAGATCGATCCAAGCACACCAATGTCTGGTTAGGCGTTTTTCACTGTTACCCAGCATAAAAACCTAGGAACGAGGTTGACGGGTACGTTACGACAGTCGTTTTCTCAGCCCGAAAGACGACGAAACTATCGGAAGAATCTCGCGTTATTTTATGGATAAAGGCGCAGTTTTTGCTTACGTGTTAATCCATTTCGGTGTCACCGGTGTCCCTTATCAGATATTACCGTGCTAAAGGGCTATGCGTACCTGGGAACCTTGCCCTCGCTTATTAGAACATTTAATGTCAGTGCATTAGTAATTCGGTGTTGTTTTGCCATAAACGACCAGGAGTTTAATTTCCAACTCGATCGAAACGAATTCATGCACGAATGGTGTAAATATCGTCACTATAACTGTCTTTTATTGACATAAAATTAAATGTCAAATGCCAAAACCGCATTTTTACACATAAAAATTTGTGTGACACAATAAACTTATTCAGAGTTAATATTCAATAAAATATTACTAATAAATTTAAATTAACCACATAAGTGGCACGCATCTTCAGTGGTTAAGATGCAAGAAAATGTGATCACTTGCAATATTTTTTAAACATGTTACATATGAATTCGATTTGAGTGCTGTTCTGACATTCACACAAGTACCCCAGAGGAACCTAGGAGTTCTATCATCACGCTGACGTAGGTCCACGCCCATCATCATCGTCTGTTAAACTGTAAGAAGGCATTAGGTGACCGAACGGACAAGTGCAGGACGTATTATACAAATGCTATTCAAGAGTTTGTGTGCCCAAAATGTTTGCATACACGTGCCTTGGTCACATTTATCATCAGCCTGCCTAAATATGGCAAGCAAACATTGACAATTATGGTACCCGTAGCTCCCACCTGGGTTCACTCGGTACCCGAAGTCAGTAACGCTTAAAGTAGTCGCCGGTAACGCTTGTAGCTACATTCGCTCACTTAATGTATGCTTTGGCATAGTTTTATTTCCAACCAGAATAATTTAAAATGAATATCCCTACAGTGAAACTTGTGGATACAAATAGTATGATAGTCAGAATACGAATATCAGTATCTCAGCAGAAGCATTTACGCTTCCTATCAGACGTACACCACGAAGCATTGCATAATAAGTATAAATGCGTGGAACTCAAACTCTCTCTTCCGTACTGTGAGCGCTCAACTAACTGAGCCTTTGTGATTTCGAATCACCCTGGCCAACTTTTTCATGACATATAAACCCTTTACGGGTTCACGCATTCAAGTATACACACTTCGTGAAAGTTGATTAAAGAAAGCTTGAATTAGCGTGACTTAGCATAAACGTCTTTGATTGGATGTAACGTTTCATGTCGAATCGAACACAAGTGCAAAAGTCTTGCGAGTAAGACGTGATATACATGCGTAATACCGTACATGCATGTAATGTAACTGTGTACTTCGCCTCGTAGTTCTTGTAAAACTGTTTTTGTTCTTGTTTAACAAAACATAGTAAATATTTACACCTAATGTGCATTGTACTACCTACTCGTAAATGTTTAGTGTGGGCAACATAGAAAACTTTAGCAGATTTTTATTGGGCTCTTACGAACCATCTGCTACGCGCACAATAGTTTAACTATCATGCACCTGTTGTAAATACTACCAGTTAGATTAATCGCAGTACCTAAGTACTTGCTCAACAATCACTACGTATGGCACATAAATGTATCGATCTACATGTGCTACCTATGGGAAAAACTTTTTATCGCAGGTGCTAACCTGCTCACTAAATAAGTAAAATCACATTGACGTAACTAGCACCACCAGGAGATAATAAACACGTCGCTCATTATATAGGCTTCGAATAACGGTACACTGGGTTTAATAGCAACATTTTACCTGAAAATAAAATGTATATTAAACATACTTACCTTATTCGAAGCCTATAGTTTGTGGTTCTACCCGGTGTCACAAAAGACGATCCAATGACGAACAAACTGGGTTACAAAACCCAACTACCTAGGTGGCGCTAGTGTCGCGTGGCGAAGGACACAACGCAACGAATGGAGCGGAAATGGAGGGGCGTGGACCTAAACCGGAAGTCATGACTAGTACTCCAACCGGAAATGGATGCTCTCTCATTATATAGGCTTTGAATAAGGTAAGTATGTTTAATATACATTTTATTTTCAGGTAAAATGTTGCTATTCATTTTACTAGGTTAGCACAAACCTATAGGTTAGGTTAGAACTGCGACCAACACACGCACGAGCCGAGTGAGCGGTGCGAGCGTGCCGCGGTAGCGGCCGGCGAGTGCTAGAAAAGTTCTGTCCGTTTTACTAGGTTAGGGCAAACCTTTAGCGATAAAAATCGTGGAATAGTTGTCTGGTAAATGAAATTCGATGTCAAAAAAATCTGTATTCTAATAGACACCCAGTTATATTTCATTATGGTAACCCAACACCAAATCCTTATCATGCATGTGTCACAGTTGGATTGTTTAACGGTTTCGTCAAACAGCGGATTACCGCTACTGTTTCACAAAACCGCTAGCCGTTTGGAAACGTGGTTAACGGTTTGAATGAACGTAACACGTTGTGCAATCTTAGACAATCCAGCTGAACGATCTTCGGCTGTTTAACAAAACCGAGCTGTAATGCCAAACAACTAGAGGTTTCGTGAATTAGCGGTTTATACCATCCAACTACGACATATATACATTTTGTCCAGACTAAAGTTTCTTTTCTTTTTTATTTTTATCTAAAGTTACTAATTGAGAAATTTTGTACGCCTACCACGAGAGATTTTTTTCAATTTATCACGAAGGTTGACTGGTAGAGAATGCTATTTAGCATTTGTACCATTTTTGTAAATAAAGTTTAAATAAATAAGTACTTTCAACTGTGGCAAAAGTAGACCAAAGTACTTTTAGCTTAGAACTGTGGTCAAAAGTAGTATTGACTATGAAATAAATACTGGTCGTAGTTTTAAATTTGGGTGTAAATGTTGACACATAGGTACTAAAAGGGTTGACTGGACCAAGAGCCGTAGAGAGGTGCTAGACATTACATTTTAGGCTTAGATCATTTAATACAGGATAAGTTACGCAGACAAATCTTCTTACAAAACTTTCTGCCGTTTTTGGTGTGGGGGAAGGGTACTACTACATCTAAAAAACACACACAGTCACAAAAATAATTTGTGTCGTTATAAACGCACACTTACGTAAAATTGACACACTAGTTTATTTTCTGCACAATAGCAAGACTCACACTAAAACAAATGTGTATGTACACGTAATAATACACCCTAGTGCAAAAGGATTGAACAACAAAAAAAAATATCGACATCGATATTTCGAAAAAAAAATTTACGTTCGTTTTAACTCTGGAATGTTTTCATATAATTATGTCGGAAATTCGGGATAGTAGTTGATACGTCACGTGAGGCACCACGTGAGCAGTTTAAATAATAGAACTTGTTTAGTATCTATTTAATTTTACAAGTTTTATTATTTATACTGCCCACGTGGCGCTTCACGAATACTATAAAACTTGTTAATTAGTTTAACAAGTTTTATTATTTAAACTGCCTACGTGGCGCTTCAAGCATACTACAATATAATACAAGTTTTTGAGTATTTATTCTTCTTCATCATCTAAGCGCGTTCCCGGTTGAATTCGTAGCTGTGCTGCTTCTCTTCTGTTTCTTCTCCAAATATAATAAAGTTATATACCCAAGGATGCCAAAGAACTTGCGAAGTGAAGAAGAAATAGCCAAAACAGAAAACTAAAAAACTTGTATTATGGGATACTAACTCAACGATTGTATATTTTATAATAAATACATATATAGATGGGGTTATGGGGTTATGTCGTTTAATCACGGAGTTCCTATGGCCACCTTCCAGCTCCATGATCAGACCCTGGATACCATCTAAAGACAAAAAACCCGTCAAGATGAATCATACGAGCCCAAACTCGATGGGCTTATGTCGTTTAATCACGGAGTTCCAATGGCCACCTTTCAGCTCTATCATCAGACCCTGGATACCATCTAAAGACAAAATACTCGTCAAGACAAATCATACGAGCCCAAACTGGATGGGGTTATGTCCTTAATCACGGAGTTCTTATGGCCACCTTGCAGCCCTATCATCAGACCCTGGATACCATCTAAAGACATAAAATACTCGTCAAGATGAATATTACGAGCCCAAACTTGATGGGGTTATGTCGTTTAATCATGGAGTTCCTATGGCCACCTTCCAGCTCCATCATCAGATCAGATCCATGTTGTCATAATATTGCATTGTCACGCGACATACGTATGCGTGCAAAATTTCAGCTCAATCGGAAACCAGGAAGTGGTTCAAATTAAACTTGCAAGATTTGATTACAGACAGACAGACAACGGGACAGCTAAAACTAAATAAAAGCTTGTAAAATAATTAATGTATTTCGATATTAAAATTATATCACAAATAAAACTATATCAAGGAAATGTAATTTTTATCGACATCGATAATAATGCGATGTCTCGTCACTCATGGCAGGATGGCAGGAAAGCAGTTGCAAACTTGACTCGATTATTTTTGCCGTAATCTTAACTGAAAAATATTATATCGATTTTTAAGTAATTACATTTAAATAGAAATCAATGTTAATAAAATAAAAAAATACTTACAAATGAAAGGTTATTCCATCTTTACTAAGATTAGAAGTATTTGACCTCTTTTTACATGCGTTAACTGCACAATTTGGCATTTTTAATCGAGCACTTGTAGACGTCCTTCCGATACTTTACCGATGCACATAATGATCATAATCGATTACGCAACTAGTTTTTATGAACGTATTAGAGCATGCGATCTTATACTTCGGCAGAGGGGAACGCGCAGGTAAGGCTTATCCTGTATTAAATGATCTAAGATTTTAGGGCTTCGTACCTAAAGGGTGCCAACGGGGTCCCATTGGCACTCTTTGGGTACGAGAGAGTATTACTGAGACTCCGCTCTGTCTGTCCGTCTGAACAGACAAGAGATAAAGTCCTGTGAGCCTGTGACAAACGGACAGACAGCGGAGTCTCAGTAATAGGCACCCTTTGGGTACGGAACCCTAACTACGTGCGAGCAACAAACAAGATTTCAAAACTAACCCAACTGCGGAAAGATTCTTAGAGAAAAGTATGTCCCCGTGAATGATATGAAATGTGAAGCACAGCAGGGTGAAACAGCTAGCACAGAGTAATAATATACTTATGTATATATTTTCATCATTTGATACCTTACACGCTATGATTTGATTTATTATATTTTTAACCAACTTTAATTTATTTTTATTTTTTAATGTATGTTTGTTACGCGATATCTTCGCCAATTGTGGACAATTTTAATGATTCTTTTTTTAATTTGAAAGCCTTTACTACCAAGTTGGTTCCATTTTAATTTGGTGAAGATATGATTAAGGACTTTGGAGATATGGAAGAAACTCCTAAAAAAAATCAAGTCGGTTTTTTTTTGGTAAAAATGAATTATTAGATCATTACATGGCCTTAATAGGGCGCCATATTGAATTTACTGTTACGTTACATCACCTATAACCAGCGTACAGACAAAACGCTTTCAACCATAGCTCATTTGTGATAATCATAGAAGATATGAGAGGGAACAGATGAACATACAAAGATAACAAATGATTCCGATTTGCTAGAAGCAAATCGGAATCATTTTCACCGAGAAAGTAATTAAATAATGTGTTAGATCGCTTCATACATTTTGGGCCCTCATTGTTGCACTAAGTGTCGCAGCAAGTATTTTTACGTCATCTTGTAGGAAAAAATCCTTAGATTACAAAAAGATTTTTTTTAGATTTTATGGACGTTTGTACACTATATAAAAAACTATTTTACTTTTTGCTATATTGGGAAATAGCAGTGACGCTATCTGGCAATAATGGCAACACGATGGGTAATGCATCTTTGACGGAGCGTTTTGTTCACTACAGTTGTTCACAGATATATATTTTTTTTGCAATACGATAAAAAGTGTATGGTATAAAATCTCATAAAAATATAATAAAAACAAATCAACAACTTCGCATCTTGCATCATGCATTTATATAAAGTGGTTTGCTGTCAAGAGTTTGGTGACAGACAGTAAAACAAAACGCGATTGACAAATGAATGAACATGAATGCTTCATATTGTATAAGAAACTGTAGCTTTAACATAAGCCATCTGGTAGCAAGGTTTCGCAACTCTAAAGGAATAAAAGAACTTGGACTTGAACTCGCGATCTCGGTTCAAATACGACCACTTTCTAAACAACTGAGCTATTATGTAATTAACTTCGCATGTCAAATTTCTCTACCATTTGATATTCCTATTCTATAACACGCATTAAGAGTTAGGTCAGAACTTGTTAAATAGATGTCGTTTTATTGAATTTGTTTATCAAAATTCTGCTATGTTCTAAGTTGCATAGGCACGGAATGATTAATGACATCTCGTTCCTTCAGTAAGTATGGCGGTATAAAAAATGGATTATCATATGAGAAATTATAGAAAATGTAAGGATTTTGTAGTTTTTTAATTGTAAAATATGTTTTTATAAAATGTTATTACCAATTATAGTGCTATGCTTGTTTAAATTAATTTATGGCCGCTGTACACATTTTGCGACTTGACACTGCAACAAAGAGGGCTCAAATGAGAACAGATTATTTTAACAAAAAAACAGCCGACTTCATTTTTTTTTTAGGAGTTTATTCCATATCTCCAGTTCTTCGTCATATCTTCACCAAAATGGGACCAACTTGGAAAAAAAGGCTGTCAAATAAAAAAATAATCATCAAAAACGGTTCAAAATTGGCAAAGATATCGCGTAACAAATGTACATTAAAAAAAAAAACATGCAGTCGAATTGATAACCTCCTCCTTTTTTAAAGTCGGTTAAAAAAGGGTATTATTATATCAGACCCTGTAAGGCTAAAAATCCAGTCCAAGCCAGTATTATAGATATAAAAAGGAAAACATAGTAATAAGATGATACTTAATTCTAAAGTAGACCCGTGAAAGCTAGGAAATGGAAAGAAAGAGGTACCTAATTAAAAGAAGTAGAGGTAAAGATATAAGATATTATACATAGATTAAAGCTAATCAAATATTAGTTCTTTTGACTGTAGGATTTGGTTGAAAGTACTTACTTTAGCTTGATTTTCCAGTTAAAATTAGTATTTTTGGTAGACGTCCTTGGTCAAATCTACTTTCAACTGAATATGGGATTTGACTGTAACATATACTTACCTAACATAGATTAGATGCATGTTATTATCATCGGTACTTAGTTTTTATGGATTGCTGAAGTTATCAATTGCCTTCACTCATAGGTTATCTACGCGGTCAAAATTATTTTAGGTCATAATCATAATAGTATGTTTGCTATACAGGGTGACTTTTTAAACACCAGCCAAATTTTTGGAACAAGTTCAGTCCATGTTAAAATCGATAAAAATTTTTCGTCCGTCAAATTTTTATTTTAGTTATCGTCAATTCTTTTTATGAAAAATAGTATAGTATCATGGACTGATCTTGCTCCAAAAATTTAGCTGGTGGTTAAAAAGTCAGCCTGTATAATAAACACTACTACACTTATACTCGTAATACCATATTATTATAATACAACGTGAAAGGTACATACCTACCCGTAATAAATCGAACCACGGTCTACATTAGATCATTATAGTTTAATGAAATTAAAATATTAGCCAATAAAACAAAAAAAAATTCGGCATTTCCATACAGAATTTTGCAGCCACCCAGGTGGTTTGTATAGGAATATCGTTTTTTTTTAGTTTTTTGACTGTTATTTTAATTTCATTATACTTTAGTCACAGCTTCAGTGATCTAGTATAGTTATTCCACGTTGTATAATAAATATTTCCTGTTAATATTCTATCTAGATCGTCAAAAAAGTTCATTTCATCGTGGAAACAAACAGACCCAAGCAAACCTGAGTCTTATTACATTAGCCAATGTCGATATTTGTCTAGTTGTTCTGCCAAGTTTTCTTTTCATCAAATTAAATTTTAACCCAAACTCTCTTTTCGTCGAGTCTTTTGTTCGTCAAATTTCGTTTACACCAGTGCTTGGTACAGTTGTTAAAAAAATATAAAATGCCAAAATCTTGTCTCGTCGAATCCAAATCGGCTGGACCCGGACAAGGTAGATTCCATGCTCAGTAGCAGCGAAGATAAAGACAATCGAGCTGTTTTGGCCCGAAAAAAAGCAAGAACTGTTGCTCTGGACAGAATGAAATGGAGAAGCACTGTAACCTATGAGTTCAAAGTAAAGGAGTAGCATCAGAGAACTATACCTAATACTATAGAAGCATAATCAAGCCAAAAGTACGTCCAAGTAGGCAGTACTTAAGAGCCCGTACTACCCTCAAGTTCTTAGAGCGATCTTAAATGTTATTAATATTAACGAAACTCACTAACTCACTTTGAAATAAAAACACAGCAAAGTTCAGGACTAACTCTATACATAATATGTTTTGAAAATACCATTGCTTGAAATTTTCTCGATAGAAAATACTAAAACGGAAAGTATTCAAGATTGTAATTTTGGATTATAATTTTAAACATAAGACAGTCATAATATGTCTTACTTTTTAAATAACTCTATTATTTGCAAAACGAAAAGAACCTCAAATCAAAAATCAGCCTCATTGACCTACCATGATCTTTTCGTCGTATGACGTCTCGCTGTCTCGCTTCAGCTAGAGTAAATTTTTGTGCGTGGAAACGGGAGCAAAACTTAGATTGCCCAGCCTTAATAACTGCATCTCGTTTTTCGCCAATACTTATAGCGGGCGGACATTGGTCAACAGTTGACGCTGCGTTATGCAACAGTTATTTTTACATACATTTCCCTCTTCCATATTATTATACTTTGCTGGTAGCAATATAAATCAATGAAAGGTATGTATTATTTTATTTCACATTATTTTATTGCAACAAAGTAAACTTGAAGTCTGTCCTACGCTGTGAAAACTTCGTTCTCGTAATCACCACGCTATATTTAGACTTTGGCTCTCCTAGAAAAAAGTCAAAAAGAAAAGAAACAAATAGAAGCATTTGAAATGTGATGCTGGCGTAGGATGGAACGGATAAGCTGGGTTGAAAAAATTACAAATGAGGAGGTTCTGAAAAGAGTAGGAGCGAAGAGGTGCATTCTGGATATAATAGAGAATAGACGAGGAAAGATGTTGGGTCATCTGCTACGACATGACGTCTTTATAAAGACCATCATGAAAGGAAAGATAGAAGGGTAGACCAGGTAGACCGAGGCATAGCTACCTGAAACAGATAAAGGAAAAGGTGAACGTCGTGTCGAACAGCGAAGTAAAACAACTGGCAGATGAGAGAGACAAATGGAAGAGAATTCATACTCCACTGACAAGAGCACAGCTCTTAAATATAGATAGATAGATAGAGAAAAGTCTAGTGCCAGCACTGCACCACCACCATCATCATTACCATCATCATAACCATCATCATCACAAGCACCATCACCATCACCAATACCACCATCTCCATCTCAACCGCATTGTTGAGTAAGTGTTGAAAATTGCCCTTTCTACCAGTGTCCTCAGTGTTGAATAGTTGTTAACATTTAGTGTAGTTATAGTGCTCTTCTGTATCTAAGTGTTGAATAGTTGTCTGCCTCATAGTATATATTTCTTTATTTGCCTAAAACAGCATAGTAACTGTACGCCGCTCGTAAAATCTGTAAATATACAAGTATTCGTTAACAAAAAGAATCACGAAAACATGCATGTATAACGCCGAGACTCCATTAAAGCTGATAGAGGCTTTGCTGTATGCGTTCTGACAACTAATATGATTTCGATGACAATAGATAGCTATTGTCATCGAAATCGTATATCTACGAGTATATCATCATCAGGTCTTTTTTAGTCTACACTGCAGGAGCACGACTCTCTCTGTACTACCATATATTAGCCAGAGCTATCAGAAGATTTGGCCTACACACTCCACGCTGGCCAGACGGGTTGGAGAGGTCTCATTGATTTATAGTTTCCTAAGTCGCCTACTATGACATCCACGGGAAGACTTAGAGTAGTCCTATTCTACTCTGCCGGTAACCTAAGGGCTATATGGTATATAGAGATTGTAGTAGAGATAGTAAATATAGAGATGGCATAAAGAGATGGTATATAGATACCTTTAATGTATTAGGTAATAACGAAATAACGTTCCCTGGTGCATTTTATTTGACGTCGATTTCGATCTAGAAATTCTAGAATAGGACCACTCCATCTCTTTTAGCGGATTTTTTTATCATTTTTTATAAAGGAATATGTCTCATGCTACAACTGCTTCCTCAAGGAGAGATGACGTCAGGCGGCGACCAGTTGTATTACCACGGACGGATGAACCGGACGAACCAAACTCCGTTATCCAATTTTTAGTTTAAATTTTGTAGCTAATAGAGATCAGAAGAAGGTAGTTTCCTAGTGGCGCCGCTTAATTTTGGACAGATGGCGCTGGCGGTCTGAACCCATCTCTGAGTTTCGTGGATACCGTCACCCTAATTACTTATACCCAGAATCCTTTGTATGGCTAGCGGGCGATATAGTAGCGACATCTAGAAATAATACAGGATTTTCGTTTTCTAGCTGAGTACGCTTTTTTGTATGGGGTTGTCAGTTCTGTTGTATTTTCCATGCGTGGTATTACACAGAAATGCTTTTTCTTCTCCTCTTCGCACGTTCTTAAGGATCTTTGATTTTCAGGACATGATTCTTATATTATCGTTAGAGAATAGAAGATAGGAATTGGACTCCGGGCTCTGCTAAGCAGCACAGCTAAGGATGGAACCAGAAAATGAGAGAGGGTATACTACCGCAGTAAAGGCCGGCAAGTCTAGGAAGTTGAACGGTCCGGCGCGCAGCCGACGCGGGAGCGTCATGCCAATGCTCAGCAGCACCAGGTGCCGTCGAACCCATGGGCTGATGCACCAGTACGCACACCCAGACGGACCCTGACCCAGGGACACCGAGCTCTGTAAGATTTGACATACATACTTAGTTTTCTTTCCAGCATTATTGTTTTAAACACCTCTTGTAATTAAGACAGGATTTACCCATAACCACCAAGGTGATCGCAGAAGATGGTTTCAAGTCTTTCTAAGGAATTAACTGCTACCTACTCGTTCTCTGTTAAGTGTTACCTATCTATTACCTCCTTAAGTCGTCTCTTACGAGAGAGAAACAATAAGTGGTTGCAAATTGTATTATATAGGTACTGTGCCGTCACCACAAAACATATCATATATAGCTTTGTCATAAAAATAAGAATAAATATCAAGTGATGAAAAACTTGATATACCTAAGTCAATTTTTTTATTTGAGTAATTCATAGATAATAATGTTGTAAACGACAAATCATTTACTAATAACTAAGTTAAGGTATAATCCAAAAGACACAATATATCAATCCCATAATCCCAACGAATGATAGTTACCAATCGCGGGCCCTGTGGTTCGGAATAAGAATCCACTGACGACATCTTCTTGGGGGCGTTTGGGAAAACCTGAAATACGCACCGCATGGCAGACTGCATCCCCATAATAGCAGAATAAAAATAGCTGCGTCAGCGTCGCTCCCAGGTACTGCAGCAGGGAGAGTAGCTGCGTGGTGCTGAGAACCTCCTGCAACATGCAGACATCATCATCGCCCGAGCATAATCCTGGTTGCATCCTCAGCGGTAACGCTTTAGAACCCGGGGTCCGCTAACTAACCTAGGTGATTTGATGAGGTTACTAGTTTTTACACAGAGCGATTGCCGTCTGACCTCCGAAACCCAAAGGGTAGACCAGAACCAATCCTAGGATAGGTTTAAACAACAAACGCTAGATGCGTTCGAGACCCACAGCTTTACGTGCCTTCCTAAGCATGGAATCATCTTTCTTTTTGGGATAATCAGGTGATTATCCTGAAAAGATGATTCCGTATGGAGTTGAATCACCCGATTCAATCCTGAAATATCCACCCAAAGAGTGATGAATTTGAATTGATCGTCAGGTCCGCCCAACTCCGCACAGCAACGCCTTCGCCGATTTGTGTTTTGTGTTAGAACTCATTTTTTTGTCTGCCTAACTTTTGTAAGATTATCTAAAAGATGAAGGTAACAAGAGAACTCGGAGAGGCTAGAGAACGAATTACTAGCGCTTTCACAAGTTAAGCGACACCGGGCGTTGTCCGCACTTGGATGGGTGACCACAAGTAGAATAAAAATTCACGAGTTTCTCCGTGCCTCGGAAAGTTAAGCCGTTGGACCGGTTATCATCATTCTAGGTAGTCGTGAAGCTATGTTAAATGCCTTGGCAGCTTGAAGATCTGAAACCAGTGTAGGTCACTTACACACACAAAAAACAACACAGGATAACTTAGTAGGTAGGTACTCACTGTTTTCAGCCTCACAGCGACTGTACACAGTGTCAGAGTGACATCCAAATAATATATGCCCATGATATTTTGTAACAGTTTCCCAAAATCTTTGACAATGCTGCAGAACAGATGAACAAATTAGCTATGTCATACATAAAGCTGATATTACGTATAAGTACATCCATATTCTTCCAGTCTAAGTTTTCATTCTACATCATTCTCCAACATAAACGTAAGTAACTGCTTTATCTTCTACAGCGCGAAAGGCGCTTCAAATTAACCTATACCACAGCCTATACATATATATACATAATATATATTACTACTTATACATATAATATACACGTATTTACATTTACACAAATAAATACTCATAAATACCTACATAAACTACAAACGTGAGATAATGACTAGTTCTCTTACAACAAATTACCAGAAAGGTGCGTGTGGACCTTCTTCTTAAATCTATTGATGTCCGCAGGTGAAAAGTATTTCGGCTTTAAAGTGGAACTGGGTGGGACACCTGGCTCGAAGGAACGATGGAAGGTGGAGTAAGGTCGTCACCGAATGGTATCCTAGAAATTCGAAATGTAGTGTAGGACATCCGGCGGCTAGGTAGGTTGATAACATCAGGCAGGTTGCTGGGAGGAACTGGATTGCGATGGCCAGTGATAGTGCAGGATGGCGCAGACAAAAGGAGGCTTATGCCCAGCAGTGGGTACTTGAAGGCTGTTGATGATGATGTCCTCAGGTAAGGCATTCCAGAGAATGATATATTTCGCTGGTCGGGGATTAAAAACAGGATTGTACCTAAGTTTATAAGGCATCTTGCAATTGCAAATGCAACCACTCAGTACAAGTATTGTACTTACTTCATCAGAATAATTGAGGATCGATGACTTTGTTTGATGCGATACATCGCTCGCGCATCTCTCCGTCTTACAACGTCACACTTTCGACTCTTGCCGGCTATGTTCTCACAGTAGCGACGTAGGAGAAGAAACTGGCCTGCGGTGAATATCATGACGCCCGCCGACGAGCGGTCAAATGTCAGGTGGACCGCCACGCAGTACACGGCAGCGACGCACTCTAGCAAAATGGTCACCACATATCCTGCTATATGCACTTCGTCCAGCGGCGACCAGCAAGGCAAAATATGCGGAGAATCTGGACACTGGCCAGTCAGTCTCATGTAAATATACTCTATGAACGGTGACAAGATAAATCCTACTGCCGTCGACTTGTACACACGAGCCAGCAGAGCTGAAGTCGCCTCTGATTGACTCGTGTATTCCTCAACGAAAGTATCTACGTTCAAAGTGTCATCGTCTGAGTCGTATTCCTCGGCAGGTTTTTGGTTTCCGTTATGACTGTTTTCTAGTTGTTTCATAAGGGAGATTATATTCAGCCAGCGTATCCGGCTTATCCTCAGGGAAAACAGCTTAAGCAAGCCCATGGAACAGAAGCTAAGGACGCTGAAGCACTCGAACAAGCGCTCGCTGTCCTGGGCCGTGAGCAAGCCCACGGTCTGCAGGCTGCAGCAGGCCACGAAGATCACAGTCGCTATGTTAGCCCACCAAGCAACGTCGCCGCAGTCTACATCAGAGCTAAGTCCAACTGCTTCTATGAACCCAGTGATCGTACTAGGCAAGCTTTTCTGCAAAATTAAATAATTGACTTTTTTATTCATTTATATTCTCTAGCATTTTAACTTATATCTAGGAAAAAATAATACCAACTTTAGAAGTTTTTATGTTACTATGTAGGTTAGCATCCATTTCTGAGGGAGGAGACAGACGGCCCAACGTAACTACGCATTACCTACTACCGTATAACGCATGTTAAGAGGATACCATGACGTCCATGACTAAACAAGGTTTATCTCACAAAGTAAGTAGATAGGTAACTATATGAAATATTGATTTAAAATTTTTGAATAAGATTTTTGACTCTTTTCTTAGTTCATTCTAAAGATAAAAACAAATTTAGAATAAAAAATCACCGCGCATCCACCCAGTCACCCAGAAGATAATGCGCGGTGCGCGAGCGTACGTCTAGCGCCGCAACAAAGTACTTCCATGAATTCTCTGGTATAAATTGGTGACCACAAATGGTCATAAAACATCTCCAGCTCTTCTGTGCTCCAGAATTTTTGTCCAGGTTGTTATCATTAGATGGCACCCCAAGTTGAAAATTAGATTTTCTTATTTAAGAGCTTAGTGGCTCTTGTCGGTGGAGTATGCGCCAAACTTCTCGGTTCTCTGCCTTACTTTTTAGTGCTTGATACGACATAACCCCTGCTTGTTCTTTCAGTTAGTCTACATAGCTCTTTCTTGGTCGTCCTGGACCTCTTTTACCTTTTATCTTTCCTTCTAGTATGTTTTTAAATAAGGAGTCATGTCGTATTAAGTGACCAATAATTTTCCCTCTCCTATTTTCTATTTTGCCCAGCAGTCTTTTTTCTCTCCTACTATTTCTAATACTTCCTCATTGGTTTTCCTTTCCGTCCAACTGATCTTTTCCATTCTCCTCCAGCACCACATCTCGAAAGCTGCCAGCCTGTCACTATCTTTTTTATTCAATATCCACGTTTCGCATCCGTAAAGTGCTATGCTCCAGATATACGTTTTTATAAGGCGTTTGCGTATTTTTCTGGATATATTTGCTGTGAAAAGTTTCTTTTTACTATTGTATACTCCTTTGGCCAAATGAATTTAATATATAAAAATTAGATACCTACCTATAAACAGCTTGAAACATCTAATTACATTTTTTTCGTTCGTTCGTGAAAGTCGTCAAGCTAGGTAGGTGTCTGATGCCTAAGGCACAGTATCCTAAGGGCAGTGTGCTGCCTTTAGGCATCAGACATAGCTTGACGACTGCCATACAATGATGATGACAGCCGGGCCAACGGCTTAACGTGTCTTCCGAAGCACGGAGGAGCTCATCCCACACCATCCCCATCCACGGACCACCCCTAGTGGCACTTATCTTGCGAAAACGTAAATAATGCGTACCCACTGGGCTGCCAAGATCTTCAGTTTTAATCTAATTCTAGTGTTAGCCACTTACACACACGAAAAACAAAACTTACCTTCACTGGCATTTTTCCCTATTTCATTCACACCCGACCGCAAGAATAATGATACCATCAGCGTTTAAATTCAACTTGGAGGGTGATTGGATCATTAAATAGCTAATTTGTTTATGTTACTTATAAACACGCTCTGTTTTCAGACAATTGAAAAAGTTACGAAGTTTATTTGGTAAGTAGAAAGAACCTACTGAATAAAGGTAAACGGTTGCCCTGTTTTTGCACCTGATCAGGTCTTTATTAGTCCCTACTGCAGAAGCACGACCCTCTGTACTGCCAGAGCCATATTTTAGCCAGAACAGTCAGAGGATTTGGCTTTCACTCTCCACGCTGGCCAGACGGGTTGGAGAGGGTCTCGTTGATGTTTACAAGCTTTGTTTATCTGTACGTAAGTACATATTATAGATCTCGTTGGTTTACCTTGTGTTTCCTAAGTCGCCATCTACGACATCCACAGGAAGACTTGGAGTGAAACTATCGAGTGGGGTATCAAATTAAAGAATAAGGATTACAAAAATATATGTAACATATAGTTTGAAATGAAATTTGGAATGAGAAATGCTAAAAAACAACGATTTTTCTGTCCGATTCTATGTTCCCGTAATTACTGAACGGCTAAACCGATTTTGATAAATTATACGTAGTTATCTTAACAACTAGGGTGTCATAGGGTATATTAAAATTATAAGAAATCAAAATGGCTGATTTTGGCACCTAATTGCACGGCATAAAAAATATTTTCAAACCTATCCCTTCGTTTAAAATGGGGCAGTAAATTTGCAAGAATCCTATATCGTACTTGCCCTGGGGGTGGATATCTCGCCCGGGGCGCTGGTAGAGCTAAAACCGGCACTGGTCGAGCGTATTCCCGGTTGCGTCGTAGAGCAAGAGAGAGCGACGGAACGCTTCAGCCCCGGCCGTGCTGCAGCGTTCCGTCGCTCTCTCTCGCTTTAGCAAATGACTGTTCTGAGCGACAGAAAAGGATAGCAGCATAGGAAAGTGCTGTTCCGTGCTGATAGATGAGATCCAACCCTAAGTGCGTAGGCGTAGGTAAGTACTGCTGTTGTATCACGCAGTCGGGTTTTTTGTTTTTTTAATGTACTTCTTTTATTACTCAGTGTCACTATTACTAATTATTATGACAAATCTAACGACACCACTCAAGCCAAAATCCATCAAGCCGTATAGGCAGAGAGATACATACGTACAAACATATACACATTAATACATAAATACAGTCGAAAAACATAATCCTCCTTCTGGCACAGTCGGGTAAATGTGATAAACAGAGCAGTGGCAAAATGACGAATGATATCCCATAAATGGAAGTGACTGACATGCTGTACGGGCCCCACTTATAGGGATAACGGAAGTAAGCAGTACCTCAATAAAGCCCAGTTTCAAACAATGACAATATTGCCAGCAGCAATTTTTAAGTCTGTACTTACCATTTCAGTAATGAAGCTATTGAATATCATTAACATAATTGCTATTATTAAGAGGTAGGTAATTTTTAGGGTTCCGTAGCCAAATGGCAAAAAACGGAATCCTTATGGATTCGTCATGTCTGTCTGTCTGTCCGTCCGTATGTCACAGCACAGCCACTTTTTTCCGAAACTATAAGAACTATAATGTTGAAACTTGGTAGGTAGATGTATTCTGTGAACCGCATTTAGATTTTCACACAAAAATATAAAAAAAAACAACAAATTTTGGGGGTTCCCCATTCTTAGAACTAAAATTCAAAATTTTTTTTTCATCAAACCCATACGTGTGGAGTATCTATGGATAGGTCTTCAAAAATGATATTGAGGTTTCTAATAGAATTTTTTTTTAAACTGAATAGTTTGCGCGAGAGACACTTCCAAAATGGTGAAATGTGTTCCACCCCCCGTCCCCCCCGTCCCCTTGTAACGTCTAAAATAAGAGAATGATAAAACTTAAAAAAAATATGATGTACACATGCAAACTTCCACCGAAAATTGGTTTGAACGAGATCTAGTAAGTAGTTTTTTTTTTAATACGTCATAATAAATCGTAAACCGCAATAGAACATACGAGTATTATGTTACTTGCTGCTACGGTCTTTCATGGGCGAGTCCGACACGCACTTGGCCACTTTTTTAATTATGGAAAATGTAATGCTTTCAGGGTTCATGTAATAGGCGGACTTAAAGCCATAGGCTTTATCTACCAGTCAACCCACTGGTGATGCCGAGAAAAAGAAAATTTTAGAAGAAGGTAAGAAGTTTGTAGCGTAACCATTAGGTTAAGCTACACTTTTGTATGGTAATACCGATTTTTAGATTACTAAACATCGGCATTTCCATACAAAAGTGTGCAACCTAAGTCGTTTTCTTTTTTTATGTTTTTCTACTGTTATATTAATTTCAGTATACTTAAGTGATCTTATGGTCTAGTATCGCCTGTGGCGAACCACACCACGAGCTAGTAATGTTCCTTCTGTTATAAATCGAAATTTATAACAGAAGGAACATTACTAGCTCTTTGATATAAATCATGTTATTAAACGACCGAGTTATAAAGTTTCTTATAATTAATAATGACTACTACATAGGCACAATTCAGCAATAAGACCTACTTAGTGCAAATTGCTCAAATCAGGCAGCCTATTTCGTAACACCTTCACAGTTTTCCGCACCCGCCCTTTCTTTGTTGTGTATGAAAACAAATTAATACGTATTTGCAATGGAGGTAATTGGATGCACTTGTATGCTTCTCAGGCGTACAAAATATATAAATTATACAGTCACCAACAAATATTCTTCTTTCCACTCTAGATGGGGTCGACACAGCATGTTACCTAGTCGCTTCCATTTTGCTCCCATTATCATTATTTATTATAATTATTTATTTATTCATAAATCACATATACAGATTTACAGTTGTTTTAAAAGCATCTGTTCCACTAGTCAAAAATGCAATAAAATTACAGAATCAGTTATCAATACTAACGCAAAACCTTTCAGATGCTACCTCAGCCCATGAAACTGAACAACTTTTGTTCTTAATGAACTTAAATGAACTAACGTAAAGGCGTTAGTTCATTAAGGCCGTACCTGAATTTTCCGGGGTCCAGTGCTGCCCCCATTTAAAATAAATAATTTTAAAGAAAACGGAGAAATCATTTAAAATTTATGCTACTACCAAGTCCTAGATAACCTTTCAAAGTATTTAATGAACTACTGTTTACAGTTTAAAGTGGGAACGTTAAGCTTTACTTCGCACATTTGCTAAAAGTGGCCGTTTTTCGCAAATGTGCGTAGTAAAGCTTAACGTTCTCACTTTAAACGTTGTATAAGGTATTGTATACTCTTAGCATTGCTGGGACCTAAAAAATCTTAAGTCAAGATCTGCCAGACCCAATTGAGAGCCACCTAAAAAAATAAACAATATACAATACATACAATATTACATAAACCTTCAAACTTTTCGATTATAAGTAAATTCTGTAATAGAATAAGACTTCATTTTTTTAGGAGTTTCTACCATATCTCCAAAGTTCTTCATCATATCTTCACCAAATTTTTACCGATTATGTATTACTTTGGCCGCTATATAAACAAATACTAAAAATAAAAAAATTGTTTAAAATTAAAGAGGGTTGATTGTAAATTAAACGTTAACGTTTAAATTGTAAATTAAACGCTGAAAAAATACAAAAAACGTGTTTTTTCAGCGTTTTTAACTAGATCTTTATAATGGAATTAACTAGATACTTGAAATCTTTACAGATTATGTATTGTTATGACCACTATAACAACAAATACTAAAAATAAGATAAAGTTAAAAATTAAAGGGGGTCGTCATACAAGAAACGTGTTTCTTCAGCGTTTTAAAACATTGTACGGAGGGACGGAACCCTTTATGTACGAGTCCGACTCGCACTTGCCCGTTTATTTTAAGTCGGTTTATAAAATAGATACTGTAACATTTGTTGCTGTCCCTAAATTTGACACACCGAGGTGCACCGCGAGCTATCAAACTCCTACATTTATATTTACAACATATATTTTTTTAAAAAATGCTTACCTACCATTTCCATTGCAATTGTTACCATTGTTGTTAATATTGTTAATCTGGTCAGGACATTTCAGGCTTGATTTACCTGATTATCCGAACAGGAAGATGATTCCGTTCTTTTGCAGGCACTGGTTCTGGTCTACCCTTTGGGTTGCGGAGGTCAAACGGCAGTCGCTCTGTGTAAAAACTAACCTCGTCAAATCACCTAGTAGGTAGCTGACGCCGGGTTCTGAAGCGTTACCGCTGAGGAATACGCTCAGCTCGGATGATGAAACAGCTAAAGACCCCTTCTTGGTCTCATAAGAAAGCAAAGTCTTTAAGTGGCTTCGGAAAGAGCTATGCTCAGTGTTTGTTTTCCTTAGGAGAAGAAAGGTAACTGCTAACCGGATGGGATGGCCGATGAGGCTGAAAGATGACTTCTTAAATAAGCGCAGCGATGGACAACCACAAGGTGGTCAGACGACTTAAATAAGATGCCAGAAAAAGATGTAGGTCGCTTTCGTTTATTCATTAATAAATTCTTGGAGCAGATCGTTGTCCATGGCAAGATAAAAGAAAGAAAAAAAACTGTTGCCAGCCATTGACATAAACAAAAGTTTATTAAACTAGAACGGATAGACGGATAAACTTACCCAGGCTACCAAAGTTTTCCGTTTACCATTTTACTAATTCTGTTTACAGTTGTTGCTAAAAACTTATTCCTAGTTTGTTTAAAATCGGCTCTATATATTTAGATCTCACCCCTAAAAATAAAGGTTAAATATTATTTAAGAAAATGGTATCGTCTAAATGAGCCTTTACTCATATTTGCACATGTGCTTACTATTGACAATACAAGAATAGAATGACAAAAAAAAGCAGCCAAGTGCGAGTCGGACTCGCCCATGAAGGGTTTCGTAGCAGCAAGTAACATAATATAAAAGTTCTAAAGGTAAATTGCGGTTTACGATTTATGACGTATTAAAAAAAAACTATTACTAGATCTCGTTCAAACCAATTTTCGGTGGAAGTTTACATGGTAATGGACATCGTATATTTTTTTTTAGTTTTATCATTTTCTTATTTTAGAAGTTACAGAAGGGGGGGGGGGGGGACATATTTTACCACTTTGGAAGTGTCCCTCGAGCAAACTATTCAATTTGAAAGAAATTATATTAGAATCCTCAATATCATTTTTGAAGACCTATCCATAGATACTCCACACGTATGGGTTTGATGAAAAAAAAATTTATGAGTGTCAGTTCTAAGTATGGGGAACCCCCAAAATTTATTGCTTTTTTTTCTATTTTTGTGTAAAAATATTAATGCGGTTTACAGAATACATCTACTTACCAAGTTTCAACAGTATAGTTCTTATAGTTTCGGAAAAAAGTGGCTGTGACATACGGACGGACAGACAGACAGACATGACGAATCTATAAGGGTTCCGTTTTTTGCCATTTTGCTACGGAACCCTAAAAACCAGGAACGTCATAACTATTATATACATTTCTTTTTATGCTAATAATTATTTATATATTTGAGGTGAACGCCTTATAAGAACTTACTTATTTAAATAAACCCCACAAACACCTTTTTATGCTAATAAATTATTCTTTTGATTCATAATAAAAGAAAATAATTGTTAAGGAAATATAATATATATTTAACCTTGCAATAAAAAAAATGTGATAGTATCTGGTACCTATATGACATTAAAGTTTAAAGGAAAACTATTACAGCTATGTTAGTTTTTTAAAAATGTAAGACACAGATCAGTTCACTTAATCTTACATAATTAACAAATTTTGTATAAGAAGGTACATAATCCATAAAAAGAATTACTAAGATGAAGTTGTAACATGTTTAAAATGGGTATTAAAGATGTTAAATTATATAGTCCCCATGTTATAATGTGTAACTTTAGAACTCTACTATAGAGCGTGGATCGACACGCACTTGGCCAGTTATTTTATTGTACATAAGGTTAAGAATATACTAAACCTTCGTTATTATGCCTAAGAACATCTTTGCTTTTAAAAACAGGAAGGCGTTATTATAATATTTCTCCTTACAGGTACTCTTTAGACGCCTTTTGGGGCTCCCGCCCCCAAAGGAGGCCAAGGAGACTATTCTTTAATTGCCGGCCCTTTGAGTTTTAACGGGCTATATCAGATGTACCGTGGTAGGTGAAAATTTTATAATAAAAGACTTCGGCCTGTGTTATTTAAACATAAATAATAATAATGATTAAGATATTAAGTAATTTAACCTACTAAGTATAAATATAAATAAAGAGGATAATAATAGATCATGGGCCCCGGGCTACAGCACAAAAAGCCTTACACTAGGTCCATCAAAACATACTGAAACTATTTAAGGCTGAATTCAGTCCATGATATGAAACAACTTTCCCCGTGGAACATGTAAGTATCGAAATATAAAAAATATTTTTTGGCCCCCCACACAAGTTGACCGATCAGCTGATCTGAGTATTTCACATATTTCGATACATGTTCCTTTGGGAAAGTTGTTTAAAATGGTTTTGTTAGACGTTACGAGTTAGACCCGCCTGTCTTTAAACGCCATGGCGGCCACCAGGTGACCGACAAACAATTAAAAATCTATTGCGTCTGCATGCTGGCAATCAAGGTGTTAACAAATAAGCCCACTATCCACCGCTGTCCTCTATAAGACCTTTGATCCCTTTCTTCGAAACAACAAGAATGGCTTATTTTGTAAGCAATTAGTCACAAACCAAAAACAAACAACAAAAGATTCGCGACCAGTGTCCTCACTCCTCGCTTCGACATAAAGCGTATTGTAGTGATAACGTCCAGTAATTTACAAATTGTCGCCGAGAAACAAAAGCGGTGCAGTTGATGGACAAAGGAGCCGATACTAGCGCTTTAGATCGAGTACCAGTAGTACTGTAAGTGGAATCGAGCTGCGCGCACGCATACACCGCGCGGCACACAGAAGCGCGCGCGCAAATACTCCACTCGCGTAATCGGCCGTCATGATGTTAGCCGGTGCCCAAATCGTCAGCGACGACAGTGTCGCCTTCAAGAATGGCGATGCTGAAGTCTCTGTCAGCTTGGAGCAGGGACATCAGAGCACCACGCAAACCGAGCCGGATGCAGCCACTATGAAGTCCCCTAGTGCCGAACCCGTAGACCTTTACTTCTCAAACATCACTTGTACAGTCAGTCTTGGGTTTAATAAAGGTAAGGAAATACAGCTTTACATGTATACATATATTGTTAAAAACATAGAAATCAAAATCAAATTAATTTAGAAATAGACCTGCGCATGCACTTTTTCGCCTTAGTGTACATTAAGTATGTAAGGTACTTAGGTGTAGTTATTATTGTATTATTAGGTCATTATAATTATTTATTAATAGAAAGAAACTCATTAAAGCCAGTATTGATCGCCTAATCTCCAGAAGGGCTTTGTCATGTCAAAATAGCTCTATTCTGAGTCAGTTTACACAAATATTAGCATACAATATTATCAAAACATTATCTTTTATGCTATATAGAGTTAGAGCATACTATAAATACACGGTAGATCTATGGATGTAGAGCTACATCTCTTTAGCTCACTGGGTCATATCCGACTTGAAGGACCAAAGTAGAAGCTTATGTAGAAGGCTTATACTAGAGCTACGTAGATCGGATAATCGGATGCATATTTACGTAAAGTAATTTTTTGGCTAACATAATACGAAAGCGGCTTCTTAAGATATTTTTTATTAAAAATATAATCCCGGTATTCTGGGCAACTACCTATGTTACGTTCTAACAGGGCAACTGTATACCAAACAACTTTTTCGAAAGAACGGAAGGGAAGGAATGAAATATGTTTTATTTTTTACTTTCCATAGAAATCGGATCAGCTGATTAGTCAACTCGAATGGCAAGCTGTTCTGTCCCAAAGAAAAACTTGTTTACAGTATATAACAGGAAGTACGTACACCCTGTAAACCTACTTAGTCACATGTCACATGGGTACACATACAGCTGGTATAGATATACCTACTTGGTCACATGTTGCAGCGTTGTAAATGATATCGCAGCATTATTTGCAAAACCGATTAGACGGCTATTTGCCTCCTGCCATAATGTAAATGCAACAAATTCTGCAAGATCGTGTAATCCGACCGATTACTAGAGACGTTCGCCCTCGCAACTGATCAGTAGATTATATTTATTATTATTGCGGCATGTACAAACTTAAGGGGTAATTTTCCTAGCATTTCAGCATCCTTAGCTCTACCATAGAATAGATAATACTAACGTATAGAAGTCTCACTAAGCAAAGAAATTCAAAGAAATATCTACTCAATGTGGCTAGCGATATGGTCTCACGTCAGAACTCAGCACCTTTTCGTATAGATACCTAGACATCCATTGCAAGCCAATTTCGTTCTTATTACTCTGGACAAACGATTCGTATAACTGAATTTACCACCCGGAGGGGCCGCCTGCGCGCATAGTAATAATGCAGGTACATTTTCGATACTTAAACGGGGAGTGACACAGGCCTGGCTCTACTGTTGCGGGAAATGATTACGGCTTTTTCTTTTTCAAAAATAATATACAGAATATCTGTCCGTCTGTCACAGGGCAGGGAACCGTAATAGCTAACAAGTGAAATTTTCACCAATTATTATGACAAACACTAAAAATAAAAAATCGTCATACAAATAAACCTGCCAAGTGCGAGTTAAACTCGCGTGGAGAGGGTTCCGTACAATTGATTAAATTCTTATAGGTTTTCCTGTAATCTACAAGAAATGAACTATATTTTGTATTTTTTTCAAAATTTTAGGCTCTGTAGTTTCGGAGATCGGCGGGGGGGATGGTCAATTTAGTCTTCTTTCATGAATAAAATCAAAACTGTTTATTTTGCAATAATAACCAAAATATATTTGAGATCCTCATAACGAGCCCTTTCATTTAATATGACACAGTAAAGTTTGCAAATTTTTTTTTAATTTCCTATTTTGTCCCCCGAAAATGACCCTTATTTAAAAAAAAATATATTGGTTTACTTTTCACATCTGTGTTTGGGTCATAAGATTACACCATCCTAACAAATTTCAACTGATTTGGTCTAGTAGATTCGGAGCAAATTGGCTGTGACAGACGGACGAACAGACAGACAGACACACGAGTGATCCTATAAGGGTTCCGTTTTTTCATTTTTTGTACGGAATTCGAATAGATGAGATCCAACCCTAAACATTACGTCATCCATACAAATAATTAATTGGTTTGCACTGTTTAAATCCTTTTTACTTTGATTAAGAATAAATAAATAAATAAATATATAATGACAAATCAAACTGATTAAGCTAGCCCCAAAGTAAGTTTTAAACTTGTGTTATGGGATACTAACTCAACGACACTATATTTTATGATAAATACATATATAGATAAACACCCAAGACCCAGGAAAATTTGAAAAAGGCCATTTTTCAACTTGCCCTGGCTGGGAATCGAACCCAGAACCTCCGGATTAGCGGTCTAGCGTGTTAACCATTACGCCACGGAGGTTGTCAAAGAAGGTTGTTAGATATTTAACAATTTATTAGATAAGTAGGTATAAAACATGTAACTGAAATTTATGAAAATTTCAGTTACATGTTTTTGATACAACATCATTTAGAATCCTTGACTACCAGAAACAAAAATAAAACACCCGTATAATACCCCTGTATTGTATAAAGATCTACATATATATAGCTATAATGTGCTAACGTAGGTACGTAGGTATACTCTTTGGTACACTCGTACAAACAAATTCCAGATACTAACTAAAAAAAATCTTACAGTTTGAAGACCAGTGTCCCGTTTTAGTTTGAAAGATTCATATTTGAAAAATATATACCTACCTATAGAATTTTAATCAAGCACTATAAAGACTGGGCGAAGTGGAGAAGATTAATACCTACTTAATACTTAACTGTAAATGCTGGGTAGGTACTCGAGTAGCAGTAGATAGCTCGTGCTGCGAGACCGGCCATGGTCAGCGAGCCAACCATTGATTACAGCTGCAATCAAGTTGTCCTTACATTTTGCACGTAACTTAAATTAAAAACTTGAACCACGGACTATACTAGATCACTGTAGTATAACAATATTATAATAACAGTCCAAAAACAAACAAAAAATACAAAAGCACAGGCAAAAGGGTGCAGCCGCCCGTGCAATTTAAAAATATCGTTTTTTTGTTGTTTATGTCCTGTTATTTCAATTTTATTATACTATGGTAATCTAGTATAGCCCATTGTTCCATTTATTACGGGTATGTCAATTAAACGTTGTATGTCACACAGATAAAACAACTAATCCTCTGTAAAACAGCGGTTACCTTGAACCATGGCTCGAGGTAACGCTGTTTTACAGAGGAAAAGTTTTTTTATCTGTGCTACGGCACTGTGCACTTTTTACATGCTAAGGCACTCCTTTGCCAAAAAACATTTAGGAAACAGGTAATAAGTTTTTTTTTATTAGCTATCTATGTACCACTGCTGGACAAAAGCCTCCCGTCTACGCTTCCAATCATCTCTGTTCTTCGCTTTCTCATTCCATTCCCCTTCAAAAAGTCAGTTTGTCTCTCTCTCTTCCTCTTGCCATCTATCGGAGTCTAGACAGGTTATATGTAATGAGCGCATCTTTTCTGTAGCATACGGCAGACATGACTAGCTTTACGAGTAGTTAGTATAAGGGATTGATTAGCAACTGTTCTTAATTGGTAGGTGTAACTAACTTGGTATGTGAGTAGGTTAGTCCAATATTCTTCTTAGTTGTTAACACCAAGGGCGGATCCAGGAGGGGTCATGGGGGTCATGACCCCTCCTGGGCTGAGTGTGCCACTGCCACTTCACCATCCTCAGCTGTGGATGGTGAAGTGGCTACGGAGTCAGGACATACCGCAGTCGATTTCTGACCTTATTTTAAATAGCGATGTATTAATATAAGAATTTTTTTATGTATAACGGCTACACTTAACTCCACCGACAAAGTTAAAGAAGAAGAATGGCTACACTACCTGTAAGTGTAGCGACAGCGGAAAGATCTTTCTCTACGTTACGAAAAATCAAATCGTGGCTAAGAGCTTCAATGGTTGAAGAGCGTCTAACCGGACTGGCACTTCTCCACGTCCATCAAAATTAAATTATAACTTCTTGTGACTTTACCACGACTATGCGACCAACCTGGTGCCAACGCTGGATCTGCCCTTGGTACACACCAGTAATATCGATCAAAAAACGCAGTCTCAAAATTGTCCTAAGTTCACAGTTTGGGACAAACTACCTACTAGGTGTAAATAAATAGATAAAAATTAACTATTTGCACCTAATAAAAAGCAAGTCTTGCATCTTCCGTATTCAAGTCAAAAGGTGATCACGGAGCTATCAGCACCCGTTAATGATGTTGATGCTTAGTGTGCGATAGATAAATGGCTCGACAATTATAATCTCATTAACGTCCTGTACACGATTGAATTTATCGAAAACTATGTATCAATGTTTCTATTTTGAAACTAACAGAATACCTATACTATTTTAAGCGTGAATTCAGTGTATAATACCTACCCAACAATTAACTGTCCTAAGAGATTTTTTTTAACCTATAATGTCCCACTGCTGGGCAATGGGTGAGACTTGGGTGAGACCTTCTCTATATTATACTTATCAAAATATAAATATTTTTTATTTTACTATCAACTTAAATGGAAGATAAATACAGGGTCTAACAGAATATACTGAAATTACTTTAAGGGTCAAATCAGTCCATGAGAACAACTTTCCCCAAGGAACATATATCGAAATATGAAAAATAAGTTTTGGCCTTCCATATAAGTTGACCGATCAGTTGATCTCAGTTTGTATGGAAAGCCAAAAAAATATTTTTTATATTTCGATATACAGGCTGCCTTTTTAAACACTGTCCAAATTTTTGGAGCAAGTTCAGTTCATGATACTGAACTACTTTCTATAAAAAAAGTTATTAAAAATGGATAAAAATTTTTCGCCCTCCCATACAAATTAGCGCTCAGACAGACGGATTTTGTATGGGAGGACGAAAAATTTTTATCGATTTTTAATAACTTTTTTTGTAGATAGTTCAATTCAATTCAAAATATCTTTATTATCATAGGATATTTATAATATCTCTTAATAATAGTCACTTTGTTTTGTTTTGCACAAATGTTGACGTCAAATCGTTACTTACAGCTAAGTTTACGCCGCTTCCTAGGCGCAAGTGCAGAAGAAGCGGCAACAAACTGCACTGCACGTGTTCTCCAAAGACGTCAACTAACAAACTAAAAACTTAAAATTAGTTATATGGATGGACTGAGATTACATTGTTTGTACGACATTGGTACAAGAATTACGAAATTTTAAATAATGTCAATTTGTAAATTTAGTATGTACCAATGTACCTCAATTATGACATGTCTAAGTATACAAACCTTTTAGAGGGACCCGCGCCAAGCTCAAGCCAGACCTTTTTGTCTTTAAGATAGTCATCGGTCCTATAATAAGCCTTCTCACAAAGTACTTTCTTTACATAAGCTTTGAATTTTCTGTCTGGCATATCAAGGACCGATTCTGGCAATTTATTATAAAAAAGTATACACTTCCCCATAAAAGACTTACTGACTGTATTCAGCCTGTAATACGGGCTAACTAAGTCATTCTTATTACGTACATTTCTATCTGTAAAATCACTTACTTTATTGAACATGGAAGTATTTTTCCTTACATACATTATATTTTCAAATATGAATTGTGATGCAAAAGTAAGTATACCTATTTCCTTGAATAATTCTCTCAGTGAGTCTCTCGATCCTAAACCGTAAATGGCACGAATTGCTCCTTTTTGTAAAAGAAAAATAGTCTGAATGTCGGCTGCACTCCCCCATAGAAGTATCCCGTAAGACATTAGACTGTGAAAGTAACTAAAGTACACTTGTCTAGCAGTTGCTACATCTGTCAATTGTCTTATTCTCTTAACAGCGTAAGCCGTTCAGGATCATGGACTGAACTTGCTCCAAAAATTTGGACAGTGTTTAAAAAGTCACCCTGTATGTTCCTTGAGAAAAGTTGTTCAGTAGCATGGACTGAATTAACCCTTAAAATAGTTTCAGTATATTTTGTTAGACATTTAACTTTTGTATTTTCGAAGGAGCCTTTTACATATTTTCGTAAATATACCTAATCATATAATCATACGTCATTTAAAGTGTTGGCCCTTGTTTGTAAGGTCTATTAAAATAAATACGGACTGCACCGGATGTCATCAATTGAATCGATTTATTTCCATCCTGAACAATTTTTAAAAGACCACGTGTGTATTTGTGTTTGAAAATTTTCGAAAAATATACATAATTCTTAGAAACCATAAAGTTATATAAATGGGAAGCAAAGATGTAAAATTCTGGAAAATAGTCTCCAATTTATAACCAATTTATAAGTCACTTAATAGATGTAGTTGACCTAAATAATCACAATAAATATAATACATTTTTTAACAAAAAAAAACAACCGACTTCAAATTTTTTAAGGAGTTTCTTACGGAGTTTCAAAGTTCTTCATCATATCTTCACCAAATTAAAATGAGACCAACTTGGTACTAAAGGCCTTTAAAATAAAAATAAAATCATCAAAATCGGTTCACAATTGGCGAAGATATCGCGTAACAATCATACATTTAAAAAAAAACATACAGTCGAATTGATAACCTTCTCCTTTTTTGAAGTTGGTTAAAAACAGAGGCCATGATTACGCACCTCATCTAAAAAAACAAGGATCTGGGAGAAATAAGTACCTAGGTTACTAGGTTCGAACTTTGGAACGAAGGCATACCTATAATTGCTTCGTGTTACCACATCACACATTTCAATTAACCTTGGCATGCACATTCTACAACGAGCGTAAATATGTATGTAATCCATATCATTAATCCATGATTCCGGATCTTCGATACCTTATCAATTTTATCATCACTATCAACACACGATACTCTCCCACTTAACTCAGATATTGTACAATTTCTTCGATGATCTTTCGGTACAAGATGTGTCATAATATTATTTAGCTGTCTATATTAGATTGAATATATAGTGCCACGGTAAATAGTGCCGTGTAGTTTTTTTATTTTTTTATTACAAATTTGAGTGCGTTTGACTTCTATCTAGCCTGATGGGAAGCTAAGATAAGGTCTAAGGTGTATCACGCAGACTCAAAAAATGCCTGTTCACTCTTGCCTTGAAAATCCCTAAATTATACTCGTATGTATGGGGAAACATTGACGCAGGGAGGGAATTCCACACCTTAGTGGTTCGCACAATGAAGGAGGAGGCGAATCGAGAGGTACGATGAGGAGGAATATCGACCACAAATGGGTGGAATCCCTGTCCACTTCGTGTTGTCCGATGGTGGAATGGTGCAGGGGGAATTAAATTATGTAATTCCTGCGCACACTCCCCGAAGTGCAGCCTGTAGAAGACTCACAGACTTGCTACTAGTCGGCGATGTTCGAGGCTCTGGAGCCGTCCTGCCGTAAGCAACTCATTCACCAACGAGTCTTCTGGCACGTCTGTCGATAGCTTCCAGGGCTTCGAGCTGATAGCGGGCAGATCCATCCCATAGGTGGGAGCAATACTCCATACATGAGCGGACTTGAGCTGTGTAAAGGCTCAACAGTTGGTCAGGGGTAAAATACCGTTGGACCTTGGAGAGGATGCCCAGTTTTTTAGAAGCCGTCTTAGCTCTGGACTCAATATAGCTACCGAAGTTAAGATTTGATGAGAGATCGATACCGAGAAGTTCGAGATGACGGGTGACAGGAACAGGCACACCCCGGAAAGTGGGAGCCAAGTTGAAAGGGCTCTTTTTAGCAGAGAAGAGACACGCCTTTGTCTTAGAGGCATTGAATCTCAGAAGGTTGGCATCACCCCAATCGGAGACAGCTTGCAGAGTAAGATTGGTATGAAACACCATTGCCTCTCTTAGTTCGTCTATTTCCGGTTATTTTGCCCTTGCACTAGAAAAATATCTTTCCGTAACGGTGCTATCGTCTGCATACCCAAAAATACCGGGTTTTAGCAGATCGTTAATGTGAAGCAGAAATAGCGTTGCCGAAAGAACAGATCTCTGAGGTACTCAAGCATTAATTGCCAATAGGTCAGACGAGCAGCCGTCAACAGTTACTCGAATAAACCGTTCCCTCAGGAAATCGGAAATCCAAGCACAAAGGCTGGGAGGGATACCGTAAGCGGTAAGCTTCGCTATAAGAGCGTCATGCCACACCCTGTCAAATGCTTTTGAAATTTCAAGTGAGACAGCAAGTGCCTCACCGTATTTTTCAAGGGCTTCACCCCAAAGATGTGTAGCGTACACAAGAAGATCCCTAGTAGATCGGTTCTGGCGAAATCCGTATTGCCGGTCACTGAGGAGATCATTGTCCTCAAGGTACGCAAGTAAGCGCTTGTTAATAACACGCTCCATTACCTTACACAGAATGGAGGTGATTGCAATTCGGCGGTAGTTTGAAGGGTCGGCACGACTACCCTTCTTAGGTACGGGTTGAACATTGGCGAGCTTCCGGACCGAAGAGATAGACGAAACAGGCGCGTCAGAACAGGAGACAACTCGGGTGCGCAATTCCTTAAGACAATAGCAGGAATACCGACGGGACCACTGGCTTTATTCACCATTCGCTTTATTGACAACCTCCGTGGCGTAATGGTTAACACGCTAGACCGCTAATCCGGAGGTTCTGGGTTCGATTCCCAGCCAGGGCAAGTTGGAAAATGACCTTTTTCAAATTTTCCTGGGTCTTGGGTGTTTATCTATATATGTATTTATCATAAAATATAGTGTCGTTGAGTTAGTATCCCATAACACAAGTTTAAAAAAAAAAACTTACTTTGGGGCTAGCTTAATCAGTGTGATTTGTCCTTATATATTTATTTATTTATATATTTATTTATTTATTTATTTATCTAAGTTTCCAGGCATTTTACATCTACAAGGAGGTAACTGGGGCGGTGTTTGATTGCTAGCATCCAGACGTGAGTTTTCGGCAAACAGTGAAGCTAGTAAGTTAGCTTTTTCTATAGCCGTGTGTGTCAGTGTACCGTCAGGTGTCTGCAAAGGAGGAAGTGAGGAGCGGCAAAAGTTAGCTTCAATGCACTTAGCCAGAGACCAAAATGCTTTACTACCGGATGGGTACGAAGCGAGTTTGGCACCAACTCTACGTATGTGGTCGAAGCGAGCCTTTTTAAGCGTTTTTTTGCAGGACTTGGCCACAAAGTTAAAGGCTTTCTTCTTTTTACGCGTATCCGGAGCTCTGCGATTACGAGCGTCAGCCCAAGCCTGATATGCTGACTGTTTAATAGCCTCAGCTTTTAAACAGTCAACATTGAACCAGGGTTCAGCTTTGATCCCGGAGGGTCGATCAGAAAATGGAATATAATACTCCATCGCCTGACCGAGAACCTCAGCAACGGCACTTGCACAGCTCGACGGATCGCTAGAAAAAAAGCAGGCTTGCAGCCAAGGATAAGACGCAAGGAAATGTCGCATCTCATCCCAATCTGCTGACTTGTACCGCCAAACCCGTCTATTGCCTCTAGGGCTGGAGTCAGGTGGAGGACATATGAGGACGGATTTTACCAGACAGTGGTCAGAACTCCCAAGAGGGGCTGAAACAGACACGTGATCTCGGTCTGGTTCAGTCGTCAGCAGAAGGTCCAAGCAATTAGCTGTGTGATTCTCAACGTCGGGTATCCTAGTCGCCTGGTCGACCAGCTGTGAAAGGTTCAAAGACAAGGCAAACTTATACGCCTCTCTACCAGCATGGTCAGTTTCCTGGTATGGGAACAACCATTGTTCGTGGTGAGCATTAAAGTCCCCCAGAAAAACGATTTGCGCGGTAGGATACCTTTGCTGAGCCACATCAACAGCCTCACTTAGGTGACGAAAAAGCCTCGTCGTCTCCTGGTCACCGCTATGCGATCGGTAGACACCGACATAGACAATTTGTTCTGTGCAGTGTCCACAAGCAGCCAGATTGAAGAAGAAGAGGGATCTTCCAAGTTACGGAGACGCTTCCAGCAGATGTCATCACGCACATAGAAACAAAGCCCTGCCTTAAAGCGGAAATTGTGCTCCAGGACATATCCTGGGTTATTGAAGTAGGATGTATCAGCAGGGGTAGTAATTTGCGTCTCCGTAAACAAGAGCAGATGCGGCCTTACAGTCTCAAGATGGTGGTGGACTGAGACGAGATTAGAGTGCAGACCTCGAATGTAAGTGAGGTGCACTTTTAGCGAGAGGCCGTGTATCCGCTGTTGATTCCTCAACTTTTTGTTCCTTTTATTCATTATTGTTTTTATTTTTGGGGCAAGAGGGAAAAAAGGCGAAGAGTGGCAATAACGCGAGGCATCAGCCAGCCCCCACCAGAAGTCACAGTGCAGTTGCGCGGTAGGATAAGACTAGTGCGGAGACCGCGGGGACGCCCGGACAAGGCCGCCTGTCGAGGCCTCTCGCCCGGTTGCCAACCGGCCCGACAGGGGCAACCTCAGGATTATGCGCGCGATGGCGGAGCAGCCTTTCACAGATGGCTAGTCTGCAATTGGGCTCCCAACTATCGGCGGGCGGCCAGCGAAAAAAACCGTTGCTCCGGATCCCGCTGCCCTCAGAAACTAGGCATCCCGCGCAACAAACTGTGAGTCTGAATTCGGTACATTGGCAGATGCAAAACTGCGTAGACCCACTCCTCGAACGGCTACTCAGGGAATGCAGGATGGAACGCGCGAACGCTTGGCACCCTGATTTTTCCACTGAGGGTGGTGAACAGCCGCGGCCTAAGCCTACCACCGGAAAGGGTGTCACTCTTTAGCACCACCCGGGGGTCACGTGTAGGGTCTCGAGGGTAAAGCCTACGGACGCGAGTGACAATCGATCCCCAAGAGGTTCCCGGCAGAGTAGAACAGGACCACTCCAAGTCTTCCCGTGGATGTCTTAGAAGGCGACTTAAATTAGGAAACACAAGCTAAACAAAGCATATAAACACCAATGAGACCTCTCCAACCCGTTTGGTCAGCGTGGAGAGTATGGGCCGAATCCTCTGGCTATTCTGGCCAATGATTGCACTGGTAGTACAGAGAGGTTCGTGCTCCTGGAGACTTTTTAAGACCTGATGATGATGATAATTAGATTGAATATTTTAATGCATTACAATACAATACAAATTTACTTTATTGCTCCATAAAATAACACATACAAAAATACTGATCACGTTTTAATCCTTTACGGTGTACACAGAGGACAGAGCCTCACTTTCAGTAATATGGTAATGTAGGTGGAACAGGATCTCCCCGTGTGGTTCTGGATTAGAATAGGACCACTCCATCTCTTCCTGTGGATGTCGTAAGAGGCGACTAAAGGACTAATCACAAACATCTTGTGCTACAATTGCATTTTTCCCAATGAGTACAATAAGTGATGTACAAGGTCTGACATAATATACTGAAACAATTTTAAGGGTGGATTCAGTCCATGATACTGAACACCTTTCCGCAAGGAGCATGTATCGAAATATGAATAATAATTTTGGCCGATCAGGAGTTTGTATGGAAAGCAAAAAAATATTTTTACATTTCGATATATGTCCCCTGGGGAAAGTTGTTCAGTAACATAGACTAAGTTCACATAAAGTATCGTATCATGGACTAAATTCAGCAAATAGTTTCAGTATGTTTTGTTATACCCCGTAAGAGATTACAGTCAATGTTAATGTCAACAGTACCAAGGCTCTCGTGATTAAGTATAATTAACTTGCAAATCGTAAGTAGGAGCATACTAATGAGAACGAGCTATAATGAGTATAAATAACAGCCGACGAACTTAGAACCGCGATAACTGGTGATATTGTTGACATTATCTATTGTCACTTTGACTACCTATTGCTAAAATTACACCGGTTATTGTAAAACAGGCTCTTATGTATTCTGTGACCCCTGTCACAGAATATGTACTAACTTTAATATGTACTTGGTTTATTTCATTTACAAACATTATTGTTCCAAAGTAAAATTATAAGATGTTTATAGAGGTTTATAGTCATTTATTCATAATAAAAAAATATATGTAATACAGTTGATGCTAGTAAAAAAATAATAATGACAAATTAAACTAAACTATAAGTAATACATTTTTTTTCATTCATTCCTTTTTAGCCCACATAAACCCACTGCTGGGCATAGGCTTCCCTTTTTAATATTAAATTATAAATTAAACTAAACTAAAATTTAACAACATAATAATTTATACTAAAAGAAATCAATAATTCCACCTCGGATAGTAGTACCTGGTTCAAAGGTGCCCATCACACTTGCTGCATTTTCTCTCTGTACAGCGATGGAAATTCTTATAATATAAGTACTTTTAACAAATGACGGACTCAGAATTTTTCGGGGTCCAGTGCCATTTGCAATTAATTATTTGAAAGGAAACGGAGATATCATTTAAAAGGTTATCTCATACGGCTATATCTACAAACTTTTTTTGAACTTCAATTTTGTGAACTACTGTATACAGTTTAACTTCGCACATTTGCGAAAAACGGCCACTTTTGGCAAATGTGCGAAGAAAAGCTTCACGATGTCACTTTAAACTGTAAACAGAAGTTCATAAAATAGTTTGAAGGGTTATCTAGCGAATGCTGGAGCCAAATTTTAAATAATATCTCCGTTTCCTTTCAAATAATTTATTTCAAATGGGGCAATACTGAATCCCCAAAAAGAGGCAACACTAAGGTCGGAAGAATTAATAAATAGGTAAATTCGATAAACATACAAGAATCTATAATAGTTCGATAGTTTTTGACCCAGCGATATATAATATGTGAATAGGGCGCGTGAACACTAAACAATAAAATGTTGATGTTTATTACAATTTTTACAAGCTGGTAGGTAAGTAAGTACATGATAAGTATGCATGACAACATTATTTATATGTACCTGGATAATGAGGTAATTACACTAGGTATGTATTTATTTATTTATACTTTATTGTACACACATATACATGTTTAAAGTACAACAGGCGGACTTAATGTAAGTAAGACAATGTATTTATAAGTAACATGTTATGGTCAATGGGTGCCAACGACATACAATCTTTTGGAGTACACGTAAATAGATAGCAGCATAGTTGGTATATATATAACAAATTACACTGAACAACAAAGAAATAGATTAATTCTCGCACCTAAGGAAAATATATGTATTTATAATCTTCGTAGCTAAAGTATAAATGAACGGTAAATAAAAAGTCGAAGATAGCACTTGCTTTTAAGGGTTCCGTAGCCAAATGGCAAAAAACGGAACTCTTGTGGATTCGTCATGTCTGTCTGTCCGTATGTCACAGCTACTTTTTTCCGATACTATAAGAACTATACTGTTGAAACTTGGTAAGTAGATGTATTCTGTAACCCGCATTAAGATTTTCACACAAAAATAGAAAAAAAAAACAATAAATTTTGGGGGTTCCACATACTTACTTAGAACTGAAACTCGAATTTTTTTTCATCAAACCCATATGTGTGGGTGGTATCTATGGATAGGTCTTCAAAAATTATATTTAGGTTTGTAATATAATTTTTTTCTAAACTGAATATAATATTAGGTCCTTACATATGAAATTGCCGTTCAGTATCAAAAAAGTGAAACAAGTTTTTTTTAATGAAATTATTATTTAATCAATCGAAGTATGCGCCGTTGTTATCGATACACTTCCGCCATTTTATAGGCAGATCATTGATACCTTTGGAAAAAAAATCCTGGGAGCGAGAGTCTATGAACTGTTTGAAGGCGGTTTTGACTGCCTCATCAGATTTGATACTTTTTCCTTGTAAAAAGTTATCCAAATTTTGAAAAAAGTGGTAATCGGTTGGGGCAAGATCTGGAGAGTATGGTGGGTGACGCAGAGGTTCCAGTCGCAGCTCCTCTAACTTGGCGATCGTTTGATGTGCAGTGTGTGGTCTAGCGTTATCCTGAAGGAGCAGTGGGCTAAAGCAATTCATCAGTCTCGGTTGTTTAATGGCGAGCTTTTCCATCATTGTTTGCAATTGTTGGCAATACAAGTCTGCAGTAATCGTCTGGCCTGATCTCAAGAAGCTGTAGTGGATAACACCAGCACTGGTCCACCAAACACTAACCAGAATCTTCTTTTTGGTCAGTTTTCGCTTAGGGCAAGGTTTTGCCGGTTCTCCAGGGTCAAGCCATTGTGATGATCGCTTCCGATTGTCGTACAGGATCCATTTCTTATCACAAGTCACGATACGGTTCAAAATCCCCTCATTATTGTGGCGATTAAGCAAAGAAACGCAGCAAGCAACGCGTGTTTGTTGGTTTGCTTCAGTCAATTCGTGCGAGTTTTCGAGTTTTTTAATTTTTCCGATTTGGCGCAAGTGGATAAGTATCGTTTTGTCACTTACGCCGAAGGCTGCTGCTAATTCAGAAGTGGTTTGAGATGGATCCGCTTCCACTATCGCCTTCTATTCTTCGTTATTCACTTGAGTATCAGGTCGTCCACGAGGCTCATTGTGTAAATCGAAATTTCCAGAACGGAAACGTTGAAACCAAAACCGCACCGTTCGTTCGTTAGCGGTGCCTGGTCCATACACGTCGTTAATTCTTCGAGTCGTTTCTGCAGCACTAGTGCCACGTTGGAACTCGTATTCGTAAATACCGCGAATTGTCAATTTGTCCATAGTTGTTGTTATAGCAATGTTGAAACTCAAACAAATGATGTTAAAACAAATGAAATACGAATTTTAAAACAATATTTTTCTGGCTTTATTTCGAAATAAATTTGAATTTGGAATTCCTAATGAAACCAAGATATTTGATTTTAAAGTTGCCAGTATTGAAAATCGGAAATTTCATATGTAAGGACCTAATATTATATTATAGTTTGCGCGAGAGACACTTCCAAAGCAGTAAAATGTGTGTGTGTGTGTGTGTCCCTGTAACTTCTAAATTAAGAGAATGATAAAACTAAAAAAATATATGATGTACCCATGCAAACTTCCACCGAAAATTAAAAAAAGTAGTTTTTTTTTAGTACGTCATCAATCGTAAAATGTTACTTGCTGCTACAAAACCCTTCATGGGCGAGAAGAACTCGCACTTGGCCGCTTTTTTTAATAATTATATTTATGACTTTTATCAAAAATAATAAATTATAATATTTAAGACGGATTAAAAGATTCAGATTGCTTAGATCTTTTGGCTTTTCTGGTGTAGAATGACTCGGAAATATATTAATACCATCTGCTTACAGAGACGGGAGCACACAAATTACAAGCAAACCTGCGAGAAAAATAATATGCGTTCAAATATTAGGTAAATAGTATTAATTAACTTTTTATTCTTGCTCCTACTTTGGTCTCACTTGTTTCTTCCTGGCCACCTCGCTCAAATAGAAAAATTTATGAGAAACAGTGACGGATTTAACAGCAGGCTGAGTAGGCTGGAGCCTAGGGCGGCAGATTTTAGGGGCGGCAAATTAATCCCCCGCACGTGCCTCGCCCGCAGTCAACTCGCAGTTATTCGAGTGAACGCCCAGGCCCGCCACTAGCTGTTTTTAAACGCCCACGTGCAATACTGATTCACGCCCCACATACAACTCTACGGTGCGTGAAGCAGATGACCTTTTTTTGCTCCATCACCACTCATTCACTGACAGCAAAATTTGTAAATCCGCCACTAGGGGCGGCAAAATGTAAATAGCCTGCCTACTGGCGGTAAATTTGTGAATCCGCAACTGATGAGAAATTAGGTAGTGCGGGGTAGTCAATATAATAAACATACTTATATAGGTACATTAATTAAAATAAACATGCAATACATCATACAATACAATACCCTTTATTGCACAAAAGAAAAATACAGGACATAATTATCTTAAAAACAAGGAAATGCGCAAAAGGCGGGCTTATCGCTAAGCAGTTCTTAGACCGGTTGTGCACCAACCCGAATCCGAACCATATTCAAATCAAATCCGAATCTGACTCGAATTGGCCTTCCTAGTGATTGTATGGACGCGTGTGCACTTAGTCGTAAACGGTTCAAATCCAATTCGTATTCAAACCAAGAATTCTCACTTCGGGTCGTTTTTATTTCGGATCAAAACCGACTCGAATTGGCCGCCGTAGAAATTGTACGTACGGCTGTGCACCCACTCGAATTCGATTCATATTCGAATTTCGGGTGAGGTACGGGGAGGGAAGCACACGTTGCACGCCCCGCCCACTGTCCCGTCTCGCCCGATAGTGTTGCCGAAAATATAGAAATTAATGTATAATATCGACAGTGTTATTGATAATGTTTCTGCTATTGCTATAACAATCGATACTATTTATAGTTCTTCTTTGCTGGTCTGGGAGAAAAGAAAAAACCTAGAATGTACCAGCTGCTTCTCTTCCCGTGCAGATCGTAAAAGCCGATTGAGGGAATGGGCGGGAATCTGAATCACATGAATAGGCGATGCGGTTAGCAACCCATCACTATTATGATTTCCCTTTTCCACCTTCATGCTCACCATTACGCTAAAAGTGGCCTGGGCTTTACCGCCCTTGGCTCTGTCTACCCCGTTAGGGATAAAGACGTGATAGTGTATCTGTGTACTATTGATAGATTGATATTATAGATAATTAATGACCTTTATTTAAGTAGGTAATATTGGTTAGGGGGCGTCCATAAATTACGTGAGGTGTTTTTTTTTAATTTTCTGTAAAGGTGAGATGTCGTGAGATTTTATTCAAAATGTGGGTTTCTTACGTAAACGCGTTGGATTGTTATTGTAAAAAGAAAAAAAATTGCTTCGTGCTTTTATTTACGACTAGTTAAGACTAGTAATCAATATTACTGAGAGTTTAATTATAAGTGTAATAAAAATTTAACAATAGACAGGCGGGCTACACTGTACCGTAAATTCAGATTAAATTGAGCTATTTGGTATAAAACAAATATGGTGGTTTGACCAGTCAGTAGATGTATAACGTCAAAGTATGAATGAAATTATTTTCTTTCGAACGAATTAGTGAATGATCTTAATCGTATTACGATTACGCTTAAGAATGTACAATCTGGATTAAATGGACCAAAATAGTATATTTTTTTTTTTGTTTCAATCAGAAAAAAATTTACGTGATATTTGCCGAGCCCCCCCCCCCCCCCTCTCCAACGTAAGAATAGATGAGATTTGACTCGAACCCCTCCCCCCTTAAACATCTCACGTAATTTATAGACGCCCCTTTACGAACACCGGATGTTGTCACTAGAGATGGGCATATACCCGGGTATGTAAACCCACGCTTGGATATATACCCGATATGCACCGGGTAAATACCCGTATCTACCCGTTTGGGGGGTAGATTGAAATATTTATTAATAAACGGGCAAGTGCGAGTCGGACTCGTACATGAAGGGTTCCGTACCACCGTACAATGTTTTAAAACGCTGAAGAAACACGTTTCTTCTATGACGACCCCCTTTACTAGGAAGCGGCGTAAACTTAGTTGTAAGTAACGATTTGACGTCAACATTTGTGCAAAACAAAACAAAGTGACTATTATTAAGAGATATTATAAATATCCTTTGATAATAAAGATAGTTTGAATTTTGATTTTATTTTTTGAATTTTGATTTTTTTTTTTTAATTTTGATTTTTTTTTTTTAATTTTTAACTTTATTTTATTTTTAGTATTTGTTGTTATAGCGGCCACCGTAATACATAATCCGTGAAAATTTCAAGTGTCTAGCTATTACGGTTCAAGAGATAGAGCCCTGTGACAGACGGACAGACAGACGGACAGACAGCGGAGTCACAGTAATAGGGTCCCGTTTGCACCCTTGGGTACGGAACCCAAATAAATTAGTGCGAGTCCTCTAATTATCTGTAATTAATATATCTCAAATAGCCATAACTAAATTAGCCATATTAAATATACAGATATAATCTCATTTGATGTCTATTTGCATATTTTAAAATATAACTAGGTTAAAAATATATTTGCCAGTAAAAAATGTAAACTTAGACATGTCAAGTTACGTATGTTCCCATACAACGGGTAGATTGGGGTAAATACCCGACATACTAATTTGTGGGAAATGTTATAAAAAGTTGATGGAGGATGGAAGAACTCGTCAATACAAATAACTTTTGTTCTGAGACCAACCCCGAAATCAAATGAAATGAAATGAAATGTAGTTTATTCTCTCTATGTTTTGCATGAGGGGTGTCCATATGATGACATCGCGTTTGATGTCTGATTGCTTAGTTTAACATATAATTAGGTCTACAATTATTTTCCAGCAAAAAATGTAAACTGAGACGTGTCAATTCGTATGTTTCCATACAACGGTTGGGGTAAATAAATAATAAGTATAATAATAGTGCCAGCAACTGACGGCGGTTAAATGCAGGCAGGACACATAGTGAATGCGGCCTCTCTAATCAAAGTCTGGCGGTGCACTAACGAAATCGGTGGCCTCGAAATTCACGAATTTAATTCGGATTCGGCTGCAGTGCACAGACGCTACTCAAGAATTTTCCGTCCGAATTTTTCTCGTTTTGGATTTGATTTGAATATGGTTCGGATTCGGAGCAATGCACAAGCGTCCTTACAGGCAACCTCGCTCAAATAGAAGAAGTAATGGGAAATTAGGTAGTGCGGGGTCACACTTAAATACTTACAAATTACACAAAGAAAATATAACAGGACAAGATGCAGAAACTAAGTGGAAACAAAGGAAGGAGAGTTACCTTTCATAAGGATAAAAAATGAGATTTTTAATTTGGATTTGTGGTATGATAATTATATGTAACTGTAATAATAATGCGACTTGCGGTCTGGTCACTGGTGGGACTGACGGGTCAAGGGCTTCGACTATACACCTACTAGACTCCGCATGCAGGGCGAACGATTTCAGACAACACATCAGACTAATACGTCTGACTTAAGACGCTGAGCAGGATATCTACCTTAGTACCGACCACTTCCGTGACTCGTACACATTGCGTGCGATTATAAAAAAAAATACTGTAAATTGAAAGAAACTATTGAAGTAAAATGGCTCCATGTACTGTTAAGTGGTGCGGAAAATGTAGCCAAAAATCTAGTTTAAAAAAAGATGGCATAACATTCCACAGGTAAGCCGCTTTTAATATTTTACTATGCTGGTTATTTTTGCATGTTCAGTGGTAGGAAAGCAGGTTGCGTTGATTTCTTTATTCTATGCATCCCTTTCTTTTTAATGTATATAATTATTGCTGTCCCGTTCTTCAACTATTGGCACGTGTATGGTAGTGTTGTACCACTTAACTACTCAATGATAAATTATAAAATTATGAATGTCAATGATATTATAAAGTTAAACATATTAATGAGTGTTGCATGTATTATATACTAGCCATAAACCGCGGCTTCGCTCGCGTGAATTATGCTTGTATGTCTCGTATGTCTGTTTGTCTGTATGTTCGTATGTCTGTATGTTTGTGTCAAGGGTAACTCCCTTGTATAATGATACGAGTTGTGGAATCGAATGAAGGGACAAGTCCTCTAGTATGTGTCAGACAGTGAGTCAGAAATACACTTTGAACCTTATTACTGGTAGAATAAATAGGTATATTGTGGTCGAAACTTTGAACTGTGGCCAACTCCTAAGGGCCAGCCGGTCTTCATGATAAACCCTTGGCACAGATTAATAAATAGTTACTACGTCCTTGGGTTCTGCGTTAAATATATAACGTCTAACAAATATACTAAAACTATTTTAAGAGGGAATTCAGTCCATGATCTTGAACAACTTTTTCCAAGGAACAGGTATCAAAATATGAAAAATTATTCGCTTTCCATACAAACTCGGATCAGTGGATCGGTCAACTTATACGGGAGGCCAAAAATTATTTTTCTAATTTCGATATAAGTTCCTTGGGGAAAGTTGTTTAATATCATACCCCCCCGAAAGACCGGTAACGCTAAAAAAAATCATGCACTGAATCCACCCTTAAAATAGTTTCAGTATATTTTGTAGGGATCTTGTCAAGTTGTCAACGACTGTCATGCATGGCGTGGTGGATAAACCAATACCCTATTACGCAACAAGTCAAATCAGATAAGTACTTTTATAGGGTTCCGTACCCAAAGAGTGCAAACGGGACCCTATTACTGAGACTCCGCTGTCTGTCCGTCTGTCCGTCTGTCCGTCTGTCACAGGGCTCTACCTCTTGAACCCTAACAGCTAGATACTTGAAATTTTCACCGATTATGTATTACTGTGGCTGCTATAACAACAAATACTGAAAATGAAAAAAAAACTAACAATTAAAGGGGTCGCCACACAAAAAACGTGATTTTTCAGCGTTTTTAACTAGATCTTTATAAGGACATTAACTAGATATTAGAAATTTTCACAGATTATGTATTACTATGGCCGCTATAACAACAAATACTAAAAATAAAAAAAAGTAGAAAATTAAAGGGTCTTCATACAAAAAACGTGTTCTTTTTGCGTTTTAAAACATTGTACGGAGGTGCGAAACCCTTCATGTACGAGTCCGACTCGCACTTGCCCGTTTATTTCTTAACGTCAAAAACAAACATTTTCTATTGGATTTGTATGAAATAACGATTTATGACGTCATAATTCCTTGGAGTCAAAATGGTTGACCGGGAGAGAATGCCATATGGCATTAGGTCCGCCACTTGTACTTTTATTTTATTGTGCAATGAAGATTAAATAAATAAATAAATAAGCGCTCTTAATATCCGTTTTTCTGCATTGATAAATCTAAAGTCACGTTCAAAGTGGATGTGATCAATGACAAGTGGCATTATTATGTGACGTTTTATTCTATTAACAGTACCAAATAATTTATTTTTGAGCCACCGTAATACCCAATTAACCACCCGTTTTAATTTCGGGTGGGAGACCGACCACTATATGTTCGAAAATTTGTTGGAATATATTATAAATGGGAGATTCGACGTTCAGAAAGTTCGAATTTCCCATTAATAACATGTTCGAATAAAATGAAAAATAATGAAGCAATTTACTGTGCAGTCACGTACAGAAAGCTATTGCAGGAAAAAATATATATTTCCAGTTTGCTAACATAATTATGCTGTCAGTGTTTTTTTTAAAAGCTTCCTCAATTATTATCAGTTAAAAAAAATGTGTAAATTTATGTTACTTTTAATTCCTAGAAATTGTGTACAATTCCTATTTAGGAAATTTGTATTTTTCCTAGGAAAGTGCATATTACAATAAAAATCTTATATATGTCAATATTTCGACGACATCCGTGGCGTAATGGTTAACACGTCTCATAGGTACATCATATCTAAATAGTCTTCCACTCCAGAAGTTCTGGGTTCCATTCCATACCCAGCTAGGGCAAGTTGGAAAATGGCCTTTTTCAAAATGTCCTGGGTCTTGGCTCATCTATACTAATATTATAAAGCAGAAGAGTTTGTTTGTTTGTTTGTTTGTTTAAACGCGCTAATCTCAGGAACTAATGGTCCGATTTGAAAAATTCTTTTTTTGTTGGGTAGTCCATTTATAGAGGAAGGCTTTAGGCTATATAACATTCCGAGAACCACGCGAACGAAGTCGCGGGCACAGCTAGTCATAAAATATATTATCACTGAATTAGTATCCCACAACGCAAGTTTTGACTAACTTTGGGGCTAGCAAAGTATATCATCTGTCCAAAAAAAATTTTTCAATGACGGGTTAGGTACATACTTTCCCGTTACCATTCTACTTTTAATGCGAAAGTTTGTATGGATGTATGTATTTTTAAGTATTTGTTGAAAAAGTATTCAGATAAACGTGCATATATATACATATTCATAAATATATTATAATATATAGTATATCCATGAGGTTAAGTAGCACTTTTATTGGCAGCAATGGCAGCCAGCGTTAAGTATAGGGAGACAAAATATTCTATTATATTTTTCCTAATTTGTCTGTTTCTTGGGAAGTTTACTATACGCTTGTAAACAATTGTGCACTGGTAAAGACAATACCCTGTAGGTATAATAAAATGTTTGACACATAATGTGTACGTACCCAGATATGTACCCAGATATAATGTAACTAAACCATTGTGCAACGACACGTGGTCCAAAGGGCACCAGAGCAATCCGAGATTGCGATACGGCATTGTTTCAGATCCGCCTGCCACGATGACTAACTATAGGTATTTATAAACCACTGGATATAAACACCGATCTGACAATGGACTATAACCTATAACTCTTCTTTCTTACCGACACTGGATTCAAATTTCTTGATCTACCCATTGGTAATTCATGGTATGATGAAATATGATAGTCTCTTCCCGCGATAACCCAAGTCCTAAGACTAAGTCACGAATATCACGAAAAGTGTTACCAGTGATTGTTATTTTCAATAAATTTAAGAACTTTCTTTCTCTCTCATCTCAGCGAATTCCCAGTTGCACTCTCAGCTGTAATACTGTAAAGCCCGGGGTCTGCTTTCGGCTTTTCCTTCTCCACGTCGCACGGTCTTAAGCATCCTTGGTTGTAAGACCATTGGCACGCTATTATTATAGTACATTACGATATAAGTGCGTTATGGTGGTTATAATATAACACACGAAGCGGAATTTCAGCCCGAGCGAATGCGAGGGCGTAAGGAGCTAAGTGTGTTTAACCAATATACGCACGTATATCGTACGACGTTTTTCAACATACTTGCGAGGAAAAATACCTAATAAACTAATATTTTTGAACTCAACCATAAAACTTTGATGTTTACTAATGCAAACTGTTGCTTTCCCGCCGTTTTTTTTTTTTTAATCAGCCAGCAGGGCGCGCGGCCTACTGGACGGCGCCGCGCAGCACGCGAATTCGAAATTTAAAAAAAAAAACAATTTTAAGCGTATATAAGATACAAAGATGAATATTGAAACAACGATGACGTTCGATGTCTGATTTACTCTTTTTCTTTGTCTAACCTTCACCTTATGTTATCTAACTATCTCGCTCACACACAACTGTCAAACTTTCTTACTCTCTCATTCATACTGGATTTACCATTAATTCTGTCCCTTTCTTTCGCAATAGCAAATCGTGAATTATAGAAATATAACTTCACTATTTGCGTTTCTAACACACGCGTGTTTTATAGGCTGCTTTATATATCTAAAACCGGTGAAATTAGATAGATAGATTTTATGAGCAAGGGTGTTGAAAATTGAAAAGAACTTATTCAATTAGTTAATGAATATAAACTAAAATCCTAACTAACTTAACTATTGGTGTGATTCATCCATCTGTTTAATTTTTAATAATTAATAAATTTAGCAGCCCACAAAACAATTTACAATAGAAGCTGCTAATACAATGTATATTATTGTATAATTAGTTCAATTAGTTCATGAATTGGTTTGTTTAGTTAAAAATGCACTTTGTTCGCGTAATTAAATCACACACAGTGGCAACACTTCCGACTGATGACGTATTCTTGGCACGTGACCAGTGACGGGAAGAGAAGAGAATTTTTTTTTTATCGATTTTTAACAACTTTTTTTGTAGAAAGTAGTTCAGTATCATGGACTGAACTTACTCCAAAAATTTGGACAGTGTTTAAAAAGTCACCCTGTATACAGGCTGACATTTTATCCACCTGCTAAATTTTTGGAGCAAGTTCAGTGCATTATACTGAACTACTTTCTACAAAAAAAGTTGTTAAAATCGATAAAAAAATTTCATCCTTCCATATAAATCAGCGCTCAGACAAACGGATTTTGTGTGAAAGTGTGAAATGAAATAGTATGCTGATTCGTGAACGCGCTAAGATGAGAGGAAAGACAGTTTATTATTATGTTGTAATAAAATAATATTTATTCTCGTAATTTGTAAAATGATACTGACAGAGAAATGAACCGAGTTTCTATTGTGTAGACTTTGACTGTTGATTCAACATGTCAAAATAGCTGCTGGAAGACACTCGTAAATAAGGTCAAATGATAGACTCTGTAAGTATATAAATAGGTACTGATCATATTATACCCTACGGCGTAGACTAAGCCTAAAGTCAAGAGTCAAAGGCCACGTTTCTCAAGTCTCAAAGGCCATATTCACTTAGGACTCAAAGGCCACGTTCACTCAAAAGTACAAAACTCAAAGGTCACGTTCACTCAAAACTATTTTTTTATTATATCCATGCAGTTTTTGTTTACTTACTTTATTATTGATGTATGGTGAATCTAAGAAGAAGAACTACGAGATAAATACTAAGTAAAGACAGAAAGAAAAAAATTTTATATTATATTCCTCCAAATACTAGAAGGCAGTATCCCAACTGGTGAACTGCAGTGGCTTCAAGGGTCAGACCGGTCGTTCGGCCCCGAACGGGTCGATCCAAACTCACTGCACCAGTTCGCTATCGCGGGCTCTCGCCAAGGGCATTTCGACACATCGCCTTGCGCCCTCAATTATTATCGGCATGTCGGTATTTCATATTATCAATGGTAATTATTACTTACTAGGCACTAGGTGGCACTAGTAGGTATCTACCGGCAGGGCCGTTGTCGAAGCATCGACCGCACAGGCACAGAAGACAGTAAACAGGTCTGACATTCAACTTTGAAATGAGTTGATGACATAGTCAACGTCACAGTTGGTGGTTGGCGGCTAAGAACAAACAAATTAGGTGTAGGCAGATGTAGTGGAGACCAGTTAGAGACTCAACAACACTTATTTATAACTTTATTTTACTTGATATAGTTACAGTATACGAGTATGTATTTATACAAATTTTCATAATAAAAAATATTTTAAATAGTCAATAAACCGGCCAAGTGCGAGTTAAACTCGCGTGGAGAGGGTTAACCCGTACAATTGATTGATATCTTATATATAGATATTCTTATAGGTTTTCCTGTAATCTACAAGCAATGAACTATATTTTGTATTTTTTTTTTCAAAATTTTAGGCTCATTAGTTTCGGAGATCAGGGAATGGTCAATTTTCGTCTTCTTTCATGAATAAAATCAAATCTATTCAAAAATTAATAGTTTTGATATATATTTTTGTTATTATTGTAAAAACAATAATAACAAAAATATATTTAAGATCCTCATAATGAGCCCTTTCATTTGATATATGACACAGTAAGGTTTGCAAAACTTTTTTTTTTAATTTCCTGATTTGTCCCCTGAAAATTACCCTTATTTTTAATAAAAATATTTATTTACTTTGCACATATGTGTTTGGGTCATAGGATTACAACATTCTACCAAATTTTACCTGATTCGGTCCAGTAGATTCGGAGCAAATTGGCTGTGATAGACGCACGAGTGATCCTATAAGGGTTCCGTTTTTTAATTTTTTTGTACGGAAACCTAAAAAAAGAAAAGTTACAGTAAATTACAAACTGAAACTGATATAAAAATTATAAATAGACTTAATATTATATTATAAGAAGGAAGGTATTCCTGCATGGAATGAGATGTGTAAATAAATAAAAAATGAAACTAGGGAAATATTGAAATGAAATGAAGTTTCGAAAAGCAGACAGAATGAGATGAAGTAATGAGGTACGAAACCAAGATGCAGCATGCAGGTGACATGCAGCATCGTTACCATAGTAAGAAGAGGGCTGACAAGATGATGATCATGACGAATTTAAGTTAGTTGACATCGATCATCACCAGACAGGAATCAGCATCTGAATTTAAAGGCCCATTTAGCGGTGCAAGTCTCTAGTCATTCGCATCCCATTTTATAGAAGCAGTAAATAAGTTGCATGGTCTTAACAACACGTAGGTACCATTAGTGAATCTATTGTGCAAGAGACAGTGTTACAGAATTAATATACGTACGAGAACCTACCCTTTCCGCGAGATGATGTTCCTAAGCTGAGTGTCCCCCTCAAATCGGTATAATATGGATAGATATTAAATAACTGTAGCTACGAATCTGACAAAGCTTGACAACTGCTTTTGATACGATGATATGATACTATATTATTATATTATATATTATGTATATATTTTTTCTAATCCAAGATCTCCTGAATATCTTAAATGCAAATTTCAATTTCTTTCCGACACTCATGATCGGCAGCTTCGTTCTACTTATACCCGTCTCCTTAGTATTCCTCTTCATCGCACAAATTTTATCGCAAACTCTTTTACTGTTCAAGCTTCACGACTCTGGAATGCTTTGCCCGTTGACATCAAAGAAATTTCCACAAAATTTTCCTTTAAGAGAAGAGTACACTGTCATCTTCTACGAGTAAATTAGTCTCATTTTCTTATCTACATCATCATTCATTGTAGGTATGTGTGTATTTGTATTTATTTAATTATGTATATATATGTATATTTTATATGTATGCGTATATATATCTCTTTATTATGAGTATATATGCATGTATGTGTATTATTTGGTATAAGTATGTAATTATTTAATTATTTTGCGCCGCAACGAATTATCTGTTTATCCCTATGGTTGACTGGGAGAGAACGCTTTTAGCGTTAAGTCCGCCAATTGTAAGACAATTTCATTGTTGAACAATAAAGTTTAAAAATAAATAAATATATTTTATGACAAATACATACATCTAATAGATAAGCACCCCAGGCCCAGACAATTTGAAAAAGGCCATTTTCCAACTTGCCCTGGCTGAGGATCAAATGTGATTTTACTTTCGACGATATAATGAATGTAGCACCTGAATATTCCTCAGGTTCTTTGAACTCATTTGTCCAATTTTCAAGATCATGATTGTAAAAATATTCAGAATTATGCTATTTTTGACATCAATTCTGATGTCAAACTATGTGTACTATAGAATCCAGGGATTGACAACTGCTCCCCTTCTACGCTTATTCCTATTTGCATCCCAAGCTGTGCTACTTCGGAGCCCGGTGTGTACTTTCCGGGTTTTGCTTTCGTCAAGTTTCGGCATCTTGAAACTAGGCAACAGTGCAAGGCTCTACTCACACATTCATTAGCAAAAAAAAAAGACCAGCAATTTTAGAATAATTTAAGTGATGTGCGATATCAATGTCTTTTCCGAATGATCAACATGAACCAATTGAGTAATCAGCTGACGTCAGAGGTCAGCGACCGGCTTTTTGCACAAAACACAAGTGTTCCACGCACGTGCGCAGGCGCTTCGCTTTGTTTGTGTTGAGAGGTTTGTTTCCTGCCGCGCACGCGATGTCAGTCCTTACTTCCTGTATTCTGTATTTCGTGTTCTACATGATATTAAAATCCGCATTGAATTCGTGAAGCAGTTAAGAAGTATTCGTAGATAACGGACGTACAGAAAAAGGCCAATCACGATATCATTTTATTACGTAGGTACTTAAATATTTATGCCAACAATACCATAAATATTATTTTAGATTGGGGATGTGTTATTCAAATAATTCGGATCCATAAAGATTACAAAGCTAAAACAGTACTAAGCGAATGTAAAAATGTATGAAATAAATTTGTCTAGGGATTTTTGTTCTTGGCTTTTCCTTCTCCACTAGGCACGGTCTACGGCACTCTTGGTTGGCTCTCTCTCTCTTTTTCTCTTATCGAGATGTTAATAGTTAACACTAGTGTCACATTTATCGATCAGTAATAGTTTTTTCTATTCTGTTGTAAATGTTAAATGTAACCAACGCAACTCAATGAATGTCACCTAGTGGCAACAGCATGACAACAGTCATTACTACACACTAGTGAACTATAGTATGCAGGTTCCCTCAAGACATTTACCTTCGCCGAAAGTAAGAGTATTCTTTCACCGTTCTCTTATTTTCTGATAATTTCGTAGAGAAACACTCTCAGGAAAGGTCTCAAAACAACAGCTACATTACAACAATTAACAACGCAGATAATGTCGGACAATAAACAATGTCTTATCAACCGTACATTACAAACTTCGCGGTAAATATTTGTTAATCAACAATTTGTTAATCGGTCGTGTACTCGTACTAAATACTCATGCCGAAACGTAGGTAAAACTTGTGTAGTAAGAACCCGTAGAACTTAGGGTCGCGAGACCAGAACCAATGGAAAATGTTCGGATTTTAAACTTTTATACCTATACTTCCATGCTGGTCTGTAAAAAAAGATTTTTAATCTATGTTATGATTGTTATGAATATAAAATTTCGGATCTGGAATCCTTACGGATAAGGATATAGAAATAATATTGAGCCGGTTTCAGATACAACGGATATGAAATGATTTCAGATTGTCCGTTAGTTTCGGTTACGGATATTAATTAACATTGAAATAGGTAATTTTTATTTATATAATTGTACCTATACCGATAATTTGAAATATACTAAAGATGAACCTAATACCTAATATAAAGATGAGCATATTTTGAAAACAAATAGGATTTTGATATCACTAGACAGATACCTACACTATCTCTATCTCTTTTGATGTGACGTTAACGGAATGACATTTGTTGGTAAAACACATCACATGTCTCATCTCCAATGGAGTGTCGGCCTTTGGCTCCCGCTCGCTGGCCATGCCTTGCTAATCGCATCCTCTGACGCACGTAGGGTTATCGAGGGTCGGGCGCGGAAACCCTGCCGCTAATAGGTCACTTGCAGAACGAGGACGGAACTTGCCATGTTCTATTACCTTTGGATACACACCTTTCAATCATCATCATCATTATCTGAGCGTATTCCCGGTTGTATCCTCAGCGGTAACACTTCAATGCCCGGGGTCCGCTACGTAAACCTAGGTGATTTGACGAGGTTACTGGTTTTTACACAGAGCGACTGCCGTCTGGCTGACCTCTGCAACCCAATGGGTAGACCAGAACCAATGCTAGGATAAGTTTAAACAAATGCTAGATGGTGTTTGGGAACCAAAAGCTTTACGTGCCTTCTGAAGCACGGAATCATCTTTCTTTTCGGATCATCAGGTGACTCAAGCCTTTAATATCCTAACTAGACTAGAAACAATTTTTCACAACGTATGCTTACTAGTGGGATTTAAAGGCAAGGCCTTACCATTGGACCAGGGTGGCAGTCAACACCTTTCAATATCCCGTCTTTAACTACGAGTACCTTTCTTTTCTAGACCGCTAGGGTGTAGGCCTCCTCCAGACAATTCATTGTTTCTCGATCTTGAGCAACTTCAATCCACCTTCTGTTGTCTTTTTGATGTCATCCTACCAACGCATCTGCGGTCTTCCTTGTGGGCGTTTTTCTCCCCACGGTATCCAAACAACGCTTTATTCTACAAATATAAAATGCATATCAATGGTCACCTATAGAAGACCGTGCAAAATAGACAATGACACTTACTTAGCCTTTTGCTCACGGGATACCTCGAATAGTCTATTATTTTTGCTATGTATTTGAGCAAATTGTCGGCTGAAGGACCCACCTCTCGAAATGGACCAACAATTTAGTTTTGCCCTATGTCTACATATTTGCGCCTTTTGAGGCTATTTTGCGCGGCTGCTGTTGCGCCAGCAAAAAATTGACAGTAATCATGATTATGGCAGGTGCCAAAGTCCCTATTGCAATAACCCAGTATCAATCCAACCTAACCCCTCACTATAACCCGTTTTTGCTACAATAGATCCTTCTGCTGAAACCTGTTCAAGTTCAAGGGTATATTTAAGAATGGTTTAATGGTTTGTTCGGAAGCGCCACATGACATCAACTTCTTCAAAGGGCCTTTACCTCCTCGACCGGGTTGAAAAGATCTGAAAATTCAAAGGAGCTACAAATATACTACAAATTAATATAATTTATACAATGAAACAATAGATTTAAGACCTTGAAAATTTAATTACACGATGGATATATTACCATGACATACTACTGACATAAACATCGAATATACAGATGACTACATTGCCTAAGTTCTTACCTACGAGTAGGATATTTTAACGTAAAACTAAACCGCTAGCTAGACGTCGGCAAGGTTGGATTATATGCGTACTGGGGTCTCACAACGAAAGAAAAGTCTGTCAGCAGACCTGACCTCGGAAGCAACATACCTCTGGACACAATGCAACTGGGAACGCGATAAGATGAAAGAGAGAGAGAGATACCTGTAACGTATAGAATATCATAACCAAAGTTTAAAGTTATTCTTAGCACAGACCAAGAAGACCAGAAGTGACACTCAATACTCAATATTTTATTGCAAACCATAAAGTAGGTACATAAGATAACAACAATACGCCACTTTTGGCAAAAATGCGAACTAAAGCTTACTGTTCCCACTTTAAACTGTAAACAGTGGTTCATAAAATAGTTTAAAGGGTTATCTAGGTTTTACTAGCTCAAAATTTTAAATGATATCTCCGTTTCCTTACAAATAATTTATTTCAAATGGGGGCAGCACTGGACTCCGTGTATCGTCTTAGAATCATTTATGGACCCTGTCAGGCACGGCAATTTGGTTAGCGAAAAAGAAGGTCGCACTCAAAAGGTAATTTAGATCGACTTTAAATCGATCGAATCGATTTTAAATTAGTTAACTTAACACTCGAACGTATTGATCACAGATACGCAATTACAGATTGTTTCTGGGTCAGATCAGTAATTCTTGCAAGATTGTCGATAAAATAAATTAGGTAAACAGATACAGATAGCAACTTTCGTCACTTCCATTATCAATTCAATATACCTACCTAAGTACAGCAAACTGTTTTTATCGAGGAATAGGTATAACTATTGCGCGCGTGGTCAAAGGTTATTTGATAATCCCACGGGAACTTCTACCGGATATTTGTCAAGTTTAGATTCGGTTAGAGCAAAATCTGGCGATTCGAATTTTTCTGGTTGATTTTAAAACACCTTCTATACGATGGTATATCAATCATTACCCCTAACACAACAAACAATTATTTGTTTGTTTGTTATAACTTTATTGTACACAAAGAACAAATACAAATTACACGTTACATCAAGATATCAATAGGTACAAAGGCGGACTTATCCCAGATTGGGATCTCTTCCAGTCAACCTTGAATTGAAAGAAACATTTACAACACAGGGTAGAGAGTGGGTACAATACACAACAGAAAACCAAAAATGAGGTGGAGGTATAGGCAAATGACCTTGAAGTGGCGCCCTCACTTGAAATAAATGATTAACTCGTAAATATGGAGATAATTTCCATATTGCTCTTCGTCATGCACTAGATAGCCCTCTAATACTATTTTTGTTCTACATTTCTAATACATAGCCAATATAATACATCAAACTTAGAAAATGAAATTTTAAAATAGGTATAAATATATATACACTTAAAAATATATAGTAAACTACATGCATTCATCAACTTAACTAAACAATTATGTCAAACATTTCGTGTAACACACGCGAGTTGTTGAATTACACCAGACTCCGCAACCTGCGAGAAGGAACTGCGTTCTAACATTGAAACATGGCATTTGTTTGTTCCAGGTTCGAAGCAGATCCTCCACGGCGTTCACGGTAGGCTGCGGCCAAAGCAGCTCATCGCCATCATGGGGCCGTCTGGAGCGGGCAAGTCTACCTTACTGGACGTGCTCTCTGGGTACAGGATCAGTGGCGTCGGCGGAGCAGTGTTTATCAATGGAAGAGGGCGGATTATGAGTAAGTCTACCTCATCGCGAGGCCGTATGGTTTCCGGCCTAGGATAGGACCATTCCAGCTCTTTCAATAAAAAATATTACAAAATAGAAATTTAATACCTACAGTATTTAACACAATTAACTTTTTTAATGCCAACAAGAGACTACAATAAAATGTAGAAATGGTAGATTTTGTTTCAAAGGCGGTAATATTTTTAAGGCGAGGGCGCTACTTTGAATCCAAAGCGAAACGTTGGATTCATATCGCCCAAAGGAAAAATATTACCGTACACCGAGTACTCATCTACTTTTGAGAAAAAATTTGTTCTTTTGGCAAAAACGCAACACTGAATAAACAGGCAAGTGCGAGTCGGACTCGTACATGAAGGGTTCCGTACCACCGTACAATGTTTTAAAACGCTGAAGAAACACATTTCTTGTATGAGGACCCCCTTTAATTTTTAACTTTATTTTATTTTTAGTATTTGTTGTTATTGTGGTCATGCGAGTAGTAATACATAATTAGTGAAAATTTCAAGTATCTAGTTAATCCATTATAAAGATCTAGTTAAAAACGCTGAAAAAACACGTTTCTTGTGTGACGACCCCCTTTAATTTTTAACTATTTTTAGTATTTTTTGTTATAGCCGCCACAGTAATACATAATCGGTGAAAATTTCAAGTGTCTAGCTATTACGGTTCAAGAGATAGAGCCCTGTGACTGACGGACAGACAGACAGACGAACAGACAGACGGACAGACGGACAGACAGCGGAGTCACAGTAATAGGGTCCCGTTTGCACCCTTTGGGTACGGAACCCTAAAAACGGCAAAATCTCAAACATAAACTTAACGTTCTCACTTTAAACTGTAAACAGTGGTTCATAAAATAGTTTGAAGGGTTATCTAGGTTTTAGTAGCTTAAAATTTTAAATGATATCTCCGTTTCCTTACAAATAATTTATTTTAAATGGGGGTAGCACTGGACTCCGTGTATCGTCTTAAAGAATATAGTTTACATGAATTTTTTGGGGTCCAGTGCTTGAACAATTTGAAATAAATAATTTCAAAGGAAACTGAGATATCATTTAAAATTTTGTCTTTGCGAAGCCCTAGATAATCCTTCAAACTATTTTAAAATTCTTCGCAATTTTGCCAATATTGGCACTTTACTGGCGATGGCGTCCTCACAAGGTATATTTTGCAAATACTTATATTACGCAAAAATGTGGTAAAATCAGACTTATATTTTTAACTATGCAATTATGTATCTTTAAAATAAATAATAAAAATGAATAGTCGACGAGTCGTTTTTATATATTTTTTTATTAATTTCTAAATTAAAATTAAGGTGAATTAAAAAAAAACCTGAGACAAAAACTAAAAAAATACAATTTTTGTACTCCCTCTAAAACATTACCTCTCGGCATAGAGGCCAAAAGGCTGGCAGCATTGCCACGTTGCATGGTAATGCTGATTCTTTGTGCCAGATAAATAGTTTCCAGCCCTTTGGTCAATGTTCTATTATATTTTATCATCACTCAAGTTTATTTATTTATTTATTAAAATCTTTATTGACCACAATGATACAAAAGGTAGTGCATTCTCTACCAGTCAACCTTTAGGAAAAACAGAAATTATTTAATTAATTAATTAGTTTACGAGTTCGTAGTGTTGGAGCTGGTATCCAAATTAGGGAATGTGGTAAAAAAAACCACCATCTTAGCTATAAGAAGAGCTATAACATGAATAGCCTATTGACTTGCAAAAATGCGTCATCATTTTAGCGACCTATCTACAATAATTTATCAATAATTATGTGAAGATAAAGTACCCGGAAACTTGCACCCGGATATGATTACTATACTTGTTTATTAAATATATCAAGTGGTATTACCGTTATCTGGTATGTACATAAAATGATAACATTTCTTGATGGGTGGTGTTTTAGATTTTAGGTATTATGATAGAATCTCACATATGTATATAAATAGTAGTTATGTGAGAACAGTCCCCCACTGTAAAGCATACTTTGTAAAAAGTTGTTTCCAGTCTGGTTAAGATTAGGATATTGCATTAAATCACCTGATTATCCAAACAGAAAGATGACTCCGTCCTTCGGGAGGCACGTAAAACTGTGGGTTCCGAACGCCATCTAGCGTTTGTTTATACCTACCCTAGGATTGGTTCTGGTCGCCCTTTAGGTTGCGGAGGTCAGACGGCAGTCGCTCTGTGTAAAAACCAATAACCTCGTCAAATCACCTAGGTTAGGTAGCGGAACCCGGGCTCTAAAGCGTTACCGCTGACGATGCAACCGGGAATATACGCTTGGATGATGATGACACTTTCCCCTTTTTACCTGGCTTAGCAAAGCCATTTCAGTAAAATCCGTACATATATGTATAACGCTACAGCAAACTCCTCCCCTTTTTCCCACCTCCCCCTTTTGGATTTATTTTGCAACATCTTGTGTAGAATAAAATCCACTCAAATTTGATTGAAATCCGTCAATAATACTAAAATTCATACTAAAATGTTAGTTTGGTCTTCCAGAAAACTTCAAGAAGATCTCGTGCTACATCCAGCAAGACGACCGGCTGCAGGGGCTTCTGACCGTCGGCGAGAACATGGCGCTGGCTTCAGACCTCAAGCTGCCCACCACAATGGACAAGTACGACAAAGGTGAAGTGGTAAGTTTTATCCTCTACAATTTTTCCCTTCATATGTACCTACTCCTCCAACCCGTCTGGCCTAATATATGGTAAATATATGCTGTGGCTAATATATGGCTCTGGTAGTACAGAGAGGGTCGCGTGCTCCTGCAGTGGAGAATAAAAAAGACCTGGATGATGATGATGATATCCTACCTCAAACCATAGACAAGTAAACGTATCATCATCAGGTCTATTTTAGTCTCCACTGCAGGAGCACGACCCTCTTTGTGCTACCAGCCAGAGCAGTCAGAGGATTTGGCCTACACTAAACTAAATACTAAGTAAACGTAAACATCCTACTAATCATATTATTAATAGTAACTGGAGCACCACATAGCTACGTTTGATGGAAACACAAAGAAAAAGAGGCTCTCGACAAATGAACCTAGACTAGATCGATGTTTCATCCCCGAACACTGTGCAATTAGACACGTTGCGTACCTAAACAAAATGATAATACAATACAAATTTCCGAGGTTATTAGAGCAAGATGGGAACCAAGGTATGACTTCTCCCCGTCTAGGTACTGTTTTATAATAATTTTAAACAATAAAAACAATTAATAAAAAGCTACTTAAATTTTTGGTATCCAAATTGAGTACTTCTTCATTTGTCTTTTTCTCTATCCAACTTATAATTTCGAATGCCTCTAAACATTCTCGATCCTTTTTAGCCAAAGTCATATATATCCTTTTTAGTTTTGTCTTATTGAAAACAATCGATATTAGAAGAGGAAAGATGTTTGGTCATCTTATACGCCACGATCAATTTATTAATTTAAAACATAATAGAAGGAAAAATAGAAGCAAGAAGAGGAAAGGGTAGACCAAGAAGAGCATTTATAGATCAAGTGAAGGAGAAAGTTGACGCCGTGTCGTATAGGGAGGTCAAAAGCATGACTCAAGAGAGGGAGACATGGAAACTACTCCACCGACAAGAACGTAGTTCTTAAATTATAGATAGATAACCGGTTCCACCTCACCAAAATCATACTTTCTGAATGCAAATGCTTGCTTTACTGGCAAAAACATTAAAATCCATATACCTATGTGTGCTTAGACTATTTGAGAAGTTCCCTTGATTTCTCGACGATTCCATCATCAGATCTTGACCTGGTGACAATGCAACAATTTGCATACCTATATAATATCCTTAACTCCTTTTAAAAAAAATCTGGATTCGATACAAAAACTGACATAAAAAAATGTATACCTATACTTACTTATATATTTTATCTACTCTGTTTCTCCTCCTTTTTCGTTTCTTCGCTGCTACTTCCATGTATCCACATAGGTATTCACTTTTTGACTTATAAGTATAGATATTGACCGTACATAAAATGCGTTACGTTTCTGTGTCTCCTCCAGATCGAAGAGATCTTGACCAACCTGGGCCTGTACGAGCACATCAACACGCGGGGCTCGCAGCTGTCGGGCGGCCAGCGGAAGAGGCTCTCCATCGCCCTGGAACTCATCAACAACCCCCACATCATGTTCCTTGATGAACCCACTACGTAAGTTTCAAGTTTCAAAGCCAGGAATGGGGTTGCGTCGTTTTATTACAGGGCTTCTACTGCCACCTTCCGGTTCCATCATCAGATCAGCTTCTTATTATAATAATATGATATTATTTACATTTTCATACAACATTTTATCTCGATCGGAAACCGGGAACTGAGTTAAATTTAACTTGCAGGATTTAACGTGAAAAACCAAACAAACAGACATTGCAAATTAAATAAAAGGTTGTAAAAACGAAGTTAGGTATTTACCTATAAAACTGACGACGACGTCGCCAGTCCGCCACTTGAGGGTTCTGGGATCGATCCCCAGCCGATCGATCGATCATAGTATGAAGGTTATCAGGCTTCTAATATTTGTTCGTGCATGGTATCCCATAACCCATATAACACAGTTGGTGAATACCAAGCAGAAGTGGCGCCCTCAATAAAAAAAAAATAACTCGGAACTTTTCACCATATTTGGTGAAAATTTCCATATTGCTAAATGTTTGGCACTAGAAACTATTATTGGTGATCCGTCTAGCTTTAAAACCGTTTAGTGAGAACATTAAGGTTTAGTTTGCATTTTTTCCAAAAGTTACCGTTTTCCGCAAAAATGCCAACTAAAACTTAACATTCTCACTTTAAACTGTAAACAGTGGTTCATAAAATAGTTTGAAGGGTTATCTAGGTTTTACTAAATAAACATTTTTAATGGTATCTCCGTCTCCTTTCAAATTATTTATTTCAAATGGGGGCAGCACTGGACTCCATGCATCGTCTTAATTAGCGGCTAGCTAAAGCAGTGCTCAACTTGTCCTTATCTATTGATTTATTTATAAGAATACATTGTTTTTCAGGGGTTTGGACAGTTCGTCCTGCAGCCAAGTTGTGCAGCTGTGCCGCAGCCTGGCACACCAGGGGCGTACCATTGTGTGCACGGTTCACCAGCCCTCCGCATCATTGTTCCAGCTGTTCGACCAGGTGTATGTATTGGCAGCTGGTCAGTGCCTCTACCAAGGCACCACAGCCAATCTGGTGCCGTACCTTGACTCTGCCGGGATCCCCTGCCCAATTTACCACAACCCTGCTGATTATAGTAAGTTTCATTGGGGTATTTATTAACAACTAGCTTTTACCCGCGGCTTTGCTGGCGTATACGGTTCCTACGGTAATAGTACATTTTTCCGGGATGAGAGGTACCCTATGTCCTTCTCAGGACTCCTAACTATGTGTATGCGAAATTTCAAGAAGATTGGTTCAGTAGTTATAGCGTGAAGAGGTAACAAACAAACAAACAAATATACAAACTCACTTTCGCATTTATAATATTAGTTAGGATTAGGATGAGGACTAGGATTAGGATTAGGATAAATCAAGAGGTGACTCGCATTTCATGTATTTAAAATTTTGCAACTATCAAGTCTTAGATAACCCTTCAAAGTATTTTATGAACTACTGTTTACAATTTAAAGTAAGAACGTTAAGCTTTACTACGCACAATTGCGAAAAACGGCCACTTTTGGCTAATGTGCGTAGTAAAGCTTAACGTTCTCATTATAAACTGTAAACAGTAGTTCATAAAATACTTTAAAGGGTTATCTAGGACTTGGTAGTTGCAAAATTTTAAATAATGTCTCCGTTTTCTTTGAAATGATTTATTTTAAATGGGGGCAGCACTGGACCCCGGAAAATTCAAGTACGGCCTTAAAAAGTACTGTAAGGTTAGTAATGGTTACTCCAAAAGCGGTACTCAAACGAACGTAACTGCGTATATCCACGTTTTAGTATCAAGCGTCATTGAGCGTAATGATAAAGTCTAATTTAAATTTGGTTTGACATAGAAAAAGGTTGTCACTAACGGACGACTACCGTTTTATTTTATGCAGTTAGTTAGCCCCTGTTTCTTCTGTCAGTTTGTCAATAAAAATAAAATATATACATTATCCGTAGAAAACAATTACTAAGATAATGTGGTAGCTTGTTTAAAATGGGTGACAAACATGCAAAATTATGGAAAATTAAGTTTCCATGTCGTAACGTGTAACTTTACTCTGAGCGTGGCACGACACGCATTTGGCCATTTGATTAAGGTAAAAGGCCTAATCCTCATTCGAAATAAACCAGTAATTAAATAATTACTTAGTTTAAATTATTTTATAAACAATCTGTCTATCTTCCAACGGGTTTTCGCCAAAAGTTTTTTTGTTGTTTGTATGTTACCCGATATCATCGCTAAAAAACCGATTTTGACGATTCTTTTTTTATTCGAAAGCCTTTACTACTAAGTTGGTCTCATAGTATATTAATTTGGTGAAAATATGATAAAGAGCTTTGGAGATATATAAGAAAGTCCTCAAAGAAAAGTAGCATTTTTTTTTGTGAAAAAAAAATACTGTATGGTTTCTTTCGTAAGTAAGTCGATGAGTTATTTTACATACTATACAATATAAAATAACTCATCGATTTGCTTCAAATGTTTCAGTAATCGAAGTTGCTTGTGGAGAGTACGGAGAAGACAAGATCCCGCTGTTGACTTCAAAAGCCGAGAACGGCAGAGCCCTGGATTGGTTCCCGGATTCGGACTCTATTCCATCAATGGAAGGCCTACGAAAGCAGTTTCCTCTTAGTATCCTGAGGGACCAGGACCCAGGGAACAACGTGGAAGAGACCTCCCAGTCTAACCAGAGATCTGTGCTGATCAGGCGTGGATTTTTGAAGGCTAAACGTGATTCTGTAAGTAGGCATCATCCATATCCAAGTCCACTGCTACATGGGACCCTCACCCAAAGATTTCCAACTGACCGTTTAGAAGTAGCCAGGGACTCCCATCAAGAGCAGTTAGCTGCTGAATGTAAGCGTCACTTAAATTATACTTACATACATCCAAGCTATAGGGAAATTAATAATAGAGACTCCGCTTTGCAAAAGTTGGTGTAAAAGCGAGTTTGACGTAATGTTAAAAAGCCTTCATACTTAAATTTAAGGTATTAAACATAAGGCAGTCATAATATGTCTTGTACTGAATGAATAATAAATGAATATCGTACAGAATTCTTATGTACATATACTAATATTAGTGATAGTAGCGTCTAGCATCATCTAGTCTAAACAGTGATAGGTTGCTAGCTGCCTACGTTATATGATTTCTGACATTTTCACCCTTTAAAAAAAATTGCAGGTAGAAATTTTTTTATGCTTCCTGAAATTTAAAGCATGGAAGACACCGGGCCTTCGAAGTCATCACGTTTATGTTATTTCAGACAATGACGCACCTGCGGCTGATCGTGAACGTGGTGGTGGGCATAATGCTGGGCATGCTGTTCATCCAGGCCGGCAACGAGGGCTCCCGCGTGCTGGAGAACTACAACCTGCTGTTTGCTATCTTGATGCACCACATGATGTCGCCCATGATGCTTACTATTCTCACATGTAAGTGCCGACTAGCAGCAAGTAACCAGACGCTTACACCACTCCATCATCATCATCCGAGCGTATTCCCGGTTGTATCCTCAGCGATAACGCTTCAGAGCCCGAGATCCGCTACCTAACCTAGTTAATTTGACAAGGTTACAAGGTTTTTACACAGAGCGACTGCCGTCTGACCTCCGCAACCCAAACAGCCCAGAACTAATCCAAGGATAGGTTACAAATGCTAGGATGGCGTTTGGGACCCACAGCTTTACGTACCTTCCGAAGCACGGAATCATCTTTCTTTTCGGATAATCAGGTGATTCAAGCCTGCAGTATCGTAACCAGACTGAAAACAACTTTTCACAAAGTATGCTTCCCGGTGGGAATTGAACCCTCGACCTTCAAATCACAAGGCAAACGCCTTGACCACTGGACCACGGAGACAGTCCTGCTTACACCACCCCGACTCACAATAAATTATGAAGTGTTCTCTAGCCAGCTCAATCTGTGTGGCTGTTGTATTGTCTATTGAATAATTTGGTTTCTTTTCAGTCCCCACGGAGATGTCAGTTTTGTCGAAAGAGCACTTCAACCGCTGGTACTCGCTGGGCTCCTATTACATATCCATAACGTTGGTCGACTTGCCTATTTCTGTAAGTATATAAGCTTTTATTACGATGTTGACCCTTACTTGATCTTTCACTGGTGTGCCTGGGCTCTGGTTGTCTGTTTTCAATAAAATAAGTATAACACAAAAAAATATTTTAGTTTTGGGGTCGGTTCCATTGCGGTCTGAGTTACTAGTAACCACAAACTATATATACTCAATTACTTACCGCTTAAAGTCAGTTCTCAGAATTTAGACAATCCGACGTTCACAGTTCGCGGCAAATTTCATTCAATAATTTCTGACTTATTTATTAAACCTACGTAATTGTTACGATATACTTAGGTAAGATCTGTGACGACAAAAATCTGTCAAAAATTATTCTGATTTTGATTCTTTACTTTTGTTTCCCAGATAGTTTCGTGTGCGGTGTTCAGCGTGATTGTATACACCATGTCGGCCCAGCCGCTGGATATCGTGCGCTTCTCCATGTTCTTCGTGATCTCGCTTTACACGGTGCTGGTGGCGCAGAGCTTCGGCCTGATGATCGGCGCCGCCTTCAACGTCGTGGTGAGTCTGGACTCACTGCAGCAGCGTTTGATGCTGACATGATACCATTTAGGCTGGTTTTACAGCTGTACAGGAGGTGAAACTGAAATGAATGTTCAGCATATTACTATCTCGCTCTACGAAATAACAACGAGCGGGATGAAACTAGTCCATCGCGCTATATAAACTTTATCCATACCACGCTACGGGGGCTGAAACATTATTTTATCAACTTGGATATACAGGGTCTTACCAAATATACTGAAACTATTTTAGGGTGCATTCAGTCCATGATACTGAACATCTTTCCCCAAGGAACATATATCGAAATATGAAAAAATAATTTTTGGCCTTCCATACCTCCCTCTCGTACCATTGCAATGCCTGACAAGGTGCATGTGATGTTTCACTAAATATGTAACTATGTAACTACAAGTTCACCGATCACCTGATCCAAGTTTGGAAAGCAAAAAAATATTTTTTATGTTTTGCTATATTTTGTTCCTTATGGAAAGTTGTTCAGAATCATGGACTGAAGACACCCTTAAAATAGTTTCAGTATATTTTAGATATAGATAATCTTTTTTTTAGAATGGAACGTTCTTGGGCCCCACCCTGTCGGTGCCCATGATGATGTTCGCCGGGTTCGGCGTGACGCTGCGGGACCTGCCTCCCTACCTGTACTGGGGCTCGTACTTCTCCTACCTGCGCTACGGCCTGGAGGGCTTCATCGGCGCCATCTACGGCATGGACCGGCCCGTGCTCGACTGCGAGGAGGCCCTGTACTGCCACTACAGGTAGGAATTAGGATCATTAAAATAGTTAAATATAAACACTCTTATTTGTACAACTGAGGTATACGAGTACACATGTGTATATGTCATGGCCTGATTGTAGATAGTGACGACAGGGTCAGAATAGTTTTATTCTAATTAGTCGGTATTGTAGATTATCCAAAAATAATGTACCCATATATTTCAGTTTCTCAAAAAAGCAAAAAAATCACAAAGACAGAGCATCTTAGTTCTAGAGTGGGGGCATGTGACGTCACCGAAATTAAAATGCGCTGTTTCTTTGTCACTTTTGTTTCTCAGAGAAAAGAAAAAATACGTGTGCAGATTTCAACACGGATCTCAAATAGTGTTATTTATATATAAACTAGCTGACCCGGCAAACGTTGTTTTGCCATATAAAGACTACCCCTAACATTTAGGGGGATGAAAAATAGATGTTGGCCGATTCTCATAGATACCGGATAAGCACAAAAAATTTCATCAAAATCGGTCAAGCCGTTTCGGAGGAGTATGGCAACGAAAACTGTGACACGAGAATTTTATATATTAGATAAAGTTTTATACCTAATTGAAATTTTTACTTAACCTTTGATGTCATGTCAGCCCTACATTCATTATATGACCAAACGTTGATTGCCTGCCTGTTGATTGAGTAACAGCCTGGCTATGTCTACCTCCGTAGGAATAAAGATAGTATATTTGTAAATTTCTTCTGCTTCCAGAAACCCCAAAGTGTTCCTGACGGAAGTCGCGATGTCCCCAAACATGTTCTGGTGGGACGTGCTCGCGCTGACGGTGTTCGTGTTCGTGCTCAGAGTGGCCGCCTTCCTGCTGCTCAAGTGGAAGCTCACGGCCGTTCGGTAGACTGGCGCGAAAACACGTAGCTGGGCCGGGGTAACCACGTCAAACACGTGGCTAGGCAGGGGTAACCACGACAAACACGTGGCTGGGCAGGGATAACCACGTCAAACACGTGGCTGGGCAGGGGTAACCACGTCAAACACGTGGATGGACCGGGGAAACCACGTCAAAATCCTGGGTGGTGCACGGCTCCAGGCGAGACAATGTGCCATTGCCGTAATACGGGCGTTTAAGAGTTAGTTATTTTAGCATTAGTTGCTTATTCCGGCCCTGCATTTGAAGTTTAAGACTTGTGTGTAGGTACGTATGCTACGCGTTAAGTCATTTTTACAATATGCTTCATCAGTTTTTCACCTAAAGTTTTCGTTACTCAATTTTATAGACCATTCTTTAGTCGTGGTATAGAGATAAATATAAGGCTGTGAGCTGCATCGTACCTAACCTACACTTCCTTTACTTTTAGTACCTAACAAAAAAAAGTCTTTTTTCAATCGTTAACTACTAGAAACGATCTTTTATTAGAAATGGCAATACACTAAATGACAAAATAGTGTTACGATTATTGTTTTTGGCTTAGATAGGAACTAAATGTTACAAATATTTCTCAGGAATTATGAGTCACATTTAGTTACGTACACATTACGATCAGTAGTGGTAAGTATAATGTACTACAAAGATATAGATAAAAAACTAGATTCTTCCTATGACTAGACGTCGGTTGTATAGTTGATGAACTAGACTTATCTATGGTAAACTTGGTGAAAAGACTCTTTCGAGACCAAAAATATACAGGGTAGCAGGCAGATACAAATATAGGCCCCTTGGCCTATATTTGTATCTGCCTGCTTGGTTGATAAAATATAATAAAGGTTGCCATATAAGTAATATTTACTTTGTTTAGTTATTTAATATTGTAAATAAGTAGTTTGTTGTACCTAAAAAAAAATGTTACACTAGTTATTTTATTAATTAATGAATATATTCTCGTTATTGTATGAAAGTACCACTTTACAGGCTAGGGCAATAATTAACTTGCCTAACATTTATGTAATCTGCGATTTATGCTTTATAATAATTATGTTCGTTCGTTCAAATGGTTTGCAGACTATCGGCGCGCCGACAAAGGCCCGTATTTGAAGGAACCGATACCGCCTTTGTCGGCGCCCAGTTGGCAAACCATTTGGATGAACGAACTGTAGGAACACAATTAAGTGTCTTCTATTGACCAGAAAGAAGCATTTTTCGCGCGTATAAGGATTTGAAACGCCTTAGGTACGGTACGACCCGTATTTCTGCCTCCCCATTATAAAGGCCCATTTACACGGTACAAATTTCTTAATTGCCTGCTGCATACTTACAATACGGATGTGGACTAAAAATATATGTTTAGCTCATCAGATAGTTTATGAAAAAATATTGTAGGTATAGGTACGTATTTTTTCTTGTTTCTAATTAGCAAAGAATTACTAAGATACAGCGCATTTAAATTCCGAATGACGTCACGATGAAGTACGATTTTCACTTGACGGTGCCGTCAATCACCCCCACTCCAAAACTTCGATGCGCTGTATCTTTGTGCATTTTCACTACTTTGATTGACCAAAATATATGGGTCCATTATTTTTGGATAATCTAACTGATGGAGAAGCTATAGATGTTTTTCATGGTCTATACATAATGTCAAACATACAAATCATTCATTTTTTTAATCAAATAATCAGGCAAGGCAAAATAATCATCAACTGGCAAGAAACTTACACCGTGTAAATGGGCCTTTAGTCTATCTTTTCCCTCGTCGATATTCGTATTAATATACTTATGTCGGTACTATGTATAAGCACGGACGAAAAGTTAGAACTTGAACTAATTTAGGTAAATTGAAACATTAGTTAGGTAAATAGTGATATTAGAATAAGATTACTTTAGTCATTGGTTAAATTGTTTTAATTTAAGTTTGTAAGATAAAAACTATGAGGCACGATGTGACAGATTACAATATTGAATTAAGGTGAAGGTATAGGCAAATGGCCTTGAAGTGGCGCCCTCATTTGAAATAAATTGTTAACTCGTAAATATGGAGACAATTTCCATATCGCTCTTCGTCATGCACTAGATAGCCCTTTAAATTATTTTATGAACCACCGTTGAAAGTATTTACATTAGTCCGTCTAGCTTTAAAACTTGCCTCCGCCAAAAGTCGCCACGGCAAGTTTTAAAGCTAGACGGATAACCAATAATAGTTTCAACGGCACTTCATAAAATAATTTAAAGAGCTATCTAGTGCATGACGAAGAGCAATATGGAAATTATCATCATATTTACGAGTTAACAATTTATTTCACACTTCAAGGCCATTTGCCTATATCTTTATTGCTAAATCTTAATGTTTATATTGCGGGATAATCATTGTTATACTTATATTTTTACTATATATATATTACTATACTATAATATACATACCTACTTGTTTTAGATAAACTTATATTATTAATAAGTAAAATTATGTTTTACATAAGAAATGTACCTACATGTTACGTAGGAAATGTACGCAAAAAATTTTGTTTTTTTTTTGTAATTTTAATATAGCATAACGGAAAAGTTGTAAAACGAAATAGTTAAGATATACTTATTGCCTTTATTATAATGCCACTTCTATTTAAAAAACATCTATTTTCGTTTAGACATGACGCCTGTGTTTTGAAAATTGACTGGAAAATTGCTCAAAAAACATCTATTTTCGTTTAGACATGACGCCTGTGTTTTGAAAATTGACTGGAAAATTGCTCAAAAATATTTTTTAAATTATTATATAGATTAAACATGTCTAGAATAGACAGTACTTTTAATTATAAGTAGCATATAATAATAAATTCCATTTTTATTTAACTTTCTGACGGTTTTGTAAATAAAAAACATAAACAGAGCTGGTGTTTGCTTTCGTCTTTTAAAATACTTACCTAAATACAACTTAGATTTACTTGCGGCTAATGATAACGCCGTCGAAGTAGCTCTTTGCTGGGCTGACAAAATCTAAGGGTTGGATCTCATCTATCAGCACGGTCAGTAGCGGCGTTAGGGTAGGGCGAGGTTGGGCGACCGCCCAGGGCGCCAAATACAAAGGGGCGACAGGGGTCGTTTTTGGGCAAGGGGGGTCACAGGTAACAATAAATATATAAATAGCGGCTGGTTAATGGCGGCAACTCCTAGACTCTTATTTGTATGCACCCCCCTCTCTCCCTTCGTTTACAATGGGGTGGAAAATTTAAAGAATCCTATATCGTACTTGAAACCTTCCCCCCCTCCCCCGTCGGCAGAAATAAATCCTATAAGATTGAAGCCTAAGTCAGAGTCTGAATTGCTGTTTGGGGAGGGTGAGCCAACATTGATGTCAGATTTTTCGAACTGCCAACAGACATCAGACATTATGCCATATAACTAGGTACTAATCAAAGCCGGGACCAACGGGTTTTGAAGCACGGAGGAACTTGACATATTTTATGTATCTCTTTTGGTTACCAATCTAAGAATTGACGACGAGAGTTTTTGGCGGGAAGTCAATTAAGCGGTTCAGTTGGGGTTGCTTTAATTTATTTTGCAAAAAAATCCCACATACTTACAACAAAAAATGCCGCATATGAAACGCAAAGCAATTTTTCTAGTAGCACCTACGATTTGTCTAAACAGTTGAAGAAAATGGTAAGGGGCGAAAAAGAGTCTTTTTGTTTGGGGATGTTTCTAATACAAGATTTAAAAAAGTAAACCGTCAAAAATGTCTATGTCATAATTTTTCTTGTTGCCGCGTTTCTTGGTTTTGTACTTATAATTTTCCCAAAGTAAAAGGGCATATCTAAATCATTTTCATGTTTTTAATGATTTAAAAATAACAATACATATATGCATAGTATACCTAATTCAATAGTTATTTTGTTATCAATGCATTACATTACGAGTTACCACATACAGCAACAATAGAAATAGTTGGAAGATTGTACCACACACCACACCAATAATAAGAAACTCATTAAGCACCACTGAAAGCATCTATCCATGAGAACGAAGAAGTGGCTCCTCACGAAGGGGCGGCTACAGGGGGTGTAGCCTACCGTTTTTAACCCCAAACAAAAAAGAGGGGTGTTAAAAGTTTGAAGCTTATGTCTGCCTGTCTGTCTGTGGCATCGTAGCGCTCGAACGGATGGACCGATTTCGATGCAACGTAAAAGCAAGTTCCCTTGTAGTAGGATTTTTACAGGTAACATATATATATATTTTTTTTAATTTTATATTCGGCGTGCCGGGTTGAACACGTGATGATTCAGTTAGTTAGAGCATGGTCGTATTGAGACCAAAGTCGGGGTTCAAAACCTGCTCACGTGGTAGTTTTTCACCATTTCTTATTTCATTATTTAATTTGAGTAGTACTGCATCTTGGATGCCTAAAAACCCCTATTTTTTTGTTATCTAAAGTTACATCGAGGCAGTGCCCTAAGCTACTCGTAAATGCTGGCAGCAAGAGAAATAAATTGATTTGCCACTATAGAGTAATCACTAATCAGTGTCTAAAGTCGTCTCTCGCGATATGGATCTGGCTCAATCTAACTAGAACCAGCCAGTTAGAACTAAAACTGCCTCTGCGCTTGCCTACTCTGGCACTGGTTTACCCGATCCATTTAAAAATTATAACTAAATAATATCGATTTTTGATTGTCTTTTGTGTATGTATGTTCATACCAACATTTTATAGTTTATGTACGTTTGTATTAATTGTTCTTTTAGATTGTAGGTACTCCTTTTATCTATTTGTATAAATTCTTTTACACTTTAAATTGTAATAGGTAGGTACTCAAACTGCGCCAACTCCCCCAATTCTTTTAATAGTCTACCTACTTAAGTACCTTAAGATTGGCTGGAAAAGTCACCCGCCTTTATACCTACTCTATTTTCAATTTACTTTTGATAATTTAAGCCGCAGCGGCAGCAGAAGACGCAAAGCGGCGCAAATATTCATCTTTTTATCTAATTAATATATTGCACGCCTCATAAGCGAAGCGCATGAGGTACTGCTCTACTCTCGCCTTACAAAAATCAAGTGTTTTTTTTAACTAAATGTGTCTCTATTTATTTTCTATCGCACTTGTACAATAATATTTACACATAAACGTCAAGGAAAAACACTAATTTCAACACTTATGACATTTTTAAAAGACATTTTGCCTTTTAAATAAATAAAAACAATGTTTAATAAAATCATTTTGTGGACGTCCGTGTGTCGGTATGTATGGAAACTGGCGTGGTCACGATAACTCCCGAAAAACTTATCTGATCAAGTCCATTTTTTTTTATGCGCTTCAGTATTATCCAAAACTAAGTCCTTTCGAAGACCACGGTCGAATTCAATGTAGTTTAATCGTAATTATTATTATAAAAATACAGGTGACATATTAAAAATTATTTTGGATGTGAGGTTTGTTGAAAGAGTTAATACCTATGTATGATGAGTACGAATGTGTAACTGGCAAGTAAGAAAAGAAGTAAAAAGTAATTAGAATAAAGAATGTTGTGATTTTGTTTGTTTTATTAAATATGAAATACGAATAAATGTAAAAGAAGCGATAAGTTAGTTAATATTTTATTTAATTTGCAATAACTAATTGAGAATGAAAAGAAGAATCAGTGGTAACACTTTTCTTGACATTCGTGACGTAGTCTTGTCTTTTTCTTGTTTTTTTGAGATTTCTCAAAATCTACCGGTCCGAATCGGTTTAAATTCACAGGAAATCTGAGTTGTATAGAACTCTTTGGAAAGCTACTTGTTTGGTTCCGATCGGTTTAGTTGTTCAAGAGTTATAAGCGGGTCACATACACACCCACACACACATACGGATAGGGTGCATGACACTTGCTCATGAGTGGTCAGGGAAGATTCCTGAGACCTTTAAACGTCGAGATCTGATGAAAACTCGACTTTTCAAAAAGGGGGTGAAACTAATAACGTCCCGAATTTTGAAAATTTTCAATTTTCTCAGCAGGAAGTTAAAAATAAAAGTTAAAAATAATCTCCAGTCGTGCGTTAAAGCCGACACATACTTTTCTTCGTGTTAAGTTAGCAATAAAACAATCAAAATCAATTTAATTGTGAAAAATGAGATTATGAGGCGTGCACTTTTGCATTTTCCAAACTAGGTATTTTTGTTTTGGCGTCGAAACTTTTGGTCCGTGGGGTACAAGTACAAAATAATTTATTAAAAAAATTACTCCTCGGCTCGTCGACGCCGCTGGTGACAAGAGGACTGGCTCATACTCGTATCTCGTGCAGAGAATCACAGTAGCCATTCAGCGCGGGAATGCAGCTAATGTTCTTGGCACCATGCCACATGAACAACATTTAGATTTTTAAATGCAGTTTTAGTTTTAGTTTTTAATTTATTTTTAAATTTAGATTTTAGTTTTGTTTTAGTTAGGTAGGTACTTCTTTAATCTGAGAGGTAGGTACTTAGAGGTAGGTATATAAATATTTTTATTGTTTTCATAAATAATTTAATTAAATTTAAGTACGTATACTCAGTTTGTGCAATAAAGAACTTTTAACTTATCTTACAAATCATATTCGAGGAGGGGGATCTAGGGGTTCAAATCTTTTCACACCGTTTTCAACAATCATATGCTACAGGATATGATTATTACTATATTAGATTACATATATTACAATCTCTCTGAAAACCCGTACCTTTTTGGGGGTCCGACATCCAAGTCCGATTTACATGTATTCGAATGCATTTTGTTCGAAAGATTTTTTATTGCGAACACTGATATTTTAATAGGGAATTGTCGCCGAATTCACTAGAAATTGTTAAGGCCGTACCTGAATTTTCCGGGGTCCAGTGCTGCCCCCATTTAAAATAAATCATTTCAAAGAAAACGGAGACATCATTTAAAATTTTGCTACTACCAAGTCCTAGATACCCCTTCAAAGTATTTCATGAACTACTGTTTACAGTTCAAAGTGAGAACGTTAAGCTTTACTACGCACAATTGCGAAAACGGCCACTTTTAGCTAATGTGCGTAGCAAAGCTTAACGTTCTCATTATAAACTGTAAACAGTAGTTCATAAAATACTTTAAAGGGTTATCTAGGACTTGATAGTTGCAAAATTTTAAATAATGTCTCCGATTTCTTTGAAATGATTTATTTTAAATGGGGGCAGCACTGGATCCCGGAAAATTCAAGTACGGCCTTAATATGGCTTTCCCGTATGCCTTTATTAATATACTTACATACCTACAACATATCGTCGGGTTAAGCACAGGGCCGCGACGGCCGCTCGTGGCCGCTATCATGCCTGCTCCATATTTGTCTTCGTGATAACGTGCGTCAATCGTTATCGTTATATTATGTGTAGACTGATAGACACACACACGAGCTTTATTGATAAACAATTGAGATAATTTGCGTAGGATTAAGTTAACTAATTGTGTTAATTAACTGATTAATTTAGTACAGTGGGCGTACAAGCAGAAAGGGTCCAGTTGTCGGCATTTAGTTTCCGAGACATACCTACGCAGTTTTGTAAAGTTGAATGAAAAAATTGCATTTCGCTATTTTAATTGATTATTAATTAATCTAAATAAATGTAAATGACTTTATATGATGTTCCTAAGCGTCAAAAATGTTAAGTTCATTTAATTTTAATATAATTTTACACTTTGAACATGCTTTTACTGTAAAAACTTAATTCCAGAATCAAGATTTTTCAGTTTTAACTTCAAATGTCTGGTAAAAAATGTGTGGAAAGTTTTTGAATACTTTTTAGGGTTCCGTACAAAAAATGAAAAAACCGAACCCTTATAGAATCACTCGTGCGTCTGTATTTCTGTCCGTCCGTCTGTCACAGCCAATTTGCTCCGAATCTGCTGGACCGAATCAGGTGAAATTTAGTAGGATGGTGTAATCCTATGACCGAAACATAGCTGTGCAAAGTAAATAAATATTTTTTTATAAGGGTCATTTTCGGGAGACAAATTAAGAAATTTAAAAAAAAAAGTTTTGCAAACCTTACTGTGTCTATCAAATGAAAGGGCTTTTGTTATTATTGTAAAATAAATAGTATTGATTATATTCATGAAAAAAGACGAAAATTGACCATTCCCCCCATTTTTTAATTTTTGGCCAAAAATTAAAAAAAAAATACAAAATATAATTCATTGCTTGTATGGGGGGCAAGGGTAGCCCCGAAGTATGGGAGCTCTTGGGCAGAGCGTCCCAGATAGGAAGTGTGTGTATAGGGAAGTAGGAGAAACAAACAAATGGAAAATGTAAATAGTTTTTTTATGTACACATTAAATATTCTAAGTGTACACACGAGTAAAGAGAAATAAGAAAAACAGAAGGTGCACGAGCGATAAAATCAGTGGAAAATAAAGTAGAAAAATGTAGAAGTAAAATAGTTAAGACAAAAGAACTAACACAAAGTAAATATTAAATAAATTTAGGTTTTAAACAGTGAAAAATGCTGTTCACACAAATGACAAGTCAAGAGAGCCATGAAGGATGGTCATTGACCAAAACTCAGTACTAAAAGTATGCGCGCGCAACATGACGCCGCGAGGCAACGTGCGCGCGCAACGCAAAGTCCGTGGTCGACTAGCAAAGACCATCGCTTTCAATAAAGAAGTCTAAATAAAAAAGTATGAATACAGATAAATAAAACTTATAAATTTATGTATATACAAATGGGAGAAGCCCACATCACTCCCCCCCGGAGACCGTAACTACGGGCGAAAAAAATTAGGAAACCGAACAATACGTCCGGCACGAGTCTTAATTGGCTCTTGCAGCGGGCTATCCGAAGCTTTTGGGACAGGATCAGCTGCAAGATCATGACTGGGAAGAGGTTTACCTTGAGGGATAGGAGTTGAGATAAGGGTAGGAGATGGGTCAATTAGCATATAGGCCGGCTTCAAGCGGTCTATTGATACTGTGACACTTTTACCCTTAACAAGAATCTTAAAAGTTTTATCTCCTCGTTCGAGCACTTCATAAGGGCCAGTGTATGGCGGCTGTAAGGCACCGCGTATTGCGTCGGTCCTAAGGAAAACATGACTCGAAGATGATAAATCCTTGTAAATAAAAATTTTGTCCTTAGTATGTCTCGCGGCTGGGGTAGGTAACTTACAGGAAAACCTATGAGAAGTACGGAACCCTCTTCACGCGAGTGAGACTCGCACTTGACCAGTTTTATTTAATGCTTATTCTTATTATCAATTGACTGTTCTAGATACCGAATCTATAGTCATAACATAACTGGACCCCACAGCTGGACCCTTTTGCTATAGGGATGTGGACCGAGTCTGTAATTTTATTTAGTTCGTCAGCACAGAATACATAAGAGTCAAACAGAATGGTATCTCACAGCGTCTCCCGCAAATTGGCGTCCCCGCACCTCTCCCCCGCACTTTGTGAGCTTTGACGGCTCCAAACCAGGGTTTAGTTACTAGCCGCACGCAATACGCGACGTGTGTTGTCTTGAGAACTGTCAACCAATAGTAACCATCATGGTGAGAAGGTGCGCGTATAATAATTGTTTATCCACCCAATACTCTAAAGAACGTATATTTCATACATTTCCAAATGATGAAAACAGGTAACCAAAGCAACAATATAATTTCACGTTATTACCCAGCAACCATCTTGATATATATACCCTTCTCGCTCTCTCGCATTGGCGGGAGATACACAAGAGCGAGATTGTAACATTACCGGATTGCTAATAAGTAATCCGGTAATGTTACATAGGGTCCTCGCTCACAGGTAATCACATACACGCAGATGCCAACTAGATTTCCGCGGGTTATAGTGCTAAATGCCATTGTTGACAATGACAACTTGACATGCTGAGTGTAAGCGTGATAAACATTTGTTTATTTTTATTGAATTTATTCATATAATTACCGTATAGTTTTGCGCCGAATATGCAAATTACTATATTACAATAGTGAATTAGTAAAATTAGTGCGTTACAATATAAATGACTCAATAATAATCAGTAAAGTGAACTATAGGTGAAATGGACAATGGACATAATGAAAAATATTTGTGAAGTGATATTACGTAGCTGTTTCCGACTTTTCTGTAACATTTAATACATATAAAACAGAATATTTTTTACGCCATAGTGTTCGTCAATCTTCCGGTATGGAAAAATATAATCGTAAATATGTCGAACTCGTTAGTAGGTAAGTATTAAAATAATTCTACGGTGCGGCCCTAAGTATAAAACTCACACATCGACGTGTGTACAGATAAATTGTTCCTTTTGTAGTAGTAGTAGGTATATATGTTACTCTGAATCAATGAAGAGTCATACCAGTGCCGTCAGTTAGATTATCCAAAAATAATAGACCCATATTTTTCGGTTTATCAAAGTAGTGAAAATCACAAAAATTACAGCGCGTCCAAGTTTCGGAGTGGGGGTGATTGACGTCACCGTCAAGTAAAAGTCATACTTGATCGCGACGTCATGCAGAATTTAAATGCGCTGTATCTTTGTAATTATTTGCTAATCAGAAAAAAGAAATAAAGAGGCAAGTGCGAGTCGGACTCGTACATGAAGGGTTCCGTACCTCCGTACAATGTTTTAAAACGCAGAAGAAACACGTTTCTTGTATGACGACCTTAATTTTTAACTTTATCTCATTTTTAGTATTTGTTGTTATAGTGATCATAGTAATACATAATCAGTGAAAATTTCAAGTATCTAGTTAAAGCCATTATAAAGATTGAGTCAAAAACGCTGAAAAAAAATACGTTTTTTGTATGACGACCCCCTTTAATTTTGAACTTTTTTTTTATTTTTAGTGTTTGTTGTTATAGCGGCCACAGTAATACATATTCGGTGAAAATTTCAAGTGGTCAGCTATTACGGTTCAAGAGATAGAGCCTTGTGACAAACGGACAGACAGACGAACAGTAAGACGGACAGCGGAGTCTCAGTAATAGGGTCCCGTTTGCACCCTTCGGGTACGGAACCCTAAAAATACGTATAGGTACTTACAATTAAGTATAAAAGTTAATAATAATTAAGTATAAAAGTTAATAATAATTAAGTATAAAAGTTAATAATAATTAAGTATAAAAGTTAATAATAATTAAGTATAAAAGTACTGATAAAGACAAGTTTAATTCACAATAAACGTACCTACTCGTATATTGATTTCTAACAGGAAATAAAATATTTATAAAACTTGTAAATTACCTATACACTTATTTAATTAGATGACCTCCCGCCACTCCGGAGGTTCTGAATGCGATCCCCAGCCAGGGCGAGTTAGAAAATTGCCTTTTTCAATTTATCCTAGGACTTGTGTGTTTATCTATACAGGCTGACTTTTTAAACACTGTTCAAATTTTTGGAGCAAGTTCAGTCCATGATACTGAACTACTTTCTACAAAAAAAGTTATTAAAAATCGATAAAAATTTTTCGTCCTCCCATACAAAATCCGTCTGTCTGAGCGCAGTAAGCGCTGATTTGAACGGGAAGACGAAAAATTTTTATCGATTTTTAATAACTTTTTTTATAGAAAGTAGTTCAGTATCATGGACTGAACTTGCTCCAAAAATTTGAGCAGTGTTTAAAAAGTCACCCTGTAGGTATAAGTGAGTATAAAAGAAGCATAAACATTTTCCTTCTCGGTCGCGACTCGCTCATGCTTTTCTGTTTGGCTCGCTTTATCAGTCACCACGACTCACGTGGCAAGTACAGAGTGCCCCACGAATGCCCACGATACATGACCCACAAACTAATCATCAACGCCCCCTATCTTCGAGCAATTTCTTGAAAATATTAGTAGAATTATTATTATTATTATTTTGCCTCCGCCAAAAGTGGCCACTTTTATGGGCAAGTTAAGTAATAGTTACAACGGCAGTTCATTAAGGCCGTACCTAAATTTTCCGGGGTCCAGTGCTGCCCCCATTTAAAATAAATCACTTCAAAGAAAACAGAGACATCATTTTTAAATTTTGCTACTACCAAGTCCTACGCAAGTTATACGCACATTTGCCAAAAGTGGCCGTTTTTCGCCAATGTGCGTAGTAAAGCTTAACGTTCTCAGTATAAACTGTAAACAGTAGTTCATAAAATACTTTGAAGGGTTATCTAAGACTTGGTAGTAGCAAAATTTTAAATATTGTCTCCGTTTTCTTTGAAATGATTTATTTTAAATGGGGGCAGCACTGGACCCCGGAAAATTCAGGTACGGCCTTAAATAATTTTTCAACACCCTTGCTCATAAAATCGATCTAGTTTCACCGGTTTTAGATATATAAAAAAGCAGCCTATAAAACACGCGTGTGTTAGAAACGCAAATAGTAAAGTTATATTTTCTATAACTCACGATTTGCTTTTGCGAAAGAAAGGGACAGAATTAATGGTAAACCCTGAGGGTAAACCTCAGAACAATAAAACCAAGAAATGAACAATGTTTATATTTCATTGCGTGCTAATTTAGCACTCCTTCTATTGGTTTTATTGTTCTGAGTAAATCCAGTATGAATGAGAGAGTAAGAAAGTTTGACAGTTGTGTGTGAGCGATATAGTTAGATAACATAAGGTGAAGGTTAGACAAAGAAAAAGAATAAATCAGACATCGAACGTCATCGTTGTTTCAATATTTTATCTTTGTATCTTACATACGCTTGAATTTTTTTATTTTTTTTCAAATTTCGAATTCACATGCTGCGTGGCGCCGCGCGCAATGCTGATTTTAAAAAGTAAAACGGCGAGAAAGCAACAGTGTGCATCCAAGTTTTATGGTAGAGTTTATTTAAAAGCAAAAATATCAGTTTATTAGGTATTTTCCCTCGCAAGTATGTTCAAAAACGTCGTACGATATACCTGCATATATTGGTTAAAGACACTCAGCTCCTTACGCCCTCGCAGTCGTTTGGGCTGATATTCCGCTTCGTGTGTTATAACCACCATAACGCACTTATATCGTAATGTAATATAAAGGGCTATCTAGTGCGGTGCCTAACATTGAGAAATATGGACATTTTCACCTTATTTACAAGTTAACAATTTATTTCAAATATGGGCGCCACTTCAGCTTAGTATCCACCTTAACAAGTAACAACTTCATTGAAGTAATATTTTAACGTAATTTATAAAGACAAGTAATTAAATGTATTTATTTTAAATATTTGGTCGGTAAGAAAGATAAGCCATGAAACTATTTTGACAGCATAACATGTTATTGTCGGCCTATAAAAATATCCAGCTGCAACTTTGAGAGTACTTTTAAAATTCAAAGCCGCCACAAAATCACGTTTCTTCTTATCCATTTATTAGGATTCCGTACAAAAAATGAAAAAACGGAACCCTTATAGGATCACTCGTGCGTCTGTCTGTCCGTCCGTCTGTCACAGCCAATTTTCTCCGAATCTACTGGACCAAATCAGGTGAAATTTCGTAGGATGGTGTAATCCTATGACCCAATAATATATATAAGAGATAAATAAATATTATTTTGAAATAAGGGTCATTTTCGGGGGAAAAATTAGGAAGTTAAAAAAAAATTGCATAACTTACTATGTTACATATCAAATGAAAGAGCTTGTTATAAGGATCTCAAACATATTTTTTTATTATTGTTAAATAAAAAGTTTTGATTTTATTCAAGGAAGAAGACGAAAATTGACCATCCCCCCCCCCTGATCTCCGAAAGTACTGAGCCTAAAATTTTGAAAAAAATACGATATATAGTTCATTGCTTGTAGATTACAGGAAAACTTATAAGAATTCAATCAATTGTACGGAACCGTCTCCACGCGAGTTTAACTCGCACTTGGCCGGTTTATTTATTTATGCCCCTGCCCATTTAGCTCAAAAATAAATTTTGAAGCTTACCAAAACTTGTTTATTTAGCAGACCGTTTAAATTATAGCTATAAAAATCATTAGGTAGGTAGGTATTAAATACAAATTGTATTTTGTACAATAAAGTTTAAATAAATAAATAAATACTACATACTCGTAAGCTGCCTATACAAAGTGTTAATGAACTAACGCAAAACCTCTCAGATGGTACCTCAGCCCATGAAATTGAAAAAAACTTTTGTTCTACAACTTTCACGAAACCCAAAAAAAAATTGAATTTACATACAATCTGGTCAGCTGATCGAGTAAATTTGTATGAAACTCCGATTTATATTTTTGGCATTTTGGGAATGTTGTTGAACAAAAGTTGTTCAGTTTCATGGGCTGAGGTACCATCTGAGAGGTTTTGCGTTAGTTCATTAAAACGTTGTATACACACGACACAACATGGCATACAATCTGCAGTAACAATCTCGTGCTGTTCTTATTGCAGATAACGGACTGTGTGTTACAATCTGCAGCACGACACGGCAAAGTGTAAAATAAACGGGCAAGTGCGAGTCGGACTCGTACATGAAGGGTACCACCGTACAATGTTTTAAAACGCTGAAGAAACACGTTTCTTGTATGACGACCCCCTTTAATTTTTAACTTTATTTTATCTGTAGTATTTGTTGTTATTGTGGTCATAGTAATACGTAATTGGTGAAAATTTCAAGTATCTAGTTAATGCCATTATGAAGATTAAGTTAAAAACGCTGGAAAAAACACGTTTCTTGTATGACGACCCCCCTTTAATTTTTAACTATTTTTTATTTTTAGTATTTCTTGTTATATCCGCCACAGTAATACATCGGTGAAAATTTCAAGTGTCTAGCTATTACGGTTCAAGAGATAGAGCCTTGTGACTGAAGGACAGACAGACAGACGGACAGACAGCGGAGTCTCAGTAATAGGGTCCCGTTTGCACCCTTCGGGTACGGAACCCTAAAAATAACTTTCCATCAGTAAGTAACCAGATTTCATTGTTTTAAAAATTAAATACGTATGATAAAATTCACGCCAGCATATATTAAATAAACGGGCAAGTGCGAGTCGCACTCGTACATGAAGGGTTCCGTACCTCCGTTCAATGTTTTAAAACGCTAAAAAAACACGTTTTTTGTATGACGCCCCCTTTAATTTTTAACTTTTTTTATTTTTATTATTTTTGTTATAGTAGTAATACATAATCTGTGAAAATTCCAAGTATCTAGTTAGTTAATGCCATTATAAAGATCTAGTTAAAAACGCTGAAAAACCACGTTTTTTGTATGGCGACCCCCTTAAATTTTTAACTTTTTTTATTATCAGTATTTGTTGTTATAGCGGGCACAGTAATACATAATCGGTGAAAATTTCAAGTGTCTAGCTATTACAGTTCAAGAGATAGAGCCATGTGACAGACGGACAGACGGACAGACGGACAGACGGACAGACGGACAGACGGACAGACGGACAGACGGACAGACGGACAGACGGACAGACGGACAGACGGACAGACGGACAGACGGACAGACGGACAGACGGACAGACGGACAGACGGACAGACGGACAGACGGACAGACGGACAGACGGACAGACGGACAGACGGACAGACGGACAGACGGACAGACGGACAGACGGACAGACGGACAGACGGACAGACGGACAGACGGACAGACGGACAGACGGACAGACAACGGAGTCTCAGTAATAGGGCCCCGTTTGCACCCCTTGGGTACGGAACCCTAAAAAGCGGCCAAGTGCGAGTCAGACTCGCGCACCGAGGGTTCCGTGCAAACCTGTAGGCATATATGTAAGTTTAAGTTAAGGTGAAGATATAGGCAAATGACCTTGAAGTGGCGCCCTCATTTGAAATAAATTGTTAACTCGTAAATATGGAAATAATTTCCATATTACTCTTCGTCATGCACTAGATAGCCCTTTAAATTATTTTATAAACTACCGTTGAAAGTATTTACATTAGTCCGTCTAGCTTTAAAACTTGCCTCCGCCAAAAGTGGCCACGGCAAGTTTTAAAGCTAGTCGGATCACCAATAATAGTTTTAACGGCAGTTCATAAAATAATTTAAAGGGCTATCTAGTGCATGACGTAGAGCAATATGGAAATTATCACCATATTTACGAGTTAACAATTTATTTCACACTTCAAGGCCATTTGCCTATATCTTCGCCTTAATATATATTATATTTAGTGTTGCAAAATTATTAATCCATATAGCAGAGATAAGATACTATGAGATTGTTTTCTCGAGCCGCGGAGTTTCATAAATGCGATGCGTTTCATTCCATTCCATTCACTGCTGTTGTTTAGGTCATGGCCACTATGGCCAGGGTAACTATGCGTCCGTAATTTATCTATAATTATCCAGAATTTAATAAACGAGGAATAGAAGTGTGAATGGAAACGAGAATATAAGAACGCATAATTGTAATTTGTAATTACAATTATGCGTATGCATTATTGTAATTAAAATTTTCATTAAAACAGTTTATTTTCACTGTTTCATTAAAACATAGTGTCATTAAAACAGTTTTTATGCAAAATGCAGTATGCTCGGGTAATTCAATCACTCACAGTTGCAACACTCCCAATTGATGACGTATTCTTGTTCTAATCGCGTGACTTGGGAGTGTTGCAACTTTGTGTGATTAAATTACCCGAGCAAAGTGCATTTTGCATGAAAACTGTTTTATTGAACGCATAATTGTAATTACAAATAACATTTTTTAAAAACTTAAAATTACAAATTTGTAGATACAATATTGTCATCGAGATCTATAGGCGTTTTCTACACATGCAAAAGTTTATTAAATAGCATTTAGTTATAATGGTAATACTTTTAAGTTTTTAGTTGTAAAATTCTTACATAATAGAAGCTTTAAAAGCACTTGTCATGTCATGCAACTTTACAAATATGTCACTTATTTACAACATTTTCGGATTGTAACATTTATTAAACAGGGCTGGTACAACCCTACTGTGACAAACGAGCACGTGTCGTGCGCGTGCCCACCACGCAGACTCCATGCGCGTGCCACGAACCCTACCACTGCTGCGACGCGAAAAACAGGGAAAACTATTACTGATCGCACGCATTTATTGCTTTATAATGTACTAAAGTATAAATAAATAAAACGTGTACAAGTAGGTACATGACTATAGATAAGTTATTTGTCTACGTGTAAGTATAATATGTTTGTTGAAAGTATACAGGGTGACTTTTTATTAACCGGCAACATTTTTGGAGCAAATTCAGTCCATGATACTGAACTACTTTCTATAAAGTTATTAAAAATCGATAAACGTTTTTCGTCCTTCCATACAAATCAGCGCTTAGCCAAACGGATTTTGTATGGAAGGAACCCCTCTGACGAAGAAAACCCTCCTTTTCGCCTTTGCCGCAGACTGGTAAAAAGAAAGAAGAATTACAATTTTTTACGGGACAGGAGCGAGAAGAGCTAAAAAATTCATTTTTTCTTGAGACAATAACTTTGATTTTCCCGCATTTTAAACAAAACGCTATCTAATGACCTATTAAAAAACAGGGATATTATTAATTGCACGTCAAATAAATAATCAACCAATCAATTTAATCTCATCATTTATATACTTTTTTACATCAAATAAATCAACAATCTCATCATAAATACTGACTGCCCATCAAATTTACTAGGTTGGCGTAAACCTATAGGTTAGGTTATGTTAGAACTGCGACCAACAAAACAACTAACTAGGACAGTTCTATCCATTTTACAACGCCACAAATAAATATAAATTGCAGGTTGTTTAGTAATATTTTCAGTTGAGTATTTTGCTGTGCAATCAGTAATTTGATTTGCGTCTAAGTTTTTCGTTCAGTAAAACAGTTCTGCAAATAAAATACCATTAAATTTGATTTATTTAGTGTGCATAATTAGTGTGCAATTCAGTATTTTTGGTGAAACTTTAAATATTTTGTTCGAAAAAAGGGAATATACAGATATATGTATGTAGATTTAATAATATATGTATGTATATTGATTGTGTAATATATTTTACTAAAAAAGAAAGATCTTTCCTATATAAATAGGAAAGATCTTTCTTTTTTAGTAAAATAATACTGCTGCACTTGCACCCTCTTCTACCAACTTCTCGAGTTCTCGACATGTCCCAAAGGCAAACTGGCAGATAATGCATTAGCGTTAAGTTTGACCTATTGTAATCAATCAAATACTTATAAGATTGTGTGCAATAAACTGAAATAAATAAATATCAATTTAAATACATACCTTAAAAAATATACTTATAGGTTTTTAAAAATAAATCACTAGAATTCACTAGACGGCGTTTTCACTTATTATTACGTTACACTTATTCAACGAAATCACAAAAATGGTAAACTAAACCACCGATACCAGCGTCCCGCCTGTATAGGCGGATACAACATATGAACATTAAATGAGCAAAGTTATAGGTATGTAGATACCATAACTTAACTTTGCTCATTTATTGTTCATTAGGCCTTTGTCATTTTTTCTTGAGACAATGAAGACCTTTGAAATTTTTCACGCATTTTAAACTGGAAAAATTCGATTCCCCAGAACAATTTGTAGCCGAAGTGGAAATTGCGATGCGGGTTGCGGATTAGGGTAAACATTTCCATCACTCACGCAGTAATATAGATAAAATTGGTAGAATAACAGTAGGTACCTTGGATTGATAGTTTTCGATGGGAATTAGTTTCTATGGGGATTTAACGTAGTATAAAAACCATGAGAAAACCAGTGAACTTGTTTGACTTTTATCCTCTGAAATAGAGTGAGCGTCCTCTTAAGGTGGAGGTATAGGCAAATGACCTTGAAGTGGCGCCCTCATTTGAAATAAATTATTAACTCGTAAATATGGAGATAATTTCCATATTGCTCTTCGTCATGCACTAGATAGCCCTTTACATTATTTTATGAACCACCGTTGAAAGTATTTACATTAGTCCGTCTAGCTTTAAAACTTGCTTCCGCCAAAAGTGGCCACGGCAAGTTTTAAAGCTAGACGGATCACCAATAATAGTTTCAACGGCAGTTCATAAAATAATTTAAAGGGCTATCTAGTGCATGACGAAGAGCAATATGGAAATTATTACCATATTTACGAGTTAACAATTTATTTCACACTTCAAGGCACTTTATTTGCCTATATCTTCGCCTTAAATCTGCCACCCCTATGACGCTGCCGCCCCTAGGCCGCGGCCTGCACGGCCTATTGACAAATCCAGGACTGTTTGATTCGCTTTGTATGTAAGTTCATTTACTCCCTCATAGCTTCAATGATCTCCATGATACCTTGACATAATTATACATAGTCATAAACACAAAAACTTTTTTGGGGCCAGCTCAATTAGTTTGTTTTGTCGTTATCTATTATACTAGCGTAAGGACTAGGCCAACCGCGCGAAGAAATGGCACCAACTCGTTGACCCAAAAAAGTTAGTTTTTGGACCAACGCGATTTACCTAGTCGTCCTCGGTCCGCGGAAGAGTTCATTCGTTTTTGTTTACATACTTGTATTGCCATAAAAATGCCTAGTTGCGTATTTAAACAAAACTAGGGTAAAAAATACATGAAATATTTTATCATCGGTAAGTAACATAACTGATTGTTATTATTAAAATACTTCATTGAGTCACTAGAATTCACTAGACGGCGTTTTCACTTATTTATTCAACTTAAGAGCTCGTACTACCCTAAAGTTCTTAGAGCGATCTTAAATATTATCAATATTAACAAAATACTCCGTTTGAAATACAAACACACCAAAGTTCAGGAGTAACTATATACATTATATGTTTCGAAAACACGATTGCTTAAAATTTTCTCCATAGAAAAAAATTGGGAAGTTGCCTCTAAATCACCTCAGAATTATACTAAAACTAAAAGTATTTAATAAATACAATAAATTTGCCCTTGTAACTTTGGTTTGCTTTGGATTATAATTATATTAAACATAAGGCTCATCTTATTTTTTAAATAACTCTTAAATAATTTTTTGTAAAACGAAAGAAACGTCAAATCAAATATCAGCCTACCATGATCTTTTAACCCCGCATGGTCTCACTGTCTCGCTTCGGCTAGAGTAAATTTGTGTGCGTGGAAGCAGGAGCAAAACTTAGATTATTCACATCAGGCCCAGCCTTAATCACAAAAATGGTAAACTAAACCACCGGGACCAGCGTCCCGCCTATACCTACAACTTTGCTCATTTAATGTTCATTAAGCCTTTGTAATTTATCAAATTAAAACTCTTATAAGTATAGTATGAAGTTAGCTATACTAAAAGACCAGCTCGCAAGATGAAAAATTGGCAATATCAGTCGAGTGAGCTGCTCTCAGAGCGTGCAGGGTCAGGATTGATAACCCACCCAGCGTCGTCTTTGGACCTCCGGCTGCGGGTCGCGCTCAGACGGAGCGAGCATCTCGCCCTTCTGTGACGCGTGTATAAAGGCCATCGACGTACACAACGTAACAGTCCGCCTTCGGTCTCCGCCGATGATATTAATTTAGAGCGCGCGTTTTTGCCATGACTAAACCAAAACAGTGAACAGTTCCATCCATGGGCAGTATTTGAAACATTTGAATAACCCTCCTTTGGTCCACGCATGCGTAATATCTTCGCTGTGATTGGTCGTGAAAAGGAACGTACGAAATAAACGAAACATGAGTGAAACGAAAACCAAGTGTGCCAGTCGCTCGGCGTGCAACAGTAAAGGGAGTATGATTGTGGTTTCGAACCGTCTGCCGTTCATCCTCAAGAGGAATGAAAAAACCGGGGATCTAGAAAGGAAGGCCAGGTACTGTACCTAGAAATACAAAATAAAATGTTTGAAGTATCTCTACTCTATATTTAGGGTACCTAACTTCCCTAAACTCGATTTCATTCAGTTATGTCTCATAAGCATGAATGAAATAAATAACACAAACATAAACATTAGTTTGTTAGATCAACAACATTGGTCCTTGCTTTGTTTGTTGTTATGTTGCAAGTCAATTTATATTTTGTAAGTAAATATACTTAGCTCTATTTTAGTAAATATCGGCGGTCTATTGATGCGTACGTTTTCTAGAATTATTACGATTCACGCTGCTTCCACGTGGGCCCACTGAATTTAGAATAATTTACCAACAACGTACATTTCCTTGCCACTAAACTAATGCAATTATACAGGACAGCATATTGAATAGGTTAGTACTTCATAATTAAGGCTTGTTATTGCCTTTTGCAGTGCTAATTACTTTTGTCCTTTAGTATTTCTTCACAGGCACTTAATAGATACAAACTAGGTTAGGCCGTACCTAAACCTACGTAGGTAGGTTCTTTGTATATTTTTTTTCATTTTGTTGAATGGCAGGGCCACCTGTTTATACCGGCACTGACCACAGCCAAAATAAACTTGAATCGTGAAACCTTGGACTTGAATAAACTGAATTTATTTATCGTCTGTATTCGAGGTCACCACATCGAGGTAAGGTTAGTTATTGGAAAATTCTGCTATTGTGACGTCATCAAGTATTTGCTTGGCAATAAACAGTACGGCTTACAGATCTTTAAAGTCGATTGAGGGAATAGGGTTGTACCTTTTGTATCCTGGATCAAAAATAAATTATTTTGTATTGGTAATGTGGTAAGAGAATAAAACGTCACAAAATAATGTCACTTGTTTATTCATCATATTCATTTTGAACGTGAATTTAGATTTAATACAATGCAAAAAGGGCGTTATTTGACTCCAAGAAACGATGACGTCACGGCTTGTTATTTCATAGAAATCCCATACAACATTTTTGTTTGTACGTTATGAAAAAAGTAGATAAATGGTTGGTATCAATTTAACAGAATATACACATCTTTATCACTAAATGGGTTGACCGAGCCTAGGCCGTAATACTCAAAGGCCAGTTTACGCGGGATGGTTGTCGTAAAAGTGGAAAAAGGGAATCAAAATAGTGATGCGTTGCTAGCTGCTTCACAAATTTTCGTCCGTTCCCTCGATCGACTTTTACGATATACGCGGGAATAAAGCAAGTTAAGGTAGGAAGGTAGTTACTTACATTCTTCTCAACATGAAACAAATCATAAAGGTACCTAGGTAATTTTTTTTTTTTATATCGGTTACGCTCAAAGACCGAATTCGCTCTTTGAGCGAAATAATAGTCCACAACGCGTTTTGGCTATTGTAAAACAGCCATGACCACGACGCTAAATTCGTGTCGTGGCCCTTAACAAAAGGGCAACAACACGTTCTTAGCCTTTTGATAAGGGCCACGACACGAATTGGGAATATAATACCTACCTATGATGGAACCATATTATGGATGCAGCATAGTGATTTGATATGGGAACATGGGGAGGTTCTAATCGCCCGTGGGTGGTAATGATGATGGTGAGATTGGTGATGATGATGACTAAGACCACGATTATGATGACGATGACGTTGATGATGACGATGGTGACATTATCATTATCGTCAATGTTTGATATGGGGTGCACAATGATTTAATATGAGGTTCGACTAGTCGCCCATAGGTGGTGATGATGATTTCGATGACGATGATGATGGCGACGATGGTGGTAATGATTATGATGCTGACAATTGTAATCATCGTTATCATCATCATCGTCGTCATCACCATCGTCGCCATCAAGTCACTGAGCGGCATATCCATAATATGGTTCTATCATACTTAATATATTTCCAATTCGTGTCGTGGCCCTTATTCATTACCTATCATAACGCTCAGAAAGCATTCCTGTAATTGCCACAACGCGTTGTGGCCTATTATTTCGCTCAATGAGCGAATTCGGTCTTTGATGAGCGTAAGGACGCTTGTGCACTGCACCGAATCCGATTCATATTCAAATCAAATCCGATTCTGACTCAAATTGGCCGTCCTAGTGATTGTATGGACGCTTGTGCACTCAGTTGTAAACGGTTCAAATTCGATTCGTATTCAAACCAAGAATTCTCATTTCGGGTCGTTTTTATTTCGGATCAAAACCGACTCGAATTGGCCGCCATAGAAATTGTACGTACGGTTGTGCACCCACTTATTGTCATTATAATATTGAGTACCTACCTGTCTATGTGAACGTGTGCAAGTCTAGCTCGCGTCATGGTTCTGTTAAAAGTTGTATGTACTACCACAGAATAGGTACTAGTACTCACGTACAGAAGTCTCAGCAAAGAAATTCAAAGAAATATCTACTCAATGTGGCTAGCAATATAAATATATATAGGGACAAATCACACTGATTGGGCTAGCCCCAAAGTAAGTTTAAACTTGTGTTATGGGATACTAACTCAACGATACTATATTTTATAATAAATACATATATAGATAAACACCCAAGACCCAGGTAAATTTGAAAAAGGCCATTTTCCAACTTGCTCTGACTGGGGATCAAACCCAGAACCTCCAGATTGGCGGACTAGCGTGTTGACCATTACACCACGGAGGTTTAAATTAGCTCACGTCAGAACTCATCACATTCACGTTTAGATACCTAGACATCCATTGCAGGCCAATTTCATTCTTATTACTCTAGATAAACGATTCGTATAACTGAATTTACCACTACGAGTGCGGTGGCTAATCCAGTCAGGTCTACCGCCAAATATACAGATATAATTTCGTTTGATGTCTATTTGCTTATTTTAAGGCCGTACTTGAATTTTTAAAATAAATCATTTCAAAGAAAACGGAGACATTATTTAAAATTTTGCTACTACCAAATCCTAGATAACCCTTCAAAGTATTTTATGAACTACTGTTTACAGTTTAAAGTGTGAACGTTAAGCTTTACTACGCACATTTACGTAAAACGGCCACTTTTGGCAAATGTGCGTAGTAAAGCTTAATGCTCTCATTATAAACTGTAAACAGTAGTTCATAAAATACTTTGAAGGGTTATCTAGGATTTGATAGTAGCAAAATTTTAAATAATTTCTTCGTTTTCTTTGAAATGATTTATTTTAAATGGGGGCAGCACTGGACCCCGGAAAATTGACCTTCAAATGAGCAATCAAAAAAAATTCTCTCTATAATATGTATAAGGGTGTCCATATGTCGACATCGCGTTTGATGTCTGATTGCTTAGTTTAACATATAATTAGGTCTACAAATATTTGCCAGCAACTGACGGCGGTTAAATGCAGGACACATAGTGAATGCGGCCTCTCTAATCAAAGTCTGGTGGTGCACTAACGAAATCGGTGGCCTCGATATTCACGAATTCGATTCAAATTCGGGTGCAGTGCACATACGCTACTCTTCCGAATTACGCGAATTTTCCGTCCAAATTTTTCTCGTTTTGGATTTGATTTGAATATGAATCGAATTCGGTGCAGTGCACAACCGGTCTAACAATCCATTAGAAACGTCAGCTAGGCCGGGCAGAAAGTTTTTTTTTCATGATTGTTGATCAAAAATCTGTAATAGGTTACTTTAATTATCGTTTCATCATGTAGGTACTTATTTCAAAATGCATTATAAAATAATATGAGTAGGCCTATTTGTGTATCTTTATAAGTATTTTGGTAAACCTATACATACCTATTCTACCTCCCGTAATAAGATGTAACTACGCGTCTGTCCAGTTAATTTGAATTGTAAATGTGTTATTTGTATACAAACCTCCATTATTTTGTAAAGCACATAGCGGACCGGTGACTGCGTAGGACGGCTATTATTGTCACTCAGCAGCTGGCGATGGGTCCAGTTCGACAGGTTTGAGAATAACCCAAAACTATCCAATAGCCGCACAGCAAGCGGTGTAAGCGACCATTCGCAAAAGTACCTAGAAGAAATGTGTTTAGTGTTGACTGTTCTGTGTAATTTTCCGAAAACTAACAAGTGTGACATAACATAATGCTTCCATAACCTTTTTATAACTTAAGAGATACAATTTCACCTATGCTTTGTTTAATCATAAATAATTAGGAAGACAAAGCCAACTTATTGAATGTCAGACAAAAAAGTAATAAAAGACTAGCAGTCCAACCCGGCTTCGCCCGTGGTACACACATAGCCTATGTCACTCGGGAATAGTGTAGCTTTCCAACGGTGAAAGCATTTTTTAAATCGGCCCAGTACTTTTTGAGCCTATTCATTACAAACATACAAACATATTAAAATAGGTACAAATCTTTCCTCTTTATAATATTAGTATAGAAAACCGAAGCGCGCGCGCAAGTTTGACACGCGGAGAGAGAACAGCCAAAATGTTCCCGATTTAGACATATAAATATATTTTTTAAATTACTTATTTAAAATTGTTATTTAGTGACGAATCTGGATATGAGTATAACGTACGTAACTAACTCATGCAAACGGTTTTAAAGCCGTAGATTCGTTAAGCTGGAATAAAAACCGTGTGACAGTAACAATAGGCACTCTGAAGAAACACCCTGTAGTGCCGCCTCCTAGGCGCTAGTAAATGGCACGAATTGCCCTTTTTTGTAAAATAAAAATTGACAATGTCAGCTGAGCACCCCCTTTAAGTATCTCATAAAGTAAGACATTAGACTGTAAAAGTAACTAATGTTAATGCCGCTTCCTAGGCGCTAGTAAATGGCACGAATTGCCCTTTTTTGTAAAATAAAAATTGACAATGCCAGCTGAGCACCCCCATTTAAGTATTCCGTAAGGTAAGACATTAGACTGTGAAAGTAACTAATGGTAAGTAACTAAAATACACTTATCTAGCAGTTGCTACATCTGTCAATTGTCTATTCTCCTAACGGCGTAAGCCGCAGAGCTAAGCCTATTTAGAAAGTTTCGATATATGAGCGCCCCATTGAAGTTTCGAGTCGATTTCTCATACTTATGCTCACCATCAAGGTAAAAGTGGGCTTTAGGTCTAACGATATTAGGGCGAATTCAGTCAATATTAGTCTGAGCAGTACGAACTCTACGAGGAAGAGCATTCCAGAGGTAGACAGCTTGGACTGTAAAGGATTTCGAGTAGAATTTGGTCGAATGAGTTAAGGTTTTAAGACGTAGGGCATTAATGCCCTACGTCTTAAAACCTCGTTACCATAAAAAATATCAGATTTTTCTATCCAGTCAATTAATTATGAAAAATAAAAATAAATTCATTAGATAGAGATAGTGTATCTGTCTAGCATCCTATTGGTTGTCAAAACACAACTTCAATGGCGTATTGACTAAATAGATGTTAACTTTGCAGCGCCGGAGGGCTGGTGACGGCGGTAGCGCCGGTTGTCATCCGGTGCAACGGCTTCTGGGTGGGCTGGCCGGGCATCCACCTCGACGACCCCAACGAGAAGATCCCAGAGTCCGACCCCAATGACAAGACCCCCACCGCTGGCCTCCTCTCCAAAAAGGTAAGCAAATGTTTTTTCAACACCCTTGCTCATAAAATCGATCTAATTTCACTGGTTTTAGATATATAAAGCAGCCAATAAAACACGCGTGTGTTAGAATCGCAAATAGTGAAGTTATATTTCTATAACTCACGATTTGCTACTGCGAAAGAAAGGGACAGAATTAATGGTAAATCCAGTATGAATGAGAAAGTAAGAAAGTGTGACAGTTGTGTGTGAGCGAGATAGTTAGATAACATAAGGTGAAGGTTGGACAAAGAAAAAGAATAAATCAGACATCGAACGTCATCGTTGTTTCAATATTTATCTTTGTATCTTGCATACGCCTAAAATTGTTTTTTTTTTTTTCAAATTTCGATTTCGCATGCTGTGCGGCGCCCCGTCCAGTAGGCCACGCACCCTGCTAATTTTAAAAAGTAAAACGGCGGGAAAGCGACAGTGTGCATCAAAGTTTTATGGTTGAGTTTATTTAAAATCGAAAATATCAGTTTATTAGGTATTTTCCCCCGCAAGTATGTTGAAAAACGTCGTACGATATACGTGCTTACATTGGTTAAACACACTCAGCTCCTTACGCCCTCGCGTTCGCTCGGTCATTCTGAACAACTTTCCCCACTGTTATTGGACATTTTAGCTACAAGGTGCTTTTTAATATTTTAAGGGGTGATTTAGTCCATCATTTTGAAAAAGTTTTCCCAATGAATGAAATACGAAATAATTTCACTTTCCATAAATAAGTACTTAGATCACGTGCGTGACCTTTCGATTTGCATTAATTTTAAAAAAGTTGTTCAAAATGATGGACTGAATCACCCCTTGAAATATTTTTACCTGCTAAATTAAAAAGAACCTTGATAAATATGTATACCTCTACTACATACCTATCTACCTATACTAATGCTGCATGAACTGCATCATACAGTCCCTTTATGAGTTTACGTTAACCTATGGCGTATCGCACGCATTGTTTAATTAAACATTATCAATGTGCTAACGATAAAGACATGGTGTAAATTTCCATAAGAGCTTAACAGACGAGCGACATGTGCCCGCCACTCCTGTCGGCGACGACGATCGACGAGGTTACCAGCAACTGGGACCGCAATCAACCCGGACCGCGATCCCAGTTGCCGGATCTAATATTTTTAATATTTTTCTTCCGGCGACTGGGACGATATAAAAATAAAAAAAAACTATTGATTAATCCAAAAACAGGACAGTCAAACGAAAAATGTTAAGAAACAAAAACCCTTTTGATTCAAAAATATCATTTATTAATATACCTAATATCATTTACTTATCCTAGACATGAATTTATTCCATGCGCCTAGTAAGAGATAACTCCAGTCCGTTTTGCCTGTCAATCTCAAGGTTATGCAACCATTTTGTTGTATTTTAAACGGGAATTTGCATCGCTTGTTATCTCACTCCGAACAATCACCGCTCATTTTAAGAAGGTCAAGTTTTGCTTTATTTGTCAAAGAGATTTATTCTTTAATTACTACTGGAAACATTTCTTCGTTTGACAATACTGTTTTTTTTTTAATTTATGAGTAGTCCTAGTCGCCGGAAGAAAGAAAAATATTGGATCCGGCAACTGGGACCACGGTCCGAGCTAATTGCGGTCTCAGTTGCCGGTAACCTCGAACGGCGACCGTCGCGCGACACAGGGCGGCGATGATCGCCGAGTCGCCGACAGGTGTCGTATCCATACTGTCACTCGTCTGTAAGAACTATTTGGATTGTTCCGCGAAGTAGGTACTTACCTATCTTCTCATTTATATGTATAGGGATTATTCAACGTGTAAGCGGTTATTACACTATCCAATTTGTAGAAACTCTAATTATGAACAGGTAGTAGTTAGGAACAGGTATTTAGTGTAGTGTAATCAATAGCTAACCATTTTAGAACCTAACTGTTTCTAATTAGAGTTTCTACAAATTGAAAAGTGTAATACCCGTTCAAAAAGGGGTGACAACCCGAAAGGCGGTGAAACTGCTTATCAATATGCACAACTGCTCCCTTCTAAAGCTTTAGGTATTATCCTGTAAAGTTAGTTAGTTGTATTACGTAAATAAATAAAAATTAAAAAAAAAAATACTTTGGGACCAAACACAAAATCGTGAAAAAAATCTGCTGATCGGACATGCCGCACGCCGGTCATAAAACTCAGCTGCATTGTTTTTAAAATCAGAAACCAAAGAGCTCCTTTTGTGATTAAAGTGTAATAACAAAATTCAACAATGTATTTATTTTTATTTATTTATTTACCAATTTATGTACACGGACAATATATACAGAGAATACATAAACAAAAAGTTGTACAAAGGCACTACTTATCTCAAAAGAGATCTCTTCCAGTAGGCCCGTGAGAGGTACGAGTACTTAGCTAACTCTTTATCAGAAAACAATATTTGTTATTATGTAAGTAATCAAGCAATAAAATTGATTGTACCTACTATTTATTACTTCATGTCGACATAATATACTTCTGCCGCTCATTGAAGATAGGTACTTCAAGATTTGTGGCTTACTCGGCTTATTCGTGACTAACAATAGATATGGAATTTTACTATCATAATAAAGTGTATAATTAAATTACACCTGATACTGCTAGTGAGGTAGAACCTATAGATAGCACTGAAGGTGATATTATCTATCTCCAACCTTAGAGCAATCATCATTTCATGGTCTTACAACCAAGGATGCTCAAGACCGTGCGAAGTGGAGAAGGAAAAGCCGGAAAGCGGACGGGCTTAGGAACGTTGCAGCTGAGGATGCAAATTGCAACTGGGAGTATGCTAAGATGAGAGAGAGAGAGAGATGATAATTATCATTTCATGATGTTGATATACCGGCATATACGAGTAACACGCGGCAATAAGTAAAAATGTACTAAAAGTTGTGAAACTCTAAGAAAATTTAAGAAATACTACGCGGCTTACAACAACGTTTAATGAATTTTGAGCAGCATGGCATTGTAGTGGCTACCCATATGCTAACAGGCCAAAAGAACCTTCAACAATTAAAACAAAATATCCGAGACACAATGAAATAACGCAGGTAATGTGTAAAAATGTAATGAACAAGACAAAATGTAATGAACAAGACAAAATGTAATGAACAAGACAAAATGTAATGAACAAGACAAAATGTAATGAACAACGTTAAAAAAACTAATCCCGACTACGAGAAAATTCTTACTGAAAGTATGATTATTTGATAATGTAATTTGGTGCAATATTTTTTTTACAGAAAAAAAATATTTTTTTTACTCTTTTTTTTTACTTACTTTTATGTAACATTCGTTATATGATTTTTTGCATAGAAAATGTAGCTTATGTCACCCAGACGATGATGACGAATCGATTGACATCTCTTTTGAGAAAATTTTATAAGTGGTTTGGATGCTACGGTGGAACTCACAAAGATATCCACATAATATACATCCACATATAGACTGCTAAAGTCATTACCCTTTCCTTGGCTTTACCGTAGTCGGGTAAAAACGCAATGAAAAGGGTTCACATGACATCTGCCATGCTGCTTTGTCTGACCGATGCGATGACATTATTTTCCATTTAAATGCCGGCCCTAAATACTTTATTTAAAAATCCGGCCAAGAGCGTGTCGGGCACGCACATGAAAGGGTTCCGTAGCTAACTCCATACATTTTGTCCGGCCGACTGTAACTAATAAGTTGGGCGAGTTGTATAAAAATAACTATCTATGATACCGAGACCGCTATAGTTTTAATTGAAAGTACATACTTTGAGGTATACACCACATTTTTTTCAGAATTATTTTAGTAATTTTTCAAAAGTTACGGTGGGGGGACACCTCACATTATAACTTTGTAATTAGATTATCTCAAGACTGGGGGGTTTGATCTACATAATTTCAAAGCAGTTTTTGTTGCATTTTAAAAGACCTTTTCAACGATACCCCACACGTTGGGATTAGTCCAATTTAATTTTTTAAATTAACTTTTCGTTGTATGGGCTGAAAAAAAAAAATTTTTTCATAATTTTGAAAACCAACTTTTGGAACTTCAATATCTATCTCTCCACCAATTTTCGTGACAATCGGTGCAATAGCGGCGGAGTACGAGCCCGGACGGGCAGAAATGACGAAACTATAAGGGTTCCTTGTGGACTACGGAACCCTAAAAACACTTAATAATTTTTATATTTCAAGAATAAAATTTTAAAACAAAAATACTTGACTTAATTTGCCATCCCTTTATAATGGGATACCAACTCAACGATAGCTGTACTCTTACTTCCATCTTAGCGAGGGCTCGATGGCATCCTTAGCCTGTTTGTTGTTGTTTTTTTTTGTTTGGGTCATATCTTGCAAGTTAAATTTGAGCCACTTCTAGGTTTCCGATTGAGATGAAATTGTATATGAATTGGGTAGATGACTGGGTCAAAAATAAATTATTTGGTACTGTTATATTATATGAATAAAACGTCACAAAATAGTGTCACTTGTCAATGATCATACCATTTTTCAACATGATTTGAGATTTTTTAATACAGAATATTTGACTCGAAAAATCTATCTTTCTATCGTCACGGTTTTGTATTTCATACAAATCTCATAGTAAATATTTGTTTTGACGTTTAGAAAAAGTGTCTGATTTGACTTCTTTTCATCTAGTGGATTATCAAGGATTATCAGTATTTATCAGATGACAATGCTTTATTATTATGACAAGAAGCTGATCGGATGATGGAGCCTGAAGGTGGCTATATATTGTAATGAAACGACGCAACCCCTTTGAGCTTGGGCTTATCAGATTTGTCTTGATAGGTTTTTTTTGTTTGTAATAACTTTACTGTACAAAAAAAAAGCATAAAAGACAACATAAGTTCTTAGGGCTCTCAATAAAAGCTTGTAAACTTAACGTTATAAGGCTGACTTTTTATCCACCTGCAAAATTTTTGGAGCAAGTTCAGTCGATGATACTATGATGATACAACTTTCTATGAAAAAAGTTATTAAAAATCGATAAAAACTTTTCGTTTTTTTTATAGAAAGTTTAATTTAAAATTGTTCAGTATCATGGACTGAACTTGCTCCAAAAATTTAGCAGGTGGATTAAAAGTCAGCCTGTATAGAACGTCTTAACCGACATTATCATCATTATTCATTATCATTATCGCCATCATCATAATCATACAGTATAATTGGTATCTCATAATACAAGTTTAAGGCCGTACTTGAATTTTCCGGGGTCCAGTGCTGCCCCCATTTAAAATAAATCATTTCAAAGAAAACAGAGACATTATTTAAAATTTTGCAACTACCAAGTCCTAGATAACCCTTTAAAGTATTTTATGAACTACTGTTTACAGTTTATAATGAGAACGTTAAGCTTTACTACGCACATTAGCCAAAAGTGGCCGTTTTTCGCAATTGTGCGTAGTAAAGCTTAACGATCTCACTTTAAATTGTAAACAGTAGTTCATAGAATACTTTGAAGGGTTATCTAGGACTTGGTAGTTGCAAAATTTTAAATGTTGTCTCCGTTTTCTTTGAAATGATTTATTTTAAATGGGGGCAGCACTGGACCCCGGAAAATTCAGGTACGGCCTTAAACTTACTTCGAAGCTCGATCAGTGCGATTTTCCTTATTCTATTTATAGCATTTATTTATTGACAAAGCGAAGCGTCTCAGTTTGAATGAAAAAAATGATTTTGTCCGTCTGTCTGTTTTCGACTACAGGACGCATTTTTCAACCAATTTTGAAGAAAATTGGCACACAAGTTCTTTGATATAATTAAATTTTTAGTCGACGGCGCTTTTTGATTGGTGGGAAAAGGGGGGAAATTTGCTGTAGGTAGCGTTATTTATCGACGGATTTCAGACAAAGAGAGACACACTTCATTTTGCACAAGGTGTTGCGAAAAAAGAATCGAAAAGGGAAAGTTATCTTTAACGTTATACAGGGTGACTTTTTAAACACCAGCCAAATTTTTGGAGCAAGTTCAGTCCATGATACTGAACTACTTTTGATAAAAAAAGTTATTAAAAATCGTTAAAAAATTTTCGTCCTTCTATACAAAAGCCGTTTGGCTGAGCGCTGATTTGTATAGGAAGGCGAATTTTTATTTTAGTGTTTCGTTAATCCGCTAGTTTCCAACAAGTCAAATCAGACACTTTTTTCTAAACCTCAAAACAAACATTTTCTATTAAATTTGTATGAAATATCGGACTGTGACGTCATAGTTTTTTGCGAGTCAAATAGCGGTTTGTCCACATTAATAAATGTAAAAACACGTTCAAAATTAATGTGATCAATGGAAAGTGTCATTATTGTGTGACGTTCTATTCTCTTAACAGTACAACATCATTTATTTTTGACCCAGGAAACTACCCAATTGTTTTCATGGAAAGTAGCTCAGTATCATGGACTGAACTTGCTCCGAAAATTTGGCTGGTGGTCAAAAAGTCAGCCTGTATGTATTGTATATATGGACGTATTTTTTTATTTTTTCTCGGTAAATCTATACCTACCTATTACCAATCAGATTACGCAGTCCTCTCCGCTCTTATAAGACAAACTTCTAGACATCAGATTAGACCTCCTAAGACCAAGCGATCGCTAGTAATCGCTAAAACTTATAGCCCTATTTTGCTCAAGTCTACATAGTGTCTATTCAAAAAATTCAAGCACCTGAAATTCTTCGTTAATTCTTTTGCGCAAATTTCCTTTTGTTTGTTTTTGCATTTTAATAAAGCATTATAAGCCAGGGCACAGCCGGAATCTTCTAAGGTACGCGCAATATGCGTCCCCGTTCCCCGTCCTCGCACCTCTCCCCCGTTTTCGCCTCGATGACTCACGTTGGCCGTCAAAAACCGGGGGAGAGGTGCGGGTGCGGGGAACGGGGACGCATATTGCGCGTACCTTAGGAGATTCCGTTCTGTTTACTCTACTGTATTCTGTGGCCAGGGGAAAGGAGAAAGTGTTGATTATCGTACGCACGGTTATAAGGGCTTAAGAGTAGTCGCGAGGTCTCTTGTCCACAAGTAAGCAATATTGTAAAATTCGTAAATGAATAGGTAGTAATGTATGTGGTCGTTACAGAGCGTCCACTCCAAGTCTTTCCGTGGATGTCGTAGAAGGCGATTTAGGAAACACAAGCTAGACAAAGCTTAAGCTTTGATTAATCAATGAGACCTCTCCACCCGTCTGGCCAGCGTGGAGAGTGTAGGCCAAATCCTCTGACTGCTCTGGCTAATATATGGCTCTGGTAGTACAGAGAGGGTCATGCTCCTGCAATGGAGACTAAATGACCTGATAATGTTACAGATCGTGCCGATCTACGCAGACGCGGCTCTCTTCGACAGCTACTACAACGGCTGCTGTAATGGCAGCTTCTGGCCGCTGTTCCACTCCATGCCGGACCGCGCCACCTTCATCGCCGACCACTGGAAAGCCTACATCAAGATCAATGAAGAATTCGCCGAGAAGACCGTCCGTGCCCTGCATCTGCTGAAGAAAGAAAAGGAAAAAACCGGGTCGCCTCCTATCGTGTGGGTCCACGATTATCACCTCATGCTGGCCGCCAATTGGATCAGACAGGTATGCCGTCATCATGTCAGCCGCTGCAAGACTAGTAGCTACATTGCGTGTTTTGAAAGATTACGTTCAGATTGTTCATTACAAGACAGGCAATGTATATCAAATCGCACTCGATAAGTACTGGTGTAATAGCTACTTTAGGTTTTTTAAATTTCCAATCGGAGACGGCCTGTACCCAGCGTTTAGCCTTAGTCGAGTCATCTGACTCTGACCACCTTGTAAAATTCCCAAAAGGACGCGCGGAGACCTGCGCGATAAATTAAAATTATAAATAATGAAGGTAGAGTTCCGGAAACTAAGATTCTTTAATTATTATGATAATATGGAATTTTGCTATCGATTCAGCTTTTTTTTTTAAATAACTGAGCCATAAGTTTAAGGAGGTAGGTGAACATTTATTAAGGGTCTATAGCCCACAAAGCCCCTAGTTGTAATTTATATGAAATGGACTCGAAAAACTTTATAGGGTTGGGTGGGACCAGTGCCGGTTTTAGCTCTACCAGCGCCCCGGGCGATTTTCCCGCCCCGCCCCCCAAACTGCAATTCAGACTCTGAGCTAGGCTTCAATCAGCTTAACCAGCCGCTATTTATATATTTATTATTACCTGTGACCCCCCCTTGCCCAAAAACGCCCCCTGTCGCCTACCCTAACGCCGCTACTAGGTGGGACCACAGAACACATTTGTCAACACGGAACAGCACTTTCCTATGCTGCTATCCTTTTCTATCGCTCAGAACAGTAATTTTCTAGAGCGAGAGAGAGCGACGGAACGCTGCAGCATGGCCGGTGCTTAAGCGTCCCGTCGCTCTCTCTCGCTCTAGCAAATGATGCTTCTGAGCGACAGAAAAAAATAGCAGCATAGGAAAGTGCTGTTCTATTCTCACAGATGTGTCCCAACTCCCAACCCATAACGTACTCCTTACGGAGATGCACTAACCGCAATGAACTGATTGTTGACAGCGCGTAGAGGAAGAGGACATCAAGTGCAAGCTGGCCTTCTTCCTTCACATACCGTTCCCCTCATGGGACATCTTCCGGCTGTTCCCGTGGTCGGACGAAGTTTTACAAGGAATACTTGGTAAATATGTTGTAATATCAATGTCCCGTGTGGCTTCCGGCCTACAATACTCGTAGGACCACTCCATCTTTTCCTGTGGATATCGTAAAAGGCTACTAAAGGACAAAGCGTGCTAAAACAGCAGTCCCAAGGAGAGTTGACGTCGGGCGGCGGCGTTCTGGCTATTTCTTCTCCACTTCGCAAGGTCTTTGGCATCCTTGGGTGACCATTGACATGCATATTATATTTGAATACGAAAAAGGGTACCCCGCGCTCCAAAGCAGCACAGCTGATGATGAACAAGTAATAATTTAAAAATATTTAAAAAAAATTGGTTGTCTGTAAAGTCGGTTTACGGACGGTAGTTTGACGTGACAACGTCAAACATTCTCTCTCTCGTTGGTGCCGCGCTCTCGCTTGCCGAACCCGACAATGAGCGTAATGGGACAATGACGTCATCTTTTTCGTGCATGCAGCCCGTAGTCACAGTAAGAGTAAACAGAACGGAATCTAAGGTACGCGCAATTTGCGTCCCCGTTCCCCGTCCCTGCACCTCTCCCCCGTTTTCGCCTCGATGACTCACGTTGGCCGTCAAGAACCGGGGGAGAGGTGCGGGGAAGGGGAACGGGGACGCAAATTGCGCGTACCTTAGAAGATTCCGGCCTGTGCCGTAGTATCGAGTTATTAGACGTTGTCACGTCAAAAAAAACAAGCTTTTCTATAGCGTCTAAAACAATGAACTAAAAAGTTTAAAGTTTTCAGGACGTATCTATTGAGCCCAACCTCGGTGGGGTAATGTTGTTTTATCACAGAGATGCCATGGCCACCTTCCGGCTTCATCATGAGATCAGGGCATTGGTACCATAATAATGCATTGTCACCCAACTTACCCACATAAGTTTGAGAAGTTTCATTTCAATCGAATAATGGGAAGTAGGTCTAATTTCGTTTGCTAGATTTGATTACAGACACACAGACAACGGGACAAGTGAAACTAAACAGCTTGTTAACAATGGTTTCTTATTTCCAGGTTGCGATATGGTCGGATTCCACATAACAGATTACTGTTTAAATTTCATAGACTGTTGCCAAAGAAAGTTAGGTTGCCGAGTGGACAGGAAAAACTTTTTGGTGGAATTGGGGGGGCGCACGATCTGTGTCCGCCCGCTGCCCATCGGCGTGCCCTACGACCGGTTCGTGCAGCTGGCTCAGAACGCGAAACCAGTGCTCTCTACAAACCAGAAAGTCATCCTTGGAGTCGACAGACTCGATTATACCAAAGGATTAGTGCATAGACTTAAAGCCTTCGAGAGACTCCTAGAGAAACACCCGGAGCACATAGAGAAAATTATGTTGCTGCAGATTTCTGTTCCTTCTAGAACAGATGTCAAGGAATACCAGGATTTGAAGGAGGAAATGGATCAGCTCGTTGGAAGAATCAATGGGAGGTTCACCACGCCCAACTGGTCTCCGATTAGGTAACTATAGTGTGGGAGTTTTAATGAGAATTTTCACTTTGTTTGGTTTAAAAGTGCCGTGTGGTTCCTGGCAGAGTAGAATAGGACCACTCCAAGTCTTTCCGTCGATGTCGTAGAAGGCAAGGCAGGTCTTTTTTAGTCTCCATTGCAGGAGCACGACCCTCTCTGTACTACCAGAGCTATATATTAGCCAGGGCAGTCAGAGGATTTGGCCTACACTCTCCACGCTGGCCAGACGGGTTGGAGAGGTCTCATTGTTATTTATAAGCTTTGTTTAGCTTGTTTCCTAAGTCGCCTTCTACGACATCCACGGGGAGACTTGGACCACTCCAAGTCTTCCCGGTATTTTTCTTTTTTTTAAACTTTATTGCACAAAAATGTTGTACAAGTGATGGACCTAATGCCATATGGCATTCTCTACCGGTCAACCATAAGACCAAGCAGAAAATATGTGTGGCTGGCGTGATTAAAATATGTATAAAATTACATTATAAAAAAAATTATCTGATATTAAATATGACCTACTAATAATATATAGTATAGATAAAAATAAATAAACAAAACATTAAACGAATATACATATACCTAAACATATAAACTAATAAATATATATTATACATATATACAATAAATACAAAATAATTAAATATATTAGGATGATTGTGCTAGGCTAGGACTGCTGGAGAAACAATTTATGTACCGCCCGCTTGAATGCCATGCGGTATTCTACTTTCCCGGGGAGCGCACGGCGAGATGTTTATGCGACATCAATCATATGTGTAGTAGTGTGTAGTATTCCATCGGACAATCGAGATATTTATTCATACACTCGCACATACATACGAAATACTTATTAAAAATAATTATCATAAGTAAATGATGTTGATAAGGCTGACCGTGGTTACTCGATTTTATTTATCTCTACGTCGAAATCCATTGCGTAGTTGACATTTTACGCAGTTGTAGTAACTAAAATTTACGAGTAAGTGTCGCCGCACACGGGCCACCGAAAAACGCGGCCACCGTCCACTTTTCTACTAATTTAGTGGCCGCCATCGGCTTCACCGTGTGCGGCGAGTCCATACAAAATGTATATGAACTACAGGAAAGTGGTCGGTGGCCGCGTTTTTCGGTGGCCCGTGTGCGGCGACACTAAGTATCTATGCTATTTTGGGAACTCCCGCGAAGATTCTTTATGCTAATTTGTACTATATTCATATCCAGTCATTATCCTCTGTGAATTTCTTAGGGCTGGGCCTGATGTGGATAATTTATGTTTTGCCCTGGCTTCCACGCACACTTTACTCTAGCCAAAGCCAGACAGCGAGCCTTGCGCGGTGAAAAGATCGCGGTAGGTCAATGAGGCTGGTTTTGGTTTTGGGGATTTTTCCTTTTACAAAGAATATTTAAGGCCGTACCTAAATTTTCCGGGGTCCAGTGCTGCCCCCATTTTAAATAAATCATTTCAAAGAAAACGGAGACATCATTTAAAATTTTGCTGCTACCAAATCCTAGATAACCCTTTAAAGTATTTTATGAACTACTGTTTACAGTTTATAATGAGAACGTTAAGCTTTACTACGCACATTAGCCAAAAGTGGCCGTTTTTCGCAATTGTGCGTAGTAAAGCTTAACGTTCTCACTTTAAATTGTAAACAGTAGTTCATATAATACCTTGAAGGGTTATCTAGGACTTGGTAGTTGCAAAATTTTAAATTATGTCTCCGTTTTCTTTGAAATGATTTATTTTAAATGTGGGCAGCACTGGACCCCGGAAAATTCAGGGACGGCCTTAAGAATTATTTAAAAAGTAAGACATATTACGACTGCCTTATGTTTAATACAATTATACTCCAAAGTAACAAGTGCTAATTTATAGTATTTCTTGAATACTTTCCGTTTTAGTACAATTCTGAGATGATTTGGAGGCAACTTCGCAATATTTTTCTATCGAGAAAATTTTAAGCAATAATGTATTTCTAAATAATGTATTTTGAAACATATAATGTTTATAGTTATTATAGTAGTCCTGCACTTCCCTGTGTTTTTATTTCAAAGTGAGTATATCGTTACTATTGGTATTGGTAATATTTAAGATCGCTCTGTGGGACCTCGACCTGTCCCGGCGCTCTAGGCGAGTTCCCATATAGAAGATAGTAGGAGGAGAAGTGAAGAATAAACTCGATAACAACACAGAATATATATAATTTGATTTCTGATACTGACTGTTACAGAGTATAAAAGAATAATATTTAATAAGGTACAACAGATAGAGAGAAGTGAGCGATCAGCTTCACAGATGATGGTGGAATGAGTGAAAAAGGATCAGTCAATGATTTGAAAATAGAATGAAAGGGAATTTGAAATGAAATGAAGAATGAAAAACGGGCAGGATGACATGAAGAAAGGAGGTTTAAACATGATGCATGCAGCATCGTTATAGCTCTAAGTACTATTAAGGTCATACGGGCTCTTCAAATTCGCCGCAATACCGCGGTAATTTAAATTGAGCCTTAAGAATGTTTCCGTATAAACAGGAGATATTACTGCAATGTTCTGTCGCCAGAGTACAGCATTAGCGGAGACCACAGACCTTAGTAGGTATTTAATGGCCGTAGGAAGCCATTACAGCACAGGTTTTAAATGAGTGAATAATAATATAACTATTAAAATTAAATTCTTTTTAACCGACTTAAAAAAAGGAGGAGGTGATCAATAAATATCGACTGTATGTTTTTTTTATGTATGTTTGTTACGCGATATCTTCGCCAATTGTGAACCGATTTTGATGATTCTTTTTTATTTGAAAGCCTTTACTACCAAGTTGGTCCCATTTTAATTTGGAGAAGATATGATGAAGAACTTTGGAGATGTGGAAGAAACTCCTAAAAAAATATTGAAGTCGGTTGTTATTTTTGTTAAAAATTTAATTAGGTATATAATAATTATTTGTTGCGAAAAATTATGACATGTAGAATGACAGCAGATTCGATTGTTTAGGTACTGTATGTGCTAGTGCCGGCATTTGCGCCGAGTTTTGAGAAATATGTCCTCCTCGCATTTGCCGTGTGGTTCCAAGCAAAGTAGAACAGGTTAGAACCACTCCAAGTCTTCCCTTGGATGTCGTAGAAGGCGACGAGACAGCTAAACAAAGCTTATAAACATCAATAAGACCTATACAACCCGTCTGGTCAGCGTGGAGAGTGTAGGCCAAATCCTCTGACTACCTACCCTACCGTACAGAGTGGGTCGTGCTCCTGCAGTGGAGACTAAAAAAGACCTGATGATGTACTACGTGGGTTAAATTACAGATATATCTACGGCTGTGTGGGACAAGAGGAGCTGGCGGCATTCTACCGCGACGCAGCCGTGGCTCTGGTGACGCCGCTGAGGGACGGGATGAACCTGGTAGCGAAGGAATTCGTCGCTTGCCAGATTAACCAGCCGCCCGGGGTGCTCATAGTGTCGCCGTTCGCGGGTGCCGGGGAGATGATGCACGAAGCCCTCATATGCAACCCCTACGAACTGGATGACGCGGCTGAAGTTATCCACAGGTAAGAAAGTTATCCACCGGCCTTTTTAGGTTTCCGTACTTCAAAGGTAAAAAACGGATCCCTTAGGGGTATCCATTAATTACGTGAGGCATTTGCTCAACCCCCCATTCCCCAATCTCACGTGGTATATTTCGAAATGTGTTTTTCTAGTATTTTACTTGATTAAATAACTTTCTGGCAATTTACTCTGTTTCTTACGGAAAAATTGTTATTTTATAATGGCCCAGACCTCTCCCGAAGTGAGATTAGATAAGATTCAGCTCGACCCCCTCCCCCCTTAAACATCTCACGTAATAAATAGATGACCCCTTACAGGATCACCATCGTGCTTAGATCATTAAAATCTAAGCCATCGTGTGATATTGTTGATGTAAGTAATTAGCACTCATTTGATTGTTTTTTATTTGTTTTTCGTGTCTGTAAGTGGCCAACACTGGTGTCAGATTTTTCAAGTTGCCCAAAGGTATCTAATACGTAAATTGACGACTGCCATACAACAATGTCAACCGGGACCAACGTGCTTTTCGAAGTATGGAGAAGCTCAAGAAATTATTTTCACCTGTGGTCACCCATCCAAGTGTGGACTACGCCCTGGGTTGCTTAACTTGCAAAAGCGCTAGCAACGCGTACTCCCAACGGGCCACCGGTCTCCCCTATGTCAGATGGCTTTAGGCTTAAAACTGCGTTAAGCGGAGACCCGCGACGGGTTCAGTCATTCCGTCTGTCACAAACTCTACGTGGGACAGACACGTGACCCGCGACGGTTTCAGCTATCTCTATACGTAATCCCGCGACCACTTGCCGGCGTCCGCTTGACGAAGTTTCCAGCCTTAAAGAACTTGCAGAATTTGATAGCAGTTCTTCTGACCTGAAACCTCTAAGCTGCCTTCTCCATGATCTTCATCTCAAGTGAACGTCCGTTCCAGAGCATTAATGATGCCGGAGGACGAGCGCACCGTGCGCATGAACCACCTGCGGCGGCGCGAGCACCTCAACGACGTGGACAGCTGGATGAAGGCCTTCCTCAAGGTCATGGACTCGCTGGAGGAGGAGGCCGACGACGTCGGCGCCACTTCCATGCAGCCCGTAACCATCGACGACTTCGATGAATACCTATCTAAGTAAGTTCTTCTTTTACGTATATTCTTTTTTTTCTTTTTTTTTCTTTTCGTTTTTTTTTTATTTATTTGGTTCACTAACTTCTTATCCCAACTAGGGTTTGCAATCTTTAGGCGAACATGTTTGGCTTTTTCGGGTCGCGTCTAGGAGGAGCTTCTTCACCAGAAGATCATACTATATTATATGTATCTAAAGATACATAAAGTTTATCATAAGGTAAAAATTGGCATAGACGTTTTGATTTCTAGGCAGCATGATCACTGATCAGAGAGGATTAATTCGTCGAATTCTTTTTTTATGGTCTGATTTGAAAAAATATTTTTTTGTTTAAAAGGGTACAACACTTTCCAGGTGGTCCCATAGAAATATTATTAAAATCGGTTGTGTGGTTTGTTTTTTAACAAAAATAACTAGTAGAATTATGTCGTCTAAGAATACAAACGTTTGAATATTTAGCTTTTCTGGTATTGAAGTCGGTTTTTTGTGTTGAAAACATATCAATAAAATTATTATCTCGTGTAAAAAGGACAAACAAATAAACAAAGCGAGCGAGGTTCTCCGACTTTACTTGGTCAGTCTGACCTTTCATTGTATATTTGTTCGACGATAACTAAAGTAACTTTGATTAGAGCATGTTTGCTGGGCGAGGAAGTAATAGACTTTAAGGAACAAGAGCCGTAAAGAATCCAGACCACGGAGCAAACCCCAGACCCCGTTGCTCCAGACCTTACTTATTTTCACAATAATCATGAGATGCACATTGGGTTGTAAGAGGTCGCGAGTACACAGTTCAGAGCAAACTACTTACTAAGTAGTCTAGTACGTTTAGGGTAAAAGATAATAAAAGGGAATCAAAATAGTGAGGGGTTGCATTCCCTATTGACATGATTCAGATTCTCGCCCATTAATTCTCTCGATTGGCTTCGATCTACGCGAAAGAGAAGCAGCTGGTACATTCAAATTTTTTTCATATCAATTTACCTATCTAATTTTAACAAAACAAAATCTTTTCTCTAAATTCTATGTTTCGGTGTCGCTTTCTTTTTCTTGACCTTCATACTCCACTGGGCTGGGAGAAAAGAAAAACAAAATCTTTTCTCTAAAATTCTGTTTTATCTTTTCTCCCAGTCAGGGCTTGTTAAAAATACCAAATTCACACTAAAAGTAACGTTAAATAACGTTATTTTCATACAGGTATCGATAATACAGTTATAAAACGTTATAGTAACGTTATCAATTAACGATATCAGTAATGATACTTTTTTCAATATTTACAATAAATATTATAAAAATAAAAAAATATTCTACAAGTGTAATACATCGCGCTAGGAATCGAATCCGAGGTAGCACAGACTATCACGACATCCGTGTAGCTCTAGTATAAAATTACCCAGCATAAAACTTTGCTGATAACGTTAACGCCGTTTGACAGAATTAACGTTACCAGATTTTTAACGGTATTCCAAGCCCTTTTCCCAGTCCAGTAAAGTATGAAGGTCAAGAAAAGAAAGCGACACCTCAAATAAATTTTTATTTGTAGAGTGTGTCACAACGTGGCCCACATTCATATCCGATGACGATATATTCTCAATAATATTACCACAGTTTGTTAATTATGAGTAAACAGATAACGAAACGGAGTACTTAAATGCGTTATTATTAGATAATATAATGATATAGACCAGTTTGTAAGTAGGGCGTAGGTATAGGAAAATGTCGCAGTAAATATTCTCAATGGATGGACAGGACATATCGAGAATGGACGAGGCCAAAGTACCAAACGAATACTGGAGATACGTTTTTTTAATACGTTATATTTAATAATCATTAATACTGGAGAGTTGACCCGAGGGTCGCAGAAGCCAAGGCAGACCCAAGCTCAGATGGCGTCGAACAATATCTCAATTACATCAGCGTCAAAAGCTGGAGAACAAAAGCTCAAAACCGTTCTATCTGAAACAAATTACTGGACCAGGCCCGGGCCCACCCGCGACTGTAGAGCCTAGATAATGATAAAATATTCTCAAGTTCTATAAATCCTTTTTTTTTTTAAATTTTCGATAAACTCAGTGTCACTCACAATCAAAACGAATGTAACAACACCTCCATCAAGCCGTTTTGACCGCAGAGCGTGCCAAAGAAATAAACATATACACTCGAAAAACATAACCCTCCTTCTGGCACAGGCGGGTAACAAGCGATGTATTGTTCCAAAATACCTATCCAATTTTGAAGGAAATCTAACTAGGAAATCAGAAGATGTAACCGCAGTTAGGACTAATTGAATCCGATTAAGAGTAAAAAGGTCGTTCCGACCGCCGCTCTACTTCAATAATATGTATAAAATGCAATAGGTCACAATGAACATGTTAAACAGGAATAACCTTATAATAAAAGCAATAAGATTTTGTATGCGTCGCCGTCAGTCACGCGCCTCTATTTAGGATGCACTTTAGTAACTATAGCACAGAAGACAGTACGAGTATATAGAACGGAATCTCCTAAGGTACGCGCAATATGCGTAGTGAGGTGCGGGGACGGGGAACGGGGACGCATATTGCGCGTACCTTAGGAGATTCCGTTCTACGACGGCGACGCATACAAAATCTTATTGCTTTTATTATAAGGTTATTCCTGTCTTTCTTACTGTCTTCTGTGCCTATAGTGTGATCACTAGCTAACAATTTAGGAACCTAACTGTTCGAGTTTCTATTCTCGTAATTGGACTGTATTATCGCTTTAGTTTTAGAGCAATTTTAATTAATTTGAATCAATGGTGATTGTAGATACATTGGCTACACCCAGAAGTTGGCGCTAATGCTGGACTACGACGGCACGCTGGCCCCCATAGCGCCGCACCCCGACCTGGCCACGCTGCCGCTGGAGACCAAGCATACCCTACAGCGGCTTTCCAACATGTCCGACGTCTACATCGCCATCATATCTGGTCGCAACGTCGACAACGTCAAGAATATGGTGAGTGAGCCATTCCTAAATATGTACGTACGTACATGGATGATTTTATTATCTTTACCAAGATCACAGGTATGAAACTTCATAGAAGCGGAGTATCATTTATGCCTACACTACTACAAACGAAACTATACATCCGTGCACACGTCAATGGGTGTGTGTTCGCCCGCTCCCGCCCCTCGACAAGTCGAGAACGGGGAGAGGTGCGGGGACGGGGAACGGGAACGCATTTGCGCGGGCTAGACCTTAGCTTAGGCAGTTCGCGTAGTGTATATATTCTTTGCCTTAGGAGAATCCATTGTGTATGAAATACTCATTATTTTTTTTGCCAAGATGAATTGTGAGTTTTTGGCGGGAAGTCAAGGGGTTCAGTTGGGGTTGGCTTTATTTTATTTTGCTAATTAATTCTAGTGGACTTTATAATGTGAAGTTGGTTTAGTTTGATGTTATATGCTCATACTCATGAACTATATGTGTAATAGTTAATATAGTACATAGTACGGTAGTAGCGATATTTGTTCGTACAACGCCATTTAGTTATATTCGTAGTATTTATTGGCAAAGCTAATTTTAGCCTAAGTTTTAACTTTAGACAACGCCATCTAGTGAGTTCCTTGGTGTTACAAACTATAATTTATATTTCCTGATGATCCTGGTCAAGATAATAGGACAAACTTATTAAACTATTGTTTTGTCATCCATCAGCCCTTGATATGTGTGCAACATTTCAAATTTATCTGACTTTTGGGTAAAAATCGCATTCGAAGATTCCGTTACAAAGATACATACTTACATAAGTGAAGCTAATAAAAAGCATGTAAACACATTGGTTATCTAAGAAATCGGACCTTTCACCCGCCGTGCCCTCCATTGACGTCACGCGCGGCACAGACAAAAGAAAGTCAACAACCCACCATGTCCAGCTGCTATCAGTTCAGAGAACGCTCGCAGTTTATCTGTTCCATTTGACGTCAACAGTTTCTCTCGCGACCGTCAATAAAGGCTTAATTTACATTGCCGCGGAATCGAGGCGAATTTTAAGAAATTCTCACAAAATAATGACTTCCGATCGGTCGTTTTGGAAATCCTTGGGGAAGGCCTATGTCCAGCAGTGGACTTCCTGTGGCTGATATGGATATGATTATGATGATGATAAATGACTTCTATAACATAGGATAATACAGTACAAATTAGCATGAAGGAAGAAACTTCGCGGGAATTCCTGCGTATTCTGCGGAATTTATTTATTTAATACTCTTTATTGTTCCAAAGTCAAAACATACTTTTAACAAATAGCGGACTTAATGCTAAGATCATTTCCTCCCAGTCAATCATAAGTGTCATAAGGATAAACAGAAAAAAAATTGTTCGGCGCAAAAAGCAAAATTAATCCATTTTATGACTACCGCGTGAGTTGTTTTTGTTGACACAATTTTATACTTTGCTACATTAACATAGGGTTCAATATGCTATGTAGGGTTTAAAAAATTTGCTTCCATTCCGTAAATTGAGCCTAGTTTTCTGTTACCTACCTACTTAGGTCAAATCCAAAAACGATCCAACGTTTGTGACCGTTTGGTGGTTCGGAAGGAACTTGATCACAAAATGAGGGTAGTGTTTTTAAATCAAATACCTACTAGCTGTGATCGAGTCCTTAGCTCAATCTTAATCCTATCCTATCCTAACTTCCTAACTATCCTAACTAATATTATAAATGTGAAAGTGAGTTTGTATATTAGTTTGTTTGTTTATTACCTCGTCACGCTTTATCTACTAAACCAATCGTCTTGAAAATTCGCATACACATAGTTAGGAGTACTTAGAAGGACATAGGGTACCTTTCATCCCGGAATAAGGTAATGTTCCCGTGGAATACGCGAGCGAAGCCGCGGGCAAAAGCTTGTTATAATATAATGTCAAGTTTTGATGTTTGTATGCTTGTTTCTCAATCACGCAAAAACGGCAAAGAACGAATTAGAATTAAATTTGGCATGTAGACAGCTTGTTGCCTGGATTAACATATAGATTTGCCGGAATAATGTGAGGGTCCCGTGGGAGTAAAAAGCACGAAGCTATTATCCCTCTGCCGACGCGGGAAAAGCCTCGTGTAAATTAGTATCTCTGAATCTTGAGTACTTATTTTTCTGCTTTATGCCGCATCGGTCATAGAAACAAAAATCTCCTCGAGAATATGTGTAAAAGATGTCCTCGATTGTAGGTGTAAACAAAGATCTCGATCGAAGATGTAAACGAAGATCCCCTAGATAGTAGGTTTCGTTTACACCTTCTACAACCTCGATTGTAGGTAGTACAGATAAGACAAGATACCTGTGCCACGCCACCGCGCGCGCGCACTACATCAGGTGTAGTAGTGTAGTAGCACCCTGCCACTATTTCTGTAATAGTTTTTTTCTGATGTTGCTTATTGTCACCTTTGTGTCTTGCTAGGCTCTGTCTACTGCGTAAGGAAAACGACATGAATTGTATATGTACGTAGTTATTCGTATTTTTTTTCCACTTCTTTTTATGTTTTGTTTGTTTGTTACTTTTGTACACATAAACATAAATACAAATCACAACAAGATTCTAGTAACTATAGTCATTATCATCATTCCAGTCGCATGACGCCCCTGCGTGCGTGGACATAGGCCTCTCCCAAGGATTCCCAAAACGACCGATCTAAAGCGGCCTGTTGATCACTTTAGTTGATGCAATCTAAACAAAATACATAAAAACACTCTTGGCCATTTGTTATCGACCGAAGATTGATCCACATTGACCCGTTCACGTGACCACGTCGACCCATTGTAGGTACACAACGAACCTACCTCCAAGCAAGGCTAGATATCGCTGCCGTGAACTTTGACAAATATTATCACTAATAAAACAAAAACATTTGTACATAATGGCTGTGTACAAGGCCCGTACCCGGCGCGTGTACTTGCTAACCGGGTTCATGGTTGACCGGGTACGGTATCTTAGGACAATATTACGTGATGTGTGATGGGCGGGGTGGGTTGGGGTAACGAATTATGTCGATGACCTAATTTTACATTTCGCCCCGGGCCATTCATGTGACGCCTAGCCTCGCATTTTTGTAAAAATGAATTCATGGCAGAGACGGATTGCGCATCACATCAGGCAGAGGGGCCCCTTTTTAGGCAATAGCAAGTTCAGTTCTTAGGGGCGAATTTATGCTGATTATTAAGGGGCACTTAAGAGTCTTACCCTAGACTTTTCCATACAAACGTTATTTCGAAATGACATGTCTGGTTTCGGCAGTATTTAGTGCATGCAATTTTTTTGAAATTACAAAATTTTGCCAAGCTTTTTATTTAACTTGCAATTTAGGTATGTATGTATGCTCGTTTAGGTCAAATCTTGCAAGTTAAAGACCCACTTCCCGGCTTTGATTGAGATGAAATATTGTATACAAATGTAAATCATATGACAATGTAATATTATTATACCAAGAAAACAACGCAATATTAATTTGTCTTGTAAGAACATAAGCTTCACAATAAAAACTTGTTTGTTTAATATTTTTATTGCATAAAAATCATATATACTTACTTACTTAAGTAAATAACAAATATTTTTTTTAAAAAAAAGCTTGCACGTCCGCTGACTTATCCCAGGAAGGCGAAATCTTTTTTTTGCCATGTGCCATGCCATGCCGTTTACTGCCCCTCTTGTTGTGCCGCCTAGGGCGCGCGCCTACCTCTGCCCAAGACAATACACCATTAAATTGTGTTGACACAACGTATACATTCAAACATGTGCTATTTTGCTCGCTCGACCAGTGGAGTAGCTGTTTGTTTAAGAATTTAACGTGGAATTGATACTTACGTTTATCTAGGTAGGTACTTACACATTCATTACTTAGGTACCTACTAAGTAACGTGTAGATAACGGAATGTTAGGTAAGGTTAGGTAGGAATGTAAAATAGGTTAGATTTCGAATTTAGATTAGATGCGAATCGCGTAGCGTAAGGCGTAAGTTAATGTACGTGCGAAATTGTGCAAATGTCCGTAAAAGCACCATCATTATGGATCCAACGGAAGATCAGCGTTGAGTTTTGCTGATGCAAAACCCAGCACATGCTGAGTTGGAGTCCATTTTGGGAACTAATCACATTTTTATTTTGTTCTTTTTCTGTAAATATTTATTTTATTAATTTGTGAAATGTGTTCTTTTTCTGTAAATATTTCTTTTTTAATTTGTGAAATGTGTTTTTCTTCCGAATAAATGCTCAGAAGTAGAATGTATTATTTATTTATAGAATTCGGATATAAGTACAAAATGTAGAGACAAACCAGATAAGGATGTGTAATGATTCCTGCGATGTGATTGGCTCACAAATACTTAGTACTTATTATTTCTGGATTGTTTCTATCTATTTTAGACGCCAACTATTCTATCTGTTTCTCTTCTCCTAAAGGTTGACAGGGAGAATGCTTTAGCAATATCAATATATCTTTTGGCTCAATAAAGTTTAAATAAATAAAAAGCGCGACTCCTGTGTCCCGTTTGATTGCCATATTTGGTTGTCGATAACGCTCGTGGTAACAGGTATACGATTTTATAGGGATTGTCAATAAAAACGTATAAGGTAAGGGCACAGATTAATAAATAGTTACTACGTAAGGGGGAATCTTAAATTTAAATATAGGTATACCTACCTACCTACATATTTATTAAATTAACTACCTGGGCTGTATCAGGCCTGTGTCACTCCCCGTTTAGGTATCGAAAATGTACCTACATTATTATATTACTATGCGCGCAGGCGGCCCCTCCGGTTGGTAAATTCAGTTATACGAATCGTTTGTCCAGAGTAATAAGAATGAAATTGGCTTGCAATGGATGTCTAGGTATCTATACGAAAAGGTGCTAGATTTGAGTGAGCGCATATTGAGTAGATATTTCTTTGAATTTCTTTGCTGAGTGAGACTTCTCTACGTTAGTATTATTTATTCTGTGCCTGTATTTCTAAACTTAAAATTGTACGTCTACATTGAGTAACTACCTAAGTGATCATCCAACGCTTCGGTCTATGAAATTGTGCCAATTCTAAGGACGCTTGTGCACTGCACCGAATCCGAATCATATTCAAATCAAATCCGATTCTGACTCAAATTGGCCTTCCTAGTGGTCGTATGGACTCTTGTGCACTCAGCCGTAAACGGTTCAAATTCGATTCGTATTCAAACCAAGAATTCTCACTTCGAGTCGTTTTTATTTCGAATCAAAACTGACTCGAATTGGCCGCCGTAGAAATTGTACGTACGGTTGTGCACCCACTCGAATTCGATTCATATTCGAATTACGGGTGAGGTACGGGGAGGGAAGCACACGTTGCACGCCCCGCCCACTCTCCCGTCTCGCCCGATAGTGTTGCCGAAAATATCGAAATTAATGTATAATATCGACAGTGTTATTGATAATGTTTCTGCTATTGCAATAACAATCGATACTATTAATAGTTCTTCTTTGCTGGTTTGGGAGAAAAGAAAAAACATAGAATGTACCAGCTGCTTCTCTTCCCGTGCAGATCGTAAAAGCCGATCGAGGGAATGGGCGAGAATCTGAATCATATGAATAGGCGATGCGGTTAGCTACCCATCACTATTATGATTTCCCTTTTCCACCTTCAAGCCCACCATTACGCTAAAAGTGGCCTGGGCTTTACCGCCCTTGGCTCTGTCTACCCCGTTAGCGATAAAGACGTGATAGTGTATCTGTGTACTATTGATAGTTTGCTATTATAGATAAATTAATGACCTTTATTTAAGTAGGTAATATTGGTGACGAGCACCGGACGTTGTCGCTATATGTAAACCCACGCTTGGATATATACCCGATATGCACCGGGTAAATACCCGTATCTACCCGTTTGGTGGGTAGATTGAAATATTTATTAATAAACGGGCAAGTGCGAGTCGGACTCGTACATGAAGGGTTCCGTACCACCGTACAATGTTTTAAAACGCTGAAGAAACACGTTTCTTGTATGACGACCCCCTTTACTAGGAAGCGGCGTAAACTTAGCTGTAAGTAACGATTTGACGTCAACATTTGTGCAAAACAAAACAAAGTGACTATTATTAAGAGATATTATAAATATCCTATATAAAGATATTTTGAATTTTTTTTTTAATTTTTAACTTTATTTTATTTTTAGTATTTGTTGTTATAGCGGCCACAGTAATACATAATCGTTAAAAATTTCAAGTTTCTAGCTATTACGGTTCAAGAGATACAGCCCTGTGACAGACGGACAGACAGGGTCACAGTAATAGGTTTCACCGTTTGTACCCTTTGGGTACGGAACCCTAATAAATGAGTGCGAGTCCTCTCATTATCTGTAGAAATGTATAAAAAGGTTATCTTATGTATAAATAAATTAATATATCTCAAATAGCCATAACTAAATTAGCCATATTAAATATACAGATATAATCTCATTTGATGTCTATTTGCTTATTTTAAAATATAACTAGGTTAAAAATATATTTGCCAGCAAAAAATGTAAACTTAGACATGTCAATTCGTATGTTCCCATAAGCAGTTAAAAAATAATTTATATCTCTATGTTTTGCATGAGGGGTGTCCATATGTTGACATCGTGTTTGATGTCTGATTGCTTAGTTTAACATATAATTAGGTCTACAAACATTTTCCAGCAAAAAAATTTAAACTGAGACGTGTCAATTCGTATGTTTCCATACAACGGTTGGGGTAAATAAATAATAAGTGTAATAATAGTGCCAGCAACTGACGGCAGTTAAATGCAGGCAGGACACATAGTGAATGCGGCCTCTCTAATCAAAGTCTGGTGGCACTAACGAAATCGGTGGCCTCGAAATTCACGAATTTGATTCGGATTCGGGTGCAGTGCACAGACGCTACTCAAGCATTTTCCGTCCGAATTTTTCTCGTTTTGGATTTGATTTGAATATGAATCGGATTCAGTGCAGTGCACAACCGGTCTAATGGGTCAGAAAAGATACGTTTGCTCTACTTCTTCTCGAGTCGAAAGGTTAATTATATCAAATTTGACCAGTATTTGGCCACAGCGTTTCCCCGGTTATTTGCCTCATTTAGGTCTTGTATTGTGCAGGATGTGGGGCATACGTCTAGCAATTGCTAGTGATTGGTAAGGCGAAAAATTCATGTTGCTTGAAAAACATAAGATCGCTCCCTGTAACACCTTATGATGCAGTCTCGAGCTTGTATGACTGGCCATCGTTTCATAGACTGGTTAAGATATAAGTACCTATACAAATCAGATACAGATAAGATGTATGTATACTTATAGAGATAAGTATACAGATATGTGGATAATTGTTAGATGATCACTTCTTTACCTACTTACCAAGTTGACGTAGGCATAATTTTAATTTTTAGTTTACAAATACTGTTAATTCTAGTAAGTATGTACCTATATGATTTATATTTCGCTTAAGACGCGTTTTTGTCAGGGTCTCCCAGCCCCGGATTAGTGGGATTTAGGGGGGCAAGCCGAGGCTGAAGCCCCGGGCGGCAAGTTCAGGGGTTTTACTGTATTTGTAATGATGTTTGCTGCAGGTGGGCATCGAGGGCATCACTTACGCCGGCAACCATGGGCTGGAGATCCTGCACCCCGACGGCAGCAAGTTCGTGCACCCCATGCCCATGGAGCTGCAAGACAAGGTCGTGCTCCTGCTCAAGGCTTTACAAGAACAGGTAAGCCTATTCATATTATTCTTCTTTACTAGGTACATAAGCTAAGTATTGCTGCAGGTAATATTTGTAAAGGTAAAAACTAGACATTCAACGGATAGTGGTTCGGCCGGATAGCCGAATGTCCGGTTACCGAACATTCGGCCTGCAATAGTACAGACAGGTAATTAGATACCTGTACCATCGCGCGCGTTGCGCACTACGTGAGGTGGCACAGGTAAGTATCTTATTAATCGTCTGTACATCTAAACTTGTGTTTGTATGTCTTAGTTTAGATTTGTGTTAATTTTACTGTCATTCTCCATATTTTTTTTAAACCAATTACATTATTAACGCGTCACTTTTTTTCCACTTGCTTTTTGACAAAATTTACAAATGTGAAAAAGCTATCGGCCGTACTACATACAATGTCTTGTTTTGTTCTCCGTATATATAACGCGTCTGTTTTTTTATGTGGAAAAAAAGATTACGCGTTTATTAGGTAGCGAAATAAAATTATATAGCGAATACCATGCAGAAGTGGCGCCTTCATTAAAGAATAGTATTCGCCTCATAGTATACCTACATTCAAATTGATCTCTTCTTCTTTATCGAAGCACGCTCCCGGTTGGATCCTCAGCTGTGCTGCATCGGAGCCCGGGGTGCGCTTTCTCGCTTTTTCCTCCCCAAATATGACATGCACGTCAATGGTCACCCAAGGATGCCAAAGACCTTGAGAAGTGGAGAAGAAATTTCCGGAACAGTTAAAATGATTCGGCTGTAATTTTATGACTGGCCGCCTGCCTGACGTCAACCCTCTTTGGGAATGTATTTGTGCGAAAAGTTTTACAACCGGCCACCGCCCGACGTGAATCCTTCTTGGGAATGCAATTGTAGCACGAGATGTTTGTGCTTAGTCCTTTACGGTTGGATCTCATCTATCAGCACGGAACAGCACTTTCCTATGCTGCTATCCTTTTCTGTCGCTCAGAACTCTGCAGCACGGCCGGTGCTGATGATCCAACCCTTAGTCGCCTCTTACGACATCTACATGAAGAGATGGAGTGGTCCTATTCTGACCCGGAACCAAACGGGGGTATATATACATTCAAATTAATAATAATCTAATTTTTTGAAGTCGCTTTAAAAAGATTTGTTTCCCAGGTTTGCAAGGACGGCGCGTGGGTGGAGAACAAGGGCGCGCTGCTGACGTTCCACTTCCGCGAGACGCCGGCGGCCAAGCGGCCCGCGCTGGAGGCGCAGGCGCGCAAGCTCATCTCCGCCGCGGGGTTCACGCCCGCGCCCGCGCACTGCGCCATCGAGGCGCGCCCGCCCGTGCAATGGGACAAGGGTACCTATTGGCTCTCTTTCTTCTCTTTTCCTAAAATTAGGCAGTTAAGCTATGCAAAGTGAGTTTTTAAATACCAGCCAAATTTTTGGAGCAAGATACTGAACTACTTTATTTTTTTTAATATTTTTTTATTAGAGATTTGAGTGAGTTTGACCTCTATCTAGCCTGATGGGAAGCTGAGGTCTAAGGTGTAACACGCAGATTCAAAAAATTTTCAATATTTAAAAAAATATTGAAAATCGATTCAAAAAATCGTTTTCCCACACAAAATCCGAAAGAAAGAAATAGATCTTTTTATAGTCTACTAGCTTTTGCCCGCGGCTTCGCTCGCGTATATCAAATCCCATGGGAACATTACTTTTTTCCTAGATAAAAGGTACCCTATGTCCTTCTCAGTACTGCTATGTATATGCGAATTTTCAAGAAGATTGGCTTAGTAGATAAAGCGTAACAAACAAACAAGTATATTCGCCTTTATAATATTAGTTTGGATTCGTTTAATTGGCTGACATGCTGTCGGCGCGCTTCAAAGGCGGCATCAGCTTTTACAAAGTCGCGGCCTTTGTGGCGCGCCGACAGCATGCACACCAATTTAGCAAATGAACTATATCAACTCCGTGTTCTTTCCATAAATAAAATAAGTTTAATTCGTACCTTTCTACTACTCTACCTACGTTTCTGCGTACAGGTCGCGCATCTATTTACATCCTGAGGACGGCCTTTGGACTGGACTGGTGCGAGAGGATCAGAGTGATCTACGCTGGCGATGACGTCACCGATGAGGATGCTATGTTGGTAAATACCACTCCGAGAGCCAGCCTGAGAATGGTCTTCTTATAAGTTTCACTTCACCAAAACTCACTTTCTTAATGCAAATGCTTAATTTCTTGAAAACAAACATCAAAATCACTATATGTGTGCATAGAATATAAGAGGTGTTCCCTCGATATCTCGAGGATCCCATCATTAGATCTTTACCTGGTGACAATGGGACCAACTTGTACTTATACCCTTTCAAACAAAAAAATCATTCTTGGTTCAATAAAACCGGCCAAGTGCGAGTTAAACTCGCGTGGAGAGGGTTCCGTACAATTGATTGAATTCTTATAGGTTTTCCTGTAATCAAGCAAAGCAATGAACTATATTTTGTATTTTTTTCAAAATTTTAGGCTCTGTCTAGGAGATCAGGATGGTCAATTTTCGTCATCTTCTTTCATGAATAATATCAAAACTATTTATTTTAGAATTATAACAAAAATATATTTGAAATCCTCATAACGAGCCCTTTCATTTGATATTATGAAACAGTAAGGTTTGCAAAACTTTTTTTTGCATTTCCTAATTTGCCCCCAAAAAAATTATCCCTTTTTTTTAAATATTTATTTACTTTGCACATGTGTGTTTGGGTCATAGGATTACACCATCCTGGCATTCGGTCCGGTAAATTCGGAGCAAATTGGCTGTGACAGACGGACGGATAGACAGACGCACGAGTTATCCTATAAGGGTTCCGTTTTTTTTTTCATTTTTGTACGGAACCCTAAAAACGGAGAAATTGTAGGGGACGGGAACATACAATAAAAATAAAAAACAATAAAACTTCAAAAAAAGAGGAGTTCCCAATTCGAATGTACGAATTGGGATCTCTTCTTTTTTTGAAGTCGTTTAAAAATAAAATAAGCCTTTATTGCTGTTCAAACAAGTTTGACAATTACAATAATTATAGTAATTCACTATTGAATAAATAAATAAATAAATATATAAGGACAAATCACACTGATTAAGCTAGCCCCAAAATAAGTTTTAAAGTTGTGTTATGGGATACTAACTCAACGACACTATATTTTATGATAAATACATATATAGATAAACACCCAGACCCAGGAAAATATGAAAAAGGCCATTTTCCAACTTGCCCTGGCTGGGAATCGAACCCAGAACCTCCGGATTAGCGGTCTAGCGTGTTAACCTATTGAATGACACAAAGTTTTTTGTGTCAGCTTGTGCTTCGACAAAAACTTCCATACCTGTCTATTCTTTGCTATCCTGATCCATGTGGGCCCTGAAGGTTTGATGTCGTCTTCCCAGCGTGTTGTTTGTCGCTCCTGACTGATGATTAGTCATCATTAAGTCTTTTTTTCTTATTCTATACTGAAGGAGCACGGTCCTCTCTGTACGGACTACCGAGCCATATATTAGTTAGAGAAGTTAGAGGATTTAGCTTACAGTCCACGCTGGCCAGACGAGTTAGAGAGGTCTCATTGATGTTTATAAGCTTTGTTTAACTTGTGTTTCCTAAGTCGCCTTCTACGACATCCACAGGAAGACTTGGAGTGGTCCTATTCTACTCTGCCGGGAACCACAAGGCACCATTCCCTTACAACTTCTGGTAGAGATGACGTTGTAGATCTACCGGACAAGAGTCATGTTAAGTGTCTAACAAAGTACGTACTGTCCGCAGGCTCTGAAAGGCATGGCAGCCACATTCCGCATCGCGTCGTCGCAGATCACCAAGACTTCGGCGGAGCGCCGGCTGTCGTCCCCGGACTCGGTCTTGGCCATGCTCAAGTGGGTGGAGCGCCATTTCTCCCGCCGCAAACCCCGCGCCAACTCCCTCACCTACAAGAGCGCGCGCAAGGCCCGCGACACGCTCCACATGCAGATGTCGTACCAGCTGCCCGCCAGGACCTCCCCCATGCAGACCCCTCCGAAAACCCCTGACAAGTCCTCTAGTGGCTCCGAGTCCAGTTAAAACTGGTGCGGCAGAACGACCAGTGACGGATTTACACATTTGCCGCCAGTAGGCCTATTCATATTTCACCGCACTTCATATTTGGAGCAAAAAAAGCTCATCCACTTCACGCAGCCACAGGCCGGAAACTCCTAAGGTACGCGCAATATGCGTCACCCAGGCGTCCCCGTTCCCCGTCCCCGCACCTCTCCCCCGTTTTCGCCTCGATTTCTCACGTTGGCCGTCAAGAACCGGGGGAGAGGTGCGGGTGCGGGGAACGGGGACGTATATTGCGCGTACCTTAGAAGAGTCCCTTCTGTTTACTTTTACTGTATTCTGTGACGCAGCGTAGAGTTGTACGTGACGCGGCTTAGGGTTGGGACATATCTGTCAGCGACGGAACGCCGCTGAATCAGCGATGTTGCCGCATTCCGTCGCTCTCTCTCGCTCTAGCAAACGACGGTTCTGAGCGACAGAAAAGGATAGCAGCATAGGAAAGTGCTGTTCCGTGCTGACAGATGTGTCCCAACCCTTAAGAACGCGGGCGTTCAACAGCTAGCGCCGGGCCTGTTTTGCTGCCCCTGCGTTCACGCGAGTAACTGCGACTTGGCTACGGAATGCACCGGGGTAGACTCAAATTTGCCGCCCCCTAAAATCTCCCGCTCTATGCTCCAGCCAAGTGAGTCTTCTGGTAAATCCACCACTGAGAACGCGTTAGTTATACTGTAATATGCCCGACGCTTTAAACTGAAATAAGTTAGCAGTGCAAATGTTTCGGCAATGTATAATTTATAAATAGTTAATCTAGAATTATTTAAGCATATTTGTTTCTCTAAAAAAAAGTAAAAAAAAAAATTAACTGACCGATATGAAATATAGTCACTAAAATTTTTGGACTTGTTTGGAGTCCATTTTAGAAAACCGTCGGCCAGTTAGAGTGACTAGTTTATATCGTATCATTATTTCACGGTAGTTTAATTTCTAAACACTTACTTGTAAAAGGCTGTGTGTATAAAATAAATAAACGGGCAAGTGCGAGTCGGACTCGTACATAAAGGGTTCCGTACCACCGTACAATGTTTTAGAACGCTGAAGAAACACGTTTCTTGTATGACGACCCCCTTTAATTTTTAACTTTATCTTATTTTTAGTATTTGCTGTTATAGCGGCCATAGTAATACATAATCTGTGAAAATTTCAAGTGTCTAGCTATTACGGTTCAAGAGATAGAGCCCTGTGAATGACGGACAGACAGCAGAGTCTCAGTAATAGGGTCCCTACGGTCGAATATAGATGCAACTACTTATGAAATAACATTCATTCCACGGTATGATTACTGCTATTTACCTGTGTAGTTTTCGGATGAAATTTCAACAATTTATAGTCTTCTCTCTCGCTCACAAATCATGCGTACGAAAGAAATGCATGATCTGCGGCGGATTTCTCCCGCGCCGGCAGGTCCAGCCATCGAGTCGAAGGTCGGATAAGGGTTGGGCTACATCTGTCAGCACGGAACAGCACTTTTCTATGCTGCTATCCTTTTCTTTCGCTCAGAACCGTCATTTGCTAGAGCGAGAAACATAGCGGGAATGCGGCCGCATCACCGATTCCAGCTCTCTTTCTCATAGAAAAGTGCTGTTCCGAGCGACCAGATTTAGCACCCTAGGGTGGTTGATCTATCTCAGCCAATTCCTGACATACCCGTGACGTAAGTCCGAACCTATTTGTAACTTAAATGTACTACATGTAATGTATTTGAACTTGTGTCTCAATATTGAAATATGGTCAGAAATACCATTTCTGATGAACAATAAGCCCTGTATATATAAAAAACCGCACTCCAGAAATCAGTTATACAATACAATACGAATTAACTTTATTGCATCATAATAAATACATAAAAAAAATATATATATACTAATTACTAGTATCTGCTTATTCAAGAGTACTAATTTTTTCTGACAATCAATAAATAAGTCTGCACTTCTTAATTTGGTTCCATACTTACTATACGACTGATTTAGAAGGGCAGTTTTACATGAATATGGGGGCATGGACGAACAAATACAAAAGGACCGACAACTTTTATACTTTGAAGCGTAATTAGATTTTTAATTTAAATGTTGTAGATAGATGGAGCTACTAGTTCAAAAGAAGATAGTTTCGTAGTGGTGCCGCTTAATTTCGGAAAGATGGCGGACAGATATAAGCGGTCATTTTCTACGAACAAACAAGCGCCATCTCTGATTTTCCTTGGATACTTTGTATGGCTAGCGGGCGAGATAGTAGCGACATCTAGAAATAATACAGGATTTTGGCTTTCTAGGAGAGTACGCTTTTTTGTATGATTTTGTCAGTCCTCTTGCATTAGTTCGTTCATGATGGGGACTAGTAGATATTAATATGTTGAAGTTGAAGAACAATGAATGCATGTTATAATATATTTATTGTAATAAATGTGATAGAATAGTGATATACCTACTTTAAGATTCGGCTATGTTATTACGATTACGTACCTAAAATAATAAGCTTTTTTTTCAGATTTCGTTATTAACATTTTAGTTTATTTGAAAAAAAAACTTATTTTCCCAATTTCATGACATATTTATTTAATTGTTCAATTTGTCTGCTTTATCTGCTCTAAATTTGTTTTATTTTTGTTTCTTTTATTTTAGATTTAAATTTTATGTTATTTATTGATTCATTCCTAATCAAACTTATATCACTTATATTTTTATAGTGGCAAACGTAATTTTAACGTAGTTTTTTTGTATATATTTATGCTATTATAGTATAAGGGCCAAGGGTGCGTATAACGGAACACGCGCGCGGAGCGTCCTATGCTTTTAATTTCTCTCGGCCTATCACAACACAATGACCATTTTGTCGATACTATTTTATGTTGATAACTCATATTAGACTTTTGCGGTCGCAGAGACAGCCGTTTACAAAATGGCGACAGACAGCGACAACAAAAATAAAGCCACACCAATCGTGCGATCCGCCGCGGAGAATTAAATAATCTTGGGCTGAGTTCCGTTCCACGCAGCGTTCGCCCTACTGAGTCTAGTCTAGAAGGTGGCTACTTCAGTATATCAAATAGCACTGAAAAATCTCGAATTTAATCAATCCTGTATTTTTAGACCGATTAATTATTATATATGGAATTTTTGACAAGATTATTATGTATAAAATAAAATCTATTACCAGAAATTTGTTTTATTTGAAATTTATACAAAATCCTCAAATCGTATCTTCTGGCCCAGAGACGCACAATTTATTTATAACCGTTTCCATGCGGCTGGCGTAATATTACCGATAGGCATATTATTACGTTAACATCAAATCTTCTTTATATACGGATACACCAATAAGAAACTTAGTCACAGGGCGGAATCTCCTAAGGTATGCGCAATATGCGTCCCCGTTCCCCGTCCCCGCACCTCTCCCCCGTTTTCGCCTCGATGACTCACGTTGGCCGTCAAGAACCGGGGGAGGAGGTGCGGGTGCGGTGAACGGGGACGCATATTGCGCGTACCTTAGGAGATTCCTTTCTGTTTACTCTTACTGTATTCTGTGACGTAGTGCTCCTGTACGGTGAATGAAAACACAGCGAACTTGCAGGAAACGATGGAAAAATACTTATTATTATATATATGGTTGTTGTAACCCAGGTACAACAACCATATACACGCTTCACATTATTATAATGGATAACAAAGGTGAGAAATTGATCAAAGTTCTAAATATTTTTATTTTTAGACGTTAATATTTATTAAATAACAATGAAAAAAGTACAACGGCATTCGGATGTATAAAATATCTATTACAAGTATGGCAACACCAAATTTGTCTATATTATTTTGAAAACGTGATTACGCCAACCGCGTCTGGTGACGGAATTGCCATAGACGCATCTTGTTAGGACGTAATATCTCGCCCACCGTTATGTAGAAGAAACCTCACAAAACCGCGTACAGAGTCAGCGCAATTGAATTAATATTCCCGTATGGAAAGGATTAAAGAAAGTTGATAGGTCTTTTTATCATAGTTGACTGGGAGAGAACAGTAGGGTTGGGCTATATCTGGCCGCACGGAACAGCACTTTCCTTTGCTGATATCCTTTTCTGTTGCTCAGAACTGTGATTTGCTAGAGCGAGAAAGAGAGCGCGAATGCGTCGGAGTCGGTGATGCTGCCAGCAACCGTCACCGGCAGGAAGGCGTAGGAACTCTGACGCGCGCGCCGTATCGCACAATTTTTATTTTCACATTTCGAAAAAGTTCCTATTTGAACGGACTAGCAGTAAACTTGTGCTGTATGATTTATTTATAACATAAAATCGAAACTCAATCGAATACATAATTTACACATTTATTCACATTAATAAATTACACCTAGAATTCGTATCACAATAAACACTGACTGTTCATTTCCTCGTAGCGTGAGCTGTCGCGATGACGTCACCTGAGCTCACACATTGCTGTGCGACACCACCAGCCACGACAGGATGAAGTAGAACAGGCAGATGGGGTACACGGCCAGCGCTTTCTTCCCGGAGGGCTGACTGTCCCCCAGGAATTTGGTTGCCGCTGTAAGGATTTTTTTTTTTTTTTATTTATTTTAAAAGTACCAATACATAAAACAGGTTGCCTATTTATTTTCATAAAATAATTTGTCATAATATTACTTCACATAATGTATTTTTACTTAATTTTTATTGTCATTATATTTATTAAACATTCATTTTTAAAAATGCTTACTTTGTACATAATTTTACTTTACATTTTTTTTTAACATAACAAACCTTATTCATCATTTCATTTAAATTTTACATAAGATTGATAAAGATTAAGATGTTCGCGGCATACGGGTGGCCCAATAGTAACGTCAAAAAAAATTGTTATTAAAGATTATGACCACAGAAACATGACAAAAACGTTTTGTTCAACTATGGCAATTTCTTTTTGTCAGGAAATAGGCTAGTAAAAAAAAATGTCATAGGACGGCAACCGAACAAGCGGGTCACCAGATGGTAAGTGATCACAAATGCCTATGGACAACAGCAACACTAAGCTATGATGACAAAAAAAATATCGACCAATCCATTATGAAAAACAATATTATGAATTAAAATTTTAGAAGAATAAAGAGGATACCCATAATACATACACTGCCGCTGGCCTCGCAGAAAGAAAATATCAGCTGTCTGCAGTGATTAATGAGTAATCGCAGAATGCGAATTTGAAAAGATGTAGTTTGACCAAAATGTAATCAAGAAAAGCGATAGTAATATCACACACACATTAGTACTTATTATTTTTGGATTGTTTCTATCTATTTTAGACGCCAACTATTCTATCTGTTTCTCTTCTCCTAAAGGTTGACAGGGAGAGAATGCTTTAGCATTAAGTCTACCTATTGTAGCTTTTGGCTCAGCATGGGTGCGCCAGATATAGGTCAATAAAGTAAAAAACATACTTTGACGACTGTCGTCTAGCGATAACAATCTGCCCAAGCTGCGTTAACGTGTCTTCCAAAGCACGGAGGAGCTCGAAATATTTGTATGGTCATTAAAAATAGACATGGAAAATACTCTACCGACAAGAACTTACTTTTTAAGCTTACTAATATTGATCACCAATCCTAGTGTGAACCGAGGTTAAAAAGTAAAGGTTAAAAATACTCACCAAACGTTGCCCATACGAAGCCTCCCATAGATATGACTAGCCTCAGGAAGAAAAGGAAGGTGGTCTGCGTGGAGAACAGTATGAGTCTGCAGATGATCAGCGCTAGTGCAATGGGGAACAGGCAGTAGCCCAGCACGCACACAGACTGGAAGAACGAGCTGCAAACATCAACACCCTGTATTTTTATTATTTTTTTTTTTATATGATTGGAGGTGGTCTGCCAAGGTAACATGAATGCGAAGAGCATGGTCCAGTGGACCCCTCATTAATACATAGTGTTAGAGAACTAACTAACAATTGCCCTATGCCCACTTAAAATTAAAAAGGAAAAGTCAAATGTCAAGATGTAAATTTTTGTCTATGATAAATTTTCGCCACGCTAAGATCGTGCTATATTAATATTTGCTAATTGATTAAGAGGTGTTTTACAGGTTGGCTGTCTCGCTCTGGCACAATCAAACATTTTTAAAGATTATTAAAAAATAAGTCTCGTTTTAGAAATCTGTTAAATTATCATTCTACATCAATATGTGGATATTTTAGACATTTTTATATTCTCATTATTTATATTCTCATTTTTAATTCATTTATTAATGTCTATACTTGATGAGCTACGAACCACAGCAAGAGAACTTGCTTTCACGTAAAAAAAAAACCACATCGAAATCGGTCCATCCTTACGAGTGCTACAATGCCATGCCACAGACAGACATTACCGTCAAACTTATAACACCCTTCTTTTATTGTCAGGGGTAAAAAATCGGTTTAGCCGTTTAGTAGTTACGAGAGAACAAAGAGTCAGGACATACATACAGGTCAAATACATACCTACCCTCCTTTTGGGCTTTGTCACAGTAGGGTAATTTGTTTTTTTTTAATTAGAGGATTTACTTACATGTTGCCGCCCAGCAGCTTGCAGTTCAGCGTGACGACGGCCGCCCCTATCCACACCAGCACGAACACCTCTGCGAACTCGGGTCCGCCATCGTGGCTGTTGTCCACGCGGTCCGAGCCCTGGAGGAAAGTCGCCATCAATGTGCACAGCAGCAACGGGCCCCAGAGGTCCCCTGAAATTATTATTTTTTTATCTATTTTATTTTTAGGCCGTGGACCAGATGACGGGAAGACCTTGATAAATGTATGTATGAATGGCAGAAGATTACCGAAGACAGGAGTATTCAGCTACAATTTACCTCAGAATCAGCATGACACCATTGACAAACTCAGATAAAAATTATATTTACGGACTAGTTTCTATCGTTATTATTACATAGAGCAAAATAGTGATAGCGCTCGTTAAACCCGGCCTGTGTCACTCCCCTTGTAGGTATCAAAAATATACCTACGCGCTGCGGCCTCCGCGGGTGGCTAATTCAGTCGGGGCTGACGTGCGAGCAGTGACGCACGTGCGAGCTTTGTTCGTCGTCTAGGTACTTCACCGATCCGGCCGTTTTAAAAATACTGCTTAGTTTTTAAGGCGAAGATATAGGCAAATGACCTTGAAGTGGCGCCCTCATTTGAAATAAATTGTTAACTCGTAAATATGGAGATAATTTCCATATTACTCTTCGTCATGCACTAGATAGCCCTTTAAATTATTTTATAAACCACCGTTGAAAGTATTTACATTAGTCCGTCTAGCTTTAAAACTCGCCTCCGCCAAAAGTGGCCACGGCAAGTTTTAAAGCTAGACGGATCACCAGTAATAGTTTTAACGGCAGTTCATAAAATAATTTAAAGGGCTATCTAGTGCATGACGTAGAGCAATATGGAAATTTTCACCATATTTACGAGTTAACAATTTATTTCACACTTCAAGGCCATTTGCCTATATCTTCGCCTTAACTGTTTAAACAAGGATTGCGATCCAAATTTAACTTTTTTAGACTTCCCAAGGACGCTGAAAGGTAAGATCTACTTTAAAGTGGTTATTATTCATGATAGGTACACTAAGTTGGTTTAATACCTAGGACCTAGATACCTACTTAGGTTACGAAAATAAGTAGGAACGTAGATATAAGTATATTATTATTCTTTCGAATTTCTGATGCTTGGTTTGAGATTGACGATCTGTTTCGTTATAAGTAGGTACCTACCTAAACCACCTACTTAGGAACTTTTCTGTTCGCTAGCAAAATAATTATGAAAATTACAGAAATGGTATGAACCTAGTACTAAGTACATCCTATAGAATTCAGTATCTACTTTAAAGAATTTATTTTAGCTGGTTAGATATTTCGCACATGTTATATTATATTTCATTCATTATAGTTTACTACCAAACGATGATACATACATACATACTATCACGTCTTTATCCCTAATGGGGCAGATAGAGCATTTTAAGTGTTGTGGCTCTAAGCAATCAGAGCCCAAGGCCGCAATACCCAAAGGCAACTTTTAGCGTGATGGTGGGCGAGAAGGTGGAAAAAGGAATCAAAATAGTGATGGGTTGCTAGTCGCATCGCCTATTAACATGATTTGCATTTTCGCCTATTCCTTCGATCGGCTTCTACGATTTGCGCGGGGAGAGAAGCAGCTATGACCTTCGTGGTGTAATAGTCAACACGCTAGTCCGCCAATCTGGAGGTTCTGGGTTCGATCCCCAGCCAGGGCAAGTTCGAAAATGGCCTTTTTCAAATTGTCCTGGGTCTTGGATGTTTATATATATGTATTTATTATAAAATATAGTATCGTTGAGTTAGTATCCCATCACACAAGTTTAAACTTACTTTGGGGCTGGCTCAATCGGTGTGATTTGTCCTTACATATTTATATTTATTTATATTTAAGTTTTATTCTTGTTTCCCAGACCAGCATGGAAGACCGATAATACAGTGCGCTAAATGGCGATAGTAGCTTCTTGCAGTAGTCAACCCTAGCGCGTCGCTTGCTGAGTCTATTTTAGTCGGTTTTTTGTGTATTATGAACCGTTTGTCCAGAGTCATAAGAATAAAATTGGCTTTCAATGAATTTCTGTAGGTGTCTAAACGAAAAGGAGCTGCGTTTTGACGCGAGCTAAATTAAACCATATTGATAAACACAAGTAGATATTTCTTTAAAAACGTTTGGGGAGTGAGACTTCTGTACTACTGGTATTTATTCTGTGGTTAAACGCTGTCGCCGTAAATAAAATTATATAAAATATAAATTACTTGAACTTCTAGTAAATTCAAACTACGACAACTGTGTTATTAGACCTTAAATGATGACGCTACCGAATGGGCGAACAATTTGGTAGTTACCAGATTTTTTCAGCAACATGGCGAGGTCTATAAACATACTTGTCAACCTTTAATATTTTCTAAATCTAATTGGTTTTTAAGTGTAATAAACTCACATTCTTTGAGCAAACTAGTCTTTTCTCTAGGGATGAGGACATGATAAAACTTGTTACCCACGGCTCTGAGATCCCGCATCTAAAAATAACAAACATTATTTTCATTAGGACCATGCAATAGGCGTTGCCTCCTCGGACAAGAGTATTGCTACGAGTAGACATAAGTCAGTACATCAACTCGCCGTGATGATATCACTGTGTGGAGATCGGTCCATTGCGGCAGTATAGTCACTACGAAAATATCGCCGCAACGAACTCGCCCATTGAAGCAACGCATTAGGTATTAAAAAACGGTCAAGTGCGAGTCGGACTCTTACATGAACATTCCGTGATTTGGTACTATATTTTAAAACGCTGAAAAGACTTGTTTATTGTAAGACGACCCCCTTTCATTCTTAACTTTATTTTATTTTAAGTTTTTTTTTTTGTTATAGCTACACTACAGCTACTAGCTACAGTAATACATAATCCGTGAAAATATGAACTATCTAGTTAATGCCATAACAATGATTGAGTTAAAAACGCTGAAAAAAACCTATTTCTTGTATAACCCCCTTGTGTTTTTAACTTTATCTTATTTTTAGTATTTGTTGTAATAACGGCCGGGTCTGGCCGAAGGCCAAAAGTCAACTTGAAATCAGCTGGATCCGGCTGCTTGTTTGCACCCCTCAAGCAAACAACCCCTTAACCAGTTTTCTAGCCCTTGACTGTGACTCTGAGATATACAGTCACATATTTATGGCTGACAGGAATGACAGAGCTAGAGTTCACAAAACCTAAATACTAATCAAGATGGTGGGCCTAAGATGAAAAATTAGGAATCAGAAATAAAGACAGGTGGCTTGTCTCTGTAGCCTTCTACAATCTACACAGGAGGCATAGCAGTTGAAACATTCTATATTTAGTCCCCCCCTAGTCCAGCATGGAGTACGTATAACATCGTAAAAAATACTTACAAATGTCTCTTTAATAGGTTCATCAAGGGTGTTAAACTCCATGGAGTTTCCGGATGACACTCCTCCGGGTATGTTCATTTCACCCTCTACAACACCCACATCCCCTGCAGGAAACATCTGTAAGTAAAAAATATCATCTGAGGGGTTTGTGTTTACCTGTCTAGCAACAAATCGATAGGCTCCATCTTTAGTAATGTTCATTACTGTAGGCAGACGGAGGCCATGAACTGGATGCTGGACGGGTTAAAGGACGCCTAGGCCCAGCAGTATTTGTTTTAGCTAACTCAGGCGCGGATCCACTATAGTGAGCACGATGGACAAGCCCACAACACTAACGGACTTGTAAAGTCACACTTTTCGATACACGGATGAGCTAGAGTCGTTTAATGACACTTGTGGTCATCAATCTAAGTGTGATTCCAAATGGCTTAATGTTTCAAAGGATACTAAGTAAACATATCCATCGATTTCAAACAGTTCACTAAATTGGTAATGTAAGTGCGATTATAATAGAGCAAAACTTACGTCATATTTGGAATCAAACGTCGTCATTCTTTATTTATAAGCTGCAGAACAGAAAGGTTAAATACAGCTATATTTTAATAAATTCCCACAAAACAGAAAAATTCTAAAGTTCTAAACCAATATCCACCCAAAAACACATCAGCACAACGAAAAATGACAATGTCAATTGTCACGAATCTGTCAATGTCACAAAAATATCGAATGTTGCGAGCCCAAAATATAACTAATGGCCTTAAAATGTAGCAGCAGGATAAGCTGAGCACTTAAGGTGAAATGGTAGCATAAGTGGCGCCCTCATTTGAAATAAATTGTTTAAAACTAAATATGGTGATATTTAAAAATTTGATTTGGATCAATGTCTAAAAAGACCTTCAAACTATTTTATGAATAACCTTTGAAATTATTACTAATAGTCCTTCTAGTTTTAAACCCGTTTTAAAACTAGAAGAACTACCAATATTACTTTCAAAGGTTATTCATAAAATATTTTAAAGGTCTTCTTAGACAATAATCCAAATAAAATTTTTAAATATCTCCATATTTTGTTTTAAACAATTTATTTCAAATGAGGGCGCCACTTATGCTACCACTTCACCTTAAAGCCCTTTTAAGACGATAAATGGAGTCCAGTGCTGTCCCCATTTGAAATAAATTATTTGTAAAGAAACGGAGATATCATTTAAAATTTGAGCTAGTAAAACCTAGATAACCCTTCAAACTATATTATGAACCACTGTTTACTGTTTAAAGTAAGAACCTTAAGGGCGTACCTGAATTTTCCGGGGTCCAGTGCTGCCCCTATTTAAAATAAATCATTTCAAAGAAAACGGAGACATCATTTGAAATTTTGCTACTACCAAGTCCTAGATAACTCTTTAAAGTATTTTATGAACTACTGTTTACAGTTTAAAGTGAGAACGTTAAGCTTTACTACGCACATTTGCGAAAAACGGCCTCTTTTGGCGGATTATCTAGGACTTGATAGTTGCAAAATTTAAAATGATGTCTCCGTTTTATTTGAAATGATTTATTTTAAATGGGGGCAGCACTGGACCTCGGAAAATTCAGGTACGGCCTTAAGAAAAACGGTTACTTTTGGCTAAATTAAAAGATAGGCTGTATCTAATAGGTTTCGTATACAAGGTCGTAGAAGAATCAACAAAAAATATAGAAACATGCCACTGTCATTAAAAATATCAAAGTCAAACTGTCTGTAACTGTCAAAACAATAAGAATTGTGCTAATTTTATCGAGCGAGCGTTATTTGATTGATAATTTGTTGGTTCGATCAACAAATAGATTTTGAATAGCATTTTTCCTAATTACTCTTACTAAATCCAGACTGTTTTTCGAATTTGAGTATCTTTCTCCATTCTATTCTACAAGGATAAATGATGAACAGGACATGCCATGAAAGTAACAATTAAAAGTGCGTGCCTCCTATTTTTAAAATTAGAATGTAAATATTTATATTTTTCTATGACCTTATGCTTTTAATATTCTTCGTAGGTTGGACGGGTGTCGCGACTTGGCGCTGGGAGGCGAACGACGAGAACTGCGGTATCTGTCGCATGCCGTTTGATAGCTGTTGTCCGGATTGCAAGTTGCCTGGCGACGACTGCCCGCTGGTGTGGGGCGCCTGCTCACACTGCTTCCACATCCACTGCATCGTCAAGTGGCTGCACTCCCAACCGCAGCAACAGTGTCCCATGTGCAGGCAGGACTGGAAATTTAACAACAAGTAGATCGTAAGTAAAAATTTGATAAAAGTTAAGCCTGTCTTGTGAAATAGGCTTAGCGCATTCCCGGTTGCATTTTCAACTGCGCTGCTTTGGAGCTCAGCGCCTGCTTTCCGGCATTTTCTTCTCCATTTAACAATATTCTTTGGCATTCTTAGTTGACCATGGTGACTTCACCATTAAATTAAATGAATGGCCATGCTCAAGTAAGCATTGCCATTGGCATTTGCATTGAATGGCAATGCTTACTTGAGCATGGCCATTCATTTCTTTCTTAAGCATTAACTACTGTTTACTTACTAATAATGGAAAGGTTTGCTATTCCATTGTCTTATTCACACTCTATGATAGTTAAGTTCACTCCTTAGTTTATTTTGATTTTATATAATAAAATCCTTCCTTCAATGCTGGTCTAGGGAAACAGAAAAAATTTGAATGTACCATCTGCTTCTCTTCCCATGCAGACGAGCAGCTAAGAGCTGATATGTCTATTTCACACAGTGCTGAGAGTCTGTAAAGTCTTTTCACAGGTCATATAATTATTAACGACACTTTATTTGTCCTTAAGGACCGTATGCGTAAAGCCACGTGGTCGGATTTGGCTCTGAAATATGCAAAATTTTCCCGCTAGGGGAATAAAAATGTCAAGATGACGTTGCATAGAGTTAATAATGTGTAAACGGGACAATAGATGTAGGTAATCATAAATTGTAACGTAGAATTAGTATACAGCTTGCTTTTTTCTTTTCGTCAAAACTTCCAGTCCGCGATACTTATTAAAATTTTCAAATCAATCAAATCAAAGAATTATTTTGTTTGAATTATTATTTCTGAATTAAGGCCTTGGCAGACGTCATTATAATGTACTTAACACTTTAGTAGACAGGCTATCAGTAGAAAAAGTAAATTCGAAAATACAGTAGTGTGCGTGAATGCAAGACGTTTATTTAAAAAGCGAGTTTAAATATATGTGAAATTCATATAGCACTTTCTAGAAAATCCAAGTTATAGTTATTCGAATCTTGCGTAATATTTATAACTTTTTCAATTTATTAGTCGACCTCCGTGGCGATTCCTTAACACGCTAGTCCGTCACTCGGAGGTTCTGGGTTCGATTCCCAGCCAGGGCAAGTTGGTAAATGGCCTTTTTTAATTTGTCCTGGTTCTTGGGTGTTTATTTTATCCCATCAAAAACATAAATGTAAAAATGCCAAGTTCGAATTCCGACAAAACAATTGAAATTTAAATAGCTGCCAAGTTATTTAGGTAGAGAAAACTGAAATTTATTCATAAGAAACTCAACATTTAACTTGAACAACATTAAGATTGAAAGCACGGTCACCCATCCTAACTGTGACCAAGCTAGTAGTTGCTTAACCTGTAAAAGCACGGTCATTCATCCATCAATTTTTGAATTTATCGTATGCGAAGTGGAGCGAAATATTTGCACAAGTGGTTTTGATTACTCGTATTTTGAAATTTGTTAAAGCGAAAATGATAAAGAGCCCTTAGAATAGGGAATCTGTTTTGTTTCACGCAACTTTTTAGGGTTCCGTAGTAAACAAGAAACCCTTATAGTTTCGTCATGTCTGTCTGTCTGTCTGTCCCCAGTTTTACTCATAGACTATTAGTACTAGAAAGCTGTAATTGGGCATGGATATGTGGTAATAAAAACTTGAAAAAAAAAAAATGTGTGGTGTGAGACGTCGTTGAATAGGTCTTTCAAAAATATTGTAAGATTATGAACACCCTTTTTCGTTTTAGCAATCCGTTTGTGAAATATTTGGTTTTTGATTGCAAATTTTTGTTAGAATCATGTGTCTCCCCTCTTTGTCAGTTAAACGGTTGTATATGGACATATAAAAAAAATTCACGGCAGTAGTATATAACGTCTCCCTGTACTAAAACTAATTTAAGGTGGATTCAGTTCATGATACTGAACAACTTTTCCTAAGGAACACATTATATTTAATAATGTGTTCCTTAGGAAAAGTTGTTTGAAAAGAAAATGTTTGCTTTCCATTCGACCTCCGTGGTTTAATTGTTAACACGCTAGACCGCTAATCCGGAGATTCTGGGTTTGAGCCCCAGCCAGGGCAAGTTAGAAAATGGTCTTTTTCAAATTGTCCTGGGTCTTGGGTGTTTATCTATGTATGTATTTATCATAAAATATAGTATCATTGAGTTAGTATCCCATAATACAAGTTTAAAACTTACTTTGGGGCTAGCTTAATTAGTGTGATTTGTCCTTACATATTCCATACATATATTACATAAATATTACATTTTGCCAAATCTTGTGTGTAAGAGATCAAAAATATTTTTTGTATTTCGTTTGTTCCTTGGTGAAAGTTGTTCAGTATCATGGACTAAATTCAGACCTAAAGTTAGGCAGTTGTTAGTTACATAAAACAAGTAGGTACTGACTACGGAACCCTACACTGCACGTGGCCCGTCACGGCACGTGGCCGGTTCATTTTGGTTAAGTTGAAATTTTAGGGAACCATAGACAAATTTATAATATTTCTGCGTAAATCAATATTACTTATCGCTGACAGGACGGTTTCAAAAATACAATCAAATAGTATTTTAGCCGAGCGGTGACTTGGAAAACTACACGTTTTGTGTTCCACTGACAGAAAATATACACATTTGAATTTTCTTTATGAAACAATACGTTTAGCGACCATCTGCAATCGTAACACCTTTCACTTCTATTCACCTCATTATGTAAGTTCGGAGAGTAAAAAAGGATTGCACGTTGAACAGATCAACGTCTTGGCTTAGCAGCTGTATGTCCTCAATCAATGACTTGACTGTTTGATTTTATACAATATTTTTAACGAATCAACAAAGAGCACTAAAAAGAAATCTTTTCCTGAAAACGGCTAAAAAAATTGGTTGATTAATGAAGCAATAATTAGCCTCCTTGCTTTAAGGTAAAGAACTATTAACTGTATCTTTTTCAAAAGTTTGGGTTCAGTGGTTTCGGAGATAAGGATTATTTTATTATTTATTTTCAAAAATAACTTTAAAAACACCAACTTAAAAAATATAGAAAATATATTTAATATTATCATAAAATGCTCTTTCATTTGATATTTTACGCGATATAGTTCACGAAACCCTTTTTTTAATGTTTCATTTATCTCTCATACAATACAATACAATACCCTTTATTGCACAAAAGTAAAAAACAGAACATAATTATCTTAAAAATTAGGAAATGCGCAAAAGGCGGCCTTATCGCTAAGCAATTTCTTCCAGGCAACCTCGTTTATATAGAAAAAATGATGGAAATTAGGTAGTGTGGGGTGGTCAATATAATAAACATACTTGGATACAATAATTATAATAAACATACATACACCTAATACTTAAATACATACATACAACTTACACAAAGAAAACATAACAGGACAAAATGAAGAAACTAAGTGGAAACAAGGGAAGGAAATTACCTTTCATAAGGATAGAAAATGCGATTTTACTTGGGATTTAAAGCTGGCTAGCGTTTGGGCGCGTCGGATAGTAAGTGGTAGTGAGTTCCATAGACGTATGGCTCGAACAGACAAAGACCGCGAGTAAAAGTCGGTGGAGTGAGCATAATTAATAATAATAATAAGCCCATAAGTGGCCCCAATTTTTTTTAATTTATTCATTTACCTACATTTAACTTCCGTCTTTGGGTCACAAATTTACATTATGTGCACCACATTTCAACTGAATCTGTCCAGTAGTTTAGTAGGGGGGTCAATTTTCGCCCATTTTCTTAAATAACTTAAAAATACCGATTTAAAAAATAATAAAATATATATATATATTTAAAATTGTCATAAAAAGTTCTTTCATTTGATATGTCACACGATTTTGTTATCAAAACTTTTTTTAATGTCTAATTTACCTACCATAAGTGGCCCCCTTTTTTAAATTTAATTTATTTACGTTATACGTCTATTTTTGGGTCACTAAGTTACATAAGTGTAGGTACTAAATCTCAACTTAATCATTCTAATAGTTTCGTAGCAAATTGGCTGTGACTTACGGACAGACAGACAAGCGAAACCCTAAAAACAGTAAAAACACCAAAAAAATCAGTTCCTATACAAATTTCCCGGGCGGCTGCACACTTTTGTATGAAAATGTTATTTTAATATCATTATACTATACTAGCAGTCCACCCCGGCTTCGCCCTTGGAACACACAAAGCCTATGTCACTCGGGGATAGTGTACTTTTCCAACGGTGAAAGTTTTTTTTAAATCGGTCCAGTAGTTTCGGAGCCATGTAATGCAAACAAACAAACAACCAAATCTTTCCTCTTTATTATATTAGTATAGATAAATAGCCTACTATAGCCTGCCTGCCTAGCCAAGTATAGATCTAGTATAGCCTGTGGTTCGATATATTACGCATAATGTCAATTCGTATTTTGATATACATTCATGGGGAAAAGTTGTTCAAAATTTCAGACTGAATCACCTCTCAAAATAATTGTAAAACCCTAATTAAACAGAACCTTTTATTACAAAAACAGTTAATATGATTCCGCGACCCGAGAAAGTTCCAATCGGATTTTCACCCTAATCGCCAATTAAAAAATATAGGTAATAAATCAAACCAAATTATTTTTTTCATTGACTTAATTTTTGATAAAATAAAAAAAAATGTGCGATGCCGTATCTGCGATAGCATTACATCTTTGCTTGAATGTCAAAACTGTACCATAGTGTAGCAAAAGTATGACATAATTTGGCAGTTTGTACATAGTTTTTTATTGAAATATTTTAGACTGTAATGCAATTTTACGTAATTCGAAAATGGATATTTTTGAAAAATTCGACACGGCCTCCTTCCTGAACGCCCGGCGGGCAACTGAATTTGTATGGAAGAATCATGGCCGCCATTTCAGAGAATTCTGTCAAAAACGTTGCAAAACATCCAATTTTTAAAATTATTTTTTTTATTATTGCGTGATTGCATTGTAAGCAAATATTAAGAATAATGTTTCAAAATAGCCTTTATTTTTATAAAATATATGCAATCCCTTGCTAGAATATTTCTTTACGCAGAAAAACAAGCCAGTTTGTAGCAAGATTTTCTAAAATATTTCTTTCAGGTTTCTTTACAATTATCTTACTTTTTCTGAATGAAAATTAAAAAAATACGGTTTTCGTCTACTGGCTAGTATATTCACCTATAACTAGGTATATAATTTTCTTAGTGGTCTTTTCTACTTAAGCCATAACTATTGCCCGCGCAAAGTGCGTTTTGCATGTTTTTGGGTAAATTCAATGCTTGTTTTTAGGAAAACTACAAAATATTTTAAAAAATCCTTTTTTTCGTCTACTGTCCCAACTCTTCCTCTATCTATGTGTATACATTATTTGACTTAAATCAAACGCTTTCTGTACAAACTTGTTGCCCGCGCAAACCCAGTTTACATGGTGCCGACCCTTAACCACATGTCGAGTCTATTTTTATTGAAATTATTAAAGAAAATATAACATCCTCCCTGCGCCTTATCTCCAAAACCACAGCCTAAACATCTGAAAAAATTACGATGAATGAAGATTAAAATATTATGGGGGCCTGCACTTTTGTTGGTCAGTTTGAAAATTAAAAAAAAAAGATGTGTGCTATGTCGTCTATGTGACACATCAAATGGAAGGGGAAAAAATACATATAAATTTATTTTATTTATTATAGACGAGCAGCTCAGAGCTGATACGTCTATTTCACACAGTGCTGAGCGTCCATACAGTTAATTTAAGATAATATAGGTATATATTTTATTTATATATTTTTTATTTTATTTTAAGATAAGTAAATTTTTAAGATAATAGGCAAAATTTAACCACCTCTCCTATCTCCGAAACTACTGGGCCTAAAATTTTGAAAATATGCAGAATATAATAGATTGCAGACAAACCTGAGAAGTATGGAACCCTCTTTGCGCAAGTTTAACTTGCACTTAACCAGTTTATTTAGGATAAAATATACCCTTTCTCTACAAATTGCCAAATTTAATTCCTATAGGAGGTATGCTATGGGCCCAGGGCTGGATTAACTATGTTGGGTACATATTAATACTATGTTAGGGCACAGATTAATAAATAGTTATGGTTAGGGCCCCTAGGCAATGCAAGGCTGTGGCTGTAGACCCCAAAGGCCGGATTATCTGACCTTGTAAGCCCAAGAGCGTAATTGAGCTCCTTAGATCTGTGGCATGGACCCACAAGCAAATAGGATTCTAGGTTTTGGGTGCCTGCAAGAACCTGAATCTCAACGCCTCGCGAAAGAAAATGGAACCCACGTAGGTCATTGGGGCCCCTAGCCTATGCGGGTTATTGAAAGTTTTTCGGACAAAAAAGGTTTATGACATTTTTTAAATATGTACCTACATATTTAAAAAATGTCATAAACCTTTTTTGTCAAAAAATCATCAATAATCATATTTTTAACGTTTTCAAGCTTAAAATTTTCACGAGTATAAATCTCACAAAGCTCACAAAATTTTACGAGAATCTGTTGAGAAATATGACCTGTAGACCCTGTAGTTTTATGTATTCTGTGCTGTAGTAGAGTCCAGTGGGGCAGCTGGACAGCCAGACCCGGACTGCGAGACATACGAACGAATTTTTGCCCAAGTTGAAACAAAGACGGTTCGCGCTCACTCGGCAATATTTTCTCAAACTGTTTACGAAAACTTGGCAAGTACTTAGCTTGAAGTCAGCAGAGACAGTTGCTTGTAAACGGCATATGTAATGTAATAAATAAAACAATAGTCAAAGAATGGTGCTTTCAAAACATCAACAATGCAATGTACAGCGCGTCGCGTGCGCCGCGGACCGGCACGCATTGCGGCCATTCCCAAAGTAAACAATAACTTTTACGTTGTTAAAGCGGCCTACTTAAAGGCATTGTCTAGTTTAGCCGTGTCGCGACTCGCGAGGTCCTACCACACAACTAAAAATGCAAAATTAGTTTTACTTTTAGTCCTCAAAAGTAAGAAAAAGCAGGCCAAATGCGCATTGGATTTCACTCTCTTAATATATTATAATAAATACTCTCTTTCACTCACTTTCTTGATCTATCCTATCACGCAACATACCCAGAAAGAATTACAAAATTAAAAATTTTTTGTATCGGCAATAGAAATTCATATAGAGAATTCCAACTGACTGCCTATTGCGTACGGTTTACGAGGTATCTATACAGCACGTTGATCTACGGACAGACAGCGAAGGCTTAGCATTTCAGTCCTATCTATTGGCACCCTTTGGTACGGAATCCTAAAAAGGTTTGCACCAAAACAAGTTGTGGTTTACGGCGGAGAGCTGTGAGGAGTGACGACACCCCGCACGTCGCGCCGATGGCCCGCCGCTGCAGTCCGAGGCGCGCGCCCACTGAGACGGACGCCTGTGTGTCCGCGTGCGGAGCGCCCGCGAGTGTCGTGACGTGAATCAGTGCTGGTGTAAACGCGCACATTATACTATAACGCTTCTCTTATAGTATTGTATGAGTGCCGCTTCGCTCAATTATGCTGATGGTACAAACTAACGCCCAACCCATGAAGCCCAACAAAGTTAAAGGACCGCCGCCTGTACCTCCGCGGCCCAACCAGAGCGTGGTGGCCGAGGCTCTGGCCAAGACGAGGAAGGCCGTCGCCGAATCCAAGGCCAACATCTCCAAATCTCGAACGTTGCCCCGACAAGAACCGGCCAACTCAGTAAAATCTAAAACTTTGGACAGAACAAGCAATGGAAAACCGGCAGTATCGCCTAAGCAAAACGGTTTAGCACGCGTCAAGTCCTTTATCAAGGATGTTATCAGCGATCGCAGTTCCTCGTCTGACGAGAGACGGTCCAGCGGGCAGAACTCCAGGAGGAGTTCCAGCGACAGCAGCTCGATACACACGCCGTCCTCCGCCAAAAGATCCAACGAGAGTCTCAATTCCAAAGCTGTCAAAACTTGTAAACAGATCTTAGTGCGATCTCTGTCCACGTCTAACAAACTGGACCAAGACGCGAAATGTAAAGTAACAAAATCGTCAAGTTTTGCTGAGAAAACGTTGCCATTGAGAAAAGCTCCGCCACCACCGTTATCCCCAAAACCTAAGTTAAAGCCAATGAAACCTTTACCTGTATATACAAACTGCACAGAAAATAGTAGTCCTAAGGAAACTCCTGAGCTAAGTCCTTATTCGTCTCCCGTAGACGCCAAACCTCCACAGAGTCCTGCGCCGGAAGCGCCGTACGCGACAGTGGAGGAAGTACAGGAATTCGACGACAGATTACGGAATAGTCCGTCGAAACAAGATAACGTCCCAGTACCTCAAGTAGTTGACAACAAAATTGTTGAAAACGAAACTGAAATAAAAAACAACAACTCGTTGGAACGGAAAACATCTAGGGTCACAGAAATGTTGATTTCAGAAATAATAGCGAGTCGGAACAATAACAAAAACGAAGCTAACGCTGTTATCGACAAAGGAAAAGATTCCGAGAATGTGAAGAACGGGAATGATTCGCCAGAAGTGGAGCTGAGGAGGGACATGAACAACCATGAGATGCTTATATACGAGCTTCAGACCATGCGCTCGCAGTCCAACGTGCCGGACAACGTCGATCCTAAGGAGCTAGAAAACTTGGAGCCTCAGGAATTCCTCGATAGAAACGGCCATTGCGACTCGGAAGATTCGGACCAAAACTATGCGATATCATCAGTTACCAGCGCTAACACGGATGACGGATATGAACAAGCATATGCGTATATTTTGGATGACGATTTGAAATCTAGGTGAGCCTGTGATAAAGTCAGCTACATAATATATCTGTGTGATCTATGCCATCAAGGCTTAATTTACATTTCCGCGGAATCAAGGCGAATTTTAATAAATTCACAGAGGATAATGAATGACTTCTATAATCTAGAAGAATAAAGTACAAATTAGCATAAAGAAAAAAAATTGCGAAAATTCCCGCTTGATCCGCGGAACTTCGCGGAAGGTCTTTTTGTTGACACAATTTTATACATAACAACATTGACATAGGGTTCAATATGCTTTGAAGAGTTTTAAAAATAAATTGGGCCACAGGTCAAAAAATGTCCAAAGTTATTAAATTAGTTATTTACTTCCTAAAAATCGCGACAATAACACTTACCTACGTATGAAAATATTTGTGTGATATTATTAAAAACCTCGCATAAGGCTCGGTTTATAGGCTCTATTTACGTTGCTGCGGAAAGTAAAGCGATTTTTTTTAAATTCCGCTGTTTCTTGCTTCATGCTAATTTAACTATATTCTCCTAGTAATCTACCTCTAGAAGTCTCTGTGAGTTTTTTACAAGTATTAAAAACTAAAACCCGATTACGGAAAAAATATTATGATACCTACCACTCGGTATGATTAGATTTATTTTATTCTTTAGTTCATTACTTTATGGCCTTTAGAGGGCGCTACAGTAGATTTACTGTGACGTCACATAGTTTATAACCAGCGGACAGCCAAGACGATTCCGACGATACCACATTTTTCAAGGTATCATGGATATATTTGTATCCTTGTAAAATACAAGGGGATAAGATGAACATAATAAAAAAATTACATTTATTGCCAAAAGGTACAGGGTACAGCTTTTCTTAGCTTTTTTGCCGCCAAAAGTGGCCGTTTTCCGCAAAAATGCTTAGACCTTTCTAAACGTTCTCATTTTAAACTGTAAACAGTAGTTCATAAAATAGTTTGAAGGGTGTGACAATGTTGTCTTTCTGAAGCCCTAGTTATCTAGGGCTTCACAAAGACAACATTTCAAATGATACGAGTATTTCCTTTTCTTTTGAAATAATTTATTTCAAATGGGTGCCCCCGTGGTCCCTGAAAAATTTATGTACCTCTGGTTTAAGACGTTTATTTCTCATAAAGAATTACATTCACAACATGAGAAATTTTACATTATTTTTGTTAGTTAATAAAATAAAAGTGAGCATACAAAGTCTTCTATAAAAAAGGCGGTATGTAAAAAATAAAAAATATAAAGTGCACTAAGTGACTAACTACTATCGATGTCGAGCGGGCGTTGCAGATGCAAAGATGTTTCGTTACTAGATGCGGCAAATTGTCAGTAGTTATCTTACGAGAGCGGGGTTTCCTTGAATGTGAGATTTTTGCAATTTTTTGAAAAACGTGTTCGTTTGAACTTCTCTTATGTCCAACGGAGGCTTATTTATTATAAATCTGTGCTCCTTCAAACAGCAATGTTTTTTTACCATAGTTTGTTCTGGGAGAAATTGGCCTTTAGTACCTATGCCTTAAAACTAAATTAAAAACACATACATAGCAGTGAAACACACAACCTTCCTTTTGGTTTCGCCGTGGTCGGGTAAAAAGTAGTCAAAGCTTATGACATCGTGTGTTGTCGTCGGCAGGCTACGCAAGCAGTTCCGAGCTATCAGCACGATGTCGCTTCACGGGCTGCCGCCGCTGCCCAAGAGCCTGAGCGGTTTCGCTGACCCCGAGCCGGCACTGCAGGACCCCCAGCCCCACGACGACAAGCCGCCTGCGGACCTGGACTCACAGCTCATATACTTGAAGAGGGAAATGGTAAGTCTTATTTTTTTTCTTTATTTTCGATTCGGGCGGAGTCTTAATTCAAATGTGTATTCAGTAACTTTACCTTTGCAGGCACGTTTACAGGTCAATAAATTTTGTATATCATCACATCATTAATGATTACGTGTAAAATCAATTAATTTTTAAAGAAAATCTACGGATTTTTGATTTTAGATTACGTTTCGCAACGACCACTGCTGAGATGAAACGCCGAAAAAATTGATTTAGAAGCATTTTTTATGTCAATAGGTATATAAAGGCACTGGTATGACACTAGATTCAGAGTAACATATATACCTTATACTACTACAAACGAAACAATTTATCTGTACACACATCGATGTGTGAGTTTTATACTTAGGGTCGCACCGCAGAATTAATTCAATACTTACCTACCTACTAACGAGTTCGAAATATTTACGATTATATCTTTCCATACCGGGAGATTATCGAACACTATGATGTAAAAAATATCCTGTTTAATATGTATTACCTAAATGTTACAGAAAAGTCGGAAACAGCTACATAATATCACTTCACATATATTTTTGTGTATTCTCCCGCCAATGCGAGAGAGTGAGAAGGGTATATATAACGTCTAACAAAATATACTGAAACTATTTTAAGGGTGAATTCAGTCTGTGATATTGAACAACTTTCCCTAAGGAACATATGTCGAAATATGAAAAATAATTTTTGGCTTTACATACAGACTCGGATCAGCTGATCGGTCAACTTGTATGGGAGGCCAAAAATTATTTTTCATATTTCGATATATGTTCCTTGGGGAAAGTTGTTCAGTATCATGGACTGTATCCACCCTTAAAATAGTTTCAGTATATTTTGTTAGTCCCTGAATATCAATCGGTGTTCAAGATGGTTGCTGGGTAATAAAGTGAAATTATATTGTCGCTTTTTACCCAGCAACCATCTTGAACACCGATTGATATATATACCCTTCTTGCTCTTTCGCATTGGCGGGAGAATACACAAGAGAGTACACAAAAATATTTGTGAAGTGATATTATGTAGCTGTTTCAGACTTTTCTGTAACATTTATTTAGTATATTTTTACGTCATAGTGTTCGCAAATCTCCCGGTATGAATAGATTTAATCGTAAATATGTCGAACTCGTTAGTAGGTAAGTATTAAATTAATTCTGCGGTGCGACCCTAAGTATAAAACTCACACATCGACGTGTGTACAGATAAATTGTTTCGTTTGTAGTAGTAGTAGGTATATATGTTACTCTGAATCTATGAAGTGTCATACCAGTGGTAAGAGTATTACATAACATAATAAAACGGCTTGAGGACCTGTACAGTGCAAGCCCTAACGCAGTACAGGTCGCTCGATATTGGGCCCAGACATATTTATTTTTTTGAACATTGACACGCTAAGAAGAAGATAACAGCGGTGTAACATAACTCTCCTTTTGGCTTTACCATAATCGGGTAAAAAAATGCTCGTAAAATAGTAAACAGGACGCCTCGCGTGCCGCGCACGCCTGTAACTAGCGATAAGTCCATAAATGCAAACATCTGTTTTTTCTACCACGTATCTGTTTAAACACTGCGCTAGTTTGAACCAATATTTAAAATATTAATTCACACCAGTGGACTGATTTTTAACCGACTTTAAAAAACGAGGTTATCAATTCGACTGTATGTTTTCTTTATATGTATGTTACGCGATATCTTCGAACTGTAAACTGAGTTTGATGATTGTTTCTTAAATTGAAAGCCCCATTCCCATATTAATTTGGTGCAGACATGATGAACAACTTTGGAGATATTGAAGAAACTCCTGAAAGAAAATGAAGTCGGTTGTTTTTTTATTTACTCTGTTTATTACTCCGCATAGAGAAACTAGCTCTGGATCTAGGGGAGGGGGGGCTAGCCGGTGCCCAAGCCCCGGGCGGCAAGATCAGAGGGGCAGCAAAATCGATATTTGCATCCGTCCCACACCTTCCCACCCCGCTACTAAAGACATTTTTTATAATGGTCCACAATGGGGTGGCGGCTGGTTAGTTATAGACGGCAAATTTAAAGACTCTCCTCCGTCGTCGAAATAACTGGAACATGGGGCGGCATATTTACATTTTGCCCCTTCTAAAAAAATCTAAATCCGGGGCTGAGAGAAACTTATCTATTGTAGTAAACTTTGGCATTTGATCTTAGTTAAACAATTAAACTTGTGTGCATATGCTTCTATTGACAGGCTAAGTTTAGAATATTGCTATAGTTATCTCAAGATTACTCTGCTTAAATAGAGGAACTTATGTATTTTGGTAAACTTGTGCCTAAACATCTTATGTAGCAGCGAATCTACCATTGTATTCGCTACTGTTCATACGTACGTGACGTGTCTTGCAGAGGGGAACTATTCTATTTCGGTGACACGGTCGTCAGGATTTTATAAAATGGGAATAGTCTAGTGAGGTAAACCAGCAAGCGCTACAAAAAAGGATATAATTTAGACTGATTTAATATATAATGTGTAACAAAATATACTGAAACTAGTTTAAGGTTGAATTCAGTCCATGATACTGAACAACTTTCCTAAAGGAACATGTATCGAATTATGAAAAATATTTTTTTGCTTCCCATACAAACTCGGATCAGTCAATCGGTCAAGTTATATCATCAGAAGCCAAAAATCATATTTCATATTTCTATAAATGCTCCTTGGGGAAAGTTGTTCAGTATCATGGAATTTATTCAGCCTTAAAATTGTTTTAGTATATTTTTTTACATCCTGTATATTATGTATATTATTATGGATCGAGAATGCCAAACTTCTGCCTACATTCTACAATCTCTTTTATAGTTGAAATCAGAGCAATGAGGAACTTGCGGTAAATTATTTTTAAAAGACACGACGACACGGAAATTTACCTGCAACATGTGATGAGGTCATACATACAATTCATGAAATCATTTATCTAAGTGGTTTTTGATTTTTGATTCTACTTAAGTTTTTTTTTTTTTTTTTAAATCTTTTGAAAAAGATACACTAAAGAGATAGTGTATGTTGCCCGTTTTACTAGAAATACTAGTTGCCTATGAGTTATATAGCTGTGCAATAATGTACGCACGCATATGGTTGCATTAAAAAAGCTGCATGCGGTGGTGAAACCCCATGTGTCCTAAATATATAGTTTTTAACAGTTTCCGCTTGTTTACGAGGCGGCTTTTTTGGTTTATGGCTTTTTAAACGTGTCTTGTGAGGCGCTGCAGTACAGCGTGCCTTTGTGACCAGAATAATTAATGGGTGTTGTCTACACTAATATTATAAAGAGGAAAGATTTGTACCTATTTTTGTATGTTTGTAATGAATAGGCTCAAAAAGTACTGGGCCGATTTAAAAAATTCTTTCACCGTTGGAAAGCTACACTATCCCCGAGTGACATAGGCTATGTGTGTACCACGGGCGAAGCCGGGGTGGACTGCTAGTATGAAAACAAGGTATTATAAAGCCTATAAAACTATCATTGAAGGAAAGGAGTAAATTGTTTAATACATCAGTGTGTCGCGTGTTTTATTATTATAGAATCGATTTTGATACTTACGATTATAATATCCATAATAATATCACAATAACACGAATATTTTCTTCCTTGGCATTTATTTTAAATTGAGCCACTTCTTAATGTCTTTAATGCCCACGAGTACCTTTCCTAATTGGGTACTTCTTGACTGTGTTTGATTTTGTAGAATATTTTTTTACGAAACAGCAATTTACAAAACTAAATCTTTTTCTGAAATGAAAAAAAGTATGACGCACTTATTAGCATTAAATAAAAAAATATTACTATAAAGAAAAGTAGTTTTCAAGTACATATCTCTTTCGTGCGTACGAAAGATAGAATAACCTAGTGGCAGTGACGTCACATTTCTAAACGTGTATCCTTTTTCTGTTACTTGACATTTTCCCCTTCCACCATATTTTAAATGTTGATAAAAGTACTTATACCTATCTTAATGGCTGATAACTTACTTATTTTTGAGCGGAATAAAAAATCTTTTTGTTTTTAAAAAGTATAATAAAAAATTGAGTCAAGCACCGAATTACGGAATTGACGGATTTATTTAAGTTCAAAAAGTGTCATAAATTACAAATTGAATTTATTTAATTTAACCACATACATATGACAATGATATTAAATTACAAATTAAATTTATTCAATTTAACCACATACATATAATAATGATATTAAATTACAAATTGAATTTATTCAATTTAACCACATACATACAACAATGATATTAAATTACAAATTGAATTTATTCAATTTAACCACATACGTATAACAATGATATTAAATTGCAAATTGAATTAATTCAATTTTACCACATACATATAACAATGATATTAAATTGCAAATTGAATTTATTCAATTTAACCACATACATATAACAATGATATTAAATTACAAATTGAATTTATTCAATTTAACCACATACATATAACAATGATATTAAATTACAAATTGAGTTTATCCAATTTAACCACATACATATAACAATGATATTAAATTACAAATTGAATTTATTCAATTTAGCCACATACATATAACAATGACATTAAAGTACGGAAAAGTACAACTATCAGTCTTCTTCTTATCGAGCCGAAATGGTTTCACTGTAGCTTCAATTTCAAATCATCTTTGACCAGTATGTGGCCGCGGCGATGCCTTTGTCGTTAGCCTCACTAAGGTCATTTATAGTATATGACGTAGGGCAGTTCGGACATGACAGAAGATGGTCCATCGACTGAATGGCACCGCAGTCGCAAAGGTCGTTATCAGTAATGTTTTGAAAACTCTACTGAAAAAAAATATCCTACTACTAGCTGTGCCCGCGACTTCGTTCGCGTGGTTGTCGGAACGTAATGTTATATAGCCTAAAGCCTTCCTCTATAAATGGACTACCCAACAAAAAAAGAATTTTTCAAATCGGACCATTAGTTCCTGAGATTAGCGCGTTTAAACAAACAAACAAACAAACTCTTCCGCTTTATAATATTAGTATAGATAGGTCGCGCCAAACTTCTAGATCGCTCTGAAGTTGCCTCATTCAGGTTACAAGCAGGGACAGAATATTTACCATATTAATATTTTTTTCAGAATGATTGCAAGAATGTAGATATGATATATATACACAATAAACAAAAATAAAGCAAATTCTATCTGCTATGGGTATCTGTATTTTACTACTGCGACGCGAATCGCCTCAACTTCAGAGCGATCTAGAAGTTTGGCGCGACCTGTACACTCCTTTAAAATGGGTCTCAAAAACGGATCATTATCGATTTCCCTGTATGAGGGTTATCTAAACATGCATAGAAACAGAGTACAATACAAAGTACTGTACTGTACAACTGAAATATGATATCGTCATTAAAAGAAGGCGTGTTTACAAGTTATTTCTGCAATTAGTCGAATAAAATCGATGATAAGATAATGTATTGGTGTCACTGCAAAAACGCGTAGGAAAGTGGGTGCCATAAGACAATGAGTTCATTACACGCGGGCCGCAAAACACGTAGGTAACTGATGAGTGCATCAATCAAATATTGAATAACCCTGTAAGTGTACAGGGTTTGTTTGTTTGTTTGTATTAACTTCATTGTACCAAAAACATGCATATCAAATACAAAATTCGAAAGAGCAAATATATGTACAATGGCGGACTTATCCATATCTCTCCCAGTCAACCTGCGAAATATTGAGATATCGCATACATATAAAGATTGGGTTATTTAATTTATTTATTTATTTATTTATTTATTAATATTTAATATTCGACCATATGTCGTTAACTATTACATAGCATCTTCCTTGCTGGTCTGAGAGCAAAAAAAAACAAGAATGTACCAACCAAACAAGCTGCTTCACTTCCCGCGCAGATCGTAGGTAAACAGTAAAAAATATTAGTACCGTACTGGCTGTGCGCGCGGAACTTGTTTGTCATATCTGCACAATAAATTGTACCAATGTGTGTGTATGTATGTATGTATACTGTCCATATACTGTCTACGAGTATCATGTGAATAGAATAGGTGCAAATACAACTAGATGTGGTTTGCGTTACGAACATTATTATTTTTAAATTAACTGTTGCATGTTTTGTTAGACGTAAGTGTTTTGTGATAAATAAATATACCTATATTGTATTATTTTCTTAGTTTTTAGGGTTCCGTACCCGAAGGGTGCAAACGGGACCCTATTACTGAGACTCCGCTGTCTGTCCGTCTGTCTGTCTGTCCGTCAGTCACAGGGCTCTATCTCTTGAACCGTAATACTAACCCACTTGAAATTTTCACCGATTATGTATTACTGTGGCGGATATAACTACAAATACTAAAAATAAAAAATTGATAAAAATTAAAGGGGGTCGTCATACAAGAAACGTGTTTTTTTCAGCGTGTTTAACTTGATCTTCATAATAGCATTAACTAGATACTTGAAATTTTCACCAATTATGTATTAAATATTGACCACAATAACAACAAATACTAAAAATAAAATAAAGTGAAAAATTAAAGGGGGTCAAGGGGTCATACAAGAAACGTGTTTCTTCAGCGTTTTAAAACATTGTACGGTGGTACGGAACCCTTCATGTACGAGTCCGACTCGCACTTGCCCGTTTATCTATACTAATATTATAAAGCGGAAGAGTTTGTTTGTTTGTTTAAACGTGCTAATCTCAGGAACTAATGGTCCGATTTGAAAAATTCTTTTTTTGTTAGGTAGTCCATTTATAGAGGAAGGCTTTAGGCTATATAACATTCCGACAACCACGCGAACGAAGTCGCGGGCACAGCTAGTTATAATATATTTGTCCGGTTATTATTTCATGAACAAAAAAGCAATCTTTATAAGAACTTTTATCTCCGAGTTTGTTTGCTTATGTTGATTTTATAAATAAACAAAACAGATCATTTTCTTCATATATGCTCCTCATCATTCAGATAGTATAGTTGTGCGTCATAAATCACTCATACTATTGTTTGCACGTGCTCGCATTCTCATAACATTCCTGTATTGTGTTCAGATAGACAGATACCAACTACCGCTACCGTACCAGTGAAGTAACACTAATAACATAGATTTTGGGTACAGCAATATTTTCCTTGTATTTTTTTTTAAGGACAATGCCATCTAAGATTCTCAACGACATTTTGATAACTTCAAAATTCACGATTTTTGCAAGCATATACCTTGAATAAAACTATTCTATTATATACACATATATGTATAAGTATACAGGATTCCACCTACGTCCGTTGCAAGTTGCAAGGTGTTGGATGTGGCCAAAACAGTTTGTTTTCACCCCCCATTGCCTTAACAAAAAGTTATGGCTAAAACTATTTTACAGGATTATTGGTAAGTCGACCTACATCCGATATCCGTTGTGAGGTGTTGGATGTGGCCAAAACAATTTGTTTTCACTCCCTATTTGCCTTAAGACGATACACGGTGTCGAGTGCTGTATACATATACTCGTAACTATATAAAGTGTACGATGTATGTACAAGTGACTGCGTTCGCAAGTGTCTAATAACAGGTTTTATGGCAATTATCATTGCTGCAGCCTTGAAGACCTTGTATAATTTACATCCCACACAATACAAGTTGACTGTGTTGTACGTTTTATGCAGGTGCCTCATGTTTTTGTCAATGTCATATTTGTACCATTCTACCTCTAAAATCTCCACAGTTTAGTTTTTCTATTCTCCATTTGGTTAGGTATTTAAATAAATGTAAACAATCTTGACATGTCTTTTTAACCGACTGTATGTTTTTTTATTTATTTTTTATTTTTTATGTATGTTTGTTACGCGATATCTTCGCCAATTGTAAACCGATTTTGATGATTCTTTTTTTATTTGAAAGCCTTTACTACCAGATTGGTCCCATTTTTATTTAGTGAAGATAACCTTGAAGAACTTTGGAGATAGAGAAGAAACTCCTAAAAAAAATTGAAGTCGGTTTTTTTTTGTTAAAAATTTAATTATTATTGATATAGGTATACACAAAAGTGTATTGAAAATTTGAAAACAAATTTATATCTTTACACATTACAAATTAATTATGTGATTTATAATTTATAAACTAATTTAAATTTGCAATGAAATTGATTTATAAAGCATATATAAAAAGATATACCTATCAATATCAAGATTGTTTACATTTATTGAAATACCTAACAAAATGGAGTATAGTTTTAAACCAACCACTGACGTTTCGGTTATTCAATAATTACTTACTTTTTTTTCAACAAAAAAACCGGCTTCGTATTTTAAAGGAGTTTCTTCCATATCTCCAAAGTTCTTCACCATGTCTTCACAAATTAATATGGGTCAGACCTGGTAGTAAAAGCTTTTAAATAAAAAATTAAGAATCATGGATGGCGAAGATATCGCGTAACATATACCTAAACAAAAAAGGTGGTGTCGGTTACGGAAACCGTGTCACGAGTTCGATGGTTTTTTACCAACTCAAAAAAGCCCGACGCGCCTAAAAAAGTTTTCACTTCCAAAAACAAACGGGTCGAATTGATAACCTTTTTTGGAAGTCGGTTAAAAAATCTCAGTAAGTCATACTGGTCATACAAAATCAAGTAGAGTCTATTAACATTTTTGTACAAGCTTTTATTGTGATTACCTTCCAGCTTCATCATTTCGTTTTTCGTGTATGTACCGCTAAAATAGCCAACACTGGTGTGAGATTTTTCAAGCTGCTATAGGCTGCTAGAGAAGAACATCGTAGCTAAAAAATCTACGCCAATGGTACAACAAGAGTACGCCATCCCTATTTCCGAGCAGCCGTCTCAAAAGTGCAGATCGCAATGATGATTGCCGACCTTCGTTGAAGATGGCACTGGAAGAAGAAAGGCTGATATAGGCATCTGACAAATATTGTCAACTGAATTCAAAGGTCTTTGCAGAAGCAAGTCTTTTCGGTATATGTAATGATGGCTCATTCATTAGGTTACCCAATTTAAATAAAAAATAATTGGTTTTGAAGACAATTGTATAAATAATTACATAAGTATGTATTTAAAAGGTGAGGTCCGGTTTGATAGTTATAAATAGTTACACTTGGTGTCGTAATGATAATCCTGTTTGGTTTGGTCGTGGTACTCGTGGTCGTATCGTTACGTGGGCGGCAAGTGTGTAATGGCTGTTATCAAACTGCACTAACTGCATTTGTTTGTCTTTAATTATTGCACTGGTGAGGAATGTGCGCAGTTTTAATACGATCCACTCTGGTACCATAAATGCAACTACTATTGTTTAAAACAAAAAATCGATTTGAGTGTCCCTGACAGCCACAGAAAAGTTACATAAATAGACAATAAAAGTAAAACAAAAATAACTCGAAGAATCCTTTTTACTGAGATGACACATGTGTGTTCCATTTATTTCGTTTTAAAAACAAAAATGACGGATAATATCTTAGGTAACAAATATCACCTCACCGGGTGTCAACTGCCACCATGCTAGCTACCCCACCGGTAATGTAATGAGAGCAACATAGTCACAGGTATCGTTAATATTACATAAATTTTTGGTGACGTAGCGTAAGCGAAAAGAGGCCTATTGTCAGAAATGGGCGGACAATGACGAGGATAGATAGATTAGACGTTTAATCTGCACTGCATCACACACACATAAAGTAGATACTAGGAAAGAACAATACATAAACAATACTTAATAATAAACGTGCAACAATCACAATAAACAACAATAATACTATACATGTATGTGCTGCAGTAGCGTAAAGAAGGCTAAAACTCAGCGTGGCTAGCCTAAAAGGTGGCACACTGGTTTTCATTTTCAGCCTGTAGCTACAATCGGGTGTAATGGTGTCTTTAAATGATACGTAATGATTGATGAAAAAATAAATAAAGGATGATCTAATTTGTAGATGAGCTCAGTAGCACGACTGGTGTCTTAGCAACCACCGACTGTGCTTGGAATTCTAAAATACAGTCGGTGCCGGCGACAAGGTTATAAAACCTGTAAGTAATAACACATTTCCAAAAGTATAATTTGAAAGTGATCGTTATCCCGTTTTGGACACATGAAAGCAAGCAGCCACTTTCTCGTGCCGACTCGTAGAACGATGAATCCCACGCGATTGCTTACACTGCACGCTTTGTTACCATCACGTCTTATACCAAACCATATGTAGCCGCAGGGACAGTGATGTGGACGCTACGTCACGGTGATAATATAATATGACGGGAGACACAACCAGGAGTTTTTTTGGCGGGAAGTCAAGGGGTTCAGTTGGGGTTTGCTTTAATTTATTTTGAAAATTGTTTCTAGAGGACTTTATAATGTGAAATTGATGTAGTTTGGTTTTAATGTTATAAATGCTCATTGCGCTCATACTCATGAACAATATGTGAAATAGTTAAAGCGGATTGTAATAGTACGTCTGTAATGATATTTGTTTAGCGGACTGTGGTGGCTTCTTAGGGGCCGTCCGCCACTCAATCGACTATGAAAAGTAATGTAAACCAGTGGACTCGTATAGATTTGTCGCCAGAAGCTCCCTTGAAGCAATCAAAGGTCTTACACCACGCATTGATTCAAACTTGTTAGGTTAAGGGTATAGGAATACAGAAATGAAAAACTAAAGATGAATGGATATACATATGTTTCATTCGACAGGTAAATGTCGAAATATGGTAATGTGATTCATACATACATGCTAAATTTGCCTTAAATAATAATAGACAGTGGTACGCTGGTGCTGACACATTAAACCCTTAAACGGCAAATAATTAATGATGAATGAATGATGACTGTGAATGTAATTTATTAACCCGTTCACTACATCCATAAGCGGTGCAAAGTTTGTACCGCTTTTTATCTCTAACGTGAAAACAATGAGGTACATGTTTGGAGCCGACTGCAGACAGCAGCAGCAGACGTGTCGCGGCCACACTACTGGCTTTTGTGTATTTCCATGAAATAGCTTTTGCTCGACCGCAGACGACGTGTCGTCCGGCCGCAGATAAACGATGCACCGATTGAGACAGCAGCAGCAGACGACGTGTCGCTGCAGTCATAAATTCGAACCCAACTGCAGATGGCAGCAGACACGTCGTGTGCGGGTCGAGCAACGAAAAGCTATTTGCGAAAATCTAGCTGCGAAAGCTATTTCATAGAAATATATAGAAACCAGTAGTGTCGCAGTCGGGTTCGAATTTACGACTGCAGCAACATGACGCTGCGTCGTATCGTCTGCTGCTGCTGTGTACAGTACAACTCGTACCTTAACTGTCAAAAGAAACGATACCAACTTTAAATAGTTGAAAAAATAATTAAGTTATAAAAATAATTCTTAGTCTCATGATGACCGATCGGTCATTTTGGAAATCCATGAGAGCATCCTATCTTCAGCTGTGTGGTTGAAATTATGATGATGGTGATATAATCTCATCCATAGTTACAAAGTCCGTCGGCCAAGTAGGTCGGAATCTGGAAGTGACTGGCGATCCCCTGCAATGTCGATCGCGGACTCCCATTAACCCCCTACCCGCATTGTCTTTAATGTCACTCCTCACATCCGCGTTGGCAGTAGTTTATGATTTATTTATACCCGTAGCAACTAGCAATAGCAACCCATTTTAGAGTTATAAATACGGCTGTCATCTATTCCATTATTTTATATTTAAACAGAATTATGTCAATCAATCATACATATTTTAACTAAAAGTAGCAAACGTTTGATAATTATTATGAAGGAATAAGAGGGATTGTCTTTTTTAAAAGTGTATTTTGCTTTTATATTACTCACGATTTAGAAATATTTAATGTGTTTGTAGAAAATATGTAAAAATATATAAGAAATTAACAAAGGGATGGGTGTCGTGGTACACCCGGTAATAACGAAGTTCCTTACTGCAGAATCGAAAGCTTTATAAGAACTTACAATTTAATTCAATGATGTTTTGTAAAAGAATAATATAATAAAAAAACTTTACGTAACATTACTATAAATTCGTACCATTAAATTCAATTCAATTTAAAATATCTTTATTATAATGGGATATTTATAATATCACTTTGTTTTGTTTTGCACAAATGTTGACGTCAAATCGTTACTCACAGCGAAGTTTATGCCGCTTTTACCTAATAAAGACTTAATTTTCGATAGATATTTGCCATAATGCCATTAATCACATTAAATTAAATTAGACGACGCCCATTGCGAATGCTGCCTTTCTTACAGCAGGGCCGGCAACGCGCGTATGGCTCATTTTGCTGGCGTCCATAGGCTACGCTTACCATCAGGTTGATCAGGTAGGCCGTATGCCTGTTTATCTACTTCGCTATTTCCACGGCATTGTAACGTTAACATCCGACAGTTAATTGAGCGTATGATTAAAGTACACGTATCTAACGCCAGCTTATCGCTCGCTCCGTAATCCGTCACATATTGATCGTAGTTGGCTTAACTACGATCTAAGTGTGTCATGCAGGCCTGGAGAGAGCACGCGCCGGTATTTATAGCACGGACGACACCGGGGTTATGTATACTTACGTCAGAAGTAACATCTGGTGTGCCATGGAGATGGAGCGCGACGCGGCCAGGTTACACTTGCCGAATTCATACGATAATATCTTGGGATTGGTTCACAGCTGGTTCCATTATCGTACTTATTGGTTTTAGCTTTTTCTGGTTCCGGTTTTTCTTCTTCACTTCGCTCAGTCTTCGGCACCCATGGGTGACCAATGTGACTATTTATCATATTTGATGAAGGAAAAGCCGGAAAGCTCACCCGCGGCGCGGGGCTACCAAGCAGCACACCTTAGGATGCGAATGCGCTAAGATGAAGAGAAGAACTCATTGGTCCACGTAAAGAAGCACGTTGAACCATTTGAACTATTTTATACTTAACCTCAGTGTCTTACATACCCGCATCAGAATTTTTTAACGAAGACAGTAAATATTAGTAGTAAATGGACATCACTCAATACCTAGTCCGTAGCCGTGTGGTTCCCGGCAGAGTAGAACAGGACCATTCCAAGTCTTCCCGTGGATGTCGTAGTAGATGACTTAGGAAGCACAAGCTAAACAAAGCATATAAACATCAATGAGTTCTCTCCAACCCGTCTGGCCAGCGTGGAGAGTGTAGTCCAAATCCTCTGACTGCTCTGGCTAATCTATACTAATATTATAAAGCGGAAGAGTTTGTTTGTTTGTTTGTTTGTTTGTACGCGCTAATCTCGGGAACTAATGCTCCGATTTGAAAAATTTTTTTTTCGTTGGGTAGTCCATTTATAGAGGAAGGCTTTAGGCTATACAACATTACGTTCCGACAACCACGCGAACGAAGTCGCGGGCACAGCTAGTATATGTATATGGCTCTGATAGTACAGAGAGGCTCGTTTTCCTGCAGTGGAGACTAAAAAAGACCTGATGATGATGACGATGACTCAATAATCCACACGTCTTGGATTATTGACTCTTCAACATCCACAAAGGACAATACGCTTGTATCGTGAGTCAACTTGACACAAACACAGACTAGCACAACACACCCAGAAGCGCAAACTAAACCTGTGAAAATTGTGCAAGCATTTGTCCGCGCTGGGAATCGAACGGATGAGGGTGGTAACCAATAAGTCACGAAGGTCGTCAGGGTACGAAGATGGAGTCACGAAGGTCGTCAGGGTACGAAGATGTTGACCGATTCATTTCCATTCGGAGGTGGGCCGGCTTACGTCTGTCGGTCGGGAGCGGGACGAGCGGGCGCATGGTGTTTGATGTGATGACATTTAGCCGGTCCCGAATAGACAGCACAGCTATAAATACAGGAGTCAACGAGCCGTTAACTAAAACAAACGCGACACAACGCTTGGAAATAAATAACACTGATCTGTTTTAACTTTTAAGTGCGTTTCACACGCCGTAGTGGCTGCGGCGTCGTTGTATGCATGGACCTTTACACTCAACCACCGCGCGCCACTGCTAGCGGCATCGTGTGTATCTGTGTAAGTAAGGGTTAAACTGATTCTATACGTTTTGGTATGATCCCTCCGGGCGCTTTGGCAACTATTTCTATACCTTCACAGTTTCACACACACAATAATTAGTCTACGTAATATAGCGAATGTATGTAAGACCTAGAAGTGTAGCTGTATGTATGTAATCTATTCGAAAAAAACTAAATAACACAGTATTTAATATTTATGTTCTGGACATTTGAACATTTTTGTACTTATTGCGCCGGTAAGCCACTTTGTAGCCTCTGCCTATAACAGGGTTGTGAATGGTGAAACTATGTCAGTCAGTAGTATGGTGCGAGGTCGTCGACCACAGCACAGTATCATAATGATTAATGACATAATACACCACGCACAACTGGTGACCAATTACCAGCTCGGAAAACTATCACTGACAGCACCACCAGACTGGCAGGTGACATTATCTTTTATTTGGAAATATTTCATTTTGTCAACGATTATTACATAGAAGTTACTTCGTTCTGATTCTTTTTTTCCCCAAAATAAAAGTTCATTTAAAATTTTGAACCATACAATGTCAAGCCCGGCAAGTCCTAATTGCTGTAATTTCCACATTGAAAAATGAATATTAATTATAAATACTACTTATAGTATACTATACATCATAGCTAGTAATGTTTAGAAGCTAGTAGTGTTTAACCTACATTCGTGTCTGACGAAGTTTAATTACGAAACTTGTTCAACTTCATAGGTTATTTACGTAAAAGTTGATTATGAAGACCGATATATATACGTTCTATTCAATAAGTGGGTATATCAACTGGTCAGGAACCAAAAAACAAAGAAAAAATACTTGCTACTTCTCCTTTGGCACGGATCCTAGAAGCGTGCAGAATTACCGACTTCTGACCTATCACTCAATGTGTCTTGTCGATCAATTAGAAGGATCCCCAGGTTAGACGCCCATTGTTTGAGTTTTTGGCGATGAAGTCAAGGGGTTCAGTTAGGGTTTGCTTTAAGGTGGACTTTAAAATGTAAAATTGGTGTGGTTTGGTGTAATAAATGCTCAATGCTCATACTCATGAACAATATTTGAAATAGTTAAAGCAGACTGAAATAGTACGGCTGTAGTGATATTTGTTAAGCGGACTGTAGCATGCATTTTAGACGCCGGCCGCCACTTAATGGGTTATGAAAACCAGTAGACTCGTATAGATTTGTCGCGAGAAGCTCCCTTGAAGCAATCATAGGACCTACATCACACTTTCATTGAAACTTGTTAGGTTAAGGCCGTACCTAAATTTTCCGGGGTCCAGTGCTGCCCCCATTAAAAAAATACATTTCAAAGAAAACGGAGACATTATTTAAAATTTTGCTACTACCAAGTCCTAGATAACCCTTCAAAGTATTTTATGAACTACTGTTTATAGTTTAAAGTGAGACTGTTAAGCTTTACCACGCACATTTGCGAAAAACGGCCACTTTTGGCAAATGTGCGTAGCAAAGCTTAACGTTCTCATTATAAACTGTAAACAGTAGTTCATAAAATACTTTGAAGGGTTATCTAGGACTTGGTAGTAGCAAAATTTTAAATAATGTCTCCGTTTTCTTTGAAATGATTTTTTTTAATGGGGGCAGCACTGGACCCCGGAAAATTTAGGTACGGCCTTAAAGGTTAGAAATAAAGAAACGAAAAACTAAAAATAGTCTCTAAAGGATTCGTATCCAGGGCCGTAAAATAATTCTTTAAATAGAAAAGACTGATGAGCTGTCTCTATATCTGATTCCCATTTTTCCTTGCGAGATGAAGTAGCAAGTCGCGAGACATGCATGATATAGGTACATCAATACTGAATAAATGGTTCATAATTTTCTCGGCTGATTAATTTAACTTTTACTGCGATTTTGCAAGTGTGGCAGTGTGCTATGCGAAGCAATTTTTTGCAGTGATTACAAATTTATCATTCGTATCCCGACGTCAACTCGGCGGCGCGTGACTGTCGCGCATGGAAGCCTCAGGCTCGGCACAGAGTAAATCAATAGCAATACTTTCACACGTCACTTTTTAAACAATTTCACTATTTTTACGATTGGATATGCGTGCATACGTGTAGATCTGACCCGAAATGCGCGTATGCAATAAAGCGACATTCCATAAGCCTGTTGATTTAACTTAAACGAAATTAACATCCATTTGTAATCTCACTTGACTGATATTTACTTACTCCAAAAGCCTGTAGGTTTCCGCTGTCGGACCGGCCAAAACGCTCTGGAGTTTGGAGTGCGTATTTTAACTACGCGCCTGTGTGCTTCCTGGCCGAAATCAACAGGTTTATGAAATGTCTCTACGATAAACTCTCCCAATCAACCCAAAGGTTTGACTGTTAGAGAATGCTTTTAGCATTAATTCCGCCTGTTGTACTATTACATTTATATGTGTATACAATAAAGTGTAAATAAATAAATAGACATACATGATTATTTCCCCAGCTTGCTTCGTAAATGGCAAATTAATTCATACCGCATATTAGCCGACCGGAAAACCAGTATGATGCCAATATGATGAGTTAGGTAGGTACCTATTTTATGAATAATTCGTTTTCTGGGCGTTTAGAAACACTTTTACCGTTTAGCTACGAACCGGTCTCGCTTTCGTGATAAATCGATTGTCTATTACAACGTGGCTTATTGCTGCCGGCCGTGAAATATGTATTTATGCTGATATATTTTTTTTTAATTATAAAACTATGTCGGCTGTGTCTCGTCCCGCAAGCGTAAGAGTCATTTACTGGCATAGGGTGACTGGTGGCAGAATTCGCATTTTCTTTGCCAATAATTTAAAGAGTAAAAAACTGAGGGCGGGAATTTTTATATAATTTAATTCATCTTTTTTGGGGATTGCTTTACCAAAATGCCTCAGTGGACGGGTTTCAGCCTACAGCGCCATGCCGCCACACACTGCTAGTCACCATGACTGTACTGCAATATTTTTTTCCAATAAATTGATATATTGATTGATTTAGATGGAGATTCTTGGGCCGACTGCGGTGCCGAACGGTCGTCTCCCATTGTCTCCCATTTTGGGACCGGACATAAAAAGTCTGCGATCATAAACCTCTCGCTCGCCTTACGTTCTGCTATTACTGGGACAGACGCGGTTCAAGTAAAATGTGCAATTTGTGACAATTTGTGAGTGTAGTGTGTTTGCGTAAATTGTGCATTCAACAAGGCCGCCCTAAAACCTATAACAAAACCTACCTACTGCCGTGAAGAAATCTGGTGAGGTCTTTCCAATTATTTATTTATCTATCTATTTATAATTTGATTATTTGTATAGGCTGCCTATTTAGGTCATCAAAAACTGCGAATACCCTGTTTAAAACTTGGTTAGCCTTAAGACATAAAATTCAAGAGTGACGTAATAGTAAGTAAACATCCTAAATTCAGCATCTGAGAGATACATACTACAAGAGTCATCAACCGTGATCCTAAATACCCTTTTGTTTGAACGAGCTTCAAATTGTGGTTTCGAAGTCAAGACACTAGATTACCAGCCGAGCTGTAAAACAAAAAAATCCAACAAAATCCGCAGGGAAACCAAAATAAAGAAAACAAACTTAAATATAGCAACAAAATACAATCATGTCTCGCATAAAAGAATCTTGAAATAGCACCACAAATGAAAACTGCTTGATCTCGGTAAGAAGCATGTCACATATTGTACCTAATATACTAATCTTCTAAAATAATTTTTCTTCACTTATAAAAATAGATATATGCTAAATACCCTAAACAAAAAGTAAATTAGATCAAAACTAACACCTTAGTAGCAGAGTGACTCCTTTTTTCTTGATAATCATGCATGTTCAAACAGGTTAAAAACAAAAGCTATCCCCCGGAAGCACAAGTTACCTACTCAAAATACCGGCTAAGGAACGCGCTCTTTGTTGACAGCCCAATACAAGAACAATAGTAGGTTGATATCTTAACTGACTATTTTTCGGCTAGCCCGGACCGATTTTCATGGCTCCCCTTTCTTCGCAAGAGGTTGGCTTTGTTATCGAAAATATGTAAAGTTATTATCATCATTCAACATAGGAAATTTTACTTATTGAATAAAACCAGATCTAGAAAATAAAGTTCATAATTTGAAGACGAAAAAATATACAACTACATCATCCCGGTAAGAAGCTTGCCACATAGCGTACCTAATGTATTAAACTTCTAAAATTTTTTTTCCACACTTCTCTGTGATAAAACATTTCGCCAAAAACGGTTGAATTATAACATAGTTTATAGTCAGGTTGTAAATAATATACTTAATAAAATATCAGAGTCAGTTTTACATCCTTTAGTAACCAGTTTAAAAAGGGAAAATAGCAACAAGGACGTACATATATTGTAACCACTCCGGAAACAATCAAGTACATAAATCTTCCCACCCATTAAGCAAAACAATACCTACGGCCTCCAGTGCATTTAAAAATATTCCACGAAAAATTACTAACACAGAATTGCATTCAAACCAAAGGCCTCGCTCGAAGAATCATAAAGGAACAAAAAAATATATATAAGTAAAACAAAAGCCCACAGATGCAGACCACTCTGTTAAATCATCCGGGTAAAAAAAAAAAAAAAAACAACACTGAAAGAGAATTGACGCAAACCCATAACAATAAATAACCAAAAGCAACGTAACCCATAGACCATAAATTTCTGAAACGCATAGCCCAGTACACACGTGCACACAATGGAAAAAAAAAAACCTAAACAAAGAAATTCGACAAATTACTGGAGACGGTAACTGCCTCTTCAGAGCGTTAGCGGATCAAATAAACAACATCTTTGGATTAACCTTCAACTATCAAATGATACGAAATGACTTAGCTTCTTACGTTAAAAACAATAAACACACACCCAGTATCAATCTGGCCCTGCAAAATAATATCCTAGACTGCAACCACCAGTTTAGCTCTACTAGCAATAAAAAATTAGAGGAACGCATAGACAAATATGTAGAAAAACAATTTGAGGATGGCTTCTGGGGAGGAGAGGACATCCTAATAGCTGCAGCAGAATATTACATTATTAACGTTTACATATATGGGCAATATAGAAATCCGATCATATACCACCCGTCATCAGATAACGCACTAGCAAACGTCTACCTCTACGATAGTATTATTAACCAAGAAATACAACACAACCAGTTTTCAAGTATCGTAGAAGGCAACACGGAGCCCCATAAAACATACGAAAAACCTAACGGAATAGTAGTTAATTCCCAAGGCGACACCCAAGTACCTACTACAGTTTCAATCGTGTCGAAAAGCAATAATTGCAGCGATAATTACCTTAAACGACCGAGTCCCCCCACTCAAAAACAGGTAGAATTACAAAGATCTTCGACTGTGCCAAGCGAGACGAATTCAACGGAAAACACTCATTCACTTATAATACTCTCGAATGATACTGAAATTACACTAAACCGCGTAATAACCAAAATGAAGACACTACTCAACTCAGTCGGACTCACCATTAATGAAAACAAATCTAAACTCGTAGTACGCGATCCTTTTTCGCCAACGACCTCACACCAACAAAGCCGGGTCCTTGGGGGAGTTACCATCCAGCCAGAACCAGAGATCAAGTATCTTGGCACATACATAACAGCCTCACACAATCGACGTTCCACCATCAGAAAACGCTGCTTAAAGGCAATCAAAAACAGCAAAATGCTACTGCCCTTCATAAAAAACAATAAAATAGAATGGAAAATTGCACTTTTAATGTATAAAATGGTGATTAGACCGTGCATTACGTATGGTCTAAACGTATCAGCATTAACGAAAGCGAATAGATCCAGGCTTAGAAAATACGAACGTCAAATTCTTCACGATATGTAATCCGTCGCCAAAACGACGCCCAAACGAAAAACAAAAGCCATCTTAGATGGGAAAACAATTACAAAAGTAATAAAGGTACGGAGAATTTCTTACTATGGACATATACTAAGACGACCAACCCCGCACTTACTGCAAGCAGCTTACAAACACAAAGAAATCAAAAGAAAAGTGGGGCGCCCCATTTATACATGGGAAGACTTCCTTAATTACGACATCCATTACTACACAAATAAAACAAAGATGGAATGGAGAGAAATAGCAGAAAACAGAAAATTAATGAAAAATGAAGCCGAAAAGATTTATGATGCTCCCGAGACAGATTCAGAAACCGACCTGGAACCAGAAGAACATACCTTGACCACATCACAAATTAACTTACTACCGACTGTTTGTTACTAAATAATCGCACCTTTTACCATCTACCTTCCCCCATACACAGATACAGGTGTCTCTGAACCCCCCAGCACTACCTATGGAAAGTACCCTAGATCAACACATAAATAAGGTACTCGTAAGGGCCCATCCCGACATATGTCTTTAATTATTTAACATACGTATATACTTCATATGATCTACGCCTGGATAGTTTGATCCGCGCAGCCGACTTGACGCTTTCGACGTTCCGTATGTACATCTACAAGGCATACCCATTATCTTGACTCAACTTAACAAATTAACCATGTACACAAAAATAAGAGTATAGTATATATATTTAAAAATAATAATAATAATAATAATAATAATAAACGCAGCTGACTAGAGTACATAACGAGGGCAGTACGAGTAGCTCTACAAGCAAAGAAGATACCTCAGGACCGATAAAAGATATAAGAAAACTAAGAAGGAAGCGTCAGAGAAACCAGAATCGGAAACCAGAAAGGAAAATATGCACTGAGGAACAATCACTCTTTTTAGTCTTACTTATAGTCTCATATAAGCATTTTTTCTGTGACCAATATAAGTCAATTCAATTTAGACTACTAAAGAGCACTTAGGTTTAAAGTTTGTAATTCATATTAACATCAAATGGATTTTATTCCATAGAAAAGATATAATCGAATAAATCTAAAAAACCCTCGTCGGAAATCTTTAAAGGCTACTTTTGATCGAAATAACCTATATAAGCAAAAGCGAGCTTATGACGGTTTCACAAATCCGGAAAAACTTATATCACGACTCTGTAGGCAAAAACACACTTTATATGGGTTTATCATATGCCGATATAAGCCAAGGTCGATTTACAGAGGCATTCCACAGTAGCATTATAATCTAAAAAATCCAGAATAATCCTGGTTAGAACCCTAATAAGGCCAATTTTGCTTTAAATCACCAATATAAGAAAAAATGAGCTTTAAACGGTTTTACGAATCCAGAAAAGCTTATATCAGGACTTGTTAGGCAAAAATGCACTTAATAGGGGTTTGTCATATGCCGATATAAGCCTGGGTAGATTTAAATGGGTATTTCATAGTAGTGCTATCGTCTTAGAAACCTTAAATCAATCCTGGCTAGAACTCTTCAAATGCCATCATCGAAAACACGATTTGAATGGTTTTCCAAATCTTACTGTAGGATTTGTGGCCAGCCATTATTGATCACTCATAATTCACGATTTGTTCTTTGTTGTTCTGAATGATATAAAAATGGATTTATATCAGTGGAAGCGGTTTAAAAAGAGTGGTTCTTATAAACGAAAGGTTAAGAAAACCTACCAGGAAATGTTAACCGGAGTGAGCACTGACTTTTTAAATTTATCGGGTAAAGACTGCATCGCAAATTCAGGTGAGGGTTCCGGACAAAATAACTTTAGTAGTACTTCGGATGGAAGGGGTTCGGACTATGAAAGCAATAATGAAAAATCATCAAGCGATTATGAAAGCGATGAAAAGGATGAAAATCTTTCTGATTACAACAAAAATTTCGAATTGCGTTATTCTATGAAAAACTGGGCTTTAAATTACAATATTTCTCATGCTGCTTTGAACTCTTTACTTCAAATTGTAAATATCAGATTAAACGACGTTTTACCTCGAGATGCGCGAACACTTCTAGGCACAAACAGAGAAAACCTACAAATTACCATTTCAGCCCCAGGACACTACTGGCACAATAGCCTGATCAAATGTTTGAAAAGAATTTTCGAAAATGTTTCGTGCCTACCAAATGAAATTTCTCTAAACATAAATATTGATGGACTACCAGTTTTCAATAGTTCGCGATACCAATTTTGGCCCATATTGTGTACCGTCTTCGAGATACCAAATTTGGCTCCGTTTGTTGTTGGTAAGTAACAAAACATCTTTATTAACTTAAAGTAGGTACTTAAAAAGTAGTAGTAGTGTTTTTCTTATGATACTTACTTATACTTACCTATTTATTTTTAACAGGTATCTATGCCGGAGATGGAAAACCATCGGACCTAGACTCATTTTTGAAGCCTTTCGTGACAGAAATGAAGCAACTTGAAGAAGGATTAATACTTAACGCTGCTCATGACTCAAACGAAGAAAAAATTATCCACGTAAAACTGAGAGCTTTTATCTGTGATTCACCAGCTAGAGCAATGATAAAAGGTAGGATAATTTTTTTTAGTTTACAGACAATATTATTATATTGCTTCACCTCCCATCAAACTCTATGTACTAAAAGGATTTTAGAATTATCAGGCCAAGCTATCAGTAAAGGTACTTACACATTAATTCAGAAAAATCTTTAAGTACCGTCTTCTTTTTCGTACGAGTTACTTACTTCTGCTTACTAAGATGAACACCACAATATGAAGGTATTTAACCAATTTATACTATTTTTTTACAGGTGTTTCAAATTTCAACAGCAAACATGGCTGTCTAAAATGTACAGTCGTCGGAGAATATTCCCATAAATCGAATACTGTGACATTTATTGAGTGTCACAGTTCTAAAAGAAACAACGGTGACTTTCGTGCGAAGAAGTATGGACAACATCACAAGAAAGACTCACCGCTACTTAGCTTAAACATCGACATGATTGAAGATTTTCCAGTATCGGACTCGCTGCACTTGATAGATCTTGGGTTGATGAAGAGGCTTCTGATAGGTTGGAGGGATGGAAATTTCGGGAAATATTTAACAAAATGGAATGCGCAAAATATTGAGAAGGTTAACAGCTTTTTAAAAAGTTGTATTATGCCTAAAGAGATACACCGGTCAGTAAGAACCGTCGATGTTTTAGCTCACTGGAAAGGGTCTGAGTACCGTTGTTTTTTTTACTATCTCAGTTTTATAATACTTCAAGAAGTCCAAAGAGCGGAACCTTATAATCATTTCATGCATTTATTTTGTGCAATCACTATTTGCTCCAATGATAGTTATTTCCATTTACTTCGTATCGCTGAGGAAATGTTAAAACACTTTGTTGAACAATTCAAAACCATTTATGGGAAAGACTATATAACAAGCAACATACATAATCTCTTACATTTGGTTGATGAAGTAAAAAAATTTGGGATTCTACAAAATTTCAATGCATATTGCTTTGAAAATAAACTTTACTCCATAAAAAAAATGGTAAGGCAAGGAAATAAAGCACTTTAACAAGTCGCAAACAGAATTAATGAAATGTCGTTAATGGATATAGAAAAGCTAAATGAAAACAAGAAATATCCGGCACTAAAGAAAGGAAAATGCAGAAAATCTGGCTTAATATTAGAATTAGGGACGTTTATATTGTCAGCAAAGAAACAAGATAAATGGTTTCTAACTAAATCAAACCACGTGGTGGAGTTTGTATCGGTTAATTTTAAAAATAATGGGAATCAAGAGCAGGAAATAGAAATACATGGCTATCATATAATAAACACCCAAAATGCCTTTGAAGAACCCTTAAGCTCATCGTTTTTCAACATTTGTAAATGTGATTGCAGAGAAATGATTAAAATAAAAACTGTGTATAAAGTTGCAGACATAAAGTGTAAGTTTGTAAGTGTGTTATTCAATAATTTTATATATTTAGTGCCATTACTTCATACTCTGTAGTTTATGGTTTTAATAAATAAGACAAATTTACAAAAATTTAACAGGTATTTTTATTTATCATTCAATCAACAACTTATCAAAGTTTAGTACAATAACATTCAAAAAACGGGAGTAACTAATTTGTACTTTAAATTACATTAACAGAATAGTTACTTTAATCAGTCTGGGTTTATGAGGTATTTATTATCTTTATCTAACACTAAAAGTAAAAACTTTATATAAAACTATTGTTAGAGACATAATAAACTCTTTAGCTACATACTATTTAACCAATCTTTAAATTCACATGCATCTTCACTCGGAATAATACTTAAAAAATACATAAACATTTTTATGTAGGTAATATTAAGGTCAAAAAAATTGCGGCACAATAACATACTTAACTTATTCAGGTATTTGTAGCCTAAAGCCTATGATACACAGGAGCGGGAATGCAGGATAGTTACGATGTAGGTCCGTTCCGGGGCGAGACATAGACAGTTACCACACGGACTGTGTGTGAGTCCGGAGCGGTCCCCATTCCTGATCCAGTGTAGCATGAGCCTTACTCTAAAAACAAATCAACTTATATACTTACCTATAGTAGGTAGGTACCTAGATTTAAAACTTGTTGTCAAATAAACCACAACGTAGATAATCAATACTCGTGCGTACTTGAAAAAACGAATAATAATTTCAACATAATTTCTTCTTCTTCAAGAACATAATTTTTAGGGCTTCGTAAGAGCCAAAAATTCAAATAAAAAAATAAACACTAGATAAATAAAAAAGGACTACAAAGATATGTTATCCAAACAGCAAATAAAATTATTGCATGAACTTTCAGTAGCTGTTGACATTAAATTTCTGAAGTTTCTAGAGTGTAGTAGAAATTTTTATGTAGAATACCTAACTGTTTTTTCTTTTTTAACTGGAGAACTATTTCAGTTTCATAGGTACAGCAACTCTAGAAAGTTAACACATTTTTTTGTTACTTAAGTAATTAATTTTCCGGCAGCACAGCAGCAGCACTGGGCAGGTTTATCACCTCTACATTCTCAAGTTGATTTTGTTCTGAGGATTCAGGTATTGCTGGAACTGGCTGATCTAGCAAAGGTTCGGGTGGAGGACGAACATTATCTTCTTGAGCTGGCTGTTCTATAGCGCACACAGAAGATGTTGTAGCAGTATCATTTTTAGTTTTTTTCCCCTTAGTACGTTGTCTTGCTGAAGATGCTCTCTTATTGCTCTCACAGCGCTGGTGAGCATTTTTGAGTATAATTTTGAAAAATTTTTCGCAATCTGCTTTGCTGAATGTTTCGTCTGATTCCTTCACAATATCATGGAAAAAATTAATTGTTCTTTCTCGGGCTTTGAAACAAATCTTTACCGGGTCTTTCTTTGATGAACCAGTCCATGTACAACTTTTCAAAAACTCTCTGTCAAATAAATGATCAATGAGGTAGTATGCATTTGAAGTACCCTTTCCAGATCCTCTGCTACATAACCCACGTAATTTTTTTTTATGATCTTTAAATACTGCATCTAACAGGTTTCTTTCAAAGTCATCAAAATCATTTGAAGTTTTTATGGTATTTATACCATCATCCCGATCCTGAGCTGGTAGCTTAGAAGACAGCTTTATGTATTCCTCGAATTGGGTCTGAAATTCTGAATGTTTTAAAAGTAATTTGTTTTGAAGTTCAAACAAAGCATTTTGATTAGTAAGAATTGTTTTGAGATCATGTTTAAGAGCCTGTATATCCTCTTGAATTTGCTGTAGTGGTACATCTTGATTTAATATCAAAATGTTTTGACTTTGGTTGTCTGTGTTTTCACAGCCTAGGTCAATTGTTTCTGGTAAAGAGTTTGGTTCCAGAGTTTGAACAATATTAACGGCAGCATCATAGTTTTCACCCGGTGGTATGTTTTCCTTTTCTAGCATAGCAGCAGCAATATTTTCTTGATCATTCTGTAAAAGTTAACTCTTTATTAAAAATTTCAGAAACCCAAGATACAACTCAGGTGCACGTCATCACAAATACGCATATTCCTTTCATTGTGTCCATTACAACAAACACATTATAAGGTTTAATTTGATGAAAAGTTATGTTGACAAATCAAAAATACTCAATTTAAATCGGCTTTTTTCGTCGTAAGATAAAATTGTAATTACCTAGTACGATATTTTACAATAACCGATTTCTAATGATATATGCACAGAATATAAATTTTGTTGTATTGAAGAATATGTTATTATTATTATGCGATGACCGGCTTGTATATATACCTACTGCTATAACAATATGTAAGTAAATAAACATACTATTTATAAGACTTTAAAAAAAATAGGCTGCACCACTAAAAACTACAATATTTTGTGCATTACTCTCGCATAAGTAGTACCTATCTAAAATAACTTTAAAAAGTTGGTAAAAATCATCTATTGGAGCAAATAAAAGAAACAGCTGATCCATAGTAATTTTCAATAGGTACCTACAGGATCAATGAATATGGAACAACTAATTTTTATTAAGCTGGAAAGTTGCTTCCTTTGTGTGCGGGCAAACCTGTGATACGGAATCTAATATCTAAACAAACTGTAAATAATTTTCTTCCATTAAACTTACCTCTACCAACTCCTGCGCCATTTTATTAAAAGAATGAGCCAACGGTTCTCTTTGGGTGGTTACAGATAGCGAATTGTTCCGATACTCATTCTCCGTCTCGGTATCGGACCTATCACTCATTGCATCTATTTGATTTTCTGCGTCTTTAAATGTTGGTAAATGGCTTCTTTTCAAAATACAATTAAAAGTTCTCCAAGTAGGATCTGGATAACAATTCTCGCGCCTTCTAAGTTTTTCCGCGTTAGTTTTGGGCCAGAACAAAGTACCATTTTTTTCCCACTGCTCTGGGACAGTCGTCAATCGCAGACAGCCTCGTTCCATAGTTTGAATCACTTTGAATGGCATCGTGTTTGTTCATAAACCTGCAAGTAGGTTAAGATAGTGTTAGTCTAGTCTAGTAGGTACGCTTTGACTTAAGATTATTCAAAATTACTCAAACATACGATACAAATATTCTACTACTAAACTCTCAGCCTAAAATCTATATATGTATACCTTGAAACTTTCACATTGAAAAACTAATAATATAATTCAACTAAGCGCGAGATAACGTTATCCGTGTACAACTAATTCATTCGAACTGTTCGCTCGCTTGTGCTATCGCGCGAGTCCAGTCGGGGCCTGAAGAGACGCGCGGGGGAGCGCCGGACACGGAGTAGGTACGACGGGAGCGAAGTGCCGAAACGCTGACGCCGCCGCTTATATATGAGTAACTAGAGGCCACCTGCGACTTCGTCTGCGTAGAAACAGATCCCGCGGGAATTACGGGATAAAAAGTAGCTACCTACATACCAAATTTCATTGTAATCGGTTCAGTTCAGTAGCTTTTGCGTGAAAGAGTAACAAACATCTATACATGCATACTCACAAAGTATGACAATGTTAATATTAGTATAACATAATTATTCTTAGTTAGATTAGTAAACAAAAATACACAGTTCTACTGAATTTCTTTGAAAGTAAATGAACTTGCGCGTGTGGTGTTGGTATAACGCTTTGAGTCAAACAAATAATTTCTCATTCATTCAAGTTGTAAATCTAAGTCCCTTTATATCCGATACCTACCTAATAATAAAGTTTTATTATACCTAAGTAAATAAATAAAATTTAGTAAACATATGCCAGGGTACTTATTCAATAAATTACGTTACATAGTCGTATGCGTGTATATTAGGTAAGACCTCATTTTACTCACATGAAACTATGTTAATAAATATTGTGTGGTGCTAGGTACTTAAGTAGTAAGTAGGTATGTATTTAGTTACATACTAGTACTAGCTACAAATTTCACACTCGTCTCTTGGAAAGTGATCATAAACTGCGTAGTTACAATTCTCACACCAAAACCAATCTTGATATAGCAATGATCTGATGTCTTCGTAAATCTTAATAAAATGTAAATCTCTATTGTTAAGTGACACAATGGTGTGACACCCGGGACATGTTTCTGATAGTAAGAAATGTGTAATACTCCAAGGCCATTGCAAGTCCCTTAGACTTCGGAAATCATTTTTTGTTAAAAATCGATCTATATCCAGGAACATCACCATACTATTATTTGGAATGCTGGTAACCTGAATAAAAAAATTAAATTACTTACACACTATTCGTCCAACAAAATCATTTTCAAACTAATGCTTAACTTATTAATACAGTACCCACAGTAAACTGATATGATTTTTCTTTGAAAACTTTCCTAATCTAATCTTTAATCTAAATATTATTGTAAGTACCCGTTTGTTGATAATAATTTTCTAATTTTTGTACAGTTGGCCAAGGCGTTAGCTGAGCCACCTAAACCGCTTGTTTCTCTAAAAACGCGCGGTTAAGGCGGGTCAGCTAACGCCTTGGTCCGCTGTACCCGTAAAACTGAACAACTTTGCTTAATAGTATAAGGTAAATTGGACCGCCTATTCATAATTTTTAGCTATGAAAATATCCTCACTACATCCTCACTACCTACTAAATATTTATCATAACAGAATCTACGATTTTCAGTCCCCTGATACGACAGTATGTAGGTAAGAATTGCAGAACCCTAATTGTGGAACCCTAATTGGTAACAACATGGCGAATTTGTTTTGGTTTTGACACTTACCATTGTAGAACTAAATTAACTTTTATCAGTTCTATAGCATACTTGGATAATGTCACCCAAAAATGGCGACGTTTCCTAACATTTTGTTGATAAATAAATGAATACACAAAGTGTTAATAAGCCATTTTAAAATGGCGCTTTAAAATTTCAATCGAAACCAAGATAAGGTTCACAGAAAATTCACATTCCCCAGCAAACAGTCATCACAAATACTAAGAACAATAGGATATATTTTTCTACTATGGTTGACAATATTTTCTAGTTATCATATTAATAAATACCACTTACCTTTGCACAAACTATTTAATATTTTTCTACACTGCACAAAACCACACATCACAGTTTGACATTTCACTGAAACACTAGCTGCGTACTTAGTAGAGGCCTAGCTAGGCCCGAGTTAATCTCACTTTTTACTATAGTGCATTTATATTGGCATTCCCAGGTAATAGTACACTTGCGTAATCCCGATATACGAGCCATATAATCAAAAGTGGGATGGCTGGGGCCTGATATAATCGCGCTGTAAGCAAAGATAGACTTATAAAATGGGCCCTTTTCCGGGTTTATATGCAGATATAAGTCTCATATAATCCTCAAGAAATCATGGTTCTAGGATAGTTGAAGAACCACTTTTTGCTGGTTGGGGAGTTTATCTAAACAATCTTACCACTATCTCAGAACTAAGAACTATAAAGGACAATATCGGTTGAGAAGTAAACGACATTCGACCGTACCGCGAAATACTCTGTCCACAGATTCCACGAATGTGTACGGCGCGAGGAACAGAGACATGGAGACATTCTGCGAAAGGGGACATTCTGCGACGAAACGTTTCCAAGTCCCATTTTCCATCTTAAATAATTTTGCTAAGCGTGGCCTTTGGGTTTTGCGAACCTCGACTCTATCGACCCCGTAATATAAAAAGAAGTAAGCTGGTTCGTCCTTCCTAAGATTGCATACGTTGTAAATACTACCATTAACCGTTATATAGTCATACATCAATGTCGCGGAGTACAACATTCAGCCGTACCGTGCCTCCCTAATGACCCATTCATGCCGCCTTTCATACAAACACACTCGCGTGTACCTATCACACACTCGCTATCACTACAAACCACTATAATACAGTGTACCTGCTACCTTTTCTTCTAAAATAAAATACCTACGGCGCCAAAATGGATAATTAACTGATTGTTTTCCATAGATTTCAGGATTGATCCCTATCATCGATTTTTAATTCTTATCTTTAATTAATTCTCCCTTGCTGGTCGGGGAGAAAAAAAAACATAGAATGTACCAGCTGCTTCTCTTTTCGCGCAGATCGTAAAAGCCGATCGAGGGATGGGCGAGAATCTGGAACATATCAATAGGCGAAGCGGTTAGTGACCCATCACTATTATTTACTTTTACCACCTTCATGCCCTACATCACGCTAAAAGTGGCCTGGGACTTACCACCCTAGGCTCCGAGCAGCAGGTCCGACAGGATTTTTGTTAATACTCGTATTGTATACGTGTTAATGAACTAACACAAAACCTCTCAGATGATACCTCAGCCCATAAAACTGAACAACTTTTGTTCTACAAATGTCACGAAACCACAGAATACATAAGAGTCAAACAGAATGGTCTCTCACAGCGTCTCCAGCAAATTGGCGTCCCCGCACTTTGTGAGCTTTGACAGCTCCAAACCAGGGTTTAATTACTAGCCGCACGCAATACGCGACGTGTGTTTTCTTGAGAACTGTCAACCAATAGTAACCATTATGGTGAGAAGGTGCGCGTATAATAATTGTTTATCCACCCAATACTCTAAAGAACGTATATTTCATACATTTCCAAATGATGAAAACAGGTAAGCAAAGCAACAATATAATTTCACGTTATTACCCAGCAACCATCTTGATTATATACCCTTCTCGCTCTCTCGCATTGGCGGGAGATACACAAGAGCGAGATTGTAACATTACCGGATTGCTAATAAGCAATCCGGTAATGTTACATAGGCTCCTCGCTCACAGGTAATCACATACACGCAGATGCCAACTAGATTTTCGCTAGTGCTAAATGCCATTGTTGACAATGACAACTTGACATGCTGTGCGTGTCAATTTGTCATCATCATCAAGCGTGATAAACATTTGTTTATTTTTATTGAATTTATTCATATATACCATACCGTATAGTTTTGCGCCGAATATGCAAATTACTATATTACAATAGTGAATTAGTGAAATTAGTGCGTTACATTATAAATGACTCAATAATAATCAGTAAAGTGAACTAATGGTGAAATGGACAATGGACATAATGAAAAATATTTGTGAAGTGATATTATGTAGCTGTTTCCGACTTTCCTGTAACATTTAAAACATATAAAACAGAATATTTTTTACGTCATAGTGTTCGCAAATCTTCCGGTATGGAAAAATATAATCGTAAATATGTCGAACTCGTTAGTAGGTAAGTATTAAAATAATTCTGCGGTGCGACCCTAAGTATAAAACTCACACATCGACGTGTGTACAGATAAATTGTTTCGTTTGTAGTAGTAGTAGGTATATATGTTACTCTGAATCAATGGAGAGTCATACCAGTGACGAAACCCCAAAAAAAGAATTAGAATTTTCATACAAACGATCAGCTGATCGAATCAATTTGTATGATAATCCTATTTTATTTTTGGCATTTTGGGAATGTTGTAGAACAGAAGTTATTCAGTTTCATGGGCTGAGGTACCATCTGAGAGGTTTTGCGTTATTTGATTAACTCGTTGCATGGATCATAGTTATCCGAATAAAAACAATTGAATTGAAAAACCTACTTTAAAAATATATTTAACCTCCTATACTTACTATTCAAAACTTGATCAGATTTCTTGGTGATTGACATCAGTAGATATTATAACTAGCTGTACAAGATTCATTTAAATAGTATATTATACTTATAAGTAGTATATAGTAAGAAACTTATTTCAATAAGTATTTTGAAAAAAAAAAACAATTTTGTTACAAGCTTTTATTGTGAGGCCTAAGACCTTATCAAGAGAAATGTAATAAGCCGAAGCTCGATGGAATTACGTCGTTTTATCACAGGGTTCCTATAGCCACCTTCCGGCTCCATCATCAGATCAGCTTCTTGTCATAATAATATTGTTGTATTTTCATCTACAGAATTTCATCTCTATCGGAAACCGGGAAGTGGCTTGTAAGGCTTGACCCAAAAAACAACAAACAGGACAAGCTTAATAAAAATTACGTAGGTACTAGAAAAACAATCTTCCCAAATGAAAAACTTAATAAATGTCAATGGGAGGGATCTAAAAAATCGACTTTCCCATAAAATAAGTCCGGTCAGTACGCGTTACTTTAACAAATAAATTAAGACGCTGTGCATCAGAGGAATACCGTAAAACGTCTATTTTTTCGTCGCGCAGTTAGCCTTATTTTTCAACCACAAATTCCACAATTCCACAAATTCAATTTCACCGCATAACAAATCCAGGTCACAAACCTGCGACCTGACAAATACTGTTGACCTGAAATGGCTGCAGTATAATCAGATAAATGTCTGAGAAAGCCAACACGGATGTCAGTGGATCTATGGTGCACGAAATTCGTTCACTTGTCATTCAAAGAGTCGTTCCGCAGACGTGCACAAAACCGGGTCGCGACGTGTAATCGGTTCCCACGTGTGGTCGAGGGGCATTCAGACTGCTATATGTAAATGTTACGGCTAAAGATGGATGTGAACATAAACCTAGGATTAGCCGGCTAAACTTAGGTTAGGTTAAACCTTAGTTTAGCCTGCTAATCCTTAGTGTATGTTTACACCAATCTTTAGCCGTAACATATACATATATAATATTGTAGGTAAGTACGTCTATTATTGAACTTTATATTAAATATTTTTACATATAAAAATAGGCGTTTTATGTTGTTAATATTATAAGCTTGTTAAACTTGCCTTTCACTTTAATCAATTTATCGACATGTCCCCATTGACTCATATTATATATTACTAGCATGTCCCAAATAAAATCAGTCTGTCATATCATAATTATAAGATTGTGTGCAATAAACTTGAAAAAAAAAAACATAACATATTGTAAATATTTCTAAACGTTGTTTACATTATGTACCTAAGCTCTTTTATTAATATTAAAGTTGCCTGAGCAACATTTGCACTATAATTAGTGCAAATGTTCTTGAGGCAAGTTCAAGCTATGATACTGAACTACTTTAAAACACCGTAAACATACATTATCATATCAGCCACAGGAAGTCCACTGCTGGACTTGGCCTATAAACCCACTTATCGATGAACGAAAATAACACTTTACTGTACTCCAAGCTTTACTCGTATGTTACTACATTAATTTTGCCAATTTTTAAGCTACGAGTAGAATGACTCAACTATGTAGGGTTCTGTGGTGTTGGTTATTCCAAAAGCAACACGCAAGACATAACTTCGTATCCGCATTTCAGTGACAATCATCTCATCATTGAGCAATATTGAGCATTGATACATGATGACTTTCAGTTTCTGGGTGACACCCATGTCAGACATCTTCGTTCCTCTAACAATCTCAGCCTTTCTATACCAGTACACCAGAGTGGGTTCTTTTCACATTCGTTTATTGTCCAAGCTATAAAGCTCTGGAACGCCTTCCCAGTTGATGTTCGGAAAGCTAAAACCCGCGTTTCATTTAAAAAACAGGTGAAAGAACATTTTCTTAAACAACTGTCAGATAGTTCTTAGTGTATGTAGTATATGTGAGTAGTATATCTTAGTATAATAATAGTGTGTATTTTTTGTATGTAGTTTATGGTTTATTATTACATATTTATGTATACTTGGTTCATTTTTGACCATTTCTTTTTGAGTTTTTGCACTACCCTTGTCTTTCTCAACATCACCAGGTTGGTTGACTGGTAGATAAGGCCTTAGGCTTTTAAGTCCGCCATTAAACTTGTATTCGTGTATAAAGTTAAATAAATAAATGATGATAAAGTCTAATTTGGTTTGACATAGAAATAGGACGTCACTATCGGACGACTATCGTATTATTTTATCGAGTAACTCCTCTGTTTTCTCTGTACTAAGTACATATTTATGTTTCGATTACATTTTAGTTTTGTTTTGATTGAAAAGTAAAGTCATTTATGTAACGTAAAATAGATGCCATTTTTCGAGTACCTATGTACCTTAATAAGATGTGATCCTTCATTTGCGCAGGAATAGGTGGTTTACGTGGATTTATTAATACGAATTGCGTGATTGGTGTCAAGGAAAACTCTGATAATAATTGTTAACCAATATCCTCTTCGTTCGGGTCATTCCAACATTGTTCTCGATACTCGATACCAACTGTAACAAAATACTACCCGTGCAACAGTTATGACTATAAACAAACTTTTATTTAAATTGCAACGTTAGTGATTTGTTAAGGGACTGTATGACCCTAATAGTTCTTAAAGCGATCTTAAATATTATCAATAGTAACGAAATACTCACTTTGAAATAAAAACACAGCAAAGTTTAGTATACATTATATGATTTGAAAACACGATTGCTTAAAATTTTCTCGATAGAAAAACATTGCGAAGTTGTCTCCAAATACCTTAGAATTATACTCAAACAGAAAGTATTCAAGAAATACAATTGTATTAAACATAAGGCAGTCATCATTTGTCTTACTTTAATAACTCTTAAATATTCTTTGTAAACGAAAACAACCAAAACCAGACTCATTGACCCGCCGCGATTCCCTACGCCCCGCATGGCTCGCTGTCTCGCTTCGGCTAGAGTAAATTTGTGTGCGTGGAAGCAAAATTTAGATTATTAACATCAGGCGCCCTCTTAAAGTTGTCCGTGTAAAAATGTGCCCTTCCATGCTGACCTGGGAGAAAAGAAAACGTATGTGGTGGGAAGAAAGACATTAAATAATTATATGTATTTCTTATTTACCAGCTGCTTCTCTTCTGGAAAAATATAATATTATATTTTTGATAATAATATACTTAGATTTGATTATTAAGCCGGAAGTTACTCACAATAAAAGCTTAATATTGCGTATCAAGAAACAATAATGGGCTATACGAGTAATAATGGTCTCGTTTTGCTATATGGGGAAATAAACGTAGTCAGAGCGTGAGAGTTATTGTCTCACTGTCTTAGTGGTCAACAGAGCGAGACCGGGCCTCTAGTCCCAAGGCGCTGACGCTGACTAGTACACCCGTCTCTATGAAGGCTGTACATTTTGCCACTTTTTTAACATAATTGCCGTAAAACCTCGTCATTGTTACGAAGGTTTTGTCCAATTATATTCAAATCATTAAACGCTTCCATACAACAGCTGAATTTTCTTTCTCGTTCTTTTGCTGGCGACGTTGTTGGCGCATTGTCTTTTGGGAATATTCTTCCGTCTAAAAGTATATGTGATTCTTCGGTGTCTCAAATACATATCTCTTTGCAGAAAATCACTTTCTACGCTTTATTTTGACGTGTATGATGGGTAAATAAACCAAACACACTTTCACATTTATAGTTCCTATTTTGCCAATAAAATGCCAACGCTTTCATGGAAATCATTAAAATGCGAAGGAGTGCGAAATGTAGCATTATTTCATACGAGTAGGGCACTTCGCTTAACCGCAAACTCGTTTTCTACAGATCAAGTTTCATTCATACACTGCGGACGAAGTTGACCTCGTGAATGCTCTGGATGACGCATTTAAAATATCAATGGGAAAAAAACATCGTATCAGATAAAACCTATCCTAGTCTAAAGAACCGGATTTCCTATCTAAATTCCTCCTTTCTCATCTAAGTGCGTTCCCAGTTGTCTTCGTACCTACGCTCCGGAATCCATAGAACAATATGATAATATGATTTTAAAAACAATAGAGCATAAACAATCAATAGAACAATATATGATTTTATAATCAATAGAACAATTTGGATGTGTTGTTATGCTACGACCGGCATCCTGCGTTAATTATGCGCCTGCGTCAACTCTCCTTGGGAATGGAGATCCTTCTTTTTAGGGTTCCGTACCCGAAGGGTGCAAGCTTAGGTGCAAGCAAACGGGACCCTATACAGACGAGACACGTGACCTGTGACGGTTTCAGTCCGTGTCTGTCACAAACTCCGCGTGCGACAGAGACACGTGATCCGTGACGGTTTCAGTCCGTCTCTGACACAAACTCCGCGTGCGACAGAGACTCGTGACCCGTGACGGTTTCAGCTATCTCTATCGCACGGAGGGTTTGTGAAATTGTAGCAGATGACAGAGACGGGCTGAACGCGTCGCGGGCGTCCGCTTGACGTAGTTTCAAGTCCTATACGAATCTATGAATAGGCATAATTAACGCCATAAGGCGTTAAGTCCGCCATTTGTACACTTTTTTATGTGCAATAAAGTTTAAATAAATAATTAAGGCCATACTTGAATTTTCCGGGGTCCAGTGCTGTCCCCATTTGAAATAAATGATTTGAAAGGAAACGGAGATATCATTTAAAAAAAATTCTCTACCAAGCCCTAGATAACCCTTCAAACTATTTTGTGAACTACTGTTTACAGATTAAAGTGAAGCTTTTCTTCTCACATTTGCCAAAGCTTCACGTTCTCACTTTCAACTGTAAACAGTAGTTCATAAAATAGTTTGAAGGGTTATCTAGGGCTTGGTAGAGACAAAATTTCAAATGATATCTCCGTTTCCTTTCAAATCATTTATTTCAAATGGGGGCAGCACTGGATCCCGGAAAATTCAAGTATGGCCTTAATATACCTACTTAGTCTTTATTTCCGCACTTTAATATTTTTCACGGAAAATTACAGCATTGACAACGCCCCCTACCCCAGTCCTTCCGAAAAATATGACCAGTCACACCGGTTCATTTCCCCTGCCACTTTTACAATGTCCAAATATTGATTGATGATGTAGGTATATTATCGTCGTAACATAACGATCGAAATGCATGTAACCTATTATTATAGGCTGTAAACTTTTTCTGCTTGGACCGAAAATACCTATGAAAAGTACAAAAAATCAACGTTTCGTTGTTGTTCCTGATTTCTCCTCTAGAACTTAAGGTGAAGATATAGGCAAATGGCCTTGAAGTGTGAAATAAATTGTTAACTCGTAAATATGGTGATAATTTCCATATTGCTCTTCGTCATGCACTAGATAGCCCTTTAAATTATTTTATCAACTGCCGTTGAAACTATTATTGGTGATCCGTCTAGCTTTGCTTAACTTAACTTTTAACTTGCCGTGGCCACTTTTGGCGGAGGCAAGTTTTAAAGCTAGACGGACTAATGTAAATACTTTCAACGGTGTTTCATAAAATAATTTAAAGGGCTATCTAGTGCCTGACGATTAGCAATATGGAAATTATCTCCATATTTACGAGTTAACAATTTATTTCAAATGAGGCCGCCACTTCAAGGTCATTTGCCTATACCTTGACCCTAAGGTAATTTATTGCTCTTTTGGCACTATCCGGCGAGAAATCAGGGAACTACGCTTGTATGGAATACTGCCCATTTAGTGTTACGTATCCTTAATACACATAAACAATTTTTTTTTAAATTTAATTATCTGAAATTCTTTTACAAAGCGTGGTGGTTGAATATTCTTGTATCTATCGTTACCGAATATTATTATAGTAGAGTTGTACACAGGCACAGGCCGAAATCTCCTAAGGTACGCGCAATATGCGTCCCCGTTCCCCGTTCCCGCACCTCTCCCCCGGTTCTTGACGGCCAACGTGAGTCATCGCATATTGCGCGTACCTTAGGAGATTCCGTTCTGTTAACTCTTACTGTATTCTGTGACACAGGTGTGAATGTACAGTTGTCATGTACTCGCACTTCAAGGGGCGGCTCAGACTGTCTATATGAATGACTTTCTCTATGGTACCAATGCTGGGATCTCGAACAAAATTACATTCTTACCGCGGTCAGGTGCACACTGTTCTAATAAGAATAAAGAAAATTTTTAGGCTTTTTAATCGCAGTCGATAAATTTTGTCACGATTAGCTGCCCGAGCCTACGTCAGCCTTAGGGGAAATCCGCTACTGCTAGAAAGTACCTATGAACAAGTTTCGTCACTCAGTAGTGACCCCTTCAAGTATGTGTCGAGTCGAGTACAACGTACAGCAAATTGGCGTTGCTTGCCAACGGTCAGCGTTGAAGTGATATGTGTGACGTGAGTGAGTCACACGCTGACCTTTCCCGCTGCTATGCTGCCAACGACCTGCGGCCGGCTTGCTTGCGCGTCTAATTGATCATCATTCATCATTGACATGTCTAACAACATTATCATCTTGGTCTTCTCTGTTACCGTTATTGATATCACCAGAGGCTTGATCATCTCCTTTATGCTTATTTTTTTATTATTTGAAACACACACATATGCGCAGTTTAATCTATGCATGCTAGTAGCTGTTTCAACATTATTGTGTCTATACTAATTAAGTTATGTTATTAGTCGAATAGATAGATTACTACTGACGACGTCAATAATTTGTATTCAATTTACCGAAGCCTTGATTTCTGTGGTTCACTCACAGCTTGTGTTGGAAAATTATTCACATCCAAAATGTAAAATGTAAACAACAAAAAAACAGTATTTACGCAAGGACAAGCTACAGCGCCGGTCTTGTCAGTTCTACATTCTTAAAATAACCAAAAGTTTCCATTTTTTGATGATTATGATCTTAAAAAGCGCGGCAGCGCTTAAAAAAGTTTATGTATTTTTAGGGTTCCGTATCCAAAGGGTGCAAACGGGACCCTATTACTGAGACTCCGCTGTCTGTCCGTCTGTCACAGGGCTCTATCTCTTGAACCGTAATAGCTAGACACTTGAAATTTTCACCGATTATGTATTACTGTGACCACTATAACAACAAATACTAAAAATAAGATAAAGTTAAAAATTAAAGGGGGTCGTCATATAAGAAACGTGTTTCTTCAGCGTTTTGAAACATTGTACGGTGGTACGGAACCCTTCATGTACGAGTCCGACTCGCACTTGCCCGTTTATTTGCAACTATGGCGATTCTTTACAGCTCTATTGTCGAATTTATAACTGTGTTTTGTGCAATTAGTAGTAATGACTCATTGGAATTTTGATGGTTTAGTGAAATGAAGATCATTCCTAAAAACGCATTAGGTATGTCATTACAACGGTTCTATGCACAGGTTATGCTGTATCTTGGATATAACTGTGTAGGTTTATCCCGTTATGATTGTATGTCAGATGATGTCCACTTTTCGATGTTTGAGAAAAGTGGCACTCGACTCCATTAAGGCTATTGCTGAAAATCTGTGTATTGCTTTCGGGGAATATCACCACTGAGCTTTGACCTATTTGTCTTGCTGTAGCACATACATGCAACTATTATTGCTAAGTTATTATTTTTAATTATTGTGTGTAATTGTGTGTAATGTTATTTTTTATGTGTGTCATGTCATTAGCAACAAATAAACACATTATCTATCTAAGTATCTACTCAGCGTTTAAGTTCTACTTTTAAGTTTATTTTAATACAACGTCTTACAAAATATAGTGAAACTATTTATAGGGTGAACAACTTTCCGCAAAGAACATAGGTACCTATATTGAAATAAGAAAAAAGGGCACTCCGGGAGTGCCGACAGAAGTGAAAACTTGAACAATGTGGTGTCGGTTACGGTAACAGTGTCGCGAGGTCAATGGTTTTTTCCCATCTCAAAAAATGCCCAACGCGCCTACATAAGTTTTCACTTCAAAAAATGCGAAGGGAAAGTTCTGTACTAATATTAGCTTTCGTAGGAGATGGAGCTTCAAATGTGTACCTAATAGAAAATTCTTTACACGAGGTGAAAATATTCCATTTATCTTAATTTCATAATATCCTAGAGATTTGATGATTTCCATCGTTTACATTTGGAAATACGAGTAAATGCCTATGATTAAGACAAGTTTTGAAAATAAGAAAGAACTAGGTACGCAAAATCACGAATATTATCTAAATTATTTATATAAATATATTTAAGTATGTAAAAGTGCCTGCGAAAACCTACATGGTCTCTGAATAATCATCATAATCATTATCTGTTTGTGAACTTTTGTCTGATTGAAGAGTTTTACTATAATGACAAGTCCAGTAGCACCATATGTACAAAGAGTACGTTTCTGTGCCATTGACAGACCGCACCTACTCACTACATGCTTGTGTGTGGAATATCAATGATATTTTATATTGCTATCTGCGCCTCACAGCGAGTCACTGAGTCATCGTATTTTGTAGCATCACAACTTTCCCGTTCCCTATTATTTAATGTCAAGTTTCCGCAGGTTTCTTTTTACAACGCGCAAATTCTTGCTGCAAGTTCAGTTGGGATACTGACATACTCTCACTGTATTCTGTGACACTGATTAAATTCTACTTCATTCTCTGATGAAGTAGAATTAAAAGAGAAAGAAAGGAAGACAGAGAACGCGTGACAGCGTCTTCTTTGCAATGACTTTATGTTTTAACCATTTTCTGCGATCACCAACCCGTGTGCCCAGCTTGGTTATTATTATATACAACGAGTTAATGAAATAACGCAAACGAAATAACCTCTCAGGTTGTAACTCAGTCTATGAAACTGAACAACTTTTGTTCTACAACATTCCCAAAATGCCAAAAATTAAATTCGGATTTTCATACAAATTGCCTCGATCAGCTGATCAGTTTGTATGAAAAGTAATTTTTTTTTTGGGTTTCGCGAAAGTTGTAGAACAAAAGTTGTTCAATTCATGGGCTGAGGTACCATCTGAGAGGTTTTGCGTTATTTCATTAACACGTTGTATACGCAAATCGTCCCTTTATTGTGCCTTAGTCCTTTAGCAGTGGACTGATAAGAAAGGCTGTAAAGAAGTTTCTAGTTTCTTGACCATAACCTCTTAATCATCGCGATCGTCTTAGATCAGTAGGTTAGTTTCTTTCATTCTCTCTTTCTGGCTTTACCAGCTTTTAACTATTTATAATGCTATGTTCAAATTCTGTTTTTTATTTTATTTTATTTATGACTCCTACACCCAGGCTCTAAATTATAAAGTAATTCTTAATGTATCTCAGATTTAGCTTGTAGCTTCAGACGAATGTCTCATATTCTAATAGTAATTCGTATTATTCGTAATGGCGTCTGGCGAATGTGAATGTTGGAAACGTGACGACCTTACACGATAGACGACCTTAGAACTTTTCGTATTTTATCATTATTTATCTCTCAATGTTATAGGTATGATCTAAAACCAGTTTTTTGATTTTAAATTTTTGATATTATCGTTTAGGTACGTAGGATACAATTACATTCTATCACACACAGCACATCGTCAAATGATCGATCTCCACTCCATTGCCATCAAGATCTCTATTTAAATACAGATGAAGCGATAGTGGTTCCTTTCCCGTACAATCGCAAACATCGTGTAAGTTTTTTTATTGACCACTGACATGCACACGAGCCGATGTTCTTGTCACACCCTTTTGACATGCACGGGTGTGTGCTACCTATCCAAATATTACGCCCATCCGGTCATTGACACCACGTGGCTCCGATTTCCGTGTTGTTCGCGTAGGCAGGCTGTTAGTTTGTTACAAGTCGACTTATTCTAATGAGATAACCCCTATATTGACGACTGCCTACGCTAAACACACGTGAGGCAAACTTTGAAGTAGTCACTTGGCCGAGTTGATATTGATACTTACGTTTTTACACAAACGAAAACAATATTTGATTTGATATAGGTAAGTACCTATGTATTTTTATAAAGCTATTTTAACGAAAGGTATTGTTATATTATGCTAGGTAGTTTCTGTAGTAGGAAAGAAGGACGGAGATATATATTTTCCTTACCATAAAAAGTTTGTTTACATTTACCATCACAACTTCTTTTCTATACAATATGAAATAACGCAAAACCTCTCAGGTTGTAACTACTCAGTTCATGAAACTGAACAACTTTTGTTCTACAACATTTCCAAAATGTAATATATAAGTCAATGCCCAAAATGACAAAAATAAAATTCGAATTTTCGTACAAATTGACTCAATCAGCTGATCAAATTTAAATGAAATTTTTTTTTTTGGGTTTCGTGAAAGTTGTAGAACAAAAGTTGTTCAGTTTCATGCTGAGGTACCATCTGAGAGGTTTTGCGTTATTTACATCATTAACACGTTGTATAGGTACCTACGTATACTAATCAAGTAATCAATAAACATGTATCGCTGGATACTGTTATTCTGTCAATGTTAACTATTTACTATAGTATATCTATACTAATATTATAAAGCGAAAGAGTTTGTTTGTTTGTTTAAACGCGCTAATCTCAGGAACTAATGGTTGAAAAATTATTTTTTTGTTGGGTAGTCCATTTATAGAGGAAGGCTTTAGGCTATATAACATTCCGACAACCACGCGAACGAAGTCGCGGGCACAGCTAGTACAATAATAAGATCTTTGTTTAAGCAACATATTGGTCAGTAATTTAACTTCCAAGTATAATTGAAAAATCCAAGAAATTGACAGCTCCAAACCAGGGTTTAATTACTAGCCGCACGCAATACGCGACGTGTGTTGTCTTGAGAACTGTCAACCAATAGTAACCATCATGGTGAGAAAGTGCGCGTATAATAATTGTTTATCCACCCAATACTCTAAAGAACGAATATTTCATACATTTTCAAATGATGAAAACAGGTAAGCAAAGGAACAATATAATTTCACGTTATTACCCAGCAACCATCTTGATATATATACCCTTCTCGCTCTCTCGCATTGGCGGGAGATACACAAGAGCGAGAGGGGTATTAGCAATCCGGTAATGTTACATAGGCTCCTCGCTCATAGGTAATCACATACACGCAGATGCCAACTAGATTTCCGCGGGTTATAGTGCTAAATGCCATTGTTGACAATGACAACTTGACATGCTATGAGTGGAAGCGTGATAAACATTTGTTTATTTTTATTGAATTTATTCATATAATTACCGTATAGTTTTGCGCCGAATATGCAAATTACTATATTACAATAGTGAATTAGTGAAATTAGTGCGTTACATTATAAATGACTCAATAATAATCAGTAAAGTGAACTAATGGTGAAATGGACAATGGACATAATGAAAAATATTTGTGAAGTGATATTATGTAGCTGTTTCCGACTTTTCTGTAACATTGAATACATATAAAACAGAATAGTTTTTACGTCATAGTGTTCGCAAATCTTCCGGTATGGAAAAATATAATCGTAAATATGTCGAACTCGTTAATAGGTAAGTATTAAATTAATTCTGCGGTGCGACCTTAAGTATAAAACTCACACATCGACGTGTGTACAGATAAATTGTTTCGTTTGTAGTAGTAGTAGGTATATATGTTACTCTGAATCAATGGAGAGTCATACCAGTGCTAGAAGTCACATTCTTTTTTTTCGATGACTGTTGATATTGAAATTGACTCGAGCTGAGTAACCCGTTAAAGAGTTGCCAGTCAATATCTTGAATCCTCAAAATACAGAACAAATTCTGTATTCTGACCTTGAATCATAGCCTGGAATGAAATTATCAAATTGATTTGCTGAGACATAAGTGTTTGAATAATACTCATCGTCATATCTCAAAGGATTTGGCTTACTCCATGCTGGCCAGACGGGTTGAAGAGGTCTTACTGATGTTTATAAGCTTTGTTTAGCTTGTGTTCCCTAAGTCGCCTTCTTCTTCTTGGTTTGATTTATTACGGGTATGTCCCTTCCACTTTGTATAATTATTCGTATTCTCACACATTGAAATTAATTAAAAATGTGACCGGCCAAGTGCGAGTAAAACTCGCGTGGAGAGGGTTCCGTACAATTGATTGAATTTTTATAGGTTTTCCTGTAATCTACAACCAATGAACCATATTTCGTATTTTTTTCAAAATTTTAGGCTCAATAGTTTCAGAGATCAGGGGGGGCCATGGTCAATTTTCGTCTTCTTTCATGAATAAAATCAAAACCAATATAAAATTTTTATAATTATAACAAAAATATATTTGAGATCCTTATAACGAGCCCTTTCATTTGATATATGACACAGTAAGGATTGCAAAACGGTTTCTTTTTTTCAATTTCCTAATTTATCCCCCGAAAACAATTATTTTTTGTACGGAACCCTAATTAAGAGGGTCGTTTACTTTTAGATTAGGCAATAGAGATTGAAACTTGAATATTTTAGGCCTGAACAAAATGTGATGAACCACTCGTATGATGACTAATCGGACATTCCAGAAACGAATTTTAGGGTTCCTGCTGAATCTTATACAAATTATTCCGATGTAAAGCTGCACTAAGGTGGTTTGATTCTATTGATATCCTATTTGATTTGGTCTACATTATACAAAGAAAAAAAAATTGTGCTGCCTGCATATTTCAATTCAAAATATCTTTATTATCATAGGATATTTATAATATCTCTTAATAATAGTCACTTTGTTTTGTTTTGCACAAATGTTAACGTCAAATCGTTACTTAAAGCTAAGTTTACGCCGCTTCCTAGGCGCAAGTGCAGAAGAAGCGGCAACAAACTGCACTGCACGTTTTCTCCAAAGACGTCAACTAACAAACTAAAAACTTAAAATTAGTTATATAGATGGACAGAGATTACATTGTTTATTATGTCATAATTAAATTGAATTATAAGAATTACGAAATTTAAAATAATGTCAATTTGTAAATTTAGTATGTACCAATGTACCTAAATTATGACATGTCTAAGTATACAAACCTTTAAGAGGGACCCGCGCCAAGCTCAAGCCAGACCTTTTTGTCTTTAAGATAGTCATCGGTCCTATAATAAGCCTTCTCACAAAGTACTTTCTTTACATAAGCTTTGAATTTTCTGTCTGGCATATCAAGGACCGATTCTGACAATTTATTATAAAAAAGTATACACTTCCCCATAAAAGACTTACTGACTGTATTCAGCCTGTAATACGGGCTAACTAAGTCATTCTTATTACGTAAATTTCTATCTGTAAAATCACTTACTTTATTGAACATGGAAATATTTTTCCTTACATAATACTTGAAATGAAAAGCTTTTTTCATTTTGAACAGGCCAATTTAAAAATGATTGTTTTATTTATTTGTCGCTTGGACATTTTGAAAATGAATTTAATTTCCCGTGCAATCACGTCCATTCCAAGGTGGACTTAGTTCCTACGCTCTTGCTGCAAAACACTGGCTGGGTGGGCACAGAACTGAACTGAACTGAAATAATTCAAGCCCACTTACAACTCCCTATGTCCAAAAGTGTTTGAGATTTGAGTTCAGAAGGTTCACCCTACCAAAGGAAACCTTTTGATCACCCAACGCCGTATATTAGGTTTTTATGTCGTGAACACAAGCTACTATACGTCATTGCTCTTTAGTATTGGTTGAAACCGTCGTGTCAGCGATAAGTAATACCTATTGTGTTACGCAGAAAATATCATAAATTTGTCAATGGTTTTCAAAACATTCAACAAAAATAAAATAAAAAGCAGCGTCAATCGGAACTGGATTCCCCATGGAGCGGTTCTTTGTAGCGTACAAATGTCAAAATTACGAGTGGTCCTGACCACTCGTTGCAAATCCTTCGCATACGATCAATTAAAAAATGCGTCCGTTTGGAAACGCGCGCAAATCATTCGTAATGTGAGTCCCTGAATGAAAAATAGCACTCCTGGCGTAGTCGGTGAGTTCGCTAATCTATGCTTGTGTGTGACTCATGGTGCTCATGGCTTATTGCTTACAGGGCGAGCGAGACATGTAGTGATTCAGACGATATTAGAAGCTTCACAGATATCTTGGTTGGATTAATACTTCTTACATTGTCTTGTTTGATTTCCTGTGAATCATCTTAAGTATAACATTAACAGGATTACAGGATAAATCATTTTGATGTGTATATGTTTATTGTGATATATGAGTTTGACCATTAAGGTGAAGATATAGGCAAATGGCCTTGAAGTGTGAAATAAATTGTTAACTCGTAAATATGGTGATAATTTTCATATTGCTCTTCGTCATGCACTAGATAGCCCTTTAAATTATTTTATGAACTGCCGTTGAAACTATTATTAGTGATCCGTCTAGCTTTAAAACTTGCCGTGGCCACTTTTAGCGGAGGCAAGTTTTAAAGCTAGACGGACTAATGTAAATACTTTCAACGGTGGTTCATACAATAATTAAAAGGGCTATCTAGTGCATGACGAAGAGCAAAATGGAAATTATCTCCATATTTACGAGTTAACAATTTATTTCAAATGAGGGCGCCACTTCAAGGTCATTTGCCTATACCTTCACCTTAAGTTTATAGTGTATTTACTATGATACTCTATCGCATAAAAATGTTCTATGGCCACGAGCCTTTTAAAATTTTTATTCCTTAGTTTTTCAGTGTGAATTTATTGCTTTTTTTCAAGTTCACTCCATAAAAATAATAACATGCCGTAAAAAAGACTATGCTTAATATTAAATAAACAATATTTCTAATGCAAAAAAAAAACACGCACGAGTAATCAATTTTGTGTGGGATGTATTTTTTTTTAATTTCAGTAAGTATAGGGATTGGTAAGTAAGTAGGTATCGATGATTTGAGTACATATATGTTTCTTGTTTTTTCATATGCCATACATTTGGTACATTAATAACTGACAGAACCATGATCTTGGTGAATCATTTCAGCACTGTTCTTCTATTTGCTGTGTCGACCTTTATATTTCTCGGAATGCATAAAACATCGCTTCAATAATGTACGTTTTGGACACAAGCCAAATCCCTCAATACTAATAGTATACTGCATGACAAACTGCCTAGTTCCCACTGAATTAATTGAATGACTGCACTATGACCGTGACCAAGCCGTGTGGTTCCCGGCAGAGTAGAATAGAACCACTCCAAGTCTTCTCGTGGATGTCGTAAAAGGCGACTTGGGAAACACAAGCTTATTGCCAGCGACCGTGCTTTTTGGATACCAGCAATACTTTACATCGCAAAGTTACTCGGATAACGTAGCGTAGATAAGCTGAACTGTTAACTAACTGTTAGATAACTGAACTGTTAGATATACTATATTGTTAGTATAGACGACTGGGTACGTAGCTTAAAACAATTACACCAGTGCCATTTTTTTGACTCAAAGAGCAACCTACCTTATTAAACCTCCAATATTTTTGCGAAAACTTCTTTTTATGAACGGAAATTCGGAATGACATCGATAGTTTATATTTTCATTGCATTCGATGAGACATACCTAACTTTGTTTTTGTTCTTTTGTTAGGCCATTTTCTCTAACAGTTGTTCGTAATTATTTGGACAATTAATGTCTGACGTTGACAAGAATAGATCATTATGTTTATCAACATATGAACCGATTGCAGTAGACTGGTCCGGTGGTGAAAAACATGTTGACCTACTCTATATGTATAAGGAATAAAGATCTCTTCCCTTTGTTTTTTTCACGAAGGTCATCATTTAATTTAAAAGTAAGGACGTTTAGAGTGCGTTATTTTAAACAAGTAATTATTAAAAATATATTTTTAAAAACGAGCTTTTATCATAAACAATGAACCAAAATGTTGAAAGTGCTCGTCAAGATGAATCAATTGAGCCCAAACTCGGTTATGTTGTTTTATCACAGAGATGCCATGGCCACTTTCCGGCTCCATCATGAGATCAGGTCATTGGTACCTACCATAATATTGCATTGTCATCCAACTTTATATAAGTATGTGAAGTTTCAGTTCAATGGGAAGTGGGTCTAATTTAGCTTGCAAGTTTTGATTACGGACACACAGACAATGGGACAGGGGAACTAAATAAAAGCTTGTAAAAAAGAATAATTCGTTAGTGAGAAAAATATTAATTTTAATTAAGTAAATAAGTACCTAATTAAAAATTCCCCAAGGAGTTCTTCCTAGATATAATTGTTAGACCTTAAATCTCGGCTCGGTTTAAAATGACTAGCATAATATAATAATCATTAAACTTGAGCCGAAATTAATCCATTTCGGGCAAAAGCTTCCGTAAGTAGAAGCTTGGAATAAGAATTTAATTTGAAACAAGAAAAAAAACTAAAACGAATACGCAGCTGCATCTTAGTTGCTACTTGCTACTGATGCGCGCACGCCGCACGTGGCCGCAACCTGCTTATAATTTTTAGGGCTCCGTACCAAAATATAGTAAAATACATAAAAACAAATGGTTGGCCATGCCATGCCGCCCTGTCCTATATGTGTAAGTAATCGCTTATCGCTGCGATTCGGCGAAATTCAACTTTTTACATTTTGCCATTTTACAATTTAACATTTTGCGAATTCATCATCATCAGGTCTTTTTTAGTTTCCACTGCAGGAGCACGACCCTCTCTGTGCTACCAGAGCCATATATAAGCCAGAGTAGTCAGTAGTAGGATTCCGCCTACACTCTCCTCGCTGGCCAGACGGGTTGGAGAGGTCTCATTGATGTTTATAAGCTTTGTTTAGCTTGTGTTTCCTAAGTCGCCTTCTACTACATCCATGGGAGGACTTGGAGCGAATTCAACATTTTGCAAATTCAACTTTTAAGTTGGATAGAAAATGCCTTATTTTAATTTTATATTGATCCCATGTCCAAATGTCATACGGAACCCTTATAATAAACTGACTCTTGGCTGGCCTTTAATAAGTTTGAGGCTCGATGCTTGGAGCGTGCCAACACAGGTCCTTGTGGGAGCAGTGACGTCACCAGTGCAGTGCCACTGTGCCAGCCACCAGAACAATGTGTCACTGTTATGCACTATCCTTTGATAAACCTTGCTTTGGCATTGATTTTGATTGACAATTAAATAGGTACATCAAAAGTAGAGCCTCAAAAAGTAGGTAGTTTCTTTTGACGTGAATTCGATGAACGTATTTCTCGTTGTCTCGGCGGGCATTCCAGAAAAATTGCGACTTAAATTCATGTACCTTTGAATATATCTATTGTTACAAAAATTATAGATATCGTTGTGAAAATCCATTGGGGGACACCAAAAAAAACAGTGGATCTACGGGTAAAAATAAATCCTGTGGACCCACTAAATAGGTAGTAGGTCTAGCGATAGCGGCAGGCCTGTCTGTGTCACTCTCCGTTTAGGTATCGAAAATGTACCTACATTATTACTATGCGCGCAGGCGGTCCCTCCGGGTGGTAAATTCAGTTATACGAATCGTTTGTCCAGAGTAATAAGAATGAAATTGGCTTGCAATGGATGTCTCGGAATATAAACGAAAAGGTGCTGAGTTCTGGCGTGAGCTAAATTAAACCATGTCGCTAGCCACATTGAGTAGATATTTCTTTGAATTTCTTTGCTGAGTGAAACTTCTGTACGTTAGTATTATTTATTCTGTGATAGCGGCTAAACGGGTCGAGACTCGCGACTCAAAAAAGAAATGTGTGTTTATAGTATATGTTTTATATGTAGATAAGGATAGGTGATAGGTGTTTAAAAAAACTAAATTGCGGATTTTTGGCGCCAAATTGAAAGTTGTTATAGGTATTTTTTTAACCCAATTTTTAATAAGGTATCAAAATGAAGGAAGGATGTTTAATTTTAATTTAATTAGGAATAATAATCAGTTTATTTATTAAGTTACACAGTTTTGCAAGCAGTCAGGTTTTTTGTTTTCTTAATAATTACTTGTTCCCATCTCGTTATTTCCAGACGGTTCAGTTTTGGTACCTATATTACAGAAAAGTAGAGTTAACGAAGTCGGAAGCTAGTTTTTTTAATGCAAAATGCGCGCCTCCTTTTTCTCTCCGAAATTCAATTAGGTACGAAGAACAAGTTTAAACTTTCGTCAAAATCAGAACGGTCTTTTAGCAAACTCAAACCGGTCCCGACATCCCATTTTTGTGTTGTTTTAAAAACGCTAAGGTACATGATACATATTGCGCTCATAGCGGTTGCTCCTGCAATGATCCAACGATAAATTTGTTGCAATATTACTGTACAAAGTACTAAATGAGCTGTGCAACTCACTCTCTCTCTCTCATCTTCTATGAAATTTACTAGATAGATATACTCGTAATCATTTATTGTTATTATTTTGCTATACATTGACTTGAATGAGGAAGTATTAACTTATATCGGTGTAAAGACACCGATATAAGTTAATACTTCCTCATCATCATCAGGTCTTTTTTTTAGACTTCACTGCAAGAGCATTACCCTCTCTGTACTACCAGAGCCATATATTAGCCAGAGCAGTCAGAGGATTTGGTCTACACTCTTCACGCTGGCCAGACGGGTTGGTGAGGTCTCATTGGATGTTTATAAGCTTGGTTTAACTAGTGATTAAGTCGCCTTCTACGAAATTCACGCGCACTTGGAGTGGTCCTATTCTGCCGGGAACCACACTGCACTTAAGAGGGCGCCTGATGTCAGTAATCTAAATTTTGCTCCCGGTACCCGGTTCCACGCACACAAATTTACTCTAGCCGAAGCGAGACAGCGAGCCATGCGGGGCGTTGGGAATCGCGGTAGGTCAATGAGGCTGGTTCTGGATTTGAAGTTTTTTTCGTTTTACAAAGAATATTTAAGAGTTATTAAAAAAGTAAGACATAAGATGACTGCCTCATGTTTAATACAATTGTAATCCAAAGTTACAAGTGCCACATTATTGTATTTATTGAATACTTTCTGTTTCAGTATAATTCAGAGGTGATTTGGAGGAAACTTCGCAATGTTTTTCTATCGAGAAAATTGTAAGCAGTCGTGTTTTCGAAACTTAATATGTTTAGAGTTAATCCTAAACTTTGCTGTGTTTTTATTTCAAAGTGAGTATTTCTTTAATATTGATAAATATTTAAGATCGCTCTAAGAACTTTAGGGTAGTATGTGCTCTTAACTACTACTACATAATTCATAAAACATGAAGCATTCCGCTACACGTATTAGCTTGGCTGTCGGTCGGTTAATAAAAAGTCGCCAAGCAAGACAGGCCAGTCAAACATGGATACATGGATGCAATGTCTCGAGGCCGTGGGAGGACTGGTCCGGCCCGATATGTTTTTCTAACGCCTCCGTCACTAACTGTACTGAATAACACGCGACGGTATGCCAATGGGACAGGAATACAGGATGCATGGCTGAATGGAAAAGGGGTTATTCTGTATTATTAAGCCTTCTTGTTGTAGGGTTACTCCAAAAACGGTACACAAGACGTACGTTACTGCGTATCCGCGTTTCAGTGTCAAGCAACATTGAGTGTTAATACATAATGATAAAATCTAATTTGGTTTGACATAGAAATAGGACGTCACTATCAGACGACTATCGTATTATTACTTATTATGGAGTCAACCCCCTGGATTGTGTGTCCAGCGTGACTTGTGACATGTAGGCCTCTTCCAACATTTTCCACTTATTTCATATCTTGCACTTCTTCTTCTAAGTTTTCCTCTAATAGTCTAATATCATCATCCTATCTTTTAAACTGCCCTTCTCTCCTTTTGCCATCTCGGAGGAGCCATTCATATACAAAAAAGGGTAAAGTTCTAAGGCTGAAAAATGGCGGACCGCAAGGTACATACATAGACCGCGAGCAAGAAAGTAGGACAAACTGGTTTTTTTTTTAATGTGCCAAAGTCATGACAAAAAAGAAAACAAATTCATAGGCTGAATAAAAGAACGAAACTATGCCAGATAGTAATTGATGGCAGCTGTAATAGTAAACTGGCTTTATTTCCATCTGTTTGCACAACCGCGCATTATGCCAAATCTTTGGTATTTTCATTGCTAAATATTGACGTCAGAGTTTACGCTTTTTGTGTCGAATTAGGGTCAGTTCACACCGAGACGCGACGCGACGCGTCGTAGCCCGCACGTGAAAGAAATAAAGAACTTATTTACTAGACAAAAAGAGTAGGAGCCCGCTGCGCCTCGCTATGCAGCGCTACGCAGCGCGGCAAAGCGGGCTGTCGCTGAAATTAGTATCTCTGTACTCCTAACTATGTTATGCGAATTTTCAAGAAAATTGGTTTAGTAGATATAGCTTAAAGAGGTAACAAATATACAAACTCACTTTCGCATTTATATTATTATTTAGGATTAGGATTTGTGGCAGTTGGTTGGAATCAGACAAAAAGTCTGAAAGTCCTGATTTTTGCATTGGACGAGATGGGACCGATGTAAAAAGAAAGGTGAGAGCTGGGAGAGCTCAAGATATTTTTATACCACTCGTGGTGGGATGGGCAGAGCACGTGGCAAGAATGAACGAGGCAAGAGTACCAAAACGAATACTGGAAAGTCAACCCGTGGGTCGCAAAAGCCGAGGCAGACAAAGCTCAGATGGCTGGATGGCGTCGAACAAGACCTTAATAACGTCGGCGTCAAAAGCTGGAGACATATAGCCCAAAACCGTACTATCTTGAACAAATTACTTGACCACAGAACGGAATCTCCGCAATACCGTCTCCGTTCCCCGTCCCCACACCTCTGCCCCGTTCTCGTCTTGTCGAGGGGCGAGAGCGGGCGAACACCCACGCATTGACGTATGCACATGCACGGCGGCACAAGAACGGGGGAGAGGTGCGTGTACCTTTAGGAGATTCCGTTCTGTATGAATTTTTACTGTCTTCTTTGACAAGGCCCGGGCCCACCCGCGGCTGTAGAGCCTTAGATGATGATGATTGTGGTCACCCATCCAAGTACGAACTACGCCCGGAAACACGAAAAACATGATGTCTTATTGGGCCATCTAAAAATATTCCTACTCACTGTACTGCCATCCTTCAATGCTGGTCTGGTAAAAAAGAAAAACTTAGAATGTACCAGCTGCTCCTCTTCCTGCGCAGGTCGTAAAACCCGATCGAAGGAAATGCTAATCATGTTAATAGGCAATGCTACCAACCAATCACAATTTTAATTCCTTTTAAGGGTTCCGTACCCGAAGGGTGCAAACGGGACCCTATTACTGAGACTCCGCTGTCTGTCCGTCTGTCCGTCTGGCTGTCCGTCTGTCTGTCTGTCCGTCGGTCTGTCTGTCCGTCAGTCACAGGACTCTATCTCTTGAACCGTAATAGCTAGACACTTGAAGTATTCAGCGATTATGTATTGCTGTGGCGGATATAACAACAAATACGTAAAATAAAAAATAGTTAAAAATTAAAGGGGGTCGTCATACAAAAAACGTGTTTTTTCAGCGTTTTTAACTTGATCTTCATAATGGCATTAACTAGATACTTGAAATTTTCACCAATTATGTATTACTATTATATGACCGCTATAACAACAAATACTAAAAATAAAATAAAGTTAAAAATTAAAGGGGGTCGTCATAAAAGAAACGTGTTTCTTCAGCGTTTTAAAACATTGTACGGTGGTACGGAACCCTTCATGTACGAGTCCGGCTCGCACTTGCCCGTTTATTCCATCTTTTCGCCCACCATAACGCTAAAAGAGGCCTTTAGATCTTCCGTCTCTAGGCTTTCTAGGGTTACTCCAAAAGCGGTACGCAAGACGTACGTGATTTCGCGTTCCGCGTTCCGCGTTTCAGTGTCAAGCAACATTAATCGTTAATGCATAATGATAAAGTCTAATTTGGTTTGACATAGTAACAGGACGTCACTATCGGACGACTATCGTATTATTTTATGGAGTTACTCCCATGTCTGCAAGCTGCAATTAATCTAAAACGCTCTATCTGCCCCGTTAGCGCTATGTACGTGATGTACCTATGTATCACTGGACTGCTATTTGCCTATAAGGCTAACTTTCTCATAATATTGGTTGTCATGTTTCTGCCAGGAGCATTCAGCGGGCTGGTCGCGGTTACTTTCCATCCGGCGGTTGTCCGATCGGGGGCGGTCGTGATATGATTACGATACCACTAGTTGCTACAAACAGATGCGACAACCTCTAAAGCCTTATATAAATAACCGATTTCAGTGTGCACGCCGCCCTATACAGGTTGATTTTACAACCCCTGCTAAATTAAAATCTTGGAATCAGAATCATTAAAAGAACACAAAACCGTAAGAAAAAGAGATTTCGTTTTCGTCAACTTTTTTTCTCCCACATTTATAATAAATGGCTTCTGATTTTATTATACGCGCGGCCGTTGCCTTCCCTGCTCGTCGGCCGACACCCGCCACGAGCCCGGTAGCGGTTGACATTCAAATGGGCGATTTTTGGTATGTATTTGTCGGCTGATATCTTTGGTTTTTATTATGAAACAAGGTACATATTACAGAATATGTATTTTTTATTTCTCATAAAGAGTACTTTCCCTGATAGTAGGGGTTTAGTAGGTTCCAAGAAGGGGATTTTGGGAATTGCTCGAGCGCGTATCAGATAAACATGCAGTCGTGTCATGTCAGGGTGACAGTACAATTTCCTTTTCATTTCTTTTTATTTTTTAACCGTCACTTTAAGAAAATAATATTTTTTTGTAAAAGCTTTTATTGTGAGACCAAAGTACTAGTCAAGACAAATCAAATGAGTTCAAACACGATAGGTTTTCTTCGTTTCATTACTGAGTTCCTATGCCATCCTGACATGACACGACTGCATGTTTATCTGACGCGCTCGAGTAAATCCCAAAATCCCCCTGTTGGGCTCCCCTACTATAATTATAGCTACGAGGTTCAAAATCACTGTTAAAGTCGTATCGTATAAGTAGGTATGTCGTGTCGATTAAGACAATGATTATGTGATAGAAGTATCCTATGATAAAGAGTTTGAATCTTGAATGAAGGGCAAGACTGAGAAAGCGCTGTGTGGCCTTTCTGAAGCCTATATGATTTGTTAGGAAATACTCGCTGCGCCCGCCTCATCGGCCGTCGGCCTGCTACTAATCTCATTTGCGACGAATCACGTTAGGCGTTGGAACCTCGGTTGTGCTGATAGAATTATGTTTCATTGGACACTTACTGGGTAGCATGGCTGGTCAGTTGATGCGTAATTTCATTTATCAAAGTCGCTTGCTCACCTACGTTTTTTATTTGCATTCTCTGTGTGATCTGTGTCCTGTAAAAATATGTTTGGCTTTGTTTCGGAGGCCAATCGTCTGCAATTTAATAAAGAGCAATGGCTTATATAAGTATTCAATCATACGACGTAGGGATGTTTTCGAGTTCCGAGCATTGGTCCCATAGCAAAAGCCAGTATGCGCAAGGCCGTTATCCGCTTCAAATCACGCAGCGTAGACTTGTACGTTGGGCGGCTTAATCGGTATTGCACGCGGGCGTTCAAACAGCTAGCGCCGGGCCTGTTCCAGAATCAGAATTTATTGCAAGTCAATGTTTTACAAGATCTTAAATTATTTAATTTTGCTGCCCCTGCGTTCACTCGATTAACTGCGAGTTGACTGCGGGCTGCGGGCGAGGGGGGGACATCTTAAATCTGCCGCCCCCTAAAATCTGCCGCCCTAGGCTCCAGCCTACTTAGCCATTGGCAAAAGCTTTACCTAATCGGCTTAATGCAGTCACCCTTTACATATGTACATTGTACCTACTTATATATATATGTATTTCAAGTATCTACCCATATTTACACCCAGTGTGTTCACCACACTTATTCTAAATTGAATGCCATTGTGACGGGCCCATAATGTAGTACAGTGGAATATAAAGTGGCTGGAATTGGCTGCATTGCAAGGCGATGTTACCAGGCACAATCACAGTCAATTTCGGATCACATTGGGCTGAGATTGTATTCTTGTTTTTTTTTTGTGTAAGACAGAGTACATTACACAAACAAATGTACGCCCAGCAGAACTGATTTTCTAAGAAAGGCGAATATTATTTATTAAAGACATTTTGAAGGGTTTTTTTATTTCTATTTTTAGCCGCGTTCGAAATAATTGTTTGTTTGTTTATAAAGCTTTATTGTACACAAAAAATAATCAGATACAAAAATAGAAAAGTAAACATACAACGGCGGATAATTGCCTCATTTTGTAAAGGTTAAGGGGGTGGAAACGTTATCGCCCGAAACAATATTTCAGAAGAAAAAAATATAGGCAAACGCCTCTAAGAATTGCAACTCTCTCTATCGCACGACACGGGTCGGAAGCATAGCGGCGTGAAACAGATAACATTTTTGCAAATACCTACTCGCGATGCGGATCGGCACTACACAATCCTCTATGGCTGAGGTTTTAGGACAATCGGGTGCCGCCCGACGTCACCTTCCTTGCGAATGCAGTTAGCACAGTTGTTAGACTGTTCTTTAGACATCTCCAGGATTAAATGGAGTAGTCCTATTCTAGGCCGGAAACCACACGGCATAACTAACAATAATTTTCTGTGCCTAAAATTACGACTAATACCTACGTGAGCAATGATATAAAGAAGATATGGTGAAGTGGAAAACGCTGTCATTTTTTATGTGTATTATGTAGCATGTCTGAAAAATCTTAGGTAAGCTACTCAGTAACTAAAAGTTTTCACACTTTTTATTACGTATGCTCTATTTGCTGAGTTGGCGTGACGATCGTGTGAGGATGCCGATGTTTACAGCGTCGCTAATTGATGACCGAGAGCCGTTTGTATTCTGTAATGAGCTCATCTAGATTTTTCATGCGTGAAATTAATTTTGATCTGCTATTGATAAAAGTGCACGATGTTAACGCTTGCGAACGCACGGCTTAGCAAGACTGCTTGCTGTTCATCCATGCTTCGTAAGTCATAGAATAGGAACCCATCTTTATAGAATCGATTTCTTGAATGCCTTGAGATGATGAAGATTTTATTGAACGAATTGATTACATCAGCTTGCTAATGGTATGGCCTTTGGTTTTATTTGCTTGTTTTTGGGACGTATTTTTGAAATCTCCAGTCATATTACGAATGGTTTCACGAGCGTTTCCAAAAAAGACGCCTTTCTTCGCATGCGAAGGATTTGCACGAGTGGTCTTGACCACTCGTAATTTTGACACATTTCAAAGAAACCTACTTGTTGCATGGAGAATGCGTTCTGATTTTTATTTATGTTGAAAATGAGAAAACCTTTGATAATTTTATGACATTTCTGCCTTAAACTCAATTTAATTCTACCTGTCACGACGGTTTCAAAAATACGATGCAATGCGTCGATCGTCAAAACGCGAGCGGTGAGTTAGAAAAGTACACGTTGTGTTTTGCTGACTCCCTTATTGAAAATAAACCGGCCAAGTGCAAGTTAAACTCGCGTGGAGAGGGTTCCGTACAATTTATTAAATTCTTATAGGTTTTCCTGTAATCTACAAGCAATGAACTATATTTTGTATTTTTTTCAAAATTTTAGTCTCATTGCTTTCGGAGATCAGGGAGGGGGAATGGTCAATTTTCGTCTTTTTCTTGAAATCCTTATAAAGTTATAAAAAACCCTTTCATTTGATAAAGAACATAGTAAGTTTTGAAAAACGTTTTCTTTTTAATTTCCTAATTTTTCCCCCGACAATGACCCTTATTTTAAAATAATATTTATTACTTTGCACATATGTGTTTGGGTCATAGGATTACACCATCCTACCAAATTTCACCTGATTCAGTCCAGTAGATTTGGAGAAAATTGGCTGTGACAGACGGACGGACAGACAGACGCACGAGTGATCCTATAACGGTTCCGTTTTTTAATTTTTTTATACGGGACCCTAAAAAAGCACTCCTGATCTCTCTTCTGTACCTATATTAATAATAATATGTACCTAAGGGATACAGTATGTAGTATGTACGTATTGACGATCCTAGTTTTGGTGGGCTAACGTCTGATAGCTTGCAATACTAATGATGTGATGACAGTTCGTGACGTTCATCCGCAATCAATTGCGTCTCCGACGGAGCGTGGCGTAAGTCACGGTACCATCACTTTCCCTCTTTCCCGAACCACTCAGTCCTGTCATGCATGCAACACTTTTTCTCTGTGAATCGATTCAATCGATCCCAATCTAAATATATTTAGAATTTCTTGCTAAAGACTATCAGTAGCTGAATAAGCAAGAAATTGGAGCAAAATATTCAGGATCCGTATAAATTATTTGATGTAAACGAAAACAGCTGCGAATCACAAGGTTTATTTTCTGGAAAGTTATTGAGGTTAATGCTACAAAATGAAGTATTTGAGTTAAATGATCGCGCGTTCGAAATAATCGCGCACTCGTTGCGCTTTCTCGGAATTCCTGCCGATTGACATGATTCCAGACTTCTAAGGTGGAACTAGGTCCTAGATCCTTTTAATTACGACCGTTTTGACGACTTTTGTGACCTAGTGGTTATCATGCCAGGCTGCCCGGGTTCGATCCCCGGTCAGGTCAAGATGAAAAATGATCTTTTTCAGATTGAACTGGATCTTGGATGTTTATCTATAGGTATACAGGGTTATTTTTAATTAACCGGCAACCTTTTTGGGGCAAGTTCAGTCTGTGATACTGAAACACTTTCCATAAAAACAATTATCGAAAAACGAAAACAAAATTTCGTCCTCCCATACAAAATCCATTTGGTTGAGCGCCGATTTGTATGGAAAGTCGAAATTTTTTTTTCGTTTATCAGTAATTGTTTTATGGAAAGTGGTTCAGTATCACGGACTGAACTTGCTCCAAAAATGATTGCCGGTTAATTAAAAATAACCCTGTATATACAGGGACTAACAAAATATACCTAAACTATTTAAAGCCTGATTTCAGTCCATGATACTGAACAACTTTCCCCAAGAAACATATATCGAAATATGAAAAATAATTTTTGGCCTCCCATACTAGTTGACCGATCAGCTGATCCGAGTTTTGATTGATATGTGTTCCTTGGGGAAAGTTGCTCGGTATCATGAACTGAATCTACCCTTAAAATAGTATTTAAAACAGTTTCAGTGTATTTTGTTAGACGTTATATACAGGGTGACTTTTTAACCACCAGCCAAAGTTTTGGAGCAAGTCTCTCAAAATCTATATTCAATAGATTTTTTGAAAAGTAGTTCAGTATTATGGACTGAACTTGCTCCAAAAATTTGGCTGGCGGACAAAAAGTCACCCTGTATGTATTTGTTATAAAATATAGTATCGTTAGCCACGGGCCAGCTCAATCTGAGTGATTTATCCGTGTATATTAATTTATTTAATAACAAAGCAAGCGAACTTGTTAAACGTGACCAGTAGCTCCTGCTCCTCTTGGCTAAGAGTTCGTATCATTTCAGCCGCACGATATCCACTGCGGGACATAGGCGTCCCCCAAGGATTTCCAAAATAATAGATTAAAAGCGTTCTACATTGCCTACATCCAACGTTTCCTGGCTCAGGGTTGCCTGGCAATTAGGTAATACCCTACGGTATTCGCCACTTGTTGGAACATTAAAGCAAGAACCCGCAGGAGTCTATAAACAATATATACCTATTATTACCAGGGATTACTTGCTCTTAAGGAAGTCCCAACGCAACCCTTATGCAGCTAATGCTCACTGCGGCAACGGCAAGTTCTCGTATAGGGAATGGCTAGTCCATTTTTCTCTCGTATCCGTACTTAGTAATATAATATCAATAATTCTTAATATCATAGGCTCGTGATCGCCGCGCATTCCGCACTCACGCAATCAGAACTTCTTGGAAGGCGCGCGGCCTCCTCGCTAGGTACCTCCCAACCTGTATCTGTTGCGTTCGCGGTACCTCGAATACTGTGTAATAAATTAAATCCTATATATATTTTAATAAATGCGAATGTTGATAAGTATGGCTGGATGTACGGATGGGTGTATGAATGGTTGTATGGTTGTATAGATTTTTACATTGTAGACTTACGACTATCATATTTATAAAGCTAAAAGTTAAACTGCACTCATCTGTTTCTTTGGTAACCTTTTATTATTCTTACTTAATTTCTTTACATAATGTTTTGCACTAGAAGAAAGTGATTTCTTATACTTGTATACCTTTTTGTATTTTTTTCTTTGTTAGCTATCTCTGTATTTAATGTATTATATAATCATCATATACGTAGGTATTGGGTCTAAATTACATATGTTTATTTAGATTATATATATGAAGATTTGTAATCGGCTTATAGTTATATAATAATTTATCAAAATCGATTTAGCCGCGTGGTAGTTACGAGGAAACAGAATTATAGGGACAAACATAATAAAACATTAAAAATGTGTAAGCGGCCATCTTGGATCCAAAATCTGATAGCAGTTTCAAGAAGATTTTAGGAATAAATATATATATATATATATATATCATATGTAGATAAAAATTATAAAACTTAAACATTTTTAAACGTTTTACAAACATTAATAACTGAGTAGCAAACAAATAGTTTTTCGATGCTTCCATGAAGAAAGTGAAATGTAGGCATATTTATGATGTCTACATGTGTCTAGTAAAGCTTAACGTTCTCACTTTAAACTGTAAACAGTAGTTCATAAAATACTTTGAAGGGTTATCTAGGACTTGGTAGTAGCAAAATTTTAAATAATGTCTCCGTTTTCTTTGAAATGATTTATTTTAAATGGGGGCAGCACTGGACCCCGGAAAATTCAGGTACGGCCTTAAAGCTCCTCTACACCATGGGCTATCACTGCACACATTTTTTGTCTATTGCTGCGTTATTTTTACTGCCTTACTGACTGAGCGAGGGAAGCGTCTCAGTTTCGAAATAGGCCTAAAATGCTTTTGTCCGCCTGTCTATTCTCGCGTACAGGTCGAATTATAGACTAATGGTGCATGCACTGTAGATCAAAAATGTAAAATTGCATAGGTACTTAAATATTACTTAGCTTTAGCTTCCCATTTTCCCTCAAGACATCGTAACACTCTCGGTCCAAGGTCGGTAGATTACTACAACCGGCTTTACATGAAACAGAAAGTAATTATATGTGATATTTCCTATAATTTATTTAATATCGGATACAACTTGATCAATATTTTATTGGATACTTATACTGTAAAAATATTGAAAATAATTCAAAAATACGGCATAAAAGCACGATGTAACGTAAACATGAAATTATGTTTATTATATTCATATATGCAGAGGCTGATGATTGTAGATGAAGCAAAAGACGTCTGTCAGGACAGGATCGTAGCAAGTGGAGGTCCATAGTCTCTGCCTACCCCTGTGGGAAAGAGTGAACGAACAATATTATTATTGCTCATATAGAATAAATTTATTGATTCGTAAAGATATTATATTTCAACGTTCACATCTATTTCCGTATGTCCCTAGACCTACCTATAATAAGATGTCGTTCCAACAACAACTTGCTGGTATTCCATTGGGAAAATTTTTGCCATTTCCTACTCGGTAACAAAACAACGCATTTCCATCGAATTTGATTTTTCTTATTGGTTTGATGATGTCAGAAAATCGAAAGCTTTTATACAAAATAAGTTCTTATAGAGGTACACAATGAATCAAATTATTAATTAGATGTCAAACAAAGCGCATCCTGGGCTCCCAAGCAGTACTGCTAACGATGCAATCAGGAACGCGCTAAGACGAAAAGGGAAATAGAACCAAAAGATAATTAAGTCCCCTTTTGTTTGTTTACAGGCCAGTCTCCGGCAACTGGACCTATCGCTGCTGTCGGAGCTGTGGTCGCTGAGTGAGGCCATGGCGGCGTGGCGCCGGCAGCTGGAGCGCGCGCCCCGCCTGCGGCCCGCGCCGCCGCCGCCGCCCCCGCCGCACTACCTCCGCACTTAGCTTACTTAATAAATGTCTTCATTTCGTTCTCCGACTTTACTTTACTACCGATGCTACATACTTACTCGGGCTACTATTAAGACGAAAGGCCGAAAAAGGGTCGTTTTCCCATACAAACGTAGTCCCCTGTTTTCTCCCTTGATAATGCCGGTAGAGTTATATTTTTTTTTCCTGAATATCTATAACCACTATAAGCATGTTACAATGTTTTCTTTTTTTTTCATAAACTAATTATTAAAAGAGATATGAACGTTCAAAAACCTTAAAAAAATGGCCAAATTTTCTGCTGTGTTCAAACATCCAAAAAACAAATTTGACTAGATTATACATATAAAAAAAAACCGCTCAAATCTTTGTTAATTCGTAATGAAAAAAGTACTTGTATTGGTTAAGTTTTGGAGAAGAAATCAGGGGACTACGAATCGTTGATTTTCTGTTCTTTTAATAAGTATTTTCAGTCCAAGCTCTATCGCACTTGCTCGGTTGTTGTACGAGGAACAGCTCGACAGCAATAGATTTTACAAATACCTATTTTTAATTACTCTAGCCCTTGGTGTTTCCTCTTAATCGGCACGGCGCAGCCGGGCGGTAACATTGAATATAATATGTACTTAGATGAATGTTCGGGGAAAAAGGCGATATTATTGATTCGGGTCTTGTTCGACAAAAACTGCCGAACCGACAATGCCGGCCCAAATAAGTGTGTAGCAATCCTAACCTGTCACAGCACAGAAACGGCGATACCTACCTATAAACTAAGAGCAAGATTGAATGGAGAGGATGACAGATATAAAATATCCAATCATAGAGCAAGGTAACACGCTTAGTTTGGCATCATTCCAGTCCATCAGTCTGGTCAGAATGATCGTGTAACCCGCGGAATGACAGACTGATGGTTCGGACTGATAAAAATTAAAATTGTTTTGAATGATGAAATAGACTGATCGCGTAACCCGGTCGTATTATTCTCGCGTCAGTCACCGTACTTTACTACACACCGTACACCAAGGTACATAAGGTTCATTATAGCTCTTTGCCGTAGAAGTACTATTATCAGTCTGTCATTCTGGATTGACCGTGTAACCGTGAAAATCATTCTGGCGTCAGTCACGTCAATCCAGACTAATGGACTGGGCTGATGCCAGAATGAGCGTGTAACCTACATCTTAAAGGGTTAATTAATCTGCATTTTTATCCCGTCAGATGTCGCACAATCGACTGTGCCAAACTCCATACATTTTAGTATACAACCTTCACAGATACAAGCACAGTCGATACTAGCGCGGCCTCGTCGTCGCTTGCGACAGAGCTTTCAGTTTTTCTCCTCAAGCTCTGCCACAACCCTTACAGGCTTCCTTTGGGTGACAGGAGTTGAGCTGAAAAATAAAAGGTGGTGCGATGAAGAGAGTAATGTGAAGTTTGTAGGGCTAGCTTCATGGTTAGGAGTTGCTGCTTGAAGGAAAAAAATAATCACGAAGACCTTACCGTCTTTGTTTCTTCACCTTTGGCCGCCGCCCCAGAAGACAGTAAGAGTACATACAGAACGGAATCTACTAAGGTACGCGAAATATGCGTCACCGTTCCCCATCCCCACACCTCTCCCCCGTTCTTGTGCCGCCGTAAAAAGATTCCTTTCTGTATGTAATTTACTTACTTACTGTCTTCTGTGCCGCCGCATACCACTGAATATGGAATACCTACGTATTCTATAACTAGTAAATTGCTCTGTGGGCTGTAGACCTCGCTAGTCTTATTATAAAACCCATATTGGCCCAAATAATGAGAAAAGAAACTTATTGAAAACAATCGATATTAGAAGAGGAAAGATGTTTGGTCATCTTATACGACACGATCAATCTATTAAAAACATAATAGAAGGAAAAATAAAAGCAAGAAGAGGAAAGGGAAGACCAAGAAGAGCATTTATTGATCAAGTGAATGAGAAAGTTGACGCCGTGTCGTATAGGGAGGTCAAAAGGATGGCTCAAGAGAGGGAGACATGGAAACTACTCCACCGACAAGAACGTAGTTCTTAAATTTATAGATCGGCCCAAATAAAGTTGACAGTGTTGAAAGAGAAGGTGACATACAGGGGTGTTGTGATGTGAATAGCATCCGCATCAATCTAAGCGAGCTTTTATGGGTGCGGATCTCCATGATCTAAGCCTCAAAACAAAAACTTCTCATAACTCCAACTACTTACAATAAAATATATAGGTATAGGGACAAATCACACTAATTGAGCCAGCCCCAAAGTAAGTTATAAACTTGTGTTATGGGATACTAACTCAACGATACTATATTTTATGATAAATACATACACAGGCTGACTTTTTATCCACCAGCTAAATTTTTGGAGCAAGTTCAGTCCATGATAGGTACTGAATTACTTTCTATAAAAAAAAGTTATTAAAAATCGATAAAAATTTACGTCCTCCCATACAAAATCCGTTTGGCTTAGCGCTGATGTGTATATAGTATATTTTTTTATAGACAGTTGTTCAGCATTATGGACAGAACTTGCTTCAAAAATTTTGCAGGTGCATAGAAAGTCAGCCTGTATCCTGTATAGATAAACATCCAAGACCCAGAACAACAAAAAGACAACAGCGAAGGTAGCATGAGTCTAACCAAAGATAATATAATTACTAACGTAAGTCTAACTAATAACAAAGTAAATGTTTTTATGGGCATTTTCATTTTAAATGGCGCAAGTTTCAAAAAATTCTTTTTAGGTTCACTTTTGATTTTATGCTAAAAAAAACTATGTATTATATAAAATAGTATTATAAATTATGTGATTTATATAAAGGTTCTATATAAAATGCGTATTTTATCATTTAATGTAGTTTTTTCGAAGCTGATTGGAAGAAAGTTGTCTTATTTATTTATTTATTTACACTTTATTGTACACACATACAAATATAATAGTACAACAGGCGGACTTAATGCTAAAAGCATTCTCTAGCAGTCAAACCTTTGGGTTGATTGGGAGAGTTTATATGGGTGTAACACATAATAAAAAATAACAATAAAAAAGTAATTAAAATTTTAAACTTAAAAATAAAATAAAAAGAAACATACTAAATATAAATATTATAATAATACTATACCTACATATTAAATACATACAAACGAGCAATAAATATACATACATATCTCTAAATACATATTATACAATCAAGTCTGTCTCATATTTAATTAAAAATGGAGGTGTCTAAAAATTCTAATTTTAAAGGAGTCGCGGTTAGGAGCCCTTCTGATGGACTCAGGGAGAGCATTCCAGAGTCGTACAGCAGTGACAGAGAAAGAGTTATCGATAAAACCTGTACAGTGAGAAGGAATAGCTAGGGTAAGAGTATTTGAAGAACGCAGGGCCCTCTCATGAGTAGAACTTAAAAGTTGGAAACATGAGTTGTCTTGTTAGTAACAAAAATCAAATCGCGATAAAAATTTATGTATTAAAAAGGAAATTAATCAATCGCTGCAAACGAGCTTCTAAATTAATAATAAATCAAATCAAATATTAATACTTAGCCATAACATATTTAATTTTATTTCAAATTCAACAATTTTGTCAGTTTCGTAACATATTGTTTACACAAGGTTTATTTTTCGAATAACTTTATCGATCAGTTAAAAAAATTATAAAATCATATATAAACATAATTTTAGTTAATTTTTCTTTGTTTATGAATATTAATAATAATATTTACCTTAAAGAATTTAAAATTCTTTAAAGAAAAATAGTAAAAAAATTTGAGGGACAGTTAGTAATTGGACATGTGACGTTCTCTCTCATCCCAGCGTATTCCCAGTTGCATCCACAGCTGCAACGCTGCGAAGCCCGGGGTCCGCTTTCCGGCTTTTCCTTCTCCACTTCGCACGATCTTGAGCATCCTTGGTTGTAAGACGATTGGCACGCATATCATCCTTGACGACATCAAGCCAGCATTTCTAGGGTCTACCACGTCTGCCGGACCCCGGCGGAGGCGGCATGGCTATACCTACATTTGTTTCGTAGCTACCACGTAGCTTGCCGGTTTCCGCAAGACATGACCGTACCAGCGTAGGCGACTTTCCTGCAGTTTGTCTGCTATGTCACGGACATGAAGGCTGCCGCGGATGCGGGTGTTTCTCACGCGGTCTCTCCGTGATACTCCGCATATCCAGCGCAACATTTGCATCTCCGTGACACGCAGTTCCTGCTTGTGTCGTTTAAGCAATGGCCACGCTTCACTACCATATAAAAGGACAGGTCTAATGATGGATTTGTAGAAGTCCTTTTAACCTAACCGGCATTTTGGGGTCACAAATGACACCCGTCACCTCACGCCACTTTGCCCATGCGGCAGATATACGGGCCTTGACGTCGGCATCGATGTCTCCGGACGCGTGAAGTACAGATCCCAAGTATTTAAACTGGTCCGTACGCTTGACCAAGTCTTCGCCTATGCGAACGCGCGGGCGATCTGTAGAGTTGCAGGCCATGTATTCAGTCTTCGCCACATTTAGCTTCAGACCATCGTTCTCAAGCGACTCCCTCCACGCATTTGCGCGTCGCACCAGTCTCCCTCTGTCCGCGTCCGCCAGTGCGATATCGTCAGCATACATGAGCAGCCACCGGGGGTTGCTCGTGTGTGTCTCTGATGCTTTTCGACACTTCGTCCAATATCACACTGAACAGGAAGGGACTCAGGACCGAGCCTTGGTGGACCCCGACTGTAACGGGGAAGGGTTTGGTGTCACCAACAGCAGTCCTAACTATAGACTCGGAATCGCGGTACATGTCGCGGATTATGTCAATACTAGCTGTGCCCGCGACTTCGCGTGCGTGGTTGTCGGAACCTTTATTCTAAGGTCGGAACGTAATGTTATAGCCTAAAGTTTTCCTCTATAAACGGACTACCCAACAAAAAAAGAATTTTTCAAATCGGACTATTAGTTCCTGAGATTAGCGCGTTTAAACAAACAAACTCTTCCGCTTTATAATATTAGTATAGATAGATCTCTGGCACCCCTTTGAACCTCAGTGCCCACCAGATCATCTCTCGGGGAATACAGTCAAAGGCCTTCTCCATATCCAGAAACAGTAAATGGAGAGGCGTATTCTTTGCCCTCTATTTCTCCATGATGACCCTTAGGGCAAAAATAGGGTCCGTAGTGCCTAGGCCGGGGCGAAATCCATACTGACACTCCGAGACTGCATTCTCCTGCCGGAGCCGAGAGTCTATTATCCTCTCGAAGAGCTTCATGGTGTGTGACATGACCTTAATACCGCGGTAGTTGCTACACTCTTGCACTGATCCCTTTCCTTTGAAGACTGGAGTAATAATACTCAGCCTCCGTTGGTCAGGGATTATGCCGGTGAAGAGTATGCGGTTAAAAAGGTTTGTTAAGATGCCCACACCATGGGGTCCCATAGCCTTCCAGGCTTCGATGGGGACTCCATCGGCTCCAACAGCTTTTCGGTCCTTCATGCAGCGAAGAGCTGAGTGGACTTCCTCAGGCGTGATTGGTGGTACTAATCCTTGATTTGGAGGGAGGGCTGGTGGCTGCACCTCTTTATGCTGCTGGATCAGCAGCTTGTGGAAATACGAGCGCCATCTCTCCTTCACCGCGAGGTCTTCGCACAAAATGTTGCCGTTAGGGTCTTTAACACAGCGGCACTTGGAGATGTCCTGTGCCGCTTTGACCCTGGAACTTGCCAACTTATATGTGACGTTACGAAACAGAATTATTAGGAATAGTGTTCACTGCTCGACAAAATTCTTATTTTTTTTTGTGTAACAGAGGTAGGTACTAAATATATATTCAATAAATATAAATTTTTAATTTCTCATACCTATATAAAAATAAAAATACACAAAAATATACGTTTACATCGTTTAACTAAATTCCGTTGAATACGAGTGCTGTTTGATAAGTACCCGTTTTCTAAATATATTAATATCACTGGCCGCAAATAAGTATACCACCTTTTTAAGCCATTTTTCAGAGGCGGGAAAATTAAAAAAAAATGGCATTATTTTGTTTTTTTTCTCATTTGACAACGATTCAGTAAAGGCGTGAACTTAAAATTGTTAAAATGGAGAAAGAACAGTATCGGTCTGTAATTAGATTCTTATTTTTGGAAGGAAAAACATGTGATGAAATAAAAGTAAGAATGCAAGCGGTTTACCAGGAATGTGCTCCTTCTATGACAACCGTCAGATATTGGTATAACAAGTTTAAGCGGGGGATAACAACCGTCTTTGATGAGGATCGCCCAGGCCGGCCAGTTGAGGTGATTACAGACGATATGGTTAAGAAAATTAAAAATATCGTTTTAGCCGACCGCCGAATTAAACTTCGAGAAATCGTTGATGCAGTAAATGTTTCAATCGAGAGGGTACAACACATATTAGAAGAAAAATTGGGCATGAAGAAAGTATCGGCGAGGTGAGTGCCGCGTTTACTCACGGAGGAGCAAAAACGGAACCGACTGACTACTTCGGAGCAGTCTTTGGCCGTGTTCAAACGTAACCCGAAGGAGTTTCTGCGTCGTTTCGTGACCGTGGACGATACGTGGGTCCACCACTACACCCCGGAAATGAAAGAGCAGTCGAAGTAGTGGATTTTACCGGGTGAACCTGCTCCAAAGAAAGCAAAAACCGTCCCATCGGCTGGAAAGGTCATGGCGACCGTTTTTTGGGATTCGCAGGGTATTATACATATTGACTATTTATAAAAGGGAAAAACAATAACAGGGCAGTACTATGCCAATTTATTGGATGAATTTGACACCGTGTTGAAGGACAAACTACCCCATTTAAAAAAGAAAAAAGTACTGTTTCATCACGACAACGCCCCGGCTCATTCGTCCAGAGTTGTGACGGCTAAATTAGCACAGTTACGCTACGAACTATTGTCTCACCCCCCGTATTCTCCAGATTTGGCCCCATGCGATTTCTTTTTGTTTCCCAACCTAAAAAAATGGCTCGGTGGCAAGCGATTTGGATCAAATGACGAAGTCATTGCCGCCACAGAGGCCTATTTTAATGACTTTCCAAAATCATACTTTTTGGATGGTTTATTGAAGCTTGAGTATAGGTGGAACAAATGTATAGAGTTAAAAGGTGACTACGTAGAAAAATAAATGCATAGATATATACAAAAAAAAATGTTTTTTTTTTCCATAAACGGGTACTTATCAAACAGCCCTCGTATGTATGACTAAGCTGTACATGTCTGTTTCGTAACATTTTTTGTCCATCCTATAGTAACGGTTGCTAACAGGACGTGACGGATGTATTTTGTTTTACAGTAAAATTAAAATACTTAATAAATATAGAAGAATCCTTCTAAATTCCACTTATGTATGTTTTCAGCGGTGTTTTATTTATTCACAGATCAAGAAGAAATAACGACAAACTTTACTTTTACAATAATAAACGTTACTAACCTCGATAGATCACCTTTTGTGTCACTTTTTGTGAGGAGACCGTGACGCACCAGTTGGATGTCTTTCGTTAAAACTTTAAAATGGCGATTCAAACTTTGCGATATGAACTTGGGGCTGCCGGCTCACCCAATATGGGTTTTGAATTTTTTATTCACCCATATTGGGTATTTTAACAGGAAAACTTGCGTGACTGTCCGGTAGTCGCGAATTCGTGAGACAAGTTTAATTTATTTTAAAAATCTCTTTAATAACAGAAGTTAATTACTCAATTCAAATATAGAAAAATGTTACAAAAATTCGTTGTCGTTGGGACAGTATAAATTCAAAATTTTTTTAATCATTTTAATAAATATAAATTTGCAGATGTTTTTTCTAGAGCCGAATGTCAAATCCATACAGGTTTACAAATAGACTTCCTGTATAATAAGCTTCTTATTATATTTTAAAATATGTTTCCTACTATTTTTTTCTTCAGTATGTTCTCATGCGATGCGACTCGCCAAAAAGAGCCTGCACCATTTAAAGTAAAAATGCCCTTAAATTAATTAAAAGTGACATATTTCGTCCATGTAGTAGTAGTACACTGTAAAATTACATTATTTATCTTATCTATCACCTAATAAACAATAAACAATATTATTGAAATAAATATTAACACCAAGTATCAAATTACTTTTTTCGCACTATGCTTTGTGCATGGACGTACCATGCCATGCTTTGTGTTAACTATTAGGTACTGCCATACCAGCCATCATCCTACCAGCTAAACATTTCTTTTTTTGTGCCGCGGCGCCAGCGACTCGCTGGTTTGACTCATGAGTCATCATAACATGACTCTACCTACCTACCTTCCATAATATAAAATCCGTTCGTATCTCAGCACATTTTTGTGTTCTCTGTCTGAGGTTCGTATAGATCTGATCTGAGGTATAGACAGATGGTGTAGTGTAGTGACTCCGCGTTTCAAAAATGGGTACACTGCTGTGTAAAGGTCTGTGTGTGTGACATTAATTTGACAGCGGCCAATGAGATGACTGACAGCATGGACTGACAGTGACAGCGGCACGGCCGGCCATTTGTGCATTTCGAAGATTTCCTTATTTTCCATTTGCATCATTTGTGTTGGTTGTGGACTCACTGGGTGCTCACTGGCTGGACTCCGCTAGGAGTAAAATTGTTCTGTGGTTGTGGAAGTAAACGCGGGACATACTATCTAATTTGTGAACGCGGGCGCCTTATTTATTTATAGTTTGTGTTCAATTGTGTTGTGTGTGAGATCTGTGGCAGTGGCAGCTTGGTAGCGCAGCTGCTTTTGTTTATAGTGCATATTAGTGTGCAGACTTACAAATAGGAATTGAATGTCTACAAAAACACCCATCGACCGATGTCAGATCCTTCAATCCAAGCCAGCGCAAAGGAAGAGCCCCCGTCCAAAATACCAGAATCGGTAAAGGTAAGTTAGTTTATTTTACCCTATCACTTAGGTACTAATTATTGTGCGATGCGATACCTAATGGTGGAGAAATTGCAAAGCACTAATTTCTTTATCCTGAGCTCAGGTTGTTTTCATATCTTTCTCTTCCCTATAAGATGTCTCTGAGCTCAGTGTGCCTCCTGGCAAAGGCCTCCTCTAACCATTTTCATTGTTCTCTATCTCTTGCGAATCTTCTCCAATTTGGACCCGCTGTCAACTTAAATACATCCTCCCTTCTTGTGAATTGCCTTCCTTGGCTTCTTTGGCCGTCTCTAGGATACCAATGTGTAAAAATAATGTTTTTATAATCCTTTATATAAAATCTTTTATTTAGATACCAAACTTGATAGGCATTAAATAAAAATAAATTTAAGACATATTTATTAGTTGGTGAAATAATGAAAATGTAGGAATGGAGAAGGGATGAAAATATTGAAACTCCTTAATCTTTTTCTGGTGTTAAGAATAACATAAGTTACCTTAAAATATTAACTTTTATCCGCTTTCCCCTGTCACTACTATATCTTTTACCCAGGTCTTCAGATGTGGGTAGATATTTAAAATCTACTTTACTATAAGCTGTGTGGTTTCCGGCAGAGTTAAATAGGACCAGTCCAAGACTCCACATGGATGTTGAAGAAGACAACTTTGGAAATACAGCTAAATAAGGCTAATAAACATCAATTGTGCCTCTCCAACCCATCTGGCCAGAGTGGAGAGTGTAGACCTAATCCTCTGGCTATTCTGACCAAGTATGGCTTTGGTAATACAGGGAGGGTCGTGCTCCTGCAGTGGAGACTCAAAAAGACCTGATGATGATGATTACTATAACTATGACATTTCCCTTTATACCTATACTAGCTTTTGCCCACGGCTTTGCTCGCATATCCTAATTCCCACGGGAACGTTACTTTTTTCCGGGCTGTAAGGTACCCTATGTCCTTCTCAGTACTCCTAACTATGTGTATGCGAATTTTCAAGAAGATTGCTTCAGTAGCGTGAAGAAGTAACAAATATACAAACTCACAAAGCAGTAGATGAAAGTATTTCATTCATATTCTGAAAACCCAGACTAAAGATATGGCAGCAGAAAGCATACACAACACAAGCAGTTAATATTGAGTGATTTATCTTTTAATTATTCGATTGAACAGAGAAATCAGGTATTATTTCATGGTAAAACGGAAATTTATTCCTAACCTAACACCAAAAAAGTTGGTCTGATTAAAAGTTTTCATCCCTTTCCTATTACACTAGCCCTCAGCTCGGCTTGGTGATAAAGTTTCTTCATGTATTATTCTTCTTCATTCTAAATCTTTTCATGTGTTATTTAATAATATTATGTTGAAATTAATAATATTTATATTAAGTATATGTATTTATTGTGTAATATTATGTAGGAATGTTGTATTGTAATAGTGCTAAAACTTGCACCCCTTCTACCAACTTTTCCATGTGCCCCAAAGGCAAAATAGATAATGCATAGCGTTAAGTTTGACCTATTGTAATCAATCAAATATGAGATTGTGTGCAATAAACTCAAAAAAAAATTGATTAAATTGTTAGCTAAAAAGTTCATCAGCAAAAACACAATAAATGTTCACGAGTGCAGTAGGTGTGCAATGCCATCTATGGCTCAGGGTCATCTTCTACATCTAAATACATTTACTAAACTTATCGATATTTTTGTTGTTGCAGAAAATTATATCAATGGAGAAAGACAACGAAAGCAGTGCTAATCGCAAATCCAGAATTGATCTGAATGCTCTTCCTACGCGACAGTACTTAGATCAAACCGTAGTACCGATATTACTCCAAGGACTGTCTGCACTGGCTAAGGAGAGGCCTCCGGACCCCATCAACTACCTGGCAGCCTATTTACTCAAGAACAAAACTACATTTGATAGCAATTCTGGTTCCAATAATCCTGCACCAAACCCACCAACATAGATAATATTCACCTTGTGTCAGGGCCTTGTTTTATTTTACTATTAAATATGTCATAAGGAAGCTTTATTCTTATTTCTCTTTCACTCATAAGCATAATTTCCATAACATATTTTTTCAATTAATGGTTAAGGACAAATAAAGTGTCATTAATTAATTTATGAACTGTGAAAATACTTTATGGACTCTCAGCACTGTGTGAAATAGATGTATCAGCTCTTAGCTGCTCGTCTATAATAAATAAATAAATATTTTTTTTAAGCAAGTAAGATTTAACAATGTACTTAAGTGTAGAATATTTTTAAAAAGATACATAATTTTCAGTTCAGTTTTCCGCTTTATAATGTATTTTCAGCTCACAGGTTCAGCTATTAAATGGTTTGTTCTGATTTTGGCGAAATATCTAGCTGGATAATCGTCCTTGCGCTGGATCTTAAATAAAGGTAAATAAATATTTTATCGAGAGTAAGGGACTTGGAGCACATCTGTCAGCACGGAAAAGCACTTTCCTATGCTGCTATCCTTTTCCGTCGCTTAGAAACGTCTATATAGAAATTATTTTAAAATATCCCCAAAAAATTAATCACAAGATGCTAAATCTAGCGGCGTGCTGGCCACTATAATTCAGACAATTAGAGACATTCTTGGAAGTGTTCGCGCAAGAGACGGATTTTATTCCGGCTAACGCGTAGGGTATGTAATATTGTTCCATGACAACGAGCACCAAACAATCACATGTTCTGCATGTAGGGGTCACTCATGAGTCATGACATGACATGAAGTTCTCGGGGGATTGTGCCACTTTAATATGACATTTTTTTTATGCTTCCTGCCTGATAGGTCCTGTAGTGGACTTCCTGTGGCGGATGATATGATGATTGAAAAAAAATACTATGGCACTTCGGGAGTGCCGACAGAAGTAAAAACTTGAACAAAGTGGTGTCGTTTACAATAACAGTGTCGGTCGCGAGTTCAAAGGTTTTTTCCCTAAACGCCTAAAGGAGTTTGAACTTCAAAACTTTAAATGTAACCCTATGTAAAAGAAAATGATGTACTTGATTTTTTAAATAAGGAAGGTCCTGCGCCGCACCCTTTCCCTACGTTAAAAATGAACTAGTGACATAGGTATTAATAGTACAGAGGAAAGTCAAGATACCTGTGCCACCTCACCTCACGTAGTGCGCGACGCGCACGGTGGCATAGGTATCTGATTAACCGTCTGTTTATTATTCGTAGGTCATAAAAATGCAATTCAAATTCAGTCACGTTTTTCAGTTCATGTCAGTGACTCTACCTCTATGGGCTGAATTAAGTATCGAGTCTCAAGACTACAGACTAGATAGGTAGCACCTCGCACATAACGCGGTTGAGCTTTTTTGAAGTGAAGACTTCTTTAAGCGCGTTGGGCATTTTTTGAAATAAAAAAAAAAACATTGAACTCACTACACTGTTACCGTAACCGACACCTCACGTAATTGCTCAAGTTTTCTCTTCTGTCGGCAGTCCCGCAGTGCCACTGTTTATTTTAAGGGGGGCGCTTGCTAAAGCAAGCCTACAGGGAGCCTACAGGCTCCATCCAGTAGGTCTTTAAACCACTTGCGTACATAACCCCACACACGGTTGGTGGCTTAAGTTTGCTCGTGAGCATGAAGATGCACGCAAAGTAGGATAGTGCTAAGTGTAAATCGTTGAGCAATGTCCAAAAAAACTAAAATTTAACGACAGAAAAATAACGAATATTTATTTACTCGGACAAAAGCAAAAGACATAAAACTAAATATTATTCTTTCTGCTCCGTTTCCTCCAAAAACTGCTGCCTGTGCAAGAGCCACGAGTCGTTGTCCTGAGCGTACTCCTCCTCACCGACGTGCGACATCTCGAACCGCATGACGTCAGTCTCGATGGTCTCGTCGGTCAGCGACGGCACCGAGTCGTGGATGGGCAGCGGCACCGCCTCTTGTGGCAGGAACTCCGCCATGTACGCTGTCACGTTGCGAGCTCGCCATACAGCTATTTTACCTGGTGTGGTCACATGTCATAGGTAAGTAAGTTACATAGGTAAGGCCGCAGTAATAACAGAATAAACGTACTTTTCAGTAAGAAAGAATTCACCCGTACTCGGATTTAAGTTTTGGTTCCGTACCCAAATGGTGCCAACGGGATCCACTAAAAATAAGATAAAGTTAAAAATTGAAGGAAGTCATACTCAAAATGTGTTTTTTCCAGCGTTTTAAAACATATTGTGCGGAGGTACGGAACTCTTCATGTACCTACGAGTCCGATTCGCACTTGACCGGTTTTTTAAACTTAATTATATCGTATAATATCTGCAAGAACCTATGAAACAAACAGAATCAAACCCTCACCTAAAGTCTCATCAATTTCTTCCTCTTCTTCTTCCCCGTGTTCTTCCTTCACATCTTTCTCTTCCTTTTCCTCCTCGCCCTCTCCGAACTCCTCCAACGCGGGATCCTTGATCAGCAAGTAGAAGCCGTGCTGCATGCAGTTGGTGTCGAACACGAAACAGCCGGGGCCCTTCGGCTTGCCTTTGGTCCAGGCGCCGTGGTAGCGCACGCGCGGGTAAATAATCTGCCCTGGACCTTCGATTACACCTATAAATCATTAGGTATAATCAGTCGGTCATCAGTACATCAATACTACATAAAATAAAATAAGTGTTTGGCAAAAAATCTAAATAAAAGATAACAAAAACACAATTTCCTAAAAAAAAGTCTGTGTCTGTTTCTTATTATGACGGGCCTTTCACTGGCAGATGATCATCATCATCGGTCTTTTTTAATATCCACTGCAAGAGCCCGACACTCTCTGTACTACCATCTTGGCCGGAGTATCCAGAAGATTTTGCCTACACTCCACGCTGGCCAGACGGGTTGGAGAGGTCTCATTGATGTTTATAAGCTTTGTTTAGCTTGTGTTTCTAATTCGCCTTCTACGACATCCACGGGAAGACTTGGAGTGGTCCTATTCTACTCTGCCGGAAACCAACACGGCAAATACATCACCTTCAACCCAGGTGCCCATAAATTTAACATTGTACTCCGCAATGAAGTACGTCCCTAGGCCGTGGCGTTTGCCCTTGAACCAGGCGCCTTCGTAGATGTCTCCGTTGGGGTAGTAGTAGGCGCCGAAGCCCTGTTTCAGGTCGTATCTCCAGTCTCCCTCGTACCGCGACCCGTCGGGGTAGATCATCGTCCCCACACCATACTTCATAGCCTTACGCCACTCGCCTGAAATCATTAACCCTTTGAACGCCGCAAGAAAAAAATACAAGCGTGCCTACTACGCCGCCAGTTTATGTGACATGAATGTTAGCGTTTCAGGACAGTTTCCGCTGGACGCCTAAATGTGTCCACAGCGGTCAAAGGGTTGAAAAAAATATGACAACAATATTTTCAGGTCCTATACCTACTAGTCTATGTTTAAATTTTTGTAAGCATTATTATACGATTCTTACACAATTAAGACCCTTAAATCTAAAAACACACATACAAAAAACACAATACAACGGCGCACTTATTCCGTGGAGGGATCTCTACTAGACGACTAGCGATTGAGAGCATATATTAACTTATTTGAAGGGTGGAAAGATCTTTTACATATTTATTTATTTATCACACTTTGATGTTTCAAAGTACTATATACTTTTAACAAATGGCAGACCAGTCATAGGGAATAACAGCGAAAATTGTGCGGTGCAAAAAAGTAAACATCCCACTCCTGAGCCCTGACTCTTCTAAAATAAAGAATAATCTAGAAAAGCATGGGAAGCTGTGATACTTCCGACGACCTTCTGAGCAACGCAAAAATAAAATGGCCCATGGAGTATTTAGCTTAAAGCTAAGCTGAATCGTCCTTGTGCTGGCTATCACTATTAACTTCTCAATAAGACATAATTTACCGACCTTCGTAGCGAGAACCGTTTTTGAACACGTAGAGGCCACGTCCGTTCCTCATGCCGCGGCAGTAGCAGCCCTGGTAGTAATCCCCGTTGGGCAGTACCGCCCAACCCTCCCCGTGGCGCTCGCCGTCTGCATTGCGACCACCTACATAAATCTGTAGAGCAAACACGCGATTCTGGATATTGCTGCACTAAAATGACCGGCGTTATGTGTCTTACGACGGGCTACTCGCCTTAGTTTAGAAGTATTTATAAAAGACAGAAAAATGCAGAGCTATTTATATATGAACCCATTTATACATTATCTAATTTGTACACACCTACTACTGGTTTTCTTCTCTTTTTCTCTCCAGGGTTTGCTGGAAGAGATTTCTTATGAAATAAGCAGTAGGTACCTACTTTCTTACTTTGATTGTTTCTGTGTTTGTCTTTTGTGTACATACATTTCAAATATGTATTAGATAAATATTACTTTACACCGATAGTGTCGATATCTTCTGGACCCTCACCCTTTTCTTCTGCCATTTTTATTTTATTTTATATTATTCTGTACTATATTTTATTCTTAGTGTGCAAAATAATGAAAAATCTTTTTACAGTTCTAGTGGGTACTCGTACTATCAAATGTCACCAAATGTCATGTTAAACTTCAATGCCAACCCCCGTTTTGCCGTCGGCGTAGGTATGTACTGAGGTATGTACTGATGTCAAAAAGTATTGTAGTTGGGGAAGGTACATCCGGTACATTATAACTCTTTGATTGTAAAAATGGATACCTACAGTATTCATTAATAAACCGGCCAAGTGCGAGTTAAACTCGCGTGGAGGGTTTCGTACAATTGATTGAATTCTTATAGGTTTACCTGTAATCTACAAGCAATGAACTATATTTTGTATTTTTTTCAAAATTTTAGGCTCAGTAGTTTCAGAGATCAGGGGGGAATGGTCAATTTTCGTCTTTTTTCATGAATAAAATCAAAACTATACATTTTAAAATAATAACAAAAATATATTTGAGATCCTCATAACGAGCTCTTTCATTTGATATATGATACAGTAAGGTTTGCAAAACTTTTTTTTATTTCCTAATTTGTCCCCCGAAAATGACCCTTATTTAAAAAAAAATATTTATTTACTTTGCACATATGTGTTTGGGTCATAGGATTACAACATTCTACCAAATTCCACCTGATTCGGTCCAGTAGATTCGGAGCAAATTGGCTGTGACAGACAGACGCACGAGTGATCCTTTAAGGGTTCCGTTTTTTCATTTTTTGTACGGAACCCTAAAAAAAACTAGTGAGCGTGGCGGGTGTAGAGATATATTGGAGGTTACATTCCAAGCTCTTTGGGTGGGAGCAGAGATGTTGGAGGTCTATCCTTTCTTGCTCTTAGGGCGGGAGACTCGAATTTGCTCAAACACCGTTTTTTTTATAATTTTAAATACTCGTACGTACCTAATTAGCTCAATGCTGCCGTGATTATTTAAACTCGATATACTCTCGTGTATTGATTATTTAATCTCTATAAGTTAGTTAGTCTCAGTTAAGGTGCTCGCTCGACTTGAATCTGGAGTTTGCCCTTCAATGTCAAGATATCTATATTTACGTCAGGAGGACCGTTGAGTCATTTGAAAACCACAGGTAAGTACTCAGCATCATCCTACTCATCTTCCAGTACACCTCTCTCACAGGAATAGCCTATGATTAGGCTAAATACTCCATGTCTGTATGATATCAGGAACATCTACCTACAGGGAAAGGAGCACAGTACCAGCTGCAATTTACCTATTCTTGCTAGAAGAAAGGAGAACAAGGTGTAATAAAACAATACAATGTATTATGTAAACGGGATATTTATTACTACTTATAAGTTATTTTCAATAAATTAAATAATAAAAAAAGATAAAGGAATTAATAGTTGATAGCAAAGGCCAGATTTACCTATAGCACAGAGCATAGCACTGCTTGAAAATGATATAAGAATGTACCTATAGAAAGCATGGTCAAATAAATAGAGTTTTTAGGAAAATACCTATACAAGTACATATATTCACTAGGAATTGTAACCAGTAGCCAGGGATCACCAACTCAAAGGCGCGAAAAATGGTAGGCGATGGAAACTGCGTTAGTAGATTTGTATGATACCCAGGATAATGCCCATTCCCTCGATCGACGACTACGATCTACACGGAATTATAAAAAAAAACCTTTATATAGACTTGTGAACACGCTGTTAGTCGAAAAAGGGTAAGTAAGTACCCATATCAATTCAAACAATCAGAAAAAGTCTGCAAAGTATCTGTACAAAATATAAAATCAAATATTTTTTATTTTATATTCTTATTTATTCAGAAGGTACCTTTCCGACTATCGTCGAAATTGAGTATGTATTAATAAAATTTAAAGATTTAACTGTATTGTAAATACTGATTCTTACAGCTCTATCGTAATTATCTCATACTTTTATTAATTCATAGGCAAGTTGTCACAGATCGTAAGAATATTTTTGTTATTTTAAATTAATTAATTGTAAGTTAATATTTTTATTATGCATGATATTAGGCTCAGACAAGAACGGCGGTTTAAAATCTGACTAGAAGTATTCGGCAAAATATAACAAAAGGTCAACTACGCAAATCAACAAGACGTGTGCTGGTGGACTGTGCAGCATATAATGACCACTTTCTTTTGGCAGTCCATTGAAACAAAATCTTTTTTAATTTAAGTTCATACCTACTTAAATCTAGGTTAGATCTTTTAAAATACAAATAAAACAATTGTAGACTTTTCAATCGTACCTGTACTCGTAGCAAGTACACTTTCAGAATGAAATTGGATATTGTAATCACAGTCGTAGCAATGGAATTTAATTTATAGCCTCTTAAATAGGTAGTTAAGTTTATAGATTATTTTTCAAATAAATAAACGAAATCAAAAGTATTCTCTTTCAAAACATGCTTAAAGTGTGTAGGCACTTATGTACTTACACAAATACATATGATTGGTAGTTTAAGTCCGTACCTAAATTTTACCTAGGTACAGTGCTGCCCCATTTTAAATGAATCATTTCAAAGAAAACGGAGACATCTTAAAATTTTGTATGTATGTAAGTATGCCCTTAATAGTAGTACGAACGTTAGTGGATAAATGAAAACGCGCGTACAAGTAATGAGAATCAGTCAGTAAACAGAAAAATCCAATTTTGACTAGTATTTCGCAAGCCCTCGTAAGCAATTCTTATTTATTTATTTATTTAATCTTTTTTGTCCATCAAATACAAATTGTATAGAACAATAGTAAACAGTAATAATTCTTCTTCTTCATCTTAGCGCATTTCTGGTTACATGCTCAGCTTTGCTGCTTCTAAATATAATATGCATGTCAATGCTCACCCAAGGATGCCTAAGACCTTGCGAAGTGGAGAAGAAATAGCCGGAACAGTTTAAACGGGAAATGCATACTTGGGAATGCAGATGTAGAACACGATGTTTGTGCTAAGTTCTTTAGTCGCCTCTTACGACATCCACAGTCCACAGGAAGAGATGGAGTGGTCCTATTCTAGGCAGGAAACCAACACGGCACACTTGTTAGCAATTAATGTAGTACTAGAATTTACATACAAATAACGATATTTCTTTTTTTTCCTAAATGGAAACCGACGTAGACTTTTTATATTTTTTTAGCATGTTTAGTCCATGATACTTAACTAGTACTTTCTATAAAAAATGTATTGAAAATAGATAAAAAATTTTCGTCCTCCCATACAAAAAATGCTCAGCGCTAAAAAAAATTTTTTTTATCGTTTTTCGTTAATTGTTGTTATGGAAAGTAGTTCAATATCATGGACTGAACTTACTCCAAAAATTTGGCTGGTGGTTGAAAGTCAACCTGTATTAGTGGTATTTTTATAATAAAGCCGGCTTGAGGAGGCCTTGATTAAAAATATATATTTTGTCCGCTTTTACATTTATCCACTTCGAACATTACCTACTCGTATCTGAAATCTACGTTATCCTACACTTACATCTATTTTGTACTCTTCGGTTTATTTGTATGTCAGGAAAGCTTTAAGTTAACAGTAGATACCTGTTTGTATCAAAATATTGAGAGCTACATCGTACGTATCGATAAACAAGGCCAAGCACAATCGGTTTTGTAGGTCACCCAACTCGTCTCACGACCTCGATCAACTCGGTTTAAACTGGAGTTGATATTGCACTTCACAATGCCGCGCCGTCAACACAATTTACACCATTTTGACACGAAGAAAGTCTATTAGAATACCAATGCACATAGATACAGTAATCTAACGCGGCGGAGCCTGTGGAGGTGCTTCCTCGAGCTTGCCCCACACAACGTTGCACATCTCCCTGACGAGCGCCTGCTCCCCCGAGTCTAAGTCCGGGGCGGGTCTTCTTCGCTCTCGCTCCACTCTTTCTCTAACCTCTAGCACTTGGAGCGCGCGCACGACAGCTTCAGGGCGCTCGTTGACTGCTCCACCAAGTCCCTTTTCGGCTTCTAGCCGTCGAACCTTCTGCTCTAAGTCTCGCACATACTGCACGGTTCGTTCAGCCAGCTGCGGGTGCGTGAGCGTGGCCGGGGGCGCGGCGCGCGGCACCTCGTCCACGTTGGTGCCGCTGCTGCTGCCGTCCCCGTCGTCTCTCTCGCGGCCGGCCGTTCTCCCACAACTCACACAAGTGCTTCTCTCCCGTTCTTCATCCAAATACAGACAAAGCTCTTTCAACTCCAAGTTATCGCGTATCAGCTCTTGCTGTTTGTCATCCAACTCTCTGAGTTTATTTTGGTACGCGGACACCTCTTGCCGCATCACTGACGCCGTGTACCGCCCGAACCTTTGCCACTCTCGTGCTAACTTCCTACCTTTTTGACGGTCGTCGTCCAAAAAACAACACAAGTCACGCAACTCTTGATTATCGTCACTGAGGCGGCGATTGGCTTCCTTCAATGCTTTGATTTCATCTAAAAATGCTTGGATCTGTCGCCTTTGATCAGTAGAAGCTCTAGGTCCTTCTGTATCTACGCGTTTGGTGAATTTTAGCATATCGGCTGATCTCCTATGTATTTGTTCTTCCTCAATGTTTCTCTGCGTGCGCTGGGTGTCGTCGGCACTGCGGGCGCGGGCTGCGGGCTCCACGGGCTCGTGCACGATGGCTTTGGTGATCACTTCGGCTGACGGGCGCAGCACGCGCAGCGCTCCCGGGGGCAGCGGGTAGCCCGGGGGGTAGCCGGCCGGGTACTTCACAAACGGCACTGATCCGCTGGGATACGAACCTTGCGCGGCGCCTGGAGCTCCTATTGGATATTGAATTTTAGTTGGATCAATCGCTTTGCCTGCGTACGGAGGTTTGAACTCTTTGGCGGCCGCCTCCCCAGTGACTAGTTTCTGGCCACCTGCGGCCGACGGAGGCGGATGATACCGCGGAGGAAAGTTGACCGGTTCCGAGCCCTGTTTACCTAGTTGTTGTTTCTGTTTACTAAACTGTGCTGCGTTCTGATTGATTGACATTGTCGTTGAAGCAAGTTCGCAGTGTTCAGCTCAGTGGACGCATTTCCAATTTTTTCTTTGTCATTTCCAAATCAGCATTGCATGTTCGCGAAAGCCAAAGGCGGCATGAGTTCAACGATTGGTCCTTGAATGAGCGGAGGTGGGGGACACCGCCGGCCGCGTAGGCTGCGGCCCGTGGCATTCGCGCAATCAACTAGATCGTATTGTAATCGGTGACGAACAACTTTGTACCACTTTAGCGCAAACTTTTAACCTTTATCTTTTATTGAGTTTGAACGTGGATTGTTTTTGTCAATACGTGTGATTGAATGAGTAAATGTTCGCGATTAGAATTTCGGCGCGGGCGACAGGAGCGCGCGCGGAGCGCCAGTGTCGAGACTGGCGCAGCCTCGCACACCGCGCTACCTGCGGAGGCTCCCGCGCCGCTCCGTCCCGCTCTACCATGGCGTCTTACCTGTGTGAAAAAAACACTGAACACGCACACATACAACTTCTACCTGCTATACTAACTACCACCTACCTAGCGATGACTCCATTAGCTTTTCTCAAATGTTAGTAAAAATGAGAGTAAGCACGATATACAAGTATTTCAAATTTGGAGGCGCATGTTTAAGTTATATGAATTGTAGAATTATACTCAAAAATCATCTAAAAATATCTAATTAAAACGTAAAACATAGCCGTGTCAATTTAGAATGAAATAGAATATAATTATTTACGTTTAAGCCCACGAATCGCTCAAGAGGCTCGTTGATGTCTTTTCTTTACGTTTCTTGCGAAAATTTCAAATAAGCTTTTAGTGGCCTCTACTAATTATGGGTACCTTCATTTTATATTCCATAGTACTTTGTTTGTTTGTTTATAAAGCTTTATTGTACACAAAAGAGAAGCAGATATAAAAACAGAAAAGTAAACATACAACGGCGGACTTATCCCATATAGGGATCTCTTCCAGTCAACCGGCTAGTAATTGGGAGGAATGTTTAACTAATACGAGTTTGGGGCAGAAGTGGCTAGTACAATAATAAAGTATATAAGATGAACAAAATATATATATAAATATAAACCTAGACATATAATGCTTTATTACACTTTGCACCTTACTTGAAGGAAATAAACAATATGTGAACTAAAATAACTTTGTCTCTCGGTAAGAATCTAATCTTACAGTCAGGTTATCAGGTACCTTTAACTCTGGTATACGGGGTATACCTCTAAAAGGCTTTATAACTTATTTGTTTTTATCAAATTTCTATGATATTTTTTTGAACATTATTAGACAATATCATAAAATCAATATCGCATAAATCGTACAAACAGGATCTAACAAAATATACTCAGTCTCTATGATATTGAAAAACTTTCCCTAAGGAACATATATCGAAATATGAAAAAATATTTTTGGCCTCTAGAGTTAGTAGTACCTATGAAAAGCCAAAAAATATTTTTCATATTTCGACATATGTTCCTTGGGAAAAGTTGTCACTATCACGGACTGAGATTAACCCTTAAAATAGTTTCAGTATAGTTTATTAGACGTTATACAGAGTCAAACAAAATATGTACAATACCCGGCACATAAGTTGACCCAAAATGGCGGTCACTGCGCACACTTTTTCCTCTAATTATACCTGCGCAGAGCCGTCATTTTGGGTCAACTTATGTGCCGGGTATTGTAGGTATATTGAGTCTAAGAAAATATACAAGTTGACCGATCAGCTGATCCAAGTTATTATGGAAAGCAAAAATCACGCGTGAATTTAAGTGCATAAATATGAGCATGCGAATCTATAGTTCTTACATTCTCATCTTACAGAATTAAATTAATTAAATATCAACCAAAGGTAAAGCCTAACATTTTGCACGATTACGCTGAGCATAATAAATACAGTACAAACAAAGCATATGTCTACAGCAGCAAGGTTAATTTCCACGCCACTTCCACCTTTATGCTTTGGGGACAGTGGCGAAATTGCGATAGGCTGATGTATCGTTGGTTGTTTTAACCCCTCCTGGCTCTTTGGCAGCGCGAGTCCTCTGTTCTACGCGCGGCGAACAGTGGTTGTGCAGTGACTCGGTGAGCAAGGATGGCGCTTGCGTGGGCGCACGTGCTGGCGGTAGCCGCGGCGTTGCTGACATACGGTGAGTCTTACTCTTGCTAAACTCGGGGAAATCTGTTTGCGTGACAATTTTCGCAAGAACTATGTAATTTATATATGTTGCCATATCACCTTATTACGAGTATAAAACTAGCGTGTAGGTACTATGTGTGTGTGACATAGCTTATTTCAAAAACCCTTGGAAAACTTTTTGCATATCATCTGGAACTCTTTTCCTAGTTTGCACGATCGAAATTACTTTTGAAATAAAAATTTTTTGCGAGACATCGTGGAGCTTACATAACAAAATAAATGTAAAAATGGGAGCCGAGTTCAATACACAACGTGTAATTGAAATATGCGCAATAAATCGAACCACGGGCTAGATACAATAGATCTACTAGAGCTTCATCATCCCAGTCCTTCTTCCGCTTACTGCTGAGCATAGGCCTCTCTTCGTCGACGCCACCCATCTCGGTCTGACTCTACTGCTCCCATCCTGGTGATATTGGCAATACTAGATCACTAAAGTGTAATATGTATATTATAATAACAAGTCAAAAACCCAAAAATAATTTGACATTCCCATACAATTTACCCGGCCGGCTGTACAGTGTACACTTTTGTGTGGAAATGTCGATTTATTTTTTGTGTTTTTGACTGTTATATTGTACTTATGTATTCTGTGCTGTTATTTTACTGTAGTGATCTAGTATAGTCCGTAGATTAATAACACATATTTTAACTATTCGTTGTATACAATATGTTGGGTCTAACAAAATAAACTGAAATTATTTTAAGGGTGGATTCAGTCCATGATACTGAACAACTTTCCCCAAGAAACATATGTCGAAATATGAAAAATAAATATTTGGCCTCCCTTATAAGTTGATCGATCAGCTGATCCTAATTTCTATGAAAAGCCAAAATTTATTTTTCATATTTTGATATATGTTTCTTGGGAAAATTGTTCATGGACTGAACCTAACCGAATTCACCCTTAAAGCCGTACCTGAATTTTCCGGGGTCCAGTGCTGCCCTCATTTAAAATAAATCATTTTAAAGAAAACGAAGACATCATTTAAAATTTTGCTGCTACCAATTCCTAGATAACCCTTCAAAGTCAAAGATAGTAGCAAAATTTTAAAAAAATGTCTTCGTTTTCTTTGAAATGATTTATTTTAAATGGGGGCAGCACTGGACCCCGGAAAATTCAGGTACGGCCTTAAAATAGTTTAAGTATATTTTGTTAGACGTTATATTAATGTGGTTGTCGACTTCAGCGACCAAAGAATTGAGATCTAGATGAGTGTCAAGTTCTGTAGGCAATCCTAAAATTAATAATAGGAAACTAGGAACGTATTCATAAAATCTATAGAACCTCAACATTTGACCAGTCTTCATAATTATCTTTTATCAATGCCATCCCGAACCTGCCTGCCCAGAATGGTGATTATGCGCAAGTCCTCCTTATAATAGGAGAGGCCTCAGCCTTAGTACAGCTGTGAACTGATAACTGGCAAAGAAGAAAGTAAACAACGACACCCGAAGCTTTCCATCGCTGTAGAAATCATTTTGTGAGTGGAATATGTATGTGATTCGTGAGACCCATTCGCTAATATTCATTTCACTTCCGAGTTGTCATTTAAACTTAAATCCGATAGATCAGAATGGTGTAATATTACGTGTTATGCAATGTGATGTTTGTTTATCTAAGAAAGTAGACCTTTTTTTCTGTTCTAATATTATTAAGGCGTGTTTAATAAGTATACCCAAGACTAATTAACATATTTTTATCAAAAAAGGCCTCTAATTATGTGTTGGCTTGGAATAATACAAACTAATCTCTATGATAGCCTAACAAAGAGCCGAGTTAAAAGCCGTTTTCAATGATTTAAAATAAAATTATCAATATAAATTATTTTTGGAAATAAGTCGATTATTAATTTTATTAAAAACAAAAGGCTGACAAAGAATGAGGTGCTAAATTGATCTGAGGCTTTCTTTATTCACTGTCTGAGGTGTGTATAAATAGAATTTGATGTCTTCCCCTGGCCAGAAAGTGACTTTTACGCATACGTAGAGGGCGCAAAACACACTTTTCGGCCCGGATAAAATAATATTATGAAAATGGTATTGCTCTATTGCTGACCAATTGTATTGTACAGATTATTCTTTTTATACCTGTTAAACGACTCTTTATTTCAATTAGAGTTTTGAGTAAACTAATAGTGAAATGGAATACAGCACAGTACATTTGTCATCATATCGATTGACATCTTTACAGACACCTTGGCTCAAAGGAACCCCATCAAGGAAGCGCTATTGCTGCACAGCGACAATTTCACCAACGTCTCCTTCGAGGACTGCGTGTGGAAGCGAGACCGGGAGCCCTGCCCCGACCCCGACGTCTACCTGAATCTCTACACGGAGGCCAAACCTGAGAAGAAAGTCGTAAGTAACTCGTTAGCAATGCACATTTCCTATGTCGAAGTCAGGTATCTTTTAGCAGCTTGAAAAGCTCGGCAGCCACGGAGAAACAACATTGAGCTTGTCCCAGACCAACCAGATACACCAAGTAAGTGCTACCTGCCGAGAAAAGAAAACTTTAGAAGGAGGTGCAAGTTATATAAGTAATTAATTTATTATAATATATAAAAAAGTTTACGATTATGTTAGTTAAACTATTTAGTTGAACATAAATAGGTACATAAGTTTGAAGTTGAAAAGCCTTCGTCTGTCCTGGTATGGCCACTGAACAGAACACCTGTCGAGTCGTAATTGGTTGTAGATAGAAGTAATAGGACGCATTTATTACAGAGCCTACAATGATGAAGTCTTACAATATCAAAGTACTTTTGGAAAAAAAAACATGTCAAACTTATTTAAATTTAATTCTGCAACTATTTTATTTATTTATTTATTTGTTTTAACTTTATTATACCAAATACAATTTGTATATCACAATAATAAAATAAAAGCATTATCCGACCCGACAGCCAAATTTTGGGATGTTAACTTTAAAAAATGTAAGACTTAAAAGTATTATATTAAAACTTAAAACTTTAAAGTATTTTATTTTATTATACTTCCATGAATTAAAGTGGGATAAAGGAAGGAAGAAGAGATTACTTATACTTCCATGCGTGTTTGGAAGTGAAGAAAAAATGTAGAATGTACCAGCTGCTTCTCTTCCTGTGCAGGTCGTAAAAGATGACCGAGGGAACGTACGTATAGCCGGGCCTCTACATAGGCGGCGGGCTAGCTACCTCACGCTATTGCCGATTGTGACCCTTGACTCTGTATCTATTATTATTATCCATGTAGATAAACCAAAACGTTGACCCTAAAATCTACAACCTTTGGCATTTTTTCGGTCCAAGTTTAGATACCTAACTACCTACTCACACTAATTTCATAACACAATTTGTAATTTTAATATCTAATGAAGTCAGATAGTTTCCTTACTTACCCTAAAAATATCGAAATATGTTATTTTTTCTGCTTTCCATACAATCTTGGATCAGCTGATCGGTCAACTTGTATGTATGGAAAGCCAAATAATATTTTTCGTTTATGTTCCTTGGGGAAAGTTGTTTAGTATCATGGACTAAATGTATACCCATAAAATAGTTTCAGTATAAGTATTTTGTATATTTAGGTATTTTGTTAGGCCCTGTAGATAGGTACTTATCTATACTAATATTATAAAGAGGAAAGATTTGATTGTTTGTTTGTTTGTTTGCATTGAATAGGCTCCGAAACTACTGGACCGATTTAAAAAAATATTTCACCACTTGAAAGCCACACTATCCCCGCCCGAGTGACATAGGCTATGTGTGTACCACGGGCGAAGCCGAGGTGGACAAGTGGAGTATTTAATAAAAATGAATGTTAAGGCCCCATTCGTAATGCTAATTTATCTCGCGTGCACGAGCCATTGTGTTCACAATTTTCCCACGCGTGTGCGCAGTTACTTTACTTACATCTCCACGGAATGCATTTGCTTTAACTTTTATTGGATGTAGAGGAATTTCCTATGAGGAAATGCTTTGAAGGGATTAAGCGTGCAAAACATCGCATGTGAAAGAATCAACAATTTCATTTGATTGACTTTTTAAATAAAATCACCTTTTTGATTGAACAAAAAAATCAAATGATTTTATACATTTGATTTTTTGTATGTTTTATATATGGCCCATATTGTTGATAATAAAAAAGTAATAAATACATATTACGGACAAATCACACAGATTGACCTGGCCCCAAAGTAAATTTTAAAAGTCTTCCCCAAGTTTTTCAAGGCCTTGAAAAATCTGTTTTTCGACTGTTTTCGCCTTAGGGTCGAATAATAGTTACAGCTTTTTTTTTTGTCGATTCAGTTTTTTTTAAAATTTTAAAAATGCCGTAAGTATGGGAAAACCTAAGAAAAATCATATTTTTTCTCGCGTGAAGGTTTTTATACTCACGAGGTCTACAGCTCACATAGCCTGTCCTTCCACTCCAACCAACTAAACCTACCAACTGAAACTGATCAACTATTTTTCTATCTCAACGATACAAACTTGTTAGTTGGTCCGATAGGAATATTTTATTAATTCAAATTTTTCCCATCCACACACCTTAAGGCCGTATCTGAATTTTCCGGGGTCCAGTGCTCCCCCCATTTAAAATAAATCATTTCAAAGAAAATGGAGACATTATTTAAAATTTTGCTACTACCAAGTTCTAGATAACCCTTTAAAGTATTTTATGAACTATTGTTTACAGTTTAAAGTAAGAACGTTAAGCTTTACTACGCACATTTGCGAAAAACGGCCACTTTTGGCCTTAAAACTGATCAACTAGACTAGTCACGACTTTAGTAATAGTCGCCTTACTTCAAAAATATAACCACTTGCACAAATGACAAAATAGTTAAGTACATAATCCTGAGTATCAAAAGATATGAGTTTCCATTTCAACGACAATAGAGAGTGCATTACTGAGGTGCATTAGTCAAATTTTACATAGGTACTTAAAAATTGTAGTTTTTAATTGTTACAAAAAGAAAACTCGACCGGCTTTCATTGTCAATGTAAGAATGAGTGAAGCAAGTAATCCACAGCCGGTTTATAGTTTGTTATTGTAATTGTTTTGCACGAATAGCGTTAACGACCAGCGGTTATGTAAATTAATAGCAGAATACTTATGTACAAACATTTCAATATAAGCCATAAAGCTTAGAAGTTGTTCCAGTAGACTGCCAAGTTATGGGGTTTTTTACTTACATACGTACATATGTCTAATTTTATGCGCGCATTCTAATTTACAGCTTTAAAAAAGTGTACATGCTTTTTTTTGGACGAAATTTTTGATGTTTTCTTTTGTCTTGTTTTTAATATAAGGATTTAGTAGGTACATTTGAAGATTCAAATAAGTAAGTTTGTGATACCTATCTTAGCTAGATATAAGTACATACCTAAGTAGATATAGGTACTTACTTGTTTTATGAATGAATTCAAACAGACTGTTACGTCATTATCCCTAATGGGGCAAACAGAGACAGGACAGACAGAATCCAGGGTTGCAAGGCCACTTTTAGGGTAATGGTGGAAAAAGAAATCAAAAAGAACTGTTCTGTAAAAAATTCTTCCCATGCCCACACATTATCAGTGCTAGTTCATCAAAATTCTGAATTCCCAACTCGTAAGTGGGTTACAATAAAAACAATGAGTCAAAAGGTTTGTCCGCGGTCGCGGTCGCGACCGTGGCGGAGTCCCGATGAGGACGACTAGCGGTAACTCGGACGCATTCCTATCGGTCGCGGCGGCCGCAGACGTACCTTACATTGTAATGCTGACAAAAGTGAAAATTTAAATATATAAGTACTTACTCTACAGTAAAAGTAAAGTAGACACAGTCATTTGAGACTGTTTCGGTTAAAACGTTTTACTTATTCAAGAATCATGACACGCCAACTGCGACAAAGTAAGTAGGTATGCGTTCCGTAATCCATTTCACAACGAACGGAAAAGGTTAATACATAGGTACTCGTGCCTACCCCATCTATTATAGGCAACAGAGTATATAGACGGTCCAGCAGAGCAGATTGCGGTGTAACCTAGTAACAAATAATAACGGTGTAGTGTACGATACCGGCGCTGAACTGAACGGCACACAGCACCTTACATAGACTTCGTAAGTACATATCTATCTACTAGTCTACTTGGTGAATTCTATCCATTTTGGCACCAAATGGGATCGTCCGCACTGATGGCAAGCGATCTGATGGCTTGTCCTTGGTCCCGTGGAGGCAGGGTAGATTTGGGATGCCACTTAAGTAGATACTCTAGCACCTTCACACTTGCCTGCAACGTCTAACCTTGGTGAAGCGGCGGCTTGTACCTATTGCAGAAGCTGCCGAAAAGGAAATACTGCGGGTCTGAGAGACGGTTGGACAAGACAAATGAAATTTAAAAAGGCGCTGTTTCATTCCTGAAGATTTATCTCCAGGAATGAAGCAGCGCCTAAAGAAGAAGGGAGACGGTTTTATCTTTCTACCATTCGCAGTGGAGACGATAGGATCTCTGATAGGGGCTCTGAAGCAAAGATATGTTTAAGTACATCACAACGCGCTTCATCGAGGCAAGTGATGACCCAAGAGCTGGCAGCTTTTTCGCTCAGAGAATAAGTCTCGCTATACAGCGAGGAAATGCTGCCAGCATATTGGGTACGTTGCCTTGATGTGGTGCGTTGGAAGATATATTTTATTTATGAAAATGTATATTATAATTTTATTATGTTTTCTTTTTAAATAAAGACAATGTAAGACTATATTACATCTATTTGACCGTGCTTTCCAGGTGGACTTATCGAGCGAGGACTGGCTGCGGCAGAGTGGGTGGGAGCCGTCGCATGAGACTATCTTGCTCATCCACGGGTACGCAGGCGGCGACGACACGCTGCCCATCACAGTACTGCGAGATGGTAACGCATCCAAACACAACCCAAAACCAATAGCAGAACGAGATTAAAACTTTGATATGGGCGAGTTAGTTTTACAAGGCATTTTATGACTAAAATGTAGAGTAAGGGCGTCCGCTACCTGCGGGTAATGGAGTGGCGACCATGGGCCAATAAGCGAGGTAGAGGACACCCAGCAATGCGTTGGGTAGACGATATTAAGCGTCACGCAGGCCGCAAATGGATGCAGGTGGCAAGGGAGAGACACAAATGGAATGATATGGAGGAGGCCTATGTCCTGAAAACGATAACATAGAGGCTGCTATGGATGGATGGAATTAAATAAATGTAAAAGTGTATTTCCTTGTCTGTCTTTTACATTAAAACGAAGCCACGGAACGCCATGTGATTTTTGGAAAATACTTTAAATGTTAGCCACATTAAAAGTACTAATAAATAAGCATATTACCCCGATTTTTCATCTCGTTATCAGCTTCGTTTCTCCAGCGAAAGTTATGTAGCTATAAAGACTGTCGCATTCTCGTAAAGTTGGCGCTAAAATCCCGTCAGAGTGAAAGTGGAAGCGTGTTATCCTGCAAATTGCAGAGCGCAGGCGCCGCTTTGATGTTGCAGTCGGTGCAACGTGCACTCAGCTTTCTCCGCATTGCATATCATTGCATAGGTCAACGACTCATGCACACCTGCTAGTAAATGTAAGTAAATATATCCTGATGCTATTCGGTGTCAGAAGTTCATGAGTAGGTATGTGTTAATGGCTGCCTGACCTTCCACAGCTTTTATTATCTGTGTGATATCTATTTAAAGAGGTTTTGCCAGCAATGAATTGGCCTGTCGGCTACTTAGTGGCTTCAGTCTTCACGTCAGCATTTGACCACTCTATTATTTTTTGTGATTTTCGCTTGATTGTAACTAAAGACGACTCAATGTTGATAAATATACCTACTCGGCATCCAGGGTAGAACGAAGAAGCGATTAGTAATGAGAACGAATCCTGTAATAGACGGGCTAATGCTGGCCCGTGTCTCTACAATGTACTTGATGACCCGGAAAGCTAATAACGCGATTACGCGATACGGACGAACGGACTGATTTTAAATTTAAATTATATGATAAAATAGAATTAAAGAAATAAAGCAGGACCCAAAAAAAACAGCGTTTTTTTGTGCAGCGTACCTCCGCCGGGGCGGCTACAACGTGTTGATGCTGGACTGGGGCGCGCTATGCCAGCCGCCGTGCTACGTGGCTGCCGTGCACAACCTGCGGCCCGTGGCGCGCTGCGCGGCCGAGTCGCTGGGCGTGCTGCGGCGCGCCGGCCTGCGCCCCGACCGCCTCACCTGCGTCGGACACTCGCTGGGCGCGCACCTCTGCGGCATCATGGCCAACTTCCTGTCCTTCAGGCTCAATAGGATCATTGGTAAATGATTACTTATACAATACGCGTGTACTTAATTGACATACTTAATACGTAGTAAATTGAACTGCGGGTGGTACCTGATAGTATTTGTACATACTAAATCATTATAGTCATCATCATCCGAGCGTATACCCGGTTGCATTCTCAGCGGTAACGCTTCAGAGCCCGGGGTCAGCTACCTACTCTTAAGTGATTTGACGAGGTTACTGGTTTTTACACAGAGTGAGCCGTTTGACCTTCGCAATTTAACCCAAAGGGTTGACCAGAAACAATCCTAGGGTAGGTTTAAACAAACGCTAGATGGCGTTCGGGACTCAAGGCTCTACGTGCCTTCCGAAGCACGGAATCATCTTTCTTATCGGGTAATCAGGTGATTCAAGCCTGCAATATCCTAACCAAACTGAAAACAACTTTTCACAAAGTATGCTCCCCAGTGTGATTTGAACCTGAACACGACCTCCGGCTCACAAGGCAAACTTGACCACTGGACAACGAAGGCATTCAATTAGCACGCTTATAACAATTTTTATAAATTTGTGTGTTGTTCAGCCATTTAGCGTTAAAAAATTGTCCAGGGTTGGACCCGGCGCGACCGCTGATCCGGTCTGCGCCGGCGCTGCGGCTGGACCCGGGCGACGCGCGCGCCGTGCACGTGCTGCACACCAACGCGGGCCGCTACGGGGAGGCCGCGCGCCTCGGGCACGCCGACTTCTGCCTCAACGGCGGCCGCAGCCAGCCCTACTGCGAGGACACGCCCAGTAAGTCTATTGTTTTTTTTATGTGTACTTAAGACACTTAAGCAGCTAAGAATAAGTAAATCCATGGGTTGGGGAGGTCGCTTCGATTTGTAGTTGTAACCTAAAACTGAAATGACGATGAACAGAAAGCCCTGACTTTCAAGCGTTTACCCCCAATAACTATTAAACGACTGAACCAATTTTCATCAAACATAGCCAAGAACCACCGCAAGGGAGCTTGCTTTCACGTAAAAAAACCGCATCAAAATCGGTCCATCGGTTCGAAAGCTAGGAAGACACAGACACAGACAGACATTAGCGTCAAACTTATAACACCCCTCTTTTTTGTTGGGGGTTAAAAAAGAACTTTGGCGGTAGTAGGTAAATACTGACGCACATTTCTAATATTGCAGACGAGGCGCTGTGCAGTCACATCTGGTCCATCTGCTACCAGGCGGAGTCGCTGTTCAGGCTGCGCGCCGCCGCGCCGTGCGGCCGGCGCTGCTCGGTGCGCGCGCCGCCCGGCCGGGCTGCCGTGCTGCCCGTGCCGCTGGGGCAGCCCGCGCCCATGACGTGAGACATTCCGTACTACGTAGCCCGTGCGGCCGGCGCTGCCGAATCATGTTTGCACCCCCACCCGGTGGGCACCGCGGTGGCACTGATGGGGCCAACTGTATATAGGCACAGAATACGTAATAGTATCAATACACGTGTTAATGAAATAACGCAAAACCTCTCAGTTAGTGTGTGACCTTAGCCCACGAAAATGAACAACTTTCATTCTACAACTTTCACGAAATCCAAAAAAAATTTGAATTTTCATACAAACTGATCAGTTGATCGAGTCAATTTGTAAGAAAATCAGAATTTTATTTCTGGCATTTTTTTTTGTTGTAAAACAAAAGTTGTCCAGTTTCATAGACTGAGATACAACCTGAGAGGTTTTGCGTTATTTAATAAACTCGTAGATATTATCTGAGGCCCCGACGCAGGGTTAATCTAGCATTTTCTGCGAGACAAGGCCATCTTATTTAGCGCTTCTAAAGCGCACTCCCACCGAGCCACCGAACTTCTCATGATCACATCTCCATGTTAGCCCACCACCTTGATTATGAATCCATTATTGCGAAATACACCCGTCTAAAGCCCGTCCACACCCGGCTGAAGTTGGCTAAAACTTCTTTCACCTGACAGAACTATATCTGTCCCATTTTAGCGCGTTCCGGTTGCTGCGGAGCCCGAGCTTTTTGGCTTTTTTCTTCTCCAGTTTGTAAGGTCAAGCCCCGGACTCCAAAGCAGCATATTTATCCAAACGAGAACGCGCTAAAAGGAAATGAGAAATTGACGAATAATTGGTGTTGTCCTCAGAGCATCGGGGGCATACTGTGTGGAGGACTTAACGACGCCGTTCTGCCCGCACACCAGCAACCTGGCGGAGGGCGACCCCCGCTGCTGCCTGGACGAGCAGTACGCGGCCGCCGCCACCGCCGACCCGCCGCGCAAGCGACCGCGCCCGCTCGTGCGGCTGCGCGCGCGCAGAGTGCACAACGACAACAATGACGATAATGCGCTGCAGGATGACTAGGCAGCGATTGAATTAGAGAGTTTATGATTTGTTTGATGCTGAAGTTTTATGTTTCGTTTTTTATAACACAAGTCGTATACCAACTTGAGTAGGTACCTTACTTTTGCGCCTACTACGATAAATTTCTATTTATCCCGAAGGTTGACTAGTAGGGAATGCTATTAGCATTAAGTCCGCCTTTTGTACCATTTGTTTTTGGTAATAAAGTTTAAATAAATAAGTTAAGGCCCGGAGCGAAGACACATATAAGTAATTTTTTTTTATTCAATGTAGGATTACTTATCCTAAAAAATTTCGAAGTTCCATACAAATCGGGCAAAGCGAATTTTTTATGGGGAGAAAGTCAAAATATATTTTTTTTTTATTCAATGTAGGTTTACTTATTGAACTTATTTTTAATAGTACATTACTTCAGAGGCCGGAAAGTTAGGGATTGCCGGACGAGTAGTTTTGACAAGGTGGGCCAGTACCATTCAGGAGTCACGCCACTCCCCCCTAACACTCGCTCACTCAGTGCGCGAGTTTTCATACAAATATACTACGGCTACTTTTACTATACAAAAAGATTTTTCTTCTCACATTTCCTGTCACACGTCAAAAGTCTATTTTCTAAACCTTTTCATATAGAGCTGCTCAAAGATGGCGACTGTAAATGCTGTCGGAGGGGAGATGCGCCAACTTATCGTGCCGAGTTGACTAATGCCCAGCCGCTAAAATCACGATTAAGCGAAGTCTTGAATCTTCTTATTGAATCCGAATTAGAGGTATATCGACTTTATACTTTAGGGATAGACCATTGAACAGTTTATGGTTTAGTACCAATACTTAGGTACCTATAATAATTTTTGTTGTTTAAGAAACAAGAAAGATGATAATTGAATCCGATATGGAATTACAAAATAGTTTTAAAATATGTGTACTGTTTTTTGAAATATGTATAGTAAATGTGTGTAGCAAGCATAAATTAATTTTTATTTTATTTAGTTTTTTGATTGAATTATTTTGTATCAAGTGTAAATATCAAAAAATGTTTACTTAGTACTTTAATGTATTTTGTTTCCTATACTTACTCCATTTGGTAATGTAAACAATCTTGACATGTCTTTTTATTGAAATATTCTTCTTCTTATTTAAGAGCTTAGTGGCTCTTGTCGGTGGAGTATGCGCCAAACTATTGAAATATACACATTACAAATTAATTATGTCATTTATAATTTATTAAATAATCAATTTGTAATTTGCAAAGGTATTGATTTATGAAGTGTATATTTAAATAAAAGGACATGTCAAGATAGTTTATATTTATTTAAATACCTAACCAAATGGAGTATCTAAGTTATCTTTTAGGCCATGTAAATAATCAAATTATAAAACGATATTAAATATATATGGAATTGAGACATTTGAGAATTACAGCCAAAGAATGTTATTGCTTAGGATAGGACGAAGACATACAAATAAATATTTTTTTAAATTCGTTTTTATTACTTCAACCAAACATCATAATTCACGAATCACATCATTACAACTTACTTAGTATCCTTAAAGTATTCACAGTTATTAATATTTTATTAATAAATACGTACATACAAACCATGGACAAACAAGTACAAGAGGTCTGACCACGCCATAAAAAAAGCGTACCTTAGCAAGGTACGCTTTTTTTTAAAGGCAAAATCCTGTATTATTTCTAGATGTCACTACTATCTCGCCCGCTAGCCGTAGGATGCTAGGTACTTAGGCTAACGGTATCTACAAAAAATCAGAGATGGCGCTTGTTTAAAGTAAACGCTAATACCGCCCCATCTTTCCGAAATTAAGCGGCATCACCACGCAACTACCTTCTTTCGAACTAGTAGCTCCATCTAGCTACAACAGACAAACTAAAAATCGAATAACGCTTCAAAGTATGAAGGTTGACAATCCTCAAACACATATCAAGCCTGTTCCCCACATGGCAGGGGCAGACAAACACTACGGACCTCCACTTGCATAGTAGCAATAGTATATAATAATTTTCTACAATATGGAGGTGAACGTACAAACTTAGTAGTCGTTTACATGAATTGACTATCTGCCGACAGCGAGACACCTGACTAGGAAAGTGCCCGAGAATATTCTCAAATGGAAACTTTCTAAACAATGTTCTCTGCATCTTTCCGAGAATATTCTCGCGAGGAGAAACTCAATTAGTCTCCGCTGATGTTGATGTTTGTATGTTTGAAAGCATGTAGTATGTATGTTTGAATGTATGCAAGTTTTTATACACCTTGGCTGACGCACACATATAAACAAACCAACACAAAAAGAACTGCATTCATATACAACGTGGAAGGGACATACCCGTAATAAATCGAACCACGGTCTATACTAGATCATTATAGTATAATGAAATTAAAATAACAGCCAAAGAACAAAAAATAAATTTCGGCATTCCCACACAAATTGCCCGGGCGGCTGCACACTTTTGTATGGAAAGGCCGAATTTTTTTTGTTTTGTTTTTTGGCTGTTATTATATAATGATCTAGGATAGACCGTGGTTCGATTTATTACGGGTATGTCCCTTCCACGTTGTATAACTATGTCTGGAAGAAAAAAAAAATTAAATTAAGCGGGAATTGACTACCTAAATTTTTATGACAATTGATACAATCAAACATAACAATCAAATCTCTCAACTAAAATACATCTTAAATTTGAGAAAAACCAATTTGTCCCTATCATTCCATTCGGAAAGTTTCACGAGAAGATTCTCGTATTCTCGGTACATCATACATCAGTACACCTGACATAGTAATAATGTCAAATTATGGTAACTGAGCCAGTTGTGTGCTACGCAACTGGCTTATAAACAGCGAACTATGTATAATACTATAGACATATTAGACATGGACGAAAATACAAGACGATCCCATACAAAAAACCTTACTCTGCTAGAAAGCTAAAATCCTTTATTTTATTTTACTTCCTAGAAACACAAACAGAATACAAACAATACATGTTTCAAGTACTCAACACAGTTTTACATATTTGTTCTAGAATGTATTCCAATTATATGTGTTTACAGTTGCATTATTTATAACATCTAATTATTTCTAGGTGTCGCTACTATCTCGCCCGCTAGCCATACAAAGGATGCTGGGTAGTAGGCTGACGCTTACGCTTGTTTGTTCGTAAAAAATGCTAATACCGCCATCTTTCCGAAATTAAGCGGCACCATTACGAAACTACCTTCTTTCGAACTAGTAGCTCCATCTAGCTACAACATTTAACATAAAAATCTAATTACGCTTCAAAGTATGAAAGTTGAACACCTCTTTTATTTTTCGTCTATGGTATAGAAGAGTAACTTCAGACATAATCATCGCGAGAAATAGGCAGGGCAACTGGTTCGACTGAATGATGGTAGATGGATTAAAACAGTCACCCAGTAGAACCCCAGAAATGGGAAACGGAACGCGGCTAGGTGGGTGGACGATGTTAGGCAAGTTGCAGTTACTGGAATGCGATGGCCAGGTACAAAAGGAGGCTTATTAGGTGTATGCCCAACAGTGGGTTCATGAAAGCTGATGATGATGATGAATTGATGATGCTTACATAGTTCACTGCTTATAAAAGTGCGCAGTTCAAATAGTAATACGGTTACGTGTTTAAACTGACGCCTAAAGATTTTGCTGCCGCCACTGCCAGCAATAATCCTACAAACGTGACTTTTTTTGGCTTAAATATTTCAATGTCCCCATCTGGCAACCTTAGGGTTGCTACACACATAAGCGGGCCGGCATTAGTCGGTAAAGCGGGCGGTAAAATCGATTACATGTAGAGATGAATGTTCGGGAAAAGCCGACACAATTGGGTACTTGACTGTGTTTGATTTTGTACAATATTTTTTACGAAATAACAAATAGCACTAAAAATAAATCTTTTTCTGAAAACATCAAGTAAATTGGTTATTAAATGAAGCAGCAATTAACATTTTAAATATTAGTATTAAGAAAAGTGGGAGCGTGGTGGATATCTCGTTAACTCGCTATCTCTTTCGTACGCGCGACACCTTATGGCAGTGACGTCATATTTCTAAATTTCCTTCATCCTTTTTCTGTTATTTGACAGTTTAAAGGCTTATGACTGACTTATTTTTGAGCGGTTATAAAATCTTTTTGTTCTCGTTTCAGATTCTATTAATTTTTAATATGAATTATAAAAAAAATTGAGTGAAGTACCAAATTGCTTTGGTTCGGCTTTGTTGTTCGATAAATACTGCCGAACCGACAATGCCGGCCCGCTTATGTGTGTAGCAAGCCTTAGGGCCCTTCCACACGACGTTTTTTGTTTTTTTTTGCCGCACATGAAACGCTGTAAGCGCGCATTAGAATCGATACAAACGCAATTAAAACGTGCCGGCTTCCTTGCGTTTGCTGAGCGTTCAACTTGCGTTTGTATCGACACAGAAATTAATAAGAGTATTTCACACAGAACGGAATCTCCTGTAGTCCCTTGCAATAAGCATCCCCGTTCCCCGTCCCCCACCTCTCGACTTGTCGTAGAACGAGAGCGGGCGAGCACGCACGCATTGACGTGTGCACAGATGTATAGTTTAGTTTGTAGTAGTGAAGGCAGAAATAATACTCCGCTTCTATGAAGTTTCCTACCAGTGGTATCGATACAAACGAGCGTAAAAAAGTCGTGTGGAAGGGCCCTTATGCGGCCGGTGTACCTTCCCTGGCCCCGTGTGGCAGTCTCCCGGCCCGTCAGCTCTTGTTGTGCGCCATGAGCAGCGACAGCAGCGCGGCGCGCTCTTTCTCCTTCTTCCTCACCACGTCCAGCGAGCGCGCCTTCCACGAACTCTTGCGCAGCTTGATCGGCCTACTACCCACGTAACGACCTGGAAACATATTTATTGTTTGACATTATACAACATGGAAGGGACATACTCGTAATAAATCGAACCACGGTCTATACTAAATCATAATAGTATAATGAAATTAAAATAACAGTAAAAACAAAAATAAAATTCGGCATTTCCATACAGAAATGTGCAGCAGCCCGGGCGATTTGTATGGGAATGTTTTTTTTTTTTTGGTTTTTTGACTGCTTTCATTATACTTTAGTGATCTAGTATAGCCCGTGGTTTGATTTGTTACGGTCATGTCCCTTCCATTTTGTATAATAAAAATAATAGCCTTTATTCAGAAGAGTATAATATTGGTGTAATGGTCAACACGCTAGTCCGCCAATACGGAGGTTCTGGGTTCGATCCCCAGCCAAGGCAGGTCGCAATGGCCGTATTCAAATTGTTCTGGGTCTTCGGTGTTTATCTATTTTATTATAGAATATAGTATTGTTGAGTTAGTGTCCCATTATACAAGTTTAAACTTAGCTAGCTCAATCCGTGTGATTTGTCCTTACCTATTTATTTATTTACATATTAATATTTTGATATAAATTTATTGGGAAAAGTTGTTCAAAATGATAGGAGTGAATCAACCCTTAAAATATATTTACTTAATTAAAAATAAGCTTATACATCGGAGTGCTCACCGCGTGGTTTCTGGCCTAGAATAGGACCACTCCATCTCTTCCTTTAGATATCGTAAGAGGCGACTAAAGGATTGTGCTACATCCATTCCCAAGGAGGGTTGATGTCGGGCAGGCGGCCGGTCGTAAAACTAATAGTCAAATCATTTCAACTGTTCCGGCTATTTCTTCTCCACTTCGCAAGGTCTTTGACATCCTTGGGTGACCATTGACAGGCATATTATATGTGAAGAAAAAACGGGAAAGCGCACCTCGGGATCCAAAGCAGCACAGCTGAGGATGCAACCGGGAACACGCTAAGATGTAGAAGATGGGAGTGCTCACCGTCCATCTCCTTCATGGCCTTGATGAAGTCGCTGGGGTCCTTGAAGCTGACGAACCCGAAGCCCTTGCTCTTGTTGGTCCGCTTGTCGCGGATCACCTTGGCGCGCTGGAACGACGTGTACTTGCTGAACGTGCGGATCTGGAAAACATTGTTTACGTCACCTCCGGCAGGTTCGTTTTCCTGTGATACTTTTACTTTAAGACCTGTCCCAAATGGTTTCTATGGGTGTAGTGTTGTTCCCGGCAGAGTAGAAAAGAATCACTTCAAGTCATCCGGTGGATGTAGAAGGCGACTTATGAAATACAAGCTGAACAAAGCTTGGACATCAGTGAGACCTCTCCAACCTGTCTGGCCAGCGTGGAGTGTATGCCAAATTCTCTGGCTGCTCTGGCCAAGTATGGCTTCGGCAGTACAGAAAAGGTTGTGCTCCTGCAGTGGAGACTAGAAAGACCTGATGATGATGATGAAATAGTTCCTGACCTTGTATAGGACCACTTGTTCTCTTCCTGTGTACCTCAAGACTAGTCTACAAGCAATGTGTGTTATCAGTGATGATGATGACTAATGGCTCTGAAACGTGGTCCCTCACTATGTGCCTCATAAGAAAGCTCAAGGTAGCTAAACGCGCTATGAAGAAGGCTATGCTCTGTGTTCAAAATCACTGACATATCCCTGCGGATTAGCTCGTTGAAGTGGCAGTGGGCGCAACACATAGCGCGATGAACCGATTACAGATGGGGCAAAAAGGTTCTCGAATAACGACCACGTACTGGCAAGCGAAGCGTAGGACACCCACCCACAAGGTGGTCAGAAGACGCTGGATGTAGGCCGCTCTAGATCGGTCGTTTCTGAAATTCTTGAGAAAGGCCTATGTTCAACAGTGGATTTATTTTATTTTATTAATTCGGATGACCAACAGCTATAACTACATATTAGGTTGCAAAGTAGCAAACAAAAAGCCATTAACAGATCTTTACAAATAGAAACACAATACATTTATGAGTTAAAGGGAACGCCAAAAAACGCTAAGTTGAGTACTTACTTTAAGATTTACATACAATCAGTTATGCGGCTGTTAATATTAACTGCTGCGGCTGCTATTAACTAAGTTCACAAAACCGTTTGTCCAGCTATGGATTCCAGGTCTGAAGGTCTGCAGCAGGCCGCGGGTACTCACGAGCAGCTCGTCCGTGACGTCGTTCCCGAGGTCCCCGCAGAACATGCGGAAGTCGTCGTCGGGCCACTCCAGCAGCGACACGTCCTCCCACACCTGCCCGCCCGCCGTGCGCACCACCTGCACACAGGGCACACACTAAGTGACCTAACATCCCCACTTCATGTATAGGGGAGGTACACGAAAAAATTCAATTTATTATTTTACCACTTCGTCGGCGTGATCAATATATATGTCGCAGTTGTATGGTATAAACCGTTAATTCACGAAACCTCTAGTTGTTTGGCATTACAGCTCAGTTTTGTTAAACAGCCGAATATCGTTCAGCTGGATTGTCTAAGATTGCGCAACGTGTTACGTTCATTTAAACCGCCAACCACGTTTCCAAACGGCTAGCGGTTTTGTGAAACAGTAGCGGTAATCCGCTGTTTGACGAAACCGTTAAACAATCCAACTGCGACACATGCATGATAAAGATTTGGTGTAGGGTTACCATAATGAAATATAATTAAAAATTTAATGAATCTATTAGAATACAGATTTTTTCGACATCGAATCATTTCCCAGGAAACTATTCCACGATTTTTATTGCTATTGGTTTGCCCTAACCTAGTAAAACGGATAGAACTTTTCTAGCACTCGCCGGCCGCTATCGCGGCACGCTCACTTAGCTCGCTCGGCTCGTGCGTGTGTTGGTCGCAGTTCTAACCTAACCTATAGGTTTGCCCTAACCTAGTAAAATGAATAGAACATTCCTAGCACTCGCCGGCCACTGCCGCGGCACGCTCGCTTCGCTCGCTTGCCATTGCCACTTCGTAGGCATTCAAAATTGTATATAATTTCTTTAGATATAATTGTTCAAAAACTTCTCTAGCCGCATGGATGAATACAAGTCGTTCATTCCAATCCGCGTATTAGGGTTCGCTGTTTTACAAAACCGAGCTGAAATGCCAAACAGCTAGAGGTTTAGTGAATTAGCGGATTATACCATTCAACTGCGACATATACACGGTGATTTTTCATCAGTTTTGGAGCCGGAGGCTACTTCATAAGGCTTGTTAGTTAGACCGAATTAGGTAGCTAATCAAAATAAAAATTCAGAAGCAAAAAATGTTGACTAAAACTCGAAAGTAAAAACGTGAGATCAATTAGTAGCGTAACAAAGTCCGTCGTTCGCCGCGCGAGTACCTACGTATTCGCGCGCGGTAGTTTTCGTTACTAAGTGGTTTCGATCCAAAATCATTTTCGCAACTTCTTTATCTTATTGTCGTCATTGAATTATTATGTCGCATAAAAATTTGGATCTTCCCCAAGTTCTTAAATTATCAATTACGACATTTTTGAATTTTTATTGGTTGGTCCATGAAAAATCAATCCTTTTTAGTGCTAGCCGTTTGGTAAAATTTCCACGGGACCAATCTGAAACTGTACTTATCCTTTTATTAAAAATTCAATGAGGGAGTTACTGCAATGGGGTTGAACACAAGTCCAAAACGCCTTCTTGTAATTTTCGGGATCTCTCAAAGAAAATTCACATGAAAAGGAAATATGTATGCTTCAATAAACTTACCTTCCTACTCTTCTTCTCCTTCTTGACCTTAGGCACGACGGTTTCCGTGGTGACGACGGTCACGGGCAGCGGCAGCGGGGCGGGCGGCGGCGCGGGCGCGGGCGGCGGGGACGGCGGTGCTTCCGGCCGCGTGGGCGCTGCCGGCGGCTCTCGGGACCGCGCCCGCTCACGTTTCTGTACAATAACTGTCATTGGTGATCCGTCTAGCAATAGCAGGCATCCGCTACGTTAAGCGGGCGCACGCGACGACGGGTTCAGTCTATCTCTATAACAAACTCTACGTGCAAAAGAGATAGCAGAATCCGTCGAGTGATGCCGTGTCTCTGTCGCACGTAGTTTGTGACAGAACTTAAAATTAAAACTCGTCTCCGCCAAAAGTGACCTCTTTTGAGTAAAACACGTTTTAAAACTGAATGGACTAAATTAATACTTTTAACGGTTATTCATAAAATAAATTAAATTGCTATCTAGTGCCCGACTGTGGTTAGCAATATGGAAATTATTTTAACGCCACTTCTGCATGCTTCAGAAGGCATGCAAACAAAACGTCGACCTAAAATAAGGTTTTTAAGTACTATATAAAAAAAAGAATGGATTCCAACAGATGGATACAGAAAGAGGTAGACCGAAGACGAGATGGGCAAGCGATTTGCGTGCATTTGACAAAGAATGGAAAGAGAATACCAAGGATAGAGAATTGTGGAGGCCTTTGCCCAGCAGTGGGATATAAAAGGCTAAAAAAAATTGTTACCCTTTTCTTGCTTTCATGTTTCTCCTTCTTTTCATCGTCGTCTTTGGCCTGTTTGTACAACTTGGGCGCGGCGCTAAGCACGGCGGGCTGCGGGCGCGGAGGCGGCGGCGGCGCCATCTGTGGGCCCGGCAGGGACATCTGCGGACCCGGCAACCCCGGCATCATGCCGGCCATGCCGCCGGGCATCCCTCCCGGCATGCCGGCTCGCACGAACGGCATTCCGGGGAAGCCTTCTGGAGCCGGCCCGCGTAGACGCTGCACCTATAAATATGTTTAAAAATTCGAAGTTATGTGACTAGCTATTACAAATTATTTATCAGCTTTTGCCCTATGCTTCATTCACTCAACTTCAGGGAAATTTATAGAATGCAGGATTATTAAATAAATACACGTACGGAAGCTGGCACCATCATGTTAGGCGGCGGCGGGGGCGGCGGCACGGTGGGGAACATGAGGCGCGCAAACATGCCGTCCACTGGCATCATCGGCGGCGCGGGCGGCGGCGGCAACGCGCGCTCCAGCTGCTGTTGTACCGCGCCCTCCAGTTGCTGCTGCACCGCACCGAACGTACCCGCCGCGATCACCGGCCGCAGCATCCCGGCCATCTCACCGCCGGAGATCTCCGCCTCGAACCTGTCATGTAAATATTTGAGCCATAGGCCTCGTCCACGGACACGCGGCGCGACAGAAGGCGCGACACGCGATTCGACAAGCGACGCGACACGCGACTCGGCGTCCTAAGTTGTCAGATAATTCTTGACTTTATTAATTCTTAATTCTCGACCTTATTGTCACCGAGCAAGACCGATTTTTGATCTTGTGCAGCATTTTTTCGCGCACGCGCCGCATGTCACCTCACGTGTCGCTGCGCGTGTCGCGTCACCTATCGCGCCGCGTGTCCGTCGACGCGCACTTAGGCTTGAAACTACATCAAGCGGACGCCCCGGACGGGTTCAGTCCTGTCACAAACGATAGAGATAGCTGAAACCGTCGCGGGTTAGTGTCTCTGCCGCACGTAGTTTGTGACAGAGACAGACTGAACCTGTCTAGGCATCTGCTTGACGTAATTTCAAGCCTTAATGTGACTACTACAAATCGCAGAATTTAACTAGGCACTTGGCTTTGATGGAATAACATTCCACACAGGTGCCAAGTTGATTTATGAGTTAAAATAAATTTAAATAATTCAATGTACATTTTTGTTCAATTACAACCTGCTGCAAAATCTTCCATGCTGGTCTGTAAGATAAGAAAAAACTTAGAATGTACCAGCTGCTTCTCTTCCCATTCAGATCGTAAAAACCAATCGAGGGACTGGGCGAAACTACGAATCATGTTTAAGGCGATGCGGTAAGCAACCCATCACTATTTTGATTCCTATATCCACCTTCTTGCCCTCCATCACGCTAAAAATGGCCTTTGGGTCTTGCAGTCTTAGGATCTGTGTGCCCCATTAGGGATAAAGACGTGATAGTATCTTATATTATGTTACAACCTGCAGAAATCAACTTGACACCTACGAGGAATGTTTTTCCATCAGGGCAAGGTGTCTAGTTAACTTCTGCGGGTTGTAGTCATTGTGAGATATGAATTTTAGAATATTGGAAATATGGTAAAAAGGCATGTCATCCTAGTAAGCTAAACATAGGTTGGACAGCAGAGATGGGAGAAGGGGAAGTGAAAGCTTGTGACAGATGCAACTGGCTGTCAAGACCCAAATATGTGACAGCCAAAGAGCTTGGAATGTACCTTTGGTGACAGCCATCATGTTAGGTTATGGTTTGAGGTGACCATAACAATAAGAGAGTGAGTTAGGGTTGCTACACACTTATTTGGACCGGCATTGTTGATACGGCAGTATTTGTCGAACAACAAAGCTGGCCCGAATCAATAATATTACCTTTTTCCCCAAACATTCATCAACATATATTAGATTTTACCGCAGGAGTGTGGCAATTATTGCCAGCACGGATAATTGTGTAGCAATCCTTACAGGGGTATCCCTCCACCCCTCTGCTATGCCATTCAACCTATGTTTGGCTTACTAGGATGACAAGCTTTTTGTATCTTTACAATTTTCAAAAATGTATATTTCCTAGTCATAAAAACTATTTTCTACACTAAATGAGCAGCACTGAGTTTATACAGGTCTAACGCATCTAACTACGTCCTTGAAATATCGAACTCCGTGCCGCAATATATAAAATTAATACCAACCAAAGCCTTTAGACCAGCAATGACATTAAAATAAAAGAATTTAAAATGAAGACATTATTGGACCGACTATGTTTCCTTACACACAAATCTGGGAAAAAAAGACAATGTACCAGCTACCTCTCTTCCGGGGCAGATCGTAAAAGCTGATCGAAGGAATGGGCGCAAATCTAAATCATGGCAATAAGCGATGCGACCCTATGCTCTTTCTACCCCGTTAGAGACAAAGACGTGATAGTAAAATGTAGGTTTAAGAAAGGTACTTGCCTGGACATTTCATCTTGCATCTGTTGGAACTTGCTGGAGTCGTCCATGGTGCTCTACAGCGCTTAACCTTTAAGAAGTCCAAAAGATTACGAACTAACGAGAAATCTGTTTAGCGTCACTATAATCATGAAATTTCCGATACGTACAGTAATTGGTAATATTTTCAATACAAACATATGTAAGTCCTTTTTGTATGTTTTTATCAAATTCTCTTCACTGTAGCAGAGATAAATTTTACAACAGACAGCGTTTGATTGACGACTGCGGACTGACCAGAGTGACCAGCAGACCAAGACTGACGTACGTATCGTATTGTATGACTGACATTTGACATTGACAAAGACAGTTGCCTTGCAGTTGCCACTTCAATTATTGCCAGTAGAGAAAACGAGTGCTATTTTTCAACGAAAGAGATATCAGCGAAGAAACTCAAAACGTGCGTGTAGTTCTCCAACTTTCCAAGTCACGCGCTCACGCGCCAGGCAGGAGGCTTACCATGACCCCTTATAGCAGGACCTAAACTGAACAGTCCTGCTAATTCGTACCATGACACCCTTTATAGCAGGTTTGTAGCAGGATTGTTTATGCTGACGTCGATAGATATGTTTGTGCCTTGCTGAAGAAAAATACCTACATGAAAGAAAAATATTCCTAAAATTGCTATGTCATGCATGACATTGGCATTTCCAATTTTGCTTGTTGTCAGTCAGTGTCAAACAAAATATTTTTGGAACTTTTTTGCTTTGGTTGGATTTAAGATGGAGCATTTATTTATGGCTTCATAATCCACATTTTATTATTTTAATTTGTAGACTCTAAAAGATAACTCTAAAATGATAGAAGAGGACAATAAAACGCTGTGGTGTGGGAATTTGCCTGAACAAGTTACAGAAGAGTTGTTATACGAGTTATTCTTACAGGTACACTTGATTTACTTTTGAAATTATTCATTATTTGCTAAATCTATTTATATTTTACCCTCTCATTCTCATTACTTTTGCAGGCTGGACCGTTGGAAAAAGTGAGAATAGCGAAAGATCGAGATGGGCGGCAAAAAAATTTTGCATTCATAACCTACAGTCACGAAGTGTCTGTGCCGTACGCGTTGAACCTTTTTCGAGGGACTGCCCTGTTCCACAGGAAGCTAACTCTGCAAAGCCGCGGACGCCTGGCGTGGTTGCCGCCTCCTATAAGGTGTACTGGACCAGAACCTGCCTTAGAATTCAGTGCCCAGACTAATGTGGCTCAGCAGTTTGCAGACATGACCGAGAGGCTGAAAGACGATGAACTCAGAGCAGTGCATGGCCCTCGGCAAACTCACGACTACAATGACAAGCTGGTAGTAGCTAGCTTGCAGGGCAACTGGAGTCACAGGCACCATCCATACATGCCGAGTAGAGACAAACCAAACAGTCAACAAAGAGATGACTTCCGTCCATGGGACACTCCGGGGAGCCAGCGCAGTAAAAATTCAAGTAATTGGAGAGATAGGAGGAGCCACAAGAAAGGCAACTACCATAGGAGAGATTGATATATTGGGCTTCTTTTGCAAGCTTAATGAGAATGTGACGTGAGAGTTTGATAATGACTTTGACATAATGCATGAATCTGTTCCTATCTATATAATGTCTAGCAAAATATACTAAAACTATTTTAAGGGTGAATTCAGTCCATGATACTGAACAGCTTTCTCCAAGGAATATATAACGAAATACGAAAAACATTTTTTTGTCACCCATACAAGTTGACTGATCAGCTGATCAGAGTTTCTATGAGAAGCCAAAAAATATTTCGGTATACATTAATTGGGGAAACTTGTTCAGTATCATAAACAGAATCGATGTATACCGTTTAACCAGTTTCAGTATACATATGTATTTTGTTAGACATTATATGTATAAACCTTAATGCAATATGCATTTTTTAACATAAGATAGATCTGTACAGTAGTACAGAAACTCACAGGACGCTCAGCCATACACTGAAAATAATGATTTATGGCTATTGCTACCAGTATCACATATGAGCCTAACAATGTGATTCTGAAAATTTTAAAGAAACAAGCAGATTCAAAGTGTAATGTTTGCCTTATGCTTGGCCCGCGAGCATAGAGCAAACATCTGCTACAGGAGTGATCAAAGATTTGAGTGTGGATTTGAACAATTTCCACTGGATCTAGATCAGAAATGGAACTCCAGGAATACTAGGCTTCTTCCCTTACAATTGTAGTCTAGCATTAATTTTGAAATTACATGTCAGATTTAGCAGTAATTCTAATTTTAAAGAATTACACAGTGAAAATATGAACTTGAAAGAAACTATAAGCACCGGCCATGCTGAAGCGTGCCATCGCTCTCTCTTGCTCTAGCAAATAACTGTTCGGAGTGACAGAAAAGGATAGCAGCATAGGAAAGTGCTATTCCGTGCTGACAGATGTGTCCCAACCCTAAGGGTATAGAAGTTTTCCATACTGATGGTCAAATATGATATGATACACTATATTCCCTTTCAAGTTTATATCGGCAAAATCAAACCTGTAGTTTTAAAAAAATCTTGTATAGCTAAGTTTGTATGGGAAAGTCCGATTCTGTCTAGGGCAGCGGCTCTTAAGGTGAATACCAAGCAGAAGTGGCGCCCTCATTTAAAATAAATTGTTAACTTGTACATATGGTAAAAAATTGCATATTTATCAATGTTAGGCACTAGATAGCCCTTTAAATTATTTTATCAACTGCCGTTGAAACTATTATTGGTGATCAGTCTAGCTTTAAAACTTGCCTCCGCCAAAAGTGGCCACTTTTTAAAGTTTTAAAGCTAGACGGACTAATGAAAATACTTTCAAATGTGGTTCATAAAATAATTTAAAGGGCTATCTAGTGCCTAACATTGCGAAATATGGAAATTTTCACCACATTTACGAGTTAACAATGTATTTTAAATGAGAGTGCCACTTCATGGTCCTTTGCTTCTAACTTTACCTTTAAGTTAGAAATCTGTGGCTCAGTCATTAGTATAGATAGGTTCACCTGCCTAGTGAAATAACTATACCTTTTACTTGAAATTTAAACAACACGGGAAAAGGAAATGTTTTCTATATTTCACATTTTTAATGTAATAATGATTATAATATGTATGGAACATTTTTAGTACAAAACATTTCTAATGATGTTTGATTGTGACAATTTCTCCATATAACACTTGTGTATAAATAAATAAGCTATTTTACTATCTTATCCTTCAATTTCAACACTGGTATATGCTCAACACCATCTGTAATACAAAAAGTACATGTTATGATTATCATCATAATAATTAGCTCCAAAAATTTTGCTGGTTGTTAAAAATTCACTGTATAAGTGTGCAGGGTTGCTTTTTAAGGCGGGCAGTGAACCCAACAGCCCGCAATATTATGCGTGTTTTTGAAAAATCACTGTAATTAAACTACTACAGTTTATTTCTCAAAAATTTTACATAGGAATCTTAGGCTTTTGTTCCGACACCCACAATATCCAAAACACGAGTGAGCACTTTTAGCTCGATTGAAAAAGATCACAAACATACCTCTAAATTTGCCTAAATTTACCTTTAAAAGGATATTACTACTTTATACTATCACCTTTTTATATGAAAACTATACCATAAAAAATTTGTAGTTAATTACCGTAACCGACACCTTCTTGTGTCGGTTACGGTAACAGTGTAGCAGTTCAATGGTTTCTTTTCCATCTCAAATGAAAATAATTCACTTCAAAAAAAGTTGTGCACGTCACTGGTACACAGGTGACTTTTTAACCACCAACCAATTTTTTAGACCAGGTTCATTCTGAACTACTTTCCATAAAAATAATTATTGAAAATCTAAATAAAATCGTCCTCGCATCGAAAGTCCGTTCGGCATTTGTATGGGTGATTTTTTAAATCGTTTTTCAGTAATTATTTTTATGAAAATTTGATTAGTGGACTGAACTTGCTCCAAAAATTTTCCTGATGGCTAAAAAGTCAGTATATAACCACCTACCACCCAATTTGTAGACTAGAAACATTCTTCTACACAGGAGTCTTTGTTCGCTGCCCCTGCGGTAATTTCAACCCCACGCCAGGCATTTTCAGGGGTTCCGAGGAGACAACGGACAGTGCAGAGGCTTTTTCAGTCGCGGCGGTCGTCGCAGTGACAACAGCCGGCGACGCTGCAGTCTGAAATTATAAATACGACACTTAACAGGCCCATGTGATAGTAAGCATAAAAGTATGGGCACCAAAAAGACATGAAATAAGTATATGAACAAACAGAACTGTCAAGATGATGAAAGAGAGAGTAGAGACACCATTCTTTTTCTTTCAAGTCCATATTTTGAGAAAACTAGATAAAATAAAAATTACAAAATACTGCCAAAATCACGGCTCTGGAATGCTTTACCCGTTGACATAAGAGAAATTTCCACCAAAATCTCTTAAGAGGAAAGTTCACGCTCATCTTTTGAACTTTCTTTCTTAGTAAAGTCATCATTCAGTTCTCAAAATTGAACAAAATATATCTGTATAATGGTATGTATTGTATAGTAAAGTAAACTATTATGAATATATACATACCTATAATACTATATTTATAGGTATGTATATATTCATAATAGTTCATATAAAGTATTTAAATGTATTATACCAATAGTCATTGTACCTTTTTTTATTTAGCTTTTTTGCGCCGCACAATTCTTTTTTCTCTGTTTATCCCTATGGTTGACTAGGAGAAAATGCTCTTAGCATTAAAGGTCATAGCCCACTTACACGACTCTGCACCCACCCAACAAATAAAATATTATTGTAATATGGGCTTGCTCTTTAGATATATTTTACATTGGCAACATAAATTAGCAGACAGCTCGCAGTCAGTCAGGGCTTACCGCCCAATCAGACTGCTCGGTGGTTGATTGACGCCTCGCTGGCCGCGCGTTGGAACCAAGCGGTCTACGCGCTGCCCGCCTGCTGACTGCTAACATTCGCCGCGGCGACTAGATGAGTCTCCCTCCCCTAGATTAGCTGTCGGAACGAAGACCGCTGGGCGCCTGATAGCTGTCGGTGCGTGGAGCGCTGGGCGCATGCTAGCTGTCAGTGCGTGGACCGCGAGCAGTCGTATTAGTTTAGGGAGGAGCTGGGTGCGAGCGGTGTTGGAGCCGAGTCGTGTAAGTGTGCTATGACCTTTAGTCCGCCATTTGTTAAAAGTATATTTTTACTTTGGAACAATAGTGTTAAAATAAATAAAATCTGATATCTCATTCCAAAAATTCTCATTTCTAAAAGCTAGACTTCGTTTGTATGGAAAAATCTAGGGCAACAGGACTCAAGACAGAGCAAAATTTTGATTTTGTGTGTATAATTCATGATGGAAATTGCAGCTAAATACAAAACATTTGCAAGTTGGCAGTGCAAAATTAAACTAGGTAAGGGTTGCTACACACTTATTTTAGTCGGGCCGGCATTGTCATTTCAGCAATATTTGTCGAACAACAAAGCCAACCCGAAAAAAATTATATCGGTTTTTCCCACGAACATTCATCTTTTTATTTTCTCATAGGATGTTTCCCAGTTTTATTTGAACTCACGACCTACAGATCACAAGGCAAACGCCTTGACCATTGGACTACAGAAGCAGTCGCCGATTAATGCTGGCCCGAGTAAGTATGTAGCAACCCTGACTAACTAACTTCACCTAAGGGTTGGATCTTACCTATCAGCACGGAACAGCACTTTCCTATGCTGCTATCCTTTTCTGTCGCTCAGAACAGTAATTTGCTAAAACGAGAGAGAGCGACGGGGTGCTAAAGCTTTCCGTCGCTCTCTCGCTCTAGCAAATGACGCTTGACAGAAAAGGATAGCAGCATAGGAAAGTGCTGTTCCGTGCTGATAGATGAGATCCAAGCCATAATGCTCAAGTATCAACTGACATTTCTTTTGCCATAGTATTTGTATCTGACGTAGCCGTATATGTCGTACATAAAGACTGCAGATACGAAGTAGAACACGACTGCGATGACTTTCTCATCAACGTCAAAAATGTCCGAGCCCAGGATCCTGTACACCACGTAGGAGCCGACTATGCCGCGCGCTATCACGAACATCGACAGGTAAGCCACCTCCACTACAAGAAATAACATTGTCTTTTCTAGGCCTTTGTTTCTGATCAACCTGAAAAGGAGAGTGAGTTAGTTAAATAATTTTTAAATTAAGGCCGTACCTGAATTTTCCGGGGTCCAGTGCTGCCCCCATTTAAAATAAATCATTTCAAAGAAAACGGAGACATTATTTAAAATTTTGCTACTATCAAGTGCTAGATAACCCTTCGAAGTATTTTATGAACTACTGTTTACAGTTTAAAGTTAGAACGTTAAGCTTTACTACGCACATTTGCGAAAAACGGCCACTTTTGGCTAAAGTGCGTAGTAAAGCTTAGGGTTCCCATTATAAACTGTAAATAGTAGTTCATAAAATACTTTGAAGGGTTATCTAGGACTTGGTAGTAGCAAAATTTTAAATGATGTCTCCGTTTTCTTTGAAATGATTTATTTTAAATGGGGGCAGCACTGGACCCCGGAAAATTTAGGTATGGCCTTAACCCTCTAACCGCGAACGTCGGATTAATCCGAAAAACATTTTCGTGCCAATTCCGCGAGCGTCGGATTTATCCGACCAAAAACTATGGATATTCACAATTCTTCGCGCTGGGAGGAGCACGACAACTGATAGGTATAAAGTCTCGCGGTGAAAGGGTTAAAATCTGGTTCTAGTTAAATATACACTATCACGACTTTATTCCTAACTGTGCAGACAGAGCCTAGGGCGGTAAGGCCACCACTTTTAGCGTAATGGTGGGCATGAAGGTGGGAAAGCGAAATCATAATAGTGATGGGTTGCTAACCGTCTCGCCTATCCATATTATTCCAATTCTCGCCTATTCCCTCGATCGGCTTTTACGATCTGCACGGGAAGAGAAGCAGCTGGTACATTTTATGTTTTTTCTTTACTCCTAGACCAGCAAGGAAGAAAAATAAATATACATTATAAAAAAAATAATAAGGACCTATCACACTGATTGAGCCAGCCCGAAACATTTATAAAAAAATATTTTTTTTATTGCAACATGCTTCGTTAATGGGTCACAGAAAAGAATCCACAAAATGCTTCGTCAAAAGGTAAACAGAAAAATATCCGCAACATGCTTCGTCAAAAAGGTAAACAATTTCAGGCCCGAACTAAGTTCAAACTTGTATTATGGGATACTTATACACCCAACGATACCATATTTCATGAAAAATACATGTATAGAAAAACATTCAAGACCCAGAGCAATTTAAAAAAGGTCATTTTCCACTGGGGTCAAATGGGAAACAAAAATTCCCATTTTTCCCCACATCTATTCTTCATAGTTCATGGCATAATTTAGGAGTTCAATGGCCCGGTGGGAGTTCGCATTGCTAGCACTTTTGCAATTCAAACAACCCTGAGCGTGGTCCGCTCTTGGATGGGTGACCACAAGTGACAAAAGAAATTCTCGAGCTCCTGAGTGCTTCAAAAGGCACGTTAAGCCGTTGGTTGTATGACAATTGTATGACACTCGTCAAGCTTTCATAGCTAAGCTAAGCTTGAAGAAATCTGACATCAGTTGTTGTTGTTGTTTATCGTGTGTGTAAGTGGCCAACACTGGTGTCAGATTTTTCAAGCTGCCTAAAGACATCTGACATAGCTTAACGACTGCCATACAATGATGACAGCCGGGACCAACGGCTAATACGTGCCTTCCGAAGCACGTAGGAGCTCAAGATTTTTTTATGCCACTTGTGGTCACCCATCCAAGTGCGGACCACGCCCGGTGCCGCTTTACTTGACATCAGTGTTAGCCACTTACACACTCGAAATAAAAATGGCATAGGTACCTATATCTGTACGGATACCATTCCAGCTAGATTTAGGCGGTGAGCTCACTGCACCTCGCACCGTAGCGGAGCGCGGGTCGACACACTGACGCTCCCGCGCGTTGACGCGTTTTCAGTGTGTTGGAATAGGCGTGTTTTCTATACAAACTGAAATACTTGCATACAATGTTAAAATCCGCCGCCCCGCGCTCCGCGACGGTGCTCGGTGCAGTAATGTGGGATCACCGCCTTTAGGTACATTTTTAAGTCTTTTCCTAAGGCAGAGTCGAGGACACTGAAATTCTTATAGTTCCTTTACAGTGCAAGGACTATCGTAATTCTGTAGTAAATCGCTAACCATCTTGTTTGTAGCAGAGGATTGGTGATTTCCATCAAGGCCAGGTTGCAGGCAAACATGCAGCCAGAGTTCTCCTTGTGCATATATATAGACGCGGCGTAGATAGCGCTGACGTGATGACACAGCATTACCAGATTCTCCGACCAGTACACCAGGCACCACACAAAGTCCATCGCAAAGTAGCCCCAAGACCACACCATCAGTGCGTATTGGGCTGTTGATACTGGCACTGGAACAGAGAACAAGTTTATTTGAAAGGCAAAAAATGAACCCCCTACTGTAAAGAACGCCATCTAGTGATGAGTAGCGGAACTACCGATACGACATACGGATATCAAATCGCGCTACGGATAGCGCCATCTATTATTTGCTAGAGACAGTCCTGACATTCAAGATGAATACCAAGCAGAAGTGGCTCCCTCGTTTGAAATAAATTGTTAACTCGTAAATATGGTGAAAATTTCCATATTTCTCAATGTTAGGCACTAGATAGCCCTTTAAATTATTTTATGAACCACCATTGAAAGTACTTATTACATAAGTTCGTCTAGCTGTAAAACCCGCTTTCGCAAAAAGTGACCACTTTTGGCTGAAGCGGGGATGCATATCGCGTCGCTGCTAATTTAGTGGAGGGTGAGCCTAAGCGTACCTACTTTAGTTAGGCCTACATTTAAAGCCACGATCCTCGTCCGTGACTGGCTTAGGCGGTGAACCTATAGGCACCGCGCACTGTCGCAAAGCGCGGTTCAACATTGCACATTGACGCTTACGCGCGTCGACGTGTTTTCTATACAAATTGAGATAATTTGTTTTATAAGAGTAAATAACTGTGGTAATAGTTACTGGTAAGTCGACATGGCGTGAGGTGCGTAAAGTTGCATTGCTTGAGGCCCATGACGGCGGCGATGGAGCCGTGCAGCAGGGTCACGACCCGGGAATACCACTCGGGGCTCTGGCCCGGCAGCGCCGCCGCTGTCCACAGGTACAGCCAGCTCCAGAACATAAACGACGACAGCTTCAGAAGAGAAGCTCCTGACAGTATCAGGTGTTGCCGGAAAGCCATTCATGGAAATTGACACTTAGTAATTATAGGATAGGGTTTCTGCATTTTGTTGGACATTATTACTGCGGTCTTTACATAGTGTAGGTTGAGAGGTGTCTACAATATTAATCTATGGTGTCTGCGTACTGTATTTACGTCGGGTGACATAATGTCAATCACAAATTATATAGTATTCTAAATGTCAGTTTTATTACATCGATGAAGATTTTATATGAGATAATATAGCTATGGTTTTTAAGCGGTTATTACAGTATCAAATTTGTAGGAACTCTAACTACCTAGGAACAGTATTCCTAAATTGTTTGCTAGGTACTGTTATCACTAAGTATACTAAATTGCATTCTAAATCGAGGCGCATGAACGATGGCGACGCATACAAAACTATCTTTATTGCTTTTTTATAAGGTTATTAGCGTTGGATCTCATCTATCAGCACGGAACAGCACTTTCCTATGCTGCTATCCTATTCTCTCGCTCTAGCAATTGACGCTCCGGGGCGACAGAAAAGGATAGCAGCATAGGAAAGAGCTGTTCCGTGCTGATAGATGAGATCCAACCCTTACTGTCAAACATGTTGCTTGTGACCTACTGCGTTTTGGAATGTAGTAGAGCGGTCAGAAGTCCTTTTTACTCAATCGGATCCAATCAGTCCGATTTTTTAGTTAGAATTCCTTTAAATTGGAAAGGTAGTGTAATAAACGCTTTAGCAGTTTTATTTTTTCATTATATACAAGCATTTAGCATATACGACGCTGCAGCGGCAGCAGAACCGCCGCGCCGTCGCCCCTGGTCAAAGGTGGATGATCCCTAAGGCAAACTAGGCACGTGCCTAGAGGCGCGAGGTAACAAAGGGGCGCGCGGAAAAATTCCTACCCCTCCCCTACCGCAGAATTTTTTTATTATGGTTAAATGACCTTGAAGTGGCGCCCTCATTTGAAATAAATTATTAACTCGTAAATATGGAGATAATTTCCATATTGCTCTTCGTCAGGCACTAGATAGCCCTTTAAATTATTTTATGAACCACCGTTGAAAGTATTTACATTAGTCCGTCTAGCTTTAAAACTTGCTTCCGCCAAAAGTGGCCACGGCAAGTTTTAAAGCTATACGGATCACCAATAATAGTTTCAACGGCAGTTCATAAAATAATTTAAAGGGCGATCTAGTGCATGACGAAGAGCAATATGGAAATTATTACCATATTTACGAGTTAACAATTTATTTCACACTTCAAGGCCATTTGCCTATATCTTCGCCTTAAGCTATTAATGTACCTAAGCCTTCGATCATAATATATGATCGAAAAGCCAAGTATATATTTTTGAAATGTTCTAACATTACACGGTATAATTAGATTAATGTTATTTTTAGTCCCTTAGGTACTTAATTACTTTACGGCCTTTAGAGGGCGCCACAGTAAATTGACTGTGACGTCACATACTAGGTAACCAGCGGACAACCAATTAAAGACTAGTATAAAATTTAGGCTAAGAATAACCAATCAATATTTTGTGTAGCTTTTCTTGTATTTTATGTAGGTAGGTAACTTTTAAGAACGTTTACACACGCGCCGCTGCGGCAACGCGAAAAATCACATGAATTATTGAATATACTAATGTTCTAGTTAGAACCAGAAGATTTTTAAAAGTTTTTGAAGATGTATTCAGAGTGTTCCAAGAATTACTCACCAACTCCGTTCATTAAAAAAAGAAGACATATTATTTATACTTATGCATATTTAATTAAGCAATGTACTTATGCAACGAAATTTCAAACCTAGTGTATGTATAATTATAAAATTATACATACACTATGGTGAAATGAACATGTTGATTTTCACATTGCCTGCTTTGAAAAGACATGAAATATGCTGGGACACGCTCACGACGCGATTACACATTACGATCTGCAGTACACATTAGGTATCTACTGCTTACTGCAGATGATGTATGAAAACTTACGACACAAGTTGAATCAAACCCACGTAGTCGTAGTCGGGCTACGACGTAGATCGCAGACACTGCGATGCTGTAGATTGTAGATGGCTCATCGCCTACGACGCTGTAGTAGGTCTACGGTATTATGTAGCTTCATAATCAAGTAAATAAGAAATGTTACAAAAACCATTCGTAGGCAAATTTGCATGTACAATGTAAGTACTCGTATTATGATTTAAGTTATGCAATTTTTATTAGCCTGTTAGCCTGCATTTTTAGAGCATGTTCAGTCCATGATACCGAACTACTTTCTTTAAAAAAGTTATTAAAAATCGATAAAAATTTTTCGTCCTCCCATAAAAAATCCGTTTGTCTGAGCGCTGATTGGTATGGGAGGAGGAAAATTTTTTATCGATTTTTAATAACTTTTTTTTTATAGAAAGTAGTTCTTGCTCCAAAAATTTAGCAGGTGGATAAAAAATCAACCTGTATATATATTGTCCACAATAAAACTGCACTTAAAGGTGTTCCACTAGAGGTATACTTTATTAAAAATTTATAAATCCTACATTATTCAATTTCCTATAAGTGTATAATGTAAGTACTTAATAAATTTCACTCCATTGGAGGATAACAAACGGCGACATTACGTTCTCAGACACTTGTGTGACATACCTGTAAGTTTATCTACTTATGCCTACAATTATTTAGATTTAATTTGCTAAAAAAATACCTTTCGCACGATTCAGTCAACTAACCATTTTTATTTTACTAAATTAAATGCAGTTCAATACAATTGTTTCCTTGTTGTTACAAAAGCTTCATAAGTTCCTGTTAAATTTCATTTACATTAGTACTTCGGTCATTGTCCAGTTTCTTTTCGTTACATAATTAACAACAAATGTAAAAAAACTATCGACTATACAATGTCTTATTTTTTTCTGCGTCTAAATAACGCGTTGCTTATTTTAAAGTGGAACGTTGACGCGTTCATTATTTAGCTAGCGAAAAAAACTAGAGGATGACCGACTTAAAAAGTAAATTGGGTAAAAACGACTACCGGTCAAGTTATGGCATTATGCGTGTAAAATGAGCGAGTTTACAACGAGTTTATGGGTAACTTGACGTGTTGATGTCCGTACATAAGTATTTTCTAAGTATAAAAATTACCGTCATCGTAACTTGTCCACAACTTTTTCAATCGTTCGATACCGTGAAGGCAGCATGGCTTCTTTTAGCATCGGCCGGAACCTGGCGTCGGCGGCGAGCGCGAGGCACAGGTGTCTAGCGTGCGAGCGCGCCTCTGCGTGCGCGTCCGCTAGCAGCTCGCCTGCCGCGCGCAGGAGCAGCGTGCGCGGCTCGCCGCTCATGTCGAGTACGCGTGCGGCGCCGCTGTGCTGCACCAGTCGCGCCAGCGCCTGGGCTGCTGCGGCGCGCACCGGCCCGGCGCGGTGTGACGCGCCCCGCCGCGACAACGCCACGGCCGCCCGCGCACTATTACTACCACATGCCAACCGCACCAACGCCGCCGCCGCGTCAGCTCTAAGAAACCTGTTCACGTCAACACATCGATCTAACAGAGCAGTAGCCGCTTCCTCGAGTTCGGGGTCCAATGCACGCCCGCGATGATCAAACAGAGCTCCTAGCGTGCAGCATGCCGTCCTGGCAACTCTGGAGCGGAGCGAGCGCACGTGTGCTGCTGTCGCGCGGGTGACGGCCCGCCACGTGGCGGCCGGGGCTCGCGCCGTGGGGTCGGCTGCCAGCCTTTCAGTCTCGGCCAGCGCATTCACGATCCCCTCCCAGTCCTCGTGCCGCGGAGGCACGATGCATTCGGTGAGCGCATTTCGCACGTCTCGGTAGCTCGCCAGCGAGTGGTCGTCATAAATATCGCTCGCCGGGTCAGGAGATGGATTCCTACTTTTCGCGGGACTACTTGTGCTTTTAGATTGAATAGACGGGGACTTTCGGCTTAAAGGACGAGGTTCCGAGTTCGTGAAGGATACTCGGTCGAGAGATTTCTGTGAGCCAAAATTGTCTGGGCTGGGAGTCTTATTGGGTACTCGATATTCATAATTGTCATTATTTGCTGAATGATGCGACTTTTCGGAATAATCTTCGATGTTGATGGAAGGCGACCGCGGGGGCAGCGGAGGGTCGTCGACTTCCCCGGCGGAGACGTCGATTTCGGTAGTAGCGCCGACGATGAAACTTCCGATAGATTTTCTGTCGCCCTCTGAAGGCGGCTGCCTCTTATCACCCTCATCGTTTTCTCCAAAACTCGTGAAAGCGCTCGAGTCTCTGTGAACAAGAGGAACGTTTTTGAAGTGTATAATCAAAATAACATACATAGGTAGTATAATTAAATGTTTTGCAGGCACGACAATAACTTTGGTCATTATCGATATTTAAAGAAAAAAACGATAATACCGTTTCGAATGACCAACCGCTGAGAAGAAACGCCGAAAGAAAGTCATTATTCATCTACAGTATTGGTCGAAGGAAGAAGTGCTTTGAAGCGAACTTTTTACGTAGGTTTTAAAATAATGATGTTTACCTTGTGTGCGGGGGCAGATCGGCGACGAGGTCAGGCGCGAGGGGCGGCGCGGGGGGCGCGGGGGTGACGGCGCGCGCGGGGCAGCAGCACAGGCGGAGCATGCCGCCGGCCGCCGCCGACCGACTGCCGCCGCGCCCGGCCCCTACCTTGTTTCAAATACCCTAGCCTACTCCTCGCGATCAATTATATTTATAACGTTTGTGTTGATGAACCCACTACCTGCATATTATGCAAATTGGCAATATCAACTGTTCGTGGAATTACGCGCGTTTGGTAAAAAGCGGTTAGTCAGCATGTTTTAATGACTGTGAAGCTAAAGCTATAAAATATCCCATAGGTCCTTGTAAAACCAAGTAAGTATTAAGTAATGACTTGTTGCTCGCGGAATTTTAGCTTAAATTGAGGAGCAATGGTAACCTAAATGCTTAAAACATGGATTTGACTTAGACGAGAGTGCCGAGAACAAAGCGTGACATATCTTCTGAATCTCGGTGTACATACCTCTACGTAGGTATTTTTTGTCACATGTGATCAAAATTCACAAATCTGAGTGAACCGGACCTGGGGTTGCCTAATGTGTACCTAGATCTGTACGGTAACTACCGAAGCAAAATGGCATTTAAAATTAATCAACGAGAAAGCATAAATTAATTTAATTTTTAATCATTTTAGTCGTCATTAAATATTAAACCATTTTTTGTCAGATATAACCTAACTTGATGTCTTAAATAGAAATTTGGTAGGTAAGTACTTATTTATACTTGTGGATAGAGTACTAATAACTTGTACCGACGAATAACTATTATTTGGAGGTATAGCAAAGCAAGCCAATTAAGCGATTACAAGCCCAAGACGTAGTAGAGCCGATCGGTGTTTATTCTCAAAGTGGAACGATCCAGCGATAGTGTAAATGGGTCGCCGTGATCCGAGCCCCGCGTGAAAACTGGGCCAATAGTTGTATCCAAATGTGGGTTAGTGGTGGCAATCACATTGTCAGCTAATAAACGAGCTGAAAACGTCACTTCTGTTGATATTTACTGTTTTTCACTCAAAAATGAGTCGTTAAAAAGGTGACTTATATTATACAGCCTGACTTTTTATCCACCAGCCAAATTTATAAAGCAATTTCAGTCCATTATACAGAAGTACTTTCCATAAAAACAATTTAAGAAAAACTAAAATAAAAATTCACCTTCCCATACAAATCAGCGGTTAGCCAGACAGATTTTGTATGGGAGGACGAAAAATTTTATCGATTTTTACTAACTTTTTTTTATAGAAAGTAGTTCAATATCGTGGACTGAACTTGCTCCAAAAATTTGGCTGGTGTTTAAAAAGTCACCCTGTATAGAGCTGTATATATGGTAGTGAAAGTTCTTAGCTTTAATCTATTTAGATTACCGAGACGTCAGAATTGTATGGAGAGCAATAATTACATTTTTATCTTACATTAATGAGCGCAGGGGCGGATTAACCGTAGGTAGATTAGGCAACTACCTAGGGGGGCATCGAGAAGAGCAACACATCCTCTAGGAGCTCCACGGCCCAGGCGACGCTCGATAATATTATTACGAGCCATTGTCCTCCGATATTCGAAAGCGTCCCCCTCCCCCCCCCCCCCCCCCCGCTCTGATCAAGGGCTAAAGACGGCGATGAGCCTAAAACCCCCAAATATGGATCATCCCGCCCAAGGGGCCTCTAGATTGGGGGGCCTGTCATGATTACCTAGCCCCCTTATGGTTTAACCATACCGCTCTTAATGAGTTAGCAAATAATTGAAGCGAAGAACATTGCACTCTCACCTTTTACTTTAGCAAAGTACTACACAGCTGAATCGATAAACTACATGTATAATTAATCAAAAGTATGAAAAAAAATACATGTGGTCGGCCTTGATACCTGCCTGCCGTTTATGGTAAAGTTTCAAGTTGGACTATTTTCAGGGTTTCGTAGCCAAAGGGCGCCAACGGGACCCTATTACTGAGACTCCGTCCGTCTGTCACGGGTCACAGGGCTCTATCTCTTGAATCGTTATAGGGAGTCACTTGAAATTTCCACCGTTTTTAGGGTTCCGTAGTCCACAAGGAATCCTTATAGTTTCGTCATGTCCGTCCGTCCGTCCGTCCGTCCGTCCGTCCGTCCGTCTGTCCGTCCGGGCTCGTACTCCGCCGCTACTGCACCGATTGTCACGAAAATTGGTGGAGAGATAGAAATTGAAGTTGGTTTTTAAAATTATGAAAAAATGTTTTTTTTTTCAGCCGATACAACAAGTGAATTTAAAAAATTTAATTGGACAAACCCTAACGTGTGGAGTATCGTTGAAAAGGTGTTTTAAATTGCAACCAAAACTGCTTTAAAACTATGTAGATCAAACCCCCCAGTCTTGAGATAATCTAATACAAAGTTAAAATTTGAGGTGTGTCCCCCCCCCCCCCCCCCACAGTAACATTTGAAATATTTCTAAAATAATTCTGAAAAAAATGTGGTATATACCTCAAAGTATGTACTTTCAATTAAAACTATAGCGGTCTCGGTATCAAAGATAGTTATTTTTAATACGTCATAAATCGTAAACCGCAATTTACCTTTACAACTTTTCTATTATGTTACTTGCTGCTACGGAACCCTTCATGGGCGAGTCCGACTCGCACTTGGCCGCTTTTTTAACTCGATGTCTATAGGCATTAACTAGATACTTTAAATTTTCACCTATTATGTATTGCTGTGGCCGCTATAACAACAAATACATGCTAAAAATAAAATATATCTTTATGGTTGCCTGTAAGAGATTGCTTCGTCGATAAGGCCGCCTCTTGTACTATATTTATTTATATATATAAGTTCCGTCAACTTTATAATTTTTAATGTTTCTTATTTGGTGCAATAAAGATTTTTGTGTTGTATTGTATATAAACTTAAAAATTAAAAGGGGTCGTCACACATGACCCGTGTTTTTTTCAGCGTTATAAAACATTGTACGGAGGTACGGAACCCTTCATGTACAAGTCCGACTCGCATTTGACCGGTTTATTTTACTCTTGCCTAGCGCAGAGCCCACAGACTATTACCGGGAAATATGACTCGTACTATAATGCCAATTTTACGGAAACTAAAACCATTTTATAGTTATGTAAATGTAGTATGCCTATGCCTATACCTAGTATAATATGATTTTTACACTTGACTAAAATTAGAGGGACATGGTTTGATGTATACTATACTTATGTCTGTTTTTTTGTGTCGTAGATTGGTACCTGTGAAAGCGGTTTTTAGGGTTCCGTAGTCCACAGGGAACCCTTATAGTTTCGTCATGTCCGTCCGTTTGTCCGTCTGTCCGTCCGGGCTCGTACTCCGCCGCTACTGCACCGATTGTCACGAATATTGGTGGAGAGATAGATATTGAAGTTCCAAAAGTTGGTTTTTAAAATTATGAAAAAATGTTTTTTTTTCAGCCATACAACATACAACATACCCATCCCATACAACGAAAAGTGAATTTAAAAAAATTAAATTGGACTAACCCTAACGTGTGCGGTATCGTTGAAAAGGTCTTTTAAATTGCAATAAAAACTGCTTTAAAACTATGTAGATCAAACCCCCCAGTCTTGAGATAATCTAAGACAAAGTTAAAATTTGAGGTCCCACCCCCCACCGTAACTTTTGAAATATTACTAAAATAATTCTGAAAAAATGTGGTATATACCTCAAAGTATGTACTTTCAATTAAAACTATAGCGGTCTCGGTATCATAGATAGTTAATTTTAATACGTCTTAAATCGTAAAATGTTACTAGTTGCTACGGAACCCTTCATGGGCGTGTCCGACTCGCACTTGGCCGGTTTTTTTTTTATAGTTTCAGTATGTCCGTCTGTCCGTCCACGTGCGGCGGCTTGCACACAGACTGTTAGTACTAGAAAGCTGTAATTTTGCATGAGTATTAGGTAGGTAGGTATTACGTATGCTGAGTCTAACAAAGTAGTAAAATACGAATTCTTCATTATTCTCAAATATTGGACATTTTTCAAACTGCTCGGGCATTTTTCATAATGTCTTACTAATCGCTTGGTCCATAACAAGTACACTGTTTAAACAATTTTGAATATTCAAATAGTGAACTTGTTAAATTAATTACAAAATACTTAAATAATTCTTAGAAAACAATTACTTTAAATACTTAAATTATTTAAATGGGTAGTAAACATGTATCGAATTACGAAAAATAAAGTTTCCATGTCGTAACGTGTACCTAGCTTCGGGACTCTACTCTGAGCGTGGCCCGACAGGCACTTGGCCGTGCCCTTGTGCCTGAGGAAGCTGGAGAATGTGACACAGCGATGGTTGGCCTCACACACGAAAATCAAAATAAACATTATATGTATACGTACAACAAGTAGGTATGTTTGAAAGAAACAACCGACGAAAACATCGTTGAATCACGGTTGCCGAGCAACCTCGTAAACGCGAAACGCAAAACACCAAGTTTACGTGTACGTGTATTGTGTACGTGGTAGGTACCTATGATAATTAAGTCTGGCATTTCTGAATTGGAAACTGACGCATTTCTTTATGGAGGCGCTTGACTTCAGGGTCATTTAGTATTCATTACCTCGTTTGAATCGATTCCCTTCCCTTAGTCAGGCTGGCGGCTCGGGTGGTTGACCGTACCCTGTGAAGGTACTTTCTTATTAGGGGAGAGTAATTCTAAATAATATATATTAGTGGAAATAAGTATTAGTTCTATATATTAGTGGCCCTATGAGCTGTAGATAATTATTAAGTGATAAGTATTTTTTAAGTTTTATAAAATGGCTTCGCTATTTTGACAAAAAATTCCATCCTGTTTGCAACAAAATCCACGAGAATCGGTTGAGAATTACGACCTTTACACAGGAAAACAGCCGGACAGCCGGACATACAAAAGCTTTTTTGCCCAAGCTGAAACTGACACGCTTCACACTCACTACGTCAATAAATAGATCACACAGATTGATCTAGCCACTTGTATTATGGGACACTAACACAACTTTAAATATATTTTATAAGTAGTTATTCACATATATAGATAAACACCCAAGACCCAGAACCTCGGCGGACTAGCGTGTTTATTACGCCATGGAGGCCGTCAAACAGATTGGATCAAAAAGTTTACAAACTTTTTTTTATGGGTTGAATGGTTATCATATGACCAAGGGCTTGTTCACTGTTTTTCCATTGATAAGAATAACTGAAAATATGAAATATTGTAAAAATATTACCGCGATAAAGTTTTTGCGATAATAACGTGATTAGTATGTAAGTATAAAACGTATGAAAAAGCTGATACCTATTTATTTTCGCAATTTTGTTCCCGTACCTAGTTATAAGTTAATCGTATTGATGACGTATTGAAGTGAATAGGTACCTACATACGTATCCTATATTGAGAACGTTTTATTTTGGTATGAAAGGTGACTGATCAAAGTCAAGAACAGTTTTCAATCTATTCCTGAGTTCCTGACTATAAAATAAAAAAATAAACAAATTAGTAATTCTGTGCTTTGATTCAAGAAAACGTATACTTAGTCGAGAGTTTTTTCAACAACTGATGGATAAGATAAGGTACCAGGAGCGTCGTCTCCATATAACACGATTCCTTTCGAGTTGCCTTGGCAAATCCATATATATACAATTTTTTTTATTATAAAAAATTATATCTTACCCTCGCTAGTTCATCTCCGTACTGCGCTTTAAATTTTTTTTCCCCATCTCATAAGCCGACTAGTTCACGGCTTAAGTTAATCGCACACACACTCAAATAATAACAAATAGACATAGATAATAAACATACACACACACATTTATCACTTTAACTCGCACCTACGGATAAAACCTGCAAACAACTCGGCCGATCTATCAGGAATTCTATCACGCTCACACAACGTAATTTTTCTCTGAACACACGCACCCAGACGCACTACTTACCTAGAGACAATTTGTGCATATATACAGCAAAATAGTGCTCAGGTAACTCGGTTCTTTTGCGGCTTATGCATTTTAAAAATTAAACTTAATGTACACGTAACTAAAGTCAATTTTACAATGACGTCTCTGGCGCTAGTATGTCGATTTTTAAATATCCAATCAAAATTACTTATCAACATCGCGGCTAATTAAAATACTCTTACTGTGTCGCGGTGTATCATGGCTGCAGTGTTTTGTTTACACGTTGTGTTTATTGCAAAATAATATGATAGATGTTACTAAAAACAATGAAGGTGAGTGAATTAACTTGAGAAATACCGTGTTTTAGTTAATTAAGGTGTGTATGTAGTGATCTTGTTTATGTGATAAGTGATTTGTTTTGTTTTGTCGTAACTGCGGTCGGCGCGGCAACCGGCGATGGGCGTGCGATAAGGCAGGTCTGTTTATTGTTTTAGGTAACTACATAAATTAAAATTAAAAAAGGTTACTTCGATGGCGGCTGTACCGAGCCAAAGAAGAACGATTGTCTATATTTTACTTATGTCAGTTTGTTGGTCCGGGTTCACTTGTAATTTTTTTCAAGCTACGCCACTGTAAGGTACCTAACTACCTACTTTCATCCATTTGTTATTGATTATTAAGTTGTCAGCTTATTGTAAAGTTATTACGCTTTAAAGTTATTCACACATTGTACGATTAGAAATGTCATTAAATAGTTATTGTTTTGTTTTAGTCGTGAGAAAGTTATTTACGGTTTATTAACGCGATAAACATCGCACATTGCTATAAACCTACTAAGCCTGCCAATTAACCGTAAATAGAAATGTATTCGTACCTTAATTAGGCTAGTAGTTTTATGGATTTTGGCTGAATCGTGCCACCAGAAAATACCTGATAGTAGAAATGAAAAGGTCAGCTGCTTTCGCGAAGTACTTAATTGGGCGATCTCACGCTTGTCCGTCACCTCACCTCGCGTTCCTGGTTTTAGGCGGTGATCCAACTGCACCGCGCACCGCCGCGGAGCGCGGGACGGCAGATTTTAACATTGTATGCAAGTATCTCAGTTTGTACCCACTAAAAACGCGGCAGATTCCGTAAAAACGCAGCAGGTTCCGCGCACCGCGGCGGGGCCAGTGGGTGAATCGCCTTAATTTTCAGAGCAGGCATATTCTTGTACTCAGGATGCAGTTATTAACAAGTTTATTGATATATCTCAATTCAAAAAACAAACTAGGCTAAAATAAAACTACACACTAAAATTTTAAAGTAAATTATCTTAATTAAACCTAAAATCATGACTTAAAAAAAAACTATAAAAATAAATTCTAAATACAACTTAAATAACTATCTGAATAATTAAATTAAAATAAAAAACGTCACGCAGTTTGCCCTGCCCGGGTAGAGTTTAAGTGTATAAAGTATTTCTTTTTATAGTTTTTTTAGTTTTAAATAGAATAATTTACTTTTAATTAATTAGTTTTAGTGTTTCTATTCATTTAAACTTTATTTATTGCACAGCTTAAAAACTTAGCTTGTTTAGTAAAGAATCAAAGTCCAATATTTATGTAAATAGGCCTTCGCAGGCACTTTAACACGTCGATAATTTTAGTATATATCACGTGTAATGTTTATTTATATTTTAATTATTAAGTAATTAAAAAAAAGCTACCGATACCTTTTCATAACGACTACAGCTGAGAAGAAACGTCGAAAGAAACTCATTTAAACACAGTTTTGGTCTCCAACGCGCCAGAAGGGCTTAGTCAGTTCAGTCAGTGTCAGTCATGACATGACTAAAACAATATTACCACAATACATATAACTACGTAAGCTTGCGAACGAGTGCCAATTTAATGATAACGAGTAGATTAGTCGTTCAAGAAATAACAAAGTCTGTTTTCCTATCGAATTGAGACTATCTATTTGTTGTACTGGAAATATTTGAGGAAGCCTAAGGACCGTTCTTCTTAGCGTTTGTTTGTTTGTTTAATTTCTTTATTGCACAAAAATTACATCTAAATGTACATTATTTAATACAAAGGGAAAAAGAAATAACTGTACAAAGTCGGACTTATCCCAAGAAGGGATCTATAGCGTGTCGATGTTCAATATGGTGAACATCGTGGCGAAAGGATTGGTCAGCCTAGACACTGCCTTACCGTATCTAGCTGCTTCCAGCCCAGGGTGCGCCGCGGGGAGGCTCCTTCCATGTACACCTGGTAGCACACAGTAGGGTCACTCCAAAAGCAATACGTAAGACCTGTATCCGCGTTTCAATGTCAAGTAACATTGAGCGTTAATACCTAATGATAAAGTCTAATTTGGTTTGACATAGAAATAGGACGTCACTATCGGACGACCATCGTATTATTTTATGGAGTAATCCCCTGTTGCGGCGGAGTTAAAGATAATCGGGCTAACCTGGCCCGAAGTGAAGCGCGTAGCAAAAGGTCGATCGTGAAGCCCTCTGCCCCACCTGGCGACCTTAGGACCTTAAGTCAATGAACTGCCGATATTGTACTTACATGTCGCTCAGAGGTATTGGAGATAAAGGCTTCAGAATAAGTTCTCGGCCCACTTGCGATACACCTGAGAGCAAACCAAAATATTCTATATATTTTCTACAGTTTTCTATTATTTCTAAAGAATTTGCATTATTATTTTCAAAATGAAAAGAGCAATGTGCTATGCTAACTACATGACCGGCACTGCTGTACTGTTTTAGTTTTGGGCGAGACATGTATAATTTTTTTATGACTTTTACGTGCGACAAGGCCGTTTCTATGGCCCCAAAGATTCCATAAAACAAACAAAGTATGAGTACTCAAAACTCTCTAAAAGAGAAGTAGGTACAATTTTTATAAATATCAAACAATTTATGTACCAACTAGCGCGGTCAAAGGCTATTTGACAAGCCTACGGGAACTATAAAGTCTTCCGTTTTGACTTGAAAGCGGAAAATAAGTCCAAACGTACCTCTATATTCCAAGATCTTTGGTCCAAACCATACAAACTTTAGCATTTATTAGTAAGATGCCAAAATCTGACTAAAGACATGTAACGCTCGCAGTCACGCCCGAAACAATCAAACATCTAGACAAACATGCGACAGGTCTTCAGTAGCATTACTATGAGTTGCTATCGAAAACTTTCATTACGTTACTACAGTCGCTAGCGAATAAACGCCGATCGAGTAGTTTTCGATACAACACTTACCATGAGTTGATTAAACGTTAACTATACTCGCTAACGTTAACTCGATTCATCGTGTAGTTAACGTTACGCGACGGAGTGACGTGCCTAACTTCAGAGCAAACAAAGCTCTCTTTCTAACGTTATTGAAATGACAGAGCAAGGGCGAAATAAGCTTACCTTATAAAAATATAGAAATAATCCTGATAATTTAAAGCGCTATAGAAGAGTCTCCCTATGCAAAGTGTTGGTGAATCTTGTATTTGATTTGGTTATTTTGTTAATGTGATAGGTACTTAGTTCTTTTTTGTCGTAAACAAGAAAGTTTTAAGCTCCGCTAGGAGTAATATTGTTCTGTGGTTTTGAGTGTTTGATCGGAAAATAACGTTCGTTTTTCGTGTTGGACAAACTATCTAATTTGTGTATTCGTGTTTCTGCCCAAAATGCGTACTAGTCCTTCGCAATTCCAGGTACTGGTCGGCTATATGCAAAAGTAAGTGTCTTCAATTATAATAACGTTAATTTATTACCATACACTGAGTGATACAGTCACCCTGTTTATGATTAAATATTTGTTAGTTTTGTTTGTGGTACATTTCTCACTTATATGTTGAAGTGGATTTCCTAATATATTTCTCAAAGCAGCTTGAAATTTTCCCTGTTCACGTCGTTCGTCTTCGTATGCAGCCTTCGCTAACAAATCCCACGCTTAATAATGTCTAGCCAACATTATTTAAATAAAAATAATTTAAATTTAATAAACAAGAATTCTAGCAAGTTTTCACGCTCCAATTTGCTAGTGAAATAGATTACTACAGTCGTTACGGTATTTTTCGACAGCGTCTGTCAAATTTGTGACTCATGGTACCGATTTTCTACAGCAACAGCAACAAAACGTCAAGACGCTCGCTACTCGCTAGCGATTACTCTTCGATAGGGAATTTACCGTTACTCATACTACCGATCTTCAGCTTTATGAGTGACCGCCAGGGGCGCTGTACTATTCTCCATACAAATGTTTACGCAGTCGCTAGCGAGTACGGTCACTGTAAACTCATGGTAATGCTACTGAAGTAATTTAAACTAACGAATACTTCGATTTCTGCTCGTCTTAGTTAAGGATTGAAAAACAATGCATAAGTACAAGTATCTCACCAGGCAGTGGGGCGGAGTCCGGCAGAGGGCGCAGCCTTCGCGGCGGCGCGGGCGCTGCGGGCGGCGGCGTGGAGCGCGCGCGACGCCTCACCGGCACCGGCAGCTGAGAACTCCTGCACCACACAAAATAACTAGTTGTAGTTTAGTAGTAGTTTCTCCACTGATGTCAGTCTGGGAGACTCTGGGCTGGTGTTTAGTCCGGTCAATCTAGACCTAAAAATGAGAGTGAAGATGCATAAAGTCCCAACAAGCTGAAAATCAGTAAAATTGTTCAAAACATAATTATAAATATAATATAAAAGTTCCCCATCATTCTCGTGTATGGAAAAAAAATTTTTCGAGGTCAAAGGTCAAAAACATGAGTTTTGCGCGATTTCCAGCAAAACGGTAAGTTTTATCATAAAAGTACCTCAGACAAAAATTGTAGATAATAAAATTATCTATAGAAAATGTATCAATACTTTTTTCCTACGAGCCACCGTTTCTGAGATAAAACGATTCAAAAAGTTGTAAAAGTTGTTATCGTCATAATATGTACACGTTTCCATGCCACCTATGAGGTAGTGTACTTAGCGCGTTTTTAGGGTTCCGTACCCGAAGGGTGCAAACGGGACCCACTCTGATTCAGTCACCTTTTGTGACTACGCTGCTATTCAGACGATGGACCAACTTTTGTGTTTATCAATAGGAATGACCATAGGGTCAACCATAAGGTTGACAGAGAGAGCTAGCTAGCTAGACAGAAAAGACTTTCCCATTACAATCTAAATAATCAGTCTAGCTTTTATTTTGAAACGGCATGTAAACTTTCTTGAATGTAAATTTAAAGAAATTACATATATTTAGGCATATCATCATCATCAGGTCTTTTTTAGTATCCACTGCAGGAGCATGATCCTCTCTGTACTACCAGAGCCATATATTAGCCAGAGCAGTCAGAGGATTTGGCCTACACTCCTTACGCTGACCAGACGGGTTGGAGAGGTCTCATTGATGTTTATAAGCTTTGTTTAGCATGTTTTTCCTAAGTCGCCTTCGATACTAAGGCATATAACTGGTACTGGTGGTAAAATCTGACGTAATTTCAAAATAAAAGCTACTTAGTACTACGTTTGTATGGAAAAAATAGTCTAGGGTAAGGATCCGCCAATTGTTTAGGAACAATCTTTTTTTATAAATAAAGAAATACAAAGATTCGGGATTCCTTGATGTACATTGGTAACCACTAGGTACAAAAAACAGTAATAAAACATAATATAACACACTACCTGGCTGTGTGGTGACTGGGCTTGATATTTTCCATTGGTCTACTTAACTTTTCCCGCAGCTGAAAAAAACATTGTTGTTTAATGACTTTCGCAAATCTACTTGTAACTTGTACTGTAAATTGCAGCTGTCCTTACTCCTGTTCCCACAATGCATTCTCCAGTTATATCAAATGACGACGCTATTTCGGTTAGTTAAGTACCTACCTTGTTGCAGAAGGCGTCTGCGCGCACGCCGGCGGTGAGTCTCCTGCGCACTGCAGCCAGTACAGCGGCGGGACCGGCGGCGCGCGCCAGGCATAGCGTGGCGCGCAGCTGGGCTGCCTCTACGACCGACGGCTCGCCGCTCACCTTCGAGAGTTATATTGTAAATTATTACTATAATTAATCGAGCGTGTTCCGGTTATGGATGTGCAGTTCCCGGGAACGCGAGATAACGCTCTCAAATGGAAACAATCAAAAAGGAAAACTCTCTCAAATGGAAACCATCAAAATGGAAAACGCTCACAAAAGGAAACCATCAGAAAGAAAACGCTCTCAAATGGAAATGATCAGAAAGGAAAACGCTCACAAATGGAAACTATCAGAAAGGAAAACGCTTTCAAATGGAAACTATCAGAAAGTTTCCATTTGCGAATATTCTCGGGAGGCACATTGCTAGTTTCGGTAGACTAGAGCTAAGGACGGATAATCTATACTAATATTATAAAGCGGAAGAGTTTGTTTGTTTGTTTAAACGCGCTAATCTCAGGAACTAATGGTCCGATTTGAAAAATTCTTTTTTTGTTGGGTAGTCCATTTATAGAGGAAGGCTTTAGGCTATATAAAATTACGTTCCGACAACCACGCGAACGAAGTCGCGGGCACAGCTAGTGTAACAAATAATAAGGCAAAGTGACGTACCGTGGTGGCCGTCTATGTAGAACTTTAGCTGACACTAGGATTATCTATAGAAAAAATCTTGATACCTATACTAGGGGATAATCGGGATAAAATTCAACTGCCGCCAGGCTACTCTGCAACTAAATTGTATTTGTACATGATTACGAGTATTATAATGAAATAAAAATAACAGTAAAAAAAAATTCGACATTTCCAAACAGCTGCCCAGGCAATTTGTATGTGAAAGTCAAATTTTTATTTTATTTTAATATCATTCTACTATCGTGATCTAGTATATCTTATATATAAAATTCTCGTGTCACAATGTTCGTTCCCGTAATCCTCCGAAACGGCTTGACCGATTCTCATGAAATTTTGTGAGCATATTGAGTAGGTCTGAGAATCGGCCAACATCTATTTTTCATACCCCGAATCTACGCGGGCGAAGCCGCGGGCAAAAGCTAGTTATATTATACAACGATATATAAAATTCTCGTGTCACAATGTTCGTTCCCGTACTCCTCCGAAACGGCTTGACCGATTCTCATGAAATTTTGTGAGCATATTGAGTAGGTCTGAGAATCGGCCAACATCTATTTTTCATACCCCGAATCTACGCGGGCGAAGCCGCGGGCAAAAGCTAGTTATATTATATATACCAGCCAAAGAAAAAAAATTCGGTATTCTCATACAAATCGCCCACTTTTGTATGGAAATGCCGAAATTTTTTATTGTTATTTGGCTGTTATTTTAATTTCATTATACTAAAATGATCTAGTATAGACCGTGGTTCGATTGATTACGGCTATGTCCCTTAAACTTTGTATAGTAGCCCGTGGTTCGATTTATTACGCATATGTCAAATACACGTTGTAGATTATAAAAACTACTTGCTAAGTAGGCCAAGTATGTACAAAAAGCTTAAAATAGATCAACAGGTTGATATGATTGATATCAACCATCAAACAATTAAGTAGTTACCAATATTTATTTTTAAAAAAATTTTGTTATATTTTTATAGATTCCGTGATAGCACAGAATAGAGACTAATACTCACGTACAGAAGTCTCACTCAACAAAGAAATTCAAAGAAATATCTACTCAATGTGGTTAGCGATATGGTTTAATTTAGATCACGTCAGAACTCAGTACCTTTTCGTTGACATACCTAGACATCCATTGCGTGCTAATTTCATTCTTATTACTCTGGACATTCCTATAACTGAATTTACCATCCCGAGGGGCCGGCAGCGCGCATAGTAATAATGTAGGTACATTTTCGATACCTAAACGGTGAGTGACACAGGCCTGGTGATAAATTCAATTGACAAAGTAAGACAACATAGGATTGTCGGGCGCATGGTGTACCTAGTAAAATATGGTCTTCTGTTCCCGCGATAGCCCAATACTACAAACTACAACACGAATGTCACGAAAAGTGTTACCACTAATTGTTCTTCAGATGAATATAAAATAAACTAGTATTTTATACTATTTCGTATAGCGTGTGACTAATCTGTTTAATTTTAAATAAATTTATTTCTGAATGTGGGACGCTACCTGTGTCGACACTCTGACGCCGCCTCATCTCTCACTCACGTAGACTCGGCAATGATTACTTATTTGAGCCATTTGGGGTTGAAACTTTGGGGCCGTAGGGACCATCAGCACTCAAAATAATTAACAATGTCGCCCGAAAATTGATTGAAGTCACGCATGACCAGAGGGCTGGCCTTTATCTGGCACAAAAGATTAGCATTGCCTTACAACGTGGCAATGCTGCCAGCCTTCAGGGCACGTTACGACTAGGCAGCGATTTGCAAGGCCTTTTTATTAAGTTAAAACAAGCACTTTGCTCGGGTAATTCAACTACACACAGTGGCAACACTCCCAACTGATGACGTATTCTTGGGCTAATCACGTGACCAGCTGTCACGGGAAGAGAATACCTTGTTTTATATATCATGGTAAAATAATAGAAGAATAGGAGGAGAAATAATGGAAAAGGAGCCGAAATCCTTTTCCATATTCGTCATGTTCCTACTCTCTTCGCGTAAAGAGCATTTTACGGAACATTTACCTTATTTGGTTTTATGCACTGGTACAATACATTAATAAGTCATAACAAGCCCTTTTATTTGGTATATGACGTAGTAAGGTTTGCAAAAGTTTTTTTTTTAATTTCCTAAGTTGCCCTCCAATTATTATTATTATTCTCTTTATTCATTTTTTGACTTAGCTTAGGTTTTTATAAAATATTTATAAAAAGTAAAATATAAAACATACTACAAAATATAAACATTTAAAAACCTAACCTAGCTGCCCACTGGCAGCGGGGCAAGGCCCAAGCTACCGGCGGTTAGGGCCGCAGAGAGAGAAACCTCCTGACAATACGTGCCGTGTCCAGGAGTACTGCCTTCTGAATCTGACCCTTGATCCAGCCATCTAGCGAGAGAGTCTTAAGATGTTGGTCAAGACTCTTCGCTATAAGACCGTTCGCCGATACGACTATCGGGACAATGATCGTCGAATCCACATCCCACATAGCAGTCACCTCGTGGGACAAGTCAAGGTACTTGCTAAGTTTGTCCTTCTCGGCCTTCACGAGGTTCTCGTCATGCGGGACGGTGATGTCGACGAGCACTGCCTGGCGCATCAATCGATCTGTCAGCACGATATCAGGCTTATTGGCGACAATAGTCCTGTCTGTGATGACAGATCGATCCCAATAGAGCGTGGCACGACCATTTTCGAGAACTTATTATTATTATTATTATATGTGTGTTTGGGTTATAGGATTACACCATCCTACCAAATTTCACCTGATTCGGTCCAGTAGATTCGGAGCAAATCGGCTGTGACAGCCGGACGGACAGACAAACGCACGAGTGATCCTATAAGGCATCCGTTTTTTCATTTTTTGTACGGAACCCTAAAAAAGAAAAAACATAGCATGTACCAGCCGCTTTTCGCAGATTGATTTTTTTTTAGTCGATCGCTATTTTTGATCGGAGGAGAAATAGAGGGGAACTGTCCTGTAGCGTTATTTATTGAAGGATTTCAATCAAAATTGAGAGGCACACTGAGGACTTCGTTTAACACAAAATGTAGCAAAAAAAACGACGGGTTGCACTCCGGGAGTGCCGGCAGAAGTGAAAACTTGAATATTAACGTTGTGCATTTTTGATATTTTGGAATGGTTAGGGAATAATTTTGCACGAATTGCTTTAATTATCAGTATAAAAGTACTATAATTTATGTGGTAGAATACAATATTTATTTATTGCGCTATCGTACACAAACATGACAATTTATATTACATTAAAAAGGTTATCTCTCAGCTAAACGAAACAGCAGGCGCAGGCATACATTTTCGCCGCGCCGTAGAAAGAGAGGGGGATACTTCCTCTCCTACGCCGCGCCGGCTGTCTACTCTCCATCCGTCTTACGAATTTTCGATCAGGACACGTATCCTGACGCGAGTTTAACATTTTTTACCCATTACAAAAAAAGTGAACAACGCCGCTAAAGAAGTTTTCACTTCAAAAAATGGTGGTTTTTCAAAAGTGGGGGTGGAGAGGGGAAAAGGGGGTAGTTTGCTGTAGCGTTATTTATAGGTGGATTTCATTGAAATTACTATGCTATAATATATAATACTAGCTGTGCCCGCGACTTCGTTCGCGTGGTTGTCGGAATGTTATATAGCCTAAAGCCTTCCTCTATAAATGGACTACCCAAAAAAAAAAAAATTTTTCAAATCGGACCATTAGTTCCTGAGATTAGAGCGTTTAAACAAACAAACAAACAAACTCTTCCGCTTTATAATATTAGTATAGATTGATAATTTCGTATACTCATAAACAAAAAAACTAATAATGGAATGTGATAATTTGGAAGTCAATAACAGCCAATTAGGTTGACGATTTAGAAAAGCTCATACTACAGTAACGTAACCTACCACAATCCATATCGACGAATCTTGGTTGGGGTCAACAGAAATAGGTAGTGTAATTGATGCCAATCAGCTGACCAGCTTTTTTATAGGTTACATTTTGTAGTCCAATACACCTTCATTATGTCGTATGTATTGTAAATGAAAGAGTGATTGTTTATTAGTCCTTATCGAAACCAAACAACGCAATGAATCAATGTGATTTTTGAAGTAAAAACTTCTACTGATTAAGCTAGCCCCAAAGTAAGTTTTAAACTTGTGTTATGGGATACTAACTCAACGATACTATATTTTATAATAAATACAGATATATATAGCTAAACACCGAAGACCCAGGACAATTTGAAAAAGGCCATTTTCCAACTTGCCTGGCTGGGGATCGAACCGAGAACCTCCAGATTGGCGGACTAGCGTGTTGACCATTACACCACGGAGGTCGTCAATGAGAAATGGGCTCTGCAAGCCATTAAGACGCTTTCAATCACCTTTCAATATACCTAGCGAGCCTTATTTCTCGAAACGTTTAATAGTTATATAACTGTGGAAGGGGTTGCGCCATTACAACCATGACTTTGCGCTTTCTGGCACTCATAACTGAGGGACCAGGAAACCAATCAAAATCAAAAACCGATTTTGGTGTCAGTTTAGAGCTTCACTTTCATTAATACTTACAAAAAACAAATTGATGTTATTAGATTAACTTTAGTGGAATTATAATAAAGGACTGCCTCCGTAGTCCAGTGGTCAAGGCGTCTGCCTTGTGATCTGAAGGTCGTGGGTTCAAATCCCACTGGGAAGCATACTTTATGAAAAATTGTTTCCAGTCTGTTTAGGATATTGTTTGAATCACCTGATTATCCGAAAATAAAGATGATCCCGTGCTTCGGAAGGCACGTAAAGCAGTTGGTCCCGAACGTCATCTAGCGTTTGTACTTATTCCATGTTCTGGTCTACCCTTTGGGTTGCGGAGGTCAGACGGCAGTCGCTCTGTGTAAAAACCAGTAACCTCGTCGAATCACCTAGGCACAGGCCGGAATCTCCTAAGGTACGCGCAATATGCGTCACCCAGGCCTCACCGTTCCCCGTCCCCGCACCTCTCCCCCGTTTTCGCCTGGATGACTCACGTTAGCCGTCAAGAACCGGGGGAGAGGTGTGGGTGCGGGGAACGGGGACGCATATTGCGCGTACCTTAAGAGATTCCGTTCTGTTTACTATTACTGTATTCTGTGACCTAGGTTAGGTAGCGGACCCCGGGCTCTGAAGCATAACCGCTGACGACGCAACCGGGAACACGCTCGGATGATGATGATGTGAATTATAATAGAGACTTTACTGAAAATTTTCCAAGAAAGTCAGGAAAAGGGTTCTTAGCCTCTTGATACGTATGCATAGAAAAATTTTACTCTAGACGAGTGCCTACATATGTTCTTTCATTCAATTCAATTCAATATAATAAGAGTTTTTACAATACATGTGGTCTTAAGAATTACACAGTCCCTCTTATTGACCTTTTCAGGGTAGGTAGGTCATTTATTTTTTTATCTTTATTTTTATTCATATTTTCATTCATATTCTGTTCATTCTTAACTTTTCTGTTACATAGATACAAATTCACGAAACAGTAACGACAGTGCCACCCAAAGACACTGACTGCCGGAATTTTTTGCATGGTTCTCAAGCTTTCTGTTCTGTGGTCCCACGGCGGGCGAGTGAGTACTCGTTGTGACTTACCCCAAGCATGTCAGCGTCGAACACCAGGTCCACGAGGTGATGCAGCGCCAGCCGCTGTAACAGCGCGTGCGGCAGCGCGGCCGGCAGCGGCTCCCGCGCCAGCCTGCTCACCAGCGCCGGCAGGATCGACCGCACGCACTCGTTGCTCCCGTTGTGGACCAAAGCACACACGGCGCCTTCTGCCGGGGCGCGAGCTGCTGTTACCTGTTTGACACAAAGTGTATTATACAGGTGCAGGAGTGGCCTCTATAATGTTATTTGTGTGATATTACAGTTACTAATATATATATATATATATATATATATATATATATATATATATATATATATATATATATGTTTGTCTGTATGTCCTTTATAAAATCGTAAACGGCTTGACCGATTTCGATATTTTTTTTTGTTTTTTTCGTTATAGTTCAGGGATGGTTTAGGAAAGAAAAAAATTGGCGTAGCAACGCGCGCAGGGTATAGCTAGTCCCTTTATAAGTATTACTAACAATGAGTCATGTTACTTGAAATAAAAATCTATTGTGTAATTAATGAATGAATGAATATTTATTTTCTCATTTATATCTCTGACGTGTCGTACCGCGTCGCTGAGCGCCCACATGTGCCGCACCAGCGACAGCGCGCCGGGCTCCGCGCGCCGCGCCGCGCCCGGCGCCAGCAGCGCGCCGTGTAGCTGGTCCGCCGCCTTCACTACTGCTATCCAATTCTCCTGTCAGGACAAAAACACAACATATGTAATAGCAAAGATATTTTACGATAGCAGCCAACGGTTCTGAAAGATTTTGTAGACCAGCTAATAGCTATGCCACGATTTCGAAGAACACCTACGAACCATGGGACGATTTTGTAGAACACCTACTGTTCAAACTGTGCTACGATATAATAAGGCGGTGATCCCACTGCACCGTGCACCATCGCGGAGCGCAAGACGGCAGATTTTAACATTGTATGCAAGTATCTCAGTTTGTATAGAAAACACGCCTAGTCCAACCCACTGAAAACGCGTCGATGCGCGGGAGCGCGCTAATTCTACCAGTCTGCGCGGGGGCGCGGTGCTAGCCGCACGGTAACACATTGCAGCAATGTGTAGTATATGCGGAGCAATGTCATTGCTCCGCATATACTATATATACATACATATTAAGGGCAAAGAAAAAATAACTCTACGGCACTTATTTAAGATGCTTTCTTGAATAAGTTCGGTATCCATTCTCCACGACGATGGACTGTAGTGAATATTTGGCGCGGGGCCGTCGAGGTAGATCTGCGGGCAGATCTGCGCCCCCGTCGCCGCGTGCGGAATCTCCCGGTCCGCGCACTACGGTGGGGCGCGTTTCTAGTGGGACCGCCTAAATATCATTCGTAGATCAGCTACAAACAATCTACGCGAACAATGCTACGATTTCGTAGACTTCATTCGTAGAATAGCTACGAAGTATGCTACGATTTCGTAGAACAGCTATGAACTATGCTACAATTTCGTAGACATCATACGTAGATCAGCTACGAACTGTGCTACGATTTAGTAGATATCAATTGTAGAACAGCTACGATACGAACTATGCTACGATTTCGTAGACAGCATTTCTAGAACAGCTACGAATAATGCTACAATTTCGTAGACATAATTCGTAGAATCAATGTGGCCCACTGTACATTTGATCTGGCCAGGTTGTTGACATGTGGGATTGTAAATAGACCGCAATTTCACAGTTTGGGGCGAATTAACAGTGAAATCCATACAGTGTTGTGCAGCTGCTGCTGCAGCCGCGGCGGCAGCACGCCCAGCTGCTCCCAGTCGTAGCGCCGCTGCAGCGGGGAGGGCGCGCGCGGAGACAGCTCGGCCTGCACCGGAGACGTCGCTAGCACGTTCAGCACGAACCTACACATACAAGGCTGTTGTACACTGACAGTACAGGGTCCAACACTAGCACTACACACAACAATAGAAATATCATCATAATCATAAGATACAGGCTTGGCCTAGTTTGGGTACTAGTGTGCTGGACTTAATACAATACGAATACCTTTTTTGTAATATTCGTACTATTTATTTATATTCTATTATATTTTCTTGTATGTATGTAACCTTAATAGGTATCTTCTAACTAGTGTGTAAATCCAATATTGTAACTTTAAGTGAAATAAATAAATTTATTATTATCATCATCAGGTCTCTTTAGTCTCCACTGCAGGAGCACGATCCTCTCTGTACTACCAGACCTATATATTAGCCAAAGAAGTCAGAGGATTTGGCGTACACTCTCCACGCTGGCCAGACGGGCTGGAGAGGTCTTATTGATGTTTATAAGCTTTGTTTAGCTTGTATTCCCTAAGTTGCCTTCTACGACATCCATGGGTCGACTTGGAGTGGTCCTATTCTACTCTGCCGGGAACCACATGGCACCAATAGAAACATAGTTCAATAGAATACATTTGTTGCACGATATGTTTGTGCTTACTCCTTTACTTGCTTTTTACGACTTTCACAGGAAACGTGTTTTCATTTGTTTTGACGACCTCCGTGGGGTAAAGGTCAACGCGCTAGTCCGCCAATCCGGAGGTTCTGGGTTCGATCCCTAACCAGGGCAAGTTAGAAAATGCCCTTTTTCAAATTGTCGCGATATTGTTATTGAGGGTTATCTGACAAATAATGCACATTAAGACATTAATGTAAGCTAACCCCGTCAGATTGCTACGATACTCACCCATCGCGTTCCAGATGAAGCTGAGTCTGTCGCCAACGCGGGGAGACTACAGGACTCCGCTGCAGGTTGTGGAGCACCTCCACCTCCCGATGTGACTCCACCGGACTCGGCACCTTCTCCGGTGACCGCACCTCACTCAACGTCAACGCAAACCCTGAGCTCTCCCTGTACACATCCTCCTGTTTGTCATTCTTCGAACTAAAATAATCATACAGTTCACTCAATGATTTAGATTTTAACTTGACATTGCTATACTGAGCTACGACGTTTTGCTTTTGAGCTTTACTGTAAATAACTGGCAGTGGAATACCACTTTTTTTGCTTGGTCTCGTTTGCGAATCCCGTTCGGAAGCCTCTCGTTTTATTTCGTTCATTTTATTTACAATCATCGGCGTAATTTCTGTGGATACTTCCACTATATTGTCCCTTTTCACCGGCACTATCTTGTTCTGGTTGTGATCGTCTTCGCTGGAGTGCAGGTTCTCGCTGTCCGGTGTCCGGATCTTCACGCTCTCGCCGCCGAAGCGCACTTTTTTCACGACAACGTCGGTGTCCTCGGAGTCACCGTCGCTGTACTTCAACATGTTCATGTCAGAGCTATCACAGTCTTCTTCACTCCCTGTATTCCTCTCAGATTCCGTTTCGTTTTCTTCTAATACAGTCATAGTAATGGCCGTGTCAGAATCAAATTTAATTTCTGTCTCTATAATTACTTTAGCGTAATTGCTATTGTAGAACGGTATGTGGCTGAATGATTCTTCAGAGGATGAATCGGTTGAAAGTCTCATGGGATTGGTAATCGGTGTATTAAACACCTGGTTTATTTTTACTAGAGTTTGGTTGTTGTCGTCTCGGAAAGTCTTTCGCGGGGCGTAATACACGTCCATGGAATCCTCGTCGTAGGTGTCGCACAGCTGCCGGAACCTGTCCTGCACCTTGAGGTCGAGCCGCGCCAGCGACACCATGTAGTCGCGCGTCCCACACACTCGCCTCAGCTTTAGCAGGGCTCGTTGTGCCACATCTTTGTGTATAGGATCAAATAATTTTTCGCCTAATATTTGAAACATTGGAAAAATATCTAGAGTCGGGTTTCTTCTCTTTAAAATATTCATCACAGAAGGTATAGATAAAATAAGTCCAGTGATAACATTCACTTTGGTGTCTATGTTTGCGGAGTGCGGTCTTATGTTCTGGTACGAGCACTTGTCGAGGATGGCTCGTGCCGCGCACTCCGGATCCTCGCAATGCGTGCAGAAAACTTTGAGCGCGTCGAGCGCGGCCTTGCGGACGTTCGGCGAGCTGTGGCCGAGGTTGTCCACGACCTGGTCGAAGGGGAAGGCCAGCGCGTTGCCGGACAGCGGTAGAAGGTCGGCGAGCACGCGGAGCGCGTGCAGCCGCACCTCCCACTCGGGGTGCGTGAGGCGGTCCCGAATTGCGACATAAAGCAGCTGCACGTCCAGGTCGGGCGGCAAAGCCCGCGCGCGTTGCACGCGGTCCCACAGCGGCGCGAGCGGAGGTGGCGGCGCCTCGGGCAGCTGCATGGCGCGAACGTAGTGGCGGCGGGTGGCGTGCCCGCCCGCGTCGCGGAGCGCCACACAACTGGGTTAATGATCGGACGGTAAGCCACTCCGCCCCTGACCAATCGATGGAATATATATCCTTCCATACGTATAGCCAGAAAGTCTGCCAAACATGGTCACCTAGTTCCAAGAACCACATAAATAATATTAATAAATACTAAAACTACGAGTATGTAGTCGTTTTTACTTTATTTCACCGCCGCCGGGCGCATCATAGAACCCGAAGTACCTAATTACTTGTATGATTGTATTGTACCTAATCTCGTATATTGGATTTGGCACTCGTTCGCAAGCTTTACAGTTATATTGTTATAACCTTGTATTAGGCATAATATCTTTGTATAGTGACAAAGCCCTTCCGGCGCGTAGGCGACCAATACTGTGTAAATGAGTTTTGTTTGGCGTTTCTTCTCAGCAGTGGTCGTTGCGAAACTCTAGTATCGGTAGCTATTCCACTAAAAATAAATAAAAACAATTAATATAATTCTCGTACATTGAATAAAAAAAAATTACTTTGACTTTGATTGTAATGTCTTTCTAAAAGTTTGCGCTATTTTTCCCCTACACACACAATGGCTACAGTCATGCTGGTCTGGGAGAAAAGAAAAAACATAGAATGTACCAGCTGCTTCTCCGGCGCAGATAGTAAAAGCCTATCGAGGGAATGGGCGAAAATGTGAATCATGTTAGTAGGTGAGCAACCCATCACTATTTCGATTCCTTTTCCGCCTTCTAGCCCACCATCAAGCTAAAAGTGGCAATTGAGTGTTGCGGTCCTGGGGCTCTGTCTGCTGGAACGTAAGACCCAAAATGCCCTCTGCCCCATTAGGGATAAGACGTGACAACTGGTATGTATGTTACTTTTTTTTTAGAAACTTTAGATTTAATGTGTTTCTTAGGGTTCCGTAGCCAAATGGCAAAAAACGGAACCCTTATGGATTCGTTATGTCTGCCTGTCTGTCTGTCCGTCCGTATTAGATCGAGAGCTGGCACCAATTTTTGGGTAGGTATTTGAGGCAATCTGAAAACTTGTCACATACCTCTACTATTATACCCCAACGCGGAACTGCAGACCTGGCTGGTGAGTAGCGTACTCTTCTGTGTCTGTGATTCAAATGCATATTTTTAAGCGACTTCAAAAAGGAGGTCCTTTTTAATTCGAAATGTTTTTAGGGTTCCGTACCTCAAAAGGAAAAAACGGAACCCTTATAGGATCACTTTGTTGTCCGTCTGTCCGTCCGTCCGTCGGTCTGTCAAGACCCTTTTTCTCAGGAACGCGTGGAGGTATAAAGCTGAAATTTATATCAGTTACTCAGGTCTACTGTCCCTTGAAGCTGTGAAAAAATCAAACTTCTAAGCCAACGCAATCAAAAGATACAGCCGTTTATGCCGCAAATTTTCGACACTTGCAAGGGAATCAAAACCTACAGGGTGCTTCCCGTGAACTCAGAATCTTGAAATTTGGTACGAAGCAACGTCTTATAGCATAGATAAAGGAAAAATTACGAAAACCATAAATTTTTAGTTACATCACATAATATATATTTTTTTTAATAATTTTAAACTTACTACCCATTTCCTCATAAACGCGTAGAGCTATTAAATTGAAATTCATACCTTGCAGGTTTGTACGGAACCCTCGGTGCGCGAGTCCGACTCGCACTTGGCCGGTTTTTTATTTTTTAGGTATATTCCCATGATATTCCCCTATAGCTTCTCCATTTTAGAACCGATTTAGAAAATTATTTTTTTGTTTGGAAGGGTATTAAGTATATGAGTATGACCATCGATCAAATATGAATGGTATGACAAATACTCGTGAGATTGACAATGTCAGTGCCGGAACTGCCGGATGATCTCATTTTAGAAGACGAAAGCCATCTTTTTTCGAAGTGCCTTCTTCACGCACGAATTTATATACCTAAGTTCGCTCGACGTGCTTGACTGTTCGCTGGGAAAATTCACAAATGACGCATTTATACATATTGGAAATAAATAAATTTGCAAGTTGGTAACATTGACACCAGGTAAAGATCGGATGATGGGATCCTCGAGAAATCGAGGGAACTCCTCTAACTCTAATATTCTATGCACACATATTCTGATGGTTTTTTTTTTAAGAAATCATGCATTTGCATTTAGAAAGTAAGTTTTAGTAAAGTGGAACTGATAAAGAAGAACAGAAATTGAAGTCACTCTTTAGGGTTCCGTACCCGAAGGGTGCAAACGGGACCCTATTACTGAGACTCCGCTGTCTGTCCATCTGTCCGTCTGTCTGTCTGTCTTTCCGTCAGTCACAGGGCTCTATCTCTTGAACCGTAATAGCTAGACACTTGAAATTTTCACTGATTATGTATTACAGTGGCGGATATACCTAACAACAATTTTTTTTTTATTGGAAATTTGAGTGCGTTTGACCTCTATCTAGCCTGATGGGAAGCTAAGATGAGGTCTAAGGTGTATCACGCAGGCTCAAAAAATGCCTGTTCACTCTTGCCTTGAAAATCCCTAAATTATATGTATGGGGAAACATCGACGCAGGGAGGGAATTCCACACCTTAGCGGTTCGCACAATGAAGGAGGAGGCGAATCGAGAGGTACGATGAGGAGGAATATCGATCACAAATGGGTGGAATCCCTGTCCACGTCGTGTTGTCCGATGGTGGAATGGTGCAGGGGGAATTAAATTATGTAATTTCTGCGCACACTCCCCGAAGTGCAGCCTGTATAAGACACACAGACTTGCTACTAGTCGGCGATGTTCGAGGCTCTGGAGCCGTCCTGCCGTAAGCAACTCATCACCAACGAGTCTTCTGGCACGTCTGTCGATAGCTTCCAAGGCTTTGAGCTGATAGCTGGCAGATCCATCCCATAGGAGCAATACTCCATACATGATTCCAAATCGGTCCAGGAGAATTCGAGTAATCGGGGAACATATATAAAAAAAATCCGACAAATTGCTATTTTTCCTTTTTTGAAGTCAGTTAAAATAGATAGTTTGCCGCAATAGCAAGGCCAGGGCCGTGAGACGTCCCACCTTGGGCGAATAATGGGAGCTGGTCAACAAAGCTCCATAACACCTTGCAAAATTCAATACGCTTTCACCACCTCTGACGAAAACAGTGACTTGCGAACTTGTTACTTAGAAATTCACGGTCACAAGACCTCAAATCGGCTACACTCTATTTATATCATGCTCATAAGTACAGGGGTTACGTAAAGGCTAAATAATTGTTGAAGGGTAGAGACTAGGGTCCCTTGAGGAGCATGCTCAGTTCGTGATATGGAACGGCTTACACAGGAAAGCGAAATACAAATAAAATGTTCCCCATTGAAAATAATAGACCTACCTATACTTACTTATTAACATCAACACCGAAGGCAGCAAAAAAGAAAAGTCTTATGGCTATTTGATCTAAAACTATTTCTATCACCCCGTTTGACTGAGGTGTGTAGGGGGTAGTGTGTAGCATAGCAGACGTACGTAGCACTGGATCCTTTTCAGAGTTCCAAAGTCTCTAGTAGGCTGCTAAGGCTATGAAATAATATAGAAGACTTTTCTTTTTTTGCTGCCTTCGGTGTAGGTAGTAGCAAGATGTATTTTGCACGGGTATATACCTATTACCTATTAAGTACGCTGAAAAAGTGGTAAAATAAAATGTTGAAAAAAAGGGGATGGGTGCCGTAGCACCCCTAAGGGGTGATTTTTTCGTTTATTCGTACTTATATTTCGCAAAAACCATGTATTATTTAAATAACAATCAAGTGAAATATGTTTTTTACGCTCATACATATGTCTCTGATCATTGACTTATATATTATTACTTAGTTGAAATCATTGTCTCTGATAGGATGACAAGAAATTATGTTTTATTTTCTGTTGTTGTTGTTTAATGTTGTCCAATACAAATCTAGAATGCTTACGAAGTGGCAAAGCCGTTCCCAAAAGTTATACCTAAAGGTATAGCTCTCCCCTTCTACTTTATTGCACTGACAGTTTGCGGGAAAGGGACGCCTACAACTTTAGGTAAATTTTTGGAAACGTTAAGTATTTAAACATAAGCATTATGAAAATATGAGCTTTATGTGCGTGGCATATATAAGTTTAATTTTCAATGTTGTTTTTTTGAGATTATTACTCGTAGTTATTCTAGATTGTATTATAAATTCTTTGTGTCCAACAGATCTATCACAATTTTTGTATGTGCCGGGTTTCGTGGTAATAAAATTGATCTTTTCTTTCGCAGACTGTGTTGGGTTGGGGGCGTCTTTAGGCGTCGTCCGACTTGGGGAAGGTACATCCTTTCTTGCTCTTAGGCACAGAACACAGTAAGAGTAAACAGAACGGAATCTTCTTAAGGTACGCGCAATATGCGTCCCCGTTCCCCGTCCCCGCACCTCTCCCCCGTTTTTGCCTTGACGACGGGCGAGAGCGGGCGAACACACACTGCATGGCACAAGTTGGCCCACAAGAACCGGGGGAGAGGTGCGGGTGCAGGGAACGGGGACGCATATTGCGCGTAACTTGAGATTCCGTTCTGTTTACTCTTACTGTATTCTGTGTCTTAGGTTCCGTCACTCAATCGGCTACAAGTTTATTTGCTAGGAAAATTAAAAAAACCTCAGACTGTCAATAATGCCATTTAGTGATGACTAGTGGAACTACTGATAGTTCCACTACTCACCACGCGCGCTGATTAAGCTGATTTTCAAGCGTATATCCTCAATAACTTTTAAACGGCTGGACCGATTTTCATCAAACATAGCTAAGAACCACCACAAGGGAACTTGCTTTCACTTGAAAAAAACTGCATCGAAATTGGTCCATCCGTTCGAGCGCTACGATGCCTCAGACAGACCGACATTAGCGGCAAACTTATAACACCCTCTTTTTAGCGGGGGTTAATAAAAACCAGTGTATTCTGTCGATTTGTCATCAGAAGCTCCCTTGAAGCAATCAATGACCCGCACCAACTCCACGATTTCATTGTTACTTACAGCAGTTACAGCAGCACTTACAGCAGTTGTAGAAACGACTAAGATTCGAGACTCGTATTCAGGCAGGGCTTGTTAACGATACCAAATTCACACAAAAAGTAACGTTATTTTCATACACACTGGTAACGTTATAAGGCTTAGATCATTTAATACAGGATAAGCCTTACCTGCGCGTTCCCCTCTGCCGAAGTATAAGATCGCATGCTTTAATACGTTCATAAAAACTAGTTGCGTAATCGATTATGATCATTATGTGCATCGGTAAAGTATCGAAAGGACGTCTACAAGTGCTCGATTAAAAATGCCAAATTGTGCAGTTAATGCATGTAAAAAGAGGTCAAATACTTCTAATCTTAGTAAAGATGGAATAACCTTTCATTTGTAAGTATTTTTTTATTTTATTAACATTGATTTCTATTTAAATGTAATTACTTAAAAATCGATATAATATCTTTCAGTTTAGATTACGGCAAAAATAATCGAGTCAAATTTGCAACTGCTTGCACCTGCCATCCCAAGCGATTTTTTATCTTATTTACTGCCATAACCATACCAAAAAGATCTATAATCGCTTATCACAATGCTTTTTGACTGACGAGACATCGCATTACTATCGATGACGATAAAAATCACAGTTCCTTGATCGTTTTATTTGTGATATAATTTTAATATCGAAATATTTTAATTTTTTTACAAGCTTTTATTTAGTTTTACCTGTCCCGTTGTCTGTCTGTCTGTAATCAAATCTTGCAAGTTAAATTTGACCCACTTCCTGGTTTCCGATTGAGCTGAAATTTTGCACGCATACGTATGTCGCGTGACAATGCAATATTATGGCAACATGGATCTGATCTGATGATGGAGAGGAACTCCATGATTAAACGACATAACCCCATCAAGTTTGGGCTCGTAATATTCATCTTGACGAGTCTTTTGTCTTTAGATGGTATCCAGGGTCTGATGATAGGGCTGCAAGGTGGCCATAGGAACTCCGTGATTAAGGACATAACCCCATCCAGTTTGGGCTCGTAGATTTGTCTTGACGAGTATTTTGTCTTTAGATGGTATCCAGAGTCTGATGATAGGGCTGAAAGGTGGCCATTGGAACTCCGTGATTAAACGACATAAGCCCATCGAGTTTGGGCTCGTATGATTCATCTTGACGGGTTTTTTGTCTTTAGATGGTATCCAGGGTCTGATGATGGAGCTGGAAGGTGGCCATAGGAACTCCGTGATTAAACGACATAACCCCATAACCCCATCTATATATGTATTTATTATAAAATATACAATCGTTGAGTTAGTATCCCATAATATTTTAGTTTTCTGTTTCGGCTATTTCTTCTTCACTTCGCAAGTTCTTTGGCATCCTTGGGTATATAACTTTATTATATTTGGAGAAGAAACAGAGGAGAAGCAGCACAGCTACGAATTCAACCGGGAACGCGCTTAGATGATGAAGATGATATAATATATATTGTCGAGTTAGTATCCCATAATACAAGCTTATAAGTTTTCTGTTTCGGCTATTTCTTCTCCACTTCGCAAGGTCTTTGGCCTACTTGGGTGACCATATTATATTTGAAGAATAAAAAGCGGGGAAGCGTCACAGCTAAGGATGCAACCGAGAACGCGCTTAGATGAAGAAGATGATAAAATATATATTGTTGAGTTAGTGTCCCATAATACAAGTTTAAATACTAAAAAACTTGTATTATATTGTAGTATGCTTGAAGCGCCACGTAGGCAGTTTAAATAATAAAACTTATTAAACTAATTAACAAGTTTTATAGTATTCGTGAAGCGCCACGTGGGCAGTATAAATAATAAAACTTGTAAAACTAAATAGATACTAAACAAGTTCTATTATTTAAACTGCTCACGTGGTGCCTCACGTGACGTATTAACTTCTATCCCGAATTTCCGACATAATTATATGAAAACATTCCAGAGTTAAAACGAACGTAATTTTTTTTTCCGAAATATCGATGTCGATATTTTTTTTCTGTTGTTCAATCCTTTTGCACTAGGGTGTATTATTACGTGTACATACACATTTGTTTTAGTGTGAGTCTTGCTAGTGTGCAGAAAATAAACTAGTGTGTCAATTTTACGTAAGTGTGCGTTTATAACGACACAAATTATTTTTGTGACTGTGTGTGTTTTTTAGATGTAGAGAGAAGAAGTGCAGAAAGTTTTGTAAGAAGATTTGTCTGCGTAACTTATCCTGTATTAAATGATCTAAGTTATAAGGGCTATCGATAATACAGTTATAAAACGTTATAATAACGTTATCAATTAACGATACAAGTAACGATACTTTTTTCAATACTTGTAAAATATTATATAAATATTATACAAGTTTATTACATCGCGCTGGCAATCGAACGCGAGGTAGCACAAACTATCACGACATCCGTGTAGCTCTAGTAGCCTACTAAACAAACTCATCAATTTATTCTGTCAAATATCGAAAAGAAATATATTTTTAACAATAGCTTTTACCGTTAATATCATTGGTAACGTTATCTGATTTATCGGTAAATAGTTGGAAAAAAACGTTACCCAGCATAACGTTATCTTTGCTGATAACGCCGTTTGTCAAAATTAACGTGACCAGATTTTTATCGGTATTCCAAGCCCTATATCCAGGGCCATGTCTGTGGAGTTTTTTTGGCGGGAAGTCAAGGGGTTCGGTTGGGGTTTGCTTTAAATTATTTTATAAATTGATTTTAGTGGTCTTTATAATATGAAATTGGTGTTGTTTGGTGTCATAAATGCTCATGACATGAACAATGTGTGAAATAGTTAAAGTGGACAGTCATAGTACGGCTGTAGTGATATTTATTTTGCGGACTGTGGGGCGTCTTCGGGCGTCGTCCGCCACTCAATCGTCTATGTAAACCAGTGGACTCGTATAGATTTGTCGCCAGAAGCTCCTTTGCAGCAGTCAAAGGCCTACACCACCCTTTGATTGTCTTGTTAGGATTAGGTTAGGATTAGGAATAAAGAACAAAATTAAAGATAGGCTCTAAAGGACTTGTATCCAGAGCCGTAAAATTATTTAATAAAAAAAAAAGCCATGTCTGTGTCATCTGTGTGCCTGGCTGACAATGACATAATAAATGACATTTCGACTGCGATATCTGTCAAGTTTTGTTTGTATCGAGCGAAATGTTTTTGATAAATTAATTAATAAGAAATGTATGTTTTTGTATTAAAATGTAGAAAATAAGTGGCAATGAAAATATACTGGTAAAGTTGAATGTATAGATATGAAAGAAAACGTGTGATCTAGTGAACTAAGATCAAAGATAATGCCGATACGATGAGGCTATTATCGCTGCTGATTACGAGCCTCGGCGTCCTTCAGATCTCCGCCCAAAATGATAATTGCACGAGAAGCAACAGTCGCGGTGACTACAAACCATGCGTGCGGAAGTTAGCAGACGCATTGTCGAACAAATTTAGTGAAATCATACTCACGGAGCTAGGCAGTGAGTACACGGCGCACTTTGAAATACGCAGCGCGCACACTGTGAGCCGCTACCAGGCGTCCGACAATGACACCTTGAACGAGGTCGTCGGCAAGCTGGGCTACAAGCTGGCGGCGGCCCGCAACATCCTAGCAGACATGAAGAACATCACCAGCGACACCAATACTCTGTCCTTCACCAATCCTTGCCCATTCAATTCTATTCGTAAGTCAGTATTTATTAAGAGCAGCAATGTTTTGTATGATAACTTGCCAATCATGGAGTCCAAGTCCAAAATGATGGACAGATTCAAAGATTTGAAAGTGAAAAGACAGTATTTCCTATCACACATGGACTATGCAACTGACAGAGATTGTACAACAATGCCTCATTCAAACTTACGGTACCTGTACCATGCTGTGGTGAACCCGGAGCCCAAGCTGATTGTGTTCATTATTGACAACAACATGAAGACTGATTCATTGCAGCATGCTGTTAATGTTGCTAAGGAGACTGTATATGCATTACAAAGTACAGATTATATAGCGTTAAAAATTACTAACACTACGGTTTCTGTAAAGTTTGAAGACAGCTGCAGCAGCAGCGGTGTGTCCGAGCTGGGGAATGCTACAGACAACAACAAGTTGATCTTCCGGGAGTACTTGTCCATCATCGACACTGCCACCTCCAACATGTCTCCCCTGGTTATCAATGAAGAGCTGCACAATCTTCTGAAAGAGAAGAATCTGCCAGCTAACAAGCTATTCATCTTATTGACAGACACCAAAGTCTTGAAGAATGAAACTTGGCTTAAAATGTTTCCATATTCAAACTATGAAAGTAAGCTGAAGTTTGCTATAGGCCTGATATATGAAAACCAAGCTGATAAGAATAGCTCTTTGGGAATTTTACACATAGATAAATGGCACAATAACTCTAACAACCACTCCATCATGAGGGTTCATATAAACGACAGTGCTGTCATCGGACAAGTGGCTTCAGCATTCATATCCCTCCTACCTGGGAACTACAATGACGAACAGATCAAAGTGATAGGACCTACCTGGGAAGCTACAGAGAGAGATTTCATGATATCTTTAGTACTTCCCACCTTTGGTGGCATTTTAGGATTGGACCTTTACTGGTCAGATCTTGCTGAAGACATTGTCTACTTCAGAGGTGTTAATCTTAAGAAGAGGGCTTTTGTAATGGATGTCTCAGGGAAAATACTCATGCATACATTCTATCCTAGACCTGAGACAGCATCTGAAAAAATTAAATTTATTCCATTGGAGCAAGTTGAAACATACAGCTTTATTTCTGAAGTGAAGAAACAAATGCTGAGCTCTACCAGCGGCAGCCTGACCATGATGGACACCAACAGCTGCAACCCCATCACTTACTCATGGAAGTGGGTACACAATTTGTACATTGTGTGTATTGTATCGGAAGTCCCAGATCAGGTTTCATTAAATGTATCAAATTCCCTTTTTATAAGGAACTCTAAGGAAATTCTGTTTCACAGATTGGATCTGTTTCCTCCGAAGAATGGTAAAATTTGTCGCCATTTCAAGCAGATTGCTACCATTGACCAGGGCACGGTTTACCTGAGCCCGTCTAGTTTCCAATCTCCCTTTACTTATCTGTATGACATGGCTGATGGCCAGGAAGCTGTCACATACATGCAAAATTATTTGGCATATTTAAAAAGTTTGGCATATGGCTTGCTTTCGAATCCTGGTCTAAAAAGCGACATACAACATGATGTTAATTTTCTGAATTCTATTTTATCATTTTACAAACGGCAACACCTGCGTGGTGCCTACTCTAAGTACATCGTCAGAAGATATGCGGTGACCGAAAGTGGGGTGCTAGTGATGTTCCCAGGAACTGTTCTGGAATATGACTATGAGCCAGTGAAGCGACCCTGGTACACCTACGCTCTGGAACATCCTGGGAAAGTGATCCTGACGCCGCCCAACCTGGACGTTGGAGGCGCAGGATATATCGTCAGTATCTCTTATGCAATCAACAAGAGCAATTACCCTACTGTAGTGGTATCCATGGACGTCACCATGGGATTCCTTTACAAAATGTTGATTGACAGTTTGCCTCTCTGTGCAATGTCAAATATAAAATGCTTCATTATGAACAACAGAGGCTATCTAGTATCTCATCCGGGCCTTATGGACCCCAATAGTTCAGGACCGATCGAACAGCAGCACATCACTCACAAAGAGTCCATGATTGCTATTGATATGTTAAATCATAAAGGTTTTGTGACAAAAAGGTTGTGTAATAATTTTTATGACAATACTATACAGAGGTTTTATGAATTTAACACTTCTTTGACAAGTGTCCTATCTAACGTGGCGTCAGGGCCGCACTGCGTCCACTACTACATAGCCGCGATCCCGGGCACCAACGCGTTCCTCGGGCTCGTGAACGCCTCGTGCAGCATCGGCGTGTTCTGCCCGTGCAGCATGACCAACCGACTGTGCTTGAACTGCAACCGCATGGAGCAGACTGAGTGCGAGTGCCCTTGCGAATGCGGCTCTGAGGTGTACCAATGCCCGAATGCTAATGTCTCTAGATTTAACCAAGACATTCCCCTGTGTGGCATGACTCCAGAGCACAACAATCATAAGTCACATTATTTTCATAACTTTGCTGAAAACTTGAACAGCTGCTTCGACTTTGAATGCGAGAGCTACACTACGCACTCGTCTTGTCTCGGGGTGTTAGGGTGCGAATGGTGTCAGATCGACGCTGACGCTAAGACTTCCCTCTCAGCGCCTTTCTGCACGTCGCAGTCTACCTGTTTCAATGGCGTGCTAGGGGCTGTCACGCCGTATGGCGAGGGTACCTTCGGCCACGTCAATAGAGACGCTTTTGGCAGCTATTCTGCTATCGGACCTATAGCGGGATGTATAGTTACTGTCAGTTTAATCATAGCTGTCGCCGCTTACTGCTACCGGCAGAATGTCACTTCGGTTAGTTGCCATAACCTGTATGTGGACGGTCCGGCGGAAACGTGGCACGACCCCGACGTTCAGTTGAGTCACATGCAGTCCGAGGACATGCACGACAAGTCTGGCCACGACAAGCTGCTGCCGGCCATGGAGATAGAAGCTCCTATATCTCCTTACAGAGTAATAACGGGGTACCGCCGTGCGCACGCCGCCGCCAGCTCCGACCACGGCTACTCCACCATGACTCCTCATGAGGACTCTGAAGCGACCGGCTTCTCAGTCAATGATCCAATCATTTTGTCGGACGACACAAAATCGGACGTAAGTTGTCCTCTTCCTGCCAAGATCAAACCCAGATTAAAGACTTGCGATCTCAACGTCACGGTGCTGCCTGGTGGCAAAAATAGCGTTATAGCTCCGGTCACCGTACACAGACACATGGAAGCATCTTAATAATGTTCAAATCTACCTCTTTATGTACATAATTTTTTATTTGATTTTAGCATGATACACAGGAACACTATTTGTGATATTTGTGTTTGTGACAATTTTTGTGATGTAAGAAAATAATACGTTATTACCCTTTTTTTAAGAATTGATTTAAATCATTATTCACTTAAATGAAATTGACACCGACCTTAAGCGGGCGCACGCGACGGGTTGTTTATCTCTGTTACAAACTGTACGTGCGAACGAGATAGCAGAATGCCGTGTCTCTGTCGCACTAAGAGTTTGTGACAGAGATAGACTGAACCCGTCGCGTGCGCCCGCTTAACGTAGCTGACGCCCTTAAGAGGGCTAAACTGAGTTCGCGTTTTATAATAAGACGTAGTACTCAACTATTATTATTTGATTTACTTACTTAATCTGGTGCTCCCCTTATGAATTTTAAATACTTAATTTACATAAATATACAGGTTCAGTTATTATACATTTTGTACTCAGATACGATTAGTTTGTACTTACATTGTTATACGCAAGTTTGTTCTCTAATGGTCTAATGTGGTTGTTAACAAAATGCAGGTGTTTTATATTAGTACTAATACTTTTTATTGTATTTAAAGTAAAATAATAACTGTCGTCGTATTAAGTAAGTTTATAATAATCTATCTTTATACTAGACAACTAGACAGTAAATAATTGTAATGTTAAATGTGCAGTGCCTCCTATATGACTAAGGTAATTATAATGCGTTTAAACTATTCTTAAGACTGAATTTTGATGTTGCATTTACTTAATCAATGTAATACATTTTTTTTAATGAAACAACATTTTCATTCGCCTTATTATTGCTTTTTGGGAATTTTTATTATTTTCTCTGCTAATATGCGATAAACGGGTAAATCACGTCAAAGTCAGTTCGACCCTCATCTGGAGGCCTTCCTCAGGGCGAATGTGATTCGCGACGCCTACGAAGACGTCCCGCCCGAGCCACATTCATTTAATTATCCCTTTATTTATTTCTTAGGCTAATACTTCTATGAAGAGAGTACTACAGTATTATGGACTGAATCTTCCCATATACAATAGTTTCAGTTTATTTATATTAAAATAAGTGGAGCTTAGCGGACTGATCCAGCCCTTCCCTTTGAAATAAGTGATACATAATGCGTCGCGTCGCTAAAGGTTCACTGTGTTTTGGGTACCTATTTAATTCGTAGCAATAAAACTAAATGTGACCGTGTTTTGATTTTATTATGCTCAACTATAAAATGGATCACTAACTTACAAATACTATCACTGTTGTTCAGACAAAGCCGAACATTTACATAATTCATATTTTCAAACATTTAGAAATACTATAAGTATTAAAATAAAACTATGTAAAGTTCATAAGTAGCATAGGTAATTCCCGTACACTCCGGGGAAGATGGCCATGGCCAATCGTAACTTGCGTATCTTCGGAAAGCCTCGTAGTTGCTAGGCAACATTTGGCGCCCGACATGTTGCTCAATATGTTAAAACTTGGCGCGGAACTTTTGTTTAGTAACGTTGTCCGTCTACGCATGGTCAGTCGTCGACAACTTGTCGCCAGAGGAACTAGTGTTGACTTCAGCGGCGGTGGTTATAATTTTATCGAAAAATACATCAAAAAGAAAAAACCACGTTGCTGGGTTAGAAATTCATTAATTTAAGCACTCGTTTGTTAGGCGAAAAACATACAGAACATGGCGGAGAATGAAGTAGAATTGCAGCGCGTCACCAAGCGGCGGGACGGCTAATAGCTTGGAGGCGCGGGCGCAGTTGTCTTTACGAAAAAAGACGAATTTATTTAAAGATTATTTAATTTGAGTACTTTAGTACTGCATCTTGAATGCCTAAAAACCCCTGAATGTTGTACGGAAACAACAAGCCGCGCGACATGTTGCGCGCCAGTTCGACATCGACGCGCTGGCAACGTTGCCGAACGTATTGAGCGTCACGTATCGCGCGCCAAATGTTGCCTAGTGGATACGAGGCTTAAGGATATCAACGACTCAGTTTATAGTATACACACACAGCACAGTTTACAGTATCCTCTTTGCGTTCTGGTCTTGTTCCTGTTTGTCGATGGTCAGAGCGGGCTGTTATTCGTCGAAGCGGATGTGCGTGTGCGTGGGCTGCGGCGAGGCGGGCGCGAGAGAGGCGTGGGGGGCGGGCCCGCGTGCGCGCGCGCGCGCCAGCACGCGCTCGCGGCCGCGCGCGCGCTTGCACGGCACGGAGCGGCCGCTGTCCATGCGGGCCCACTGCTCGGCCTCAGCCGCGCCGCCCAGGACCGCCGCACTGCGCCCGGAAAGTCGGCAGTACTGGTGACCACACGACACCATTATTTAACGATACTAGGGTTCTTGGAGTATAAGTTGTACGAGCAAGCTCGCACATTTCGGCTACTACCACAGAATTAATAAGAGTATTTCATACAGAACAGAATTTCCTAAGTTCCAGCGCAATATGCATCCCCGTTCCCCGTACCTCTCCCCCGTTGTCGCCTTGTCGAGGGGCGAGAGCGGGCGAATACACGCATTGACGTGTGCACTGATGTATATAGTTTCGTTTGTAGTAGTGTAGGCATAAATGATTCTATGAAGTGCCATACCTTTGCTTTGTTACTACTTTTTTTTTACTTAACGAACAGCCCATATAATGACCACGCGGGCAAAAATAGCAAGTATCAAGTATTAGGGCCTTGGTGTCGCTTAACCCTTCTTGACCTCGTAATAGCTGCAAGTAGCAATGACACAGTAACAAAATACCTCTTCAGCCGCCTTTGGCGAGTCGAATCTGATGATGACCTCAGTCTGTCCTTCTTTCACTTCCACGTGACACACGTGCACGTTGGTCCGAATCTGTAACATATACATACTATTATATTAGGGTGGAGGAACAAATACAAGAGGACTGACGACCTACATACTTTGATGCGTAATTTAATTTTTAGTTTGAGGTGATACATGAGGTGCAATGCTGCCGCCGTTTGAAAAAAATATTTTTTCAAACTTAAATGATACGAAGGCGGATTTTTGGTGCTTAAATTTTTTATTTATTTAAAACCCATCTACGAGGGTATCAAAATAAAGGATTTTATTGAAGGATTAAAAAAACATAAACTTATATGTTTATGTAATTCGGAATAAAAAAATGCTAACAACGACATTATAATCTCGCTCATCCAAGCACCCGGTTACATCATATTAAGCATACCTTCTGCTATTGTATAACTAATTCGGGTTTTTTTTATATTTTTTAATAATTACTTGTTTAATCTATCTATCAATTGGTAGCGTATTTAACTAGATGTGTAGTGTAACCACTATCTACTAATCAGCCGAATGGTTCCCGGCAGAGTAGAATAAGACTACTCGGAAGTCTTCCCGTGGATGTCGTACAAGGCGACTTAGGAAACACAAGCTAAACAAAGCTTATAAACATCAAGACCTCTCCAACCCGTCCGGCCAGAGCGTGGAGAGTGTAGGCCAAATCCTCTGGCCAAGTATGGCTCTGGTAGTACAGAGAGGGTCGTGCTCCTATACTCCTGCAGTGGAGACTAAAAAAGACCTTATTATTATGATCATGGGGACCCGTGTGGTTCCGGGTTAGAATAGGACCACTCCATCTCTTCCTGTGGATGTCGTAAGAGGCGACTAAAGGACTAAGCACAAAATCTCGTGCAAAATTTGCATTCCCAAGGAGGGTTAACGTCCGGCGGCGGCTGGTTGTAAAACTTATCCGTGCTCCTGTAGTGGAGACTAAAAAGACCCGATGATTATGAAGTTGGGGAGACTAACTAATATCATTGATGAACACATTCAAGAGGACTATCAATCATATGCTACTGCTCCACCTGCGTTAGCGTTTAACGTTGACGTAATGCCAAACTGCGCGTCGCTTATTGCATTAAAAGTGCGCGTTGGCTACATTAGGCATTAACGCCGCAAAAAGTTATTTCTCACTAGTTAACGTGTTATCTTACAAGTGGAGGGTGAAACTACAAAATGGACGTTGCAGCAGCTGCACTAGTGGCAAAAATGAGTGTTTTAAATTATTGTTTATTGCAAACCAATTTGTTGCATAGACGTCATTTTTACCTGCGCCTGATTTTAAAGATTTTTGACGTGACAACGTCTTAAATTAGGTTGCGGCTGGGAGTCACTTATGAAAAAGTGTAACGCTCGGTAACGTTACGATGAGTCACCGAACGAGAGAGAGGCCCGCCGAATGCCTTGCGTCTCTCTCCCACTCAACTATGATCGGTCTGCCGCGCGCGTTGTCACGTAAAATCTTCGCCCGTAAAACCGACTTTACAGGCAACCATTTTTTTGTATTTATTTAAATGTAGACGGTAATATCCCATTAGGGAATCTTTCTTCTTTTTTAATTCTTCCAATGTCGTTGGAAAGGATAAAGACTGCATGATACGACGCCATGCATCATTAACTGCCGAGCGATTTTTATGTGACTGCAGTTTTGGATTCCAAAGACATGGTTCACATTGAAGCAATTCCAAAAACTCCAACGCTTTTTCATTGGACCACTCCATTGTCGTATTTCGTTCGCGCCAAAAGAAAGCAAATACGTCGTTCCTCTACGCATGCATCGTGCTTAATGAGCCGGCGTAAATGTAGCCAACATCCTCTAGCGCGTTACACTGCGCAGTAAAACCCTTTGATGTGTCCAAAAAACCGAAACCCGAGCTATCGCTTAGCGTTTAATGTCATTAGTAATGACGCTAGTACGTTAACACGTTAATACATTGGCCACATCTACGTAGCGTCTTGATTAACGCGCTAATAAACGCGTAAAGACGCAGATGGAGCAGAGGCAATATACAAAAAAGCGTACTCTGCTAGAAAGCCTATATTATTTCTAGATGTCGCTACTATCTCGCCCGCTAGCCATACAAAGGATGCTGGGTACTTAAGCTGACGGTATCCACGAAAAATCAGAGATGGCGCTTATACCGCCATCTACTATGAAACTACTGTCTTTAAAACTAGTAACTCCGTCTAGTTACAACATTTAAGATGATACATAGAGTCCAGTCACAGATCTACAGTCCAGTGCAGCCCCCATTTGAAAAAATATATTTGAAAGGATACGGAGAAATCATTCAAAATTTCGTATTAGTAAACCCTAGATAACCCTTTAAGCTATTTTATGAACTTTTTTTACAGTTTAAAGTATTGAATTGAATTATATAGGTTTAAAGTGAGAATGTGAAGCTTTTCTTTGCACATTCTCGAAAAACGGCCACTTTTGGCAAATGTGCGAAGAAAAGCTTCACGTTCTCACATTAAACTGTAGTTCATAAAATAGTTTGAAGGGAAGATATCATTTAAAATTTCGTATTAGTAAACCCTAGGTTTACCTTGGGAATGCAATTTTTGCACGAGATTTTGTGCTTAGTCCTTTAGTCGCCTCTTACGACATCCACAGGAAGAGATGGAGTGGTCCTATTCTAACCCGGAACCACACGGGTCCCCATGATCATAAGCGACGCGCAGTTTGGCATTACGTCAACGTTAAACGCTAACGCAGGTGGAGCAGTAGCATATGATTGATAGTCCTCTTGAATGTGTTCATCAATGATATTAGTTAGTCTCCCCAATTTCAGAATCATCAGGTCTTTTTAGTCTCCACTACAGGAGCACGGATAAATTTTACAACCAGCCGCCGCCGGACGTTAACCCTCCTTGGAAATGCAATTTTTGCACGAGATTTTGTGCTTAGTCCTTTAGTCGCCTCTTACGACATCCACAGGAAGAGATGGAGTGGTCCTATTCTAACCCGGAACCACACGGGTCCCCATGATCATAATCATAAGGTCTTTTTTAGTCTCCACTGCAGGAGTATAGGAGCACGACCCTTTCTGTACTACCAGAGCCATACTTGGCCAGAGGATTTGGCCTACACTCTCCACGCTCTGGCCGGACGGGTTGGAGAGGTCTTGATGTTTATAAGCTTTGTTTAGCTTGTGTTTCCTAAGTCGCCTTCTACGACATCCACGGGAAGACTTCCGAGTAGTCTTATTCTACTCTGCCGGGAACCATTCGGCTGATTAGTAGATAGTGGTTACACTACACATCTAGTTAAATACGCTACCAATTGATAGATAGATTAAACAAGTAATTATTAAAAAATATAAAAAAAACCCGAATTAGTTATACAATAGCAGAATGTATGCTTAATATGATGTAACCGGGTGCTTGGATGAGCGAGATTATAATGTCGTTGTTAGCATTTTATTATTCCAAATTACATTTAAACATATAAGTTTATGTTTTTTTAATCCTTCAATAAAATCCTTTATTTTGATACCCTCGTAGATGGGTTTTAAATAAATAAAAAATTTAAGCACCAAAAATCCGCCATTTTGGATTTTTAAATTTATGTACCCAGTGTCGGTGGAGCAGTTTACGTACCTGGGGAGCGTCGTGTCGCAATGTGGAGGAACAGAAGAGGACATCACTTCTAGAGTTGCTAAAGCTCGAGCCACCTTCGCGCAACTCCGCCCCATATGGCGGTCAAGGAAGCTTACTCGCAGAGTGAAACTCAAAATCTTTCGCTCCAATGTAAAAACCGTTCTGCTATATGGGTGCGAAACGTGGAAGGTGACCAAAGACATCACCCAGCAGATCCAAGTCATCATCAACCGCTGCCTTCGACAGATATTGGGTATCTTTTGGTCTGAAAAGATATCCAATGAACGTCTGTGGCAGCTTTGCGGCGAGACACCGATCGACCAACAGATAGCGCGTCGTAAATGGACATGGATCGGCCACACGCTCCAGGAGGGAGCCTACTCACATTCCGAGACAGGCATTGGAATGGACCCCTCAAGGAAAGAGGAAGCGTGGTCGACCAAAGCAAACCTGGCGACGATCGGTAGCGGCGGAGATGAAGACAATTGGGCTGTCTTGGCCCGAAGTGAAGCGCGTTGCTCAAGACAGAGCGGGATGGAGAAGCACTGTAGCGGCCCTCTGCCCCACCCAGGGGACATAGGAAAATAAGTCAGTGTCAGTGGAAAGCACTGGATGCAGGCCGCTCTAGATCGGTCATTTTGAAAAACCTTGGGGAGAGGCCAATGTCCAGCAGTGGACGTTATGCGGCTGAAATGATGATGATACCCAGTGTCACTCTCAGAATTAAGACGAATCTAACGACAGCTCTCAAGCCGTTAAGGCTATAGAGCGTGCCAAATAAATATAGTTACAACAATCGCAAAACATAACCCGGCGCATTTGGGTAAAAATCTAACTCACCGTCCTCTTAGCAGCGCGCACGTCGAAGCACGGCTCTGGCAGCTCCTCCTTCACGAACACGCCCGGCACCTTCTCTATGGCCACAGGCTTCTCATCCGCGCAAGCGACTACTGAACAATACATAGGTATACAGGGTATAACAAAATATACGCGCAGTAGGGTTCCGTAGTTGCGAATACCGACTGACGGGTCACGCCTCAAGGTTGAACGACTAAAAACGTTTAATAAGTTGGTCGACTAGAAGACTCTTTAATTTGTAAATCCTACTTAGCTCTGATAGTTTTCCTTTTAAGTTGTATACATCGTGTTAATTAAATAACGCAATATCTCTCAGATCGTACCTCAGCCCATGAAACTGAACTCAACTTTTGTTCAACATCTTTCACGAAACTAAAAAAATAAATTTTAATTTTCATACAATCTGATCAGCTGATCGAGTCAATTTGTATGAAAATCCGAATTTTTTTTTTTGAGTTTCGTGAAAATTTTTAAACAAAAGTTGTTCAGTTTCATGGGCTGAGGTACCATCTGAGAGGTTTTGCGTTATTTAATTAACACGATCAACCTTTTAGCTGAAAGGCGGGGACGGGGGACACTTGACTCTAACAAAAAATTTGCAACAACCAAATATTTCACAAACGGATGATGAAACAGACACCTAGGGTTAGTCGAGAAAAAAATTGCTGGTCTTTGTGAGCAGCCGGTACTACAAGTTTCTGCTATCTACGGGCTCTCCAATAGTTTTTATGACGGTGGGTATCTATTACGTTAATAATTATATTATTAGGTCCTTACATATGAAATTGCCGATTTTTAATACTGGCAACTTTAAAATCAAATATCTTGCGTTTCATTAGGAATTCCAAATTCAAATTTATTTCGAAATAAAGCCAGAAAAATATTGTTTTAAAATTCGTATTTCATTTGTTTTAACATCATTTGTTTGAGTTTCAACATTGCTATAACAACAACTATGGACAAATTGAAAATTCGCGGTATTTACGAATACGAGTTCCACCGTGGCACCAGTGCTGCAGAAACGACTCAAAGAATTAACGACGTGTATGGACCAGGCACCGCTAACGAACGAACGGTGCGTTTTTGGTTTCAACGTTTCCGTTCTGGAAATTTCGATTTACACAATGAGCCTCGTGGACGACCTGATACTCAAGTGAATAACGAAGAATTGAAGGCGATAGTGGAAGCGGATCCATCTCAAACCACTTCTGAATTCGCAGCAGCCTTCGGCGTAAGTGACAAAATGATACTTATCCACTTGCGCCAAATCGGAAAAATTAAAAAACTCGAAAAGTGGGTACCGCACGAATTGACTGAAGCAAACCAACAAACACGCGTTGCTTGCTGCGTTTCTTTGCATAATCGCCACAATAATGAGGGGATTTTGAACCGTATCGTGACTTGTGATGAGAAATGGATCCTGTACGACGATCGGAAGCGATCATCACAATGGTTTGACCCTGGAGAACCGGCAAAACCTTGCCCTAAGCGAAAACTGACCAAAAAGAAGATTCTGGTTAGTGTTTGGTGGACCAGTGCTGGTGTTATCCACTACAGCTTCTTGAGATCAGGCCAGACGATTACTGCAGACTTGTATTGCCAACAATTGCAAACAATGATGGAAAAGCTCGCCATTAAACAACCGAGACTGATGAATTGCTCTAGCCCACTGCTCCTTCAGGATAACGCTAGACCACACACTGCACATCAAACGATCGCCAAGTTAGAGAAGCTGCGACTGGAACCTCTGCGTCACCCACCATACTCTCCAGATCTTGCCCCAACCGATTACCACTTTTTTCAAAATTTGGATAACTTTTACAAGGAAAAAATATCAAATCTGATGAGGCAGTCAAAACCGCCTTTAAACAGTTCATAGACTCTCGCTCCCAGGATTTTTTTCCAAAGGTATCAATGATCTGCCTATAAAATGGCGGAAGTGTATCGATAACAACGGCGCATACTTCGATTGATTAAATAATAATTTCATTAAAAAAAAACTTGTTTCAGTTTTTTTATACTGAACGGCAATTTCATATGTAAGGACCTAATATCTTTGCCTGTGGCAATGTGTAAACGGTCTGAAATGGTCGCAGGCCCACCTGGCTCGAGCCCGACCGTGGGCGCGGCGGGCGCCGGGATGCTGCAGTAGGCGTGCCGGCTGCTCTGCAGGCTCGCCTTCAGCTCCTTCATGTACTTCCGCTGCAGGTTCAGGTACTTGTTCCTCAGGAGCTTCCACTCCAACTTGGGCAGCACCTGGGAGTGGCGTAACAATCCGTTTGTTTTTTGTGTGTCGAAATTTACAGAGGTCGACATTTTGGTCCGAGAGCTGGCACGAATTTTTGAGTAGGTATTTGAGGCAAATTGAAAACTTGTCACATACCTCTCCTATTATATCCCAACACGGAACTGCAGACCTGGCTGGTGAGTGGCGGGGCTAACACAATCTATAAATTTTTAAGTTGCATTTTTTATATGTTGTAGTTTAATGTTTAAAGAATAAAAAAATCAATAAGCCAGACGATTTAGTCGGGGCTTTGATATTGCCAGGCGCGTGCAAAAGTATTTTTCAAAAAAATCATCATCCTGATTATATTTATTAGTATTTATATTTATGTATTTATCTATTGTATTTTATGCATGTTAGTATATATGTATAGTTATTATATGTTTATAAGTATATGTGTTTTTGATTATATATATTTTATTTAAGTATATTAAGTTTGCTTATTTTTGTGAATTTTATCACGCCAGCCAAACATATTTTCTGCTTGGTCTAATGGTTGACCGGGAGAGAATGCCATATGGCATTAGGTCAGCCACTTGTACTTTTATTTTATTGTGCAATAAATATTAAATAAATAAATAAATAAAATATAAAAAAGGTATTTGAGGCAACTTGAAATTTTAATAATAATCTAACTTATAATTATAACTAAAAAATAAGACGAGGACGAAGTTGTCGACATTTTTAAACCTCGCCATATAATTTAGTAAATATATTAGTCACCTGACTCGTGTCAACTTATTCTAAAGGCTGACTGACGAATTTGACATAGGTTGACGACTGCCATCTAGTATAATGGTAACTCGGGACCGGCGGCTTGTCGTTCCTTCCGCAGCAAGGACAACAGGCGTAACAATAGGGCGGTAGGTAGAGTGAGCGACATGCTAAGGTTCCGAGCACAATCTTACATATTTACCTAGTTCATGAAACATATAACTTGATATTTTTACTCAAACTTAGCCTGGGAAAAAGGAAAAACGGAGAATGTTCCAGCTGCTTCTTTTCCGCGTAGGTAGATCGTAAAAATCGCTCAAGTTTATTAATGAAAAATCTGTAGAATCATATCAAAAGGCGATGCGGCTAACAACTCTTTTCCACCAATACGACCACAATCACAATTTAGGTTTTATGCCCTAGGTCCATAAAACCCAACAGTTACAAAGTACAACCAAACCAAAAGTAAGGAATAAAGACAATTGTGTGTACGCACAGCGTTACACTCAGTGGGTTCATTCATCGGATGAGCTATAGAGTTAACTATTTGTTATGTTAACAAACTAAAGAGTTATGAGAACAAAGTATAGAGTTTCGCTCCTACCTGCAGGCCCCACAGCGCGCCCTTGGGGGCCTCGTTCTTGCTGTTGTTCTTCTTGGCGCGGCTCCTCTCCTTGGCGGTACGCTTCCTAGTCTTCTTCTTCCGCTGCGCGCTCTCCTCTTTGCTCTCGTCCTGGCTTGTCAACTCATCTTTAGATTCACTTTCAATCAATTTGTTTTCCTAAAACACAAAAGACTTTATAATTATTGCCTTCTCATTACCACGATAAAAAAAATTACTGAAAGGAGTAAAGATACCAAGCATGGTCGATGTCCTATTAAGAGTATATACATAAAAAATTCTACCTTAAGAGTCCCCTTATAAAGTACTAGCAGTCCACCCCGGCTTCGCCCGTGGTACACACATAGCCTATGTCACTCGGGAATAGTGTAGCTTTCCAACGGTGAAAGAATTTTTTAAATCGGCCCAGTACTTTTTGAGTCTATTCATTACAAACATACAAACATACAAAAATAGGTACAAATCTTTCCTCTTTATAATATTAGTGTAGACTTCCAATTCATATTCTGATTGTGAAAACCATATGCAATTGTTTAAAAAATAAACCGGCCAAGTGCGAGATAAACTCGCGTGAACAGGGTTCCGTACAATTGATTGAATTCTTATAGGTTTTCCTGTAATTTAAAAGCTATGAACTATATCTACACTAATATTATAAAGAGGAAAGATTTGTACCTATTTTTGTATGTTTGTAATGAATAGGCTCAAAAAGAACTAGGCCGATTTAAAAAATTCTTTCACCGTTGGAAAGCTACACTATTCCCGAGTGACATAGGCTATGTGTGTACCACGGGCGAAGCCGGGGTGGACTGCTAGTTTTGTATATTTTTCAAAACTTTAGGCTCAGTAGTTTCCGAGATCAGGGGGGGAATGGTCAATTTTCGTCTTCTTTCATGAATAAAATCAAAACTACTTATTTTACAATTATAAAAAATTTGAGATCCTCATAATGAGCCCTTTCATTTGATATATGACACAGTAAGGTTAGCAAAACTTTTTTTTTCAATTTCCTAATTTATCCCCCGAAAATGACCCTTATGTAAAAAAAATATTTATTTACTTTGCACATATGTGTTTGGTCATAGAATTACACCATCCTTCCAAATTTCACCTGATTCGGTCCAGTAGATTCGGAGCAAATTGGCTGTGACAGACGGACGGACAGACAGACGCACGAGTGATCCTATAAGGGTTCAGTTTTTTAATTTTTTGTACGGAACCCTAAAAAAACAACTATGTTTGTAGGTATGGGAAAGTCTGATTCTGTCTAGGGTAAGGGGACTCATTTATTGATTTATACAGCATTACAATGCTCAAAACAATATCTTAATTAAAAATATGTGCTAAAACAATTTTTTTTAACTTCAAAATGGTGTCTTTTAGCTATAGCTACTAATTACTTACCTCTGTTGGTGTAGTTATGCTTGCATTATCCTTCTGGAAATTAAAGAATGGTTAAAAAAATATATATAACTGTAATGTAATTTTGAATGTAAGTTTATTCATATATATATATATATATATTATATTGTTATTGCTATCCTCATAACGTAAATGTGACAATACCTACATAACTTGCACCTCCTAAAATTTTCTTTTTCTCGGCATCACCAGTGGGTTGACTGGTAGATAAAGCCTATGGCTTTAAGTCCGCCTATTACGTTTGTAATAAAGTTAAATATATAAATAAATCATGTCACAGAAGACAGTAAGAGTAGACATAGACATAGTAGTATTTGCCCGATAATGAAGACATTATGTAACTGGCACTTACTATTACTTTGATATTACAAACAGACACTTTTATTTAAATATATGTACTCGTATGTATGTATATACACCGTGGAAGAGACATACCCATAATAAATCCAACCACGGTCTATACTAGATCAATATAATATAATAAAATTTAAAAATAAAAAAAAATAACAGCCACGAAACAAAATAATTCGCCATTTCGATAGAAAAGTGTGCAGCCGCCCGGGCGATTTGTATGGGAATGTCAAATTTTTTTTTGGTTTTCTTGACTGTTATTTTAATTTAATTCTACTAAAATGATCTAGTATAGGTCGTGCTTCGATTTATTACGGGTATCTCCCTTCCACGTTGTATAGTGTGCATGTAGTAGTATAGCATGTACATAATGTATACAGGTTGATTTCACCACTTAGCTACTCATATATTTAATCTTAGTAATCAGATGCAGAATTAGAACACAAAACCGTAAAAAATACTATTTTTGAAAATTTTTTTCTCCCTAATTTCTACTAAATGGCTGACCTACTGACTTTACTTGCGGCCGTTGCCCTCTCCGCTCGTCGGCCACAGGGGTGACATTTAATTGGGAGATTTTTGGTATGAATTTGTCGACTGATATCTTTGGTTTTTATTACGAAACAAGGTACATAATTACAGAATATGTATTTTTAATTTAGCTTAAAGAGTACTCTCCTTGAATATAACAGGGAGGTTCAAAATCACCCTGTATGTGGGTATGTACAGGTCGCGTCATGTAAAAAGAACGCTGGCGGTCAAGCTGCGCACTAGGCGATTTATCGATATATTTAATGAATATTATCTATACTAATATTATAAAGCGGAAGAGTTTGTTTGTTTGTTTGTTTGTTTGTACGCGCTAATCTCGGGAACTAATGGTCCGATTTGAAAAATTCTTTTTTTGTTGGGTAGTCCATTTATAGAGGAAGGCTTTAGGCTATATAACATTACGTTCCGACAACCACGCGAACGAAGTCGCGGGCACAGCTAGTAACATATATTTTTCAATGTACCTACCAATAACTAATTATACCAAGCCGCGAGCGAAAATAATACAATAGGCCTAGTACCTTCGTGCGCGAGTGTACCTATGCGCAACACACCCTCTCTACTTTCTTCCAACGTTCTTTTTACAAGACGCGACCTATACTAATGATGGGTTGAGGGGATTTTTTCTTCCAAATAGACCGACTGACCTCAGCTGTGACATAAGAGTAGCGCCAACACGATTTCAACTTGAGCTTACCGTGGGTGTACCCAGAGTCTTCTCATGATCAGACTCAAGTTCCAGCTTTAATTCCAAATTTTTCTGTGGCTTCTTGTCTTTAATCTTCTTCGCTTTCTTCTTAGGTGGCTCAAACTCCTTTTCCCCTGTGATGTCTTCTAAAGGCGTGTCTACACTGAACATCTTGATAGAAGACAGGTCTTCAGGTGGCATGCACGTGGGGAGCTTGCAGCCCATGTTTGTAAAGGTATTTATACATTTATGAGCTTCTTCGGGTTTACTAAACTCTATAAATCCATAGCCCTGCAATGGTTGAATATGTTCAAATAATTGAAAGTAGGTATTTTTCTGGGACAAAAAATTTAAATAAGTTGCAAGAATATTATATGAATACCTTATTTTTGTATCTCTTTTTACGTTATTTTAATTCAAAATATTCGCAATAAAAATACATTTATTCCACCATGACCATGAACACATAAATACAAGATTTGAGTCATGAAAACTAGCATTTTCACACTTTATTTATTGTTTCTGTCTAGTGCTACCCGTTCGCGCTAAGTTAGCCGCTGACGGGAGGGCACGCGCATTCCACGGAATGGCAAACTTAGCGCGAACGGTTTGTACGTCATATCTCCTTCTGTTTGTCTTCAGAATAATAAATAGTTTATTTCAATTATTACAATTTTTGAAACCTGCTTTTAAGCAAAAAAATCCTTTATTATGAGATTTCGCTCTTCCATGTCGATTCTGTTTGTGTACTCTATACATCGTGTTAATTAAAGAACGCAAAACCTCTCATATGGTACCTCAGCCCATGAAACTGAACAACTTTTTTTCAACAACTTTCAAGAAATCCAAAAAAAAATTCGGATTTTTATACAATTTGACTCGATCAGCTGATCAGTTTGTATGAAAATTCAAATTATTTTTTTTTAGTTTCGTGAAAGTTGTTGAACAAAAGTTTTTGTTAGTTACATGGGCTGAGGTACCATCTGAAGGGTTTTGCGTTCTTTAATTAACACAATATATAATAAAAAACTACATAATAAATAAATACGAGGGCTGTTTGATAAGTACCCGTTTTCTAAATATATTAATACCACTGGCCAATAAGTATACCACCTTTTTAAGCCTTTATTCAGAGGCGGGAAAATAAAATAAAAATGGCATTCTTTTGTTTTTTTTCTCATTAGACAACGATTCAGTGAAGGCGTGAACTTAAAATTGTTAAAATGGACAAAGAACAGTATCGGTCTGTAATTAGATTCTTATTTTTGGAAGGAAAAACATGTGATGAAATAAAAGTAAGAATGCAAGCGGTTTACCATGAATGTGCTCCTTCTATGTCAACCGTCAGATATTGGTATAACGAGTTTAAGCGGGGGAGAACAACCGTCTTTGATGAGGATCGCCCAGGCCGGCCAGTTGAGGAGACTACAGACGATATGGTTAAGAAAATTGAAAATATCGTTTTAGCCGACCGCCGAATTAAACTTCGAGAAATCGTGGATGCTGTAAATGTTTCAATCGAGAGGGTAGAACACATATTCGAAGAAAAATTGGGTATGAAGAAAGTATCGGCGAGGTGGGTGCCGCGTTTACTCATGGAGGAGCAAAAACGGAACCGACTGACTACTTCGTAGCAGTGTTTAGCCGTGTTCAAACGTAACCCGAAGGAGTTTTTGCGTCGTTTCGTGACCGTGGACGAAACGTGGGTCCACCACTACACCCCGGAAATGAAAGAGCAGTCGAAGCAGTGGATTTTACCGGGTGAACCTGCTCCAAAGAAAGAAAAAACCGTCCCATCGGCTGGAAAGGTCGTGGCGACCGTTTTTTGGGATTCGCAGGGTATTCTACATATTGACTATTTAGAAAAGGGAAAAACAATAACAGGGCAGTATTATGCCAATTTATTGAGTGAATTTGACGCCGTGTTGAAGGACAAATGACCCCATTTAAAAAAGAAAAAAGTACTGTTTCATCACGACAACGCCCCGGCTCATTCGTCCAGAGTTGTGACGGCTAAATTAGCACAGTTACGCTACGAACTATTGTCTCACCCCCCGTATTCTCCAGATTTAGCCCCATGTGATTTCATTTTGTTTCCCAACCTAAAAAAATGGCTCGGTGGCAAGCGATTGCGATCAAATGATGAAGTCATTGCCACCACAGAGGCCTATTTTAATGACTTTCCAAAATCATACTTTTTGGATGGTTTATTGAAGCTTGAGTATAGGTGGAACAAATGTATAGAGTTAAAAGGTGACTACGTAGAAAAATAAATGCATATATACAAAAAATAATGTTTTTTTTTCCATAAACGGGTACTTATCAAACAGCCCTCGTACAATAAACCGGCCAAGTGCAAGTTAAACTCGCGTGGAGAGGGTTCCGTACAATTGATTGAATTCTTATAGGTTTTCCTGTAATCTACAAGCAATTAACTATATTTTGTATTTTTTTCAAAATTTAGGCTCAGTAGTTTCGGAGATTGGAGACGAGGCGGGAATGGTCAATTTTCGTCTTCTTTCATGAATAAAATCAAAACTATTTATTTTACAATAATAACAAATCCTCATAACGAGCCCTTTCATTTGATATATGATATAGTAAGGTTTGCAAAACTTTTTTTTAAATTTCCTAATTTGTCCCCCGAAAATAACCCTTATTTTAAACAAAAATTTTTACTTTGCACATATGTGTTTGGGTCATAGGATTACAACATTCTACCAAATTTCATTTGATTCGGTCCAGTAGATTCGGAGAAAATTGGCTGTGATAGACGAACGCACCAGTGATTCTATAAGGGTTCCGTTTTTTCATTTTTTGTACGGAACCCTAAAAATTATAAAATTTAGTATAATTATAAATTTATACATTTTAAAAAATAAAATAATCTAATAAAAATAATATATGCTTAAAATTTTCTTTTGGCATTTCTTCTCAGCTGTAGTAATTCCGAAATTCTTTGCCTTGAAGGCAAAGAATTTCGATGACCATGATTCTTTGAGAAGTTCTTACTACCTTTATCCGCTGTGAGTTCTTGAACTTAGGCAGGGAGATGTACGCGACGCGGCCGTAATCAGAAAACACTCGCTCCAGCCACTCCCTGCTGGCCGTCACTGGGATAGATTCCACATACACCGTTCTTTCATCTGCATTGTATGGGAGGACTGGAGTTTGACGCTTAACCTGAAAGATTACATTATTCTCATGGGCCTGGCCTAGCTAGACAATGTTAAGCAAGTAATATCATCATTTTCAGAACACATCAACACCGTCGTAGGAGCTTGGTGGCCCAGCATGAGAAAAATTCCTAGTGTATTCGCATGTCAAGCAAATCTGGTGACTGGTGACGTCACCAATTTTATGAGGACCAAGGCCATCTTAAACTATGCTCAGGCCATGGGCACACAACAATTTGTGGCCCTTCTGGAAGGTAAAAAAGCTAATTTTACTAATTAGCATTTTTAATTTCCAATTTTCCTACTATATACAGGGACTAACAAAATATACTGAAACTATTTTAAGGGTGGATTCAGTCCATGATACTGAACAACTTTCCCCAAGAAACATATACCGAAATTTGAAAAATAACTTTTGACCTCCCATACATATATATACTATCTTCTATTTATTATGGGTAAATAATCTATATATAATGGTTTTTTAGTTACGATTACGATAATGGTTTATTTTCAAAATGTTTTGAGAATAAATGTGAGAAATTGTCGATCCTTAAAGGCCCTCGTGATGCCCTGGGCAAGGGCCCCGTATGTTTATAGTAAAGTCGGCATTGGTGTCTACAAGTGGGATCAAATCGAGCTACTCCATGCTTTGGAAAGATATAATACCTTAGTTTTGTCGTCAGAAAGTTCCAAAATTGTAGAATTCTTCATAGCTTTCGCAATATCATTTATGTCCTGGGTCATTGACCGAATTTTATTAAATTTTAGAAATACCTCTAAGGGGATATATGGTTCTTTTTTTATCATTTCACCAAGGAATCTATCCTTGTTAAGGTTTGCATCACTAAAGTAGAACTCCATTTGTTTTAATATATTCTCATAGAGCTGTTTCTTGCGATGCCTCACTCGCTTTCGAGGGCAGTTTTCATGTTTTGTTCCTTCTACCAATTCCACCTCTGCTGATTCTGATTCCGACATTTTATCAACTAAAATGTTTTTGATTATTCCTTTTCACTATTACTCTAATATACTAGCATCTAATATATCATATATCATAGTATTTTCGATTTGCTATTTTCCGAATTTTACCGAGAAAATAAATCTTTTGCACAAACAATTTGTTTGCTTGCACTGTCACTGTCAATGTCAAATGTCAAGTCATTCAAGGTGTTATTTCCCCGATATTGGGTGCGTTCCGTCATCCTTGTATTGTGAACTTGTGAGTGCGTTCCTTTGTCTTCTTCTGGAGACCTATTTTTTGATGTGGAAGTTTTACAACTTTTGTTACCAATCATTTCGCTACTTTTGTAATGTAACCAATCCTTTCGCCACGAATCTGTCTGTCTGTCCACACCAAAGATATTATAAACAATCTAGAGAGAGAGAATCTTTACGAAATGGCAAAGCCTTTCCCAAAAAAGATGCCTAAAGTTGTAGGTGTCCCTTTCTATTCTATTGCACTGTCAGTTTACGGGAAAGGGACGCCTACAACTTTAGGTATGATTTTTCGAAACGTTAGGTATTTCATCAAGCGTTATAGAAATATAAACTTTATGTACGTCGTATTAAGTTTAATTTTGAATGTTGTTTTAGTGAGATTACGAGTATTACTTGTTGTAGTCATTCTAGCTAGATTGATTTTAATTTCTTCGGTCCACACGTAGATTGCGCAAGGTGAGTCGCGTACTCGCGTCGCGAAACGTACTGGGAACTCACTACGGACGGAGATGGACAGCACTCGGGGAGGCTCAAACTTTGTTAGTGACTCAGCATTTCAAAAATGGCGCTCCAGGGCTGAATAGAAAATAATTCTTTATAAAAAAACTTAAGTGACTGACATTGACAGTAAATGTCATGTCTGTCAGGCACTTCCCTTGTCATATGCTTGTCACTTGTACACGTCTCTGAAATTGGTATAAATTCGGATGTTTCTAATTAATTGTGGGATTAATTTTTGTTGAATTAAATATAACTTTTTGTGTTTTTGTTGAATCTGTTCGCTATCATAGTCATGTTAAAATTTTCAATGCAATGAAAATATCTTAGTACTCTGCAGATTAACCTTAAAAGTTCGTGAACGTTTGAAATCGAAGATGTCATGGAGGACAACTCTGCTCCTAGTAAGAAAACGCCGTCTTGGCAGAATTGTATTCACTGCCCAAGTTTATTATTCTCAACAGCAACGGAATTTGAACGGTACTTATATATTTTGTTGTATATTTTTAATGAGTTTCCTTTGAAATGAAATTCAGATTTTTGTTCTTTCCTCGTTCTAAAACACTGCAATCCTTTGAAATGTTGTGTATATCCAAGGAGATCCCAACTGGGTGACCCAATTCAAGAAATCACTTAGTCCAATTTGGTTGGTTTTCAGTTAGCAACACTACCTTGTTCAGTTTTGATTTGTTTTTTTTATTTTATTCTATCCCCTAATTTGTTAAATTATTTCCTTTGGTCTGTGTTCAGAGGGGAAAATTAAATCATTATGTGGTTTTATTCAGTGTCCTAGGTCTTGGGTGTTTATCTAAAAAATTTTGTATTGTAGAGATATTAATACAATTATTATTTTTACTAGCATTACAATCCTCGGAAATTTATCCAAATTGAAAATATGTGATGAGAAAATGTATTATACAAGTTTAAAACTTACTTGGACCTAGCTCAATCAAAGTGTAATTTGTTCTATATTCTTGTATTATGAAATATACTATCGTTGTCAGTATTTGTCAATGATTTCCCTCCTTAATGTCCCTATTTATTTATTTCCAGGCATATCCAGGACAAGCACAGTATTAAAGAGGGCTCCATAATATTATGCCAGTACGGGCAGAATGGCATATGTTCTGCTTTACAATTTGGAGATCTAAGGAAAGCGGGCTTCAAGTACCATGTGAGGGAGTACCACTTGTATGCAAAGGATGCCTCAGAAGACTGGACATTTTACTCTTCATCACAGAATCTGCCAGCAGTATTAAATGACCCCAATAAAGGCAAGCAAAGCAATTTTTTCACTAAGACATGGGGCGACAGTTTTGTAGAAAAAGTTGAAATATACCCTAGTCCTTACTTACCAGACATTACACTGTCCCATTTTGAACAATATTGCAAAAGGATATCCAAGAGATACAGAAGGCACTGTAGATTTAAAGAAAATGTTCCTGTTAAAACGAAGACTCCAGTGGTAGAGAAAGAATGTGACGTACCCGAGATATTTTATGAGCAAGCGTTACCCTTGAATGATCCAGAAGTGTTTAGCAAGGTTTTTCCAAACCTTTGTGAGTTCCTTAACTCTAGTACTGCAATCAGATCTCTACAGGAAACTTTAAGCACATACCTTGACATCATTGAAATGAAAATATCTAAACAAGTGGCACAGAAGTCTGATGCATTTTTCCATGCTATGTTATCACATGACACTATCATGGAGCAGATGGCCAGAGCTGTGAAAACTGTCAGACTTACTCGTCAAAACATTACCCATGTGAAAGGAAAGTTGACAGCAAGTCCACTGCAGTTAATAAGTCTGACGAGGATTAACAAGAACCTGACTAATGTCCAGGAGCTCCTGAAACTGATGGCCACCGTGCAGCAGACTCAGCCAATGATCCAACTGCTCCTGAGTACCTCAGATTACGTGGCCGCCCTGGACTTAATCAGCTCCACACAGAAGGTACTATCAACTCGCCTGTCTGGTATACAAGCATTTAGACATTTGTCTCCACAACTTACTGAAATGCAAAGATTAATCCATAAAATGTTAAGCAATGAATTCCAAAGATTTCTCGTGACAGACCTAAATAGACCACCAAATGACCAGACGGACATAGCCGAGAGAGACAAAGTAGTTTCCATAGTGTCAGGCATTCTGAGGTTGAAAGAGTTTGATTTCTTAGATACTTTCAAGGTAGAAGCCATGACTTCTATTCAAGCTACTATTAAGCAATGTGTTATAGAAATAATCGCAGACAGAGATGGCAACACTGAAATTGTTTTGAGAGGGTCCAATGCTGACAATGCAATGCTGCTGGGAAATGAGGGTATTACATTTTTAGAAAAAGTAACTCCAAATCTTGTCACTCTTTTCAGAAGACTCTTGTCATTAAATAATTTGATTCTTGAAATCAGCCAAATGGAAGATGTAACTGGTAATGAGAGTGAAGAAACATGGACCTCTGAAGAGCTGCTAGCCATTGAAGAAAAATTAAAAAAGATAATAGTGTCACTGTCCGATTACTGCAATGAGCGCTGTGCAAATCTCATAGTGACTAGAACTGACAAAGATTATGTATTTTCTGATTTAACTCAATTATCAACATTATCCCAATTAATTGACCATTTTTCTAATGAATGTGAAAAAATAACTGGACATAACAGCAATGCAATGAAATTAGCTCTGCGAAGTTTTGCCATGAAATATATACAGAGCTTGCATGCAGAGAAAAGAGCCCAACTCACAGCTAGCCTCAATTCAGAGCGGTGGAAAACTGCTGATGTGCCACACGAGCTGCAGAGCATAGTTGACAAGATATGTGAACAAGGCGAGATACCTACTAGTCTACAGTGTGATAGTGGAAAGTCTGAAGGCAAGTACTTAATAATAAATAAAGAGAGCTTCTCAGTAGTTGCAACTGTTCAGCTTCTCATTAAAATTGTGCTGGAGTATTGTGACGCGACGAAGCAGTCTCCGGTCATCGTGCAGTACTTGGTGCACTGCATGCTTGAGCTGGTGCGGCTGTTCAATTCGCGCTGCTGCCAGCTGGTGCTGGGCGCTGGCGCCATACAGAGCGCCGGCCTCAAGACCATCTCTACTTCCAATCTCGCCCTGGTTTCCAGATCTCTGCAGGTCATCCTGTGGCTCCTCCCTCTCATAAAGCAACTCCTAGAGAAGCTCCACGGCCAAGAACTATCACTGAGTGGCTTCAGTAACATTGAAAGTGATATAGTTAGTCATAAGAAAGAGGTAGAGAATAAGATTTGCCTCATAGTGAGTAATATGTTGATATCTCAGTTGACGGGATGGGACGCCAAGCCTCCCGTCCCATCTCAAACATTCCGGAATATTTCCAAACATTTAGTTAAATTGCACGAAGCATTAATCGATATTTTGCCTATTGAACAAATACGGACCATTTACAGAAGAGTACATGATAATTTTAAAGATAAGTTAAGAGAGCAACTAGCAAAGATGAATATTGTAGCCAATGGTAGTCCTCAGCACGGTGTAGTCACTTCTGAATTAACTTTCTACTTGCAAACACTCAAAACCCTCAGAGTTATAAATGAAAACGATGCAGAGGACAACATACTGTATGATATTTGGTTGAATTAATTATTTACAATAACAAAATATTTAAAGATATTATTTTTCAGTAGAATCAGTACAGTACAGATCAGTGGCGCCCACATTTTTTAAATCTATTTTTTTTTTGGGGTCTTCTGTAAGTAATTTTATTATCTTTGGTTTAGTCAACTTGGTGTGATTATGCCAGAGGGAGTTTAAAGTAGTTTAGACAGCTCTTCAACTTACTCTATCATGGAGTGGGAGTTGAAATGTAAACATTCTGTTGGTTCTTATTAAGTATTATTATTGTATCCATCAATTATTTATATAGTATAGGTAGAGTGGAAGTTTTTCAATTTATTAAATATCACGAGAAATAAATGTCTGTCTTTTTCATGATGCAATAGTTTAAGGTTTCAACGCACTTCTGCTGCGCTTTCAAGTTCCTAATATAGACATCACTTTAATACAGCACCGCTCTGTCTTCTTCCTTGGGATCGATCCTTTGTTGAGAGCAAAGAAAAAAATAAAGTAATAAGCTGCGTCTCCTCCCGCTAGTCTATCTCCGTAAGAGAAAGAAGACCTGATGAAGAGTTAACGGAGTGGAAGAAATTTCTACAATACATACCAAAGATTTATTTTTCGATTGCTGTAAAAAGTACTATACGTGTGAAGATTCGCAATTTAAAACAAATTTTAATTTTGAATTTGACTATCTTGCTCTTTGGATTGATTACAAAGCAGGCAATGCATATGAAGGTGATATTCAGGTCAGAGTGAGGTTGCTAGGGCCTGAAAATTTTGAGGCTTTTTTCTTGCTCTTTGGGCCAAACATGGAGGAAATACATAAAACAAGACAGATTTGAAATAAATTAATTGTTATTATATTTATAAGGAGGAACTTATATCAGTCCACAAAATGAGAAATAAATATGGTTCATGATGAGATTTCATGTTTTGTTATTTAATATTTTAGTGCTTCAATAATAAAAACAATGATTTTATTCGAGATACAGCAACTAAGTATATAAATACAAGAATAGATACTTTTAAATGAAAAAAGAGACCTTCGAACACATTTTAAATAAGGGTCTTTCCTGTCATACGGATAGCTGCCCGCGTACGACGTAGTTCCCGATGAGTAACACTGTTACTCAAGGGCAAAAACTTCCCGATGAGTTCCAGTGTTATTCATTGCAACTAGCATTCCCGACCGCGTGCGGGTTGCCGGTACCCTATCATTTTATACATGTTGTTCCTAAGACACGGGCAGCACGCACGCTAACGCGGATTGGCTGCACGTTAGCACCCGCGCGCGGGCGCGCGTCATCTGCCAGTGTAGTTCACAGATGTAGTTTTTGTTGCCGTGCAGGACACACGCATGGTCGTACGTATGCATACAACGTCATCTTTCTGGACGACTCGCTACACGCACGACACTGCAGCAGCGAACGAAATCTTGTCCTACGTATGGCCAGGAGGAGCGTGCTAGGCATGGGAGAGAATCAGACAATCAAATTAATACGTAAGGTAATCCTTACGTATTTAAAATGCATTTTGAGTAGGTACATATACTAGTTTCTAATTAGTATCATATCTTAGTTTAACTCTTATTATAAAACGCAGACAACTTTAGGATTTGGTTTAAACCACAGATCTGTAAACGTTGGTCTGAGGTTTAAACCATTATTCACTCAAATTAAGTTGACAGTGACAAAAGAGGTGACATATTGCGAGAAGTTTTCCTATTTTGGGCGGATAATAGTTTAAACCTAGTGACTGCTTCCATAGTCCAGTGTTTGTTTGCCTTGTGATCCGGAGGTCGTGGGTTCAAATCGCACTGGGAAGCATACTTTGTGAAAAGTTGTTTCCAGTCTGGTTAGGATATTGCAGGCTTGAATACCTGATTATCCGAAAAGAAAGATGATTCCGTGTTTCGCAAAGCACATAAAGCGGATGATAGACTAGTTTAAACCTAGTAGGTAATAAAGTAAGTCCTGTGTCTTATAATAAGACTGAGTTTTAATTCAATTCTTTACAATAATTGCAAGTATCAAATCTTTACAAAAATAGAGCTTCTGCTGTTATCATAGAAATCTGTGTATAAGAATGGATTAACGCCCATTTACACAGTGCAAACTTTGACCCGTGTGGTTCCGGGTTAAAATAGGACCACTCCATCTCTTCCTGTGGATGTCGTAAGAGGCGACTAAAGGACTAAGCACAAACATCTCGTGCTATAATTGCATTCCCAAGGAGGGTTGGCAACCGGTCGTAAAACTATAACTGTTCCGGCTATTTCTTCTCCATTTTGCGAAGTCTTTGGCATCCTTGGGTGACCATTGACATGCATGTTATATTTGGAGAAGAAAAAGCGGGAAAGCGCACCCCGGGCTCCGAAGCAGCACAGCTGAAGATGCAACCCGGAACGCGCTTAGACGAAGAAGACACAGAGCAAACTTCTTGCCTGTTGCACACAATTTAATTGAAGCAATAAATGAATTGTATGGCTGTCGTGACGTGTAAGTCATCTATTTCTTCAATTGTATGCAACAGGCGAGAAACTTGCACTGTGTAAATGGGCCTTTAAAGATAGTTAATAGAATGGATATGAATAGAATGGATCACAGCCGCTATAAAGTTAACTTACAGTGAATATCAAGAAGTGGCTCCCTCATTTAAAATAAATTGTTAACTCGTAAATACTGATACTGATACACTATCACGTCTCTCACTATCCCTAACGGGGCAGACAGAGCCTAGGGCGGAAGGCCCAGGCCACTTTTAGCGTGATGGTGGGCATGAAGGTGGAAAAAAGAAATCATAATAGTGATGGGTTGCTAACCGCATCGCCTATTGATATGATTCAGATTCTTGCCCATTCCCTCGATCGGCTTTTACGATTTGCGCGGGAAGAGAAGCAGCTGGTACATTCTGTTTTTTATTTTCTCCCAGACCAGCATGGAAGAATGTAATTAACTCGTAAATATGATGATAACATATTTACGAGTTAACAATTTATTTCAAATGAGGGCGCCACTTTTGCTTGGTATTCACCTTAAGTCTTAAGTCTGGTCTACTAGTCAGGGCTTTCTCACTTTTAAAATATAGGCTATTAGTTACAATAACACACTATATATTCCTATTTAAACTAATGAATGGTTAACAACTTTAATAATTAAATGTTATAATAAAAAAAAAACAACCGACTTCATTTTTTTTAGGAGTTTCTTCCATATCTCCAAAGTTCTTGAATGGTGTCTTCACCAAATAAATATGGGACCAACTTGGTAAAGGCTTTCAAATAAAAAAAATCATCAAAATCTGTTCACAATTGGCGAAGACATCGCGTAACGTGCATACAAAAAAATAATAAAAAAAACATACGAGTCGAATTGATAACCTCTACCTTTTTTTGAAGTCGGTTAAAAAACAATCAGTTACCTATTACTTAACATTAAATGTACCTTACTGTCATTTATTCGCATCATAAAAATAAGTCGCCATCGGATATCTTATAACGAACGCGACCCCGCTACACAATATTTGGAACAGCATCAGCCTCGTAGTCAAGCGCGCCTCCGACATCGGCCCCAGTTTCACAAGAAAAAGGTTTATTAAAGTCATATTATTTAAAACTATACTCTCATCATCTTCTACTACATCTACCAATCGCAACACCGATGCTATCATCAAAATAAACTTGGCTAAAAACTTGATATCTTTTTTCACGATGACAGTCTTACTGGGGTGAAGTAGGTCAGTCTCGCCGCTGTATTTGGGCAAACGATGCCTCGGACAAGGTATTATGTGGAACAACTGAGGCACTGAATATAGGAAGTTGATTATTTGAGGGATGAAGAACAGCAGGACGGTCTTGCTGAAATGGCCGAGGATGCCGACCACGGCGAACGTCATACCTGACACGTAGCAGAATGTGTCCCCGACGAACACCTTCGACGGATACCTGGAAAGAAGAAAAGCTAGTATAGAGACCAGATCTGTCTGATGTCAAAATATTAAAAAATGCATGCATACTCTCCTAGAAATGCGTACGCTATGGCGGTTCATACTCGTACAAGCAGAGTATTATTTATGCCTAACACTTCTACAAACAAATATGTGCACACGTCAATGCGTGTGTGTTCGCCCGCTCTCGCCCCTTGAGAAGGCGAGAACGGGGGAGAGGTGCGGGAACGGGGACGCATATTGCGCGGAACCTTAAAAAATTCCATTCTGTATGAAATACTCTTATTAATTTCTTTGCTAAAAGTGTAGCCAATACTAACCAGTTATGCTTCAACAACGCCAATGTGGTCGCCAAGTACGGTATCATGATGTGCAGAGAGAACATGTGCGCTTTATGCTGATCGCCGCGCAACTCGATGAGGTCGAATGTTACGATGGAGAGCGCGATGGCCACCGACTGGCCAACTTCCAGCCCGTTGATGCCGGCCAAGATGTTGATAGCATTGGTGCAGAACACTGCCAACATACCCATATACACGTAGTACAGGAAACCTGCAATGGAAAATATCCGGTCAACTTTATCCCTTACTGGGTAATAAGAAGGGACACAACACTCAAATGCCACGCATTGCGAAAAAAAGCGAGAGTATAGATTAAAAAAAAAAGGTCAAGACAAATATTCTTACTTCTGTATGTTCAAATATAGGGGAAAAAATTCTTGATGTCCCACAGTTCCTTATTGCAACTAATAAAATCTTCACGGCACTTTAGATTTTTGCACAGATCTCTACTTCACCCTTGGTCTGTGAATTTTTGTATGTAGTAAAAGTTGCAGCATTGATCTCTTCATTTACATTTGTGACATTTTCTGAGTGGACATTTGTAAACATCAATGAGACCTCTTCAACCTATCTGGCCAGCGTGGAGTGTGGGTCAAATACTCTGGCTAAATATGGCTCTTTAGTACAGAGAATCGTGCTCCTGCAGTGGAGACTAAAAAAAAACCTGGATGATGATGATGACCTGGACTCCATATCCAGGTTTCTCTCTCTGCAGCCCTAACTGCTGGTAGCTTGGGCCATGCCCCATTGCCAGCAGTTAGTACTTAATTATATTACCTATCTGTGCAAGTGGGCATCTAGGTGAAGTTTTTATGATATGTTTATACATACATATGATATTATATTTTGTAGTATGTTTTATTTTGTATGTATTATACTAAAACCTAGCTAGCCTAAAAATTAAATTAAATAAAGAGAATATAATAAAACTTTGAAAGGGTCATAAAAATAGTGAGAATAAAAATACTTCAAGTTACGGGTCCAATTCCACCCTAGTTTTTAAACTCACCAATATTCACCGACACTCCGAACCACTGTCTTAAAGGCAATGGCACCACAAATGTAGTTGAGTTGAAGTTGACATAGTACACCACTAGCAGAGGAAGTGACGCGACAGTGGGAAGAAGCAGCTTGTACCGCCACCGCAGGTCCAGTACATCATCCGCAAAGCCGAGCAGAAGCATGCAGCATATTGACAAAAGAGCTGCTAGCAACTCGGCAAACTAAAAAAAATACAGATAGGTAGTTGTCAATTTTAAGCAACTTATTACTGTATAAATGTTACTAGGAGTAGGAGCCTAATCCTATCCACAACTATCTATAGTGATTGACATCTACAGGGAGCATTTGAAATCATTGGCATCAATTTCGTTTTATTAGTCTTACATTACTCTTTATCATGGGTATGGTGGATATTTAAGGCGAAGACATTGGCAAATGGCCTTGAAGTGTGAAATAAATTGTTAACTCGTAAATATGGTGATAATTTCCATATTGCTCTACGTCATGCACTAGATAGCCCTTTAAATTATTTTATGAACTGCCGTTAAAACTATTATTGGTGATCCGTCTAGCTTTAAAACTTGCCGTGGCCACTTTTGGCGGAGGCAAGTTTTAAAGCTAGACGGACTAATGTAAATACTTTCAACGGTGGTTTATAAAATAATTTAAAGGGCTATCTAGTGCATGACGAAGAGTAATATAGAAATTATCTCCATGTTTACGAGTTAACAATTTATTTCTAATGAGGGCGCCACTTCAAGGTCATTTGCCTATACCTTCACCTTAAAAGGATGCCAACAAATTCAAATCTATCCTGTAAAAAATATTATTTGTGGCTCTGTCCTATACTATTAAATCAACAGGTAAACAAACCTCATTATGGGGGAAATGTGCAGTATCCATCAGCCCATTGCCAAAAACAATGGGTATAAAGAGAAAACATGTAACCAAAAAAATGCATCCTGAAACGACTCCCACAGCCTCCGGTCTGTAAAAAAATTCAAAGTAATTGATTATTACCTCTTTAAGTTATGATATCCAAAGTTCAGCAAAAAAAACACAAATCTACTTCAGTAGATTTGTTGTTACGAACTTACATTTTATTTTTACTTGGTTTGCACAAGTCGACACCGTAAAGACCAGCTTTTATAAACAATTCTTTCAACTTCAGTATTAATTCATCGGTAAGTAGATACGCCACAAAAGATAAAATTAGTAAGACAATAATTGACCACATGATAACCTGTACAATATTATTCACGTACTGTTATACTTTATTTATACAATGTAATAAATATGTATTAACACGTATTCAAGCCACGTTTCTATTCTTTGACCATGCATTGACGAGCAAGGCTCTGCCTTGCTCCTGAGTATGTAAGTATGTTTGATCGACAATAACTTTAGTATCTTTAATCGGAGCTTTATAAAATTTAGTAGGCATGTAGATGTAACCAATACAAATTTTAACTTCAAACATGAGCCAAATCGGTCAAGCGCTTGCCGAGATATGGGGTTCGCGAGTTCACATACACTTATCTACTAATATATTACTTTACTATTTGATCTACTTTAATAAACACTGCTGCCATCTGAACCCAATGAATACTGTTTATTACCTACAAAATATAAAAAGAATATTTATTTGCTTTTATTATTCTAATAATATATTCATAATGACAAAATGATAACAGCACAAAACAACGAATACTATACTCCTCTACTCTACCGAGGAGGCACAAAAGCACAATACACACATTTGAGGCCCACAGCCTTACTGACAGTGACAGGTCAGAAGAAACCTGCTAATGACATTGACATTTACAAATAATGGTATTGCCATATCTTGTGCAGAGCACTTATGACTTATGTATGACCGACCACAGAATAAATACGAATACTAACGTACAGAACAGAAGTCAAGTCAGCAAAGAAATTCAAAGAAATATCCACTCAATGTAGCTAGCAATATGGTTTAATTTAGCGCAAGTCAGAACACAGCACCTTTTCGTTTAGATACCTAGACATCCATTGCAAGCCAATTTCATTCTTATTACTCTGGACAAACGATTCGTATAACTGAATTTACCACCCGGAGGGGCCGGTTGCGCGCATAGTAATAATTTAAATAAATACAACTACAAATCACACTGATTAAGCTAGCCTCAAAGTAAGTTCTAAACTTGTGTTATGGGATACTATATTTTATAATAAATACATATATAGATAAACACCCAAGACCCAGGACAATTTGAAAAAGACCATTTTCCAACTTGCCCTGCCTGGGGATCGAACCTAGAACCTCCGGATTAGCGGTCTAGCGTGTTAACCATTACGCCACGGAGATCGTCAATAATAATGTAGGTACATTTTCGATACCTGAACGGGGAGTGAGTGACACAGGCCTTTATGACTGACACTCAGAATATCAGGCAGGACTGACATCATAATCATTCACATCAAAGAGTAATACTAGTTTGACTGCTGGCAGTGTTGCCAACCCTTCGGTTTTAACAGTAGATTTACTGTTTTCACCGTGGCATCCCTGTTTTCTGTTTTATTACGTTTTCTATTGTTTTTCGGGATCCATTTGATCCCAAGTCAAAAATTGTCAAACGAAAATAGTCTTTAAGTCAAAGCAATAAAGATGTTTTTTTATTTGTGTCGCGCGCTTTTACTTAGGGGATTCCCTTACATTACGGAACTAAACTACACAAAGCTTTTGGATAGTTTATTAAGCATATAGCAAAGCAGCGCTGCCGTAGAAAGGCTTATCTCAACTGTAAATATTTTGAAAACGAAATTAAGAAATAAAATGTCTACGACGACTATCAAAGGCAGCTTCCGCACATTGCATACAAAATCAGAAATCTAGGAATGTTATTTATTTGGTTCAACTGAAAAGCACATGAAAAAATTTAATAAAAGCATGTATGTATGAATTTAACAAAAAAAAATGGAAAATTTTGAATACAGAGAAATTGAAAATGATGAATATAATAAATAGTAAGAATATTTTTAGAAATAATAAATACTCTTGATTATCTACTAGTTTTGACGTGACAACGTCTTAAATATATTGGTTAGCCGGGTGACACTTCAAGAAACTGCGTTACGCTCCGCTCACGTTATGCGCTCACAATGAGAGCGAGTGAGAGGCACGCGTGCCTTTCACTTTTTATGTCTGTCTCTCTCGCTCTTAGGCGGGCTAACCATGCCCGAGTGGAAGTCAAGTTTGGAGTGAAGTGGAGTGAAGTCGTTGTCACGTAAAACTTTCGCCCGTATACCGACTTTACAGGCAACCAATTTTTTTATTTAATATATTAATGCTACATTTTTTGAACAATGGGGTGTTAAATCTAACAATTTTAAGAAAGGTTTTTAGGACAGTAGACTCAGTGTTTATTACTATTTTACTGTTTTCTGCTGTTTTTTTTAAGTTCGATATGCTGCTTTTTGCCTGAGTAGGGTTGGCAACCTCATCCAGAGTAATATTGTTCCATGTTGCAACACTGATTGCTGGCAATGGCAACACTTCATCCTCATTATTTTCGTGTGTGTGGGGTGATGGGTGTGTTTTTGGTTTTTTTTACAGCTTTGTATTGATAAATAAATAAATATATTCTAAATAATGGATTATATTGCTCCACTTGAACTTATCTGCTATATTCCATACATTAAGAGTACCTGTGATTAATAGAATAATTGGTTTCACACAATTACTATGGAAGAAGAATTGAGATGTTTTGCTTGCAAGGAATTCTACCGAGAACCTGTACTTCTACCTTGTGGACACGCGCTATGTAGAGCCTGTGCTACAAGTTTACAATGTCCCGTACACGAAACAGATAATTCTGCTGCGCCTAGTGACTATCAAGAGGCTGACAAAGCGTCCGTGTCTAGCGAGACTGATAGCGGTGTGGTATGTGGATCAAGGCCCAACAGTTACGCGGGAACGCCTGCCGCACCCTTGTTTTCCACTGCAGCGTTTTCTTTGTCGTGTCCGCTGTGTAGCAAGCAAGTTTACTTGGACGACAATGGTGCAGAAGGTTTGCCCCCATTTCGCGTTATGCGGACGATCGTGGAGAGGTTTGGTGGTGTTTCGGGTGCGCCGCCTGCCGAGGAAGCGTGTCAGATGTGCGAGGGGGAGCGGCGGGCGGCCGTAGTGCGGTGCGAGCAGTGCTCGGTCCGATATTGCGCGGGCTGCCGTGACGCCTGGCACCCGTCGCGCGGCCCGCTAGCCCAGCATGTATTGAGGGCCTTAGGCACCACATGTATCGACCACGGCCTGTCTCCGGTGTTGTTCTGCAACACCTGCCTGGCGCCGATCTGCCAGCGTTGCCACTCAGAAAGACATGCCACACATGAAACTGAACAACTGGCTAATGCTGCCAAAGCCCATAAGGTAGGTTATATAGTTGTACAAATTTTTATACTTGCTCTGCCGGTAGAGGTGAAAATGGCTGAAACTCTGGATTCTGTAAGAGTAAACAAAGAAATTTTTATGTATAGATATGTATACTGTATTTCAGACTGAGCTTTCACAATCACTTCATCAATTGTCAGAGCAAGCCAAAGCAATGACGGAATACATACAGCAAGTTAAAGGATCCAGTGAAAAAATGAATGTAAGTATTTTTCATGTGGTTTAGGATCAGTTAGCAGATCCACTGATATAAAATATGAAAAGCGAATATTAGTTATATTTAATTTATAAAAAAAAGATGTGGATTGACTCAATATTTCAAGAAAACAAGTCGCGGCATGCCAGTGCTGGCACGGAATAGAGCGTAAGGGATGGCATAAGGAATAAGGGGTGTAGATGTGATCAGTCATATACATACATGTGAATGTGACGTGTTAATGTGTTCACAATGAAGGTTACTTACAAGTTACCTTTTCAGGAATCCTGCGAAGAGCTAGAAAAGCAAATAGAGTCTGCATGTGCTGAGGTGATCCGTGCGGTGGAGGTGCGTCGCGACGAGCTAGTGCGGTCGGCGCGGGGCTCGCGGGCGGCGGGTGTGGCAGGGCTGCGGGAACTCACGGCGCGCGCCTCTCTCGGCCTCCGTGAGGCCACTGCCCTGCTGCATTTTTCCATCGAAGCACTGAAGGAGTCCGACCATGCGGCTTTTCTACAGGTATGCATGGTTGGGTACTTAAAAAATAAAATAAATTAAATTGAACCTTATGCCTTTAGCATAAATTTCATAACCAATGAAAAAGGGTTAAGGGTAATCCAACTGTCAGGCCAAATATAATTTTTGAGTCATCATGGGTATTGTGTAGCCTCCTCAGTTTAGGCCCGCAGTCACTGACAGGTGCCTAGGTAACTTTCCGGATTATCCTACTACGACGCGCGTGTGACTGACCGGCGTACATTGCCGTAATGATTGAGGTGGAGAGAGCTAGAAGAGTATTAATCGGTGTTCAAGATGGTTGCTGGGTAATAACGAGAAATTATATTGTTGCTTTCCTTACCTGTTTTCATCACTCTCAAATCGATGAAATATAGGTACGTTCTTTGTTGTATTCGGTGGATAAACAATTATTATATGCGCATCTTCTCACCATGATGGTTACTATTGGTTGACAGTTTTCAAGACAAGACACGTCGCGAATTGCGTGCGGCGAGTAACTAAACCCTGGTTTAGAGCGCAATAAGGCGTACAAAGTGCGGGGGAGAGGTGCGGGGACGCCAATTTGCGGGAGACGCTGTGAGCTTAGATTCCATTCTGTTTGTACTTTTATGTATTTTGTGCCGCTGTTGCAGGTGGGCAGCATGCTGTCGCTGCGCGCGCAGCAGACGGCCGCCAAGCTGTGCGAGGCGCGCGGCCCGCCGCCCGCCGCCGCTCCGCTTACGCTCGACACGCAGCCTCTTCTGAGGACCGTGCGCGCGTTGAACTTCTCAGAGTGCATCCGTACGTTGTCATGTTGTTTTGCAGTTGTTCGGTTTAGTTGAATTTTCCGCTCAACCTTTTTATACAACATACCTCCTGATTCTGTGATTTGAAGTGGATCTAAAGGTACAAGTTCGGAGCCGATTGCAGACAGCAACACGCTTCGAGTTTCTAGGTGGCTTTTGTTTTTTCCTTTGTGTAAGTGGCCAACACTAGTGTCAGATTCTTCAAGCCGCCTAAAGGCATGTGACATAGCTTGACGAATGGCATACACATAAAATGTTGACAGCCGGGACCAACGGCTTAACATGCCTTCCAAAGTACGAAGGAGCTCGAGAAATTTTATGCCATGTGTCCACACTTGGACCAGACCCAGTGTCGCTTAACTGCCGAACGCTCTAGTAATGATTACTTGGGGATGTGCCTGAGATTAAGTCTCTGTTCCTGTTTACTCTTCACTTTGCTCAATCTTCTTAACGATAACTCAAGACGTATTCTATCAAGTAACATAGAAAACAAATGTCTGGCCGTACCGCCGTGTAGTCTAGGTACTACACAAAAATAACAAGACAATATAAATGCACGAAAAATACTTTTTATAATGATAATTTTATCTGCAGGATTTTTTCACAATCTTTGCACCATTCAAATATTTCATGCCAACTGATAAAAAAGTTTTAAACACTAACATTCTTGGTTGTTAGGCACACGTACCACTCTTGACGATGTCAAGCCAGCATTTCTTGTGTCTACCTCTTCTGCTGGGACTCGGCGGACACAGCATGGCCAGATATTTGCTGGCTTATAAATCTTAAAATATTATTTACGTGTGTATGCAACAATATGATTGTGTGACTGATATTTTGTTAAAATTGGAAATGCAGCGGAAGAACGGGAAATCAGTGTATCAGGTAAGCTGTAGGTGGCTGCACGAATGGTGCTGCCTTTATTTCAAATTTTTCTAAAGTTGCTGATCGCACGGACTTTTTGGCACGTGTGATCAGCGGCCCGGGGGCGGGTCCTCTATGGAACAATTGTCAATAAGCTAAATTTCTCATCATATTTATATGTATATCGCTGCATTCTCAACCTTGACATTGGTAAAATCATCGTTTTGCAAAGATAAATAATAAAAAATAAATATGCTTGTGCCAGGAGACTCCACTCTTTCTTAGCTCTAACACTTTAAACGATGGAGCCATAAACTAAGAAAAGAAGAAGACTTTTTGGAAACTAAATAAATAAATAGATAAGGACAAATCACACTATTTGTGCTAGCCCCAAAGTAAGTTTAAACTTGTATTATGGGATTTAACTCGACACAGTATATTTCATAATAAATACAATTATATATAAACACCCAAAACCCAGCACAATTTGAAAAAGACCATTTTCCAATTTGCCTTGTCTGGGGACCGAACCCAGAACCCTGGGAATAGGCGGACCACCGTGTTGACCATTACGCCACGGAGGTCGTCGATGGAAGCGGATTATAGTTGGGTGTTGTGACGGTTGCAGCGCCGGGCGCGCCGGAGATGGCGGTGGAGGCGTGCGTGGCGCGCGGCTGCTCGTGCACGCTGGCGTGGCGGCCGCCCGCCGCGCCCGTGCGGGGCTACGTGCTCGAGCTGGACGACGGGCTGGGCGGGCCGTGGAGGGTGAGACCTGCCGCTTTGCTTACTAACCGCTATTTTCATAAATGAAACTGCATGTAAGTTATTTAGCGATTTAAGGAACGATAATTTTTCAGTCACATTCATTAAAAGTCTGCACTCCATATGGTATATTTCTCACTACCTAGGCTGTTTGATAAGTACCCGTTTATGGAAAAAAAAATCATTTTTTTTGTATATATGCATTTATTTTTCTACGTAGTCACCTTTTAACTCTATATATTTGTTCCACCTATACTCAAGCTTCAATAAACCATCCAAAAAGTATGATATTGGAAAGTCATTAAAATAGGCCTCTGTGGCGGCAATGACTTCGTCATTTGATCCAAATCGCTTGCCACCGAGCCATTTTTTTAGGTTGGGAAACAAAAAGAAATCGCATGGGGCCAAATCTGGAGAATACGGGGGGTGAGACAATAGTTCGTAGCGTAACTGTGCTAATTTAGCCGTCACAACTCTGGACGAATGAGCCGGGGCGTTGTCGTGATGAAACAGTACTTTTTTCTTTTTTGGGTCGTTTTTCCTTCAACACGGCGTCAAATTCATCCAATAAATTGGCATAGTACTGCCCTGTTATTGTTTTTCCCTTTTCTAAATAGTCAATATGTATAATACCCTGCGAATTCCAAAAAACGGTCGCCATGATCTTTCCAGCCGATGGGACGGTTTTTGCTTTCTTTGGAGCAGGTTCACCCGGTAAAATCCAATGCTTCGACTGCTCTTTCATTTCCGGAGTGTAGTGGTGGACCCACGTTTCGTCCACGGTCACGAAACGACGCAGAAACTCCTTCGGGTTACGTTTGAACACGGCCAAACACTGCTCCGAAGTAGTCAGTCGGTTCCGTTTTTGCTCCTCCGTGAGTAAACGCGGCACCCACCTCGCCGATACTTTCTTCATACCCAATCTTTCTTCTAATATGTGTTGTACCCTCTCGATTTAAACATTTACAGCATCAACGATTTCTCGAAGTTTAATTCGGCGGTCGGCTAAAACGATATTTTCAATTTTCTTAACTATATCGTCTGTAGTCACCTCAACGGGCGATCCTCATCAAAGACGGTTGTTCTCCCCCGCTTAAACTCGTTATACCAATATCTGACGGTTGTCATAGAAGGAGCACATTCATGGTAAACCGCTTGCATTCTTACTTTTATTTCATCACATGTTTTTCCTTCCAAAAATAAGAATCTAAATACAGACCGATACTGTTCTTTCTCCATTTTAACAATTTTCAGTTCACGCCTTCACTGAATCGTTGTGAAATGAGAAAGAAAACAAAAGAATGCCATTTTTTTTTAATTTTCCCGCCTCTGAAAAATGGCTTAAAAAGGTGGTATACTTATTTGCGGCCAGTGATATTAATATATTTAGAAAACGGGTACTTATCAAACAGCCCTCGTATATGTCTGATTCAAGATATAAAGACAAACTTGAGAACGTCCTCTCGAGAGTTGCCGTAGTAACGGGAAGAATTGCCAAGGTTTTTAAAAGACAGCATTATTGTCATCAGGTCTTTCTAGTCTCCACTGCAGGAGCACGACCCCTTTCTGTACTGCCAGAGCTATACTTGGCCAGTGCAGCATTAGGATTGGGCCTACACTCACTAAAAGACAGCAAAGTGTTTTTCTTTCGGGGGGAGGAGGCGTTCGAACCCCCATATCCCCTCCCCCTCAGTACGCCTATGTTGTATATGCTTTCAGGAGGTTTACTGCGGGCGTGAGACCGTTTGCACGATAGACGGACTCCACTATGCATCGCTGTACAGCGCACGGGTTAAGGCATACAACGGCGCAGGGGAAGGGCCCTACAGCGAGGTCATCGGCCTGCAGACATCGCCTGGTGAGTTTCATTATTTTTCTACTCCTATACTTTATCTGTCTTTTACATGGCTACGAACACTTATATAGGAACATGGATAATATGACTTCAGAAAAATCTATACTCCCCTTAACAGCACTTGAGTCGTAATGTGACCACAACGATATGGCTACCTGCCACAGATAACTCTTAGGTAAAGATTTTATTTGATCAACACTAACTTTACAACAAAAATGCACAACCACCAACTTAAGAAACTACTGAATTCATACGGGGTTTCAACAAGTTTTATGATATAGAGGGATAAATCACACTGATTGAGCTAGCCCCAAAGTTAGTTTTAAACTTGTGTTATGGGGTACTAACTTAACGATGCTATATTTTATAATAAAAACACCCAAGACCCAGGACAATTTGGAAAAGGTCATTTCCCAACTTGCCCTGGCTGGAGATCGAACCCAGAACCTCCAGATTGGCGGACTAGCGTGTTGATCATTACACCACGGAGGTCGTCTGGCAATGAAATCGAAAGAAAAAAAAGACAATTATCTAATGATATAAATATCCAAAGATAAGTAAATTATTTAGAGTGACTTTGTGCAGTGGCGTGGTTCTGCTGGGACGCGCGCTGCGGCGCGGGCGGCGGCGGGCTGGCGGTCACCAACGGCGGGCTGTCGGCCAGCGCGGCGGGCTGGCAGCCGCGCGTGGCGCTGGGCACGGCGCCGCTGGCGCGCGGCGCGCACTACTGGACGCTGCGGCTCGACAGCTACGACGCCGACGCAGACCCCGCCTTCGGCGTGGCCCGGGCCGACGTCGCCACGGACAAGATGCTCGGTACGAAAACGAACGTTTTCTATACGATTTGTATGATATAAATATTTTTGTACTGAAAATTTATTTAGGCGCGTTGGGCAAGTTTTTGAGATGGGAAAAAACCATTGAACTTGCTACACTGTTACCGTAACCGACACCGCCATGTTCAAGTTTTCCACTATTTGTCACTATTTTTTTAATCGACTTCAAAAAAGGAGGAGATTATCAATTCGACTGTATGTTTTTTTTTATTCTTTATGTTTGTTTGTTACGCGATATCTTCGCCAATTGTGAACCGATTTTGATGATTCTTTTTTTATTTGAAAGCCTTTACTACCAAGTTGGTCCCATTTTAATTTGGTAAAGATATGATGAAAGCTTTGGAGATATCAAAGAAACTCCTTAAAAATATTATTATTTCCGTACCGCGTATTCACACGGTACGGAAATACTTAAATTTTTAAGAATACTTTCACGCGTCATTCACGGTGGTCAGATGCTACGAAATAAATCTGTTTACTTACCTCTGGCCTAAGATAACATTAACCCTTTGACTGCGAACGTCGAATTAATCCGACAAACATTTTCATGCCCATTTCGCGAGCGTCGGATTTATCCGACCAAAAACTATGGATATTCACAATTCCTCGCGCTGGGAGGAGCACGACAACTGATATAAAGTCTCGTGGTGAAAGGGTTAATTCAGATTTACTAATAGTAGTAACGTGGTAACAATTGAGAGATAGATAATGTGAATATTCTAATAGAATAGTTATGTATTGTATTAATTATTATATATTAATCTTCAAACGTTTGTATCTGAAAGTATATTTATATATCCTTAGCTGTAATATGTTATTTAAAATTTATAAATGTTTCCTTGTCAAAAAAACAATGTTTAGCATGCTGTGCGCACTATGTTTTGGTTTTGCAACTAGACATGTTTCTATTCTATAATTTATTTTGTAAAGCTGTGTTGGAAGACTGTCTTGTGTGCCAATAAATAAAATAAAAAAAAATATATTGTTTGTGTGCAGGCACGGACGCGCTGGGCTGGGCGATGTACATCGACAGCTCGCGCTCGTGGTTCGTGCACGGCGGCGCGCACGCGGGCCGCGTGGACGGCGGCGTGCGGCCCGGCAGCACCGTGGGCGTGCTGCTCGACCTCACGCGCGGCACGCTGCGCTTCACGGTGGACGACCGCCCGCAGGTGTGTGCACGTTGCAGCGTATTGCACGAAAGTTTTACTGCTATGACTATACCCAGCATCGGTATATACAAAGTGGAAGGGACATACCCGTAATAAATTAAACCACGGGCTATACTAGATTACATAAATATAATTAATTTAAATAAGATTCAAAAACAAAAAAACTATCGACATTCCCATACAAATCACCCGGGCGGCCGCACACTTTTGTATGGAATGCCGATTAAATTTTTGTTCTTTGGCTGTTATTTTATTTTCATTATACTATAATGATTTGGTATAGACCGTGGTTCGATTTATTACGGGTACTTTACAAAGTTGTAACTGAGTACTCAAATTAAATGATTAAACAAGAAATGGTGATAAAATACCACGTGAGCGTAACTTGAACTCGCGACCTTGGACTAAATACGACCATGCTCTAACCACTGAGCTATCACGTTTTCAACCCCGCACGCCGTATCTCCACCATTTGATATTCCTATAAGACACTATTTAATTTTTTTCAGCACTAGTACTGCATCTTGAATGCCTAAAACCCTATAAAACATATTTTAAGTGAGTGATTGTATGGTGTGTGCAGGGCGACATCGCGTTCACGGGCCTGCGCGGCGCGCTGTTCCCGGCGGTGTCGCTGAGCCGCGGCGTGCGCGTCACGCTGCAGCCCGGCCTGCCGCCGCCGCCGCACCTGCTCGTGGCGCAGCTCTCCATCCACTGAGAGTGACGTCAGCAGCGGCCGGTGACGTCACACGGCGACGGCGAGAGGCATCATAGATAGGTACTTACAAATCGCACTGATGGAGCTAGCTATAAATTTGTCTTATGAGTAGAGATCGGATATTCCAGTGCATATTTACCTAAAGTTAATTTTTGACTAGCAAAATATGGAAGCGGCATCTTAGGATAATTTTTGTTAAAAATAAAATCCCGTGATTCTGGGCAATCATATGACGTTGTAACAGGACAACTGTCATTTGTGTCAAATTTGGATCATTTTGATCATATCACTTAAATTTGAATTTCTAGGGATCGCGAAATTTTTGGATAAAAAATAAACGGGCAAGTGGGAGTCGAACTCGTACATGAAAGGTTCCGTTCCTCCGTACAATGTTGTAAAACTCTACAAAAACACATTTTTTGTATGACGACCCCCTTTAATTTTTAACTTTTTTTTTATTTTAAGTATTTGTTATAGCTGCCATAGTAATACATAATCTGTGAAAATTTTAAGTATCTAATTGATGCCATTATAAAGATCTAGTTAAAAACGCTGAAATAACACGTTTTTTGTATGGCAACCCCCTTTAATTTTTTAACTTTTTTTATTTTCAGTATTTGTTGTTATAGCGGCCACAGTCATAACAACATAACATAATCGGTGAAAATTTCAAGTGTTTAGCTATTACGGTTCAAGAGAAAGAGCCCTGAGACAGAGGACAGACAGCAGAGTCTCAGTAAAAGGGTCCCGTTTGCACCCTTTGGGTACGGAACCCTAAAAAGCGCTTTCCATAATAGCTAACATCTCAACTTTAGGTAAATATGCACTGGAATATCCGATCTCTGCTTGAGATACTAACTCAACAATACTTTATTACACCGGGTGTGTTTACACCCAGTGCCTGACCGGACAAACTTACCGGTCAGTAGAATACTTGTTAAGTCACTTTTTTTTCGAAATCCTAATAATTATCCAACAGGGCAAGTCACTGAGTACTTATTTAAGGTGTTGTTGCACCTTAAATACTATTTCCAAAAAGGGATGACTTTTTTTCTCGTCCACTCTCTACACTATGAAAAGCGAGAGATAGAGAGAGAGAGGAAAAAGCCTGAAAGCACACCTCGGGCCTAAAGACCTATTGAGAGGGTTAGAGCTGCTACTTATTGCACCAGAATTTTCGGCATCGATTTTGTGTAACCATTATTTGTCCTTATATATATATATATATATATATATATATATATATATATATATATATATATATATTATGCCTGGATCTCCAGCTAAAATTTGAAAACATTCAACAAAAGCACATAAACACAACTTTGTTTCTGGAACATGCTTCTTTACATACGCCGTCTACTGCTCGCGTAGCTTGTGTAGACAAACTTAGTTTCTCTAGCAAACAAAATGTAAAACTATGCACTAAATGTCTAGCGAGTTCTCAAAATGACAGATGGCATACATTACCCTGCCCCTCGTCCCGCGCGGGGGTTGTGTACGTTTCTTCCACCGGACATGGAAAGCATTGTTGATGTAAACAAAAATGTGTAGTGAAATAACGTTTTGTGTAGACGATTTTGTTGAATGTTGGAATTTTTTTGTTGATTGTGTAGCGCAAAACACGCGCTGGAGCTTACACAAAATCGACGTTACGGTAGCCTTTTAGGTGTACAGCTATAGTATTAGTCGTAGATAGACACTAAACAATACTGTTTGTTGTGAGGATAACACAAATCTTTTGATAATGTGTTACGACGAAATTTTTGACGTGACAACGTCTTAAATTAGGTTGCGGCTGGGAGTCACTTATGAAAAAGTGTAACGCTCGGTAACGTTACGATGAGTCACCGAACGAGAGAGAGGCCCGCCGAATGCCTTGCGTCTCTCTCCCACTCAACTATGATCGGTCTGCCGCGCGCGTTGTCACGTAAAATCTTCGCCCGTAAAACCGACTTTACAGGCAACCATTTTTTTTTTTCTTTTGTAGTTTGTTTACTTTCCCCGGGCTATAAATGGCATTTTACGCCCGCTGTGCGGGCTATTAAAGGCACTTATTGTTCAGGGGAAGATGTAAAATGATAAACGTACCTGTGATAAAGACATCTTTTTACAGCCAATGTATAATTTATTATTAAGTACAAATGTTTTTGGAAATACATATTTCGTCAGTTCGTTCATACTAAACATATCTGTAAAATTACTACATTAATGCATACAGTTACGCGAAACATACCTTAATTAACTCCATTCGTTCCCGTATGCGTTAATTTAGTAATGATGTAACGCGATAGTGTAATAGTAGTTATTTCTGTAATATTGTTATGTCTTAAATATAATTTAAACACTGCCATTTATCGTACAAAGTCCAAGTGGATGGAAATATTTATAGGGCGGTAAAACAACAGGTTCACGTCTAAACCTTTCGGCCGCCATCGCAACCGTATTTCGCAACTTGTTATGACAAAAATGACAAATAATCTAAGCCCAATGTACTCGTAAATCTATTAATAAAAAGAAATAGGTCGTTATAGTACGTGAATCAAAAGATATGTGGAATTTGTGTTCCCACGTTTGCTGTTACGACCGCTAACATTTGCTCACTTTAGCCATTTTGCGTAGCACAGCTACTGTGCTAGACCTGGGACCTGAAAGAAACGCATATTCCATTACCCACCAAGTTGTTTTACTGTTTGTGTATTACACGAGAAGAAAAGAAACAGAGAGTATACTTCATCTGGCCGTAAAAAAAGTGTAAATGCAACAGATAACGTAGCCTTTTTACTGTAGCTGTAGTGTATCTGTAGCTGTAGTATTTACACTTTTTTTTACAGACCACAAAACATATTTGTCACCCTTAGGGCGTCCGCTACGATAAGCGGGCGCGCGTTTAGGATTCAGTCTATCTCTATTACAAACTCTACGTGCGAAAGAGATAGCAGAATCCTTCAGGTGATGCCGTGTCTCTGTTGCACGTTTGTTCGCAGTTTGTGACAGAGATAGACTGAAACCGCCGCGTGCGCCCGCTTAACGTAGCGAATGCCCTAAGGGTGTCCGCTACGTTAAACCCGGAGCTGGTACCCGCTCCGGGCCCAGGACCTGCGGCGGGCGCCTGACGCGTGCGCCCGCTACATATAGCGGTAGTTAGTACAATTGGGTAGATGACTGGGTAAAAATAAATTATTTGGTACTGTTAAGAGAATAAAACGTCACAAAATAGTGTCACTTGTCATTGATCATATCCTTTTTCAACATGATTTTAGACTTATTATTGCAGAAAATCTGATATTAAGAGCGCTATTTGACTAGAAAAGTCATGGTTTTGTATTTCATACAAATCCCATAGAAAATTTAATAAAATTAATTTTCTAATTTAATTTGACTTCTTGTCATCTAGCGGATTTTGGCGGGCTATAGAAGCCCCCGTCGCACGCGCATGCGTCAGTTAGCGCTACACATACTATTGGTCCGAGAGCTGGTACCTATTTTTGGGTAGGTATTTGAGGCAAGCGGAAAACTTGTTACATACCTCTCCTATTAAACCCCAACACGGAACTGCAGACAGGAATCGTCGAGGTGCCCGGTATGTGTGTATCAGTACAACGATCAAATACCGGCCAAACATAAGGCCTAGTTTCGCTTGCACCATTTTGATTTATTTAGATAGACCGTGCAGGTAGAAAGTCCCATTTTTTGAGAATCTTCTTTTTTAGATATAAATAATACCCTATTAAAATTTCAAGTTGCCTCAATAACCTTTTTTAAATTTTTTTAAAAAATACTTTTTCACGCGCATGGCAATGGCAAAGCCCCGACTAAACCGTCTGGCTAATATTTTTTTTAAATTCTTTAAACATTAAACTACAACATAAAAATGTATATTGCCTCAAAAGCCTTCTCTTGGCCGAAAAAAAAAATACTTTAAAATATTTAGGGATTGCTTTAGCCCCGCTACTCACCAGCCAGGTCTGCAGTTCCGTGTTGGGATAAGCACCTCTCTTACCCCAACACGGAACTGCAGACCTGGCTGTTTTCAACTTGCCTCAAATACCTACCCAAGAATTGGTGCCAGCTCTCGATCTATATCTTTCAATCCAAACACGCGACCCGGCGCGTGCTCCCGCTAAACGTAGCAGACGCCTTTGCTCATAATCTGAACGTATTCTGTAAAAGAAAAGTTACTTAGTATACTAAGTACTAGTATACTGTACTTGCAAAGAAAAAAGGTAGTTTAAGTTATGTAATTTATATTTTATTTTTGTATGTATAACATGATCTCTAGCTTGTACTTCGTGCGAACCATATCAATGTTCTTGTGTATCTTTCACGTAGACGATTTCATCTTACGCAGTGATCGCTATTGCTGGGCGAATGAATAAATCTGTTTATTTATAATTAGGATCTCGGAAACTGCTCCAGCGATTTCGATGAAAATTGGTATGTAAGGGGTTTCGTGAATGAAAACGATCTATTTTTCATTCATATCAATAGTTCCCTTTTCCTCCGTGTTTTTCGTCGAGAAAGCTCGGTTGACCAGGTACAAAGTCATTGTATGATTATACTATAATATTTGACATATTTTTTATGGATTTGTTTTTGTAGGTACATGCTGCCTATTATATTTATTTATTACAATGTGACTTAGGTATGTAGGTACTTAATGAATAGGGAAGATGACTGGGTCAGAAAAGTATTATTCTAATTAGTCCGTTAGTTAGATTATCCAAAAATGAAGTACCCATATTTATCAGTTTATCAAAAAGGTAAAAATTCATAAAGATACAGAGTATATAAGTCCCAGAGTGGGGGCTTGTGACGTCACCGATGTGTAAAAATCGTACAAAAGCGTGACGTCATGCGAAATTTAAATGCGCTGTATCTTCGTCATTTATTGTTTCTCAGAGAAAAAATACGTGTAAAATATTTTTCAATAATCTATCTGATGAGCCAAACATAATTTTTTAGTCATCATGCCTATTGGCCATAATGAATCATTCACAGATGTTTACTGTCGTTTTCATTAAAAATACAACATTTGTCCCCCCTATCAAATGGCAGCTCTTTGTAGGTTAGTAAAAATTTTCTTTCAATTCCCCCTTCCCAGTTTATTTTGGGTTGGGCCATTTCTATCACTTGGAAGGGGCAAAGAATTTTCTTGAGCTCCTCCGTGCTCCGAAAGGCACGCTAAGTTGTTGGTTTGTCATTATAGTGTGGCAGTCATCAAGCTATGTTAGCCTTTAGGCGGCTTAAAAAATCTGACACCAGTTAGCCACCAACACACACACTAAAACGAACTATCAGATTCTTCTATATTGGACTACCACGTAGCCAGGGCTGCCGTTAGGCGGTCGGCCGTTTTCCACTTGGTCTTCGGCATCTCATTCGTGACCATTGACAAGTATTATATTTGGAGAAGAAAAAACAGCTGAGGATGCAACCGGTAACAGTCAGTAATCTACATATTTATTTTATTTATTTAACTTTATCACAAAAAATGTAACAGGCGGACTTAAGGCCTAGGGCCTTTTCTACCAGTCAACCTACATATTGTCTTTCGACTTTTTGGGAATTGATATTAATATAACCGTCTATGGTCGTCGTTTCGTCGCTAGTAAAATTTAAATCAGCAGATGTTATATGAATACGACAGTACTTGTAGAAACTCCATTTAAATAAATAAGACGCCTAACTAAATAATTCAATGATAGATTTAGAAAAAATACTAAACAAAAATGTTGCCATAATGGTAAGTTAAATAGTTCATAATTTAAATTAGTGTTTATTTTAAGTGTAATATTTTTGTAATTAGGCTATTATTGTTTTACGGTTTGCTTTTGAGCAGTGTGCTATTTATGTACTTAAATTATGACTGATTTACATTAAAAATATATCTAAAATAAAGACTTGTATTTATTTTTATTCTTCGCACCTTGGAAACAAAATTATTGTGGTTTTATTGGATTTCCACTTCATACGCTGAGGGCGTGCGCTGCGTCAAGCGGGACCTCGCGACGTATTCAGTCTATCTCTGTCACAAACCGCGAGTACCGCGACGTGTTCAGTCTATCTCCGTCACAAACCGCGACGTGTTTAGTATATCTCTGTCACAAACCGCGACGTGTTCAGTCTCTGTCACAAACTCTACGTGCAAAAGAGATAGATAAATAGATAATTATTTTATTGATATCAAAAAGACACATAATTACACTCACATTACATAAATTCTGAAGTACAACAAAACATAGTATGTAAGGAAGTATGTGTGCCGCAGCGATAGCAAAGGGTTGTGGCTTAGCGATATGTTTGCTCATATATAACAAACCACTGGTTTTCAGCCACAACCTTGAGATCCACAGAGACGCATTCAACAATATCATCGGTGTTAATGAACAATAAAGTTGAATTCAAAAGACACAAACATTGACTTAAAATATAGATAGCAGAATACGTCGCGTGATGCCGTGTCTCAGTCGCATTTGTGACAGAGATAAAGTGAACATGTCGCGTGGCCCCGCTTGACCCAGCGCACACCCGAAGTTGCGGAACGAGCCCATGATTTTCTTTTACAGCATAGCCTTCGTTTTGTACCAAAAGTTTTCACATTGTCAATTTGAGCGCTATCTCTTTTGCTCTTGTGAGGGTGAAGGGAGACAGTTAACTTATAATTTGTCGCACTTGGCTTTAGTAGTATTTTACACAGAAAAAAGCCTAGGTCTATGGTCAGTTGTTGATCTTACAACTATGTTACAGCTCTCCTTGGTCTTCTCTACATCGTATTGATCCATGACACAGTAGGCAGAGTTTAGTAGCACAGAATAAATAATACTAACGTACAGAAGTCTCACTCAGTAAAGAAATTAAAAAAAATATCTACGTAATGTGGCTAGCGATATGGTTTGATTTAGCTCACGTCAGAACTCAGCACCTTTTCGTAAAGATACCTAGACATCCATTGCAAGTCAATTTCATTCTTATTACTCTAGACATACGATTCGTATAACTGAATTAACCACCCGGAGGGGCCGCGCGCGCATAATAATAATGTAGGTACATTTTTGATACCTAAACGGGGAGTGACACAGGCCTGTTAGTAGTCTGCATACTTATGTGTGTAAAGAAATAAAAGTGTATATAGTCAGTTGCTATTTGCTTCAATAATAAACTTAAACTTAATTTAATTCCGATTGACAAGCTTTGGTCATTTATCGATACAGTGTACAATAAACCTGATTATCTTTTAGTATAATTTACCACGCAGATTTCCAGCTGTTGGAACGAGCGCCGGCGCCGCTGTCCCACCCATTGGAGTCTGAGTCCCACCCAGCGCTTCCTCCCCACCCTCCATTAGAGTACCCACTGCCACCAAGGCCGCTGGAAGCCCAACCGCCACCGCCCGTGCTGCGTCCTTTAGCTGCCCATCCGCCCCCGTTGCTACCACCGGCGGTTCGAGAACTGCCGCCCCAGCCTCCGCTGCCGCCGTGGGCACCACCGCCGGCACTTCGCGTACTGCCGCCCCAGCCTCCGCTGCCGCCATAGGCACCACCGCCGGCACTTCGCGTACTGCCGCCCCAGCCTCCGTTGCCGCCATAGGCACCACCGCCGGCACTTCGCGTACTGCCGCCCCAGCCTCCGCTGCCGCCGTAGGCACCACCGCCGGCACTTCGCGTAGTGCCGCCGCTGCCGCCCCAGCCGCCGCTGCCACCTGAACGGCCGAGTCCCGCTCCCCAGCCCCCTTGAGATCGCGCGGCACCGATGGTGGACAAGCCGCCCCCTCCGTAGGCACCACTGCCTCCCCAGACACTACCACCTCCACTACCTTGCCAACCACTGCCGCCTCCACTGCTTTGCCAACCACTGCCGCCTGGAAATAAAAGGAATTAAATAAAGGCTGGTTTCACAGCTGTACGGGAGTTCCGTACGGTTCGCCGTGACATGTGTGAAACCAACCTAACTTGTGTAAATCTAAACTTTTAATTTATCGCACGAGCGAGCAAAATTCTACGAGTATACTTATCATCATAATCAGCAACTTCTTCCAATATTGGAAAAGGCCTCTCTCCCATTTGTCTCTCCCACTTACCCTCTTAAATAGCCGTATTATAAATACAAATGTAAAACCCTTTCAGACCTGAACTTTTTTAGGGTTCCGTACCCAAAGGGTGCAAACGGGACCCTATTACTGAGACTCCGCTCTGTCCGTCTATCCGTATGTCCGTCTGTCTGTCGTCTGTCCGTTTGTCACAGGGCTCTTTCTCTTGAACCGTAATAGCTAGACACTTAAAACTTTTCACCTATTATGTATTACTGTGGCCGCTATAACAACAAATACTAAAAATATAAAAAAGTTAAAAATTAAAGGGGGTCGTCATACAAAAAACATGTTTTTTCAGCGTTTTTGACTAGATCTTAGATTCTTGAAATTTTCACTGATTATGTATTACTATGGCCGCTATAACAACAAATACTAAAAATAAAAAATTAAAGGGCGTCGTCATACAAGAAACGTGTTTCTTCAGCGCTTTAAAACATTGTACGGAGGTACGGAACCCTTCATGTACGATTCCAACTCGCACTTGGCCGTTTATTTTCATAAAATGATTGTACAACCGATGAGCTCAAAAAGATAGGAAAAGTAAATAATTAGAACCTTCAGTTTTTTCAGAAAACTATGAGTATGATACACGTACAATCGTGCGTGCTCGGTGTACGGGCACGTACGGGCACCATCCCCAAGGAAAATTGTGAAAATACAGTAAATGTCCCATGGTTCGGGAGTTTGGGGCTGTTATGTCATTTTTTTTAAACAAAAGGAGATATTACGTTCATAGTATTTTTGACGGCACATACTTATTGGTTTTTCCCATTGACTATAATATAAGTATGCAAATAATGTCTTTTTAGATCATTTAGATCGTCTTTGGACAAGTGATTATGATATCCCGATAAAATTAGAGGTTCCCGTGCGATTTTTTGGGTACGAATCTCCTTTAGACCACGCGTGCAGCGCTGCGGGTAACACCCAAAATAATAAATAAAAAAATAACTCACCTGGAGATCGAACTTCTCGGCCTGCGAAGACCACTGCAGCCAGCAGGCACAAAGTAAATGGCAGCGTTGTCAGCTTTTGGAGGAAAATATAAAACACTAGGTATCACGTCTTTATCCCTAACGGGGCAGACAGAGCCTAGGGCGGTAAGGTCCAGGCCACTTTTAGCGTAATGGCACAGAATAAATACTAGTACTACGTAATGGTGGGCATGAAGGTGGAAATCATAATAGTGATGGGTTGCTAACCGCATCGCCTATTCATATGATTCAGATTCTCGCCCATTCCCTCGATCGGCTTTTACGATCAGCACAGGAAGAGAAGCAGCAATATAAAAATATTTAAGAAATATAATTATAGTACTAGGTACCTACGTCTCCCTTACGTATCTACCTCAAGTAAATCTTGGAATCGTTGATTCAGTGTTTTTCATAAAAAAAGTGTTCAGCTGACTATTTGTACCTATGGGAAACAGAATTTAGAACTTTTTTAGAAATTTAAAAAAAAAAATCCGAACAGCAAATGTTTTATGTTATAATGAGTAAGATGTGCCTACTTTAAAAAGAGGTACCTAATAAGTAGGTAGGTAGGTACCTTGAAAATACTAACATTTAAGTTAAAGGCAGAGTTTTTTAGTTTTAGTTGTGAAATAAGTTTACTCACCGTCATTTCGAAGAACCTTTTCTGGTTTGACACCTACGAGCCCAACAACGCAAGCTTTTATAGGTATGCATTGCATTTACTCTGTTTTTATGCAGCCGTGTAGAAAAATAAAACAATAGGTGAATAATAATACGATATATCTGTATGTCACGCTTAACTCATTATTCTTTTTTGAACGCAGGACAGTGTAGGCCGTTTTTTTGGATCTTCATCATTTTTGGGATTCCGGAACTTAAAAGGTGACAAGCAATGATACATAAATAAAGATTCACAAGGTATTATCTAGCCATTAAATTGAAGGATACCACAAGGTTTTATCAGGCCTGTGTCACTTGTCATGTCACTCCCCGTTTAGGTATCGAAAATGTACCTACATTATTACTATGCGCGCTGCCGGCCCCTCGGGTGGTAAATTCAGTTATACGAATCGTATGTCCAGAGTAATAAGAACGAAATTGGCCTGCAATGGATGTCTAGGAATGTAAACGAAAAGGTGCTGAGTTCTGACGTGATCTAAATTAAACCATATCGCTAACCACATTGAGTAGATATTTCTTTATTGAGTGAGACTTCTGTACGTGAGTATTAATCTCTATTCTGTGGTTTTATTTGGTTTTTACCCGACTACGTTGAAGTCAAAAGGAAGGCTATGTGTTTTGCCGCTATGTATGTATCTATGTTCATGTTACCTCGTATTTATAAAGACATCCATGATACCTTGATAAATGAGGTATCGTCGGAATCGTCTTGGCTATCCACTGGTAATAGGCTATGTGACGTCACCTACAGTAAGTAAATCCACTGTGGCGCCCTCTTTAGGCCATAAAGTAATGAACTAAAAAATAAAATCAATCTAATCATACCGAGTGGGGTCAGGCCTGTGTCACTCCCCGTTTAGGTATCGAAAATGTACCTACATTATTACTATGCGCGTAGGCGGCCCCTCCGGATGGTAAATTCAGTTATACGAATCGTTTGTTTGTAATAAGAATGCAATTTGATTGCAATGGATGTCTAGGTATCTATACGAAAAGGTGCTAAGTTCTGACGTGAGCTAAATTTATATTTTAAAATATAAAATATACTAAACCATATCGCTAGCCACATTGAGTAGATATTTCTTTGCTGAGTGAGACTTCTGTACGTTAGTATTATTTCTTTCAAAAATATACCTACATTACTAGCTGTGCCCGCGACTTCGTTCGCGTGGTTGTCGGAACGTTATGTTATATAGCCTAAAGCCTTTCTCTATAAATGGACTACCCAACAAAAAAAGAATTTTTCAAATCGGACCATTAGTTCCTGAGATTAGCGCGTTTAAACAAACAAACGAACTCTTCCGCTTTATAATATTAGTATAGATTAGCTGTTGCACCCTGTTCTGCTTGCGTTAAGGCGCTGTACTGTATCCCTCAACCTTTCGGTATTTGAGAGGGTGCAGTGCGATATAGTACGTACTCGTAATGAAATAAGGTTGAAAGTGGCGGTACCGTCACCAGTCTCAGTGCAAACCCGTGTCTGCCATTTCAGTTGTTATTTTTCAGTTTTAATTTAATAATTCAATAATTATTATTATAAACAAATATTGTAATTTTTTTAGGTAACTTGCTCATTAAGTTATACTTTTTATAGACGTAAAAAAGTTGGTAGTTGTCGCTGAAAATATCAAGTAATTTTTCTGGATATAGCTTTTTAGGGTTCCGTACCCAAAGGGTACAAACGGGACCCTATTACCGAGACTCCTCTGTCTGTCCGTCAGTCACAGGGCTCTATCTCTTGAACCGTAATAGCTAGACACTTGAAATTTTCACCGATTATGTATTACTGTGGTCGCTATACAAAATACTAAAAATAAAAATTAGTTAAAAATTTAACGGGGTCGTCATACAAAAATGGTGTTTTTTCAGCGTTTTTAACTAGATCTTTATAATAGCGTTAACTAATAATAACAACAAATACTAAAACTAAGATAAAGTTAAAAATTAAAGGGGGTTAAAAATTAAAATTAATTAAATTAATTTTTAATAATAATTAAATTTTAATTTAATTATACAAGAAATAATTTAATAAAAATTATACAAGAAACGTGTTTCTTCAGCGTTTTAAAACATTGTACGGTGGTACGGAACCCTTCATGTACGAGTCCAACTCACACTTGCCCGTTTATTTGCTATTTTATTTTGCTAGGTTTTAAACTGTGGTTTTAAATATATATTTTTTTATATTTTGATGTAATAATTTATTTTGATCTTTGAACTGTACTTCATATTTTTTTCATGCTAGTATTCCATATTATGAAAAATAAGGCTAACTGCGCGACGAAAAAATAGACATTTACGGTATTCGTCTGTATTCTAATTGGTATCCTCGGTAGAGCAAGGCGATACTTCACACCGGCACATCGCCTTCAGCTGTATAAGGCACAAGTTAGGCCGCATATGGAATATTGTTCCCATCTCTGGGCCGGGGCACCTAAATACCAACTTCTTCCTTTTGACCGTATTCAAAATCGCGCAACTCGTATAATCGATGATGAGACTCTCGTCAGCCGTCTCGATCCTCTGGCTCTACGTAGGGATGTTGCATCCTTGTGCATTTTTTATCGCATTTATCATGGGGAATGTTCTGAAGAATTGTTCGACCTAATACCTGCTGCAAAATTTCACCACTACACCACCCGCCTGAAATTAAAATACCATCCACACCACCTGGATAGTTTGCAATCAACCACCGTACCTACGTTTTAAAAGGAACTTCCTGCCACGAACGACCGAACTGTGGAATCAACTTCCTACAGCGGTGTTCCCGAACCGATACGACATTGAAACCTTCAAAAAACGAGTCTATATCTTCCTGAAAGGCCGGTAACGCTCTTGTTACACCCCTGGTGTTGCAGTTGTCCATGGACAGTGGTGATCACTTACCATCAGGTGACCCGCTTGTTCGTTTGCCGCCCTATAACATAAAAAAAAAAAAAAATGCACGGTGCCTTAACTGGATAAATGTACTTTTCAGTCTTTCAGAAGGTATGATTTTTTTCCGTAGCGGGGTTTTAGTTTCTTAAAACTATAAAGGGTCTAAAAAAATATACTGTAACTATTTTAAGGATGAATTCAGTCCATGATACTGAACAATAACTTTCTCTATGGAACATATTAAATCGAAATAAAAATTATTTTTGATTTCCCATAAAAGTTGACTGAACAGCTGATCCGAGTTTGTATGGAAAGCAAAAAATTATTTTTTAATACAGTTGCTCAAAAAGTGGCGTATTGCAGAGACGTATAGCGTTCGAGATGTGGGCTATTACATACTCGTGCTTTTTTTTACCTTTCCCGAACTCGTGCGTTCTCTTTCCCAACTATCAAAATAATGTCTATTAAAAAGAAAAACCAACCATGAAGTTTTTACTAAAAAAATTCATAGGAGTTTTTATGATTCATGCAAATACGTATATTTCTAAAAAGAAGCTACTAATTTGTTTCAATATCTGATTTAATGATTTGATTGAATGAGTTAGGTTAGGTTTCATTTCATATCAATAAAAAAAATCTACTGAAGACTTGGCTGTATGGGCAGTTCCCTTTGCCTACCAGAATGGGTGAAGAAAAAAAAAACTCTGCTTATATTCTACGGTTGGCGCCATTTTTCAGAAATTTTCTTTGCGAGTTTAGTTGTTTGTTGCACAAAATGAGTAATTTCGACCCTAGTTTTTTTGAATTAACACCACCGGAACTCAATATAATTGCACAAAATGCTTCGGAGAAAATGTTATGTTGGCATACTTCTCCGAACTCTCAGCAAAATTAAAACCTTCTACGTTATGGTCGAGGCACAGGGTCGAGGTCTTCGATGATAAAAAGTATGCTGAAAATAAGGAACAACGTGGATATAAGTGAATACCCAAAATTAAATGCTTTCTTAAAACGACAATCAGACGGTTTCACAAGTAAAAAGTCGAAAATATTAACATCAAATGAAGTGGAAAGGTTTTTGAACGAAGCTCCCGATGATCGTTATTTAGCCACAAAGGTAATTTATTAATAAGTACTTATATTTTTCTTTAGTATTCAGTTTACGAAATTGCAAAATACAGTCAATACATTATTTAAAAAAACATTAATCAAATCCCTTTTTTTGTAGGCTGCTCTGATTTTTGGCGTTGTTGGAGCTTCCGCAGAGAGGAGTTAGCCAATATTACTTTAAAAGATATTGAAGCCCATGGAGAAATGCTACTAATCAAGATTCCGAACACAAAAAATAAGATACCGAGAAGCTTTGTTGTTAAAGGAGATTTTCTTAGAATAGTGCAAAAATATATGAATCAGCGGTCCCAAAAAGGAAAAACCGATCGTTTTTTTTCAATATTACCAAAAAGGTAATAGATAAAAGGAAGTGTACAGCTCAAGCAATCGGGATAAATAAATTTGGTAATATGCCAAAAGAAATAGCTACGTTTTTTGGTCTGTCGGATGCTGAGTATTATACTGGGCACAGCTTCAGGAGGACCTCTGCTACATTATTGGCAGATTCAGGAGCTAATTTGACGTCCTTAAAGCGACTAGGAGGTTGGAAATCAGACAAAGTTGCAGAAAGCTATATCGGTGATTCATTAAACAACAAACTAGAAACTGGGAAAAATCACACAATCCATTAATTTAAGGTCCAGTCCGTCTCCTTCACATGTTAAAGAGAACGTTCGTCCATCTACCTTCGTTGATAATGATAATTCATCAGATTCGACTCCATCAACTAGCAAACGCCATTGTATGACGAATACACATGAACAATCATACGAAATTAATAATAGTTTGTCTCAAACAGTAAATATGCAACCTCAAACTTCCCCAGTTAGTATAAAAAACTGTACCAATTTCAATGTATATGTGAATTATAACTTTTATAAGAAATAAATTATTAGTTAGTTGAGTTTATTGTGTTTTTATTATTTTATTAAATTGCTTCATTTTTTCGCAACTGTATTAAAAATAGTCGTTCAGTACACGTGCGGAACCGTCTTTGCAACTTGTTCCGACTGTCAACCCTCGCCTTCGGCTGCGCCTCGGCTCGGGTAGACATTTGTCGGAACTCTTTGCAATGACAGCCTTTCCGCACTTGTAATGAAATATACTATTTCATATTTGATATATTTTCCTTGGGAAAAGTTGTTCAGTGTCATGGACTGAATTCACCCTTCTTAACTTAAAATAGCTTCAGTATATTTTGTTAGACGTTATATCTTGTAGCTGTTCGAGGTTTATTATTTTGTCAGCGAACTACATAAGTACATACATTTTAAGTATGTATATGGATTAATGGAATTTATATATGAATATATATATAGTGTATCTTATGTAATTATACGAATTATATATGTTTTATTATTTGTATATACACTCTTCATTCTTTATTTTAAGTAGTTAATCTTGCATCATTTACTACCTTTTCTGCTACGTCCCTAAGGTGAACTGGTAGACAATGCTTAGCATTAAGTTTTACCTTTTGTATTATAATCTTTAGATTATTGTGCAATAAATATTAAAATAAATGAATATAAGTAAAACCTTGGTAAGTAAGTTAGTACTTACCTACCTAGATTTGTAGTGATCGTATATGATACAGGGGCATAATATACAATAAAAAAGTATAAAAAATGAAGTAGATCAATTTATTTTTTATTTTGTAAGTGTTTCAGAAATTCAGGGTCATGAATCTACCGGTGGGTTGCTTGCTTTTCGTGTGTGTAAGTGGCCAACACTGGTGCCAGATTTTTAAGCTGCCTTAAGGCATCTGTCATAATTATCTTGACGACTGTCATACAAGGATGACAGCCGAGACCAGCGGCTTAAGGGGGTCATCCCATGTGACGGCCTGTTTTTAGGGATTTTTTTTTCTACGACCAGTAAATAGATAGAGCTTTAAGTTTATTATCATTTATTAACATATATCTCGACAGTATAAATATAAATTTTAAGCTAAAAATATTGTGTAGAACATGAGTTACAGCGTTCTGAATAACCCCGCCTCGAAAAAATGGGCTCGGACTTCCTCCACGATTCCGGCTGATAGGCTTATCTAAAACAAAAAAAATTAGCGGCGTTTTAATCTGTAAGCCTAAATTCACGGAATGAACTACTATTAAATGAATATACCAAAAACTGGACTTCTGGTAGACATTTGAAAAAAAAGTTGCGAATTTTGCGTTTTTTTAAAATGATTTTTGCTATAAAAAAAAAAACTAAATTTTGGGAATTTTTGATTGATAATAGTTTATTCTAGGCGTTTACATGTGCTGAGTGTACCCTACAAATTTCAAGTCATTCGGTCAAGCCGTTTTTGAGATACGATGAAGGAAAGTTAGAAAAACACAGTTTTAAGAAAAACGCGTTTAAAGTTTCAAGTCCTCTTAAAACTATGAAAATCTCAACTTACCCTCAATCGGCGATGCCTGGTCCATAGAGTATTCTATGTTAAGAAAGCAATTTATGAAAAAAAAAATCGATTTTTGAGCCCATCACATGGGATGACCCCCTTAATGTACCTTCCGAAGCACGACACAGGCAGGAGCTCGAAAATTATTTCTGCCACTTGTGGTCACCTATCCAAATGCGGACCACACCCGGGGTTACTGAACTTGTGAAAGCGCTAGGCAATACGTACTCCCGCGGGGCAAATGAGAACTGGTAGGTAAAGAAACACAATGTAAGTTATCTATCATAGGAACCCAACACTATTTTTAATTTTTTACCCTCGCCTGCTGAAAGTGGCCTTAGGGTCTTTAATTACGATATTTACGATCCTATTCTGGGCTCTGACTGCGCCGGCTCTGGATGACAAATTACTTTGTTGCATCCAACAAAGTAATTTGTCATCCTCGCACTTCATCACGCACGAGTTGAGTAATGACATACCTATAGTCTCGGTCCAAATTCCTTAGTTCATCGACCTAAATTAGTATGTTTTTACCCGACTATGGCAGGGCCTACGGAAGGCAGGGCCGTCTTTAACCTATTGGAGGCCCTGGGCATATTAGGATAATGGGGCCCCTATGACTTTGACAGAATACTATTTTGTTAGAATAGACAAAGAAAGTAGATAAACGTGGTAAGATAATTATTTTTATTAACAATATCAATAGTTTTTAATATGTTAGAGAAGTTTTACTCCAAAATACTTCGTAAAATACGTATTTTCCATCATACCACACTTATTTGTTTAGTACGAAAAGAATCGTCATGTTGCGAAAGCCTTCTCTGTTTATGTTGGGAATTGATATTTGACAAATTATTGTTTTTATATAAAATATGCGGAAGTAATAATATAAAAGTCTTCATTTATAGTAAAACAACCTCAATGTGAACCGAAGTTCTCAAAAAAATATCTATCAGATCACAAATTCCAAAAGGTAAATAAATAAAATATGTACCTATTATTAGCATTTATATACCTAACTAATGTGGCATAAATTATTCTTGGACATCTATATTCAAACCAGGACCGAACTTGTATGGGATTCCATTCCACCATCTCCTTAAATATAAAGTCAAACACATTTTGTTTGAATTTTTACTATAATATCTATGTAATTTCTCAATTAAATTAATTGGTTAATTCAAACTTGGAGCCTCATGCTTCGCTTCGTTTGCTTAATTTAAATGGAGCGAGTCACACTGATGAGTGTACTACTGATGATTTCTTTAAAATGTGTATGTTCCTAGTATACTATTATATATATTTAAACTATCTAAGCATACTGAAGTCGGAAAGCCTAATTTTTGGGCGAGAGTAGAATAGCTTCGCGCATGTAAAAGCTAGTAAGTTGGTATTTTAGTCAGTAATTTAGGTTCGATTTCTTTGAATTATATAAGTTTTTTGGTAATAAATATCTATTGGTTATCATTTGGTGATCTGACAGAAACTAGGGACTTTGTATTTGATCTGAGGGGCCCTATCGATCGCGGGGCCCTGGGCACTTGCCCAAAGTGCCCACTGGTAAAGAGGGGTCTGACGGAAGGGTAATGATTTTAGCAGTCTATGTATGTATGTGCATTTGTGTGTGATCCACACCATATCATAGACTACGGAGCAGATACTATACCATATCATCCGAACCGCTTATCCAATTTTCACAAATATATATATTTTTTATTTATAGCAGAACGCACCCATTCTGAACAAACCATAGTATCTGCTCCGTAGTCTGTGGAACAAACATAGCCGCATAAACATAGTATCTCTAGACGCTTCATAAAAATAGCAGCAGAATAACTATATCTGCTCTACTCGCACTAATTTGTCCGGCTCATATGAACGAAGCGAGATAGCGCTAGAGTGCATCGCCATCTTGAAATGCCGCGCGCCGTCAGCCGACCGGTTGAAGTACTCACGTTGCCAGCTGGACGTATGCGAGTCAATTGTGTTTTTAACAAAAATTTATAAATCAAGTTGTTTTATCGTTACTGTTTGTGTGGAAACAAGTGCTAAGATGCCTATCCTGTGTTCTGCTCTCGGTTGTTTCAGCCAACAAGGTATTTTGAGCGGAACAGGACAAAAAATATCCTTCCATCGGTAAGTCGTATTAAATACATTCGAGGAAGAAAATGATATTAAGGCTTAATTCGAGTAAAACAGCATGTTGACTTGTAGTTGTATTCGTTGGTAATTGGCGTAACAAAGTTTCGAATTCATTATTAGTAAAATGAACTCATTTTTATGTTTGTATTCATTGACTGTACCATTTTTGACAACTGAAATACCCTTGAAATTTAATCGTAGTGCTGCACCTAAATAGGTTGCTATCGATAAGTTTATAGGTACTTATTTCCCCATTCTGTGACTAATTTAATGAACGATATAACTATTTTATAATACATAAGTATTCTATTTTAGGTGTACCACATTAGGTATATTGTATTTTGTTTTTTTTGCAGATTCCCAAAGGATAAAATTTTGAAAGAAAAATGGGTCAGGAATATCAGACGTGGAGAATGGACTCCTTCTAAATATTCAAGATTGTGTTCACTGCATTTTGAACCCACTTGCTATCGTGAAGGATCAGATCAAAAACTGTTACATTCATATGCATATGTCGCACATTTAGATCTTTTTCATAGGCAGGCATTATTACTTAACCATTTAAACATTCCTTTGTTATTTGGATTAGATTAAATTGTGAACGAAGTCACGTGACAGCTGCTTTGTGAGTCGATTGGAGTTCATGCTGACGATATGTACAATGACAACCGACTTACCCGATGATTCATAAGAAACCCGACTACTCTGCGTGACCGTTCAAATTTAATCGCAATTTGAACAGTGATATACATATTTACATAATTACTTCTATGTGTTTTTATACTTTTATGAACGTCTTTTTGTTATATTCTGTTTTTATTTATTTTTTTTGTCTTATATGTGACAGATAAAAACGTCGGATGTAAGATAACACTGCTGTGGTAACATATTAATCTTCATCGCCGTATTTAATTAAGATTCTGACTATTTTTTTCAAATCATAACTACTTACGAAACTTTAATTTTGATTTAAAGTGCATTTAGTAAGTATTAGAAAATAGTAGCGTGTAATAGTTTTAATAAATACTCTTCTCTCACTCGCGAAGTTGGTGTTTGTAAAAAACATTTTTGGCAATAAATACAAGTATGAGAAATTCGAGATGTTTTTTTAACAACCCATTTCCTTTGGGTTTCCCATAACAAACACCAACTTCGCGAGTGAGAGAAGAGTATTGTCTGCCATTAATTGTCATTATCGATAAATTGCAAATCCCATCATCCCTGCTCTGCCCATCACTAATAGTATACATTAATATAAACAAATTTGTATAGCACAAATGGCGACATGAGGGTTTTAAGTAGTAAGTGTTGCAGTATATCGAACTCTGTCACTCTTATAACATTTCTTATTTGTAAAAAAGAAAAGGCTATAGTGTTTTCCGTTCATTTTTTTAAGTTTCCTCTATACATTATAGCTCTGTGCATAGCCGTGTTAAATAGGTATCCTCATGGTATCCTCCATGAAGTTATAGATTCTATAACTTTATGGTATCCTCGCATATCTCTTTTTTTTATTAAATAATTTTACGGCTCTGGATACAAGTCCTTTAGAGCCTATCTTTAATTTTGTTCTTTATTTCTAATCCTAACCTAACCTAATCCTAACAAGACAATCAAAGGGTGGTGTAGGCCTTTGACTGCTGCAAGGAAGCTTCTGGCGAAAAATCTATACGAGTCCACTGGTTTACATAGACGATTGAGTGGCGGACGACGCCCGAAGACGCCCACACAGTCCGCATAATAAATATCACTACAGCCGTACTATGCCTGTCCACTTTAACTATTTTACACATTGTTCATGTCATGAGTATTTATAACACCAAACAACACCAATTTCATATTATAAAGTCCATTAAAATCAATTTGTAAAATAATTTAAAGCAAACCCCTTCACTTCCCGCCAAAAAAACTCCTCCCATAACTCTGGTGTTAACTAACTGTCAGTGTCACATTGACAAGAATTTGGAGGTTTGCGTTTTGCGTCCATCCGCAAAAACGTGTTTGTTTTTATTTCAATTAAATCTACGAATAAAATTAACATCTAAACTAATTTTAAGATTGTAATAACCTTTGATTTTTGAAAATCAAGCAGATTTGATAAAAATGGGTTCAAAGAAACACAAAAAAGAGTCCAAAAAGAAGAAGCATCGGAGTCGTTCGCGATCCCCATTGGAGGGCGAAGAGCGTGAACGGAGACGACACAGAAAACACAAAGATCGCAAAAAGGACCGCTCACCTGATGGTTAGTATAATTTTCCTTAGTTTTATGCACCGAGCTCTCATAATTATTTTAGGTAGGTATTGTCGTAATCCTCAAAGCTCAAACTCAATTGCCTGCTGTAAATATTATCTATCGTCATGTACCCGAAATCATTATGAGTGCCGGTGATTATTCCGTTTGACATGATAATGGCATAGTTTGCTCGTTATTTCAGAATAAGGTGGCATCTAAGTGGCTTCCGTTCGCTCAACGCTGAAGTCATAAGGTGGGTAGTATTGTAGCAATTGAGATTATCAGTGAACAACATAAATTTTAGAAGGGCATTATTTTAACCCTTCACTTGTTGGTAAAAATAAAAGTAGTGGCTTATGAACATGATATGTATATGCTCCAGTTAGTCCAGTTAGTTATAGGCTGACAAACCTAGAAAGGCACACATCATCAGGTCTTTTTAAGGACTGCAGGAGCACAACCCTCTCAGTACTACCAGAGCCGTATATTAGCCAGAGCAGCCAGAGGATTTGGCCTACACTCTCCATGCTGGCCAGATGGGTTGGAGAGGTCTCATTGATGTTTATAAGCTTTGTTTAGCTTGTGTTTCCTAAGTCGCCTTCTACGACATCCACGGGAAGAGTTGGACTATTCTACTCTGCCGGGAACCACATGGCTTCAAAGAAAGGCACACAATTATTTCTTTTGAGAAATTATTTTCAATGTTTGAGAATACCTGCCCATTTGAGTAAGTTTGTCGGGACAATATGCTATTTTGCAACAAGTCAAATCAGATACTTTTTTTCTTAATGTCAAAAGCAAACATTTTCTATGGTATTTGTATGAACTATTGATTTATGACGTCATAGTTCCTTGGAGTCAAATAGCACTCTTAATATCTGTTTTTCTGCATTAATAAATCTAAAATCACATTCAAACTGGATGTGATCAATGACAAGTGGCATTATTTTGTGACGTTTTATTCTATTAACAGTACCAAATAATTTATTTTTGACCCACCAAAATACCCAATTCTGTTACTGAATATTTCTGTCCAGCCACTGATTTCATAGTGCCCATAGTGTGTATTGCATTCGGCCGCTGTCGCATATCAACCTCTAGGTTCTCCCAAAGCTTGTTTCTCTACTATACTACTATAACTATGTTACTGAGTGTCCCTCTCAGATAAAGTTTATCCCTATGAAGTCATAGCTTGACAATTAGGTACTGTACTCTATTGGTACTCTACCACTGATGATTCAAATTCTACAATCTAAAATTTACTTAAAAGTGATAAAAGACATGACTTGTATGTTTTTTCCCTAAAAAATGAACAACTCATATGTACTTTTACGATAGGGAAACTGTATTATATAATTATTGATACTATTTCATCACATAAACTATTATAATTCCAAATAAATTTTTATACATTGAACTTATTATGTATAAAATTAGAATTGAAATTTGACAGAAAATATACAATTGATAAATTTTGTAGAGGTGATATCTAATATCTATTAAACTGATATCTATCCATACTTATTAGGGTTTTAGTACGACTGCCTCCGTGGTCCAGTGGTCAAGGTGTCTACCTTGTGATCCGGAGGTCGTGGGTTCAAATCCTACTGGGAAGCATATTTTGTGAAAAGTTTTTTCCGGGCTCTGAAGCATAACCACTGACGATGCAACCGGGAATATGCTTGAATGATGATGACTTATTAGGGTTTTCTACCCAGGTACCCAGATCCTGGTTTACCCGGGTATATGACTTATTGTACTTGGGTACAATTTAATTGTCAGACCTGGGTACCCAAGTATAAGGAAAATTATTACTAAGTAGCACCTTAAAAATAATATTTTTTTTAACAAAAAGCAGAAACCGGCTTTCGGACGCTCATTGCACGCAATAGCGTTCTTAAAAGCCCTGTTTTGTCAAGAAGAAAAAGAGCCCCTTACCTCAAATTTATAATAACTTAAATTTGGACAATGGTTTAAGTTGATTTATTTTAAAATTGTTTATTCTATAAGAAAGATTATTAAGTTATAATTTTTTTATTTTATACCTAAACAAAAAGTTTTTGTGATAAAAAGTGTTTTTAGTCTTCTACATAGATACATACTATCACGCCTGTTTCCCACAGGGGTAGGCAGAGACTATCGATCTCCACTTGCTACGATCCTGACAGATCTCTTTCGCTTCATCTACACTCATCATTCAACCTCTTTATACATGCCCTTTGGTTACAGGTACTTCTTACCTCTGCCTTTTTTAGAACTTTTAGTTCTTAATCAGTTTATAAAAAAAGACAAAGACTGTTTAACTGTGTGTGATTTTTAATTTTTACCTGCCTGATTATAAAGTTTATTTAGTATATTTTAGAAATTTTATAACAATTAATTATTTATAACCGGGGGAGAATGCCATATGGCATTAGGTCCGCCACTTGTACGTATTATTGTGCAATAAAGATTAAATAAATAAATAAACAATTTGTAATAAAATGTAATTTAAAGCAATGGTGGGCTGCTTGTTACTGTAGTGATTCCTTGCTTTTGCCCCTCGTAGTCCCAACTATTCGTCTGTCCTTTTTTGTTTTGATGCGGAGAAATTCCCTTCGGATACCTTACCGGTTACGGGACACCGGTAAGGTTATGTGGTGCTACCACTAAAAACTCCGCGGTGTCACCTCTCAGCCGCTATCGGCCAGGGCCGTGTGCTTCTACATGCTCCACAGCCCCGGCGCGGCCGGCCGCTACCTCAGCGACCCCTACTCGCCCATGGCCTCACGGCACCCTCTGCTCAATCAGAGGGGCCGGAGCAACTTACGCTTTGGCCTCTGCCCGACAAGGCCAGGCGCGCTGACACGACACGCACCTGCCTTCCAATCCGGAGGGCTGTCCGTTCTCGCTCCCTCATAATTTGGGGCCTGTGAAAGCAGGCCCTGCCCCAGTCCACCTGACGGTGACCGAGGCCCACCCAGCCGGCCACAGCGGATGATAGGCAGAGCGGCAACGTAACACCGACACTCCTCTTCCCCTGCGGCCCCACCGATGCCGTGCCAAGCGCCACGGCTGCGCTTGGTCGCGGAGGCTAGGGCGAGCTGCAACGACACACCGACACTCCTCTTCCCCCGCGACTTCTAACACGGCTGTGAGAGTAAGGAGTTCACCGCCTTCCCTCACGGGAAGGGGGTGAACTTGAAGCCTGGCTGTAAGCCATAGGCCATTCCCACCTGGAATGGCCTCCACTGCGCCCGGGGAGGCCTTAGCTACATCCACAGATTAATAAATAGTTACCCGGGCAATGGCGGGAGGGAACTATTCGTCTGTTCTGCCTGCGCCAATGCCTCCAAGAGAATGTACGAGTATCAGCCGATGCCGCCAGACCACCAAAATTAACACCCAGTGTGGCAGTTAGCAGAATAATGTGACTTTATTAAAAATCATGACATTCCTAATAAATTTAGTACATTTCTAAACTTATTAGCTAGGCTGTGTCTTGCTATAGTTGGCGGCGCGTATACAAATGAGATAATGGGATGGTAAAAGATATATTTTGCAATGTTGACATTTTAATTGATTCATAATAAAAAATATATATAAGTACATCATTATTCATCATCATCTTCATCTAAGCACGTTCCCGGTTGCATCCTCTGCTGCTTCGGAGCCCGGGGTGCGCTTTCCCGCTTTTTCCTTCCAAATATGACATGCACGTCTATGGTCACCCAAGGATGCCAAAGAGCTTGTGAAGTGGAGAATAAATTGTCGGAAGTTCATCATTCATCATCATCATTTCAGCCGAATAGCAATCAATGCTGGAGATAGGCCTTTCCCAAAGACTTCCAAAATTACCGATCTAGAGCAGCCTGCATCTAAAGTTTTCCAGCAATGTTGGTCAGGTCATCTGACCACCTTGGGGGGTGTCCTACGCTTCGCTTGCCAGTGCGCATTTAATAAGCGCGGTAATGTTCTGTATAAGTACACTAGCTGTGCCCGCGACTTCGTTCGCGTGGTTGTCGGAACGTAGTCTTATATAGCCTAAAGCCTTCCTCTATAAATGGACTACCCAACAAAAAAATGTCGTCCATGTCAAAGACCAACGTAGCTATAACATAAAAAAAAAAGCTCAGAACCGCTCTAGCAAGTACACATCTTATGTCTTATGTCTTGAGTATGCTTATTTCTCTTGGTCAGTAGTTTAATTACATTGAAATGCTTTACTGTTGAAGTTGGAAGAATTTACAAAAGAGGCATTTATTTATATTTTCTTACTTTTTCATTAAAATAATTCATAGCTATGTTGTCTTAGGTTAAAGCCTGTAAAACGGGATATAATATTTGAATGTAAGTAACAAAATGCAAAATATACTATACGTAATGGTATTATATATATTTACTGTCGTTAAGCACATGTACTTTGTTAATAACTTGCCAAACCAGTAAGCCAGTGAGTCTCACTGCTAATGCAAACTCAGTCCCCTGTATAATTTCTTCTCCGACGGCAAGTTTTGTAGCGTAGATGTTTATTTGTTGCAGTTGAAGAGGTGCCGGTGGATTCTCACTTGGTGGACAATATCGTTAGTTTCCAACACTCGCGTAGCCGCAGCCCCGCCGCTGAACGAGACAGGCGCGCAAGGGAGCTTCGCGTTAGAGATGAACCTACTCACAGGTACGTACACTTTCGGGCACTGGAACACTCGCATTCTTGCAGCCATACTGCCGCTGGCGAGTGAGATTGGTTCGCGCGTTCTTATGGCTGCAGAACCTCCGTTCAAATACTTCATTTACTTAATCAGCATTCGAGCAGGGCTTCAGGACCTCTGCTCAAAAACTTCATTACTCAATCAGCATGCGAGCAGATCAGTCCTGCAACCGTGACTGCCGGTCAGTGAAAACGTGCCGCGCGCGCGAGCTCCCCTTTAAAGACGAATTTACTCACAGAAGAAAAATGAGATCATTCCCATTCCCAATATTGCTTTGAGTTTTACTCGACTTCTAAAGGAAACTAAGACTCGTATATACATGTTTGTATATACGAGTACGATGTGTCCATTTCTGCTAAGGAAATTGTGATAATTGAAGACAAGTAAAGTATCTTTATTCGAAATTGTAGGATGGGCATATCACAGGGTTATTTTTTAATGGACTACTTGTTTTGTTTGTGTTTATAAGTGTAAGTGCGACTGCTAATAATTGAAAACTTGTATTTTTAGTACATACTTTTTTTTTACTTTTAATTGTAGTGAAAAACCTCAGCGCCCGCGTGAGCGTTCCGCGTCGCCGGCTGCGAGCGGCGCAGCGGGCGGCGCGGCGAGCGGGGGGGGCGGCGCGGGCGACAGTCTGTCCGTGGAGGAAACCAACCGGCTGCGCGCCAAGCTCGGCCTCAAGCCGCTAGAAGTCGCTGAGAAACCCGCCGGTAACTATGCTTAAAACAAAAATGGAAATGGGCCGGACAAATAGCGCGATGCAAAGACAAGACATGGACTTATCTGTACTAATATTATAAAGCGGAAGAGTTTGTTTGTTAAAACGCGCTAATCTCAGGAACTAATGGTCCGATTTGAAAAAATATTTTTTTGTTGGGTAGTCCATTTATAGAGGAAGGCTTTAGGCTATATAACATTACGTTCCGACAACCACGCGAATGAAGTCGCGGGCACAGCTAGTCAAGTCATAAAATGGCTTGGTCCAATGGGCAAAAGAAGGATAGGAAAACCAAGAAAAAGATGGGTGGATGACACAAAAAGTGGATGAAAAACGGCCAAGAATAGAGAAAAGTGGAAAAGGATGGAGGAGGCTTTACCCTCAAGGGACTGCATGTCCAAAAAACCAAAAATAAATACCCTGAAAAATTGTAACTAATTAAAAGTGGAACATGTAGAAATAAAAAAGCTATAAATAAATATGACTGTACAAAATTAAATATTTAGGTGCCGTGTCGTTTCTGGCCCATATTAGCAATACTCGATCTATTCCTGTGGATGTCATTACACGGCTAAGCCCAAACATCTCGCGCAACAAATACATTCCTGCAGGAGCGTTGAGGCTAGGGGTGCAACGGATAGTGGTGATACAGGATACCAAATTTTCGGCCTGGCCGTTGGCCGGATAGCCGAATATCCGGCCGCCGAACATTCGGCCGGCGATATTATTAATCTAAATTAGACCCTTCATTTTCGCGCAACGCGCTGTTCAGTTTCGATGTATTAAATTTTGTAGGTTAGCACAAACAACATTTTCCAAGTTGGTATGGAACGATTTCGCTTAAACTAGGTAAAAAGAGTAGATATTATTTCATGTTACATGGGTTAAATCAGATACCTTGTAATAGTGGGTAGTAGTGTTGGTGACGCAAGCCTAGTGCGATGGTGGCGAAATTCGGCGTGCGGAGTTGAACACGTGATGGCTCAGATGGTAAGAGCATAGTCGTATTGAGACTAAGGTCGCGGGTTCAAGTCCTGCTCACGTGCTATTTTTTTCACCATTTCTTTTTTAATTATTTAATTTTCGTACTGCATCTAAAAAACCCTTGTTGGCGATGGATCGTGCGTGGACTGTATATGACTTGAATTAAACGACGATGACGACTAACTACTAATTTATTTATCACAAAGCTGTGCCGATCTGGCTGATTACAATTCCTAAAGCTAAGTTCACAAATATAATTAACTATGCCGATCTGGCTGACTTTTCCCTAATGTTCACAAGCTGCTGGATGTTCTTGGCTACTGGAGGCTTCTTGGTTCTCGACGATTTCTTGTTCCTTGGTTGACTTCTCACGGTTGACTACGACTATTGACTAAAATGTACGCTATTTTATCTTAAAACTAACAATACAAAAGGTGCACGTGCGGCGAAGTGCACCGGCCAATCACAGCGCGCGTTCGGGTCCCACTCCGGTCGCTGGGATTGGCAGGTAGGCCGCCGAGTGAAAGCGCCGACATTCTCTGCTCTCTGATTGGTCGGCGTCTTTCAGTCGGCGGCTGCGATCCTTCCATGCAGGTCCGTTGTAGAAATGAGCACGTGGGTCGTCAACAACCCTATAAAAATTATATCATGTTGTTTTGCTGCTAAAGTTTGGGAACCAAGCGATCGCCGGCATGAAAGTATTTCGAAATCTTATTTTCTATTCCAAATAGCATGAAAATTTACTATCCGGTATCCGGCCGAATCTTCTTCTTCGTCGGTCCCTCAATGCTGAGGATCGTGACCACATATTTGTTTCCAGGCTGTTCGGTCGTCCGTCAGTACTATGGCCCACCGCCTTATGCGTGGAACCTCCAACAGCTTTCTTTACATGTACTATTTTTGGAGATGTGGTTTTCTTGGGAATATAGTGCAATGGTTTCCCGTTGCCTTCTGCACCAGACATTTCAGGGATTATTTAGATCCCAAGGCTGCTGTAGCCTCTTCCGACTGGCAAGCCTGCAGGGAGTGTGGTTATACCGCCAATACTCGGCCGCCAGAGCCTCGTCCGTTCTCTAGCAGGGAGCACCACAACTTGTAACTGTTGTCGCCTATAAGACGCGTGCAGGTGAGGTTGACGATTGGGCCGTATAGCTCGCTAATATTCGGCATCCGACTGGATAGCAAAAAAAGGGCCTAATACCGGATAGTAACCGGATATTCGTTGCAACTCTAGTTGGGGCGCCAGACGAGAAAATGTGGTGTAGTGGTTAACATGCCAGTCCGCCACTCCGGAGGTTCTGGGTTCGATCCGCAGCCAGGGCAAGATGGAAAATGGTATTTTTCAAACTATCCTGTGGGCCTTGGGTGTTTATCTAAATATGTATTTATTATAAAATATTGTTTCGTTGAGTTAGTATCCCATAATACAAGTTTACTTACATTGGGCGTGTGACTTACATTGGGGCTAGCTTAATCATGTGATATGTTCTTATAAAAAAATAAAATAATTAAATTAATATACCTATTTAGATTCTGAATTTTGTGGTTGTCAGACGATGGCAAGTTCAAGGATGACCTGGGTGAGTTCTACCACAAGCCGGCCGCCAACCTCGCCGAGCAGAGGAAGGCGGACAAGATCCGGGAGAAGCTGGAGCAGCGCCGGGAGAAACGGAAACTCGAACAGAAGTCAGTATTGCATTCATGCATCGCGCGAAGGGTGCGGGGCGTCATTGACACTAAGAATAATACGTTAGCCATGTATTGCAAATGTGGGGAATTTTCCTAGTAAAAAATAGTAGAAAAAAAAAACTACTTACCATATCCCCACTTGGTACTTGTATGTAGTGTAGTGTTGTTGTGGTGTGCAGGCTGCAGACGACGCTGCTGGCCGACGAGCCGGAGGAGGACGCGCTGGCGTGGGTGCGCAAGTCCAGGGACATGGAGCGGCAGAAGAGGGAGGCCGCCAAGAGGGTGAGTCACGGCTACAGACGAATGATATGATGCCTGTTTGTGCCTTTCTTTCTTTTGCGCATTTCTGTTTTTTACTTTTGTGCAATAAAGGGTATTGTATTGTATTGTATTGTGTGCCAATTCGCGTAGTGCGCGGCGGGCGCGGTGGCACAGGTATCTGTTTAACAGACTGTACATTATACAGACGAGCTATGCGACTGCAACTAAATTTTTATCCCATTACGGCGAGGCCAAAAGTGTTAGGCGCCATTCATTTATTACGTAAGAAGATTTTTGCCAATTTTTGACCCCTTCCCCCTTCTATGTAAGAAAATATAAGAATTGGCCGACCCCACTGATCTGTATATCTGGTCTAAGGCCGACCCCTCCTTCCTGTTTAATATTTATTACAGTAAAAATCTACAGGAAAAAAATAATACAAGTTAGGGTAGTTTTAATTTTTATAAAAAATAAAACTAGGAATGTTTGTTTTGACGACATCCGTGGCGTAATGGTTAACACGCTAGACCGCTAAACCGGAGGTTCTGGGTTTGATCCCCAGCCGGGGCAAGTTGGAAAATGGCCTTTTTAAAATTGTCCTGGGTCTTGGGTTTTTATCTATATATGTATTTATCATAAAATATGGTTTCGTTGGGTTAGTATCCCATAACACAAGTTTAAAACTTACTTTGGGGCTAGCTATATCAGTGATATTTGTCCCTATATTTATTTATTTATTTGTAAGAACATTTTAATTTTTGGGTAATAATCAACTCATCCAATCCAAGTCTTTCCGTGGATAGTGTAGAAGGTGACTTAGGAAACAAAAGCTAAAAAAAGCTAATAAACATCAGTGAGATGTCTCCAACCCATCTGGCTAGCGTGGAGAGTGTAGTTAGTTAGTTAAAATCTTTATTGCATCAAAACATAATGATACAGAATAATAGATTATAGAAAACAGATGTCAAAAGGCGGCCTTATCGCAACTGCAAAGTAAAGTAAGTAAAGTTGTAGACCAAATCCTCTGACTGCTCCGGCCAAGTGTGGCTCTAAATGCTCTGATAGTACAGATGATGATAATGGTATTGTATGTTGTCAGGCGGCCATGTTGGACGAGCTGGACGCCGAGTTCGGCGTGTCTGCGTTGGTGGCCGAGGACGAGCAGCTGCGGCGCGCCGACAGCTACGCGCCGCAGCACCTGCGGGGGCTGCGGGTGGCGCACGACATCCATGCGGTGAGACTCTTCAAACTGTGGTACACGGCATGAGGGCCCATGGGGCCACAGGGCATGACTTAGGCTGCAGTTAAACGAGACCTCAAATATGGAGCTTCTTACAAACAGAGTAACATTTATGCCTACTACTACTGCTATGCTACAAACGAAACAATACACCCGTGCGCACGTTAATGCTTGAGTGTTCAAAGCCATCAAACGCACCCCAAAAACGGGGGACAGGTGCGGGCACGCCATATTGCGAGACGCTGCGAGTTTTCGTTCTGTAGGTTAATACTTATTTCTGTAAACCGCAAAACCTCTCAGATGGTACCTCAGCCCACGTAACTGAACAACTTTTGTTCAACAAATTTCACGAAACTAAAAAAAATATTTGAATTTTTATATAAAATGATCAGCTGATCAAGTCAATTTGTATGAAAATCCGAATTTTTTTTGGATTTATTAAAAGTTGTTGAGTTACATGGGATGAGGTACCTGAGAGGTTTTGCGTTCTTTCAACACGATTTAGATTGTTAGCCGTAAATAGCTGCCGATAAATTGTATAATTCATATTTTTAAGGTGAAGATATAGGCAAATAGCCTTGAAGTGTGAAATAAATTGTTAACTCGTAAATATGGTGATAATTTCCATATTGCTCTTCGTCATGCACTAGATAGCCCTTTAAATTATTTTATGAACTGCCGTTGAAACTATTATTGGTGATCCGTCTAGCTTTAAAACTTGCCGTGGCCACTTTTGGCGGAGGCAAGTTTTAAAACTAGACGGACTAATGTAAATACTTTCAACGGTGGTTCATAAAATAATTTAAAGGGCTATCTAGTGCATGACGGAGAGCAATATAGAAATTATCTCCATTATTACGAGTTAACAATTTATTTCAAATGAGGGCGCCACTTCAAGGTCATTTGCCTATACCCTCACCTTAAGTAATTTTCCCATAGTAGGGTATCAGTTTTTTCGGTTTAAATATTAAGTTATTCCGTACGTTGTCTGCAGCTGGGCGAGGAGCGCGAGGTGGTGCTGACGCTGGCCGACAAGGACGTGCTGGCGGACGACGCGGAGGACGTGCTCGTCAACGTCAACATCGTCGACGACGAGAAGTACAAGAAGGTGGGCCGCTACCAAGGACTTCGTCCTTCTTCTAAGCGCATTCCCGGTTGCAGCCTCAGCTGTGCTGCTTCGGAGCCCGGGGTGCGGTTTCCCGCTTTTTCTTCTCCAAATATAATATGCATGTCAATGGTCACCCAAGGATGCTAAAGACCTTGTAAAATGGAGGAGAAATAGCCGGAACACTTTCAATGATTTGGCTATAGTTTTACGACCGGCCGCCTGCCCTGACGTCAACCCTTTTTGGGAATGTATTTGTGCGAAAAGTTTTACAACCGGCCGCCGCCCGACGTTAACGCTCCTTGGGAATGCAATTGTAGCACGAGATGTTTGTGCTTAGTCCTCTTAGTTCTTTAGTCGCCTCTTTCGACATCCACAGGAAGAGATGGAGTGGTCCTATTCTAACCCGGAACCACACGGGTACAAAAAGGTGGGCTGCTACCAAGGACCTGTTATGTGCTAAACTAATAGAAAAGACAATTAAATTGTCGCTATCTCCATAAACTGCGCTTATTCGCTTGCTAGCTCTTTTAGGAGTATAAGGTCAAAAGCGCAAAATGAAAAACGATCGCAAATTGTCAAAACAGCAGAATGTCAAAAGCGCACCCCAACCTGACGTAGACTTTTTGTATAAATAATAAAAAAAATATTTATTAGGTAACTAAAAATTTTACAATATTTAGTTGCCGGAGCCTCCTTTTAAACAATTATGCTTGTGCCAGGAGATTCCGCTCTTTCTTATCTCTAACTTTTTATATTAATAGTTAACCAAGTGTGTGTGTATGTATTAGATGAGAGATATTGTATTTATGCACGTATGAAGTATGTGTGTTTAGGGGATGTCTATGTCAAAATCTTAATATGCCGCCACATGTCCTGTTACAAAAGTGTGCCGCCTCGTATTATGATCTTATGTGAAACACAATTCATTCGGCGGGCCGCCAAATTTCCGACGTGACCCTGCAAATTTTCACGAACTCCTCAGCGCTTCAGAAGCCACGTTAAGCCGCAGTTCCGGCTTCTATTTAAAGTCTCATTTTGAATAAAGTTTCAATTTCAATTTATTGCTTTTCATATTGTACATATATTACACTACACTACATAGTCAATTCATTAGTTAGTAGGTACAGCATGAAGTTTAATGCTTGATACTGCGTAAAGCTTTCCGCAAGTATATTAGTATATATAGTACTCCGTATTTAAATGTGTATTTTCCACTCGGCAGAACATACTGGACCGCAAGAAGGCCAAAGCCGGCTACCAGGCCTACGATGACGAGGCGGACTTGGAGGCCGCGGCGCTCGGGTTCGCGCGGCCCGTGCTCGCCAAGTACGACGAGGAGATCGAGAAAGACGCCGCCGCCCGCAGCAGGGGCTTCCGGATCGGGGACGAGGACGCCGTGGAGGCCGAGCGGTTCAAGGAGATGATGGTGAGTGGACCTTAACTTTTATTACCCCCTTATTTATAAAAATATATAAATTAATTTATTTCAAACTAGCTGACCCGGCGAACTTTGTTTCGTAACGTATCCGTACGCGTTCCTTTTGCACGCCTCATAAGCGAAGCGCATGAGGTAGTGCTCTACTCTCGCCTTGCAAAAATCAAGTGATTTTTTTAACTAAATGTGTCTCTATTTGTTTTCTATCGCACTTGTACAATAATATTTACACATAAATGTCAAGGAAAAACACTAGTTTCAACACTTATGACATTTTTAAAAGACATTTTGCCTTTTAAATAAATAAAAACAATGTTTAATAAAATCATTTTGTGGACGTCCGTGTGTCTGTATGTATGGAAACTAGCGGGGTCACGATAACTCCCGAAAAACTTATCTGATCAAGTCCATTTTTTTTATACGCTTCAGTATTATCCAAAACTAAGTCCTTTCGAAGATCACGGTCTAATTCAATGTAGTTTAATCGTAATTTCAATTTAATTGTGAAAAATGAGATTATGAGGCGTGCACTTTTGGATTTTCCAAACTTTTTCCATATTTTCTCACCTAAACCTTCCCTGGACTAGACAAACATTCCAAAACCAAAATCAGCTAAATCGGCCCAACCGTTCTCGAGTTTTAACAAGACAAACGAACACCAATTGATTTTTATATACAGGCTGACTTTTTAACTACCAGCCAAATTTTTGGTGCAAGTTCAGTCCATGATACTAACTACTTTCCATAAAAACAATTAACGGAAAACTAAAATAAAAATTCGCCTTCCCATACAAATCAGCGCTCAGCCAAACAGATCCATGTATACAGGGTGGATTTAAAATCATTGGCATCTTTTTAAATATCCACTGTACCCACGATACATAGTAATTTGAGACTAATAAAACGTCAATCAAAAGTCGTCATTTTCATATTAAAGAAAACCTCTAAACTCCTTGATAGACACCATTACTGCAATTATAAATAAAAAAACTAATGTTAATAAAACTCCGAAAAAGAAATTAATTATCGCGTCGTCGTAGATTCCTTAGTACAGAATACCTGCTTTTCTCAATGGTTTGCGTGACATCGCCTTTCCCCACTCGACTTTAAACCTTATCCACGCAACTTAAAGTCTGCTTTTGTATGCCGGCCGCACGCGCCACAGCTGGTGACCTACCAGCGCCGGGGTCATAGCACTCTTGCGAGCGCGACGCGTGATGTTTTGATAGTTTGTTTATTTTTTTTACATTTTGATACTTTTTAATTACTGCATTAATTGTAGGATTGTTACCCTAAAAATAACCTTTAGGTAAGTATATTAACAAGTTAAATTAATGCCAATTATTTCAAATGCACCCTGTATATGTATGTATATAGATAGATATATTTACACCCTGTATATATATCTATCTATATCTCTCTCTATAGACATATAGAGATGAGGGCGCTACTACTACTTAGTATTCACCTTAAGCGGACTGTAGTGGGCGTCTTTAAGCGCTGTCCGCTACTCAATCGGCTATGGCTATTGAAACCAGTAGACTTGGTATAGATTTGTCGCCAGAAGCTCCCTGAAGCAATCAAAGGTCCTCGAAAAAGCCGCCTTTTGCGCGTTTTCTAATTTTTATGTCTTGTATATTTTTTGGTGCAATAAAGGAGGTATTGTATTGTGTTGTAATGTTGCAGCGCCGCGAGCGCATGCAGGGCGGCATCGAGAAGCGGCTGGAGTCGCTGATCCTGCCCGAGCTGCGGCTCGCCAACGACTACCTGGACCACAGCGAAATACAGGCCAAGTTCAACAAGACCAAGAGGAAGGTCAGTCATTAGAAATAATACATTATAGGGTTGGCCTACACGACTCTATGAGGTCCTCCTAGTCGATATCTGATGGCTTGCGTCCGATCCGGTCAAAGCGAACGAACGAATGGAATATATTTATATGTACATATGTGTAAATAAGAATAAGTATACCTATATATTTTTATTTTTTTTATTTTTATTTATTTAACTTTGAGAATTGTAACAGGTGGTCTTAAGGCCGTTGGCCTTTTCTACCAGTCAACCTACAGGTGGTGCTGAAATTAGATCATTTCGGAAATAGTGCAATATAAACCTACCTAGATACCTAATAGAAATACACAATTACATATGAAGTACTACTAAATTCTACAAATCCTAAATACATAAATACAAAAAATTTGTATATATAACTATAATTCTATCCGTCTGACAATTTGTGCAGATAATGATCACGCACGGCTTTCTTAAACGCAAGGCGAGTACGAGATTTGCGAATATCTACTGGGAGGCATTCCAAAGCTGCACGGCTGTCACAGTAAAAGAATGTTGGAATAACCTACTCTGATGACTTGGTATTGCGAGAAGGAGATTATGGGACGAGCGAAGCTCTCTGTCATGGGAGTTAGTCATAAAGATTTTGGCTCAAAGAGAATTGAGAAAAGGGTACAGAGATTGTGTAAGCTACCACGTTGGCGAATAGGTAGCCATTTAAGTTGAGCACGGTAAGGTGTATATGGTTGTACTTACGAAGACCAAAGATAAAATGTAGTATATATCTTCTATATATATAAAAGCGAAAATTACTCACCACGAAATCTCGACAACTACTTAGCCAATGAAGATTAAATTTGGCAGGAAGGTAGATTGTGACTAGGAGACGACTGCTAAAAAAGGAAATTTTGGAAATTCCATCCCAGGGGGTGAAATAGGGGTTGACATTTTGTATAAAACTTCGTAATTTTTAAAGTGAGACAGACAGACTAATAAATTGAACCCCAGTTTAAAAAAAAAAAAACCAATTTGTGTAATTTACGGGGGCGAAGCCGCGGGCAAAAGCTAGTGTATATATTATATGTATTTATTTAGGATCTCTAGAATTCAGTACGTTATATGAACCTATATTTGTGTATTTCTGTTAGGTATGTAAATAGGTTTACATTGTGGCACAGGCCGGAAACTCCTAAGGTACGCGCAATATGCGTCACCCAGGCGTCCCCGTTCCCCGTCCCCGCACCTCTCCCCCGTTTTCGCCTCGATTTCTCACGTTGGCCGTCAAGAACCGGGGGAGAGGTGCGGGTGCGGGGAATGGGGACGTATATTGCGCGTACCTTAGAAGAGTCCCTTCTGTTTACTCTTACTGTATTCTGTGATTGTGGTAAGTATCTTAAGTGTCCTAGTTTCAAGCATCTCAGTTTTTGCACTATTTCCGAATTGATCTCATGCCAGCACCACCTCTAGGTTGACCGGTAGAAAAGGCCAACGGCCTCAAGTCCGCCTGTTACAGTTTTCTGTAATAAAGTTAAATAAATAAATGAGCCTCCTTAGAGAGGGTTACCACGAGGCCGCCTCACTCCGAGAAACGTAGCTTGCAAATGGCTTTGTATATAGCTGCTTCTGGCGTTGTATAGCCGGCGCTAGCGTGTATGTTTGCGTGCGTCAACGTCACTAGAATGGGCAGCAGTACTTCGAGTAGTGATGTTACAATACAACGTGAAAATACGCGTACTATTATTAGAATAGATATACGTTTATAAATTTAAGCATTCAGCCGTTCACCACCGCCACCACCAGGGCCAGAGAGGGTTTCACATAGCTCAGAGGGGGGGGGGGGGGGGGGATTACAGGAACAGGCGTATTTTTTTTAATGAAAAATGGCGATACGGCACGACAGGTTTGCGATCATTCTATTTTTCACAAATTTAAGGCTTGAAACTGCGTTATGCGGACGCCAGCGCGGTTCCATACAAAAGTCGCCCCGCTTCCCCGCAACGGACGCACACGCGGTGTCCGCCAGCGGCTCGGGCTATTTCAGTATAGACTATAGAGCATATAATACGGTATTTGACAAATTTTGAAAAATTATTTTAAATCATTCTTTATTACCTTACAAGCACAATATTTTGATATTTCCGGGATATCTATTGAATTATCAATAAAAATCAATTTTGAAGTTTAAATTTCACAACTGCGCCAGAAACGCTAATTTCTGTAAAAAATATTGTAATTGTATTCCTATATTTCGCAAAGACCATGTATTATTTATATAATAATTAAGTGAAATATGTACGCCGTTAAAATTGAACTAACTCCGTAATCGCGCCGGGGACCATCGCGGGGCCACGCACGTGGACGACGGTTACCCGTCGCGCTTGACGTAATTTCAAGCCTTGAATGAGAAGTTATTTAATTACCTTTTACAGATTTCTGACGTTCATCATCAAAACCTATATAGAATTTGTATATGTTAAGAAAATACGTAACGCTTGCAGGGCAAGATCCGCAAGAAGCCGAAGCAGGAGCCCATCGACGTGGAGGACTACGACGCCGGCACCGCGCCGCTCGACACCGACGACACAGGTCAATCTCCCTTAGCTTCATTTATTTTGTTTACTTATTTCTTTAACCTTTATGTTCGCGAGAAACATACGAACGTACATACATAAAAACAGAAATTGCTCTGCCACCAGTTGAATTTTTTGGCTTCGACAGACCACTTAAAAGTAACTTAAACTACCTACATATTTTTTTTTTTTCATTTATTTGGGTAAGCAAACAATGGTACATTGTATATTTTTACAAGAAGTTACAGAGTGACAGATGAATGTGCCATCAAAATGGACAACCACTGATTACCACAAAAGTATTAATAAAGTTCGACAAAAAGTTGAGATGGGCTGGGTTACATTTAATTTCCTATAATTGATATTTCTATTGCTTAACAAGCTTAGTTTACAACTTACATAGCTTGAATATTTTCTAATATTGCTGATTTAAACGCACCGATGCGCGTTGACAAAATTTCAACATCATTAAATAAATTGTAGTATGAATCAACCAATGGGTGCAGTCGTGATCTTTTACCTGCGCTAGAACGGCAAACCGTGCTATGAAACAGCTTACATGGGTGACGGAGATTTACTCTACTGGGAACTTTATAGCAAAGTTGATTATGCAACGGCATACAGTCGTATCTGTTGTTAAAAATCTCACAGAGCACAATCATTTCAAGTTGCAATCGTCTATGTTTAAGTGGTAACAGATTATATTTATTCAAAAGATCTTCGTAAGACATACGATTGCGGTAACATTTGTAGTGCATGAATCTTAAAAATCTTTTTTTTTGTATTGATTCTATTGCATCTATGTATATGTTATAAAGTGGATTCCATACAGCGTATTCAAGTTGGGAGCGTATCAATGAAGTGTACATAAGGCAATAAGCGTTAGGCCTTGTGAACTGAGAACAAGATCGCGCAACCAGACCGTACATTCTTCTGGCCTTGCTAATTACGTTATTAATATGTATGTCCAGGTGTAATTTTGTGTCAAAAGTAACTCCTAGGTCTTTAATGTTATCAACTTTTTCCAGAAGAGTGCCATTTTGTGAATAATTTGTATTTATGTTATTAATTTTCTTGGAGAAAGTGATAGCCTTACATTTATTCACACTCCAGACTCAGTTTGGTCTGATGACAATATTCTGAAAATCTATCTAAGTCCGATTGAAACTTTTGATGATCATCAATGCTTTCTGTTGTGTGATAAATTTTTAAGTCATCAGCGTATAAAAGAAAATTATAAAATTTGAAGCATTGGTTTACATCGTTGATGGAGATGATAAAAAGTAAAGGGCCTAAAATAGACCCTTGGGGGATCCCAGAGCTAACGTTAACAAAGCCAGATTCATGACCATTCACAATAACCTTCTAAGTACGATGAGAAATATAAGATTTTAACCACCTTCAAAGATTTCCGCGAATTCCGTTAAAGGCAAGTTTTTCTAAAAGGATCTTATGGTCCACTCTGTCAAACGCCTTTCGATAATCGGTATACACTGTCAGTTTGTTTGTTTGCATCCATTCCTTCAAACAAGTATGAGGCATAAATTATTAAGTTTGTAACAGAAACTTGATATTTAGAGCTTTTTGTCTTTTTTTGCGGAATATTTTTTTTTATAACTTTAAAGTACTCAAAAAAAATAGAAACTGCATCTTCGGCTGACCTTTGTTCAAATAAGGGCGCCCAGTTAATCGAGTTAAGTTCGGAATTAACTATTGAGTAATCTGCGTTTTTGAAATCAAAATACAACTGGGGTCTCGTGTACACTGGCTTTATAAAATTACTTAGCTGTGAAATAGCATAATAAGGGTACGGATGGTTTTTGTTTGTCGGAACCAGGGGAGAAGCAGGTAATTGTGTTTTACACTCAGTTACATTTGTTATAAATAAATCCAATATTCGTCCCTTTCTGTTTCTATATTTATTGTATTGAAGACCATTAAGTGACTGCATTAAGCCAATCATGTATCTATTCGCTAAATTATTACTACTATCTATAACGGGCAGTAAGTGACTACCAGTATCTTGCCACCGTAGGGAAGGAAGATTGTAGTCTCCAGCAATTATAAAATCGTTCACTTCAGGCGACTGCATAACAGTTGTCAACATATTTAAATGTGACTGATATATCTGTGCATTCAAATTGGGCGGAAGATAAGCGGCGCTTATGATGCAACAGTATCCGCGCAAACGCAGTTCGAGCATCAGATGATCGACCAGCGGTGAGGTGGCGGGCGGGGGGTCTGTATATTAAAGTTCTTAAGGCTACTCATGGTTGGAAGTCTTCTTCTTGCTGCTCTAATAATATTTGACGTGTCCTAAACACCCCCCTGTGCTGTCATACCCAATTATTATGATTTAACACAACACATTGTTAAGTTTCTATAATGGAACGTTTTTGTTGAAACACTTACAAATTTTTACAACTGGCTATAGGCAATCAAAACAGTTCACAACAAATCTATTCGTCTCGTTCTACGAGACGGCAAATGACTATAAATACAATATTATTTAACACAATTGAAACAATAAAAAACAAGTTACGCTCCATGTGTGGGCTTAACGCGACTTGCGGTTTCCTGGTCAACTACAAATCGGCGCCGATTTCCCCCGCCCCCGCCCGAAGCAAGCGGCTTGTCGGGCGAAATCGGCGAGGCTCGGCAATCAATCGGTTTATTTCCAACACTTTATTTTATTTGACTGCCTCCGTGGCCCAGTGGCACAGAATACAGTAAGAGTAAGCAGAACGGAATCTCCTAAGGTACACGCAATATGCGTCCCCGTTCCCCGCACCCGCACCTCTCCCCCGGTTCTTGACGGCCAACGTGAGTCGTAAAGGCGAAAACGGGGGAGAGGTGCGGGGACGGGGAACGGTGACGCATATTGCGCGTACTTTAGGAGATTCCGGCCTGTGCCAGTGGTCAAGGCGTTTGCCTTGTGGTCGTGGATTCAAATCTCACTGGGATCAATACTTTGTGAAAATGTTATTTTCAGTCTGGTTAGGATGTTACAGGCTTGAATCACCTGATTATCCGAAAAGAAAGATGATTCCGTGCTTCGGAAGGCACGCTGTGAATCCCGAACGCTGGAGTGTTTGTTGACACCTATCCTAGGATTGGTTCTGGTGTACCCTTTGGGTTGCGGAAGTCAGACGGCAGTCGCTCTTTGTAAAAACCAGTAACCTTGACAAATCACCTAGGTACCTATAGCGGACCCCGGGCTCTGAAGCGTTACCGCTGAAAATGCAACAGGGATTACGCTCGGATGATGATGAATGATATTTAAGATGTCGTTCCGAACAATTTTCTGGATTCTCCATAATTTATTTTAGTGTTTATTGAATAAAAGCATTGTATTAAACAGACGTGAAGCCGTCCGAGTTGGGCGGCGCGCTGGCGGAGGACGAGCACGAGACGGAGCCCGACACCGAGCTGCAGGCCGCGCTGGCGCGCGCGCGCCGCCTGCGGCAGGAGGCCGCGCCACACGTGCCCAAGGTACGCTTGCTTTACCACAGAAGACAGTATAAGAGTATTACATACAGAACGGAATCTCCTAAAGTCACGCGCAATACGTGTCCCTGTTCCCCGTCCCGGCACCTCTCCCCTGTTCTCACCTTGTCAAGGGTGAGAGCAGGCGAACACACATACATTGACGTGTGCACGGCGGCACGAGAACGGAGGAGAAGTGCTGGGACGGGGAACGGAGACGCATATTGCGCGTACCTACCTAAGGAGATTCCGTTCTGTATGAAATACTCTTATTAATTCTGTGACACTACTTTGACCGTCCGACATTTAAATGCAGGTAGAGGAAATCCTGGAGCGTGTGAAGGAGGAGCCGTCCACGTCGGAGGAGGCCGAGCCCGACAACATGGTGCTGGACGCCACGGCCGAGTTCTGCCGCACGCTCGGGGACATCCCCACCTACGGGCTGGCCGGCAACCGCGACCACGCCGCGGAGATCATGGTACCTACACCCTCATCATCGTCATCTTCCTCGCCTGCTCCTTATTTAGGGTCGACTCTGTATGACTACTGTGAGGTTTCTAATATTATCCATAGGTCGCTGGTTCATATCCGGCTCAAAGGACCATAAAGATGTATGGTCTATTTTTAAGTTTTTAATTGATATAAAAGAATTAATATTCGTTTAAATGATTTATTGATAGAACTGATATGAGTACACGCAATGAATGATAATGTGGTACTAAATGGGTCGTTGTTGCACGTAAGATGCTGACACAAGCAAAATGTACGAGGGCTGTTTGATAAGTACCCGTTTATGGAAAAAAAAAACATTTTTTTTTGTATATATGCATTTATTTTTCTACGTAGTCACCTTTTAATTTAACTCTATACATTTGTTCCACCTATACTCAAGCTTCAATAAACCATCCAAAAAGTATGATTTTGGAAAGTCATTAAAATAGGCCTCTGTGGCGGCAATGACTTCGTCATTTGATCCAAATCGCTTGCCACAGAGCCATTTTTTTAGGTTGGGAAACAAAAAGAAATCGCATGGGGCCAAATCTGGAGAATACGGGGGGTGAGACAATAGTTCGTAGCGTAACTGTGCTAATTTAGCCGTCACAACTCTGGACGAATGAGCCGGGGCGTTGTCGTGATGAAACAGTACTTTTTTCTTTTTAAATGGGGTCGTTTGTCCTTCAACACGGCGTCAAATTCATCCAATAAATTGGCATAGTACTGCCCTGTTATTGTTTTTCCCTTTTCTAAATAGTCAATATGTATAATACCCTGCGAATCCCAAAAAACGGTCGCCATGACCTTTCCAGCCGATGGGACGGTTTTTGCTTTCTTTGGAGCAGGTTCACCCGGTAAAATCCACTGCTTCGACTGCTCTTTCATTTCCGGGGTGTAGTGGTGGACCCACGCTTCGTCCACGGTCACGAAACGACGCAGAAACTCCTTCGGGTTACGTTTGAACACGGCCAAACACTGCTCCGAAGTAGTCAGTCGGTTCCGTTTTTGCTCCTCCGTGAGTAAACGCGGCACCCACCTCGCCGATACTTTCTTCATACCCAATTTTTCTTCTAATATGTGTTGTACCCTCTCGATTGAAACATTTACAGCATCAACGATTTCTCGAAGTTTAATTCGGCGGTCGGCTAAAACGATATTTTCAATTTTCTTAACCATATCGTCTGTAGTCACCTCAACTGGCCGGCCTGGGCGATCCTCATCAAAGACGGTTGTTTTCCCCCGCTTAAACTCGTTATACCAATATCTGACGGTTGTCATAGAAGGAGCACATTCATGGTAAACCGCTTGCATTCTTACTTTTATTTCATCACATGTTTTTCCGTCGAAAAATAAGAATCTAATTACAGACCGATACTGTTCTTTCTCCATTTTAACAATTTTAAGTTCACGCCTTCAGTGAATCGTTGTCAAATGGAAAAAAAACAAAATGCCATTTTTTTTTTAATTTTCCCGCCTCTTAAAAATGGCTTAAAAAGGTGGTATACTTATTTGCGGCCAGTGATATTAATATATTTAGAAAACGGGTACTTATCAAACAGCCCTCGTACGCTGTATGCATCGTACAACTCCCCTCATCATTTTCTATCAAGCGGACGCCCGGGATACGTGACCCGCGACGATTTCAGCTACCTCTATCGCACGTAGGGTTTGTGACAAAAGCGGACTGAATCCATCCCGAGTCTCCACTTAACCCAGTTTCAAGCCTATGATAATACTTTTCTGAGCCAATCATCATCTTGGGCAGGATTTCGAGCGCGACGACGTGGAGGGCGACATCAGCGAAGAGGGCGGGCTGGGCGCGTGGAGCCGCGTGGACACGGCGGCCGAGGCGGCGCCGCCGCGCCTGGCCGACGCCGAGCCGCTGGGGGCCGAGCCCGAGCTGGGCTGCGGCGTGGCGGGCGCGCTGCGCCTGGCGCTCAGCAAGGGCTACCTGGAGCGCGCCGGGGACACGCCCGCGCCGCGCCCCGCCTCGCACCACCTGCTCAACGCGCGCCACTACTCCATCGAGGACAAGACTGGCACGTGAGTCACTCTTTACACGTTTACTCTCTGGCGACCTCTAAGCCACTACGAGGAACTAACTACAACCACAACAATGAAGCGACAAACAACAAATTCACAAGAAGACCACGAGGTGGCGCCAGCAGTATTCTACATCTCGATGTCAGAGTTCTGGTTGCAACTAATCATACAGGCTGACTTTTTATCCACCAGCCGAATTTTTGGAGCAAATTCCGTCCATGATACTGAACTACTTTCCATAAAAACAATTAACGAAAAACGATAAAAAAATTTCGCCTTCCCATACAAATCAGCGCTCAGCCTAACTCATTTTGTATGGGAGGACGAAAATTTTTATCTATTTTATTTTTATAGATAGTACTTCAGTATCATGGACTGTACTTGCTCCAAAAATTTGGCTGGTGGATAAAAAGTCGCCCTGTATACGACTATACAATCTCCGACAATACACCTGTAGAGCCGCGGTTCCTCGCAACACCACGCCTGGCGAGATTTTCCCTGCGGTCGAGCATATCACCTCGCTCCCGCTACAACTCCTTTCAAGTTATGTTGTCTGTCAAGCCGTGTGGTTTTCGGCAGAGTAGAATAGGACCCTCCCTCTGAGGAGTCCTCCCGTGGATGCCATAGAAGGTGACTAAGGAAATAAAAGCTAAAGAAATGCTTATAAACATCAACGAGACCTCTCCAACCCGTCTGGCCAGCGTGGAGAGCGTAGCCCAAATCCTCTGGCTGCTCTGGCCAAGTATTTGTTTATTTTGTTTGTTTATTTATTTTACTGTGATAAAAACGATTTACACCAATTACATTTATCACACATTACAATTAAATATACGTACATGCATTACAATCTATTATTATCAAAAATTAATCAATATAAAAATAAAATATAAAAAGAAATAATAATTAAAATAAGTCAAAATACATGTTTGTCCGTCCGTACTAAATGTCACTTATTCACTATCATCGCTATCAGCAGTTTTGTTGTTAAACCACTGGTCACACAGATTTTCACAATAAGTCAATATAGCCTTTACAATGGTTGACCAGTTGTCAAAACAAAAATCAAAGTTAGTGTTGGCGCGACGTAGTGCATTGAGGTTGTCCAGCGGTCGTACTAATGGTGACATCGCGCGCGATGTCACCATTAGTACGACCGCTGGACAACTGTCAGCTGGACAACTGTCAACAAGGAAGATGTCATGAGGCCGGCTACGACCATGTCTATCCACTGGGATCTCGAGTTCGTTAGGCACAAACAGCGCGCACAAAAGATTGTGTAAAAGAAGACAGTCGACGGAACCTCTTAGAACCTTGAGGCAAATGGTGAGTTGTTGTACCATTCTTCGCACCTCCAATGAGTTATATCCCAGGTGACCGAGCAAGAACTTAGTTGGGTACAAGTATGGGTAATAGCCATATGATTTTTTGTATAAGGCCCTTAGGAAGGCTTTTTGTACTTTTTCAAGCATCCGTGTATATGTAACATGATACGGATTCCAGACACACGCACTAGATTCTAGTTTGCTTCTGACAAGGGCATTATATAGTGTTGTAATGACTTGCTGGTTTTGGAACTCCTTGGCATTTCGCAACACAAAGCCTAGGCGGCGATAGGCATCTTTGGAAACACTAGACACGTGGTCGTGAAAAGTCAAACTACGGTCAAACAACACACCGAGGTCCTTAATACTACTCACTCTCTTAATTTCGGTGTCATCTAAATAATACTTAAAATGAACTGGGTTTTTTTTTCGGTCAAAAGTCATTACATAGCATTTATTTATGTTAAAAGGCATTTTATTTGTCAAACTCCATTCGTGGATAAGGTTTATGTCATTTTGCAATCTGATACAATCTTCATGCGATTCAATTTTTAAAAAGAGTTTAAGGTCGTCGGCATATAAGAGACATTTGGCGGTCGTCAGTACGCCAGGCAGGTCGTGTATCATGATTAGAAAGAGAAGTGGGCCAAGAACTGAACCCTGACTCACCCCCGATCTAGTGTGGTAAGGCTCGGATACGTATGTACCATGCTTAACATACTGACTGCGGTCTCTCATATAGTCTGCGAAAAAATTTAAGAGATTGGGGGAAAAACCGATGATGGAAAATTTATCAAGCAATATGTCGTTATCGATTTTGTCAAAGGCTTTTTGATAGTCAAAATACATAACATCCACCTGAAGCCCTTGCTCCATGGCACTCGAGATATAGTCTACTAAACATAGCAAATTGGTGTCCACGGAACGACCCGGTCTAAAGCCATGTTGCTCATCGCCTAATGACTGGTTGACTTGTCTATATATTTCATTGTGCAGTATGTACTCAAAAATCTTGGCGGGGGGACACAGAATTGCTACTGAACGGTGTTCTTCCACCAGATTTCTGTTATTGCTTTTTGGGATAGGCGTTACTCTGGATATTTTCCATTGGGTGGGATATTTACAATTATGCAGTGATAAGTTGAAGATATGAAGCAAAGTATGGCTTTGGTAGTACAGAGAGGGTCGTGCTCCTGCAGTAGGACACAAAAAAGACCTGATGATGATGATTTCCGTCTACATTTAAGAGCCAGGCTCTCGTCGGTGGCATTGTATGGAAAGAGACACAATGACGATATTGGCAGGGATAATAGGAGTGGTTTTCCATTTTCTTTCCCAAGTAAATGTTTTTCTCACTTCTTCAAGTAATATTACCAAATTTAAATCTGCTTAATGACAACAAATCAAGTCTTTTTCTAAATGTCCAAACATTGTCTATAGGATTTGTATATGAAAATCTCCTTGGTGATGTCATAGTTTTTTGGTGTCAAATAGTGCTTTTAATAAATTATAATATAATCCTATAATCTTATCGAGTCGAAGTGGTTTCACTGTAACTTCCTAATCCTATAATCATGTGAAAATTGATATGATCAGTAATAAATAACAATCAATAACATACAAGTTCATAGTGGAATTTGTCCTTATCTATTTATTTATTAAAAAATGAATAAAAAAAAATGAAAACTTATACCTACGGTGAGATTAAGGGTTAGGGTTGGGCTTGGGACACATCTGTCAGCACGGAACAGCACTTTCCTATGCTGCTATCCTTTTCTGTCGCTCAGAAGCGTCATTTGCTAGAGCGAGAGAGAACGACGGAATGCTTCAGCACCGGCCGTGCTGCAGCATTCCGTCGCTCTCTCTCGCTCTAGCAACTTAATGTTCTGAGCGACAGACCCTTACCGGTATATTATAAAAACAGGACCAACTTTGTTACTAGGTTTAAACCATTACCCGCCTAAATCAAGTTGACATCTAGTATAATATCACACTATCTCACCTGTCAATTTGATTTGGGCGGATAATAGTTTAAACCTAGTAACAAAGTTGGTCCTGTTTTTATAATAAGACGGTTAACATTGATTGGTATCTGGCCAGCGAGGACGACAAGTACGGGCGGCGCGAGCGCGGCTACTGCGGGCCGCTGCAGGAGTTCCGCGAGAAGGCGGGCTTCCGGCCCAACATCAAGCTCGAGTACGTGGACGACGACGGCCGCGCGCTCTGCCCCAAGGAGGCCTTCCGCTACCTCTCGCACAAGTTCCACGGGAAGGGGCCCGGCAAGAACAAGCAGGAGAAGCGCATCAAGAAGGTCGTCCAGGAGGGGGTCGGTATCCGCTACATGACAACAAATCAAAGCAGACACTCTTTTCTAAACGTCAAAGATTTTCTATTCGATTTGTATGAAAAACACAGTGACGCCATATTTTTTTCGAGTCAAATAGCGCACTTAATATCAGTTTTTCTGCATTGATAAATTTAAAAAGATCATTTATTTTGTGACGTTATATTCTCTGAACAGTACCAAATAATTTATTTTTGACCCAGTCAATTACTTGCTGCCTTCATGACCACCTCCGTGGCGTAATGGTTAACACGCTAGTCCGCCTCTCCGGAGGTTCTGGGTTCGATTCCCAGGCAGCGCAAGATGAAAAATGGTCTTTCTAAAACTTCCTTGGGTATTTGTTTATATACGACGTGGAAGAGATATACCCGTAATAAATCAAACTGCGGTCTTATTTTAATTTAATTATACTATTTGATCTAGTATACTAGATCAATATAGTATAATGAAATTAACATTAATGAACAGCCAAATAACAAAACTTCAGCCGTCCTGGCGATTTGTATGGGAATGTCGAAATTTTTTTTTTGTTTTTTGACTGTTCTTTTAATTTCATTATACTTTAGTGATCTAGTATAGCCCGTGGTTTAATTTATTACGGGTATGTCCCTTCCACGTTGTATGTATTTGTTGGCTCACTAATGTTGGCAAAAAACTAATGACAAATGATCATTTAAAAAAAAAACATTATCAAAACTAATCATTTGACAAACATCTCATTTCGCAAACATATTACTTTATAAGTAATCATTTTACAAAATACATATGTCACTAGTGTTTTACTTTACGAATATTGCAATTGTTAAACTGTCATTCCAAAAATATTCATTTGACTCAAGTTTCGTCAAAGGCCACACCCCTACCGCATTATACATGACCCCTGGGTGGTCTTCATGGTTCTGTATGAACACTGTTGGCGGCTAGGTGGTAGCCCAAGGGCAACCGCCGCCGCACCATAACCTACATTACATGACCTGGGTGGTCGACATGACTGCATGAACATGGTTGACCGTTCGAAATGTCAAAATGTGTAAAATAATATTGTAGTGATTTTCATAATAATAAGGATGATGTTTTCCACAGCTAATGAAGAAGATGAGCTCGACGGACACTCCGCTGGGCACGCTGCAGATGTTGCAGGACAAGCAGCGCGAGACCAAGTCGGCGTACGTCGTGCTCAGCGGGGCCAAGCGCGACAACAACAACTGAGCGACGCGACACCCGCGGCACACGACCATCCACGATGTATCGCCGCGACGAGATTTAAGACCTATTCAGCCGCGCCCCGCTCCGCCCGTAGCCAGCGCTCGCGTCTCTTATACACTGAAAATCGAGTATATCCCATTCCTGAAACCACTGGGGTCAAATGGGATTCGAAAAACGAAAATTCCGATTCGTCACTTGTCTCCAGTGGGGACGCGATATCCCGTTTGAATAGGCCTTAAAACACTGTCGCGATAGTAACATGCACATCCACATTCTGAAAGCCACATGGAACGCTAGTATCGCCTTCATTAGAAGCAAATGTTTTATTTAAAAAAAAAAAAAATTTGCTCGTTTAGCTACCATCACTAGGTTCGTGTCGCATTTTCCTATGTTGCTATCCTTTTCTGTCGCTTAGAAACGTCTTTTGCTAGAGCGAGAGAGAGCGTCGGAACGCCGTGGAATCGGTGAACCCTTAGGGTACAAACTTTTAATCCGTTTTTGTTCGAGGGAGCCACTTTCGTTCTTAACAGCTTTAATTATGTCATTGAGTCACAAACGACGACTGCTCCGACTGTAGTGGTAGATCTTGTATATTCTGACAATGTATTCTGGATTAAAATTATTAACAACACTTGTTTTTTTTATTTTCTCTCCATGTGTAGAAATTTATACCTGGTGTAAAACGGTCTACAATGACTGACTCTGTGCGTTAATCTGAACAAGTTTCTACTGGACCAAAGGTGGCATTTCAAAAAATAAGTTTTATAGAAACGTTGAACACGCAACCGACCGGATAATTTGTACAAGAGATACGATTTTTTTAACATATTCACTGCCGTATTTTTGTTTGTAAAACAAGTTTTGCATTATTTTAACATTGTTAAAGATTACATGAGTGCTCTTCTTGTCAAGTCACACAACGAATGTCACATTTACAGACACAAAGAAAATTATTTGTGCGAATGTCTCCAAACGGGCGTGTACGAAGGATTTGCACTAGTAGTCTTGACCCAGAGATGTTGGCGGTCCAACCTCTTTGTCTTGACCTAAAGAGCAAGAAAGGATGTACCTTCTCGTGACAACTCGTAATTTTGACATTTGTAGCGTACAAATGTCAAGAAATATTTTATGAAAAAATCCGATCAGTTTCACGCTGCTCTTTTTATTTATGTTGAAAAGTTTGGAAAATCGTTGACAAATTTATGATATTTTCTGCGTAAAACAATATTTCTTTTTCGCTGACACGTCGGTTATTCCCACTGTCCACTAGAGGTGTTATATTAGGGTCAGATATCAATAACCATGTTATCGAATATAACGTGATACCGATATTATGTTCCGTTATACGTTACCCAGTAACAGACAAATAACAGGCTGGGGCTGGGACTAGGAAGACTAAGAATATTTTTTATGCTAATTATATGATACCTACCTGCTATTCATGCAAGCAAATCAATGAAGTACTCATATCTATCAAGACATTTCAACATTTCGATATTATCGGAAAATGGTTGAAAATCCATAATGAACAATAATAAACTCAATTAAACTAGAGTAAACAAAATAAAAGAAACGGCGCGCGCGAGTCGGCAGGCCAATTTCCACTGGTCACTTGTTTCGGTTAGTGTGCAGGCAGTGACTCAGTTAATGCCAGAGAGTAACTAATTGGAAAAAGTAATTTAAGTTATACAGGGTAATTTTTGGAGCAAGTTAAGTCCACGATATTGAACTACTTTCCATAAAACAATTACCGAAAAACTAAAATAAAAATTCGTCTTTCCATACAAATCAGCTCTCAGCCAAACGGATTTTGTATGGGAGGACGAAAAGTTTTTGACGATTTATAATAACTTGCTCCAAAAATTTGGCTGGTGTTTAAAAAGTCACCCTGTATATTCGTTTCGCTCTCTCAATCGCGTTTGTGCCGGGTACAGATTGAGATAGAATGGTTCATTTGGCGTCAATCGTGTCTGCCGAACGATGGTCGGTGCGGCGTTCCGAACTCTAGGAACGTATTCGTTAGGATAACATAAGTAATAATGTTTCGTTTCGTAACTAGTAGGTAACGGATAACATAACGTAACAGAGTAACCGTGTACGGAACGTGGAGAGCACGGGCACGGTTTGAGATACCTGTTATTTCACTGTTACTCGGTAACGTATTAACCGGATCACAGAATACAGTAAGAGTAAACAAAAAAGGAATCTCCTAAGGTACGCCCAATATGCGTCCCCGTTCCCCGCACCCGCACCTCTCCCCCGGTTCTTGCCGGCCAACGTGAGTCATCGAGGCGAAAACGGGGGAGAGGTGCAGGAACGGGGACGCATATTGCGCGTGCCTTAGGAGATTCCGGCCTGTGTCCGGATATCAAATAACCTAATATATTGGTAACGTATTCATCAGCGCTAATATTATGTTACCGATACCTGTTACGATATATTCGTAACACCTCTACTGTCCACCTAAATGCCCGTCGGAACGTGAGCGGTGAGTCTGAAAACTACAAGTTTTGTGTTAAGGCCGTACCTAAATTTTCCGGGGTCCAGTGCTGCCCCCATTTAAAATAAATCATTTCAAAGAAAACGGAGACATCATTTAAAATTTTGCAACTATCAAGTCCTAGATAATCCTTCAAAGTATTTTATGAAGTACTGTTTGCAGTTTAAAGTGAGAACGTTAAGCTTTACTACGCACATTTGCGAAAAACGGCCACTTTTGGCTAATGTGCGTAGTAACGTTAACGTTATAACTTAACGTTCTCATTATAAACTGTAAACAGTAGTTCATAAAATACTTTGAAGGATTATCTAGGACTTGATAGTTGCAAAATTTTAAATGGTGTCTCCGTTTTCTTTAAAATTATTTATTTTAAATGGGGGCAGCACTGGACCTCGGAAAATTCAGGTACGGCCTTAAAATAGCACTCCTCCATCATTGGTCCCAAAGCCTGTGCCAGAGCAATAGTTGACGGCCTGTCTCGAGTCATCCCTTAAGTAGGTATATGTCGGCGGTACATTCAGACCCGGTCAGGCGGAAATACCTCCTGGTTACTACGTAGGTATATACAAGGTGTTTTTTATTAAGTACAAGTGCAGTCCATAATTTTGAGCATCTTTATGAATGCATAATGTACGAAATATGAAAAAAAGCAAATGATAAATGCTACATATTGAATACGCATCGAGGCAATCAAAATATATAAAGCTTTATTTATCATACGATAGTATCACAACAAATAAGAATAATACCTAAGTAAAACAATGCCCATGATTCAGTTTGATTACTTTCTCACTACAAAGGCCGCCATTGACCAGCCGCTACATTAACAAGTACTCAAGTCTCGATTAATGAGTGGCAGTAAAAAAGGGGCCCTTTTATATCTGGCTCTCTGGGCGGTCGCCCAACCGAGCCTTATCAGTCAGAAGCAAAATTTTTACCAAATAACTAAAAAATGGAGTCACTCAACGCCCTCGCTGGGGACAACTGGGACACATTTGTCCACTTGTTATCTCAGGGTTGTTCCTCACCACAAATGGGATCACTAAAGTCAATTTCTATTTTTTACCAGGGTAGCGTATTAAATTATTAGTAACTCCCATTTTAGTGGTAACAGCAATGGTGTCGAATAAGGGCTTCTATACACATAAGCGGGCCGGCATCGGCACTGCCAGCCCGGTCTAATTGAATTGAATTAATCTAATCGTATTGAATGTTCTGGGAAAAAACCGATATAATTAATTTGCTTGCTACGGGTCGGTTTTGTTGTTCGACAAATATTGCCGACCGAACCGACAATACTGGCCCGCATATGAGTGTAAGCAACCCTAAGATTTTTATTCTATTTTTTAGTCTATTTTACCCGACAGCACCAGAATTATATTATATACCTTCAACCCTATCGTGTATGGGATGTATGCTAAGGAACTGAAAAAAATATAACAACGGGAATTAGTCATCTGTTTTAAGATTGGCTCGTGATCTTGGTCAGGGCGGGCCCTGTCGCTTACGGCCCTCGAAGTGCGCCTTCTTGGGGCGGCCCTTGCGCAGCCTTGTCTCGCGCACCAGCTCAGGCGTGGGCGGGCGCCGCACCGGCTGCGTCGACGCCATGCGCAGGTGCGCGTACAGCGGTATCTGCAACGTCACCAAACATTGTTACATTCCACTTAGCTATTTTTTCTAAAGAATTTTAGACACCGCAATTCATTGACATACTCGTATAATTCTCTAGATACCTAACGCTCCTACATTCACCGTTTCGATTCTGATTCCATTTACGCAAACAAACGAACAGTAATTACAACGAAACACTCGAACGCACACATAATATGCAGTACGCTACGCTAAGATAAATAACCTTGTTTATGTGTTATTTTTTTTATAACTAATTTTCATGTCTGTATGGCCTTTAACTACACCACTTCACGGCACATTTTTAATGAATCGATTATCGCAAAAACACAGCAATATTCTCAAAGGAAACTTCTTGCGACGCAACCGCACGACTCGAGTGTCACGGTGAACTGTCGCGCCGCGCTGTTCATATTTTAAGCACGCCGCGGTACATATGGCGTGGAATTATTTTTCGGGATTACTTACGATTCTAGAGAATTATTGTTCGTAGCCGCAATTGCTATACTGTACTATAAAATTCCTCTAATGCCCGGTCCCGGTGCACATAAATGGCAAAGCACGGTAGGGGTTGAGAAATTTTAATTCCATTTGTGGTAATGGTAACCCATCCAAGTGCGGACCACGGCCACAGAATTAATAAGGGTACCTATCTCATACTCATAAGAACAGTCTCCTAAGATCCCGCGCGATATGCGTCCCCGTTTTCCGTCCCCGCACCTCTTCCCCGTTCTCGCCTTGTCGACAACCTTTGTTGTTCTGTGGTAGATAGTGTAGGCATAAATGATACTCCGCCTTTATGACGTGCCATACCTGTGCCACGGGCTATTTAACTTGCGGAAGCGCTAGCAACGCGTACTCCTACCGAATCAACAAGCTCCTCAGAAACTCTTAACTCTTAACTATTTTGCCAACATAATTTAAAGGGGGAATACATGAATTTTTGGGGCGGAAAACGGCCACTTTTGGCACAAATGCTACGAAAAGCTTAACGTCCTCAAACTGTAAACAGTAGTTCATAAAATAGTTTGAAGGGTTATCTAGGGCTTCACAAAGACAAAATTTTTAATGATATCTCCGTTTCCATTGAAATAATTTATTTCGAATGGGGGCAGCACTGGACCCTGAAAAATTCATGTATCCCCTAAAGTTTGATGTTGGTCCGCCTCAGCACTGTTTAGGAGCATAACGTCAAAAGCGCAAATTGCACCTTGGCAGGCGCGTGCTACTAACGGTCTGCAGTGAGTCGTCCAGTTTGATCTCGTCCTGCCGCTCGGGCCGCTGCGGCAGCGCGAAGTAGTGCCCCAGCAGCGGCTCGGGCGCCGGCGCGCCGAACGTCTTGAACTTTAGCTCGGCCTCCGTGATGTCGCGCAGCTTGTCCACCTCCACCTGCCCCGGAGTGTAGCGCGACACGTAGCCCGACCGCCAAACCTGCACACATACACAACATTAAAAATACCTATATGACATGGACATACTCGTACATGTAATGAGATATGGACATTATTGACATAGATATATTATACTTATTTGTAACTATGTCTATTTGTACATGTAATCACTGTAGGTAGTATCTCATTTTAAATGAAATGTAAATTTCTTATGAGAATCAAGTTCTTTAAGCTTATTTTTTTATTTTTATTTTTTTATTTTATTTTATTTCGGAAAACTTACAGCTATTTCATTATCTATGTAAACATAACAGCAAATAGTTACAAAACTTAGCCAATAATAAGTTTCCACTTATAGAAAAAGTATAGTACTTAAACCAATTGGATGACACTATTTTAAGTTCAAGGACATAATAGTTCAATGAAAATGAAGGCAAAACTATACAATATGGTGTTTTGAAAAAACCAAGGTTGATAAAAAGAAACTAATCTAAATAAATTGTCTTAAGACTTAAAATCTTACAATGACATTAAATGACGAAGGGGGGTTGGGAATTAAAAAACTTTTGTTCAATTACACGCCTGATGTGAAAAGGTTTTGCATTGAATATATCTACGCACTCATTTTCTGAACAAAATTGATTGCATGATCTTAATGCCCGATAAAGAAATGAATTTTGTCTATAATTTGTACAAGCTGGTGGTAACATAAAAATTTTGTTATTCCTCAGTGACGTAATTGGAATTTTAATATTAATTTTGTTTAAAAGTTCAGGACAATCGACAACGCCGGTTAAAATTTTGACGACATAGGTCATATCAGTTATACTTCTTCTGACTTGCAATGGTAGAAAATGATATCTCTGACACCTACTTTCGTAAGTAGGATCTTTGATTTTGCATCTATATTGAAGGTAACGTAGAAATCTTCTCTGAACAGATTCCACACGAGAGACATAGACATCATAGCATGGATTCCACACAACGGAAGCATATTCAAGTAGACTACGCACGTAGGAGCAGTATAACACTTTTATCGCCTTGATTTGTTTAAAATTAGCAGTAGATCTCATAATAAATCCTAGAGTTTTAAAAGCTTTCTTAACGATGTGGTCTATATGGTGATCATATAGTAACTTAGAATCCGGATACAGACCAAGGTCTCTTACTATATCTACTTTCTCAAGTGCCTGTCCCTTTATCGTGTAACTGAATAATATTGGTTTTGGTTTACGAGTGAACGAGATAACGGAACATTTCGAAATATTTAGGTCCAGTTTATTATCGATACAGTACTTAGCAAAACTGTCCAGGTCCTCCTGCAATAAATGGCAGTCCTGAGGAGTATCAATGGTTTTATAAATTTTGGCATCATCGGCATATAGTAACATTTGAGAATGTTTCATGGAGGTGTTAATGTCATTGATAAATATGACAAATAAAAGGGGACCTAACAACGAACCTTGCGGGACCCCAGACGGTATTGTAACCCAAGGAGATACAAAACCATTTATTACAACAGCCTGAGATCGATTTTCGACGTAGGAACAAAACCACCTGTGGAGATTACCATGTATACCGGCGTGATATAACTTATCTAGCAGTATTGAATGATTAATCCTATCAAATGCCTTGCTATAGTCAGTGAATATAGCATCAATTTGACCACCTGACTCCATATTTGAGGTAATATAATCATTGAACAATAAGAGATTTGAGTCAGTAGATTTATTTTTTAGAAAACCGTGTTGTTCTGATATAAAGTTAGGCTTGAATAGTGCATAAACTTCGTTGTAGATAATTCTTTCAAAAACTTTGGCAAATATGCATAATTTAGATATTGGTCTATAATTCTTAATGTTCGAACGGTCCCCACTTTTATGGACAGGTGTAATAAAGGCGGATTTCCATATAATAGGTACAAGGCCTTCATCAAGCGATCGGCGGAAAAGTATAAAAAGGGGTTGAACCAGACCTTTGGCACAATTGACTATAAATATAGGAGGAACGTTATCTGGTCCAGCGCCCTTATATATATCTAAAGATTGAAGAATCTCCTTAATTTTTGACTGATCAACGTGTATATTACTTAAGTTGTTAGTACTTAAATTATTATTTCTAGTTGGGGATGAATTATTAGTTGAACTATCACTAGTCTGGAAATTAGATTCAAAATACGAGGAAAATAAGTTACACACAGACTCGCCCGTATCTGCAGATAAGCCATCTAATTTCATTACTGCTGGTAAGACATGATGTCCATTTTTAAGGGATTTAGAATAAGACCAAAATCTTCTAGGATTATTAACAACGGCGTCTTCCACATGATTTATATAGGATTTATAACATTCATCTTCTATAATTTTTGCTCTTTGCCGAAGCAATTCAAAAGTATTATGATCCTCACTGTTACCATATTTTTTATATTTTTTCAAAAATTTTTGCTTTTCCTTAAGGATTTTAATTAAGGCGGGACTGTACCATGAGGGGTATTTCGCATCACTGACAACAGTTTTACTAGGGATGAACTTATGTCTGAGTTCGTAAAGTTTAGAATAGAAAAGGGAGACTGCTTCCTCAAGAGAACCCTGTAGAAGTATTTTCTGCCACTGTGTACTTTCTAATTCTGAAATAATGGCTTCGTAGTTACCTTTTTTGTAGTTATAGACTAATCTTTTATTCCTTTCTAGTGGAGTTGGACTCGAAAGTGGCATATCTATTGAAATGGCTCTGTGGTTTGGATCTTCGGGAACTAGAGGGTCAGAACAGGCCCTAACAGTCAATGGATTGGTTGACAAGACTAGGTCCAAATATCTGCCATACTTATTATGAACCAAGTTAAATTGTTGTAAATTGCCTTGTGCCAATACGTCAAAAAAATCCGATTCATAACGTCCGCTTACACCCTGTCCTTCCACCGTGCCATCTGATTGTAAACACCAATTAATTTGGGGTAGATTAAAATCGCCTAGTAAAACAAAGGTATCGTTAGGATATGATGTAATCGTCTCACTTAACTTCCTCGTAAAATTGTCCAACTGCATGTTAAAAGACTGGCCACATTTATCACTACAGAGGTAAAGTACACAAAAACGAATATTTTGCCTATTATTTCGCGAGCCCATGGTTAACATTATCCATAAGTCTTCGGCTTCCGAGTGCAACTCAGGGGTCCCAGATGCCGGTAGGTCCCTCTTAACTGCAAGAATAACTCCTCCGCCATACAACTGACCGGTATAACTGTAATCTCTGTCCCTACGCCATACCAGATACCTATCATCAAAAAGTTCACTATCTGCTATACCATCTAGTAGCCACGACTCTGTTATTGAGATAATATCGTAGGAATTAAGTGCTACATTTCTCTTAAAAATACTTGTCTTAGTACGCAAGCCACGTGCATTTTGATAATAAATATTCAAGTTAGAAAGACCTGGAAATTCAAGCAATAAAAATATTGAATTAAGTTATTAAACAAAACAATATCCCTATATGATACTTCCGAAGTGTGGGTATGCTTTAAAATTAATAAGCACTCAATGCAGACTCTTGAAAGAACAAATCGTTTAACCAGTTTGAATTGAAAATAAAAGTCACTGTTCAATAACAACTGTGTTAGGTAAGTAATGACTGCAAGCAGTTTTTGTACCTGCGAAACAGGTGCATAGTTTATAATTGTCAGCCTTATAGTATGGGACATAAGGGTTGCAGTTGCATAAAAGCGTTGAACGCATTCGGGTCGAGAACGGATGAATAGCGCAGAGATAAGCAATACAAAAGGCAATAACAACGCATAATAGAGGATTACATTTACGGCAGGGCTTCCCAACCCACGATCGCAGAAGGAACGAGTAATATAATAAAGTATTAGCAACAAATATTGCAAGAAGTGTATAATTTTAAAGTGAATTAAATTAAATAAATAAGAAGTGCTGTTCAATCGTGTCCTTTTGCAATCTTCTGAAGGTCCTTTTCGTTTTTTATTCTAATAATAGGCGAAGTATCTGATTTTCGAACTAAGATCTGGCAATGCTTGACCCATACATAACGTAGATTATTTTCGGATGCAATCCTTTTTGTTTCCTTGAGTAACGCCTTATTATGCAGGGTCAAATGGTCGTTAACAAAAAAATTATTTTCGCTCGGATAGCCTAGATCTTTAAGCTGGAGTCCGCCATGTTTTCTTGCGGCTGCGACAAAGTCTTCTTTTGTGTACCTATTATGAAGTGCCACAATTATGTTCTTATGGGAGTCACTTTGAGGATTAGGGACACGCGCTATGTAATTGATGTCCTCCTTACGAATTTGGACTTTAGCCAATTCTGCCACTTTATAAATAATGTTAAAAAGATTTTCAGTTTTCTTAAAAGGAACGCCTTTAATTTCAACATTGTTGGACCGGGCCAATTGCTCCTTTATGTGTAAGTCCTCTTGAATTGTCGTAAGTGTATCTTTCATCTTATGTACAGTATTGCAACTTTCCTCTAAAGAGACAACTCTTTCATCTAAACCTTTTACCGATTCAGAAAGCTGACTTACTGACTCATGTGCCATTTCTGTTGAGTCCTTGAGATGTGCCAAGTCGGTTTTGATAGTTTTCACGTCCTCCACCAAAGATGCCAGTGGTGCCAATTGTCGCGTTATAACCGCTAAAGTACTTTTCACTTCTTCAATTTGCAAAGACACGCTGGCATTAGTGTCACGTACAGCTACAGGGGTAGATGATCCTTTGCAGTCAGCACAACGCCAGGTGTTCTTCCGCTCACCGAGTTTCCTGAAGTTTACTTCTGATATACCCGAGCACGAAAAGTCAAAATGACGCTTGCAGCTACTGCATGTAACGCCGTCGGTGAATTCACTGTTGCACCGTGCACAAGCTTACTTACACAATATGAAGATATGGATGTAAACAATTTCAAGCACGTTATAGAACAAGTAGTAAATCAATCTAAATGAAAATAATAGTCTATTACGAGTACCTTCTCTTTCACTCCATCTTACTTACCTGTCTGTGTCTTTCTCTTGTAAATCTTACGTAAGCTATCTACATACCTAAATGTGTAAATAAATAGGATGACAATGCAATATAAGCACGTGGTCTTCAGCGTCCAAAGCACGAAGCTGCCAACGAGTGCAGCTCTCGACACTGACCTTGAAGGTGGAGAAGCTGGCCACCTTCCGCACGTCAGGCGGGAAGCGCGTGGTCTCCAGCGTCCAGGGCACGAAGCTGCCCAGCGTCTGCAGGTACTCGCCCGACAACTTCCACATGCGCACGCTATAGTCCGAACTGCCACTGCACAATATTAAGTAATTAATACCTACCTACTCGTACACCTCCGTGGCGTCTGCCACTCCAGAGGTTCTGGGTTCGATGCCAGGGCAAGTTGGAAAATGGCCTTTTTAAATTGTCTTGGGTCTTGGGTGTTTATCGTTGATATCCCATAACACAAGTTTAAAAAACTTCCTTTGGGTTAGCTCAATTTCTATGTTTTGTCCCTATATGTATATTTATTTATCACTTGCTTATATAAAGAAAGGGAACCCATAAGCCGCGGAAGAAGAATCAGAGTGGTAGCTATCCAGTTGCCTACTGAGCACCGTTAGGCGATTCACCCACTGGCAACGCGCCCCGCCGCGGTGCGCGGTATCTACCGCGTTTTTACGGAATCTGCCGCGTTTTTAGTGGGTTGGACTAGGCGTGTTTTCTATTCAAACTGAGATACTTGCATACAATGTAAAAATCTGCCGCCCCGCGCTCCGCGACGGTGCGCTGGGCAGTGGGATTACCGCCTTATGGTCAGTCTTTATGTTTGGGCTTTTTCTGAGTTCCTAACATACTTTGCGATCTACGCACGACGGCAACGAGAAGCAGCCTAGGTGCTCGATAAACCCATCCAATATGTATCAGAATCTTTTTTAATGTTTACAAACATTTCTACGAATCGATGTAAAAATACGTTCAATCTATGTCAAATTTTCAAAACAAGATTTATAATAATGGACCTATAAGTATCCCCACCCCATAACAACTGCTATGCTGTGCGGCGAGAACTGCTGCTACTGATTCAGCTAGCAGCATTACCTGAGCAGCAGCTGCAAGCTGTCGATGTAAGCGATGGTGGTGACGCAGCGCAGGTGTCCGCGGTAGCTGTTGACCAGCAGCGGGAGCTGCCCTCGCGAGCTGCGCTTGGCGCGGCCTTCGATGCGGTCGCGCCACAGGAACGGGAACATCACACGAAGGCGCGGCATGTTGATATGAACCTGAGACAATTTAAATAGAACCGGTCAAATGCTAGTTGGACTAGTATAGTACGTAGTAGGATTAGCGTTAAGTCCACCTTTTGTACCTTTGTGTTCAATAAAGATTTAATAAATAAATAAAAATACATAAAGGGTTCCGTACCTCCGTAAAATGTTTTAAAACGCTCTTTTTTTCATCGTTTTAATACGTTCTTGTATCTACAGACCTACCACTACTAGCCCTGCATAGTGCGTGGCCACTTTAGTGCATCTCTTTCTATCTTTGATTGTTGCCTCCGCCCATATTTTGCACACGTTACAGAACACAATAAAACCCTAAATCACCTTTTAAATGATAAAATCCCTAAAATTAATAACTTTCCTCGATCGTTTTGTGGTTTGTTTGGCCCAGATTTTGACAGTAGGCAGGCCAGATAGAGACAAAAAAACATATTAGCGTTTCTTACACACTCACGTTGTTCTGTATTTAACAGTCTCTTTCTAGCAATATCGTTGCAAGTCTAGTAGTGGTAGGTCTGTGCTTGTATCACGTTACTTGTAAGTCGAACTCATTTAATTTTTTTCTTTATCTTATTTTTAGTATTTTTTTGCAGTAGGTAACACACTAGTTTACAAAATTCGACTTTTTGTCTGTTGCCGACAATTTTGTGGTTGGTAATGTTAACTTATGACTTGTTTTTGCCAAATCTACCCTCAAAATATTTCGAGTAGCTAGAGTTACTTTGTTTTTGATTTTTGTCATTTAAGCGTATATATTGATCGATATAAGGCGCATTTCACGGTGTTAAGATTAGTATCTAAAGATTTTGCATCATGAGTAGTTCAAGGAGACGTTGTTTAAACAATCCAGATCATTTTTGCTATATATTGCTATACAACCCATTTGTGGTCGAAATTCCTCCTCATCGTACCTCTCGATTCGCCTCCTCCTTCATTGTGCGAACCGCTAAGGTGTGGAATTCCCTCCCTGCGTCGATGTTTCCCCATACATATAATTTAGGGATTTTCAAGGCAAGAGTGAACAGGCATTTTTTGAGTATGCGTGATACACCTTAGACCTCATCTTAGCTTCCCATCAGGCTAGATAGAGATCAAACGCACTCAAATTTCTAATAAAAAAAAAAAAAAAAATATATGCGGCAAATATGTGTTTAAAGATTGTAGAATAGTTATATCAAAGTTGGTGAAAAATACATATTTTGAGTATTTTGGGATGCTCTTGGATGAAAATGAGAAGTCTTGGGCTCCTAATTGTGTTTGTAAATCGTGTGTGGAATATTTAAGATTATGGAAAAGTGGTAAAAGAAGTGCCTTTAAATTTGGAACACCAATTTAGAAAACAATTTATTTTTGTAGCGTGAACGTAAATGGTTTAAACACTAAAAATCGAGCTAAATGGAAGTACCCAAGTACTAGTTGTGTTCAACGTCCAGTGCAGCGTTTACCTGACTCTTCAGTACCTAAAAATATATCTGAACCCTTAGAACAAGACATTGAAGGACCAAGCCCATCACAAAATGATGCTGATTTTGAAGGTATGTCAAATGACCCAAAATGCTTTTCCCAGAATGAGTTAGATGATCTTGTAAGAGATTTAAATCTTTCTAAAGGAGCTTCAGAATTGTTAGCATCAAGACTAAAAGAAAAAAATTTGCTTTCCTCAGATACTAAAATAAGTTTTTCCGAAGAAAACGGTATTACCTTTTGTTCAGATATCAAAAACTTGTTGATAAGAATGGGCTTGAAACAATACGAATCGAAAAATACATGTTTGTTTCTGTTTTATACCTACATAGCTGAAACTTAGAAACTAGAGCTGATAAAAATCTTCTAATTATATTTTTGAAAATAGTTTGGAAAATCCAAAAGTGCACGCCTCATAATCTCATTTTTCACAATTAAATTGAAATTACGATTAAACTACATTGAAATAGACCGTGATCTTCGAAAGGACTTAGTTTTGGATAATACTGAAGCGTATAAAAAAAAATGAACTTGATCAGATAAGTTTTTCGGGAGTTATCGTGACCACGCCAGTTTCCATACATACAGACACATGGACGTCCACAAAATGATTTTATTAAACATTGTTTTTATTTATTTAAAAGGCAAAATGTCTTTTAAAAATGTCATAAGTGTTGAAACTAGTGTTTTTCCTTGACATTTATGTGTAAATATTATTGTACAAGTGCGATAGAAAATAAATAGAGACACATTTAGTTAAAAAAATCACTTGATTTTTGTAAGGCGAGAGTAGAGCACTACCTCATGCGCTTTGCTTATGAGGCGTGCAATAGCATATCATATGTAGTCAGCAACAGCTAAAATTTCTTTGGCAACAAATGTACTGTAAACTAGTAAATCGGTAAATATTTCAAGTATCTAGTTAATGCCATTATAAAGATGGAGTTAAAAACGCTGAAGAAAGAACACGATTCTTGTATGACGTAATGGACGAACCCCTTTACTTTTAACTTTACTTATTTTTAGTAGTAGGTAGTATTTGTTGTAAAAGCGGCCACAGCACAGACAGAACACAACTTATCGGAAATATCTGCAGACCTCGCTATAAGGCGGTTCCATACTAGCCAAGTCCGTAGATATGCCCGGCTAGGTTGGCACTTTGGCAGGTCGCTGCGGAGTCATCCAGCGTATAAGCCTTACGATCTACCACAACACACACAACCCGTGTGGTTCCGGGTTAGAATGGGACTACTCCAACTCTTCCTGTGGATGTCGTAAGAGGCGACTAGAGGATAAAGCACAAACATCTCGTGCTACAATTGCATTCCCAAGGAGGGTTAACGTCGGGAGGCGGCCGTCTGTAAAACTTTTCGCTCAAATAAATTCCCAAGGAGGGTGTTGACGTCAGGCAGGCGGCCGGTCGTAAAACTATAGTCAAATCATTTAAACTGTTTTGGCTATTTCTTCTCCATTTTGCAAGGTCTTTGGCATCCTTTGGGTGACCATTGACATACATGTTACATTTGGAGAAGAAAAAGCAGGAAAGCGCACCCCGGGCTCTGAAGCAGCACAGCTGAGGATGCAACCGGGAACGCGCTTAGACGAAGAAGAAGAAGAAGATCTACCACAAAAATTTGCAGAATATTTTTTCATGTATACGGTACGGTGAACGGCGACTCCACTTCATAATAATTTGAGAATCGCGTGGGTCTTCAAGCGTTTTAGTCCCAAATTATCAAATAGCGGCTAACATCCAGTTGTCAAGTTAAGTATAAGTACCTATGTTTTTTTCATTACCATCCCACTGCCAGGCTTCGCGAGTCGTGATTTCGCTGACATGACATAAAAGGGCCAGTGTAAAAAGTAAGAAAATTCACCTTAGTCTGTGTGAGGTAGTTGGTCATGAGCCAAGTCTTGATATAGCCAACTGTGGTGCCGGTGAAGAGGAACTCGTTGTCCTTATCGGTGGCGAGCGAGGACACGTAGTCGCCGGCCGTGTGCACGGCCTGGAAGGAGCCCTGGTAGCCGCCGGCCGGGTGCTCCGACCAGCCCTGCACCTGTCCATTCTCCAGCGACAGCATCAGCGACGCTGCACATCAATATCGTCTGCCATCACCTGAACTATACTTCGGACAAAAATTTCAAAACCCCAGACCTCAGATTATATAAATAAATATAGGTCAAGTCCCAGACATTTTAGAGAAATAAAGAATTTTACACGGATACAGGGGTGCCGGGGAGGGGGTGAAGGTGGAGGAACCCCGCCCGGACACTCCCGGATGCTCTACAAACTAGGACAAATCCGGGGAAGCAAGAATGCTGCTGGAAACATTGTTCAAATCAATATGGGTTATAATAGCTGGACTATAACATGTTGCTTGTGATTGCGACAATTTGTTTTGTTGGACTGCTAATATTATTTTTAATTTGATATGGATTAGGTACATTCATGTAGTTTACAAAATTGTTTTCATCCATCGTGCCTTAAAAACAAATCACTCTTCAATCCTGCGAGATTTTAGGATAAAGACATCGTTTTTCGAATAAACGAGATGGAAATTATATTTACCGCGGCGAAATAACTAAAATCTCCCTGGCAGAGTTATAAGATGCATTTTTTTATACAATGACGCGCGCATAAATGCGCGACCTCCGAGCTAAGGGGTTAAAAAGCTGTTTAACATCATGAGTAGGACGTACACACCTATCGGTTTATTGCTATCGGTTACCGTCTTTCATGGCACAGGGGCGTGTCTCCAGGAATATCATGGCGTGCACGGCGAGCTGGCGCATGCGCTGCGCGAGCTGAGGCAGCGGCACCGTCGAGATGCGCCGCTGGCGCGCCTTGCGCATCGCGCTGTTCGCGTCGACAGTCTCCTTGGGCGCCATGCAGCTGCACAACAAGTAACCACCGTGAATTAAAGAATCAAATATTCATTCTGGCCTTTGTAGGCGCTTTTACCCGTCAATAATTGCTTAATATTGTTTTTGATTACGTGAAAAGGCATTTATTCAAAAACCATATTTAAGTAGGAACCTGAGGTAGGAACATTTCCCCGGGCCAAAAAGTGGCATTTAGAAAATAATTTCCAGTGTGCAATTTGTTACACAATAGATAGATCGATTTGCGATTGCGATCACAGATTACGTAGGTCCATTGTACATTAGAAAAAATACATTAATTTTTCGGGGTCCAGTGCTACGTATAGTTAATTATTTGAAAGGAAACGCAGATAGCATTTAAAATTTTGTCTTCAGTATGCCCTAGATAACAATTCAAACCTGATTCAAACTATTTTATGAACTGTATAGTTAGGTACTTTTTGAATGATATCTCCGTTTCCTTACAAATAATTTATTTCAAATGGGGGCAGCACTGGACTCCGTGTATCATCTTAAAGAATATACACACTACCTACGCGATCGTAGAATGAGCCAATGCCGACGCCGACTGCTTTGGCCGAGGGCTAGTACCTAGTTCGCGTCTCTCTCCCGCCCCGCACGATATTCCATTTCGGTTCGGTATCAACCCTAGCGTAATTCCGGCTCAAGGTCACTGGCGTTCGAACTCTCACGTACGGAGTGTCGCCAGTTCAAATATAAGTCAATGCCTCTGTCCCTTTGTTACCTGGGCCGGCGTATGGCGGAGGCGCGGTGCGCGGCGCCGCCGCTCACGCCGCCCGAGCCCACAGGGGGCGCGCGCGAATCCCTCTTGTTGTAGCTCATCTTGATGCGCAGCATCGGGTCCGTGCACGAGAACCGTCTGTGTGAAAATCGTATAGTTGATGAAAGAAGAATGTTCACAGAAATACGGACTTGGACTAAAAAATATTTTTAACTCATCATCAGGTACCTACTTAGAATAAAAAAATATTGAATACTTTTTTTTATCATTATCATCAGGTCTTTTTTAGCCTCCACTGCAGGAGCACGACCTTCTCTGTACTACCAGAGTCATACTTGGCCAGAGCAGTCAGAGGATTTGCCCTACACTCTCCACGCTGGCCAGGCCAGGGTTGGAGAGGTCTCATTGATGTTCGTAAGCTTTGTTTAGCTTGTGTTTCTAAGTCTGGGAAGACTTGGAGTGGTCCTATTCCTCTGCCGGGAACCAATGGAATACCGTAATTGCGGGTTACTTTGTCCAAATTTATGCATTATTTTTACTAATCAAAGTAGGGTTTTCTTTGTGATTAACATTTAAGGTTTAATATATTTTTTATTCAACCTCAAGGGGTTTATTTAACTAGTTATGATGTGTAAAAGAAAATAAATGTGTATGTAAAAATTTATTTTATTTTTTTAAACTTGGGCCAATGTTGTCCTTAGAGGAGGGTTACTTAGTCTCTCAGATTCATTCCTTGATAAATTCATATTTTAAGCCCTGTTGGGCTAATTATGTCGCAATGGTAGGCTAGCTTAAATATAGAGGAAGGATTTTATGCAATAAAAACATTGATTTTTAATGGAAATACATAAAAAAGTCGCTTTCTTTCTTTAAAACATAAAAGGTTAAACAAATTTAGGCTATAATTTTACGACCGGCCGCCTTCCTGACGTCAAACCTCTTTGGGAATGTACTTGTGCGAAAAGTTTTACAACCGGCCGCCCGACGTTAGTACCATCCTTGGGAATGCAATTGTAGCACGAGATGTTTGTGCTTAGTTAGTCCTTTAGTCGCCTATTACGACATCCACAGCAAGAGATGGAGTGGTTCTATTCTAACCTGGAACCACACGGGGTCGTGGGCACAGCATATGCTGCATCAGCAGCTGCATAACATGACGTAACGATAAAATAGTTTTGGTGGCACTCTGCTTTGTGGAAAATTGGTTGCTTGCCACAACTGCTCCGCAGCTTCTGAGGTGACAAACGTAGCGCTGCTGCTGTGGGTGCTGCTTTACAATGGTCGACAACTAAGTTAGTAGACCTCGTCAAGTCGTCATATAGCAAAAAAAAACATGTACTTACTTTACTTTTACTAAGGCACCGCCCATAATACAAATAAAAAAATATTCTTTAAGATTAAGTAGCGCCATCACTTCAGGCAGGTCTCTAACTTAGTTGTTTTAAGGTACCTCCAAAGAATGTAGGGCTACTGGCCTGAAGGGTTGCCCTGTCTCCAGTTTCCACAGGATGAGCTCGGAGTTGTAGGAGGAGGTGGCGAGCGTCAAAGGGGAGTGCGCAGCCGCCGCCAGCACGTCCTCGCTGTGCCGCGTCTCCCAGCTTTTGCCGGTGCTCGTGGTGCCCGTGTCCTCGAACTCAGTCACGTGACGGTTCCACCCCACCGCCATAATCCTGCAACATTGGTAATGCGTTGGCATAGCGTTGGTTTCGTACTAAATCGTGTGGATCCGGGTCAGAATAAGACCACTCTATCTCTTCCTGTGGATGTCGTAAGAGGCAAGTAAAGAAAAAATAGCACTTAAAGCTCGTGCTACAATAGCATTCCCAAAGAGGGTTGACGTCAAGCAGGCGGCCGGTCGTAAAATTTTTCGGCTATTTCTTTTCCAATTCTCTAGATTTTTGGCATCCTTGGGTGACCATTGCATATTATATTTGGAAAATAGAAAGCGGGAAAGCGCACCCCGGGCTCCGAAGCAGCAAAGCTGAGGATGCAACCGGAAACGCTTTCAGATGAAGATTGGTAATGCGTTGATTTCACGAAACGCTTTGGCGCAAGTCAAAAACAAGAGGCGTGCGCACCAGGCGCATTCATACTTTTATTATTCGTTCATTAAATTGCTTTCAAATTGTCTTGGTCCATAGAGTACTCGTACATGTGAAAGCAATATCGCTTTGCTAATGCTTTGCTAGGCGGTTCGAAATGACGGGATGACGTCATAAACTATAGACATAGCGAAAGCAATCGCGAGGCGGTAGACTCGCCGGCCGGTGGCGAGCCCATGCATGCTGCAGGCACAATACTCATTTACGGTCCTTTTCCACTATCGCCGCTTCCTTTCGTGTAGGAAATCATCGTGAGGAAACCTGCACACTAGTTTACTGGTGTTTAACGTCAGATGCCTTAGGCAGCTCGAAAAATCTGGCTTAGTGTACTTGATAAGAGAAAACTTACTTAGCTGTGACGTCATGCCAACTCAAGTAAGTTTATGAATAAACGGGCAAGTGCAAGTCGGACTCGTACATGAAGGGATCCGTACCACCGTACAATGTTTTAAAACGCTGAAAAAAACACGTTTCTTGTATTACGACCCCCTTTAATTTTAAACTTTATTTTATTTTTAGTATTTGTTGTTATTGTGGTCATAGTAATACATAATTGGTGAAAATTTCAAGTATCTAGTTAATTCCATTATAAAGATCTAGTTAAAAACGCCGAAAAAACACGTTTTTTGTATGACGACCCCCTTTAATTTTTAACTATTTTTAGTATTTGTTGTTATAGCGGCCATAGTAATACATAATCTGTGAAAATTTCAAGTGTCTAGCTATTACGGTTCAAGAGATAGAGCCCTGTGACAGACGGACAGACAGCGTAGTCTCAGTAACAGGGTCCCGTTTGCACCCTTTGGGCACGGAACCCTAAAAAGCAGCTCTGCTTTACTCATAAAAGACATCAACGTACCTTCCTTCGACCCAAAAACAATTTGTTACTTCGCACATGTGTTCGATTTCCAAGTTTCTAAGGCAAACGCCAGTGTTGAAATTCCACACCTAAACAAATAGAGAGAAGGAAGTATAGAATCAATAGGGCACTAACCAAATACACGCACAGTCGTCAAGTCATATAACTGTATACAGCGTGTCCCCGTCATCGGTGTTGGAGCCTGGTGTCATATACGGCGATTTTATCAACAAATCACCCATTATATATAAGGTCTAACAAAATATACTGAAACTATTTTAATGGTAGGTCCAGTCCGTCATACTGAACAACTTTCTCCAAGAAACATATAGTGAAATATAAAATTTATTTTTAACATACACTGACCTTTGACCACGCATGCTCCGCTGAAATATATTACGTTAAACCTTATATAAGCAGTAGTAGTTGGTAGTAGGTACCTATTTCTTTCAATTATTTATTAGTACAACGTGTTATTGACATATGCATAATAAATCGAACAGCACAGCTATACTAGATCACTTTAGTATAATGATATTAAAATAACAGACAAAAAAAAACAAAAAAAAAAACAACATTTCTATACAAATTGCCCGGGCGGTTGCTCACTTTTGTGTGGAAATGCCGATTTTTTTATTCGTAACCATTCATGTTCCACAGTTGGGCAAAAACCACCCCTTGTCGTTTCAGCTACTTTGATCTTTACAAGTAGGTATACTTACTTACTATATAAGTTTAATATGTGCATGCTATGCTGTGTTCACAAGCGAAAACCGTCGCGGGTCACGTCACGTGTCTCTGTAGTTTCCTTTGATTATATACTTCCGTATACTCGAACGCAAGACCTCTTAGATGGTATCTCAGCCCATGAAACTGAACAACTTTTGTTCAACAACTTCCTCGAAATCCAAAAAAAAATATTTGGATTTTCATACAAATTGACTTGATCAGCTGATCAATTTGTATGAAAATTCAATTTTTTTTTTCAATTTCGTGAAAGATTTTGAAGAAAAGTTGTTCAGTTACATGGGCTGAGGTACCATCTGAAAGGTATTGCGTTCTTTCATTAACACGATGTATAATCAAAGGTAGTTTCAAGCCTTACAAGAAAAATTTATAACTTAGGTGTAGACTATTTCTATCAAGGCTAAGGTCTTTTTTTTTAGATGACCTTGAGCGTGCCGTTGCGCGCGCCCGTCAGCAGCAGCTGGTAGCCGGGGTCGAAGCAGGCGGCCGTGATCTCCACCGGCAGCTGCTCGCCGTGCAGCAGCCGACTGTGCGCCTCCCGCACCATCGCATTCCGCTTGCCTGTGTGCGTGTTTTTGCTATTATTGTCTGTAGAAAATCCTTAAAATTTTTATGTAATTTTTTTGAGGAATAAACTGTAGTAGTTTAATAACAGTGATTTTTCAAAAACACGCACAGATTGCAAATTGTGAACGCACGTCACCTTAAGTCAAATTCCGCCTCGTGTGTATAATCACCTTAATGCACTTATGTCGTAATGTTATATACCAGTGACGGGGTCCCAGTTGATGATGATGCTGTCCATTCCACACGTGATGACGACCTTGAACAGCGGGTTGTACAAGATCTTGGCCACGGCGCGCGAATGTGTGAACCCGTCCTGCGGGATATACGAGCTTATTTCAAAAAAATATTTAATCGTTAAAAATAAACAATTTTATTTAATCTCATGTCATAAAATTCAAATTATGAACTTTAGAATTTAAACATAGAATCCCATTGTAACACTTTTTTCACGAACAAAACAATGTTTTAATGAAATTTTTTAACCATTACGATACAGTTTAATTATTGTTACGGCCCTGGATACATGTCATTTGAGCCACATAAAAATGGTGATACCGTTTATGCGTTCCGAAACCTTGTAATTGATGTTGGAAATCCTTAGGGATCAATTAGTTTATTAATGGAACGCTACAGACGCTGTTTACCACTTTTATAGCGTTACAAACAAGTTTTGATTGCTTTATGATGGCTCAAAAGGACTCGTATTCAAAGCCGTAAAAAAAAAGAATTAATTATCTGTGTCCTTATAATTTAAAGGCGCCTCATACAGCAATAAAAAAGGATACCAGCCTGCGAATAATAATCCCTAGAAGCGTAAGTAATCCCGAAAAATTATTCCACGCGATAAGTACCGCGGCGGGCGGGGCTTAAAATATGAACCGCGCGGCGCGACAGTTCGCTGTGACCCTCGAGTCGTATGGTTGCGTCGCAAAAAGTTTCCTTTGAGAATATTGCTGTGTTTTTGCGATAATTGATTCATTAAAAATGCCGTCATGTGCCGTGAAGTAGTGTAGAAGCCATACAGATACGAAAAACACAGGACTCACCTTTCATAAACATTTTAATGATCCATACTTGACATCTGTGGAAAGTGGTGTTATGCAAAATGTACCTAAGCCACACGTTGTACCTCACCGCTCGTTGCGGTGACCGCCCCCACCCGACGACGAAGCGTGACCTTGTCGCGAGTCGCGACCAATCGCATCGCATGCATATTTGTCTATGTGTGTGTTTGAATGTTTCGTTGTTATTACTGTTAGTTTGTTTGCGTAGGTAAATTGAATCAGAATCGAAGCGGTAAATGTATAAGCCTTACATTTCTAGAGAATTTATTATTCGTAGATAGCAGCATAGGAAAGTGCTGTTCCGTGCTGATAGGTGAGATCCAACCCTAATTGACCATAGATGGCGTTATTTTCATAAAAATAATTATAAACTTAAGTACAATAGACATAAGGACTTAATTTGTGTCACAGGACTATCAGGTGCGCTACTTAAGCAGTGATGTGACACATTTAATTTTGAATAACATTATCGGTGTCATTTGATGATTTATTTCGAATTACCAAAACTTTATTTAGCATTAACTTTTACTCGCCATTTCGTTTGCGTAAACGGTAAGTATTCCAAACTTAAACCACATTCTCCCTATAAAGGATGAATGAAATTCAGTACAATTTTCTTTCCCTGTTTTCATTCTTGGTCTAGAGGCTGAATGGAATTCAGTACATTTTTCTTTCCCTATTTTTAACAGATTAAAAATGACTATTGTTTGGTACGAAAAGTAATTTATTTTGTTTAATCAACTGAATTAACACTCATTAGGTGCTTACGAGTACCTTTATTTGAGGCGCCAATCACTATGCATAACGTTTTTACATACAAGGTGGATTTGAATTCGTTGGCCTGGGGCAACCTATATAATGTCAATTAAAAAAAAGCTTATCACCTAGCTCTCGCTCGCTACAGTTTAAATAGTGGTTAGTTACGCACCGTGTGGTCGGGGTTGAGCTGCTCGTCCAGCACGAGCACGGCAATCTTGATCGCCGCCAGGATAAACTCGCGCGTGGCTGCGTTGTACACCGACGAGATGGGCGTGTGCTCACCCACCTGCGGCGGCACGTCGATGTACGTCTACGAACATCAACTTCAGGTTTGAATATACAACTAAACTTACTTGTTGGCCTTCCATAGTTCTTTCACTAGTTCTTCTTCTTCTTCGTCTAAGCGCGTTCCCGGTTGCATCCTCAGCTGTGCTGCTTCGGAGCCCAGGGTGCGCTTTCCCGCTTTTTCTTCTCTAAATATAACCTGCATATCATGTCAATGGTCGGTCACCCAAGGATAGGGTTGCCAGCCGTACTCTAAAATAGAGTATTGTACTCTATATCATGTAGACGTACTCTATAATCTATAACATATTTAAAAAAGTATGCTAAAATACTCTTTTTGACACAATGTTTACTATAATATTTTTTTTGTAGTGCCAGTCATATAATATTATGCAAACCCATTATCAGAAACAAAAAAGTCGACTATTTACTGTTAATAAGTCTTAATGAGGATTGCCCTATGACACAGGCCGGACACTCCTAAGGTACGCGCAATATGCGTCACCCAGGCGTCCCCGTTCCCCGTCCCCGCACCTCTCCCCCGTTTTCGCCTCGATTTCTCACGTTGGCCGTCAAGAACCGGGGGAGAGGTGCGGATGCGGGAAACGGAGACGTATATTGCGCGTACCTTAGAAGAGTCCCTTCTGTTTAATCTTACTGTATTCTGTGCCTATGATAATTTAAAATCTCTTGATAGATTGTGAGCATGATAATATTGAAATTTACTAAAACTTTGCCAGCCATATTTTAAATATATTGTACAAAACCTTACAAGTTTAAACTGTTTTGCTTCCAATTATTACGATTTTATTGTTATAGGTATAACTATTGCATGCCTGAAAGAGCAAACTGTTGAAACATACCACATTATGTATCATCTTTTTATACACAGTTAAGCAATAAATAATTTTGACTTTTGACTTTTCGACGATGTACAAAACTAATAAATCTCTGGAAGGTAACTCTGTCACAATTGTAGATGTTTTTGGTATAATGGAAAATTTAAAATCATAATTACTGCAAAGAAAGAAAGAACTATTTTGGCTATACAACAAAAAAGAAATTAAAACCTATGGAACAATCATCACCTGACTTGTTTAATAAAATTAACACGAATTTTTCATTGTGTATGTTTTACAAAAGTGGTTTAACTTTAGTAGTGATAACTGGCTATCTTCACTAAATACAATATTTATGAACTAATTTAATATTGAATTTAATCATTTAGAACAAATTATACAAGGAAAACTTAATTTACGAAAATAAAACATACACATGAACAGTTTTTATTCAGAAGTTATTATTTTAAAACAAATTCCAAGGCGAATTGTTTAATAACACAGATTTTATGCAAAAAATCACTGCAGAAAAATGGCAATTTGTTTTTAAAAAATATCCTGATGAATTTGTTTGTTTAAAAAAATATATTAGGTATATACTCTCTGTTCCCACCACTTCAGCATTTACTGAGAGAGTCTTTTCGCTCATGAATGTGAAGTGGCGGGAAGAGAGAAACAGAGCTTCATTGAAATTGATTAAAAAAGAGGTCTTGATCTATATAAATTTAGAGTTAGAATGTCTGAACTCGTATTTTTTTTTTAAAACCATGAAAAGTAGTTAAGTGCTGCCAAAAGTACAAAAAAAATATGTTTTTAAAAATATAAAATACTTAAATGATTTTTTTTTGTAAGTCCATACTCTTTATTTATCTCCTTTGAAATCAGATACTCTATTTCTTCTAATAAAAGTTGGCAACCCTACCCAAGGATGCCAAAGACCTTGCAAAATGGAGAAGAAATAGGCGGAACAGTTTAAATGATTTGGCTTTAGTTTTACGACCGGCCGCTTTCCTGATGTCAACCCTCTTTGGGAATGTATTTGTGCGAAAAGATTTATAACCGGACGCCGCCTGACGTTAACCCTCCTTGGGAATGCAATTGTAGCACGAGATGTTTGTGATTAGTCCTTTAGTCGCCTCTTACGACATCCACAGGAACAGGATGGAGTGGTTCTATTCTAATCCGGAACCACACGAGTGTTTCAGGTCCACTGACGACCAAGAAAGAACTATGTAGACCAACTGAAAGAAAAAGCAGGGGTCATGTCGTATCAAGCACTAAAGAGTAAGGCAGAGAACCAAGAAGTTTGGCGCATACTCCACCGACAAGAGCCACTAAGCTCTTAAATAAGAAGAAGAGAAGAACTAGTGGTTCTGAAATAATGGCGCCACCCATTGTATAATAAGATATGGTATTCTCGACTTCCCACGCTTGCCTAAGACTACGTCACGAATGTCATGAAAAGTACTGATTGTTCTTTTTAGCAAAGAGGACTTTTTCAATTAGTTAATAAACTTAACTATTTCGTAAGGGGCGTGTAGGTAACGTAATTTTTATAGTAAACAAATAGTACGCTACACGCAGTATCATCTACAGGCTGTTGTAATGTGTCTCATTATGGAAAATATGTTAGTGACGATATCTCGAAAACTAACCTGCCGATTTTTTATTTTTTGCTAATAAACCGTTTTTCCTACTTATATGAAGCAGCCCTTTAAGTATTTGTACTTAATTAAAAGGGACGTTGTATAGTGTGATTCATAATATCTGTTCATTTTAAATAAATTTATTTATTACATTATTAGTTCATGATCACTTAGTTCATGGTTTGATATGTACCGTTATTTGAAACCCAAATAATGGAGACTTCCGGTAGCAGGACGGCCATTTTACTAATTTTACCCCTTACGTCCGTCAACTTCCGGTACCTGGCGGCAGCATTGTCGCGCAGACCCGGTGTGCGCCGTGTGCGTTGCGTGCTGAATTTGATGCGTCATTCATTAGCGTTTTGATTGCCGTAGCAGTCGGATATATATTATTGGTAAGTTTGTACGTTTACTTACGTAATTTATTTTTATGGAAATTATTACTGTTTTTCCCCAAATAAGTATACTATTTATTTTTATTTCTTTAAAATTATTTGTGCTAATCTGGCGTTGCTTGCCAACCCACAATGAATGTAGTGCTAAGCGTATTACAGTGTTTAATTTTGTGTTAAATATTTTTATTTAAAACGTCACAGTGCTACCGTTGTTTAGAGTTTACTGGCTTTTTGACAGATCATTAAAGATTTTTCAGAATAAAGCCACACTAAATCGACTTTTACTTAGTTCATTAGAGAAAAAGCATAGCAAAAGCAGATGGATTCCTTAGGGTTGAGATACATCTGTCAGCACGGACATAGCATTCCGTCGCTCTCTCTTGCTCAAGTAAATAACGGTTCTGAGCGACAGAAAAGGTTAGCAGCATAGGAAAATGCTGTACTGTGCTGACAGATGTGTCTCAACCCTTACCTTACCTGGATGCAAACTTGTCCCTGCACGTCCCACACCTTGATGACTCGGTCCCGCGAAAAGGAATACACCGTCTGGCCGTGGTTCTGCAGCACGATTGCAATGATGGCCGCGCGGTGGCCGGACAGCGAGGCGGCCGCGCGCGACGGCACGAACGGGTTCCAGATCCGCACGAGGCAGTCCGGCCCGCCCGTCACGAGGATGTGCGCTTCCTCGTCGAACCCGAAGCATTGGATGCCCTGCCATCACAACACGATGTGTTTCAAAGTCCATGACTATTTGGCCGGCCGTACTTGGTCAGATTATCATCATCATCATCCGAGCGTATATCCGGTTGCATCCTCAGCGGTAACGCTTCAGAGCCCGGGGTCCGCTTCCTAACCTAGGTGATTTTACGAGGTTACTGGTTTTTATTTACACAGAAAGACTGCCGTCTGACCTCCGCAACCCAAAGGGTAGACCAGAACCAATCCTATATCCTAGGATAGGTTAAACAAACACTAGACGGCGTTCGGGACCCACAGCTTTGCGTGCCTTCCGTAGCACGGAATCATCTTTCTTTTCGGATAATCAGGTGATTCAAGCCTGCAAAAAATCTAACCAGACTGGAAACTTGACAAAGTATGCTTCCCAATTAAATTGGGTTTTTTAAACCCAAGACCTCTGGATCACAAGGCAAATGCCTTGACCATTGTACCACGGTGGCATTCCATGTTTAGTCAGATCACACATACACAAAATTTCCTTTGGCAGACACTATGGAATGGACTTCCTTATGCTACTGACTACATGATCCTGACAGATCTGTCCGGCTTCATCTACATTCAGAACTCCCTGGTGGAGAAATAAAAGAATTGATGATGAATAAGTAAGGTATAAAGTACCTGCAGTATATTACATAACTTTGGCATAGGTATTATCACAGCTTACTTGCTGATAAACAAGCAGTGACGCTGACAGTAACGCCGTCATCTTTTACGCTCGTGAAGGGATCGTCCATTAATCATGTGAGGCTAAGGGGGTGGGGGGAGAGGGTAAGAAAAACGTTCAACCAAGTCTATTATACGTACCTACTACTAAAGATTTAACAATAAAAAAAAATATTTTCTTAATCTGACGGTTTGAAATAAAAACTATTTATACCGTTAGATTAAGAAAATAATAAAAAAAAAAATTTTTGTAAAAACTTTTATTCTGAGATCAAAGTGCCAGTCAAGATACATCAAATGAGCCCAAACACGATAGGTTTTCGTCGTTTCATTACTGAGTTCCTATGACTACCTGCTAGCTCCACCATCAGTTTACCAATATGATATCGTTATATTGTACTGTCATCCTGACATGACACGACTGCATGTTTATCTGACGCACTCGGGTAAATACAAAAAACTTTGTATGGCCCATGTAACTAAACTAAATAACTTTTGTTCAACAACTTTCACGAAACTAAAATAAATATAATTTGAATTTTCATACAAACTGATCAGCTGATCGAGTCAATTTGTATGAAAATCCGAATTTTCTTTATTATAGTTTCGTGAAAGTTGTTGAACAAAAGTTTTTCAGTTATATGGGCTGAGGTACCATCTGAGAGGTTTTGCGTTCTTTCATTAACACGATGTATACGCATATATTATAGTTGAAACATATAGTTGTTATTTGTTCATTGTTTGTAATATACATATAGTTTGTAATGGTTGAACGCGGACCAGAACACTGGGTAATATACCTAATTATTTTTCTAAATTTTTTTGACACCCTATATGTACCAATATTTAGTGAATACCTACGTTATAGTATTCAATTCAACAAGTGTTATATATTCCGTGAAATCTTGCAGACATTTCATTGTATAAGTAGTTGGAAGTGTCAAAACATTACACCTTCAGCGATGGGTTGGAAAACTTGTCTTAAATATTTTTTGGTAACTATCATATTTATCAAGAATTGCCATGTATGTACACCGTTTCAAGCTAAAAATCTTGCTTCAATCGACAATAAGCTATTGGATACTTTACTAGAATCCGTCCAAAGCTCCATTCCTGTTATTAATTTAGATTCTTTTATTGATAAATTTATTGCCGGGTCACAAAATGAAGATATATATCTCAACATCACTCAGCTTTTAAACAAATATAGATACGGATCGGAACAGCATCAAGTAAAAACTACGGACCAATACCTGCTGGACATCTTCCGCATTCCAGGAAAAGGTCCCATCATATTTGTGATGCACGGCTTGTTAAGCAGCGCGGATGACTTTGTATCGACTGGCCCTGAGCGAGCACTGGTGTACCTTCTGGCAGACCTCGGATACGATGTGTGGCTGGGCAATGCACGAGGCACCCTCCACGGCAGAAAACACGTCACATTGTCACCAGATTGCGCTGAGTTCTGGGACTTCTCCTGGGACGAGATCGGACGGTACGACGTGCCCAATACCATCGATTACATCTTGGATAAAACAAGTACTGAGAAGCTCGCATTCGTTAGTCACTCACAAGGATCAACGGCTTTTTTCGTAATGGCGTCAGAACTTCCTGAATACAACGATAAAATATCTGTAATGATAGCACTGTCGGGAGTGAGTTTTCTGAAGCATTCCACTGACCCTATCTTTAACCTTTTAGCACCTTTCACTGATCCCATTTATTCGGTGATACAAGCCATCGGCTTGTATGAATTTGCTCCACGTAACCAGATCACAGACGCCTTTACATCAACGGCATGCGGGACTCCATTGCTGGCTGCGATGATTTGCAACAATACAAGGACAAGAAATTGTGTCTGGGAAATTTAGTCAGTTCGACTATGGTGCCGGGAATCTGGAGAGATATGGTTCGCTTACTCCACCCGACTATCCTCTTGGTAAAATTAAATGTAAGGTGGCTCTGTTCCATGCGGACAATGACTATTTGTTCACGGACCCAGACCGCGCTCGGCTTACGTCTGAGTTGCCTAATGTCATAGAAACCTACAGAGTACCTTTGGCTACGTTCACACATGCTGACTTCATATTTGCAAACGATGTAAGGACACTAGTTTATGAGAAAGTAGCGGAAATATTGAAAAAATATATAATAAATAATAATAAATATATAGGGACAAATTACACTGATTAAGCTAGCCCCAAAGTAAGTTTTTTTAAACTTGTGTTATGGGATACTAACTCAACGATACTATATTTTATGATAAATACATATATAGATAAACACCCAAGACCCAGGACAATTTGAAAAAGGCCATTTTCAAACTTGCCCTGGCTGGGGATCGAACCCAGAACCTCCGGATTAGCGGTCTAGCGTGTTAACCATTACGCCACGGAGGTCGATATGTATAGATAGACCTCAAAACATAATATTGTACTAATTTTTTTCTTATTATTAAAGACAAACTGTACTTGCTTACTTACTTGCATCTTATTTCACACCCCTCATATCTGTGCTGTAAGTTTGTGCACTTCCATGCCGTGACTTTGAATCACCCTGACGAATTTTCTCATCACCTATTACTTACGCATTTAAAGCATGCGATTTTCTTAATCATTTGCACTATTTATAAGTTTTTGTTCATCCATCACATATCTATTTTAAATTTAGATATTGTTTACGAGCATTGTTATCTCAACTAATATTATAAGTGCGAAAGTGAGTTTTTATATTTGTTTGTTGCAATCTTCATGAAAATTCGCATACACATAGTTAGGAGTACTGAGAAGGACATAGGGTACCTTTCATCCCGGAAAAATGTAATGTTCCCGTGAGATAAGCGAGCGAAGCCGCGGGCAAAAGCTAGTGCTGTATAAACGAACAATTATATCTACATCACAACTGAACTGCACGCTGGCTCTTTAAAAATGGCTCACTAAAAATATCTTCCTGTAAGCTGTAAGTGCAAACACTTCATTCTTTCTTGATTCCGGGCTTCGCAGCGCTACAGACACAATCGAGAACATGTTATGCATGGAGAGAGTGAGGATCGAATTTTCATACAAAACGGACAAGACGCACGACAAATAGGTAAATTTGTAGAGGGAGCGAGGTGAGGAAAAAAAATATGCTCGATCGCCATAAAGGGAGGATCCTTATATGATTCCTACCAGGCTGCAGGCATAGTGTTGCGCCTGGGAAACCGCGGCACAGACGATGTATTGTCGGAGATTGTATAATATGGTTAGTAGCAACCAGAACCTCAAGATCGAGATGTAGGATACTCTTGCGCCATCTCGTAATCTTCTTGTGAACTATGTTGTCGCTTCGTTATTTCGTGCTTGTAGTGGCGTAGAGGTCGCCACAGATTTATGTAGGAAAAGCTAACCTTGTCGACGCGGAACATGTTGTAAGTCCTGGAGCCGGCGAGGTCGCACATGAGCAACGAGTCCCAGCAGGTGGCGCACGACACCACGCAGTGCAGAGACTTGTAGTAGCCCACCTGCCGCACCCACTCGGGGTGCACGCGCGGCAGCTCCACCAGCCGCAGCTCGGGTAGCATTCGCGGCTGACACAGTAAAATCAAACTGTCAAAGTCTAAACTATAGGGGCTACCTGAATTTTCCGGGGTCTGCTGCCCCCATTTGAAATAAATTATTTATTTCAAATGGAATAATATTATTAAAACGGAGATATCATTTAAAATTTTGTATATATTAGGTCCTTACATATGAAATTGCCGTTCAGTATCAAAAAAGTGAAACAAGTTTTTTTTAATGAAATTATTATTTAATCAATCGAAGTATGCGCCGTTGTTATCGATACACTTCCGCCATTTTATAGGCAGATCATTGATACCTTTGGAAAAAAAATCCTGGGAGCGAGAGTCTATGAACTGTTTGAAGGCGGTTTTGACTGCCTCATCAGATTTGAAATTTTTTCCTTGTAAAAAGTTATCCAAATTTTGAAAAAAGTGGTAATTGGTTGGGGCAAGATCTGGAGAGTATGGTGGGTGACGCAGAGGTTCCAGTCGCAGCTCCTCTAACTTGGCGATCGTTTGATGTGCAGTGTGTGGTCTAGCGTTATCCTGAAGGAGCAGTGGGCTAGAGCAAATCATCAGTCTCGGTTGTTTAATGGCGAGCTTTTCCATCATTGTTTGCAATTGTTAGCAATACAAGTCTGCAGTAATCGTCTGGCCTGATCTCAAGAAGCTGTAGTGGATAACACCAGCACTGGTCCACCAAACACTAACCAGAATCTTCTTTTTGGTCAGTTTTCGCTTAGGGCAAGGTTTTGCCGGTTCTCCAGGGTCAAGCCATTGTGATGATCGCTTCCGATTGTCGTACAGGATCCATTTCTCATCACAAGTCACGATACGGTTCAAAATCCCCTCATTATTGTGGCGATTAAGCAAAGAAACGCAGCAAGCAACGCGTGTTTGTTGGTTTGCTTCAGTCAATTCGTGCGGTACCCACTTTTCGAGTTTTTTAATTTTTCCGATTTGGCGCAAGTGGATAAGTATCGTTTTGTCACTTACGCCGAAGGCTGCTGCTAATTCAGAAGTGGTTTGAGATGGATCCGCTTCCACTATCGCCTTCAATTCTTCGTTATTCACTTGAGTATCAGGTCGTCCACGAGGCTCATTGTGTAAATCGAAATTTCCAGAACGGAAACGTTGAAACCAAAAACGCACCGAATTTGACATGAATTAATTCTTCGAGTCGTTTCTGCAGCACTGGTGCCACGGTGGAACTCGTATTCGTAAATACCGCGAATTTTCAATTTGTCCATAGTTGTTGTTATAGCAATGTTGAAACTCAAACAAATGATGTTAAAACAAATGAAATACGAATTTTAAAACAATATTTTTCTGGCTTAATTTCGAAATAAATTTGAATTTGGAATTCCTAATGAAATGCAAGATATTTGAATTTAAAGTTGCCAGTATTGAAAATCGGCAATTTCATATGTAAGGACCATATTATAGTAAGCCCTAGGTAACCTTTCAAACTATTTTATGAACTATGCTGTTTACTCGTACAGTTTAAGGCCGTACCTAAATTTTCTGGGTTCCAGTGATGCCCCCATTTTAAATAAATCATTTCAAAGAAAACGGAGACATCATTTAAAATTTTGCTACTACCAAGTCCTAGATAACCCTTCAAAGTATTTTATGAACTACTGTTTACAGTTTATAATGAGAACGTTAAGCTTTACTACGCACATTAGCCAAAAGTGGCCGTTTTTCGCAAATGTGCGTAGTAAAGCTTAACGTTCTCACTTTAACCTGAAAACAGTAGTCCATAAAATACTTTGAAGGGTTATCTAGGACTTGGTAGTTGCAAAATTTTAAATGATGTCTCCGTTTTCCTTGAAATGATTTATTTTAAATGGGGGCAGCACTGGACCCCGGAAAATTCAGGTACAGTGAGAACGCTTTCCTAGCATGTTGCGGAAAACGGTCACTTTTGGCAAAAGGCTACGAAAAGCTTAACGTTCTCACTACTGTAAAGTAAACAGTAGTTCATAAAATAGTTTGAAGGGTTATCTAGGGCTTACTAGAGATATATTTTAAATGATATCTCCGTTTCCTTTCAAATAATTTATTTCAAATAGCACTGGACCCCGGAAAATTAATGTATTATTAGGATAAAGGACAATGCCGATTCGACTATAGAAACTGGCGTCTTTTTTTTTCGCGTGGCCACTGACCGTACTTCATCATCATCATCATCATCCCAGCCCTTCTTCCGCCCACTGCTGAGCATAGGCCTCTCTTCGTCGACCATACTTGTTTTTCCTAATAGACAATAGCATAATAAACTAAACTTATTGAAGTGAATACTTCTTTAGGCACGTAGGGCATTTTTTGAGATGGGAAAAACCATTGAACTCGCGACACCGTTACCGTAACCGACATCACCTTGTTCAAGTTTTCACTTCTGCTGCACTTCCCGGCCGGAATGCCACTGTTTTTTTTATGACATAATATACAGGGTTATTTTTAATTAACCGGCAACCTTTTTGGAGCAAGTTCAGTCCGTGATACTGAACCACTTTCCATAAAAACAATTATCGAAAAACGAAAACGAAATTTCGTCCTCCTATACAAAATCCATTTGGTTGAGCGCCGATTTGTATGAAAAGTCGAAATTGTTTTTATATATTCCATAATTGTTTTAATCGAAAGTGGTTCAGTATCACGGACTGAACTTGCTCTAAAATAGTTGCCGGTTAATTAAAAATAACCCTGAACTAACCTCTAAACTCAGTCCGAACCGAACTGAGTTATTGAGGTTAGAAAATGTGAAATGTTCATTGTATTAAGGCAATTTTCGTCATATGGGCGTATATTTCGATTTTTTTTTTATTTTATTTTGACTATTTTACAAGTATTACGAATATCCTCTTAGTTTTCGTTACGAAATTTTCTGCGTACACTCATCATCATGGCCAGACCACTGAGGCGAATTTCCCCCATAGTGCTTCATAACCAAGTCTAAAGACTTGGTTATCTCCTGAGGCTGCTAAACGATCGCTCTACCGTACACGTTGTGCAAGGTATGCAAGCGATCAAAATTTTCATCTTTTCAACAAGCTTTTTCCGTTTCAGTAAAGGTACACAAAAAAGGTAAGATTTGTTGAATTGAGAGGTTTCTTGGATGAGAATTATATTTTTTAATATTTTTTGTTTCTCTAGGGAAAGGGCAGTTGCCCCTCCCTGCCCCCCCCCCCCTCCCCCCCTCTTGGCGACGCCCTTGATAATACATCTTTCCCTGAGGTAAACCAGCCTGTCGTTTAAATCTGTTGGAAGGAAGTCTAACCCGTCTCTGCAGATCGACATGTCGCAGCATGATGAGCGCGCGGCCGGCCTCGTTGCGGAAGGGTCCGCGCTTCACGGGCGAGAACAGAAGCACCCGCAGGTTGCCGCCCACGTCACCGCACACCAGGATGCAATCCTCGCTTGGGTCTTGTTGGAAATGGTAGTACATCGTGCAGATCTGTTCAGTTCAAACGGCAGTTGATGGTGGTCATTGGTGGTGGTGACTTGGAAGTATTTGTCGTTGCAGTTTATGTATGTACCTACTATGTGTATAGGTCTGCATTTATGATATAAAATAAAAATTTCGTATATCGTGCGATTTATCTGTTTAATTTTTAGGGTTCCTTACAAAAATGAGAAAACGGAACCCTTATAGGATCACTCGTGCGTCTGTCTGTCCGTCCGTCTGTCACAGCCAATTTGCTCTGAATTTACTGGACCGAATCAGGTGAAATTTGGTAGAATGTTGTAATCCTATGTATGACCCAAACATATATGTGGAAAGAAAATAAATATTTTTTTAAAATAAGGGTCATTGTCGGGGGACAAATTAGGAAATTAAAAAAAAAAGTTTTGCAAACCTTACCGTGTCATATATCAAATGAAAGGGCTCGTTATGAGGATCTCAAATATATTTTTGTTATTATTGTAAAATGAATAGTTTTAATTTTATTCATGAAAGAAGACGAAAATTGACCATTCCCCCCCCTGATCTCCAGAACTACTAAGCCTAAAATTTTGAAAAAATACAAAATATAGTTCATTGCTTGTAAATTACAGGAAAACCTATAAGAATTCAATCAATTGTACGGAACTATCTGCACGCGAGTTTAACTCGCACTTGGCCGGTTTTTTATTAATAATTAATCTGTATAATTTATTGCATTAGGCTGGATATACATGCCTACTTACACAAAAAAAAAAGGTGAAGCTTAGAGGTGAAGCTTCATCCGTAATACTATACGAAGTAATTAGTTTCCCTCAAAAACGGCAAATACGCGACGTCAGCTGATCAAGCACGCTGTATGAAAATTGTAAGTATCCTGCATGCATGTACTTATGTTCCCAAGAGATAACCGAGGATGGTATCCGGCTCAAGCGAAGGCCGAGAGAGGAATACGCAATAACATTAATAGATGGAACTGCCTCCCCTCCGTGGTCCAGTGGTTAATTAAGGCGTTTGCCATGTGATCCGGGGGTCGTGGGTTGAAATCCAACTTTGAGCATACTTTGGCAAAAGGTATTTCCAGTCTGGTTAGGATATTGCACGCTTGAATCACCTAATTATCCCAATAGAAAGATGATTCCGTGCTTTGGAAGACACGTAAAGCTGAGGGTCCCGAATGCCATATAGCGTTTGTTTCTATCCTAGGAATGGTTCTGGTCTACCCTTTGGAATGCGGAGGTCAGATGGCAACGCGCTCTGTGTAAAAACCAGTAACCTTGTCAAATCGACCTCTGTGGCGCTAATCCGGAGGTTCTGGGTTCGATTCCCAGCCAGGGCAAGTTGGAAAATGGCCTTTTTCAAATTGTCCTGGGTCTTGGGTGTTTATCTTTAGTTATATGTATTTATCATAAAATATGTATCGTTGAGTTAGTATCCCTTAACACAAGTTTAAAAACTTACTTTGAGGGCTAGCTTAATCAGTGTGATTTGTCCCTACCTATATATATTTATATTTAATCACCTAAGTTAGGTAGCGGACCCCGGCGGTGTGCCGGCGGGCTCGGAAGCGGTACCGCTGAGGATGCAACCGGGTGTACGCTCAGATGATGATCAGGTGAAAGGACCTTTGCCTTAGGTATAAAAAAGTACTCCCCATGTACTCCCAGCTGTAGATGACGATCTTGAGCGTGAAAGTCTTGGCTGTGCAGTCGTAGAAGCGGAGGTCACGCTCCGTAGAGCTGGTCACGATGATGTTCACGTCGGGCATGCACACCATGTCCGTCACCCACGTGGTGCGCACCTTCAGCTGAGCTGTCCAACACAACTCAAGTCATTTCAGCAGCTTCACCCATTTAAGCTTTGTCTTTTATTTGTGATGTGATTATGTGATTTAGGGTTTCGTAACCAAAGGGTGCCGACGGGGCCCTATTACTGACACACCGCTGTCTGTCCGTCTGTCCGTTCGTCTATCACAGGGCTCTATAAGAACTCTCAAATAAGAACTAAAAATAAGATAAAGTTAAAAATTAAAGGGGGACATCAAAAATCTTTCCGGACTATCTTTAGGCCTTTGATATAGGCGCAATGGCGTAGCGCGTGGTGAAGAAAAGAAACAAGACTCACGGCTGGAGGAGAAGGCATTCCGGAGCAGTGTCATGTCCAGCGACCACCAGTTGATCATGCCGTCGCGGCTGGCTGTGATGTACGAGCCCTGCATCGGGTCCGTGCTGCGGTCCTACACGACAGCATTCATTTTAATTTTATTGATTTAGGTACACTTGAAAATTTACAAACTATACAACGTGGAAGGGACACCCGTAATAAGTCTAACCACGGTCTATACTAAATAATTATATGAAATCAGGGGACCGCGTTCAGGAGTCATAGAACGTGTTGCGCTAGTGGTGTGATTAAAAAAACGTTTAAGTTACCTACTTTCGTTTCACTTCTGTACAATTTTCCTTAAATAGTTTTGGCACAGAAGACAGTAAGAGTATTACATACAGAACAGAATCTTCTGAGGTCCCGCGCATATAATATGCGTTCCCCGTCCCCGCACCTCTCCCCCGTTCTTGTGCCGCCGTGTGCCACCGTGCACACGTCAATGCGTGTGTGTTGATCCGCTCTCGCCCTTTGACAAGGCGGGGACGGGGAACGGGGATATGCAAGGAACCATAGGAGATTTCGTTCCGTTTATTTATTTATTTATCAAACTTTATTGTCCATAGTAAAAATATACTTTTAACAAATGGCGTTCTGTATGTAATACTCTTACTGTCTTCTGTGGTCTTGGTACCTTCGCGACATCTGGGCAGAAGCATATCCTAGATATGGGATGCCTGTGCTGCGAGCGCATGACGGTGGGCAGGCCAAGGATGGGCGGCTGCAGCGACTCGCGCTGGTTCTCGGGGTCGTTGGCGAAGTAGCCCAGCAGCAGATGCGACACCATCTCGTCCCAGTCGATCTCGCCGTTGCGGTTGGTGTTTATCTTTTCAGAGACAGATAAAGATTCCAATACGTATAGGTGAATCTATATGTCCAATGTGTTGCGGTTGAGTTAGCACAAACTGCTGCGTATTTTTTAACCGACTTAAAAAAAGTACTTATGTCATGCCGTGTGGTTCCCGGCAGAGTAGAATTAGGTCCACTCCAAGTCTTCCTGTGGATGTCGTAGAAGGCGACTTAGGAAACACAAGCTAAACAAGCTTATAAACATCAGTGAGACCTCTCCAACCCGTCTGGCCTGCGTGGAGGGTGTAGGCCAAATCTTCTGGCTGCTCTGGCCAAGTATGGCTTTGGTAGTACAGAGAGGGTCGTGCTCCTGCAGTGGAGACTAAATAAACGGCCAAGTGCGAGTCAGACTCGTACATTCATGTACGAGTCTGACTCGCACGTGATACGGAACCCTTCAGGGTTCCGTACCACCGTACAATGTTTTAAAACGCTTAAGAAACACGTTTCTTGTATGAGGAACCCTAAAAAGAACCTGACGATGATGAAAAAGGAAGAGGCTATCAATTCGGCCCTTATATTTTTTTTTGTATATGTAACGCGGTTTCTTTTCTACTAATTCCATCTCTGACTCATACCTTCAAGAAGAGTATAGTGAACTCCTCGTCATCGTACTCCACGTTAAGCAGAGTGCGCAGCATGTCTCTGAACTCGTTGCGGAGCAGCTTGTTCCTGTAAGCGGCCTGGAAGGCGTCCTTGAGGTTGACCATGTCGGCGATGGTGCACCGCTCGTGCAGTTGCACGTTACGCCAGCGCGTGCGCCCCGCCGGCGTGCTCAGCTCCGACTTCGACTCAATGCTCATCAGCGAACGAGCGTCGCTGTCCGCTAAATTCGTCATTTTAAAAACTAACTCCTATATCCAGTATCCCTATATCAACTAGGAAATTGTGCGATTAAAAAAAATGTTTATTGAATGATTGTTTGCAATTGTGACATGACATTACAATGATGACAATGGTGATCAAAGAGAATATAAATACTTAAATGTATTATGTATTAAGGCCGTACCTGAATTTTCCGGGGTCCAGTGCTGCCCCCATTTTAAATAAATCATTTCAAAGAAAACGGAGACATCATTTAAAATTTTGCTAGCAAGTCTAGATAAGTCCAAGTCCAAAGTGCAAGTCCTAGATAACCCTTCAAAGTATTTTATGAACTACTGTTTACAGTTTGAAGTGAGAACGTTAAGCTTTACTACGCACATTTGCGAAAAACGGCCACTTTTGGCTAATGGGGGCAGCACTGGACCCCGGAAAATTTAGGTACGGCCTTAATGTGTAATGGTGATGAACATAGATACTTTCATCAAGAAGCGATTAAAGTCTAGTTCGTAAAAACCAATAGAGGGAGTAACAAAAACAACCAAAAAGTTGTATCTTATCACCCGAGCTTTGTCTAGCTAGCCTGGGAGAAAAAAGCAGCTAAGTACTAGATATAAATAAAATTCTAACAAAATATAAAACTATTTTACCATCTACTACTGAAACTATTTAATGGGAAGGTTCCGTCCGTGGCACAGGTTCATCGACCGCCGCCGCTAAGCAGTGACACCGCTTTAGTCGAAATCACAACTGTACAACACAACATACACAAAATCATTGCACTAATAATAAACCCAAAAACATTACCCTCGTTCTCACGCAGTCGGATAAAAACAAAACATAAATGGCATCACCGTTACACTATGCTAGACACAATTATAAAGTAAGACGTCAATGTCAAATTGTGACAGTGACGTTTAAAAGGAGACAAATAAACATAACCTAAAAACTCAAGTCAAGACTCAGAAGTTTAGTCATTATTTTAAAATTTAATAGCGCAAAATGTTTTTAACACTAAAACTATTGTCTAACAAACATCCGTCATTCATAGCGCGCACCGTGTTCGTGAAGAACAACAATGTAGATGACGCCTGCAGGCTGGTCAACAGGATACTCGGCAAGGAAGGCCTCTTGGAGCAGTACAGGCTTACTAGATATTACGAGAAACCCTTTCAGGTCAGTCGAAAGCGTCAAAGAACACATTTCAAAAGAAATTTAAGATCATCCTAGGTCTTAGTTTGGATAGTCCTGTGGATGCTTATAAATATTTAGTTAAAACCTCTGTGTAAATTAAGATTTTTCTCCAACTAAACAATTGCCATTAGGCAATATTATATTTTAGGAGTTATCCTATATTTAGGACCACCAATTTCTGTGTGTGCCTATTACTTTTGCACATGCACCATTTTGTGGCTATCAGAAAGCTGACTAAATTATGTGGATACAATGGATTTAAACTTAATATTCTAGGCTTTTACGATCTGCGCGGGAAGAGAAGCAGTTAGTACATTCTAAGTTTTTTCTTTTCTCCCAGACTAGCATGGATAATATGCTGGTGATTGTTCATAAAAAAAAAGTAGACTACCTTTTAGAATAATAAAACAATGCAGGAAACCTCTGGTAAATAACATGCATTCCAGACGCGGCGCCGCATCAACCACGAGCGCTGCAAAGCTGTCTACAATGAGGACATGGAGCGCAAGATACAGTTTGTTCTGAGAAAGAACCGCCATGAACCATTCCCAGGCTGTCACTAACTTTATTTTGTTTTTATTTATTATAAAGGGTGTCCAGCGGAAAATTTTGTTTTTTAAACTTAAATAAAAAACATATTATTAAACTCAAAATATTTATTGTATTTTTAAAACAAAGCACGTTTGCGGATTTTATTTTTTTAAAATAATGTCCTCCAAGTGACGTCCATTTCGCTCAACACACTCTTGTAAGCGAACCCTCATATTGGCGAATACGCGCGAACACAGTGCTTGGGGGATTGCATCAATTTCACGCCGGATATTTTCTTGTAGGGCAGATATGGTGCGGGGATTATTACAGTACACTTTGGACTTGAGGTATCCCCACAAGAAAAAATCACAGGGCGTCAAGTCAGGCGATCGTGGTGGCCAGGCTATGTCTCCGTACTTGCTTATTAATTTTCCAGGGAAAATGTCCCTTAACTTCGACATGGACACCCTGGAAGTGTGCGGGGTTGCCCCATCTTGCTGGAAATGTGTCCTATTGTTGCGTCCTGGAAAAACTTGCAATTGCGGCACTAAAAACTCATCAATCATGCGGCAGTATACAGAGGAATTCACAGTTTCCCCCTGATTAAAAAAATACGGTCCGATTATTCCTTGAGCTGAGATGGCGCACCATACTGTGGTTTTAGGGCAGTGCAAACTTTTCTGATGACGTTCTCTTGGGTTGTTGGGATTCCAGTAACGCATATTTTGCTTGTTTACGTAACCCCCGATGTGAAAATGTGCCTCATCGCTGAACAATATGTTTCCAAGTGTTCTGGGGGTTCGAAACCGTTGCAAAGCCGTTCTGGCGTACCTTTCCCTTGAAACATAATCGTTCTCATTCAATTTTTGGACAATTTGCATTTTATAGGGATGAAGCTTTAGTTTTTTTTTCAAAATCGTATGCACAGTTGACTTCTTAATGCCTGTAGAGGCGGCAATCTTTCTTACTGATTTCCTTGGATTTCTAAGAATTTCTTGACGCACCTGTATCACTCGTTCTGGTGTTGCTGCCGACGTAGACGGTCCTGGTGGCGGCCTATTGATCATTGTCCCTTCTTCTCGAAATCTTTGCACCCACGTTCTGATAAGCTGCGTACTCGGACCATCGCTTAATCGCCGAATGTTGTAATGCAAACAAAAAGCACGACGCGCTCGAATAGGCGAATTGCCGTTCATCAAATATTGTTCCACCGCATACGCGCGGTGCGCGCCCGACCAATGACTCATGGCGACTGACAAATCCGCAGAAACGTCGCTTCTAACGCCACCCCCTCCGCAGCTCTAACCCCGCTAACAAATGAGTAACGTTTATTTAAAGTTGAAAAATTCCCGCTGGACACCCTTTATATAGAATATTATAGGTAGAATAAATAACTTAATCTAATTATTATATATTTTATTTGTCGACCTCTGTGGCCTAGTGGTCATCATGCCAAGCTGTCACACCGAAGGTCCCGGGTTCAATCCCTGGTCAGGTCAAAATGGAAAATCATCTTTTTTCAGATTGACCTAAGTCTTGGATGTTTATCTATGTATGAATTTGTTATAAAAATTTAAAATAGTATCGTTGAGTTGATATCTCATAACACAAATCTCAAACTTACTTTGGGACTAGCTCACTCTGTGTGATTTGTCTGTATACCTGCTCGTTTATTACCAAAATATTTGACTTTAATTATGTGTAACAGTATTTAAAAAAATATTTAGAATGAGCTAGACCCCATACTTTTATTATGATGATAGATACAATCAATATGAAAAAGATCAAATTTCGGAGTAGCACAGCTGAGGATAAAACTGAAAATGTGCTAAGATGAAGGGACAATGTAGTGCATAGGTCATCATCATCTGAATCTGAATCTGAATCTGTTCCTATAGCCTAGGTGATTTAACAAGGCTACTGGTTTTTACACAGAGCAACTGCTGTCTGACCTGTGCAACCCAAAGGGTAGACCAGAACCAATCCTAGGATAGGTATATACAAATGCTAGATGGAGTTCGAGATACAGCTTTACGTGCCTTCCGAAGCACGGAATCATCTTTCTTATCATCATTATAACTATCCTAACTTGACTGGAAACAATTTTTCACAAAGTATTGGGATGGACCAGTGGGATTTGAACTCACAACCTCTGGGTCACAAGGCAAACCCCTTGACCTCTGGACCACCGGAGCAGTCAGTGTATTGCATAGATGTACTACTCTGTGTAAAAAGTATCGGGAATATGTCAATAAAAAGACCTGCGTAAAAGAGGTCGTTCTAATTTTTTTACTGCATGTTGGTAGCACTGTACTGATTTAGCGCGCAAAATTTGAGCGGGATCTGTCATTTAATTTGTTTTAAACTACACTTTTTGTTGGTCATAGTTTTGAGTTCTCGGCGATTTTTACAATGGAAAATATTGTTGAACAAAGAGTGTGCCTTAAATTTTGTGTTTCGAATGATATTTCATGTGGTGAATCACTAAAAATGTTGCGAAATACCTACGGCGAATCGTGTATATCGAAAACAAGGGCTTATGAATGGTATAAGGCTTTTAAAGAAGGCCGAGAAGTAGTAGTAGACTTGCCTCGTTCTGGTAGACCTTCAACCGCTACGACCAAAGAAAACATCGACAGAATCAAGAAGCTAGTGCTCGAAAATCGACGTATGAGTCTGAGAGAGTTGGCTAGTGAGGTAAACATATCTTTTAAGTCCGTCCACAACATTCTTATTGACATTTTAGGCATGAAACGCGTCGCCGCTCGACTAGTTCCGAAAGAGCTCAATTTCGTTCAAAAAGCGCAGCGAAAGCATGTCGCTGAAGACATGGTTTCCCGAGCTTCTACGGATCCGACCTTTATGAAACGTATAATAACTGGCGACGAGACATGGGTTTATGAGTACGACATGCAAACAAGCCAACAGTCTTCAGAATGGCGTCTCGAAAACGAGCCGAAACCCAAAAAACCGCGGCAAAGTCGCTACAAAATCAAGGTGATGCTGACAGTTTTTTTTGACTACCGTGGTGTGGTTCACTCCGAATTCCTTCCTGAGGGAGAAACAGTGAATAAAGAATATTATTTAGGCGTCATGAAGCGTTTGCGTGAGAGTATCCGCCGAAAACGTCCAGATTTGTGGCAACACAACTCATGGATGCTGCACCATGATAATGCACCATCACACACAGCCATTATAGTGAAAGAGTTTTTAGCAAAAAATTCAACAAAAGTTCTCGACCAAGCACCGTATTCACCTGATATGGCTCCGTCTGACTTTTTTTTATTTCCCAAGTTAAAATTACCACTTCGAGGAAAACGTTTTGAGTCGATAGAAGCCATAAAAGAAAATTCGCTGAATGAGCTAAAGGCCATACCGCAAATAGCCTATGAAAAATGTATGGAAGACTGGGTGAAGCGTTGGAGATGTTGTATTGCAAGCGTGGGGCCTACTTTGAAGGCGATAAAATAAATTTAGATGAATAATTTGTATTTTTTGTTTTATTGACAAATTCCCGATACTTAGTACACAAAATGTATATGCAGTGTTGTGCATAGGTATCCGAAGAAAATTTTGTCAGTCTGTCTAATGTGATGGATAAACTAAAGAATATAAAATAAAATAAAAGATATATTATCATGGTTATCACATAAAATAATATAGATACTTGGCAAAATATTTACAGAATAGATACAAGAGTATTGTCATAGCTTAAAAAATAACCTAAGTCTTCTTGTGTTGTGTTATCAAATTTAGTTATGATACACATCGAAAATAACTAAATTTTTATTTTATTTATTTATAAAATTTTATTGTTCCGAAGTAAAAATATACTTTTAACAAATGGCGGACTTAATGCTAAGAGCATTTTCTCCCAGTCAACCATAGGGATAAACAGAAAAATTATGCGGCGCAAAAAAGTAATACAATATACATAATAAAATATTACTATATAATATACAATACATAATATCAAAATGAATATCTACTTACACACTACATACTCGTACATACCATTATAGATATACATTCATATAACTAGCTTATGAAGAGTAGACCTGACTGATGATGACTTTATGAAGAAAGGGAGTTCAAAAGGTGGGCATGGACTTTCCTTTTGAAAGAGAATTTCGTCGAAATTTCTCTGATGTCAATGGGTAAAGCATTCCAGAGCCGTGACGCTTGAAGGGAAAATGAATTGGACATAAAATTTGTCCGAAAAAGTGGGATAAAGAGCTGACATGTCTCATTAGAACGAAGTTGTCGATCATGGGTGTCTGAAAGATGATTGAATTTACATTTTATATATTCAGGGTAGTAAGGATTTGAAATAATAGAAAAGAGAGTACACATTAACCGAAGTTCCCTGCGTTGACGGATAGGAAGCCAATTAAGTTCTGAACGATAAGAGGACACATGATCATATTTTCAAAGACAGAAGATAAAACGAATGCAGTTATTAAGAAGTCGATCAAGTTTATTAAGAAGATCTACATTGAAAACAGGATAACACACATCAGCATAGTCAAAGATAGGAAAAATTAAAGCCTGGACAAGTAAGATCTTTGTTTTAAAAGGTAGAAAATTCCTAAGACGATTAAACTGCTGAAAGCTAACTGTAATTTTACGACTGATTGCAGCTATATGAGTGGTCCAGCCAAGCGTGGAGTCGATGTTTAATCCGAGGTTTTTTACAGAGTTGCACCAAGGTATTATACCGTTATTGAAAATTACAGGTTGGATCGTATTAGTGTCACTCTGTGCAACTTGTCTCGAACTACCAACAATTATAGCCTGACACTTAGAGGGGTTAACTTTAATACCAAACTCGCAAGATCAGTTCTTAATTGAAGACAAGGCAAAATTAATGGTAGCAACACACTTGTTGATATCCTCTACAGGCGACTGAGCATAAATTTGGAGGTCGTCAGCATAAAAATGGTGAGAGCAACCAATCGCAGAGGAAACAAAATTTATAAAAAGAGAAAAAAGCAAGGGTGATAAAATACCACCCTGTGGTACACCTAAAGAGAGCGTTATCCAGTCCGACAGGGCACGGTCCATTCGAACTGAATGCTGTCGGTCGCTTAGATAAGCTGAAAACCAATCCACCACTGAAGACGAGAACTGCAGATGACTAAGTATGGCAAGGAGAATATCGTGATCAACCATATTAAAAGCGTTAGAAAAATCGATGAGAACAAGAATGGTGACCACCGTATTCTCCATGCCCAATCTTAAATCTTCAGTGACTTTAACCCTTAAATGCACTAGTTTTTATTTTTAACTGAATTAAATATATATTGTCTTTTTTTGCGCTATATTTCACTGGAAAAATATTAAAAAAAATATATTTTTTAAAATTTACATGGTGTTTTAGACCAAAAATAGTGTTGCAGCACAGTTACAACACAGTGCCTATCTGTATATCATCAGTAAGTTACCCCATGAAGGCACAATAAAAAAGAAAAGTATTAGTTTTAAATTTGTTTTTATTGATCTTTATTTAGGTTGCGACATGGTATTGACGAAAACAATTATTTTTTACTATAACAGAAAATCCCACACTTTCTACACATCGTCTGAGTGTACCCTTTACAAGAAGGATACTTGCAGCTTCCTCTATCAAACCACATCGGCCAATAAACAACATTATCTAAACGAACGTCTTTACTGGGTGCTGTTTGTCCAGGATCTTTCTTCTTTATTTTTAGGATTTTCTTCTCCAATGAAGGAAATCCAAGAAATAAGGAATAAATAAGTAAATTTTATGAAAAAAGGATTAGAAGTTTGATTTTGTGCTGAATACATACTTAATGCTTTAATGGTCAATTATATTTCGTATGTAGCCATCGAAAAAATACGTAAAGAACTTGTAAGGTGGTCTAAATCCATGATTTCTTGAGGATTTTATATGCTTCCTAACAGCTTCGAGGTACTTCTACTCGTATGTTACCTTTCTTCCACAAAAGATTACGACTTACCCTGTGTCTTTTTCGTGAAGGATCTGGATCTTCAGCATCACCATCTAGTTGCTCTTCTTCATCCAAAATTTTGTCTCCAAGATCTCGTGAAATAGATTAGATTTTCATAAAATCTAGCTTAGTCGTTAATTTCACTACCTACCACCCCTTATCATACCTATCACCTACCAATATCCTCCAAATCATTCTCTGACATATTAGGTCCTTACATATGAAATTGCCGATTTTCAATACTGGCAACTTTAAAATCAAATATCTTGCGTTTCATTAGGAATTCCAAATTCAAATTTATTTCGCAATAAAGCCAGAAAAATATTGTTTTAAAATTCGTATTTCATTTGTTTTAACATCATTTGTTTGAGTTTCAACATGGCTATAACAACAACTATGGACAAATTGAAAATTCGCGGTATTTATGAATACGAGTTCCACCGTGGCACCAGTGCTGCAGAAACGACTTGAAGAATTAACGACGTGTATGGACCAGGCTCCGCTAACGAACGAACGGTGCGTTTTTGGTTTCAACGTTTCCGTTCTGGAAATTTCGATTTACACAATGAGCCTCGTGGACGACCTGATACTCAAGTGAATAACGAAGAATTGAAGGCGATAGTGGAAGCGGATCCATCTCAAACCACTTCTGAATTAGCAGCAGCCTTCGGCGTAAGTGACAAAACGATACTTATCCACTTGCGCCAAATCGGACAAATTAAAAAACTCGAAAAGTGGGTACCGCACGAATTGACTGAAGCAAACCAACAAACACGCGTTGCTTGCTGCGTTTCTTTGCTTAATCGCCACAATAATGAGGGGATTTTGAACCGTATCGTGACTTGTGATGAGAAATGAATCCTGTACGACAATCGGAAGCGATCATCACAATGGCTTGACCCTGGAGAACCGGCAAAACCTTGCCCTAAGCGAAAACTGACCAAAAAGAAGATTCTGGTTAGTGTTTGGTGGACCAGTGCTGGTGTTATCCACTACAGCTTCTTGAGATCAGGCCAGACGATTACTGCAGACTTGTATTGCCAACAATTGCAAACAATGATGGAAAAGCTCGCCATTAAACAACCGAGACTGATGAATTGCTCTAGCCCACTGCTCCTTCAGGATAACACTAGACCACACACTGCACATCAAACGATCGCCAAGTTAGAGGAGCTGCGACTGGAACCTCTGCGTCACCCACCATACTCTCCAGATCTTGCCCCAACCGATTACCACTTTTTTCAAAATTTGGATAACTAGTTTTTTTCTTTTCGACTCTCGCTCCCAGGATTTTTTTTCCAAAGGCACAGAATACATAAGAGTCAAACAGAATGGTCTCTCACAGCGTCTCCCGCAAATTGGCGTCCCCGCACCTCTCCCCCGCACTTTGTGAGCTTTGACGGCTCCAAACCAGGGTTTAATTACTAGCCGCACGCAATACGCGACGTGTGTTGTCTTGAGAACTGTCAACCAATAGTAACCATCATGGTGAAAAGGTGCGCGTATAATAATTGTTTATCCACCCAATACTCTAAAGAACGTATATTTCATACATTTCCAAACGATGAAAACAGGTAAGCAAAGCAACAATATAATTTCACGTTATTACCCAGCAACCATCTTAATATATATACCCTTCTCGCTCTCTCGCATTGGCGGGAGATACACAAGAGCGAGATTGTAACATTACCGGATTGCTAATAAGCAATCCGGTAATGTTACATAGGCTCCTCGCTCACAGGTAATCACATAGGTACACGCCATCTGCGTGTACCTATGTGATTAGATTTCCGCGGGTTATAGTGCTAAATGCCATTGTTGACAATGACAACTTGACATGCTGTTCGTATAAGCGTGATAAACATTTTTATTGAATTTATTCATATAATTACCGTATAGTTTTGCGCCGAATATGCAAATTACTATATTACAATAGTGAATTAGTGAAATAAGTGCGTTACATTATAAATGACTCAATAATAATCAGTAAAGTGAACTAATGGTGAAATGGACCATGGACATAATGAAAAATATTTGTGAAGTGATTATGTAGCTGTTTCCGACTTTCCTGTAACATTTAATACATATAAAACAGAATATTTTTTACGTCATAGTGTTCGCAAATCTTCCGGTATGGAAAAATATAATCGTAAATATGTCGAACTCGTTAGTAGGTAAGTATTAAAATAATTCTGTGGTGCGACCCTAAGTATAAAACTCACACATCGACGTGTGTACAGATAAATTGTTTCGTTTGTAGTAGTAGTAGGTATATATGTTACTCTGAATCAATGGAGTCATACCAGTGCCAAAGGTATCAATGATCTGCCTATAAAATGGCGGAAGTGTATCGATAACAACGGCGCATACTTCGATTGATTAAATAATAATTTCATTAAAAAAAACTTGTTTCACTTTTTTGATACTGAACGGCAATTTCATATGTAAGGACCTAATATATAAACGCCTCAAATAAACTTCTTTCCGAGTATCAGACACCACATTTTTGTTGGGTGTCCTACTTAGCCAGAAACGCGCAATGTTGCTTTGCAACAGTCTTATTTTATTCAAAATTTTAAACTTTTTTAAAATTATTTTGCAAATAGATATAAAAAATTTAAAATTGAATATATTATGCATACGTATGATTTATTTCAAAGCCTTACCTCGATGTTTTAAGTAAATATTGACCACTAAACTTTCAATAAAATCGACACTCGGTATGTTTAGCAAAACTACCCGCCAAAACTATTTATTTGACAAATAAATATTCAAATAGTTTTGCCAATTTGTTTATTTGGTATTCTACTAATATTCTAAGACACTCAAAATAATTACTTAGGGTTATACGATGAAAAAAATTAAAATAATTACTTAGGGTTATATGATGAAAAAAATTAAAATAATTACTTAGGGTTATATGATGAAAAAATTGAGTGTTGCAAATTTACAACACGACGCATTTAAGGGTTAAGGAGTGCAGTAGCAGTACTGTGGCCAGGTGGATAACCGAACTGTAGAGGGTTAGGCTTCAATCTTATAGGATTTATTTCTGCTGACGGGGGGAGGGGGGGGGGGTACAAGTACGATATAGGATTTTTCAAATTTGCCGCCTCATTATAAACGGAGGGAGGGAGGGAGGAGCGCATACAAATAAGAGTAGGAGTTGCCGCCCTTAACCAGTCGCTATTTATATATTTATTATTACCTGTGACCCCCCCCCCTGCCCAAAAACGCCCCCTGTAGCCCCTTTGTATCTGGCACCCTGGGCGGTCGCCCGACCGAGACCCTACCCTAACGCCGCTACTGCTTGCTCGTAAAGTGGATCTAATTTCACCGGTTTTAGATATACTCGTAAAACGCATGTTATAAACGCAAATAGTGAAGTTATATTCTATAACCGCACTATTTGCTATTTAGAGGTACTTACGTGCTGATTCATCACAGTTTTATGGTTGACTTTATTTTAAATCAAAAAAATCACTTTATTAGGTACTTAGGTACTTTTCCTCGCAAGTGTGTTGAAAACGTCGTACGATATACTCGTACGTGCGTATATTGGTTAATCACATTCGGCTCTGGCTGAAATTCCGCCTCGTGTGTTATAACCACCATAACGCACTTATATCGTAATGTTCTATAATATACCAATGACGGGGTCCCAGTTGATAATGCTGTCCATTCCACACGTGATGACGACCTTGAACAGCGGGTTGTACAGGATCTTGGCCACGGCGCGCGAATGTGGGAACCCGTCCTGCGATATACTCGTACGAGCTTATTTAAAAAAAAAAAAAATTAACAATGTTAAGGATTCGTGACGTCACCAACGGGCGACGGTGCGGGGCGAGCGGAGAAGTGCGCAGACGCACCCAATCATTACGATATCGGCGGTACTTCGATGCGCTTCAAAATCATCACCGAAAGCACAGCGCACAAACTGTCCTATTTTGTATCAACAATTGTATAACGAAAATTGGAAAAAAAACTATTTTACAACAGCAAGGAGTTGGCCTTCATTACGTCTCCAACATATGGTGACCCCGACGTGATCGACGTGATCAACGTGATACGACGTGATGTGGAGCTAGTCCTCGGAAGCCAAGAAACTGGATAGGTACTCGAATCGAGTCTGAAGCTGCATCGCTGACGTGAGAACAAAAGAGCTGAGGCATAAAATCCAGGTGTATCGGTTGGCGAGGACATCCCGTGCCAGTACCTACACAGGCGGAAGGACGAGGATATATGCGTGATTTCTTTGATTTTCGTTCGTCGGTTTGTGGGCCAATCAAACAGTGTTTGCCAAGTCATAACGCCATTTGGAAGTGCCTGCCAGGGGTGGTTTTGTGTCCTAGGTTACCTAATTTTCTAGCTGCCTTAGACGGCAGTAGTAACCCGTAAGTACTTTCCACATAGTATTTACCTATATAAGCATCAATCTGAAGTGCAAAGTGCTAAGACTTATTTTAAGTCCTAGGTTACCTATCTATTTTAGCTTTTAAAAGCTAGTAACCTACTTCACTTTCATTTCCAATCTTTATTCATCATAAATTCTCATTCATTAACAACATTAATTGCTATTTTGTCCTGCAAACATAATAAATTAAAGTTAAATTCTCGATAAAAAGTATAACCCTACTAAATTAATAAGTTGTTTTTTCAAAAGTTATTCCAACAGATTCCAGGTTCGTTGTCGCCACTGCCGGCCTCTTAGATTCCGCCGGGTTATAATTGCAAGTTGCATTTTGCCTACCTACATCGTAAACGCCGAGTGACTGCGTCGAGCGTCGTAGCGGTAATCTGTTGCGAGTACATTGCCGCTTCGCAGTACATTGCGGGTGACTTTTGTGGTTTGAAATTTTACTTATATTTTTTTGTTTTTGTATTTTATTGGTCACGGTTGGTTCATTGCTTGCTCTTGATATCACTGATACAATTATTAAAATTTTTGATGACTACTAAAATTATTAAAAATCATTGAAATAAGTAATTAATTATTGTTGTTGTAATTATCGATGATTATTTTAATTATCGATAATTATTTTAACTGTCAATAATTATTTTAAGTAAGTCGATAGTTCGAGCCTTCAAGGCTTCACCCATTTGAAGTTCGAACTTCCAAAGCTTTACCCATTGAGATAGGTAACAATTATACATCTATTAAACTTTTGATTATTGTTGGAATTGTTAATAATGTCGGAAACTAAGGAAACGTTAACGGATACTAAAGACAAAATAAAAGAACTTAACCAACAAAGAGGTACGATTAAGGCTAGACTTACTGTTTTTCAAAAATATGTCGATAATTTACGTAAACTTGATTCAAAACAAATAGATTCTATTGTTATTGGAGAATTACAATTAAAATTAACTCGCATACAAGAATTGTTGCCAACTTTTGATGAAGTACAAAATAAAATAGAATGTTTGGTATCAGATATGGATTCTCAAATGGAAGAACGTGACTCCATTGAGACTAGTTTTTGTAAAATTATTTCTGTTGCCCAAAATATTATCGAAACTTTTGGTAAATCGCAAAAGCCTGAGTATCAGAACAACATTCAAAGTTCTTGTCATGGTTCAGGCTCGTGTGGTACTCATAATCAGTTAAATGTTAAACTACCTACAATAAATTTACCTACTTTTGACGGTAATCATTTAAAATGGTTGGAATTTAGGGATACTTTCCAATCATTAATACATAATAATGAGTCCTTACCTGCTATAAGTAAATTTCACTACCTTCGTAATTCGTTGGAGGGTGGCGCATCAGTAGTGATAAAATTAATAAGTTTTACTTCAGATAATTATGAGTTGGCTTGGTCAACTTTGTGTGAGCGTTTCAACAATAAAAGAATACTCATAAATAATCACACTAAGGCTTTGTTCAATTTTGAGGCCATCTCGAGGGAATCTTATAAGTCAATTCGTTATATGGTTGATTATTATTCCAAAAATCTACGATCTTTGGAAGATTTAGGTGAACCGGTCCAGTATTGGTACACAATGGTCATATATATAATGGCTTCAAAACTAGATGCCGCCACTAGTAGGAAATGGGAAGAACACAGAAACACATTAGAATTGTCGCCTAAACTTGTTGAATTTTTCGAATTCCTCGCTGATGTCTTGGAGACCATCCAGTATAGTCGTTTTGATTCAAATAGATCAGAGAAGAATACTACAAAGGATGTTTCTAAATCTACAAAGTCATTTATTATAAACAATAACTCGAATCATAAAAATTGTATTGTTTGTAAACAAAGTCACTTTCTGTATATGTGTGATAAATTTAAAACTATGTCGTTGAGTGAGAGAATTTCATTTGTAAATAAACATAAACTATGTGCCAATTGTCTCCGGGTTGGCCATCAGGTCTCTCAGTGTCGTCTGGGTCCCTGCAAAATCTGTAAAAAAAGGCATAACTCGTTATTGCATAAGTCATCTGATGATGATAATAATAGTAAATCATCTAACTTACCTTCAAATCCAGAGGATGCTCCCATTGCATCTCCATCATCTAGTGTCGCTTTGTCCGCTAGGGTTCCTAATCAAGTACTATTGTGCACTGCAGAAGTTGAGTTGGTAGATGTCAAAAGTAATAGATCTGTTCTTGCTAAGGCGTTGCTTGATAATGGTAGCCAGTCCTCTTTCTTAACTGAAAAAATGCAAAAGAATATGAATATTTCTTGTTCTCGCACTCATCCAATATCAGTATGTGGTGTTAATAATACAGTCACTAGTACAGTTAAATTATGTGATGTACAAATCAGGTCGCGAATAAATGATTTTTCTATTAATGTTAGCTGTTTGGTAATCCCGCAAATAACTAGTAATTTGCCAAATGTTCCAGTTGATGTATCAAAATTACATCTTCCACCTAATATTCAGTTAGCAGACACAAAGTTCTTCCAACCTTCTGAAATTCACATATTGCTCGGTGCTGATGTGTTTTGGGAGATCGTCATGTCTAATCAAATTAAGTTAAGTTTAACTCAACCAATATTACATGAATCTAAGTTTGGCTGGCTGGTTGCTGGTCCTATAGCCATTCCGTCTAATTTAGGTTCCAAAATTCAATGCAACTTCTCTCAAGAGATAAGAGATTCTCTTGCAAAATTTTGGGAGCTTGAAGAGCTGCCCGAATCGACAAAATTATTGTCCAAAGAAGAAGAGGAGTGTGAATCTCACTTTCTTCAAAATTATAGACGTCTCCCAGATGGAAGATTTTGTGTCAAACTTCCGTTACGTGAAAATCCAGAAGAAGTACTTGGTGATTCATATCCTGTTGTTCGAAAACGCTTCTTTAACTTAGAAAAACGATTAACTAAATTGAATCTTAAACAAGGTTATTCAGATTTCCTAAAGGAATATGAACAATTAGGACATCTGACAGAGGTGTCTCGTCCTTCATTCGGGTATTATATACCTCATCACGCAGTCATGCGCGAGCAAAGTGAAACTACTAAATTAAGAGTCGTCTTTAATGCTTCCTTTAAAACTTCTAATAAATCACTAAATGAAATAATGCTAGTTGGACCCACAATACAGGATGATTTGTTTTCGATTCTTTTGAGGTTTCGTCAAAATCTTTATGTCGTTACAGCAGATATAGAGAAAATGTACAGGCAAATAATCGTTGACGAATCCCAACGTCACTTGCAATTAATTCTTTGGCGAAATGATGAGTCGCAACCTCTAAAAGTACTACAATTGAACACAGTTACATATGGAACTGCATCAGCTCCATTTTTGAGTACTCGTTGTTTAATTCAACTTGCTAATGAATGCACAAATGAAAAAATTGCTAACGTCATACGTCATGATTTTTACGTTGACGATTTAAATTTAGGTTCTAACTCAAAAAGTGATCTTAAATGTATAGTAAAGGGTGTCATAGAAAAATTAAACGAAGGTTGTTTTCCATTGCGCAAGTTCCGCACTAATGTGCCTGAAATATTTGACGATCTTAGTATAGATAATCAGACTCAAGATTTTTGCAAGGAATCAACAGTTTTGGGTTTAAAATGCCACGAATGATGTACTTCAATTTTCTACAAATTTTGAAAAAGCGTCCAAAATTACAAAACGCAATATTTTATCTACGTCTAGTAAACTATTTGATCCACTCGGTTTATTGTCTGCGTGTACCATTACGCCTAAAATTATTTTACAACTATTGTGGCCTTTGAAATCTGATTGGGACGACCCAGTCCCCGATGAGATCAAAGCCATGTGGGAGTCATTTATTCATGATCTCACCTATTTGACAAATATTCAAATTCCTAGATGTGTTTTATCAGACAATTCACTTAATGTTGAAATTCATTGCTTCACAGATGCCTCTCAAAAGGCATATGCTGCTTGCATCTATATAAAGTCCAATGATCAAGTTAAATTATTATGTGCAAAATCTAAAGTAGCACCTTTAAAACCAGGTACAACTATACCAAGACTGGAATTATTGGGAGCACTTCTTGGTGCGCGGCTGCATTCCAAAGTGGTGAATTCACTCAGAGTTTCGGTTTCAAGATCAATATTTTGGTCAGATTCGACGATCGTGTTGGGCTGGCTCAAAACTCAACCTAAGAGTGGCGACCCTGCCACGACTCACCGCTGATGAACTAGAACAATCACTATCGGTCTTAGTTAAACAATCTCAGAATGAATCTTTTTCAGCAGATATTCATTCACTGTCCACTACAAAATCCCTTAACTCAAAATCCAATATTTTATCATTGAGCCCATTTCTTGACGAAAATGGACTACTTCGTGTAGGAGGTCGTATACAGAATGCCTCCCATTGTTCATACAATAAAATTCATCCAATGTTAATAGATTCAAAACACATTTTCACAAAACTTTTATTTGAAAGCGAGCATCTGCGACTACTTCATTGTGGTCCGCAGCAATTATTGAGCTCTATTCACCAACGATTCTGGCCTATTGGTGGCAGAGCATTGAGTACAAAAATTGTATTTAAATGTATTAAATGTAAAAGATTTAAAGCTCAACCATTTCAACCATTAATGGGTAACTTACCATCTCCTCGTGTCAATCCTGCTCCACCGTTTGAGACGTGTGGAACAGATTTTGCGGGCCCTTTCTTAATTTCAAATCGTAAGGGTCGTGGCTCACGCACTAGTCAATGTTACCTTTGTATATTCGTATGTTTTTGTACTAAAGCGGTTCACTTAGAGGTGGTGAGTGACCTAACCACTAACGCTTTTATTTTATGCTTGCGTCGATTCATCGCTCGTCGTGGTAAACCTAAAACCATTTACTGCGACAATGGTAAAAATTTTGTAGGAGCGAGCAATGAACTGGCCAGATTAGTAAAAGCAAATGATCAAACCATCGGCAATTACGCGTCTAGTGAAGGTGTAAAATTCATGTTCAGTCCGGCGCATATTCGCCGAATTTCGGGGGAATCTACGAGGCGGGCGTAAAATCGGCAAAATATCATTTAAAAAGAATTGCAGGCAACACTAGTCTTACTTTTGAAGAATTGTCCACATTGTTTGCCCAAATTGAGGCCATTATGAATTCGCGTCCATTATCGTCCATATCTTCGGATCCCTCGGACTTAAATCCACTTTCACCTGGGCACTTCCTAATTGGTCGGCCTCTGACAGCACTGCCTGCACCAAACTCCGAACCGCTTGGCGTCAACCGGTACCGTCTAATTGAACAGCTACGACATCAATTTTGGAAAAGATGGAGCAAAGAAGTTCTTTCCACGCTACAACAACGTGTAAAGTGGCGCACTAAGGGCCACAACGTCAAGGTCGGAGACCTCGTCCTGGTGAGAGACGACAACTTGCCGCCGTTGCAATGGCTGATGGGACGAGTCTTACAACTTTATCCTGGCGAGGATGGTGTCACTCGAGTGGTCGACGTCGTGACAAAGAAAGGATGTTTCCGAAGGGCAATCACAAGGTTGTGCCCAATAATAGAATCCCAGGAGCCTCTTGAAAGCAGTCCTTTCAAGGGGGGGGAGGATGTTAAGGATTCGTGACGTCACCAACGGGCGACGGTGCGGGGCGAGCGGAGAAGTGCGCAGACGCACCCAATCATTACGATATCAGCGGTACTTCGATGCGCTTCAAAATCATCACCGAAAGCACAGCGCACAAACTGTCCTATTTTGTATCAACAATTGTATAACGAAAATTGGAATAAAAACTATTTTACAACAGCAAGGAGTTGGCCTTCATTACGTCTCCAACATACAATAAACAATTTTATGAACAAAAGGAAGTAATTTATTTTGTTGAATCAACTGAATTAACATACATCACCTGCATATTTATTTTAGGTGCATATCACGTTACTAAGCATATCGTTTTTATATACAGGTGGATTTGAATTCGCTGGCCTTGAACTCTTATGTATTCTGTCTGTGGCCTTTTTTTTTTTTTTTTTGACGCGGAGAAAATCCCTTCGGATACCTTACCGGTTACGGGACACCGGTAAGGTTATGTGGTGTTACCACTAAAAACTCCGCGGTGTCACCTCTCAGCCGCTATCGGCCGGTGCCGTGTGCTTCTCATGCTCCACAGCCCCGGCGCGGCCGGCCGCTATCTCAGCGGCCCCGGCTCGCCAACGGCCTCACAGCACCCTCTGCTGAATCAGAGGGGCCGAAGAAACCGTCGCGTTGGCCTCTCGGCCCGACAAGAACAGGCGCGCTGACACGCACACGCGCCTGCTTTCCACTCCGGAGGGCTGTCCGTTGGACGATGGAATCCCGTTTCCACCGTCCAACCAGCCCTCATAATTTGGGGCCTGCAGAAGCAGGCCCTGCCCCAGTCCACCTGACGGTGACCAGGGCCCACCAAGCCGGCCGCAGGGGATAGGGAGAGCGGCAACGTAACACCGACACTCCTCTTTCCCTGCGGCCCCACCGTTGCCGTGCCAAGCGCCACGGCCGCGCTTGGTCGCGGAGGATAGGGCGAGCTGCAACGACACACCGACACTCCTCTTCCCCCGCGACCCCTACAACGGCTGTGAGAGTAGGGAGTAAACCCCTTCTCTCACAGCCAGGCCATTCCCACCAGGAATGGCCTCTTTCGGGCCCGGGGAGGCCTAAGCCTCAACCCGGGCAATAGGTTCCTCTTGGCTTCCCTGCGGATGAGGCAGTCCGCAGGTACTGAGCCCCCCCATCGCGATAAGATGAGAACCCGGGCGGGGGGGATGAATTCTGTGGCCTGGGGCAACCTATACAACGTGAAAGGGACATACCGTAATAAGTAAATCAAACCACAGTCTATACTAGATCATTAAACCTAGTGTAATCATTGACAGTACGTAAGTACATAGATCTCGTTGAGTGTAATGAATAAAATTAAAATGTCAATTAAAAATAAACGGGCAAGTGCGAGTTGGACTCATGCATGAAGGGTTCCGTACCACCGTACAATGTTTTAAAACGCTGAAGAGTCCGTTTCTTGTATGACGACCCCCTTTAATTTTTAATTTTATCTTATTTTTCGTATTTGTTGTTATAGCTCCCATAGTAATACATAATCTGAAAAAATTTCAAGTATCTAGTTAATGTCATTATAAAGATCTAGTTAAAAACGCTAAAAAAACACGTTTTTTGTATGGCAACCCCCTTTAATTTTTACCTTTTTTTATTTTCAGTATTTGTTATAGCGGCCACAGTAATACATAATTGGTGAAAATTTCAAGTGCCTAGCTATTACGGTTCAAGAGATAGAGCCCTGTGACAGACGGACAGACCGACGGCCAAACGAACAGATAGCGGAGTCTCAGTAATAGGGTCCCGTTTGCATTCTTTGGGTACGGAACCCTAAAAAATAGAATTTTCATACAAACTGATCAGCTGATCTAGTCAATTTGTATGAAAATCCGATTTTTTTTTAGGATTTCGTGAAAGTTGTTGAACAAAAGTTGTTCAGTTTCATGGGCTGAGGTACCTACCATCTGAGAGGTTTTACGTTCTTTCATTATCACGATGTATAGTGTTGTGATTCATAATATCTGTTCATTTTTAATAAATTTATTTATTACATTATTAGTTCATGATCACTTAGTACATGCCTCGACTGCCTCCGCGGCCCAGTGGTCAAGGCGTTTGCCTTGTGATCCGGAGGTCATGGGTTCAAATCCCACTGGGAAGCATACTTTGTGTAAAGTTGTTTCCAGTCGGTTTAGGATATTGCAGGCTTGAATCACCTGATTATCCGAGAAGAAGATGATTCCGTGCTTCGGAAGGCACGTAAAGCCGTTGGTCCCGAACGCCATTTAGCGTTTGTACCTATCCTAGGATTGGTTCTGGTCTACCCTTTGGGTTCCGGAGGTCAGACGGCAGTCGCTTTGTGTAAAAACCAGTAACCTCGTCAAATCACCTAGGTTATAGGTAGCGGACCCCGGCCTCTGAAGCGTAACCGCTGACGATGCAACCGGGAATACGCTCGGATGATGATCACTTAGTACATGGTTTGATATGTTATTGAAACCCAAATAATGAGATACGTTATTGACTTCTGTTGGCAGGTCGGCCATTTAACTAATTTTACCCCTTACGTCCGTCAACTTCCGGTACCTGGCGGCAGCACTGTCGCGCGGACCCGTGCGTTGCGTGCTGAATTTGATGCGTCATTCATTAGCGTTTTGATTGCCGTAGCAGTCGGACATATATTATTGGTAAGTTTGTACGTTTACTTACATAATTTCTTTTTATGGAAATTATTACTGTTTTTCCCCAAATAAGTATACTATATTTATTTTTATTTCTTTAAAATTATTTGTGCTAATCTGGCTTTGCTTGCCAACCCACAATGAATGTAGTGCTAAGCCTATTACAGTGTTTAATTTTGTGTTAAATATTTTTATTAAAAACGTAACAGTGCTACCGCTGTTTAGAGTTTACTGGCTTTTTGACAGATCATTAAAGATTTTTCAGAATAAAGCCACACTTAATCGACTTTTACTTAGTTCATTATAGAGAACAAGCATAGCAAAAGCAGATGGATTCCTTAGGGTTGAGATACATCTGTCAGCACGGACATAGCATTCCGTCGCTCTCTCTTGCTCAAGTAAATAACGGTTCTGAGCGACAGAAAAGGTTAGCAGCATAGGAAAATGCTGTACTGTGCTGACAGATGTGTCTCAACCCTTACCTTACCTGGATGCAAACTTGTCCCTGCACGTCCCACACCTTGATGACTCGGTCCCGCGAAAAGGAATACACCGTCTGGCCGTGGTTCTGCAGCACGATTGCAATGATGGCCGCGCGGTGGCCGGACAGCGAGGCGGCCGCGCGCGACGGCACGAACGGGTTCCAGATCCGCACGAGGCAGTCCGGCCCGCCCGTCACGAGGATGTGCGCTTCCTCGTCGAACCCGAAGCATTGGATGCCCTGCCATCACAACACGATGAGTTTCAAAGACCTTGACTATTTGGCCGGCCGTACTTGGTCAGATTATCATCATCATCATCCGAGCGTATATCCGGTTGCATCCTCAGCGGTAACGCTTCAGAGCCCGGGGTCCGCTTCCTAACCTAGGTGATTTTACGAGGTTACTGGTTTTTATTTACACTGCCGTCTGACCTCCGCAACCCAAAGGGTAGACCAGAACCAATCCTATATCCTAGGATAGGTTCAAACACACTAGACGGTGTTCGGGACCCACAGCTTTGCGTGCCTTCCGAAGGACGGATTCATCTATCTTTTCGGATAATCAGGTGATTCAAGCCTGCAAAAATCCTAACCAGACTGGAAACTTTTGACTAAGTATGCTTTCCAGTAGGTTTTGAACCCGCGACCTCTGGATCACAAGGCAAATGCCCTGACCATTGTACCACGGTGGCATTCCATCCCAGCAAACATTTTAAGTATTTTTTCCTGGACTTAAGAATATATTAACTATTCAAGTAAAAACAACGTCCCATGCGCCATTTATTTTTAATCGACTTCAAAAAAGGAGGAGGAGGTTATCAATTCGACAGAATTTTTTTTTGTGTATGTTTGTTACTATATATCTTCGCCAATTGTAAACCGATTTTGATGATTCTTTTTTTATTTGAAAGCCTTTACTACCAAGTTGGTCCCATTTTAATTTGGTGAAGATATGATGAAGAACTTTGGAGATATGGAAGAAACTCCTTAAAAAATTGAAATCGGTTGTTTTTTTTGTTAAAAATTTGAATTACTATAAATACAGTTTTACTATTAAGGTAAAACATAAAGTGACTCGGTAGTTACGTCATTTTAACTTAAGGCCGTACCTAAATTTTCCGGGGTCCAGTGCTGCCCCCATTTTAAATAAATCATTTCAAAGAAAACGGAGACATCATTTTAAAATTTTGCAACTATCAAGTCCTAGATAACCCTTCAAAGTATTTTATGAACTACTGTTTACAGTTTAAAGTGAGAACGTTAAGCTTTACTACGCACATTTGCGAAAAACGGCCACTTTTGGCAAATGTGCGTAGTAAAGCTTAACGTTCTAATTATAAACTGTTAACAGTAGTTCATAAAATACTTTGAAGGATTATCTAGGACTTGAAAGTTGCAAAATTTTAAATGATGTCTCCGTTTTCTTTGAAATGATTTATTTTAAATGGGGGCAGCACTGGACCTCGGAAATACGGTCTTAACTGATTTACCACAAAAACTTGACTTATTGGTTAAAAATAAGTCGGGAAATCTGGTAGAATGGACTTGAGATTGACCAATAAGTCAACTTACTTTGGTCATTTGTTGGTAAACTGGGACTGGGACGTACTTGTATTTTACATTGTTTGAAAAAAAAGGGACCTAGTCGCTTATTACTATTAATGGACAAAGATATAAAACTGTACAGACATTGTAGTACTTTTTATAGAAAAATATATAAAAAAATTAAACTGAAGAGTGTGTAAGGAAACTTAAGAAGAAATCACACACACAGTGTTAATTACCTATAAATTTAATAACAACCGATGATCATTTACTTCCCTCTACATCATCTGGTCATGACATAATAAACTTCTCTTTCACTCTTTGAATAAACTACATAAATTCTTACCTAACGAGTTATGCGCTAGGCCAGCCGTTTGTAACCATGACTTATACGCATATATTATAGTTGAAATCATTGTTTGTAACATGTAGGTAGTTTGTAATGATCGAACGCGGACTGAAACTCTCTGGGTAATACATAATTATTTTTCTTAATTTTGTTGACACCATGTATGTACCAATATTAAATGAATACAGACCTACGTTTAGGTAAGTATTCAATTCAACAAGTGTTTCACATTTCGTGAAATCTTGCAGACTTTGATTGTATAGTTGGAAGTGTTGGAACATTACACCTTCAGCGATGGGTTGGAAAACTTGTCTTCAATATTTTTTGGTAAGTTCTATTATATTCGTCAAGAATTCCCATGGATGTACACCGTTTCAAGCTAAAAATCTTGCTTCAATCGACAATAAGCTATTGGATACATTACTAGAATCCGTCCAAAGCTCCATTCCTGTTATTAATTCGTCTACGATCCCAAATATAGATTATTTTATTAATAAATTTATTGCCGGGTTACAAAATGAAGATATATATTTCAATATCACTCAGCTTTTAAACAAATATGGATACGGGTCGGAACAGCATCAAGTAAAGACTACGGACGGGTACTTGCTGGACATCTTCCGCATTCCAGGAAAAGGTCCCGTCGTGTTTGTGATGCATGGCTTGTTTAGCAGCGCCGATGACTTTGTATCCACTGGCCCTGAGCGAGCACTGGCGTACCTGCTGGCAGACCTCGGATACGACGTGTGGCTGGGCAATGCACGAGGCACCCTCCACGGCAGAAAACACGTCACATTGTCACCAGATTGCGCTGAGTTCTGGGACTTCTCCTGGGACGAGATCGGACGGTACGACGTGCCCAATACCATCGATTACATCTTGGATAAAACAAGTACTGAGAAGCTCGCATTCGTTAGTCACTCACAAGGATCAACGGCTTTTTTCGTAATGGCGTCAGAACTTCCTGAATACAACGATAAAATATCTGTAATGATAGCACTGTCGGGAGTGAGTTTTCTGAAGCATTCCACTGACCCTATCTTTAACCTTATAGCGCCGTTCACTGACCCCGTATATTTGGTGATACAAGCCATTGGCTTGTATGAATTTGCTCCACGTAACCAGATCACGGACGCCTTTACATCAACGGCATGCGGGACTCCATTGCTGGCTGCGACGATTTGCAACAATATCTTATTTATTCTTTATGGTTTCGATTACGCACAAGTGAATGCCACAATACTGCCTGTAGTCTACGGACACTTCCCAGGGGGCTGTGCTGCTAAACAATTAGCGCATTATGGACAAGAAATTGTGTCTGGGAAATTTAGTCAGTTCGACTATGGTGCCGGAAATCTGGAGAGATATGGTTCGCTTACTCCACCCGACTATCCTCTTGGTAAAATTAAATGTAAGGTGGCTCTGTTCCATGCGGACAATGACTATTTGTTCACGGACCCAGACCGCGCTCGGCTCACGGCTGAGTTGCCTAATGTCATAGAAACCTACAGAGTACCTTTGGCTACGTTCACACATGCTGACTTTATATTTGCAAACGATGTAAGGACACTAGTTTATGAAAAAGTAGTGAAAATACTGAAAAAATATGTGTAGTCATTAATTGCTTTGTACCTTGTGTGTTTAGACCTCAAAACATAATATTGTAATTATTTTTTTCTTATTATTAAAGGCAAACTGTACTTGCATACCTATCTTAATTTACACCCCTCACATCTGTGCTCTTCCATTGTGTTACCGTGACTTCGAATCACCCTGACGAATTTTCTCATCACATATACAGGCTGAATTTTAAACCACCAGCCAAATTTTTGGAGCAAGTTCAGTCCATGATACTGAACTACTTTCTATAAAAAAAGTTATTAAAAATCGATGAAATTTTTTTGTCCTCCCATAGCAAATCCGTTTGACTGAGCGCTGATTTGTATGAAAAGGCGAATTTTTATTTTAGTTTTTCGTTAATTGTTTTTATGAAAAGTAGTTCAGTATCATGGACTGAACTTGCTCCAGAAATTTGGCTGGTGGTTTAAAAGTCAGCCTGTATAGATCGAGAGCTGGCACGAATTTTTGGGTAGGTATTTGAGGCAAGTTGAAAACTTGTTACATACCTCTCCTATTATACCCCAAGCCCCAACACGGAACCGCAGACCTGGCTGGTAAATAGCGGGGCTAAAGCAACCTATAAATGTTAAAGTTTTTTTTTATAATAAAGGTATATGAGGCAATATGCATTTTTAAATTTAGATATTGTTCCGAGCATTGTAATGTTGTATGAATCAATAATTAATATCTACATCACGACTGAACTGCATACGCTGGTTCTCAAAAAAGGCTCACTGAAAAATATCTTCCTGTAAATAAGTAACTTATACTTCCGAATTATAATAACTTACACGGGAAAAGGACCTTACAGTATATGGTACCCGATCTTATAAATTAATTACCAAAAGAATTAAAAACACAAATAAATAAGAAAAACATTAAATTTAAGTTAAAAAAATACTTTATACAAAATATACCAAATTAGACGTTAGTAAATATTTTGTAAAAAAATTACTTTTTTTGGAACTTTAGAACACATACGATTTTACATGTAGGTACACTAAACATACCACACATTTCATGATGACCTCCGTGGCGTAATGGTTAACACGCTAGACCGCTAATCCGGAGGTTCTGGGTTCGATCCCCAGCCAGGGCAAGTTGGAAAATGGCCTTTTTCAAATTGTCCTGGGTCTTGGGTGTTTATCTATATATTTATTTATCATAAAATATAGTGTCGTTGAGTTAGTATCCCATTACACAAGTTTAAAAAAACTTACTTTGGGGCTAGCTTAATCAGTGTAATTTGTCCCTATATATTTATTTATTTATTTATTTCAACTTCTCAATCGACAAAAAGTATCACCCATATCTAAGTTGTTTACGAGTTAACTTAACCGGTTCTGTCGTTCGCGCTCGATGCAGGTAAAGTACCTACTTTTAAATCACCGGCACCGGGCGTCGTCAACAAAAAGTGTTTTATAATAACACAATAGTTGTTGTAATGCATATCATTTAGGTTTGTTTGTGGTGTAAAATATCTTAGTTGTATTATTTTTTTTATAGTGTTTATAATATATGTATAATCGCAAATTAACATGGCAATTTCCGATGCACGGTAAATCCCAAAAGAGATTAAGATGGCATTGTAAATGGACTAAACATTAATGTATTAAATGTATTGTGTAAATAAATAAATAAAATAAAAAATTAAGTGCTTAGAAGTGTTTGATGGAGGACCCTGTGAATTACCCAGAAAGGGGAACCCGGGCTTCGCAGCGCTACAAATGCAATCGAGAACATGCATAATGAGGGAGAGTGAAGAAACCTTCATACAAAACGGACAAGACGCACGACAAATTAATTTGTAGCGGGAGCGAGGTGAGGAAAAATAAATATTCGACCGCCAAAAAGGGCGTATTATGCAACGTGGAAGGGACATACCCGTAAGAAATCAAACCACGGTCTATACAAGACCATTATTTTATAATACTATATTTAATAATAATTTTATTATACTATAGTATAATAAAATTAAAATAACAGCTAAAAAACAAAAAAAAATCGGCATTTCCATACAAAAAAGTGCGGCCGTCCGGGCTATTTATATGGGAATGTCAAATTTTTTTGAAGTGAAAACTTCTTTAGTGGCGTTGTGCACTTTTTTGTAATGGGTAAAAAATGTTAAACTCGCGTCGAAAATTCGTAAGACGGAATGAAAGCCAGCGCGGTGTAGGAGAGGAAGTATTTATACTATAATTTCGACTAAGCTGTCAGTCGGCTCGTTGGTCTAAGGGTATGATTTTCGCTTAGAGTGCGAGAAGTCCCGGGTTCAAATCCCGGACAAGTCTAAACCTTTTTGAAGTGAAAACTTCTTTAGCGGCGTTGTGCACTTTTTTTGTAATGGGTAAAAAATGTTAAGGTGACGTGGGTTCACAATTTGAAAAACTGTGCGTTTTTGAAAAAATCACTGTTATTAAACTACTACAGTTTATTCCTCAAAAAATTTACATGAAAAACTTGAGGATTTTCTACAGACACCCACAATAGCTAAAACACGAAAGAGCATTTTTGGCTCGATAGAAAAAAATCACAAACATACCTCTAAATTTGCCTTTATAATACGTATTACTATTTTATACAAAATCACCTTTTTAAACGAAAATTATACCAAAAAATGTATTATATAAATATCTATCAGTTTTGGCTAAAGAAAAAATTATGATAATACAAAAAAAAAGAAAAAAAACTGCGAACTATCGTCGAGCACGGCTCCGACCCTTCCTTCGCTCTCGACGAATATTTCATATATTTTTTTTTTATTTTATTATATTTATATTTTTTTCTGTAGCCAAAACGGATAGATATTTAGATAATACATTTTTTGGAATAATTTTCATATGAAAAGGTGATTATATAAAATAGTAAGACGTATTATAAAGGCAAATTTAGAGGTATGTTTGTGATTTTTTTCTATCGAGCTAAAAATACTCAATCGTGTTTTGGCTATTGTGGGTGTCTGTAGAAAATCCTTAAGATTTTTATGTAAATGTTTTGAGGAATAAACTGTAGTAGTTTAATAACAGTGATTTTTCAAAAACACGCACAGTATTGCAAATTGTGAACCCACGTCGCCTTAAACCCGCGTCAGGACACTTTTTAAGGCCGTACTTGAATTTTCCGGGGTCCAGTGCTGCCCCCATTTAAAATAAATCATTTCAAAGAAAACGGAGACATTATTTAAAATTTTGCAACTACCAAGTCCTAAAATGCGAAAAACGGCCACTTTTAGCTAATGTGCGTAGTAAAGCTTAACGTTCTCACTTTGAACTGTAAACAGTAGTTCATAAAATACTTTGAAGGGTTATCTAGGACTTGGTAGTTGCAAAATTTTAAATAATGTCTCCATTTTCTTTGAAATGATTTATTTTAAATGGGGGCAGCACTGGACCCCGGAAAATTCAGGTACGGCCTTAATGTAATATAAATAGTCATGTTTGTGTACGATAGCGCAGTAAATAAATATTGTATTCTACCACATAAATGATAGTACTTTTATACTGATAATTAAAGCAATTCGTGCAAAATTATTCCCTAACCATTTCAAAATATCAAAAATGCACAACGTTAATATTCAAGTTTTCACTTCTGCCGGCACTCCCGGAGTGCAACCCGTTGTTTTTATTGGTTTTTTGACTGTTATTTTAATTTCATTATACTTTAGTCATCTAGTATAGCCCGTGGTTCGATTTATTACGGGTATGTCCCTTCCACTTTGTATATTATGGTCAATTGCAACCAAAACTTCAAGATCGAGAGTAGGATACTGCTGGCGCCATCTCGTAGTTTTCTTGTGAACTATGTTGTCGCTCCATTGTTTCGTGCTTGTAGTGGCGTAGAGGTCGCCACAGATTTATGTAAGAAAAGCGAACCTTGTCGACGCGGAACATGTTGTAAGTCCTGGAGCCGGCGAGATCGCACATGAGCAAATAGAGCAACGAGTCCCAGCAGGTGGCGCACGACACCACACAGTGCAGAGACTTGTAGTAGCCCACCTGCCGCACCCACGCACTAATAAAGAACCTGATGATGATAAAAAAAGGAAGAGGCTGTCAATTCGATCCTTATGTTTTTTTTGTATGTAATGTACCTATGTAACGCGGTTCTTTTTCTACTTATTCCATCTCTGACTCATACCTTCAAGAAGAGTATAGTGAACTCCTCGTCATCGTACTCCGGTGCACCGCTCGTGCAGTTGCACGTTACGCCAGCGCGTGCGCCCCGCCGGCGTGCTCAGCTCCGACTCAATGCTCATCAGCGAACGAGCGTCGCTGATGTCCATCAAACAAACAAAACACACAAAACAAACGAACTCCTATATTCAGTATCCCTATATCAACTAGGAAATTACACTTTACGTGCCTTCCGAAGCACGTAATCATCTTTCTTATCATCATTATATTCATCCTTACTTGACTGGAAACAATTTTTCACAAAGTATTCTTTCCAGTGGGATTTGAACCCACAACCTCCGGATCGCAAGGCAAACGCCTTGACCTCCGGACCACCGGAGCAGTCAGTGTATTGCATAGATGTATGTATATGTACATGCAGTGTAGTGCATAGGTATCTGAAGAAAATTTAATCAGTCTGGCTGGTGTGATGGCTAAAATAAAGAATATAAAAAAAAAAGATTTATTATCATGGTTATCACATAAAATAATACAGACACTTGGCAAAATATTTACAGAATAGATACAAAAGTATTGTCATAACCTAAGTCTTTGGTAGAAATACAATATGAAAGCCTTAACAACACTTTACTTTTATATTGGGTGTTTCTCCTCGTGTCTACAGCTCAAAATGAAATCAAATGTATATACCTATTGTGTTATGAAATTTAGTTATTATACACATCGAAAATATTTATCTAAACTCATATCATAAAATTCGAATTATAAACTTCGAACCGATTTTATGTTGACAATATATAAACACAATACAAATAATAATAGAATCGCTTTACAACACTTTTTCTCTTACAAAATAATGTTCCAAAGTATTTTTTTACCATTAAAATACAGGGCAAATGCTTTAGTATCATACGTACGATACGTATTCTGGTTAAGAGTCATATTCAGGGCATATATTTACATATATATACTTACTAGCTTTTTCCCGCGGCTTCGCTCGCGTATCCCACGGGAACATTACTTTTTTCCGGGATGAAAGGTACCCTATGTTACTTCTAGTACCTCCCAGGATATGTGTACAAAGTTTCATGATGATTCGTCAAGTAGTTTTTGCGTGAAAAGGTAACAAACATCCACGCTTTCACATTTATAATATTAGTAAGGATATCCCTATATCCTTGGTCTTCACTTTCCACTCCTTATCAAATGCACGCAAATCGTCTGCCCATCTCGTCCTCGGTCTACCTCTCTTGTGTGTGAAAGGAAAGAGGGGAGGCCTTTGCCCAGCAGAGGGACATAAATCGCTAATATAATAAAACTTGGTTATATAGTTATATCAAATTCTTGGCTTTTTTGAAAATGGAATGCGGTGATGTTTTTTTGGAGACAATTGCAGCTCAGATCGAAAATACCATAGTAGTAATAATATAGATATTTCTTCTTGAAAAAAATCAATGCCCTGTTGGCACTATCCGGCGAGAAATCAGGGAACTAAGAGGCAAACTAAATTATATTAAGTTTACTGTGTGAAAATGGCAAACCACTACACTATTTCTGCCAAAAATCGTGTCTGTTTATACAATGACACCGACAAAAGCTCTTAAGAGCCATTTATAGATAAATATCCAAGACCCAGGACAATTTGAAAAAGGCCATTTTCCAACTTGCCCTGGCTGGGGATCGAACTCAGAACCTCCAGATTGGCGGACTAGCATCTTGACCATTACACCACGGAGATCGTCATAGTCTGTAACACCAGGGGTGCCAGTGGGGTTGCAGACCGAGGAAACACTTTCCCGCCCTTTTAACAAAGAACCTCATGTTGCAGTCTCTGAAGAAATCGTGACAAACAGAGCAGGGAGCTCGTTCCACATGTTTTCGTGAAAGGAAATTTCAAAGCGAAACTTTTGAATCCAAGGTGGAATTTCCTGTCGATATTTGAATTAGGCTATGATTTACATAGACGACATTCTAGTTACAAGATTCGACGTCTCAGTACGCGCGTCGTACAGCGGCATCATCGCGTAAGGGGAGCCTCGCTTACTATGTGTAAGTGGACAGTCGTGGAGGACGGGCCTTCGTCACGAGGAGTAGCAGGCGTCTCTCCGGCGCACGTAGTACTGGTGGCGGTAGCAGCGGCGGCAGGTCTTGATGCCGCAGCGGTAGCTCAACCCGCCCTGTGGCTTGCCCTTGCAGTACTTCAATCCGCACGGGTACCAATTCACGCACAGCTGGAAACGAAAACGTTTTGGAGTATAGCCTCTTTTAGTGTTTTAGAAAAATAAACGGGCAAGTGCGAGTCGGACTCGTTCCTCCGTACAATGTTTTAAAATGCTGAAGAAACACGTTTCTTGTATGACAACCCCCTTTAATTTTTAACTTTATCTTATTTTTAGTATTTGTTGTTATAGTGGTCATAGCAATACATAATCGGTGTAAATTTCAAGTGTCTAGCTATTACGGTTCAAGAGATAGAGCCCTGTGACAGACGGACAGACGGAGAGACAGCGGAGTCTCAGTAATAGGGTCCAATTTGCACCCTTTGGGTACGGAACCCTAAAAATGATTAGGACCAACGACTCGGCGCTCAACTGCGCTAGCCCCAAAGTTTATATTAGAGGCATTGTACACTTGGTTGGCTGTCTAGCTGGCAAAAAAGTGTCTCACTTTTAGAAAAGTGTTTTAATATTTATCTAGATATCATGGATATTTTAGACATGTTGCACGCCTCATAAGCGAAGCGCATGAGGTAGTGCTCTATTCTCGCCTTACAAAAATCAAGTGATTTTTTTAACTAAATGTGTCTCTATTTATTTTCTATGTGTAAATATTATTGTACAAGTGCGTACAATAATATTTACACATAAATGTCAAGGAAAAACACTAGTTTCAACACTTATGACATTTTTAAAAGACATTTTGCCTTTTAAATAAATAAAAACAATGTTTAATAAAATCATTTTGTGGACGTCCGTGTGTCTGTATGTATGGAAACTGGCGTGGTCACGATAACTCCCGTAAAACTTATCTGATCAAGTCCATTTTTTTTTATACGCTTCAGTATTATCCAAAACTAAGTCCTTTCTAAGATCACGGTCTAATTCAATGTAGTTTAGTTATAGAGAGCAGCAAAAAAATTTAAATCGTCGCGCGTGAGCTCGCCATTTTGTTACAAACCAAAATCTTACTGTCAAAAACAAATCAGGGTGACAGAACTTGAGCTGCTCTTCGCGCACGCGTAGATCGTCGGGGTGTAGGCAAAGAGGTTTGCAATGGGTCCTCCTTCACAGTGCCCGCTATATCTTTCTCAGCGGGAAGTTAAAAATAAAAGTTAAAAATAATCCCCAGTCGTGCGTTAAAGCCGACACATACTTTTCTTCGTTTTAAGTTAGCAATAAAACAATCAAAATCAATTTAATTGTGAAAAATGAGATTATGAGGCGTGCACTTTTGGATTTTCCAAACTATTTTTATATACCGTAGACATTGATTACATCGTAAATTAGTCGATCAAAACTTTTAAATATTTAATCAACTAATTCACTATGTAGTCAATATCTCCATCTATCACAGCCAATTTGCTCCGTATCTACTGGACCGAATCAGGTGAAATTTGGTACGATGGTGTAATCCTATTATGACCCAAACACATATGTGCAAAGTAAATAAATATTTTTTTTTATATAAGGGTTATTTTCGGGGGATAAATTAGGAAATTGAAAAAAAAAGTTTTGCAAACCTTACTGTGTCATATATCAAATGAAAGGGCTCGTTATGAGGATCTCAAATATATTTTTGTTTTTATTATTTCGATTTGTTTGTTTGTTTGTTTTATATCTTTATTGTACAAGAAATAGTTAAAGTTAAATAGTTAAGTAATAATAGACCAAATTATTTTGTACAATGGTGGACTTATCCCATAGTGGGATCTCTTCCAGTCAACCAAGTATCAGCGAAAGAATACAATTAATGGACATAACGGGCAAAAGTCAACGTACAATCGCAATAAAATACATTTAAAGTTTTAAATCTAAAATAAATTATATATTATGTATCTATAATACATAAACTAATACATAAGAAAATAAAGTATCTATAAATATTACCAACTTAAATAAATAAAATACATATACTACAATATTATTAGCTCAAAATGTCTGAAGAACCTTCGTAATATCTTCTGAGTCTGGCTTTGAAGGAATCGAGAGAGGGCGCATTTATTAAGTCCACAGGAAGCGCATTCCATAACCGGGCAGCCAGAACTGAAAATAAGTTTCCGTATGACTGCGAGACATGAGCAGGAATTAGCAGCTGAGGGGTACCACTAGAACGTAAGCGACTGTCGATCTCTCTGAATGAAAATTTCTCGGAAAGGTAACTTGGGGATTGGGGTTTAAAAAGGACATTAAAAAGAAGAGAAAGAATATGGGTGTTCCTACGAAGTCTTATAGGGAGCCATTTAAGCTGAAAGCGAAATTCAGACACATGATCAAATTTACGCAATCCGAAAATAAATCTAATGCACTGATTTTGCAACCGTTCAAGTCTGTCAAGTAAACACTGGTTAACATCTAAATAAGCAACATCTGCATAATCAAGTAGAGGTATAAGAAGGGATTGGGCCAAGAGTACTTTTGTTCTAGATGGAAGGAAGTATTGCAAACGTCTCAAGGAATGTAGGGAGACAAACACTTTACGACTGACTTCATTCACTTGAGGAGTCCAAGATAATGTCTGATCGAAGATGATACCCAAATTAGTGACTTTAGATGAGAAAGGAATAATACTATTTTCAAGCACCAAATATGGAATATCAACTTCAATTAATTTTGAAATAAAATGGGAACTACCTATCACAATGGCTTGGGATTTCGCAGCATTGACTGTAAGCCCGAACTGACGGGACCAGTTAGCTATACTAGCGAGGTCGGAATTTATTGCACTAATAGCATGAGATAAATTTTGGAGAGGGGCAGCCGCATATATCTGCAAATCATCAGCATAAAGATGAAAGGACGAGGAGAGAGACGCAGTAATACTATCTATGAACAAAGAGAAGAGAATTGGGGATAATATTCCACCCTGCGGAACACCGGACTTAACTTCGCACCAGTCAGAACGGCGATCGTCGATTTTGACCAGTTGAAAACGTCCCGTAAGGTAGGAATAAAACCACGAAAGAGTAATGGGCGAGAAATTGAGGGATCGCATTATTCCCATCAAAATATCAAAATCTACCGTATTAAACGCATTTGAGAAGTCCAACAAAACAAGTACTGTTAGCATTTTATTTTCTATGTTGGCGCGGATGTCATCGGTAATTTTGAGAAGTGCTGTGGTAGTACTGTGGCCTGTTCTGAATCCAGATTGAAAACGATTAAGTAAGTTAAAGCGGTTTAAATGCGCTGAAAGATGTCTTTGGGCATGATGCTCGAGAATCTTGGAAAGAATAGGTAGGAAAGATATAGGACGAAAATGGGAAGGATTAGGTTTATTGGGCAGAGGAATAATATGGCCGTATTTCCAGGCAGAAGGGAAGATACCAGAAGAAAGTGAGCAGTTTAATATGTTTGCAATGGTAGGGGATAAAAGACTAGCTATTGGCTTGATCATATCCAAAGAGATATTATCATTGCCTACCGCTTTAGATTTAATTGACTTAATGATATTGACTACTTCATCACTTGAAATGTTAGGGATATTAAACAAAGGGGACTCAGAAACAGGTTAAAATAGGAGGTCAGCTAACGTTGCATGTTTCATACCAGGAGTTAGATTGGGTTGAGAAGTACAGAAGTGCTTATTTAGAGCATTCACGTCAAAGGTAAAATCACTTGTCGCCTTTTGTTTACCTATGCCCATACCTTTTAAAAAATTCCACATTTTACTAGGGGGACAGTTTTCAACATTAGTATGAATGTGCTTTCTTCTAGCTTCACGACACTTTTTATTGCACAGGTTACGAAGAGAAATATAGATTTCGCGATTTTCGTCAGAGGGACAATGACGTAGCTTAATTTTAGCTCTGTCTCTTCTGGCCATGAGACCTTTAATTTCGGGAGAGAGCCAAGGAGCTGGAAAATGTTTGACCCTAACATACTTAATAGGCGCATGCTTGTCAAAAAGCGACAATAGTGTTGAATTAAACACCTCAACTTTAGTATTAACATCAGAGGCAGTAAGTACTGCTTCCCAATTTGTCGCGGAAAAATCTGCTAAAAAAAGTTCTTCATCAATAGCCTTAAAGTTACGCAGCATCATGATCTTGTGTCGGCGTTTAGGCATACGTATCTTAAAGGAAGCGTAAATAAGATCATGGGCCGAGAAACAAGCAGCCTTGAATTGCCCATGTAAAGAGACATGGTCCGGACTCGAGGTAATAATGAGGTCTAAAAGAGATGGTGGACCATTGTGAGAGAAATGAGTGGGACCAAGAGGAAGGCTATGTAAATCTAATGAATGAAGAAGAGAAAGGAGGGAAGAAGAGCGAGAGTCATTTTTAATGACTTTCTTCACCAGAGGGACCAAACCTGATGACAAAAACAAGGAGTATACCGGATCTAAGAGCTTATGACACACAAAAAATACAAGAAATGGAATGCATTATACAGGACCTACAAAAAAAACTAGCCTCGGCCAACATGGAAGTAGACAATGTAAATTTAGAGAATACACAATTAAGGAAAATAATAATAAGTAAAGACCAAAAAATTACCCAACTACTAGAAATCTGCGGTTCAACTAAAAAACTCCCGAAGCAAAAATCTCGTAAAAGCATGGACATAAAGCAATCAATCGATGATAGTTCTTCAAAACTAGTTTCGCCATCGCCACGCATAGATGGCAATAGCAGTAAAGTTATAATAGAAAGGCGTCCAGAAATTATAGAATATGAGATTGACAGTGACACTAAAGACAGTGACGTGAGACAAATTATGTCAGGTAAACAAACAATTGAAATGGAGAAGAAAAAATGCTCAAATAATAGTTTTATGCATATAAATAGCAAAAAAACAGGTACAAAACCAATTTCTGTGTCTAAGATTTCCAGAGCAACAGCTAAGCAACATAAAGTTATGATATTTTTAGACGAACGAGGAAAAGGAATGAGACAAATATTACAAAATCTTTTAGGAACAAATTTCCTTGTTACTAGTGTTATTAAACCGTTTGCTACCACTGATCAAATATTGTGTTCATGTAAACTGTTCTGTGAGGATTTCACCAATAATGATTTTATAATTATATTGTCAGGCTCTCATGACAAAAACCCATTGAAACTTCAGTCATATCTTTACTATTATTTACACAACATAATAAACACTAATGTACTGGTTGGTGAAGTACTCAAGAATAATTATCTTAATGTAGTGACTCTTAATGGTATGATAGAAAAAATATGTAAAAATTTCAATAATGTACATTTAATTGATATAGTGGACAGATATGCAGAGAAACAATACTTTGACAAATTATTTGCATGTAGATTAATACTTAGACAAATACTGCAAGTAAATTACAAAAATAATTATTTAAACTATAAAAATAATACATATTTAAATTCATTTAAGAAAAGGATATACAGTGAGCGGAGTAGTAGCACACAAACGGACTATTCTTTGTTTAGGACGGACAGATCAACACAAACGGACAATGTAATTAATAATAATAAGCAGTTTTTTCGTGAGCAATCAGTGTAATAGTGACTCTCGATTAGGTGTAAATATATTTCACCAAAATCTGAATGGGATAGATAGTAAGAAATATGAGTTAGACTTATATCTAGACTCTTTAAACACGGAGCAACATTATGTATGTGTCACGGAACATTGCCTAAAAAAAAATTCTGTCCAACTATTTAATATGGACGGATATCAACTGGTATCATTTAATGTAAGGACTAAAAAAAAGAAAGGGGGTGCCCTTATACTAGGACATAAAAATAGAGAATGTAGTGATATACCAATTTGTAAAAGTATGTATAAAGCTGAGGCCTTTGAAATATGCGGTATAAGGGATATAGAAACAAATCTCAACATATTCTGTGTGTATCGGAATCCTCTCACAGGAAATTTTGACGACTTCATACAATGTTTGGAAGGACTATTAGATTACAATTTTGATAAGAAATGCATAATCTGTGGAGACTTCAATGTAGATATACTTAAAGATAACAAACAAAAAGATGCCTTTGTGAATCTGTTAAAGAGTTATAACTTTAGGGCTCTCATACATGAAGTTACCTACGTGCGTGGACTTTCCTGTTTGGATAACTTTTTGACAAATTTACCTGAGGAGCAGATTGTGAAAAATAAAGTTGATCATAATAACTTAGCAGACGGCCACGCTGCGATTTTTTGTAAATTGTTGTTAGAAAAAAGTACTGAAAATAAAAGCAGGGGGCAATATTATTACACAGTAAGAAGGTTTTATAGTGAAAAAAATAATAATTTATTTCGAGAAAAAATAAAGCGTTGTAACTGGACTAATAAGGGAATAAATGGCTTTCTAAACACTTTTAAGGAGATTTTTACACAATGCTTTAAAAAGAAAAAAATTAAGGTATACTATAGGCAAAGAAACAAAATGTCATGGACTACAAAAGGAATAAAAGTTGCAAGTAAAACGAAGCGATTTTTATGTAGTTTTACAAAAAAAGATTGCCATGACTCTGTTCAAAAATATAAATTAAAATATATAAGAATCTACAGGAGAGTAATCAGAATGGCTAAAAAAAAGCAGTTAACTTAGAAATAGAAAGAGAAAAAAATCTGAACAAGGGAGTATGGAAGATAATAAATAGACATAGACAGAAAGTAAGAAAAAATGTACATAATAAAATAACTCTTCTAATCAACAATAAAAATATTACTAATCAACAGGAAGTAGCAGATTCCTTATGTAGTCATTTTACTGTGCAATCTGCTGCACCAAGTGTTAATGTAGATCCCATAGACATGTTAAGGGCTAACATCACAAGGGTGAGAAAGGATATGCAGTGGAAAAATGTGACCCCTAGCGAGATTGAAAAAATTTTAAATAAAATGGATAGTAAAAAATCCTGTGGGTACGATGATATTCCAACAAAATTGATAAAGGACAATATTGATATTCTAGCATTACCTTTAACCCATTTTTTTAACCTGTGTGTAGAGAAACATACCTTTCCAGACCAACTAAAAATTGGAAGAATTGTGCCTATTCACAAAAAAGGCTCTAAAAAGGATCCGTGCAATTTCAGGCCCATTTCGGTACTCTCAATCTTTTCAAAGATTTTTGGAATGCTAATTAAGACTAGGCTGCTAGAGCATCTAAATGAGAATTTAATATTGGTAGACGAACAGTACGGATATCGAAATAATATAGGAACAAGAGATGCTATAGATGCACTTGTAAATGAAATAGTAAAAAATCTAAACAATAAGAAAAAAGTAGCTGGTCTCTTTCTTGACCTGAGCTCTGCTTTTGATTTGGTTGACCAAGACATCCTGTTAAAAAAGCTGGAGCATTTCGGCATACGTGGCAAAATACTTTTATTATTTAAATCTTACTTTGACAATAGGAAGCAGTTTGTAGAACTTAAATCAATCGAGGGCGAGAGTGAAAATACGGTTAGGTCTAAATCACTCGCAGTAAAGAGAGGAGTGCCTCAAGGCTCTATCTTGGGACCTCTTCTTTTTCTTATTTTCACAAATGACCTAGTAGCACGTATTCAAAATCTCCACCCTGACTCAAAATTGGTCTTATTTGCGGACGACACAAATGCGGTAATATCTGATAACAATATTAATAACCTTAATCTTAAAATAAATAAAATTCTTAGTACATTCAATGAGTGGTTTAGTGCCAATAATTTAAAGTTGAATTATAACAAAACTAAAGTTATTCTTTTCAAATCGACATCACGAAATTCCGACACACTTGACATCAAATTAAATAGAAATAAAGTTGAAATAGTAAATAATACAAAATTTTTAGGTATACATATTGACGAATTATTAAACTGGAAGAAAGAGCTAGGAGCACTAGATGATTCTATTTCATCGGCTTGTTATGCCATCAGAAGTCTCCGCAATGAAATTTCAATAATTAATCTAAAAAAAGTATATTACTCTCTGGTGGAATCGAAATTAAGGTATAGCATCAAGCTGTGGGGTAAAAGTTATCGCTATAATCAAGACAGAGCCTTTTTGATCCAAAAAAGGGCTATAAGAGCCATGGTAGGTATTCCGCCTTGGGAGTCGTGTGAAGAGCTCTTTGTCAAGTTAGGCATTTTGACTGTTCCGTGCTTGTACCTATATGTCCTTCTGACTGACTTCAAGAAAAAAATGACAACAATAGAGACAAATAAGGAGAAACAGTTACGTGAAAAAACTCGGAGAATGGATCTGAAACATGATACCATTCCCAAGTTGGAAATAGCGAAACACAATGCTTACTACCAAGCATATAGGGCTTACAACAAACTACCTAAAGAAATAAAATCTAGTCAAGGCCTTAAGCCCTTTAAGGGAAAGCTAAAAAAATATTTGTTAGAAAAGTCCTTCTACTCCATAGACCAATATTTTAAGTAATCTGAAATTATTATTTAATTAGATTATTAGATTGTCCATTAATTATATATATATATATATATATATATATATATTTTTTGACATTGTTTTAAATAATTAAATTGTAGTATAAGTTATAACGGTGTTGACATAGATGTTTTTATATTTTATATGTTACATAATTAAATTTAAAAGATGTTAGTTTTAAGTTATTCCGACACAATGTATATTGTTTTATGGAAATAAATTAAAAATAAAAAAAAAAAAAAAAAAAAAAATGAGGCATGTGTTGAAATCACCCATAACAATTAGATGATCGTATTGACTACGATAATCAGACAGAAGTGATTCGAAAGACTGGAAGTAATTAATATGAAGAGAGGGGCTGTAATATACACCAAGGAGAATTTTGGAACATTGGAGAGAAATTTCAAGAAAGAGATGTTCAGGAGTCTGATAAAATGAAGGGGACTGCGATATAATTTGACATGGGATATCACTACGCAAATAAATTGCTACTCCGCCGCATCTGACCATTCTAGCGTTCCCTTCTGAAGAAACCAAATATGACCTATCATTTCTGATGAGCCTGTAACCAGGAAGTGGATACAACGTGGACGGAAGAGATGGCTTCAAAAAACTTTCTGACACCAGAATTGCATGAAGGTTTATTGAGGCAAAGGTACCTAACAAGTTGGTGTAGTGGTCGGGAATGCTTTGCGCATTAATATGAGCGACATTGAAATTTTTTGCCAACGAGGAGAATGTGGTACTTAAATTCTCATTTAGTGTAGGCATATCATCATTCTCCACACTCAGAAAACTATCAGACGAAGAGAATAAAGAAAAGTAATCAACATCAGAATTATAACTTAGAACATCAGACATGACATGAGCTATATATATATATACCTAAATAAACTAAATATATTATTTATAATAAAAATATATTAAAGTTATGTTAATATTTTATACACTTAAATGCCTAAAATTATATTCCTCGCAAGGCAAGTATCTGACTTGCCAGACACTAATACAAAAATTAAACACTACTAAATAAAAACTTAAAAATAAACATTAGCAATTACAACAACAAATAGACAGAAATAAAACGCATTCAGTTGTAGACACTATGGGCTATCTCTCTATAGTTCTGACTCCAAAGTTATTACGGAATTTACGATATCTATTTCCTAGCTACGTGTATGTATTCAGAGAGTGTACGGGTGCCTAAGTTATGTGATTCAGAAGGTAAAGTTCAACACTCGGTAAATAAGTTCTGGTATATTTCTCACAAGTACACACAAGTTACAGTTCTCGATATATGCACAAACAAACAGATCGACACGGCACGGGGAGCTATCTAAGGACACGCGCGAGACTCTGAACAAAGCTGGCAAACGACTAGCGAGCGATCCATGCTACGCGTCGTGGAACGAAATAATAAACGCTTACTTAGCGTATTGTGTCCCTACACAATCATTCATTAAATCAATCAAATGAAGTTTGCAATTGAATTGATTATTGATGGTGATAGAAATTTTGAATAAGTTACTGTGCTAAGGAAGAACAAAGATTGTTGCAAATACCCTAAAATTACAGTATTATAAGATTTTTGTACGATACCGCCAAATTACAGGACTTAAAATACCTAACAGAAAACTAGCACTAAGAAAAACGTAATGGCTTCACTTGAGGTTTGTTTTGGCCTGAAGTCTGGCGCTCCGCTGCGCTCCACCGACTGCAGCTTGCCTCGCCGGCGGCCGAGTAGATGACGCGTTGGTCGCTGGAGCCCGGGTGGCAACCGGGGCTGCTACAGATCTGTCGACATGCTGCTCATTGCCTTTAGCCGCCGCATGCTCATCCAATACAACACGAAGATCGGCCATAGTTGTAATTTTACGCCTCGATCCGTTGGCAGTGACAGCAACAATTCTACCGTCGCTAGTCCAGCATCCCGCAACTCCCAACGCCTTACGCGCCTCTACAAACACCGCATGCCGCGAAGCCGTCAGAAATTCGGATAAAGTCAAGCCACTACCCTTCATATTCTTCTTATTAGCCCATATCTTATTACGCACATGAGAATCGGAGCAGCGAATTAAGACAGGTCGTGGCTTGCTAGCCCTTGAAGATTTACCCATACGCCAGCAGGCAGAGAAGGATTCGGAAGTTACAGAAACTTGTAGCCTGTCACAACATATTTTCAGAAGTTCCTCTGCAATATTTTCATCATTGTGTTCTGAAAGTCCATGCAGCAAAAGAATATTGGAGCGTGATCTCATCTCGAAGTCATCCAATGAATAGAGTACCAATTCCATTTGTCTGCTGAGACCAGAAACAGCCTTCCAAATAAATGTTTTAAATGTTTGGTACTCACTGGCAACATCCAAAGTATCGGGAGTTTGATCTCGGCTATTGAGAGATTCTTCAAAAGTTGACATCTTGGCAGCAAATATCTCCTTCATTTCCACCATATTCTTGTTTAATAAAGAAAGTGCATCCATTGTGTTGTGATTTAATTTAGTGTTTCATGTCCAGAGAAAGTGAAAGGAAAAGTGATAATTTTTGTCTGGCAAGTACTTACAAGTATTAAACTATGAATGAGCTCGTAGCTCTTATGAACTGTATTTCTTTATTCTCTTATTTAGTAGCTTTTAATTATTAAATAAAATACATTTTTTGCACTCTTAGCCTTGTTTATTTACTTGACACTTGACGCACCGTATTTATTACGGGTATGTCCCTTTCACTTTGAATATTTATGCCTATAATACTACAAACGGAACTATACATCCGTGCACACGTCAATGCGTGTGTTCGCCCGCTCTCGCCCCGCGACAAGGCGAGAACGGGGGAGAGGTGCGGGGACGGGGTACGGGGATGCATATTGCGCGGGACCTTAGGAGAAGTAAATGGCTGACCTCCAAATGGCAGATGCACTCGTTGCCTGCGTCACTGACCGCGCGGCAGTCGAGCACGGCGGGCGTGCCGTCCGCCGCGCTCGTCAGCAGCGCGTGCTCTGGGAACGCGGTCACGGCCGAGCTGGACGACGCCGGGTTCAACCCTGACCAAAGGAAAACCGTTAGCCAAAGTATTTTCGACTTTGTGTGCATTGAATAATAATAAATGTTTTTTTAATTGTTTCCCCCCTTCGGTGAACAACCGTAGTGAAGCACACCCCACCCTCCTGAAATGATCACGTAGTAAGTCCCAAATATGGTGCACATGCATAAGATGAGATGAAGCAACAGTACCAGGTCGAGGGGCCCAGCGCGCCAGATCCGCGGCGCGCAGGTAGACGCGGTCGCGGGCGGGCGCGCAGTGCCGCGCGGCGGCGGGCGACAGCAGGCGAGTGGCGCGGCCGGCCCACGCGGTGGCCGTGCTCTGCCGCCAGCCTTTGTCCTCCTCGGCCACGCGCACCGTGCCCGGGTTTTTCTGAATCACAGTATGTCATTACGCAACGGTCATTTCTGTAATAGTTTGTTTTAGGCCCCCCACACTAGCGTCTTGCGAACGTCGTCGACTTGCCAGCACTCGCGCAGCGTCGACGTCGCCCACGCCGAGTGGCTACCTAACGCATAGTCGCATCAGGGCGGCGCCAGCGTAACGTTTTTTTCGAAAATGTACATTGTACGACGCAACCTCCTCGTCCCACTGTGCCCACCAGATTGTACCCGACAGGCGCAAAGCTAACGCGACGCTAGCGTAATCCTGCGTTCGGCAGGTGCACGGCGTTGGCGTCGTGGCGCCGAGTGCCAGCTGCGCGGGCGCTTGCAAGACGACGACGACGCATTACGCTAGTGTCTCCGCATATGGCCATGTATTAAGCATATATCTAATATCATACATGTACACAACGTTATTGTTTTGTAATGTATTCATCACCCAACAGAAAATATATATTTTTGTAAATATAAAACAATTTTCTTTTGAAAAAACTAAGATGTCCTAGCTGTCTAGAGACGCATAAATATATGTCTATTTATCAGAATTCACCTGTCGCAACTTAGCCATGGCGTCTGGAGCTATGAAGTCCACCTGCGCAGCATGGGACAGGAAGCACAGGGTCTGGTAGCCCAGCTGACCCAACTCCTCTTCGCCGGGGATCACAACCTTCATTGCTTCCACTTCCTACAAAAAAAAATGGAAAAAAGGCATACATAAATTGTCACTGAAAACTTTTTTATTACCTATTTGAAATAACTAAAGCCTTTGAATAAAACCTATAATAAAAATGGTTTTTAAAAACTTTTAAAAATAAATAAGTTGTTTTACTTACATTAGTAAAGTCTACAAGCTGCGAAACATACACTCCGTCGAGCCGTAAGAAATCCAGAGTTACCGTGTCCTCGGACACATTCGCCGTTATGTTCTCCTGCATGACGTCGCCACCCTGCACATTGCACAGTCCATTATAAAGTCTCACAAATTATAGTGAAACTATTATATTCAATCCATGATACTTAACTACTTTCTCATGGAACATACAGAAAAATAAAAAATATAAAAATTTTACATTCATAGAAAGAAAAACAAGGTTGACTTCCATACATCGTGGCATTTGTGGCTGATCGCAAATGCACGCGTCTATCGCACGCGGCTGTGAAAATTACGGCTATGCGACCATGGTCATAGTATGAAAATGTATGGAGCCACTTCCATGCCTCGCATCTGTCACGGCTGCAACCAATATTGGCTGCACTGGCTATACTGACGCGCTGAAATAATTTTTTTCAATTTGCTCAAAAATAAGTAAGTTATATATCAGCCTTTCCAATCTGGTGGAAAGGGAAACTGTCAAGTAACAGAAAAATGATGCACGTATTAAAATGTGAAGTCACTTCTATTAGATTTCATCCATGCAAAAGAGAAAGTAAAGGTCCCCACTACGCTCCTACTTCACTTCATACTAATATTTGAAATGGTAATTACTGCTTCATTTAATGACCAGTTTACTTGCTGTTTTTGTTTGTTGTTTCATAAAAAATATTGTATAACATCAAACACAGTCAAATACCCAATTTCTGGTAAACTGTAAAAAGGCTTAATGAACTCTCAGCACTGTGTGAAATAGACATATCAGGTCTTAGCTGCTCGTCTATAATAAATAAAATAAAAATAAAATAAACTTCCTTTTTACGTTCATGAATAAACAATAACAGTATTTGTGTAAAGTGATAAGATGTATTATAACTTACCTGGTTCTTAACGTTGATCAGTAGTTGTAGATTCGTGGATTTCACAAAAAAATAAAGCAATAATACATAGACGAAAAGCAATCCCATTATATTGGAACTTAGCACATAAGTGTAAAAAAATTTAAATATAAAATCACTTGTATAATAAACACGACAACAAATATAGTAAACACAGCAAATACATTATTCATTTACATGTTATTTTCCACAATTTAAAAATATTGATGTGCAGCAAGTGTGTGGTGGTAAATTGGATGGTAGGTCCGTAGTTATGGAAAATATATTTAGGCTTTTTTATTAAACAAAATTATTATAATTACTACATTTTATATTCAATTTACAAATTAGGTAGTCTTGACTTCCAGCCAGATTCAATTTCTCTCTTAGTTTGTTGACTTGAACAGTGAACTTGAAATTTTATTGACTTCAAAGAGTATTTCATATGTATACAAAGTAAAGTACATACTCTGTGGAGTAAAATAATATGATTTGATCTACTCTTATACTGAATACTGATTTGTTTAATTTACTTGCTTGCTTGACTAGCTAGTGACAGTACGAGCTAGTGAGTGACACTAGTGCAGGGTCTATTGTCTTGTATGACGAGATTTTGCACATGCACACATGCATAAATTTTGTATGTGTGCGCTTGCTATTGAGTGCCATATAAAAAAAATATATCTAAAAAAATCAACAATCTGGCACCACCGAATGCCACCGATCCTCAAATTGACAAGTAAAGTTCAGTATTGCTAGTAACAGATACTTATTACAAATTGTGTACAATTTCGGACTATTTAATCCTTTTATAAATGTTGCTTAGGCATGTTAAAATTTTAAACATTGCATAGTTATCTGCACAATTTTTCACAAAATGAAAGTACAATCATCTATCGAAGTCATTTAATATCAGAAAACCTAGATATAATTTTTTTATTGATTTTTGTGTATTTTTGTGAAACATCACCTGGTAATATTGGTATTACTCTATTCCAGGTAATTTTCTACAGCCCGGCCCGCGGTCGCCATTACGATTTTTTGTGTCGATCGAGTATATATTTCTCTCCGCATTCAATTGTAATCTCTAACCTTTTTATATTGAAGAGTTAACAATTATCAACGCAAGGACGTTTTATTTAGTTTTAGTTGCGCATGGACGTTTTTACACATAGTTTTAGTACAGTTACGACAGGACGTTTAATCTAGGTTTAGTGGTGGTTATTATTTTGTTTTGTGTTTATAACTGTTTAATTATGAGTAATGTGAACATCCATAGAAAATGCGCCAAGTGTGGTAAGACACGGGCCGAAGATATGAGTGTGTCGTATCACAGATTTCCGAACCCCGGCATCGCGAATATGACTAGGTAAGCTGAGTAGGTACTATTTATTCCCTTAAATTTAAGTTAAAATATTTTTCAATTTAAATTAATGTTTTCATTTATAGATTTAGTAACTGCGGATCCACTCCGATTTATGTGCAGATCCCTCGGATACAGATATGTATTATATGTATATTATGTACAGATATCTAAAGTGTATGTGTTGAATATATTAAATCAATTAAATAATAACAATAAAACAATGTAAATAATATATTTTCTACCTCAGCAATAATTTGACAATTTTAATGTGATTTTTTGCACCATGGCAACGTAAGAATATAAAAATAAATTCAAATGATTATGCCAGCCAGTAAGAAAACTTTTAAGTATGAAGGTTTAAACTGTATGTATAATATCAAGATGATCGGTTGACTTAACTTTTGAACTCATAATATTAGTAAAAATAAAATTACATTATTCTACACGTAACACAGTAAAATTATTCATCAGTTTTACACATTATTTTAGGCCTAATCCTTTGACTGCTCTGGCGTAAATATATAGATCTGGCAGTACAGAGGGTCGTGCTCCTGCAGTGGAGACTAAAATAGGACATGATCATGATGACACATTATTTAATTATTTCAATTATATTTCCAGGGCCAGTGCTTGGGCCAAATATTGCTACCCAACCGAAGACTGGACTTCTTTAGAATTTCTTCAGTCACTCTATAGCAAAAACAAGGTTTTATGTGGAAGGCATTTTCATTCGTCCAAATTCTATGATAACATGAGGCAAAAACTTAGTAAATTTGCTGTTCCTGATTCAGATGAAGTTGAAGAACTGTTAAATGACAAAGAAAATATTTTTACCCAGGTAATTATGTCATTTATCTATATTAAAAAAAAACTTTTTAAAGTAATAGAATATTACTTTTTTATTTTCATGTTCATATGATTTTACATAAAATATTTTGTATTTAAATTACCCGTATGGTTCCGGGTTAGAATAGAACCACTCCATCTCTTCTTGTGGATGTCTTAAGAGGCGCTAAAAGACTAAGCACAAATATCTCATGCTACTATTGCATTCCTAAGGAGGTTTAACGTCGGGCGGCGGCCGGTTGTAAAACTTCTTGCACAAATACATTCCCAAAGAGGGTTGACGTTAGGCAGGCGGCAGGGTTCCGGCTATTTCTTTTCCATTTTGCAAGGTCTTTGGCATCCTTGGGTGACCAATAACATGCATGTTATATTTGGAGAAGAAAAAGCGGGAAAGCGCACCCCGGGCTTCAAAGCAGTACAGCTGCGGATGCAACCGGGAACGCGCTTAGACGAAGAAGTAGAAGATTGTGTATTTAAATTGATTTTTCTAAGAATGTAATTATTTACTGACTTAAAAAAAAGGAGACCCATATGTATGTATGTTTTTTTAGTTGTTATGTTTAGTCATTATGTTAGTCTAAACCAGATTCTAAACACGTGTCCAAAAGTTTACAATTGTGTGTATGTATGTTTGTTCATGGATATCTCAGAAACTATACGTTAGATTGCAAAAAATCTTTTTTAGAAGTACGAGTAGGTATAGTCCAACTTAGATAACAGTGCAAGTTTCGTAAAATCGGTTCAATCGTTTTTGAGGCAGCAAGTAAAGTGTGTATCAGTCACTAGGAAAATGTGGTCGGTAATTTTTTTATTTTAATTACATGTTTAATCTGTAGTATTTTTTGTAGTATTTCTGTCACAAAATTTTGTTACTCTAATTAAAATCTTTCAATGGGTTGGTAGTTTATTAGTATTGTTTTTGCTTAACGACATAAATACACTTATATCCTTATACTCATCATCATCATCAACAGCCTTCAAGTACCCACTGCTGGGCATAAGCCTCCTTTTGTCTGCGCCACCCTGCTCTATCACTGGCCATCGCAATCCAGTTCCTCCCAGCAACCTGCCTGACGTCATCAACCCACCTAGCCGCCGGACGTCCTACACTACGTTTCCCATTTCTAGGATACCATTCGGTGACGGCCTTACTCCACCTTCCATCGTTCCTTCGAGCCAAGTGTCCCGCCCAGTTCCACTTTAGAGCCGCAACCCTGGAGAGCACGTTATGAACTTTCGTTCGACGTCGGATCTCCACGTTGCGAACTCGGTCTTGCAGTTTGATGCCGAGCATGACTCGCTCCATGGCTCTGCGCAATCGCAACCTTATACATGGTTCCCTTTGTGAGAGTCCATGTCTCGGCACCATATGTTATTGTGGGCAGAACACACTGGTTGAAGAGGCGTGTTTTTAGGCATTGTGGTATTTTTCGGTTTTTAAAAACATCCGCCAGCTTACCATATACTACACATATTTATTTATTTATATACATATAATTTTTATGTATATATATTTATATTTCTTTTTTGGGCCGAAAAAAAGTGCCGAGGATATAAGACGCATAACAAAGGTTGAAGATGCAACAATAAAAACTAAAAAACTAAAATGGAGATGGACAGGTCAAACACTCAGAGACTAAAAATAAATGGACCAAGGATCTGACAGAGTGGAACCCTAGATTTCAAACGATACGGAAAAAGGGAAGGCAAAAGATTGGGGGCCAACTATGGCAGAGAATTGCAAAACTTTGAGAAGCGTGGCAGGAGCTTGAGGAGGCCTTTGTGTCTGAAGACACGCCGACTACGGTTGGCGACTAAAAGGCTTATAAATAAATAAATAAAATTTATATATTATTACAATATGTGTAATATTTGTATTCAAACTTGTAGCTAAATTCGTTATTTTTTATTACAGAGTGTACAGCAAGCAATTGTTGCTGGTCCATCACAGCCATTATCATCCCTTGAAAATGTTATGCATCACCAGACTAGTGGTAATCAACCGGCAATAACAACAACCCAACAAGATTTTGTTGCTGTTGAAAATATATCAGAAGTGTCGTGCATGGAACAGGTAAAATAAATTCATTATATTGACACAATTGAAAGAACCAACTACAACTTGTTTTACAAGCACATTTTGAACTAACACAAGAGAATGGGAAAATATATCTAGTAGACTAATATTATATGAAGAAGATTTGCGTGTTTGTTTGTTTGGATAAACTCAAAAACGACTGGACTGATTTTGAAATTTTTTTCATCTATAGAAAGCTACATTATCAGTCAGTGACACAAGATATATTTTATTTAAGGCGACATGGGTTCACAATTTGCAATACTGTGCGTGTTTTTGAAAAATCACTGTTCTTAAACTACTACAGTTTATTCCACAAAAATATTACATAAAAATCTTAAGGATTTTCTACAATATCCAAAACACGATTGAGCATTTTTGGCTCGATAGAAAAAAATCACAATCATACCTTTAATTAGCCTAAATTTGCCTTATAATACATATTATTTTTTTATAAAATCACTTTTTTATATGAAAATTATACCAAAAAATGTATTATCTAAATATCTATCCGTTTTGGCTACAAAAAAATTATAAATATAATACAAATCAATAATAAATAAAACACTGCGAAATATCGTCGAGCACGGCTCCGGGCCTTTCTTCTCTTTCGACGAATATTTCATTGTGTTTTTTTTTGTATTATAATTATATTTTTTTTTGTAGCCAAAACGGATAGATATTTAGATAATAAATTTTTTGGTATACTTTACATATAAAAAGGTGATTGTATAAAATAGTAATATGTATTACACAGGCAAATTTAGAGGTATGTTTGTGATTTTTTTCTATCGAGCCAAAAATGTTCAATCGTGTTTTGGCTATTCTGGGTGTCTGTAGAAAATCCTAAAGATTTTCGTGTAAATTTTTTGAGGAATCAACTGTAGTAGTTTAATAACAGTGACTTTTCGAAAACACGCACGGTATTGCAAATTGTGAACCCACGTCACCTTAAAAACAAAATTGAGTTGCCTTACCTACGAAAATTGCTTTAAGGTGAAGATATAGGCAAATGGCTTTGAAGTGTGAAATAAATACATAGCCTTTTAAATTATTTTATGAACTGCCGTTGAAACTATTATTGGTGATCCGTCTAGCTTTAAAACTTGCCGTGGCCACTTTTGGCGGAGGCAAGTTTTAAAGCTAGACGTACTGATGTAAATACTTTCAACGGTGGTTCATAAAATAATTTAAAGGGCTATGTAGTGCATGACGAAGAGCAATATGGAAATTATCTCCATATCTACGAGTTAACAATTTATTTCAAATGTGGGCGCCACTTCAAGGCCATTTGCCTATATCTTCACCTTAACAACATACAGACATTTATATCCTGATATGTAATATTTAAATATTATTACCATTACAATATGTATAATATACATATAATATATAACCCGTGTGGTTCAAGGTTAGAATAGGACCATTCCATCTCTTCCTGTGGATGTCGTAAGAGGCGACTAAAGGACTAAGCACAAACATCTCGTGCTAAAATTGCATTCCCAAGGAAGGTTAAAGACGGGCGACGGCCGTTTGTAAAATTTTTCGCACAAATACATTCCCAAACAGGGTTGACGTCAGGCAGGCGGCCGTTTGTAAACTATAGCCAAATCATTTTTTTATTTTTTTTTATTAGAGATTTAAATGCGTTTGACCTCTATCTAGCCTGATGGGAAGCTAAGATGAGGTCTAAGGTGTATCACGCAGACTCAAAAAATGCCTATTCACTCTTGCCTTGAAAATCCCTAAATCATATGTATGGGGAAACATCGACGCAGGGAGGGAATTCCACACATTAGCGGTTCGCACAATGAAGGAGGAGGCGAATCGAGAGGTACGATGAGGAGGAATATCGACCACAAATGGGTGGAATCCCTGTAAATCATTTAAAGTGTTCCGGCTATTTCTTCTCCATTTTACAAGGTCTTTGGCATCCTTGGGTGATCATTGACATGCATATTTTATTTGGAGAAGGAAAAGCGAGAACGCGCACCCCGGTATCCGAAGCAGCACAGCTGAGAATACAACCGGGAATGCGGTTAGACGAAATAGAAGAATATGTATAATATATGTATATGTGTACGTAAACTGATAGCTAAATTTGTATTTTTTTTATTACAGAGTGTACAGCAAGCAAAAGTTGCTGGTCCATCACAGCCGTTATCTTCCCTTGAAAATTTTATGCAACCTGTAATAACCACAACCCAACAAGATTTTGTTGCAGTTGAAAATATATCTGATGCATCATGCATGGAACAGGTAAAATTATCAAGTTAATATGTACACAATTGAAAGATTGGATTACTGGGTACTTATTTTATTAGCACATTTTGAACTTACAAAAGAGAATGATGAAATATCTTACGAAAAACTTACTGTCGCATTCCTCATAGCACCTTTAATTCAATATCAAACTCGGTAGGTTAGGTACTTTATTTATTTTTTATTTCTAGATATAAAATTCTTACATTACGTATAACCAGCGGTTTCAAGACGATTTGAAAGATATATCAGTGGTCAAACTATATTGGGTAGTTTTGGAGATATGATGGAATAGATGACTGTATATGTACGGTAACGTAGCAACGAAAATCATAATCTTTTTGTTACCTAGTAATATGCGGGTGGCCGTGGCGCTCCGCCTGGGCAGCAGAGTGTGTGAACCACATATATGCGTCTGCGGGTCCATGGTGGAGGGCGACGGCCATCACGCATTGAGTTGTCGCCGCTGCTCGGGTAGGTTCCCACGACATCATGCTCTCAACGATATAGTTCGCAGGGCTTTCGTCTCAGCCAACGTACCCTGCGTGCGGGAGCCGCCGGGCCTTAATAGGTCGGATGGCAAGAGACCTGACGGGTTGACGCTGGTGCCGTGGAAGCACGGCAAATGCCTGATTTGGGACGCAACCTGCGTCAGTACGGTAGCCGTCAGCCACATTGGGCGTACTGTATGCACGACGGCGGCGGCTGCCGAAGATGCGGCTGATAGAAAGCGTTTAAACTACGCAGCTATGGAGCCAAAATATTGTTTTGTGCCTATAGCCGTAGAGACCATGGGCAGCTGGGGATCGGACGCTAAACGCCTTATAAGGGAGATGGCCAACGAATCGCGGAAAAAACTGGGGACTCCCGCTCTGGCTCGTTTCTGGTGCAAAAAATGGCCATAGCTATCCAGCGTGGTAACGCGGCAAGCGTTCTGGGCACTTTTGCACCGGAAACGCTAAAGAGCGGGTTGTAATTTTTATTTTGTTTATTTAATTATTTTTATTTTATTTTATTGTATTTGTTTTATTTATTATTTTGTTTTGACTATGATGATGTAATTTTGACATGTTTTGTAAAATATATTTTGAGAAATAAATTATATTTGAATTAAAAAAAAATATGATTGATGTTTTAATAATGTTGTTATAATGTATGTGTGTAATGTATGTTATAATGGTTTCGTTTATCTATCTAATACATATTGTCATAGTTTATGGTTATGAATTTAAAAGATAATCCTTGACATAATACGAATTCTTGTCAGATATATGTCTTCTATAAAATATAATATTCTGTTGAATTTATTAGTTAAATAAAGCCTATACATTCGGGTCATTCTATGCATTTATTTATCAATTTATTTAACTAATATTAATACGTATTCAATAATCAAATGCCTCAACTGAGATGGAGAAGTATTTAAAGCCAGATAGATTTGAAGCGGATCCTCTTGACAACAAAAATGCTGCGCTGTGGCTACACTGGAAGAAAACGTTTATAAATTTTTTGGATGCAGCAAATGCTACAGAAGACAAGGTAAAACATAAGCTGCTCATAAACCTAGTATCGCCAAATATATATGAGTACATAGCCCAAGCCGACACCTATTCTTCAGCTCTATCCACATTAGACGGTTTATTTATCAAGCCAAAAAGCGAAATATTCGCTCGTCACAACTTGGCTTCTCGTAAACAGCAACCGAACGAGACAATTGATCAATACCTTCAATCTCTGAAACTCCTGTCTAAAGAATGCAGTTTTAAGGCGGTTACTGCTATTCAATATGAAAATGAATACATTCGTGATTCTTTTATCTCTGGCCTGGCTTCTCCTGCTATTCGACAGAGACTACTCGAAAATATGACACTCACTCTCGATGAAGCCCACAATCAGGCCCGCGCTCTCGAATCTGCTCATATCCAATCTCAAAGCTTCAACAATTCACAAATTGCTGCTGTCACACAGTCATCGCCTATAGCTGCTACTTCGAATCAAAGTCGAAAGAATAACGAACCTTGTAGACAACAATCACATGAAAGATGCTATTTCTGTGGTAACGCACGTCATCCCCGTCGATTATGTCCAGCTTCACAGGCAATCTGTCTCAAGTGCAGCAAACAAGGTCATTTTGCAAAAGTATGCAGAAGTAGCAATGTCAACGCCGCCATCACTACAACTGATGAAGGTGAAGAAATTACCTCTTGTTTGGTATTGGCAGCAAGTGATATCAAGAAATGCACAACTCACGTTACCATCAATGGTATATTATTGCAAGCTTTAATTGATACTGGAAGTACAGGGAGTTTTATCGATGAAGAAGTCATAAAACAGTACGATCTAGAAACTAGGTCATGGAGACAGGAAGTGTCAATGACATCTTCATCACATACATCTCAAATAACTAAGGTATGCTCAGCAACACTAAAGTTGGATAATCAAGTAATTCCTGCTGTACTATTTCGTGTCATGAAAAATCTTTGTTGTCATGTCATACTGGGGCACGATGTACTCGAACAGTACTCCATTCTAGAGATAAAATTTTATGGGCAAAATCCTCCACTCAGATTATCCGCCATAGAAGAAGCTAACATTGAGCCTGTCAATCTGTTTCCGAATATGTCACCAGAATGTAAACCGATAGCTATAAAATCACGTAGATTTGCAGGTGACGACAACAAATTCATCAAAGAAGAAATTAAGAAATTATTAGAAGACGGTATCATAGAAGAGAGCACTTCGCCCTGGCGAGCTCAAGTTCTAATTACATCTAACACAAATCATAAGAAGAGGATGTGCATTGATTACTCACAAACAGTGAACAGGTTTACTTATCTTGATGCATATCCGTTGCCGAATATCGAAGAAATCATAGCAAAAGTATCAAAATATAAAATATTCAGTAAAATTGATTTGAAATCTGCATACCATCAAATTCCAATTATTCCTGAGAATAAACCATTCACTGCCTTCGAAGCCGCCGGTAATTTATATCAATTTCGTCGTATTCCGTTTGGCGTGACCAACGGAGTAGCTTGTTTTCAACGAGCCTTAGATTCTATTATTCGAAAGTCATCCATTGAAGGTATATATCCATATTTGGATGACATTACCGTCTGCGGAATCGATCAGAAAGATCATGATGCAAAGCTTGAAAAATTCATGGAAATTGCTAATAAGTTCCGTCTTACTATAAATAAAGAGAAAAGCGAATTTTCCATAACAGATTTGAGTATTCTTGGGTATAATATCAATAATGGAATCATTAAGCCAGATCCAGAACGCTTACGGCCTCTTCGAGATTTACCAATTCCCACTGATTCTGCATCTTTAAGACGCGTAATAGGATTATTCTCTCATTACTCTAAATGGATACCAAATTTTTCATCGAAATTACACCCATTGACACAAGTAGAGACATATCCTCTAAACGCTAATGAAGTGAAAGTTTTTGAAGAACTAAAAAGGATTATTTCTGAATCGTCTTTAGCAGCAGTTGATCCTAAAGAAACATTCACTGTAGAAACAGACGCCTCAGATTATTCTATCGCTGCTTCTTTGACACAAAACGGTCGACCGATAGCATTTTTTTCAAAGTCTCTAAATGAAAGTGAAAAGAAATACCCTATAATAGAAAAAGAGGCATACGCCATTATAGAAAGTCTTAAAAAATGGAGACATTATCTAATTGGACGGCCATTTTATCTAATAACGGACCAAAAGTCTGTATCATATATGCTCAGAGGACATGCAAGTAAAATAAAAAATGATAAGATCCAGAGATGGCGATTAGAATTATCAAATTTCAAATTCGATATAAAATACCGACCAGGACATCTGAATACTGTAGCAGATGCATTGTCCAGGCAAGTATGCGGAGCCACAACTGACAATCGCCTTATAGAATTACACAAATCTCTCTGTCATCCTGGTATTTCACGACTTACGCATTGGATAAGATCTAAAAACCTACCGTTTACCAGTGATGATGTAAAAAAGGTTGTGGCGTCTTGTCCAACTTGTGCAGAGATAAAACCAAGATTCAATAAAAATATTGGGTTATTAATTAAAGCTACTATGCCCTTTGAGAGATTGTCCTTAGATTTTAAGGGACCACTACCATCATCGACAAACAACAAGTACATTTTGACAATAATTGACGAATACTCGAGGTTCCCGTTTGCTTATGCATGCCCAGATATGAGTACAGAGACAGTAATTAAGCATCTTACTGATATTTTTTCAATTTTTGGAATGCCAGCTACTGTTCATACAGATCAAGGAGCGTCTTTCATGTCAGCTGGTATTAAAGAATTTTTACATACTAAGGGCATATCTACTAGTCGATCTTCTCCTTACAATCCACAAGGTAATGGACAAGTGGAGAGACTGAATGGGACCCTTTGGCAAACGATTCGCCTTGCACTAAAAGATAAAAATCTCCAAATAGATAAATGGGAGGCAGTTATTACTCAAGCACTCCACTGTATTAGGTCCCTCCTATGCACTTCAACTAACACAACGCCTCATGAAAGAATGTTTAATCATCCACGGCGATCGTCTTGGGGACAATCCATGCCGTCGTGGTTGCAACCTGGAAAGGTTCTTTTAAAGAAATTCGTAAGAGTCAGCAAATATGATCCAATGGTAGAAGAAGTTGACCTTCTAGAGCCAAATCCACATTATAGCTCCGTAAGACTTTCCAATGGCAGAGAATTAACGGTTTCAAATCGCCACCTCGCACCCAGAGGTGATGCAGTACCGATTGTTACACCGGATACAGTATCATCTGATGATGTAAACAATAACAGTCATGATATTAATGCAGAACAATTTGAACCGACTACAGATAGCTCAGAATTGGATGCCTACACTACGCCGATTTCTTCTTCTTCACCACACCGCTCAACTATAGCTGATGAACCACGCAGGTCAGCACGATCTAAGAGACCACCTGCCTACCTGAATGACTACGTCCATGATTAAGGAAGGAGGGAAGAATGTCATAGTTTATGGTTATGAATTTAAAAGATAATCCTTGACATAATACGAATTCTTGTCAGATATATGTCTTCTATAAAATATAATATTCTGTTGAATTTATTAGTTAAATAAAGCCTATACATTCGGGTCATTCTATGCATTTATTTATCACATATCAAAAATAAAATGACCTGGTAATATAAAATACATATATGTATACTTATATGATTGATGACATGTGTTATATTATAATTTCAGAACACACCTAAGAAGAAAAGAGGCATTCTTAAAGAACTAAATGTCTCGAAAAAAATGAACTAACTCCACGAGAGTTAAAACTCTACAATATTTGTCAAAAAAGAATGAGACAAGTCAACAGGCTAAGAAAACAGCTAAAAGGAAAAAAAATAGATGTAGTAGAAAAAGTTTCGCAAGATGAGAATATACAAAAATTGTGTAATTTAAATGTGTCAAATTCATTTATTACTCTTTTACAAACGCAATTACAAAACTGCCCCAAAAAACCGAAAGGAAGGAGATACTCCATAGAACAGAAATTGATGGCCCTAGTGCTGTATAAAAAGTCACCAGCATGCTACAAGTTGCTCCGGCGAATGTTCGCCTTACCAGGCCAAAGCTGCCTAAACAAATTATTAAATAGAGTGCCTTTAAAACCTGGCATAAACAGACACATTTTTGAATCTATAAAAAAAATGGCAGAAAGAAACACCAATGAGGAAAATATTTGTTTGCTTTTGTTTGACGAGATGTCAATAAGGAAACATATGTTTTATGATAGCAAACAAGACATGGTCCTGGGTTATCAGGACCATGGCAATCATGGCAGAAGCCAAGATGTAGCCACAAAGGCATTGGTCTTCATGCTGGCTGGTTTAAGAAAAAATGGAAGCAACCAGTAGCTTTTTATTTCATGCACGCGCTAACCGCCGACAGAATGACAGTCATTCTAAAAGAGGTAATCTAGACTATTTAGACTAATATTATAAAGATGAACATATTTAGTTAATTTAATTTACTTAACATTTTTATCATTTTAGATACTTTCCGAATGCATCAATGCAAAAGTTGATGTTGTAGGCACTATATGTGACCTTTCAACAGTTAATATGAAAACTATTAAAACCTTGGGCGCAACAACAAGAGAACCATATTTTAATTACATGGACAAAGAATATGTCGCGATCTTAGATCCGCCTCATTTATTAAAATGCACAAGAAATTTATTGATGAAGCATGATGTGGAGTGCACAACCGATTTTCAGTTAAATAATATTGATGTAAAAGGTAAAATAAATATCTATATATCACTTGGTAAATGAAAATTGAATAATGATTTGTAGATAAATAAAATGTATTTTTTTCTTTTTTAGGTACAGCAAAATGGAGTCATATAGAACAATTTTATAAACTGGACAAAAATAATCTTCATTTTGAATTCGCCCCTGCTTTACGGACCAACACATACATCCGAATGTTAAGCAGCAGATGAGGGTCAAGCTGGCAGCTCAAGTTTTCAGCCATTCCGTTGCAGTTGGTATATTAACGAAAATTGCATCAAGTTAGTATCTTTTTCTTTAAGTGTTATTTTATCATTGTTCTTAAATATAACAATCATTGACAAAATGATGATTGCAATTTTTATCTAATGTTGCAATATTCCTTTGAGCATTTTTCTCTATCCGTACTAATCCACCGCTAAGTATCTACCTACTGCTTACGTGACTAAAGCTTTATTTATTTTTCAGATGATCTTCCAACGGAAGCGCATGCTACAGCATGTTTTGTAAAAAAAATTGACAATCTTTTTGATGCCGTCAATGCAGATACTCCTGATCTACGTCGAAGAAAGAAACATGCGACAAATCTCACTGCACATAGTCCTCTTATAGAACTTTTTAGTAAAATGAGAAAGTTCATTTCTTCTATGATATATTTAGGATCAAGGAGTATCCCTCCCTCACAAGATGGGTGGATACATACTTTAAATAGTATAGAGTTGTGGAAAAATGTGCAAAAAAAAAACATCAAGTCTATTTCTACGCGTCGCCTCAATCAAGATGCTTTAGAAAATTGTTTCGGCTGCATCAGATATAGTTGTGGATCTAATTCAAATCCTACAATTCAACAATTTGTAGCTGGAATTAAAACCGCCATAATTACCAACTTACGGCACACAGGCCAAAAAAAAAATTGTGAAGACGATAATTCTATATTAGACAACAATTTAAAGAAGTAATTATGAAGCAGAAGAACAACAACAACTACATCTTCAAGAAGATAGCGTTGAAGAATTAGAAAAAATGTTATCTGATGCAGTCGAGACTGTAGAGGAGGCAACGCCAGAAGGTCAAGCTTGTGCATATGTAAGTGGCTTCATATTTAAAAAAATAAAAAATAATGAGTGTCAAGATTGCCGGAAGGCATTTTTAAGCGAAGTACAAGAAGGCATTCACATATTCACAAGCTTGCGAGAGTATGAAGAAAATAAGTCTCTTACATATGTTAATAAAAAAGTGGTTGTATCCATAGAGCAATGTGCTATTATTATAAATAATTATTTGAAAAATAATGCTTGGAAATCAAGCTTGAAAATGAATATTATGTCACTATTACGAAACGTTGATTTTAGTTTTTTAAACATATGTGTAACGCACATGGAGCAAAACATAGAACATATTAAAATAAATGTTTGTAAACTTAGTTGCCTGAAATAAACGGATATTATTATTATTATTATTATTAGTGCTTTTGCTATATGTATTAAAAGATATATCATACTAAAAAATAGGGATATGGAAGAAGATGAAAAGAATAAAGCTCTGGAAAGAAAAATGAGAATCATTAAAAATAAATAATATGTAAAAGATCGAAGTAATTGAAGAGAATGTCCAATTTAAAACTGAACCCTTTTTGATTATTTCAATGTCTGGGAGGATAATATGTACTTATTTCAAAAATGCGTGAGGTGATTTTATTGTAAATTCACCATCATGTGAATCAGCCATCAATCCAGAGATGACACGTCCGCCCTGTCGTTGGAGTCATTAAGGCCGTACCTAAATTTTCCGGGGTCCAGTGCTGCCCCCATTTAAAATAAATTATTTCAAAGAAAACGGAGTACTGTTTACAGTTTATAATGAGAACGTTAAGCTTTACTACGCACATTTGCCAAAAATGGCCGTTTTCCGCAAATGTGCGTAGTAAAGCTTAACGTTCTCACTTTAAACTGTAAACAGTAGTTCATAAAATACTTTGAAGGGTTATCTAGGACTTGATAGTTGCAAAATTTTAAATGATGTCTCCGTTTTCTTTGAAATGATTTATTTTAAATGGGGGCAGCACTGGACCCCGGAAAATTTAGGTACGGCCTTAAGGCCCCGCCAGTTCAGAGCCAAGAAAACTGTGAGTGTTTTAAAAAAATTACTGTCGTTAAACTACAACAGTTTATTCCTCAAAAATTTTACATAAGAATCTTAAGGCTTTTTTACAGACACCCACAATATCCAAAACACGATTGAGCATATATTTCGATAGAAAAAAATCACAAACATACCTCTAAATTTGCCTTTATAACACATATTACTATTTTATACAATCACCTTTTTATATGAAAATTATACCAAAAAATGTATTATCTAAATATCTGTTTTGGCTACAAAAAAAATTATAAATATAATACAAAAAATAATAATAAATAAAACACAGTAAAATATTCGTCGAGAGAGAAGAAAGGCCCGGAGCCGTGCTCGAAGATATTTCGCAGTGTTTTATTTATTTATTTTTTTAGTGTAGTGTTAGTTTTGTAGTGGTAGGTCTGTGCTATCAACACATTATCGTGTTCCCATCCCGGAGGTTCCCGTCCCAGACGGAGCCCGGCCGGGACGCAGAAAAATCAGTTACATACGATTTGTATGAACTCGTTCACACAGTTCAGGGCCGGGCCGTCAGTGTCCTGGAGGCCGCCCGGACGCCCGGACGCCCGTACATCCCTGACGGTGCCATCCGATTTTTACCGACAGGGACGACATTTTGTCGATGTTCTTCTTGGTTATAAGCTTCTTCTTCATATTGCAATTATTGCCAATTCCTCAGTGTTAAATAAGGTCATCGTTGTGTGCTTTTCAGTCACCGACACAGATTTTCCCTGATATGTGTGAACACAGAACCCGGACGGCACGACCCTGACGGGAAAACGGACACGGATGGCCCGTCCCTTCCGGGACGGGAACCCGTTAATGTGTGGACAGCGCTTAAGGTAGTTGTTTGAAAATCGAGACTTTGGAAAACTGTGACGATCAATTTAATGTTTATTGAAGAGATCGAGAGTTGTTATATAAGAAGTATATTCCAATAAACCTTTTTTACCTCCATTGCTTGTTTCACATTTTTATCAACTCTTGACGGAGACCACCTGCGAAGTAAATTGTGATATCGGTCATAAGAAAGTTAATAAAGCCATTATTACATTTACCTTCGCAGATAGTTTCCGTCAGTCAGCCAGTACCTAACCTTTAAGGCGAGGTGAGTTCACAGCTCGCAATACTGTGCGTGTTTTTGAAAAATAGTAGTTAAACTACAGTGATTTTTCAAAAACACGCACAGTATTGCAAGCTGTGAACTCATCTCGCCTTAATAAATTAAATTTAATAAATTAAAATTTAAATATTCCCGCCCGCGTTTTAGTAACAATGCTATTCCGCTGCAGCGCTAGTGGCTGTCAGTGTGTATGTCTATGGTTACATTTTTTTTCTATGGAGTCACTGTTCTTCTCTCGTCAGAGAGTATTATTTTCTTTGCACTAGTGTCATCTGCGGCATGTCAACAATTTTTTTTTATTATTTTACTGCTCTGGACACTAGTCGTTTAGAGCCTATTTTTAATTTTTCGTTTCTTTAAACCTAGCTAATATCCTTTTATCGAAATGAATATTCTGTCATTGATTTTTTAGATTGATCTGAGAGAACGATGTGTGAGGTATCAGGTAGGTAGGTCAAGCCACCGAAAGCCACGCGCGTCCGTCCACACATTTTTGCCGAACATTATCCCGTGACGTGCGTGACCGTATCAGAAACCCGTGTTTAGTTAGATTGGCTTAGACTCAGGATTTGAATATTCCGTCCGTGGATGGCCAGCTATACTCGATAGCTTGTATTTTGCACTTCGTTCCGTTTACGTCGATGCCGTTATATTAAAATTTTCCCAAAAATATTATTGTTTTGATTAATTAGAAAATAACTTAACTTTATCTTTTTTTTGGAAAAGTAAATATAAAAATTTCTGAATAATTCATTTATTATTTGAAAATTGTTATAATATACATAAAATTTCTTCAACAAATTTTACAAAAAGTTATTGACAGCTAAAATGAAACGTAAATCCAGAGAAAGAAAGAAGGACAATGCGATTGCATTACTTACCTACCAAGAAAGACAGCTGTCGTTTCGTTTTCAGCTGATTTTTGTGTACGCTACTGCTTTCTGTTTATAGATAGATCAACGATCGAGACGTTTCGTAACGGTACTGTGCTCTCGAATTACTCCCTTCTAAGGCCTAGACAACTAGTACAGAAGTAGGTGCATTAGGGAGACGATTGGTACTTTACAACGAACAAAGGGAGATGGTTCATTGAGCGCGAGTGGTGCGTAGCAGGCGGCCGTGACGTCACGAGGCCGCGACGACGAGGCCGATGCGGCGGGCGCGCTCGTGATCTCGGCGCTCCGGGCTGCGCGGACGCGAGAGACACGGGCGGCGCGAGCAGCGCGGAAGGCACGGGGAGGCAGCCTGGCCTCCAGTGACTCGGGCGACGAGGGCGCCGGGCATCGGCCGCCGCGCAAGCGGACCCGAAGGCTGTCTCCGCCGGCCCGGCCCGCAGCCATGCACCAGCCCTGTGCCAACGGGGCGGCGTCCCCGCATCTCAACGGGGATGGCCCAGCCCGCAATGGTGATCTGCAGCCGCTCGGCCTCCGCATGGGCCAGACTGACCAGGAAATAGTGCGCCTAATTGGGCAGCATCTGCTCTCCATTGGACTTGAGTGAGTATCTTTATTTACTTGTCGGTTTATCATAACCCATCGGACACTGACTTCTGACATCAACCATTGTTATTTTTATTGTGCCTGGCTGGGTGTCACACAGTGTGAATATTTGAACCCAATTTGGATTAGAATAAAATAGAACAATTTGTAAAACATACATTTTCATATACCAATTAAATAGTAATATGTTGCATGTTGTAGACAAAATGTTTCATCGTTTTTTTTTATAAACATATATATGTACATACTCCAATCTATCTGTCCTTTAACTTAATTTCACTGGCCTTTTTGAGCAGACAATTATAGCGATGTCCCTTCTAACAATAGAAAATACAATAGCAAAATGACGACCTCCGTGGCGTAACTATAAACGTATTTATCATAAAATATAGTATCGTTGAGTTAGTATCCCATAACACAAGTTTAAAAAAACCTACTTTGGGGCTATCTTATCTTATCTTGCATTTGGGGTCCACATTGGGAAGCACGTTGAACCTTTGGGTTATATTGTACTTACCCCCTTGCCTTACTCACCCGCCTCGGGATTTCTGAAGAAGGACTGCATAAGCTTCAGAATATCACCTGGTGTGTAGTGCCTGTAGTCCTCTAGCTTAGGATATGCTGATCCGAAGAGGTCCATGCGCTTGCCAGCCATTGAGTCGCAGCTACACATAATGTGTGTCATTGTCTCCTCTGATTCCTCACATGCCCGACATTTTGGGCTCTCAACAAGTCTCATTTTAAAGAGATGACTGCGATTGTGGAAGTGTCCAGTCAATGCTCCCAATAGAGTTCTTGTCTGTTTTCTGTTAAATTTATTTAACCTTTTGTGCCACTTGACAAAATCCTCGCCAAGTGTCTCTTTAGAGTGGGTGTGTCCACTTATTCTACTCCATTCAGCCTTGTGTCTCACCCTGACATTGGCGTTTATGGCATTTGTAACCATTCCATAGAGGCCTAAGAAGGGTTCGGGCCCTATAGGCGTATCAATCGACCCTTCCCTTGCCAGCTCATCAGCTTTCTCGTTTCCCTCGATGCCAACATGACCTGGCACCCAGACCAGCACCAGCTTGTTGTGCCAGCCCAGCTGATTTAGGGCACGCACACCATCCCAGACCAGTCTGGAGCCGATCCTGCTGGAACTAAGGGCCGCGAGAGTTGCCTGGCTGTCCGTTAGAATATAGATTTGGCGGTTCCTCAAGCCTCCTTCTAAATTCATTTTGGGGCTAGCTTAATCAGTGTGATTTGTCCCTATATATTTATTTATTTAAAACAATAAGAGTTGGTCACAACGTGTCTGTTATAAGGAAGTATCTTGTGTCAATACGATATTTCACTTATTTTTTTTTTATAAATTATATCAAAAAGTAACACAATCTGGAACCAAAAACAAAAATGATTATTTTAATCCGCTCATAAATATTTATAGAGCCTTTCAAATCTGGTGGAAAGGGAAACTTTCAACTAACAAAAATAGAAGCACATACCGCACTTAAGACATCACTGCTTAAAGAGATTGCGAGTGTCCCCACCACACTCAAGATGTATTTACCCTGTAAAATAAGAGATCGCAATGAAAACATCAGTTGACTTCTGAAATAAATATGTAAAGTCTTGACTATTTTTTTTAAATTTCATACAACAGTCAAAAAGACAATAAATCAATTTAAAATAACTCCCTCGGCCAGATCCAGCAGCTTGGTGCTTGATCAGCATTACATCAGCTAAAGGGGCTAACCTTTAGCTATAACATTTAGTCAAATCTCATATTTTATTGAGTTCTAAGAAAATGAACATAAAATATTATTACTTCTACAAACACGAAAACATTCTAAGTAAAATAAAATTCAAAACTTTACCTAATAAATAAATAAATCAGCCAAGTGCGTGTCGAGTCGGGACTGTCGAGTACAGTTTCAAAGTTACATGTTACAACATGGAAATTACTTTCCATATTCATACATTTTTCTCAATGTCAAAACAAACATTTTATATGGGATCTGTATGAAATACCAAACTGTGACGTCATAGTTTCTTGGAGTCAAATAGTGCTCTTAATATCAGTTTTCCTGCATTTATTAATCTAAAATCACATTGAAAATTGACATGATCATAGACAAGTGTCATTTATTTAGTGATGTTTTTAGGGTTCCGTAGTCAAATGGCAAAAAACGGAACCCTTATAGATTCGTCATGTCTGTCTGCCGTATGTCCCAGCCACTTTTTTCCGAAACTAAGAACTATACTGTTAAAACTTGGTAAGTAGATGTATTCTGTGAACCGCATTAACATTGGATTGGATAGGTCTTCAAAAACTATTTTGAGGTTCCTAATATTATTTTTTTCTAAACTGAATTGGTAAAATGTTGGTCCCCCCCCCCCCTGTAACTTCTAAAATAAGAGAATGATTAAACTAAAAAAAATATATGATGTACATTACCATGCAAACTTCCACAGAAAATTGGTTTGAACGAGATCTAGTAAGTAGTATTTTTTTAATATGTCATAAATCGTAAAATGTTACTTGCTGCTACGGAACCCTTCTTGGGCGAGTCCGACTCGCACTTGACCGCTTTTTTATTTTTTTAACAGTACCAAATAATTTATTTTTGACCCAGGATTAGTATCCTTGTAGAAAACAATAGTAGGGACTACCCTACGTATTTTCATGGACAAACAAATACAAGAGGACTGATAACCCATACTTCTTACTTGCCCCATACCCCATACAGAAAAGTGTACTCTGCTAGTAGGTACATACTATTGACTACTACTAATGCCAAAATCCTGTATTACTTCTGGATGTCTCTACCATCTTGCCTGCTAGCCATACAAAAGATACTGGGTACTTAGGCTGACAGTATCTACGAAAAATAGAAATAGAAAATTCTTTATTCAGTGATAAAAAGCACTTGTTTGTTTGTAGAAAATTCAGCGGCACCACTACAAAAACTACCTTCTTTCGAACGAAAAACGTAGTAGTAGCTCCACTAACTACATCATTAAACAAAAATTTACAGTTCTCTTCTATATTGTAAAAATTTTTTCTAATAGTTTTATTTTATAAATTAAGGCTCAGAAGAGCAACAACATGCCATGCCACCGACAGACAGTACATAAACACCACACCTATGAATTGGTATCCGCCTCGGACACTCGAAAAGTGTTGTTAGGATCTTTCTGCATCTGATAAGAATTTCTCTTCACTGTAACTTATGATAATTATAACTGTATGGGAGTATCTAGCTGAAGAAGACCAGGACTCAGGTCAGGGGCTTGTCTCCTGTAAACTTGAGCATCTAGCTCAAGATTCTTTATTTTCCAGAGTAATTTTAATCTTAATCGGCTTGGGACGCTTGATCCTGGCTTTTATTTGATGGTGAAGTTCCTGCTAACTGCTAGATAAAGGATTTACACAATGTTCTTTGAGTGATTCTATAATAGAATCCATATCAATGTCTATTTCTGAAGCGCCATACTCAAAGGTTGCCAAGTTGGGTACAAAATTAGGATCTTCAAAGTTGTCATTGTCAAAATTAGGACCATCTTAACTATCTGCATCATTTTGCAGCGCAAAAATAATGTCCTCGTCACAAAGAAGGTCCTTACGAGATATTCTGAAATATAGAAAATGTACGATAGATGTCATAGGTATGAAACAAAACAAAAGCCTTTTCGTGAGATGTAGCCTATGGGCGGGCGGGGATCTACTATAGTGGGCACAATGAGCCTGCCCACAATCCTAACGGACTTGTGACGTCACACTCACAAAAAGGGGGTTGCAAATAGAAGTCTGGAGCAGGGCTTGTTAACGATACCAAATTCACACTAAAAGTAACTTTAAATAACGTTATTTTCATACAAATATTAGTGGATAACGTTATAAGGGGTATCGATAATACAATTATAAAACGTTATAATAACGTTATCAATTAACAATATAAGTAACGATATTTTTTTCAATACTTGTTAAATATTATATAAATACCTATTATACAAGTGTATTACATCGCTCTGGGAATCAAACCCAAGGTAGCACAGACTATCACGACATCCGTGTAGATCTAGTAGCCTACTAGACAAACTCTCATAAATTTATTCTGTCAAATATCGAAAAGAAATACAGTGTTAACAATACCTTTTACCGCTAATATCATTGGTAACGTTATCTGATTTATCGGTAAATGGTTGGAAAAATACCGTTACCCAGCATAACGTTATCTTTGCTTGACAGAATTAACGTTACCAGATTTTTAACGGTATTCCAAGCCCTGGTGTGGAGTCTAGACTATTTTAGCAGAGTATTTTATTTAACACAGTATAGTTAATGATTATATTATTATAGCAATATCTATATTATATTATAGATATTGCACTTTTTTGCGGTTAAAACAAACTCCAAAAATATGCACTCAAATAACTTTTAATTACTTCACTTTAATTACTAATTACAAAATAATTAGGTACACGCAATAACTGATTTATGTATAACTTAACGCTGCGAGCGAAGGATTCGGAATAAATAAAATCAATTTGTAAACTAAAAAATAAAATAACAAATTATAAGCCAAACGTTATAAATAATACAATTTATTTATTAGTATAATTAAGAAATCACAACACGGTGTAGGCTCTAGACTAACAACAATATTACATACATAATAACGGCTTGTTGAGTATTGATCTTTCATAGAGCATTTTCTTTAAGCTGCTACATATGGAGACTAATAAAAATAGGTCGCCAGACTACACGTGAGATTATGCTCAATATTGTAATGAAAGCCCATCGAAATTAACCAGTAGTTTCTTAGTTTTTCCTAAACAGACGGACAGATACACGCAACGAGACTTCAATCTTTAAATGAGCAATTCATGTGAATATATTAAGGCCGTACCTGAATTTTCCGGGGTCCAGTGCTGCCCCCATTTAAAATAAATCATTTCAAAGAAAACGGAGACATCATTTAAAATTTTGCAACTATCAAGTCCTAGATAACCCTTCAAAGTATTTTATGAACTACTGTTTACAGTTTAAAGTGAGAACGTTAAGCTTTACTACGCACATTTGCGAAAAACGGCCACTTTTGGCAAATGTGCGTAGCAAAGCTTAACGTTCTCATTATAAACTGTAAACAGTAGTTTATAAACTACTTTGAAGGGTTATCTAGGACTTGATAGTTGCAAAATTGTAACTGATGTCTCCGTTTTCTTTGAAATGATTTATTTTAAATGGGGGCAGCACTGGACCCCGGAAAATTTAGGTACGGCCTTAATGAGTATCTCGGAAAAGGCTTCAAAAAATTGAGCTACCTAGGTTTAATTTTTATTTCGTCCAGGTACTTCATAATATACTTCAGTACGGTGAGGTACGGACTTGATTTATTTAAACATTGAGTTTTAAACAATTCTTGTGCTGAGAACACTCCACCAAGTTACCTACCTTTGAACAAAAAAAAATTTACTGATCTATGCCGCACATTACGAGTGCGCTTCAACTCAAAGACTCCTATTTTTCATTTTTTACTCGGATAAGTACTTTTCGTATGAAATGATGATGAAAAATGTTAGCAATATTTTCAACTTTCTGAACCGCTATATCTTAGAAACGGATTGACTGGACTAATTAATTAATATACTGTTATGTTACTCGTGAGCTAATTGCGTCAGTCGTTCGATAACTAATTGCTTTTGTCTCTTTTTAGCCAGTTTCATCAATATCTTTGTTGCTACTGGTCTATTATTCAAACTTATAATGATGTGTGTCATACTAACACTTCCATTGCAGCGGTAGGCAGAACTTCCACTTACGTTCTGATAGACCTCTCGCTTCATCAACAGTCATAATTATTCAGTTCAGTCAAGTTCAGTGCAGGGTTCGAAAGATGAACTAGGTTGTAAACATCCGGTTGTATCGTTGGGTTCAGATCGCAAGCCTAATTAAGTTTTATTACCTCTGGAGAAAGAGCTTAATTTGGATCTGGTGTCTGGTACGGTACTTGTATTTGTTTCGCGGACAAGACAGAGTACACGTCCAGATCTCCTCTGCATTTTAACCTCTAAAGAAAAATACTGTGTTATAAGTCTGATGTGTAATGTGTACTTGTATACATATACATTCTGTGTACTAAGTATCGGGAATTTGTCAATAAAACAAAAAATACAAATTATTCATCTAAATTTATTTTATCGCCTTCAAAGTAGGCCCCATCGCTTGCAATACAACATCTCCAACGCTTCACCCAGTCTTCCATACATTTTTCATAGGCTATTTGCGGTATGGCCTTTAGCTCATTCAGCGAATTTTCTTTTATGGCTTCTATCGACTCAAAACGTTTTCCTCGAAGTGGTAATTTTAACTTGGGAAATAAAAAAAAGTCAGACGGAGCCATATCAGGTGAATACGGTGCTTGGTCGAGAACTTTTGTTGAATTTTTTGCTAAAAACTCTTTCACTATAATGGCTGTGTGTGATGGTGCATTATCATGGTGCAGCATCCATGAGTTGTGTTGCCACAAATCTGGACGTTTTCGGCGGATACTCTCACGCAAACGCTTCATGACGCCTAAATAATAATCTTTATTCACTGTTTCTCCCTCAGGAAGGAATTCGGAGTGAACCACACCACGGTAGTCAAAAAAAACTGTCAGCATCACCTTGATTTTGGAGCGACTTTGCCGCGGTTTTTTGGGTTTCGGCTCGTTTTCGAGACGCCATTCTGAAGACTGTTGGCTTGTTTGCATGTCCTACTCATAAACCCATGTCTCGTCGCCAGTTATTATACGTTTCATAAAGGTCGGATCCGTAGAAGCTCGGGAAACCATGTCTTCAGCGACATGCTTTCGCTGCGGTTTTTGAACGAAATTGAGCTCTTTCGGAACTAGTCGAGCGGCGACGCGTTTCATGCCTAAAATGTCAATGAGAATGTTGTGGACGGACTTAAAAGATATGTTTACCTCACTAGCCAACTCTCTCAGACTCATACGTCGATTTTCGAGCACTAGCTTCTTGATTCTGTCGATGTTTTCTTTGGTCGTAGCTGTTGAAGGTCTACCAGAACGAGGCAAGTCTACTACTACTTCTCGGCCTTCTTTAAAAGCCTTATACCATTCATAAGCCCTTGTTTTCGATATACACGATTCGCCGTAGGTATTTCGCAACATTTTTAGTGATTCACCACATGAAATATCATTCGAAACACAAAAATTAAGGCACACTCTTTGTTCAACAATATTTTCCATTGTAAAAATCGCCGAGAACTCAAAACTATGACCAACAAAAAGTGTAGTTTAAAACAAATTAAATGACAGATCTCGCTCAAATTTTGCGCGCTAAATCAGTACAGTGCTACCAACATGCAGTAAAAAAATTAGAACGACCTCTTTTACGCAGGTCTTTTTATTGACATATTCCCGATACTTTTTACACAGAGTAGTACATACAGAGTGTCTACTCAGTGTGTGAGCCGTGTGGTTACCAGTCTAGAATTGAACACCAATTTCACACTTTAACTCTTCCTGTGGCTGTCGTAAGAGGCGACTACAGGACTAGGTATAAATATCTCGTGCTACTACTGCATTCCCAAGGAAGGTTTAAAATGGGCAGTAAACGTCAAATTATGAAAAATAATTCCCCATTTTTAGGGTTCCTTACCCCAAAGGGTGCAAACGGGACCCTATTATTGTGACTCCGCTGTCTGTCCGTCTTTCCGTCTGTCTGTCTGTCCGTCTGTCACAGGGCTCTATCTCTTGAATCGTAATAGCTAGACACTTGAAATTTTCACCGATTATGTATTACTGTGGCCGCTATAACAACAAATACTAAAAATAAAAAATAGTTAAAAATTAAAAGGGGTCGTCATACAAGAAACGTGTTTTTTTCAGCGTTTTTAACTTGATCTTTATAATGGCATTAACTAGATACTTGAAATTTTCACCTATTATGTATTACTATGACCACAATAACAACAAATACTAAAAATAAAATAAAGTAAAAAATTAAAGGAGGTCGTCATACAAGAAACGTGTATCTTCAGCGTTTTAAAACATTGTACGGTGGTATGGAACCCTTCATGTACAAGTCCGGCTCGCACTTGCCCGTTTATTTGACGTCGGAACCCTAGTGTGTGCGTGGCCCGAACCCGGCATGCACTTGGCCTTTTATTTTTAGTTTCGTCTGCAATACCGCACTACGTTCGACCAGGTTCACTTTCCTACTCTCCCACAAATCTCTTTCTGTCCATTCTTTCATGAATTTGAAACCATGTCAACGACGAATGTCCGTATCAGCTGTCAGCATTTCCTAATTAGCAAAGCAAGGCAATATCGTAGCGATATTGTCATCATGTTCCGATTATGGAAACCTAGCTAGAAATTATGGGACGGAGGATCTACTTTGTAATTTCACGCAACAAAAGCACTTTTGATGAGTTCGATAGCCCAGGGGCGACGCATGCATTATTATAGCAAACGCATGTTTCTTTATTGACTACTAGTCATTGTCCACCTTTAGGAAAAACAATGTCACACCCGACGTGGTTCACACTTGATTGGTGACTACAATCAAATTTGACGACCTCCTTGGCGTAATGGTTAACACGCTAGACCGCTAAACCGGAGGTTCTGGGTTCGATCCCCAGCCAGGGCAAGTTGGAAAATGGCCTTTTTCAAATTATCCTGGGTCTTGGGTGTTTATCTATATATGTATTTATCATAAAATATAGTATCGTTGAGTTAGTATCCCATAACACAAGTTTAAAACTTACTTTGGGGCTAGCTTAATCAGTGTGATTTGTCCCTATATATTTATTTATTTAATCGGTACTTATAAAATATCCCGAGGGCCTCCATGCTTCAGAAGGTTACGCTTCATGTTACGCTGTTATAATAGCCCTGGCTATCATCATTAGATTGTAGTCGTCAAGCTGTGCCTGACGCCTTTAGGCAGCTTGAAAAATCTGATACCTGTATAGCTTATTAAGGCTCTAGACAGACGTACCGCATTTTGACTGCATTCCGACTGTCAAATTGCAGGCTTTAACATCACAAAAAAAGAACTTTGTTTTCGTGTGTGCAACGAAAAGGTCTAGTAGAGACGAGTTGTGCCAATTGTAATCAAACTTCATCCAACTGTAATTGGGCAGTTGGCACGACTGCAACGAAACTGCAAACCTACTGCAATCGGACTGCGTGGTTGTTGCAGTCGGCGTGCAGTCTGCATCTCAACTGCGATTTGACGGTTGGATTTTTATGCGGTCGAAATGCGGTCCGACTGCCTAGAACTTTTTGTTACACACACGAAATCAAAGTTCTTTCCTTGTGATGTTAAAGCTAGAAAAATAATAACGATTTGTAATTGGCAATTAGTATTTAATAATTATTAAGTTAGAATGCTCAAATCTACCAAAGAAAAAAAAAATAAAGATCGCGGGCGCAGGTGAAACTGCTGGTGGCTTGGTTGCGCGTTAGTATACAAGGCGAAGCAAAATAATATTTTAAGGGCACGCCTAGTCCGTGATATTGTACGAAAAGATAAAATAGGAAAAAAAATATCCCATACAAATTGAGCAATCGGTCGATGGAGTTTCTAAAATCTTTTTTCATAGAAATTTTCCTCTATAACCAGGGCGAAACGACACTCCCCTATAGAAGACCATTTTTTGAGTTCCCCCATCTCTCTTCTGCAGCCTTAGTTGATTCTTGTCATGCATATATCATCTTTGGAAAAGTTAAATCACCACATCTAGGGATGCAAATGCCTGGAAACCCATTACTATTTTGATTCCTTTTTCCACCTTCTCGCCTACCATCACGCTAAAAATGGCCTTTGAGTCTTCCGGCACTGGGCTCTACCTGCTTAGAGCAGCAAGACCCAAAATGCTCTGTCTGCCCCATTATTTATCCAACCCTTAGGGATAAAGACGTGATAGTATGTATTTATCAAATCAAATCATTTTATGTATGTATGTATCTATCTAGGGATGTTACCGAGAACTCACTTCAATAAGACGAACAACATGTAACACACTGTGCTACAGAGGCCAATGTGATCATCTTTGCAGACGCAGCGCCACTCTCCTCATGGAGGAGTCAGGACTGCACCTGGAGCACCCGGCCGCGGCCACGTTCCGGCAGCACGTGCTCGCCGGCGACTGGAGCAAGGCCGACCACGACCTGCGCGCGCTGCACGACCTGCTGCGCGACTCTCCGCACGTCAACGCGCAGAGCCTTGCCGTGAGTGAACACCAATAATTTATTATTTTTGAAGTGAATCCTTCTATAGGCGCGTTGGGCATGTTTTGAGTTGGGGAAAAACCGCCGAACTCGCGACACTGTAACCGACACCAACTTGTTCAAGTTTTTACTTCTGTCGGCACTCCCGGAGTGCCACTGTTTTATAATCTTTTAGTCCGTAACTATATTGGTATTTCTCAAACTTTCTACGCAACGGAACCCTTTTTGAAATTGAAATATTTGACTGAGCTCGAAAATTATTATCAAAGGACATGTGCATTCTTTTATGGCTTCACGGCCCTTTTAGTCGTCTCGTAAAGTCTTTGATAATCAAAAACTTGTTTAATGTTCCAGGAGATGAAGTTCGTGGTGCTGGAGCAGAAATACCTGGAACATCTAGAGGCGGGGCGCGTGCTGGACGCGCTGCACGTGCTGCGCAACGAGCTCACCCCGCTGCAGCACGACACGCCGCGCGTGCACCGCCTGTCCGCGCTCATGATGTGTGCCGACGCGCAGGAGCTGCAAGCGCGCGCGCAGTGGCCCGGCGGCGGGCCCAGCTCAAGGGCCAACGTGCTCGCGCGCGTGCAGGTGAGCGGGACTCCCACTTTTATCGTATTACTATCGTCGTGTATTAGGTCCTTACATATGAAATTGCCGATTTTCAATACTGGCAACTTTAAAATCAAATATCTTGCGTTTTATTAGGAATTCCAAATTCAAATTTATTTCGAAATAAAGCCAGAAAAATATTGTTTTAAAATTCGTATTTCATTTGTTTTAACATCATTTGTTTGAGTTTCAACATTGCTATAACAACAACTATGGACAAATTGAAAATTCGCGGTATTTACGAATACGAGTTCCACCGTGGCACCAGTGCTGCAGAAACGACTCGGAAGAATTAACGACGTGTATGGACCAGGCACCGCTAACGAACGAACGGTGCATTTTTGGTTTCAACGTTTCCGTTCTGGAAATTTCGATTTACACAATGAGCCTCGTGGACGACCTGATACTCAAGTGAATAACGAAGAATTGAAGGCGATAGTGAAAGCGGATCCATCTCAAACCACTTCTGAATTAGCAGCAGCCTTCGGCGTAAGTGACAAAACGATACTTATCCACTTGCGCCAAATCGGAAAAATTAAAAAACTCGAAAAGTGGGTACCGCACGAATTGACTGAAGCAAACCAACAAACACGCGTTGCTTGCTGCGTTTCTTTGCTTAATCGCCACAATAATGAGGGGATTTTGAACCGTATCGTGACTTGTGATGAGAAATGGATCCTGTACGACAATCGGAAGCGATCATCACAATGGCTTGACCCTGGAGAACCGGCAAAACCTTGCCCTAAGCGAAAACTGACCAAAAAGAAGATTCTGGTTAGTGTTTGGTGGACCAGTGCTGGTGTTATTCACTACAGCTTCTTGAGACCAGGCCAGACGATTACTGCAGACTTGTATTGCCAACAATTGCAAACAATGATGGAAAAGCTCGCCATTAAACAACCGAGACTGATGAATTGCTCCAGCCCACTGCTCCTTCAGGATAACGCTAGACCACACACTGCACATCAAACGATCGCCAAGTTAGAGGAGCTGCGACTGGAACCTCTGCGTCACCCACCATACTCTCCAGATCTTGCCCCAACCGATTACCACTTTTTTCAAAATTTGGATAACTATTTACAAGGAAAAAATTTCAAATCTGATGAGGCAGTCAAAACCGCCTTCAACCAGTTCATAGACTCTCGCTCCCAGGATTTTTTTTTCAAAGGTATCAATGATCTGCCTATAAAATGGCGGAAGTGTATCGATAACAACGGCGCATACTTCGATTGATTAAATAATAATTTCATTAAAAAAAACTTGTTTCACTTTTTTGATACTGAACGGCAATTTCATATGTAAGGACCTAATATATATTTTAACTGTAACCCTATTATTATAATTTTCTGTTAAATTAAGAACTTAGAAATTTGAGTTCTTCTTTTTCTTTGGTTCTCGTGGACTCACATTAATAGATCACGCTGTGTATACAAAGTTTTGGACTATTTTACTAGATCGAAATATATAGACTGTCTATTAAATAATGTTAGTTGTTATTCAACTTTGTAAAATGTCTGTTTTGTGTGCCTAATAAAGTAAAATAAACCAAAAATGGAATTACGCTTCGTCCATGATATAAGTGAATGTGGTTGCGTTGCGGCAGGCGGTGCTGCCGCCGGCGCTGATGATGTCCCCGGGGCGGCTGCGCGCGCTGCTGTCGCAGGCCGCGCAGCAGCAGACAGCCCGCTGCCGCTTCCACGCCGCGCCGCGCGACCCGCCCGCCGGCGCGCCCGACCACATCCCCTTCTCGCTGCTCTCCGACCACCAGTGCTCGGCCGACCAGTTCCCCATCCACCCGCTGCAGGTACGCACATCCACCCGCTGCAGGTACGCACTTTCTCGTCTGCTCGCTCATGCTTATGAAAGACAATGCCAACGGGCCCGGGGCATTCCATTGATCCGTCGTAATCATGATAAATGCGTCAGGCTTGAAACTACATTAAGACGATACACGGAGTCCAGTGCTGCCCCCATTTGAAATAAATTATTTGTAAGGAAACGGAGATATCATTTAAAATTTTGATCTAGTAAAACCTAGATAACCCTTCAAACTATTTTATGAACCACTGTTTTCAGTTTAAAGTGAGAACGTTAAGCTTAGTTTGAATTTTTGCCAAAAGTGGCCGTTTTTCGCAATCACATGATTATAACCGAGATTATTGGATGATAACCTGCTCTGGGCCCGTTGCACTTTTCACTTCTTATGTGAACTGGACAAATAATATTCACAATCGCGGTAGTTAAAAGTTCTAGCTTATTTAGTTTAATTGTAACTTCGTTCCAATAAATAAGTAGATAAACTAAAGCGACAGTATCAAGTATCATACAGATTAATATATTGTCATTCGTCGATGTCATGTCATGTCGATAGAAAGTTGGGTAACCTTGAAAATTCCAAAAAGAAAACCACACTCGCCCGTGAGTCACATATCAATCACATAATATTTTATTATAACATGTTTCGTAATTATCTCTATTGTATGTTTTATTGTTTATTTGTGTATTTCGAATGTACTATCTATCTATTTATAGTGCGCCAACCCCCAAAATTTACTCATATCACTATTTACATAATTATTACTGAGGTCGGCTGGAAGAAATCACTTTAGTGGTAAGCCTGCCTTTGTACCTACTTATATTTTTAGTTTACTTTTATATGTTCTTATAGTTTGCGCAATAAAGAAGTTTTATCTTACCATAAGGTCTATTGAAAACCAGCGTTGCGGGACATATGCCAAATGGGTCTTTTTGCAAAAAAAAAAACAGCATGCTATGACAATGCTGCACAAATGTATACAAGAAACAGACATATATTTTGTTTATTATTATTATTACTTCTTCATCTAAGCGGGGTCCCAGTTGCATCCTCAGCTATGCTGCTTCGGAGCCCGGGATGCGCTTTTCCGCTTTTTCTTCTCCAAATATAACATGCATGTCAATGTTCACCCAAGGATGCCAAAGACCTTGCCTTGTTTATTATTATTATTTCTTGTACATTAATCTCATTCTCTTTCAATTTAATTGTGTAATGTCTATTTATTTTTATCTTATTGTTTTATGTACCTACTATTTTGTGTTGTGATATTTTTGGTAATGGAAACTTCTACTCTAAAATTTCATCTTAAATCTAATAGATTTAGACGTGCAACGAAACTAATTAAAACTGTTAAAATTGTGATGGTGCTGGACCTTTGGGTATAACTTCAATATTTAACGCTGGATGAAGCGAGTAAAATTGACAGCATTTCTACTCTAGTCTATAGGTATGATTTTTGGTAAATATAGTTACTTTTTTGTAAAACTGACAAAAGATGAACATTGCAGGTGCTAAACGAGCATTGCGATGAAGTGTGGTACTGCAAGTGGTCCCCAGACGGCTCCAAGCTGGCGTCGGGCTCCAAGGACAACACCGTCATGATATGGGACTTCGACCCGCTCGCCAAGCGGCTCTCCTTCAGGTACACTGTCACAGAATTAATAAGAATATTTCATATAGAATGGAATCTCCAAAGGCTCCGCGCAATATGCGTCCCCGTTCCCCGTCCCCGCACCTCGCCTTGTCGCGGGGCGAGAGCAGGCGAACACATACGCATTGACGTGTGCACGGATGTATAGTTTTGTTTTGTAGGCATAAATTATACTCCGCTTCTATGAAGTTTCATACCTGTGAAACTGTCCTAACTAGCATTTGGATCTACGTAGGCAAGCATATGCCTGTTGTAAAATTGTAAATGTACAGTCTCAAATGAAAGTTGGTCCCATTTGAAGGTTGGTCACCAGGTGAAGATCAGATCATGGGATCCTCGAGATATCGAGGGAACTTCTCAAATATTCTATGCACACATATAGTGATTTTAATATTTTTGTCAATAAATCAAGCAAATGTCTAATTTATTGACATGATTTATTGGCATTCAGAAAGTAAGTTTTGGTTGATGAAGTGTCTCTGCTTTGGGACCGGGCGATCTGTACGGATCTCACGTACAGCTGTGAAACCAGCCTTAGGGAATAGAATGATAGAATGTCCGTTGTATTTGCAGGAAGTCACTGGAGGGCCACTCGTACGGCGTGTCGTTCCTGTCGTGGAGCCCCGACGGCCGCTACCTCATCGCCGCCGGGCCCGAGGACTGCCCCGACCTCTGGATTTGGAACATGGAGGTACCATCTTCTTCTTCTTAGATAATCTTTAGACTAATATGGCTGACAGTGACAGCGTTTTCGCATGGCATATGGCGACCCTGCCAGTCAGCGCACAAATTGACAGTACGGGGAAGTGTTGCCCCCGTACTGTCAATTTGCATTCAATTAAGTTTTAAACATTCTATAACCATTTTATTCCTGCTCTATCTTATACCAAATAAACATTTCACGTAGCAGCGAGTCTCTGATACGTTAGGTTAACTGCTACACTTATTATTGGCTAAATTTTGTAACTATTTTTGGATTGAATTGAAAGACATTTATTTGTAAGTTGTAAACTGTAAGTTTTTCGAAATAAAATAAAAAAATAAAATTTCATGGCGCATTTAATGGCGACCCTGCCAGTCAGCGCACAAATTGACAGTACTTTGCGAAGTACAATTGTTGTTAATTCGGCAGACGGAGACGCTGCACCAGAAGATGACGCACTCGCAGGAGGACTCGCTGACGGCCGTGGCGTGGCACGCCGGCTCCGACAAGTTCGTGTGCGGCGGCGCGCGCGGGCAGTTCTACCACTGCGGCCTCGACGTATGGATTTTCTTTTAGATACTTCTTCTTCATCTAAGCGCGTTCCCGGTTGCATCCTCAGCTGTGCTGCTTTGGAGCCCGGGGTGCGCTCTCCCGCTTTTTCTTCTCCAAATATTACATACATGTCAATGGTCACCTAAGAATGCCAAAGACCTTGCGTTGGAGAAGAAAAAGCCGAAAGAGTTGTAATGATTCGGCTATAATTTTACCACCGGCCGCCTGCCTGACATGCGCCTCGACGTATGGATTTTCTTTTATATACACCCATGCTAATAATCCTCTGTAAAAGTGTCAGCCAGTGTCATATTAACCATAATATCATCCAAACGAATGTTATAATGTTGTACTAAAGTTCATTGTGCAACTCTAAATCGATCCTTTTCTAACTCATAAAACAGCCACATTCTCAGTTCTCAATTCAAGGTATATTTATGAATAAAAAAAAAATGTCATGCACGCGCGTTTCACTACCACGGCTTCGTAATTCAAGAAAATAAACCTTTGGTATTCCATATTTCGCATGATTTCCGCCATTTTTGTTTGATATTAGTATTGCAAAAAAACATTACTTTGTTGTTAACTACAATAAATAACTGTATTAATACCTATACATAATTTGTATCAGATACTCAGCAATTAAACTTACCATGAATTTACATTGTGTTCTTATAACACTGTACAACTATTATTTGCTATTTATCTGCTTCATCTTGGAGCGTTTCTGGTTGCATTTTATACAAGGTTAGATAACATTGTAAGTTATATTAATTCTGTTTTAGGGCGTGGTGGTGAACAGCTGGGATGGCGTGCGCGTGAACGCGCTGGTGTGCCGCAGCGACGGGCGCACCGTACTCGCCGCGGACACGCACCACCGCGTGCGCGCGTACGACTTCAGCGACCTTACCGACCGCAACCTGTAACTCACTTGCTGAATATTCGCACTATGTCACTTAGATCTTAAGCACAATACGCGCAGAGGACGCGCGTATACACGCTTCAAATTAGATTCGGACGCAACCTTGTAACCTAACCACACGGGTCGATTATGAAACGCACGTCTATTGCGCGCAAATACAGCGATACAGACGCGCTGTAGTCGCGCGTTCGAGTATCTTTCGCGTTTTGATCAGAGTGATTCAGTCGTTACCGATACATTCGCGCGTATACACGCTTCAAACGCACGTAAACGCGATTCAAACGCACGTATACGCGCTCACGCGCGTTTGTATCGCGTTTAAAATTTTATATCAAACGCAACAATCGGCATCTACGGCGCCGAAAACGCGTGTTGCTAAAACGCGCGTCGTCTGCGCGTATAAAATACCTCGTGTGTGTGTGACATATTACGGCTTATCTGCCTCCTGGAAACCGGTTCTTCAAGAGACACATAGTGGAAACCATGTGGAGCCGATGGTCTCTGACATAGTGAGCTTTCATTACGCACGCGCACCATCACCAGCCGCCGATGATTATGAAGATGAAAATGAGGCTCCCATCACACCCACGGGAATCGGCGACGCGGAAGGTCAGCGTCCCCCACCAACCACCACACTGTCACGGCGGTTCAAAACAAAAGATCATTGTATCACTATTTAAAAAAAAAAATTAAAGGGGTAAAATAGACGATGAAAGTTTGTATGAAACTCCGTAATTTAAAAAGAAAAATACCACGCAGGCAACGCTGTGGGCATCAGCTAGTTATACATATATAGGTCTTACAGGTCAATCTGTGTGATTTATTACGGTTCCGTACACAAAATGAAAAAACGGAATCCTTATAGGATCACTCGTGCGTCTGTCTGTCCGTCCGTCTGTCACAGCCAGTTTGCTCCGAATATACTGGACCGAATCAGGTGAAATTTGGTAGAATGTTGTAATCCTATGACCCAAACATATATGTGCAAAGTAAATAAATATTTTTTTTAAAATAAGGGGGACAAATTAGGAAATTAAAAAAAAAGTTTTGCAAACCTTACTGTGTCATATATTCAATGAAAGGGCTCGTTATGAGGATCTCAAATATATTTTTGTTATTATTGTAAAATAAATAGTTTTGATTTTATTCATGAAAGAAGACGAAAATTGACCATTCCCCCCCCCCCCCCCTGATCTCCGAAACTACTGAGCCAAAAATTTTGAAAAAAATACAAAATATAGTTCATTGCTTGTAGATTACAGGAAAACCTATAAGAATTCAATCAATTGTACGGAACCCTCTCCACGCGAGTTTAACTCGCACTTGGCTGGTTTATTTATTTATACATCGTGTTAATTAAATAACGCAAAACCTCAGATGGTACCTCAGCCCATGTAACTGAACAACTTTTGTTCAACAACTTTGACGAAACTACAAAAAAAATATACAAAGTGATCAGCTAATCGAGTCGATTTGTATGAAAATCCGTTTTTTTTTTTTTAAATAACTAAATAGCAAGCTCACCAAGCAATGTTTGTTTACCAGGATCCAAGAAGAGCACGCGGTGATGGCGATGACGCTGAACGCGGCCGACACGCTGCTGCTTCTGAACGTGGCCAACCAGGGCGTGCACCTGTGGGACATCCGTGAGTCCAATCTAATTTAAACTTGTGGCTCTGTGAGCTGTAATTTTTATGACATATTTGATTTTTTTTCGAAATGGCTGATTTATGATTTACCCCCATATCAGCGCCATTTTGAAAAATTTCCGAAAACTGAATCGACAAAAAAAATCTATATAATTATCGAACATGCTTATAAAACTTCGCGAGCATCGGTTGATAAATGTGAGCTGTAACCGACAACTGGACAAACTGACCGACATAACCATTTTTCGCCAATCTTGAAACAGACGCCAGTAACCCTGTATACGGCAAGGGATGGCCAAAGTTTTCATATTACCTACTGTAATATTTAACTAATATACTTACCTTTCAATCAGGGCTTGGAATACTGTTAAAAATCTGGTAACGTTAATTCTGTCAAACGGCGTTAAGGGTCGGCACCATGTAAACTGGGTTTGCGCGGGCAACAAGTTAGTACAGAAAGTGTTTGATTTAAGTCAAATAATGTATACACATAGATAGAGGAAGAGTTGGGACAGTAGACGAAAAAAAGGATTTTTTAAAATATTTTGTAGTTTTCCTAAAAACAAGCATTGAATTTACCCAAAAACATGCAAAACGCACTTTGCGCGGGCAATAGTTATGGCTTAAGTAGAAAAGACCACTAAGAAAATTACATACCTAGTTATAGGTGAATAGACTAGCCAGTAGACGAAAATCGTATTTTTTTAATTTTCATTCAGAAAAAGTAAGATAATTGTAAAGAAACCTGAAAGAAATATTTTAAAAAATCTTGCTACAAACTGGCTTGTTTTTCTGCGTAAAGAAATATTCTAACAAGGGATTGCATATATTTTATAAAAATAAAGGCTATTTTGAAACATTATTCTTAATATTTGCTTACAATGCAATCACGCAATAATAAAAAAAAAAAAATTAAAAATTGGATGTTTTGCAACGTTTTTGACAGAAATCTCTGAAATGGCGGCCATGATTCTTCCATACAAATTCAGTTGCCCGCCGGGCGTTCAGGAAGGAGGCCGTGTCGAATTTTTCAAAAAAATCCATTTTCAAATTACGTAAAATTGCATTACAGTCTAAAATATTTCAATAAAAAACTATGTACAAACTGCCAAATTATGTCATACTTTTGCTACACTATGGTACAGTTTTGACATTTTGTTGACGTTCAAGTAAAGATGTAATGCTATCGCAGATACGGCATCGCACATTTTTTTTTTAATTTTATTGAAAATTAAGTCAATGAAAAAAATAATTTGGTTTGATTTATTACCTATATTTTTTAATTGGCGATTAGGGTGAAAATCGGATTGGAACTTTCTCGGGTCGCGGAATCATATTAACTGTTTTTGTAATAAAAGGTGCTGTTTAATTAGGGTTTTACAATTATTTTGAGGGGTGATTCAGTCTGAAATTTTGAACAACTTTTCCCCATGAATGTATATCAAAATACGAATTGACATCATGCGTAATATATCGAACCACAGGCTATACTAGATCTATACTTGGCTTGGCAGGCAGGCTATAGTAGGCTATTTATCTACACTAATATTATAAAGAGAAAAGATTTGGTTGTTTGTTTGTTTGCATTACATGGCTCCGAAACTACTGGACCGATTTAAAAAAAACTTTCACCGTTGGAAAGGTACACTATCCCCGAGTGACATAGGCTTTGTGTGTACATAGGGCGAAGCCGGGGTGGACTGCTAGTATAGTATAATGATATTAAAATAACAAAAAAAATCTGCATTTTTATACAAAAGTGTGCAGCCGCCCGGGAAATTTGTATAGGAACCGATTTTTTCGGTGTTTTTACTGTTTTTAGGGTTTCGCTTGTTTGTCTGTCCGTAAGTCACAGCAACAGTTTATGACAATTTTAAATATATTTATTTTTTATTATTTCATAGATCGGTATTTTTAAGTTATTTAAGAAAATGGGCGAAAATTTACCCCCCCCCCCCCCCCCCTACTAAACTACTGGACCGATTCAGTTGAAATGTGGTGCACATAATGTAAATTTGTGACCCAAAGACGGAAGTAAAATGTAGGTAAATGAATAAATAAATAAAAAATGGGGCCACTTTATGGGAGATAAATGAGACATTAAAAAAAAGGGTTTTGTGAACTATATCGCGTAAAATATCAAATGAAAGAGCATTTTATGATAATATTAAATATATTTTTTAAGTTGGTGTTTTTAAAGTTATTTTTGAAAATAAATAATAAAAATACACTTATCTCCAAAACCACTGAACCCAATCTTTTGAAAAATATACAGTTAATAGTTCTTTACCTATAGATTACAGGAAAACCTATTAGAAGATAAAAAATAAAAGGGTGCAATAATGCTAATTACTGCTTCATTAATCAACCAATTTTTTTAGCTGTTTTCAGGAAAAGATTTCTTTTTAGTGCTCTTTGTTGATTCGTTAAAAATATTGTACAAAATCAAACAGTCAAGTCATTGATTGAGCACGTACAGCTGCTACGCCAAGACTGTTGATCTGTTCAACGTGCAATCCTTTTTTACCCTCCGTACTTACATAATAAGGTGAATAGAAGTGAAAGGTGTTACGATTGCAGATGGTCGCTAAACGTATTGTTTCACAAAGAAAATTCAAATGTGTACATTTTCTGTCAGTGGAACACAAAACGTGTAGTTTTCCAAGTCACCGCTCGCGTAAAATACTATTTGATTGTATTTTTGAGAACGTCATGTCAGCGGTAAGTAATATTGATTTACACAGAAATATCATAAATTTGTCTATGGTTCCCTAAAATTTCAACTTAACCAAAATAAACCGGCCACGTGCCGTGACGGGCCACGTGCAGTGTAGGGTTCCGTAGTCAGTACCTACTTGTTTTATGTAACTAACAATTGCCTAACTTTAGGTCTGAATTCAGTCCATGATACTGAACAACTTTCACCAAGGAACAAACGAAATACAAAAATTATTTTTGATCTCTTACACACAAGATTTGGCAAAATGTAATATATGTATGGTAATGTAAGGACAAATCACATTAATTAAGCTAGCCCCAAAGTAAGTTTTAAACTTGTATTATGGGATACTAACTCAATGATACTATATTTTATGATAAATACATACATAGATAAACACCCAAGACCCAGGACAATTTGAAAAATACCATTTTCTAACTTGCCCTGGCTGGGGCTCGAACCCAGAACCTCCGGATTAGCGGTCTAGCGTGTTAACAATTACGCCACGGAGGTCGAATGGAAAGCAAACATTTTCTTTTCATATTTAATTATGTATTCCTTAGGAAAAGTTGTTCAGTATCATGAACTGAATCCACCTTAAATTAGTTTTAGTACAGTGAGACGTTATATACTACTGCCGTGAATTTTTTAAGTGTCCATATACAACCGTTTAACTGACAGAGAGGGAAGACACACGATTCTAACAAAAATTTGCAATCAAAAACCAAATATTTCACAAACGGATTGCTAAAACGAAAAAGGGTGTTCATAATCTTACAATATTTTTGAAAGACCTATTTAACGACGTCTCACACCACACATTTTTTTTTTTCAAGTTTTTATTACCACATTTCCATGCCCATGCCCAATTACAGCTTTCTAGTACTAATAGTCTATGAGTAAAACTGGGGACAGATAGACAGACAGACATGACGAAACTATAAGGTTTTCTTGTTAACTACGGAACCCTAAAAAGCTGCGTGAAACTAAAAAGATTCTCTATTCTAAGGGTTCTTTGTCATTTCTGCTTTAACAAATTTCAAAATACGAGTAATCAAAACCACTTGTGCAAATATTTCGCTCCACTTCGCATACGATAAATTAAAAAAATTATGGATGAATGACCGTGCTTTTACAGATTAAGCAACTTCTAGCTTGGTCACAGTTAGGATGGGTGCCCGTGCTTTCAATCTTAATGTTGTCCAAGTCAAATGTTGAGATTCTTATGAATAAATTTCAGTTTTCTCTTCCTACATAACTTGGCAGCTATTTAAATTTCAATTGTTTTGTCGGAATTTGAACATTTATGTTTTTGATGGGATAAAATAAACACCCAAGAACCAGGACAAATTAAAAAAGGCCATTTACCAACTTGCCCTGGCTGGGAATCGAACCTCCGAGTGACGGACTAGCGTGTTAAGGAATCGCCACGGAGGTCGACTAATAAATTGAAAAAGTAATAAATTTTACGCAAGATTCGAATAACTATAACTTGGATTTTTTAGAAAGTGCTATATGAATTTCACATATATTTAAACTCGCTTTTTAAATAAACGTCTTGCATTCACGCACACTACTGTATTTTCGACTTTAGCCTTTTTCTACTGATAGCCTGTCTACTAAAGTGTTAAGTACATTATAATGACGTCTGCCAAGGCCTTAATTCAGAAATAATAATTCAAACAAAATAATTCTTTGATTTGATTGATTTGAAAATGTTAATAAGTATCGCGGACTGGAAGTCTTGACGAAAAGAAACAAGTAAGCTTCTACGTTACAATTTATGATTACCTACATCTATTGTCCCGTTTACACCTTAATAACTCTATGTAACTTCATCTTGACATTTTTGTACCCCTAGCGGGAAAATTTTGCATATTTCAGAGCCAAATCCGACCACGTGGCTTTGTGCATACAGTCCTTAATGTTATCAGCAAAGGTAACGTTATGCTGGGTAACGGTATTTTTCCCACTATTTACCGATAATCAGATAACGTTACTAATGATATTAACGGTAAAAGGTATTGTTAACACTGTATTTCTTTTCGATATTTGACAGAATAAATTGATGAGAGTTTGTCTAGTAGGCTACTAGAGCTATTTATATAATTTTGTAAGTAAGTTAAGTATTGAAAAAAAGTATCGTTATTTATATCGTTAATTGATAACGTTATAAACTGTATTATCGATACCCCTTATAACGTTACCACTAAAATAACGTTATTGAACGTTACTTTTAGTGTTAATTTGGTATCGTTAACAAGCCCTGCTTTCAATTGTGAAAGGTTTGGTGATTTTCTTTCTACACTTCAACTATCCTCAGCTTGTCCCATCATGTAACTATACCTAATCCATGTGGCGTGTGTGGCAGGCGCGCGCGCGCTGGTGCGGCGCTTCCGCGGGCTGAGTCAGGGCCACTTCACCATCCACGCCTGCTTCGGCGGCGCGCACCACGACTTCCTCGCCTCCGGCAGCGAGGACAACAAGGTATACACACATCCACTAAATACTTTGTTTCCACTGAAGCGGAGCGGAGACGCAGCTTTAGTCGAGTTTATACCCCACCAACGAAAGTCATGTTATGAACAATATTGCGTCGTGAAATAGGTATAGGCGGCGAACCCACTGCACCGCGCATCGCCGCGGAGCGCGGGGCGGCAGATTTTAACATTGTATGCAAGTATCTCTGTATAAAAAACATGCCTAGGCCAACACACTGAAAACGCGTCAACGCGCGGGAGCGTCAGTGTGATGAACCGCGCCCCGCGACGGTGCGCGCTGCGGTGGGTTCACCGCCTTAGCAAAGGTTTGAAGTTTTATTTAATAAATAGCTTACACACACTTGTCGTCAGGTGTACATCTGGCACATGAGCGGCGAGGAGCCCATCGCAGTGGTGTCTGGGCACACGCGCTGCGTCAACGCGGTGTCCTGGAACCCCGCGCACCACGACGTGCTGGTGTCGGCCTCTGACGACTACTCGCTGCGCCTGTGGGGGCCCAAGGACCACCAGTGCTAGTACCCGCCCCGCGCCCGCCTGCCGCGCTGCGGACGGAAAGAGGTCCTAGTCTAGACAACGCTACGCTCAACACTGAACACTGAGGCTTCAAACTACGTCAAGCGGACAGCAGACGCCCGCAGCGGGGTCAGTCCGTCTGTCACAAACCGGTGCGATGGAGATAGCTGAAACCGTCACGGGTCACGTGTCTCTGTCGCACGCGGAGCTTGTGACATATACTGAACCCGTCGCGGATCTCTGCTTAACGCAGTTTCAAGCTTAACACAAACCCCCGACTTGAACAAAATCTTGAATCATACCTAAGTATGAACTCAGGAATATTCTGATTAGGGACTAGGGTTAACCTAAAACACAGCCTAAAGCAGCGTACAGACCGCTGTAACGTAACATGTAATGTATCATGAAATGAAAGAATTCAAAGAAAGAAAGTAGTTCAGTATCATGGACTGAAAATTTGGCTGGTGGTTTAAAAGTCAGCCTGTATGGGTTTCTGCATGTTTCTACTCTACAAATAGCGCTTGCACGACTCAACCAATCGGCTGTACATCACCGAAAACCTAGATTAACCTTTTAAGATAAACCCTTCTATTTGGGTTAACGGTTACGTGTTAACCCTAATTATATGGGTTAACCGATCAATCGGTAACCGTAAAAAGTAGGTTTTCCGGGCCCTGCCCGACCGAGAAACTATTAAAATATGCATCCATTCATTTGGAAGCTACGACAACATAGACAGATGCACGGATAATACTGACATGACAAGCTTATAACCCCTTTTGTGAGTTGGAGGTAAAAAAAGTGAACCATTTTTTTCTCGAATTTGTTACGAAAAAAATCACGTTTGACGACACAGGGTTGTCAATTAGAGTTGGATCTCATCTGTCAACACTGAACAGCACTTTCCTGTGCTGCTATCCTTTTTTGTCGCTCAGAACAGTAATGTGCTAGGGGGAGAGAGAGCGACGGAACGCTGCAGCACGGTTGGTGCTGAAGCGTTCCGTCGCTTTCTCTCGCTCTAGCAAATGACACTTCTGAGCGACAGAAAAGAATAGCAGCATAGGAAAGTGCTGTTTCGTGCTGATAGATGAGATCCAACCCTTATCGGCGAAACGCAAATGTTGTCCGTATCTATTTATAGTAGTCAAATGGCGTTTTAAGTATTTTTATTTAGCATTCATCATCATTATCAGGTCTTTTTTAGTCTCCACTGCAGGAGCACGACCCTCTGTACTACCAGGGCCATATATTAGCGAGAGTTGTTGGAGGATTTGGCCTACACTCTCCACGCTGGCCAGACGGGTTGGAGAGGTCTCATTGATGTTTATAAGCTTTGTTTAGCTTGTGTTTCCTAAGTCGCCTTCTACGACATCCACGGGAAGACTTGGAGTGCTTCTATTCTACTCTGCCGGGAACCACATGGCAAATATTTAGCATTATTACATGTAAACTCCTTCTACCTCATCCATTTGCCGTCGGCTTTCCTTATATCATTATAAGGTGTCCAGTCCAGGCTGTTCCTTGGGCCTTCTTTCAAGTTAAGCTCCTTTAACCGTTTTGACGAATTGCATAAAACCTTACACCGATTTGCTATAGAGGAATCCCGTCAGGCGTCGCGGGATGCAAATCCCGACTTGAGACCCGCACCGCACCGAACTCTGACCCGTGTTGACCTATTATTAAAAATGTTTATACATTATGCTGTTAGGCTTTTGACAACTCAATTCCTCGAGTCGATTTATAATTCTCATCATCATCAACCGAGCGTGTTCCCGGTTGCATCCTCAGCGGTAACGCCTCAGAGCCCGGGGTCCGCTACCTACCCTAGGTGATTTGACGAGGTTACTTGTTTTACACAGAGCGACTGCCGTCTGACCTCCGCAACCCAAAGGGTAGACCAGAACCAATCCTATAGGATAGGTTTAAACAAATGCTAGATGGCGTTCGGGACCCATAGCTTTGTGTACCTTCCGAAGCACGGAATCATCTTTCTTTTCGGATAGTCAGGTGATTCAAACCTGCAATATCCTAACCAGACTGGAAACAACTTTTCACAAAGTATGCTTCCCAATGGGAGTTGGACCTACGACCTCCGGATCGAAAGGCAAACGCCTTGACCACTGGACCACGGAGGCAGTCAAGATGGTTTATAATTCTACCGGACATCAAACCGTTTCGCTCTACGTGGAATCGCAGCCTTACCCCATAGTTACCTCGACTAGGGACAATGCATCAACCAACTACCTTATTGCGTCGTAGTAGAGTCCATTTTAAAACTGTAACGGTTGATCTGTGTCGACCAGTACTCCTTCGCGTTGGCTGCCTGCCGAATGCTTTGTAAGGCATAGAATAATTTTAATATATTTATAAGAATGGTTTCGCCGAATCTTTTTGTAGTCGCAATGTTTTTGGGTCTCTGTTTCAGGCCATACCTACTAATGTCTTTTTCCTTTAAGGCTTGAAACTGCGGAGACCCGCGAGTTCTGTCCGTCTCTGTCACAAACCCTACGTGCGACAGAGACACGTGACCCGCGACGGTTTCAGCTATCTCTATCGCACGCAGGGTTTGTGACAGACGGACGAACCCGTCGCGGGCGTCTGCTTGACGTAGTTCTAAGCCTAAGGCCCATAGTTAAAGTCCCAAAAACTACGCTAGCATGTTAGTGTGCGTGTAGGTTAAAAACAGGATGAAATAGTGTGATGGTTTAAGAGCCATATCGCATATTGACATTATTCCTCAGATTTTCGCCAAATATGAAGTCGGGGGCTTCAAATTGTAACTATACTACACTACTAAATTAAAATTACTCATGACACTGCTAAGAGCTCCCAAACGAGTTTTTATAATATCATTGACGAAAAAATACAAGAGGACTGACAACCCCATACAAATAATCAATAAACGGGCAAGTGCGAGTCGGACTCGTACATGAAGGGTTCCGTACAATGTTTTAAAACGCTAAAAAAACACGTTTTTGTATGACGACCCCCTTACATTTTTAATATACAAAAATTTTGTATTTGTTGTTATAGTGGCCACAGTAATACATAATCGGTGAAAATTTAAAAGTGTCTAGCTATTACGGTTTAAGAGATAGAGTCCTGTGACAGACGGACAGACAGCGGAGTCTCAGTAATAGGGTCCCGTTTGCACCCTTTGCGTACGAAACCCTAAAAAGCGTACTCTGCTAGAAAGCCAAAATCCTGTATTATTTCTAGACGTCATTACTGCCTCACCATACAAAGATGCGGGGTAGTTAAGCTGACGGTATCAACAAAAAATCAGAGATGGCGCTAGTTTGTTCGTAGAAAATGAACGTTTATACCGCCATCTTCCGAAATTAAGCAGCACCACTTCGAAACTACCTTCTTTCGAACAAGTAGCTCCATCTAGCTACAACATTTAACATAAAAATCGAATACTCTTTAAAAGTATGTAGCTTGTCAGTCCTATTGTATTTTTTCGTCCATGACAATATGAAGGTACTTACAGGATATATTGTTATTTCAGTACGCATTTTTTTAGCCAGGGCTGTCCATAATAATACTGATTACATTCCGCAAGGAATACGATAAAACAAAATCTACCTCTGATTTTTGATTGATTTAAAATTTGATCAGTTGATGGCGACGGCTTTCGTGCACGTTTTAAATTTGTTCAGTTCAAGTCAAGTTTGACCAGACTGCCATATTGATACCCTCCAATAAGACAATTGTTCCTGTTTAAAGCTCTTGGTATAGTCATTAAATCCTTTGAAAGGCAGTGACAGATTTAATTCTGATTTTGAACCCTATGCCACGGAGATAAGGCACAAAACCAATGACTGTCAAATATACATAATCTTATGATTGGTAGGTAGCGGGCGCCGCGAGCAAGGCGAATAATTAAGGGCCGTAGCGTAGGGGGGGGGGGGGGGGGGTATTTTAAGTATTCAGCCAAATCTTACGTCTTATTTATTTACTTTTACATTTTTGTATACACTGTCATAGCTTAATTTATGCATACATAATTGTCTTTAGCAATATTTACACATATGACAATAGTGCAATAGACATTTTTTATATTTAAATAATTATTAAATTTTAAATTATTACAATTTAAATAAATTGTAATAATTTGTTACGAAATACATTTGATTTTATATCAAAACGGAATTTGAAATGATCTGTACGAGTGAAGATCGAAAGAGTTTGAGTGTTGATGGCAATACTTACTATAATACACTAGATTGTAATGTGTTGGTAATACGATGTGTTCATGTTTTGGTGGTTCCATTTGATCTTCTTGATAAACAAAAAAAATACAAGTTATACATTCATAAAGTGCATTTTGCACTATATTTTTTTAACTGGAATTTAAGTTTGCCGAGCAGTGCGACACAAATAGCTAATATAAAAAAAGTTTGTCTATGTAGGTATGTACAAACTTACACGGTTACATATATACTTAGCAGGACTGTCATTATGGACTAATTTTATTTCATTGATTTTAAATTCATCATTATTATTTTCATGAAAGAGGCACCAAGGGCGGCCAAAGAAAGTCATCGCAGGAATTAGGTTTTAGGTAATTATTATTAGCATTTTGTAAAAAAAACTGGCTCATCAAACATTTGATAGGAAATATTGTTTGCAACAAAGAAAATATTGTGTGCTACAGTAAAATGCTTTACGTCTTAGTGATATAGTTTTAAATACAATTACAATTTAAATAAGACCGAATTCAAAGCATGCATATATTATTATTTTTTAATAAATAAATCATACCACTTAAAGGCTCCGACACCAATGACGGGACACTAATATATAATTTCTGTTGTCGGAGATGTTCTTTATTTCACTGCCTTCGGTAATCTTATATTTAACAAAATAAATATAGTGAAATAAGTATGATTTTATTAGAAGTTCGGATTGAATCATCATTAGGATTATCCGCGGGAGACACGGGGACTTTGAGACGTGGCGCCCGCGTAGGTTAGAGTTAACGTAGCTTCTTAACTTTATTATTAAGACTACTGTCGTATTCATAAAAAATCTGCACTCCTTAAATCAGTTACATAGTACAATGCAACTGATTTAAAGAGCGCTAATTTTACCTGTCAAATTCATTAAAATCGTGCACTCTTTAAATTGGGAGCATACTTACTATGCGACTTATTGTGAAGGCAGATTTTTTAAAGAATATGAGGGTAAGACTAAAACGAGCGACAGGTAATTAGCGATGTTCGCGGCTCTATTTTTGTACCGACACTGAATCTCGCACGAGGTTACTCATTGTGGTGCAGTGCACTGTAGTAAGCGTCAGTTAGCTAGTCAATGTGTATATTGATTCATATCTATCCATATCTGTTATTTCTGTACTAAGTACGAGTAGCGAGCGACTGGACAGATATACATATACCGTCTTATTATAAAAAACAGGACTAACTTTGTTACTAGGTTTAAACCATTACCCGCCCAAATCAAGTTGACATCTAGTAATATTCACTATCTCACCTGTCAATGTCAACTTGATTTGGGCGGATAATGGTTTAAACCTAGTCAAAAAGTTAGTCCTGTTTTTATAATAAGACGGATAGTATTTGTGCGTTCCATTGATAAAAGATGAACTACTTCAATACACGATTGAGCATCTGTCAAAAAGAACGAATGTGAACGCTCCTTATAAGCATATACTTGCTAACTGGTGCTTTATATGGTGTCAGGTATTGCCTTAGGAAATTATTGATTGAATTAGATGCATCAAAGAGCGTATCGCGAGGCTACCAACGGGTCAAGGGCCATTTTTGTGCCCTTTGACATATATCATTCAATAATATTACTCTGAAGGAAGACCTTTGTACAGTTTGGTGTATTAATATGCAACCGGACTTTGTGAAACTTTATAAAGGCTGACAAAATACAAAAGCGCGCCACGTCGACAAAAAGGCACATGAATATTCAAAAGGTGTACAAACAAGCGGTACAGACTATCAGAGGTAATGTCAAAGGCCTAAAACTCACAAAAGTGCACAAAGTTTAAGTGTTGACATACATATGCATCCTACTTACTTAGATACTAAGTACCATGATACTTTTAGGCTGGTTTCACAGCTGTACGGGAGACCCAGCGCAAGCGCACGCACTGCTCTAAAACGAGTGTTCAGTACAATTGAGCGGGCGGCGTTGTACGGGCTGTACCCGGAGCGTGTTCAGTACGGCGCTCCGGGAGTACGGGCGATCCGTACGGGCCTCCCGTACTGCTGTAAAACAGCCTAAAACGTTGTATGTACCTATACTGCTGTATTTATTGCTGAACTAGTATGTCAGGTGTGGCTTAGAATTCCACTGTAGCAATGTATGAAATAAATCTATTGAATTGTTATAGGTATCTGGTTCACGTCATGTTTGTAAAGAAATGCCTGCGAAGGTCCAGTTTCTTCCTTTGCATCTTTGTTCTTGTGTATTTCGCCGTATTTGTAACTGGAAGTCAACTCTATGTCTGCCACCCGACAGTATCTCGGGTTAAGATTGCAATTCCAATTGGCATGATATTTGATCTGTAATAGGTACTTTGTGCTTCCGCCACCAGTTAGTTCATGCAAACTAATGCCGGTCGGCGCCCACCTACTACTGTTAGTCCCAGCTATAGATGCGAAGCCGGTTATTTACGATTTTAACCAAGCGGTTAAAAATGCATTTTTCGTTGTTAACGGTTAATTTACCGCATTTTATGCTATGGCTAAATACCGCTAGATGTCGCTAGCGACTAATGCGTATTGCGAGTTGTGCAATTTGTGAATATTCACTACTTTTACGTAGAATATGGCAAAATGTAGACTATATTGTGCAGTTTTTGGTTACTTGAATTCAATACAATACAATACAAAAATCTTTATTGCACCAAAAAAAAAACATTAAAAATTACAGAGTTTACGGAACTTATAAATAAATGTGGTACAAGAGGCGGCCTTATCGCCGAAGCAATCTCTTACAGGCAACCATAAAGAGGAGTGCGAAGTATATGAGCAAGATAACAGGTGGCGCAGTTAAAATTATAATATAAATTATAAATAACCAATATTCTTTTTCTTCTTATTATTATTAGTGCATTATTCTTCAATAATGCACTCAGAGATAGCATTTTTTAAATTACCTGGAAACTTCGAGGCAAGGGCAGAGTTACAAACTATTAGTTAAGATCACCGTGGCTGCAGCATCATTCGCTGTTGTACTCGCGACACGTGATTCACTATTGGAAGCGGGTACGCTGACACTGTTGGTGGCAGTATGCTGCGACTGACAACTGGTGGCGGAAGCACGAAAAGTAGTCTAGATCAAATATCATGTAAATAAGACTTACGCAAAGTAACACCCGAATCCATTAACTAATTCCAATTGGGGTTGATCTCTACGCCATAGTTTAATTTAGTTGGTGTTGAAAGCGGACACCTGACAACCTAACCTAGGTATATGTCTCGTGGCGACTATGATAGTTGCCAAGAGATATATACGAAGTGAGACCAACCTTTAGTTGCAGTCTGGTTGTTAGTCCGGTTGACCGAACTAATGCAACTTTTTAGGAGTAGAAGTCCGGTTGACCTAACAGTCGCGGAATGCACGAGGCAACAAGGAAAATTTTGTTGTTCGTTCCGTGTCCACAGAAGACCCTCATCAACTGTAAATATAGGTACTTATATGTGTGTTTTAAAAGGTAAAAGTTGTCAGCGGTAAATAGACCTGAGTGGGGACTTATTTTTCAAACGCAGTCACCAAACTAACGATTTAGATATGATTTGATTAGTGACAAAAATAGGGCTACTTAGTGATGCGCAACGTTGTTTTATGACAAATGAGGTTTCTAATAATGCTTCAGGTGGCGGCTTCGAGATCCCAGATTCACATTCTAACGAGTCTAACTAAATATCTGAAGCTTACTGAAAAGCCTTACAGAGTTGTAAGAGTGTATGAACGTATAATACCTCTATGGATACGACCATGTTTAGACGTCGAACAAAAACGGAATTTTAACTATGATAGAATTCATTTCCGTACAAAATGTTATCATCTACATTTACATAATATCAGAAGTTTTTTTTCTTTTTGCGTTGTTTTTGACTACACTTTAACAGCAACTCATGCCGTCTCGTTGCTGCCTGATGCGGAGTTCACTGCAACTTATGCCGTCTCGTTGCTGCCTGATGCGGAGTTAACTGCAACTCATGCGGTCTCGTTGCTGCCTGATGCGGAGTTAACTGCGACTCATGCGGTCTCGTTGCTGCCTCATGCGGAGTTAATTGCAACTCATGCGGTCTCGTTGCTGCCTAATGCGGAGTTAACTGCAACTCATGCGGTCTCGTTGCTGCCTGATGCGGAGTTAACTGCCACTCATGCGGTCTCGTTGCTGCCTGATGCGAAGTTAACTGCAACTCATGGGGTCTCGTTGCTGCCTGATGCGGGTAATTAACCCACATGTTCACTACACTGAGAACTTCACATTTTTCACACCATCATGTGGATGATATTTATAAGGATTTTTATTTTTGATTATTTACGTTTTATATGTACTTACCGGTTGAAACCGCAGGCGCACGCGCTCCATGCGCCCCGTACCAATGTGTAGCTGTAAATCGTGTGTGTGCATTAGCAAGTACAAACGAGCATTCGGTAATACCTACTAAAGTAATGTACCAATATATTATAGCGTAACGGTGGAGAGGGGATACACCCCGTTTTCAAATTGTTAATAATAAATAATATTATATCAATAAATTTTTTATTGTAACTTTTGGTATTATTTTAGCCTTTATTTTTTTAATTTTTGGGTTCTGTACCTAAAGGGAACCAACGGGACCCTATTACTGATACTCCCCTGTCTGTCCGTCCGTCTGTCACAGGGATCCATATCTTGAACCGTTATATTGAAATTTTCACCGATTATGTATATATTACTGTGGCCGCTATAACAACAAATACTAAAAATAAGATAAAGTAAAAAATGAAAGCGGGTCGTCATACAAGAAACGTGTTTTTTTCAGTATTTTAAAACATTGTACGGAGGTACGGAACCCTTCATGTACGAGTCCGACTTGCACTTGATCGGTTTTTTTTAGTTTATTCGAACCCTAGATTTATGAGTCTTGATTGAGGAGGGGCTTGCTTTTACGAACTTTTTACTTGTATGGAAGCGTAGAGATAGAAGGCATTGGTTGCTCCACAGAAAAGAGCTGCTTAGTTCTTTGATAAGAAGGAGAAAGTGTATAAAGATAGCATTTCATTCCAACTGCGAGGTAGAAAAAAAATTGATATTCACATATAAATGCGCGATCCGCCCTTTAATTTTAATGACGTACTTACGACATTGTTTCTTCAAAATCAAATATTTATTTAGTAATTAGGCCTTTGCAGGCACTTTTACACGTCAATAATTTTAATGCACATTACGTGTAACGTATATATTTTTTTTATTAGCCTATTTCAGTGTCCCACTGCTGAGCAAAGATAGTTATAATTATATATTTTATTTTTAAAAAGCAGCTGCCTACCGATACCAGCGTTTCGCAACGACCACTGCTGAGAAGAAACGCCGAAAGAAACTCACTCATTACATTACACAGTATTGGTCGCCTACGCGCCAGAAGGGCTTTGTCACTTTACGAAGATATATTATGCCTAATCTAATACAATCTTACCACAATATAATATGTAAAGCTTGCGAACGAGTGCCAAATCCAATTTACAGAACCAAGTTACTGAGTAGTCTTATAACAACCGAGCCAAGCTGACCAGTCCCTACTGGCGGCACCCGTTCACAAGTTGACGCATGGATCAGCCATCGCTGAACTCAACTATACTTATTAGATATCCCGCGACCCGACCCACGCCGCCACCACCAGTCTGGACATTTTAGTGAGCAAAGCTTGGACACAATGGACTAACCAATGACTATAAACTAAATAAATACTACGTGAAATAATCAATTGTATTTATTTGATTTATTGAGATAATACAATACTATTAAGTTAACATTCTTACACATTATACACCTATATTTACATGTCTCTCAAATAAAGCATCTGAAACATCTCGGTATACCTAGATACTAGAACGACAGCTATTGGTATGTATATAAGTTTTTATTACATTTCCTAATGGTCTGGAGACTTAAAAATTTTGTTTTATATAAAGTACATTTTTGTACAAGTTTTATTGTGACTGCCAAATACCTAGGTGGGAGGTCTTTGCCCAACACTGGGATACAAAAGGCTAGTTAAAAAGCAATACCAAATTCTACTGCCCATTTGAGATTTGTCTTTATCTATTTTATTTGCTCTCAAGATGTTTTTTACACCGGTTACATCGTCAGACCAGTAAGGAGAATGATGGTACTGTAATACCGCATTGTCACCAATACAAAGGGAGGGCCTTCGCTCGTTTTTTCAATCGGGCAGCAGCTAGTAGTCATCATCAGGTCTTTTCTTTAGTCTCCACTGCAGGAGCACGACCCTCTGTACTACCAGAGCCATATATTAGCCAGAGCAGTCAGAGGATTCGGCCTACACTCTCTACGCTGGCCAGACGGGTTAAAGAGGTCTCATTGATGTTTATAAGCTTTGTTTAGTTTGTGTTTCCTAAGTCGCCTTCTACGACATTCACGGGAAGACGGAGTGGTCCTATTCTACTCTGCCAGGAACCACACGGCAGCTAGTAGTAAATAAATAAATAGATACGGACAAATCACACTGATTGAGCTAGCCCCAAAGAAAGATTAATACGATACACGGTGTTCAGTGCTGCCCCCATTTGAAATAAATTATTATTAAGGAAACGGAGATATTTAAAATTTTAAGCTACTAAAATCTAGATAATCCTTCAAACTATTTTATGAACCACTGTTTACAGTTTAAAGTGAGAATGTTAAGCTTTAGTTTGCATTTTTGCCAAAAGTGGCCGTTTTTCGGAAAAATGCAAACTAAAGCTTAACGCAGCACTGGACACCGTGTATCGTATTAAACTTGTATTATGAGATACTAACTGAACGATACTATATTTTATACTCGTAATAAATACATATTATATAGATAAACAACCAAGATCCAGGACAATTTGAAAAAGGCCATTTTCCAACTTGCCTTGGCTCGGAATCGAATCCAGAACCTGATTGGCGGACTAGCGTGTTGACCATTATACTCGTACCACGGAGGTCGTCGAAGTAGTAGATTCACTTAATTTACTGCAGCTATAAGTTGGCGGTCCCAGACTTCTCCACGAGCTCGAGGAGGGTATGCAGCGAGGTGTCGAACAGCTCGCAGCGGATGGGCATCTCCAGCGAGTAGAAAGGGTTCTTGAGGGCGTAGTCCGAGTACAACTCGTAGATTCTCTTCAGCACCACCTCCGAACCTTGCATGTTGGGATCTGTCACCACTATGAACTTTACTCCTGAAATAAAATTGATACATTACACACACTCAACCTGGAGATGATCGTCTAAATCAATCGAAACCTGGTCGACCGCTGCAGACTATACCACGTAAGTCAAACGGTTTATGCCAGCACAGTCATTCTATCTTCAAAACAGTATTATGCCAGTTCTCAGCAGCACTTGGTCCATCATTAAATATGGGGAAACTACCTGTAAGTGTTTGGAAGCAGGATAACTTAAAGGTGTCTGCAGTGAGTGATTCGATCCCGGAGCATTTGGGCACAGGGCTGAGTTGGCTGGCCAACGCGAACAGAGGGTAGAACATGCTGGCCAGGACTATTTTCTCGTTGGTCGTGGCCCGTGCTCTCCCGAATTTCAGGCTCAGTGGGTAGTTTTCCTGAAAATACACATTCAAATTGAATTTCAGAGATCCGCGCCACTTCCCTTGTACTTAGTCCGGTCAATTTACTTCAAATTACAGGGGTAAAGTTTACATGAAGCTGAAAATTGGAAATAAATGTATAGGAACAAATCACACTGATTAAGCTAGCCCCAAAGTAAGTTTTTTTAAAACTTGTGTTATGGGATACTAACTCAACGATACTATATTTTATGATAAATACATATATAGATAATCATCCAAGACCTAGGGCAATTTGAAAAAGGCCATTTTCCAACTTGCCCTGGCTGGGGATCGAACCCAGAACCTCGGATTAGCGGTCTAGCGTGTTAACCATTACGCCACGGAGGTCGTCAAAAGACAAATGTCAAAAGTCCCCATCTATCTCACGGATGCAAAAAAAAATATTCAAGGTAAACAATACATTTTATATAAAATAGTTAAGACAAAAATTGTAGATCTTTCAGTTCATTTAAAAATCATGTAGGTACTAAAAGAAAGAAGTTTGAAGTTCCCTCTCGGAGGTTGCGGGGGTAGGACAAATTACTTTTTTAGGGTTCCGTACAAAAAATGAAAAAACGGACAGCCACTTTGCTCCGAATCTACTGGACCGAATCAGGTGAAATTTGGTAGAAGGTTGTAATCCTATGACTCAAACACATATGTGCAAAGTAAATAAATATTTTTTTAAAATAAGGGTTTTCGGGGGACAAATTAGGAAATTAAAAAAAAAAAGTTTTGCAAACATTACTGTGTTATATATCAAATGAAAGGGCTCGTTATGAGGATGTCAATATATTCTTGTTATTATTGTAAAATAAATAGTTTTGACTACTGAGCCTAAAATTGTGAAAAAATTAAAATATAGTTCATAGCTTACAGATTACAGGAAAACCTATAGGAATTCAATCAATTGTACGGAACCCTCTCCACACGAGTTTAACTCGCACTTGGCCGGTTAATTACAATTAGTATTTATAAATACAAAGCAGTCGGTGGTTTATTTAACTTCTAGTAATGCCTTGTAATAATGTGAAGTAATAATAAAATGTAGCAAACTAAAGGCCCCTGGCCTTAAGTCTGCCATTTATACATTTTTATTTATTTATTTAACTTTATTACAATACATGTAGTGTTGTTATAAAGTGAAATAAATATATATATATATAACGTCTAACAAAATATACTGAAACTATTTTAAGTGTGAATTCAGTCCGTGATTCTGAACAACTTTCCCAAAGGAACATACGTCGAAATATGTAAAATATTTTTTGACTTTCCATACAAACTCGGATCAGCTGATCGGTCAACTTATATGGGAGGCTAAAACATATTTTTCATATTTCGCTATACGTTCCTTGGGTAAAGTTGTTCAGTATAATGGACTGAATCCACCCTTAAAATAGTTTCAGTATATTTTGTTAGACCCTGTATAAGAATGTCGCCAGACATGTTTGGGGCGCTATAGGGCTCCTGGAGTGAAAACGAACAATGTTAGGACATTATTGCCCAGCGAATTATCTCATTAAAGTGGTAAGATAATATGTGGGTATCATATTGTGACGAACCAATGACCACCGTGGCAGGAAAATTCTGAATTAACGACGACGCACTGCACGCAGCGCTGCACAGAACACCCAAATAATAAAGGTGGGCAGATGAACTTAGCAATGTTGCAAGAAAAGTGCTTGACGCAGCTTCCAATTGGTCATTTTGGAAATCCTTGGATGCTCTGCAGTGGTCTTGGTCTTCTTGTGGCGGAAATGATTATGACGATAATTCTGCATAATGTCAGTTTTAGTAAATTATGCACATCTTATTCTTAGAAGCAAAACCAGTCCACCATACATGCATATTGAAAATTTTTAGATTTGAATGTAAAAAAACTAGATGCTTACCTTAGTTTCAATGAGTTCAAAGACATCTCTGCCATCTTCAGTTGTGCGTCCGTTGACTGGAGAACCGTTCACAGAGAGCAGGACATGCCCCACTGAAATAAGAACAATAGAGATATTTGTTTCAATCAAAGGTGTTTTTTCTTTATTTTTTGATATTTGTTCCGCTTTCAAGCCAAAATGGCTAAACGGATTGAAATGAAACTAGGCAAGCAAATAGATTATTATCTGGATTAGCTTTTTATTCCGAAAACATTTTACTGTAAAATAACCTGTGATTATGCAGGCAACAGATAATGTAATCTTAGTCTCACTTACAAATAGTATTTTTTTGCATTTTTCTGCAAAATGATTTTTCTTCACTTACAATTTTTTACTCTGCAAAAAAAGCCCTTATGACGACACATGGAATCAATGGGGACTTATGACATTTTTCATCTATCATGGTGTACCCAACATTCGCACCAATTTTCAGATTAATGCAAATTAATGTAAGCTTACCCCCTGTAATTTCAAGTAAATTGACAGAATTAATAGTTTATTACTTAAATAAATACTAGAGATGAAACGGATAGCAGTTTGGCCGGATACTGGATACCAGAGATTCGGCCGACCATGTGGCAGGATAGCCAGATATCCGGCCGCCGGATATCCGGCGAAACTTAGCCGTTTGAGTAGGCGGCGCGCGAACGATCGGGTGGACTCGGTTCGATTCGGGTCTTGTCGAAAAAAAGCTTGCCAAAATCTACCTTTCTGCACCTTGCAGCAGTTTGTATAGCGAAAGACTTTTTTCTGAAGCTGGCCTTATTTATGAAGAGAAACGCAACCGCCTGCTACTTCTCAATGCAGAGAAATTAGTGTTTCATCATCATCCGAGCGTATTCCCGGTTGCATCGTCAGCGGTAACGCTTCAGAGCCCAGGGTCCGCTACCTTACCTAGGTGATTTGACGAGGTTACTGGTTTGGAGCGACTGCCGTCTGACCTCCGCACCCCAAAGGGTAGACCAGAACCAATCCTAGGATAGGTACAAATGCTAGATGGCGTTCGGGACCAACGGCTTTACGTGCCTTCCAAATAGAGAATACAATCCCGACCGTTTTCTGGCCCCGAAAATCCCGGGACTGTACTTGGCTAATCTCGAGATTTTCGGGATTGCCACAAACAAGCCTAGTTTGTATTCCGTAGTCCGCCGCGCCTTGAAAATAACCTTGCCTAGATTATTTTAATACATTACGACAAAAAGCAAAAAAACATCCTTAGTGGAATGTATAAAGCAACGACGAAGTGATGATTTAACTGGCGTGTTAAATTATTTAAAAAATCCACGAATGGATGATGAAAATCAGTTATTATCGGATTTGGAATGGCACGACTTATTTCCAGTTCCGACACAGGCTTTAGTGAGGAAGCAAATAAAGAGTATTGTTAAAATAATTAATAGTCGAGATAACACGGAAGAAGAAGCAAGGTCAGGATCACAAACAGATGAGGAGCTAAGGTCAGAAACCTCCCAACCCCAATTGACATTAAAGGAAAAGTTACAGCTGGAAATTAACAAGAGTATGAAATCCCCAGATTCTGAAGTACAAGTACAAAATTAATTGGGGTTGGCAAATAGTATTAGACGTGAAATGAGCCTGTTCGAAAATGGAGGAGTTCATGGATATCACTTAGAAACAGCATATAAGTATCTATTGTCTATTCCTCCAACCAGTGTAGAAGCTGAACGAGCGTTTTCAGCTGCTGCTTATGTTGGCAATAAACTACGAAGCAGGCTCGGAAGTCAAACATTGGATGCTTTGATATTTCTGCGATTATATTTTCGAAATTCTAAATAGTTATTTTGTGCTGTTTTTTAATTTCTTGCAAAAGTATAGTATTTTTTCGTTTGTATTTTTTCTTTTCTTATTATTATTCTGATTTGTGTTGTGCAAAGACATTAAAGACATTTTTTTTTAATTACTTGTGTTTTTTTATTTTAGCCCAATTAGAAACCACATAGTCTAATCCCGGGATAGGCCTGGGATCCCGGGAAAAGGCTTCAAAAATCCCGTAAGCCCGGAATTCAAAAACATGCTCGGGATTGTATTCTCTACTTTCGAAGCACTGAATCATCTTTCTTTTCAGATAATCAGGTGATTCAAGCCTGCTATATCCTAACCAGACTGGAAACAACTTTTCACAAAGTATAATTCCCAGTGGGATTTGAACCCATGACCTCCGGATCTCAAGGCAAACGCCTTGACCACTGGACCGCGGAGGCAGTCCACAGGGAAATTAGTATTTATTCACCATAATTTGCCCTTAGTGCAGTATGGGTACTAATTCATTCATTTTCTTTGTATTACATTAATTTACTATTGTGTGATTAAAATTTAAAACTAAAACTAATTATATTTAAGTTAAGTGATACTAAGACTATACTAACTAAATAAAGCAAATAATTACTCAAAAATATGTTTCTTTTATCAAGTTTTTTTTTTATTCGGCCGGATAGACATCCGGCCGAATAGTAGCTATCCGGTATTCGGGATATGGCGGCCGGATACCGGATAGTTACCGGATATCCGTTTCATCTCTAATAAATACATACATACATTTAGGCTAATATTTCTAGATATCGACTTATATTCGTATCCTAATGGCTGAGAGTTGTGACCGTCGGGTATAGTTCTCCCAACGACTTTCAACAGTACCAATATTCATCATGGTATACATTAAGCACAAGACAAAGAAGCTAGAACACTCGAATAGAGACAGAAAATTAAAGTAGATACCGTTTATTCCATCCCTTTGGCCAAAGGCGACAACCACCTTTTTGTTCTCGTACTGTAACTTCAGGTCTAATGGGTAGCCGAATGTCTTTTCGGTTTCAACTCGAGGAATGACATGGTCGTAGTTGTAGATGAGCCCACCGGACTTGCTGACGATGTAAATGCCGTAAATCACCATTATTTGTAACTTATCCGATCTCTTATTTATTACACGCCTACTATTACTCAGATATATTAATTACTATTACAATTTTTTTAAAACACAAGTTCAAAATATTTATTTACCTACAAAACATCAATGGCCAACACATATGTCAATGTCACTGTCATTGTCACTGTCCAGTGGCATCTGGGAACCCGTTTGCGTAATAAACATAGTAGGTATCTCAAGTAAATTAAGTAAATTATTGCTCTGAGGTTTGCGTCAGGTTTGCGTTGCGGTGAAGTGGTAGCATATGTGGCACCCTCATTTGAAATAAATTGTTTAAAACTAAATATGGTGATATCTAAAAAATTGATTTGGATTTATGTCTAAAAAAAAAGAATATATGATTGTTCTGAGGTTTGCGATGCTTAGGGCAAAGAATTTATCATACAATCTAGAATAACTACGAGTATTCGTTAATCCTTATCTAATGAATATATTTTTGTTCCGCTTGGCATCGAAACTTTTGGTTCGAGGGGTCCAAGTACAAAAAAAAATATTAAAAAAATACTTCTCGGCTCGTCGACGCCGCTGGTGACAAGAGGGCTGGCTCATATCTCGCGCAGAGGATTGCAGTAGCCATTCAGCGCGGGAATGCAGCCAGTGTTCTTGGCACCATGCCATATGATCAACATTTAGATTTTTAAACACAGTTTTATTTTTTTAATTTAGGTTTTAATTTAGTTTTTTAATTTAGATTTTAGTTTGGTTTTAGTTAAATATTGTTTAATTTTATAAATGAATAAAATTGGTATATTAGAAATAATGTTAATTAAAAAAACTCAGCTCTTTTAAATACAGACTACGAGTAATAATCTCAAAAAAACAACATTGACTACGCTACGCACTTAGTTAAAGCTCATATTTTCATAATGCTTATGTTCAAATACCTAACGTTCCCAAAAAATGTACCTAAATTATAGGCGTCCCTTTCCCGCAAACTGGCAGTGCAATAAAGTAGAAGGGGAGAGCGATAACTTTAGGCAGAGATATGGGATGAGACTTTAGGTATACATTTTGGGAACGGCTTTGCCACTTCGTAAGCATTCTAGATTTGTATACAATTTCTTTGGCTTAGGGTCTACGAACAATAATTCTCTAGAGTCATAACTAATCCCGAAAAATCATTCCACGCGAAATGTACCGCGGCGGGCGGGGCTTAAAATATGAACAGCGTGGCGCGACAGTTCGCCGTCACACTCGAGTCGTGTGGTTGCGTTGCAAGAAGTGTCATTTGAGAATATTGCTGTGTTTTTGCGATAATCGATTCATTAAAAATGCCGTCATGCATGTGCCGTAAAGTGGTGTAGAAGCCATACAGACATGGAAATTAGTTATCCAAAAAAAAAGTAACACGTAAACAAGGTTATTTATTTTAGCGTAGCGTACTGCAAAATAGGTACCATCCGCGCGTTGTACCTCACCGCTCGTTGCGTTGACTGCCCCACCAGACCGACGACGACGCGTGACCCTGTCGCGACCAATCGCATGTATCTTTTTCTAAGTGTGCGTTCGAGTGTTTCGTTGTTAATTACTGTTCGTTTGTTTGCGTAAATGGAATCAGAATCGAAGCGGTGAATGTAGGAGCGTTAGATTTCTAGAGAATCATATTTCGATGCTTAGGGTATATTCATGTTTTTATTTTATTTTTTTGAACGATTCTATAAGTTATTATATAACCGGAAAAAAATAAAACACTTACAAAATATTATTAAATAAGCTTAAAAAAATAATTAAAACTACTATTATTTTTGGACGACTTTAAACCAATGAATAAGGAACATCAAAATAGAATTCTCTAGAATCGTAGATAATCCCGAAAAATCATTCCACGCGATATGTACCGCGGCGGGCGGGGCTTAAAATAAAAAACGTGTTTTTCAGCGTTTTAAAGAGAAAAGAAAGGGATCACACATTCAAACTGCAAGTAAGACCATCGGTGCGTACGAATCCAGATCGCGTTTATAGAATTTGTGATATGTAAATTTAAAAAAAAACTCCAAAGTTGATAGGTACCCTAAAAAATAACCTAAGTAAATTAATTACTCTAAGAAATACCATAGGAAAATTCAAACCCTAATAATTACCCGGCTGGATAAATTTTACTCTAAATCTAAGATAAAATACCCTAAGTTGGCATCACTGTTTGTTGATAATATTTTGAATTTGTAATTTGCACTTGACTGACACTGACATACAAAGTGGAAGGGAAATACCCGTAATAAATCAAACCACGGGATAAGTGTATCTATGACATTGACAATGTTCGGTGACGTCACAGAATAAAAACGCAAAATGGCACCGCGCCATAGACCATGGATACAGATCTGTGCACCGCGCACAGATCTGTGGCACCGCGTTAAAGCAATGACGTATGATTCCTTATCTACGAACAATAATTCTCTAGAATTCTCTACTCAAACGCTCCTACATTCACCGCTTCGATTCTGATTCCATTTACGCAAACAAACGAACAGTACCTAATTACACAACGAAACACTCGAACGCACACATAGAAAACTTATACACGAAATATACCAAAATTTAAATTACCGTGGATGAATGAACACATACCTAAATCGATTGTGTGATAAACGTGATAAATTATTTTCTTTGTGGAAAAAAAGTTCTTTCGATCCAAAAATAAGGTTAGAGTATAACAAAATTCGTAATAAAATTCATAAAATATTAGAAAATAGAAGAAATAACTATTATACAAAAGAAATTAGTAAAAACTTTAAAGACGTAAAAAAGACATATAAAATCATTAATCAAATGATAAGTAAAAGTTCACTATCGTTAGATGAAGTCGTACAAAAAGCATTTGAGCGACAAGGAATCAGTACCAAAACTATCGTAGATAATTTTGCAAATAATTTTCATAAAACCGTCCAAGACATAATTCCGAATTGCGATAAAAAATTATACCATATTATTCTATAAAACTAAGCCATAAGTTGGTTAAGAGGGACTCCGAAACTTGCAATTATATTATTGAAGTTACGCCATATTTACGAAAAGCCATAATGACCAGAGACAGAGTGTTTGTGAATTGGTCGTCCTGCCCTGTCCGAGATTTTACCCTAGTAACTAGATCTTACAAATGTCAGCAGTACGGACATGCGGCCAAGACATGCAGAGCTGACTCCGTCACTTGCGGCCATTGCGAGGCACTAGGTCACACATTAAAAGAATGCACGAAAACCGTCGAGCCGCCGAAATGTACAACATGCATGCACTACAAAAAACCGTGCAATCACAAAACTGGTGACCCTGATTGTCCTGCAAAAATTATGGCCGAAGAAAGATTGATCAATTCTATTGATTATGAATGCATTTAAAATTGTGTTTTTCTAGTTATAATGAAATGTTGTCTTGATAGTTTTACTTGTACTAAGCATTTAACTAGGTTAATTTTTTTTTCTTTACATTCTTCATTTATACGGTTTTTTATTACATATTTTTTTATTTTTTGTATTTCTATGTTATGATAATATTGCTTTCAATTATTTACTATGTTGGTGACGAGTCCTGGTGACCCGTAATACAGGTTCTTCGGAAACCTAGCACGGGCACCAGTTCTCCAATTGTTTTGTTTTATTAACTACAAAAGTACCTTTTAAGTTAGAGTAAGATGTTTTTGTGGAGAAAATTAATAAAACATTTTATTATTTATTATTATTATTATTATTTTAATAAAATTTCTATGGGACCACCTCTTTCAAACAAAAAAAGAATTTTCACACCTTTTCACCGCGAGACGTTATGTCAGTTGTCGTGCCCCCAGCGCGAAGCGTAGTGAATCGAAAATATGTACCTACAAAAAATAGGGATGTGCAATACTTACGTATTAAGATATCGATAATTATTACAATAGGTATAAGTATAGCATAAACTTAAGTCTCCGCGCGTATATCCATTTATCTGGCTGTCTATATAGGCTTAGAAATTACTGGGGCGATCTTGATGACGTTTTTACTATTAAGAACATTTATCCGGATACTTTTTATTTAAGTACTTATAATACATAATAATCCGCGGTCGCAGCTCCCAGGTATAGCTGCGATATTATAGGTTGTAAATTATAATATCTAAGTATGTGCGAGTGTTTCCATCCCAACGATACTGCCTAAACATATGACAAACAATCAATGTAGGCAACTTTCAACTGGCAAAAATGGAAATCTATCAAGGCGTGAATGGAAATCGATGATAATATATCATCATAGCGCACTCCCGATTCGCACTCCGGTGGTCGGGGTCGGCTACCTAACTTTTTGATGAAGTTATTAGTATTTAGATATCCAGTTCAGTGGTATTTAGGTACACAGAGCAACTGCCGAGTGACCTCCGCTGTCCAAAGTTTGTGAAAGATTTGTGTTTTGTTTTAATTTTTCTTGTTTGTACACTTCACCTAGGTACCTATACCATTCACCATAATTTTTATACAAATAAATGAATTGTCCAGAAGCTGATTGATGGTGTACTTACTTTGAATACCCTTACCCATACTATAATTATGAGGCATTTTTCGTAAGCTATTAAAACAAAAAGCGTTTAAAGGTTTAAAATGATTTATTAATTTGTACTTGACTTAGGTACTAACAATCACATTTAATCGTATCATAATCATGACTCACTAATAAATGACGAAGCTTTCTACTGCTGAAAGAACTTAGTAAACGTGCCAAAGGTGCAAATCAGATCATCAAGATGAAAAACTTTTTGCATGGAACTGATGATGGCAACTCGAAAAAGAAAATTGACATCAAGAAGTTCTCCATATTGACGAGCGACTAGCGTACCGTAGGTACGAACGAGCTGCTATAACAGCGGCGACATACATACCTACATACTGACAGCGGTAAACGACTTTGTTTTATACTATTTAGTGATAAAGAAATTCGCAAACATACATGTACATTAACTTCTTAAATTACTCTACTTTTATAGCAGTTGGTAACAAAATTATAAGTCCGTAGGTATTTACTACTCTCGCAATTGAAATAGGTAAAAAAAAACGATGTATTAAAAAACTTACCTCATTATCAATATCAAATTCATCATCTGTATTGAATTCTTCATTATCGTCGCCTTCAAGAATTCTTATCAATTCCTCCGCAGTAGTCATCACCACCAAAGAGAATTTAACCACACGAACGCAAGCCCAACACTAAAGAAGACGGCGCTCGCCTGTGACGTCACAAGCTGTCGCGTATATGAGACGTTCGCGCTGGGGAACTACCAACATTATGTTCTAAACATCTAGGCTTAGGGATGGGAAAATCAAATCCATTGCTGACATTTCGATAGTTCATTTACTAAGTTTCAAGGACATTAAATAAAATATACACAAATATTAGTATCAAAATTATTAATTAATAATATATGTGATAATTTTAGATCTTTTTATGGTGATATAGTCGGTATAAGAAAGAATATTTCAATTTACGTTTAATTTTTATCAGTAAATAAATCGTAAATGTCCCATCCCGCGTGTCACGTATATGTGACGTTCGCGGTGGACATTAATACAAAGTTATGAAAAATATATCTGATAATTCGTCAAACTTTTGAAATTATTTTTGAGTCTTCTCATTATACGATTATAGTGAATGTTATTGTAAATGATTACTAGACTACTTATATATCTAATATGAATATTTTTTTATCCGAATACAACAAAATGAAACAGAAAATTTGGATTTTACAAGGACTGGTTTTATGTCACGTATATGCGACGCTCGCGGAATGGGCTCGAAAATGTTTGTCACATATACGTGACGTTCGCGGCTAAAGGGCATTCAACATACATAAAAAACATAAAAGATTCCGACGAATTAATAACCTCCTCCTTTTTTTGAAGTCGGTTAAAAATACTAAAACTAGAAGGAAATTTTAAGTAGGATATTTTTTTCAAAATAATACTGGATCTAGGGTAAAATTATATTAAGCCTCGGGCAAAGTAAAGTCTAAACTTGACCTGGCAACACTGTCAACAAAACAAAACAACAGTGTTGGATTGGATTCACAGTTTTATTATAAGTAATACTATCTAATTTGTGATTATAAGTGAGTGAAGAAGGTACATATTTAATACTTAGGTACCTACGTCAAAATTATCTTCACAACAGTATAAACTACTTAAACACGATACATCGTCTCTTCTCATCGCCTTACACCATGTTTTCCTTACATTTGCATCTTTGGGCATATGAAAATATATTTTGTCAGGTGCGGTTACGATGTTATTTTTGGTAAAAATGTACATAATGGGCCGTGGAATTAAGAGTCGCCGAGGGGAAGGGGGGGGGGGGGACCCCTAAAAGGGGGAGTGTCGGAAACTTATTAATTATTAACATAGTTTTTTTTTTAATTTTTGAAAATAAATAAAAACTATGATGTCATCGTAAGGCTGCCTGGGGCTGCCCTCCCTCCGCGCCTCCGGCTATAAAAAAAATTCGAGTATAGGGCAAACAAGACTACATGAAGTTGAGGTTGTCCAGTTCGGATTTGCCCATTTGCACTTTCCGTGATAGGGTGAGGAAGCTGGTTAGCGACCAGTTAGTTAGCTGAGTTACTCACTTCAGAGTAAAAGAAAATGTTACCTACACGCAACGAGATCTATGTACTTACGTACTAGAGAAGACGCCACATACAACAGTAGTGTTCTATTCATCATAGGCTATCACTGTTCACCTCACATTAGTCACTCGCTAGCAATACGCGCATAATACACTCCACGATTCATTAAAGAAAACACTGTCAACTTAGTCAAAAATGCCTTGGTGTGTGTTGAGATACTGCACTAGTAATTCAAAGAATAAAGCAAAATATAAAGGAATAACTTTCCATCGGTAAGTAACTAGATTTCATTGATTGAAAATTAAATACGGACTGCCAAATTTCGGCTGCCATAATATATGAAGTGAGTGAATGATCTGTCAACCGATTGAATAATTCGTCATAGACTAACAAAACAGAAGTGAAATGTAGACATCATAAATATGCCTACATTTCACTTTCTTCATGGATGCATCGAAAAACTACTTGTTTGCTACTCAATTATTAATGTTTGTAAAACGTTTAAAAATGTTTATATTTATAATTTTTATCTACATATGCTATAAATGCTTTACAAAAGTTTCCTAAAATCCTATAAATCCTTTATAAAATTAAGTCACATCTCGTAACGTCTCACTAGAACCTCCGAGGGCTCAAAAGTTTTGTATGTGGGGGCTGTACCCCTACATTCTGTTACAAAAACCTACAAAATTTCTGAGCCCTTTGAGGTGCCCCGCGCAACTTGAAACTACTATCAGATTTTGGATTCAAGATGGCTGCTTACACATTTTTGATGTTTTATTATGTTTGTCCCTATAATTCTGTTTCCTTGTAACTACTACACGGCTAAATAGATTTTGATAAATTATATGTGGTTAGATTCATCTTAATCACTTGAGTGTCATAGCACAGAATAAATACCAGTAGTAGTCATAGGCTATATTAAAATTTTTGGAAAGCATAATGGCGGATTTTTGGTGCCCAATTGCGCAGCATACGTGTATGATTATATAATACATTAAATACATAGATAGCTAACAAAGAAAAAAAAACTAATAGGTATACAAGTACAAGAAATCACTTTATTCTAGTGCAAAACATTATGTAAAGAATTTAAGTAAGAATAATAAAAGGTTACCAATGAAACATATATGTGCAGTTTAACTTTTACCTTTATAAATATGATAAGAAAAAAAAAACAAAGAAAAAACACATTAAGAATGCAGCCGCCTCCCCTTCCGTGAAGATCGTAAAAGCTAGTCGTGGGTCTACAATCTAAAAATCTATATAACCATACAACCATCCATACACCCATCCGTACATCCAGCCATACTTACCAACATTCGCGTTTGTTAAAATATATGTAGGATTTAATTTGAACCACGTACTCGTAGGTAGATAAAAATATATTGACCTTTCTGTACTACTCTCGTGTTTAGTCTATGAGAATGAAGAATGAATGAATAATCGAATCTGGGACATGGCCGTGTAGGAAGACGCCGAGTCTATATATTCATGTCGATGCCTACACGCGACATTTATTATGTTAGTGTTAATTAGTCCCAAGTATAGTCTAGTTTAGATATAAAACATAAAATACAATACTTTTACCCATTAAATATTATAAAAAGCTGAAAAAGTGAAAAAATTGCCATTTCGCCAGTTGGTGCCCACTTTTTTCAGTTTACAACCACCAGTAAGCTGGTTTGCGACCACTATTTTAATATTTAAAATATACCAATAAAACATTTATAACTGATTCAAAGTATATGTTTTATATTGCCTTTAAATAAATAATATTTTTTACATACCTAGTGTATGTAAAAAAAAAATTGTCTATTTTTTATAAATTTTTAACAGGTACAGGTAACTAAAATCACACGTGGTCGCATACCCAATAACTGAAATACTTATTTCGGTTTGCGGCCGTTGTTTCTCATACTAAATTACGGTGGCCGTAAACCAACGTCTTTATTTTAATTGTGATGGTTAACAGCCGCCTATTTAGCGTCACTGTTTGTAGGTAAATTAAATAAAGTTCCTTTAAAAGTGGTGGTCGCTTACTAAAGAATTGCATCTTTACACTTTATAAATGCCACACCCTAAATTGTTCCAGTCCTTTATGAACCATTAGGATCAGAATCAGCAAAACAAAATAATGTCTTATTCGTCGGATTGCGACCATGTGGCCGCAATCCAACATTTTTGCAAATATGCACTTCGGTTTTCCGACCACTGGATTTTATTTTAAAATAAAGTATAAAAATAGCAATGTACTACTAAATTAATATGAAAACTTAACGATTGCACTAAATAAAATCTTACTTGTGTATACAACATGAAATAACTAATGAATCTTACCATTAAGCGCCGAGCGTCGTGCTATTTTTTTTTAACTTACTACTCAAAAACACACCGCTGAATCATCACGCGAACTGAGTAATTTTTCTTTGGTGCTAGGGTAAACCATTTGTTTCAAAGTGTGTTACGAGTAATTCATATTAAATAATCATTTGAGAAACACGTAAGATTTATTTTTTATTTGTGTTATCTCTAGAAATAGTATTATCTTTATTTTAAGACACTAAGTCCGTCAAGTGGTCGCCAACCGAAAGGTGGTCGCTAACCGGCTAAGCGACCCTACCTAATAAAATTAACAAAAAGTAACATGCGTTCCATTTTACAGATACAGATACATTTCCTTCCCCCCCCTTCCCCCCTCCCCCCCTCGGCGCCCATTAATTCCACGGCCCATAAAGTACATTTTAGCCTTATTTTTGCACATAGGAACCATACAATATTTATAATAAGATTTTGTGCGCCCTTCCATTTGTAATGAATTGATGATATTAATACCTTACCATAATATGTATACCTTAGGATGTCTTAGGTAAGGTAACGGTACCTAATCCTTTTTACCGAGATACCTACACAAACTTGTTTAGTTTATATGCCTTGACAAAAACGCATACTTGGATCAGATGTTGGCGTCCTATCCCATCGAACGCAAGCGAACCGCGGTGTGGTATAAAAAACTTTTTCGCCGCTTACTAAATGTAAGTGTACTCAATTCGTATATTTTGCACAAAGAGAGTCCACCTCCAGTACGCCCACATCCGCACATAGTTCAGCACTGACAGTATAGGAAAAAATTAATAGTGGGGATTTTAGAAAAACATGGCAAACCGCGAAGCGTGCTGTTGAAGCCAACGCAGTCTTTGACGAAGGTGAAATTCTCGAAAGAAATGATTAGCCATTTTCCGAAAGAATTTCCTTTCTATGAATCATTAACGCAGCGCAAACGCGGGTACTGTCGGGTCTGCCGTAAGCGCTCGCATATACAATGCGTTGGCTGCAACACCGCGCTTTGTTTGGATCCTTGTTTTATAAAACACCATTCGTAATTTTTTCCTATACTGTCCAGTCCTCTGCGCAGGTCTGATTTTATTTTTTTGAGGAGTTTCTTTCATATCTCCAAAGTTCATCATCACATCTTAGTCAAATTAATATGGGACCAACTTGGTAGTAAAGGCTTTTAAATAAAAAAAGAATCATTAAAATCGGTTTACAATTGGCGAAGATATCGCGTAAGAGCGGTTGTGCACCTCACCGAATCCAATTCGTATTCAAATCAAATCCAAAACGAGAAAAATTCGGACGGAAAATTATTGAGTAGCGTTTGTGCACTACACCCGAATCAGATTCGAATTCGTGAATTTAGAGACCCACCAGATTTTGATAAGTGAGGCCGCAGTAACTATGTCCTGCATTTAACAGTCAGTTGCTTACATACATACATACTATCACGCCTGTTTCCCACAGGGGTAGGCAGAGACTATGGACCTCCACTTGCTACGATCTTGACAGACCTCTTTCGCTTCATCTACACTCATCAACCTCTTCATACATGCCCTTCGGTTACGTGTACTTCTTACCTCTCCCTTTTTCAGAACGTCTGCAATCTGATCGCAGAACGTTCGCCGAGGTCGACCCTGTCCCGCTCTTCCTTTCACACTTACCTTATAAATATTTTTTATTAATCTATTTTCATCCATCCTTTCTAAATGCCCAAACCATCTTAACATCCTTTGTTCTACTTTTGTCACTACGTCCTCTTTCACTCCACACCGATCCCTTATAACCAGTTGCTTGCACTATAATTATCAGGTATGATAATAATATTGCAAGCAATTGGCGGGAAAGACACAGGAGTAAAAAGGAATTTTGGGTACATCCCCTCGGGACATCAAGACACAAAACGTTTTCGGACCACCATAAAATGAAAAATCATAAAAAAAAATTCAATATTATACAGGATGACTTTTTATCCACCGGCAAAGGAGGATTTGGAGCAAGTTCAGTTCATGATACTGATTACTGACTGGAGCACTAAAAACTGACCTAAAAACTATATTTAGTAAATTACCATTCAAGAAGAGTAGACAGAAGACTGGACAGGACTTCTCAACATTTTTCCAAAATTCTAAATTTATATACAACTCGGTTTTTATAAGCACTTTCTCGTCATCATCATGTATACAAGCTGACTTTTTATCCACCTGCTAAATTTTTGGAGCAAGTTCAGTTCATGATACTGAACTACTTTCTATAAAAAAAGTTATTAAAAATTGATAAAAAAAAATCTATTCTATATTTATAAGCTATGCTCTTGTCGGTGGAGTATGAATTCTCTTCTTTCTATAAAAAAAGTTATTAAAAATCGATAAAAAAATTCGTCCTATACGAATCAGCGCTCAGCCAAACGGATTTTGTATGGGAGCATGAAAATTTTTTATCGATTTTTAATTACTTTTTTTATAAAAAGTAGTTCAGTATCATGGACTGAACTTGCTTCAAAAATTTTGCCGGTGGATAGGCAGCCTGTATATACAGGGTCTAACATCATATACTGGGTGAATTCAATCAATAACTGAACTCAAAAAAGATTGAAATAACATTTTTGTCTGTCTGTAGGTATGTTCACCCTAATCTCCAAAAATACTGGACGTATTTTGACGCGGTTTTTTAACAATCGATTAAGCTCAGCTTGGAGCAATGTATATTTCATTAAAATCGGATATCAGGTAAAAAAGTTATCATAACTACTTTTTAAAGAAACGTCATCGAAGCTGAGAGTCTCAGTGGATTTATTTCAGGTAATACTGTGTTCATACTACAAAATGTAGACACCACACCACTGATTCCCAACAATGTCCCATCCCAGTTCTACCGCACACAATTTCCCATAGCTGCTTCGCGACAACCGTAAAATGACTCAGGGGGCAGGGGGCAAAACAGGGGCTCCTAAAAGCTGGTGGATTTGATCTAAGTCTAACTACTCTGTAATCTATATAGGTATGACACCAAGCGAAAATTTATTTCTAATTTATTCTATTCTATTCAAAAATAAAACTATTAATATCATTTTAATTTTGTCGTCATGTATAAAGATTAAACATACGAGTATCTATGAGCAGAATCGCAATAAAAAATTCGACATCTAAATTATGCAAGGCAACTAAATTTTTCAATTTGTGAAACAGCATGCACAATAAAACTGAATTTTACGCGGATGAAGTCGCGGGCACCAGCTAGTTTTTGCTATTGCTTCCCTCCCCGTACCTCACTCTTCATCCTTAAAACCGAAATTCGAATACGAATCGGGTGTAGTGCACACGCGTACGTACAATTTCTACGGCGGCTAATTCGAGTCGGTTTTGATCCGAAAACAAAACGACCCGAAGTGAGAATTCTTGGTTTGAATACGAATCGAATTTGAACCGTTTACGACTGAGTGCACAAGCGTCCATACAATCACAAGGAAGGCCAATTTGAGTCAGAATTGGATTTAAATCGGATTCGGTGTAGTGCACAAGCGTCGTACCATACATACAAAAAAAACACTCGAATTGATAACCTCCTTTTTTGAAGTCGGTTAAAAACAGTATTGTATAGAACATTTACTTATATCTAAATCTTATTATACTTGAGAATCCCTTTACCCTAGACTTTCCCATACAAACGTAGTCTACGTTTTATTTTGAAACGACATGGCAGATTTCGGTAAAAATTGGTAACTTTAAAGAAATTGCACATATCTAGGGTTATAATTGGTTTTCACAGTCAAAATATGAACTTGAAAGAAAATATAAGGGTGTAAAAGTTTTCCATACTCATGGTCAAAAATGATATAATCTTATATATAAAATTCTCGTGTCACAATGTTCGTTCCCGTACTCCTCCGAAACGGCTTGACCGATTCTCATGAAATTTTGTGAGCATATTGAGTAGGTCTGAGAATCGGCCAACATCTATTTTTCATACCCCGAATCTACGCGGTGCGGGCAAAAGCTAGTACACTATATTCTCTTTCAAGTTCATATTTTGACTGTGAAAACCAATTATAACCCTAGATATATGCAATTTCTATAGAGTTACAAATTTTTGCCAAAATCTGACATGTCGTTTTAAAATAAAACGATGACTACGTTTGTATGGAAAACTCTGATTCTGTCTCGGGTAAGGATACTCTTAATTACATACATTAGAATTATTAAACAACTATTCTAAAACTTGTTGCACGAAAGTGCAACAAGAGAACCGAGACCGAGAACCGAGAACGTTAAGCTTTACTACGCACATTTGCGAAAAACGGCCACTTTTGGCAAATTTTAAATGATGTCTCTGTTTTCTTCGACATGATTTATTTTAAATGGGGGCAGCACTGGACCCCGGAAAATTCAGGTACGGCCTTAACGATATAAGTAACGATTTTTTTTTCAATACTTTTAAAATATTATATAAATAGCTCTAGTAGCCTACTAGACAAACTCATTAATTTATTCTGTCAAATTTCGAAAAGAAATACAGTGTTAACAAATCCTTTTACCGTTAATATCATTGGTACCGTTATCTGATTTATCGGCCCCCATTTGAAATAAATTATTTGAAAGCAAACGGACATATTATTTAAAATTTTGTTTTTGTGAAGCCCTAGATAACCCTTCAACCTATTTTATGAACTACCTACTGTCTACAGTTTAAAGTGAGAACGTTAAGCTTTTCTTGGTATTTTTGCCAAAACTGGCCGTTTTCCGCAAAAATGCTAAGGAAAAGACGGGGAACGGGGGCGCATATTGCGCGACCTTAGGAGATTCCGTTCTGTATACTCTTACTGTCTTCTGTGCCCATGCCGTGCTGTGGAACTGTCTCCTATTCTAATTTGAGAGTACAACAGTGTAATCGACAGTCTAATCAACAGTCACAGAAACTCACAGACTACTTACTACTACTATTACCAGTGTTGGCCACTTACACACACGATAAACAAACAGACTACTTTAGACACTTCTTCACTAATTGCCACGTCCACGCCACGCACAGTAATGTTCACCTCGAACTACCTACCATTTTGGCCACGATTCTATTGTTGTATATAATAAGGACAGACGACGTCAAAAGGCATTCGTCCCCACTGGGGACAAATGGAACAATTTTTAGTTTTGTGTGTTTTGATTGTCACCACCGCGTTATGGTGGTGGAAGTGTGAATGACTATTATTTTACAGTTCCATTTGTCCCCACTGGGGCCGAACTGGGAACGAATGGGACAGACTTCCATTTGGTGACGAATGAGAATTTTCGTTTTTTGATTCCTATTTGAACCCAGACTTTTTATGCTATTATAAAAAAAAAACTATTACATATAAATATTATGTGACACGAAAGCGAGGTAGGTACTGAACGGATTTTGATGCAGTTTTTAGAAACATGTAGAGCAATTGTACGGAAAGGTTTACATGTATAATACCTAGTTGTAGATAATCCTAAATCGATCACTTATAGACTTATAGGTACTTATCACTTGTCTGTCATATCATACACTCATTCTCTCCCACGATGTTATTATGCAACATAATACTAATAATAATAACTTGTTAGATCGTAATCACAACAGAAAGATAAAACTTTATCGATGATGCAATGGTTGTCATAATACCACTTACCATCAGGTGGATCATTCATCATCATCCGAGCGTATTCCCGGTTGCATCGTCAGCGGTTACGCTTCAGAGCCCGGGGTCCGCTATCTACCCTAGGCGATTTGACGAGGTTACTGGTTTTTACACATGCAGAGCGACTGCCGTCTGACCTCCGCAACCCAAAGGGTAGACCAGAACCAATCCTAGGATAGGTACAAACGCTAGATGGCGTTCGGGACCAACGGCTTTACGTGCCTTCCGAAGCACGGAATCATCTTTCGTTTCGGATAATCAGGTGATTCAAGCCTGCAATATCCTAAACTGAAAACAACTTTTCACAAAGTATGCTTCCCAGTGGGATTTGAGCCCATGACCTCCGGATTACAAGGCAAACGCCTTGACCACTGGACCGCGGAGGCAGTCAAATCAGTGGATCATTCTATGCCTGTTTCCTACTTAGGTTGGGATGGGATGGGACTACTTGGGACACATCTGTCAGCACGGAACAGCGTTTTTCCTATGCTGCTATCCTTTTCTGACGCTCAGAACCGTCATTTGCTAGAGCGAGAGAGAGCGACGGAGCGCCGCGGAGACGGCGACTCCAAGGCTTCCGCGACCCTTAGTTAGACTTATAAATAAAGAGTCAGATCTCCTCCATCCCACGCAAATTGTACAAGGTGATCGAGGGATGGACTACGGGAAGGACGTTGGGCGCCATACATACCTACCTACTCGTACATCTATTTCAAATTCAATACGTTGACTGTGGTCACAGGGTACTCGTAACTATTTATTATATATTTGTTTACGCCCGAACTGAATGAATAAATAAAATTGAAATGTATGAAATTGTCTACCTAGTAGTACTAGTAAGTATATTTGGGACATCCTTTACTATGAACAAGGATAGAGGGCGTCCATAAATTACGTGAGACATTTAGGTACGGGAGGGGGGCGCAATCTGATTCGCACCCAATCCAACTCGGGGGAGATAGGGGTTCACGGCAAATATCCACCTATCTATTTCTTTTGGTCACTGCGGTCCATAGCGTATGAACCACCACCTGCAATTTAGTCTGGATGGCCATGTCAAGCTACTGAATTTTTGTGTGTAAGCGACAACGTTTAAAGTAGTTGTATCAAGGCAGGATGAAACTAGATGACTTTAATGTAATGTCAAAAATTCGCCAAAATCACCTTACTTATGTACTTACATAATATATATCTAGAAAGTTGTTTGTTGAGTTATATTATAAGCTATATTTATGTATTTTTAGGTTTCCGTACCCGAAGGGTGCAAACAGGACCCTATTACTGAGACTCCGCTGTCTGTCCGACTGTCACAGGGCTCTATCTCTTGAACCGTAATAGCTAGACACTTGAAATTTTCACCGATTATGTATTACTGTGGCCGCTATAACAACAAATAGTTACTAAAAATAAGAAAAAGTTAAAAATTTAAGGGGGTCGTCATACAAAAAACGTGTTTTTTTCAGCGTTTTTAACTTGATCTTTAAAATGGCATTAACTAGATACTTGAAATTTTCACCGATTATGTATAACTATGACCACTATAATAAAAAAATACTAAAAATAAGATAAAGTTAAAAATTAAAGGGGGTCGTCATACAAGAAACGTGTTTGTTCAGCGTTTTAAAACATTGTACGGTGGTACGGAACCTTTCATGTACGAGTCAGACACGCAATTGCCCGTTTATTTTTACTTAAAATTCTTCGGCGAGGTCTTGTCTATGCCAGTACGAGTACTATTCGGTTATAATATTATATTAATTTTACTACTTACTGTTTTCCCGCGACTCTGTCCGCGTGAATGACGTTTTTATGCAAAATACATAAAAATACTACTTATAAGTACAACATTATTAAAGTACCACCGTAACACCATGGACCAGCAGATTTTTCTCGCTTTGAGAATTGTTCCCAGAATTGCTCCCATCCTGAAAGTCTTGTAAAAGTTTTCCGTATTGATAGACTGGACTTGACCTAGATATGTCGCATTATTTAATAGACAGCCAAATACAGTTGGATGCAAATTACGTTATGCGTGTGAGAGCAAAGTGCGCGGGCGACGGCGTGGCGCAGCTTCCCAGAAAGCGTTTTCCTCGTCACAGCGCTGCGCCGGCGCTGACGAATCTCTACGTCACAGAGATGACGCACCGCGCGGACCCAGTCTCAGGCGGCCAGTGCAGTGCTGCCACCGCAGCCGACCAGCACAGCAACCCTGGCGCCCCGCAATGCCTGTATGGAGCCCGAGCTCATGCCAGCGGCGGAGTCCGACCCTGAAGACTCCTCCGACGAGTGCGTGCCCACCGGTAAATAACGTACCAAATTAGGAATAAAAGGGTGATTTTATGACATGTATTTTGGACATGTTTCAAAATTAACCAAATTTTATTGGAAATGTGGTTAGTAGGCAATACCGGCTATGTACAAAAAGTGGAAAAAACTGTGTTTAGTGGTGCTCAAGTGATTAAGTGTGTGGTGCAAGTGCATTAATTGGATGCGGAACTGCCGCGCCGCCGCCGGCCGGCGAACGGATCAGGTTTTACCCGTGGTTTGAGAGCCATAGGGTTTATTTACATATCTACTATTTAACATTTTCATGCTTTTGACTTTTCGTGTTCGCTTAGAAGTAGCCAATCACAGTTTACAAATAAGTAATTAAGAGTTACAACTGCAAGAACGAAATAAGAGTAAAATAATTGTTTACTTATCCCAAAGATCAAAACTTATCAGATTGTATACTTACTTAAATACGAGTTCTTACATCTTTACCGTGTCTTTTGCGCTTTATTTTTTTTTTGATATTTCACATGTCTATTAATAAATCAATAAATTAATTAATTATTAAAGTCACTGTTTCCGTTTATCTGTTTATTCGCCATTGAGATACTATGTACTTAAGTCAATGCTAACACAGAGCAATTTACTTTACTTCCTCCTTGTATCCATAAGGAGGAAGTAAAGTATATTGTCTCTACCTTCTCTTATTTATCTTATCTTCTCTTATTCTGATAAATATATAGGGACAATTCACACTGATTAAGCTAGCCCCAAAGTAAGTTTTAAACTTGTGTTATCGGATACTAACTTAACGATACTATATTTTATGATAAATACATATATAGGTAAACACCCAAGACCCAGGAAAAATTAAAAAAGGCCATTTTCCAACTTGCCCAGGCTGGGGATCGAACCCAGAACCTCCGGATTAGCGGTCTAGCGTGTTAACCATTACGCCACGCAGGTCGTCGAATAAATGACGACTTGGATTTCGTGTGTTATAAATAAATAATACATGCATCTGTATAACTACGGAGTGTAACCCCTTTTTACCCTGTAGGTGTAAACCCATAGGTAGTTTGGTCAATATGTTATGATTTAAAGAAACATTAAAATAAGTAGTTTCTGTTTGCAAAGTGCCAAATTTTATAAAATAAATAATAAATAAAGAAAAAGCACACTCATTGAAATAATATTGTGTAAATTACGCAATAATTTATTTAGTACAAATAGTATGCATTACAAGAAAAATTACTTCTTCTTCGTCGGGCGATGATTTAGGCCTAAACACACGATGGCAATTTTGACCCCAAATACTTTTTTCCAAAGAGATCTATGTACATACGTATACGTATTCATGTCAATGCTTTTTTCCAACCTTAGAGCTTATTTATATTTGATTTGTCTAGTATAATGTAATTGTGTAATAGAATGTTAATCAAATTTATCATATGTGCAAGTAAATGCAATTATTATATAAATAATCACATACGTTCTGACGACTAATTAGTCGGCATATTTTCTAACTGATTCGTCGGCTAGTCGACTCATCTCTAGTCATAATCATCATCATCATGCGAGCATATTCCCGGTTGCATCCTCAGCGATTATGCTTCAGAGCCCGGTGTCCGCTCTCTATAGTACCTAGTACTAATCCTAAACAATCACAAAGTAACAAAGGCATTTAATGTTAAAAAATTAAATTTGTATGTTAAACATAAACATAGTAATTAAATTTTTAACAAAAACAAACCAACTTCTTTTTTTTAGTCCAAAGTTCTTTTATCATATCTTCACCAAAATTAAACGGGACCAATTTGGTAGTAAAGGCTTTCAAATAAAAAAAGAATCATTAACATCGGTCCACAATAAATTTGGTGAAGATATCGCGTAACAAACATAACTACATAAAAAAAAACATACAGTCGAATTGATAACCTCCTCCTTTTTCGAAGTCAGTTAAAAAGAGACTTGTCGCAAGTCAAGCATTTCCTGACGTGGTCTGTACTTGGATGGGTGAGCACAAGTGGAATAAAAATGTCTCGAGCTCCACCGTGTTTCCGTTGGTCCCGGCTATCATCATTGTATGGCAGTCGTCAAGCTATGTATGTTGGCAGTTTGAAAAGTCTAGGTACCCTTGTACACACATGAAAAACAAACTGAATAAACGGGCAAGTGCGAGTCGGACTCGTACATGAAGGGTTCCGTACCACCGTACAATGTTTTAAAACGTTTCTTGTATGACGACCCCCTTTAATTTTTAACTTTATCTTATTTTTAGTATTTGTTGTTATAGTGGTCATAGTAATACATATTTAGAGAAAATTTCAAGTATCTAGATAATGCCATTATAAAGATCGAGTTAGAAACGGTGAAAAAAACACGTTTCTTGTATGGCGCCGTCTTTAATTTTTAACTTTTATTTTATTTTTAGTATTTGTTGTTATAGCGGCCATAGTAATACATAATCGGTGAAAATTTCAAGTGTCGAGCTATTACGGTTCAAGAGATAGAGCCCTGTGACAGACGGACAGACAGGCGGACAGACAGACAGACGGACGGACGGACAGACAGCGGAGTCCCAGTAATAATGTCCCGTTTGCACCCTTTGGGTACGGAACCCTAAAAAGTAACCAATGCATGCTAATAACGTCTGTATCCTTACGTGGCAGACAGAGACCATGGTCAAAGGATACTTTCAGCTTTTTTACAGGCGTATAGGTGGAAAAAGGTATAAAAATTATGGAGAAATATTTTATTCCGAAAAATAACAATAAATACAACGTGGAAGAGACATACCCGTAATAAATAGAACCACGGTCTATACTAGATCATTATAGTTAATAAAATTAAAATAACAGCCAAAAAACAAAAATAAATTTTGGCTTTTTCATACAAAAGTGTGCAGCCGCCCGGGCGATTTGTATGGGAATGTCGAAATTTTTTTTGGTCATTTGACTGTTATTTTAATTTCATTATACTTTAGTGATCTAGTATAGCTCTCGGTTTGATTTATTACGGGTATGTCCCTTCCACATTGTATAATTTTCAAAACACAATAAAGCGTTTTTTCTGTTATTTGTGTTTAAAAATCAAACAACCGATTTTGATTTTGACATTGTATGGGACCAACCAGGAAGAATATCCTTTTAAACAAAAAAAAGATTTTTTAATATCGATTCGATGACGGACTTCTGAAGTAACAAACATAAAAAAACAATGCATGTAAATTGCATGTAAATGATAATCTCTTTCTTTTTTTAAGACGGCTGAAAACTAAATACCTCCGACGGCTGCGCAGTTATTCTCATTTCAAGTCGCCTCAAGTTTCAAACAAGTAATTAAATGAGTTAAAGTAAAGAAATTAACACGATTTCAAAAAAAAACTAAGTAAGTACCTATATCGAATCAAAATGGCTTGATCCGTTGGGGAATTACGATGTCACGGACAGACACACGCAGTTGGAAAACCAAACTTGTAACTCTATGAAAAATATACAATAATTTATGATACTGATACACTAGGTATCACGTTTTTATCCCTAACGGGGCAGACAGTGCCTAGGGCGGTAAGGCCCAGGCCACATTTAGCGTAATGGCAGTGACACTAAAACAATGCTAGTGAATACATTGATCCTGCCAATCATAGATTATGCTGATGTGTGCTACTCGGACTTGACAGCTGATATGCTGAACAAACTTGACCGTCTTCTCAATAATTGTCTTCGATATATCTTTGGTCTTCGTAAATATGATCATGTGTCGTTTTACCGCTCCCAACTTAATTGGTTACCAATTCGTCAACGTCGCAATTTGCACATCCTCACAACCCTCTTTTCCATTCTATTTCTTTCAGTTTCTGGGTGACACCCATGTCAGACATCTTCGTTCCTCTAACAATCTCAGCCTTTCTATACCAGCTCACCGGAGTGGGTTCTTTTAACATTCGTTTATTGTCCAAGCTATAAAGCTCTGGAACGCCTTACCAGTTGATGTTCGGGAGGCTAAAACCCGCTTTTCATTTAAAAAACAGGTGAAAGCACATTTTCTTAAACAACTGTCAGATAATTCTTAGTGTATGTAGTATATGTGAGTAGTATATCTTAGTATAATAATAGTGTAAATAGTTTATGGTTTATTATTACATATTTAAGTATACTTGGTTCATTTTTCACCATTTCTTTTTGAGTTTTTGCACTACCCGTGTCTTTCTCGACATCACCCGGTTGGTTGACTGGTAGATAAGGCCTTAGGCTTTAAGTCCGCCATTACACTTGTATTTGTGTATAAAGTTAAATAAATAAAAATAAAATAAAATAAAAAATGGCGGTAATGGTGGGCATGAAGGAGGAAAAGGGAAATCAAAATAGTGATGGGTTGGTTACCGCATCACCTATTCTTATGATTCATATTCTCGCCCATTCCCTCGATCTGCATGGGAAGAGAAAAAGGTATAACAATTATGCTATGCTCGGTGTTTCTCTACATGATCGAATCAGAAATGAGGAAATTCGTAGGAGAACAAAAGTCACTGATATAGCCCAGCGGATTAGCTCGTTGAAATGGCAGTGGACGGGACACATAGCGCGACGAACCGATAGCCGATGTGGCAGAAAGGTTCTCGAATGGCGACCACATACTGGAAAGCGAAGCGTTGGACACCCACCCACAAGGTGGTCAGACGACCAGCAGACCAGCAAAGAAGAAATATAATAATTATTTATTTATAATGATGAGATTGATAAAGTTCATTACCGTAACAGGTCAGCTTAAAGCTATAATGAATTATAAAAATTTCGTTTACGTTAACGTTTCCTTAAACTTTTTTACTTAGAAAACGTTACGTACCTAAATGTCAACGGCCATGATTTACCATCACACCTCACGCAATTAGCAGGATTCATCCCCACGCCACACTTTGAATACATTAGTTAAGCGTCACGTAAATTATTTATTTGTTATCCGACATTTTTTCGTACGTCGTGTCATTTTTCCCCAGAGACCAAAAAACGGGTAGGTATATCCCATTCGTCTTGAGTTGGACCCCACTGGAGACAAATGGGACAATTTTTAGTTTTGTGTGTTTCGATTGTCACCACCGCGTTCGTCCCCACGGGACGAAAGGGTATTACTAATATTTTACAGTTCCATTCGTCCCTAGTGGTGACGAATGAGGCAGACTCTTAATAAAATTCCCATTTGTCCCCATTAGTAACGAATAAGAATATTCATTTTTTGATTCCCATTAGACCCTAGTGGTGGCAAATAGAACGGATAGTATTTCGTCCCCAGTTATGTTAAATAGTGATAATGATTTTTAAAAGTACCTTATTTTAGGATAAATGGAAAGGCCGCTGGGCCTTTGTGTCTGATTGAGTGTCATATTATGGTTCATTGTCCGAAATAGTTATGTAGGACTTGGGTTTGATATAGGCAAGATAAAGGGATAGCAAAACCATGTATCTGGCATGGTGTTGCCACCCTTCTATCTTGCCTCTCGGGGCAAGGCTTGGAGTTCCCTTCATTCGCGGCTTATAGTGATCGCACGAACCTTGAACTGTTCCAGACCCCGAGCAATGGCAGCAGGACGACGTGCGTCGCTGGGTGCGCTGGATGGCGAGCTCGTTCAACGTGCGCGCGCGCCGCCCGCACCTGCTGCCCACCACCGGCGCGCAGCTACTCAGTCTCACACATCATCAATGGCTCGAAGTATGTTAATTTTTTTATTGCGTTTTCTACGATTCTTTTTGTTTTTTTCTTCTCCTGTTCAAAATCTTTAGGTATCAACGCATTTTGTAAGAAAAAATCCGCAAGGGTTTCTACACATTTAGGGTCAGTTCACACCGAGACGCGACGCGACGCGCCGTCGTAGCGCGCACGTGAAAGAAATATAGAACTTATTTACTAGACAAAAAGAGTGAGAGCCCGCTGCGCCTCGCTATGCAGCGCTACGCAGCGCGGCATAACGGGCTGTAGCTGAAATTAGTAACTTTTTGCTTAGTAAACAATTTCTATATTTCTTCTAAAGTGCGCGCTACGTCGCGTCGCGTCGCGTCTCGTTGTGAACTGACCCTTATTCAGGCCACTGTCGGTTCGGCAGTTATTTGTCGAACAACAAAGCCGACCCGAATTTATATATCGCCTTTTTCTCCGAACTTTCATCTACATACCTATATTCGATTTTACCGCCCCGCTTGCCGGACCGAATAAGTGAACAAACTAAAAATTCCCTATTAACGCTGCAGCTACGACTAAGCTACGATGGTCTTTGCCGTAGCATTTCGTAGCAAGCTCTCCCGGCCCGCCGCCCGCCGCCTGCGTACAATGCAATGGAGGCAAATTATAGCAACATGCGCTTCTCAAAGTCTTAGTTCGTCCGCGTTCATCATTGACTACTTAGACCGACCTGTAGTTTATCACTTTATTAGCTTCGTACCGTACCCGATGGACTAAGTATATATCAGCTGATAAAATAATGATATACCAAGGGCAATGAAAAGAGAAAAGATTATTTATATCTTCTCCTGGCCAGGGTGGCTTGGCAGTCTTGACACTCAGTTACAGAATGTTGCCACCATAACAATATATCACAGAAATATTTAAAACTAAAAATTAGAGGATCCCTTTTCGCCATTTTTAGCGGTTTTTTTGGAACCGTAGACCTAGATTTTTTTTGGAACACAGTCTCATGGACATTTGGCCGTTGTTTTCGATACCTGTTCGAATCTCCATTTTTTTAATACTGTCCTAAGTACTTTCACTTTTGCCTGTCCGTCCTACTTTATAACCCATTGAATGGGTTGCGTTTTTACTGTCGTCTATTAGTAAACAGTTAGTTCGGGGGCGAACTAGATACAAAACTAGTATCGGTAGCTTTCCTTTAAAATAATTTGAAAAAACTTCTTATACTAATTTAGTATTAATTTAATTTTAAATCCACTATTATCATCATCATTTATTTCGATTTATACAGCACTAGCAGTCCACCCCGGCTTCGCCCGTGGTACACACATAGCCTATGTCACTCGGGAATAGTGTAGCTTTCCAACGGTGAAAGAATTTTTAAATCGGCCCAGTACTTTTTGAGCCTATTCATTACAAACATACAAAAATAGGTACAAATCTTTCCTCTTTATAATATTAAGTATAGAAGTATAGATTAAAATGCTCGGAACAATATTTAAATCAAAATTTATTTAAATATCTTTATAAGTTAAACGGGCAATTCGTGTATTTAATGAGGGTTTCGGAAAGCGCTCTAACGATTTTGATTACATTTAGTGTGTGGACGATAAATTTTTCAAGAACTTCTTTTTTTTTGTGTTTTCTTCGAGCGATGCTTGTTAACCCAGGTACTGTACTTTAAATGAGCAAATCTTGTATGAATATATATAAGTACATATACAGGCTGACTTTTTATCCATTGGCAAACTTTTTGGAGCAGGTTCAGTCCATGATACTGAAATACTTTCTATAAAAAAAGTTATTAAAAATCGATAAAAATTTCGTCATCCCATACAAATCAGCGCTCACCCAAACGGATTTTGTATGGGAAGACGAAAAATTTTTCCGATGTTTAATAACTTTTTTTTATAGGAAGTGTTCAGTATCATGGACTGAACTTGGTCCAAAAATTTTGCCGGTGGATAAAAAGTTACCCTGTATAAGAACCTATATATGTATAGGTACCTAATTAGGACCTAAGAAACGGCTCCAACGATTTCAATTAAAATTGGTATTTGGGTACGTACCTAACATTTTTTATTAAAATCTTTTTTTCTACCCCGAAACCAACCCTGGTTTTAGTGAAAAAACGATTTAGCCAGGTTTTATTTTTTAGAACATCTTTTCCTCCGTGTTTTTTCATCGAGCGAAGTATGGTCGACGGTAGTACTAAACATTATAAGTAGTCACGTAATGTATACTAAACTAGCTGTGCCCGCGACTTCGTTCGCGTGGTTGTCGGAACGTAATGTTATATAGCCTAAAGCCTTCCTCTATAAATGGACTACCCAACAAAAAAAGAATTTTTCAAATCGGACCATTAGTTCCTGAGATTAGCGCGTTTAAACAAACAAACGAACAAACAAACTCTTCCGCTTTATAATATTAGTATAGATTTATTGGTGTGTAAAAAGTGCCTGCAAAGTCCTAATTTGGTACTTACTTACTGATTAAATATTTGACTCTTGATTGACTAATATAAAGTATTTTGTCTTAGGTCTGCGAAGGTGAAGAGAAGGCAGCGCGCACGTTTAGCACGTTCCTGGAGCACGAGCACGCCCGGGCACGCGGCCGGCCCCCTCCGCCGCCGCTGCCCGAGCACCAGAGCGAGCCCCGCCCGCCTGCCTCTGCATCCCCCCCGGATTTCCGTAAGTTTTCATATACTATAAGTACCGTTTCTCTTATTTCAGTGCAAGCTTGATTGTATCCTTAGCTTCTTCGAAGTCCCTCGGGCGCTGAAACACTGCAAAAATATTTTAGAATACTTACAGCGGTTAGATAAAACACGAATTTGGTTATGAAAAATATTTAGGACGTTACTCCAGTCAACAGTTTATATGTATTTTGTTATTGTAATCAACGCCATCTATGGTTACGTTCCCGTACTACACGAGTGAAACTTTATGAATGAACGCGATGATGAGTCAGCGAGCGAGGCCGCGGCCGCGGGCGCCTCGCTCCATTCATCTTTCGACATTCATCTGGTTGTACACCTGACTCATGTGATTTCGTGGAAAGCTATGCGCCATAGGCCGCCGCGGTCGACTATCACCGCGTAGCGTCGTTGCGGCAATGGCCTCTAATAACATAATGATCATAAAAACTATCGTAATCATTGGCAATTGAAGACAATGTCAAAAAAAAAATCATAAAGCTGACTATGACTAAATAAAAGTAGATGATATGTAGTGTAGCGTTTTAGCTTTGTAAAGCAAAGGTAGGTACAATAAAAATACAATAAACAGGAACCAATAAAACTACACACTTTTAAAACCATTTCTGTATTTACTTATAGGTCTTCCCAAAATGATATTTGAATGATCACAAAAAATTGAAGACAATCAATGGACTAAACCTGGACTAAACTGATATTAAGAGCGCTATATTTGACTCGAAAAATATTATGACGTTTTTTTTTCTATTGGCTTGACGCAATTGCGTATTTAGCCAGGCACAAGTTAGTAAAACGTGGGAAACTATTTCGCGAAGAAATAAAATCTAGAGAAGAGTACAAAAGCAGGAGAATGCAAAGACAATGATGTGATGTGAATGTGAAATGTGATAAATAATATACGTACATAAGAAGAAGAAAATGTTTGTTTGAAGTTTAGAAAAAAGTGTCCGATTTGACTTGTTGTCATTAGCGGATTATCTACACTTCTACATCTACACTATCTACACTTCTACACTAATATTATAAAGAGGAAAGATTTGTACCTATTTTTGTATGTTTGTATGTTTGTAATGAATAGGCTCAAAAAGTACTGGGCCGATTTAAAAAATTCTTTCACCGTTGGAAAGCTACACTATTCCTGAGTGACATAGGCTATGTGTGTACCACGGGCGAAGCCGGGGTGGACTGCTAGTACAGTATAATTACGCGTATATACCTATATTGTTTTATCCGCTACCTACCGTACCTACCTACCACAGAGTACTTAATAGGTAATAAGTATACTATTGTAACGCCAATAAAATATAGTTTAGTTGTTAGGTACCTACTTACTTAAGTATGTACCCTTGTATGTGTATACCTTCTTTAACGTTACATAAAATATACTTAGATACTTTGTCATCCAGAAAAAGAAGTCAGTTTTTGCAAGTTTTAGATATAGTAATCCAATATCAAGTTATTCTCTATTCCCGGAACCATGGCTCTATTTTCTCTCTGCCCGTACAGGTACAGGTCGCGCCAAACTTCTAGATCGCTCTGAAGTTGAGGCGATTCGCGTCGCAGTAGTAAAATACAGATACCCATAGCAGATAGAATTTGTTTTATTTTTGTTTATTGTGTATATATATCATATTTACATTCTTGCAATCATTCTGAAAAATAATATTGTGGTTAATATTCTGTCCCTGTTTGTAACCTGAGTGAGGCAACTTCAGAGCGATCTAGAAGTTTGGCGCGACCTGTACGTGCCTATATAAAGACGTTTCTTAGTATTTTCTTCTAATGGTTAAAATATTAAGTTATTCTGCCACACCATGGGAGATTACGTAATGGAATTATATATCTAAGTACTGATAACGTCAGGATCTAAATATTTATTTGTGCAATACTCTATCTCAAATCTTGGGCGGTCATCGACTTAATTCAATGGTTTCCATTACCATGAGTATAAGGGCGTGTTCCCATGAGACCTAAAATCCGAACAAACTGTCCCAAAAGCGACAACTTATTATTTATCAGTCCCTCAGTTGTGAAGAAAATCCTTTTTAGGGTTCCGTACCCGAAGGGTGCAAACGTGACCCTATTACTGAGACTCCGCAGTCTGTACATGTACGAGTCCGTCTCGCACTTGCCGGTTTATTTTTAACTAAAAAAGTCATCGAGTGGGATACTTAAATAAAGGATTATCAAAGGATTACAAATATAACGTCTAACTAAATATACTGAAACTATTTTAAGGGTGAATTCCATGATTCTGAACAACTTTTCCCAAAGAACATAATATATCGAAATATTAAAAAATAATTTTTGCTTTCCAAACAAACTCAAATCAGCTGATCGGTCAACATGTATGAGAGGCCGAAAATTATATTTCATATTGCGATATATGTTCCTTGGGGAAAGTTCTTTAGTATCATGGACTGAAACCACCCTTAAAATAGTTACATATATATTTTATTAGACCCTGTATACACATGTACAACGTATACCTATGCAATTTGGATTGAGAAATGCTAAAAATAATAACCTCGCTCATCGGAGCGTGTTTTGATGCTATCACGCAGAAATGCCAAGACCGAAACTCAGAAGGAAAATAGGGCTAAATGAAGGAACAAAATCTTAAATAAGTCGGCGTCAAAAGCTGACAGAAAGCCCAAAACTGAACTATCTGGAAATTACTTGAGCACGCGCATTGCGCAGGCCCACCCGCGGCTGTAGTCTTAGATGATGACGATGATTAAAATCTAAATCCCGTTTGCGATCAATGACCATACATGAATTTTCCGAGGTCCAGTGCTGCCCATCATTTGAAATAAATTATTTCAAAGTGAACTGAGATCTGAGATATCATTTAAAATTTTGTCGTTGTGAAACCCTAGATAACCGTTCAAACCATTTAAGGTGAAGATATAGGCAAATGACCTTGAAGTGGCGCCCTCATTTGAAATAAATTGTTATCTCGTAATAATGGAGATAATTTCTATATTGCTCTTCGTCATGCACTAGATAGCCCTTTAAATTATTTTATGAACCACCGTTCAAAGTATTTACATTAGTCCGTCTAGTTTTAAAACTTGCTTCCGCCAAAAGTGGCCACGGCAAGTTTTAAAGCTAGATGGATCACCAATAATAGTTTCAACGGCAGTTCATAAAATAATTTAAAGGGCTATCTAGTGCATGACGAAGAGCAATATGGAAATTGTCACCATATTTACGAGTTAACAATTTATTTCACACTTCAAGGCCATTTGCCTTTATCTTCACCTTAATGAACTACTGTTTACAGTTACTGTTTCTTCTTTGCTGGTCTGGGAGAAAAGAAAAAACATAGAATGTACCAGCTGCTTCTCTTCCCGTGCAGATCGTAAAAGCCGATCGAGGGAATGGGCGAGAATCTGAATCATATGAATAGGCGATGCGGTTAGCAACCCATCACTATTATGATTTCCCTTTTCCACCTTCATGCCCACCATTACGCTAAAAGTGGCGTGGGCTTTACCGCCCTTGGCTCTGTCTACCCCGTTAGGGATAAAGACGTGATAGTGTATCTGTATCTGTTTACAGTTAAAAGTGAAAGTACGTTAACATTACGTGTCATTAGTACCTACCTATTAAAAAGTTTAAAAATAGTAAACCTACTGGTAGGATACATTTGGTAGGACTACAAGGACTAGCCCGAAAATTGATTGAAACTCAGTTTTTGTGCAAAAATTGGGATTTCTTCTCGATGACTGTAGTTATGAATCAGAGTAACGATGTCCAGAATATGTGTGGAGCGCTGCTGGCACGGCCCCAGGAACTGGCTGCGGATCCGGATGCCAACCCGGCATTTGCGGAACGCGGGGCTCGCGGCGCGTGGCCCAAGAATGTCGATGATCATTTCGTTCCCATTTAGGAGCTCGTGGGTCTGGTGGAACGCTATAGTATAACGGTTATAGTGTTTTAGAAGGTACTCATGATCATGATAACGAATAAAAAAATAGACTTCTTTGCATTCAATACTTATGCAACCTATGTATGTAATGTGCTAAAATTTTATTTTTCAATTTTTCTCATAGCAACAGCGTTTAAACCGATATTTGGCTGAAACTGTTGAAATAATATTAAATTATTGAAGTCTCATATATATCTTGAGGACATTTGGACGGACGGTAAGCTGTAAGTAAAGACGGTAAGCGACTGCGGTAAGCTTGAATTATTTACTTTCGTAATCTCAAAGTATTCTCTAATTCATAGTGTTTTAAATTGAACTGCAATAACTTAAAAAAAAAACTGAATATATAGCAGTGATTCACGTATTACAAGGGTACCGCACCGATTTTTTACACTTATCAAGATAGTAACATACCGAAAATGGAGCTTTAATTAAATCACGTTTTGTTTTTATGCGTAAAATATGACTTATGCAAATTAAGTAAACAAAAGATTAGTGGTCGATCAACGATTGTTCAAAGAATTCGCAATTAATCAATCTTCAAAATTGGGTAATGAGTCTTGTCTATATTAGTCATCATCATCCAAGCGTATTCTGCATCCTCAACGGTAATGCTCCGTGGTAATGCTTCGGAGCCCGGGGTCCGCTAGATAACCTAGGTGATTTGATGAGGTTACTGGTTTCACAGAGCGTCTGCCGTCTGGACTCCGCAATCGAAAGGGTAGACCAAAAACATTCCTAGTATAAGTTAAAACAGACGCTAGATAGATGCTAGAGCTAGATGCGTTTGGTACCCACAAGCTTGGGTGCCTTCCGAAGCACGGAATCATCTTTCTTTTCGGAAATAGTCAGGTATGTGATTCAAGCCTGCAATATATCCTAACCAGACTGGAAACAACTTTTCACAATGTATGCTTCCCAGTGGGATTTGAACCCACGAACTCCGGATCACAAGGCAAACGCCTTGACCACTTGACCACGGAGGCAGTCATGTTTGTCTATATTAGTATTTATCATAATAATATAGTATCGTTGAGTTAGTATCCCATAACACAAGTTTAAAACTTACTTTGGGGCTAGCTTAATCAGTGTGACTTGTCCCTATATATTTATTTATTGAAGATACGAGGGATAGTCTGTGGAGGGAACAGATGAACATACATACGTACATACACATTCATCGGCGAAACACATAACATAACCCTCCTTATCTTTGCTGTAGTCGGGTAATAAAAAAAAATATTCATATTTCCGAGGCGCCGAGATAATCAAGACTTTTCATGTAAATAAAAATCTACATTATTTTATCATGACAAGACACTAGTACAAGACAATTTCATCTTTCGAGTACTTAGGTATATGTGAGTCATACTCATACCTAAGTACTAGAAAGAGATTTGGAGATTGTTTCCACTACTTACCAACAGTCATGCATGGTTAGGTAGCGGAAATGATTCAATATATAATCGGAACCGTGAATCATAAGTTCCGGAGTTGACTCAATCATCTCCGGACTATGTCATCCAGCAATCTTGTGTGTTGAGAAATAGAGTAGAGATTTGAACTGAAATAAGCAATTTAGTGAGTAACCGAACTCGTAGATTTGGCGCCGCGGTGCGCCATGCCACGGGCCATGCGGGGGCCCTACCTCGAGCTACCGAATAACTGTAAGAATTCTGTGGTTATTTCTTGTATCGCTTCGATCACGCAGAACAGTCACGTGAAGCAAATATTAGCGTGTCTATAGCGCGCAATGTATACGCTATTATTCTAAGTACATATTATTTTTATTTTTAGTAGGTATATTATGTTTTGGCTTGGCACAGATCGTGGGAGAGTTCGCGGGTCGCACTAATTATTGGTTTGTCATTGTTACTGAGAATAGATATATGGAATTCCTACTATGCTGATCAAAATGTGCCATTTTTCGTGCCAATGTATGAATGTTACGTTTGGTAAATGTCCAAACATTTTTGTGAATATGTCCAGGGGAATTTGGGCTGGTCAACGTGACAAAGAGATTACTAATTTATATTAGCGGTAAATCGACGTATGATTTACAATATACCTCGTATATGTAGTGTATATGTTTGTATATATTTATAAAATCTTTTTCATATTACGATATGTGTTTCTTGGGGAAAATTGTTCAGTATCATGGACCTTCCTTGCTGATCTGGGAGAAAAGAGAAAACATAGAATGCACCAGTTGCTTCTCTTCCCGCGCAGATCGTAAAAGCCGATTGAGGGAATGGGCCGAGAACCTGAATCATATCAATAGGCGATGCGGTCAGCAACCCATTACTATTATGATTTCCTTTCACCACCTTCATGCCCACCATCATGCCAAGAGTGGCCTGAGAGTGACTTACCGCCCTAGGCTCTGTCTGCCCCGTTATGGATAAAGACGTGATAGTGATAGTGAAAGTGTATGAATCATAGACTGAATTCTCCCTTAAAATAGTTACAGTATATTTTTTTAGATTAATACAGGCTGACTTTTTATCCACCAGCTAAAATGGAGCAAGTTCAGTCCATGATACTTTAACTTTCCATATAAAAAAATTAACGAAAAATTAAAATAAAAATTCACCTCATACAAATCAGCGCTCAGCGAAACGGATATTGTATGGGACAAAAAATTTTTATCGATTTTCAAACTTTTTTATAGAAAGTTCAGTATCATGGACTGAACTTGCTCCAAAAATTTGGCTGGTGTTTAAACACTCACCCTGTATATGAAGTATCAATGTAAATTATATATTTTATGTAGGTATATGTATACTTTATGTAGGTTTATGTATACTTTATCTTGCAACCCACATTTAGACTTTCTGTATAACCCAAAGGTTGACTGGTAGACAACGCTTTTAGCGTTAAGTTCTCCTATTGTTTTGTACAATTTGTATTTGATGGACAGTAAAGATTCTTCTTCGTAATAAAGATTAAATAAATAAGTAAAATATTGTAATAAAACAATCTACAAATTTCTTCATAAGGAAGACATCAACGAGGTTCAAAGTCAAAGTCAACTCAAAGTCATTTTTTTTTATTCAATGTCGGATAAATATATCACTTAGTGAAGGTCATTATTTTTTATTTATTTATTTATTAAACTTTATCGTTCCAAAGTAAAAATATACTTTTAACAAATGGCGGACTTAATGCTAAGAGCATTTTCTCCCAGTCAACAGAAAAAAATTGCGGCGCGGCACAAAAAAAGTAATACTATATAGTTACATAATAAAATATTACTATATAATATACTAGCAGTCCACCCCGGCTTCGCCCGTGGTACACACATAGCCTATGTCACTCGGGGATAGTGTAGCTTTCAAATGGTGAAAGAATTTTTTAAATCGGCCCAGTACTTTTTGAGCCTATTCATTACAAACATACAAAAATAGGTACAAATCTTTCCTCTTTATAATATTAGCACAGAATACATAAGAGTCAAACAGAATGGTCTCTCACAGCGTCTCCCGCAAATTGGCGTCCCCGCACCTCTCCCCCGCACTTTGTGAGCTTTGACGGCTCCAAACCAGGGTTTAATTACTAGCCGCACGCAATACGCGACGTGTGTTGTCTTGAAAACTGTAAACCAATAGTAACCATCATGGTGAGAAGGTGCGCGTATAATAATTGTTTATCCACCCAATACTCTAAAGAACGTATATTTCATACATTTCCAAATGATGAAAACAGGTAACCAAAGCAACAATATAATTTCACGTTATTACCCAGCAACCATTTTGATATATATACCCTTCTCGCTCTCTCGCATTGGCGGGAGATACACAAGAGCGAGAGGGGTATTAGCAATCCGGTAATGTTACATTGGCTCCTCGCTCACAGGTAATCACATACACGCAAATGCCAAATAGTTTTCCGCGGGTTATAGTGTAAATGCCATTGTTGACAATGAAAACTTGACATGCTGTGCGTGAAAATGTGATAAACATTTGTTTATTTTTATTGAATTTATTCATATAATTTTTTTTTTTTTTTTAAAGATTTATTCATTATAAAAACAGTACAATTACAACATACAGTATCTGCCAAACTGCGCAGCAGTTTGTCGGCAGTTGTTCTCGTGGATAACTTACGCAGCTATATGTACTTATTTCTATTTTTATTTTTATCAGTTAAACTATCTATGGGAAACAATACTCGTAAAATGTAAGTACATGTTCATTTATGTGTCATCAAAACTACAGTTGGCGACCTTTCACCTTACTTAACTAATTACTTCTATTGAAGTTATTACAACAACATTTATTAATTAGTGTTACACACATCACTATTTCAACAATTTTTATTTTATTTATATATATTTGTACGCAGTATAGTGTTTCCGTGTGATATGTATGTATATTATACCACAGAGACATACATACATATACACATACACATATACGTCAAAAGGACATTTTTATATAATTGTCTTTTTGGCCCATAAACACGCATTGCACTCATAAAAAAAAACTGGCCCTGCCAGACCCGTCACATAGCAATAAGGCTACTAAATTATTTGACAACAATAATTATAGTTTACCCTACATCAGCAGCATCGCACCACATAACCGGTCCGAGGAATGCAAATCTCTCCACAAATGCGACAGTAGGTACAATGTACATATCTATTATTTACGCCTGAACCTACAGCGCAAGGACTAGGCTGTAGGTTAGTAAAAGTATAAATATAAAAAGTCGTTAATTTACGGACGGAAATAGGTTTATCAAGAACAATTAAAATTTAATTATTTCTTGCATAAACTAATATGAATAGAAAACAAAGTGTTTTTATTCTCTATTCATTTACTACACATTTGTTCCACAATATATCTACACCACAACATATTTAAGGACATAAAGACAAATAGTGTTTTTTTAATATAGTCTTTAAGTTATTTTTACTTCTTGCCTTAATCACTTTTTTTACTACTTCTTGTGGCAATTGATTCATGTAGACTGGTGTGACATATTTCCTTTCACGGTTTCCGTAATAATTTGTAACTTTAGGCACGAAAAATGTAATTTTTTTAGATAGTCGGGTTGGGTATGTAACCTTCCTTTCCCGTTTATGCTCACTATTATCAAACTGCTCAAGAAAAATAGCCATTTTCACCTTCACTTCTACTGGTAATATTTTGCATATTTTAAATAAATTTTCATAACTCTCAACTGATCGCTTGACCTTATTATCAACCAGTAGTTTCAGCATTCGCGTTTGAATAGCTTTAATTTTATTTAAGTGAACAGGAAAGGTAAGTCCGTACGCTCCCAGACCATATGATATTACTGCATCAGCTAATGCGTAATATAATATATACATAATAGTCCTAGATATTACATACTTCAGACTGTAAAGTTTACTCAGAACTGATCTCAATTTATTACACACCAAATCGACATGGAGATTCCAACTAAAGTGACAGTCTACCGTGACACCTAAGTATTTATATGAGTTCACACTCTCTATGGTCTCACAGTTACAGTTCTCTCTATTGTCATTAAAGTGCAGACAGTCATAGGAATGTCCTTTTATTCCAAATGATACTTCTTTATTCCTATTATACGGTAATTACCGTATAGTTTTGCGCCGAATATGCAAATTACTATATTACAATAGTGAATTAGTGCGTTACATTATAAATGACTCAATAATAATCAGTAAAGTGAACTAATGGTGAAATGGACAATGGACATAATGAAAAATATTTGTGAAGTGATATTATGTAGCGGTTTCCGACTTTTCTGTAACATTTGATACATATAAAACAGAATATTTTTTACGTCATAGTGTTCGCAAATCTTCAGGTATGGAAAAATATAATCGTAAATATGTCGAACTCGTTAGTAGGTAAGTATTAAATTAATTCTGCGGTGCGACCCTAAGTATAAAACTCACACATCGACGTGTGTACAGATAAATTGTTTCGTTTGTAGTAGTAGTAGGTATATATGTTACTCTGAATCAATGGAGAGTCCTACCAGTGATATTAGTGTAGACAATACATAGCTAGTACATAATATCAAAATGAATATCTACTTATACACTACATATACACTTCTTCTACATATACAGGTCTTCTTCGATTCCGTCTCTCCAGCACTTCCGGGGTCCCCAAGGTAGACCCCGGAAATGCTGGAGAGACGGAATTTGTTGTAGTGTCCACTTAGTTTTTATTTTTACTGCCCTGCAGTCGTCCATCCTTACGAGGTGTCCTGCCCATCTTAACCTCTTCTGAAAGAAAATCCTAAGTTTAAACGTGCACACCCATCTTTAGCCGTAACATATACCTAACAACAATGAATCGACAATAACTATGTAATTATATCTATGTATATGTCGCAATGACCTTAGCGATTAATTATCCAATTGTATTAAATTAAAAAAAGGTTTGCATTCGTTATTATAAATTATAAGGCGGTGGGAAGGCCCGGCCCGGGTTGGCGTCACAAATTGCCATTGGTTGCCTGGCGGCGCCGGCACTCCCACGCAGCGCCGGCGCCGGTGCAGATGAGCCTCTGTTATTTTTAGCGTTTCCAGGAATTGCTCGCGTATTTGTGACCTAAGGCTGCTGGCTGTTGCTTAGTTTGTACCTAAGTATGCGCAGTTACAATAGTTTGCAGACTTCCGAAAATTGAACCGTACCACAGACCGTACACTCCGAGAGTGCGATGACGGACGCGACAAAAACTCTCGAAATAGGTAGTCAAAATTAGGAAATAAAATTCAGCTCAGTTCTGAAACTAGTTACTCTACCACTTGTAGTGGAGATATTGAGCCCTTAGAGTCCTGCAAAATGCAAAATTATTTTTTAAAGAAATTACATCGCGCCTCATCAGGGCAACTGGAGACCCAAGAGCTGGTAGCTTTTTTGCACAGCGCATTGCATAAGGTATTTGTGTATGTTGCCCCCACAGACCATGGATCAAGATAGACACAGCCTCTGTATAAATTTGCGTGTCGATCTGAAGTCAAATTGACTTCATTTAGGATCGTCACTTTTAGTCCGTGTATATTTCATTTTTCATTAAAAAGTTTCCTTCCGTTTGTAAGTAAATTTCTTATTAAATATTTGTATGAAAATTGGCACGCCAGGTTTTTTAATTGAAGGACTTCCTTTATCTAGTAGTATATACCTACAGATCTGTGGTTGCCCCGGTTTGGTGCGTTTGACGAAGTAGGTAATTTATGATAATCTATAATTTTAAATGAAATCCGTCTTATTATAAAACCCAAATTAACTTTGTTACTAGGTTTAAACCATTATCCACCCAAATCAAGTTAACATCTAGTAATATCACACTATCTCACTTGTCAATGTCAATTTGATTTGGGTGGATAATGGTTTAAACCTAATAACAAAGTTAGTCCTGTTTTTATAATACGACGGATTGTGATTTAGAAATGTTTAATTTAAATATTTAGAAATGTTTAATTTAAATAAATGTGTCATACATACTCTTAGTAAGATTTAATAAAAATAGGGCTCATAGTAAAGCTTCTTACTTTTTTGACTTGAGCAAAGTTTCATATAGAGTCTGGTTTATCATTGTAATGTATAAATTTAGGCACGAGATGCTTCGGCTTCACGCGCAAGGCCCTATAGAGGAGGTTATATATGCGTATGCTTTTTTAAATATTTTTTTAAAAGTGAAAACTTCTTTAGGCGCGTTAGGCATTTATTGAGATGGGAAAAAACCATTGAACTCGCGACACCGTTACCGACACCACCTTGTTCAAGTTTTCACTTCTGTCGGTACTCCCGGAGTACCACTGTTTTTTTTTTTAATTTAATTATGGTACGTGAACCGATTTTGATGATCCTTTTTTTATTTGAATTCCTTTACTACCAAGTTGGCCCCATATTAAATTGGTGTACTTAGACATGATGAAGAACTTTGGAGATATGGAAGAAACTCCTTAAAGAATATGAAATCGTTTGTTTTTTTTTGTTAAAAATATATTAAGTAGGTATCCTATCCTAATCCTAACCATATATTATATAATATTATATATATTATATTAATTTTAATTAATATTATAAATGCGAAAGTGAGTTTGTATGTTTGTTTGTTTGTTACCTCTTCACGCTATCTACTGAACCAATCTTCTTGAAAATTCGCATACACATAGAAGTATTGAGAAGGACATAGGGTACCTTTCATGCTGGAAAAAAGTAATGTGCCTGTGGGATTTGCGATACGCAAGCGAAGCCTCGGGCACACGCTAGTTGTGTTATAAATTAATTTAGGAAAAGTTGTTTGGAATTAAATTATGAACTGCCAATTACTTGTTTATTAATTTTAAAACTTTTAAACATTCTTATGATTTTTCCCACTTAATTAACCGAAGAAATCCGTATCTGCGCAGTGTGAGAATGGCCCTCATTATCAGTGTGATACTGTCTTACGTTATCCTATCTCGAAGATGCATCTCCTACCCTATTTCCAATTTCGACGCGCAGCGGGGCGGCATTTGCAATTCAATGCGCGAGGGGGCGCCCGGGGCACGCCAGGCCTAGGGGCGTTCGCGGCCATCTCTCTCCAGGGATCAAGGTGTCATAACACTGACGCCCGGGATTTGCGCCGTGTGCTTCACTTATTGCCACTTTATATTCTCTTCATATTTCTTGGGACACAAAAGGTTAAACACTTGAGGTGGGGTCCCTTAATTTAATTCAACTGAATTCAGTAACTATCTGCAGTTCTGATTCTAGGGGTCGACAGAATTATTAATAATGTTTGTTGAATAAAACAGATGCAGTGGTTTGATGAATTTATTTACTACTTAGATAAAGGTATCTAATTTTGGTTCATAATTAAATAATGATGTGTTTCAATTGCTAACGTTTAAAGGACATGCGTACTGTTTAGTAATAGAAGGTTCGAATTTAAAATATTTTCATCACGGTTTTTTTTGTTCGACTATTGTACATACTTAATTTTTGTTATCGGCTAGTATTAGCCGTGTGGCTTTCGGTCTAGATAAGGAACACTACATCTCCTCCTGAGGATGTCGTAAGAGGCGACTAAAAGACTAAGCACAAACATCTCGTGCTACAACGGCATTTCCAAGAAGGGACGACGGGCGGCGGAACTTTTCTCACAATGCATGTCAGGCAGGCGGCCGGTTGTAAAACAATAGCACAGACAATAGCCAAATCATTTAAACCGTTCCGGCTATTTTTTCTCCACTTCACAAGGTCTTTGGCATCTTTGGGTAACCATTGACTAACTGGGCATGCATTACTATTCTATTTGGAGAAGAAAACGAAGCAGCACAGCTGAGGATGCAACCCGGACGAGCTAAGATGAAGAATACTGTACTTACTAGATTTAGATACCTACAGATACCGTTCCCCGTATGTTTATCTTACGCATCTTAACAGTCTTAGGATTAAACGGTCAAGTTAGGACGAACAAATGGATCCAAGCGAACGACGAATAAATACGATGCGAAACACCGAGCTACGCTCTAAAACCCAGATTATGGAAGGTGGTGGTGGAAGTGTCAAAACGGTGAAGTTGAAGTGGAAGTGGGCTGGACATGTCTGTCGTATGAAACCAGAGAGATTGACAAGAAAAGCTACGATATGTCTCCAGAAGGGCGTCGGAGATAAGAAAGACCAAGAGGAGATGGCGAGAAATAGAAAATCTTTATTTGGAGCATAAAAATAACAAATGACATTGAAAATGAAAGAAAAAACAAATAATGCTACCAAAATGGTTACTCTCAGCATTATGTCGAGGCTTTTTGCGGCCAAGACGCTGATTTCCAGAGGAACCAGTTGAGTAGGAATGGCTCTGCCTTACATTAACAACTTGAAGTACTTTACAATGCACTGTAAATAATAACGCACTGTAATAAGAAAAAAAAATAGCTATGTTGACCAGTATTTTCAAGCAAGAGATGACATCGAACGCTGAGTGAGTGGCAGCAAGCTGCCCAAAGTCACTTCTCACGGTTCATTCACATTGCATTACTACATACTATGACTTCTTCTATACTAGATCTTTGCTAATCACTATGTGACTTATCCATGTACCTGTAGCCTTTTAGTGAATAAAGATTTTATCTATCTATCAAGATCGAAATCTGTAAAAGCAGAAAGGGAAGCCTTTTCCCAACAGTGGGACACGTAATAGACTAAAAAAATCCAGAGCTAGTTCTATCTAGCACTGGCACGGGATAAAAACTGTGACAAAGTGCTCATAGTGAATTATTCTCTCAGTGACATCTAGGCAGATAAACATGCAAGAATAATTAAATTAATTATACAGGGTGACTTTTTATCCACCAGCCAAATTTTTCGAGCAAGTTCAGTCCATGATACTGAATTACTTTCCATAAAAAAAATTAAAGAAAAACTAAAATATTGTATGGGAGGACGAACTTTTTATCGATTTTTAATAACTTTTTTTATAGAAAGTAGTTTAGTATCTTGGACTGAACTTGTTCCAAAAATTTGGCTGGTGTTTAAAAAGTCCCCATGTATATGAAGTTTCATATAGAGTCTGGTTTATCATTGTAATGTATAATTTTAGGCACGAGATGCTTTTAGTGAATAAAGATTTTATCTATCTATCAAGATCGAAATCTGTAAAAGCAGAAAGGGAAGCCTTTTCCCAACAGTGGGACACGTAATAGACTAAAAAAATCCAGAGCTAGTTCTATCTAGCACTGGCACGGGATAAAAACTGTGACAAAGTGCTCATAGTGAATTATTCTCTCAGTGACATCTAGGCAGATAAACATGCAAGAATAATTAAATTAATTATACAGGGTGACTTTTTATCCACCAGCCAAATTTTTCGAGCAAGTTCAGTCCATGATACTGAATTACTTTCCATAAAAAAAATTAATGAAAAACTAAAATATTGTATGGGAGGACGAACTTTTTATCGATTTTTAATAACTTTTTTTATAGAAAGTAGTTTAGTATCTTGGACTGAACTTGTTCCAAAAATTTGGCTGGTGTTTAAAAAGTCCCCATGTATATGAAGTCGTAATTGTAAAACTAGTCGTAATTGTAGAAACTATTTTAAGGCTGAATTCAGCCCATGATACTGATTAACTTTCCCCAAGGAACATGCATCAGAATAAGTAAAATATTTTTTGACCTCCCATACATGTGACTGAACTGTCACAGTAACTACGAGTATGATCCGAGTTTCTATGGAAAACGAACATATTTTTTGTTTATATGAGTAGTTTCTTGGGAAAAGTTGTTCAGAATCACAGACTGAATGTACCTTTAAAATAGTTTTAGTATATTTTGTAAGACGTTATACACTTATGTATAACCTAGTTATAGGTACGTAATTGTTGTTGCGTACATACGATTCGAGTATGTGTGTAAATTTTATGCCTAAATAAAATTATTAGATTTTCGACGTTAGCCGGCTTTAACGACCCGAATGAGTACGCAGGAGCTCAAGATAATATGCCACAAGTAGACCATTCGTCATTCAATTCAACCGGCGTCTATCTATAGTGTATACTATTTATACTAAGTACTTATTCTGTAGGGTAACGCAACAAATCTCGGTAGGTATTGTAAATTAAATAACTGTTCTCAGACAGTCAATTAATTTACAATATTATTTATTAAGAACACATTGCCTTATCACGTGTTCTTAATAAAGGTTGAGCCTAAGTAGGAATTACGCGAGCAGCAGCGGCCTGAATGTGGACGGGCCGGATTCCTCACTTTCTCGTTCACACGGCTGTGCCGTGAGTGCGACCACTGAATCATAGATTGGAATGCGGTGTGCTCCGTGGCGGGTCTCGATGACTTTCAGGATGCGATTTATGTAATCGAATGGTTTTTATGGCCTTTACTTTTGCCAAAGATAATATGATGCATTGCTTAGGTATCTATGTTTATTTATTTAACTTTAGTAGACGGACTTAAAACCAAGGCTTTATGTACCAGTCAATCCACTGGTGATGCCGTGAAAAATAAAACTCTACTTTTATAAAACGTATTCTGTAGTTATGCTTATTAATAAATGTGAAAGTACGTTTGTTTGTCTGCCCTTAACGTCTACAGGAATACAGATGCTTATTTCTTGGAAATGTTAAATGCGTGTGTATTGCACTTACCTTTTCCTTATTAATAATAAGTTTCTATAAAAAAAACCTTTTTTTATACAAGCTTTTATTGTTAGACCAAAAGTCCTGTCAACACAAAAGAATAAGCCCACACTCGACGAGGTTGCGTCGTATTATTACAGAGTTATTTTTGCCACCTTCCAACTCCATCATCAGATCAGCTCCAAGTCAACATAATATTGCATTGTCAAGCAATATCCATATGCGCGCAAAATTTCAGCTCAATCGATTGAAGATATGTGCTTCAAAATTGAGTTGCAAGATTCCACCCGAACAAACATACATTGCAAGTTAAATAAAAGCTTGTAAAAATAAAATTCATTAAAAGAAAAATAAATCCTTCCTCGTGATATCCGTTTTCCGGCGTGTGTTTGAAGTTGTTTTAGAAAAAGATACTTATATAGACGCAATCGGCAATTGGATTAGGGGATACATGACATTTTCGGGGTCCATTGTTGCGAATGCTTGCGAAAAACGGCCACTTTTGGCAAGTTGCGAAGAAAAGCTTCACGCTTCACTTTAAACAGTTAATTCAGTATAAAATAGTTTAAAGGGTTCTCTAGGGCATGCTAGAGGCAAAATTTTAAATGATATCTCCGTTTCCCTTCAAATAATTTATTTCAAATGGGGGCGGCACTGGACCCCGAAAAATAGTATGGGATATATTCTTCACAACTACGTACTATATCACTCGTCTATAAGAGATCCGGTTGATGAGATGCAAAATTCGGACTCGAGTTCTGCCGGGCGGTGCCGTTTGCGGCGCCTCCTTGCAAGGCTCCGCCCCGGTCCTCCTCCCACGAAAACTTGGATGATGGTAGTCGAGAAAAGCGGACGCGTTTCAACATCTTTTTACTGACTTCAAAAAAATTAAGGGAGTTCTCGATTTTGTTGTGTGCTTGTTACACCAAAACACCGCCACTAAATTACCAATTTGAAAAAAAATGTAGTAAAAAGATATGTATATCCCACTGCTGGGCAAAGACCTACTCGTGCTCCTTATTTCTCCATCTCAGTCTGCTGCAAGCTTTTCCTATTTACACTTAAACGGACATATTTAATACGAATAAATGGAAACACTCAATGACCAAGACTTATATGCACATCACATATATAACTTGTGAGCCGTGGTCCGATGGAAATAAATCGAGGGACAGAATATATTACACAGAACTGCAGTCAAATATATTTGTAAAAATGAGAATTCAATCATTTGCTCGCAGAGGCAATCGAACTAAGGACTTTACAGACTTCCAGGTGCCTTGTGCCGTGTTATTTTAATGGTGTAGAATGCTGTAGATCCTGGATTAGATCTACTCGTACCCATCGCGCGTCTGAAAAATTGCGAGTTTTTCCTATTTTGCTTTATCTTTTGTAAAATGTAATCAATGCACTGAAGTTGCAATAAAAATTTGCCCACCGGATAAAATTCTTTTTATTCATTGAAATTTCCCTCTTCTTCGTCGTCTTTCGTCGCTCTTTCCCTATTTGGGGTCGACTAAAAATAGAAAAAAATCTTCTTATTCATAGAAATTACCCTATTATTCATAAAAAAACAGTGGCACTCCGGTGGTGTCGGTTACGGTAACAATGTCGCGAGTTCAATGGTTTTTAACATCTCAAAAAAAAAACTTTTACGTAACCTATTCTAGTTAAGCAACATCGGGCGTGGTCTGCACTTGGATGGGTGACCAAAAAGTGGTATTAAACATTTCTTAAGCTCCTCCATGCTTCGGAAGGCACGTAAAGCCGTTGGCTGTCGTCATAGTATGGCAGTCGTCAAGCTATTTCAGATGCTTTGAGGCAGCTTAAAATATCTGACACCAGTGTTGGCCACTTACACACACAAAAAACAAACAACAAACAATGGGTATAGTCTCTTTCCCGCTGCCGCTGTCAACTTGTGGCACACCCCAAGACTTTTCCAAGAAGTTCGGTGTCTAGCCAAGTGGAGGCCGCGGAGTGCATTAATAACTCTCCTTGACAGAGGGTTTTCCCGCAAAATATGGCGGCGATTCGACCTGTCGCCGAGGTCACTTTGTGGCAATCAAACTCTTTATAAAAAATAAATTTGACATTGCCAGTATCACGTCATTTAGACCTTGCGTAACTACTCGTAATACAATTATTCGTAATTTATTAGCGCTACACGAACAGCATTGCATTACAATAATATATTAGAATGCCAATCAGTACTTTTTGATCTATAATCTGCACACTAAATTCAATATGGCGCCCTTTATAGATCATGACCCAAAAAATAAAACAAATCAAATCATTACTAAATTTCGTCCGGGTTGCACCGAACGTGGTCTTCCTGACTGAGACATCGCTGTTTCAGTCAGGCTGAGATCACGTTCGGTGCAATCCGGACGAAACGTCAGCAAAAATCTAATTATTACTAATTTTAAACAAAATTGACTTTAATTTCTGATCTGCTTCATCAGTTCCATTTCACCAAAACGCACTTTCAGGCAAATGCTTGAATTATTGCACAAAACAGCAAAATCACTAAATGTGTGCATAGAATAAGATTTGAGGAGTTCCCTCGAGGATTCCAACATCTGATCTTCACCTGATGACAATGGGACCAACTTGCATGTAGGGTACATGTATGCAAAATGGTCCCATTATCACCAGGTCAAGATCAGATATTCAGATTCAAAAAAAAAATCGGTTCAAACACGAATCCGTTATGGAACATATGGAGGAACAAACTCGTACATAAAAAAACATACTTATATACATATGATTGAGAAGCTCCTCCTTTTCTGAAGACGCTTAAAAATACGGGTAACTATACGGGTCTAAAAGTACAGTAACAGTTTTGTAAGTGCTAAATATCCTGTCTAAAAATACAGTTACAGCTTTGTACGAGTAGGTGAAATAATTGGAAATAAAGTCTTTCACCTACTCGTACAGAGTTTCAAATGTCTAAGTTCATCTACATTTTAAACTCTGTAAAAGGTAATAAAACGGATTGGCCGCGGGCTCACGGGTTAATCCCGCAGCGGGAGCCTGACGGGTGCCCCATGGGACGGGATCAGCGTTAAGGCACCCTCTTTATTTTATTACATTGAGCTGGTGTGAGCAATGTGACCCTTATTTTCATTTTTATTAAAATCGGTAAGTATTAATTTCTATAACTTGTATTTATAATGAGAACCTCGGATTGTAAGACCCAAATTGGTGGGCGTGGAGGTTGAAAACGGTAATCAAAACAGTAATGGGTTGCTAGCCGCATCGACTTTTGCGATCTGAGCGGAAAGTGAAGCAGCTGGTATATTGTACGATTTTTTTATATTATCTCCCTGGCCAGCATGGAAGTTATATTAATCTAAATTACAAAATAGTTACTTAGATACCTACTTACTTATACAAGGTGCCTTTTAAATATTTTAAGGGGAGACTAGTCCATCATTAAGAATATTTTTTCCCAATATTCTATTCAAACTTATAACACCCCTCTTTTTGCATCAGAAATTAAAAATGAACTGATTAAATTAAGGCTGAGTATACCGAGAAATACTGACCAGAAAAAAAGAAACAGTTTCCAATAAAAAGAGGGGCTAACCCCGAGCGTCATGTTGCAAATCCAGGGATTGCCGAAGTCGGGCGCCGCCCCTGGCGCCTCGCTTCCGGCACAGTCGCGGTTTCCGGTGCCGCATCCGCCCGCACATCCGGCGCCTTATAATTTATTTTTCGAAACCATATTCTCTAGTGTAAAGGAAATAATCTAGTGTACAGCTCAAAAATCATTTTTAGTTATTGAGACTATTCTTTCTGAATGAAAATATTTTTTTTATTGCAAACTAATTTTTTTGTCTTGGATCAAGTTAAATGTGTAATACTATCAAACTCACTAAGACTGCAGGTTTAGTCATGAGTGTAGACAATTGCAATTGCAAACGTTTTTGATCTTTTCGACATCAATTTAAATACTATGTCTAAATTAAAAATATGTGATGAAAAACTTCGTCACGAGTGATATTCGAACTCACACTCCTCACATCTGTACTATTGTGCTAAAGTGACTTTGAATCACCCTGACGAATTATCATGACATATTTTTCGTTTTCATAATAATTGTTCCGAGCATCGTTTGTAATAAATCAATTATATCAAATACCTATGTAATAAGTACAGGAAGACTTTCGGTGCACTTTTTTAGGATGATGCAAATGTTAACAGCAAGATCAATCAATGATAGTTACCTACTTCTTACGTCCCAAGAAACATACGGCAATAGCAAATAATTAATTATAAATTTAAAATTAAATCTTCTTCTTCATAATCGTATCCTAATGTCTGAGGGTCGTGCCCATCTTGAGCAGCTCTCCTCGCTATGGTTTGCCACAGTGCACGGTCTTGCGCCTTAAATTAAATAGTAAACCTTAAAATTAACTAACAAAACCTTTCCATAAGGGACGTAAATAAAAATAATATTTTTTTTTCTTTCCATAAAAATCAGGTCATAGGGAAAGTTGTTTAGTATCAAGGACTGGATCTACCTTTAAAATAGTTTCAGTGTAGTACCTAATATATTTTCAAGTAAGCAGTATTTTTAGTTCATGAACTGACTATAGTCGTATTTCACAAGAAACGCGAGCACCTGATCTAGATTCGTTAGATAAAATGGTCAAATTATGAAAATTTATGAAGGTTTTCCGCACACCATTTATTTAAAGGTTAAGTAAAACTAACGCGTTAATATTCCTAAAAATTACTCGCCTACAGTGTGTCCCATCATTAGTGTCAGAGCCCTTAGTGGTATAATATACGAGAATTTCAATGTCGACAATTTTATTTATTTTGTTTATAAATATTTTTATTTCTCTAAAAATTTATGATTTTTTTAATTGGGCTAAAGGTAAGGGACTTCATTATAAGTAACTGTATTTTTTATCATTAAAATATCGTTTAATAGGCCAGTTTAAAGAATTAGCGTGCTTTTTTTATAGATTCAGTTTTTTTTCGTTCGTTAATATAGTTAGTTCCAAAAAATTCAAATAACAATATATTATTTATATTATAACTGAATTTAATATACATAATAAAGTTATGAAAAGGTTTGCTTTCTTTTGTCATAATCTGTAGATTACAACGTGGTCAAGTGTCAGTTCGTTGCAATGTGGTTAGCAGTTTTGTTAAACGAAGCACATTGGGAATCCAGCTGAACAATGTGCAGCTGTTTTACATAACCGAACAGTATTGCCATACAGCTAGTGGTTAGGCAAAACAGTGAATTAAGCAATCCACCATCGACATATATTCTGACTTAACAAAAACTACCCTAAGTATAAGTTTCAACGATAGTAATGGCGACCGCGAAAGCCTAAAATCATAGTTTGGATATTGAATAGTGCTGTGCTTGTGATGGGATGGTGCGGCAGTGGTGCGCGGCGCGGAGACACGGAGCGATGCTGTGGCTGGGGCCACTTGGCCATCACCGCATCCACCACTTATACCACGGTAAAGATGTAAATAAAGACTAAGGTGCGCGGGAAGAGTAACAGCTGGTACATTCCTCTGGCCAGCATTACTGGAAACACCAAAAGCACGCAAACGCGAGGGAAATATTTTTAATTCGTCGACGTTTTCGTCGACAAATATTATAATTTTATAACCCTTGTTAGGCTCGCGCTTATAGAGATAAATAGGATTCCGTAGACTGTAGCCCTGACAAGAAATCCTTATATTTTTTCCATGTCTGTCCGTTCGTCTGCGGCTTAAGGCCGTACTTGAATTTTCCGGGGTCCAGTGCTGCCCCCATTTAAAATAAATCATTTAAAATAAAAAGGAGACATTATTTAAAATTTTGCAACTACCAAGTCCTAGATAACCCTTTAAAGTATTTTATGAACTACTGTTTACAGTTTATAATGAGAACGTTAAGCTTTACTACGCACATTAGCCAAAAGTGGCCGTTTTTCGCAATTGTGCGTAGTAAAGCTTAACGTTCTCACTTTAAATTGTAAACAGTAGTTCATAGAATACTTTGAAGGGTTATCTAGGACTTGGTAGTTGCAAAATTTTAAATAATGTATCCGTTTTCTTTTAAATGATTTATTTAAAATGGGGGCAGCACTGGACCCCGGAAAATTTTGGTACAGCCTTAAAGAGAAGTTGTGTGGTGACGGGCGACGGAACCCTGATCTACGCGTTTTCCGACAAGCACTTGACTGGTTTATTTAACCTAAGCGTAACGGACATTGAAAAGACTTTTTCCAATGAACATTAAGTATGATTTATTTTATTTATTTTTTGCATTGCCAGAATCATACGTGGGTGTGAGCGGGTGTGCACGCAGCGGCGGGGGACAGGTGCAGCTGTGGCAGTTCCTGCTGGATGAACTGGCCAGCGGCGCGCCCGGCATCTGCTGGGAGGTCAGTATATACCATGGGGAGTATATTCAGTATTATAAGCAAAAAAAATTAGGGCGATAAAAAATAAAAATTCAAATTTGTTTTAAGTACTTAAAATCATTGCGTGGTGCTACGCCAATTCTCCGATCCCACTCATTTCGACGTTATCTTCAGTATTTTTATTAGAGATTTCAATCGATATTTTGAAAGTAGATGAGGTGTAAGAAACACACATAGGAGGTCGATTATATCTTTTTAAATCCTTTTTTATTGCAATCGGTATAAGCGTCTAAAGTTAGCAAATGGTCCGTCCTATTCTTATTATTTTAACTGCAGGTAATTTTCAGTAATTTTACATTTTGACCTTTCAAACTTAAACCTGTAATTTTTTGACTAACTTTTATTCCCACAAAGTATAAACTAACTTTTAATTTTTAACCGACTTCAAAAAATGAGGAGGTTATTAATTCGACCCGTATGTTGTTTTTTATTTATTTATGTTTTTTATGTTACACAATATCGATTTTGAACATTGTTTTTTTATTTAAAAGCCTACGTACCTAGTTGGTTTCATATTAATTTGGTAAAGATATAATGAAAAACTTTGGAGATATGGAAGAAACAAAAAAAAAAGATAAGAAGAAAGTCGTTTATTAAATTTGTTAAACAAAATAATGATTATATTATATCATTAGTTCAGTAATAGACTTTAAGGTGACGTGGCAGGGCCCGCCAGGCGAGGGCGAGTTCCGGCTGTCCGACCCGGACGAGGTGGCCCGGCGCTGGGGGCGGCGGAAACAGAAGCCCAACATGAACTACGACAAGCTGTCCCGAGCGCTGCGCTACTACTACGACAAGAACATCATGAGCAAGGTAATTTAGTATAGTACATTTTGGTACAGGCCAATATTTTTAAAACTTATACTTAATCATTGCATAGATGTACAATAGGACTTCTCTAAGTCTTCCCGCGGACCGTGGATGTCTTTGAAGGCGACTTAGGGAACACAAGCATAACATAAACAAAACTAATAAACATCAATAAGACCTCTCCAACCCGTCTTGCCAGCGTGGAGAGCGTAGGCCAAATCCTCTGACTGCTCTGGCCAAGTATGGCTCTGAAAGTACAGTAGAGGGTCGCGCTCTTTTTCGAGAGAGAGTATATTTATTTATTTTTTGGTTACCAAGTTTTAGTTTAGATCATTTTTTTTTATTAGTTAACTTCTTATTAATTATAAAACCAAAATAAAAATATTCGTTTTAAGAAAATAAATAATAAAAATACCTTATCTCCAAAACCACTGAGCTTAAACTTTTGAAAAAAATACAGTTAATAGTTCCTTATAGATTACAGGAAAATCTAAAGCGTTGTCTATCGTTCAAAAGTTAATTTAGGTAATTTGTCTGTCAAATAAACTTGTTGAATTGTACCTTTTTTTTAATGTTAATGAATTGTGAAGGTTCACGGCAAGCGCTACGCGTACCGCTTCAGCTGGGCGGGCCTGCGCGCCGCGTGCCAGGCGCAGGGCGAAGCGCCGCCCTACGCGCCCTACCCTGCTCTGCCATACCCCTCGCCCACGCAGCCCACGCAGCCCCCTAGCGCTCCCACGCAGTGAACATTCAGCCTGGGCCCTGGCTTTTACCAGAACTCACCAGCCTCCGAGGCTCCATACGAAACGTAATAATAGAATAGGAAAATAGGTATTATATCAATCGGAGTACAATTTTTAAACTTATATCTGTTTCTCTGGATTTTGGTAAGTCATTTATTTCTTAATTAATATACCAGACACAATAAACATCACAATATTTAAGTATATTTTCTGAGTAATAGGGATGTGGACTACTGGGTCCGAAAAATTGTATTTTATTTAGTCCGTCAGTTATATTATCCAAAAATAATGGACATATATTTTTCGGTTTATCAAAGTAGTGAAAATTCACAAAGACGCAGCGCGACGAGGTTTCCGAGTGGGGGGGATTGATGTCAACGTCAAGTGAAAATTGTACTTGATCGTGACGTCATGCGGAATTTAAATGCGCTGTATCTTTGTTATTATTTGCTAATCAGAAAAAAGGAAAATTGGTATACAATATTTTTTAATAATCTACCTGATGAGCTAAAAATATATTTTTAGTCCGCATCCGTATTAAAGCTGCACCATATCATATTACGGATTGAGTGAGCGTGCTCTTCAAACATTATTTTGCCACCTTTGTTACACCTGTATATAAAATCATCACACTATTATAAGTTAGAATTTTTATAAGTAGTTATAATAATATTGCATTTGCCTTGTGGTGCTAGTTACCAGTAGAAAGACAAAATAGAGCCTACAATAAGCGTATGTAAAGATCGACGACTAAGTTTGTAAACCGCGCCATATTGCGGAAAAATTCAAATTAAAAAAAAACATGATTCTGGTTCTAAATTCGTACATAATACATTCATATTTTCATTTGTATATATTTATATATTTTCTTTGAATTTGTGTAATGAAGACAAATTCAAATGTAAATATGTACGAATTTAGAACATATATTAAAATTTGTGATTTGAGCAATGACTACATTGCAGCTCATAACACAAATTTAATTATGTGGCGTCATTATTTTACAATAATTACTTACTTTATAGGTCTATAAACTTAGCAGTTAACCTTTGATTGTATGAATAAGTGAAATTAGCTTAAATACTTTTTATTAATTATACTTAAATGTTATAAATGTTTTTAGTTAGAAGAAGTAGGTATTTGGTTTTTTAATAAATAAGCAAATAGTTCGTTATATGCTGTCATTTTGTTCATTTTAAGTAATTAAAAATATGTGATGAGAAAGAATTGAGAGTGCACTCACAGTACAAATGTGAGGGGCGTGAGTTCGAATCTCACTCGTGACGTAATTTTTCATCACAAATTTTTAATTTAGATATTGTTCCGAGCATTGTATCCAGGTCCCATAAGAGTTGTACACAATAATTTCATACGTACGATGCTGAAATAATATTTTGGCCCAGCAGATTAGATTAGTTATTAAAAAATATTTTTAACTTCTCTTTGTTATTTCTAAGTTCTAAGTAACAAATAATGACTAAATACAACGCATTTAAATTACTCATGACGTCATGGCTCCGTACAGTGACGTCAAAAGACCTCCCACTCCGGACCTTAGATGCTTTTGATCTGTGTTAAAAAAATATTATTTAATCTACACATGTGTGTAAATTAAATAATATTTTTTTAACCGAAAAATCATCATATCAGCCGCAGATGTCCACTGCTGGACATAATATTTTTGGATATTATTTTTAGATAATCTAAATCTAACTGAATAAAATTATTCTAACCCAGTATCATCCCTATTGTATGTACTTCGTAGAGAGATCGTAGCTCTGCTACACACGCGAGCTACGCTTGGAGCGACATCAACGCTCAAGTTGCTACGAAACAGCTACGCCGTAGCACACATGCGATGAGTTCCGGATGTACCGAAGTACAATATATCTAATAAAATTAAGTTATTAAATTGGACCGTGACGGCATTCACAACCGACTTCAAAAATGGAAGAAGTTCTCAATTCGTCAGAATCTTTTTTTTTATGTATGTTTCCCGATTACTTTATGACGCCTAGACAGATTTGGAAATTTATTTATTTGTTATAAATTTGCCTTGTCCATCTTTCTGTCTGTCTGTTCGCGCTTCTTCGCACCGCTCCTCAAATCAGTCAGATCCATTTTGCTTGTCCGGATAGCAACGCGTCAACACGTCAACGTGTTGACCATATTATTATTTAAAAATATGCATGTTTAAAGTTAATTTACTTAAATACCAAGATTACGTCAGCTTGTTTCGCACTTGGCTGGTTGTTTCGTGTTTTGCTTTTTTCATCCTATAAAGAAAACACAGCGCAGTGGCGTAAACTGTGTTAAATGGAGACCCGTGATGGGTTCGGTAAAGTATTTGTAAACTTACCGTTAAAGTATTGTAACAATAAAGTTCTGTATTGCATTATTAAAACGGCACTGATTTAAAGAGGCAGTTGTAAATAGCAGTTTTGGTAAGTTAAAAATTATAAATGGCATGTTTAATAACTAGTTCAGCAGTTAAAACTAAGCAATAAAGTAAAAAAAAATTAGTAATAAAAAATAATGAACTGGATCAGTGAATATATAATTGAGCGGGAAAATAATTAAATGAGCGGTAAAAAAAATTGAAAGAGCGGTTCCTAACCTAGTAAAATGGATAAAATGGTCGCAGTTCTAACCTAACCTAACCTATAGGTTTTCCCTAACCTAACCTAAAAATAACCGACTAATTGATTTTTTATTACTGTTCATGTTTTACTGTCGCAATAATTAATCAACCGCCATTAAATTAAAAATAACTGCTCAATATGTTTTCCAACTGATCATAATAACATCTCGAATATTTAAATAACAGCTCACAAAATTAGTTCCCTATTAAAACACAATAACTTGCTAAAGGTACAACTGCTACTTCAAATAAAAAAAATCTCATAATTGTTAATTTCCTATAAATGATGTACTTATCTACGTAAATGGGTTGCTACACACATAATCGCGTTGGAATTGTCGGTTCGGCAGTATTTGTCTAACAACAAAGCGGACTCGAAGGAATCCGCTAGTTTCTAACAAGTCAAATCAGATACTTTTTTCTAAACGTTAAAACAAACATTTTCTATGGGATTTGTATGAAATATCGGACTATGACGTTATAGCTTCTTGGAGTCAAATAGCGCTCTTAATATCCGTTTTTCTGCATTATTAAACTTAAAACCACGTTCAAAGTGGATGTGATTAATGACATTGTTTTGTAACGTTTTATTCTTATAACAGTATTAAATAATTTATTTTTGACCCAAGAAACTACCCTTCGGCTTGTACCAATCGGGTAGTTCATTCGATTTGGCAGTATTTTCATTCATGCATATAATTATTTTCACCGCCTGGCTTTGCCGATTAAGAGGGCGCCTGATGTCAATAATCTAAATTTTGCTCCCGCTTCCACGCACACAAATTTACTCTAGCCGAAGCGAGACAGCGAGCCATGCGGGGCGTCGGGAATCGTGGTGGGTCAATGAGGCTGGTTCTGGTTTTGAGGTTCTTTTCGTTTTACAAAGAATATTTAAGAGTTATTTAAAAAGTAAGACATACTCGTATGATAACTGCCTTATGTTAAATACAATTACAATCCAAAGTTACAAGTGTTAATTTATTGTATTTCTTATATACTTTCTGTTTTAATATAATTCTGAGGTGATTTGGAGGCAACTTCGCAATGTTTTTCTATCGAGAAAATTTTAAGCAATCGTGTTTTCGAAACTTATTATGTTTAGAGTTAGTCCTGAACTTTCCTGTGTTTTTATTTTAAAGTGTTTTATTTTGTTAATATTGATAATATTTAAGATCGCATTAAGAACTTTAGGGTAGTACGGGCTCGTGCCATGCCACTACTAGATGGGTGATGCTCACCCGCCTAGTGAAAGCTGAGCGGCTTTTTTTGCCTAGAACATTCATCTACATTTAATTATTTATTTAAAAAAACTTTATTGTACATCAACGATAGTTACACATAATAAAATAACAAAGGTAATTTTACAAATGGTGGACTTATCCCAGAAGGGGTCTCTTCCAGTCGACCAGTAGGGCAGAGGACAGTTACAAATTTAGTATACATATATTCACTATACCGATTAATGCCAGCTCGATTATGTGTGTAGAAACTGTCATATTAAAATGACTCAATGCCCAAATCAGTCGAAATATTGAAAAAAATCACGTCGTTTCTTTGATTTTGAGGTAAGCGAACAAACATTCACGCATTTATATTGTACCTAGCTTATTAGGTATCATTCTATTGTTGGTATCTATTTAAGTAAATACATCCATACTTAGTTATTGTTAATAGTTTTCAGTTATTTTATAATTATTATGATCTTAATCATTGCAAGAGATTTTTGTTTGTGTTTAATTAATTTGTAGATTTTCATAACGTTAAAAACGAAGTGAAAGTTACTTAATGTTTTTATATTCTGTCGTTTTATCCTCCTGTGTATTTTTACAATAATTGTTATAGTTAGTATTCATAAAATGTATGTTGATCTTATTAGATGAGTTATAAAGGGTATATAAGTAAAGTTCGTTCGTCCAAATGTTGTGCATACTATCGTTGCGGCACAAACGCTGCGTAGAGCCATTGCCGCGGCCGGTGGCGCGCCGACAGTCTGAACACCATTTGTACGAACAGACTGTATGACTGTACAATACTTCTCACTAAAGAATCCCCTTACCCTAGACTTTTCCATACAAACGTATACGTATAAACTCGAAAGAAAATATACTTTGCATACTGATAGTCAAATATGATATGCCACACTTTATTCAAGCAATTTTTTTTAAATTCCAAAATTTTGCCGAAATCTGACACATTGTTTCAAAAAACAAGCTAGAATTGGTTTGTATGGGAAAGTCTAGGGCACTCTAGGGTATGGGGTTGGGGACTTTAAATAGTTAACACTCAACACTTGGATACTTGGAGCATCGCCCTAGCCGTCGATATAAACAACTTTTCTTATGAGATAAATGTTGGGATGTGAAATAAATGATTTCCACATAGGTACTAACTATTCAGTCGACCCAACGATTTATTTCGAGTCCCATAGAAAAGTTGTTCATTGTTGTTCAGTCGGTATTGCTACAATTTTACTAACATCAAATATATTTTTATGCATATCAAGTTACAGTATATAACTATACCTAATGTTCTGTTCTTATTTCGTTGTACACAATGATCTTATGCCAATACAGTCATATTGACGGGTGATTTTTTATGTTTTCCTGAAGATATAACATGTAACTCCAGTGATAAACATTAAATAAATAAATAAATAAATATATAGGGACAAATTACACTGATTAAGCTAGCCCCAAAGTAAGTTTTTTTTAAACTTGTGTTATGGGATACTAACTCAACGATACTATATTTTATGATAAATACATATATAGATAAACACCCAAGACCCAGGACAACTTGAAAAAGGCCATTTTCCAACTTGCCCTGGCTGGGGATCGAACCCAGAACCTCCGGATTAGCGGTCTAGCGTGGTAACCATTACGCCACGGAGGTCGTCTTACTGTTAACTAATATTGTAAACATTGGTCTACAAAAACGTAAAATAAATGTCGTTAATAATTCTTAGTTTTATTTAACGTCATGTCAATCGACCTATAAGTAGTACAGGGTATAATTTTAAAGTTTACTGATGTGACCGATTTTCAAACAAGCTTAGTCTCCTGAATACTGGTACTGTCTTCTGTGCCCCTAATTCCTCGCCGCAAGTGCCGGCAGAGCAATGATTTTTTCCAAAAATCTTGGGCAGATTGGCATGTCCAAAGAGCTTGGAATCTGGGCATGTCCCAGCCCTACATAGGGACAAAAAAAGATTCAGATAATTTCATAAAAACCTGAAAATTTGTAAGATTTTCCACTCTGTTCAAACATCTAGCAAACTTTGACAAAAAGAAAACATAATAACACAGCCATAGCTTTTCTTCAACTGTCAATGAAAAAAGAAATTAAATCGGTTAAGTTTTGGATGGCAAATCGCGGGATGTACTTTCCGTAGGTTTTTTGGTCCGAACTCCGAACTGTAGCACAGATTAATAAATAGTTACTACGTAAACTGTAGTTGTCTCTATCGCACTTGCTCGGTTTTTGTTCGGGCACAGCGCGCCAGAATTATTTTTTTCAATTCTTTCGACCTGCTACGAGGCCAAAGTTTTCCTCTTAAAAGTCCACTTTTAGCGTAATGGTGGATGACTGGACGTGTAGGTGGAAAAGAGGGGAATTAAAATAGTGACGGATTGCCGTATCGCTTTGAGATTTTTGCCAGTTTCCTCGATCTGCGCGGGAATATTTGAAATATGAAAACTTTTTCTTTACGTTTCTCCCAGACCAACGTTGCGAACTATGGAGAGTATCCATAGTTTGCAACTTTGCAAGCACATTTTATCTAGCACAGTGTGTGCGTATCAGCGTGGCCTTGTGGCGCCGGAAGTGGCGGCGATAGAGCGCCCACGCAGGCCGAGAACCGAGAATCCAGAGGTCGTCAACAATCAATTAGTAATTCATCTCCTTCTTCTAAGTAGCAGTCTGAAAACTTGAGCCAATTGACACGAAAATAAGACTTCTAGTAGTCAGCAAAGCTTGGGTTACTGAAGTATAGAAGTCTGGATGGCTATTGAAATAAATCCGGTCCTTTGAGAGGCTTGCGAGGGGATACAGATCGAAAATGTAAAGGACCTTTGGAAAAATTAATGTAATGTAGCGCTCCCGCAAAAACCCATTGTTAGTTAAACCAATGGAAAATACGAGTATACTCTTGAGTAGGTTTCGGTAGGAGCAGGATCTACTGCAAGAAAAAAAAAGAAATTTATTATTTATAACAAATGTATCTAAATAAAATTAAAATTAGCTGTACCCTCTTTGCTCACTATCAAGCTGGTAGTACTAAGCTGCTTGTTTCTTCTTAGCAGTAGTCGTTCCAAAACGTTAGTATCGCTAGCTTTTAAAATAATAATAATTTAAATATACTATCATCAGCCGTGTGGTTCCTGGCAGAGTAGAATAGGAGCACTTCAAGTCTTCCCGTGGATGTCGTAGAAGGCGACTTAGGAAACACAAGCTAAACAAAGCTTATAAACATCAATGACACCCTTCTAACCCGTTTAGCCAGCGTGGAGAGTGTAGGCCAAATATTATACCTCTGACTGCTCTGGCTGGTAATACAGAGAGGGTCGTGCACCTGCAGTGGAGACTAAAAAAGAAGGAACCTAATGATGACATCGTCATAATTCTTATTATACAGGCTGACTTTTTATCCACTTGCTAAATTATTAAAAATCGATAAAAATTTTTCGTCCTCCCAGAGAAATCAGCGCTCAGCCAAACGGATTGTGTATGGAGGACGTTTTTATAGAACTTTTTTATAGAAAGTAATTCAGTATCATGGACTGAACTTGCTCCAAAAATTTAGCAGGTGGATAAAAAGTCTGCCTGTATACATGATGATGACGAGAAAGTGCTTATAAAAACCGAGTTGTATATAAATTTAGAATTTTGGAAAAATGTTGAGAAGTCCTGTCTGCTGCAGCAGTCTGTGCAGAGCACTATCTCGCCAGTTCCAGCAGGATGGCTACACCAGCGGCATCTTTGTTCTACTGTCTGCTCTTCTTGTATGGTAATTTACTAAATATAGTTTTTAAGTGAGTTTTTAGTGCAATCTACTGCAGTTCAACATGGTGCAAGTGTGTACGGCGTGTGTTTTTTTCTTTATTATTGTCAACACATAAGTATATCTTTTATAGGTAAATAGAATTGAATTTTCGTGTAATAATAGTTCCCATTCCAAACATCACGAAGATTCCTGTCTATACAAAATACTAATAAATTTATTAGTGAACTAACTACAGGTAGTTGTAGCTACCTAGTACCTAGGTATAGTTACCGGCAAACAACTTGAACAAAAATGGCGGTACTGCGCACACTTTTTCCTCCTAAAATACCTGCGCCATTGATAAATCTATTGATGTCTTGATGTTACGTGTAATTTGTATTTGTTCTTTGTGTACAATAAATAAAGTTTTTACAAACAATCAAACAAAATCCCTGCCTGCGCAGCGCCGCCATTTTTGTTGTCTGCCGGTAACTATAGTTGATTTTTTATCTGAAAAATAAAGTTCAGTTCTCCTTTCTTGTGTTTGATCAATATACCGATACTATTAAATATTTATAAGTATAAAATTTAGATCAGGGACAACGGCTTTACATGTCTTGAATGGCACGAGTTTCCTTTACGATATTTGCTTTGGATTATTAAAAAGAACCAAACACGAAACGAGACAGATTGAGTTAGGTACTTACTATTTGTTACCAATCCAATATGAGAACAAGACATATAGTCAAACAGTCAACTAGTCTCCAATCTCAGGAGGATCTCCTCTTCGCGAGATGTTTACACTTTGTTGATCTAGTGGTGGGACTATACAATTTGTATTTTTTTATTTTTTATTTATATGACATTTATTTAATGAAAACTTAAATAATAGTTTTATGAAAACAATAAAAATATTTATATAAATAAAACTAAACTGAAATCTAAATTAAAAAAATAAATTAAAACCTAAATTAAAAAATAAAACTGTATTAGTTTTAGTTCCTTCTTATAAGATTTACATTTATAAAAAAAAATATTATTTAACTGTAATAGAATTTTAATTGAACGATTGATAAATTACAACAGTAACTTTTTATTTCGAGCCATTTTTTGTTCCCAACATTGATAAAAACGCGAATCACGCCTAGTTTATTCTACTTTTTCAATTGTCACGTTCTGCGCGGGTACTAAAAGTTCAGCATTTTTTCTCAGGTGTACTCCCCATTCACGGGCAGTGTACCAACGTGACGCAGTTGTCCCTGGCCCTGGACACCCTGCTGGCCGCGTACGACCGCGAGCGGCCCCCAGGGGCCCCGGTGGTGATCGACGTCATGCTAGATGTCCGACACGCTACCGTCGACGACCGAGCGTCTACCGTGCGCATGTTCGCAGATCTCAAGATGGTGAGTCAGTAGACATAGGCCCTGTTACACTTTTGCCTTTCGCCAAATGCTGCTGCTCGGGACTGTGCGCCTCGGAGACGTGCACATGGGCGTCGGCAGCTGGGTGCAAGGGGTGCATCTGCACCCCCTTAGATAGAAAATACATTTTTTATTCAGATCCTTTCCTCCACCCCTGCGGTTCACAATGACGCTGCGGAAGAAGGTTTTGGCATTGACATGGGGCAGCATATTTAGATTTTGCCCTTCGTAAAAAGAACTCCTATTTGCAACACCCTCTCTCCGTTCCAAGAAATAAATGGGGCCCAATATTTAGGGGTACTGAGAAGCAGATGCACGTCCCTGTAAGTAATCCTGGCGGCACCCATGGACGTGCATTTCATGTATGAAAGTTGGCAGGGTAAACAATGTCTGTCTATGGACAGCATCGCATTTTTTATTTATGTAAGGTTGAGGTTGTAACCTAGAGTCTAGACTTTCTCTAGTTGGTCTACCGCATTAGAAATCTTTGTGCACACCACTGGTGCGCCTCTTTAGCGACTTCCTGCCGTCGCAGCTACAGGCGAGATTTAACGCTGGCCGTGGCGGCTCCGTCAGTCAACTTACTCAAACAGAGTACCTAATTACAAAGACTTTTCTATTAGTTGTAAATAGTTCGTATATTGTCGTATTGGTGAACATTGTAATGACAATGTAAAAATGAGTTGTAATAATACATATATAAATAAAATTAAGCGTTTGCGGCAGAAATACTAAGTAAGTACATTTACATATACCTAATATTAACAGGAAACAAAGGTTTTCTATACAAGCCCCCTTGTTTCGGTTTTCAGTATTGGCAAGATGAGCGGCTAAAGTGGAACACCTCGGAGTGGGGCTGCGACAGCGTGCTGGTGGCGGCCGAGCAGCTGTGGCTGCCGGATGTGGCGCTGCTCAACGCGGCGGCCAGCGCCGACGCAGGTGCGTTCTGTTCATGAATCATCCATCACTGTTCATCATCACTGTTCACGTTCTGTTTATGGGTACAGTGGAACGCCTAGGAGTGGGGGCTGCGTCAGCTGTAGCTGCTAAAAGTTAGTTAGGCGGGAGCGAGGTGGTATGCTCGACCACCATGGGAAGATTTTATCGCCAAGCATGATTTGGCCTTTTTGTCGTAGGTTATATTGACTGCCTCCGTGGTCCTGTGGTCAAGGTGTTTGCCTTGTAATCCGGAGGTCGTGGTTTCAAATCCCATTGGGAAGCATACTTTGTGAAAAAGGTGGTTTCCAGTCTGGTTAGGCATTCTAGTCTATTATCCGAAAAGTAAGATGATTCCGTGCTTTGGAGGGCACGCAAAGCTGTGGGTCCCGAACGCCATCTAGCGTTTGTAACTATCCTAGAATTAGTTCTGGCACCCATTCAGAAAGACTTTCAGATCAAACGGGCAGTCGCTCTGTGTAAAAACCAGTAACCTCGTCAAATGACCTAGGTTAGTAGCGGACCCCGGGCTCTGAAGCGTTACCGCTGAGGATGCAACCGGGATAATGACGATGTTAATTTACGCACCCTTCCATCAAAACTGCGTCGGATGTCGGCTTCGTGTCATTGACAATGTTCAGGTATTCAGTGCGATCTTATATTATCTTGGTAAGTTACTCAGGTGGCTTCACTCCTACCCTGACTGTAACGGAGAACTCACCACAAACTTACCTACAACCCGACTGAGTGACCTGCGAGCCTGGCGTCTTCGGCCGCTCATACTAGCGAGCTGAGCAGTTAACTCAATCGGGTTGTAATTTCCTCTTTATTTCTTTATCCTTCTCTACTAAGAAATATAGTAACTAATATATGTACATCTTCTAAATATGTTTTGATAATTTTGATTGATTCCAGGGGACGTTGCACTACGAGCTCGTCTGAACGCGTCAGGAGCCATAGAATGGGTGACGCGATTGGATGCCAGTGCTCCGCTGGACATGAGGTTGGAGCGCTGGCCCATGGACGAGCAGAGCGTCACCTTTATGTTCTGCTCCAAGTCGCACACGATCGACGAACTGGATCTCACGATGAAGCCTATGCCGGTAACTCGTTTCACTTACACTCTTTGCCTTGCTACCTATATAAAGATTGACGACGATTTGATTTTCCTCTACCTGAAGATTGGGTGTTATGAGATTGGATGTCGGAGAAGGCGACTTAGGAAACACATTATTTTATAAACTTCAATGAGACCTCTCCAACCCGTCTGGCCAGCGTGGAGAATGTAGGGCAAATCCTCTGACTATTCTGGCTAATTATCGCTCTGTAGTACAAAGAGGGTCGTGCTCCTGCAATGGAGACTAAAAAAGACCTTATGATGATGATGAATTAAATTGTCTGTTTACTTTTTCAGCTAAAGGCAGTGTACCAAGCAGGCGCATGGGAGTTGCAATCAGTGGCGCGATTGACGAGAGTATGGCAGGAGGCGGCTGGCGCGCGGCGGCGCGTACTCTCGTGGGAGCTGGTGCTGCGCCGGCGTGCCGCGGGGGCTGCGCACGCCGCCGCGGCCGTGCTGGGAGCCGGCGTTGCGCTGCTGGCCGCTGCCGCGCTGCTGCCGCCGAAAGACCGCACGCCGTTCGCCGTCGCAGCTGCGTTAACAGCGGCATTCTCGTAAGAACTATTTAACTTTGTCCGTAAATGCGTCCATTGGCAACCAATTAGTTTTAGATACCATCACGTGGGTCGGACCCTAACCCATGCCAGTCGTAAAACTATAGCTAAATCGTTTAAAATGTTCCCGCTATATCTTCTCCACTTCGCAAGGTCTTTGGCATCCTTGGGTGACCATTAACATTCATATTATATTTGGAGAAGAAAAAGCAGGAAAGCGCACCCCGGACTCCGAAGCAGCACAGCTGAGGATGCAACCGGGAATGCGCTACGATAAAGAAGAAGAACCCCAACATTACAAAGTAGGTATTGAAGTTTGTCATGGTCTGACTCCAGCTTGGTGACGTGGACGCTGCGGCTGCCGCCGTCGTCTTCCTGCCCGCTGGTGGTGCGCGCGGCGGCGGCGCTGTGTGTCTGCGGCGGCGTGGCGAGCGCCGGCGCTGCGCTGGTGCAGAGGGTGGCGCTTAGGACTTCGCCCCCGCCGAGACTCTTATGCACGTTACTATCTAAAGTCTCCACGGTGTGCAGGCTGACTTCTCATCAGGTAACTAAACTTTATAGATTTCGCCTATGCCAGCTACTTAAATTACTTAATAGGTGTTTTTTATTCGCTTTGTGTCCCACTGCTGGGCAAAAGCCTCCTCTCCCTGCTTCCACAATTCTCTATTCTGGATCTTTTAACTCCAATCCCGGTCGTAACTTTTGAAGAACAAATTAATAGGTACATTTAATAATTACATAAGTATACTATATGACACGTGAAGTAAACATTTTTGGCATTCGAAACAAAATATAGATCTGGTGGCAGGGCACTGTCTCTGCTAAGTCAAGCAAGGCGAGCCTACTCTCTCTACGCTGGCCAGACGGGTTGGAGAGGTCTCATTGATGTTTGTGAGCTTTGTTTAGCTTGTGTTTAACATCCACGGGAATTCTATTCTTCTCTGCCGGGAACCACACGGTAGGTATGATACCTAATTAAAACAGGAAATAAACAAAGACAGAATATCAGGTATATCTATTAATTACACATTTCTACAAAAGATTAGGTACGGCAAACCCTATCCTCTTCAAAAGCGTATGCTAAATATTTAATAACTTCATTTTTTTTGTGCAGGAAAGTGAATCTACATCGAGCGGCAGCGGTGCGGGCAGCGGCGCGTGGCGCGCGGCCGCGCTGCTGCTGGACCGCGCCGTGCTGGCCGCGCTGCTGCTCGCGGTGCTCGTTATGCTCGTCTGCTCACTGGTCGTGTTGCTCTAGTCTGGATATCTAGTCCCTATGTTTCTAGAAAATACATAACTAATAGCTTCAAAAGTCAGAATAAATTCCTTTAGGATATTTTTGATACAAGTAGGTAGGTATGTACTTACTTAAAGCGTCTTAGTGTGACTTTTAGGGATAGTATTTATTTTTTGTTACCTTACAATCTCTACAAAATAACTTTTACAAATCAATCAAGCAATCCATCAATTATTTATTTGTCAAACATGGTACAATTTTAGAGCTGTTACAATAATATATAGTAGTTCGCTATGTCTTGCCATATATAGCATACAAATATTTAAGTACGAGTAGATACATGCACATAAAGAAATTTGGTTTATTTTAAATTGGAGCTACAAATAACAATGTCGAAGATTAAACTTTTAAAATCAATTTCATGATAAATTTAAAAAAAGTACTTACATTACTCTGTATATAAAAATCTGTCAGCTGACAAATCAGATACAACAGATCCGGCCGGGGCGACAAAAATACTTAGACATAATATAACAAGGGTGTTACGTATCTTTAAAAATAGGTAGTTATTATGTGAAAATAAAATAAAAATTAAAAAACTTACCTAACAATAAACTGGTCCTTTGTTTTTTGGCGTAATTTTAAGGTTTCTCTTTGTAATCTTCGCATGATTGTTCAGCTCTCTGCTTGCTCGGCGCGCTAGGAGCGCTCGGCGCGTTTTCTGCGCTCGATCACCAATAAATTCTGCCAGCAAGATGGCCACGGCCAGCAACGCACCGCCGCCCAACACCTTGAACAAACGATTGTAAAGTCTATCTACACGAAGCTAGTACATACCTATCACTAACTTTATTTACTAGCCTACAGATAAAGCTAGTTCCTTCTACACGGGGCTAGAAGAAATAGCTTGCAAGCTTACTATCACCGGCCGCGGCTAGAAATTAAGAAAGGTGCTGCTCTAAATTTCTCAATCCTCAAAATGCTTACATTATTTAGATAAATTTGACGCCTGGATGACCGCAGAGTAAAGTATATCTGCAGCCGCCCCTTTCCTCTTCCATGGGAGAGGAAAGTCGGAGTGGCTGCTGCTTCCATGGAAGCAGCAGCCTCTCCGCAACGACTTTATACCATAGGCGTACCCATGCCTGTTTTGTTACAATTACAGGGCCCACCCTAAATATTTCACATGGAGTTGCCAAGGAGGTTGGGAGAGACCTTCAACCCAGCAGTAAACTGATGTAGACTTGTAATAAAAGATCTCAAAATAGTGTGCAGTGTGCATACCGAATGTATTTGGTTGTCCCTAAAATGCATCGCTAGCAAAGGCGTCTGCAGTGCCCGCAGCATATCACTCATCATCATCAAAAGCTATCAGGTACCAACTATTGGGCATTACCCTCCTCGGTGGCTCTGTGGCGTATGCATTATTAGCGCTTTCGTAAGTTAAGTGACACTGGGCGTGGTCCGAGTTTGGATGGGTGACCACAAGTGACAAAATTTCTCGAGCGCCACTCGTCAAGCTATGTCAGATGCCTTTAGGCAGGTTGAAAAATTTTACACAAGTGTTGATCACTTAGATACACTCACGAAAACCGAAAAAAAGCCTCCTTTTTTTCTGCGCCATTCTGTTCTGTCACTGGCCACTGCAAACCAGTTTTCCAGCACATTACTTAACTCTAAGCAGTGACGCCGGTCTTGCAGCTTTTACCTGCAGCGCGGGCAGTACTTCGCCCAGCCCCACGCTAAGGAAGCCGGCGTCGGCGCCGACATAGCGCGGTTTGTCCGCCAGCCAGTGGCGGCGCTCTCGAGACATCAGCCCCACCTCTCGCTGCCAACGGAGTCTGGAGAAAATCATACCATAACTTCTGTAGCCGGAAAAATACGGAGAACTTTGAAACTAACCAACAGAAATGATCTGCTGTTGTATTTTTTATTTTACTGCGGTTTATTTTTCGTTTTGTATGATCGAAGTTGTTCGTCATGGCGACGATGTCACGACATTCTTCATCTACGCGCATTCCCGGTTTCATCCTCAGCTATGCTGCTTCGGAGCCTAGAGTGCGTATTCCCGCTTTTTCTTCTCCAAAAATAATATGCATGTCAATGGTCACCTAAGGATGCCGAAGACCACACGAAATATAGAAGAAAAGCCGTAACAGTTTAAACGATTTACCTTTTACGACCGTCCGCCTGCCTGTCAACCCTCTTTGGGAATGCATTTGTGCGAAAAGTTGTACAACTGGCCGCCGGAAATATCACGGCATTATTCTAAGCCTGCAGGCAATTTTGCAAAGAAAGAGGCCGACCTGGAACCGAGCAGTTCGCGGTAGCCGGAGTGTCTGCGCAGCGGCACAGCCACCAACGGCATCTTAAACGCCTGGATCTCTTTCAGGCCGCACTTCTCCCGCTCCGTGAAAGTCTTGCTGATGATGTCGTAGCCTGAGCTCTGCTCTACCTGTACACGAAACCACAAATTGTATTTTTAATTTAATTCATTGTAGTTACGAGTTAGTTACTTGACACGTTCAACACGACAAGTTCTGTCTGATGCCCGTCTTCCCGTAAGTCTTCCCGTGGATGTCGTAGAAGGCGTCTTAGGAAACACAAGCTAAATAAAGCTTACCTAAAGCTTACTTAAACATCATTAAGACCTCTCCATTCCATCTGGTCAGCTGATAAAGCTATGTTTACCAGTTTTCCAAAACGACCAATCGAAAGTTACAATCAGTTTTTCAGCGATCGTGGTTATATCTACTAAGAGTTTAGATCGTCATTTGATAGAGCGAGAAACAGAGCTGAAATGTGGCTGCATCGCTGATTCCGCGGCGTTCCGTCGCTCTCTCTCGCTCTAGTAAATGACGGTTCTGAGCATCCATCCATCCATCCATCCATAGCAGCCTCTATGTTATCCTTTTCAGGACATAGGCCTCCTCCATATCATTCCATTTATGTCTCTCCCTTGCCACCTGCATCCATTTGCGGCTTGCGTGACGCTTAATATCTTCTACCCAACGCATTGCTGGGTGTCCTCTACCTCGCTTATTGGCCCATGGTCGCCACTCCATTACCCTTCTGGTCCATCGATCTGCGTCCATTCTCGCTATGTGTCCTGCCCACTTCCATTTCTGTCTTTTTATAGTATCAACAACGTCCCTGACTTTGGTCCTCCTTCGAATCACCTCGTTTCGTATATGATCGAGCAATGTTATTCCTAACATTGCTCTCTCCATTGCCCACTGAGCAACTCGAAGTTTTTCTTCAGATTTCATTGTCAAGGTAGTCGTTTCCATTCCATAGGTGAATACTGGCAGGACACATTGGTCAAAAACTTTACTTTTCAGCTTTTGTGGGATGGTCCTTGATCGGAGAATCTGCTTATTTGCTCCGAAAGCTGACCACACCTGCTGTATACGCCTGTCGACCTCTGCAGTTTGATTTTGCAGGCCTAAGGTTAGCTTGTGTCCTAGATAGATGTAATGGTCGACGAATTCAACAGGCATCTGATAGAATACTGCCTCAGGGTGGTTTGTCATAATTTTGATCTTTGTGGTGTTCATTTTTAAACCTATTTTGGCAGACTCTTTTTGTAATTCGTCGATCATAACCTTGACACGAGGACAATGTCATCTGCGAACCTTAGGTTGTTCAACCTTTCTCCATTTATAATCATAGCTATATAGCTATATAGGATAGCAACATAAGATACAGCATATCATCTTGTGTGTGGACGTACAAACACAGCGCCTGCGTTACCTGAAACGCGAAGAGTCCAGTGCGCACGCGCGCGATGCCCTCCTCCACACTCATGTAGGCGTTCTCCCCAAGAGGCAGCAGCTTCCGCCGGTACAGCTGCTGAGTGACGGCCTCCGGACTTTCCTGTCAACAAAATCTATGTTTGTTTTACGGGTGTGTAGTGGCCTACACTTGTTTAAGCTGCTTAAGAGTGCCCTTAACATAAACAGAATCAGCCTTTCCCATACAAAAGAAATCTAGCTTTTATTTTGTAAAATTTTATAGTTTTAAAGAACTACTATTTGCCAGCATGCCAGCGAACTTATGCTAACTTCCAATCCTGGAAACCCCTAGTATTGTCAAGCTCTATAGTTTACTAGCCCAAAAATAAACTGGTTTACTTTTGCTAGCTTCCCGGCAGAGACGTAACTAGGCACGGGCGACGTGGTTAGGAACGAAAGAAAAGGGGGGGCCTCGCTGATGCGACTTCGCCCACGTCTATAACAGTCCTCGCTACACCTGCTTCCGGGTTGGTAAACTAGCCCAGGCGAAAGAGAGGAGGCATAGCGAAGTAAGTAGTCTAAATATTACCAGGTTCATGGGCGAGCGCGACAATTTTTGGTTGGTTTAGATGGCGGCTACAGGATCGCCATAAATGACAGTCTTCTTGTTTCGAAGTCAAAATAGAGCCGATGATTTTATATATAAGTAGTCATTTCGAGAGGATTAGCCAATCTGCGTTACCAAATAGATTTCTTCGCAGATTGACCATGGTGACCCGGACGTACCTATAGAGATTCGATAAGTCACGCAGGGAAGCTCCTTTCTTAGCAAAAAAAGGTTTTTTGCTTGATTGACAGAATATACGTTAGTTGGTGGTGTCCTAGGGTTTGATCTCTGCAGCACGGCCGGTGCTGAAGCGTTCCGTTGCTCTCTCTCTCTAGCAAATTACTGTTTTGAGCGAGAGAAAAGGATAGCAGCATATGAAAATGCTGGTCCGTGCTGATAAAGGAGATCCAACCCCTAAACAGCCAGGCTCAAGGGCGAGCGTACCAAGAAGAAGAGAAGTCACGACTGACAGCGTAGAATATAGCAGACATACCGCAAAGTAGACTCGTTTGTAGGTGGTCTCTTGCACGCCCAGGCGCATGGGCGAGAGCGCTAGGTCCTGGATGGTTTGTATGGCAGTGCTAGGCGTCTGCAGGATGGCCACGATCTTAGCGGAGTAGGAGGTGAAGGTGAATAGCGCAGCCAGCAGCGTGCTGAACATCACCAGCCGTGCAGAAATCACCGCTGGCGTTACGTGGAATCCTGTACACAAAAACCTACTTATAGGTACAGGGTTAATTTTCAAGTACCGGCAACGTTTTTGGAGGAAGTTCAGTCCGTGATACTGAACTTTTTTCCATAAAAACAATTATCGAAAATCGATTAAGTTTCAGTCTGCCTCTAATTAATAAAGGGTTTAAAAACTTATTTGTACGAGTATTACCCACCTTTTTGTGTAATCCTAAGTAACTGACTTAAAACTACAAATCTTTAAATTTTATTATAAATCATACTTGACCTTGCTGGCATACAGTAGCAATGGCAAAGGTAGCGGCGTCGCTAGCGGTGAAGGTCCGCAGCACGGGGTCTGCGCTGGCGCGGGCGAGCACGAGCAGCGCGGCGCCGGCGCCGAGGAACACGCCCGCCGCCGCCAGCCACACGCCGCGGCTAAACGGCAGCAGGAACACGTTGTTCACAGCCGACTGCGACGGCTGCCGGAAGATGAAAGCTCCCCTACACAGAATAATTTTCAATTTTAAAGCCTCATTTACTACTTAATAAAAAAATTTTTGTACATTATTTTATACATGAACTAAGTTATTGTTTGGTAGGATAAGCCCATCAGAACATTTTGCTTATCATACAACTAAACCGTACCGCCATCTGTTTAAAATTGATCGAACTACGAAGAGTGACGAAGTGCGCGTCGCTTATATTTCAAAATTTTCAATGGCCCGGAGCGTCAACAGCGCAACCACAACACATGGCCGCCATTACGGACTTCGGTTGTAAAATGATCGCTTTTAAATTCTTTAAGTATTTTAATTATAACAAACAGTTATGTTACATACTTACCGATGATAAGATATTTCATGCAGTTTTACCCTTGTATCGTAGTTTTTGCAGCCTTTAAATGCCTAGTAATATGCAATTTCTTTATAAATTACAAAATACTGAAATCTGACATGTCATTTCAAAATAAGTTCCAACTGTATATCATCAGATCAGGACAGTCATCTACAGTACAGTGTTCCTCTACATTAAGTACCTAAGAATTTTAGTTCTAAGCACCTATGTAACCTGAAAGTGATTCTTAAAGATCACCTTGAGACCAACTGAAAATATCACAAAAAGTGCAGTTGGTATCTGGTACAAAGTGGGTACAAAGTTAGGTAGGTACTTACCTAAGTAAATGGGGTTATTAAGTGTGTAATTAAATAAATACATGTCACCGTCATGCTGTCAAGCTAAAATAAATTATCATGTAAATTTTTATAAAACAGTAATGAGCGGAAGAACACGTCTGTAAGTACAATAATGCCGTTGGAGCACCTGTACTAACTGTACACCTTATTAACAGTACACAGAAGTAATTTTGTTATTCTAGGTGTACCTATGTAATTAACATAAACATTTTAATTACCTTCACTATACTATTATTCCATTGAATGAAACAAGTATACCTAATAAAATCTACAATAACTAAATTAACTTCTGTGTACTAATATGAAGTATTGTAAATGCTTGTTCTTGTACACTTACTAAGTACTTACCTAGGTATATTTCAGTTATGTAATTAAGTAATTTATTAAAAACAGTTGACTCCCGTAATATAGTCGGAAAAGGCCGACCAGATTTCGATCTATTTATTAATTTATCAAACTTTATTGTCCAAAGTAAAAATATACTTTTAACAAATGGCGGACTTAATGCTAAGAGCATTTTCTCCCAGTCAACCATAGGGATTTAGACGATCATCTTCAAGTCGAGTGTCGGGTCGGCCTTTTCCGACTATATTACATTAGTCAACCGTTTTAAATGAATTTATTGAGTTATCTCACGTTAGTTTTAATAATATATCTCTCTCTCTTATCTCAGCGTAGGTATTCTCAGTTGCATCCACAGCTGCAACGCTGCGAAGCCCGGGGTCCGCTTAGTTAGCCTAGTTTTAATATTACGAGTATATAAATATTATATATATGTCTTTGGAAAAGAAGTTGCCAAAAAGCGCACACCGGGGTCGGGGTGCGCTTTTTCTAGCAGCTCTGGCTATTTCTAGCTGGACAGCTTAGGATGCAATCAGGAACCCACTAAGATGAAAATCTTATGTAAGTATAGTTCCCAACAAACATCCGATCGATATACCCTTCTCGCTCTTGTGTATTCTCCCGCCAATGCGAGAGTGCGAGAAAAGTATATCAATCGGTGTTCAAGAAGTTTGCCGCGAGGTATACTTGAGCTGCACAGTCTCCGAGCAGTAGTGCAAAACGCGCCAGCGGTCTTTTCTCATGAACAGGGAGCAGATCCCCAGCTCGATGCGGCCCTGCTCCAGTAGCCCCGCAAGGCCGGTGAAGCTGCTGTTGAACTCCTCGCCGTAGATAGCAACCTCCTTCACAATCTGGTACCTACAATATATTAATGTAACATTTTTATGCACAAGAACTTATGCTAATAAGGCAAACAGTTAAAACGAGCCTAAATTAGCCGTTTTTCGCAAATGTGCGAAGAAAAGCTTCACGTTCTCACATTAAACTGTAAACAGTACCTACTCGTAGTTCATAAAATAGTTTGAAGTCTTTGAAGGGGTTATCTAGGCCTTACAAATATCTCCGTTTCCTTTCAAATAATTTATTTCGAATGTTAAAGCAATGGACCCCGGAAAATTCATGTAGGGGTTAGAGTATGTATTTAGAGACTCACTTGAAGTTGAGGTCTTGAGCGCACAGCATGAGCAGCGGGTATGAGAGCTTGGGGAAAGTGTCGATGTGTCTCCGTGTCAGGTCTGACCAGCCCAGGAAGTTTTCTGGCTGGGTTATCTGCAATTCAAGGTGAAGGTAAATTCTACAATTAAGAACTAAACTATACACGGTGGTTTTTCATCATTCTTTGAGCCGAAAGCCACTACGTAGTCAAAAAAAATTCTGAAACAAAAAATGTTGACTAAAACTCGAAAGTAAAAAAGGTGAGATCAATTAGTAGCGTTACAAAGTCCGTCGTTCGCCGCGCGACTACCTCGTATCTCGTATTCGAGTTCATCGAGGTCATGCACGCGGCAGTTCAATAAGACAAGCGTAAACGTGTTTTCGATCGAAAATCATTTTCGCAACTTTTTAATGTTATGATATTGTACAAAAAGGATTACTTATATGGATAGGGGAATTTATTTACTAGGTAAGACATTTTTTTTCCAAAACAAATGAAAATTCAGCGTGTATAGGTGAGTTTTTTGAAAAAAAAACATTTTTTCGTACTAGCTTTTATTGTGAGGCCTAAGAAGTTACGAGTATCAAGACAAATGTAATAAGTAAGCCCAAACTCGATAACGTTGTGTCATTTTTTTACAGGTTTCCTATAGCCACCTTCAGGCTCCATCATCAGATCAGCTTCTCGTCATAATAATATTGCATTGTCATCATGTCATCACGATTTACATTAGCATCCAAAACATCCCTATCAGTAACCAGAAAGCGGTTCAAAAACTTGCAACAAGCTTATAATAAAAACACTTTTATAAGTAAATAGAATACCTAAATAGAATTTAAGTACCTACCATTGGGCCTGTGCCCAACGTAATCTGTATTACATATAAGTTATGCTTTGGGTCTTACGGCTCTGGGGGCTAGGGCCGTAAAATTCCCTGGATAACACTGTTATAGACCACAGGTATAGACTTACGACGGTGGCAGTATTTAAGCCGACGTGGTTGAGGTTTTTCCTTCTGGTGGGGGCGCGCGGGAGTTGAGCCCATATCGCGGCTAGCTCCGGCCCTGAGCTGCTCGTGTTCAGCCCAAAATTGGTTATCAGCACTGGTTGATCAACCTAAACCAAATACGAGTACATTTTACTCACACCAACCTTTTTACAGAATAGAAAGTTTATTCCTGGATACTTTAAATCAACTCGAATTTCCAAACTAGGTACTCCAAAAAATGGGAGGTACTTAATTCGGCTGTTTTTTTAATATTTGTTACCTCAGAAACTTGATTCGAAAAATTCATTTTTTGTTTGAAAGGATATTACTTTCAGACTTGTCCTAGGTATAGAAATATTATCAAAATCAAAAATACTGTGACTTGCGTTAAAGTAGGTTTTTTTTTTGTACAAAAAATTATATTTATTAACATTATCCACCTTAACGCGGTAAATGTCGAGCAAGGAATCAGCAGTAGCCCAAGTGACATCGGCATCCGGCAAGATTGCGATGCTGGCGAGCACGTTGGACAAAACTGCGCGCTCGGCCGAGTCGTGAAGCAACAGCCACGTGTAGCGATGGATGAAGGCGCGGCTTGATGAGGCCTACCGGAAATATGACGAACGACCACTTTAAAAAGAATAACAGATAGAGTAGGCAACTGCCTAGTAGCCCCGTATCTATTAGGAGCTCAACGGCCCTAGAAAGTTCCAATTATTTTTGGGATAATCCCTGTGTCTAGCTTGTTATGGCCCAAAACCAAACATTCTGTTTATCCCCCCCTGCTCTAACCTCATCAAGGCGGCTTGGGGGAGAACTCCCAAACATGGTTAATTCGGTCCGTTCGGGGCCCCAGCCATACATTGCCTAGCCACAGGTTTGTTTTATGATTTTTCTTCTGGAAAAATGCTAATAGCGTGTGTAAGCGTATAGGTAGCTCGAAAATGTACTGCCTCCTTTTCATTAGTTCATCTCATTAAATGGCCAGGCGCTACGTACCGCGTGCAGCACATCTTCGGCGCCGTTACAGCGCAGATCCAGGAGAACGCCCTCCCGGCGCGGCCCGTACGCAGGTAGCGGGGGCGAGGCCGGCGGCCGGTGCAGTGCTACGTAGATACCATGCTGGTTTGCCTCCTTTACCAGCTTTGTCACTTGCACTGAGAAATCAGTCGGTTTATTAAGGCCTACGATTAAGGCTCATTTACACAGCGTGCTAGTTTCTTGCCTGTTGCATTGCATGCATTAATTTAATTGAAGCAAAAAATAATTTGCACAGTTAATGACAACTTCAGTTCAATTTACAGCAATTCAGGAAACTATTTATTGCTTTAAATTCAATGTGTGATCAGTGTCGTAAATAGCCTTTTCTGCGCCCTGTGCGGGCTTCTATAACTGCGCCCTCAAAGACACTTATTTGCACACCCCCATCCCCCGTCGCCAGAAATAAGTGAAGTAAGTGGCTATGGAATATTTTGGAAAATAAAGCTTTTTTTTAAGAACTGATGTGGGCCATTCTTGCGCCCACCAGAGTCTACGCCCTGTGCCTGGGCACCGGTGGCACCGCCCTATTTACGCCACTGTGTGTGATCTGTGTCTAAAGTTGAACAATTGATAATGGCCGACTCTACCACCACCGCGCGCGCTCATTGGTCAAATCAATTACATTTGCATTTTTGCCCAACATAGGACTAAAATCACCGAATACTTTAAGATGGTGACGACGGGTAAACAAACAAATACACTTATTTTACCTGGACTCCAGCATAAGATGGCAGTCAGCAGCGATACATATTTGCTTGCGAAAAATGCCACTGTGAAGTTGACCACCATGGTGGGGCTGTTGAGAGCAACAATGACGAAATCTTTGACATCCAGCTAAGGAAAGATTATTTTTTTGTATGTCTCGAACAGACCGTTTTATAATAATTCCTAAAGTTCTCTAAACAAAGGAGAGGATGAGAGATATGAGACATATGAATGTAATACACATGGGTAAGTACAACGTGGAAAAGACAGCGGAATAAAAGATAGCACAGGCTACTATACCCGACTCAGCGGCGGCCTTAACCGTTGCGAGGCCCTTCAGTAGGCTAATCATGAATACCGCCATTTGTCCATGTCCACAGTTATTTTTGGCAACGGGGGGTGGGGGTGCAAATAGAAGTCAAATTAATAACAAAATTTTGTAAGGAACTTCATTTTATTTCTTGTACTTAGTTCCTTTTATTATAACTGAAGAATCAACATACAAAGTTAGTAAAAATAAATCAGCTCGGGTTGTTGCGCGAGTCTCCTTTAAGAGCGAGGCCCCGGGCGATTTCCCGGCTCGCCACCGCCGAAGGCCGCCACTGATCAGACTACCTACTACAAAATATAATAAGTAGTTTAACAAACTCGAAGCAGCTGAAATTTCAAAATTGATTTTCTCGAAAACTACTGAGTGGGTTTCAATGATTCTATGCATTACTACATACCACGTCATTAAATTTAAATATTAGTACACGTATTTATGTGCTTTCCACTTTGTATCACCTTCGGTTGTTCCGATCCAATCATGGTAATGGGCGAAAATCTGAAGATTTTTTTTAGATAAGAGCAAACGAATCTTTGAGCTAGCCCCAAACTAAGTTTAACCCTTTCACAGCGAGACTTAATATCAGTTGACGTGCTCCCAGCGCAAGGAGTTGTAAATATCCATAGTTTTTGGTCGGATTAATCCGACTTTCGCGGTTAAAGGGTTAAACTTGTAATAAGGAATACTAACTCACAATACATACATAGGTACTTATATAGATAAACACCCCAGTACAATTTAAACAAAGCGGCGCCATTTTCAAACATGCCCTGGCTGGGGATCGAAACCAAAACCTCCGAGGTGGCCGACTGGCGTGTTAACCACTACGCCATGTAGGTCGTGAAGACTAATACAGCTATTTCTTCATTATTTTGAGTCCTTTTGCATCATCACGCTGGGTCTTATGGCCTTAAGATATCCTACCCCTTACTGATAAGGGCGTGATTATTAGTATATAAATGAAGGTGCCTCTATGGCACCTTATATATACACCTTATAGTAGGAATACGAGTACAGGTTGATTTTGAACCCTAGTTAGTGATTCTGTTTCTAGAATCAGAATCATTTATTTTATTTATTTAAAAACTTTATTGCACAAAAAATATTGTACAAGTGGTGGACTTAATGCCATATGGCATTCTCTACCGGTCAACCATAAGACCAAGCAGAAAATATGTGTGGCTGGCGTAATTAAAATATGTACAAAATTACATAATTTAAAAAAATCTGATATTAAATACCTACTTATAATATATAGTATTGATAAAAATAAATAAACAAATCATTAAACAAATATGTACCTAAACATATAAACTAATAAATATATATTATACATATACACTATATATATACAAAATAATTAAATATACTTATTAGGATGCTAGGCTAGGACTGCTGGAGATAATAAATCAATCATAATAGAACCAAAATGGGAGATTTTTGATATACATAGGTTCATCTGATGATTCTAGTAATAGGTATAGGTATATAATCCATCCATTTGTCGGCTCATTTAAAGAAATCACTACTACCTTGTTTCATAATTAAAAAAAAAGATTTTTTGTTAAAAAACAAGGTAGGTATACCCTTTAACCGCGAACGTCGGATTAATCCAACAAACATTTTTGTGCCCATTTCGCGAGCGATGGATATTCACAACTCCTCGCGCTGGGAGCACGACAACTGATATTAAGTCTCGCGGTGAAAGGGTTAATAGCAGAATTTATATTTATTATTTCACATAGAAAAATCTTTCCTTAAATATAGCTAGGAGGGGTTAAAATTCACCGTATAGATATAGGTACATACCTACATACCTGTTTTTCTATATCGAGCATGTATGAATCCAGCCCCTATAGGTATATACCTACTTAGGTAGATAGAGAAAGAAATGGTAAGGGATAAGGTTTAAGTACCTAAGTATAGTTGTTGATATCCCACGGAAGATATAATTAACCACAAGTTCTTTAACCATACGTTAACTCTAACCTGCACCTCGCCTTGCAGGTAACCACAAACTGCGATATTATAATGTGGCAAGTACCAATGCAAGTACCTACTATTTAATAATAGTTCGTTAGTAATAAGGGAATATTAACATAACTGTAATCAGTTATGTTAATATTCCCTTTCTACTAAATAAGGGTAGGTAATTGTAAAGAAAACTATAACGGGCAGGAACATTTGTATACTTGTCTAGCTCAAAAATTAACTCCCCTTTCATCATTATATCACTATTATCATTATCCTATCATCTTGTCATATCTGCCCCTTGGGGCTCAGCTCATAAACATAGGCCACCCCCACGGATTTCCAAAACGACCGATTGTAAACAGCCAGCTTCCTTTCCTGAAACCTTGCTCAGGTCATCGTAGTAATGCGTAACTTTTTATAAAATTACAGGTCCGATGTTGATGCAGTTTATTTTATTTTTAGGTAGGTAGGTACCATTCAGTTCTCTTCGTTTCCTATGTCCCCCTGTCGGGGCAAAGGGCAGACGCAACACGTCGCCAATCCGATCTGTCAACCACTGCGTTCTTGATCTTACTCCAGGAGAAAATCTAAAACCATTCAGTACCAGACCAAAATCAGTTAAAAATATTGATTCTCTACTTATTCTCCAAAAAAACATAAGGCCCTTCCTTAGTACCCCTATACCAACTAATCTCACTCTATCAAGAAAAAAACAACTAACTATCTAGATAGGTCTGTTAGTTAAGTCCTCGAGGTTGCTTGAAAGTAATTGCTTAGCGATAAGTGGGTATGTGCATTTCCTAGTTTTTAACATAATTATGTCCTGTATTTTTCTTTTCTGCAATAAAGGATATTGTATTGTAAAGTTCTGCTGAGTTGCCCGTCTAGTGTTTCGACTGTCGATATTAACACCCAGCCTAGTACTAATAGATATTCTAGACTCTAGGCAGAAAGTAGCGTAGCCAATGACTAGTAATATATAAGTCAATTAGCATAGCGTAGCGTAGAATTATAGGCGTTTGTAAACTACTTAAGTAAAATAATGTTACCGATGACTAAGGCAACTTGCCCTTAAAAGCCTTAATTTGAAACAATCATCAAGCAGCCAGCGACCGCCATATTTGCGATGCAATCACAGCGCATCATTAGCCACAATGATGCATTTTGAAATGAAATTGCACGAAATGATACTAAGTACCTATGTACATAGATATACCTAGGCTGGTATATAACTAATTTGGTAATACGAGTAGGTAGGTATAATTAGATTCAAATCCAACACTCCGTCCATTAGTCCAGAAATAATTAATGTGGCTCAGCTCACCATTTTATGACATTAAGTATAAGTTTTGATTTACTGTATGCAGGCTCAAAAGGACTATTACCAGGGCCGTAAAGAGAATTGGGCCGTGAATAACAAAATTATTTCTTTAACAAAAATATTTGTTACGGAAAAAATGTAGTAGTGATTCTATTTTTTAAATTTCGGTGTTCAAAACAAAGTAGTCAATAAAATATTTTTCTCTGAAGGCCTTTCTTAATAAGGTTGCGGACACACCGGCGGCTGTGTAAAGGTATTAGAGAAGTTAACGATGCCAAACATGGTGAGCGCGCCAGTGAGCGTGCCGAGCTGACTGAAAGTGCCGAGCGCGCGCATGACGCCGACCCCGCCGCACCGTCCGCGCGCCAGCGTCCACATGCGCGAGTAAGAGATAATGGCTGTCAGAGTCACCCACGAGATCACCTGCAAAATTACAATCGGTAGGAACTAGTAAAATAACTCAAACAAACAATCATTTTTCAGTATCACTATCGGAGTATTTATGTGTTTACAAAAGTCAGATACCTAAACAATTAGATAAAGACGGCTTCACAGATGTGTACAGCGCAGGCTTCGGTTTTCACCTAGGCCTATGTCATACATGAAGAGATGATGTTGTTGAGGTTGTATGATGTTATGGAGACACAAGACCACGTCACGTAGAAACTGGTTTATTGGTGATAAAATATGAGTTACCCTGCTAATATAGACTAGAAAATAGGTGTAAAGGTACTCCCTCACCGGGAGCATTCACGTATAATGTAACATTAGATATAGATTCGACTTTGAGCATTAGTACATTACAATACTACTTACTAATACCTCTCTGACTGACGAGCATTCACGTGTAATGTAACATTATAGCTTTGACTTTTATTATAGCTTTGCATTGATGTTATATCATTAGAAATAGAAAATCTTTATATGGTTGCATAAAAATAACAAATAACATTGAACATGTAAGAAAAAACAAATAATGCTACCTACCAAAATGGTTACTCTCAGCATTATGTCGAGGCTTACTGCGGCCAAGACACTGATTTTCAGAGGAACCAGTTAAGTAGGCATGGCTTTACCTTACATTAAGTAATTTACAATGCACTGTAAATAATATAATAACGCACTGTAATAAGAATAAAATATGAATAGCTATGTTGACCAGTATTTTCAGGCAATATCAATTATAGCAAAAGTTTCGTATTAAATAAATACGCATGGTTGTTGTGGTTGTTAGCATAGTACAGCTTATTAAGTGTTAGGTACATTGCTCATTAAGTAAATACCTCTTGAAGTCTTAAGATTATGTTTAAAGGAGTAAACATTACAGGGTGCGCATTGTAATGCTCGGTTCTCCTCCTTCACTGATGTAATGCTCGAATCTGTAACGATACATTACACGCGAATGCTCCCGGTAAGGGGGCACCACAGAATAGCAAAGACATTTGTATTCCGTGGGGAGCACCTAAGACAAAACTTTTCAAAATCAGCTTAGGGCGTTACTGCGGCTGATCCTTAGCTTTCAAAACAGAAGTATTTATTTAGGTAGTAACTATTCATAACTAATATAACGTACCACGAGAGCTTCCCCGCTGACAAGATCTAGAAGAGGCGGCGTAGGACTCATCACGGCAGTGCTGAGGATATACCCGAAAGGCAGCCCAGCGAACACCAGCATCGCTGCTAGCAGCTTGGTTCGCGCCAGCTTCAGCCAGATGCCGGCCAGGCAGGCTGTCGGGTTGGCCATGGTGCTGAGCGTCACCGACAAGTGGTACACGTCATTTCCATAAGGCAAGCACGAGTAGGATTGAATGGACGGCATCACCCCATTGGCTACAGCGTTCAGGAACACAACGAGAATAGCTAACCTGAGCCAGCGTGCATGACGCCAGTCTGATTCTAACTTCGGCTTTTGTTCTTTCAACTCATCAGATTCCTGCTTCTGAGGAACAGAGGAAATCTTCTCGGAAGAGAACTTCTTACTCTTGTCTATGAAGAGGAAACTGACAACACTCAAAAGGGCGAGGGCACTGAGCAGTAGCATGAATACCATCGTGTCGAAACGCGGCGGCGGATAGTGCGCCTCTATCGTAGAATTATCCGCTGACGGGATGCACTCTGGAGTTCCGCTGGCACCTTGGATCAGAGCCAAAATGCTAGGCAAGAAACCGCTTAACCCCTCCCCTACCAAGTAGGTAGCTAAGTAAACATCCCTGAAGTGTCTCAAGTAGGGGTAGAACAGCACTGAACTCGTACATCCGACTACAGCCACGCAGAACACCAAGACTAGGAACGCAATTGAGCGCTCGATGCCGCCAATAGTCGCAGTCTCGGAATACACGAACGCGTTGATCAAGAGAGCGAGGGTTATCATCACATTAAGTCCCAAGATGAAGTCCGAGTCGCTAACACGCGGGAACAGTCTTCGCAGTGCGGCATATATAAGCAAACCGACGTTTGCCGACGCCACTGCCACGGTCATCGACGACGGGAGCGCCCAGCCCTCGGGCAGCTTCGCGACCAGCAACGGCAGCTGTACAAACATACCGTTCACACCTAACCACGTACTCAGCCCCCAGCACATCATCAACACATCAAGGAGAATAATCCTCTTTGGCGTTTTCATTATGCCTTTTTCCATTAACATTATTTTGCTTTCACGATGGCCCAATGACGATTGGAGCTGAGGATTGGAGAGCCGATTGACACACTCCACTTTAACTCACTTTAGCACAACTAACTTCATAAACTTGAGTAGTCTGATAAGTAAACACATGTGTTTATAATAATGAACCTGCATAAATATTAAATGTTATTGTTAAAATTAATTCTATTTACGTATGGTGTTTCGAACACGAATAACACTGTACTGTTATTATCAGTCAATGGAACAAGGCATAATAATGAATGTCACGTAATGCAATTTATATCAGTAAATCGTGGAAACAGATGATAATAAGAAAATATGGAATTGGTTTTTGTAAGGTTGAAACACAAATGCTTATCGTTCATAGATAGATAAGGTACTTCAGTGGTATTGCCCAAATAAATATATTATGAGTTGCCTATCTGATAGGTCCTTAGTGTGTCGAGCAAGACATACCGCAGTGGGTCAGATAAAGAAAATACGAACGTTGCATGGGTGGGATGGGAGGAAGATTAATATTTTTTTGTAATTCGAATTTTCTATACCTGGATAAGCCGTTCCCTATTCCGGACTGGGCAATTGGGCATGCGTCGTACTTGCACATCAAAACTGTGAGTTGTATTGCATGCATTCTAGGGAGAATCACATGCTTCTTTTAAATTCTTCGGCCCTAGAGCGTTTCATAGGATGCCCTGTGGCCGAAGGCTACAATTTTAACAATTTTATTATTATTCGTAGGTCTCGCCTTATTCCCTTGTCTCACTCAGTCATCACTCCGTTACCGCTCTCCATCGAGTGTTTTTTTTTTCTATTAGCTAAGTACCACAGCCAAGTACATACATAGATACTAATCACGTCTTTATCCTTCACAAGGTAGACAGAGCCCATTTCTGCTTTTTATTAATTTTTCATGTACCTACTTCTTCGAATAGTTCTGCGGCGAATTCCTACGTTGCGCGGTGCGCCATAGTACGTACAAGCCTTGGAATTAGAAGTAAAACAAGTGGTACTTATGCATTCAACAATAATATATTAACGTCTATGAATAAAGCTAATATCGCAGTCTACAAAGTCGAGGGGCAGACCGGTGCCTGCACGAAAAGCTGTGTGTGCTTGATGAGCAGGAACATAGCGAGGGAGCCGCCGGCCGAGCCCAGCTGCGACGCCACGCCGCACGCGCGCATGCCGCGCGCGCCGCCGCGCCGCCCGCGCTCCAACGTCCACATGCGCGCGTACGACAGCACCGCAGTCGCTACCACCCATGACAATACCTGCAACAAAGAAAGAAAAATAAATTTTTGGTGCTTGGAATGTACTTTCTTATACATCGTGTTAATGAAAGAACGCAAAACCTCTCATAAGCCTCAGCCCATGTAACTGAACAAATTTTGTTCAACAACTTTCACGAAATCCAAAAAAAAAACGGGTTTTTATACAAATTGATTCGATCAGCTAAACAGTTAGTATGAAAATTCAAATATACTTTTTTTAATTTCGTGAAAGTTGTTGAAGAAAAGTTGTTCAGTTACATGGGCTGAGGTACCATCTGAGAGGTTTTGCGTTCTTTCATTAACACGATGTATAGATAATCTGACTTAAAACCATGTTGTGTCTCTTTCCCTCTTATCGGCATTTACTGTTGCAAGAATGAGACTTCGCCAAACGTCAAAAGTAAAAATGTTACCTGCGACAAAATAATAATGTTGCTATCATCGACATGAATATATAGACTCGGCGTCTTCCTACACGGCCATGTCCCAGATTCGATTATTCATTCATTCTTCATTCTCATAGACTAAACACGAGAGTAGTACAGAAAGGTCAATATATTTTTACCTACCTACGAGTACGTGGTTCAAATTAAATCCTACATATATTTTAACAAACGCGAATTTTGGTAAGTATGGCTGGATGTACGGATGGGTGTATGGATGGTTGTATGGTTATATAGATTTTTAGATTGTAAACCCACGACTAGCTTTTACGATCTTCACGGAAGGGGAGGCGGCTGCATTCTTAATGTGTTTTGACGTGACAACGTCTTAAATTAGGTTGCGGCTGGGAGTCACTTATGAAAAAGTGTAACGCTCGGTAACGTTACGATGAGTCACCGAACGAGAGAGAGGCCCGCCGAATGCCTTGCGTCTCTCTCCCACTCAACTATGATCGGTCTGCCGCCGTTGTCACGTAAAATCTTCGCCCGTAAAACCGACTTTACAGGCAACCATTTTTTTTTTCTTTGTTTTTTTTTCTTATCATATTTATAAAGGTAAAAGTTAAACTGCACATATCTGTTTCATTGGTAACCTTTTATTATTCTTACTTAAATTCTTTATGTAATGTTTTGCACTAGAAGAAAGTGATTTCTTGTACTTGTATACCTATTAGTTTTTTTTTCTTTGTTAGCTATCTATGTATTTAATGTATTATATAATCATACACGTATGCTGCGCAATTGGGCGCCAAAAATCCGCCATTATGCTTTCCAAAAATTTTAATATAGCCTATGACTACTACTAGTATTTATTCTGTGCTATGACACTCAAGTGATTAAGATGAATCTAACCACATATAATTTATCAAAATCTATTTAGCCGTGTAGTAGTTACGAGGAAACAGAATTATAGGGACAAACATAATAAAACATCAAAAATGTGTAAGCAGCCATCTTGGATCCAAAATCTGATAGTAGTTTCAAGTTGCGCGGGGCACCTCAAAGGGCTCAGAAATTTTGTAGGTTTTTGTAACAGAATGTAGGGGTACAGCCCCCACATACAAAACTTTTGAGGCCTCGGAGGTTCTAGTGAGACGTTATGAGATGTGACTTAATTTTATAAAGGATTTATAGGATTTTAGGAAACTTTTGTAAAGCATTTATAGCATATGTAAATAAAAATTATAAATATAAACATTTTTAAACGTTTTACAAACATTAATAACTGAGTAGCAAACAAATAGTTTTTCGATGCATCCATGAAGAAAGTGAAATGTAGGCATATTTATGATGTCTACATTTCACTTCTGTTTTGTTAGTCTATGACGAATTATTCAATCGGTTGACAGATCATTCACTCACTTCATACATCATGGCAGCCGAAATTTGGCAGTCCGTATTTAATTTTCAATCAATGAAATCTAGTTACTTACCGATGGAAAGTTATTCCTTTATATTTTGCTTTATTCTTTGAATTACTAGTTCAGTATCTCAACACACACCAAGGCATTTTTGACTAAGTTGACAGTGTTTTCTTTAATGAATCGTGGAGTGTATTATGCGCGTATTGCTAGCGAGTGACTAATGTGAGATGAACAGTGATAGCCTATGATGAATAGAACACTACTGTTGTATGTGGCGTCTTCTCTAGTACGTAAGTACATAGATCTCGTTGGTTGCTATACGACAAAATATGAATGACATTGTCTCATTGCCTTTATTAGTTTAGGTGACTTTTCTATTTAGAAGCGACGTGTATGACGCAACTAAAATAGAAAAATCCTGGCGTCATACGCGCACAAAAAAAATTACAACTTTTGAAACGACATCGCGGAATCTATTTACCTTCAATCTCTCTGGGTGCAATACTTTACAATAGTTTCTTCTTGTAATGTAAGAGCTTACTCTTGTGGGTGGAGTTAAATGGAGATGTCTCCATTCCTCTCTTCTCTTTTTTAATGCCCTGGTAGGACCTTAATCCTATTTTTTCTTTAATTTTATAAAAGTACTATACTTAAATTACTTAATAAAATCCTAAGAGCAGTGCGCTTTTTGGCTTGGAATATAACCACTCCAACCAAAAAAGTCGGAAAGCATATCCCTAAATAAATAAACATATAAAAATAAAGCTCACCACTAAAACTCCTCCACTGGGGTATTCGAGTAAGGGCGGCGCTGGCCTGACCAGCGCCGTGGTGAGGATGTAGGTGAAGGGCAGCGCAGCCAATGCCATCCCCGCGGCCAGGACGCGCGGCGCAGCCGGCGCCAGCCACACGCCCGCCAGGCATGCCAGCGGGTTGGCCATCGTGCTCAGCGCCACCGACAAGTGGTACGCCCGGACGCCGTACGGCCGGCACGAGTACGGTTGTATGGAAGGCAGCACGCCGATCGCCAGCACGTTGAGACACGTCGCGACCGCCAGCAGAGCCAACCAGCGCGGCGCCGTCAGCGACAACGGCCGCACCGCCTCATCATCTTTGTCGCGCGCCACTGTCGACACCCGCTCCGACACGAACAGTCTGCTTTTATCTATGAGCAGGAAGCTCAGCACGCTGGCGACGGCCAGCCCGCCCAGCACCAGCAGGAAGGCGGTGGGCCCGAACCGCGGCGGAGGATGAACCGCCACCAGCGTGGAGTTATCAGCCGACGGCACGCACACCGGTTCCCCGCCGACGCCTTGCACCAGCGCCAGCACGCTCGGGAGGAACCCGCTCAAGCCCTCCCCCACTAAGTACGTAGTCAGGTATATATCTCTATAATGTCTTAAATACGGATAGAACAGAACTGAGCTCGTACAACCCACTAGTCCAGAGAAGAAAGTCGCTGTGAGGAACGCTACGGAGCGTTCTGAACCAAATATCACTGCTGTCTGAGGGTATGCGAACGAGTTGGTGATTATTGAAGTAGCGGCTATGAGCAGCAGCGCCAGGATGCAGAGGGAGTCTGAGAGCCTCGGTAGCAAGCGGTGTAGGGCGCCGTACAGCAGCATGCCTACGTTGGCTGCCTGCACGGCCACGGTCATGGCCGCCGCGAGCTCCCACCGCTCCGGCAGCTGCTCCACGAGCAGCGGCAGCTGCACGAAGAAGCCGTTGACCCCGATCCAGGGGCTAAGCCCCCAGCAGGCCATCATTACGTCCAGCAGCACCCGCCGCTTCGTGTTCAGCATCTTGACGGCGTCCTCGCCCTGTGCCAAGCACGGTGACAGCTCGTTCGGGTCGCTCACCCTGCGCACACAGTTAGCTACTAGTGGTACACAGTGTAAAACATTTCCTGGTCTGATAGGGACCCAACCTAAAAATGCCTACTTCGACAAATAATAAAAGAGATATAGCATTTGATAACTTGATGATTAAATCGTCAGCGTAAATATCTTGACCATTGAAGATATCTTGGGACCTGTTCCTATATTACCCCAAAATTGTAATTAGTAGTATTGTATGGCGTGGCGAATCGTGGCGACTTGTTCTTAGACGGGCAGCATAGCGTGTTTTAAATAAAACACAGTGAAATATTCGTTGAGTCGAGAGCGAACAAAGGCCCGGACCCGTGCTCGACGATATTTCGCTGTGTTTTATTTATTATATTTACAAATAATTTTTTGTGTAGCGAAATTTACTAGTCATTTAGATTATACATTTTTTGGTAAATTTTTCATATAAAAAGGTGATTGTTTAAAGTAGTAATATCTTTTTTAAAGGTAAATTTAGGCAAATTCTAAATTTGCCTATGGTATGTTTGTGATTTTTTTTTCTATAGAGCCAAACATGCTTAATCGTGTTTTGGATATTGTGGGTGTCTGTAGAAAAGCCTTAAGGCCGTACCTGAATTTTCCGGGGTCCAGTGCTGCCCTCATTTAATAAGTCATTTAATAAATCATTTCGAAGAAAACGGAGACATCATTTAAAATTTTGCAACTACCAAGTCCTAGATAACCCTTCATAGTATTCTATGAACTACTGTTTAGAATTTAAAGTGAGAACGTTAAGCTTTACTACGCACAATTGCGAAAAACGGCCACTTTTGGCTAATGTGCGTAGTAAAGCTTAACGTTCTCATTATAAACTGTAAACAGTAGTTCATAAAATACTTTAAAGGGTTATCTAGGACTTGGTAGTTGCAAAATTTTAAATAATGTCTCCGTTTTCTTTGAAATGATTTATTTTTAATGGGGGCAGCACTGGACCCCGGAAAATTTAGGTACGGCCTTAAGATTCTTATGTAAAATTTTTGAGAAATAAACTTTAGCAGTTTATTAATAGTGATTTTTCAAAAACACATCGCCGTCTATCGCTCCAAGGACTACAGCTGGCATACTTTCTATGACGAAAGGAAACAATGCGCTTATCAGCAAATATTTACATAATATTTGCTGGATACCGTACAAACAAGCGCCTACATAAGACAGTAAACTTCCTTTTTCATAAGCGGTCAAACAACAATGATTGCGAAGTGTCAACAACGTATGTAATTAATGTGTTGTGTGTACTACCCTCAGGTACTGATCCAAAGCCACAGTGACCAGATTTTTATCATTAAAAGGAAATAAAAATGAATTATTGCCTGATTATTACTTACTCCCCTTCATTACCACCGTAAAATATGGTAGATGAATTCTGATCTTAGTCATAATTTACCGTTATCGACTCATTTATTCAAAACAGGAAAAATATGATTGTTATTTTTCAACACACACTTAAGTATGACACACACACAACGTATTTTCCTACTCTATATTTCGAATTTCCATTATTGTTTTACCAAATATACCTAGGTACAATATATTTTAAAGCCATCAATTCGCTTTTCATTACTAATCTGCTAAAACACTAGAACAATATAATTTATTACTGGCTGATTCCTTTTTTTTATATTAAAACATTTTTTTTTTTAATTTTATGTAAATACTTTTTTTTTATAATACTTTAGCTATCAATAAATTTAATAAAATAAACACAAAAAGTTATTTCGAACAAGTGACTGATTCACAACATGCATACGTGCGAGAAAATTCTTTGAACCGTACTGTAAGTGAAGCTTTTTGTTCCAAGTTACGAGGATGAATTGAGAAAATTCCCGTCGAGTATATGGAGTGAGATTCTAGTAGAAAGTTATTCCGTCCACTATTTCTGATTGTCAAGAATAATGGATATGATGCGCGAAAATGCTTAAGTCCTTGGGATAGAAAGAAGTTGTCATCGCCTACCACAGGGTTGGGCTTCATCTGGATGCACGGAACAGCACTTTCCTATGCTTCTATCCGTTTCTGTCGCTCAGAACCGTCATTTGCTAGATCGAGAAAGATACCGGGAATGTGGCTGCTTCGCCGATTTCGCGGCATTCCCGCTCTCTTTCTGTAGATGTAGCCCAACCCTAAGTCTTGAAACTACGTCAAGCCACAGAATAAATACTGGTCAAAGAAATTGTATACAAATCTAGAATGCTTACGAAATGACAAAGCCGTTCCCAAAAATTATACCTAAAGTTATAGCTCTCCCCTTCTACTTTATTGCACTGACAGTTTGCGGGAAAGGGACGCCTATAACTTTAGGTACATTTTTTGGGAACGTTAGGTATTTTATTCGTAGTTATTCTAGATAGTATTATAAATTCTTTGATACTGGTCAAGCGGACGCCCGCGACGGGTTCAGTCCGTCTCTATCACAAATCACAAAGCGATAGAGATAGCTGAAACAGTCACGGATCACGTGACTCTGTCGCACGTAGGGTTTGTGACAGAGACGGACTGAACCCGTCCCGGGTCTCCGCTTAACGCAGTCACTGGTATGACTCTCCATTGATTCAGAGTAACATATATACCTACTACTACTACAAACGAAACAATTTATCTGTACACACGTCGATGTGTGAGTTTTATACTTAGGGTCGCACCGCAGAATTATTTTAATACTTACCTACTAACGAGTTCGACATATTTACGATTATATTTTTCCATACCGGAAGATTTGCGAACACTATGACGTAAAAAATATTCTGTTTTATATGTATTAAATGTTACAGAAAAGTCGGAAACAGCTACGTAATATCACTTCACAAATATTTTTCATTATGTCCATTGTCCATTTCACCTATAGTTTACTTTACTGACTATTATTGAGTCATTTATATTGTAACGCACTAATTTCACTAATTCACTATTGTAATATAGTAATTTGCATATTCGGCGCAAAACTATACGGTAATTATATGAATAAATTCAATAAAAATAAACAAATGTTTATAACGATTCACGCTTACACACAGCATGTCAAGTTGTCATTGTCAACAATGGCATTTAGCACTATAACCCGCGGAAATCCAGTTGGCATCTGCGTGTATATGATTACCTGTAAGCGAGGAGCCTATCTAACATTACCGGATTGCTTATTAGCAATCCGGTAATGTTACAATCTCGCTCTTGTGTATCTCCCGCCAATGCGAGAGAGCGAGAAGGGTATATATATCAAGATGGTTGCTGGGTAATAACGTGAAATTATATTGTTGCTTTGCTTACCTGTTTTCATCATTTGGAAATGTATGAAATATACGTTCTTTAGAGTATTGGGTGGATAAACAATTATTATACGCGCACCTTCTCACCATGATGGTTACTATTGGTTGACAGTTCTCAAGACAACACACGTCGCGTATTGCGTGCGGCTAGTAATTAAACCCTGGTTTGGAGCCGTCAAAGCTCACAAAGTGCGGGGGAGAGGTGCGGGGACGCCAATTTGCGAGAGACGCTGTGAGATACCATTCTGTTTGACTCTTATGTATTCTGTGACGCTATTTCAAGCCAAGCTTGGCTTTGTACTCGTATTTTTATAGCAACAAATTAAACGTCTATCCGTCAACTCCGGAAAAAATCAGACACAATAGTTAAACAATGGACGCCCGGTCGGATTCGACCGATAGGTAGTTGACGGGTTAATAACTACTGCTGATGATACTTCAAACAGGTAAATGCGACGAATTCAGCCCACCTTTGTCACACGCATGGTTTGTAAATACGACGGCACTATCTCTCACGCGCTTGAGGCATGAGAATACATGCCGCAAGCAAGATGGTATGGTATACACGGATTAGTTACACGCCTGATCCCAAAACTAAAAAAAAAAATTTTACCATAAATTCGGAACTCATGAACTGATTTGGATGTATAGATAGGGTTAGAATAGAAACCTTACATTACACCATACCAAGTGTATGCCGCGGCCAAATATTTTTTTTGACGTGACAACGTCAATTGGTTAGCCGGGTGACACTTCAAGAAACTTCGTTACGCTCCGCTCACGTTATGCGCTCACAATGAGAGCGAGTGAGAGGCACGCGTCCCTTCCACTCGGGCATGGTTAGCCCACCTAAGAGCGAGAGAGACAGACATAAAAAGACTTGTCACGTAAAACTTTCGCCCGTATACCGACTTTACAGGCAACCAATTTTTTTAATCAAGAGGGCAATTGTGTTTTTTTGTTTAATAAAAATAACTTATTTAGCATCTATAGGGTGTTTGCGACCATGGTACAAGAATATAGGGTATTCTCTCCCGCGGTGACCCAATACTATGCCACGAATATCACAATAAGTGTTACCAGTTGCCACTGATTGTTCTTTTTTAGTACTTAGGTAAATTTAAGTACTTTTTCAATTAGTTAATGAATATAAAATAATAAATAACTGGACTGTTTCGTATATCGAATGAATTATTAGTTCATAATTGGTTTGTTAAGTTAAAAATGCATTTTGCTCGGGTAATTTTATCACACACAGTCAAAGTGTCAACATTCCCAACTGATGACGTATTCTTGGGCTAATCACCCGCCCAGCCCAGCTGTCATGGAAAGAGAATACCACGCGAAGAATATTATTGTACCATGTATGCGACCTACCTGTCAAGAAGCGGCATATTGGTGTGCAGGGAGAGTTGCGCCGGCGCCGCCCGTCATCAGTTCCCGACGCCGCCGGCCGCGCCCGTGACCAACTGTCTGATACTGCCAGCAAGCCGACGTTACTGCATTAGCATTTAGCTAAATCAAAACCCTCACATATTTTTAAAATACAACTCTAGTTGCTTAATCGACACGAGCTTAGTTATAATCTATGCGTTTAGACAATTTTTCAGTCATTGGTAGACCCACAGAACTAGATTTTTTTATTTTAAATCTATGGGTAGAGTCTCACACTAAATTACTGGAAACAATTTTGTGAAGATTTGAAGAACAGATGTCCTTGCTTAGACATGAGATGAGATACCTATGACTACTAAGGTAAGTACTTGTTTCTATGTCACTATTTTTTTGTGAAATCTTAGTAGGTACTTAAGACAATACAAGGAGTCCAGTGCTGCCCCCATTTGAAATAAATTATTTGTATGGAAACGAAGATATCATCTAAAATTTTAAGCTACTAAAACCTAGGTAACCCTTCAAACTATTTATCTTCGTTTCCTTACAAATAACTTATTTCAAATGAGGGCAGCACTGGACTCCATGTATCGTCTTAATACATATTTAGTAATAGTAAATTACAATGAAACACGACAAAAAACGAAAGCACTGTTTCAAGTAGCCTATTGCGTAAATAGTAGCGCTTACTTATGGTACATTGTCACAAATTTTCTTTAATTTTAAATAGTTATTACCTTTGTACGCAAACTGACTTTTCCGAATTCTGTTTTGCTTATAAACTCGTGCAGAGTAAGCAATGAGGTATGTTAAATAGCAATGGACCTGTCAATGAACGTTACATATCACATTCGGCGAATTTAATGATCACAGCACGTAGCTCATCAGACTGTCGGCCACCACAACAGAAACACACAAAGCAGAGCATAATGTTAACTAGACAAATGTATCAATAGTAGCCTAGAAAAAAGTCTCGGTACCTAGGATAACGCTGCGTGACGCAGTTTATTATACTTATGCTGCAACACCAGAAAAATTGATCATTAACTGATAAACTTGTGCGTATCGCATACGCTTGCCGCAGCGTTAACCCTAAAGGCTGATTTACACAGGGTCAGTGCACAAGTCAGTAGCGGCGCCAGTGCCGATTGACCTCAAAATATTCGTATGTGAATATACAAGTCAGCGCTGACTTCACACCGCTGTACTGACTTTAAAATAATTTACATTGGTTTTTTTTCGGGTCAGCGCTGACTTGTTTCGAATTCGGAGTCAGTCTCTGACTCTGTGTAAATCAGCCTTTACACCACCCTAACACCGACAATATATTATATACCAAAAGCTTTAGCACATATATACCTTCGTATATGTATTTATATATGTAAGCACAAATATTTATAGTTGCAGAATATTTAACAAAACCTTAAATATTTCAAAAACAAAACTTTATTTATTGTTATTACTTACACTATCATTACAGGTTTTCCCAATATAATAGCATATTATGAAAAAAATTTAACACACTTGCTCCAACGCTAGTCAATGGCAGTGGACTTCAGCTTGCAGCATTTCTGAACAATTAAGGCTGATTTACACAGGATCAGTGACTGACTCCGAATACGAAACAAATCAGCGCTGACCCGAAAATAACCCAATGTAAATTAATTTTAAGTCAGCACAGACTATATTCACACATACGAATATTTTGAAGTCTGTCGGCTCGGCACTGGCGGCGCCGCTACTGACTTGTGCACTGACCCTGTGTAAATGAGCCTTTACTTTTATTCATTTACTTCAGCTGATGACAACATGGGTTGGTAACGGAGCAACTACCTCACTATTGGGTGCAAATGGCTAACTTCGCTGCTAAAAGGCCGCAACAAGCGTAGAGTCGACGTCGACGGCGACCCTTGCTGATGATCGTTGAACTGCGGCGCAAGGTTGCGACTGCGCGGCGAGCAACATGCACTAGAAATTTAAGTTGGGTTGGGACCTAATTTCGATGGAGATAAGCTGGATGGACGAGATACTCGTAGGCAATTCCTTTTGGAACTACGAAATCGTTTCTCTGGTCTGATGTGGATATAGAAGAACAGTGGAACTGAATCAGTCTAGAAAGGAACCAGCATTTCTATTAGGTCACCTCAAAAAAAAAAAGCGCGACGGTTGCACCCAGTGTTGGGAAATGCACAATAATTATTGTATTCTTACAATAATTTTGGATACGAAATGAAAGTGTACCATAAAACATAGCACATAGCGATCGGACATATTTGCACCCCCCCCCCCCCCCCCCTCCTGTCGCATAAGTAAGTAGGCATGGGGAGGCAAAAATGTAGAATAAAAAAGTAAAAGTCGATAATGAAAGGTCCTGGAAACCCCGAACGACGCCAAGCAATCAAACCTTAAGGAACAGTAAAGCTGATGCTCAGGAGCATCTGTCGCTATGTAAGGATCTAAAAATTGATAGATTGATTTATTCTTGAACTGTTCATTACTCGTTACACTAGCTTTTAAACATAAAATAGAAATATTTGTATCTTAAGTGAACTATGTTCTTTGTGAGAAATAAAGATTCTTTAAACCTAAAATGGAAACCTCATCTTCAGAAAGACAGCTAGAACTTTGACGCGAAACAAAATACATACATGTATTTCGTTACATTAATAAGCTATTCATTAAAATTTAAACATCAATAATACTGAAGCTTTTGAAATAATAATAAAAATCGAACATGGAAAAATCTAAGCTTCTATCTACATTCAATGCTGTCAAGCAACTCCGGACATAGTTTACACTTTGATGGGTGACAACAAGGGGCATAAATGTATATCAAACTCTTATGTGCTGGCTCACCCTGCCCTGTGCTTCAGAAATCAATTGTCTACTATCATGCAACAATCTGCAGTCTTGTAAGTATGTAGGTATCAATGCTGATTGTCAATTGGTTTCAATTTACTGGTGATTTCATCATTCTGGTTTTATTTGAGTCGTCACTCTAGAAATAGCAAACACATGCATACATTTTACATGTTTTTAGCAAAGTCAAAGAATGTTTACTTTCGTAATGCATATTGGACAAACGTTTTTTGTTCAGTATTGTTGTTTTATTATGATGCTTGATATACGTAATCGCTAATGATGCGTACACCCGCTGGGCTGTCAAACTCCCCTAATGTTGATATTAAGGCTAAATATGTATTTAAAAATATATTCTACCTACTACTTATGTGCGAGGTGCAGTCCCAATGGATTAGGTGGCATGTGCAGGGTTACAACCTGAAACCACAAAATGGGTTTCAGTGGTGGTTTATTTATAAGTAGATAAAGGTATAAGCTAAAAAAACTGTGTTATAGTTATAATATAAGTAATGTTTATGACATAACCATGACTAAATGGTAAAAATTATATATACAGGATGATTTTAAACCTCATAAGTAGATATATTCGTATGTCAATAAGAAAAGTACTCTTCAAGCAAAATAAAAAATACATATTCTTTCATAAATAACTTTTAATAATAAATTTTTTTATTTTTTTTTTTTAGTTTCATAATAAAAACCGATTTATTTTTTTAGTTTCGTAATAAAAACCGAAGATATCAACCGATTGCATACCAAAAGTCTTTCTCATTTGAATGGTACAACCCGCTACCGGGCTCGTGGCGGGCGGCGGCGGCCGGTGAGCGGGGAGGGCAACGGCCGCGCGTATAGTAAAGTCAGTAAGTTAGCCATATATTAGACATTTGGGAGAATTTTTTTCACAAAAAATAGTCTTTTTTCTAACAGTTTTGTGTTTTATTAACGAATTATAAAAAAGATTTCAATATGTGGTGCAAAATCAACCTGTATATAGGGCAGCATGAATTTCTACATTTCATGGATGTAGTTAGATGCATGGACACAGTTGTGCCATGCATTTTGTGCAGAATTGTTTATATTTTTTCAACTGACAGACTTTGTTAGAAGAAGCAGCTAGATATCAAGACATGCCTTTTTTTATTGTTTTATTTATTAGGTACACCAACAGGTTACATGACCAAAACTTACAATTATCGTTTTACATATGTACTAGCATGCAACCCAATTACAGGTGAACACAACATTCTTAAAATAATTAAAGCAGTAGTAATAGGTATAATTAAGTATTAAGTATAAATATTGAAATTGAAATTTTGTAGCTAATCAAAATTTATGAATGTGAATATTTAAATAAAATATTATAAATATATTGAAATAAACTAACATGCATTGTCGTTTAGGTGGGATGACTGTATTTTAGATTTAAAGTATAAAAAGACTTGCGGTAAGCAAAACATTAAGCAAGTGACCAAAGCGAGCTAGTTCCAAACCTTGTGACAGAATACATCTTGGGAAGAAAAGGGTTAAAACTTCCCTTGTGGACCATGGATTTGGAAGTTTTTTTTTTGACAGTATTAAGTAGTCCATTTGGAAGTTATTTTTTTAGATAGTACTAATAAACAAAGTTTTTTGCGAATTTTCAAGAACCATAGAATTAAAAAAAAACCACATGAACACTGTTGGCGACTCAAATTTATTTTTATGTAAAAAGTTAACGTAAATAAATAATACAGCAAAAATTTATTGCTATTTACCAGCTCGTAAACAAATTTTAAAAAATTGTATCTTGTGAACTGTGAATTTCTGCAAATCAAAACTTAGCAAAAAGCTTTACGTTTATTAGTACTATCTATAAAAAGTGTACCTCCCTGACTGTCCCTAATGGAAATTTTTGCAGAGGGCAGGGGTACCCCTGCCTCCTTTTTCTGCCATCCAACCTATGTTTAGCTTACTGGGATGACATGCTTTTTGTACCATTTTTACAACATTTATATCTCAAAAACTATAAATTTCTGCACAAAATGGATAGCACTTCTGTATATAAGTAGGCCTAATTACTGATATGTCGAAATTCGTTCCGTAATATAAAATCTAACCCAAAAACCGAACGATTTTATAATTTTAACAAAAGGTATCTGAGAAAACCTAGACAAAGACCCATAAAAAAGAGTGATCAGGTTAAACGAACTAAATGTAGAATGCAGACAATTTAAAGAAACGTCAATTGAGTAATTTATTTCAAGGAACTTACCTGATTTCCATTCCTCTATTACTTTACTTCGTAAGTTCAGACTTTGAGACGTGTGTAACAATTTACAAACTTACATCACCACTAAACATTTACGATAACTACCATAGTCTTGTCCTTTATAAACTAAGTACTTGGTTGCTAAATTATTTAATTACACTATGAGACAAGACACGTTAACATTTATCACCCTAAACGAACTATATGAAAGAAAATGTAAAAATTTGCAACAAATCCAAGCAGACAGAGCACGTATTAGATTGACAGTTGAGTTGACTGACAGCCAGGTTCAGTCAGCTGACGTTGGGTAGAAGGTTGAAGACAGTACTGACACTTGTACTGACATTGACATTTGAGTATTTTACGGCCAACGACCTACAATTTTACGGCTTTGGATAAGAAATATAGGGCATGCACACATCTCATCCGATTTGACCCGACCCACCCGACCCAATACGTGAGGGAGAGGGGGTCTGGCTCGGCGCCTCGGTAAATATCACGTAATTTCTGGTCGGTGCGGTCCACGATTAGTGATGTGCCGTTCCCGGGAACGTTCGCAAATTCCCCGGGAACGTTCCCGTATTTCTAGGGAATGTTACGGAATATTGGATATATGTATTTGTATTATAACCATATCAAGTGATGCATTTACGTTAGTAAAATATATTTACACTACCTACAGTGATATAAAATATGTCTGATAAATAAAATTACAACTTTCTTTCAGTGACATTTCCATTTTTGGGAACATTCCCGGGAACGTTCCCGGAAATCTGGGGAACGGGAACGGCACATTACTATCCACGATATAGGTATCTTTCACACGCAGTTAGATAATTAATCTATACTAATATTATAAAGCTGAAGAGTTTGTTTGTTTGTTTGTTTGTTTGTTTGTTTGTTTGTTTGTTTGTTTGTTTGAACGCGCTAATCTCCGAAACTACTGGTTCGAATTGAATAATTCTTTTTGTGTTGGATAGTCCAGTTATCGAGGAAGGCTATAGGCTATATAACATCACGCTACGACCAATAGGAGCAAAGATATAGTGGTAAATGTGTAAAAAACGGGAGAAATTATTTCATCTTTGAAGCCTTCCGTTGCGTGCGCCGTGAAAACGGTTCAAGATACACAAAAAATATGTATTAAAGAATAATAGCTCTTTTAATGATCTAAAAAACAGTCCGCGATAGTATATGTCTATCTTTTAAGATTAACTCACAAAAACCGTTTTTATGGTACCTAATTTGGTCGAAATAATTTGTTTAAGTTGTATCAACATATTAATATTAATCTTTATTCAAATAAATATGTTGTTGGTTAAGAGTACTTCATCTATACTAATATTATAAAGCGGAAGAGTTTGTTTGTTTGTTTAAACGCTCTAATCTCAGGAACTAATGGTCCGATTTGAAAAATTCTTTTTTTGTTGGGTAGCCCATTTATAGAGGAAAGCTTTAGGCTATATAACATTACGTTCCGACAACCAGGCACAGCCGGGCACAGCTAGTAATTACATAATTCCCTTTTTTAAAAACCCCCTCATAGGTTACAGGACTTACAGGTACATAGTCGTTATGAACGAAATAAGTTTTTTTTATTTTCCGCAACCCAAAAAAAATCCGATTATCGAATTTCAGCTAGTCGCATGCAGTTTTTTTTAACTTGAACGAACGTGCTCGTGGTACGTATTTTAGTGCCCACACTATCCGCTAGGGGCGCTAGCTATAGAATTCCAGAATAATTTACTACAGATGCTACTATTCTAAAGCCTTTCCCACACTGGCGCGGCCTGCGGTAGCGGCCATAGGCAAGCGGCTTAGGCCGCGATCTTTTATTCACACATATGCGGTAGCAGTGGCGGCCTGAAATGCCATTGCCTTTGCATTCTTCATCATGAACGGACGTCACAATCAATTACAAGACGGAGGTTTTGTAACTTTGCTTTTGTTTGCGCTTTTCGAGGATGAGCAGGAGAGGTGCCTAATTTTATTTCTGGCCTGTGTTGCTTTTTTTATTAATATTATTTTAACGACTTAACTAAATAATTTTAGGCGAAGGGAATAAGTTACCGAAATTAACCTGGAAAGGAAGCAAGATGGAGAATATTGGACTTTGTATCCAATGCTGCGACGTAATGAAGATAGATTTTAAATCTAGTTTAGGATGTGCATGTTGTGATTTGACGATATTTAAAAAAATATCGAAAAAGAAATCCAAAAGCAACATACAAATTGGAGAGAGATTAGTGCAGAAGAGCGATTAGTAGTTACTTTGAGGTAATGATGTAAAAGAAAAATCCAAAACGTTTTCAAAATTTTCAGTATTTGACGATTCGTGTGCCTTTTTTATTTAAACACTCGCGGCTGGTTGTGACAAATAACAACTGTCCGCGTGCAGGCCGCCACCGCGGCCGCGCTGAGACACACTCAGGCGCGGTGGCGGACCGAGCAGGGCTTGCGGCCGCGGCCAGTCGTGGGACTCGTGGGCAGGCCGCGCGGCTAGCCGCGTGTATTTGAAATGTTTCTTACACTATAAAGCAATACAACTGGCCGCGACTGCGGCCGCTACCGCAGGCAGCGTCAGTGTGGGAAAGGCTTAAGCGTCTACGGCATCGGCAGTGTTTCCCAAATAGTTTTGTGCCATGGCCATAATTTTCACCTCGTGAGCCATTCAATATTTTTAACCCAACCCCGCGCTGGTTACATTAGTAAAATAATACACATTTATTGATATTAGAAGTATGTTTATACATATAACGACGTACACGTATATATTACTATTATATATATATTTTTTACTATACGAGTTTAATTATGCACCTATTTGGTGTGAAGTATGGAGCTGTCGCTCATTTTTTCAATCGATACCTAGTAGGAGTTATTTTTAAAAACAAGGCAGGAATGCTGTGACCCGGGATTTCATTTGTACTCGTATGGGCGCAGTACCGGGTCGCAACACTCGCGACCCACCAAATGAGAAACGCTGATGTACGGTAAGCCAAAACTCCCGGTTCTACTGGCAGCCATAGCTGTGACCATAGTATAGCCATAGCGAAATTCCAATAATTAAAAAATGCGGCCAAGTGCGAGTCGGACTCGCCCATGAAAGCAACATTTTACGATTTAAGACGTATTAAAAAAAACTACTTACTAGATCTCGTTCAAACGAATTTTCGGTGGAAGTTTGCATGGTAATGTACATCATATATTTTTTAAAATTTTATCATTTTCTTATTTTAGAAGTTACAGGGAGGGGGGACCAATATTTTACCACTTTGGAAGTCTCTAGCGCAAACTATTCAGTTTAGAAAAAAATGATATTAGAAACCTCAATATCTTTTTTGCAGACCTATCCATAGATATCCCACACGCATGAGTATGATGAAAAAAAATTTTTCGAGTTTCAGGTCTAAGTATGGGGAGCCCCCAAAATTTATTGTTTTTTTCTATTTTTGTGTAAAAATCTAAATGCAGTTCACAGAATACATCTACTTACCAAGTTTCAATTGTAGTCCTTATAGTTTCGGATAAAAGTGGCTGTGACATACGGACAGACAGACAAACATGACGAATCCAAAGGGTTCCGTTTTTTGCCATTTAGCTACGGAACTCTAAAAATGACTCGCATTTCTTCCACAGCTATTTGGCGAAAGTACATTGATTCTCGCTCTTCGTTGGCCTCGTGAAAATTACTTGTGGGGTAACATGCGAGGGGGGGGGGGGGGGAGGGAAGTGATTCGCCCATCGTGGGTCTTGTTTCAACGGTTTAGAGTGGATAAATCAGGTTGTTCCACAATCATCGCATAGAGAACAAAAAAAATCTCTATGGAGAGACACAACTCACATGGGTCCCGTGGCGTGGATTCAAAATAAATATTCTACGAATGCAAGTATTACTTATTCCATCTCCAAGTTCTATTTAGTTTTAGTGAATCTAGACTGCTGACGTTCTATTTCGTCTTATTGCTCATCGCCGCGAGCATTCGCCTGTAATAACATTTTAAATTCGAAAACCGCTCGGCCACCACCGTTGCCATTATAAAATAAGTTCTGTTTCTACAGATTATCAGCTTGACTGTATAATACAGGGAGACGAGTAAAACAAACATATTTCGACATCTAGAAATCGAAATTACAATGCATTTAGTCTACAAGTTTATTTTAACAACACTTCATATTATAATCCCATTGTTAGAATGTGTCGCCAATATAATGAAATCCTGGTCTCCAATAGAGACATAGATATTTACAACCACTCATTGCACAAGTTCCGGCGGCAAATAATCATTCACCTCATCAAGCAAACGAATTAATTAATGTTTTCTGTCTTTTTCATGTTTATATTTTCTCTTTCTCTTTTAATATTTTACCTCTATAAAAAATAATGTTAGAATCTAGCGCCCCTATTAATGATTTGTTAATAGACTTTTTAGGCATACATATTTATGGAAAACAATCAAGAACAACACATAAAAACCTAATGTACTTACCAAAATATGGTTGTTATCTGTTTTGTGTGCTAATAAAGAAATGAAATGAAATGAAACGACAAATATCTTAGTTCTGTTTCTACAGTTATCAGTCGGACTGTATAAAGGTAGGATCTCATCCATCAGCACGGAACAGCATTTTCTATGCTGCTATCCTTTTTTGTCGCTCAGAAGGGTCATTTGCTAGAGCGAGAGAGAGCGACGGAACGCTTCAGCACCGGCCGTGCTGCAGCGTTCCGTCGCTTTGTATAATACAGGGAGACAAGTAAAACAAACATATTTCGACAAGTATTTTAATTTAAAATTTCAAAAAGCAAATACAATCTCCGCATGACTCGTCTCATAAAGCTTTACACGTAAAGTATTATCTTTAATAGTACAATAATTAATAAATATAACAAACAGTGATTGAAGTACTCCGGCGCTAATGAAAGAGCTGTGTTCGGGCGCAGGCGGCGTCGGTGCCGCGTCACTATCGCGTCGCGTCGCGCGCGCTCGCCGCGAGCGCGTCGCCGGCGCGGGCCGCTGCTTACTTATCCTTCTCGCTTTCTGACTTCCTGCCGAGCGGCACCGCCGCCCGAACTCTGCAAAAACAAGACAAAACACGTTTAATATTACTGAAGCCTACGAGGTATTTCAGGGATCTGCATAGAGGCAAACCACCGATGCACTGAAATGTGACATTCAAGCCGCCTTATATATGGCCGATTAGCCTGAAAAACTAACAGAAACAGAGAAATTAAATTGTGATGGCCCCGTCGTGAAGAAAGGAGTAGACAATATTAGATTACTATAAAGAAATGAGAGCAATGTCATCTACTGAGAAGCTGATTACTTGCTGAAGGTGATATAAAGTAGTGCACTTGATGACATATTCATTCATACTGTAATAAAAAGGGCATCTGAGAAGTGTTTGATTTCAAATGTTTCGAAAGTATTTCACCTATACCCCTGAGACCCTTAGGGTTGGATCTCATCTATCAGCACGGAACAGCACTTTCCTATGCTGCTATCCTTTTCGGTCCCTCAGAAGCGTCATTTGCTAGAGCGAGAGAGATGAGATCCAACCCTAAGTATAGTCATGGTCTTTCAAAATACTATTTTTTAAGTACGAGTAGATGTGATACATAAATAAATCACAACTCAAGGGGAAAATTTTATGAAAAAGTTTCAGACATAGAACATGCTTTTTCGACTACTAAAGATTTCGCCACACCCGCGTAATATTATTTTTATTCTTTCCATACATTCACGTAACAAATAAAGGAAAATAACGTTTCTGATACATACAGATGTGACGTGGATCTGAGGTGCTTAAGGGTCGGCACCATGTAAACTGGGTTTGCGCGGGCAACAAGTTTGTACAGAAAGCATTTGATTTAAGCCAAATAATGTATACACATAGATAGAGGAAGAGTTGGGACAGTAGACGAAAAAAAGGATTTTTTTAAATATTTTGTAGCTTTCCTAAAAACAAGCATTGAATTTACCCAAAAACATGCAAAACGCACTTTGCGCGGGCAATAGTTATAGCTTGGGTTGAAAAGACCACTAAGAAAATTACATACCTAGTTATAGGTGAATAGACTAGCCAGTAGACGAAAACCGTATTTTTTTAATTTTCATTCAGAAAAAGTAAGATAATTGTAAAGAAACCTGAAAGAAATATTTTAGAAAATCTTGCTACAAACTGGCTTGTTTTTCTGCGTAAAGAAATATTCTAACAAGGGATTGCATCTATTTTATAAAAATAAAGGCTATTTTGAAACATTATTCTTAATATTTGCTTACAATGCAATAATAAAAAAAATAATTTTAAAAATTGGATGTTTTGCAACGTTTTTGACAAAATTCTCTGAAATGGCGGCCATATTCTTCCATACAAATTCAGTTGCCCGCCGGGCGTTCAGGAAGGAGGCCGTGTCGAATTTTTCAAAAAAATCCATTTTCGAATTACGTAAATTGCATTACAGTCTAAAATATTTCAATAAAAAACTATGTACAAACTGCCAAATTATGTCACACTTTTGCTACACTATGGTACAGTTTTGACATTTTGTTGACGTTGAAGCAAAGATGTAATGCTATCGCAGATACGGCGTCGCACATTTTTTTTTTAATTTTATTGAAAATTAAGTCAATGAAAAGAATAATTTGGTTTGATTTATTACCTATATTTTTTAATTGGTGATTAGGGTGAAAATCGGATTGGAACTTTCTCGGGTCGCGGAATCATATTAACTGTTTTTGTAATAAAAGGTGCTGTTTAATTAGGGTTTTACAATTATTTTGAGGGGTGATCAGTCTGAAATTTTGAACAACTTTTCCCCATGAATGTATATCAAAATACGAATTGACATTATGCGTAATATATCGAACCACAGGCTATACTAGATCTATACTTGGCTAGGCAGATGGACTGATAGTATAGTATAATGATATTAAAATAACAGTCAAAAAACAAAAAAAAATCTGCATTTTCATACAAAAGTGTGCAGCCGCCTGGGAAATTTGTATAGGAACCGATTTTTTTGGTGTTTTTACTGTTTTTAGGGTTTCGCTTGTCTGTCTGTCCGTAAGTCACAGCCAATTTGCTACGAAACTATTAGAATGATTTAGTTGAGATTTAGTACCTACACTTTTGTAACTTAGTGACCCAAAGATAGACGTATAACATAAATAAATGAATCGTGTGACATATCAAATGAATGAACTTTTTATGACAATTTTAAATATATATATTTTTTTTTTTCTTAGATCGGTATTTTGAAGTTATTTAAGAAAATGGGCGAAAATTGACCGCCCCTACTAAACTACTGGACCGATTCAGTTGAAATGTGGTGAACATAATGTAAATTTGTGACCCAAATACGGAAGTAAAATGTAGGTAAATTAATAAATTTAAAAAAAATGGAGCCATAGGAGATAAATGAGACATTAAAAAAAGTATTTTGTGAACTATATCGCGTAAAATATTAAATGAAAGAGCATTTTATGATAATATTAAATATATTTTTCAATTATTTTTTTAAAGTTATTTTTGAAAATAAATAATAAAAATACCCATATCTCCAAAACCACTGAACCCAAACTTTTGAAAAATATACAGTTAATAGTTCTTTACCTATAGATTACAGGAAAACCTATTATAAGATAAAAAATAAAAGGGTGCAATAGTGCTAATTACTGCTTCATTAATCAACCAATTTTTTTTGCTGTTTTCAGGTAAAGATTTCTATTTAGTGCTCTTTGTTGATTCGTTAAAAATATTGTACAAAATCAAACAGTCAAGTCATTGATTGAGCACATACAGCTGCTAATCCATAAAATTATAAATTATATATATATATATATATATATATAATTATAATTTTTACCCTCCGTACTTACATAATAAGGTGAATAGAAGTGAAAGGTGTTATGATTGCAGATGGTCGCTAAACGTATTGTTTCACAAAGAAAATTCAAATGTATACATTTTCTGTCAGTGGAACACAAAAAGTGTAGTTTTCCAAGTCACCGCTCGCGTAAAATACTATTTGATTGTATTTTTGAGAACGTCCTGTCAGCGATAAGTAATATTGATTTACGCAGAAATATCATAAATTTGTCTGTGGTTCCCTAAAATTTCAACTAAACCAAAATAAACCGGTCACGTGCCGTGACGGGCCACGTGAAGTGTAGGGTTCCGTAGTCAGTACCTACTTGTTTTATGTAACTAACAACTGCCTAACTTTAGGTCTGAAATCAGTCCATGATACTGAACAACTTTCACCAAGGAACAAACGAAATACAAAAATTATTTTTGATCTCTTACAAGATTTGGCAAAATGTAATATTTATGTAATATATGAATGAATATGTAAGGACAAATCACACTAAATAAGCTAGCCTCAAAGTAAGTTTTAAACTTGTATTATGGGATACTAACTCAATGATACGATATATTTTATGATAAATACATACATAGATAAACACCCAAGACCCAGGACAATTTGAAAAAGACCATTTTCTAACTTGCCCTGGCTGGGGCTCGAACCCAGAACCTCCGGATTAGAGGTCTAGCGTGTTAACAATTACGCCACGGAGGTCGAATGGAAAGCAAACATTTTCTTTTCATATTTAATTATGTGTTCCTTAGGAAAAGTTGTTCAGTATCATGAACTGAATCCACCTTAAATTAGTTTTAGTACAGGGAGATGTTATATACTACTGCCGTGAATTTTTTTAAGTGTCCATATACAACTGTTTAACTGACAGAGAGGGGAGACACATGATTCTACCAAAAATTTGCAATCAAAAACCAAATATTTCACAATCGGATTGCTAAAACGAAAAAGGGTGTTTATAATCGTACAATATTTTTGAAAGACCTATTCAACGACGTCTCACACTACACATTTTTTTTTTCAAGATTTTATTACCACATATCCATGCCCATGCCCAATTACAGCTTTCTAGTACTAATAGTTTATGAGTAAAACTGGGGACAGACAGACATGACGAAACTATAAGGGTTTCTTGTTTACTACGGAACCCTAAAAAGCTGCGCTGCGTCATATGCGCTTAAACAAATTTCAAAATACGAGTAATCAAAACCACTTGTGCAAATATTTCGCTCCACTTCGCATACGATAAATTCAAAAACTGATGGATGAATGACCGTGCTTTTACAGGTTAAGCAACTTCTAGCTTGGTCACAGTTAGGATGGGTGACCGTGCTTTCAATCTTAATGTTGTCCAAGTCAAATGTTGAGATTCTTATGAATAAATTTCAGTTTTCTCTACCTACATAACTTGGCAGGTATTTAAATTTCAATTGTTTTGTCGGAATTTGAACTTGGCATTTTTACATTTATGTTTTTGATGGGATAAAATAAACACCCAAGAACCAGGACAAATTAAATAAGGCCATTTACCAACTTGCCCTGGCTGGGAATCGAACCCAGAACCTCGGAGTGACGGACTAGCGCGTTAAGGAATCGCCACGGAGGTCGACTAATAAATTGAAAAAGTAATAAATTTTACGCAAGATTCGAATAATATATATATAACTTGGATTTTTTTGAAAGCGCTATATGAATTTCACATATATTCAAACTCGCTTTTTAAATAAACGTCTTGCATTCACGCACACTACTGTATTTTCGACTTTACTTTTTCTACTGATAGCCTGTCTACTGAAGTGTTAAGTACATTATAATGATATATACGTCTGCCAAGGCCTTAATTCAGAAATAATAATTCAAACAAAATAATTCTTTGATTTGATTGATTTAAAAATTTTTAATAAGTATCGCGGACTGGAAGTCTTGACGAAAAGAAAAAAGTAAGCTGTATACTAATTCTACGTTACAGTTTATGATAACCTACATCTATTGTCCCGTTTACACATTATTAACTCTATTCAACTTCATCTTGACATTTTTATCCCCCTAGCGGGAAAATTTTGCATATTTCAGAGCCAAATCCGACCACGTGGCTTTGTGCATACAGTCCTTAAAAACGTGCCTATTTAGATACCAAAAATAAATGAAGTCATATCAATAAATGAAGAATACAATATATCATTACGATCCGAACTTTCAGCGTAGTATATTCTGCAGGTGTGGCGAGACCTTTCAATAAAAGTTAACAGTCTGTCCAATAGAGCTTTTCTGTACAAAAAAAAAACATTTACATCTTACTTTTAAAGGTATATTCTTACAATAGTTATAATATGAAACATACTACATTCTCTGCCTACCCCTGTAGGAAACAGGCGTGATAGTATGTATGTATGAAACATACTCGCACGCCGATCGCGAAAGCATGATCCAGGGTAAGTAGGTACGTACTGGTTGGTACCTACCATTTTTTTTTTAAATAACGCTACTTAGCACGCACTCTTTATTTTTATTCGCTCTCCACCACGGATAATTCCCAGACGAATTTGAGCCAGACGTTGTCTTTGACAAATCAACTTTGACAATCTCTAAAATCTTTTGCTTTTTTTGTAATATCCAGGAATGTGTCTATGAAAAAAAGTTTCGCATCGTAGCATAGCAAGTTTTCGTACAAAATGATGGCGTGTATGTAAATTAATACGTTATATTGTAGGCAGTGCGGTACAGTTCACAATTTATCGACAATTTATATACTCGCGCGATAGTTTATAAACTCTCGGTTTTCACAATCATACAGTGACACATATATATATTCTGAATTTGAAAACAGGAGGTCCCCAAAAAAAATTACGTAGAAAGTAGGTTAATCTGTCCAAGGTAAAAAAAAAATTTATATGGGGAGTAACTCCTTTGGAACATCTAGCTCAACAAATAAGGTGCGTGCAAAGTATCTTTATTACACAAAAATATACAACTGTAGGTATTTACAACGTATTTGTGTCTGGGGTTGTACGTAATATCGTATTAGTAACGTAATGTACAGGAAATAATAAATGAATACAGCCAACCTCGACAGACTGTTACCTTTACGAAGTGAGTTGTACGTACCTGCAAATACGTACATACTTTAGTTACAAATACAGATATATTATCACGTCTTTATCTCTAACGGGGCAGACAGAGCCCAGAGACCAAATGCCAATTTTAGCGATAGGCACAGAAGACACTAACAGTAGAGGTATTACATACAGAACGGAATCTCCTAAGGTCCCTTGCAATATGCGTCCTCGTTTCCCGCCCCCGCACCTCTCCCCCGTTCTCGCCTTGTCGAGGGGCGAGAGCGGGCGAACACACACTGCACGGCGCACGCGGCCGCACAAGAATGGGGGAGAGGTGAGGGGGTGGGGAACGGGAACGCGACGCATATTGCGCGTACCTTAGGAGATTCCGTTCTGTATACTCTTACCGTCTTCTGTGATATGTATCTCACGAATGATAGTAGGGTGCACTCCAGTGGGGCAGGCGGCTGAGGTAGTATTCTAATACTCACTTGGCGGAGATCTCGTTGATCTTGGCGCGCGCCAGCTCGAGGTTGGCGTCCACTTGCGCCTTGTTCATTTCGTACGCCTTTGGCAGCGTGAACAGCGCTATCCAACCTGCAAACAACCACATCGCATGCGTTGACATATCAAAACATATCTACATACAAGTACCATCAAGTTTTTGAATCAATAAATATGGGTATACTAAACATACAGGGTCTAAAAAAATATACTGGAACTATTTTAAGAGGGCGCCTGATGCTGATAATCTAAATTTTGCTCCCGCTTCTACGCACACAAATTTACTCTAGCCGAAGCGAAACAGCGAGCCATGCTGGGAGGGAAGAAACGCGGCGGGTCAACGCGTTTCTGGTTTTTGACGTCTTTTTCATTTTACAAAGAATATTTAAGACTTATTTTAAAAAAAAGACATATGATGACTGCGTTATGTTAAATACAATTATAATCCAAATTTACAAGTGCAAATTATTGTATTTCTTGAATACTAGTATAATTAGTTTTAGTACCTATAATTCAGAGGTGATTTGGAGGTAACTTCGCAATTTTTTGTATCGAGAAAATTGTAAGCAATCGTGTTTTTTAAACATATGACTAGAGTTAGTCCTGAACTTTGCTGTGTTTTTATTTCAAAGTGAGTATTTCGTTAATATTGATAATATTTAAGATCGCTTTAAGTACTATCAGGGTCGTACGCGCTCTTAAGGGTGAAAGTGAGGGCAAAAGCTTAGTCAATTCAATATGGCTCAACATGCTATTCTCAGATTTAAGTGACATATATATGCAAATGTTGCTTACCAAGGATGATGAGCGTGATGCCATTGAAGCACGCGCCGACGTACGTGAGGCACCACAGCAGCACGCCGAACTTCAGCGAGTCCACCAGGTCTTCCACCAGGAATAGCCTGGAAATCAGGAGGATCCAAATCATTATACTGGAAAAACAGCTTGTGGAACAAGTTTATTTGTTAGGCACATTAAAAAACCCCCAACTGTCTAGAACGCCATCTAGTGACGAGTAGCGGAACTACCGATACGACTTGGTATCCGTAGCCACTATTTGGTAGAGAAAGCCCAGACTTTCAAGCGCTAACCCCCAATAACTTTTAAACGGCTTAACCGATTTTCATCAAACAGCTAAGAACCACCGCAAGGGAACTTGCTTTCACGTAAAAAAATCGCATTGAAATCGGAATCTAAATATAATATAATTAAGGGTCATCTCACACCGAGACGCGACGCGACGTAGAGCGCACTTTACTACACATAATGATACTTATTTCAGTGATAGCCCGCTGTGCCGCGCTGCGTAATGGCGTAATGAGCTGTCACTGAAATCTCACTCTTTTTGTCTAGTAAACATTTCTTCAAAAGTGCGCGCCACGTCGCGTCGCGTCGCGTCGCGACGCGTCTCGTGTAAACTGACCCTAATACGCATGCATTAAATGCACAAGTTTATATGTGATGAGGAAATTCGTAGAGAAATTTTTCAATCATTTTTAGTTTATATACCACCACTTGCTTCCAGAAACCTGCACACTAGTTCACTATTTTGTCGTAGTCGGGTTATTAGCTTTTTAAATCTTTTTATCGGCCTTCTAAAGTTCTGTCTTGTTATTGGCCTTCTACAGTTCAAGATTCCATCACTTTTGTTAAAAGACAACTTCTAATGGGGACCTTTTCTGGTTTTGAACTTTGCTTTTACGTAGACAAGGAGGGAGACAAAGGTTGTATGTGTTGTGGTAGTTACCTGCGCAGTTCGCTGGTTCCGGCGTTGAGGTGCGCGGTGGCGGCGGCGGCCAGGGACTGAGCGCGCTCAGCGGGCACGCTTATGTCTTTCTCCAACAGCCATCTGAAAACAACCACAAATGCTATCAGCTTCTGCATTGAGGGAAACTTTATAGTTTTAGAGTACTTATGTACTCAACAGAATAACTTACAATACAATACCCTTTATTGCACAAAAGAAAAATACAGGACATAATTATATTAAAAGCTAGGAAATTCACAAAAGGCTTAATATTGTCGCTAAGATTTTCTTCCAGGCAACCTCGCTCAAATAGAAAAAGTGATGGGAAATTAACTTCCGCATCTAAAGGTTGACAACTATGTTAATATGACCTAAATATTTAACAAACATGTTGATACTAGACTAGTAAATACGTATTTTACACATCCACATACGCATACATTCGTCAGTGTCTATTTATATACCTAATTGTTTTTTGGTAAATAACAAACATATCCCTAAAACAACTAAAGTATAACACCCAAAGTAACTTTCAAAGTGAAGAGTTGCTAGTCGAATCACTTATTGGCATTAATGATTTCTTGAGTTTTCAAGCCCATTCCCTGCCTAGAAGAAAAACAACTTCTTTGTCTAAGCGCGTTCCCGATTGCATCCTCAGCTGTGCTGCCGGAGCCCGGGGTGCGCTTTCCCGCTTTTTCTTCTCCAAATATAACATGCATGTCAATAGTCACCCAAGGATGCCAAAGACCTTGCAAAATGGAGAAGAAATAGCCGGAACAGTTTAAATAATTTGGCTAGGTATAGTTTTAGCCTGCCTGACGTCAACCCTCTTTGGGAATGTATTTGTACGAAAAGTTTTACAAGCGGTCGCCGCCCAACGTAAACCCACCTTGGCAATGCAATTGTAGCACGAGATATTTGTGCTTAGTCCTTTAGTCGCCTCTTACGACATCCACAAGAAGAGATGGTGATCCTATTCTAACCCGGAACCGCACGGGTTCCAAGAAGAAAAACAACATATTCTACGTTTTTTCCTACCTCCCAGACCAGTATACATATATGCAAGATGAATGATATGATTAACATCATCATAATTGGATAGATGACTGGGTAAAAAATAAATTATTTGGTACTGTTAAGTATATGATAAGAAAACGTCACAAATTAGTGTCACTTGTCATTGATCATATTCATTTTCAACATGATTTTAGATTAAATGCAGAAAAACTGATAATAAGAACGCTATTTGATTTTCATACGAATCCCATATAGTAGTATGTTTGTTTTGAGGTTTAGATAAGTGTCTCATTTGATCGCAAAAAAACCTCTCAGATGGTACGTCAGCCCATGAAGCTGAACAACTTTTGTACTACAACATTCCCAAAACGTCAAAAATAAAATTCATACAAATTGACTTTGTATGAAAAATCAATTATTTTTTTGGGTTTCGTGAAATTTGTAGAACAAAAGTTGTTCAGTTTCATGGGCTGAGGTACAGAGGAAATTTAAGATACCTATGCCACCTCACGTAGTGCGCGACGCGCGCGGTGGCACAGGTATCTGATGAACCGTCTGTACCATCTGAGAGGTGCATTAGTTCATGAACACGTTGTATAAATAAATGAATATGTGATGTAAATCAACGTGAGAATGACTTTCTTACTTAATGGTAAAAAGGTTAGATTCTAAATTTTGATCACGTCAAAAACAACAGGTTGACATTTCGGAAGATCATCTACGTATAATGACATCTATCTGTGTTGACGCGGACACCTGTTTACTAGAACCGGTAGGTACAGCCGACTTATGCCTTACAAAGATAAAACTATTTTCGTGTTTGATCAAGTGCTTTGTCACGTACCGTACAAACACACACGCAAAATGATGGGAGCACATTTTTTTTTAAATATTACTAAGATGATTAATTTTTATTTATTTGCTTTAAATACTTCCTGTAATTGCCACAGGTTCATCCCTCATTTCGTATTTCGTTATATTATATTCACTTAATAAGGACATTGAATTTGTAAATTACGATAGGTACCTACTTACTAACGATTTCTTTGTCACGAAATCATTTTTTTTTAAATGTTTTTTTTCATTGCTCTGTACGTACTTCTGCCTTCTTACTAAATATGTAACTGTCCTCTGACCTACTAGTCGACTAGAAGAGATCCCTTCTGGGATAAGTCCATCATTTGTAAAATTACCTTTGTTATTTTATTATATGTAACTATCGCTGATGTACAATAAAGTTTTTTTAATTAATAAATAAATAAAATTTATGTAACCTGTGTAGGTATGTATGACATAACATGAGAAAATAATCCTATCCTACTTCAGACTATATCATAAATGCGAAAGTCTGTAAATATGGATGTATTTCACGACAAAAACCATTGAACGGATTTGATGAAATTTGGCATGTTGATACCTGGATTGTTAAACCTGGATATAAAACATAGGATACTTTTTATCCTGAAAAAAGGGAAGTTCCTGATCACAAATAACGGTTGTACTTTAATCAGGTGGGCATCAGCTAGTCATATTTAATTTCATTTATTTATTTCATTTTTTTTATTAACCTATTTCAGTGTCCCACTGCTGGGCAAAGGCCTCCCCTTTCTGTTTATTTCATAACAAAAAAAATATTGTGTTGAAATGTCTATCCTTACCCTAATACTTATTAATTATACAAAATCAAATAATCAAAAGGATATTACAGACTTAAAGGACATAATATTATAGTATAATATATTTTTACAATTATACAATGCAAGATAACACTTCGTTTGTCATCTCAGAAACTCTTCTCTAGTAAAAATGCTTTTAGCTTTTCTTTGAAATTACTTTTGCAAATTAACAATTTTAACACCTTAGGCAATTTGCTAAATAGTTTAATGGATTAAACTTGAGAACTGTGCTGAACAATATTTAAACGGGGGTGGACTAAGGGACCAAGTCCTTTCGTCTAGTGCTTTCTCTCACTTTTCTTTCATCGTCAGTGCCATATTTTTAAAAATTATTTTTGTTAAATTTTTTAATAATCATCATGATAAAAGGGTGCACTCACTTGAAAGGATGACCCTCATTAGTCTTCTGTACGGCTTGGAGCACGTTTTTGTATATGCGGAAGGCGACCGCGGCGGAGAGAGCCAGCAGCGAGGCATAGGCCAGCACCGACACCACGGAGCAGCATGCCAGCGCGATGAGCAGCACCAGCCCCGCGCCCAGCGCTGCGCCCGACCGCGCTGCGCAGCGCCAGTAGATCAGGGACTCCACTGTCGAAGGAAACATTCAATGTTACTACACATTCTTATACAAGTATAATGTGATGATTTCTCAAATTTCCGTACATTCCCTCAATCATCTTCGACAATGTCCGAGGGAAAAGAACCATTTGGTACACTCTATCTGCTTTTTTCTTTTCTCTCCAGACCATCATGAAATTGAAGGAGCGACTTAACCCGTCAATATAATATAGATATAAGTTTTTGGAAATAAACAAAAAAAAAATAACAATTTTTCCTATAAGACTAAAGCTGGATCTTGAAAATTATTTTAATTTTCTTTTAAAAAAGTGTTTATTTGGCCGAACATTTGTAAACGAATAGCTAATTTACACAAATATAATGTAATATATTGCAATACACATGATTTACCGATAATAATAGATGATAAATAAATTTATTAAATACCTGAGCCACAGAAACATACCGTACAACTGTGGTAAGAATAGTAGTTCTATAAAAAAAAATGTTCTATTCTCAGATTACATAGAACTATTTCAACAGATACATTGAACAAGAAATCAAAAGCAGACAATAACTCACTTAGACGTAAGATGCACGTTCAGTTTTCAGAGAGCAAATACACTCCCTTGCGAGCACCTACTAGCAACCGTGCAATGTATAGAAAAACAAACTTTACGGTAAAGTAAGAAAACTGATCTACGTCAACCTTTTGCTCTCTGTGTTTACTTAGATCAGTCACAGTCACAGGAGACAGAGCTAAGTTATCTGTTACAATTGAATTAATTCGAAAGCATTGGTTTTAGTATGCTCTTAATTCAGTTTGAATACCGGTTGAATTAGTTGAATCTAAGAGATCCTATTTGCTTTCACATTTAGGTTTGAGATAGCTTTATAAAGTTATGTCTACAGCATTGCAATTGCTAGAAATCATTGACTTATATATTACTAAAATCATTGCTAGAAATAATTTAAACAAGTGTCAAAAATCTACAATAGAAAACACGTTTGAAGTTCTCTTCTATCAGTCAACAGTAGACAATTTAAATAAATAGACTACTGTTGACTGGTAGAATACACTGGGCAGCATAGCCCTTATTAGCTCTAGTTGCATATACAATAATAAATAAACACAATCGAGCTCAGTGAAACATCGCTAGTGATAGCTTTATCGAGTATTATCGGCTTCGAAAACATAGTTTAGAAAATAAAATTAATCAATGAAATTAGTCGTAACATATGGATTTCGGTAAATCAAACTAAAACCTAATAGAGATGACAATGTTCGAGCGAAAAAGGTGTATAAGTATGGCATAGGTGTCCGTTTAACTAATCATAAAAACATAGGTAAGGTCCACACATTATCATATGAAGATGTACGAGTTTGGTCAAAAATAAAAACGTGCAATCAATGATATATTGATGAGTGATACGCGATAATCTAAAACTAGAATGACATAAGACGTGTCAAACCAGCCTAAAATGGAATATCGAACAGTGTTGACGAGGCAAATAAATAAAAGTCTACATTCTCTATATAGTAAAACGAAAACAACAAGTCAGTTGTATTCACCATCTAAACTACATAGGTAAATATAAATACAGACCAACATTTCTAAACGATATAAAAGTTAGCTCAAATGAAGCAAGAACTTAATAACTTGGGGATATTGTACTGGAGTTTTCCCACAGAACGTGATTTTAACACAATGTTGAATTAAATTATAGTTTTTAATTCACATAAAACCTCTCACAACTTTCGTCTGCGAGTTCCACGGTTCCACGTCGTCACGGGGTCCGCTTCGTGGCGATGGTTCTCCATCGAACCGAAAGTTTAGACACTGCACTGCCTACACGGTCGTCGCAGGATATGCACAGGAATAACCGGTTGTAATGCGGACGCGGGCTCTAGCGTACTGGGTACGTAGGATAAGGGCAGTACCTGGTCCGCGGGGCGGAAGGTCTTCGAATTGGGCTGCGTGGCGAGGCGACTGTTTCGGGCGCGCCATGTCTGCGGAGTGAGCGAGCGCGAGCGGGACGAGACAGAGTCGCGCACATGGCCCGGCTGCCACGCGGACCACCTTTCACACACGTCACCGCGCGGGCTGACACCATCACCTCGACCGTCACCGCGGATAAGTCGTGAACTGAGCGCGAAGCGACATCTATATCACTCACTTGGAACGTCGAAGCCAACTTTGTTTATTTACTAGCTGTCTGTCGTTAGTTCCAAGTTTCCACAACATGGTGAGGTCCACTAAGTTAATTGTCAACTTTTAAATCTACGTATTCTTACGAGTATAAATCTACAACATAATAAAGACGTACGGAAGGATAATTTGGACAGAAAAAGTCAAAGAAGAAGTACTTGATCTTGATAAGGAACTTATTAAAAACAATCAACATTAGAAGGTGTAAAGATGTTTGGTCATTTTATACGACAAGATAAATTCATTATAAACATAATAGAAGGAAAAGTCGAGGCAAGAAAAGGGAAGGGGCCTCGAACATATATAGACCAAGTTAAAGGTTGAAGTCGTGTCGTAAAGGGAGATCTAAAATATAGCAGGATAAGGAGACATGGAAACTACTTCACAGCCGATAACGAATTTCTTAAACTATAGATAAAACCTACTCGTACTATCAATAAAAAAATCTACTCTGTTTTCGATCAAAGCAGCTTAAGCGTCGTTATCTGACTTTAATATGTTTTGATTGGGCTTAAGAGTTTATTAATAAACTTAAGAGCTCCAGCCACATGGCTGATTGATAAAAGTGATCGATTCCTTCAGTCTGGTGAGTCATGGTTGAGTACGTTCAGAAATTGCTGACGTTGAGTTCGTTGAGTTTTGACAATAAATCCGAATTGCTTGCTCTGTTCTTTAACTTCACGATCAGTAAGTTACGAGTATGTACGATCAGTAAGTTAAGGCAGTCGCAGTTCTCGCAGTGCAGTATTAACTGATATAAACAGTGTAATAAATAAAGTAGTTTGTATCTGGGTCAGCGGTTAATATTTTTGATCGAAAATTGCGGAAAAACGAGAGAAATGGCAGCATTTACTTGCCTTTTTAAGTAAATGAAAGAAGAAGAACATGTACTTCTTCTTTCGAGTCGATTGGCTATATTATTACTATTATATTAACTTTTTTTTTAGAACAAGTTGATATGTTTACTTGCTTTTTTAAGTAAATGAAAGAAGAATAAGTTGATATGTCCCAATTTGATGGCCAAGCGTTGCCAGAAACGCGGTATACTAGGTCAAATACTGTACCTATCAATGAGTTTTTTCTCAGCAGCAGCGGTCGTTCCGAACTGTTCAAGTTTGTAAGCACTTTAAAATACCTAATCTTTACCTAATCCAAATAAACGTAAACATAATGTGTACTGACATGAAAAGTGCCGGCGATTAATGAAAAGGTCTAGTTTCCGAAAAAATATTAGAATCTGAAGGCTTCACACATTATTAAGAATTTGCCAAATGGGAAATTGATGTGGAAAAGGGGACTTGAGATGTTACTGGAGCGACAGTAGGTCTGTTAGCGCTTATTATGTACGAACATTTGTAATATCAGCTTGTCACAGTACCATGGTTATAGATATAGAAATATAAATCGGAAAATTTTGTAGAATATAGACTATGATCAATGATCATGAATAAGCCACCTTTTATATTTATAAATGTCCGCAAAACAGGGACTACCATTTTAGTATCGTGTTCGTAACATTAACTACTACTCTTTGAAAGGCTAAGGTCTAAACTAACATACTCCCGATAAAACGCGGACTAAGTTTAATACTTGGTTGAAACCATTATCCATCCGAAACAAGAAGACCGTCCGCAATATGTCAACCTCTCTTTTTCCTATCTCAACTTCATATAAAAGTCCTAAATTTAGTCTGCGTATTATGCGTATGTACATATGTATAAGACGGAAAAAGTAAATAATTAAGACATTTGTTTCCTATCCTCTAAAATAAATTGCGAACAAGTGCCAAATCAATTTACAAAAATAAGTAATAGCGAGTAGTCTTAAAAAACGGAGCGGAGCTGACCAATCCCTACTGCCTTCACGATATGACGCGTGGATCAGCTATCGCTGAGCTCAACCATATTAGAGAGATTCCAGTGACCCAGCCCACGACGGCACCACTAGTTCGATCCCCAATCAGAGCTAGTTGGGAAATTGTATTATCAAATTGTTCTGGGTCTTGGGTGTTTACCTATACTTAAATGTATGAACATTTGTATTTTAAATATTGGATCGTTAAGTTGTATTATCATCATCGTATTAGCCACAGGCCTATGTCCAGCAGAGGATCTGTGGTTGTATAATGCAAGATAAAACTAACTTTGGGGCTAGCTTAATCAGTGTGGTTTGTCTTAACAAACAAACACACAATGAAATCTTTGCTCTTTATAATATTAGTTTGACTCTTATGTATTCTGTGATATTAGTCTAGTTAATTTCAAGACTTAGCCAGTCACTCTCCCGGTTTACGGTTAAGACAGGTTGAAATGTCCATGGATGATGAAGTCTAAGCCGGCCTACGAGTACAATACAAATTGAGCCATCGACATTTTATGATCATCATTACGCCCCCAGGCGTGTATTTCAAGGTGCCATAGAGGACATCTCGTGAAATTCTTGTACCTACCAAAAATGTTTTCACATTTTTAAGGTTCCGTAGCCAAAGGGTGAAAAGATACTTATTATTGAGACTCTGCTGTCTGTCCGTCCGTCTGTCACAGGGCTCTACCTCTTGAACCGTAATAGCTACACCAGGCCTGTGTAGTGAAACGGGGAGTGCCCCGTGTAGGTATCGAAAATGTACCTACATTATTACTATGCGTGCAGGCGGCCCCTCCGGGTGGTAAATTCAGGTATACGAATCGTTTATAATAAGAATGAAATTGGCTTGCAATGGATGTCTAGGTATTTATGCAAAAAGGTGCTGAGTTCTGACGTGAGCTAAATTAAACCATATCGCTAGCTACATTGAGTACATATTTCTTTGAATTTCTTTGCTGAGTGAGACTTCTGTACGTTAGTATTATTTATTCTGTGGCTACACTTGAAATTTTCACCGATTATGTGTTATTGGGGCCGCTATAACCACTATACAAGAAACGTGATTTTTCAGCGTTTTAAAACATTCTACGGAGGTACGGAACTCTTCATGTACGAGTCCGACTCGCACTTGCCCGGTTTATTACTATTTTTAACTGCTTACGCGACGAGAACGTATTTTAATTAAATAAATTGTCTTACAATTGCCTATGAATCTAATATTTCGACCATGAATACAGAGTGACGAAATCCGAAAAATTGAACGAATGTAAGCAAAAGAAAAATATGAAAGTTGCAAGACTCATAGTTTTCTTGCAAATGAAAATATGACCGGTAATAGATACAAGTCATACAGAGATAAGAGACTCATATGACATTTTCCGTCGACCTCATATAAATAAATTAAAAACGATGAGAAGGGAGACATTCTCTAAGATAATGTAGAGCAGCATAATAATTCACAGTATCAATTATATCGTACGAGTATAAATGGAAAACAATGGGAAGAAAGAAATTCTCGCAATAAGAGAATGTAGAGCAGTATAATTTAATAATATCAATTATATGTTATAAAGATGGGTATTAGAGTAACCTGTCAGGAAAAGAAAATGAAATGAATAGTAGAGCAAACATCAACTTGTACTGCAAACGAAGATATCGATCGCCGACGAGCGACCACACCAAAGTGAGCCTTGAGCGCCTTTCGTTGGGTATGTTTATGTATAAAGCCTGCTTTGAGCCTCCCTCACTCATCACAGCTCGAACACGTTCCGGAAGGTCCGATAAATGATCAATCGAGTAGGTATTCCAACGACACATATTTTTACTTGTAGGAACATATTGTAAAGCTTATTCCAAAACATTGATACCTCTTTGAAAATATGGGCATAAAGTATGTACAAAAAGCTCAGAGTTCTCGACTGCATGCGGCTTCATACTGGGCGTGTCAGCTGTTTTTACTTTACATTTTACATCAACTAATAAAGCAATCACAAGAGATACTTACTATCGGACGGCGATCGGGAAAGGACGCGTCACCCTCAACTCTACAATAAACCAGTTGCTGAATCTGAAAACTGAATCCTGTGCCGTACATATTGTCCTTTGAGTCGGATGGTTTTCGGGCCCTTGCGATACCTAGCGAATCTGTTTTACTAGCCACAAGCGGGTCTCACCGTAGGGGCGTGAGTACACCGAAAACTAATCCGCGCAAACATGGCGGCACACAAAGCTGCTCTATTAAGAAGCTTTCAAGAACAAGTATCACGATGTATCAACCAGCATCAGTGAAACCAGTGTTAATTACAACAAAACCTCTATTATCCATTTTTAAGTAAGTTTCAACGCTACCTTACAAGCAAGGTTGTAGAATTTTCGTTATCTAGCTAGAACATCAACAATCAACATATAATTTATCAAGCTTTGAAATTTCGGCGCAAACAGTCGGAAGTCTTCGTCGTTCCGTTCAGCTGGACACACATTGGAGTTTCGCCGCAAACAGTGGAAAGTCTACGTGATTCAGCTGGACGTACATTGGAGCTTCGCCAATAGTGAGTGTCTTCGCGATTTAACTGGACACCAACAATCATCACTAATCATCAGTCATACATTGAAGTTACGCCGCGAACAAGGTGGTGGGGTTGGTCTTCGTCTTGTCAACAATATAAGCTAAGCAAGGAATACTTATTCGCCGAACTACGAACGCTGTATAGACTGAATGTGGAATCAAACAAACCTACATAACAGTGATACTCAGGAAGAGTAATTTGAGCTCATACATCGAAAATCAAGAGTCACGAGTTACGAGACATCATCAAACAAACATACATACAATTAATCAAAAATGTATCAAATAAATTACGAACAATATCATATGATGCCTACTTGCATTACAATCGGAAGTTCAACGACATGGAAATATAACAAGGCCAGTGACAACAATTTGCAAGTTTGCAAAAACTGCATCCCTACTTACTTCATCGGACACCAGATACTTGGAATAATAAAATTATTATTAAACAGCAAGATCATGTCCTCTGAGTTCTATCATGTGTTCCTGAGACAAATTATCATCATCAACGTGTCATCTCAAGAATTCCTGTTCGAGTCGGGAGCAGGCGCAGCCGTAGCAGGACAGACGATAGCATAGCAATCAAAAGAGATACTATCGAACGGCGATGGAGAAAGGACCCGTCACGCCCAACTCTACAAAATGTAATTTATATAAACTTAGGTACACCACTTTGGTCAAATCCGGCCTAAATAAACGACGACAGTTACCTAGGAACTGCCCCTACAATTTGTTTGTTAATATTATCTTGATTCATGAGGTTCTTCTTCTTCTTACGACACTCATGACAGAGTGGTCATGATTATGGATTAGTTCGTTCGTTCATGGGTGCTACTCTAGCAATTTTTCTCTACATAACTCTGTCTGCGGCTTTTTGCAGCATCCCGTTGCTGGCTAAGTGTTACAGCTTTGACAAGATCTTACCACCTCGTTGGGAGACAGTACTTGTACTTGAACTTGTACTTGAATTTGTACACTTGTACTTGTCATTGATCATACCCATTTTCAACATGATTTTGGATTTATTAATGCAGAAAAAGATATCAAGATCGCTATTTGACTTAAAAAAGCCAAGACGTCACGGTTTTGTATTTCATACAAATCCCATAGAAAAGTTTTATTTTGACGTTTAGAAATAAATGGGCAAGTGCGAGCCGGACTCGTACATGAAAGGTTCCGTACCTCCGTACAATGTTTTAAAACGCTGAAGAAACACGTTTCTTGGATGAGGACCCCTTTAATTTTTAACCTTTTTTTTATTTTTAAGCGCAAGATAGAGAGGAACGGAGAGCTGAGAGGGAGGCCTTTGCCCAACGATGGGATCTAGTGGGCTCTAAATAATAATAAATGATTGAAAACTTGATTTTCACTTGGCTTTGGCCCGTGAACATCAATAAAACCGGTTTTGAAAACCGAGAAAATAAATTAATAATTTGTTGTTATAGCGGCCATAGTAATACATAATCTGTGAAAATTTCAAGTATCTAGTTAATGCCATTATAAAGATCGAGTTGAAAACGCTGAAAAAAACACGTTTCTTGTAACTTGCTGAAAAATTAAAAATATACAAGCCCTGTGGTCAATCCCATTAAAAATTGCTGTATAAAGCCATTAGAGCTTCGCTTAAAATGCTTTACAATATAGAGGAATAATCCCTGTGGTCAATCCAATTAAAAATATAGAGGAGCCCCAACGATAAATTGAAAATCCATTTTCCATTTAATATCGAGTCCGACTAATGGATCGGACGGGCTAGCGTACCCTAATTGAGTTTTGTGCAATACTGTATACAGGCGACTACACTTATAAATACGAATACGAATAACTTATCATCTTCTTGAAAAGAGCACAAGCTTGTACAGTCTACGTTCTTATTTCTCCCAGAACGATTGGAAGGAAGAAGTCGGATGAAAGTGAAGGAAGGATATAGATGATGATCCTGCGGTGATGAATGTGATGATTCTCAAAATCGGACCGTTTTTATCAGAATAAATAACAATATCTAATAAATATCTGTGTGATTAGTCCCTAACTACTATAAGGACAAATATATGTATATTGAGCTAGTCCTAAAGTGCGTTAAAACAAATGTTATGGGATACCACACCATGTTAGATTTTTCAAGCTGGCTAAAGGCATCTGACATAGCTTGACGACTGCCATAGAATGATGACAATAGGAACAACGGCTTAACGTGCCTTTCGAATGAACCCAAGGAACCACGACGTTCATTTACCCCCTTCCTACAGTTCCTACAATATCAATGAACTTTTCAAGTAGGGAAGCCGTGCCAAAATTATAACAAGAGGCGGCGGGTGGGAATGCCAGACTAGATTAAAATGTCCGGATAGAAACAATCCGAGAGTTGTGCACAATGGTGACCGGTTGTCAGAGGAGGTAAAAATAACAACAAAAAGTTTAAAATATAAAAACTCGTTCCTGAAATTTAAAAAAGTTTCTTAATACTAGTATTGTAATGTAAATTTTCTGCACGATTTCGAATATGTACACAGATCTGTATAATAATAATATGTACCTATTGGATGACATGGAATTTATAAACCTACAACAATCTTTGATTGAAACTTGTTAGGAATAAAGGAACGAAAAAAGCTTTAAAGGACTAGTATCCACGGCCGACAAAAAAATTTTATTTTTAAAAAAAAATTAAGATAATTTAAGACCAGGGACAGACAGTTGGAAGGAAAGAGGGGGAACGCTTAGCCCAGCAGTGGGACATGAACGACTAAATAAAAAGTTTTCGGGTGTGAGATAATGTTAAGATAAAGAGTTGAAACAGAAATACTCCAACAATGGTGGCCGGCTGTCGGAGGAGGTAAAAATAACACATATTTCCGTGACATGTAAAATAATGATAGGAAAAGCTTTGTGGTGGAACACCGCATGAGTGACGTCACTATCACAACAAGTGTGATAATGTTATCCTTATATTCCTTTATAAGCTGAACCGTATCTAAATCCCAAATTTAAAGTCTGCTAGATGTAACTTTGATTAATGATGATCGGTGAGTGAGGCAGTGACAAAAAGCGGCCAAGTGCGAGTCGGACTCGCCCATGAAGGGTTCCGTAGCAGCAAGTAACATAATATAAAAGTTCTAAAGGTAAATTGCGGTTTACGATTTATGACGTATTAAAAAAAACTACTTACGAGATCTCGTTTAAACCAATTTTCGGTGAAAGTTTGCATGGCAGTGTACGAGATATATTTTTTAGTTTTATCATTCTCTTATTTTAGAAGTTACAGGGGGGGGGGGGGGGCACATTTTACCACTTTGGAAGTGTCTCTTCTCACGCAAACTATTCAGTTAAGAAAAAAATTATATTAGAAACCTCAATATAATTTTTTAAGAACTATCCATAGATACCCGACACGTATGGGTTTGATGAAAAAGTAGCTGTGAATGACATAATTGAGGAACTTCGGTCAGTGATTGTTTGTAAACTGTAGGTGTTAAGAGCTACTTAGAATTTTAACTAGATATGAAGTATAGAATAGAATGTTCTTCTGATCAATAATAATTAAATTTTTTAACAAAAAAAACAACCGACTTTAATTTTTTTAAGGAATTTCTTCCATTTCTTAAACTTCTTCATTATATCTTCTCCAAATTAAAATGGGACCAACTTGGTAGTAAAGGCTTTCAAATAAAAAAAGAATCATCAAAATCGGTTCACAATTGGCGAAGATATCGCGTAACAAACATACATAAAAAAAATAGTTTGGAAAATCCAAAAGTGCACGCCTCATAATCTCATTTTTCACAATTAAAATTAAACTACATTGAATTAGACCGTGATCTTCGAAAGGACTTAGTTTTGGATAATACTGAAGCGTATAAAAAAAAATGGACTTGATCAGATAAGTTTTTCGGGAGTTATCGTGACCACGCCAGTTTCCATACATACAGACACACGGACGTCTACAAAATGATTTTATCAAACATTGTTTTTATTTATTTAAAAGGCAAAATGTTTTTTAAAAATGTCATAAGTGTTGAAACTAGTGTTATTCCTTGACATTTATGTGTAAATATTATTGTACAAGTGCGATAGAAAATAAATAGAGACACATTTAGTTTAAAAAATCACTTGATTTTTGTAAGGCGAGAGTAGAGCACTACCTCATGCGCTTCGCTTAAGAGGCGTGCAATAAAAAAAAACATACAGTCGAATTGATAACCTCCTCCTTTTTTGAAGTCGGTTAAAAATGTATGTAGCTTCTGCCACAAGTTACAGGGTAAAAGTGTCTCGAATTGCTTCGAAAAAAGTATGGTAAGTATGGGACATGTGTTTTTGTTTGCTGGGATTGTGATCTCATAACGTTTTGCGGTGGAAAAAACTTTGTTGTCCTACCTGTTGCGAGACTGGCATTTCTTAACAAATTTATTATTATAAAATATACCTAGTATCAGATACTTTTTCTTAACGTCAAAACAAACATTCTATGGGATTTCTATGAAATACCAAACCGTGACATTCCGTACCAAATAATAATTTCTTGGAATCAAATCTCAAGGTGAAGGGATAAGCAAATGGCCTTGAAGTGTGAAATAAATTGTTAACTGGTAAATATGGTGATATATATATTCATATTTCCATATTGCTCTTCGTCATGCACTAGATAGCCCTTTAAATTATTTTATGAACCACCGTTGAAAGTATTTACATTAGTCCGTCTAGCTTTAAAACTTGCCTCCGCCAAAAGGAGCCACGGCAAGTTTTAAAGCTAGACGGATAACCAATAATAGTTTCAACGCCAGTTCATAAAATAATTTAAAAGGATATCTAGTGCATGACGAAGAGCAATATGGAAATTATCACCATATTTACGAGTTAACAATTTATTTCACACTTCAAGGCCATTTGCTTACCTCTTCACCTCCAGTTTTCTGCAAATCAATCTGAAATCAAATTAAAATGGATTGATCAATGACAAGTGTGATGTCATTTTGTGACGTTTTATTTTCTTATCAGCATAAAGTAATTTATTTTAAACCCAGGATACTAACCAATTGTAGTGTTAGTATCTCATTTTTGGGGCTACCTAATCCTAAGTGATTCGTCCTGTCTCTATTATTTATTATTAGCTCTCTGAGTCATTCGAAACAGACTGGGGTCACGGCAGATCAAATGGACATGATGGTAAGTTAAAAATGCGTAACTAACTACACAGTTTATCGAAGGGTCAGGTCGGGGGTAGATATGTCAGTGCAGAATGGAAACGTCTGAGAGATTATTTGTTGACAAACACACGTTGGACTCACACTATATCAAATTCAGTGTGTTATATCATATACTCTACTTCATCATCAACATCATCTTCTTCCTCGCCTTCTCCCTATTTGGGGTCGGCTCTGTTTGTCAACTCCCTTCAACGTTTCCTATCATTTACAATATCTGTTCTAACCCCCCTCTCCACCATGTATCGTTTCACACAATTTCCCCCATGTCTTTCTAGGTCGTCCTCTATCTCTGTGACCTTCAAGATTAGTTGTTTCTACTTGTTTAAAAAAAATCAAATTGATCACTACAAATCAGGCACACGGGAAATCACTGTCTGCGATTCAGATTAGTAACATTAATAAATAAGGCAAGCATTCCATTATTATTAAATATTACATCAGAATAGAGACTAATACTCACGTAATAGAGACTAATACTCACGTAATAGAGACTAATACTCACGTAATAGAGACTAATACTCACGTACAGAAGTCTCACTCAACAAAGAAATTTAAAGAAATATCTACTCAATAAGGTTAGCGATATGTTTAATTTAGATCACGTCAGAACTCAGCGCCTTTTCGTTTACATACCTAGACATCCATTGCAGGCCAATTTCATTCTTATTACTCTGGAGTTCTAGACATACGATTCTTATAACTGAATTTACCACCCCGAGGGGCCGGTAGCGCGCAAAGTAATAATGTAGTTACATTTCCGATACCTACACGGGGTGTGACACAGGCCTGGTATTACTTGTAATTCTTCTAGCTTTAAAAGCTTGTCAATAATCATATAAGTAATGAACTTGTTGTAAAGATATTCTTGTCCGGTGGAAAATGATAGATGGATCGCAAAATATTTGCCAGTGTGGTTTCTCTCCACAAACTATAGACGTGCTCTATAGTTTGTGTTTTTGTTTGTATAAAAAAATTATAATAAATAAAACACTGCGAAATATCGTCGAGCACGGCTCCGGCTTATTTATTATTTTTTTTGTTTTATATTTATAATTTTTTTGTAGCCAAAACGGATAGATATTAAGATAATAAATTTTTTGGTATAATTTACATATAAAAAGGTGATTGTATAAAATAGTAATATGTATTATAAAGGCAAATTTAGGCAAATTTAGAGGTATGTTTGTGATTTTTTTCTATCGAGCCAAAAATGCTCAATCGTGTTTTGGCTATTGTGGGTGTCTGTAGAAAATTCTTAAGATTCTTGTGTAATTTTTTTAAGGAATAAGCTGTAATAGTTTAATAACAGTGATTTTTCAAAAACACGCACGGTATTGCAAATTGTGAACCCACGTCACCTTAATAGGAAAAACAAGAAATAAATTGAAAATGCCAACACTGCTGTAGCTAACTGATGGAAATAGTGCAAAAAAAAAAACAGGCGCAGCCAGCGACCAGAATGCAAAAGGTAAATGACAAAATCGCCGACAGAATACAAAACTACAACTACAACGAAAAATAAACAGCAAAAGGGTTGTGTTCGTGATAGTCAAACTAAACACTAGTATCATGGTATAATGTGTATGGTTACTACAATTTTAAGGGACCCGGTGGCCGGTGGGAGAACGCAATACTAGCGCTTTCTCAAGTTAAGCGATACCGGGCGTGGTCCGCCCTTTGATGGGTGACCAGATGGCATAAATAAATCTCGAGTTCCGCTAAACTTCGGAAGCTCCCGGCTGTCATCTTTGAATGGCAGTCGTCAAGATATGTCAGATAGCTTAAGGCAGATTAAAAAAATTGAAACCATTGGTGGCTCCTTACACACACGAAAAAAACAAACCATATACTGGAGCTATCGGCAATGATACTGGACGAGGGCAATAAACTAATGTATAATATTGTATAGTTTGGATAACTATCAGTCAAACAAATGATAAGAATACAATACTAAATTAAAGCAATTATCAGACTAAGAGTGATGATGATGATATTACGATAATGATGCAGTAGCTAAATGACATGACCACTGACATGACATGACATGAAAATTATGTATTTAACAGCTTTACAAAACGCTAAGAAACTATATTTGCAATACTCCAATGACAATAATGTCAACTGATACTACAATCTACTACAATCTTAATCTTGCCAGTGAACAAACAAATAGGATTATTTATAGGAATATGATGAAATATAGGCATGATAAAAAGACATATATTTTTATATTATCATTCCTATAGGGAGAAAACAAAATTATTGTCAACAAACGAAGTCTTTATGATAATGTCGCGCTAACTCGCGGAATTGTACCTATTCTACATTTGAAGAAACCAACGATGACTCATCACGTGGATTAGGTAAGATATACAGAACCCAAACGTATAAAAACAATATTTTGCTATTGTTATTACAGCCTAATTATAGTACAATCGGTAGTACAACAGGGAACAAAGTGTTTTACTAAGTTTACGTTATTGATGTAACGTGTACAACAACGTCAACGTCAACAGTTAGCGGTAAGCATAATAATATAATGAGCAACATATATGTACGTACATCGATACATATAATATAAAGTTTATAATGTCTTGTTATTTAACTGCTCGTCGCATCGCTGCAAATTTAGTGCAGCACGAGCCTTATAGATAACAGAAGTAAAATCCTATTTATATGTATTAAGGGTCGGCACCATGTAAACTGGGTTTGCGCGGGCAACAAGTTTGTACAGAAAGCGTTTGATTTAAGTCAAATAATGTATACACATAGATAGAGGAAGAGTTGGGACAGTAGACGAAAAAAAGGATTTTTTAATATATTTTGTAGTTTTCCTAAAAACAAGCATTGAATTTACCCAAAAACATGCAAAACGCACTTTGCGCGGGCAATAGTTATGGCTTAAGTAGAAAAGACCACTAAGAAAATTATATACCTAGTTATAGGTAAATAGACTAGCCAGTAGACGAAAACCGTATTTTTTTAATTTTCATTCAGAAAAAGTAAGATAATTGTAAAGAAACCTGAAAGAAATATTTTAGAAAATCTTGCTACAAACTGGCTTGTTTTTCTGCGTAAAAAAATATTCCAGCAAGGGATTGCATATATTTTATAAAAATAAAGGCTATTTTGAAACATTATTCTTAATATTTGCTTACAATGCAATCACGCAATAATAAAAAAAAAAAAATTAAAAATTGGATGTTTTGCAACGTTTTTGACAGAATTCTCTGAAATGGCGGCCATGATTCTTCCATACAAATTCAGTTGCCCGCCGGGCGTTCAGGAAGGAGGCCGTGTCGAATTTTTCAAAAAAATCCATTTTCGAATTACGTAAATTGCATTACAGTCTAAAATATTTCAATAAAAAACTATGTACAAACTGCCAAATTATGTCATACTTTTGCTACACTATGGTACAGTTTTGACATTTTGTTGACATTCAAGCAAAGATGTAATGCTATCGCAGATACGGCATCGCACATTTTTTTTTTATTGAAAATTAAGTCAATGAAAAAAATAATTTGGTTTGATTTATTACCTACTAGCTGACCCGGCGAACTTTGTTTCGCCCGTTCCCGTTCCTTTTCCCATATTTTCTCACCGTTTAAACCTTCCCTGGACTACGACAAACATTTCAAGACCAAAATTAGCCAAATCGGTTCAGTCGTTCTCGAGTTTTAAGCAGACTAACGAACAACAATTCATTTTTATTTATATAGATATTTTTTAATTGGCGATTAGGGTGAAAATCCGATTGGAACTTTCTCGGGTCGCGGAATCATATTAACTGTTTTTGTAATAAAAGGTGCTGTTTAATTAGGGTTTTACAATTATTTTGAGGGGTGATTCAGTCTGAAATTTTGAACAACTTTTCCCCATGAATGTATATCAAAATACGAATTGACATTATGCGTAATATATCGAACCACAGGCTATACTAGATCTATACTTGGCTAGGCAGGCAGGCTATAGTAGGCTATTTATCTATACTAATATTATAAAGAGGAAAGATTTGGTTGTTTGTTTGTTTGCATTACATGGCTCCGAAACTACTGGACCGTTTAAAAAAAAACTTTCACCGTTGGAAAGGTACACTATCCCCGAGTGACATAGGCTTTGTGTGTACCAAGGGCGAAGTCGGGGTGGACTGCTTGTATAGTATAATGATATTAAAATAACAGTCAAAAAACAAAAAAAACTGCATTTTCATACAAAAGTGTGCAGCCGCCCGGGAAATTTGTATAGGAACTGATTTTTTTTGGTGTTTTTACTGTTTTTAGGGTTTCGCTTGTCTGTCTGTCCGTAAGTTACAGCCAATTTGCTACGAAACTATTAGAATGATTAAGTTGAGATTTAGTACCTACATTTATGTAACTTAGTGACCCAAAGATAGACGTATAACGTAAATAAATTAAATTTAAAAAAGGGGGCCACTTATGTTGGGTAAATTAGACATTAAAAAAAAGTTTTGATAACAAAATCGTGTGACATATCAAATGAAAGAACTTTTTATGACAATTTTAAATATATATATATATATTATTATTTTTTAGATCGGTATTTTTAAGTTATTTAAGAAAATGGGTGAAAATTGACCCCCCCTACTAAACTACTGGACAGATTCAGTTGAAATGTGGTGCACATAATGTAAATTTGTGACCCAAAGACGGAAGTAAAATGTAGGTAAATGAATAAATTAAAAAAAAATTGGGGCCACTTATGGGAGATAAATGAGACATTAAAAAAAGGGTTTCGTGAACTATATCGCGTAAAATATCAAATGAAAGAGCATTTTATGATAATATTAAATATATTTTCTATATTTTTTAAGTTGGTGTTTTTGAAGTTATTTTTGAAAATAAATAATAAAAATATCCTTATCTCCGAAACCACTGAACCCAAACTTTTGAAAAAGATACAGTTAATAGTTCTTTACCTTATTACAGGAAAACCTATTAGAAGATAAAAAATAAAAGGGTGCAATAATGCTAATTACTGCTTCATTAATCAACCAATTTTTTTGCCGTTTTCAGGAAAAGATTTCTTTTTAGTGCTCTTTGTTGATTCGTTAAAAATATTGTACAAAATCAAACAGTCAAGTCATTGATTGAGGACATACAGCTGCTAAGCCAAGACGTTGATCTGTTCAACGTGCAATCCTTTTTTACTCTCCGAACTTACATAATAAGGTGAATAGAAGTGAAAGGTGTTACGATTGCAGATGGTCGCTAAACGTATTGTTTCACAAAGAAAATTCAAATGTAAATATTTTCTGTCAGTGGAACACAAAACGTGTAGAAAACTACAAGTCACCGCTCGCGTAAAATACTATTTGATTGTATTTTTGAGAACGTCCTGTCAGCGATAAGTAATATTGATTTACGCAGAAATATCATAAATTTGTCTATGGTTCCCTAAAATTTCAACTTAACCAAAATAAACCGGCCACGTGCCGTGACGGGCCGCGTGCAGTGTAGGGTTCCGTAGTCAGTACCTACTTGTTTTATGTAACTAACAACTGCCTAACTTTAGGTCTGAATTCAGTCCATGATACTGAACAACTTTCACCAAGGAACAAATGAAATACAAAAAATATTTTTGATCTCTTACACACAAGATTTGGCAAAATGTAATATTTATGTAATATATGTATGGAATATGTAAGGACAAATCACACTAATTAAGCTAGCCCCAAAGTAAGTTTTAAACTTGTATTATGGGATACTAACTCAATGATACTATATTTTATGATAAATACATACATAGATAAACACCCAAGACCCAGGACAATTTGAAAAATACCATTTTCTAACTTGCCCTGGCTGGGGCTCGAACCCAGAATCTCCGGATTAGCGGTCTAGCGTGTTAACAATTAAACCACGGAGGTCGAATGGAAAGCAAACATTTTCTTTTCATATTTAATAATGTGTTCCTTAGGAAAAGTTGGTCAGTATCATGAACTGAATCCACCTTAAATTAGTTTTAGTACAGGGAGACGTTATATACTACTGCCGTGAATTTTTTTTAAGTGTCCATATACAACAGTTTAACTGACAAAGAGGGGAGACACATGATTCTAACAAAAATTTGCAATCAATAACCAAATATTTCACAAACGGATTGCTTAAACGAAAAAGGGTGTTCATAATCTTACAATATTTTTGAAAGATCTATTCAACGACGTCTCACACCACACATTTTTTTTTTCAAGTTTTTATTACCACATATCCATGCCCGCCCATGCCCAATTACAGCTTTCTAGTACTAATAGTCTATGAGTAAAACTGGGGACAGACAGACAGACAGACATGACGAAGCTATAAGGGTTTCTTGTTTACTACGGAACCCTAAAAAGTTGCGTGAAACGAAACAGATTCCCTATTCTAAGGGCTCTTTATCATTTGCGCTTTAACAAATTTCAAAATACGAGTAATCAAAACCACTTGTGCAAATATTTCGCTCCACTTCGCATACGATAAATTCAAAAATTGATGGATGAATGACCGTGCTTTTACAGGTTAAGCAACTACTAGCTTGGTCACAGTTAGGATGGGTGACCGTGCTTTCAATCTTAATGTTGTTCAAGTTAAATGTTGAGTTTCTTATGAATAAATTTCAGTTTTCTCTACCTACATAACTTGGCAGCTATTTAAATTTCAATTGTTTTGTCGGAATTTGAACTTGGCATTTTTACATTTATGTTTTTGATGGAATAAAATAAACACCCAAGAACCAGGACAAATTAAAAAAGGCCATTTACCAACTTGCCCTGGCTGGGAATCGAACCCAGAACCTCCGAGTGACGGACTAGCGTGTTAAGGAATCGCCACGGAGGTCGACTAATAAATTGAAAAAGTAATAAATATTACGCAAGATTCGAATAACTATAACTTGGATTTTTTAGAAAGTGCTATATGAATTTCACATATATTTAAACTCGCTTTTTAAATAAACGTCTTGCATTCACGCACACTACTGTATTTTCGACTTTACTTTTTCTACTGATAGTCTGTCTACTAAAGTGTTAAGTACATTATAATGACGTCTGCCAAGGCCTTAATTCAGAAATAATAATTCAAACAAAATAATTCTTTGATTTGATTGATTTAAAAATGTTAATAAGTATCGCGGACTGGAAGTCTTGACGAAAAGAAACAAGTAAGCTGTATACTAATTCTACGTTACAATTTATGATTACCTACATCTATTGTCCCGTTTACACATTATTAACTCTATGTAACTTCATCTTGACATTTTTATCCCCTAGCGGGAAAATTTTGCATATTTCAGAGCCAAATCCGACCACGTGGCTTTACGCATACGGTCTTTAAATAAATAACACAAAATAATAGGTACTTTCTAAACAGGGCTGCAATAAACCCAATAAATTTGTTTGAAAAAAATAGGATCAAGCATGGCAGTCAGGAAATGTAAGACCAGAAATAGTAAATAGGGCTTTTTTAAATTAAGGCGATGGAATTATGAATGCATATAATTTTACAGGCCCTATATTAGGAAAAAAATAATAACCACCATTTTATATACACAGACCCATAACGAGACAATAGAATTTGCATTTTTCTTACAGAATTTAAAAATTTAGTGAATAATGTAACAAAAAATGAAGATGATTTTTGCATAGAAGGTACATACGAGAGAAAGAAGTCAATCGATGAAGAATCTTAACAATTTTAACACTTCCACTGCTGAAAACGCACCGTATGTGTTTTCCTCTTTGGAAGAACACACACGTTGCATTTTTCAGCAGTGGAAGTGTGGGGTTTCACGTCGGAGGATGAAAAAGAATATCGCATCATAATTGCATTAATATCAATACGATTTACCGACCTCGAGTATCCGATAGAATTTCTGACGCGGATAGAAACAAGAGAAGCAGCGCTGGCCTCGCCTGCTATTAGAACCATACAGCCATAAGTGGAACGGCCATATTGACTTGAGCCACCTCATCTACACCTTCCAAATTGAATTAGGAGTTGAGGCGTTCAGAAAACGTGGTGACTCAAAAATGCCAGAGAAGATATTGCACTGTGGAATTCTTATACAGAAGCAGGGCTTTGTCGATTAAAGTTTTTACAACATTTCCTAAGGAAAAAATAGCGAAAATCAAAAAGTTTTTGGGCCTTCTATATAAGTTGACCCAACAGCTGATCCCGAGTTTCTATAAAAAGCTATTTTTTTCATATTTTGAAACATTTTCCTTTGGGAAAGATGTTCTGTATCATTGATAGAAATAGTTTTAGTACACTAGAAATAGTTTCAGTATATTTTGTTAGACATTATTAATAAGTAGGTACAAATAGATACGATACAAAAACGAAACAAGATTAATCCATTCTGCATGTGATCTTATTATACTTATAGTAATGTAATGACGATTATTGTTTTCGATTTCACTTTATATAGCGAAGCGTGACATAAGCACTGAATATTCATGTCACAAATGAGTGCATGTTTTTTATCCAACGAATTTCAACACAAGAACAAGACAATTAAAATAATTAAATGCTTTGAATCTTCCAAAGGTTTTCTTGTGATTTAGGCGATAATTCTAGAAAAAGCATACCAGCATCGACGAATAACTTCTCAACAGGACATATAATCCTAAGAGCAACAGGTCATTTAACAGTAGCAACAAACCCTTTGTAAAGAACACAGAGGGTTCAAATGAGACAAAATGATATGCCCAGAGACAGGTGTAGTATAGTAACACAATAGATGATGTAGAGCAATAAATCAATTAGATACTTCAATGTCATATAAAATCGGTCTAATTTGATCTTGGCAGAGCGAATCGCGGCGGAGTGCGCATGCCGACTCTGTCATGTCGGGCCTATCAATCTGAGCTTTCTGTTCTGTACAAGGCATTTTAATGAATCAACTGAACCAAAGTCTGAAACAACTCCAGTTACCTCCCTTTTTGTTACATTAATTTCTCAATGTAAATGCCAAATAACGAAGGATGAAAGAAAGAATTGTAATTCCTTATTTGTCAATATTCATCATCATCATCATCATCAGGTCTTTTTAGTCTCTACTGCAGGAGCACGACCCTCTCTGTACTGCCAGAGCCATATTTGTCAATATTAATTTTATCAATTCTTCCCTCACTGTAATAAAAATGTCTAATGATCACATCAAAAATATTTGAATCACCTATTTTGTTTCGTTGGAGTCCTTTGTAATTGTTAATTACAGACGGAGAATAAATTTTAGAAAAACGATTCCTACTAATTTTAAAGAAAGACGATATATCTACGATATATCGTCTTTCTTTTATCCATGAATCAAAATACAACTGTATGTTGAAGTAAAGTAGTGATCTACTAGAAGGTCTAAACATCGGGTGAATACATCTGAAAGCTTTTTCTTTTTTATTTCGTTTAATTAAATTTTTTCCCAACCATTGTTCTAAACTTAACCTTTTAACACTAAAAAAATAAAAATAATGACAAGAATTTGTCGTAGCTAACGTTAAAAGTATTGAAAGATGTTTAGACGAGAATGAGACCGCTGTCAATGGCCATTAATTAATAGTAAACAGTATATAGGACTGTTATGATTTGGACGTGGATGACACGGCCTTCTCAACAGAAATGAAGCCAATACATATAAGTACGTACAAAGATGCTTACATTTATTAAGTGATATATTAAAATTCCTCTTTCCGGGCACAAACAATACTACCTACCATGCGAGTACCAATTCTATTGGTTGATGAATTTATACTACGACGTTTGAAGGAAGATACCGTACAAGTCTATAGCTGTTTAGGTGATTGTTGGGTAACGTTCGTGAGTAGAGTACTCATTGTCTTGATAATAAATGATTGTGTTGTGTTACTGATACAATTAGGTTCATGCATGTCAGACCTTGACTCGGCTATGGAGCCTATGGAGTTATTATTGTCCTGTCTCCGAAAACAGAGTTGCGTTGCCTGACAGCCCGGAGCTGCAGGTGGCGGCACGGCATCTGACATGGGACACGTCCGTTTCTTGAACGGTGTCAACACTGCTCACAACATTGACGCTCCTACACTCAGCGGTCACTGGGTCACAGAGCAGGGCCGCAGGGCCGCCGCGGCGCGCGCTTGCCCGGGCGGCCCGGTTGGCGGTGCGCCCACCTAAGCGTATTTCTGCCATCCGCCCTCGTCCACCACTCACCTTCAGGATGTAGCCTCTGCGGGTCGAACCAGGCATCTGCAATAGAAGGCTGCGCGTTAGCGGGTTAGTCGCGACAGGAGAGGGAAGCGGGCCAAGCGAAGCCGCGGGGCACTTACTCGGGTTGAGGACACTGCACAGGGAGGGCCCGGAGGCGGCCATGGTGACACTTTACGTAACGCGGAGCGTGCAGCGGTAACAAGCGGCGGACGGACGCGCGCCGCGCCCGACTCTCGTGTCAATACTGGCGGCGCAGCCCCGCGCCTCGCCCCGCACCCCGACCGCACGCATGCGCGGACACCCGCTGCTGCTCTGCTATCACCAGCACACCAACATACCCCGCCAGCTCCAGGGTAAACCACCACCGTGCGCAACGGGCTCCTCCCAATGCAGCGCCTCACTACACCACCACCGAGTTAACCAAAACCAGCGCAGTTAAAACAAGCCCACTAGATTAGTATGTTACACTGACATTTTTACGCTTCACATTAGGCACATGTTACACATCGGGAGAACCAAGCAACATACGGAAAATAGGTATCTTTATTTATTAATAAACAATTAGAAGGAACACAATTAGAAGTTATTAAACGTATAATACAAGGTCATGTACAAGGAAATCTGAATTATAACTCAAAATATAAGTCGTTGCCTGAACCTATTGAATGAACACATTAATCATCATTTATTAGGGCTCGCTTCGTTGGCCCTATCACTATCCCACCACCTGTACACATTAATGTGGTACACTTTACGAAAAAAAACTATCACGCCTTTAGATTTAGACTTTAACAAAGTACATAATTTAAATGTTTGTCTAGATCAGTTATCTATCATAAAAGTTGGAAGACTGGCAAAACGAAAAGAGATAGCTTTGACCCCATGGGTAAAATAAAAGGGGTTTATGATTAATAATAATGATGATAATGTTCATGAGCTCGGAGATCAGGTCAAACAAAAAAGCAAATAAGTATATACCGGTTGTTCAGTATCACGGACTGAATCCATCCTTTAAATAGTTTCAGTATATTTTGTTAAACCCTGTATAACGTGTAATGCTTGCGAACGAATGAACATGAAAAACAGCTAAAGCCTGTATGACTGGCTGGCGCAGTGTACAGACATAATCACCACGAGTCCATTGGTACTGAAAGTGAAATCATTGAAACCGGCGATGCGTTAGAAATGCTTACACACGCAGCCGCAGTAACCACGGTTGTTTCGCGTGAGTTTCATCATTTGCGTCAGTAAAAAATGGTGGTGGTCAAACCGTACTCTAAAGGTTTTACACCGTGTCGTATTACGCCACATTTATGATATAATTAATGACATAATTCAAAGTATGATGAGTTTAGAATGTAGATGAAGCGAGATATTTCTGTCTGGATCGTAGCAAGTGGAAGTCCATAGTTTCTGCCTACTTACTGTTCCTGTTCTGTTCAAACTCGTGACGCTCCGAGATGAACGATCTGACTAGACAAGTGCTTTGGTAACATTTGCTCGAGATAGATGACAGTCGTTGGGCAATGCCTTTGAGTAGCTTGTTAAATCTGTCACCAGATAGATTTATCTATCTAGTACGAGTTATCTACTCTTTATTATACTTAAACCAAATCATCATTATCATCAGCTGATCGGGCAACTTATTTGGCAGACCAAAAATTATTTTTCATATTTCGATATATGTTCTTTGGGGAAAGTTGTTCGGTATCTTGGACTAAATCCACCCTTAAAATAGTTTCAGTATATTTTGTTACACCTTGTATATTCTGTAGGTGCCTTATTTTACTGACACATAATGAAGCGTGTGGGAATGTGGAACTTGTAGGGTCAAAAATAAATTATTTTGTAGATAAGAGAATAAAACGTTACAAAATAATAACACTTGTCATTCATTCATCATATCCATTTTGGATTGATTTTGTACGTGATTTTACTTATTAATGCAGAAAGGACGTGCTTTTGATTATGTTTATCGAAAGAGATTAATAAACAAATTAAACGCTTATGGAGTTAGAGGTATGGAGTTAGCTAGGTTTGATTAAATTAAATTTGATACATTAGTATTAAATTTAATTTAATCAAACCTAGCTAGATAACAGGAGTCACAGCACGAAGTTCTAGTTTATGCGCCAAAACAAAACAAGAAATAAATTACGCGTCAGAATATAGAATAAATAATTTTGGTGTTCCGCAAAGTAGTGTATTGGGGCCATTGCTGTTCCTCGCCGGCTATCGCCGACAGGGTCGCGACTGTCGCGAGCTGTCGCTGGCATACTATCACATGTCTGTGAGAGCCCTCAGAACCCTTTTAAATTTAACGAACGTTTTAAATCAGTGCAGTGTTAGTATAGAAGGTATACAAAAAATCGTTAATTGAAAGTCAGTCACACACTTTTCAGTGCCACTGGTTGAAATACCCAAATTTGGAACTTAGCGTAAATCACAAAACCTACTTACATAAATAATTATTCCAAAATAAACCATACACAAACTACTATAAAGCCTCTAAAAGTTTAAGATAGTGTGCACACACTGCTTTCTTAAACGCAAGACGAGATTAAGCTTTTCAGATGCTGACTGGTAAGGAGTTCCAAGGCCGTACAGCTTATACGACAAACATTTACACTAAATTAGAAAATAAGGTAACAAAACAAAAAAAAAACAGTGGCGTAGTTAGGTATGCGAGGCCTAGATTCGGAGGCTGTGGCGCGCTAGTGATGACTCACACATAACGAAGCAATCACGCATCGCAACTACAGAGACAACTAGCACCTACTTACATTATTTTATGAAATATATATAAATTTCTTTCATTAAAATTACCGATTTACTAGTTATTTCGTTATGCAATACATAATACATTGTACTGCACAATGCACATATACACAAAAAAAATTTTTTTTTGGTTACCTAATAAACCTTTTTTTTTTATTTTTTTATTATTACATATACATATATATGATATTGAAGCAAATTTGATTATTTGTAACAATTACAGGACCCACCCTCACTGTTACTTATTCTCTTATATATTTAGCAAAATCAACAACGACTTTTTCCGGGTTTATAGGAATGTTGTAATAGTGGGCATTCATTAAGGCCAATTCGTTCAGTCTTTCCTGAAATAAGGTGTTCCTCTGATAGGACTTTAACCGTCTCAAACTAAGAACGTCCTCTCGGGAGTTGCCAGTGTAACGGGAACAGATGCCAAAATTTTTAAGTGCAAAGTGTCTTTATTTCGGGAGTTTGAACCCCCGATCCCCCTCGGCACACCTGTGAGCGGCACCTGTTCCTTCTGACATAACTTGACGACTGCTATCTAATAATGACGACCGGGACCAACAACGGCACAGAAAAGCTCGAAATGCTCTTATGTTACTTGTGGTCACTAATCCAAGTGCAGGCCAACCTCGGGATTGCTTATCATGAATAGGCTCTAACGTATTCCTGCCGAGCCATCCTATTACTCACATTATGCTCCAATAGAAATCCACTTGACCTAAGTCAGCGTGTTGTCTCATATCAGTAGTGTTGAAATGTGTTGCAGCAATGCACCAAGCGGTGATCTGATTGATGGCGAAGGAGTGACGAGCCAGACAGTCGCGCGACGGATCCCGCGCTAAAAATAGACAAGACAACGAGGTCGCTGCTGGTGACGTCACCACACCTGTATGGTAGCGTTCGTGGAATCATACCATGAATAGACAGGTCGGATCACTTTTAGTTTTCACGACTGTTGACTCTTCAGCTCTTCGACTCAAGCGCATATGGCACATGTCTAACTAGACATTATAGATACCGGGTGTCCAGGTGTAAAACTATCGTCATATCATAACAATACCCTATAGTTAAAGGGGTGACTAAGTCCGTCAATATAGATCCATAGGAAAAGTCGTATAGTTACATTGCCGGGTTGAGTCACCCACCCCTTGTAATATGTCGGCAGTACATTCACACGCGTTGCGTGTCTTAGGGTCAGTTCACACCGAGACGCGACGCGGCGTGGTGCGGCGTTGAGGTTGCCGATGCCGCTGCGCTTCGCGGCGCAGCTGGCTCTCACTGAAATTGGTCTTTTATCTTTTTTAACCCCCACCCGACAAAAAAGAGGGGTGTTATAAGTTTGACGCTAATGTCTGTCTGTGTCATCGTAGCGCTCGAACGGATGGACCGATTTAAATGAGTTTTTTTACGTGTTTAAGTTCCCTTGCGGTGGTTCTTAGCTGTTTGATGAAAATCAGTTTAGCCGTTTAAAAGTTATATGTAACGCTTGATAAAATAGATGGCGGTCATATCGGTAGTTCCGCTACTCATCACTAGATGGCGTTCTTGACAGTCGGGGATTTTATAATCTGCCTAGCAAATTAAATTGTTCGTAGTAAACAAGTTCTATACTCGTATTTCTTCAAAAGTGCGCGCAAGGTCGCGTCTCGGTGTGAACTGACCCATAATTAGACAAAACAACAAAGTCGTAGCACGTGGGTCACGTGGGCCCATGGAAGCCGGTTTCCCCAATGACTCACATATCGCCCTCGCCAATACTACAGCCAATGCGCTAGCTCCAGCGATAATGATATGCCCATTTCAAAGCTAATAAAATAAAGTCCCCGGCGTCAATATATTTCTGTACTTGATATACTCTGAAACTAATCGGCATATTATAATGCGGTTTTGACTAAAATGTAGAGATATTTTTTCTAAGATTTATGTTAATTACATTTTCAAAGATAGATTTTTTTACCACGAAATATTCTTGAGCCAATCTGTAATCTATTTTTAACACGTTAAAAATATTTAGAGTAAAAACAAAATAAGCCCGATAGCCAAATAACAATAAACATCCGATAACATTTATTTCAAATTTTCAATCATAGGTAAGGTTTTTTGAAGTGAAAACTTCTTTAGCGGCGTTGTGCACTTTTTTTGTAATGGGTAAAAAATGTTAAACTAGCGTCAGGACACGTGTCCTGATCGAAAATTCGCAAGACGGATGGAGAGTAGACAGCCGGCGCGGCGTAGGAGAGGAAGTATCCCCCTCTCTTTCTACGGCGCGGCGAAAATGTATGCCTGCGCCTGCTGTTTCGTTCAGCTGAGAGATAAACTTTTTAATGTAATATAAATTGTCATGTTTGTGCACGATAGCGCAATAAATAAATATTGTATTCTACCACATAAATGATAGTACTTTTATACTAATAATTAAAGCAATTCGTGGAAAATTATTCCCTAACCATTCCAAAATATCAAAAATGCACAACGTTAATATTCCAGTTTTCACTTCTGCCGACACTCCTGGAGTGCAACCCGTCGTTTTTTTTTTTACTAACACTTTATTCAGTTACCTAAACGGTCCATACGATGCCATAATCATAAGATAGTTATACTGTGGTCAATGTGGTCTTATACAGATCTTACTCCTCTTTACGTAAGTTAACATGGTAGACGACAGACATGGGTGCTGTCAAAGCTCAAAGCCATGATGAGCGAAAGCTCTCAGATGGATTTATCTTGAGCTCCTCCGTGCTTAGGAAGTGAAGACAGAAATGTATGATGCTGACAAATACATTGTTAATTACTTGTTATTTGGAAAGTTTGAAAAGTAACTTAGTCACAGAATAACAAATTTTACGAACTCAATTGACTTTGTTAAATAGGTCAGGGCAATGACAGGGAGGCGGCCTACTTCCGAGTTTCCCGATAACAAAGGTGGAATAGAGATAGGTATGCGTAAACACTGGACATTTTCAACTAAATGTTATTTTTAAGCGACTTCAAAAAACGCGGAGTTTCTGAATTCGAATGTTTGTATGGTTTACGTACCAGTTCTGTTCCCCGATAATCCTCGATAAATCGAGGGAACTCCTCAAATATTGTATCTATGCACACACATAGTGATTTTGATGTTTTTGTCAATAAATCAAGCATTTGCATTCAGAATATATGTTTTGGTAAAGTGGAACTGATGAAAAAAGACCAGAAACTAAAGTCACTTTTTTTTTGTTTAAAATTATCTTATATTATTGATTATTATTTGTATCTCCTTTGGGTTCACGGGTCTTTTCACCCCGGTCCTTTGGGAGGCTTGCGAGATACAGATCCAACACGTAGAGGTCCTTTGGAGAAGTTGATGTAATGTGGCGCTCCCGCCAAAACCCATTCTTGAATATACCAATGGAAGATATACCCTCGAACAGGTTTCTGCAGAAAAGAATCTATTGATATTATTATTAAGATTTTTTTAAAATTAATTAACAATTAAATGTAACTAAAAACAATACAAATATATAATTCTACATATAAAAAATAAGGTTGAAGATGTATTTGGAGAAATCTAGAGAATTTGATTCTAGATTTGATAGATAGATTTGACGACCTCCGTGGCGAAATGGTTAACACGCTAGACCGCTAATCCGGAGGTTCTGGGTTCGATCCCCAGCCAGGGCAATTTGGAAAATAGCCTTTTTCAAGTTGTCCTGGGTCTTGGGTGTTTATCTATATATGTATTTATCATAAAATATAGTATCGTTGAGTTAGTATCCCATAACACAAGTTTAAAACTTACTTTGGGGCTAGCTTAATCAGTGTGATTTGTCCCTATATATATTTAAGATTTCTCTCTCAACTTATATGCTGGTATCAAATTTGGATAAAAAAAATTGCAATATAGTATAATGTCAATATCTGGGCGACCGAGCTCCAAAAAGTGTAAAACACGGAGAAAACGAGTTTTTCTAAGGTCGCGTTTCCACCAGACATGTGCGAGGTAGATGAGCGGTGCGAGGATGTGTAACGAAGCTGTGAAAACCTTGTGAGCGTTTCCACCAGAGATGTGTTTAGGAGGGTCGCTCGTCGCTGCAGTGCGAGGATGCGTAGAGACGCTGTGAAACAGTGCGCAGACGAGCGGTGTGAGGAGGCGTATTTTTTTTTCACTTAAAAAAAGCGACACGTTAATTACGCGGAGAACAAAACAAGACATTGTATAGTCGATAGTTACATTTGAAGTTAATTTTGGAAAAAAGGTGACGAGTAGCAAAAAAAAACTGGAGAAAGACCGAAATATGTTTAAAAATAGATATTATCAAAAACTGTTAACAATTACACCTCGCAGTACTTTCAACACGCATTCAGACATTTTTCAGCAATTTTTAAAGTCTGTAACCCACACCTTGCATGCATGCAGTCGGAACGGTGTCATGCCGCCTATGTTGCATGCAAGGCTCAGGATGGTAACAAGCCGGCAGCTCATAGCGAATTGATGGCGAGCGAGGCGCGTCCGTGTACTCCGTGTGCGTCGGCGAGAGCAAGTATTGATCCCCCCGCCCCCTGCGGGTCGGGCGTGGAGCCCTAGCTTTAATGCGTCTAGTCTGGACGGACTGTAAACTGTGATGCGAAAGTTTTCCTTAACAAATTAGACCGATTGGCCAATAATTGCATCAGATTTATTTTTAATATTCGTAAAGATCACATCTCTTCACTTCGCGCTCAGCTTGCATGGCTCCCTATCCTCTTACGTCGTAATGCTAAAATACTCTCTATGCTTGTTTCTATCTTGAACAATCCGCACTCCCCTAGCTATCTTAAATCTAAATTCAACCCTCTCAGTTCCACTCACTCTCGTTCACTTCGCTCCTCCAGCACTCTCATCCTTAGTATTCCTCCTCATCGCTCTACCTTCATGGGAAAGTCTTTTCAAGTCCAGAAAGTCAGGGCTTCCTTGTACTGGCCTCTGTAAGTGTGGGGAGATTCCTGCGATCTTAGTTAAAATAAATATGTATATGATTTTCACTGAACTTGACTGGTCGTTTTAATACGTGTATGTTGCTTGAATGCCGATACATTCACCAATAAATGTCAGCTTCCGTGCTTCGGAAGGTACGTTAAGCCGTTGGTCCTGATCAACATATTGTAAAAACGGAAAAAGAACTCTTTTTATCCGACTACGGCGAAGCAAAAAGGAGGGTTATGATTGTGACCAGTATGTACTCGTAGGTATGTATGCATGTTTTTTACTCCACGAAACAAGTAACTACTACCCGTTAGCGCTAGGCTGATGGAAAGGAACGCGCATACTAAGTTTGCCTGTCCGTAGTATGCGCGTTCCTTTCCGTCAGCGGCAAACTTAGCGTGAACGGGTACGGGGAACTTGCTTCATGGAGTAAGACGCGGTGAGCTGTAACTCAGAAACTACTGCCTCTACTATAATGAATTAGGTGTCATATTGTAGCTCAATGTATAAGGTATTTAAGCTCATTAGCCCATTTTATCACAACTTTTGTCATTTTACTAAACATTTTACTTAAAATTTTCAGATTTTCCGCTTGTTTCAAACATCCAGAAAACAAATTTGACTAGATTATATAAAAAAAATTAAAACATAGGAACACAGCTCAAGTCTTTTTTAATTCGTAATGAAAAAAGTACTTATATTGGTAAAGTTTTAGAGAAGAAATCAGGGGACTACGAATCGTTGATTTTCTGTTCTTCAGTATGTCTCTATCGCACTTGCTCGGTTGTAGTTCGGGCACAGCGCGACAGCAATAGATTTTACAAATACCTATTTTCCATTTCTCTAGCCCTTGAGGTTTCCTCTTTTCTATTTTAAAACTGGATATTGTTATTCCTTCGCTCATTTTCAATTACATAGCTAACAAACAAAACACACGCGCATGCCGTTCTGTCCTAACGTTTGAAGGTATTAAGTACAAAGGGGTAGCAAAATTTGAATATGTTGGGTGCACAGTAACAAATACCAACAACTGAAGTGAAGAAATAAGCACTGGCATCCAAAACGCATTAAGATGTAGCGCGACACTACACAAGGTATTAGCGTCCAAGCTTCTTAAGTAGGTAGAAGTAGAAGACTTAGAATATAAAAACAGTCATAAGACCCATACTGACATTGACTCCGAGGCCTGGACGCTAACACTAAGAGGAAAACCAGCTCTTAGTAGCAGAGCGCAAAATATTTCGTAAAATCCTCGAACCGGCTAAAAATGTTGTGACGGAAGCTGGAGAATCCAAAAAAATGTGGAGACAGAGGAGCTGGTAAAGCCGAATAAAAGTAATCGGTGTTACTAAAGCGCTCCGCTTGCTCTGGAAAGAATGAGGAGGATCGTGGCGTAGCAGCCTATAGGGGAAAGGTATCAGGCCGAAGACCAGTGGGTCGACCTAGATATCGCTAGAGCGATACGGTGCAGGCTGATCTGCGGGAGATAGAAGTTGTCAGCTGGCAAGATATCGCTCAGAATAAAAAAGTATGGCGCCCCCCTTTCGGAGACCTAGCGAAGTAAGTAAACAAAAAAAAAATATACAATACTTATAGCATATATAAATTAACTATGTATTTGTATATCTATCAGAACATTAAACTATGTATAAAAAGGTTATGAGAACGAGATAATTGTCTTTATATAGGTAGCGTTGTTTATATGATAGATAAGGTAGGTAGAATACCGAGGTTCCGAAGTAGTACAGTTGGATGCATCGCGCAAAGGAACGCGCAAAGATAAGAGAGAAGAGGCACTATAAAGTAGCAGACTAGGAGTTCTGCCTAGTCCCGGATCTAGGGGGGAAGCCTGGGCCCATGCCCCGGGCGGTAAGGTCAGAGGGGCGGTAAAATTCCCGGCTCTCAGGGCTCCCATTTCCGCCCACCCCCGCTACTGGGGGCGGCGCGGCGGCTGGTCATTGGGGGTGGCAAAATCAAACATTCCTGTCTGCACTCAGTAGTGTACTGTACAGAAAACCCGCATATCCAGATTTTTCCGTCTGAACTAAAGTAAAGAAAAGTGACGTAAGGAGTACCCAAAACCGGAGAGCATGCATGAGTTTACGCAGCGAAAGAGGTTTGCAAGGATCGTATATAGCAATATATCTCCTAAAAACAGTCGAGATTTGTCAAAAAGCAAAGAGCAATGACGTACCTATAAGTTCGTTATCTGAAATAAAGAATTATTATTATATTATTATAAGCCTCGATTTTACTTTTTTTTAATTCGAAAGACATCAATTATTTGGCTGGCCAGTGCCAGTATGGCTTACAGTTAATAAAAAACCTAACAGCCATAACACTTATTTGAAATGGCAACACAATGCTAGCTGTCAAAAACTATAATCGCTACCTCAGATCGCTACGGTTAAAAACAGATGTTTCTATTATTTCTCGCTGTGTTAAATACAGCAGCCCGTTGACGGACGGGCGACAGGCGGAGTCTAGTAATAGCTTAGAATATAGTAATAGATAGGGTCTCGTTGGGATCCATTGGATACGAAACCAAAAAAAAGAGCACATGAAATTAGAGCATCTTATCAGATACCATTTCACAACCACTTTTTATTCGACTGTAATAAACCAAGAGATAGTGACCAACGACGTCCGAATTTCCGAGTACCTAGTCAGGTGCCACATCCCGAACAAAGGGAACGCGTGCCGAAGGGATCAGAATTAGGTCAAGGGAGTTCAGAGCGATGAAGTCATCGACCGGCGTTCATGCGGAAATATGCGCACTTTGGAAAACCTTTGTCCAGAAATATACCGTCATTTTTATTCATAAAAACAAAGAAGCAAGGCGCATGGGAAAGATTTTACTTGACTGCCGAAGGAGGGCAACATTGAAACCTCCTTCTTCTATGGAGTGCTTTCCATGTCTTTCCTCAGCTAAGTTATTAACCTTGTGGGACCTCGACCTGTCCGGGGCTCTAGGCGAGTTCCCACATAGAAGTTAGTAGGAGAAGTGGAGAATAGAGACTCGACAACAACACAGATTATATACTATTTATTATCTGATACTGACTGTTACATAAGACTATAAAAGAATAATATTTAATAAGGTACAACAGATAGAGAGAAGTAAGCGATCAGCTTAAGAGATAATGGTGGAATGAGTGGCAGTAAATTATTTGAAAATGGAATGAAAGGGAATTTGAAATGAAATGAAGAATGAAAAATGGACAGGATGAGATGAAGAAGGTTTGAATATGATGCATGCAGCATCGTTACAACCTCCTTATCATTATCAGCTTTCAAAAACCCACTGCTGGGCATAAGCCTCCCTTTGTCCGCGCCATCCCGCCCTGTCCCTGGCTGCCGCGATCCAGTTCTTTCCAGCGAATTGTCTTACATCGTCGACCCACCTAGCCGCCGGAGGTCCCACACTGCGCTTACCATTCGGTGGCGGCCTTACTTCACCTACCATCGTTTCTCCTAGCCAGGTGTCCCACCCAGTTTCACTTAAGAGCCGCAACTATAGATACCTCCTTATATGTTTTCACATATTTTTTTCATAAAAATTCTTCTGGGCTTTCCTACTCCTCATTTTTCTTTTATATTCTGTTTTAAAGACAGCATCGTGATAGATGAGGTGACCGAGCATTTTCCCTTTTCTATTTACTATGGTTTGTATTGTAATATTTGACTTTTCTCTTCCATTTTCTCATTGCCTTTTCGTTTGTTACTTTTTCTGTTCAACTTATTTTTTTAATTTTCTCCAGGACCACATTTTAAACGCTTCTAATCTATCTGTATCCTTTTTGGTCATCGTCCACGTTTCACAACCGTATTAAGGCAGTAACCATTTAACATTATGCTATTTTAAATAACATAAAATATGAGGTATCATTTTGTATACTTGAAAATAATTATACAAGTATTTTTTATCGGGATTCATATTTGGATAGGATTTATGTGTAAACTCTACGCTTTACTTAATTTCAAAAAGTGCACTATCAACAAATTAAAACAATATTTTACTTTTCATTTTTTAAGGGGACTCGCTTTAATCTTGACAATATTATAATTTAGGCTTGGCTCTACCATATAGGGAGTGCCTCCGTTGCCATCGATCGATCAGACCACGGAACATAAAAAAATACAGTCAGATAAATACAAAGACGTGTAGTGTAGCCGATGTATATAAATGTTTTTAGAAAAAGAAATAGACCAAGTGCGTGGAGTAGAGTACCGTTAGAAGTTACACGTTACGACATGGAAACTTTATTTTCCATAATTTAACATGTTTACTACTTACCCGTTTTAAACAAGTTACCGACTTTATTTAAGTAATTGTTTTCGAAGAATTTATGTATTTTGTTCTGCGTTTATCATGCGCTGGGCGCGTGTTTACAAAATCTATCTTGTGGAGCCTGCCCATAGGGTTTTGGTCGGATTTAGTTCGTATAACTTTTCGAATTATTCTCGTTACTCTATATACCCGTCCCGATTTGGGGACTACATTTTGGAATGAACAATTTTTGATACTTTAGGTAAGTATCAAAAATTGTTCATTCCAAAATACTAAATATATCTAGCCTGGAACTTATTCAGAAAGTCAGATATACTTAGATGCTTCCATGTAATTATTTGTATTATATGGCCATGAGCTAGATAATCATTTATACATCTAATAACTCACTCTGATCTTTTCCAAACTTTAATCATATAATTTTGTAAATATTTTTTGAATTTACTTAGTCGTCCGAAGCCATATTTCTTCTCGCCAAAAATTATGAGTTCCATTTCATGACTATACACTTGCATAAATTATCCATCATTGTAATAAACTAATAGGATCCAAAGGCATTTGATGGCATAGTATGTACGGAATTAACTTTAACTCAATTATTCTCAGGTATTAAGGCCCCCATCAGCGTGATTGTATTTACGGAATGGAATGGCGGAAATCGGAAGGAAAATTCCAAAAAAAATTGGAAAGAAAATGTGGCTTCCGATACTAGCTGTGGTGTAGTGCCAGCAAGGCCACGCGTCGCGATATGACGCTGCTTTGGCGCTTCGCCTAAGCTGACATTCCGCATTGAGCAAAGAACATATTTAATAAAAAAAATACTGCAACCACGGTACGAGTCAGTTGGAAACAGTGCGGCCGCACATCGTCCGGATCTAAAATAAACCACATTCAGAGAAAAAATCATCACACTAATGTCTCAATTTTCAGTAACATTTAATGATGATTCCTACTTAACTCTAATAGTAGAGTAGATAAAAATCACATACGAAAAATTAGAAATGATCTAACAGATAAGATATGACGGTCTGACGTAAGTTTTTAGCCAATAATGTCATGGATGTTGTATTAATAGTATTTGATAGTAGATGTACGAGTACGTATCTCCGAATGACATGACTAATTATAATATCGAATAGACCAGACCATGAACCAATGATAAATTGCAATTGCAACCAATGACAATTCAAAGACGTACAAGTTGCCGGCAACTAATATGTAATGCTGGTTACTCACTCGTGACGGCATCATCGCTTCCGGATCCCATGTTTTTGTTCACAATAAAATCCACACAAGGCGTCAATTGGCCGTGAGTCACTCGCGAGGTAGACCGAGGCACCGGAGGCACATGAAAACTATTGCCGTTTGAGAGCGTGGGGCGCGGGCCGATGGCGACGTGAGCGCAACGCCGAGGAGTCTTTGCTTGTGCGGAGCGACGCGGCGCCTCGGCGTGGCTGCACCGCTTCTAAAATTAGCATGGGGCCGACACCTTACAGTACAGTAAATGATCATAGCATTCGTATCGCACCGCCGGAATGGTACCATGATAGATAAGGATATGGGAATAGCAACTCAGAGGAATGTTTCTAAATTAAATAGAAGAAGCCGTGAAGAAGCCGACGCAGAGCGGGATCCTAACCGGAGAAGCAAATTCTTTTTTTATTGTTATCCTCGCTTTGGTGCTTTGATACTCATACTACGTGTAGTGTAGTCATAAATTACCTATTTATTTTTAAATGATTCACATTATACTACTCATAGGAGGATTAGGCGGAGAGGAATTATTTCGATTAAAACACGTCATGATTTAAGTTTTAAGTTTGTTGGTTGGTCTTTGGAAAAAAAGTGCAGTGCAGTTTGTTGCTGCTTCTTCTGCACTTGCGCCTAGGAAGCGGCATAAACTTAGCTGTAAGTAACGATTTGACGTCAACATTTGTGCAAAACAAAGTGACTATTATTAAGAGATATTATAAATATACTATGATAATAAAGATATTTTGAATTGAATTGAACTGATAGTCCGTAAAGAAACAGGAAATATGAACAAAGAGCGATTAGGCGAAATGGGCGAAATTTGCTGTACCATGCCTTTACATATTTTCGATACCTATCTAGAACATAACTTTTATTTAGTGAAGAGCATTTCACACACGATAACGCAATTTCACTCTTATCTCATGCGATAACGCGTGGTTTCAAGGATTAGAACTAGGTCATAAGCGTACCTAACTATCATCTACAAAGTTAAACATAACATCATCTTTAAAAGTAGTCATATGCTTTTAATTCACTAGATAGAGGGGTTGTTTTAAAGGAGGTTAAAGACCAGATACCAGCTGCTTATCCTTACCTGTGGCAGTGTTACAGTTCACTATCTGACTTTGTTGATAAGGGCCAAGTTATAAGGTCGTCAACTGGTTGTCAGCAGGGAGATCCCTTGGGACCGGCCATATTTAGTCTTGGCATAAATTCAATTATTTCCTGCTTAAACTCCTCTCTAAATGCATGGTATTTAGATGATGGGACTATTGGTAGTAATGCAGTGACAGTGGCAACTGACTTGGAAACTCTTATTTGTCGTTTTGAGGAGATAGAATTGAAACTTAACTTCACCAAAACTAAACTTTATAAGGTAAAGGACACAGTCAAAGGTCTAGGTATGGAAGAAATTATTTCGGCATTCCACAGGGTGCCACCGGGAATAAGGGTGGTGGATGAAGGCTCTTTGAGAGTATTGGGTGCTCTACTTTTGGATGATTCGATCTCGAGCTATGTGAGTGAACAAATAGACAAATTTATTTATTAATATTATTAAACAATTCTTCAGATCTACTTTTTAAATTAACAGCCATATGGCTTGGTTTATTATAAAATCTTGCCTATTTGTTCCAAAATTTATTTATGCTCTGCGGTATTTCCTAATCTGGAAACATCATAATCATCTAAAAGTGTTGGACCAATTAATTCTTACGTCACTCATTAAGGTATTGAAGTGTCAAATAAGCAACGAGTCCTGGCAATTCGCCTCCCTTCCAGTTTGATTTGGGGGCATAGGTGTGTGTGGCTCTTCCGGCTTTCTTGTCTTCTGCTATCGCTTCATCCTCATTGTGCAGTAGGATTCTCTTCCCAGTAATGGGTTCCGTTGAGGTATGTGGCGTGATTGAGGCTAGAGAGGAGTGGCGGTCAATTAGTTCAGTGGATTTGCCTTTGAACTTACGTTCCCAAAGACAATGGGACAGTCCTTCTTGTAGGAGCGTCCGGCAAAGGGCGATTTCTCTTTGTGATCGTTTGGAAGACCGTGCCCGCCTCTGTGCTTTGACCGAGGAGTCTGGGTTCTGGTTGCAGGCACTTCCTTCAGCCCGCATTGGTGCTTTGCTTGATAATTGCACTTTTACACTGGCTATGGGCCTTCGTTTGGGTGCAAAAAAAATCAACCGCATTTATGCCATTGTGGTGCTGCCGTAGACAGATTTGGGCATCACGGACTTTCTTGTTCTAAAAGTGCAGGGCGTATTAAAAGACATGCATTATTAAATTAAACCATCCGCAGGACATTGGCAACTGTCGGTGTAATTTTAGAGCCAAACGGAATCAGTCGTACAGACGGTAAGCGGTCTGATGGCCTTTCTTTGGTCCCGTGGAAAATAGGAAAGTGTCTTGTGTGGGACGCTACATGTGTGGACACGTTAGCGCCTTCGCACCTGTCTTCCACTTCCAATTACGGGGGTGCGGCTGCTCTTGCTGCAGAGTTGGGAAAAATACGCAAATATATGGGTCTGGCAGCCAATCATATTTTCTTACCTTTCGCGGTGGAAACGATGGGTCCTTGGGGCCCGGAGGCTAAATTGTTTTTGAAAGACATTACAACGCGTCTTATTGAGGCAATGGGAGACCCAGAGCTGACAGTTACTTTGCTCAACGAATAAGTCTCGCAATTCAGCGAGGGAACACTGCCAGTATTCTGGGCACGCTGCCTCGATGTGGCGCGTTGGAAGATTGTTTTTATGTATTGATTGTATGTATGTATGTAATTTGTAAAATGTGTGATTTTTATTTAATAAAGTAAATTGCTGCGTAATGTTCTTGGAAATGCATCGATTACTGAGCCGAAGCGCGCGACGCGGCGACGCCATTTCAAGTATTGGCGAATCGATTATCAATTTAATTTTTTATTAGAGTATATATCTACTTACGTCTGTAAATTGCAGGCAGGAGTGCAGGACCGTCTTTACAATAGACAGTCGGGGCCCTTGCCCAGAGCCCCCATTGTCACGGAGGCCCCGAAAGTTATGTTATTGTTTTTATACTTATTTTGTATGGACGGTATGGCCATTAAAGTATTTTCAGAAGCTTATTTACCATGTGACTAGTTAAACCATTTGGCGACATTATTCTTCATTACCAAACAATCATCATCAGGTATTTTTTAGTCTCCACTGCAGGAGCACGACCCTCTCTGCACTACCAGAGCCCTATTAGCCAGAGCAGTTAGAGAATTTGGCCTACACTCTCCACGCCGGCCAGACGGGTTGGAGAGGTCTAATTGATTTTTACAAGCTTTGTTTAGCTTATTTCTTAGTCGCCTTCTACGAGATCCAAGGGAAGAGTTGGATGAGTAAATCTTGCTCAAAGATTTACTCCTCCAAGTCTACCCTCGAAGCAATCTAATGATTTAAGTACACATAGATAGGTATTATGTGTAAATCATGTGATTGTTTCGAGGGAAAAGAAAAGGGGCTTTAGGGCAAAGGTTTCTTTGCTTTCCAAAAGGGCCCCAAAGTATTGTGTGTGGCCAAGGGTAGATCCTAAAACGGTCCTGTTTGCAAGCTATATTTTTTTTCTATATTAATTCGATAGTTCTGGCAGGTTTTATTTTACATCGATGTCGACGGGAGAAGCAATAGGCCGCTGCGGACACAAACTTCAAACCAAGGTAGGTACAGGTAAGAATTTCCATACTAAAGCACATAATTATCATACTATATCTTATAGACCTTTGGACGAGCAGTAAATCAATATAGGTTATAAATAATGGTTTATCTAAATACTTGTTGTTGTTGTTGTTGTATACAATATCTTTATGTACAAAAAATATTTTATATAAATACTTGTTTATAAAGTTACTGTGGTTTATCACAGTGCTTCCATAAATGACGGAGTACCTCTAAGCGAATGATAAAATGTACGCGATCCATTTTTGCTGTATTATTCAAAGTTTAACACTTCCACTGCTGAAAATGCACCTTGTGTGTTTTGCCAAAGAGGAAAACACATTCGGTGCGTTTTCAGCAGGCGAAGTGGTCTTACTTGAGAGACGATATATCTCTTCATTTACTTTCTGCTATTGTTTCATCATATACATTTACATTTGCTCTGGTTTAGTTACCACTTGACGTGACGTGAGTCATTCTTTATTGGACGTCTGTCTAGTCCTTTCTCCTTGCACGAGCATGGCGTCGCGGCGTGGGTTTCAGCGAGTGCCGTTATTCCGTCGCTTGCACTGCGGTCAACGCTCTTAAGTTTCTGTCGTGTCTATTACATAATCTGGGGTCGTGTTGCCGACTCGACCCCTTTGGTAGGTTACTTCGGATAATAAAATGTTCATAACCACCAACCTTTCGCATCTGGCTGATTAGTTAACAAAATCAGGGTTTCCTAAATGTCTTGTGTGTAATACAAAGAGCGAGCGAATCGAGCGAAGTTCTAAAAGTCTACTTGGACAATCCTGTTTCTATGTGTGTAAGTTTGTTCGACGATAACGCGAGTATCTTTGATCGGAGCTTCATGGAAATTGGTATGCGAGTAGATGGGACTAATAGTATTTTTAAAAATTAAGATTTTTCTTACTTACTACTAAGATATGGACAAACCTACAAGTATTCATTGAAATGTGACATTTCTTTGCGTGTTGACCGCGTGGTACCTATCATAGAACGCTTTTGCCGATGCCGCTCTTTAACCCTTCGAATGAATCATTGTAGCCTTATGTAACTCATGGGTACAATAATTGATTTCAAAGTAATATATAAGTCAGTGGATACAATAGTATATCGCTTTTAGGCATTTTTATTCCAAGGGATGACGCAACTTTACCAACAATCAAATAATAATATTGGAACACATTTTAACAAACAATTCTTCGTAGGTATTATAATGCTTTTTATATAGTCACATGAGTGATTAGAATTTTTGTAGAGGCCGCGCCACCGAAGAAGTCCCGCGTCAAAGTGTAATATGAACCAAAATTCTTTAATCCATGGGACTTCTTTCGTGGCGCGGACGCTACGTCAGTATAAGTACCTACTTCGTACACTTGCGGAGACATGATTCTTCATGGTCTGAAGCATTCGAATTGCCTTGAAACCGACCAGCGCTTTCGAGCCATTGTGTTGTGCATAAAAAGTACAGCGGGTCGCCACATCGCCTCGCCGCAGTCCCAAAATGGACGATGAAATCACCAGGCAGAAATAGAGGCGAATATTGAGAATGTTAATCATGCTGTTCGATCATCAGTATTCATCACGGAATTACGCTGGCAAACATCAAATTAGCCAACCATTTTCCACCATTTCCAATTTGGAGACCATGTATTTTGTATATGGCAGGTAGATCATATAGGCACCCTAGCAATTAAATGATAGGTACCTAAAAATAATCAAGAATAATAAAGTATTCTGCTCACCCAGTCCCATCTGGCAGAAGATGACTTCAGCTTCGATGACGTGCGCTACGGGCGCGCGGACAGGTTCGACGGGGGCGGGTGCAGGAGCCGGCTCCTTCTTGGGCGCGACGGGCGTGGGCGCGGGAGCTTCCTTGACCGGCTCGGGCACGGGCACCGGCTGGATCGGCGCAGGGGGCTGCGGCGCGGGTTTCGCGACGGGCACGGGTGCCGAAGAAGGTGCGAGCACAGGAGTAGGGTCGAGAGCAACCATATGGGGCTCTGGCGTGGGTGCGCTAGGTTTAGGCTGCGGCGGCTCGGGGCGATGCAGCGGCGACTCGCCCGCGGTATCAGCATCCGACTCGCTGTCCGTGAACTTGTCCGCGAGCTGGTCGGCCAGCTTTTCCGCAGCGGAGGGCGCACGCGGCATGTCCACGAACGGGTCATCGCGCTCCATTTCGAGGAAGTTCTGACTGGCGACGCGCGGCTGGTGCAGCGGCGACTCGTGCACCTCGGGCTTGCTCTCGCGGTCCAGGTGCTCGAAGTCGTCAGTCGAGTCCTGGTCGCGTTTCAGAGGTAGTGGAGGGTGCGCTGCGGGTGCATCGAATGCACCAGGGGGACCATGCTCGACGTCGCCGCCCGCGAGACCTCCGAGAAGAGCGTCGGCGCTATCCATATCACGACTTTGATGTAATGCGAAAATATTAATCGAACCGGTCTAGAAGATCAATAGGGTGCGGAGGAAGCGTAAGGGTGTGAGGGCGCAAAGAGGGCGGGTCCTTTCGTGTCTCTACGCCGTATCGGACTGATGCGAGCCCGAACCGCTCGCCGGCAGCCGCTGCACGACGTCACTCAGCACGAGAAACGGTATTACTCATCGCCTATCCCTCCGATTCCGACCAATGCAGTGCAGCGGGGGCGATCGCCTTCCGCCGGTATTTGAACGAAAACTCACGGAACAAACGAAAACTAATTTATTCAATGTATGATTATTTTAATAAAGATTGTACTTAGAGTTGGTAATTTGAAATAAATCTAATGTATAAACGTATTCTAAATCAGCCAGAATGAAACAGGGAAATGCAGAGCAAACTGCAAAAAGACCTTATCGACTTTCCGTGTTTTTCTGTTTCTGAAAATTTGTTGAACTTTAGAAACTGTTTTACCGACACATTATGACAGCTGATAACGTCAATATCTTTTTTTTTTAATGTATTTTCTTGTCAAAGAATCTATGAAACACACATCCTATTCTATCCTAATAATTCCTTTTCCTGTTTGTTTGTTTCAGACAAATTAATAAGATAAAATAATAAAACTACTTGTACGTACCGTAGTACATAAATATATAATTAATTTTTATTTACCAAAAAACATAAATGTAGGTACAGACAGACGATACAGTAATTAATTGCACACAATGAGCATTGTTCATTTTTTTGGAAAGCGTTATTTTGAAATCCGTTTCGAGATACAGAGTTAATGAACAGTTGTGTTGTGTGTGGATCATTTTTTCGCCAAAATAATCAACGGTTTTGGATACTTCTACAAACAAACGTACGTGTGACCTTTGTTTGAAATTACTTCGCGGCTGTATCGGTTTAAGTTTTGAGTCCTTTCATTAAAAAATACGAGTCACCTTTATGGTATTTATACGTCACTCACTACTACCTATACCTATCACTTTTTGATCTAATTTGACCGGACTACGTAGCATTTTTTTGTTACGCAGTGCCGAGAGCGATGCCACTGGTGCCTCCGGCAGACTCTGGGGGGAACAAGCAAGACGGCCCACATCAGTTCTTTAAAAAAATAAATTGTTATTCCAAAATATTCCATGGCCACTTAGTCTGGCGACGGGGCAAATAGGTGTCTAGGTATCGTTGAGAGCGCAGATAAAGAAGCTCGCACAGGTCTCAGAAAAGGTTATTTACGGCACTGATGTTTCGCACGCGCACGTTGAATAGCAGTGCAGCAGTGCTAAACTTAACTAAAACCATGAGGTTCTTCTTCTTATCGAGTCGAAATGGTTACACTGTTGCTTCAATTTCAAATCACCTGTGACCAGTATGTGGCCACGGCGACCCCTTTGTCGTTAGCTTTATTAAGGTCCTCTATGGTACATGACGTAGGGTTATGGTTAACAATAACCATGAGGTATAGATATAGGAGGCCAACCCTCAGTTAGTTTTAAAGTAGGTAGGTACAAAATGTCGCGCTACTTGCTGCGCTGCTGGCTGGCCACGGACCCAAAGCACAGCCCAAAGTTTCAACCCCAAGCGGGTCAAAGAATCCTTCAAGAAGGTTTAAAATAATTTTGACGTGACAACGTCTTAAATTAGGTTGCGGCTGGGAGTCACTTATGAAAAAGTGTAACGCTCGGTAACGTTACGATGAGTCACCGAACGAGAGAGAGGCCCGCCGAATGCCTTGCGTCTCTCTCCCACTCAACTATGATCGGTCTGCCGCGCGCGTTGTCACGTAAAATCTTCGCCCGTAAAACCGACTTTACAGGCAACCATTTTTTAAGATAATTATGTTCTGTTTTTTACTTTTGTGCAATAAAGGGTATTGTATTGTATTGTATTGTATTGTAAGGTATCTTTTTTGCTCTATGATTTCAAGTCTCAAGAAAAAAAGTACTGCTGTCTGCGACTGTCACTGTCAATGTCCAACTGTCACGTAGTGATTATTATGTATGCTGCCGGCCAGAGTCGGTAAAGTAGTTCAGAAGTTTATGAAAATACTGCCGCTCATGCGCTTTCAAATATATTTTCGTTCGTTCTGTGTTCATATTTTAAAAAGCGCTAATTGTGCTTGAAGATCATATCTGCGATTCACGATACGAATTACGAACAAAATTTTTATTTTATCAGCCAGCCAGCAGCAGAATGACGACTGTAGTTATGAGTGGTCGTGTTGCTTCGAATAATAGCGAACTCATAAAAACAAAACAAAAATGTGTGGAGAAAGCAGAAGTAAAACTAAATGGAATAATTCATCGTCACAAAAACGGTTACTCCAACGGTGTAGTGTTAAATAATGGGACCACTGTAAGTTAACTTAAGTTTTCTTTTCTTGGAAAGTTGAGTACAGCAGAAATAAATCATTCTATTTGCCGGCACGACACGCCCATTGCTTTAGTACTGCAGTATAGCCAGCACACTCCTTAATTGTGGAAGTCGGCCCACTGACCCAATGCCGGACAATCACAGAATTATGAATTCCATTGATATAGGTATCTATTATTATTTATTTGGCACATAAGTCTCAAGGCCCTTCCGATTTGGTCCTTGAATTAATTTACTAAAAGTGCTAAATCAGTCCTATTAAAATACAGTCTTTTTGAATGCTAACATTAAAGATTTTTGATTTGTTTTATAATTAAGTGTAACAAGGATATAAAACTACATCATGTCAAATAAGTAAATAAGATTATCCAAGCTCATTTATGTAGGTATCAAATTACAACTAGGCACACAAACAGGCACACTACACAGCCCACCTGTTACCTTATCTATGGATACTTGTGCTATAAAAAAGTCTCAAAAATAGTAAATAAACTCAAATGGCGATGGACAGGGCATACGGTGAGAGGCAGAGACAAGTGGAACCAACAAATGATGTTTTGGTATCCAAGAGATAAAAAACGGAAAATAGGTAGACCGTTTAAGAGATGGCCAGATGACATAAAAGAGGCAGCAGGTGGAACTTGGTCCAGAACGGCAACGAAAAGGGAGGAGTGGAAATTCTTGGAGGAGGCCTTTGCCAATAGGGGCACACAGACGGGAGACGGGGAGATATAAAAAAGTGCAGTGAAAACTCATAACATATATCAATGTATTTCTTTTCTGAATAAAGGCTATTATTATTATTATACTTGTGCTATCAGAAATTCCACATAGAGGATGCAGTCTTAGACCGAGTGGTCACAATGTGCGAGTTAGAAACACTGTAGTTTGATATTTTTTTTTATCAAAAAGTAGTATTAAACAAAGCTATCTTTTTTAGTAAGTTCTGTAATCCAATCATAAATGTATCAAACTGTATGTATGTACAGCAGGAAACTTGGTTTACTTCCTGTTTGACACATTTTTTCAGTAGGTAACTTGTTCTATGTTGTCCGTTTTATATTTTAATGGAGGGAAGAACTTGACTTTTGCAGAAACAATACTTCTAAAACTTTGTCACATGTATTGAATTGAATAGGGAAGGGATGAAAAATTTTAAAACACTTGATTATTTTTTGCTGTTAGGAATAACATTCTTCTTCACCATAAAAAAATGATCGATTTTTCAGTTCAGTCAATTAAATGTTAAAAATAATTTATTTTAAATTTCATTCTTAATACTCTAGACAAACGATTCGTATAACTAAATTTACCACTTGGAGGGGCTGCCGCGCTCTTAGTAATATTTCATTTTCATTTCATTTATTTATTACAACAAACTTTTACATTTTCATAGCAGTTTTCCACCAATGCGACAATATAAGATAAAAACTATTTACTTACAACTAATACATTTCTCTGCAATGTTTGCGAATTTTGCCAGCGAACATGTAAATAAATCTAAGTCTGTATTGTAAGATATTTTCGATACCTAAACAGGGAGTGACACAGGCCTGCTACCACCACGTTAAAAGTTGGGTTGTGCCAGCCTTGGGCTCTGTCTGCTTGGAGCCGCAAGACCCAAAATGCTCTGTCTGCACCATTAAGGATAAAGACGTGATAGTGTGTATATATTTATTTAATAAAGCTAAATATATAGGGTGGAACATATTTTTTTTGCAAAAATCAATTACCTAGGAGAGTTGATATCCAGCAGAGTAGTAAAACCACAGCTGGATTGCTTTAATTTTTTTTTAATTTATTTATTGGCTATCAGCATCAAAATAGAATTTTATGACTGCCTCCGTGGTCCAGTTGCATAGAAGACAGTAAGAGTATTACATACAGAACGGAGAGTGTAGGCTAAATCCTCTGACTGTTTTGGCTAATATATGGCTCTAGTAGTACAGAGAGGGTCGTGCTCCTGCAGTGGAGACTAAAAAAGACCTGATGATGATGATGATACAGAACGGAATCTCTTAAGGTCCCGCGCAATATGCGTCCCTGTTCCCCGTCCCCGCACATCCCCCGTTCTTGCTTTGTCGACGGGCGAGAGTGGGCGAACACACACTATGACGTGTGCATGGCCGGCACACGGCGGCACAAGAACGGGGGAGAGGTGCGGGTACCTTAGGAGATTCCGTTCTGTATGTAATACTCTTACTGTCTTTTGTGCCAATGGTCAAGGCGTTTGCTTTGTGATTCGGAGGTTGTGGGTTTAAATCCCACTGGGAAGCATACTTTGTGAAAATATGGTAAGGATATTGCAGACTTGAATCACTTGATTATCCGAAAAGAAAGATGATTCTGTGCTTCGGAAGGCACGCAAAGCTGTGGGTTCTGAACGCCATCTAGCATTTGTTTAAACCTATCATAGTATTGGTTCTGGTCTACCCTTTGGGTTGCGTAGGTCAGACGGCAGTCGTTCTGTGTATGAACCAGTAACCTCGTCGAATCACCTAGGTTAGGTAGCGGACCCCGGGCTCAGAAGCATTACCGCTGAGGACGCAACCGAGAATACGCTTGGATGAAGATGATGACCAAAATAGAATTTTATATAATTTCAGAAACCATCCCATATGGGTGAAGACTCCAAGCCACCGCCTCCAATGGACTGGTCACAGTATGACATATTCCCGGGATCATTTGAGAAGTGCACATTGCTGACAGCTATCCTGACACACTTGGGCCTGTACATTCTGATGTTCCTGGGCTTCCTCAACCAGATGCTGTTCACGCCAAAGGTTGCCACCGAGAAGAACAGAGAGGTATGATATCTTTTTCATCATCACAATAAACATGGCCTTTGGGTCTCATGGCCCCATAGGGGTCTCATCGAGGTGAATCAAATGTCGAGAGCGCCCTAGACCAGGACCTTATGGGCGGCTCTCTAGGGGCCATGCATCGACATGAATATATAGACTCGGCGTCTTCCTACACGGCCATGTCCCAGATTCGATTATTCATTCATTCTTCATTCTCATAGACTAAACACGAGAGTAGTACAGAAAGGTCAATATATTTTTACCTACCTACGAGTACGTGGTTCAAATTAAATCCTACATATATTTTAACAAACGCGAATGTTGGTAAGTATGGCTGGATGTACGGATGGGTGTATGGATGGTTGTATGGTTATATAGATTTTTAGATTGTAGACCCACGACTAGCTTTTACGATCTTCACGGAAGGGGAGGCGGCTACATTCTTAATGTGTTTTTTCTTTGTTTTTTTTTCTTATCATATTTATAAAGGTAAAAGTTAAACTGCACATATCTGTTTCATTGGTAACCTTTTATTATTCTTACTTAAATTCTTTACATAATGTTTTGCTCTAGAAGAAAGTGATTTCTTGTACTTGTATACCTATTAGGTTTTTTTTCTTTGTTAGCTATCTATGTATTTAATGTATTATATAATCATATGCATGGTATGCTGCGCAATTGGGCGCCAAAAATCCGCCATTATGCTTTCCAAAAATTTTAATATAGCCTATGACTACTACTGGTATTTATTCTGTGCTATGACACTCAAGTGATTAAGTTGAATCTAACCACATATAATTTATCAAAATCTATTTAGCCGTGTAGTAGTTACGAGGAAACAGAATTATAGGGACAAACATAATAAAACATCAAAAATGTGTAAGCAGCCATCTTGGATCCAAAATCTGATAGTAGTTTCAAGTTGCGCGGGGCACCTCAAAGAGCTCAGAAATTTTGTAGGTTTTTGTAACAGAATGTAGGGGTACAGCCCCCACATACAAAACTTTTGAGCCCTCGGAGGTTCTAGTGAGACGTTACGAGATGTGACTTAATTTTATAAAGGATTTATAGGATTTTAGGAAACTTTTGTAAAGCATTTATAGCATATGTAGATAAAAATTATAAATATAAACATTTTTAAACGTTTTACAAACATTAATAACTGAGTAGCAAACAAATAGTTTTTCGATGCATCCATGAAGAAAGTGAAATGTAGGCATATTTATGATGTCTACATTTCACTTCTGTTTTGATAGTCTATGACGAATTATTCAATCGGTTGACAGATCATTCACTCACTTCATACATTATGGCAGCCGAAATTTGGCAGTCCGTATTTAATTTTCAATCAATGAAATCTAGTTACTTACCGATGGAAAGTTATTCCTTTATATTTTGCTTTATTCTTTGAATTACTAGTGCAGTATCTCAACACACACCAAGGCATTTTTGACTAAGTTGACAGTGTTTTCTTTAATGAATCGTGGAGTGTATTATGCGCGTATTGCTAGCGAGTGACTAATGTGAGGTGAACAGTGATAGCCTATGATGAATAGAACACTACTGTTGTATGTGGCGTCTTCTCTAGTACGTAAGTACATAGATCTCGTTGGGGCCATGCTATAAATTTTAACTAAGTACAATTTGATTTCCCAGAAAACGATTCTATTTTTCTTAAGACTGCAGTCTTTGACCGTGGGAATTTTTTATTGGACACCCGAATCTATATTTTCTATCTATACATACGCATTGCGCTGTATTGCACATGCACTCTGGAGACGAATTCAAAAGCGCAGCGAGCGGTCTGCCTTATCAGCGTTTTCGTCCCCATATTTATTTGAGAATTTCGGAGAACTTTAAATTTTTCTATCTTTTTGCAAGACGAATTATTTTTATTTATTTATTGTACGTGTTTAAGCATGAATCAATCTTCTTATATGTGTATTTTTTATTTTTTAACTCAGTCGTATGCGCAAGAAATCCGACGACGTATTCGCTTATAGTTTCTTCAAAGTTTAACCTTTTTAACTTAGTTTTTGAATGAATTAAAAAAAATATACTCAAATCATTTTCATTCACTTTTTAGGATTTTCCTTTGTCTTTATTTCTCTGTAATTTATACACAACTTCATGTTTTAAATTCCGTGTATTGTTGTTTACACGGAATTTGACGTGTGCATGAACGTCGCGCACCGCAAAAAATTGAAACACGTCTCAGGTTATTTGAAATTAAACAAACTATTACAATGAAAATCATTGAATAGTTGATCATAGCAATTTCATATTATTAAACAAAATTTCATAAAAATATATTTTAAAATTGTTTTCGTTACTAGAAAAACGTTATATTGAACTAACATTTCATATAAAGTTAGCGATAAAACTGTTCATAAAAACATGTTTTTTGGCTCGTGCGTGTTTTGGTCGCAGTTCTAACATAAATAACCTTTAAGTTTGCCCAACGAGATCTATGTACTTACGTACTAGAGAAGACGCCACATACAACAGTAGTGTTCTATTCATCATAGGCTATCACTGTTCACCTCACATTAGTCACTCGCTAGCAATACGCGCATAATACACTCCACGATTCATTAAAGAAAACACTGTCAACTTAGTCAAAAATGCCTTGGTGTGTGTTGAGATACTGCACTAGTAATTCAAAGAATAAAGCAAAATATAAAGGAATAACTTTCCATCGGTAAGTAACTAGATTTCATTGATTGAAAATTAAATACGGACTGCCAAATTTCGGCTGCCATAATGTATGAAGTGAGTGAATGATCTGTCAACCGATTGAATAATTCATCATAGACTAACAAAACAGAAGTGAAATGTAGACATCATAAATATGCCTACATTTCACTTTCTTCATGGATGCATCGAAAAACTATTTGTTTGCTACTCAGTTATTAATGTTTGTAAAACGTTTAAAAATGTTTATATTTATAATTTTTATCTACATATGCTATAAATGCTTTACAAAAGTTTCCTAAAATCCTATAAATCCTTTATAAAATTAAGTCACATCTCGTAACGTCTCACTAGAACCTCCGATGGCTCAAAAGTTTTGTATGTGGGGGCTGTACGCCTACATTCTGTTACAAAAACCTACAAAATTTCTGAGCCCTTTGAGGTGCCCCGCGCAACTTGAAACTACTATCAGATTTTGGATCCAAGATGGCTGCTTACACATTTTTGATGTTTTATTATGTTTGTCCCTATAATTCTGTTTCCTCGTAACTACTACACGGCTAAATAGATTTTGATAAATTATATGTGGTTAGATTCATCTTAATCACTTGAGTGTCATAGCACAGAATAAATACCAGTAGTAGTCATAGGCTATATTAAAATTTTTGGAAAGCATAATGGCGGATTTTTGGCGCCCAATTGCGCAGCATACGTGTATGATTATATAATACATTAAATACATAGATAGCTAACAAAGAAAAAAAAACTAATAGGTATACAAGTACAAGAAATCACCTTCTTCTAGCGCAAAACATTATGTAAAGAATTTAAGTAAGAATAATAAAAGGTTACCAATGATACAGATATGTGCAGTTTAACTTTTACCTTTATAAATATGATAAGAAAAAAAAACAAAGAAAAAACACATTAAGAATGTAGCCGCCTCCCCTTCCGTGAAGATCGTAAAAGCTAGTCGTGGGTCTACAATCTAAAAATCTATATAACCATACAACCATCCATACACCATATCCAGCCATACTTACCAACATTCGCGTTTGTTAAAATATACATATATTTAATTTGAACCACGTACTCGTAGGTAGGTACCTAAAAATATATTGACCTTTCTGTACTACTCTCGTGTTTAGTCTATGAGAATGAAGAATGAATGAATAATCGAATCTGGGACATGGCCGTGTAGGAAGACGCCGAGTCTATATATTCATGTCGATGAGTTTGCCCTAACCTAGTAAAATTGATAGAACTGATCTGTATAAAGTTTATAGCATACATATTCCTTATGTTCAAATATGTAACGTTCTCAAAAACATAAATGCTTCCCTTTTTCAGACAAGGCTATCGAGAACAAAACCGATTCGAAATCGGTCTATTTGTTTTAGGAGCTACGATGACAGACAGACACACACAAACCCCTCTTTTTCGTCGGGAGTTAAAATCATTTACTGTCGCGCTGTGCGATAGAGACAACTGCAGCTTGGACCGAAAATATCTATGAATCGTACATAAAATCAACGTTTCGTAGTCCCCTGATTTCTTCTCCAAAACTTATCGATTTAATTTCTTTTTTCATTAAAATTAAAGAAAATCTATGGCGGTGTTCCTATGTTTTCCTTTTATAATATAATCTCGTTGAATTTGTTTTTTGCTACATGTTTAAAGAGAATAGAAAATCTCCCCAATTTTTCAGGTTTATGAAGGTTTGTATCTCGTTTACTAATTAAATTATGAAAGAAAGAATTAAACATAGGGACATGCCAATATATCCAGTTTTCTTTTTGGAAAAAGAATGGCTCTCCTGACTCAATCCGGCTAGGATTTAGGGGACTACGCTTGTATGGAAATATGGTCTAAGGTATCGATTTCCTCTTAACTTGTTTCCAGTTTCATCCTTAGTTAGGATAAGTTTCAGGGGACGCCAATATGATTGCGAACCTGGATCGTGAGAAGATATCTGTAGGGTGAAAATTGTTTTGAGTCGAGATTAAGGATTTTTTTTTAGTTATTCCCTTTCTTCTCTACTCTGTTGTGTAAGGTGCTTCGTAGAATCTTTCTTACGACCTTTTCTTCACCTAAAATGGCATTGTATCCATGATTGTGAGACCATAGCTTTAGGTACAGAGACATAGGTACCGCCGTATCAGCCGGTATCGGCCTACAGGGGCCCCGAACGTGGTAAGCAAAAATGCCTTAAGGCCGTTCCTAAATTTTTCGGGGTCCAGTGCTGCCCCCATTTAAAATAAATTATTTTAAAGAAAACGGAGACATCATTTAAAAATTTTCTACTACCAAGCCCTAGATAACCTTTCAAAGTATTTTATGAACTACTGTTTACAGTTTAAAGTGAGAACGTTAAGCTTTACTACGCACATTTGCGAAAAACGGCCGCTTTTGGCTAATGTGCGTAGTAAAGCTTAACGTTCTCACTTTAAACAGTAAACAGTAGTTCATAAAATACTTTGAAGGGTTATCTAGGACTTGGTAGTAGCAAAATTTTAAATGATGTCTCCGTTTTCTTTGAAATGATTTATTTTAAATGGGGGCAGCACTGGACTCCGGAAAATTCAGGTACGGCTTTACTACGCACATTTGCCAAAAGTGGCCGTTTTTCGCAAATGTGCGTAGTAAAGCTTAACGTTCTCACTTTAAACTGTAAACAGTAGTTCATAAAATACTTTGAAAGGTTGTCTAGGACTTGGTAGTAGCAAAATTTTAAATGATGTCTTCGCTTTTTTTGAAATGATTTATTTTAAATGGGGGCAGCACTGGACCCCATAAAATTTAGGTACGGCCTTAAATGTTATCCACAATGTAACTCAAATCTTAGGCTAATAAACAATCATATCTTGTCATACAAGTTAGATAATATACATATGAATTAATTTACATGAACAATATGACCTTAGCTCTCACGAACAAGAAGCAACAACATATTAAATGTGAGTGGTTTAATTTATACTAAACTTAGTAAAAAAAAAAACAGTGGCACTCCGGGATTGCTGCCAGAAGTGAAAACTTGAACAAGGATGTGGGTAACAGTTTCGCGAGTTCAATGGTTTTTTTCTCATCTCAAAAAATGCCCAACGCAACTAAAGAAGTTTTCACTTCAAAAAACTTTAGGATTCGGGCTCTGCCGCAGTCGGACCCCTTGACAAAATTGATACAGGGCCAACTTACAAAATTTAAGGGCCCGTTTAGTTAATGTCCGCCACTGTTTAGATAGCTTTTAACCCTTCATAAGGCAGTGGCAAATATATTGCCACTTAAAATTAAACCTTATGCCTTGGTAATAAGGTCCAAAAACATATTTTTTTAAATATACCTAATGCCTTATAAAGGGTTAATTTAAAGGAATTACATGGACAACGCATGGTCAAATTTTGAAATTCTACCGTAAGTATAACAATATAACGTTCACATTTCATTGGATTACTGTGATTATAGAGTCGGTGTAGCATTGCCCGTCGGCGTCGAGTTGGTGTAATGCTTTATCAATACTAGTTGCAATACAATGTTATCAGGCTTGGTATGCTCCAGAATGACATTGTGTTTTTATCGCTTAGTTTTTACAATCTACGAGTATACTATAATATTATAAATGAGAAAGTAACTCTGTCTGTCTATCTTAACCATCGAATTGATTTAGATGAAATTTGTATTGGATATAGTTTAAGACCTGGGAAAGGATATGGTATAGTTTTTAGGGTTCCGTAGTCCACAAGGAACCCTTATAGTTTCGTCATGTCCGTCCGTCTGTCTGTCCGTCCGGGCTCGTACTCCGCCGCTACTACACCGATTGTCACGAAAATTGGTGGAGAGATAGATATTGAAGTTCCAAAAGTTGGTTTTTAAAATTAAGAAAAAATTTTGTTTTTTTCAGCCCTCCCATAAAACGAAAAGTGAATTAAAAAAATTAAATTGGACTAACCCCAACGTGTGGGGTATCGTTGAAAAGGTCTTTTAAAATTCATCAAAAACTGCTTTAAAACTATGTAGATCAAACCCCCCAGACTTGAGATAATTTAATACAAAGTTAAAATTTGAGGTGTCCCCCCACCGTAACATTTGAAATATTACTAAAATAATTCTGAAAAAAATGTGGTATATACCTCAAAGTATGTACTTTCAATTAAAACTATAGCGGTCTCGCTATCATAGATAGTTATTTTTTAATTCGTTATAAGTCGTAAACCGCAATTTACCTTTAGAATTTATATATTATGTTACTTGCTGCTACGGAACCCTTCATGGGCGAGTCCGACTCGCACTTGGCCGCTTTTTTAGTTTTTATTCCAAAAATAATCTCTTAAGGGGAATGAACAGGGGGGGGGGGGGGGGACTTTGCAACGTAGACTCTGCAAACGTTTTCTAGGAACAAGGATTATGAATCCGATTGGAGATAGCCAATACTTATACCCATCGTGACAAAGTGTCAGCGATCCCTCGCGACTGGTCGGTGACCTATATGTCACGCGACTGGTCGGCGACCTATATGTCACGCGACCATCGGCGACAGTCGGCGCCCGTCGCGCGACTGGTCGTAAGGGTCATGGGCATACTGTCGCTTGTCTGTGAGGAGAGCCCTTAGAAAATAAAGTTTAAAATTGGTATTAAACATGTAAAATAATGGAAAATATAGTTTCTGTGATGTAACGTGTAACTCTACTCTGACCACCATTCACTGAGCCGATTTATTTATTTTTATGTTGGTTACCTCACCTCAGAACTTCGTCATTTATAAACCAACTAGCTGTGCCCGCGACTTCGTTCGCGTGGTTTTCGGAATGTTATATAGCCTAAAGCCTTCCTCTATAAATGGACTACCCAACAAAAAAAGAATTTTTCAAATCGGACCATTAGTTCCTGAGATTAGCGCGTTTAAACAAACAAACAAACTCTTCCGCTTTTATTAGTATAGATTTGAAAAACATATTTTTTGTTTAAAAGCATATAACTACTTCCAGATTGATTATATAGGTAGAACTTTTATCTAAATAGGTTCATTGGTTAGGTTTTTAAACCAAAATAACTGGACAAAATTTCACTGGTATAGAAATCAGTTTTTTATTTTGAAAAATAAGCAGAGTAGCAGAAGCAGATAAGCAGGCAGAAAAAGCAAAAATGTTAAATAGGTATATCTTTTATAAATGGATTATTAAGTAGGTAATAATGCGACTAATTTCGGCGGTCGAACTTCAACGTAATCTATGTTTGACGAGTGATTGAATTTTAATTAGTTTATAACTTGTCTTCCATGCGGGTTCGGAAGCAAAGCAAAAATAGAATGTACTAATTGTTTCTCTTCCTGCATAGATCATAGTAGGTAGTTGATTAAGGGAATGGCATGTTCCTTGAAAATTTTGCTAAGTTTTAGTGACCATTGGCATGGTCCATCCCGAAAGGCAGTGTTGCTTAACCTGGGGTCTGCGATTATACCTTTGTATAGGGGTCTGCAGTCCCAAGTCTCTTCAAGTTTTTGGGTGAATGTAAATAAAGATTATAAGGAATTATCTGAAACATTTACTGCTTTTTCAACTACCTACATACGTACCTTTTAGATAAGGCATTGTATATATTATCAATAAAATGTATTTCGATTTGAGATTACAACTTAGTAGTAACATCAACCAAAATAAGTTTCACTAATTTAGTCTACCTTTACATTAACGTATTTTTTTTTTAAAGTTTTTCTTTTTGTATTTATTTAATTTTCATTAAAAAAAAATTATTGCACTTCAGCGATATTTACACATAATAAATAATAACAAAGGCAATAGTACAAATTGTGGATTTATCCCAGAAGGGATCTCTTCCAGTCGACCAGTAGGTGTATTCGTAGTACTAAAATAAATAGCTCGTTTGCAGCTTGTTTGTCCTTAAAATTGTGTCTGATAAGTCCGTATACTGAATAAACGGGCAAGTGCGAGTCGGACTCGTACATGAAGGGTTTGTACCACCGTAACATGTTTTAAAACGCTGAAGAAACACGTTTCTTGTATGTCGACCCCCTTTAATTTTTAACTTTATTTTATTTTAAGTATTTGTTGTTATTGTGGTCATAGTAATACATAATTGGTGAAAATTTCAAGTATCTAGTTAATGCCATTATGAAGATCAAGTTAAAAACGCTGAAAAAAACACGTTTCTTGTATGACGACCCCCTTAAATTTTTAACTATTTTTTATTTTTAGTATTTGTTGTTATATCCGCCACAGTAATACATAATCGGTGAAAATTTCAAGTGTCTAGCTATTACGGTTCAAGAGATAGAGCCCTGTGTCTGACGGACAGACAGACAGACGGACAGACAGCGGAGTCACAGTAATAGGGTCCCGTTTGCGCCCTTCAGGTACGGAACCCTAAAAAGGTTAAGATGCGCTGCCGTAAGGCATAAAGGTGTGTGCTGTGTAGCCAGAGCCATTTGCCGCTTTGCATTGCATTTACTTACATACCTTGGTAATGCGTCATTTTGATTCGACCTATTTGCAGACTCCGCTAACTGCCCACCAAAATAATGATAATTGCATTGTTTAGAACTATTAACTCTTTTCCATAAAGCGGCAATATCAAACAGCAATCTGTCTAGAAACTACCTGTTTTCGCCGCGTAGTTTGCGTACACACCATTTTAAAATAGTCCAAAGGTACTCAAATGGGGCAGAATGGTTCCCGAATGGCGACCACGTACTGGCAAGCGAAGCGTAAGACACACACCCACAAGGTGGTCAGACGATCTGACCAAGGTCGCTGGAAAGCGCTGGACGCAGGCCGCTCTAGATCGGTCATTTTAAAAACCTTGGGAGAGGCCTATGTCCAGCAATGGACGTTATGCGGCTGAAATGACTCAAATGTCTAGAATAGATTTAAGAATTAAAAAATGTAGTTTATCTCGCTAAAATAAGGCGAGATGAAGACCATATATTCATATTCGCGTTCATAATCTTTTTATCTCGGTATTATCGTGCCCGGAATACGCCTACGCCTCAGATTGTGTTTGTCATTGTCATCTTGAGAAAATGCGAGCAGCCGACACCTGCAATATGTGATCTGATTGTCATGTTTGTGACTTTTATCTATGGCTGATTTGGATGTAGTATTCGGCTTTTATACACATAAAGTAGATCCTTCGATCACCAAAGTTGATCAAATATTTTTCTGTTTATACAAAACGCAAAGCATTAACCCATAATTAACATAAGTACGTAAGAACCTCAGAGTTGCTACACACATGGGCGAGCCGGTATTACCGGTTCGGCAGTGTTTGTCAAACAACAAAGCCGACCTGAAGCAATTATATCGGCTTTTTCTCCGAACATTCATCTACATATACATGTATTTTATCGCCCGGCTTTGCCGGTAAATATCGGCCCGCTTATGTGTAGCAATCCTCATCCCCTTTCGGCGAGATTACGTTCCTCAGTGTCCGCCAAAATTCGGTATACTTAATATGGAGATAAATGTAATAAGGTTTACCGCTATGAATCTGATATGCTTCAGAGCTTGAAAACTGGCAACAATAATGACATTGACATAGATTGATAAAAATAACGAAAAGCAAATGCCCCAGGTGACTTCCTTGAGGGACTCCAGACGTTACTGTGACAGGTGAAGAAAAATAACCTTTAACTGCTATACAAGCTGGCTTCAAACCTCTTATTTGGGAACCACTGGTCTAAAGTCACACTGCGTGTGGCCGAACTGGTGTCAGATTTTTAAGTTGCGTAAAGGCATCTGATATGGCTTGAAGACTTCCCATACAATGCCTACAGCCGGTACCAACGGCTTAACGTGACTTCCGAAGCACGGAGGAGCTTGACAAATTTGGCCACTTGTGGTCATCCATCCAAGTACGGACCACGCCCGGTGTTCCTTAACTTTCGAAAGCGGCAGAGTAGTCTTACCGGGCCACTTTCGAAAATAAAGGAACCATTTATTAAGGAAACATTAAATTCTTCCTTGCTGGTCTGGGAGAAAAGAAAAAACATAGAATGCTTCTCTTCCTGCGCAGATCGTAAAAGCCGATCGAGAGGGAAAGGGCAAGAATCATATCAATAGGCGATGCGGTTAGCAACTTATCACTATTATTTCCATTTACTACCTTCATCATGCCCACCATCACGCTAGAAGTGGCCTGCGACTTACCGCCCTAGGCTCTGTCTACCCCGTCAGGGAAAAAGACGTGATAGTGTATCATGTTTAAACAATGTCATTACTGGCGTACTCCCATGCCGCTGAGCTAGTAGAGTCTGGCACACGTTATGTCATGCACACAAGGTTCATAATAGAGCGGCAATGCTACGCTTGACGTGCGGTCGACCGTCTAAATAAGCAATAAGTTTCCCCATAACAGTTTGTATTGAAACTCACTCTTGCTTCAATGATCTTTTATAGTACAATACAATTCAAGGTGACCTGCTTACATCCGATTTGTAATCTGTTCGAAGGCCAAAACTATTAACGTACTAAAGCGTTGAAGCATCAAGACGTATAGTTAAAACTGTCTTTACGGGTCTCGCTACATACATACTATCACGCCTGTCCCACAGGGGTAGGCAGAGACTATAGTCTCCACTTGCTACTATCCAGACAGACCTCTTTCGCTTTATCTACACTCGTCAACCTCTTCATACATGCTCTTCGGTTACGGGTACTTCTTATCTCTCCTTTTTTTAGAACGTTTGCAATCTAATTGCAGAAATTATGCGGGTCTCGCTACATCGCATAACTTTAGGGACCGACAGTCCTGATGAACTGGCCTACATAATGATAATAATGACGCGTTGGAGCAAAAGGCTAATAATAAGCGTTTGGGTTTCCCAGGGCTACGCGCCGCTGTACAACCCGTTCGAGCACTTTTCCTCAAAGGGCTAATAATAAGCGTTTGGGTTTCCCAGGGCTACGCGCCGCTGTACAACCCGTTCGAGCACTTTTCCTCAAAGGGCTAATAATAAGCGTTTGGGTTTCCCAGGGCTACGCGCCGCTGTACAACCCGTTCGAGCACTTTTCCTCAAAGGGCTAATAATAAGCGTTTGGGTTTCCCAGGGCTACGCACCGCTGTACAACCCGTTCGAGCACTTTTCCTCAAAGGGCTAATAATAAGCGTTTGGGTTTCCCAGGGCTACGCGCCGCTGTACAACCCGTTCGAGCACTTTTCCTCAAAGGGCTAATAATAAGCGTTTGGGTTTCCCAGGGCTACGCACCGCTGTACAACCCGTTCGAGCACTTTTCCTCAAAGGGCTAATAATAAGCGTTTGGGTTTCCCAGGGCTACGCGCCGCTGTACAACCCGTTCGAGCACTTTTCCTCAAAGGGCTAATAATAAGCGTTTGGGTTTCCCAGGGCTTTGCGCCGCTGTACAACCCGTTCGAGCACTTTTCCTCAAAGGGCTAATAATAAGCGTTTGGGTTTCCCAGGGCTACGCACCGCTGTACAACCCGTTCGAGCACTTTTCCTCAAAGGGCTAATAATAAGCGTTTGGGTTTCCCAGGGCTACGCGCCGCTGTACAACCCGTTCGAGCACTTTTCCTCAAAGGGCTAATAATAAGCGTTTGGGTTTCCCAGGGCTACGCGCCGCTGTACAACCAGTTCGAGCACTTTTCCTCAAAGGGCTAATAATAAGCGTTTGGGTTTCCCAGGGCTACGCACCGCTGTACAACCCGTTCGAGCACTTTTCCTCAAAGGGCTAATAATAAGCGTTTGGGTTTTCTCAGGGCTACGCGCCGCTGTACAACCCGTTCGAGCACTTTTCCTCAAAGGGCTAATAATAAGCGTTTGGGTTTCCCAGGGCTACGCACCGCTGTACAACCCGTTCGAGCACTTTTCCTCAAAGGGCTAATAATAAGCGTTTGGGTTTCCCAGGGCTACGCGCCGCTGTACAACCAGTTCGAGCACTTTTCCTCAAAGGGCTAATAATAAGCGTTTGGGTTTCCCAGGGCTACGCACCGCTGTACAACCCGTTCGAGCACTTTTCCTCAAAGGGCTAATAATAAGCGTTTGGGTTTCCCAGGGCTACGCGCCGCTGTACAACCCGTTCGAGCACTTTTCCTCAAAGGGCTAATAATAAGCGTTTGGGTTTCCCAGGGCTACGCGCCGCTGTACAACCCGTTCAAGCACTTTTCCTCAAAGGACTAATAATAATCGTTTGGGTTTCCCAGGGCTACGCGCCGCTGTACAACCCGTTCGAGCACTTTTCCTCAAAGGGCTAATAATAAGCGTTTGGGTTTCCCAGGGCTACGCGCCGCTGTACAACCCGTTCAAGCACTTTCTCAAAAGGCTAATAATAAGCGTTTGGGTTTCCCAGGGCTACGCGCCGCTGTACAACCCGTTCGAGCAGTTCTTCTCGCGCTACGTGTACCGCCGGGTGCGGCACTGCTTCAACCGGCCGCTCTGCTCGGCGCCCAGCGCAGAGATGGACCTGCTGGAGCGTTACTCTGACGACTACAACTGGTCCTTTAAGTGAGTTCTTCGTATATTATTGTTATATAATTTTCTGTTGTAAATTATACATTAAGCAGTTCATCCTCAGGTCTTTTTAGTCTCCACTGCAGGAGCACGACCCTTACTGTACTATAGCCATACTTGGCCAGAGCAGCCAGAAGATTTGGCCTGCACTTTCCACGCTGGCCAGACGGGTTAGAGAACTCTCATCTCACTGATATTAATAAGCTTTGGTTAGCTTGTTTCCTAAATGGCCTTCTACGACATCAACGGGAAGACTTGGAGTGGTCCTGTTCTACTCTGCCGGAAACCAACGGCGTATTTAAAGTCAACAAGCAAAATATGAACAATGAAAAGGTCAAAACCGTATAATCCACAATTTCATATTTCAAAGAATCAGAACACCATTGGTGTACAACATAAACGATTCAAAATGTCAACAGTCTAAATTATCAACGAATCATGTAATCAATACCTTGTAATAGGCTTATTTGTTCAACGATCCACAATTACAATATTTGAATGAATCAACGGCCAAAATAAATCAACAATCAATTAATTTTTTTTTCAGTCTGTAAGTATATGAAATTTTTATAATAATAATAATAATCGGCCCGCTACTATTTCTAATATATGTAAATAGCATAAATCAGATAGGACTTAAAGGTCATCTCACACTGTACGCTGACGACACATGTTTGTTCTACTTTGATAAATCCATTGACGACATAGTTACTGCTGCACAACAGGACTTAAACATCCTTAACGAGTGGTTACTTCATAGCTTATTAACAATTAACACATCAAATTTTGTCAGCGATTTTGTCAGCCAAAAATAAAAATATTCCTGAGATCGAACCGCTCAATATAAATGGTACAAATATCCAAAGATCAAACCAAGAAAAATATTTAGGTCTAATAATCGACGACCAACTAACTTGGAAGCCACACATTGAACATGTCAAAAACAAATTAACATCTGTATTAGGATCAATTCGAAAAATGGCGCATTGCATACCAAAAAAAGTTAAACCAATTATATATAACTGTTTAATTAAGTCGCATCTCGATTACTTAATAGAAATATGGGGTTCTGCTGCACCAACTAATTTAAAAGCGTTACAGAGGTGTCAAAACAAAATTATCAAAGCGCTGTTCCATTATAGTTTCCGTACACCAACAAAACAACTATATGATAAAACTAAAATATTTAATTTAACACAACTTTACAGACACAATACATGTGTTTTAATTAAAAAAATTACTACAAATACTACAAAATCCAACATACAGCTAAATAAAAGACAAATGAAATACAATTTTCGAACCAAAAATAAACTTGACCTAATTACACCACGGACTAATTACGGGAAAAAAAGAATTCTTTTTGAGGGAGCACAGCTGTATAACAAATTGCCAAATGAACTAAGAACGTGTAAGAGCATAAATATATTTAAGAAGAAACTAAAATCATACGTCGCGACCAGCACTTAATGTTTGTTTTTGTAAATATTACTCACTGTAGTATGTAATGTACTCGTAATGTAGTATCTCATTTTAAGTTAAATGTAAATTTCTTATGAGAATAAAGTTCTTTAAACCTAAACCTATATCTTATGATGATTAATACTGCAATTATGTGTTACTGACAAGTGGCCAGTTAGTGATAAACTTTTCAAAATAGCTTTGATAGTTAATATTATTTAATTTAATTTATTTTTTAATCTTAGATTATGCTTTGGGATCATTAAAAACGTGTAAAAAAATAAAGAAGGTGATAAATATATTTTACATATTTTTTTATTATTTTCAATTCATAGCATAATTTTTATGTCAGTGTTCAATGTTTACAATACCAGTATGCTGAGTTGTTTTTCCATGTCAGTGTAACAGCAATAATGAGATCGCAAAAGCCGATTTAGAGAATGGGCCCACAAGTATGCTGAACGTGGCCTTCAGGACTTATGGCCCTGGGCCAGGGGCGTAGCCACCGCCCTATCAACCGTATCAATGATACAGGGCCCCCGGGCTACAGACTAGCCCCTAACTTGTGTAAGTAAAAATTAGTAAAATGTTATCCACAATGTCACAAAAATTACGGACTTCGATGGGACAGGAACGGCTATCTGACTTTTTACTATTGTCTATAGAGGCTTAAATTCTAGAAAAACTGAAATCGTCTTCAGCTATAGATCATTTCAAAAATCTATTTGCCGAAAAAAGGCAAGAAAAGTGTATATTTAATTTGAATTGTTTGGCTAGCTGAATTTCTAGGAGGAAGTAATAATTCCTGTAATCAATAAATATTTATTTCAATTTAATGCAAGCATTTTTGTTACCTTTGTGAGATATCTTTACCCTTCATTTGGGCCCCCAACTGATTTTGATACCGGGGCATGCTACGCCACTGCCTTGGGCTCTATCTACCTCTGCGTAGCTGTGTATATTATTGCTGTTTGCCGCTGACGGGTAGGGACGCGGATACCACGGACTGGCAAACTTAGCGCGAACTGGTTGTACGTTGAATATTCCAGATTTACTGGCAAAGTCTTACGGTGCATCAACCTGGGCTCGTATAACTACCTGGGTCTCAGCGGCGAGCAGGAGCCCGTGGCGGCGGCCGTGCGTCGGTACGGGCTGACGTTGAGCTCGCCGCGCGCCGAGCTCGGCCACTGCCGGCTGCACGCTGAACTGGAGGCCGAGACTGCCGCGTTCCTCGGCGTCGAGGTACCGTCACATCTAGTTATACATCTACCTAGGCTCGAACTGTTACCTCAGCCGCAAATAAAGGGGGTCCCCATACAATAGTGTTGTAAATCTCATACTATATTAAAGAACATTTCGTATTCGAGTCGACCTCGTACTCGATTGGTTTATTTCAAGTATTCACTGATCTCTAAAAATTTTCAAATAACCGATTAAGGTGGTCTGCGTGCATGAAAACTGCTGCAACCTTGCTCAAGTCGTCTTACCATTTATAGTTACTTATCAGTCGCCTAGGACTTTTCTGTACCAGCGGCCATCGCTTCGTCACGCTATGTGCCCTGCCTACTGCCACTTGTGAAAGCTAATACGCTGTGCTATGTTTTGTATGTTTATATTTATGCGTTTGTTCAGTCTGCGATAGTGTTCGGCATGGGGTTCGCGACGAACACGCTGTCGCTGCCCGGGCTGCTGGCGCCGGGCGTGCTGGTGCTGTCCGACGAGAACAACCACGCCTCGCTCATCCTGGGCCTGCGGCTGGCGCGCGCCACCGTGCGCGTGTTCCGCCACAACGACGTGCGGCACCTCGAGCAGCTCGCCAGGCAGGCCATCGCCGAGAACAAGTGGAGCAAGATCGTTGTGGTGAGTGACTGCGCCCTCAGCCGCAGCTCGTGCTCGTTTTCCGACAACGACGTGCCGCACCTGGAGCAGCGGTTTCTGTGCAGTATTTACTTTGAGTAGATACCTACACGTGTTCCATTAAAGCCTTAAGACGAATATGCGTTTTCTAAGCAATTACGTCACCGCAACATTTTGCGGTAAACGCCGAACGAATAAATTGTCCCATTATGATTACGACTGACTGTCCACAATCACCATCAACGTAAACAAAATTCGCTTTCACAGCACTACTACGTTCCCGGCAGTTTCCCGCAGTATATTTCCTCCCAGACAAAATTATGGAACAATCTATACTTATAAAGTAGTATTATTAACAGAAAAGATTGGATTGTGTGTTTGTCTGTTTGTAATGGATAAACTCAAGAACTATACTAGATGTAAGAATATACTAGATGTGAGTGCCATACGTTAAAAATGTAATTTAGGTATCAACCTACTTTATAATATAAAATTTAAATAGGTAATCTTTGACCACGCGGGCAACGCCACGTGAACAGCTAGTATGAAATAATCCGCTAGTTTCCAACAAGTCAAATCAGATATTTTTACTAAACGTCAAAGCAAACATTTTCTATGAGATTTGTATGAATTATCGGACTGTGACGTCATAGTTTCTTGGAGTCAAATAGCGCTCCTAATATCCGTTTTTCTGCATTAATAAATCTTAAATCACGTTCAAAGTGGATGTGATCAATGACAAGTGATAATATTTAGTGACGTTTTATTCTCATAACATTACAAAATAATTTATTTTTGACCCTGGATATAGTTACCGGCAAATAACTTAAACAAAAATGGCGGCGCTGCGCAGCTATTTTACGAAGAAAAAGTGTGCGCAGAGCCGCTACTTTTGTTCAAGTGGTTTGCCGGTAACTATACTACCCTATTGCAGGTTGTAGAGGGCGTGTACAGCATGGAGGGGTCGATCGTGCCGCTGCGCGCGGTGGTGGCGCTGAAAAAGCAGCTGGGGCTGCAGCTGTACGTGGACGAGGCGCACTCCATCGGCGCGCTCGGGCCCACGGGCCGGGGGGTCACCGACTACTGGGGGGTGCCGCCCGCCGACGTGGACGTGCTCATGGGCACCTTCACCAAGAGCTTCGGCGCTGCGGGCGGATACATTGCGGGTGAGAACTACCATCGCTCTTCGTGCGTTAGGTTGTTGATTTATGGCGTTGTGCAGTCTCTAGTGCCGTGTGGTTCACACGTTCATAGTAGAATAGGACCACTCCAAGTCTTCCTGTGGATGTCGTAGAAGGGGACTTAGGAAACACAAGCTTAACAAGGCTTATAAACATCAATGCATCAAAATATAATTATCTAGAAATCTAACGCTTCTACATGCACCGCTTCGATTCTGATTCCATTTACGCAAACAAACTAACAGTAATTACAACGAGACACTCAAACACACACATAGACAAAGATGCATGCGATTGGTCGCGACAAGGTCACGCACGCGTCATCGTCGCGTCGGTCGGGCAGCCGGCTACCCGGCCGATGCGGTCTGCGCAACGAGCGGTGAGGTGTTAACAGATGTCAAGTATGGATCATTAAAATGTTTATTTACTTACATATGAAAGGCGAGTCCTGTGTTTTTCATGTCTATATGGCTTCTACACCACTTTACGGCACATGACGGCATTTTTAATGAATCGATTATCGCAAAAACACAGCAATATTCTTAAAGGAAACTTTTTGCGACGTAACCGCACGCCTCGAGTGTCACGGCGGACTGTCGCGCCCCGCGGTTCATATTTTAAGCCCCGCCCGCCAGGGTACATATGGCGTGGAATGATTTTTCAGGATTAATTAGGCTTCTAGAGAATTACATTTCGAATCAATGAGACCTCTTCAACCCGTCTGGCCAGCGTGGAGAGTGTAGGCCAAATCATCCGGCTGCTCTGGCCAAGTATGGCTCTGGTAGTACAGAGAGAGTCGTGCTCCTGCAGTGGAGACTAAAAAGTACTTGTTGACGATGATGATGTTGTGCAGTTTGTAAGGGTTGTTACACACTTATTCGGAATAAGTGTGTAGCAACCCTTACAAACTGTGCAGTAAGTTATTCGGGCCGGCATTATTGGCACAGCCGGGCGGTAACATCGAATATACAGGATGACTTTTTAAACACCAGCTAAATTTTTGGTGCAAGTTTATACTGTATTATTATAAATTAAGAATGATATCATTATTGAAATGAAAATAATGTCAATTTGTAAATGTAGTAGGTACCATATGTACCCAAATTATGACATTTGTGAGTGTACTTTATAATAAGGACCTTTTTTGTCTTTAAAGTAATCATTGGAACTATAATAAGTCTTCTCAAAAAGTACTTTCTTTATATAAGTTTGAATTTACTCTTAGGCATATCAAAGACCGATTCTGGAAATTTATTATAATACTGTATACACTTTCCCTTAAATGATTTACTGACTATTTTCAGCCTGTTATACGCAACTAAGTCATTTAAATTATTACGTAAGTTTTCATCTGTAAAATCACACGAAGAAATATTTTCCTAGCATACATTATGTTTTCAAATATATACCGAGATGGAAAGGTAAGTATATCTATTTTCTTAAACAATTCTCTGAGTGTCTCTTGATCCTAAGCCGTAAATTAAGTGAATTGCTCTTTTTTGTAGAATAAAAATAGTCTGTATATCAGCTGCACTTCCCTATAGAATAGAAGTATCCCGTAGACTATGAAAGTAACTGAAGTAACTAGTCTTGATTGGTTATATACTATATAGATTGCAATACATATAGATCCGTCCCTGGGATTTTTCGTAATAACATATTTTCGTTGGTCTAGTGGCCTAAACGCACTTGACTGGTTTTTATTTATCTAACAGTTTAAAAATGTTAATTCATCGTTGCAGGTCCGTCCCGGCTGGTGGAGAGCATCCGCGCGCACGGACACGCGTCGACGTACGCGCACAGCATGGCGCCGCCCGTGGCTGCGCAGGTGCTGGCGGCCATGCGCACCATACGGGCGCCGCGCGGGCAGCAGCGAGTGCGGAGTCTGAGGGACAACACGCGCTTCTTCAGAGAGAGGTGCGTTATATCATACTGATATTATAAATGCGAAAGTTTGTATTGATGTTTGTTCTGCTTTCACGCCAAAACGCTCAACTTCCGTAAGTTGAGCTAGGCTGGGTTGGAGTTGAGTTAGGACTTCTTTTTCTCAAATTTAAGATGCTTTTTTTTTTATTTCCGCTTCGATTCGAATTTCAATTATTCGAATAGTTTTCGAGTTATTGGCATATAACTAAATATATTTTTTAAAATTCAAATATACCGCATAAAAATCGGTCTATTCGTTTAGGAGTTTTCGATGCAGGTTTTTTAAATAGAAAACCTTGTCTGTCGCGATGGTTCTTGGCTTTGTTTGATGAAAATCGGTTCAGCCGTTTTAGTAAAGTAATTATTTAACCATTACGATACAAGTACAATTTTGTTACGCCCCTAGATACATATCATTTGAGCTTAAAAATGCCACCGTATATGCGTTCCGAATCTCTAGTAACTGACGATGATCTCCTTGGGGATCAGTGTCATAAACTACTATTATTTATTGTTGATCGAATATAATCTGTCAGGTTGCGGGCGATGGGAGTGGTGACGTTCGGGCACGCGGACTCGCCGGTGGTGCCGCTGCTGGTGTACACGTTCAGCAAGATGGAGGCCACGGTGGAGCGGCTGACGGCGCGCGGGCTGGCCGTCGTCGGCGTCGGCTTCCCCGCCACGCCGCTCTGCAAGGCGCGCATACGGTGAGTAGAACAACGGACTCTGTTACGCTACTAATCCGCTATTTTTAAAAACACGTCAAAACAGATACTTTTTTCTAAACGTCAAAACAAATATTTTGTATGGGATTTCTATGAAAATCGCACGGCGTGAAGTTATAGTTTCTTGGAGTCAAATAGCGCTCTTTATATCAGTTTTTCTGCATTGATAAAGCTAAAATCACGGCCAAAATGGATATGATGAATGACAGGTGACATTATTTTGTGATTTTTTAATTTTCTCGTATCATTACAAAAGAATTTATTTTTGACCCTGGATACTACCCTATTTTTATAGGGTTTTTTAGGCATTCAATATGCAGTACTAAAGTACTCAAATTAAATAATGAAACAAGAAATGGTGAAAAAATACCACGTGAGCAGGACTTGAACCCGCGACCTTAGTCTCAATACAAATATGCTCTTACCATCTGAGCCATCACGTGTTCAACTCTGCACGCCGAATTTCAAGGTTCAAAAAGGGTTTAAGTCCTGCTCACGTGGCATTTTTTCACCATTTCTTATTTCATTATTTAATTTGAGTACTACCCCATTGATCTCACGTTTTTGCTTTCGAGTTTTAGTCAACATTTTTTGTTTCTGAATGTTTATTTTGAGCTCATTGGGTCTTACTATAACGATCGTTATGAAGTGGCCTTCGGCTCCAAAACCGATGAAAAATCACCGTGTATATTCTTAGTCAATGGTCAATTAGCGACATCGCCGTGGCCAAATACTGGTCAAATTTGATTTAATTAAATTAATAAATAGCCTTTCCACTCGAGAAGAAGAAGAAGCGACACACCACACTTGCTATGTTTTTTTTTTTTGGTACATTCCTATTGTAAGAAAAAGCCAGCGCGTGATCTAGTTTATTACGTTATCTTTCTTACAAAAATGCGATTCTAGCTCATATCGTTTTTGTGCTTAGTCCTATATTTGCCTCTTACGTCATACGAGAGAACGGTCGGAATCCTCACGGGGCTAACCGGCATATCAAACTCCCAGGTTGAATTTATACATTGAATGAATGAATTAATGAGTTATTCCTTAAAAACATACGTACAATTAACATACAAGGATCGTAAACAACCGCTATAGTAATAAACTGTAAAACATTATGTAAGGACGAACTAGAGTCAAACCAGCGAATCTCTGCACAAGCATTTTTTCCGAATTCTATATAATATGGCAACAATTTTATCTGTCAAAAATTGTCAATGTAATTTTTTACATAGACTAAAATATCTTGACATTTGAAATAAATCGTTTGTAATTTTTTTATAGTTTAAAATAAGGCAGTTGCTTTGTATATAAACGAGTAACCTCGCGAAATCACCTAGGTCCTAACCTAGGTCACCGGTTCTTGACGGCCAACGTGAGTCATCAAGGCGAAAACGGGGGAGAGGTGCGGGGACGGGGAACGGGGACGTATATTGCGCGTACCTTAGGAGATTCCGTTCTGTTTACTCTTACTGTATTCTGTGCCTAGGTGATTTGACGCGTATTGACGTATTTTGATTTAGATTGTATTTGACGCGCGCATAGCGGACCACGGGCTCTGAAGCGTTACCGCTGAGAATGCAACCGGGAATACGCTCGGATGATGATGTGTATTTATCAGTGCTTTTTTGTCGTTTATTCTTACTCTTCTACGTATCTAACTCTCTTACTTAGGCATGATGACTGAAAAAATATTTATGGTCCTTCGGTTAGATTATTAAATAAAAAATATTGTACACATATTTTTTCTTTTCTCTGAGAAACAATAAATGACGAAGATAGAGCGCATTTAAAGTCGCATGACGTCACGCTTTCATACGATTTTCACAGCGGTGACGTCACAAGTCCCCACTCTGGAACTTAGATACTCTGTATCTTTATGGATTTTTGCTTTCTTGATAAACTGAAAAATATTCTTCTTTGCTGGTCTGGGAGAAAAGAAAAAACGTAGAATGTACCAGCTGCTTCTCTTCCCGTGCAGATCGTAAAAGCCGATCGAGGGAATGGGCGAGAATCTGAATCATATGAATAGGCGATGCGGTTAGCAACCCATCACTATTATGATTTCCCTTTTCCACCTTCATGCCCACCATTACGCTAAAAGTGGCCTGGGCTTTACCGCCCTTGGCTCTGTCTACCCCGTTAGGGATAAAGACGTGATAGTGTATCTGTATCTGATAAACTGAAAAATATGGGTACATTATTTTTGGGTAATCTAACTAACGGACTAATTAGAATAATAGTTTTGTGACCCAGTCATCATCCCTATTTCATTTCTGTATATAATTTCTGTTTATTTGTTGTGGTATTTCTTTAGTTAGTTAAATAAATTCTATTGTATTGTTTTGTATTATTTGTTGCGGCAGGTTTTGCCTGAGCGCGGCGCACACTCGGGAGCACCTGGAGCGCTGCCTGGCCGCCATCGAGGAGGTGGTGGACGAGCTCGGCCTGCGCTACTCCAGACAGTAGTGCACACAAGTATTATTCTACACTCATAGTATTATACTACACATAATTAAATTATTTTAATTTCTAACTACGCCTTTTATTTCTACTGCTCATTCAACTCACGCTTGCACAGTTTTTACCCGACTGTACCAGAGGGAGGATTATGTTTTTCGAGTGTAGTCGAGCAGTATCATGGACTGAATCCATCCTTATCATATTTTTTTAGATCCTGTATATCAAAATATGAAAAATAATTTTCGCCCATACAAGTTTACCGATTTTATATGGTGAGCAGAAAAATATTTTGCATATTTCCATGTTCCTTGGAGAAAGTTGTTCAGTATCATGGACTGAATTCACCCTTAAAATAGTTTCAGTATATTATGGACGTTATATATTTAATCTTGCCTAGGGCTCACCTATAACTATATTCTCAGTATCGATGACACATATCCTTATCGGCACAGATTACTGCAATGATAACAATACGATAAACCACACCGCCGTGTCCACTCCTACAAACACCCGGCGATTCAAATAATAATAATAATAATATACAATTACTTATACTAGTTTATTATTTTTTAAATATGTAAAATAAAATATACTATGTTGAAAGTGTTATTGATGATTGTGGTGTTTGGAGGCGTCCGTGCAGAGGAAAATATATCAGTCATTCGTATGCGGTGAGTATACGTACATGAAATATTGGCAATTGACTCATTTCACGTTTTTATTTTTAGTACCACAACTAAGATTATATTACCTACTTTACTATGTTTACATCACTCCAAATGCAACAAGCGTAGATAAATAAATTTAAAACGAAAAAAGCTTCTTCAAGGTCTGGTCTTGAAGCATCAGCTCCACTTCATGAAAACTCACTTTTTGAATGCAAATGCTTGATTTATTGACAAAAACATCAAAATCACTATATGTGTGCATGGATAGAATATTTGAGGAGTTCCCTCGATTTGCGAGGATTCCATAATTAAATCTTCACCTGGTGACAATGGATCCTTGCATGAATACGCTTCTAAATAAAAAATATTTCTAAATCTGTTCAAAAACTGAGAAGTTATTGGGGAACATACATAAAAAAAAAACCTTTTTTGAAGTTGCGTAAAGACATCACACACCTTCTTTGACGACCTTCGTGACGTAATGGTTAACACGCTATTCCGCCACTCCGGAGGTTCTGGGTTCTGGGTTCCTAGCCAGGGCAAGTTGGAAAATAACCTGTTCCAAATTGTCCTGGGTCTTGGGTTTTTACTGTTTATGTATTTATCATAATAAATAGTACCGTTGAGTCAGTATCCTCGTAACACAAGTTTTAAAACTTACTTTGGGCACAGAAGACAATAAGAGCCTACAGAACTGAATATCCTAAGATCCCGCGCAATAAACGTCCCGTTCCCCGTCCCCACACCTCCCCCGTTTTCGCCTTGTCGAGGGGCGAGAGCGGGCGAACACACACTGCATGGCGCACAAGAACAAGGGAGAGGTGCGGGGGCGGGGAACGGGGACGCATATTGTGCGTACCTTAGGAGATTCCGTTTTGTATACTCTTACTGTATTATGTGCTTTGGGGCTAGCTCAATGTGTGTGACTGATTAGTCCCTATATTTATTCATTTATTTACACAGAGAGTTCATTTACAGATTTATCTTGCCGTGTGGTTTCCAGCAGAGTAGAATAGGACCACTCCAAGACTTCCCGTGGATGTCGTAGAAGGCGACTTAGGAAACACAAAGTTAAAGCTTGTAAGCATCAATGAGACATCTCCAACCAGTCTGCCTAGGGTGGAGAGTGTAGGCCAAATCCTCTGACTGCTCTGGCTAATATATGGCTCTGGTAGTACAGAGAGGGTCGTGCTCCTGCAGTGGAGACTAAAAAAGACCTGATGATGATGACAATTTATCTCGTTTCTCATAAGTTAACTCATTTGGAGGGGTTGTTTTCATGTTGCAGGCTGAATTTCGATGAGGAGCACCAGCTGACAGTGGACAACACGGTGGAGTACATTCTGCTCTTCACGCCCGTAAGTAATCAACTGTTGCTTAGCACCTAAAATTAAAATGAAGTTTTCTCAATGAGGTTGCGTCGTTTTATTACACGGTTCCAAAGCCCACCTTTTGGTTCCATCATCACATTAGCTTGTCATAATAAAAATTCATTGTCATATGATTTACATTTCATACAAAATTTAATCTCGATTAGATTTCCTTTTATTTTACTCTCTAGATCGCAAAACTAGGGAATCTTCATCCAATTATTTGCTGATTCAATTTGTTTTTTGCTAAATCTTTACTACAAGTGGTAAGCATTTGGCTTTGTGTTGATAGTAGTACCTATTTTGTCCCTATATATTTATTTATTTATTTTATATGATTTTTGTATGTAATGTCTAGAACGAGTCAGACGCTCAGTTCCCGAGCCGCGTGTGGATGAAAAGCGATGGTGGAGATCTGAGCCGGCCGATGCTCATCACCTATCGGCAGAGGGCAGGTACATAACTTGCCTTTGGACCACTTTATTGACATTTGCTCCTAAAATACAAAAACATATTTAAAAAAAATATGAAATTTTTTGAAATTGATATTTTTTTAAATTCTTTTTTGTATTAAGCAGTAGTACTCGCATCGTATTTTAGAAGTTATGTAAAGGTCATAGTTTGTTGTAATAATCTTAATTCAAAACAAAACAAAATTATAATATAATATTCTATCTGTTTCTCTTCTCCTAAAGGTTGACAGGGAGAGAATGCTTTAGCATTAAGTCTACCTATTGTAGCTTTTGGCTCAATAAAATTAAATAAATAAAAAGTAGGTTAGGTACATACATTTTCACAATAAAATATTTCTTCCAACGCACCACGAGGGAATTGAACCATTGAGGGAACGTACCCAATTGCTGGCAGCATCTCCTCGCTGTATAGCGAGACTTATTCTCCGAGCGAAAAAGCTGCCAGCTCTAGCATCACCAGTTGGGTCGATGAGGCGCGTTGTGACGTCCTTAAAAAATATCTTCGCTTCAGGGCCCCATTCATTCCCATTACCTCTACTGTCATTCACAAGTCCCATTGTCTCTTCTGCGAATGGTCATCGTTTAATACTTTACTGTAGGAGTTCGTTGGCCGAAGGAAGTAAGCATTAAAATTCAATTAAAACGACTGAGAGCTATTTATCAAATGTGCATGCTGTGTTCGCTCCAAGTAGGTTGGCAACTTATATGCTCTAATTTGTATATGCTTACATTTGTGTGTTGTTTAGCCAGTTAGCGAACCAAATAAATAAAAAAAATTACTAGCGCTTTCGCGCAAGTTAAGCAACCCCAGGTGCTTCCGTACTTGGATAGGTGACCATAAGTGGCATATACATTTGTCGAGCTCCTCCGTGCTTTGGAAAGCACGTTAAGCCGTTGGTCCCGGCTGGTAATATTATAGGGCAGTGGTCGAGCTATGTCAGATGCCTGTAGGCGAGTGTTAGGAGCGGCGAGCCGTCGATTTGCTGCACAGCACAGAGAGTGCAGTGAAACCGTCGGGTAACACTCGCCCTGATGATCGTCGATCGAAACCTGGTCGGCCTTTAAGACTATTTTACGCGAGTAAACTATTTAAGCCTTTAGTAGCCGGCCGGTAGTGGTAAATATATTACCACCAAAAATTGAACCTTATGGTTTGGTGATAAGGTCTAAAAACAATTATTTTCAAATATACGTACTGCCTTATAAAGGTTAACATTATTCATAGAGAAGATTTTCATCAAGTCTGTATAGTTACCGACAAACAGCTTGAACAAAAAACCAATCGTCTTACAACCAAGGATGCTCAAGATCGTGCGAAGTGGAGAAGGAAAAGCCGGAAAGCAGACCCCGGGCTTCGCAGCGTTGCAGCTGAGGATGCAACTGGGAATACTTTGGGATGAGAGAGAAACAACTTGAACAAATATAGCGGCGCTGCGCAGGTATTTTAGGAGTAAAAAATGGCAGTACGCAAACTATATCTACGATGAATACTATAACGCTATTTTATTTTATTTGGAAGATCAACAACTATTATAATTTACATAGAAAACTATACAGAAAGTCCATTACAGGTCCACACTGATAGAAAACATTGTAGGTATTTAAAAAAAAAGATTATGATCTCTAACAAAGACATCAACATCCGCACATTCAGTAGGTACTTGAAATATGTTATGTTATACAATGTTAATCATGGCAAGATCATGACCGTACGACTTATTATATTAGATTAAAAATTAAATGAACAATTCTATTGTAGCCATTCGCTCTAGGCTGGTTTTATCTTTACTCGTTCAGGTGTGATTTCAAATAGTTGTACTGTATCTATTATTGTAGGAGCTGGAACGTGGCAGCTGCCCTACGAGTCGGCGGGCTCGCTCCAGTACGAGTTCGAGCGCACGCTGTGTCCTGATGACATCGCTAACAACGCCTCTAGCTATTGCGGTAACCTGATTGGCAATATCAGGGTGTCAGATGTCTTTAGGCAGCTTGATAATCTCACCTGTTGGCCACTTCACACACAAAAAAAAACAAAGCAAAACTGCGCATGGTCTTTTACTGTATATACAACGTGTAAAAAAAGGGGGTATCAACCCGAAAGGAAGTTAACGTACTAACCAATGTGAACAACTTTTACTATGGGACCATACCTGAAATCGCGAAAAAAATCTGCAGCTCCATACATTTTGCCACGGTAGGTATTTAATTTAATTATATTAGTATGGAGCTGCAGATTTTTTTCGCGATTTCAGGTATGGTTGTATAGTGGTGGATTTATGAGTAGGCTGAAGCCTAGGGTGACAGATTTTGGGGGGCGGCAAATTTGAGGCCAACTGTCGACTTCTACTGAATAAATCTGAAGGAGGAATCAAAGTGGAAGGTATGAATTATACTCGTAATATCTTTAGAATGGTTACTTTTACAAATTAGAGGATGAATTCCATTTGACAATTGTTTCAGAACTTTTACTGAGTTTTGAGTTTCCGAATGTGACTGCATTCGGAAACTCAAAACTCATATGTGGTCCCTCAATGGTTACGCACATCATGAATTTGAAATAAAATTAAATGAAGTTTCGAAAAGCGAACAGGAAATGAGGTGGATACCAACATAAAGCATAAAGGTGACATGCAGCATCGTTACACTATTTGAGTCTCGATTCTTTGTGTGTATTGCAGATAGCGCGCAATCGCCGGCGGAGGCGGCGGGCGAATTCTCGTTGCACGTGATGTCGTCGTGCGCGCGCGGCGCGCAGCTGAGCCTGAGCGTCAGCTCGGCGAGCGACTGGGCGCTGCAGATGGACGCTGCGCGCTCCGTCTACGTCACACTGGTACTTCGAATTAAAACTATCTCTAAAATAAAATATTTTTTGTGTGACTTTTTAACTTCATTCAATATTTCTTTAAAAAACCTGTAGAAATCTATATATTTTATTATTCTACATAAAATAACCTGTTTTCTATCCATCTAAATCAAGGATCATCTACACACATTACCTAGACAAATTGGTTACCGGCCTCTGGTGGCTATCGATTGAAAACTTACTTTTTGTTATTGGCCGCCGGTTTCTATTACGCAAAGGTTAATCTTAGATTTTCATCATTTTAACCTGGTGCATGATAATGGTAAAAAAAAGAAAAAAACAATCCGCTGAAGGTTTGCATAACATAGAAGTGCGAAGTCGGTTCGTGTCGCTAGTGTTTAATATTAGGCCTTGTTACCAGACCGCAGCGCGAGTGCACTACTACCGGTTCGCGGAGGAGAGCAGCGTGCGCCTGGTGATGACGTCAGCAGACGACGTGTGCGCCACGCTCGTCGTGCAGAACTACACGGTGAGACCGGGATGACACCTACCAGTTTTAGCTACTAGTTTGATTTCTTTATAAAAATGCAATAGAGATGATCATGCCACATTTAAACATTGAACACTTGTGCAAAGCATGTACTGGTCTTAATTTATTCATATTTAATGCATAAGACTATTTAGTTATAGCGAAAACTAACAGAAATTATTGTTTTTTTTTACTGGTGTGACTTTCGTGGTATCGTTAGTGACTTTGGCGGGCAGAATTTTATAATTTTTTTTAATGATTTGTCAATTTATAAGTTTCAAATAGTATATTATTTGTTTTCAAACCGTCTATAGCGTAGTATTTTTTTCCAAACGATCATTGCTAATTTCAATTTCGCCACGAAAATGACGCGGAGAACAAAATTTGACGAAATGCCCATAATTCATTGATAAAATTGCGTTCTTTTAAAATCTGTAGGTAGATTAAATGTGAAACGTTGCAGTGTCCAATCGGCGAGACGTTGGAAGACATCGTAGCGTCGTCACTTCGGATGACAGTGCAACGATCAGGAGCGGTGCAGTTGGCGGTGAGACTAGCTTTTAGTGTAGTGTACATTCGACCGCTGTTAGGGTTCCGTACCTGAAAAGGTAAAAATGGAACTTTTGGGGCGCCCGCTACTTAAAGCGGGCGCACGCGACGGGTTCAGTCTATCTCTGTCACAAACGCTACGTGCGAAAGAGATAGAAAATCCGCGTGATATAGTGTCTCTGTCGTAGCGGCGGACGTAAACCGGGTTCACGCACTTGTCTGTCCGTCCGTCTGTCACAGCCAATTTGCTACCAAACTACTGGACCGAATGAGTTGAAATAATTTGGTATGTAAGTCAGTGACCCAAAGACGGACGTATAATGTAAAGCCCCCATATTTGAAATTCATTTATTTACGTTATAGTATAGTGGCCCCACTTATATAGGTTTATCTCTTGTGTATCTTGTTTATTAATTTTGTTTTTTTTTTTTACGCCAATTACCTTCCCATTTCCTCTCACGGGTCTGATGGAAGAAAATACTATAGAAATATTTTCTTCCAGCTCGGTACATAAGTGCTACAACACCTATGTACCATATTTACTTTTTTATATGTATTTTTGTAACATTTCAAGTGTACTAGTACCTACATGAATAAATAAAATTAAAATTAATTCTTCTTTCAATAACTCGTGTTCTTATTCTCGAGTGCAAAATAACTAGGTTGTCCGTATTTTTTTTTTTTTAATTAGATGGAATATGAGTAATAAAACATATTATGTAATATCAAATAATCTTTATTAACTTCTTATAATAATCAAATCTGTTTAGAGCAAACATTTTTTTTTTTAATTTGCCGCGGTTTTTCAGGGTCAGCTTTCGTTGGCCAGACTCTATTATAGTCCATACCACTAAAACTAAGTAGGTAATGTTTGCTTTTTGTGACTAAAAAGTCTGGACTTTTATCGAAATGTCAGGCGTTTTGTCTGGACTTTTCAAATACCTAAATGGTAACTAGGTGTAGCGCACTGATGGTATTCCATCTGTGTTCCAGCGCAGCCGCTACCCGCTCGGGTTCTACGTGGTGGCGCTCGTAATGGAGACAGACTCCCCGTGTACGGGAGACGACGAGGCTGCGACCGACTGGCTGTGGCAGGAGATCTTGGGAGAACTGCCCCCCACGCCTCGCGAACTGCCCAGGGTCAAGTCGCTGGAGCTGGAAATCAAGGTAAAAGACGTACATTTCAAGGCCACATAGAGCACGAAAAGAGCCGTCAATCATTAAGAAAAAATATTTCAAGAGATGTTATAAGTTGTCTATTAGTGCGTGTCTTTTGCAGGCACAGATCCACTATAGAGTCCCGAAGGGCATGCCCATAACCCTCGGACTTTTGACGTCACACTTTCACGGTCTATTAATTTAAGATTCAAGTGGGGGGTACAAATAGGAGTCTGGAGTCTAGAATTGGAGGAAGGAGGGTGCAAATAGGAATCTTGACCATAACCTTTTTTGGAAGCTGAATCCTCCCCTGGTCTCTTGCCTATTTTTTCTGTGGGGGAGGTTCGGCTCATGTGACATGTGTCTTTGAACCCCAAAATTCCTCCTCTCGGTACGCCTATGCCGTGTAGGGTATCAAATGAAAGGGCTTAATTGCACATTTCCAAAATAAATACATTATCCCTTACGTGCTTGCATGAATTGGATAAACTTACTTCTTAGTAAGAATCTGCCCATACCTGGCCTGTGTCACTCCCCATTTAGGTATCGAAAATGTACCTACATTATTACTATGCGCGCAGCCGACCCCTCGGGGTGGTAAATGCAGTTATACGAATCGTTTGTCCAGTCATAAGGATGAAATTGGCTTGCAATAATATGGATCTCTAGGTATATAAACGAAAAGATGCTGAGTTCTGACGTGAGCTAAATTAAACCATATCGCTAACCACATTGAGTAGACATTTCTTTGAATTTCTTTGCTGATTGAGACTTCTGTACTGGTTCTTATTCTATGCCCGTACTCAAATTTTAATTTTTAAAAACGATATCTTTCTGTACTGTAACTGTTGTTTGCAGCCATCTCTGTCGCGGCAGCAGTACGTGGTGGCCACGCTGGTGACCACGGCCTTGTTCCTCGGCTTCTACGTGGTCTTCATCCTGCTGGTACTTGCCCAGCGCTGGGCACCCTTCGGCAAACTCGTTAAGCCTAAAGCAGTGCTAGCTTCAGGTGATACAACTTTTTCTTCGATCAAAATATCAGCTGACAAAAGGCCCAAATCAATCTATCTGGAACAAATCACCCGCGGCTGTCGAGCCTTAGATGATGATGATGATAAAAAGATCAGCTGTTTGCTAATTTAAATAAGGCCCGATCTTGCAGATGCAATTATAACCTACACAAACGGGGTTACATTTCTTCGGATGCATGTGACTAACCCCTGCTAACCTGCTAAACTCCTTCCCGCCGTCTGTCCCTCTGTGTGTATGTATGTACACTTAGATCTTTTAAACTACGCAACGGATTTTAATTTCTCTTCTCTCTATTTCAATATCTTCTAATCTTTTAAACAAAGAAAAATAATTTAGATATTAATAAACATTACAAGTAATGTACACTAAAATTATTGACGTGTAAAAGTGCCTGCAAAGACCTAATTAGTGATAAAATATTTGATTTTGATTTTGAATACAAACTGGCGGTTTTGTGGGACGCCAGCTACGAATAATAATCCCTAGAAGCACAACTAATCTCGAAAAATCATTGTACGCGATATGTACCGCGGCGAGCGGGGCCAAAAATATAAACAGCGCGGCGCGACAGTTCGCTGTGACACTCGAGTCGTGCGGTTGCGTCGCAAAAAGTTTCCTTTGAGAATATTGCCGTGTTTTTGCGATAATTCATTCATTAAAAATGCCGTCATGTGCCGTGAAGTAGTGTAGATGCCATACAGACATGAAAAACACAGGACTCACCTTTCATAAACATTTTAATAATCCATACTTGACATCTGTGGAAAGTGTTATGCAAAATGTACCTAAGCCATGCGTTGTACCTCACTGCTCGTTGCGGTGACCGCCTCACCCGACGACGAAGCTTGACCTTGTCGCGACCAATCGCATGCATATTTGTCTATGTGTGCGTTTGAGTGTTTCGTTGTTATTACTGTTAGTTTGTTTGCGTAAATGGAATCAGAATCGAAGCGGTGAATGTAGGAGCGTTACAATTCTAGAGAATTTATTATTCGTAGGACGCCAGTTTGTATTTAAATAGACAACATTTTTGTTTCTTGAAAAAAGTTGTCATGGCTTTGTCGGATGTCAAAATAGCTTATAGATTTAAATTTAAATTCATGTGTGTATGTTTTGTTTACAGATACCCCAAACGAGCAGACCCAGAGCGAGGTGGATGGCCCGCGGCGGCGGCGAGACTCCGGTCAGTACAGTATCATTATCATAATTTCAGCTGCATAACGTCCACTGCTGGACATAGGCCTCTCGCAAGGATTTCCAAAATGACGCTTCAACTCATTCCAGCGACCTTTGTCAGATGGTCTGACCACCTTGTGGTGGGTGTCCAACGCTTCGCTTACCAGTACGGTCGAGAACCAAGGTACTGTACTGTATACCGATGGCATACAGTACAGTATACAGGCACTAAACTATATTCGGTGGAGCCATAACTCCACCTCTAGGCACAGAATACAGTAAGAGTATACAGAACGGAATCTAAGGTACGCGCAATATGCGTCCCCATTCCCCGTCCTCGTACCTCTCCCCCGCTCTCGCCTTGTCAATAGGCGTCTTAATTTCGGAAAGATGGCGGTATTAGAGTTCATTTTGTACGAACAAACAAGCGCCATCTTTGATTTTTCGTGAATACGATATTCTTATACATTATAGCTATACAATTCACAAAGAAAGGATACACAGAAAATTGTAATTGGCACTAAGTATTTAAAAGACTATTATATAGTGGTAATGCTGTAAATCTTTATAAAAAAATAAAATAAATATATATTTGTGGTTACAGACGCGACGTATGACAGCAGCGACATGAGCGATTCTGACAACGAAGACCCGACCCCCGCGACCCGCACCACGGCCGCCTCCCCTGTCTCCTACGCTTACCCCGTCTCCCCCGAAACCCCCACCTCCCCCGAAACCCTCACCTCCCCCGACTCTCCCGTCTCCCCCGCCGGTGACACGGTGGATAGCCCCACTGCGGTCAATGGTGCACAAATTCATGTTGTGTCTGAAGAAACGCAGACACAGGTACAGTTCTTTTTTACACTACATTTAACAAAAAACCGGCCAAGTGCGAGTCAGACTCGCGCACCGAGGGTTCCGTACAAACCTGCAAGGTTTAGTATTTGGTATGAATTTCAATTTAATACCTCTACGCGTTTATGAGGAAATGGGTAGTAAGTTTAAAATTATTAAAAAAAAATATATTATGTGATGTAACTAAAAATTTATGGTTTTCGTAATTTTTCCTTTATCTATGCTATAAGAAGTTGCTTCGTACCAAATTTCAAGATTCTGAGTTCACGGGAAGCACCCTGTAGGTTTTGATTCCCTTGCAAGTGTCGAAAATTTGCGGCATAAACGGCTGTATCTTTTGATTGCGTTGGCTTAGAAGTTTGATTTTTTCACAGCTTCAAGGGACAGTAGACCTGAGTAATTGATATAAATTTCAGCTTCATACCTCCACGCGTTCCTGAGAAAAAGGGTCTTGACAGACGGACGGACGGACGGACAGACGGACAACAAAGTGATCCTATAAGGGTTCCGTTTTTTCCTTTTGAGGTACGGAACCCTAAAAAGGAGTAAACATCAATGAAACCTCTCCAACGTGTCTGGCCAGCGTGGAGAGTGTAGGCCAAATCCTCTGACTGCTCTGGCTAATATATGGCTCTGGTAGTACAGAGAGGGTTGTGCTCCTGCAGTGGAGACTAAAAAAGACCTGATGATGATGACACAGATTGAATTAGCCCTAGATGTGGATTAAATGTCGAGAGCACCCTAGGCAATCACCTTATGAGTGCCTCTGTAGTGGCCATGTTATAAATTTTTGCCAGGGAAGGGAAACCACAGAAAATTGCTTTATTGCGCTGCTCGCGCTGGCCGCGGTAAGTTCGGACACCGCAAAGTTTGTTCTCACTAGCCCAGCCGCTACATTACTCAACGCCTTGATTGCTCGGATGCCAATAGACATTTTCTACAATAATTTTTAGAAATATGTTAATATATGTATTTGTTATTTGTCTATTTAGTTAATATTAAGCTTGTACCAGACTCACGTGCACGCGTTGGGAAACTGTAAGTGCACGGAGTATTTTAACCCCCGAAAAAAAGAGGGGTGTTATAAGTTTGACGCTAACGTCTGTCGGTCTGTCTGTCTGTGGCAACGTAGCGCTCGAACGGATGGACCGATTTTGATGCGGTTTTTTTCGTAAAAGCAAGTTCCCTTCTTATCTATGTTTGATGGAAATCGGTTCAGCCGTTTAAAAGTTATTGGGGATTAACGCTTAAAAGTCGGGGCTTTCTCTAGCAAATATACAGGGTGTAACAAAATATACTGAAACTATTTTAAAGGTAGATTCAGTCCATGATACTGAACAACTTTCCCCAAGGAACATATATAGAAATATGAAAAATATTTTTTTATTTTACATAAAAACTCGGATCAGCTGATCGGTCAACTTGTATGGGAGGCCAAAAATTATTTTTCGTATTTCGATATATGTTCATTGGGGAAAGTTGTTCAGTATCATAGACTGAATTCGGGGATGATGACGTGATAGTGTATGTATGTATGCCCTAGCTATGGCCCTGATGGACTAAATTTAATGGTTTTTAGGATAATGCAGCGCTTGGTCCGGGCACGCCGGTGGGTGCGCCCCCCTTCGGGCTGCCCCCGCAGCTGCGGCTGGCGGCGCTGGCGCGGCGCCGCGCCCGCGTGCTGCGCGCGCGCTCCGACCGCTATCTGCACACGCTGTACACCGTGGCCGTGTTCTACGCGCTGCCCGTCGTGCAGTTCGTGGCCGCCTTCCAGCTGGTCAGTAGCACTCGAGTAGGGATGCCACCTGTTTTTACAATTAAAGTAAATTGGTGATCAATGTGACGTAGCGGACGCACTCAATCGTGTATAGTCACAGAATACATTAAGAGTACAAACAGAATGGAATCTCACAGCGTCTCCCGATATTTGGCGTTCCCGCACCTCTCCCCCGTTCTATGTGCCCCTTATTGCGCTCTAAAACAGGGTTAGTTGCTAGCCGCACGCAATTCGCGACGTGTCTTGAGAACTGTCAACCAATAGTAACCATCATGGTGAGAAGATGCGCATATAATAATTGTTTATCCACCGAATACAATAAAGAACGTATATTTCATATATTTTCAAGTGATGAAAACAGGTAAGCAAAGTAACAATATAAAATTATTACATATAAAACAGAATATTTTTTACGTCATAGTGTTCGCAAATCTCCCGGTATGAAAATATATAATCGTAAATATGTCGAACTCGTTAGTAGGTAAGTATTAAATTAATTCTGCGGTGCGACCCTGAGTATAAAACTACACATTGACGTGTGTACAGGGGGTTACAGACATTGGCGGGAGCGAGGTAGCAAGATGACGGCGGTAGCGGGTGGTGTAGCGGGGAAGGGCAACACGTGCAACCTGATGTCAAATCCTTTGTAAATGACGTGCTACCTCGCCCCCGCCACTCTCTGTCACCCCGCAAGAGGGTCTGTATGAAACTTCATAGAAGCGGAGTATCATTTATGCCTACACTACTACAAACGAAACTATACATCCGTGCACACGTCAATGCGTGTGTGTTCGCCCGCTCTCGCCCCGCGACAAGGCGAAAACGTGGGAGAGGTGCGGGGACGGGGGACGGGGATGCATATTGCGCGGGACCTTAGGAGATTCCGTTCTGTATGAAATACTCTTATTAATTTTTTTGGTTGTAGTTCCTCAACGTGTCTGGATCCCTGGACACGTGCTACTACAACTTCCTGTGCGCGCACCCCGCGGGCGCGCTCAGCGACTTCAACCACGTGTTCAGCAACGCCGGCTACCTGCTGCTGGGCGCGCTGCTGCTGCTGCAGGTGCGGCGGCGGCGGCGCGCGCGCCGGCGCAGGCCCCGACACGAGGTACACTGTTTTCACCTGTTTACGGCGAAGCTAAAAGGAGGGTTGTGTGTTTCGCCGCTATGTAATCTGTATATTATATACAGGGAGACTTTTTAAACACTGTCTAAATTTTTGGAGCAAGTTCAGTCCATGATACTGAACTACTTTCTATAAAAAAAGTTATTAGAAATCGATAAAAATTTTTAGTCCTCTATACAAAATCCTTCTGTCTGAGCTCTGATTTGTATGGGAGGACGAAAAATTTTTACCTATCGATTTCTAATAACTTTTTTTGTCAGCCTATATATTCATGTAGGGAACATATGTACTTACACACATCATCAGGCTTTTTTAGTCTCCACTGCAGGAGCACGACCCTCTCTGTACTGCCAGAGCCATATATTAGCCAGAGAAGTCAGAGGATTTGGCCTACACTCTCCACGCTGGCCAGACGGGTTGGAGAGGTCTCAATGATGTTTATAAGCTTTGTTTAGCTTGTGTTTCCTAAGTCGCCTTCTACGACATCCACGGGAAGACTTGGAGTGGTCCTATTCTACTCTGCCGGGAACCACATGGCCTTTAGTAAGATTAATTTTTGGCAATCCGCTAGTTTCCGACAAGTCAAATCAGACACTTTTTTCCAAACGTCAAATCAAAAATTTTGTATGAGATTTGTATGAAATATCGGACTGTGACTTCATAGTTCTTTGGAGTCAAGTAGCGCTCTTAATATCCGTTTTTCTGCATTAATAAATCTAAAATCACGTTCAAAGTGGATGTGATCAATGACAAGTGGCATTATTTTGTAACGTTTTATTTGATCCAGGAAACTACTCAATTCTGTACCCTAGCTACAATGCTGGTGTATTCATGATGGTATTCTTCCATGCTGACTTCATAAATTTTTGGAGTCTGCTATTTTTCTGCATTAATAAATGTAAAATCACATTCCAAATGGATGTGATCTAGGACAAGTGACATTATTTTGTGACGTACTATTCTCTTAACAGTACTAAATAATTTATTTTTGACTCAGGGAACAACCCAATTTTTTTTGTGACATTTGTACAGAATATGAGATTATATTATAGACCTCACCTGTAATTTTATCTATTGATGGTAACCACCAGTTGATGAGCAGTCTTGCCACTGAAATGATGGTGGTACATTGTACAGGAGTACGGCATCCCGGCGCACTACGGGCTGCTGGAGGCGCTGAGCGTGGGCATGATGGTGGTGGCGCTGCTGTCCGCCAGCTACCACGTGTGCCCCAACCGGCTCAACTTCCAGTTCGGTCAGACACTGTTTTATTCTTTATTCTTTATTTGCTAGGAAAATTTAAAAAACACCCGACTGTCATGAACGTCATCTAGTGATACCTGTAGAGCCATCTATATAACGTCTAACAAAATATACTGAAACTATTTTAAGGGTGAATTCAGTCTATGATACTGAACAACTTTCCCCAATGAACATATATCGAAATACGAAAAATAATTTTTGGCCTCCCATACAAGTTGACCGATCAGCTGATCCTAGTTTGTATGTAAAATAAAAAATATTTTTCATATTTCTATATATGTTCCTTGGGGAAAGTTGTTCAGTATCATGGACTGAATCCACCTTTAAAATAGTTTCAGTATATTTTGTTCCACCCTGTATATTTGCTAGAGAAAGCCCCGACTTTCAAGCGTTAATCCCCAATAACTTTTAAACGGCTGAACCGATTGCCATCAAACATAGATAAGAACCACCGCAAGGGAACTTGCTTTTACGAAAAAAACCGCATCAAAAGCGGTCCATCCGTTCGAGCGCTACGTTGCCACAGACAGACAGACAGACCGACAGACGTAAGCGTCAAACTTATCACACCCCTCTTTTTTTCGGGGGTTAAAATACTCCGTGCACTTACAGTTTCCCAACGCGTGCACGTGAGTCTGGTACAAGCTTAATATTAACTAAATAGACAAATAACAAATACATATATTAACATATTTCTTAAAATTATTGTAGATAATGTCTATTGGCATCCGAGCAATCAAGGCGTTGAGTAATGTAGCGGCTGGGCTAGTGAGAACAAACTTTGCGGTGTCAGAACTTACCGCGGCCGGCGCGAGCAGCGCAATAAAGCAATTTTCTGTGGTTTCCCTTCCCTGGCAAAAAATTATAACATGGCTGCTACAGAGGCACTCATAAGGAGCTTGCCTAGGGTGCTCTCGACATTTAATCCAAATCTGGGGCTAACTCAATCTGTGTCATCATCATCAGGTTTTTTTTAGTCTCCACTGCAGGAGCACAACCCTCTCTGTACTACCAGAGCCATATATTAGCCAGAGCAGTCAGAGGATTTGGCCTACACTCTCCACGCTGGCCAGACACGTTAACTTGTGTGTCCTAAGTCGCCTTCTACGACATCCATGGGAAGACTTGGAGTGGTCCTATTCTACTCTGCCGAGAACCACACGGCTATTCAATCAGTGTGATTTGTCCCTATTTATTTATTTATTAACGTGACCATTGGTACTGCAGACACGGCGTTCATGTACGTGCTGGCCGTGCTGAGCATGATCAAGATCTACCAGTCGCGGCACCCCGACGTCAACGCGCGCGCACACGCCACCTTCGGCGTGCTGGCCGTCCTCATCGCTATTGGTATGGCATCGAACAAGATATGTTTAAAAAAACTGGGCAAGTGCAAGTTGGACTCGTACATGAAGGGTTCCGTACCTCCGTACAATGTTTTAAAACGATGAAAAAAACAAGTTTCTTGTACGACGACCCCCATTAATTTTATATATAAATTAACCAATATACGCACGTATATTGTACGACGTTTTTCAACACACTTGCAAGGAAAAATACCTTATAAACTATTTTTTTGTTTTTAAATAAACTTAACCATAAAACTGTGATGCACATTGTTGCTTTTCCGCCGTTTTACTTTTTAAATCAGCGCGGCACGCTGCCTTCTGGCTGGCGGCGCGCTGCGGACCAGTTCGATATTTGGAAAAAAAAAACAATTTGAAGCACATAAATAGCAACTAGTACGGTTTTAGAATATAACTTCACTATTTGCGTTTATAACACACGCGTGTTTAATAAGCTGCTTTATATATATAAAACCGGTGAAATTAGATCCACTTTACGAGCAAGTGTGTTGAATACTACTATTTTCAAATTGTCCTGAGTTCATTGTTTATTTACACTTTTCATTAACAACTTTTCTGGCCTAATGATTGTGAACGTTGTCAGTGGTGTGGGGCGTGCTGGGCGGCGGCGCGCTGTTCTGGGGCGTGTTCACGGTGCTGCACGTGTTCGGGTTCCTGCTGCTGTCGCTGCGCATCTACTACCTCGGGCAGTTCCGCTTCGGTAACGCACACTTTATTAACCCGTCCCGTCTCAGACGTAGCAATAAATATTGACTGGCTGGTGGCTCTGAGAGCTGTAGACCTCGCTGTCTTATGACATTTTTGAACATTTTTAAAAAGTTTGGTTAAAATATATATATTTCTTTAAATTTTCAATCCCATATTTCCGCCATACTTAATTAATTTATTATTATATTATCGAACCTGCTTACAAAATTTAACGAAATCGATATACCTACGACACACCAAAGGTTTTTTGTCGAAGCTGAAATATGAAACTTGTATTTTAACAACAGCGAACTATACTATAACTCTTCCAGTCAGTTATTATATTAGTCGCGCATCGCATGCGCATCTTGGCAACCCCTTGACCGATTTTAGATAGATGATAGATAGATAGATAAAAAAATTATTCGGAAGAAAAACACATTTCACAAATTAAAAAAAGAAATATTTACAGAAAAAGAACAAAATAAAAATGTGATTAGTCCCCAAAACGGACTCCAACTCAGCATGTGCTGGGTTTTGCATCAGCAAAACTCAACTCTGATCTTCCGTTGGATCCATAATGATGGTGCTTTCACGGACATTCGCACTATTTCGCACGTACAATACGCTACGCGATTCGCATCTAATCTAAATTCGAAATTTAACCTATTTTACATTCCTACCTAACCTTACCTAACATTCCGTCGACAAAAACAAGAAAAGGAGTGCCATTTTGCATTTAAGGACTTAAGTTTGGAAACACTCTCGCAAATCATTTGTAATGTGACTCCCCGAATGAAAAACAGCGCCCCAGATCTCTTGCTAAATTAATACAAAAAAAACAAAAAAAGAAACATGAATGACATACATTGACAGTGACAGCTATCTATCTCTGATCTATGGAAAAGCCAAACAGCAAATCACTCAGACTCAGAGACATCTCATTTACAATTATTTTAAATCTTGTGATTTGAATTACCTTTGCTAATTATTTTATAATGATTTATGTTATTAGCAAAACAAGTCCTACAAATTTATTATATTTTTGTATAAAAAAGATACTCGATTTGTCGTCAAACAGACATACACACATACAAACACCAGACAAATAGACTGGGAGAACTTCGCTCGCTCGTTCAATTAATTCCTGATGTGATTCTTTTTTGCTGGTTTGGAAGAAAAAATATTGATTGATGACCTCTGTGGCCTAGTGGTCATCATGCCAGGCTGTGACATCGGAGGTCCCGGGTTCGATCCCCGCGATCAGGTCAAAATGGAAAATTATCTTTTTCAGATTGACCTGGGCCCTGGATGTTTATCTATATATGTATTTATCATAAAATATAGTATCGTTGTCATCGTTTAGTTAGTATCCTATAATATAAGTCTCGAACTTTAGGGCTAGCTCAATTTCGTATTGCAGAGAAGCTGAGCCTACAGACTGCGGCGCTGGTGCGCCTGTCGCGCAGGCCGCTGTACAAGCCTCGGCTCGTGGCGCTGCTGGTGGCCAACGCTGTCAACTGGGCCTTCGCGCTCTACGGGTGAGCGATCAGTGTATACCTATCAGAATATTTGGCGACCTCCGTGGCGTAATGGTTAACACGCTAGACCGCTAATCCGGAGGTTCTGGGTTCGATTCACAGCCAGGGCAAGTTGGAAAATGTAGAACAATCAACAACCTCCAGAAACAATCTAGGGTGGGAATCCTCAGTTTTTTTCCAGTAAGCAGCGACCTGCATCCCTAATAAGGCGCTTAGTCCGACTCCCAGCTGCCCATAGTCTCTACGGCTATGGGCACAAAACAATATTGTACCATAGCATCATTTTTGATGTGTAAAATAACAAAATAATTGAGCAAACTACCGATTTTTTTTACAGAAATATTTTATGAGGTACTCGTAACATATAAGCAGGTATAATATATCGTACACAGATGTTCCAACAATGTAAATACAGGTATTGAAACAAAAACTGTGCCTGTCAAAATTTTCTTTTTTACTCTCTTTTATTCCTTCATACATTTTGAGGGCTTTACTCAAATCAGACCCACATTTCTTTTTCTCATTGGTGCTTTGGCCCCCGGTCACCCACTTAGTTGGCGCCCCTAATTGGGTTATTGATATATGATCGTTTGTGTCGGCAGGCTGTTCACGCAGAGAACTTTTTTTAACTACTTTTATTCCTTGATATATTTTGAGGGCTTTTCTCGTGGGTGCACCCACAATTTTACTCTCATGAGAGCATTGGCTTCCGGGCACCCACATAGTTGGCGTCCCTAATTGGGTTATTGAAATATGATCGTTTGTGTCGGCAGGCTGTTCACGCAGGGCGCGGACTTCGCCGGCCACCTGCTGACGCTGCTGCTGGGCAACGTGCTGCTGCACCTCATGTACTACCTCGCCATGAAGCTGCTCAACGGAGAACGCCTGCGCTGGTCAGTACAACAACGAGCTTCCAAATTATTTGAAGCCAGATGCGTAGCTAGGTAATCAAAGGCCCTGGTGCAAAAAATACAGGAAACCTGACTAAACTGGCTAGGTAGGCTTGTTACAAGTACTACTGTAGCCTTGACTAAACTGTTTACCAAGACTAAATCTCCCGCCCCTGTTACCGTCAGTGGTATACAAAGGTGGTAAATCGCGGCAAGTTTGAGACCAATTTGTGTCCCGTCACCCTCCATTCACGCGCATTGTAGCGGATAAGCAGGACCACGCGCGTAAAGCTTTTTTTTGCTACTAATATAAGCAGCCTACTAGTGTAAATCCGCCACTAGGGGCGACAAAATATGAAAAGCCTACCAGAGGTGTACCTAAATCCACCGTCGGGGGAGGCAAAATATGAATAGCCTACTGGCGGGTGTTAATCCGCCACTGGGGGCGGCAAAATGTGAATAGCCCACTGGCGGCAAATTTATTAATCCGCCACTGGAGCGCAGGTACGCGTGGTGCTACCTGGCGGGCGCGATGGTGGCGTGGGGGCCGGCGCTGTACTTCTTCCTGTCGGGCAGCACGGACTGGTCCGCCACGCCGGCGCAGAGCCGCCACCTCAACCACGAGTGCCGCGTGCTGCAGTTCTACGACTCGCACGACCTGTGGCACTTCCTGTCCGCCATCGCACTCTACCTGACGTTTAACGTGTTCCTCACGTGGGACGACGGGCTCGCGGCCGTCAAGAGGACGGACATAGCCGTGTTCTGATTTGTTATGTATACTTAAGGGGAAACATTAATTTTTCGTGGTCCAGCTCATTTGAAGCTTTTCTTAACATTTTTGGAAAAAAAACGGCCATTTTTGGCAAAAATGCTAAAAAAAGCCTAACGTTCTCACTTTAAACTGTAAACAGTAGTTCATAAAATAATTTATTTCAAATGGGGGCAGCACTGGAGCCCGAAAAATTTATGTATCCCCTTAACTAGCTTTTTATTTATTAAAAAAGCCTACAAAAAAGGAAGAGCTTCTCAATTCGAACGCATATATAACGTTTAACAAAATTTATTAAAACTGTTTGAAAGGAGATCTCCGTCCATGATACTGAACAACTTTCCAGAATACATAGGTAACTATCAATATTGTGTAATAAATAAAATACTGGCTGAATTTTACGGACTGTATTTTTAATGAAATATGAAAAATATTACAGAGCACGTCTTAACGCTAAGCACAGCAGAGCAAGAGAGAGAGGGCGATGTTGCCATAAAAATTATTGTTTTAATAGACAATCCAGTGCTGCTCTTTTTATTTTAATATTTACTTTTATACCTAAACATAAGGCATGCGCCTTATGTTTTAGGTTTCTCAAACAAATATGAAAAATATTTTTTCGCTTTCCATATTTATACGGATCAGCTTATATTGTTATTTATTTATTTAACTTTATTACAAATTGAATTCACTTTTCAAATGGTTTCAGTCACATATCTGTAGTTTCAGTATACTCGTATTTTGTTAGATTCTGTATATATATATTTATGTACGTTCTTTCAATAACTTCTCCGTTTGTAACCAAGTTAGAAAATTTTTTTTTTATTTGAAAGGGTATACATGCAAGTTGGTCTCATAGTCACCAGGTGACGATTTGATGATGGGATCCTCGAGAAATCGAGGGAACTCCTCAAATATTCTGTGCACAAGTATCGTGATTTTGATGTTTTTGTCAATAAATTAAGCATTTGCATTCAGAAGGTATGTTTTGGTTTGGGAAGTGGAACTGTTGATGAAGATCAGAAATTGAAGTCGCTTTTTTTTGTTTATTTAAAATTATACTTAATAAAGCTTTTTGTACGAAAATACTGTCTTATTTGACAAACTAAACACATGGTTAATATAGGTATACCAAATAAAATAGGGGAGTTGAGGTTGGGGTCAGTTCACACATACGCGATGCGACATGGCGCGCTTTTGAAGTAATATAGGACTTGTTTACTACACAAAAAGGTACTCATTTCAGTGAGAGTCCGCTGCACCGCGTAGCGCAGCATCTGTAGGCAATGAGACAGCAACTCAGACGTCCATAGTTTGTACTCGCTTTTTCAAATATGCTAAGGTCAACAGTGGCTACAGATTTGCAAGCTGCCTACTGGTAATGATCGGGACCAAAGCGCTGTACGTGGCTCTCATAGTACGGCGGAGTTCCAAGTTAAAGTACCAGTAACCGGCGCACTCATCCAAGTTACGGCTCCATCTTAAATGGGAGGCTTTCAGACGACTGAAGGGGAGGATGTAGATGATCCATCTAAATCCTCCCCCTTCAGGTTCATCAACATTGTCAGTCATCTGCCTGTTCCAGCACCTTGGAGAATGGAGATGTTCTTTTAGTCAGACCATCATCGTACACTTTTGTATGGAAATGCAGTTTTTTTTATTATTTATTACGTATATGTCAATTACATGTTGTACGCATACCTTGTATGTGTCAAGATCAGTATCAACACCATGGGAAGTCTTTATTATCAAAGTTATAAGTAATCGGATTAGGTAGGTACATATTATTATTATTTATTTATTTATTACATTTTAGGAAGACTTATGTACAGCTTTTATCATTATTTAAGTTAGGTCAATTTCATAGATTAGTTACTTATAATATCCGTAAGATTCTACGTATAAGGAGTAAGTATATTATACTCCTTACTTTAGGGGTCAAGAGTCTTGGGAGGTCTTAAGGTGACGTGGGTTCACAATTTGCAATACCGTGCGTGTTTTTGAAAAATCACTGTTATTAAACTACTACAGTTTATTCCTCAAAAAATTTACATAAAAATCTTAAGGAATTTCTACAGACACCCACCCACAATAGCCAAAACACGATTGAACATTTTTGGCTCGATAGAAAAAAATCACAAAACTACCTCTAAATTTGCCTTTATAATACAAATGACTATTTTATACAATCACCTTTTTATATGAAAATTATACCAAAAAATGTATTATCTAAATATCTATCTGTTTTGGCTACAAAAAAAATTATAAACATAATACAAAAAAATAATAAATAAAACACAGTGAAATATCCGTCGAGAGAGAAGAAAGGCCCGGAGCCGGGCTCGAAGATATTTCGCAGTGTTTTATTTATTTATTTTTTTGTATTATGTTTATAATTTTTTTTGTAGCCAAAACTGATTGATATTTAGATAATACATTTTTTGGTATAATTTTCATATAAAAAAGTGATTGTATAAAAAAGTAATATGTATTATAAAGACAAATTTAGGCAAATTAGAGGTATGTTTGTGATTTTTTTCTATCGAGCCATAAATGCTCAATCGTGTTTTAGCTATTGTGGATGTCTGTAGAAAATCCTTAAGATTTTTAAGTAATTTTTTTGTGGAATAAACTTTAGTAGTTTCATAACAGTGATTTTTCAAAAACACGCACAGTTTTGCAAATTGTGAATCCACGTCGCCTTAAAAGGGTTACACGGCTGCATGAAATAAAATATCGTTTGAAAAATAGTCAGGAAGCTCTTTAATATGGCACTACTTTACAGTACCTAAGCGTTAGTTACATTACAACACTACATTTGAAGGCAACGCGGAACAAGTAGGAGAACATTCTAAGTAACCACGAATTCTAATACTAAACAGTTAGGGCATCCGCTAAAACACTTGTGCTATTAGACGGAAGAATTAGCTTATGTCCAGGTGTGGACTGTGTGTGGTTGTATGTGATTGCCACGAGTGTTGGAAGCGCTAAAAAAAATTAGTATTGGCGAATGCAGAAAGGACTTAATTTGCAACGTACATTACGTAGAAGTTAGGCTGGTATGGGAAATAAAAAACCTAACAATCATTTTTAAGAGTACTTTTAAAATTAAAACGGTAATTTAAAAATTATTTTTGTAAGGATATGACGAGTCACTCGCACGCGTTACACATTTCGCTGCTATGGCGCCGTGCGCTATATTATTAGTTGACTCTCACACACGGCGCCGCCGTGACAGCGGCGAAAACCGTTGCCGCGGTAGTGTAACGTAACAAATACTAACAAAATCCAGCGCGCCGCGCCGCAGCGGCGAAAAGTACTGCTGCGGCGGCGTAATGTGTAAACGCTATAGGGTTACGGAACCCTGCAGCACGGCCGGTGCTGAAGCGTTCCGTCGCTCTCTCTCGCTCTAGCAAATGACGCTTCTGAGCGACAGAAAAGGATAGCAGCATAGGAAAGCGCTGTTAGATGAGATCCAACCCTTAACCGTTCCACATTCGCCGTGAAAATGGACATAAAGACATAGAATCTCTGTCCGCAATCCCGACATCAATTACCTACGTATTTTTAATGCTATCTTGCATTATCTGAAGTTACTTTTGATGTAGTTATTTAATTATTTTTCAATCATAAAATGCAAGTTCAGAATCCTCCCCCACTTGCTAACAATAAAGTCGAATCTTACAGAAAATCAGTAAAAAACATAGCATACTCGTAGCTGCCACACCACTGCAAATAGTGTGCGCAAGAAGTATTGCTACCACCAATTCTAAACAAAATCTCGGAAATTATTGTCCACTTATTTTTATTTTTACAGTGACTAAGGAAAATACTACACCATTGTATATGTCCAAATTAAAAAAACTTTAAATCCAGAAAGCGTTGGTATGTCTTCTAAACTCAAAGTCTTAAAAACTAAATTATTGCATTTACATTACAACTGAGTATAAAAACTGAAGATCAATATTTCTAACTAAAAAACGATACTTATATAACTAAACAAATTATTTTGTATGCCATATGTTTCCGTAGCTTAATCTACAGATACAGATATGACAGTATGGCCTCGAGAAATCAAACAAAAAAGTCCGATGGCAGTAACATAATGAATGAGCGACTGAGATTTGCCTTTCTTTTTTGATAGGTAGCTAAACCTTTTGGTCTACTGTAACTTTTATACTGCACGAAACAAATAGTTTTTTGTTAAAGTTTAACACCAAACCAAATCCAACTCTATGATGTAGCGATAAAACTTAATTTGGTTACTATAATCTGTAACAAGTCAGTGCTCTTCAGCAGCACCAAAGCTTATATATCGTAAATCAAATACTTTACTTACTTTGACAACAAAAGGGACACACAATAAAATCAGTTTTAATATGGCAACACCTGAGATCTTTATATTTATGGGGTTTACCCTTTATTTAGGGGTTTCAATTTTGTGATTTTTTTGTTTTTTACTTTTCGTCAAGATGATAAGCTTTCACATTAGATCTGAATTCTGATATAGTTTTTAAAATAAACGATGAAAACACCTAGAAGTTCTCTAAAAATAAAACCTAGCTAGATTGATTTGTCGGCCCCGAAACCCCATCATGCCGAAAGATTGGATCCTCATAAGGATAAGGACGAACAAATACAAGAGGACTGACAACCCTAATACTGTGAAGCGTAATTCGATTTTTAGTACTAGTTCGAAAGATGGCGGTATAACCGTTATTTTTTACAAACAAGCAAGCGCCACGCGCCATCTCTGGGTAGAAACAAACAAGCGCCATCTTCGAAGATACGTCAGAGGCGAGATACTGTAAAATTTAAAAATAATTTAGGATTTTGACTTTCTAGCAGAGTATGCTTTTTTGCATGGGATTGTCCGTCCTCTTGTATATTTTTATAAGAACTGCTCGTATATAGTAATAAGATAGCACAAAAATCAATAGACGGCGTCGTACAAAACTAAGGAGTCACTGCAGTCCTTGCATAGCGCCCACAGAGCTCTTACATCTTGTTACCTATACAACAACAAACATTACTAAGCACACTTTAGTTTTGATCAACGCCATACTACTTTTATTTAGGTAGAGGTAGATAGCCTACCTTCGAAATTAAATGCCTGATTTTTAGCATTCAAATTTACCTTCATATAGACATTTGGATGGCCAATTTAAGAAGTTTGTTATATAACATCACAGATACATAAAGAGAGCTAATCAAAAAATACAGAGTATTATAATTAAATGCAAATGGAATACAACATTTAAGTTTTCTTCATATGACACTTGTACATATTTAACTTTGTGCAGGAATGTTACAAAAAAGAACTAGCCAAACCTATGGCATCAGAAACACATTGTGCTTTTCAAGCACTGAAGCACAAAATACAACCATACTGCTTAGTTTACTTAACTCTAAATCCTTGCGCATACTCATACAGCTAATATTGTAGATTTCATGCAAAATGTAAATTCATCCATATCACAAACTATAGGTATAATCATATACTCTATACTTCTCTATATGCATATATAATATAAATGTATATTAATAGTCGAGTATCTAAATACTAAGATATGGCAACTTAACAACTTATTGTCTAGTGGAATACTCTAAAACTAGTGGCGCCATAGGCTACAAATAAAATTTTGAATCTCATTTGATATACAGAAAAACTTAAAATTAAAAAGTATAATAACAGAAAATTCTTTATCATGGTAAGTCAAAATATCTGGCGCTACAAGTCTAGAAACGGCACTTATCATGTGCATGGCATCAAGCCAGTGGCAATTACATGCAGTGGAGTACAACTTAATCATAAACAAGTTTGAAAAATGATATGGCTTATGCAGTGCCAGCTTTAGGACAAAGCTACCCGTGTCTCTGCCTGTAACCATCCATAACAAAGAAGGGCGCGCAGAAGGGACTCGCCCAGGCACCTAGTTTGCTAAGGCTGGCACTGTATTACAAAACTAACAATCTCTTTCTAAACCATATCCGTAGCCCAAGTCAACATATCACCTAAGATGACTTATTCACATCATAACATGTACTAGCTATGTGTAGGTTAATAATTAAAGTACGTAAATATTCTAAAATTATAGTAGGACGGTTCATTAATTTGATGTGTGACGATTGACATGTACAAGCTGAGTTTGATATGTGAAAGCTACCACATTATGTCATAGGGCATAGGGCACACACAGGGAAAATACATAAAATATAAGTAGCAACATGGTAAGCAAGTAAGAAGTTTAAACTTAAATATAACATACATAATAGTTGTAGCACTATTTTCAAGAAAAAACACTACCTAATGTTTATATTTTCAGATACATATGTAATAAATTTTAGAATGGATTTTGGAAGAGTTTTGGAAGAACAATTATGCACACATTTTTTGTTGTAAGTTTGAGTTGTAAAGAATCAAAATGTGCTTGGTCTAATGAAAACTTGTTGAAAAAAATTTAAGTTTCCATTTCTTACTTCTTATTTTGCCTTTTGGATTTATTTGTTCTATGAAATAGAATTTACTCAAGGTCAATTGACCTAGTGAATATTAGCACCAAAAACTAGATTTACATAGATTAATTTAGCCAGTTACAACCAGTTTGCTTTTGAGGCAATTGCTAGAAGTGGTGCAAAAGTAACAAGTTTGTATATTTTCAATTATGCTATGGATAAAATTTAAAAATAAATTTCCATTTTTAATGCCTATACAGCAAACTATAGTTTATTATAGTATAAAAATACTATAGAAGAGAAACTCCGAACATTATCAGTATTATCACTGCGCAAAACAACACCATGAAATGTAAATAAAATGACTGTACCATGACACACCATCAACTGTCAGCCAATGTCTGCTATAACACAGCATTATGCAGCAGGCACTGATTGGCCCTGCAATAGGAGATATTACTGCAATATTCTGCCGCCAAAGTGCAGCATGAGCACAGACCGTAAACAAATGTTTGACTATGACAAGTATTAAAATGGCCGTAAAATAGTAATAGGTATTTAAAAGGCCATAGGAAGCCATAACACCATAGCACAGGTTTTGGATGAGTGAATAATAATAAAAATATTAAAATTAAATATTTTTATACTAAATATACTAATTTACTATAAATACTAAATTTTAATACTAATTTTATACTAAAATTTGTGAAAAATTGTAATATATAGAATCACAGCAGATTGTTTACTGTATATGCTAGTGCTGCAATCTACACCGAGGTATGCGTATTATGTCCTATTGGAGTGGAGTAACATCAGTAACGGTATTTGCAGAAAAAGAAATGTACTTTCTAAGTAGGTACCATCTACTTGAATGTACTTTTGGGGTAATTTTTTACACTAGATTAGGCTTCTATAGTATTATAGTTAGCTGCATATACATATTTAAATACTTTCCCTGTGTCTATTAGAATGGATGCCCTGTATAATTTATAACATGAAACATTTTTGATGTCCTAAGTAATTTCGAAACATCAATCTATTCTGCCACTGTATTATTGCCATTACTTGCAAAGGAAGTAATGACTTTTCTTTAATGAAGGCAGTATTGCTGTTAGCCAATAAAGTATGCAACCTGTAATGTGGTAGGTGGAGTGTCCTTGTTGTTACGTCTGCAGCCAGTGGAACATCAGGCTGTGCACCGTGGGGTAATCCAGCTCAGCGTTGGGCGAGCTCAGGAACTCTTTAAGGCTCAACGGCGTGTCAGCGGTCAACGTCGCCTCCTTCAGCTCGGCGGCAGAGTGCGCTGAGTTGTCGTCCGAGGCGCAGTCTGAACCGAGCCACTTATCTTCATAGTTAAGGTCACACAGCGTCGGTGGTTCGTCTCCGTCACTGAATTCTTCTTCTAACATGAGCGTGCGAGATTTGGAGCGCAACGCGGCGCCGTCGCTGTCGCCGCTGTCTCGGCCGCCGCTGCCGCCGCCCTCGTGTTGCCGCCGCGCATTTTTCAAAGCGCGATATCGCCGCGACCGCTCTCGCTGCAAACGCCGCTTCCGCTCATCCGCTCTTTCTAATTCTTCGGGAGTCTTCTTCAAAGAATTCTTACCGAAAAAGTATCTCATGAAGGACTCGTCGCAGTTCCGCTTAGACAGATAACTGGCCATTAGTTTGTAATAATATTGGTTATCCATTTCGTTGATATGTTTACTTTTTACTGTTTGCGACATATATAATAATATGTTACAGAATCCTTTTTATAGAAAGGAATTGCGAAATAAATAAAAATATTCGGAACACACACCAAACGAGATGACGTGACGTCAATCAAAAAGTAGATTAAAAATATATATAAACGTCAACGCCGGCCGATGTCAAACAAGCGTTTTGTTGACAGACATTTTTCTCTTCGCGTTTTGTTCACATCAATATGCTGATTTTAGAAATGCTGCTGGTTTATATATACAAGTTGTATGTAAAACAGAAAGTTTTATTAGCTCTTTTAACACGATCTTTATTTAATTTCAAGAAGTCAAGCATTTGGCTGAGGATTGGGATACATGGAAAATAATCCACCGACAAGAACATAGTTCTTAAATATATTGATGATGATGATGATGTATTACTGTGGCCGCTATAACAAATAGTATAAATAACTCAGAACAATAAAACAAAATAAATAAGATAAAATTTGGGGTCATCTCATCCGTCAGTTCCGTTCCGTGACACACATTGACATGACACACAAGAAATGTGGTTTTTTTTTCAGCTTTTAAAACCTTTGTTCGGACCTAACAAAGTGCGATACGTACGAGATACGACTTCCGCTCGCACTTGACCGGATTTTTCAGCATTCTGAGAGTGAGAGGTAGAACTTTGGGATTGGGACTACTATATTTGTGTAGTAGAACGCTGCAGATGATGATGATAATGATGAACACTTGTTGTGAGCTTTAGGTCGAAACAAGTTAAAATTACCAGTTTCTCAAAAAAGAAAATACGTTTTTTTTCGAATGTTTACAGACAAGTAGGTACCTATACATTCTAGAACTTCTTGGAAATAATACACCTACTTAGTTGAGTTCTGCTTAGTCGTCTAGCTTCAAATCCGATACCATACCACCAAAAGTGGTTAGGTACATAGTTTCTGTTCTGTGATCTGTCTGAACTGAACGAAATTAATGTTGCGCCCCTACCTGTTTGTGTTGGGAGCTCCACCCTCGAAGTTGTAGACCAGTAATGGCCAATTGATCCAGGCAGGAAGTTACAGCTTCTTGGAAGAGGTCTTTCGACGAATACGACTCGGCTGGGCAGCGTTCGGGAAGTTACGCAGTGTCTTTTCGTCCAAAATACCTCAGTGCCTCAAGACGAAAGTGTATAATCAATGTGTGTTACCAGTGATGGATGACTTATGGCTCTGAAACGTGGTCCCTTACTATGGGTCTCATAAGGCCCAAGGTCGCTCGACGCGCTATGGAGAGGGCTATGCTCGGTGTTTCTCTACGTGACCGAATCAGAAATGAGAAAATTCGTAGGAGAACGAAGGTCACTGATAAAGCCCAGCGGATTAGCTCGTTGAAGTGGCAGTGGGCGGGACACATAGCGTGACGAACCGATGGCCGATGGGGCAGAAAAGTTCTCGAATGGCGACCATGTACTGGCAAGCGAAGCGTTGGACACCCACCCACAAGGTGGTCAAACAATCTGACCAAGGTCGCTGGAAAGATCGGTCATTTTAGAAATCCTTGGGAGAGGCCTATGTCCAGCAGTGGACGTTATGTGGCTGAAATGATAATGATAAACGCTCAGTGGCGGATTTGCAGCCCTAGCAAGAAGAAGAAGAATGGTTAGTGTGCAGGTTTCCTCACGATGTTTTCTTTCATCCGAAGGAATTGGTGGTAGATGAAATTCTTTTGACTGTACATGAGTACAACCTCAAGAGTTAGAAGTCACGCCTAGTGAGAATCGAACTCGTACCTCACAGGCGCGCAGCCAGTGCCTTGTGCCGCTTGGCCACCACAGTTTCTACGCCCACTAAGATTATTAAACTAGTGCGTGGCGGAGCGCCCAATGTCACTTCCATGTATGGTTCATAATTATCATACTCACCTCTGTTTTGTCTCGTATAGTTATGTAGCTACTTAAAGGTAGAAAAATAAAAAAGTTATGTAATAAAATATTTTATATATTATTTGTTTCTAAAAAAACTGAAGCTTTTATTTACTAATACTTAAACATACTTAACTTTATAAACAAGAACAAACAATTAAAGAAATACAATCATTTAGACTATATTTTTAACCCGCCCCTTAACATGCAAAGGTGCCCAATACACTAGCCGTGTTACCGCGCTGAATGGTAATGGCCAACCTTTGCATAAGAAATGAGCACCAGAGCGGGAGTCACCATTCTTTTCTTTTATACAGTGCCCTAACTCCCGGATTAGAAAATGTAATAAAATTAAATATAATTATATCTGTTTAATTAGGTAGGTACCTAAAGATGAAGGCTTATACCTAGATATATATATCAAAATTGAAAATATGTGATGAAAAAATCCGCCACGAGTGGGATTCGAACCCACGACCTTCACGTTAACGCCGTGAGTGCACTACCAATTGTGCTATCGTGACTTCGAATCACCCCGACGGATTTTCTCAACACATAGTACACGCATTTAAAGCATGCGTAGATCTTCATTACTACCCACTATTTAGAAGTGTGGTATTCAACTTCATTCATATTCGATGAATTGAAAGCTGATTAAAGTGAAGAAAGCTTGGTTTCAATTATTATTTTTAATAGCATTACAATGCTCGGATATTCATCAAAATTGAAAATATATATATACAAAAATTTGTATATATTATTTTGTATATTTATAGATATGTATACAAAAATATAAGTCCCTATTATTATTAAAATATGTATAAGTGCAAATAAGAAGATTAAATAATAACAACAGATCTTATAACTAATAATAACACTTCTCTCACAGCCTTATTCATTTCATAAACCTACCTACCTATTTTACATACACGAAAGTAACAAAATTTTAAAAATGCGCCCTCCAGCGGTGGGCAATAATGTGATTTAAGGGCCTTTGTTTATGTTTAAAAAAATATTATTAGGTACATTACATATCGTGTTATTTAACAGGGGGATGTAAGTATAGTATAAAATTATTAATATATGACATGACTTTCGAGGTAATTCCTGATTTGTGCCTTATACATATTCGCCCCCACATTGAAATTCGCGCTGTTTGGTGCGCAGTGTCTGAGAATTGGAGGTATTTGCAGGTGGAGACTGGCAGCACTGACAATAGCCACATCCTACCTGAGATCTGATTATAACTAGGTAAGATTTTACGAATAAAAGTGATGCTTAAAATATCGCAATTGAACCTTCGATTATATATTTCGAAATATATGATCGAAGAATTGAAATGAACAATGAAGTACCTATGTCAAAAGGTGGCCTTGTGTTTTCAAGGATTTGGATCGGAGTTAGAACGAAAAGCAATAAGGATCCGAATTCGGTCAGAGTTTTCTAGATCCGTACTACCAAAGATGTATTACGGATTCGGATCGGTTGCAATGCGAAGCCGCTCTTATTCTCAAGAAATTAAAACTTCGTAGATCGTTAAAGGAGTCAGGTGGAGTGGAGGAGACATTGATTTAGGTACCTACTTAAATGTTCCACACCGGCGGCGATGCCGTATCGACTTGGCACCGCGGGAGGTTGGGGCCAGCGCGGGTTTTGCTTCGCCTTAATAGCAGCACGTCGGGTCAGACCGACGACGACGTCACTTGTTAAATATTCCGCCTGTGCCAATCACTTGAAAACTTAGTACCTAACCTACAAGTACAACAGCTTAGCATGGCGGTGGTAGAAAACTAACATATACAAAGATACATAACTATGCCAACTGCGTCGAAACTACACAATAGCGCGTTTCTGTAGAACTGCTACGAGCTACGACAACGACGTCATTTTCAAACCCTTTCGCTACATAACTGGTTTTAAATAAACCTACCACCCTGTGCGTTCACCGAAAGACTACCTACTAAATAATATATTGCGATTTATTAAACGTTATTTATTATCTGATTTATCGAAATTAATTAATTGCGATGCAACGCGTGCATTGGAGTGGAAACCCTCGTAAAAGAAACAGACTGTTTTCCAACTGTAAAAGTTAATAAGAGCATAGTAATGAAGTAATGAATGCGCGTGCGGTTCTGAGCGGCTGAACACAGCGCGGGACTCGCGTGCGCGTGGGCCGCCGCCGGGGCCGCGCCGCGCCGCTGACACTGCCGCAGTGATTCAGTTTGCTCGACAATAGGAGCAGAAAATGAAATCCTGCACCATGTACAAAATCACATATGTCACCAGAAAGAAACAGGTAACATTCTTATCATAATCGCTTCTAAATAAATAAATAATTAATATCACTTTCATTTCAGTTTATTATTCAATTAATATTCTAATTACTCTACTTCATTAATACTGGTATTCTTCAGTAAAACATTTTTAATAGATTGCAATAAGGGAAATTTTACACTCTCTCCTTGATCACCAGCACATACCCCATTGTAATCATCTGCGTTCAGGGAATATATCATGGCACCACGCAGGCCATAGCCCTTGATATACACTGCTTTATCAATAACACTTTCTGGAGTGTCGTATGACACCCATTCTAAATCTTTGTACAAATATGGCACCTTCGCATCATCATCCTGATGAACTGTTACATTGTTTCTAAAGGAATTTATAAATAAACATATATCTGGATAGTTGGCAAATCCTTGAGAGCCTAGTAAACCAAAACCAGAAGCTGGGCTCCCTATCTTAGTGTTATGTGCGTTTACCAATGTGAATGTGTGCCCATATGTAGGTATACCAACCACAATCTTGTTTCTATCAAGGCCTTTATCTAAGTACATGTGAATGGTAAAATTTATATTGAGAGTTGACAGAAATATCTGCTCTGAAGACCGGGCAAACAGTGGGGAGTTCAGACCGGTGAATGGTGTGTATTTAGAATAGAAATGGAAATCGTAAGTCATGATGTTCACAAAGTCTGTATATAAATTCAGCTGATCTATATCATAAGACACATCCACAATAGTCTGGGGAGCGGCCACTGCTACTGTCAGTAGATAATTCCTCTTCTCTCTAATATACTCTCTCCTGATTTCCTGCAGAAGTTGAGAGAAATGTTGCCTCTCCCTCTTTTTCACAGTCAGCTCTGTGCCATGCAAGGCAGGGAATTCCCAATCCAAATCAATGCCATCTAAAGAGTAATTCCTCAAAATACTTTTTATAGATTTGATAAATATTTTTCGCGATGCATGGTCAATTACCATTTCCGAGAATCCATTATTGTTTCCAGCGCCGCCCACTGATAGCAATATTTTAAGTTTAGGGTTTGTCTTTTTTAACTGTTGCATTTGTACCAGTGTTTTGTACTGCCATTCATCAAGATATATCTGTTTCTCACGCACCATTGCAAATGCCACATTGATGTGTGTGCACAGGTGCGGGTGTATGTTGCTGGGCATCAGCTGTGAGATGTTGGGTGTGTCAGGGGAGGGGGTATTGTAGTAACAAGATACGACCTTCTCGACTGGCGCATCGTTAGGCTTGATATGTTTAAAAGAGTCAGTGTTTACGTCTGTTCTTACTTTGGATCTAACAAAGTTTAAGAAAGACTCTTCTCCGAATGCACCCGCTTCCTTCACTACGTATAACGTAGCAAATGAAAAGGTCAAAAACGTAACAATAAAAATTATCCAATTTTCGTTTATCCGCAAAAAGTGTATCTTGTCGTTATTGCAGCTTCCAGGGGGACAGTGACTGAGACATTTTTGGTCTTTTTGTAACTCCTGCTTTCTCGTATCCTCGCACTTTATAAACACGGTCATGGTTTTAAACTTTTAGCCAAGTAGAGTCAAACGTATTATTTGAATTCTCTTTGAGAAACAAACCAAAACAGACAGAAGTCAACAAGCAAAAAAAATAGGTTTTAGAACAACAAACAAACAAAGACAAGACCAGAGAAGTACCAGAACAGAAACATCAAAATGACACTTTTACATTTTTACTGACACTGACATGTATTACCATTGTATTATTTGATATGACAAGTGACACTGACGCATAATATGACATCGACATTTTGACAAAAGAGTGTGACATGTGTCACACTCTTTTGTCAAAATGTAGCTTTAACATTAGATCAAACCAGTGGCGCCATCTAATAACATGCTTTCGCAACACCTAAGGAATAAAATATGAAATAAAACGGTGAAAAACTTACTCCGTGAGCTGGGACTTGAACCCGCGATCTCGGTTCTTACACGACTTTGATCATTAGCCTAAACAACTGAGCTATTGAGTGATTAACCGAGTATGTCGAATTTATCCATCATATAATATTCCTATCAAATAACAAATGGTGTAAAAAATATACTGCGTGAGTGGGACTTGAACTCGCAACGTTGCTCTTATTTTAACCATGCTCTAATCAACTGAGCTAACACGTGTTCTACTTTGTATGGCGAATTTCTCCACCATTTGATATTACTATTCTATAACACGATTTTATTTTTTCATTAGGAGTTATGTCAGTTGATTCGTGACTAGATGGCGTTTTATTGAATTTTTTTATCAAAATTCTGCAATGTTCTAAGTTTCATAGGCAGGCTTATGACAGCGGCATCAGTTTTACACACTGTCTGTCTACCACTACAAATCTAATTATTTTTCTAACTTTTAATCATTTTTATTGTTTATATTAGACATTTTTATGACCTTCAAATATGTAAAGTTAAATGCAATGCCTTAGTATTTTCGTTTGTTCTGCATGGGTTCTTTAATAATGGATACCGTGTCTATGAATCCTTACGAAAAACAGCTGTACTCAGTGTTCAAGACTTTCGACGTAGATAACGAGGAAGCCCTGAACAAGTCGGCAGTGGTTGAGTTGTGCGACGCGTTGCAGCTGGAGGAGCGCGGCGCCGCGCTCGTGGACTCGCTGTTCGAGCGCCGCACCGACCGCGTCACCTTCACCCAGTTCCGCAACGGCCTGCTCTCCGTGCTCGGCGGCGGGGACTCCTCTACCGTCTCCAAAGAACCCGACACATCTTCTCCTACTGTATCCACGGCTGTTTCCGTGACAACTGCTTCTTCACCTGTTGCTGTTCTTTCCCAAAGTGACGAAGATTCTTCTGGACGCGAAGTAGCTCCAAGAATTGTTTTTGGATCGAAAAAATACGGGCGTCGTTCGCGGCCGCAGCGGTCTCCCGGCGCTCCAGACGAGTCTCCAAGTCCGCGTGCTGCCTCTGTCTCGCGACTTGATACTGAAGACAAGAGAGTGCGAAATTCTCAGCGGATGAAATTCCGTCGGAGCACTTCTGCCATGGATACACGTGATCGTCAGCACTTCGATGAAAACAGCACATCATCAGATGGCTTTGACCACAATCGCCAAATCAATTATGACCAAGCAGTATCTCTGTGCCGTGAGTTGCGGATGGATGGTATTGATTGCCGCCTTATTGAGCGCATATTTGATGAATCTCACACTAAAGAAACAACTGTAGGTGAGTTCTTTGACAGACTCAATGCATCATTAACTTCAACAATAGATAGGACACATGATGACAGTGTGGCAACAAATCAGAGTGACTTAGACGACAATGGTGATGATGAAAATACAATTGGCATGCCCACTAATATTATCGTTAGTTGTTGGGAAAGTGCAGGGATCCCACAACCTGGCCGTCTCTTAATGGAGCTGGGTTTTACAAGTGGGCGCTTACGCCCTCCTGACCTCGAACATGCACTCAATGAAGAACTACAAGCCTGTACTGAGCCACTAGACGAAAAACAGCATGCACATATCCTATTCTTGACAGCAGCTCTTGAGTTGGACAGACTTCGGTTGAGGCGCGCGCGACGGCGTGCTGAGCTGACCGCGGCCGAGCGAGACAAGCTGCGTGGTGACGTCGCTGAAGCAAACCGACGCGCCAGCCTCCTTGCGCAGGACAATGACGAGAGTCACGCTCGCATGCAGGCCGAGCTCGCGGCTAACGTGCGGCGCGCGGAGACACGGCTAGCAGAGGTTACACGACAAGCAGCTGCTGATCTCGCGGCAGAGCGCGAGCGTGCTGCTGCTGCCCGGACACGTCTCGAGGCAGAATTTGCGCACCGCGTCGAAACTGAGGCTGGTCTCCGAGAAGAACTCATCGCTCAAGCCTCTCGTATCGACGAGTTAGACGCCCGTGCCTCATCAGCGGAGGGTCGAGCAACGATGGCGGAACGCGCGGCGGCGCAGTTGACGGCAGAGCTGGAAGCGGCGAGTGCAGCTTTGGAGCAAGCGACATGTGGGGCGATGAATGGAGAGGCGGATGCTCGCTCAGAGCAGCTGGCGGAGCTTCGTGCGGAAAACCAGCGGTTACGGGATCGTAATGATGAGCTGTGCTGTGCGCTAGAGGTGGGCGCACGTGCAGACACTTCAACCGCGCCTAACGATGGCGCTGGTGATCTGTCGGCTGAGCTGGGCGCCCTGTTGCAACACACTGAGGTGGGATCATTATAACACTGATTTAATTCATTTTGTCTTGCTTTATCTGTACTAACATTAGTTTTATTAATATTGCTCCTTCGTTATTCATTACACATAATCAGTCACTTTGACTACTGATCATTTCATGATCATGATGATGATACACTACTCTACTCTCTAAGTAGTCTGTTCAAGAAAAAATTCAGTTTGTGTTTTCAAGGATTATATGCATTTCAAATAGTTTCACAACCGAGGATACCGAGACCATGCAAAGTGGAGAAGAAAAAGCTAGAAAAGTTTAGAGGCGACGCGACTAATTATAGTATCGGGAACGCTCTAAAATGTGAGAGAAAAGCTTTTAATAGGCTAGTACATGGTACCATCATATTATATTTGAATGTGTCAGGAGGTGGACTCGTCGCCGGCGAGCATGCAGCGCGCGCCGAGCTTCCCCGAGGCCGCGCGGCGCCTGCACGAGCTGCTACGGGAGCTGCCGCGGCAGCTGCCGCACCTACAAGACAAGGTACCACGCTGCTGATGCATGCTCAGCCAGTCGTCTGAACCTGTTAATAAAATATTTATTTATTTTATTTATTATAGACAGCAGCTTATAAGCTTGGTTTATTTGTGTGCGTGTGAGACGAATATGTGAATTTTGAATACAGGGCCAGCGTGGAGAGTGTAGCCCAAATCCTCTGACTGCTCTGGCTAATATTCGGCTCTGGTAGTACAGAGGGGGTCATGCTCCTACAGTGGTGAATAAAAAAGACCTGAGATGATGATGAGACGAGCAGCTTGGAACTGATATTTCTCTATATCTCTTGAATTTTTAGGACGGTATGATTTTTTGTATTGACAAAAAATCATACCGTCCTACAAATTCAAGACAGTCAAAACCTATATGTTCTTTGCTTCATGTAAAGTGAGAGATTATTCACATTTAACAGGTCTGTAGCCTTCTTAGAGGCCATTATATCATATCTTCAAATAGTCACTTGCGCGGCTTATTGTTAATTTTTAATATAACCATCATTATCACTTTAGTCTGTGGATATAAACCTCCTACATTGATGTGATAATGTGACTCAAACAACTGTTCGATCACAAAGAATTTGATTGTACAGGTAAATTGCGATAAACAGGAAAATATGCTGACCTTACAAACCGTGAGCGCACGGTTGACGGAAAATGACAAAAATGATGTCATTCATAACAAAATCCACTCAAAAACAATTCTTGCTAAGAAATGCCAGTTTCAACGCAGTCTTTTTTACCGTAAAGGTCAGTTTACTCCGAGACGCGACGCGACGTGACGAAGCGCGCACGTGAAAGAAATATAGAACTCGTTTACTAGACAAAACGAGAGAGCCCGCTGCGCCTCGCTATGCAGCGCGGCAAAGCGGGCTGTCGCTGAAATTAGTATCTTTTTGCCTAGTAAACAAGTTCTATATTTCTTCCAAAGTGCGCGTTACGTCGCGTCTCGTTGTAATCTGACCCTAATGTGTAAAAAGTTATTGGATCACAACCCACATCAAAAACCTAAGTTAAAAAATGTATATGCTACAGCAACATGTTTCGCAATATTCTTAACTTTTCTCATTTCATGTGATTATGTTGCTGTTTTCAATTTGTTAAATACATTGTTTATATGGTTATTTTTTTTTATTTGCGGCCCGCGACGCCCTTTGTTAGAACATGTTTGCATACGTCAGCTCTAAATCAAATCACTTTAACAATAAGTAATATGTTTAATTACAGATTCTTGAACTCAGTAATGCACTGCTACTTCTGGAACAGTACAGCGTTGGCGTGGAAGCCGGCATGCAGACTGACGAACAGACCGACGGGCAAACTGCCGGGCAGATAGCTAAGCAATCTACCAGCAATCTAGCTGGGCTAATACTCGGGCCGATGGATGGGCAAATAGCTGGACAAACAGATGGGCAGGCTGTGCAATGTAGTGGGCAGTGTAAAGAGGCCGCGCAGCTGCGGAAACAACTCGCTGAAGCAAACGTCAGGCACGAAGACGAAAAACAGAAGCTCCATGAACTCGTCAAGTAAGTTTGTTTATTTTTGACGGTTGGCTCCACTTGAAAATCAATAAATAAAAAAATTAATGAAAAATAAAAATATAGTGTGTAGTGCCAAGCAACAAGCAAGGTCTTACATTTTCTCAGTGAACACATTCACTGCCTTGAACCCACGACGTGAGCTCACTTTTGCCGCATTTGAGTTGTGGGCTCATGTTAAAAATGCATTTATATTAGGAATGTCATGTGAAGTGTGTAAAAGTTTACAAGGATGCGAATGTGTTAAAATTAACAACACTAGGGTCACTAGACTCACTAAGACGTGGAAGCGTGGTCAGCTCTCTGCCTCCAAGGTATGTAGCTAATGGAAGCAAATCAACAAGAGCACCTTCAGCATTTAGTCCAGAGAACTGTTTTCGAATTGTCTCAAATTGACGACATTAACAGCGCTTGGCTCCAAGCAGTTTCCTCTAAGAAGTCATTATAACATTGATAGTTTTGGACAAAACAGTTTTCGAATAGCTGTCGGGCTTATCCTGGGAACACCCGAACACCCGGTGTACGCCGCATCGTTGCCCATATGGTAGCAACGCAGATCATTTCGAGCTTCACGGACTGTGTCCTGCCCTCAACGCAGGTAGAATACCACGCCTAGGCAGTCACGTCCCTTGCACCCTTGAACCTCGGGGTGTAGTGCTCTGAAGCAGCACAGCTACATAGGGCTATTATGTAAAACTAGAGGAGACACCACATATCACTGTTTTGTCCTATTCAATTGTAGCTATCTCCATAAACTTCATTTAGTTGCTTGATAGCTCTTATACGCCTGTACTTTCGACAGTTTATAAACGAAAACCATAAACAAACAAAACTTGGTAAACATAATTAAAAATGCCTATAGGTGTGTTACAATACAGTAAGAATAATTCAAGAAACACGGCTAAGTGTAAAGAAATAACTTTCCAAAAATAGAACAGGGGCCAAGTTTTGAGATAGCTGATCTATACAACGTGGAAGGGACATACCCGTAATGAATCAAACTAAAATAACAGCCAAAGAACAAAAAGAAAATTTCGGCATTTCCATACAAAAGTGTACAGTTTTTGACTGTTATTTTTATTTTATTATACTTAAGTGATCTGGTATAGCTCGTGGTGCAATTTATTACGGGTATGACCCTTCCACGTTGTATAGATCAGCTATCACAAGACTTCCACTTTGTATATTTTATGTCAATGCACAGGTAAAATCAAGAAGTGTAACCTTTCCAGAGAACTCGAGTTAAGCCTAGAGCAATTGAAAGAGGAGTACGAGCGCTGCGAAGAGTACTGGAGCGGGAAGCTGGAGGAGGAACGGGACGCGCTGGCCGAGGAGCAGCGGCTGGGGGACGAGCGGCTGGCCGAGCTGGCCGGCAAGATCCAGGACTACGAGCGGCAGTTCGCGCCCAGCAACGCGCTGCCCACCATACAGGAGGTCCGTGCGAGTTTATAGGGTTCCGTACCCAAAGGGTGCTCATCATCATCATCATCTATACAAAGTGGAAGGGACATACCCGTAATAAATCAAACCACGGGCTATACTAGAGCACTAAAGTATAATGAAATTAAAATAACAGTCAAAAAACCAAAAAAAATTCGACATTCCCATACAAATCGCCCGGGCAGCCACACACTTTTGTATGGAAATGTCGAAAATTATTTTTGTCGTTTGGCTGTTATTTTAATTTCATTAAACTATAATGGTCTAGTATAGACCGTGGTTTGATTTATTACGGGTATGTCCCTTCCACGTTGTATATTTAAAAACTATGTTCTTGTCGCTGGAGTATTTTCCATATTTCCCAATCCTCAGCCAAATGCGTATTCGTATAGGGAAGTCAATTCCCTATACGACACGGCTTCTGCCTTTAAAGGGACCTTTTTACTGAGACTCCGCTGTCTTTCCATCTGTCACAGGGCGCTATCTCTTGAACAACAGCATTATAAAAACTGGCGAATAGACTGGATTCGCCAATAATGGGATGCCAATTCCTTGTGCAGGCGACTATGCCGACCGCCTTGTGTGGTCAAATTTAAAGGCATGACCGCCGGGCCCTCTGTACACAGAGGTAGCATGCTGTGTACCAAAATACTGTGTAGCCATAAGTATTAACACTAGTTTTAAGTTACTGTAATAGCACAGAATAATAACCAGTACTCACGTACAAAAGTCTCACTCAGCAAAGAAATTCAAAGAAATATCTACTCAGTGTGGTTAGCAATATGGTTTAATTTAGTTTAAGACTCAGCACTTTTTCGTTTAGATGTCTAGACATCTATTGCAGGCGAATTTCGTTCTTATTACTCTGGACAAACTATTCGTTTAACTGAATTTACCACTGCGAGGGGCCGCTGCGCGCTTAGTAATAACACTCTCCATTGATTCAGAGTAACATACTCGTATATACCTACTACTACTACAAACGAAACAATTTATCTGTACACACTTCGATGTGTGAGTTTTATACTTAGGGTCGCACCGCAGAATTAATACTTACCTACTAACGAGTTCGACATATTTACGATTATATCTTTCCATACCGGAAGATTTGCGAACACTGACGTAAAAAATATTCTGTTTTATATGTATTAAATGTTACAGAAAAGTCGGAAAAAGCTACATAATATCACTTCACAAATATTTTTCATTATGTCCATTGTCCATTTCACCATTAGTTCACTTTACTGATTATTATTGAGTCATTTATAATGCAACGCACTAAATTCACTTATTCACTATTGTAATATAGTAATTTGCATATTCGGCGCAAAACTATACGTTAATTATATGAATAAATTCAATAAAAATAAACAAATGTTTATCACGCTTCCACGCACGGCATGTCAAGTTGTCATTGTCATCAGTTTGAACACTGATTGATAACCCCTCTCGCTCTTGTGTATTCTCCCGCCAATGCGAGAGAGCGAGAAGGGTATATATATCAAGATGGTTGCTAGGTAATAACGTGAAATTATATTGTTGCTCTGAGATTGTTGCTTTGCTTACCTGTTTTCATCATTTGGAAATCTATGAAATATACGTTCTTTAGAGTATTGGGTGGATAAACAATTATTATACGCGCACCTTTTCACCATGATGGTTACTATTGACAGTTCTCAAGACAACACACGTCGCGTATTGCGTGCGGCTAGTAATTAAACCCTGGTTTGGAGCTGTCAAAGGCTCACAAAGTGCGGGGGAGAGGTGCGGGGACGCCAATTTGCTGGAGACGCTGTGAGATTCCATTCTGTTTGACTCATGTGTATTCTGTGGTAATAAAGTGGGTATATTTTCGATACCTAAACGGAGTAACACAGGCCTGGTAATACTAACAAATTATGGATCATAGTTATTTGAAATAAACGGGCAAGTGCGAGTCGGACTCGTACATGAAGGGTTCCGTACCTCCGTACAATGTTTTAAAACGCTAAAAAAACACGTTTTTTTGTATGACGATCCCCTTTAATTTTTTCTTTTTTTAATTTTTAGTATTTGTTGTTATAGCGGCCATAGTAATACATAATCTGTGAAAATTTCAAGTATCTAGTTAATGCTATTATAAAGATCTAGTTAAAAACGCTGAAAAAACACGTTTTTTGTATGGCGACCCCCTTTAATTTTTAACTTTTTTTTATTTTCAGTATTTGTTATAGCGGCCACAGTAATACATAATCGGTGAAAATTTCAAGTGTCTAGCTATTACGGTTCAAGAGATAGAGCCCTGTGACAGACGGACAGACAGCGGAGTCTCAGTAATAGGGTCCCGTTTGCACCCTTTGGGTACGGAGCCCTAAAAAAACTATTGAATTAATCGTTTTCAGGTCGGCCTTGAGACACAGGTGACCGAGCTCGAGGAGGAATTCTCCTTGTACCGCCGAGCGAAGGAGAGCGAGCTGCGCGAGCGCGACGAGCGCATCGCGCGGCTCGGGGAGCGGCTCGGCGAGCTCCAGGACAGAGGTACGTCGGTAGTGGCACAGAAGACAGTAAGAGTATTACATACAGAACGGAATCTCCTAAGGTCCCTTGCAATATGCGTCCCTGTTCCCCGTCAGGGCGAGACGGGGAATGGGGACGCATATTGCAAGGGACCTTAGGAGATTCCGTTCTGTATGTAATACTCTAACTGTTTTCTGTGGTAGTGGTACATGTCTAAAGATGGGTGTGAACGTAAACTTAACATTAGCCGGATAAACTTAGGTTTATCTTTTAGGAGAAGTTAACCTCTCAGCGGTTAAACTTAAGATTAACCTAAGTTTAGCCGTCTAATGTTAAGTTTACGTTCACATCCATCTTTAGAGCTTCTGGCGAAAAATCTATAAAAGTTCACTAGTTTTCATAGCCGATTGAGTGGCGGACGGCGCCTACAGACGCTTACACAGTCCGCTAAACAAATATTACTGCAGCCGCACTATGATTGTCCACTCTAACGATTTCACTGTTGCATGAGCATTTATAACACGAAACTACACCAATTTCATATTACAAAGTCCACTAAAAACAATTTAAAGTTACCTGAACCCCTTGACTTCCCGCCAAAGGCTGCCGGTCCACCGAAGCGGAGCGAGGCTGCGGAGCGGAGAAGCGAATAAATATTAACCAATAGGATTGCACAAAATCACCGCTCAGCTTCAGTGTTTACGAACTAGTTTAAAAATACAAAACCAGGAAACTGAGCGGGGAAGCGGACGGTATGTCGTACAGATGGACAGATACGGTACGCAACTCCGCTCCGGTGGGCAGGCAGCCAAAAACAACTCCTAAAAACAAAGTTTGTATGGGTAGGCGGTGGGTGCGCGTGCGCGTCGCTGGCGGAGCGCTGCGCGCGGCTGGCGGCGGCGCGCGGCGCGGCGTGCCGGGAGGCGGCGCTGCTGCGCGCGCGCGCCGCCAGCGCGGAGGCCGGCGTGCGGCGCCTGCACGCGCGCCTCGCCGCCGCAGACCTGCTCGTCAAGGACCTCTACCTCGAGAACTGCCAGCTGGCCGCGCGCCGCGCGCTCTGATACCGTCATGGCTCGGCGTACACCCGGCAAAGTGCGGCACTGACCATTTTTCACTGCCAAATCATTATCATCTTTGTGAGCGTTGAGATAAGATCGAAAATTTATTAACACGAAATATCTCGGAGAGCACTAAACTTAGCTGTAAGTAACTATTTGACGTCAATATTTGTGCAAAACAAAACAAAGCGAACATTATTATGAGATATAATAAATATCCTATGATAATAAAGATATTTTGTTGAATTGAAAAAGAGCACCGAAGCGACTGCGGAAGAATGGTAGCGCGCAGGAGCATTGAGGTTCAACGCACACAAAAGACGATTATGCTTTGGCAGTAAAAAATTCTCTGCTATATGTGCGCCGGCCTTTAGAGTGTTTACCTATTCCGCTGCCGCGGATACATGAGACCAATAGCTGGGGCCTTATTGAAATCCTCTAAACAGGAATCCCTAAATTGGATTATCCTCAGGCCGATGATCATTGAAAATTGAGTTATCTTAGTGTAATGTCTCGCCTACTGGCCTCGTGTAAATGAGCCACCACGAGTCACGCACGAGAACGATGACGACACAGGTGATGGCCACTAGGCCGAGAGTCGTATCATGTAACAACTTTTTGGTTAAACTAACGTGAGACACAAGGCATTACTAATTAAGATAAGTGGGTCACTCACGTGAAAAATCAGCTACTGGCCGACATGTTTCGACCTCATCCGGAGGTCGTCATCAGGGCGAATGTGATGCGCGACGTCACACGAAGACGTCCCGAACCACACTGATGTTAGTGCCGCGGGTGTTTGCCCGCTGCGCTCGCCATGACAGTGCGGTGGATGGTGGGGGACGCGGATCTTCTGTGTCGTGATTTTTTACGCGAGTGACCCGCTTATCTTAATTAGTAATGTAACAATTTTTACGGTAAAATTTACTAAGTGTACAAAGTGTATTTAATTTTATTTTCAATATTTGTCAATAAATTAGTGTGAGTAACCATTCAGCCCAGTGTTATATGCAACTTGCACATATGATCGACCTATGACTGCGCTGTCGCTGACTTAGGGTCAATTCACATGAGGCGGAAAAATGCTTGAGCACTTTTCAAGTGGTAATTAAATATCAACAATATTCCATTCAAACATAGCTGAAAATAGTATAGAACAATAAAATCTTATCTATTTTTATGTTGCACATTATTATTAGCTGTTTGAATGGAATTTAAAAAAAAAATACCACTTAAAAAGTGCTAGATGCACCAAGTTCGAGTACTTCACTTCTCAATATTGTGCAATTATGTGTATGTTATTGTCGTCGATAAAGTTATAGGTAAGCTAAGAGCATGAACGAAAAATACAAGAGGACTGTTTCGTCCATTTTTAAAGTAACACAATTGGGATGTGGATTTGGTCCAAAAAATATTTTATTTAGTCCGTCAATTAGATTATCGAAAAATAATGGACCTATATTTTTCTGTTTATCGAAGTAGTGAAAATTCACAAAGATACAGCGCGTTGAAGTTTCGTAGTGGGGGTGATTGGCGTCATGCGAAAATCGTACTTGACCGTGACGTCATGCGGAATTTAAATGCGCTGTACTACGAACAATAATTCCCTAGAATCTTAAGTAATCCCGAAAAATAATTCCACGCGATATGTACCGCGCGGCGCGACAGTTCGCCGTGACGCTCGAGTCGTGCGGTTGCGTCGCAAGAAGTTTCCTTTGAGAATATTGCTGTGTATTTGCGATAATCGATTTATTAAAAATGCCGTCATGTGCCGTGAAGTGGTGTAGAAGCCATACAGATATGAAAATTAGTTATTCAAAAAAAGTAGCGTACTGCATATTAGTTACCATCCGCGCGTTATATCTCACCTCTCATTGCGTTGATTGCCCCACCCGACAGACGACGACGCGTGACCTTGTCGCGACCAATCGCATGCATCATTGTCTATGTGTGCGTTCAAGTGTTTCGTTGTAATTACTGTTCGTTCTCTAGAGAATTATATGTCGATGGCGCTGTATCTTTGTAATTATTTACTTATCAGAAAAAAAATACAATATTTTTAAATAATCGACCTGATGAGCTAAAAATATTTTATAGTCGACATCCCTATTCGCAGACTTGCATTGATACTTGATTTCTACCGTTATTGTAACAAATCGATATTGATCGTCGGTGCTACATTACATTACTATAACAAAGATTGACGAATATATCAAAATAAAAAGTTCCTACAGTAGGTACATTTATGTGTGTCATAATTTTTTTCAGTACTACAAATGCTAAATCGGTCGTTCTTCAGGTTTTTTTTGCACCTAATTAAAGCGTCACTTTCTTTCCACTTTAAAAACGCGTTAAGGTGAAGATATAGGCAAATGGCCTTGAAGTGTGAAATAAATTGTTAACTCGTAAATATGGTGATAATTTCCATATTGCTCTTCGTCATGCACTAGATATCCTTTTAAATTATTTTATGAACTGCCGGTGAAACTATTATTGGTGATCCGTCTATCTTTAAAACTTGCCGTGGCCACTTTTGGCGGAGGCAAGTTTTAAAGTTAGACGGACTAATGTAAATACTTTCAACAGTGGTTCATAAAATAATTTAAAGGGCTATCTAGTGCATGACGAAGAGTAACATGGAAATTATCTCCATATTTACGAGTTAACAATTTATTTCAAATGAGGGCGCCACTTCAAGGTCATTTGCCTAACCCTTCACCTTAATTAGGCGGAGAATCTACGTTTTAATTTTAAAGTCTGATTTCGTATAAGTTGCCTGTATTGAAATTATAAAATTTAGATTAATCAATACAAAACAGGCATTGTATATGAAATCACTGAAATTCAGGTCAGTGATTGAAATGATTTTGAGTATTTATCTGATTATCCCTCAAGTGCCTTTTGATGTAAAATAACAGCTTGGCCTTAGAAATAGCAACTCTTGCCTATGTATGTATACCTGGTATAGTTCATTTGTTGAAATGGCTTGCTACAAAGGCCGCGTATTTGAAAAAGCCGACGCCAGTTTCTCGGTTCGGCACGCCGACGGCATGCATACCAATTGAAAAAATGGACTCAATAGCAACCGAATTTTGGCATATGTTTCCTGCTCTAAGAGATTTGCTTTTAACATGCGAACTTTGTAGCCAACTGTAGCATATAAGCTTGAATTACCATAATTATATTCTAAACAATACCCCACTTATTTTTGCCGCCCCAGATGTATAATCTGCTATTTTACCCGAATGATACGGTATTAGTCACATTCACACAGCAAGAGTTACTCAAATTGATATACATTTGCCCCTATTCCGCTTTGTGAAGAACGGTTTATATCTCGTTAGACATTGTAAATAATTTAAATGCACGGGAATTGATTTCTATTAAAGCTCAGACCAATAAATGATGCTATAGCAAAAACAAGACTGCTTTACTAGAATCCTTATGCTCAGAGTTGCGTACAAAAGTACTGTAAACTGAAGGACTAAGAGAAAGTTTTTCAGCTAGGTACATGGTGAGGTATAAAAAGATAGTCATCGAATTTTACATATAATTGTATAAAAAAAAATAGAGGCACTCCGGGAGTGCCGACAGAAGTGACAAATTGAACAAGGTGGTGTCGGTTACGGTACCGGTGTTGCGAGTTTTCATATGGTTTTTTTTTACTATCTCAAAACATGCCCAATGCGCCTTAAGAAGTTTTCACTTCAAAAAATAATGCCCTATTTCGATTCTTGGTGGAGATATGCTCTCAGAAAGAATATCATGAACTGATTTTATTTGAAATAAATAAGGCATCGAATATTATATGCGTATGATGTTCAGTAGTCAACGATACAGTAATATAATTTGTCAGATGACGTCGCACACAGGTAGTACGCGCATACAGAAGGTCCGTCAAAACACAATGTTTACTTTTGTGTGTCGTCATCGAAGAATCCATTTACAGGGCGTTTTTGTCCAAAATGATTGTAATTTTATTCTATATTTCGCAAAAACCATGTGTCATTTATATAATAATTAAGTGTAATATGTTTATATACGCCCTTATCTGATAGGATGACAACAAATTATGGTTTATTTTAAATGTTGTCCAACAGCCTAATATGTAAATTCACCATGACTATTATTAGACATAGCAAATAGGTACAATGTCTCGAACTTTATATTATATTTATATTGTAAAAAAAAACACTGACTTATAAAGAATTCCAATCGAATTAGGTAAGGATTACAAGAAAAAAATAGGCAACAATTTTGAAATAAAACTTTATTACATAATTTTCGTCGGCATGTGCAGCAAATGTCGTTTTGCGCTCGCCACGCGCAAGACACTCCATTTCCTTTCCAGAGGAAGGACGCAAATTGTGTGCACACAACAGGCGATGATAAAGTAAGCGTCATCGCATATTTATCACTACTTCCTGGAAAATTTATTTATTTCCCCGCCTTGGGTCAAACAGGACCACGCGATGTCTTCAATCTATCTCTGTCACAAACTACGTGTGAAAGAGACGGTATCACGCCACGTATTCTGCTATCTCTTTCGCACCTAGAGTTTGTGACAGAGATAGACTGTACACGTCGCCGCTTGACGCAACTTACGTAACATTAAAGCACTAAGTTATATCTTTTTACGGGTATAAAGTTCTGCGAGACGTCTTAGATAGGAAATTTTATGCTTATCTGTAAATATTAAAAAAAAGGGTTGCCTATTTTAGAAGAACCTCGCTACACACAATCTTTATTTAGGTGGTGGCAGTGAATCTTCTATTTTGGCAAAATTGTGTGTAGCTGGCCTTATTTATAAAAAGACATACAGAAATGTAATTATTTTTATTAGGTGTAAGTGTTTAGTGTACTGATCGGTACCTTGAAGTGCCTAGTCCTGTTAAGGGACTGACATGAACGCCAGTGCTGCTCTCATTTGAATTAAGTTATTAGCACGAAAACAGATGACAATCAATTAAACATTTAACTTTAACTGTAACTTACTGTATCTTAGCTTTTAAATCCGTTCTCGTGAAATTAGCGGAAACGGTTTAAAAAGTTAGACAAATACACGTACCTAACGTATTATTCAATGCTAAAAGGCTTATAATGGCATTTGCGTTTTACGACCCTAGGCTCTGTGTTCCCATTTAGGAATAAAGACGATAGTGTATCTGTATTGTATATGAACACGTAAAACTTTCCTACACTACATAGTTGAAGTATTTTGAAAAGTTGTCTAAACAAAATTTTGATTTTGTGTTCGGGATAACAACTTGTTTTAAATGAGATCAGTACTCCGTTTGTGCACAACCTTAAAACTATGAGGTGTAACTTTTAGTGTCCTTAGATTCATATCCTTATTGTGTGGCCCTTCCAGCCAAGCCTGTAGGTATACTCTGATTTCTGCCCAAAACGAATACGTAGTTCCATGTTCGTGTTTGACACAAAGCCAAATAAAACTCTATCGTGTAGTTATAAAGCCCAATTTAGACTGCTATCTTAATCTGACGATTCTATTGGATGTCAATCGTAGTGTAAGTTAGTTTATGATACAAGTGTGGTAAGTTGTTCGTTACAGTCCAGGCGTGTCGAAACACAAGCGGGCAAAGCCGGCGCGTGTCTATGGAGCCGAGACTTGAAATGAACAAAACACACGTGTGCCATACAACGTTTTTCAACACATTTGAGAGAAAAAAAAAAAAATCACGCAATAGAAAATTATAAAAGCGCACATGCAAATCTTTTATATTTTTAGACATTAGGCCGCGTTAACGGACATGCGGCGCGGCGTGTGACGCTGGACCGCCACAGTTTCATAGTTTGTAGTTGCGGCGGCCGCTTGAAACAAACTATGGAAATTTTGCGCGCCGCGTGTCCTTGGACGCGGCCTTAGCGTAAGCTCGTGCCTGTAGTGATACGAGAGACACAGGAATCAATTCGCCAACAGCCAACCCATTATTTAAAGTCAGTGTGGAAAATAGCACTTTCCGAACGAATGTGTTAAAAAATATTATCCATTATAAAGATAAAATTTTAGATATCCATGATAAGGTTAATATTCCCAATATTTCCGTAAATATTCCACTAAATTTCCATTAATATTACACAAAGGTTCTAGGTCCGGCACATACTAAGTGGGGGTTTCTTAACATGCGTGAGCGATAGTAACTGCACGTTGGTCACTAGAACACGAAAAACACAAACATTGAGTCTGATTCTGTTTGATAATTCATTTGGCCTAGATAACTATAATACTATCGAAGCATAATCAAGCTCAAAAAATATAATAACCCCATCGAAATAACATTCAAGTGGGCGGTTCTTAAAAACTTCATTTAATTTTCTGCCAATACCGTTATTAACGTTACTTAACGCAAATTGATGGGCCAATGAGCGGCTGCTGTATGACGCTGCATCATAGCGGATATTGGTAGACAGTTGATGACAACAGTAATTTTATATACATTTTGTGAGGCCATTTTGGGTGATTTACTCTTACACTTCTTGTTAATACTATATTATACTCGTAGTTCGTTGGTCCCCGGGCTCCGAATCAGCACAGCTAAGGATGCAACGGGGACCGCGACAGATAAAGAAGACCCACGAGCCAAGTTAGTCATATAGGTGTAATGGGCAAGTCGCGGTAATTCAGGTGTATACCCTACAGGCTTTGGTAATAGGGCGGTGTAGTGGTAGACCATTCCCTAGTTTTTAGTATATTTTTGGCGGTTAGCGCCTCCGTGTCACAATGCGTTCTTTTACATTTTTATTAAATGTTATATAGAGCCTGTATTCACTATTGACTTGAATGTATAACGTATTCTATAAATTAACGAAAGTCAATGTACTTCATTCACCTAAAAGTGATTCTCCACATGTTCCCGGTTATAAAAAAAAACATGGTTCTAAAAAGAACTTAACTGTTTTTTTACATCATATCATTTGTCGGTTACTCTTTATAAAGCGCAAAATACTAAAAAACTATTTAGGCTGGTTTCCGGGTATACGGGCGGGAAGCACCCGCGGGGCTCTGTCGAGTGTTCAGTATTGTTTCAGTACGATTGAGCGGGTGGCGTTGTACGGGCTCTACCCGGAGCGTGTTCCGTACGGAACGATCCACGTCGCTGTGAAACGATGTTCTAGCGTCTCACGAGTGTCTCCGCCCGCTTAGAAAGAAACAATCATTAACCAAAAAATATTTTTTGAGCATAGTTAAAACATCTGCAGATGATATTGTGACAGGATTTTTTTTTCTAAAGATAAAAAATTAAATAAAAAAATATTTTTTTTTTATTATGTTAACAGAGGTGAGTTAAAAGATAGGTGTTTTTTTTTCTAAAGGTACTTTACATAAAGTTTTTTCTTTTGTAATAAAAAATATTTGTTGAGCATAGTTAAAACATCTGCGGATGATATTGTGACACGTTTTTTTTTCTAAAGATAGGTGATTGTATGTTTTTTTTTCTAAAGGTACTTTACATAAAGTTTTTTCTTTTGTATTTGGCGCTTTATAAAGGGTAAACGATAGATGGTATAAAAGAGGGAGTACTTTCTAGGGCACCTGTTTTTTTATCGCCGGGACCAGAAGAAAATCACTTTTAGGACAATGAGCTGCTTACATTACAAAGTGTTGTACCATGTTGTGGGGTAAACATACCTACTCCCAGTCCCCGCTGTGAATATTCTACTAGCGGCTGCTAGCCGTCTTGTTCAATTTTTTTTAATGTGCCCTTCTATTCACTATCTTTGAATTTCAGAGTGATTTAAACAATCAATAGGTTTTCGTTATTAACTCAAGGGATAGAGATGTGTACCTCTGACTCTTTGCATGAGTCAATAACAAAATCTACAAAATGCAAAATCGAAATAAAAATAAAAATATCAAGGTGGAGCTGTGTGGACTATGAACAAACGCCTACTGGTTTGTTTATTACTCGTATTACTAACAACCATGCAGCTCCGCTTCGTTGGAGTGACCATATTGCCCTTTAGGTGCACCTTAAGGGAAGATGGCCACTTTAATATCCGTTAAGTACTTTTTAGTTTATCAAAATTTTGTCGATAGATATCAAAATAGCCATATTCAATTTAAATGTAAGTTAATGATTTATTTGAGGTGGATTTGTGTGGTTCAAATCCACTTTACATAGTTTTTTGAGGGACGATATAAGTGATTAAACTTGATAGATGACGCACGCTTGTCAAGTAGGGAGATAGTGTCACTTTTTTAATGGAGTTTGACCCTTTCACCGCGAGACTTTATATCAGTTGTCGTGCTCCCAGCGCGGGGAATTGTGAATATCCATAGTTTTTGGTCGGATAAGTCCGACGCTCGCGAAATGAGCACGAAAATGTTATAATGCGCGGTTAAAGGGTTAAGCGAGGGCCTCCTATTGCTATACTGGTAGCGGATATCATTCACCGTTTGCTTGTAGCCGCAAACCATGTACGTAAAGTGAGATAAGATATTTTATCATACTTCGTGCTTGACAAGCTGTTTAGAAGGTCCTGTACAGTGCATACCTCGCGTATGGAGTAAAGACTTGTATTGACGACGCATCCCAATGTGTCATGTTATGTGATATGATTGATTTATAATAAAGTGTTGATCTAAATTGTGTTTTACAACTACCTAAGTTACATAAGGGATTTATGCATGTTATATTTATACTGTGCTGACTTTTTATCCACCTGCTAATTTTTTGGAGCAAGTTTAGTCCATGATACTGAATAACTTTCTATAAAAAAAGTTATTAAAAATCGATAAAAATTTTTCGACCTCATACGAATCAACGCTCAGCCAAACGGATTTTGTATGGGAGGACGAAAAATTTTTATCGATTTATAATAACTTTTTTTATAGAACGTTGTTCAGTATCATGGACTGAACTTGCTCCAAAAATTTTGCAGGTGGATAAAAAGTCAGTCTGTATATGGAAAGTTTTGATTGTTTGTTGGACCATGTAAGTAGTGTGCCGTACGAGAGATGTATGTTTTATGAATTTTCAGATTTGGGTGTGTGTGGTAACATTAATATGAGCAAAAAAAGTTGTGCTAAAAGTTTTACAATCTGCCTTGCAGCGCCCACTACTCTTAGTCCCAGCCCAGCATAGTCACCACCAATAGTCCCAACCCAGCGTACCCGCCACCAATAGTTGTAAAATGTAAGTTTTACGGTAATATTCCCATTCCGAAAATATTTCCCTAAATTTCCATTTTTAGGAATATTGGCGGGAATGTTAATTAGGCCAGTCGGTAGAGAAATTCTTAGTCACAAAAGGTGGTGTAGTATTTTTTATTTAGAGTGCCTATTTCCAAATATTCCATTTATTTACAAAGTTGAGGAAAAACTTTATTTTTTGGCCATGGTTTTCTACTATATTTTTTGACCAAATTATTAAGATTTGGTACTCATTAGACGCATAATTTTATGTTCTTTATTTTGTTGTTAAGTAACTTTTAGCTAGGATGCACCGTATAGAAGTTATGAGCGAGAAACCAAAAAAAAATTTTGAGGTTAAATAGCTGTCATAAGTTGTCCCGAGATATATTGATATTTACTTCGTTGTACCCATATACAAAAGATAAAAAATAAACGGGCAAGTGCGAGTCGGACTCGTACATGATGGGTTCCGTACCTCCGTACAAGTTTTAAAACGCTAAAAAATACGATTTTTGTATGACGACCCCCTTTAATTTTTAACTTTTTTTTATTTTTAGTATTTGTTATAGCGGCCATAGTAATACATAATCTATAAAAATTTCAAGTATCTAGTTAATGCCATTATAAAGATCTAGTTAAAAACGCTGAAAAAAAACAGGTTTTTGTATGACGACCCCCTTTAATTTTCAACTTTTTTTTATTTTTAGTTATTGTTGTTATAGCGGCCACAGTAATACATAATCGGTGAAAATTTCAGGTGTCTATTACGGTTTAAGAGATAGAGCCCTGTGACAGACGGACAGACAGCAGAGTCTCAGTAATAGGGTCCCGTTTGCACCCTTCAGGTACGGAACCCTAAAAAAGAATAATACTACACCACCTTTTATAACGTACCCCCCGTTTTGAACCTCTAGCAACTGGCCTATAATAAGAATATTCTCAAAGTTTCTAGGGACGGCACATCACTAATCCGGCTGCAACGGTCCAATTCGGAAAATGAAAGTCAGCCCAACAGTAATAGGTAACATTTTATTTAGAAACTGAATTCTTTATAAACATATTAATGTCTTTGACAAATAAATACTAGCCTTTTCTATGATACACAATAAACACCAACCAATAAGTTCGTAGAGATAACTGATGGGGGTTACTAAACATTATAGTTTTAGTACCAGGGTTTTTCTGCAGCTCTATAAACTTTGGTCTATATTTAGTTATTATTTAGGTACTTAGATTTTCAGTACCGATTTCAATTCTAAATAATTTACTTATTTTACTAGTGATATAATATTTTACAAGTTGAAAAGCGGTTATAAATAATCTTTTGACATTTGGTTGGTAACTTTGTCAACTTATAGATAAAATAGAAAATTTGTATTTGGAGCATAAATAACAATTGTATTAAACAAAAAAAAATATAATTTTCAAAATAATGCCCCCAAAATAGTACCTCTTAGCTCTTTGTGTCAACGCTTTTTTGTGGCCAAGACACTGATTTTCAGGAAAACTAATCCAACTCCCTTCGAAAGTGTTTTTTTTACCTTATTTGGATTTATAGTTAGATTTGATATTAGAATATATATTAGGGGGCGTCCATAAATTACGTGAGATGTTTAAGGTGGGGGAGGGGGTCGAGTCAAATCTCATCTAATCTTACGTTGGAGAGAGGGGGGGTCTCGGCAAATATCACGCAATTTTTTTTCTGATTGAAACAAAAAAATATATACTATTTTGGTCTATTTAATCCAGATTGGACATGCTTAAGATTTAATTTTAAGCGTAATCGTAATAAGATTAAGATCATTCACTAATTCGTTCGAATTAAAATAATTTCATTCATACTTCGACGTTATACATCTGACTGTCAAACCACCATATTTGTTTTATACCACCATATTTTACTGAAAATCATATGGACATGTTGGTTCCAATAGTCTCTCTTGAGACCGCGCATGATTCTCCATGGACTGAATTAGAGTAGGTATTCTTTTTTTAATCACAGTAGTTATGATTTAAGTATTTATGGACGCCCCCTTATATATACCCTACCTACTGGGTTCTGTAACTGAAAGTGAAGCATATGTTCTAATAGGATGATTCACTCCAACATTTTGAACAATTTTTTTAATAAATATACCTATGTACTTACTTATATGGAAATACGAAAATAAATTCACTTCCCAGACAAATCGAAGTAGTCACGTGACTAGAAAGTTACTATGAGAACTGAACATTTCTTCCGTAGGTAGGTATTCCGTTATACTGTTATTGAAAAAAGTTGTTCAAAAAATTGTACTTACCTACCTAAAAATAAACTTGTTTATCTACATCTAAAGATATCCGCCTTGACTTGTCAGATCAATCTAAAAACCCACCAAATTTTATTTTACATTACAACTTATTCCCTTATTGTGATGAAGTAATCATCAAAAGATTGAAAGACGTAGAGTCGCTTATTTATACATCCATCTAGTATATAGACAGCTCGAAATCAAAAATACTCTTACGGATAAGTACAGGGAATCATAAAATTCGTTGTACCCATTGCTTTATTTTGTAAATAGGTAGGTAGGTATATTATATGGTGAAAAGTGTGGTAAGCCTGTTTAGTTCAATATGGCAATGGTTGTAAATTATAAGACTGAAATACCAACAAAAATCTACCTAAGTAGTTACAAAATTGTATGCGTCAAATCTCTTATTTTAGATGCAGTTAAATAGTTCTTTATCATACCTAGGTCTCATAAAATATTAAAAAAACTCGGGACTCCCGGACACAAGGCGCGGTTAGTGGCGGCGATATGTAAGAATCATAATGATTTCTATCACAAAATCCAAGTAACTACTAAGGTATAAATTTTTTCCGCCCCAAACTAAATTAGCAGAATTGTCTCAACACACAATAAAAGGAAAAATGATTTTCTTAATTCACTTTCGGCCGTACATAACACCGTTCTTGGGGGAAGCCAATGCCGGGAGACAGAGCCCCATGGTGGTCCTGCTTGCACTAGTCACTAGACACTAGAGGTACATCCCGTTGACGAGGTAGTCTGAATCGTGCGCGAGCCCCGCCTTGCCGCGCCGCAGCCGCCGCCGCACGGCGCGCGCGCGGCAGCCCAGCATGCCGCCCATCGCCACCGTCATCATTACGCCTGCAACACCACGATGGTTGCGGTCAAATAATAACTTAGAGCGCTGAATCAGCCCGAGTCGAGAGCGTAAATAGAGATAGAACGATGTATGTACCTATGTAAATTGAGTCTGTATGACTGTAATTGAGGCAAACTCGTAATCACTACGTACCGATTAATCATAGTAATATCATGTTGGTGGAGCCAAATAACGGTCCTAGCCTTTGATTTGGGTAGAGTATTAATTCAAAAAAAATACAATATAAAGCTTGCGGTTTTGGGTCTCGTTAAAAAGTGTGATGATTACCTAAGGGGCAACGGTGCCCATAAAATCGGGTTCCACCTGGGCCGTTTAGCCGTTGAGTCCCTAGAGTCCAGTAGAGTTGATTCAGTACAGGTGAATACCAAGCAGAAGTGGCGCCCTCATTTGAAATAAATTGTTAACTCGTAAATATCGTGAAAATTTCCATATTGTTAAATGTAAGGCACTAGATAGCCCTTTAAATTTTTATGAACCACCGTCAAAAGTATTACATTGGTCCGTCTAGCTAGTTGTTTCAACGGCAGTTCATAAAATAATTTAAAGGGCTATCAAGTGCCCACCTCTACTTGCTATTCACCTTACGAGTATAGGTAATAACAGAATTTTAATGTAGGGTATACCAGCTTTCTCATACGTGGCTCACCTAGAACAAGCAGAAAAATGGCGGCCGGCGGGTGCTCGCTCAGACCGTCGTGCTCGGCGGTAAAGTGCTCGTGCTCTACACGCCGCGCGTCAAATACGCTGCTTTCCGCTGGACGAGTCAAATCCTGTGGGTTAACAATGCGTGTGGTTTATACCTACATAGAGGTTGGTAGGTTCTACAGTCAGGATTATCATACGAGTACTGCAGAGGTAGGTCTCATCTTCATTATTTCAGCCGTACCACAGTTGGACAAGTTCAGTCCGTGATGCTGATTAAATACATTGTAAAGAAGAAATTAGCCGTGTGCTTCCCGGAAGAGGAGAATAGGACCACTCCAAGTCTTCCCGTTGATGTCGTAGAAAGCGACTTAGGAAACACAAGCTAAACAAAGCTTATAAACATCAATGAGACCTCTCCAACCCGTCTGGCCAGCGTGGAGAGTGTAGGCCAAATCCTCTGGCTGCTCTGGCCAAGTATGGCTCTGGTAGTACAGAGGGTCGTGCTCCTGCAGTGGAGACTAAAAAGGATCTGTTGATGATGATGAAAGATTAAGAAATAAGAAAAAACAATCCTTCATAAGAAGGCCAAATTGTTCCTGAAGCGTTGTAGACAGAGTACCTTTTTCTTGGTGGTGTTGTCCAGCAGGGGCGCGGGCGGCGGCGGGGGCGGCGCGGCGGTGGCGGGCGGGGGGCGGCGCGGCAGCTCGAAGCCCTTCTTGGGGCTGTCGCGCAGCGTCTGCTGCTGGCTCGAGTAGACCAATGGCAGCTCCGGCATCGTCTTCGCTGGCATGTACATTGCCATGTCCTGGAAAACGTAGGTGGTAAACAATTAATCAATATTATATGGACTTCTGTAGTACTAGTTAAGTACCTATTAGTTTTGTTTATTAAGTTAGGTCTCATAGTTGTACAGAAGATGAGAAGACTCTTCCTTTTTACATACTTTTGACAATAATTAGAGAGTAGCTCAGCTAAGTTGTTGGAAACAATATAGGTACCTACTGCCTCACCTTAAACCTCAAATATCAGATATTTTTATACCTTTCGTGGGTTGATTATTTGTAGGTAGAGCTCTCAATTTCTTTAACTCACCGATCATTAGAATTCTAAGAAGAATTTTGGACTTTCCTTTTTTATCTGTTTACTTCAGTATTATTGATCACTTACAAAAACTTGGGTGAAACGCATGCAGGCTTTTCATAACAAGTACCTATTGTTTTTAAAAGGTAAAAAAAAAATATTTTTATTTATAAAGACGAAATCAAGAAACCACTGGAGGGTTATGGACAAAAAAACAAGAAATAAAATAGGTACTATGGCGACATTTTCGGCTTTTACTAATAACAACAGTAGCAAAGGAGTCAACAAGACAAACTGACAAGCTGTAGTAAGTTCGCGGTTTGCACCCCTCGCCCCACGAGTCTCGAATCACTTACTGCGTTTTATGATATCAGTCATCACTGTTCTCTGTCCCTATTACATGTATGGATTACATTTTCCCTAAGTCCTGGACACACGCACCGGTTCGGGGCGCTGCGGCACGGGCCAGGCGCGGCGCGGGTCGGGCTCGGCCCACTCGGCCCCGGCGGGCCGCGCGTACATTCCGCCGCCGATACCCATGCTGGCGCCGTTTTGCCAATCTAACACTGAAAATATACAAAGGTTATGAAAATTTTGAATTGCTACATGTGCCGCGTGGTGACGACGGTTAGTAAGAATACATAATTGTCGCTACCCTCATGGTTTTTCATCTCCACTGCAGGAGCACAATCTTCTCTGTACTACCAGAGCCATACTTGGACAGAGCAGCCAGAGCCTATTACACCCTTCACGCTAGCCAGACGGGTTGGAGAGACGCTGCCCCATAATGATTATGGGCAAATCCTGCCTTTGATGGGAGTGACATTACTAGCAGTGGACTAATTCAGGCTGGCCAAGGAAGAAGAAGACGGAAAAACAGGGAATAGTTAGGTATATTACGGGCACCGATAATAGGGTTTCACACCCTAAAAAAAACCCTAAGTATAAAACCTGTAATCTGGCTGTAGATCTGGACAGGCTGTGGAAAATTTTTCTGCACTGTATAGTCACTTAGCAGAGCGGGGCATGATTTATAATTTTTAAATGCATTTGAAAGTTGTGATGACGACTAGGGCGGGTGCGTAACAAAAACTGGATAGACCGAAATTAATCCATTATCAGTCGGTGCCCCCGCGCCGGGGAATCGTCATCATCATTAATGCAGGACGCAAAAAGATGTCGTTAAGGAAACCCCAGATAGCACGGTTCTCCGGGCAACTTTCAACATCTCTCCGGAGTTGATTTTACAATATCTTGAACAACATCTTCTCATGTTAGCACGTTCCCAGTTGCATTTTTAGCTGTGCTGCTCATAGCCCTGCGGTAGAAACTAAGAGTACCTAGTATTAAAGTATAAGTGTACCTTGTTGTTGTGGCTGCGGCCACGTCCTCCTTGGCCAGGGCTGCTCGAAGGCAGGGTACTGCGACATCGCCGCAGGGTCCGCCTCTTGTAACAGCCCTCCTTTGTGGCTGAAGATGTGCGAGCTGCGAGCTGGCTCTGTCAACAATGCACGGTAATTTACCAGAGTCAAAAGGTCCGCTTTACCATAAAGGTAGTATGTGGAATATGTAGACAGTGTGCCTTCTAAGAAGCAGCATTAATTGCGGATACTATTCAAATGTCAAAATGTAAGTTTGCTTAGACTTGCAACGAATTTCTTTGAGAAATGGTTCCACAGAACCTCTATACGTATTAGATATAAGTACTTGTGGAGTCAAGTAAAGTGTCTTCAGAGCGTAGTCAGGCAAAATGATGTTCACAAAAATATCACGGTTCCACTAGTTTCTTGATATATCAGAGTCAGTGCACGCCCCACAAAGTTTGGTCCTTCTTTCACATATTTTCCAAGAAGTTCTTTAGATCGCCAAAATTCGAAGTCGCCTGAAGGTAAGAAATGCACTTACCATTGAATCTGTGCTGCGGCTGCACCTGCACCAGGCGGTGTGGCCAGCGATCGCCCTCCGCTGCCCCCGCACCGCTCTCTAGCACCAGACCTTCATTTACGCTTGACTCGGCACTATCCACAACCTGGAATACAAAATGGTACTTACTTATACTTATTTGTTATACTATTTATAGTTTTGCGAGGTATATCTTCAGTACGAACTAGGTAATTACTTAAAGGTATACCTACAGTATAGTCTACATACGAGTATATCTTTAGGATTTCATGAAAATATAGAGAAAACTTAGTAGGTAAGTCATCTTAGAACACGCAATGAATAATATTGGTTACCGAGATGCAGTATCTTGACTACCAGACTGAAAGACAGACCAGCTCTGATCAGCCAGCTGTTATATCATCGTCTTGTAAGGAAGGAAGATGGAAGAAAGGTGGGTACTGATCGAATTTACCTGGGCTGGTTTGACATGCGGTAGAGGCGCTGGCGGCGGCGTGGTGACCGGAGCGGGCGGGGGAGATGCTTGCGTGGCGGGCAACGGGAGGGCTGGTGGTACAGGGGCCGAGGGGCAGCCCAACTCTGGGGCCTCGTCGCTGCCGTCGGCGCACTGCGGCACGCCGTCGCACGCGTTGTACACCGCGATGCACTCGCCGCCGTGCCGACATTCGAACTGGTATCGGCTGCAACGACCTACTGCGGGAAGGAACGTCATTAGGACTTCGCCTGTTTTAGGTACACACTCGCAGAGACATGGTTAGAGCGGGTACATGGTGCTCTCGTCACGTTTCGCTCTCTCTCGCCTCGCCTTGGTCGGTCTAGCAGGTCTAGTAGGCTCTCGCAAGCTCTAGGATGGTTTATTTACCGCGTGGTCTCGTTTTTTTATAGTCAGGCCTTGGAAGATTTACGTAAACAAGCAACGAAACAACCAACAATCTGGCAGATCGCCCAGTGTTCAACATAAAATATTTTATAGGATTTATAAAAGTAGGTATATTTAGATAGGTACATGACAATAGTCATCATAACTTTTGAGAACTAGCGTAGCTGTAGTTTAGCGACACTGAATTCAAGGGCTTCTGGTGACAACACTAGTCTTGCTTGCGTGTTGTGTGCTTGTGATGGTTGTGACTTGTGTCACTGTCTCGGTAGTAATAGTAAACATTTATACTAATTTCGATAGAAGCGCGTGGCCTGCTACAAACGCAAACGTACTGGATCTAGCTAACTTTTGGAGGTGGGGCAAAATTTTAGTATGCCGCCCCCTCATATGATATAGGAATGTTTTAGTTCGCGGCCCCCTTTCTTGACTATCGTTGCCTTGATTTCTGTACAGTACGAGTACGGGTGTGCGGAGGGGGTGGTTAGACAGGATTTTGGAAATATTGACTGACACATAAGAATTATTATATCTACACAACCAAAACTGCCAGCTATGAAATTTTGCATGCAAAAAATGCTATTTAAATTAAAAAAAATAACTATTTAAATTTTTTAGTCGACCGCGATTTTTATTGGGGGAAAAGCGGAGAAGTTTGCTGTAGCTTTATTTATAGGCACATTCTGCAATAGATGTTGCGAAAAAATTCTCATTTCGTTCAATGTAAAGCCTATTGAAAAATTCAAGCATCTGAAATTCGATTTAAAATTGGACTTTCTTCTTTAGTTTTACAAACTACTTTTTGACTTGTATTTGCAATTTTGCATTATAACAAGAGGAAGTGTCGGTTATTGCATGGTTATAAGGGCTGGCGAGGTCTACTGTTCTCACAGAACCACTAGTACAAGTTAGTTACCTGGAAGCTGCTGTGGAGGATTGGAGGGCGGCGCGTGCGGTGGCGTTAGTGTTGCCGTGGTCGACAGTGTCGTCGTAGGACTCCTGTCATAGAAAAAAAGTATAGGTAAGGGTAAGTATTCTGAATCAGTTACTTATATTAATCTATTTTTCCTTGTGATAATGCAGAAAAATACCTAATCGTAGCTTTGGCAAATTGGATCCAGTTGCAAACACTGATTGAATCGTAATTTTTTGTAATTATTTTCATAACATCGATTGCATCGTGTTGACTTAGGGTTGGGAAACATCTGTCAGCACGGAACAGCACTTTCCTATGGTGCTATCCTTTTCTGTCGCTCAGAAGCGTCATTAGCTAGAGCGAGAGAGAGCGATGGAACGCTTCAGCACCGGCCGTGCTGAAAGCGTTTCCATAGAAATCGAAGTAGTCACATGATCTAGTTACTATGGGAAATGAAATTAATTTTTTCGTGTTTCGATATAAGTACATTTATTGGGAAAAGTTGTTCAAAATGATGGATTGAATCATCCCTTATTTGTGTACTAAATTAAAAATAAGGGGTGCTCAGGTGAGTCGCTACCTGAGGCTGGCGAGCTGTCTCTCGTGATGCTCCTGGTCCTGCAGCTCGGCCAGGCGCCGGCTGAGCGCCAGCACGCCGCTGCTGAAGTTGCTGTGCGCTGTGAACTTGCAGCGAAAGTCCTCCGGAGGCCCACAGTTGAACATGTAGCAGCTACCGGGACTCTGCAGTCACAGTATTCATTTCATATTTCTGCATATGTTATCATATCATGTCATGTCTGCATTTTACTTATAGAACCGTTTGGCACACTCCGCACACTGTACATCCGATAGATCCTTAGATACCTCATTCATCATCATCCGAGCGTATTCCCGGTTGCATCCTCAGCGGTAACGCTGCAGAGCCCGGGGTCCGCTACCTAACCTTGGTGATTCGACGAGGTTACTGTTTTTTCACAGAGCGACTGCCGTCTGACTTCCGCAACATAAAGGGTAGACCAGAACCAATCCTAGGATAGGTTTAAACAAATGCTAGATTGCGTTCGGGACCCACAGCTTTACGTACCCTCCGAAACACGGAATCATCTTTCTTTTCGGATAATCAGGTGATTTAAGCCTGCAATATCCTAACCAGACTGGAAATAACTTTTCACAAGTTTGCTTCCCAGTGTGATTTGAACTTACGACCTCTGGATCACAAGGGAAACGCCTTGGACCACGGAGCCGGTCCTTAGATACCTATAATAGGTAAATACATAGCTATATCTCAGTTAAGAGCATGCGCTTCCCGTGCACTTTGATTCTAGGTCAGTCCACAGTCCACAGACGCATTATCTTTCTTAGTTCAAGGCCACCCACGTCCTGATAAATACGAGATTGCTTACACTTGAACTTAATCTGTGAGAAGTAAACGGGTGCAACTTGCATCTACACAATATGCGTGCGTGTCTAGAGCTTCGCTTTCACTGCATTGGAAGCGGAACGTCCGCTATGTCTGGCTGAAGTATTATTTCATAACAGAAAATTAACGTCCTTTGATAAACTTGGTATAGAAACTCGTATTATGATTCTCAATGCTTGTTCCTTTAAACCAAGTAAGTATATAAACAAAGTATCACATAGGGGACTGACTTGACTACTCAACAGACAGACTATGCGGTGTAGGTACTTTTATATATCCAGACAATAGCACTATACTTTATGCCTCTTATCTTTTGCATTGGTACTAATTAACTGTTATTTATATTTATTGAAATACTCGTAGGTAGTTGCCAGAGTATACAAAAATCAGCCGTGAGTTTGGGCCCCTTTACCAGTAAATCAGCCCTATTTTTAAACTAGCGAATATGCCTAAACTGAAAGTAAGTACATTAACTCTAGTAACATAATCGCACATAAATTTATTAGTGAGAAAATAAGTAAGGTCTGGGACCTCTACGGCTCTTGGTCAAATTGGGGATATTTTCATCTTGCCCTCCTAAAAAAAGTCTACAACCAGTAGGTACTGTTGAGGTGCCACCGTGTCACCCATGCTAGCTACACATGGTAGCTGATAAAGTGTTCGACTTCTGAGTGATAACATGATAACAGTGCGATAATGAAGATTAAAATAGAAATAAAATCAATAGCTTTAGAATACGTCATAAATCATAATTATCTAGAACTGTTGATTTTGGCACGCGTAAATTAGAGTTACTAACTTGTGTTCTTAGCATGCCTAATGGCGGATTTTCTTATGGCAAAGTAGGCCAGGGCCTAGGGCGGCCAGATGTTAGGGGCAGGCAGCCAATCGATGCCCTCTTGCATATTTGTTGCCACGGACGCCACCGGACAGATGCGGCTAACACTAAATAGCCTAGAAACCTATGTGTTTAATGTTTCTGCTCGTAAATACGAGAAACAAAATATTATTTTTAATCATTACCCTTCCGTTTGGCCTGTGGTTTGGCTCTGCCGAAGTCGGGTAAAAAAGGCTTTAAAACTACAGGGCCTAGGGCGGCCGGGAATGCAAATCCGTCATGAGACTGCCAAATGCACTGCCTAACTTTATTAATAGCCATCTAATAGATACTTTATTTTGAGAAGACTGGAGAAGTTTGTACCTATACCTACCTACTTACATAAAATTAGAAATAGTGTCGCGTGCCTAAGTAATTCTATAATTTGAAGTAATATTGACGTTTCCAACCTTTTAATTGTGTTGAATTTACAGGCTAGACCTGTGGGCTAGACCCAGTAGTCCTACCAAGTTTGTCCCAGTAGGACAACTGGGAATTTTAGTCCCAATAGATGTACCGGTTGGCTATGACGTAACAGTAGTTCAAATGGGAATATTATCCCAATTGACCTACTACATGTTTTTAGGATTTGTTAAGAGAGGTTTTGGAGACACGATAAAAATAGTGTCTATCCTGGTTCCTCTTATTCTCACCTTCTCCTCGTAAACGAAGACGTCACAAGCGTCCGTCTCGCAGCAGAGCCGCAGACACTCCTCGCGCGTGCCCACGTCCAGCTCGGACAGGTACCGCGCGCCCATGTCGCGCGACTCCTCCGTGCGGATGATCTTGTCTCGCTGGACATCGAACCTGGCGCTGCAGGCGGCGGGGTCCAGCTCCCGCGCTACTGCCACAGCACCCACCAGCGCAAACCACCAAGCCCACGCTCTCATCGCTACTGTTCACTTTAACAACCTTTCCCTTTATTTTTTGGTACATTCATTACGTTTAATTTACAATTACACCACGTAAGTAACTCAGTTATTGTACTACGGCATCAATATAAACGGAAGAGGTATTTGATCACTGTATTAGTTCCAGTTTAAATGAACCGTTTACACGTTGTCAGCAACTAATTGAAAACATGAGGGTTAGGTCAATAACTGTGCACATGCGCAGCGCGCGACAAAACTCCTGATGCTCATGAAAATATAAAAAATATTTAGAACGTCAATAAAAAACAATCTTTTTTTGTAACTTCAGGATTTTCGTAGGGTTATCTGTGACCTGCTGTTTAGAGAAAATTATTTTATGATCATTAAGACAAGTCTCTGAGATACAAGAAGAGTCCTTGTGCCATGTATAGTCTGTTGCTCACTGTGAGTGGTGAAATCAAGAGGCGGGGCGGCGGCGCGGCGCGGCGCGGCAGTGTCGGCGCGGTGGCCGGTCAACTGCCCGCTCGCCATGTCGCTATTCTTCAAGTTCAGGAGCAGCGTGAGTACCAGTATTGTTTTGTTCAGGTCATTGTTGCTACCCTGGCGTAAAGGAGAGATCTAAGGTTTCTGCTTTAAGGTGTACCGTCGCACCTTTGTACTTCAGAAGTCACTTTTCTTTACTGCTGATACCATCACCGACACGCCCCTGACCTCTCAACTATTTCGCTTTTCTGTAATTTGATTTGTCCATCATTAGTATTATATAAACCAATCGATTACCTAACAGTCAGTACCAATAAACCACCACCACTTCGCAAAAAGGATTTTTTTACAATTTATCATCATTCAAATAAAATATAATATTTTTTCCATCTCTGTATCTACCAGCCTAATACAAACCTGGATACTAGGTACCTTAATTACAAATCTAACAACCTTCTTTGTCCATCACTTATCTGGGATTCTGGGAGCACAGCAGTGTCCCCGCCAAGTCTCGCAAAAGCAAACAAAAGGCACACCCGTTGCATCCCTCTAAACTTCAATGTGGAATAAGATAAAAGCCTAAATTTTTAATGATCACAAGAGAGCTTTCTTTACCTAACTATATCCCAAAATGACACATTCTTTGTTCACTTGTACAGAGTGATCTTGAATCTCCTACGGTTGAACGACTAAAAACGTCTAATAAGTTGGTAGACTATAAGTAATTCTTTAATTTGTAAACCCTTCTTAGCTCTGATAGTTTTCCTTTAAACTTCGTTATAAAGGGTGGATTTGAAATCGTTAGCATCATTTTAAATATCCCATATACCCATGATACAAAGTAATTTGAGACTCAGTGGCGGCTTTAACCATTGCGAGGCCCTTCAGTAGTGTAAAATAAATCAGCTCGGGTTGTTGCGGGAGGCCCCGGGCGGTTGGCTCGCCGCCCCCTAAGGCCGCCACTGAGACTAATAAAACGTCAATCAAAAGTCGTCATTACCTCTAAACATGCGTTAGACTCCTTAATAGACACCATTACTGCAATTATAAATATAAAAAGCGGCCAAGTGCGAGTCGGACTCGCCCATGAAGGGTTCCGTAGCAGCAAGTAACATAATATAAAAGTTCTAAAGGTAATTTGCGGTTTACGATGTATGACGTATTAAAAAAAAACTACTTACTAGATCTCGTTCAAACCAATTTTCGGTGGAAGTTTGCATGGTAATGTACATCATATATTTTGCACGCCTCATAAGCGAAGCGCATGAGGTAGTGCTCTACTCTCGCCTTACAAAAATCAAGTGATTTTTTAAACTAAATGTGTCTCTATTTATTTTCTATCGCACTTGTACAATAATATTTACACATAAATGTCAAGGAATAACACTAGTTTCAACACTTATGACATTTTTAAAAAACATTTTGCCTTTTAAATAAATAAAAACAATGTTTGATAAAATCATTTTGTAGACGTCCGTGTGTCTGTATGTATGGAAACTGGCGTGGTCACGATAACTCCCGAAAAACTTATCTGATCAAGTCCATTTTGTTTTTTATACACTTCAGTATTATCTAAAACTAAGTCCTTTCGAAGATCACGGTCTAATTCAATGTAGTTTAATCGTAATTATTATTATAAAAATACAGGTGACATTTCGTTTGTGTTGAATTAAGTTAGCAATAAAACAATCAAAATCAATTTAATTGTGAAAAATGAGATTATGAGGCGTGCACTTTTGGATTTTCCAAACTATTTTTTAGTTTTATCATTCTCTTATTTTAGAAATTACAGGGGGGGACACATTTTACCATTTTGGATGTGTCTCTCGCAGAAACTATTCAGTTTAGAAAAAAATGATATTAGAAACCTCAATATAATTTTTGAAGACCTATCCATAGATACCCCCTCCCACATGTATGGGTTTGTAGCCACTACAGCATACGTCGTGCTGAAAATTCATCACCATATTTGGTCATCAACTTGCATCGCACGCGCTATTCGTCGACAACTCCAAATTAGGAAACATATCGGGACACGGGAGCAGTGTCGCACCGCGCCAGCCAATCAAAACACAGGAACGAGAACATTACCTTATTTGGCTATCTGTTTGTCCCTAACCACTGTATATAAACCCGAATTTTGTAAATAAATGATTCATTCGACTATCGACTCAGGAGCATAGAACACGCATTATTATTTACCTCCAGCTAGGTACACGTACCCTACTACACACACCATCGTTAGCATCTATAAGCTACAGTGGTGACCCCGACGTGATACAGTGGTGACCGCCGACGACTCCGCGTGTCACGCGACACGCGGACCACCAGCTCCAGCGTCAACCGACGCGACGTCCTAAGCAAGTGATGTAGAAGCACTCATCGAGCCCACATCCTCCGCACCCACGTCCAGCTGCCACCGGAAGAAAATTCTGCCCAGCTGCGCGCCGTGCACCAGGAACTCCAGCTCATCTCTACGCAACCAGCGTTACTTTTATCGTGCACTTCATTTCACTGGCACTGTATGTACCAAGCACTACGATGTCCACGACCGTTCAAGAATATCAAGAGCTCGTCCAGAGTCTTCGAAAACTATCACAAGAAATCGCGCACCTCAAGAAAGTCAGATCCGCCACTTTGTCAAACACCGGGTACAGCCATCAACATCGTCAGTCGAGTCATCACCGTCCGGCACATTTTCATCACCGCTCACGAATCCCACTACCACGTCCCACGTCACCTGCCCGTTCTACGACGACCTGCCACAAGGAAGCTAGAACTCTCGCATCGACAGACAACAGCGACGCCGCCGGAACATACCGCCTATTCGTCACTGATAAGAAGACAGGCTTATCATTCCTCGTCGATACCGGTGCAAATATTTCCGTCCTACCACGCAGAGCAGGCCAGCAATCGACGCCTCTACCTTTCAAGCTGTACGCCGCGAACAACACTACGATAAATACCTACGGAGAAAAAACGCTCGAACTCGACCTCAGCCTACGCCGTCCATACAAATGGAAATTCATAGTCGCCGACGTCTCGAAGCCTATCATCGGAGCCGACTTCCTCAAACACCACCAGCTCGTCGTAGACCTCACAAATCGAAGACTTGTTGATGGAATCACGAATCTCCAAATTCACGCTCCAGTCTGCGCCTCAAGCACTCCGACTATACGAAGTATCGACGTTCAACAGTCATATCACGACATACTAGCTGAATTTCCCGGCATCACTCGCCTAACACCGACAAAAGTTAACCCGAAAACAGCTGTTGAACACTACATCGAAACCCAAGGCCCACCAGTCTTCTGCCGTGCTCGCCCGATCCCGCCTCATCGCTATGAACAAGTACGAAAACTATTCGAAGATATGATGCAACAAGGAATATGCCGCCCAAGCAAAAGCCCTTGGTCATCACCACTCCACATCGTACCTAAGAAGAATGGCGACATCCGTATCTGTGGCGACTACCGACGACTAAACGCCATCACGAAACCAGACCGATATCCCGTACCACGTGTTAAAGGTTTCACATACCTACCAACTCTCCGGCAAGAAAATATTCTCTACCATCGACCTAAATCGTGCCTACCACCAACTATCAGTTCGTGAAGAAGATGTTCAGAAAACTGCGATAATAACACCGATGGGATTATGGGAATTCCCAAAAATGGTTCCAGGTTTGAAGAATGCCGGTCAAACTTTTCAACGGTACATCCACGAAGTACTCAGAGGACTCGATTTCGTCTTCCCATTCCTCGACGACCTACTGGTAGCTTCCTCGTCAGAAACTCAACATCGCGACCATCTACGTCAAGTTCTCCGACGACTTGAAGAAAATGGCCTCACTATAAATCCCGCCAAATGCAACCTCGGCAAGACAGAAGTTAAATTCCTTGGCTACACAGTTTCACAAAACGGCATCAAACCACCCGAAGAAAAGGTCAAGGTCATCACAGAATATCCATGTCCAAAAACAATAGAAGAACTTAGAAGATTTCTCGGTATGGTCAACTTCTACCGTGAGCACATACCGAACGCCGCCGTCATACAAGCACCGCTTAATTCATTTCTACACAATTCGAAGAAACGAGACAAAACACCAATCACTTGGAACGGCGAAGCTACGAAAGCATTCGAGGCATGCAAAGCAAGCATCACCAACGCTGCTCTGCTCGCCCACCCATCGCACGAAGCCACTCTCGCTATTTTCACCGACGCGTCGAACACCGCCGCCGGCGCAGTACTTCAACAAAACATAAACAACACATGGCAACCACTTGGCTACTTTTCGAAAAAATTCAGCGACGCACAGAAGAAATATTCGACGTACGACCGAGAACTACTCGCAATCTACATGTCTATGAAACATTTTCGAAAAACATTCGAAGGACGACAACTTATTATTTTCACTGATCACAAGCCACTGACATACGCAATGAGCAAAGTACAATCCGCGACCGAGACACCACGGCGAACGCGACAATTAGCCTTCATTAGCGAATTCACTTCAGACATACGACACATCCATGGAGAAGAAAATACCGTTGCCGACGCACTTAGCCGAATTGAAACAATTACCTGTCCGTCTACCATCAACTTTGAAGATCTGTCACGCGCACAAGATCAAGATAGCACTATTCCATCATTACTACAACAGCCAAATCTCGCGATCAAGAAACTCACGATTCCCGGTACAAACATCGCTACCTACTGCGAAACGTCGACATCGCAAATTCGCCCTTATGTACCAGCGAACTTTCGCCGAAAAGTCTTCGACGCAATTCACAACGTAAGCCATCCCGGAATTCGCAGTACGAGAAAAATAATAGCACAGAAGTACTTTTGGCCGTCAATGAACACGGACATTGGATTATGGGCGAAAACTTGTATTCCCTGCCAGAAAAGCAAGATACATCGACATACTCAAAGCAAACTAGCCGAATTCCCGCCTACGGACAGATTCGAGCATTTGCACGTCGACATAGTCGGACCTCTCGAAACCACCGCTCAAGGACATCGCTATCTCATCACCATGATCGACCGAACTACGAAATGGATAGAATGTGTACCAACAGACCATATAACAGCCGAAAACGTCGCAAAAGCAGTGTACGACCACTGGATCACAAGATTTGGATGTCCGATCACCGTAACTACCGATCAAGGCCGCCAGTTCGAAAGTGAACTTTTCACCAAACTTATGAACCTCATGGGCTGTCAACGGAATCGAACTTCGTCTTATCATGCTCAATCGAACGGGATCCTGGAACGTTTCCACCGTTGTCTGAAAGCTGCACTCCGTGCCAAGCTCACCAGCGCAAGTACCAATTGGGTCAACGAACTCGGAACAGTACTACTGGGACTTAGAACCGCCCTACGCGAAAATGGAGTTACGCCCGCGCAACTGACCTATGGCTGCAACCTACGACTTCCTGGAGACTTCTTCACCACCTCGCCATCACCAGAAAACACCCTGGACTACAACTTCGTCGAAAAACTACGAAAAATAATAGACGACAACAAGCCACGAAACGCAACGACGTCACATCGAAACAGCAGGCGTATTTTCGTTCACAAGGATTTGAAAACATGTAGTCACGCCTTCATCAGGACTGATGCAGTTCGAAAACCACTCCAAACTCCATATGAAGGCCCATACAAAATACTTTCACGAACCGACAAGCTATTCAAACTTCAATTACCGAACCGACAATCTACTATTTCGATCGACCGACTGAAGCCCGCCTACATTATAGAAGATTTTCAAGATAGTTCACATCAAGACACTTTACTCCCGGATTCGTCATCACAAATCATCATCACACAGCACTGCAATCCCATTCCAACCGCAATCGCCCGCGCGTTAAATAACGTCAATGACCCGCCGCCGCGTGCCAGCAGCGAGCCGCCCGCATCGCACACGCCGCCCGCGCGATCCAGTTTACGCATCCCGGCCGCGCCTGATACAGCGCTACTTCCCGCCACAAGACAAACTCGCTCCGGAAGGAACATCAAGTTACCGGTACGCTTTCGCTAAGGAGGGAGTACTGTAGCCACTACAGCATACGTCGTGCTGAAAATTCATCACCATATTTGGTCATCAACTTGCATCGCACGCGCTATTCGTCGACAACTCCAAATTAGGAAACATATCGGGACACGGGAGCAGTGTCGCACCGCGCCAGCCAATCAAAACACAGGAACGAGAACATTACCTTATTTGGCTATCTGTTTGTCCCTAACCACTGTATATAAACCCGAATTTTGTAAATAAATGATTCATTCGACTATCGACTCAGGAGCATAGAACACGCATTATTATTTACCTCCAGCTAGGTACACGTACCCTACTACACACACCATCGTTAGCATCTATAAGCTACAGTGGTGACCCCGACGTGATACAGGTTTAATGAAAAAAAAAATTGAGTTTCAGTTCTAAGTGTGGGGGAACCTCCAAATTTATTGTTTTTTTTCTATTTTTGTGTGAAAATCTTAATGCGGTTCACAGAATACATCTACTTACAAACTTTCAACAGAATAGTTCTTAGTTTCGGAAAAAAAGTGGCCGTGACATACGTACTTACATAAAATACATAAGACAGACATAATGAATCCATAAGGGTTCCGTTTTTTGCCATTTGGCTACGGAACCCTAAAAAGTAATCGTCATAAAACTCACGAAAAGCAAATTAATTATAATAGTATCAGTTTCATCGTGTCGTCGTAGATTGCGGTTACAAGGTTACAAGGGGGTTACTCCATAAAATAATGCGATAGTCGTCCGATAGTGACGTCCTATTTCTATGTCAAACCAAATTAGACTGTATCATCATGTATTAACGCTCAATGATGCTAGACACGCGTATACGCAGTTACGTACGTCTTGCGTACCGGATTTGGAGTAACCCTACAGAATTACCTGCTATTCTCAATCGGCCACGTCGCGTGACATCGCCTTTCCCCACCCGACTTTATACCTTATCCACGAAATAATGTTAGTTATCGTTCTAGGTAATATAATACCGAATGATAAAATTATTTATTTATTTTTCCTTAGATTTCAAAATAGTATGTGGGTGTACTGCAAACCATTTATAATATACGGACTATACCTACACAGTTTTGTAAAGTTGGGTGAAAAAAATAATTATTATTTAAATTTATTATTTAAATTATTATATATTATTATTAAGTTTCGCGATTTTAATTGATTTAATGTAAATAATTGTACCTACCTACCTGTTAGGAAACTGTCGTAGATCGGTTTTTCCTACATACGAGTATGCTTCTCTTCTAATTTGTTGGTTAGGTCAGTGGCCTGATGCGCTCACTTCAACGCTTCAACTGACGATTACTCATATTTTTTGTTCAAAGCGGTCTTGTGGCACTTTTAATTCTATCCTTGTCTTTTCTTCTAGCTAATTTTATCGTGATGAAAGTATAGATTCAGTTTTTCTATTACTTTTAACCGCGGAAAGTAAATGTGGGCGGTGACACCGGGAGCTATTGTGGCCTTCGAAGATTGTGGCACATGTCCAAAATTTAACCGATTACGGGGCACCGGTGTTTCGTCGCTAGAGGGGTGGATTATTGACTAGTTATTTTTCTGTATGTGTAATTATTTTGTTTTGTATTGTCCGTAATCTGTTTGTGTGCCTTTAAAATAAACTAAAAAATAATCAGCGATTTTATATTATATTCCTAATCTCGTTTGCTCTATTTTCTTCTTATACATATATAAAAAAATAAACAAAATACCTAAACAAAATAAAAAAGCAATATCACGACCTACCCGAGGGAACGGGCAAAACAGATACGTTTTCTGATAGATAAATCATCTCGGTAGCAGCGTGGCCATTGATTACGTTTCCGTTGTTGTATAAATAACTACATAAAGGATACTAGAATAACATTATCTGTATCTGTAACTGTATGTGCGCAATTTATAAGGATAATTTGTGCCTAGTGGTGGGTAAATAACTTTTCGGTTGATAATATTTTTCTCAGATTTTATCTCTCAATTTAGTCTTGTTCTTAGTTGGGTAACTTTAGCCCTTGTCATTAGTTTATCTTATCTTATCGTTGTCTACACTAGAGCTCGCCTAGCAAAGAGGTCTCCAGTGTAGAGCCACAGTAGAGCTAAGGATAGAAACAGTAAGTTTTTGCTACCGCATGTCGCTCGAGGCGAAACTGGCGCATGGCGTCTGCTCCGTCGCGAGTGCTCGTCTCGGCGCCTCCGCATTTTTTTTTGGTTTCCATCCCGTGCTTTTAAATTATTGTATGTACCTACTTAAAGCTAAACATAAACCTTACAAAATGCGTACTAATGTGTCAGTTCGCGTCATATTGGGTAATAAAATCGTTATAGAAAAATAGTCTACAACGTCACGATTTTTTAAATAGGTAAAACGCTTTCATCGCCGCTTTTGTCGTGGCCGCGTCTAGTTGTCGTCGTCGTAATCGCGGTGTGTCGTCGTAAAATGTTTTCCAAAAACAAGGTTGGTTCCAGTTCAAGTCGTGGATTTAATTCCAGTAACAGAGGAGGAATGGTATCGGTAAGTGAAAAAACAAAATAATTTGTTCAAATAAGTAGGTAAGTACTTATAATAATATAAATAAGTTTTTTTATTAAAATGTAAAAAACTTTTTGTGTTAAAAAAATTAACAGTTGCATAACGTGTTTAAAATTGCAACGGGAATAAATTCTACACCTTATTTTTCATAAATTTTTCAATTGATACTTATTTATATACGAACCATAAAAATATTTAAGACCGTACCTAAATTTTCCGGGGTCCAGTGCTGCCCCTAGTAAAGCTTAACGTTCTCACTTTAAACTGTAAACAGTAGTTCATAAAATACTTTGAAGGGTTATCTAGGACTTGATAGTTGCAAAATTTTAAATGATGTCTCCGTTTTCTTTGAAATAATTTATTTTAAATGGGGGCAGCACTGGACTCCGGAAAATTTAGGTACGGCTTTAATGTGAAGTTAGTTGGCTCAATTTTAAAGCCGCGCGCGTGTGCCCAAATCGACGCGAGGAGCTCTAGGCAGACACCTACAGCGATAAATTAAAATTATAAATAATAAGGATAGAGTTGCCGTGCAACTGTTGCGAGACTTGCGAGAGTCAAACAAAACGTTTTTATTGGAAATTTCAATGTTTTGGAATTTCTCAAATGTTAATATTTTACTACTTATTGTTAAAAACGAAATACTTTTTTTCATCTTTATTCGTTAACTTTTGATTTTTTTATGTGCGTGTGTAAACGTTCTCGATACATTTTTATATTTTAAGAGCAGTATCTCTATTTTTCACCTATATGTATAGGTAGTGAGCTGTTTCTAGGCGGGTTGTTTTTATCTCTATGTCAGTCAGTCTATCATTTTTAATCTAAGCATTTTTAGTTATTTTTTAGTTTTGTTAGTTACATGTTAGTTAATAACACGTTAATAACTATATTTACTAGATACTAATTTATTTACCAATTTTGTGTGTTTATGTTAAATAGATTTAGAGTTAGGTAATAAGGGGTTAAATAGTAGCTCCAAATGATTCGTGTAATATTTATTACACACGGGTGCCGCTTCGCCTTATCTTGGTTTGAACTCGGTATGATAGGTAGGTACCTATTGTAGATAGTATAGATATTTGTTGCACTTTGCCTGGGAATCCGGGAGCTGCGATATTTGCACCAGCCATGCAGCCAGCTTGACTCCCTCGCACCTTGTCCTCCTCCCAAAGCGGCCCCACGGCAACGTCTCGAATTAATACAGACACAGAACGAGAACATCATTTATTAGTAGGTACCTACCTTCGAACCTTTATCGTGAACCGTAGGCGCCATTCAGTGGCGTAGCGTGGGCTTTCGCCGCCTAGCGCCACACGAAAATTTGCCGCCCTATTAAAATAATAATTTTAATTATTATGCAAGAAAATCAATAACCCTCCTTCTGAAGCAGCCGGGTAAAAATGCACAAAATCTGTGGCGCAAAAACAGCTTTTAATAAAAAAAATATTAAAAGTGTACTTTCTATCTATGATATTTTTCTATTTTAGATTATACTACATAATACCTACCTGTACATATACAGGGTGATTTTGAACCTCGTAGCTGCTATATTCGTTAAGGGGATACATGAATATTTCGGCGTCCAGTGCTGCCCCCATTTAAAATAAATGATTTGAAAGGAAACGGAGATATAATTTAAAATTTTGTCTCTAGTAAGCCCTAGATAACCTTTCAAACTATTTTATGAACTACTGTTTACAGTTTAAAGTAAGAACGTGAAGCTTTTCTTCGCACATTTTCCAAAAGTGGCCGTTTTTCGCCGGCCGAATGAAGGCTACGGCTACATCTGTTTCTATCTCTAATTTGTGTCAGCGGGAGGCACAAGTGCGAGCGTCTCGCCCGCCGCGCTTCCCTCACTCACTCACACTCCTCACAGACAGTTGGAAATTGCGCGTCATACGAATGAGACGTCCGTATATTGCACCGTTTAGCTCGTGTATATAATCGGATTCAGTGGCAGTGTACGAAATTACCAAGTGTTCAGTGCAGTGATAAAGTGATCGGTAATAGCTGGGAGCGTCCGACAACAGCCACGCCGGCGAGTCAGCCTCCGCCGGGGGCAGTGACCGCAGCGATCTCGGTACGGTACCTACAGGTACAGATGATGGTGCTCGAATCGCGTTCGCGCGTGACGTGACCAAGATCTCTGTCCAAGATGTTGCAAGCAATATGAGCAACATTCATCCACATTTATCCAGAATTCCAGACACACTAACTGCTGCCAATGCAATGCAACAGATGATTGAACTGATTGAACAGGCAACAATTTATAGGTAGTAAGCATAAGTACCTACATAGTATCTCAATGGTAGTAAGTATAATAGTTCCGCGCATCAGGCCACTGACCTGACAAACAAATTAGAAGCTGACTTCCTAGCAATGTAGGTACCTACCTACATAATGTAGGAAAAACCGATCTACGTCGTAGATCGGTCGATCGTCGATTCTAGGACATTTTCCTGACAGGTAGGTACAATTATTTGCAATAATTAATACTTACCTAAATCAATTAAAATCGCGAAATAATTTTTATTCACCCAACTACAAAACTGTGTAGGTATAGTCCGTTTATTCAAATAAATGGTGTACTGCAAACCATTTATTTGAATAAACGGACTACCATGCTATTTGGAATCTAGAGGAAAATAAATAAATAATTTTATCATTTGGTGGGACGGTAGGTGCGAGGACGGGGAACGGGACGCATATTGCGCGGGACCATAGGAGATTCCGTTCTGTATGTAATACTCTGTAGATTAGGTACTCTGTGGCACAATGTCGCTTGACACTGAAACGCGGATATGCAGTTACGTACGTCTTGCGTACCGCTTTTGGAGTAACCCTAGACCCTTTTTGCTTGGACGCCCACATAGAGTACCGTGGATGCCCCGAATTACAGCCTTTTAGCACACTTTCAGTGCAAGTTTGATGTTTACAAAAATATTCTGCACAAACTTATGGGTCAACTCAAAACTAGTATTTTTATTTTTAAACGGTAGGTTATTTAAATGGAGATATATGTAGGTATTAGGATAATTGATCGTAGGTTACATAGAACTTTTTTTAAATAATGTCAAACAGAAAAGTAGGTACCCTGTGTCTCTAATTCCAGCCTGCCTGTATCTATTGCCACCCATTTGTGTACCGAATATCAGCCTAGCATAGGGTCATGACACTCTGAATATGATCAGTCCTTAAGGCCGTACCTGAATTTTCCGGGGACCAGTGCTGCCCCCATTTAAAATAAATCATTTCAAAGAAAACAGAGACATCATTTAAAATTTTGCTACAACCAAGCCCTAGATAACCCTTTAAAGTATTTTATGAACTACTGTTTACAGTCGTTAAGCTTTACTACGCACATTTGCGAAAAACGGTCACTTTTGGCCAACGAGATCTATGTACTATATTCATGTCATGCTTTTGGCTATGAAATTTCGAATGTTACGTTTGGATCTCAGTTGATTTGATTTTAGAAGAAATGAAGTGAGTGTAGGATACTGCCATTTTCCTAATTTGCGGATTTTTTTATGTTTTAGGACGGCAAACGAACAAGCGGATCACCTGATGGTAAGTGATCACCGCTGCTTATGGTCAACTGTAACACCAGGGGTATAACAAGAGCGTTACCGGCCTTTCAGGAAGATATAGACTCGTTTTTTGAAGGTTTCAATGTCGTATCGGTTCGGAATAAACACAGTACTTATGTAAATAACGACAGGTGTTCTCACTAACCTCGTTACTTACTATACTCAAATATATTACCTAATTTTGTTAGTACTAAGGCTATCGTATCATAGGTTAGCGTTTCGCTTGTTACATAACATACTGTATTATTCTGACTGATCCTCGAATTTGCGACATGCACACTAGCACCAGATCAGTAAAAAAATACATTACTCGCTAAATACACGATAAATAAAAATCTGATGCGATTAATGTTTCTGGGAATCATTTTGTACATAACAAGTATTGTGTTTTTAGGGTTTCGTACAAAAAATGAAAAAACGAAACCCTTATAGGATTTCCCGTGCGTCTGTCTTTACACAGTGGTATTTGGTATTCACCTGACTTGGCCCAGTAAATTGGCTGTGCCAGACAAGTGATCCTGTAAGGGTTCCGTTTTTTATTTTTTTGTAAAAACCTAAAAACACAATACTTGTTATGTACCTACAAAATGATTCCCAGAAGTTAAGGACTAATCATATTCAGAGCGACATGACCCTATGCTAGGCTGATAGTACACAAATGGGTGGCAATAGATACAGGCAGGCCGGAATTAGAGACACAGGCTTTTTTTCTGTTTGACATTATTTAAAAAAAGTTCTATGTACCTAACTTACGATCAATTAACCTAATACATATATTTCTCCATTAAATAACCTACCGTTTAAAAATAAAAGTACTAGTTTTGACCCATAAGTTTATGCAGAATATTTTTGTATACATCAAACTTGCACTAAAAGGCTGTAATTCGGGGATCCACCCTATATGCTAGTCTATAAGGTATTTATTCTATGGTGCTATGGGCCTATCTATACGAGTAATATTGTGCGGCGCCTAACTACGTTGCGTGAAGTAAATGATTAGATTAATTGATTGTTAATATTGATATACAAAACAATGTCATTCAAAATCGGTCACGTTTTTCAGTTCATGTTAGTGACTTTATTCCGTGATATGCAAAATTCAAAAATTCTAAATTTCTATATAAATTTCCACAATATTATATTACAGAACATAACAACGACATACCTAGGTACATGGGTAGCAAAATATTGTGACTTGTGAGGGAATGGTATCTGAACTAATCAGAGCTTGTATCTCAAAACACCAGATCCTCCACTCCCTCCAGAAAGAAAACAGTTCATGCATGATCATTTCCCGCTCATTTTAATGGATAATACAAATTCCAATTTATACGAAAAAAAAAATGTTAGAAATGAATTCGAAGTGTCTATCTATTCCATGGTCTGTGCTATCTATCTATACAGTCCCACAAATTTGGCAGGTGGGGGAAACATTGGAAGGAAAGGTATCCTACCTTGTTAGGGTTCCGTGCAAAAAATTAAAAAACGGAACCCTTATAGGATCACTCGTGCGTCTGTCTGTCCGTTCGTCTGTCACAGCCAATTTGCTCCGAATCTACTAGACCGAATCAGGTGAAATTTGGTAGAATGTTGTAATCCTATGACCCAAACACATAATGTGCAAAGAAAATTAATATTTTTTTAAAATAAGGGTCATTTTCGGGGGCAAATTAGGAAATAGAAAAAAAAAAAGTTTTGCAAACCTTACTGTGTCATATATATCAAATAAAAGGGCTCATTATGAGGATCTCAAATATATTTTTGTTATTATTTTAAAATGAATAGTTTAGATTTTATTCATGAAAGAAGACGAAAATTGACCATCCCCCCCTGATCTCCGAAGGAGCCTAAAATTTTGAAAAAAAAATACAAAATATACTCGTAGTTCATTGCTTGTAGATTACAGGAAAACCTATAAGAATTCAATCAATTGTACGGAACCCTCTCCACGCGAGTTTAACTCGCACTTGGTTTTTATTTACCTATAGGTATCATCATTTCAGCCGCATAGCGTTCACTGCTGGACATAGGCCTCTCCCAAGGTTTTCCAAAATGCTTTTACCTATAGGTACTTATCTACTTACATATTATCAATGAATGTATTTAATCGAATCACCGTTCACTTATCCAATTAAAGGAATGTTGTATTGTAATCTTGTTATCCAGCAGCTTGTAAAGTAATTACGTCATTTTATAGATTTTCTTTTTCCGTCGGAAATTACAGCTAGATTACTACATATTCGTAGGTTTTAAAGAAAACGGAGACATTATTTTCATTAAGGGTTATCTAGGACTTGGTAGTAGCAAAATTTTAAATGATATCTCCGTTTTCTTTAAAATTATTTATTTTTAATGGGTAAATAAAATTCAGGTACGGCCTCCATATTTAATTTCCATGTAGAGGAGGTCTTAAATTCTCGGCATTATTTAATTTGTTACAATATTTTTTACATAGGTAAAAGTAAAATTTGTATCGTACTAGGTACTAACAATTTCTTAAAACATAAAATTAAATCAACTAAGTACTTAGGTACCTAAAATTAATGATTGTCCACGAAAAGTATAGTACACTTTGATTTACTTAAAAGCAATGATTTCAATTAAAGATAAGCCCACTGGAACATTTTGCATAAAATGTCTTCATACAATTCAACGTCGCGCACGGAGCGACCACAGCGCATGCGCTGTTACAGCAGTGCATGCGCTGTTGTCACTCCGGGCGCGACGCTGCGAACATGGCTGTCATTTGGTTGTAAAATTAGCGCGGTAAAATTCTTTAGTATTTTAATTATACAAACAGTTATGTTACTTACCAATGATACGATATTCCATTTTCCATGTACTTTTTAACCTATATCGTAGTTTTTGCAGCCTTTAAATATGCAACCAGGCATTTTTATGGCATTTAAAAGTATGAAATAAAACCGTAAAAAAAATGGATTCTTCCGCGGACCGAGGACGACTAAGACGCGTTGGTCCTCAAACCGACTTTATCGGGTCAACGAGTTGGTGCCATTTCTTCGCGCGGTTGGTCTAGTCTCACAGACTATTGAGTTGTCTGTGCCTAATCGTAAGGACTAGTATTATATAGCTAATAATATATAAGTCAATGCTTTATGTATTCTGTGATGTAGGTACGTGACCTTCATTGCTTCATTGTCAGCTGATTGCGATAAAGAAAAGACGCGTCGATATTCCAGTACAGAGCAGCTTATATACAATAGCACTATATTTACTCGTACATAATAAGAACCTACAAAGGGTCATTAGCTTATTGCTGTACATGGGATCATCGTTTTCCCTATAACCATCGATCAAATATTACTAGTATAGGCTAATGTTAAGTCATATTTCATGCATGATATAGCTCGGTATACATATAGGTATATTATTTAATCAAAGGATGACGTGTACAGGATAAATCTAGTTAATATTATTTTAGTAGTCATCTCCAGGAAACACGCTAGGTATTTCACAGCATAGCGTATTTTCGTGTGTGCTGTGCTGCACGCGACTAGGGTTGCCAGGTCGCCATACTTAATAGCCGGATAGACCAGCCAGTTTGGCCGGACATTTGGGTAAAAAGGCCGGACACTACATTGTTGAGGATTTTGTGTCTCAGTATTAATTAATAGGTAAGGCAAAAAAAATATACGTAAAACAAGCTTTTTTGATTATTACCATAAATCTTGTTAAATTTTAATGAAATATAACAAAATCGAAAACATAATCAATCTAGAGTCGACTCGCCTGCGCTCGGCCACGCTTGGCGCTCGCTCTTTTGCTAAATGTAAAAAGCCTAACAAAAGCCGGACACCGTTTATTTTGGCCGGACACGCAATCTAAAAGCCTATCTATGTCCGACTTTATCCGGACGCCTGGCAACAGTGGCAACGCTACACGCGACTTTTCATAAGCCTGTTGATTTCGGCCAGGAATTAAAATTCGCACTCCAAACTCCAGAGCGTTTAAAACCTACAGGCTATTGAAAAAAGTAAATAGGATTAAGTAAGATTAAAAAGCGGCCAAGTGCGAGTCGGACTCGCCCATGAAGGGTTCCGTAGCAGCAAGTAACATAATATAAAAGTTCTTGTAGTTCTTTGTAACTTTGATCGATGCGGTTTACGATTTATGACGTATTAAAAAAAACTACTTTCTAGATCTCGTTCAAACCAATTTTCGGTGGAAGTTTGCATGGTAATGTACATCATATATTTTTTTTTAGTTTTATCATTATTTTATTTTAGAAGTTACAGGAGACAGGACACACACATTTTGCCACTTTGGAAGTGTTTTGCGCAAACTATTCAGTTTAGAAAACTAATTAGAAGTTTAGTTTACGACATCCACAGGAAGAGATGGAGTGGTCCTATTCTAACCCGGAACCACGGTTCCGGGTTAGAATAGGACCACTCCAGTTTAAAAAAAACATAATTTCGTACAAAATTTTATTGAGGCCTAAAAACTTATCAAGACAAATGTAATGGGCCCAAAGCCACAAACTCGATGGGGTTGCGTCGTTTTATTACAGGGTTCCTATAGCCACCTTCCGGCTCCATCATCAGACCAGCTTCTTGTCATAATAATATTACATTGTCATCTGATTTACATTATGCTATAATGTATGATTTTCACTATAAATTATAGCATACAAAATTTCATCTCAATCAGAAACCGGATTCCGTGGCTGGCTGGCTTGTTGTAGTTCTAGATTGTCTTTTAATTGGGCCTTCTCCACGTTTACGTCATATTCTTGACACAATAGGCACGATGACTGAAAAATTATTTTTGGTCCATGGGTTAGATTATTAAAAAGTATTGTACACATTTTTCTTTCTCTGAGAAACAATAACGAAGATACAGCGCATTTTTCGCATGACACACTTTCGTACGATTTTTAAACATCGGTGACGGAACTGACGGACGACACAAGCCCCATACTCTGGAACTTAGATACTCTGTATCTTTGTGATTATTCATTTTTTGATAAACTGAAAAATGTGGGTACATTATTTTTGGATAATCTAACTAACGGACTAATTGGAATAATACTTTACTAACCCAGTCGTCATCCTTATTGTTGACATCAGCCTCAAGTTGATGAGAACATCTCTGTCACTCATCTTATAGTGCTTTCTCCTGGTTGCATCCTAAGCTGTGTTAGGACCACAGAAAAGCAACTGTATTCCGTAGTTAGGACCTACTTCGGTAATTGATAAAAACATTGACCCGAAGTAGTTTTTACCCGACTACTTATTTGTCTATCCAATAATGATGGCAATACTAGTAATTTATTGTTTTATAGTTTCTTTTATTTGCTCGGTTTTTATTAACCGGTTTACTGATGTACACGGGCCTAAGCCAAGTGTATAATACATCAGGGCAGGGGTCAGTTAAACTCCTAGTAGGATTCATATTGTCCAGTATTGTGTGTGCTACGGGTGCTGTAGGGGTATGACTATATTTAGTTGATTTTGTGATTGTTGCGTACGGTTGGTTCGTGAGGTGGTATGTGTGGTCGGTGTGCTTGTGGATTTATGTCTGTCTGTTTGCAAGAATTTTCTAACGATGCGACAGGTATTTAAAACAGCTGCCTTTTGTAAAAGATTATAGGTACCTACTAGGTAAGATTTTTAAAGTTTGTAGGGCTGTTATTATTATGACTATTATTTATTATAATGTATAAAATATTAACAGAATTAAATTAAACAGAAGCATGCAAGTGTTTGAAATACATTTATTTAAGTCGTTACCTTAATGTACCTAACCTATGCTAGGTATACAAATAACCAGGGGAAAGGAAGTTGTGTTGAGTCAGGCAGGAGTCGGGCTAGACGACGACCGATGAAGTCGTTTCAATACAAAGAGCGTTTTAGCTTTTAAAAGCAATTTTTAGGACGTTTTATCGCCAGCAATCGTTGCCACTTGCTTTCTCGCCAATATAGGAAAGAAACTGTAAAAACTGCGGAAGCGATTGACGAATTACTGAATCAGAAAATGGTCTGCACAACACACAGTTTTTGAAAGACCTATACAATGATACTATCAACACTACAGGGTAGGGTCTAGACAACATTTTTTTTCTTAATTTTTTTCAGCGTGATTAATGTCAACAAAACAACACTTCGATCGACACAAATTAGAACTTTAACTGCTAGTACTCAGAGACCTACCACTACTAGACTTGCAACTATATTTCGATGCTTGCAACGATATTGCTAGAAAGAGACTGTCAAATACCAGTACAACGTGAGTTTGAAAGAAACGCTGATATGTTTTTTTGTCTCTATCGGCGTGGCTGCTATAAGCTGGCCTACTGTCAAAATCTGGGCCAAACAAACCACAAAACGATCGAAGAAAGTTATTAATTTTAGGGATTTTATCATTTAAAAGGTGATTTAGGGTTTTATTTGAGCTTATTAGTTAGTAACCATAATGTGTTCTGTGACGTGTGCAAAATATGGGTGGAGGCAGCAATCAAAGATAGAAAGAGATGCACTAAAGTGGCCACACACTGTGCAGGTCTAGTAGTGGTAGGTCTGTGCTAGTACTAGTCTTAAGGTCTGTTTCTGTCATTTCATTAGTAACACATTAAATGTAAAATTCGGTTGGGCGATATAAAAAGATTTACTTACAGGATGGCGGTAGAACTGCAAAAAATACGCTAGTAATATAATAAGAAAGTGTAGGTACCTATTACGCGGAATGCTGTTTATGCTGATAAAATCAATCAAGTATTGAGGTGTGAAGGTCCACTGTTATTAAATTGAATATGTTGTGAATTTGGCAGTGTAAATATTTGACTTGAGTAGGCGTTAGACGGCCATTGCGTTGCGATCTCTCACTGTCTTGTCAAAACAAAGTTTCGGTTGGTAAAGTATAAGCATGTATTGTAAAGTTACATACAACGGCGACGAAATAAATTAAGAATTAGAAAAATCAACATTAACAACCACGCAACCGTTGCGCGATACACACCTTAAGCGGTGATCCCACTGCACCGCGCAACGTTGCGGAACGCGGCGCGGCAGATTTTTATCATTGTATGAAAATAGCTCAGTTTGTACATATAGAAAACACGCCTACTCCCACCCACTGAAAACGCGTCACCGCGCGGGATCGAGCGTCAGTATGTAGAAACCGCGCTCCGCGACGGTGCGCGGTGCAGTGGGATAACCGCCTTATTAGCTAACCTGTTTAGTTTATCCCCGAGTCCACGACCCCGAGATCTGCTTGCAGGTAGTTGCGTTTGTTGTAGGTATACGACCACATGAACGTTTATTAGTACATAAAATTTCAAAAGAAACAAATAAGATGAAAAAAATTAATTAACTTTAATTTAATTTAACATTAATGAAATTTAAAAACACGATTCTTAAGGCCGTACCTAAATTTTCCGGGGTCCAGTGCTGCCCCCAATTTAAATAAATCATTTCAAAGAAAACGGAGACATCATTAAGACAACGTTAAGCTTAACTACGCACATTTGCCAAAAGTGGCCGTTTTTCGCAAATGTGCGAAGTAAAGCTTAACGTTCTCATTATAAACTGTAAACAGTAGTTCATAAAATACTTTGAAGGGTTGTCTAGGACTTGGTAGTAGCAAAATTTTAAATAATGTCTCCGTTTTCTTTGAAATGATTTATTTTAAATGGGGGCAGCACTGGTCCCCGGAAAATTTAGGTACGGCCAAAGAAACGTCTTAGCTCCCAGATATCTATCTTCATTTACGCTTTTACATAAACATTTTTTTAGTTGACAAAAAATTTAAAATCCATAACTAAAAAATTATTATAAAATGGTGTTTTTTTTTATTATTATTTATTAGAAATTTATAAACTCATTAAAAACTTCACTAAGATTTTTCGTCAGTACTTATTAAGCACAGGTACACCACTTTATAATTTTTAAAAATTTTAATTCTTTTTTAAATCCGCCAGGCAAGCATATATTCCTTTATACAAATGGATAATAGAGCTCTAAAATTATTTTTCTTTTTCAAATTATTCCAATTTGTTTATTTTATAGATTTTTTTAACATCTGAATTAATTTGGCATCCTAACTTAACAACTGCAGTATTGAGGAATAAAAACCTCAAAAAATATTGGTGGCTTTTATCCTTGAGCCCTAAGGACCAATCCTGCCAATGGAAGGAAATCTTTGGTTCACGAAACGCCGCATAATTTATCGTACAAATGCAACTACCTACTAAGGATGTCCATTCACAAGAACAAAGACTATCGCTAAGACAATAAACCCGAGGACGGCTGGAGATATGGCTATTGTGTCGAGTGGCCATGCCTCGCTGGTTATGTTAAATATTATTTACCTAACCATTGCAGCACTCCATGCTCGTTTTATCACGACAACGATGAGTTGCCTCCTGACAACTCATCCGTTACTCTATAAATTAAACGATTTTTTTATAATAGATATGCTGCGTAGTCGTTGCGAGAAGATGATTCTCCAACTATCTATAAAATTTTCGTACTAAATACATAATCCTTATTTTGGTTGCAGCGGGCGAGCGCGGGCACGGGCTCGGGCCCGGCGTGCGGCATGGAGTGCGGCGTGGCGGCGAGCGGCTTCCCGGCGCACGCGCCGCACCCCGCACACCCGGCCATGTCTCCCACCGAGCGCTCACCGGCCAAGACAGGACTCCACGTCAATTTCAGTGATAAGGGCGAGGTGAGGACTTCATTAGCAACCACCTAAATAGAGCTACTGTCATAAATATTCTCCAATAAGTCACAAACTGTCAAACAGATGAATGGCGAAATATAAATTGCTTATGAGTCATTCTATGATTGAGGCGTTTTCCAGTGAAAAAAAAATAGAGGTTAAAACATTATCAATAAATGGCGTTAAACGTTCTCAATAAGATTGAAATCGTTCTGTCAATTCCAAAAATCCAAAAACAAACACACCATAAAACTAATGAATTTGACATTGACAGACCGATTTAAGTTATTGCTACGCCATCTATCCTAAGTTACTGTATTTACTAATTTTTTATTTTAAAAAGGCCTCATTGTATCTGTAAGTAGTCAAGTGTCATTGTAGAACCCCCGGCCCAGGACTACCCGCTGAAGTGAAAATCGCGAAATCTTTCCTGATATTTCCCGTCGTTGCAGGTGAAGGAACGGCGGGAGAAGTTCCTAACGGCAAAGTACGGCAGCCACCAGATGGCGCTGATCCGCAAGCGGCTGGCAGTCGAGATGTGGCTTTACGACGAGCTGCAGAAGCTATACGAAACTCCTGTAAGTATAATCTGTTCTACTAAGTTAGTAAGGATGTTAACATTACGTATGGGGTAAGGTAAGTACAATATAACCCAAAGGTTAATAGGTACTTATTACTTGTAGGTATAAATACAACTATCACGTCTTTATCCCTAATAGGGCAGACAGAGCATTTTGGGTGCTACAGGTCTAAGCAGACAGATCTCAGGGCCGCAAGACCCAAGGCCACTTTTAGCGTGATGGGGGGTGGGAGGTGGAAAAAGAAATCAAAATAGTGATGGGTTGCTAGCCGCATCGCCTATACCTGTACAATAGAATACTATTAATTCTGAAAAATGTATGCAACTCGATTATTCAGTTGACACGCTGTGTTTCAGAAGGAGGGCTCTGGCGGCGGAGCGGCGGCAGCATCACAGGAGGTAGAGGTGGATATCGATGAGCTGCTCGACATGGACAGTGAAGACCTGCGGCGCCGACACCTCGTTGTGAGTAGCGCACACATACACACATTTTTTGATTGCCCTCTACTTTTATTAGTTAGGCAAGGTATTTTTTTTAAAAGTACGATTACCGTTATTATCTCCAAACTCAGGGTCCTTAAGGTCCCGTCAGTTCAGAGCCAAGAATACCTGTGAGTGTTTTTGAAAAATCACTGTAAATAAACTACAGTTAATTTCTTAAAAAAAATTACATAGCTCGAGGTAAATTTTGGCAAATTTAGAGGTGTGTTTGTGGTTTTTTTCTATCAAGCCAAAAATGCTTAATCGTGTTTTGGATATTATGGGTGTCTGTAGAAAAGCCTTAACATTCCTATGTAATTTTTTTGAGAAATAAACTGTAGTAGTTTATTAACAGTGATTTTTCAAAAACACTTACAGTATTGCGGGCTGAGAGCTGTGAACCCATCTTTTTCTTTTGAGTTTGCTATCTCCATGAGACCGTGACGTTTGCTTCACAACTAGGTAATCTACCTCCATAAAAGCCTGACTTCAGTTCTTTCTTTTTGTTTTACAGACACTGTTATCAGATGCCAAAAAACCTCAGAAGGATGTAAATGTAAGTTGAATACTTTTGATTTTTGTAAGTAGGTACCTAGCTATTATATGTTACCACAGAATAAATAATACTAACGTACATAAGTCTCACTCAGCAAAGAAATATCTACTCAATTTGGTTTAAGTTAGCTCACGTCAGAACTCAGCACCTTTTTGTATAGATACCTAGACATCCATTGCAAGCCAATTTCATTCTTATTACTATGAACAAACGATTCGTATAACTGAATTTACCACCCGGAGGGGCCGCCTGCGCGCATAGTAATAATGTAAATGAGAAAATGAAGATTTTAGAATTTTTTGTACTTTTAAATTATTAGGGATATTTCTAATAATATTAAGGGCCCGTACTACCCTAAAGTTTTTAGAGCGATCTTAAATATTATCAATATTAACGAAATACTCACTTTGAAATAAAAACACAGCAAAGTTCAGGACTAACTCTAAACATAAGTTTCGAAAACACGATTGCTTAAAATTTTCTCGATAGAAAAACATTGCGAAGTTGCCTCCAAGTCATCTCAGAATTATACTACAATAGAAAGTATTTAAGAAATACAATAAATTTGCACTTGTAACTTTGGATTATAATTGTATTAAACATAAGGCAGTTATCATATGTCTTACTTTTTAAATAACTCTTAAATATTCTTTGTAAAACGAAAAAAACTTTAAAACCAGAACCAGTCTCATTGACCCACTGCGATTCCCGACGCCCCGCATCGCTCGCTGTCTCGCTTCGGCTAGAGTAAATTTGTGTGCGTGAAAGCGGGAGCAAAATTTAGATTATTGACATCAGGCGCCCTCTTAAGTATAAATAGTTTATAGAATAATATTAAGTATAAAAAAACTTTAGAAAATGTAGCGCCCTACCAGGGTCTCGTGTGCATTTTGTAAACTAGATTTAAGTTTCACAATTGTATGTACATGAAAACATGAAATAAATGAATATGAATATGTAGGTACATTTTCGATACCTAAACGGGGAGTGACACAGAGTCAAAGTTATTAAAGAGTGTCCTATTGAGTGTGTTAGTTAGTAGCTAACACCAAAGAGAATATAATCACTACGTTGCTAACACTGGTGTGGTGACAGATTTTCCGAGCTGCCTATAGGCATCTGACAACTCAATGACTCATTTAGTGGCAGCAGACATTGTTACATACTAATATTAACTCACTTTTTACTGAAGGCAAGCAGCGGGGAACGTTGAAAATGGCCGAACATAAGTACTGACAGAGGTACCTACGAATTTTGTAGAAGCAAGTAACTAAGTATGTTGTCTATGCTGCATAGGTACGTACTTTACAATTAGTAGTTCGCGGCGAAATTTAAACTTTAGGTATGGAAGTTTACCGGCAGATTAAGGCAATTCTTTTTAAATTTCATTTCCTTGGGGTCTTGGGGCCCGACAATCTTCGGAAGAAAATAATTGAGGTTTTTATGATTTTCAGAAATTTATCAACGAACTACTAGAAAAAGCGAAGACTCTGTAGATATGGAAGTCGGCGTATCGTGTGAGTGAGCAGCGTGGGGCGGCGCTCGGCGCCGGCGACTCAGTGGTTAAGTTGGGCGCCGTTTGTGATATGTTGTTGGTGTAGCGCCGGCCGGGAGCTTGTGTGGTGTGCAAGCGGCGAGGATCCTTCATGCTTCAAACCATGTGTATAAATATATTACGCCAACTCTGCGTAAGACGAGACGAGCACAAGCTGTGACTGAGATGCAGTGACCAGCAGCTCGCTACGCCTGACGTCTTTTGTAGCGAACAGGCCTGCGTAGTATAGCTATATCGTCTTTCAGCAACTAAAAAAAAATCATCTTAAAAATCCTCAAAACAACTGCATCGTCGACGCAAAGCCTCTTTAGCCGCAATAAAGGAGTTGACTCCTGATTTGTTATATTTATGCTTCAGACGTTCACACGTCACGATAAAAAGTGAAACGTGTGCGACAGTTTGGTCTGTTGAAGCAGAAGCACTGGCCGCCGCACTCGCCGCCGAGGATCGCGGCCTCGAGTGCACGGTTGAGCACCAGAGCAGCAAGCACTTTTAAGCAGTAGGTATAGTATGACGTATGACTAATAAGTCTACAAAGGGAACTTTTATTACAATAGAGGTGCATTTATCACTTTTTAATTTTGTTTTTCTAGGTTATTAACCAGTCTATATTTATTGTAAATGTGATAGTATGTTATTTTTTTGTCCTACATCATAACATTCATAACGATAAAACGGTTGTAAGTTTTGAAATGCAATTTTTGAGACATTAGAAAGTAACAGACTATTTTAAAATTTTATCCTGGGGAAGATTCCCGAGGATTGCGCATTGTCATATACTGCGTACTGTGTCACTACAATATTTCTCGTATCTAATCTTGACTGTGTGCAGTTTTTAAACAATTTGGTGTTCGAATGACAATTTAATGTTCTTTATTTAGTTATTATATCCCATATCTCTGGAGTATGCCCTCAGGTGTATGCCTAACTAAATACCACGGATTATCACCAATATTCTTATCTAGTAGGTACATTATTAAGCTAAATATAAGTGAAAATGTTATATGTGCAATTATGTAACAAATAAATGTTTGCTGTGCTCTGGTGCATCAACTGGCTCTATTAGTACAACTCAAGATACGACGGTGTTTGTTCGTTTAAACGCCATACATATCATACAGCTTTCAGATACGTATTCGTTGATCCTCTACGCGGGACGAAAAATAATGTAATAGGTACTCGAATCCAAACATTGTCGGCTGTTAGACTAGGTAAGTAGGTATATTTTGGCACTTTGCAAATGAAAGTAAAAATTGATGTAAGCGTAATCTATTTGGTGCGCCCGCATTTTGGATTGAAATTTAAAACAATAACGTTTGGGATGAAAAATGTTGAAAGTTTTCATCATCTGGGCAATACCGGGCGGGACACTTGTCTAAATTAACTATACTTTTTGCTACGTCCCATGCCGCACCGCGACCTTTCCTATTCTTCGGTAAAAGTATTGTCGAAGTTCGTACCTAGGTACTTAGTTATTATTATTTAGTAGCAAAATATTTCTTTTTTGTCGTAATGAAAAATGGTTGTTAACTAAAGGTGGCGTAAGTCCTAGTACCTACTCTGCTTCAGTGATGTAACTCGGTACCCGCCGACACCTACCGAGTCAAACTGTGCTTTAGTGTCATTACGTAGGGCTCAATGTTGCTTAACATGCAAGAATGACGTGCACGAACCTGCGTGTTGTATTCATATAGTTTTCGGAGTAGGTACCCTGGATTACTGCTAGAGCGGTCTTTGAAAAGCAATCTGTATATCAGATCTGTGCTGTATATCTTTAGTTGACTGACCCTTACTGTATCCCTACCTTCTCTACATCCACTTCATTGGTCTATACCTGTCCAGTCGTCGGTTTCTCGTATGCGAAACAGTTAGTATAGGATTTTAGTAAGTACTCGTAAATTAAGATTAATTATAATCGGTCGCCATTAGCTTTGTTTGCCTGCGGGCCTATAGGTGTTCCCATAGAAAATACCATTTTGCGGTGTTTTCGTATCAATGTCGTCGTCGTTATATGTTGGACCTACAAAAGGAACTTTATTGGGCAACATAATTGACATACTTATTAGTTTAAACTAAACAAGGTACTTTGTTACTTAATGTATTTTGAAATATATACTTACGTCAGTTTTTCTTACGTTATTATTTGTGATAAAAAAACCTTCAAAGCAAAAGTAATTTTCTAAATACGCCCACTGCTAGGAAATATGTCAATTCACGGAAAATAAATGATTTGCACTTTTTTTATTTTATTAGATAGTAAGTAAGTTATAATTTTGTTAATTCAACGAGGTCAGTGTAACTGTAGAATGCTTAAACTAGCAGTCTATCTTAGGAGGACAAAACTATACATAGTTAGCAAATTTAGTGATAAAATTACTCGTAGCATGCATCTAGTTATTCCCTGTGGAAATTAAACGATTGCGTAGATATTTTGTTATTACCTGAATAAATTCTCAGTCTCAATTAGTCTGTCATACAATGCCTAAAGTGTGATCTCGCATGAAAAATACTTCGTCTCAGATTCTCAGACTATTGCCGGTCATATTCATAAAAAAAACCTGAGCGTTTATATTATTAAGTAATTTAAGTATGCTTACGATATTTTACACATTTTGTCAAAAAGATCACCACTTCATAATCTAGCGTTGTATTGACCATTTTTACCCGACTGCAGAAAGAGAGTTATGTTTTTCGAGTGTATGTATAATTGTATTTCATTAGCACGCTCTAGGTACAGCCTAAACGGCTTGATAGACTTTGGCTAAAGAGTTGTCGGTAGATTAGTCGTAATTCTGACAGTAACACTGGGTATATTAAACTAGTACTAATAGTCTCTCCGCAGACAGACAGACATGGCGAAACTATAAGGGTTCCTTGTACTACGGAACCCTAAAAATCCAAAATGGCGTATTTTCGGCGTTAAATCATGTCTTTATTTTTTTTATTCAATACTTATCAAGTGTGGTGTCAAAGTAAAGGATTTTGGATTACAAAATTATATAGGTACGTTATATGCTTATGTAATTTGGAATGAGAACTGCTTAAAAAACGACAATCTCGCTCATCCAAGCGTGATCTCGGTTGCATTGCATCACATGCATCGATGCTGTTGTATCACGCAGTCTAGGTTGTTTTTTTAAATATATGGATATGACGGCAACCGGTAAAATATTCATCATTTTAGCCGCAACAAGTAACATATAGGCTTAAAAATACAATTAATGACGTAGTAATTTGTTAGTAGAAGTAATAGATTTAAGTTGTGTATTTTGTGGCTACGTGTATACTAATCGTGTATGAATGAATAGGTACATTTGAAATTCAATGTATTTACTTGGATACTGAAAATCTTTGTTATTGTTAACTGAATTGGTGTTTTATCACACTGCCTGTGAGCGAACCAAAGCATAGCAATAATTAAATACGATTATGGTATGTTAATTTAATTGGTTTGTGTAATCGAGGTACCTACGCGCTCATGCTCACTATTCCTTAACGGTCGATGTATTTTAAATTATAGGCTCATATGTAACAATTTTACTCTTACCGGCCTCAAACTGTCATAAAAAGTTAGATAAATATCTACCTGCATACATATGTATTGCTTGTTTAATTATAATAAAATTCTGAACGAACCTTACGAAACAGGCAATATACCTATGTAATATGTTACGTTCAATCAAAGACCGAAAACATAGCTCACAACGCGTAGTGACTTCAGCTATATTTTTGCGATCAATGAGCGTACTGCGTAGGTAACATATAATATACATATATATCTGGTGTCCAGCCCACCTTAACGTCTAACTCCAAAAACAACATTACACTAATACATAGCTCCGTGCCCGCATAACATGGAACGATACGTCATGAAGCTAAAGCCCAACATGGCAGCTTCGGCGGGCAGCGGGCACTGAGATTTGTAGGCGTGTAACTTTCGGAGTCAAGATGTCTCAGGCAGGTGATCACAGGTGTCGCGGCTTGGACACCAAGATGCGCAATGGTGACTTTTAGATGTTTGCGTACAGAGATATTTGGGGAAGGTACAAAATCTTTGCGTTTCATTACGCGATTGTCAATCAAAAATGAATAGAGCGAGACGAGCTACATATCAAAAAAAAAAACAAGAAACCACTCACCGCGCTAATTCAAGTCAAGGTGTGCCGGCGTTATTGGTGTAATAGAAATCCTTTGGTATTATTTACATAGCTAAAACATAGAAATCCGATAAATATAAGTATAAGTGTGAAATGTTTTGAGCTTGGCGATTGACATGGGCGACGACTGCAAGTATTCTCAGTATTGTATTTGTAATCATTGTAATGCGACAGTGGAGTCGCGCCGGCGCCGGGCGTAGGCGCTAGGCGCTCTGTCCGTTGTTAAAGGCCTTTTTGTATTAAACCATTTTAATAATACATGTAATTTTTATTCCCCTAAAGTAGTCTGAGCACGTTAGTGAGTGCTGCCTCCCTATTAGTTAAAATCGTTGCCAGCGCGACACCTCGCTGAGCAGCGGAACGTGTCTCTATTTTCGCCATGTGTACCTGCCACCGCGTCCACCCCGCAGCCTACTTGCAAGCGCATGAGCCGAACAAGATCCCAACCTATCTTTATAATTTTCAACTAGAGCACTCGATCGAATTGCATCAATTCTACACGAAGTATTAGACGGATCAGGCTGCGTCGCGCGGCTTTGCGAGGTGCAGCGCCGCTTTTGCACGCCGCGCGTACTGGCGATGCACCGCTGCGTCGCGAATTCGCGATACACCGCGCGACGCAACGTATTTTGAATTCTCACGATGAAATGTAGTAAATAAAATTTAACTTAATCACTAATAAAATGTGCGCGCATCGTCGCGTTTCGGTGTGAACTGACCCCTAATAAGTCTATGGCGTGCTTTGCGTCGCGCAAAAAGGTTGTAGGGGGAGTACAACTAAAACACCCGTTTATTTTACTTAAAGTTTAATGGAAAACCTTTAAAAATATCACAATAGCATGCAAAATCATCTTAAAACTAGCTTTTTATATTGATTTTCGATCTTTCGAGGTATCTACATCTTCGACGTTGAAATCACACCAGCAGCACCTCGTGACAGCTTCATCTGGGCCGACAGGGAGCGGCCAGCTCTTGCAGCGCGTTCCTCAGCACCAGACATCGTAGTTTGAAATTAATTCAGCGGTTATTCTAGTATTGTCCTCAGTTAGCGTAGGAACACGCTTAGTAACTCCGTTATTAGTGTTCCTCCTGTTGCGGCGGCGGCGCCGCGAGCGGCTGCAGCGCAGCGCGCAGCGCGCGGTAGCGGCGCTTGAACTCGAGCCCGCAGCCGCGCGAGCGCCGGAACTCCAGCAGCGCGCCGCCGGCCGCGCCGCGCCCCGCGTCGCCGGGCACCACCCACGCGCGCATGCGCAGCTCCGCGTCGCACTCGATCGCCAGCTGACGACACAATATGCTTATTGAATAATCTGACACATTCCAAAGAAACAAATGCCTATTCCGCTAGTTTCCAACAAGTCAAAGCAGATATTTTTTTCTCAACGCCAAAACAAACATTTACTATGGAATTTGCAAGGCTACTCTGTCTGCTTTTGGTGGAGAGAAGTAATTAGAGATAGCTGGAAACAGTAACAAAATGCTCCCAGTAAAAGGACAGTATATTTTTAAACTACATATATGATTTTGATACAAGTTTAAGAAAAATGCAAGGCTACTCTGTCTGCTTTTGACAAGATGGAGAGAAGTAACTAAGTTAAAGAGAAAGGCGAGGCTACTCACCAGCCGGGGGTTGACGTGCCGCCACACGTAGCCGCGCTCGCGCAGCGCGTCACACAGCGCTTGCAGCGCGCGCGTCTCGTCGCACCGCATCCATATGCGCGTCATGCGCCGCACCAAGCGCTGCATAATGTTCTGTACGCATTCAATGTTAAAGTTACAATCAACCACATTTTTGCATAAAAATTAAAATGGGCAAACGCAATAAGGTTTGAATCGGAGATCAAATTATAAATCTCTTTCAAGTGAGCAGGGGCGGAGGAACAGTCGGTATCAATAGATAAATAAAAAAATAGACAAATCAGACTAATTGAGCTAGCACTAAAGTAAGTTTAAACTTTATTACGTGATACTAACTCGACGATACTATATTTAATAATAAATACATATAAGATAAACACCCAAGTCAGGGCAATGTAGACGTGCTGCATAGACATGGGTAACTCCGGATTCAAATGAGCTGTACTGAATCCCGGTAATCGTTATCGGCTCCCACGAGTTATTGAGTCGGTGCGGACTCAATAACTTGTGGTGGTAGCTCTTGGTCCCGCCAGGAACCGGTGGCGCCTGTCGGGTCGCGAGCCGCGTTTCGGAAGGAATCGGGAGTCAATATTATTCTGTATTGAAACCGGTACCAGAAAGGACGTCTGTATTCTGTAGATTCAATAGCGGACCTCGGAGCTGGAGCCGATAAGGGAATAGGAATCATTAAGATGAGTCGGTACCGGATGCGGAGTAAGGATTAAGTGAGCCGAAACACTCCTCGGAGTGGAGATTACCCATGTCTAGCTGCAGGTGTTGGACGTCACGATTGTTGTTTGAAGCCGCGCTCGATCGAAATAATATGGATCAAAGTTAGTGTTATCGATTTATTAGTTTACTAGCAGTCCACCCCGGCTTCGCCCGTGGTACACACATAGCCTATGTCACTCGGGAATAGTGTAGCTAGTGTGGCCCAGTACTTTTTGAGCCTATTCATTACAAACATACAAAAATAGGTACAAATCTTTCCTCTTTATAATATTAGTAGTTTATATGCTGCAAATTTGGGATGCTAGAGATCCCAATTATACCAACAGGATCTGCCATGGCCGTGCGCACGTACGGGTGGGTGCCCTCTTGTCTTCTCTGTAGACTAAGCCACACTGAGCACGAAGACTGAGAGTTAGCCGCACGCGAGACTGCTCGCTTAGTCTGGAGCCGTCTAATCCTGAAAATGCGATAGTGGGTGGTACTGACCGGCTGCGTGGCGGAGGGCGCGGAGTCCTGCGACAGCAGCAGGTCGTCGGGCGCGGCGGGCTGCGAGTGCGACAGCAGCGCGTCCATGTCGGCCGCCGACAGCGGGGACGGCTCGGCGTGCGCCGCCGGCTGCGAGCGCGACACGCCGCGCGCGCCGTCCGCCTCTGCAAGGGTCACCGAACGTTAGGCGGACGTCTGCTTGACGTAGTTTCAAGCCTAGGTCTACACATATGGTTTTTCGCACTGCAAAACAACCATGCAGTCGATATATTGACCTTTTCTCATGGTTATTATAAAGGTCCATACAATTGCATACGAAATTACAAGAGTGCGGCGCGTCTAAAAACGCTCTTATTCTTCTTTTGAGTAGTCTGCTTATGCAGTTCAGAAATACCAATGCGGTGTCTTTACGCCCGGGACCTAAATTTGTGAAAAATGGTGGTGATATTGTTTGTTTATAGTTAAAAAATACTACTTTAGTTTTACCTGGCCATCTATAGTTGCTTATAACTTAAGTTTAAAAATCACAAACAGGACCCTTACGTGTACATCAAGTACTTACCAATAAATATGCAACAAATACCATCTTCAATTCTTGAGGCTGCGACGTAACGCGCGACGCAGTGCTTTGGTAATCTAGCTTTATGAGCTTTCGGAACGTCATGGAGCTAAATCGCCAAAGAGCCGCGCCGCGCCGCTTCCCACGGGGAGGGCAGTAAGGAGACGAGCCAGAAGTCGTTTATACTGCAATTACGAGTCATATTGCTGTAATTGTGTTACTGCAATATACTGGTACTAATAGCATATAAACTGCCGAAGAGCCGCTCCGCGCCGCTTCCGGCAACGCAGTGCTGAGACGAGCCTCGGGTCAAATACGAATTATATTGCTGTAGTGTGTTACTGCAATATCACTGATACTAATAGCATGAAGTTCTTCACGAACGAGTGATAACAGTAGCAAAGAGACATTTGAACACAGAATACACGCACATTTTTAAACAGGGTTGCCAGGCCTCTTTAAATAAAAATTGCTACAGCTCAAAAAAGCTATGTTCGGCTTTTCGGGAAAATGTCTTGCAAAATGATGAGGCTTTTGTGAGCCTAGCAATCCTATCTACAGCAGAAAATGTATTTAATAATCCTAAAACAAAACATGCAACAATATACACACATTACTGATTTTGGGTTGGATCTTATCTATCAGCACGCACAAGTGTAAGCAAACGCATGCTTATATTATAGAACATAAAAATTGTGTGTATACAATACACTAAACAACAATTCATAAAAGTTTTAAACTAGGCTACAATTCTTAACCCCATATTCATAAAAATTTTAATGTATCAACTAGTAAGCAACTTGTTGAGAAAGCCAAGTCGGGCAAAAGGAAGGAATAAAAGATACTAGGCATGGCCAATATTTAACCTTTAATCAAATCAAGGCACCATTGCTCCTACATTAAATTTTAACCTTATGTTTTGACATACAGTTCAAAACCAATCAAAAATGTTTACCTGCAATGTCCGGTTAAGGGTTATAAAAATAACATGGAGACATATTCAATTTAAATAGTTTTAGCCAACTTTTGCAATTTTTTATGAATAAAAGGGTTAGATACATCATAAGCACAAAGTTTCAGTAAATTATACAAATCAGAAAAGATTGAGAAATGCTATAAAACCACGTAAGTAGTGACTGCTATATTTGTAGTCCTGGGTCGCTGTAGCTGCGAGTTGGTGTCGAGGCCCCGCAGCCGACGAGCAGCGAGCGCGGGCAGCGCCGTGCTGAGGCACGAGGCGCCTCTGAGACCACGCCACTCAGAGTCACCTAGTACCTGACACGGCGCTTCCGAGCGACGGTCCACAATATCTTGATTGCTTCTGACTACACAAAAAGCGGTCTAACAAAAATCGCTATTTTCTCCTTTAACACCATTTTACAAAACATAGATTATATACATGTTAATTATAATAAAAAACTCTTTTAAAAAAATTGCCTGTGCAAAAACACAGCCGGTCCCAAGCCTGAGTAAAATTGGAGGGTTCATCAGTAGGCTAAAGAACCTGGTTGTGAACTCCATAATGAAATTAACCAGATCAATTAAACCTCAAACGAAGGAACGAATTAAAGAACATACGATTTTGCATAAATATTGGTACATGGAATGATGGAGTCGAAGAAGACCTAAGGAAAATGGGACAGTACACAGCATGGAAAAGACAGGCCTGAGTCAAACCGAAATGGCGACAAATCGTCGTCGTGGAGGCCAAGACCCACAATGAGTTCTAGCACAGAAGAGAGTAAGTAATCATATTAAAAAACTATTAATATCATGCCGTTCAGGACAACACATTTTTCCCGTTCATTTCTCGCATTCCCGGAATTGTAGATCTATCAAATTTAAACAGGTGTCTAATGCCTAATGCTATGTTGTGCTGCATAGTTGGTAATAAAACCCAGCAAAAAATCAAACATACATAAATAACAAACACATTACAAGACAATACACATTTTTAAACAATAGTCATTTAAAGGTATAAAAATATTATAATACAAAAAACTGTACCTATAAAGAAGAGACATTGGATAATATAAGGTCTAACAAAATATACTGAAACTATTTTAAGGGTAGGTTCAGTCCGTGAATTTGAACAACTTTCTCCAAGAAACATATAGTGAAATATAAATTTTATTTTTAACATACACTGACCTGTGACCGCACATGCTCCGCTCTTCGCCGACCGCCGCTATATCTAAAGGCAGCCACAAACTCAGCTAGACGTCGGAGTCGCGACATCAGTTACATTACAACCTTACAACTTCATTAGTCACGAGTGTCACGACGGCGCCACGACTTCATAACACAATCGCTACTAATACTAATCAACTCACTAAATTAGTCAAGTGATTAAATCATTTTGTATCATCACTCTTACTAAGCTTCAGGTAGACCCCCGTCTATTGTGTGTATACACGATACACAAAGTTATTAAAATGATATTTAAAATTAGACATTGCACTTCACCCTAATTATTGATGTAAATGATCTATGTCTATGCCGACCTGCAGATATGCAAGTTCTTAAAATTACACTTGCGTTTTAATCACACACATCGTAACATTCGTAACACTTTACCGTGTATAGGTATTGTTGTTGAATACCTAAATAATTTGGCACTGTGAAATCGTACGCGTAATGTTATTTGCATCAGTTGCAACTTCATACTGACAAGAACTTGGAATTTTTTATTGTTGTTTTTGTTTTTATTTATCGTTCCCACGGTTCATTTCAAAAGGAGTCATAAACACCTTTTGTAATTGCCGCAAGCACAAGCCAATGTTTACTCATTTTTTGCTTGTTTTTAACAGTATTTTTGTAAGTTAAATATGCCGACAAAAGAAACAAAGAAACATCATAAAAGCCGGCGAAAATTGAATCTATGAAGCGGAATCCTTTGTTTTCGTATTCAAAGAAACACCGCCTCGTGCGAATCGTGTGAAACATGCTTTTATTATACCGACAAACAAAAAACCGAAAAATAACTTTAGTTGAATTTTGCTAGCCTTTCGATTAGGTACTGAAATGGGAAGACGAGTTCAGTGTCCAAAATGTGTGAACTTAGTGTACACTCGATTTCGATTCACATTATCTAGTGCATGTGATTATGTTTGTATTATTCTTTTTTACTCCATCAATAGATTACATAATTGTAAATGTGCATTATGGTTTTGAAGAAAGAGATGTGGTTATAACTTTCGCAATACACACTATTTCTACTTGTCAGTTTTTTTTTGTTGAAATAATAAAAGTAATTTTACTTTATTATTTCATAACATATGAGTGTTGTGTATTGTTTGAATTACATACCTAATGACTTACTAGGGCAGACAATAAAATAAAACTTTCATGTGCTTGTTTGTGATTTTGTGAATGACTGTAAACATAGTGTGTAGACGTCTTATGCCTTCAGCCACGGCAATCAGCTAAGCGTTTCGGCCGGGCGGCGAGATACCTACATAGCAGTGACGGTGAAAGGTGGGTGATATATGAAAAAAATATTTTTTATATTTTGCTATATGTTCCTTGGGTAAAGTTGTTCAATATCACGGACTGGACCTACTGTTAAAATAGTTTCAGTATATTCTGTTAGACCTTATATAATGAAAAAAAAAGAGACATACATTTAAATAGAAGTACAGGGTTAACATACAATGTTGATAACAAAACAAGTTATGGAATTACATGAAACAAGAAAAGTAAAAATTTAAAGCTAACCGCATTTCTACAGAAAAAAAAACCACTCATTACCCCAATTTAGTTGTATGGAATGCCACCATATATTCCACCATTCACGCTGTTAAGACGATACACGGAGTCCAGTGCTGCCCCCATTTGAAATAAATTATTTGTAAGGAAACTGAGATATCATTTAAAATTTTGAGCTAGTAAAACCTAGATAACCCTACAAACTATTTTATGAACCACTGTTTACAGTTTAAAGTGAGAATGTTAGGCTTTAGTTTGTGAAAAACGGCCACTTTTGGCCACTTGCTCGCCACATTGCCACTTCGTAGGCATTCTAAATTGTATATAATTTCTTTAGATAGAATTGTTCAAAAACTTCTCAAGCCGCATGGATGAATACAAGTCATTCATTCCATTTCGCGTATTAGGGTTCGCTGTTTTACAAAACCGAGCTGTAATGCCAAACAGCTAGAGGTTTAGCGGATTATACCATTCAATTTCGACATATATATTTAGGGGGTATATTTGTAATCCCTTCACCTGTTGATAAAAATAAAACAATAGTTAAATAATTGACACCCGTTGGCAGTTAGGTATGCGCAAACGCCCGTTTACACATTGCAAGGCTTTTTGCGTGCAATTTAAAAAACCATCAATGATTTGTATGGTTGATGTTTTGTTTAGACCCTGCAAAGTCATCTATAGCTTTAATTTAATTGTATACAACAATCAAGAAACTTGCAGCGTATAAATAGACCTTTAGGGGTGACAGTTAAGCTTCCCTAACAGCATTCCCGCTGACCTTCTAAATCGACTGAAGCGTAGTCGGAAACTCCGACTAGTTATGTGAGCAAACCATATAAAAATAATTCGTTATAATGACTATCACTTACCATCGCTCTGCATCCAGCGATGCGCCAGCAGCGTTTGTAACGGAGGTCTTCGCTCGGGCAGCGGATCCAGCGCCCGCTGTAGCAGCGCTCGCGCATTCCCCTTCAGTTTGCTCCACACGCCACTGGTGACGTCACCGTTGCTCCACGACCCGAAGCGCGGGTCCGACACGTCCGCGCGCTGCCACGGCAACTCTGAAAGCACCAAACTACTTAGAAAACTTACGCTTAGACAGTCATGGTCATTTTTTTAAATTTTCAACTGAAAGGGAACAAAATGAAAGGGCTTTATGAGCTGATTCTAAAAATATACTACATCATTATATTTCAGTCACCTGTTTTATGAATAAACTCAAAACATACCAAGTTTGGGCTCCTGCAGGTAAAAAACGACTGAATGAATTTTTATAAAACATACGCCGAATGAATTGAAATATGCTCATATCTAACTTCATGGAAGCAATTTTGAAAATTTTAACATTTACTATTTTTTTTGGTCCCCAGATCCATGAGTTAGTATTTTTCTTATAAACTTATATGTATAATCGCAAAGTGTACTGGAATATGAAAAAGGGAAAAAGGGAGGGGGGCACACCCCTCTCACCCTTTACTGCGCCCTCTTATCAGTTAGAGTAGCTTTTATGGTACGCACTAACGAGTGTGGAACAAAGCTGCGTGAATATGAGGTGTTGGTATGGGGGTAGGGACATGGTGGTAGGATGAGACGGGTGTGGTCCCCCTCCCCTTTCCCTCTTTTCATGTTTCAATGCGATGAATGACACTTTGCGATTATACATATAAGTTTATAAGAAAAATACTAACGCATGGATATGGGGACCAAAAAAAAAATTAAAAAAAATAGTTAATGTTGAAATTTTCAAAATTGCTGCCATGACGATAGATATGCGTATATCTCAATTTATTTGGCGTATGATTTATAAAAATACATTCAGCCGTTTTCTATCTGCAGGAGCCCAAACTTGGTATGTTATGAAAATGTTTTTTGTTTTTTCAGAAAACAGGTGACTGAAATGTAATGATATAGTACATTTTTAGAATCAGCTCATAAAGCTCTTTCATTTGATACCCCACACGACTAGTATTAGACTTTTTTTTTTCCATACAAAAAAATGATTACGTCATAACCCCCCCGCTGCACATAAATTCAGGATGGCTCTCCTTCTTAAATCCATATTTGAGTCGTAAGGATTAACTCAGCCAAAGGAAATCTCTTGATCACCAATCGCTGTATTTTTTAGCCGAACACACGCTACTGAATTGTTATTTGTTTGTTCGCGCGTTCGTACGAGTAAAATTAGCGTGAACTTGCGATGATCGCTTATTAGTATTCTATTAGGACAACGCCTTATTATACGACTCGGGATCAAATTAAACCTGTGCTATCTCAGACAGACTGACAAGTTTGCTAATAGAAGTTTCGTGGCGGGAAGCTCGCGCCGCGGCCCCTAACTTCGGTACCATAACTTTAGGGATAGGAAACGCCTACAGCTAGGATACCAAAGACAAGAGCACGCGGCATCCGTCCTCTCATCTTCGTTCTTGATTCTTCTTTAGTTTCTTGCATCTGGTTCTTCTGGCAATTTTTCGTCGCAACTAACTAGAGCTTTACAGGCACGATTTCACATTAATTTAATGCACTTTGAAGACAATAAAATCCAACTGTACCATTAGGTTATGGTAAGATCAAAGTAAACTGTAAACACGAGAACATTTTTATATCTCGTCCTTATTTAAAAAATCTATAAAACATTTAAAGTTACCATTTACCTACTTCCACCTATCTATCTATAATTTAAGAACTACGTGCTTGTCGGCGGAGTAGTTTCCATGTCTCCCTCTCCCGAGCCATTTTTCTGACCTCCCATATTCGTATATGGGAGGTGAGAAAAGGGCGTCAACTTTCTCCTTTAGTTGATCTATAAATCTTTGGTCATCTTGTACGACACGATCAATTCATTAAAAACACAATAGAAGGTAAAATATAAGCAAGAAGAGGAAAGGGAAGACCAAGAAGAGCATTTATAGACCACTTCCACCTACCATACCTTATTATTATTAGTATAACAGTTCACTGCTGGACTAAAGGCCTCTCCCAATAAAAGGAGGAAACGGCCGGTGATCGCTCAGCCGTAGCTGATACAAAGTTGTCGCACAAATGACATCGCTGCCGATATCAATCTCAGTTATCTTACGTCCCTCAGTCGCCTCTTACAACTGAGAAAGGAATAAATTGTATTCTACTCAACAGTCACCAACAGGGCCGGATTAACCATGTCGGGGCCCCTAGGCAATACATGACTGGAGGCCCACAAAGCCTGATTAACTAGGGGCCCTGGAACCCAACGCCGGCGCTAGAGCAGATAGGAGGGAGTTAAAGAAAATGCTTGGTTTTGGGTAACAAGCTGGACTGGCGTCCCTGGAAAAATAAAGGATAATGGCTCGCCAAAACAAAAAGCCGTTGGGTAATCGACGTAGGCCCCTAGGCAGTTCTTAATGGCTAATCCGGCCCTGGCCACCACACGGCAATAAGTTGAGAGCACTGACCGCCGGCCAGCATGGCGAGCAGCACGACGCCGGCGGCCCACAGGTCGGCGGGCGGCGCGCGGTAGGCCCGGCGGCCGGCCGCCAGCACCTCGGGCGCCGCGTACGGCACGGTGCCGCACACGCGCGACAGCAGCCGCTCGCGCGACCCGTGCCTGCCGCAACCCCACACCGCACACTTGAATCACACAACACAATGTAAACGATCCCGAGCGGACGATGTCCACTAGCTCTTCGCTACTACATTTGCAATTGGGTATTTTGGAGGGTAAAAATAAATTATTTGGTACTGTTAATAGAATAAAACGTCACAAAATAATGCCACTTGTCATTGATCACATCCACTTTGAACGTGATTTTAGATTTATTAATGCAGAAAAACGGATATTAGGAGCCCTATTTGACTCCAAGGAACTATGACGTCATAAATCGATATTTCATACAAATCCCATAGAAAATGTTTGTTTTTGTCGTTAAGAAAAAAGTATCTGATTTGACTTGTTGCAAAAAAGCGTATTAGGCTTGAAACTACGCCAAGCGGACGCCACGGACGGTTTCAGTCCGTCTCTGTCACAAACTCTACGTGCAACAGAGACACGTGACCCGCGACGGTTTCAGCTATCTCTATCGCACGTAGGGTTTGTGACAGAGACGGACTAAATTCGTCCAGGGCGTCTGCTTGACGTAGTTTCAAGCCTTATGGATGTGGAATGGGTTAAAAATTAATTATTTTGTACTGATAAGAAAACAAAATGTCACAAAATTATGTCACTTGTCATTGATCACATGCATTTTGAACATGATTTCAGATTTATTAATGCAGAAAAACTGATATGGGTGTCCTTGTCTCATTCAAAAGCGAAAGCTATATGGTAACAAAGCATTTGACGGGTTAAGAGCGCTATTTGACTCCAAGACTAAGAAAAAAAGTATCTGATTTGACTTGTTGGACACTAGCAGATAGTCAAAATAAGTGATAGGTACCTAAAGAGAGTAGCCATGCCGAAGTCCGATATCTTGAGCATATCATTGTGGTCGAGCAGCAGGTTCTCGGGCTTGATGTCGCGGTGCGCGACGCCGCGCCCATGCAGGTACTGCAGCCCCTCCAGCAGCTGCCGCCAGTAGCGCCGCGCCAGCGCCGCACTCATGCCCACGTCCGGCTCTAACAGGTTACAAATACACAACAGGTTAAGACGTGATCCCGAAAGGGGCACAGAGCCTAGAACTGTCACGCCACGTTAACCCTAGAGTGAGCGCGTTATTAGCATTTACATATATTCTTAAATAATTTTACCAGCTAGAAATGCTCGCACATATTGAAACCGTTTGTTTCAGTCATATTTTTCATTACAGTAAGGGAGAGCGAGACATCCGTATAGCATCAGGCCTCGGCCGGTACAATATACACACGGGCGATGCGCGCGTTTGAGTGGACGTTTTATGCTCGAAATTATATTTTAGCTATTTTCTTACAATATTTGTATACATGCCTCTAATTTTGTGTTGAACGTTTGAACTGCGCATCCGTACGCTAGTACGGTCGAATTTACTACATGATTTCGAAAGCCGTATGCCCGATGGCTGGTTCACCGAAACCGTTGGCTCGAGCCTCCGGGTTGCCGATGTTTCATGTCATCGATGTACCACAGCTTCGACTGGTCATTGGTTCGAGTATTCGTTTGACCGAAGAGCCATTGGCGATGGTCATGCCTTTCGAGTGTCTATTGCCTCGACGTGCCAGCAAGTCAAGAGCTATTTTATATCCTAAAAAAATGGCCAGATTTTCCGCTGTGTTCAAACATCCAGAAAACAATAATATATAAAAAAATTAAAACATAGGAACACCGCTCAAGTCTTTGTTAATTCGTAATTTAAAAAAGCGGCCAAGTGCGAGTCGGACTCGCCCATGAAGGGCTCCGTAGCAGCAAGTAACATAATATAAAAGTTCTAAAGGTAAATTGCGGTTTACGATTTATGACGTATTAAAAAATAACTATCTATGATACCGAGACCGCTATAGTTTTAATTGTAATCAAGTCCCGTTGGCACCCTTTGGGTATGGAACCTTAAAAAAATAATTAAACGACGTCAAAAATCAACGCAATCAGTAAGCAGCTTACCAATCTTATCGAAGAGTTCGCCGCCCTGCGCGTACTCGAGGAACATGTAGTGCTGGTTGTTGTGCGTGCGCTCACCGAGGCAGCGCAGCACGTGCGGATGCCGCAGCGCGCGGTGCAGCGCAGCCTCGCGGGCCGCCTCAGCTCCGCCGCGCAACACCTTCAACGCCACCGCAGCGCCGCTGCGCGCGTGCACCAATAGACGGACCCTGCCATCATACGACTTAACCGTTACATATACATACCAGGTCCGGATCTAGGGAGGAGGGCAAACCGGCATATTCAGGGGGCCGCCAAAATCGTCGAATATTTGTACCCCCTCGTACTTCCGCCCACCGCGGTTCACAATGAGGCGGCGGCGTTTAGTTAGAGCAGGCAAACTTTCGAGATATAAAGACAATGCTTTCGAGACTCCTATTTGCGCCCGGATCTAAGGGGGGCAAACCGGGGCACGTGCTTCGGGTGGTAGTTTCAGGGGGCGCCAAAATCGTCTCGATCGAGACTCTTTGCGAGAAATATTTAGGACGCCATATTTAAATTTTGCCCCTCTTAAATAAAAGTTTAGATCCGGTACTGATACATACGTACATACAAATTACTAATCACGTCTTTAGTAGTCTAATCGTTTAATTAGCTAACATACCGTGAACGTGCCAACCAAGGCGGCATCGCCTCTTTCAAAAACGTGGTCTTTGATCGTAGTATACTCGTTCACACCATTTCAGCAAATAACTAATAGGTACTTTTACAGCTTTTTTTTGATGGTGATTAAAAATGACAATATAATCTGAGAATAGGACGAAAAGGGAGGAATAAAATACTTACTCGTAGTAGTACTTATGTTACTAAAATTCTCAAATATAGTCTACGCTACGCGATATTCCTAAACTTTGTACTTCCCCAGACAAAGAATAATTTTATTCATAAACTAATTCCACTTGCAGAGCGCTCTTCACAGTTTATTACCCCATGGGATCGTCCTCATGTGAGGCTTGAAAGATGAGGGTTTTTTCTATGTCCTAGCTATTTATGTCCCATTGTTGAGCCAAAGCCTCCGCTCTCTTTTTCCAAACATCTCTCAGTCTTTTATATGTACTCAAGTGTATTTATATTTTCGTTGAACGCGCGTTTTAACCGAAAAGCGGCACGTGACCTTCAATCACCGTTGCCAGGCAACGATTTCATGTTCACAAATTTATGTTTTTTACATGATTACTTCTCGTCTTCCTTTGTTACGCTAGTTAGAAACAATCGGCAACTTCTTAATTGACTGACAAAAAGAAAACTTCAGCACGCATCACTAGGGGAAGGGGAGGCAATAATACATATTTTCAAAAATCAGAATTATGTGATTAATGGACGACCCCCATGCGTCGAATTAGATATTTTACTGGGTCGAAAATAACTTATTTGGTACTGTTAATAGAATATAACGTCACAAAATAATGCCACTTGTCAATGATCACGTTCAAAGTGTGAACGTGATTTTAGATTTATTAATGTGTCGAAGTTGAATGGTATAAACCACTAATTTACGAAACCTCTAGTTGTTTGGCATTACAGCTCGGTTTTGTTAAAAAGCCGAATATCGTTCAGCTGGACTGTCTAAGGTTGCGCAACGTGTTACGTTAATTTAAACCGCTAACTACGTTTCCAAACGGGTAGCGGTTTTGTGAAACTGTAGCGGTAATCCGCTGTTTGACGAAACCGTTAAACAATCCAACTGCGACACATGCATGATAAAGATTTGGTGTAGGGTTACCATAATGAAATATAACTGGGTTTCTATTAGAATACAGATTTTTTTCGACATCGAATTTCATTTCCCAGACAACTATTCCACGATTTTTATTGCTATAGGTTTTCCCTAACCTAGTAAAATGGATAGAACTTTTCTAGCACTCGCCGGCCGCTACCGCGGAACGCTCGCTCGGCTCGTGCGTGTGTTGGTCGCAGTTCTAACCTAACCTATAGGTTTGTGCTAACCTAGTAAAATGAATTTCCTAGCACTCGCCGGCCGCTGCCGCGGCACGCTCGCTCGCCATTGCTACGTCGTAGGCATTCTAGATTGTATATAATTTCTTTAGATAGAATTGTTCAACAACTTCTCTAGCCGCATGGATAAATACAAGTCGTTCATTTCATCCCGCGTATTAGAGTTCGCTGTTTTACAAAACCGAGCTGTAATGCCAAACAGCTAGAGGTTTAGTGAATTAGCGAATTATACCATTCACCTGCGACAAATGCACAAAAACGGATATTAAGAGCGCTATTCGACTCCAAGGAACTATGACGTCATAGTTCGATATTTCATACAAATCCCATAGAAAATGTTTGTTTTTGACTTTAAGAAAAAAGTATCTGATTTGACTTGTTGCAAGCTAGCGTATTGGCGAACACTTGTTGCGTGCCTCAAGGCTCAATAAAAATTGAGCCTAATTTCCAGCGGATAACAGAGAAACAACGGGACATTATTATTTTATACCTACAATGAAATATCCTAACATCATGTCGGTAACATAATGTGTTTTAACATCCCACACCCCGACCATCAATAGTAATCAATATTACAGTGTAGGTACTTTTTACTTGTCAAATGTTCAAAGTAAATTAGTAGGTATTTTTTCACCATTTCATATTTCATTATTTAATTTGAGTACTCAATTACTGCATCTTGCTTGAATGCCTAAAAAGCCCTTTAAAAACTACTACTACTTTAGGTACTAGCCTACGTACTAGCTATACCTATTATCGTTTATATAAAAAAAATCATTCATCGCGTGTTTTTGCATTACATTATTAGGTATATCAATAAATCATTTAACAAGACCACAGGCAAGAATAAACAAAAAAATGTGCTCAATCAAAGAATATTGTAGATATAGATAGATAATCAAAGAGAACCTCATTCAAAAATAAAACCACACACACAGATAAGAAGGCGTAGACTATAGCGCCTCTTTCATCAATGGTTAAAAGTTAAAACAGACCAAACTCCGTACTAAAATCACGCTGGTGTCGATGATCCAATGATAAAATTTCTATGGGACCAATCTTGAAGAAGGTATATTACCTACTTCAGTTAAAAAATACTTTTGATATCATACTTTTTTTTAAGTGGGTTATAAAGGGAAGAAGACAATGATCGGAATACGGATATTTTTGTATGTATTTATGTATATGTAGGTATATATAGAACGGTGTACTTATAGATATTAATCCGCTAGTTTCGAACAAGTCAAATCAGATAACTTTTCCTTATCGTCAAAACAATTTTTTTTTATGGGATTCGTATGAAATATCGGACTGTGACGTCTCTTCTTGAAGTATAATTAAATTTTTAACAAAAAAAAACAACAGACTTCAATTTTTTTAAGGAGTTTCTTCCATATCTCCAAAGTTCTTCATCATATCTTCTCCACATTAAAATGGGACCAACTTGGTAGTAAAGGCTTTCAAATAAAAAAAAGAATCATCAAAATCGGTTCACAATTGGCGAAGATATCGCGTAACATACATTTAAAAAAAAAACAGTCTAATTGATAACCTCCTCCTTTTTTGCAGTCGGTTAAAAATACCTATCACTCTTAATAACAGTTTTTCTGCATTAAAAAATCTATAATCGCGTTCAAAATGGATGTGATCAATGTCAAGTGACATTAGTTTGTCACTTTTCAGTACAAAATAATTGATTTTTAACCCAGTCTACATCCCTATTCTGTGGTATGGTATCTAATCTAATGCTAAAATTCGTCAACAGTTTAGTTAGAGCGTACCTAATAAGCTCTACAACTCTTATACTTCGACAATCAGGTGTTAAAAATAAATAAAAAATATGCAAAGCAGGCTGCCTAGCAGCCGATCGAGGAAGACAACTTTGTTATAACTTTTCTATAGGATTGGATTCGGCGGCGGCGGCGTCGGCGGCGCGACGGTGGCAGTGACCGCACGAGGTGGTTAAACTTTCAAGGATGGCCCGATTTCGCAACATCCATTTTTTTCTTGCCGAATTGCAGCGATCTAGTTCCGTGTTCGTGTATGAAGTTGGCGGGATTTGATTTGACAGTGGTGGCGCAACGCGCGGGGACGTTCAGTTCAGACCCAGGACGTTTTGGATGTTAGTATGTTTGTTTTTCAATCACGCAAAAACAACTGAATTGATTGGAATAAAATTTGGCATGTAGCTTAATTACCTTATTTATCCCGGAAATATTCTCAAAAAACGAACTGCCAATTACCAAGCGCGCAACGCCGCGGGTAACAGCTAGTTTGAAATAAATTATTTGATCGAACATAAGATGAAAAAAAAATATATATTTATTTATACCAAAGTCGAAATGCCGCACGTTGTCAGTTCTCGTTGGTAAGATAACAATAAGTTTACGAGAAATTTAAAAAAAATCTTCAGTGGCCGAAAGTCAACAGGTATGGCGACAACAAGTTTCAGTAGCAAAGATTTTAAACATCTATTATTTTTTATTTATATTTATTTTATTTTAAACATCTATTATTTTTTATTTATATTTATTTTGTGTAAGTTTCATACTATGGTGATGTTACATGCATTCTCCATCATTGAACCGTAGCAGGTATAATGTAACAATGACTTAAATGAATAAAACTGTTTTATGTATTTAAGGGTACAACTGTTATATATAATCACTATTTTACGTTTAGGCTCATGCTAAAAATACCAATTAAGTTTTTTTTTAGATACTTAGTTTTACTTTAGTTATTATTTATTATTACTTTAAAACTATATCCTAATGTTATAATAAAGGCCAGTAAGTATAAAATTAATCAATCAATATGGTGGGAATACACAAATACTTAAGGCCATACCTGAATTTTCCGGGGTCCAGTGCTGCCCTCATTTAAAATAAATCATTTTAAAGAAAACGGAGACATCATTTAAAATTTTGCTACTACCAAAGCCTAGATAACCCATCAAAGTGTTTTATGAAGTACTGTTTACAGTTTAAAGTGAGAACGTTAAGCTTCACTACGCACATTGGCGAAAAACGGCCACTTTTGGCAAATGTGCGTAGTAAAGCTTAACGTTCTCATTATAAACTGTAAACAGAAGTAGCAAAATTTTAAATAATGTCTCTGTTTTCTTTGAAATGGTTTATTTTAAATGGGGTCAGCACTGGACCCCGGAAAATTCAGGTACAGCCTTAAGAATAAGAATCAATTAAAGATAATAAAATAGGTAAGTACATAAACGAAAGCTAAAAAACCTAAATATAATTAATTAGTATAAAATTATAGAAATTAAATATACCGATTCAGAATAAAATCATAAAAATAAAGTAACTAACTACTAAATACATTATATATACCAAAGATTTTTAAAATGTAAATCATAATAATATTTTTTAGGTATTTATCATATGTGGCAAAATATGTATATGCAGTAATACTTACATTAATATATGCAGTAATATCACAGATTCCATATTATGTATACAAGGTGTAACAAAATATACTGAAACTATTTAAAGGGTGGATTTAGTCCTTGATACGGAAAAACTTTCCTCAAGAAACATAACTATATCGAAATATAAAAATAATTTTTGACCTCCCATACTAGTTGACCGATCAGCTGATCACAGTTTGTTACATACAAAAATTATTGTTTATATTTTGATATATTATGCTCCTTTGGGAAAGTTCAGTATTATGGACTGAATTCAATCTTAAAATAGTTTCAGTATATTTTGTTACACGTTTGTATAACACACACCAACATACTTTTTTTTAGCCATTCTGGTCCCATAGTTGGACAAAAGCCTCCCCTTTTTGTTTCCAATTACAACATACTATCACGTCTTAATACCAAACGGGTAGACATAGCCTGAGGCCATAAGACCTGGTCACAGGCCACTTAGTGGGATGTATGGGGGTGGGATGGATGGTGGGCATGAAGGTGGTAAAATGGAATTTAAATAGTGATGGTTTGCAATTTTCATCCATCACCTATTCACATGATTCATATTACCTTCTATTCCCTCAATTGGCTTTTATAATCTGCATCAGAAGATAAGCAGCTGGTATGTATGTATGTATGGAATTTTTCATGCTGGTCTGAAAGAAAAGAAAAAAACTTAGAATGTTCTAAGTTTTTTTCTTTTCTTTCAGACCAGCATGAAAAATTCTATACATACATACATACTGTCACGCCTGTTTCCCACAGGGGTAGGCAGGCACTAAGGACCTCCACTTGCTAAAATCCTGACAGACCTCTTTCGCTTCATCTACACTCATCAACCTCTTCATACATGCCCTTCAGTAAGATTCCATAAGATACATAATACGGCTATGAATATGCTGTTCTGGTGTTAAGTAGTTTAGATGCATTGCAAACCGAAATTTTATTGCTGGCTTGCAGTTCACTTGGCTTAGTAAGTAAGGTACCTATGTTGAATTTAAAGAATTACAGTGTGCAATACCTACATAAAGCTGCATTTTTTATCAGCAAAAGAAAAGTGTCGTCTTTCCAGCCAGCCCTATTAAAAGTTCTATTAGGTAGATATAATAAGTAGGTATGGTAATTATTGCATAGCCTAGTGATCAAAGGGACAATCGAATTTTAGTGCTGCTTTCTTTCAACTGTAGGTAATAATTACTTATGTTTTGTACATAAATTTACAGTGTACTATGATAATTATATTTCGTTAATTTCTTACCAGTACCTACCTACACATACAAATAGAAAAAATCATATAAAAAGTACTCACTCTCCATAAGCGCCTTCGCCGAGCACCTGCGCGACCAGCCAGCCCTCCACGAACTCGCCGCCGGCCGCAGACATCGTCAGCTGCAGCTCCTGCAACACACCGCAGCGTCACAATCATCTCGCGATAATAGACCTCGCCGGCATCGCCGGTCGCCGCCCAACAACCACGCCGAGCGATACCTATCATTCAATGTTTTACTTTCCAACTACCATTATAATACGTAGAATAATATTATATTAAATAGTCCACATTAATTGAACACTTAAAGTCCAGAATATTATAAAAACCATGTAAATAGGCAATATAAACCTTTTTAAATGGCGGAAGGCACGTGGAGATTCGTGAACAAAGCGAACGCCGATGTCGGTTTAGCAATTGGTAGTCGATAGCTCTACATTTCTTCAGATCTTCGTTTGATAAGAATTATTATCTCACAAGTAGTCAAAAAGCCCAATTGAAACATTTCATGTAATCAAGAAAAATACGAAAGCCAATAATATTCATTAAATTTTGCACTAACCTTCTCAAAATCCAGAGCACCATTTTGCCATTTTCTTTCTTTGACACGTTCCGTTCGTTCCTTCCATCTGAATTTGTATGTTGTTTGGTTTGTAGATGTACATATTTTGCGCTGTATTGATCGATGACTATAGATATGAAACGAAACGTGTTAACCCGAACCATATCCGAAGACCAATGCACAGGTGAAGACGAGCAGACCGCAGCAGTATTGCCAGTATTTCGAGTATTTCTGTTTCTGTCTTAGATCATTTAGTTTCTGTGACTGTGTGTGTGTGTGCCCAGTCAGTGACCATAAAATAAAAATATAGTAGGTACCTGGTTCTCTGTGAGTTCTGTCTGACACTTCTCACTTCTGTCTGTTTGTCTGTCTGCCTATGGTTCTGTCTGTGACCGCGTGGCCACGAATATTGGCGAGTCTGGCGAGTGCGAGTGCTGGTGCGTGCGAATGTACGTCTGCGGGTGCGTCAGGTGCGTGCGATACGACCTCAGATCAGACCAATGATCCTAGGATAGGATAGGTAGGGTAGGATAGATACTAATAGGATCATTGGTGTAGGGATCATCATATCACTCAGACACAGGTAGTAGTCCACTGCTGGACATAGGCTTCGCCCAAGGATTTCCAAAATGACCGATCGAAAGCGGCCTGCATCCAGCGTTTCCCTGCCACCTTGTTCAGGTCATCCGACCACCTAGCAGGTGGGACGGGTGTCCTACGCTGCGCTTGCCGGTACGTGGCCGCCATTCGAAAACCTTTCTGCCCCATCAGTTCTTCGCACTATGTGCCACGCGTCTGTGAGTTCTTCTACGAACCTCCTCATTTCTGATTCGATCACGTAAAGAAACACCTAGCATAGCCTTCTCCATAGCCCGTTAGCGACCTCGAGCTTTCTTATAAGAGAGACCCATAGTAAGGGACCACGTTTCAGAGCCATATGTCATCATTGGTAGTAGGTAAGGTAACACACATTGATTAAGTACTTTCATCTTGAGGCACTGAGTTATTTTGGACGAGAAGACACTGCGTAACTTCTCGAACGCTGCCCAGCCGAGTTGGATTCGTTGAAAGACCTCTTCCTCGAAGCTGGAACTTCCTGCCTGGATCAATTGACCCAGGTAGATATACTGGTCTACAACTTCTAGACTACATTACACGCTCAGTTTGGCATCAGTTCAGGGTTCAGGCAGGTCTCGATCCCGATCCCGATTTCAAAAATAGTACTCCTGTTGCGTGTATGTGGCAGATTAGTTATTTTCCTGGTCACACTGTAACAAACTGTCAAGTGTCATATTTCAATTTCTTGTCAACAACAGAAATTGTGAATCATTTCATTTGTGAATAGATTTTTTATGGCTGAGAATTTCCACTGGATCTATTTAAATTAATTATTGTTTACCTAAAAATATAAAATGGTTAGCGAGTTATATTTTAGTTGTAATATTTGGAAAAATCGTGTATTATTTTAATATTTTCTTTTGTTTTAGGCTGGTTATTCGGAAGACCAGTTGGCAGGTAAATAATATAATTTTACATTAATGAAAATGCAATGATTTATTAAGTTGAACAACACATTGCTTTGTCCGAACGTTAACACGCGACTCTCAAACGAGTAGTGAGAGATCTTACCATAAGTGATTACTGTGCGTACACACACAGTAGGTGTGTCGCGGAATGAGTCATGCATGTCATGTCAATCAACGTGTTTTCCAAAAGCGGAGGCTATTGCAAGCGCCCTAGTTTCCTTATTTGGTGGCGTTTTAAGCTATTCTGGTGGTGGGTCGGTGGCGGCCGGTTGCAGTGCACCGCGGAACACGAGTCGAAATGTTCGTGTACGAGCCACCCACCAAGCTGAAGCTCTCATCCGTCGAAGGTGTGCTTTAGATCCCTTAAATTAGTCTTTAATAATACTTACTCTAAAGGAACACTCAAGTTATGTGGTGATTTATAAAACAACTTGTATTAAAGTAAATTAATTGTGACATACATAAGCAGGTGGTCATTTGTGTCAGGGTTTCTCACATAGAAATTATTGTGATGAAATGGGATTATTTTATGTTTTCTATCTTTTACGCTGGAATAAAAGTTACAATGTTAGCTGTTTCTCTTCCCAGCAGATTGTTATGTCAGTACGTGATTCTGCTAGCACCCACCAGTGCCATCTTTTGCTATACTACTTATGTACTTTCACCCCAGTGCTATTTTCATCTTATGCTATACTATTTTTCTCCTACATGCTCATCATTATGTTGAAGGCCACAGCCTGGCCAAACTATTTATCCTGTAAAGGATATAGACATGACTATGGTCATTTTCCAGTTTATTTGCTACCTAACTTTTTAAAGCTAATTAACATGCATTAATACACTTTTTAAAAAGCAATTGTTTATTAGGCAGAGAACAAAACAATACACTAACGTCGTTTTTTTTTTACATTTGGTGTTAATTTTGTTTTTAAGCAAGTGGAGAAAAGGTGGTGAAGTTGGAAATTAGGTAGTGAAAAAAATTGGAGAATGGCCGATTGATATATGTATGAACATGTATGCATGTCAAAATCACCCTGTATATCAGTTGTGTAAGAATGGCAGGATAGTGACTAACATTTTTTAATTCCAGAGTTCCAGGAGGCGTTCCAACTGTTTGACTCTCGTGGAGATGGCAAGATACATGTGGCGCAGATCGGGGATGCCCTAAGGGCTCTCGGACAGAACCCCACTGAGTCAGATGTGAAGAAGTGCACTCTCCACCTGAAGCAGGATGAAAGAATATCCTTTGAAGTGTTTCTTCCCATTTACCAAGTAATATGTCACATATATAAAAAATATTATAAGGTTTTTGTTGCATTGGTGACACTTACACTTTGTGGGACACTTAAATTCAAATTATCTTTATTATCATAGGATATTTATAATATCTCTTAATAATAGTCACTTTATTTTGTTTTTCACAAATGTTGACGTCAAATCGCTACTTACAGCTAAGTTTACTGCCGCTTCCTAGGCTCTAATGCAAAACCAGACCAGATATAAATAAAACTAGTTTTTCATCTTAAATAGTGTCTTGGAAAGCTTTCATTCCCTTGATTGACTTCTAAAATCTGTTTAGGAGGGGAAGTAACTGATACATTAATTTTTTTCAAAGGCCAGCAATCAAATACCTACACCAACCTTTGATTGCAACTTGTTAGGAATAAAGAAGCAACAAAGCCAATGGTAAAATTATTCCCAAAAATAAATTGCATTTTGTATGTGTTGTAGGCAATATCCAAAGCGCGTAGTGGAGACACAGCTAACGACTTCATTGAGGGCTTGCGCCATTTCGACAAGGACGGCAATGGGTTCATTTCGTCCGCTGAGCTGCGTCATCTGCTGTCCACGCTGGGAGAGAAACTGAGCGACGATGAGGTTGGTACAGCATTGTAATATTTCTTTGTTTTCTTTCTTATCAGTTATAGCTAACACTGGTGTCAGACTTTTAGAAGAAATAAAAGTAATTTATTTGGTGCAGTATTTTAAAATATATAAGTACAAATCACACTGACTGAGCTAGCCCTAAAGTAAGTTTTAAACTTGTATTATGGGATACTAACTTAATGATACTATATTTTATAATAAATTTATGGCTATAGTTTTACTTACAGCCATGGCAAGTTGTAAAATGGCCTTTTTCAAATTGTCCTGACCCAAGACCCACAACAATTTTAAAAAGGCCATTTTCCAACTTGCCCTGGCTGTAAGTGAAACTATAGCCACACAAATGTATTTATTATAAAATATAGTATCGTTGCTAGTATCCCATAACACATATACTTTTTGAGCTGACATAGCTCAAAGCTCTAGTGAAAACAGTACCTAATTTTTAAACACTAGTGGACTAGTTTGAAAGTTTCCTATGTATGAACTGGGCTTCTTTTGGTGTATCTTCCCAACAGTGGTCGTTCCGAAACGCTAGTAGTTTGTAGCTTTTGCACTAGAAATAATTAAATGGGTGTTTTATCTATATATGTACCTATTTATTATAAAATAGTATCATTGAGTTAGTATCCCATTATTAACTCAAGTTTTAACATACTTTGGGACTGGCTCAATCCTCAATCTGTGTGATTTGTCCCAAATATGTTTGTCGAAAGAGTTTATAATGTAAGATGAGTACGAATGTGTAGCTAGCTGGCACGTAATTTGAATGTAGAATGTGGTTTTGTTTTATGAGAAATGACGACGTTTTATTTTAATAATATACTTACGAAGTTTACGGTCTTCCGTTGTTTTCTCTCAGCCCCAATCCCACATATATTTATCAGGGTACGGTGTTTCGGAAGGCACGTTAAGCTTAGGTGGCAGTCTTTAAGTGCCGCGGCCAGCGACCGTGTGCGGCCGCGTTTTGTGGTTGTGGCCGGTGGTCCGTATGCGGCGATACTTAGAGACTACCTGAAATGATAGCCGGGACCGCCTTAATGTGCCTTCCGAAACACAGTACCGTGATTAAGGGTTGGCGCTGTGCCTAGGGGTCCCCGAAATAAATAAATAAATAGGGACAAATCACACAGATTGAGCTAGCCCAAAGTAAGTTAATACGCTGTGTCATATACCTTTGGGCTGCTTGAGAAATCCGACACCATTGTTGACTGCTTAGGGTCAGATCACACCGAGACGCGATGCGACGTGGTGCGCACTTTTAAAGAAATGTTGAACTTGTTTACTAGGCAAAAAGAGTGAGATTTCAGTGACAGCTCATTACGCCGCGCGACGCACCGCTGCACAGCGCAGCGAAACGGACTGTCACTGAAATTAGTATCTTTTTGTGTGTAAGCACACAACAAACAGATAAGGTCACTCCATGACGTGTGCAGGTGGAGCAGTTGCTGCAAGGCCAAGAGGACTCGCAGGGCAACATCAACTACGAGAACTTCGTGCACCTCATCATGCAGGGCTGAGTGCTGATCGCTGGGCAAAGCGGATTCGCACCCACACGTTAATTGAAACTTCTCTCTTTTCTCCTCATCATCATTTTCAGCCCGCAGCCACAGAAGACAGTGAGAGTATTATATACAGAACGGAATCTCCTAAGGTCCTGCGCAATATGCGTCCCCGTTCCCCGTCCCCACACCTCACCCCCACAAACATTTTAAATGTACATTTCTAAAACATGTTTCTAGTAATTTCAATTAACGTTCCGATGTGCGCTCGCTTTGCTAAGCAACGCCGTTACGCCCGCCTCACGCATTTATCATAATAGGAAACATCAGCTCGACTATTATGTATTCAATACCCAATAATTCCCATATGATGTATTCCAAAATTGTTATAAGTATTAGTAAATAGTTAATCGTATTTCAACATTTCCAACTTTTCATGAGCCATGGCCGCCTCAGTAATTTAATAGTTTTTTTTTTTGAGTCCACAGAATTCATTTGACAAAGATATCCTGCGTCTGTGAAAGAGATAGCATTTGTTCCAATATTCAGCATTATGTTAAGTAAGTAAGTAAATTCTTTATTGTACAAAAGAGACAGTTGAAATACAATAAAATATAGTACAAAGGCGAACTTATCCGACTATAAGATCGCCTTTGTACTGTCTCGTCATCAGGTCTTTTTTGTAATCTCCACTACAGGAGCATGACTCCCTCTGTACTACTAAAGCCATTGGCCAGAGCAGCCAGAGAATGGCCTACACTCTAACGCTAGCCAGACGGGTTGGAGAGGTCACATTGATGCTTAGCTTGTATATCCATGGAAAGACCTGTGGGTGGTCCTATTCCACTCTGCCGATGCCGGAAGCCGCACGGCTTTGTTCTGTCTAATGGTACTTAATTTCTGAATAAAAAAATTGCCTACAGACAAGCATGTGGAAAGTTGAAACTATTTTTGACGTTTGCCTCAATAGTCTAACAGAAACATTGCTATTCTTGCACGAAAAGTTGGAAATGCGTAAATAAGGAACATTAGTTAAGTATTTAACGCATTGTACAGCTATGTACAACTGAGTATAATAATTAATAACATTGGATCTAAGAAATAATTCTTTTATATAATATTTTATTTCAAATTGTCTTTTATTCTGTCCTATCAATAGATTTATTTCTTGCTGTCATAAGTCGGAATGGGATCGGTGGTCTGCATGCAGATATGCAAAAGTTAGAACCGCTTCGTCGCAGGGACATTCCCTTTCGCAAAATGTCACCTAGTCGCAAAATGACCCCTTCCTCAAAAATTCAATTTTGCATAAAATGTTCTATGAAAATCGAAAAATTTATGTGAAATAGTCAAAGTAGATATGTATTAGGGTTTATCAATGTTTCTTATAACAACGATCATCGTTAAAAAAATCGGTATTGTTCATACTTGTATTATTAATCTATTAAACAAAACAGGTTTTCTTATTAGATAAATTTGCATTTTTTTCTTTGCTATTTATCATCATCATTTCAGCCGCATAACGTCCACTGCTGGACATAGGCATCAATGTCCCAAGGATTTCCAAAATGACCGATCTAGAGCGGCCTGCGTCCAGCGCTTTCCAACCACCTTGGTCAGATCGTCTGACCTGACCTTGTAGATGGTCCTACGCTTCGCTTGCCAGTACGTGGTTCGTCGCGCTTAGCTATTCATCATGTCCCAATATTAGGCAAAAGCCTCCCCTCTGTTTTTCCGAGAATCTCGGTCTTTAGATTTTATTCTCGTCTTTTTCATAGTAAGGTCCTTTTGACTTATAGTTTCGATTTTCGTAGAACATTTTATACAAAATGGAAATGTTGAGCTAGGGGGTCATTTTGCTGAATGGGGACATTTTGCAAAAGGGACATTCTACGAAAGAGACTTTTAAAGAAAGAGACATTTTGCGACGAAGCGGTTTGCAGTAACAAAATACTCTGTCCGTCAAGCGCGTCCTCTGCGCTTTTTCATCGCGTTTTGGCAGATTTTACACGTTTTTTGCCGCAAACGTTTGTATCGATACAAACGCATTTGAAACGAACTCATCTGTAGTAAAGGTTAAATCGTGCCGGTTTCCTTGCGTTTGCGGTTTCCTTGCGTTGCTGAGCATTCAACTTGCGTTTGTATCGATCACAGACCATGGATCAAGATAGACACAGCCTCTGTATGAATTTGCGTGTCGATCTAAAGTCAAATTGACTTCATTTAGGGTCGTCACTTTTATTCCGTGTATGTCTATTCATTAGATCGGACATTCTCTACTGTAAAATACCTAAATCTGCCGTTTTGAGCCGTAGAAACTCGTCGAAAAACGGTGAAGGAAGTTATAAAAAGTTTCCTTCCGTTTGTAAGTCAATTTCTTATTAAATATTTGTATGAAAATTGGCACGCCAGGTTTAATACTAATTGAAGTATTTTCTTTATCTAGTAGTATTTATACAGATCTGTGGTATCGATACAAACGAGCGTAAAAAAACGTCGTGTGGTAGGACCCTTAGATATTTTAGGTACCTACATAGTACATACCAAGGTACTTTTTAATTTAAATAAAACTCAGGTACCCATACTTTTCTCACTTTATTAATTTAAATAATTTAAAATTTGCTAACCATAACGATTTATCTAAGTTCTAAACGGTTAGCGGAATTTATGTTTTACCAATTAACTTTAGATTCCATAGTATTTGTTGACGCGTCAAATCATTTGCAGATATGACCGATTTGGAAATTATTTTTTTGTTTGTAAGGCTTTCCAGGTGGTCCCACAGGGATTTTATTATTATCGGTTGTGTGGTTTGTTTTTTAAATGAAAATAACTAGAAAATATATTGATGTCGTCTAAGTATTTAGCATTCTGGTATTGAAGTGAAAATATATCAATAACTATAATTAAATAAGTAAACCTAGTTAAATTGATAAAGTACTTAGTTACTACCAAATACAATTTATTAAATTAGAATTTATTATAAATACTTCTTACATAAAAACATATCTATGCTAAAAAAAAGAGACGGAAAATATAGCAAAAGCTTATTAATTAAATAAAAATAAATTACTTGTTTATCTACAACGATTGATTGATTTCAGTACAGTTCGTTTGTTCAAATGATTTGCACACACTTCAGTACTTACAGCTATTTTGGTAATGCAAATAATAAATATATTTTTTTACATTAATTTATTTCGATTTATTAAACAACGGAAAATCAAAATACCTTAATATGTATTCGGGTGATTGATTTGGAGGATATACCATTACTGAGTTAATAACAAAAGTGTAATAAGTTGAGATCAATATTTATAGTAAATACAAACAGTCGGCGCTTGGCGCCAACTTCACCAATGAACGAGTACTCGAGCGGGGTCTCTGAAGGGCTCACAAACCATTTGAACGAACAATGGCATGTAGGGTTAATAAATACATTTTCTGCTACCTACCAAGTAGGTAAGTAATAAATAAGTATTTAAAGCTACCTACTTGAGTTTCAGGTACTCCTTAACATTGGATGAAAAAAAAAACTTAAATTGCGTTAGCAATTGATAATTGCACTATGTTCATCTTATAATTAAAATGAACAATTTGTAATTGTTGTAGTAGAGTAGCTCTCAATGCTCATATTTTTTTATGGACAATTTAGGACGCCTCTGATTTGTGCGCGGACAGTAGCAGTTGCCTCTGTCGACAGCTGAAGTTGGCTGTCGGCAGCAAAGTTCTGCTTGTCTGTATGAGGCCGCTATCAAGTTTGCAGTTCCAACTAATTCGCGAATTTTACGGCCTAGGGCGCATTTTAAGTGGCACAATGATGGGTAGGTATGTTATATCTCTGCCTGGCTAATAAGTCTAGAAACAGTTTTCATTAGGAAATCGCATCAACATGGCTATACTACAAAAGTTAAAATAGGGTTGCAATTATTACTTTTAGACAGTGCCGTCCCGATTTCTTTCTACACATACTAGCCAGATTGCAACTCTACTCTCTAGAACATTCTAAGCGTTGAGCGGATATCAGCGCGCGCGCTTAGTTGGCAGCGGCGGCGGCGAGCGGCGCGGGAACAGTCTGTGGCGCAGGAAGTACACGGCGGCCGCCGCGCCGGCCAGCAGCAGCGCGCCGGCCGCGCAGCCGCCCGCCACGCCGCGCATGCGCGCGTACTCGGGCACGCGCAGGGACGCGGCGCCGCGCATTCCGCCGCATTCCACACGCGCCGTGTATTGCAAGCCTTCTTCCACGTTGCTCACTGCGGACGCGAGGAAAAATATGTCATGTACAGATCATAGACGAACCGAGTGGGGGATCGGTGGGTTCAAATCCCCCCGAAATATAGACTGCGTTTTTTTTTAAATCTTGGCGACTTCTATGGCAACTCCAGCGAGAACGTCATCTAGTTTGAGACGGTTAAATTCACATACACCATATCTCGGATATTAATTACTAAGTTAAATCTTAGTCGTCTGACATGGGCGACATACCTACCGTGTTGGGTATCAAATAAAAATACATAATTACCTAGCACATTTCAATAATAATATATAGGTAGCGTGCTCTAGCTGGTGGACTTTACAGCTAGATTCGCGTAGTCGGGTTTTAGTTTTTTTTAACAAAGTATAGGTATCTTGTTCGAAGTAACATAACTGGATGGATTGTATATAGGTACTTTAGGATACTAACCGAGCAGGTAGTCGTGTTGCGCCTGCACGGAAAGCAGCAGGCGGTCGCCGGGCGCGCCCTCATACCAGCGCACGGAGCACGCCGGGCCCGCCGCGCCGCTCCAGCGAATCAGCGCGCCCTCGTCGATCAGCCGCACGCTCACCTACGTAATCATAAACATACTTGTAGGTATAATATTAAACGTTTGCTAAACCAATTTTAGTTGAAATATATTTTGTCTTGATCTGAGCTAGTACGCTAGTATGTAATACTCTTACTGTCTTCTGTGACGCTAGTATACGAACGAGACAAAACATTTTTACTTAAGTAAATAGGTTTATTATTTTTTTGATGAATAGAGTGTTAGAGTGTACCTAACTTTTGTCAAACAAAAAGTCCGTGCCTAGGGGCGCGATTCGAGGTTACCAAAGGGTACCCAAAAAGCATACTTTTGCTCCCAGCACGCCATATATCGCCGTAGAAGCACAGAAATAGAAGCAAATGGCCTTGAAGTGGCGCCCTCATTTGAAATAAATTGTTAACTCGTAAATATGGAGATAATTTCCATATTGCTAATCATAAGGTACTCGATAGCCCTTTATTATTTTGTGAACCACCGTTGAAAGTATTTACATTAGTCCGTCTAGCTTTAAAACTTGCCTCCGCCAAAAGTGGCTCATAAAATAATTTAAAAGGGCTATCTACTAGTGCCTGACGATTAGCAATATGGAAATTATCTCCATATTTACGCGTTAACAATTTATTTAACACTTCAAGGCCATTTGCTTCTATATTCACCTTAATGGGAGTATAACATACAGAATGAATTCTCCTAAGGTTCCGCGCAATATGCGTCCCCGTTCCCCGTCCCAGCACCTCTCCCCCGTTCTCGCCTGTGAGCGGACGAACACACACCCATTGACTTGTGCAGGGATGTACAGTTTCATTTGTAGTAGTAGTAGGCATAAATGATACTCCGCTTCTATGAAGTGCCATACCTACCTGTAGTAGCCGATCGCCCTTTAGATCCGGGCCTGCGTCAAGTATACTTTTTCTTTTCTTTATCAGCGAAGTTCACTCGCAGTTACAAAAGCAGGATACATATATGGTAGCATAGCGGACTTCGTAAGCAACATTATAATCTACTTCACAGTGTGTGTGTAGTTCACCTGAAGTTCACCTCCACCTGAGGAGCTAGCGGCCTCGCCGGGTTCCTCCGCGAATACGGGTGTCTCCGTCGAATACGGGAATAACGTAGCGCCCTCTGCAGCATCGGACTCTGAAATATAACATCAATACAGGCGCGGGCATAAGGTTTAGGTATCATTCGGTATCCGTATCATATTTTATTCATCCTTCCGTAATAAAATGTAGTTAGCTGTTCGGCTAACTATTTTGCTATCGAGTACACTATCCGCTGGGGGAGCTGTACACAATTCCACAGAAATAATTTACTAGCGACGCTAGCCAAAACCCGAGTTTTGGCCATTGATTGAGACCGCGCCACCCGAGTACCCGAGTACTGGCGCGGTCTCCATCAATGGCGGCGCAAGATCAATGTTAGGTATATGTAGGCGAGATAGTTCTGTGAGGCCTTTGAGCTAGTAAAAAAATCGCTTTCGTGAAAGCGATTTTTTGCGTCGCGTCTGCAGACGCGAGGCGACCTAGAACAAGTTTATTTCTAGGCAAACTAAAAATATAAAAAAACCCCACTATCAAGAACGCCATCTAGTGATGAGTAATGGAACTACCGATACGACTTGATATCCGTAGCGCCATCTATTATTTGCTAGAGAAAGCCTTGGCCTTACAGACCGCGAGGCCGGTTGCCTAACGCCGCCTCTGGTCTCAAGTGTCACTGCAGATCACCTGTGGTCCACACATAGATAGGCTTGCTGAAAAGGCCGTCGCCCAGTCGGTCGCCGGCGAGCACCCGCAGCTCGTGCTCCTTGCCGGGCCGCAAGCCCACCAGCGTGGCCTCTGTCACGCCGCGCGACAGCAGCTTCATGGTGTGCCACTCGCGCGCGAATCGCTCGCGGTACCACACGGTGTACTCCACCTCTGGACCGTTGTGCCCTGAAGATAATCATAAAAATATTTATTTACATACATACAAACTATCACGTCTTTATTCCTAATGGGGCAGACAGAGCATTTTGTCTTGCGGCTCTATGCAGACAGGAGCCCAAGGCCGCAAGACGCCAAAGGCCACTTTTCATCAGGAAAGGAGGAAGGAATCAAAATTGTGATAGTTGCTAGCCGCATCGCCTATTTGCATTTTCACCCATTCCCTAGATCGGCTTCTACGATCTGCGCGGGAAGAGAAGCAGCTAGTACATTCTAAGTTGTTTATTTTCTCCCAGACCAGCATGGAAGTGGAAAATCTTTATTTCTCACCACAAAACCATATTTTATACAGGGTGACTTTTTAAACACCAGCCAATATTTCGTAGCAAGTTCAGTCCATGTTACTGAACTACTTTAATAAAAAAAATTGTTAAAAATCGATAACAATTTTCGTCCTCCCATACACAATCGTTTGGCTGAGCGCTGATTTGTATGGGAAGGAGAGTTTTTATTTTAGTTTTTCGGATTTTTTTCAGTATCATGGACTAAACTTGCTCCATAAATTTAGCTGGTGGATAAAACGTCAGCTTGTATAGCAAGTACAATACAATACAATACATAACACATATTTTGTATGCATGCTGTGTTCGCTCCTAGAAGGAACTTACTTTTATCATTTGTTAATATTGTAACAACCAGTTTGCGAACCAAATAAAAAAAATATATACGAGATATCGAGTTGGATATTATATCACGTCGCACTAGGTGCCACCCACGCTAACTGCCACTGGTAGTTACTTTACTGATTGCTGGTCAATATCACCTCGACTTGAGGTGTAGGTACTATTAAAAACGCACCCTTTCAGCGAATGTATCGTGTACCTAAGTAGTTTATGAGCTTGGTTTTAATCAGTCTTTGTTTTCTTTATTTAAGTTTATTTAAGAGAGTATTTTATGAATTTCCTGTATGCAATCCTGTTCTGATTTCGGGTATATCCGATTCATACAATTTATAGTTTTGTGTTTCAATTGTCACCACCGCGTCGTCCCCACTGGGGGCGAATGGCAATGACTATTTTTATTTATTTCACAGTTCCATTCATCCCCACTAAACCTCAGTGGTGACTAATGGGAATTTTCGCTTTGTAGTGGGGACGTGCCCACTGGGGACGAATGGGAATGACGAATAGGATATACCCCCGATTTCGAAGTTTCTCACCAGGCACCCAGGACAGGTGAATGCTGTTATCGTGTGCGACTGCAGTGAGGTTGTGCGGCGCGCGTGGAGGCACGTTCTCGACTAGCAGCTCGGCCTCCAACGCGACGGACGCCGCAGCGTTGCTTACCGCGCACACGAACACGCCACGGTCTCCCTCCTCAACTGAGTTGATCGTCAAGTTGCCGCCGTCGATTGAGTAGCGCCCCGACGGCAAAGGATTACCGTCTTTCTGTAAAACACAAAGAGAAATGATGTTACGATTGAAAAAAATATTGTAGAAATATACTAAATAATAAGCCATTTGTCGCTATTAGGTAAACGTTATTAATTAGTCCATTCGTTCGATTGGTTGGAATGCCGTCGGCGCGTGCCGTCAAAACGGCGGCTTCGGCTTTTTCAAAGACGCAGCCTTTGTGGCGCCGACGGCATTCACTCCATTTCAACAAATGAAAAAAAAAGTTATTTGTTAGCGATTTCATACACATTTTCTTTCTTTAACAGTCTGCGGGCTTATTAACTACTAGCTGTGCCCGCGACTTCGTTCGCGTGGTTGTCGGAACGTAATGTTATATAGCCTAAAGCCTTCCTCTATAAATGGACTACCCAACAAAAAAATAATTTTTCAAATCGGACCATTAGTTCCTGAGATTAGCGCGTTCAAACAAACAAACAAACAAATTCTTCCGCTTTATAATATTAGTATAGATATGACAACTAGCGCCATCTATTATAGAATAGCCGAATCAATCTAATTCAACCAGATATTTACATTTCTCCGAATTCAAATTATGCCCGTAACATAACATCTTCTAGCGACATCTAGTGTCGAATAGCAGAACTTAAAATGATTTTCGTAATTTTTTACTCATAAATGGCGCTGAACTGTTACCCAGGCTGTAAACGTATTTATTTGGTACTACAGCTGTAGTATGCTTGTGAGTAGTATATCACAGATTAATATAATATTCACAAGTACTATGCATGGAGGGTGTGGTAAGGCGAACCATCTCATATGGGGGAACAGTTTCGAAAGTGTCCAGCGGAAATGCAGTACTAGTAAGTTTTTTTTGGCGCTTCCTTTAAATTTTACTTACCGGCTATTGTAGCGCCAATATAATAACAGAAACATGGTTCCTGCTAGCTCAGAACTTCAGATTACAGAGGCATACAAGCAATTTTGACTGCCTCTGTGGTCCAGTGGTCAAGGCGTTTGCCTTGCGATCCGGAGGTCGTGGGTTCAAATCCCATTGGGAAGTATACTTTATGAAAAATTGTTTCCAGTCTGGTTAGGATATTGCAGGCTTGAATCACCTGATTAACTAAAAAGAAAGATGATTTCGTGAAAATATAAATCGATTCTTACTCGTGTCCAAGTAACAGTAGGCTGATCATGTCGTTGGTCGACAGCCACGGTGCACGGGATGGTGACACGCTCGCCGCGTCTCGTCACGTACAGCGGCTGCGGGCGCGCGGCCAGCGACGGCGGCCGCAGCACATGCACCCGCACGGCGCCCGAGCCCCCCTCCGAGCCCAACGCGTTGTACGGCGTGCACGAGTACAAACCCTCGTGCGATTCGTCCACCTGCACACATTCGTAACCGTGAAATTATTTTTTGATAGGCAGAGCAGCATAACTGAGGATGCAACCGGGAACTCGTTCAGATGAAGAAGAAGATAGACAAATAGGTTATTTGTGTAACTGAGGCACACACATTTAGAAATATTTATTAATTAACAATATTCGTAGACATTTGGTGTAGGTACCGCAGTGACACAACAAGGCTATAACTCAGCTACTTGCTCATCAAACGCTGATTTTCTGTCATCAGCGTCAAGTGAGAGAACGTGATCCCGTCGAACCGGATACATAAAGAGAAGAAATACTTATAGTATAAAATGCAGACGATGACAGAATTTCGATTATACACTCAATCAATCTGAGACACAAGTGTCAAAACCAGCTATAACGCATCTAATACCAAGGGTGCTGTACTTAGCGTAGTACCTAGGTACTGCTTTCCCATGGAAGTAAATTCTTTTGGGCTAGGCTGGACCTAGTTTATGCCAGCGCGAGTGAAATTAAAGAATAACAAAATACCCCAATCACACATACATAACATTGAGATAATTTAAGGTGGAATCAATTTGAGTGCTTACCTATCACCACAGACTATCACGTAATACGCCTTTTAGTTAAATAAATATTTAAGAGCAGTCACACAGATTGAGCTAATACAAAAGAAAGTTAAAACGTGTTGTGGGATACTCACCGTACTAGTATAGTAATAAAATACTAAAATATTTTATGATAAATACATATAGATAAACACCTAAGACACAGTAAAATTTGAAAAAGGCCATTTTCTAAATTGACCTAAATTGGCTGGGAATTGAAACCAGAACCGCGGAGTGGCGGACTAGCGGTTAACCATTACGCCACGGAGGTCGTCTAGCTGTTAATGAACCTTATTGAAGAGCAGACTGCCGTTCCTGCTGTAGAAGACGCCGGGCACGTTGTAGGGGTCGAAGAGGAAGCCGTCCTTCTCCCAGCGCAGGTTAGTGAGCGGGGGGTTGGCGCTGAAGTGGCAGTCCAGGCTGGCCGGCTTGCCGAGCGCCAGGAATCTCTCCGACGGCGAGTAAACCACCTTCGCTTTGTCTGAAATATAAAATCGTATCGTATGTAAAACAGTATCGTGTACTCTCCTTTACCTGATAGGTATACTTTAGGCATTTTATTAATTTCTGTGCTCTAGGTTAGCATGTAAACTGTCGTCAAGAAACCACAACTGTGGTCAAGGCGTTTGCCTCATGATCTGGGGATCGTAGGTTCAAATCCCACTGGTAAGCATACTTTAGTCTGGTTAGGACATTGACAGTACGTAAGTAAATAGATCTTGTTGGGTTAGGATATTGCAGGCTTGAATAACCTGATTATCCGAAAACATGATTCCGTGCTTCGGAAGGCACGTAAAGCTGTGGGTCCCGAACGCCATCTAAGCGTTTGTTTAAAACCTATCCTAGGATTGGTTCTAGTCTACCCTTTGGGTTGCGGAGGTCAGATTATGGCAGTCGCGCTGTGTAATAAAAACCTGGCGTCAAATCACCTAGGTTAGGTAGCGGGCTCTGAAGCGTTACCGCTGAGGATATACGCAACCGGGAATATTTATTATTTATTTATTTATTAAAACTTTATTGATCCACAATAATAATTGTTTACAATTGGCGGACTTAACGAAATACGCTCGGGTGATGATGTCGTCAAGAAACCAGTGGTGTTACTTACACTGCACATCGAGGAATGCGCTGGCGCTCTGTTGCGTGTCGTCGGGGGCCCGGACGCGGCACTGGAACTCTCCGGCGTCGGTGCTCACCGTCTGCCTCAACACGAGGCTTCCGTTCATAGCCAGTTCACAGCGACCAGCTAGCTCTGGCATCTGCTCTAACAGCGCGCCGTCTTTGTACCTGCGGAACCCGTAACAAATACTACTAGTAGTAGTAGCCCCGAACTATGAACTCGGCAACCCCTTGACTGATTTGGTTCATGTTCGAATTTAAACATTCTATTGGTTACATCTGCATACCTAACTTCTACTTAAGCAAGTAATTTCATGAAGCTTTAATTAGAGATACTCAAGTTATCGTCGAACAAACATAATATACATATATATGTATGCTTATACCAACTAACATACATACAAAAAAACGCCGGATTTTTCAAGTAGACTGAGAATTTTGCTCGCTCGCTCGCTGGTACAAGTAAGTCAGAAACATGGGTTTAAAGTAATAACTGAATAATTAATTGAATGAGGGAACATTATTGCAAATTCATTCAAAGTTAGTAGGTATACAAAGAGAATTTAGGTGCAAACAAAAGAAGACATGGAAATATCGTCGCAATGCAGCGAACGGTCGCGCGCGACGCGATGCACGGAAGAAGACAGGCACACATACGAGTAGGTACTATGTCTAAATTTTGGCAAAAAAATTTGAGATTCTTTCTAGCACTCAAATATGTAGTATAATAACCTAGTAAGTTCTACAACTCTAATCAGACTATACTTATAATCGACACCTATTGTCGATTATATTATGTACGGTTATACGCACCAATCGACTATGGACTCCAGCTGTTTTGGCTGGCACTCAAACTCTGCTCGCTCGCCCTCCAGCACCGTCATGTTCATGGGAGGAGTCACGATCAGGTTACCACCTGCAAGTAAGGAACAAGTGACGAACAAAGGACGCTGCGGTCATAAGAAAAAAAAGACAACGCTACTCCACTAAACACTGTAATGTACTGCAGATATTCACTCACTGTCCATCTAACAAGTGGACTGTGGTAGAAAGTGTCACCGGTAACACCCGCAGCATCGAGAACCCCGCGTCGGTCTCTCGGACCGCGCTGACATTGCATTGAGCTGCTTAACCCCAGCCCCGCAACGATACTTACCGTCCACCTCCAGGTAGTAGAAGGTGCCGTTGTTGCGCTCGGGCGGCGTGCGGTTGGGGAAAGCCACGCGGCAGCGGTACAGCCCGGCATCGGTCTCCCGGACCGCGCTCACGTTGATGGAGCCACGGCCCAGCCCTAGCCGCCCGTCACCGATGCGTCGCACCCGTCCCCCCCAGCGGTCCGCAACCCGTGCCGATGATTCACCGTCGATGCTGTACCATGAGAATATGTTCTCGCCCTAAAAACGACAATACGTAACGTAACTGTTTTAAAAATAGTTAGATGTAAGTTATATCTATACTAATATTATAAAGCGGAAGAGTTTGTTTGTTTAAACGCGCTAATCTCAGGAACTAATGGTCCGATTTGAAAAATTCTTTTTTTGTTGGGTAGTCCATTTATAGAGGAAGGCTTAGGCCATATAACTATAACTACTATAATTATATATACATATATACACATATATGTTGTACACTATACAACTATAACACTATAATTCCGACAACCACGCGAACCAAGTCGCGGGCACAGCTAGTCTCTTACATAAGTGTAAAGATGATAGGTGTTATTAACACCCACCATCTTTAGACACCTATATACAAGGGCGGATCCAGCTTTGGCGCCATGGGGGGTGTTTAAGTATTAAACCTTTTTGTTATTTAAAAAAAGAACTTGTCATTGTGTCAAGAGAAGTTGTCAGAGAAAATATGAAATAAAACCGTAATAAGTAACAAAACATAAGTATTTTATTTTGTACAAGAACTAAGAGAAAAGAAACAATACAGTCCAAACGTAAGGAGGTACCAGCTCATTCATATCCTTCGAGCCGGATAATATTAAGCCACTGACCCATTAGTATTTTAGCGTTTGACATACCACGAGCCCTGACGTAGTCCACATAAGTGGTGGTACCCTGCGCTGACTGATAATCTGAAAGAGCCACTGGAGTAACATAGGTACTCATACTAACGGCACCCGAGGTGAAGGTACAATTTGCAGAATCATGTTTTTCGGATCGTTGCAGACTAAAGGAAAGTACTTATGTGTAAACAAAGATAAATGTTCCAACATCGTGTGAGAATTATAGGTAATAAGTAATATAGGAACCAACTGATTGTTAAAATTTGACAAAAATGGAAAATGTGCGTTACTCTGGTCAGATCTGAAAACTTTCAAAAGTTGTGTACATTACCGTGGCTAGACTGCTAGCAAGCTTAGCTTTTTGTTGTCGTTGTTTGTGCTTTATATTCTGTGTATTTTAGATATTATTTTACATATAATTTTTTCAAGCAGTTAAAGGTTTAAAATATTATTGTAAAATTTAATTTAGAAGAAGTATTTTAAGAAATAATTATAATGGAGGGCTTGTAGAATTTACAGGCAGACACATATTATAGAACAGACAAGGCATTTAATAAATTTAACAATGCAACTAAGGATAGAGTAACGGAAAGTTATGTTGAAATAAGACTGTGTAACCTTGAGCAATTATGGAATACATTTTTTAATACTCACAATCAAATAGTGAATGAGTATACAAGGGAAGAAGTACTAAGTAGTTTTTATAATAAAGAAGATTTGTACGATAAAACAGAGGAATTATACATTGAGTATAAAACAGTGCTGAACTGTCAATTAAAAATATTCAAGCAAAGATTAGATTGTAATAAAGTTGAAGCGTCATTGTAATTACCAAAGTTTACTATTCCTAAGTTTTGTGGCTAATATTCAGAGTGGATTTCATTTAAAAATATGTTTCTTTCGTTAATTTATTCCAACACTTCTATAACAATTCAATAGAAGATGTACAAAAGTTACATTATTTAAAGGCACATCTGACTGGTGAAGCGGAAAAATTAATAAGCCAAATATATACCAATCACATCAGCAAATTTTGAGCATTGTTGACACAAATTGGAAAGTCGGTACAATAATAAAAAATATTTAGTCAACTCTACATTAAAAAGACTGTTTAATCAAAATCCAAACACAGTGCACTTAGCAGACGCAGTAAAAAGTCTCCTAGATACGACTTCTGACTGTTTATTGGCATTAAAAAATTTGGATGTAAGCGTGGATAACTGGGATGTTATGGTTATCCACATTATTAGCAATAAGCTAGATTACGAGACAAGAAAGGAGTGGGAATTACAAATATCGGCCGGTTCTTCTAATGAACTTCCTAATTTTGCTGAGAGCTGAGAGTAGATTTATGGCTTTGGAGAATGTAGAGATACAAACCTTTCAAAGTTCACTAGGACATCAACTTCGGAATCTTTGAAGTCTATCACATGTGCATTATGTTTCGAAGAACATAAACTAATCGTGTGTAAAACATTTGGTACTCTAGACGTCAGTAGGCGTTATGATTTTATTTTAGAAAAGAATTTATGTTTTAATTGTTTAGGATCTAACCACTCGACAAAGTATTGTCGTGTTGCACCTTCATGTAATGTTTTTAACAAGAAATACCACTCATTATTACATTTTAATAAGTTATGTTCATTAGATAGAGATGCAAGAGAAAGTTACGGTAAATATAAAAAATCGGATTACAAAAGTAAGATAATTTCGGCTACTTCTCAGTTTAGAAATAATTATAATATTCAAGAACAACTATTACCCACAGCCAAGATTAGGGCTAAATCAAGAAATGGTAATGTTTTTAGCTTCCGAGCATTACTGGATCAGGGATCCCAAGGTAATTTTATATCTGAAGTTGCTGTTCAGGCTCTTGGTTTAGAAAAAGTTCAATGTAAAACTGAAACATTTGGTGTCGGTAGTGGAAATCATATAACTTGTAAATATTATGTTATTCTTTCTATTCAGTCTTTATACAGTTAATTTAATTTGAGAGTAAAGGCTTTTGTTTTACCTAATGTTATCTCATATTTACCTGAAAAGCAATGTGTTTTATTTAATAGGTCAGAGTTTCATAACATTGAATTAGCTGATCCAAATTTTAATATACCTACCTAATAAAATTGATATTCTGTTAGGAGTCGAGGTGTATTCTCGAATATTGAAACAGGGTATAATAAAATGTTCTAGAGGTTTTCCCTTAGCGCAAAATACATATCTAGGGTGGATATTTCTGGTAGAATTTTGAATGAAGATCAAATCAAACAAAATACATATGCTTTACGTTACAGTAATGATTTAAAGTATACTAGTACGAGTAAGTATAATCAATTAAAGAACTCTTCAAATACAAACAGATCTTGTAGCCTTCAATACAAATTGTTTCAACAAGGATATATTTTCCAAGTCTAGGTATGGGATATGTTTATGATTCAAGTTTGCAATAAGTTTTTATACCTTGAATGTTGCGTATTGATTTGTTTATGTAATACTTAAGTTATTGTTTATAGGTATGCAGCCACTAAATAAAGGGCAAAATGCCCTTTGGTGGGCGGTATGTTTAAGTATTAAACCTTTTTGTTATTTTAAAAAAGAACGAATTAAGAAAAAAAAACAATACAGTCCAAACGTAAGGAGCTACCAGCTCATTCAGGGGGGTCACATAGTCGTGGTCAAGCCACAAGAAGTTATAATTTAATTTTGATAATAATTAGATACAAGTAAAAAGTAGGTTTTTTATTAATCAGTGATAGTACTGTACTTAAAATACCTACGTATATTAGGTATACCTATATAACCTATATAAGGTGTATACATACACCATCCACAGTTGTGGATGGTAAAGTGGCAGTGGCAAACCCAGCCCAGGGGGGTGGTCATGACCCCCCCCCCCCTGGATCCGCCCTTGTCTATATAACTTAAGACCAGAGTCAGGGAAGTAATCCACTTCTATTTATACATAACTATAGATAGTTATGGCACTTCATACAGTGGCGGTGGCGGCGCTAGGCGTCGGCGACCGTTGACAGCCTCGCGCCTATGGGGCATCGTAAAAAGCGCGAGGCATCTAATAAATAAAAGAAGTCGCATCCGCTTTCGCAGTCAGGGTACAGCAACAGCAAGACGTCAAACTTATACTTATAACCATTGTTTTGATCGGTGATAAAAAAATAAATAAATAGCTAAGTACTTTAAAAAAAATTCGTAGGTAACACAGGACCGGATTAACCATATCGGGGCCCACGTTTGACTCGCCTTTGGCCTCGCGGTCTATAGGGCCTCGCGGGTGAAATGGATGGCCCTATTTTTAGGACGCCCAGCATATACCACCGATCAAAACAATGGTTTGTTTGACGTCTTTCTGTTGCTGTAAGCCGATACAGAAAAGCGAACTGTCGCATGTCGGTGGCAGTACAGCGTGCCTTGCCGCATGCTAATTGATAATATCAGATCTCCACACATTTGAAGAGCCAGGACAATTGCCGGCTTCCTGCCGCGGCATCGTCACTCGGCCACCTTCCTACTAATATCATCTAGAGAAGCGTCATAAAAAAAAACAATTGCAATACGGATGATGACTGGGTCAGAAAAGTATTATTCCAATTAGTCCGTTAGATTTATCAAAAAATAATGTACCCGTATTTTTCAGTTTATCAAAAAGGTAAAAATTCACAAAGATACAGAGTATCCAAGTTCCAGAGTGGGGGCTTGTGACGTCACCGATGTATACAAATCGTACGAAAGCGTGACGTCATGCGAAATTTAAATGCGCTGTATCTTCGTCATTTATTGTTTCTCAGAGAAAAGAAAAAATATGTGTACAATATTTTTTAATAATCTAACCGATGGGCCTAATATAATTTTTCTTTAATTCATAGCTTGTTATTTTTGGAATATTAGTAGTACTTATAAGTGGTTCTGTGAGAAAGGTGACCTCGCGAGTTGTTCAATAACCGACACTTTCCCCTTTAGGTACCTTGGCAAAGATACTTCAGGGAAAATAACGCAAAACTTCCCCCTTTTCCTTCCCCTTTAGAAATTTTGCAACATTATGTGTAGAATGAACTTTCCCCCTATTCCTCCCCCAATCAACCTCTAGACCGACCTCTAGGCGAGAACAACAGACGGACAGCATTTTTAGCCAATCGCGAAACTGAGGTGCTTCGCTCGTTGTTCTGTATTTCGTGGCCTATATGAATAAATAAGGTAAAAAAGGCGAGATTTGAACCCTGAGCCTGATTCAGCGGTGTTGCCGGTGCAGCGACACGGACAACGTGGCAACCACCATGCCACAAGCCGCAAGTGGCGCGACAGAGGCAATCGTGACGCTCCCACGCTCTGTACCCGTACAGCCCGCAGCTCTCTACACGGTATTCATACTATTATTAAAGATACATCTAAACTAGCGATACCGCAAGTATAAATGTGTAATATACTTTATACACTGTCCTTGGCGTAGCTAATGTGATCAAAGGTCGACAATCCCACTGGAACTCAGATGTTTTTGGGATAAAGAGTATCAAACATCTAAACTTATCGTTACATATAGGTATTAAGAGTAAGTATCATCTATACCTACTAGATCACTATAGTATAATGATAAGAATAACAGTCGAAAAACAAAATTCAATATAAAAAAAATGTTTGTTTGTTTTTCGTGTGTGTAAGTAGCCAACACCGGTGTCAGATTTTTCAAGCTACCTAAAGGCATCTGACATAGCTTGACGACTGCTATACAATGACAGCCGGGACCAACGTGCCTTCCGAAGCACGGAGGAGAAAGTTTTGATCACTTGTGGTCACCCATCCAAGTACGGACCACGCCTGGTGTTGCTTAACTTGTGAAAACGCTAGCAATGCGTATTCCCACCGGGCCACCGAGCTTCTCAAATAAAAAAATAAAAGTCTGAGAAGACAGGTTTAATTTGAACAGCCTAGATTGAATCTTGAAATCAGAAACACCGCGCAACCCTCGTCCCCGGCCTCAAACGAGCGACGGACACTAACGCCCTTTCGCATTGCTATCTGAGAAACTGACGAGTTTGTATTAAAGCTGACCTTCGTTATATACTTGTTCTCCTATACCTACCTAGGAAGAACATAGTGGATTCGAATTAACGCCCCTCACATTTGACTTCGAATCATTCGAATCATCAAAAATTCGTCAGGTGATTAGAATAGTCACGGTAGCACAATTGTAAGTGCACTCAGTTCAGTTCAGTTCTGTGCCCACCCAGCCAGCGTTTCGCAGCAAGAGCGTAGGAACTAAGTCCGCCTTGGAGTGAACATGACTGCACTTCTAGCAACGGACCGATATGGGTACTTATCTTCTCTGTTTTATAGCGCAGCCACGTCAGACCGCGTTAGACCTGTACTAGGCTCGAGAAACCAGGTGAACACGTAAGTATATAGGATATGGAGTGTGTGGGGAATCGCAGTCTGGGAAATGGAGTAGCACAATTGTAAGTGCACTCACAGTACCAATGTGAGGGGCGTGAGTTCGAATCTCACTGGCGAAGTTTTTCATCACATATTTATAATTAAGATATTGTTCCAAGCATTGTAATTCTGCATTAATCAATAATTAACATAGGTGGAGTTAGGCTCGACTTCAACGAATGACTTTCCGAGAGGGTTGGTCGGTAGCCCGGTGGGGGTACACTGAACTAGCGCTTTCACATTTTGAGCAACCCCGGGCGTCATCGCTATTTGTATTGGTGATCACAAGTGGCATAAAATACGTCGAGCTCAAACGGTGCTTCGGAAAGCACGAAAGAAGTTTTCACTTGAAAAAAAACAGTGGCACTCCGCGAGTGCCGAGTGTGCCGGCAGAAATGAAAACTTGAACAAGTTGGTGTCGGTAACGGTAACAAAGTCGCGAGTTCAATGGTTTTTCCTATCTCAAAAATAAAAAAACGGCCACTCTTGGCAAATGTTCGAAGAAAAGCTTCACGTTCTCACTTTAAACTGTAAACAGTAGTTCATATAATAGTAGGGCTTACTTGAACAAAATTTTTAATGATACTCCGTTTCCTTTCAAATAATTTATTACAGATGGGGCAATACTGGACCCCGAAAAATTCATGACGCCTTAAAGAAGTTTTCACTTCAAAAAAAATAAAATTCAAGGACTGCCAACCTTAATGCCAATTCAACTTTTCTGTTATGCACCTGTTAAAACCAGAGCAAAGGACAGCAGCACAATAACGGGGCACCCAGCCTAGCCAGGCGGGGCCCAATTGTCTGCTGTGACAATACATCAATTGTGCTCTAACTTTAGACATTGCTGACATTCATCATTTTGTGATTGCTTGGGCGCGCGACCAGGAGTGCTATTTTTCATTTAGGGACTCAGCGAAACACAAAACGTGTAGTTTTCCAAGACACCACTCTTTCCGACGCATTGCATCGTATTTTTGAAACCGCCGTGTCAGCGATAAGTAATATTGGGTTACGCAAAAAATATCATAAATTTGTCAATGGTTTTCTAAACATTTCAACAAAAATAAAAAAAGCAGCGTGAGACGGAACTGATACTCCATGGAACGTTTCTTTGACATTTGTACGCTACAAATGTCAAAATTACGAGTGGTTCAGACCACTCGTTGCAAATCCTTCGCATACGATCAATTAAAAAATGCGCCCGTTTGGAAGCACTCGCGCAAATAATTCGTAATGTGAGTCCCTGAATGAAAAATAGCACTCCAGATCTGTATAACTACCTACTTAGGTATAATCCAGTTGCTCCAACGAGGCCAAAGAGCAAAAAAGGTTATCTGGATAATGTATTTTATCCAAATAACCTTTTTTATTTTGTCTCTTTCCCTCTATCAGCATTTATTGTTGCTAGAATTAGATTTCGCTAAACGTAAAAGTAAAATTGTAGCCTGTTTTCTGCTACGCTAGGGCTACATAAATTATCCGGGGTCCAGTCAAAAGAAACGGAGATATAATTTAAATTTTTGTCTCTACCAAGCCCTAGATAACCCTTCAAACTATTTTATGAACTACTGTTTACAGTTTAAAGCGAGAACCTGAAGCTTTTCTTCGCACATTTGCCAAAAGTACCGTTTTTTGCGTTCGCTCTGAACAAACTATGGAACACAGACCATGCTATGGAAATTTTGCGGCAGCGGTGGGCCCGCGTCGCACGCCGCGCCGCGTGTCCGTGGACGCGGCCTTAGAGATGCAAGGGATAGTTTGCAACTCTATACTCGTACATTACTTTTTTTAGCTGATTTGACTATACTACCTGTAATGATTAAAATATTAGGTCCTTACATATGAAATTGCCGATTTTCAATACTGGCAACTTTAAATATCTTGCGTTTCATTAGGAATTCCAAATTCAAATTTATTTCGAAATAAAGCCAGAAAAATATTGTTTTAAAATTCGTATTTCATTTGTTTTAACATCATTTGTTTAAGTTTCAACATTGCTATAACAACAACTATGGACAAATTGAAAATTCGCGGTATTTACGAATACGAGTTCCACCGTGGCATCAGTGCTGCAGAAACGCCTCAAAGAATTAACGACGTGTATGGACCAGGCACCGCTAACGAACGAACGGTGCGTTTTTGGTTTCAACGTTTCCGTTCTGGAAATTTCGATTTACACAATGAGCCTCGTGGACGACCTGATACTCAAGTGAATAACGAAGAATTGAAGGCGATAGTGGAAGCGGATCCATCTCAAACCACTTCTGAATTAGCAGCAGCCTTCGGCGTAAGTGACAAAACGATACTTATCCACTTGCGCCAAATCGGAAAAATTAAAAAATCGAAAAGTGGGTACCGCACGAATTGACTGAAGCAAACCAACAAACACGCGTTGCTTGCTGCGTTTCTTTGCTTAATCGCCACAATAATGAGGGGATTTTAAACCGTATCGTGACTTGTGATAAGAAATGGATCCTGTGCGACAATCGGAAGCGATCATCACAATGGCCTTGCCCTAAGCGAAAACTGACCAAAAAGCAGATTCTGGTTAGTGTTTGGTGGACCAGTGCTGGTGTTATCCACTACAGCTTCTTGAGATCAGGCCAGACGATTACTGCAGACTTGTATTGCCAACAATTGCAAACAATTATGGAAAAGCTCGCCATTAAACAACCGAGACTGATGAATTGCTCTAGCCCACTGCTCCTTCAGGATAACGCTAGACCACACACTGCACATCAAACGATCGCCAAGTTAGAGGAGCTGCGACTGGAACCTCTGCGTCACCCACCATACTCTCCAGATCTTGCCCCAACCGATTACCACTTTTTTCAAAATTTGGACAACTTTTTACAAGAAAAAAATTTCAAATCTGATGAGGCAGTCAAAACCGCCTTCAAACAGTTCATGGACTCTCGCTCCCAGGATTTTTTTTCCAAAGGTATCAATGATCTGCCTATAAAATGGCGGAAGTGTATCGATAACAACGGCGCATACTTCAATTGATTAAATATTAATTTCATTAAAAAAAAATTGTTTCAATTTTTTGATACTGAACGGCAATTTCATATGTAAGGACATAATAGAATTCATTATTTTCATAATTTATTGGAAGTTGTTTTGACCAAACCGTCACTGCTAGTTTTAACACGAATCATTCATTCATTCATACTCTTTAGAACGGTTTGAACTTAACACATGCTCCGGCAGTCGTTTCGAAAAGAGAATGATCGCATATTGTATAAATGCCAGAGTCAAAAGTCAAAACACAGTAATGAGCGATAATAAAACAAGGGCATTATTTATTGATCTATCTAAGCACTGTTTGATTTCGTGATACCGAGCTTCTATATTTTAAGTCCGTAACATATACATAATGATAATGACTCGTAAGTGTGATATTTTTAAACGTATCTACCTACTTGTGGATGATTGGTGGGTGACGGTTCGTCATCCTGTACGGCCGCTATCCTACATTACTTGCATTGCATTCGGTTAAGTCAAGCCCGGTTCAAACTGATCTTGTTGAATGGTGTAGTAGAATGGCCAGCGAACAATCGTTTTTAGGGTTCCGTAGCCAAATGGCAAAAAACGGAACCCTTACGGATTCATCATGTCTGTCTGTCTGTCCGTCCGTATGTCACAGCCACTTTTTTCCAAAACTATAAGAGCTATACTGTTGAAACTTGGTAAGTAGATGTATTCTGTGAACCGCATTAAGATATTTACACAAAAATAGAAAAAAAAACAATAAATTTTGGGGGTTCCCCATACTTAGAACTAAAACTCATGGATAGGTCTTCAAAACTGATATTGAGGTTTCTAATATATTTTTTTTCTAAACTGAATAGTTTGCGCGAGAGACATTTCCAAAGTGGTAAAATGTGTTTGGCCCGCCCCCTCCTGTAACTTCTAAATTAAGACAATGATAAAACTAAAAAAAAATATATGATGTACACCATGCAAACTTCCACCGAAAATTGGTTTGAACGAGATCTATCATATGCTAAATGTTTAATACCTACGTCATAAATCGTAAACCGCAATTTACCTTCCATTCAATCAACTCAAATATAAAAATTAAAAAAAACATTTATTACTTGCGGACTCGCCCATGACGGGTAGCACCCGTCATGGGCGAGTCCGACTCACACTTGGCCGCTTTTTTTTTTAATTTAAAGGAAGGAGTTTTTTTGCACATACATACAAAGTGGAAGGGACATACCCGTAATAAATTGAACCACGGGCTATACTAGATCACTAAAGTATAATGAAATTAAAATAACAGTTCTTTCTCTTCTTAAAGACATTCCCATACAAATCGCCCGGGCGGCTGCACACTTTTGTATGACAATGCCAAATTTTTTTTTTGTGCTTTGGCTGTTATTTTGATTTCATTATGCTATAATGGTCTAGTATAGACCGTGGTTCGATTTATTACGGGTGTGTCCCTTCCACGTTGTATATCGAAGTTGCAATTGACTGAGCGAGCGAAGCGTCTCAGAGATTGGCTAAAAATGCTTTTGTCCGTCAGTCTGTCTGTCTGTCGGTTTGTTCTCGCCTACAGGTTGCATTTATCAACCGATTCTCGTGAAATTTTATAAGCAGGCTAGATAATTATATAAAACTAGCTGACCCGGCAAACGTTGTTTTGCCATATAAAGACTACCCCTAACATTTAGGGGGATGAAAAATAGATGTTGGCCGATTCTCATAGATACCGGATAAGCACAAAAAATTTCATCAAAATCGGTCAAGCCGTTTCGGAGGAGTATGGCAACGAAAACTGTGACACGAGAATTTTATTATATAAAATTTTATGTCGATTCAGTTTTTGGAAATTTTTCAAAATCATATTTCAGCCATTTCGATTTTTTTTTAAATACGAGTGTCACAGAACGATTTTGTTACCCTTAGCAGGTCTGTGTCACTCCCCGTTTAGGTATCGAAAATGTACCTACATTATTACTATGCGCCCCTCCGGGTGGTAAATTCAGTTATACGAATCGTTTGTCCAGAGTAATAAGAATGAAATTGGCTTGCAATGTATGTCTAGGTATCTTTACGAATAGGTGCCGAGTTTTGACGTGAGCTAAATTAAACCATATCGCTAGCCAAATTGCTTAGATATTTCTTTGAATTTCTTTGCTGAGTTACACTTCTGTACGTTATTATTACGTATTATTTATTCTGTGCCTTAGGGTTGAATGTCATCTATCAGCACGGAACAACACTTTCCTATGCTGCTATCCTTTTCTGTCGCTCAGAAGCGTCATTTGCTAGAGCGAGAGAGAGCGACGGAATGCTTCAGCACCGGCCGTGCTGCAGCGGTACGTCGTCGCTCTCTCTCGCTGTTCTAAGCGAACCCTAAGGGTAACAAAATAGTTAACCAACCCTTATTAAGACGCAACTGGTACTGGCACCTCTATTTTTTGCTATTTTTTTCTGAGGCTAGACAATAGCGATACTGTATGTTAGGTACACATGATACTCGTCCAATTTGAGAAACGTCTTCAACAATACATCTGCCAGCCATTATGATAGTTAAACTAGTGCGTGGGCAGGAATGCCACTGTAACCCCCCCTCCCCCCCTCGTACCTCCTCCCGGCCCCTACTTATTCAGATTAGCTGCTCCTCAACTCGTGGCCCAAATTAACGCTCTTTTGATAAGCATTTCAAAAGAGGGGAAGCTCTTCCCATAGCTACACTCATTTATTAGGTAAAGACCGCATTTAAAAATACTATAGTCGTGAAAATCCATAATTAATTTATTTTATAACCGGTTGACTCACGTGATAACTATAGTCGGAAAAGGCTGGCCAGGTTTCCATCGATTTAGTCGATCGATGATCGACTAAATCGATGGAAACCTAGGCTGGTCCGCCATTAATTAATTATGGATTATCTCTCGTTAGTTTTAATAAAACAGTCGTAAAAAACCTTCACCAAAAATTCACGATGGCTCTCAGGAAAATGACTAAAAAAGTAGTACTGCGGTCCAAGTATCGTACAGGTATAATTTACTGACACATTGACTGACTGACACTGATACCTATGTTTGGGCCGTAAGCATACTCGTATTTGCCTAATATTTGTATCAAAAAGTGCGAGTTAAACTCGCTTAGAGAGGGTTCCGTCTGTACGTTGATTTATCTTAAGGTGAAGATATAGGCAAATGGCCTTGAAGTGTGACATAAATTGTTAAGGCCATATCTAAATTTTCCGGGGTCCAGTGCTGCCCCCATTTAAAATAAATCATTTCAAAGAAAATGGAGACATTATTTAAAATTTTGCTACTATCAAATCCTAGATAACCCTTCAAAGTATTTTATGAACTACTGTTTACAGTTTATAATGAGAACGTTAAGCTTTACTACGCACATTTGCCAAAAGTGGCCGTTTTTCGCAAATGTGCGTAGTAAAGCTTAACGTTCTCATTTGAAACTTGAATTGGGACGTCATGGGGGTCATGGCTCCCCCCTGGGCTGGGTCCAGGACCTAGGTGAACATAATGTTTTTAAATATTTTTTGTCACAATATAGATTTTATGTAAGTAACTACCTTCAATGTTTAATTAATTTATGTATTTTTAAGTACAGTAAGTACTTACATACATTAATAAAATATGTACTTTTTACTTGTTATGATTATAAAAATGAAAATATAACTTCTTGTGACTTGATCTCGACTCTGTGACCCCTCCCTGGCACCAAAGCTGGATCCGCCCTTACCTAGAGACCGTTCTTCTTTTTGTTTTATCGTAAATGGCCACAATGTTGTCAACTTCAAGCTGCCTAAAGGCAGAGACGTAGCTTGTTGACTGCCATCTCATTGCTTTCGCTATGCCACCGAACTCCCCATAGCAGATCAGGGGCATCTTCGATAGAATTTGCTAGGGCCCCACGCTTGCTAAATCCGACACTGCCCGTATAGTACGAGTAGCTACACAATAATTCTATTATATTATGATGATTGTATGGGATATGGGATAGACACGGTCAGATTAACTTAACTCAAAAGAATAAAAAAGAAAAAACGGAATCCTTACAGGATCACTAATAGGATCACTCATGTGTCTGTCTACTCGTATCCGTCCGTCTATCTCTGTCCGTCTATGCACTTATAGCCGATTTGCTCCGAAACTATTGGATCTATTGAGTTGAAATGAACTGTTTGGGACACATATATAAGTAGGTAGCCCAAAGACGGATGTAACGGAAATATTAGATGAATTTTAAACATGGAGGCCACCTTTGCAGGGTATAAATTTAAAAAAAAAAAAATTTTTTTACTACATATTCAGGCTGACTTTTTAAACACCAGCCAAATATTTGGAGCAAGTTCAGTCTATGATACTAAACTACTTTCTATAAAAACAGTTATTAAAAATCGCTAAACATTTTACGTCCTCCCATGTAAAATCCGTTTGGCTGAGCGTTGATTTGTATGGAAAGACGAATTTTTATTTTAGTTTTTCTTTGATTGTTTTTATGGAAAGTACTTCAGTATCATAGACTTGCAAAATAAACATTCATTCATTCATTCATAGACTGAACTTGCTCCAAATATTTGGCTGGTGGTTAAAAAGTCAGCCTGTATATCATGTGTGATAATTTTAAATATTTTTTTTTCTAATTATTGTAAAGTATTTTGTTTTTTTACATTTTAGGCCTAATCAACTACTTGCTGGGTTGAAAACATAGGTACAGAAATAGTTATTTATTTATTATATATATAATATTATTACAGGGTCTAACAAAATATACTGAAACTATTTTAAGGGTGAATTCAGTCCATAATATTAAACAACTTTCTCTGAGGAACATATTAGGTTGGGAAAAGTCTTTTCGCATATAGTAGATACGTATAAACTTTTTTTGAAAAAGTGGAGCAAGATCGGCATATCAGTAGTTACGACGTAGCTGAAGAACTGGGAATTGACCACAAAACAGTTTTGGCGCATTTGAAAAAAAATGGGTACCCAAAAACCTCGATATTTGGGTACCACACGAGCTCCCTGAAAGAAACCTAATGAATCGTGTACTCATTTGTGATTCTTTATTACGACGTAATGAGACCGAACCATTTTTGAAGAAATTGATAACTGGTGATGAAAAGTGGATCACGTACGACAAGAACGTGCGAAAAAGGTCATGATCAAAGGCCGGTCAGGTTTCACGGACTGTGGCGAAACCCGGGTTAACTCGCAACAAGGTGATGCTGTGTGTGTGGTGGGATTGGAAGGGCATTATTCATTATGAGCTGTTACCACCAGGCAGGACCATCGATTCAGAACTCTACTGCGAACAATTGATAAGATTAAAGCAAGCAGTTGAGAGAAAACGGCCGGAATTAATCAACAGAAGGGGTGTGGTTTTTCATCATGATAACGCTAGACCTCACGTATCTTTAACCACTCAGCAAAAATTAAGAGAGTTTGGCTGGGAGGTGTTAATGCATCCGCCGTATAGTCCTGACCTGGCACCTTCAGATTTCCACCTGTTTCGGTCTCTTCAGAATTCTTTAGGCAGTGTCAGGTTAACATCACGAGAGGACTGCCAAAACTACTTGACGCAGTTTTTTGATCAGAAGCTCCAAAATTTCTATAGCAATAGGATCATGTCCCTACCTATAAGATGGCAGTGATCTAACAAAATGGTACCTACATACTTTAGTTAAAAGTAAATAAACTATATTAAAAAATGATTTGAATTTTCAAATGCGAAAAGACTTTTTCCCCAACCTATTATTTCGAAATATGAAAAATAAGTTTTGGCCTACAAGTTGACCGATCAGCTGATCCGAGTTTGTATTAAAAGCCAATATTTATTTTTCATATTTCGACATATAATATGTTCCTTGGGAAAAGTTGTTCAATATCACGGACTGAAATAGTTTCAGTATATTTTGTTAGACGTTATACAACGTAGAATCCTAAAACAACAACTAACTTCTAAAACAAAAAAATCGACATTCCCATACAAATCGCCCGCCGTAAATACAAATTATTTTTGTTATTTTGCTGTTATTTTAATTTCATTATACTATAATGATCTAGTATAGGCCGTGGTTTGATTTATTACGGGTATGTCCCTTTCACGTTGTATATTGTAGTGAGGAGCTCGGTGGGCATACGGGAGTTCGCATTAGATACTAGCGCTTTCACTCCAGGCGTAGTGCGCACTTGGATGGGTGACCTAAAAACTTCTGCAAGCGAGCTAATTCGTGCTTCGGAAAGCAGCCCTTGGTCCCGGCCTGGGGTCCCGGCTATCATCATTTTATGGCACTTGTCAACAAGCTATGTCAGATGCCTTTCATTCATGATGAGGCATCATGAAAAACCTGACACCAATGTTCGCCACTTACACACACGAAAAACAAACTCCTACCTGTTGTAGTTTACTTATATGTTACTAGCTTTTGCCCGCAGCTTCGCCCGCGTAGACTACACAAATTAGATTCTTTTTTTTAAAACTGGGGATGCAATTAATTAGAATCCAATTAATTGATTATTATTTATTACTAACCACTTCACCCTTAAAATAGTTTCAGTATATTTTGTTAGACCCTGTATTAATATTATATATATAATAAATAAATAACTATTTCTGTATTTCTTCAACCCAGCAAGTAGTTGATTAGGCCTAAAATGTAAAAAAACAAATTACTTTACAATAATTAGAAAAAAAATTTTAAAATTATCACCAGATCTTTCCTTTGATATGTCACACGATGTATATGTAGTAAATAAAAAAAAATATTTTTTAATTTATACCCTTCAAAGGTGGCCTCCATGTTTAAAATTCATCTAATAGTTTCGGAGCAAATCGGCTATAAGTGCATAGACGGACAGAGATAGACGGACGGATAGGAGTAGACAGACACATGAGTGATCTTATTAGTGATCCTGTAAGGATTCCGTTTTTTCTTTTTTATCCTTTTGAGTTATGGAACCCCAAAAAGCAATAAAAACCACTAAAATAATGAAAGATAATCTGACCGTGTCTATCCCATATAATCATCATAATATAATAGAATTATTGTGTAGCTACTCGTCCTATACGGGCAGTGTCGGATTTAGCAAGCGTGGGGCCCGTAGCAAATTCTATCGAAGATGCCCCTGATCTGCTATGGGGAGTTCGGTGGCATAGCAAAAGCAATAAGATGGCAGTTTACAAGCTACGTATCTGCCTTTAGGCAGCTTGAAGTTGACAACATTGTTGGCCATTTACGATAAAACAAAAAGAAGAACGGTCTCTAGGTAAGGGCGGATCCAGCTTTGGTGCCAGGGAGGGGTCACAGAGTCGTGAGCAAGTCACAAGAAGTTATAATTTCATTTTTATAATCATAGATATAAGTAAAAAGTACATATTTTATTAATGTATGTAAGTACTTACTGTACTTAAAAATACATAAATTAATTAAACATTGAAGGTAGTTACTTACATAACATCTATATTGTGACAAAAAATATTTAAAAACATTATGTTCACCTAGGTCCTGGACCCAGCCCAGGGGGGAGTCATGACCCCCATGACCTCCCCCTGGATCCGCCCTTGTCTAGAGACAAGGGCGGATCACCTAGAGGTGAGCGGATTTAAGAACGCGGGGCCCCTCTTAGCGCGGGGCCCTTAGCAGTCGTTACTCTTGCTATTGGTTAATCTGGCACTGTATACGGGAAGAGTATTGAATGTATCATATCATAACATCCATAACTTATCTATTATGTATTGATACTAACAAGGGCACCACACCGCAACACACTACCTACCACGAGTACCACGACCGATACATACTTACGTATGTTTAAAACATCAATTAGGTATTGGGTAATATAAGTAATAATACCAGGCACATAAGTTGAACCAAAATGACGGTCACTGCGCACACTTTTTCCTCTAATTATACCTGCGCAGAGCCGCCATTTTGGGTCAACTTATGTGCCGAGTATTGTATGTAGGTACGAGGCTCGATTTAAAAGTTCGCGGCCTCACATAGTAAACAAATAGCTAGGTATGTATTTTTGTGTGCATTTCCCCCGCGGAAATGTGTCGAAAATAACATGTTGACTATACTAGTCGAACGTATACGTAAGTATACGATCAATGAAATTTGTGTATTCAGTAATTTTGGAGAAATTCGTCAAAAACATATTCCGTCAGGGAAATGTTTCCCTAGCGAAATTTTGTCAGGGATCCAAAATTCAATTAGTAGAGCAACAAGTTTATCATAAGAGACAAATGTTTATGCACAAATGGACTTTGTATGTCATAGGCCTCCGAAGTTATTTAAAATGCCGCTGGGAAAATGTTCGGCTTTTTGCTGGATGGATCTCATACACCGTTTGGAATAGGTACCTACAGTCTTGATTTTTTTTACACACATTGCTATTAATTTGTTTATAACGTCTGTAAAAACAGAATCCAAAAAAACACAATCACTTATGATTAATAAACATAAACATAAAAAGTAGGTATTTTGTTCTAGTAGCTACTAAGGGACCTAGGAAAAGGGTTAAAACGTCGATTTGTATATTAAAATGGCCTTCAACATCTGGAAAGGTATGTTTGTAATAGAGTAAGTATTAAAATAGATACAACATAAATAATGTGCCATGGACATCATGATTTTGAATCGGTCTATTGGACCAGTTTTATATTATGTGAAAAGTTGTAGGTAACTAATTTAATTTTTTATGTATTAATTCAACTATCCATATTTCAATAATTAGCTTAATCCAATAAGTAATAAAAGAAATATAGTAAAAAAACCAGCGACACTTAAAACTTAGTTATAATCCCACCAATTTCGGATGGCAATAAAAAATCGACCGCTCAGTACAAATAGCTAATCTCCTGAAAAAACACCCTTTCATTCATCGATAAACATTTGAAGGCAGCTTTCAACTAAAGATCTAGTAAGTATAATCAACATGTAATTTTCGACACTTTTTAAGATCATTCACTAATTCGTTTGAAAGAAAATAATTTCATTCATACTTCGACGTTATACTGGTTACGTTCGAAGCCACTGCCTACCGATTCAACCGGACTAAAACGGTCTAATTATCTGGTAATTTTTTTAAAATTTATTAATTATAAATCAAGTTGGGGGCGAAAACACATTGTTTGTATGTATGTTTGTACCGCGATAACTGCCGAACCGATGATGGTCCGATTTTGGTGAAATTTGGTAGGCATGTAGGAAATATCAATAGAATTTTCAAGATCGTTGGGCTTCAAAATAGGTTTAGTAGTTTTTGAATTAATAAAAATGTGAACTTCGCGAGGTCTAAGTTCGCGGCGAACTGCTATTAAAACTTAATCATGTATAAAATCCTTGATATCATCTAAAAGTAAGTAGTATTTAAAAATAATTTAAATCTTACGTCTTTATCCCATTGCAAATGGTAGGGGATTTCGTTTCCGAAAGGGAAGTCGAGGTGGCAGTTCATAACTGCGTAGCCGCCGACGCTGGCCTGAAGCCGCTCCGTATCCAGAGGTAGAAGTGACGTTGCGGTCACGGCGGCCACTGCGGCCAACACGGTCGACACTCGCGACCATTGCGGCCACATCCTCGTATCGCGACTCCGAAGTACAAACGCAAGCGCAACGCGACCGCTCGGACCTACAGCGCGACAATGATTGACCGACCCCGACTTACGTCATGAAGATTAAATCCTCTTGGGCTCTTGGTCTTGATTATGTAGTCGAGACTTCTGAATGAATTCTAGATGAGAAAAAGGGGCAGTTTTGCGTGCAGAGTGCGCATTGGCGATTTGTAGGCTAGCCGAGGAATCCGCCCTTCATGTTTATGTGGGTATCTAATCTATGGTACAGATTTTAATAAATTTTAAAAACTCGTTCTTTTGTCCGTTTGTCCCCGAATCTACAGCGAGGTCGGACATAATAGCCGCGATGATATCACATTAATACCTACTAGGTCGTAAGTAAGTACAATACAAGGTGACCAAAGAGAAAGTGCTCTCTTTTCGAAATAACTGAAACAACACGGTCGCGATGGACTTGCATTTTGTATTACCAAAATTGTAAAAAAGAATGGTCATATTGGTTTATTTTATTATAAATAAATATATAGACATAAATCACACAGATTAAGAGGAAACCTCAAGGGCTAGAGAAATTAAAAATAGGTATTTGTTAAATCTATTGCTGTCGCGCTGTGCCCGAACTACAACCGAGCAAGTGCGATATATACATACTGCAGCTTGGACTAAAATACCTATTAAAAGAACAGAAAATCAATGATTCGTAGTCCCCTGATTTCTTCTCCAAAACTTAACCAATATAAGTACTTTTTTCCATACGAATTAATAAAGACTTGAGCGATGTTCCTGTTTTAATTTTTTTATATAATCTAGTCAGTTTTCTGGATGTTGGAACACAGCGGAAAATCTGGTCTAAAATAATTTATGAAAAAAAAAGAAAACATAGGGACATGCTAATAGTGGCTATAGATATTCAGGAAAAAAAATATAACTTTAACGGCCACTCCAGTCTTCTCGTGGATGTCGTAGATGGCGACTCAAGCTTATAAACATCAATGAGACCTCTCCAACCCGTCTGCCCAGAGTGGAGAGTGTAGGCCCAATAAATCCTCTCTGACTGCTCTAGCTAATATATGGCTCTGGTAGTACAGAGGGTTGTGCTCCTGCAGTAGACTAAATAAACGGGCAAGTGCGAGTCGGACTCGTACATGAAGGGTTCCGTACCTCCGTAGAATGTTTTAAAACGCTGAAGAAACACGTTTTTTGTATGACGACCCCCTTTAATTTTATCTTATTTTTAGTATTTGTTGTTATAGCGGCCATAATAATACATAATCTGTGAAAATTTCAAGTTTCTACCTAACTCCATTATAAAGATCTAGTTAAAAAGGCTGAAAAAACACGTTTTTTGTATGACGACCCTCTTTAATTTTTAACTTTTTTTATTTTTAGTATATTGTTATAGCGGCCACATTAATACATAATCAGTGAAAATTTCAAGTGTCTAGCTATTACGGTTCAAGAGATAGAGCCCTGTGACAGACTGACAGACAGCGGAGTCAGTCAGTCTGTAGTTTAGAAGTTACAAGCATGTTTTGGTGGCAAAGCCAGGAAGCATGCTTTCTGGCGTGGACACCTCCAAAGTTTCGAGATTCGGAGGTGTCCACGCCAGAAAGCATGCTTCCTGGCTTGGCCACCAAAACATGCTTGTAACTTCTAAAGTACGGGTCAACCAATTCTGACTAAATTACGTTTAAATCTGGGAGAAAACAGATCGTCACTAGGTGCTATAGTTTCGGAGATTTGGAGGTGTCCACGCCAGAAAGCATGCTTGGCCACCAAAACATGCTTAACAACTTCTTAAGGCCGTACCTGAATTTTCCGGGGTCCAGTGCTGCCCCCATTTAAAATAAATCATTTCAAAGAAAACGGAGACATCATTTAAAATTTTGCTACTACAACCCTTCAAAGTATTTTATGAGCTACTGTTTACATTTTAAAGTGAGAACGTTAAGCGTTACTACGCACATTTGCGAAAAACGGCCACTTTCGGCTAATGTTCGTAGTAAAGCTTAAGGCCGTACCTAAATTTTCCGAGGTCCAGTGCTGCCCCCATTTAAAATAAATCATTTCAAAGAAAACGGAAACATCATTTAAAATTTTGCAACTATCAAGTCCTAGATAATCCTTCAAAGTATTTTATGAACTACTGTTTACAGTTTATAATTAGAACGTTAAGCTTTACTACGCACATTTGCTAAAAGTGGCCGTTTTTCGCAAATGTGCGAAAAACGGCCACTTTTAGCAAATAGAAAAAACTACCAAGTTGCAAAATTTTAAATAATGTCTGTTTTCTTTGAAATGATTTATTTTAAATGGGGGCAGCACTGGACCCCGGAAAATTCAGGTACGGCCTTAACGTTCTCATTATAAACTGTAAACAGAAGTTTACTTCTAAAAGTGCCAAAAGTGGCCGTTTTTCGCAAATGTGCGTAGTAAAGCTTAACGTTCTCATTATAAACTGCAAACAGTAGTTCATAAAATACCTTGAAGGGTTATCTAGGACTTGGTAGTTGCAAAATTTTAAATAATGTCTCCGTTTTCTTTGAAATGATTAATTTTAAATGGGGGCAGCACTGGACCCCGGAAAATTCAGGTATGGCCTTAACTACAGACTGACTAAACCTTATATTTGGTGACTAATTTTGAGTAATTTTTGACTAAATCTTGGCATGGTCAGAATTTAAATCGGTGATGGTGTCCACGCCAGAAAGTGTCACAGGGATACGCGGACACGAGCTGTGCTAAACAGTTGTAATAAGGTACAAGGTACCTAGAGATTTCATAAGTGAACAGTATTATCACGTTTAGCTGTACCAGTGACAACACCATAGAGCTGAGCGAGGTGAACGATGGGATCGCTGGCATCAGAGATATGGGAGCTGGCATCCTCGGAGATATCTTCGGCCGCATCGCTCATAGGTGGCTGTGTGAACCAAAGTATAAAAAGAGGTGTGTGAAATTATGTTCGCCGGCCTCGTTAGCTCTCGCTGGCGGTGTGGCCTGCCCCCCTTTAACCATTATAAACCAAAACTACCACTACTTTAAAATAAAATGACCTGCAAACATTGACTTATATTATAACTAGAATGCCTGCAAACAACGCTTGGATGGATAAGTAAAAATCAATTTGGCGTGAAGAGTTTTATTTTGGCTCATAAAAAAATGCTTTTAAAATAAAAAATAAAGAGTGTATACTTAACCAAATCGTATGTATCGATAATAATTTTAGAGTATAGTAGAAGCATGATCTCTACTGCTTCAATAACATATAACCGTGAGTATAACTGATATGAATTCTATTATTTAAGTATCACAACAAATTATTCATATAATGAATTCGCATAAAAACTGTATTTGCGTTTCAATGTTACAAGCAGGCGTTTTCTATAAATATTTATTGCTGCTCTTTTCTTCTCACAATTTGGAAGACCGAATGTTTTAAATAACAACAATTTTTATAGCGATTCATAATTTACAAACAGATATCCTGTAATATACAGATAATGTTGCAGGTCGCAAACAATAGTAAAGATTAGGCCCTCGGTACTTGTTGCCGGCATAAAAGTTTACATCAAAGTATCGTCAGAAATCAACAAAAAACAGATAAATATCTTTAAGGTTATTATTATAAATTATACAGCTTTTTTTATACCGTGGCAGTGTATCGTGCGAATGATTACTTTGCACTATTTTTCATGGCCAACTCTTCACTTGACATCCACTTTTTTTTTTCCCACCCCAAGAGAGCAAAATCATTTTGTGTTATTTAATGTAAACCAAAACGCTCTCTAAATCAAAATCAGGCAGAGCAATGGTCCGCAGCAGCAAGCCGCCCCCGCGCCGCGCATTGCTCGCCTCGTTGTCGTCACAGCTTTCTGCGCCGGCGCCGATGCCGGCTACATTTCCAATCGAAACTTCGCAGGCGAACCATTCAGATTCATGATTTCAGAAAATCTTTCTTGCAAACAAAGAAAAGAACTATAAAATATGTCTCTCCAGCTCACAAGGCAAGCCTGCGACGTCACCCATTACATTATATTTGTTCCAAGTCTGTGACTGAAACCGCTTAACAGTAAAATACTGAACAAAGCAATTGTTCCAAATCTACTTATTACTCAAACAATGTGATGAGTGAATTTGAATCAATCATATCAAGATTGTATTAACATTATTCTCCAAAAACAATATTAAGACAGATTAATTTCTATTTTATACTCAAATGAACTCATACCATTGTCTGTTACACACGGCTTGAAGGTAATGAAAACTATTCCAAGCGGCCAGGAATAGTCTCCGTGAAGCTGCACTTGTTGACTACCAATTTATCAATTGTGATGAGGCTGAGCTAGACTTTTATTTCTACCCATATCGCGGAATGGACAATGTTTTATGACGGAAAAGTAAAACCTGTGCTAGCTCATTCATTACTTTTTAATATGGGTAGAAATTTTACATTTTACAATGGAAAGTCTACCAAAATTCATATTAAGATCAGAGACAAATTCAGGTAGACTCTAGCTGGTATTCAGATAAATATTTAATGTTTTAACAAGGTGGTCAGCACGCACAGTATCCAATATGGACAAAGAGCGTTAAAACACCAATCATGTCCCGATGTTCATTTTATATACACTTTAAAAAAGTGACCCTTTTCAGGTTCAAAGTCTTATCTCACGATAACTATTTACACGCACATTTTGTTACAATAAATTCATTACACTTTTTACAAATAAGTTTTTTGTTTTTGTTATATTTTTAAGTGGAATCCATTCACCAGTCAGCAAGTCCAGACAGCTCGCGGCGTTACTTGGAGCCGTCATCGTCGTCGGGGCGCGACACGTACAGCGCGGGGTCGATGACCTTCGGGATGGGCTTTATCTCGGTGCCCAGCTCCTGCTCGATGCGGTGCAGGGCGAACCGGTCCTCGTACGTGATGAGGTTGATGGCGATGCCGAGGTGGCCGAAGCGACCGGAGCGGCCGATGCGGTGCAGGTAGGTCTCGGCCATGCGCGGGAAGTCGAAGTTGATGACCACGTTGACGGCCTGCACGTCGATGCCGCGCGTGAACAGGTCGGAGCACACCAGGTTGCGGCACAGGCCGGCGCGGAAGTCGTGGAACACGCGGTTGCGGTGCGCCTGCGCCATGCGCGCGTGGATGTAGTAGCAGCAGTAGCCCAGCTCCGTTATCTTCTTCGCCAGCAACTCCACACGTTGAGTCGAATTGCAGAATATTATAGACTGGTTTATTTGTAACTGAAACAACAAGCAATTCATTTTAAACATCAAACTTCTTTTTTATTTTACACAAGTATTGTAACTTGATGATTAACTTTTACAGCCATTTTTATAAGGTTACTAGCTGTGCCCGCGACTTCGTTCGCGTGGTTGTCGGAACGTAATGTTATATAGCCTAAAGCCTTCCTCTATAAATGGACTACCCAACAAAAAAAGAATTTTTCAAATCGGATCATTAGTTCCTGAGATTAGCGCGTTTAAACAAACAAACAAACAAACAAACAAACTCTTCCGCTTTATAATATTAGTATAGATGAAGTACTCTTAACCAACAACATATTTATTTGAATAAAGATTAATATTATTATGTTGATACAACTTAAACAAATTATTTCGACCAAATTAGGTACCATAAAAACGGTTTAAGTGAGTTAATCTTAAAAGATAGACATATACTATTTCGGACTGTTTTTTAGATCATTAAAAGAGCTATTATTCTTTAATACATATTTTTTGTGTATCTTGAACCGTTTTCACGGCGCACGCAACGGAAGGCTTCAAAGATGAAATAATTTCTCCCGTTTTTTACACATTTACCACTATATCTTTGCTCCTATTGTTCGTAGCGTGATGGTATATAGCCTATAGCCTTCCTCGATAACTGGACTATCCAACACAAAAATAATTATTCAATTCGAACCAGCAGTTTCGGAGATTAGCGCGTTCAAACAAACAAACAAACAAACAAACAAACAAACAAACAAACAAACAAACAAACTCTTCAGCTTTATAATATTAGTATAGATAACCCTTACTTAAACAATTATTAAACATACAATGGTGTTTTTACACCCGGGTGATTTATTTTTTGTATTCTCGTAAATCGACAGTAGCCCTTGAATACATATGGAGAGATTGCGAACATATTATACAGTTCATTCGACTTTTAAATTAGTTGAACCTAAAAGTTCAACCTAATATTTTACATAATTATTTACGGGAGCAGACAAAGAAACAAAATATGGTCTTAGGCCGCATCCACAGACACGCCGGGAGGGCCGCCGCAAAATTTCCATAGTTTGTTTTGAGCGGCCGCCCCGCCGCAACTACAAATACAAACTATGGAAATTTATCGGCGGTCCGCGTCGCACGCCGCGTGTCCGTGGACGCAGCCTTAAGATTCATAAAACATTATTCAACTCAAACAAATTATGTACCAATTTTGTTAATAAAATTTATTTTTGCTTTCCTTGGTGTTTTGTCGTGCGAAAAATCCACCTCGAGCAAGGCAAAGAAAATAACTAAAAACTATCAAATCAAATAACTAATCAGTTAAAACAAGACTCATCCAACCTAAGAGCTTGGTGTTTTACCCATTCTGTGTATGTACAAATGCACATAAAAAACAGTGACACTCCGGGAGTGCCGACAGAAGCGAAAATTTGAACAAGGTGGTGACGGTAACAGTGTCGTGAGTTCAATATTTTTTTCCCATCGTCTCAAAATCATCATCTCAAAAAATGCTAGACGCGCCTTAGGAAGTTTTCACTTCAATAGACAAATAAAATAGATAAAAATTTACCTTTGAAAACAGTGTATTTAAGCAGTGAACCTTCTGCCTCTCCTGTACAAATGCATAGTACTGTGTGACACCCTTCAACGTCAACTCCTCCATGAGATTGATTTCATACGGCTCTCTGAGGTGCTTCTCCATGAACTGCTTCACGCTGAGCGGAAAAGTGGCGGAAAACAGCAAGATTTGGCGTTCTTTGGGTAATCTGGAATCGATAAAATTATATTAATACATAGGTACATAGCATCTTATACATATACACAACTTGGTCGTAAACTCAAATGCCACACGCGGTGATCCCACTGCACCGCGTACCGTTGCGGAGCGGGGGGCGGCAGATTTTAACATTGTATGCAAGTATCTCAATTTGTATAGAAAACACGCCTAGTCCAACACACTGAAAACGCGTCAACGCGCGGGAGCGTTAGTGTGTTAAACCGCGCTCCGCGACGGTGCAGTGGGTTCACAGCCTTAGGCTCAGTGTAGGTACATTGCCGCGGCATCGAGGCGAATTTTAAGTAATTCAGAGAATACTAACTCTTATAATCTAGGAGAATAGTAGAATATAGAACAAATTAGCATATATATGATATGTACTTTTTTTTTATCCCGGAAATATGTGAGGTACTCATGGAATGTTTTTATTTATTTAATGGGAACAACAAACAGCTACATTAGAAATACCAATACAATATACAATTTATACATAAAAAGAGTTATTAATAACGTAGCCTACAGCATTGTTCACAAAATAACAAATAGTATTATGGGCTGCTAAATACATACAAGCTTACTAATTAAAAAATAAACATGTAGACATATTAAAATTGCTTTTCTGTGACATAGAAGACACATATGTTTTACAGGCAAATACAGGATTAAAAAAAAGAAAAATAAACTAAAGTAAACAGTACTGTAATTTTAATTCTAATTAAGTATTATTTTTTTGTTCTGTTCCAAAATAGTCGTCAATCACTTCATTCAGGTCATAGCAGAAAACCAGTGCTTTACTTACATCCGTGCGTGAGTAAAGGTTTACACTGAGCCTATGACCTTTTTGGATTGAACTCACACAGGCTATTATGTTCTTTTATTTTTTCTTTCTTTTATGTACCTACTTATTATAATTTCTGTATTTATGTTTTTTATTTTTGTTGTTAAGATTGTGTGTTTCAATTCAAATAAAGTTTTATTCTATTCTATTCTAAAAGGGGGAAAGGGGGAATTTGTCAAATATCCTTTGACTATCTATACTAATATTATAAAACGGAAGAGTTTGTTTGTTTGTTTAAACGCGCTAATCTCAGGAAATAATGGTCGGATTTGAAAAATTCTTTTTTTGTTGGGTAGTCCATTTATAGAGGAAGGCTTTAGGCTATATAACATTCCGACAACCACGCGAACGAAGTCGCGGGCACAGCTAGTGATTACATATGTTTTTATCCAATCTCATATCGTAAAATTCTATTAAAATTCAAAATGGTGTTTTCATAAACCAATATAGAAGGAGTTTTTGGAAGAAGTCATTGGGTTCAGAGATGGTGTATGATTTAAATTATTTAGCAAATTAATTTTAGTCAATTTTAATAATGTGAAATTGGTAAGTAGTAAAAGTTGTCAATAATACTACAGCTTTAGATATATTTGTTTAGGCGACACCAACCTTTGATTGAACCATTTGAAACTTGTTAGGAATAAAGAAACTAAAAACATGAATTTTGTAAATAAATCAATAAAAACTAAAGATCTAATACAAGGACTTGTGTAAGAACTCCTTGACACCTGCTGACATAAAAGTTGCTCCCTGATCTGTGTGAATTGTCGCTGGCATTCCGAAAATGGAAAAGATCTCGGTAAGATTTTTTATGACTGTTTCGGTACTCATATCTGGACACGCAAAAGCAAACGGGAATCTTGAATACTCGTCAATTACAGTCAAAATATATTTGTTCTTCGTTGATGACAATCTCTCTAATGGCATTGTTGCTTTGATTAATATTAAATTAGTATATTTATTGAATTTTTTATTAGTATATTTATTGAACCTTGGCTTTATTTCAGCTATCCAAGACCTTAAAATATTCTAAAAAAAAACCGAAATTTAAGAATAGAATCGATACAAGGTTATAAATAGTAATCAATTTTTTTTGTTATTGAATATGTTCCATTAGTTTTTTGTTCCTATATTTTACAGCTAAGTTTCAGATGTAAATTAAAAAAAATACTAGGCGTTACAGGAGCAGCTAATATCACGTAAATGATGATCTTACCTTGAAATTACATTATCTAACATGCCCTTGAAATCTTGAGACAGGAGCTTGTCTGCCTCGTCTAGGACCAACATCCGGCACTGGTCCATCTTGGCCACTTGTTTATCCATGAGATCAATCATTCGACCAGGTGTAGCAATTATCACTTGAACTGAGAACAAATGTAAACTTTTATATTAGTCAAAACATTATTAGGATTTAAAAAAAGGCCTTTGCAGGCTCTTTTACATGTCAATAACTTTAGTATACACATGTTAAGGCCGTACCTGAATTTTCCGGGGTCCAGTGCTGCCCCCATTTAAAATAAATCATTTCAAAGAAAACGGAGACATCACTTAAAATTTTGTTACTACCAAGTCCTAGATAACCCTTTAAAGTATTTTATGAACTACTGTTTACAGTGAGAACGTTAAGCTTTACTACGCACATTTACGAAAAACGGCCACTTTTGGCTAATTTAGTAGTACGTAGTAAAACTTAACATTCTCATTATAAACTGTTAACAGTAGTTAATAAAATACTTTAAAGGGTTATCTAGGACTTGGTAGTACCAAAATTTTAAATAATGTCTCCGTTTTCTTTGAAATGATTTATTTTAAATGGGGGCAGCACTGGACCCCGGAAAATTCAGGTACGGCCTTAAGTGAAGGAAATGTTGATTTTTGATTTCTAGAAAACAATTAAATTAGCCCCTTAGGGTTGGATCTTATCAGCACGGAACAGCACTTTCCTATGCTGTTATCCTTTTCTAACGCTCAGAACAGTAATTTGCTAGAGCGAGAGAGCGACGGAACAAATGACGCTTCTTCTCAGCATTGATCATTTTGAAATGCTAGTAGTTTAATTCTTTGCCTTTTCTAACTTCATAAGAGAAGGTTAATAAGTAAACTACAGGATCCCCTTGATTCCTCTAAATTTTTTATTGATAACATAGTTGAACATAATTGCAGGGCTTGGAATACCGTTAAAAATCTGGTAATGTTAATTCTGTCAAACGGCGTTCAAGTTATCAGCAAAGATAATGTTATGCTGGGTAACGGTATTTTTCCCACTATTTACCGATATTGTTGACACTGTATTTCTTTTCGATATTTGACAGAATAAATAGACGAGAGTTTGTCTAGTAGGCTACTAGATCTATTTATATAATATTTTACAAGTATTGAAAAAAGTATTGTTACTTATATCGTTAATTGATAAGTTATAAACTGTATTATCGATACCCCTTATAACGTTACCACTAAAATAACGTTATTTAACGTTACTTTTAGTGTGAATTTGGTATTGTTAACAAGCCCTGCATGATTGTTCTTTCTTATAATGTTTATATTGTCATAATCTCACTAAAAAGATTTTTGACTTAATTTTGTATCTCATGTTATAGAATTGCAACAGATGCCGAATATATGCCTACCAGATGTTTACAGCAAAACATCATATATATATTATAGGTATTTTTTTACGTGAGCCTACATCTAGTTTATATGAAATCGTTCCATTGAAAATTCCATCTGTACGATCATACAAATCTTCTTGTTTGTGCTTCCTGCGTATTATATGTTTAGGTTAAATACATTATGTGAAGCTATATCATGCGAATAAATAGAGAACCGTAAACGAAATCAAAATATTTTTTTTTATCAAAACGGTTTATTAATACAATTAGAATTCAATAACAACAGAACTCGGAAAGGTACAGAATTATCTAAAAACTATCAAGACTAATTAAAACGTCATCATAATTGTGTTTTATAAAACGATTTTGATAATATTATGTAGTTTACAATCTTTGATTTTTTTTAATTTGATTTTTAACATAATGTACAGTGCCTTATATTTTAAGTCTATCGAAAAACTAGAATAGCCTTTTGTAAGTATAAATTAGAGTTGTTACTACTATTTTTAATTATATTATTTAAAAAATGAGAGGAAAGATGTAAATTCGCAGGTACATCAGATAATTTTTTGCGTATATTGTTGTGGATTCGCACACAGAAAATTTTATAATAAATACCCGTTTGAGCAGTGATGAAAACTACTATACCAGATTTAGAAATTTTCTGACTGAATTGAAAAGATTAATAACGGAATAAATATTAATTTTAGTTCCATAACTACATGTCGAACGTAAGAACTTTCTTTTTGGAAGCTGGTTGAACAATATTTTTATTTTGTCTATATTTTTGTTAATTTCCGTGCTATATTATTATATATTGAAAATTATAATTTAATTATTGTTATAGAGTTGACATACAGAGCCCTCCCTAAGGGAGAAGGCGAGGTGATGATGACTGAAAATTATAAAATTTTATTATGACAAGTTTATTTGCTAGGCAAATTTAAAAACCCTCTCTGTCAAAAACGCCATCTAGTGATGTGATCCAGAACTATTAATACGACTTGATGCGGACATCAAATATTAAAGAGGTATTTTATCAATGACCTTGTAAATATAATATTTGTTCCTGTAATAGTAGATCGCCAAATAATATCAAAACACAAGCAAAGGTAGCAATCAGACAAAGATTAAATACAACAGCAGCTTATTGGGGTCAGTTCATACCGAACGTGAGGCGACGTGGCGGGCACTTTTGAAGAAATATAGAACTTGTTTACTACACAAAAAGATACTAATTTAGTGAGAGCCTGCTACGCCACAACTACGGCCAACTGAGTACCTTAGCTTTGAAATGTTATTTATTATTATTTTTTATTTATTATATTAAATGTTAATTATTAGTTAGCGTTAGAAACATTAGACAAAACAATAAAAAAGTTTCGTGCTAAGTCCTGTTATATACTTATAAAAGAATCATGAGTAGGTACTCAATGCAACTAGCAACTGTACCTCAGTGTTAACTGACCCTTAGTAGTCAAGGTAAATGTGAATGTTTTTCAACATGTATAGATATTAAAAACACAATGTGATTGTTTTAACTGAAATTTATATTAGAAATACATAAGTATAATTAACAATCTTACCATTTTGGTAGATACGCATAATGTCATCTCGGAGGTTGGTGCCTCCCGTTGTGACCATTACTCTGATGTCTGTGTGTTTTGCCAACTCAATGCAGATTTGTGATGTCTGGAGTGCCAGTTCCCGCGTCGGTACCACAATTAAAGCTTGTATAGCATCTCTTTTGGGATCCACCTATGAAGGATATTTCTATATTATAATATGTACGGAGTTAAATGCAGTGCTTTGTATGTGAAATGTTAATCAGAATAGGTATTATCACTTATAGAAAGTGAAGGGGAATCCAAAAGTATCATCATGATAAAATTTATTGCAATAAATCATTATGAAAGTAATTTGGTAACAGAATATCAAGCAAATAGGAATCTTGTCTAAAAAGAGTGGCACTCGGGGAGTGTCCCCACGCCCCTACAAAGCTTTCATTTCAAAAAACACTATTCTAGAAAAAAAATCTTTACCATATACCAACATCGTGTTAATGAAAGAATGCAAAAACTCTCAGATGGTACCTCAGCCCATGTAACTGAAAAACTTTTGTTCAACAACTTTCACAAAATCAAAAAAAAATTATTTGTATTTTCATACAAATTGACTTGATCAGCTGATCAGGTTTTGTGTTCTTTCATTAACATGATGTATAATAAATATTTCTTTTGGCTTGACATTAATTTAGACGTACATTATTATACATATACAAAAATACCTGTTCTAAAACTGGAATACAATACGCTCCAGTTTTGCCGGTTCCATTTTTAGCTCTTGCCAGTACATCTTTACCACTTAGTGCTATGGGAATAGAAGCCTCTTGAATTGGGGAAGGTTTCTCCCATCCCTTTTCAAAAATGCCCATCAACAACTCACGCTTTAAACAAAACTCTTCGAATTCATTACCTCTAGTATCCGTCACATCCTAAACAAAGAAAACAAATAATGGTAATCTGGTTATGTATTAGTATGTTGCAGTTTGTTTTGTTTTAGTGTCAGATTTATCATGACTATAATAATTATTGTAATAAAGATTTTTTTTTACATTATTAAGCTGTGGGTAGTTGAACTTACACTAGTTTTTATTCTTCTGTCTTTTGGGGGTATTTTTAATTTTGATTTCCAACCGATTTCGTCAATACTTTTATCAACATCTCTGTAAATAAATATTATTGATTAACATTGTATTATTTTATATTATTAACAATGTATAAATAAGTATTGTAATGATATTAAATCAAAGATACATACCCTTTCTGATTATTTAAACTATTTCCAACGTGATTACTTGAACTAATTCTATTTTCGGTCATCATTTTGCCAAACAATCCCGCTAGGGATGACTAAAATTAGAAACTTATATTCACGTACAAGTCCAAGTCCAACACTAAACAAATTTTACGATAAGTCACTTTTAGATGCATAAGCTACAAAGTTTTTCACGTTCACCAAAAAGTCCAGGAATTTCTGAAACAAGAAATACTCATGAGACTGCTAAACCTACTTACATTCAACCGATACCTACGTAGAAACAAGACGCGTCAACAAGCTCTACAAATATACAAAGTAGGTACGTACATAAATAGTAGGTAGCTGTTACGACTTATTTACTAATAAGAATGTAACTATATCTGTTTAAAAAACTAGAGTTGAAAGATATATTGATTACATGTAAAACTGAAGATAAATTTACAATGATTGGGAGGATAACGAAAGATAAAAATATTGTAATCGCTCGTCTATGAAGCTCAAGTAATGGCTGCCTCAGAAAAATATTGGTTGAAGGAACTTAACAAAATCAAATATTACAAACTAGATGTATATAAAAATATGAACATAATCAACTATAATATAATACTTGTTTACTGAAACTGTTTTAAATTTGAATACCTTGATAAAACTTTATAAAAGACGACACAACTCGTTACTCGACGACGACATCACAAAGTAAACCATAGATATAGACAATACATAGACAAGGAGAGGCGAGAAAATAGACAACTGACGTCTTTAGATAAGGCCTTTCACTGAAGGTATCTACACACGGCCCTAAAATCGGAGGCGATATTGGGAGAGCGATAGTGGGGGTAAAATCGGGCACGACTCTACACACGTCCCTGCCTGCTAGTACGCAACCGACCGTGTAGTGAAGCGCACGTCAATATGCCGCCAACGCTTTCAAAATACCAAAAAATAGGCCTCGCTTTGGCACTTGCTACGGCGGTGCAACCAAAACAAAAAAGAAGGACCTGGGCAAAAACTTGGTTGTTAAAACGAGAGGAATTGAGCCACATTAATATAATGATGCATTTAGAACCACCAGATTTAAAAAACTTTTTAAGAATGGACATAGAGTGTTTTGAAGAGCTCCTCAGTATGGTAACACCATTTATAAAGAAACAAGATACTTTGATGCGAGAGTCCATAAGTCCAAGAGAGCGACTTACAGCTACTCTACGTTTCCTGGCTACAGGTCAAAGTTATGAGGATTTAAAATTTAGTGCTGTCATATCACCGCAACTAATGTCGAAAATGATCCCAGAGACTCTTCCATATGAAGTGCGCATATTTTCAAGTTTTTTTTTAAAATCAGCTAGGCTCGTCTCCTTGCCAACCTCTTCATTATAAACTTGGAGGAGCATTTGTGATGCCTCCTGTCTCATATCTTTATTAAAATATTCTTTATGTTTTTTGTCCCATAAATACGGCAAATCCCTATATAACTCTAAAGTCTTCGTCCATGCCTCGCATTCTTTGGACATTTTAACTTTAACTCTCGAAATAAACTCGCTGCCGCGCCGCACACGCAGGCACCCTTGAAATTCTTGAAAGGAAAAACGACCTCTCGCCGTCCGTCACGCACGCGTACTGCAGCGAAATCGGCCCGATCTCGCCACACACGGCACAACAACGCTCCCTGCACGATTTTTGACCCTAAATCGTGAGCTCGCCCGAACCGATTTCAGAGTTAGGGGCAATAATAATAATTATGCTGCCGATTTGCCTACACACGACGCGAAATCGGGAGCGATCTAGGGCGCTCCCCTCCACCGACCCGATATCGCCTCTGATATCAGGCCGTGTGTAGACCGTTTTAATCCTGTATGCAGCCGTGCCGTGCCGTCATCATGCCGTGTCCTGCTGCCTGCCTGCGCGGCGTAGGTTTTGTTATTTGGTGTTGTTTTGAAAGAGAATACTTCAGAAAACAAATACGATACGATACGATACGATATACCTACATATACATACGACTTACGTCCGGGATGACTCGTTATCCGCTAGTTGCCAACTTGCCATTGTTGCCATGCCAACAAGTCAAAACAGTTTTTTCTAAACGTCAAATTGAAACAAATGTTTCTATGGGATTTCTTTCTATGAAAAACGCACGGCGTGACGTCATAGTTTCTTGGAATCAAATAGCGCTTATAATATCAGTTTTTCGGTATTATGAATGACAAGTGACATTATTTTGTGACGTTTTGTTCTCATTATAAAATAATTTATTTTTGATGTAAGGCCGGTCTTACATTATCAAAGATATATGATCATACTATTTGTGGGACTTATAGAAATATGAAGAACCTATGACAGTCTAATAAGAACATATGATTCATATTGTCTATGTTCATAGATATGAGATCCTATTTGACAGCATGCGTACAAATATGATCATATATTCTCGTTGTTGATAGTTTGAATTCTTTTAGGTTGATAAAAATGGCGCTTTTAGACTGGAATATTGAATCCACAAAAATATTGATAGCTCTGTACGAAGAAAACGAGTGTTTATATAATACGTTTGTCCCAGAGTATAAAAGCCGGGACAAAAGATTGGTGATATGGTCAAATATTGTGCCGTGTGGTTCCCGGCCCCGGCAGAGTAGAATAGGACCGCTCCAAGTCTTCTTGTGGATGTTGTAGAAGGCGACTTAGGAAACACAAGCTAAACAGAGCTTATAAACATCAGTGAGACCTCTCCAACCCGTCTGGCCAGCGTGGAGAGTGTAGGCCAAATCCTCTAACTGCTTTGGCTAATATATGGTTTTGGTAGTACAGAGGGCCGTGCTCCTGCAGTGGAGCCTAAAAAAGACCTGATGATGATGATGAATGACAAATATCGCAAAAGTATTAAGCGATACTACGGGCAAAGTTTGGCTTATGGCCGATGTTCGAAAATATACGACTTTTATTTTTTGTTTTTTTTCTTCAATTTTAAAGCAATTAACAAAATTGCATTCATGGCAACGGAAAACGCGGCTATGTCGGCATCTATCTTGATAAAATATAATGTATATATGACCCTACGTGTAATATAGAACAACATCCTATAAATTAAATATGATCAATTGATCATAGACTTTGACAGATATGAAATCATATAAATATGATGAATATATTCAATTCAATTCAATTCATTTATTAATATTCAGACAATTATAGTCCATCATGTGTTAGTAACAATATTAATTCTTAAAACTAAATGTTAGTAAAACTTATATTTTAAAATTTATATAAATTAATATTTCCTTGCCTCACGGCTTACTGGGACATGCAAGGCGACCCAACTACATATAAAAGGTCCGCCCATGCGATCCCCTACAACTGCCAGGAGGCTGTTGCCGCTGTCCCGAGTCCGCCGCATCATGGAGGCTGCGCGCTTGCGCATGGTAGCGTGAAAGCCATCCACGTGTGCTTCGGCAAACATGCTTGATGCACTGCAGAAACGAGCCAGCCGCAGCAACGTCCTAAACGCGTTGTTGTATTGAACGCGAAGGGTGTTCAGCGAACGTTGGGAGTACCTAACCCACAGGCTGCAGGTATAAAATGAGGTACAATATGCTCTAAAAAGAGTTATTTTTACCTGCCTAGAGCATTGAGCAAACCTGCGGGCTATCATATTGGCCCTCACCGACAGCGCCCTCCGTTCGCGCTCAATATCCGCATTATCGCTCAATTCATCGTCCACTATGTGGCCGAGATATTTAAAGCTGTGTACACGCTCCAAAGCCACTCCGCCCAGTCTCACGGGAGGAACCTCTGTCGGAGTCTCCTTACCTGACTTAAACAAAATAACTTTACTTTTGTTTGCATTGAATATAAGGCCATGATCCTGAGCGTATTTTTCGCAGACGCTAACCAGCTCCCTAAGGCCTCCTATTGACGCGCTCAGCAAACAAACGTCATCTGCATATGAAATATTATTAAAACATACATCATCAACGTGACATCCAACATGAAGATTGCTGAGCGCCTCAACCAGACCCCTAATATATAGGTTAAAGAGCGTCGGCGAACTCAAACCTCCCTGCCTTACCCCACACTCCAGTCTGTACGAGTCCGACAGAGTTCCTGCCCATCGCACGTTATTGACCTGGTTTCCGTACCAGAATTTAAAGATGTTGATCAATTCTGGAGGAAAGTTAGCTTCTTTTAATTTTTTCCATAGTATCTTATAGGAAACCCGGTCAAAAGCCTGCGACAAGTCAAGGAAACAGCCATAAACAGGCGTGTTTCTATCCGTGTAGTATCTGACGGCATATTTCATGCACACTATTGCACTTTCCGTAGATAGTTTAGGTCTGAAACCAAATTGATTGTCATGTGATGTGAAAAAATTATTTAAGTGTGCATTTAACATCCCATCAAACACTTTGGCGATCACCGTAGCCAACGAGATAGGCCTGTAGTTCCTTTTGTCTGTCAAATCGCCTGTCTTGTTTTTAACGATAGGCACTACAACCGTTCTTATCAGCTCCGCCGGCAAATAAGAATGTCCCACGCAGAGCGTGTACAACATTGCCAGTATCCGCGGCAGGTGTGGGCCGGCATGTTGGAGATGCTCAATACTCAGGCCATCGTGACCAGGGGACTTCCCTCTAGAAATTGACTTTATGGCAGTAGCAACATCTTTTGCTGTGAATCTAGTCCCTAACTGGTCACATCCGGCCTCAGCACTGGACACGTCCTGCTGTTCAGTAGCTAAAGGTAAAACGGTAAACGCATCTTTAAACAAATTTGCTATTTCCTTCTCACCGCTAACACCTTCAACACACTCAGGCAGGCCAGGTCCAAATTTCATCTTATTGGTATTTTTCCAAAACGCGTGAAAATCGGCTTTCGAGTGATTTTCGGCTAAGATGTCCATTTTTATTTGGTCCTCATGATTTTGACACCATTTTAATTTGGATTTAAATATCTTCCTAGCGTCCCGCATCTCCTGATATACAGTGCCATGAGTAGGCTTGCCGTGCCATAGCCATAGTTCAAATTTCGACCTAGCCTCCCTATGTGCGTCGCTTACATACCTACTCCATCCTATCACACGTTTAGATTTTTTCCTTAATGGCCTTGTTTCTCGACTGACAGCCGCCGCATGACTCAAAGCGTGCACAACCCTATTATACATCGAGTCAATTATAAGCCTATGATCCGGATCTATGATGATGTAATATCGGCCTAAGGAACGCGAGCGGTGACTTGAAAAATTGTACTGTGTTTTGTGTTTTGCTGACGCCCGCGTTGAAATAGATCTCTACTTCTCAAGACAAGAAAGACGCGAATCACAGACGCGAATACAGGACAGTAATTGTGGGGCTTTAATTTAAAAGGTGTGCCACTTGCTTATTTCCTTTTCCGGAGGCGATTATGGAAAAAATAATTTACTCTGTCTATGATACTTTTTGACAGTTCAAAAGACAGCTGCGAGGCTGTCAATGTTAAAAAATTTATTTATTTACAATTATAACCTAAAGAACTGTTTGTAGACTATCTGCTTTTTCGTTAATTTTAAGCATCCTCTTTGAAAATTAAGTATTCCTATAATAACAGTTACATAAAGAGTTGAAAATATTCCATATCTGTGAAGTGAAACCACGATCATGTAAGTATTCATGTTTTCATGTTATTAACTTTGTGCACAATCTCAGTGCACACAAAACAAATACATACCATAGATACAAATACATTGTAATATATATCGCTTTTAATTTTGTTATACTTACATTAATATTTCGCTTTAGGACAGAGTACTGGAAATCTCAATCGCGCAAATATTGTGAATTTTGCAAATGCTGGTTTGCTGATAATAAAGTTGTAAGTTTATTTTATTTATTGTTAAATTTGTTTTGTGGGGACAGCATGGAGGGAGTAGAATACAATTGACATTACTCTCTTTCTCTCCCACGGGTATGGTAAAGGCGACTAAGGGAAGCATAGGTAACAATGGGATTCACCAACCATCACCAACCTGCATGCCCAGCGTGGTGATATTGGGCAAATGCCCCTGTATTGTGGCCTTTAGTTTAGTAGTGGACTGATGTAGATAATGTAGACAATTAAATTATAATTAACTGGTTTCCACACATAAACCTTGTTTGCGAGAAACTACGGGCGTTCTTAGCCAACATGTATGTAATTAATAAAAGGATTCCTTTTCAGACTAAATTAATGCTGTACAATGCGCTTGCTGAATCAATGGTAGGATATGGACTTACAAGTTATGGCAGAACTTTTAAAAGTTATCTTAATTGTATATACTGGGTGGCGCAAAAGTAAAGACCCTATTTGGTTCAGCTATAACATTTTTTCTAAATTAGAAAACTAGATTTAGGTTTTTTTAAATGTATATTTGTGCCATTAAATTTCGTACCATTAGGATTTAAAGATGATGTCTTTTAAATGGTGACCTCCAGAGTTGATACACATTTGAGCCCTATTTATGACATTTTGCATAACTTGCCGTAACACTTCCTGCGATATGTTCGTTATTTCTTGACGAATGTTTTCTTTTAGAGCTGCGAGAGTCTGTGGCTTGTTCACATACACCCGAGATTTCAAAAAACCCCAAAGAAAGAAGTCTGGACTGGTCAGATCGGGTGATCTTGCAGGCCCAAGGCAAATCGCCAAAACGAGAGATAACTCGGCCTGGAAAAGCGTCCCTCACTAAGTCCATAGTGTCGCGCGCTGTGTGTGCCGTAGCGCCGTCTTGTTGAAACCAGATGTGCTCCAGCCCCAATTCGTCCAAACTGGGTATCAAAAACTCTCGTAACATGGTTCTGTAGCGTTCTCCAGTGACAGTTATCGCATTGCCTCCAGCGTCTTCGAAAAAATAGGATCCGATCACTCTGTCAACACAGATGCCACACCATACAGTAACTTTTAGTGGGTGTAGAGGTGTTTCTTGAATAATGCGCGGATTATCAGTGCCCCAGAACCGAGTATTCTGCTTATTGACATGCCCTGAGAGATGGAAATGCGCTTCGTCACTCATAACCAATTTTGAAGGAAAATCATCCTCTTCAAGGTTGAGGTTTATGACGCGCTGGCAGTAATCTAGACGAGCTCGGTGGTCAGCAGGCAGCAGCTGATGAGTCATTTGAGTTTTATACGGGAACATCTTTAAGTCTTTCACCAAAATACGCTGCAGCTAAATAAGCTTGTATAGCATCTCTTTTGGGATCCACCTATGAAGGATATTTCTATATTATAATATGTACGGAGTTAAATGCAGTGCTTTGTATGTGAAATGTTAATCAGAATAGGTATTATCACTTATAGAAAGTGAAGGGGAATCCAAAAGTATCATCATGATAAAATTTATTGCAATAAATCATTATGAAAGTAATTTGGTAACAGAATATCAAGCAAATAGGAATCTTGTCTAAAAAGAGTGGCACTCGGGGAGTGTCCCCACGCCCCTACAAAGCTTTCATTTCAAAAAACACTATTCTAGAAAAAAAATCTTTACCATATACCAACATCGTGTTAATGAAAGAATGCAAAAACTCTCAGATGGTACCTCAGCCCATGTAACTGAAAAACTTTTGTTCAACAACTTTCACAAAATCAAAAAAAAATTATTTGTATTTTCATACAAATTGACTTGATCAGCTGATCAGGTTTTGTGTTCTTTCATTAACATGATGTATAATAAATATTTCTTTTGGCTTGACATTAATTTAGACGTACATTATTATACATATACAAAAATACCTGTTCTAAAACTGGAATACAATACGCTCCAGTTTTGCCGGTTCCATTTTTAGCTCTTGCCAGTACATCTTTACCACTTAGTGCTATGGGAATAGAAGCCTCTTGAATTGGGGAAGGTTTCTCCCATCCCTTTTCAAAAATGCCCATCAACAACTCACGCTTTAAACAAAACTCTTCGAATTCATTACCTCTAGTATCCGTCACATCCTAAACAAAGAAAACAAATAATGGTAATCTGGTTATGTATTAGTATGTTGCAGTTTGTTTTGTTTTAGTGTCAGATTTATCATGACTATAATAATTATTGTAATAAAGATTTTTTTTTACATTATTAAGCTGTGGGTAGTTGAACTTACACTAGTTTTTATTCTTCTGTCTTTTGGGGGTATTTTTAATTTTGATTTCCAACCGATTTCGTCAATACTTTTATCAACATCTCTGTAAATAAATATTATTGATTAACATTGTATTATTTTATATTATTAACAATGTATAAATAAGTATTGTAATGATATTAAATCAAAGATACATACCCTTTCTGATTATTTAAACTATTTCCAACGTGATTACTTGAACTAATTCTATTTTCGGTCATCATTTTGCCAAACAATCCCGCTAGGGATGACTAAAATTAGAAACTTATATTCACGTACAAGTCCAAGTCCAACACTAAACAAATTTTACGATAAGTCACTTTTAGATGCATAAGCTACAAAGTTTTTCACGTTCACCAAAAAGTCCAGGAATTTCTGAAACAAGAAATACTCATGAGACTGCTAAACCTACTTACATTCAACCGATACCTACGTAGAAACAAGACGCGTCAACAAGCTCTACAAATATACAAAGTAGGTACGTACATAAATAGTAGGTAGCTGTTACGACTTATTTACTAATAAGAATGTAACTATATCTGTTTAAAAAACTAGAGTTGAAAGATATATTGATTACATGTAAAACTGAAGATAAATTTACAATGATTGGGAGGATAACGAAAGATAAAAATATTGTAATCGCTCGTCTATGAAGCTCAAGTAATGGCTGCCTCAGAAAAATATTGGTTGAAGGAACTTAACAAAATCAAATATTACAAACTAGATGTATATAAAAATATGAACATAATCAACTATAATATAATACTTGTTTACTGAAACTGTTTTAAATTTGAATACCTTGATAAAACTTTATAAAAGACAACACAACTCGTTACTCGACGACGACATCACAAAGTAAACCATAGATATAGACAATACATAGACAAGGAGAGGCGAGAAAATAGACAACTGACGTCTTTAGATAAGGCCTTTCACTGAAGGTATCTACACACGGCCCTAAAATCGGAGGCGATATTGGGAGAGCGATAGTGGGGGTAAAATCGGGCACGACTCTACACACGTCCCTGCCTGCTAGTACGCAACCGACCGTGTAGTGAAGCGCACGTCAATATGCCGCCAACGCTTTCAAAATACCAAAAAATAGGCCTCGCTTTGGCACTTGCTACGGCGGTGCAACCAAAACAAAAAAGAAGGACCTGGGCAAAAACTTGGTTGTTAAAACGAGAGGAATTGAGCCACATTAATATAATGATGCATTTAGAACCACCAGATTTAAAAAACTTTTTAAGAATGGACATAGAGTGTTTTGAAGAGCTCCTCAGTATGGTAACACCATTTATAAAGAAACAAGATACTTTGATGCGAGAGTCCATAAGTCCAAGAGAGCGACTTACAGCTACTCTACGTTTCCTGGCTACAGGTCAAAGTTATGAGGATTTAAAATTTAGTGCTGTCATATCACCGCAACTAATGTCGAAAATGATCCCAGAGACTCTTCCATATGAAGTGCGCATATTTTCAAGTTTTTTTTTAAAATCAGCTAGGCTCGTCTCCTTGCCAACCTCTTCATTATAAACTTGGAGGAGCATTTGTGATGCCTCCTGTCTCATATCTTTATTAAAATATTCTTTATGTTTTTTGTCCCATAAATACGGCAAATCCCTATATAACTCTAAAGTCTTCGTCCATGCCTCGCATTCTTTGGACATTTTAACTTTAACTCTCGAAATAAACTCGCTGCCGCGCCGCACACGCAGGCACCCTTGAAATTCTTGAAAGGAAAAACGACCTCTCGCCGTCCGTCACGCACGCGTACTGCAGCGAAATCGGCCCGATCTCGCCACACACGGCACAACAACGCTCCCTGCACGATTTTTGACCCTAAATCGTGAGCTCGCCCGAACCGATTTCAGAGTTAGGGGCAATAATAATAATTATGCTGCCGATTTGCCTACACACGACGCGAAATCGGGAGCGATCTAGGGCGCTCCCCTCCACCGACCCGATATCGCCTCTGATATCAGGCCGTGTGTAGACCGTTTTAATCCTGTATGCAGCCGTGCCGTGCCGTCATCATGCCGTGTCCTGCTGCCTGCCTGCGCGGCGTAGGTTTTGTTATTTGGTGTTGTTTTGAAAGAGAATACTTCAGAAAACAAATACGATACGATACGATACGATATACCTACATATACATACGACTTACGTCCGGGATGACTCGTTATCCGCTAGTTGCCAACTTGCCATTGTTGCCATGCCAACAAGTCAAAACAGTTTTTTCTAAACGTCAAATTGAAACAAATGTTTCTATGGGATTTCTTTCTATGAAAAACGCACGGCGTGACGTCATAGTTTCTTGGAATCAAATAGCGCTTATAATATCAGTTTTTCGGTATTATGAATGACAAGTGACATTATTTTGTGACGTTTTGTTCTCATTATAAAATAATTTATTTTTGATGTAAGGCCGGTCTTACATTATCAAAGATATATGATCATACTATTTGTGGGACTTATAGAAATATGAAGAACCTATGACAGTCTAATAAGAACATATGATTCATATTGTCTATGTTCATAGATATGAGATCCTATTTGACAGCATGCGTACAAATATGATCATATATTCTCGTTGTTGATAGTTTGAATTCTTTTAGGTTGATAAAAATGGCGCTTTTAGACTGGAATATTGAATCCACAAAAATATTGATAGCTCTGTACGAAGAAAACGAGTGTTTATATAATACGTTTGTCCCAGAGTATAAAAGCCGGGACAAAAGATTGGTGATATGGTCAAATATTGTGCCGTGTGGTTCCCGGCCCCGGCAGAGTAGAATAGGACCGCTCCAAGTCTTCTTGTGGATGTTGTAGAAGGCGACTTAGGAAACACAAGCTAAACAGAGCTTATAAACATCAGTGAGACCTCTCCAACCCGTCTGGCCAGCGTGGAGAGTGTAGGCCAAATCCTCTAACTGCTTTGGCTAATATATGGTTTTGGTAGTACAGAGAGGGCCGTGCTCCTGCAGTGGAGCCTAAAAAAGACCTGATGATGATGATGAATGACAAATATCGCAAAAGTATTAAGCGATACTACGGGCAAAGTTTGGCTTATGGCCGATGTTCGAAAATATACGACTTTTATTTTTTGTTTTTTTTCTTCAATTTTAAAGCAATTAACAAAATTGCATTCATGGCAACGGAAAACGCGGCTATGTCGGCATCTATCTTGATAAAATATAATGTATATATGACCCTACGTGTAATATAGAACAACATCCTATAAATTAAATATGATCAATTGATCATAGACTTTGACAGATATGAAATCATATAAATATGATGAATATATGATGATGTAATATCGGCCTAAGGAACGCGAGCGGTGACTTGAAAAATTGTACTGTGTTTTGTGTTTTGCTGACGCCCGCGTTGAAATAGATCTCTACTTCTCAAGACAAGAAAGACGCGAATCACAGACGCGAATACAGGACAGTAATTGTGGGGCTTTAATTTAAAAGGTGTGCCACTTCCTTATTTCCTTTTCCGGAGGCGATTATGGAAAAAATAATTTACTCTGTCTATGATACTTTTTGACAGTTCAAAAGACAGCTGCGAGGCTGTCAATGTCAATGTCAAAAAATTTATTTATTTACAATTATAACCTAAAGAACTGTTTGTAGACTATCTGCTTTTTCGTTAATTTTAAGCATCCTCTTTGAAAATTAAGTATTCCTATAATAACAGTTACATAAAGAGTTGAAAATATTCCATATCTGTGAAGTGAAACCACGATCATGTAAGTATTCATGTTTTCATGTTATTAACTTTGTGCACAATCTCAGTGCACACAAAACAAATACATACCATAGATACAAATACATTGTAATATATATCGCTTTTAATTTTGTTATACTTACATTAATATTTCGCTTTAGGACAGAGTACTGGAAATCTCAATCGCGCAAATATTGTGAATTTTGCAAATGCTGGTTTGCTGATAATAATGTTGTAAGTTTATTTTATTTATTGTTAAATTTGTTTTGTGGGGACAGCATGGAGGGAGTAGAATACAATTGACATTACTCTCTTTCTCTCCCACGGGTATGGTAAAGGCGACTAAGGGAAGCATAGGTAACAATGGGATTCACCAACCATCACCAACCTGCATGCCCAGCGTGGTGATATTGGGCAAATGCCCCTGTATTGTGGCCTTTAGTTTAGTAGTGGACTGATGTAGATAATGTAGACAATTAAATTATAATTAACTGGTTTCCACACATAAACCTTGTTTGCGAGAAACTACGGGCGTTCTTAGCCAACATGTATGTAATTAATAAAAGGATTCCTTTTCAGACTAAATTAATGCTGTACAATGCGCTTGCTGAATCAATGGTAGGATATGGACTTACAAGTTATGGCAGAACTTTTAAAAGTTATCTTAATTGTATATACTGGGTGGCGCAAAAGTAAAGACCCTATTTGGTTCAGCTATAACATTTTTTCTAAATTAGAAAACTAGATTTAGGTTTTTTTAAATGTATATTTGTGCCATTAAATTTCGTACCATTAGGATTTAAAGATGATGTCTTTTAAATGGTGACCTCCAGAGTTGATACACATTTGAGCCCTATTTATGACATTTTGCATAACTTGCCGTAACACTTCCTGCAATATGTTCGTTATTTCTTGACGAATGTTTTCTTTTAGAGCTGCGAGAGTCTGTGGCTTGTTCACATACACCCGAGATTTCAAAAAACCCCAAAGAAAGAAGTCTGGACTGGTCAGATCGGGTGATCTTGCAGGCCAAGGCAAATCGCCAAAACGAGAGATAACTCGGCCTGGAAAAGCGTCCCTCACTAAGTCCATAGTGTCGCGCGCTGTGTGTGCCGTAGCGCCGTCTTGTTGAAACCAGATGTGCTCCAGCCCCAATTCGTCCAAACTGGGTATCAAAAACTCTCGTAACATGGTTCTGTAGCGTTCTCCAGTGACAGTTATCGCATTGCCTCCAGCGTCTTCGAAAAAATAGGGTCCGATCACTCTGTCAACACAGATGCCACACCATACAGTAACTTTTAGTGGGTGTAGAGGTGTTTCTTGAATAATGCGCGGATTATCAGTGCCCCAGAACCGAGTATTCTGCTTATTGACATGCCCTGAGAGATGGAAATGCGCTTCGTCACTCATAACCAATTTTGAAGGAAAATCATCCTCTTCAAGGTTGAGGTTTATGACGCGCTGGCAGTAATCTAGACGAGCTCGGTGGTCAGCAGGCAGCAGCTGATGAGTCATTTGAGTTTTATACGGGAACATCTTTAAGTCTTTCACCAAAATACGCTGCAGGGTCCGTCTGGAAATGCCCAATTGCGTGGCACGTCGCCTCGTTGATGTTTCTGGACACTCTTCCACATCTTCGCGCACAGCATCGATATTTTCAGCTGAACGGCCTGTTCTTGGTCTCCCAGACTTAGGTCTATCCAATGTTGAGCCAGTTGCTTCAAGGCGTGTGGCAAAGCGTCGAATTGTGCGACCAATCGGTGCCGGACGGTGGTGAAATCGTCGACGAAATTCACGTTGTGTTCTTATCACTGATGAATTTTATTATTCCGTAAGAACATTGACACAATTATTCCACGTTCTTGGGGAGTAAAACGGTCCATGTTTATTTTCAGTGTATTTTACATTTGTTCACTACACAATTTTCAACAACAGAATGACAGAAAATGTCATATAAAAAAAATAAAAGTATTTTCTTTAGTGCCAGTACTTTTGCGCCACCCAGTACAAACTGCAGGTTAAAATATTAAAAATTATTGTACCTACAAGTATTAAACAAAAATATCTAAAAGACGAATTAGGTCTATTTAAATACTGTAAAATCCTTCCAATACATATAAAGATAAGATACAGCTTGTTGAAAGAACAATTTTTTAATACTAATATACAAAAAAACATAACACATGAGATCAATATGCGACAAAAAACAAATAAAAAACCTTTTAACTACTGCTGCACGCAATTCATATGGCGAAAGAACAGCATCCTATTTAATTCCACGCTTCATCAATGATTTAGAATTATTGTTAAAACAAAGCATAACAAAAAATAATATAAAGAAAAAACTTATGTTTCACTTTTTGAACAACCTGTAGGCTGTTCAAGAAGTCGGGTCGGGACCGGTTTTGTATGCATCATCTATAGATGCATACAAAACCAGTCTTGCAGTGAACGACAGGTGTTGTGATGATTTATGTTTTTATTTATTAACTAATACTTAACCATAGATATAAGTACTTATATAATGTCAGATGAATATTAACCTAATTTTAAGATTGAATGTAGACAATATGCTTCCGGACAAACCTTCGTGGATTATGGGTGCATATAATTGTAATTATTGTTATTTTTGGATATAAATAAATGAAAAAAAAATGGAAAATTGATCAACTTTTAAAATAATCCCTGCCTTTCACCAGGCTTGGACCCAGCCAGTGGCAGTAATCTCAGTACAAGAAACCGGGAAATTCATAAGTTTTATGATACCAAATAGCGAAGTAATATATTTTCATATAGTGTTAATGTAAACTATGACTTTTTTGTCTTATCGTATAATACATTCTTCAACTAAAGATTAAAGATGGCATAACTAGTAAAATGTATTAAATATTTCAATAAAAATGTGTAAGATGGCACTAGTAGAGCAGTGTTTAGAAATACCACAAAAAATCTTGTAACATTGGTAGATTATAATAAACAATAAAAAAATATTTATGCAGTAATAAAAATATTTAAAACGATTAATACATATGAAAAGCGATTTATAATAAAATTTTACAATCAGACACGACAAGAAGAAATCGCAGGCTAAAAATGTATAGTTTATTGAAAAGGGTATGTATATTTCGCGAAATCATAAATGGCAACACCGTAGTAGTTTTGGTATTTTGGTATGGCGGACCAGGACCATAGAATAATATTGTATATACTGAAATAAATAAAAAAACTAAGGCTTTAACATTAAATCAAACCAGTGGCGCCATCTGGTAGCAAGATTTCACAACACCAAAGAAATAAAATTAAAAAAAAATATTCCGTGAGCGGGACTTGAACTCGCAATCTTGGTTCAAATACGATACGATACAACCATGTTCTAAACAACTGAGCTATCACATGTTCTACATCGTCACTGGTATGACTCTCCATTGATTCAGAGTAACATATATACCTACTACTACTACAAACGAAACAATTTATCTGTACACACGTCGATGTGTGAGTTTTATCCTTAGGGTCGCACCACAGAATTATTTTAATACTTACCTACTAACGAGTTCGACATATTTACGATTATATTATTCCATACCGGAAGATTTGCGAACACTATGACGTAAAAATATTCTGTTTTATATGTATTAAATGTTACAGGAAAGTCGGAAACAGCTATATAATATCACTTCACAAATATTTTTCATTATGTCCATTGTCCATTTCACCATTAGTTCACTTTACTGATTATTATTGAGTCATTTATAATGTAACGCACTAATTTCACTAATTCACTATTGTAATATAGTAATTTGCATATTCGGCGCAAAACTATACGGTAATTATATGAATAAATTAAATAAAAATAAACAAATGTTTATCACGCTTGATGATGATGACAAATTGACACGCACAGCATGTCATGTCATTTAGCACTATAACCCGCGGAAATCTAGTTGGCATCTGCGTGTATGTGATTACCTGTGAGCGAGGAGCCTATGTAACATTACCGGATTGCTTATTAGCAATCCGGTAATGTTACAATCTCGCTCTTGTGTATCTCCCGCCAATGCGAGAGAGCGAGAAGGGTATATAATCAAGATGGTTGCTGGGTAATAACGTGAAATTATATTGTTGCTTTGCTTACCTGTTTTCATCATTTGGAAATGTATGAAATATACGTTCTTTAGAGTATTGGGTGGATAAACAATTATTATACGCGCACCTTCTTACCATAATGGTTACTATTGGTTGACAGTTCTCAAGACAACACACGTCGCGTATTGCGTGCGGCTAGTAATTAAACCTTGGTTTGGAGCTGGCAAAGCTCACAAAGTGCGGGGAGAGGTGCGGGGAGAGGTGCGGGGACGCCAATTTGCGGGAGACGCTGTGAGAGACTATCGTATGGCGAATTTCTCTACCATTTGATATTCCTAGTCTATAACACGCATTAGGAATTAGGTTAGAACTTATTGGCTAGATGGCGTTTTATTGAATTTTTTTATCAAAATTCTGCAACGTTCTAAGTTTCATAGGCATGACCAAGACTCCGCTTGGAGTAATATAGTTCTGTGTGGCGGACTGGGCGGACACAAAACAATTTGATTTCTTTTTAAGTCAAGAGTGCCGGTATTCGGTGTCTTTTTGCGCTGGCGCAGTTATCTTGTGGTGTTTTTGACTATTCCTTGAATTTCCGTAAAACAAATAATAAATGCAATAACATAACTACAGAAAGCAGGTCTCATCTCACCATCGTTGCTACAATATGCGACCAAGAAGCGAACAACAGAAATGCAATGAAAATATGAGGAAAATATATTAAATAAACGAATCCAAAGCAGCTTGGCTCAAAGAAGAAAACGAACAAAAAGAAAGTATAATGATCATCAACAAGCAAGAAGTTATACCATTATATGACCCACCGCACCTATTGGCCTTCCAAGAATCTCGAATTCCGAATGCCCTTGCATTCGGAATAATTTCCTTACAAAAAATGTAAAATATCTAAGAGGGACAGCAGCGATTGGCTAAATGGGGTCATATAAAAATACTGCACCTAGAAAACCCCGAGTACCTACAGAGGCGTTTGCCTTTTACTCGTATGTACCAAAATTAACGTCGAATCATGTCCACGCAGACAAAATAAATAAAATGAAGGTGAAATATGCCTCACAACACAAATTTTCAGTCTAATATGGGATATTTAGCAGGTAATAAAATACCCGAAATGTTATCAATGTGTTATCATTTTGATTTGATAACATTTTTAAATACTTTATTTAGTTATCTTTGCTATTATTTCTATTTATAAACCTGACTATTCATATTTCTCTTTCAGATAAAGGCATCTTGCCAAGCGAGTGCAAGGAATCAGCAGACTTTCTTCTTTTCATGGACAATTTATTTGACTGTCAATGGCAGCTTCGACAAAAAGAAGCATTACAGACCCTCGTCATCGAAAACAATACAGAGCTATCGTCGACCTGTGGTGATTACAGATGTGAAGCCGGTTGTTATCGTAGCCAGCCAGCCGGTAACCAGCCGCTTTTTTCGCTGACTATGGTGATCACCTATAAACAGCGGCTGTCTACGGATGACATGTCATTATGTTTATTATTGAATCTGTTTTATGTCCTAAGTGATTATTTATGTTTATTTACTTTCACGTAAATTCAGAATTAATAATTCAGGTAAGCGCTCTGTCCTATTTCATAGTTGTGACGATGTTATTTTAAAATATTTAATTTAAATTTTAAGGTTTCATCTTACTTGGGTTAATCACATAATACTAAATACACGAAACACAAAACGGACGTCGTAGTAGTAGTTTCACATGTGTACCTATGACGTCCGTTTTGATGAGATGTGACATTATTATATTGGCTGGTTTTTAGGGTTCTATTACTGAGACTCCGCTGTCTGTCCGTCTGTCACAGGGCTTTATCTTTTGAACCGTAATAGCTAGACACTTGAAATTTTCACCGATTATGTATTACTGTGGCCACTATAACAAAAAATAAAAAAAAGTTGAAAATTAAAGAGAGTCGTCATACAAAACATTTGTTTTTTCAGCGTTTTTAACTAGATCTTTATAATGGCAATAACTAGATACTTAAAAATTTTACAGATTATGTATAACTATGACCGCTATAACAGCAAATACTAAAAATAAGAAAAAGTTAAAAACGTATGGGTCATCATACAAAAAACGTGTTTTTTTCAGCGTTTTTAACTTAATCTTTATAATGGCATTAACTAGATACTTGAAAATGTCACAGATTATGTATAGCTATGACCGCTATAACAAAAAATACTAAAAATAAGAAAAAGTTAATAATTAAGTGGGTTCGTCATACAAGAAACGTGTTTATTCAGCGTTTTAAAACATTGTACGGTTGTACGGAACCCTTCATGTACGAGTTCGACTCGCACTTGCCTGTTTATTTATTGGGATTTATTGAATACTTAACATGACTGTATTTAATGTTTTGTGATTATCTGATTTACAAAACTTGTAATTTGTTATAATATATTTGAATTTTAATATATGTATGTATAAACAAGCCTATTATTTTATTTTTTGGCTTATTTCGCAATGTCTGGTAAAGGTACGGTACCAACAAAGTAGATTAGTCAATGATTTACGCTAGTAATACGTAGGCAAGTCCATGAGATAAGTTTAAAATTAATATTTTTAAATTTCAGTAGTGCTAATTTTGAAATAGTTCATCACATTGTGAAGTAAGGCCAAACTTCCTTTAAAACCTAACAAACCTACCTTTCTACTATACATAAGCATAGTATATACGTACCTACCTATATACATTAATGCCTACTAGAAATAACAGATGGCGTTGTCTATGCATCGAAAATTTTATTTCCGGTTTTATGCATCAAGTTAGGTCTCTATTTCAGTATATACAAAAGTACTCTGTGGACCCAGCTCTCAAAAAGATTGCGTTCACAGTCACCTGATAATCGACCAAGTGTGAGTTTGAGTATGAACTGAAAACTTCTCGTGAAACTGGCAGTTTCAACTATTTTTTTTAAACATAACTAGGCACAGCCCTTTTCACTAATATGAAAGTATTTTATTGTTGTGACCTATGACCGTTGAATAGTTAATTATCTTTTAATGTCATCTATACTAAAAACGATGTCTTTATCCTTAAATAGTCGGATTACAACCACTTGTTAATCTCATGGGATTAAAAAAGTCATTTGGGTTTCAGGCATAAGGGATGAAATCAATTTTGAAAACAGAAATGGATGTAATTTCAAATAATGTTGGCAGTCAAGCAAAAAAATAAATAAAAGGAAGTCAGTTTTAAAATCGTTTAAGTAGCTGATGCCCAGCTTTTGTACCACTAAAAACAAAATGGCTGCCAATGCTGCCATTGACTTATATACATGGTAGAATAAGAACTTATATATTACTAGCGCATACGCTAGCTAATATAGCATACTATATTACTAGTGATGGCTGCCATTTTACTATGAAAGGAAAAATTATGAAGGGCGTTTGCCAATAAAAAATACGGAATATCATACCACTAGGCATCGACACAGAAAACAGGGGAACATACTGTATAATTTTCATCAATATTACAATATTTTAAATTTTCTAATAGATGGAGGAAATGATGAGGAATTCATGTAAAATTTCGCCCGACGTAAAAATATTACAGTCACCGAGTGGCACACTACTATTTTCTTTTACCTGCGATCCCTTTACCTCTAGAACTAAATTCATATTGTGTCAGTCAATGCTCCTCAGTGGTATTATTTTGTTTATTATAGATTTTTTATATCTTTTATTTTTCCGAGGCTTCAGTTCACTTGGGACTATTATTTATTTTATTTTTTACTAGCAGTCCACCCCGGCTTCGCCCGTGGTACACACATAGCCTATGTCACTCGGGGATAGTGTAGCTTTCCAATGGTGAAAGAATTTTTTAAATCGGCCCAGTACTTTTTGAGCCTATTCATTACAAACATACAAAAATAGGTACAAATCTTTCCTCTTTATAATATTAGTGTAGATGTAGATATTTATTATTTATTCATAAATCACATACAGATTGACAGTTATTCACCAAAGCATCTGTACAGTAAAAAAATACAATAAAATTAAAGAATCAATTGTCAATAGGGTCAAATAGATAGAAACATACACAATCAAATAACAGTGTGGAAAAAAATAATAAATGGTAAAAATCGTCATGCATATAAAATTGGAAAAAAAATTGTCAATGATTACTAATAGGGTCGCACCTGGATGAGAGCAGCACAGGACCGAGATGGGTGGCGTCGACGAAGAGAGGCCTATGCTCAGCAGTGGGCGGAAGAAGGGCTGGGATGATGATGATGATGATGATTACTAATACTAACATGTCATAGTTAATCAAAATTTTAATAGAATTGAGAAATGTGAATAAATTGTCCATAAATACATTTATTGAATCACTATATACATCCAGATTATTGTGTAGTACGAGCATGTCCTCTAGTAGTTGCAGGGCTCTCACCGTAGGAGCATTTTTTGTATAATTTTTAGTGTGAAACACTGGTGGAGAGAACAGTCGCGGTCGTCGTCGAGGAGCGACCACAGCGCCCTCCCTGCGATTCCACCTCAGGGGAATACAAATCCAATACTATGCCAGCACTACGCCAGCCTAATGGGAGACTGCGATTAAATAGTTTCTTACTTCTGTGTTTTCTAACATCACAGCTCTTATGAAAAACTAGATGGCTTTTGCTATTTGTGATAGTGGGTTGGTCAACATTATGTTAGGTGACAAATGGTGACATTATACATCGATAGTCCCGCTAATTGGTCACGTAGGGCGGTATACTGGTCATATTCCGGCAAGACATGTATCAAGTCCTCCGTCTTATCACAGTAATTACATTAGTCTCAACGGGTTTCTCTTATAAAAAAATAAATGTTGGAATGTAAACTTTTAACGCAAACTGTTTTGTTTTCAGTCAATATCATTCCATGAAAATGGCAAACGTCACAAGGAAAGCGTCGCAAAACACATTTCCCAACTCAGCAAAAAGAGTGCTAAAGATTTCAAGCAGAAGGAGAAGATGGACGATGACATCAAGAAGATGGAAGCAGCGGCGATGGCGGCGTACCTGAAGGATGTTCAGAATAATGCTGATCTTACTTCACAGGTACTTTTTATACTAATGTTTAAATGTAAACCAGTTTAACAAAACCGAGTTGTAATGCCAAACAGCTACTTTTGTGCTTGAAATTCCTTTTCGTTTTCAACGGTGTATGTGTCACCACGCTAAAACTTATTACTTTCAAATGCAGGAATGTAGTGCAATGTAATATGTGTTTTGGAGATAGTTTGTGTATTCTAAGTTTGCTGCTGGTGGAAGCAGCCGTAATCCACGGACCGGCAAAATTAGCGCGAACGGGTTGTATAACTGGTACTCATAGGTTTTTAGATTGATGTATCAGGAGTAAAAGCCATGTGGTTCCCGGCAGAGTAGAATAAGACCACTCTAACTCTTCCCGTGGATATCGTAGAAGGCGACTTAGAAAACACAAGCTAAACAAAGCTTATAAACATCAATGAGACCTCTTCAACCCGTCTGGCCAGCATGGAGAGTGTAGGCCAAATCCTCTAGCTAATATATGGCTCTGGTAGTACAGAGAGGGTCATGCTCCTAAAATGGATTCTAATAAAGACCTGATGATGATCAGGAGAAAATAAAAATGATGTATTATAAAATAGCATGTAAGGATGTAAGGATTTTACTCTCATTAATTTTTAGAGTATAAACGATATGCTAGTACAAAGTGGGGACAGCAACAGCCAAGTCAGCGTGGCATCAAGCAGCTCTGCTCCAAGTAAAGCTGCCAAGGCTCCCGTGTGGCATGAGGCCAAGGGAGAAGATGGAAGCTCCTACTACTGGAACACCGAAACAAATGGTAAGTTCTTTCTTTACAAGGGTTGTTATTTCTTTATAGATTTATAATAATTAAATAATGGGTGATTTTTTAGACGTGTGGTTTTCAAAAAGAAATAAAACGCATATTATTTAATTTTATGGCCAAGAATTTAACTTTATTATAAAGATAAGGGTTTGCCATTATGTTTTAAAAACAATGTTGATGTGGACGACCATTGATTTCAACAAGACGGCGCTACATGCCATACAGCTAATGAAACAATCAATTTACTGAGGGAAACTTTTGGTGAGCGCATTATCTCGCGTCGTGGGCCTGTTGCGTGGCCTCCAAGATCTTGCGATTTAACTCCGCTGGACTATTTTTTGTGGGGTTATGTGAAGTCCCTTGTCTACGCAGATAAGCCCAATACGATTGACGCCTTGAAAGAGAATATTCGGCGCGTTATTGCTGACATACAGCCCCATATGCTGCAAAAAGTGGTCGAAAATTGGGCCTCTCGGCTAGAATTTATTCGTGCCAGCTGCGGCGGCCACTTGCCCGGAATTATTTTTAAAACATAATGGCAAACCCCTATCTTTATAATAAAGTTTAATTCTTGGCCATAACATTAAATATGCGTTTTATTTCTTTTTGAAAACTACACGTCTAAAAAAAAACACCCGTTATATAGGAACTAATCACACTGATAAAGCTAGCCCCAAAGTAAGTGTTAAACTTGTTATGGGATACTAACTCAACGATACTATGAATATTTTATGATAAATAGATAAGCACCTAAAACCCAGGACTATATTCCAATTTGCCCTGGCTGGGGATCGATCATCGAACCTAGAAACTCCGTATGTATGTATGTATCCCTTGTATGTATGTTCGGAACAATATCTGAATTAAAAATATCACATATTTTTATAAATTATTCAATTGAGGTGGAATTATTCCGCCTCAATTGAATAACATTATGTCAAACTATCTTAATGACAAAAAAATATAAATAAGTAAATATGACTAGCAATATGCGTATTATAAAAAAAAATAGGAGAATCAAGGGATCTCTAGTTAGATATACATCACCAAACATTATACAGTATTTGTAGTCACACACATAACTCTATCCAAAGGTGTATTTTTGGTGCGCATGCGCAGGATGTATCGCATCTAGCAATAAGTCCGCCTTTGTACCAATATTTTTTTTGTGTTAGTTATTTTTATTTTATGAATTATTATGGTGCATTTATTTTCAGAAACTACTTGGGACCCCCCTGATCATTACTTAAGTATAGCGCAGCAGGAAGAGAGGAAACTCAAAAACTACAAGGCAAAGGAAGCAAAGTAATATATCAAGTTATATTATTTCTATCACATAGCTCATTCCACAACTTAAGTGTAGGTACGATACCCGGCACATAAGTTGAACCAAAATGGCGGCGCTGCGTATTAGAGGCAAGTGTGCGCAGTGACCGCCATTTTGGTTTAGCTTATGTGCCGAGTATTGTATATGGAAGAAATACAAGGCGTAGCCTCAAAGGGCGAGAGAATCGCCATGAGTTAAAATAAGTACATCATATCGCCGAGTGGAGACACTTTCATAAAGTCAATATAGTATTGGGTACTTGACTGTATTTGATTTTGTACAATTTTTTTTACGAAACAACAAATAGCACTAGAAATAAATCTTTTTCTGAAAACAGCAAGGAAATTGGTTATTATATGGAGCAGTAATTAGCATTTCAAATATTAGTATGAAGAAAAGTGGGAGTGTGGTGTGGACATCTCGCTAACTCTTTCGTACGCGCGAAACCTTACGTTAGTGACGTGATATTTCTAAATGTGCATACTTTTTCCGTTATTTGACACATCTATTTACATTAATTAATAAATTAATTAAAATCTTTAAATCGAATTTTTACCTAATTTTACAACATAACGAATATACGCATATCTCTGAAACTAATTGCCGACCTTTTAGCTTGGACGCGCAGGTATGTCTTGCATTATCATCATCTAGGTCTGTTTTAGACTCTACTGCAGGAGCACGACCCTCTCTGTAATATAGAAAGATCCATACTTAGATAGAGTAGCCAGGGGATTTGGCCTACACTCTCCACGCTGGCCAGATGGGTTGGAGAGGTCTCATTGTTGTTAAGCTTTACTTAGCTTGTGTTTCCTAAGTCGCCTTCTACGACATCCGTAGGAAGACTTGGAGTGGTCCTATTCTACCCGCCGGGAACCGCACGGCGGTCTTGCATATTGTTAAGAATTTAATATCGGTATGTGTGTGTGAAGGAATATTAATCATGTTTTGTATCAACAGAAAACAGAAGAATAAGGAGAAAACGAAGGAAGTGAATGCGTACGTGGCTCGGGAGAAGATGAAGGAGCTGGCGGCGCCGCGGCCCGCGCCGGCGCCCGCGCAGCTCGGGCCCGCGCCGCGCGCCAGCAAGCCCTACGGCAGCTGGACCGCTGTTGTCAATGAGTAAGTTGACACTTTAACCCCGGACCATATTTAACATTGTTTTGAAATCTATATAGATTATATTTTTGTTCTTTTTTAGGGCTCCGTACAAAAAATGAAAAAAAGGAACCCTTATAGGATCACTCGTGCGTCTGTCTGTCCGTCCGTCTGTCACAGCCAATTTGCTCCAAATCTACTGGACCAAAATTTGGTAGAATGTTGTAATCCTATGACCCAAACACATATGTGAAAAGTAAATAAATCTTTTTTTTAAAATAAGGGTCATTTTCGGGGGACAAATTAGGAAATAAAATAAAAAAGTTTTGCAAACCTTCCTGTGTCATATATCAAATGAAAGGGCTCGTTATGAGGATGTCAAATATATTTTTGTTATTATTGTAAAATGAATAGTTTTGATTTTGTTCATGAAAGAAGAGGAAAATTGACCATCCCCCCTATGATCTCCGAAACTACTAATCCTAAAATTTTGCAAAAAATACAAAATATAGTTAATTGCTTGTAGATTACAGGAAAACCTATAACAATTCAATCAATTGTACGGAACCCTCTCTAAGCCAGTTTAACTCGCACTTGGCCGGTTTATTCAAATGTGTTTTGGTAATCCCTAGAGATTTTTTTTTCACTTTTGAGTCTCTAGAGTACCAGTGACTTTAGCCCCAAATATTTGGGATGAAAACACCGTTTTTCGAATAGATGATATGAAAACCAATTTAAATACCCGTGAAGTTCTATTATAAATTATCCAAGATGCTTTCTCTGTGATATAAGTAAAGCAGATATAGTAGTTTTCGGGTGGTGCGCGGGCTGCATGCAGCCCATGGTTATTCGTGTAGCTGTCGAGGTTGGGTAAAATCCATGTCTAGTTGAGAAAATGGGTAAAATGCAGTCAGTGAAAAAAATATCAATAAATGCCCACACACAATAATTGGCAAGATGATACATTTTATTTAACTTAAAATATTGGTATGTGTGTAAGTATGTATTAGACGACCTCCGTGGTGTAATGGTCAACACGCTAGTCCGCCAAACTGGAGGTTCTGGGTTCGATCCCCAGCCAGGGAAAGTTGGGAAATGGCCTTTTTAAAATTGTCCTGGGTCTTGGGTGTTTATCTATATAAGTATTTATTATAAAATATAGTATCGTTGAGTTAGTATCCCATAACACAAGTTTAAACTTACTTTGGGGCTAGCTCAATCAGTGTGATTTGTCCCTATATATTTATTTATGTATGTATGTTTGTTCAGGTCAATTCCTGCAACTGAATTTAAAAGCAGTTTGACCTTAATCGATCAAGCTGAAATTTTTGAGTATTAAAGGTATAAATCGTCATCGTTCTTTAGTAAACCTTCATCTGACGACCTCCGCCACTCCGGAGGTTCTGAGATCGATCCCCAGCCAGGGCAAGTTGGAAAATGGCCTTTTTTAAATTGTCCTGCATCTTGGGTGTTAATCTATATATAAGAAATATAGTATCGTTGAGTTTAGTATCCCATCATAACACAAGTTTAAGCTTACTAATCATCAACATCATCTTCCTCGCTTTCTCCCTATTTGGGGTCAGCTCTGTACATATGTCAATTCCCTCCATCGTTTCATATGACTTACAATATCTGTACTAACCCCCCATCAAGCTCCGCTTAACACATTCTCCCTACGTCTTTCTAGGTCGTCCTCTATCTCTTTCTGTGGCCATCCTTCAAGTTAACCATTTTATTAGCCAGATGTTGTGATTTGTCCCTATATATTTATTTAATTCATAATCATCAGGTCTTTTTTAGTCTCAACTGCAGGAGCACGACCCTCTCTGTATTACCAGAGCCATACTTGGCCAGAGCAGTCAGAGGATTTGGCCTACACTGTGCATGCTGTCCAGACAGGTTGTAGAGGTCTCATTGATGTTTATAAGGTTTGTTTAGCACGTGTTTTCTAAGTCGCCTTCTATATCATCTACGCGAAGTGGACCTGGAGTGGTCCTATTCTACTCTGCCGGGAACCACTCTGGATTTATTTATTTTTTATATCTATTATCAGCGTTGCAGCTCGACCAGTTCGTCTGTGACATCTTGCTGAGTCAGGACCTTTTCACTATCTAGGTCACTTACAGTACAATCACATTGAGTTACTACGGACTATTACCTCTATACTGGAAGTGTGACCACAGATTACAGTAAGAGTATACAGAACGGAATCTCCTAAGGTACGCGCAATATGCGTCCCCGTTCCCCGCTCCCGCACCTCTCCCCCGTTCTTGTGCGCCCACGTGCGCCGTGCAGTGTGTGTTCGCCTGCTCTCACCCGTCGACTAGGCGAAAACGGGGGAGAGGTGCGGGGACGGGGAACGGGGACGCATATTGCGCGGGACCTTAGGAGATTCGTTTCTGTATACTCTTACTGTCTTCTGTGGTGTGACTTAGGCGGTGATCCAATTGCACCGCGCACCGTATCGGAGCGCAGGGCGGCAGATTTTAACATTGTATGCTAGTGAGATACTAGCTGTTTGTATAGAAAACACGCCTAGTCCAACACACTGACAACGCGCGGGAGCGTCAGTGTGTTGAACCGCGCTACGTGACGGTGCGCGGTGCAGTGGGTTCACCGCCTAAGTGTGCGTGAGTGAATTGTGTGGCTTCCACATGTTTCAGTCATACATATAATTTGTATGAGTGAGTTATGTGGAAGCCAAGACAAGCGATTGACTTTTGCACTTGACTGTACGTGTGGCTTTTTTAGTAAATAAAGATTTTATCTACGAGTATCTATTATAATTATCTGAAATATTTTATTTTTTTATAAGGCCAGTGGAGAGTGTGGACCTGCAGCTGCCCCGGCCGGAGAAGGAGGCGCCGCCCCCCGTGGTGGTGCTGCCCGAGGTGGTGCAGTTCCGGGAGAAGAGAGTCGAGTCCCTCGGCGAAGGACCCGTCGAGTTCAAGAAGAGAAAGTTCAACAACGCAAGAAGAAATATGCGCCAGAAATTAGATGATGAATAAATATTTTTTAAACATATATTTTTTGTATTTGACCACTTCCGTGCTCCAGTGGTTAAGGCGTTCGCCTTGTGATCCGTAGTCGTGAGTTCAAATCCCACTGGGAAGCATAGTTTGTGAAAAAGTTCTTTCCAGTCTGGACCTGAATGCCATAATATCTAGCGTTTGTTTAAACCTATTCTAAAATTGGTTCTGGTCTAACTTTTGGGTTGCGCATCTCAGACGGCCTGTTCTATTCTAAATACTCGTAGAAGAAGGAAGATGATTGGACATCTAAGTCATGACAATCTATTCAGAATAATAGTAGAAGGAAAAATAAAAGGGAGACAAGGAAGGGGAAGACCAAGATGAAGTTTTTCACAACAAATTAAGGAAGGGTTAGGAGTAAGGTCCTACCAAGACATTAAAAAGACGGCAGAGAGAAGAGAGGAATGGAGGCATCTCCACTTAACTCCACCGACAAGAGCAAGCTCAAGTTAAAGAAAGAGCTCAGACGGCAGTCGCTCTGTGTAAAAAACAGTAACCTCGTCTAATCACCTAGGTAGCAGACCCCGGAGGAGCTCGGTGGCGCGGTAGGAGTACGCATTGCTAGCGCTTTTACAAGTTAAGCAACCCCGGGCGTGGTCCGTACTTGGATGGGTGACCACAAGAAGTACAAAGATTTCTTGAACTCCGTGCTGCGGAAGGCAGTAAAGCTGTTGGTCCCGGCTGTCATTGTATGGCAGTCGTCAAGCTATATCAGATGCTTTAGGCAGCTTGAAAAATCGGACACCAGTGTTGGCCACTTACATACACGAAAAACAAACAAACAGCAGACCCCGGTCTCTGAAGCGTTACCGCTGAGGATGCAACCAGGAATACGCTCGGATGATGATACATTTTTTTAAATTAATATAAGCGGGTCGCTCACGTCAAAAATTATTATACAGGTGCAAGATACAAGTTGACCGATCAGCTGATCCGAGTTTGTATGAAAGGCAAGAAAATATTTTTCATATTTCAGCAATTTGGTCTCCTTATTACAGTGTGCACAGCGATCGGATTGAAGGAATTCAGAGACGGTTCTTGAAAATCCTGAGCTATAGACGTGGTATGAGCCGAACGCTTTCTTCCTACAAGGAGCGCTTAGAGTATTTCCATATGACTTCACTTAGTGTACGCCGTGATTACATTAATCTTGTATTACTGTACAAAATAATCCATGGTCTTCTCGATTCTCCCAATCTTCTTTCTCTACTTAACTTTAATACGCGGTTTAGGTCTCGAAATCGTAACTATAATGCATTTACCCTACAAGATTACTCGAACAACACATCTTATTATAATCCTGTGGTCAGAATGTGCCGCCAATACAATGAAATCCTAGTCTCTAACAGGGACATTGATATCTTTCATTTTTCGATTTATAAGTTTCGGCGGCAAATACTATTACAACTTAGTACTTAATTAACACTCCATAAGCATTTTTTGTTATTCTTCGCTATATGATTTGTTTGATCTACCTAATTTGTTGCAATTATCTATCACTTTTGTATTTTTATATTTACAACGTGCCCTAGCTTCTGTATCTTTAACTAATTAGCTTTTAGGCATACTTGTTTTAGGATTGCAGACTAGATCGGATCTTATATTTGTATTATTAATTTGTGTTCTTTTTGTGCTTGTAATCTGTTAAGTGTGCTTACAAATAAATAAAGAAATAAATTTCGATATATGTTCCTTGGGAAAAGTTGTTTAGTATCATAGACTGAATTCACCATTAAAATAGTTTCAGTATATTTTGTTAGACGTAATATAGTTTTAGAGATATGAAAATAGAATTATTTTGTACCTAGAGTGCCTATTACCTAAATAATTTGGTCTTTTTATACCTGGTACCTAGTGTCGGATTTGGCAAGCGCGCGGGGTCGGAAGAGGCACCTGATCTGCTATGGGGAGCTCGGTGGCATAGCCGAAGCAATAAGATAGCAGTCAACAAGTACGTTTCTGCCTTTAGGCAGCTTGAACTCTTGAAGTTGACAACATTGTTGGCCATTTCCGATTAAACAAAAAAAAGAACGGTCTCTAGGTGAGCGGATTTGAGAACGCGGGGCCCCTTTTAGCGCGGGGCTCGTAGCAGTCATTACTCTGGCTATATGGTTAATCCGGCACTGTTTGTACCTACCCTAAATAAATTGGTATTTTTTTTGATACATCCAAGTAGGCGAGGGTAAGTGGTATGTACTTACCCTGTACGCTGGGAACACCAGGAGACCCATATAAAATCTTCACGAATCTTTTGAAGAATCTCATGTAGTAACGTCTCTAGGGGAAAACCGTGGCAACCATCTCGCTCACAGCGACAAAGCGTGTTTTTTTTCCGCAATTAATCTGTCTTCAAACTCTGCGATCTATTGTAGAGCTATTGTTGCGATCGTGACACGTCTATGTTATGGTAACGAAGTCCTATTACCCAGTAATGTGTCATTGTGCCGATTATGTCCGCCTCATGGGTAAGGACGATTCGGTGGCCATTAGTTTTTCCAATCACGGACGCTTACTACGGATGCATAAATCACAGAATACTGAAACCACAAATGTGTCTTTATACAATGTCTGACTGAAGGCTTTTGGCTGAAGTCGATTGTTCGGCTTTACTTAGTCCTGGTCTTAGGCTGCATCTAAACTCATTAAAGCCTAGGTGTTATTTATTAAACACCGTACCTACCTTATTAGATAAAGGCACTTTTTTGACGTTAATAATTTAAGTGTACATTACGTGTAATGGTTATTATATTTTAATTCAATTCAAAAATTCAATTCAAAATATCTTTATTATCATAGGATATTTATAATATCTCTTAATAATAGTCACTTTGTTTTGTTTTGCACAAATGTTGACGTCAAATCGTTACTTAAAGCTTAGTTTACGCCGCTTCCTAGGCGCAAGTGCAGAAGAAGCGGCAACAAACTGCACTGCACGTTTTCTCCAAAGACGTCAACTAACAAACTAAAAACTTAAAATTAGTTATATAGATGGACAGAGATTACATTGTTTATTATGTCATAATTAAATTGAATTATAAGAATTACGAAATTTAAAATAATGTCAATTTGTAAATTTAGTATGTACCAATGTACCTAAATTATGACATGTCTAAGTATACAAACCTTTAAGAGGGACCCGCGCCAAGCTCAAGCCAGACCTTTTTGTCTTTAAGATAGTCATCGGTCCTATAATAAGCCTTCTCACAAAGTACTTTCTTTACATAAGCTTTGAATTTTCTGTCTGGCATATCAAGGACCGATTCTGACAATTTATTATAAAAAAGTATACACTTCCCCATAAAAGACTTACTGACTGTATTCAGCCTGTAATACGGGCTAACTAAGTCATTCTTATTACGTAAATTTCTATCTGTAAAATCACTTACTTTATTGAACATGGAAATATTTTTCCTTACATACATTATATTTTCAAATATGAATTGTGATGCAAAAGTAAGTATACCTATTTCCTTGAATAATTCCCTCAGTGAGTCTCTCGATCCTAAACCGTAAATAGCACGAATTGCTCTTTTTTGTAAAAGAAAAATAGTCTGAATGTCCGCTGCACTCCCCCATAGAAGTATCCCGTAAGACATTAGACTGTGAAAGTAACTAAAGTACACTTGTCTAGCAGTTGCTACATCTGTCAATTGTCTTATTCTCCTAACAGCGTAAGCCGCAGAGCTAAGCCTATTAGAAAGTTTAGTTATATGAGCGCCCCATTGAAGTTTCGAATCAATTGTGATTCCTAAAAAGGTAGTACTTTCAACCAGATCGAGTTTCTGACCATTAATTAGTATGTCAACACAGGCTTGATTCACATTAGGAAGAGAGAATCGAATGCATTGGGTCTTGTTCGCATTTAACATGAGGTTATTGGCCGAAATCCAATCAGAAATTAAAGATAAGGTGCTGTTCACCGCGCTAGCATCACTGTTATGTCGATCTATTTTAAATATTAGCGAGGTGTCATCAGCAAACAGCACCATGTCAGCCTCTTTCTCAACCATGTAAGGCAAGTCATTGACATAAACTAAGAAAAGGAACGGTCCTAAAATTGAACCTTGGGGTACGCCCATTTTCACATTAGACCCGTGTGATTTTACGCCGTTTATATCAACAGTTTGAAGCCTATCAGTTAAGTAAGATTCTATTAATTTAATTGACTTATCATCAAAACCGTATTGACGAAATTTGAGCAAAAGTGTTGGATGATCAACGCAATCAAATGCTTTAGAAAGATCGCAAAATGATCCAATTGCATCATTTCTGTTTTCCCACGCGTCGTAGATATTAGTAATAAGTGCTACTCCTGCATCGGTGGTCGATTTTCCAGCAGTAAAGCCGTATTGTTGGCTATGGAAAAGATTATTGGTCTTAAAGTGAAGTAGCATTTGATTAAGCATTATCTTTTCGAACACCTTACTCAAAACTGGCAGAATAGAGATAGGTCTGTAGTTGCCAGGGTCTGTTTTTTCTCCTTTTTTGAATAAGGGGATTAGTTTACTACATTTCATTAAGTTAGGGAATATGCCTTCATCAATACATTCGTTAAATATAAAAGCTAAATCGGCAGCAATTATGTGTATTATATGACTTACTACGGCTACTGACATGCCCCAGTGATCTTCTGATTTTTTTAAATTTAACTGTTTAAAAGCATCTATTATATCGCTAGGGCTAACATGCTTAAAATTAAATTTAGAATCACAAGGGCTAACATTACTCGCAAAGCCTCAGCACGCTGGGTGCTAGAACTCACGTTAGAAGTGAGTTCCAAAGGAATGTTAGTAAAATAATCATCAAATATATTTACTATTTCTTCAGTTTTTGAAGTATTTTTACCATTACATTTGATTCGGCAAATATTTTCTTTGGTTTTATTTTTACCTGTTTCCTTATTTATGACACTCCATGTTTCTTTAATTTTATTAGGAGCATTATTTATTTTTTTGCTAATACTATTCGACTTGGCTCGTCTACAAACTTTTTTAAATATTTTAGAATAATTTCTAACATATTCTATAAAAGAAGGATTAAAGTTATATTGTTTTTGGGCATATAGATTATATAACCTGTTTCTACTTATGTAATTATTATTTATTTTTTATTTACAAACTTTTTTAAATATTTTAGAATAATTTCTAACATATTCTTTAAAAGAAGGATTAAAGTTATATTGTTTTTGGGCATATAGATTATATAACCTGTTTCTACTTATGTAATTATTATTTATTTTTTAAATACGACCACTGCTGAGAAGAAACGCCGAAAGAAACTCATTTACACAGTATTGGTCGCCTACGCGCCTGAAGGGCTTTGTGAGTTGACAAAGATATTATGCCTTAAACAAAGGTATCGCAATATAACATATATTATAATACTTACGATAAATAACATGTAAAGTTTTCGTTCGAGTGCCAAATCAAATTTACAGGCTTTGCAAAGATGATATTCAGATTGTTCGTTATAAAACAGGCAATGTAGGACGCACACACTAGGTAAATAGGTAGTGGTCGGTATTAGTGACTTTACTGGAGATTTTGTTATACAAAGTGGAAGGGACATACCCGCAATAAATCAAACCACGGGCTATACTAGAGCACTTAAATATAATGAAATTAAAATTACTGTCAAAAAACCAAACAAAAATTCGACATTCCCATACAAATCGCCCGGGCGGCCACACACTTTTGTATGGAAACGCCGAAAATTATTTTAGTTTTTTGGCTGGTATTTTATTTTCATTATACTATAATGGTCCAGTATAGACCGTGGTTTGATTTATTACGGGTATATCCCTTCCACGCTGTATAGTCCTTTTTGTAAAAGGAATACTATGCTATACTCGTCTAACTTCTTTGGTATAATAATACCGTATTGAAATTATAATAATGTATGTTAGCATTAATTAAAGGAGATGATAGTTTCATTTATTTGTTTTTATATGTGCGAATATTGCCACCTTCAGTAAGTAATTGTTTTCAAAACTGCACACAACCAGGCCTGTGTCACTCCCCGTTTAGGTATCGAAAATATACCTACATTATTACTATGCGCGCAGGCGGCCCCTCCGGGCGGTAAATTCAGTTATACGAATCGTTTGTCCAGAGTAATAAGAATGAAATTGGCTTGCAATGGATGTCTAGGTATATAAACGAAAAGGTGCTGAGTTCTGACGTGAGCTAAATTAAACCATATCGTTAGCCACATTGATTAGATATTTCTTTGAATTTCTTTGCTAAGTTGTGAGACTTCTGTACGTCAGTATTATTTAATCTGTGACACAACGAACGAATGTACGAACCGTTACATTTGTACTCTCGATATTTATTGCTTAAGCAATGTATATAAGATGATCTTCGTCAAACTAATGAGTAGATCCAGTCCGAGCCTCCGCAGCATTCCTATCTAGAGACTCCTAGATCCAGGTTTTGGTGCTGATATTGTTAAACGTGATTAATCGATATGTTCAAATTGGTAAGTCGTTTTTAAGATTTTTTACTTTCATGCAATTTTCAGTTCATTTGTACTTAAGAGGCATTTTACACTTGTTTTTATATTGTGTAGTCATTGACTACATCTGATAAAAATGAAACACTAATCTGCGCCAAAATATATAATAAAGGATTTCCGTTTAAAGAGACTCGTGGAAAGATTATAAATCAAATTATATTTACCTTCTTTCAGACTTAAAAATCTTTAATCATTGCTTATAGCAAATTCTGTGTAAGTTGTGAAGTTGTGACTAAGCCGGCTTTGCTGTACACAACACTACATACTCACACAAACATGATCACGTCTTTATCCCTAATGGGGCAGACAGAGCATTTTGGGTTTTGAGGCTCTAAGCAGAATGAGCCCAGAGTCGCAAGACCCAAATGCCACTTTTAGGCGAGAAGGTAAAAAGGAATAAAAATAGTGATGGGTTGTTAGTCGCATCGCCTATAAACTTGATCCGCGTTTTTGCCCATTCCCTCGATCGGATTCGAAGATCTGCGCGGGATGAGAAGCAGCTGGTACATTCTAAGTTTTTTCTTTTCTCTCAGACTAGCATGGAAGACAAGCATTGACATGAATATATAAACTCGGCATCTTCAAACACGGCCATGTCCTTTTTGGTAATATAGACTAAACACGAGAGTAGTACAGAAAGGTCAATATATTTTTACATACGAGTACCTACGAGTACGTGGTTCAAATTAAATCCTACATATATTTTAATAAATGCGGATGTTGGTAAGTATGGCTGGATGTACGGATGGGTGTATGGATGGTTGTATGGTTTTATAGATTTTTAGATTGTAGACTCACGACTATCATATTTATAAAGGTAAAAGTGAAACTGCACATTTCTGTTTCTTTGGTAACCTTTTATTATTCTTACTTAATTTTTTTACATAATGCATTTTGCACCAGAAGAAAGTGATTTCTTGTACTTGTATACCTTTTTGTTTTTTTTCTTTGTTAGCTATCTCTGTATTTAATGTATTATATAATCATATACGTAGGTATTGGGTCTAAATTACATATGTTTATTTAGATTACATATATGAAGATTTGTAATCGGCTTATAGTTATATAATAATTTATCAAAATCGATTTAGCCGCGTAGCAGTTACGAGGAAACAGAATTATAGGGACAAACATAATAAAACATCAAAAATGTGTAAGCGGCCATCTTGGATCCAAAATCTGATAGCAGTTTCAAGTTGCGCGGGGCACTTGTAGGGGTACAGCCCCCACATACAAATTTTTTGAGCCCTCAGATCGGAGGTCCTAGTGAAGACGTTACGAGATATGACTTAATTTTATAAAGGATTTATAGGATTTTAGGAAACTTTTGTAAAGCATTTATAGCATATATAGATAAAAATTATAAAACTTTTTTAAACGTTTTACAAACATTAATAACTGAGTAGCAAACAAATAGTTTTTCGATGCTTCCATGAAGAAAGTGAAATGTAGGCATTTTTATGATGTCTACATTTCACTTCTGTTTTGTTAGTCTATGACGAATCATTCTATCGGTTGACAGATCATTCACTCATTACATTCATTATGGCCGAAATTTTGCAATCCGTATTTAATTTTCAATCAATGAAATCTAGTTACTTACCGATGGAAAGTTATTCCTTAATATTTTGCTTTGTTCTTTGAATTACTAGTGCAGTATCTCAACACAGACCAAGGCATTTTTGACTAAGATGACAGTGTTTTCTTTAATGAATTGTGGAGTGTTTTATGCGCGTATTGCTAGCGAGTGACTAATGTGAGGTTAACAGTGGTAGCATATGATGAACAGAACACAACTGTTGTATGTGGCGTCTTCTCTAGTACGTAAGTACATAGATCTCGTTGAAGACAAGTTACACTAAGTTTACCTAGTTAGGTATTAAACATAAACATGTAAGTATGACATACATATATTTTTGTTTTCTCGGCATCACCAGTGGGTTGACTGGTAAAGGTGAAAACCAAGCAGAAGTGGTGCCCTCATTTGAAATAAATTTTTAACTCGTAAATATGGTGAAAATTTCCATATTTTTCAATTATGGGCACTAGATCAACTAGATAGCCCTTTGAATTATTTTATAAACTGCCGTTGAAATTATGAGTATTATGGTGATCCGTCTAGCTTTAAAACCAAAAGTGGCCACTTTTAGCGGAGGCAAGTTTAAAGCTAGACGGACTAATGCAATTACCTGTTCATAAAATACGGTAAACGGTGGTTCATAAAATAATTTAAAGGGATATCAAGTGTCTAACATTGAGAAATATGGAAACACCACATTTACGAGTTAACAATTTATTTTAAATGAGGGCGCCACTTTAATGTAATTTGCTTCTGACTACACTTTAAGTCCGCCTATCACATTTGTAATAATTGTAATAAAATTAAATAAATAAAAAAAAATGTATGCATACGGTACTTGCACTTTTAACATTACGAGTAATAACTAATTTTACCTTACCTTAATAAAACGAGATCTATGTAATGCCTCAATAAGACCGCAATGAAATGTATGAGTAGGTTATATATTTTTACTTAGTTTAAAATTGCGTTCTGCACGTTACTCTGTCATTTACTTTTCCCTCCATGAAAGCTGTGATATTTATCGAAAACGATAAAATTGTCTACAGGTGTTTCTCGTCGCCGCAGCGCTGCTGCTGGTGGGCCCAGCCGTGGCCAAACCCCAGGTGCTGTTGGACTACGGTTACTACGCGCCGGCCTACGTGGCTTCCTATAGCACACCACTCGCGTACTCCTATCCCTATGCCTACGCCTATTCCTACCCTTATTATTTTAAGTAGGCTGCTATTCAACCAATCGAAACTATAAAGATTGATATTCCATCACGTTTATGATCATTCCGCCTGTCTGGCCTTAGAGTATAGACCATCTGTCAGCACGGAACAGCATTTTGCTATGCTGCTATCTTTTTCTGTCGCTCAGAGCCGTCATTTGCTAATGCCAGAGAGAGCGTTCTGAGCGACAGAAAAGGATAGCAGCATAGGAAAATGCTGTTCCGTGCTGACAGATGACCCAACCCTTATATTAAAGTTATCGTACCCACTCGCGTACTTCTATTCCTTTAAGTAGAGTCTGAAGTACGATCAATCGAAACTGTCAAAGAATGATATCCCATCGCAAAATATACCTTTTTAGGGCTCAGAACAATTAGGGTTTAGTGCAAGGGCGGATCCAGGTTGGAGGCCATTGGGGTCGTGTGCTGTGGAAGGCTTACCAAATGGACTGGATACCGGGCCTTAATTGTAATATAGTACTAACATTTAATTGAGAGCGCGAGAGGGTTTAGTTATTCTACAATGACGCTCTGTCATTTTGTTATGTCGTTCATTTCAGGAATTACATTTTGAAAGAAACAATTACATATGTTAGAGATATATAAATACTTTTAAGCTTATTTATGTAACGTGTATGTGATTAAATATTTATTTTATAATAAAGATTTTTTTTTAATTTATTTAATTAAATTTTTTTTTCGTTTTTTTTTCTCATAAAAAACCCTGAATTTTCGTTTATACTTACCTATATAGGTACTCGTAGTTGCAGTTTACTAAAGACGGAGATGACACAACCTATGTTTGCACACTACTCAGGCTATCCGTGATATGCTATTACATTACATGATATAACTTTAAATTAATATTCTCCTTAAGCTTGCTCTTGTCGGTGGAGTTAAGTGGAGATGCCTCCATTCCTCTCTTCTCTCTGCCATCTTTTTCCTACCACTCCTTCGCCACCCTTCCTGTATTAAATTAAATATCCCAGTCACAAATCAATAAGTTTCTCGAAAAGCAAAACCCGAATGTGACATAAAATACGGGATACTTCTATGGTCCCCCATAGAAGTATCCCGTATTTTATGTCACATTCGGGTTTTGCTTTTCTGCAGCCGACATTCAGACTATTTTTATTTAACAAAAAAGAGCAATTCGTGCCATTTACGGTTTAGGATCGAGAGACTCACTGAGAGAATTATTCAGGGAAATAGTGTTACGAAATTGGGGTTCGGTATTTGGAGAAAAACGCCAAACTTCGTATGAGGGATTTATTCACTACGGAACCCTAAGTTGACACGTGAAGATGGTCTTCCAAACGTCCAAGGTCCAAGTCGCGTAGCAGCTGAGGTCCAGGTATCTCGCCAAGGTAGTCGCAGGTATTTCCACTTGTCACACTAAGATAGGTTTCCTTCGCTTTGAAGTGATCGCTTTGATAGCTCGTATTGAACTGCCTGGCGCACCCACGATTCGCTATTTATATGCGCCATCGAATAGGTCCACATTAATCTCGAATATTCTACGAGTACATAGTCGACGAATGTGTTTCGAAACATCCAGGCGCCGGGTATGTGTGTGAGTGTAACATGGTTAAGCAACTCTAGACTTTATGACACAAGACATATGGGCCAATTTGGCTTGCACCATTCTATCGTAGTATTCGTTCGCGAATATTGTTCGAGAAGATTCTATCTCGTTCGCGACACTGCCCCCTTCTTAGAGGCGCTCGTCCCGAGCGTCACTATTGCTGCCATGGTAACGCTAGGCGGCCTATGTGTATCACTCTGATATCTATCGTCACTCACTCGCTTGACTACCCTGTTTGGAGCTTCCCATCTCGCCCGATTCTGACGTCTAACTAATGCTTCATTGATGTCGGCTCTTACGTCGTTCGAGGTTGAACTGATGATGTCCTTACCAGTTTGCCAGCTGTAAGAATTCCTAGCGTGGCACCTGTCCGTCCTCTCGTCGAACTTGCGTTTTTCTTGTTTCGCCTCGTGCAATCCATTCCAACGTTCACGCAAGAGTTTCGATCTTCGCCAATCAGCCTCATTAGAATTCTTGTCAAAATTCTCTCCACGAAATGAGGTATCATGTCCCAATGTCACTTCGTCGAGCAATTCTTTTAACTTCGTTATTTTATCCATAAGATCGTCTTTCTTTGTACAACTAAGCTGCAGATGGCCCCTTTCCCCACATCTGTAACACAAGGGCCCTGTTGAAATAATCTTCTTCGACGGAGTTTTCAGAACCTTTGTTTCCATTATCGATTCTTGCAGGCTGTGCACTTGTGTGTCCTGTCGCAGTGCTTCAATTTCCAGAGCATGTGCCAACGCGTCTCTGAGCGACGTATGATGTCTCATGCTTACAGGAACTCTTACTTCCTTATTTCGGATTCCATCCACAAAGAATTCTAAGATTTTACTATCTACCATTCTGGAATCCACCGAAGCATAGGCTTTGCGCACTAGTTTCTCAATTTCTAGTGCCCACTCCTGTAATCCTTCTTCAGGGCGTTGAACTCTGTCACGCAGCTGTTCCCGAAACACGTGTTCCAAGTGCCGTTCCCCGTACCTAGTTTCAAGTGCCTCCATCAATTCTTCAAAGGTGCTGCCTGAGCCTGGCAGTACCTCCAGTACCGACAGAGCTGAACCCTTCAAGGCAACGGTGAGAGCGGCCAGCCTTTGTTCATTCGTCCACCCATTAGCAGCAGCCACAATTTGGAATTGCTTTTTGTACACAACCCACGATGTTGTACCATCATAAGGTGGCACTTTGACTTTTAGTCCCTGAACTTGACCTCCGGATGTATTTGGAATGGTTTTCGCTTCCATAGTCTCAAGCTGCAGAACTTTTCTTTCCAAACTTGCCATTCGTTTTTCAACCCTATTCTCCAGATCGGTTACCCGAATCTCCAAATCGGTCATTCGATTCTTCAAAAAATCAACGTCCTCACGGATATGGTCCATTGCCTTGTTGAGCTTGCTTACAGTGCTCAAAACTATTTGCTGGTCCTCACTCAAGCGTGCAAATCGTAAATTTTGTGCCTGTTCTATACGTTGAAATCGTGCATCTTGTTTTTCTTCTATGCGTTGAAGTCGTTTTGTGCTTGCATTTTGTGCCTCGTCTATACTTTGTTGAAGTCGTTTTGTAATTGCATTTTGATTTTCACTTATGCCTTGTAACATCTGCATTAAGGTGTTTAAATCCACTGATGCCTCTAATGCACGTGGTACTGTTTGGTGGGCGTGGCCAGTGGGCGTGGCCTGGCCGAGGTGGGCGGGGCCAGTGGGCGGAGCTTGACGTCCGGCGGGCGTGGCTTGAGGTCCAGTGGGCGTGGCTTGACGTCCGGTGGGCGGAGCCTGATGATCGGTGGGTGTGGCCTCAGAGTCAGTGGGCGTGGCTTGAGGTCCGGTGGGCGGGGCTTGTGGCCCGGTGGGCGGGGCCTGATGATCGGTGGGCGTGGCCTCAGGGTCAGTGGGCGTGGCTTGAGGTTCAGTAGGCGTGGCCTGAGCCACGCCCCCTTGAGCCTCCATGGCACGCTGGGCCCTGGTCCTGACACCTGCCCTGGTGGTATCCTCTTCTTCCCTCGGGAAAACTGGCATCTCCAAATCCACTTCCGACACCAAATGTTACGAAACTGGGGTTCGAATTTGGAGAGAAACGCCAAACTTCGTATGAGGGATTTATTCACTACGGAACCCTAAGATGACACGTGAATATGGTCTTCCAAACGTCCAAGGTCCAAGTCGCGTAGCAGCTGAGATCCAGGTATCTCGCCAAGGTAGTCGCAGATACTTCCACTTGTCGCACTAAGGTAGGTTTCCTTCGCTTCGAAGTGATCGCTTTGATTGCTCGTATTGAACTGCCTGGCGCACCCACGATTCGCTATTTATATGCGCCATCGAATAGGTCCACATTAATCTCGAATATTCTACATAGTCGACGAATGTGTTTCGAAACATCCAGGCGCCGGGTATGTGTGTGAGTGTAACATGGTTAAGCAACTCTAGACTTTATGACACAAGACATATGGGCCAATTTGGCTTGCACCATTCTATCGTAGTATTCGTTCGCGAATATTGTTCGAGAAGATTCTATCTCGTTCGCGACAATAGTATACTTACTTTTGCATATTTCAAAATATAATGTACGAGTATGTAAGGAAAAATATTTCCATGTTCTATAAAGTATGTGGTTTTACAGACAGAAATTTACGTAATAAGAATGACTTAGCCCGTATTACAGGTTGAAAACAGTCAGTAAGTCTTTTAAGGGGAAGTGTATACTTTTTTATACTAAATTTGCCAGAATTTGTCCTGATATGCCAGACAGAAAATTCAAATCCTATGTAAACAAAGTACTTTGTGAGAAGGCTTATTATAGGACCGATGACTATCTTAAAGACAAAAAGTCTGACTTGAGCTTGGCGCGGGTCCCTCTTAAAGGTTTGTATATTTAGTCATGTCATAATTTAGGTACATTGGTACATATTAAATTAACAAATTGACATTATTTTAAATTTTGTAATTCTTATAATTCAATTTAATTATGACATAACAAACAATGTAATCTCCTGAGATAAGGGATATATGATTGTTCTGAGGTAATCTCAGTCCATATATATAACTTATTTTAAGTTTTTAGTTTATTAGTTGACGTCTTTGGAGAAAACGTGCAGTGCAGTTTGTTGCCGCTTCTTCTGCACTTGCGCCTAGGAAGCGGCATAAACTTAGCTGTAAGTAACAATTTGACGTCAACATTTGTGTAAAACAAAACAAAGTGACTATCATTAAGAGATATTATAAATATCCTATGATAATAATGATATTTTGAATTGAATTGAATTGAAATGCAATAATAAGCCTTTTGAGTACAACCCTAATACACAGGCAAAAATAAGCATATTTAAATTTTTTTTAAAGTTATACTTATCTACAAAATTAACTAGCGTTGCCGGACTATATAAATTATAGATGCAGCCTCCTTCCCTGTTTTTAAGGTTATGTATCTAAATGGTAATAAAAAAAAGGGAAACCCATCGGTGCCGCTCAGTCCGTCCATCCGTCTGTATAACACAATATTATGTAATTTTGTGATGTTATACCTATTACTAAAGGCCCATTTTCATTTGCTGTGTGGTTCCCGGCAGAGTAGAATAGGAATAGGACCACTCCAAGTCTTTCTGTGGATGTCGTAGAAGGCGACTTAGGAAGCACAAGCTAAACAAAGCGTATAAATATCAGTGTGACCTCTCCAACCCGTTTGGCCAGCGTGGATAGTGTAGGCCAAATCCTCTGGCTACTCTGGCCAATTATGGCTCTGGAAGTACAGTGAGGGTCGTGCTGCTGCAGTGGAAACTAGAAAGATCTGATGATGATGATGATGAAAGCTCCATTTACAAAGTGCAAGTTCCTTGCCTATTGCATACAATTTAATTGAAGCAATAGATAACTTGCATGGTCTAAAGTTCTAAACAATAAGTCATCCATATAAAAAAAATATTGCTACAATTAAATTGTATATATGTCGTAGTTGGATGGTATAAACCGCTAATTCACGAAACCTTTAGTTGTTTGGCATTACAGCTCGGTTTTGTTAAACAGCCGAATATCGTTCAGCTGGATTGTCTAAGATTGCGCAACGTGTTACGTTCATTTAAACCGCTAACCACATTTCCAAACGGCTAGCGCTTTTGTGAAATAGTAGCGGTAATCTGCTGTTTGACGAAACCGATAAACAATCCAACTGCGACACATGCATGATAAGGATTTGGTGTAGGGTTACCATTGTCGCGATTTCGCGAATAGTTAAGATAAATCTAAAATCAGTAAATTTCAATTATTACACTGGCAATACTTTTATTTATGAAGAGCGCGAGGGCGGTTGCTTAGAAACAAGATACGAAAAAACGTGTTGGTTTTTCAGGCAAATCGAATTTATTATTGAAGAACATATAATGTGCTATATATGCATTGTGTTTATATCATGCGGTGATGATTGTGTGTATCAGAATTCAGATCTATCAGAGATATGTGTTCAACCAGTTGTGTTAAGCGTCAGTGTGACCAAACCAGTTGACCAGTAACAGAATCAGATCAGAGCAGAGTTGTGTGGTCAGGGATGGCTGTAAGGGGTGGTTGGAGGCCATCGCGGGTATTAGACCCGATATTCAGATTGGTGACGGTGTTTACTTGATCCAGTACCAAAACAGAAATACGTACGTATGTAAGGCCGTTGGTCAAGAGTAAATCAGAGAAGAGAAATACGTGTGCACTATATGTGCAGGTACGTATGTAAGGCCGTTGGTCAAGAGTAAATCAGAGAAGAGAAATACGTGTGCACTGAATGTGCAGGTACGTATGTAAGGCCGTTGGTCAAGAGTAAATCAGAGGAGAGAAATACGTATGCACCGTATGTGCAGGTACGTATATAAGGCTGTTGGTTAACGTTAAATCAGAGGAGAGAAATACGTGTGCACCGTATGTGCAGGTACGTATATAAAGCCGTTGGTTAACGGTAAATAAGAGGACATAAATACGTGTGCACTATATCTGCAAGTACGTATGTATGTAGAGCACAGATGTAGAGAAAGTATATCATATTTATTATGAAATGAGATTAAGAGTTCAGACTTTCGTCATGATGACCCAACTTAAGACCAGGCTAGGTCATTTGACGACAACCATAATGAAATATAACTGGGTGTCTATTAGAATACAGAGTTTTTCGACATCAAGTTTAATTTCCCAGACAACTATTCTACGATTTTTATTGCTATAGGTTTGCCCTAACCTAGTAAATGGATAGAACTTTTCTAGCATTCGCCGGCCGCTGCCGCGGCACGCTCGTGTGTTGGTCGCAGTTCGCAGTTCTAACCTAACCTAACCTATAGGTGTGCCCTAACCTAGTAAAATGAATAGAGCATTCCTAATACTCGCCGGCCGCTGCCGCGGCACGCTCGCTTCGCTCGCTAGCCATTGCCACTTCGTAGGCAATGTAGCATACATTGTACATAATTACTTTAGATATAATTGTTCAACAACTTCTCTAGCCGCATGGATGAATATAAGTCTTCATTCCATCCAGCGTATTAGGGTTCGCTGTTTTACAAAACCAAGCTGTAATGCCAAACAGCTAGAGGTTTAGTGAATTAGCGGATTATACCATTCAATTGCGACATATACATAAATCTGCCTTAGGCCGTTAATTTGAGTTCTATATATGGTCCTAGGCTCTAATATTCGTAGATGTAAGATAAAGATGTGATTTGTATTTCTGTTAATGCCAAGTGACGTTTTATTTAACTAAATGACAAACCAATGAAATCAAATTTCATCGTTTGTTCAAAATTAAACACGTATGTTCAAATTCATGCCGCCTTATAATCAAATATAGGGGTCAATGTTTGAGATAGCTGGTTTATAAAGGGTCTAACAAAATATACTGAAACTATTTAAAGGGCGGGTTCCCCAAAAGACATATATCGAAATATGAAAAATAATCCGCTAGTTTCCAACAAGTCAAATCAGACACTTTTTTCCAAACGTCAAAACAAAAATGTTCTATGAGATTTGCATGAGATATCGGACTGTGACGTCATAGTTTTATGGAGTGAAATAGCGCTCTTAAGGTGAAGATATAAGCAAATGGCCTTGAAGTGTGAAATAAATTGTTAACTCGTAAATAATTTCAATTGTCCCTGATCACAAACGAATATTAAGGTGAAGATATAATAAAAATGGCCTTGAAGTGCGCCCTCATTTGAAATAAATTGTCAACTCGTAAATATGGTGATAATTTCCATATTGCTCTTCCTCATGCAATAGATAGCCCTTAAAATTATTTTATGAACCACCGTTGAAAGTATTTACATTAGTCCGTCTAGCTTTAAAACTTGCCTCCGCCAAAAGTGGCCACGGCAAGTTTTAAAGCTAGACGGATCACCAATAATAGTTTCAACGGCAGATCATAAAATAATTTAAAGGGCTATCTAGTGCATGACGAAGAACAATATGGAAATTATCACCATATTTACGAGTTGACAATTTATTTCAAATGAGGGCGCACTTCAAGGCCATTTTTATTATATCTTCACCTTAATATTCGTTTGTGATCAGGGACAAGTGAAATTATTTTCTGACGTTCTATTCACATAACAGTACCAAATAATTTATTTTTAGCCCAGGAAACTACCCAATTTTTGGCCTCCCATATTAGTTGACCGATCAGCTGATCCGAGTTTGTATGGAAAGCCAAAAAATATTTTTCATAAGTTCCTTGGGGAAAGTTGTTATGTACACTAATTGGCTGAATTCTCCCTTAAAATAGTTTCAGTATATTTTGTTAGACGTCATATAATCTATGTCAATGGCTGCAAGTAGGTACCCAACATTCCCCATCGGCGACGTTGCCGGAGCTGTCATCCTCAGTGACGGCCGTGGCACGTGAAGGTTGATCTCACCTTGGGTTTCCCACTCATTGGTATGCAGAGCCCGGAGACAGTTAGCTCATGATCTATAAGAACACCATCATAAATATTTAATTTGCATCTTGTGTTTCATACTACCACAGAATAGAGACTAATACTCACGTACAGAAGTCTCGCACAGCAAAGAAATTCAAAGAAATATCTACTCAATGTGGTTAGCGATATGGTTTAATTTAGCTCACGTCAGAACTCGGCACCTTTTCGTTTATATACCTAGACATCCATTGCAGGCCATTTTCACACTTATTACTATGGACAAACGATTCGTTTAACTGAATTTACCTCTTTAAGGGGCCGCCGCGCTCTTAGTAATAATGTAGGTATATTTTCGATACTAAACGGAAAGTGACACAGGCCTGCTAGTACCTACTCATAGAAGTCACTCGTCTATTAACTGGAGGTCCTGGTTGCAAGGTGGGAGTATGCAATGATAGCACGTGGTCCGCACCGGATGGGTGTGAAAAAATGGCGTGATAAAAATTCGAGCTCCGTGATTCGAAAGGCGCGCCGGCTGTCATCTTCAAGCTATTATATATCAGAAGCAAAACCTTTAAGCAGCTTGAAAATCTGATATTGGCAACTTACACACAAAAAACAACACAGGTCCCATAAAATATCACGACAGCTGCTGACCGATACTGTTGTCCTATTGCAATATCAAACCAAATTAGACTATGCGCGCGCTCAATGTTGCTTGATACTGCAACGCGGAGCTACAAGACATACGAAGCTACGTTCGTATGTCTTGTAGCTTTTGGAGATAAGGGCCTGGTTCGATTCCCAACGCAAATGCTTGCACTTAGTTTTACAGGTATTTGATTATTTAGGTGAGGTTTGCGTACCTATTTCTGTGTCCGCAGAGACTATGCATCTACAACTAATTTGATCGTGGTGCATGTCTCTGTGCGATTGCATTGGACGGCTAGGTGCGATCAAAGTTTTTGCGGGATATATGTCCTCTTTCTCGACAGGGCATCTATTCTAAACGTAATTTACATGGGATAGTTGTCCCAAAATTTAGAGGTCCGCAAAAATCGCCAATACTCATCAAATATCAAAGATAATGTTTATTCCTTTTATAAATTTGAAGATAATAAACCAAAGCACCTACCCGTTTGACAAATAGTAGTATCTTGCGTTTTGTACAAAGAGATATAAAGTAATTTCAAAAAGTGGGGCTACTATCCGCGTTTTACCCTACACTCGGATGATGATGAAGACATGTTGTTCATATCATAATGACGAGCTGAGTCACCACTTCAATGTCACATGTATACATCGTGTTAATGAAAAAACGCAAAACCTCTCAGATGGTGGTACCTCAGCCCATGTAACGAACAACTTTTGTTCAACAACTTTCACGAAACTAAAAAAAAAAATTGAATTTTCATACAAACTGATCAGCTGATCGAGTCAATTTGTATGAAAATCCGATTTTTTTTTGGATTTCGTGAAAGTTATTGAACAAAAGTTCAGTTACATGGACTGAGGTACCATCTATGAGGTTTTGCGTTCTTTCATTAACACGATGTATATATAGTCACATGAACGAATGAACTGTATGTGTGTCGACTATCCATAAATAAATATAAATATATAGGGACAAATCACACTGATTGGGCTAGCCCCAAAGTAAGTTTAAACTTGTGTTAGGATACTAACTCAATGATACTATATTTTATGATAAATACATATAGTTATAGATAAACACCCAAGACCCAGGACGATTTGAAAAAGGCCATTTTCCAACTTGCCCTGGCTGGGGATCGAACCCAGGTCCTCCGGATTAGCGGATATTCATCATACATTCATACATACATTTACATACTGTATTAAGATAAGGATATAAAAGACAAGGGATTATTATTTCTAATGGTGTTTATTAATTTAATTTATTCAATTAATAAGTTCATACAATAATTACATGTATTTAGGTACAATAAGTACTAAGTAGGTACCTACCTATTTTTTTAAACACAAAAACGCATGATGAGAAATTGACACAGAAATATACCTATCTGTTTATTGAAAAATTTGGCTTTGTGAATTAGGTAAAAACGAGCGAAAATGAAACTCAAATAACTTAAAACAAATGAAGAAAAGTTTTTTTTCTGACAACAATTTCCCGATCATGCATATATGTCAAGAAAAACCAATTTCTAAATATGTTTGGTAAAGTATATCTGCGCAATAATCCTAGTACTTATTTATATTATTTTTACTTATTTACATGTAGGTAAGTATAATACAGGAATATTACGTCGGTTTCAAGGCATCTCAGAAGTGCGGGCCATGTCTCGTGCCCATGTACAGTTAAAACATATTATGGATAAAATTAGTTTTTTACTAGATAACTTTCCTTAGCAGGCATGACGACTAGATGAATAATTTGACCCATCGGTTAGATTATTAAAAAATATTGTAACTACACGTATTTTTTATTTTCTCTAAGAAACAAAAATTGACCAAGATACAGGTATTTAAATTTCGCATGACGTCACGGCTAAGACGATTTTTACATACTAAGCGGTGACGTCACAAGCAAGGAACTTGATGCCCCTGTATCCTTCGATCATATATTCTATAGATGCACAGTTCCTTGCAATATCAAACAAAATATTGTCCCCGTGTCAATACGTTCATAGGTAGATGTATACCATTTCAAGTACCTATTGCGAAAACAGTTTAATCTAATTTAAACCTTAAGCAACTGAGATAAGCGTGGAAGTTCGTTACATATTACCTTCTGGTTATAGTGGTCATCTTGACGTAACGTCACGCGCGCGGCCACCGAGCGAATGACAGCGAAACAAGGCCTAATACTGTTTTATGCCTTGTTTTTCCGGTGCCATTTTTTAGGCGGCAACTGTGCATCTATACAATATATGATCGAAGCCTGTATCTTTGTGAATTTTTACTTTGTTAGTTGATATAATTAATTCAAAAATGAGTAGGTATCTACTTACGTAAAAGTAAAGCCCTTTTAAATGATAGGTTTATTTTTATTTGTCATCCCATTTCCCTGCTTCGGAAGTCACGATAAGCATTTAGGCCCGGCCCGGCTGTCAGCATCAAGCTATGCCTGGGCGGCTTCAAAAATGAACAACACAAAAGAAACAAAAATATTAACATATTTTAATACCTAAAATATGTTAATATCTTTATTTTTGATTTTTTTTGGTACCTAAGTTTTTTTCTTTATAAATTTTATTTCACTCCTAAGATGCCAAAGATCTAATAAGATCCTATAAGATTTTCATAAATGCAACGTTATTTTTATAGTAGGTAGGTACCTATAAGTCTTTATTTGAATATATTTATTGATGTAGCTACTTATTGAATACTTATAGTTTATGTATATTAAAGTTAATATAATTACAATATTCGAAGGATAAATTACTTTATAAAACATAAACTACAATTGAATTCTACATACACCTATACGAACTAGGTACAATAGGTTAGGTTTAAATATAACACTGTGTCCTTACCACCATTGAATCTTGTTGGTTATACTTAGGTAGGTATATATTTTTATGCTTCCGCGGCAGGTACCGTGAATCGTAATAGATTGAATTAGGTCTGGAACCCTATTTTTGAACGCGAGATTTAGGAAAACAAGCCGTTTTACCAGTTGAGCTTGCATTTTACGCACACATTTGATACTTTATACCATAGACAAATACGTGTTGGTGACTCACCCATCGGTGCGGCCGACGAAACACATGTAGTATCTTCTATATAGTTTGAGAAACACACATGAACTTCACTTTGACTTACACTGAGGAAGAGCAAAGGAGTGGTAAATAAAATATTTAAAGATCTACCAGGCAAGCAAGCGGTATTTAACTACTTTGTTCCGCTCACTCTGCGTCAGTATCAATCATGTGCCATTCTCTTCCGTTCCGTTTTCAACGGCGTGTCAGGTGTGTCTATCACCGCCGTCACACTCCTACGAATAATGATACTATTATTCGTACCCACACTCACCACGCCCCTGAAAAAGCCATTGACGAAAATGACAACTTCTCTGTTAAATGTTAAACTTAGTATCGAGGTACCGCGAAAGCATCCTACGTAAAATAAACAAGCCTTGTCTTACATCCATGATTTCAACGACGTAAGGCGTTACCTTAGGCACACAGAAGAGTTTTGTTAATCGATAGGTTCAGAAGCTTAATAACTGTTAATTAAAAATTTATGCTTCATTTACTAGGTAAGTTTTCACAAAGAGTCACGAAAGTTCTGTTTATAACTAACAGAAGCACAATATCACTTGTTTCACTGAAATTAGTTCATAGTTCGAGTACCTTTGCACTTTCATTATGTTAATTTTTAAAGTTTGTTTAATTCACTAAGTCTTCACAAAATGTCACGAAAGTTCTGTTTATAACTAACAATATCACTTGTTTCACTTAAATTAATTTCTCGTTCGAGAATGCACTTTCATTTGGTTTGACCGCTGATCCACAGAACGATATTTCACCTCTTTTGACCACAATTGAGCTCTTATCCCAATCCACACCTATGTACGAGTATCTCCAAGCAACAACTGATGGGCGTCGTGAGAAATCAAGGGGACATCTAAGTAGTTTTAAAACTATTAAGGGGAGGTTGCGGGAGAACTATGGACTTATTTTAACTAGCTGATGATTATGTAGCTTGTATAAATAAAATAAAATAAAAATACCTTTGTAAAAAAAATAGTTTTAAAGTTTTACTAATGTTTTATTTTTACAAGCTTTTATTTAGTTTGCCCTGTTTGATTTTTGCTTAAACCTTGCAAGTTAAATTTGAGCCACATCCCGCTCTCCAAACGAGATGACATTTTGTATGCTAATGTAAGTCAGATGATAATGCAAAATAAGGTTTAACAAGAAGCTGATCTGATGATGGAGTCGGAAGGTGGCTATAATGGTAGAATCCTGTAATAAAACGGCGCAACCCCATTGAGTTTCAGCTAATTAAATTTGTTTTGATAAATAATTAGGTCCGTAATAAAAGCTTGTACAAAAATGTTTCTTTTTTTTAAAACTTATTTAAAAAAAATTCGTGTGCAAGTGGACCCCTTACCTCCCCTCTTGGTGCCCACTACCAATGTCACAACTTTATATATTTAAAATTATGTTTTCTTGTAGACTTCGTAAGATCGTAGCCATACGGTAGCAGGTACGAGTACTGAAGGTCAAATAAGTTTTTACTTAATTCATTTTTTGATTCAGGACTCAGCTTGGTATTATATGGTACCTACTTATATACAACGTGTTTAAGAAATAACGCAAAACCTCTCAGATGGTACCTCAGCCCCTCAGCCCATGAAACTGAACAACTCTTGTTCCACAACTTTCACGAAACCCAAAAAAAATAATTGAATTCTCGTACAAACTGATTAGCTGATCGAGTCAATTTGTATGAAAATCCGAATTTTATTTTTGGAATTTTGGGAATTTTGTAGAATAAATTGTTCAGTTTCATGGACTGAGTGGTGACTGAGTTACAACCTGAGAGATTTTGCGTTATTTCATTAACTCGTTGTATAGAAATCAACATGGTCTTTGAGCTAAATCTGACAGCAGTGTATTTACAGATTGAGCCACAAATCGCATTTTTAGAAAACGGTATAAAAGTCCATTCGGGTCTTGGGTGTACCTATTTTGCACATTCAGTGCTATAAACAAACACGCAGTGTGCCTTGCTCACGAAGACACGGTACGACACAACGGGCATCCATTCACTGTTGTCGGGTATTATTACTTTTGGCCTCGAGCAGAGAAAGGTTTCCTTTAGGCTACTTCCAGGTCTGAGTCAGAGTCCTCAGAGTACCGGCGGGGCGTGCAGGGTGCGGGCGGGGGCTGGGGCAGGGGTGACAGCGGGGGGGAGAGCAGCGGCCGCGTTAGCAGCGACGCGCGCCCACTGCTCCGCTCCTCCTGAAGCTTTCGAAGTCTCTCTTGCTCTTCACGCTTCTGTTTCCGCCATTTAGCTCGACGGTTCTTGAACCACACCTGTCAAGAAAAGTTTGGTAAGTTATGTAACATTTCATGGAATTAAAAATTATTCATTTAAAAGTTTAGTTCTGTTTTTAACCGACTTCAAAAAAGGAGGAGGTTATTAATTCGACTGTATGTTTTTTTATGTATGTTTGTCACGCGATATCTTCGCCAATTGTGAAACGATTTTGATAATTCTTTTTTTTATTTGAAATCCTTTACTACCAAGTTGGTCCCATTTTAATTTGGTGAAGATATGATGTAGAACTTTGGTGATATGGAAGAAACTCCTTAAAAAAAAATTGAAATCGGTTGTTTTTTTGTTAAAAAATTAATTATGTATTCTGTGGTTCTGTCGAGGTGTAATTATATTCAGAAGTAAAAAAAATACAAATTGTATTTTAGTTTTGAAATCGCACTGAAAATGGACGTATAAACATAATACAAGTACTATGATAAGATAACTTAGATATTTTCGGGTCTATGCTTATAACTAATTCATACATAGTCTTACGTTATATATCATGATAATACGAGTAGGTAGGCACTGCACTGCTGATGGGCGTCTAGCTGGATAGCTATAGGCCCTAGACAGTATAATATTACCACCTTTGTTTATGAATATAATATCTACAACCCTGTCTAAATCTATGGAAATAAGGTTGTGCCGATCTTTCCTTGTCTGACTAGAACACAAATAGCAACAAAAACACTTCCCATTAAATCCTTCCCATTTTTCCCTTCCCATTCCAAAGCATAACGAAACGAACTTTCGCAAAAAAAAATAATTTTAATATTCAATAATTCTGAACCATGTCGGGTGTAAAATCGTACCGCGGGGTTTTAAAATATTTATGCATCGGGTGGCAGAATGAACGGGCGATTAAATTATAATGCGTTATTCGCGGACAATCGGCCAAATAGAATGTTTGGATCGCTACCGAATCAATACCGGGGGCGCAAAAAAAGTGGGTTAGTATGGAATATGAAGGATTCATTGATAGTTCTGAGTAAGATCTGGTGCTCTCGGTCGAGTGGGCGCGGACAAGTGCCCGCTGGCTCGGCGGGTGGTCGCGCCTATTGTCGCCTTCGCATCACAACACGGCCGGCCTCCTTTACCTCAACGCCATTCACACTGTTTGACATGCTTATTACATTTAATTTTTAACTATACCTATTGCAGTTTAATAGAGTTTATTTGTTGTAGCGTGAAGTTTTACAAACTATTGATACGACTTATGAATACACTGTATTAATCATATGAAACGGACGAGAAGACACGAAGAAGTCCAAATGGAAGAATCAAAACACAAATAATACCTGTAGATTGTATAGATCTATAGGTAAAAATTTAAAATATAAAATTACTGGTCAAGTGTGTGACGGGCTCGGGCCACGCGCAATGTAGGATTCCAAAGAGCCTGTTACAGCATGGGGACTTTTTTCCATAATTTTACCTATTAACTGGTTAGTACCTAAATAGGTATATGTACCTAGGTATTATTAACAAGAAGGTCACAACTTTATCAAAGTATTTTGTTCATCCCATCTTTAAAAAAAACACTATGTCGTTATCCCTGAATAGTAGGACTCAAATTACCTAAGTCCCGCGGGATTGAAAAGTGAAAAAGAAAAGCACTAGGGATGAAAACAAATTGAAAACTAAAAACGAATGTAATCTATATTTTTTTTGTATAAATACCTAAGTAATTTTTTTTGTACGTATTTAAGTTTTTTTTAGTTACTTAGTTTTAGTTTAGTTATTATTAGTTACATTGCAAATATTTATATGTAACACATGTAATTGTCAAATAAAGTTTACATCTATATAAATCTCAATAATGTTAGCAATAAGTATATAAAAAAATAGTTTTAAAATCAATAAAATATTGGCACCAGTGTCGTCATTTTTCAAATTTGGAATATATATTGTCGTTTTATATTTATATAATAATTACTTGTTCTCAGTTGTCCTTCCCCCTTCATTGTAACAAGTTCCGTCTGCAAGTTAGTGAGCGAAGCCTCAAAAGCTCCAGCTTTAGAACTTTTTATATTGCTTTCAATTTAATTGGTTAGCGATATCAGCATTGTGGGAGTTAATTGCATTACAAGAGTCGCTGGCGCCGACAAAAGCCCTATTAACTTGTGTGAGCGGCGGGGTTTTGGCACTTAGGGCTTATTCGACGGCAGCGGAGCGCGAGTTATGCCTGCCAGTGGCAGACTCCCGGGCGGCAAGGAGTGCCGCCATTGTCCTTTCGCACCAACAATAAGATTACCCGACGCTCTTTTGTCGGCCACTGATTGGGTTGGACTTAACTCTCATTCACTGGGTTGTACAAACAGACGTATAGTACCTATGCGTAACTCTTCAATGAATAATATTAGCGTGCCGTAATTTATTTGATTTATTTACAGATTTTTTTGGTTAAGGAGAATATAGAAGCAAATTTCCATGAAGTGGCGCCCTCATTTGAAATAAATTGTTAACTCGTAAATATGGAGATAATTTCCATATTGCTAATCGTCAGGCACTAGATAGCCCTTTAAATTATTTTATGAACCACCGTTGAAAGTATTTACATTAGTCCGTCTAGCTTTAAAACTTGCCTCCGCCAAAAGTGGCCACTGCAAGTTTTAAAGCTAGACGGATCACCAATAATAGTTTCAACGGCAGTTCATAAAATAATTAAAAGGGCTATCTAGTGCCTGACGATTAGCAATATGGAAATTATCACCATATTTACGAGTTAACAATTTATTTCACACTTCAAGGCCATTTGCTTCTATATTCACCTTAAACTAACGTGGGACACAGACATTACTAATTAAGATAAGCGGGTCACTCACGTAAATAATCATTTACTGGCCGTGGTACGTGAGTGACCCGCTTATCTTAATTAGTTATTTACAGATATTTATTTAATTATTAAAACTTTATTGTTACACAACAATTAACAATTGTCTGCAATGGGAATTGTTATTTTTTTTAACCCCTAATTTTATGTTTTTATATCAGCGTATTTCAAGAAACTAATTTGAATATTTTTTCTTATTACGGCTCAGTTTAATTTTTATAAATTATTAAAAAAATCATGTCAACAACAAAGTCGTGTCGGCTGTCGGCTTTGAAAAACAAACGGCAAAGCCCAATACATATTTAAAAAAAACACGCTAGTGTTTTATTAGTCTTTGTCAATTTGATTGGCGGAAAGTTATTTTCTTAGTTATGATTGGCGGAAACAGTGACATTTGACGTTATTGTCAGTGATGGATAAATACCATAAAGGCGACTCTATTTTTTTAATGAAAGGACTTCGAGCTCAAACCGATAAAGCCGCGGAGTAAGGTCAAACAAAGGTCATACGTTTTATTGTAGAAAAATCCAAAACCATTGCTTATTTTGGCAAAAAAATTACCCACAACTGTTCATTAACTCTGTATCTCGAAACAGATTTCAAAATAATGATTTAAAAAAAAATTACAATGCCCATTGGCGGACTGATAGGTACTCGTACATACTTATAAATAGGCACATTATCACGTCTTTATCTCTAATGGGGTTTTCAATACATTCCAAGGGCCGTAAGACACAAAGGCGTGAAGGTCGAAAAGGGAATCATTATAGTGATGGGTTGCTAGCCTCATCGCTTGACATGACATGACATGATTCTGATTCTTACCCACACCCTCGATCGATTTAATACTTAAAATTTTTATTCAAAGGAAAAATTATATATTATATAATATAATATAAATATATAAGGACAAGTCACACTGATTAAGCTAGCCCCAAAGTAAGTTTTAAACTTGTGTTATGGGATACTAACTCAACGATAGTATATTTTATGATAAATACATATATAAACACCCAAGACCCAGGACAATTTGAAAAAGGCCATTTTTCAACTTGCCCTGGCTGGGGATCGTACCCAGAACCTCCGGATTAGCGGTCTAGCGTGTTAACCATTACGTACCTATACTTAAACAGAAGCATATTTATTAGAATTTAGAAGCTTTTTTCGTTATTTCTGCGATTGATCAAGTTTTCATTGTAAAATCTCGGGACGTGACTTTTTTAACATAGCTTACTACAGAGATGTCTGTAACATTTGTTATCTTGTATATTTATTACCAATAAGCCTTGAACCATAGCCTCTTTTAAGTTTAACCTTCTATGATAAGTCGAAGCCCTGCCTTTGTTTGCGGGCTACAATGTGTCGAATATTCAAATCTATTGTAAGTATGTAACACAAAGCTAAGCACGCCGCACTGGCGTGTACACTCAATGACATAGTCAAAATCAAGTTAATAGTCAACGACTGAGAAAATATCACCATATGTGAAAAGTAAATAAAATGTCGGGATAGCGTTCACCAAGATTGTGTCTGTCGGAATCCAGTGGTAGAATCTTCGCAGGTACTTTTACACGTCAATAATTTTAGTGTATGTTTATTAATATTTATGCTTTTATTTTCAAAAAGCTACCGAGCGTATCGCTGCTGAAAGGAGGGCCGAAAGAAACTCACTTACACAGTATTGGTCGCCTACGCGCCAGTAGGGCTTTGGAGCCCGATAGCGATGAAGCCGCGACTTTTTTATCCACTTGTATGCCGGAACACCAGACACAATATATATTTTCGCGTAGATCTACGCATCGGCATAAATTATAATATGGGTACTCGGGTTTGGAGGCATGCCAATAGTTAAGGCCGTACCTGAATTTTCCGGGGTCCAGTGCTGCCCCCATTTTAAATAAATCATTTTAAGAAAACGGAGACATCATTTAAAATTTTGCTGCTACCAAGTCCTAGATAACCCTTTAAAGTATTTAATGAACTACTGTTTACAGTTTAAAGTGAGAACATTAAACTTTACTACGCACATTTGCGAAAAACGGCCACTTTTGGCTAATGTGCGTAGTAAACCTAAACGTTCTTATTATAAACTGTAAACAGTAGTTCATAAAATATTTTGAAGGGTTATCTAGGACTTGGTAGTAGCAAAATTTTAAATGATGTCTCCGTTTTCTTTAAAATGATTTATTTTAAATGGGGGCAGCACTGGACCCCAGAAAATTTAGGTACGGCCTTAATGCATTTTGAGAGGTTAAATCATAATATGGGTAGCCGTGTTATCACCATTGGTTGTTACAAAAAAAAATATAGCCAATCGACTCGAAAGAAGAAGTAGTTGGAAGTTAGTACTTACGTGATATAACTTAATTTTGTGGAATGCATTGAGAACTACATAAAAATATTGTCCTAACTACCAGGACCGGAAACCGTTAACAACTATTAAAAAAATATTTTTAAAAACAAAAGCTTTTTTATCTAAAACAATGAACTAAAAAGTTTAAAGTGGAGCTCTTTCAAAACGAAACAATTGATTGAGCCCAAACTCGGTGGGGTTTTGTTGTTTTATCACAGAGATGGCCACCTTCCGGCTTCCAGAGATCTGGTCATTGGTACCATAACAACTACATAAGTATGTGTAGTTTCAACTCGATCGAATAATGGGAAGTTGGTCTAATTTAGCTTGCAAGATTTGATTACGGACACACAGACAAAAGGGGCATGTGAAACTAAACAAAAGCTTGTAATATAAAGTTGATATGTTGTCTTTGGCTTACTGTCTCTATATATATAGAAGCGATCCTATATCGCTCTCTCTCATCTGTCTCAACTATCGATCAATAAGCGGTCTTCACTGCTAGCAAGTAAAAAGTTACTGTAAAGCTATATATTAAAAGAATATATAAACATAGCGCGACGAACCGATGGCCGATGGGGCAAAAAGGTTCTCGAATGGCGATCACATAAAAAAAATCAACGAAACCCTTAAATAAAAAATTTTCTTCCCATAAAAATCAGCGATTAGCCAAAAGGATTTTGTATGAGAGGACGAAACATTTTTATCGATTTTTATAGAAAGTAGTTCAGTATCATGGACTGAACTTGCTCCAAAAATTTGGCTGGTGTCTAAAAAGTCACCCTGAATATCGGTCATTTTGCAAAACCTTGGGAGAGGCCTATGTCCAGTTGTGGACGCTATGCGGCTGAAATGATGATAGTGAAAAGAATATAAAAGTGTCGAATATTCTTTTTTTAATTTTTTTAAGGCTTTTGTTATAATAAACAAAAAAAAGTGTCGAATATTATTATCTATCTTTACCAGCTCCCAGCAGGGTCCCCAGACCAGACACAGCACCTCAAACAATACAGTCCAAAGCGCAAGAGGCGTTCAGAATGAAATGAATTTCTTGAATTGAATTGAAAGTCAGATTTTGATCAGCTACTTCTGCCGTCGACTGTGTCCTGAATTAATAATATCGGAACTCATAACCTGGCAAAGACAAGCAAAGCCTTTATTGGAAAGCTAAACCGATCGTAAATATAGGAGTTAGCCGCCTCGGGGCGCAGCCCCAACAGAATCGTTAAACAGATTACGTAATTAGGCTTTAGACCTTTGTGAAAGTTACAATATGTAGGTTTTGAGTATAGTATATACTTCAGCACATATACTTAGAGCAGAATTATGTAGGGTTTAAGCGGAGAAATTATATGAGATCAGACACCCACATTGTGTCCACATGGGTATCTACCCCGAGGGATAAAGTCATAAAGGGTAATTTAAAACAAAAATTGACGGTAGAGTACCAGTATTTTTTTTTTACTTTAATAAGAAAATCATTAATTATAGATTGCCTCTGTCGTCCAGTGGTCAAAGCGTTTGCTTTGTGAGCTGGAGGTTGTGGGTTCAAATACCACTGGGAAGCATACTTTGTCTCTAATCCATCTTTCTGTAAAAAGAAAGATGATTCCGTGCTTCGGATGGCACGCAAAACTGCATGTGGGTCCCGAACGCAATCTAACGTTTGTTAAAACCTATCCTAAGATTGGATCTAGTCTACTCTTTGGGTTGCGGAGGTCAGACGGCAGTCGCTCTGTGTGAAAACGATTAACCTCGTAGGTTAGGTAGCGGACCCTGGGCAACCGGGCATTGAAGCTTTACTGCTGAGGATGCAACCGGGAATACCTAAAATTATTAATTAGAACAAATGCCCAGCAGTGGGACATAAACGGCAAATAAAAAAAAAATACTATTACATAAAGGGTGTACTTATACAGATGATAGTAAAAAATATGAAATGTATCCATTTGATGGTATATTGTGCTGTAAATTTATTTCTTTTTATTTTAATTAATTAATTAATTTACAATTGGGTAATTGACTGTGTCAAAAATAAATTATTTGGTACTGTTAAGAGAATAAAACGTCACAAAATAGTAAATAAATAAATATATAGGGACAAATTGTGGAACATAAAGTTTGAATAAATAAATAAATGTATCTGTATTAGAAAGAATCAACGTTGCCTTCTAAATTAGATTTTTTTATTAATGCGGCTGTTAGGCTTAAGTCAGTTGTTGTAATCTGGTCGCACTCCGCTCGTTCTTCTCAGCGGTAATGAGGAGTGTGGGAAGATGGGCAGATGCGAGGGGAGGCGGCCCGCCCCGGGCTATGGGTGTCACGCGTCGACACCCATCCAGATCCGAGTACGAGCACTCTCGCCCGATTCCTTCCGGATGCACATAACATTAGATTGTTTACGTTCCATTTCCTAATATTGTCCTAGTTGATTTGATAGTGTTGTTTACTAATTTGTTTCGTATATCTATTTTCATGCAGTGGTGGTGCCGTCATGGCTTTGCGTCTATACAGGGTGACTTTTTATCCACCTGCATAATTTTTGGAGCAAGTTCAGTCTACTGAACTACTTTCTATAGAAAAAGTTATGAAAAATCGATAAAAAATTTTCGTCCATACAAAACCCGTTTGGCTGAGCGCTGATTTCTTGGGAGGACGAAAAATTTTCATAACTTTTTTTATAAAACGTTGTTTAGTATCATGGACTGAACTTGCTCCAAAAATTATGCAGGTGGATAAAAAGTCAGCCTTGATAAGGCACGAATTCGGTCCCCACTAGGCGTGGCCTGTACCCCTGAGCCTGTACTACCACCATTTTCTTACGGTGAAGGAGAACATCGTGAGGATAATTTTACGACTGGCCGCCTGCCAGACGTCAACCTTCTTTGGGAATAAGGAAACATGCACACTAGTGACTTTTATGTTTACGAGTGTGAAATGGGGAAGGTAATGGTATACCACTCCATTATATCTCCCAAAAATCGTGAGTGAGTCTCTTTCCTTACAATGGCATCGACAAGAGCATATGGCCTTTTTAAATGTACGAGTTTATGAAAAAGTAAAAATCATTTATTTCTCCAAAAATCAGATCTAAATGTAATACAAAAACAAGTAAAGATTATGTGTTATCAGCACCGATTAGACGACGTCCGTGGTGTAATGGTAAACACGCTAGTCCGCCAATCTGAAGGTTCTGGGTTCGATCCCCAGCCAGGGCAAGTTGGAAAATGGCCTTTTTCAAATTGTCCTGGCTCTTGGGTGTTTATCTATATATGTATTTATTATAAAATATAGTATCGTTGAGTTAGTATCCTAACACAAGTTCAATCAGTGTGATTGGTCCCTATATATTTATTTATTTATTTATATTACCGATTGAAGGAGACCGATAATGGATGAGCCTTTCTATTGTAATGAACTGGCAGTTTGCGGGAAAGGGACGCCTACAACTTAAGGTACGATTTTTGGGAACGTTCTAAAACTATTCTAATTATACTAACTGGTCTATAACATAAACATACATCAACTGTAATTGTTACATAATGACTGTTTGTGCCAAAATAAAAAATAAAAAAAAAACCTTTGTTAAAACGTATTTGGGCTTATTTGGTTTGTCTTGACAAGTACTCGGTCTACCCTGTTAGGGATAAAGACGTGATAGTATATCTACAACGAAGAAGGGACATACCCGTAATAAATCGAACCACGGTATAAACTAGAGCTTTTATAATGAAATTAAAATAACAGCCAAAAATCAGAATTTCCATACAAAAGTGTGCCGGGCGATTTGTATGGGAATGTCGAATTTTTTTGTTGGTTTTTTGACAAAGTCAAAGTCAAACATTTTTATTCAATGTAGGATAAATATATCACTTATTGAAAGTCATTATTTTTATGTTTAGTGCAAAAGCTACCGATAGTTTCGCAACGACCACTGCTGAGAAGAAACTCATTTACACAGTATTGGTCGCCTACGCGCCGGAAGGGCTTTGTCAGTTTACAAAGATATTATGCCTAATACAATGTTATCACAATATAACATGTAAAGCTTGCGAACCAATGCCAAATCCAATTTACAGAAATAAGTAACACTGAGTAGTCCGAGCTTACCAGTCCCTACTGTCCAGTCCTGACTGTTATTTTAATTTCATTATACTTTAGTGATCTAGTATAGCCCGTGGTTCGATTTATGTATTACGGGTATGTCCCTTACACGCTGTATATTTGTAATAATATGATATCAAATTGGTGTTGTATGCTGCTTTAATAATAAAAATTTGCGAAAAAAAAAATGATCGTGCGAACCGCGCGGCTGGGGCGGGCGGCGCGGCGGTGCGGCGCGGCGGCGAACCGAGGCCCAACTTATTGTAATAATGTTGTGAGAACAAACAGCGCGCCCTCCGCCTTGTTTGAGATTACAATTACGGTTTTAGCGAACTGATTTATTAATGGGCCTGATCCCCGCTGATACTTTAATGTCGATTTAATTTACATCCACCGGTTACTCTAATTACAAGTACTTACTAACGTGATTTTAACTTTAAAAGGCTTCATTTGATTTGCTGTTTCTCTGTTTCTAAGTACCTAGCTATTTAACAATGGTCTCAAAATTTTGCTGCCTTTCATATGACAGTAGCTAGACGCACAGAGTAATAATAGACTACCAAGACAACTTTCACCTAATGATACCGAATGAATAGTGGGGATCAGCAGCTTAGTGTACCTTCTGAAGCACATTAAACTACTGTGAATAAGGCGATGATCCCACTACACCGCGCACCGTCGCGGAGCGCGGGGCGGTAGATTTTAACATTGTATGCAAGTATCTCAGTTTGTATAGAAAACACGCCTAGTCGGAACCTATTAAAAACGCGGCAGATTCCACGCACCGCGGGGCGGGGCGCGTTGCCATTGCCAGTGGGTGAATCTCCTAAAGGTGTGTGTTGAAAGTTCTTAATCTGTGGTAGACTGACGGCGCAAGCGAAGCGTCTCACTTCCGAAATTGTCCAAAAACGCTTTTGTCCGTCTGTCTGTTCTCACCTATAGGTCGCAATTTTAACCGATTTCGACAAAAATTTACACACATGTTCCTTGATTTATTAATTGTTTTTCGTCGACCGTGATTTTTGTTTGGGGGAGAAATACGGGAAAAAGGGGGAACTTTTCTGTAGCGTTATTTATTCACGAATTTCAATCAAATTTAAGGCACATTTGTTTTCATTTTTTGTAATAAAAAATTTAGATGCGTCGTAAAGAAGTGTTTAAGTTTACAATTTATTAAGTACGTACATACTTTAACATTTGACGCACCAATATCACATGTTATGTTTAATCAAGCATCCCCTGATATATGAAAATGTGCAACACCGCAAAACTGCTGGACAAAGTGAACCAAAATTTCAGATTTCAACTCTCCCAATGTATTGCGCAGACTGGTCGCTATCTTCAATGTGACGTACTGCAATGTCACGGCAAGGTAATGTAACACTAGCAACACGGGGTACGTCCTTACACAGTGTGGTCTGATAATGAAGTGAAATCTGTCAGTCGGCGCCTGCCACCAAACGCCGCCCACCAGTGTTGCCAGTACGTCACCCTTTTTATAGAGAATTAAGTATCTTACAAAATTTCTTATTTACTGAAAAATCAAGGTTTGTTTTTCAATTTATTAAATGTACTATGATTGTAAATTATTTACTATTTAGTACCTACTCATTATTACCATCACAATTATTTTGAGCCACAAACTACCAGCGCTTAGGAAGGGCCACCGCCGAGAACAAACACCGAAAGAAGCTCATCAAGACATGGGTTATTTGCAAAAATAACAAGTGAGTGACACTGAGTAGAAATTGCCAATATTAGACTCTATTTAAGAAAATAGTCTAATACTTTAATTTAAAATTTTACTGTTAAGTATTATCCGATATAATATATACGACATTCAAATAAATAGCTTGTAACAATTTATAGCCGTGTTAATTCGTAACATTATTTATAAATTCAAATAATAATTATCTTATGGATATTATACACTGATTAATACATATTATACTATCTCATCAGCTGCTTGTATATATGCATAATTACTTTTAGTACCAATTTGTTTTGTCAGTTTACTACTTGATCAATTTTAGTACCAACTGACGTAGTTAGTTTACTAATTATTCACTTTAGTACCAACTGACGTTGTCAGTTTATTAATTATGCACTTCCAGTACCAACTGACGTAGTCAGTTTACTAATTAATCACTTCTAGTACCAACTGACATTGTCAGACTACTAATTAATCACTTCTAGTACCAACTGACATTGTCAGACTACTTATTAATCACTTCTAGTACCAACTGACATTGTCAGACTACTAATTAATCACTTCTAGTACCAACTGACATTGTCAGACTACTAATTAATCACTTCTAGTACCAACTGAAATTGTCAGACTACTAATTAATCACTTCTAGTACCAACTGACATTGTCAGACTACTAATTAATCACTTCTAGTACCAACTGACATTGTCAGACTACTAATTAATCACTTCTAGTTCCAACTGACATTACCAGTCTACTAATTATCTTTTAGTACTGACTGACGATGTCAGTCTACTAATTTACTTTTAGTACCGACTGCCGTTATCAGTCTACTAATTTACTTTTAGTACCTACCGCTTACTACTTATCTACTTTTACGGTTTACTGCTTATCGATATTTTCTCTCAAAACCAAGTTAAACCCATTGTTTTAGCTGATGAGAATCTCAGTTTTTTATATTCAACATGCCAAGAGAAGGTTTTTGTATAAAACTATTTTCTATTTTTTTTTCTATAATACTTATATACATTTATTTATTTTATTTTTATTTTTTGGAAAACTAGCAACTGTTTCTATATTACATAATTTTTTTGTTTTTCTTAATTTTAGTCCCAAACAATTTCATGGTTTACAACTATTCTTGTTTTTCATATTGTTAGTACCAACCAATTTCATGGTGTACTAATGTTTGATTTTCCATATTGTTAGAACTAACCAATTTCTTGATTTACTTAAGTTTTTTTTTTTGGTAACCTCTGTTGCCTGGCCATACCATAACATTATGACCTAAATATTTTAATATTTCGAATAAAAGTAGTAATTGCTACTGGTGATTTTTTTTAAATATTGGAGTACAAGATTTATATACATTAAAGTACAAAATTAATCGCAAGCTAAACTGCGAGACATAATTCGTTTCTTAAAATTTTTGTAATAAATAAAATCTTGTACATAATAAGTTCTAACATAGTAAATGTATGTATATATTCAATTTAATGTTGTAAAATTAATTTTAAGAACGAAACACATTTTTTTTTATAAATTAAAATGAAATCTAAACATTAGTTAATACTTGCTTATGTATGTTGTGGTATTAATGCAAGTATGTACATGGGAATCGTCTACCAGAGGTCAAATGTAACAACGATCACAATATTTATTGTCATGGTCATGGTGGTGGTGCATTTGTTCTTAAATTATTTAATATTTACATCTCACCTCATAAATAATAAATCCTTAGTATTACAGGGTTTTGTAAAATATGGCTGCCAGATAACATGACGAAAATGCATACCTATTTGCAGTTTTGGCACTTGTATTATGCGAATAAAAGATGACTGTACGTCTTGATTCGCACTGTATACACATCATATATATTGCACATGCACAACTGCACTTGGCGGCCGCCTGTTAACAACTGTCAGTTCGAATGACATTGTCTGAATGCCTTTATTGTCCGGTATATATTGTCACATATGAGGCGTACCCTCAATACACTGTAAAGTTTCACCACATCGTAAAGGTTAATATTCAACTGTTTTACTTGAAAACCTCACTTATATATGCCGCTATTGCATGAAAAGACCAATTTGTTGAACGATTGATTGAACATACCATATTATTACATATAATTGTGTAACAAAGAAATTTGACTTAGTCTTTAGACTTAAGACTCAAAATATTATAGGGGCCAAGATATTATCTGCTAATAAACAATGTGTCCATTATTTTCTTTGGCACGCGGGTTCTAAACTGTAGTTTGGAATTAATATAATTTTTCACATTTTTAGTTTTTTCCATTACAGGAAAATTACAATTATCCTGACATGCACCACCAGATCCACCATATTACTAGATGGTATTTATTATAACCATACATCTGCGTAACCGAGATGATAAAATATCTAACTCGTTAGATAAGTTTCTTTCCTTTTCTATGTAGTTTCAATGTATAATGCGTGTCTTTTTGGTACCAGTAAAACTGATTGTCTATTTATTTTTTACTTCTGCAATTAAATTCGACAACAACATTATATTTTTATGAACTTATTCAATTTAAAAGATGCTGCTAGCTAGGAATAGTGTGTAGGCTAAGCGAGTAGCCAGTACTTTTTACATTATAACCCCTATGTAAAATAATTTCATTTCCACAATTTTTCCACTGCTACCATATTATCTATGGTTACAATGTAAACAACCAAACATAAAAATCATTTGAGGATAACTAGAACTAGGTACCCTCTTTTTTTATTGCAAAAATGCAGGAAATATATTTGATGATACTGTTAACGTTCAGTTCACATGTTATCTTCTAATATTATAATACAGACTGTACCTAATATTATAATGCAAAAGGAAAATTTATTTCCTATTTAATAATTGTCACAGCTTCGGTTTGGTTAATTAACATTATATTCGCAATTGTAATTGTGATTTTGTAGTGGAAAATATACGTGTGAAACACTCTATATACTTTTAAATTATCATGCCGCAATAATGCTGAACTATATACATGAGAATTTACGTGAACCATATCTTTTTGTTTACTTTTCCCTGACATTAAAAATGTCTAGAACTTTTTTCTTGTTCTTGGAGAAAAAAAAACTTTACAAAAAATAAGCATTTTTTCTTACAGTATTGTGTTATTAATGATTCTGAGAGTTTTTAATACTAAAATATCCACTGTTTTCAAGTGTTGTATTGTAATAAACTCACACGTACCTGTTCCAAGAGTACACTAGTATACCAATGATAATATTAGGTCCTTACATATGAAATTGCCGATTTTCAATACTGGCAACTTTAAAATCAAATATTTTGTGTTTCATTAGAAATTCCAAATTCAAATTTATTTCGAAATAAAGCCAGAAAAATATTGTTTTAAAATTCGTATTTCATTTGTTTTAACATCATTTGTTTGAGTTTCAACATTGCTATAACAACAACTATGGACAAATTGAAAATTCGCGGTATTTACGAATACGAGTTCCACCGTGGCACCAGTGCTGCAGAAACGACTCGAAGAATTTACGACGTGTATGGACCAGGCACCGCTAACGAACGGACGGTACGTTTTTGGTTTCAACGTTTCCGTTCTGGAAATTTCGATTTACACAATGAGCCTCGTGGACGACCTGATACTCAAGTGAATACATGAAACAAAAACAATACTTATCCACTTGCGCCAAATCGGAAAAATTGAAAAACTCGAAAAGTGGGTACCGCACGAATTGACTGAAGCAAACCAACAAACACGCGTTGCTTGCTGCGTTTCTTTGCTTAATCGCCACAATAATGAGGGGATTTTGTACCGTATCGTGACTTGTGATGAGAAATGGATCCTGTACGACAATCGGAAGCGATCATCACAATGGCTTGACCCTGGAGAACCGCCAAACTTGCCCTAAGCGAAAACTGACCAAAAAGAAGATTCTGGTTAGTGTTTGGTAGACCAGTGCTGGTGTTATCCACTACAGCTTCTTGAGATCAGGCCAGACGATTACTGCAGACTTGTATTGCCAACAATTGCGAACAATTATGGAAAAGCTCGCCATTAAACAACCGAGACTGATGAATTGCTCTAGCCCACTGCTCCTTCAGGATAACGCTAGACCACACACTGCACATCAAACGATCGCCAAGTTAGAGAAGCTGCGACTGGAACCTCTGCGTCACCCACCATACTCTCCAGATCTTGCCCCAACCGATTACCACTTTTTTCAAAATTTGGATAACTTTTTACAAGGAAAAAATTTCAAATCTGATGAGGCAGTCAAAACCGCCTTCAAACAGTTCATAGACTCTCTCTGCCAGGATTTTTTTTCCAAAGGTATCAATGATCTGCCTATAAAATGGCGGAAGTGTATCGATAACAACGGCGCATACTTCGATTGATTAAATAATAATTTCATTAAAAAAAACTTGTTTCACTTTTTTGATACTGAACGGCAATTTCATATGTAATATGTACGAGTACGTATTGTGAAATGGAAATAATTCTTTTGGTTTGGTTAAACAGCAATTACAAATCCAGTTCCACGGTAAAATATTAAAATTACTATTGATTATTATGTCTATAAATGCTGCAAATTAGGATAAGTGTAAGCACTTTCTTTGTCAACAACTACGACCTTAATAGGGGTAGATCCCGTAGTCGTTCATTGACTACCTTATTGATTTCAGGTAAAGGAATAAACAATTTTATAATTAAGCCAGCGCATCGAAATTCAAAGTTTCACTTTCCTGCTATTGTTGTTATTGTATATTGTTTTTACAATTATGTTAACTAATCCTACCACGTAACGAGTGTTTAGAATATATAAAGATTTCCTCACACTTCTGACGTGGTAATTGTTAAAATTTGAACATATTTTTTTAGCAAATCAGCGTGCGTGCATAATTCAAACCACAAACGACGCCTTAAATAAAATAATACTTGGTAATTGAGCAATATTTCATGGTAAGTAATAATTTACCAAAAGTTCAATAATTGTACTGACCGATATGAATTCAATTTAATAGCCGGTATGCACTCTTTGAAATCTTAATTATTGTTATTTTTCTACGAAAACTACCACTGACTATAATTATACACTAAGTAGACTTTTATTTCACTAATTCCATTCCTTTTCCTTTTTTTCTTTTTAAGAAAAAATCTACCTTGCAATCGTCGCCACGTGTGACGTACCGCAACGTCACGGCAAGGTAAAGTAACACTGGCAACGGGGCACGTCCTTACACAGTGTGGTCTGGTCTGCTAATGAAGTGAAATCTGCAGTCGGCGCCTGCCACCAAACGTCGCCCACCAGTGTTGCCAGTACGTCACATTCAAGATAACATTTTCAAAAGTAATACTACAAATCTTTAAACGGACCGCTATCTACGAACCGCTATATATTAAAAAAACAGAGGCACTCTGTGAGTGCCGACAGAAGTGAAAACTTAAACAAGGTTACGGTAAGAGTGTCGCGAGTTCAATGGATTTTCCCCATCTCAAAAAATTACCAACGCACCTAAAGAAGTTTTCGCTTCAATAAAATAAAAATGATATATCCAATACTTTTTGTTTTATATGGAATTTCCCTTGCCGCACTCTGTATGAGAAATGTGCGAAGTCGTGGCCCTGATTTGTGAATAAAAATGGCTGTATATCATACGAATAAAAGCTTCGACACCTATAACGGGACACATTTTTTTTAAAGAACTGACCTACCATTTTACAAAAATAATAATCAATAGATATCAAAATTTTTTTGGATTTCGGGTGCGAGCTGTCCAGGATATAAAAATCATAATATCAAAGCAATTACTCAACTAAAACCGTCGACTTTGCCTGTAGCGAAGCACAAGGGTATTACTTTATACATCATATAATGAAATCCCTCACACCTGTCCTGCTCCATCTCCCCATTAGCTGGAAAATGCATTAGTCAATATTAAGGACGCCACTCGCGACTATAATTCCACAAAGGGCACTTGAAATCACACCCATCTCTTTGGATGGAATGTCAAAATACTCGCCGGCCGGAGGCTAGTAGGGTTGCCATACGCTTGCAATTTTCCGGAAGTCTTTTATTATCTCTGACTGGGTCAAATATAACTTATTTCGTACTGTTAAGAGAATAAAACGTCACAAAATAGTGTCACTTGTTTCCCTTTTCAACATGATTTTAGACTTATTAATGCAGAAAATTATTTTACTGATATTAAAAAAACCGTGACGTCATGGATTTTTCGAGTCAAATAGTGCTCTCTATTTGACTCGAAAAACATATGACGTCACGGTTTTGTATTTCATACAAATCCCATAGAAAATGTTTGTTTTGACGTTTAGAAAAAAGTGTCTGATTTGACTTTTTGTCATCTAGCGGATTAAAATTAAAGCTTATTACTTGGTAAGGTAAAGTGAGGAGGAGAGGGGGTAAATAAGTATATCGGACTTTTTTATATATGTATATTTATTTGTTATGTATATTTATTCCACGATAACTTTATCGGTAGTAGAGTATAAATTGTCACCAGTCACCACCCCCTCCTCTCTCCGGCGACTAAGGAAGGTATAGGTGACGAGAACTAGCAGCAGAAAGCTCTATGCAACGACCTTATACTACCTTCTGCGTTATCCAACCTTTCTTTTATAGGGTGGTAAAAAAAATTTCCTTTCATCTGGCCACCCTAGCCGACCCCGGCCCCGGCTCTGTCACTTCGTATCAATTACCGCACGCAAACAGCGTGTCGCGTCTCAATACTGCCATAAAGTCCTATCTGCGAACAATGCGCAGCCGAATCCAAATTCAATTGTCAAAAGACCGCTTTAATAGGACCGCGATTTCAACGTAATTCGAAAAAGCACTTTATCCCCACGATTTCCTACAAAAATAACACTTAAAATAATACCATTAAGTATCAAATTCGCAAGGATACAGAAACACAGACAGCCCGGAGGGTGGTTATGCAAACAACATGCTCCCCTAAACGTTATACTTTGAAAACAATAATTTGTATTGCGTATCGAATGCGTCTATAAATAATAGATTGCCACTCCGCACTCAAATATTGCAAAAAATTTGGTTTTTAGGGTTCCGTACCTCAAAAGGAAAAAACGGAACCCTTATAGGATCACTTTGTTGTCCGTCTGTCCGTCCGTCCGTCCGTCTGTCAAGACCCTTTTTCTCAGGAACGCGTGGAGGTATGAAGCTGAAATTTATATCAATTACTCAGGTCTACTGTCCCTTGAAGCTGTGAAAAAATCAAACTTTTAAGCCAACGCAATCAAAAGATACAGCCGTTTATGCCGCAAATTTTCGACACTTGCAAGGGAATCAAAACCTACAGGGTGCTTCCCGTGAACTCAGAATCTTGAAATTTGGTACGAAGCAACGTCTTATAGCATAGATAAAGGAAAAATTACGAAAACCATAAATTTTTAGTTACATCACATAATATATTTTTTTTTAATAATTTTAAACTTACTACCCATTTCCTCATAAACGCGTAGAGGTATTAAATTGAAATTCATACCAAATACTAAACCTTGCAGGTTTGTACGGAACCCTCGGTGCGCGAGTCCGACTCGCACTTGGCCGGTTTTTTTTGATATTTAATGTGCCATTATTGAGAATATTGCTTTTAAGGCAAGGAAGGCTAGGCTATACATCGGTCAAGAACAGCATCTGAAGCATTTTAGTCACTTCTTAGCGATGGTGATCTTTGCCGGAAACCATTCTTGAAGATTTTACCATGTGAGATAGAGTTGTAACTCTTCACACCTCTTTTTCTTAACATAAAAAAAATCTCGTACTTTTAAATTATGAAATAAAAATAGGTGATACCGATGTTAGCCTCTTACACACATAAAAACAAGTAAAAAAATTAAACTAAAAAAATAATATTTCTTCTTGATAGAATAATCAACATACTAACATATAAGTACAAATAAACTATTTTAAATTTGTTATTTTGTAAAACGTTGGTGCCTCAAGTCCGAGAAACCGGATCACCAGGTCCCCAATTAACAAATCAAATCAGCTAACAAAAAAATAAATAAGTACTTATACTTAGTATCTTGCCAATCAAAGTTTATTTTGAGTATTGTCTGCTCATACTTATAGAACTATTAAACTATATTACCTGAATGTACCTATCAAATATATAATTTATTTAGTTGAATCTATCTATATTTAAGAGCTGTGTCTGCTCTTGTCGGTGGAGTATGAATTCTCTTCCATTTGTCTCTCTCATATGCCAGTTGTTTTAGTTCGCTGTACTACACAACGTTCACGTTAGTTGAATTACAGTTTAAAATAATATATTATTTATTTTTAATAACTAGATACTTAAATAAAATTGTTAACCTAGTTACTAATAATACCGATAAATAATATCATATAATATAATAAGTATTTTCAAGTACTAGAAATCAAACGAAATAATCATTGCCTCAAATTGCCTACACGTTGATGTCTTTCGAAAACACGTAGACATATGCTACGAGTGTCGTAGCAGTGCTACGAGTGTCGTAGCACTGCTACGAATTGTCAACTGAAGAAAGATCTATTTCAGTCGACAGTTTGTAGCGGTTGCTCTCTCTCTGTTTCTTGGTGTAATGTGTTGTGACCATAGGTCTCAAGTGGTCTTAAGGTACACGTGACGCAATAAAAAATGTGATCAGTATAAAAAAATTTTGTGTGACCTTAAAAGGGTTGAATTTGTACCAATCGGTAATGCAGCATGATGCCATCTTTACCATCTTTCAAGGTAAAATTCATCATCATCATCCGACCGTATTCCCGGTTGCATCCTCAGCGGTAACGCTTCAGAGTTCGGGGTCCACTACCTAAACCTAGTTGTTGGGTCCACTACCTAACCTAGGTGATATGACGAGGTTACTGGTTTATACACAGAGCGACTGCCGTCTGACCTCCGCAACCCAAAGGGTAGGCCAGAACTCATCCTAGGATAGGTTTAAACATACGCGTAAATGGCGTTCGGGGCCCACAGTTTTCTTTTCAGATAATCAGGTGATTCAGGCCTGCAATATCCTTTCTTTTTTTACGTGGAGAAAATCCCTTCAGATACCTTACCGGTTATGGGACACCGGTAAGGTTATGTGGTGCTACCACCAAAAACTCCGCGGTGTCACCTCTCAGCCGCTATTGGCCAGGACCGTGTGCTTCTCCATGCTTCACAGCCCCGGACGGCCGGCCGCTACCTCAGCGGCCCCGGCTCGCTAATGGCCTCACGGCACCCTCTGCTGAATCAGAGGGGCCGGAGCAGCCATCGCCTTGGCCTCTCGGCCCGACAAGGACAGGCGCGCTGCCACGCACACGCACCTGCCTTCCACTTCGGAGGGCTGTCTGTTGGATAATGGAATCCCGTTTCCACCGTCCAACCAGCCCTCATAATTTGGGGCCTGCAAGAGCAGGACTGCAATATCCTTACCCGACTGGAAACAACTTTTCACAAAGTATGCTTCCCAGTGGAATTAGAACCCACGACCTACGGATCACAAGGTAGACGACTTGACCACTGTACCAAAAAGGCAGTCTTGTGAAATTACTTAAAAATTAACACAGTTTAAAATTTGAAAAATATTAAAATTCAATTTTTGTGTGACGATGTTCGTTGATTGCTATCTCTTTTGCTTCTGTGAGATGAAAGGTTGCCGTATAATTTGTTGCACTCGACATGGTGGTCTTTTTACACAGGAAAAAAAAATACCTAGAATCTGGTGACTGATGTCAAAATATTCAAGGTGCCTACAGGCATCAGGCAAATAAATATAACGTCTAACAAAATATACTGAAACTATTGTAAGGGTGAATTCAGTCCATGATACTGAACAACTTTCCCCAAGAAACATATATCGAAATGTGAATTTTTTTTTTGCCTTTCATACAAACTTGGATCAGCTGATCACTCAACTTGTATGGGAGGTCAAAAAATTTTTTTCATATTTCGAAATATGTTCCTGAGAGAAAGTTGTTCAGTATCATGGACTGAATTCACCCTTACAATAGTTTCAGTATATTTTGTTAAACCCTGTATATAGAGACAAATCACTCTGATTGAGCTTTCCCCAAAGTAAGCTTTTTAAAACGTGTATTTTAAGATACTAAACTCAACAACACAATTTTATAATAATACCTATACCTGGCTAGAAGGAACGATGGAAGGTGGAGTAAGGCTGTCACCGAGTGGTACCCCAGGAATGGAAAACGGAGTGTTGGGCGTCCGGCGGCTAGGTGGGTCGATGATATCAAACGGATTGCTGGAAAGAACTGGATCGCTAAGGCTAGAGATAGGATTCAGTGGCGCAGACAAAAGGAGGCTTATGCCCAGCAGTGGGTCGTTGAGAGCTGACGATGATGATGATAATGATGACATATACCCAATTTTAATAATTTAGGAAAGTTGGCGAAAAGAGAGACAAATCACGAGAACCGCCCTATTTTCAGGAAAAATCTGACTTAAATTTAGAAAATTATAAACGCTATTAAATACCTTTTGCTATTCTTTTTCACCATTTTAATCCCGCGGGATCAACAAGTAATGTAAGTAAGTTGAGTCCTACACATTGAGGGTTAAAACGTTATTTTTCAAATAGGTCACATGAAAAATAACTATGTAAATTTTAATTAATTATTTAATTTCCAATAACATATTTACCAAAGTAAAAATGTTCTGGTTAGAAAAAAAAATGGAAGGATCACGAATCAATACTAATTTAATGCCACTTGCTCGTTTTACAAAAATGAAGGCATTTTATATATATCTACTTCTATGACATGATATACAAAACAGGTAAAAGATTTCGTTTTGCAAGTTTCGTTTCATAAATGAAGGAGTAACAAGCGTGAAATGAAACAGGGTAAGGCCTTTGATCATGTCATGTCGGCCCGCTGCTCGCTGCTCGCTACTCGGCTCATAAAACGTTATTGCCTGCAGACGAGCTGGAAACGAAAGACAAAATGGCGGCTTTATTACTTAGTAACACATTGCTTAAAATATAAAACATACAGAACAATGCGGGATTTGGTGCCGAGTTGCCGACACGTACTTAATCCCAAAGCATTTTGCTTTAATAAATTTTACATTTTTAATTAGGTATTCGTCTTTGGATCCAGGCAGTAACATACATAGTAATCCCTAAGACGTCTTAAAACCAGACTTAAACAATCGTAAAATTTTAATTAAGATTATTTATTTGCAAAATTAGTTCGAATAAGACGCACCCTCAGCAGGGGCGTAGCTACCGCCGTTTATCAAAAATGGTAGAAAATGCGTAAAATGAGTTTAACCGTAACAGTTTTTATTCGAAAGTATATCGAACTCAGCAAATAAGAGTAAAATGTAGTTAGTAACAACATAAAGACATGTAGTTACATACATACACAGCATTTAATTTGTATATATTAGTTTAGATTTTGCGTAAAAAATAAAAGGAATATAGGTAAGGTACGCAACACAAATCGTGTTGTGTATATTATACTAAAGTGATTGTATAGCTTTTGGTTTAAAAAAACACTATGGCAAGGTAAATCTTTTTTTAATAAATTACTGCAAAACTATAGATCCTTTTGTAAATAAAATAAACTTGAATAAATAGTTATATTTTTTAAATATCTCGCGAACTATTCGTTTTCAGTACTTTCACCTACTTTCACTTTTGAATTAACAATATGCTTTGGGGTAAAAGGACACTTAATTATATTTATCCTGTTGGCTTATATTAAACAGATTTCAACAACATAATTTTTTATATATCTTTCATAATAATTTTTGGAGATATCGTCATTCTTCGCGACTCTAAGAAATTAGGAGAAATTAGAGAAAGCACTTGACAGATGTGTGTCATTAAGTCATACAGCAGTCGACAGTTAGGGGCATGCATTTACCTTTAAATAGCTTTCGAGAGTCGAAAACCATAACGACGTTCAAGAAACGAGTAAAAGACCACTATCTGTATTTATCATCCTAATATATTTAGAAATATTAACATATGTATTTATTATATACTAGCTGACCCGGCGAAATTTGTTTCGCCCGTTCCCGTTCCATTCCCATATTTTCTCACCGTTTAAACCTTCCCTGGACTACGACAAACATTTCAAGACCAAAATTAGACAAATCGGTTCAGCCGTTCTCGAGTTTAAAGCAGACTAACGAACAGCAATTCATTTTTATTTATATATATAAGATAAGATATGCTTTATGAATATATATTTATTTATGTATTTATGTAAGTATATTTATGTAATATAGTATTTATTAAATAGTTTGGAAAATCCAAAAGGGCACGCCTCATAATCTCATTTTTCACAATTAAATTGATTTTGATTGTTTTATTGCTAACTTAAAACGAAGAAAAGTATGGCTTTAACGCACGACTGGAGATTATTTTTAACTTTTATTTTTAACTTCCCGCTGTGAAAATTCAAAATTCGGGACGTTATTAGTTTCACCCCGTTTTTGAAAAGTCGAGTTTTCATCAGATCTCGACGTTTAAAAATCTCAGGAATCTTCCCTGACCACTCACTAGCAAGTGCAAGCACCCTATCCGTATGTGTGTGTGGGTGTGTATGTGACCCGCTTATAACTCTTGAACAACTAAACCGATCGGAACCAAACAAGTAGCTTTCCAAAGAATTCTATACAACTCATATTTCCTGTGAATTTAAACCGATTCGGACCGGTAGATTTTGAGAAATATCAAAAAAACTAAGCAAAAACAAGAAAAAAATTTCAAAAAAAAATGATGTTTTTTGAGAATAACTATTAAACTACATTGAATTAGACCGTGATCTTCGAAAGGTCTTAGTTTTGGATAATATTGAAGCGTATAAAAAAAATGGACTTGATCAGATAAGTTTTTCGGGAGTTATCGTGACCACGCCAGTTTCCATACATACAGACACACGGACGTCCACAAAATTGATTTTATTTAACATTGTTTTTATTTATTTAAAAGGCAAAATGTCTTTTAAAAATGTCATAAGTGTTGAAACTAGTGTTTTTCCTTGACATTTATGTGTAAATATTATTGTACAAGTGCGATAGAAAATAAATAGAGACACATTTAGTTAAAAAAATCACTTGATTTTTGTAAGTTTTCTACTCTCGGTAGAGCACTACCTCATGCGCTTCGCTTATGAGGCGTGCAAAAAACCGTTTTGGAACTAACACTGCTGGAAAGATACGTCGAAAGCAACCCAGTTCAGTATAAACTTTTGTAAAGGACTTGAGTTACCTTCTGTATTGTAGCTGCATATAGCAAGCATGTTTTATTATATTACTTATTATGAGATAACTCCGGCTAGGGGGGTTTGAGGACGATAAGGAAGCGTCGAGGCAGCGCTGGGCGGGGCGCTCCGCCTACTACGTCGACCTACTCTGTCTGACGATCAATTTGTCACTTGGTACAGTACAGTCACAATGTCGCTTTTCACCCGCGCTAGAATCTCTTTAAAGATAAAGATAAAATTTGCCAGAACATGTGTTACAAGACACATTCCGTTTTGTCCAATCATGTTTACCATCACCGGTGTACAAATTTAGTCAGAAAGGCTATCTATCATACATAATATTCATTACAGCCTAAATCGGCCAATGTTGGAATAAACACCTATCCCAATAAATGCCCGTAATTACCACATCCTAAAAAAATCTAAATCTATATTGAACGAGCGAGCGAAGCTATTGAACACTCCTGCGTTTGTATGTATGTGTTGAACACTCCTGCGTTTGTATGTATGTGTTCAACACTCCTGCGTTTGCATGTATGTATTGAACACTCCTGCGTTTTTATGTACTTATGTGTTGAACACTCCTGCGTTTGCATGTATGTATTGAACACTCCTGCGTTTTTATGTGTATTGAACACTCCTGCGTTTTTATGTATGTGTTGAACACTCCTGCGTTTGCATGTATGTATTGAACACTCCTGCGTTTGTATGTATGTGTTGAACACTCCTGCGTTTGCATGTATGTATTGAACACTCCTGCGTTTTTATGTATGTGTTGAACACTCCTGCGTTTGCATGTATGTATTGAACACTCCTGCGTTTGTATGTATGTGTTGAACACTCCTGCGTTTGCATGTATGTATTGAACACTCCTGCGTTTTTATGTATGTGTTGAACACTCCTGCGTTTGCATGTATGTATTGAACACTCCTGCGTTTGTATGTATGTATTGAACACTCCTGCTTTTGCATGTATTCATTGAACACTCCTGCGTTTGCATGTATGTATTGAACACTCCTGTGTTTGTATGTATGAATTGAACACTCCTGCGTTTGCATGTATGTATTGAACACTCCTGTGTTTGTATGTCTGTATTGAACACTCCTGCGTTTGAATATATGTATTGAACACTCCTGCGTTTGTATGTATGTATTGAACATTCCTGCGTTTGCATGTCTGTATTGAACACTCCTGCGTTTGTATGTATGTATTGAACACTCCTGCGTTTGCATGTCTGTATTGAACACTCCTGCGTTTGCATGTTGGTATGTTTGTTGGACTATGACTCTCGAGTATCTTTTATTGGAGCTTCATGAAATTCGTTAAACGAGTAGATGTAATCTAAATAATTTTCAATTCGGTCAACGGGTTGCCGAGATTTGGGGTTCTTATGTTTGATTTTTACGTAATTGTTGATGTCAATCTGGTCGCACAGCAGCGAAGAAGAACCACAAAGGCACAGCAGTACCATATTTTCTCGAGGCAATTCGATGCACATTTGAGACCCCTGTAACTTCATTGTGGAGGTGAGCTATATTTCAAAATGACACATTCTTTTTTTGTATCTGTAGAGTAGCAAATAATCGTCAGCCGAAGTGCCTTAATTTTGTCTCTGACTCACTGACTACCGATCATCATAATTCTAAAATTTGGATTAAATAAAGGTAGGAAAATATAAAAAGCTTTAAATTTTGAATGGACATGGACTTTCATTTTTTTACTACTTTACTACTACTATAACCATGATCGGTGATCAGATCATCTACAAAAATAATGATGATCATTATCATTAGGTCTTTTTTAGTCTCCACTGCAGGAGCACGACCGTCTCTGTACTACCAGGGCCATATATTAGCCAGAGCAGTCAGAGGATTTGGTCTCCACTCCCACGCTGGCCAGATGGGTTGGAGAAGTTTCATTGATGTTTATAAGCTTTGTTTAGCTTGTGTTTCCTAAGTCGCCCTCTACGACATCGAAGCGAAGACTTGGAGTGGTCCTATTCTACTCTGCCCGGAACCACACGGCAAAAATAATGAGATCTCTTCAAAAACAATACTTGTTAAGGAGTGCCAGTCTCGCAAAATCACAACGCAATCTTTCCAAACATAATTTTTTTTGATATCACAATCGACATAAAAAACTAAGTCAGAAAATAAAATTAGGTAAGTACTTGGCTATTCCACAGTAGCATAATCACATATGTATATGAGAAAAGTCAATTATTATGTTAAAAATATTGCCGAGACATAATTAAGCTGACCTTATCTCAGCTTTTGTGTCGTTATACACATTTAGAGCTATGTCACATGCCTTCTAACAGCTTGAATAGTTTTTCAAAACTAAAATCCGACTTCAACATCAAACTACAGAACCGATTTTGATTTTTTTACCATGAACTTCCTATGGGACTACTTGACAAGTATACCCTTTCACACAAAAAAAAGAATTTTCCAAATCTGCCTAGGCGTCTTTGAGTAATCGGGGAACATACATAAAAAAAAGATTCCGACGAATTGAGAACCTCCTTTTTAAGTCGGTTAAAAATCTGACACCAGTGTTGGCGACTTACACGAAAAACAAACAAATAAGACTCATATTCGTAACATTCTGATATAAATATGAGATTTGTTAATTGCCAATTAACGTTGCTAACCAAACGGCTTTGAAATTTTATTGTGTTTTAATTATAAATGTCAGAGGAAAACACCCCGAGCGAAATGAAATAAACCATACTCATTCAATCAGACATATCGTACGAAGATCAACACGGTGGTGGTTCGCCCTCGGCACAGATCAACGACAGTACAGAAATATAAGGTCCTTTATGATAAAATGTTATAGTCAAGTTCAATGACTAATACCTACTGAGAAACATCCCTATAAGGCCCGTCCACGTCAGGCTTTTTGTAGAACCGATAGTGGCTATTTTTAGGGTTCCGTACAAAAAATGAAAAAACGGAACCCTTATAGGATCACTCGTGCGTCTGTCTGTCCGTCCGTCTATCACAGCCAATTTGCTCCGAAACTACTTGACCTAATCAGGTGAAATTTGGTAGGATGGTGTAATCCTATGACCTAAACACATATGTGCAAAGTAAAAATTTTTTTTTTAAAATAAGGGTCATTTTCGGGGGATAAATTAGAAAATTGAAAAAAAGTTTTGCAAACCTTACTGTGTTATATATCAAATGAAAGGGCTCGTTATGAGGATCTCAAATATATTTTGATTATAATTATAAAATAAATAGTTTTGATTTTATTCATGAAAGAAGACGAAAATTGACCATTCCCCCCCTGATCTCCGAAACTACATAGCCTAAAATTTAAAAAAAAAATACGAAATATAGTTCATTGCTTATAGATTACAGTAAAACCTTTAAGAATTCAATCAATTGTACGGAACCCTCTCCACGCGAGTTTAACTCGCACTTGGCCGGTTTCATTTTTTGTAGGAATCTCTGACCTACTTTTAGCACGTTTGCGTCGGGACGTTTGCGTTGCACTACTGCGTAAAAAATCAGTTACCGATTATCAGTTCATTTCAGTCAGTTTAGCATGACGTCCACGACTGGATATGACCTCTCCTAAGGATTCCCAAAATTAGTAACAGCATTAAAAACAGCTTGCAACAGCATTATTCAGGGATCTTGATCAGGTCGTCTGACCATCTTGTAGGTAGCTTCTACTTCTATTCCTGCCCACGTCTACTATTTTGTCTTTGATTGAATGGTGGTGTTTCGTATACGGTTTGACGTCCCATCTCTACTTTATTTAATTCATACGAGCCCCGGGCACAGGGTGAGAGACGAGTCAAGATTACACGTACTTTAATATTTAATTTGTTTAAAGAGTTGAACACGCTGAAACAATGGCGGCTTTCTTATCTGGCTGTTTGCAGAGACACCTCAAATATTTGCCCGCGCTGATTTGACAAACCAAGACGCAGGTTTTCTTCTTAGTTAACCCCACAGACATTTTAACTTGAAGTCGACTTTATTATGAATAAATAAAACTGGTCAAGTGCGTGTCGAGCCATGTGCTGTTATTACTCATATTATTATTTTTTAGTAGCTAGTATTATTTTTAATATCTTTATTTTCATTCCATTTGCATTCGATTCTTCTTTACTGGTCTGGGAGAAAAGAAAAAACGTAGAATGTACCAGCTGCTTCTCTTCCCGTGCAGATTGTAACAGCCAATCGAGGGAAGGGGCGAGAATCTGAATTATATGAATAGGCGATGCTTAGCAACCCATTATGGTTTCCCTTTTCTACCTTCATGACGACCTTCGTGGTGTACCTAATGGTCAACACGCTAGTCCGCCAATCCGGAGGTTCTGGGTTCGATCCCCAGCCAGGGCAAGTTGAAAAATGGCCTTTTTCAGATAATCCTGGGTCTTAGATGTTTATCTATATATGTATTTATTATAAATATAGAGTCCCATAATACAAGTTTAATCTTACTATTAGGCTAGCTCAATCAGTGTGATTTGTCCGTATCTATTTACTATCTATTTATGCCCACCATCACGCTAAAAGTGGCCTTTGCCTTACCGCCCTTGGCCCTGTCTGCGTTGTTAGGGATAAACACATGATAGTGTTGCATTCGATTGTGCTTATATTTGAGAAATGGCGCAATTCTGAAGATTCAAGTCACATTTTTCAGGCTGCTTTCTAAGGCATGGCTCAGGTTTACCCTAAGACATATTGTCAAATTGCATTAGAAACTCCGAGTTTAAAATCGGAGTATTACCAATCGATACTATTGCGCTTTGCTGGGTTCGTGAAAGGGAAAAATAATAAACATTTACGCATATGATCTTTACTGTGGTATATGACACACTCCAAAACAAAAAGCATATCAAAAACTAACTCAAAATACTATAAAAAAGAATAATAAAAAAAGGAGTTCGCAACCGTTCGTTCTAAATTATAAAGAGTTATAAAGAAATAATGTATCGATCCTAAGTACCTATTTTGCTATAAAAATCTTTCTTTGTTTCGCGAGCCGATTTCAGCAAGTGTTGTGGTTCCTAAACAAAAGAAGTTTAATAATGCAATTTCCAATTGGCGTTGAGCAAATAGCGAGGGAACAACGGAAGCGAGTGTATCGCCCCGACTGCTCACAACACCGCTTCGCCTCTGTATTGTTCAACCCAACTACGAATAACATTTATATCGAAACAGGATGGTTTTATTTTGTCATAATACGTTCTCGAATATTTTCCCAATAAAGCTTACCGCCTAAGTACTCGTAGGCGCTACGATTCAAACAGCAAAAAAGGTATCTTCTTTTAGAGGTTAGTAGGTTAGCCAATTTATTAGAAATGTGGGAGAAAATAAAATTTCCAAAAAATATGTCCGTTTTGGGTTCCGTACCCGAAGGGTGCAAACGGGACCCTATTACTGAGACTCCGCTGTCTGTCCGTCTATCCGTCTGTCTGTCTGTCTGTCCGTCAGTCATAGGGCTCTATCTCGTGAACCATAATAGCTAGACACATGAAATTTTCACCGATTATGTTAATACATAATCTGAGTATTTTTTGTTATATCCGCCACAGTAATCTGTGGCGGATATAACAACAAATACTAAAAATAAAAAATAGTTAAAAATTAAAGAGGGTCGTCATACAAGAAACATGTTATTTTCAGCGTTTTTAACTTGATCTTCATAATGGCATTAACTAGATACTTAAAATTTTCACCAATTATGTATTACTATGACCACAATAACAAAAATTATTATATTAAAAATTAAAGGGGGTCGTCATACAAGAAACGTGTTTCTTCAGCGTTTTAAAACATTGTACGGTGGTATGGAACCCTTCATGTACGAGTCCGACTCGCACTTGCCCGTTTATTTTCTTACGGTTTTGTGTTCTATTAATAATTTTGATTCCAAGAAATTAACCTGTATAGTTTTCACTACTAAAATGCTACAATATAGGCACCTACTAATGATTTCATTATTATCATTAAAATGAAATCATTATTTTGTGCAATAAAGGTCATTATATTGTATTGTACCTAGGTACCTACATCTTAAAGTAGTTTTCACGTTTCTGTATCTGAAAAAAGTATTTATCTATTGTATCTTATGCATGTTAGTATATATGTATAGTTATTATATGTTTAAAAATATATTTTTGTATAAGTATATGTGTTTTTGATTATATATATTTTATTTATATTAAGTTTGCTTATTTTTGTGAATTTTATGGTTGACCGGGAGAGAATGCCATATGGCATTAGGTCCGCCACTTGAACGTTTATTTTATTGTGCAATAAAGAATAAATAAATAAAAAAAAAAAAAAAAATGTAAATACAAAAGTTGTAGTTTTTTTTATTACCTACAACTTTATAAATAAATAAATAATATATAATCAGAAGAAATCGAGATAAACCGTTTCTTACCCTTAAAACCTCACCCCCCACCCCCGACCTCAGATCGCCCGTAATTTATTTTTCCTCTCATTTTTGTAATATTCTCTTCCTTTTCCAATAGGTTTCATCCTACTTTATTTTTTTTTCACTTTTTACCATTTTCAAAGGCACTGGTCTAGCATGCAAGCAGCTCAAAATCCAGACTGTCTCGCTGACGATAAATTTCGTATTGCTCTAGTTTTGAATAACAGTTAATTTGATATACATAAGTATTTACTTAATAAAGATCATGCTTTTAAACCATATAATTACAAAAACAAGCTACTTAAACAAGTTATTTCGTTTAATCTACAAAAGAAGTGATACGGCTTCAAAAGTAAGTGAAAAGGTAAAACCTATTAGAATCTGTAAGTAAAGTAAATTGTAAAAATCCGAGATAAAGCCGTAGAAGTGTGGCTCATTAGGGCGCCCTCGCCCCCGGCCCGGCGGTCGGGACTCGGGACACCATAAATAAATTAAATTTAATTAACTCTAATTAATTTTCGCCGCCATTGCTCCTGCTTCTTTTTATTTGCCCAAAGCGAATTTACTCCCGCTAGAAAACTCGACAGAGGGAACTACTATGGCTTTTTAAATATTGTACGTTTTAGGGCTCCGTACCAACATTTAGTAGGATAGGACGTTAAACTTTTGCTGTCTGCCTATAAGAGCCTGTTTTTAACGAACTTCAAAAAAGGAGGAGATTATCAATTCAGCTGTATTTTTTTTAATGTATGTTTGTTACGCGATATCTTCGCCAATTGTGGATCGATTTTGATGACTCTTTTTTTATTCGAAAGCCTACCTACGAAGTTGGTTCCATTTTAATTTGGTAAAGACATGGTGAAAAACTTTGGAGATATGGAAGAAACTCCTAAAAAAAATAAAGTCGGTTTTTTTGTTAAAAATTTAATTATTAAAAATATTTTTAAGTAATTACTTACTTTTTAAATATGAATAGGACGTCAATAACATATTTTACAAGGAATAATGTAGGTCAGCATGTTTGAGTCTTTTGCTAAGAAAAAAAAGGTGCAATTGTTATCTTTGATTCAAAATATTAATGGAAATTCATTATATTTTGCATTTATAATAATATATTGCTATTGAAAATTAAGTTTACGTTGAAAAAAAAATTATTTGAATTAGGAAGCGAAGAACAGAAATGATTGAAAGCATAGAGAGGAGGTTTTGCACAGCAGTAGGACATAGATACGGCTAAAAAAAAACTGGCACCTAACTCACGGATTGATTGTTGACAGAAAGTCAATTTTTGAAACGTTGAGTAACAATTTCTTGTAACATGAGAACGTGGAATGTAATTAAAAATAAAAGAGAGTTTTTCCAACAATTTAAGGCAAGATGGGTTTACAATTAGCAATAGCGTGTTTTTAAAAAAATCACTGTTATTAAACTACTACAGTTTATTCCTCAAAAAATGTACATACCAATTTTAAGGAATTTTTACAGATACCCACAATAGCCAAAACACAATTGATCATTTTTGGCTCGATAGAAATAAATCACAATCATACCTCTAAATTTGCCTTTATAATACATATTAATATTTTATACAATCACCTTTTTTATGAAAATTATACCAAAAAATGTATTATCTATCAATTCGTTATGGCTACAAAAAAAAATATAAATATAATCAAACAATCACTTATTTTTATTAAAATAAAGTTAAGTGATTTTTTTCTATCGAGCCAAAAATGCTCAATCGTATTTTGGCTATTGTGGGTGTCTGTAGCAAATCCTTAAGATTTTTTTGTAAATTTTTTGAGGAATAATCTGTAGTAGTTTAATAACAGTGATTTTTCAAAAACACGCACAGTATTGCAAATTGTGAACCCACGTCACCATAAGCCGTTAGTCCCGGCTGTTATCATTGTATAGCAGCCGTCAAGCTATGTCAGATGCCTTAAAACAAACAAACAAGGAAGAATTGACTCATTTTGGTGTCATCTACTTACCAATCTACGAAATGTTATGCAGATAAAAAAAGGAAAAGAGGAAGACCGTTTAAGAAATGTTCAGATGACATCAGGCAGGTAGCAGAAGGTGGCATTTGGACCAGCACGGCAATGAATAGGGAGGAGTGGAAACACTTGGAGAAGGCTTTTGCCAATAGGGGCACAGACGGGACACAAGGAATATAACAAATTACACAATGTGAAATTGTAACATTATGTATATATCTCTAAATTAAAATTCGTGGTGAAATTTTTCATCACATATTTTTAATTTAGATATTGTAACGCGGAGCATTGTAATGCTGTATAAATCAATAATTCAAATAAAGCCTTCACTTGCATCGACCTTCAATTCGTCGAATATGAATTAAGTTGAATACCACACAATCTCCTAAATAGTGGGTAGTAATGAAGAAATACGCATGCTGCTACGGTGACTTCGAGTTACTCTGATGAATTTCCTCATCACATATTACTGCGTAAGTAATATGTGATGAGAAAATTCGTAAGAGTGACTCGAAGTCACCGTAGTACAATTGGGAGTGCACTCACAGTATAAATGTGAGGGGCGTGAGTTCGAATCTCACTCGTGACGTAATTTTTCATCACACATTTTTAATATAGATATTGGTCCGAGCAATGTAAAGCTGTATAAATCAACAATTCATTATGCATCTCTTTTCTGAATAAAGGCTATTATTATTATTAACATACTAAAATACTTCAGTTATCGTAGAAAATATTTTTTTTATCATAGAAAGTAGATTTAGTGTAAATTCTTGCTTCATAAAAAAAATAAGGTGTTTACGTAAGATGTTGACATGAGCACGGACACCGGCCACGTTCTGGGTGGCTCTGTCGAGTGGAGCGCACACACTCCTCAACACCGGTAGCCGGCCACGCAAACATCCCCGACACACTTTCAAAAAACACACTTTTTGGTCTCTAGTGCTCTCGCTGGACTCGCTTCTCTATTGTTAATGGACTGGACATAATCTCTTTAATCTGTGCTTTTAAAAGCATTTAAAACTATAGTGATTTGATTTAAAAAAATGTTGCAACTACATTCCAAAATGTTTTATCTGTCGAAGTTACATTTAGTTTTTATATATTTCAACATTGACTTTTTTTATACGTTTCCAAAGTTTTATTTCTTTTACAAGCTTGTATTGTCAATTAGTACAATAAGTCCACAAAATATTATTATCACAAAACACGATAGATACAAATTGACAATTTTTATTTAGTTTCACTAAACCTGTCCCGTTGTCTGTGTGTCCGTAATCAAATCTTGCAAGCTAAATTAGACCTACTTCCCATTATTCGATGAAGCTGAAACTTCACATGCTTAGTATCTTGGGTGGCAATGCAATATTATGATTACAATGGCCTGATCTCATGATTTATTTATTTATTTTATTTTATTTATTCAAGTACACTTGGAAATTTACAAAAATACACTTAAAAAAAATAAGGAAAACATAGTACTTAGGTGCTACTTATTTCTAAAGAAATTTCTTCCAGTAGACCCGCGAGAGGAAATGGGAAAAAAGAGGTAATTGGCGTGTACCTACAATACAAAACTAAATAAATAAATAGACAAGATATATACCTACATAAACATACATAAATATACTTACATAAATACATAAATAAATATATATTCATAAAGCATATATACAATAAATACATATGTTAATATTTCTAAATATATTAGGATGATAAATACAGATAGTGATCTTTTACTCGTTTCTTGAACGTCGTTATGGTTTTAGACTCTCGAATGCTCGGTGGTAGCTGATTCCATAGCCTAACTGCCTGCACGGAAAAGGAGTGAGTATAGGTAGTGGTGCTATGTGTTGGGAAATGAAGGATGGATTTACGGGCAGATCTACAAGGAGCGTCGGCAGAACGTGCGAAAGAAAACCGTTCACGCAAATAAGGAGGATATGAGGGATTGTACAGGACGTTGAAGAGGAGGCAAAGGATTCTAGTGTTCCGGCGAAGACGGATGGGGAGCCACTTGAGTTGTTTGCGAAAGTCAGAGACGTGGAAGTGGACGTGTGAAGCCGGAAGGTGGCCATGGCATCTCTTTGATAAAACAACATAAACCCACCGAGTTTGGGCTCGACTGATACGTCTTGAGGAGCACTTTAAACTTTTTACTTCATTGTTTTAGATACAAGACGGTTTCTTGGCTTGATTTGTTTCTAGTTAGTATTTCATCTTTATTGATGCAACATGAGACAATTGTTATTAACTTTAATGCTGGCAACATAATTCTAGCTTTGTTTGTGGTCAACTTAGACGCCATTTGCCCTTCAGCTAAATACCCCCTAAGCGAATGTTGTGCTCCGCTCTGTGTAAATTAATAATTTATTTGAATATAGTGAAAGTTTTCTATTAAAAGTGTTTTATTTAAACACAACACTTATCGCAAAGCTTTTCTTCGCACATTTGCCAAAAGTGGCCATTTTTCGCAAATGTGCGTAGAAAAGCTTCACGTTCTCACTTTAAACTGTAAACAGTAGTTCATAAAATGGTTTGAAGGTTTATCTAGGGTTTACTAATACGAAATTTTAAATGATATCTCCGTTTCTTTTCAAATATTTTTTAATAATATACTTAATGATATGTACTCGCAGTATAAAAAGGGTTAAAGGGGCCTCAAAATACGCATTAAACAAAAAATTACTTGTACCAAAATTGTAATAACCGCTGTGGTTCGCGCGGGCCACCCACATTCCAAGCTCGCAAAACCGCTGCGTCAGTACTGTTGACGGTCACTATTAGCCCAAAGCTACTTCTTAACGTTACGCCCTGTTAATCTAATCACATACCGTAAGTCAAACAGCGAGTAGTCAATATTAGCCGCGGGTTACTTAAATTGTGACATTTTTTCATTGCAAAGTTAGGAATATGATCCGGAAGAAAAGAAAAAAATTAGAATGTACCAGTGTTTCTTTTCCCACGCAGATTGTAAAAGCTGGTCGGGGAAATGGGCGTAAATACGAATTATGTTAACATAGGCGATGGAGGTAGCAACCCATCACTATTTTGATTCTTCTCTATCTTTTCGCCCACCACCACGCTCAGAGTGGCCTTTGAGCCTTGCGGCTTTGGGCTCTGTCTATTTATACTGTCTGCTCGGTAGAGATAAAGACGTGATAGTGCAACAGCAATACAGAGGTAGGAAGTAGGTAAGTACTTTTAACGATTCTTTGCTTTCTATCAAAAATTAATTTCCTAATTATTCGCGAGCAACCTACTAAGTACCTGAAGTATTTTTAAAATCATGTTACAACTAAACACTCTGGTCGTATAACGGTTAAAGTTCGAGTAATAGGTACAAACTTCTTTACAGCTTTTACCGGTCTGGACCGGTATTGGTACTGAACTAAAAGCCTCTTCAAACAAGGATAGTCTACTGGAAGGTTTTGCCCATAATCACCTCGCAAGGCATTTTTAATTATGTTTCCCATATCTTAGATAGATAGATAGATAATTATTTTATTTGTGTAACTGAGGTACACATATAATATACATAAATTAACACAAAATATTATCAATATACGTAGACATTTGGTGTAGGTACCGCAGTGACACAAAAAGGCAATGATTCAGCTGTACACTTGCTTGCGCGCGTCTTTTCTGATCGATGCAAGATGGTCTTTCAGTTTTACACTCTTTGCTGGCGAGTTCAGAAAAAGAAGCTAAAAGACGTCGTGCTTGCTTAGCTGTACGCAGGAGCAAACGCTGATTTTTCAGTCATCACCGTCAAGTAAGAGAACGTGAGCCTGTCGAAAATAAAAAAATAATCTTCGTATGGTTATAGCTTATAAACTGTCGCAAGTACTAGGTGTATAAAAGCTAACAAGCTACTAAGTGAAGTCTATGGAGATAGCTACTAACGATATGCGGTGTATCCTCTACTTTTACATAATAACATTATAGGAAGTTCGTGGTTCTACAGTAGAATTGACTTTGAGGCAATTCCTAAAGTTGTATTTGATGGGGTTATAATCGAATATAGCAAATCCGTAAAAAATCTTGGCGTGTACTTCGATAACACTCTTTCTTGGCGCACTCAGATCTCCGAAGTCAGCAGGAAGATGTTTGCAGCTGCAAGCTCCTTAAGAAAGTTAAATAAATTTCTGCCAATAGATACCAAGATTGCGCTTGCTCACTCCTTATTGCTCCCTATCCTTGACTATGCTGACACTTGTTATCTAGATATTACCGAGGAGCAATTGGACAAGCTTGAACGCCTCCAGAATTTATGTATACGGTTCATATTTGGACTCCGTAAATATGACCACATTTCGCAATTTCGTATTCAACTCAAGTGGCTCCCTATCCGCTTACGTCGTGATTGGCATACCCTTTCTCTTCTATACTCCATTCTTTTTAGTCCCACATATCCTGAGTACCTCAAGGAACGTTTTTTCTTTAGAACCTCTTCAAGGCCTCTACGCAGTGCAGATAAACTTCTTCTCAATATTTCAGTCCACTCGACCAATTTCTACAAATATTCTTTTACTGTCTATGCTATTCATCTCTGGAACACTCTACCCCTTTCCATTCGATTCGCCAAAACTTTGAATAAATTTAAAACCCTAACAAAAAATCACTTTTTTACTTCTGTTTAGTTCCTCATCTCTTTCCCCTACTATTTCTTCTATCTTCCTGTTTAAAATCACCATGTACAGATCTGTTTACATCATTGTGATATTTATTTATTTGTATGTATGTAATAAATTACTTATTATATATATATATATATTCATTTATTTATATAAATATATCTTTTTTTTTATAATATATATTTTGTATAAGTATTTTAATATCTATTGGTTATTTATAATTTATATTTTAAATTTAACTGCGCCACCTGTTATCTTACTCATATACTTCGCACTCCTTCTCTTTATGGTTGCCTGTAAGAGATTGCTTCGGCGAGAAGGCCGCCTCTTATACCTTATTTATTTATAAGTTCCGTAAACTTTGTAATTTTTTATTGTTTTTTATTTGGTACAATAAAGATTTTTGTATTGTATTGTATTGTAATAACTCTTGAACTGGAAGACGTCCTATAAAGGGATAGGGTATAGGGAGGCCTGTGTGTTGTTTCTCTTATTTTATTTATTTTTATTTAAAAACTTTATTGCACAAAAATGTTGTACAAGTGGTGGACCTAATGCCATATGGCATTCTCTACAGGTCAACTATAAGACCAAGCAGAAAATAGGTGTGGCTGGCGTGATTAAAATATGTATAAAATTACATAATTAAAAAAAATATCTGATATTAAATATGATAATATTCTCTTCTACTTTTTGTGTAAATAATATACAATAAAAACAGCAATTTTTGCAGAAATTCTAGATACGACTGAAGAGTCCTTCAGAATTAATTTCCGTGTGGTTCCGGGTCCCCCGTGAGGTTCCGGGTTAGAATAGGACCACTCCATCTCTTCCTGTGGAAGTCGTAAGAGGCGACTAAAGGACTGTGCACAAACGTCTCGTGCTACAATTTCCCAATAGGGGTTAACGTCGAGCGGCTACCGGTTGTAAAAATTTGCGCACAAATCCATTCCCAAAGAGGGTTGACGTCAGGCAGGCGGCTGGTCGTAGAACTTATAGCCAAATCATTTAAACTTTTCCTATTTCTTCTCCACTTCGCAAGATCTTTGGCATCTTTGGGTGACCATTGACGCATGTTATTATTGGGGAGGGAAAAGCGGGAAAGCGCACCCCGGGCTCCAAAGCAGCACAGCTGAGGATGCAACCGGAAACGCGCTTGGATGAAGAAGAAGAGTCCTTGAGAAATAATTTGCAAACAATTTAAAGCTAACCCCTACAGTATCTGAATTTGCTATATCTCGTCAAAAACTCATAAGGCTTCTTCCTGTTTCCTAACTATACTTTTGTACGCCCTAGCTATATTGAAATCTGGGAATCAGAATCATTAATAGAACACAAAATCGGAAGATTTTCTAATAAATGGCTAACTTACTAACTTTACTTTCCGCGCGGCCGTTACCCTTCCCGCACACCGGCCGATGCCCACCACGAGCCCATGACATTCGTCATCATTATCATAATCAGGTCTTTTTAGTCTCCACTGCAGGAGCACGACCCCCTCAGTACTACCAGAGCCATATTATACATATTATCAGCCAGAGCAGTCAGAAGATTTGGCCTACACTCTCCACGCTGGCCAGATAGGGTTATATTTATAAGCTCTGTTTAGCTTGTGTTTCCTAAGTCGCCTTCTACGACATCCACGGGAAGACTTGGAGTGGTCCTATTCTACTCTGCCGGGAACCACACGGTTTAAATTGACACGGTGACACTTAAATGGGAAATATTTGGTATACATTTGTCGGCTGATATCTTTGGTTTTTATTATGAAACAATTATGAAAAATTTTTTTTTTCGCTTATTTAGAGTACTTTCCTTAAATATAGCTACTCAAAATTACCCTGTCCTTTCTCTGCTGAAGGCAAAATAAAATCATACCGATGTCGAAAAAGTTCGTAGCACTTGGCTACGAAGCTCGTAGAGACATCAACGTGGTTGCTAAATACTGCATATTTTTTGTAAAAGTCAACCAAGCATAGGCATTCTAAATAGGCAATGGACTGGAACATGTCATTATTTCTGATTCCCATAAGCCTGCCATCTAGCTAGGCGTTTGATTGTGCGGTTCAGGGCTCTGACTAAAACATGAAGTCTGTATCATAGTATGAAAAGTGTTTACCACTGATTATTCTTTTCAGTCAATTTAAGGACTTTCTCAATTAGGTAATTAATATAAAATATTAACTAACTTATTATTTAATATAAATCACTCGATATAAGTTAAAATATTAACTTATATGGTGTGATTTATCTGTTTATTTTTAATAAATGTATTTATTGCATTATTAGGTTATGATTGGCTTGCTACGTTCAAAAATGCACTTTGCTCGGGTAATTCAGTAAATTTAAGGACACATTGTGGCAACACACCCAACTGATGACGTATTCTTGGGCTAATCACGTGACCAGCTGTCACGGGATACCATATTTTATTATAGCATGGTCTGTATATACTGGTAGTAGCACTACATCATAAATATAAGTACTAACCTCTACTCTCTCCTCCTTGAGGTCCACACGCAATGCCAGCTGTTCCCTTAGCACCACATCAGGATAATGCGTCTTGTCGAAGGTACTCTCGAGCTGTTCCAGCTGCTCTTCCGTGAAGATGGTCCGATGCCTCCTCTTGCGCTTGGGAGGGGGCCCCGCCAATCCCGCCAGCGCGGCGCTGGCGTACCCACCATACAGCCCCGCGTAGCCGCCTGCGGCGCCTGGGACTCCGCCACCGACCCCTGCTGAAAAAAAGCATTTCTATACAGCTTGACTAACTTAACTGCTATATACCGTTCCTGCATTTGGTCTGGAAGACCAATGCTTCTCTCCCCATGCAGATAATATGAAAGGGTGACTAGCTGTATCATGTCAATAGGGGATGCAGCTATGAGATCATCATCATCCGAGCGTATTCCCAGTTGCATCCTCAGCGGTAACGCTTCAGAGCCTGGGGTCCGCTACCTAGCCTAGGTGATTTGACGAGGTTACTGGTTTTTACACAGAGCGATTGCTGTCTGACCTCCGCACCGCACAAACTCTTACAATCGCACAAAATCCTAGGATAGGTTAACACAAACGCTAGATGGCATTCGGGACCCACAGCTTTACGTGCCTTCTGAAGCACGGAATCATCTTTCTTTTCGTATAATCAGAGCCTGCAATATCCTAACCGTGCGGCTATGAGATATATTGTGATAAATTGTGTCAGCATTTATCTAAAACTCCTTTATTGCATGACAGTGTAGTATGTATTGCACCGCAGATATATCCGAAGCAATATAAAAAATTGAATAACTATTTGAATTGTAAAAAAAATAATAATTGTAATATCTCTGTGATTTATAGAATATTATGGCAGGTTATGGGCAGGATGATAGATTTAGTATATATGTATAACTAGCTGTGCCCGCGACTTCGTTCGCGTGGTTGTCGGAACGTAATGTTATATACCCTTTAGCCTTCTTCTATAAATGGACTACCCAACAAAAAAATAATTTTTCAAATCGGACCATTAGTTCCTGAGATTAGCGCGTTTAAACAAACAAACAAACAAACAAACTCTTCCGCTTTATAATATAAGTATAGATTAGTACGGGTATATTTTTAAGTATTATGATATTTGTAGAAAGCTTTTCTTACTAAATTTACACACCCTTGATGGTAAAACATGATTGAATGGACGTAACGAAATGTAAATATCTTGCTTGTAACACACTGTCATGTTTGTCAAATAAAATAGTTTCTGTAAGTATATTTTGTTTGACCCTGTATAAAAATTAGGAGTGCACCTGAATTGTGAGTCCGCGATCAAAATAAAAACCTGATATTTAATGACTGACATGAATGTATCCGTCATCGGTGTCGCGGAGCCCTTATTGATATAATATACGGCACTTTTATTTATTTTATTTATTTATTTACAAAATTCATGTACACAACATACAAACAAAGGAACGTACAAAGTAAGAAAATAGAGTACATACTATGTACTGCTTATTTCATAAGAAATCTCTTCCAGCAGACCCAGGAGAGGAAAATTGAAGAAAAGAGGTAGTAGGCGTGTACAAAAGACTATAGTTACTACTACTGGTACAAGTATTTTATTACTTAAAAGTAGGCCCCAACACCTAATGATTGTAATTGTTACACCATTTACCTAAATATTTTATTTTTAATTTATAGTTACAAATACATATAAGTACTTATCTAAAATGTTAAACATACATATACATATACAATACATCAATAAACATACACACATATTATACATAAATACATATAAATACCTAACTATATATATAGTTAGGTAATATATATATAGTACATAGGTATACTATTCATTACGTTAAGGAAAGATTCTTTAATTGGTAAATCACCCTTCATAATTGAATATTCAAAGTAAAATGCCAGCCAGCCATTTTGTTTTTGATGGTACCGAATTTGATCACTTGTATTAATCAAGCCATAACTACTCGTACTTAGGCGTTACCCCCACGGGCGAGTTTATTTATATAGTCCCGGTTATAGTCCCGTCGTGTCACCTAATTGACTCTCTCTCATCTCAGCTTATTCCCAGTTGCATCCTCAGGTGTATTGCTGTTAACCTGGGGTCCGCTTTCCAGCTTTTTCTCCTCCACTTTATACGGAATTGAGCATCCTTAGTCGTACTTGTAAGATCTAATTGACCGAGCGTCAATTCGGGCAAATTCGTCGCTTCCGTCACTTGGTCGACGCTTGCTCGCTCCTGTAAGGCCTCGTGTCCACGTATCCGGTTTGCGGTCGTACGGCGCAGGACCGCCGTACGGTCGATCAGTCATGTATGAAGCCTCTAGGAGGCGTGTCCACGTCGCCGGCGCCGCGCGACGGCGCGGTTTGCAGCCGGGCACGGCTCGCGCTGCGCTTGCGTCCGGCGTACAGTCTAGTATGGCGGTCTATGAGAGCTTGTTCACGTAGCCAGACGTACGCACAGCGCGTGCCGTCTATATACGATGGAAATTAATTCATAAATATATATACTATTATATTGCTAACTCAACAGATTTCCCTAAAATTCCCTGAAAACCAGTACGTACTTCCAGGCCCTTCGTGAATTAAAGGTTTACAGACTAATAAAATACATTTTCGTGAAGCCTTTTATTTCTACCTTTCAAATAATATAGTTATCTCTTCCCTGGCCGTTTTCGGCTATGGTGACTGACTTCGTTTAATAACAAACGAATAATATATTTCTATAATCAAGAAGTAAATAGTTTGCGAGAAATTTACGAAAAATGTTTTAAACTAATCGGGCACTTAGCCGACCCACACCGCAGCCGGCTACCAACCGTGCCGGGCGCCGTGCACGTGGACACGCATAGCCGGCGACGGTGCCGCGCCGTACGGCCGCGAGCCGGGTACGTGGACACCAGGCCTAATGGTCACTGCACAAAAATAATCTAACTACCTTCACTGACTAATTCGAAGTAATTAATTAATAGGTTATCGTTGCATGCAACTTGTGCATTTTCTATCGCCATTTAGGAAATGGGATAAGGAATTGTATACATTTCCTAAATAACACATTTCCGGAGACATATACAAATACAAACGCCTGGTCGTCGTCATAAGTACTTGTAGTTTTGGAATTATTTTAGCTCTGTTCGCTCGCTTTTTCAATTAATCGTATTCCGATATTTTATACGAAGAAAAATTTTAAAAAGCATCTGAAGACACGTCAGGGTAAATCAGTTTAATATGCGTCGAGAGAGCCGATGCGTAAACATCCAGCTTAGCTCCCCAGGCGCGCCCTCTGAACCGTCACAAATATTAGCCGCGAATAAAAATTCAATATTTTGCATACAGGGCAAAAGATGAAGATCTTGTTTGTGGAAACGTAAAAGCTTTTAAAGAGGAGCTTTACGGAGCTATCAGTGGCTTAGGCTTACTATTCGATGCATTTACGCCAACGGCGCGTAAGCTCTATCGATTTTGTCGTCCTTCCCTTTGGAGTAACTTGCCTATAAGTAAAACGTATGGGTTCAATTTATTGTTTATAATAGAATAATAGTATAGTAGTTCATTAAACTGTTGCATAATGACAAGTATTAAAATAAGCGGGTCTGTTTTAACAGTATAATACGAGAATAGCATTGTTATGTGCAGTTTTATACACTATCTAATCTCATAAATTGGGTATAGAAAGTGTTAAAAGCTAACACCGATGTAAAATTTAGCAAAGCTGCTTAAAGGCAAATTGGGAATAAAACTACTAAATACTCATAAAATCGTACTTTTATGGCTCTTCACCGCGTTCCTTTTCCAGGGCCGTAAAAATACCCTGTATCGTAATGGTACGAGTAACAACTAATTATTACACCTGACTGCGTGAAAAGTTTTCTAACTTAATTAATGAACTGAAAAGGTTCAACATTCCAAATGACATTAAACAGATTTGTTGTATATATTTTTTTATTCTTTTATGTATTCTTTATTTTGATAACCTAATCAATAGGGTTGAATAAAAAAAAATTTAAGACAAGACAAGTAATTTAGCGTCAAAAATCCGCCATTTTGTTATCTTTGTTTGTTTGTTTTCTTTGTTAAAACTTTATTGTACATAAAGAACAAATACAAAATTGCACGTAACATCCAGACATCCAAAGGTACAAAGGCGGACTTATCCCAGATAGGGATCTCTTCCAGTCAACCTTGAATTGAAAGGAACCTTTATAACACAGGGTAAAGAGTAGGTACAATACACAGTCAACAGAAAACAACACTAAATTTAACCTAACTATTGCTACACTAAAAACTGTGATGACTGTTTAAAACTAATTTTAATACATATCAATTATAAACATATATGATACACAATATTGAAAAATAAAACTTTAAATACTTATACTTAAATACATACTTAAAAGTATACAATAAACTACATGCATATAATATATCAATTCAATGCTTCAGACGATTCCAGGAGCTTCCTAATTTTGAATTTAAAAGAATGCAGAGACGAGGACATTTTAATCTCTAATGGCAGTTTGTTCCAAAGCCTAGCTGCTGAGAATGACTTGTCCTAACACAGAGAGGAGTAAGTGGGTATCTGTAGCAACGGGTTGTTACTCGATCGGAGGCGGGATCAATCTCACGAAATTAAAATTTTTCTGTGAGGTATTTAGGAGAGGAGGGATGGTACAGGACGTTAAAAAGGGAAGAGAGGATGTGAAGATCACGACGAGTCTTTATGGGCAGCCAGTTAAGCCGCGAGCGAAACTCGAACGACATATTTGATGCACGGAGCGCGCAAACAATGTCTATGGAGAGAGGACAGCGCGTTATCAGGTACCGCGCTTAATCAACTCATTGCCAGATGATATGAAAAACCAATTTTCCATAAAAAATATTAAGTTTAAATTAAAAAGATACTTTCTAGAAAATATTGAGAAATTAACCTTTAACTTTTGACGTGGTTACCCAGCAGCACAAATATAGATATGTATAACCAGCAGAATTACTAGTTTGTTATAAATAGGGTAGGTGTGGCAGGCGTTTGTTTGTTGCGTCAATTTTTTTTAAGTACGAGGATATATGTATGTGTTTAAATTTTTGTATGTAAACTCGTAGGCATTTCATCACAAACCTCAGTGGTTTATAGAAATGTCATGTAAATATTCTGTTGTAAGAAATTGTAATATGTAAGTAATAAATAAATAAATAAAAATAAATGCACATTTCGTCAGTCAGGTCTAAGAACGCCACATCTGCATAATCAAGAACAGGGACAAGCAGTGATTGAGCGAGCAGACCTTTTGTATCTTTTTTATTTTTTTTAGATAGGTATTCCTAAAAAGTTTAGATCAACATTAATTAATTTACAGTAGTACCTAGTTGACTCCTTCTTCTTTAAATTCTTTCCTTCATTCCTAGTAACACCTTTGACAAATTTGTCACGTCTTTTTGACCTTTCGATTTCATGAAGCTCAAAGAAATTATCGTCGAACAAACATTACTAGGATTGCTCTGGCCCAATCCCTTATTCAACCAATCTTGGATTACGCGGATGCATGCTACTTAGATGCAACAGAAGATCTTTTAGATAAACTGGAGCGTTTACAAAACCTGTGCTTCCGTTTCATCTTTGGATTGAGGAAGTTCGACCATGATTCCAGGTACCATGTTCAGCTAAATTGGTTACCTATACGGCTCCGTAGAAACAGTCGCATTCTTTGTCTCCTTTACAACGTCCTACACTATCCTTCTTTCCCTCCTAACGACGTGAGCGCTTTTTCTTTTTAAATTCTCCAAATTATCTTTGCAGATCCCACCTAAAAACTGTCCTTAAATACCCTTCACACAGCACCACTACCTTTTCCTACTCCTTCTCAATACATGCCGCAGACTATGGAACTCATTACCACCTTCTATACGCGAATCTAAATTGATCTCTGTGTTTAAAAGACGAGTAAAAGATTATTATTTATCGTAATCATCATAGTTGTAGTTTATATATTATATATTAAGTATATTTATTTCTAAATAGACATATGTATTTATTTTAGTATGTATGTAACATATGTATATGTATGTTTATCTGTAGTTTCATGGTATGTTCATTTCTTCTTCCTTTATTTAACGAACACGCCTGTATGCCTTTCATATAATGACCATCTCCTCTCACGGGCCTACTGGAAGAAATCTCTTTTGAGATAAATAGTGCCTTTGTACAACTTTTTGTTTATGTATTCTCTGTATATATTGTCCGTGTACATAAATTGGTAAATAAATATTTTTATCATTCTCTTATTTAGTTTTATCATTCTCTTATTTTAGAAGTTACAGAGAGAGGTATCAACATTTTACCACTTTGGAAGTGAGTCTCGCGCAAACTATTCAGTTTAGAAAAAAATGTTATTAGAAACCTCAATATCATGATGAAAAGAAATTTTTGGGTTTCAGTTCTAAGTATGGGGAAACCCCAAAATTTATTGTTTTCTTTTTCCATTTTTGTGTGAATATCTTAATGCGGTTTACAGAATACATCTACTTACCAAGTTTCAACAGTATAGTTCTAATAAAAAAAGTGGCTGTGACATACGGCAGACAGACATGAAGAATCTATAAGGGTTCCGTTTTTTGCCATTTGGCTACGGAACCCTATAAAACTCAGAATGTACCAGCTGATTTTCTTCCCGCTCAGATCGTAAAAGCCGATCGAGGGAATAGGCATACAAACCCCATAGTAAATGTTTGTTTTGACGTTTAGATAAAAGTGTCTGATTTGACTTTTTGTCATTTAGCGGATTAATCTGATGATGGGAAGCCAAAATGTAGCCATATGAAATCAGTAATTAAACGAAAAATACCATGTATCCATACACATTTATAGTATTTTGGGCTTTGAATATGAACTCATTTGATAGGCATAACAAGTAACTTGGTCTCACAATAAAAGCTCTCACAAAAAAACAAACATTTCTTATCACACTATTTTATTTAACCTATTACAAAAAATTTAAAGGCGGACTTCAGGCGTGGGCCATTTCTAGAGTACCAGTCAACCTACAGGAGCCAACCATTCTTGGTACCTAATTAAAGTTGTGAAGTGAGGTTTTGTTTATGTTGTATTTTTCGTCACACGCGTAAATTGTAAGTACTTTTACCCATTCTTGACTTTTGTTTTTATTTCCAACACGCATAGGCATTAGATATGTAGGTATTGAACTTTTTTCACTTAAATTGACAAAGGTTTATGAAATCTGTAGGTTGATCAATTTATGTAAAAAGTAAAGTAGTTCTTTTTCTGAACTTGTTTGTGGGTGATTAGTTTTGTGTTTAGTTACGTAGTACGTAAGTTAGTATTATTTTCAGGAAAGATTTCAAATGCACATTAGACATTAGAAATTGTGATGTAGTATTTATTTAATCAGTTTGTTTATAATTACTTACCCTGTTTTGCTTTACGTTTGCTCTTTTTCTCCCTAGGTGTATAAAAACAAATAAGATTTCAGTGTACAGCGTAAAAAATATTTTATAATGTGTAAATAATTTTTAGAAGACTAAAGTTTTCATTAATTTCACCTGTCCCGTTGTCTGTGTGTCCGTAATCAAATTTTGCAAGCTAAATTAGACCCACTTCCTATTATTTGATTGAGCGAAAACTTCACATTATGGTACCAATGACCTGATGATGAAGCCGGAAGGTGGCCACGGCATCTCTGTGATAAAACGCCGACTAAATTGATTCGTCTTGAGCAGCAGTTTAAACTTCTTATTTTTTAGTTTTAGATAAAATCTTGTTTTTCAAAATATTTTTTTTACTTGATTTTCGTTTTCGGCTGAAAATACATTTTCGGTCGGACACTATCTATTACACAAAAAGTATGGTTATTTCATGTATCTATTAAAATTTAAATTTGTTTCAACATAGAAACTGATTCTTTGATTGACCAGCTAATCATATCACCTTCTGAAACCGGCTGTCCCGGCACGGATGCAGGTCTATGAGGATAATAAATATCACCTACCGAAAAACTCATGGGCTCTTTGGAAAGAAGTGTGCGTTAGATGATGCAGCTGCAGCGGTGGTATCGGGGGCTGCGGCCGCGGCGCCAGGATGCTCTCGATGGTGAACAGCGGCGGTTGCGGGCGCTCCTGCATCGAGCCGCCGAACAGCAGCGCCGTGCTGAGCAGTGCGGGCGCGTCGCGCGCCCAGCCGCCGCCCGCGCCGCCCATAGCGCCGCTGCGCGCTTCCAGCGTCGCCACCTTGCTCGCACTACCGATATTGGAACCACATTCCCAGCACACATTCACTACACATCATTATCTCTTAAACATATTCACTAATGTCACTATTATGTACGTATAATATTTTTCAAATTAATAGAAATATAGCTTTGTTAAAATTAAATCCATAAACTTTAAAAAATTAAAGCACACGCTAGTACATTTTTTTAAATATGGCGCACTTCGTAATTTAGTTAGTAATTACGGGATAAAGGTTGATGCGATTGGGAGTAAATCGTTTTAGTAAGTTGTATAGTCGCGATGGGAATGGAGCGGCGGCCGCGGAGCGTGCGCGGCGACAGGGCGGCACCGGGCGGGGCCTCGGGCGCTCCGCCCCGCGCCGGCTTAATGGATGTGACAATACGACGCTCCCAAACAAGCCATCGTAATCTGTATCCCCCCCGTTTGTTGTAATATAAAATATGTAAGCACATTGTACGCGACGAGAGTTTATGTCACCATTTAGTTAAAAAGCTTTTATGATCTAAAACTTATTGCAAACATTTAATCTGTCTTTGTTATTATTTACGTTTTATCAAATTTCTAATTAAGTCGTTATGAATTAATCAGGTCTATTATTTTAAAAGTAATACCTACTATTTTGTCATTATGTAGTAGGAGATACCTCCTACATACCTAATAACTTTTTAACTAATAAGTGAACGAAAGAACGAAGCGTCTTTAGTTTCAAGATAGGCCGAAAATGCGTTTGTCCGTCTGTCTGTTGTCACCTACAGATCGCATTTCTCAACCAATGCTCGTGAAATTTTGTGAGCAGGTTCTACAATTGTATAGATTTTTTTTTTCGATTCAGTTTTTGAAATTTACAATATTTTTTCATACGGAAATATGGGAGTTTCAATTTAATTTCGGAAAATGTTCAAAAATGTCATAAAACTCTTTTGTTACCCTTATTAAGACGTAACTCAATTTAACAGATTGGGGGTGACTCGAGAGGACTACAGCTTACAGAGCCACTAGTAGTTACTAATAATCCAATGTATTTATACTTGTAGCACCTATCTAAGTATTGTATCGTCCTATTAGTAAAAACGGGACCGAAAGTTGCGTGCCTTCCGGACCCATCCAGATGAAGTCCGTACCCAGCAGTGCTTTACACGCGTTAACGATACAGAGCTATCGACCTCCACTTGGTTCGATGATCTATGACTTTCTACGGCCATATACCTATGTAATTTTATACATGTATGACGTACGAGTACTTATTCATTGTGAAACATTTGTTTACGGTAGCGCAGACCGTACCTACTCGTATATACTGTACCACACTATCTGGTGGCAGAACATTGCAGTAATATCTCCTATACCACCAACATTGTCAGGCTTTACCTTAAGAAGACAATTAAATCCGTCCTACGACATCTTTACAAGCTCAGCTCTTTCACAATCACAATAAACGACACGGCTTTTCACGGGATCCAAAAAGATCACCGTCTAACAGTGAACAAATTGAGAGATTGTCTCTCCGACCCGCGGGCGTTCTCTCCGCCTTTTGTAGCTTATAAAAAACATATAATAGCACCTAATACCGACGTTCTGTCAAAAGACGTACGGTAAGGTACAAAAAGTTAAACAGCACTTTCGAAAAATTCTGATCGCAGAAAATACTGAGCGAATTCTTAGGGGCTTATGGATATAGATAATATGTTTATTTGATGCTATCGACACACACACATATTTTTTGCTTTCCATCCAACTCGGACCAGCTCGTCAATCATCAATTTGTATGGGAGGCCAAAAATTATTTTTCATATTTCGAAATATCCTTTTCCTTGGGAAAATTTATTTTTGCTTCAGATGCTGCCGAAGTCGAAGAGGACGAGCGCCGGCCGCCGCGCCTTATATATGGGCATGGGCCCCCCCGCTGCGCCTAAGAGGGGCGGAGGAGTGCTGGAGCCCGCGCGATGTCACAAGTATCATCATCATCATCATCAGGTCTTTTATAGTCTCCATTGCAGGAGCACGACCCCCTTCTGTACTACCAAAACCATGCTATCCGTGTTCAGTATCATGGACTAAATTCACCCTTAAAATAGTTTCAGTATATTTGGTTAGACCCTGTAAATGGTTCGCCCAGACCTGCGTACTTGCGCTTTTAAAACACTTCACAAAAAATATAATATGAAAAAAAAACAAGATAGTAAAAATTGTATAAGTACAGTACACACCTCAGGCGATGTTGTTAGCACACGATCACACATTTAGCACACAATAACAAATTCAGCCGTGTGGTTCCCGACAGTGTAGAGTAGGACCACTCCAAGTCCCGTGGATGTCGTAGAAGACGACTTAGGAAACACAAGCTAAATAAAGCTTATAAACATCAATCAGACCTCTCCAACTCGTCTGGCTTGCGTGGAGAATGTAGGCCAAGTCCTCTGACTGCTCTGGCTAAGTATGGCTCTGTAGTACAGAGAGGTTCATGCTCCTGCAGTGAAAACTAAATAAACGGGCAAGTGCGAGTCGGACTCGTACATGAAGGGTTCCGTACCATCGTACAATGTTTTAAAACGCTGAAGAAACACGTTTCTTGTATGACGACCCCATTAATTTTTAACTTTATCTTATTTTTAGTATTTGTTGTTACAGTGGCCATAGTAATACATAATTGGTGAAAATTTCAAGTATCTAGTAAATGCCATTATAAAGATCGAGTTAAAAACGCTGAAAAAAAATCGTTTCTTGTATGACGACCCCCTTTAATTTTTAACTTTTTTTTATTTTTAGTATTTGTTGTTATAGCGGCCACAATAATACATAATCGGTGAAAATTTCAAGTGTCTAGCTATTACGGTTCAAGAGATAGAGCCCTGTGACAGACGGACAGACAGACAGACGGACAGACAGCGGAGTCTCAGTAATAGGGTCCCGTTTGCACCCTTCGAGTACGGAACCCTAAAAAGACCTGATAAAAATGATAGCTAATTCCTATGATGTGAGACTTTTCTTCTATAAAATATTACAAGCTTTTATTTAGTTTCATCCTCACATCATACAAAGTTTCACCGGTCCCGCTGTGTGTATGTCTGTAATCAAATCTTGCAAGCTAAATTAGACCCACTTCCCATTATAAGATTGAGTTGAAACTTCACATGCTTATGTAAGTTGGGTGACAATGCAATATTATGGTACCAATGACCTGATCTCATGATGAAGCCGGAAGGTAGCCATGGCATCTCTATGATAAAACAACATAACCCAACCGAGTTTGGGCGCATTTTATTCGTCTTGAGGAGTACTTACTTTAAACATATTTTTTCATTGTTTTTGATAAAAGGCTTGTAATTAAAAATATTTCATAATATTTTTTTAATAATTACTACATATTTGTCTTTATAACAAAGCCCTCGGTGTATACATATATATATAATATTCTATTGCACATAGATACACTATCACGTCTTTATCCCTAACGGGGCAGACAGAGCATTTTAAGTCTTGCGGCTCTAAGCAGACAGAGCCCAGGTCCGCAAAACCCAAAGGCCACTTTTAGCGTGATGGTGGGCGAGAAGGTGGAAAGGAATCAAAATAGTGATGAGTTGCTAGCAGAATCGCCTACCTATTTACTGCATGATTCGTATTTTCACCAACTCCCTCGGTCAGCTTTTACGATCTGTGCGAGAAGAGAAGCAGCTGGTACATTCTAAGTTTTTACTTTTCTCCCAGACCAGCACGGAAGAAAAATATAAACCTACATGCAATTTACACAAATACTGTATACATTTATATAAACCCCACATAGACTACACAAATATATATAACATTTGCACCCTCTACCAACTTCTCGACATGTCCCAAAGGCGTTTGAGTTTGACCTATTGTAATCAATCAAATATAATATTGGGTGCAATAAACTTTTAAATTAAAAATATATACATGTATTTGTAATACTCTTTGTTATCTGTTTGGAAATACTATTTGGAAAGGAAACAATGACGTTGATTGAATTTGGCGAATGTAGCGCTTGCAGCATGAATAATTGGTGGAAACGAAATATAGTGTCCATCGCTGTTTCGACAGCCGGAGAGCGGTCGCGGAGCGGCCACGGTCACGCTGACACAAATCCGCGAAGTACAGAAATGTTGCTTTGTGCTACCAGGCCTGTGTCACTCCCCATTTAAGTATCGAAAATGTACATACATTATTAATATGCGCGCTGCCGGCCCCGGGGTGGTAAATTCAGTTATAGAAATCGTATGTCCAGAGTAATAAGAATGAAATTGGCCTGCAATGGATGTCTAGGTATGTAAACGAAAAGGTGTAGTTCGGACGTGATCTAAATTAAACCATATCGCTAACCACATTGAGTAGATATTTCTTTAAATTTATTTGTTGAGTGAGACTTCAGTACGTGAGTATTAGTCTCTATTCTGTGGTGCTACGGACTGTATTCACAATGGGACGGTAAGTATGGCCAAAGAAAGTAAAAGGAAATTATTAAATTACTTCGTACACAACTTCTTTATACACATTTATTGCCCGAGCAAGCGAAGCGTCTCAGTTTCAAGATTGGCCAAAAACGCTTTTATTTATTTTATTTATTCAAGTACACTTAAAAATTGCTTTTGTCCGTCAGTTTATCAGTTTGTCGGTTTGTTGTCGCCTACAAGTCGCATTTATCAGCCGATTCTCATGTAATTTTATAAGCAATATAGATTTTTTTGATGCAATTTTTGGATTTTTTTCAATATGGCGAAGATATGGGAGGTAAGGTTAAAAAAATAATATTTCAGCCATTTCTAAAAATTTTCAAAGCTATACTATATCTATACTAATATTATAGGAAGAGTTTGTTTGTTTGTTTGTTTGTTTAAACGCGCTAATCTCAGGAACTAATGGTCCGATTTGAAAAATTCTTTTTTTGTTGGGTAGTCCATTTATAGAGGAAGGCTTTAGGCTATATTACATTACGTTCCGACAACCACGCGAACGAAGTCGCGGGCACAGCTAGTATGTCATAAGACTTTTTTTTTACCCTGATTAAGACGCAACTTGGTTCAAAGCTCGCCACGTATAGTTGTATTGTTTCCATTTCAAACTGTATATTGTAACTTATTAATTGAATGTATGCATCATAGTATTATTGAAGTAAATAATGGATAGGTATTTCATAAAGTACTAGTGATCAATGATTAAGCTTAACGGTTTACCTAGCAAAATAAATATGTATTAATATGCATATGTGTGTAATATTTATTTTTTAATAATTACTAAACCGAATTTTACATACCTAGGCATTTTACATCCTCCATACGAACAACTGCCTCACGTATAATCTAGCGATAAGTCCGCCTTTGTACCAATATTTTCTTTGTATTTGTTATTTTTATTTTATAAGTTATTATGGTGCAATAAAGATAATTTGTATCGTATTGTATTGTATAATAAATAAATATATAAAGACAAATCACACTAATTGCACCAACCCTGTAAGTAAGTTTTAAACTTATATAATGGGATACTAACTCAACGATGCCATATTTTATAATAATAAATACATATTTAGATAGACACCCAAGATCCAGGACAATTTGAAAAAGGCCATTTTCCAACTTGCCATGGCTAGGGATTGAACCCAGAACCTCTAGATAAGCGGACTAGCATGTTGCCCATTACGCCACGGAGGTCGTCAACGTTCCTGTAGCCTATATAATTTGTGCGGCCGCCGTCTCTGCGCAAATATTGACAAAGGTGGGAGCCACGAAACCCGAGCAGAGCCGTGTTTACCTGTAATTGATGTAATTAGTCGTGTCGGCCAGCTGCCTGCAGAGCCTCCACTTGTTTGAACAGTCCATACGATACTTTTGGGCCGGAAACATTCGACGGTGTCTTGTTCCGACAAATATTGGCCGCAATCGATGATGCGTGGCGGTAACACCGATTACTCAAAACATTAGCGTTTTATTTTATTAGATAAGGTACCTACTTAATAGGAAATCGTGAAAAAAATATTAGGCTATTAAGAACCGGCAACCTGGACTTTACATTTGATCTTTCATTGGATGTTTTTCTAATTGCGTGAACTTAGAGTAAGCTCAGACGGTGTTTGTTTGTTTTTCGTGGGTTTGTTGCCAACACTGGTGTAAGATTTTTCAAGCTGCCTATATCTGATATAGCTTGACGAGTAGCATTTAATTATGACAGCTAGGACCAACGTCCATTACAAACAAACAATCAAATCTCTTCTTTTTAGTATAGACTAGGATTTAGTAAGTTTAAAAGCCTGCGCTTTTTAAATTAGTAGCGTACTCAACTGACCATATGACAGATTTAAGAAGACAGATTTTTTATAAATATAATAATATTGTAAGTTTCTTAGTACAAAACAAAACTCAAATTTAATATTGCACATTATCATCATCCGAGTGTTGCATCCTCAGCGGTAACGCTTCAGAGCCCGGGGTCTGCTACCTAACCCAGGTCATTTGACTACGTTACTCGTTTTTACACTGATTGACTGCCGTCAGACCTCCGCAAACCAAAAGGTAGAGTAGAAGCACAGATCTTTCTTTTCGAAAAATCAGGCGATTCAAGCCTATTAGTTTTTCCAGTCAGGTTAAGATACAATTAATATCCTAACCTGACTGGAAAAACTTTTCAAAAAGTATGCTTTCCAGTGGGATTTAAACCACAAGGCAAACGCCTTGACCACTGGACCACGAAGGCAGTAAAAATTTAATACGCACATATCAGTTACGAATTTCCGATCAAAATAAACACCTTTCATTGACAGCATTATTAAATGCGGGTCTTTATTGGCACAATGCAAATGTCGCCGATTTGTCTGGTGTGACGCTAAGCAGCTGCTGCGCTGGTACCAGCTAATGGAAAATTAACTCCGTATAATACAGCGATTATCCGCTACGACTTAATACAGGGCCCACACAAAGGGCATAAGCATCAAAGAGCTAACAATGGACTGCGGATTATCTCGGTAACCTCCGAGCGAATTTAGGCCACGCCCGGCTCGGCAGCGCTGCCCAAAGTGTAGGTATGTACCTGCACTAGGTATAATTATCTTGCATGTGTAATTATTATGTTAGTAAGTAAACTCTTTTGTTATAAAAACCAAGATGAGCAGAGCTGTAGTACCTACTATGTTTCCTACGAACAACCATTGCAATTCACCTTTTGCCTCGTCTGGCACCGAGGTGACATCGCATATCTCTATATACTTATTATCATTAATATTTACACAATATTAATGATATACAACGTTATTGAAATAACGCAAAACCTCTTAGGTTTCAGGTTGTAACTCAGTCCATGAAACTGAACAACTTTTGTTCTACAACTTTCAAGAAACCCAAAAAAAAATTTGATACAAACTGATCAGCTGATCGAGTCATTGTATGAAAATCCAAATTTTATTTTTGGCATTTTGGAAATGTTGTAGAACAAAAGTTGTTCAGGTTCATGGACTGAGTTACAACCTGAAACCTGAGAGGTCTTGCGTTATTTCATTAACTCTTTGTATTAAAGAGATATTATGAAGAGAATATAATGATTATAAAAAGAGTATGTATCAGGTTATGTATTCTTTATTCTTCTCAGCACTGGTCATTCCGAAACGCTTTAAAATAACAATAAGTACCTAATTCATAAATTAACTATGAACGAACATTAAACGTAATGTGGGCTGAGAAAAGAAGAAGAAACGTAATGTACAAAACTCATTGACGTGACGTGTAAAAGTTCTTGCAAAAGCCTAATACCTGAATAAATATCTGATGTTTTGATTGGTTTGCATACGGTCCCTGCTGTATCAGCTGTATGTAGGTATGTAAAATCCATAGTGGTAAAAGATGCCTGCGGTTTGATGAAATACTTATTTTGACGACCCATTAAATTGTAATTATTTTCAGTGATCAAAAAATATTATTTAGGCACCTACCTAACTTCAATTAAAAACACCGCGTTAAAATAGTTTGGGAGACTCTGGCCCGCCACATGTATGTACCAATGATCCCTATAACTAGGTGGTCAATCGGTTATATTTATTGAAACGGAATAAATAAATAGGGGTTAGAGTAGTGACAGTAAAACGATGATATACTTATTTATTAGCATACAGGAGAAAGATAAGTTTGGATCGCTTTATAAAAAACAGCAGGCCGCCCCTGCCGTCTGCTTTTCACGTATGTTTGGTGTGTGATACGCGCATGTAAACTTGCCCGGAAATTAATAGTTTAGCCATAAAGTACTTTATACTTTAAGTATTTTTTCTAGTACCCTACAAGATGTTTTACCGAAAAATTGATCAAAACAAAAAAGGCATAAGGAAGCGAAATCAATATCAATGACACATATACTTACTTACTGCGTTGACTCAGTGGCCAGTCAACGCAGTAAGTAAGTATATACACCCGACACCAGAAGACGCCACTGTTCCCTATTCTGCGCTATCTGCAGATCTTCTGGAGGGCTTTGACGTCTTTGCAGGCTTCGTCTCTCCAGCAGTATCTCGGACGACCCACCAGCCTCTTTCCGGTTGGTCTCCCCATGTACGCTCTTTTGACGGCACAATCTTGTTCCATCCTCTCCACGTGGCCCAACGGCCCAACCATCGAAGTCTTGCCGCTTTGGTCTCTCCGATGATATTGATCCAGGACAAAACAAAGACATTTAAAAGTCCCTTTACCCTAGACTTTTCCATAGAAACGTAGGTTTTATTCTGAAACGACAGATTTTGGTAGTATTTTGTAAGTTCAATGAAATTGTATATATCTAACCATATAACTTGAAAGAAAATATAAAAGTAGAAGTTTTCCATACTGATGGTGAAATATAATATGATACACTATATTCTCTTTCAAGTTGGTTCATATTTTGACTGTGAAATCCAGATATTTATGCCTCAGATATATGCAATTTCTTTGAAATTACAAAATTTTGCCGTAATCTGTCATTTCAGAATAAAAGCTAGACTGCGTTTGTGTGGAAAAGTCTAGGGTAACACTTCTAAATGTCTTTGTTTTGTCCTGGATCATTGATATTGATTTCGTTTCCTTATGCATTTTTTGTTTTGATCAATTTTTCGGTAAGACATCTTGTATACTAGAAAAAATACTTAAACATGTACTTTGTTTTTTCAAAATAAAAGCTGGACTACGTTTTTACGTCTAGGGTAAGTTTACACAGTGCAAGTTCCTTGCCTGCATACAATTTTATTGAAGCAACAGATGACTTGCATGGTCTAAACAAAACGTCAATCTTCCCTTCATCAACCTTACAAAACATTTATTGCTTCAATTAAATTGGGTATTTTACTGGGTCAAAAATTAATTATTTGGCACTATTAATAGAATAAAACGTCACAAAATATTTGAACGTGATACAGAAAAACGGATATTAGAGCGCTATTTGGCTCCAAGGAACTATGACGTCATAGTCCGATATTTCATACAAATCCCATAGAAAAAGTTTATTTTTGACTTTAATTAAAAAGTATCTGATTTGACTTATTGTAAACTAGCGTATTGTACGCTAGAGTCAAGAAACTGTGTCAATTGCAATTTTATAATAGCATTATTTGTTTTTTCTATCATGTTCAATGTCATTTGTAATTTTTATTTATTTATTAGCACACTTAACAGATTACAAACACAAAAAGAACAAATTAATAATACAAATATAAGATCTGATCTAGTCTGCAATCCTAAAACAAGTATGCCTAAAAGCTAATTAGTTAAAGATTCAGAAGCTGGGGCACGCTGTAAATATAAAAATATAAAAGTGATAGATAATTGCAACAAATTAGGTAGATCAAAGAAATCATAAAGCGAAGAATAACAAAAAATGCTTATGGAGTGTTAATTAAGTACTAAGGTGTAATAGTATTTGCCGCCGAAACCGAAAAATGAAAGATATCAATGTCCCTGTTAGGATTAAATGCTCCGAATAAGATTTTCTATTTCTATAAATGGGCCTTAGAATTTATTTATTATTTGTAGTGAACACTCACCCAGCATGTAAGTTCCCCCATCCACGGGGGAACTTACATGCTGGTTTTGGAGAAAAGTAAAAACTAGAATGTACCAGCTGCTTCTCTACGAAACCGAAAAATGAAAGATATCAATGTCCCTGTTAGGATTAAATGCTCCGAATAAGATTTTCTATTTCTATAAATGGGCCTTAGAATTTATTTATTATTTGTAGTGAACACTCACCCAGCATGTAAGTTCCCCCATCCACGGGGGAACTTACATGCTGGTTTTGGAGAAAAGTAAAAACTAGAATGTACCAGCTGCTTCTCTACCACCTCAGATCGTAAAAACCAAAAGAGGAAATGGATGAAAGTCTGAAGAAATCCGTAACTACTTTAATTTCTTCTTGTCCGCGTTCCCACCCATCATGGAGTCCCGTTTCTGCCTGCCTTGTTAGGGATAACGACGAGATAGAGTAGGTGAACAGATTTGATATATAACCAATGACCTTCCATATATAACCCTTAATTGAGCAAAAGAGATTGTGATCATAAAAGCGCTGGCAACAAAGAACGATGTAAAAAGAAAATGAGAAAAGCTGTTGTTCCACATTCAAATATTTTTTTACTCATTCATTCATTATTCATTCCCGCGTATTGCATAATGTTTGTATTGTGATAATGGAAACTAAAATTTTACTATTTGTTGCCACTACACGTCGTTTTATTTTAAAGTAAGGTCTACTAGTTAAGTTTAAGTACACAGAATAGGTAATCTGTATTTTGACGTTTGTTCCATTTCTAGTCAGGAGGTAGAAAGGATTCAGGCGTATCAAGTGACAGAAGTGATCGTAAATCTCGTAATAGCATTACTCGGTGTAGGGCAGTGCGGTAACAGGATTCCGCGGCGTTGTAAGATAGGCTCTTTAAGAATAATACCACAAATTAAATGCACCGCCAGAACGATATTTTCATACTTTTTATTAATTACGAGAACGCCATTTTCTTTTCTCTATTTTTTTTTTAATAGGCTTCTATACTAGATGACGTTTTTAACCCCCGACAAAAAAAAGAGGGGCGTTATATTTTTGACGTTAATGTCGGTTTGTCTGTCTGTTTGTCTGTGGCATCGTAGCGCTCATACGGATGGACTGATTTCGATGCGGTATTTTAGGGTTCCGTACCCGAAGGGTGCAAACGGGACCCTATTACTGAGAATCCGCTGTCTGTCTGTCTGTCCGTCAGTCACAGGGCTCTATCTCTTGAACCGTAATAGCTAGACACTTGAAATTTTCAACGATTATGTATTACTGTGGCGGATATAACAACAAATACTAAAAATAAAAAATATTTAAAAATTAAAGGGGGTCGTCATACAAGAAACGTGTTTTTTTCAGCGTCTTTAACTTGATCTTCATAATGGCATTAACTAGATACTTGAAATTTTCACCAATTATGTATTACTATGACCACAATAACAACAAATACTAAAAATAAAATAAAGTTAAAAATTAAAGGGGGTCGTCATACAAGAAACGTGTTTCTTCAGCGTTTTAAAACATTGTACAGTGGTATGGAACCCTTCATGTACGAGTCCGACTCGCACTTGCCCGTTTATTATTTAAGTGATAGCAAGTCCCTTGCGATGGTTCTTAGAAATATTTGATGAAAATCGGTCAAGCCGTTTAAAAGGTATTGTGGATAAACGCTTGAAAATCAGTGCTTTCTCTAGCAAATATATAGATGGCGCTATCCGCAGCGCTCATGTAGCGCGACTTAATATCCATAGCAAGTCGTATCAATAGTTCCGGTTCACATCACTAGATGGCGTTTTTGACAGTCGTGGTTTTTTTTAAATTGCCTAGCAAATAAACTTTTTACTTGTTTCATTTATTCAACTACATTACTTAAATTGTAAACGGTCAACCGGAAGGTAGTGCAGAGACAAGTGAGACCAAAGTGGGATCAAAAATAACATTTTAATAGTTACTTACCGAGTAATTTAACCTATATCACCTACTTTTCGCAGGTTAGCTTAGCTAGTAATTTGTGTGCTGCCATCTATGTAAGTAGTTGGTATTTAACCGATCGAGCGAAGCGAGCGAGGGCTATAATTCAAGTTAGGGCGAAAACACATTGTTTGTATGTATGTATGCCGAACCGATGGTCCGATTTTGATGAAATTTGGTAGACATGTAGGAAATATCAAAAGAATTCTCAAGTTCGTTGGGCAACAAAATCGGTTCAGTAGTTTTTTAAATATAAATAAAAAATCGCGAGGTCTAAGTTCGCGGCGAACTACTAGTTATATGTGTTTTGTCTACTTTACGTTGTATGACGTTGGCACCCACTGCCTTTAGGAATGTTGTTGGATAGTTGTTAACTTGTTAAGCGAGATCTCCTTCTTTGTGGCGCCAGGAAAGTCTGTCCTAGGTTGTCAAAACATTTGGGCAAGGTCTAAGTGGCTACCGTGGACCACGAGGTGACTGGCTAGTGTCCTTTACCTTTCTTATTATTTGGCAGTGCTAAGGCCTGTTTTACGACATGGTCTTCAGGGCGTCTCATGACATGCTATGGGCGCGACACAGACGAAATGTTCCTTACATTTCGTCTGTGTCGCGCCCAAAGCAGAAAAACTCACTGAGAGCCGCCTACGATGATTCTTCTTCTACGACTTTCTGGGCATCACACGGTAATCTAAATGACACTTACAACACATTGACGAACACTTGAGTATTGGTTACCACGCTAGTCAGTTACTCGGAGGGTGTTTGTTCGATCCCTAGCCAGGGCAAGTTTGTACATACAGGGTGACTTTTTATCCACCTGCAAAATTTTTGGAGCAAGTTCAGTCCATGATACTGAACTACTTTCTGTAAAAAAAGTTATTAAAAATCGATAAAATTTTTCGTCCTCTTATACAAAATTCGTTTGGCTGAGCGTTGATTGGTATGGGAGGTCGAAATTTTTTTATCAATTTTTAATAACTTTTTTACAGAAAGTTGTTCAGTATCATGGACTGAACTTGCTCCAAAAATTTAGCAGGTGGATAAAAAGTCAGCCTGTATATGACCTTTTTCAAATTGTTTGGGTGTTTATGTATACAGGGTCTACTAAAATATACTGTAACTATTTTAAAGGTGAATTCAGTCTATAATACTGAACAAGTTTCCCCAAGAAATATATTATATTGAAATATGAAAAATAATTTTTGCCCAACCCAGTTTACCAATCGGCTGATCCGAGTTTGTATGGACCAACCAAAAAATATTTTTCATATTTCGATATATGTTCCTTTGTGAAAGTTGTTCAGTATCATAGACTGAATTCACCCATAAAATAGTTTCAGTATATTTTGTTAGACGTTATATAATATATGTATTTATTAAAATATTCTAGAATCGTTAAGTTTGTATCCCATAACACCAATTTTAAACTTACTTTGAGGCTAGCTCATCCTTTGTCCTTATAAGTATCTTTATTTATTTATAGTTCGAAGTGGTATATCTGTAGTTGTCTTCAATGTACAGTAATGCTGGTAAGCACAACACCGAACGCGGTAAGAGCATTAGCTATTTACTCGTATGTTTCACCAGAACTAGGGCTCGACTTCTCAGGTCTTATGCACTTCTATGGCCTAACGATCGGCGGACGTCGCAACTAAATCTTGGAAAAATATGTTTCATTTACACAAGGATTTCCACTTTTCTCATTCGATACACTGTTAAAAATATTAACATATGCAGATTGACAATAAACAACTTGTAGAATGCCTTTGTAAGGTATTTTTATTTATTAATATAACTACATTACAATGTAATAGGCGGACTTAAAGCTATACGGCATCACCAGTCAACCCACTGGTGATGCCGAGAAAATAAAACTGTAGAAGGAGGTGCAAACTATGTAGGTAATATAACATTTAACGTTTGAAAAGCAGGTGAAAAGCAAAGAACTTAAAATGCCTGCCAGATGAATGAAAACCGAGAAATCTAGAATATCTACGAAGTTGCAAAGCCGTTCCCAAAAAAGATACCTAAAGCTGTAGGTGTCTGCTGTTAACCAAATGGCTGCGACATATACATACACACGAATGTATAAAAAAATATTTATATTTACATCCATTTCGTATGGACCTTTTCATATGCATAATTAAATGTTATTATGCATAATTAAATGTTATTATGCATATGAAATGGTTTTATACGAAATGTACCATGGGACAACACGACGTGGAGAGGGATTCCACCCATTTGTGGTTGATATTCCTCCTCATCGTACATCTCGATTCGCCTCCTCCTTCATTGTGCGAACCGCTAAGGTGTGGAATTCCCTCCCTGCGTCGATTTTTCCCAATACATATGATTTAGGGATTTTCAAGGCAAGAGTGAATAGGCATTTTTTGAGTCTGCGTGTTACACCTTAGACCTCATCTTAGCTTCCCATCAGGCTAGATAGAGGTCAAACGCACTCAAATCTCTAATAAAAAAATGTATAAGAACTCGCTGGGTACATCAAAATAACGAAATCAGAGGGAAATTGAAATGATAGGTATGTAGTACATACCTATCGTTTCAATTTCCCTCTGTGTGTGTGTGTGTTGCAGTCGGACAGACTGCAACACACACACACACACACATGAATAGACAGCACACATGTATCATATATTTTACAAAATAACTAATAAAGTAATCTTTGATACTCTAGTAGGGTCGTAGCGTAGCACCTCAGAACAATAAAATTATATCTCAGCGTAGCACAGACACAACACGTCATGTTGCGTCATAGCCGTAGACACCTGTAGACATCTACGGCGTAGAGTAACATAGCCGCATCTCTGCCGCACTTTGCTGACTACTGGCCAGTATTTTCCGCACTGGAGTTTTACCCATCCAGTATCCAGTCATCCTTCTTATTTTTCGTCTAAGCGCATTCCCGGTTGCATCCTCAGCTGTGCTGCTTCAGAGCCCGGGGTGCGCTTTCCCGCTTTTTCTTCTCCAAATATAACACGCATGTCGATGGTCACCCAAGGATGCCAAAAACCTTGCAAAATGGAGAAGAAAAAGACGGAACACTTTAAATGATTTGGCTATAGTTTTACAACCGGCCATGCCTGACCTCAATCCTCTTTGGGAATGTATTTGTGCGAAAAATTTTACACATGGTCGCCGTCCGACACGTTAATCCTCCTTGGGAATGCAATTGTAGCACGAGATGTTTGTGCTTAGTTCTTTAGTCGCCTCTTACGACATCCACAGGAAGAGATGGAGTGGTCCTATTCTAACCCGGAACCACACGGATAAATCTATCCAGCCATCCTTATTTTACGCTATTCGTCGCACATCAATGGACACGCGTGCGAGTTCTGATCGAAAACGGTGAGGTACCAAGCAGCGTCACCACGAGCAATGGCCTTGACCGCGGGTGTCGACAGAGGAGAAAAGAGGCGGCCAAGCGTGACGGTCGTGAACTTATTTCCGCAGACAATACACCTTTATGTCACTCGTCTGGTACTTTTGTTCTGCTGCGTGCGACTGCAGCTTGCTGCTCACTAGCCTTTTCTGTGAACATCTACACTCTTAAGAGTCCCCTTGCCTTTGACAGAATTAGAGTTTCCAATACAAACGTATTCTAGCATTTATTTTAAAACAACATGTCAGATTACGGCAAATTTTTGTAATTTCATAAAAAATTCATATACACATATATCTTATAATTGGTTGTAACACTCAAAATATGAACTTGATAGAGAATATAATGTATCATATCATATTTGACTATCAGTATGAAAAACTTCTACACCGTTATATTTTCTTTAAAGTTCATATTTTGACGTCATAAAAGCTACACTACGTTTGTATGGAAAAGTCTAGGGTAAGGGGACTCTTAATAACATCAATTGATAGTGTCCCCGCCTGTACTCAAAAAGTTTTGTTCGGTTTTAGATAAATGTTCACCATGACTGCGAAAGACACAACTGCGGTTGAAAAATCTTCTTAATAAAAATTACACGTATGTTAGTCTTCTCGGTTGCATCATGGTTGCATCCTACAGTACTGCTTTGGAGCCCGGGGTGCTCTTTTCGGATACGCATGTCAATCACCAAGGATGCCGAAAACCGTGCGAGCTTGAGAATAAAAAGCTAGGCTTAAACCATTATTTAGATGTGTTTTACGACCGGCTCCCTGCCTGATGTCCCTCCTTGGGAATGCAGTAGTTCCACGATATTTTTGCGCTTGATCCTTCAGCCGCCTATTACAACGTCCTCAGGAAGAAATAGGCGATGTCCTATTCTAGGCCGTAAACCAGACTGGAAAAATCTAACTAAGCAAGTACGTACGGTTCCGTACGACAGAACACGAAAATATCTATATGATAATAGAACTATTACACAATATTTGTATAGTTTTAATTTACTTGTTGGTTTTACGTTGCCAGAATTTTTAGTTTTCAAATAAATATTTCATGGAATTACTTAGAATGTGAGAACAAAGAACGATATACTCGTATTTTCTTAGACAATATTCAATGTAATATTTTAAGTTAATAATACATAAGAGTCCTGTCCTGAGTCCTGACCAGTGGTCCAACAAGATGTTGAAAAATGCGTCCATCATGCTGATTACCTTCTACAAAACGTACAAAAAATTCACCTAATATTCGTTTTATATCGCAAGTAAAAATCGTATTTACCCTATGTTCCTGAGAAATTTAAGAATATGGACAATAACTTACAAAATAAAATATTTATCCACCTATCTACGAGCAAAATTGCTGCAGGATTGAAAAAAAAACTTCTGTACTTATGCATGAACCAATGAACTCATAAGCATGTATAATTCTGAATCAATAAGCAGTCTCTGGTCAGAACGAGCAGAGCGGATGGGTGTTGAGACCGATTATCATCATCAATTGTGCCCACTTTACACGAGCTTAGTGATACTTGCGCCTTATTTTTAACCATAGAAAAAAAATTTTTATTCTGTCACATAAAAAAATGCACAAATAGAGATACTAACTTACTCTACACAAACAATAAAGCAATACGTAAATAAGGTTTCTTGCCGAAAAGATACACAGCTCAACTATATACTTAGTACTTTGGCAGTCAGCCATACAGCTGATTTTTAGTTGGCCTTGAACTGTTCCATGCTGATCTAGGAGAAAATAAAAACTTACGATGTACCATCTCCTTACGTAGATTATAAAAAAATACAGAATGGGCGATCACTAGTTTATTTCCCTTTTCCAAACTCTATTCACTCAGAGTGGCCTTTGAGTCTTGCGGCTTTAGGCCCTGTCTACCCCGTTAGATTAAAAAGTGATAGTGTATTTGGGGATTACGTTAGTCGTCCAATAGTCCTATTTATATGTCATGCCGTGTTATATGTACCCTACTGTATTCTGAACTGCCAGCAAGCCTTCGACTAATTAAGAAATTTCAACGTCGAGTCATCGTCGAATAAACCGTGCTGTGTGACCAGCGTGACTGTGAGAACTTAGTTTGCTTCGCTTGCATGATTAATTAATAATACTCCGTATTTATTATACGTGATAATTGAAAGTTTTGGAAGTGAAAACTTATTTAGGCGCGTTAGTAATTTTATTTATTTATTTTTTATTTGAGATCGGAGAACACTATTAAACTCGCGACACCTTTACCAACGCCACCTTGTTCAAGTTTTCACTCCTGTCGGCACTTCCGGAGTGCTAGTGTTTTTTTTTATTTAAGCATAATACGAAATGTTACGAGGACAAACTTTGAGAACTTTTAATTTTTATTTAAAGAAGTGTAGGATAATGCGTCGACTGTGGACCTATTGCCATGCGTGACCGATCTTCTTATAATGCTTTTAAACATTTTAAAAACTACAAGGACATAGTAAAAACACTACATACGGCTCATATTACAAACCCTTCTTATTAAATTGAATCGGAGTGGCACTCTAAGTTTAAGTAATGGGCTAAAGTGTTTAGGATTCCCAAGCTAACGGTCAGTTAGTTGTCTATAAATAAATGAACTAACTAATACGCGACTTCTACGATAAACGCTGGAGGAGAAGTAGTATATTTATTGTATCTCCTAGACCAGAATACCAAATTTAAAAAAAAATGAAAATCATCTGTTTAGTAGTAACAATGACCACAGTCAGACATAATACATATCCTATAACTACTTAGAAAACCCATCTTATATATCAAGGGTTATATGTGCTAGCCGCTAAGCTCTTGTGAAGTATCCTTAAAGGAGATCGGCACACCGTCAACAAGGTTTGGAATGCATGTATTAAGGCGGTGTACTCGCTCGGAAGAATTGTTTAGCACTGAGCAAACAGCGGCGATATCCAAAGGATCACTAAGCAGATGATTTCAAGCTTGTAAGCTGTCAATCAAGTGTACGAACACAATGTGTTGTGTATAGCATGCTTGAAAACCGGTGGACGTGGTATTTTATTGTTCAGTATATCTTATGGCTTGCGGGATTTGGGTATACTTGTTTCAACTTATATACAGGATCTCACAAAATATACTTAAACTATTTTAAAGCTCAATTCAGTCTATAGATACTAAACAACTTACCCCGACGAACATATATCGAAATATGAAAAAAAAAATTTGACCTCCCATACAAGTTGACCGCGATTCTATGGAATGCAAAAATTTATTTTTCATCTATCTATAATTTAAGAACTACGTTCTTGTCGGTGGAGTAGTTTCCATGTCTCTCTCTCTTGAGCCATGCTTTTGACCTCCCTATACGACACGGCGTCAATTTTCTCCTTCACTTGATCTATAAATGCTATTTTTGGTCGTCTTCTATTATGTTTTTAATAAATTGATCGTGGCGTAACAGATGACCAAACATCTATCCTCTCCTAAAATCGATTGTTTTCAATAAGTTTCTTTTCTCATTAACTAAATTAAGACTTCTTCATTTATTTTCCATATTCCGGCTATATGCTCCTTGGGAAGGGTTGATCAGTATCATAAACTAATTCTACTCTTAAAATAGTTTCAGTATATTTTGTTGATAGACATTATACACCTCTGCGTTATCAAGAAACGAAAAAAGTCAAGTTTTCCCGTGGATATCGTAGAAGGCGACTTAGGAAATACAAGCTAAACAAAGCTTATAAACACCAATGAGACCTTTCCAACCTGTCTAACCAGCGTGGAGAGTGTAGGCCAAATCCTCTGGCTATTCTGGCTAAGTATGGCTCTGTAGTACAGAGAGGGTCGTACGATTTTCAGCAGTCGAAGAATGTTAACGCCAGCTCGACGAGCCGTCGTCACGATTGTACGATGCTGCCTTTTTTCACGCCGTCCTTGAACTAGCGTCTGAAATTGCGGCATAATGTCTCCACTGCTCTGAGACTTAGTGATATAAATAGGCAATCGACGGAACAGAGGTCAGTTACAACCGGACTTCCTTCCTTGCAGTAACATGAGGGTGCTGGTAGCTATAGGACTCCTGTGCCTCGTGGCGCTATGCGCCGGCCACGGCCACCATCACGAGCATGGCGGCGGCCATCACCACCACGGGCACCATCATCATGATCATGGCGGTCATGACCATAAGGGACATAAGGGACATCATCACCACCATAAAGGTATAATGAGAATTTTAACTAACAAAAAGCCAAGAGGCTATTACAACTTTAGAGAAATTGTTTTCCAAATCTATAGATACTCGTAGTGTCACAGTCTCTTCGTAGAGTAAAAAAAATGTACTGGTTGGTCGAATAGTACAGGGGCACTGTTTCCCCGCCTTGATAATAACATCATACAATTTTAAATTGTTTTATAGATGTAATATTAAAATTGTTAATTAATTAGAAATGTTGATTTTGTACTTTTGTCGATGACTGTTTCACAGAAATCTTTAACAGTGCAAAAAAATACAAGCAATGATTTAAAAAGAAATATTCAACTAAATTAGGGTAAATGTGTCAATAAAACCGCAATAACATTATTTAGTGTTCTTCTAGAAATAATGTGTTAATTCAATTTACTTTATCATTATGGGCAATGAATATGAAAGCTAATAAATGAAATACTAAACCATTTTAACCCTGCGAGTGTTACTATCGTCCTTAGGTTTTTCTACCCCGTAAAGGTTAAAGATACCCTACTTACGTGCCATTTGGCATATAGGATAAAAAAGCCATAATAAATAACTCAATCCAGGCGACCACGGACACCATGGCAAGCATCACCACGGCGAGCATCACCACGAGCACGGCGGCGGCCACAAGAAGCACTGGGATGAGCACGACGATCACGGCGAGCACCATGAACACGGCCACCACCACAAGGGCGGCAAGCATGGTCACCATGAACATCATGACAAGGTACATATTACTTAGCATATAATAATTTTAAACAAAAAAAAGCGACTACAATTTTTAGTCTTCTTTATGGGTCACCCAAACTGACTTTCTGAATGCAAATGCTTGATGTATTGACAAAAACATTACAATCACTTATGTGTGAATAGAATATTTGTCAACAATGGGACCAATTTGCAAGTATACGCTTTCAAACAAAAAAGCGGCCAAGTGCAAGTCGGACTCGCCCATGAAGGTTTCCGGAGCAGCAAGTAACATAATATAAAAGTTCTAAAGGTAAATTGCGGTTTACGATTTATGACGTATTAAAAAATAACTATCTATGATACCGAGACCGCTATAGTTTTAATTGAAAGTACATACTTTGAGGTATACACCACATTTTTTTCAGAATTATTTTAGTAATATTTCAAAAGTTACGGTGGGGGGACACCTCAAATTTTAACTTTTTGCTGTATGGGACGGGCTAAAAAAAAATTTTTTTCATAATTTTAAAAACTAACTTTTGGAACTTCAATATCTATTTTTCCACTAATTATTGTGACAATCGGTGCAGTAGCGGCGGAGTACGATCCCGGACGGACAGACAGACGGACGGACGGACGGATGGACATGACGAAACTATAAGGGTTATGGACTACGGAACCCTAAAAAAGAATTTTCTAAATCGCTTCGAAAATGGAGATATTATTGGAGAACATAAATAAAAAACCATGTACTATACGTTCGAATTGAGAAGTTTCCCTTTTTTTAAGTTGTTTAAAAAATGAAGGGATACGGAAAAAAGTCGAGTTTTTACGTTATTTAAGACATACATGTACTACATATTTACATTTGTCTACGTCATCCAGACCAGCATGGAAGTTTAAATAAATAATACAGACAAATCACACTGACTGAGTAGCCCCAAAGTAAGTTTAAACTTGTTATTTAAGGGATATTACCTCAACGATACTATATTTAATAAAAAAATACATATATAGATAAACATCCAAGACCAGGTCAATCTGAAAAAGATCATATTTCATCTTGACCTGCCGGGGATCGAACCCGGGACCTCCGGTGTGACAGCCTGGTATGATGATTACTAGGCCACAGAGGTCGCCATAAAGATAAAGCGAAGTATATTTAATAATGTCCGGTCGTTACAGGGAGAGCACACCGATGGCTACCACAAGAAGTACCACAAGGACCACTTCCACAAGGACCACCACTTCCACGACGGACACCATGTGGACGGCAAGCACCACAAGCACGATCATCACCACCACCACCATCACGACGACGGCGGCCACCACAAGAAGGGCGGTCACCACCACTCCGGACACCACGAAGGTAAGTTTTCACTGCGATTATAAAATACTTGAAAAAAGTATGCCAAATACTGTTTGTCTACAAGAAAGACTGGTATTTAGTAATACCCGTGTGGTTCCCGCAAGAGTGGAATAGAACCACTTCAAGTCTTCCCTTGGATGTAGTAGAAAGCGACTTAGAAAACACAAGCTAAACAAAGCTTAATATACATCTCGTCTGGCCAGCGTGGAGAGTGTAGGCCAAATCCTCTGACTGCTCTGCTCTTTTTCACGTGCCTTACAATAAAAATGTAATTATCCCTAGGTCACCACGGGCACCACGGACATCACGACAAGGGCCACCACGATGAGGGTCACCACGGCCATCACGGACACCACGGACACGACGAACACCACCACGGTCACCACGACCACGGCAAGAAGGGCGGCCATGAGGACCACAAGCACTGGGGATTCCACCACGGCAAGCATTAAGCTAGCCGAAGTACCTTGCCAAATGTTAATGAATGTTGTTATTGTTTTTGTTGTTACTTTTGTACCAAGTAAATAATTTTCTATACCTATTTTTTTACTCCCTTAACTTATCACCATTATTATCATCAACAGGTCTTTTTTGTCTCCACTGTAAGAGCACGACCCTTTCTGTACTACCAGAGCTATACTTAGCCAGGGCAGCCAGAGGATTTGGCCTACACTCTCCACGCTAGCCAGACGGGTTGGAGAGGTCTCATTAATGTTTATAAGCTTTGTTTATTTCTTAAAAATGAAAATATGTAATGAAAAAATCCGCCACGAGTGGGATTCGAACCCACTTATTTAGCTTTTTGTTTATTTAGCTTGTGTTTCCTAAGTCACCTTCTACGACATCCACGGGGAGACTTGGAGTGGTCTTATTCTACTGTGCCGGGAACCACACGGCAACCTTAACTTATACATATCTCAAATACACCATTCGAGAGAATAGATCAACCGATTTTAATGATATTTTAGTTAGGTACTTAATTTTGTATAAAACATGATTCATAACAAAGGTTATAAAGTTACTAAAACTATTTTAAGAATAAATTCAGTTCATGATACTGAACAACTTTCCCCAAGGAACATATATATAGATAGTGTAAGTAATAATAATAAATAAACAATATATCGTTATATGAAAAATAATCTTCAGCCTTTCCGAGTTTGTAAGGAAAACAAAAAAATATTTTTTATATTGCGATATGTTTCTTTGAGAAAGTTGTTCAGTATCATTAGTATTTTTTTTACTTTATCTTATTTTTAGTACATAGTAGTAACTTTATCTATTGAACAACTAATTAGTCTGATAGCCACCAAGGATAGCCGCGACTGTGAGCTTACCTCCAGTCATACTCTTCTTCTTATTTCGTCATATAGGTCTAAATTCATGACCGATTCTTTTACTCTCCAAATTACGCGACTCTGGGATGTCTTACCTGACGACATCAAAAGTATCTCAAATAGCATGGCCAAAAAGATATATTTCTAAAAGAAAAAAGTCCCACGCCTATCTGGTTTGTTGCAACAGGACCAGTGTTTATTCTAACGTTTGCAGTATGTATATATGAATATAATATATGTATAAATAGTACTATCTTTCATGGATGTATATATGTATAGGTTTTAGACTGCCTCCGTGGTCCAGTGGTCAAGGCATTTGCCTTGTGATAGTGGATTCAAATCCCACTAGGAAGCATACTTTGTGAAAAGTTGTTTCCAGTCTGGTTAGGATATTGCAGGCTTGAATCAACTGATTATCCGAAAAGAAGGATGATTCCGTTCTTCGAAAGTGAAGCTGTGGGTCCTGAACACCATCGAGCGTTTGTTTAAACCTATCCTAGGATTTGTTCTGGTCTACCCTTTGGGTTACGGAGTTCGGACGGCTGTCGCGATGTGTAAAAACCAGTAACCTCGCCATATTACCTAGGTTAGGTAGCGGAACCCGGGCTCTGAAGCGTTACCGCTGAGGATGCAATCGTCGGATGATAATGATGTGGTTTTAAATTTCGAATGCATTCTTAGTACTTAATAAACTTACTAAGCTCTATCACAGAGTAATAATATACTACGTAAAAGCTTCATCAAGATTGGAGTCACAAAGAATATTACTAATGTATGCACAAACATCACGTTGATGTCTTCTTTAACACGTAGCTGTATGCTACGAGACTCGTAGCATTTGCTCCGAACTTTTAAAGAAGCTTCAAAAAGAAGAAGGTTCTCAATTCGAATATGTTATTTTGTTACTATTTTTATGTCTGTTCCTCAATAACGTATGCTTATTTAGTTTTTTTTATTTCAAAGGGTACACGTGCAAGTTCCCGTTGTCACCAGGTTAAAATCTGATTATGGACTCTTTGAGAAATCGAGGGAACTCAAATATTCTATGCACTATTTTGATGATGTTTTCTGCATTCAGAAAATGTGTTCGTGAAGTGGAACTGATGAAGAACAGAAATTGAAGTCACTTTTTTGTTAAAAATTATCAAATACCGGATTGGAATGGTCCAGAACGATATTAAATTAACGTGATGATTGATAACATGATGTATAATTCCTTTACATCTACTTCTTCGTTTCACAGCGACTGCGAGCTACAGCAACTGTGAAACTATGTCTAGCGCCCCAAGTGTGTCTTTGCTTTAGGATCGGTACAAATGTAAAACCAGCCTTAGGGTGGTAGGCGGCGAATCCACTGCACCGCGAACCGTCGCGAAGCGCGGTTCGCGGTGCAGTGGACAGGTCAGACACACTGACGCTCCCGCGCATTGACGCGTTTTCAGTGTGTTGGACTATGCGTGTTTTCTATACAAACTGAGATACATACTTACAATGTTCAAATCTGCCGCCCCATGCTCCGCGACGATACGCGGTGCAGTATGATCACCGCCTTAGAACTGCAGGCTAGTTGACCGTTCAGGTCCATAATGTCCCTTTCCCAAAATGTCCCCTGGTTTCAAAATGTCCCTTTCCAATATCCCCTTCCCAAAATGTCTCTTCACCAAAATGTCCCGTTCCTAAAATGTCCCCGCCCCAAATATCCGTCCCAGTGACGGATTTGCAGTCCTAGCCGCTCTAGGCCCTTAGGTCCTTTTTCAACACCCATCATATAGATTAGATACACAATTAATGAATTTACTTTATGGCCCGTTTAAAGTGGCCACAAAAGTGGGCCACTTTTAATTGATTCAGAAAATTGGTAAACGTTAACTAAAAGCTGCCAGTTTATATTTTCCGAGGCCTGAGGGATGGTTGGACATTTAAAGAAAACATTTAGAACGGTTTTAGGTTTTGTTTATTAATAAATGTTTTACAACGTGTTACAAAACTCGTCTGCTCACTTATTCAAATTCATTTATTAAAACTTTGTGTCAATGCAAATCGTGCCAAAAACAAAAATAATTTTTGGCACGATTTGCCGCCCTTCATATCTGGCCGCCCTAGGCCCGAGCCTACTGGGCCTTAGGGCAAATCCGCCACTGTCCCTACCTAACAATATTATTAAAAAACTAATGACCCGCTTAGACTTCACACGGGTAGCTAAACCGGCTACTAGGTGGAGTATTATAATTTTCAAAACTAGCTGTTTGATAGGGGATGGATTTTAGAAATCCGGAATATATATGTGTAAGATTATTTGTATTTAGGAGCTATAGTAACAAATTCCATGGAAATTGGAGCAATTTTAAATATTTTCCAAATCAAATCTAGTAATTGAAATTTGACCCTCTTGACTGACTTGTCGAGGGGCGAGAGCGGCCGAACACACACGCATTGACGTGCGCACGGATGTATAGTTTTGTTTGTAGTAGTGTAGGCATAAATGATACTCCGCTTCTATGAAGTGCCATACCTGTGGTTTCGGTATGTCCGTCTGTCCGTCCGCGGCGTAACTCAGAGATTATCAGTACTAGAAAGCTATGCTGACAAGTGGTAAAATAAAATGTTGTTTTTTTTTAAGGCAACTCCCCAACTTTTGGCAACTTTTATACCTAAAGTGGAGATGACATTTTTTCGCGTTTACCCTACAGTAAGGGTATCGTTATAGTTAGGTATTTTAAAGCCATTAAGGGTTTGGAATGACAACTTTTCGATTTAGTGGCCCGTTTTCGGGCCCCATCAAAAAGCTTAACTGTTGGCTTGAAAAATAAAAAATAAATCGTGCTAGTAGTGTATGTACTTACTAAACTTTAAACAAAAAAACTATGCGGCTAAGCTAGCTTTGTTAATTTAAGGGTCACAGCCGCCTTAACATATCACATAATTTAAAAAAAAATACGGATTTAGACAAAAAAAAATTTTTGGCTCATGAGGATTATTAAAAAAGCGGCCAAGTGCGAGTCAGACTCGCCCATGAAGGGTTCCGTAGCAGCAAGTAACATAATATAAAAGTTCTAAAGGTAAATTGCGGTTTACGATTTATGACGTATTAAAAAATAACTATCTATGATACCGAGACCGCTATAGTTTTAATTGAAAGTACATACTTTGATGTATATACCACATTTTTTTCAGAATTATTTTAGTAATATTTCAAAAGTTGCGGTGGCGACACCTCAAATTTTAACTTTGTATTAGATTATCTCAAGACTGGGGGGTTTGGTCTACATAGTTTCAAAGCAGTTTTTGTTGCATTTTAAAAGACCTTTCCAACGATACCCCACACGTTGGAGTTAGTCCAATTTAATTTTTAAAATAATTTAAATTCACTTTTCGTTGTATGGGAAAAAAAATCATTTTTTCATAATTTTAAAAACTGACTTTTGGAACTTCAATACCTATCTCTCCACCAATTTTCGTGACAATCGGTGCAGTCGCGGCGGAGTACGAGCCCAGACGGACAGACAGACGGACGGACGGATGGACGGACATGACGAAACTATAAGGGTTCCTTCCTTGTGGACTACGGAACCCTAAAAATATTATAAGGAGATTATTAAAAAATCTTGTACACTTACGTATTTTTTCTTCCCTGGTTAGCAAATAATGACAAAAATACAGCGCACTTAAATTTCCTATGACGTCACGAATTCACGATCTGGGAGCGAAAGTTGTCTGTATGTTTGTAAATTTTTACTTCTTCGAAAAACCGAAAAATTTAGGTCCATTATTTTTGGGTAATCTAACTGACAAACTTGACAAATTTGTAATATCTTTATTGTACTTTGAACACATAATTAAAGACAAAAACAACAGATAGAGTAACTTGACAATGGCGGACTTGTCCCATAATGGAATCTCTTCCAGTCTTATAAGTATAGTTTTCGTAATAAAGTGTAAATTACACTATAACTGTTTTTTTTAAAATAAATATTGACTGTTAACAAGGTGTCTAACAAGGAGTTTTATTTTACTACTCATCCTGATTTGCCACGAAAATCCTGAAGTTTCTGTATTCTATATAAAATTACTTGGATCCCGCAAATTCATATTTTGAAGTTAGCAAACATAGCTGTCAGGTATGAAATGAAAGGCTTCACGATGAAATGTCCCCGACCTTGCTAGTCGTGACCACGCGTTACGCGCCCTTGGAAAATTCACGGTTAGGTTTCGGTAATACCACAGAGTAATAATATACTACGTATAATAGAGATACATGGAGACTGAGGCCTTTCTCAAGTCTTAATTGCTAATTATTAGATAATATATAATAATTTTCGAAAAAGCTTATATAATATATGTATATTATATCATACACACTTACACTCACACACACACACACATACACACAGATACACAAACACACACACACACACACACACACACACACACACACACACACACACACACACACACACACACACACACACACACACACACACACACACACACACACACACATAGAAATGAATAAACTATTTTGATTTTGATTTGAATAGTACAAGAACATTCCCTATCTTTATATACAGGGCCTATATAACAAAATATGCTGAACCTATCTTAAGGGTAAATTCAGTCCATGATACTAAACAACTTTCCACATGGAACATTTATTAAAATACAAAAAAAATTGATCTCCCATACAAGTTCCCATACAAGATCAGCTGATTCGAGTTACAATGGGATACATTTTTTTACGTTTCTTGGGGAAAGTTGTTCAGTATCATGTACAGAATCTATGCTTTTGTTAGACGATATCCCAATCCTAACTAATATTATAAATGCAAAAGTGAGTTTGGTTATTTTTTTGTTTGTATGTTTGTTACCTCTTCATGTTTTATCTACTGAACCAATTTCTTGAAAATTCGCATACACGTAATTAGGAGTACAGAGAAGGACATTGGGTACCTTTCATCCCGGAAAAATGTAATGTTCCCGTGGGATACGCAAGCGAAGCCGCGTGTGAAAGCTAGTATATTATAATTCTTCTGTCCAAGTGTTGGTCATCTAAGTAAGGGTAGAATCAATCCTAGGAATAGTTCACAAACGCTAGATGGCGTTCAAGACCCGCAGCTTTGCGTGCCTTTCGAGGCACGTAATCATCTTTCTTTTCGGATCATCAGGTGATTTAAGCCTGCAATATTCTAATCAGACTGGAAACAACTTTTCACAAAGTATGCTTCCTAGTGGGATTTGAACCTACTACCTCCGAATCATAGGGCAAACACCTTGTCAACTGGACTAAGGAGGCATTCAATAGGTACTATCATACTCTTATATGAAATTATGTATTGGTGTTATACGAATAGTAATGAATAGATAATTAAAATATCTCTGTATAAATATAGTTTTTTGAATAAAGCAATCAAATGTTGAATAGTTGAAAGCCATATAACGGCTGATATAACGATAAATCTGAACTAACATACGCACACACACCACGTCTGTCCCTAATGGGGCAGACAGAGCTTTTTGGGTCTTGCGGCTCTAAGCAGACGGAGCCCAGAGCCGCAAGAAACAATGGCCACTTTTAACGTGATGGTGGGCGAGAAGGTTTTTCTGTTCTCTTAAACCTGAACTCTGAATTCCTCCGATAATGACATTATTGTTTACCTGCTGCGTCAAAAAAAACTGCACTACACATTTTTTGCTCAGAGCTTTTTGCTCCACTTTAAAATTTTGTAACATAAGTCAGCGTAACAGTTTCACAGCGCTACCGGACAGAGGTCATAATAAAAAAAACTGTTTACATTAATGTTTGTTTAGGCCTAAGATAAAGGAATGTCGCAATGTGCAGCCGCTAATTAGGCGGAACGCGTGATAGCCGTTTCGCTCCGTCCTTGCGCGGTGGTTTCACCAGCAAGCTTGCAACTTTAATTGATATAAATGCTGTACCTGTCTGCCATAGAGCCATTGCACTCCCAGATCCCAAACCTTACACAAGCAGGCACACAAGAGGACGCCATGAGGACGCTCGTCCCCCTTCTCGCTTTCGGATGCCTCGTGGTGGCGTGTGCTGCCCGAGAAATCGGCGCCTCTGACTTAGAGACCGCTGCGAGCCATCATAAGGGTCACCACCATGAAGAGGGGGGCGGCAAGGAGCACCATGCGCACCACCATCACGAACACGGCGGGGGCGGCCACAAAGGACACAAGGGCCATCACCATCACCACAAAGGGGACCACGGCGAGCATCACAGTCACCACCACAAAGGCCATCACCACGAGCACGGGGGCGGCCACAAGAAGCACTGGGACGAAGATGACCACCACGGACACCACCACGAGCACGGGCACCACCACAAAGGAGGCAAACACCACCACAAAAAACACCACGATAAAGGCGAAGAGACCGAGGGATACCATAAGAAATACCATAAAGACGAGTACCACAAGGACCACCACTTCTACGACGACCACCACAAGGAAGGCAAGCACCACAAGCATGGGCACCACCACGGGCATCACGAGCACCACGGCGGGCACCATAAAAAGGGAGGACACCATCACTCCGGCCATCACGAGGGTCACCACAAGCACCACGGCCACCACGACAAAGGCCACCACGACGAGGACCACAAAGGCTGGAAGGGGCACCACGGCCACGAGGAGCATCACCACGACCACCACGACCACGGCAAGAAGGGCGGCCACGAGGACCATAAGCACTGGGGATTCCACCACGGCGGTGGCAAGCACTGATTTTATCCTTAAGACGATTGTTACCTACCTGTTGTTTGTTATACGCTGTAAATAAAGACTTAGTATTTATGTCACTTTTTCATGTTTACTATATACTTACTAACCTATCAACCGTGCAGACGGTCCACCTGCCCCCGTAGCATGGCACGGGCGACAGCATTTATCGAGAGCTATCTCTATCTTTATCTCGCTCTATGTAATAATATCAAACAAGATGGCACTAGTCCATCGCGCGAAATAAACTTTATCTGGGTTTATCAACGGTGTAGACATATAAGTAACAATAATACAGCAATATTGTTACTAAGCTAAGTTAACTTTGTACAGCAGTTTTCTTTGCATTTGTAGAGAAAAACTTCGTAAAGTTTAACCCTCTCCATGCTGGCTTTCCATGCTGAACACAACGTATAATCGCAGTTGCCTACGTCCACAAACAAAAATAGGTTATGTGACTGTAGAGAAATATCACCAGTACCTATTTCAATGATTTATCCATTCATATTTTATTTACTAACACATGGTATAAATTATTATTGAATTTTTACCGTTACTTCTGTTTATTAAACAACGTTTATTTATTTAACCATACATATGTATATGTATGTATATATGTATACATAATATATATTTTTATACTATCTTGAGTAAAGAAGCAGTGTCTTTATAAATTAAATATTAAACGGGCCAACTACAGGGACCAACATTCGCCCTGATGATGGTCTCCTGATGACATTGAACCCTGGTAGATCCAAGCTGACTCTATACGTGAGTAACCCATGAATATATTTATAATTCCTTCAAGCTTTGCCAATTTATCACTTTTTGACTGCATCATATCCATGACTTACCAAACCATTGACAAGCTTTTGTAAATTGCAAAAAACGGTAGATGCAAGACTGGCTTGTCAACAAGCGTTCATTAATTTATATTAATACAATGAACTGTGTCAAGTACTAGAAATCAATCAGAGAAAAACTGATATATAAATGAATCAGCGAAGCCTATTACGGGCGCTGTGACGGAACTAATTGCTTGACCGTAACCCGATGTCGACATTCGTCCAGAAATCTGAGATTGCAAGAGCTCGCTGTAACCGTCCGCGGACGACAGCGCTTTATCTATAAATTGCAGACAGCGCTGGTCTTTAGACACTGCTCTCGAAACTCCCCAGCTACACGGCCAGCACAGTGACACAAGTGAGTAGCTGTATATATCTTATCACGTCTTTATCTCTTACGGGGTAGTCTGTTAGAGGTGCCACAACGCCCGGGCACAGAAGTCAGTAGAGTAACATATAGAACGGAATCTCCTAAGGTACCTACGCGCAATATGCGTCCCCTCCCCGTCCCCCGTTCTTGTGCCGCCGTGCAGTGTGTGTTCGCCCGCTCTCGCTCGTAGACAAGGCGAGAACGGGGCAGAGGTGCGGAGACGGGGAGGGGACGCATATTGAGCGTACCTTAGGAGATTCCGTTCTGTATTTTACTCTTACTGTCTACGGCGCCACAATCAAGTTAGCGGGCGGCCATTTCAAGTTTGCAGAAACTACGGCGGCGTAGGTACTTACTTATACAGAGTAGCTAACAAAATATACTAAAACTATTTTAAGGCTGAATTCAGTCTATGATACTGAACAACTTTTCCCAAGAAACATATATCCAAATATAAAAAATATTTTTTATCACCCATTCGCACACAAGTTGACCGATCAGCTGATCGGAATTTCTATGGAAAGCTTTTTTTTTTTTTTCGATAGGTATCTGTTCGTTGCGGAAAGTTGTATAGTATCATGGACTGAATCTACCCTTATAATAGTAGAACAGTATATTTTGTTATACGTTACAGAGGTATATAACATTATATGTTTGCCTTTGAGTAGATTATAGCCTCCTTCCAAGTCATGAACGGGTGTCTGTAGGGACTGGTCAGCTCGGCTCCGTTTTTTAAGACTACTCAGTGTATTTTATTTCTGCAAATTGGATTTGGCACTCATTCGCAAGCTTTACATATTATGTTGTGATAACATTGTATTAGGCATAAAATCTTTGTAAACTGACAAAGCCCTTCTGGCGCGTAGGCGACCAATACTGTGTAAATGTAAATGAGTTTCTTTCGGCGTTTCTTCTCAGCAGTGGTCGTTGCGAAACGCAAGTATCGGTAGCTTATATCGGTATATCTTACCGATAATATATATTATATATATATTATCGGTATACAAAGAAAAAAATAATTTACATAAAAAATAAATATGTACACGTAATGTACACTAAAATTATTGACGTGTAAAAGTGCCTGCAAAGGCCTAATTACTGAATAAATATTTGATTCTGACTTAGTTGGAAATGGCATATTATTACTCTATGGTGACTGTTTTCATCACTTCGGCAAACGCTACACTACACCTGCTTTGGTATAGGTTTGGCATAGGTATCCCTTTCTTGATTAAATTACTAAACTTATTTGTTTTCTTTTTCCAGAAACATGAGGCTCTTACTACTTATAGAGTTGTTAGCTTGTGCTCTAGTAACAACGCGGGCTCGGAATATTGGCAAAAAGGGCGAGACGGGAGTGAAACTAGTGGCCATAGCCGCGCCCGGAACCGACCTGACGGCGGCCGGGAGCGCGCACGACCAGGCCACCGCCGGCACTGAGCACGCCAAGGCCAAGGACAGCCACCACGAGCAGGGCGGCGGCCACGAGCACCACGCACACCACCACAAGGAGGACGGCGAGAAGGGAGACAAGGGCTACAAGTCCCACCACCACCACGACAAGGGCGAGCACGGCCATCACGAAAAGCACCACCACGAGGGTCATCACGACGAGCACGGAGGTCACAAGAAGAAGCACCACGACGAGCACGACCATCACGGCGAGCACCACGAAGCCGCGCACGGCCACAAAGGTGGCAAATTTGGCCATAAGAAAGGTCACAAGAAAGGCTCAAAAACCACCGGTTTCCACCACAAATCACATAAGGATGAGTACCACAAGGAGCACAAATTCTATGACGACTTCCACAAGGGAGGACACCACCACAAGCACGGCGACTTCCACGGCCAACACGACAAGAAAGGTGGGCACCACAAGAAGGGCGGACACCACGAGAAGGGCCACCACGAGAAACACCACGGCAAGAAAGGCCACCACGACAAGGGCCACTTCGACGAAGACCACAAAGGGCACAAGGGCCACCATGGGCACGAGGAGCACTTTGCGCACCACGAGGACCACGGCAAGAAGGGCGGCCACGCCAGCGGCAAGGAACACGGCTACAGCCACCACAAGAAAGACTAACCGCAGCCATAGGTACCCGTATGCAGTCAGAAGTTATTTGTTGTCATTCTTGTTATTTGGTCATTACGTTTGTCTGAGAGTCATTTTTAATAGTAAGATTTGTCGTAAGTCCTTATTTAATTGAAAATTAGATAAGTTAAGTAGGGGCAAGTTGTTGATTTTTATTTAAATATGCGAGACTTTTTATAAAACGCCATTCATAAAAAAAATGTTTTATTTTTGATTAAGCTACTAACTTAGTAAGTTTATTATGGTACAAGTTCGTAGCCGACTGCAGACAGCAGCGGCAGACGACGACGCGTTGAACGCTTAGGTACCTATTTCGTAAAAGAATTAGAAATACATAAATTAGGTATCAAAACATTGCTATTTTTTTTTGTGTTGGGAGTAAAAAAGTTGTTTCATCAACAGCTTTCAGGTACCCACTGCTGGGCATAAGCCTCCCTTTGTTTGCGCCAAAAAAGTTGTTTGATACAATAAAAAGCAGACTTCAATTTCTGGTCTTCATCAGTTCCATTTCACCAAATCACACTTTCTGACAAAAACTAGAATATTTGGATCATCTTTCTTTTCGGATCATCAGGTGATTCAAGCCTGCAATATTCTAACCAGACTGGAAACAACTTTTCACAAAGTATGCTTCCCAGTGGGATTTGAACCCACGACCTCCGGATCACAAGGCAAACGCCTTGACCACTTGACCACGGAGGCAGTCATCACCGCAACCACGCAACAGCTAGTACATGAATAAAACTAAAATTTATTTATTTTAAGAATACCTTTATTAAGCATATAATTTTAAAAAAAGGAGTTTATATCAGAGCCATCAGGGGCGCTAAGTGTTCGAACTCGATCTTCTCTGTAATATTCTTCGTCTTGATGTTCTCATCCTGGTTGGCGACGAAGATAAGGTTGCCTTCGTCCCTCCACCCGTACTTCTTCACCCAATGTTTCAAGGTCACGTCTAAAACAAAACAAAAAAACGGGTCAAGTGCGAGTCGGACTCGTACATAAAGGGTTACGTACCTCTGTAAAATTGGCTATGGCAATTTATTATCCTGTAAAAATTTCAAGTACTTATCTAGTTAATGCCATTATAAAGATCCGAGTAAAAAACGCTGAAAGAACACGTTTCTTGTATGACGACCCCCTTTAATTTTCAACTTTATTTTATTTAAATTTTTATAATTCTTAGGCTATGTTTTAATAAACTGGTCAAGTGCGAGTTAAACTCGCGTGAAGAGGGTTCCGTACTTCTCATAGGTTTTCCTGTAATATACAAGCAATGAACTATATTTTGTATTTTTTTCGAAATTTTAGGCTTAGTAGTTTCGGAGATCAGGGGAGGAATGGTCAATTTTCATCTTTTTTCATGAATAAAATCAAAACTGTTCATTTTAAAATAATAACAAAAATATATTTGAGATCCTCATAACGAGCCCTTTCATTTGATATATGACACAATAAGGTTTGCAAAACTTTTTTTTTTAATTTCCTAATTTGTCCCCCGAAAATGACCTTTATTTAAAAAAACTATTTATTTACTTTGCACACCTGTGTTTGGGTCATAGGATTACACCATCGTACCAAATTTCACCTGATTTGCTCCAGTAGATTCAGAGCAAATTAGCTGTGACAGACGGACGGACAGACAGACGCACGAGTAATCCTATAAGGGTTCCGTTTTTTTATTTTTTGTACGGAACCCTAAAAGCATATAATATAACATAAAATATAATACATACTACAAAATATAAACATTTACAAAAACATAACCTACCGGCTGCAAAGATAGAAGTGGATAGTGTCCAGGATGCCTTCTGAATCTGACCCTTGACCCTAGATAATTATATCTTGGATGTAGTAGACATTGACTACATTTTAAATTAGTTAATCAAAACTTTTAAGTCTTTGATCAACTAATTTATGATGTAGTCAATGTCTACACAACATAAAACATGTCTTAAATATCCATGATATAATGATCTTGGTTAATAATGAAACACTTTTATAAAAATGAGACACATTTTTAAAAATGCTTGATTGTGCGAGCAAGCAGTAGTGGATTTGCCCTAAGGCCCAGGGGCCTATACATATCTATGAAGGGCGGCAAATTGTGCCAAAAAAAACATTTTTTTCGCCACGATTTACATTGGCATGAAGATTTAATAAATGATTTTGCTGCACTTAAGTGCAGACAAGTTTTGAAACACATTGTAAAACATATTTTAATAAAAAAAACCTAAAACCGTTCTAAATGTCCAATCATCCCTCTGGCCTTGGAAAATATTATAAACTAGCAGCTTTTAGTTAACCTTTACCAATTTTCTGAATCAATTAAAAGTAGCCCACTTTTGTAGCCACTTTAAACTGGCCATAAAGTAAATTCATTAATTATGTATCTTGTCTATATGATGGGTGCTATGAAAGGGGCGGCACATGGCCTGGGACCTAGAGCGGCTAGGACTGCAAATCCGCCACTGCGAGCGAGACAGCCAACCAAGTGTAAAATGCCTCTTAATGTAAAAAATAACTTCAAAATATTCTCACCGTCAATTCCACCCAACAAATTGGCTAGATTATTCTTTTCAATTGTTTGGAATGTGATGCCTACGACATGGCACACAAACTTGCGGATGGAGTCATGAAAGCCAACAATACGGTTGCACAGTTCGGGCATCTGGTGCACTCTGTTCCAAAACTGGGCAAAATCACACTGCTCCAGGATGTCTGCCAGATATTTTATTTGAGATATTGTTTCATTTTCCACCTAAAAATTTTAGAGAAATTATTAGTTTATTTTATTTTTCTCCTATTAAGGCCGTACCTGAATTTTCCGGGGTCCAGTGCTGCCCCCATTTAAAATAAATCATTTCAAAGAAAACGGAGACATTATTTAAAATTTTGCAACTACCAAGTCCTAGATAACCCTTCAAAGTATTTTATGACCTACTGTTTACAGTTTAAAGTGAGAACGTTAAGCTTTACTACGCACATTTGCGAAAAACGGCCACTTTTAGCAAATGTGCGTAGTAAAGCTTAACATTCTCATTATAAACTATAAACAATAGTTCATAAAATACTTTGAAGGTTTATCTAGGACTTGGTAGTAGCAAAATTTTAAATAATGTCTCGTGTTTTCTTTGAAATGATTTATTTAAAATGGGGACAGCACTGGACCCCGGAAAATTCAGGTACGGCCTTAAGTACATCTTTTCTTCCATGCTAGATTGGTAGAAAAGAAAATGGAAATTGTACCAGCTGCTTCTCTTCTTGTGCAGATCTGAGAATATGGGCAAAAATCTTGAGAAATCACATCAATAGGGTTAGGGTATAAAGTTAACAACCCATCACTATTTTGATTTCCATTTTTAACAGCATATTAATAATCACACTGAAAGTGTGTTTAGGTCTTGTTATGACCTTAGGGTCCTAGGCTGTCTGTGCAAGAGATGTAAATTGCTGTGTGGTTGAGTCGTCTACTTTTAATAAAATGTTGCAAAGCTCATTTTGGGTTCCAAGGCTTGTAAATAACTATTATTTAGAGGCTCAGTTTAGAGGTAACTTGGAATTGAATTACTAATTATGAAGTTATATTTCTTATTACTGACTTATTACACACAGTAATGGAGCTTTTAGTACCATATTCAATTTTTATTTTATATTTATTATAGGAGGACTTTTTCTGATTTTTCATTTATGTATGGATCTAGCATCTTACTAAGGATACGAAACTTACCACAGATTCGAGTAACAAACATTTGCATAGAGTAAAGTCTGTGTGAGGGTAATTAGTGAGAGCTTTCAACAGGATCTGGCAAGTAATGTCTGCATTGAACTTCTCTGGATTAAACTGGTACAGCTTCAGCACAGCTAGGTTGGCCTCCAGGTCATAGGTGTTTTCCCGGGACTGCGCTTCCACATATTTCTCCAGAGTTTGAAGATTTGCCGGGTTATATCTAGCAAAGTAGCACAAATCATTAGGGATTTAGGTTATACTTTTTGTTGTACATTTGTGTTGGAACTTAACCATGTTTTTACCTTTCTATGCTTTTCAATATAGTAGCAACAGTTTGCTTCATCGTTTCGGCCATTGTGATACGGAATTTGTTTTAAATCAAGTAGAAAGATATTCTTTATAATAATTTGTGAACCAAAGCAAAGCACCAAAGCAAAGTTGCGTGGCTATGACAGTTGACAGGTGGCTCCTCGATTCTAAATATGTCAAATGTCAATGTCAGTCCAACATAACATTCCGTTTCTTAATTACGTTTTGGCTAGGCAATGGAATCGCCATATTTTCGAGCAATACAGGCATAGTACAGCCACACTCCACAGCTTCGTACAGCGTGCGTGATACCTACGTTTTTTTTGTAGCAACAGCAACAGATTTCTTCAAAGATGATTTCTTACTTCGTTTCGTAGCAGTTTAGCAGTCTGCCTCTCAGGTCTGCCTGCCTGCTAAGCGTTGTCATGTCATGTCTGCATGACACACGCGCCGCTGCCGCGCTGGCGTCGCCGCGGCAACGGCAGTGGCCGTGTGCCGTGTAAACGTACATACATCATCTCTTTTTACACAGACCGACTGCCGTCTGACCTCAACCCAAAGGGTAGACCAAAACCAATCCTAGGGATAGGTAAAAACGCTAGATGGCTTTCGCGACCAACAGCTTTACGTGCCTTCCGAAGAACGGAATCATCTTTCTTTTCGGATAATCAGGTGATTCAAGCCTGCAATATCCTAACCAGACTAGAAACAATTTTCTACAAAGTATGCTTCCCAGTGGGATTTGATTGAACCCACAACCTCTGGATCACAAGGTAAACGTCTTGACCACTGAGGCAGTGTAAACGTACATACTTTAATAAGTTAATAATACAAAATATAAGTGCGCAAAGCCGCAGCGGCGGCGGAACCGCTACTGCACCAGCATACCTACACACGTGCTACAGTCTGCAGCACGTGTGTAAAGCGACGGACCGCCGAGCGCCGTCTGAGGGAGTAACAGCTGCAAAGCCCAAAGCCTGCAAATGCTGCAATGCATCACCTGCAGCTGTATTACTTCAGTCAGTTCACACCGAGACCGAGACTGAGGCGTTGCATCAATTCGCATCTTAAGAGATAAAAAAAATGTTATCCCGCTTTTTGTGTCAGGTAAATGAAGGTACTTACTTAATTAATTACTAAAAAAACAGAGGGGTGTGATAAGTTTGACGTGTCTTTATGATCAAAGAGCTTTGAACCAATGTGTTTTCTCACGTCTATAAAGGAAGAAGGGAAACTAGATGAATATTTACAGGAATACATTGAAACAATCATTGGGAATGATATCTTTATAAATCCTTAAGAAAATAACTTACTACTAATGCAAACAAATAACACAACATCACATTCACTGTTTCTTGAAACTTTTGAGTATAGGATAAATATTATCGAAGGCTTCGTATATTTCTTGCCGCACTTTGGCTCCAGTCAGCACAACCTTCCCAGACACAAATATTAACAACACTATCCTGGGCTTGACCATTCTGTAAATGAGTCCGGGAAACAACTCGGGTTCGTAGGAGCTGAACTGGCCGTGGGTCAGCACTAGTCCTTCCAATCGAATGGGGAACTTCACGTCACAACTCCCCACCATGTTCTGTATCTTGAAATCTAAGAATTTTGCCTGAAAATCGAATATACGATAATTACAGATGAGTGACTGACTCATATTCGGAACTACAGAACAAATTCTGGCAACATTATTAACGTTTTGACATTTCGAACTGTCAACGCAAACCACGAATAATGAAATTGGACTTTACATTACATGTTATATGGTACCTACTCTTCCCGGACTACGTGACGAATCTCACGAAAAGTGTTACCATACCACTAATTGTTCTTTTCAGTATAAAGGACTCTCTATTAGTTAATAAATATAAAATAAAATACTACTTATGTTAGTTTAACTTATCTGATTATTTTTAATAAATTTATTTATTACATTATTAGTTCATGATTGGTTTGTTAAGTTAAAAAATACACTTTGTTCGGGTAATTCAATCACATCTAGTGGCAACACTCCCAATTGATGACGTATTATTGTTTTAATAACGTAACCAGCTGTCACGGGAAGAGATTATTATTTATACCATGGGACTTTAGAAATTTTAGAATGTTGATTTATTACCTACTAGCAGTTTCCCGCGTTATAAATATATATGTCGCAGTTGAATGGTATAATCCGATAATTCACTAAACCTCTAGCTGTTTCGCATTACAGCTCGGTTTTGTAATACGCGGGATGGAATGATCGACTTATGGTTTTGTAAAACAGCGAACCCTAATACGCGGGATGGAATGATCGACTTGTTTTCATCCATGCGGCTAGAGAAATTGTTGAACAATTCTATCTAAAGAAATTATATACAATGTAGAATGTCTACGAAGTGGCAATAGCGAGCGTGCCGCGGCAGCGACCGGCGAGTGCTAGGAATGTTCTATTCATTTTACTAGGTTAGCACAAACCTATAGGTTAGAACTGGGACCAACACACGCACGAGCCGAGCGAGCGGAGAGAGCGTGCCGCGGTAGCGGCAGGCGAGTGCTAGAAAAGTTCTGTCCATTTTTCTAGGTTAGGACACACCTTTAGCGATAAAAATCGTGGAATAGTTGTCTGGGAAATGAAATTGGATGTCGAAAAAATCTGTATTCTAATAGACACCCAGTTATATTTCACTATGGTTACCCTACACCAAATCCTTATCATGCATGTGTCTCAGTTGGTTTGTTTAACGGTTTCGTCAAACAGCGGATTACCGCTACTGTTTCACACAACCGCTAGTTTGAATGAACGTAACACGTTGCGCAATCTTAGACAAACCAGCTGAACGATATTCGGATGTTTAACAAAACCGAGCTGTAATGCCAAACAACTAGAGGTTTCGTGAATTAGCGGTTTATACCATCCAACTACGACATATAGACAATATGAAAGAATTTTTAAAATAAACGGGCAAGTGCGATTCGGACTCGTACATGAAGGGTTTCGTACCTCCGTACAAAAACACGTTTCTTGTATGACGACCCCCTTTAATTTTTTTATTTTTTATTTTTAGTATTTGTTTTATAACGGCCACAGTAATACATGATCTGTGAAAATTTTAGGTATCTAGTTAATGCCATCATAAAAATCTAGTTAAAAACGCTGAAAAACACGTTTTTTGTATGACGACCCCCTTTAATTTTTAATACAGCCACAGTAATACATAATCAGTAAAAATTTCAAGTGTCTAGCTATTACGGTTCCAGAGATAGAGCCCTGTAACAGACGGACAGACAGCGGAGTCTCAGTAATAGGGTCCCGTTTGCACCCTTTGGGAACGGAACCCTAAAAACTACTGATACGTCAGTAGTTGTTTAGTTTATATATTACAAACAAACACACATTAAATCTTTCCTCTTTATAATATTATTCACACTATCACGTCTTTATCCCTAACGGGGCAGACAGAGCCTAGGGCGGGCAGGCCCAGGCCACTTTTAGAGTGATGGTGGACATGTAGGTGGAAAAAGGAAATCATAATAGTGATGGGTATGGGATACTAACCGCATCGCCTATTGATATGATTCAGATAGAGCTGGTACATTCTATGTTTTTTCTTTTCTCCCAGACCAGCATGGAAGAAATTATAGTTTTTATAGTATAGATAGTTATTTACGATATATTGCAATACTTACAGTAAAGCCTAATTTCTGTATGATTCTGGCGTACTTGCGTGCTGCTAATCTGGAATCCTCCTCGCTTTTGGCGCCCGTGCAGACCATCTTCCCCGAAGAGAATATAAGCGCCGTGGTCCTTGGTTCTCGTATTCGCATAATGACAGCAGCAAAACGTTTGGGATTATATTCAGCATTTCGAGCATGCAATGCGATTTTCTTCAAGTCTAATTTGCAGTTCAGATTGACTGTAGATACTATATTCCTGGAAACAAATGTCATCATTTTATCTTTACTGATCTAAGATTCATTCGCGTCTTCTTAAAGTTAACCAAAATCGTAAAAGTGGTACCAAACACATCGCTAGATAGTTTGCGGCTTCTGTATCAAATATTTGTAACAATAAAAGACCATATGTGACGTTCCACGGGTAAAGGTACCTTGTGGACGCTGGCGCTTAAGACGTTTAGAAAAACAATTCGTACTGTTAACTTAGCTTAAATAAACACAATGTCGTAAGTGCCAGCGTCCATAAGGTACCTTTACTCGTGGAACGTCACATATGATAATATTTTGGACTTTAATAACAATATTTTCTTTCTTGTGTGTAAGTGGCCAGCACTGTTGTGCATCAGATTTATCAAACAGCGGAATTACTACTTAATGACAGCCGTCAAAGACTGTCATTAAGTAGTAATATGCAAAAACCTATGAAAATGGGCTAAATATGCAATTGCATATACATCAACCATCAACAACCGTCACCGTCGACAACTGAACTAGGTGTTGCTTTAGCTACAGCTTTATGTACCTGTGCGATATATATCACGAATACATTCCTGTTGTGATTTTTTTTCATTTACACACATACAAATGTAATAGTACAACAGGCGGACTAAATGCTAAAAGCATTCTCTAACAGTCAAACCTTTGGGTTGATGTAAGGGTTGAAAAGTTCAGTGGAGCCTAGCAGTTGCAGGCGACCACTTGCTTGAAAGTATAATAGCTTTAATAGGGACATACCTGTGAACCTTAATACACACAAACAAGGTAAACAGTCTAAGGCCATATGTTCCACAGGTTCCGCATTTAGTGTGATGGAGGGTGTGAATGTTGAAAAAGGGAATCTAAATAGTGATGGGTTGCTAGTCACTTCCTATTGATTTGATTCCAATTTCGGCACATTTCCACAGCTAACTTTGACAGAGCTATATAGTAACAACATATTCAGAGGGCCAACCCTAATTTGATCTAATAGCACAAAGAAGTACTCACTGTAATTGTGGCAATATTCCAGGATCTGCAGAATGCGGCGTCATTGGAGTCATGGGCGCTGGACTGGCTTGGCTGAGCATGGGCTGGCCCGCTAAACTTCCACTGGTTATCATAGGAGACATTAAGTTTTGCTGAAAGTTCATAATTATTACTCTTTAAAAATTTTACTTGACAATAGATCCCCCACACTAATTTTCTCTTTGAATGACATGAATAATGTATTTATATGAATAAATTTTTTTAACTCTATGACTAACAAGCCAGTATTATACTTACAGGAGTTTGAGGTTGCATCATTTGTTGTGGTGTGGAGAAGGTCGGTGCGTAGGTATGCAGTCTTTGAGGAGTGCCCATCAGCGAGGCTCCAAACCCAACGAGAGGCGAGGATCCCATCGCCGCCAACGACTGCTGCTGATGCTGCTGCTGCAAGGCATTTGGCAATATTTGCTGGTCTTCCTCGGGCTGATGCAGCGGAGTCCCGATACCCGGTATATTATACGGACTTGGAAGCATCTGATCCATTTTGCCGTGGAAATTAACGAACAACTTAAATTATCAGTTACTATTTATAAACCTTGCTCTCTTATTAGTCAGAGTCGCTTAATTATAAAGTTTGGTAGACATGTACTACATCAGTTATTGATGTATTAAAAGTATATTGTAGGTTCCAATCCAATAAACAATCGTCGAAATTTATTTATTACATTGATTTAGACGCTATTTTACAACACAACACCACAGAACACAATTGAAAATATCAAAAAATATACACATGACATGCATGACATTGACAGCTTTTGACCACAGAACAATATTATTCCTATTCGGAGAAAAAAAACAACTAAATACAAAGAAAATTGAGACAAATGCAGATGTCATTTTTATTTTTTTTATATTTCATTGGTTACCAACCAATGTAATAAAAAAAATATCCCACACTTCGAGATTGGCTCCCAATCCCAAGAATTAAAGAAACTAATGAGAAAGGCACTTTTGTCGTCGTAGTAGGTAGGAAGAGGTAGGTAGGTACTATACCTATATATTCCCACTCCATGGTAGTATTTATAAATTATATATGTAGGTACCTAACATAAGAAATGAAACAAATAAGAATTACTGACAAGGATTTATTAATAAAATGTATAAATAATTTAAAACACTTTAGACTAATCATGACATGACCGGCGACAATAGAGGTTCCTTTTTCCCGGCTTCAAAACAGTTTGATTAACTTTGATGCCATCTTCTATAGCCGCACTTAAAACATTTCTGCCCGTTTTCTTTATCTGACATTATTCATGGCACTAACTAGCTACGAGTCTTTTCTCACTAACTAAGCGTCACAGTCTCACACGAGTATTTTTTCTCAGAACTTCCTAAAAACGGAGGAACAGCTGTTTAACTTAACTTTCTGTGACAGGATTTAATAGACGTGTTTTCCCCCCGAAGGGATGAAAACACTTATTTGGGTTTCAGCCAAGAGGCTTGACCCACTGTGAGATATACCTTCAGAACATCGGCGCCATCTAGCGTAAAAGCCCCAAAAGGGCATAGTAAATGTCAAGTAAACGTTCACTCGTTCATTCAAACTGAGTGAAGGGTGAGTCAGCGTCGGTTGGTGGCGCGTGCGTCCGCCATCTTTATTCAGTACTAGTAGAATCGAGGCGAGGCGGAAGCCGGCAAGAAAATTTATTTGGTGGGTCAAGCCTCTTGGCTGAAACCCAAATAAGTGTTTTCATCCCTTCGGGGGGAAAACACGTCTATTTGGGTGTTCGAGCCCTTCGGCTTGACCCACTGTGAGATGTTTATTATCTGCCGGCGCTGACACCGCGTACTGTGATGAACAGTGAGATGAAGAGATTCAAAGAAAAAATGGATGATGATTTTCATTTAATCATAACAAAGAACATACGTGGGGCGCACTATAAGTTTCCGGAATGAATATGAAAAAAGACTATTAAAGGTACAAAATTAATTTATTGTTTTTCAAAATAATCTCCCTTGGCGTCTATGCACTTTTTCATTCGATGAAACCAGTTTTGAAAACTTTTGTGCCACTCCTCTGTGGTGACCTCTGAAACGTGTTTTTCATACTCCTCGACAGCTTCTTCTGGTGATGAAAATCGTTGACCGCGTAATTGGTTCTTAATTTTTGGGAACAGAAAAAAGTCACAAGGTGCCAGGTCGGGACTGTATGCAGGATGACTCATGAGTTCTACATTTTTCGCCTTCAAAAAGTCGTTTGTCTGTCTGGCCGTGTGAGAACTAGCATTGTCGTGGTGCAGGATGATACGGCGTTTACGGTTATTTTTACGGAGTTCATCAATAACTTCCGGCAAACAAATGGTCGTGTACCAGTCACTATTCACTGTACGACGATACTCTAAAGCAACAGTAGCCACGTGTCCAGTTTTATTAAAAAAAGAAGCAATCATCCGCTTAGATGCACTTTTCACGCGCGCCACTTTGGTTGGTTTCGGCTCATCTTGAAAGACCCATACGCTCGATTGCTGCTTTGTTTTGGGATCGTAGCAATAAATCCATGTTTCGTCACCTGTTACTATGTCCCACACCAAATTTGACGCACCTTCGTTGAATCTGGTAAGCATGGCACTGCACCAAGTGACGCGGTCCGTTTTTTGAGCCTCGGTCAAGTTGTGTGGGATCCACCGCGAGCACAGCTTTCTCACACCCAAATGTTTGTGTAGGATTAATTGTATTTGACTCATGCCTATTTCTAAGGATGCGCGAATTTCATGGTAGGTCACATGCCTGTCTGTTTCAATCATACGGCGCACAGCCGGCGCACAGATGTTTTTGTTGGTCACAGCGGTGGACGGCCGACCATCGCGAGATTCGTCACTGAGATTAATACGACCACGCTTGAATTCTGCAAACCAGCTATAAACAGTTGTCTTGCATGGTGCTTCATTGCCAAAAGCTGTTTCAAGCCGAGCGATGCTCTGTTGAGCTGTCAAATTACACTTAAAATCGTAGAAAATCATACTACGAAAATTTTCCCGAGTTAAATCCATGTTGATGCAGACACACAATTTTTTAAATGGCGCCACAAGGTAAAAACAAAAGACAGTCAGATGAAACAAACTGCATTCTACAGCCAAAGAGTTCTATTTTCAAATGTTGCAATAAATTTTTAAATATTGTTTATGTAAGTGGCCAGTTCCGGAAACTTACAGTGCGCCCTATATAAATATTCTTAATTATATAATTCAATGACCTTTCCGGTCTCTTTATAATTAAACAGTATTAAAGAAATCAGACATAGAAAAAACAAGATCAGCATTATTGCTTTTTATTTCTTTATAATAATGTTTTAGAAACGTATTGGCTTCGCGCCAATTACCTTTCTGCAATACTGTCTCTAAATCAAGGTCTTTCTTAGACCAGTTATTAGAAGCCACGGCTGACCTGAAGCTGCCAGGTGATCCCCTTATATTGGCTTCTCTGAGCTCAATTCTTATCCAGCACGCGATTACTGACCTGGTGGCTGGTTTAACCTTCCCTTTTGTGGTGATAAAAAGGCTCGTTAGGTCGGTGACTGCTCCACGTCGCCGTTCGGTAAGTCTTATCAGGATTGGAATCCAGTGGCAAATATCTAATTTAGGGTTTTCGCATTTTGATAGGCTCCACCCAGACTGGCGATAATTTGCTGAATCAGTTTTTGAGCCAAAAGCCGGCCAAAAAATTATTTCATTTTTGGTTATTCGGCAACATTCATTATTTATATGAAGTAATCTAAGGTCGTGGATGCGACGACTGGAAGCTAGTAAGAGTAAAGTCGCCACGTGTTGCGATACTTGAAATGAATTTGATTCGTCAATAGTTCGACGGTTTATCCACTCCAAGAGATCTTTAATGTGCCATGTACATGGGTTATGTTTTGGGGGGTCTTTTAATAGAACCGCTTTTAAGACCTTTTTGATAAGGGGATGGCTGCTAAGTGAATCGCTTGACGATGGATTAGTAAAAGTTGCTATTGTTGACTTATGTACCAATATGGTTCGGGCAGCCAGTTTTCTGGTACTGCTGAGATGAATCAAGTATCTTGCTACATTACTGGGGCTGGGTGCTGATATGGATATCTCGTTTTCATTCGCCCATTTTTGCCAGGTATCCCACACTTGTTTGTAGGTTTTCATTGTCGATGATCTCCAAGCTGATTCTAAAAAACTGCGTTCATCTTGATTCCAAGTGGCTATTTTATTGGACCAGCCCGTATTTTCCAGACCTGCAAGGCTAATTTCTTCACTTCTCGAGGAGTACTGTTTGTCCTGAGATCGAGAAGGTGTCTGTCGAGGTTCTGGATGAGAAACGGTGGACATATTGCTCTTCCCTTGACTTCTGATATCCAGAATGCTTTCTCCCACTTCGGTGCTATCAGTAGATAGTTTCCGCGGGAAGTATTCAGGTGTTGGAGAACGCGTGGGATTAGAGCTGGTGGTGGGGATATCCAACCTAAGCTGTAGTCCCATGGTCTGCTGAATGCGTTCGTGAACTTCTTCCCTTGATCTCTGGCATCCTCGCTCACATACCTTGGAACGACATGTGAAGTTTCTGTTGCGAATAGATCTATTGTGGGTGTTCCCATCTTTGCAAAGATTATTCTTTGCATGGTTTTGTCCAGATGCCATTCTTGCTGATTTTTCATTCTGGACAGGCTGTCCGCTATGTCGTTGTATCTTCCTGGTAGATATTTTGGGATCACCACGATATTGTATTTGTTTGCGAGGTTTAAAATATTGGCCGCGATCTTGTGAAGGATTTTCGATCTCGTGCTTCCTTGCTTTTTCAGATATGCTACGGACGTTCGATTGTCCATTTGGAGAATCACAATTTTGTCTTTTAGTTCTTGGCATTCTTTCTGCAATAGTTCGTAAAATGTCCATAGTTCTTTCTGATTGCAATGCTAGTGATTTTGAGCGGCATTCCAGCGACCGAAGAGTTTTTTGTCGTTTACTATCGCACCCCAGCCGAGATCCGAAGCATCGGTGGTAACGAAGGCTGTAGGTGGAGCGACTTGAAGTGTGAAACACGTGGTCAAGTTTTGTACCCACCAGAGAAGCTCTTCTTTCACTTGAGCTGGAAGTCGATAAAGTCTGTGTTTGTCATCGTCCGGTAATCTTTTTGATGCCATTTTTATGGGCCTGCAATGGAGAAGTCCCAATGGGACGGCATTAGCAGCGAAGTTTAGCTTGCCTAGGAGGTGTTTTGCATCATTCCAACTCCATCTACTTTTTTGCAATATAATCGTCAGTGTGTCAGTTGTTTTGAATTTTAGAATTATGAGTGCAATCACGTTTCTTTGAGTGTCCCAATAAAGGCCTAAATATTCTATATGTTGTGTAGGATTTAGGTGACATTTCTCAAAATTAATGTCCCATCCTAAGTTGCTTAAGAGTGAAACTGCTAATTTAGCTTGTTTTGATAGCGTTTCTGAATTTTGGTTTAAAATGAGCAAGTCATCTAAATATACGATAACTCTTAAGCCTTGTTCTCGTAAAAGAGATGCTACCCAGTTAGTTATTTTGCTGAAAATTGACGGAGCACTCGATAGTCCAAAAGGCAAGCATTGCATGTTGTAAATGGGGTTAAAAACTCAAAGCTTATATCAGATGGCGCTACTGTTGAGTGTTCCTAACGTCGTCCATTTTGTTTCTTTGTTGTTGATGTGTGATTTTTATTTTGAGTTTAAAGTGATAAAAATGTATTCAACTTGGAGTGTAGCTAAGTTAAAAGACGAGCTACGAATGCGGAATGCATCTACTGCTGGCAAAAAAGCAGTTTTAATTGAAAGGTAATAATTGTACCTATTTTTAAAATTTCATGGTCAAGTTGTGTTTTTATTTCATAGAACCCTTTATTGTTATTCTAGACTGGAAGCATACAACAGGGGAACAACCTGATCGGAGTTGAAGAGGAACTTGAGGATGAATGCATTACAATTCCTGCCATGGATAAATTCAGGGACGTTAATGCAAGCACAAAACTTCCAGCTATATCTAAAACTCATATTCAAGAGTTTGCCGAAAGGTAACATGTTATTTTTTGTATTGTTTACTGTAATTTACTTAAGTTATGACTGGCTTGTTTAAGTTCTCGCGATTACCCATAAATTGCAAAATTCCCCCCAGATGTCGAGATCTAAGTAACCTATGTCACTCGAGAATAGTGTAGCTTTCTGTTAGTGATAGAATTAATAAAACGAAAGAATATTTTTAAAATATTATCTCCTACCTCCAAGTTTGGATGTCCTAAATTAAACTTTTCCTCTAATCTTAATTATTTGTGCTTTTTAGGTTTCAAGTTCTCCATCCTAAAGGACAGCTACTGTATGAAAATAGGTGCTTAATAACCCTTCGTATTGCCTATGAAGGAAGCTATGCATATTTTCATGCACAATGCAAAGCCCAGATGAAGAAAATATTGTACATAGTTACCTTAAAGTTGGAAGACAGTGGCTTAATCGTGGAGAGTCATTGTGAATGTGCAGCTGGAAGTGGGTTAGAAGCACATTGTAAGCATATATTTACCGTTCTGCATGGCATAGAAGATCTTGTCCGTAAAAGACTATTATATTGCATAAAGTTTGTACTGAAGAAATAATGACATTTAAAAAACCAAAAAAAATATTTTATGAATCTCCTATGCAATCGCATAATCTACCGGCTACACGAAGATCATCAAATGTTTTGTAACTTCCGCTTAAAAAAGAAGACATAATGGTAAGTTACGAAGAGTATGTCAAAAATCTTGCAGTTGGATTTGCTGCCAGTACTGGTAGCAAAATGCCTTATCTACAGTTGATAGAACCAGCTAATCCATATGCTTTAGCAACTGATCATGATTATTTATTAAAAAGTGCAGAAGATAGGTTGCTAGAGGAATTGTTGTTAAAAAATGTGGACCAAGTTCAAATTGATAATATAAAAGAAAAAACTAAATTTCAGGATGCATCTAAAGATTGGCATATGCATCGAAGTGTGCGAATTACTGCCAGCAACTTCCACGCAATCTGTCATAGTAGGGATAGTACTAGACAAGCAATGGTCAACCATATAATGGCACCAAAGAGATTTACTTCCCGAGCCACAACACATGGTAAAGTAAATGAACCTGTTGCCATTCAAAAGTATGAAGCTTTTTTAAGTGCGAAAATTCATAGATGTGGCCTGTGTATCTCCATCACACACCCATTCCTCGCAGCTTCACCAGATGGACTATTACATTGTGAAACCCTCGTGGAAGTGAAATGTCCTTTTGTTTCCAGACACTGTTTTATTACCCCAAACACTGTACCTTATTTGTATGAGTGCAATGGTGAATTAAAATTAAAAAAGAAGCATAATTATTATACTCAAATTCAGGGCCAACTTTTTTGCACAAAAAGTAAATATTGTAATTTAATTATTTACACATTTGTAGACATGAAAGTTGTTTATGTGGAAAAAGATGAAGAATTCATATCAGAAATGGTTAATAATTTGACTTCTTTTTATGAGGAATATTTCCGTCCTGCACTTTTAGAAAAACATTTGTACAAAAATTATAACACTTTAATAAAACCCAAATAATTATAAACATAGTTTTATTTCCATTTACTAAATTGTAAAAAAATATAAGTAAATATAAACAGGGTCTAACAAAATATACTGAAACTATTTTAAGGCTGGATTCAGTTTATGATACTGAACAACTTTCCCCAAGAAACATATATCGAAATATAAAAAATAATTTTTGGCCTACCATACAAGTTGACCGGTCAGCTGATCAGTTTGAATGAAAAGTCAAAATAAATAGAGACACATTTAGTTAAAAAAATCACTTGATTTTTTGTAAGGCGAGAGTAAAGCACTACCTCATGCGCTTCGCTTATGAGGCGTGCAAAATATTTTTCATATTTCGATATATGTTTCTTGGTGAAAGTTGTTCAGTATCATGAACGGAATCCACCCTTAAAATAGTTTCAGAATATTTTGTTAGACGTTGTATAAGTAAGTGTTACACTTATTACTTAATTATTTTTTCTATAAAATTACATTTATTACTTCATTATTTTTTCTCTAAAATTACAGCACATAAAACATACAAAAAAAATTTTGGATGCTAGTGGTACAAAATTGTGGTGCAATTCTTCTTTCAAAATTTTGTATGTCTTTGTTAATCCTATCAATCGTTCAATATGAACTCGCTGACTCGCCAACTTTCTATCTTTTAGTAATTTCAGACCAGGTATTTGACCCTTTCCTTTTAAGAATGTAGGGATGTTCAACGTTATATCTTTTCCAATAAACATATCCTGAATATTGTACCCTCTATCAGCAAGTATAGTATCACCGGCTTCACACTTTTTTAATAAATCACTTCTTTCAACTGTTTGTCTGTCACTAATTGAGCCTGCATATGCAGGTGAGCAATAGGATAACAGACCACCAGGTGTAGCTCCAACCAATATTTTCAATGTATTACTATGCTTGTAACTGCTCCATGATGCTTGCTGGGATATAGGATTTCCAGGTTTTTGGATCTTAATCTCTGTACCATCAATAATAACTCGTGTATTCTTATCATACTGTTTGAAACTATCTGGCATATAGTAAAGGACTAATTGTTTTTCAGGCCAAATATTCAATTGACTCCAAAGCTGATCCATATAATTAATCCATGTTATAAATATGTTGTACACTGTAGTTGTACTAATTTGAAAGAACTGTGCAAGTTCGAAATTACATTTATTTTGTCTTAATTTCATCATGGTCATAAAAAATTGATCTTCGACACTAACATTTTCAACGTGACTTCCATAATACTTAATTAAATGAGCCATTGGACTCAACGTTGAAAAAACAAAATGAAATTTTGCATATGTTTCAAAGCCTGTATAGAAAGCAATGACACTGTCTTTGTCTTTATATCTATTAATAGACCCATATATATGTTCAAAATTTACTTGGGTACTCTTGGATTCTGCTGATGTACTAGGTTGATTATCAACAGGCAATTCTACTGACGGGGTAGTATGTATTTCTATTTCATTTTCTACTAATAACTGTTCATCACTAAATTCATATTTATTCAAAGTTTGAAAACCACTAGGTCCAGGAGTTGGATCACCAGAAGAAGTTCCAAAACAGAGTTTCTTGCGACTTCGCTCTGTCAATCTATCTGATCGTTGTTGTGCAGATGGTTTAGTCACTTTGTCTTGTGTAAATGAAAATATAGAAGGCACTGCAGATTTCCTTAATACTTTGTGCAAATTTTCATTCATCATTACAAATAACTGGATTTCAAATCATTTATATTTATGGATGTTCTAATTTAAAACTTTTAAATATTTAGGGCAATCAATCAATTTGTGGGGGGTCGTAAATGCTTATTAACAAAGAATATTCCTCACCTGTATACGAGTTTATTTCATGGTAATCATCAGGTTTAAAATGGACAGAACATAACCTCGACGAATTACTAGCCTTCCAATTTTTTCGTCAAGGGCCTTTTCCCACATTTTTCTTCTTTTAGGATCTTTAGGGAATATATGCATTCCCGTATTTTTGCAATTAATAGCAGCACAAAGAGTCATATTAAAGAGATAATCATAAAATAAAGTCTTTGTTTACAGAATTTCTATGAAGAATGACAGCTAGCTATCAAATTCAAAGAACACTCAACAGTAGCGGCATCTGATGGGAGTTTTTGTCAGTTTTTTACCCCATTTGCCCGTCGTAGGCAAACGATAGATACCGTTTGTGGGCACTTGCCATCGGAATATGGTAATAAGCGTTAGAAATGTCAATTTTTACCAAGTAATCATCTTTTTGTATAATTTGAGTGACCTTTCTTAGGCTAATGAGCCGAAATTTTGGAGGTTTCACAAATAGGTTTAGTCCTTTTAAGTTAAAAATTAATCTATGGGAACCATTTGCTTTTTCTCTTAGGAATATAGGAGACAAGTAACCGAGTTTGTAAGTATTGATTGAGATTGCACCTATTTCAATCAATTTATTAATCTGTTTTGACATAGCATCTGAAAAGTTGGGTTCAAAGCGTTTAGCGCTTTCGTGGCAGAGTGGAATCAACGGCGGTTTCTGTATACAGGGTATGCGATATCCCGTGATAACTTTAATAATAGTATCAGGGGTTCTAAGAGATTCCCAAAGATTAACTTTTGACCTTAGTTGGCCGGCCGTAAAACCGGAAGATACCTTAGTCTTTTTTCTCGGTAGTTTGAGAAGGCTTGGTTTTAGTTGAGGACTTTTCATGTTTCCATGAGGGACGAAAATTCCGGTTTGTAGGCTTTTTGAAATGCTTGTTTGTATGGTCATTTCGAGGTTTGTTACTGGGGCCCTTTGCAGGGTATTTCTTGGCAGGCTTATTGCTAGTCGATGTCTTTTAGGGAAAGAATTTGTATGTACCTCCTTGTTCCTTAACAACCTCTGACAATTTATCCTCTGAGAACAAGTGTGTTTCAGAGGGTGGGATTTCGTGCAGGAGGACATTTAGTACTTTGTTTGGGCACTTGTAAGTTTCCCTTCGAGTTTGAATTACTTCAGCTCTTCTACCGCAAACGTATTGTAATAAGTTGTCAGACATTTTCTTAAACTCGCAATCTTCATCTAAGAAGTTTCTTTGTACTTCTTGCCTGCATTTTTTGTCTAATTTTTTGCAAGCTTCCTCGAAGGCTGCTCTTTGCAAACGGAGGCCATACGTTACAGCACCTAAGGTTGAGTCCGATTTCTCGAGATGACCGAGGGAGCTCCACGAAGGAGTGTTTGTAGCGAGTAATGAGTTTACTTTTAGTGCACTAAACACCGGAGTTGTATGGAAATTTTTCTGGACATCCGCATATCGCACGTTTTTCCAGTTTCCATCCCCCAGGCGTTGACACTTCCGACCTTGTTCGGCTAGTCGTGGGTTCGCTTTTGCCAGTTTCGGTTCTGCTTCTGTTGTGCAGGGAGAGAAATTACATTCATCCGAATGGTAGTTAGCTTCTTCGGTGGGATTAACTGTAGAACCCCTTTCGTTTACGTCGGATCTAGAGTGCTCATAGTCAGATTCCGAGTCTGCTTCGGAAGGACTCTCAGATTTGTTACTAACTTTCGCTGATAGATCAGCTACTTGGATTGCGACATCTGCCATAGTCTGCGCACTAACGTTAAGAACGCTCATCATCTTCTCGAAAAATTACATTTGCAACTCATTATTTAACATGCTATCTTGTCGAGGTGTAGTGGATGAGCTATGACGTGGATTTGAAGAAGGAACCGCCTGATAGTCGGATCTACTCATTGGCGGGGATGTTAAGATCCGTCTGGATCGAGACGGTGATCGCTCGCGTGGTTTTTTGCACGACGACGATGTTGATGGTTGAGGAGACAGGCTTTTCCTTGACGTCAGCTTTGGTTTTAAAAAATTTCACGGTGTCCATAAATGGCGTATACGACTGTGCGTGAATTTTTTCCATTACTGCGTGAGGAGCGTATATCAAGGCTCGCCCCAGCGGCCATTCCAGCAGCTTTCTTTTTAGCAGCCTATATTTCTTCTCCGAAAGAGTTGGGTCGTTTGGTGAATAGGCATGGGCCAAATCAGCAGTCGGGATAGCGAATCGTAATTTTTTCTCGGTTTCGGAAGTGATTCGCTCGCCGAATAACTCCGCGTATGAGTGATTTTCCACGTCCCATGATCCCCAATCTACTGGGTAGTTTTGATTTAATATGTTGACAACTCGGGAGAAAAATCCTCTGTCCTCATCGGGTACTGGTTTTTCGCACAGCTCACGCATGGTTGGCATGTCTGCAACAGTGAGAAATAATTTGTGACTTAAAAGTCCAAATAGAATCGCGATATGTTTGACCTACTACTTTGATAGTAGTACAGTATGGTGGTCGAACCAATATTGGCCGAACGAACATTCGATGAAACTTCCGAGTTTCAATTCGAAGCGACTGGACGTTTCGTTGAAACTTTCTTTTAATACGACCATGTAGGCGCTTTGCTGAAGCGGCCTTTTCGTGCGTCGACGTTTCATTTGAAACGACCAACAACGCGCTTTGCTGAAGCGACCTTTTCGTGCGTAGACGTTTCATTTGAAACGACCAACAACAATGAATTAACGAAAATTAAATTTTCGATTTTGTGATTGCATTTTTAGCAATCGAAGCATGGCGCTCATCTTATATGGATTAAGATCCAACTAAGATACTCAATCGTTCATTGCGAGACGATATGGTGATAAGTAAAAACTTAAATATTTGCACCATGCTTCGTGGATATTCTCCCTAACAAACTAGGGATATCCACATAGTAATTTACCTAGAAAGAGAAAATTTACTTACTGTTTTTAAGTTCGTCCTTAGACGACCGATGACGCCGAGATTCAAAAGCGTACTGAATAAAGATGGCGGACGCACGCGCCACCAACCGACGCTGACACACCCTTCACTCAGTTTGAATGAACGAGTGAACGTTTACTTGACATTTACAATGCCCTTTTGGGGCTTTTACGCTAGATGGCGCCGATGTTCTGAAGGTATATCTCACAGTGGGTCAAGCCGAAGGGCTCGAACACCCAAATATCTCATCAGCACAGTTCGCAACGCGACACAACAAATTTAAAGTCGGAGTAATTTCTTAGTGGACAACAAAAACTCAAGTCGACGAAAAACACATGACAAAATCCAAAACTCCGGTTGCTCATGTACTAAATAAATACTTAAAGAAAATAATTAGTTGGCAAAAATAGATAGAATTTTGATTGACTGACATCCACCAGATAAATAAAACTGGGTTGTCTAGACAACTAATAAAATATATACAATAAAAAGTTTTTCTCAATTTGAGGTCGCATCAGTTCAGCCACATTATTCCCCCCCCCCCCCTTTTTTAACTCACGTTACATATCGGAGGGGAAAATGTTCTTTTCTGCCACTACGAGTTTGTTGAGGCTTGTCTTCATACGCCTTAGTTTTATTGTGAAAAAATCGCCATTTTGAATTGACATTGATTAGTGTTGCCAGTACTAATAAAAAAAAATACTATAATATTTGCTGTTTCTACTGCAATATTAGTAAGTATAACCACAGAATAAATACCAGTAGTACAGAAGTCTCACTCCGCAAACGTTTTCAAAGAAATATCTACTCACAATGGTTAGCAATATGGTGTAATTTAGCTCGCGTCAAAACGCAGCACCTTTTTGTTTAGACACCTACAGAAATCCATTGCAAGCCAATTTTATCCTTATGACTCTGGACAAACGATTCATAATACACACAAAACCGACTAAAATAGACTCAGCGAGCGACGCGCTAGGGTTGACTACTACAAGAAGCTTCTATCGCCATTTAGCGCACCGTATTATCGGTCTTCCATGCTGGTCTGGGAGACAAGAATAAAACTTAAATATAAATATAAATATAAATATGTAAGGACAAATCACACCGATTGAGCTAGCCCCAAAGTAAGTTTAAACTTGTGTTATGGGATACTAACTCAACGATACTATATTTTATAATAAATACATATACTCGTATAGATAAACATCCAAGACCCATGACAATTTGAAAAAGGCCATTTTGGAACTTGCCCTGGCTTGGGATCGAACCCAGAACCTCCAGATTGGCGGACTAGCGTGTTGACCATTTCACCACGGAGGCTGCTTCTCTCCTCGCGCAAATCGTAGAAGCCGATCGAAGGAATAAGCTAAAATGCAAATCATGTTAATAGGCGATGCGGCTAGCAACCCATCACTATTTTGATTCCTTTTTCCACCTTCTCGCCCACCATCACGCTAAAAGTTGCCTTTGGGTATTGCGGCCCTGGGCTCTGATTGATTAGAGCCGAAACACTTCAAATGCTCTGTCTGCCCCATTAGGGATAAAGACGTGATAGTATATATGTATGCTTCTCTCCCCGCGCAAATCGTAGAAGCCGATCGAAGGAATGGACTAAAATGCAAATCATGTTAATAGGCGATGCGATGCGGCTAGCAACCCATCACTATTTTGATTCCTTTTTCCACCTTCTCGCGCACCATCACGCTAAAAGTTGCCTTTAGGTATTGCGGCCCTGGGCTCTGATTGTGTGACGTCGCGCGGGCTCCAGCACTCCTCCGCCCCTCTTAGGTGCAGCGGGGGTGGCCCATGCCCATATATAAGGCGCGGCGGCCGGCGCTAGTCCTCTTCATCTTCGGCAGCATCTGAAGCTAAGTAGTTCTTCTACCTAGAAGGGCTACTCAACTGATCTAGTGCCTATAACTCACGACCCTGTCTACCTAATCTGTACCTAGTGTTCTTGTGAATCTTTGTAACTAATGTAATGTAATAGTTGTTCATTATACCTATCTCATTTGCTGATATCTGGTCTTTCTTTTATCTCATCTATCTTCCAAGATCCTAAATCTAGGCTTTACTAACCGAAACGGTACAATTGATTAGAGCCGCAACACTTAAAATGCTCTGTCTGCCCCATTAGGGATAAAGACGTGATAGTATGTATGTATGTATCATCGTTTGGTAGTAAACTATAATGAATGAAATATAATATAACATGAGCGAAATTAAAGACCTTGTTTTAACTGGTTAGATAGGTACCAGCTAAAACAAAGTCTTTAAAGTAGATACCGAATTATATAGGATGTACTTAGTAGGTACATACCATTTCTGTATGTTCATAATTATTTTGCTAGCGAACAGAAAAGTTCCTAAGTGGGTGGGTTAGGTACCACTTATAACGGAACAGATAGTCAATCTCAAACCAAACATCAGAAATTCGAAAGAATAAAATGTATACTTATACCTACGTTCCTATTTATTTTCGTAACCTAAGAAGGTACCTAGGTCCTAGGTATTAAACCTACTTAGTGTACCTATCATGAATGACAACCTAATAATAATAACTAAATAAGTAGATCTTATCTTTCAGCGTACTTAGGAAGTCTAAAAAAAGTTAAATTTGGATTGCAATCCTTTGCTGCAATAAAGATCTTAACTAACTAACTAACTTGTGATAACAGATAAAAACTGCGCAGTATTTTTAGCTTTCTTTTTATGTTTTTCCATTTTTAAAACAGCCGTATCGGTGAAGTACCTAGGCGACGAACAAAGCTCGCGCGTGCGTCACTGCTCGCACGCAAGCCCCAACTGAATTAGCCACCCGAGAAGGTCGCCGCGCGTAGGTATATTTTTTATATCTACACGGGGAGTGACACAGACCTGGTATAACTAGTATAAGCCACACTGTTGTACATTTTTTATCCCTCGTAGGTAGTTTTCGAAGGCCCTTACTAACTTGACCAGGGCTGCTTTTGGCTTTGATCGACCGATCCCTATAGTTTGTGCTTTGACCACATATACATAGGCTGACCGTCCACGGACGGAATATTCAGATGCCGAATCTCAGATCCGGATTCCGATTTCTTCAGATCGATCTGATGCTGCATGCCGGCTGTATATATATACACACTCGCCGAGCGAGTCTCGTCTCGGCCCTCAGCCGAAGGCTCTCGACTCTCGAGATTACATCGTGAGAGCCAACGAGACTTCTACGAGACCCTTTGACTCGGGCGCACCAAATCCTTATCATGCATGTGTTGCAGTTGGATTGTTTAACGGCTTAGTCAAACAGCGGATTACCGCTACTGTTTCACAAAACCGCTAGCCGTTTGGAAACGTGATTAGCGATTTAAATGAACGTAACACCTTGCGCAATCTTAGACAATCCAGCTGAACGATATTCGGCTTTTTAACAAAACCGAGCTGTAATGCCAAACAACTAGAGGTTTCGTGAATAAGCGGTTATCCGCTGTTTGACGAAAAGGATTTGGTGTAGGGTTACCAGAATGAAATATAACTGGGTGTCTATTAGAATACAGATTTTTTTTGACATCGAATTTCATTTCCCGGAAAACTATTCCACGATTTTTATTGCTTTAGGTTTGCCCTAACCTAGTAAACTGGATAGAACTTTTCTAGCACTCGCCGGCTGCTACCGCGGCACGCTCGCTCGCCACATTGCCACTTCGTAGGCATTCTAAATTGTATATAATTTCTTTAGATATAATTTTTCAACAACTTTTCTAGCCGTATGGATGAATACAAGCCGTCATTCCATTCCGCGTATTAGGGTTCGCTTAGAGATGAGCAAATGCCCGGGCATTTTGGGCACATTGGGAATATTCCCAATAGATGCCCGATAAATTCCTTCCCTTGGGCATTTATCTGGGCATTTATTTTTTTATGTCGATATAATTTTATTATTCTATTTTTACATTGAAAATAAACAATATTGTTAATAGAGCTAATAGTTATAGGTAGTTAAGTAATTTTCACGAAGTTAAGTAAGGTTAAGACCCCTCATTTTTAAAAAACTGCAAATTATATGCATTACCCGTCAGTGTGGTAAAATTACCGTACAGATTTAATTATATTTAATGTCTGATTGCTTAATTTATCATATACATATTCCAGTAAAAAATGTGAACATATGCCTGTCAATTTGTTTGTTTCCATTGACGGGCGTAAATACCCGGCATGCTATTTTAGGGCAAATGTTATAATAACAAGTTGATGGGTTATCGAAGAACTTGTCAATACGAATATCTCCTGTTCCGGGGCCAACTCCCAAATCAGTACCTAGTTTAGGCTCTTGGATGAGCAGTCAAAGAAGACTACTCTCGATTATTGTATGAGTGTGCTCATATGTTGACATCACATTTAATTTCTGTTTGCATATTTTAACATAAAATTAGGTCTACAAACATTTGCCAGTAAAAGAAATTAACTAAGACCTGTCAATTCATATGTTCCCTTCTGACCACGGGTAAATTGGTGTAAATATTATGCCAGAGCACTACCTACTTATTTTTAGGAAATGTTATAACAAGTTGATAGGGAATCGAAGAACTCGTCAAAACGAATATATTTTGTTCCGTTGATATAATAGCGGTTTTATTCGATTTTATCTCTCAATCAGTCTAAATGATGCTTGTAGCATCAAAATCTGTCTGTGTTAAGTCCATACGAAATATAAAATGTATGAGACTGACAAAAAAATTTACTACATATATCGAGGGTGCTCATTTGTTGATATCGCATTTGATGTCCGTTTGCTTATTTATACATATAATTACGTCTTTTCACACCTCCCAGCAAAGTAAATAATTCAACGAACGAACGTTAAAGTTTATGAAAACATCATTGTTTTCATAAACTTTAACGTTTCACTTGTCGTATACCTGCATTTTAAGCATATCATAGCGTTTGCACACACTTTGTGACAATACCATACCCAGTCATTATTTATATAATTTACGCAATATGTTGCACCACCTAAATTTATTTATCTATGTACCTACATAGATAACATCATCATCCAAGCGTATTCCTGGTTGCATTCTCAGTGGTAACGCTTCAAAACCCATGCTTCCGTCCGTTACCTACCTAGGTGATTTGACGAGGTTACTGGTTTTTACACAGAGTGACTGCTGGAGCCGATGTCACACTCTGCAACCCAAAGGGTATATCAATCCGAGGAAAGGTTTAAACAAAAACCAGATGGCGTCCAGGACCCGCAGCTTTAATCATCATTATTTTCGAATAATCAGGTGATTCAAGCCTGCAATATCCTACGTCCCTAAGGTGAACTGGTAGACGATGCTTAGCATTATGTTTTACCTTTTGTATCATAATTGTGCAATTAATACGTATAACAAATAAATATATGTATACAAACATGCAATATATATAAATAATGAATGATGATGGTGAAAAATAAAAAATATAATAACATAAATCAAAAAGATAAGAGTGCACTCTTCTCTTAAAAGAAAAAATTGTAGGGAGACCTATAGCTTGTAAAATAAGAGCTTGTCATAAAATTTGTGCGATGAGGAGGAACAGAAAGAAGATTATCAGTAAACGAAGTTGCATGAGTGTCAGAAAGAAATTAAAATTTACATTTAGGTACTCAAAAGAATTGAAAAGAGAGTGCAAATAATTCGCATTTGTCTGCGTTCACGGATAGGTGCCATTCAAGCTCAGAACGAAAAGATGATATATGATCATATTTGCGAAGGCAAAAAATGAAACTTATACAATTATTAACGAGACAGTCAAGCTTCCCAGTGGGATTTGAACCCACGACCTCTGGATCACAATGCAAACGCCTTTGAACCACTAAGGCAGTTAATTCTCTATAAGTATAGATAACCTTTCTACAAATTGTTTAATAAGGAGAAAATAACTAAATACAATTGAAATTAAACTACATAACTATAATCTAAACCTAATCTGATCTAGTGCGGCATGGTGTCAAGAACGTTTCTATATTTTAAAGCATAGATGCCCTTCAGAATGCTAAAAAACGCCTTTTACCTTTTTTTTTCTGCCCTGTGATTGGGCATTTATTTGGACATTTTTGGATTTATGCCCAAAATGCCCGTTTGGGCATAAACACTTTGCCTATCTCTATATCGCTGTTTTACAAAACCGAGCTGTAATCGCAAACAGCTAGAGGTTTAGTGAATTAGCGGATTATACCATTCAACTGCGACATATATACCTATATTATATCGAAAGAAGTTCAGTACCATGGACTAAACTTGCTCCAAAAATTTGGCTAAAAATTTGTATTTTTCTATAGGATTAGATATAAACTAATTTTAAAACCCCAGCCCAGATCAGATATGAGAAAAAATAAGGGTAACTTGGTGAATTACTTTATTAATTTATTATATTTGTTACATATCAAATGTAAGTTCTGCAGTGAAATATGAAATGGTGGAATAATATTTAATCCTTCAGCTTCTTCTTAGGGCGGAGGTTGTTGGTGTGTCCACACTTGGTCTTGCGGCAATTGGTTGCACGGGGGTGGAGGCGGGCATAGCACTTGCGGCAGATCATCTTGTCACAGTTGTACTTCATAGCCAAGATACGTAGAGAGGGCTCAATAGTACCTTAAACAAAATTGAGTTTATTAGTCTATCGGCTTTTATTTTATCAATGATGCAGGTCAAAAAGAGTACCTATTCAACCCTTAGCCAGAAATACTAGGTATCATTAAAAAATCTGGACCAGTTCGTCCTGTTGATGGGCTATGTACATCTGTAAAGATGGAGCCTGTCAACTGGACACTGCAGAAAATAGTAGTTTCTAATACAGTCTGCCTAATGAGATTAGAACTAAATTTGTATCATGCTCCACTTTAAAAAATTACATTGATAAAGTCAACATAAACCCTTTGACCGCCGTGGACACCTATAGGCGTCCAGCGGAAACTGTCCTGAAACGCCAACATTAGTGTCACATAAACTGGTTGTGGCATGCTTGTAATTTTTTCTTACGGCATTCACAGGCTTAAAAAATACTTACACATGCCTCTAGCGAGCGCAGCAACAATGTGCAATTAGTATTTAGATAAATCAATAATTACCTCCTCTCAATCTCAACACCAAGTGCAAAGTAGACTCCTTTTGGATATTGTAGTCTGACAAAGTACGGCCATCTTCCAATTGTTTGCCAGCAAAGATCAGTCGCTGCTGGTCTGGAGGAATACCCTCCTTGTCTTGGATCTTGGCTTTAACATTTTCTATGGTGTCAGAAGCTTCGACCTCAAGGGTGATGGTCTTCCCCGTTAGCGTTTTTACGAAGATCTGCATTGTGAGCTGAAAGTATTTATTTATAAATTAACATTTATGAATTTTTGATGGACGTAATATCCATAGGAATGAATAAAAAAGTGAAGATCGTGGTTTGACTGATCTGATCACAGTGACACGCCATGCGGAATTTGAATTTCGAACAACTACTCAATCGACACTTAGCATTCAAATTTTTCATAGAAAACTAAGAATAATATTGGAACGCAAATTAAATCTTCAAAAAGGACATAAATTAAATTAAAATTTCACACAATTCTAACCAATCGTACCTATTCTAAAAACGTGCTCAACTCAAAGAAAGATCTGTCAGTCAACTTTTTTTTTAAAATGGCCGCTATTCACACTACGTTCAAAAACCTGCCTACAAATAACATTTTGACTGTTTATTTCTGTATATTAATTTAAATTAATTTAGTATATTCCATGAAAATCTATATAAAACTAAAAAAATATAGTTTTGTACAAGTACATAAATATGCACACGCCTACAAACTACATAAATAGGGATCACGGATCGCCACGCACAGCACGACAGATTTTATTAGGCATCTTTTTCGTTCAGAAACGTATGAATTTGATACGCATACGTTCGAAAGGTAAAAATAATAATTTTTACCTATTATTCGTGTAAAACATTTTAAATTTTTTTTAATGCTATGGAGTAAAATGAAATGATATAGGTACCTATTTAGGCACTATTTCATAATATCTACAGCGTTCCATATTTCATTATTAGTATAGTGTTTGTATTTCATATATGAAAAAATTTAACTTCATATGACACTTAGATTAATGAGGGCTGAGAAGAATTTTCTGAACGCTCCGGAGAAGTACTTGTTTCGTAATAGCTAGCTATTTTCAGGCACTTTGCCTTATAAAAATTAAATCTATAATTTGTAATACAAAAAGACGATGTATCACCAATTGAGCAGAGCTACAGGCAGGCTTGTGTCAGCCACAAACTTGCAGACCCCACTGTTTCCTGTTGTACGTATAATTTGTTTTTATATCCAACCTTAGACGTCCATCGCCCTTATCTCATTCATGTTACATTTATAGGGTAAAAACTTCATTTAGGAATTTTATGTAGGTATGTAAATACCTAACAATTGATTGAGTCGCTACTGTCATCTTTGTGTACAAAGGACCTAGTCAAAAAAAACTTCAGTAGGTATTGTACCTACCTTTTAAATAGATTGTCTAGGTCTAGACATGTATAGTTTTAGCTCCAAACCTGCAATCAGAACTAGCTCCATTGCGTCCCAAGTGGACCTTTCTTTTCTGTGATTGTCAATATCTTTGGTTGTTTTAGAATATTTTTGTGTACAGGCGCCAATTGCATTGCAACGAGTGGAGCCACCTGTGATCCAGTATAACACCGCTCAGCTGTCGACGGTGACTGAGGCCTGCGTTGCTCCCGGTGCCAGAAGGAATGTTCCTGGCACCAACATCCCCTACCCGCCTGTCCCTGAGACTATCCGCAAGCAGCAGGCAAAGTTCCAGGTAAATATTTGCATAATTATTTATTTACAATCTACCTTTCCTCATGTATACTTGTCAAACCTGGCCTTTTTGATCACACAAACAATCTCTAGACCTGACCTGATAAGCTATGGAAAGAAGTATGCTGGAAATATGAAAATTTTACAAACTAAGATCAGAGATATTTGAGGTATATTCTGCAATGACGTCTCAAAAGCATAGCCTGTTTTGAAACATAGTGGTAAAATTTTTTGTACCTGCATTACACCAGGATGTGTATGACGCTACTAAATAGAAAGGAATATACGTATAATAATATTTTGTCTAATGACAACGTCATTTAAGTTTTGTTGTATTAAGCAGCAACATTATTATTTTGTTGTTTGTTGTTGTATTATTATTATGTAGTACATAGTAAACTTGTTATGTAGTACAAAATAATAATACAACAAACATTATTTTGTAGTACATATTTATTAACAGGCAACATTAGTTGGGTTATATCAAATTCTCTATAAGGTCTACTCGTAAGCTCTTTGATTAGAAATAAAGTCAATGACATTCAAAACATAAGATCCAAATTGCACTGGGGTATAGAGGATGGCAAAGTTGTGTAAAATAATCTGATATTTGTATTATGTAAAATAATACCAGATTAAATTATTCACTTTAAAGGAGTTTACTTACTGTTCATAATATGTACATATTACGAACAGTAAGTAAACTACTTATAGTAGTATATAGTTGTTATCTTTTCAAAATAGGCGATTTCAGGCTTTATATCTATAAAAATGCAACCATCTATCAGGCGATGACAACTTGATTTGGTTGTCAAATTAAAGAAGTTGTAATCTTATTTTACATTTTATCACAGATCGTAAAATCTGATTGCGGGAAAAGGTGAGAATCTGAATCTCACCACTATTTTGATTCTTCTTTTTTCACACTTAATGTGGCCTTTGGATCTTATGGCCCGAGGCTATATCACCAACTCCCCTGCCCAGTATGGTGATTACGGGTCAATTGTCCCTTTTTTGGGAGAGACATTCGTCTAGTAGTGGACTAATACAATGTGGAAAAGACATTACCGAAATAAATGAAAGTACATACTTGTTCTAATATTTAATGACAGTATGCAAAGAATCATTCAAATCCATTGTTTTTGAGAAAATCAATTTCAACTGCTTCCAACATAATGAAAAGCGATGAATTATTTTGTTTGAAAATTTATGTTTTTTAAACTTTACTTTTTTCAGCATTCCGTACCCAAAGGGTGCAACCCTGTTACTGAGACTCCGCTGTCTGTCCGTCACAGGGCTCTATCTCTTGAACCGTAATAGCAAGACACTTGAAATTTTCACTGATTATGTATTACTGTGGCCGCTATAACAACAAATACTAAAAATAAAATAAAGTTAAAAATTAAAGGGCGTTGTCCGTCATACAAGAAACGTGTTTTTTTAGTGTTTTAAAACATTGTACGGAGGTATAGTACCCTTTATGTACAAGTCCAACTCGCACTTGACCTGTGGTGGTCTAGTATAGGCTGTGCTATCATTTATTACGCTGATGTTTTTCCACATTGTATAAGCTGTAAAGAGAGATAATGTATATATCTGTATTAATATATTATTCCTTTCTATATTTCAGAAAGACGATGATGTCCCCGTTTTTCTAAAAGGCGGACCCGTCGACGGTGTCCTGTACCGATTGACCATGGCTCTCTGTGTCGTGGGCCTCCTCGGCATCGGACATACTATTTACGACCACGCTTTTCCCAAGAAACAATAAATAAATTATTTAATAAATTATGTATTAGATGTCTGTGTTACGCAAATACCAGCACTGTGATTAGATCCTAATAAAGGTGCAAAAAAATTTTTCTTCTTTGTTTATATCTTTAGTTTAGTCAGAATAGGACCCTACATGGATAATTGACGTCCACCGTGGCGTATGGTTAACACGCTAGTCCGCTAATCCGGAGGTTCTGGGTTCGATCCCCAGCCGGGACAAGCACAAACTATGTAGGGATCTAAGGATGGAAAAGTTGAAAAATGGCCTTTTAACCCCCGGCAGAAAAGAGGGGTGTAATAAGTATGGCGAGGTGGTGTGGCGTATCGGACCTGCCGTACGCCAACCTTGTTTGTAAATAATCTCATAGAGATGACGACATCGTCGAGCGCACGTCTAGCAGTGCGCGCGCATGGATGGCCCCTTCATATCGAACCTGTCAAATCGGCCGTCACGGAAAATTCCCTTGCATATATTTTATTAATTATTTTATATCAAAACAGTGCAATAACTCATTGTTAATATATAAATAAATACATAGCAGCATACCAAATACTTTCACTGCTATATTGGTGACCCCGACGTGATCCCGCAACCATACTTCGCGAAGATGGAAAAGGATGAAAATTTTGGAATCCCAACGGCCGAACCAACTCAAGGTACATTTCAACAAACATTTAAAGTCGGCGTCAAAATTCCGCCATTCTGGCCTGACCGCCCAAACCTATGGTTCGCACAATTAGAAGGTCAATTCATATTAGCCGGTATAACAGCCGATACTACCAAATTTTATACTGCGTGTAGTTACTTAGAACATCAGTATGCCATTGAAGTCGCAGATGTCATTGAGAACCCGCCCAAAGAGAATAAATACGAAACGCTCAAGAGAGAGTTGGTGAAGCGTATGTCAGCCCCAAGAGAGGAAAAAATCTTACAGTTCCTGAATAAAGAAGAAATGGGCAATCGTAAACCTTCGCAGTTCTTAAGGCACTTAAGACATCTGGCGGGCCCTCAAATCTCAGACGAATTTATACGCACGGTATGGTGTAATGGCTTACCTTCGCAAATACAGCCAATTATTGCGTCGCAGACCGACTCACCACTAGAGAAATTAGCTGATTTGGCTGATAAAGTAATCGCTATCGCCTCGCCCGCTTCCCAGGTATGTGACGTCAGACCAACAACTTCTTCAGCTGACCCGTATTTAGGTATAATGGAGAGTATGGCCAAGCAAATAGAGGAGCTGCGCAGTCAAGTACAGCAGCTAGCCACGCGAGAGAGTCGGCCCAACTTCAGACGATATCGGTCTAGTTCGCGATCCCGGTCACGTGGTAATGGCCTATGTTTTTACCACCGCAAGTTTGGTGCTGCGGCCTTCAAATGCACAACGCCCTGCGCATATAAAAAGCCGGAAAACTCCAGCGGCAGCCACTAGTGGCGGCAAATGACTGCCCGCAAGGAAACGGCCGCCTCTTCGTCGTCGACAGGAAGACCCGGGTAGAGTACCTCATTGATACAGGATCTGACCTCTGCGTATTCCCCAAATCGATGGCCAAAGGGTTCCGTCCTCGTACTACGTATGAGCTGTATGCAGCGAACAACACCCGTATTAATACGTACGGATTTCTGGATTTGTGCCTTGATCTTGGCCTGCGTAGAGACTTCCGCTGGCGCTTCATCGTGGCTGAGGTATCCAGGCCCATCATAGGAGTTGACTTCTTACAGCACTACAATCTTCTGGTAGACTGCCGACAACATCGACTGGTTGACGGACTCACAACGCTTTGGATCACAGTCCCATGTCGTCACAGCACTTCGCCAGAGACCGAAGCAGTCAAGACCATCAGCGGTGACTCCAAATACCTGGACTTGCTGAAACAGTACCCAACCCTCACCACGCCAGCAGGTAGGCCCACAGAACCCAAGCACAATACTAAACATCACATCCGCACGACTCCAGGACCTCCAGTGGCAGCTCGTCCTCGCAGATTGGCCCCTGATCGCCTAAAAATCGCAAAGCAGGAGTTTGATGCTATGTTGCAGAATGGAACAGCACGACGTTCGGAAAGCTCATGGTCGTCCCCACTCCATCTCGCTCGTAAGAAAGACGATGGCTGGCGCCCATGCGGTGATTACCGTGCTCTCAATGCGAGAACAATTGCAGACCGCTACCCAATTAGGCACATCAACGACTTCACTTACCAGCTGTTAGGTGCCAAGATCTTTTCGAAAATTGACATGATCAAGGCGTATAATCAGATCCCAGTCGAAGAAGCTGATATTTCGAAAAATGCCATCACAACACCGTTCGGGCTCTTCGAATTTCCGTACATGACATTTGGTCTACGAAACGCAGCTCAAACCTTTCAAAGGTTCATCGATGAAGTACTGTAAGGCTTGGATTTCGCGTACGGACATTTGGACGACACCTTGATCTTTAGCAGGTCTGAAGAGGAACACCTCCAACACCTGGAAATCTTGTTCGAGCGTTTCAAGGACTACGGCTTACTGATTAACGTGTCCAAGTGCGTTTTTGGCGTTGAGGAAATACAGTTCCTAGGATATTCTGTTTCCGCAGATGGTATCAAGCCCTTAACAGAAAAGGTAGAAAGTATACAAGCCTATCCTCCTCCGTCAACAGCTAAACAACTTCGACGTTTCTTGGGCATGTTCAATTACTATCGCAGATTCGTACCAAAAGCTGCTGAACTTCAAGCACCGCTCGACAAAGCCCTCACTGGCAATATCAAAGGAGCTACTCCCATTAACATGACGGAAGAAATGTTATCAGCTTTCAACGCTTGCAAAAACTGCCTATCTCAAGCTGCACTTCTTGCACATCCAGATGTCAACAAAGAACTGGCATTGTTCACTGATGCATCCGACGGAGCCATTGGTGCAGTTTTGCAGCAGAACAACAACGGCAGCTGGGAGCCTCTCGGTTTCTTTTCCCGCAAACTTTCGTCATCACAAAAGAAGTATAGCCCATATGATCGAGAGTTGTTGGCTATTTACGAAGGCATCCGATACTTCAAGTACATGCTGGAAGCTAGAGTGTTCACGGTTTACACAGATCATAAACCATCACATTCGCTTTCACCACCAAAAGAGACGGATGCTCACCCAGACAGTTCAGATACCTCGATTACATTTCACAATTCACCACTGACATCAAATTCATATCCGGTTCTGACAATGTCGTCGCTGACGCTATGTCCCGCATTGAACAAATTTCATCTTTCATCAACTTCGCAGATCTTGCAAGAGATCAGGAGCAAGACCCTGAACTGCAAGACCTGTTAAGGCAGAAATCATCCCTCATCCTCAAGAAACTGCCTGAGAACAATTTATACTGCGACATCTCATTAAATCACCCACGTCCATACCTAACCCCTTCCTACCGCAGGAAAGTCTTCGAGAAGATGCACGGTTTGAGCCACCCCGGAACCAAGGCAACCGCTCAACTCATCGCCGAACGCTTCATTTGGCCTGGGTTGCGCAAGGACTGCACCCGCTGGACTCAGCAATGCACAGATTGCCAACGAAGCAAGATCTCCCGTCATCTCTCTTCCCCTTTTCAAACTTTTCCTGTACCTTCAGAACGTTTTTCCCACGTTCATCTTGATCTCATTGGTCCTTTATCCTTTTCCAAAGGGTATAAATATTGCCTCACCGTCGTCGACCGTTTTTCCCGCTGGCCTGACGCCTATCCCCTGGCGGACATCACTGCAGAAACTTGTGCCAGTGCCTTTTTATCCAACTGGATATCGCGCCATGGTTGTCCTTCCACCATCACTACCGACAGAGGACAGCAGTTCCAGTCACACCTATTTCAAGCCATTTCGCGACTGATTGGTGCAGAACATCGCCCCACCACTGCCTACCATGCGCAGTGCAATGGACTGGTGGAGCGTCTCCATCGCCAGCTGAAGGCAGCCATCATGTGCCACAACAACCCGCAGTGGACAGAAACCCTTCCTCTTGTGCTGTTGGGCATACGAGCAGCTTGGAAGGAGGACCTCGGCGCGTCGGCTGCGGAGATGGTCTACGGCGAGCCTCTGAGACTACCTGGGCAATTCTTTACTCCATCTTCAGCCAGTCATCTGGATCCTGTGGACTACGTGTCACGCCTAAGGAAACACATGGCTGGATTGTCTCCTGTGCCTACATCAAATCACGGCAACAAAACTTTCTACGTGCCAAAGGACATACATACGTCGGATTACGTATTTCTACGCCGGGGCCCTGAAAGACGAGCCCTTGAATCGCCATACGTCGGCCCATATAAGGTACTGCACAGAGGAGCCAAAGCCTACAAAATTGAAGTCCAGGGCAAAGAAATTACTGTCACTGTAGACAGTGCCGTAACTAGGGCGGTGCCAGCGGTGCCCAGGCACAGGGCGCAGACCCTGGAGGGGCGCAGAAATGACTAGACCAGGACCACAAACAATACCTATAATTTAGAGCAGAGGTGGTCGCGGTGGAGTTCGATCGCGGCAAACATCAATGAACATATGGAATAAGGTTTTCGAAAAGATTGTAAGATGTACAAGCTTTTATTGTGAGGCCTAAGTACTAATCAAGACAAATGTCAAAAGTCGAAACTCGATGGGGTTGCGTTGTTTTATTACAGGGTACCTATAGCCACCTTCCGGCTCCATCATCAGATCAGCTTCTTGTTATGATAATATTGCATTAGCATACAAAATTATATGCCAATCGGAAACCGGGAAGTGGTTCAATTATAACATGCAAAACTTGACCCAAAACCCAACACCAAACAGCAGGGCAAGCTAATTATAAGCTTATAAAAACCAGGCCTGTATCACTCCCCGTTTAGGTATTGAAAATATACCTACATAATAACTAAGCGCGCGGCGGCCATTCGGAGTGGTAAATTCAGTTATACGAATCGTTTGTCCAGAGTAATAATTAGATATAGAAATTGGCCTGCAATGGATGTCTATCTAAACGAAAAGGTGCTGAGTTCTAACGTAAGCTAAATCAAACCATATCGCTAACCGCATTGAGTAGATATTTCTTTGAATTTCTTTGCTGAGTGAGACTTCTGTACGTAAGTACTAGTACCTAATCTGTGTAAAAACATAAAAAAAATTCAAGGGCACTGTTATAAAAATGCGCACCGGGCGCTCAGAAGGCCAGTTACGGCACTGACTGTAGACAGACTGAAGCCAGCGTATCTTACTTTAGATGATAATAAAACTTCAAACAAGACAACCGTCCATCCTTCTTCAGCACCTGAAGAAAAGGATCCTCCACGGACAAGGAGCGGACGTGTAGTCAGACTCCCCGCTCATCTTCAGCACTATCGACCGTGAACCGGTCTCAGCGGGGGAGTAATGTGGCGTATCGGACCTGCCGTACGCCAACCTTCTTTGTAAATAATCTCATAGAGATGACGACATCGTCGAGCGCACGTCTAGCAGTGCGCGCGCATGGATGGCCCCTTCATATCGAACCTGTCAAATCGGCCGTCACGGAAAATTCCCTTGCATATATTTTACTAATTATTTTATATCAAAACAGTGCAATAACTCATTGTTAATATATAAATAAATACATAGCAGCATACCAAATACTTTCACTGCTATAGTGGGTTCACAATTAGCAAGTGTGCGTGTTTTTGAAAAATCACTTATTAAACTACTAGTTTATTCCTCAAAAAAATTACATAAAAGTCTTAAGGATTTTATACAGACACCCACAATAGCCAAAATACGATTGAGCATTTTTGGCTCGATAGAAAAAAATCACGAACATACCTCGAAATTTGCCGCTAAAATACATATTACTTACTATTTTATACAATCACCTTTTTATATGAAAATTATACCAAAAAATTTATTATCTAAATATCTAGTCTTATTTTAAATTTCTTTTTGTAGGCAAAACTGCTATTTGTGATATGATGATGATGAAGGTCCCTTGCGTTGGTCCTTAGCTATATTTGATGAAAATCGGTTCAGCCGTATAAAAGTTTTTAGGGGTTAACGTCAGTGCTTACTCTTGTAAATAATAGATGGCGCTACGGATATTAAGTCGTGTATCGGTAGTTCCGCTACCCATCACTAGATGACGTTCTTGACAGTCGGGGGATTTTTTAATTTGCCTAGCAAATAAACTTGTTACAAGATTTTATCTTCTGTATCTTCTATCTTTTATATTCTTGTTTGTTTAAATTGTTCTGGGTCTTGGGTGTTTATCTATATATGTATTTATCATAGTACCTATCCCATAACACAAGTTTATAACATTATAACTTACTTTTGGGCTAGCATTTATTCTGCGGTATATAACAAAAATGAAACAGAAGACCTGGTTTCTGTCGATGATGTCCGTATGAATTCAGGAGCCACCTCAGATTTTTGAAAAACATACCACCTCATTTAGTAGGTGTGTTTAGGATATCTGTATGAATGGAGGAGTTAATTCTAGGTCTGTGGATAAGACATATGATTGGTCCGAAAGTAAATGTAAGTAAATGCAACTTCTAATTTATCCACATGTAAATAAAACACATCGTTAATGCTTTAAACATTTCTATATTTTATAGTAATGTTAACATATAACACTGGCCTTTATACGGTGTTCAATATTGCAGACTATATTATCATTTTGAACAATGCAACACCCACAAAAAAACATTCTAAAGATTCTATGCAATATTTCTAATCATACATTAGGTAGGTACAAAGTCATGCTCATAATTCGATAAACACATTGTATTGCAATGCAATCCATCGGCAAAGGTATAAAAATCAGGTACATTAGGAACAGTGACAAAATATAGTACCAAAAAGAATGTAGAGTAATATTTTATGTATTATTTATAAAACTAAATAGGTACAACAAAATTCATAATTCATTTGGGAGACATAGATAAACAATGAGATATAAATTCACGATTGATTTACCACACTTACACAATTTAACAACAAATAAAATAAACATCGGCGATAAGCGCGCAAAGATTCGTGGCATTTAATTATGTATTGCAATGATAAACGCATAGCATTGTTTTAAGGCCGTACCTGAATTTTCCGGGGTCCAGTGCTGCCCCCATTTAAAATAAATCATTTCAAAGAAAACGGACATTATTTAAAAATTTGCAACTACCAAGTCCTAGATAACCCTTCAAAGTAATTTATGAACTACTGTTTAAAGTTTAAAGTGAGAACGTTAAGCTTTACTACGCACATATGCGAAAAACGGCCACTTTTGGTAAATGTGCGTAGTAAAGCTTAACGTTCTCATTATAAACTGTAAACAGTAGTTCACAAAATAGTTTGAAGGGTTATCTAGGACTTGGTAGTTGCAAAATTTTAAATGATGTCTCTGTTCCTTAAAATGATTTATTTTAAATGGGGGCAGCACTGGACCCCGGAAAATTCAGGTACGGCCTTAATTAAAATTCTTAAGAGGAATTATCCACTGATCTGCGCTAATGTGTGAGTCTGGCGGTATAATAAAATCTAATTGAAGTATTATTTTATTATTCTAGCACCTAATTAAATTCCAAAAAGTAGGACTCAAGAAACATTTATAAAAAGTATATACCTATATATATTTTATTAGATTCGTATTTTAGGTAAATAATAAAATAAAATGAATTAAATAAGAATTTACACAGCCATCATTAAATGAAATAAAAATGCAATCTTTAAGATAATACATTCAACAGTAGATAGGTCCATGAGGTTGACAACGATTTCTTAAAATGCTAAACAAAGTGCTTTTAAATAAGTACAAAGAAGTTCAGTCCATCATTTTGAACAACTTTTGCCAATATTATACAATATAGACGGGATATAGACAGAGTAGTTTCATGGGCTCAGGAAAATGGACTTCAGTTTAACACATCCAAATGTGTTGCAATTAGTTATACTAAGAAATGTAAACCTATTGAACATGACTACACAATAGAAGGAATCAAAATGAAAAGAGTTACGGAGGTAAAAGACCTAGGTGTTCATTTTACAGCTGAAATGTCTTTTAAAAAACATATCAAAATGATTACTAAAAAAGCATTCAGAAACTTAGGATTTATACTTAGACGGGTACATGGCTTCACAAATATGAAAGCTATTATAGCCCTATATAATGCCTTAGTAAGAAGTCATATTGAATGTAATGCAGTCATCTGGGCTCCACATGAGGCAAAATACAACCTCATGCTGGAGCGTATCCAGAATAAATTTACTAGGTATTTGTATTTGAGGTTCTACGGTGTATATCCGTTGTACCCCCTAATGTACCCTACCTTATTTGTTCTCGGTATGGTAGGATATACTGAATTACGTGTACGAAGAGACTTAGCTTTAGTTTTATATATTTTTAAATTGATTAGAGGGAAAAGTCACAATCCGGAACTGCTCGGCTTGGTGAAGTTATGTGTTCCCGATGGGTACGCAGAGCGCCGCCGCCGGCCGCCGTTGCTGTCAGTGCCCTTTGCTCGCACCGAGCTGCTCAAGAACGCACCGCTGACGCGCACGTTGCGCAACCTCAATCAAATCGCAGAATATGTAGATTTATTCTCTTGTTCTCTGAGCGAATTTATAAGAACATCATTGTATATACTAAGTTACTGTATTTAAGGTGCTATTCTATCGTATTGGTGTAAACTGTAAAGATAGATTTAAGCTTTGAAATAAATAAATAAATAAATAAATAAATAAATGTACCAACATCGAAAAGCGAAAAAAATTTACTCCCCTTAACTAGATCACGTGACTACCTACTCCGATTAGTATGATCTACAACTTTATTCGTATTTTGATAGGTATACATACATTCATTGGGAACAGTTGTTTAAATTATGGACTAAATCACCCCTTAAAATAATGTATTTAAGGGTTGGATCTCATTTATCAGCACGGAACAGCACTTTCCTATGCTGCTATCCTTTTTGTCGCTCAGAGTCGCTCTAGCAAATGATGCATCTGAGCGACAGAAAAGGATAGCAGCATATAAAAGTGGTGTTTCGTGCTGATAGATAAGATCCAACCCTAACGCGGCGACAAATAAATATGAATATTGAATAAAAAACAAATTAAATCAGTTAGCAAAAATAATAGGTTGGGGAATTCATTTTTCACTGTAATCATAGTATGAAAAGGCTGGCTACAGTCGCCAAGTCATTATTAATACTTAGTATCCGTGCAAATAACAATCCCTTACTACCTGAATTTTCCAGGGTCCAGTGCTGCCCCCATTTAAAATAAATAATTTCAAAGAAAACGGAGACATTATTTAAAATTTTGCTACTATCAAGTGCTAGATACCCATTCGAAGTATTTTATGAACTACTGTTTACAGTTTAAAGTTAGATCGTTAAGCTTTACTACGCACATTTGCGAAAAACTACCACTAAGCTTAACGTTCTCATTATAAACTGTAAACAGTAGTTCGTAAAATACTTTGAAGAGTTATCTAGGACTTGGTGGTAGCAAAATTTTAAATGATGTCTCCGTTTTCTTTAAAATGATTTATTTAAAATGGGGGCAGCACTGGAACCCGGAAAATTTAGGTACGGCCTTAATTAAAAAGCACCTTGTATACAGACAGAATCAAAACATTAAGGCGAAGGGTATGCTGAAACGGTGCCCACATTAGAATTTTTTTTTTAGTCTTATTTAGGGTGATAATTAACATACTGCTAACCATCAGATATAAGTTAGCCCTAGTTATTCCACATCTGCATACCCTTCGCGTAATATATGTATAGGTAATAGAAAAAACTTTACAATAAACCCATGGAAATGAGTTAGTTTCCTCGATATTGCATGTCTCACTGGTCTTGTTTTTGGGCCATAAAATTTAAAGAAATCTTTTGAATCATAGCATGTTTCAACTAAGCAGAGGCTATATACTACAACAGCAAAGAAGAGGCCTGCATGTAAAAAATACGCACCAGAAGAAAAAATATGTTGTATTGGTACTTAGTATGTTCGATGCATAAAAGTTTAACATTTACGAGCAACTTGTTTATCGTATTTTATAACTTGTATAAGAACATAAGAATAAAACAATCTTAGCAATAGCTACATACCTACATGTTATAAACGCTAACCTTACATTTTAGTTATAATATAAGTGAGATAGGTCATACACACAGGTCCATAACAGAACTACCAAAGCTTATGCCTCCAGCCTACTACTAATAAACATGTGGCTATTTATTTTGTTCGATAATAAAATATTAAGTAGGTACGCAAAGTATCCTATCTGATAAATATAAATAGCATTTGGCTTCTGAAAGCCCAATCTGTACATTACACTTGACTTCGATGACATCACCCTCATACACTACACGGGTAGAGCAAATGGTTTAGTAGCGTGATATGGTGATAGTGTACTAAGTATTATATTAGGTCCTTACATATGAAATTGCCGATTTTCAATACTGGCAACTTTAAAATTAAATATCTTGCGTTTCATTAGGAATTCCAAATTCAAATTTATTTCGAAATAAAGCCAGAAACATATTGTTTTAAAATTCGTATTTCATTTGTTTTAACATCATTTGTTTGAGTTTCAACATTGCTATAACAACAACTATGGACAAATTGAAAATTCGCGGTATTTACGAATACGAGTTCCACCGTGGCACCAGTGCTGCAGAAACGACTCGAAGAATTAACGACGTGTATGGACCAGGCACCGCTAACGAACGAACGGTGCGTTTTTGGTTTCAACGTTTCCGTTCTGGAAATTTCGATTTACACAATGAGCCTCGTGGACGACCTGATACTCAAGTGAATAAGGAAGAATTGAAGGCGATAGTGGAAGCGGATCCATCTCAAACCACTTCTGAATTAGCAGCAGCCTTCGGCGTAAGTGACAAAACGATACTTATCCACTTGCGCCAAATCGGAAAAATTAAAAAACTCGAAAAGTGGGTACCTCACGAATTGACTGAAGCAAACCAACAAACACGCGTTGCTTGCTGCGTTTCTTTGCTTAATCGCCACAATAATGAGGGGATTTTGAACCGTATCGTAACATGTGATGAGAAATGGATCCTGTACGACAATGGGAAGCGATCATCACAATGGCTTGACCCTGGAGAACCGGCAAAACCTTGCCCTAAGCGAAAACTTTCCAAAAAGAAGATTCTGGTTAGTGTTTGGTGGACCAGTGCTGGTGTTATCCACTACAGCTTCTTGAGATCAGGCCAGACGATTACTGCAGACTTGTATTGCCAACAAATGCAAACAATGATGGAAAAGCTCGCCATTAAACAACCGAGACTGATGAATTGCTCTAGCCCACTGCTCCTTCAGGATAAAGCTTGACCACACACTGCACATCAAACGATCGCTAAGTTAGAGGTGCTGCGACTGGAACCTCTGCGTCACCCACCATACTCTCCAGATCTTGCCCTAACCGATTACCACTTTTTTCAAAATTTGGATAACTTTTTACAAGGAAAAAATTTCAAATCTGATGAGGCAGTCAAAACCGCCTTCAAACAGTTCATAGACTCTCGCTCCCAGGATTTTTTTTCAAAGGTATCAATGATCTGCCTATAAATTGGCGGAAGTGTATCGATAACAAAGGCGCATACGAGTACTTCGATTGATTAAATAATAATTTCATTAAAAAAAACTGGTTTCACTTTTTTAATACTGAACGGCAATTTCATATGTAAGGACCTAATACCAATGTTGGGTGTATTAGCACAGATTACATATAGTACCTACTTGATATAAGTAGAGTTGAAATGGCACTAAAAGCGCCAGTCCATTTTTAGGGTTTTTGAAATTCAGATGCTGATTTTATATACATTGCTGGCTTTGTAATGATAAAATGACCGAGCTTTGTAAAACAGGCAATGTTTATGAAATCAGCATCTTAAATTCAGCATAGTGGACTGGGGCCATAAAACTGGGAGAGTGCTTGGAACTGGTAGACTTTAACTGAGTAGTGTACCACTTCTCACCACTTAAGGAATGCCGAGGTACGCTATATGTAAATCTAAAAAGTATCATTTGAGGCAAGATTACGTTTGAATAATTTTGTAAAGGTAACATGATAACACAGTCTAAACAGATTTTCAGACTGGTGCAGTTTGTCGTTGTACTCTGAAGTTCATCATCATCATTTCAGCCGAAAAACGTCCACTGCTGGACATAGGCCTCTTCCAAGGATTTCCAAGACGACCGATCTAGGGCGGCCTGCGTCCAGCGCTTTCCAGCGACCTCTGAAGTTGAACTATCGCTATTTGGGTGATAGGCAAGAATATTTTCTGATACAACATAAAAATCATCTACATACTTCTAGTACGTAACATAGTAGGTACAATATAACTTGCTGCCTGCTTTGCATGCATACCTATTTACAGCTATATCAGCTGAATTAGGTACTAATATTGTCCTAATTACTAGAACTGAAGCACGACTATAATTTGAATATGATTTCGCAATAACACCTTAATAATGCATAATTTAATTCATAACTTTTACGATCTCATAATTCAGTTCGGTCGGTTAACCAAATCACCAATGATTATGAAGCTGGTCGAGGACGTGCGGGTAGTGGGGGCGGAGCGCCTTGTCTGGCGGGTACGGGCGGTGGCGGACCAGCCGGCGGTGGCGTGCTGCTAGGCGGCGGCGGCGGCGCGCACGCCGGCGGGGGCACGTTGTCTGCCGGCGGCGACGTCATCGCTGGCTGATACCCATTTTTAGTTGCGTCGGGGGGTAAAGGAGCCGGCCTTGGGGGCGGTGGTCGGGCCGGGCTGGCGGCAGGCGCTCGCGAGGGCAGCAGTGGCGTCGGAGACGGCGCGGGCGGTCGGCCGGGCTGCTGCCGGCGCGGCGTCGGCGGCGCAGACCTGAGCGGCCGCTCTTGCTGCGCCTCGCCGAACAGGGGAACGGTATTGTTGGAACACAAGTTTATCTCAGACCGTACGATGTCGATCCAGTTCGGCGACTTGAGTGTTACGACAAGTGGGATCGAGCACACTGTGAGTCTGCCCATTTGCGCCGCCGCCAAAGCGTTTTGTCCCTCCCTGAATGTTATGCTAAGTGTCTGTTCGTCTATGAATCGCACTAGTGTGACCTCGCCAATAGTTGCCAGTTCCTGCAGCACACCTGCCATAACATTGTCGTCGAAAACTGACTCCTCACTATTGATTTCTTCCATAGGTTGAACGAAAATACTTGCGTCTGGAGGGCCAAGATCTTTGACGACTTCATAAAAAACTTCCATACACTTTGTGTTGCTAACTTGCAGAACTTCTATTTCTAGGATAGCTATAACTGGCCTGTGGTCGCTTTGCTTTAGCTCTGCTCTGCCATAGTGCAACAGTTTTCCTGCCGCTAGCTCCGACGTAGATTCCGGATCTATCGTATGCTTTCTGCTCCTCCATAGAACCCGGTCAGTCCACGCGGGTGCACGACATTTCTCACTAGTGTCGTAATCGTCACTAAAAAGGTCATATTTGTAAGTGGGTGGAAAGGTGATCTCTCCTTCAAAGCAATTCTTGAAAACTAACCCCTGGGACTTCTGTTGTATGAGCTGGTCTTGTTCTAATAGCCTTTGCATGTTATTTTGTGCGACCAGTGACCGTACTTCATCTTTGTCAAGGTCAATGCGATAGTTGAAATCGCCGCACCAAAATACGTAGTCATGACAGTAAAGAGATCTTCCCATGGGAAATGCAATTTTTCTAGTTATCTCAGTGTAATCAGCATTTCGCTCAGACACCTGGCTCTGGCCTGCAGCGAAGTGAGCACACACAAAGCATAGGGATGTGCCGTATATGACCATGCGGATGCCTACAGCTCCCTTGTTGCCAGTCGCGCCACCTAATCCTGTTTTGACGGAATCTAGCGCTACGTCTCTGATATGTGGAATCAGATCTTTTCTTACAAAGATGAATAGGCACACTCCCACGAGCTGGTGACTCGACAGCAGTGTGTATGGAGCATCCCGACACAAAATTTTTTCCAATTCTTCACTCCATGCTTTGGCATTGTCTGAACTAGCTGCCATAATATTACTAGCATTCAGGTCAACTATCTCTTCAAAACCAATAGCAAAAATGTCTGAAGGATGATCTTTCAAATTGATAGTGTTTACTAATGCTGAATTTGGACAATCTAAGAGCCAGTCAGCTAAGGAAACATCTTTGTAAGCCAGACTCCTGAAGTGTTTGCCACCATTTACATTATATGTTCCAATAGTGATGCGGATACTTGATGGCTGTGTGTATTCGTTGCATCTTCTCACCATCTCTCTGAGCACGGGTGGAGAAGTATGCAGTATATTTGATGGTAACAAAATCCGAGTTCGATCAGAGAGTTCAGAATTTAATGTTGAACCAAGCAAGAGTATATCAATGGCTTCTTGCTTGGAGTTGTCCAGTAAATTGTTCTGTATGGTGCGTGCTGCAGACCGTGCACCATCAATAAGTTTAGAGCCTCCTTGTATAGCCCCTGTGCCAGCGTAGATTTTAGAAATTTCATTGCCATTATTGACCCACATTTGTTTGAAAACTTCTTCAAATCTAGTGACATTTTGTTTCTTATCAATACATTGCAACAGCATCAGCTGGATGGCCAGCATCTCAATACCAATGAATGTCTGGATGGAGTTAGTTCTGTCTAAGCAATCTAAACAATTGGTCCGGAGCACTCCCTTCTGTATATTGTATATGTCAGGGCCTTTCGCACTGAAAATACCAATTTCATCATAGTATTTCTCTACAATTTTTCTAAATTTATTTAAAGTATTTTCCATTTGTGAGGCTCTGACCTCTTGGTGGTAGTCAAATATAATTTGCATTACATCACCATGGGAGGACTCATTGAGATGTTTTTGGAACGCATTGCTGAGAGTGGCTTCACCCTCACTGCCACCGATCATGCTGGAGCCTAGCAAATTGACAACAATTACTGTACCATAGTTTCTTTTCAGCTGTGAGAAATGCCTGTCGCAGGCACTGGTTGACGCATCATATCCTCTGGACATTTTAACTTTGTGAGATCCAACTTGAATACCAGGTTGCTCCCAAAAGAGAGGAACAGAGCCTCTGGTTTGTATGTAAGAAGTGACAGAGTCATCAATATAGATAGCCTGCTCAGTCTCTACAAAATTAGCAACATTCCCATCATCGTTACAACCTCTGACATTGAACCTAGTGCCGGCTCGTTCACAGCTAAGCCTTGACACAAGCACAGCGCGGGCCTGCCGATGACCCACATAAATAGTGCGTATTTCCACCGAGCCGCACATAGCCCTGGTGAGCCAATCATCACAATCAATTCCATACCTTATCAAATGAATGAACAAGGTTCTATTCCAAAAGAACCTGTTGTCTGGGATTGCGCCTTTGCTCTTTCTTTGAGAGCACAAAGTCAAATCGAAAAGATTATCATTAGTTTTTCCAGTATTCCAAGAAAAGTAGAACGTGCCGGAATTTAACAGCTTCCTTACCTCTATCACTTTGTCTTCGCCTTGCGACTGGTAGAACAGCGGCAGGAATTGAGTTTGGGTTATTTTGAAGACTTCAACGTCGCCGACCTTGCCGACGGAGCAGCATCCCGTGACGAGCACCAGGTACAACAGACAACTTTCACCAGAATTCAACTGAAGAACACCTAAACATCCGTACGCATCAGCGATTTTGTGATATTGTTTCCGTAAAGTTTCGGTTTCTTGCGATGAAAGGGAGACTACTGCTTGAGATTCAAACAGCAGGGAGGTGTCTTTATTTCGATGCTGTAGAATAATACTATACGGATTTGGCGGAGATGATTTTTCCAAGACCTTAAATCCTTTCGACATAGCCATGATGATATATTATTTATAACTAAATGGGCACAACGTACGTCTCAAGTTACAGCCATCCGCCCCTAAATCTAGATAAACTAAACAATAACACCGACCGATAAAATTACACAAAATAATCGAACGAACGAACGAGTTTCGTTCGGACAAGACAGATAACCACAGGTACAGGGTTGCCAGATCAATTTCTAAATTTTTCCTGACCTTGTATTAATGATCTTTATTTTGATATTAGAAATCTGGTTGATTGAACACATACCTATCTAGAAATGGTTTTAGGCTCAGAACATTATTTTATCCCATATCTCTGGTTTTAGGCATAGACGACCTTCGTGACGTGCTTAATGGTCACCAGTTAACACACTAGTCTGCCCACCGTAGGTTCTGCTGAATTCGATTTCGATCTCCAGAGCACGCTTGAAAATAGTCTTCTTCAAATTGTCCTGCCAAGGGTCTTGCTTGAGTGTTTACGAAAGTATTGTATCTAATAAAAAATATAATATCGTTGAGTTTGTACCTATGTCATACATAGATCATAATTTATACACAAGTTTCAAACTTACTTTTGGAAAAGCTTAGTAAATTTTGATTTGTCCTATCTATTTATAGAAATGAAACGAAATTTTGATGTAGCCAATTATATTTTGGGCGAAATATAGCACATCATGATAACACATCCTACCTGGTTTGTAATTTATTTTTACAGGTCTATATCAGTCCTCTGCTGGCCTGAGTGAGATGAGAAGCCTCAATAATAAAGTAAGGATTTGCCCATAGGCGGGTTAATGATCGCAGTGATATCTTGAGAGAAAAAAATAAATTGTAACTGCCACGCGGTATAATATCCAAAATGCTGTTTTGAAATATTAAATAGGATGCTCCTTGCATCCAGTAAACTCTACTTAATAAACAGTGTTCCATAGTTCCAATATCCAATTTCCATATTTCAAGTTAATGACAGTTCTGTAAATCAAATACTTTACCCCAAAATGAGGAAAAGCCCCCATTACAGATGACCACACTGTAAAGGTCAAATATTTTTATAAGTATCTACGCCCTAGATACAAGATATTTAAAGACAAAAGTCCAATAAGTTTCAGATCCCTATATAAAATAGTTTGTAGTTTAAGTCGCATCGCAAGGACGCAAGTTGCATCAGTCAACGCAACGCAATCGCAAGTCGCGTCGCCCCCCGCCCCGCGCCATATGGGTAGGCCGCTGCACACGCACACGCGTATATTTGTGGCCGAGAACGGTTTAGGGTTGGATTGGATCTCATCTCTATCAGCACGGAACAGCACTTTTCGAAGCTGCTATCCTTTTCTGTCGCTAAGAAGCGTCATTTGCTATAGCGAGAGAGAGCGACGGAACGCTTCAGCACCGGTCGTGCTGCAGCGCGACAATCCCTGTACGAGAGAGTACCCTGAGCCGGAGCGCGTAACGCTAGGGTTAATACCGAACCGAAATAGAATATCGTGCGGTGCGTGAGAAAGACGCGAACTAGTACCAGCACTCGGCCAAATCAGACGGCGATGGGTCGTTCCACGCCCCGCGCGCCTCTCAAGGCCCGCGCACATGCATGTCTCCCACACAGCCGCAAGCGATTTTACGTGCACACGTGCTTAAGTGTCGTTTCTTTTCGCGTAGTGTATATTTTCTTTACCCTAAAACTTGCTCTTTGGCCCTAATGGCGAAATCAGTTCCGTTTCATGCTGCTTTTTTATTTAACTAGCTAGACAACACGGCGCAGGATATACTATTTTGTGGTTCAAATATACATGTTTAGCCTTCCATTGCCACACATCGTATGAAGTTGCATGAAGAACATTACGTGTGAATATAAAACAACAATGATTTTTCAGGTTTATTTAGAAAGTGCAGCTAACATATTGCTTGTAGAGGTCTAGTGAGTTCGGCGCGGTGTGCACGTAGCCGCGCCCGCGCTGCACGTACTCCTGGTAGATCTCTCGGGCGCGCTTGCTGACCGTGGGCGGGATGACGTCCGTCGAGCTGTCGATGGAGAACGCGCTGCTCACAGTCAGTATCACGTGCGTGTCCGACTGGTACTTGGGGTTTGAGCGCCTCTCGAAGTTTACGTAGCGCTTGTATCTGTGTGTGTGTGAATTTGCTTTGTAAAAATATTAAAAAATACATATGTGTATAATAATAAATAATTAAGTTACTGGAAAAAGAAAAAGTAGCATTAAACAAAAGAAATACTAGTTTATATAGATGTATGCATGTTTGTTCCGCTTCCACGTCAAAATAGCTGCACGGATTAAAATAAAATTTGGCATGCAAATATTTGTAAATAACCTACTATCGTATCGGTAAGGCCGCCTTTTGCGCATTTCCAAGTTTTTAAGATAATTATGTCCTGTTTTTTTACTTTTGTGCAATAAAGGGTATTGTATTGTATTGTATTGTATCGTCGAGCGGTTGCTAGACACCGCCCTTTCCCACTCGACTTCATTAAACCTTATCAACCTGGCCACCCGCGCTATACCACAGCTGAGCGAAACAAGTTGTAGGCACCTATAACAGCGGGGTCATAGAACTCAACGCAGCGGGCGGGCTCGATTGACGGCGGCGATATGATACTTTGTTCATTTTTTGATACTTTTTAATTACTGCATAATTTGGAGTATTGTTACAGTACAAAATATTCTTTTGATGTAATTGATACCAATGATTTTAAATGTATGCCGTGTAGTTTTCGGCAGAGTACAATAGGACCATTCCAAGTCTTCCCGTGGATGTCGTAGAAGGCTAAACAAAGATTTTAAACATCAATGTGACCTCTCCAACCGTCTGGCCAGCGTGAAGAGTGTAGGCCAAATCCTTGACTGCACTGGCTAAGTATGGTAGTACAGAGAGGGTCGTGCTCCTGCAGTGGAGACTTAAAACAAGACCTGATGATGATTTCAATTGCTCCCTGTATAAACTCACACAGTCATATCTCGCGGTTCGTTGAGCAGCACCCTGTTCTGCCTCGGGATGGCCGGGAACAGAGGCGGGTGCGTGGCAGGCGGCGTACACAGAGCCTGCGCGGCTGCCAGCGAGCCACCCGCGCCCGCGCGCGCCGTCAGCGACGACGTCAACTCGTCGTCGGACGAAGTCGAGCTGTTCGAACTGCAATGCACACAGTCATACAGGCTAAGTTTTTAACCACCTGCCAAATTTTTGGAGCAAGTTCAGTATGGACTGAACTTGCGTGCTAATTTTTTTTTATTGAAAGTATTTCGGTACCATGGGGTACTGGACTACTTTAAAAAAAAAATGGTTGTCTGTAAAGTCGGTTTACGGACGGTAATATCCCATATCTCTGGACGGTAGTTTGACGTGACAACGTCAAACATTCCGAACTGAGCCGATCATGCCTCTCTCTCGTTCGTGCCGCGCTCTCGCTTGCGGAACGCGACAATGAGCGTAACGGGACAATGACGTCATCTTTTTCGTGCATGCAGCCCGTAGTATCGAGTTATTACTTTGTCACGTCAAAGTTATTAAAAATCGATAAAATTTTTTCGTTCTTCCATACAAAATTCGTTTGGCTGATCGCTGATTTGTATGGGAAGACGAAAAATTTTAATCGATTTTTAATAATATTGAAAGGAAACAGAGATATCATTTAAAATTTTCTCTTTGTCAAGCCCTATATAAATAGATTACCCTTCAAACTATTTTATGAACTACTGTTTACAGTTTAAAGTGAGAACGTTAAGCATTTCTTAGCATTGTTGCGGAAAACGGCCACTTGTGGCAAAAACGCAATGTTTTAAAATAAAATTGTTGCTTGACGTATCTGTGTTATTTTTCATTATTATCTTATATTTGTATAATGCATGTGTGATAAATGTAATAAATATCAGTAGTTTTTATCACAATAAACAATTAAACGGAGTGAAGGAACCGAGTCTCACTCGCTGGAGTTGTTGGAGGCGGTGGAGGCGCGGCCGGCGAGCGCGGGGTGCGCCCTCTGCTGCCGCCCGCGCACCACGAATGGACTGAAGCTCTCCGAGAACGTCGGCGCCAGCTCACGCGTGTGCATCATCTGCAACATATATTTTTTTTAAATAACAAAATAGCCTTTGGCTTGCAACGGATGCCCGCGAAAAACCAGCGTTGGGGTAACATCATCGTGACATCGTGAAAAAAAAAAAAACCACACCAAGCTATGGCAATGCTGCACAAATGTATGAAATGAAGGGGACAATTATTATTATAATTTTTCTTTTTTGTACTTTATTCTTACTCTTTCTTGTACGTAACTCTCTTTCTTATCTTCATTTGTGTATAAGTATAGTTCTGTTTATTTGTTGTGGTATTTCTTTTTGGCAATAAAGTAATTCTATTCTATTATTAATCTGTGGTGTGACAGAGATACGTGACCCGCGACGGTTTCAGCTATCTCCATCGCACGTAGCATGTAGTCGCGTTTGTGACAGAGACAAACTGAACCCGTCGCGTGGCAGTTTCAAGTGTTTCAGGTTGGTTATGCAGGGCACTATTGGCATGTCAAACAAAAAACAGGATGATTAAATGTATCGACGGTCTGTAACCACATCACAGAATACAATAAGAGTATATAGAACGGAATCTCTTAAGGTACGCGCAATATGCGTCCCCGGGCGAAAACGGGGGAGAGGTGCGGGGATGGGGAACGGGGACGCATATTGCGCGGTACCTTAGGAGATTCCGTTCTGTATACTCCTGTCTTCTGTGACCACGGTATGGATGTGGACTTAATAAATATTTTTGTTTCATCAAGTAGAGATGGAGATACGAGTTGTCCGCTTTCGATAAAGAATGGAGGGAAACAGCCGAAGATAGAAGTAATTGGAAACAAAAAGGGGAGGCTTTTGCCCAACTATGGGACCTAAATGGCTAAAAAAAAGAAGTAGATTATAAAAAAAATATTCCATACATATGTGAATTTTTACTACGTTGATTAGCCGAAAAATGTGGGTCCATTATTTTTGGATAATGTAACTGACGGACTAAATGAAATAATATTTTTTGGACCCAGTCCACATTCCTGATCATACATTCCCTATTACTCCATTTATATTAACTGGGCCATTGCTTCTGAAGTGGCTTAACTCGCCTTGAACTCGAAGCACTCTGCGAAGACGGTGTACTCGAAGGGGCGGTGGTAGTCGTGGTAGGCGTCCACCATCTGCGCACTGTCGCGCTGCATGCCGATGACCTCGCAGCACAGCTTGCGGCGCTCGTTGCACGCCATAGGCAGGTGCCGCACCACCTCGTCATCCCACCACTTTGTGAGCGACCTACAATACATTCACGGTGTATGGTAATGTAGCCTGGCTGGCAACACTTGGTAGTAGCAAAATTTTAAATAATGTCTCCGTTTTCTTTGAAATGATTTATTTTAAATGGGGGCAGCACTGGACCCCGGAAAATTCAGGTACGGCCTTAATTTGATCCAATGGTAGAATAGTTCCCACATTGAATTGAACCTTTGACATAAAGTTATACCTACAATGAAAAAAATATTTATACCAACGATGCACGTTGAAAAAAGTTACTCAGCACAGTTAGGACGTCACCTGAGGAACAACTGGCGAGGTTACTGGTTTTTAACCAGAGCGACTGCCGTCTGACCCCCGCAACCCAAAGGGTAGATCAGAACCATGCCTATGAAACTTAGAACATTGCAGATTTTTGATAAAAAAATTCAATAAAACGCCATCTAGTCACGAATCAGGTGACCTAACTCCTAATGCGTGTTATAGAATAGGAATATCAATTGGTGGAGAAATTCGCTTACCATATGTGGTAGAACACGTGATAGCTCAGTTGATTAGAGCATGGGTAAAATATGAGCAACGTTGCGAGTTCAAGTCCCACTCACGCAGTATGTTTTTTACACATTTTTTTTATTTGATAGGAATATTAAATGATGGATAAATTCGACATGCGCGGTTAATCACTTCATAGCTCAGTTGTTTAGGCAATAGAACATAGTCGTATTTGATCCGAGATCGCGAGTTCAAGTACCAGCTCACGGAGTAATTTTCCAGATGGCGCCACTGGTTTGATCTAATGTTAAAGCTACAGTTTCTTATCTATTTCAGTATATATAATATTAATCTATGATCAGAACCAATCCTAGGATAGGTACAAACAAACGTTGGATGGCGTTTAGGACCCATATAGCTTTACGCCCCTTCCGAAACACGGAATCCTAACTAGACATACCTGTTCCGGGGGATATAGACACTAGCCTCCGGGTGGTGGAGGTAGTAGTCGGTGGGGAACTCCCAGATGGGGGGCTTGCCGGCCTCAGGGATGAACAGCCCCAGGAACAAGTTCATGGTGTTTTGCTTCTCCGCGTCTGAGAACGTGTTAGAGTAGTACCGGCTCAGGGTCTGCATAATGTCGTTGCCGTGGGAGGACCACGGTGCGGTTTTGCGGTATGTTTTTATTCTGCAATGAATAAATAAATATATGTATAACGTCTAACAAAATATACTGAAACTATTTTAAGGGTGAATTCAGTCCATGATACTGAACAACTTTCCCCAAGGAACATATATCAAAATATGAAAATTATTTTTTGATTTTCCATACAAACTCAGATCAGCTGATCGGTCAACTTCTATGGGAGATCAAAAATTATTTTTCATATCTCTTGTACGGAACCCTCTCCACGCGAGTTTAACTCGCACTTGGCCGGTTTTATTTCTACTTAATCTCTGTACCAACTACAGGTCTTCTGGACATGTGGTCCCACTGGGTGCAGACACATGCAGTCAGAGCCTAGGGCCGCAAGACTTTAAATGCTGTCTGCCCCATTAGGGATAAAGATATGGTAGTGTACGAGTATGTATAGTTGGAGTTGGAGCCCCGTGTGGTTCCGGGTTAGAATAGGACCACTCCATCTCTTCTTGTGGATGTCGCAAGAGGCAACTAAAGGACTTAAGCACAAACATCTCGTGCTACAATTGCATTCCCAAGAAGGGTTAACGTCGGGCGGCAGCCGGTTGTAAAACTTTTCGTACAAATACATTCCTAAAGAGGGTTGACGACGGGCAGGCGGCCGGTCCTAAAATTACAGCCAAATTATGTTAACTGTTCCGGCAATTTCTTCTCCACTTGGCAAGGTCTTAAGCATCCTTGGGTGACCATTGACATGCATGTTATATTTGGAGAAGAAAAAGCGGGAAAGCGCACCCCGGCCTCCGAAGCAGCATAGCGGAGGAAGGATGCTACTGGGAATGCGCTTAGATGAAGAAGAAGATATATACCATCTCCGACAATACACCATCGGAGCCACGGTCACCAGGCGCAACACTATGCCTGGCGGGAAAATCTTCCCTTTGTGGCTGGCGGTCGAGTATATTACCTCGCTCCCGCTACATATGTATAGTTGGAGTTGTTCCCGTATACCTGTGCACCAGCTGCGAGCCGCCGTACTGCAGCGCCAGCGTGTCGCCGTGGTCCTCGTACAGCCCCTCCAGCAGCCGCACGCAGTCCGAGTCGAACTCCACCACGGGCTCCGCGATCAGCCCTAGCGCGTGCAGCTGAAACAAACTACATATATTATTCAGAACCACTGGCCTAATTGACATCACCTGCTGGATCATTTAACAAATAGTTCAGTCAGCGGTAGATCCAGAATTTTAGTTGGGGGGGGGGGGGGCTTGAACTCAATGAGAGTAAAAAGCACACATATTTTAGTTTTAACTCAACTACACGAGTTGGAAATTGCATTTTTTCCTGGATCTTTTCATGAAGGAACTACGATCTTTTTCGGCTTTAGCCTCTATTAACTCTTTAGGGGCTAAATCCGCCACATGGCCACATTTAGCGGGATGGTAGGCGACAAGGTTAAACAAAGTCAACGATATTTATTTATCTTTGAATATTATTTCAAATGCTTCTGTACTACCAGAGCCATACTTGGCCATAGTAGCCAGAGGATTGACTCTCCACGCTGGCCAGACGGGTTGGAGAATCTCATTGATGTTTAAAAGCTTTATTTAGCTTGTGTTCCCTAAGCCGCCTTCTACGACATCCACGGGAAGACTTGGAGTGGTCCTATTCTACTCTGCCGGGAACCACACGGCATACTGGTCCACTGGTCAAACAAACGATATTGTGAGTGTAACGGTAAAGCAAACAAAGACGCGCAGGCGCACTAGCATGTAAAATGGCGCGGAATAAGGGAGGTCTTTACTCAGCAGTGCTTAAATGAGGGCTGAAAATGATGCTGAACCAAATCGTTGGTGGCCCAGCGGTCTCAGAGCTGGCCTTCCATCGGTGAGTCACAAGTTTGACTTATTGTGAAGAAGAGTTGGGTCTACAGTAGTACTTGAGACTAACTGAAGGGAATTGGGTAGATGACTGGGTCAAAAGTAAGTACTTAGTACTGTTTAAGAGACTAAAACCTCACAAAATAGTGTCACTTATCATCCATTTTCAACATGATTTTATATTTATTAATGAAGAAAAACTGATATTAAGAGCGCTATTTAACTTTTTGTCATCTAGCGGATTGATGCCTTTCAGCATTTCCAATGAGGGTTAAACTAGACAAATGAATGAATGAAACCTTTTTAGGGTTCCGTACCCGAAGGGTGCAAACGGGACCCTATTACTGAGTCCGTCTGTCCGTCTGTCACAGGGCTCTATCACTATAACCGTAATAGCTAGACACTTGAAATTTTCACCGATTATGTATTACTGTGGCCGCTATAACAACAAATACTAAACATACAAAACAGTTATAAATTAAAGGGGGTCATCATACAAAAAACGTGTTTTTTCAGCGTTTTTAACTAGGTCTTTATATGGCAATAACTAGATAATTTATTTTTCAAAAATTAAGTATCACTATGGCCACTATAACAACAATACTAAAAATTTAAGGGGGTCGTCATACAAGAAACGAGTTTTTATTGTACGGAGGTACGGAACCCTTCATGTATGAGTCTAACTCGCAATTGCCCGTTTATTTGGCTTGATATTGTAACAAAACTTCAAAATTGCTCGAGCCACCACGATCTCCAATCCACTCCATCTGCATTCTTCTCTCTTGTCCTTCTGGGTGAAAAATGAGTTCCTTGTTTCCACTGACCTGATGCGCTAGTACACACTTCCCGATCGCGAACTGCGCCGTGTTGGTCCTGTCGAGGCAGTCCACACAGTTGACCCGCACGAGGCCGGTCTGCAGCCGCCCCCCCTGGTGCCCGCGCACCGCGCCCCCGCGCGGGCTGTCGTACCCGGGGCACGACAGGAAGAAGCCGGTGCGGCGCACGGACGTGTGCGCTATCGTCGACAGTCTGGAATACATTCGCCACAGCGAAAAGCACAGTTATGAAACTTCATAGAAGCGGAGTATCATTAATGCTAACACTACTACAAACGAAACTATACATCCGTGCACATGTCAATGCGTGTGTGTTCGCCCGCTCTCGCCCCTCAACAAGGCGAGAACGGGGTGAGGTGCGGGGACGGGGAACGGGGACGCAAATTCAAATTCTTTATTTGCTTAATAAGAGTACAATGTTGCCTTATAATTAAAATATTTCGCGGGACCTTAGAAGATTCCATTCTGTATGAAATACTCTTATTAATTTCTGTGGCGAAAAGTTAGAAAATGTCTGTAACACTTTTAAATCGCGGAAACAAGTAATCATTAAAAAAAAAAAAAACAAAAATCCCAGAGCGAGGTAATATGTTATTTTTTAGCATTGCTCATTTTAAATTACATTTAAACGTACAAGTTGTATATATTTTTGTAATTAATTGAATTTAAAAAAAATAAGAAAAAACTAACTAAAACTATTTAATTAAAACTACTTAATTTATAAATAAAAAAGACCAGGCAAATCGCAAATAAATTAAGTAGTTTTAGTTAGTTTTTTCTTATTTTTTTAAATTCATTTGTTCATCTTCTTTCTGAATAAAAATGTATATTTTTGTAATCCTTATGTAAAATCCTTTATTTTGATACCACACATGATAGCTATTGAATAAAAATAATTGTAGACATACTTCTGCGCTAATCCGAGAATAGGTTTAAATTAAAATCGCTAGATGGCGTTCGGGACCCGCAGCTTTACATGCCTTCCGAAGCACAGGATAATATTTTTTTCGGATTCAAGCCTGCAATATCCTAACCAGACTGGAAAAGACTTTTCACAAAGTATGCTTTTCAGTGGGATTTGAACCCACGACCTCCAGATCACAAGGCGCCTTGACCACTGGACCACGGAGGCCGTCTACTTTATGAAAAGATTCAAGTTTGCAATATCCTAACCAGACTGGAAAAGAATTTTTTCAAAGTATGCTTCGCACGCACGTCCTCCGGATCATTAGGCAAACGCCTTGACTACTGGACTACGGAGGCAGTCAACTTTTTTTTTAGCCTTTAAGGAAAGTTCATTCTTCCATGCTTGTCTGGGAGAAAAGAAAAAAACATAGAATGTACCAGCAGCTTCTCTTCCCGCGCAGATCGTAAAAGCCGATTGAGGGAACGGGAAAGAATCTGAATCATATCAATAGGCGATGCGGTCAGCAACCCATCACTATTCTGATTTCCCTTTCCACCTTCATGCCCACCATCACGCTAAAAGTGGCATGGGCCTTGCGCTCTAGACTCTGTCTGCCCCGTTAGGTATAAAGACGTGTTAGTGTGTGTTGTCACGTGGCACAAGAATAAAAATTCATACAGCCATAACCGCAAAGCATACTGTGGATGCATTCTCCAAATACAGAAAAAAAAACAATGTGACAGTGTGTGTGTGAATGACGAAGATAGAATAAAAAACATACTTATCCAGCACTTTAGCATCAGCCCCCTTATTCATTCTGGCCATGTCTATATGTATGTACTGGATCGCATGCTCCGGTGGTAGAAACTGATTCAGGTACTTAATACCGTTGCTAATCACGTCAGTGAGTAAGGACTCATGTCTTCTTTTCTCTCTCTTTTTCACTAGGTTCAGGAACATGATCGGTGAGCCGTATCTTCTCAGCAGGTTGTTGAGGTGCTTCCCTGGTATTTCTGCGAAGGGATCGCTCAGGTCTATGGAGATGGCTGGCTTGGGAACCATTTTGGATACATCTTGAGACCAGTAACTTGGGATTGAGCCCCTCATTTGCACGAACGAACTGAATCTGTAAGGATCATTAAATTGGCTAGTTTTCTTGATCAAAAATAAATTATTTGGTACTGAGAATAAAACGTCACAAAATAATGTCACTTGTCATTGATCACATCCATTTTGAACGTGATTTTAAATTAATAATGCAGAAAAACGGATATTAAGAGCGCTATTTGACTCCAAAAAACTATGACGTCACAGTCCGATATTACATACAAATCCCATAGAAAATGTTTGTTTTGAAGTTTAGAAAAAAGTGCATGATTTGATTTGTTGGCAACTAGCGGATTGGTAGAGTTTAATTAAACCAGCGAGCGAAGCTATCTTAAGGCCGTACCTAAATTTTCCGGGGTCCAGTGCTGCCCCCATTTTAAATAAATCATTTCAATTAGAACGTTAAGCTTTACTACGCTCATTTGCCAAAAGTGGCCGTTTTTCGCAAATGTGCGTAATAAAGCTTTACGTTCTCACTTTAAACTGTCAACAGTAGTTCATAAAATACTTTTAAAGGATATGATGAAGAACTTTGGAGAAAAAGAAGAAAGTCCTAAAAAACATTGAAGTCGGTTGTTTTTTTTTGTTAAAAATTTAATTATAAAGTGTACATTTTAACTTGTCAATTACATTTATTTAAATATCTAACCAAATGGAGTATAGGTAGACTGACAATTTCGAGCATCGCTCGCTGGTTCAATTAAATCCGGCGTTTGTATGCATGTATATTTGACGATAATTCGGTAAATAAAACGGGTTCAGTCTGCCTCACTCACAAACCCTACGTGCGAAAGAGAACGTAGAGTTTTTGACTAAACTCGACGCTGGTCTCCGTTTAGCGCAGTTTCAAGCCTAAAGCTTTTTTTTTCTTTTGACGACCTCCGTGGTGTAATGGTCAACACGCTAGTCCGCCAATCCGGAGGTTCTGGGTTCGATCCCCAGCCAGGGCAAGTAGAAAAATGGCCTTTTTCAAATTGTCCTGGGTCTTGGATGTTTATCTATATAACGTCTAACAAAATATAGTGAAACTATTTTAAAGGTGAATTCAGTTCATGATACTGAACAACTTTCCCCAAGGGACATATCGAATTATGAAAAATATTTTTTGGCTTTCCATACAAACTCGGATCAGCTGATCGGTCAACTTATATGAGAGGCCAAAAATTATTTTTCATATTTCGATATATGTTCTTTGGGGAAAGTTGTTCAGTACGATGGACTGAATCCACGCTTAAAATAGTTTCAGTATATTTTGTTAGACGCTGTATATGAATTTATTGCACGCCTCATAAGCGAAGCGCATGAGGTAGTGCTCTACTCTCGCCTTATGTGTCTCTATTTATTTTCTATCGCACTTGTACAATATTTACACATAAATGTCAAGGAAAAACACTAGTTTCAACACTTATGACATTTTTAAAAGACATTTTGCCTTTTAAATAAATAAAAACAATGTTTAATAAAATCATTTTGTGGACGTCCGTGTGTCTGTATGTATGGAAACTGGCGTGGTCACGATAACTCCCGAAAAACTTATCTGATCAAGTCCATTTTTTTTTATACGCTTCAGCATTATCCAAAACTAAGTCCTTTCGAAGATCACGGTCTAATTCAATGTAGTTTAATCGTAATTTCAATTTAATTGTGAAAAATAAGATTATGAGGCGTGCACTTTTGGATTTTCCAAACTATTATAAAATATAGTACCGTTGAGTTAATATCCCATGCAAGTTAATCTTCCTTTGGGGCTAGCTCAAACGTATTTATTTAAAGAGTTTGACTCACTGTCTGCCAACTCACCTTCCGGACGTGAACGACGACACCATAGAGTCATGCACGATCTGTTCCGTTTCCACCTCATTCGCAACATCACCGTGCATATTGGCGCCTCTCTTCAGGAACCTCGTGCCGGCGTAGCGGTTGCTCCTCCTAGCGATCAGAGTCAAATAGATCGGCCGGCCGAATATGTTCAAATTGCTCTGCTGTATGAAGCCGTGCACGATGTAGAGGATCCAATCCGGGTGCAGGTGAGAGTGTACGGCGGACAGCAAGTGGCTGTTCCATACGAAACGCCATTCGGGCACGGTGCGGACCCCGAACTGTAGGGTGGAAGTTTCGCAACTGAAAATTAAGTACAGACATTGACGAACAAATACTGACCACATTTATACTTTGAAGCGATTTTTATTTTAAATGTAGCTAGATGGAGCTTTTAGTTCGAAACAAGGTAGTTTTGTAATTGTGCCGCTTAATTTCGGAAAGATGGCGGAGTAAGCGTTCATTTTCTACGAACAAACCAGCGCCATCACTGATTTCTCTTTTATAAGGCTAGCGGGCGAGATAGTAGCGACATCTAGAAATAATACAGGCTAGTATTTAAAATGGGTAGTAAACATGTAAAATTATGGAAAATAAAGTTCCCATGTTGTAAAGTGTATTTTATTTACACTTTATTGTACACACATACAAATGTAATAGTAGAACAGGCGGACTTAATGCTAAAAGCATTCTCTAACAGTCAAACCTTTGGGTTGATTGGGAGAGTTTATGTGTGTAATAAGGAATATGCATGAAATACCAAACCGGCTCTTTTAATTTTTAAAATTTCTATTAATACGTTACCACGCCTAGTTAATTACTTTTCTTACTGACTCTTATTTGGATTAGAAATAAATTATTGAAAATATGCAAATATTGCGCGGGAACTTTTGACAAATAAAAGGGAAATGACGACAAAGTTCACAAAAAGGAAATGACAAGTTAGGGTGCGTTCGCTAGGACTGTCCGTCCATGTAGTTTGACTATCGATGACATTCGAAATGTATGTACTTTTATATAGAGGTTTAACAAACATCACTGGCTGATAATATCGAAAATACCCAAAAAAGAAAAACATGCATTGATAACTTCTGTCTCTAGCGGATATTGCAGACTTTGACATCATATTTTAAAATGGCGTGCTTAGTTGTTATTATCTACTTACTATTTTTGTTATTTATTTTCTACAGCATATACATGTTTTTCGGCACTGATTTATTTTTTGCGGCTATTTCTCGACGAGGACTATTGATTAAAAATATAAAAAAAATGCATGCATACTCTCTATTAAACTTCGGTACCCCACTCCAGGCGTAGCCCGATGTACATTTGGCCAGTTATTCGTTGCTTCCAGTGGGGTTACTCCATAAAATAATACAGTCGTCCGATAGTGACGTCCAATTCTATGACTTTATCATTGTATATTAACGCTCAATGTTGTTGTTGTTGTATATCTTTATTGTACAAAAAATATTTTATACAATACTGCTTGACACAGAAACGCGGACACGCAGTTACGTCTTGCGTACCGCTTATTAAGTAACCCTACATACGGGGCCAACATATCATTATGCCGGCCCCGTATGTAAGGTTACTCAACAAGCATATATGAATTAGCGCTAACGTAATCTAAGGAACTATGGACACAGAATACAGTAAGAGTAAACAGAACGGAATCTCCTAAGGTACGCGCAATATGCGTCTCCGTTCCCCGTCCCCGCACCTCTCACCCGTTTTCGCCTTGATGACGGGCGAGAGCGGGCGAACACACACTGCATGGCACAAGTTGGCCCACAAGAACCGGGGGCACAGGCCGGAATCTCCTAAGGTACGCGCAATATGCATCACCCAGGCGTCACCGTTCCCCGTCCCCGCACCTCTCCCCCGTTTTCGCCTCGATGACTCACGTTGGCCGTCAAGAACCGGGGGAGAGGTGCGGGTGCAGGGAACGGGGACGCATATTGCGCGTACCTTAGGAGATTCCGTTCTGCTTACTCTTACTGTATTCTGTGCCGGGGGAGAGGTGCGGGTTTGGGGAACGGGGACGCATATTGCGCGTACCTTAGGAGATTCCGTTCTGTTTACTCTTACTGTATTCTGTGCTACGAGTATGGATGCTGTTAGATGAAGCAGAGAGCAGTCATTGAGCTATGTCGGATGTCTTTAGGTAGGTCGAAAAATCTGACTGAGTGCCGGCACAAAAAAAAGAATATATATACCTATATAGTTCCCGGCAAACAACTTGAACACCGATTGATATACCCTTCTCGCTCTTGTGTATTCTCCCGCCAATTCGAGAGAGCGAGAAGGGTATATCGATTGGTGTTTAAGTTATTTGCCGGGAACTATATGTAAGTAGGGATTTTGTATTTACCCAGTTTTTTCATGCCTCTGTTGAAGCTGACTCTTCCAAGTCTCAAATATATCTTCATCATCATCATTGGCATTACATGTACATTTCTCCTGTTCGCTTTCCGCAGACTTGGAGCCATACACAACAGCTGTGTCGGGCTTCGGAAACAGCACCGGCGCCAACTGCCTAGGAGGAGCTATGTTCATTTGCAACGTATGAGTTATATCATAACTATAGCTATAATAAAAGTTCGTAGACAAATCTATAGCTTGGAACATCTTCAGATATCTTTGCTCGTCAGGATGAGGAGTTTTGGCACTTTCGCTTGGAATGTAAATAGTTGCTGTGTCTTCTATTTTGTAAATGGAATGAGATCCTATCACAGCGATTTTCCTTCTTTTTGTAACCAATATTATGTAGTAACCTTCGAGGAATCGAATGAAACCTGAAAATTGGGTTCAAATACTATGTAAGGCCGCGTCCACGGACACGCGGCGCTGTGTGCGACGCGGGCTGCCGCGCGTAAAATAATAAGTTTGTAGCCGTGACGGCCGCTCAAAACAAACTATGGAAATTTTACGCGCGGCGGCCCGCGTCGCACACCGCGCTGCGTGTCCGTGGACGCGGCCATAGTAGCTCAAATTTAATGTTTGCAAGATTTGACCCAAAAAGCAACAAACTGGGTAAGCTAAATCGTCATGATCATATCAGCCACAGGAAGTCCACTGCTGGACATATGCATCCCTCAAGGATTTCTAAAACGACCGATCGGAAGCAGCCTGCATACAGCGTTTTCCTGCAACCTTACTCAGGTCGTCCGACCACATAGCAGGTGGGTGTCCTACGCTGGGCTTGCCGGTACGTGGCCGCCATTCAAGAACCTTTATGCCCCATCGGCTATCGGTTCTTAACCTTTTAACAGCGAACGTCGGATTAATCCGACAAATATTTTCGTGTCCATTTCGCGAGCGTCGCGTCGTATATGTATATACAGATACAGATACACTATCACGTCTTTATTCCTAACGGGGTAGACAGAGCCAAGGGCGGTAAAGCCCAGGCCACTTTTAGCGTAATGGTGGGCATGAAGGTGGAAAAGGGAAATCATAATAGTGATGGGTTGCCAACCGCATCGCCTATTCATATGATTCAGATTCTCGCCCATTCCCTCGATCGGCTTTTACGATCTGCACGGGAAGAGAAGCAGCTGGTACATTCTATGTTTTTTCTTTTCTCCCAGACCAGCAAAGAAGAAATGTATATGTATATGCGAACAACAATTATGGATATTTACAATTTCTAGCGCTGGGAGCACGACAACTTATATAAAGTCTCGCGGTGAAAGGGTACTATTACGTCAAGCTAAATAAAAGCTTGTGAAAATTAATTTTACCTACTATACCGAACGCAGAGACGAGTTTGTTGAAGCCCCCTGTCCGGCTAGAGCGGTTGCCGAAGCCGATCATATTGAGCAGCTGGTGGATCTCTTGCTTGTTGTACTCCACCTTGTCGTCCACCAGGATGAGCTCGCGAGGCTCCGTCCGGTCTATCTTGAGCACTCGGAATCGTGTCTGAGTGTTGTTGGAGCCAATCAAGTAAAATCTCTGGACAAACCAAAAAATTAGGTTATAAACCTGGAAATAATTTGGAGGTAGTTTCATATCTACCTCCAAATTATTTCCATAATTACGCCTTTATTATATTACTTAATTGCTCCTTGAAAATTCTGATATTTCAGTCATCTAAAATAACAGTATAAGAAGTTCCAGGAACTGAATATTTTCAGTTCCTGTATAATCCTGTAGCAGTATTCTGCTATCTCTGGCCCGGGAGTATGAATGTGGATTGACAAACTTGTGGCCTAACTATACGTAACTATTAAAACAAATCATAATTTTTTATTTTATTGACATAACCATCATTAAGTTCGAGCATTCTTCCAACTTATAAATAGAGACAGAATCAATTCAAACACCCACAAATAGCGGCTTTAATTTTCTTTCAACGAAACTCCCTTTGCCTTCTTAAGGGGTTGATAAATCAGATTACTTCAATTATTTGGACTACTCTACTGCTTTGACTCAGGCAAAAAGTGATAGATAGATAAGGACAAATAACATTGATTGAGCTAATAGCCCCAAAGTAAGTTGAAACTTGTATTATGGGATACTAACTCAACTATACTATATTTTATACTATATATATATGTATATACAGGGTTATTTTTAATTAACTGGCAACCGTTTTGGAGCAAGTTCAGTCTGTGATACTGAACCACTTTCCATAAAAACAATTATCGAAAAACGATAACAAGATTTCGCCCTCCCATACAAAATCCATTTGGATGAGCGCCGATTTGTATGAAAAGTCGATTTTTTTTTTTCGTTTTTCAATAATTGTTTTTATGGAAAGTGGTTCAGTATCACGGACTGAACTTGCTCCAAAAAGGTTGCCGGTTAATTCAAAATAACCCTGTATATATACACAGCCAAGACCCAGGACAGTTCGAAATAGGCCATTTTCCATCTTGCCCTAGCTGGGGATCGAACCCAGAACCTCCAGATTGGTGGACTAGTGTATTGGACCATTACATCACAGAGGTCGTGATGAGCCCAGCTTATGTCCATTGTCACAAAAGTATTAAATTCATCACCATGATTTGGCTTACATACCTCTAAACAGGTACGTAAAATGCTAAAACTATCTCATTTTATTGATATTTACTCAGTACCTAGGTTTGATGTTTGAACAGTACAATGTTTTCAGGAAAACATCTATAAAATGAGCTTTCGTAACGCCTCTTAAACGGAAAGCCCTAATGGACTAATTACTCAAAGTTAAGAGCAAATAAGGCTTAAGAGTTAATTCCTCCTTATGTAAACATTTAATGACCTCCCACTATTTCATTTTTTTCATTGCGAAACTGTCATGCTCCTTGATAAAATCTAATAAAAAACAAGCTATCAGATGCAACTGTAAACTTTCCCATTTCGGCCTTCGTACCTTCTGTAAAATAGTGACCTACAACAACAGGTCACCATATACTCAAGGGTTGCTTGCAGATTCATCAAAGAAACAAAAAGTAAAATTTTAGATGCACAAAACAATGGGTTCCAAAGGATGTGTTAGGTTGCTTCATACATTTTTGGCCCTCATTGTTGCATTACGTGTCGCAGCAAGTATTTATACGTCATTTGGTAGGAAATAATCCTTAGATTACAAAAAGATCTTTTTTAGATTTAAAGGACTTTTGTACACTATAAAAAAAAAAATTTTAGTTTTTCTACATAGGGAAATAGCAGTGACGCTATCTGGCAACACGATGGGTAATGGGTATCAGTGTCTGAGCGTTTTTTTCACTACAGTTGTTCACTCAAAAATATTTAATAATTATAACTGGATGCATTTATATAACGTTATTTGCTGTCAAGAGGTTTTGTGACAGTAGAACAAAATGCGATTGTAAAATGAACAAATAGAATTGAATGATTAATGACATCTTGTTCGTTCAGTAAGTATGGCGGTATAAAAAAAAATGGCCAAGTGCGTATCAGACCACGCATAAAGTAGGGTTTTGCATTTCTTGCATCATCATCATCTCACTAGCCTGTGTGTTGTATGGAAACCCTACCTTTTTTTCATAGTCCTTTTTTAACGATACCCCACACAAAAAAATAATTCACCCCCCCCCTTTACATGTATGGGGAGGTACCCTTAAAAAGGGGTAATTTTAATTTTTTGTATTTTTAAAAATGAGATCTATATGTTAAGTATCCTCGAACCAAGTTACATGCAAATCAGTCCATAAACGTAGAAGATATTCTGCTGTGACAAACTAGGATGGACGGACGGACGGACTGAACGATCTTACAGTAAACGTAAGGTTTTTGTAGTTTTTTTTATTGTAAAATATGTTTTTATAAAACATTATTAACAAATTTAGTGCTATACTTGTTTAAATTAATTTTAGGCTGCTGTATTCATTTTACGACATGACATTGAAACCTTCAAAAAACGAGTCTATATCTTCCTGAAAGGCCGGTAACGCTCTTGTTACACCCCTGGTGTTGCAGTTGTCCATGGACAGTGGTGATCACTTACCATCAGGTGACCCGCTTGTTCGATTGCCCAAATGAGAACAGACCCTTTGATATTCACACTGGTTGTCAGATGACAACCAATGTGATGTTGAGAATACTACTTAGTTTCTCCCCTACTATTCTCATTTGTAAAACCTATTTAGAAATTTTTTTGCTTGTTGTTAGTAATTCCTTACTTGGTTTCTTATAACGTAATTTGTTAGATCAATACCCCAAACATTTCAAATACCAAACCAACATATAAAAATGTTCTATGCTACCACGTAATATTTTAAGTACATACCGCCTTCGTCTCATACAGTGCTATTCTCTGAATAGAGCTGATTATCGGGTGAAACATAAGACTTCTCTTCGACATTTTTGCACTTCAATGTTTTCTTACTTTTACACAATCCACATAGGTATATAAGTATGTATAAGATTTTTTTAAATACTTGAGTTTAAGTACTTGGTCCATGGGTAATTAATATTTATTATAAAACAAAACAAAAACACAAATATTATGATGAAACATTATTTACTATTTTTACGACTTGACATTGACAGATGAATGACGTGTAGTCAGTTATAGCAGTGAAAGTATTTGGTATGCTGCTATGTATTTATTTATATATTAACAATGAGTTATTGCACTGTTTTGATATAAAATAATTAATACAATATATGCAAGGGAATTTTCCGTGACGGCCGATTTGACAGGTTCGATATGAAGGGGCCATCCATGCGCGCGCACTGTTAGACGTGCGCTCGACGATGTCGTCATCTCTATGAGATTATTTACAAAGAAGGTTGGCGTACGGCAGGTCCGATACGCTACATTACTCCCCCGCTGAGACCGGTTCACGGTCGATAGTGCTGAAGATGAGCGGGGAATCTGACTACACGTCCGCTTCTTGTCCGTGGAGGATCCTTTTCTTCAGGTGCTGAGGAAGGATGGACGGTTGTCTTGTTTGAAGTTTTATTATCATCTAAAGTAAGATACGCTGGCTTCAGTCTGTCTACAGTGACAGTAATTTCTTTGCCCTGGACTTCAATTTTGTAGGCTTTGGCTCCTCTGTGCAGTACCTTATATGGGCCGACGTATGGCGATTCAAGGGCTCGTCTTTCAGGGCCCCGGCGTAGAAATACGTAATCCGACGTATGTATGTCCTTTGGCACGTAGAAAGTTTTGTTGCCGTGATTTGATGTAGGCACAGGAGACAATCCAGCCATGTGTTTCCTTAGGCGTGACACGTAGTCCACAGGATCCAGATGACTGGCTGAAGATGGAGTAAAGAATTGTCCAGGTAGTCTCAGAGGCTCGCCGTAGACCATCTCAGCAGCCGACGCGCCGAGGTCCTCCTTCCAAGCTGCTCGTATGCCCAACAGCACAAGAGGGAGGGTTTCTGTCCACTGCGGGTTGTTGTGGCACGTGATGGCTGCCTTCAGCTGGCGATGGAGACGCTCCACCAGTCCATTGCACTGCGCATGGTAGGCAGTGGTGGGGCGATGTTCTGCACCAATCAGTCGCGAAATGGCTTGAAATAGGTGTGACTGGAACTGCTGTCCTCTGTCGGTAGTGATGGTGGAAGGACAACCATGGCGCGATATCCAGTTGGATAAAAAGGCACTGGCACAAGTTTCTGCAGTGATGTCCGCCAGGGGATAGGCGTCAGGCCAGCGGGAAAAACGGTCGACGACGGTGAGGCAATATTTATACCCTTTGGAAAAGGATAAAGGACCAATGAGATCAAGATGAACGTGGGAAAAACGTTCTGAAGGTACAGGAAAAGTTTGAGAAGGGGAAGAGAGATGACGGGAGATCTTGCTTCGTTGGCAATCTGTGCATTGCTGAGTCCAGCGGGTGCAGTCCTTGCGCAACCCAGGCCAAATGAAGCGTTCGGCGATGAGTTGAGCGGTTGCCTTGGTTCCGGGGTGGCTCAAACCGTGCATCTTCTCGAAGACTTTCCTGCGGTAGGAAGGGGTTAGGTATGGACGTGGGTGATTTAATGAGATGTCGCCGTATAAATTGTTCTCAGGCAGTTTCTTGAGGATAAGGGATGATTTCTGCCTTAACAGGTCTTGCAGTTCAGGGTCTTGCTCCTGATCTCTTGCAAGATCTGCGAAGTTGATGAAAGATGAAATTTGTTCAATGCGGGACATAGCGTCAGCGACGACATTGTCAGAACCGGATATGAATTTGATGTCAGTGGTGAATTGTGAAATGTAATCGAGGTATCTGAACTGTCTGGGTGGGCATCCGTCTCTTTTGGTGGTGAAAGCGAATGTGATGGGTTTATGATCTGTGTAAACCGTGAACACTCTAGCTTCCAGCATGTACTTGAAGTATCGGATGCCTTCGTAAATAGCCAACAACTCTCGATCATATGGGCTATACTTCTTTTGTGCTGACGAAAGTTTGCGGGAAAAGAAACCGAGAGGCTCCCAGCTGCCGTTGTTGTTCTGCTGCAAAACTGCACCAATGGCTCCGTCGGATGCATCAGTGAACAATGCCAGTTCTTTGGTGACATCTGGATGTGCAAGAAGTGCAGCTTGAGATAGGCAGTTTTTGCAAGCGTTGAAAGCTGATAACATTTCTTCCGTCATGTTAATGGGAGTAGCTCCTTTGATATTGCCAGTGAGGGCTTTGTCGAGCGGTGCTTGAAGTTCAGCAGCTTGTGGTACGAATCTGCGATAGTAATTGAACATGCCCAAGAAACGTCGAAGTTGTTTAGCTGTTGACGGAGGAGGATAGGCTTGTATACTTTCTACCTTTTCTGTTAAGGGCTTGATACCATCTGTGAAAACAGAATATCCTAGGAACTGTATTTCCTCAACGCCAAAAACGCACTTGGACACGTTAATCAGTAAGCCGTAGTCCTTGAAACGCTCGAACAAGATTTCCAGGTGTTGGAGGTGTTCCTCTTCAGACCTGCTAAAGATCAAGGTGTCGTTCAAATATCCGTACGCGAAATCCAAGCCTTGCAGTACTTCATCGATGAACCTTTGAAAGGTTTGAGCTGCGTTTCGTAGACCAAATGTCATGTACGGAAATTCGAAGAGCCCGAACGGTGTTGTGATGGCATTTTTCGAAATATCAGCTTCTTCGACTGGGATCTGATTATACGCCTTGATCATGTCAATTTTCGAGAAGATCTTGGCACCTGACAGCTGGTAAGTGAAGTCGTTGATGTGCCTAATTGGGTAGCGGTCTGCAATTGTTCTCGCATTGAGAGCACGGTAATCACCGCATGGGCGCCAGCCATCGTCTTTCTTACGAGCGAGATGGAGTGGGGACGACCATGAGCTTTCCGAACGTCGTGCTGTTCCATTCTGCAACATAGCATCAAACTCCTGCTTTGCGATTTTTAGGCGATCAGGGGCCAATCTGCGAGGACGAGCTGCCACTGGAGGTCCTGGAGTCGTGCGGATGTGATGTTTAGTATTGTGCTTGGGTTCTGTGGGCCTACCTGCTGGCGTGGTGAGGGTTGGGTACTGCTTCAGCAAGTCCAGGTATTTGGAGTCACCCCTGATGGTCTTGACTGCTTCGGTCTTTGGCGAAGTGCTGTGACGACATGGGACTGCGATCCAAAGCGTTGTGAGTCCGTCAACCAGTCGATGTTGTCGGCAGTCTACCAGAAGATTGTAGTGCTGTAAGAAGTCAACTCCTATGATGGGCCTGGATACCTCAGCCACGATGAAGCGCCAGCGGAAGTCTCTACGCAGGCCAAGATCAAGGCACAAATCCAGAAATCCGTACGTATTAATACGGGTGTTGTTCGCTGCATACAGCTCATACGTAGTACGAGGACGGAACCCTTTGGCCATCGATTTGGGGAATACGCAGAGGTCAGATCCTGTATCAATGAGGTACTCTACCCGGGTCTTCCTGTCGACGACGAAGAGGCGGCCGTTTCCTTGCGGGCAGTCATTTGCCGCCACTAGTGGCTGCCGCTGGAGTTTTCCGGCTTTTTATATGCGCAGGGCGTTGTGCATTTGAAGGCCGCAGCACCAAACTTGCGGTGGTAAAAACATAGGCCATTACCGCGTGACCGGGATCGCGAACTAGACCGATATCGTCTGAAGTTGGGCCGACTCTCTTGCGTGGCTAGCTGCTGTACTTGACTGCGCAGCTCCTCTATTTGCTTGGCCATACTCTCCATTATACCTAAATACGGGTCAGCTGAAGAAGTTGTTGGTCTGACGTCACATACCTGGCAAGCGGGCGAGGCGATGGCGATTACTTTATCAGCCAAATCAGCTAATTTCTCTAGTGGTGAGTCGGTCTGCGACGCAATAATTGGCTGTATTTGCGAAGGTAAGCCATTACACCATACCGTGCGTATAAATTCGTCTGAGATTTGAGGGCCCGCCAGATGTCTTAAGTGCCTTAAGAACTGCGAAGGTTTACGATTGCCCATTTCTTCTTTATTCAGGAACTGTAAGATTTTTTCCTCTCTTGGGGCTGACATACGCTTCACCAACTCTCTCTTGAGCGTTTCGTATTTATTCTCTTTGGGCGGGTTCTCAATGACATCTGTGACTTCAACGGCATACTGATGTTCTAAGTAACTACACGCAGTATAAAATTTGGTAGTATCGGCTGTTATACCGGCTAATATGAATTGACCTTCTAATTGTGCGAACCATAGGTTTGGGCGGTCAGGCCAGAATGGCGGAATTTTGACGCCGACTTTAAATGTTTGTTGAAATGTACCTTGAGTTGGTTCGGCCGTTGGGATTCCAAAATTTTCATCCTTTTCCATCTTCGCGAAGTACGGTTGCGGTATCACGTCGGGGTCACCAATATAGCAGTGAAAGTATTTGGTATGCTGCTATGTATTTATTTATATATTAACAATGAGTTATTGCACTGTTTTGATATAAAATAATTAATAAAATATATGCAAGGGAATTTTCCGTGACGGCCGATTTGACAGGTTCGATATGAAGGGGCCATCCATGCGCGCGCACAGTTAGACGTGCGCTCGACGATGTCGTCATCTCTATGAGATTATTTACAAAGAAGGTTGGCGTACGGCAGGTCCGATACGCCACACAGTGTTGCCTCCTTAGTTTTAGTAATAGGGGCAGTTGAAGAAACTAAAATGGGCAAGATCGGACTAGAAATGTTAGATGGAGATGGAGCACATTATAATAGAACTGAAAAGATCAATAGTCACAGACCTACCACTACTAGACCTGCATAGTGCGTGGCCCTACTCGTGTAGCGTTCAAGAGTGCAGTGCGTGCTCATTATCTTCGTGAACTTTCAGATAGAATATAATTAAGATATAATATGTAGTAGTAGTAAAATCGGACGCTAAGCGCCTTATAAAAGAGATAGGTCAACGAATCGCGGAAAAAACTGGGGACTCCCGCTCTGGCTCGTTTCTGGTGCAAAGAATGGCCATAGCTATCCAACGTGGTAACGCGGCAAGCGTTCTGGGCACCTTTGCACCGGAAACGCTAAAGAGCGGGTTGTAATTTTTATTTTGTTTATGTAATATTTTTTTTTTATATTATTTTATTTGTTTTATTTATTAATATGTAGTTTACGTATAGTTTATTATTATTATATATTATACTTGTCAAGCTTTGTCCTCTTAGATTAGCATAGAATACGAGTACTAACACAATGGTGTTGCCCTTTTGCACTGAAATTGAGATAAATTGAGGGTAGGTGTACTAGGCACACCTACATTTATAAATAAAAAATGTGGGTAGGAATACTTTCCTGCTGCGCTTGGTTTCGCCCGGCGGCCATCATTCACGATTTAGTGCTCTGCCCTAGTACTTTCTACCGCGCGTGATAAAATCATACCCAATATTGTTCTTAACTAAGTTCATAAGGAAAAGAAAATGGGTAAGAGGACTAGGACTGAGTTCAGTGATTATGTTCATTTAGCTAAAAAGTTAAAGAAGTTAGAAAAATCTTTGTCACGCGCTCGTCGTAAGAAGAATGCTTCATCATCATCCAGCAGCTCACCTCCTCGGCAACGATCACGGAGCCCAAGTCAGCAATTACCGCAGGAGAAGTTATGCATTGAAGGTTAGCCTCTTATTTTCTTCAGCCTAGAAACCTATACTTAATTACATATTTAGTTCTGTGGGCAGTTCGAGAGGCTGTCTCTTAACTGATACATGTAATAATCATAGTATAGGAAGGTACTTAATTACATATTTAGTTCTGCGGGCAGTTCGAGAGGCTGTCTCTTAACTGATACATGTAATAATCATAGTATAGGAAGGTACTTAATTACATATTTAGTTCTGCGGGCAGTTCGAGAGGCTGTCTCTTAACTGATACATGTAATAATCATAGTACCTACATACGATTATAGGCTAGTACCAAAGGTTACATATTTAGTTCTGCGGGCAGTTCGAGGGGCTGTCTCTTACCTGATACATGTAGTTTCCTAGGCGGTACTTACCCCCATATTCCTTACACTCTTGTATTCAGGCCGTAAGGCTGTCTCTTGACTTATAAAGCATTGCTAATAATGGCTTTTTAGTGGTCCGTCGATAGGGATGTCACTTACATAACATGTGAAGACTATATATATAATATGTCACATGTTTTCCAGACTTACCCATCCAGTACGTGACGGCAATGCTCTCCACAAGCAAAGCTTTCATGCCTCCACGGGCACCAAGTCAGGCGGGCACCAGATTGAGTGACGCCAAGTGACGCCGTCTGTGCGGAAGGTTCAATTTTACCGCCCATCGATCCACCTCTTGCTTTTTCCGAATTAGACGGTGACCTACTGAATCTTCTAGGCAATGATCCTTCACGAATTAAAGTCTTTGGTAAAGTTATCCAACCCGATCTGGCAGTTCGCTTGAGCTATATTGCCACCTCCGGACTCTCTAAGGAGAACCGGAAGGAACTCTTTGAAAAGTACCTAGTTCCAGAAAACAGTTAACTCATTGGCGCGCCTATACTGAATCCTGAGCTAAAAGCTGCCATTGCAGAGACAGTGCTTAAAAAGATAAAGCTATAGAACTTAAGCAGAAACAGTTAGCCTCAGCAATTTCATGTCTGGCTGAGGCACTTACAGTTTTGTTATCCGCTGAGGTCAAAAATGCACCAGTTTTCAAGTTATTAATGGATGCTAGTAAAATTCTTTGTGATAGCCAGAACGCGGATTCAAATACGCGAAAAGCTTTTGTTCAGTTCAATATTAAAAAAGAATTCAAACACCATCTGAAAAACACGAAAATAGATGAATTTCTTTTCGGTACGGATGTAGCTGAATCACTCTAAATCACTATAAATAAGTCTGCGTCAGATATGAAGGTGCCACCTGCAAAGCAGTCGAAATCTTACACCCAAAAAGCTCCACAGAAGAATTTAAACTGGAGAGGTCCTCCCCAGAGCTACAGACCGAAAGAGACTCAAAGGACCTGTACACAAGAATCAGCACGAGACCTCCTCGAGACAGTCGTCGCGAGTGGCGCCGAAGTTCAGCCGCCACCGGAGTTAAACGAGGTATGCTACGCCGGAAGACTGACATATTTTCGCCACCAGTGGTCGCTTATCACACGCGATTCTACATTACTGACTTGGATAGATGGATATAAGATTCCTTTTTGACGTACAGTTGTTCAATATGTAGCACCCACTACCAAACATATTCACAAACGGAATTGGTTCGGTACAATCAATCTATCCAAGATCTCTTATCAACGGGTGCCATTTCAGAATGCCAACCTACTGAAGGACAATTCCTGTCTTCAATATTTTTAGTGCCTAAACCAAATGGAAATTATAGATTTATACTTAACCTCAAGTCTCTAAATAAAATTATTGACACAGAAAATTTGAAGTTAGAGGATCTGCGTACCGCAGTAAATCTTATTTCTAAAAATTGTTCTTTAAGTACTTTAGAATTAAAGGATGCATATTTTTAAATTAAAATACATGATAGCTTTAAGAAGTACCTTCGTTTTCAATTTAATGGTAAATTGTTTCAGTTTAATGTTTTGCCGTTCGGTCTTAACACAGCCCCTTTCGTTTTTACTAGATTAATGAAACCAGTAATTAGTTTACTAAGATCATGTGGGCATATGTCAACTATTTATTTAGATGATATTTTACCGATATGATATTTTATCGAGTACTTTAAGATCGAATCTTCGCAATATATCGGATACAACGAGACTTTTAGAATCTTTAGGATTTGTCATTAATTATGAGAAGAGTTGTCTTTTACCAAGTAATAGATGCACTTTCCTTGGCTTTGTTATTGATTATAATCTCTTAGAAATCAGTTTACCTAAGGATAAAGTTTTAAGAATTTAAAATCAGTTAAGGAAATTTCGCGCTTTAGATCGCTGTACAGTTAGAGAATTTGCGAGTTTATTAGGTCTTCTCAGCTCTGTCTGCCCAGCAGTAGAATACGCCTGGTTATACACCAAAGAGCTGGAGCGTTGGAAATATCTTAACTTAAGAAGGGATAATAACTTTGATAAGTATATGACGATATCGCGTTCTTTACTGCCAGATTTAGCTTGGTGGTCTCAAGCGACAAATCGCTTGAGACCACCAAGCTAAATCTGGTGCGTCAAAAAAGATTGAACCAAATGTGTTTTCTTAAGAGATATATAGTGATGCCTCAACTACGGGATGGGGTGCCGCGTGTGGTGAGGAACGTGCTAGTGGAATGTGGTCTCAGAGCTAAAAAACTTTACACATGAATTATTTGGAATGATTAGCTGCCTTTTTGGCCTTAAAGTATAATATTAGGTTCATATGAAATTGCCGATTTTCAATACTGGCAACTTTAAAATCAAATATCTTGCGTTTCATTAGGAATTCCAAATTCAAATTTATTTCGAAATAAAGCCAGAAAAATATTGTTTTAAAATTCGTATTTCATTTGTTTTAACATCATTTGTTTGAGTTTCAACATTGCTATAACAACAACTATGGACAAATTGAAAATTCGCGGTATTTACGAATACGAGTTCCACCGTGGCACCAGTGCTGCAGAAACGACTCGAAGAATTAACGACGTGTATGGACCAGGCACCGCTAACGAACGAACGATGCGTTTTTGGTTTCAACGTTTCCGTTCTGGAAATTTCGATTTACACAATGAGCCTCGTGGACGACCTGATACTCAAGTGAATAACAAAGAATTGAAGGCGATAGTGGAAGCGGATCCATCTCAAACCACTTCTGAATTAGCAACAGCCTTCGGCGTAAGTGACAAAACGATACTTATCCACTTGCGCCAAATCTGAAAAATTAAAAAATTCGAAAGTGGGTACCGCACGAGTTGACTGAAGCAAACCAACAAACACGCGTAATTGCTTGCTGCGTTTCTTTGCTTAATCACCACAATAATGAGGGGATTTTGAACCGTATCGTGGCTTGTGATGAGAAATGGATCCTGTACGACAATCGGAAGCGATCATCACAATGGCTTGACCCTGGAGAACCGGCAAAACCTTGCCCTAAGCGAAAACTGACCAAAAAGAAGATTCTGGTTAGTGTTTGGTGGACCAGTGCTGGTGTTATCCACTACAGCTTCTTGAGATCAGGCCAGACGATTACTGCAGACTTGTATTGCCAACAATTGCAAACAATGATGGAAAAGCTCGCCATTAAACAACCGAGACTTATAAATTGCTATAGCCCACTGCTCCTTCAGGATAACGCTAGACCACATACTGCACATCAAACGATCGCCAAGTTAGAGGAGCTGCGACTGGAACCTCTGCGTCACCCACCATACTCTCCAGATCTTGCCCCAACCGATTACCACTTTTTTCAAAATTTGGATAACTTTTTACAAGGAAAAAATTTCAAATCTGATGAGGCAGTCAAAACCGCCTTCAAACAGTTCATAGACTCTCGCTCCCAGGATTTTTTTTCCAAAGGTATCAATGATCTGCCTATAAAATGGCGGAAGTGTATCGATAACAACGGCGCATACTTTGATTGATTAAATAATAATTTAATTAAAAAAAACTTGTTTCACTTTTTTGATACTGAACGGCAATTTCATATGTAAGGACCTAATATTTGCAAAATCTCATCACCACTGTTAAATTCTTCTCCGAATAGACAACACTACAGCCATTTCCTACGTAAATCGAATAATTTTCTTTTTCTCGGCATCACCTTTGGGTTGACTGGTATATAAAGCCTATGGCTTTAAGTCCGCCTATTACGTTTGTAATAAAGTTAAATAAATAAATTGTTGCCTCCACCCATATTTTGCACACGTCACAGAACACACTATGGTTACTAACATATAATAAGCTCAAATAAAACCCTAAATCACCTTTTAAATGATAAAATCCCTAAAATTAATAACTTTCTTCGATCGTTTTGTGGTTTGTTTGGCCCAGATTTTGACAGTAGGCCAGCTTATAGTAGCCACACCGATAGAGCGTTTCTTTCACACTCACGTTGGACTGTATTTGACAGTATCTTTCTAGCAATATTCTGGCAAGTTTAGTAGTGGTAGGTCTGTGATGTGACGTATTAAATGATCTAAGGTGACAATAGTGGTAAGTTGGTAACACTCATCCATCGTGAATTTTTGACGTAGACTTGGAGTGCGATTTTTGAAATTGGGAGTCATACAACGAATGATTTGCGCGAGCTTGGAAAAGATCCGTTGCATTCTGTGGTTGCATTGCAAATCCTTTGTTTTTTTTATTTTTTTTTATTAAATAATTTTACGGCTCTGGATACAAGTCCTTTAGAGCCTATCTTTAATTTAGTTTTTTATTCCTAATCCTAACCTAACCTAATCCTAACAAGACAATCAAAGGGTGGTGTAGGCCTTTGACTGCTGCAAGGGAGCTTCTGGCGACAAATCTATACGAGTCCACTGGTTTACATAGACGATTGAGTGGCGGACGACGCCCGACGCAAAATAAATATCACTACAGCCGTACTATGACTGTCCACTTTAACTATTTCACACATTGTTCATGTCATGAGCATTTATAACACCAAACAACATCAATTTTATATTATAAAGTCCACTGAAATCAATTTGTAAAATAATTTAAAGCAAACCCCAACCGAACCCCTTGACTTCCCGCCAAAAAGCACCGCCAATCGTGTCGAGTAGTGATGTGTCATACCCGGAAACTTTGGGAATATTTCCGTGAATATTTTTTACAAGATTCCTAAAAGTAGAAGTTTAGGGCAATATATATTGGGAATATTTACGGAGATATTGAGAACATTCCCGTAAATTTACAATGGGAAAATTCCAGTAAATTTGGAATATTTCCAGCGGTACATCACTCATCAAATGTAATGATAAATATTATGACTTCCGTCAGTGCCGGTTTTAGCTCTACCAGCGCCCCGGGCGACATTTTCCCCCAAACCCCCCCCCCCCCCCCAAATGCAATTCAGACCGACTTAGGCTTCAATCTTATAGGATTTATTTTTGCCGACTTGAGGGAGGGGTGCAAGTACGATATAGGATTCTTCAAATTTGCTGCCCCATTGTAAACGAAGGGAGGGAGGGGGGGTGCATACAAATAAGTGTCTAGGAGTTGCCGCCATTAACCAGCCGCTATTTATCTGTGATATACAAAGGGGCGATAGGGGGCGTTTTTGGGCAAGGGGGGGGCCTTGCCCAAAAACGCCCCCTATCGCCCCTTTGTATCTGGCGCCCTGGGCGGTCGCTCAACCGCGCCCTACCCTGACGCCGCTACTGACTCCCGTGTTAAAAAATAACTCGACATATTTTTAGGGTAATTTTTTTTTTGGGGTATCTATCTTTGTCTTCATAATCCATGGAATAGGTACCTACAGAGGTAAAAGAAAACCATCTTAAGGGGGAACAGTTGCAAAAGTGTCCAGCTAAAGCAGTGAATGGGTTTCAAATCCGTCCAGAATAGCGCACTAATAAATCATCATCATCATACCAGCCACAAAAAAAAAAACTAATCAGCGCTATTAAATAAATAAAATAAATATATAGGGACAAATCACACTGATTAGCTAGCCCCAAAGTAAGTTTTTTTTAACTTGTGTTATGGGATACTAACTGGGCAGCGTTCGGGAAGCTACGCAGCGTCTTCTCGTCCAAAATACCTCAGTGCCTCAAGACTAAAGTGTATAATCAATGTGTGTTACCAGTGATGACTTACGGCTCTGAAACGTGGTCCCTTACTATGGGTCTCATAAGAATGATACTATATTTTATGATAAATACATACATAGTTAAACATCCAAGACCCGGGACAATTTAAAAAAGGCCATTTTCCAACTTGCCCTGGCTCACCTGGCTGGGGATCGAACCCAGAACCTCCGGACGTCTACTAATCGCCACAGCAGAGTGTGTGTTAATTTTCGCGACCTTTTATTAAAACTTTTAGTGAATGTATAGTTATAGTGTCTACTACAGTCTACTGTTTTAAACAGAGATCTGTATATACTAAGTGATACTACTAAATAAAAAATTACTTACAAACGGAATGAATCTTTTTTATTACTTCTCCCAACGGTTTTCGACGAGTTTTTACGCCTCAAAACGGCAGGTTTAGGTATTTTACAGTAGAAAGCTTAATTTCCGATCTAATGAATTAAAATACACGGACAAATAAATGAAGTCAATTTGACGTCAGATTTAACGCAAATTCATATAGAGGCTGTGTCTATCTTGATCCATGATCTGTGGTAGCTTTTTATAATAATAGAATAGGTCTACCGGCTAACTATCGTCGATTTCAAGCCTACGTCGTATTCCGATTACGACGCCGATGCCGTCGATGTCATTTCATTGGTACCGCGCAATGATAGCGGCGTCGCCTTGAAGACCGTCAACTTAACAACTAGCGTGTTGACCATTACACCACAGAGGTCGACGATTATGTATACTGTGACCGCTATAACAACAAATAAGTACTAAAAGTAAGATAAAGTTAAAGGACCCGTCGTCATACGAGAAACGTGTTTTTTCAGCGTTTGAATACATTTTACGGAGGTACGGAACCCTTCATGTACGAGTCCGACTCGCACTTGACCGGTTTTCTTCCATTTGATTTTTGACAATCTTAACCGACTATACAGTGTCTTGTTTTCACCGCCTAATTAACGTATCGCTTTTTTTTTCAGTGGGAAAAGGGTGATGCGTTAAGAGCCCGTATGACCGCGATAGTACTTAGAGCGATCCTAAATATTATCATTATTAACGAAATATTCACTTTAAAATAAACACAGCAAACTTTAGGACTAGGTAACTCCAGTCATTATACTCGATACCTTGCGGCTCAAAGGGCGTAACCACCATTTTGGCCAAAATAAGTTTTGAATGACATCTTATTCAGTTTTTGCTCCGCTATCGAACTGTATATCTACAGTTCTCAAATTCTGACAATAAAAACAAAACAATGGTAAATACGACCCAGAATTTCAATGCTTTTAATGGAGATTTTCTTGTATTTTTGGGCGTAAAAGCAATCTTTATTTGGCATCATCAAAACGACGTTGGGCGTTAACGACACTATCAAATAAAATTGTAGGGTGTATATGCGTATGATATAAGGTATAAATTATGTTTTCAATTATATTTTTGTTTTGATATTGATGTAATGATTAAGTAACGTAGAAACAGTATATTTCTAGCATTTGTCAATAACTAATTTGTAATTTCTTCTTTAGTTATAAATCTTAGTATAGAATACAAGACTTTGATGGACTAAGGGATGCCAAATTGACCTATTCTACTAAAAATTGTTGTAAGTATTGTAATATAAACGCAAAACATTGAATAAAATAGAAAAACGTTAAAAACTACAATTTCAATTTTGAAAGTGGTGAATACACCCAGCCTTACTGACGCAGCAGTTATTTTATGGGGCGTAAAACATATACAAATATAATTTTGTGAGGCGTATTCACCAGCTAAATTTTAAACAATAAATATTTCTTAAAACGTTGTGTTTTAATATTATGAACAACGAAAATTAACGGTTTTGGTGTAAGAATCATGTTTATAGGATCAATAACAACCAAGTTGTGACAAATACAAAATTTTAATTTTAATTTTTTGGCTCTCCTGAAATGTCGTGTTTTGGTGGTTACGCCTTTTGAGCCACAATGTATCGATATGTTTCGAAAATACGATTGCTTAAAACTTTGTCGATAGAAAAAAAATGCGAAGTTGCCTCCAAATCACCTCAGAATTATATTAAAACAGAAAGTATTCAAGAAATACAATACATTAGTCATTGTAACTTTGGATTATAATTGTATTAAAACATAAAGCAGTCATCATATGTCTTACTTTTTAAATAACTCTTAAATATTTTTTGTAACACGAAAAAAACCTCAAAAACCAGAAACGCGTTAACTAGCTTCATTGACCCGCCGCGATTCCCTACGCCCGCATGGCTCGCTGTCTCGCTTCGACTAGAGTAAATTTGTGTGCGTGGAAGCGGGAGCTAAATTTAGTTTATCAACATCAGGCGCTCTCTTAATATTGGTAGCGAAATAACTGGAGAATGACCGACCTGATGTCTATAGTGTACAAAGAGTTTATGCCACAAAATAACATTTCTCTACAATAACTAGATACATCATAAAAACTTGGAGTAAAATGAAAAGAGCAATTCATTTTCTTCCACGCAAGGTACATAATCTTACGAAGAGGCAACGAGAATGAAAGCATATTTTGAGCCGGATAAAACGAATAGATAGAGGTCTTTAATATAAACGAAGCAGACTTTAGTACTCTCGAAAAATGCAGGCGTAGCGGTTGGGTACACACTGAATTTTTAACGGGTCGGCAGGGTTGGCGTTTGATGGTTTAGCGACTTCGAAGCGACGATATGTAAACCGACGCTACTTCAGAAATACACTTGATAAACTTTGATCAAAATTTTTGATCTTCAGTTAGTTTTGTAAGTCGTTATTATTGGATCAAAATTCCAAAAGACCGCTTGCGGTAGGGTAGATAACTCCGATCGTCCGGATTTGCCTTTGCCCCGAAGCTCGCCTATCGGGCTTGTAAATCTCTGCTATATTTTATAAAAATGTGTTTAAATGAATACATTCAATAAATACAAATAGATAGATAGATAAAATGTTTATTTGAAAGACCAACACACAGTTTACAGATTTCATAAAATAATACTGTACCTATTGTACCATAAACAAAAGTAAATATGTATAACTTATTGTATAAGAAATAGAGACAATAACAGTTTTTATTTAATAAGGAACAACAAACAGTTACATTAATAAAGTCTTAACTAAATATACATTTATTTAATTTTATAATTCTACATTATTTTAGATACAAGCTTGTTTTTAAAATTATTTTTCAAAACATTACTTGTTTTTCATTAACTCTGCAGTCTAATATATGGTGGGAGAATGCTATGGTCAGTTGGTCTTTCACTGTCATTGATAAGAGCCCTTAACGTCACATCGTCGTTACACCCACCTCACCCTTCATCGGGTATAGGTATCAATAGGTCTTAAATAAATAATCAGAAGCAGGGGCGGAAGGGCCTAAGTACGGGACATTAACAAGGGTCCAGTCCAATTTTCGTCCTGTCCACGTTGATATATCGAGGGCCGATGCGAGCTCGCAGCGCACGGAGCACGGTGACACAACTCCTACTTTTTCACTAGACTAGTGGGGAGGGCAACGGCCGCGAGTATAGTAAAGTCAGTAGGCCAGTAGTTTATTGGAAAATTGGGAGAAATTTTTCTTACAAAAAAATAAGTCATTTTTCTTACGGTAAGATTTCAAGGTAGGAGGTGAAAAATCAACCTGTAGGTAGGTATAAGTATAAAAAAAAACTGACGAATAGTTGAATAAATTTAACATATCCGTATTTTAAGTACCTACTATGCAACGGGTACGTATCCGAACCTTCCGGGTGTACTTTCTTTTAAAGAAATAAACCGGCCAAGTGCGAGTTAAACTCGCGTGGAGATCCGTACAATTGATTGAATTCTTATAGGTTTATTATTTTTTTTGAAAATTTTAGGCCCAGTAGTTTCTGAGATCAGTGTTCCGTTTTTTATTTTTTTGTACGGAACCCTAAAAAGCACAGAATACATACAAAAGTTTAATAGATTTTCGTTACATAGATTTTTTTCTCCTTCTTTTCGGATAATCACGTGACTCAAGCCTGCAAATATCCTAACTAGATTGGAAACAACTTTTTGCAAAGTATGCTTCCCAGTGGGATTTGAACCCACGACCTCCGGATCACAAGGCAAACGCCTTCTACTGGACCACGATGCATAGTACTTAGATAGATACTTACTTGAATTACAGCGAATTACCTTAATTACGTTGGTAATGGCGTATCCGTAATTAGCCGCTTTGATGTCACATGAAATCAACCTTCAATGACAGGATTGTCCTGATTTTGTAAGCCGAATGTGTAATCAGTTTGTCTATGAATAGGCCTGCCATCCGTCTGGGTTTCCCCGGACTTGTCCTAGTTTGTAGGGCATTCGGGGATTCGAGCGTCCGGGCGCCCGAGTAAAACCGGACATTATTTTAAACCCTCCCGCCCTGCGCATCGCTGCAGAAAGTTTCAACATTATAGGTAGTAGGTGTTATTATTTATTTATTGTAGGTAGGTATAAAATATTGTAAAATCACTACATAGTATAAAACAAAGTCGCTTCCCGCTGTCTGTACCTATGTATGCTTAGATCTTTAAAACTACGCAACGGATTTTGATGCGGTTTTTTTTAATAGATAAAGTGATTCATGAGAAAGGTTTATATGTATAATACATACCCGTGTGAAGCCGGGGCGGGCCGCTAGTTTAATATATTATTATTTTAATATTATGCTTTGTTTTGGAAATCCTTGGGGAGGCCTATGTCCAGCTGTGGACTGTTCCTGTGGCTGATATGATGATGATTAAGTTTTGTCTTGAAATATAACTTTAAAAAATTATAAAATTAGGGATAATGACATATATTTTAACGTATATTTTGACATAGTGTATATTTTAAATATTTACTAGTTATATTATTTAAGTAAGTAGATTAAATGAAAGTCGTGTGGTTTCCGGCGTTGTAGAATAGGACCACTCTAAGTCTTCCCGCGGATATCGTAGAAGGCGACTTAGGAAACGGACAGAACGGAAAGCTTATAAACATCAATGAGACCTCTCCAACTCCAACCGCCTGGCCAGCGTGGAGAGGACAAATGCTCTGACCTCTGACTGCTTTGGCTAATATAATGCGACTCTGATAGTAGATACAGAGAGGGTCGTGCTCCTGCAGTGGAGACTAAAACAGACCTGATGATGATGAAGTAGATGATTAGCTATTGGTACATGACTGTTTTTTGCCATGAATAAAACAAATTTTAGGTATGTAAGTAAATGTTAAAATACAAGTAAGGATCCATTATACCTTTGTATTATGCAAGTTGACTTCTTCTGATTTTAGATGAGTTGTAAATCAATTAGATACTACCTACCTTCACCTATATCTACACTTCGATTGTTCTACGCCTCCCTAATTTAATTCCTCGAATCGGATCAAAATCAGCTACGCTTTTGGATACTCTAACTCCCGATTAAAGCTTTTATCGGAGGACTGATTAAGTGTCGAGGTCGCGATGGATTTATTGTAAAAGTTGGCCGTTCGCTGAGGTTAGTGATTCAAGCCCGCACACTTTAGTCGAATAATTGTCTACGTGATCGGAATGGAGGCTTCCTGCCGGCTTTAATAAGATCGGATAAAGAGCTCACGCTGGGGCAGGTGAGCGTTCGATCTATTCACTTGTCACTGAATTCCCTCATTCAATATTTGCTCAAAATCTGTTACATACGTACCTACTTACAGTTCGCTCTGTTCGATATCCAGAATGGTAGGTATCGTCAATCTTTTAGGACGCGAGCCGTAGGCGCCCCATAGTACGTTTCTGATTGTCTCTTGTTTGGGATTACCCTAGTAGCATTTACCGTTGGCTACAATTGGCCAACGTCGGCTCTAGCGACCGCCTACAATAAATGCTACTAGGGAAGTAAGTATAGTGTTAATATGTAATTACAGAACGTGTACAGTAAAACACTTGTACACATGTCTTGGAGGATGTTTGGCCAGTCCGATTGGACTGGCTGCTTACAAAAGGTATTGAAATAGTTACCTAAATAATATAGGTATATTACTTAGGTAACTATTAACTAATTAACTTAACTAATTAACTATACAACGTGTTATAAATCGAACCACGGGCTATACTAGATTACTATAGTTTAAAGTAACAGTCAAAACACAAAACAAAAAAAGCAGTGTGCCGACAGAAGTGAAAACTTGAACAAACGTGGTGTCGGGTCGGGAATAGAGACCCTATTGGCTCCCCTAATTTTTTGTATTCCTAATTAAGGTTGGTGCACAAACTTGTAATCCTAATTTAGTATGGCCTATTATTGATTTCCATAAGATTTTATCGCCCAAAATATGTACCAAAAATATGCTTGGGGATCCGACCGGAATACAATATTTAATTATTTTTTAAAACGGGTCCACTAGGGTATCAGATTTTGGGGATCAGACCGGAATAACTCGTCATTGAGCGAACATCTACTTACACTTATTTATAACCTTTAGTAAGCCTATTCCTTTTGTTGTCTCATCCCATACCATTGCTAAATACAGATTCAGCCTGGCTTTACCGACCATTTTGTATTGATTTTCTTTGCCGTGTTCGCTCATGTGTAATAAGTATATTAGTCAAAGCGAATACGTTTTTGCGTGTACAACGAAAAAAAAAATACTTACCTTAGATCGGGCCTTGTCGCTATGCAAATATCTTTGTGGGATAATGAAGGTGCGGCTTTGAATAACGAGTGTGTTGAATATATTTTGTTTTAAAATTCGTGTAAATCTAAACAGAGATCATATTTTAAGCTCTCTTGAGGTAAAATAAGTATTTTATGGTTCGTAGTCCAGGCAAGGAACCTTTTTAGTTACGCTATGTCCGTGTGTCTGTCCGTCCGCGGCTTAACTCTGCGACTGTAAGTACCAAAAATCAGTAATTTTGTGCATATATTAATGTTGTGAGCATATAAGACACAAAATAACGGACTCATATTTTTACGGTTTATCAAAGTAGCAAAAATTCACAAAGATCGGAGGTTCGGAGGAGTTTAGGTGTGCAGTGTAAAATAAAAGATAGAATATTTTTTTTACGGAGAGGTTTTTTATAAGGGCCTAAAGTGGGGATGATATTGTTTCATATCCCGTAGTGCAGAGTATCGTTAGATATGATATAACGAGTCGTGATTTCCTTGTGTACTTAACAACCCAAAAGGTCCTAAACAAACGATATTTATTAACTAGTTCCGCGCGCACAGCCAGCACGGAACCAATTTACTTATTATTTACCTACCGACATTTTTGTACGCGTCCACTAAATGTAAACTTGTAAGTTCTCATTATAAGTGAATTTTGTAGATTCTTTTATGAGAATAAATGTCTTTAACCTTATATTTTAATCAGTAAACAACATTTATAGCGGAAGAACCCAAAGTGTTCATTATATAACCAGCATTATATAGGGTAAAACTGGTAAAAGCCGGATAGTTGCCCCACTTTTTGAAATTACTTGATATCTCTTTGTACAAAAAGCAAAATTCTTTATTTGACATGTTGAAGGCTTGGTTAAGTCGTGTTTCTACCATCTCAAAATGTTATATCGTATCCGGCATCTTCTAAATGAGAAAAATAGAATAATGCTTTGAGAATCGTTGATTCTCCCTCGTTTGAACTATGCAGATCTAATCTATGGACCTCGTTTGTTGTCTAAAATGAGCCGTCTCGTCCAAAGGGTTCAAAATATATGCTGTCAATTTTGTTATGTTATACCTCCTAGGACTCAAATCACCCCCTACTCGCAGCCTCAACTCTAAAAATGACTGCTCGAAGACACCTACATCTTGCATCTCTTCTTTTTGATGTAATTAAATTTAAAAAGCCATACTCTAAACTAAATTTTTCGTATTTTCACAACAGGTATATTTCTCGGGCAAGCGTCTCTGAGTGTCGAACAAAACTTGTTTCTGATATCGAAACTTCATTGAACCAAGTTTCAGATTGGGGTCTATCCAACTTAGTCCAATTTAACCCCAATAAAACACAAGTTTGTGCGTTCACCGCTAAAAAAAGTCCCTTTGTCGTATCTCCCTCGTTTCAGGGCGCTTCCCTCGATATACAACCGAGGATCGGAATTCTCGGCGTCGAGATTTCAAGCGACGTTCAATTTCGCGGTCATCTAAATGACAAGGCTAAGTTGGCTTCTAAAAAAATTGGTATCCTCGGTAGAGCAAGGCGATACTTCACACCGGCACATCGCCTTCAGCTGTATAAGGCACAAGTTAGGCCGCATATGGAATATTGTTCCCATCTCTGGGCCGGGGCACCTAAATACCAACTTCTTCCTTTTGACCGTATTCAAAATCGCGCAACTCGTATAATCGATGATGAGACTCTCGTCAGCCGTCTCGATCCTCTGGCTCTACGTAGGGATGTTGCATCCTTGTGCATTTTTTATCGCATTTATCATGGGGAATGTTCTGAAGAATTGTTCGACCTAATACCTGCTGCAAAATTTCACCACTACACTACCCGCCTGAAATTAAAATACCATCCACACCACCTGGATAGTTGGCAATCAACCACCGTACGTTTTAAAAGGAACTTCCTGCCACGAACGACCGAACTGTGGAATCAACTTCCTGCAGCGGTGTTCCCGAACCGATACGACATTGAAACCTTCAAAAAACGAGTCTATATCTTCCTGAAAGGCCGGTAACGCTCTTGTTACACCCCTGGTGTTGCAGTTGTCCATGGACAGTGGTGATCACTTACCATCAGGTGACCCGCTTGTTCGTTTGCCGCCCTATGACATAAAAAAAAAAAAAAAAAAAAAAGTATGGCACTAGATCCACGCGTGGTATTTCAACAGGTCACTCACATAGAACAGCTTTTGCCGGCCGCACAGTCCCCGTACCTCTCCCCCGTTTTCGCCTCGATGACTCACGTTGGCCGTCAAGAACCGGGGGAGAAGTGCGGGTGCGGGGAACGGGGACGCATATTGCGCGTGCCTTAGGAGATTCCGTTCTGTTTACTCTTACTGTATTCTGTGCCGGCAGTTTCCGCTATCTATCAACCAAATGCTGGAACAACATTCCTCCTCCTATAAGGCTATTATCATCCAAGTATTCTTTTAAGCTAAAATTTAAGGAATTTCTCATGAAAAAACAAATTGCAGGTCTACCACGAGGTTGGTCGGTAGCGGATTTTGCTGTGTAAAAGACTAGCTGTTCTGATTACACATACCCGACATACATATACTGTCCACCACACAACAATCACACATCAACGACACACACATCATTCATATCAACACCATTTCTACATCAAAACGTAATATTTGTTTTTATAAAAATTTTACTTTACTTAAAATGGTTTTAATTAATATACATTTCAATATATTGACCACACGGTACTGTAATTTAAATTCTAATTAAGTATTATTTTTTTGTTCTGTTCCAAAATAGTCTTTGTCAATCACTTCATTTAGGTCATAGCAGATAACCAGTGCTTTAATTACACCCGTGTGTGAGTAAAGGTTTACACTGAGCCTATGGCCTTTTTGAATTAAACTCACACAGATTATTATGTTCTTTTTTTTCTTGATTCTATGTATTGTAATTTCTGTATTTTATGTGTTTTTATTATACTTTATTGTAATAGATTGTGTGTGTGTTTCAATGCAAATAAAGTTTTATTCTATTCTATTCTATTTGTAAAACGGGTAGGTACTTTGTTATCTTCAAATTTATGAAAGGAATAAACTTTAGATCTTTAATCTGAGGAATAAACATTATCTTTGGTATTTCCAGAGTATTGGCGAATTTTGCGGACCTTTAAATTTTGGGTTGCGTAATCCATGTAAATTACGTTTAGGATAGATGCCCCGTCGAGAAAGAGGACATTCATCTCGCAGAAACTTTACTGCCCATACTGTGTTTAAAATACCGATCGATTTAAACCGCAAAAAAATACGGTGTTTATAAACTAAATTCCAAGCTGGCGAAGTCGCGGGCAACAGCTAGGTAATATATTATTCCAAAAATAGAAAAAAAAAATTACAGCACTTGTATCCAAACGTAAAACCGCACGATTTCAAATATGTTCGTAATAGATGGCATTACAAAATTAAAATCAGTGTGGACAGTAGCACATTCCGAGCTAATGTGTTGAAATTATAATTAATTAATTAGTAACGTAAGTACAGCATATTAATGTCGGGAAAACTATTTTATGAGAGCGCGCGGTAGCTCATCGTGGTTGTGATAACTTTACAGGTAGGCACTTTATTAATTAGTTTTCTATCTACTCTAGCATTCTACATGCATAGAATATTTTACAATATACAGGTAAAATATAAGTTAATAACGACATAATAAAGACTTAATTTTTATTTATAATATTTTATATTTATAAGTAAGTTTTTTTTAGTTACTTAGTTTTAGTTTAGTTATTATTTATTATTAGTTGTTATTGTTGAATTAAATTAAATATACAGGTTGATTTTAAAACACTGAGCTATATTGAAATCATGGAATCAGAATCACTATAGGAACACAAAATAGAAACAAAAAATACTGGTTTTTTTGACATTTTTCATTAGGAAAAATCCCCACATTTGCAATACATGTCAACGTATTATTATTAGTGTCAAAGACCTCGCTGTCGCTTGTTCACCAACATCCCTTTTATTATATTAATATATGCCCATACTAAATAACCTACGATGCTTATTGACGAATGATTTCTAGTACTTACAGTCGCAAAGTAAGAAGCGGACGGCGAAGAGACAGACAGACAGACGGATATAGCGAAACTAAAGGAGTTCCTTGTCTGGACTACAAACCATAAAATACTTATTTTGTCATAAGAGAGCTTAAAATTTTCCCCCTGTTTAGATTTACACGAATTTTAAAACAAAATATATTCAACGCACTCGTTATTTAAAGCCGCACCTTCGTTATCCCACAAAGATATTTGTATAGCGACAAGCCTCGATCGAAAAAAAAATACTTACCTTAGTAAGTATTTTATTGTACACGCAAAAGCGTATTCGCTTTGACTAATATACTTATTACATATGTGCGAACACGGCAAAGAAATCAATATAAAATGGTCGGTGAATCCAGGCTGAATCTGTATTTAGCAATGGTAGGTAGGGGATGTGGTATCCCAGAAATGGGAAACGTGCTGGCAAGAATTGGATTGCAATTGCCAGGGACAGATTAAGATGGCGCAGACAGAAGTAGGCTTATGCCCAGCAGTGGGTCCCTGAAAGCTGACGATGATGATGATGAGGTATGGGATGGGACAACAAACGGTTACGGTTATAAATAAGTGTATATATGTTACGCTTAAAGATTTATAGGGTTATTAAAAGGTGTATATGTTACGCGTAAAGACTGACATCGCTCATACTCGTACATAGGTACATACTATCACGTCTTTTTCCCTAATGGGACAGAGCATTTTAGGTCTTGCAGCTCTAAGCAGACAGATCCCAGGGCCAAGGGCTTAAAGGCCACTTTTAGTGTGATGGTGGAAAAAGGAATCAAAATATTGATGGGTTGCTAGCTACGATCTGCGCGGGAAGAGAAGCAGCTGGTACATTCTAAGTTTTTTCTATTCTCTCAGACCAGCATTGAGTGAAAATTTACGCAAGGGTTGCTAGCCGCATCGGCTTTTACGATCCTTAAATCGGTTTTTACGATCTGCACAGGAAGAGAAGCAGCGCTGGTACATACTAAGTTTTTTCTTTTCTTATATAAAATCCTTTATTTTGATACCCAGGTTATGGGGTTATATGAATATATGTTTACGCGAATGGTAACTCTGCTGCTGTGAAGCCGGTTGACGGAAGAACCTCGTAACCTTCCGCCCATCTTCATCACGTGACAGGCGGTCAGTGGTGGTACTGGTGGTCAACCAATAAAACTCTGTCAAAGTCAAAGTAATTTTTTTTTTAATGTAGGATAAATATATCATAATTTTTTTAAAGGTATTTTTAGTGCAAAAGCTACAAAGTACTAGTATGTGTGCATACTCGTATGTGCATGTACCATTTGGTCAAATTGTTTTTACCACCTTTTATCCCTGATTATGTAAAATTTCAAATCGAATATACTCGATATCGAACTTTTAACTAGGTTATCTCATACACACACCGATAAAAAAGCAACGAAAATATCTTTGAAGTGAAAACTTCTTTAGCGGCGTTGTGCACTTTTTTTGTAATGGGTAAAAAATTTTAAACTCGCGCCAGGACACGTGTCCTGATTGAGAATTCGTAAGACGGATGGAGAGTAGACAGCCGGCGCGGTGTAGGAGAAGAAGTATCCTCCTCTCTTTCTACGGCGCGGCGAAAATGTATGCCTGCGCCTGCTGTTTCGTTTAGCTGAGAGATAAACTTTTTAATGTAATATAAATTGACATGTTTGTGTACGATAGCGCAATAAATAAATATTGTATTGTACCACATAAATGATAGTACTTTTATACTGATAATTAAAGCAATTAGTGCAAAATTATTCCCTAACCATTCCAAAATATCAAAAATGCACAACGTTAATATTCAAGTTTTCACTTCTGCCGGCACTCCCGGAGTGCAACCCGTCATTTTTTTAATGATTTTTCATGTAAGTGTAACTGTCGTCCAGATATTGTGTCTGCCTTGCGTTCATATTTTCGAGAATGCCAACGTCACAAATATTCAGAAAATCCACCTTGTCAAGCTTCGAACCTGTTATTTCTTCTGTTCTGCTAGCTCTGATGTTAGCACGATTAAAATATCCCCCTTTTGACTTGTTATACCTTTTCTACCGACGTAACGTAACGTGTATAAGACACCCATCTACAGCCCCTTTTTCCGTTCTAGACCAAGAGCCAAGGCCCGCCAGACCTTACTTATTTTCTCAGTAATCATTTGGTAGTGTTAGTATGTGCTTTTAGTTTATGCATACTCGCTAGCTTGAGATGACGGCTTACTCGTATTTCCTTGTACAAGGTGACAAGATTAGGTAAAAAAAGTATCTTCCATTTTTTCTTATATTCTCACGCTACATTTTTGTATATGTTTGAAAGTACCTATATTTTATAATTAAAAGTCAATTCTTGCCAGATCTGTCCCGTTGGGCATAAACTTTTGCAAGACGCTTTAAAGGTCCCAAAAATGGACTATATACTCTGGCTCCTATATGAATACCTACTGTAAGCAGCCAGACCAGTCAAGTCAGACAATAAACGTTTTTACCTTTGTCACCTGGTACCAGGAAATTGGTCGTCAGTCCAAGCCAGCGAGAAGATATGCGTAAACTGAAAGTACATAATACACTAGGTACTTAATCGTACAATACAATACAATACCCTTTATTGCACAAATGTAAAAAACAGACCATTATTATCTTAAAAGTCGTACACAAATAATTACTGAGAAAATAATAAGGTCTGGCGGCTCTGGGCTCTTGGTCCATTCTTTTGAAGTTTCATGGCGAGTGTTGTCCGCTGCACATTGTATATGAACAAAGCGAGATCCCGCTCAGTTTCCAATAAGTACTCGTAGACTCGAAGGGCGCGGATCGAGATTCGAGCGGCGCTGCGTCATTAAATAAAAATAGTACAGGAGATTCACTAATAGGAGATCGATATTTGACTTCCACGAAGTTCCACGTATATTTTTTCAAGATATACAACCGCCTTACATTAGGTCCACCACTTGTACAAAAGTTTTGTACAATAAAGGTTTAAATAAAAAAATAAACCGTTCTTAAAGATTAAGCGCAAGTTCAGTCCGCGATATTCAAAAACTCCCCAATAAACTAAGAAGTATAAAGTACACATTATTATTATTATACATTTAAGGCCTGGCCAGTTCAGATCCAAAAAAACTGTGAGTGTTTTTAAAAAATCATTGTAATTAAACTACTACAGTTTATTCCTCAAAAATTTTACATAAGAATCTTAAGGCTTTTCTACAGATGCCACAATATCCAAAACACGATTGAGCATTTTTGGCTCGATAGAAAAAAAACACAAACATACCATTTGCCTAAATTTGCCTTTATAAGACATTTATTATTTTATACAATCACCTTTTTATATGAAAATATTATTAAAAAATGTATTATCTAAATATCTAGTCGTTTTAGCTACAAAAATAAATAAATAAATATAATACAAAAAAAAAAATTATTAAAACACAGTGAAATATTCGTCGAGAGCGAAGAAAGGCCCGGAGCCGTGCTCGACGATATTTCGCAGTGTTTTTTTTATATAATATTTATAATTTTTGTGTACCGAAATTAACTATTAATTTAGATTATAATTTTTTTGGTATAATTTTCATTTATTAAGGTGATTGTATAAAGTAGTAATATCTTTTTAAAGGTAAATTTTAGCAAATTTAGGGGTATGTTGTGATTTTTTTCTATCAAGCCCAAAATGGTCAATCGTGTTTTGGATATTATGGGTGTATAAAGGAAAGCCTTAAGATTCCTATGTAAAATTTTTGAGAAATAAACTGTTGTAGTTTAATTACAGTAATTTTTCAAAAACACGCACAGTATTGCGGGCTGTGAACCCATCTCGCCTTAAATGAAAAGAACAATTAATGGTTACACTTATCGTAACATTCGGGATATAATAGTCTTGGGCCATCGCGGGAAGAGAATACCTTATATTCGTGTACTATTGTGGCGAGTTGGTAGAAAAGAGATTCAAATAAATAAATAAATATATAGGGACAAATTACACTGATTAAGCTAGCCCCAAAGTAAGTTTTTTAAACTTGTGTTATGGAATACTAACTAAACGATACTATATTTTGTGATAAATACATATATAGCTAAACATCCAAGACCCAGGGCAATTTGAAAAAGGCCATTTTCCAACTTGCCCTGGCTGGGGATCGAACTCAGAACCTCCGGATTAGCGGTCTAGCGTGTTAACCATTACGCGAGGTCGTCAAAGTCGTCATCGTTAACATAGTGGCGAGTTATTATCCTTGTGTATTGTTAACAGTCCATTCTGTTCAGTTATTATTTTATAGCTCCGTCCAACTTATACTTCTTTGTTCGCCAACTATCGGTGCCTGGCGAAACTTTTCGTATTCGTATACTCTTGCCTGTGTTGGTCCGTTCGTAACTCTTATTCGGTGTAAATCATACAGTCTTGATATATTTCTAGGATTTGTTTGAACAAGTTTTTTTCTCTCTGTACTTTAGTCTTCTATTAATTATTTTATTTAAAACATTATTGCACAAAAAAGTATTATACAAGTAGTGGACCTAATTCCATATGGCATACTTTACCGGTCAATCATTAGACCAAGCACAAAATATGTGTAGCTGGCGTGTTATTTGTAAATAAGTACTTAATTGAAAAATTCTAATATTAAATATAACATAATATACAAGGTCTAACAAAATATACTAAAACTATTTTAAGGGTAGATTCAGTCCATGATACTGAACAACTTTTCCCAAGGAACATATATCAAAATATTAAAAATAATTTTCGGCCTCCCATACAAGTTGACCGATTAGCTGATCCGGGTTTCTATGGAAAGCCAAAAAATATTTTTCATATTTCGACATATGTTCCTTGGGGAAAGTTGTTCAATATCACGTACTGAATTCACCCTTAAAATAGTTTCAGTATATTTTGCTAGACGTTATATAGTATAGATAGATAAAAATACGACGGGTTGCACTCCGGGAGTGCCGGCAGAAGTGAAAACTTGAATATTAACGTTGTGCATTTTTGATATTTTGGAATGGTTAGGGAATAATTTTGCACGAATTGCTTTAATTATCAGTATAAAAGTACTATCATTTATCTGGTAGAATACAATATTTATTTATTGCGCTATCGTACACAAACATGACAATTTATATTACATTAAAAAGTTTATCTCTGAGCTAAATGAAACAGCAGGAGCAGGCATACATTTTCGCCGCGCCGAAGAAAGAGAGGGGGATACTTCCTCTCCTACGCCGCGCCAGCTGTCTACTCTTCATCCGTCTTACGAATTTTCAATCAGGACACGTCCAGACGCGAGTTTAAATGTTTTTTTATTACAAAAAAAGTGCACAATGTAGCTAGAAAAGTTTTCACTTCAAAAACTTGTAAAATAAAACTACAAAATACCGGTCGTAAAATAAAAATAAATTCATTGAACTAAAAAGTGAACACCTTCCGGTGGTATTTAAACTCTAGACGCTCAAGTCGTTCTGATCTCTTTATAAACAAACTGGACTATTCATCTTTTGACAATGCTAGTGAAAATATCCGTCTATTGTATGTCATAATAGAAAATAAAATGCCTTTGTTATTTTATTGTCACTACAAACAAAAAATGGTCGTAAGAGCCATAAACCCCAAAGGCGCTTAGGCCCCTTGCGCCAACTCCGCTCCGTCTTACGAATTTTCGATCAGGACACGTGTCCTGACGCGAGTTTAACATTTTTTACCCATTACAAAAAAAGTGCACAACGCCGCTAAAGAAGTTTACACTTCAATAAAAATAAATAACCAAAACATTAAATAAATATATATGTAAACATATAAACTATTAAATATTTGTTATATACAGGATCTAACAAAATATAATGAAACTATTTTAAGTGTATATTCAGTTCATGATACTGATCGACTTTACTCAAGGAATGTTCCTTCCCACTCAATATATGTATATCGAAACATGAAAAATATTTTTTGGCTTCGCATACAAACAAGTTGACCGATATGAAAAGCCAAAAATTATTTTTCATATTTCGATATATGTTTGTTGGGGAAAGTTGTTCATTATCATGGACTGGATTCACCCTTAAAATAGTTTCAGTATATAACGTCTAATAAAATATACTGAAACTATTTTAAGGGTGAAATCAGTCCATGATACTGAAAAACTTTCCCCAAGAAACATGTAGCGAAATATGAAAAAAAAAATTGACTTTCCTTACAAACTCGGATCAGCTGATCGGTCAACTTGTATGGAAGGTCAAAAATTATTTTTCATATTTCGATATAGGTATGTTCCTTGGGGAAATTTGTTCAGTATCATGGACTGAATCCACCCTCAAAATAGTTTTAGTATATTTTGTTACATCCTGTATATTGTTAGACATTATATATGATAAATATAAAATAATTTAAATTTATTAGGATGACTGTACTAGGTAGGACTGTTGGAGAAACAATTTGGGTACCGCCTGCTTAAATGACATGCGCCTGCGATATTTACCTGGCGATGAATTTCATTCGCAGGGTGTAAATACCTGTACGGTCTACACATACTCGTACTAGAAGGAGCATGCAGAAAATGCAGCTCGTCAATATGAAATATTTCCTTATTAGAATCAATGTTATAATCAATTTTAATGTCCCGTGTGGTTTCTAGCCTAGAACTGGACCATTCTATCTCTTCCTGTGGATGTCGTAAGAGGCGACTAACGGGCAAAGCACAAACATCTTGTGCTACATAATTTGCATTCCCAAGGGTTGACCTCAGGCGGGCGGCCGGTCGTAAAACTATAGCCAAATCGTTTAAACTCTGGCTATTTCTTCTCCACTTCGCAATGGCGTTTGCATTGGGTGACCAGATATTTGTGTCTTCTAACTTTACTCGCAATCCTACACCTACACGTTCACTGATGTAGTGTAGCAGTTATTACGAAGTATAAGTGCCTAATGCTGCCTACACACGACACAATTTAGCATATTGTTTTTCAATTCAATTCAAAATATCTTTATTATCATAGGATATATATAATATCTCTTAATAATAGTCACTGTGTTTTGATTTGCACTAATGTTGACGTCAAATCGTTACTTACAGCTAAGTTTACGCCGCTTCCTAGGTGCAAGTGCAGAAGAAGCAGCAACAAACTGCACTGCACGTTTTCTCCAAAGACGTCAACTAACAAACTTAAAACTTAAAATTAGTTATATGGATGGACTGAGATTACATTGTTTGTTATGTTATAATTAAATTGAATTATAAGAATTACGAAATTTAAAATAAAGTCCCCTAAATTATGACATGTCTAAGTATACAAACCTTTAAGAGGGACCCGCGCCAAGCTCAAGCCAGACCTTTTTGTCTTTAAGATAGTCATCGGTCCTATAATAAGCCTTCTCACAAAGTACATTCTTTACATAAGCTTTGAATTTTCTGTATGGCATATCAAGGACCGATTCTGGCAATTTATTATAAAATAGTATACACTTCCCCATAAAAGACTTACTGACTGTATTCAACCTGTAATACGGGCTAACTAAGTCATTCTCATTACGTAAATTTCTATCTGTAAAATCACTTACTTTATTGAACATGGAAATATTTTTCCTTACATACATTATATTTTCAAATATGAATTGTGATGCAAAAGTAAGTATACCTATTTCCTTGAATAATTCTCTCAGTGAGTCTCTCGATCCTAAACCGTACATGGCACGAATTCCTCTTTTTTGTAAAAGAAAAATAGTCTGAATGTCGGCTGCACTCCCCCATAGAAGTATCCCGTAAGACATTAGACTGTGAAAGTAACTAAAGTACACTTGTCTAGCAGTTGCTACATCTGTCAATTGTCTTATTCTCCTAACAGCGTAAGCCGCAGAGCTAAGCCTATTAGAAAGTTTAGTTATATGAGCGCCCCATTGAAGTTTCGATTCAATTGTGATTCCTAAAAAGGTAGTACTTTCAACCAAATCGAGTTTCTGACCATTAATTAGTATGTCAACGCAGGCTTGATTCACATTAGGAAGAGAGAATCGAATGCATTGGGTCTTGTTCGCATTTAACATGAGGTTATTGGCTGAAAACCAGTCAGAAATTGAAGATAAGGTGCTGTTTACCGCGCTAGCGTCACTGTTATGTCGATCTATTTTAAATATTAGCGAGGTGTCATCAGCAAACAGCACCATGTCTGCCTCTTTCTCAACCATGTAAGGCAAGTCATTGACATAAACTAAGAAAAGGAACAGTCCTAGAATTGAACCTTGGGGTACGCCCATTTTCACATTAGACCCGTGTGATTTTACGCCGTTTATACTCGTATCAACAGTTTGAAGCCTATCTGTTAAGTAAGATTCTATTAATTTAATTCACTTATCATCAAAACCGTATTGACGAAATTTGAGCAAAAGTGTTGGATGATCAACGCAATTAAATGCTTTAGAAAGATCGCAAAATGATCCAATTGCATCATTTCTGTTTTCCCACGCGTCGTAGATATTAGTAATAAGTGCTACTCCTGCATCGGTGGTCGATTTTCGTAAAGCCGTATTGTTGGCTATGGAATAGATTATTAGTCTTAAAGTGAAGTAGCATTTGAATGAGCATTATCTTTTCGAACACCTTACTCAAAACTGGCAGAATAGAGATAGGTCTGTAGTTGCCAGGGTCTGTTTTTTCTCCTTTTTTGAATAAGGGGATTAGTTTACTACATTTCATTAAGTTAGGAAATATGCCTTTATCAATACATTCGTTAAATATAAAAGCCAAATCGGCAGCAATTATGTGTATAATATGACTTACTACGGCTACTGTGTATACGAGTGATATGACTTACTACGGATACAATCTGCAGTAACAATTTGGTGCTGTATTGTGGATTGTAATGTGTGTAGACGTATTGTGGGCGTGTCTCAGCAAATTACATGTCGGTTGTAATCCGACCTTGACATTGCGTTACATTGCTGGTTTTGTAATGATACAATTTTGACCTATCGTTGCATAACGGGCAATGTAAAATCATCATAAAAAATTCTCGAAGTCTTGCGGTTCTAAATAGAACATTATATTCATGTGAATATGTATTTTTCTTAATTATAGCCTTTTTGTCCAATGCCTTTTATTTTTGTAAGATATTGAAGCCAAATAAGTATAAGGTCACTCTCGAGTCCCACTTTTTAACCGACTTCAAAAAAGGAGGAAGTTCAACTGTATGTTTTTATTTTAATTTTTTTATGTATGTTTGTTACGCGATATCTTCGCCAATCGTGGACCGATTTTGCTGATTATTTTTTTGTTTGAATGCCTTTACTACCAAATTGGATCAATTTTAATTAAGTGAAGATATGATGAAGAACTTTGGAGATATGGAAGAAACTCCTAAAAAAAAATAAGTCGGTTGTTTTTTTGTTAAAATTTTAATTATTGTTATTACGAAACCGTAGGAGCCATCATTACAAGAGGCGTGCGCACACTGTGACGATCGGACGCGCACTGAACTTGTGATCAAAATTGTGATTTGTGGTCGCTACTACGTGTGAAGACAACAGCCGACCGCGACTCCAGCATGCTGCACTGCAGATTGCATGGCAAGTTGTGTCGTGTGTAGGCAGCATTAGACCTCGTTCTGTCGACTTCACTAGCAAAGGGACGCGGGGCGCGGGCGCTCACACGAGTAATCCGTCCATCAAGGCATGCAAATTGAATCACGTCTCCCATCTGCTCGTATGAGTGTCTTTCTCTGAAAGCGTGTACATTTCATAAAATCATGTAGGATGTTATGAAATGTAGACTAACTTATTAAATGCAAACGGGACCTCTGCGCTACGTGATATAAATACGACAGGCAAACTTTCAAACTAAAATGGTTGACTTTGAAGATGGAAAAAATATTTTCATATTGTGACCCACTTTGCTTGGTAATAGAAGACACGCAGATCTCTCATAAAGTGCTCTACCACGCTCTACTTTTCAGCGAAAATTAAAAATGAATAATTGTCCCAAGATTCAATTTAGAAAAAAATCTAATGAAAATATGACTCACAAAGTAATTTTCACATACATATTAGTATTTCCCCATATGCTATATGTATTTATTAAGTCGTTTTAGTTCGTATTTTATTTGTAATTAATATTAATGTAAACGTCCTGTTTGTACGCTAATTCTTCATAAAGTATGGCGGTGTTCCTAAGTTCGTGAATTCTGGGCTCGTATTTCGGGATATTTTTTTACGGGAGGTTTTGTACAAATGAATATAAGAACACATATGTAAATGGTCAGTTATGATATGATTGATAATATAAATAAAAATTTTTTAAAATAAAAACAATTTGTTAAATTTAACAGTTCGTAATCGGTACATAACGCAATATTTTTTTAATTAACTATATGATTCGAAGCACGGCCTCCGTGTTTATAAATTATGGGACATATTATAGCAAAGTAAAAAACTGGCGCTCCGAAAAGAGTATCTGTTAAGTAATTTGCTAATTGAATAAGTATTTACTGGCAAATAGCTTAAATCCCTGTTCGCTCAGAAATAAAGGAAATAAGTAAAAAAAAGCGGCCAAGTGCGATTCGGACTCGCCCATGAAGGGTTCCATAGCAGCAAGTAACATAATATAAAAGTTCTAAAGGTTAATTGCGGTTTACGATTTATGACGTATTAAAAAATAACTATCTGAAACTAACTAACTATACTAATGAAAAAAAATAATCATTTTATCATAATTTTAAAAACCCAACTTTTGAAACTTCAATATTTATCTCTCCACCAATTTTCGTGACAATCGGTGCAGTAGCGGCGGAGTACGAGCCCGGACGGACATGACGAAACTATAAGGGTGCCTTGTGGATTACGGATCCCTAAAAAACGTTGCACTCCGGGAATGCCGACAGAAGTGAACTTGAACAAGGTGGTGTCGGTTACACGGTAACAGTGTCGCGAGTTAAATGTTTTTTTTTTCATCTCAAAAAATGCCCAACGAGCCTAAAGAAGTTTTCAATTCGTTGCACGAAAAAATTCGTACAAGTTTTTATTGTGAGACCAAAGTACTCATAAGTAACAAAGTACAAATACGTAATAATAAGTCCCAACTTGATGGGGTTGCGGCGTTTTATTACAGGGTTCCTAAAGCCACTTTCCGGCTCCATCATCAAATCAGCTTCTTGTTATAATTATATAGTTGCATTGTCATCTGATTTATAATATCATACAAAATCACATCTCAATTGGAAATCATCTCTGATCACCGCCGCTGGTGACAAGAGAGCTGGCTGCTTCTTTTCTCAACGCATTAGCATAGCTATCCAGAGAGGAAACGCAACCAGCGTTCTTGGCACCATGCCGCAGGATCGTAATCTTTTAGACTTTTAAATCAATAATTTAGATTAGGTTTTATTTTTAGGTTTCGTTTGTAGTTTAATCTCATTTGTTTTTTTTTCTTAATAAACATTTGTGGAAAAAAAAACGACGGGTTGCACTCCGGGAGTGCCGGCAGAAGTGAAAACTTGAATATTAACGTTGTGCATTTTTGATATTTTCGAATGGTTAGGGAATAATTTTGCACTAATTGCTTTAATTATCAGTATAAAAGTACTACCATTTATGTGGTAGAATACAATATTTATTTATTGCGCTAACGTACACAAACATGACAATTTATATTACATTAAAAAGTTTATCTCTTAGCTAAACGAAACAGCAGGCGCAGGCATACATTTTCGCCGCGCCGTAGAAAGAGAGGGGATACTTCCTCTCCTACTGTCTTACGAATTTTCGATCAGGACAGTGTCCTGATGCGAGTTTAACATTTTTTACCCATTACAAAAAAAGTGCACAACGCCGCTAAAGAAGTTTACACTCTCCATCCGTCTTACGAATTTTCGATCAGGACACGTGTCTTGACGCGAGTTTAAAATTTTTTATCCATTACAAAAAAAGTGCACAACGCCGATTTCACTTCAAAAATCGGAAACCGGGAAGTGGCTCAAATTTAACTTGCAAGATTTGACCCGAATAAATAAACTACAACAAACAGGGCAAGGTAAATGAAAGCTTGTAAAGTACACTAATGTGAGATTTCTTTAAGTCACGACCGATATGTATTTCTCGAAGATAAATTCATAAGGAAATTTCTTCGTCTTGGAGACAAAAAGAACCATAGTTGAATCCACCTCCCTCCCTCTGATCCACTAATGAAGGGGCTACTCTGCTCATAAACTCGGGGCTTATATGCCAGAGTAATACGAACCACTAGTGATTTGTGTTTGTTTCACTTCATTCTGTGACTTGCTGTCACTATTTCGTTTGGTATATACAACGTGGAAAAGACATTAACATCATAAATGAAATACCTGTAAGTACTAATATTTAATGATACCTACAGTATATGCAAATAATCATTGAAATCTACCCAGTAGTTTTCAAGAAAATCAATTTTGAAATTTTAGCTGCTTCGAACATAATTAAAATAGATGAATTATTTTGTTTGAAATATTGTTTTTGAAACTTACTTATTTTTACTTACTTTATTATAATTTTATTTTACTCTAACTTTATTTTACTTTAAATGTAGTGGTCTAGTATAGCGCCTGTGCGTACACTCGTACGCTCATTTATTATTTATTTATTGTCTTATAACCCACTGCTAAGAAAAAGGCCCTCTTTTCGACTTCACGAAAAAGGAGCAAGTTTTCAATCCGGTTGTACTTTTTTTAAGTTTTGTTACCTCAGAACTCCGTCATTTGTCGAACGTTATGGGATTTTTTTGTTTAAAAGAATAAAGGTACTTTCAGATTAGTCCCAATTTATTTTATTGAAACCGATCGAGTTGTAAAATAAAATAACTGGAAAAAATATTTCACTCTTTTTTATGGTCCTATATGTCTGCCTTTTGATCTACTGACCAACACACTGTTACTAGTTGAATACCTATTGTAAACTAGTAGTTCTCCCCGAACTGTGATGTAAGGCGAAAAAAATGATCTACGTAGTTCCTAATTGGAAAATAATCGTTTAATTGTAAACGTGATAATTAAAACTGTGCTATCCATTAGGAATTTGATAGCCCTTTTAATAATTTTACAAACAAATGTTGAATGTATTACCTCTATCTTGCCTCTATCTAACTACAAAACGCTTTTACGCGGTGGGTGCTATTGGCAGCAAGCACAGTTCAAAACCCTTTCATCTTATATATCTACGGGATATTATTAATTGCACATCTAATAAATAATCACCCATCAATTTAATCTCATCATTTATATACTTTTTTACATCAAATAAATCAACAATCTTATCATAAGTACTGATTGCACAGCAAATAAATACTGACTGCACATCAAATTTATTAGGTTAGGGCAAACCTATAGGTTAGGTTATGTTAGAACTGCGACCAACACACGCACGAGCCGAGCGAGCGAAGCGAGCGTGCCGCGGCAGCGGCCGGCGAGTGCTAGGAAAGTTCTATCCATTTTACTGCGCCACAAATATAAATTGCAGTTTGTTTAGTAATATTTTCAGTTGAGTATTTTGCTGTGCAATCAGTAATTTTGATTTGCGTTTAAATACTACCCTATATCTACGTCTATCTGTAACCAATAGTAAAAAATAAGAAATGCAGTCTTCATGTGAACCTAGCGCTAACACAGGCGCTAATGAACCGCGCGATGAACATCGTACTAAAAGACTTTGGAGTGATCTTGGGGAGGATTTTTTGAGCGTACCTTCTTCCTTGTTCATTAGTGTAATTAACTTATGCCGTAGGTACCTATTGAGACAATTCGTTCCAGATATTCGACCTTTATTAGATTTTTGCTTTCGATTGTAGGAGAAATTCAGCAATACTTATTATAATTAATAAATGATTTTTTATGCATCGGCCAATTTTTTTCACTTTTCACTATATGATACTAAACTAAGTACTTTTTATAAAATAATTAAAAAAAACAAATAGGAACAACCTCCTATACAAATCAACACTCAGCCAAACGGATTTTCTATGGGAAGACGAAAATTTGTTTTCGATTTTTAATGATTATTTTTATGAAAATTAGTATAGTGCATGATTTACTTTTTGAATCTTTCAACAATTAGGAGAATTCATCGTTTCTTTCTGATCTTCAAATATATATATATGTATGTATATAATATGTTGTATGTATAAATATAGTATTTATTTTATACGATATTTATGTATGATCATTTAAAAGTACTTATTATTTCTGGATTGTTTTTATCTATTTACAGGGAGAGAATTCTTTAGCATTAAGTCTACCTATTGTAGCTTTTGGCTCAATAAAAATTAAATAAATAAATAAATATAGTACGAGTAGGTATGCTTGCTCCAAAAAATTGGCTGGTGGTTAAAAAGTCACCCTGTATAATTTTTAAAATTATAAAACCAACTCTACCGCCAGTGACAGTCACAGAAAAGTGACTCTTTGTAAGTCTATTTGTTAACCCTACTGAACTCTGATAGTTTACCTCCGTTATACATATACAGGGTCTAACGAAAAATACTGAAACTATTTTAAGGGTGAATTCAGTCCATGATACTGAACAACTTTCTCCAAGGAACGTATATCGAAATATGAAAAATAATTTTTGGCCTCCTATACAAGTTTACCGATCAGCTGATCCAATTTGTATGGAAAGACAAAAAATATTTTTTATATTTCAATGAATGTTCCTTGGGGAAAGTTGTTCAGTATTATGGACTGGATTCACCCTTAAAATAGTTTCAGTATATTTTGTTCAAAAATTCAAAAATTCAAAATATCTTTATTATCATAGGATATTTATAATATCTCTTAATAATAGTCACTTTGTTTTGTTTTGCACAAATGTTGACGTCAAATCGTTACTTAAAGCTAAGTTTACGCTTCCTAGGCGCAAGTGCAGAAGAAGCGGCAACAAACTGCACTGCACGTTTTCTCCAAAGTCGTCAACTAACAAACTAAAAACTTGTTAGACGTTATATATATGTCGCAGTTGGATGGTATAAACCGCTAGTTCACGAAACCTCTAGTTGTTTGGCATTACAGCTCGGTTTTGTTAAACAGCCGAATATCGTTCAGCTGGATTGTCTAATATTTCGAAACGTGTTACGTTCATTTAAACCGCTAACCACGTTTCCAAACGGCTAGCGGTTTTGTGAAACAGTAGCGGTAATCCGCTGTTTGATGAAACCGTTAAACAATCCAACTGCGACACATGCATGATAAGGATTTAGTGTAGGGTTACCATAGTGAAATATAACTGGGTGTCTATTAGAATACAGATTTGTTCGACATCGAATTTCATTTCCCAGAAAATTATTCCACGATTTTTATTGCTATAGGTTTGCCCTAACCTAGTAAAATGGATAGAACATTCCTAGCACTCGCTGGCCGCTGCCGCGGCACGCTCGCCTCGCTCGCTCGCCACATTGCCACTTCGTAGGCATTCTAAATTGTATATAATTCTTTAGATAGAATTGCTCAACAACTTTTCTAGCCGCATGGATGAATACAAGTCGTTCATTCCATTCCGCGTATTAGGGTTCGCTGTTTTACAAAACCGAGCTGTAATGCGAAACAGCTAGAGGTTTAGTGAATTAGCGGATTATACCATTCAACTGCGACATATATACTACTGCCATGATTTTTTTCACGTGTCCATATATCACCGTTTAGCTGACAGAAAACCGGGAGGGGGACACTAAACTAAAAAAAAAAATGCCTACACATAGCCGCTCTTTTATGTAAATAAAAAAAGTAAGTAAATTCTTTATTGTACATGTAAAGGCACAATTAAAAAATACAACAACAAGTACAACGGTGGACTTATCCCTGTCAGGGATCTCTTCCAGTCAACCCTAAAACTATTGTATTACAAAAAGTGTGTTACAAGCTAGTAAGACACATGATGCTACTAATACTATATTATTACTCTGTGCTACTAGTTATTACACAAACAATTGATATATACTTACAATAAACATATATAATACACATATAACATGTATTTTATATAGTAAAATATAATCCATAAATATTGTATATATTATTCAATCCCAATTAGGAAATTTTCATAAAATGATTTAGTCTTATTTTTTAAGGAATTCAAGTATATGACTCATTAATTATCTATTAGTAATCTGTTCTATAGTTGTGTAGCTATAATAGCAAAAGATTTAGAATAAGTTTGAGAGGTGTGAGTAGGAATAACTAAAAGGGTCAAAAATACAAATCAAAAATGTAATACAGCAAGAAATACCTGTATAGGAGGATAATAATATGACCTAGAAGCGTAGACTCTACGTTTTCTTACGAGTTACGCTACGCTAAACGCTACGATGATACGTCTCTACGTCGTAGAGCGTTGGTGGTTACTCGTAGCATTCATAGCACATGTTGTAAGGCGGTGATCTCACTGCACCGCGCACCGTCGCGGAGCGCGGGGCGGCAGATTTTAACATTGTATGCAAGTATCTCAGTTTGTATAGAGGTAGAAAATACGCCTAGTCCAACCTACGATTCCGCGCACCGCGGCGGCGAGGCGCGTTGACAGTGGGTGAATCGCCTAATTGGTTGCTCGTAGCACCATTTTTTATTTATTAATTCATCACAGAATCAACAGCACTTTACAATATTATTATTTTATCTTAAGAACTATAACTTACTGCCAATTACAGATGCTTATCGTAGCGTTTTGTATATAGCACTCGTAGCGTATTACATTATGAACCACTATATTGTCATAATCATAGTTAGTTAGTTAAAATCTTTATTGCACCAAAACATAATAATACAGAGTAATAGATTAAAGAAAACAGATGTCAAAAGGCGGCCTTATCGCAGCTGCAATCTCTTCCAGGCAACCGAGGTACTTGGAGATGTTTAACGAAAACAGATGTTTCATAATCATTTATTAACTAACATGTTGCATAATTGACCGAGCGAAGCTTCTCAGTTTCGACTGGCCAAAATTTATTTTGTCCATCTGTTTGTTCTCGCCTACAGATCGCATTTCTTAACCGATTTTCATGACATGTTTGGTAAAAATATAGAATTGTTTTGTCGAGCCAGTTTTTTGAAATATTTAAAAATGGCAGACTTATCGAATGTTCGGAACTTAAAAATCTCATATCTAAGCTATTTAAAAAATAAAACAAAAATGTCACTAGAGGTTTTTGTTATTTTAAGACGCAACTTTTTTGTCTAAACAACTTTTTTATACGATAAACTTGAACGTGTTTATAGTCGGCTATTCGCCCAAAAGTTGTCTAGAAATCGATTTTCTGTATATTTTGTGTGCATTAGTGCATTCAGTATGATGTCGAAAATTTATACAAATCTATGGGATGAAAAGTACGAAAATGGGGGTAGTAACTGTGACGTCGGCGGTACACCGAATTTTTTTTTTTTTATATAAACCATGTGCGGTATCAAACAAAAGGGCTTTATGAGTAGATTACACAGTAAAAAACTTCACTCCCATATTGGTCAAACCCACAGACTATATGTAGTACAAAAGTTAAATATAAATTGAAATAAAAGAAGTTGAAGTACGTGAAGTGGGAGAAGGAGTGAAATTGAACAACTTTCCGCAAGGAACATTATCGAAATATGAAAAATATTTTTTGGCTTTTTTATTAAAACATGCTACTGCGAATCATGTTTGAAAACACTGAATAAACTTAGAATCCTAAAATAAAAATAAAAAATAAATAAAAAAGATCCACATGCTATCCTGTGATTTGAACCCGGGATTTGCAGGTGCCAGCCACTTCTTTACCAAAAATACGAATGTTTGTCTACCATAGTAGTTGAAATAAGCATCCCATTAAAAAATAAATAAACACAGAGAAAATCTCAGGGTTTGACTCTGGTCAAACCCTTAGTTTTTGCGAAAAACGGCCACTTTTGGCAAAAACGCAAAATTGCCAAAAGTGGCCGTTTTTCGCAAAAATGCAAACTAATGCTTAACGTTCTCACTTTAAACTGTAAACAGTGGTTCATAAAATAGTTTGAAGAGTTATCTAGGTATAAGTAGTTTAAAATTTTAAATGATATCTCCGTTTCCTTACTAATAATTTATTTCAAATGGAGGCAGCACTGGACTCCGTGTATCGTCTTAAGTAGATGAGATGGAAATGCACACATACATTGAAACCGTTTGTTTCACTCATATTTTTTCATTACAGTAAGGGAGAGTGAGACGTCAGTATAGCATCAGGGGTACTTGGGGAAGGTACATTACTATACTAGCATTACTAGCTCTTTGGCCGTTACTATAGACAAACGGACGATGCGCGCGTGTGAACGTACGTTTTATGCTCGTAAAGTCGTAATGATATTTTAGCTATTTTCTTACAATATCTATATTTTATTAAAAAGACATTCTATAATTCGTTAGTATGTATTTTGATAAATAAAATCCTTCAAAAAATCCATAGTGTTTCCGTAACTTTTATTTTTAGAACTGTAATAAAAGTTACGGGAACACTATGGATTTTTCGTTGAAAAAAATAGAGGTGTGTTCGTGACTTTTTTCTGTCGAATCAAATTAATAGTATTATGTTTTGAGGACAATATTTCGGTAGCATCCTGTAGCATATAAATTTTATTGTTACAATGTAGTAGATCTTATAGTTTTACATAAAATAAAACTCTTGTTTAGGTCCACTAATCCCGTTAATTGAGTAGTTAACGCAGCAGAAAATATTTATTGGAAATTACATTTACATTTTTGCAAGTGTACGTGTGGGTTCATAAAGAGGCCAAAGGCGACCCGTCGTATCCTGTCGGTACTTACCCCATCGGGGTCACGCAAGTCGAGAATTTCAGGAATATTACTCAATCGTGGATGTAGGGTCGCGCAGAGGACGACAAAACAGCTTCCGGGCCTCGGCGGCTCTCAAGCGTGAGATCGCTCAGACGTGCTTGGTCGTAAAACTGGTGAAACTAGGCTGCAATGAAAAGAGCAGAATTTATTTCGAGAACATTTGTTAGTCGATTATTGCGAGGTTACGAAGAAAGTGTCATAACAGCTTCTGACTGAGATTTCAAGAGTGCCGTTGCGATTCTCGTGAAACTAGGCCACATTGAAATAAGTGTGTGACTCTGCCGACTTTACAGGATGATTTTGAACCTCCTAGCTAGGAATATATCCTATTCAAGGAAAGTACTCTTTATTCAGTGAAATGAGAGGCTACAGACAACGCTGTGAAAGTGGCAACCTTCTGGAGGGAAAAAATTTGATTACATTTTGAGCTGTCGACACGAGAAGAAGAAGCGAAATAACGTAATTCGTATACTCGTATAATATGTATTCTGTAAAACAGAATACATATTATATACAAATACGAATGTACCTTGTTTCGTAATAAAAACCAAAGATATCAGTCGACAAATGCATACCAAAAATCTCCCATTAGAATGTCACCGCCCGCTACGCTCGTGGCGGGCGGCCGGTGAGCGGGGACGGCAACGGCCGCGTAAAGTCTGTAGGCTTAGTCTGTAGGGGAGGCATTTATTAAAAATTTGAGATTTTTTTTACAATTACAAAAAATAAGTCTTCCTCTTACGGTTTTGTATAGTGATTCTAATTCCAAGATTTTAATAAAGCCAGGGGATACAAACGAAATCAACCTGTATGTATAATGATATGACTTTCCAGTCTAGAGAGATGGCTGCTTTGCGTGACACCTAGACAGAGATTGTTTGAAATCTCTGCACCGCTTTTGTGACTTAACTAAGCTCCGCTTCGCCCAGCTTGAATACTGTAGGTGTAAAACTTTAGCTGTCTATCTAATTTTTAAGTTGGGCCCCGCTGTGTATTACGCATCTGCTTCAACTAAAAATGTAATATAATAAACGGGCAGTTAGTGATGGGTTGCTAACTGCCAACATAACGAAGTACCATTTGAACATGCTTCTTTATTAGCGATATATATTTTAATAATAATGTAAGGTGCAAAAAATTGGATCAGATTCAACATTCAAGAAGGTATTGAGGTGTGAATAGAACGACTAGAGCCAATTAAGTTGTGGGTGTCTATTTCACTAAAAACACCTTTTTATTAGCGGACGAATATATAATTTGAGGATACTTTAAATAAATATTCGGTTCCATTATGAGCTGTCTCGGAAATATCGCAGTTATAAACAAAACTAAGCACACAAATACCCGTGTTATCGGCCGGCGCGCTGTCCGGTGATGTCCGGTTGTACCGTTTTTGCGCCGGAACTTAATATGAGTTACAGGGACCGTAGCGTCCGGCCGCTAGTGCATTCCGCTGTATCTTGTGTTTTTACATTACTATATCACTACTTTTGACATTAATTCAAAGTGTTATGATAGAGGAGCTGAAACATATAGGTACCTTACAACGTTTCACTGTCATGTTTTGCAAACGGTTTCACTTTACACTTACTTTTTTATGTGAATATTTTTTCTAACTGGACATACGTAAAAGTACAAGTAAAAAGTAAAGAAAGTAGTTTTATATTAACATAGAAACAAATAATTTCAATTTTAACAAAAAAATCAAACAACTTCAATTGTTTTTAGGAGTTTCTTCCATATCTCCAAAGTTTTTCATCATAACTTCACCAAATTAAAATGGGACCAACTTGGTAGTAAAGGCTTTTAAATAATAAAAGAATTATCAAAATCGGTTCACAATTGGTGAAGATATCGCGTAACAAACATACATAAAAAAATAAAAAAACATACAGTCGAATTGATAACCTCCTCCTTTTTTGAAGTCGGTTAAAAAAGAAAAAAAAGAACATTTTTGGAGTGCAGATTGGAGGAAATTGGAGCCTGATGAAGGCAGATCCTGTATCACAGCACTCCAGTGCTCCCCGCTTCTGGACTGTCTGCCTAAAATTCACCTAAACAATAGAAGTACGAGTACCTATACTGTTCTAGTGTAGGTCTAATGAGCATTTATTGAGCATTTTGTAAAAAATATTAATTTTAGTAAAATAAAGTAAAATTTACTAAACAAACTTAATGAGCTATATTCCTACGTTGATAAACATATATAAAATAAAAGAGTTTTCCAATATTTTTTTTGTTTATAAATGATACTAGATCAATTTCAAACAAAATGTATGATACCTATTTTATATTATTAGATTTTTCCTATATGGCCAAAAAAATACGGTGTTGGTTACGGTAACGGTAACAGTGTCGAGAGTTCAATGGTTTTTTCCCATCTCAAAAAATGCCCAACGCGCCTATAGAAGTATTCACTTTAAAAATGTCGTATATCATACCATTAAAGGCTCCGACACCGATGCGGGACACACTGTATAACACTTCATAAATTACGACGCAGCTTTGTTTATCAACGACACGCTGTGATGTATCAGAGCAATGCACCGTAAACGAGCTCCCATTCAGAATAAAGTTTGCTGAAGCGTTGACGTCCGTGAAATATCTGCAGTGTAAAGCAATGATGTAAAAGTTACGAGGTTTTATATTCATTCTTGTGTGTTGTGTTTTTTACTATCACCACATTTTTTTTTAAATTTATCTAGTTCGCTAACTGGCTGAAAACACACACAAATTTAAACATATACAAATTAGGGCATATAAGTTGCCAACCTACTTGGAGCGAATACAGCATGCACATTTGATAAACTGCTCTCAGTCGTTGAAAATTACATTACATTACAGTTAAAAATTATTTATACATAAATTAAGTTACATTGCAAAATTAAATAAAGTTTTAAATTATATTAAATAAAAAGTTACATAAATAATTAAACTTTAAATTGGGAATTACATGCTTGTGTAGAAAAAATTAATCATAAAAGATTTTTTTAAATCATATTAGCCGATGCACTGAACATATCAATATATTATTATAGTTTGTAATCATGCGATTCAACGAAGAATGCCGGCGGTTATTCGTTCGACAGATGGGCAAGTTAAAAGTGACTCTGCTATGTAAGCGACTGCTTGATCTTGGAACAGATAAGGTGAATCTTCGGAGCAGATGAGGGCTGTCAATTTTGCCTCAAATAATTTTAAGCAAGAATATTATATCAGCAGCCTGTCGCCTACGTTCCAGAGGGAAAATTTTGAAGTGGTTAAGTCTAGATTCGTAGGATGCTAGGTTCCTACAGTTATTAAAAGAAAAGGTAAGATGATATACAAATCTTTTTTGTATGCCTTCAATCCTTTTGATGTGAATGACATAGGATGAACTCCAAACGGGACTGCAATACTCAATCAAACCTCGCACATAACAATTGAAGAGCATCATGAGGATTTCAGGTTCTTTGAAAATTTTTGTTTGTTTGTTTAATTTTGAGGCTTTCTTTACAATGCATTCAATGTGTTCTCTGAAATCTAGTTTCGATCCATTATAACTCCTAGATCGCGAATGCTATCAGTTTCTTGAAGCGGAGTACCGGTAATTTTATAAGTATTTGTTGTAGATGATTCTATTTTCCGAGAAAATTTTATAAAAGAACATTTTGTGGGGTTTAAGATCATTTCATTCATTGGCACCACGAGCTGAGTTTGTCTAAATCTTTTTGTAGCGTCTCAACATCGTTGTCGGATTTGATTATTCGGTAAATCCTTAAATCATCAGCGAACATCCTGTGATCAGAGGCTAAATCAGAACAAAGATCATTTACAAATAACAAGAAGAAGAACACATACAAAAGTAGTGCAGAGTACTTGTAGATGGTGATCACAGGATACCATTTACAGGCCCGCCGAGTACGGGCGTGCAGGGCGTGCACTGCGCAAGGGCGGCAAATTCAAGGGGGCGGCAAAAACAGATAAATAAAAAATAATTAAACGAGAGAATAAAGGCTCGTCAGGTTCACGCGTGAGGCCCTGCTCATCCGCTTCATGCGCGAGGCCCTATAAAATAAGGAGAGGTGGGTGGAGCAACAAAAAAGCTCATTCGCTTCACGCAGCGTAGATTGTACATGGGGATCAGAATTTCACGCGGGCATGACCACATACATACAAGTTTTAAATAATTACTGTATCGTGCAATGGTGCTCTCGAGCTCTATAGTCTGGCAACTCTGTTGACAGGTGGCAATGAATTTACTAGGGCACTCAAAAAGTTTTGCGACTATAATAACAGTTTTTGTTTATGGGACTGGTTATTTATTGTAAAAAAACACAACATTCCAAATTTGTATTTCCATCCACATTTTTTACGAACAAACATAAAATATTCTGTCTCATATAAAAATGGATATGCATCGGGAACATTTTTGTGCGATGATTTTTTATGATTTGAAATGTGGCTCAAAACCGGACGAGTCGTCTAATCGACTTCAAATGGTATTTATGGATGAAGGACCTTCAATTCAAAAGCAAATCTACCGTTGGCGTAACAAATCCAAGCGCGGTGGTCTATCTTTAGGGAATGATTAAAGACTTGGTCGTCCTTCGAGGGCTGTTGCCTGTTACCGAGGAAATTGTGCTGGCAGTGAAAACTTTTATTCAAGAAAACATACACTGCAGATTGGTCCGGGAACATTCATAAGATTATACACGAGCACCTTCGCGTGAGGACGATGGTTTCGCGCTGAGTGCCGCACAACCTTACCGTAGCTTAGAAGCAGGCCCGTGTGGTATGGTGCCGTGAAATGATGAGCTCGTCTTGGCGCGTTTACGACATTGTGACAGATGACAAATCCTGTTGTTGTAGTTGACTTATCAAGAAACAAAGCGCCATTCGACACTTTGGCTGTTTCATATCGAATCAACGCCTATTAAAGTGAAGCGATCGAGAAGCGCAGGGTGATCGCTAGTTTCTTCACTTTGAAGGGGTATCTGGTATCAATTCCATTATGAAATCAAAGCAGCATCAACGCCAAATGGTATACTACAAAATACCGCCAGAAGTTTTTTATACTGTAATGAGCAACAAGCGAGTGGAGAAGGAAAAGCCGGAAAGCGGACCCTGGGATTCACAGCATTGCAGCTGTGGATGCAACTGGGAATAAGCTGAGATGAGAGAGATAAGAGAGAGAGAGGACCCAAGAGGGCTCGCAGAACTCTCACTTAGCTCTGCATGCAGAGAGGAGTCGTTAGAACTGACGGAGAAAGTGCAGCACAACTCTCGACACCCTTGGGTCGCCTGCACCGGTGTTAATCTGGGCGGCAAGCCACCACCTGCCTACAATAGTCAATTATCACGATTAGGTATGGCAGTTGCCGTTGTTTCTATTGCAATAGCCCAGCATCAGTCCATCCCAACCTCATTCCATAACCCCACAGCATAACCCATAAACCTTTCCTTTTCTTGCAATAGATCCTTCTTCTGCCGAAACCTATTCAAGGGTACATTTCATTGGTATATTCAAGAATGCAATGGGTTTTGGCGGAAGCGCCACATTACATCAACTTGGGTGTTTATCTATATATGTATTTATCATAAAATATAGTATCATTGAGTTAGCATCCCATAACACAAGTTCAAAACTTACTTTGGGGCTAGTTTAATCAGTGTGATTTGTCCCTATATATTTATTTATTATTTAACTTCTTCAAGGGCCTCTACGTGTTGGATCTGTATCCTCACGCAATCTTCCCAAAAGGACCGGGGTAAAAAGACACGTGATTCTAAAAGGAGATACATAAAAAATTTAATATAAACAATCATTACACGTAATTTACACTAAGATTATACATGTGTAAAAGTGCCTGCGAGGGTTTACTTATTATTAAATAAATATATGATTCTTGAGATTGCTACTAAGATCATCAAACAATTACGCAGCTACGTATAAGACCGTTGTATCAAACCAAAATAAACTCTAAGTATAGGCATTACATGTCCGTACTTTTCTCTGCGCTGTACACCTGGTACACGTCGCATTCGCCGCATTACTCCTATATACCTACTCGTATATTGCGCAAAATATGAAAAATTGCATTTGTGCGGCGGGTACTGAGCCCTTGTAAGCATTTCTCTAGCTTCAGTCATTATAATCAGATGAAGAGTGTTTCGTATTGACGCAGCAAACAGAAGTCCGACACAATTAGCAGAACAAATAAATTGCAAACAAAGAGATGAGACAAAAACGCCTAACTCTGTCCCAGATAGGGTTACCAGATGAATGAATCTAAAGTCCGGGGAAAAGGCCTGATTTCCATTGAAAAATCCTAAGATTTGTTGTTGTTTGAGAATTTTCTTTCAGATGTACTTACCAATTTAAAAAACCAAAAGGCCAAGAGCGTGTCGGGCACCCACATGAAAGGGTTCCGTAGCTACCCGATGGTCCGAAAGTTTTAGAATGTATTCAGATATTACAGTTCTTGTTCGGCCGACTGTAACTACATATGTTGGTCGAGTTGTATAAAAATAACTATCTATGATACCGAGACCGCTGTAGTTTTAATTGAAAGTACATACTTTGAGGTATATACCCCCTTTTTTTATTAGAATCATTTTAGTAATATTTCAAAGGTTACGGTGGGGGGACACCTTAAATTTTAACTTTGTATTAGATTATCTCAAGACTGGAGGTTTGATATACATAGTTTCAAAGCAGTTTTTGTTGCATTTTAAAAGACCTTTTCAACGATACCCCACACGTTGGGGTTAGTCCAATTTAATTTTTTAAATTCACTTTTCGTTGTAAGGGAGGGGGGCTGAAAAAAAAACAATTTTTTATAATTTTAAAAACCAACTTTTGGAACTTTAATATCTATCTCTCCAACAATGTTCGTGACAATCGGTGCAGTAGCGGCGGAGTACGAGCCCGGACGGACAGACAGACGGACGGACGGACATGACGAAACTAGAACTAGGGTTCCTTGTGGACTACGGAACCCTAAAAAGTCATATTATTATCGTTTTTATACACTGCAGATCTCCAGAAACCGATTAACGGTGCTTCAGTTCGAGCTTTACTTTTATTTCAATATGGTTGGATAAATAAGTGTTGATTTTAATTGTGCAATTATTACCAGAGTTATAACCTAAGTATTTTTAAATTATCTTTTCTATTAGGAAGATTATTTTTAGTATTTTTATGTTTTTATTAGAGATTTTTTTTTAAGATCACTATGTACTGTATTCTATAAAAAATTCTAAAAATCCTGAGATTTCCTGAGATTTGCAAAATCCGGCCGCAATCCTGAGAAGAGTCCAAAAATCCTGAAATCTCAGGACAAATCCTGAGATATGGTAACCCTAGTCCCAGATGTATTTGGATAACGGAAACGGAGTTCCGAGAAATTATGGCAGACGCGCTGCTCAAATTACATTTGCAAGAAAAGTTGCTCTCAATTTTATACCTAATTATTTTTTGTTTGGAGTGCTTGTACATACCTACTTTTGGATGTAGGTATTGGAATCCTGACATCACCCCGAGTATTAGCTAGACACCTGAAATTTTCACCGATTATGTATTACTGTGGCCGCTATAACAACAAATACTAAAAATATAAAACAGTTGAAAATAGACAATATGCATGTGATTCAGAAACGAACAAAAAAAATGATGTGTATACTTCATTGCTAAAGAAAAATACCCATATATATATCTTTTCAATTTAACGTGTTTCCATTGAGAAATTAATTATTTAAAAGCTGTATTTTTAAAATTCCCTCGCAAATTTCCGAAACGCCACGTGACGTCACGAAACACTGTCAAACTTAATTTTCTAAATAGTCTGTGCTGTCAATCACAAATTAAAAAGAAGAAGACTATCTGTCACTGTCAATAAGTCATTTGTAATTTGCAGTGTTACCAGATTGGGTATTTTTTTCGCAATTCTGGGAAAAATGGGAAATTTTAGAGAAAAAAAATAAATCTTTTGGAGAATTTTGGGTATTTTTTTTCTTAAATAATATAAATTTGTTTAATTAATTACGGTAGGTAGTACATTATCTTATAGCTTATAGTAGCAGGCAGCTAGTCTACTACCTATTAAATTATAAATAATTGAAGTAGGTACTTACAATACTACTGTGTAGTTTTGCAAAGGATGACACTACTCATTTTGCTCACAATATGTATTTTTTGTTCACATTAGGTATGTACAGTTGCAGTTGAATGGTATAATCAGCTAATTTACTAAACCTCTAGCTATTTGGCATTACAGCTCGGTTTTGTAAAACAGCGAACCCTAATACGCGGAATGATTCCTTACATTTGCATATTTGGGCATATGAAAATATATTTTGTCAGGTGCAGTTACGATGTTATTTTTGGACATAGGAACCATACAATATTTATAATAAGATTTTGTGCGCCCTTCCATTTGTAATGAATTGATATTAAAAGCTTTAATCACTCACTTATAATCACAAATTAGATAGTATTACTTATAAAATAAAACTGTGAATCCAAAACTTCGTTGTTTTGTTGATAATATTTTGAATTTGTAATTTGCACTTGACTGACACTGACATATAAGTGTTTCTATGACATTGACAATGCACGGTGACGTCACAGAAAAAAGCGCAAAATGGCAGCGTTTAAAGTCGTCCAAAAATAATAGTAATTTTAATTATTTTTTTAAGCTTATTTAATAATATTCTGTAAGTGTTATATTTTTTTCCGGTTATATAATAACTTATAGAATCGTTTAAAAAAATAAAAAAATAACATGAATATACCCTATTAAAGGAGGTCGTCATACAAAAAACGTGTTTTTTTCAGCGTTTTTAACTCGATCTGTCACAGGGCTCTATCTCTTGAACCGTAATAGCTAGACACCTAAAATTTTAACCAATTATGTATTACTATGACCTATAATAAGATAAAGTTAATAATTAAAGGGGGTCGTCATACAAGAAACGTGTTTTTTCAGCGTTTTAAAACATTGTATGGTACGGTATATATATAAATCATTGTACGGTGGTACGGAACCCTTTATGTACGAGTCCGACTCGCACTTCCTCGTTTATTTTTTGAAAATGTATATATAGCTTTTTTTTAATTTTTTTTACATAAAAATGACTAGTTTATCCTTGTTATAAGATATAATGAAAATATTTTACTCTCTCAAACAAAATTTTTGCAAACGAATTTTTTGGTTTTTATTTTGTAGTTTTTAAACTTCAAAATGTCTCTACGCTTCTCTAGTCTATATGCGCGGCGATACTCGTACTCACCGCCGACGCGGACGGCCCTTCACCGGAATAGTTTTTGGATTCCCCAAAAGATGGCGCTATATTTCCTTGAGTATTATTTTGTGTTGTAAAGCAAAGCTTATGTAAAGAAAGTACTTTGTAAAAAGGCTTATTATAGGACCGATGACTATCTTAAAGACAAAAAGGTCTGGCTTGAGCTTGGCGCGGGTCCCTCTTAAAGGTTTGTATATTTAGACATGTCATAATTTAGGTACATTGGTACATACTAAATTTACAAATTGACATTATTTTAAATTTCGTAATTCTTATAATTCAATTTAATTATGACATAATAAACAATGTAATCTCTGTCCATCTATATAACTAATTTTAAGTTTTTAGTTTGTTAGTTGACGTCTTTGGAGAAAACGTGCAGTGCAGTTTGTTGCCGCTTCTTCTGCACTTGCGCCTAGGAAGCGGCGTAAACTTAGCTTTAAGTAACGATTTGACGTCAACATTTGTGCAAAACAAAACAAAGTGACTATTATTAAGAGATATTATAAATATCCTATGATAATAAAGATATTTTGAATTGAATTGTAAACTTGAATAATAAATTTTTAAAGATGTGTACATTTTATAATTCAATGCAACAATAGTTTAAAATACAATTGAAAATTGTTTATCTGTGTCTGTCTCTAGTAAATTGCAGTTAGTTTTAGAGTCAGTCAACAAATTATGAAAAAAATACTTATGGTACTTATCTACTTCTACCGCTAGTTCCGTTAAAGAACTTCGTTCCAAAAAGCTTGAAACAAAGTCTGTGTAGTAGAACAAAGTAGGTACCTACCAATAAAAGACACAATACATACGAATATATCAACGACATGACGTAGGTACGTGTACCCTTCAAGCGTGTACCCCTAGCTATTACTGTCAGAGACAAATTCGAAATTGATGGCGCTATAAAAGTCGCTGAGAAGCGATCAGTGTCACCATTTCCGTTCAGGTGAAAACATAACCTTTTACTAAACACAACCCGTCTCATTTAAAAACAACGACTTATATTACTTGGTGTTTAAACCATTATCCATCCTAAACAAGTTGTCATCTAGTAAAACGACACTCTCATCTCTCAATGTCAACTTGATTTGGGCGAATAAATTACTATCAATATGTACTGAACTGTCGCTTTTTCGTAGTCATCTTAAATTAAGCGGGGTCTGGTTGGATTTTTGATTATATCTCTTTCATCATCATCATATCAGCCACAGGAAGTCCTATGCTGGATATAGGCCTCCCCAAGGTTTTCCAAAAAGACCGATCGGAAGCGGCCTGCCATTATACGTATCTCTTTAATTACTTAGAATATTGGGCTGGATTTTGACATACAGGCTGACTTTTAAACCACCAGCCAAATTTTTGGAGCAAGTTCAGTCCATGATACTGAACTACTTTCCATAAAAACAATTAACGAAAAACTAAAATAAAAATTCGCCTTTTCATACAAATCAGCGCTCAGTCAAACGGATTTTCTATGGAAGGACGAAAAATTTCATGGATTTTTAATAACTTTTTTTATAGAAAGTAGTTCAGTATCATGGACTGAACTTGCTCCAAAAATTTGGCTGGTGGTTTAAAAGTCAGCCTGTATATACAAACTAATATGTTAATGAACTAACGCAAAACCTCAATGATGGTACCTCAGCCCATGAAACTGAACCACTTTTGTTCTACCACTTTCTCGAAACAAAAAAAAATATTGAACTACTGTGTGTCGATTATGTATTACTGTGGCCGCTATAACAACAAATACTAAAAATAATAAAAAGTTAAAAATTTAAGGGGGTCGTCATACAAAAAACGTGCTTTTTTCAGCGTTTTTAACTCGATCTTTATAATGGCATTAACTAGATACTTGAAATTTTCACAGATTATGTATAGTTATGACTGCTATAACAACAAATACTAAAAATAAGAAAAAGTTAAAAATTAAAGGGGTCGTCATACAAGAAACGTGTTTCTTCAGCGTTTTAAAACATTGTACGGTGGTACGGAACCCTTCATGTACGAGTCCGACTCGCACTTGCCCCTTCTATTTTAAAATAATGCCACATAAATGTTGTCCATCGCGCCGTACACATTCGAAGAATTGGTGGAAAGTATTCTGCGCTACGCGCTGCTAAAGAGACGGTTAAACGTCGTTTTCTTCTCGAACGATATTGTCCTTTAGTTCTAAGATAGTGGCAGGATTGTTTACATAATCTTTACTTTTTAAATATCCACATAAAAATAAATCCATTGGAGTGAGATTTGGCGATCTTGGCGGGCAGTAGAGTATTGTTGGCTTTGAAATAAACCTCGATCGCAAACGCACTTTGTTCATCCGTCCACTGAGGCATTATAGTCAATAAATCAGCACAAAAAAAATTAAATGATGTCAAAATCCGCCCTACGTAATTAAATTTTTACAATATTGTCAAAAGAAATTTGAATTCTGCCACCGGACACCTGTATATATTACAAAGATACTTATATAGACGCTGTAGACTATCATAGTGTTTGAAAGAATGTTCTCTTATTTGAGGTACTAGGACCTAAATACTTGCCCAGGTGCTATTAAGACGGGTGCCCTAAGTGGAATACCTCTAGGTCCCCTATTTGAGGTACTAGGACCTTAATACCTAAAATTAAGTTCATATTTATTACTCTTTAAGGGTAATATTCTAGGGAATTCTTATTTTAGACAAATTCATAGCAACAAGTGTAAAAAAATCGTGACTATACGGCAGACAGTTTACGAGATCAAACAAACGGACAAACGTTACCCCAGCAGAATGTTAAATATCTACGGAGTCTTAAAATAGGGACAAATCCTATTCAATCATGGACATTGACCTTATATAGATTTCAAAGTGGATAAATATCAATAGTATGATCGATTCACTAATTCTGTAGGTTGCTTTCATCCACGATCGATAGCAGGATTTGGGACATCAACTTCCCAATATCATTCATTACTTACCTACATTACATTATTATATGTATTATCATCATATCGCAATGGTCGTGTAATTTAAATATGAGCGTATATTCAGCAAAGATTAGGAGAGTCGTAGAGTCTTTTTAAAGAAAGCTGAAACTTGTAAAACATGGCAAATTCAAAAAATAATGGACAGGAAATACTGGCTATAGTTTGAGAAAATTAACATGATACTTATTTTGTAAATTTTATAAAGAAAAATTCAAATCCTATATTTGTTTTCACAACTTTTCAATATAAATTATAATAAGTATCAAATCCATTTCTTCCTACTATAGTCAGTTTTAGCAGCTGTCAAATATCAAAGTCATTTGTAGCCATATATCCCTTATCTTAGTTTGTAGCAGTGTTGCAACTTTAAAAATCCCCGGGTTTAGCTTTCATTAGACAGACTCTATGAAAACAGTAAGGATTCACTGGTTTGATACGACTACTGTCTAATTTTTGCTGAATGTATGCTCGTTAGCTATAACAGCTACTCCAAAATCCAAAACACGACCTCGATTCAAGCCGCACTCATCCGAGGGGCGTAATATTCGGTCAATTTGCCATATATAATAAACTCTGTCTCAATCCAAACGTAGATCGTGCTCTTTATGAGTATTCCTTTGAAATGGCAAAACGCGGCCCGCTCATTGACATAAAATATATAGACTAGCTATCTCAAACATTGGCCTCTGTTCTTTTTTTGAATAAATGGCGGCGTGAATATTCTAGCTTATTAAACGTATCTATTTAGTTTTCAAACAATGAAATCTGGTAACTTACCGATGGAAAGTTATTTCTTTGCACTTAACTGTTGTTCCTTGAATTATTCTTACTGTATTGTAAAGCACACCAAGGCATTTTTAATAATATTTACCATGTTTTCGTATAGTTTTCGCCTATAAAATGTCGAAAGTACTAGTCACTTAAGAGCTAGCACGCGACTAAATTAAGATTATGGAGAAAGCTACAATTGAATAGTACAAAGATATTAGCCGTGTGGTTCCCGGCAGAGTAAAATAGGACCACTCAAAGTCGATTTAGGAAACACAAGCTAAACAAAGCTTATAAACATTAGTGAGACCTCTCCAACCAGTCTGGCCAGCGTGAAAAGTATAAGCCAAACCCTCTGACTGCTCTGGCTGATATACGGCTCTGGTAGTACAGAGAGGGTCGTGCTTCTGCAGTGGAGGGAGACTAAATAATACCTGAGACTCTGGTAGTATAGAGAGGGTCGTACTCCTGCAGTGGAGACTAATTATGACCTGATGATGAATTGGGACAAAACACTAATATTTGTTGCCTCCTCTAGTTTTACGTAGGTAATAGCTCTTTGGGCCCGCGCCGCTTCCTCGGATATCGCTCGCCGCTAGCCATTTGTATAAATATCTGCGGCGGAAAAAGTCGTGCCCGGATTAAGTTGCGCGTCGTACATTATGAGAACATCCGCATTATATTTCACGGAGAGGCATGAATTATGTGCCGTTGGACCGCAGCGTTGTAAACTTCTTTGAATCGCGATGGGAAATTCCTGCTACGAATAATGAATTTTTATTTCCTTTTAAAATCTGACGATGATAACATTTATCATACATAATATTTTTACAGTTGGTCAGTTATCCACTCATACAATAGAGGTACAAAACAAAAAATTTTATTGCACCAAATAACTTTTACAATTATAAAATTAAGAGGACAGTATACAACGTGGAAGGGACACACCTGTAATAAATCGAACCACAGGCTATAATAGATTACTAAAGTTTACTGAAATTAAAATACTAGTCAAAAAGCAAATCGCCCGGACTTGCAGACTTTTGTATGAAAATGACAATTCGTTTGACGGCGCAGTTAAAATTAAAATATTACTAGTAGTTCGCCGCGAACTTAGACATCGCGAATATAGTTCCCTAAGTAACACCTAGATGGCGCTATTCAAAGTTAGAACGTGCTATGGTTTCGTTTGCTACATAATCGCGCACATTTTTATTAATATTTCAAAAACTACTGAACCGATTTTGATGCCTAACAAACGTGAAAATCGGACGATCGGTTCGGCAGTTATCACGGTACAAACATAAATACATACAAACAATGTGTTTTGGCCCCCAACTCGATTTAGAGACCTCACTCGCTTCGCTCGCTCGGATAATTAATAGATAAATTTCACCACCACACCACCCGCCAGAAATAAAAATTTCATCCACACCACTTGGATAATTGGCAATCAACCACCGTACGTTTTAAAAGGAACTTTCTGCCACGTATCAAAGACCGAACTGTGGAATCAACTTCCTGACCTTCAAAAAACGAGTCTATATCTTCCTGGAAGGCCGGTAATGCTCTTGTTACACCCCTGGTGTTGCAGTTGTCCATGGGCAGCGCTGATCACTTATCATCAGGTGACCCGTTTGTTCGATTGCCGTCCTATAAATAACATAAAAAATATACAACGTGGAAGGAACATACCCGTAATAAATATATACACTAGAAAGCTTAAGTATAATGAAATTAAAATAACGGCCAAATAACAAAAGAAAATTTCGACATTCCCATACAAATCGCCCGGGCGGTTGCACACTTTTGTATGGAAATGTATTTTTTTTGACCTCTTTATTAACCGTTCACAATATGGAACGCTCAATTAACTACTTACTTCCAATTATCAGAAAATAGTCATTTAAATGATAATACGCGTTTTTAATATTTAACTTAAACTAAGATACTGGCAACGCTATTATTAATCAAACAAAACACAAATCAGAGGTAAGATAGTTTAAACGAAGCGTCCACCTTTTGTGTCCTATTACATAAAATATTTACTTTACTTTTATAGCTTATTAAAAAAGTATTCATAATATGTAAGTCGAATACAACATAATAAGATAAAGAACACACGTAACCTTATTGTTTACCCTTCGTATTAGATATTTTTTTTTTTTTTTTTTTATTTCCATTGCACAGTGTTGACCATTATCCTATTAGTATTAAGTCCTATTGTAGTGTAGAGTCCGATTTGCTGTTGTCCTCAATTGCAACGAATGTATTTCTCGCGCTGGCAGCCGGCCAGCTGCTGATATTTCCCCTGGAACCGTTCACCGTTACGACACGTTTGCAGTTGACACTCTTAACCTATCAAGGAGAGATGGAGTCTTGACCTAAGGCCCTATGCATATTCAACTAAATATAAAATATGTAAACACATAAAATAAAAAAATAATAATTTGGTAACTATTTAGCTTAATGTTTTTGTTGCTGGAGCCTCCTTTTAAGAACGCGTATGACCCCGATAGTACTTAGATATTAACGAAATACTCACTTTGAAATAAAAACACAGCAAAGTTCAGGATTAACCTTTAAATGTTTTAAAAACACGATTGCTTAAAATCTTCTCGATAGAAAAAAAAAATATGAAAATGGAGGCAACAATCACCTCAGAATTATACTAAAACGGAAAGCGTGTGAGAAATACAATAAATTAGCCCTTGTAACTTTGGATTATAAATGTATTATCATATGTCATCTTATGTCATGTATCATTATGTCTTATTTTGTAAATAACTCTTAGATATATATTCTTTGTACAACGAAAAAAACCACAAAAACCAGAATCGCGTAAACCAGCCTCATTGCCCCGCCACGACTTTCCCTCCCCGCATGGCTCGCTGTCTCGCTTCGGCTAGAGTAAATTTGTGTGCATGGAAGCGGGAGCAAAATTTAGATTATCAGCATGAGGCGCAGTCTTAAGCAAAGAATATGCTTGTGCTAGGAGACCTGCTCTTTTTTTTTCTCTAACACTTTATTCATACACTGTTTACCAAATAATAAGACAGAAAGTCCTAATGAGCAAAACAATAAAGCCTATGTGTGTGTTTGTGTGTGTATATATATATGTGTATGGGCGTGTGTATCTGTGGGATAGGAGTCTAGAGGCGTAGCAAGATTAAAGATTAATGTGGGCGAGATAGTTTTAGCAAGTGGCAAGTCCCTTTGGCTAGTAGAAAAAGCGAGGCGTCCAAAAAAAGCTCATCCATTTCACGCTTGAGGTCCTAGAGATCGCAAGGCCATGGACGGGCGGGCCCACGTTGCCCACGTCGCCTACGACTAGCTACGCCTCTGATATAAGGTAAGGTTTGTTATTAAAAATGGACGAACAAATATAATACCAGTTTGTGCCAGAATGGCTATGGATTTCAGAGGGATGCTCATGAACTCAATGATTTCGAGCAGAAACGCTACAGGCCGTGCCCATCGTAAGTATTACATCCGACATAGGATTCCAATTTGCGTCATAGCATCGGCATTGGAACCGACCTAAACCTTAAGCTTTTATTTGTTGCAGTTCAAACTTGTTCAGTTCTGTATTCTCTTTAGTAAAAATAAAAAAATACTTAAATACTCGTTGGCGACTTTTTACGTAGATAATTCATTAATTATTTGGATCCACGTCGAACATTTTTGCGATAAACAGATACAGATACACTATCACGTCTTTATCCCTAACGGGGTAGACAGAGCCAAGGGCGGTAAAGCCCAGGCCACTTTTAGCGTAATGGTGGGCATGAAGGTGGAAAAGGGAAATCATAATAGTGATGGGTTGCTAACCGCATCGCCTATTCATATGATTCAGATTCTCGCCCATTCCCTCGATCGGCTTTTACGAACTGCACGAGAAGAGAAGCAGCTGGTACATTCTATGTTTTTTCTTTTCTCCCAGACCAGCAAAGAAGAAATTTTGCGATAAAAATGCTATTAAGTCCACGCGGACGAGGTCGCGGACAACAGCTAGTTTAATTAGGAATAACATTGTAATTATGTAGTTATTTCTTGCTTTTTAGTATAAAAAATACTTAGGGGTTTGAACTTAGTTTTTAAATAAATTATTTTTTCCTTTTTAGTGCGCTATATACAACGAGTTAATAAAATAACGCAAAACCTCTCAGGCTGTAACTCAGTCCATGAAACTGAACATCTTTTGTTTTACAACATTCCCAAAATGATAAAAATAAAATTCGGATTTTTATACGAATTGACTCGATCAGCTGATCAGTTTGTATGAAAATTTAATATTTTTTTTTGTGTTTCGTGAAAGTTGTAGAACAAAAGTTGTTCAGTTTCATAGGCTGAGGTACCATCTGAGAGGTTTTGCGTTATTTCATTATATTTAGGAGGTCCCCATATCAAATCACTGTGCGGCATATCCATAATATGGTTCCATTTCGCGTCATGACTTTTCTGCATTACCACAACGCGTTGTAGCTGTTAAGCAAGACGGCCACGACTCACGATTTTGTGATCAGTACCGTGTAAATTTCATATGCATTTAGAAAAAATCTGTGCTTTTTATATTACATACGAGTATAGACACTTATTTTTTTTGTAATGATAAAATGTTATTATATGAGTAATGTTTGTTATGAGATGTTATATTATGTACCTATATTATTCCGTAGGTATTCATAAAATAAGAAGAACTCTTTGAAGAATCGCTAGATATCTTTGAGAACTATCCAATAGGAAAGAAATTGCGAAATATTTAACGATATTATATTTTATTGCAACGTATCTAACGTAGCAATAAAATAAAATAGACAACACAATATTGCTTAGGTACTACTTGTGAGTATTTTTAATTTGTGTTTTTATTTTGTTAATTTAAAGCATTATATTAAATAACTATCAATGAAAACGTACTTTTTAGGAATAAACAAAAGTAAAAAAAAAAACACAATACTTATCTAACCAACACAAAATTATATCTAAAATTTAAAACTATGTAAACCTTTTTATTTAATGACATATCTTTACTTTTGTATTTTCCCAAAGATGGTTGACGTCAGGCAGGCGGCCGGTCGTAAAACTATAGCCAAATCATTTAAACGGTTCCGGCTATTTCTTCTCCATTTTGCAAGATTTTTGGCATCTTTGGGTGACCATTGGAATGTTGTATTTGGAGAATAAAAAGTGGGAAAGCGCACTCCGGGCTCCGAAGCAGCACAGCTGAGGATGCAACCGGGAACGCACTTAGACGAAGAATAGATCTTTACTTTTGTGGGCCCAGTATTCAAGTTTATTTGTGATAAGTGTATTTTTGCACATTGTTTCCGTATAAGGATTTTCAAATCGAGTTAGCCGAAGTTGTGAGATAATCCCTACCCGCGACCATTTCACCTCACTGGATTTAAATGCAAATTTCAGTTTAATTGGATATATACTTACTTGGGTACACGTAACGATCGAGCTGACTGCGTTAAAATATAGTCCTTTTATATTAAATACGAGTATATTATACGAGTATATATATATTTCATTTTTTTTATTGGGGATTTGAGCGCGTTTGACCTCTATCTAGCCTGATGGGAAACTAAGATGAGGTCTAAGGTGTAACACGCAGACTCAAAAAATTAAATTATAATACTAGTTTGGCAATTTCGTCTTTAAACAATATAGAGGCGGTGCCCCTGACGTGTTTGTTTAGTCTTGTCACTAGACGAGGCTAAACAAACACGTCAGGGGACAGACTACTGTGTCACAAACTCTACGTGGGTCTGTGAATATCAATGTTAATACTTTCAATATATTTGTGATGAAAAACTTTCTTAAAAAATATTTTTAAGAACGAGCTTCTAAAACGGTTAACTAAAAAGTGCTCCTCAAGACGAATCAATTTCGTATATATATTTTTTTCCTTTCTTTATTATTCACAAAAACTGCATCACACACATATTAATGATTCATTGTAATATATTCATTTATTCATAATAAAAACATATAAGTAATACAGTAGATGCTAGTAATACTATTATAATATTTATACATATTTTTTTGTACCCGTGTGGTTCCGGGTTAGAATAGGACCACTCCATCTCTTCCTGTGGATGTCGTAGGAGGCGACTAAAGGACTGAGCACAAACATCTCGTGCTACAATTGCATTGCCAAAGAGGGTTGACGTCAGGCAGGTGGCCGGTCGTAAAACTATAGCCAAATCATTTGAACTGTTCCGGATATATCTTCTCCATTTTGCAAGGTCTTTGGCATCCTTGGGTGACCATTGACATGCATTTTATATTTGGAGAAGAAAAAACGGGAAAGCGCACCCCGAGCTCCGAAGCAGCACAGCTGAGGATGCAACCGGGAACGCGCATCTAAATGAAGAAGAAGAATATTTATATATATTTTTTTGCGCCGCAAGAAACTATCTGTTTATCCCTGCGGTTGACTGGGAGAGGAAGCTTAGGGTAGTCCGCCAATTGTTAACGATTTTGTTGTCAATGCAATAAAGTTTTGATAAATAACCTCCTCGGTTCAGCATTTTTCGCGACATGTAAATTCAGTCTCGAATTTGTTTGTATTGCGTTTGCGACTTACTTAATAGTAGAGATTTAGGTTACGCGGGCATACTCGTATTATATTAGCTAGTACAAAAGGACTGCAATACCATCTTTATTGACATTTAGTTGGAAATTACGAGAAAAACGAGTAAGCTCACTGAAATACTTATTTTATCTTACACTAGCGGCCCGCCCCGGCTTCGCACGGGTATGTCTTATACATATAAACCTTTCTCATGAATCACTTTATCTATTAAAAAAAACCGAATCAAAATCCGTTGCGTAGTTTTAAAGATCTGAGTATACGTAGGGACAGACAGCGGGAAGCGACTTTGTTTTATACTATGTAGTGATTTTATTTATTGGTTTGGTAGATTTAACATAAAAACGATTACATTTTGTTATAAATAATTTTATCTTATTAATTTGCCTTTTCCCGTAGGTATATTTAGAAAGTACTTACCACGTACGGAGGGATCCCTCTGTGGTAGGTACTCTCTATCCTCTGTGGTAGGTATCAACGGTATGACCGAATGCGTGTCTAGGGGACTTAATTCTCCTAAATGTTTTATTCATAATATTTTTTGTCATAACCCTTAGAATAATAATCATAACCATAATTACCAATGTTTATTTCTCGTAACGTTTCTGTAAAAGATTTTTGACATACTTACATAATTTAATACCTAATTCAAAATCATTTATATTTTTTATTCATCTGAACTTTTGTGTATATTTGATTGAAATTTTGAGAGATGTATAATCGTTATGTTAAACAAAATTAAGTAAAATAAAATTGAGTTTTTATTTTATTTAGGTATGTTTAATAATAATTATATGGCGCAGACAAAAGGAGGGTTTATGCCCAAAAGTGGGTACCTGAAAGAGATTTCCAAACTTACTAATTGGAAGCGGCCTATATCCAACAGTGACCTTTCTGCGGCTTTATATTAATGATGTTCTAGTTACGCGCCATAGGCACACTTTTGAATTTAAATTATTTCAAAAATAGTTCTTGGAAGGCAAGTGTGACTTGTAGAAGTGCCAGCTTTTTGTTTCGCGGACTCCCTATTTCAAAAATAGGGCTCCATGCCATATGCAAGCGGGCGTGCCGAGGTTTACGTTAGTAATTATATTATCAGTGCCGAGGCAGGGCGTGCGCCGCATAATGCCACTTTTAGCGTGCGGATGTAAAGGATTGTCACCAGAGACTATTTTATTTTTATTATTATAAGTAAGTAACCAGCTAAGCGTTTGCTTGTATCACCTCTCCTTTCATATGTTAGGATTTAGGGTGGTTTAGGTATATTGTATTATTGTTTTTTTATAATTTGTTAAGTGGGCAACACTGGTGTCAGATTTTTCAAGCTGCCAGTATCTGATAGGTACAGCTTGACGACTGCCACAATGATGACAGCCGGGACCAACGGCTTAATGGGCCTTCCGAAGCTCGGAGGAGCATGACAAACTCTTATGCCAATTGTGGTCACCCATTCAAGTGCGGACCACATCCGGCATCGCTTAACTTGGGATAGCGGTAGTAATGCTTACTCCCAGCACAGAATAAATAATACAAACGTACAGAAGTCTCACTCAGCAAAGAAATTTAAAGAAATATCTACTAAATGTGGCTAGCGATATGGTGTAATTTAGCTCACGTCAGAACTCAGCATCTTTTCTTATAGATACCTAGACATCCATTGCAAGCCAATTTCATTCTTATTACTCTGGACAAACGATTCGTATAACTAAATTTACCACACGGAGGGACCGCCTGCGCGCGTAGTAATAATGTAGGTACATTTTCAATACCTAAACGGGGAGTGGAGTGACACAGGCCTGCTCCCAGTCCAGTCAAATGAGCTCCTCACCGACGTTGCACTTAGCTTTAGATGGGTTTCATCATCATCATCAGGTCTTTTTTAGTCTCCACTGCAGGAGTACGACCCTCTCTGTACTACCGGAGCCATACTTGGCTAGAGCAGTCAAATGTTTTGGCCTACACTCTCCACGCTGGCCAGACGGGTTGGAGAGGTCTTACTGATGTTTTTCAGGGCTTGGGAACGGTTCGAAAAATAACAGCTCATTAACATCGCGAACACTTGCTAGGAGCGGAATCGATAGGCGAGCGTTATATTCGCCGGGATTAACCAGGTTAATTTCAAACGATTTGGGGGCGGGGTTTCCCGTCACCTTTCAAGACAAGTTGAACTGAACTTGCTTTATAAAGCAAAAAAGATACAGGTGGGCGCGCGGGTAAAGGGTGTCGGTAGGTGGAGCCAAAATTATCCGAACGAAATTAACCTGGATTCGCAAACTAAAACACTTATTATTGGTTCTTTGATCAGAACCCAAATAATATCGATTTCGCTCGAGCGGAATCGATATTATTTGGGTTCTGATGTTAATGCTCTTTTTAAATGGCGTTCCTAATGAGCTGGTTCAATATTTTAACCTGGTATCCGAGCCTTGAATTGTTTTTAAGCTTTGTTTAGCTTGTATTTCCTAAGTTGCCTTCTACGACATCGTCGACATCCACGGAAAGACTTGGAGTGATCCTATTCTACTCTGCCGGAAACCACCCGGCCGACGGAGATTTAATTATTGTGTTATCAGTTTGCAATGCCTTCTGGGGTGTGTGGTTCCGGGTTAGAATAGGACCACTCCATCTTTTTCTGTGGATGTCGTAAGAGACGACTAAAGGACTAAGCACGAACATTTCATGCTACAATTGCCTTCTAAATCCTCATTCGTTTTTTTCCTAGCTGTACATATATTTTGAAATGAAAGATAAAATAGTAAGTAGGTAGGTAGGTATATAAATAATTAGTAGAAGGCAACTTAGAAAACAAAATTCTCTGGCTGATATATGACTCTGGTAGCAAAGAGAGGGTCGTGCTCCTGGAGTGGAGACTAAAAAAGACCTGATGATGATGAACTCATGAAACTGTAAATAAGTGGGCACAAAATAATCCCATTTGATAAGGTTTTTAACATCGTAGGCGTGACAAGGAAATAACACGTTATAGCTATTTAATTTTCATAGCCTCGAAGTCTGAAAATTGCGAAAACAACGTCAGATTGATGTATGAGCCCGTGTTTTTCTTTGTGTTCGGGTCATCAATCTTACAGATCTATTAACGTCGTCTTAACGCCCTCCTAATTATCTGAGCGGCTCCTACAATCCCAGAAGCTTAAAGGTTTGTTTAGCGATAGACAACATCATATTAGATATATACATACATGTAATATATTAAGCTTAGTCAGGATACGTCTCTTTGGAAAGCAATAAAACAAAAGTGAGTGCATGTGGAATTAATAGCACTAGAATTTTTTTTTAACCACTGACAAACAAAAGGGGTGTTATAAGTTTGACGCTAATGTCTATCAGTCTGTCTGTCTGTCTGTGGCGTCGTAGCGCTTGAACGGATGGATGGACGGATTTTGATGCAGTTTTTTTAACGTGAAAGCATATTCCCTTGCGGTGGTTCTTAGCTATGTTTCATGAAAATCGGTTCAGCCGTTTAAAAGTTATTGGGGGTGAACGCTTGAAAGTCAGGGCTTCCTCTAGCAAATAATAGATGGCGCTACGGATATCAAGTCGTATCGGTAGTTCTGCTACTCATCACTAGATGGCGTTCTTGACAGTCGGGATTTTTTTTTAAATAATAATTTAGTTTGCTTAGCAAATAATTTTGTGTAAAGTTTTAGGGCCGTTCCTGAATTTTCCGGGGTCCAGTGCTGCCCCTATTTAAAATAAATCATTTCAAAGAAAACGGAGACATAATTTAAAATTTTGCTACTACCTAGTCCTAGTTAACCCTTCAAAGTATTTTATGAACTACGTTAAGCTTTACTACGCACATTTGCAAAAAACGGCAACTTTTGCAAATGTGCGTAGTAAAGCTTAACGTTCTCATTATAAACTGTAAACAGTAGTTCATAAAATACTTTGAAAGGTTATCTAGGATTTGGTAGTAGCAAAATTTTAAATAATGTCTCCGTGTTCTTTGAAATGATTTATTTTAAATGGGGGCAGCACTGGACCCCGGAAAATTCAGGTACGGCCTTACTACGCACATTTGCCAAAAGTGGCCGTTTTTCGCAAATGTGCGTAGTAAAGCTTAACGTTCTCACTTTAAACTGTAAACAGTAGTTCATAAAATACTTTGAAAGGTTATCTAGGACTTGGTCGTAGCAAAATTTTAAATGATGTCTCCGTTTTCTTTGAAATGATTTATTTTAAATGGGGGCAGCACTGGACCCCGGAAAATTCAGGTACGGCCTTAAAGTGAGAACGTTAAGCTTTACTACGCACATTTGAAGAAGTTTAGAAAATTGTAAAATATTTTTTTTTCAGTTTTGTTTATTAACTTACATATATTTAATTACTAGCGTAATGACTAGGGCAAACGCGCGAAGAAATGGTACCAACTCGTTGACCCGATAAAGTCGGTTTGCGGGCCAACGCGATTTAGTCGTCCTCGGTCCGCGGAAGAGTTTATTCGCTTTTATTAGTTTTTGTAAATGCCATAAAAATGCATATAAAGGCTGCAAAAACCACGATAAAAAAGAACATGGAATATCGTATCATCGGTAAGTAACATAACTGTTTGTTATAATTAAAATATTAAGGAATTTTACAACCGACTAGCGATGGCTGCCATTATTGCGGCGGCAGCGGCGTCGCGCCCGGAGTGACAGCAGCGCATGCGCTGTGATCGCTCCGGGCGCGACGTTGAATGTTTGAAGATATTTTATGCAAAATGTTCTGTGGGCCCATCCTGAGTTGAAATCATTGTTTTTGTTATTTTTATGTATAAATAAAAAAATATGTTTAATTTCCTATTTTATGCAACTTATTTTGTGTCAAATCGACCATTAAAAAAAAAATATAATATTTATGTAATAAATATAAATTTTGGCTCTATGGTTCGTTATTGCAAGAAAGTTGACTTGGCATAAACAAGAAAACAAATAAAAATAGAAATTAGCTATTAAATATTATTATATATTGGATATTATATAGACACCATATTTTTTTGTACACCAATAGGATATTAATAATAAGCATAATATGCTTTCATCATTTATGAGTGCGGAAAGTGTCGTTATCAAATTTGATACAATATGCACTTAAGAGTAGTAATAAAATATACATAAAATAAAGCAATATTATGTCTCTTAAATTTATACAATTTAGGTACCTACTACCTACGTAAGATTTCATAAAAATGTGAAGTTCAAATTGTCAAATAAAAAACTACTTTTTGACCACACACACAGGAAAACGCCGCAAGGAACAGCTAGTTGAATTGAAAATAAATCCAGACCTGCGATGTCCCCTCAAGCTACGAGTGTTATCATAAGTTTCCAGAAACACGCTGCTCCAGGAGATTTGCAGGATGAAAAGAGTCCATTGTACAAAGCTATTATCATCCTCAATACAACTGTGAGACATTCGTGCTCAGTAAAAGCTCTTACTAAGTACATAGGTCTCTACTCGAAAATCTCATATCGCTCATTTTCATTGGTCGATATAAACAAAGAGCTTGGAATGTACCTCCATAAAGATGAGAAAATTGCAAGAATGAGACATAATCAAACGTCAAAAGTAAAAATGTTACCTGTTAATACGACAAAATAATAATGTTGCTGCCTCAGGGGAAATAAGTATAGGTAGGAATAAAATAAGGGGAATACATGAATTGTTCGGGGTCCAGTGCTGCCCCCATTTGAAATAAATTATTTGAAAAGAAACGGAGATATCATTTAATATTTTGTCTCCGGTAAGCTCTATATAACCCTTCAAACTATTTGATGAACTACTGTTTACAGTTTAAAGTTAGAACGTGAAGCTTTTCTTCATACATTTAACAAAAGTTGCCGTTTTTCGCAAATGTGCAAAGAAAAGCTTCACGTTCTCACTTCAAACTGTAAACAGTAGTTCATGAAATAGTTTGAAGGGTTATCTAGAGCTTACCAGAGACAACATTTTAAATGATATCTCCGTTTCTTTTCAAAAAATTCATGTATCCTCTTAACGTTGTTGCTGCGTGCTAACGACCAATGAAAACCACAAGTCGATACAGTGGTCGTTACGCCGGTTATTCTCCGCATGATGTATAATTATATATTATTTATTTTTCAGATCGAATTAACATTATACTGAGCGTGCCTCTTTATTATTATTTTTAAATAAAAAAAACTAGTCCATATAATGGGAAACAAGGACTGGACATGGATTCTGCTTCATTTCCAAGGACTCGGATTTAATGCTAGCAATGATCGACGAATCCGGCAATCTCCCGAACCTATCTCCGTAAACTCAAAGTTTTTGTTTAACCGTCCCGTTTTTGCCTTATACTAAGGTAGCTATTACACTGGTCTACTTAACGAATGCGATTCTATATACATTGCGTGTTTTGAAAAATGACGATCAGATTGTATATGTAATGTACATCAAATCGCACGCGATAAGTATAAGTCTAGTATAATGGCTATTTACTTAACAGTTCTTAAACACTCTTAAATCTGAGCACTGAAGGCCTGCAGCATATTGGCCGTCTGGCATGATGTCCCTTCGTAAGTATTTTTTAGCAGTAGATTGATGTACCAACTGCTACTGTTCCCACGCAGATCGTAAAAGCCGATCCAGGGAATGGGCATGAATCTGAATGAATCTGAATCAATATCAAATAGGTGATGCGGTTAGTAACCCATCTCTATTATGATTTCCTTTTTCCACCTTACGCCTGGCAATCAAAAGTGGCATGGGCCTTGCCGCCCTAGGCTCTGTTTGCCCCGTTAGGGATAAAGACATGATAGTGTATGTATGTATAAGACTAGAACTCTTATTAAATGCGAAACTGTTTCTCAAAACCTTTATATACAGACTGGGCTTGGTCAACTAGAATGGCAATAAAAAGACTCTTATCATAAGTCTGGATCTGGTTCATATAGTGATTTCAGAATATTACGTTAATTCCAATCCCAACCAACGCCAAATACTTAGATACAAATACTTTTTTTTTTTTTAATTTTTAAGATTACAATTCTCGGAAATATATCTAAATTACATTTTAACTTTATATAATAATATTTAAAAAAAGAATAATAATAATAATACACGAATACTTATTGATATACCTAACTATTCGTATTTGTCGTTGGGATGAAAGGGACAAGTAAGTATGTTAGGATAGCAATTTGCTCCATACTCAGAGTTAAATTAATTAAAGTGAGAAAAGTTCACTCGTGCGTAGCTTATTTAAGACCTGTCCTATTGAAACGGTAAACAAGGATCGTAATTAATAGAATGCGAAGACAAACAAAATACGTGCCGTTTTCATTAAGAGTCCCTTTCCCGCAATCACTGACTTGTTTACGACGCAACGCCGTCTGACGTCACACGACATGACGACTTCGTACGTTACTTGATACCTTATTACCTTTGATTATATACTCCCTAGATAGAGCGCGGCAACGCAATTTGCGTCCAAAAAAATGCCAATCCAACATAATTATCAGCCAAAAGTAATCCAAATTCTATCATATTTAGAACAAATATTTCGTCTAGTAAAATTAAACATTTTACAAACGCTATCTTGACAGATTTTTAATGTTGCCAGTGTTTCATTGCAAAAATTTCCCAAAAAGGAATACAATGGGAAGTCTAACTAAATAAAATAATTGGACAAGCTTTTTCATTATTACAAGCTTTCATTTATCTTGCCTTGTTAGTAAGATACCATGTTAGTAAATTAGTGTAGGTCAAATCTTTTAATCTAAATTTGACCCATTTCACAGTATCCGATTGAGCTGAAATTTGGGAAGCACCTTTAGTTCTGATGACAATATAAATACATATAATAAGTATTGTTATTAAGACGATGCATGGAGTCCAGTGCTGCCCCCATTTGAAATAAATTATTTCAAAGGAAACGGAGATATCATTTAAAAATTTGATCTACTCGTAGTAAAACCTACATAACCCTTCAAACTATTTTATGAATCACTGTTTGCAGTTTAAAGTGAGAACGTTAAGCTTAATTTAGCTTAATTACGTTAGCTTGTGTGCGTGTGGTGCACACGAGGATAAAAATGTTGTCCTGTTTTGTTACAGTGGATTGCAGGGCGTCACTCTATCTAGGGAGTATATAATCAAAGCTTATTACGTACCACAGTTACGTACGATATGAATAGAGTACCGCGTACATTACCCCGCTTACATCAATGTTGCTGTTTTTGACCTATTTTCTGGATTCCAATCGATACAGAATTTTGTACGCATCACATGAAATGCAATATTATTATCTATGACAAGAAGCTGATCTGATAATGGAGTTGGCGGGTGGCCATATAGGAAATCTGTAACAAAACGACGCAACATCATCGAGTTTGGGCTTATTTCATTTGACTTTGATGAGTACCTTGGTTGCCTTGGTCATACAATAAAAGATTGTACAAAATATACTTTCTAGGGTCCCGCACCCAAAGGGTGCCAACGGAACTCTATTACTGAGACTCCAATGTATGTCTGTCGGTCCGTCCGTCTGTCTTGAACCATAATAGCTAGATACTTGAAATCTTTACCGATTATGTACCTATTACTGTGACCGCTATGACAACAAATCCTAGAAATAAGATAAAATTATAAATTAAAGGGGTCGTCATACAAGAAACGTGTTTTTTCAGCGTTTTAAAACATTGTTCGGCGGTACGGAACCCTTCATGTATGAGTCCAGGCTGTGGTCCAGGTCGGACTTGACCGGTTTGTTTAACTTACCTATATTAGGTACAAACAAATGATCACACCTCAGGATCACACTTATCGCCTTTTTGTGATTGGAGGTCAGACGGGAATTAAATACTCGCATTATTACAAATTCTGACTCTATTTAGAACATCAATTTATTGGTTTTGGTCCAATAAACCAGTAAGTACCTACCCGTGTGGTTCCGGGTACCCGTGTGGTTCCAGGTTAGAATAAGACCACTCCATCTCTTCATGTGGATGTCGTAAGAGGCGACTAAAGGACTAAGCACAAACATCTCGTGCTACAATTGCATTCAGAAGGAGGGTTGACGTCAGGCAGGCGGCCGGTCGTAAAACCAAATCATTTAAACTGTTCCGGCTATTTCTTCTTCATTTTGCGAGGTCTTTGGCTTTATTGGGTGACCATTAACATGCATGTTATATTTGGAGAAGAAAAAGCGGGAAAGCGCACCCCGGGCTCCGAAGCAGCACAGCTGAGAATGCAACCGCGAACGCGCTTAGACGAAGAAGAAACCAGTAAGTACCTACCTGTGTAGAATCTACTAGATTTTATTGAATAAACTGAGTGAATAAAATACGTTATATTCATGTTTTGATCGTTGCAATAATAAAATGAAATAATGTTGTACAAAGCACATCTATAGAACTGCAAGTTGAAGACTGTTTCAAGATTACAAAGAGATGTTCCTATCTACAGCTTCTATACGTATCTATAAAGTTATACAACAAAGCGTAGCTCCAGTAATGGTATTTGTGAACAGAGATTGTTGCAAATAAGTCCCTCGGGGTGGCTTGCTGCTGTGCGGGTACCTTCGCCGAGATGTTAATATTTAGTTTCGATTTCTACGCTCACTGGTTGTACCGCTTTGTAAAAGTTTCACCAGCTACGGTAATTGAAATTTTAATGTCGTCTACTCTCACACAATAATACAGGCTGACTTTTTAACCACCAGCCAAGTCCTTAGAGCAAGTTCAGTACATGATACTGAACTACTTTCACAAAAACAATTAACGAGAAACTAAAATAAAAAATCACCTTTCCATACAAATCAGCTCAGTTAAACGGATTTTGTATGGGAGGACGAAACATTTTTATCGAATCTTTATAACTTTTTTATAGAAAGTAGTCTAGTATCATGGAATGAACTTGCTTTAAAAAGGGTGGTGTTCAAAAAGTCACCCCGTATAGTTATAGGGATATGTACATATTTCAATGATTTAAAAAAAATTACTACGTCGGTGCCGCTCCCAAGCCCTGATGAGAAAGGAGGAGAGTTGGCTGGAGGAGACATTGACTTACTCGTACTTGACTTATTTTTCTATGTTCCCCGGGTGGGGCAGAGGGCCGCTATAGTGCTTCTCCATCTCGTTCTTTCTTGAGCAACGCGCTTCACTTCGGGCCAAGACAGCCAGATTGTCTTCATCTCCGCCGCTACCGATCGCCGCCAGGTTTGCTTTGGTCGACCAGGCTTCCTCTTTCCTTAAGGGGTCCATTCCAATGCCTGCCTCGGTATGTGACTGGCTCATCCTGAGCGTATGGCCGATTCATGTCCATTTACGACGCGCTGTCTGGTGATCGATCGGTGTCTCCCCGCAAAGCTGCCACCTTCGACGATTGTATAGTCGATGGCTGCCACAGACGTTCATTAGATATATTTTGAGGCCAAAAGATACTTAATATCTACGGTAGCGATTGAGCCAGAGTTGGATCTGCTGCGTGATGTATTTGGTTACTTTCCACGTTTCGCACTTATATAGTAGAACGGTTTTTACATTGGAGCGAAAGATTTGGAGTTGTACTCTGCGAGTTAAGCTTCCCAGACCGCCATTGGTTATCAAGGTGTGGTGTAAGAAAAGATATATTTTTACTTAAGGAAATAGGCAGAGCTAGAAGTATGGCGTCAGAGCTACATTTTTCAACCATTAGGTAGGTACTATATTGTGTCAGAGATCACTAAAATTCACATTGTTTTGCAAAATGTTAGTTTAAAAATATGTGCGACGGTTTCTTATAGAATTTAGTACACAAGACACGACGCCTGCGTTTTCAGCTAGGTATACCATGCGCACAATTTTAATTGCGAATGCAATTTGTATATAATAACAAATTTGCAAATCCACCGACTTTAGACAAGCTAAGAGGCTTTAATAAATGTGCCAAATTTAATGTATATAGGTATATATAGGTTTCGAGTTGTTAAGAGGTCAAAAGTAGCACAAAATGGTTCTAAATTTGAGTTCTTCTGATTTCTAATTGGTAGTTTCAAACGTAGTAAGTATAGGATGGCAGTATAAATGAGTGTGGGAGGGACGTTTTCTTCAATATTATCAGGGATCGGGACATTTCCTTCGCCATCCACTTTAATTGCGTGTTTATGCAAATAGTCCACCCGCCGTCCTATCTTATTCATAATTTAATTTGTGGGGTTAAGTCAAAGATTACTGATTCTTGGCAATTCGAGAACTCGAGTTGGATGGGTCATTAGCGATTTCTTTTATGAAATGAAAAGGTTCCTAGAATACAAGGTTATATTTACAATATAATTTAAAATTAACTCTGTGATTTATGTTCACGTTATATAGGTATGTAGCACCTGATCGACTGAGCTTCGCAAAATACGGAGAAAAAGAGGTTCTATAAAAATTAAACCTAGCTAGATCGATTGTTCACCCCCGAAACCACGTTTATAGTGTCATACCAATTTTCATCAAAATTGTTGGCACCGTTTCCAAGACCCTAAATAGTATACCCTTCATGTTACTGGAAATGTGTTAAATTCAGGAATTGTATACAACTCCTGGAAACGTTTACATGTTTTAAATAGCGATCGGAAATGTATTAAATTCAACCAAATTGGTAGCTTCCGTCACTTGGTCGACGCTCGTTTGCTCGTGTGTTGCTGTCACTGCACAACCATAACATAACCTAGTTTCGTGACTAATTCGGGGTAAATACTCGTAATAGAAACCTTTGCAACGTGTTCATTTGTCATACATTTCATACATATATATACATACCTATATGCCGACAGCCAGTACCTTCACCTTGGATTGGGTGCTGCGCCTGGCAGGCGCTATCATATCGGGTAGTATCTTAGTGTGCTACTCGGTGTCTTAGCTCCTACGAATACATGTTTCGGAAGTAATCCTTTAAAAAGGCAGGTTTTTAAATATAGGCAGCTTAAGAATCCCATAAGTCACGTAAGAATATGCGAAGTAATATTCTGCCCTGCCTACAAGGCTGCGGAATACTCCCAGTTATTAAAAAAGATTCGTCTCTGCATGCCTTTGAGTTTAGAACCAGGAAATTGTGAAAAACTCTGAAGACTTGAGTTGAGTATTAGATTTAACTTTTATTATTGTGTAGGTTATGTGATGTGTAGGTTCATATATGTTTATTTATTTTATTGTGGCATAGTTCATAATTATGTTCTATTTATAGCATTGCCATAGAGCGGATTAGCTCATTGAAGTGGCAGTGGGCGGAGCACATAGCGCGACGAACCGATGGCCGATGGGGCAGAAAGGGTCTCGCATGGCGGCCACGTACCTGCAAGCGCAGCGTAGGTCACCCACTTGCTAGGTGGTCAGACGACCTGAGCAAGGTTGCAGGAAAACGCATCCTGCATCCAGCAGGCTGCTTCCGATCGGTCGTTTTGGAAATCCTATGTCCAGCAGTGGACTTCCTGTGGCTGATATGATGATGATGATAGCATTGTAAATATGTAAGTACTTAAAGTATCAGGGCTAATTTATTGTATAGAGGTATATTACTCTGGCAACTATGTCAATACTTTGTGAAGCAGCCAGAAAAATCAGCACAAACATGATTAGTGAGAAAATAAGTAAGGTTTAGCACCTTCATGGTCCATTAGATTAAACTCATTGAGGTATATGTCAGATGAGTTTGTTTTGGCTTGAAACTGCGTTACGCGGACGTGTCCGCGCGGTAACATACAAAAATGGCCCGCGTCGGCGTCCGTCACGGGGAGGACCGCGCCCGATCGAGTTGAAACTTCACATACTTATGTAAGTGGAGTGACAATGTAAAATTATGGTATCGATGACCTGTGATCGCATTATGAAGCCGGAGAATCACAGATATGCCTTGGCAACCCACTGCATCTCTGAAACAACTCCACTAAATTTGGTCTTGTTTTGACGTGACAACGTCTTAAATTAGGTTGCGGCTGGGAGTCACTTATGAAAAAGTGTAACGCTCGGTAACGTTACGATGAGTCACCGAACGAGAGAGAGGCCCGCCGAATGCCTTGCGTCTCTCTCCCACTCAACTATGATCGGTCTGCCGCCGTTGTCACGTAAAATCTTCGCCCGTAAAACCGACTTTACAGGCAACCATTTTTTAAAAATAATTTTCATATAATTACTTGTTGTGTATTATACATACCCTGTGTTTCTTCTCAATCCAAGGTTAACTGGAACAGATTCCTATCTGGGATAAGTCCGCCTTTGTACTATTCTAGCGTCGTAATTAGTATTGCGTGTTATGTGTACAATAAAGTGTTTACAAACAAACAAAAAATAAAGAAAAATAATGTGAATATTCCTTGGGCACTATATAGGTTGATTTTGAATCTATATTGAAATGTTGAAATCTGAAACACTTTGATTTCTTTGTTAGAAAAATATTTCAAACTTACAAGTAGCTAACTTATTGCACGCCTCATAAGCGGAGCGTTGAGGTAGTGCTCTACTCTCGACATGTCAAAAAACCCAGTTTTTCGAAACTTAAATGACGTTTTTTTTTTAATATAACACTTACAGGATAATATGAGTGCACTAATATGAAGTTAAATAATCTGTCTAGCACATATGGTACATTTTATAAACAATTAATTTGTTTAATATAATAAATAATAACATCAAAACTAATCATTCTTGACGTCCGTGAGTCTGTGTTTATGTGACCATGTATGTGGCAGAGAAATTGGTCGAAAAATTCATCTTACCGGAATACTTTTGTTTTTAATATATAAAGTATTACACTGTGCTGATTCCTAGTTAATATTAGCGTTCTAAGTACTGTCGTTTAATTATAATTTATAAAAAACTAATATACCACTGTATACTGTATATCTATATATATATATGTTTTTTAAATGTGAATGACCGCTATGAGGCGTGCACTTTTGGATTTTCCAAACTTTTTAAACTTATTGATACTATACGCCTCGGGCTAGCGCGTTCCCCGGTCACCGGCCGACATTAAGATTTTTAGGGTTCCTTACCCGAAGGGTGCAAACGGGGCCCTATTACTGAGACTCCGCTGTCTGTCTGTCCGTCTGTCACAGGGCTCTATATCTTGAACCGTAATAGCTAGACACCTGAAATTTTCACCGATTATGTATAACTGTGGCCGCTATAACAAAAAATACTAAAAATAAAAAAAAATTGAAAATTAAAGGGGGTCGTCATACAAAAAACGTGTTTTTTTCAGCGTTTTTAACTCGATCTGTCACAGGGCTCTATCTCTTGAACCGTAATAGCTAGACACCTAAAATTTTTAACGAACCACTATAACAATAAATACTAGAAATAAGATAAAGTTAATAATTAAAGGGGGTCGTCATACAAGAAACGTGTTTTTTCAGCGTTTTAAAACATTGTACGGTGGTACGGAAAACTTCATGTACGAGTCCGACTCGCACTTGCCCGTTTATTGGTATTATTTGTCGGCTGATATTAATATGAAACAAGGTAATAGGGACAGAATATGTATTATTATGAAGTACTTCCTTTTAATGTAGCTAGGTGGTTTATAATCACCCTGTATGTGTTCAAAGAAAACTGTAGGCCTCTTACGGTCTTCTTTAAGCGCTTATTCCCTTTGACGCCACAAAATTTTCTTTTTTCTATGCCAGCACCTTTTGTGTGACAAAAGATAAAAACGTAAAAAAAGAAAAAATAATTGGTAAATAATAATTGGTCGGTACACAGCTTATGCTGTGTACCAACCAATTATTTTTTTATTGATTATGTTATCATAATCACGCAGTTTTTTGAGTTAGTGAAATGAGATGATAAATAAACGGGCAAGTGCGAGTCGGACTCGTACATGAAGGGTTCCGTACCTCCGTACAATGTTTTAAAACGCTAAAAAAAACGTTTTTTGTATTATATGACGATCCCCTTTAATTTTTAACTTTTTTTTAATTTTCAGTATTTGTTGTTATAGCAGCCACAGTAATACATAATCGGTGAAAATTTCAAGTGTCTAGCTATTATGGTTCAAGAGATAGAGCCCCGTGACAGACGGACAGACGGACAGACAGACGGACAGATGGACAGACAGTGGAGTCTCAGTAATAGGGTCCCGTTTGCACCCTTTGGGTACGGAACCCTAAAAAATACGATTGAGCTCAAGTAGGTAATCATTAATTGAAATTGCTTTTTCTGACAAAGCTTAGTTAGTGTTAACGAGTTTGTAACAACTTCTTTGATCTTAATATATATATAATAATATGTAAAATTTATAAATAAGTATAAACCTTTAGTGTTAAAAAGGTACCTATAGGAATTTAATTATTAATAAAAAAAAAAATTCAAGTCATTTTCAGCGAGATCTTTATTATAAGTAAATCAATGTAAGTATAAAAGTAATGTCAATGTTTATTTGGTATACTTTATAATGTCAATTTAAATTGAATTTTTTATCGTTAAAGTACTCGTCCAATGTATATTAAGTTTTATTTAATAACATTAATTTCATTTTTTTTATGTTTATTTTTTTCTTCACTTCTTAGGTTATCGGGTAGGGCATTATAGATTTTTATCGTCATAGCTAGCGGGCTTGGAGGCATCTTCACTTAAATCCACCGAAAAGAGCAAGTTTTTAAATTAAAGAAGAAAGAGCTAGCGGGCCAGACTTAAAAGAGTTCTAGCTTGGAGGCGAGTGTCACTAATTTATTTTTCTTCCGAGTGGGATATCTTGGTAAGTCTTCCTTTTTCGTATAAAATTAAGGATAACATAGAATGTAGGTACCTATCAGCTGCTTCTCTTTTGGAGAGGTAGGTCTGCCTTACAAGTTAGGTTCTCTGCGCGGGTTCCTTATAAGGACCACATTCTAAAACATCATGTTATTTAATTCTAAAATGTACTTAAAGCCGTTTGCGGTTGAAACTTTGGGACCGCGGGGGCCATCAGCCCATAAACTTTACGACGCTATCTCTAGGATACACATCGATGTTACCCGCGACTAGAGGGCTGGTCTATATCAATATCAGGATATTAGGCATTGCCTTCCAACGTCGCAATGCTGCCAGTTTTCTGAGCAATTTGCTATCCGGCCTTTTTTATTTGTAAATACGAGTATTAGTGGCACTGGTATGACTCTCCATTGATTCAGAGTAACATATATACCTACTACTACTACAAACGAAACAATTTATCTGTACACACGTCGATGTGTGAGTTTTATACTTAGGGTCGCACCGCAGAATTATTTTAATACTTACCTACTAACGAGTTCGACATATTTACGATTATATTTTTCCATACCGGAAGATTTGCGAACACTATGACGTAAAAAATATTCTGTTTTATATGTATTAAATGTTACAGAAAAGTCGGAAACAGTTACGTAATATCACTTCACAAATATTTTTCATTATGTCCATTGTCCCTTTCACCTATAGTTCACTTTGCTGATTATTATTGAGTCATTAATAATGTAACGCAATAATTTTACTAATTCACTATTGTAATATAGTAATTTGCATATTCGGTGCAAAACTATACGGTAATTATATGAATAAACTCAATAAAAATAAACAAATGTTTATCACGCTTACACACAGCATGTCAAGTTGTCATTGTCAACAATGGCATTTAGAACTATAACCCGCGGAAATCTAGTTGACATCTGCATGTATGTGATTACCTGTGAGCGAGGAGCCTATGTAACATTACCGGATTGCTTATTAGGAATCCGGTAATGTTACAATCTCGCTCTTGTGTATCTCCCGCCAATGCGAGAGAGCGAGAAGGGTATATATATCAAGATGGTTGCTGGGTAATAACATGAAATTATATTGTTGCTTTGCTTACCTGTTTTCATCATTTGGAAATGTATGAAATATACGTTCTTTAGAGTATTGGGTGGATAAACAATTATTATACGCGCACCTTCTCACCATGATGTTTACTATTGGTTGACAGTTCTCAAGACAACACACGTCGCGTATTGCGTGCGGCTAGTAATTAAACCCTGGTTTGGAGCCGTCAAAGCTCACAAAGTGCGGGGGAGAGGTGCGGGGACGCCAATTTGCGGGAGACGCTGTGAGATACCATTCTGTTTGACTCTTATGTATTCTATGTTAGTGGTGTAGTGATGCGGTGTGGTGAGATTTAATTTTTATGTATATCCTACAAATCCTTTTGGTGATCCCAGCATTGATCCCATAGGAAAAGTTGTTCAAATTGTCGGTTCGCCCCCTCACATATATCTCGGCGGTACATTTACACCCGGTAAGAATACACGCTGAAAGTGGAAAAAAAATGGCGTATAGTAAATAAATTTCTCTATCCATATACGCAATTAAATTTTTGTACAACATTAGATAGAAAAGTTGTGATAATGATTTTTGATCAACACCACGTGGTCACTTAAAAAATTAGAGAGGGGGGTTTTTATCTATACCGAAATTCGGACTTTCACTTTGCACAGGCCTGAGCTATGAAGAATGATGGCGGTTGTAGACAATGACAAGGAAATCCGCTGTTCCGAGACGTGCGGGCGACGACGGTCGTGGATGTAAGTAGACGGCAACCGTACTGGTCAGGCTTCGTTCCGCAGCCCTAGTCTAGGCCAAGGATAGGTAGCGACCTACGAATAATAATCCCTAGAAGCGTAAATAATCCCGAAAAATCATTCTACGCGACTTCATGTACCGCGGCAGGCGGGGCTTAAAATATGAACCGCGCGGCGCGACAGTTCGCCATAATACTCAAGTCGTGCGGTTGCGTCGTAAAAAGTTTCCTTTGGGAATATTGCTGTGTCTTTGCGATAATCGATTCATTAAAAATGCCGTCATGTGCCGTGAAGTGGTGTAGAAGCCATACATACATGAAAAACACAGGACTGGCCTTTCATATGTAAGTAAATAAACATTTTAATAATCGGTCCCTGAGCCGGCTACCCGACCGTGTCGGTAGAGTAGCCGGTTCAGGGGAGGCGGCTGCTTGACCGACGGGGCGATGACGCATGCGTGACCTTGTCGCGACCAATCACATGCATATTTGTATATGTGTGTGTTTCTATTTGAGTGTTTCGTTGTAATTACTGTTAGTTTGTTTGCGTAAATGGAATCAGAATCGAAGCGGTGAATGTAGCAGCGTTAGATTTCTAGAGATTATATTTCGATGGTAGTGACGTATTCTGTGGCAGGTCTTCGGTGGTAAGGCTCTGGGAATAGGTAGTTTCTGAACCCCGACGTAGTTCCTGGAAAGCAGGTAGTTTCTGAGCCTCGACGGAGTTCGCGCGGCAGTTTTGAACTGCCGCGTGACCTCGATGCACACGAATACGAATACGTAGGTACTCGCGCGGCGAACGGATTTGATCGATCTGATCGAATTGATCTCACGTTTTTTTCTTTCGAGTTTTAGTCAATATTTTTTGTTTCTGAATTTTTATTTTGACTAACGATCCTTATGAAGTGGCCTTAGGCTCCAAAACCGGTGAAAAATCACCGTATAATACGAGTATAAATAAGATAAGATAAAATTTCTTAACTGCACCAACTGAGTATAACAATAATCAAAAGTAAATTTAATATAAAGTAGATACATACCTAGGCGGGCTTATCACTAAAGCGATTACTTAAATATATTATTTATTTATACTTATTTATTTATTTAATTTATTGCACCATAAAATTAATGTACAATAGGTATAATCTTAACGCTAAGCGCTGTCTACCAGAAAATACCTTTGGGACGTATAAGAGAAGGTAATAAATGGGGTGCAAGCGTAAACAAAACAGGAATGAGAAAAAAAAATCTAAATAAATACATAGCAGACGGCGCTGGACTGGGGAATGGTTATCAATGTCTTTCGTTGTATAATTTCTACAGGTACAGGTACAGGACGCCTGACCTCGTAGTTCTGATGTATGGCCTCATAAATCGTAGATTACTATCATTCATGTGCACTGCAAGATAGCTCTCTAGGATAGGTACAAATAAAACATTGTAATATCAACTACATAGTAGAAGGTAGAATTATTACAAAAATGCGAACAAAATATAGAAGATATTCTTCAAAATGTGATTCTGCAGCCGTCCTCCTACGACCCATACTGACAAACTGACGGACATTTTTGGACAATCTCGAAACTGAAACGCTTCGCTTGCTCGGTCACTTAGTGCTATAGGTGTAGCATAAGTGTTTTAAAAGTAAAGGATCACCTGATCATGATGTTGAAGTATTTAAACTTTAACTGCGAACGTCAGATTAATCCGACAAACATTTTCGTGCCCATTTCGCGAGCGTCGGATTTATCCGACCAAAACTATGGATATTCACAATTCCTCGCGCTGGGAGCACGACAACTGATATAAAGTCTCGCGGTGAAAGGGTTAAGGTCTGCAAAATAGGTTGGGGTTAGTGGCGTTATTTTTCCACAGACTGTACAGAGTTATAGGCAGTTAGAAGAGTGACTTTTGTTTTTAGATATGAAACGATTTAGAGTACCTAGAGTATCATCTTAGCTTCCCATCAGGCTAGATAGAGGTCAAACGCACTCAATTCTCTAATAAAAAATAAAAAACCTAGATAAGTATAATGGCAACATCGACATAATCGAATATGGTTTGCACTCAATTTGATATAATTTTCTTATTTTTTAAGTATTACATTTTAGAACATAATAAAAAAAAATGGGAAGTAGAGCATTTTTCGCGACGAAGCCGACGACTGCATAATTTCTTTTGACATGGTTCTATTGATGCACAAGAAGAAAGGCTCTTAAGTATTTTTAAATTATTTAATATTCTGTATTCTCTGTTTTAAGAGAAAATCTTGGAGCCATCGGAAATAATTGATGATATAATGGAATACTTTTCAGTTGGGAACTCGAAGTGCTTGGATCTTTCTGGTAGACGGGCAATGCCACCGCACCGATAAGGTTTTTAATTTATGCAATATTTTCAAGTAGAGAAAATGTAGTGCCCGACGTAAAAACATTGCCGTATTCTGAGTGGCACACTCTTATTTACATCTTCTATAGGAAAAAAAAAACAGTAAATACATGAATACAGGGTAAGTTTTTAACCACTCGCCAAAATTTTGGAGCCAGTTACTGAACTACTTTTTATAAAAAAGATTGTTTAAAATCAATAAAAAAATTCGTCCTCCCATACAAAATCCGATTGGCTAAGCACTGATTTGTCCCATACAAATCAGCGCTTAGCCAAAATTTGCGAAGACGAATTTTTGTTTCCGTTTTTCGGTAATTGCTTTTATGGTAAGTAGTTCAGTATCATGGACTGTACTTCCAAAAAATTTGGTTGGTGGTTAAAAGGTCAGCCTCTATATCTTATCATAGTTATACAGGTTGTTATTTTGATGTCGCTTTTCACTGATTAATAACTAAACAACAATTTTTGACAAGCACCTACTTTTTACATAATTTCACTCAATAGAATCGTTTCATGCATGCTCAAACTACTTATAATAAGGCTTATTATTCCATTAAGTGTAATAAATTAAGGTAAATCAAATTAAAAAAAACATAACATTTTTGAAAGAATAAATGGTTTTTAATACAAAATTTGTTGAATTTCTTCATAGGTACGTCATTGCTCTTTGTCGAAAATAAACATAAAAACTCTTTATTGTGAAAACCTCGATATTTTTTATGTCACAGCACAGACTAAATAGCGAATTTTACTCCGGCGTAGAGTCTTAATTGACGACGTCACAACATGGCCGACAGTATTTACAGAGTTCGAAATTAAGATTTATTTTAAATTGAAAATATGTAGCCATCTTACACTATTAATAAAAAACGTTATTGCTAGCTTGTACCTGTCTCACGTGCACGCGTTGGGAAACTGTAAGTGCACGGAGTATTATTAAACAATAAAGAATAAAGAATGAAACATATAAATATTGGTTTCTTAAGTCAAATACCTACTGTTAACCGAAAATAACAATTTTTTGGGCCAAATTTGATATGAGTCAAGTAGAATTATTGATTTTTCCTTAGTCAATATTTATATACCTAGGTATATACTTACCAGTACCAATACTCGATGATAAAATATTTGACACAACTGATTAATATTTCATGTACTTCTCTGGGGACTCGAATACATATAAAACGGTATTCTTATCTCATCTGAAATATCGGGCACGTAGTAAAGTCATAACTTCACGATGAAGTACTGCATGGGCCTTGGAACAGCCGCCCTTTGCTGTAGAGACCCAGTGGTAATTCAATGTAATGATAGGCCTCATGCCCATGAAAATATATGCTAGTACCTAATAGATACTGGTACTACTATATTAGATTAGGTATACATCGAAAGCACTGAAATGTGAAATGTGTGTGGTCAGTGGTGTAGTACCGACATCAGAACTGAAGTGAGTCATCCCACTTCTGAATTCTGATATCGAACTAGATGCAATTAACTGAACGTGCGCTTAAATATTTACTTAAAATCGCCGTATCGTGGTCTAGTATATAAAACGACTAGTACTAGAAATGTTGACTAAACCTGGATTGCTGCAGAGAGTCGACTCGGGGTTTGTTTACTTCAAATGCTGCACGACATCGACACATGGGTATACATACATACGTAGCAATTTATTTTATTTATTTTATTTTATTTGGGAAACAAACAGTTACATAAACAATATTAACAAAACATAAATAAAATACCTAAACCAATAAAGTTTCCTCTGATTACTACTACAGAAATAACGAACAGACAATGTTCAAAAATTAAAAGAAGAGTAAAAAACAAATTTTGATCGAAAGATACACAATAACAATAGTTTGTAACAAAATCTATACTTCTATACTAATATTATAAAGCTGAAGAGTTTGTTTGTTTGTTTGTTTGTTTGTTTGTTTGTTTGTTTGTTTGTTTGTTTGTTTGTTTGTTTGTTTGTTTGTTTGTTTGTTTGTTTGTTTGTTTGTTTGTTTGTTTGTTTGTTTGTTTGTTTGTTTGTTTGTTTGTTTGTTTGTTTGTTTGTTTGTTTGTTTGTTTGTTTGTTTGTTTGTTTGTTTGTTTGTTTGTTTGTTTGTTTGTTTGTTTGTTTGTTTGTTTGTTTGTTTGTTTGTTTGTTTGTTTGTTTGTTTGTTTGTTTGTTTGTTTGTTTGTTTGTTTGTTTGTTTGTTTGTTTGTTTGTTTGTTTGTTTGTTTGTTTGTTTGTTTGTTTGTTTGTTTGTTTGTTTGTTTGTTTGTTTGTTTGTTTGTTTGTTTGTTTGTTTGTTTGTTTGTTTGTTTGTTTGTTTGTTTGTTTGTTTGTTTGTTTGTTTGTTTGTTTGTTTGTTTGTTTGTTTGTTTGTTTGTTTGTTTGTTTGTTTGTTTGTTTGTTTGTTTGTTTGTTTGTTTGTTTGTTTGTTTGTTTGTTTGTTTGTTTGTTTGTTTGTGTTTGTTTGTTTGTTTGTTTGTTTGTTTGTACGCGCTAATCTCCGAAACTACTGGTTCAAATTGAATAATTATTTTTGTGTTGGATAGTCCAGTTATCGAGGAAGGCTATAGGCTATATAACATCAGGCTACGACCAATAGGAGCAAAGATATAGTGGTAAATGTGTAAAAAACGGGAGAAATTATTTCATCTTTGAAGCCTTGCGTTGCGTGCGCCGTGAAAACGGTTCAAGATACACAAAAAATATGTATAATAGAAAATAAAAATAAAAAAGAATAATAGCTCTTTTAATGATCTAAAAAACAGTCCGCGATAGTATATGTCTATCTTTTAAGATTAACTCACAAAAACCGTTTTTATGGTACCTAATTTGGTCGAAATAATTTGTTTAAGTTGTATCAACATAATAATATTAATCTTTATTCAAATAAATATGTTGTTGGTTAAGAGTACTTCATCTATACTTATATTATAAAGCGGAAGAGTTTGTTTGTTTGTTTAAACGCACTAATCTCAGGAACTAATGGTCCGATTTGAAAAATTCTTTTTTTGTTGGGTAGTCCATTTATAGAGGAAGGCTTTAGGCTATATAACATTCCAACAACCACGCGAACGAAGTCGCGGGCACAGCTAGTTAAGTATAAATAGGTAGTGTAGTTATAACAATTACTTCACGTGCTAGCAACCAACGACCTAATTCCCTTTTTGTATGAAATAATAGATGATACAAATATGTCAAGGTCATTAAATTGACAATTATAATTATGACAAGCACGATATATAAATGTATTTTATTATTAGAATACCCTTACCCTAGACTTTCTCATACAAACGTAGTCTACGTTTTATTTGAAACGACATGTCAGATTTCGGTAAAAATTTGTAACTTTAAAGAAATTGCATATATCTAGGGTTATAATTGGTTTTCACAGTCAAAATATGACCTTGAAAAAAATATAAGGGTGTAAAAGTTTTTCATACTGATTGTCAAAAATTCTCTTTCAAGTTCATATTTTGACTGTGAAAACCAATTATAACCATGTAATTTATGCAATATATGCAATTTCTTTAAAGTTACAAAGTTTTACCGAAATCTGACATGTCGTTTCAAAATAAAACGTAGACTACGTTTGTATGGGAAACTCTGATTCTGTCTAGGGTAAGGGGAGTCTTAAGTCTAGACTCGGCGTCTTCCTACACGGCCATGTCCCAGATTCGATTATTCATTCATTCTTCATTCTCATAGACTAAACACGAGAGTAGTACAGAAAGGTCAATATATTTTTACCTACCTACGAGTACGTGGTTCAAATTAAATCCTACATATATTTTAACAAACGCGAATGTTGGTAAGTATGGCTGGTTGTACGGATGGGTGTATGGATGGTTGTATGGTTATATAGATTTTTAGATTGTAGACCCACGACTAGCTTTTACGATCTTCACGGAAGGGAGGCGGCTGCATTCTTAATGTGTTTTTTCTTTGTTTTTTTTTCTTATCATATTTATAAAGGTAAAAGTTAAACTGCACATATCTGTTTCATTGGTAACCTTTTATTATTCTTACTTAAATTCTTTACATAATGTTTTGCACTAGAAGAAAGTGATTTCTTGTACTTGTATACCTATTAGTTTTTTTTGTTCTTTGTTAGCTATCTATGTATTTAATGTATTATATAATCATACACGTATGCTGCGCAATTGGGCGCCAAAAATCCACCATTATGCTTTCCAAAAATTTTAATATAGCCTATGACTACTACTGGTATTTATTCTGTGCTATGACACTCAAGTGATTAAGATAAATCTAACCACATATAATTTATCAAAATCTATTTAGCCGTGTATTAGTTACGAGAAAACAGCATTATAGGGACAAACATAATAAAACATCAAAAATGTGTAAGCAGCCATCTTGGATCCAAAATCTGATAGAAGTTTCAAGTTGCGCGGGGCACCTCAAAGGGCTCAGAAATTTTGTAGGTTTTTGTAACAGAATGTAGGGGTACAGCCCCCACATACAAAACTTTTGAGCCCTCGGAGGGTCTAGTGAGACGATACGAGATGTGACTTAATTTTATAAAGGATTCATAGGATTTTAGGAAACTTTTGTAAAGCATTTATAGCATATGTAGATAAAGATTATAAATATAAACATTTTTAAACGTTTTACAAACATTAATAACTGAGTAGCAAACAAATAGTTTTTCGATGCATCCATGAAGAAAGTGAAATGTAGGCATATTTATGATGTCTACATTTCACTTCTGTTTTGTTAGTCTATGACGAATTATTCAATCGGTTGACAGATCATTCACTCACTTCATACATTATGGCAGCCGAAATTTGGCAGTCCGTATTTAATTTTCAATCAATGAAATCTAGTTACTTACCGATGGAAAGTTATTCCTTTATATTTTGCTTTATTCTTTGAATTACTAGTGCAGTATCTCAACACACACCAAGGCATTTTTGACTAAGTTGACAGTGTTTTCTTTAATGAATCGTGGAGTGTATTATGCGCGTATTGCTAGCGAGTGACTAATGTGAGGTGAACAGTGATAGCCTATGATGAATAGAACACTACTGTTGTATGTGGCGTCTTCTCTAGTACGTAAGTACATAGATCTCGTTGCTTAAGTCCTACGTAATTATGATACCGCCTAATTTGGGTTGGTACGTAGGCAACCGATAATGTCTCTATAAGTTTCTTTTTGTTTAAACCCTTAGATGACTGGACTATATCTGTAATGAACTCCATCCTTGGACTCTGCCTGGCTATATTGTTGGCACGTGCCGAAAATATGGTCACTTTCCCTTTTTTAAGTTGATTTTTCAATGATCGTTGTGCAAATCTTTTTCTGCTATAAATATTAAGTGTATTTGTTATAATAAATGGTAATTCATTACCTCCTACTTTGAAAGGGTGACCTTCTTATTTGATATAATAAAAAATAAAATATTGTTTGTGATAAACAGCAAAGAAACAGTACAATTCTCTAGCGATATTTTACAACAAAGAATAATAATTAAACACCGGCAAAGGTAAGCCTCTCAAAAAAACGGCTGAACTTCACTTTACTTCAAATGCAATATTTAATTTACAAGGGGCTTAAACTCGGGGCGTTATAAAATTGCCCGTCGAGAAAGATGATTCCACGAAGCCGGGCTCTGTTTACTGTTTAGTTTGCTCTGTGAATAAGTTAGGTAAGAAGGCGGGGCTAGCTCCGACCGGGCTGCCATAAACAGCCGAGTTTAATGGTAATGGGCAGTCGGTGGCGCTAAGTGAAAATGAAAGTGATTCCCGGGGGTCGGTTAACTCCGCGAAATTATGACGCGTTGCTATCCCACGTGTCTTTGTCGACGTCTAGTACGGTGAATATGGTGATATTCGTTGTCATTAAACATTAGTAACCGCGCGCTAAAATGTCGCATACTATATTATTAATTTGCTAACATATTGACACGGTTTTGCTTCTTCAGAGCAAAAGTTAAACAGTGTGTGTATGAAATGAGTACCTAAAGGTTAATTCGAATATGAAGAAGGCTCGAAACCAGATCGGCGGTGGATCTCCAATAATAGTCGGGACTCGCCTAGAGCTAGTCCATGACCCTTAGGCAATTGCCTACTCTGGCTTAGGCAGTTGACTAATGATAATAAATTAATCCGGCCCTGAAAAAAATAAATACTTATACCTACAAGGTCTAACAAAATGTACTGAAACTATTTTAAGGGTGAATTCAGTCCATGATACTGATTAACTTTCCGAAAGGAATATATACCGAAGTATGAAAAATAATTTCTGGCCTCCCATACAAGTTGACCGATCAGCTGACCCGAATTTGTACGAAAAGCAAAAAAAAAATAATTGTACTAATAATAATGGACTGAATCCACCCTTAAAATACTTTTAGTATATTTTGTTACACGTTATATAGGTTTTAATTTTATTTATGGAAATACCTGAGGGAAATACCTACGTACTTTAATATAATAGTGCAAGGTTTTGATCGCTGCGATAAGTAAAATAATTCTGCACAAAGCACACCAGCAGAACGGTAAGTTGAAGACTGTTTCAAGCTGTGGTTTCAAGATTACAAAGAGATGTTACTATCTATACAGCTTCTATACGTATCTAAAGTTATACTACAAAGCGTAGCTCCAGTAATGGTATTTGTAAACAGAGATTGTTGCAAATAAGTCCCTCGGGATGGCTTGCTGCTGCTCTGCGGTACCCTCGCCGAGATGTTAATATTTAGTTTCGATTTCTGCGCTGACTGGTTGTGTATAGCTTTGTGATAGTTTTCACACTACCTTACTGTTTAAAGCAGTTAAACACCATCGCCTTTATAAATTTTTATTCTGTTTTTATTAGGTATTTTATTGTATTATTAAATATATATTTAAATGGCGTCCGCGGAAGACCAGCGTCGCGGCTCACGCCCGACATTTGCTGAGCGGATACCATTTTGGTAGATTGATTAAGTTTAATGTTTGTCTAGAGTATATGTGATGTCTACCAAATAAAAGAATTTTCTTTCTTTCACTTTCTCTCTTATAGAGGGATCGGTCTAAGCGGACCACCCATCTTCTTCTTCTTCTTATTTAAGAGCTTAGTGGCTCTTGTCGGTGGGGTATGCGCGAAACTTCTCGGTTCTCTGCCTTACTCTTTAGTGACTCCTGCTTTTTCTTTCAGTTGGTCTACATAGCTCTTTCTTGGTCGTCCTGAACCTCTTCTAACTTTTATCTTTCCTTCTAGTATGTTTTTAAATAAGGAATCTTGCCGTATTAAGTATATAGGTATATATTTTCAATTGTATTATTTTGTTAATTTTTGAATTCGTGCAGTAAAGAGTTTTCATTCATTCAAAGCGGTGTTTTGTTTAATAGGTACATTTATTTATTTATTTGCATCTACTCAAACGATTTTTAAATAAATGGCCAAGTGCTTGTCCTGGCCACGCTTAGAGTAGAGTTCCGAAGTTACACGTTACAACATAGGGACTTTATTATCCAAACTTTACATGTTTACTACCTATTTTAAACAAGTTACAACTTCATCTTAGTCATTGTTTTCTAAGGATTATGTATTTTGAACGAAATTTTCCAAGTACCTATGTATATTTAATTAGTTACGCGACTTTTAGGGCTCTTAAACTTACAGATATACAATACCCCTAATAATTTTCTTTTCAAAAATGTACTATATCTATTATCAACACAACTTTTTAGGGTTCCGTAGCCAAATGGCAAAAACGGAACCCTTATGGATTCGTCATGTCTGTCTGTCTGTCCTGTCCGTCCGTATGTCACAGCCACTTTTTTCCGAAACTATAAGAACTATACTGTTGAAACTTGGTAAGTAGATGTATTCTGTGAACAGCATTAAGATTTTCACACAAAAATAGAAAAAAAAGCAATAAATTTTGGGGGTTCCCCATACTTAGAACTGAAACTCAAAAATTTTTTTTCATCAAACCCTTACCTTTGGGGTATTTATGGATAGGTCTTCAAAAATGATATTGAGGTTTCTAATGTTTTTCTAAACTGAATAGTTTGCGCGAGCGACACAACCAAAGTGGTAAAATGTGTGTCCCCCCCCCACGGACGTCTACGTTTTAAAAATATCAAATTCCGCCAATTTAAAATTTTTTCTATAAATTCAATTACCTTTTTTGGAACTTTTCAATTTAAGTTTATTATAGTGCAAGCCTTCATTTGTACAATTCATTAACATAACAGCTTAATTCTTTTACGAATTTGAGTTATTCGCGATTATGTATGGGCCGGTATAAATGCCATACAATGCGCACGATGCTTAAAGTATAGGGAATTTTATGGCAACTTTAATTTCATATAACTGTGTACATAAAAATGGTAGGACCATAAATCAAATTTTATTTTGATTAAGAATAGTGATTTTTTATTTTACAATATAAAAGTAAATGCATAATAATAATGCATAGTAGTGTTTTACCCGTGGTTTTTACTATAAAAAATTGAAAATAGGTGAAATTGGTCAAATTTGGAAATTTGTTATAATAATACTTCCGATTCTGACGTCCAAGAAAAAAATCATAATCAGGTCCGTATAAAGTATACAAAAATCTAATAGAAACAAGTAGTTTCATAGTTGGGTACCAAAAAATGTAAAATTTTGTAAACTAGTGTTATGGAATTATATTTTTCGGTTTATCAAAGTAGTGAAAATTCCCAAAGATACAGCGCGTCAGCGCGTCGAAGTTTCGGAGTGGGGGTGATTGGAGCCACCGTCAAGTGAAAATCGTACTTCATCTTTGTAATTGTTTGCTAATCAGAAATAAACGGGCAAGTGCGAGTCGAACTCGTACATGAAGGGTTCCGTACGTCCGTACAATGTTTTTAAACGCTAAAGAAATATTTTTATGACGACCCCCTTTAATTTTTAACTTTATCTTATTTTTAGTATTTGTTATAATAGTGGTCATAGTAATACATAATCGGTGAAAATTTCAAGTATCTAGTTAATGCCCTTATAAAGATCGGGTTAAAAACGCTGAAAAAAACACGTCTCTTGTATGACGACCCCTTGAATGTTAAAACATTATCTTATTTTTAGTATTTGTAGTCATAGCGGCTATAGTAATACATACCTAATCTGTGGAAATTTAAAGTCTTTAGTTAATGCCATTATAAACATCTAGTTAAAAACGCTGAAAAAACAAAATTTTTGTATGACGACCCCTTTTTAATTTTAAACTTTTTTATTTTTAGTATTTGTTGTTATAGCGGCCACAGTAATACATAATCGGTGAAAATTTAAAGTATCTATCTATTAAGGTTCAAGAGATAGAGTTCTGGGACAGACGGACAGACGGACAGACAGCGGAGTCTTCAAAACCCTTTCCTCAACTCATGTGACTACTTTCTCAGCATCATCTGTTGGTTGATTGGTAGACAAATAAGTCGGGCTTTTAAGGTTTAAGGCAGAAAGGGCAAGAGTTCTCTCTATAACAATCAGTCGTATTGGCAATCTTTGGGGAGACCTATGTCCAGCAGTAGATTGCCTGTGGCTGAATAGACATCTCATATCAAAAGGAAATTGTCGGAAGACATTTTCCCCGCTCGGTGGAGGAAAATAACAGCCGTGTGAATAAATTATCTTCGTAATATTCAATAACAAAGAGAAAATGTGTTCTGATTTCATTAGGTGTTTTGTAACAAAAAAAACTTTTATTTTTTAAGATGTCACGTTACACATTTATATATAAAACCTTCTATATTATATATATATAACTTTGATCTGGGAGAAAAGAAAAAACTTAGAATGTACCACCTGCTTCTCTTCCCGCGCAGATTCTGAATCGTCGTTTGTTGTTTTTTTGGGTCAAACGGTTTGACCGTTGGAAATTTTAATCGTTGAGATAGTATCCCATAACACCAGTCTCGAACTTACTTTGGGGCTAGCTCAATTTGTGTGAGTTGTCCATATATATTTATTTATTTCAAAAAACTTATTTGTAAGTGGCTCTTGTGGAACCTTCATATTTCTGACGGGTTCCAAATATAATATGGGGTGGGATTATAAATGAGTGCGGCGGGCGACGTCTTCTTCGATATTATCAGGGATCAGGACAGGACATACCCTTCTCGACTTTAATTGCGTGTTTATGCAAATACCTACTCCATCCGCCGTACTATATATTATTCATAATTTAATTTGAGTGGTTAGTTTAGGATTATTGCATTCTTAGCAACTCCAGTCGGATCTGTGATCAGCAATTTCGTTTTATAACTGAAAATAAGCTTAAGATTTTTCATTCTTTTGTTTCCAGTGAAGATAAACTTGTCGCCATGTCAAATTTTAACTAAATGAATTGCAGATTCACTTTAAAACTACTTACTAACTAGTGTATAAATGTTAACCTCGCACTTATTAAATATAAACATTGTATTTTTTTATTCACAAAATAGTGTGCGTAGGTATAAGTATATAAAGAATATTAAGGTATTGGTATATAGTATTGGTTATAAGTGTAAACTGTTTTGCTTCCAATTATTATGATTTTATTGTTATATCACTATTGCATGCCTGAAAGGGCAAACTGTTAAAACATACCACATTATGTATCATCTTAAAAAACACAGTTAAGCAATAAATAATTTTGACTTTTGACTTCAAAACCACATGGCTCCGCCATTTCGAAAAAAATAATTGATCAAAATTATAAATATCGAACCTGTTCACAGGTCGCATTGTTAATCCGATTCTCAAAACGAGAATCGGATTAACAATGCGACCTGTAGAGGAGTACAACCGGACCGGGACAGCCGGACAGCCGGACAATTGTACCTACTAATTACGAAAGTATTCTTGTTTATTGAAAGTGGTCAAGTTGAAACGAACACGCTTTGCTCGATCAATTAGGAACCTGGATAAGCTGCGCCAGCTGGTGACATGTACACTTTGTTTTATTTTTAGTCTGATTGGCATTTAAAATTGTATGTTTCCAGTGTGTAATTTAATAATAAAATAATAATAATAAAAATCTTTATTTTTCTCTCTTTACGTACTTATACATAGCGTTATATTATAATATAAACTTATGTCTAAATTAGGTTTACCTTAGGCTATTTTAAAATAAATATATTGGTTACAATTTTGGCGAAGAGAGCAGTATGGTTTAAAAAATCATTAAGATTTAGATTTATTTATTTGCATCAAACAGGACACACAGGTTATTCGAATTTAAGTCGTATCCCGCTATTTTGGTTCGATTTTAGTATTGCAAAAAAATATTTAAGTGCATTTCAATAATTATACGATCCAACATATAAATAATATATACAATCAATAATTTTATTATATACATAGTTATACATCGTTTTTAGGGTTCCGTAGTCCACAAGGAACCCTTATAGTTTCGTGATGTCCGTCCGTCCGTCCGGGCTCGTAGTCCGCCGCTACTGCACCGATTGTCACGAAAATAGGTGGGGAGATAGATATTGAAGTTCCAAAAGTTAGTTTTTAAAATTATGAAAAAAATATTTTTTTTCAACCCCAACAACGAACAGTGAATTTAAAAAATTTAATTGGTCAAACCCCAACTTGTGGGGTATCGTTGAAAAGGTCTTTTAAAATGCAACAAAAATTGCTTTGAAACTATGTAGATCAAAACCCCCAGTCTTGAGATAATCTAATACAAAGTTAAAATTTGAGGTGTGCCACCGTAAGTTTTGAAATATTACTAAAATAATTCTGAAAAAAATATGGTATATACCTCAAAGTATGTACTTTCAATTAAAACTATAGCGGTCTCGGCATCATAGATAGTTATTTTTTAATACGTCAAAAATCGTAAACCGCAATTTACCTTTAGAACTTTTATATTATGTTACTTGCTGCTACTAGTACATACCGCCCTTCATGGGCGAGTCCGACTCGCACTTGGCTGCTTTTTTTGTATCAGATATTCAGCAATTAAACTTACCATGAATTTGCATAGAGTTCTTACAACACTCTCCAACACCCTATGGTTTCAGAACCTTTTAGAGAAGATTCATACAAGCCGAGTGTGATAATAATGTCACATGAGTGCCCACCAACCCACATTCGTGTTTTATTACCTCTTATTATACAACAGTTGCGTATTATTTTATTTATTTATTATTATAACTCTTCTGAAGCAGTTTGATGGCTAAGTGATTTATGCAAGAGTTCCATCATCGCTCGCATCACTTGCACCTTTGAGTATGTACTCATGTATGGTCATTTTCAACTACCTACACTTGTTTCTAGTGAAGGAAAACATCGAGAGGATACCTGCTGTCACTAGATGACAGTCATTGAGCTACGGCAGATGCCTTTAGACAGCTCGAAAAATTTGGGTAAAAAAGAAGAAAGCTCCTTTGTGAAGATCCAAGACTTTGACGATACTTTGGTCATTTCTGTTGGGAAATCCAATCCATCGAATAGAAATGGGCAGGACACAGCGAGAATGGACGCAGACCAATAGATCAGATGGGTAATGGAGTGGCTACCATGGGCCAACAAGCGTCACGCAGGCCGCAACTGGATGCAGGTATCAAGGGAGAGACACAAATGGAATAATATAGAGGAAGCCTATGTCCTGATAAGGATAACATAAAGGCTGCTATGCATGGATGGATTGGGAAATCCAGTATTGTTACTGTGGCTCAGTATCAGTTAAACCTTTTTGTATAAAGGCCTGGTGATTCAGAAAACCAGTATTAAAAAACCAAAAGCAATGGTCTTGAAAATCTGTTCGAATTAATGTAACAGAGAGGGAACAATAATTCGTAGCCTGCGCCGAATATAAAACCAGAATCTTAATAAGTATTTGGATCAAAGAGCTCCACGCTGCACTCGAAGTTTATAATAAGTACATATTTTAAATTTAAGTCGTGTTATAACAAGGCGAGTAATATAATCCCGGTTTGTAAGAGTTAGTGTTATTGCGTTGCCAAGGCAGCGCTCGCAAGAGTTTCGCGGATTAAAAGCAACTGCTCTGAATGTCTGGCTTGCCCTCGTTTTTGTACACTTTTTCTCATTTACGTTCAGCCATTAGTATTTAAGTAAGTACGAAATATCTCTGCTAAAATTTTTGCTGTGGTTTTTGCTTTTAATTAAAGTATTTCTGTATTTGCGCAGACGCTCTTGCGAGATATGCTCTCTTTCAAAATATTAAGTAAGAATGTCGTAGATTGTTTATCCTATTCTACTAGGCTAGGTATAATGAGAAATGTCAAAATGTAGAAGTTTGGATGTATGTTACTCCAAACTTCATCTACATGAGATAAAGATAGACAAAGCGAAAGGGGTCTGTCAGGATCGTAGCAAGTGGAGGTCCATAGTCAATAGGTTCGTGGGAGCAACATAAAACTCAGGCCTACTGCATTGAGATAGAATACGAGTATATGAACCAGCTATCAAACATGGTGAATGTTCGATTTTTGACTATCAAAAAAAAATATGTCACATGACAGTTGACTACTTAACCGCCATATTTTGACAAATACGACAGTTAAGTTGTTAACTGTCATACTTATCTGCCATATTGCACGCCTCATAAGCGAAGCGCATGAGGTAGTGCTCTACTCTCGCCTTACAAAAATCAAGTGATTTTTTTAACTAAATGTGTCTCTATTTATTTTCTATCGCACTTGTACAATAATATTTACACATAAATGTTAAGGAAAAACACTAGTTTCAACACTTATGACATTTTTAAAAGACATTTTGCCTTTTTAATAAATAAAAACAATGTTTAATAAAATCATTTTGTGGACGTCCGTGTGTCTGTATGTACGAGTATGGAAACTGGCGTGGTCACGATAACTCCCGAAAAACTTATCTGATCAAGTCCATTTTTTTTATACGCTTCAGTATTATCCAAAACTAAGTCCTTTCGAAGGTCACGGTCTAATTCAATGTAGTTTAATCGTAATTTTAATTTAATTGTGAAAAATGAGATTATGAGGCGTGCACTTTTGGATTTTCCAAACTTATTTGAAAACTATGACAGTCAAGTTGTCAACTGTCGTATGACATTATTTTTTTAGTACCTACTTCAGTTGTACAGGGTAAAAGAAACGGCGACGACAGCTGTATGGGAGTTAATTTTACGTGATGAAACATCAATTATTTTTTAATATTGAATTGACTGAACAGAAAAATCTGATATTGTTTATGGTAAAGAGGAATTTAATTCGTAACAGCAGAAAAATATTCGAGTTTTTAAAATTTTCATCCCATCCCTATTGAGTGGGACAAAATAAAGCAAGTAGAAGTAAAAAGTAAAGTACCTTGTCCATGCGTACAATGAGGCGGGTTACAGCTGTAAATATTATTTAAAAAACCTTTAAACTGGAGATATATTTTATTTAAGACCTAACTATAATAAGACACGTCGTTATATATAAAGAGAATATAGGTTACCGTTTCTGTAATGTTAAACTTATTTGTATGCAATAATCCTAAAATACCCTTTGAAATGAACAATTCATTTCAAAGTTTCCATTAATTTACTGAAATGAGAAATGTTATAAACCTTATTAACATAATGGTTAGTTCCATAAATTCATACACAGAATACCTAATTAAATATATACCGCGCGGTTGGTCACAGATGTCCCAACTTTATTGCTACTTAATTAACAAACTAGTTCTTTTAGAGATAGTACTTTTGACAACACTATATATAATTAATGGGTTAGTTAAGTACCGATTCTCATGAAATTTTGTGAGCATATTGAGTAGGTCTGAGAATCGGCCAACATCTATTTTTCATACTCCGAATCTACGCGGGCAAAAGCTAGTCTAATATAAAACACTTTCATATTGTTCAGTTCACAAGCCAATGGCCTAACAAGTAGGTACCTATTCTAAATAATAAAATATTTATGCAGTTATTTTTAAGTTTGGTAGTGCTGGTAAGGAACCCAGTTTCACTTTGTCTGTCCGTCCGTCCGGGCGACCACGAAACCCTCCTCAGCGCGCGACCCGATCCCGACTCTATATTTGGCCGATTTATTTTAAATATAAAATGCAGGAAAGAATGATCAAAATGTCGACAGAATCTAATTGGAACAAGCCGGTGGCCTGAGACGGGCTTTAAAATAACTGTACGTAAAATTTTAATTATTTTTGAAAATTACGTAATATTTTATTAAATTAATTAAGAATTCCAAATGAAATACTATCGTTTATTTATTTATACTTTATTGTACATACATATACATGTTTGAAGTACAACAGGCGGACTTAATGCTAAAAGCATTCTCTAACAGTCAAACCTTTGGATCGATTTGAGATTTGGATTTGGATTATCGTTCTGTATAAAATTGTACTATTCCTAGGTATATAACTTATAACTAAGGTAAAATACCCAGTAATTGATAGTTTAGTGTAAAAAAACTTACTTCGATTTAAATATATTTACAGGAAAATTTGGGATAATAAATACGAATACCCTATTACGTCTTTAACTCTAACAGATCAAACAGGAACCAGGGTCCTAAAACCCTAAGGCCACATTAAGCGCATTGGTGGGCATCAACGCGAAAATTAAAAGAGAATTTATAAATAAATAAGAAGTAGAATATAAGATGCTGACTAACAAGATTACACTTCTACGTAGAAAAGCTAAAGAGAACTAAATAAAGAAAGAATGAAAAAGTACAAATATAGAAAAATATCTAAGAGAAGGTAAAATGGAGAAGGCCTACAATACAATAAATAAACTCAATACTAAAATAAATATAAAAAAACAGTTATTCTTGATGAAAACGGGAAAATATTATTAAGAGAAAAAGAGGTAGCAGAACGTTGGAAAATATACATAGAGACATTGTATAAAGGAGAAGGCTTAGCAGAGGATGATATAGAAGTGGAACAGTTAGTGGACCAGGACAGTTTAGAACCGCCTATTTTAAGAGAAGAGTTCGATAAGGCACATAGTCTAAAGAATGGAAAAGCTACAGGACAGGATAATATAAATATAGAACTTATCAAATATGCTGTTTGTGACCTATTGTCATATGAAATTTTTAACTTGACACAAACCATGTACCTTACAGGAAATTTACCATTACACTTTCTGAATACTAAAACCATAAACTGACTGATAGGTAAAAAAATAATCGATCTTGGTCTGGATACATTTGAAGGCTTAATCGACTTAGAAAAAGCCTTCGATAATGTAACTGGAAGGAAATTATGCAGACTTTAAAAATTAATGGTATAGATTACCGAGATAGAAGGATAATATACCAACTATACAAAAATCAGCAAACTGTCGTCCAAGTAGAAAACGAAAGTAATACTGCCAAAATACAACAGGGAGTTAGACAGGTATGCCCATTGTCACCATCAATATTTAATATGTTTATTGAAAATGCTACGCAGAAATTCAGAGAATCAGAAATAGGTGACATCAGATAACCAGGAATAGACGTATGGAAGCTATAAGTTGGATAGAGAAAAAGACAAATCAAGAAGTACTTAATTTAGTTAATGAGAAAAGGAACTTATTGAAAACAATCGATATTAGAAGAAGAAAGATGATTGGTCATCTTATACGACACGATCAATTTATTAAAAACATAATAGAAGGAAAAATAGAAGCAAGAAGAGGAAGGGAAGACCAAGAAGAGTATTTATAGATCAAGTAAAGGAGAATGTTGATGCCGTGTCGTATAAGGAGGTCAAGGGGACGGCTCAAGAGAGACAGGCATGGAAACTACTCCACCGACAAGAACGTAGTTCTTTAATAATAGATAGAAGAAGTTACTAGCCGCATCGCCTATTGATATAATTCAGATTCTCGACCCTCGATCGAATTTTACGATGTTATAATGGGATATAATGAACCAGTCTTTCAGATAACGAATCTTAAAATGAATCAATCATGTATAATTAAGTATTTATGTTTTCTTTTAACCTAACAAATTTCAATCAAAGGGTGGTATAGGTCCTTTGATTGCTTCAAGGGACACAAATCTTTACGAGTCCACTGATTTTCATAACCGATTGAGTGGCGGACGGCGCCTAAAGGCACCCACACATACTTTTAAACAAATATTACTACACTACAGCCGTACTATGACTGTCCACTTTTACTATTCCACATATTGTTCATGAGCATGAGCATTTATAACACCAAACAAAACTACACGTTTTGTTTCGCTGTCAAATCAAAAATAGGTCTCCAGGATACTGTACTTAGGGTTGGGCCACATCTGTCAGCAGCACGGAACAGCACCACACACACAGAGAGAGAGCGACGGAACGCTTCAGCACCGGCCATGCTGAAACGTTCCGTCGCTCTCTCTCACTCTAGCAAATGACTACTCTGAGCGACAGAAAAGGATAGCAGCATAGGAAAGTGCTGTTTCGTGCTGACAGATGTTTAGAGGCCATTGACAGAACAGTAGAGACAGACTGGCAGTTAAGTACACAACTATACTGACAGCGGAAAGTATAACCAACATTACAAAAAAATCTTCATCCTGACGTCACAATCTCGAAGAAGCTAGACCTTGTTTGAAAATATAGGTCATAGGGATTTTCGCATAGCTATATCTAAACAAGCAAGCCCTTATTTTAAAACGTAATAACATAAGAGAAAGCCTTCTAGTGGCTATTTCTCGATATTATTGAAAAGTCAGATTTTTTTAAAATTAATTGTCAATATATAAATTTTTATTGAATAATGTAATAAAATATCCGCAACATGCTTCGTCAAAAGGTAAAACAGAAAAATATCCGCAACATGCTTCGTCAAAAAGTAAACAGAAAAATATCCGCAACATGCTTCGTCAAAAGGTAAACAGAAAAATATCCGCAACATGCTTCGTCAAAAAGTAAACAGAAAAATATCCGCAACATGCTTCGTCAAAAAGTAAACAGAAAAATATCCGCAACATGCTTCGTCAAAAGGTAAACAGAAAAATATCCGCAACATGCTTTATCAAAATTCTTAATCTAAGAGACCGCTCTGCATCGTTCCTGGCCCGAAGGTTCCCATAACGCTTGCTGCATTTCCACGCTGAATAGCTATGGAAAGTCTTTGAGCCAGAAAAGATACAGAACGGTTGTCGTTAGTGCGATCACAGGCTTCCTTTCCCCAGGTACCTGTGGTTTCAAAGGCTACCGGTACAAAAATATAAGCTGGTTTCAAACTAGAGTATTTACTGTGCTTTTGCTTTTTTCAATTGTCAATTGAATTTCCGAATGAAGTTTTTAACTATGTAAGTAGAAAAAAGGTACCTATGTTCCAAGCTCTTTGAGAAAAACGTTAATAGCCGTGTGGTTTCCGGCAGAGTAGAATAGGACCACTCCAAGTCTTCCCGTGGATTTCGTAGCTTATAATATAAACATCAATGAGACCTCTCCAATCCGTCTGGCCAGCGTGGAGAGTGTAGGCCAAATTCTCTGACTGCTCTGGCTAATATATGGCTTTAGTAGTACAGAGACAGTTGTGCTCCTGTAGTGGAGACTAAAAGAAACCTGATGATGATAATGATGATGAGTATAGAAGAACACTACGGCATGAGGTCAAACATAAATAAGTACCTATGATAATCCGCTCTCGTTCGAAAGTTTTAATTTCCAGTAAAATCGTAGTTGCACAAAGTTCAGCGTTCACGAGTTTGTAACAACCAGTTTCAATTAGGAGTTAAATTTTTTTTCGATAAAAAGTACTTAGCCCGAGAACTGGCGGGATTAATTAAACGAAAATGTTTAAATAACTAGTGGTTCGCTGCGAACTTAGACCTCGCGATTATTACTACAAAATACGAATACGTAATACTCGTAGCAGGTACTATGTCGTGAAATGTCAAGTTTCATCCAAATCTCATTAAACGGTTTGAAAGCTATAGAACAATATTTATTTTCACCAAAATGTGTAGAGCTCAAAACCGGCTGAACCGATTTTGATGCCCAACGAACTTAAAAATTCTATGAATAGTTGCTACAATCATTCTTAATATCATTAAATTAATGCATACAGGAATTAATGCGAAACGTACCTTTTTTTATTTATTTTGCTGACGTTTCGCGTTAATTCCCGTATGCATTAATTTAATAATAATGCAACGCGATAGTTTAAAAGCATTCTTAATATCATCAAAATTAGTTTACCAGTTCGAGAGTCATCGTGGGCCATACATAGATACATACTTACAATGTTTTTTCGCCCCAACTTGAATCTCGCTCGCTTAGCTCGCTCGTACAATTAACCGGCCCAGTGTGTGTCTGGCCACTTGTAGTAGAGTAGCGTTCCGAAATCACTCGTTACTTCATGGGGACTTTATTTTGCATAGTTTACAAAACCCGACCGCTCTATAAAAACAAGTAGGAAACGCGGTTCTCTAAACATGAAACCAAGCCAAATTATTTATACATAAGTACAATGTGTTCCATCACCGCACCGGTGTCGGAGCTTTTAGTGGTACGGTTTACGGCAATTTCTATCGGCACCACACTATAATTAAATTTTCTTCCTCCATAGCAAATGGGCGTTTGTACTAATTACTTTTAAAAACTACTTATGTAACGATATTTTCACAAAAAGCCTATTATTTTATAGTTAAACATGCAGACAATAATGTGGTAGGAAACCTGTTAAATTTTCAATTTTCTCTGAGTGAAATAATGAAAAAAATTGCTAAAACAAATTTTTATGTAGTTCATTTACCTTTACTCGTAGTAAATCCTGCAAAAATCGAGGAGGATGTGGTAAAAAAAGGACTAGGTATATATAACGTCTAACAAAATATACTGAAACTATTTTAAGGGTGAACATTATATCGAAATAAGAAAAACTATTTTTTATTTTTCATACAGTATAATTTTTGTTAGGTTAATTTTGCACCCTCTAGCTATATTCAAATCTTGCCATCAGAATCAGTAATAGAACACAAAGCCCTAAAAAAATTACTTAGTTTTTGTAAATTCTATTTTCCCACCGGTACAATATATGTAAATGGCGGATTTGAGGCCAGGGGCCTTTTCTACCAGTCAACCAACAGATGATGCTAAGAAAGCAATCTTTTGAGGTAAGCACAAACAAAAAAAAATATATGTTTTACAATGTAAGTATAGACATACATATATATCGCATATATAAACCTACACAAAAATATATAAAATATAAATTATTCCACAATAAACTGCATACATAAACTAACACTATTTATATAATCTCTGACAGTTTTCAGAGATAGTGTGCACGCACTGCCTTTTAAACGCGAAACGAGCTTTAGCTTTCCGGATATTGACTAGGAGGGCATTCCAAAGCCGCACCGCTTGTACGACAAATGAATCATTGTAGAACTCGCTCCGGCAATGTGGAATTCAAAGAAGAAGATTGCTAGAAGAGCGAAGATTTCTGACGTGAGTATCACCTAGAAAGGTAAATTTGGTCTTATAAGATAAGCCGGAGTCTTAGGGTCAAAAAGTATAGAAAAAAGGGTAGTGAGGGTATGCAGACCATGCCACTGTCGAATAGGTAACCACTTCAATTGAGAACGGTAAGCCGTTGTTCTGTAGGTGGTCTAGTTTATTGAGGAGATCACAATTCAACCCCGAGTAACACACATCCGCGTAATCCAGAATTGGTAGAATTAGGGTATTCATAAGCATTATTTTAATGGTAACAGGTAAAAAGTTTACCAATTTATACAGTTCAAGAAGTGCACCCGTGACCTTACCAGCAACCTTAGGAACTTGAACATTCCAGGAAAGGGTCGAGTCGATACAGAGCCCCAGATCTTTAACACTGGACCTTAGTGGTATTTCGGTATTGTCATAATAAATTTTCGAAGGAGAGTTGTCATCGATTCGACTTAAGGTGAATATAAAAGCAAATGGCCTTGAAGTGGCGCCCTCATTTAAAATAAATTGTTAACTCGTAAATATGGTAATAATTTTCAATTTTGCTCTTCGTCATGCACTAGATAGTCCTTTAATTTATTTTATGAATCACCGTTGAAAGTATTTACATTAGTCCGTCTAGCTTTAAAACTTGCCTCCGCCAAAAGTGGCCACGGCAAGTTTTGAAGCTTAACGGATCACCAATAATAGTTTCAACGGCCGTTCATAAAATAATTTAAACTATCTAGTGCATGACGAAGGGCAATATGGAAATTATCACCATATTTACGAGATAACAATCTATTTCACACTTCAAGGCCATTTGCTTATATATTCACCTTAAAAGACGAGAACTACCGACTATAATGGCCTGGCATTTAGCAGAGTTCACTGTGACTCCGAAGCGAAGTCTGAATAAATTTTAGCTACCGCGTTATTTAGATCCTCCACTTCTTAGGCATGAATAATATTTATACATCTGCTAAATAAAAGATTCTAGTAGTAACAGTCTCTATGCTCAACCACGGACGGAAGGACAGACGGATAAATAAATAAATAGATAAGGATAAATCACACTAAATGAGCTAGCCCCAAAGTAAGTTTAAACTTGTATTGGTTTGTACTTTGGACAACTTGTATTATGGGATACCAACTCAACGATACTATAATTTTATAATTAGTAGTTCGCCGCAAACGCCTCACGATTTTTTATTAATATTTCAAAAACTACTGAACCGATTTTAATGCCCAAATAACTTGAAAATTCTATTGATATTTCCTACATGCCTACCAAATTTCATCAAAATCGAACCATCGGTTCGGCAGTTATCGCGGAACAAACATACATACATACAAACAATGTTTTTGCCCCAACTTGAATTTTAGCCCTTGCTCGCTTCGCTCTCTCGGTCTATAAGGGTTTCTTGTCAGGACTTTCTTCTATTTTATTGTAATTTAAGAGCTCGCTCTTGTCGGTGGAGTTAAGTCGAGATGCCTCCATTCCTCTCTTCTCTCTGCCATCTTTTTAATATCCTGGGTTCTTAGTCCTAACTTTTCTTTAATTTGTTGGAAAAATTTCATCCTCGGACTTCCTTTTCCTCGTTTTCCATTTATTTTTCCTTGTGCTATTATTCTGAAGAGATTGTCATGTCTTATTAGATGTCCAATCAGCTTCCCTCTTCTATTTTCAATAGTTTCTAAAATATTTCTTATGACTTCGAAACTCTTAAAAATTTTGGTCGTTGTCGTCGGGATAGGAATTGGATAGGAAGTTCGAAAAAGAAAAGCTGAGTCTCGAACAGAGTGCAGAATTTTGTCGGAAAGCCAACGGGAACGATGTCCGCAATCGACGGTGAAAGTAGCTCGTTCTGCTTTGATTGGTTACTCGCGCCGCTCCCTGAGGCATTTTAAAACTGACTGCCTATTTGCGATTAGAGTTCGACATTTTATTGAAACGGACTTAAATAGTTTTGAGAGTACAATATAAATAAGACTTTAAAAAGTATATTTTTTTACCGATTTCAAAAAGGAAGAGATTACCAATTCCACTGTGTGTTTTTTATGTTTGTTACGCAATATTTTCGTCAATTGTAAATCGATTTTGATAATTCTTTTCTTATTTGAAAGCCTTTACTACCAAGTTTGTTGGTTGGTAGTTTGATGAAAATATAATTAGGAACTTTGGGGGTATGGAAGAAACTTCTAATAGATAAGTAAGTTTTTAACAAAAAAAAACAACCGACTTCAATTTTTTTATGGAGTTTCTTCCATTTCTCCAAAGTTCTTCATCATATCTTCTCCAAATTAAAATGGAACCAACTTGGTAATAAAGGCTTTCAAATAAAAAAAGAATCATCAACATCGGTTCACAATTGGCGAAGATATCGCGCAACATACTTAAAAAAAAAAGACATACAGTCGAATTGATAACCTCCTCCTTTTTTGAAGTCGGTTAAAAATAAAGTAGGTTGTTTTATTTTTATTAAAAAAATAATTATTCGATCAAGCTCTAACCTAAGAAGTTATCAAGACAAATGTGACAAGCCCAAACTCGATGGAGTTGCGTAGCAATTTTAATATAATGAATAATTTATTTACTCGGCATTCGCGGAAGACCAGCGTCGTGGCTCGTACACGTCCACGACACATACTGAGCGAAGGCCGTTTTGGTGCATGCGTTTAATGTAGAGTTGCTGAATTGTTAATTTACCATATTGTTCAGTATGTAACCAAATAAACAATTTTTCTTTCTTTCTTTCTTTCTTTGCATCGTTTTCTAACATACCTATAGCCACCTTCCGGCTCTATCATCAGATAAGCTTTGTGTCATAATAACATTTGCATTGTCATCTGATTTACATAATCGTACAAAATTTCATTTCAGACAGAAACCGGGAAGTGGGTCAAATTTAACTTGCTAGATTTGACCCAAAAACAACAACAAACCGGGGAAACTAAATGAAAACTTCTAAAAAAAATCATTATGTAGTCATTATCCTAACATTACATAAGGAATGTAAATTGCGCTACTCATTATCTCTTTCCTCTCAGCGTATTACCACCCAGTTGAATCTTCAGCTGTACTGCGAAGCCCGCTTTCCAGTTTCTTCTTCTCCACTTCGCTCAGTCTTCAGCATCCTTGGTTGTAAGACCAAATTGCGCTACTAATTAAACGCAACTAACAACGCGAAACATTACTTACCTACGTTTGTTTACCTGAGCTTTTATGACATAGTTTTTCAAGACATAACACTGACCTCAGCATTTGTGACATTCACATAAAAGCTTAATAGGCAACAATTGTACTACTAGATGACATATTTTTCTAGTTATACGAGTTTAAAAAGCCAACTACTATCCAAATTTAGATAAAAAAATTTTTGGTTAAATCTGGAAGTGGGTATATCCGCAAACGGGTCACTAAATTGAAATGTTGTCTGAGTAAACCCATGTTTTTTATAAGACCTGCCTAACGATATTTATCACTATGGAGTTTAGGTACTTTAGGTTGGTCGGACATACAGAATATACCTATAAGAGTTCCGTGAAGGGACTTCGGAACTCTAAATAAAATAACTAATTTTAAACCGAAAGGGGTCGCGGTTCCATTAGGCTATTTGGGACTTGAGGGGTTAATAGAATTAGCTTGAAGCATTACCCACCCCTAAGAAGTAGGTATTGTACATTAATTTATATAACCCTACTTCTGGCGCAGTCGGCACGAAAAGTTGTAGGTCCCGAACGGCATGTAGCGTTTGTTTAAACCTATCCTAGAATTGGTTATGGTCTACCCTTTGGGTAACGGGGGACAGACGGCAGTCGCTTTGTGTAAAAACCAGTAACCTCGTCAAATCACCAAGGGTAGGTAGCGGACCCCGGGCTCTGAAGCGTTACCGCTGAGGATGCAACCGGGAATACGCTCGGATGATGATGATGACTTCTGGCACAGTCGGGTATTTTCTTGACGGTCAGCGTCAACTTGTATTATTGTATTTTGCATTTCAAATAGGTAAATAGATCATGAGGGACAGAAAAAGATAAATTATCACGTCTTTATCCCTAATCAATCAGTTGATCAATCAGTTGATCAGAGTTTGTATGGAAAACAAAAAAATATTTTTCATATTTCGATATATGTTCCTTGGGGAAAGTTGTTCAGTATCCCTGACTGAATCCCCCCTTAAAATAGTTTTAGTATATTTTGTCAGACCCAGTATAAGTACAATATATCATATAAATACTTAGCAGACGGCGCTGGGGAATAGTTATCAATGTCTTCGCGGTATAATTCCCCCAGGTACAGCCAGGACGCCTGCCCTCGCAGTTGTGATGTATGGCCCCATAAATTGTGGATTACTATCATTCATGTGCACTGCAAGATAGCTATCTAGGATATAAAAGTTTGTACTATCTTTTACTTAGAAGCTACGGCAATGCTGCCAGCCCTTCGGCCCATACGAGTAAATATGACCTTATGATTTGGCCACGCTGCCGTGGGGTGACATTTTAGTTTTACAAAATTTGTATTTGTATACAGGTACACTGTCAATTCTTAATCCCTAACGCTTCCCTTCCCTAAGGCTTTAAGACCCAAAGGCCACTTTTAGCGTGATGGTGGACATGAAGGGAATCCTCAAATCATCACTCCACATTCCACACTCGAGCTCGCGACACTCTACAATGCAGCTGCCGACGCTCCACACTCCAGCTGCCAGCGCTCCACATTCTACACTCTAGCTGCCGACGCTTCACACTCCACACCCCAGCTGCCAACGCTCCACATTCTACACTTTAACTGCCAACGCTCCACACTCTACACTCTAGCTGCCGACGCTCCACATTCCACACTCCAGCTCGCGACACTCCACAATGCAGCTGCCGACGCTCCACACTCCACACTCCAGCTGCCAACGCTCCACACTCTACACTCTAGCGCTCTAGCTGCCGACGCCCACACTCCAGTTGCCGACACTCCAACCGGAATATGTTAAAGTAATCATCTCGCAACAGTTCCAAATAAGCGTTCCATTCGCTAGTTTATCACTTGGCATTCCGTCAGTATGCGCCGCTGGCAGCGGCACGCCGTGTCACTGTTTGGCGACGAGTGGGTAAACTTACTCCAGCCGCATTTGCAATTCGTTTGCGGACTACGAAATACTCAGCACTTCACAGTCTTTTGTTACAGGATTTCCCGGTTAACTACCTGAATTTTAAACATTTATGCAGTTCGGTCACATAATTTTACGTGTATTTGCAAAAGTTAAATGTGAAAAGTTTATTTGATTTACAAACAACCGTCTTTTGTAGTCCAAGTTCCTGAGAAGGCCTGAACTTTTAAAATATAGGAGTCCGTTTCAGTGATTGGCTCATGTAGATATAACATATGTATAAGTACATACGAGTAGTACATACGCTAAAAACAGAAAATTAATTTATTTCAAAAGTGCAAATCACAGAGTGGTGCAAATCAATTCTGTTAGGTATATTGATATAAATAATACTGAGTAGAAAACGTTTTATCATACCCTCCCATAAAATGAAATGTAGCAAAAAATGTATTTAAAGTCCTATTTGACATCGGAAATTTCCAGAATATCTCTAGATCCGAATATAAAGCATAAGTGCTTTATATTACATCTTTTTAGGTGCGTTAAAAATGATGTAAATTCATTTTAATACTTACATTTATTAAATTTATTATTTAAAAAAAAATGTTTATTTCTTTAACAAAAAATTGTGTTGACAAACATGTTTGTGAGGACTGCCTATAATGCTTGTGCCAGACAGACTTGATCTTTCTTAACTTACATTATATTAACACATATCAAAATAGAAAAGTTGCAACTAATATATTATACTAAACTAAACATAAATGAGTTTAGTTTAGTATAATATATTAGTTATTAGTATTTAGTATAATTTTATTGTAATATGTAATATGTTGTGAATAAAGAAAATTTATGTTTTATTAAAAAAAATACTCTTAATTTCACAAAAAATACTATTGAGGTTGAGTTATTTAATTAATAAGTACTTCCGTATCATTGTAGCTTAAACCTTTTAACCAGGTAGATACTTTTTCCTTAACTTCTCGTAATCGCAGAGGGTAAATGTCGAGATTTTCATTGACCTTGTTATAAAGGTAAGTTGATTGTGTTTCATATTGACGCTCTGCAAATTTAGTTTTTTTATGAGAACAATTAGCCACATTATCTTTCCTTCGTTTTGTTCGAGAATTGCTTTTGGGTTTATAAGGTAGGGTTTTGTGTTTTTTTAAAATAACTTGCAGTGTATAAAGTTTTTTTACGGATAATAGTTGACATAGTGAGTACAGGTCATGTGTTGGACATCTGAGAGGTTTAAAGTAGGTACATCACTTTAAGTAGACAACGCTGGCCTCTTTCTATCTCTAAGAATTTATATATGGTAATACAATATCCAATGACTGATTAAGCAGTAAATATGATGTTAGCTATATGTCTCAAAAATTTGAAAATCCAGTTCTTATTCTATTATTTATACAGGATAGCCGCTAATCGATAATAACTCCTAGGTATTTAGTTTGCGAGACTTTTTCTATTTCTGGGCAGTTACAATTTAATAAATTATCATTACATTGATGAATTTTAAGATGTAAGTTAGGTTTAGGGTTAGATCCGTTAGTTTTAGCAAAACATATGTAATTTGTTTTTGAGATGTTAAGAGTAAGCAAAAATGACTGTAACCAGCGAGATACTATAGAAAGCCCGGCCTCTGCCAGTTTAAATACAGAGTCCCAACTACCACTAGCAAACACCAAAGCCGTGTCATCGGCATAGGAAACTATGTGACAACCGTCGCGATCTAGATTGGTCAGCCTGTTGATATATATGAGGAATAAAGTGGGTCCCAAAATACTTCCCTGGGGAACGCCAAAACATATATCCATTTCGTCACTAAGTACGTTGCCAATTTTCACTCTCTGTTTGCGACCTGATAAATAACTTTTCCAAAGATCAGGGGCAGTTCCCCTAATTCCACTTTCTTCTATTTTGCGTACTAAAGTACTAAATTATTGGTTGCTATCCTTTTAAGGTAAATGTTACATTGCCTACATAGGTATAACTGGCACCTCCGTCTAAAGTTTTCTTTTTCTCAACATCACCAGTGGGTTGACTGGTAGAAAAAGCCTTGGCTTTAAGTCTGCCTATTACGTTTGTAATAAAGTTAAAAAAATAGAAAATTGTGAGTGCAAAGTGCGTCGCAGTTCTCGATCGATTCTCGTGTCAATTTGGAAGCAGGTTCGATAATTATATAAATAATTAATTTGTTGATTCCTTCCTAAAAATTTTTTAAATGCCGAAGCCTTTATGTACCTAGTTAGTTTTATGCTGTGCAAAGACTCGCCAGGACAACAGCTCACAGAGCCATTAGTAATAACAGTGCCAAATGACTGAAGAATCAAATTGTTATACAATTTGATTATTTTATTTCAATTTGATTCAAACAACGATATGTATTGCAGATAGCTTTTAGCTTAAAATCAGCGTTTGTGATAATTGTAATACGTGAGATCACAAAGACGATAATGAGACGTTTATCACGTATCACCCTCACGTATCCATCACTTGATTATCACTTATTGACTCGTAACATAGCTCTAAGTTGGTAAAATATATATATTATGGCCGCTATGTTTTGCCGTTGCATACAGCATACAAATATTTTATTAAGTCATAAATACACTAAACGAATAAATCATACTTTAGTTACTGAGCTAGTTCAAATTGCACTGATGGGACTGCCACATTGCAGTGCTTCAGAATGTTTGCAGAAGCGCGTATTAATGATTTCTACGCAATAATGCGTAAACGAATCGCATCCCTGTGGCGGCAGGTGCGTGCAGCTCCAAAATCTCCTGTGGCTCAACAGCAAACTGTGGCGGGGCGGTCTGATAGCCCTATCTTCAGCACTGGGTAGCTTCTCATGTGATGCCATTAATCATAACTGCGAAAGACTAATTGTTATTATAGTCTTAAGGTTCAATGTACCACATACATACATACTATCACGCCTGTTTTTCACAGGGGTAGGCAGAGACTATGGACTTCCAGTTGCTACGATCCTGATAGACCTTTTTCGCTTTACCTACACTCATAATATCAACCTCTTCATACATGCCCTTCGGAACCGGGTACATCTTACCTCTCCTTTTTTTAGAACGTCTGCAATCTGATCGCAGAATGTTACTCAGTTAATAACGAATTATGGAGAAATCTGAAATATTATTATTGTTATTATAATTTAATTTCAATTTATGTCTCTTATGTAGTATTAGTATCTGTCTAGCCATTATTTGAGCAACTAAGTACATACTTAAAAAGTAAACTTATTGATAAAGTAAATAAAAGACGTCATAGAACCGGACAAAAATTTCAGAGCTATAAGTTATCAATCAGTCATCACTCTTTTTAAGATTCGCTTTGACAAAACATGGAAAGGAACTTTTGAATTCATTTCATATTCTGTGTTCTCGATTTAAAAGGAAAGTTTGGAGACATCCGAAATAATTGATGAAAATAATGGAATATTTTCAGTGGGAACTTAAAGTCCTGGGATCTTTCTGTCAATCTTCAGAATAAGTAGCTTTCATTCGGGCTGGTGCCTGTCATCTTTAAAATTTTCAAATGTTATTTTTTTGCCGTGTGGTTTCCAAAGTAGAATAGGACCACTCCAAATCTTTCCTTGCATGTCATAGAAGACGACTCAGGAAACACAAGCTGAACAAAGCTTATAAACAATCTCTCCAATCCTTTTGGCCAGCGTGGAGAGCGTAGGCCAAATTCTCTGACTGCTCTGGCCAAGTATGGCTCTGGTAATACAGAGAGGGTCGTGCTTCTGTAGTGGAGACTAAAAAAAGACCTGATGATGTTTTTTTAATATAAATATTGCAATGCGCATAAAACTGGACCCCTAGCGACAAGTGATTCAGTCTTGTTTCAAATAGATGTGGATTCATGAACTAATTTATTACAATGACAGTCTATTTTAGCTGAACGGTAAGCCATGTTGGACACAGAACACCTATGTGGGCTAGAGAGTTAAGTTGTGATGTGGTTTCGCAGGGCAGCTACTCATAGTTATGCGCGTGGTAGGGGCGCTGGCTTACCGTAATTTTTTAATGAGGCTCTCTTACGGCAACATCGATAAATTGTCGTGAGTGTTAACGCATCCTGACATCAGCCTATTTTCCTGTAAGTTATCAATGGTCTTAATACACGTCGTTACCCGAGATGTCAAGATACCGATACTCACCCAGGCTTTTTTCGGCCGTCCGCGACAAATATATAAATGTATGTTTTTCCTTTAATTTTACTACTTCATAAATAAGATAAATAAATAAGATTTTGCTTAGACAAAGGCATAAACCGTTTATGAATATGTCTAAGTAGTGATTATCGACATTTATAGATTTTAAAAATTATTTATTCGAAATATTGAAATAATATGTAACAGGATAAATACATTAGCTAACTTTTTATCCATAACTATCAAAATCTACAAAAAAACATCCCACAGTAGACCTACTAACCTATAACTTCTCATAAAATTACACACATTTATAATCAATTAGAAATAAGTTGGTTATAGTGGTAAGTTTAAAATCAGTACACATACATATGCACCGTGATTCTTAAAAATTACCGCATTTTATTTTAAAACTGTATTTTTAAAGAAAGAATTTCTATAATAATACAGTTTCGAAAGATTGATGAGCTAGCAGTGGGAACTAAAATTCAATATCTTCTTTGACATACAAAGATTAAGCGAGATGAAAGTCGAAGAAAAATATTAGAAAGTTCGAGCGCGATCAGGGTCAAAGAAACAAGAGCTAGCTTCTCAGAATAATGTTCATATTTCAAAAGCGACTCCCAGGAACGAGGATCCATGATTAACAATTGGCCTAAGCTGGGGAACGAGAAAATTAACTTTTAAATGTAAATTTTACGAGGAAGTCATAACGTGAAAGCTGCCGCGGTTTTCCCTGATTTATTGCAGTTGGAATTGAAAGTGTTAAAGGAGTTGCAATCTGAAAAAAGTTTTAATAGACGCCTCTTTAAAGAATTATAAATCATGACAGTAAAGCGGCGCTCGCGAAGTTGTACAACATTTAGGATCATCTACTTGAGCACCTATTTAATGACAACGCTTTATTTCGCTAATCACGAAATGAATTCATTCCTCGGGAGGACGTGGACTCCTAATGCCATTTGTATTATTTATTCCTTGCTTACTGAATCAGCACTGACAGACGATAATGAATAAACCGGCCAAGTACGAGTTACACTCGCGTGAAGAGGGTTCAGTACAATTGATTAAATTCTTATAGGTTTTCCTGTAATCTACAAGCTATAAACTACATTTTGTATTTTTTTTTCAAAATTTTAGGCTTAGTACTTTCGAAGATCAGGGGGGGGGGGATTATCAATTTTCGTCTTCCTTCATGAATAAAATCAAAACTATTTATTTTACAATAATAACAAAAATATATTTGAAATCCTCATAACGAGCCCTTTCATTTGATATATGACACAGTAAGGTTTGCAAAACTTTTTTTTTTAATTTCCTAATTTGTCCCGCGAAAATGACCCTTTTTAAAAAAAATACTTATTTATTTATATTGCACGTAATTATGTGTTTGGGTCATAGGATTACAACATCGTACCATATTTCACCTGATTCGGTTCAGTAGATTCGGAGCAAATTGGCCGTGACAGACGGACGGACAGACAGACGCACGAGTGATCCTATAAGGGTTCCGTTTATAAATTTTTTGTACGGAACCCTAAAATAAGGACTTTGAATCAATGGTATATATCTAAAATAGCTAATAGGTAGGTACAAGTAGATTCATTACATTATACTGAACACCTTTGCCAGGTAACATAATGCCGAAATAAAAAAAAAAAATTTTTTTTGTTTTCCATACTCAATCTCAGATCAGCTAATTGGTCAATTAGGATGGGAGGTCAAAAATTATTTTTCATTCTTCGATATCCGATATAAATGGTTCAGTATCATGGACTGAATTCTGCCTTAAAAAGTTTCAGTATATTTTTTTAGATTCTGTATACTATCCTTACTAATATTATAAATGTGAAAGCGTGGATGTTTGTTACCTTTTCACGCAAAAACTACTTGACGAATCATCATGAAACTTTGTACACATATCCTGGGAGGTCCTAGAAGTAACATAGGGTACCTTTTATCCCGGAAAAGTATAATGTTCCCGTGGGATACGCGAGCGAAGCCGCGGGCAAAAGCTAGTACTCGTATAAATGGTAAAGTGCGCATCGGCCCACGCTCAGGAAGTTACACTTTTTTCTATAATTTTACGTGTTCACCCAGTACCTACTCCTTTTAAACAACTCCATCAGTATGTAACTGTACCTATCTCTCAAATTAACCAAGCTAAATTAGCCGCAATAGCGGCGTTAGGGTAGGGCGCGGTTGGGCGACCGCCCAGGGCGCCAGATACAAAGGAGCGACAGGGGGCGTTTTTGGGCAAGGGGGAGTCACAGGTAATAATAAATATATAAATAGCGGCTGGTTAATGGCGACAACTCCTAGAATCTTATTTGTATGCACCCCCCTCTCCCTTCGTTTACAATGGGGCGGCAAATTTGAAGAATCCTATATCGTACTTGCACCCCTCCCCCCTATCGGCAGAAATAAATCCTTTAAGATTGAAGCCTAAGTCTGAATTGCAGTTTGGAGGGGAGGGGGGCGGTAAAATCTCGCCCGGGGCGCTGGTAGAGCTAAAACCGGCACTGATTAGCCGTAATAGTTTTTCTTTAAAGCTCAATATATTCTACTGTAGCCTTCAATCATATATTCTATAGATGCTCAGTTGCCGCCTAAAAAATGGCACCGGAAAAACAAGGCATAAAGCAGTATTATGCCTTGTTTCGCTGTCATTCGCTCGGTGGTCGCGCGCGTGACGTTACGTGAAAGATGACGAATCTAACCAGAAGGTAATATGTACGAACTTAATACGGATTTATTTCCACGCTTATCTCAGTTACTTAAGGTTTAAATTAGATTAAACTGTATGACACTTTAAAACTTTTTTCGCAATACTTAAGTATTGCGAAAAAAGGTACTATACATCTACCTATGTACGTATTGAGACGGGGACAATATTTTATTTTATATTTTGCAAGGAACTGTGCATCTATAGAATATATGATCGAAGACTGTATATCGCGCCGCCATATATCGCGAAGCTGAAAATACATCTCCATTTTGGCCATCAACTAGCATTCGCACGCGCCGTTTGTTGGGTGACCAAATATGGAAATTAATTGGGACATAGGAGCAGTCTACTGCTCCTACTGCACCGTGCCAGCTAATCACGACCCAGAAACAAGAACACAACCGTATTAGGTTATCAGTTTGTCTCTAACGATTGTATACAAACCCAATTTCTGTAAATAAATTATTCTTTGGTTAAAACTAACTAAAAATACAGACATTAATATGCGATACACGGGTAATTAATTACTCACGACAAAAGTTACTACTGGCTGACATGTTTCGACCTCACCCGGAGGTCTTCTTCAGGGCAAATGTGACACGCGTCGCATCGACTTTTTACGTGAATTACCCGCACAGATCTGTATATGGTCTGTGGTTACCCGTGTATCGAATATTAATAATAAATTATTCATTCGACATTCTACCTTGGAGCATAGAACACGCCTTATCATTTATCTCCAGTTAGGTGCACGTTAGCATCCTAAGCTTCTCTGAGCTAAGCCGCGGACGGACAGACATACGCATGCTATAAACTTTAGTCTGCGATTCCCATTCGTGTCCGTCCATCCGTTCTAAAATTGCAGTAATAACAGTAACGAATAATTGAAATAAATGTAAGTACTTATTTGATACATGTTGATAGAACATATTTTTTATTTTATCAAATATTACCTACATACAAAAATACTGCAAACATTAATGAACATCATTTTAAAAGACCACATATGAGTCATAAGCCGTGTGGTTTCCTGCAGAGTAGAATAGGACCACTCCAAGTCTTCCCGTGGATGTCGTAGAAGGGGACTTAGGAAACACAAGCTAAACAAAGCTTATAAATTATAAACATCAATGAGACCTCTCTAACACCGTCTGGCCAGCGTGGAGAGTGTAGGCCAAATCCTCTGACTTGGCCACGTATGGCTCTGGTATTACAGAGAGGGTCGTGCTCCTGCAGTAGACTGGAGACTCAAAAGGAACTGTTCTGTTACTGATATGAGTATAATAACAAAGGGTGAGACATACTCGTATTCGAGCATTAATTGCAATCCAAATAATATTTAACAGCCACAGTCGGTTACGTCAACGGATACAAATTACACCATCGATATTACAATTAATAAGCATTGTGAGCTAGTGAAAGCGAGGTGAAGGAAGTTTTAATAAGGGTCTCCTCGGGTCATTACTGGTTTGGCAGTAATCGCCGGGGCGGGCGGGCCCAGCTCTTAACGACACTTTGGCTTGATATGGGCTGTGCTCCATTTTCTGAGAACTTAGTTTTCAACATTGTCTATTGCTGAAAATACACTGCTGATTTTATACAACGTGGAAGGGACATACCCGTAATAAATCAAACCACGGGTTATACTAGATCATCATAGTATAATGAAATTAAAATAACAGTTAAATAACAAAAATAAATTTTGGCATTTTCATACAAAAGTGTGCAGCCGCCCGGGCGATTTGTATAGGAATGTTGAAATTTTTTTTGGTTATTTGACTGTTATTTTAATTTCATTATATACTTTAGTGATCTAGTATAGCTCGTGGTTCGATTTATTACGGGTATGTCCCTTCCACATTGTATACGAGTACATTGCCCAATTATTTTTTAGGTGTAAAATTTACTTTACTTACTTGCTTGTTTTGCAGAATTTCTCAAAACTGAATTATTTGAAAATCAGTGACGTATAAAAAAACAGTGGTACTCCGGGAGCGCCGGCAGAAGTGAAAACTTGAGAGGTGTCGGTAACGGTAACGGGGTCGCGAGTTCAATGGTTTATTCTCATGTCAAAAATGCCCAACGCGCCGAAAGATGTTTTTGCCGCTTCTTCTGCACTATAGGAATAGCGTATAGGAAGCGGCACTAAACTTAGCCGTAAATAAATAAGTAATCCGACGTCATCAACTTTTATGAAATCGAAAAAAGAAATTGACAATTGTTAAGTGATAGAAACATCCAAAGATAATTACTTAAATGATTTTGACTTTGACTTTGAAAATCGGTTAAAAAGAAAGACCGCTTTTTAAAATTTTATTACACGATCCAAATAATTACCTATTCTACAAGCGAACGTATCTACTGGTAGTAACAAAACGAAAAAATGTAATCATATTTATCTTACGTGACGAGCTAAACTCCCAATAAAATAAATCCATCTATTACACACATTATGTGAATACAAAGTGCCACCGTTTATTTTATTTCGTTTGTAGTAAAATTGAAGCTCTTCACGCATATAAATTGGCAGTGTCGTATAAATGGAAAGAGCGAGCAGTGCAGTTTCGTTTTCCAATTTTATAGGCGTCATAGAATTGAATCGTAGTAAGTGCTGTGTTTTATGGTGTTCAGTGCTTATTATTGTTTGATTTTATAGCTACTATTCTTACATGCTAGTCAAAGCTGAATATCAAAGAATGTTGATACTGTAGATACAATGGTATACCTAGTAAAATATGGTATTCCCTTCCCGCGATAGCCTAAGACGTCACAAATGTCACGAAAAGTATTACCATTACCACTGATTGTTCCCTTCAGTAAATTTAAGCAACTTAAACTAGGCTGAGACCCTTGGGCACACAAGAATTTGGGGCCCTTTTAGACCCTTTTGGGCCCTTGACTTTGGAACCGGAGTGATTGCGTAAGTGATCGCTAGATGGTGTACTTAGTAAATTAGGTACGATGCGTTCGGAACTTCGGAAATATTATTAATAATATATATTATATATATAATATTATTATTTATTATTATATTTATTATTATATTATTTATTAATAATATATAATATTATTATTAATAATTGGTACAGCAGGCATAGGCGCAGTCATTGATATAATATACTTGCGTAGTATATGCCTTGTAAATACCTTCTGATAAGATTACTGATTTGTGAAAAAAGTGTAATGTGATGTGCCCGACAAAAATGTTTTAAAAATAAATGAGGGAGAGAAATTGTCGGTCCTTCTGGACGGGCCCCGTGTGCCTATGGAGAAGACGGTACTGAATAAAGAGCATGGAACGACGCTGCGTCAAGTGCTCCGCAATCGTCACGAAGATTCTCCTAATGAGATTTGAAACCTGTTTTGCCTGAACTTGTTATTTACGCGAGTAACCCGTAAATATTTTTGTATAAATCAGTCATTACTTTCAACTAAATTATATTTCACAATTTTGTCACTGATTCACTTACTGACTCATCGATCAAGAACATTCTTATATTTGTTTTTGTTTACATCAGTCAATACTTTTAACTAAATTGTTTTCCTCAAAGATACTGATTCACTTACTAAATCACCGATCAACAACATTTTTGTATATTTTTTTAACATTATGTATATTTTCTGATAGCTGCATTAGTATGTATGCATCAATCAATCATTAATAATTGTTACAATAGTGTTGCATTAGAATATAATGTTGTGTTAACACGTCGTAGGATAACGAGATGGTCTGAAATATGTATTGTCTGTTTGTTTGAGCTTAAATAAAATTTTATGGTACTCCTGGCAGACCTAGAAACTAAAGAAAGGAAAGTTTGTGCCCTCAAAACCTTTTTAGGGTGGAAAACACTGCGTCGCGATTATTGCGAAACTGCCATTCCACAAGTATAATTTTTGAGAAAATCTTCTTTACATGAATGATTGGACAATACCTATTAATGAATACAGCAAATGAGTAGCACGACGACAGGGTGAAGCTGCTCGCCAAATATTATTTTATTGTTTCGTAGATCAAAGAAGGAACGCTTATAATTTCGCCATGTCCGTCTAGGCTTAGATTATGTTTCTGTTAGTAGGTGAATTACGGATTTTTTCATCAACAAATCACCTAATAAGTAGTTTTTCTTTTTATTATTTTTTGATAAATAAAAGCTAGTTCGCCGTGGACTAGTTTACATAATAAATTTAAGAAAGAGGCGTAAAATTAGGCAAGTGATGTAAAATTGAGAGGCCAAACTTTATGTCTTTTTTACTCCAAATCTAGAAGTTTCTCTATGTAACACCTAGGTCATCACTCTGGTTGCATAAATCACTTAAGAAATTGAGTTAAAGACCGCGCAAGCATATGTGTACGTACGAACGATCTTCCTTCAGCAGAACTTCATTTAATAAATATTTTCCTAAAAGTCGACATTTAGGAAAACATTCTCGGGGATCCCAGGAATCCCGGGGCATATGCATATTGACACTAATATTCAAGTTCATGACCCTAAATGGCACTTCCTACGCCAATCACTGATAATGAATGAAAAGAAAAGCTATTACGGCTAGAGTACGCTTGCCTTATAAACAGTGATCGGAAATAGGTAGAGAGATTTGGGATCAATAATCTCAATCGTACATGCATTAATATGGACATGCCATTACAATATTTTTTACTTTTAACTGTGCCGTTTTTTGTTATGCTATTTTTTACCTATACTCTTAAGACCGGCTATGAAAAAGTTGTTTTACTGATCATGCATGTGTAACATTCGATTGGACACTTTCTATTTCAATGATTTTAGACAGTGTTTCACAAGTTAACATTCACTTACATATTTTTTGGTGGGAAACGTGGTTTTACCGTGATAAAGTTCGTAGAAACCTTCATGGCTTTGCGCACAGCAACTCTCCAAAGTTTCAACTCAATCAGATGAATTTTATTGGAACACAATACACAAAGAACTCACATTCATTTTTAAAACGTTTTACTATTCCTTCCTTCAAATTTCGAATAAAGTAGTAGTCAACCCCACTAAAATCCGAATAAAAAACAGAACTTGCCGGAAAAGGGCATGTCTATGTTATGTACGACATCATACAAGTACCAATAATCGCTCTACCTATTCCGATCACTGCTTATAAAATAAACAGCTACTAAGTACAAAGTCCTTACAAAATAACCAAACCGTCTGGCCAGCGTGGAGAGTGTAGGTCCAATCCTCTGACTGCTCTGGCTTACTGGCTAATATATGGCTCTGGTAGAACAGAGAGGGTCGTGCTCCTGCAGTGGAGACTAAAAAACTCCTGATGATGATGATATTTTTACGTGTTCAAAATGTTATTCTCTGTAAAATAAATTACTCGTGTTTTAATGGGCGACTTTGGAACTCTCGACGTTTCCCAGGACATACTTGGCCGGTTATTTCAAATATAAGTATTTTACTTAAGATACTGTAATGAAACCCGATTTGAATTGTTAAAAAACCGGCCAAGTATGAGTCCAAGGGTTCCTTACAATATCTAACATTATTAGGTAGTCACTTTATTTATTAACTAGCAGTCCACCCCGGCTTCGCCCGTGGTACACACATAGCCTATGTCCCTCGGGGATAGTGTCCATCAGTGAAAGAACTTTTTTAAATCAGCCCAGTACTTTTTGAGCCTATTCATTACAAACATACAAACATACAAAAATAGGTACAAATCTTTCCTCTTTATAATATTAGTATAGATGAGCGAAAAATAGCAAAAAAATCACGTTTGTTGTATGGGAGCCCCCCTCCTAAATATGTATTTTATTCTGTTTTCAGTATTTATTGTTTTAGCGGCAACAAAAATGCATCAACTGTGAAAATTACAATTTTATTTTTATTATTATTATTATTATTATTACCATTTATGAGATACAGCCTGGTGACAGACAGACAGACGGACAGTGAAGTCTTAGTAATAGGGTCCCGTTTTTACCCCTTGGGTATAGAACTCTAAAAATGGTCCGATTATCCCATAGGCGTATCCAGTTAAGTTTTACGGGGTAAAGGGGTTGGATTGTTAAAAAAACAACAAAAACGTTTGAACCCGTAGATACCCCCCTCGGTACGCCTATGGTCCATTCACTGCTGACATAAAACATAAGAGAGCCGTAGACCATTCAGTCCAGCAGGTTTTTTAGGTGATTAATTGCCACCAGAATTGAATGAACGTAATAAATGAAATATCAACACATGTAACAAAGCAAGCAGGTACGTGTGTATGTATTATAAAACTCGACAATTTAAACAAAAGGGTAAAATTGAATAGAAGCTTGAATTTATTTGGATATCTTTGGGAGAGGTATATGAGCGGACTAATGGATTTTTTAACCGTAATTTTTAGGGTTCCGTAGTCAAACGGCAAAAAAACGGAACCCTTATGGATTCGTCATATCTGTCTGTACGTCCGTCCATGTCACAGCCACTTTTTTCCGAAACTATAAGAACTATACTGTTGAAACTTGGTAAGTAGATGCATTCTGTAAACCGCATTAAGATTTTCACACAAAAATAGAAAAAAAAAATTTGGGGGTTCCCCATACTTAGAACTGAAACTCGATTTATTTTTTCATCAAACCCATACGTTATATCTATGGATAGGACTTCAAAAATTATATTGAGGTTTCTAATATATTTTTTTTCTAAACTGACACTTCCAAAGTAACTTCTAAAATAAGAAAATGATAAAACTAAAAAAAATATATAATGTACATTACTTGCCATGCAAACTTCCACCGGAAATTGGTTTGAACGAGATCTAGTAATTAGTTTGTTTTTAATACGTCATAATCATAAATCGTAAACCTACGTAAACCTAAAATACGTCGTAAACGTAATTAAAACATCGATCAAAGTTACAACGAACTACAACAACTTTTATATTATGTTACTTGCTGCTACGGAACCCTTTATGGGCGAGTCTGACTCGCATTTGGCCGCTTTTTTACTAAAGTGTAATACGTCCTTATTAATTAAAAATATTTTTAAAAACAAGCTTTTATCTGGAGCAATGAAAAGTTCTTCTCGAGGCGGATCAATTGAGGCTAAAATCGGTGGGGATATATTTTTTATCACAGGGATATATGGCCACCTTCCGGCTTCATTATGAGATCAGGTCATTGGTACCATAATATTGCATTGTCACCCAACATATAATAAGTATGTGAAATTTCAGCTCAAGCGAATAATGGCAAGTGTGTCTAATTTAGCTTGCAAGATTTGGTTACGGACAACCAGACAACGGGACAGGTGTAACTAAATAATAACTTGTAAAAATTATTGGATATATCTTGTATATTGCTGAAAATTAATAGATCAAAAACTGGTGAGAAAAAAATACATAACCGTATATTGGAAAAAGCAAATGTTGCTCAAAGGAAATATTCCAATATTTATCTGAGCTTAAAAATTGTCGGTCTTTGAAGTCTAACATACAAATAAAATTAAAAATACATAGGTAAATATAACCCGGAGCGTGTGGTTCCAGGTTAGAATAGGCCCACTCCATCTCTTCCTGTGGATGACGTAAGAGGCGATTAAAGGACTAAGCACAAACATCTCGTGCTACAATTGCATTCCTAAGAAGAGTTAAGGTCGGGCAGCGGCCGGTTGTAAAACTTTTCGTATAAATTCATTCCCAAAGAGGGTTGACGTCAAGCAGGCGGGCGGTCGTAAAACTATAGCCAAGTCATTTAAACTGTTCCGGCTATTTATTCTCCATTTTGCAAGGTCTTTGGCATCCTTGGGTGACCATTGACATCCATGTTATATTTGGAGAAGAAAAAGCAAGAAAACGCGCCCCGGGCTCTGAAGTAGCACAGCTGAGGATGCAACCGGGAACGCGCTTATATGAAGAAGAAGGTACATATACACTATCTCATCTCTTGGTTTTGTTTTCCGTGTAATGCTGCCTGCACATGACACAGTTTGGCATACAATTGCATTACATTGCTGGTTTTGTAATTATACATTTTTGACCTATGGTTGCAAAGCAGGCAATGTATATAAAATCAGCATCTTATAGTAAGCAACTCAGGGTATAGTTGCAACTTGGATGGGTGACCACGCTATCACAGGTTAAACAACCCCAGGTGTGGTCACAACTTGGAGAGGTGACCACGCTTTAAGCAACCTTAGACGTAGTCATAACTTAGAATTTTTTTTTAATAGTCGCCACTTTTCGTCCAATATTTTCTATTATTTATCTAAGGCATTCGCGAACCCCGCTTTTTGCAATTTCGAAAGCGTAACAGGCGTGCGCACACTGAAGTTGTACCTAATTGAAATTGTGATCGCAATAGCTACGAGTGTAGAGAACAGATTGCATGGCAAGTTGTGACGTGTGTAGGCAGCATAAGGGCCAAAAGTGGTGACAGATTTTTTAACCTGCCTAAAGGCATCTGACATAGCTTGACGACTATCATACAATGATTTCAGTCAGGATCAACGGCTTAATGTGCCTTCCGAAGCACAATGGAGCTCATAAAATATATATGCCACGGGCCACCTTTATCCCTTAAGGAGTAGATATAGCCTACGTACAACTAAAAAGGGATTCAAAAGAGTGACGGGTTGCTCATTGTCTATTGACATACCTATTTGGACAAGAAAAAGCGGGAAAGCGTACCCCAGGTTTCGAAGCAGCACAGCCGGAATCACGCTAAGATGAAAAAAAATATGTAACCTAACAGTTGTCAAAGTATCTACGGGTTTTTTACCCATTTACATAATCATCAGTCCAGTGCATCATTTTGAACTTCTTTTCCCAAATTAATTCCTCGACTTCAAAAAAGGTATCAATTCTTTTCTTATTATTATTTTTTGTTTTTATTTTACGCGATATCTTAGACAATTGAGAACCGATTGTAATGATTCTTTTTTTATTTGAAAGCATTTACTACCATGTTGCTTCCATATTAATTTGGTGAAGACATTATGTAGAACTTTGAAGATATGAAAGAAATCCTTAAAAACTCGGTTGTTTTTTTGTAAAAAAACTAATTATTACTTCTTTCGAGGAGTTCATTTGGGTAAGTTCTGTATCACTGACTGAATTTTCCCTTACGAGCCTACCTCACGCCAGAATCTAAGTTTTGCTCCCGCGCACACAAATTTACTCTAGCCGAAGCGAGACAGAGAGTCAAGCGGGTAGGCGGGCGGCGCGACGGCGCAATACGGGTGGTTTACGCATGCGTGGTTTTTTAGGTTATTTTCGTTTTACAAAGAATATTTAAGAATTATTTAAAAATAAGACATATGATGACTGCCTTATGTTTAATACAATTATAATCCACAGTTACAAGTGCTAATTTATTGTATTTATTGGATACTAGCCGATTATAGTTTATATTTCGGACGTGATTTGGAGGCAACATCGCAATTTTTTTCTATAGAGAAAATTTTCAGCAATCGTGTTTTTGAGTCATATAGTGACTAGAGTTAGTGCTGAACTTTGCTGTTGTTTTATTTCAAAGTGAGAATTTGGTTAATATTGATAATACTAAAGATCGCTCTAAGAACTAGGCTGTGAGATAGCATGGGCCCTTGAAATATTAGCACTTATTTAAGTGGACCTTAAGCACTAAAACTTACAAAATAAAATCTGGTGTGACTTATAAGTCTTGACGCTTTAAGTGATTTGCAAAGGAAGAAAAATTAAGGCTATAAAAACTTTTAAAAAATATGTAAAAGCCCAAGTGCTAAAATCACGCCTCAAAAGCTGTTTGACTGAACCCGGATCATATTTTTGCCTGGAGATATTTGTGCCCATGAATCTTTACAAAGTTTTTAATGGTACACATTCGTTACGTCCTGCCATTCGTCAACGCTAAAGAGTTCCATCTAACTTTCGAATTCAAAGAGTTCTAAGCCTGAAGTTTTCGTTCAATTACAATTTGTCAAAAAACTTTTATTATTTGTAGACAGAAATTTATTATATCATATATATCAGTGATAGTTTCATGATCTGAATGAAGTTTAAAGGTAATCGTGAAAATATGGACACGATAATCACCTGAGGATACGAGTGACCTCCATACTCGTATCCATACACCTGTATGGATGTAATTTATAGATATAAGTATAGGGTATTTTGAACTCTGTCTATTGAAATCGTGTAATCAGATTCATTAACAGAACATAAAACCGAAAGAAAAAGACTTATTTTTTATTTAATATTTAAAAAAAATCTCCCGCATTTCTAATATTATATGGCTAAACTACTGACTCTAGGCCACGAGCCAGGAACCGGACTCAGATGACATTTAGATGGGAGATTTTTGGTATGTAATTGTCGGCTGATATCTTTTGTTTTTGTTATATAACAAGGTACATATGACAGAATATGTATAGAGTACTTTCCTTGAATATAGCTACGAGGTTGAAAATGAAAGCATGTCTGTATTTTATTACATAGATATCAAGAAAAAAAAAATGCATCTCAAATTATCTGTGTAGGTATCCCTATGGTTTACTAGGAGAGAAAACCAAAGAAAATTTGTATTGTGGATCAAGAAAGTTTTAATAAATAAATGAATAAATAAAAAAAAACCTGTAAGTACTAAAAATATTTATTATCAGCACAGCCGCTCGTCACTTGACTGACTCGCTTAGCTCTACCAATAACAGTTCCAGTAAATAGGTATTAAAATGAAAATCTTATTTTTTATTTCCACCGGCCCATCGTCTCCGCTTGCTACAGCCGCTGTCGGCAACTAAGTATTGTGCAATGATTAATTGTTCTGTAAATTGAATTCACCGTGATAAATGAAATATCCGCACAATAGGTAATAAATTACGCTGACCCGCGGGCGCAAGATGAAACGGTCTGAAAGTAGGCACGGACGGACGTAGCAGGATAATGGGTATAAAACAACATACAAAACACCTGCCCGAGCCCAGAGCGTGTTTTACCGATTTTTAATTTGCTAGGGTTCGGAATGTCAAATAAAATGTAAGCATGAATTTAAATTCAGACAACAACTGTGCAGTGTGAACGTACGCGTAGGCAATATGAAGTTGATTTTATTACGTTTATATAGAATCGCCAGCTTCATAAATAAATATTTTCATCTATACTAATATTATAAAGAGGAAAGATTTGATTGTTTGTTTGCATTGAATAGGCTCCGAAACTAGTGGACCGATTTAAAAATTCTTTAACCATTGGAAAGCTACACCATCCCCGAGTGACATAGGCTATGTGTGTACCACGGGCGAAGCCGGGGTGGCATAGGAACATATGCGCAATAAATCGAACTACGGGCTAGATCACTAATAGTATAATGAAATAAAAATAACAGTAAAAAAACAAAAAGAAAGTCAGCATTTCCATACAAAAGTGTGCAGCCGCCCGGGCAAATTCATGGGAATGTCGATAATTTTTTGGTTTTTTAGATTGTTACCTTACACGTTGTATACGTGTGGAAAGAGACGCACATTTACTAGTTTAGTCATTTTGTGAGTTACTTTCCACACAACGGCACCAAGAGCTTGGCTTTCAAATGTAGACAGACAGGTTCGGCAGATTTTTGCGTAGGGATTTTGTATAAAGAATAATAATATACCAGCATCAGTCCATCACACTCTCATTCCATACTCAATAAACCTTTCCTTTTTTTTGCAATAGATCCTTCTCCTGTCGAAACCAAACCAAACCGAAAAAAAAACTTGTTGTCTATGATATTTCTGCGTCAGACAAAATCTTTTAGCAGCCTTTTGTACGAAGGTACTTATGTATGTACGCGATACTTTTTTGTTTACACCTACGAGTAGAAGAGCATTGCTCTAAGAGCATTGATGATGATGGAGCATGATAAACTGCCTGAAAGCACGTACGAATGGATGTAGCCGGAAAATGGGTTTAAAACACAACACAGAGAACACCTACGCGAATGGATTGTACGAATTTTTACAAGCTATTTACAAGCGTTTATTTACCTTATTCTGTTTGTTGTTTATTTATTTGTTTGGATCAAACCTTATTTATTTATACTTTATTAGCTTCGCTCGCGTGTCCCCAAACCTACGGGAACAGTACATTTTTCCGGGATGAAAGTTCCCTATGTCCTTCTCAGGATTCCTAACTATGCGTATGCGAAATTTCAAGAAGATTGGTTCAGTAGATAAAGCGTGAAGAGGTGACAAAAAAACAAACAAACCAACAAACAAACAAATATACAAACTCCCTTTTGCATTTATAATATTAGTAAGGAAGTTAGGATAGGATTAGGATTAGGATTAGTATACTATATTGTACACACATATACATGTTTAAACAGGCGGACTGAATGCTAAAAGCATTCTCTAAAGTCTTACCTTTGGGTCGATTGGAGAGTTTTATGTGGGTGTGAATAAAACCCATAGGTAATGAATTTATATATAAAGAAAACTTAAACTAAACTAAATTTAAAAGATAATAATCACAACACATACTATAAATATACTATTATTATTATTACATCTTAAATTATTATTATAAATCTTGCAAGTTAAATTTGAGCCGATTCCTATCTCTGATTTTCTTCTTTAACTTTCTCTTGTCGGTGGAGTTAAGTGGAGATGCCTCCATTCCTCTCTTCTCTCTGCCATCTTTTTAATGTCTTGGTAGGACCTTACTCCTAACCCTTCCTTAATTTGTTGGAAAAACTTCATCCTTGATCTTCCCCTTCCTCGTCTCGTCTCGTCTCCTCGTGAATCAGATGACAATGCAATATTATTATAAAAGCTGATCTGATGATGGAGTCGGAAGGTTAAGGCTTAGTACATTTGTCTTGAGTACAACTTAGGCCTCACAATAAAAGCTTGTAAGAATTTTTTTCGTCGGGCGGCGGCCTGTTGTGAAACTTTTCGCACAAATACATTTCCAAAAAGGGTTGACGTCAGGCAGGTGGCCGATCGTGAAACTATAGCCAAATCGTACCGGCCATTTCTTCTCCATATCGCAAGGTATTTGGCATCCTTGGGTGATCATTGACATGCATATTATATTTGAAGAAGAAAAGCGAGAAAGCGCAACCCGGGGTCCGAAGCAGTACATCTGAGGATGCAACCTAAAACGCGCTAAGATGAAGAAGAAGATACAGCAGTATAAATATAATTAGAAGGTAATGTGTATAGGTACTACCTTAGCCAATGACCAAGGCTCTTGTTAAATACTGTAATATAAAAAAAAAAACATCGATTTAGTTACATATGACGTAGGTATTTCGATCGTATAACTATGCACGATGTACACGAGCACTTGACACCGTCCCGGTGTCCAGTAATTATGTTTGACTCGAACAAACACACTCGATGATACAAAAATTGCAAGTTAAATACAAGCTTGCAAAAAGTCAATTCATTTTGTTGGTTTTTACTTCATGTGCCACGTTTTATTAATCTGCAAACACTGTATTTCTTTTCTTATTTTATTTTGAATTAATAATACTAAAATATTGCAAATTATGATATATATACAGATATACTTGATGACTCCGTGGCGTAATGGTTAACACGCTAGACCGCTAATCCGGAGGTTCTGGGTTCGATCCCCAGCCAGGGCAAGTTGGAAAATGGCCTTTTTCAAATTGTCCTGGGTCTTGGGTGTTTATCTATATATGTATTTATCATAAAATATAGTATCGTTGAGTTAGTATCCCATAACACAAGTTTAAAAAAACTTACTTTGGGGCTAGCTTAATCAGTGTAATTTGTCCCTATATATATATATATTTTTTTATACTACAGAATATTAAACACGACATTTATATACCACTAAGGTTTGTAATGAAATGGATAAATAAATAAAACCGGCCAAGTGCGTGTCGGGCCACGCGAAGTGTAGAGTTCTTAGTAGCGAATGTTGACTTAAAGTTCACACCTCACGGTTTAACGTCTAAAAACGAGCCCATGTAGGACGGTGGTAACTGAAGAAAGAGTTATAAAATCTATTTTCACAAGGGAAATTAGAAAAAATATCATCTATTCTTCCTATTCTACTTTTATTATTACTAGTTTTACGTATAACTAACAACGGCCTAACAAATTTTAAAATGAATTTGTGTGAAATTTTACTTTTCCGAGGTAAGAAGAAGAGTTGGAGTCGACCAAAATGTCGACTCCAACTCAAAATAATACCAGTTGTTTGCGGATCTAAAAGACCTGCTTCAAAAAGAAGTAAAGACCGCACAAATGTGGAAATATTTGAGTTTACATGCAATGTCTTTTCATTCCTCATTAAAGTGGTATTAACCACTCCAACTCGCTCTTTATCCATGTCACTCAAATCGACTTCAAGTCCGTTATAACGACCGTAAAACGGTGTGTGTCATCGTGCTTACGGTTAAATATTTAATTTTTCATTTTCTATCAATAAAAAACAGTTTAAGTGATATCACTATCACGTCTTTATCCATAATGGGACAGAAAGAGCATTTTGAGTCTTAAGGCTCTAAGCAGACAGAACCCAGGGCCAGGGCTTGTTAACGATACCAAATTTACACTAAAAGTAACGTTAAATAACGTTATTTTAGTGGTAACGTTATAAGGGGTATCGATAATACAGTTTATAACGTTATCAATTAACGATACAAGTAACGATACTTTTTTTCAATACTTTTAAAATATTATATAAATAGCTCTAGTAGCCTACTAGACAAACTCTCATCAATTTATTCTATCAAATATTGAAAAGAAATACAATAACAACAACAATATAAACAATACCTTTTACCGTTAATATCATTGGTAACGTTATCTGATTATCGGTAAATAGTGGGAAAAATACAGTTACCCAGCATAACGTTACCTTTGCTGATAGCGTTAACGTCGTTTGACAGAATTAACGTTACCAGATTTTTAACGGTATTCCAAGCCCTGACCAGAGCCACATAACCCAAAGCTGCGTGATGTGGTCGAGAAAATGGAAAAAGGTATCAAAATATTGATGGGTTGCTAGCCATTTCACATATTCGCCCATTCCCTCGATCGGACTTAACGATCTGCGTCTAAAAAGATCGGATTGCGAGTAGCAATTGCGGATTATCGTGACTTAAAAATTCGTCTCTTGCTAAGAATAGCTGTAGGATCGTTACAACAAAGGGAAAAAGTCAATAGCTTTAAAAAGCTTATAAATTCGGAGTTACGCAGTGCAAAAGGTGCTCAAAGTGTAAGTCAATCGACGCGAGCGGCCAGAAAAACGACGGGTACAACGCGCCGGCTGGCTCGAATTGCCGACACTTCGGGGCCTTAAGTGTTCACTCCACTTCGTTATTTAATAATACGTATTGATCTGAGCTTTAGACGAAAAGTTTAGCCTGTTGGATGAAAGTTCTTTTAGAAACTGCATTTTCCATTTGCGCTTTGACGCTTTCTATTGGGAGCTCCAGCTTTGAAATTATAGACTAGTATCTCAATAATAATTGATTCTAGTGTTACCGAGGATTATACATCTAGGCTTTTAGCCCTAAATTTAAGGCTGTAGGTCCTTTTTTAGGGCTATGTCATTTTAAAAAGCCTATGAGCCTAAAAAGCCTTTTTTGCGACTGAAGGTTTTTTCAAGTAATAGGCTTATGTTTGGGCTAAAGCCATTTTTGAGACTCAGCCTAAGTAAACCATCATAATTATGTATAAAGCATTTATTTTATTTTGCATTTATTTTGAAAAAAGAAAAGAAAATTAATATTTTACTTAAGTATCGCCAAAACAACATCGAACCAATAGCCTCGGTATAAAGACTTAAAGTCCTTTAGGCTTGGCCTATTCAAAATGCCTAGTCTAAAGGACTAAAAGCCTTTATAGGCTTTTAAGGTCAAGCGCCTTAATTAAGAATCTAGCCTTCAAAAAAGGCTAAAAGCCTAGCATATAGTTCACGGGAACACTAATTGATCCAGGCAAGAAGTTTTCTTCCAGCTTGGGCAGCGTTCGAGTTCCACGCCGTACGTACCTACGCAGTGTTTTCTCGTCTGGCCACTTTGTATCAGCAATGGCCTGGTCAGCTTGACTCCGTTTTTAAGACTCCTTAGTATTACTTATTTCTGTAAATTTTATACTCGTTCGCAAGCTTTACATGTTATATTGTGATAAAATTGTATTAGGCCATATTTTTGTAAACTGACAAAGCCCTTCTGGTGCGTGGGTGACCAATACTGTGTAAATGACAATCTTTCGGCGTTTCTGAAAGTTAAAAGTTTATACAATTCATCCAATTGCGCTTTAGCCCCTTCAAAATTAGTCTAATTTTTTTCGGGACTAATTTTGTAGGGGCTAAAGCGCAATTGGATGAATTGTAGAAACTTTTAAGTTCTTCCTTTCTTCCTCGTACTTGTCAGCGTTAGGTACGCGGGAAAGGGATAGGACATAGGGCATTTGGATTTTACATTTCATGCAGAAATGTTGCATAAACAGTGGTCGTTGCAAAACGCTAGTATCGGTAGCTTTTTTATTAAATAAACAATAATTTAAATATAATTAACTTTATTTCACTTGATATAGTTACATCACTTACATATATAAAAATTATAATAAGACTTTATAAGTAATAAGTAGTTAAATATTCCTAAACGTCGTCTGTTTAGGATGAGAGGTGGAATGAGTGAAAAAGGATGCTAATAATTCGAAATTGAAATTAGTGAGAAGGACAGGATGAGATGGAGAAATGAGGTCAAAACGAACATGCAGCATGCAAGTAGCATGCAGCATCGTTACAGGTTAAAGGGGGAAAACCGTTATAGCTTTCTATATGAACATTTTCAGGATCACTATGCTCTTATCGGATACACGCCAATGCATCGTGTGCATTCACTCAAATATTGCAAACGATGGTATTGAAAAGCGTTTGAAGTTGAAAGTGTCGAACACTGCATATGACTTACTAGCTGTGCCCGCGACTTCGTTCGCGTGGTTGTCGGAACGTAATGTTATATAGCCTAAAGCCTTCCTCTATAAATGGACTACCCAACAAAAAAAGAATTTTTCAAATCGGACCATTAGTTCCTGAGATTAAACAAACAAACAAACAAACAAACAAACTCTTCCGCTTTATAATATTAGTATAGATAAACAAATCAGCGCTGCATTCAACCGTTCAGTAGGGAGCCGACCGCGCGAGTGAGCCGCGCGGCATGGTATCTCGTTGAGCTACACCCCCCTCCCGGCTTGCCCGCAAGCACCGCCTCTCTCCCGCCGCGCCGGCCAGCGCAGAGAGCGAGTTGGTTTTGTTTCGGAGTTATTTATCATTGTAATTTTTAAAGTTTTTTGTTGAAATTAAGTTATGTCAAAGACAAATTTATTCACAATGAAGTACTCTTAACAAACAACATATTTATTTGAATAAAGATTAATATTATTATGTTGATACAACTTAAACAAATTATTTCGACCAAATTAGGTACCATAAAAACGGTTTTTGTGAGTTAATCTTAAAAGATAGACATATACTATCGCGGACTGTTTTTTAGATCATTAAAAGAGCTATTATTCTTTAATACATATTTTTTGTGTATCTTGAACCGTTTTCACGGCGCACGCAACGGAAGGCTTCAAAGATGAAATAATTTCTCCCGTTTTTTACACATTTACCACTATATCTTTGCTCCTATTGGTCGTAGCGTGATGTTATATAGCCTATAGCCTTCCTCGATAACTGGACTATCCAACACAAAAAGAATTATTCAATTCGAACCAGTAGTTTCGGAGATTAGCGCGTTCAAACAAACAAACATTCTTAGTATAATCTCAAACCTTCGTGGTTTTTCTATGCTAAGTCAACTGATTGTTTTGTAAGATCTTTCATGTGATAATAAAAAGAAAAAAAAATAAAATAAAACAAACAAACAAACTCTTCAGCTTTATAATATTAGTATAGATTTGACTTATTTCATATGTTCTCTGGGTGTGGCAGAAGGCCGCTACAGTGCTTCTCCATCCCACTCTGTCTTGAGCAACGCGCTTCACTTCGGGCCAAGACAGCCCGATTCTCTTCATCTCCGCCACTACCGATGCCGCCAGGTTTGCTTTGGTCAACCACGCTTCCTCTATCCTTGAGGAGTCCATTCGTCTTTCCATGCCTGCCTCGGAATGTGATTTCGCTCTCTCCTGAGCGTATGGCCGATCCATGTCCATTTATGACGCGCTATCTGGTGATCGATCGGTTCATAAACGAACAATGCAACGTTGCAATAAAACCAGCCGTTAACTTGTTATATTATTGTTACTTGCTTGTTCGTTTGCCGCCCTATAACATAAAAAAAAAAAAAATTGAAAAATAGTAGGCCTATTTTCGGATTAAATACAGGCTTTATCACGTCATTATAAATAAGTGCATAATATTATATTTTGATTACCTAAGCATTAATTATTGTTGTTTAAAAGAAAGTAGCTAAAAGTACTAGACGTTCCGGAACGACTAATTGACAGCTGTACCGATAGCACAATACTAAAGCGAAAGCAGCGCGTAATCATGAAAATCCATTAAAACTAAAAGCGTATTTTAAATAATTATTCGAGTCATTTTATTTTAGCGTTCAGCATCCGTGGTTTGAATGACAACGGTGATTATACTAACTCCCTGTATGTTCGACGATATCTCATAAATTATAAAAAAAAAAAAACTTTGACCCGAGCTTCGTAAAATTTTGTAGACGAGTAGTAGGTAAGTACCTAAGTAAATGAGATCAATACTGTGTTGTTGGGTTCAATCAAACGTAATTGAAAGAGTAGGCGAGATATACGGTTGAAATAGGGTCGCCCAGTTTGGAGTTCAGAGAAAACTAATTAAGGGTTATAATGGGTTGATGGAGCGAGCGAAGCGAGCGAAGTTATCCAATTCTATTTGAACAATCCGGCGTTTATATTGTATATAACGTCTAACAAAATATACTGAAACTATTTTAAGGGTGAATTCAGTCCATGATACTGAACAACTTTTCCCAAGGAACATGTATCGAAATTTTTTTGCAACATTTGTGTAGAATGAAGTTCTTAGTGTGCCTCTTAAATATTGAAATTAGTTTTCCCCCTATTTCTCCTCTAATCAAAAATTAAATAATTTTCGTCAATTTCAGTTGAATTTCTGGCCAATCTCGAAACTGAGACGCTTTACTCACTCGGTACAAAACTATAGATATATTTAAGATATTTTTATTGAGAACATTCTTCAAAATCACACAATTAATTCAGATCACTATTAATACAAAAAAGCGGCCAAGTCGGACTCTCCCATGAAGGGTTCCGTAGCAGCAAGTAACATAATATAAATGTTCTAAAGGTAAATTGCGGTTTACGATTTATGACGTATTAAAAAAAAACTACTTACTAGATCTCGTTCAAATCAATTTTCGGTGAAAGTTTGCATGGTAATGTACATCATATATTTTTTTAGTTTTATCATTCTCTTATTTTAGATGTTACAGGGGGGGGGACGACACACATTTTACCACGTTTGAAATGTCTCTCGCGCAAACTATTCAGTTTAGAAAAAAATTATATTAGAAACCTCAATATCATTTTTGAAGACCATAGATACCCCAAACGTGTGGGTTTGATAAAAAAAAATTGAGTTTCAGTTCTAAGTATGGGGAACCCCTAAAATTTATTGATTTTTTTTCTATTTTTGTGTAAAAATGTTAATGCGGTTCACAGAATACATCTACTTACCAAGTTTTAACAGTATAGTTCTTATAGTTTCGGAAAAAAGTGGCTGTGACATACGGACAGACAGACAGACATGACAAATCAATAAGGGTTCCGTTTTTTTGCCATTTGGCTACGGAACCCTAAAAAACAGTCACTAAAATACAACTTTACATTGAATTCGACTACAAAAACAGAAACCGTAAAATAGCATTTGAATTTAAGTCGTATTAAAAGTTTCCGTAGACCGAGTCGGCGGCACAATGGGCCTGCTAGGAAAAATTCTAATTACTTCTCAGAGCTGTTTTGAAATTTAAAAGTTGCCTGAGCTCGATTTTAACACAAATGGATGATTTGCAGTGCTAATAAATCAATGTTCTATTGGCGACAGTGGGAGTTCAAAACTGTTTCACATTTTCGATAAGTACTCGTACTGTGTGATTATATTCAACCATATATCGCATTTGTTATGTACGTAAGTATGTACGAGTACATGCGAGTAACATGACTGTTTGTAGACGTTCACCAGTCTACAAGATGCGCACAATCTTTTGACTTGTCATGTACAATTACTGGGAAAAATTATTGAGGAACAAAATTAAAAATACAAGATGTGTTTTAGGAACAAAGTTAGAACTACAAGGTGCGTTTTAGGAACAGAGTTAAAAACAGAAGATGTGTTTTCGGAACAAAGTTAGAAATACAAGGTGTGTTTTAGGAACAAAGTTAAAAATAGAAGATGTGTTTTCGGAACAAAGTTAGAAATACAAGGTGTGTTTTAGGAACAGAGTTAAAAACAGAAGATGTGTTTTAGGAATAAAGTTAGAAATACAAGGTGCGTTTTAGGAACAAAGTTACAAATACAAGGTGCGTTTTAGGAACAAAGTTAAAAATACAAGATGCGTTTTAGCAACAAAGTTAGAAATACAAGATGCGTTTTAGTAACAAAGTTAAAAATACAAGGTGCATATATTTTAGAAACAAAGTTAAAAAAAAATACAAGGTGCATTTTAGGAACAAAGTTAAAAATACAAGGTGCGTTTAAAGAGCTGATAAGGAATACAGACGTGCCTATTTTGTATTCAAATCACCGTTACGTTGAGGACAAACTTGAAAGTCATTTGAGAGGGCGCTCGAACTCTGCACAAATAGGAGTCATCAATCGAGAGGCTTTCGATCAAAGGCAAGGGACAAAAGGGACATCACGGTCGGAGATATACCTACGGAAGAATTATTACACGGGAAATGTTTGAGAAGGACGAATTTATTTGGTAGGATGCGACCGGTGGGGCTTAGTTTGAAATTTAACCTTTAAATTTGGTGGTTTTATGAGGAATTTTTTTACTTTAATAATTTATTTACTTACTCAAAATGTAGTATACTGTTACTATATACGTGGGGCGCACTATAAGTTTCCGGAATGAATATGAAAAAATACTATTAAAGGTACAAAATTAATTAATTGTTTTTCAAAATAATCTCCCTTGGCGTCTATGCACTTTTTCATTCGATGAAACCAGTTTTGAAAACTTTTGTGCCACTCCTCTGTGGTGACCTCTGAAACGTGTTTTTCATGCTCCTCGACAGCCTCTTCTGGTGATGAAAATCGTTGACCGCGTAATTGGTTCTTAATTTTTGGGAACAGAAAAAAGTCACAAGGTGCCAGGTCGGGACTGTATGCAGGATGCCTCATGAGTTCTACATTTTTCGCCATCAAAAAGTCGTTTATCTGTCTGGCCGTGTGAGAACTAGCATTGTCGTGGTGCAGGATGATACGGCGTTTACGGTTATTTTTACGGAGTTCGTCAATAACTTCCGGCAAATAAATGGTCGTGTACCAGTCACTATTCACTGTACGACGATTCTCTAAAGCAACAGTAGCCACGTGTCCAGTTTTATTAAAAAAAGAAGCAATCATCCGCTTAGATGCACTTTTCACGCGCGCCACTTTGGTTGGTTTCGGCTCATCTTGAAAGACCCATACGCTCGATTGCTGCTTTGTTTTGGGATCGTAGCAATAAATACATGTTTCGTCACCTGTTACTATGTCCCACACCAAATTTGACGCACCTTCGTTGAATCTGGTAAGCATGGCACTGCACCAAGTGACGCGGTCCGTTTTTTGAGCCTCGGTCAAGTTGTGTGGGATCCACCGCGAGCACAGCTTTCTCACACCCAAATGTTTGTGTAGGATTAATTGTATTTGACTCATGGCTATGTCTAAGGATGCGCGAATTTCATGGTAGGTCACATGCCTGTCTGTTTCAATCATACGGCGCACAGCATTGATGTTTTTGTTGGTCACAGCGGTGGACGGCCGACCATCGCGAGATTCATCACTGAGATTGATACGACCACGCTTGAATTCTGCAAACCAGCTATAAACAGTTGTCTTGCATGGTGCTTTATTGCCAAAAGCTGTTTCAAGCCAAGCGATGCTCTGTTGAGCTGTCAAATTACACTTAAAATCGTAGAAAATCATACTACGAAAATTTTCCCGAGTTAAATCCATGTTGATGCAGACACACAATTTTTTAAATGGCGCCACAAGGTAAAAACAAAAGACAGTCAGATGAAACAAACTGCATTCTACAGCCAAAGAGTTCTATTTTCAAATTTTGCAATAAATTTTAAAATATTGTTTATGTAAGTGGCCAGTTCCGGAAACTTACAGTGCGCCCTATGTACTATAATATTTTTTGGCCTCCTATACAACTTGACCCATCAGCCGATCCGAGTTTGTATGGAAAGCAAAAACATTTTTTTCATATTTCGATATACAACGGGGAAAGGACATACCCGTTATAAATCGAACCACGGGCTATACTACGTAGATCACTAAAGTAAAATGAAATTAAAATAACAGTCAAAGAGCCAAAAAAATTAACAATATTCCCGTACAAATTAACCGGGCTGCACACTTTTGTATGGAAATGCCGATTTTTTTTTATTTTAATTTTTTATACTATAATGATCTAGTATAGCCCGTGGTTCGATTTATTACGGGTATGTCCCTTCCACGTCGTATGTTCCTTGGGGAAAGTAGTTCAGAATCATGAACTGAATTCAGCCTTAAAATAGTTTCAGTACCTATATTTTGTTAAACGTTATAGTATCACTACATTATGTTGTTTATTTTATTTATTTATAAAATTTATGTACTTGCACAAAATACGAACAAAGAAACAAAGTTAGAAAATAGAGTACATAGGTACTGCTACACCCGACACCCACATATTATTATTATATTAAGGAATAAATAACTATTCTATTCTATTATTATTTACTTGTTATCACAATTTAAAATTACTAATGCCCCACTTCTATTTCATATATGTATTTTTTGTAAATTGTTTTGCAATTAATAGGCAATAACGCTTCTTCAAATGCCTATGTATAGCCATGCCGCCTCCGCCGGGGCCCGGCAGACGTGGTGGACCCAAGAAATTTTGGCTTTACGTCGTCAAGGATGATATGTGTGCCAATGGTCTTACAACCAAGAATGCTCAAGACCGTGCGAAGTGGAGAAGGAAAAGTCGAAAAGCGGACCCCGGGCTTCACAGCATTACAGCTACTGATATTTTAAGTTATGCAACTGGGAATACGCTGAGATGAGAGAGAGAGAGAACGCTTCTTCAAAGTGGATCTTTTAGCGGTTACGTGACGGAGTACAAATAATACTTTCAACGCAAAAAGTAATTTCAAGGGACATCTAATGCTTAAAACAATTATTTTTCAAGTGACGTCACCACTTCTGCTTGCCCTTCGCCTACACTTGGAGGATTAACCATACATATTTATTACCATTAACCATAATACAGTTTCACCTGTACAAAGTTCTTAACGAAATAAGTTGGTAATCCTCGGTAATTCACTCAACGTTGTTTGCGATATTCTATAGTTTAGTAGGGTATGGACTACAGATTCTGGTGCACACAAAGGTTGTGAAGCAATTCGACACTTTCGCAAATCGTCATCGCTCGAAAATTTGTCACTTTCGCAGAATGTCATTTTTGCAAAGGGTCACTTTCACAGCTCGTCATTTTCGCAACTCGTCACTATCGCACTTTGTCATTTTCGCAACTCGTCACTTTCGCAACTGGTCATCAAGAACTTTTCTATCACATTTCCGACGGCCAAAAGCCTCAAAACGCCTATTTTTGCGTGTGTATATATCTTTGTCAAACCTTACAAACAGATGAATCTATTTTTTTACCGACTGCTAAGAAAGAGTTATGTTTCCATGCGTATCTTGTATGTTAGTATGTTTGTAAATTTATTACCTCGTATCATCGAAACAGCTGTATGGATTTCTGTAATCAAGATATTGCTAGATTCGTTTTGGTGACTACTGTCCTTAGATAAGTTTTATAAAAATTTAAAAAAAGATGGCGTATAGGCGTCACAATATGAATCACAAAGAAAAAATATATTTTTTCTTTGAAACATATCGAGTAGGTAAAAATATAAAGGAATTTTTAAGGCCATTAGCAATAAAGGATAAATGGTATAAAAGTTATTTAGCAGTTAGGTATTAACTCATAATATGCGTTATAATATATGATGAATATGAGTCATTATAAAAAACAATTGTTGTACTGCCTGGCAAGTTCTTAACAGTCGAGCAGTCCAATGTACATAAAAAATATACATATTTCGTTGTACTCCCACCGGGCTATAGAGCAGTAGGGTAAAAAATAAGTTCATCGTACATTCATCATCATCCGAGCGTATTCCCGGTTGCATCATCAGTGATAACGATTAAGAGCCCCGGGTTCCGCTACCTAACCCTAGGTGATTGGACGTGGTTACTGGTTTTTACACATAGCGAGGCCGTATGACCTCCGCAATCCAAACGGTATACCAGATAACCCATCCTAGGATAGGTTTAAACAAACACTAGATGGCGTTCGGGACCCACAGCTTTACGTGCCTTCCGAAGAACGGAATCTTCGTTATTTTCGGATAGTCAGGTTATTTAAGCCTGCAATATCCTAACCAGACTGAAAACAACTTTTCACAGAGTATGCTTCCCAGTGAGATTCGAACCCACGACCTCCGGATCACGAGGCAAATGCCTTAACGACTGGACCACGAAGGCAGTCTTGTTTGTAAAGTACATTGACACACGCTAAATTAGGCGTTTTGAGCCTTTTAGCCGTCGAAAATGTGATAGAAAAGTTTTTGATGACCAGTTGCGAAAGTGACCCTTTGCGAAAGTCATTTTCGCAAAGGGTCACTTTCGCAATTCGTTTTCGCACTTCTGCGAAAGTAACCAATTTTCGGGCGATGACCATTTGCGAAAGTGACGAATTGCGTCACATCACAACCCACACGAACACAATCGTAATAGCTCAATATCAGCGAGTGAGCGTAGTTTCGAATTTCCTATGTTCGATGACACTCGAGTTTGTTTTGGTAAGATATAATAAAATCGGTCAAGTACGAGTCGGACTCGTACATTAAAAGTTCGGTACCCCCGTACAATTTTTTAAAACGCAAAAAAAGTCACGCAACAAGCAACAACTTTATTTAAGTAGGTAATATTTTTTAAGGATTTTTTATTCGGGGAAAAATTTCACAAGTATGTATACTTTATTTAATACTTATATCTAATCTAATAGGTTTACTTTATTTTCACTTTAAGTAAGGCGAATAGTACTCTTAAAGTAATAAAGATAACCAACTTATAGTTTTCTTTTGAAATTCATTGTATTTACTACCACCATGGTTTTTCCCCAATTTTTCCCAGCAAATATTTTAGTTACAGTTTATAATAAGAACGTTAAGCTTTACTACGCACATTAGCCAAAAGTGGCCGTTTTTCGCAAATGTGCGTAGTAAAGCTTAACGTTCTCACTTTAAACTGTAAACAGTAGTTCATAAAATACTTTGAAGGGTTATCTAGGACTTAGTAGTAGCAAAATTTTAAATGATGTCTCCGTTTTCTTTGAAATTATTTATTTTAAATGGGGGCAGAACTGGACCCCGGAAAACTCAGGTACGGTCTTAAAGAAAGTCCTTCAATTTGTATAAAAACCTGGCGTGGCAATTTTCATACAAATATTTAATAGGAATTTACTAAAGGAAGGAAACTTTTTTATACTCCCTTAAACTTTTCTCGACGAGTTTCTACGGCTCAAAACTGTAGATTTAGTTAGTACAGAATGAATATCCGATCTAATAAATTGACACACACGGACTAATAGTGACGTCAATTAAATGAAATCAATTTGACTTCAGATCGACACCCAAATTAATACAGAGGCTGTGTCTATCTTGATCCATGGTCTATGCCTCACATCCTACAAATCGGCTGACAAGACATTATGTCCCACAGACTATCACATCCAAAGATGGTATATAATATATGAGCTAGGTATATTATTGCCTTGTAAGTAGGTGTGCACGCGAGTTCACAATTCCAAGCGAACTACCACCAGTGGTTTTTCCAGATATAGAGATACCCCATCACTTCTTTATCCCTAACGGGGCAGACAGAGGTAGGGCGGCAAGGCCAAGGCTACTTTTAGCGTGATAGTGCTGGGCATAAAGGTGGAAAAAGGTCATCATAATAGTGATGGGTTGCTAACCTCATATTGATATGATTCAGATTCTTGCACATTCCCTCAATCAGATTTTACGATCTTCGCGGGAAGAGAAGCAGCTGGTATGTTCTTTCATTTTTCTTTTCTCCCAGAGCAGCATGGAAGTGGTTTTTAATTGTAATTAAATATATCTCGTATAAACAAACAAAGAAACTAAAGACGCGCACAAATCTATAACGATTTAACTTGAAGGATTAACCAAAATACAGTTTCGTCTGCACGAAGTTCCTAATGAAATAAGTTGGTAATCCTCGGTAATTCGTCCAATGTTGTTTGCGATAGTCAGTAGTTGGGAGTTCCCCCGTGACTGCTTCAGCCGTGATTGCGAAGCTCATATCGGTGTTAACAACATTAATTGAAGTTAAAACATTTGCGCGACTTGTAGATAAGGGCTGTGAATATGTATCAACATCCGGTACAGTACAGTTATTCGTCACGCACGCATCTATGTCTCTTGTCAGGTAGCGAAATGGCAATGAATTTAGGAATTTATGTAGTTGACTGTAACATGGTTCGGCGTTTCTTCTCAGCACTGGTCGTTGCGAAACGCTAGTATCGGTAGCTTTTGAACAAATAAAAATTGGCGAAGATATCGCGTAGCAAATATACATAAAAAAATAATAATAATAAACGGGCAAGTGCGAGTCGGACTCGTACATGAAGGGTTCCGTACCACCGTACAATGTTTTAAAACGCTGAAGAAACACGTTTCTTGTATGACAACCCCCTTTAATTATTAACTTTATCTTATTTTTAGTATTTGTTGTTATAGTGGTCATAGTAATACATAATCGGTGAAACTTTCAGGTGTTTAGCTATTACGGTTTAAGATATAGAGCCCTGTGAGACGAACAGACGGACATACGGACATACAGCGGAATCTCATTAATAGGGTCCCGTTTGCACCCTTCGTGTACGAAACCCTAAAAAGTAATTTAGATATAAATAAACATTACACGTATGTACACTATAATTATTGACGTGTAAAAGTGCCTGCAAAGGCCTAATTACTGAATAAATATTTGATTTTAATTATGACTTCCTTCGTGGTCCAGTGGTCAAGGCCTTATAATTCGTGGGTTCAAATCCTCCTGAGAAGCATACTTAGTGAAAAGTTTTTTTTAGTCTGGTTAGGATACTGCAGGCTTGAATCACGCGGTTATAAAGAAATATATTCCATGCTTCGGAAGGCACGTAAAACTGTGGGTCCCGAACGCCATCTAGCGTTTGTTTAAACCTATCCTAGGATTGGTTGGCTGGTTGGCTGACCTCCGCAACTCAAAGGGTAGACCTTTGAGTTGTGGAGGTCAGACGGCAGTCGCTCTGTGTAAAAACCACCTCAAATCCTCCTCGTCAAATCACCTAGGTTAGGTAGCGGACCCCGGGCTCTGAGGCGTTACCGCTGAGGATGCAACCGGGAATACGCTCGGATGATGATAATGTAGTTGAGCTGTTACATGTTGTTCGAACGTTACTGTGAAGATCAGGGAATGTTGGCGACGCATATTCTCTGTCTCCGTCTGTCCGTCTGTCTGTTCGTCTGCCTGTCTGTCTGTCCGTCAGTCACAGGGCTAGTTATCTCAAAAGAGATCTCTTCCAGCAGGCCCGTGAGAGGAGATGTTCATATATGAAAGGCATACAGGCGTGTTCGTTAAATAAAGGAAGAAGAAATGAACATACTATGAAACTACAGATAAACATAAATATACAATGTTATGTACAATATGTCTAACTTGAATATTTTAAATTTTCTCAGTAGTGATACATGTCTGTCTTTTAATAAACACACTCCTTTACGTATGCATGACAACACCGCGTTCTAGTAAAATAAATATAGGTAATTCCTAAGTTATTCCTTACCGTCTCGAGTCTATTTTTTTTCTCTTGTAGTTGTACTGTGTGTGTTGTCTCCTATCATTGTCTTTATATTTATTGTGTTGTATTGTATTTTTTGGGAAAATAAATTATATTCTATTCACTACCACTTCAGGAGCACGACACTCTCTGTACTACTAGAGCCATATATTAGCTAAAACAGTCAGAGGATTTAGCCTACACTCTCCACGCTGGCCAGACGGATTGGATAGGTCTCATTGATGTGTGTAAGCTTTGTTTAGCTTGTAAAATAAAATAAAAATAAAAAAACAAACAATACTCCGCATTGCTGCTTTGTGAAGTCTGACCTTAAACTATTTGCTCGTCTCTACATCTTTATATCATACATTTATGTACCTATTCGACACTTACTTTAGCTGATGGGTCAAGAAAAAAGTCAAAACATTTTATTATCAAATGAAACGTGCAATCACATAGAAATTTCCAATAAATAAAGGTAAACGTGTTCCGAGCGAGCGTTATTTATATAAGTCATGTCAGACAGAACTCCAGCTATAACTTTAGTAATATTTTTTGTTTGACAAATGGCCCCAGTAACGGGACTTGGCTAAAGTTTCACCTCCATTTAAGCCTCCATTAATACCGACTCGGGAGCTAGAGCAGACTCTTTACATTGAATTTTTTGACGTAGAACTAACGGTACCTAAATCGAACTTTTCCGTCCGTTTTGTGGAAAACGTAAAATGAAAACTTGCAACACGTTTGGGGGTTTTGTTTAAGGCCGTACCCGAATTTTCCGGGGTCCAGTGCTGCCCCCATTTAAAATAAATCATTTCAAAGAAAACGGAGACATCATTCAACATTTTGCTACTACCAAGTCCTAGATAACCCTTTAAAGTATTTTATGAACTACTGTTTACATTTTAAAGTGAGAACTTTTAGCTTTACTACGCACATTTGCGAAAAACGGCCACTTTTTGCAAATGAGCGTAGCAAAGCATAACGTTCTCATTATAAACAATAAACAGTAGTTCATAAAATACTTTGAAGGGTTATCTAGGATTTGGTAGTAGCAAAATTTTTAATAATGTCTCTGTTTTCTTTGAAATGATTTATTTTAAATGGGGGCAGCACTGGACCCCGGAAAATTTAGGTACGGCCTTAAAAAAACATATTTGCGGTCAGGGGTCAAGTCATGAATGAAGGTCCTGACCTAACGCGATTTCCTCAAAAAACGTTACGAAACGTTAGGCTTCGTCAGGCGTAGTTTGGATATTAAGTGTCATAAGGCACTGGGGCCACAGCTTGACGATAATATAATATCCGAAAAAAGGGGGCCTACCTATTTCAAGCAATAGGATTCGTGTTATCTGTACATCGAAGAAAATCTGTGATAACACCTATTGAAAGTCGTATTTGTTGAGCAAAAACCAGAAACGAATCCAACAACACTCGTACTGCAATCAATCAAAAGTTTTTAACTCAAATCGAATTCTCTTAAAAAGCAATCAAGAACAAGATTTTCTTTAGGCGATGAATTTTCAGTACAAAATAAACCCCTTCTAATAAATATAAAACACAGGAAAGAAAATTATACAGTTTATACACTTTCGTTAACATCTTTTCGATTTTGATCATATGTATATGGCACTAATCTTAAGGAAGTAGGTCTGTCTAATAAAAACGAAGAATTTTTCAAATAGTTTAATAAATGCCAGGGTTCTGAGGTAACAAATATAAAAAATAAAACAAGCTTATGGGCGCTGCGCGGGCTGCAAGCAGCCAGTGATTTTTCGTGCAGCTGTTGAAGTTGGCTAAAATCCATGTCCAGTTGAGAAAATGGGTAAAAAACTACAGTCAGTAAAGGAAACACTAAAAACGTGTGGGCGGCCATTTGGATCCAAAATCTGATTTCAGTTTCAAGTTCTGCGGAGTACGTGTAAAAGTATACATAGTTACGTGTAAAAGTGCCAGCGAAGGTCTTATAACTGAATTAATATTTACGTGTAAAAGTGCCTGCGAAGGTCTTATAACTGAATTAATATTTACGTGTAAAAGTGCCTGCGAAGGTCTTATAACTAAATTAATATTTACGTGTAAAAGTGCCTGCGTAGGTCTTATAACTGAATTAATATTTACGTGTAAAAGTTCCTGCGAAGGTCTTATAACTGAATTAATATTTACGTGTAAAAGTGCCTGCGAAGGTCTTTTAACTCAATTAATATTTACGTGTAAAAGTGCCTCCGAAGGTCTTTTAACTAAATTAATATTTACGTGTAAAAGTGCCTGCGAAGGTCTTATAACTGAATTAATATTTACGTGTAAAAGTTCCTGCGAAGGTCTTATAACTGAATTAATATTTACGTATAAAAGTGCCTGCAAAGGTCTTATAACTGAATTAATATTTACGTCTAAAAATGCCTGCGAAGGTCTTATAACTGAATTAATATTTACGTGTAAAAGTGCCTGCGAAGGTCTTATAACTGAATTAATATTTACGTGTAAAAGTGCCTGCGAAGCTCTTATAACAGAATTAATAGTTACGTGTAAAAGTGCCTGCGAAGGTCTTATAACTAAATTAATATTTTTGTTTTGATTCTTGATTTGGTTTCCGCGATCTTGAACTGGTCCTGGTCTGGTCCTCACTAGTGCACCCTCTTTACGATGGCATATTAATCATAACTCCTGTCAGTTGGGAACTGGTCAAACAACTGTATCAATCAGTCAGTCAGTCAGTGGTATTGTATACAATCCAACTGCGACATATATTATATAACGTCAAAAAAAATAAACTACAATTTTAAGGATGGATTCAGTCCATAATACTAAACAACTTTCCCCAAGGAACATATACCGAAACATGAAAAATTCTTTTTGGCTTTCCCTACAAACTCGGATCAGCTGATAGGTCAACTTGTATGTATAATAAAATAATACAGCGATTTGGTCAGTACAACAGATGTACCATATTGGTTTACTGAGTACCTAACTGTTAAAAAAAATATGGTTGCCAGTTAATACTGGTATCGTTCGCCGGAAATTCATGCTGTTACTAGGCTAGTATTTCAAAAAGTCAGCTACAAAAGAGCAAAAAAGGTACCTTCTTATAGAGATAATCTGGTTAAACCCACCTTTTGTTTCTCATTCTCTTATCGGCATTTACTGTTGCTAGAATGAGACTTCGTTAAACGTCAAATGTAAAAATGTGGCCTAATTTCTGCTTAATACGACAAAATTTAAATTTAATTGTCTTATGACATTGAGTTTTGTATATTAGTTAATAATACGTGATTTTTCTATTCAGTAGCTTCATATAGGTACGTCCTGGCGTACCGCGTTAAGGCAGTTGTCCCACCGACGGCGAGAAAACGACTAACTATCGGCTATTTTCTCGCCCACGAAACGTACAAAGGATATACATTCCGTGTAAAGAAAAGAGATGCATATACAAATAGTTGATCTCTGACTGTTCACACTGCCGGCGAGGACTCGCTTCACTAGCTTGTCGCTGAGCGACAAGAGCTATGAAAGGTAACACTCGCTCAGCGATATAGCTTAGCGATCAGACTCACGCCGAGAGAGCAACCAGTGGTCATTTCTCTTCAGTGCGGATCTGAAAGTACACGTATTTTTATTTATTATGAATATCGAACAATCATTTGAATTATCATTGTTATCTAGTTCAGACGACGATGATGATGTATTATATGATGATAGGCTTAGTGTAGTGGCAGAAGCAATTTTGAAAAAAAACGGAAGAAAATAACCACCGCGAGCGAGTGATGCGAGTAATCGCTCGTCTCACTCGCACGCTCGCTTGTAGCCGAGCTACACAACTAACGGAACTACGTAGTCGCTTCCTGCGGCTCGCCAACTCGTTCCTACATTCTAGCTCTACTCGCTACTCGTTCATCGTTGCCGGTGGGACAACTGCCTAAAATACACTACTAAGTATACGAGTACGTTTCAAAACAGGTTATACTTTTGACACTTCATTTTGGAATCTATACAGGGTCTAAAAAATATACTGAAACTATTTTAAGGCTGATTTCAGTCCATGATACTGAATAACTTTCCCCAAGGAACATATATCGATATATGAAAAAAAATTTTTGGCCTCCCATACAAGTTGACCGATCAGCTGATCCTATGGTTACCGCTGAGGATGCAAGAGTTTCTATGGAAAGCAAAAAACAATTTTTCATATTTCAATATATGTTCCTTGGGGAAAGTTGTTTAGTATCATGAACTGAATCTACCCTTAACATAGTTTCAGTATATTTTGTTATACGTTATATATCTCCAATATCTCTGGAATTCACCAAAGTATCAGTAGGTACTAACGATAATAATTTGTTTAAAAAAATCCAGTCTGTAAGTAAATGGCACAAACATCTTAATCTCCTTGACTACGTCCAAATTACGAACGCATGCGTGAGTCAGCCCTTAGCGTTGGTATTTCCATTTGAAAGATCAAACTTTTCGTCGAAATTCAGGGTTCGTTAGCATGCCAACCGCAATGCTGAAATCAATTATATATACATTCCGGACCAACGAACTGAGAAATGCATGGGTGGCGGCGAGGCGTTCAGTGCGGCCCAAACACCCGTGCCTTATCTACCAAAATGTGTATTCTGTAAAAAAGAGAAGAAAAAGCACCAATGTGCATTGAACAGAGTTTTGAGAATGTAAAATGATAAAAAGTCATCATCAGGTCTTTTTTGACCAATCTTTATTAGAGTCTTTATCAGAGACTAAAAAAGACCTGATGTGTCCACTAGCACTCCAGAGCATGACTTTCCCGACACTCCCTCTGTACTACTAGAGCCATATAGAGGTATAAGCCAGAGGAGTCCGAGTATTTCGCCTACACTCTCCACACTGGCCAGTCGGGTTGGAGAGGCCTCATTGATGTTTATAAGCTTTTAATATATTAAGCTTCGTTTAGCTTGTGTTTACTAAGTCGCCTTCTATGACATCTACGGGTAGACTTGGAGTCATCCTATTTTACTTCGTCGGGAACCACACACACGGCTAATTAAGTAAACACAATAAACAATGTAGTTTACTTTCAAATGGACTTTGATAGGTGATTAACACTTTGTGGGACACACACCTAGACTGAAATTAAGGTTCTAAGGCCTCAAGGTGGGGCAGAGAGCTTCAACATTCTTTCGCCATCGCGATCGGTATTTGACTACGCGCTTTACTTCGGGCCTGGACACAGTGCGCCACTAAGTCTGCTTGGGTTGGACTACTTTCCGCTTGCACTGGGGAATCCACGGTAAGGCTTGCCTCGGTATGTATGTGGGCTCTCTACTGAGAATATGGCCTATTCATGTCCGGGACACGTACCTAGACACAACTTATAAATAATAAGTACCTGGGCGACCGAACTTCGCTCCATGAAAACACCTACACAAAGAAGTTCTCGAAAAATGAAACCCAGCTATACAATACAATACAATACAAAAATCTTTATTGCACCAAATAAAAAACAATAAAAAATTACAAAGTTTACGGAACTTATAAATAAATAAGGTACAAGAGGCGGCCTTATCGCCGAAGCAATCTCTTACAGGCAACCATAAAGAGAAGGAGTGTGAAGTATATGAGTAAGATAACAGGTGGCGCAGTTAAAATTAAAATATAAATTATAAATAACCAATATATATTATATATTTATATTTATTTATTTATAATAGATATTAAAATACTTAATAACTAAAATAGATATAGGTATATAAATAAATGAATATATATATATATATATATATATATATATATAAATAAATGAATATGTATATATATATGTATATATATATATATATATATATATATATATATATATATATATATATATTATTTTAGTTTATAGATCGATTTTTAATCTCGAAAACCCTCTATACTAAATTTCATCGAAATCGTTGGAACTGTTTTCGAGATCCTCATTATATACGAGTACATATATATACAAGAATTGCCTCGTCGAGGCAACTACTGACCCTAGAGCTGGCAGCATTTTCGTTCAGAGAATAAGTCTCACTTCGCTATACAAAGAGGATTAAGGCGAAGAGATAGGCAAATGACCTCGCTTGTTTTCACTCACACATGCACAACCTAATACGCACAGTGAGTGTGCACACATAGAAACATGGCCAGCGCCATCTATCAAAAAACCGGAATTACATACAATGGACGGCAAGCAGATATCACTTTTCAAAAAGTTTTTTGCGCGTCGTTAGTTGTTACACACAGACTTATTCACGTTATAGATTCGCCCAAAATATTTTACAGAGATTATAACATTGACTATTTTAGTCTCTTTTTACGAGAATTTAATACAAATGTATATACCCATGTTTTGACGTAAAACCATTATTTGCTATTAAATTCAAACAACTTATTTGTTGCCAGAAATATATTGCTTTAAACAAAAAAATCCGGAACAATGAAATTCTAATTCTAATAGTAGGTACCTACTCCAAACAAACAATTTTTAGGGATCCGTAGCCAAATGGCAAAAAACGGAACCCTTATGGATTCGTCATGTCTGTCTGTCTGTCTGTCTGTCCGTCCGTATGTCACAGCCACTTTTTTCCAAAACTATAAGATCTATACTGTTGAAACTTGATAAGTAGATGTATTCTGTAAACCGCATTAAGATTTTTACACAAAAATAGAAAAAAAAACAATAAATTTTGGGGGGAACCCATACTTAGAACTGAAACTCAAAATTTTTTTTTATCAAACCCTTACGTGTGGAGTATCTATGGATAGCTCTTCAAAATTGATATTGAGGTTTCTAATATCATTTTTTTCTAAACTGAATAGTTTGCGCGAGAGACACTTCCAAAGTGGTAAAATGTGTGTGTATCCCCCCCGCCCCTGTAACTTCTAAAATAAAAGAATGATAAAACTAAAAAAATATATGATGTACATAACCATGCAAACTTCCACCAAAATTGGTTTGAACGAGATCTGGTAAGTAGTTTTTTTTTATACGTCATAAATCGTAAACCGCAAATAACTTAAAAAAAATACACTATCATTAAAACATCGATCAAAGTTACAACGAACTACATGAACTTTTATATTATGTTACTTGCTGCTACGGAACCTTCATGGGCGAGTCTGACTTTCACTTGGCCGTTTTTTTTCGTGTTCCAACGGACCAAAAAACTATAAAAAAGTGGATCATTGTTATGAAGAGAGATCCACTAGCAAGCAAGAGTAGGTACTTTTTACTGTTGCGAAGATCATTTTGACATATTATAGTACTTATTTAGTATTAATTAAGTAAGTACCTACCTACCTAAACGATCAATAGAAATAGGTTATATTATAGGTACCTATCTATCTCTTTTTCTCATTATTGCTAGATTTATCTAATTCAACCTGGTACAGCCTTTTAATAACCCATCGGCCATTGCTTAAAATCTAAAAGTAAACGTTTGGGTTATCTGAACGCCTATCTACCTACGTAGGTACATGCATAGTTCAGGAGACAACTGTATTTTAACCTGCAATAAATGTTACGATTAACTAATTTTCAGGGTTCCGTACCCATAAATATATAAAATACTGATTTATGGATAGTCCTTTTTCAAATCCATCTTTCAATTTGTTACTTATTATTACAGTTACCGAAACAATGCAAAAAACCAACAGTGTTGACCACTAACCACGATATTTGCGGGCGGACGGCGCGCGGCGGTGGCGTGCCGTATGGTCCGGAGTGACGTCATCACTACTTGGCTGGCAGACGCGTGTTTTTAAATCGGGTCCAATAAAATATTGAATATCTTCTGCATTTATGAACGGATTTCAAAAATTCAAAAAGTACCGTACTAAAAAAATCATGATGCATGCGAAACACTAGTCAAAATCTGTTTTCTGTTAATTTATTGATTCTCATTGATAAAGATATAAAATGCTGAAAAAATCTGACCACGAAAGTCACACCAGTAAAAAAAACAACCATTTCTGTTACTTTTCGCTACAATTAAATAGTCTTGTGCATTAAATATCAATCAATTAAGACCAGTACATGCTTTGCACAAGCGTTGAGTATTTACATGTTGCAAAAGTACTCACTTTGTTTCATTTTACATCAACTATCTTTATAAAAATACAATAGGGATGACCCCTATTGTATTTTTATAAATAATTAATACAGGGTATGTTGATAGTTGATGTTAAATGAAACACAGTAAATACTTTTCGAAACAATTTTTCAAAATAGAAATTAAAACATAATTCAACTTTTCTCTTACTATCTAAAGAATTTGTACGAAACAAAATAGATAAAAAATGGTTTCACATAAACATTATTATCTTATACGACGTATAAGGCTTTCTATGATGGTAATAATTTTACAATTCATTTAAAAACCTTTATTGTACATCAGCGATAGTTACACATAATAAAATAATTGATATTACAAATGGTGGACTTATCCCAGAAGGGATCTCTTCCAGTCAACCAGTAGGTAGGGCAGAGGATAGTTACAAATTTAGTAGGAAGGCAGAAGTACGTACAGAGCAATGAAAAAAAAAACAAGTATAATGATAAAGCTTAAACGCTACAAATACACTACATACATACCTAATGAATATGCTACATATAATATATAAATAAATATTTTATATTACTCAAGTCTAGATTTAAAGGAACCTAATAATTGAGACATTTTATCTCCACTGGTAAAGCGTTCCATAAACGCGCAGCGAGCACAGCGAAGGACTTCGCGTAGGTCTGTGAGGAATGTGATCTGGGATCTGTAGAAGTGGTTCACTACGAACGACGACGGCTATCAAAAACTTTAAAGGAGAATTTTTCATGAAGATATACGTGTGAGCGAGGATTAAATAGAATGTTAAAGAGAAAGAAAAGAACGTGAGTGTGACGGTGTTGTCTGATAGATAAGCCGAGAGGCTATTGTACTCATACAAATTAACTTTAGTATTTACATAACATTAAATCTGTAAATTTCCATAATTGAACCAAAGTTAAAAATGTAAGTAGTAAAGAGGTAAAATGTAAGTAGTATAGGGTAAATAAAACTAGACAAGTTTACTCCTCTTTACTTTGTATATGGATATATCATATAGGCTTAACTTTTCCTATGAAATTAGGAAAGGTTTTAGATCTTACAATGCTTCATATTTTATCTCCAACACATACCAATACTTATCAACACATACCAATAACTACTAATACATACCAACACAAACCGTTCTCAAATTTTAAATGATATCTCCGTTTACTTTGAAATGATTTATTTTAAATGGGGGCAGCACTGGACCCCCAAAAAATTAGGTACGGCCTTCAGAAATTTTGAAAAACTTGGATACATATACACGTGTATTTAATATACACGTGTATTTTTTTTCCATGGATATCATCATTATGCCGAGGGAACAGATGAACACGTACCATACATGCATAGCGGCGAAACACATGCATGAACCTCTTTTTTCGTTCGACGTAGTCGGGTAAAAACAAAACGAATTTAATTATTTGGATTATTTGTTGTAACAACTTCAGTAGGTATAATTTAAACAATGACGTCTCTGAATCGATATAACTCTATACATTCACGCAATGTAGGTACTGAGTCAAATCCTTTGTGTGCCGCGCGGTTAAAATCATAGAAAATCTAAAACATTGCAATTCAGATGAATGCATATCAGATTACTACTTACAAAATGAACATGAGTACCTACCTATTATACTTATTCTATTTGTTCAACTTTCCAGTGTGGTCCAGTCCTATTCCAACCCGGAACGGGTTAGAATAGGACTACTCCATGTCTCTTCCGTGGATGTCGTAAGAGGCAACTAAAGGACATCTCGTGCTACAATTGTATTCCTAAGCAGGGTTAACGTCGAGCAGCGGCCGGTTGTAAAACTTTTGGAACAAATACATTCTCAAAGAGGTTTGACGTCAGGCGGCCGCCCGGCCGGTCGTAAAACTAAAGTCAAATAATTTAAACTGTTCCGCCTATTTCTTCTCTTAACAGTGCCGGTTTTAGCTCTACCAGCGGCCCGGGCGAGTTCCCCCCCCCCCCCTCCCCCCTCAAACTGCAATTTAGACTCTGAGTTAGGCTTCAATCTTATAGGATTTATTTCTGCCGACGGGGGGGAGGGGTGCAAGTACGATATAGAATTCTTAAAATTTGCCACTCCATTGTGAACGAAGGGAGGAAGGGCCCACCCCCTTCCTCCCTTCGTTTACAATATGCATACAAATAAGAGTTTAGGAGTTGCCGCCATTAACCAGCCGCTATTTATATATTTATTATTACCCCCCTTGCCCAAAAACGCCCCCTGTCACCCCTTTGTATCTGGTGCCCTGGGCGGTCGCCCAACCGCGCCCTACCCTAACGCCGCTACTGCAAGTTAAGCAACCCCGGGTGTGGTCCGTACTTGGATGGGTGACCACAAGTGATACAAAAATTTCTCGAGCTCCTCCGTGCTTCGGAAAGCACCTAAAAGCCGTTGGTCTCGGTTGTCATTGTATGGCAGTCGTCAAGCTATGTCTGATGCCTTAAGGCAGCTTGAAACATCTGACACCAGTGTTGGCCACTTACATACACGAAAAATAAACATTACCCATTTTTTTAAAATCAAATATACAACAGCTCGAAATTATCACATTATGACTTTTTCCATCAAATATATCACAATACTCGTAGGTTAGGTAGCGAAACGTGCACGAGCTGGCAACAACGCCGCGTTTACAAACGCTGCACAGATCGGCAACGCAGCGCCGCCGAATGCTTTTGCGCCTGATAGTTTTTGCAAGCAAATATAGTTTTGACGTTTTCATGTTTTCAGTAGGCGTAAATTCTTTTTTCTAAATTATTCAATTGTTTGATTACTTTTTCCAACTATTGGAATGTTGAATAATAGACACAAACTAAAGTCACAAATATATCCAGTATAGGTTTAAAATGGATTTGTAATAATGATAAAAAATTTGCCCAAAAAATAACAGATCGACGCTTTTCAAATTATTTCTGGATGTGAATAGAAACTAAAAGCAAGCATTTTCAATCGTAAAGCAACACTTTAGGATATCCTATACAGTATATAAATATTTCAAAACTTCACGTTCTATATTTAAGCCAAAATATTTGCCCAAAATCACTTCGATTACACTGTTTCTCTTATGTCTTCACCCCAGCATATTGGGTGCGTTGCCATTTGGTGCGTTGGAAGAGATATTTTATTTGTAAAAATGTACTTAAATTATAATTTAGCATTGTTTTGAATAAATAATTATACAGAATTGCTCGTTTAAAGCACTAGGTGATAAGCGACTTCAATTTCTGGTCTTCTTCATCAGTACCATCACAGAATGTAAATATGTAAATATATAATAATTATGACACTAATACTCACGTACAGAAGTCACACTCAACAAAGAAATTCAAAGAAATATCTACTTAAGGCGAAGATATAGGCAAATGGCCTTGAAGTGTATAATGAATTGTTAACTTGTAAATATGGTGATAATTTCCATATTTCTCTTCGTCATGCACTAGATAGCCCTTTAAATTATTTTATGAACTGTCGTTAAAACTATTAATGGTGATCCGCCTAGCTTTAAAACTTGCCGTGGCCACTTTTGGCGGAGGCAAGTTTTAAAGCTAGACGGACTAATGTAAATACTTTCAACGGTGGTTTATAAAATAATTGAAAGGGCTATCTAGTGCATGACGAAGAGCAATATGAAAATTATCTCCATATTTACGAGTTAACAATTTATTTCAAATGAGGGCGCCACTTCATGGCCATTATATAACTGAATTTACCACCCGGAGGGGCCGGCAGCGCGCATAGTAGGTACATTTTCGATACCTAAACGGGGTGTGACACAGGCCTGGTACCACTTCACCAAATCACACTTTCTGAATGCAAATGCTTGATTTTCTGACCAAAACATCAAAATCAAGTATTTGAGCAGTTCCCTTAATTTCTCAAGGATTCCATCATCAAATCTTGACCTGGTGACAATGGGAATAACTTGCAAATATGATGAAGAAGACCAAGATGGAGTAGATTGCTTTTTTTTTAAATATTTAACTTTTTAAAAGTAGTCCTTTTATAGATCAGTCGCGTATTTTGATGTCGCAATGACGGTGGTCGAGTAGTTTAAGAACGCAACCTATCCCATAGTTCCCGGGTTGGATCCCCGCCAGGCCCGACTTGTTGTGGTGTAGTTCCTGAAACAAATTTACACGAATGAACGAAAGGATGTACGCAGCGGTTTAAGTTTGGAGTGTGCAAATTCATCATCATCTTGTTAACAGCTGCAAGAAGTCTCCTGCTGGACATAGGCATCTCTCAAAGATTTCCAAAACGACCGTTCGGAAGCGGCCTGCATCCAGCGTTTTGCAGCAACCTAGCTCACCGACCACATAAGGTCGGTATCAAAAGTGTTTTGTTGTGTTATTTTTCATCCTCCCATACAAATCAGCGCTCAGTCAAACGGATTTTATATGGGAGGACGAAAAATTTTTATCGATTTTTAATTACTTTTTTCATAAAAAGTAGTTCAGAATCATGGACTGAACTTGCTCCAAAAAAACTGCCGGTGTATAAAAAGTCACCCTGTATTATCTCTGGATATCAAGGATCGAAGATTCTAATATTTATTTAGTAATTAGGCCTTTGCAGGCTTTTTAATTAGACTTTTATACGCGAATAATTTTAGTGTAAAAAAAATGTTATGGAAGAAAAATCTTGGTAAACAAAAAAAATATGAGTAAACAATATTGATATCTTGTTCGCCTGTAACTTATATTTTTTCATAATGCTCGTAATAAAGTATCTCACGCCTCCTACTACCTACTTCGTTATGTAACTTATTACAGCTTTTTGTGTATATTAGATTATGCCTGAGATTTTATTACAAAAACATATTTATTCGAATATTCTTGTGAAAGGAATACATGCTTACGAAAAAGATACGCCCTACAATAAAAGCTTGTAGGTACGAAAAAAAATATTTTTTCGGAAAACTTATTTTAACTTGTGGAAATTCTATTCGAGATTCAAAATTGATTCATGTATGGCCTTAAGTTATACTATTGGCGATCGTTGCCAACTGTCACTTCTGTCACGCAAATTAGCGTGCGACCGTCGTCGCTGACGGTCGCCGGCATACGTCGCTCGTTTGTTAGAGCCCTTAATTTACCGTACTAGGCAGCACCTTAAATGCGTGCCGTGTGGCATCCGACCTACTCGTAGAATAAGACCATTCTATCTCTTCCTGTAGATGTCATAAGAGGTAACTAAGTTAATAAGCTCAAACATCTCGTGCTTCAACTGCATTCTCAAGGACTGACGTCGGGCGGCGGCCGGTTGTAAAACTTTTCGCACAAATGCATTCCAAAGAGGGATGACGTCAGGCAGTCGGCTGGTCGTAAATTATAGCCAATCATTAAAACGTAAGTTCTTTTGCATCATCATGGGTGACCATTGACAAGCATATTATATTTGGAGAAGAAAAAGTGGGAAGGCGCACCCCTGGTTCCCAAGCAGCACAGCTGAGGATGTAACCGAAAAACGGTAAGATGATGAAGAACCTTAAAATACCTATCGACCGAGTTGCCTCTTCAAGTATGTGTAGATTATACACTTACACCCAGTAAGTACATCAAGAGTGCGTCATTTCATTATCCAGCGTATGTGAGTGTTTTCCTTTGACGTAGATAATTTTGCGAAAACAAGTAAATGTCAGGGAAATATGAATAATTTGATTTACCCGCTTTTTGTTGTTTATTTAACCGTCGCCCAACATTTTCCGTATCATATTCGTCGTCTTAATTCCTGGAAGAGACTCCTTATGGAAGAATCGTGCTTATTGCTTATTTATTATAAAGGCGTATTAAAGACGACATTATCCTTGGAAAGTATATTTACTCAGTAAGTTTGACTTTGAATTGACGAATCAGTTGAAAAACTCATTTTGTAACGTATTTTTAATTTCTTTCATGACCAGTTGTTCAGTACCATGGACTGAGCAAGCTTATCAAAAAATATTTCGCTTTTATGAAAGTTAGTTAGGTACCAAATTAAAAAAATACTTACGGTATATACTTAATTTGAAAAAATGCTTCCCATACAAACTTGTGGCTCTCAAACAGCTTAAAAACAACAAGGCGCCGGGCGAGGACGGAATCACAGCAGAGCTTTTGAAAGCGGGCGGAACGCCGGTACTGAAAGTCCTTCAAAGGCTCTTTAATTCCGTTCTACTCGAGGGAGTGACGCCAGAGGCGTGGAGCGGGGGTGTGGTGGTTCTGTTCTTCAAAAAGGGTGACAACACTCTCTTGAAGAACTATAGGCCCATCACACTTCTGAGTCATGTCTATAAGTTGTTTTTGAGAGTCATCACGAACCGTCTCGCTAACAGATTTGATGCCTTCCAACCTCCCGAACAAGCCGGGTTCCGAAAAGGCTATAGTACCATGGACCACATCCATACGCTGCGGCAGGTTATAGAGAAGACGAGGGAGTATAACCAGCCGTTATGCTTGGGGTTCGTGGACTATGAGAAAGCCTTCGATTCGATCGAAACATGGGCCGTGCTTCAGTCTCTCCAGCGGTGCCGTATTGACTATCGGTATATCAAAGTATTGAAGTGTTTATACAACAAAGCCACTATGTCGCTCCGAGTACAGGAGCTCAGTACGAAGGCTATTCCATTGCAAAGAGGCGTGAGACAGGGAGATGTCATATCTCCAAAACTGTTCACCGCTGCTCTGGAAGATGCCTTCAAGCTTCTAGAATGGAAAGGATTGGGCATTAACATCAATGGCGAGTATATCACTCACCTTCGATTTGCCGACGATATCGTTGTCATGGCAGAATCGATGGAGGACTTAAGTACGATGCTTGAAGACCTAAATCGAGTTTCCCAACAGGTCGGCCTGAAAATGAACATTGACAAGACGAAGGTCATGTCGAATATGCACGTAACGCCTTTACCTGTTTCTGTTGGGAGCTCCACCCTCGAAGTTGTAGACCAGTATATCTACCTGGGTCAATTGATCCAGGCAGGAAGTTCCAGCTTCGAGGAAGAGGTCTTTCGACGAATCCGACTCGGCTGGGCAGCGTTCGGGAAGTTACGCAGTGTCTTCTCGTCCAAAATACCCCAGTGCCTCAAGACGAAAGTGCTTAATCAATGTGTGTTACCAGTGATGACTTATGGCTCTGAAACGTGGTCCCTTACTATGGGTCTCATAAGAAGGCTCAAGGTCGCTCAACGGGCTATGGAGAGGGCTATGCTAGGTGTTTCTTTACGTGATCGAATCAGAAATGAGGAGATTCGTAGAAGAACTAAGGTCACAGACATAGCCCAGCGGATTAGCTCATTGAAGTGGCAGTGGGCGGGGCACATAGCGCGAAGAACCGATGGCCGATGGGGCAGAAAGGTTCTCGAATGGCGACCACGTACCGGCAGGCGCAGCGTAGGACACCCACCTGCTAGGTGGTCAGACGACCTGAGCAAGGTTGCAGGAAAACGCTGGATCGGTCGCCGCTTCCGATCGGTCGTTTTGGAAATCCTTGGGGGAGGCCTATGTCCAGCAGTGGACTTCCTGTGGCTGATATGAAGATGATAAATGATGATACAAACTTGTGACCGCCGATTATACACCTATGAGACAACTATATTAATACACCTATGAGAGGTTGACTTTTTTCGTCTTAGGGTTCCGTACCCAAAGGGTGGCAACGGGACGCTCTTACTGAGACTCTACTAACTGTCCATCTGTCTGGGCACAGCCTAGGGCTCTAACTCTTGAACCGTAATAGCTAGACACTTGAAATTTTTACCGATAATGTATTACTATGGCCTCTATAACAACAAATACTTAAAATAAGGTAAAGTTAAAAATTAAAGGGTCGTCATACAATAAACGGGGTTTTTCAGCGTTTTAATACATTGTACGGAGGTACGGAACCCTTCATATACGATTCTAACTCGCACTTGACCAGTTTTTAAGGTTCCGTAGCCAAATGGCAAAAAACGGAACTCTTATCTACTCGTCATGTCTGTCTGCCGTATGTGTTCTTTTTTTTAATACTGGATATGGTCCAGTTTTCTAGTACCTCTAACGTAATCGGAGACTATTTCTACATATGTCTATTTCTTTTCGGTATTAACTTTCTTATGCTCGCACTTTCCTATCAATACCTTACATGCATGCTCATTCTTACTACTCTTCACGGGTGGGATGCCCGTCTATCCACATTTTTTTATTTTTATTATCTTATTCTACTGCGGTTTACATTATTTTTATTTGCAATTGTTTTGTTATGCTTATCAGTAATATTTATTTATATTATGTAAACATCCTTTTTTACCTTATTTTTATTTTTACTCTGCGATATTAATGCAGTAGTCTTAAAAAAATATTTCTATCATTACTATTCATTATGTCTTTTATGTTGTCTTTCGTCAGTTTCGTATTTAGTCTTTGTTCTATTTCATAGCGTCGTTTAACATATATTGGGCATTTTAGCAGTATATGTGGGACTGTTTCCTCCTCTTCTGGGTCGCAGATACATGATGGGTTCCCCTTGCACTTAAATCGATGTAAGTACTGTGAGAACCCACCATGTCCAGTCATTACTTGGGTCAGTGTACTGCAGGGCTCGATCTTCCTCATAATCCTGTACGCCACCAGTGCGTCTGGGAAAAATAGTTTCGTAATAGAAGCAGTGTCCCCGGAAATGTATCTCCGGTTCCATTCATCAAGAGTAACCGTTTGAAGGCTTCTCTTGATGAATGAGACCGGACACTTATCATAGTCCGGTTTTTTATTGGAGTTTTCAGCGGCTTCCTTCGCTAATTGGTCTATCTCTCTGCATTGGATAAAGGCCTGCATGTGCCTTTATCCAATGCAGGGTGATTGTTTTGCCTTGTAGTTGCGAGGCCTGGATGTTTTTTCTTGTTTCCACTGCCAAGGGATGGAGGCACTGGTGGTTGGCGACGGTTTGTAGAGCAGCCATAGAATCGCTGAAAACTCCAAAGGTTCCCGCTTTATTTTCCCTGACTTCCCTCACCGCTCTGCTAAGAGCCAAGAGTTCCGGTTGATAGACCGTGCAGTAGCTTGACAGAGTAAATTTACGGGCTTTGGTCTCCGCGGCATTTTTCCATATTGTTAGCGCTGCTCCAACTCTGTCTCCTGTTTTGCTTCCGTCTGTGTATATTTGCACTTCATAGTCGTTATGTGCATTGACTTCATCTTGGTTTGTCAGGCGTACTATCTTCCACTCTTTGTGCTCCGCGGGGTGGGGTGCCTCGGCAGCTGGCGTCATTTGCTCCACCTCCCGATCAGCTAGCCCCGGCTGGGGTACCCCACTCTTGGCCTCGTACAGCGATGCTGCTTCTCGGACCCTGAGGTCAAGAGGGGGTATCCCCGCCAGAACCAGGGCCGAGTTTAGCGAGAGGGTGTGGTATGCCTTGCATATTTTTTGTGACAGACAGACAGTTTTATTGCAGTAGACCCCCTTTAACTCTAGGCTTTTAAGGAGCGGGTCAATCAAAACGTTCCATAGAGTCGGCCCCCCAACTGAACCCTCTACACATCCTTTGTTAGTTTCAGTTCCATACTCCTCGCCAGCCTCAGATTCAGTGGACAGTTTTCCTCGGCGAGGCGAATTCGGATTGCTGGCCACCAGGCGTTGTCGAAGGCTCCCTCTATATCCAACGATACCAAAGTTACTATTTTCTTTTCGTCAAGTTTACGAGTAGTACGAATATGTTGCATCATGATATAGAGTCCTCGGTACCCCTTTGTGGCATGAACCCGAATTGTTTGGGGCTCGTTTTTGGGATCAGGTAATGTTTTAACCGAGACACCAACATTTTCTCATATATTTTTCTCATGCATGGGAAGAAGCCCTATTCCTCTGTATGATTTTGGGTCCGCATAGTTTTCTTTACCCGACTTTTTCAAAACGATGACCGTTGCCTCCTTCCAAGCTTTAGGAAAATGGTTGAGCTCTAGCCATTTATTTAGAAGTGCCAAAAGTACTTCTAGGTTGCTGCTAATGGCATGGCGACATATATCGGCCGTAAAGCCATCCGGGTGCTTTTTTTGGCGTTAAAAGACTCGCTTGACCACATTAGTTCCGACATTGTGAATGGTGGCTCGCAAGAATTTTCTTGTTCGCCGTCATTCACTAGATCCGCTTTCAATCTGACTTGACTGTGATACAGAGTCCCTCGGATAGAAGGTGTCTGACAGCAGCTTCACCGAGTCTTTAGCATTCAGTATTCTTCCGTCTTTCTCCAACATTCGGTCTTCTTCCCTTTTAGTCACTCTGCCAATAACCCTATAAATCCCGTCCCATATACTCTCCTTATCCTGTTTTTGACAGAAGTCTTTCCAGCTCTGCATTTGTGCTTTCGCTGCTTTTAATTCATATTCTTGTTTGCATTTCAGGTACTCTTCGATGACCTTCGACCTTCGGGGTGCTGCTGCGCATCGTATTCGGCGTTTCCTAGTTGCGACTTCGCATTTCATCGCTGCAAGTTCCTCAGACCACCACGGCTGTCTGCCGTATGTTACTTTGTAGATACTCTTGTGTATTCTGTGATGTTACAGCCACTTTTTTCTGAAACTATATGAACTATACTGTTGAACTTGGTAAGTAGATGTATTCTGTGAACCACATTAAGATTTTCACACAAAAATAGAAAAAAAAAACAATAAATTTTGGGGGTTCCCCATACTTGAACTGAAACTCAAGATTTACACACTGTAGGTTTAAATTATGGTAAGTGTTTCTAGTTTCAAGCACTTCAGTTTTTGCACTATTTCCGAAATTATCTCATTTCAGCACCACCTGTAGGTTGACTGGTAGAAAAGACCAACGGCCTTATGTTCGCCTGTTACAATTATCTGAAATAAAGTTAAATAAATAAATAAAAACTGTTACAGAATGTAAATACTTTTATGCAATATGTTTTGTTTATGAGTATACAAACTTCCGAAAGTTGAAAGCTAAAGAAATAAGGGTTACCTACGTAGTTAAATGTACTTGTACATGTTCTGAAAGAAATCGGGGCACGTCTCGGCTGCGTAACAGCTGCTGTGTTTCAGGACTGAAAGTAATTTTTTGCTGCAAGTGTGTTAGTAATAAAGTAACCCTTACTTGACAGGGTATAACTTAAATCAGAAGGAATTTATCAAGTCGAAGAGAGGTCTGTCAGAATGTACTGCACACATAAAAAGAGTAACTTTTATTATAATATATTTATTCAAGAAACATTATTTGATACCACAGGTTGGTGATCACAGTAGATGGTATATCTTTGAATAGAGGACGCTGCTGTTCGATCTATGCTACTTATGCCTCCCGTAGTCGCCTCTTACGACGTGTGAGGGGGAAGGGGTGGTGTACATAAAACATCTTTTCATGATAAAAATTAAACTAAAACTAAACTAATATTAAAAACCTAAAAATAATAATATTGTTCTTACTGTGTTTAAAATAAATATTATTAATTATATAAAAAAAAGTAAAAAAATCTAAGTTATACAGCCATGACATTAAAATCTAAATAAATTAAAAATCAAAATTTTGTTCATATGGCGTAGTTCCAAGAACACTGGCTGCATTCCCGCGCTGAATGGCTAGTGCAATTTTCTGCGCGAGATATGAGCCAGCCGTTCGTCGATGTCACAAGTGGCATCGACGAACCGAGAAGTAATTTTTTAATTTTTTGTTTTGTACCTGGACTCCAATTGGATCTACTGAAAAAAAATTCTCACTATATCCATAATGGATCTGGTCAATGGATCTACTGAAAATGATCGAAAGTATCAACGCCAAGCGGAAAAAAAATATTCATTATAAAGAGATGAATATTTGCGCCACTTATTTATTTATGGGAACTAATTTTTTGAGCTGTTATGAGAGTTATTATGATCAGTCGGAAAACATATTGAGCAGTTATTTAATTTACTTGCGGTTGATTAATTATTGCGACAGTAAAACATGAACAGTAATAAAAAATCAATAAGTCGGTTATTTTATCATATTATTAGTTCTATTCATTTTACTAGGTTAGGGAAAACCTATAGGTTAGGTTAGCTTAGTACTGCGACCAACACACGCTAGGTCGGTTTTATCCATTTTACTAGGTTAGGGAAACCTATTGCACCGCTCGTGCAATTTTTTTTACCACCCATTTAATTATTTTCCTGCTCAATTATATATACACTGATCCAGTTCATTATTTTTTATTACTCATTTTTGTTTACTTTACTGCTTAGTTTTAACTGCTGAACTAGTTATTAAACATGCCATTTATAATTTTTAACTTACCAAAACTGCTATTTACAACTGCCTCTTTAAATCAGTGCCTTTATTTATTTATTTATTTTACTCTTATGTGTCTTATGATATGTTACAGGTGAGGTGCAATATTTCAAAGGAGATATACAAATAAAATATTATGGATACAAATAATATAATACATACTTAGACATATAAAAAAAATATAGCACTTAGCGTCTTCTGCGGCCGCGGCCGCGGCTCCAGCCAGCCCTCGAAGCTGTCGCCCCGAAAATTATTGTAATTACATACTTTCAAACTATTATTACTACGTTTAAAAGCCAGGGTCTTATGGGACACAATGACGATTTTTGGCATGGATAATGAAGTAGTTTGCCATGCCTTCGACGATTTAAAACTTAATTTGCTACATACAAATTGTATAAAACCTAATGCTAATAGCATTTTCTAATAATCTAACTTCGAGAAAAAAAACTCATACAAATGGAGACAGCATTGATAGAGTAGAGTTTGTTCTAAAACTATTAGAGTACTTAGAGCTGGTAGAGTAATATACTGTTTACCTTACCAGTATAGAGCAGGCTTCTACTGTAAGTAAAAAAATCGAGTCGGGCTACCACCATTAGTATTTTTCGTATGAATTCGATGATATTATTTATTTATTTATTTTTATTTATTACTAACATATTACAATTATGTACAACAGAATATTTACATGACATTTCATCACAAACCTCAGTGGTTTATATTTCTATAAACCACTGAGGTTTGTGATGAAATGCCTAATGAGTTTACATACAAAAATTTAAACGCATCCTCGTACTCAAAAAAATTTACAAACGCCTGCCAAACCTACCCTATTTATAACAAACTATACAAGTATAAAAATGATATAATAGGTAGATGACTGCGGAGTTGAAATACTGGATTTTCGCGTTCGCTGCTCGGCATCCAACATGGTTCGAGTTGGTGTCACTTTTCTGCATTTCATTCTTTTTACTTCGATAAGCACGACACCTTTCTACATTGGTGGTCAATTTTCGTTGATCGTAACTGGGATTTAGCCTTTAAGTTTTAATTAGTTTTGTCCTTCTGAGTTTCAGTCTCGGCATTTCTGCGTGCTATGTTTTAAATATATCAATATCTAATTGAAATCTTTAAGTTTCAATTTCAGTTCTGTCAAATATAGATTTATTTCGTTCAAATCCAACCAGTAGTTGTGATGCTATCGCGACTTGTAGTAATCGGCGCCAGCGCGAAACCTCATTTTCTCACTTCCGCGGTCTATGACGTCATCGCAGGGAGTGAAAGGAGGGTCAAACATATTTATGTATTGGCGCCACATGGATCTTTATAAAGATACAACTGTTATTTTTGTAACTTTAAACTTTAGGAGCCAAAAGTGGCCATTTTTCGCAAATGTGCGAAGAAAAACTTTACGTTCTCACTTAAAACTGATAGATAGATAGATAAAATGTTTATTTGAAAGATCAACACACAGTTTACAGACTTCATAAAATAATAACATATCAACTACTAACTGTAAACAGTCTTCTTCGTCTAAGCGCGTTCTCGGTTGCATCCTCAGTGGTGCTGCTTCGGAGCCCGGGGTACGCTTTCCCACTTTTTCTTCTCTAAATATAACATGTATGTCAATGGTCACCCAAGGATGCCAAAGACCTTGCAAAATGAAGAAGAAATAGCCGGAACAGTTTAAATGATTTGGCTATAGTTTTACGACCGGCCGCCTGCCTGACTGAATGCAATTGTAGCACGAAATGTTTGTGCTAAGTCCTTTAGTCACCTCTTACGACATCCACAGGAAGAGATGGAGTGCTCCTATTCCAACCTGGAACCACACGGGGTTTAAAACTGTAAACAGTAGTTCATAAAATATTTTGAGGGGTTATCTAGGGCTTGGTAGAGACAAAATTTTATATGATATCTTGTTTGTTTGTTTGTTTATAAAGCTTTATTGTACACAAAAAAGAATCAGATACAAAAATAGAAAAGTAAACATATAACGGCGGACTTATCTCGTATAGGGATCTCTTCCAGTCAACCGGCCAGTAATTGAGAGGAATGTTTACTTAATATGCGTTTGGGGAAAAGTGGTTGGTACTAAAATAGAATATAAAAAAGTGAACAATATACATATAAAAATATAAACTTACACATATACAAGCAAAAATAAACTTACATTTAAGTATATATAAACCTACATATAATATAAACTAAGAAAGAAAGCTCAGAGAAACTCACGAATCCTGAAAGGAATTCAAAATGTTGTTTTTAAAGGAATCTAAGGATGATGCCATTTTAGTTTCCGAAGGGAGCGAATTCCATAGGTGTACTGCCATCACAGAGAAGGATTCGGAATAAGAGTGCGAAGAATGAGGAGGAATATTAAGACGAAGACTGTCAGCGGAGCAGAGACGGCTGTCAATTTGCTGAAAGGAAAACTTTTCACTAAGGTAATTAGGACAGGAAGAATTGAAGAGAACATTGAAAAGAAGAGAGAGAATGTGGTAGTTACGACGGTTTCTGATAGGTAACCAGTTAAGTTTCTCATGATATATGATCGTATTTTCGAAGATCATAGACGTATCTGATGCACACGTTTTGCAGGCGTTCCAGTTTATCTAACAGTTCCTCTGTAGGAAGTAATATCTTCGTTCCCTTTCAAATAATTTATTTTAAATGGGGGAGCACTGGACTCCGGAAAATTAGACAATATGACCTTAAGAGATAGAGCCCTGTGACAGACGAACAGACAGCGGAGTCTCAGTAATAGAGTCCTGTTGGCACCCTTTGGTACGGAACACTTCAAAAGCGCGTAAAAAAATTTTTAGAGTAAATCTGTTAGGCCGTGTGTATTATATATTTGTCTACGAAGTCGTATGAAAGACAAGCTATTTCATCAAACTTCTACTAGTGTATATCAAAAATGTGTAAGACTAAAATAAAATATCATGATTGATTCTCTTTCACAGACTTAGCAATTTTTTTACTGTTTTATATCTATACTCACAATATCTGTTGCCAACCGCAATATTTTCTCAAGAGCACTTTGTACGAACTGAGTGCCTTGTCAAAACTTGTACGCCATGCATTCCTTTTTGATTTATGACCCCGATATGTCAATTTAACGTCAGCCCACATGATTTATATGGTCATTTACACAACCTTAGATCGTGCGAGATGAAGTTAAATAAGTATTTTGCTTAACCCTACCGTCATGTTATGTTTCTTCTGGCCCCGATAGAAAAAAAGATTTTATGTGATTTATGGCTGTGTTTTTTGGAGTTTCGAGGTCTCTAGACGAACTTTTTATAGTTTCGATATGTCTGTTTGTCCATCAGCGGCTTAGCTAAGAGACTGATAGTATTAGAAAGATCTTGTGTAGACCGATTACTTCCAAAAACATAAAAAAACTTAAAAATAATTTAGATAACAAATTATTATCAGTGGTATATACAGGAAATAATCCTGACGACCATTATAATAAACTATTTAGTACTGTTTCCTCTAAGTATTCTAAAACATTGAAACAAAAAAGAGTAGTAGTTCATAGTAAATCACAGTTTAGTGAATGGGCTACTACCGGTATCTACATAAGTAGAAACAGGTTATATGATCTATATGCCCAAAAACAATATAACTTTAATCCTTCTTTTATAGAAAATGTTAGAAATTATTCTAAAATATTTAAAAAAGTTTGTAGACGAGCCAAGTCAAATAGTATTAGCAAAAAAATAAATAATGCTCCTAATAAAATTAAAGAAACATGGAGTGTCATAAATAAGGAAACAGGTAAAAATAAAACTAAAGAAAATATTTGCCGAATCAAATGTAGTGGTAAAAATACTTCAAAAACTGAAGAAATAGTAAATATATTTGATGATTATTTTACTAACATTCCTTTGGAACTCACTTCTAATGTGAGTTCTAGCGCCCAGCGTGCTGAGGCTTTGCTTAAGAGTAATGTTAGCCCTTGTGATTCTAAATTTAATTTTAAGCATGTTAGCCCTAGCGATATAATAGATGTTTTTAAACAGTTAAATTTAAAAAAATCAGAAGGTCACTGGGGCATGTCAGTAGCCGTAGTAAGTCATATTATACACATAATTGCTGCCGATTTAGCTTTTATATTTAACGAATGTATTGATGAAGGCATATTTCCTAACTTAATGAAATGTAGTAAACTAATCCCCTTATTCAAAAAAGGAGAAAAAACAGACCCTGGCAGCTACAGACCTATCTCTATTCTGCCAGTTTTGAGTAAGGTGTTCGAAAAGATAATGCTCAATCAAATGCTACTTCACTTTAAGACCAATAATCTTTTCCATAGCCAACAATACGGCTTTACTGCTGGAAAATCGACCACCGATGCAGGAGTAGCACTTATCACTAATATCTACGACGCGTGGGAAAACAGAAATGATGCAATTGGATCATTTTGCGATCTTTCTAAAGCATTTGATTGCGTTGATCATCAAACACTTTCGCTCAAATTTCGTCAATACGGTTTTGATGATAAGTCAATTAAATTAATAGAATCTTACTTAACAGATAGGCTTCAAACTGTTGATATAAACGGCGTAAAATCACACGGGTCTAATGTGAAAATGGGCGTACCCCAAGGTTCAATTCTAGGACTGTTCTTTTTCTTAGTTTATGTCAATGACTTGCCTTACATGGTTGAGAAAGAGGCTGACATGGTGCTGTTTGCTGATGACACCTCGCTAATATTTAAAATAGATCGACATAACAGTGATGCTAGCGCGGTGAACAGCACCTTATCTTTAATTTCTGATTGGTTTTCGGCCAATAACCTCATGTTAAATGCGAACAAGACCCAATGCATTCGATTCTCTCTTCCTAATGTGAATCAAGCCTGCGTTGACATACTAATTAATGGTCAGAAACTCGATCTGGTTGAAAGTACTACCTTTTTAGGAATCACAATTGATTCGAAACTTCAATGGGGCGCTCATATAACTAAACTTTCTAATAGGCTTAGCTCTGCGGCTTACGCTGTTAGAAGAATAAGACAATTGACAGATGTAGCAACTGCTAGACAAGTGTACTTTAGTTACTTTCACAGTCTAATGCCTTACGGGATACTTCTATGGGGGAGTGCAGCAGACATTCAGACTATTTTTCTTTTATAAAAAAGAGCAATTCGTGCTATTTACGGTTTAGGATCGAGAGACTCACTGAGTAAGAGATACTTACTTTTGCATCACAATTCATATTTGAAAATATAATGTTTGTAAGGAAAAATATTTCCATGTTCAATAAAGGAAGTGATTTTACAGATAGAAATTTACGTAATAAGAATGACTTAGTTAGCCCGTATTACAAGCTGAATACAGTCAGTAAGTCTTTTATGGGGAAGTGTATATTTTTTTATAATAAATTGTCAGAATCGGTCCTTGATATGCCAGACAGAAAATTCAAAGCTTATGTAAAGAAAGTACTTTGTGAGAAGGCTTATTATAGGACCGATGACTATCTTAAAGACAAAAAGGTCTGGCTTGAGCTTGGCGCGGGTCCCTCTTAAAGGTTTGTATACTTAGACATGAATTAATTTAGGTACATTGGTACATACTAAATTTACAAATTGACATTATTTTAAATTTCGTAATTCTTATAATTCAATTTAATTATGACATAATAAACAATGTAATCTCTGTCCATCTATATAACTAATTTTAAGTTTTTAGTTTGTTAGTTGACGTCTTTGGAGAAAACGTGCAGTGCAGTTTGTTGCCGCTTCTTCTGCACTTGCGCCTAGGAAGCGGCGTAAACTTAGCTTTAAGTAACGATTTGACGTCAACATTCGTGCAAAACAAAACAAAGTGACTATTATTAAGAGATATTATAAATATCCTATGATAATAAAGATATTTTGAATTTGAATTTGAATTTAGAAAGCTGTAATTTTGGATAGGTATAGGTATCGACAGACGTGCCAGAAGACTCGTTGGTGATGAGTTGCTTACGGCAGGACGGCTCCACAGCCTCGAACATCGCCGACTGGTAGCAAGTCTGTGTGTCTTCTACAGGTTGCACTTCGGGGAGTGTGCGCAGGAATTACATAATTTAATTCCCCCTGCACCATTCCACCATCGAATGGAACGGATTCCACCCATTTGTGGTCGATATTCCTCCTCATCGTACCTCTCGATTCGCCTCCTCCTTCATTGTGCGAACCGCTAAGGTGTGGAATTCCCTCCCTGCGTCGATGTTTCCCCATACATATAATTTAGGGATTTTCAAGGCAAGAGTGAACAGGCGTTTTTTGAGTCTGCGTGATACACCTTAGACCTCATCTTAGCTTCCCATCAGGCTAGATAGAGGTCAAACGCACTCAAATTTCTAATAAAAAAATAAAAAAAAAATTTATTACGTATGCTGACGGTGAAAGTGAAAAGCTGAAAGTGGTAAAGTAAAATGTTGATAATAAAAAGAAAAAATACGCGAGTAAAATATCATGATCTTTTTTATATACCCCATAGTGAGAAGTATCGTTAGATAGGTGTTTTGAAACCATTAAGGGTTTGCGAAGACTACTTTCCGTTTACTAATTCTTGTTTAAGTATAGCACCCCTCCCGCCCTCTAAAAGCTACAATGTTAGCTTGAAAAATCTACTAAAAACGTAACATAAAATAATTTAAAGGGCTATCTAGTGCATGACGAAGAGCAATATGGAAATATAAATATATATATCACCATGTTTACGAGTTAACAATTTATTTCACACTTCAAGGCCATTTGCTTATATATTCACCTTAAACAAACGCTTGATGGCGTTCAAGACCCACAGCTTTACGTGCCTTCCAAAGCACAAAACCATCTTTCTTTTTGAATAATCAGGTGATTCAAACCTGCAATATCCTAACCAGACTGGAAACAACTTTCCACAAAGTATGCTTGACCACTGGAACACGGAGGTAGTCAATAAAAGCTTTCATTTGTCATTTAACGTTTCATTTATTTTCCCCACTTTATTTCGTATCGTACCGCCTGTTCAGTGTACATAAATAAAAACCCTATTTCCATAAAGCAAAAATAGGATGAATATAATCCATTAGGAAATTTCGACAGCACCGATGTGCGTAAAAGAAACATATGTGTGTAAAGCCAAACAGTATTTTCCATTAGTGTCATAAAAAGGTAATGCAACGAAATAACCGCGAGCCGGGCCCATATCCCCGTGTGATAATGCGCAGTAACATTTTATAAGGGATCCAAATGTGAGCAGATGGCAATGGAACAATGAGAATCGCTGTAGTACTTCCCCGCAATCCGGTGTTACGTTTTATGTAAACAATCCCAAATGATTTCGCTCAATTTACTTACTTAAAAAGGGCTTATTTGACTGCCTCTGTGGTCCAGTAGACAAGGCGTTTGCCTTGTGATCCGGAGGTAGTGGTTCAATTGATTCAATTTCCAAGGGAATAGGATATTGCAGGCTTGAATCACCTGATTATCTGAAAAGAAAGACGATTCCGTGCTTCGGAAGGAACGTAAAGCTGTGTGTCCCGAAACTCCCGAATGCCATCAAGCGTTTGTTTAATCTTTTTTTCAGACGGCAGTCGATCGGTGTAAAAACCAGGTACCTTATCACATCACCTAGGTTAGGTAGCGGACCCCGGGTTCTGTAACAGCTTCGGATGCAATCGGGCATACGCTCGGATGATGATTTTTATCCGATCTCTAGTTATAATCATCGTCTCCAAGCAGTTATCCGCCGGGTTTTTAATGTGACCCAAATTTATTATTTATTTATTTCATCATCATCATCATTGGCAGCCTTCTATATCCCACTGTTGGGAATAAGCCTCCCTCAATGTATGCCAACCAATTTATTTATTTATCTAAACTTTATCGAACACATACAAATGTATCAAGTACAACACGTGGACTTAATGCTAAATTCATTCTCTAACAGTCAAACCTTTGGGTTGATTGGAGAATTTGGGTTTAAAACATAAGAAAAACAAAACGAAACAAAATTTAAACTTAAGAATAAAAAAAAGAAACATACTTAGTGTAAATATTATATTAATACTAGCTGTGCCGCGACTTCGTTCGCGTGGTTGTCGGAACGTAATGTTATATAGCCTAAAGCCTTCCTCTATAAATGGATCACCCAACAAAAAAATATTTTTTTAAATCAGACCATTAGTTCCTGAGATTAGCGCGTTTAAACAAACAAACAAACTCTTCCGCTTTATAATATTAGTATAGATATACCTATATATGAAATACATATTTAGTCCTTCTAATCAAATCAATATATAGTATTATATTGCTTTTTCCAAGTGGCATTTATCAGTCATAAAATGTAATAAGTCTAAATCCTTCGTCAAAGCCTTCACTACCAATAGGTGCCGGAGCTTTAGAAAATGCTTCGCTTGTTTTTCCATATAACATACGAATAAAATTAAGAGCGGATCAAAGGATTTGTCCGTATAAAAGCTAGTTGGTCCATTGGGCTGGGTTGGGACCTCAATGGTTTAGATTTTGTACAGGCCAAACTAACTTAAGTAGGATCATCATTAGTTCTTTTTTGAGTCTCCATTGCAGGAGCACGACCCTCTATGTACTAGCTAGAGCAGTTAGAGAATTTGGCCTACACTCTCCATGCTGGTCAGACGGGTTGGAGAGGTCTCACTGATGTTTATCAGCTTTGTTCAGCTTGTGTTTCCTAAGTCGCCTTACGACATACACGAGAAGACTTAGAGTGGTCTTACTCTACTCTGTCGGAAACCACACGGCTAATAAGTAGGAAGTAAAATTATAATTCGAGCTTCAAATTGAAAATGGTAGATTTGCATTTGCAAATATCTCGCATTAAGTTCTTCTTCTAAGCGAATTCCTGGTTACATCCTCAGCTGTGCTGCTTCGGAGCCCGGGGTACGCTTTCCCGCTTTTTCTTTTCCAAATATAATATGCAAAAATAATATAATATGCATGTCAATGGTCACCCGAGGATGCTAAAGACCTTTTAAAATGGAGAAGAAATAGGAACACTTTCAATGATTTGGCCATAGGTAGTTTTAGAAACAACTCGCATTAGGTTACTGTTGGCAAACGTTTTCATGAAAAAAAGTTTGCTGGACCTATTTTAGTTAAATATGTTGTCTCGTTCTTTTATTGTCAAATATTGAACAAGGGATAAGGACAAGACATTATAATTGAAAAAGGTTTGGGACACGTTTGTTATTTTTATAAAAACGAGGGTTTGTTCGAGCTATTTTATGCCACTTGTCACTCATCGGATCGGATGTGAACTAAAAAATATTTTTAGCTCATCAAGAAGATTTATTAAAAAATATTGTATAGGTACGTATTTTATCTTTTTTCAGACTAGCAAATTCCGCATGACGTCACGACCAAGTACGATTTTCACTTGACGGTGACGTCAATCACTCCCTCTCTGAAACTTCGACGCGCTGTATCTTTGTGAATTTTTACTACTTCACTAAACGGAAAAATATGGGTCCATTATTTTTGGATAATCTAACTGACGACGGTCTAAATAAAAAACAATTTTTCGGATCCAGTTCACATCACTATTGTCGACCATGCCCGGGAATACGGCATGCGAAAGCGCGAGGTAATTCGTACTTAGCCGGGGTGCCCGGGGTCATCGAGCTTCGAGCAGTTGACTCGATAGCTCGCAGCTTGAAACTCCAGACTAGTGACCAGTCTAAACTCTCAATGTAACTATTTTATTAAAACTAACGTAAGTAAACTCCATAATGAATTAATTTAAACGGGTTGACTCACACGATACCTATTAAAGCGGGCAGCGACGCGTAAGGCAGTGTTCAGTGCTGAGCGGACAGCGACACGACAGTATAATAAAGAGTACTAGCGACAAGTCGGGTTTTGACACTCGCCCTGAAGATGATCGTCTAATCGATCGAAACCTGGTCGGCCTTTTCCGACATCTCAGTGTAACCTCCCTTAGATGTATGTTACACGCTCAGTTTGGCATCAGTTCAGTCCATCAGTCTGATCAGAATGATCGTCTAACCCACGGAATGACAGACTGATGGTTTGGACTGATGAAAATTATAATTTTGTCAGTCTGTTTTGAATGATGAAAGACTAATGAGAGACTGATCGCGTAACCCGCTCGTATCATTCTTGCGTCAGTCACCGTACTTTACTACACACCGTACACCAAGGTACATAAGGTACATTATAGCTCTTTGCCGTACACCGCGTACACGTACTTTTTATCAGTCTGCTATCAGTCTAGATTGACCGTGTAACTATGAAAATCATCCATCATTCTGGCGTCAGTCAAGTCAATCCAGACTGATAGACTAAACTGATGCCAAGCTGAGCGTGTAACCTTGCTCTTATAGTAAACAGCGCTGACTATAAAAAGTATAAGCAATGAATTAAATAATTTAAAATTTGATTTATATCCTCTAGTAGCGAATAGAGGCGTCAAATTTAAGCCAGTTACGTTCCGGGAAATGCCAAAAACAACAAAATCCAAGCGGGCCAACCCTGGGGGCTTACTCAGAACGTGATTCGGATACGGCGGACATAATATCCAGTTTAAGTCCCAACTCAAAGATCCATCCAGAATGGCAATTAGCTACCCGCTTCACGAAACGTCACAAAAATAATACTTTCAATTACAAACGTATAAGTTATCGTTTATTTTTTTAAAGCGAAATCGTTTACAAGGTTTGAATGTTTAATTCTTGGAATGCGTAAAAATATCGCTTCGTAAATAAGACTTCGAAAATTCTAAAGAATAAATAATGAAAAGTGAGATTTGCTTAGCTTTTATATTTTAATCTTGGTTTCGAAAATATAAAACCAAAAAGTTCCAATCATATTTCCCGGAAGCGAAAGTGAGCTAGAGTGTCGTTGTCCGGACGTCAGCGTCGACATTTAGCCGATGGTAAATGTTGTTTTATAAAAAATAATTACTAAGAGTCAGTTCACACCGAGACACGCACACGACACGACGCTACGCGATTTGGCGTGCACTGTTGAAGAAATATAGATCTTCGCGCAGCGGCCTGTCACTGAAATTAGTACTTATATTTTTTGGTGAAGTAAACAAGCTATATATTGCGATAAAAGTGCACGCCATGTCGCGTCGCATCGCGTCTCGGTATGAACTATGAACTGACCCTTATGAGTACCTACAGGTTTTTTGGTATTGCACCCTATAGCCTGTGCCATAGCAATATTGAAATGTGGAATCAGAATTATTAATAGAACATAAAACCGCAAGAAAAACACTGATTTGTTTTCTCCTAATTTATAATAAATGGTGAACCTAAACATTACTATACGCGCGGCTGTTAATCAGTGTATTTTGTTTATAAGTGTGTAAACTGTATTTACATGCTTTTATAGTAATATGCTATAATGCTTCCTTGTTATTTGAAGTCCTTTACCGAAATGAATAAAGGAAACGTGCATTATGGGTAGAAATGTATTTATTTATTTACATTGTAATTTGTAACGATGGTTACATAGGCAAACTGAAGTAAAGTGTACTTAATTTACATAAGTGGGTACTCATTTTTATTTTATCATGGTCAACATAAAATTGCTGTTGTGGCCGCAGATAAACAATTTTCCATTACGTCTTAACATGAAACACCTAAATTATGAAAAGTGTATCATAAATATTTTTATACAACGTGGTATGTCCCTTCCACGTTGTATATAACACGGATCAATTATATATAAAAACCTTTAATTCCTGCCGTACCTACTTCAAAAGGCACGTAAAGCCGTTGGTCCCAGTTGTCATTATTGTATCGCAGTCGTCAAACTATGTCAGATGCGGTTCGGCAGTTTGAAAAATCTGACACCAGTGTTGGCCACTTACACACACGAAAAGCAAACAATAATTATTAATATATCAGCATGATGAAGAAAACCTTTTATTTCTAAAACAGGAATACGAGTACGTACAGATGTGCTCGCACCATTTTCCTGGGAAAAGAACAATGTAAGAGCTCTTACAGACAAACAGCAGAACGCTTGCACTTCGGAGTGCAATTTTTTAAACGCTGAGTCACTAAACTAATGTTTTTTTTCCATACTTGTAAAAAACCGTTCGTATAGTGACTTCGCGTTTTAACAAAAATGCCCCCAGCGACGATCGACGACCTGTGTCGTGCGGCTTTCGGCTTTTTGCGAACAGTGTGACAAAAAATACTGAATATCATTAGGGTCCATCTCGTCTATCAGCACGGAACAGCACTTTCCTATACTGCTATTATTTTCTGTCGCTCAGAACCGTCATTTGCCAGAGCGAGAGAGAGCGACTGAACGCTTCAGCACCGGCCGTACTGCAAGGATAGCAGCATAGGAAAGTGCTGTTCCGTGCTGATAGATGAGATCCAAACCTTAGACGATGCGGCTAGCAACCCATCACTAATCTGATACCCTATTTTCTACCTTCACACCCACCATCACGCCAAACGTGGCCTTTGGATCTTGCGGATTTGGGTTCTGTGTGCCCCTTTAGGGATACAGATATACATGTCTGCAAAAACTGATTTTCCGCAGTCGCGTGACCGCGAGCTATCGCGTAACAGTCGATGAATGTCGCGCGACGTTCACCGACTGTTGCCCGATTGCGAACTATCGCGTAACGGTTGCTGAAAATCATTTGAGGATGCGGCTAGCAACCCATCACTATTCTGATTGCCCCTGTTTCTACCTTCACACCCACCATCACGCTTAATGTGGCCTTTGGATCTTGTGGATTTGGGTTCTGTCTGTCCCGTTAGGGATAAAGATGTATCTGCAAAAACAGATTATCCGCAGTCGGCGCGACTGCGAACTATCGCGCGATCTCTAATTGTCACGCGACGGTCGGCGACGCTTGACAGTTGGCGACCGTCGCACGAGGGCTTGGACACAGTCAGAACGGAACAGCATTTTCGTATGCTGCTATCCTTTTCTGTCGCTCAGAACTGTTATTTGCAGCATCACCGATTCGCTCTCTCACGCTCTAGCAAATGACGGTTCAGAGCGACATAAAAGGATAGCAGCATAGAAAAATGCTGTTCCGTGCTGACAGATGTGTCCCAACCCCACGGTATACCGACCCGGGGTTACCAGCAGGCACGCTGTCGCTCGTGTGCCTGAGCCCTAACAGCGCCGAGGCTGTCTATACAAATGGCAGGATTTGAATGATCGCTGAGCGACTGCCGCCTGCCTTGGCGCCATTTCCTGCCATATTTCAACTATAAAGCTTGTGATATATTGGACGTCAGGTGAAATATCCCTTTCCTTACATGTCGTTTTACAAAGCCGATGTTATAAATAAATTATGAAAGAAAATTGGTAACCTCTATGTAACGTATACCGAGGCAGCCGCTTTTATGATTTTTTGTATAAGTAATACGTGGTCGTTTTACGGCAATGTCAATAGATACTTTATTTATGCGGATTGTTGCAGTAAGCAAAATAATACTTTAGTTGAGACCGGCTCATCCAAAGAAAAGCAATTCGGGGATTCGGTCACATGGCAATTAATGGTTTATATATAACATATTTGCGCGTCATATAAAACGTGGAAGGGACATACTTACCCGTAATAAATCGATAGTGGTTCGATACTAGATCATTATAGTATAATGAAATTAAAATAACAGCCAAAGAACAAAAAAAATACTTAGCATTTCCATAAAAAAGTGTGCAGCCGCTCGGGCAATTTGTATGGGAATGTAATTTTTTTTTGATGGATGTCGTAGAAGGCGACTTAGGAAACACAAGCTAAACATAGCGACCTCTCCAACCTGTCTGGCCAGCGTGGAGAGTGTAGGCTAAATCCTCTGATTGCTCCGGCTAATATATGGCTCTGGTAGTACAGAGAGGGTCGTGCTCCTGCAGTGGAGACTGAAAAAAGAACTAATGTTGCTGATGATGATGTGTTATCGGTAAAAACCTTAAAGACTTTGTTCAGCGATTACTTTAGTAATAACAAAAGCGAGTAATTTCCAGTAAATCAATGGACCTGCAAAATTTATAAATAATTGTTTCATTTCGCAAAATTTCCCTTTTTATAATGCAGATATCCCGCAGAGAATGGGAGGGTCAGGAGGGTCCCGGGCCCCTTCTCCAGCCTAATGGGGCCGCCGTCGCAAGTCAACAAGCCGAACGTGCCTGGGGTCCCCAATTAACACGTACCTCCCGAAGAAAATAAACATGATTTCGTATACCTTATGTATTGCAAAGTCCGATTGATTTATCCATCTTTTGTAATTTTCTCTGCTTATCCATAGGGTTTTCTCCCAGTCAACCCTATGGTTGAAGAAAATTTACTTAGCATTAAGTCCGCCGTTTGTTTTTACTTTGAACAATAAAAGTTGATAAATAAATAAATAATGCGAGTATCTAAGATTTCATAGCAGTCGGCTGAAAGTTAACTTGTCTATAATAATGTAATGTAAAGCTTAAAAAAGAACTTAGTCATTTATTCCATTTGAAGTCTGATAACTGTGCCTTTATGTGTAAAAAAAAGCGGATGTGTTAAGCTCTTAATACGTTATATACGACTAATTTACGATTTAAAAACAACATATGAACAATTAACGCGCGATTTGAGCGCGGTCATGAGTTTATTTCTAGTAGGACTTCAGAGTTTAGACACAAACAGAAGTTTATTGTTTGCCTATTTTTTTCTACTTTAAACATTTTTGTACTTAATTCATATCGAATTGAAAACAATGTTGGCAGTCCAGCTTAAAAAATAAACTAATATTTTTTTAAATAGCCTATTGTGTCACAAAACAGGCGCATATTATATTATATCGTGATTTTTCAAATAGGTCACTAATCACATTTTAGAAGGATAAATGTAGGTCAGCATTTTTGTATCATTGGTGTTTTTACTTTCTCAGTATTTTTTTTTGGTGAAAAATGACACCAAATAAAAGTTAATACTTGCCTGTTAAATTCTAAATAGGTATATTCATTTAACTAATAAATTAAATATATCTGTTCACTATCCTAACTCGTAGAGCGAGATGAAAAGTAGAGTGTGCCACGCCACTTGGAGTACGGTAATATTTTTACGTCGGGTGATGTGCAGGAATTCCTCGATTCACTTAGATATCAACTGCAGAATCCTTCGCTTCACTTTGGATTCATAAAGTGGCCCCCTCGCGTTAAAAATAATGCTTTACCGCTTTGTAGCACAATCTATTTTTTTTATCCCCGAGCTAAAAAGTAATGTTTAGCGCTCGCATCGTTAGCGTAAAAAGCCACTTCTTGGCCAGGGAAAGTTATAAAATTAACCTCTACACACCTTGGTTGGTGATGAAGAAAGTACTTATTTCCCTCGAGGACAGTTTTCCGCAGTTTGGTCCGCATTTTCTAGACCCGTTTTGTGTGGGGAGCCGGCGCCGGCCTCAGTTCTCGAACCAGCCCAGCTTCTGCATGAAGCAGGCGTCCTAAACGCTTCCGCCATGGTTCTTTGATGCTCCAGGAACCTTCTTCTTATGTGTGCGACACTATCACACACGACACTTGCCAAATTCCCGATGAAGAAAGTATCAGATCATATATTTAGCACTCTCGTCTTTGGCTCGAGTGGCTACTTATTTTCTTATTTTACCGCTATCGGTGTAAATACTTAGACATTATTAACTTAGATAATGTTAAAAACTTATAGACGAATATCGTTTTCGACAAAGCAACACAAAGAGAAGACGAATATTCAGAGAGTTGATTTTCGTTGAGTCGAACATAGTTGAGTGAACAAGTTTCAGCTTTTGGCCGATTGATATGTATTTTACATAGTTTCCTCTCGCCCGCAGAGGCATGCCTTAGGGTATTAAATTATTGCTTTAATCACGCGTGGCCAAGGATGATTCAGGCCGCAGGCAGACTTGGGCAAAATGTAAACTACTTATTACTAATTAGGATAAAATTTTAGTACCTAATCGTAACTACATTATTACAGGAAATAATCGCAACAAGGTATATTTATTATATTTATATATGTGCTTACTACATGATTACTTTTAGTAGCTACTTATTTTATAAAGATTTACTTAAAAATGTGTGCTTATTTATGCTGTTTTATCACACTGATATTACGATTTCGAAAGACAAGACCCTCTTTTGCGAAGCGCATGAGGTAGTGCTTTACTCTCGCCTTACAAAAATCAAGTGATTTTTTTAACTAAATGTGTCTCTATTTATTTTCTATCGCACTTGTACAATAATATTTACACATAAATGTCAAGGAAAAACACTAGCTTCAACACTTATGACATTTTTAAAAGACATTTTGCCTTTTAAATAAATAAAAACAATGTTTAATAAAATCATTTTGTGGACGTCCGTGTGTCGGTATGTATGGAAACTGGCGTGGTCACGATAACTCCCGAAAAACTTATCTGATCAAGTCCATTTTTTTTTATACGCTTCAGTATTATCCAAAACTAAGTCCTTTCGAAGATCACGGTCTAATTCAATGTAGTTTAATCGTAATTATTATTATTAAAATACAGGTGACATATTAAAAATAATTTTGGATGTGAGGTTTGTTAAAAGAGTTAATACCTATGTATGATGAGTACGAATGTGTAACTGGCAAGTAAGAAAAGAAGTAAAAAGAAATTTGAATAAAGAAGGTTGTGATTTTGTTTGTTTTATTAAATATGAAAGACGAATAAATGTAAAAGAAGCGATAAGTTAGTTAATATTTTATTTAATTTGCATTAACTAATTGAGAATGAAAAGAACAATCAGTGGTAACACTTTTCTTGACATTCGTGACGTAGTCTTGTGTCTTTTTCTTGTTTTTGCTTAGTTTTTTTGAGATTTCTCAAAATCTACCGGTCCCAATCGGTTTAAATTCACAGGAAATCTGAGTTGTATAGAACTCTTTGGAAAGCTACTTGTTTGGTTCCGATCGGTTTAGTTGTTCAAGAGTTATAAGCGGGTCACATACACACCCACACACACATACGGATAGGGTGCATGACACTTGCTCGTGAGTGGTCAGGGAGATTCCTGAGACCTTTAAACGTCGAGATCTGATGAAAACTCGACTTTTCAAAAACGGGGTGAAACTAATAACGTCCCGAATTTTGAAAATTTTCAATTTTCTCAGCGGGAAGTTAAAAATAAAAGTTAAAAATAATCTCCAGTCGTGCGTTAAAGCCGACACATACTTTTCTTCGTTTTAAGTTAGCAATAAAACAATCAAAATCAATTTAATTGTGAAAAATGAGATTATGAGGCGTGCACTTTTGGATTTTCCAAACTATTTAAATCTGCGCCATTTTGAAAAAAATCCAAAAACTGAAGCGACACAAAGAAATTTATAATTATCGAACCTGCTTATTAAATTTCACAAGAATCCGTTGAGAAATGCGACCTGTAGGCGAGAACAAACGGACAAACTGACGGACAAAATCATTTTTGTCCAATTATTTATTTATTTTATTTATTCAAGTACACTTAGAAATTTACAAACATACACATAAAAAAATAAGGAAAACATAGTTCTTAGGTGCTACTTATTTCTAAAGAAATTTCTTTCAGTAGACCCGCGAGAGGAAATGCGAAAATAGAGGTACTCGTAATTGGCGTGTACCTACAATACAAAACTGCGATAGCCGAACGATTTGACAGTCCACTTATTAGGGGGCTCATAGATCGAACCCGGTCGCTTTTAGCAATACAGTACTAACATGGTTTGTAAGGTGCCGTTTATAGACTTGCAAACCATGTTAAATGCTAGTTAGGATTGCTGTATATTTAGATATACAGCTAGTTCAAATTGTAAATGCTAATAATGGAAGGACCTGGTGTCTATGATACAGGCTCGGCCTAGTATAGACACTAGTGTAATGGACTCGACAATACTGAGTGATTAATTTATAGATAAATACTTGTGTAAGTAGATGTAATTACAAATTGTATGTTATATGAAATAAATAAAATATTATTATTATTAAAAAAAGATAGGTTTAATTTCTAACATAGAATAAGTACCATTGTTACTAACACCTGGGCCTATGTTGTCTTAAATAAAGATTATTATTATTATATATTATATACATAAAACTAAATAAATAAATAGACAAGATACATACCTATATAAATATACTTACATAAATACATAAATCAATATATATTCATAAAGCATATATATAATAAATACATATATTAATATTTCTAAATATATTCGGATGATAAATACAGATAGTGATCTTTTACTCGTGTCTTGAACGTCGTTACGGTCCAAACTCGAAACTAAGACGCTTCGGTCGCTCGGTCTGTTATAAGTAGAATAAATATTATTACTTTGTCACTCTTTCATTATTTCATTTTAGATACTAGTAGTTCGCCGCGAACTTAGACCTCGCGATTTTTTATTAATATTTCAAAAACTGCTGAACCGTTTTTGATGCCCAACAAACTTGAAAATTCTATTAATATTTCCTACATGCCTATCAAATTTCATCAAAATCGGTCCATCGGTTCGGCAGTTATCGCGGAACAAACATACAAACAATGTGTTTTCGCCCCAACTTGAATTATAACCCTCGCTCGCTTCGCTCGCTCGCTCAACTATAAGAAAAGATAATATCTACTTCGAAATCCCTTTTTCAAATTGTCTTTTTATTACCCGCCCGAGCACCTGATTCAGAAAACATAGGGTGAACTGAAAATGTATGTATATTATACGAGTAATTTCCTCTATTAGCCAATAATTGTGGCAGGTCCTGGAAAATATTGATCAATCAACGCATAATTACATCTTTACGAAACAAGAAATTCTTGTTATATCTAATCAGTAGTTATAATTACTTGATTCCAGTAATCAAATTAACTCCCTACTTAACGTAATAACGATTATTCTAATTAGATTAAATGTACTTAATCATAACTAGTTACCTACTTGTAGTTTACTACATGTAATCGTTATTACAATGCATTATTAATAGTAGTTACTACGCTCAACGATGCCGCGGGTAACATTTAGTACGAGTACTAGTAAAAACTTCTCGATTACTTTTGTTCTGGCTTATTGAAAGTTTTCACAATTGTTATATTTTTAGAAATGAGGACTAAGAAGGTTTCACTTAGGAAACTTTCTTGTTTATTGCCACTTTCTTAACTTTTTACTACTGGAGTAATTTTAGAATTTAAATATAGAGTACGGTGCAAAAACTGCCTTTTTTTGAAAATCTTCAAGGTCCCTAAAAAAGTAGTTTTATCTATTACCACTAATTACTCGTAGCTTACAAAATTTCTCATTTTTTGATACTGACATATGAAACTGAATGTTTCCATACATGTCTAGAATCTCTAGATTTTTGTATAAGTACTAGATACGGACCTGATTATGATTTTTTTCCAGGACGCCAGAATTTGAAGAATGCATATACTCGTAAGTAATATAAAGTTATAATAAATAGTTTTCTTTATTTTTGACCATTGCAGTGGACACCAAAGGTCAATTCCAGCTAGTTGAACATGTAGATGTAATTTGGTATATTTATTTTTATTTTTTATAAATAAAGCACAGCAAAATGTCGTCGAGCACGGGTCCGGCCTAGTAAAACCTTTATATAGGCTAAAATTACGAAAATTTAATTTTTGACACGAGATTTTTCCAAACTTAGACGTCCTTTTTTTATAACAAGATTTGTATTTTGTGTAGGTACTGAATTCATTAAGAAACCGCTTTCTGTTGCATCGGACAAAAACTTTGTATACTAGTGAATTATATAAAATGTATTTTTTCTAAAATTATTTTATCCTGTAAAATACCTTTTGTAGGGTTAAAAGGCTTAAATAGAACACATTTTAAGACTTGTTCTCTTTAAGCTTAGCCCTCCTACACTTTGAGGAAAGACCTTTAATTTATTTTACATACTTAAGTTCCTAAGCTTTTAGGCATTATTCTCAATATGACCCCACATCAACCCACAGATGGCAGATCAAGTTTTTACACGCTATAAATTAGCGTCACTTGTATGTTTGTAACGGAATCTTCGAATGCGATTTTAACTCACTTAAAAACGTCAGATAAATTTAAAATTTTGCTCACATATCATGAGCCGATGACAATGCAATAATTTAATATGTTTGTCCCATTATCTTGACCATAAATTATACTATAAAATAAATATACTAAAACAAGGTATTCTTTTCCTGCAATAGCCCCAGACTACGTCACGAATGTCACAAAAGTGTTACCACTGATTGTTCTCTTCAGTAAATTTAAGGACTTTCTCAATTAGTTAATTTTTAACAAACTTTATTTATTTATTTATTTAATTTTCATTGAGCCAAAAGCTACAATAGGTAGACTTAATGCTAAAGCATTCTCTCCCTGTCAACCTTTAGGAGAAGAGAAACAGATAGAAAAGCTGGCGTCTAAAATAGATAGAAACAATCCAGAAATAATAAGTACTTTTAAATTATCATACATAAATATCGTATAAAATAAATATACTATATTTATACATACAACATATTATATACATACATATATACATACATATATATATTTGAAGATCAGACAGAAACTTTACCATTTCGTATATCGTTTGATACATGTGTTTAATTTTTATATATTGAATTAAATATTTATTCAGAAAGAATTATTAGGAATAGCCTTAACATTTAAAGTTGATATGGCGCCGGCGCGGCGTATTGAAGAGGGTTCTAACAGAGTTTCAAGTTGTCCAAACCCTCGCAGTCGGCTTAACGACTACTATCTCTGAAGTAATGACAATCGCCTGGTCCATGACGTCTTAACGGCCCTCAAAGAATGGAGGAGCTCGCGATAATCGCCCCATAATGGCCATTTAGCCAAACGTGCTTTAACCTGTGGTCGTCTTCAATATGTAAACTATCATAATTTCAGAGTTCGATAAGCTAGGTATAAGGTGAGCGTCTAAGCATATCTTATGTATCTTAATTATATACAGATTAAGTCTCTTGTACCTTAATTATATACAGATCTGTAAATTTTGTAATTGTAAATGCTTTTTGGTGCAATAAAGATTTTTGTATTATATTTTATATGTAGAACTATACAGATGTAGATAAACATTATAAAGTCCCAAAGGCCATTTTTAGCGTTATAATGGCGAGAAGGTAGAAAAAGGAATCAAATTAGTAATGGGTTGCTAGCCGCATTGCCTATGAACATGGTGCATATTTTTGCACATTTTCTCGATTGGCTGCACATCTGCACGGGAAGAAAAGCAGAAGAAACATTCGAAGTTTTTTATTATCTCTCAGATCAGCATGGAATATCATTTTGTTTATTTATAATGAAAGACTAATCTACCACGACGGTCAGAGAGGAAAAAGACAAAAATGTTATCTTTCTGCGAAAAAAGTTTAATCTGATCAAGGAAATGGGCGATGCGGCTAGCAACCCATCCCTACTTGAATTTGGTTGTCCGCCTACACGTTCAACTTGTAACGTGCTGGAATTGACCTTTAGTGTCCAGTGTAATGTTCAAAAATAAAGAAAACTATTGTGTTAAAAGAATCGTTTTCTAATTTAAGATTGTAAAACTGAATTACTCGGGCACCAGCTGCCTTTTTCAGCTCTTGTAAATATTATTGATGGTGAGCAGGGATTTGGATTTCTTTTTACATGAAGGTGATGACTTGCTTTTTCCCATTTTTAACCGACTTAAAAAAGAAGGTTCAATACGACTGTGTGCTTTTTAGGGTTCCGTACCCGAAGGGTGGAAACGGGACCCTATTACTAAGACTCCGCTGTCTGTCCGTCTGTCTGTCTGTCTGTCTGTCCGTCAGTCACAGGGCTCTATCTCTTGAACCGTAATAGCTAGACACTTGAAATTTTCACCGATAAAATTTATTACTGTGGCGGATATAACAACAAATACTAAAAATAAATAGGGGGTCGTGAAAAGAAACGTGTTTTTTTCAGCGTTATTAACTTGATCTTCATAATAGCATTAACTTGATACTTGAAATTTTCACAAATTATGTATTACTATGACAACAATAACAACAAATACTAAAAATAAAATAAAGTTAAAAATTAAAGGGGTCATACAAGAAACGTGTTTCTTCAGCGTTTTAAAACATTGTACGGTGGTACGGAATCCTTCATGTACGAGTCCGACTCGCACTTGCCCGTTTTTTTTTTTTTATGTATATTTGCTACGCGATATCTTCGCCAATTGTAAAGAGCTTTTGATGATTCGTTTTTTATTTAAAAGCCTCTACTACCAAGTTGGTCCCATAATAATTTGGTGAATATATGATAAAGAATTTTGGAGATATGGAATATGGAACTCCTAAAAGTCTGTTTTTATTTTTTTATTTTATATTATTATTAATGCTTAAACTTAACTATTTTAATGATCATTGTCATCAGTATCAACAATGATCATCATCAACAGTATTTCACTAGACCGACCCTAATTTTGGGGCCAAATGTATCAAATATCTAAGTCATCAGCATCATCATCAGGTCTTTCTAGTCTCCACTGCAGGAGCACGACCCTCTCTGTACTACGAGTTCGCTGTAACATTTGTAATAAAGTTAAATAAATAAATAAACTGCGTCGTAACTCTCCGTCCACCAGTTTATTAGATATCAAGTACGGACTGTCCAATAAAGTTGAATACATACATTAACAATGTGATTGGTAATGATCATCATCATCATCATATCAGCCACAGGAAGTCCACTGCTGGACATAGGCCTCCCCCAAGGATTTCCAAAACGACCGATCGGAAGCGGCCTGCATCCAGCGTTTTCGTTATTTTATTCATAATATTAGTAAAAACATAATTTTGCGAAAAAAGAAGTAAATTTAGGGGTGGAGGACAGGTAACGAAAGTAAATTAAACAATTTTATTTTAAGTACCACTTTGTCGGCGTGATTAATAATAACAGGCTCTGAGCTAAAAAGCGGACAGACAGACAGACGGACGGACATGGCGAAACTACAAGGGGTTCCTTGTCTGACTTACTTAAAAACAACTTATGTTGACCAATTAGCTAATCCGTGTTTCTATGAACATTAATATTTTTTTCATGCTTCGAAAATAGGAAAAAAAGAATTCTTTGCCGCACTATAACATTAAAAAAAACATTTGTATGCTACAAATGTTAAAATTACGAGTGATCAATACCAATTCGTGCAAATCCTTTACGACCAATTCAAAAATGTGCCTTTGGAAACGTTTGCACTTCGCGCAAACCATTCTTAATGTGACTCCCGATTTCAAAAATAGCACTCCTGGACTGTCGCAACTTCATTTGGGTGAATAAATGGTTTAAGCCAAGTACTCAAGTTAGTTCGCATTTTATAATAAGACGGTATCTGACTTTATACGAAATGCAGACTATAGGAACTGGTTTAAATCATTATTCACCCAAATGAAGTTGACAGTGACGAAAGATTACCTCTCAGAATATCCCATAACTCAGGATAACCTCAGATTACCTACATAAATGACTTGTCTCATGACATTGACAGAAGTCAATAGACACCTAAACAGAAGTTTAGGTGTCTTTTCTATTTAGTAGTATCATACACATCCTGGCTGGTGTAACAAAAATTGTAACCACTACGTACAGGCTATGCTTTTGAGACATCATCGTGAAATCATGGTGGAATCTATCTACCTCATATCTCTAGTGGTGACACAGGTAGACTTCATGTTTTGGATGGATACTAAAATTAAAGTTCTATAATAAGGGCGGATTTCATCGTTTTCATTGTAAAACGAGTTTAACAAAACTGAGTTTAACATAACTGAGTTCAAATGTTTGATTAGATCTCGATTAACGTCAAATAAATTTCACTGACATTACGGAGCTAACTTTTGATCGCGTTTACGAAAACGATGTTAGCCTAAATTCATAGACAAAAAGCACAGATTCTAGTAAAAATTCTTTAATAGTTTTCATTTGACGCAGAAAAAATAAATAACGGAAAAGCAAAACTCATTGATTAATTTAATTGATTTTCACCCAGTGGGACAAGAAAACATTTAAATTAATTTATAAAATATACTAACATAGTTTCGTAAGTTCTGTACTATACTAACACTAAATGGACGTTTGTCTGAATAAATATTTTTATTTTTATTGTTTTTTATTTAAAAACCGGTAATGATTTGTGGAGGAACGGAACGTAAATTAAAAAGTTATTGTTGTTTATATGTATATTGTACAAAAAATATTGTACAGACATAATAAGCCATAATAGACCAATAATATGTACAATGGCTGACTTATCCCATGTAAATGTAATTATTAAAATATGTGCCTATGTCAATCCAATTTCCCGCCCATTTTTTTGACATTTGTTTGATTGAACACGTTTAGAAGCGTTAAACGGCCATTATCGGTTCAGAATGTAAAACGCGTTTTACGTTAACTTTTGTCGGTGTAATCCAAAACGAAGCATCTGAACTCAATTATGTGCGTACAAAAGTTTAACTTCCATTGATCGCGTTTTACTTCAACGGTGAAGTCCGCCCTAAGATGGTTAAGATCGCCTTTATTCTTTCGTAATAGTTTTACAATTACATTCACTAAATGTGCGCTTAAAATCAGCAAATACAAACAAGTGTACGTATTGTAATATTTGTAATAAAATTTTTGTTAAAGATTTCGTGGCAAAAGCGTTTAATATTAACAGATTAACTCGGTCGGGGATCCGCCTTCATAAAAATAAATTCCAATATTCTCCTCGTTGCTCTCATAACTCTCCAAAGAAACAGCTTTCGTACAAACTTTAAGGAGAGCGATTTCGGAGTAAAAATTGCATTTTTACTGTCTGAAATTAAGTTTTTATTGAAGAATTTACGAGCAGCAATAATATTCTGGAATATTGTAAAACTAAAAGCGCTTTTTTTGTTTTTTATGTGCTCCATTTTACTTTGATTAACCATTATACTTTTTTAATGATGTCTGTTTTTACTTTATACTTATTCAAATAAAAAAGAAAAATCGTAGCTACAATGCCACGGACAGATGCACAAAGATGGACACTAAACTTATCATACCCCTCTTTTAGAGTCGAGAGTTTAAAAATATAAAAGTTTACTATGGAGTCTGATTTCATTCAATTGCTCTAACCTATTATAGCCGTGTGGTTCCCTGCACAGTAGAATATATAAGTATAGGACCACTCCAAGTCTTCCCATGAATGTCGTAGAAGACGACTTTGGAAACACAAGCTAAACTAATTTTATAAACATCAATGAGACCTCCCATACCCGTCTGGTCAGCGTGTAAAGTGTAGGCCAAATCCTCTGACTGCTCTGGCTAATAATTGACTTTGGTAGTACAGAGGGGGTCGTGCTCGTGCAATGGAGACTAAAAAATGGATGGTGATGATGGTCTAACCTATTATCCTGGAAATCTTTAGGGAAACATTGTCCAGCAGTGATAAACTTGTCATCACTGAAATTAGGATGAATAATGCAAAGAGCAACATGCGTGCTTATGCTCACGCGTTTATGTCAAATTCCCATAGATCGACCGCGTTAATGATGTGATGATGCAATAGAAAAGGGACTCAATATTAAATCGTATGATTCAATTGTATATAATTTTATTGTTACAGTTGGATTGCTTAATTCGCTGTTTCATATAACCACTACCTATTTGGCAAAACAGCATGGAGGTAGAAGGTTGTTATGACACAGAGAGTCACAAGTGCCAAAAATTGATCTACAATCTTACTTCTATTTCATGAAGTTTTATCTAATCGTTAAGATTCATGCAAGCAAGCACGCAGCATGCGTGGTATCGACGCCGGTCTCATGCGATGCGGGCTTATGTCGCAGATGGTTTTCGCTCACCACCGTAGTAAAACCTGCTCCTCAGCTCGCGGAACGCCTCGCCTCTCCGCGCCTACGTGGGTTGTTTTAAATTACACTCTAGGCTAGGTATCCCAGATTCCTAACCAGGCAAACAAGACTTACGTATAGTCGGTTTTGTAGCGTAGCCTTTTGTAACACAACATATTGACTTTTAAAACTATATTTTAATTCAATTTAAAGTTAAAATGCTATTTTTATAAAAATAATATGACTCTATATGAACACTGTTGATCCACTGGGGGGTGGCTCTTCGACCAACCCCGCCGCACCATAACCTATATTTTTTACTGTTGGTGGATTCATGTTATGTACTTTTTTTTAATGGGTTATGAATGTTATGGAATGAAGTATTTATGGAACACAAAATAATAGTAAGAAAGTTTCGTTTAAGTACGAAAAAGTTACTTAGATTTTAGTTCTTCTATATAATTAAAAATAACTAGTAGTTTGCCGCAAACTTAGACCTCGCGATTTTTTTACTATTTCAAAAACTACTGAACCGATTTTGATGCCCAACGAACTTGAAAATTCGATTGATATTTCCTACATGCCTTAAATTTCATCAAAATCGAACCATTGGTTCGGCAGTTATCGCGGTACAGACATACATACATACATACAAACAATTTTCGCCCCAACTCTTATTTGCCCGCTCTACATGCTTGCCAAAACTACACCAGAATAGCCAAAAAGGTTCTCGTATTGTTTTGTGTTTGCGCGACTTCTTCCACATTCTCAAAAATTCTTGTATGAGTTAAACATCTTTTTATGTTCTATTGGCATTAAATGATGTAATCCACTATCTTCGCCTATTCCAACGACTTTTTATATTTATTTGTCTTAGTTTAATATCAAGATTACAGCACATAGTGCTACAGCAATAGACTATTCTAACAACTCCATTTTGTATGAGTACCGAATGGATAAATGTGCAGCGCGAGAGTGTGGAGAGCCACTCTCGGTCTCGTCCTGTTTCGACGAGACCCGCGATCGAGACATCTCGTCGAGAATGTAGAGCAGGCTTTACAGCATAAGCGCTAATAACGCGTACGCCCGCCAAGCCATTGAACTCCTATATGAAGCTAAAGTAGAATGTCATCTCACAAATATTAACTATCGCGTTCATGGGCGCAACCTGGGAAGAAAATACAAGATTTCTCTCCTCCTGCCACAATAGGGCGGGGAAAAGAGGTTGTAGGAGGCAAACTTATGGACTCTTTAATCCCATTTACACGGTGCAAGTTTCTTGCCTGTTGCATACAATTAAATTGAAGCAATAGAAAACTTGCATGGTCTAAGCAGAACGTCAGCCATACAAATCATTTATTGCTTCAATATAATTGTATGCAACAGGCAAGAAACTTGCACTGTGTAAATGGGCCTTAAGGCTCTTATTTTCTATTTACCCCTGTCTCTCACCCGCCAAAATAATTTAAATAATTGGACATAGGGCAGCATATTTAGATTTTGCCCCCCGTAAAAGTGTGACTCCTATGAATAAAAAGTCAGAGCAAATAAATAAAAAAGGTATGTTTCGCGTTAATTTCCGAATGTATTAAGGGTTGGGACACATCTGGCTGCACGGAACTGCTGTTCGAAAGTGCTCTTTCGATGCTGCTATCCTTTTCTGTCGCCCAAAACTGTGATTTTCTAGAGCGGGAATGCGGCGGAATCGGCGATGCGGCCGGCAACACGGATAGCCGCCAGGGAGGCGGCGGAATGCTGATGCGCGCGCCGGAACGCGGACGCTTGCTACAGCAGGCTATCGCATCCATTTGCGTGCGGCCGCGTGCTAGACTCAAAGAAAAGAAAGAAAAAAATATTTAATCAAAATAAATAAACATTCCACAACAACCTAAAAAGTATGTGGATATGCTACTAAATCTGAAAACTGCATAGCGTACTGTCCATGAACCTCTCTCTGCTCCTAAATAGGATTAACCCAGTATCTACGTCTTATTTTTCGAACACGTTTTAGATCTGTTGTTCTGATTTTGATTTTTTTGCAAAATGCACGCTATTATCACTGCTCTCTCTTTTGATGCCCTATCCATATTGCAATTGTACTGTACTGTTCAATCAAACGGAATGTCGAAAGAACGCGATAGCATGCTGCAGCGCGCTGCCGCGTGCGGCCGCATTCCTCTGCACGCAAATGCGATTACGCGATAGCAAAGGCGGAACAAATGCTGTTTCGTGTGGCCAGATGTGTGCCAACCCTAATTTAGTACAAATATCTTACACCATTAACAGCACAAACCTGCCCGTGCGTGGTCGACAGTGGCTAAGTGCTGGAGTTACTAACGTGTGATAGATGGTCAGCCATTTCTGTAATGGTGGCCCATTTACTAGCTGTAATTAGACATGGTATGCTTACTAAGTCTTGGGTACACAGGTAAAGCTTCCGGTGTCCATCCGCAAAATTAAAGAAACAACGCATAATTATAATAAATAAATAAATAAATATATACATATATAGAGACAAATCACACAGATCAAGCTAGCCCCAAAGTAAGTTTTAAAATTGTGTTATGGGATACTAACTCAACGATACTATATTTTTATGATAAATATATAGATAAAAACCCAAGACACAGGACAATTTGCAAAAGGCCATTTTCCAACATGCCCTGGCTGGGGATCGAATCCAGAACCTCCGGATCAGCGGTCTAGCGTGTTAACCATTACGCCACGGAGGACGTCAATAATATAATAGATGTAACAATTTATTTCACTGGTCATGTATGCTGTTTAAATGACCAATGCCATATAATTGTTTTCTATGTCTGTAAATTAAGGGGATTAGGGGACCTAAACGAGAGTTTTATTTGCTCTATAAGATCCACTACATTAAAACAATAAAAAAATATATGATATTCTTCAGGTACATGCTTCCGAAATATTGTACTCAAAAAATGATACTATTAATTTGATTCGATAGAAAAAATCATGAATTTTATACTTACCTCTAAATACATCCAAGTACGCATTGCTAGCGTTTTCACAAGTTAAGCAACCCCGGGCGTGGTCCGTACTTGGATGGGTGATCACAAATGGTAGAAAAATTTCTCAAGCTCCTCCGTGCTGCAGAAGGCACGTAAAAGCCGTTCGTCCCGGCTGTCATTGTATAGCAGTCGTCAAGCTATGTCAGATGCCTTTAGGTAGCTTGAAAATCTGACACCAGTGTTGGCCACTTACATACACGAAAAACAAACAAATCTCTATTTTTCTTTTCACGAGGAGAAATGTAATAAAATGATTGATACACTATCAATTTTTTGTAGGATTTTATATATCAAGATACATATTAACGAAAAATAGTATTTTTTTTAAAATAAAATGTATTATTGTAAGAAAATAGCTAAAATATCATTACAAGCATAAAACGCACGCTGACACGCGCGCATCGCCCATGAGTGTATTGTTGGCTCAGGCCTTTTGCTATACCTACGGACGTCCTGAAACAAAAGGTTTCATTGTATTTTCGGCTCATGTAAGCCTCTTAAGAGTCCCCTTACCCTAGACAGAATCAGAGTTTCCCATACAAATGTAGTCTACGTTTTATTTTGAAACGACATGTCATATTTCGGTAAAAATTTGTAACTTTAAAGAAATTGTATATATTTAGGGTTATAATTGGTTTTCACAGTCAAAATATGAACTTGAGATATATGAAATTTATTTAAAGTTGAATTTTTTTACCGAAATCTGACATGTCGTTTCAAAATAAAACGTCGACTACGTTTTTATGGGAAAGTTAGGGTAAGGGGATTTTGAATTGGAAATTTTGAGCTAGTAAAACCTAGATAACCCTTCAAACTATTTTATGAACCACTGTTTACAGTTTAAAGTGAGAACGTTAAGCTTTAGTTTGCATTTTTGCGAAAAAACGGTGAGATGGGAAAAAAAAATTGAACTCGTTACCGACACCACCAGTGGTGCCCAAAATTTTCAGACAACTTCAACTGTTTTCACTTCTGACGGCACTTCCGGAGTGCCACATTTTTTTTTTGTTCGAAAGGTTATATATGCAAATTGGTCCCATTGTCACCAGGCAAAGATCTGATGATGGGATCCTCGAGAAATCTAGGGAACTCCTCAAATATTTTTTAAAGTAGGGATTAATACAAGAAGTGGGATCCAACGAAAAAAGCGAACTGGGATCAGACAGAAATCGGAATCGGATTCGTACATGACGGATTCCGTATCTCCGTACAATGTTTGAAAACGCTGAAAAATCACGTTTATTGTATGACGTTGACAACCCCTTTTATTTTTAACTTTATCTCAATTTAAGTATTTGTTTATTTATTTATTTATTTAAACTTTATTGAGCCAAAAGCTGCAATAGGTAGACTAAATGCTAAAGCATTCTCTTCCTATCAACCTTTAGGAGAAGAGAAACAGATAGAATAGATGGCGTCTAAAATAGATAGAAACAATCCAGAAATAATAAGTACTTTTAAATTTGTTGATATAACGGGCACAGTAATACATAATCGGTGAAAATTTCAAGTGTCTAGCTATTACGGTTTTAAGTGATAGAGCCCTGTGACAGATAGACAGACAGCAGAGTCTCCGGTTCCGTGTCCAAAGGGTCCCGTTGGCACCCTTTGGACACGGAACCCTAAAAATGGTTATTATGACCTAACCCTAAGAGAGACTTTTTCATTCCTAGACCTAGACCTTTAAAACACATACAACTTTCTAGTATATTATTTTTATGAATCTCATAACAGTATCTAGTTAGCTATTACGGTTCAAGAGATAGAGCCCTGTGACAGACGGACTGACAGACGGACAGACAGCGGAGTCTCAGTAATAGGGTCTTATTTGGGTACGGAACCCTTAAATGGGATCCAAGAGTGGGTTCTAACGAAAAAGTCTCCGCCTGTGACGGGTTGTGATCGCATGTGGTTGTACACTTTTACACAACACAACACAAAGCCACACTGCCTTAAAAACGCCTTCAATACCTGTTAATACATGCAAGCGATGTTTAACTAGAAAACTTTGAATTCCCGAAGTAGATCGACTTCATACTAACTTTGAGGATCGTAGTCTCAAACTTACACATATCAGCCTAACGCTTTGAACTATGCTATCGATGTACCTATTTATAAGTCGATAACGTAAGTAGAAGTTGAGGTTCACACTCAGCTGATGTATTCGTATTTGTTTTATCGTACCACCTATATACTATTACTTTTTTATAAAAAGAGAGTCTTGGAAAGAGATGGGCTCTCCCATCTTTTTCCAAGACTCTCTTTTTATAAGGTCTCTGCTCTATCTTCGGTCAGCAGTGGAACAAAAAAATATAAAGGTGTTTGTTACTACCGTAAATAATAATAAATAAAACACTTTTAGTTATCTGAATAAAAAATAAAAACTCAACCCAAGGAGCATGTGAAATATGAAAAATATTGATTTAGGCACTAACTTTCAAAAGCTTTCCAAAAATCTCGAAACATAACACTCGTCTGACAAGCATGTTGTTACCTTTGTACTTACATGACTTTTTTCTCAGTTACGAGCTTGTTATATTGAAATATTTTGACGTGCACGTCCACCACCTCTATTTATCCAGCAACTTTCAAACTATTTTCAAGTAAAATGTTAAAAAATCGCCCATTGCAGAGCGACACTGTAATGAACTGGGTTTCTTCCAACGTAATCTTCCCAGCAGTGGTCGTTCCGAAACGTACTAGTTTGTAGCTTTTGCACTAAAAATAATGATCTTCAATAAGTGATATATTTATCCTACATTAAATAAAATTTTTAAGTTTAACATTGATGAAATTTTCCGAGAAAAAAATAGTAGAATATTTCTAAAAGTAAAAAAAAAACATAAAACATCATGTCGGTAAATTGACGAAAAAAATTGGTTTGCGAGACCTTGTTTTAAAATAAATTTTACTTCTTTGAATAAAACATTGAGGTTGCTTGTTGAAAATTATATCCTTTACCCGTTGATTTTGTACCATTGACGAAGCTCTCATTCGATAGCAAACTCATAAAATATTACGAAGGGCAGACTGGTGCCCTGTTGACCGCAGAAACTGTTTCTAAAATCAAGGGTTTTGTAACATTAATCTGGACTTGTGTATCTAAATTTCGGTTGTATTTTTTATGCTTTCCATTTGTAGGGAATGATTCTGACCTTTCACCTGCCCTCACGCGAAAGCTCAATAGGGATGAATTGATGGTTTGCCCATAACTTACATTCCAACATACTCGTACTTACGTACAAAGTTAGTTTGAAAGGGTCAAGTTGATAGAAGACCAGTTATTTATAAGTAAACATGACCTTAAGCTCTCCATTCAACCCAATGGTTTGACTGTTAGAGAATGCTTTTAGCAATAAGTCCGCCTGTTGTACATATAACATTTGTTAGTGTGTACAATAAAGTGTATAGTCACTATATATATAATACAGGAACATATTTTTGCAAGTTCAATGCTAAGTTTTGCAAATCTGACAAATTGGACACTAATATTGGTCATTTACACACAGGCAACAGTTAATATTATCATATCACTATGTTTTGGTGGAATAAAGATATTAAATAACTAACTAATATTGAATCATGTTTTATTTCATGGGAAATACAATGAGTGTCGCTATCGAAGTCTGAGCCTTTAGTCGTTGCCGTGTGATATCCGGCAGAGTAGAATAGGACCACTCCAAGTTTTCCCGTAAATGTGATTGACATTACATACATACATAGCGGCGAAACACATAACCATTCTTTTGGCTTCGCGGAAGTCGGATAAATTAACCGTTGAAAACCGCACTTTATCGGAAGGTAACTATAAATTTGGCTAAATAATGGTAGTTAACGGGTTTTTCACAAAAATAGTCTGGTGACAGTCGTCCCCCCGTGTGGTTCCGGGTCAGAATAGTACTACTCAATCTCTTCCTGTGGTTGTCGTAAGTGGCGACTAAAGGACTCAAGCACAAAAATCTAGTGCTACAATTGCATTCCCAAGGAGGGTTAACGTCGGGCGGCGGCCAGTTGTAAAACTTTAGCACAAACACATTCCCAAAGACGGTTGACGTCAGGCAGGCGGCCGGTCGTAAAATTACAGCCGAATCATTTTAATTGTTCTGGTAATTTCTTCTCCACTTCGCAGGGTCTTAGGCATCCTTGGGTGACCATTGACGTGCATGTTATATTTGGAGAAGAAAAAGCGGCAAAGCGCACCCCGGGCTCCGAAGCAGCACAGCTGAGGATGCAATCGGGAACGCGCTTAGTTGAAAAGGAAGTCTGGTGGCAGTCGATTCGTCAATAGAAAATTGACAGTGTGCTGAATTATTTAATATTGTAAGCGACTGTTCTGAAGCTGTAATGAAATTCTCGGCAGTTAGAACGATTTTACTTGATTAATGTGAGGCTCGTGAAGCCCACTCGGAAATTAAGCTTCCTTAACGAAGTTTATTGCACTTTTTGTTAACTTGCTTCTTAATTAATTTGTAGCAACAAGTGCCCCCTAATTTTCAATGGTGTAAATCAAAATGTTTAAAAACAAAATTATTTTCGTCATAGTATCATCATCATCAGGTCTTTTTTAGTCTCCACTGCAGGAGCACGACCCTCTCTGTACTACCAGAGCCATATTAGCCAGAGCAGTCAGAGGATTTGGCCTACACTCTCCACGCTGGCCAGACGGGGTGGAGAGGTCTCATTGATGTTTATAAGCTTTGTTTAGCTTATGTTTCCTAAGTCGTCTTCTACGAACATTCATCATAGTATAATATTTCAAAAATAACTAAATAGATAAGCTTAAATTTATAATAAATACGTATTTAGATAAACACCGAAGACCCAGACGGGTGACTCTATAAAATAGTACGATAGTCGTTCGATAGTGTCGCTTTGGAGTCACTGTCAACCCAAATAAATGTTAGACAATTATAGTTGGAAGTTCACATCTCACAGGCCGGCTTGATAGTGATTCGCTACATCCAGTTTGCTTCGATAATACCACAATCCCATTTTGTCAAAGTGTTAAAGATCTCGGCCTCCATATTGACACAAACCTCCATTGGGATGTACATATTGCCGAAGTTTCTGGAAAGGTTACGGGGGCACTTCGCTCTCTGTACAAGTTAAAAAAGGCCATTTTACAACTTGCCCTGGCTGGGAATCGAACCTAGAACTTCCGGATTAGCGGACTGGCATGTTAACCACGACGCCACGAAAGTCGTCAAAATTATATTTTTATACAAATGATTATATGATTTAACCTAAATTAAACAGCAATAAATTTAATTTGAAACTAAAAAAAACAACTAACATTAATTAAGGCATAAAAACTTGAACCAAAATCGCCACCGTCAATCATTCTATGATTGACTTGCTTCTAGGGAAGCTATAAATAATAAACTGATAGTCAACCTGGCGTCAAATATCCCACGCGGATAAATATAACTTCCGATTTGCAAAGTACGAAAAATTTTACAAGAAGGAAAATGAAAGGAATGAATCGGCTTCTTTCAGCGCTGATTTTCCCGAGTTCGTAAAATTTCTTCAAGGGTTTTTTTCTTTATAAACAGTCTAAAAAGTCTAAAAAAATATACTAAAACTATTTTAAGGGTAGATTCAGTCCATGATTCTGAACAACTTTCCCCAAAGCACTATAAAAAAAAAATGTTGACCCTCCATACAAGTTGACCAATCAGTTGATCTGCACGGAAAAATTATTTTCGTATTGTAACTAGAATCTCTTGCTCTATATGTAAACTCGATATTTATTGCTCTATATGTGAAATGTGTGTGTATGGTCGATAAAAGAGCTACTTAAAGGGAATCTTCCAACATGCCTCAAGAAGAAACTCGTTGACATGTGTATCTTGCCCGTCCTAACCTACGGCGCCCAGACTTGGTCACTCACAAAACAGCAGAAATTCAAATTGCAGGTTTGCCAGAGAGCCATGGAGCGCGGCATATTAGGTGTGAAACTGATTGATAAAGTTGAAAACACCACTCTGCGCTCCATGACAAAAGTTACGGATGTAGGCAAGAAAACAGCCGGGTTGAAGTGGGATTGGGCGGGTCACGTCGCCCGTATGCGTCCGGAAAGATGGCCCCATATTGGCAAAAACTGGGTTTCAACAGACGGATACAGAAAAAGAGGTAGACCGAGGACGAGATGGGCAGACGATTTGCGTGCATTCGACAAAGACTGGAAAGTGAAGACCAAGGATAGAGAATTGTCGAAGGAAAAAGGGGAGGCCTTTGCCCAGCAGTGGGACATAGATGGCTACTAAAAAAATATGATAACTATGTATTGTAAACTTTACTCTACACATCAGTTCTAGTTAAGACAATAAACGGAGTCCAGTGCTGCCCCCATTTGAAATAAATTATTTGTAAGTAAACGGAGATATAATTTAAAGTTTTGAGCTAGTAAAACCTAGATAACCCAAAAATGGTTGGCAAAAATGCAAACTAAAGCTTAACGTTCTCACTTTAAACTGTAAACAGTGGTTCATAATTTTAAATGATATCTCCGTTTCCTTACAAATAATTTATTTCAAATGGGGGCAGCACTGGACTCCGTGTATCGTCTTAAATGGGAATTGTACATGTCACAAATAAAATGTTCATCTTACAATACCTACTTTGTCTCATGATAACATAATGTATTGTCTTGCCAACAAGAAATAAAGTCCAAAAATTAAAAATACTTCCATTTATCGCTACTATCCTTTATGTACATATATAACGATTTTGTATTTTAAATTAAACAAAATAATATTGTTTACTCTACATCGCAGAGCCACTATACAGGCTGACTTTTTATCTACCTTCTAAATTTTAAGAGTAAGTTCAGTCCATGATACTCTACTTTCTATAAAAAAAGTTATTGAAAATCGATAAAAAAAAATTATTCTCCCACACAAAATCCGTTTGGCTGAGCGCTGATTCGTATGGGAGGACGAAAAATTTTTATCCATTTGTAAATACTTTTTTTATAGAAACTAGTTCACTATCATGGACTAAACTTGCTCCAAAAATTTAGCAGTTGGATAAATAATCAGCCTGTATAGTTTTATTACCATTTTTCAATCTATAATATTATATTATATTATATTTCCTTCTAAACTTTGAGAATGGTTTGCTTATTTTATTGATTCGAATTTAAAACTGTAGATTTTATTTTAATTTCCAGCTATCACGTGTCCCACTGCTGGGCACAGGCCACCCTCTACTATTTCCAGTCAGTCCGGTCTTGCTTTAATTGGATAACTGCCAGGAAGCGTACAAGCACTTCGCCCATGGTACAAGTAGTACTTCAAATTTGCAAGAAAAACATGTAAATTATTAAAGTGCTACCAAGGGATATGCGATAAAGTAAGTTTTAAGTGGCCGCAGCGATGGGCCTGGGTATTTTCTTGCAAAACATGTTTATTTTCCTTTGTTGTTAAACAGTTAGCAAGATTGATCCAAACTTTCATAATTCATAATTTAGGGAATAATGTATAGGTACGAAACAATCTATACTAATATTATAAAGCGGAAGAGTTTTTTTGTTCGTTTGTTTGTTTGTTTAAGCGCGCTAATCTCAGGAACTAATGGTCCGATTTGAAAAATTCTTTTTTTGTTGGGTAGTCCATTTATAGAGGAAGGCTTTAGGCTATATAACATTCCGACAACCACGCGAACGAAGTCGCAGGCACAGCTAGTTCTATATATTAAAAGAGGATAAATGTTCTTAATTATCTATTTGTTGATAGATAAGATAATATATTTAGTGCTTGCTTACTAGAAAAATCGTTATAGGTATTTTTCTTGGACTCAAATAAATACCTAAGGCCGTACCTGAATTTTCCGGGGTCCAGTGCTGCCCTCACTTAAAATAAATCATTTCAAAGAAAACGGAGACATCGTTTAAAATTTTGCTACTACCAAGTCCTAGATAACCCTTCAAAGTATTTTATGAACTACTGTTTGAAGTTTAAAGTGAGAACGTTAAGCTTTACTACGCACATTTGCGAAAAACGGCCACTTTTGGCAAATGTGCGTAGTAAAGCTTAACGTTCTCATTATAAACTGTAAACAGTAGTTCATAAAATACTTTGAAGGGTTATCTAGGACTTGGTAGTAGCAAAATTTTAAATAATGTCTCCGTTTTCTTTGAAATGATTTATTTTAAATGGGGGCAGCACTGGACCCCGGAAAATTCAGGTACGGCCTTAACCGTATTTTTGATGATGATTTTCTCATAGAAGTTAGCAATGTACCAACTAGATTTTTTCTTGTATTATGATTTTTACCCTATGACGTAAAGTACAGTTTTTATGACGCTGTGTTACTTAATTTATCGTTACCATTTTTCCGATTTTTAGTTATTTAAATGAAAAGTTATTTAGATGGAAACTAATAGCCTCTTTCAGTTTAAAATATTTTCCATATTATTAATTGAGAGTTTTATTTGTAACATATTAAACAAAATAGTTTGGAAAATCCAAAAGTGCACGCCTCATAATCTAATTTTTTTTATACAGTGGTATATTAGTTTTTTATAAATTATAATTAAACGACAGTACTTAGAACGCTAATATTAACTAGAAATCAGCACAGTGTAATACTTTATATATTAAAAACAAAAGTATTCCGGTAAGATGAATTTTTCGACCAATTTCTCTGCCACATACATGGTCACATAAACACAGACTCACGGACGTCCAAGAATGATTAGTTTTAATGTTATTATTTATTATATTAAACAAATTAATTGTTTATAAAATGTACCATATGTGCTAGACAGATTATTTAACTTCATATTAGTGCACTTATATTATCCTGTAAGTGTTATATTAAAAAAAAAAGTCATTTAAGTTTCGAAAGACTGGGTTTTTTGACATGTCGAGATTAGAGCACTACCTCAACGCTCCGCTTATAAGGCGTGCAATACCTCAACGCTCCGCTTATGAGGCGTGCAATACGTCAACGCTCCGCTTATGAGGCGTGCAATTATGTAAAATTTGTGTATGAATTATGTTTAATACTGCAGTCTCCGACCGTGGGAATTTTTGATTGAACACCCGAATCTAAATTTTCTATCTACACATACGCATTGCGCTGTATTGTACATGCACCCTGGAGACGAATTTAGACGAATTCAGAAGCGTAGCGAGCGGTCTGCCTTATCAGCGTTTTCGTCCCCATATTTATTTGAGAATTCGGAAAACTTTAAATTTTTCTATCTTTTTACAAAAGACAAATTATTTTTATTTATTTATTGTACGTGTTTAAGCATGAATCAATCTTCATATGTGTGTATTTTTTTTATTTTTTAACTCAGTCGTATGCGCTAGAAATCCGACGACGTATTCGCGTATATTTTCTTCAAAGTTTAACCTTTTTAATTAAGATTTTGAATGGACTAAAAAAAAAATTTCTAAAATCTTCTCATTCACTTTTTAGGATTTTCCTTTGTCTTTATTTCTCTGTTTTTTATACTCAACTTCATGTTTTAAATTCCATGTAAACAACAATGACATGAACGTCGCGCACCACAAAAAATTGAAACACGTCTCAGGTTATTTGTAATTAAACAAACTATTACAATCAAAATCAATAAACTGTCTAATTTACTTTTTTAATTCTTAAATAAACTTCAATGTTACATATCTCAACATGTTACTAAGATAGTTTGGCTCCAATCAGCTCCGAAAAAGCAGTCAAAATCACTAAAAATAAGGACTGGGCCCTTAATGTGAAGTGTGTTTAAAGTTTCACTGAAATACGACCGCAAAATCGATATTGGCATGCATGTACAGTGGCTTTAATTAATGCACATAAAATATGCAAAATTATACATATATTAATAGCTGGCGGTGATCACTATTACTCAGACATTTATTAAATAAATAACAATGTATAATTGTGAACCGCATAGATATAAAGGTACAAGACACACTAAACGTAATAAAATGTGACTAGAAATTAAATATTTATTTGTGACTTTAGAAGGGTTGTAACACGACACGTACTTAATCGATATCGATAAAATGTGTTGTGACGTATTTTATCATTTATATTTCTAATCATGTTCATATTCACGAGAATATTAGATACTATATATATTTATCTATTCTTTGTCTCTAGCATCCTAAGATAGACATAGCCCCAGCTCGAAAGTCACGTTCAGGACGCGAAGGTGGAAAATGGAATTTACGGAACAAAAGAAAAATGCATAATGTATTTCCTATGATCTTGATCGGCCTTTACAATCTGCGAGCAAAGAAAAGCTACTCGTTAGTTCCATAAAGATATCTAGTTTAAATATTTACATGAGAAGACACATAACAAATCAATGTTAAGACGATGCACGGATTCCAGTGCTGCCCCCATTTGAAATAAATTATTTGTAATGAAACGGAGATTTAAATTTTTGAGCTATTAAAACCTAGTTAACAATTCAAACTATTTTTCTAACCACTGTTTACAGTTTTAAGTGAGAACGTTGAGCTTGAGTTCGCATTTTTGCCAAAAGTGGCCGTTTTTTCGTTAAGTGTCAAGTGTCCTCTTAAGTATTATCATTCTCTAAGTATTTAAGCTGAATGATTCTTAGGTAAATAATATTTATTTGTATATATAAAAATGGCCTTTATCATGCCAGTAGAGACTCAGTAACGATGACGGGACACACCGTAAGATAATTTAGTTTAAAAATAAACAGGCAAGTACGTGTCGGACTCGTACATGAAGGGTTCCGTACCTCCGTAAAATGTTTTGAAACGCTGAAAAAACACGTTTCCTGTACGACGACCCCTTTTTATTTTGAACTTTATCTTATTTTTGGTACTCATTTGTTGTTATAGTGGCCATAGTAATACACAATCGGTAAAAATTTCATGTATCTGGTTAATGCCATGATAAAGATCTAGTTAAAAACGTTGAAAAAACACGTTTTTTGTATGACGACCCCCTTTAATTTTTTTTTATTTTTTTATTTTTAGTATTTGTTGTTACTGTGGTCACAGTAATACCACAGAATAAATTATACTAACGTACATAAGTCTCACTCAGCAAAGAATTTCAAAGAAATATCTACAAAATGTAGCTAGCGATATGGTTTGATTTAGCTCACGTTAGAACTAAGCACCTTTTCGCATAGATACCTAGACATCCATTGCCTATTGCAAGTCAATTTCATTCTTATTACTTTGGACAAACGATTCGTATAACTGAATTTACCACCCGGAGGGGCCGCCTGCGCGCATAGTAATAATGTAGGTACATTTTCGATACCTAAACGGGGAGTGACACAGGCCTGGTAATACCTAATCGGTGAAAATTTCAAATGTCTAGCTATTACAGTTCAAGAGATAGAGCCCTGTGACAGATGGACAGACGGACAGACAGACGGACAGACAGCGGAGTCTCAGTAATAGGGTCCCGTTTGCACCCTTTGGGTACGGAACCCTAAAAATAGGTACATTTTCTAAGTACACTCTAAAAAAGGCAATACGAAATAATACGAGTAAGTATTTATTTTAAATCGGTAGTCATAACGGATTAATTTTGCTTTGTGTTTATCCTTATATAATGGTTGACTGGGAGGAAACCATTTGTTAAAAGTATGTTTTATTACTACTGGTATTTATTCTGTGGTTTTATTTTATTTTATTTGGAGCAATAAAGAGGTATAAATAAATAAAAAAGCTAAATCCACTGAACAAACACTGCACCACATATGCCTCCAAGGAACACAACGATACCTAAATACTTACTGAAGTGTACCGAAATCTAAACTTATAAGTCATTCAAGCCAAAAATTTACCTAAATACATACTACGTCAGGCTTTTTCTGTTTATCTAACATTCAAATCACAGTTGATGCAACAACAAAAGGAACTGTTTGAGTTCTCAAACTAAAGAATATAGATTCTTTAGAAGGCAAGCATTCAGCAAAAGCCGAAGATCATTAACGTTCCTGTGAATATCCCCTGAAGCTTTTGCTTACGCTAAACTCTGCTTAGGCTTGGGCGTGATATCAAAGGAATGGATTGGGGAGCCGACACTGGATCAAATATTTGCCGAACAACAAAGAACTTGCTTCGTATATCGCCTGAGCCATTAATCACCCCATTATTGTGTTTGGTGGCACAAAGCGCAATATTGCTTTTTGACCTCGGCAGGCGCTATACTCATAAACTCAATGTAATGACCCGTTTAAGAAGAGTTAAATGAAAATCGATACTTGTTATATTATTTCTCTATACACATTGATTGGTTGAGACGACATCCGTAGCGTAATGGTTAACACGCTAGACCGCTAATCCGGAGGTTTTGGGTTCAATCCCCAGCCAGGGCATATTGGAAAATGGCCTTTTTCAAATTGTCCTGGGTCTTGGGTGTTTATCTATGTATTTAACATAAAATATAGTATCGTTAAGTTAGTATCCCATAACACAAGTATAGAACTTACTTTGGGGCTAGCTTAATCAGTGTGATTTGTCCCTATATATTTATTTATTGGTGTCATTTACATTTACAGCGTGACTTTTTATTATTTGTATTATTCGCTAACATGTACGATAGCGTTCTACGTATTGCAGAGACTTTTTATTGGGTTTTTGATTGGATAGTTATCATATATATATTGTCCTTTGGGTTACGGAGGTCAGACGGCAGTCGTTCTGTGTGAAAACCAGTAATCTCGTCAAATCACCTAAGGTAGGTAGCGGACCTCGGGCTCTAAAGCGTTACCGCTGAAGATGCCACTGGAATTGCGCTTGGATGATGATGATGCAAAAAAATCGTATATATAAATATAACTGCGTAGGTACATCAACATAAGTCGTCGGGTGTTGCGATCACACTGTTTCTGTTTGTATAACGAGTATAGTTTATAATGAGAATGTTAAGCTTTACTACGCATGTTTGCCAAAAGTGGCCGTTTTTTGCAAACGTGCGTAGTAAAGCTTAACGTCCTAACTTTAAACTGCAAACAGTAGTTCATTAAAAACTTTGAAATGTTATCTAGGGCTTGGTAGTAGCAACATTTTAAATGATGACTCCGTTTCCTTTGAAATGATTTATTTTAAATGGGGGCAGCACTGGACCCCGGAAAATTCAGGTAAGGCCTTAATCTTCCATTCACATAATTTAATTAAGTTTTAATTAAATTGAATAACATTATATGTAAACAAAACGTAATATGTTAGATATAGAAATAAATAATAGTGTCAAAATTATTTAGAATAGAATAGAATAATTATTAGGGAACACTGCATTCCCTTTGCCAAGGACTGAACTTGTTGCAATTGGCGGAATAGAAAAATAATCCCATTTATGTTGTCGATCACACAGAAATTACGTTTCATAACAATAGTTTCTCAGGCACAAAGGGTTCAAGAATAAGTCAAATTCACGGGCCACCAATCCGAATAAACCTTCTTTGAAGTCATTTTCAGATCCGTAAGTAGGTACAGTCAGTGAGTCCGTGACGTAACCGGTGTGTATCCGTGAGACCCTGCCTTTACCGGGGGACCCTTGAAAAAGGTCTTTATCGCTCCATAAAGCTTCTTTTATGTAAGGCGAAGTTTCTGTACTGAACGGTAAGTTGTTTGATGGTCACCTCTGAAAATAATTTTCTAAGCCCTCCTCGGCTTTCCGATCACTTCGCAAGTTACTAACGATAAAATAAATTCTATACATAAAATAAATTCGGTTATGATCCTTTTTCTTTTTACGAAAAGCTTTCAGTCTTGCTTATATAGGGATGATCCGACAAAAGATGTTTCTTGTAAGTCGCAAATTTGAGATTTTACACGAATCACTTTTATTTTTAACCCGACTACGGCAAAGCCAAAAGGAGTGTTATGTTTTTCGCCGCTATGATTATATGTATGTGATCTTTGTATCTAGCGGCCTGAGCTCTGTCTGCTTAGATCCGCAAAACACAAAATGCTCTGTCAGCCCCATTAGGAATAAAAGAGTGATAGTGTATGTATGTATGTGTTAGTGTCATCATCATCATTTTAGCCGCATAACGTCTACTGCTAAACATAGACCTCTCCCAAGTGTTCAACCAAAATAATAACTAGTGATGTGCCGTTCCTGGGAACGTTCCCAAATTCCTGGGAATTTGATACAAATCAAATTTTTAAATATCACCATATTTAGTTTAAAACAATTTATTTCAAATGAGGGCGCCACTTATGCTACCACTTCACCTTAATACAAGTAGTCAAAAATTACAAAGACACAGCGCATCGAAGTTTCAGAGTGGGAGCAACTAGTGAAAATCGTACTAGATTGTGAAGTCATGTGAAATTTAAATGCGCACTGTACATTTAGTACGCATATAAATTTCACTACTATCTCTGTCATTATTTGCTTATCAGAGAAAATAAAAAATACGTATACAAATTTTATTACTACATAAATAGATAAGGACAACTGATTGAGTTTGCTCCAAAGTAAGTTTAAACTTGTGTAATGAGCTACTAACTCAACGATACAAAGTTATATTACCAGGACAATTTTAAAAAGGGCCATTTACATCTTGCCCTGGCTGGGGATCAAACCCAGAACCTCCGGATTGGCGGATCTGGGCAAAAATATTTCTTTAGTCCACATTGTGTGCATAGTACTGATTCAGATCAGGTTGTCATGAACATCTGCTGCTCAGTTATGTCATTTATTCTACTTTTATGTCTTCTTCTTCATCTTAGCGCGTTCCTAGTTGCATCCTCAGCTGCTTTGGAGTCCGGGGTGAGCTTTCCCGCTTTTTCTTCTCCAAATATTATATGCATGTCAATGGTCACCCAAAGATGCCAGAGACTTTACAATGTGGAGAAGAAATAGCCGAAACAGTTAAAATAATTTGCCTATTTATTATTTATTCTACTTTTATGTAAGATATACTTAATACCTACGAAAGCAGTTACAGTGCCCAGCCAAGAGTTTTTTGTCACGCACGCCTACCCAAATTTTCTCCAAATTACGCAGTAAATAACAAGGTCTTCTTTGTTATTCCGTATCAGTCGTATCACTCTCACCACAAAATAAACCTGTGACTATTAAATTTATTTGGGTCACTTTTCTTTTATTAACGAAAATGGTTTTATGAAAAAGCGTAGATCTCATACTTACCTAAGAGGCATTATCTTATCATATTTGTGGAATTCCTTTCAAGGAGTTATAATCTTATTTGTGACATTCCTTTGATCCTTCAAAGGAATAGGTAATATAATACCTAATATGAGGTTAAATAATAGCAATTGGACTCCATTATCCATAAGAACAACATTTAACTTCGAATAAGATATATTACCTATGCCATTTTTAAAGTTTACGTATTTCGATGCATTTGATATTCTTACATAGTATAAAATAGTCCCCCGGCGCATATTTCTGCCTTTTTGTCTGTAAAATTATTGTAACGATTTTGATGCGGTTTTCACAACTAGACAACGAGTTAATTCCTGAAGGTTTGTATTTCGTATCTGAATGTATGTGTGTTTTAAGACTACTCTGCAAACACGATTATCTGGCATGTTTAGGGTCTTAGGACAAAAAAAAAATTAACTTAAAATGAATAGTGTATGTTAAATTCTAAAGAACTAATAATGAATAAAATTATAATTTTATTTTTCCCGTAATATTTTATTTTCATGTAGGTAATTCTTATGAGAAATAAAGTTATTCTAACCAATAAAAAAAAAAAAAATCCCTTTAATATGATACCCAATTTATATAGGTAAGTACCTAATCTAATGTAAAAAAATTAATGCCGCAATCTCAATTGCATTGGTCTATTGTTTATTTTTATTTATTCCAAACAATAATTTTATAGTTAATAATAGTTTTTGAGATATTAAATATAACAGTTGGGCATACTGAGTAGCACCTTATGGGTTCCCGTTTTATCTATAGGGTATCTAAAACATATAATATACCTATACGTGTATATCTGATTACATACTTCTCTGTAGCTATTTAGATAGGTACTTATAGTTTCTATCGCCAACCTTAAAGGTTCTTTGCCTTCAGACAAATTGACGTTGTACGATTGTACGTTTCCACATTTCCAGTATCTGTCTGGATTAGTCTGGATAGGCTGCTTCTGGGACCTGACACCTCGGACGACCTCGGATGACCTCCGTGGTGTAATGGTCAATCGTTAGTCCGCCAATCCGGAGGTTCTGGGTTCGATCCCCAGCCAGGGCAAGTTGGAAAATGGCCTTCTTAAAATTTTCCTGGGTCTTGGGTGTTTATCTATATATATATTTATTATAAATATAGTATCGTTGAGTAAGTATCCTATAACACAAGTTTAAACTTACTTAGGGGCCAGCTCAATCAGTGTGATTAGTCCTTATATATTTATTTACTAGTAGTTCGCCGCGAACTTAGACCTCACGATTATTATTCGCGTTTTTATTGATATTTAAAAAAATACTGAACAGATTTTAATGCCCAACAAACTTGAAAATTATATTGATATTTCCTACAAATTTTATCAAAATCGGACCATCGGTTCGGAAGTATCGCGGAACAAACATACATACAAACAATGTGTTTTCGCCCTAACTTGAATTATAGTCCTCGCTCGCTTCGCTCGTTTATTGTGTTAAACTTCTTTATGTAGGTACTTACTATAATTTATGCAAATAAATGATTCTGATTCACAGACTGGTCAGCTCAGCTCCGTTTTTGAAGACTACTTAGTATTACTTATTTCTGTAAATTGGATTTGGCTCTCGTTCGCAAGCTTTAGATGTTATATTGTTAAGTCCTTCTGGCGCGTAGGCGACTAATACTGTGTAAATGAGTTTCTTCGGCGTTTATTCTCAACAGTGGTCGTTGCAAAACGCTACTATCGGTAGCTATTATGAAAAATAAATTTAATAACTTCTTTTTTAACTTAAGAGCTTGCTCTTGTCGGTGGAATTAAGTGGAGATGCCTCCATTTCTCTCTTCTCACTGCCATCTTTTTAATGTCTTGGTAGGAGGACCTTACTCCAATTAATGTACATATAAATACCTCCTCTTGTTCCTTATTTATTTATAAGTTACGTAAACTTTGTAATTTTTATTGTTTTTTATTTGGTGCAATAAAGATTTTAGTATTATATTGTATAAATAAAATACGTAATGTACACTAAAATTATTAACGTATTAACGTTTAGTGCCTGCAAAGGCCTAATTACTGAATAAATATTTGATTCGTTGATGGACTCTATGATTCTTAGTCCTTTGCAAAGTGATACAGCTTGGCTGTGCTCGCTATCCCGGTCCGTTCTCAGATCTTTCACAGCCGTGATCGCGGCTTTACCTATTATTATGATGATAGTAGATATTATTAGAAAGAAGTTTTAAAACGCGGCTTGCCGTAGAAGTTGACGAAGAAACATAGCGTAACGGAAATAGGTAATATGACGTCTTTCCGGTGTACGTAGTTCACATCGACATCACGTTTCGGGTGGGACGTCACGTCGCACTAAGCGCGCCGATCATACCCGAACTACGGCGGAAGGAATCGGTTGCCTTTTTACGTAAGTACAAAGAAAAGGCGAGGGCTGCCCCCGACCTCATCCCTTGTATATTCTATATTTAATTTTAATTATGAGGAAAACTTTTACTTATGCTTACGGTATAAGGATAACGCCTTTTTATCGTAAGCATAAATGTGAGCTTTTGGCCAATTACTTGCCATTTTTGGAATTAAGTACCTTCTCGCAGGTTGCGGGGTAGAACAAATACGACACATAAAAGATCAAGGTAATTTCACTTTGAGATACAGCTAAGCCGTTGTTTAGTTTGCTAAACAAACTAAACAACGGCTTAGCTGTATCTCAAAGTGAAATTACCTTGATCTTTTACAGTCTTATAGACTGTAAAGCCGAAGGTTCAAGGTTCAAATCTCAGTAATCGGGTAATTTTTATTAGTATTTTTAACTTCTTTTCAAAATTCATAAGCCCACACAAGGACAATTTTCGAGGGTGTACCGAAAGGCCGAAGGCTGAGCTACGTGGCGAGACGAAGACCGAGCCTATCCCGACAAGGAAAGGGGGGGGGGGGGGGGGTCTTCCCTCAGGACCCTAAAAGGCTGACCTTTTTATTTCGTTTTTTTCATTAATCCAAGATGGACGCCGATTCTCAACTGCATGCAATTTAACTGAAACTCGGTATTCAGGTTTTTTTTGGTTCGTGAAATCCGAATCTATACTTTTTTGGAATCCGAGATGGCGTCTGGATATTGATTTTTTTAAATTATTTTTTAAAAAACATCATTGAATTAAATTGTAAGTTAGGTGCTCATAAGCCTTTCGACTTTGCAGAAGAAGGAACTTCAGTCCCACCGGGTGTAACCACGACACCCATCCCCATTTTTGTCGTTGGTCAGATAGGTACCACCTTCTGCTTCATCTTACTCGTAGCTGGTTTTCGGTTGCGGTTGCAGCAGTGCTTCGGAGCTATTTCTTCTCCAAATATAATATTGGTTTTAATATTCACGCAGGGAGGCCAAAGACCTTACGAAGTGAAGAAGAAATAGCCAGAACAGTTTAAACAATTTGGCTTGTTTTACACCCGGCCGCCGTTTGACGTCAACTCTCTTTGGTAATGCAGTTGTAGCACGAGATGTTAGTGCTTAGTCCTTTAGTCGTCTCTTACGATATCTACAGAAAGAGATGGAGTGGTTCTATTCTAGGCCTTCTTCATTTACCTTATTGTCGTAATTTATTATTCTAATAGGCATTTAAGTGCTATTTTCTTGGCCCATTTGTTTTTTTTTAACAAATCACACTGATTGAGCTAGCCCCAAAGTAAGATTAAACTTGTATTATGGGATACAAACTCAACGATACTATATTTTATACTAAATATATTAATAGATAAACATAAGACTCAGGACAATTTGAAAAAGGCCACTTTCCAACTTGCCCTGGCTGGGGATCGAACACAGAACCTTCGGATTGGTGGACTAGCGTGTTGACTATTACACCACCGAGGTCGTCAGAATAAATTGTATGTAGGGAGGCTGCACGCGGCCGGGACCGATTTCGTGGTCCGGTGGCCGCCACACACCGCTGGCCAGAGACAATGACTCTCGGAGCACTGCCCTCCCCGGCCGTCGACAAACGCATTGTTTTTGATAAATCACGCAAAGCATCATGGTAAGCCGATATTTCTAGAAAACAGAGTATCAGAATTTAAAAATAAATGTTATTGAGCAATGGGTAGAAATATAAAATACTTTTATAATTTGTAGTATCGTGAATAATCTTAAGGCCATACTTGAATTTTCCAGGGTCCTAGCTAACCCTTCAAACTATTTTATGAACTACTGTTTACAGTTTAAAGTGAGAACGTAAAGCTTTTCTTTGCACATTTGCAAAAAACGGTCAGTTTGGAGTTTTTGAGTTGGAGAGTTTGAAGGGTTATCTAGGGGTTGGTAGAGACAAAATTTTAAATGATTTCTCCGTATCTTTCAAATAATTTATTTCAAATGGGGGCAGCACCGGACCCCGTAAAATTCAAGTATTGCCTTAAGATGCCGATCGGTGTAGCGTAAATATATCTTCAGATGCTTATACTCGTATGTACGAACAAACAGTATATAACCCGTGTGGTATTGGTACTGTAATAATATAATAAACCATAAGGTGCTGTAATAATTTCTTCGACATTGGTCAGGGAGAAAATTAAAAAGCATAGAATATACCAGCTGCTACTCTTCCTGTACTATTGGGATTAATATTCCCATTTGAACTACTGTTACGTCACAGGTTAAATTCCCAGTTGTCCTACTGGTAGACCAACTTGGTAGGACTACTGGGACTAGCTCAAAAAGCCGATGGAGGAAATAGGCGAAAATGCGAATCATATTAATATAGGCGATGCTGCAATCGCCTTTTGACATGATTCAGATTCGCGCCCCCTATACCTACCCTTGTTTCATTTTTACGATTTACGTGGGAAGGGATGCTAAAGGTAAGAGCAATATTGTACACTTCACGTTTTTTCTTTTCTTTTATAAGGTTTGTTCAATAACAAACATATATTCAATAAATAAATACATATGTAAGCATCATCACAGAACAAGAAACAGTACTCACGTACAGAAGTCTCACTCAACAAAGAAATTCAAAGTAATATCTACTCAATGCGGTTAGCGATATAGTTTAATTTAGCTCACGTCAGAACTCAGAACCTTTTCGTTTAGATACCTAGACATATTGCAGGCCAAATTCGTTCTTATTAATCTGGATAAACGATTCGTATAACTAAATTTACCACTCCGAGGGGCCGCTGCGCGTATAGTAATAATGTAGGTACATTTTCGATACCTAAACGGGGAGTGACACACGCCTGGCATAACTTGATACATCAACAGTATCTGTACCACATGTGGGGTCACAGACAAATGCCTTTCTATTGTGTTGGGTAACTGGACTGTGAATGTATTAATATGGCTATTAATTTAATGCACCATGTTTCTTATGCCATGTGGTTTCTGGCATAGAATAAGACCGCTCTATCTTTTTCTGTGGATGTTGTAAGAGACAACCTAAGAGCTATTATGTTAAAGAGGAGACACCACATATCAATGTTTTGTCCCGTTCTTGTAGCTATCTCCATTAACTTTACTTAGTCGCTTGCTAGCTTTTATACGCCACAGTTTATATGATAACACAGTTGACATAATAAAATAATAATAAACGGGCAAGTGCGAGTCGGACTCGTACATGAAGGGTTCCGTTCCTCCGTACAATGTTTTAAAACGCTAAAAAAACACGTTTTTTGTATGACGACCCGCTTTAAATGTGACGGTACTTGGAGAATGAACAATATGACGGTGGACGAAGATCACACCGGGCAGGGGGAGGCGTAGGCGTCACCGCTGTTTCAGTCAAGCTGGGACCACGTTCGATGAAACCCGAACGAAACGTCAGCAAAATAAATAAAAAAAGGTACGTTTCGCGTTAATTCCCGTATGCATTAATTTAATAATAATGCAACGCGATAGTTTAAAAGTATTTTGACCCGCTTTTATTTTTAACTTTTTTGTATTTTTAGTATTTGTTGTTATAGCGGCCAAAGTAATACATCATCGGTGAAAATTTCAAGTGTCTAGCTATTACGGTTCAAGAGATAGAGCCCTGTGACAGACGGTCAGACAGCGGAGTCTCAGTAATAGGGTCCCGTTTGCACCCTTTGGGTCCGAAACCCTAAAAACCATACGAAAACATGGTTTACATAATTATAAATACCTTGGTGTGTGTAACAATACCGTAAGAATAATTCAAGGAACACAGCAAAGTGTAAAGGAAATACTTTCCATCGGTAAAAACCAAATTTCATTGTTTGGAAATTAAATACTTAGGTACGTATGATATGCCTAAATCACACCGCCATAGGTATATTCAAAAATAGAACAGGTACCAATGTTTGAAATTTCTGGTCTATATACTCTATGTCAATGGAGAAAGTGTAAAGAAAATACTTTCCATCGGTGAGTAACCAAATTTCATTGTTTGAAAATTAAATACCTACGAATGATAAAATTCACTCTGTCATATATTCAAAAATAGAACAGGGGCCAATGTTTGAAATAGCTGGTCTATAATACTCTTTGTTAATGGAGGCGACTAAAAGATTTTACACTTACATCTTGTACAACAAATAGGTAAATTCCCATGGACGGTTGACGTCATTCGGGCGTTGGTTGGAAAAACATTTCGCATACATTAATTCCCAATGAAATTTAACAGACGGACACGATATTAGTTAGATAAGTAGTATTTACTTATTAAAAAAGTGCTTAACTTTACTAAAAATAGCAATTAGTGGCAACACTTTTCGGGACATTCGTGACGGGTCTTGCTATCGCGAGAAGAGAAAACCTTATTTCATTATACCATGCGCCCTAAGATGTAGCGAATATTTTTCAAGTATTTAAGGCTTCTAATCGCTTGATAACTCCTTATTCATAATAAAACCGACTGCCTTAATTCACACCTTAAGAAATGCCATTTAAATCGCACAAAGTTATTCATAAGTATAAAAGTTTTAAAATCTACCAATCCCCTTTATTCCATTAAGATGAATATCAAAAGTCCTTCAATCAGAAGCAGACTTTCATTTCGTGTTGATTAACTTAGCAAACTTTAAGTAAATTGGAAAATGAATTAATTTTAGCTACGAATGAATGGGCTGAAGAATGACTGCCTCCGTGGTCCAGTGGTCAAGCCGTTTGCCTTGTGATTCGGAGGTCGTGAGTTCAAATCCCACTGGAAAGCATACTTTGTGAAAAGTTGTTTCCAGTCTGGTTCTAACATTGCAGGCTTGAGTCACCTGATTATCCGAAAAGAAAGATGATTTCAAGGCACGTAAAGCTTTTGGTTCCGAACTCCATCTAGCGATTTTTTAATTGTGTAATGCCATTCATTACGCACATATTAGAAATCGTGCGATAAATTTGATACAAGTGCTGTGAAGTGTTTTTTTTTTATATTGTAAGAATAATATTCTATAATTCCAAAATTTTTTGTTGTGTGTTTCCCGGCAGAGTAGAATAGGACCACTCCAAGTCTTCTCGTGGATGTCGTAGGAGGCGACTTAGGAAACACAAACTAAACAAAGCTTATAATAAACATCAGTGAGACCTCTCCAACACTTTTGGCCAGCGTGGAAAGTGTAGGCCAAATCCTCTGACTGCTCTAGCCAAGTATGGCTGTAGTAGTATAGAGAGGTTCCTGCGGGAGCAACTAGAAACTAGAACTAGGGAGACTAGAAAGGACCTGTTGTTGATAATGATGAATTACAAAATATCGAATACTATTTACTGTCCTCTGGCCCTACTGGTCGACTGGAAGAGATCATTTCTGGGATAAGTCCACCATTTGTAAAATTACCTTTGTTATTTTATTATGTGTAACAATCTTTGATGTACAATAAAGTTTTTTTAAATAAATTAATAAATTTTAGAAGCATAAAATCTATTTGCAAGCAGCCAGTCCACTCACAACGAAATTTTGTTTTTCTCAATTAATTTAATATATTTTTCCTCACAAATGTTTTAAAAAGCATTGTATGGCACACGTGTGTATTGTTCATTAAAAGTTTCGCCAGCTTGTGTGTCAACCTACCTCGACTGTAATGAACGACTTGCCACACTTGTTTTATAAATTACTATTACATTATCGCAAATTTAATTCATATGTTTTATCCATTACGGTTTCTTAGTTATACATCATACCTACTAGAGTAGAAAAAAATATTTCTATAATGTTTTCTCTTCTTAGAGAATTTCGCTTCTTCATGATTTTGTTATTTGTCGAATGCCTCAAGAAGTCTTTCGAGCGTTAACTGAATCAAAGAGTGCTCTGACATAAATTGGAGGGCTTGTTGCTTTGGATTCAGTCTTACTTAAAAGCAAGTTCAAGGTTCTAGCCGTGTATAATCTCCTAAATAAGCGTCAGAAAATATACGCGATAATCAACCAGAAATCGTGTATATTTTCAGATATTTTTATTTTGCCACACATTCTGAAATCACACAGTGTAAGAACACTATGAATGCGTGCTGACCTTGTTTACTTTCAATATACACATCGAAGTGAATGTGTCGTGGTTTCATTGTGTTGTGTACTCAACAACACAAAGAAAAGAAGTCCTAAATAAACAATCTTTACCAGTATTCAGCACACGTAGCGAAGAAACCCAAATGTAATCAGGTCCTCAAGGTAGTGTCCATTATTACCAGCTTACCTTAAAGCTGTTGCTTCAAACTTTGATTACTTGGCGAAATTGAGCGACGGGTGGCATCAAATTGTCATTAGGAGAGCACTGTCGCGAAAGACCCATTAACTGGGCTTCTAATGAGTGATTGGCACTAACTCGAGTGTGTTATGTGTGCCACGAATGGCTTGGCGTTACGTGTCGCACCTCCGCATACATTAAGGAACTTATTCACGTTCGGCAAGACGGGGCTGGGCCGAAAATGTGTACACGGCCTATAGGCTAGCAAATACTTTGAATTCATGATTTTACTGCTTCTTTTGCCGCGCAGACCGTAAAAGAAGATCGAGGGAATGGGTGAAAATGCTAATCATGTTAATAGGCAATGCAGCTAGCAACCTATCACTATTTTGATGCCTGTCCCATCTTCACGCCCACCAAATTGCTAAAAGTGGATTTTGGATCTTGCTTTGCTGGGCTCTGTCTGCTAAGAGCCGCAAAATCTAAAATGCGCTGTCTGCCCCGTTGTTGTTGTTTGTTTATCGTGTGTGTAAGTGGCCAACACTGTTGTCAGATTTTTTCAAGCTGCCTAAAGGTATCTAATATAGCTTAACAACTGCCATACAATAATGACAGCCGGGACCAACAGCTTATACGTGCCTTCCGAAGCACGGAGGAGCTCAAGAAATTTTTATGCCACTTGTGGTCACCCATCCAAGTGCGGACCACGCCCGGTGCCGCTTAACTTGCGAAAGCGCTAGTAATGCGCACTCCCGCCAGGCCACTGAGCTCCTCGATCGGCAGAGTTATACAAATTTGTTCTAGATTGTATTCCAATTATGTGTTTACAGCTGAATTATTTAATACATTTATCCTCCTTTTTATCAACTCCTTTTTATCAATCCTCCTTTTTATCAACATTAAAAAGTACTACTTATACCTGTTTCATTGGCCGGGCATACACTATGCCTGTGACTGAGCTGAATTCCGCACACATCGTCTCTTTTGTGTAAGACCGGTTGTGCACCAATCCGAATCCGAACCATATGCAAATCAAATCCGAATCTGACTCGAATTGGCCTTCCTAGTGATTGTATGGACGCGTGTGCACTTAGTCGTAAACGGTTCAAATCCAATTCGTATTCAAACCAAGAATTCTCACTTCGGGTCGTTTTTATTTCGGATCAAAACCGACTCGAATTGGCCGCCGTAGAAATTGTACGTACGGCTGTGCACCCACTCGAATTCGATTCATATTCGAATTTCGGGTGAGGTACGGGGAGGGAAGCACACGTTGCACGCCCCGCCTACTGTCCCGTCTCGCCCGAATGTTTCTGCTATTGCTATAACAATCGATACTATTTATAGTTCTTCTTTGCTGGTCTGGGAGAAAAGAAAAAACATAGAATGTACCAGCTGCTTCTCTTCCCGTGCAGATCGTAAAAGCCGATTGAGGGAATGGGCGAGAATCTGAATCATATGAATAGGCGATGCGGTTAGCAACCACTATTATGATTTCCCTTTTCCACCTTCATGCCCACCATTACGCTAAAAGTGGCCTGGGCTTTACCGCCCTTGGCTCTGTCTACCCCGTTAGGGATAAAGACGTGATAGTGTATCTGTGTACTATTGATAGTTTGATATTATAGATAATTAATGACCTTTATTTAAGTAGGTAATATTGGTTAGGGGGCGTCCATAAATTACGTGAGGTGTTTTTTTTTTTTAATTTTCTGTCCCTCCCTCCGCCCCAGGTGAGATGTCGTGAGATTTTATTCAACCCCCTCCCCCATACCCCAATCTCACGTGAGATTTATCAAAATGTGGGTTTCTTGCATAAACGCGTTGGATTGTTATTGCAAAAAGAAAAAAAAAATTGCTTCGTGCTTTTATTTACGACTAGTTAGACTAGTAATTAATATTGCTGAGAGTTTAATTATAAGTGTAATAAAAATTTAACAATAGACAGGCGGGCTACACTGTACCGTAAATTCAGATTAAATTGAGCTATTTGGTATAAAACAAATATGGTGGTTTGACCAGTCAGTAGATGTATAACGTCAAAGTATGAATGAAATTATTTTCTTTCGAACGAATTAGTGAATGATCTTAATCGTATTACGATTACGCTTAAGAATGTACAATCTGGATTAAATGGACCAAAATAGTATATTTTTTTTGTTTCAATCAGAAAAAAAATTACGTGATATTTGCCGTGACCCCCCCCCTCTCTCCAACGTAAGAATAGATGAGATTTGACTCGACCTCCTCCCCCCTTAAACATCTCACGTAATTTATAGACGCCCCCTTACGAACACCGGACGTTGTCACTAGAGATGGGCATATACCCGGGTATGTAAACCCACGCTTGGATATATACCCGATATGCACCGGGTAAATAAATACCCGTATCTACCCGTTTGGTGGGTAGATTGAAATATTTATTAATAAACGGGCAAGTGCGAGTCGGACTCGTACATGAAGGGTTCCGTACCACCGTACAATGTTTTAAAACGCTGAAGAAACACATTTATTCTATGACGACCCCCTTTACTAGGAAGCGGCGTAAACTTAGCTGTAAGTAACGATTTGACGTCAACATAAAAACAAAGTGACTATTATTAAGAGATATTATAAATATCCTATGATAATAAAGATATTATGAATTTTGATATTTTTTTTTTTAATTTTGAATTTTTAACTTTATTTTATTTTTAGTATTTGTTGTTATAGCGGCCACGGTAATACATAATCCGTGAAAATTTCAAGTGTCTAGCTATTACGGTTCAAGAGATAGAGCCCTGTGACAGACGGACAGACGGACAGACAGCGGAGTCACAGTAATAGGGTCCCGTTTGCACCCTTTGTGTACGGAACCCAAATAAATTAGTGCGAGTCCTCTAATTATCTGTAATTAATATATCTCAAATAGCCATAACTAAATTAGCCATCTATACTTCTATACTAATATTATAAAGAGGAAAGATTTGTACCTATTTTTATATGTTTGTAATGAATAGGCTCAAAAAGTACTGGGCCGATTTAAAAAACTCTTTCACCGTTGGAAAGCTACACTATTCCCGAGTGACATAGGCTATGTGTGTACCACGGGCGAAGCCGGGGTGGACTGCTAGTATTAAATATACAGATATAATCTCATTTGATGTCTATTTGCATATTTTAAAATATAACTAGGTTAAAAATATATTTGCCAGTAAAAAATGTAAACTTAGACATGTCAATTCGTATGTTCCCATACAACGGGTAGATTGGGGTAAATACCCGACATACTAATTTGTGGGAAATGTTATAGAAAGTTGATGGGGGATTGAAAAACTCGTCAATACGAATATCTTTTGTTCCGGGACGAACCTCGAAATCAGTAGTTATGGCCTTCAAATAAGCAGTCAAAAATAGGAGGGGTGTCCATATGTTGACATCGCGTTTGATGTCTGATTACTTAGTTTAACATATAATTAGGTCTACAATCATTTTCCAGCAAAAAATGTAAACTGAGACGTGTCAATTCGTATGTTTCCATACAACGGTTGGGGTAAATAAATAATAAGTATAATAATAGTGCAACTGACGGCGGTTAAATGCAGGCAGGACACATAGTGAATGCGGCCTCTCTAATCAAAGTCTGGCGGTGAACTAACGAAATCGGTGGCCTCGAAATTCACGAATACGATTCGGATTCGGCTGCAGTGCACAGACGCTACTCAAGAATTTTCCGTCCGAATTTTTCTCGTTTTGGATTTGATTTGAATATGGTTCGGATTCGGAGCAATGCACAAGCGGTCTAACGTTCGATCAGAATTTTATCATTAGGTACTTAACAGCAACACATACCAAATCAGCATCTGAGCATGCGCACTCCCAGCCCAGCTTATATCCAGCTACGTACGGCAGACTAGCTGGGTAAGAGTGAAAAAACAAAAAATAATTACTTAAGGTTAATATAGACGCAAATGCCTTGAAGTGGCGCCCTCATATGAAATAAATTGTTAACTCGTAAATCTATACTGATATTATAAAGCGGAAGAGTTTGTTTGTTTGTTTGTTTGTTTAAACGCGCTAATCTCAGGAACTAATGGTCCGATTTGAAAAATTCTTTTTTTGTTGGGTAGTCCATTTATAGAGGAAGGCTTTAGGCTACATAACATTCCGACAACCACGCGAACGAAGTCGCGGGCACAGTATGGTGATAATTTCCATATTGCTAATCGTCAGGCACTAGATAGCCCTTATTTTTTGAACTGCCGTTGAAACTATTATTGGTGATCCGTCTAGCTTTAAAACTTGTCTCGGAGTCAAGTTTTAAAGCTAGACGAACTAATGTAAATATTTCCAACGGTAGTTCTTCAAAACCTTTGACTGTTACTAGTTAGCTAGCTATGACTATTTAAGTAAGAAAACCCATATGTGCAGGTCTCCATGAATTCCATAAGCAGCAAGTGTCGAACAAAGTATATTATGGTCCACTTTATCAAATGCAGAGGTAAAATCGGTAAACACAGAATCTACTTGGCCACTGTATGCAAAAACAGTGCATATATAATTCTTATATTCTAGCAGATTACTCACTGTAGATCTATTTTTAATAAATCCACGCTGTTTCGCGGTAGGGTGCTAAGACGATTATATAAAATATCATAAGTGATTAAAAAATTTTGCTTTGCACGAGAAAATGCTAATTTGTACCTAAAACTCTTGACAACAAATCTCTATGTAAAAAATTTGTGGATAAGAATCAAACTGCATAGAGATAGCCGGCCAAAACGTATAAGGACGAACATCAACACAACACAAATATTACGTTAACAGCGTAGACAAGTTGCGGCGTAATAGAAAATTTGTATTTCACTGCGTGCTTTTTACCGCTAATCAAAAAATGTTCCAGTCGAGACGTACCTTTCAATAAAACGTCACACCTGAAGAAGCTTACCTAGCTAATTATTGTCCATTGACTAATAGGCTAAGAAAGAACTAGTGTGTATGTATAGCATATACAAGGGCGCGAATAGCAAGGCGAATGACGCGACGCGGCGAGTTACGCACGACGTACGGCAGTACGCACGCATATCTAGACAGCGCACTCGACCTTTGCGCCGCGACTGGCGACGCAACTCACCTCGATACTGGCTCATAATATCTCATATTATGAAGCACGCCAGGCTTCATAATCTATACTAATATTATAAAGCGGAAGAGTTTGTTTGTTTGTTTGTTTGTTTGTTTGTACGCGCTAATCTCGGGAACTAATGGTCCGATTTGAAAAATTCTTTTTTTGTTGGGTAGTCCATTTATAGAGGAAGGCTTTAGGCTATATAACATTACGTTCCGACAACCACGCGAACGAAGTCGCGGGCACAGCTAGTATGAGATATTACTGCAATGTTCTGCCGCCAGAGTGCAGCATTAGCGCAGCAGACCGTAAACAAATGTTTGATAAATTTATAAAAGTAGCCGTAGGAAGTCATAACACCAAAGAACAGGTTTTGAATGAGTAAATAATAATAATAATAATTTTAAACTATTAAAAATAAGTACCTACTTTTATCATATAATAATTATTTGTTGAGAAAAAATATGAAATGTAGAATGACAGGAGATTGTTTACTATATGTCCTAGCTATTGCTTATATAATATAGCTAGTTTATAGCTTTTGCCCGCGGCTTCGCTCGCGTATCCCACGGGAATATAATTTTTTTCCGGGATGAAAGGTACCCTAAGTCCTTCTCAGTACTCCTAACTATGTGTATGCGAATTTTCAAGAAGATTGGTTCAGTAGATAAAGCGTGAAGAGGTAACAAACAAACAAACAAACAAATATACAAACTCACTTTCGCATTTATAATATTAGTTGGGATAGTTGGGATTAGTTGGGATTGGGATAGTTGGGATTCGCATGTCGGCATTCGTTCACGAACGAATGTTTTGGCGAACGTTTTGTCGAGTCGCGAGACGAAAAGCGGACGCGCATGTGTAAATACGGTGTTAGACGATTCGTATGTCACCCGACTCCGAGCGAACAACCTGTAATAAAGACGCCCTCAGCCGTGAAGTTCGACTACGGTATGCTCCCGTTACCAAAATTATCGCTCTTACTTGATTCACCCGTCTGTATTATGTGGAATACATTGGAAATATTAATAATAATATTATTCTTATGTCGGATTAAGGGCATACTTGAATTTTTCGGGGTCCAGTGCTGCCCCCATTTGAAGTAAATCATTTCAAAGGAAACGGAGATATCATTTTAAATTTTATTTCCACCAAGCCAAGATAACTCTTCAAATATTTTATAACTACTGTGAGAACGTGAAGCTTTCTTCGCACATTTGCCAGAAGTGGCCGTTTTTCGCAAATGTGCGAAAAAAAGCTTCACGTTCTCACTTTAAACTGTAAACAGCAGTTTATAAAATAGTTTGAAGGGTTATTTAGGGCTTCCTAGAAACAAAATTTTAAATGATACCTCCGTTTCCTTTCAAATAATTTATTTCAAATGGGGTCCAGCACTGGACCCCGGAAAATTCAACTAGGTATGACCTCAAGTCATTAACAGTAAAATAAACCTCTGCTTTGAGTTTGTAAATATAAATGCAATTAATTTTTTTCCTTACCTTGTCACACTGTTGGGAAAGTCCTTCCTCATTTTCTTTTAGTAGGAATAAAATTCAAAATTTAAATGTTTATTCAGTAATTAGGCCTTTGCAGACACTTTTTACACATCACACAAGTTTAAAAATCTTACTTTGGGGCTAGCTTAATCAGTGTGATTTGTCCCTATATATTTATACTAGCTGTGCCCGCGACTTCGTTCGCGTGGTTGTCGGAACGTAATGTTATATAGCCTAAAGCCTTCCTCTATAAATGGACTACCCAACAAAAAAAGAATTATTCAAATCGGACCATTAGTTCCTGAGATTAGCGCGTTTAAACAAACAAATAAACAAACAAACTCTTCCGCTTTATAATATTATTAGTATAGATGAAGTACTCTTAACCAACAACATATTTATTTGAATAAAGATTAATATTATTATGTTGATACAACTTAAACAAATTATTTCGACCAAATTAGGTACCATAAAAACGGTTTTTGTGAGTTAATCTTAAAAGATAGACATATACTATCGCGGACTGTTTTTTAGATCATTAAAAGAGCTATTATTCTTTAATACATATTTTTTGTGTATCTTGAACCGTTTTCACGGCGCACGCAACGGAAGGCTTCAAAGATGAAATAATTTCTCCCGTTTTTTACACATTTACCACTATATCTTTGCTCCTTTTGGTCGTAGCGTGATGTTATATAGCCTATAGCCTTCCTCGATAACTGGACTATCCAACACAAAAAGAATTATTCAATTCGAACCAGTAGTTTCGGAGATTAGCGCGTTCAAACAAACAAACAAACTCTTCAGCTTTATAATATTAGTATAGATTTATTTTATTTTATTTATTAATAAGTTTTATAAATGTCGTGGCTAGATCGTTAGAATTGATCATTCCATGAAATGATTATTTTTCTTGATATGGAAAATACTCGCTGATCACAGTCATAATGTGGTCTGCTCAAATCAATGAATAATCAGCGTTTCACGATATGAAAAGTTAAACGCATGGCTACTTCATGATATGGTCAAACATTAGTGATCAATCGTAAAAAAAATATTATCCACAGTTAGGGACGCTGATATTATTGATGCATCATAGCGGCGGTCAATTATTTTGATAAAAAAGCTAATATTATTGTGCCAATTGAAGATAAAAATGAAGTATGTGGTCACGACACAAAACTACTTGAATTTTAAGAAAGTCACACAGGACCTTATAGAGTTCGAAACATATTTCACAGGTTAGTTACAGGTTAGGTTAGATTTCAATCTAAAATACTCGTAGTGTTATTTAGAGGTGCCACCTTAAAAATCTACTTACAAGGAAAATATATCAAGTTCCTTTCTTTATTTGAAATTTTTATTAAAACTTTGATGTCATGAAATGACCAAACGTCGATTGACATAATGTCAAACGTTGGCGTGTGAACGATATGGTCAGTTATAGCTGGCCATATCACAGAATAAATAATACTAACGTACAGAAGTCTCACTCAGCAAAGAAATTCAATGAAATATCTACTCAATATGGTTAGCGATATGGTTTAATTTAGCTCACGTCAAAACTCAGCAACTTTTCGTATAGATACCGAGACAACCATTGCAAGCCAATTTCATTCTTATTACTCTGGACAAACGATTCGTATAACTGAATTTACCACCCGGAGGAGCCGCCTGCGCGCATATTAATAATGTAGGTACATTTTCGATACCTAAACGGGGAGTGACACAGGTCTGGCGATATCATGAAATGCAACTATTTCATGAAATGGTTGGTCATATAATGAAGTGAGCAATTTTACGATCTGGCCACGACATATACATGACGTGTAAAATTAATTTATTATTTTAAAGAAAAGCTACCGATACTAGACTTAATATTATAGAATAGTATCGTTGATATAGTATTCCATAACATAAGTCTCGAACTTACTTTGGAGCTAGCTAAATCTGTGTGATTTGTCCACGTGTCCACGTATATATTTATTCATTTTGTGCTGAGAAAAAACGCCCAAAGAAACTCATTTACACAGTATTGGTCGCCTACGCGCCAGAAACGCTTTGTCATATATGTCTGTCAATTTACAAATACTTACACATTATAACATGGAATGCTTGCGAACGAGCGAACAAACATAAATAACGTACCTAATTAGTAAAATTAATTTAAATAAATATCTAATATTTAAAAAAATATATAAGTCAAAGTCAAAATCATTTATTTATCCTTAGATGTTTTGATAATTGTATTGCCTTATAGCCGTATTGCTGCCTCATTTATTGCAAATGGAATAAAAGTGTTATCAAATAACGTGAAATGGGATTTCTGGCGTGAATCACGAATCGTCGAGGGAGATTCAATTGTAATTGTGCCACGGATGAGCGCCTCCGCCCGCCGCGTAATTATGACGGAATCACACGCCGCCATGCCGGGAATAGGGCAAAGTTATTTTAGGTAATTTATTGACTACATATTTATACTATTTACCGTTTCAAGATCGACCTTATTATATCTTACAAAACTACAAATAACTCTTTTACTGATTTAGCTTGTAGGACTTCAACTTGATCCGGCGCAGTCAGGTGAGTTTAAACATGAGAAGGGTAGGAGAGCAGTTTAGAGACTCAACAATTAGAAACTTATTTATAACTTATTTATTTCACTGATATAGTTAAAACTAGCTTTTCGGGCAGCTATTGAAGTTGGCTAAAGTATGTACTTTAGCCAACTTCAACAGCTCCATTTATGTCCAGTTGAGAAAATGGGTGAAAAACTGCAGTCAGTAAAGGAAACATCAAAAAATGTGTGGGCGGCCATCTTAAAATCGAATTTTATTAGCAGTTTTGAGTTCCTCGGGGTGCTTCACCCCAGCATTCAAAATTCCAGACTCATTCAATATTCCAGTAGGACGTTATGAACGAATTAAGTTAAAATTGTAAAATCCAGACGCCATCTTGGATTCTAAAATTTACAATCTTACGTTTCATTTTACATAAACTGTAGCCGTTGACCTGCGGCTTTGATGAATTAAATTCTTTTTTTTCAAATATTTGTATTGTTCAGGTCATTCAGCTGATTTATAAACCCGTATTGCCAAACTGCTAGTGGTTATGTCAAACAACGAATTATACAATTTATCCAACGGCGACATAAAACATATCCATGCAATATTACAGAAAGCTGTAATATTGCATGGATATGTTTTATGTAGTACTATTTAACAGTCTCTGACGGATAGACGGGCATACCGAAACTATAAGAGTTCCTTGAGGCTTGAGGGCAATCTGAAACATATCGTGTCAAAAAATAAACACAAAACAAGTAATTATTTAAAAGAAATTCCTAAAAACAAACTTTTATCTAAAGCCACAGAATACATAAGAGCTAAAACAACGAACTAAAAAGTGCTCCTCAAGCAAGCCGAATCAATTGAGCCCAAACTCGGTGGGGTTATATTGTTTTATCACAGAGATGCCGTGGCCACCTTCCGGCTTCATCATGAGATCAGGTCATTGGTACCATAATATTGCATTGTCACCCAACTTACCTACCTATATGTAAAGTTTCAGCTCAATCGTAATGGGAAGTGGGTCTAATTTAGCTTGCAAGATTTGATTACGGACACACAGACAACGGGACAGGTGAAACTAAATAAAAGTTTGTAACAAAGAAATAACATTTTCTATTTAACCTATGCTCAAAAAGAAATTCCACTTTCTCGTACTTACAGTGTTCAGCCGCATGTATTAGATAATTTGTGTGTCAATTTAGATTTTGTACGAGATTCACGGGACGTGTTACATGTTTTTTAATACATACTCGAATCATTTAAATAACGAAAATAAATTGTCGGAAGTTTAAATGTAGAGTAGGTTTTGATACTGTCACATGAGGGATAAAAAAATGTGTTTCAAAGTCTTTTAAAAATATCACACCACTATTTAAATAACCAGCTATGTTAGCAACCTATAACTATTTTGGTTCCTCTTGCCTATTACGCTAAAAGTGGTCTTCGGGCACCTTTGGGTCTTGCGGCCTTGGACTCTGTCTGCTTAGAGTGAGCAGTGGTGAACAGTTTCGGAGATAAGACAGATGTCTTTCTCCATTCCATTGCAAAGAGGCGTAAGATAGGGAGATCCTTATCTTACGCCTCTTTGCAATGGAATGGCCCTCGTACTGTGATCCTGACGCTCCTACACTCGGACCAACATAGTGGCTTTGTTGTATAAGCACTTCAGCACCTCGATATCAATCAATCAGTCAATACGGCACCGCTGGAGTGATTGAAGTACGGCCCTCGTTTCCGTCGAATCGAAGCCCTTTTCACATTCCACGAACCCCAAGCACAGCGGCTGGTTATGCTCTCTCATCTTTTCTATAACCTGCCGCAAAATAAGGATGCGGTCCATGTGTTCCAAATGATGTGGTCCAAAACGTAAAAAATATAATATTTAAGCCATTTCGAATATTCAAAAATGTCATAAATCTTTTTTGTTAACCCAACAACTTTTTCATCCGAAAAAACTTCAAGGAGTAATATATGAGGGGCTATGTAAAGATAGATTCGCGAGGTCTACAGCTCACAGAGCCATTAAATAATCATTTGAAAATACTTTTTTCAGTTTACCTAACTATACATATATGACCGGAAGCGACCAAGCTGGAGTTTCTTTTTACTTCAGCTTTAGATTAAACAATGATTTACTTTAGAGTTAACGATTATTTAATTTGGCCTAAGCCGATTTTGCATATTACGAACCACTAACCTACGAAGAAGATAAGTATTTACAAGGTAAGTTTTATCTGTGTATTTATTTTATACTGATAGTAACTATATATGTCTGTATGAACTAGAAAACAAACTAAAAATATTACATTCCGTTTCACATTTAACTATGATATTCTACAAAATTAAGTTAAGAAAAATTCGTTCTTCATCTTTAAACTTTTGCATCATTGATTAACCACACCGAGTTTTATATTCCTTAAGTACGTCTGAATAAAGTAAACGAAGTTTACCCAAGAGACAATTCGAGCAGTAAAATTTATTTTTATCGATTTGTCAATCAGACCTAAATATAGTAGTGTTTTTGCGAAAAACGACCACATTTAGCTAATGTGCGTAGTAAAGCTTAACGTTCTCATTATAAACTGTAAACAGTAGTTCATAAAATACTTTGAAGGGTTATCTAGGACTTGGTAGTAGCAAAATTTTAAATGATGTCTCCGTTTTCTTTCAAATGATTTATTTAAAATGGGGGCAGCACTGGACCCCGGAAAATTTAGGTACGGCCTTAATTCATATTTTATAAATTAAAAGTCGATTAATGTGAACGTATTCGTCAATCAGATCTAAATATATTATACATAATGATTAAACTTAGTAATATTAATAAAGTACGACCAATTTAGAAGAATGTTATTATGTATGCAAATGTAGAGCTTCAGTAGAGCCACGCGAGGGTTTTATACTCTATCAATCATTATGCCTACATATAAGAACTGACGGAAATGTGGGAATCGGAACACATTGCGAGCTTGTACTACCTTAAAAGAGGGTATTTAAGTACTTATGTGTTTTCTTTGGTGTAGAAATACGAAACATAGACGTAGGTAATATATTTGAAGATCATTGCCCCCTTTTGCCCACTTTTGTAAATCTTTCCCAGGATTGATTCTGGTCTATCCTTTGGGTTGCGGAGGTCAAACGGCAGTGGCTCTGTGTAAAAACCAGTAACCTCGTCAGCACAATCACCTGGGATAGGTAGCGGACCCCGGGCTCTGAACCGTTACCGCGTAGTTACCGCTAAGGATGCAACCGGGAATACGCTCGGATGATGATGATGATTAAAAGATTTGAAGTTTACTTTTAAGGTGAAGATATAGGCAAATGACCTTGAAGTGGCGCCCTCATTTGAAATAAATTGATAACTCGTAAATATGGAGATAATTTCCATATTGCTCTTCGTCATGCACTAGATAGCCCTTTAAATTATTTTATGAACCACCGTTTAAAGTATTTACATTAGTCCGTCTAGCTTTAAAACTTGCTTCCGCCAAAAGTGGCCACGGCAAATTTTAAAGCTAGACGGATCACCAATAATAGTTTCAACGGCAGTTCATAAAATAATTTAAAGGGCTATCTAGTGCATGACGTAGAGCAATATGGAAATTATCTCCATATTTACGAGTTATCAATTTATTTCACACTTCAAGGCCATTTGCCTATATCTTCACCTTAACAACCCTGTACGTTCAAAATAATTTTTAGGTAATTTTGAATGGAAATTGCGGTGGTTCCCTCGGTAACTTTGACGACCTCCGTGGCGTAATGGTTAACACGCTAGACCGCTAATCCGGAGGTTCTGGGTTCGATTCCCAGCCAGGGCAAGTTGGAAAATGGCCTTTTTAAAATTTTCCTGGGTCTTGGGTGTTTATCTATATATGTATTTATCATAAAATATAGTATCGTTGAGTTAGTATCCCATAACACAAGTTTAAAACTTACTTTGGGGCTAGCTTAATCAGTGTGATTTGTCCGTATATATTTATTTAATTAATACATATAAGTTTAAAAAAAAAACTTTACGTTCTGTTTATGTTGGCGTTTTACGAGTATAAATTATAGTTTGCATCACTTTTAATCAATAGGTAGAAACCGAGTTTCATTTGTACTTCTTCTCTATATCTATTAGTGGTATCCTTGGATTCCTTGTGACGTATTGATCATGAAACTATCTGTTGTCAAGTGATAAAGTGGTGGGGGTGGTGGAAGGGGTAATCAAAGATGGCGATAGCTAAGTTTCGTTTTTAACTCCATTATTAAGTACGTACTATACAAATTTCCCACTGTACAAGAATTTTGAAAGCTTATAATGTAATGAAAGTTTTTTATTGACATTTTCCAGCTTTTTGCCAGGATAGTTATTGAAATAAAGGTTTTTTTAATTTTACAGAAAGTATCTCTATGAATTTATACTTTATATAATTAGCAATCTAACAAGGTATATATCATTGCGCTATGACTTCTAATCACTGAGCTAGGTCGATCCGCGCCAACCGGCGGGGGGGGGGGGGGGGGTTAAGCACTCGAAATTCGAATGCGATCTCTATGAACGCGACTGTCTGCATTATTAATATTAATAAGTTTAGATAAAACTCGTATTTAATAATAAACTTGAAACAATAGTTTCATTACAAAAAGTAATTATGTAATATCATTTCGTTATACTGAATTGACTGTCCACAGCAAAAACAAAAAATAAAAGTACAACAAAACAAAACAACGTAGTAGATAGTTGAATCAAAATACAAGTCAATCAAAGAGCTATTTATGATATACATATGGTCATTTTCCTCTGCGCAACGGCGGCCCTGCTTTTAAAAAGGCAACGTGTGTTTTTTCTTTGGTAAAAACAAACAGTGCGTTTTCCAGCAGTCAAAATGTTAACCATTGCGAGGGTCCGGGCGGCAAATTTTTGTGGGTCCCTTGTCCTTTGTGCAAACCTTGTGATTCGAATGTAGGTATTTTTGATGTATCATGAGAAAGAAATGAAACAGGAATTCCACGAACGCTTTACAATGAAAAAAACCGCGCTCAAGTTTTTTGAAGCGCGAGATTGGAATACTTACCTAACGAACTTCTCAAGTAGGTAATAAATAAACCACCTTTTTTATTTATTCATCATCATCATCCGAGCGTATTCCCGGTTGCATCATCAGCGGTATCACTTCAAAGCCCGGGGTCCTAAGTGATTTGACGATGTTACTGGTTTTTACACAGAGCGACTGCCGTCTGACCACCGCAACCCGAAGGGTAGCCAGAACTAATCCTAGGATATATAGGTTTAAACAAACTCTAAATGGCGTGTGGGACTCACAGCTTTACGTGCCTTCCGAAGTACTGTATCATCTTTCTTTTCGGATAATCAAGTGATTCAAGCCTGCAATATCTTAACCAGATTGGAAACAACTTTTGACAAAGTATGCTTCCCAGTGGGCATTAGAACCCACAACCTCCGGATCACAAGTCAAACGATTTGGCCACTGAGCCAAGGAGTCACGTTTTTATTGTTTTTTATAACTTTTAGTATTTTTATGTAATAAAAATTAAAAATAATTAAACTTAAGCCTTGAGTTAAAATAAATATAATTTAAAGAACAATATGAAAAATAAAGTGAAAAACTTCCGAAAGCGAGCAGTGCTTACTTCCCCCGGTCCACCGAGCAGGGTGAGTTAAATTGAATCGTAGGAATCAAAGACTCAAAGGCTGCAGTCGACGTCTTTAAGGTAATTCACCGAGATCTCTGTAAAAAAGTGTGAAAGAAATTTGTCTCAGTTACGGCGAAATCAGATTTACTGGAACGAAATTGTCTCTTCGTTGCCGGTACAAAGGTATTGACCTCTATTTACGAGACATTCTGTTTTATTACGTACAGTCATCTACTAAAACTTAATAAAAGAGTTACAGCCAAAACACTACTCTCTATTTAAAAAAACGACGGGTTGCACTCCGGGAGTGCCGGCAGAAGTGTAAACTTGAATATTAACGTTGTGCATTTTTGATATTTTGGAATGGTTAGGGAATAATTTTGCACGAATTGCTTTAATATGAAAGTACTATTATTTATGTGGTAGAATACAATATTTATTTATTGCGCCATCGTACACAAACATGAAAATTTATATTACATTAAAAAGTTTATCTCTCAGCTAAACGAAACAGCAGGCGCAGGCATACATTTTCGCCGCGCGAAAGAAAGGGGGATACTTCCTCCCCTACGCCGCGCCGGCTGTCTACTCTCTATCCGTCTTACGAATTTTCGATCAGGACACGTGTCCTGATGCGAGTTTAACATTTTTTACCAATTACAAAAAAGTGCACAACGCCGCTAAAGAAGTTTTCACTTCAACGAAATAGTTTTGCTACTCGTTCATAAATGGCTTTGTAATAATTTTCAATGCTTGTAATGTTATCATTAATGTTGAAAGGAATAACTAGATGGCGCTACGTCAAATATTCATTGCATGGGTAGCCGGCTGTCTACTCTCCATCCGTCTTACGAATTTTCGATCAGGACACGCGAGTTTAACATTTTTTACCCATTACAAAGAAAGTGCACAACGCCGCTAAAGAAGTTTTCACTTCAAAAATTTTAGATTTTAAGTAAGTGTACACTTACGATATGTTAGGGTTGCTACACACTTATTTAGGGTAGCATCAACTGGCACAGTCGGGCGGTAAAATCGAATGAATGTAGATGTTCGGGGGAAAGCCGATATAGTTGTTTCAGGTCGGCTTTGTTGTTTGACACTACTGCCGAACCTGCCAAACTGACAATTTCGGCCCGAATAAGTGTGTAGCAACCCTAACATATCGTAAGTGTAGAAACCAACGCACAGTACGAAAAAAACATTAAGTAAAACTGAAAATACATTTTATCACTAAAAGGATCATCAGTTTTTAACAAAACCTTTTATACTTAGTTTCTCAATTCAATACCTACCTAAATATTCAAACAATTGTATACTTAGACGACATATTTTTTAGTTATTTTCGTTTAAAAAACAAAACCACACATCCGATTTTAATTAAATTTCTACGGGACCACCATGAAAGTATTCCCTTTCAAAAAATAAATAATTTTCCAAATCGGTCCAGGCGTCCTGGAGTAATCGGGGAACATACATAAAAAAAACATAAGATTCCGACGAATAGATAAACTCCTCCTTTTTTGAAGTCGGTTAAAAATTTTGAATTGTAGTGTCAATTTGACAAACTTGTCAGTTTTTCCGATTGCAGAAAAGTTTTAGCACGATGGCAGACACCGTTTCGCGGCCGTTGAAACTATCCCTTATCTCAGGTTGAAACCAAAGAGCAAGAATGTACCTTCGTATAGAGAGAATCTGACTAAAAATCTATCTTGTGTCTCTTTCCCTCTTATGAGCATTTACTGTTGCAAGAATAAGACTGTATTCGAACTGAAAGTGTCGACTGTTTGTGAAACCTAAGAGGAGGATGATATGAAAAATATTGACATTGAGACTTTTGCAAAATGCAAAATACTAACCATAAATAATAAAAAATAACAAACGCTTGATAAACCTATTTCAGTTAAAATATTTTTTTTTTTTGTCTTCATGACTCTTCAATATTTGAGTCAATATTTCAAGTCTACGAATAAATTTGGACAAACGCGCGTTTTGCTTATTGTATATCACGTGTACTATATTATTAAATTTTTATCTCTCCCGATTTTTATGTACTGAAGTAGACTTAAACATTGTAAATGCTTCATTTCTCAATGATTGACATCATAATTTTGGTTAAGAACTTAGAATGTACATTTTCTACCTTTTTATTTTTGTTGAGTCAACGGGTCAAGATCACGACTCGAGATTTTATTATGAAAAACTTGATCAACCGCTGAAATAACGAAATTAGGTACTTGATTTATTTTTTATTCTAAAAGAAATATAAATTCGTGGTTATTAAAAAATCTTGGCCAATTTAATCGCATCACGGAATTCATCTAAAGAACAAAGAGTAATAAATAAATCTCACAGACATGTTTGAATTGTTTAGCAAAGTTGGTAAACGCAAGCACATTTCAAACGTGACGTGCATATGGACGCCTCATCTAGCATCGTGGAAGGAGAGGTCATTACAGGAAGATCCTTTATGACGGGTACTCTTCTCAGATTTACCTAAATGGAGAACAATGGAAGTATACTTGTAAGTATACTTTCTATTAAACTTATTTAAGAAAGAAGAGTCACAGAATGTTGCTGAATATTTATTTCTTAACAGCATTATGAAAGTAAAGACACAGATTACATATACAACGTGGAAGGGACATATCTATAATAAATCGAATCACGGTCTATACTAAATCATAAGTATAATGAAATTAAAATATCAGCTAAAAACAAAACAAAAAAATCGGCATTTCCACACAAAAGTGTGCAGCCGCCCAGGCGATTTGTGTGGGAATGTCGAATTTTTATGACACATAGGTTGTGATTAATTTAAGTGCCGTGAAAACTGTTCTGATTTTATTTTTAGAAAAAAATAAAAATAAATTATGCTTACATATTTTTTTATTTTAATTTAAAATAGACCACGTTTGTAGTCCGCGCGATTACTGTTCTCTCATTTAGACGCCCGACTACTGCAGGGAGTGCATAATTATTTTTCTTAGGATAGGAATAACATTCCATAACATAATTACTTACTCAGACTTTTCTGTTGACCCAATTAATTCTAAAGAGGAGTTCGGTGGACGGGTAGGAAAACACATTGGTAGCGGTTTCGTAAGTTAAGCAACACCGGGCGTGGTGGGGCGTGGTCGGCAAATTCTTGAGTTCCTCTGTGTTTCGGAAGGTACGTAAAGCCGTTCGTTGGTCCCGGCTGTCATCGTGGTAAGGTATTCGTCAAGCTTTGTCAGATGCCTTTAGGCAGCCTGAAAAATCTGACACCAGTGTTGGCCACTTATAATAATAATAATAAAGCTTTATTTATTCCATACAATTTTTGTTGGCCACTTACACACATGCAAATAATAATAATGAATTTCGAGGTGAGGTGACGAGGTGGTGAGGTGGTGCTCTGTGGAATGTGGATTCGACGATTATTGTCCCGATAGTCGTATCGGCGCTAGCGAAGAGTCTTGACCAACATCTTAAGACTCTCTCGTTGGATAGCTGGATCAAGGGTCAGATTCAAATGGCAGTTCTCCTGGATACGGCACGCATTGTCCGGAGTTTTCTCATTCTGCGGCCCCAACCACAGCTTGGGCCTTGCCCCGTTCTTCTTGTCGAGTCGAAATGGTTTTACTGTAGCTTCAATTTCAAATCATCTTTGACCAGTATGTGGCCACGGCGATCCCTCTGTTCGTTAGCCTCATTAAGGTCCTCTATGGTATTTGCCCCGTTGCCAGCGGGCAACTAGTTTGGGATTTTTTATATATTATTTTTTATATTTTACTTTTTATAATAGAACTTCACCTAATATTTATATAAAGAGAATAGAGATAAAGAGAATAAATAATTCTAAAAATAAAATTTTGAAAATGCAGATGGGAGAGGAAATTGCTGACGTGTCCACATTTTGCCCACAATAAATACCTACCACTTAGAAACACACATGAAAAACTAAATTTCTCTTTAAATAATCTTCAAACAGTTGGCATTTTCAATAACATTATGGTGGAGCGGCGGCTTGTACTGCTGAGCCTACCAAAAAGCGGAAATACGCGGGTCTAGGAGACAATTTTATCTTCTACCATTCGCAGTGGAAATGATGGGACCTTGGAGCCCTGAAGCAAAGTTATTTTTTAAGGACGTCACAACGCGTCTCATCGAGGTAGCTGGTGACCCTAGAGCTGGCGGCTTTATTGCTCAGAGAATAAGTCTCGCTATACAGGGTCTAACAAAATATACTGAAACTATTTTAAGGCTGAATTCAGTCCATGATACTGAACAACTTTCCCCAAGAAACATAAATCGAAATATGAAAAATATTTTTTAGCCGCCCATACTAGTTGACCGATCAGCTGATCCGAGTTTGTATGGAAAGTCAAAAATTATATTTCATATTTCGATACATGTTCCTTGGGGAAAGTTGTTCTGTATCATGGACTGAATCTACTCTTAAAATAGTTTCAGTATATTTTGTTAGACGTTATATAGCGAGGAAATGCTGCCAGCATATTGGGTACGTTGCCTCGATGTGGCGTGTTGGAAGAGATATTTTATTTGTAAAAATGTACCTGTCTAATTTTGATTTGTTTTGAATAAAGTTGAATAACATTAAGTATATTGATCTTTTATTATATATTGAGGTACATACGTGATCGCGAGAGAACTGTTAAGAGTGTAGTTAGATAAAAGACCGGAGGGCGCGAGCTTCTAAACTGCTATTTAATAGAGAAAGATGGCCCAAAAAATCAACAGTTACCCTTATATCCCGCGTCGTGACTGGCTTGCAAATAGGTTAATGTTGCAGTATCTAACAATAGTCGTTATATATGTTTTAAAGCCGTGTGGTTCCCGGCAGAGTAGAATAGGACCACTCCAAGTCTTCCCGTGGATGTCTTAGAAGGCTTCTGAGGAAAAACAAGGGAAACAAAGCTTATAAACATCAATGAGATCTCTCCAACCCGTCTGGACAGCGTGGAAAGTGTAGGCTAAAGCGTCTGACTGCTCTGGCTAATATAATATATGACTCTGGTGGTACAGAGAGGTTCGTGCTCCTGCAATGGAGACTAAAAAAGATCTGATGATGATGTAAGTAAGTAACACGGTATTGCACTAAAAACACAGATACCCGTACAAATAATATTCAAAAATATGTACAGTATCGGTATACAATAGGCGGCTTATCGCCAAGGCAATCTCTTACAGGCTACCTTTGGGTGGCAGGAATTGTGCTAAAAATTATGGTGGTGCGATGAAGAGAGTACTCGTAATGTGAAAAAAATTTTTTGCTGTTTAATAAAACAGTAAAATACGGAGATGAAGTACCTAAAATTTAATAAAAAAACTTAGTTTAAATAATGTACGAATATATAAATACATATACAATAATATACATATACATATAATATATACATATATATATATCGGAGTAAGCATATCTTATTCGACATCGTCTATCATCATGGGTTTAGTGGGCGTTATCAGGGTTAAATGCGAGCACAAAACAAAATAAGTAATCCCTTTTCATACAATTTTATTCCATGTTTTGTTACAATGCTTTGTCACTTTACTGTTACACTTCGTAGTTTATAATTTCAAAGACATTGAATGAAATCTGAGCAGTGGGTTCAGGACACCGCTCGTGCTCTTCCAAATACCAAACATCTCCATGATCCACCTCGATCCAACATTATTATTCAAAATATACGCTATGCCACACAACTGACTATCACCACGCGTAAAATCAAGATGGCGCCTGCTGAACCCACTCCGAGCTTGCTCTCTGCTCTGATTGGCTATGACGTAAATTGCAAAAATTATAACTTTTAATGAATTGGTTGGATTTTAGGCAAAGTAAACCATTTCAGAAATCAAATTAAATTAAATTAAATTAAGATTTTACAAAATATTAAAATTGAAGACAATCAACGTTTAACATTAAACGCTATTTAAACAGCAATGAAGGAGACCTGACACTTCCTCCGATATATAAATAATGTTTAACAGGATAAGAAAAGATACCTAATGATGTTTTAAAATATATTCAAGGGTTAATAACTACCTACTTGTATTTTAAACGAAACTTTAATTGTTTTTTAATTTAATTGTTTTTTAAATTTTTACTTGGATTGGTGACCAAAAGTGGTACAAAAATTTCTCGAGCTCCTCCGTGCTTCGGAAGGCACGTAAAGCCGTTGGTCCCGGCTGTCATTGTATGGCAGTCGTCAAGCTATGTCAGATGCCTTTAAGTAGCTTGAAAAATCTGACACCGGTATTGGCCACTTACACACACGAAAAACAAACGAACAATGAATTGTTCGAGTCAAATCTTGCATTTTGAAGCAATTATTCTCAACCCAAATTTCGCGTACATATGTCAGTCGGATGACAATATAATCTTGTGATGTCATTTAGGTAGTTGGCCTGATAATGTAGTCGGGAGGTAGCCATGGAAACTCAGTAATGAAACGACGATAACCTATCGTGTTTGGGCCGTAATGTTTTGTCTTGACAGTTTGTTTAGTCTCATAATAATGTATAGAGTTTTTGGCGGGAAGTCAAGGGGTTCGGTTGGGGTTTGCTTTAAATTATTTTGCAAATAGATTTTAGTGGACTTTTTAATATGAAATTGGTGTTGTTTGGTGTTATAAATGCTCATGCTCATGAACAATGTGTAAAATAGTTGAAGTGGACAGTCATAGTTCGGCTGTAGTGATATTTGTTTTGCGGACTGTGTGAGCGTCTTCGGACGCCGTCCGCCACTCAGTCGTCTATGAAAACCAGTGGACTCGTACAGATTTGTCGCCAGAAGCTCCCTTGAAGCAGTCAAAGGCCTACACCACCCTTTGATTGTAACTTGTTAGGATTAGGTTAGGTTAGGATTAGGAATAAAGACCCCCCGCCCGGGTTCTCATCTTGTCGCGATGGGGGGGCTCAGTACCTGCGGACTGCCTCATCCGCAGGTAAGCCAAGAGGAACCCATTGCCCGGGTTGAGGCTTAGGCCTCCCCGGGCCCGGTGAAGGCCATTCCTGGCAGGAATGGCCTGGCTGTGAGAGAAGGGGGTGACGACGACCCCCCTACCATCCCCCGCGACCAAGCGCGGCCGTGGCGCTTGGCACGGCAACGGTGGGGCCGCAGGGGAAGAGGAGTGTCGGTGTTACGTTGCCGCTCTCCCTATCCCCTGCGGCCGGCTTGGTGGGCCCCGGTCACCGTCAGGTGGACTGGGGCAGGGCCTGCTTCTGCAGGCCCCAAATTATGAGGGCTGGTTGGACGGTGGAAACGGGATTCCATCGTCCAACGGACAGCCCTCCTGAGTAGAAGGCGCGCTGACACGCACACGCGCCTGTTCTTGTCGGGCCGAGAGGCCAACGCGACGGTTTCTCCGGCACCTCTGATTCAGCAGAGGTTGCCGTGAGGCCGTTGGCGAGCCGGGGCCGCTAAGGTAGCGGCCGCGCCGGGGCTGTGGAGCATGAGAAGCACACGGCCCCGGCCGATAGCGGCTGAGAGGTGACACCGCGGAGTTTTTAGTGGTAACACCACATAACCTTACCGGTGTCCCGTAACCGGTAAGGTATCCGAAGGGATTTACTCCGCGACAAAAAAAAAAAAAAAAAAGGATTAGGAATAAAGAACAAAATTAAAGATAGGCTCTAAAGGACTTGTATCCAGAGCCGTAAAATTATTTAATGAAAATAATAATGTATACAACGTCGAACAAAATATACTGGGTGACTTCAGTCCATGATACTGAACAACTTCCCCAAGGGACAAATATCGAAATATGATAAAGATTTTTTCGCTTTCAATACAAACTCGGATCAGATCGTTCAACTTGTATGGGAGGCCAAAAATTATTTTTCATATTTCGACATAGGTATGTTCCTTGGGGAATGTTTGTTTGTTTTGTTTGTTTAGTATCATGGAAGGAATTCATCCTTCAAATAGTTTCAGTATATTTTGTTTGACCCTGTATATAGGTACTGCCACTATTACTACTAGTACTACTATAGTTATCACTGTATGATATCTATCTGACTCCAAAGATTTACTGCCAATAGGGGATCGGACAACTTTTCACAAAGTGTTTGAAAGTAATTAGAATGGGTTTTTATTACAATAAAAATAAGATTTTATTTTAATAAGGCTGTAAATATACATTTAAAATTTTAATGCATAAAAATGCCGCGTAAACGCTCCCATCTGTCACCTTGGCCGCGTGACGTCATCTGTGTGTGAGTAAACATCAAACAATCAAGTGGTGAAAAGAAGTAGCAGTAGCACAGAATAGAGACTATGGCACAGTAGTGGAGGCCACAAATTCACATAGTAATGTTGACATCTATGGTTGACATTTTGAGGTTACCCCAGCCGTCAAAAATGACAATAACAAACAAATGACGTAATACGCTGTGATTGTTGTTTTGTTCAAGGTGGCGAACAAATTAAAAATATTGCAATTAAAGCATTCTATTTCTTGATTTAAAAATATAAATCATTATTATTTCACAAAAATACTCATTGAATGGTCAGTTTATTTAATTAACATTATTTGGAATTACAATAAAGGTTTTTTGGTGAGACCTGTCCGATCCCCTATTGTCTGTGTGTTAGAGTGTGGGGAACAAATCTAGTAGATCAGAAGAGAAAAGTCTAACAACACTTTTCTTTAGGTACTCCCAGTTCACTGGTACAATGTTACAAGGTTTATGACATATATATCAACACATAGACAAACAGATACACTACGGAGAAATACCTAGTGACACACTTATTGGTAATGGTAAAATTTATGAATAGAAATTGAAGACAAATTATAGTAATTTATATCTATATAATATAACAAATTAAGTATAAGTCCTTACTTAGTATTTTCTATCTTTATAAATAGTGGTTCTGTAATAAAAGTAGACCTCACCAGCTCTTATATCATGCAATAACCGGTACTTTCCCCTTTTTCCTTGCTTAGGAAAGTCATATCAGTGAGATCCGTCCATATATAACGCTACAGCAAACTTTCCCCCCCTCCACTTCACCCTTTTAATTTTTTTTGCAACATCTGCAGAATGAGGTAATTAGTGTGCCTCCCAAATTTGATTGAAATCCGTCAATAAAGTAAAGTGACGCTACAGTAAAGTTCTCCCCCTTCCCTCATATTTCTTCCCCAATCAAAAATCATGTTTAAGTAAAAATTTTAATAAATCAAGGAACTTGTGTGCCAATTTTCGTCAAAATCGGTTGAAAAATGCGACCTGTAGGCGAGAACAGACAGACGGACAAAAACTACATAATTTAGGATGAGTAGGTACGTTATTACAGCTGTAGTTACATTTTTTATTTTACAATTCATGTAAAGTGTAAAACAAAAATTGTTGAAAATATCTCAGAAAGTCAGGTCTATTATAAAGGCGTACATAATACTCTGTTGAAAGGGGATAAGTGTAGAACACCCTGAGGGCACAAAATGTAATACCCTTGTATGTTGTGTGAATCATTTATCTTCGAAGCTTACACGTATTGAGTTGGTGTTTGGTACACATTCACAGCATGAAAGTTTAACATTTTCAATAACATTTTAAAAGCAATTTACTTATTTATTAAAATACATTTAATTTAATACGAGTATTTACTATATACATTTTAGCTTTATAAAAAATAAAAAATGAACATATAATCAAAACAAATACAATTATAATCACTATATTTCTAAAATTCTAACCCGCCATAACATAAATTGACATTTTTGCTGCAAAGGTGCACATATATACTTACTATACTTACTTTCACCACTTGCCGCGTTACAGCGCTGAATGGCAATGGTCAACTTTTGCTTTAGAAATGTGCTAGAGCGGGAGTCCCCATTTGTTTCTCTCATTCTGGGATCCTCGATTAGATGCTCAGCGTCGGCACCCCAACATCCCATGGTTTCTACAGCTATGGGAATGAAACTGTAGTGCTGTCCCATATATGTATACTTCACCCACTTCATTTCGGTTGCATCCTCAGCAGCCGCGGCTGCTGCGATAATAGTGCGCCCAGAAGACTGGCTGCCACTCCGCTAACACATGTGGCATCCCATATCAGACACATATTAAAATGTCAAAGATGTCAAGTATGTCTTAAGAGCTATTATGTAAAACTAGAGGAGACATCACATATCACTGTTTTGCCCGTTCAATTACAGCTATCTCCATTAAATGCCACCGGGTGGTGACCTTCCCTAAGCAGTTTGGAAGTCCCTAAATAGGCTCCGGACTGGTGTCCACGAGAACCGAGCAAAGTGGGGTTTTTCAAACAATAATCGATGCGACTGTGGAGCTGTTCAAACCATGGCCCACTTACTATCATGCCCCAGCTGCCCAACCCCTTGTACAATAGACGACCTAAATTCGGCTAATGACAGGGGAGTAAGTGTGGCCACACATTGGTCCACGCTCATATAATAATATCAGCCATACCGACTTGCTAAGAAGAAGAAGTCTCAGTTATACGCCTAGTACTTTCGACAGTTTATAAGCGAAAACCATACGAAAAAATATGGTTAACTTAACATAATAATAATGCCTTGGTGTGTATTACAATTACAGTAAGAATAATAAATAAATAAATAATAAATAAATATATAAGGACAAATCACAGTAATTATGTTAGCCCCAAAGTAAGTTTTAAACTTGTGTTATGGGATACTAACTCAAAGATATTATATTTTATAATAAATACATATATAGATAAACATCCAAGACCCAGGACAATTTGAAAAAGGCAATTTTCCAACTTGCCCTGGCTGGGGATCGAACCCAGAACCTAGTTTTAGATTTCATAATTTCTCAAAAACTACAATAGCTCATTTTATTTTTTCTGTAATTCTTTTTAGGGTTCCCAACCCTATTTCTGAGATTCTGCTGTCACAGGAATATATCTTGAACCGTAATAGCTTGAAATTTTCACCGATTATGTATTACTGTGGCAGTACAAATACTTACTATTTAAAAATAAATTTGAAAAATAACAAAAATTTGTTTCTTGATGAGAACAGAAAGTTACATTAGTAATCTCACTTTTAATTCGGTTGTTCTAGCCCTTTTTTAAGTAAAACATAAAGATTTTTGCAATTGTATTAATTTTGGTACAGTATCATTTATGCTCATTAACAATTTCCAAGCTAAAAATATCAGGAATACATGCTGTTAATGTTCCTGAGATATGAAGCTGTGACGGACGGATGGACAGACAGACTTGAGCGGTAAAGGGTTCCCGTTTTACGGGACCCTAACCAATGCCGCTACGATTTAATTTCTCACCTCGATGGAAAAGCATAACATCGAAAGCTGCGAGATTTCCCACGCATTTTTGGACGAGTATTTTCTCCGATAGTTTCCTCCTCCAATGCGGAAGTGATTGTAGAAAATGTCAGTACACGAGAAACGCGGTTGGCGAATAGAGATGGGTACCTAAATCACATCAACTATCTATATCGGAATTCAATAAACGGGCAAGTGCGAGTCGGACTCGTACATGAAGGGTTCCGTACCACTGTACAATGTTTTAAAACGCTAAAAAACACGTTTTTTGTATGACGACCCCCTTTAATTTTTAACTTTTTTTTATTTTTAGTATTTGTTGTTATAGCGGCCACAGTAATCAAGTATCATATTGTATAGGTCATAGTAATACATAATTGGTGAAAATTTCAAGTATCTAGTTAATGCCATTATAAAGATCTAGTTAAAAACGCTGAAAATAACACGTTTGTTGTATGACGACCTCCTTTAATTTTTAACTTTTTTTAGGGTTCCGTACCCGAAGTGTGCAAACGTGACCCTATTACTGAGACTCCGCTGTCTGTCCGTCTATCCGTCCGTCTGTCTGTCCGTCAGTCACAGGGCTCTATCTCTTGAACCGTAATAGCTAGACACTTGAAATTTTCACTGATTATGTATTACTGTGGCGGATACAACAACAAATACTAAAAATAAAAAATAGCTAAAAATTAAAGGGGGTCGTCATACAAGAAACGTGTTTTTTTCAGCGTTTTTAACTTGATCTTCATAATGGCATTAACTAGATACTTGAAATTTTCACCAATTATGTATTACTATGACCACAATAACAACAAACACTAAAAATAAAATAAAGTTAAAAATTAAAGGGGGTCGTCATACAAGAAACGTGTTTTTTAGCGTTTTAAAACATTGTACCGTACGGTGGTACGGAATCCTTCATGTACGAGTCCGACTCGCGCTTGCCCGTTTATTTATTTTCAGTATTTATTGTTATAGCGGCCACAGTAATACATAATCGGTGAAAATTTCAAGTGTCTAGGTATAACGGTTCAAGAGATAGAGCCCTGTGACAGACGGACAGACGGACAGACAGCGGAGTCTCAGTAATAGGGTCCCGTTTGCACCCTTCGGGTACGGAACCCTGAAATAGAAGATGAAGTTTAACAGTAACGAAGTACGACGTGGTTTTACCCTTTGAAAAAATCGCCTCAAAATCGGCTCAGTAGTTTCTATAATAACGCACTGTAATGCACAAACAGACAGATATACTCACCAGAGGCCTTTACAATCAAAACGGGAGTATGGACATAACATAGTTGTTGCTCATCTCCCTAGCTTTTTACACGAAAACTAATTGGATGGATTCCCTCTAATATGGTTGAGTTCAGCGATGGCTGATCCACGCGTCAACTCGTGAACGGGTGCCGCCAGTAGGGACTGGTCAGCTCGGCTCCGTTTTTTAAGACTACTCAGTGTAACTTATTTCTGTAAATTGGATTTGGCACTCGTTCGCAACCGCAAGCTTTATATATTATATGTTGTGATAACATTGTATTAGGCATAATATCTTTGTAAACTGACAAAGCCCTTCTGGCGCGTAGGCGACCAATACTGTGTGAATGAGTTTCTTTCGGCTTTCATCTCAGCAGTGGTCGTTGCGAAACGCTAGTATCGGTAGCTTTTAAACAAAAAAATAATAATTTAGATATAAATAAACATTACAAGTACCTATGTACACTAAAATTATTGACGTGTAAAAGTGCTTGCAAAGGCCTTATTACTGAATAAATATGTGATTTTGATTTAATAATGAGGTTAAATAATTTGTTTCAAGTACTTTCAAATAATATAAGTCTCATTTTTGTTGATCTCGGTGAAACTTTGTTCGGGGCGCCGGCATTCCTCTTTCTAAGATTTGTTGAGAAATCACTACATAGTATAAAACAAAGTCGCTTCCCACTGTCTGTCCCTATGTATGCTTAGATCTTTAAAACTACGCAACGGATTTTGATGCGGTTTTTTTTAATAGATAAAGTGATTCATGAGAAAAGTTTATATGTATAATACATACCCGTGCGAAGCCGGGGCGGGCCGCTAGTAATGAATAGAAATTACTTGCTCTTACGTTATGTTTTCTTAAAATTTAGACAGTTTACGCTTTAAGTAGGTAGTTACTTACTGCAATATTGTGTCTCCATTCAATCAGGGTTTTGTCACGTTTTGTTGATCGATATAGATTATAAAAGTATTTCTTAGTATAGATAATATAAGTACATATTTAATTTCCCAAAATCACAGTTATGCTAGTTTTGGGAAATTTGCGCACAACCTGTGAACGCACTTGCCAATTATGTTGGGCCAACAATAAAATTATGAAATCCATTCCGGAGACAGGTTGTTTCCGAGATACAGACCCCTGTCTAGTTCGGAGATGGCCTGTAGCTGGTTGGATGGAATTAAATATAACTACTCGATGTATCTATAAATGTACGAGTTTTTTTTTTTTTTTTTTGTAAATATGTCTGTCTTTTTGGCTAAATAAAAGATTATTTATTTATTATTTTATTATTTAGTACTTACATTTTACAAGCTTTCATTGAACTTGCAATGTATGAGTAATGTATTGATGTATGTTAGTTCTGATTAAATTTGCAAGTTTAATTTTGACCTTTGTCTCAGTTTTCGATCGAGATGAAATTTTGTATACAAATGTATATCAGATAACAATGCAATATTGTCACGACGAGAAGCTAATCTGATGATGGAGCCGGAAGGTAGCCATAGAAGCCCTGTAATAAAACGTCGCAACCCTATCGAATTTGTGCTTATTTAATTTGTTTTTACAAACACCGCCTTCGCCGTGACATAGCAGATAAACTGCAAGAGAGTCGCCTACGTTGGTACAGTCATGTCTTGCGGAAACCGGCAAGTTACGTAGGAAACAAATGTATAGTTATGCTGCCTCCGCCAGGGCCCAGCAGGCGTAATAGACCCAAGAAATGCTGGCTTCACGTCTATAAGGATGATATGCGTGCCAATAGTCTTAAGACCAACGATGCTCAAGACCGTGCGAAGTGGAGAAAAAAGCCGGTAAGCGGACCCTCGGCTTCGCAGCATTACAGCTAAGGATGCAACTGGGAGTAGGTACTCTAAGATGAGAGAGAGAGAGATTATAGCGAAATACCGCGTGGGGCCAAAAATGCGTGTAACAAAATAAATATCCCAACAACGCGTGCGTACACAAGTAAATAAACAACTGAAAAAAATCGGCTTTTTATTTACATTTTATCTATTTGGTAAAAAGCGTATTCTATTCGATTTTTTTACACACTTACAGCGAAATAATGGCATTTGTTTTTGTAAAGCGAGAATGGACAGCCATATTCGTCAAGCTAGCCTGCAGCCTCATTCGAGGTGGGTGTCTTCCTTTTTGGCCCCTATTTCTTTAAACTCTATTAAAGATGCTGGCTGGAATCTCTAGGCCGTAAATGACTCATTAAAGATATATCTATTTGCACTAAGCTCGAGGCGAAGCTTGACTCATCATACCACACCAGCTATACTACAAAATATTTTTTTTGAACTATGAGATATTAATTTAGTGTTTATTAGAGCGAGGGGCGAACAAAGCGAGTCCTAACACTATTTTCACATCCAGTATATTTATAATAACCTCCGAAGCGGCAAAGGAAATATACACTACTCAAAGCGGCTAGATTTGGCCGCTCGAACACAGACGAGTTTTAACCTTATTGCATTGACATAAAAGTATTGGTTCCTTAACAAAAAGAAATGGCCTTGAAAGAAGGAGTTAAGCGACTTCAAAAAAGGAGGAGATTCTCAATTCTGAATGTATAATGTTTTATTTTTTTATGCGTGTTCCTCCACAACCGTTTCATAACCGATTTAGACTTAATTTTTTATTTGAAAGGGTATACATGCAAGTTGGTTCCATTGTCACTAAGTGAAGACCTGATGATGGAAACTTGAGAAATTGAGAGAACTCGTCAAATATTCTAGGCAGATATATAGTGATGTTTTGTTAGTAAATTAAGCATTTGCATACAGAAAGTGTGATTTTGTGAAGAAGAACTGATGAGAAATTGAAGTCGGTTTTTTTTTGTTTAAAATTATTATGATTTGGACTTTAATTGTCCTTTTGTTTTTATCATTACTTTCAAAGAAACTTACTCTCAAAACTCAAAAATCAGATCAGATATTCTTTTTATAACTGACTGCAGCACCTGTTGTTTGAATTGGAATGGAAATACAGTGGATTCAACAGCTGAACCACAGCTTCGCGAACTGCTTAGGTACAGCTCACGCAACGCCCAAAGTCAATTCTGATTTAAATTCAATCAGATCAGATAACCTTTTTTCTTACTCGCTGCAGCACCCGTTGTTTAAACTGGAATGGAAATACAGTGGATTCAACAGCTGCACTGTAGCCTCGCACGCCCAAAGTCAAGTCTGATTTAAATTCAATCAGATCACATAACCTTTTTTCTTACTCGCTGCAGCACCTGTTGTTTAAACTGGAATGGAAATACAGTGGATTAAACAGCTGCACCACAGCCTCGCGAGCTAGCTGCTTACAGCTCGCGCGACGCCCAAAGTCAAGTCTGATTTAAATTCAATCAGATCAGATAACCTTTTTTCTTACTCGCTGCAGCACCTGGTGTTTAAACTGGAATGGAAATACAGTGGATTCAACAGCTGCACCGTAACCTCGCGAGTTGCTTACAGCTCGCGCGACGCCTAAAGTCAAGTCTGATTTAAATTCAATCAGATCAGATAGGTAACCTTTTTTCTTACTCGCTGCAGCACCTGTTGTTTAAACTGGAATGAAAATACAGTGGATTCAACAGCTGCACCATAGCCTCGCGAGCTGCTTACAGCTCTCGCAACGCCCAAAGTCAAGTCTGATTTAAATTCAATCAGATCAGATAACCTTTTTTCTTACTCGTTGCAGCACCTGTTGTTTAAACTGGAATGGAAATACAGTGGATTAAACAGCTGCACCACAGCCTCGCGAGCTAGCTGCTTACAGCTCGCGCGACGCCCAATGTCAAGTCTGATTTAAATTCAATCAGATCAGATAACCTTTTTTCTTACTCGCTGCAGCACCTGTTGTTTAAACTGGAATGGAAATACAGTGGATTCAACAGCTGCACAACAGCCTCGCAAGCTGCTTACAGCTCGCGCAACGCCCAAAGTCCGATTTATTAATTTCTGTATTTCCTTGACTGGTTGAGAATGCATTAGTGTTAAGTTCACCTTTGTACCATTGTGGTCAATAAAGATTTTAATAAATAAGTAAATAAATAGTACCTCTATATTATTACTCTGCCATTACAATGCTGACTCCTCGGTGATCAATTGGTATTCTAGTTATCTTCGTGGTCGTCGGCAGCAAATTCGCAACGATCAGGATTCGTCCGATTGGTGTGAACTTAAAGCTGGCGTTCCACAAGGTGGTATATTGTTTTCAATTTTATTTTCTTTGTTTATAAATCTTCTTTCAGACTGTCTCACTTGTTCATACCATCTATATGCAGAGGACTTGCAGCTTTATGCGCAAACCGACGCGGATGATGTGAATACAGCGATTTCACTATTGAACGACAATCTTACAAAAGTCATGATCTGGTCCAACGACTTTGGGGTGCGGGTGAATCCTCAAAAATGTCAGGCCATAATTGTTGGTAGTAGGAGGCAAATAAATATCATAGACATGAGTACAGTGACGCCTATTACATTTGATGGTTGCAATGTTCCTTTTAGTACCGAGGTTAAGAATCTTGGCCTCTGGATTGACCACACTTTGTATTGGAGCACTCACATCGCAGAAGTTAGCAGAAAGGTGTTTGCCAGTTTTCACTATTTAAAACTTTTGAAAAACTTTCTACCTGAGAAAACAAAAACAATGCTAGCACAAACTTTAATTCTCCCCATAATTGATTACGCCGATGTGTGTTACCTGGACTTAACCGAGGAACAACTCAATAAAATAGTACGTCTTCTTAACTATTGTATTAGGTTTATTTTCTGCTTGCGTAAATTCGACCACGTTTCTCAATTTCGCACTCAACTTAATTGGCTGCCAATTCGTCAACGCAGGAACCAACATATTCTCTGTCAACTATACAATGTTTTAAATAATCTCCAGGCCCCTGAGTATCTCAAAACATGTTTCCAATTTTTAAGTTCTATTCATGAAAGGTCCCTGCGTTCTTCAAATACTCTTACCCTAGTCACTCCTTCTCATCGTACAGGTTTTTTCCATAACTCTTTCTCCGTGACTGCTGTACGACTTTGGAATGCTCTCCCTGAATCCATTAGAAGGGCCCGTAGTCGCGACTCCTTTAAACTTAGAGTTTTTAGGCACTTCCACTTCCAATTAAACATAGGACAGACTTGATTGCATAATATTTATTTATGGTTTCGTATTTGTCTATTTATTTTTGTATTTATTTTAATGTAGGTGTATATTTTATGAAGTAATATATATGTATGTAAGTAATTGTGTATATGTAATAATAATAATAGTATATTATAGTATGTGTTGTGATTATTTTCTTTTAAATTTAGTTTAGTTTAAGTTTTCTTTATATATTCACACCCACATAAAACTCTCCAATCGACCCAAAGGTTTGACTGTTAGAGAATGCTTTTAGCATTAAGTCCACCTGTTGTACTTTAAACATGTATATGTGTGTACAATAAAGTATTAATAAATAAATAAATATTACTCTGTGATTATACTGGATTATGACTTTAATTTAAATATATATTTTCTTTTTCCAAAAGCCTTCATGCATCAAAATAAAATTATTCGGGTCAATTTATTCTGATCGCCCGATTGGCTGGCTTGACTAGTACGATTCAAAAAAGATTCATTTAATTTATTGTGATGGAAAAACGGTTTTGCATTGCACTCGATAAAACAATTCAGTTTGTGCTGTAAATGCAGTTTGTACTTATTATGAACGTTGTTTCAAAATGAAAATTGTATTCGCAATAGAAGTCGGTATACGTACTGAGGTTGAAAATATGTCGTTGGAAATCAAAATCAAACCATTATTTTAGTAAGCTAGTACAAAATTAATTTAATATATTTTTTCAAATAATTCAGAAAATTATACTTAAAAGTCGATAAACCTGTATGCAGGTTGCATGCATTAGTGAAAGATGTAGTCAAAAATAAATTATATACACTAATATCTGCAAATTTTTTTTTCTTAGCCTGGTGTATGTCCCTCTGGTAAGTCTCTTCCTTTTCTTTCCAAACGTCCCTATAATGAGCAATTTTTGTAAATTCAAAAAAAAAATCTTGTATTTAAAAATCGTTATCTCCATAACATAAGTAGATAATCTTTTGGTGTAATACTGCAAGTACTTTATAGTTTCAACGGTTGTTTATAAAACATTTTAAAGGGCTATTGTCTTAATGTTTAGAAAAATTGTATTCATTATCTTCTTATGATTAAAAAACACATTTGAGAGCGCCACTGGGCCTTTGCCTTAAAACATCCATCGTGTATTCGACATGGGTAGAAAACTCAATAAAGCCGTAAGTAACATCAACGCAAATCACTTGATGAATGGCGTCAGTGTAGAAGGGCCCACGCAACAGCCTAATCAAAATTAACAATCTTGTGGCGTCACGCGAATGCCTTTAGGGATTCGTGTCCAAACGGTAGTAAGTAGTATGAAGAAGTGAGCAAGACAGACCGCGAATACATTAGTCTGATTTATTTCAGACTACGAGTAGCTGTTGCCCGCGTGATCAAAGTGTGTTTGACAATCCTCATTTTTTACCAGCAAAATAAGTCATCATCATCATTTCAGCCGCATAACGTCCACTGCTGGACATAGGCCTCTCCCAGGGATTTCCAAAATGACCGATCTAGAGCGGCTTGCGTAAATAAGTACTATGTCCTAATTCTACTATGTGTTAAGCTGTAGGTATACTCGTGCATGCCAAAATTTAATTCAGGGAATGAGCTGTATACATGCCAAATTTAATTTCTATCTGATTCTGATTTGGCACAACAGCCCAATTTTTATTGAATAAAATACTGAAAAAGATGTCTGAAAAAAAATATTTATACGCTGTAATTTCAGATTCGTCGTTTAATATGGTTAACTGGACCTAAAAACTATATTTTTCTATTCAAATGAAAGGCAATATTCTACAATTAAATACCTTACGTCTAACCTTCGACGAAATAGTTTTGAATTATTACAATTTGAATAAGGCAATTTTCAAAGTTTCCCTTTTATAAAAGAAAACAAAAGGTAAAAATAAGATGAGAGGGCGCAGAGGGGATTTATTTTTATTTTTTATTAGTGATTTGAGTGCGTTTGACCTCTATCTAGCATGATGGGAAGCTAAGATTTCCAATAATAATCTGTGAGTGAATAATTAATAGACTTTCTACTTATTCTGTGTTCATTCATTTTAACGTCTCCGTTCAGTATTATCTGAAAAAAAAACAGCTCTCTGCTATGAGCTAAGCCGCGGACGGACAGACAGACAGACAAAGCCAAGCAAAACTATAAAGGTCCCTTGTCTGAGCTCTAGTATAAGTTTTCATTATTAAGACTACGGAACCCTAAAAAGGACAGCTCAACGTCCGTCCTGTAACAGGACAAAATCGATAATCTTTTCAACAGACATATTTTATTATTTTACATAATTTTACAAGTTGCAAAAAACATTTCATGAAAATCCTATCACGTTCCGCTCCAAAATAAAAAGTTTCTTTCTAGAATGCAAAATACTTGTTGTTACACTAAAAATCTCTGCAATACTGAAATCGCTTCAAACCATTTCCCTGAGCTACGACGTTTACAAAGAGCAAAACGCCGCCGATAGCTACAAAAGTTCCCGAGGCTCGTCCGCGGCCGATATCTGTACGAGCAATCTGTTTACGTAACAACCCGTTATGTTCGGAGAGGGTTCGCTGCAGACGTTAAACATATTGCCTCATAAATCGCAGGAATCCCGGCTCTGTAGGTACTTTCCCGTGTCAATTTGACTACGTTTCCGTTACGATTTCATGATGTTGAGTTTAGTTTGTATTACATTCTATCTAGCTAACACAAACATCAACTCACGTAATTTGAGTAGATACGCTATGATTTAATTTTATTGACATAATTTGTTTGATACATTTGGTTAGTAAGTATATGTATTGGCGTGTGGTTCCCGGCAGAGTAGAATAGGACCACTCCAAGTCTCCCCGTGGATGGCGTAGAAGGCGACTCTCTGGTAGTACAGAGAGGGTCGTGCTCCTGTAGTGGAGTAAAAAGCACCTGTTGATGATGATGTTGATATGTATTGGATTGGATGTTATGTCATCTTTAGGTCTTGTTTAGTCTCCACTGCAGGAGCACGACCCTCTATACTACCAGGGCCATATATTAGCCAGAGCAGTCTCTGACTGCTCTGGCTAATATATGGCCCTGGATTTGGCCTACACTCTCCACGCTGGCTAGACGGGTTGGAGGTCTCATTGATGTTTATAAGCTTGTTAAGCAGCTTATATTTCCTAAGTCCTACGACATCCACGGGAAGACTTGGCGTGGTCCTATTCTACTCTGCCGGGAACCACATGGCTATAATAGGCTATGCTATAATGGAATCGAAAGACGTCCGCGCCAAATCTTTCTGATTCCACCATATCCAGCATGGCTAGTGTCTAAGACACGCCAAAAGTCGAAAGCACATCGCCCAAGATTCAGGCTAGCCTAAGCTCATCTTAAGTTAGCAAGCGTGAAATTACCAAATAAGTTTGGAAAATCCAAAAGTGCACGCCTCATAATCTCATTTTTCACAATTAAATTGAAATTACGATTAAACTACATTGAATTAGACCGTGATCTTCGAAAGGACTTAGTTTTGGATAATACTGAAGCGTATAAAAAAAAATGGACTTGATCAGATAAGTTTTTCGGGAGTTATCGTGACCACGCCAGTTTCCATACATACAGATACACGGACGTCCACAAAATGATTTTATTAAACATTGTTTTTATTTATTTAAAAGGCAAAATGTCTTTTAAAAATGTCGTAAGTGTTGAAACTAGTGTTTTTCCTTGACATTTATGTGTAAATATTATTGTACAAGTGCGTTAGAAAATAAATAGAGACACATTTAGTTAAAAACTCACTTGATTTTTGTAAGGCGAGAGTAGAGCACTACCTCATGCGCTTCGCTTATGAGGCGTGCAAAACACTTATAAGTAAGTATGTATACACAAGCCACTTCAATCAATACTAAATGCATTTACTCAGTTGCCATTTGAAGGTTAATTTTTAATTAATTAATAATATTAATTATTAGATCGTGAAAATCAGTTTGCTTGGGTAATTGAATCACATATAGTGGCAACATTTCCAACTGATAACGTATTCTTGGGCTTATCACGTGACCGGCTATCACGGGAAGAGAAGACTTTAAAACGTGTGTTTTATAGCTAGCTATCACCTATGACATTAATGTTATTTCAAATGAAAGCGCAACCGGGCCGTTCTCTTACCCTTATACCAATCAAGTATATTAAGTACATAATAAGGTATAATTACTACTCACCTATTTTAAACGTTTCGAGAACGTACAAAAGGCCATTTTGCCTCGAACTAGGTTAAAGTTTTATGGGTAAGTTAGCCATAGATTAGACATCTACGAACACGCGAGCATGCTCAGGGCTATGTTGTTACAACTGTTGCAAAATTGCTTTTGTTCTTCGATAAATTAGAAATGCTTCTCGTATATTCACGGTCGTATAAAAGTTTCTTTTGTTTAGCGGCGCGGTACATCCTGTTTACCCGGCTTACCCTGTTTTCCACATGAAACCAAATAATTACTTATTCAAAATTTTATGAACTGAATAATATAGCAGTCCATTTTAGCGGCGTAATTCCTTTGTGAACATAGCTTTGTATTTTTTTTAATTGAAGATTTAGTTACCTAGGACTTTTACGTGGTTCATTCTTGAATGTTTTATGTATTCCTATTTTCGGCTAAATGCTTCATCTCCCTATATGACATACCATCATTTCAGCCGCGTTACGTCCACTGCTGGAGATGCCTCTCCCAAGGATTTCCAAAATAACCGATATTGAGCGACCTGTACTACCTGACCTACGCTTCGCTTGCCAGTGCGTGGTTGCCATTCGCGAACCTTTTCGCCCCTTCGGCCATCGGTTCGTCACGCTGTGTCCCGCCCACTACCACTTCAACCTGCTAATCCGCTGCTGGGCTATGTCAATGAATTCTGTTCTATAAATTTTTGAATTTCTGATTCGGTCACGTAGAGAAACGCCGAGCATAGCCCTCTCCGTAGCATGTTTAGCGACCTTGAGCCTTATTATTGATACACACATTGATTATACACTTAATTACTACTAATGACACGAATTCTGCCTTTTCTTTTATTTTATCCACGAATGTCCTTATTGGTTTTCTCTTTTTCTCCTGGCTGATAGGAACCTACTATATCTTGTATTTATTGATGATGATATACTTGAATTGGTGACCACAAGTATTATTAAAAATACAATATATACAAAAAGTAGAAAAATCCCAGAGATTATGATACTTTTTTCATGTTACGTCGACGCTGAAGATGCTTTTATTTCATGAAGAATTTAAAGAATCTCTACACAGCAGTACAAAGTTATTTTTCTCATTCGTGAAAAGTAAAAAAGCTAACAGTAGTTTACCTACAATAAAACTGGGTTCCAAATCGGCAACTACGGGTCCTGAGGTTTGCAACTTGTTCTCCGATTACTTTGCGTCCGTATTTCAGGCTGATGTTGGTAGGCCTCTGTCATACACGAACGAAAATAACTGCACATCCAGCCTTTCTAACATTGTGTTAACAAAAGACGAGATCCTGAAAATGCTGGAATCACTTGACATTAATAAAGGCACTGGACCAGATGGTATTCAATCTTATTTTTAACCGACTTCAAAAAGGAGGAGGTTATCAATTCGACTGTATGTTTTTTTTAATTTTTTTATGTATGTTTGTTACGCGATATCTTCGCCAATTGTGAACCGATTTTGATGATTCTTTTTTTATTTGAAATTCTTTACTACCAAGTTGGTCCCATTTTAATTTGGTGACGATATGATAAAGAACTTCGGCGATATGGAAGAAACTCCTTAAAAAAAGGGTAGTATTTAAACGCAAATCAAAATTACTGATTGCACAGCAAAATACTCAACTGAAAATATTACTAAACAAACTGCAATTTATATTTGTGGCGCAGTAAAATGGATAGAACTTTCCTAGCACTCGCCGGCCGCTGCCGCGGCACGCTCGCTTCGCTCGCTCGGCTCGTGCGTGTGTTGGTCGCAGTTCTAACATAACCTAACCTATAGGTTTGCCCTAACCTAATAAATTTGATGTGCAGTCAGTATTTATTTGCTGTGCAATCAGTACTTATGATAAGATTGTTGATTTATTTGATGTAAAAAAGTATATAAATGATGAGATTAAATTGATGGGTGATTATTTATTAGATGTGCAATTAATAATATCCCTTAAAAAAATTGAAGTCAGCTGTTTTTTTTGTTAAAAATTTAAGTACCGTTAAGTCGTTACCTATTATATTCAACAAATCTTTGTCAAGTGGAATATTTCCCAAAAAATGGAAAGTAGCTCATATTGTACCAATACAAAGCAGGAGTTACAAGTGCATGTAAAAACTTTCGACGCTTAAGTATCTTGTCCTGTTTCGCCAAGATTTTTGAATCCGTTATATATGAGAGTATCTACTTTCAAGTGCAACCATTTCTTGCTAAAGAACAGCATAGTTATATCAAGATAAGTCGACCGTAGCAAACCTGCTGGAATACACAAACTTTCTTCGCAAATCGTTTGATAAGCAAGGACAGGTTGACACAGCTTACACCGATTACTAAAAAGCATTTGACAGAGTAAATCATTGCCTATTAACTTCCGTCTTTTGGTATACATGGCAATCTTCTTCGTTGGGTAGAATCTTACGTTTCTAATCGTTGTCAACTTGTAGCTATTTTTAAATTGACAGCTACAAGTTAACATGGGACTTGAACCCACATCTGGTTTACAAGACAAACGCCTTGACCACTGGACCACAGAGGAAGCAAAAGGCGTTTGTAATATCTGACTAGTAATAATGAAATCCTATTGGTTGTTAAAATAGAGCACAACACCGCTTAGCTTCATTAGAGCATGGTTTTTCGGCAGCTTCAGCTTTTAGCTTAAAAACATGCCAACCTCGATTAGGGGGTAAAAAATAAATGAAACTATATGTATGTCGTGTGAGGTACCGGTTTGTGGTTTGGTTGCACTATGCGCTTTTCACTTCCAATCAAAAATTTACTAGAATCAAACAAGAGACTGAGTTACGCCTACTCTTATGTATTCTGGGCCTCCGCTCTACTCTGCACCATGCTAACTCATGGGCATGAAGCAATACCTAATTTGGCATTAAGTGTTTTAAAATCTTGACTTGTGACCAAATGACTGGGTATAAGATAAGTTTTTTTTACTAGCCATCTATGTCCCACTGCTGGGCAAAGGCCTCCCCTCGTCCCTTCCACAATTCTCTATCCTTGGTCTTCACTTTCCAGTCTTTGTAGAATGCATGCAAATCGTCTGCCCATCTCGTCCTCGGTCTACCTCTTTTTTTTTCTGTTTGTATGTATTATAAGTATATGTTTAAAATACATCCATTTCCCGACTACGGGAAAATTCTTAATAAACATGATTATCCAATTATAATCATGCTCAATAAAATGTCCAAATAGTAGCGACATCTTTGGTCAAGTTGCTGGATTTCCCTCTCATATAATTGAGTTCAGCGATAGCTGATCCACGCGTCAACTCGTGAACGGATGCCGCCAATAGGGACTTGTCAGATCGGCTCCATCAGTAAGTTTACCTCTATAAAGTACATAACTCTGTTAATTTAATTTGGCACTAGTTCGCAAGCTTTACATGTTATATTATAATAACATTGTATTAGGCAAATTATCTTTGTATACTGACAAAGCCCTTCGTGTGCGTATAGCGTAGGCGACCAATACTGTGTAAATGAGTTTGTTTCGGCTTTCCTTTAAAATAATTAATATAAATAAACTTTACTGCTTGCAAAGGCCTAATTAAGGTGAAGTTAGAAGCAAATGACCTTAAAGTGTGAAGTGCAAATTTAAAATCATAAAAAAATATCATAAATATATGCAAGAACAGAGTCGCGAGGTCTACAGATCACAGGAGCCTAAATATTATCTATTACTTTAAATGAGTAATTCTTGTATACCTATATATGTATGTATGTATATACAATGTGTAAGGGATATATGCGGAATAAATTGAACCACGGGCTAAACTAGATCACAATAGTATAATAAAATTAAAATTACAGTAATAAATATAAAAATATTCCCTACATACTAATTGCCCGGTCGGCTGCACACTTTTGTATAGAAATAACTATATTGGTATAATAAATTTATATTATATAATGTGACGCCATGAATAATATTTAGTCTAACGTCATACAGCTAACCAGCAGACTGTCAATACGTATATTTTCAATCAACACACTTAAACAATACCAGATTTGTCGAGTGAGCATAAATACTCGTACATACCTACGTACCTTCAATTGCCTTCGCCGTAGACGGTAAAAAATCTTAACAAAGGTACTACGCTTAATTTATATAGATAGAGGCTATGATTATTGGATTTCACGACAGCGGTCAATTTGATTTATTGGATTGGATAGCCATAGCCAGGGTTCGTTAGTGGCAATCGGAAGATACAAAGCGATGAATTCAATATTGCTGAGATTTCTGTGAAAGATCGGGGTCTGCTGAGTAACTTAAAATCGTAAAAAATACTAAAAATAACCACAAACTAAATAGAAAATTCAAAAACATACCAAAATTGTAGTGGAGCATTTTAAAACAGGTAAGTACCTCAAAGAGATGGTAAAACTAAAGGAAACACCACACCACCAGTGGCGTAGAGTGAGGGGGGGGGGCATGGCCCCGGGCGGCATAGAAAAGAGGGGCGGTGGCAAGGTCACAATGGGGCGGCAAATTTAAACACTCTTAGCACCCCCCGTCTCCTCGGCGCCAGAAATTTGTGACAGATCAATTTCGGCTACGAAATATGATTATTAAAATAATAGTGCGACAATGTCACAAAGGTCACAATGGGGCGGCTGGTTAAATTTTGAGATTCCTATTTGCACTTCTCTCCCCCCTTTGCCGGTCGGCCCCGGGCGGTGAAAGCCCACGCTACGCCACTGCACACCACATATCACTATTTTGTCCCGTTCAATTGTAATTTGTAGCTATTTCCATAAACTTCTCTTAGTCACTTGCTAGCTCTTATGCGCCTAGTATAGTACAACTTCACTTAGTCGCTTGCTAGCTCTTATGCGCCTAGTATAGTACAACTTCACTTAGTCGCTTGCTAGATCTTATGCGTCTAGTATAGTAAGTACAACTTCACTTAGTCGCTTATTGCTAGCTCTTATGTGTCTAGTATAGTACAACTTCACTTAGTCGCTTGCTAGATCTTATGCACCTAGTATAGTACAACTTCACTTAGTCACTAGCTAGGTCTTATGCGCCTAGTACTTTTGACAGTTAATTAGCTAAAACCATACAAACACATGGTAAACATAATTTAAAATGCCTTGAAGTGCGTTGAATTAATGTAAGAATAATTCAAGGAACACGGCAAATTGTAAAGAAATAACTTACCATCGTTAAATAACCAGATTACTAACTAATTCACGTCAATTCACGTCTTTTTCCCTATTTAACACCGACAAGAGCTTTGCTCTTAATTTTAGACAGACAGACAATTCACATTCAAAATTCACGCTGCCATATTTAAAAAAATAGAACAGGGGCCTAGGTTTGAGATATAGTCATATATTCTATGTCAATGGCCATAGTATCATTGAGGTCTGCAACATTTGTTTGTAGACAAAGCTGCCAGTCATACATAAATATATAAATATATATATATATAAGATAAAGTCTATGGCTTTAAGTCCGCCTATTACGTTTGTAATACATACTTACCGCTACTGTAAGATTTTAAGAGACATTCTAGATTGTATTCCACATCTTAGCATTGGTTCCATTAGGAAAGTTGTTCATTTATCTGGCTGAGTCACCTTTAAAATATGTCTCTACCTACCCCCCAGTGCCCCAACCGAGGGAAAAAGGCGTGGTTGTTTTTTATTAACATGCATGTCCCAATGCAAGGCAAAGGCCTCCCTCCTTTCTTTCCAGTACTCTCTTTTTTTTATCTTTTCTATCCAATCCTACTCAAATACTTTCAGATCATCAGTGGGTTTGATAAAACTTGAAAACCAATACTTGAAAAACATGTATCTATGGTATACATTTATGTTTTTCAAGCATTTGGGGCAATTAACCATTCTCATAGACATAAGTAATGATTTACTCAGTACGTACCGTACGCTTTAAGTAAAAAAATATTTACCTCAGAGTTCATGTACTCGTAGTATACTTTATACAAAAACTGTAAACCGGCGATGAAAAATGTACCTACTTTACTGCTCACTTTTACTGTAATATATGCAGTCTAGACAATTTTTTCTTGGGTATATTTCCTTAATATTGAGATATTTTGGTCATTCTGGCGAAAATGGCACCAAAAAGTACCTATTCAGTTTATACAAAGAGAATTCCAAATGATTTATTCCAATGTTTATATGCTTTTTATCGTCGCCCCACTGCGACGCAACAAAATATTTTGGTGTAAAAATGGTAAATGCGGCATATTCAGTGCTACTGCCTACAGTTACTATGCAGATTTAGGCATACGTATTGAATTTCCTGCCAGGCATTTTATCGGAATTCGTTCACGCCTGATTCGTTGAAGCGACCATTACGAACAGTATATTATGTAAAATAGCGGCAAACTTAGGCGTCATTTTGTGGGCTTCCCCATCGGAAGCATGTAAGTATAGAATACTTTGAGCCCTAGGCGGTTATCCCTTTACCAATTTATTTCACTTACCTCTTGAAACTACGTGTTCACGCGTGCGTGCCTTTTTACTGCGACGAAATCCTTGACACAATTTTCTAAATAGGTAGGTACTCTTTTTGGTTCTCTTGCTTCAAAATAATATATTATTAAAAATCAACAAAAACGCGCAATTTGTTTTATTTATTTATTTAACTTTATACACAAATACAAGGGTAATGGCGGACTAAGGCCTAAGGCCTTATCTACCAGTCAACCAACCGGGTGATGTTGAGAAAGATGTTGTTGTCTTTGATTTAAATAGTAATTTTATTATGGAACTATTAGGTTATTTTTACTTATACTTTTTTAAATGTCATAATTTCTTGATGAGGCCGATAGTAAATAAGTATAAATTTTACGTATAATATACATATTTAAATATATAAAGAATTACGCACAAGGAAAAAGTAATGGAACGATTCTAATACTGGAAAATATATAAGATGTGGTAGTCCTAGAAAAATATTTTAATAGTACTTCTTCAGTGAAAACGCCACCAAATAAAGGTTAGTAGGTGGTCCCATAGACATTTTCCTAAAATCGGTTGTGTGCTTAATTTTTTAAATGATAATAACTAGAAAAAATACGGCGTCTAACTATGCAATTGTTTAAATATTTCGCTTTTCTGGTATGTAAGTCGGATTTTTGTTTTGAAAAAATATCAATAATTATAATACAAAAGTCTCTGTAACTATCAACATTTTGTTAATGCAATAGGGGGTGAAATGTTTGTTTTGGCCAAATCTAACACCTTGTAACTGATGTAGGTCGACTTACCAGTAATCCTGTATAATGGAAACTGAACGTGCCCAATCTCTATCTACCCAATTAGGGATTAATACGTAACTGTAAGTATCTGTATGTACTTCATTTAATCTTAAGACGACCTCTATGGCCTAGTGGTCATCATGCCAGGCTGTCACACCAGAGGTTCGATCCCCAGTCAGGTCAAGATGGAAAATTTTTTTCAGATTGCCTTGGGTACTGGATGTTTATATATATATATATATATATATGTATGTTATAAATTATAGTATCATTGAGTTAGTATATAACACAAGTCTTGAACTTACTTTGGGGCTAACTCAATCTGTGTGGTTTGTAAAAAAAAGTATGTACGTTTGGTTTTTATATTTATTTATATCAGTTCTGTTAGTTGACAGCTGAGTTAGTCGCCGTGTGTGTAGCGGTGAGCAAACTACGATAAGGGCGGAAGTGAGGGCATTGCTCGAGCCTTCCTGATAACTAGCACCTGCTGCACATACTCGCAATCGAATTCGCGTCTGATTGCCTTTGAACCTCGCTTGTTGTATCGTTGCAGTCGCAACGTGAATATATTTTGTTCGCCGTGAATCAAAAATCACACAGTAAAAAATATAAGAATATTTTTCTATGTAAAAATCTAAAGAGCTATGTACACAAATGCACTGTGGAAACTCTAATGTAACGTCACTCGATTTAACGACCAATTGCTTAAAACGTCGAAATCACTTTGCTCTGGTTGGTTTGCCTTGTTTTCCATAAAATGATACACTCTATGTAGAGTCGCACCCACTCCAAATAACGTCGAAACTACGTCATCATTAAGCAATAAGGAGTACTTCTTTGCAAATTTGTTCGATTTTTTTTAATTTTTTTTGTCGTTTTATTGTCTAGCATAGATTTACCACGACTAACCCCATCATACGTACTAGAGATTCTAAGAAATTCATTTTTTTGTTCGTTGTGATTACTTGCACGTGTTTAAGTCTGCCGCTAGACTGTCGTTTAGGTTGTTTTTTTAGGCAACAAAAAACGTCACGAAGAAGAGGACTTAACCATGGATAAGACTAGACATAGAAAAAAAAGACTTTACTCGTCGATGGACTACAGCAATATGCGTTGTTATGAATAGGTAGTAATATTAATGTTTTCTTTTTCTAAATTTAATACTTTATTAGTAAAAACATATTATAACAGTAAAATCATATTGATTTTGTTCTTCTCTCCATATATCCAAAATATGCAGTCCCTTCAGTGACGCTATAATATAGAGTTTAAACTATATTTGAAATAAATTATTTCGCAACGTAAATAAGTCGTTATATATAACGTCAAACAAAATATACTGAAACTATTTTAAGGGTAGAATCAGTTCATGATTCAGTTCATATTCGATGCAACCGCGCCTTTGAAATTAATCGATTTAAATATTGATAAAATTTTAACATTGTATATATGTGATTGTATAACTTATTTATTAAAATGGAGTGTACTTTCAGGCAGGTATCACAGCTCGTAACAGAAGTCTATAAAAGGTAGAATCTGTATATAGTATAGCGGCTATAATATAGAGGTTGATGAGTGTAGGTGAAGGTCTATAGTCTCTGCCTGCTGTGGGAAACAGGCGTGATAGTTTGTATGTATGTATGTATGTATAGCGGCTGTGTGAAATTTGAACCTACTAGATATGTGATGTGCCGTTGACCTCTACTTATTCCCGAGCTTTAAGTTCGTATCTTATCTTCATGGGACCGGATGCAAAAGCCCAGATCGAAGTGGCACGTGTTAATGTGGTGACACGAGGCCTGTGTCACTCCCCGTTTAGGTATCAAAAATGTACCTACATTATTACTATGCGCGCAGGCGGCCCCTCCGGGTGGTAAATTCAGTCATACGAATCGTTTGTCCAGAGTAATAAGAATGAAATTGGCTTGCAATGGATGTCTAGGTATGCGAAAAGGTGCTGAGTTCTGACGTGAGCTAAATTAAACCATATCGCTAGCCACATTGAGTAGATATTTCTTTGAATTTCTTTGCTGAGTGAGACTTCTGTACGTTAGTATTATTTATTCTATGGTGATACTTTATCTTACTCGCCGAATTTAACTTCTGATTAACGTCAGGCAGGCGGCCGGTCGTAAAACTATATATGGCTGTAGTTTTAGCGTTTAAAATTTTCCGGCCATTTTTTTTCCAATTTGCTAGATTTTTGGCATCCTTGGGTGATAATTGATATGCATATTATATTTGGAAAATAAAAAGCGGGAAAGCGCACACCAAGCTCCGAAGCAGCATAGCTGAGGATTCAACCGGGAACGCGTTCAGATGAAGAAGAAGTAATTCGGCAGATTTAAGATAATACGACCTACACCTAGAGCATTGATACGATATACAACGTGGAAAAGACATACCTGTAATAAATCGAACCACGGGCTATACTAGATCACTAAAGTATAATGAAATTATAATACTAGTCAAACACCCAAAAAAGTTTTCGACATTCCCATACAAATCGCCCGGGCGGCTTTACACTTTTTTGTTTATTGGCTGTTATTTTAATTTCATTACGCTATAATGAATTAGTATAGACCGTGGTTCGATTTATTACGGGTATGTCCCTTCCAGGTTGTATAAATATCAATATCCCAGAATCAACCCTTAAATCATGTTGTGTTCAGCTAAGTATGTGCATTTGTTAAATATAAAGACGACTTTACACGAATAAAAGTATAAGTAGATAGACTGGAATAAAAGTACAAGTCGTGTTAGCGTTCAGTGAAACGTTCCATATGTAAATGGCATCGTAATCTGTAGCTCCGCGCCGGCGGCGAGCAGACAACGATTGGCGATAGATTTGATCTGCTCTTGCCTTTAAAGTGCTTTGTTTGCAAACAACACAGGTCCAACTAAATAAATAAATAAAAAAAAATGTTTATTTAGTAACTAATTACATTACAATGTTTTGTTGCTGGACCACCTTTGCAAAGAATATACTTGTGCCAGGAGACTCCGCCCTTTCTTCCCGACAAAATATGATTAAAATCTGTCGAATTACTTATTCAGGTTCAACATTTTCAGTCATATTTTTAAATTATAAACAAAACAACTAGTAGTTCGCCCCAAACTGTGAACTCGCGAATTTTCAATCGAAACAAAATTAATTTTAATTAAAATTGTAAATGTGAATATTACAAGTAAAAAAGTTTTTGTCAATCTACCACATCAGTAGAATTGTAAAAATGAACCCACTTTAGTTATCGAGCACCACAAGAAATATCGAGGAACTTTCTGAAAATAAATGGAAAATGTAATACAAGGAGGAAAATACAAAATACACAATCACTAAAGTAATTTTGTACACTTGAGTTTGATCTCTCCGCTGACCGGTACGGTCTTACATAAATCATGTACGAGTAACAATCTCGAAACTTTCTCGAATTTTATTTATGCTTTGCTTGCTACTTGCAAGCAAAGCATAAATAAAATTCGGAATTCAGAATTCGGAATTCAGAATTAGCATTTTTGGAAGCCAAAAATGCTAATTCTGCGAATAAAGTTTTCATAAACATGTAAGTAACTACTAAATAGCTATCGGACCTGGCGTTGTATGATTTCTTTATCTTAGACTGATTGTAACTCAAGTTTTATTTTGCACGCCTCATAAGCGGAGCGTTGAGTATATATATATGTATATATATATATATACTATAATATATAAGAAATATATATATATATTTCTTATATATTATAGTATAAGATAATGATCGTATGTGATTTGAAAGAAAAAAAACTGAAGACCATTTTACATTATTATTTATTGTTGCATATTTTGACGCTTTGCATGCATATTTGAAGCTTTTTATGTATTTAATCCGGTTCATTATTAATAATCTTTCTATATTTATATATTTTTAAATACACTTTCACACTTGTTATGAATTACGAAATGAAGTAAAATAAAATTGTATTATATTAACTTTACTAAAAAAAGTAGTTTTTTTCCCTACTAGTCATCTCTCCCGTTAGGCCATCTTCCCCGGAATTACCTTTAAAATAAAAGAATAACTCTTTCCAATCTAATTTGAATATTATTGGCAGCGATAAACGCGACACAGCCACAATTAGTTTCGAATAAATCAGTGCCAACCCACAATTACACGGACGCATGTGTTCCACATTAATTTATTAACAGCCATAGCCAAAATGTCCGTAAATAAAGTTCTAAATTGTTTACATTTGTGTTTTGAGAGCTTGTATCTCGCTAGTAAATTTATTCGAGGTGTCAAACCCTAATCAAAATGTGTCTGGGTTTTGTACACCTCTGCTTTGCTTCTAAAATCGTCACAATGGGGAATACTCGTAAAATGGCCTTACTACGTGTTTCTATATTAAATTCCACACCCCTCTTGAGCAGCCTTGGTAGTTCCACACACGTCTTAAGGAGCCTTGGTGGTAAGATAATTTTACGAGTATTCCCCATTGTGACGATGTTGATGTTTTTGTCAGTAAATCAATCATTTGCGTACAGAAAGTGTGATTTGGTAAAGTGTAACTTATGAAGAACACCAAAAATTTAAGACCCTTTATTTGTTAAAAAATATTCTTGAGAATATTCCCGTTGGGATTTTTAAGGTTGATTTACATTATAGTAGTTATGTCGTGTATTCCTGGCAATTGAATAGGAAAACTCCAAGTGTTCCCGAGGATGTCGTAGAAGGTGACTTAGGAAACACAAGCTATTATAAACATCAATGAGGCCTCTCCAACCCGTCTTGCCAGCGTGAAGAGTGTAGGCTAATTGCTTAACTGCTCTGGCTAATATATGGCTCTGGTAGTACAGAGAGGGTCGTGCGTCTGCAGTGGAGAGGATATTTCTGAGTAAATTGACCGACTTTCTGTTTAATACCCTTTCCAACTTATTCGAAATAATATCCAGGGTATTTTGATTTTCTAACACATGAAGAGCTTTTAAGAATGGGCTCATATTTTAGACGCCGGTATAGGTACTCCATTAGTGACGCGGGCACCCCAACCAATATGGCGGCGAATCTGCAGTGACAAGGGCATTCACCCCGCGTGCAACCAACCCCTCGTTTTTGTTATAAAATCAATATAACGTATTTTGAGGGTTTCTCCTTAGTTCGACTATTCTTACTACACACCTACTGCAACACTACTACTCTGCACTACCTAATACTGTGTCTAAAAGAGAAAAAAAAAATCAGTTTAAGCCTTCTTGGAAACTTGTGGAAACAACTTTTTTAATCTATTACAGATACACAATCACGTTTTTATCCCTAATGGGGCAGACAGAGCCTAGGGCGGCAAGGCCTAGGCCACTTTTATCGTGATTTATTTATACTTTGTTGTACACACATATACATGTTTAAAGTACAACAGACTTAATGCTAAAAACATCTCTAACAGTCAAACCTTTGGGTTGATTGGAGAGTTTTATGTGGGTGTGAATAAAACGTATAATGAATTTATATAAAGAAAACTTAAACTAAACTAAATTTAAGAGATAATAATCACAACACATACTATAAACATACTTTTATTATTAATACATATACACAATTACTTACATACATATACATATATTACTTTATAAAATATATACCTACATTAAAATATATACAACAAAAATAATATTATGCAATCAAGTCTGTCCTACGTTTAATTGGAAGTGGAGGTGCCTAAAAACTCTAAGTTTACAGGAGTCGCTACTAGGGGCCCTTCTAATGGATTCAGGGAGAACATTCCAGAGTCGTACAGCAGTTACGGAGAAAGAGTTATAAAAAAAACTTGTACGGTGAGGAGGAGTGACTAGGGTAAGAGTATTTGAAGAACGCAGGGACCTTTCATGAATAGAACTTAAAAGTTGGAAACATGTTTTGAGATACTCAGGGCTTTGGTGATTATTTAAAACATTGTATAGTTGACAGAGAATATGTTGGTTCCTGCGTTGACGGATTGGCAGCCAATTAAGTTGAGTGTGAAATTGAGAAACGTGGTCATTCGACCACGTTTCTCAATTTCACACTAGTAGATTCCTTCGCGTAGATTCCTACGCTAGCAGAAAATAAACCTAATACAATAGTTAAGAAGACGTTCTATTTTATTGAGTTGTTCCACGGTTAAGTCCAGGTAACACACATCGGCGTAATCAATTATGGGGAGAATCAAAGTTTGTGCTAGCATTGTTTTTGTTTTCTCAGGTAGAACCACCGAGCATTCGTGAGTCTGAAACCATAACGACGTTCAAGAAACGAGTAAAAGATCACTATCTGTATTTATCATCCTAATATATTTAGAAATATTAACATATGTATTTATTGTATATATGCTTTATGAATATATATTTATTTATGTATTTATGTAAGTATATTTATGTATGTTTATGTAGGTATATATCTTGCCTATTTATTTATTTAGTTTTGTATTGTAGGTACACGCCAATTACCTCTTTTTTTTCCCATTTCCTCTCGCGGGTCTACTGGAAGAAATTTCTTTAGAAATAAGTAGAACCTAAGTACTATACTACCTTATTTTTTTATGTGTATGTTTGTAAATTTCCAAGTGTACTTGAATAAATAAAATAAATAAATAAATAAAAGTTTTAGTTTGTGATGGTGGGCATGAAGGTGGAAAAAGAAAATCATAATATTGAGGGGTTGCTAACCGTATCGCCTATTGATATGGTTTAGATTCTTGCCCATTCCCTCGATCGGCTTTTACGATCTGCGCGGGAAGAGAAGCAGCTGTTACATTCTATGTTTTTTCTTTTCTCCCAGAGCTGCATGCAAGAAAATTTAGTAAAAAACCGCCTTCAACATCAGAAAAGCTAAATATTGAAACAACTGTAACAGTAGAGGTATGCTTATACGAAATATTTTTTCTAGTTATTTTCGTTTAAAAAATAAACCACACAAAATTGTATAAATGTAATTATTTATTTTTATTTAAAATTACATTGTAAAAAAGTTTCTATGGGACCACCTGGAAAGTATACCCTTTCAAACAAAAGAATAATTTTCTAAAGCGGTCTGGGCGTCTTCGAGTAATCGGGGAACCATACATAAAAAAAAAATAAGTAAAAGTTTCCGATGAACTGATAAACTCTTCCTTTTTTGAAATCAGTTAAAAAGAGAAAAAAACAGTTTATGTCCACTTGGAAAGTAGTGGACACAACTTTTTCAATCTATTAGACTAGTTAAACCGAAATAAAAGTCTCATCAGTTATTTGAGCACCAACGTCCATAAACTAGAGTATATTTTTAGTATTTATACAACGTGGAAGGGACATATGTACTGACACCTGCAATAAATCGAACTACGCTCTATACTAGATCATGATAGTATAATGAAATAAAAATGACAGCCAAAAAACCAAAAAAAATCGGCATTTCCATACAAAAGAGTGTAGCTGCCAGGTCGATATGTATGCGAACGTCGTTTTTTTTTTTTGGTTTTCTGAATTTTAATTTTATTATACTTTAATGATGATAACGATGATATAGTATATCCCGTGGTTCGATTTATTACAGGTATGTATGTCCCTTCCACCTTTTAGAACAAGTTCTGCAGAGATGGTCACTAACTTTAACACTTCAATTTCACCCTCTTTACCTGACTGATCCTTTCAGATACTTGGTTGGCTTGAGGAGATCCCTTCCGGAGATAATCCCGGCTTTGTGCAAATTGTCATAGTTTGTAATTAGTCTTCTGTTAAAAATGTTATATGTTTTTTATTTTTACAATAAAGATCTTACAAACAAACAAACTTTCAGTATCAAAACTTTGTGGTAAGAATGGAATCTGCTGTAGAGCTGAGCAGTTAATATTTCCAAGGAAATACCCATTGGACAAATTATGATTAAAATTTTGATCGATGCTAAATTTGATTTAATTCAATAATTAGAAAACATATTTCTAATTATTGATTTAAACAGCATTACAATGCTCGGAACAATATCCTAAATAAAATTATGTGATGAAACATATTATTATTTCAATTATATATTTTTAGGGAGATGCAATATAGGTACAATACTGGACAGTTGTTTTTTATTCTTCTTACGGGGTACGCTTTCCTGCTTTTTCTTCTCCAAATATAACATGCATGTTAATGGTCACCTAAGGATGCCAAAGACCTTACAAAATGGAGAAGAAATAGCCGAAACAGTTTAAATGATTTGGCTATAATTTTACGACCGGCCGCCTGCCTGACGTCAACCCATTTTGGGAATGTATTTGTGCGAAAAGTTTTACAACCGGCCGCCGCCCGACGTTAACCCTCCTTGGGAATGCAATTGTAGCACGAGATGTTTGTGCTAAGTCCTTTGGACGCCTCTTACAACATCCACAGGAAGGGATGGAGTAGTCCCATTCTACTCTGCCGGGAACCACATGGCGATTTTTTTTTGGTTGTTGTTTTTGTGGTTGTTTTTTAATATTTGAAAATAAAAAATTAACCGGCCAAGTGCGTGTTGGGCTACGCGCAGTGTAGGGTTCCGTAGTCAGTACCTGTTTCACGTAACTAACAACTGTCTAACAAATTTTCAACTGAATTTGTAGGAAATTTTCCTTTTCCGAGTACATTTTATAAGTAGGTCGGTCGACTATAACTTTTTAATTAGTGAACGCTACTTAGCTCTGATAGTTTTCCTTTTAACTTCGTTATATATATACTACTACCGTAAATTTTTTTGCGTATCCATATGTGTACCTACATAAAACCGTTTAGCTAACAGAGGGCTTTTTTCACTTTTAAACCAAATATTTTACAAATGGTGGTATAAATCGAAAAATGGTGTTCATAAACTTACAATACTTTTGAAACACCTATTTAACAACACCATGCGTTAGTCGAAAAAAAACAATGATTCCCACTTTACATGTATGGGAGCTAGCTCCCATATTTTTTTTAGACTACCTACCTAGGTAATAAAAAATTTTTTTTCAAGATTTTATTTTACTACTAAACCAAATTACAGCTTTTTAGTACTAATAGTCTCTGAGTAAAACCGCGACAGACATACAGCCATAGCGAAACTATAAAGGATCCTTGTTTACTACGGAACCCTAAAAATCAACGTTATTACGTTGTTTTTTAGGGTTCTGTAGAAAAACTTCAGAAGGGGTTGACATCGAAAAAAGTCACCGCTTTAAGTTTTTTCGACTCTTCATTCATAACATGTATTTCCTCATCAGATTTATGTCTTATAATGTTCCTGCCTCAATAATACTCCTAGCGGAGTGGAGGATGGCCACTCCTACCTAGGAGTGGAACCACTAGGAACCATTTCACCTAGGAACCTTCCTAGGTGAAGTGGTTCCTGCTAAATAGGAAGGTAAAGGTAATTTAAAAGACTGAATTGACTTTTTACTCGTAAGCGAATTAGAAAAAGAAGGAATGTATATATTTTTTTTATGTATGTTCGTTCCCCCATAACTTCTCCGATCGTAAAGATCTGATAATCCTCCTCGAGAAATTGAGGGAACTCCTCTAATATTGTATAGTAATTTTAATGTTTTATATATACCTAATAATATATATATATATTTATGGCAAACCTCGAAGCTTCGGCGCTCCTAGATTTGACTAGTCAATTCTCAAGTCTGACTTCTTAAAGTCTTAGTCAAAGACCAAACAATTGACGTTTTTCGGCCCTTGACTAAAGTGTTTTTGTCAAACCTAGGAAAGACTAATTTGTTCAGGCAAAAGTCCAAACTCACCACCAGGTGATCCAGGGTTTGGACCAGTCAAACTTTAATTAGGTATTAGAATATCTTAAATTGTGAGATGAGGTATTATATAATAAAAGTATTTTTTTTTTTATTCTAATAGTAAATAATAATAGTAAATTTGTTTTAATAGTGTCGCAAATAAAATTTAAATTTAGTCTTTATTCTGACATAGTGAGGCATTATGATATTTAGAATTGCACAGTACGTTACATCTTTTACATTTACATATTTTGAAGAGCATTTTTTATTGCAGTGGCATTCCATAAAGCCTTGGCCCCCAAATTTTGAATCTTTTGCACTGATTTCTCTTAAAGACAGCTGAACATCTGAATTTAAACATGTACAGATCGACGTTTGACCGCATCTGCCAGTCGCTTCTAGGATCGACGAGGCAAAGCCCGAAACAGATTATTTTACTTTCGACGTTTGACTGAAAAGTTAGGAACTTTTAGGTTTGACTAAAAATACTTCAGTCAAAGGCCGAAATTGAAATATATTTCGGGGTTTGCCCGAAGGCTTTGGATAAGCGAGTCATTCCGGGAAGAGACTGCATGCATATCGACGTTTGACTAAAGTCAATAACTATATTACTTTAACTACTATGACTATATTCACTATAATGTGTATATGTTATACACATTATAGTGAATATGAAGTGGAACTGACCTGAACTGAAGACCAGAAATTGAAGTCGCTTTTTTTGTTTAAAATTATTGTTGTATCCCTTCTAAATACGTAATTGGTCATCCCTTTTCATAAAAGTTATGACGTTCATCCGGCTATCCATCAACCAGAGACGTGACGTAAACAAGGAGTTTGTTATAGTAAAAACAAAAGATTGAAGCTAATCCAAATTGAACTATAAGGCTAAAAAAACTGAAGAATCTATAAACAAGATGACTTGAATGAATAAGTAAATATTGTGTGAGTGTAATTAATGTATGTATATGTTATAACACTTTGACTGCTCCCGTGGTCCAGTGGTCAAGGCGTTTGTCTTTTGATCCGAAGGTCGTGGGTTCAAATCCCACTGCGAAGAAAACTTTGTGAAAAGTTATTTTAAATCTGGTTAGGATATTGCCGGCTTGAATCATCTGATTATCCGAAAAAAAAATCCGTGCTTCGGACGGCACGTAAACCTGTGGGTCTCAAACGCCATATAGCGTTTTTTAACATAGGTATCCTAGGATTGGTTCAAGTCACTTTGGGTTGTGGAGGTCAGACGGCAGTCGCTCTGTATAAAAACCAAATAACCCAGGTTAGGTAGCGGACCCAGGGCTCTGAAGCATTACCAGACCGCTGATGATGCAACCGGGAATATACTCGGATGATGATGAAGACTTTACACTAAAACTGCAATAGAAGGCCTTTTCTTCAAACACTCGTAATATTACGCTGTATGCTGGAGGCATTTTAAAGCTCACCGGACGCGTAAGATTTAAGGCGGGACTAATGGCTAGATGTTGTCCGCGCCGGAAGAGTGACAGCGCAAAGGGCTCCAAGTGTATCTATACTTACAACATTAGCCACAAAAAAATCACGTTTGTTATATGATGGGAGCCCCTTAAATATTTATTTTATTTTAGGGCGGACAGAGGAGTCTTAGTAATAGGGTCCCGTTTTTACCCTTTGGGTACGGAACCCTACAAACGGAGGTTAAGTAATAATTAATAAAATAACAAAGGTTTTAAATAATATATATAAGAATATATAAATACATTTAATTTAAACATTTAACAGATTAAGAAAAACAAGTACTTATTAAAAAAACAAAAAACCCGACTGCCAAGTTTTATATATTTTTGTAATCCTTGCGTATAAAATCCTTTAATTTGATACCCCACTCGAAAAGTTTTGTATTTTTTTTTTGTGTACACATTTACACATAAAACGAAAAACATTCAGTTCAGTTCAGTTCTGTGCCCACCCAGCCAGCGCGTTTCGCTGCAAAAGTGTAGGAACTAAGTCCACCTTGGAGTGAACGTAAACGCACTTCAAGCAACGGGCCGATATATGTACTTATCGTCTCCATTTTACTAGCGCAGCCACGTTAGACCGCGTTAGACCTGTACCAGGCTCGGGAAACCAGGTGAGCACGTGTATATGGAGTGTGTGGGGAATTGCAGTCTGGGAAATGGGAAAGAAGAGGGAAATTAGAGTCTACTGTATAAGTAAACAAATGTGAGATAAATTCTATACTTGGTGTGTCATACACAGGCTGACTTTTTATCCACCTGCTAAATTTTTGGAGCAAGTTCGGTCCATAATACTGAACTACTTTCTATAAAAAAGTAATTTAAAATCGATAAAAATTTTTCGTCCTGCCATACTAATAAGCGCTTAGCCAAACGGATTTTGTATGAGAGGACGAAAAATTTTAATCTATTTTTAATAACTTTTTTATGGAAAGTAGTTTAGTGTCATGGACTGAACTGGCTCTAACAATTTAGCAGGTGGATAAAAAGTCACCCCGTATAAGGGATAAAGACTGCGTGTTCTGCTCTTCCTGATGTATCTTTCGAAGGGCGGTGTTGGCTGCATCTTGCTTCACGGCGTCAGAGATAGAGTTTGGGATTCTGATTCTTCTGACGCTATCTTCTTAATCTTCTTATTACACATAACACAAAACACATTGTATTCAAAATATATAGGTATACTTGAACAAAGGTGAATTTTCAGCAAGGGACTTCTTCAAACGTTTTTTTACCCTAGAAGAAACATGATGTACCTATTCAGATGTAGCTTTCGGATACAGCCAACAGGACGACTTTCTATTTAAGTCAAAATTTAAAACAAGCTACCTTTAAAACATACCGTCCAACCCGTCTGGCCAGCGTGGAGAGTGTAGTGTAGGCTAAATCCTCTGACTGTTCTGGCTTATATAATGACTCCGGTAGTACAGAGAGGGTCGTGCTCTTGCAGTGGAGACTAAAAAAGATTTGATAATGATGAAACATACAGAGAAATACGATCTGGCGCTACACTCACGCTAGAAAAAATATTTATGAAATCTAAAATAGGCTTAAAAATTCATCGAACTTTTATATTGGCTTTACAATTTTTGCAGTAAATTTAAACGCCAATCGTACGAAGCAGACTTTAGTGGCGTGAAATTGTCAATTTTTGAATAACGGTAGGTAGAGGGATTTTTATAACATTTGGTTCAAACATATTTCGACGTAGGCAGGCTGTATAATATACAACGTGGAAGGGACATACCCGTAATAAATTAAACCACGATCTATACTAGATCATTATAGTATAACGAAATTAAAATAACAGTCAAAAAACCAGAAAAAATGTAGACATTCCCATACAAATCACCCGGGCGACTGCACACTTTTGTATGAAAATGGCGAATTTTTGTTTTTGTTTTTTGGCTGTTATTTTAATTTCATTTTACTATAATGATCAAGTTTAGACCATGGTTCGATTTATCACGGGTATGTCCCTTCCACGTTGTATAACTTATTTTTATCAGTTTTTTAACGTGTTTTCTTAGGAAACACAAGCTAACCAAGGCTTATAAACATCAATGAGAACTCTCCAACCCGTCTGGGCCGCGTGGAGAGTGTAGGCCAGGTCCTCTGGCTGTCCTGGCTAATATATAGCTCTGGTAGTACAAGATTCTTTTCTGTGTATCATTTTTATAAATTTTCAAAACTAAGTCTTGAGTAATTTGTGATAAAAAAAATCTTGTGGGGTTGACCTTATTATCTTTAGGTTCCTAGTTGAACTTTTCATTAAATAGTATGGATATTTTATCAAATATTTCTGTCCGTTGAGAAAAATAAGTCTTTGTATAATGTAGCGTTCATTTTCTTAACGAATAAGCATCGCTATTCAGATGCCTGACGGGCATATCTCACAGTTATGTTTGCCGTGTGGTTCCCGGCAGAGCAGAATAGGACCACTCCAAGTCTTCCTGTGGATGCCGTAAAAGGCGACTAAAGGACAGTTCCGTCACTGCACATAAACAGACTTCCGATGGGCAGCAGCGTCGGAAGTGCGATTGTGACCCCCCTACTGCACTCGCCAACCCGCCTGCCAAGCGTAGCGAGTATGGCAAAACCCCTCAATGAAGGTACAAAATACGACCAGGCCCCCAGTACCCGGCAGCCCTGCTATTCCTGACTCCGGTAGCGGTCATGGTAATGGCAGGGCCGGGGGTGCTAAGAATCCCCGGATGGGATCCGGCTACCAACACCGGCGAAAACTGGCCCTGGTAACACACAACATCTGCACTTTGAGGACAGACGAGAAACTGGCTGAGGTGGAAAAGGAGATGAGTAGGTTATGGTGGGACATAGTGGGGTTATCTGAAGTCCGAAGAGAGGGTGAGGGCACGACAACCTTAAAGTCCGGTAACCTACTCTATCACCGGGAGGGAGACGAAAAGAAGTCCCAGCATGGTGTCGGGTTTCTCGTTCACAGGTCCCTCATAAATAACGTAGTGACCATCGACATTGTTTTCAGCAGGGTAATATACCTAATACTCAGAGTATCCAAAAGATACTCGTTGAAGGTCATACAGGTATACATGCCGACCGGAACACACTCAGATGCGGAGGTTGAGGTAGTGTATGAGGACATTAGTAGAGCCATACACGCCTCCAAAACCCATTTCACGGTTATTTAACGCAAACTGGGCAAGGGACGCGATGGAGAGATCAGGGTGGGGCAATTTGGATATGGTAAGCGCAATGACAAGGGGCACAGGCTGGCTGATTTTCTGGAGGAAGAGGGACTCTTTGCGATGAACTCTTTCTTCAAGAAGCCGCCACAGAGGAAGTGGACCTGGATGGGTCCTAGTAAGAATAACCAGCCCCCAGTCAAGAACGAGATAGACTTCTTCCTGACAGCGAAGAGGCAGATATTCAATGATGTCTCTGTGATCAATATGATTAAAACCGGCAGCGATCACCGAATTGTAAGATGCATCTTGAATATCGACCTCCGACTTGAAAGGTCAAGGCTTATGAAGTCTACGCTCCGACCATCGCTGAGCCAGATCCAAAACCCCGAAAGCTTTCAAGTTGAACTTACTAATCGCTTTGAACTTCTCCAGGATTGCGTGTCAGTGGACGAGATAAGCAACGGGTTTATAAAAACTGTCCAAGCAGTGGGATCTAAGTTCTTTAAGTCCCGCCCTAAAAGAAAGCCTCAAAAAATCTTTGCTCAGACCCTAGACCTTATGACACAGGACGATCCATGCCGCTGCAAACCTTCGAAGACATTAAGTCACATCGAAAGCTCAACCGACAAATTCAAAAGTCCTTGCGACACGACATTCGCTCCTTTAATACTAAATGTATTAAGGAGACGATAGGACAAAACAAAGGTTCCAAAGTGTTTGCAAGGGCTATGTCTACTAAGCAGAGCCGATTGACTAAGATAAAGACGGAGGGCGGAAACTTTGTGTCCACGGGGGAGGGGGTTCTGGGAGAGATCGAGAGGTTCTATCGGCAGTTATATACATCCGTTGCAAAACCTAACATAAATACGGCAAAAGATCCAAGAGCCAAGTTAACCCGACACTATACCGAAGATATCCCGGACATAAGTCTGTACGAGATTAGGATGGCTCTCAAACAGCATAAAAACAACAAGGCACCGGGCGAGGACGGAATTACACAGAGCTTTTGAAAGCGGACGGAACGCCGGTACTGAAAGTCCTTCAAAGGCTCTTTAATTCCGTTCTACTCGAGCGAGTGTTGCCAGAGGCGTGGAACAAGGGGGTGGTGGTTCTGTTCTTCAAAAAGGGTGACAACACTTTCTTGAAGAACTATAAGCCCATCACACTTCTGAGTCTTGTGTATAAGTTGTTTTCGAGAGTCATCACGAACCGTCTCGCTAACAGATTTGATGCCTTCCAACCTCCCGAACAAACCGGGTTACGAAAAGTCTATAGTACCATGGACCACATCCATACGCTGCGGCAGGTTATAGAGAAGACGAGGGAGTATAACCAGCCGTTGTGCTTGGGGTTCGTGGACTATGAGAAAGCCTTCGATTCGATCGAAACATGGGCCGTGCTTCAGTCTCTCCAGCGGTGCCGTATTGACTAGCATCTAGAATGGAAAGGACTGGGCATTAACATCAATGGCGAGTATATCCACTCACCTTCGATTTGCCGACGATATCGTTGTCATGGCAGAATCGATGGAGGACTTAAGTACGATGCTTGAAGACCTAAATCGAGTTTCCCAACAGGTTGGCCTGAAAATGAACATTGACAAGACGAAGGTCATGTCGAACATGCACGTAACGCCTTTACCTGTTTCTGTTGGGAATTCCACCCTCGAAGTTGTAGACCAGTATATCTACCTAGGTCAATTGATCCAGGCAGGAAGTTCCAGCTTCGAGGAAGAGATCTGGGCAGCGTTCGGGAAGTTACGCAGTGTCTTTTCGTCCAAAATACCTCAGTGCCTCAAGACGAAAGTGCTTTATCAATGTGTGTTACCAGTGATGACTTATGGCTCTGAAACGTGGTCCCTTACTATGGGTCTCATAGGAAAGCTCAAAGTCGCTCAACGGGCTATGGAGAGGGCTATGCTAGGTGTTTCTTTACGTGATCGAATCAGAAATGAAGAGATTCGTAGAATAACTAAGGTCACAGACAAAGCCCAGCGGATTAGCTCATTGAAGTGGCAGTGGGCGGGGCACATAGCGCGAAGAACCGATGGCCGATGGGGCAGAAAGGTTCTCGAATGGCGGCCACGTACTGGCAGGCGCAGCGTAGGCCACCCACCTGCTAGGTGGTCAGACGACCTGAGCAAGGTTGCAGGAAAACGCTGGATGCAGGCCGCTTCCGATTGGTCGTTTTGGAAATCCTTGGGGGAGGCCTATGTTCAGCTGTGGACTTCCTGTGGCTGATATGATAGGAGAAAAAAATCACTGACATAGCCCAGCGGATTAGCTCGTCGAAATGGTAAGCAGTCGGGACACATAGCGCGACGAACCGATGGCCGATGGGGCAAAGAGGTTCTCGAATAGCGACCACGCACTGGCAAGTAAAGCGTAGGACACAAGGTAGTCAGACGACCCGGGCCAAGGTCTCTGGAGGATTTTGGAAGACCTTGGGAGAGGCCTATATTCAGCAGTGAACGTTATGCGGTTGAAATGATGATGACCATGACGTAATTTAAAACTGTCTGTAATTGTTTTTGAAGAAAGCTTACCATATAAATTAATAAGCCTGTATAATGAAATACAGCACTCAATTATATTATCAACAGCCATCTCACGACATCGGTCAGGAGCTAAACAATGAAATTTAAGCCACCCTTGTTAAAGCAAACAAAGGCATAATAAATTCAATTAAATTGGCTCATTATTTTCCTTGGTATGTGTACCTACTTGAAGAGTTGGGTAAGCACTTTTCCTTTCTAAAAGGTTGACCTTATGACCTTTATAAACAATATAAGTACTTAGTCTACGTACAATATATATTTTTAACTAAAATATACTTTACACGAAAATATAAAAAGGATGGTTTACATTTTTACAAAGATAATTTTAGACATTGACATATATTATATGTCATATATTATAGACTATCTATCTTAAAGAACAGGGACAATGTTCCCGTTCTATTTTTAAATATACAACTATGCTAAAATCTGCAGCTCCATACATTTTGGCACAGTAGGTATTTAATTTTGTATGGAGCTGCAGATTTTTTTCGCGATTTCAGGGATGGTCCCATAGTAAAAGTTGTTCACATTAATTAGTACGTTTACTCCCTTTCGGGTTGATACCCCTTTTTTTTACACGATGCATGGCGGTGTGAATTTTATCGTACGCATTTAATTTTCAAACAATGAAATCTGGTTACTTACCGCTGGAAAGTTATTTTTTACTCATTGCCGTGTTCCTTGAATTACTCTTACAGTATTTTAATTATGTATACCATGTTTTCGTATGGTTTTCGCTTATAAATATAAACTGCTGAAAGTACTCAGTGTATAAGAGCTAGCAAGCGACTAATTGTTAATGGAGATAGCTACAATAGGGTAGAAGCCAGGGTCAAAAATAAATTATTTTGTAATTATAAGAGAATAAAATGTTCCAAAATAATGTCACTTGTCATTCATGATCATTCATCATATCCATTTTGAACGTGATTTTAGATTAATTAGTGCCAAAAAATGACATCACGCCGTGCGTTTTTTATACAAATGCCATAGAAAATGTTTTGACGTTTAGAAAAAAGTATCTGTTTTGACTTGTTGGCAACTAGCGGATTGAACGGGGCAAAACAGTGTTATCTTCTTCAGTTTACTTTATAGCTCTTCGATTTTAGGTAGATATACAGATTAATAAACGGCCAAGTGCGAGTCGGACTCGTACATGAAGGGTTCCGTACCACCGTACTTGTATGACGCCCCTTTTTAATTTTTAACTTTATTTTATTTTTAGTATTTGTTATTATTGTGGTCATAGTAATACATAGTCTGTGAAAATTCTAGTAATTGCCATTATAAAGATCAAGTTAAAAACGCTGAAAAAAACACGTTTCTTGTATAACGACCCCCTTTAATTTTTCTGACAGACAGACCTATGTCAGACGGACAGACGGACAGGCGTTTTCGTCCTCCCATACAAAATCCGTCTGTTGAGCGCTGATTTGTATGGGAGGACAAAAAAATTTTATCGATTTTTATAACATTTTTTAAAGAAAGTAGTTTAGAATGATGGACTGAACTTGCTCCAAAAATTGGGACAGTATTTAAAAAGTCACCCTGTATAATTATTATTCGTTTTTTCAACCTTACTAACCTAGCCTAGCCATCAAATTAATTTGTTAGTTGAGCCGCCATTTTCAAATCTTTTCATTTGATTCATCGAATAAAGAGCTACTTCTTGCAACAAAAGATTTTCGATACAATGAGGGTTACAACGACGTGCCTCTTTAGTGGTAATTGATATTAAGGCCCACGAGCTGACCACAAGGATAAGAAAATCCCCGCGGATTATTCCGGATTGCGGGAGCATTGGCTTCTGATAATGCGATTAACAAGCTTTCGTTGAGTTTCATCAGTTATCTTAACTTTTTTTTTTAATTCTATTATTATTTTTGTTGACAATTCTTCTTTACCACGTCTGGCCTCTACGAATAAACACTGCACTGTCAACAGTATTCAGCAACCTTTTCTTTTTCTTCGTCTAAACGCGTTCCCGGCTGCATCCTCATTTGTGCTGCTTCGGAGCCAGGAGTGCGCTTTCCTGTTTTTTCTTCTCCAAGTATAACATGCATGTCAATAGTCACCCAAGGATGCCAAAGACCTTGCAAATGGAGAAAAAATAGCCGGAAGAGTTTAAATTATTTGGTTACAGTTTTGCGACCGGCCGCCTGCCTGACCTCAACCCACTTTGGGAATGTATTTGTTCGAAATGTTTTACAACCGCCCGCCGCCCTCCTTGGTAATACAATTGTAGCACGAGATATTTGTGCTAAGTCCTTTAGTCGCCTCTTACGACATCCACAGGAAGAGACCCGTTGAGAAGAGAACGCGTAGATTAGGTATCACTGAACTCAACCATAACCAGGAATCCAGTAACCCGACACACGACGGTGCCACTAGTTTGGACACTTTAGTGAGCATGACAAGCTCAAGCACACAGACCGTGATAAAAGGAAGATATTTATATGTCACATATTTATCGAAAAAATTTATTATACTTTATGTTTACAAGAAAAATATACTTACTTATATGAAATTGTGAACGAAAGATTGGTTGTAAAAGATCTGAGATACGAAGTCGGTACCTACGCGTTAATACGCGTCCTGGGGTTGACGTAAGCCAACCCCGGGTTTGGTTCGCACTAAGTTTAGAGCCAAGTTGCAAAAAATATGCTATGCTCCTCTGTAATTTGATAGGCCATCCATTTCCATTCAAAAACATTAAATTGTAAAGAATAGTAAGTCTTGCCTTGCAGTCCACCTTAACAAGTTGTGAGATTGTAGGTATGATATACCTAGATAAACATATTACTTACGACCAAATACTTGGAGACAGCTAAAATATTAGCAAACAGCGTACATCCAATATATAACTTAAGTACCTACATTTATTCGGAAATGATTACGTTATCCTAGTTCAGCACAAAGCGAAATATATGAGTGTGCAATAAAGCTCATCACTTAGGCGCGCGCAGCGCCCACTCGATTTAGCAAATTGCTTCGGGAATCAATTTGGCCGAAATTGGCCCGAATTAACCATTAATTCAATTATCAATCAGAACACCCATACACACAGAATGTAATAATGCAAAATTATCGTCGTTGTACTGAGGTACAACTGTATGTACGTACATCCCTAGGTAGGTATAACTCTCCATATCATACGGTTTATTTTGTTGACAAGAATGACTTGCTTTTGGGTCGAAATTTAATCATTTATTTTTGTTTATAATGACAAAGATGTATTGCTAGTATGTAGCCAAATACAGCCCTTTATATAACAAGCTTGTATTTAGCTTGCCCTGTTTGATGCTTTTTGGGTTGAATCTTGCAAGTTAAAAGCCACTTTCCAGTTTCTGATTGAGATAATTTTTAGGGTTCCGTACCTCAAAAGGAAAAAACGGAACCCTTATAGGATCACTTTGTTGTCCGTCTGTCCGTCCGTCCGTCCGTCTGTCAAGACCCTTTTTCTCAGGAACGCGTGGAGGTATGAAGCTGAAATTTATATCAATTACTCAGGTCTACTGTCCCTTGAAGCTGTGAAAAAATCAAACTTCTAAGCCAACGCAATCAAAAGATACAGCCGTTTATGCCGCAAATTTTCGACACTTGCAAGGGAATAAAAACCTACAGGGTGCTTCCCGTGAACTCAGAATCTTGAAATTTGGTACGAAGCAACGTCTTATAGCATAGATAAAGGAAAAATTACGAAAACCATAAATTTTTAGTTACATCACATAATATATTTTTTTTTAATAATTTTAAACTTACTACCCATTTCCTCATAAACGCGTAGAGGTATTAAATTGAAATTCATACCAAATACTAAACCTTGCAGGTTTGTACGGAACCCTCGGTGCGCGAGTCCGACTCGCACTTGGCCGGTTTTTTTTATGCTAATGTAAATCAGATAACAATACAATATTATTATTACAAAAAGCTGATCGGATACATGTAGTGGCTATACGAGTAGGAACGATGTAATAAAACGCAACCCCATTGAGTTTGCCCTATTACATTTGTCATAAGTTCTTAGGCTTCGCAATAAAAGCTCCTCTTCAACCCGTCTGGCCAGCGTAGAGAGTGTAGGCCAAATCCTCTGGCTGCTCTGGCCAAGTATGGCTCTGGTAGTACAGAGACAAAAAAGACCTGATGATGATGATGACAATTAAAGCTTGTACGAAAAACTTAATAATCAAATGAAAATATTTAAAAAGGCGGTTAAGTTCATCGTTTTGAACAATATTTCCTAATGAATGTATTACCAAAGGCACTGGATAAGTATGGCATCCGAGGCTTTCTACATCACTGCTCCTTCCTTTTACACGATTTAATATCTTCCTCTGTCTTTGTTCATTGACATTTAAACGTATTGTAAGAAAAAACTAAAGGATAAAAAGTTTCTGACAAGATTTTTTTTTATTCCACGCCTTGTTTTACTCTATGGCTATGCTCAGTGTTCCTCTACGTGATCAAATCAGAAATTTAGGAGATTCATTGGAGAACGACGGTCACTGACATAGCTCAGTGGATTAGCTCGAAGTGGCAGTAGGCAGGGCACATAGCGCTGATGGCTGATGGAGCAGAAAGGTTTTTTTTATGGCTTGACGCTACTGCGTATTTAGTCAGGAACAAGTTAATAAAACGTGGGAAATTCTTTATTCCTAAGAAGTTACAATCAAAGGTTGGTGTAGGCCGTGTATTGCTTTAAGGTAGCTTCTGGCGATAAATCTATACGAGTCCACTGGTTTTCATAGCCGATTGAGTGGCGGACGACGCCCGAAGACGCCCACCAGTCCGCAAACAAATATCACTACAGCCGTACTATGATATGACCATCCACTTAGCTATTTCACATATTGTTCATGAGCATGAGCATTAAGAACACCAAACAACACCAATTTCATATTATAAAGTCTACTAAAATCAATTTGAAAAATAATGTGAAGAAAACTCCAACCGAACCCCTTGACTTCCCGCCAAAAAAAAAAACCAGAAAGCTTCTCTAATGGCAACAACGAACCGGCAAGCGCATCGTAGGATACCCACCTGCTTGCTGGTCGGACAACCTGAGCAAGGTTGCAGGAAAAGGCAGGATGCAGATTGCTACCAATCTGTCGTTTTGGAAATCCTTGCGAGAGGCCTATGTCTAATAGTGGATTTCCTGTGGCTGATGTTGATTTTATTTTACGTACAAGCTGCTTTTCTATCAATGAAGATCATAAAATCCTGAAAGAAGGCGTAAATCTCGTGGAGCAATGTCAAAAAGGCGATGATACTATTAGCAACCTATCTAGTGATAGGTTGGTATTGATTCCCTTTACTACCCACATGCCTATCACCACGCTTAAAGTGGCCTTTGCGTCTTATAACCGTCGGCTTGTCTGCCCCTTAAAGGATGAAGATATATTAAGTATGTGTATTTGTCTTATTTTTTAAAAGTACCTCATAAAATACATTTCCGTCATCCATCATTCTACGAGCCACTACCACTGAAATCTTGTTGAATACGGAGCTATATCAATCAGGATTGACATAAAATATTTTTTGTTGAAAAGCGGGCTTTGGGAGAGCCGGCTTCCCACCCATTTACTTTCAATTCTCTTTCCTTATTGCACACACAGAATATTTTTTCTCAGTCGGCAATATGTTGTAGCAAGATCAGTACCTATTTGATACTGATTATATTAATCCACAAAAACTATTTGATGAAATGGCTCGGATTTTTTAAAGTGTCACTGTAATTAAATAAATAACCTTAAAATATAAATGTATACGAGTACATAATTATATCAATAAATAAAATAAAAAACCCTTTTTATTTCTGAGTAGTTTTAATTAAAAGTTTTAAAGTTAGTTATTGAATTAAACAAATAATAAGTTTTTACAAGAAAAATTAAATGTAGGAAAATAAAACTATTAATAAAATACTTTTTTTTACATTAACTCGAAACACTACTTAGTTATTTCAATATTTCATGATAATTATTTTGTTATTTTATACACAAGATACGGTTGTTTTATTTCTTAGGAAATGTCTAACTGTTGATCAGTTAGACATTTGTGTTTTTAGACTTGAGGTACTTTTTAAATACAATTTTTTGACGTAATTGTATTTTATGAGTAATGGTTAAATATTTTAATATTAAAGAACAGCCGACTAGTCATCTCGTCTAAATATTTCTCTGTAAAACAATAGGTAGAATAAATACGAAAAAAAAATAATACTACAACTTACCAATCACCAAATCCAATTATACTGGAACTATTTTAAGCGTAAATTCAGTCCATGATACTGAATAACTTTCTTTAAGGAACATAATTATATCGAAATATGATAAAATCTTTTTTTTGCCACCCATACAAGTTGACCAATCAGCTGATCCGAGTTTGTACGGAGAGCCAAAAATTTTTTTCATACCTAGATACATGTTCTTTGGGGAAAGTTGTTCAGTATCATGGACTGAATTCACGCTTCACTACATAGTATAAAACAAAGTCGCTTCCCGCTGTCTGTCCCTATGTATGCTTAGATCTTTAAAACTACGCAACGGATTTTGATGCGGTTTTTTAATAGATAAAGTGATTCATGAGAAAGGTTTACATGTTTAATACATACCCTTGCGAAGCCGGGGCGGGCCGCTAGTTTCAGTATATTTTGTTAGACGTAATATATTTTGATACTACGATGTGCAGGCGTTGCGACTTCCTTGAGCTTTTTCGTGCAGCTATTGAAGTTTTCTATATTCCATGTCCACTTAAGAAAAAAAAATGTGGTCATTAATTGGAAGATTTAAAAAATGTGTAATATTTAATCTAAAATCTGATCCCAGTTTCGAGTTTCGCTGCTTCGGGTGCTTTAATACCTCTACATACAAAACATTGACGGACGACCTCCTTGGCGTAATGGTTAACAGGCTCAAGGCTATCCCATAATACAAGCTTAAACATAAAGTTTTTGGCGGGAAGTCAAGAGGGTCGGTTGGGATTTTCTTTAAATTATTTTGCAAATTGATTATAGTGGACTTAATAGTATGAAATTGGTGTTGTTTGGTGTTATAAATGCTTATGCTCATGAACAATATGTGAAATAGTTAAAGTGGACAGTCATAGTACGGCTGTAGTGATATTTGTTTCGCGGACTGTGTAACCGGCTATGAAAACCAGTGGACTCGTATAGATTTATCGCCAGAAGCTCCCTTAAAGCAATCAAAGGCCTACACCAACCTTTGATTGTAACTTGTTAGGAAAAAAGAATTTCCCACGTTTTATTAACTTGTTCCTGGCTAAATACGCAGTAGCGTCAAGCCATTAATAAAATAAAAAAAAGTTGATTGTGTGATTTGTCCTTATGTATTTATTTATTACTCATCGTCGCTCAGCTGCTGATATTGTAGTTCTACATAAAATTTTTAACGCGAGAATTGATAGCCCCGGTCTTCTAAATAAGATATTATTTTCTGTCAATAGATCCAGTAGTCGGTTGCATAATCGCGTTTTAATTTGCCTTCGTCTGTGCATTCGTGTCGTACATTTTACCGTCAACATTCGCCAATAAAATTCGCATGTATTCTGATTATAATAAAATTTGCCACGATTTAAATATCTTTAGTGCATCGCCCAATATTATAAAAACGGTCTTTTTAGGGTTCCGTACAAAAAATGAAAAAACGGAACCCTTATAGGATCACTCGTGCGTCTGTCTGTCCGTCCGTCTGTCACAGCCAATTTGCTCCGAATCTACTGGACCGAATCAGGTGAAATTTCGTAGGATGGTGTAATCCCATGACCCAAACACATATGTGCAAAGTAAATATTTTTTTTTCAAAATAAGGGTCATTTTTGGGGGATAAATTAGGAAATGGAAAAAAAAAGTTTTGCAAACCTTACTTTAGATATCATATATCAAATGAAAGGGCTCATTATAAGGATCTCAAATATATTTTTGTTATAATTATAAAATAATAGTTTTGATGTTATTCATGAAAGAAGACTAAAATGGACCATTCCCCCCCCCTGATCTCCGAAACTACTGAGCCTAAAATTTTGAAAAAATACGAAATATAGTTCATTGCTTGTAGATTACAGGAAAACTTATAAGAATTCAATCAATTGTACGGAACCCTCTCCACGCGAGTTTAACTCGCACTTGGCCGGTTTTATTTGAGAAACCATTTAATAAATCAATAATTTATTTCTTTTATAAAAGTTAACTCATAATATTTATTCATACGTTTATTTTCTACTGTGAGTCAATATATTTTGTATGCATGCTGTGTTCACTACTAGAAGGTTGAACATTTTATATTTCATTTTGTGTTACCTATTTAATCTTTATTGCACAGTAAAATAAACGTACAAGTGGCGGACCTAATGCCATATTTATAATTAATTCATTAAGTTTAAATTCTAAAATGTAGAGCCCATCTTGAATTCCAAAGGGGGTCCTACCGGTCCAGTTACTCACTGGAGCACCCTATACACGATGATATCAATTATAACCCCTGTTACCCAGGAACAGGTCAAACAAATATGTCAATCAATGAGTCAGACAATGCAGGTTTATTTATTTAGTCTAGATAATATTGGTCTAAATTTAGCAGTATTAGTCAAGTTTTTAGAGTTCCGTAGCCAAATGACAAAAAACGAAACCCTTATAGATTCGTTATGTCTGTCTGCCGTATGTCACAGCCAATTTTTTTTCCGAATCTATATTTTGTGGGTTCCCCATAGGTACTTTAAACTGAAACTCAAAATTTTTTTTTCAAAAATCCCATACGTGTTACGTACGTACATCTATGGATAGGTCATCAAAAATGATATTGAGGTTAAACTGAATAGTTTGCGCGAAAGACACTTCCAAAATGGTAAAATGTTGGTCCCCCTGTAACTTCTAAAATAAGAGAATGATAAAACTGAAAAAAAATATATGATGTACATTACCATGCAAACTTCCATCGAAAATTGGTTTGAACGAGATCTAGTAAGTAGTTTTTTATTAATACTCTTCATGGGCGAGTCCGACTCGCACTTGGCCGCTCTTTTTATTTTATTTTCTAGATGGTGGTGATTAAAAATAGTTGAAGTTTATTTAGCCACTAACGCCATTTAGTGTTATGGTGTGTGTACCTACTCGTAGGTTACCTGTCAATCAGGGAAAAATATTTCACTGTTTGTTTTTGGATATTATTTACGAAACTACAAATAACACAAAAATAAATCATTTTCTGAAAACAGCTTAAAAATTGGTTATTTAATGGAGCAGCAATTAGCATTTCAACTATTGGCACGAAGAAAAGTGTGGGAGTTGGGAGCTTAGTGGGGATATCTCGTTATCTCTTTCATTTGCGCGACCGACACATATAATGGCAGGGAAGTGTATACAGGGTGACTTTTTTAACAACCAACCAAATTTTTGGAGCAGATTCAGTCCATGATACTGATCAACTTTTCATAAAAATAAATACTGAAAGACGATAAAAAAAAATCGGCCCTCCATACAAATCAGCGCTCAGCCGAACGGACTTTCTACGGGAGGAATAAAATTTTATTTCGATTTTCAATAATTATTTTTATGGAAAATAGTTCAGAATCATGGACTGCACCTGCACCGAAAATTTGCCTGGTGGTTAAAAAGTCAACCTGTATACATAAGAGAAAATATAGGACATAGAGGTTGCTTAGATTAAGCAGCCCCGGCTGTCATAATTGTATGGCAGTCATCAAGCTATTTCAGATCAAACATGAAGGACATAAGGAATATGCTTGGAAAACCAAGCAATCCGGCTAATATTTTTATTCAGTTATAATTTTTTAATATTTAAAAAAATTTAGAAAATAGGCATATGCAATATTTGCCTATTTTCTAAATTTTTTTACGGGGACTTTTAACCAACAAAAAGGAAATAACGACAAGGTCTACATTCGGGTTCGTTTGGTAGGACTGTTCATGTAGTTTGACTATCGATGACATACAAGATGTATATGTACTTTCATGTAAAGGTTTTATAAACATTACTGGCTGATAATGACAATACGTACCCAAAAAAGAAAAACATGCGTTGACAGATTTTCTTTCTCTAATCGTGTACGTTAAGACCACGGGTGTACATCCTAGAATTGAGCTGCTTATATTCAGAAAGGTGGTACCTGCAGTGTACCTCAGTGTACCATTAATGAAATCCAGTGTTCTCCTTTTGATTAAAAGATATATAATAAAATATGTACACCCGCCATTCTAAAGTTAGAACTGTGGGTGTACATTTTTTTTTTCGATTAGCGGATGCTTATTTCGCATTTTTCTTTTTCTTATAAAGTGTACCTGCAGTGTACCTCAGAGTACCATTAATAAATAAATAAATAAATATGATTTCACAAAAGTCTATACACTATTCTTAGAAAAAGCACATGTGTCTTTTTTTCTCTAAAAATACTGCTCTATATTACTTTCTCTTTGGATACGGCTAGCTGCCACAGATAATTCTAAATAAAGATAAGTCTAAATAGGTAAAGGTTTGACTCGTTAAGCATAACTTTACAAAAAAAAGCACAACTACCAACTTAAAAAAACTAAATTCATGTGGTTTTTATTAAAAATAAAACTTTCCGAAATGAATATTTATTCACTGCCAACATGAGAAAAGAAGATAAATATTTATTTAAGACGATACACGGTGTCCAGTGCTGCCCCCATTTGAAATAAATTATTTGTAAGGAAACGGAGATATCATTTAAAATTTTAAGCTACTAAAACCTAGATAACACTTCAAACTATATGTGAACGTTAAGCTTTAGTTTGCATTTTTGCGAAAAACGGCCACTTTTAGCAAAAACGCAAACTAAAGATTAACGTTTTCACTTTAAACTGTAAACAGTGGTTCATAAGACAGTTTGAAGGGTTATCTAGGTTTTAGTAGCTTAAAATTTTAAATGATATCCCCGTTTTCTTACAAATAATTTATTTAAAATGGGCGCAGCACTGGACACCGTGTATCGTCTTAAGGCCGTACCTGAATTTTCAGGGATCCAGTGGGCAGCACTGGACCCCGGAAAATTCAGGTCATCGCGTTAGGTTAGGACCGTCATTCATGACTTGACCCCTGACCGCAAATATGTTTTTTTAACGCCGTACCTAAATTTTCCGGGGTCCAGTGCTGCCCCCATTTAAAATAAATCATTTCAAAGAAAACGGAGGCATCATTTAAAATTTTGCTACTATCAAATCCTAGATAACCCTTCAAAGTATTTTATGAACTACTGTTTACAGTTTAAAGTGAGAACGCTTTACTACGCTTTACTACGCACATTTGCGAAAAACGGCCACTTTTGGCTAAAATGGTCGTAGAAAAAGTATTGTATGCAACGTTGTATAAGTACATCAAAAAATACTTGTGGCGCCTTTCTTATAACCTTATATCTTATAACCCACGCCACTCGTCTTTTTTGAACACTGTTATACAACGGTTGCTTATAAGTAATACTATAATTTAACTGCATGTCATAAAACTAGCTTGCCATTTCAATACACTATCACGTCTTTGTCCCTAACGGGGTAGACAGAGGCTAGGGTGGTAAGTCCCAGGCCACTTTTAGCGGGATGGTGGGCATGAAGGTGGTAAAAGGAAATACATAATAGTGATGGGTTGCTAACCGCATCGCCGATTGATATGATCCTGATCCTCGCCCATTCCAATTTTAAGACAGTGACTTTTAGTAGTTAGAATAAGAACTGATGTAAAAACATGAAATGCAATAAATGAATTGAATTACGTTTAGACGCAGAAAATTAATAAGATTCACAATGCTTTAACAAAAGTATACTTACTGGTGTATAGTTTCAAAGGGACGACCGGCATTGAACTCGGTGGTATTTTTTCTTATAAAAAAAATTGAATTGAACGGAAATGAGACAACGCGGACCGGTTTTTTACCGGTCTGTTAGGAGGTGCCTTTTTTGTCGAGCCTTCGCTGGATCGTTCACAATGGTTGGTCTTTAATCCGATGAATTCTGCTGCGACCACGGTGGATGTTATTAATTTTATGAATATTTTTGTGAAGTTTTTACTCCATTTGGATAGGTATTTAAATAAATGTAAACAATCTTGACATGTATTTTTACTAAAATATACATTGTACAGTTTTGGAGCAAGTTCAGTCCGTTATAATGAACCACTTTCCATAAAAACAATTCTTAAAAAACGAAAAAAAATTTCGACCTTCCATACAAATCGGCGCTCAATCAAATGGATTTTTTATGGGAGGACGAAATTTTGTTTTCGTTTTTCGATAATTGTTTTTATGGAAAGTGGTTCAGTATCACGGACTGAACCTGCTCCAAAAAGGTTGCCGGTTAATTAAAAATAACCCTGTATACCTTTTCAAATAACAAATTATTTTATAAATTATATAATTAATTTGTAATAAGTAAATATATAAATTTGTAAAGTGTATATTTCAATAAAAATACATGTCAAGATTGTTTACATTTAAAAATAATTAACCAAATGGAGTATAGTATGATTACTTGTACTATTATGTATTCTGTCATCATCATCATCATATCAGCCACAGGAAGTCCACTGCTGGACATAGGCCTCCCCCAAGGATTTCCGAAACGACCGATCGGAAGCGGCCTGCATCCAGCGTTTTCCTGCAACCTTGCTAACGTCTTATGTATTCTGTGGTATGGTTTAATAAATATAAAACACATGAAAAACTGAAATGTCACATTAATGCAAATGACGGAGGTAAATCTTAAACTAGGTTCAATGAGTACCTTAGCATTAGTTTCCGGCCTGTAATCGAACTGTTTCCATAATTTCCTTTGAATTTTGTAAGAGGCGAATAAAGGTCAAAGCACAAGGAACTCGTGAAACAACTGTATTCCTAAGGAGAATTGTTTGTGATTGCTTGTTAAATTTTTCACATGCCGAAGGAAGTTTGGCGACAGGTAGGCGGCCGGTCGTAAAACTACAGCCAAATCATTTGAATGCTTCTGGGCCTTTTGTCCACTTCGAATGGTCTTCGGACTCTTTAACGTCCTGGGTGGACCGATTACCTCAGTATTTCAGTGTAGTATTTACATTATTACACTGAAATAATTTTAGCATGCGTTTTTTTTATTTATTTAAGGCCGTACCTGAATTTTCCGGGGTCCAGTTTGCGAAAAACGGCCACTTTTGACCAAAAGTGGCCGTTTTTCGCAAACGTACGTAGTAAAGCTTAACAGTCTCACTTTAAACTGTAAACAGTAGTTCATAAAATACTTTGGAGGGTTATCTAAGTCTTGGTAGTAGCAAAATTTTAAATGAAGTCTCCGTTTTTTTGAAATGATTTATTTAAAATGGGGACAGCACTGGACCCCGGAAAATTCAAGTATGCCCTTTATTTCACCCGTCCCGTTGTCTGTGTTTCTATAATCAAATCTTGCAAGCTAAATAAGACCTACTTCCCATTATTCTATTCTTCTTGAAATGGTTATTATTCTATTGAGCTGACTTCACATACTTATGTAAGTTGGGTGAATATGCAATGTTATAGTACAACAGACCTAATCTCATGATTAAGCCGAAAGGTAGCCTTATGGCATCTCTGTGATGTGTGTTTTAGATAAAAACTTGTTTTTAATTAAAAATATTTTTAGAGCAGCACTTCTTGTAAGTACGAGGGTTGTTCTTTTGCTAGGTATCGCTTTTTATGTAACATATAATTTAGAGAGCGTGTAATTCAAGAAGATCATTTATTATTGTAAAGTGATTCAGTATTTTAGCTAGGTAGTTTGTTGTTCATTTTATAATAATCCGTTTTGTTATCAGATAAATTAATTGGTACCTCAATAATGACAATAAGTTTTAATTGATCGAGCGAGCGCGAAGCGTCTCTGTTTCGAGCTCACCTCGTCTATTCGAATTGTCTATGTCCAATAAACTTTATTGCCGTGTGGTTCCTGGCAGAGTAGAATAGGACCACTTCATGTCTTCCCGCGGATGTCGTAGAAGGCGACTTAGGAAACTAGCTAAAAAAGCTTATAAACATCAATGAGACCTCTCCAACCTGTCTGGCCAACGTGGAGAATGTAGGCCAAATCTTCTGATTGCTTTGGCTAATATATGGCTCTGGTAGTACAAAGAGGGTTGTGCTCCTGCAGTAGAGACTAAAAAAGACCTGTCGTTGATGGTAAATGATGAATAAACTTTAGCTTAGGCAAAAATGCTATCTTATGGCTGCCCGGCTATTCGGCTGATCTTCCTCTACAGGTCGCATTTCTCAGCAAACTCTTGTGAGATTTAGATGTAAGCAGATTCAGCAATTACCTTCCGGGACATGGCTGTTCACATGACTGAATGGCCAAATGGTTCAATTGCCTATGTGCTAATTATTACGAGTGTTAAAATGCATAAAAGACATACGAGTATAATACCATTGTTAGAAAGAAAGATTCATAGATATAGTTCAATTGTCAAAACGAGCTAGTATCAATATGAACTAATTGTTACAAATTGGAAATGTTAGAACGATCGAGTGTATGTCAGGATGTATAAAATTCATCACGAAATCATTGATATGATGAATGAGATATTTTTGTCTATTTATTTTTGTTTTTTTTAATGGCCGAGCCATGGAGTTTTAAGGCGCGCGGTGAACATATATTTATTCAGTTTTAAGCTATGCAAAGACAGACTGGCGAGGTCTAAAGCTTACAGAGCCACTAGTCTACCATTACTATAATTATCATCATCAGGGCTTTTTGTCTCCACTGCAGGAGCACGACCCTCTCTATACTACCAGAGCCGTATGGCCTACACTTATCATTATCATTACTATACTTTACTCGTACTTTTATTATTTTATGACAGATTTTTGCAATTTTTTTAACATTATAAAATGTTTATGAAAATGTTATGGTACAAGAAAAAAATGGATATTTTGCCATCGCCTTTTTATTTGTCAATCTTCTAATGATTATTATTTTTTCATAACATAAATTTTACATCCAGTTTGGTACATCAAGTAACATCGATCAAAGATTATGTTAATAGTACATCGTATGTAGTTTGATACATTTAGTGGTGAAGGGAAACAACATCTTTGGATTTTATTCATTAACATGTGGCTTACACTGTAAACATTCATATTACTTATTATATTTTTAACATCTAAGTATGTGTTCAAATCAACAGTTTTTATCAATTATTTATCATTTATAATTTGGCGATCATACTTGTTCAATACCACTCTGTATCTTATACAACTTACACTTACATTCTTCAAACTAATCAGTCGTGGACTCTTCTCATTTGTGTCCAATTTATCCTTCCATTCATTAACTTACTAAATAAATATTATAATACAAAAAATACTATTCTAACAACCCGTGTAGGTATATAATCATATACCTACATATAATATATCGTACGTATAAATGTTTCCTAGCTTATAATATACAGTGTCATTTCGTTCAGATATGTAACAACTAGTTTTTGAACAGTCTATACATCAGTAGCACAGCCATCCTCAACTGGCCTGGTAATGGTGAGGACACGTCGGAGAGCCGTCACTGGGGGTAGTACAGGGGGCGCACGCTGCCACACGCGCAGCGTGCGTGCACCTACGGGCAGGCCATAGTCTGCTGGATACAGTTCGTCTGTTGGAGCCGCCTGCATTGACGTGGCAGCGATATGGGATCGGGGAAATGTTCGACTTGTGAATCCTAAGTTTTCTTGAGAGCCATCGACACTATAGTTTTCTATGATTGGGGTTCGGTCATTGTAAAAAGCAGGTATAGTTGAACTGATTGCGCGGGAAAGATGACCAGCTTGGCTGATTTTCATTTGATCCCACAAGCCTGACGGGTACAACGAATCGGAAGTCTCGCGTGCGTACTCACCGCTCTCTGGTCGAGGGGCGCTATCTGGTCTCGTATCATTGATAAGATCAGGATCGATATTCGCAGACACTGTTGGTGATACCACGGCCCCTCCAGCTGTGACAACACTTCCTCTACCTTCATAATGATTCGTCGAATATGGTATTTCATTGAATCGTGGAGGTTTCGATACTGGATTGCATTTTGGATCTATATAACTCGCAGCTTCCTGCCTATCTGATAGGCATGCAACATGGGGTCTATCATCAGCTGCTGGATGCACTTCGTTGCCAGACACCACACGATCCAAAGTATTTGGAGCCTTGCTCTCATTAGCAGGCACTGGCCGAACTCGTACAAACATAATCAGCAGCGCCAAGGCAATAACAATAAAGACTAAAAACAATGCTGCTCCCAGGCTTGCTATTTGAGCGTTTCCCAGCGCCATCCCCGCCGGTATCTGTGTTACGTGTACTGTAAAGTTAACTTCGGCGTTTCCACCTTTATTTTCTGCGACACAATAAAATTCATTTGAATCGGTGTATTGCGTGTTTGTAAGAACCAAAGAAGATTTCTTTTTTGCATCGCCCTCTTCGAAGATATGAATCTTTTGATGAGAATTAAAAATGCTTCCGTTTTGAAGTAAACGACCATTCCAATACCAAGTAATACTCGCACTAGGTATGGCCTCCGTTTTACAAATGATGGTTGCGTTTGATCCAACTTCAGCTTCAATGTATCTGCTTACTGGTAAAATTTCCGGTTTGCACGCAAAATCCTCTACTGACAGCTCGGCAAACTTCCGACCAGCTAGCCGCTTTGGACCTGAACAGGTTGTAGCTGGTGTCAAATTTTTTTTAAGAAGCCAAATCTTGAAGTCTCTCATCCGGCAATCGCAGATCAAAGGATTGTCGACAAAATCTAATGTTTTCAAGTTATTTATTTTCTCTAAGGACATCAGCGGCAAATCCCGAAGTTTATTTTGATTTAACTTCAAAGATACTAACGCTCGAACATTTCTGAATGCATCAGGAGCAATTACTCTTATTCCACATCGAGATAAATCTAGCTTTACTAAGCTACCGAGATTACTTAGAGCATCCGGATGTACGACGGGTATTGGATTATTAGCCAATGATAAGTCTCTTAGAAACGGTACATCCTTAAAGGTGTTCATAGGGATCTGAGTCAGTAAATTTTGAGAAAGATCAAGTTCTACTAAATTTGTAATATTTTTAAATGCTCGGTCGTTTATTTGACCTATACTACAATTTCTTAAATATATCCTTTGCAAATTTATCAATCCTGCACGAATAAACACTTCTTGTGGAAGAATCTGTAGGTTATTGCCGGAAAGGTCCAAAAGCTGGGTCGCCGGATCCACCTTTTCCGGCACCGTGATAAGTGAACGGTTAGTGCAGTCCGCTGCTTGTTTTCCCGTTTTCCATATACACTCACAAACTACTGGGCAAGATCCATGAGGCGCAAATATAGCTAAAGTAGTTTTGCACACTATCACAGTTATTAAAACAAAAAGTCGCCTCATTTTGACGTTTTATTTTATATTTTCACATAACTATAACTTCACTACGTTCACACTGAATAATCCATGAAGTCGCAAAATCCAATATTTAGCAGTACGTCGCGTCCACACTAATGTATCGTATCACGTCACTAATCGAGAAAGTTGTCCAGGCCAACATGGCGACAAACGCGGTCCGCCGAGGCTATTCACGTACTGAGTGAGAGGCATCGTCTCCTCGTTAGAAAGAGCTGAACGCATGCGTGGGCTCCCCTCGCCCCGCTCTGCGGCTGCACGTCTCGGCGGGCCACGAGTTGAGTTCCCACTCGAAATGAACTGTCGAAAGAATTCCAAGGGTAATTTTCTACCTGCTTGTGGCCGCGGCCCAATAGCTCTCACTGACATCACGTTCATTCATAAATACCTGAGCTGGCAGCGGTGGGGTAACAGCGACGGACGATAGTTTCAATACAGGCTCGAGGGGCTTCAATGCTGACTCGCCCGACTGCGGCACGCAAACCGCTTCAATTGTTACTCGCCAGTCGCCACACAATAAGTATATTTTTGTAGTGATCACGTCGTCGGACCCGCCGTCACGTCAGGTAGTGACTAATTATAGATCTAAAAGGGAAGCAGGTATACGCTAACAATAATACAGGATGTCGTACAAAGAATACGACGGTTTCATTCATAACTTCTTTGAATGGATGGTTCGAATAAGGGATATAAATTGTAAACGACAATTTTGCATTTACACGCAGGTACATGCTCAATGAATTACTTACCTGCTTTTCTCTCTTAGAATATGTTAAAAGTTATATCTTACGATGATAATTTTGGAATTCATATTTTTGCAATGTAAGACTGATTTGAAAACACCAAAGATAAAAGACTAACTGAGTTCATTTATACATATACCTACCTAATAATAATCTTATAACAAATATATAAAACGAATAAAGTCTCGCAACGCAATATATCTAACTTGTTTTAGTTTGTATCCATGGAAGCAACATTATGTACTCGTACATATACATATTACATAGGTACCTACTTCATTTATCAACCAATACCTATTATTTTTTTTCTGTTGTGTGTGACATATTACCTAATATGCTTACCGAAGACTGTACAGGCGGATTCCTCTTAATTAGGTATTTTTTTACTATTCTTTTAATTTCAATTCGCTTTATTCCCCAAACTGTTTTTAACAATTTGAACACTTTACTAAAAGATTATTACACATAATCATGTTTATCGTTTTCGATACCAACAGGTATTTTCACCTATCGACTTAGGCGCTATAGGTTCGAAGCATAATACCTATTATGAGTGATTTGAAAAATTGCTGTAATCAAAGTGTAATACTCGTAGTATTTCAAAAATTTTACATAGGTAGAAATCTTAAAGCGTTTCAACAGAGATACAAACTATCCAGCTTTTATGGCTTGATAGAAAAAATTACAAATACACCTCTTAAAAGCAAAATACGAATTATTTATACAATTACCTTTTTGCATGAAAATTATACCAAAAAAATCTACCTCTAAATAATAAAAGGGCAATCGGCTAAAATTAAATATAAAAATATAATACTTACATAAAAATTAATAAATAAAAATCCGCGAAATATCGTCGAGAGCGAATTAAAGGCCGAAACCCAAGCTCGATGATATTTCGTGATTTCTATGTAAGCCACTCCTACCTACCTACCTACCTACCGCGTCACTGTTGTCAGATTTTTCGCGCTACAAAGACATCTAACGTAGCTTCATGACTGTCATCTACCTAGTGACAACAGTCATTTTGCATACTAATGAACTAGAGTAAAGGTTTCCCACGATAGCTACCGGAACCAAGAGATGGTAGTTTAGTTAATAATAAATTTTGAACAAAAAAAAAACAACCGACTTCAATTTTTTTAGGAGTTTCTTCCATATTTCCAAAGTTCTTCATCATATCTTCACCAAATTAAAATGGGACTAACTTGGTAGTAAAGGCTTTCAAATACAAAATAATCATTTAAATCAGTTCACATTCGGCAAAGATATCGCGTAACAAAAATACATAAAAAAAACATGCAGTCGAATTGATAACTTCCTTTTTGAAGTTGGTTAAAAATGACCGTACAAGAGTACAAACTACAAGCTTAGAGGTAGGTACAAGTCGCGCCTAGTGAGGACCTCGTGCGTGCCTCACATACGCACAGCCAGGGCTCAAAACCGCTTGGCAGACCACCACTTCATTCGTATATTATTACCCGACTATCGCAGAGCCAAAAGGAAGGTTATGTGTTTCGCCGCTATGTAGGTATGTATGTTTGTAAGCATGTATGTATGTTCATCCGTTCTCTCGTATCTTCAATGATATCCATGATACTTTGACAAATGAGGTATCGTTGAAAGCGTCTTGGTTATTCCCAAAGTGGGTTGACGTCAGGCAGGAGGCCGGTCGTAAAACTGTAGCCAAATCATTTAAACTGTTCCGGCTATTTCTTCTCCAATTGCAAGGTCTTTGGCATCCTTGGGTGACCATTGACATGCATATTATATTTGGAGAGGAAAAAGCAGGAAAACGCACCCCGGGCTCCGAAGCAGCACAGCTGAGGATACAACCGGAAAAGCGCTTAGACGAAGAAGTTGAAAGCGTTTTGGCTGTCCACTGGTTATGGGCTGTATGACGTCATAGTAAATTCAATATGGCGCCCTCTATCCTATCCTAATCCTAATTTCCTAACTAATTGCCCGAGCAAGCAAAGTGAACGAGGGCTATAATTCAAGTGGGGGCGAAAACACATTGTTGTTGTTTGTTCCGCGATAACTGCCGAACCGATGGTCCGATTTCGATGAAATTCGGTAGGCATGTAGGAAATATCAATAGAATTTCTAAGTTCGTTGGGCATCAAAATCGGTTCAATAGTTTTTGAAATATTAATAAAAAATCGCGAGGTCTAAGTTCGCGGCGAACTACTATCCTAACTAATATTATAAATGCGAAAATGAGTTAGTATATTTGTTTGTTTGTTACCTCTTCACGCTTTATTTTCTGAACCAATCTTCTTGAAATTTTGCATACACATAGTTAGGAGTCCTGAGAAGGACATAGGGTACCTTTCATCCCGAAAAAATGTACTATGAAAGAAAGAAAGAAAGAAAGAAAGAAATCATTTATTTGTCAAACATAGGTATAAACAAGTTGGTAAATAATATTATGGCCGCTATGTTTTGCCGTTGTATACAGCATACAAATATTTATTAAGTCATAAATACACTAAACTACTTAATCATGCTTTAGTTACTATTCCCGTAGGATTTGGGATACGCGAGCGAAGCCGCGGGTAAAAACTAGTAGATCATAAAGTTATGAACTAAAAACTAAAATAAACCTAATCGTACCGTGTAGGGTATCAAGGGCTGTTGAAAAGGCTTACTTAGCATATTTCAAAAAAATATATACATTATTAGCTGTTTTCCCTGCTGTGCTTACATTAAACGAACTTTTCAGCAAGAATCTTCCCGTAGTCGGGTTTTAGTTTTTAAAACTATATTTTGTGAGATAATATACTTTCTGTTATATATTACTTGTTATATAAATAATTTATACGAGATAAACGACGCATGTAGCATAATATCCTTTAGCATTCCATGCAAAATATTATTCGCTAATAAAGGAATTTATTAGGTATAATAACAAGTATGCGGGCCAACCCAAAACTTTTTTGCAATAACAGGATATAGGCCTTCTATTGGTTGATTTTGTGGCCTTATTTATACTTTGCGTTATAGCAGTTTTTTCCATGATTATCTGGGAAAAGAAACGTAGGATGTACCAGCTGCTTTTCTTCTCGCGCACATTGTAAAATTCCAATGGAATGGAGGAGAATTTCATCATCATCATCAGGTCTTTATAGGGTTCCGTATTCGAAGGGTGCAAACGGGACTCCACTGTCCGTCTGTCCGTCTGTCCGTCTGTCCGTCTGTCCGTCTGTCCGTCTGTCCGTCTGTCCGTCTGTCCGTCTGTCCGCCTGTCCGTCTGTCCGTCTGTCCGTCTGTCCGTCTGTCCGTCTGTCCGCCTGTCCGTCTGTCCGTCTGTCCGTCTGTCCGTCTGTCCGTCTGTCCGTCTGTCCGTCTGTCCGTCTGTCCGTCTGTCCGTCTGTCCGTCTGTCCGTCTGTCCGTCTGTCCGTCTGTCCGTCTGTCCGTCTGTCCGTCTGTCCGTCTGTCCGTCTGTCCGTCTGTCCGTCTGTCCGTCTGTCCGTCTGTCCGTCTGTCCGTCTGTCCGTCTGTCCGTCGGTCTGTCTGTCCGTCTATCCTTAAATTTTTACCAATTATGTATTACTGTGGCCGCATTAACAACAAATACTAAAAATATAAAAAAGTTGAAAATTAAAGGGAGTCGTCATACAAAATACTGTTTTTTTCAGCGATTGTAACAAGATCTTTATAATGGCATTAACTAGATACTAGAATTTTTCACAGATTATGTATTACTATTGCCACTATAACAACAAATACTAAAAATTTAAAAAAAGTTAAAAATTTAAGGGGGTCGTCATACAAGAAACGTGTTTCTTCAGCGTTTTAAAACATTGTACGGTGTTACGGAACCCTTCATGTACGAGTCCGACTCGCACTTGCCCGTTTATTTAGTATCCACTGCAGGAGCACGACCGCCTCTGTACTACCAGAGTCTGTACTACACTCTTCACTAGCCAGACGGCTTACAGAGAGAGGTCTCATTGATGTTTATAAGCTTTGTTAGCTTGTTTTTCCTAACTCGCCTTCTACGACATCCACGGGAAGACTTGGAGTGGTACTACCGGGGAACCACACGGTTTCCACGGGATGGCATATTCATACATACATACAAATGCATGATTTGGTACCCAAGTAAAATAATAGCTCGCTCGTTCACATATTGCATCCTTTAAAATTAGCAATTAATGAACAGGTAGCGGCACGTGGGTGGCTCACGCGCCATGTGCCGTACGTACGCCAGCTGTTCCTTCAGCTGGCTAGTGGCGACACGTGGCAGTTTACTGCGTTCCAGCCTTATAGGGCTTCAAGCTTTATAAGTTAATTACACTGCAGCAATATGGCACAACCAGCTGCACTGGTTTCTTTGGTACAAAGTACATAGGTATTATTGCCGGTTCATTTTGCGTATAAGAGCTTTTGGATAAAAGTAAAAAGTAAAAAATCGTTTATTTCTCCAAAAATCTTACAATACGTAGAAAAACAGTAAACGGTTTCATAACCGTTTGAGTTACCAGCACCGATTGAAGGAGACTGGAGACTGATGAAGGCTGAACCTGTGTTACAGTTCTCCAGTGCCCCCGCCCTTGGATTAGGTACATAGTTTAAAATATAATCTAAATTAACTAAACATTACTAGAAATAACTATTATTAATTTAACTCACAAGCTTCAATCCAGACAAACATGGATTCATACATTGCAACCTGAGTAAAAGCTGTAAAGAAAGTAATTGTAATTGTAATTTATAAGAAAGTAATAAAGTTGGATAGCAATATTAAAAGTATTTAAAAGTAGGTCGTTTTAGCGCCGATTTTGGCTGGTTAACGGCTGCGGCCGGCAGCGCACTGTCTAACCATATTTACCCTTATTTCCATTCACGAAAAGCATTAGATAAAATAAACTACGCGCGCCAGGCCGCGCAGACTACAAGAGGCCAGGAGTGCCATTTTTGAAACACTGAATCACAGAACGTTTTCAAATATATTTTTTTTTAATTTTTAGGTTATCTCCCATACATATAGTGGGAATAATTTTTTTTCTCTACTTAACCATGGTGCGGAATGTCGTTGAATAGGTCTTCGTCATCTTTTTTAAACAGTTATGAATATAGAATAAATGGACAAGTGCGAGTCGGACTCGTACATGAAGGGTTACCTAAGGGGTACCCTCGTACATAAGGGTACCTCCGTACAATGTTTTAAAACGCTAAAGAAATGAAGAAACACGTTTTTTGTATGACGACCCCTTTTAATGTTTAACTTTTTCTTATTTTTAGTATTTCTTGTTATAGTGGCTACAGTAAAACATAATTGGTGAAAATTCAAGTGTGTAGCTATTACGGTTCAAGAGATAGAAGCCCTGTGACAGACGGACAGACAGACAGTGGAGTCTCAGTAATAGGGTCCCGTTTGCACCCTTTGGGTACGGAACCCTAAAAAGCATTGGTTTTTAAGTAAACTAATAAACAAATCTGCACTCTACCGTAAATTGGTAGCATATTTACTAAATCACTGTGATATAGGGGTAGATTTTTTTACTTTCCTCATTTTTAGGGTTCCGTAGTCCACAAGGAGCCCTTATAGTTTCGTCAAGTCCGTCCGTCCGTCTATCTGTCCGTCCAGGCTCGTACTCCTCCGCTACTGCACCGATTGTCACGAAAATTGGTGGAAAGATAGATATTGAAGTTCCAAAAGTTGGTTTTTAAAATTATGAAAAAAATATTTTTTTTTCAGCCCCCTCCCATACAACGAAAAGTGAATTTATAAAATTAAATTGGACTAACCCCAACGTGTGGGGTATCGTTGAAAAGGTCTTTTAAAATGCAACAAAAACTGCTTTAAAACTATGTAGATCAAGTCTTGAGATAATCTAATACAAAGTTAAAATTTGAGGTGTCCCCCCACCGTAACTTTTGAAGTACAAATTACTAAAATAATTCTGAAAAAAATGTGGTATATACCTCAAAGTATGTACTCGTACTTTCAATTAAAACTATAGCGGTCTCGGTATCATTGTTGTTATTTTTTAATATGTCATAAATTGTAAACCGCAATTTACCTTTAGAACTTTTATATTATGTTACTTGCTGCTACGGAACCCTTCATGGGCTAGTCCGACTCGCGCTTGGCCGCTTTTATTCGTGTGTTTATGTGGTCAGACTTTTCAAGCTATTAAAATTCATGAGTTCCATGACATAACATTTCAAACAATAACACTTTATTGTTTGTGTATTTTCACAAAGTACAATGTCAGTAAAATTGTTTAAAAGAAGAAAATGTTTTCGTTTAATTGTTTTCACATTAAAAGTTTGTATTATCGTAGCTTTCGTAAGCATTTCGTTCATAACAGATGTTACTTAACTTTCAGTTTTGAAATTATCCAACTGTTGAGTTGTGATTGAATACGTTGAATAATCAAACAGTACTTACATTTTCAATACGATCATATTTCTACGATGGTCATGTACTTATGGATATTTTTAAGTCTATCAAAACACTTACTTCAGTAAGTATTGTTTCAGTCAGTTGTTTTATTTTAGCAAATTGTTTTATAATCATCCATGCTGGGAGAAAAGTAAAATCTTAGAATGTTCCTGCTGCTTCTCTTCGCGCGCAGATCGTAGAAGCCGATCGAGGGACTGGGGGTAAAGCGGCGATAAGGCTAAAACAACCCATGACTATTTTGATTTCCTATTCCTTCTCGCCCACCATCACGTTAAAAGTGGCCTTTGGGTCTTGTGGCCTTTGCTCTGTCTGCTTAGAGTCGTAAGACTCTACTCCATTAGAGATAAAGACTTGATATGTATAGTATCGTATCGTAAATTGTTTTTAAATTGAATAAATGCTCCCATGAAGCTTAACGGGCTAACCTATTACTTTTGATCAGTTTCATAATATAAATTTGAACGACTATCAACCTTTGAACTCTTTCCTCTTTCAAAAGGCCCTTGTGGCAAGTAGGCCACCAAACTAGCCGTTACATAGTAACTATTTATTAATCTGTGCCGTTACCAGCGGCTTCGCCCGCATTCATCATGTGTCATTCATATTTGTCATATATTATTATACCTAATCTGCGATGTAGATTAGCGTCCACTGCTGTATGTAGGCCTTCTTTTAGCAATTCCAAAATTCCCTTTATGGGCATAAAGGGTACATATAAAAGAAATTCCACTGTGAACTGTACCAATCTGCAAGTGATTTGACTTTGCTCAACGGGCTATGGAGAGGGTTATGCTCGGTGTTTAGAAGTTAGCAGTGTTTTTAGACACTGTCCAAATTTTTGGAGCAATTTCAGTCCATGATACTGAAGTAATTTCTATAAAAAAACAAGTTATTAAAAATCGATAAAAATTTTTCGTCCTCCCATACAAATCAGCGCTCAGAAAGACGGATTTTGTAAGGGAGGATGAAAAATTTTTATCGTTTAAAAAGTCAGCCTGTATGCATATGTCATCGAATCAAAAAGAGGAAATTCGTAGGAGAATAAAAGTCACTGACATATCCCAGCGGATTAGCTCGTTGAAGTGGCAGTGGGTGGGACACATAGCGCGACGAACCGATGGCCGATGGGGCAAAAAGGTTCTCGAATGTTACAAGGTGGTCAGACAATTTGACCAAGTTCGCTGGAAAGCAATGGATGACGGCCGCTCTACATCAGTTATTTTGAAAATACTTGGGACAGGCCTATGTTTGGACAGCTGAAATGATGAAACAAACAACTAGCGGTTATTTCATCAAGTTATTAAAACGTTAGGATGCATTCGTAATGAATATTGAATACGGTTTACCCTAGTCTCGTGAAAGACTAATCAGGTTTACCTAAAAACCATGAAATGATGTAATAATTCTCGTCCGCTTGGATTTGAAAATAGACATAATTAACAAAATCGGTGCCCCAGAAAACCTCGAACAAGACACCATCGGTCACACCTGAGTTACATTACACCAGAAGGTTGGTTTGGCTCTGTCAAACTAAGTCAGTGCGCTATAGTGTATTCGGCGCGCTTTTTATTACCTGAATGAATACGTCGGAAGTCTGTCTGAGATTGGTGCTAGCATCGCCACAAAACTTAAAAATAACGATAGCGAGTTCTTCATCATGCCAACGCCATCTGTTGTTGATAAAGGAAATCCTACGATATTTAATACGGCGAGCTATTACTATCCTACAACAGCTGGTACATTTTTGTGGAACTCTTTAGGAAAAAACCATCACGGGGCAAGAGCGAAGCCCAATCGATTACCACCAAACGATGACTTGTTTTAAATTTTTGGAAGTCCAAGATGGCCGCCGATAGTCAAGCATGCGATTTGGCTAAAATTCAGAATACTTACAGGCTGGTTTTTTTTTTAGATTCACCAAGATGCTTTGAAATTACTTCACGAATGTACCTAATTGAGTAAAACTACTAGGTATCTGTACTTAGTACATTATTTTAAAGTAAGTTTGTGCGGGGTTGCGCTTTTTGCTGTAAGGATCCAGAAAAATATTTAACTATTTCTTCATTGCCTTAGTACTAAAGAAATAGTTAAATATTTTTCTCAGGGTTCTTAATGAGTGCAGCGCCAGTAATTAACAGAACTGGCAGCCCAATTTAATGGTTATGAGCTAGTTCCGGCGGTCACTGTCCGCACTCGTTCTTTGCAAAACATTTAATTGTTACAGCGACTAATTGTTTACTGAGAGTACGTAGGTAAGTATGACAAACCATTATGGCTCATTTTCATTGGTTGTTTTGGCACGCATTCGGGATGCGGGCGTTTTCTGTAACGCATGCCATTAGGGTCTGCATTCGGGGAACCGTTTTCACTGGTCGATGTAGTTCGCAAACGTACACGTTGGAAATCCTTGGGTAGTCTATTTTTAGCGGAGGATGTGGCTGATATGATGATGATATATTATACAGGGTGATTTTGACCCTCTGAGCTATATTCTAGGAAAATACTCTATGTGCTAAATAAAAGATACATGTTGTCTTACAATTACCTTGTTTCATAATAAAAACCAAAGATAAATGCCCTCAAAGTTGTACGGAAAATTACCAATCGCAAGGATACCGACCGCCATATGATCGCTCTCCGGTCATACGGAGGAATCGAGCGACAGCGAGGTCATTGAAACTATAATAATACGTTAGCCACGTATTGCAAATATGGGGAGATTTCCTAATGAAAAATAGTAAATAAAAAAGTATTATTTTTCTTTCTATGCTGTGTTCGAATAGTGATTCTCAGTGTTTAAAAATCAAATCTGTATTACAGCAAGCTACCAGACGGTAGCTATACTATTTATTATATGGATTGATTTTGCATACACTAACTATATTGAAATCTTGTATTCAAAATCATTAATAAATAGGACACAAAGCCGTAAGGAAAGATACTATTTTTTTTTTGTTTTTATTTCTCCCAAATTTCTAATAAATGGCTAACTTGAATTTACTATATTTCCGACCGTTGCCCTATAGTAAAGCTACCGTGTGTGATAGCTTGTGGTATAATATAATAGGTATATCATCATCATATATTTTTGCTCTCCAAAGTAACTCGAATGAACATAAAAGAGATGGCCTGAGCGTGAGCACCAAAACTTAATTCGAGTATCGTATGAAATGTTTCATTTCCATTATTTCCAACTAAGTAATATTTACTTAGTTAGGTACTCACAAACTGTTTACTGTTTGTGAGTAGAGATGTTTGTTACTTAATCTCACAAAACCGTTTAATACTAAATATTTACAAGAATTGCTCGTTGAAAGTAATTATTATGTACGATTGATGTATAAGCTGTATGTGTTTAGTTCTAACCTACAACGTTGAGCACGTGGTTGACAACAATAGCTATTATAAAAATAAATAACCAAATTAAACACTCAACAGACGACATGTTTTGCTGTGAGATTTATAAACACCACATCCTGAATAATGTTACTCAAAGATGTCGAGGCACAATGCCACGCTCCAACCATCACAATACAATGTACATTGCTGAGATTTTTTCGACTTGTCCCAACATTAGGTACAATGCGACTGGTTTGGGTGTGACTCGCTGGAATAGATAAATTGTGTCATTGGATATCTCCAATATCTTAATGAGGTAGCTATTTTATTCGGTTATTTTCGATTGCAGTTTTTTTGTAAATATTTTTAAGTTGGAACATGAGCCAAATGTGTCAAGAGCCTATCTATATAATATAACGTCTAACAAAATATAAAAACTTTTCGATTTCCATATAAGTAAACTCGAATCAGCTGATCGGTAACTTTTATTGGAAGCCAAAAAATATATTTCATATTTCGATATATGTTCCTTTGGGAAAGTTGTACAGTCAGTATCATAGATTGAATTGACCCTTAAAATAGTTTTAGTATATTTTGTTAGATAGATAGATATATAGATAGATATTCATTTATTTCTTAGAATATGGTGATTTTAGACTCTGTATATTATTTTACTATTTGGTAAAGAGGTTGCCGAGTTGTTGTTGTTGAGGTTGGAAACTATTATTTTCAGAGAAATAATACATTGTTAACTGATTTTAAAAACTTTATAAAATTTTAACACTCCATGTAATTATAGTATCTAAATAAACGCTTGATTCTTTGATCAAAAATATTATTACCTCGAAAATTTATCGATGAACCTTTTTAATTTCAAAAACATCGTGTCGACGATATCTGAATAAGGAGGTAATTTCACAGAACCCTATTTCAGATCAGAGGGCAACTGGCGCGATAACGGCGGCATAATGGCGGCACTCGGTAAATTAAAAAGCTTGGACTACCTAACTCGGCCTCGCCCGTGGAATTGCGATGCCCATTTGCATTTTCCAGTATGAGAGTGCCAGTGTTTAATGACATACGTACGTGCTCACTCCGTGACTTTTCATTTTCAAGAGGTAGGAGCTAAAAACGACAGATTATTGAAATCTTAGAGGTAGTATAAAGATGGTGACATTACACCTTTGGATGTTTTCTAATAGAATCGTACGAACTTATCCGAATCATGTAAATTGGCGATACGGCTAGCAACCCATCACTATCTTGATTCCTTTTTCCACGTTCTCACCCACTATCCTGTATGAGAGTGCCAGTATTTGTGAATATTAATATTTAATAATGACATACGTACCTACGTGCTCGCTCCGTGACTTTATAATTTTCTAGGAGCTAAAAATGGGAGATAATTGCAACCGTAGTATAAAGATGGCGTCAGTACAACACAGGCTGTCTCCTAATAGAGGCGTACTTATGCGAATCATGTAAATAGGCGATGCGGCTAATAGCCCATCACTATTTTGATTCCATTTTCCACGTTCCCGCCCACCATCACGCTAGAAGTGGCCTTTGGGTCTTGCAGCCCTGGACATTGTCTTAGATTGTTAGAGCTGCAACACCCAAAATATCTATATAGTGGAAGAAATAAACCGGTCAAGTGCGAATCGGACTCGTACATGAAGGGTTCTGTACCTCCGTACAATGTTTTAAAACGCTGAAAAAACATGTTTCTTGTCTGACGCCCCCTTTTATTATTAACTTTTTATTTTTTTAGTATTTGTTGTTATAGTGGCCATAGTAATACATAACCGGCAAAAATTTCAAGTATCTAGTTAATGCCATTACAAAGATCAAGTTAAAAACATCGAAGAAAACGCGTTTCTTGTATGCCGACCCCCTTCAATTTTCAACTTTATCTTATTTTTAGTATCAGTAATGCATAATTGGTAAAAATTCCAAGTGACTAGGCTATTACGGTTGAAGAGATATAGAGCTCCGAACGGACGGACGGATAGACGGCCAGACGGACGGACAGCGGAGTCTCAGTAATAGGGTCCCATTGGCAGCCTTTGGGTATGGAACCCTAAAAAGCCACTTTTCAAGTTAGTATCACGAACAATAATCTGGTAAATTAAACCAGACTTGCAGAAATTCGTACAACATTTAACCAACAAACGCTGCAATGCTAATACCACATACTAACATACTCGACTTAAAAATACTTGGGTAAATTGTGTTTCGCCGACGACATTCCCATCGCGTAGGTAACTATTTAAAACACTAGGTGAAAAAATGCTTGGAGATTTTATTTTCCTTTATGCATGCTGTGTGGTGTAATACCATTTATTTTACAGAAGTTGGATTATAAAACCCCGATCTTGGGGTCCCAAGTTCCGGTTGAGTGCACCGTAGAGCGACCGGTATTCGTGGCTGCTTCACGGACCTTGAAGAATTAAGATTTCCGTTCGGCCCACAAGGGAAGTACTAGACTGCGCAGTAAGGTTAGGTGGCCACACAGATCTGTAATCCTTGGTCTGAGGGCGGCCATCAGAACTCACTACAGCTAAATGGTCAACTTATATGGAACACCAAAAATATATTTTCATATTTCGGTATATGTACCTACTTTGAGGAAATTTGTTCAGTTTCATGTGCCGAATTCACTCTTTTAAAATAGTTTCAGTATATTTTGTTAGACCCTGAAACCGTATACCTAATTGATTTAAGAAAAACAGTTTTATTATGAATATGAGTGACAGACTTCCCTTTTCCCAGCAGTGGAATACAAACACAGGTAAGGCAGTGAACCCTGGTGAACCCAATGCACCGCGCACCGCAACACACTGACGCTTACGCGCGTTGACGCGTTTTCAGTGAAGAACTAGGCGTGTTTTCTATACAAACTGAGATCATCATCAGATCTTCTTTAGTCTTCACTGCAGAAGCACGACCCTCTCTGTACTACTAGAGCCATATATTAGCTAAAACAGTCAGAGAATTTAGCCTACACTCTTCATGCTGGCCAGACGGTGGAGAGGTCTCATTGATGTTTGTGAGCTTTGTTTAGCTTGTATTTCCTAAGTCGCCTTCTGCGACATCCACGGGAAGCCTTGGAGTGGATACTGAGATACTTGCATTCAATGTTAAATCTTCCGCCTCGCGCTCCGCGACGGTGCGTGGTGCAATGGGATGACCGCCTAACTAAAAATAAATGAGTGACCGGTATATTGTCAGCGGTCCAAAGTTTATGTTCTCAAAAAATTTAACTTCATACAAGCATTCCCAACCTGCGGCCAATAAAACATATAAGTCATATTAGGTCTGAGACCACATTGAATACATTCAGCTGCAGATATTGTTTGTTGCGGTTATTATTACAATAATAATACAAACAAATATTGTGGTGTAATGTCAACATACTAGTCCGCCAATCCGGAATTTCAGGGTTCCATCCCCAGCCAGAGCAAGTTGGAAAATGGCCTTTTTCAAATTATCCTGAGACTTGGGTGTTTATTTATATAATTATTAATTTATTATAAAATAAAGTATCGTTGAGTTAGTATTTCTTAATACAAGTTAAAACTTTTTGGCTCCATCAGTGTGATTCGTCCTTATCTATTTATTCATTTATTTTAGGAATATCATAAATAAAGGTGAATTATGGGTTGCACTTAATAAAATATGTACCTAAGTTAAATCCTCAAAATTTACAATTTTAATAACTATAGAGCGAATGATAATTTGAGAGGCACATTGTTTCATTATCATCCACATGTTTTTTGACAGAATGCAATTTACACGCTCGGCAGGTAATTGTACAGGCAAACCCGACATATCTACAATGTATACATAAAATTCTATATTTTGCTTACTAAGCGCCTGCGTGCGCCTCACATAATTTTACTTAGTTTAAAGGCAGTGCAATAAACACTTTCAAGACAATCACATCGTTTACTTGTGCTCACCTACATTTAACTGTGTTTTTAATAGTTAAAATTTCTTGTGTTCGGGAAACATCCCTAACAGTAATATTTTTAGACGAAACGTTAGAGTAGGTACCAATTTATAATATTCTATGCTTCAAAATACTTCAAATACTAAAAATAATATTTTACCGATTATGGCAATATAACATAAATAATACTAGTACCCAGCAGATTTGTTTCTAAATTAAGAGCTTTATTACTCTTCTTAGAATGTTGGTGACTCGAAAGCATAGGTACTCAGACGTTTTAGTTTGTATTGCTTTTTTAAACATTATTATTGTATTTTAGAATAGATAAAATAAAACGTGTAGGTATTTAAATTGTGATCCAGTTCAGCTAGTTAGACTAACTTTATTGAAATATACATAATATGACAGATTTACTAGTTCATGTTATAATTATAATATTAATTGTATAAATAAATAAATTTAAATATTTATGCCTCGAAAAACCAATAATATATATGTACTCGTACTTATCTGTAAAGAAATACCAGTCTCGCAAAAGTCGCAACGCAGTTTTTTCCGAAGAAAATAAAATTGAGATCACTCCACATGAAAAACCGAGTCAGTTATACATATAATTTTAAACAAAAAAGCAACTAAAATTTCTGGTCTTCTTCGTCAATCCCATTTCCTGAATGCAGAATTTGATTTGCTGATTAAACATCAAAATCACTAGGGATATGTGTATTTAGAATATATAAGGAATTTCACTCGATTTCTCGAGGATTCCATCATCAGATTATGACCTGCTGACAATGGGACCATTAATTGATATAATAAATGGGCAAGTGCGAGTCGGACTTGTACATTAAGGGTTCCGTACCACCGTACAATGTTTTAAAACGCTGAAGAAACACGTTTCTTGTATGACGACCCCCTTTAATTTTTAACTTTATTTTATTTTTAGTATTTGTTGTTATATCTGCCACAGTAATACATAATCGGTGAAAATTTCAAGTGTCTAGCTTTAATTTTTAACTTTATTTTATTTTTAGTATTTGTTGTTATATCTGCCACAGTAATACATAATCGGTGAAAATTTCAAGTGTCTAGCTATTACGGTTCAAGAGATAGAGCCCTGTAATTGACGGACAGAAAGACAGACGGACAGACAGATGGACAGACGGAGACGGACAGATAGCGGAGTCACAGTAATAGGATCCCGTTTGCACCCTTTGGGTACGGAACCCTAAAAACGAAGAAGTAATTGGAGAACATACAAAAAAGAATATATACATATAATTATAATTCTAATTACCTTTCTAAGTATTATTTTATTGTTCAGTTCCAAAATAGTCTTCGACAATCACTTCATTCAGGTCATAGCAGAAAACTGATTTACTTACACCCGTGCGTGGCGTGAGTGAGCTGAGCATATGACCTTTTTGAATTGAACTCACACAGAATATTAATCTATGTTCTTTTTTTTCTTTTATGTATTATAATTTCTGTATTGTATGTGTTTTTATTTTGTTGTAATATATTGAGTGTGTGTTTCAATTGAAATAAAGATTTATTATATTTTATTCTATTCTATATCTACATTCGAATAACTTAATAAAAATTTTAAATAAACAAACATATTAAAAAAAGATCATCAAAATTTGGAGCTGTCTTTCTAAGATTAGCTGTTTTGAGTATTCATTGACGTGATAATCGTGACATGTAGTAATTGGGATTTTAGCTAAGGAAAAACACTAAATATTTAGGCTTCAAAGGCTTCGATCGCTTCGATCATATATTCTACTAGCTGTGCCCGCGACTTCGTTCGCGTGGTTGTCGGAACGTAATGTTATATAACCTAAAGCCTTCCTCTATAAATGGACTACCCAACAAAAAAATAATTTTTCAAATCGGACCATTAGTTCCTGAGATTAGCGCGTTACAGCGCACAAACAAACAAACACTTCCGCTTTATAATATTAGTATAGATAGATGCACAGTTCCTTGCAAAATCAAACAAAATATTGTCCCCGTGTCAATACGTATATAGGTAGATGTTATACCATTTCAAGTATTGCGAAAAAAGTTCTAAAATGTCATACAGTTTAATCTATTTTAAACCTTAATTAATTGAGATAAACGTGGAAATAAATCCGTATTTTCACCACGCACTTTGGCATCTTTGACGTAATGTTACGCGCGCGGCCACCGAACGAATGAGAGCGAAACAAGGCATAATACTGTTTTATACCTTGTTTTTCCGGTGCCATTTTTAGTGCATCTATAGAATACGAGTATATGATGGAAGTTCAAAGGTGTCAAAAGTGTCTCGATTGGTTTCAAGAAAGTATTTAGTTTTTGCCTTGGCGGGTGGCACTACCAGATCTCGGGCAATGTTGACTGAATTGAATATAGGATTGATTGAATAAACGTCAATTAGAGAATGTAACGAAGTTTGAATTTAGTAAATTAATTACAGATTTTCTAAAGTTGAATCTAAAATTTATATTTTATACAGATCACAGGCCTTCAAAACTTGTCCTTTTCATTTGAGATGAAAAGGATTCGTTTTGAATGCCTTTTCGAGATTATAATTAACATAATATCAGCCATAGGAAGTCCACAGCTGGACATAGACTTCCCCTAATGATTTCCTGCATTTTCCTACAACCTTGTAGTGTCCGACCACCTTAGTTCATTAAATGATCTAAGCCGACCACCGACGTACGACGTACGGACGGACATACATACTTACCCCCTTATTCATAAAAAATACAAACTTTTGCTAAACCTCTTTTAGTTAAAATATGTTTTGTCTTGTGACAAAAAATATTTTACTCAAATAGGTTTAGCAAGCGTTTGTTAAGTTTTATGAATATGAGGGTTACAAAACAGACATTGAACATTAATATTTCAATAAGTTTCAATAAAAAATTATTCAAATACTATAAAATCTTACCAGTTCATACTCAATTAAAGTACGTACCTACAAATTAAACAACACTTTGTTGAAGATTGAAAAAAAAAACACTCAGGCTTTGGTACGGAATCTGTTGGCAACAACTCGAGCCAATAACATCTATGTACTATCTGATACCCTAATTTATAAACGCATTATTAAATTACGGTAACCTAGCACCTTCTCACCTCAGGAGATCACTCTCGAGAGCCGGATCGGCTGCCGAAGGTGCTGAACTTGCCAAGTGACGCAAATATGTGTCTCTCGGTACATATTTGTGCCGTTTGGTGTGGAAACGTTTGGACCATGGGGCCTAGCGCGAGGGCTTTCCTGAAACAGATAACTCCAGGCCTGATTACCGCCGCTGGTGATAAGAGGGCTAGCTGCTTCTTTTCTTAACGAATTAGCATAGCTATTCAAAGAGGAAACACAGCCAGCGTTCTTGGCACCATGCCGCACGGTCATTATCTTTTAGATTTCTTCTTCTTCTTCTCTCCTTGCCATTTCCCTATAGGGTAAAACCCGGATAGTTGCCCCACTTTTTTAAATTACTCTATATCTCTTTTTACAAAAAGCAAGATACTTTTTTTGTCAAACGGGTAGGTACTTTGATTTATTATCTTCAAATTTATAAAAAAAAATAAACTTTATCTTTGATATTTCCTGAGTACGAGTATTGGCGATGTTTGCGGACCTCTAAATTTTGGGACAACTATCCCATATAGGGGATAGTTGCCTATTCCATGTAAATTACTACGTTTAATACGATTAGGATAGATGCCCTGTCGAGAAAGAGGACATCTATCCCGCAAAAACTTTGATCGCACCTAGCCGTCCCATGCAATCGCACAGAGACATGCAACACGGTCAACTTAGTTGTAGATGCAGAGTCTCTCGATAGATAAATTTAATAACACGTGTTTCATTTGCGAAACTAGAGTAATTGCAATCAAGGCAACCATACCCCCGGAGCGACTATCCGGGTTTTATCCTACGGGGAACTATATATAAACTATTATTGGTGATCCTTCTAGCTTTAAAACTTGTCAGTTTTAAAGCTAATGTAATACTTGCAACGGTGGTTCATAAAATAATTTAAAGGGCTATCTTGTGCCTAACATTGAGAAATATGGAAATTTTCACCACATTTACGAATTAACAATTTGTTTAAATGAAGGCGCCACATCAATGTCATTTGCTTTTAACTTTACCAACTGTAAGTAAGGTTATTACTTTCTCTATAAAACTTCATGGTAATATCATATTACCATGAAGTTTTATAAATATCTATAATTCTTCCTATATAATATAGGTAGAATTAATGATAGTATTAAGTAAACAGCGATCAGTATTTACTTTGGGAAGATGTGTTTACAAGCTTTTATTTAGCTTGCCCTGTTTGTTCTAATTTATTTGTTTGGATCAAATATTGCAAGTTAAATTCGAGTCACTTGCCGGTTTCCGATTGAGATATGATTTTGTATGCTAATGTAAATCAGATACATACATACTATCACGCCTGTTTCCCACAGGGGTAGGCAGAGACTATGGACCTCCACTTGTGACGATCCAAACAGACCTCTTTCGCTTCACCTACACTCATCAACCTCTTCATACATGCCCTTCGGTATGTAAGTAAATCAGATGACAATGCAATATTATTATAACAAGTAACTGATCTGATGTTGGGGCCGGAAGACGGCTATAGGAACCCTGTAATAATAAAACGACGCAACCCCATAGAGTTTGGGCTTAAACCTTAAAACATTTCTCTTGATTAGTACTTAGGCTTCACAATAAAAAGTTATGTACGAAAACTGAAATTTATTCGAAAATCTGGTTGTTAAACATTTTTTTACACGACTACTGAAATATGTAGTTTTTTTTTAAAAAAAAAAAACACCTGCCCAGCTAGTGTCAACAATGATGTAAGTTGTATTATGTACTTATCTAAGCCAAATTAGCTGTTTTTGCATGTAATTATGCTAACATTTGTAAAACCTTTCTACCATTCTGTGCCAATAGGTAGGTTAGGCTACCTACATACAAAATTAACTTTGAAGTGATGGATATATAAGTAATATGATAAGTATTTCAAGCTCATATTAGCAAATTCTGGATTACAAATATGTCTAGTCTGTTGTTATCAAACAGCCAATTTGTGTCCATTGACATAAAGTATATAGACTTGCTTTTTATATCGTTAATTTCTTTTTATATAACTATGGCGGCTTATCGATAGAAAATTATTTCTTAACACTTTGCCGTGTTCCTTGAATTAATGTTACTGTATTTAACACACAACACAGTAGGCCAAAAGGCCAAGGCCAAGGCATTTTTAATGTTGTTTGTTGTTGTTTTGTTTTTTTTTTGTTTGTTTACCATGTTTTCGTACGTTTTTCCCCTATAAACTATTAAAAGTACCTACTAGGCGTATAAGAGCTAAGTGACTAAGTGATAGTTTATGGAGATAGCTACAATTGAACGGGACAAAACAGTGATATGTGGTGTCTCCTCTAGTTTAATAATAGTCCTTTGTTTGTCTCCGAGTTTCACCAAAGTTGTCAATGAATTTAGTTTTTCCAATATAAATAGCTCACTTTTGTTTCTGTTACTAGACATCACGAGGAAATTCCATTACGGAATTATTTATTTATCATTCCTAGACAACGGGACAAAACAGTGATATGTGGTGTCTCCTCTAGTTTAATAATAGTCCTTTGTTTGTCTCCGAGTTTCACCAAAGTTGTCAATGAATTTAGTTTTTCCAATATAAATAGCTCACTTTTGTTTCTGTTACTGGACATCACGAGGAAATTCCATTACGGAATTATTTATTTATCATTCCTAGACTTATCTTATTTATCATCACACTAGCTTTTACCTGCGACTTCGTCTGCGAAAAATTAGTATTTTGAGTAGCCAATAATTTTCTCCGACTTTCCTAATTTTCTATACTCCTTTTATTTTTCTTCAAGATAAAGAAAAAGGAGAGAAGAATTAACAAGATGGATACATTAATATTAATGTTGGTATTAGGAGTGTGGTTCCCAGCAGAGTAGAATAGCAACACTTCAAGTCTTCCCGTGGATTTCGTTGAAGGCGACTTAGGAAACACAAGCTAAACAAAGCTTATCAACATCAATGAGGCCTCTCCAACTTGTCTTCTACAATTATTCTGAATAGATTGTCGTGTCTTATTAGATATCCAATCATCTTCCCTCTTCTATTTTCAATAGTTTGTAAAATATTTCTTCTCTCTCCTGCTTTTTCTAGTACCTTCATAAGGAGGAGAAAATAAGCTGGATGGATAGAGCAAGTAATAATACTTGCTCTATCCATCCAGCTTATTTTCTCCAGTCTCCTCCCGCACCACATCTTGAATGCTTCTATTCTTTCTCTATCTTTCTTCCTCATTGTCTGTTTCACAGTTTCTCATTAACATAACCGAAACACCATATTTCAGCCTCAACTTATGTGATAGCCGGCCCAGCACACCTGATAATTACAAAGAGTTCAGAAATTCAGTAAGGAACGACGAGACTTGCTCAATGTTCATAACATACCTAGATAGGTATATACCTAGATAAGTAGGTGGGGCAGATGCCCCACTTCTACATTCGTCGGTGCTAAAATTGCTCTTTTACATAGCCATTCTGTTTTTAGAGTTCGGTCTGAAGTCCCTAGATGAAGTTCTTGTTTCGGTATATCCGTCCACTGATTCGCTCAGATACTGTTAGTAGGTACTAATAAACAGGCAAGTGCAAGTCGGACTCGTACATGAAGGGTTCCGTACCACCGTACAATGTTTTAAAACGCTGAAGAAACACGTTTCTTGTATGACGATCCCCTTTAATTTTTAACTTTATTTTATTTTTAGTATTTGTTGTTATTGTGGTCATAGTAATACATAATTGGTGAAAATTTCAAGTATCTAGTTAATGCCATTATAAAGATCAAGTTAAAAACGCTGAAAAAAACACGTTTCTTGTATGACGACCCCCTTTAATTATTAACTATTTTTTATTTTTAGTATTTGTTGTTATATCCGCCACAGTAATACATAATCGGTGAAAATTTCAAGTGTCTAGCTATTACGGTTCAAGAAATAGAGCCCTGTGACTGACGGACGGACAGACAGACGGACAGACAGCGGAGTCACAGTAATAGGGTCCCGTTTGCACCCTTTGGGTACGGAACCCTAAAAAGCTGCAATTTTGCATGGGTATATATTTTATGTACCTATGCTGACAACGTGGTAAAATAAAAGATTGAAATTTTTTTAGGATTGTTCTCATACGTAAGTGTGTGGATGATATAATTTTTTTGGGTGTATCCCATACTATCGTTAGATAGGTCTTTAAAAACCCACGAGGGTTTGTAAGACATCTTTTCGATTAAATGACGCGTTTTCGAAATATTTAACAATTTCTTGTTCGAGTATTGCATCTCCCCCGCCCCCGCCCTCTAAAATCTGAACTGTTAGCTAGAAAATTTAAAAAAAAATCATGTTTGTAGTCATGTACTGAATTTAAAAAGAAGACTATGAAGACTAAGTTAGCTTTGTTAATTTATGAGTTACAGCCGCCTTACTTATAAAATGTACCTATTTGAAAGTTTTCGTAAATAAACATAACTCTTTGGTAAATAAACTTAACTCATCGAAAACAATTACTTATTTAAAACTGTAAATTGTTTAAAATTGAAAATATGTAAAAAAAAAAACTTTTGATGTTGTAACGTGTTTTGTTTGTTTATAAAGCTTTATTGTACACAAAAGCGAAGCAGATATTAAAGAAAAGTAAACATAGAACGTGTAACTTTGGAACTCTACCGTTTCTTTTTGAATCATCCGTGTTTTCGACAATTTTTCAGAATTCACTGTATAATTTAATTTCTGTAATTCTTTAGTTTCTGTTACCACACGAACTTCTCGATTTTTCAAACGAGCAGTCGCATATTGCCCCGATTGTATATCGCAGTGCAGCTCTACTCGCATATATCTTGTTAGACAAAAATATTTATCATGCACCCACCGCCAATGTAGACGCTTTTAAGCAGGCATTATTTTCAGTGTGCCCCTAGTTCAGTTATTTGTTGTTTTAAAGAAGCAGCGTTGTCCAGTTCTCGGAGCGGAGTAGCAGAGCGGAGTAGCGGAGCGGAGTTGTAGACTAAGTATGTGTTTTCATTTCTTTTAAAATGAGACTTGTTCAGAGCCCAAAATGTCGGGCATGTAAGAAATCAGAGAAGACAATGAGACACATTATGTGTAGCTGCGACTCTATGGCTAGTAAGCGCATATACCTCTTCGGATCAGCATATCCGGAGTGAGAGGACTATAGGCACTACGCACTAGGTGATATTCTGAAGCTTATGCAGTCCTTTTTCAGAAATCCCGACGCGGTTGAGTAAGGCAAGGGGGTAAGTACAATATAACCCAAAGGTTCGACGTGCTTCCCAATGTAGACTCCAAATGCCAGATAAGATGGCCTAGCTTTGCGTTTCAAAACACTTGACGAGTCATTTGAGCTTTTCATCGCCCGCACTCGTTTCTCGTATCCGCTTCCCCGCTCCGTTTCCCCGCTCCTCTTCCCTGCTCCGCTTCCACGCGCCGCTTCCCTGCTTCTCATCTCCGCGTCTTCGTACTGCGAGCTTCGTTCTGTGTTTATTTGTATGAATGTTTAAATCGGTTTTTAATACCCTGTTCACTGAAGCGGACTTTATGCAATTCGATTAGTTAATTTTGAAAAAGCTCCGCTCTACTTTTATCTTCTTCACTTTAGTGAACAAGCAGCCTAAACCATTTCTATTTTCCCTGGTTCTTTGTGTCCCGCTTATCCCAAAATAAATATTTTCTAGTAATAGTTATTACTTGATCTTTATTCTATCTTGACCTTTGTTAAGGCATTGTATAAATCAAACCATTGTATATAATAATATTACATTTGGATTAAGAAGTATGTTAGGTATATACTCGTACAGGATCTAAAAATTTTTTTTTTTCATATTTTGATATATGTTCCTTGTGGAAAGTTGTTCATTATCATGGACTGAATCCACCCTTAAAATAGTTTCAGTATATTTTGTTAGACGTTATATAATCTGTGTAAAATATTATCCGTCATGTCATTTAAGTATTTTCCCTAAGTTGGCACAGATACAGATACATTATCACGTCTTTATCCCTAACGGGACAGGACTAGACAGAGCCCAGCGCTGTTAGACTCAAAGACCACCTTTAACGTGATGGTGGGCATTAAGATGGAAATAACTAAATAAAAATAGTGATGGGTTGCTAGCCGCATCGCCTATTAACATGATTCAGATTCTCGCCCATTCCCTCAATCTGCTTTTACGATCTTCGCAGGAAGAGAAGCAGCTGGTACATGCTTAGCTTTCTCTTTTCTCCCAGACCAGCATAGAAGAAGTAGACCGTAGTTGTTGAGGGTTGGAAAGTCCACAGGTTGCTATTAAAAGCTATTTTTGGAACCAGCTGAAAATAGGCGCTGAGGTTCCTACACCACAGAATCACACAGCACGAAGTGCTGTGTGCTGCCTTTTCGGCACTCATTAGGTATGGTTTACTAAAATGTTTGACAAAAAACTAATGACAATGATCATTTTAAAAATAACATGACAAAAACTCATCAACTAAGAGGTGGTCCTTGGGCCACCCCCTACGACGCACCATAAGACCAGGGTAGTCTTACTTTAATAATATGCTTTGTATTTTTTACCAATTAACATGATTATAAAAAGATAAGTTTGTGAAATTATGTTTTAATGTAGGTAATGACATGTCTTTTAATTTATTTGTCATATGTGCTATTTACCAAACGAATAGCTTATAAGGTGGTACTTTATCAAATATAAATTTAATTTTTCTACTACTTTACTTTTATCTGTCTTTTACGTTGTCACGAACTAATATGAATATAAGAAAAGAGATAACATGATTTCACAAAAGTCTATATACTTATTATACTCTATTCCTCAAAAAAGCACAAGTGTCTTTTTTTCTCTAAATATACTGCTATATATTATTACTTTCTCTTTGGACACGGCTAGCTGCCAAAGGTTTGCCTCGTTAGGCATAACTTTACAACAAAAAAGCACAACTACCAACTTAACAATAAACTAAATTCATGTGTTGTGATTCGTTTTTTGTCAAATGATAGGACACCACATAAATCATTATTATGTTCAAAGCTCCCTAGTTTAAAAACTTAATAAATATTTGATTCTTTACTGTTTTCAAAATGAAGATATTTTTATCTGAGAAAATAAATATCTCTACAAATGGTTTTGGATTCAGCGAACCAAAAAATAACATATTGAACGAACGCGCGAAATTCTCCGAGTCTTCTGGAACAATATGGAGTTTGTGTCTATGTATGTCTCTCTTCCATGCTTATCTGTGATAAAAGCAAAACTTAGAATGCACCACACACACAAATTATCATCTCTTTATCCCTAACGGGGCAGACAGAGCCTAGAGCGGCAAGGCCCAGGCCACGTTTAGCGTAATGGTGGGCATGAAGGTGGAAAAAGGAAATCGCAATAGTGATGGGTTGCTAACCTCATCGCCTATTGATATGATTCAGATTCTTGTCCATTCCCTCGATCGGCTTTTACGCTCATTAGCGCGGGAAGAGAAGCAGCTGGTATATTTTTTGTTTGTTCTTTTCTCCCAGACCAGCATGGAAGAATGTACCACCTTGATGAATGAGGCAGACCAAAAACCAGATGGAGAGGTTGACTAAAGAGCAATTCATGTAGGTATGAACTTTGAACTCTATTGCTCTTGTTTACTCGCTCGCCCAAGTGAAGCTACGAACTAACAAAGATTCTAGTATTAGGTATCTCCGCACATACCTAGTACCTACATCCATACCTACATACAAACATCGGATGTTGCAAGTAGACTAGGAGAACTTTGCTCATTTCGTTCGCTCTTCATTTAGCAGCCTGCTCCGGCCCGCTACACATGGACTTTGGAAAAATAACTTCCTATATTTCCTATCTGGAAGTATACCTAATTATCCTTTCAAACAAAATATTTTTTCAAATTATTTCATAAATGCATCGAGTTTATTTATGTATTTTAAATTCAACTTTATGACAAATATAATAGGCGGAATATAATACAAACATACACTTTATCTACCAGTCACCCACTGGTGATGCAAAATGAAGTAATAAATATAAAAAATACAGCCGAATTGATAACCTCCTCCGTTTTTGAAAACGGTTGAAAAATGCTATATGCAATAGTGAAAAACGCCTTAAAATCCGTAGGTTTAGAAAGGTTTACAATTAGCTAGTCAGCGGAGAAACGAATAAATAGAGGACAGACAAAAGCATATTTATCTATGTCGTAATCGAGCCTAAATAGTTGATAATATGACCTCGATTCTAGCAAAGTAGGTTATCCACTTTCGGAAGAACTTAGGTGCGAGTTTTGTCACGATCTAACAAGTCTAAACATGTCTTATTTAAACTCGTTGTTCGCACACCCAGTGAAGGCCAACAACCGAAATAAATCGGCCAAGTGCGTGTTGGTCCACACGCGAGTTCTGAAGTTACACAACATGGAAAAAAAATTCCACAATTGTACATATTTACTACCCATATACAACTTTGTTTAGGTAGGTAATTAAAGATAAGTCCACCATTTGTAAAATTACCTTTGTTATTTTATTTTATGTGTAACTATCTTTGATGTACAATAAAGCTTTTTAAATAAATAAATAAAGTTTAAATAATGAAGAGTTATGTATTGTCACAGAAGACAGTAAGAGTAAAGGTCAGAACATATAGATACTACTATAACGATTTTTTTTTAGTTTTTTTAAACGAATACAAAACGCTGGGTGCAGGCCGCTTCCGATCGGTCGTTTTGGAAATCCTTGCGGGAGGCCTATGTCCAGCAGTGGACTTCCTGTGGCTGATATGATGATGATGATGAAGCGAATACAGCTTGCAATAAATGTTTTTGTTTTACAATACCTTCTAGTCTGGCTTTATTGAATTCTCAAAGAGCAAGTTATTAATTTGGTTGTGTTTTTTTTATATTTGTTACTTCAGAACTCCATCATTTATTAACCGATTAAAAAATCTTTTTTTTTTTGTTTAAAAGGATATTAGTTCCAGGTGAACCAATTTTGATACCTATATGTGATTTTAATCACCATCAGGTCTTTTTTAGTCTTCACAGAAGCACGACCCTCTCTATACTACCAGAGCCATATATTAGACAGAGCAGTCAAAGGATTTGGCCTACACTCTCCACGCACGCTGGCCAGACAGGTTGGAGAGTCTCATTTATGTATTTTATATAAGCTTTGTTTAGCTTGTGTTTCCTAAGTCGCCTTTTATCTACGAAATCCACCGAAAGACTTGAAGTGGCTCTATTTTACTCTGCCGGGAACCACACGGCAAGTGTGTTATTTTAATGGGTGGTCAGTTCTATTAAAATTATATCAAAATTGGTCCAGCAGTTTGTTTGTAAACCAAAAGAACTGGAATAAAATAATGTCATCTTGACTGATCAGTTTTTAAATTAAAAGAAAAATATAAAAACTATATTTATTTATTTATTTAATTTTTATTGAGCCAAAAGCTACAATAGGTAGACTTAATGCTAAAGCATTCTCTCCCTGTCAACCTTTAGGAGAAGAGAAACAGATAGAATAGTTGGCCTCTAAAATACTCGTAGATAGAAACAATCCAGAAATAATAAGTACTTTTAAATGATCATACATAAATATCGTATAAAAGAAATACTATATTTATACATACAACATATTATATACATACATATATATATTTGAAGATCAGAAAGAAACGATGAATTCTCCTGATTGTTGAAAGATTCAAAAAGTAAATCATGCACTTTTTTCTTGTATAAATGTCTACTAGATATTTGTCTGATGTCCTCGGGCAATGCATTCCAAAGCCGTATAGCTTGAGAAGTAAAGGAATTGGACATGAAGCTAGATCGATAAAAGGGAATTTGAAGCTTGAGCGTGTTACTGGAGCGAAGTTGCCGATCATGCATGTCCGCAAGATATTGAAACTTACATTTCAAGTATTGCGGAGAAAAGGGATTTTTAAGAATAGAGAAAAGAGAACATAGAAGTCTCTGTTGCCTGCGCAGTCGGATGGGAAGCCAATGGAGTTTGGAACGGAAAGCAGAAATGTGATCATACTTACGCAAGCAGAAAATAAAACGGATGCAGTTGTTAAGAAGGCAGTCCAGCTTATCGAGAAGATCCACATTAAGATCTGGATAACACACATCAGCATAGTCAATAATGGGAAAAATCAACGTTTGGATCAATGTGATCTTAGTTTTAATAGGGAGAAAATTTCTGAAGCGGTTAAGATATTGAAGTGAATAAGTAACGGTCCGACTAATTTCAGTTATTTGAGCAGTCCATTTCAACGAGGAGTCAATAAAAAGACCAAGATTTTTGACCACTGGTTTAAATTCAATAACGGCACCATTGTATACTACTGGTAAAACAGAAGTTAAGTTAATTTTTGTCAACTGCTGAGGACTGCCTAATATCATTCGTTGACATTTGGATGCATTCACCTGTATACCGTAATCCTGCGACCAGGAGAGAAGATCTGCTAATGTGTCGTTTAGTTGAGCAACTCCACTGTCAACGTCCTCAGCTGGGATTTGCACATAAATTTGGAGATCATCCGCGTAGAAATGGTAAGTACAGCCAATGGATGAAGAGAGAAGGTTAATGAACAAGGAAAAGAGTAAAGGCGAAAGTATTCCACCCTGAGGAACACCAGAAGTAAGATCATTCCATTGTGACAACTCACGGTCCATTCGAACTGCTTTTGCCGGCCATGGAGATAAGAGGAGAACCATTCCAATGCAGAGGAAGAGAAATTAAGATGCTCAAGTATAGCAAGGAGAATGTCATGGTCTACCATATTAAAAGCGTTGGAAAAATCAATCAGACCTAAGATGGTAACCAATTAATTTTCCATGCCAAGGCGTACGTCCTCAGTGACATTGATAAGGGCAGTAGTAGTACTGTGACCGGGGCGAAAACCAGATTGAAAAGGACTAAGTAAGTTATTATGAAATACAAAGGATGAAATTTGGTTATGCGCCACCGCTTCAAGGATTTTTGAAAGAAATGGTAGTATTTACGGAAATTACTAAGTGTCTGAGGATTTGATATTTTTGGTAAAGGAAGGACAAAAGCTTTTCGCCAAAGAGCAGAAAATTCACTGGAAGAAAGAGAGAAATTAATGATGTGAGTGAGTACTGGAAGAAAGGTCCCAAGCGAATTTATTATCATTTGGCGACTGACATTATCATACCCCAAAGTTTTTGATTTTATTGAATGGACTGTTTTTAAAACTTCATCATCTGAACCGGAGAAAAAGAAAAAGACTCAATAAGAGGTTTAGGCATGGAACTAATTTTTGGAATAGTACTGTATTTCCCTGAAGGGTTAAGTGTTGAAGTAGAGGAAAAGTGATCATTAAAATCATTAGGTGAAAAAGAGAGAGAAGAGTGTGGATTATTAACAGATTTGCCAAAATTGAGTAAACGAAGGAACTTCCATGTATCAGCCGAAAATGAAACAGTAAGTTGAGAATCGAAATAATCGCGAATAACTATACCTATATTGCGAACATAGGTACCGGGTTGTATAGCCATTAAAACCCGGTATATTACGGTTTTTATACCAATGACATAAATACAACATTTTATGGAACCAATGCTGATATATCGATTTATTTTTACTTTCTCAAATACGACTATCGGGACACAGATCGCCGAAACCATATCCCACATGGCAATCACCTCGTGGGCCAAGCCAAGGTACTTGCAAAGCTAGTTCTACTCGGCCTTCACTAGATTTCGTCATACTTGACGGTGATGTCACTAATTATCATATTATAATACCGTGGTGATGTTGACGAGCAGTGCCTGGCGCATCGATCGCATTGTCAACATGACATCAGATTTAATGGCAACAATAGGTCCGTGATGATGACAGATCTCGGTATCGAGCATGGTGATGGGTAGGTACTTATAGCAGGCCTGTGTCACTCCCCGTTTAGGTATTGAGAATGTGCCTACATTATTACTATGCGCGCAGGCGGCCCCTCGGGGTGGTAAATTCAGTTATACGAATGGATGTCTAGGTATCTATACAATAAGGTGCTAAGTTCTTACGTGACCTCAATTAAACCATATCACTAACAACATTGAGTAGAATATTTCTTTGAATTTCTTTGCTGAGTGAGACTTCTGTACGGAGTATTAGTATCTATTCTGTGCTTATAGTACGAAGGTCTACTTACTAGGTACCTATGTCACATTATTAAAATACGACAGAGAAAGTCAGCTACTGGCCGACATGTTTCGTCCTCATCCGGAGGCCTTCCTCAGGGCGAATACTATGTATTAATTTAAAAACTATAAAAGACATACAGACAAGTTTTTTGTAACAAAAATTTTTCGTACAAGCTTTTATTTTGAGGCCAAATGTAATAAGAATAAGCCTAAAATCAATAGGGTTGCGCCGTTTTAATACAGGGTTCCTATAGCCAACTTCCGGCTCTATCATCAGAACAGCTTCATGTCACAATAATATTGCATTGTCATCTGATTTACATTAGCATACAAAATTTCATCTCAATAGGAAACCGGGTAGAGGCTCTTTCTTGCAAGATTTGATACAAAAGCAACAAACAGGGCAATAACACATTAGCTTGCAACTATAAAATAATGTACTTTTTAAATTAGTTTTCTAAATTACATTATTTTATAACCGTATTTTGTGATGGCAAGTCTTGCTTGTTACTTAGGTACTTGTACGCTCAATGATTTAAATCTCGCATCCGGTTACAATCTCAAAGCAACGGAAACCACTTATCAGATACGCTGGTGTGCACTGCATTATACATTCTGACTCAGAAGCAATAAAAACCACTTCAACAGACGGCACATCAAAAGAAGTTGTCTTGACTAGACAAGTGCATCTTATCAGAATTTGACTTAAAGAAAAAGTTTATTTGAACAAAAGAGTTCATACAAACAAAATATAGGCATCTATTTAGCAACCCACCTTTGTGCACTTTCTAATGTCTAAAACAATACTTGTAATGAGGCGTTTTTCAGTGAAAAAAAAGAGGTTAAAAACATTCTCAATAGATGGCGCTTAATAGTTTGAAATCATTCTGTCAAAACAAATACCTACTAGGACAAGGCCGTTTGGTTCAATCCTTTTGCCTTTCTGTCATATTATGTAAAAAAAGTGTGAAAACACGTGTTCTGTTAAATTTTAGTATAATTCAGTTAAATTTATTACATATGTACACAATAGAATATTTTAAATTAAATAAAAATAAAATATTGTTTCCAAAAACAAACACACCATGAAAAATTTTAATAAATTTGTCATTGACAGATTGATTTTAGTGATTGCTGTGCCATCTATATTATGTTACGAAATATGTAAAGAAAACGCCTGTCCTAAAACCTATCCTTCACTAATTTGATTCTGTTTCCAACTTGATGCCCACTATAATGCTAAACTTTGGAAAAAACTATCCTGTATAGGTACAACGTCTTATTGACATTATGCGTATTAAACCTCGGGCAATACTAAATAACTACAGTATAATGATATTAAAATTACAGTCAAAAAACTAAAAAATATTCCCCTTATAAATTGCCCGGTCGGCTGCACACTTTTTGTTTTAATTTCATTAGGTATAATATTATAGTCTTCCCCGTGGTCCGATTTATTACGCATACGTCAATACACGTTGTAGACATCTCATGCGATAAACACAATGTCTTATGTAGTGCAAGCTTACAAAGCTGACTCGGACAGATGACATACCAACAAGCTACACGGCTTTCTGTCCTCCGTTCGCCATACAATACCTTCCGACGGATTATTCTTCTATTGGAATGGCAAGGTAATATTGCTATAAGGGTTAGGGCTTAGTAATAATGATATCGATGATGCAACGCAAGTTTTGTTTATCTCGATACTGTTTTATTTTATTTTTTATTAACTACTTTAAAGAGATTACTTGTAAAGAGCTTCATTTCACAGATTCTTTTTGGTTCAAAATTAATTTAGCGTATTTAAAAAAAAGATAATATCTTGCCTACCTGAAATCTGGATGCCTAGAACTCAGATTTTAAATAGTATCGTTTAAAAATTTACTAAAGGCTACTTTATTATAAAACAATAAAGTAAAAATGTAATTATTTAACTTAGTATATAACTATGAATATAAAATGAAACGAAAATGCATGGGTCTTGCGGGCAATTACTTATTTTTACCTTTCGTAGTGGGTCCTTGGTCTTATCGCGCCTCATCGAGGCAACTGGAGACCCAAGAGCTGGCAACTTGCACAGCGAATGAGCATCGCCATTCAGCGGGGAAATGCTACCAGTATTTTAGGTACATTGCATCGGTGTTGGTGGTTTTCATTAGGTGTAGTCTTAGATTAATAGTGTTTGTGTTTTATAAATAAATATCATACACAAGTTACTCTGAATATAAAACAAAATAAGATTATCATTAAATATGTAAGTAATAAAAAACATGGAACTCAAACAGCTGCGCCCGAGATGCTGGCGGCATTCCCGTGTTAAGTGGTCAGGCTCAGCCTTTGGCCAAAATGCGTGCCAGCTCTTGGCTCTTAGATCGTGCCTGAAGCATAGATTAAGCGTGCAGAAATCTCGGTAATATTTTTTTTTATAACCTCGTAATTTTTGAACACTTTAAATCATAAATAAATTTTTACGATCTACAAATCACGTTACATTTAAATAATTTATAATTATAATAGAACTTCATTCAAAATTAAATATGTACTGAAGTGACGGGCTTTTTGAAAACATTCAAAAGATTTATAGCGGTATATTTTGTAGATAGAGTTAAGTGGAGATGCCTCCATTTAACTCTACCGACAAGAGCAAGCTCTTTAATTAAAGAAGAAGAAGATTTTGTAGATATCACCTTGTTACATAATCAACGATAAATCACATTTTAAGGCCCAGAATCTGGCCCTGTTTCACTTTCATTCGAAATAAATTATTTTATCAGTATGAATATTTAATTCTTCAATTTGTTCTATACCGTTGAAAGCCTTAGGTATGTAAATGCACTCCATTCCTTGTAGAGCATCGACAGCATCCGTCGCCGCCAGTCTCAATCCCTATGAAGCAGCAATATCGCAGTGTCGCCTTGTGACTGCCGCGTGCCAGGGGGCGGCGGCTGCATAATGAGTCGAACAGGGTGAGGGAGTGCGGGGTTTACGCTAGATTGCTATTCGCACGTCTCACCGCCTTCCTTCTTACGCCAAATCCGTCAACATTTGGAATGGCGTCAGAAATTCAGATTTGAATTTCACTCAGATTTTCTACTTGATGTATCAATTTGACACTGAAAGTGATCTATCTCTTTTTGATATACAACTTGTCAGGGACATATGCGTAATAAATCCACCCACCGGCGCGGTGCGGTATGATGAAATTGAAATAATATTTAAAATACAAAAAAGAATATGTAAGGCATTTCCATTAAAATAAGTGTGCAGCCGCCCGGGCTATTTGTTTGGGAATGTCGAATTTTCGACTGTTATTTTAATTTTATTTTATAATAGTGATATACTTTAGCCCGTTGTACGAATTATTACGCATATGTCATTCATACGATGTATAGTGCTGGTGCCAAAGAAATATGACAATAATAAAATAAGAAGGCCGCATTCTGAGCATACTTTTGACTTAGGTACTAATCAATTCTATGGTTTTGATCTCAGAAAGCTTACAGATTTTATCATTCTGGATGTTACGGGAAGTCTATTCGCTTTTATCCCCTTAGATATCAAGTGAATGGATTTAAAAAAATGCTTTAAAATCCATTTGGATTTTTTAGATAGTGGCCTATTAAAACAGGAATCAGATGTTGCGACAGGCTGCTAACCTATTTCCTAAACTGATGTTTCCCATGTTTAGGCTAAATCGCCACAATATAAAGGAGAATGTTTACAATGTGACCCCTGCAGGTATATTGGCCCCCTTCGATATTAATGTGAAGTTTAATTTTTTTGTGTCGGGATCATAGGTTATAAATCTTTTAATGTAGATATATATTTATGTGCTAATTAAGTCTTTTAATTTCATACCCCACTCGATATCGAAGAATAAAAAAGAACACATTTGAGAGCCACACTTTTTTCGCATGTGACATTCATCATATTCTTTTGTGCATACATAATGTAGCCTGTACAAAAGTATATATATCACTGGGACCGTAATGAGCTGCCGCGTTTCACATAATCAAAAATGTCGGAAAACTCAGAAAAGTTGCGAATTTTGAGTGGGTGAACATACTACCGTGGCATTGCTAAGTAATTTAAGGCCGTGCCTGAATTTTCCGGGGTCCAGTGCCATTTAAAATAAATCATTTTGAAGAAAACGGAGACATCATTTAAAATTTTGCTAGTACCAAGTCCTAGATAACCCTTCAAACTATTTTGTGAACTACTGTTTACAGTTTATAATGAGAACTTTAAGCTTTACTACGCACATTTGCCAAAAGTGGCCGTAAATGTGCGTAGTAAAGCTTAACATTCTCACTTTAAACTGCAGATAGTAGTTCATAAAATGCTTTGAAAGGTTATCTAGGGCTTGTTAGTATCTTAAAATTTTATATAATGCCTCCGTTTTATTCGATATTATTTATTTTGAATGAGGGCAGCACTGGACCCCGGAAAATTCAGGTACGGCTTAATATTTTAACTCACTTGGTTTTTTAGTGAATTTTGATCTCAAAGCTTTTACGGAGGAGCGTTGCGTTTTTGCGAGGCTGGCATTCCTTAGCAAGTATTGTTTTTAAAAGAATTTAAATATTCATTGTTTTTGTTTTTATAAACAAAACAAACAATCAAACATTCCTACTACGCCCCTTTGTAAATGTTGACAAGTAATAGTGATACGACGTAAATGCTACATTGATTACACAGGCACAAGCACAACCGGGCTAGTAAGGTTACCTATAGGTAAGTCTATAAACTGAACTAGTTTGTTAAAATCTTTATAGCACCAAAACATTATAATCTAGAATAATAGATTACAGAAAAATGATGCCAAAAGGCGGACTTATATCAACTGCAATCTATTCCATGCAACCGAAGTGATAGGAGGGAGAGAAAAGAACTGGTAAGTAGGTACCTAAGTAAAATTATCTATGTACCTATAAACATCTATTTATACTGAAACTATTTTAAGGGTGAATTCAGTCCATTTTTCGATACATGTTCATCATCATCCCAGCGTATTCCCAGTTGCATCCTCAGCGGTAACGCTTCAGAACCCGGGGACCTAGGTGATTTGACCAGGGACTTTTGGGGTAACCGAATAGAGTGTTTTGAACACTGTTTTTCATTTATGTTTTATAAGTAAAACAGAAAGAAACTGTAACACTTTAAATCTGTTTTTGCAAAAACAGGTTCATAAGTGTTTATAACTGTTACAGCCAATAAGGTTTAAATTGGCATAACTATGCGACGGATCACGCGGCGTTGCCACTTCGCGCACACAGACACATATAAAGCCCAAAGCGGCAACAGCGCCGCGCGCTTTGACGATACCGGCAGCCAATAGGTACTTCCCCATATCCGTGCCCATACCACCCCATACTTTGGTAGCATAGCGTTCGCAATAGCGTTGTAAAGTGACGGTCACGTTCAATGCGTCCGCTGAAAATGTCTGAGCATATTGGACAATTTCGACATGTCTGGACATTTATGACAGATATGGACAAAAAAGACAAAATCGAATTTATAGTGTTTTTATTCAAATTATAAAACGTATGGTTTTTATCAATTAACAAAAAATATTATTTAGTTAGCTATAATCAGTCTATACCTCTATCTCGTGATTCTCCTCATTTTTTAAATTCTTGAAATCACTTATTTGAATTTTGTTCTATCATAAGCTCGATTGATAACCACAACCTCTGAAGATTTTCATCCGGCACAGCCTCTATGCTTCGTCGAAATCTAATAGCCATTAAGTTTCTCTCACAGGAACAACTTGGTAACAAACGGGATTCCTCAGACGTTTGTGTTCCATGATCACATTTCTTCCTTTTTAATTTTGCTCTTATCATTTTCTTTAATTCTTCATTTTCATGAATTGGAACGTTTTTTTCTTTATCCATGCTTTTCACAAAAAAAACCTCAATATAATTTAACGTCAAAGAAATTGAACTAGTTAACGTAATGAATTACACATAAAACAATCGTAGAATAATGATAGAAACTGAAGCCATAGACCATAGTTATAATCATTAGACGTCACAATGCTGAACGGGGAAACCCCTCTGCTGCGATGCATTGGCAGCAATGTAAAATATTATAAAAAAAAAATTTAATACACAGACTAATATGAAAATATAATGAATAATAAAAAACACAATTAGAGTTTTTTCAAATATGATAAATATACTGATTATTGATCTAATGGATCAGTATCGGATAGTGCGTAGTTTTCTGATTCTTCTTCGTAATTTTCTGTTTCTGATTCTGAATATTCGAGTGTTTCTAAGTGTTCTTTGCCAATAATATATCTCAAATTTTGTCTTACCGTGATTAATTTATTAATTCGATCATTTTGCAATCTATTGCGCGTTTTTGTATGAGTATTGGAAAATAAACTCCAGTTTCTTTCACAAGCAGCTGAACTAGATGGAGTGTTAAGCAATCGAAATGCAATAGGAAACAAAACTTCTTCTGAAGCAAAGCATTGCCACCATAGTTCAGGCGAAACTGTATCGAAGCTGCCCAAGCCGAATGACAATTACCAAAAAATCCTGTTTTTGTTCGTAATTCTACCACATTGGCCATGGTTTTCCCGGTGTCTATAGATAGAAATACTGCCTGTTGGTAAATATAGTTACTTGCTTTTGATATTTCGTCGCTTGATAACCCTGACCCCAGGTACCTTGGGTCCAATAAGTTAGCTGCTAAATGAATATCTTTCATACAAAATTTGCGTCTGTTTGAAATGGAATCAGTGATGATTTTTTTATCATCATCAGAAAATATGCTACATAAAGTTATTTGGTCCTCCGCAGATGCATCAAGTTTAAGAAATAAATTTGGAACATCTGATGTTCGCGCTTTATCCGATTCTGCCTTTGTTACAGCATCTGCAATCAGTTTTAAAACATTAAATGTTTCATTTGCCTTGAACCATGTTTGTTCGTCTAATAGAATAGAGATTATCTCACTGTCCTCTATGGTATTACTAATACTTAAGGTTTTAAGGGCGTCTTTATTTCTTAAAAACGATTCTAGTGTTATAACGATACTATTCCACCTCGTCTTACATGGAAGCTTTAAGGCATACTTCATATTTCCATATATATTGGTTTGCGTTTTTTCAAATTGAGCCAAGATCACATGTTTATTTTTTATGTATTTAATGACTTTTGTTATTAAATTAAGAATCTCTTTTATAGACGTGATACAATTTATGTCTTTATATATTAAGTTTATGACATGTGCAGCGCATCCGTAACAATCTATAAAAGGGTATTTATTTTGGACAATACGCCAAGCTGCTTTCATTGATGCTGCGTTGTCAGTAACTAGAGCCACTATTTTAGACGGACCTATTTCCTCTATTATATTAATAATCTCCAAACTTATATATTATGCAGTCTGTCTTTGGCACTCTGGATTTACAGATTTGTAAAACATTGGATATGGAGTTGTTACAATAAAATTTATGACGCCTGAAAAAAAAATACAAAGCATGTCAGATTTTTAATAGGAGGGTTTTCTAAAATATGGGACCTCAGATAGCAGCACAGTAAAGTCAGGAGCTGCTTTTTTGGGATACATTTGACGAAGCAAAAAAACCTGTCAACTGATGGTTCTTTTAACAAAACAACAGTCGATTGGACTTGACGTCACTATGTTGCCATCGGGTGTCACATATTTTCAAAACTCTTAACGTATAAAAATTATGAAGGTAACAAATAGGAACTGTAGTAAACTTTCTCAATTCGGCGACATTGTTGCACTGACTATCATTAGAACCGTACTTAAAAGAGTAAAATGAAAATATTACGAATAAAATTTACATATTTTTTTATGGCAAGAGTATTGAAAACCTTATTAAGTATATTATTATCGTGACTAAGCTAAAAAAAATAAGTACCTTTTCCATTTATATTCGTCCATCCGTCAGTAATTAATGTAAGCGCTGATGAATTCCTGATCTTTGCTTTCATTTCTGCCAGTACTCGAGAATATTCTGCGTCTAGTAGTGTATTACTTAAAGCGTGCCTCGAAGGTATTTTATAATTTGAATTCAGTAATTGAATAGCATGCTGCCAATATTTTGACTCTAGTAATGATAAAGGCGATCCAGAAGCGTAAATGGCACGTGCTAAGGCAGCATCGGTTTCAATGATTTTATCCAATGAATCATGTGTTGTTTGAGTTGTTTCTATTCCAGATGTTGAATTACTCGAAGATGGCCAAATTTCCAAGCTACTATTCTCATTAGAAACTATAGCAGTAGTATCAGTGTTTCTTTTTCTCTTGTCGTACCTGTTCTTGATATCACTGGGACAATGTAGACACACAACTAAATGTTGCTCCATGCGAGTAGCATGTGCTTGTTTGTACTCTTTACTGCAATAAATACAAACAACATGTTTCTTATGACCTGAGCCGCCAATAGTTTGGTAATGATTCCATATGTCACTTAATGAACGAGGCATTATTAAACAAAAATATTCCACTTTTCACTACAAAAACACTTGAATGCCGCAACTCGCAACGCAACTTAGAACTGATTGCGGACGAAACCGTATTTGTGGTTTTGCTAGAAGTCCTTTTCAATATTACATTATATCGGGGATTTCCCCGCGCGAGCTTGGGATTTTCCTCATAAAAAAATGTTTTTACCAGGGATTTCCCCGCGTAAGCCATAGTGTGAATGTATATTCGTCGATTCGTGAACTGTATTTTAATAAATAATCTTATGAAATAGCTACATGTATATTATAGCCCGAAACAATGTTAGGTTGATTATTGGGGAAGTAAATTACTCTAAAAATTAAATGAAATTAAAATGTCCAATTTGTCTATATTTGTCTAATTTGTCCGGACATTTATCGTTTTTGACCGACACATATTGAAAGTGTCCGACATTTTACAACGCTAGTTCGCAATATAGATTGATCATTGTGATCTTCGGCCATGCATTGTGTGTGTACCGTGTACCTGCATAGGTTTATGGAATAAGACGCAATATAGAATACGCACATTATATCACGGCTTTATTCTGACTAGGTAGACAGATCCTTGGACCATATAAGGCCTAAAGACGACGTTTGGCGTATTGGTAGAAAGTATTGGTTGGAATCGATATAAGTCCTTTATTATAAAAAAATGCATTAAACTGACGTAACAATTTATGTCGGTCATTATTTTATTCGAGTTCATACTACAACATTGATTATATTCAAGGTCATTTACCTTTAATAATCGGATAAGGTTTTCTTAAAACATTGTGGGCGTGCATGATTAGTTTCTAAATACTAAATACATCAACTTTCTAAAAACAAAAGATCTAAATTAAAATTTGCAGAAATTAGTGCATACCTAATGCACTAATTTCTGCAAATTAAAATTTAGATTTTTTAATATCTACCGACAACTCTGGGATCAAGACTCTTTCAATGCACTGTATAGCGTGGCGCGCGCGCGGGCCGTGTGCGGCGTGAGTACATTTACACACAAACATCGAAAAATGTAAAAACAGTTTTCAAACAGGTTGGTTACAGAAAAATATAACTGTTACACTTTTATAAGTGTTTGAAGTAAAATAGGTTTAAAACACCCAAATAAGTATTACAGTAATATTTCGGTCACAGATTCAATATGTTTTCATTATGAATGTGTTTTCGTTATGAAGGTGTTTTTGAGTCCCTGGATTTGACTACTGGTTTGTTTGTACACAGAGCGACTGCCGTCTGACCTCTGTAACCCAAAGCGTAGACCAGAACCAACCCTAGGATAGGTTTAAACAAACGCTAGATGGCGTTCGGGACCCACAGCTTTGCGCACCTTCAGAAGCACATTCACTGTACACTGTAAATTCACAGGCTGTGTCTATCTTGATCCATGGTCTGTGGTTTGTACCTATCCTAGGATTGGTTCTGGTCTACCCTTTGGGTTGCAGACGGCAGTCGCTCTGTGTAAAAACCAGTAACCTCGCCAAATCACCTAGGTTAGGTAGCGGACCCCGCGGGCTCTGAAGCGTAACCAACCGTTGACGATTCAACCGGGAATACGCTCGGATGATACGATTTAGATACTAAAATTTAATCTTATATATAAAATTCTCGTGTCACAATGTTCGTTCCCGTACTCCTCCGAAACGGCTTGACCGATTCTCATGAAATTTTGTGAGCATATTGAGTAGGTCTGAAAATCGGCCAACATCTATTTTTCATACCCCGAATCTACGCGGGCGAAGCCGCGGGCAAAAGCTAGTATATTTATAAATTATTCACAGTTTTTAATTAATAAAGGTGTTTTATCCCTTTACTTTTCTACATACAACGTGGAAGGGACATACCCGTAATAAATTGAACCACGGTCTGTACTAGATCATTATAGTATAATGAAATTAAAATAACAGCCAAAGAACAAAAAAAAATTTTGGCATTTTCATACAAAAGTGTGCAGCCGCTCGGGCAATTTGTATGGGAATGGCAATGATTTTTTGTTTTTCGACTGTTATTTTAATTTCATTATACTATAGTGATCTAGTACAGCCCGTGATTTGATTTACTCGTATAACGAGTATGTCCCTTCCACTTTGTATAAAGCGTTAAAATTAACTTTAGTTAGGTTGCGCTGGCAGCTTTCAATCGTCGGAATCTATATCGAAGGTCGGAATGAATATTTAAGGCTGTACCTGAATTTTCCGGAGTCCAGTGCTGCCCCCATTTAAAATAAATCATTTTAAAGAAAACGGAGACATTATTTAAAATTTTGCTACTACCAAGTCCTAGATAACCCTTCAAAGTATTTTATGAACTACTGATTACAGTTTAAAGTGAGAACGTTAAGCTTTACTACGCACATTTGCGAAAAACGGCCACTTTTTGTACTGTGCGTAGTAAAGCTTAAAGTTCTCATTATAAACTGTAAACAGTAGTTCATAAAATACTTTAAAGGGTTATCTAGGACTTGGTAGTAGCAAAATTTTAAATGATGTCTCCCTTTTTTTTGAAATTATTTATCTAAAATGGGGGCAGCACTGGACCCCGGAAAATTTAGGTACGGCCTTAAGTGCATAGTCTAGCCGACGAGTTGAAAATGGTGAGAAATAGAGGTACTCCTAAAAACATGTGTGAGTGTGACAGCTCATTCATTCGGAATGATGTCTAGAAAAAATTATCGAGAGCGTTTATCTAAATATATATAACTCAAAGGTAAATGACTGACTGACTGACATAGTGATCTATCAACGCACAGCCCAAACCACTGGACGGATTGGGCTGAAATTTAGCATGCAGGTAGATGTAATGACGTAGGCATCCGCTAAGAAAGGACGCGAGCGAAGCCGCGGGCAAAAGCTAGTTAGCACATAAAAAATTACCTATATCTCAATAACTACTAACATCTGAGTAATATATTTAAACGCAAGATTCTTAAGGCCCCGTTAGTTCAGAGCCAAGAAAACTATGAATGTTTTTTTTTTTTAAATCACTGTAATTAAACTACCTAGTACAGTTTATTCCTCAAAAAATTTACATAAGAATCTTAATTAAGGCCCCGCCAGTTCAGAGCCAAGAAAACTGTGAGTGTTTTTAACACGCACAGTATTGCAAATTGTGAACCCACCTCGCCTTAAATAAGAGAATATTTTCAATAAAAACACCTTGACTTCTGAACTCTATCTTCATTATTTTTAATTTAAATTAAATCTCGCGCATCATTGTGGGCGCGCGGCTTTGAAAGTGAGTACGTCAAATTAAATATTTTTTTAAGGTATTCAATGTTTATTAAAACATTTGAAAAAAAATATATTGCATTTTGAATACTTTAAAAAAAATATTTGTGGTAGAAATAAATCGTATAGATGTCGTTAATTTATTTCCAACAGGAATAAAAAGTGTCACCAACTGCCAGCATTGCAGATACAATAATTTTTTAATTATTTTTCGGTCACCAGGTGGCGACACGCCATGGCGTTTAAAGACATATTATTTAATGGAAAGAAATGAGAATGACCTTTTCCCAGCAGTGGGAGAGTATAGGTTAGTTAAAAACAATATTTAATATCTTAAAAATAATATTTAATGTGACGTGCTCAGTATCGCCGCCGCGCCGCGCGTTTGTGTGCACAAGATTACGCGAGACCTTTTATTTAAAGATGGAATTCCAAAACTTCAATTTTTTTTATTGTTAATATCCACTGCTATAAGAAAAGTATTAATAGTTTACGAGATTCAATCGAAAAACGTTTTGGAAATCCTTGGGGGAGGCCTATGTAAAGCAGTGGACAACCTGTGGCTGATATGATGAATCCAAAAACGTAAAAGCATTTTTTTATTTGTTTAGACCATAGCTAGAGACATTTTTCTTGACATCATTCAGAATCCAATGAGCTATCACGCATATTTTTAGGAGCAGTATCTCTGTTACAAGCTTTTACTTAGTTTTACCAGACCCGTTGTCTGTGTGTCGGTAATAAAAAATTTATTACGGACACACAGACAACGGGACGGGAGAGCTAAATTATATCCACTTCCCATTATTCTATGGAGCTAAACTTCGCATACATTTTAGGTGGGTGACAAAACAATATTATGCTACCAATGATCTGATCTCATGATGAAGCTGGAAAGTGGCCATGGCATCTCTGTATTAAAACAATATACAAAGTGGAAGGGACATACCCGTAAAAAATCAAACCACGGGCTGTACTAGAGCACTAAAGTATAATGAATTTCAAGTAACAGTCAAAAAATAAAAATAAAATTCGACATTCCCATACAAATCGCCCGGGCGGCCGCACGCTTTTGTATGGAAATGCCGAAAATTATTTTTGTTTTTTGGCTGTTATTTTTATTTTATTATACTATAATGGTCTGGTATAGACCGTGGTTTGATTTATTACGGGTATGTCTCTTCCACGTTGTATGTAACGCCACCGAGTTTGGGCTAAATTAATTTGTCCTGAAGAGCACTTTCAATTCTAAGTTCATTAGTTTAGATAAAAGCTTGATTTTAAAAATATTTTTTAAATAATGACCTAATTGTTTTTCACCATTTTCAACTTGTCGTCAACACTAAGCAGTAGGGCTTGGAATACCGTTAAAAATCTGGTAACGTTAATTCTGTCAAACGGAGTTAACGTTATCAGAAAAGATAACGTTATGCTGGGTAACGGTATTGTTCCCACTATTTACTGATAATCAGATAACGTTACCAATGATATTAACGGTAAAAGGTATTTTTAACACTGTATTTCTTTTCGATATTTGACAGAATAAATTGATGAGAGTTTGTCTAGTAGGCTACTAGAGCTATTTATATAATATTTTACAAGTATTGAAAAAAAGTATCGTTACTTATATCGTTAATTGATAACGTTATAAACTGTATTATCGATACCGCTTATAACGTTACCACTAAAATAACGTTATTTAACGTTACTTTTAGTATGAATTTGGTATCGTTAACAAGCCCTGCTAAGCAGTGCCTTCACTTTCATTTACGATTTAAGGTTGTGAAGAATCCTTTCATCATAGCTCAAAGTTATAAATAATAAATACATTTAATAGGTAGTTAGTAAGCACGGCTGTCAAGAGCGGACTTAACCACCTCTCAAGGTAATTACACTGAACTTCATCTAACTTCCGCAGCTCTCCAAATACCAGCACCGCTAACTGCCGTAGGTACTTAATCCGGAACAAAACGATGCAATTTTCACTAACGGTCCAGTGGGATAAGTCCCAAGCGGGAATAAGTAATTTTAACTCTTAAAAGTCGTCACCCTAGACAGAATCAGACTTTTCCATACAAATGTAGTCCAGCTTTTATTGTAAAACGACATGGCAGTATATACATATTTTAATTTCAAGGAATTACTTTCGTTTCGTTTTTATATCCAAGTGATCGCAAGTTCGAATTCCCCAAAATGATTTATAGAAGAATTCACATTGTATGTCATCATCAGGTCTTTTTTAGTTTCCACTGCAGGGTCACGATCCTCTTTTTACTTCCAGAGCCATATATTATCCAGAGCAGTCATAGGATTTGGCCTATACTCTCCACGCTGGCCAGACGGGTTGGAGAGGTCTCATTGATGTTTGAAGCTTTGTTTAGCTTGTGTTTTCTAAGTCGCCTTCTAAGACATACACGGAAAGACTTGGAGTGGTCCTATTCCACTCTGCCGGGAACCACACGGCTATACAGGCTGCCTTTTTATTAACCAGCAACATTTATGGAGCAAGTTCAATCCATGATACTGAACTACTTTCTATAAACAGAGTTATTAAAAATTGATAAAAAATTTTCGTCCTTCCATACAACATCCGCTAGCGCTGATTTGTATGGGAGGACGAAATTTTTTTATCGATTTTTAATAACCTTTTTTATAGAAGTAGTTCAGTATCATGGACTGAACTTGCTCCAAAAATGTTGCCGGTTAATAAAAAGTCACCCTGTTTATTACACATTTATAACTATATATTTATGATTATACATTTTATATAAAGACATTATTTAGTTAATGAGAAGTTGTGTTCAAACAATTTCGGAGGGTGTCTCCGTCATGTTCTCTTTCATTACTCGAAGTCATTTCCACGTCAGGAAATTAAAGTCACGTTGCGAGCGTCAACGACAAATGTAAATAATCTTTTTGAAGTGCAAAATTCTAAGGTGAGTCGTTTACGGGGAGCTCGAGCGACTGCTGCTGTATTCAATTTGCGCGAAGTATTACAACTCAATTAAACTGATTTCATCCCTGAATGAAATAAATCAAGTATTTTCTTTTAAAGATTTACAAAGCTAATTTATGTTTGTAGATATTGAAAATATATTTAATTGTGAATTTACTGCAGATTTACTTTTGTAAAGTGGTAAGTACCTAAGTAAAACATCTTAATAATGCTTATATAAGCCACTCAGCTCAAATGGCTACAGGAAACGAGGTAGACCAAGGACGAGATGGGCTGATAAACTAAAAGTATTTGAGAAGGATTGGATACATAGAAAAGATAAAAAGAGGGTACTTAGCTCTGAGGGAAAATTTAAAAATAATAACTTGCTCTTTACAAGTATATTTAAATAGTTGCACTTACCTACCTATTTTTATTAGGATTGTCAGTTTATAAAAATGGTATCCGAGAGTGTCGAGGGGTCATAATGATCTCTACTGAACACCCTGGGGATAATATTTTAGCAATAAATTTGCCGTGAGGACGGTTATGGCATCGAATTTTTGGGATTCTCAACCCAACACGATAATGACCCTGACACACTTTTAGCCTCATTGCAAGCTTATTATACTGAAAAAAAAATAAGTTCATCAAGAGATAAAGTCGAAGAAAAAGTCAACTATCAGTATCCTACTAATATTTTGTCGTTTTTCATGATTGATTAATAATAACAAAACTCTTAGTCACACTCATTCCAAATTGCATATTTATAAATCTTAAATCTTTAATTTCTTTAAGAAAACACTAAATCACAATCATCTAAAATTTCATATTAATAAATCTGAAAACATTCAATCACAATCATTTATAATTTCAGATTAATAAGTCTGAAAACAGTCAATCACATAAAATTTATAAATCTTGTGATCTTATGATTGCGATTATTCTCATTCCACACAGTTTGTCGTTTTTCGTAATTGAGTAAAAATTACAAAACAGTCAGTCACGTAAATAAACTTGTTGTACATAATAAACGGGCAAGTGCGAGTCGGACTCGTACATGAAGGGTTCCGTACCTCCGTACAATGTTTTAAAACGTTGAAGAAACAAGTTTCTTGTATGACGACCCCCTTTAATTTTTAGTATTTGTTGTTATAGTTGCTATAGTAGTACATAATCGGTGAAAATTTCAAGTAAGTATCTAGTTAATGCCATTAAAAATATCTAGTTAAAAACGCTGAAAAACACGTTTTTTGTATGACGACCCCTTTAATTTTTGACTTTTCTTATTTTTAGTATTTGTTATTATAGTAATACATAATCTGTGAAAATTTTAGGTATCTAGTTAATGCCATTATAAAGATCTAGTTAAAAACGCTGAAAAAATACGTTTTTTGTATGACGACCCCCTTTAATTTAATTTTTAACTTTTTTTTATTTTTAATATTTGTTGTTATATCGGCCACAGTAATACATAATCGGTGAAAATTTCAAGTGTCTAGCTATTACGGTTCAAGAGATAGAACCCTGTGACAGACGGACAGACGGACAGACAGCAGAGTCTCAGTAATAGGGTCCCGTTTGCACCCTTTGGGTATGGAACGCTACAAATGTACCCATTACCCTAGCTGCTTTGCCACTCTGAATAGCAATGGATATCCTTTGGACCAGGAACTGTTATGTATTTTGCTTTTCCATGACTTTTTAGTGGTGAGTCACGCTCACGGTCATTGGAATTATAGTCGGTGTTTTTGTTTGTTAAAAAACTTTTCGTGTGTCTCCAAGCTTCGTCATTCGTCATACCTTCGCATTCCAGTTTATAAAGAACGTCGCTATTCTGGTAATGGTTTCAAATACAAAATTTAGACGTCTCCCTAATACCTACCCAGCACTGACCTAGTAATGCATAAGTACAGTCACAAGCAATAATATGGAACCTCCTTAAAATTCAAATTCATGTAGCATCATTAAATCGCAAAAATACTCGTAAGTATGCTATCATGATAGCTGGAGACTGGAGATTGAAAAAGACCTGATGATGTTACATCGTCATCAGGTCTTATTTAGTCTCCACTGCAAAAGCACGACCCACTCTTTACTACCAGAGTCATATTTTAGCCAGAGCAGTCAGAGGATTTACCCTACACTCTCCACGCTGGCCAGACGGGTTGGAGAGGTCTCATTGACGTTTATAAATGCTTTGTTTAGCTTGTGTTTCCTGAGTCGCCTTCTACAGCACGGTAACTATGCTAAGCTATGTATAAGTGTGTGTAATTGTCGTGCACTTATTACTTGAATGGTAGAAGTTAAGATATTTTAGAAAAGGTGACAAATGTATATACAGGGTCTATGCAAATATTTTGAAACTATTTTAACTATTTTTAGTCCATAATACTGAACAACTTTCCCCAAGGAACACATATCGTTACTTATATGAAAAAAAATTGCTTCCCATAGAAACTGTGATCAGCTGATCGGTCACCTTTTATGGAAAGCCTAAAATATTTTTTGTATTTCGCTAATGTTCCTTGGGGAAAGTCGTTGATTTCATGGACTGAATGTTAAAATAGTTTCAGTATAGGTATTATTATTTTGTAGACCTTATACAACGTGGAAGGGACATAGGTACATGTAATAAATCGAATCACGGGCTAAAACCAAATCACTAAAGTATAATGAAATTAAAATAAACAGTCAAAAATCAAAAAAAAAATAGACATTACCATACATATCGCACGGGCGGCGGCGGCGGCACCCTTTTAAATGGAAATGCCGATATTTTTTTTGACTGTTATTTTAATTTCAATATACTATTCTGAAAGACCGTGTATACCTATAGACCGTGTTTCGATTAATTACGGGTATGTCCCTTCCACGTTGTATATGTATTATTGCTCGTGACTGTACTTACATTACGAATGTATGAGTAGGAGTACCTACAGTGATTAACTATTGGACCCAATACGCGTGTTTACAAAATGTACCTTGCGGAGGTTCCCCACAGTCCCCAATAATTTAATATTAAACACATTTTCGACTTATTTTAGAGCTAAAAGTGGCCGTTTTTCGCAAATGTGCCTAGTAAAGCTTAACGTTCTCACTTTAAACTGTAAACAGTAGTTGATAAAATACTTTAAAGGGTTATCTAGGACTTGGTAGTAGCAAAATTTTAAATGATGTCTCCGTTTTCTTTGAAATCATTTATTTTAAATGGGGGCAGCACTGGACCCCGGAAAATTTAGGTATGGCCTTAACTCATTAAAATAGCAACCAAAAAGCAAATAAAATTTACGGTTATTTTCACTGACTGACTGACTGAGTAAATGTTGAAAATAAAATAAGTAAACAGTAGCAAACAGACCAAGTACATAAAAGAGAGATTTTTTTTAATTCAAGTGATGAAAGTGACTAATCTTGTTCGGGCACAGTTAGTATTGCCCTTTTATTGGCACAGTTAGCTTTATTATGCTTAGCGTTTATTTAGGGTTCCGTACCCGAAGGGTGCAAACAGGACCCTATTACTGAGACTCCGCTGTCTGTCCGTCTGTCCGTCTGTCCGTCTGTCCGTCTGTCCGTCTGTCCGTCTGTCCGTCTGTCCGTCTGTCCGTCTGTCCGTCTGTCCGTCTGTCCGTCTGTCCGTCTGTCCGTCTGTCCGTCTGTCCGTCTGTCCGTCTGTCCGTCTGTCCGTCTGTCCGTCTGTCCGTCTGTCCGTCTGTCCGTCTGTCCGTCTGTCCGTCTGTCCGTCTGTCCGTCTGTCCGTCTGTCCGTCTGTCCGTCTGTCCGTCTGTCCGTCTGTCCGTCTGTCCGTCTGTCCGTCTGTCCGTCTGTCCGTCTGTCCGTCTGTCCGTCTGTCCGTCTGTCCGTCTGTCCGTCTGTCCGTCTGTCCGTCTGTCCGTCTGTCCGTCTGTCCGTCTGTCCGTCTGTCCGTCTGTCCGTCTGTCCGTCTGTCCGTCTGTCCGTCTGTCCGTCTGTCCGTCTGTCCGTCTGTCCGTCTGTCCGTCTGTCCGTCTGTCCGTCTGTCCGTCTGTCCGTCTGTCCGTCTGTCCGTCTGTCCGTCTGTCCGTCTGTCCGTCTGTCCGTCTGTCCGTCTGTCCGTCTGTCCGTCTGTCCGTCTGTCCGTCTGTCCGTCTGTCCGTCTGTCCGTCTGTCCGTCTGTCCGTCTGTCCGTCTGTCCGTCTGTCCGTCTGTCCGTCTGTCCGTCTGTCCGTCTGTCCGTCTGTCCGTCTGTCCGTCTGTCCGTCTGTCCGTCTGTCCGTCTGTCCGTCTGTCCGTCTGTCCGTCTGTCCGTCTGTCCGTCTGTCCGTCTGTCCGTCTGTCCGTCTGTCCGTCTGTCCGTCTGTCCGTCTGTCCGTCTGTCCGTCTGTCCGTCTGTCCGTCTGTCCGTCTGTCCGTCTGTCCGTCTGTCCGTCTGTCCGTCTGTCCGTCTGTCCGTCTGTCCGTCTGTCCGTCTGTCCGTCTGTCCGTCTGTCCGTCTGTCCGTCTGTCCGTCTGTCCGTCTGTCCGTCTGTCCGTCTGTCCGTCTGTCCGTCTGTCCGTCTGTCCGTCTGTCCGTCTGTCCGTCTGTCCGTCTGTCGTCATACAAGAAACGTGTTTTTTTCAGCGTTTTTAACTTGATCTTCATAATGGCATTAACTAGATACTTGAAATTTTCACCAATTATGTATTACTATGACCACAATAACAACAAATACTAAAAATAAAATAAAGTTAAAAATTAAAGGGGGTCGTCATACAAGAAACGTGTTTTTTCAGCGTTTTAAAACATTGTACGGTTGTACGAAAACCTTCATGTACGAGTCCGACTCGCACTTGCTCGTTTATATTGTATTGTTCTGGTCTACCTTTTGGGTTGTTGAGGCCGGACGGCAGTCGTTTTGTGTAAAAAATAGTAACCTCGTCAAATCATATAGGTTAGGTAGCGGACCCCGGGTTCTGAAGTGTTATTATCGCTGATGATGCAACCGGGAATACGCTCGGATGATCATGATGACTGTTTGTACTCGTAGGTTTAGGTACCTACCTGATATTGGCCAAGCAGTTTGTCAAATAGGATATATTTTGAATTTATTACTTTTTTAAATATTGATACTATAATGTATCCACCCAAAGTGAGTCAAATTACTGTTACTTGTAAAGGACGGTATACCTATTTTGCAGGGGTCACTTATAAATTTCATCTCTAAGTATACCCCGAAGATAACCAGGCCTGTGATGTCTCTGGCGTCCACTGAAGGTATATTTTGTAAATATGCAACCAATACGACGTAAGTTATGATGTGCCGTTCCCGGGAACGTTCCCAAATTCCCCGGGAACGTTCCCGTATTTTTAGGGAATGTTACGGAATATTGGATATAATGTATTTGTATTAAAACCATATCAAGTGATTCATTTACGATAGTAAAATATATTTACAGTGATAAAAATATGTCTGATAGATAAAATTACAACTTTCCCTGACATTTCCATTTTTTTGGTAACATTCCCGGGATCGTTGCCGAAAATCTGGGGAACGGGAACGGCACATCACTAGACGTAAGTACTGGATTGGAGGAAACACAATTAGTTCAGCATAATAAGTAGGTACCTATTTTCCTGTTGACACATGCTAGAAGCAATGTCTGTATGCTTGTGTAATATCCTTATTTTATTCCTGTCTCATTCACAATTTGACCTTCAACTAAGGACAGTTTGTTCGGTTCTTACTAAAATTATGCATCCATTGTATGAAGTAGCCTCGTAGTCTAATATATCTTCCCCTAACGTTAAAAGTAGGTTAAAGTTCAGATACCCACCTGAATTAAAGATAGTGATAAACTTTCTTCAGCGGTTTCCTCTAATAATAAATAAATAAATATATAAGGACAAATCACACTGATTGAGCTAGCCCCAAGGTAAGTTTTAAACTTTTGTTATGGGATGCTAACTCAACGATACTATATTTTATAATAAATACATATATAGATAAACACCCAAGACTAAGGACAATTTGAAAAAGGCAATTTTTAAACTTGCCCTGGCTGGGGATCGAACTCAGAACCTCCGGATTGGCGGACTAGCGTGAAGAGCAGTAATGGTCTTACTGCCATTACACCACGGAGGTCGGTCAATAATAATACTACTGTATTTTTTATTTTGTTTGGCTTATGACCCGAATTAGAAAAATGCGGAGAAAATATAATAATAATAATAATAAATTCTTTATTTCAGACCATGGTCCATAAAATATTAGTAAAAAACAAATTACTTATCCTAGTGTTAGTAATTTGCGAGACAAAAACAGAAAATTAATTTATGAGGTGTACACCTCTATGCACGAGCAGATCTGCCCAGTGCCTCACAAACGGCCCATCAATTTTGGCTGCTAGGGTACTAAGGATGCTGTTAGAACTCCCACGGAGTCGCTGCAGCGCCGAGGCCGCCCGCTTACGCATTATGGCATAAAAATCGTCCATACGTGCTTCGGCGAACATACCTGACGCACTACACCGCCGCGGCAACCCTAGCAGCATCCTCAGCGCATCATTATACTGGACGCGCAGAGCATTGTAGGTCCCCCGCGTATACCTCACCCACAGGCTACACGAGTAAAATGATTGGCAGTAAGCTCTAAATAGTGTGAGTTTTACTTGTTTAGTGCAACGTGCAAACCTGCGAGCAAGCATATTGCAACGAGCCGTCAACGCTCTGCGCTCCCTGTCTATATCAAGGTCGTCGTTGAGTCGGTCCGTAAGCATATGGCCAAGATATTTAAACTGGTTACGCCACTACACGTAGCGGTGTTCCATTAAGTCGGATAGGCGGCACATATGTTACCTTCCTATGACGCGCTTTAAACACCATGACCTCGCTTTTCTCCACGTTATATCTTAGGCCATATGTCCCCGCATACTTCTCGCAGACGGCCACTAGTTTCCTCAAACCATCTATTGACGGACTGAGCAGTACAGCGTCATCGGCGTACCAGATATTGTTCATCATCACTCCATCGATGGAACAACCGACCGTGGCACTACTCAGTTCGTGTATCAATATAAATATTAATGACATTTTTATTAAGGAAATAATAATATAACTTAAAAAATTGTCTAAGAAGTAAACTAAACTGAAACTAACTAAAATAAACCTTAATACGACTAAGCAGCACAGCTGAGGATGCAACCGGGAACGCGCTTAGACGAAGAAAACATCTTCTTCATCTAAGTGGGGTCCCGGTTGCATCCTCAGCTATGCTGCTTCGGAGTCCGGGGTGCGCTTTCCCGCTTTTTCTTCTCCAAATATTACATGCATGTCAATGGTCACCCAAGGATGCCAAAGACCTTGCGTTGGAGAAGAAATAGCCGGAAGAGTTTAAAGATTTGGCTATAGTTTTACGACCGGCCGTCTGCCTGACGTCAACCCTCCTTAGGAATGCAATTGTAGCACGAGATGTTTGTGTTTAATCCTTTAGTCACCTCTTACGACATTTACAGGAAGAGATGGAGTGGTCCTATTGTAACCCGAAACCACACGGTAACTACTCTTAATAACACTAAACTGTTAAAAATAAATTGCATAAAGATATAAAAACTATTTTAAATATAAAATATCCCACAAATTCTTCCCCTGGGAAGAGTGCCTAGGAGGATAGCAGCATTGCCAAGTTAGATGGTTGCTTATCCTTTAAGAGAAATAATTACCTATCTGGTCACCTGATACCTCGACCAGCCTTTTACTTATGAATTTAAATAAACTATACAGAAGGCCCCCACGGTACCAATATTTCAACCCTAAAAGCTCAAATATGCATACTTATCCTAGAAATGCTTCTATTAATATATTAACTTACTATATACTATACCTATGGTCAAGGCGTTCGCCTAGTAAACTGGAGGTCGTGGGTTTAATTCCCACTGGGAAGCATACTTTGTGAAAAGTTGTTTCCAGTCTAGTTAGGATATTGCAGACTTGAATCGCCTGATTTATCCAAAAAGAAAGATGATTCTGTGCTTCAGAAGGCATGTAAATCTGTGGGTCCCGAACGCCATCTAGCGTTTGTTTAAACCTATCCTAGGATTGGTTCTGGTCTACCCTTTGGGTTGCAGAGGAGGTGTAAAAACCAGTAACATCGTCAAACCACTTAGACGGCCTCTGAAGCATAACCGCTGAGGATGCAACCGGGAATACGCTCGGATGATGATGGATATGTCGCAGTTGGATGGTATTAACCGCTAATTCACGAAACCTCTAGATGTTAAACAGCCGAATATCGTTCAGCTGGATTGTCTAAGATTGCGCATCGTGTTACGTTCATTTAAACCGCTAACCATGTTTCCAAACAGCTAGCTGTTTTGTGAAACAGTAGCGGTAATCCGCTGTTTGACTAAACCGTTAAACAATCCAACTGCGACACATGCATGATAAGGATTTGGTGTAGGGTTACCATAATGAAATATAACTGGGTATCTATTAGAATACAGATTTTTTCGACATCAAATTTCATTTCCCAGAAAACTATTCCACGATTTTTATTGCTATAGGTTTGCCCTAACCTAGTAAAATGGATAGAACTTTTCTAGCACACGCTCGCTTCGCTCGCTCGGCTCGTGCGTGTGTTGCTCGCAGTTCTAACCTAACCTAACCTATAGGTTTACCTTAACCTAGTAAAATTAATAGAACATTCCTAGCACTCGCCAGCTGCTGCCGCGACACGCTCGCTTCGCTCGCTCGCCATTGCCACTTCGTAAGCATTCTAAATTGTATATAATTTCTTTAGATAGAATTGTTCAACAACTTCTCTAGCCGCATGGATGAATACAAGTCGTTCATTCCATTCCGCGTATTAGGGTTCGCTGTTTTACAAAACCAAGCTGTAATGCCAAACAGCTAGAGGTTTAGTGAATTAGCGGATTATACCATTCAACTGCGACAGATAAACAGGGTTATATTTTTAATTAACCGGCAACCTTTTTGGAGCAAGTTCAGTCCGTGATACTGAACCGCTTTCCATAAAAACAATTATCGAAAAATGAAAACCAAATTTCGTCCTCCCATACAAAATCCATTTGGTTGAGCGCCGATTTGTATGGAAAGTCGAATTTTTTTTTCGTTTTTCAATATTTGTTTTTATGGAAAGTGGTTCAGTATCAAAGATTGAAATTGCTCCAAAAAGGTTGCCGGTTAATTAAAAATAACCCTGTATAATAAATATAGATATATAAAAAAGACTTCTTTTTTAAAATTTTATTAGAATTGATACAATTATTCAACGAGTTGGTTTAGTTTTTAAATAAAAATAGAATTGTTTTTAAGAGTAAACCTCGACCTGGTAGTTCAAGCCAGATCCTCTCGAGCTCTTGAACCTGAGGTTGGCGTAGGAGAATCCAAGTCCCCCAGCTGTGATTGAAGGTATGGCTTCAGTGTTATCCAAGTCTCGAGCGATTATGGCCTAAAAAAAGAAAAAAAACATAATTTTATTAAACTTCTTTCATGCTAGTCTATAACAGATATATTATCACGTCTTTATCCCTAACAAGGTATACAGAGCCCAGGGCTATAAAGTCCTAAAAGCTACTTAGCGTGATGATGGGTGTTAAGATGGAAAAACGGATTCAAAATAGTGATAGGTTGCTAGCTGCATCGCCTATTAACATGATTGCTCGTGTGGTTGCTTAGAATAGGACCACTCCATCTCATCCTGTGGATGTCGTAAGAGGCGACTAAAGGACTAAGCTCAAACATCTCGTGCTACAATTGCATTCCCAAGGAGGGTTAACGTCGGGCGGCGGCCGGTTGTAAAACTTTTCACACAAATACATTCCCAAAGAGGGTTGACGTCAGACAGGTGGCCGGTCGTAAAACTATAGCCAAATCATTTAAACTGTTCCGACTATTTCTTCTCCATTTTGAAGGTCTTTGGCATGCTTGGGTAACCATTGACATGCATGTTATATTTGGAGAATAAAAAGCGGGAAAGCGCACCCCGGGCTCGAAAGCAGCACAGCTGAGGATGCAACCGGGAACACGCTTAGACGAAGAAGAAGAACATGATTCAGATTCCCGCCCATTCCCTTTGGATTGGCTTTATTGTTGAAGAAAACATCAAAATTGGATTGGCTTTATTCTTGAAGAAAACATTAAAATGCCATATGGCATTAGGTCCGCCACTTGTACTTTTTTTTATTGTGCAATAAAGATTAAAAAATTGGTTGCCTGTAAAGTCGGTATACGGGCGAAAGTTTTACGTGACAACGACTTCACTCCACTTCACTCCAAACTTGACTTCCACTCGGGCATGGTTAGCCCGCCTAAGAGCGAGAGAGACAGACATAAAAAGTGAAAGGCACGCGTGCCTCTCACTCGCTCTCATTGTGAGCGCATAACGTGAGCGGAGCGTAACTCAGTTTCTTGAAGTGTCACCCGGCTAACCAATTTATAAGACGTTGTCACGTCAATAAATAAATAAAATTGGATTGGCTTTATTGTTGAAGAAATCATTAAAAAAATATTGTCGCTTAGAGACTGAGTGCAAGCTGCCACTATCTAAGGGATCTTTCAGACAGGAACCAAAGGAACCAAGGCCCAAGGAAAGGAATGAAATTTTCTTACACGTTCTTCGTTCTTACACAGACATATCTAAGTGCTTTGATATACCGCGTCAGTCAAACAGTTAACATTTGAACGAAGAACGGATTCCAGAACGGTGAAAGGTCAGAATATCTGATCCCTAAGAAGTTAAGATGATATGATGATATCGTCCTTTGACCCTAGCCCTATGGTTGTTATGTTTACCGTCTGTCTACGTAAAGGACCATTTAAACAATGATCATCAAAATTGTTTAAATGGTCCCTGAAGTAGATTCGTCTGTCTACGTAAATGATCATTTAACACATTTACAGTCCGTGCACATGTGGTACACAAACGCTTTTCTATTGTGTCTGGTAAGTGAACTGGTGAACTGTAAATGTGTTAAAAAATGACCATTAAAACTATGATATGATTAGACAGACGGTCTATGGACCATTTAAAAAATCATTAAGACTTCAAAGTAAAATTAAGAAATATACCGGCTGTAAATTTACAGTTGACACATACTTGAAGGTAACTCAAGCCGTAAATCTGACCAACTTTTCCGATAGGATTAATGCTGGGATCTTAGAAATTGTTATTTTCATAAAAAAACGTATTCAACCGACTAGAAAATTTATATGTGAAAGTCGAAAATTCTTTTAATTTCCCAGCAATACCAGCAATGCAATACCAGCATAGGACGAGCCCATATTCTCGGACTGAGTATATGTCGACGATAGATTTACGGCCGATATATTATACAATACAATATATATGCTTAAACCACATAACCAACAATATATGGCTTGAGTTGGTCTATGTACATAACATTACACAACAGTTTCGCCTTACAAAATATAAATTAATTATTCCCGTTATTTGCGTAGTAATTAGGTAACAAATTTTGATTGAATCCACAAGAATGTTCAGAGTAATACTCGTGTTTTAACCGACGTACCCAAGTTATAATAACTTATAAACACGATAAGTAGGTCAAATGTCGACGAGAGTAAAACGAGACTTGAGCACATCACATACAATACACGAGGGCATAGATTTATAATGTATAGACCAGCTATCTCAAACATTGGCCCCTGTTCTAGTTTAGAATATGGCGGCGAGAATTTTATTCATCATCATCAGGTCTTCTTTTGTTTCCACTGCAGGAGCACGACCCTCACTATACTACCAGAGCCATACTTGGCCAGAGTAGCCAGAGGATTTGACCTACACTCTCCACGCTGGCCAGACGGGTTGAAGAGGTCTCATTGATGTTTATAAGCTTTGTTTGGCTTGTGTTTCCTAAGTCGCCTTCTACGACATCCATGGAAAGATTTGGGGTTGCCCTAGTCTATATTCTGCTGGGAACCACACAGTACGTACCTATTTAATTTTTAAACAATGATATCTCGTTACATACCGATGGAAAGTTATTTATTTACACGTTGCCGTGATCTTTGAATTATTATACAGTATTTTAACATACTTTCACCATGGCATTTTTAATGATGTTAACCATGATTTCGTGGTTTTCGCTTATATACTGTCGAAAGTACTAGGCGTTTATGAACTCAAGCGACTAAATGAAGTTTATGGAGATAGCTACAATTGAACGGGACAAAACAGTGATATGTGGTGTCTCCTCTAGTTTTACATAATAGCTCTTTGCACGGGTGTCTGTTATTAAAATTAACGTCGACAAACATAATGTAGGAATTTTTGGCGGGAAGTCAAGGGTTCATTTGGGGTTTGCTTTAAATTATTTTGCAAATTGATTTTAGTGGACTTTATAATGTGAAGTTGATGTAGTGTGATGTTATAAATGATTATGCTCATGAATAATTATGTGATGTTGTTAAAGGGAATAGTCATAGTACGGCTGTAGTTATATGTATTTGTTTAGCGGACTGTGGCGAGCGCCGTCCGCCTCTCAATGCGGCTATGAAAACCAAAGGACTCGTATAGATCAAAGAAATGAAAAGAAAATCAAAGAATCAAAGGACCTACACTGAACCTCTCCATTTTTTTTAGTTGCATCCGGAGCTATTGCTTTGCAGCTTTTTCACGTAGTGGGGTTTCTTGTTTTTAGGGTTCCGTACCCAAAGGCACAGAATACAGTAAGAGTAAACCAAAGGGTGCAAACGGGACCCTATTACTGAGACTCCGCTATCTGTCCGTCTGTCTGTCTGTCCGTCTGTCACAGGGCTCTATCTCTTGAACCGTAATAGCTAGATACCTGAAATTTTCACCGATTATGTATTACTGTGGCCGCTGTAACAGCAAATAATAAAAATAAGATAAAGTTAATAATAATTAAAGGGGGTCGTGATACAAGAAACGTGTTTCAACATTATTGTTAAAACATTGTACGGTGGTACGGAACCCTTCATGTACGAGTCCGACTCGCACTTGCCCGTTTATTCTCTCTACTTTTCCTTGGAGAAGGAAATTATCCGGTACCGATTACACTATTTGTAGGTACAAGCTCACCACATTTATTCAATTATTCTTGTCCGACACAAAACTGTTCGCTATTGGTCGGTTCAACAAAACCCTGACCCCTCTTTGGAAATGTGACTCATAGTTGATATACATGTTTACATATATTTGAATCTTTAAGGCGAGGTTAGTTCACAGCTCGCAAAATAAACTGTGCGTGTTTTTGAAAAAATACTTTAATTAAACTACTACAGTTTATTTCTCAGAAATTAAACATAAACCTTAAGGCTTTTCTATCAGACATACATGACCCACAATACCCAAAACACGATTGAGCATTTTTGGCTCAATAGAAAAAATTCGCTGAAAAAAACTGTAGTCAAAATTAAAAATATCTTTAGTATCATAGGAAATTTATAATATCTCTTAATAAATATAGTAGTTTAATTACAGTGATTTTTCAAAAACATGCACAGTATTGCGAGCTGTTAAAACGTACTTCGATGAAATACTCAATATAAATAAGCTGTAAATGTATTATATCTTCTTCTTCTATATAAAAATAAACTGACTAGCTAGAACGGACTGGAAGAAGAAACTGACTGGCTGACATATTGGCTGATCAATCAACGCACAGCTGTAACCGCTGGGTCATGCGGCATCACGCATGGCATGCTAGAAGCATGAAATTTTGCACAAGCGTTCCTTACCTAAATGACGTAACGTTAGCACTAAGAACGAATTTTTGGAAATTCATCCCCTAAGGGGATAAAATGAGGGTTGAAAGTTTGAATGAATCTTGGTCATTTAGAAATTAGAAATGTAAAAAAATTTATCAATATTTAAAAAAACAACCTTCATTCAGTCCTAACAGTAAAATATGTAAAAAAACTTTTTAAGATTATACTGTTCTTTTGGAAAAAAGCATATATTTTTATTTTATTTATAATTTCAAAAGTATTCATCACAGGATACCCGAAATAATTTAAATAAGCGCCTGTTTCTTTACGTGAGTGATTTGAAGTTTATAGGTCCAAGACTTTAGAAATTACAGTGGACACCGTGTAAACGACTTTGGCGGGCTATATCTCGCAGATGGTAAAGCTGATAAAAAAGTGTTGTATGGAAACCCTACCTTATTTTCATAGTCCTTTTCAACGATACCCCACACAAGGGGGTGCACTCAAAAAAATAATTCATCTCCCCCTTTACATGTATAGGTACCCTTAAAAAGGGGTAATATAATTTTTTGTATTTTTAAAAATGAGATCTATATGTGGAGTATATAGCAAATCAGTCCATAAACGTAGCAGATATTCTGCTGTGACAGACTAGGACGGACGGACGGACGGACGGACGGTTCCTTGTCGGACTACGGAACCCTATAAATCTTTGAAAGGTTAAAATAGACATCTTTTTTTTAATTAAAGCACGCGGGCAACGCCGTGGGCATCAGCTAGTATTACAATAAAATGCTTACCTTAATAATCTGTTGTCCTGGGTCCGAATAAAATACCTCTTTAACCCTCTTCTTAAGCGGTATAGCATTGTATTCAACTTTTTGTTGCCACAACAATCGGTTGTTATAACTCGTACCAACCACGAGATCTTTACTTTCCACAGAGATAAATGCTAAGACGCAGACAATTATAATTGGTAGCAGCTTCATAGTGATCGAATGTAAATCGGTCAGCGGTCAAACACACACTAACTACTTACTTGTACAATACACAGTCACACCACTTGATTTTACTTGTTTACCTTATCAGGCCGGTCCGCGTATTTACAAATCCGGTATCGTTTGAGCGCTAATCTTAACTCACACCGTCTTAGAAGTTTTAATACGCAGTCTAAGCAGGCCTGTGTCTCACTCCCCGTTTAGGTATCGAAAATATACCTACATTATTACTAATAGCGCGGCGACCACTCGGAGTGGTAAATTCAATTATACGAATCGTTTGTTGTAAAAAGTTATACAGTGTAACTGGAACAAAATGGGAATAAATGGGTTCTTAAAAAGATTTAGGGAAATTTAAAATTCATGTTTTAAAAAGTAAAAAATAAATTTTAATCGCATGAAAAAAAGAGCATCTTGGACCACAGCAGGTATTAGTAAAATGAAGGTAATAACAGAACTGAGTCTCACTTGTCTGTACAAAAATACAGATCAAATTATATAAGGATTTATAGAAGAATATTAAAACATGCAAAAAAAATTACTGCTAAAGCAGAAATTGACACAGAAAAAAATTTGACTAAGGGTATCTGGTGTAACAGAAAATACTTTCCCTGATCAAATTAAAATTGCTAAAGTAGTTCCCATACATAAAAAAGGTTCCAGAAATAATCCCAAAAACTATAGACCAATTTCAGCCATATCAATATTTTCAAAAATTTTTGGTATGATCATAAAAACACGGCTTGTGAAACATCTAGAAGATAACGGTGTTTTAGAAGACTAACAGTACGGATACCGCAAAAATATTGGAACAAGAGAGGCTATAGATGCTTTAATAGATGAAATAGTAAAAAAGATAAATGAAAAAAAGAAAGTGGATTGTCTCTTTCTTGACCTTAGTTCTGCATTCGATTTAGTTGACCACAACATCTTATTACAAAAGCTAGAGTACTATGGGGTACGTGGTAATATACTTTTATTATTTAAATCCTATTTAGAAGGTAGAAAACAGTATGTCGAACTAAATACGGTAGAAAACGATACTGAACACGTGATCAAATTCAAACTACTTTCAATAAAAAAGGGAGTATTTTAGGACCTATACCAATATAATAAGAAACATCTTATATTTACTAATGACCTGGTTAAACATATTTTAAACGTACACAATGACACAAAATTAATATTATACGAGGATGATACGAATGCCGTAGTTTCTGATAATAACATAAAAAATTTAGAACATAAAATTAATACATTATTAAGTGCATTTAATGACTGGTTTGTTGCCAATAAACTTAAACTAAATCACAACAAAACTAAGGTAATACTTTTTAAAACGACGGCTAAAAATTCAGATACACTGGACATCAATCTAAATGGAGATAAAGTCAACATTTTTCGAGGCACTCTGTGACATCGCGCGGGCTCCAGCACTCCTCCGCCCCTATTAGGCGCAGCGGGGGGGCCCATGCCCATATAGAAGGCGCGGCGGCCGGCTCTCGTCCTCTTCGTCTTCGGCAGCATCAGAAGCTAAGTAGTTCTTCTACCTAGAAGGGCTACTAAACTGATCTAGTGCCTATAACTCACGACCCTGACTACCTAATCTGTACCTAGTGTTCTTGTGAATCTTTGTAACTAATGTAATGTAATAGTTGTTCATTATACCTATCTCATTTGCCGATATCTGGTCTTTCTTTTATCTCATCTATCTTCCTAGATCCTAAATCTAGGCTTTACTAACCGAAACGGTACAATTCAATTTCTAGGATTACATATTGATGAATTTTTGAATTGAAAGAAAGAACTGGGATCACTAGAGAAGTCTATCTCGTCGGCTTGCTATGCTATCAGGTCATTAAGGAACGAAATATCGTTGATACATCTAAAAAAAGTACACCATGCCCTAGTGGAGTCAAAACTACGATATAGCATTAAACTATGGGGAAACAGCTAGCTTTACAATCAAGACCGAGCTTTTGTGATACAGAAGAGCGCCTTGAAGATGGACATAGTCTATGTCCATCTTTTTCGAGTCAGTTTTTTTAGGGTTCCGTACCCAAAGGGTGCCATCGGGACCCTATTACAAAACTCCGCTGTCTGTTTGTCTGTCCGTCTGCCACTGTCGCTCTATCTCTTGAACCGTAATAGCGAGACACTTGAAATTTTCACAAATTATGTATTACTGTAGCCGCTAAAACAGCAAATGCTACAAATTTGATAAAATTAAAAATTAGAGGGGTTCGTCATACAAGAAACGTGTTATTTTCAACGTTTTAAAACATTGTACGGAGATACGGAGCCCTTCATGTACCTACGAGCCTGAATCGCACTTGACCGGTTTTATTGTTATAAATCCCTAGTCTGCTTTGGTCTACGAATAATAATCCCTAGAAGCGTAACTAATCCCGAAAAATCATACCACGCGATATGTACAGCGGCAGGCGAGGCTTATAATATGAACCGCGCGGCGCGACAGTTCGCCATGACACTCGAGTCGTGCGGTTGCGTCGCAAAAAGTTTCCTTTGAGAATATTGCTGTGTTTTTGCGATAATCGATTCATTAAAAATGCCGTCAAGTGCCGTGAAGTGGTATAGAAGCCATACAGACATGAAATACACAAGACTCGCCTTTCATATGTATGTAAATAAACATTTTAATAATCGGCCCTTAAGCCGACCGACGCGGTCGGATAGCCGGCTTAGGGGAACCAGCTGCTCGACCGACGCGGCGATGACGCGTACGTGACCTTGTCGCGACCATTCGCATGCATCTTTGTCTATGTGTGTGTTTGAGTGTTCATTCGTAATTACTCTTAGTTTGTTTGCGTAAATGGAATCAGAATCGAAGCAGTGAATGTTGGAGCGTTAGATTTCTAGAGATTATATTTCGATGGCTTTGGTAAAAATGTTACTGAAATAGTACTAATAGCTTTTTAGACGTTTTTCCCTTGTACATATTCACCAACAATATCTTTGCAATGAGAGCTGGCGAGTCAAATGGCATAAATTTTGAAGATTTGTATTATTTTTCAAAAAATCCTATTAGAGTATGGTAGACACAATACATCATATACTTAAGTACTATTATGATATAAATTGAGAAATATAGGTTATAAGAAGGTTTTGTAAATACGCTTCCTTCTGATTTCGTCACCGTTAGGCGCTCTTTACACTTAAGGCCGTACCTAAATTTTCCGGGGTCCAGTGCTGCCCGCATTTTAAATAAATCATTTAAAAGAAAACGGAGACATTATTTAAAATTTTGCAAGTACCAAGTCCTAGATAACCCTTCAAAGTATTCTATGAACTACTGTTTACAATTTAAAGTGAGAACGTTAAGCTTTACTACGCACAATTGCGAAAAACGGCCACTTTTGGCTAATGTGCGTAGTAAAGCTTACCATTCTAATTATAAACTGTAAACAGTAGTTCATAAAATACTTTAAAGGGTTATCTAGGACTTGGTAGTTGCAAAATTTTAAATAATGTCTCCGTTTTCTTTGAAATGATTTATTTTAAATGGGGGCAGCACTGGACCCCGGAAAATTCAAGGCCAATTCAATTTAAGGCCGTTTAAATGAATATGCAATATCTTGTGAAAAATTAATATTCTTTACAGTACATACAGTTTTTATTATTATTGTACATGCTCGTATTGTGAGCACTTTTAAGCTTTATTATCTGACCTGGTTGTTATCATCGCTCGAAGCTTTTAGCTAGTAGGTACAGCGAAGTGTCTCAGTTTTGAGATTGGTAAAAATAAACGGGCAAGTGCGAGTCGGACTCGTACATGAAGGGTTCCGTACCACCGTACAATGTTTTAAAATGCTGAAGAAACACGTTTCTTGTATGACGACCCCCTTTAATTTTTAACTTTATTTTATTTTTAGTATTTGTTGTTATTGTGGAAATAGTAATACATAATTGGTGAAAATTTCAAGTATCTAATTAATGCCATTATAAAGATCAAGTTAAAAAAGCTGAAAAAAAACACGTTTCTTGTATAACGACCCCTTTTAATTTTTAACTATTTTTTATTTTTAGTATTTGTTGTTATAGCGGCCACAGTTATACATAATCGATAAAATTTCAAGTGTCTAGCTATTACGGTTCAAGAGATAGAGCCCTGTGACAGACGGACAGACAGACAGACGGACAGACAGCGGAGTCACAGTAATAGGGTCCCGTTTGCACCCTTTGGGTACGGAACCCTAAAAATATTTCGTCCATCTATCTATTCTCGCCTACAGGTCACATTTATCTCACAAGTAGGTACATTGAGATCACAATTATTATTTTTGATTGGGGAGGAAATAAGAGGAAAATGGGGGAAAGTTTTCTGTAGCGTTATTCAACGAGGGATTTCAGTCAAATATGAGAAGCACATTAAAAACTTAATTGACGACCTCCGTGGCGTCATGGTTAACACGCTAGACCACTAACCCGGAGGTTACAAAAACCAATAAATTAATATAATAATGTAAAACATCTAAATTATAATAACTTTGTTGTAGTAAATAATAAGCATGCCACACTTGCGGGTTGCAAATATTTAACCATCTTCTCGACATGTCCTAAAGGCAAACTGGTAGAAAATGCATTAGCATTAGTTTGACCTATTGTAATATATAACGACGACGACCTCAGTGGCGTAATGGTTAACACGCTAGACCGCTAATCCGGAGGTTCTGGGCTCGATCCCCAGCCAGGGTAAGTTGGAAAATGGCCATTTTAAAATTATCCTGGGTCTTGGGTGTTTATCTATATATGTATTTATCATAAAAATATAGTATCGTTGAGTTAGTATCCCATTATTATTCTATACCTATTCGTATATTTATTTATTAAAATCTTTATTGACCACAAATGATACAGAAGGTGAACTTAACGCTAATGCATTCTCTAACTCACCACAGTTAGGAAAAACCTAAATTAATTTAATATTCGTTATGGACGGACTTTGATTTTTGTTTATAAACTTAGATACCTATACCAACCAGACTACGCAGTCCTCTCCGCCTTTACAAGATGAACCCGTAGACTCAGTATATTTTGGTAAACATTATATATCAACATCTACACGCCGTATCAAGTATCCAGGATCAACATATTTCAAACATACTCAAACTTGATATATAAGTAGATATGTCGAAAAGTATTCGACTTCGTTTGTGTGTAATTGATACATCTACATCAACGACACACACATAATTGGGATGTGGACTGGGTCCAAAAAATATTCTTATATTTAGTCCGTTAATTAGATTATTCAAAAATAATGGACCCATATTTTTTCGATAAGCAAAGTAGGAGAAATTCACAAAGATACGGGCTGTATCTTTGTGAATTTCTTCTACTTTGCTCTACTATATCTACTATCGAAGTTTCGGAGTGGGGGCGATGTACGTCACAGTATAGAGAAATCGTACTTGAACGTGACGTCATGCGACAATGATATGCGTTGTATCTTCGTTATTGTTTGCTAATCAGAGAAAAAAAGTAAATGTACGATATTTTTTAATAGAAAAAGAAAGCAGCGCCATCCAAGGCAAAGGTGGGAAGACGATATTGTTCAAGTAGCAGGGAAGAACTGGATGGAAATAGCTCAAGATAGGGAGAGATGGCACTCTTTGGGGGAGGCCTATACCCAAAGAGGGGTTCTGAGTTAATGAAAAAAAAAGTATTATTTTTATTTTTCATACATTTTAATTTTTCTTTTTTGTAAGTTTAATAATCTCTTTAAAATCAATTAACTTTTAAAACTTTTATTTAAACTTAAAATTGTAAATAGTCATAATAACTCGGAAATAAAAAGTCTTTTACATTTATTTATTGATTTTTAATAATCTACCGAATGACAAAAAAAAATTGTTCACATCCATATTCCTTGCACAATCCATCATCTGTTTTTGGTCTTCCCCTACCTTTACCTTCTATCATATTCAACATCTTGTACTAAGTCCACCATATCCAGCCCAGAGACACGTGGTGGTCCATGTACCGTGTGTGTGAAATGGGTTTAACCCATAGTGGGTTTATGTTTTGTACTAAATAAGTAAGTAAGTAAATAGGTAACATTTTATTGTACACCAATAATAAAAATACACAAAAAGAAATATATATATTTCCTCGTATCCATAATTTTTATTGACAATAACAATTCCTTGTAAGTAGAACATAATATTCATGAGATAAGATAAGAAATTATACTATGTTCTCTCTCGGGCTTACCCAATGATGGCTTGTTTACTTAACTACAAGTAATTATTAAAATATTTGTAATCTGTGCCGTGTGGTTCCCGGCAGAGTAGAATAGGACCACTCCAAGTCTTCCCGTGGATGTCGTATAAGGTGACTTAGGGAACACAAGCTAAACATAGCTTCTAAACATCAATCTAACCTCTCCAACCCGTCTGGCCAGCTCGGCTGACTGCTCTGGCTAATATATGATTCTGGTAGTACAAAGAGGGTCGTGCTTCTGCAGACTAAAGAAAAAAAGACCTGATGATGATAAATCTATTTTTATTTTCTTTATATTGTTAAAATATTTGACAGGTTTGGTTTACAAAAAAAAATTGTGGTCAGGACGCGTTTTATGCTTTGTCGATTTATTATTAAACAAGTAAATTAGCCGCAATAGGTGTTTCCGACAATAAAAAAAAAAATTTTCATCATATAGCCGCGCTTTGTAAGCCTAAATAAAACGTTAGTCGCGGACTGGGGAACTTTGAGTGCTCTACGAAAATATTTTCCTTAAATACAAGTATCAGACTGCTACTTTCATTTCTCATTATCATCCAAGCGTATTCCCGGTTGCATCGTCAGAGGTTACGCTCCAGAGCCTGGGGTCCGCTACCTTACCTAGGTGATTTGACGAGGTTACTGGTTTTTACACAGAGCGACTGCCGTCGCAACCCAAAGAGTGGACCGGAACCAATCCTAGGATAGGTATTAAATAAACGTTAGATGGCGTCCGGGGCCCACAGCTTCATGTGCCTTCTGAAGCACGTTATCTTCTTTCTTTTCGGATAATCAGGTGATTTAAGCCTGTCATATCCTAACCAGACTGGAAACAACTTTTCACGCATATTGCGCGTACCTGGAGATTCCGTTCTGTTTACTCTTACTGTATTCTGTGACGGAGGTTATTCCCGCACGGAATGGGCGTAACTCTCAAGGAATAATTCATCGACGTTTTTTTCTTTATAAATAAAAAAAAACACCAGATAGTGTCTCACTTAGTGCAAAATGAGGAAGAGAAAGAGTTGGTCATACAATATTTTTTTTTATTTTCACATACAACACTTTTGCGACGGATAAACATTTTATTACATATTAAAGATACCAACAATCAAATTTTTTTTCTGGCCACATGCTTAGCAATACCACAACATACTTAATAATTTAAAAAACATTTGGTATACCACATTATACGTAGATTTCAACTTGGTAGTTCAGCCCAGATCCTCTCTCGCTTTTGAACCTGAGGTTGACGTATGAGAAACCTACGCCTCCAGCTGTGACGGTGACCGTCGAGTCTGAGTGGTCCAAATCGCGGGCGATTATACCCTGAAACAACAGGTTCATAGTACAAGTTGATTGATTTAAAACGATTGACTCACGTGATATTTGGAAAAGGCGGACCAAGTTTCGATCGATTTAGGCGATCATCTTCAGGGCGAGTCTCAGCGGCGACCCGAAGATGTCGCTGTCCGCTCAGCAGTGGGCTGCTGTGAGTGCCGGCATTTTCTGACTATATTACGTGATTCAACCGTTTTAAATTAATAATTATGGATTTATCTCACGTTAGTTTTAATAAAATAATAGTACAAGTTATTTCATTTGAAGTGCATCATTTTCTGTCAGACAGTTCGAGTCCTTCAGACAATAATTAAGACACTAAAATCTGAATTTAATAATCTAGTATATAGAAATTTAGATTTTCGTGCCAGGCATTATATAATTATGTAGTTCTTTAAATTATTGAAAGTATTACGTTTAAATTTTAAAACGTGTTTATCTATCGTTAAAAAAAGTCTCATTTTCACATTTATGTTTTTGGTGGGGTATCATTACTTTTTGTCATCATCATCATCATCATCATTTCAGCCGCATAACGTCCACTGCTGGACAAAGGCCTCTCCCAGAGCAGCCTGCATCCAGCGCTTTCCAGCGACCTTGGTCAGGTCGTCTGACCACCTTGTGGGAGGGTGTCCTACGCTTCGCTTGCCAGTACGTGGTCGCCATTCGAGAACCTTTTTGCCCCATCGGCCATCGGTTCGTCGCGCTATGTGTCCCGCCCACTGCCACTTCAACGAGCTAATCCGCTGGGCTATGTCCGTGACTTTTGTTCTCCTACGAATTTCCTCATTTCTGATTCGATCTCGTAGAGAAACACCAAGCATAGCCCTCTCCATAGCGCGTTGAGCTACCTTGAGCCTTCTTATGAGACCCATAGTAAGGGACCACGTTTCGGAGCCATAAGTCATCACTGGTAACACACATTGATTATAAACTTTCGTCTTAAGGCACTGAGGTATTTTGGACGAGAAGACACTGCGTAACTTCCCGAACGCTGCCCAGCTAGTTTATCGTCTGTCCTCAAAGTGCGTATGTTGTGTGTTACCAGGGCCAGTCGTCGACAGGAATGGTAGCCGGATCTCTGCCGGAGATTCTTCGCACCCCCTGCCCCGCCGTTACCATGACCGCTACCGGAGTCAGGAATAGCAGGGCTGCCGGGGACTGGGGGCCTGGGTTTTTTTGTTTTTACCATATGCGAGGTATGCGAGGCGAGGTAATTGGCCTTAAAACACCGCGCTGGCCAGTGCGAGTTGGCGAGTCCACGATTTTAAAGGGGATTTAGTCCCTTATGGCTTGTGGTAGCCGGTTGGATCAGGTTATTGCCGCCCGATATTCGGCATATAAGTTTTACGGCAGGGTGAGTCACCTCCAACCCTCCTCCTTTCTCATCCGGGCTGGGAACCGGCAACGACGGAGTTACTTTTTGTAAATACATTTATTGTTGTTCAAGAGTGATCTAGGTACTTGTGAAATCATACAAACTCTCATAAAAGAACGATTAAAGTTTTGCTAAAATCGATTATAGAAAAACAAAACAAATCTAAGAAATCCACTGTTTCAAACACACTCAAATTTTTACAAACAATTACATTGCTGGATGCCTAATTTAAGCTTTCTAGGTCATCTGTAAGTGGGTTAGGTAGGTTTTTGATCTAAACAACGAGTTAATGAAATAACGCAAAACCGAGTTAATAAACAACTTTTGTTCTACAAAATTCCCAAAATGCCAAAAATAAAATTCGGATTTTCATTTAAATTGACTCGATCAGCTGATCAGTTTGTATGAAAATCATAAAAATGATGATTTTGGACTTAGTGTCTATAAAACCGTTTGAGAAATTAGTTTAAAATCTGGGGTGCTACTTTATTTCTCTAAAGGTCTCAATAAGTAAAAACCAAATTTGGTGTGTTTATGATCAATAGATTTTCAGTTATAAATGGGTCAAAAGTGGCTGAAAATGGTTCGTGAAATATTACCTACACAGTCAGTGTTGTCTTTTCTTGGCTTGACAAGCTACCGAGTGTCTAGATAGAGCCTGAAGATTAGCAAAATGTTAAATAAGTGACACTATATTTACTTTAAGGGTTTTTTTGCGTCGGGGAATCCAAATCTGTTATTTGTTTTGGGGGATCCAACATGGCGTCTGGATTTGAGAACGTTAACTTACTTAATTCGTTAATAACGTCCTCCTGGAATATCGATGGGGTCTGAAATTTTGTATGCCGGGTTAAAGCACCCCGCGGAACTCAAAACTGCAAATAAACTGGACATGTTCTTCAGCCAACTTTAACAGCTGCACGAAAAACCGCGGATTGCTTGCAGCCTGCGCAACGCCCGAAAAGCTAGTTTACGATCACAGTTTACGATCAAACGCCTACAGTATTCGCCTTAACTAGTTAATGTTAAATGTCTAACGCATTTATGTCAGTCATTTTGTAATAAATTAATAAAACTTACCTTAATATTTTGTTGGCCTGGGTCGGAGTAAAATTCCTCTTTGACCCTCTTTTTGAGTGGAATGGCATTGTATTCGACCTTCTGCTGCCATATAAGTCTGTTGTTGTGACCCGTGCCCACTAAAAGGTCTTTGCATTCGGCGACACACACCAATGCTAACAGGCACACAGCGAAAACTAAAGCTAACTTCATTTTAAATGTACTAAAAACTATTTGATATTTAAAAAAGGTATCCTACAGGCGACGTTTTGACCAATGGCCAGTCAGATACGCACTGAGTTGTTGTAATTTTATCGCTCTGATTTAAACTGGTTTACCTTAGTAAGTATGAGCGACCGGAAAGAATAATTTAGTTTAACGCATTGACAAGTACATAGATCTCGCTGGTTTAACGCGAGTATGTAGTGTGGCTACTAGTAGTTCCTATGACTTTGCCTTAGCGATATTTTACCTTTTCTTAATCTATTTTTATATTTTGTCATTACATTATTCATTATGTACCTAATACTGTAAAATAAGCTAAAGTTAAAAATTGTTATAATTAAAAACGTGTTTTTTTTAGCGTTTTTAACTCGATCTTTATAATGGCATTGACTAGATAATTAAAATTTTCACCAATTATGTATAACAATAACAAAAAATAATAAAAATAAGATAAGGGGGTCGCGTCATAGTTTTTTCAGCGTTTTAAAACTTTGTACGGAGGTATGGAACCCTTCATGTACTAGTCCGACTCGTACTTCACCGGTGTTTTTTTAATACTGCTGCTTTTTTAATATTCTTAAAAGCAACATTAATAAAAATCCTAACTAATATCATAAATGCGAAAGTGAGTTTGTATATTTGTTTGTTTGTTTGTTTATTTGTTTGTTTGTTACCTCTTCACGCTTTATCTACTGAACCAATCTTCTTGAAAATTCGCATACACATAGTTAGGAGTACAGAGACGGACATAGGGTACCTTTCATCCCGGAAAAAAGGTAATGTTCGCGTGGGATACGCGAACGAAGCTGCGGGCGAAAGCTAGTAATATATATACTCGTATAAACGCTACGAATAATAACGATATAAACGAGACCCAACAGTGATACCAGTAAATTAAATAAGTACCAGTAATCTTTCTCGACTCAAGTAACCCTTGATAGATGTGTCTATCTAAGTACTTTTTTACGAATATAAAAAGGTTACAAACGGTTTCTTCAGAGAAATCTTGCGCTGCAAGGGTCGAATGGATAAAAAGGTATTCAAGGGTTTCCTATTCACTTTGTATTCATTTTTAAAGGAAGTCGAATATATCTTCTAGGCGCCATTCATTTATTACGTAAGCTGTTTTAGAGGAGGGAGGGGGTCAAGTATGTTTTATTTTCTTACAAGGGAGTCCTGATAGTTCTTACGTAAGAGATCACACAAATGCGCAAAATTAATTTAAGATTATATTTTGTAAAAGCACGCGCATCCGCACGATGGCTGAGTTAAAGTCGTATATAACAATATATTAAACTATAACATAAGTTGATTATTTATTACCTAAATAATAACATTTATAGTGCCTACATACGTTCCAAAAAAAATAAGTTTTTTTTTTTTAAATACAAACTACTTTTACTCATTTTTTCCTTTAGATTCTTACGTAATAAATATTAAACAGTGGGTGGTGGGGGAATGGGTCGGCCGATTGACAACTGGCAAAAATCGTCTTACGTAATAAATGAATGGCGCCCTACAGGTTCAAACATAGTTTTTTTCAAAGCGCAATTATTTGTGGCTTTTCTCAATGATACCTTTTCCTTAATTCCCTAAATAAGACATGAATGGAAATAAAAATTCGGCCTCGAGAACCTCCCATTGATCAGTACGCCCCTTTATTGGTAAGGTAAGGTTACCGTTTTCCACATCTACTTACTTTTTTTCATCTTTTTTTTATTTTCGGCTACTACCGCTAGATATGCTAATGAATAGCATTGCATGGTAGTTAAAAATAGTTTATAAGTAGGAAATATGTTGAATCAACTGTCTTATCTGTTTTTCTTTTCCTAAAGGTTGACAGAGAGAGAATGCTTTAGCACCTAGCTAGTCTACCTATTGCAGCTTTAGGCTCAATAAAAGTTTAAATAAAAAAAATAAGCATTTAAGGATTAAAACCACATTCATGCATGTAACCTCAATAAACATCCCCTCAACATCGCCATCACTTTTAACAATAGAACAAATAAATTAAGGCCCATTTAGATGGTGCAAGTTTATTACCTATTGCATACAATTTTATAGAAGCAACAAATGTCTTGCGTGTCTAAACAACACGTACCATTCTTGAATCTTTTATGATAGTCTTATCCAATCGTTCATTTTGGATATCCTTGGGGGAGGCCTATGTTCAGCAGTGTACTTACTTCCTGCGGCTAATATGATCAATAACCAACAATACATCTTGATATCTATAACTTGATGGTTTATGCAGAGAGCAAAAATTTTATTCCAATCAAATTCCAATATAACCAAGGTTTTTGCTGAAAATAGTTTTTCAAATGCCTTGCAGTTCACTATAATAGAGGTATATGTTGTGTTTTCCTTACAAGGACCTTCATCTAGAGACATGAGGAAAACATAATCGAGGAAATATGTTAGTATGATTCGTAGTCATGTCAGCATACTTGGTTGTGAACTCATGGTACAGACATGATTCTTCATCACATCAATCATTTCGAGCATAATTATGCTACTTATTGACGGAGCGAGCGAAGCGAGTGAGGGCTATAATTCAAGTTGGGGCGAAAACACATTGTTTGTATGTATGTTTGTTCCGCGATAACTGCTGAACCGATGGTCCGATTTTGATGAAATTTGGTAAGCATGTAGGAAATATCAAAAGAATTTTTAAGTTCGTTGCGCATCAAAATCGGTTCAGTTGTTTTTGAAATATTAATAAAAATCGCGAGGTCTAAGTTCGTGGCGAACTACTAGTTTAAATGAATTAAAGTATTTCATGTTTATTTAAAGCAACGAAAAATAAAAATATACATACTAGTAGTTCGCCGCGAACTTACACCTCGCGATTTTTTACTATTTTTTTTTAATATTTCAAAAACTACTGAACCGATTTTAATGCCCATCGAACTTGAAAATTCTATTGATATTTCCTACATGCCTACCAAATTTCATAAAAATCTGATCATCGGTTCGGCAGTTATCGCGGTACAAACATACAAACATACATACATACATACAAACAATGTGTTTTCGCCCCCAACTCGATTTAGACTAATCCTAACCTAAACTCCTCTTTATATCTTGACTATAATTGGCAGTGACTTTAAAAATTCTACATCACATCTCTCAATGTTTGCAACATTCATGTGCAAATTCCCGGGTATACACGCTGTTCTTATCTAGAAGACCTTGCTAAAACCAGAGTAATTTATCAACCTCATATCCACTCCCTGGATTAGTGCTCGTGCGTTATGACCACAAGCAAACATAATTTCAGTTCAATATTTTATCACTTTCGTCTAACTGATTTGAATACTATCTCATACAATAATTATGTCCCATTCTGAACCGACTCTCAATTCAGTTTTTCACCTATTACTTAGCCAGGAAAAAGTTAAAAAGGTCTTTCTAGCCATCAAAACAAGGGCAGTGGGTATTGAGTATTCTCGACATAATTACTCCTCGTCAATTTCTCCCTTACTTACCTCATCACAATTTCCATCTCTTTGGCGGAAAGCCTATATATGCCTTCTACCTAAAGTTCCAAATCCTTCTAGTCCCAAACAGTTGCCTATTATTTACTTGGACAAAAGCGGGAGACTGGAGTATATGTAAACAATCTTGACATGTCTTTTTATTGGAATACTAGCGGCCCGCCCCGGCTTCGCACGGGTATGTATTATACATCTAAACCTTTCTCATGAATCACTTTATCTATTAAAAAAAACCGCATCAAAATCCGTTGCGTCGTTTTAAAGATCTAAGCATACATAGGGACAGACAGTGGAAAGAGACTTTGTTTCATACTATGTAGTGATACACTTTACAAATTAATATCTTTACGCATTACAAATTAATTATGTTATTTATTAATTATAAAATAATTAATTTGTAATTTTAATACCTAACCAAATGGAGTATAAGTCAAAAAATTATAGCAATCAGTGGAATAAAATGAAACTAAGCCAAAGTAACTTATATATTTATTTTAACTATTAACGTATACAACGTGGAAGGTACATACCCGTAATAAATCGAACCACGATCTATACTAGATTATTTTACTTAGTATAATGATAATAAAATAACAGCCAAAAACAAATCACAAAATTCATTTTATTCAATTCAAAAAATTCTTATTTTATTTCTTGACTATTATTTAAATTTCATTATACTTTAGTTATATAGTATTAGCCCGTGGTTCGATTTATTATGGGTATGTCCCTTACACGTTGTATATTTGCTTACAGAAACAATATACAAGACGAATTTTTTGTTCCAATAGCTACAAAATAAACAGACTACGCAAACTATTAGGTCATATTACCATTTGCTTTGACTTTGTTAATTACGCGTATATTTCCACTTGGTAGTTCAGTCCAGAACCTCTATCGCTCTTGAACCTGAGGTTGACGTAGGAGAACCCCACGCCTCCAGCCGTGATGGTTGCTGATGAGTCAGTGTGGTCCATATCCCGAGCGATAATGCCCTGAAATACATAAATATATTTTAGGCAAGAGAGTGAACAGTTAGATTAATTTGTATATGATAATTTAAATTACTAAATCGACTGCCTCCGTGGTCCAGTGATCAAGGCGTTTTTCTTGTGATCCGGAGGTCGTGGGTTCAAATCTCATTGGAAAGCATACTTTGTGAAAGGTTGTTTCCAGTCTGGTAAGGATAGGCTTTAATCATTGATTACTCAAAAATAAAGATGATTCCGTGATTCGGACGACGGCATGCAAAGCTGTGGATCCTAAACGCCATCTAGCGTTTGTTTTAACCTATCCTAACTGACCCTGAGATCAGAAGCGTTACCGCTGAGGATGCAACCGGAAATACGCTCGGATGATGGCGATGATTTTATGAACCTAGTAAAAGGAAAATATCGATTGTGATCTGTTTTTCTGTCTAGACATACAAAACATAGGTACGGCCTTAACTAACCTAAATAATATTGAAATATGTCTTGTTTTTTTTACTCTTATTCTTTTATTTATATTCAATGCTGATAAAAATTAAAGACTAAGAGTGTCGGTGTCGAATGGTCGCAAATGCAAGTAGTCTACTTGTTTCAAGACCCGATGGCATCAATTGATGCGGAAATGCATTGTTTATCTATTGCGTCTGGTATTTGGGGTCTTGAAGGAACTCGACGGAACTCGTTTAATTAGCAAAGCGTCTCAGGTGCAAGTAGTCTCAAATGTTATTTTGACTAAATTGCGGGTAGTCCCCCATGTTATTAAGTCTACTGCTGCAAGTGGTCTAAATATCAATACATACAAAATGCAATTCTGTTGATGACCTAGGTACTTTAAAAAACTTGAAAAGTATAGAAAACATGATAATCTTAGATGATAATGATCTTAGTAAAATTACACGTTCGAAATTTTATTTTTTTACCTTCTAATATTATTTTTGAACTAATAACTACTTACGATATTAACCAAAAAATAACAAATAAACAGTGTTATGGAGTTAAACATTTAGTACCTATATTCATTATATATTAAGATCATCTTCCTTTCATATCGGAATTAAATTTAAGGAAAAATAACGTGTCTAGAAAAATCCTTGACTGCCAGCATTATTTATATTATTAATGAACTGACCTTTATTATCTGCTGGCCAGGATCAGAGAAGAACTCCTCTTTGACCCTCTTCTTAAGCGGAATTGAATTATATTCGACCTTTTGTTGAAATATGAGTCTATTACTCAGATTTGTGCCCACGATGAGGTCTTTGCTTTCAACATACACGAATGCCAAAAGGCAAACCGCTAACACTGACACCAGCCTCATAGCAACGTGATTAAAATTTGTTACTGGTTTTTGATCCGAACTGACCGCGCTCTCGGTCTGCCGTCGGTATGATACTGCGTTTGTCAAGACAAGACTGGCTAAGGGGCTACCGACAAGCTAACCTGTTTACTTTTGCGAATGAGTGACCGGAAAGAACGTGTTAATGTGTGATGGACGTGATGGTATACAAGTGACTGTAATCTCGCACCCGTTTGCCCCCTGTTTTCGAACCCTAGTACCTTAAATACTTTACTTTTTTTATAGGATCTATCCAAAGAATCAGGGATGTCGAAAAATATCATCTTATTTATACAAACATGTTCAGCCGACCGGACCATTTGTTTGGGAAAATATATTTTATTTTATTTTCCAGCATTCTGATAGGAAAAGTTGTTCAGATTAACGGACGGACTCAGCCCTTCAAGTATTGTTTATCAATCTAATGGTTATCCCAAACTGCTAGTTTATTTAGGTTTATGAATGGTCGTATAGAATCTATTTTAGGAATCAGGGGACTACGCTTACAGGGAAATACGGGGCCCATCAAGGACCAGTGCTCGAAGCCGTCAAAAGCTTTTACCTACTGGGTTATTTTACTTAAGTTTATCTATGAAGCGACTAATTAAAATAGATAGTTAAACAAACTTCTAGTCACAAAGTTCGATGATTATTATGTGAGTGTCTTCATTCGAGTAAAGAGGGAATTTCGGGTTAATTTTCTTATATCTATACTAATATTATAAAGCGGAAGAGTTTGTTTGTTTGTTTGTTAACGCGCTAATCTCAGGAACGAATGCTCCGATTTGAAAAAATATTTTTTTGTTGGGTAGTCCATTTATAGAGGAAGGCTTTAGGCTATATAACATTACGTTCCGACAACCACGCGAACGAAGTCGCGGGCACAGCTAGTCTTCTAATAAAGCGACTCGTATAATAATGATCGAACCTCGCTTATAGAAGTTCGTTTGATCATCTATGTTTCTCTACACAAAATTAATACTTATTGTTTCATAGTTAAATTTATTTATATTTTCTTTTTCGTGTATGAAAGTGGCCAACAACAGTGTTAGATTTTTCAAACTGCTACCAACGCAACGGCCTCTTGTATGCCGGAATACCAGACACAATTAAGTTGAACAATGCATTTTCGTGTAGAACGCATCGGCATACGAGAGGTTAAAGCATCTGACATAGCTTGATGTCTATCATCTAATAATGAAGCCGGTAACAATGGCTTAACGTGCCTTCCGAAGCGTGTATTTAAGTAATTACCGCCCGTTTAATGAGCATAATTTATAAGCATAATATGTGAATGTCACTTTTGTCGTGAAGTTATATTTGCGAAATATGTTACGAAGCTTACGAAGTAAGGTTTTTAATTAACTTATAATTACATAACATACAGTTTATTAATTACCATCACGTCACTGCTGTATTCTGATGAACTTCGGAATTACTTCAAATATGAGCGAGAAAATATTTTCTTGTATAGGTGATTTGTTTGCTCATGTTAGGTACTAAAAGAAATACTGATTAGTTTGTTAATTAATGTAAAAAATCTATTTTTTATTAACAAATCAACGAAATTATTTTGTGTTTTTACCAAAGAGCTATTATGTAAAACTAGAGAAGACACCACATATCACTGTTTTGTCCCGTTTAATTGTAGCTATCTCCATAAACTTCACTTATTAGCTTGCTAGCTCTAAAACGCCTAGTATTTTTGACAGTTTATAAGCGATAATGATACAAAAACATGATACATAATTAAAAATGCCTTGTGTGTTAAAAACCGTAAGAATAATTCAAGGAACATGGCAAAATGAAAAGAAATAGCTTAGGTAAGTAACCAAATTTAATTGTTAAAAATGTAAAATTAAATATTTATGTTGTTCCTTTGTTTGTATTATATGTTGTGTACATGAATTTTGTAAATAAATAAATAAATATGATATAATTCACGCCGCCATATACTTTCAAAAATAGAACAGATCCAATGTTTGAGATAGCCAGTTTAAATATTCTATTATTACTAAAACAGTGTATCAACTTTTAGGTACGTCTAAATTCGAATTACAAACGGGTTTATATTGGCATAGGTACTTTATAAACAATTTTACTAAAACTAGGTACTATTTTATTCTATAATAGTAGAATAAAATAGTAGATTACAACACATTGGCACGCAGAGATATTTTTTTTCTGAAAATACCTATTTGATATTTTGGAATTATATAATCTTATTCCTTAAGTAAACATTTAAAAAAACACTTTACAGCATTTGTGTCGTAAGTTTTACAGCACGATTTAGAATATGTGCGTAATGAATGGCATTACATAAATTAAAATCAGTGTGGAAAATAGCACTTTTCAAGCTGATGTGTTGAAATAGTAGTTTTTAACATATTAGTTTGGAAACTGCTATTTTAGTAATGCCATTTATACGTTTGTAAAAAATAAAAGCGCAGCATTTCATAAAATAAATATGTTACTATGTTAGGTACTTCTTAAAATGACTGGGAGAGAACGCTTTTAGCGTTAAGTCCGCCAATTGTACCATTTTTTATTGTGGAACAATAAAGTTTTTTAAATAAATAAATAAAATGTTCGTAAGAACATTATCATTATATTTATGTAAATGAATGAAGTGCGAGTCGGACTCGTACATGAAGGGTTCCGTACAATGTTTAAAAACGCATAAGAAACACGTTTCTTGTATGACGACCTCCATTAGTTTTTAACTTTATCTTATTTTTAGTATTTGTTGTTATAGCGGCGACAGTAATACATAATCGGTGAAAATTTCAAGTGTCTAGCTATTACGGTTCAAGAGATAGAGCCCTGTGACAGACGGTCAGACATACAGACAGCGGAATCTCAGTAATAGGGTCCCGTTTGCACCCTGCGAATACGGAACCCTAAAAAGTCGTTTTCTCTCCTAAATTTCTAATAAATGGCTAACCTACTAAGTAACTACTATACACGCGGCCGTTTACCTCTCCGCGTCAGGCCGCGCCGCGCTGCCCGCCACGACATCGCTAGGGAGCGGTGACATTCAAATGGGAGATTTTTGGTATGCATTTTTCGCCGGATATCTTTGGTTTTCATTATGAAACAGGATACATATGACAGAATACATATTTTTTAGTTCACTAAAAGAATACTTTTCTTGAATATAGCTACGAGGCTTAAAATTAGTAAGATCTTGTATGAAAATTATAATGTTTATTTTAGAGTATGGCCTAAAATTTTGAGTTATGTTGTGGATTCGTCGTGGATAACATTTTTTACAGGTAGCTACACGTCTGTAATACCATCTATTATACCCCACAGACAACACGGTATCTAATAGAACAATGTAAATAAATCGTACATAGCATAATAAACTTTATGTCAATCGTATAATGTTCAAACTAAACTTCCGGCGTCTTCCAGCGACTTCGCGAGAATTTGCCGCTTGACGCGCGACGACTTATTGAGCTCAAATTTAGTTTGATCATTATACGATTGACATAAAGGTCATTATGCAATGTACGACTTCAGCGAATTGGTGCGACTCTGTTGCAATGTAAATTAAGCCTAAAATGTATACTGCCCGCGAACAACGAGCAAACCTGCAGGCCAGCATAATTGCTCTCACTGACAACGCTCTTCCTTCCCTCTCAATATCGACATCATCTTTGAGGTCGGATAATTACAATTATTTTTTTACCATTACTATACAATTCAAATGGATTTACGGCCCTGGATACTCTTGCCTTATCCCACGTACCAGCAAGTGCAAGCCAATAAGTTGCGCAAGTATACGGCTTCGTGAGAGCCGTAGGTATATGTTTGCGCCTTTCGTCGTAGAGACCTTGGGGGCTTAGAGGTCCGAAAGCCGTAGCCGGTCAGTTGTACATAGAGATTTGGAGATCTAAGGGGCACAGACTTCGGCTGGAGGTTTAGACTATACATTCAACACGGCAATGCCACCAGCCTCTTGCGTACTCTACCCTGCGAGCGTAGTGTTATTTAAGTACCTACTAGATACTTATCTAGTTAGTTAAGTTTCATATTCATAGTTATACTTGGGTTTAATTATAGTTGAATAATGTTATTTATTCTTGTACGTAGATAAACTGAAATAAAAAGACTGCTGCAACACATCCCAGGAATTTCCGAAACTCAATTTCATAAAATAACTCTCTCAAAGTTAGTAAATCTTATCTGGGGCGAATTCCGCAACGCCAGCTGGCTTTTTAAGTATAATTTATTTCCTACAAAGGAGCACAGTGTGCCAAAGCCAAGAGCGCCTGTACACATTAACGCGCCATAGCTCATGAAAAATCGCTTAGAAGCGAAGCGCCTTGTTTGCGGTCCCCAATATTACATGTGCGCCGTGCCGTTCCGTTTACGCTCACCCTTTTTAGGATTCCGTTTTCAAATTGTTACGGAAAAAATACATTCAGTAATTAAACTTTCTCTTTTTCTGTGTGGATTATTTTAGCATATTTTTCAAGCTGTCAACTCTCTAACAGAGACCGACCGCGCTTTCCAAAGCGCGGAGGAGCTTTAAATTGTCCTTGACAGGCGCACCGCCCAACCACCCATATCCTACCAGAACTTAATGTGCCTGCATTAAAAGTAACATGACTAAATCACGCGCACAGCTGCTAAACCTTTGGGTAAAATACCTATGAGTAATTGAACTTGTCTACCACCCACTTAACCTTGAAAGGTCATAAGGTCATATAATGTATCACTTTAATTAAATTGTGCAACAAGGTTTTTGCCGTAATAAACTAAAATCTGTTTATTACTTAACTCAGTATGTAAAACAAGAATCCGGTAGTATAATATGCCTAACAGCTCTAAATTTTATGATATCTTACTGACTGATGTAGAAACCTAGCTTGTGCATGGAACTCAGCTGGAATATCTAAATTATGAGAGTACACTTTTATAATATGTATTTTTATTTTTTTTTATGTTATAGGGCGGCAAACGAACAAGCGGGTCACCTGATGGTAAGTGATCACCACTGTCCAGGTATTGGGTCGAACAATTCTTCAGAGCATTCCCCATTATAAATGCGATAAAAAAATGCACAAGGATGCAACATCCCTACGTAAAGCCAGAGGATCGAGTCAGCCGACTAGAGTAGAGTCTCATCGTCGATTAGTACTCTTTATTTTATAAATGGGTATGTACCGAAAAAAAAGTAATAAAAACTCCCATGGTCGTGCCAAGTAGTACAACACGCCTAAACCTCCGTGTCACCACCGCTTCACTCGTAGTTAGTTTATAATTGTTTGACAGTAAACGTTGTGATAACTCAGTCATTACGTATGCACATTCGTTAGCCAGATTTAGCTATTTGCATAATGCTTTAACTTGTCACGTAACGGCTACTGAGCTTAAATTGCATTCAGAGCGGAATGCTCCGCAGCCAGTAAACGCATACCAGCTCCGGAAACCGAAATTACAATTATTCGTGAATAATTGCGATCGTGTATCATAGTGCCAGTACAGCTTGATTGTAGCTTTGGAAGCACCAGTCTACCATCAAGTTATCGTCAAACAAACATAAAAACATACAATCATCTTGGATCCTTTTTTTTAAGACTAAATATTCAATATACTTCTTCGTCATCCGAGCGTATAACCACAGGTATAACCTCAGCGGTAACGCTTCAGAGCCCGGGGTCCGCTACACCGATTTGAGCGACTGCCGTCTGACCTCCGCAACCCAGAGTAGACCAGAACCAATCCTAGGATAGGTTAAACAAACGGTATATGGTGTTTGAGACCCACGCCTTTGCGTGCCTTCCGAAGCACGGAATCAACTTTCTTTTTGGATAATCAGGTGATTCAAGCCTGCAATATCCTAACCAGACTGGAAACAACTTTTCACAAAGTATGATTCCCAATGGGATTTGATCCTACGACCACTCACTTGATAATCACAAGGCACACGCCTTAACCGCTGGACCACGGAGGCAGTCCACCATTTAGTAGTTGTAAGTAATCAATATTACTTGTTTCTGTTAATTGAATTTGGCATTCGTTTGCAAGCTATAAGATAGACAAAGTGGAAGGGACATACCTGTAATAAATCAAACCACGGGTATAGTATAATAGATCACTAAAGTATAATGAAATTAAAATAACAGTAAAAATACCAAAAAGAAAACGAAATTCCCATACAAATCGCCCGAGAAGCCGCTCACTGTTGTATGAAAATGCCGAAATTTATTTAAATTGTCAAAAATAATAAAAATTTACCAGATTCTAGCAAAGAGCTAATTTGTAAAACTAGATGAGACACCTCATATCACTGTTTTGTTCCGATCAATTGTAGCTATCTCCATAAACTTCACTTAGTCGCTTGCTAGCTCTTTTATCGACAGTTTATAAGCGAACGCCTAAGTGTGTGTTACAATACAGTTAGAACAATTCGAGGAGCACGGCAAAGAGTAAAAAAACGACGGGTTGCACTCCGGGAGTTCCGGTAGAAGTGTAAACTTGAATATTAACGTTGTGCATTTTTGATATTTTGGAATGGTTAGGGAATAATTTTGCACGAATTGCTTTAATTATCAGTATAAAAGTACTATCATTTATGTGGTAGAATACAATATTTATTTATTGCGCTATCGTACACAAACATGACAATTTATATTACATTAAAAAGTTTATCTCTCAGCTAAACGAAACAGCAGGCGCAGGCATACATTTTCGCCGCGGGGTAGAAAGATAGGGGATACTTCCTCTCCTACGCCGCGCCGGCTGTCTACTCTCCATCCGTCTTACGAATTTTCGATCAGGACACGTGTCCTGACGCGAGTTTAACATTTTTTACCCATTACAAAAAAAGTGCACAACGCCGCTAAAGAAGTTTTCACTTCAAAAATAACTTTCCAGCGGTAAGTAACTAGATTTCATTGTTTGAAAATGAAATACGTATGATAAAATTCACGCCGCCATTTATTCAAATATAGAACAGGGGCCAATGTTTGAGATAGCTGGTCTATTTGTTAATGGCGGCCAGGCATAACATTGCATGGGTGTTCTTTATGCATGTAAAGCTTTTCGAAAAAATGTCCTAAATTCTAAAAACCGCATCAAAGTCGGTCTAGTAGTTTCATAGTTTATCTGAAGCTACATATATATATATATAATTTTTGAACAAGCACAGACAGACCTTATTTTATCGTCAAGATGTAGTAAGTAGGTATGGCGAATTTCTATAATATTTTTCCTCTGTTAATTTGAGTCGTGGAATAATGAACTAATTTAATTTAATTAAGTAAAATTGGTTACAATACCAACGACTTTTCAATTAATTACTTGAAACGCTGGTCGCTGCCTCCGCTAGACGTGCATATCTTTCTTTTATCTTCTATATCAGATTAACTTGTCACTGCCTTGAATAAAAACGACAAATCACATGAACAATCATGCGTAAAATGCAATCCAATTTGCTGTCAAAAAGGTAGCGTTCGAAGAGAAAAAGGAAAAAATCAAATTGTTTTCACGAGGATATCAAATCGTCGATGTTTAAGCAAGAATTTAGGTCACGTCTCTTGGATTACGGCTTATTTCCTGCGTCTCTTTTTCTTCGTTTGACGCTAATCCCGGGGGGTTGCAGAGATTCGACCTCGGCTGAGAAACGTTCGCCTTTTCATAAGTACATTAGTACCAAGGACTTACTTTTGAAAGAAGCGTACTTAAATGTAACGTACACAATTATGTACATTTAAATTGTACTCGTACATGCTGCCCTTAATTTTTAGGGGTCCAGCACTGATCCCATTTAAAACAAATTATTTGAAAGTAAAGTGAGATATCATTAAAAATTTTGTACCACATACGGATCTAGATAACCCTTCAAACTAGTTTACAGTCACATAATTATTATATATGTTTTGACATTTCAAATGCTAATTAAGCCCTTTCCTTTGATCACACGGTATAATCAGATATATTTTATCTTTTAGTTTACTACTTTAAGGCCTATAGACGGTGCCATATTGAATTTAGTGTGACGTCGCATAGCCTATATCCAGCGGACTGCCAAGGCTTTTCCAGCTTCTCATTTGTCCCAAGGTACCATGGATTATTTATTTCCTCCTAAGGTGCCATTTGACATGGAAACTACACCACCGACAAGAACGTAGTTCTTAAATTATAGATGGATAGAAGGTGCCATTTTTAGCCTTGGTATTAATTCTGTTACATCCAGCCTCAATTTCTTCCCTTAACGCTCGGTATCAGGATGACGGAATATGAGAAGGGAACGCGGCAACGGTAGGTGCAGACTTACATGTTCTTATTTCCCGTTTTAATGAGATAACTTATTCTACCCGTTTGGTTCCGGGTTAGAATAGGACTACTCCATCTCTTCCTGTTGATGTCGTAAGAGGCGACTAAAGGACTAAACACAAACATCTCGTGCTCGTACAATTGCATTCCCACGGAGAGTTGACGTCAGGCAGGCGGCCAAATTATTTAAACTGTTCCGGCTATTTCTTCTTGCAAAATGCAAGGTCTTTGGCATCCTTGGGTGACCATTGACATGCATGTTATATTTAGAGAAAAAAAAGCGGGAAAGCGCACCCCGGGCTCCAAAGCAGAATGAGAGAAGCGCTTAGACGAAGAAGAATGAGATAACTTAGTCATAAATTCACTGGGAAGCATACTTTGTAAAAAGTTGTTTACAGTCTGGTTAGGATATTGCAGGCTTAAATCACCTGATTATCCGAAAAGAAAGATGATTCCGTGCTTCGGAAGGCACGAAAATCTGTGGGTCCCGAACGCCATCTAGCGTTTGTTTAAACCTATCCTAGAATTGATTCTGGTCTACCCTTTGGGTTGCGGTGGTCAGATGGCAGTCGCTCTGTGAAAAAACCAGTATTCTCGTCAAATCACATAGGTTAGGTAGCGGACCCCGGGCTCTGAAGCATTACCGCTGGGATGCCGGGAATGAGCTCGGATGATATATATATATATATATATATAACGTAGTCATAAATTCGATATAAAGCGATTTATTTATTAACTCTCGCGACTCTGTAACAGGACAACGTAGTGATGAAATTTTAACGATTTTCCAAGAACTTGCTCCTGGAACACAATTGATGGATAATCAACCCTTGTGTGTGCTAAGTACGCTACTTCTAGATGAGTCAATTTTTAACTTTATAAGCGAACAAATAGAAAAGTTTAAGAGAAAATCTGCCGCCGATTCATTTTTTGAAATGAATGCACATTGGCATCATTTATAGTTAAGTGCTGTAGTATGGTTCCTAAATGTATGCATGTTTTACGGTGCTATATCTCATTAATAAATATATACGGACAAAATCACACAGATTGAGCTAGCCCAAAGTATGTTCGAGACTTATGTTATGGGATGCTAACTCAACGAAACTACATTTTATAACATAAATAAATATCACGCCCCAGGCCAATCTGAAAAAGATCATTTCCCATCTTGTCCTGACCAAGGATCGAACCCGGGACCTCCAGTGTGACAGCCTGGCATGATAAACACTAGGCCACAGAGAAGCATCAGTACCATTTAGCGACATTAGATGAGCTAATTCGGGTGTCTTTAATAAAGATTTTAAATTGCCAGATAACCAGGTTCGGAAGCATCGGTGTGCGTATCTTCAGTGGCTCTTCCTGTTTTCCTATCTTCATCCACGCTTTGCGGTAGTCTTCTTGGCCAAATTATAGGTTCAGGTGAGGTATAGGGCGTGATTGAGGCAAGGGAGGCTTAGCGGTCCCACTGTAGTTGATTTGCGATGTAACTTTTGTTTCCAAAAACAGTGGGATAGCCAGAGGGCTACCCCACAAAGAGTTGTGAGGGTGTCCAAAAGAGAGCGATCGACCAAAGTTGTTTAGTATCAATCATAGTCTGAATTCACTCTTAAAATAGTATCAGTCAGTATATTCTGTTAGACCCTACTGTATATGCACTGTATAGCACGATGACTCACACCACGGTTTATTTTGTATACTCTTTAATCTAAAATCTAAATTTTTTTTTTTTATGCATTTAATATCGCTTTCTTAGACGTTATTAACGTCTAAAAATATTCTGAAACTATTTTAGGGTCCATGATACTGAACAACTGTCCTGAAGGTACATATACAAGAATATGAAAAATTATTCCATACAAGTTGACCGATCAGCTTATCCACGTTTCTATTTGTTTTCATATTTTGATATACATCGTGTAAATTCAATAACGCAAAACCTCTCAGATGGTACCTCAGCCCATAAACTGAACAACTTTTGTTTCTTTGTCTTTTCAACCACTTTTACGAAACTAAAACAAAAATAATTTTAATTCGATCGAGAAAATTAGTATGAAAATCCGATTTTTTTTGTTTCGTGAAAGTTGTTGCACAAAAATTCTTCAGTTTCATAGGCTGAGGTACCATCTGAGAGGTTTTGCGTTATTTAATTATTACGATGTATATCAAAATATGAAAACAAATAGAAAATCGGATAAGCTGATCGGCCAACTTGTATGGAATAATTTTTCATATTCTGGTATATATGTTCCTTGAGGAAAGTTGTTCAGTTTTAAAACTGGATTCTATAAATATATTTTGTTAGACTCTATTTACATTTATATTACATATTAATTAATTGTTAAACAAGGTCGCTACTGCGTTGATACATGGAAATTAATGCGAATGCGTGATTTATTTAGTTAGGTACCTACCTTAGAAGAAACGCTATCAGGAAATCAAAACCTTAATCTTTGTTCGTCAGGATCAAACACCTTTAGATCTTGCGTATACTCGTAATAATAATCTAAGGGTCCACCCTCGAAATCTAAATTTAATTATACTGTGCCCAACCTGTCGGGTTGTTTCGTTTTAATCTAAGGACAAACAAGTTTGATCGTTTACAGAGACTTTCTCCCCAATTCGACGCAGTATCTGATAGATTTTATATTAATACTAGCCGTCTATATTGTCCGCATAGACAAAGGGGCAGTTTTTTGACAATCGAACGGGATACAGATTATCACGTTTTTATCCTCGGTGTATACATCTATACTTCTATACTAATATTATAAAGAGGAAAGATTTGTACCTATTTTTGTATGTTTGTATGTTTGTAATGAATAGGCTCAAAAAGTACTGGGCCGATTTAAAAAATTCTTTCACCGTTGGAAAGCTACACTATTCCCGAGTGACATAGGCTATGTGTGTACCATGGGCGAAGCCGGGGTGGACTGCTAGTTATATATAATCTTCTGTAACGATGCTGCATGCATTATGTTCAAACCTCCTTTCTTCATCTCATCCTGTCCGTTTTTAGGGTTACGTACCCGAAGGGTGCAAATGGGACCCTATTACTGAAACTCCGTTGTCTGTCCGTCTGTCACAGGGCTCTATCTCTTGAACCGTAATAGCTAGACACCTGAAATTTTCACCGATTATGTATTACTATGACCACTATAACAAACAATACTAAACATAAGATAAAGTAATAATTAAAGGGGGTCGTCATACAAGAAACCTGTTTCTTCAGCGTTTTAAAACATTGTACGGTGGTACGAGTCCGATTCGCACTTGCCCGTTTATTAATTCTTCATTTCATTTCAAATTCCCTTTCATTCCATTTTCAAATCATTTACTCATCCCTTTTGACTCATTCCACCATCATCTTTTACGCTGATCGCTTGCTTGATCCTATCTGCTGTACCTTAATAAATTAAATATTATTCTTTTATATGTAACAGTCGTATCAGTCGCCGGGACAGGTCGAGGTCCCACACTTCTATTATACATACATACTATCACATCTTTATCGCTATTGGGGCAGACAGAGTATTTGGGTATTGTGGCTCTAAGCAGACAGAGCTCAGGGCCGCAAGACCCAAAGGTTACTTTTATTGGTGGGCGAGAAGATGGAAAAATGAATCAAAATAGTGATGGGTTGCCAGCCGCATCGCCTATTGATATGATTCGCATTTTTGTCCATTCCTTCGATCGGCTTCTATGATCTGCGCGGGAAAAGAAGCAGCTGGTACATTCTAACTTTTTTCTTTTCTCCCATACCAGCATGGAAGAATTGGGGAATCCAAACTCACAAAGTTTGATAGAGAAGGTATTTTACTTTTTTTTTGCCGTGTGGTTTCCGGCAGATACTTAGAATAGGACCACTCCAAGTCTTCCCTTTATGTCGTATATGGCCACTTAGGAAACACAAGCAAAACATCGATAAGACTTATGGCCAGCGTAGAGAGTGTAGGCCAAATTCTCTGACTGCTCTGGCTAATATATGGCTCTGGTAGTACAGAGAGGGTCGTGCACCTGCAGTGGAGACTAAAAAAGACCTGATGAGGATGAGGAATCTTTTACTGCAAATTTTGTTCACATTCCTTTAGACACTTAGAACCAAAATATAAAAAAATGTCATATAAATACAAATGCGCGATCACCTGATCTGATTCCCAAACTTCGGTCATTATTATCTTTTCACTTGTGGCGCAAAAATAGTTTGAGAATATCACCAGTAGAGCAAAAATCGGCCACCATCAAATTGTACAGTTGGTTCGCACACGAAGGATCCCGTAACACAATGCACACAACGCTGCAAAAAATATAATATAATGTTATATACGTACGTTCCTTTAATTGTGAGGACTACCCTACGCTTTAACTTTCTCTTCAAAATAATAAGAAGGAAAAATGAAAGGGAGATAATTTAAAAGAAGACCGAGGGCACAGAATATATAAGAGTCAAACCGAGGGTGAAGCTAGGACTAAGATCCTACTAGGCATATTTATATTACGGCTTTGGAATGCATTGCCCGAGGACATCAGTCAGACAAATATCTAGTAGACATTTATACAAGAAAAAAGTGCATGATTTACTTTTTGAATCTTTCAACAATTAGGAGAATTCATCGTTTCTTTCTGATCTTTAAATATATATATGTATATATGTATGTATATAATATGTTGTATGTATAAATATAGTATATTTATTTTATACGATATTTATGTATGATCATTTAAAAGTACTTATTATTTCTAGATTGTTTCTATCTATTTTAGACGCCAACTATTCTATCTGTTTCTCTTCTCCTAAAGGTTGACAGGGAGAGAATGCTTTAGCATTAAGTCTACCTATTGTAGCTTTTGGCTCAATAAAATTAAATAAATAAATAAATATTTACTTAACTCCAGCAAGAGAAGAGCAGCACATATATAGGTGACGACATAGAGAAGTCTATGCTCAGCAGTGGACGGAAAAAGGGCTGAGATGACGAAAATGAAATAAATCACAATAACCTCATACAAATTGTTGTACAAGTACATGTCCAATTAGAGCAGGGCTTGGAGGCACTACTCTTATGTAATGACCTGAGTAGTTATGTATTTGTTTATTTATAGGTATGTTCTTAAATACATTATATTACATACACTACTTTTTTATGTAGATTTTTTTTATTATATTTTTTTTCCTTTTTTATCATTTATTAAGTAATTAGTATTTTTGTAGTTTTCGAAGTTCTAGTTTTCAGTTTAATATAAGTTTTTAGTTAGTAAAATTCTTTTTATTTAGTTTTATTCATATAAATATTTATCACGACGAAATATTCATCAATTTGGGTTGTGTTTATTTGGAGACAAAATTTAAGAAAAGGTTAAAGTGGAATAACCCAACCCGGCACGCGAACAGAATATTAACTTCGTTTCATAACTTAACCTCAATCATCATTTTAACTATCCAAGGTCTGCTTAATTACTGTTAAAACACTAGGGGACTGTTCAACTTTTAAATTTGTAAAATTCAGGTACCAAAATAGTTCTAAATCAGCGAAACTGCCACCGTATGTCATTGTGTAGAGCAGTGAGCAGCGCGCGTGGTCTGGGGGTCGCAAAGCCTTATCGGGGGGTTGTCGGCAAAAGGAAATAAATATAGTACAATAAAAACACAAATTTTTGTAAGAATTTTTAGGAGAAAGAGAAAGGTTAGGTAGTAAGTAGGACTGTGTTTGATTTTGTGCAATATTTTTACGAAACAACAATTACCACTAAAATAAAATCTTTTTCGAAAAACAGCAAGAAAATTGTTTATTAAATAAAGCAGTGTTTATTTAATAAACAATTTTTAAATTTGGAAAATTAGTATTAATAAAAGTGGGAGCGTAGTGAAGACATCTGATTAACTCTTTCGTACGCGCGAAACAGCTAATGGCAGTTACGTCACATTTCTCAGGGGGAATTTGAAATCATTGTCATCAGTTTATAGGTTTATACATACAGGGTATTTTGTACAAAGAGCTCCAATATCTCTGATTTTGTACGTTAATAATACAAAGAAGACTCCATTTTGTCCACGTGTGGGCATCGTCGCTACGTTTATCAAGATCTCCTGAGAACCTCCCATCATCAGCAAAGGTTAGTGGTTGATGATTGATTGATTTTCGTCGATAACCCGTTGTGAAATAAGTAAAAAATTGTAGTCAGTAAAGAAAACATCAAAAAATGTGTGGGCGGCCATCTTGTTTGCTGTTTTGAGTTCCGCGGGGTGCTTTAGCATTTCAGACCCCTTCGATGTTCCAGTAGGACGTTATGAAAAAAACGCTAAGTTAAAATTCTAAAATAAGTACAGACGCCATTTTGGATTCCAAAAAAAATATCAGGTTTGGATTCTGCAGTCCAAAAAGCCCTTGCATAATGAATGTCAGTCAAATCGGAAGCAGTCAACTTTTGGCGGCCATCTTGGAAATTAAAAAAAAGGTCTCAGCACTTGATGGGAGTAGCTCGGCCTACGGCTTCGCCTCGTATTCGTACGTACTATTTTGTATATCGTGTGATTCATCTGTTTAATCTATACATATTAAAACAGTAAAAATCGCGTGTCTGTACATTTAATAAATTTATCAAAAAATGAGTCTGGGCGATTAGGAAAGAGTAATTGAATACAAAAAAGATTAAAAAAACATTTGTGTCTGTCTGTCTGTATGATCACGTTAATCTTTGAAATTACGGTACGGATTTTAACGCGGTTATCAATAATAGATTAGGCTCATTTCGGAGCAACATATAGGCTTTGTTTCATCAAAGTCGAAAGTCAGGGAAAAAAGTTATCATCATTTAAAGGTTATTTTTATTACGCCGCTCGCTCGCCTGTTAAAAAAATGCGTATATACGTCGTGTTAATGAAAGAACACAAAACCTCTCAGGTGCTACCTCAGCCCATGTAACTGAACAACTTTTGTTCAACAACTTTCACGAAATAAAAAAAATAAAAAACGGATTTTCATACAAATTGACTCAATCAGCTGATCAGTTTGTATGAAAATTCAATTTTTTTTTTTAATTTTGTGGAAATTATTGAACAAAAGTTGTTTAGTTACATGGGCTGAGGTACCATTTGAGAGGTTTTGCGTTCTTTCATTAACACGACTAGATATCACTAGAAGGGTCAATTCAAAAGCTTAACTGCCCTACAAAATTAACAAAAATACAATTTTATCTAGATGTTTGTAGCCTGCAACTTTGTTCGCGTGAAATTGAGTTTATTACGAACTTCTGTTTGTGAGTAGATAAGTCGATTCCTATTTTCGCGTTACCAGATAATATAACGGGCGCTACATACCTTAGTTTCTCTGATTTTGTATGGCGTATTATTGGGATACCTTATAAATACCTACATGAACGTCATTTCACTGTCAAATCTGGAAGTACATTTGGGAAACCGGCAAGGTATAGTAGGTATACTTATAATCCACGATTATAAACACTTTTTGCTTCTCTCTACCTATATCAAGAAGAAGATTTCGCCAAAACATTTCGCCTTTGACAATTAAAATGGCGATGGCGAAAAAAAGGAGATAATGATAACCTTTTTCAAAACAGTTGAGGCGGCCTTTATCAATGATAGCTCAATCATTTGAGCCATTAGTTTTAAGTGATGTTAGGATTCTGTAGTACTTATGCCAGGTTCTTTGCCGTGAAGGAAAAAAATTTAAGACAATCTAAAGATATTTTACGCTCTTTGCGACTCTGAGCAAGAAATTGATGTAACTATCGAAAGGGTAACAATAGTCCTCTCAATTCTATTCAAGATATCGTCTTTTCAATTGGGGATTACTTATTAAATAGCCGTAGGGCATTACTATTTCCCTTCTTAACAAATTTTACTTTAAAATAACAGAAAAATATACGTACAGCGAGGTGTGCATAAACGTAATGATTGGAAACGGATCATCCTGGATGTCCCAAACGGCATTTGGAAAGACATCAAAACGATTTTCGTCAAAATCACGTCGTGTGTAACATGAAACCAGGACACAAAAAAAAGATGTTTCTGGATTTGCTGTCTAATAGTTTAGGATGTATACACAATCGCAAACAAAAAAGCCGTCAAGATCGTAGCTGGACATTAATCGTGAGGAACGTTAAATTACTTTTTTCAGGAATTCACAATTGAGAAGATCAGGTAATGCCTTCCTGGTAACCTGAACTTGGGGATCAGCTGACGAGATCAATGAAAAAAATTAAGCTTGACAACCGTGAACTTTTGACCATTCAGATGCCCAAAATGTTTCTAATGTTTTAGCGAAATTAGAGAAAAATACGGTCAGCGGTCAAGTGACTCTTACGGAAATACTTTCCAAAGTAAATTCAGGAAATTTACTCCAAAAGTGGCAGGACATGCGTACGTAGCTACGTGTCTTGAACGCTAAAAAAGGAAAGTCCAATTTGGTTTGACACCGAAATAAGACGACACTATCAGATGCCTGTCGTGTTATTTTGTGAAGTATGGATGTTTGGATTGTACCACATGAAGAAAATTCTACGTTACGTGTACGCGCTTTACTTCAAGAAATGACCAAGCCGCTGCAATAAGTGGAACTATTGTCACAAATTGTTGGGAATTAAGTGGGCAGCTTTTAAATTCATATACTGCAAGTGGTCTTCACTTAAAATTACTTTCAAACTTGGTGTACCGATAATGATTTTTAGAAATCTTTCTCCGCCTAAATTGTGCAATAGAACTCGACTTAAAGTAACTAAGTATATTACAAAGGTGGTCGACAACCGTGTGGTTCCTGGCAGAGTAGAATAGGACCACTGCAAGTCTTCCTGTGGATGTCGTAGAAGGCGACTTAGGATACACAAAAAATCTATGAGACATCTGCAACCCGTCTGGCCAGCGTGGAGAGTGTAGGCCAAATCCGCTGACTGCTCTGGCTAATATATGGCTCTGGCAGTACAGAGAGGGTCGTGCTTCTGCAGTGGAGACTAAAAAGGGAACGCCATCGAAGCAGCGATTCTCAAGGGATTGAGTTCAGACGAAACTGTGTTTATACGACAAATTAATACACCACTGATCCCCAACAATGTTCAATCCCAGTTATGCACACAATTTTCTATACTCGTAGCAGCTTACATCGCGACAATCGTAAAATGTCCCAGATCGATCTAAGTCTAAATGTTTTTGGGCAGTTGTACGTTGCCTGCTTACGGGTAATAAGTAATGCTGTATGTAATCTATATACAGGTGGGTATGAGACCAAGCAACAATAAAAAGTATTAATGTCACGTTATTTTTGTCGTCGTGATATATACGAATAATGTATGATGCCGTGTGGTTCTCGGCAGAGTAGAATAGAACCACTCCAAGTCTTCCCGTCGATGTCATAGAAGGCGATTTAGGAAACACAAGCTAAACAAAGCTTATAAACATCATGAAACCTCCCCAACCCGTCTGGCCAGCGTGGAGAGTGTAGGCCAAATCCTTTGACTGCTTTGGCCAAGTATGGCTCTACAGACAGACAGTGGAGACTAAAAAAAAATCTGATGATGTTACTCAGAGAGCGAATTCGGAATTAAATAGTTGCATAAGTCGAACTCTACATTATGACTCCCTTAATTAATTACACACTAAGTAACTAAATTTTTCAATTCGCACAATAAAACTGAATTTTAAATTTTTAAAAATATAAAAAGAAAACACGCGGACGAAGTCGCGGGCACCAGCTAGTTATTAATAAATATATTAATTGCATTATTAGTTCATGATTGGTTTGTTAAGGCCGTACCGTTACAGTTTAAAGTGAGAACGTTAAGCTTTACTACGCACATTTGCGAAAAACTGCCACTTTTGACGAATGTGCGTAGTAAGCTTAACGTTCTAATTATAAACTGTAAACAGTAGTTCATAAAATACTTTGAAGGGTTATCTAGGACTTGGTAGTAGCAAAATTTTAAATGATGTCTCCGTTTTCTTTGAAATGATTTATTTTAAATGGGGGCAGCACTGAACCCCGAAAAATTCAGGTACGGCCTTAAGTTAAAAAATGCATTTTGTTCAGGTAATTCAATCGCCCACAGTGACAACACTCCCAACTGATGACGTCTTCTTGGGCTAATCAAGTGACCAGCTGTCACGGAAAGAGTTAACTTATTTTATTATACCATTCTCTGTATAATCTTATTTTCTTTTCATTCGCATCACGTCAACACTTAGCGAATGAAATTGCATTTTAAGGATGCTATCAGCAGCTAAATCTATAAAATTTTCTTTTATAAAGTGGCAACTCTGCAAAGTTAGGCCTGCGCAAGCTGGCGTCCAAGTCAACGTACTAACAAAGTACAAACAATCAAAGGAAGAAGAAGAAGAAAACAAGAAGGAACCTACTAACTTTCAAAACTCTTGGCTTCTTGTCTGCAAGAAGGGTAGGTCCTAATAATGAATATCAATATTTTATTTGACTTCAGGCTTCAATGAAACATAGTTCAAATATTGCTCTTAGCTAAACTTAATCTATTGTTAAAAACCGCGATATCCATCTAGAAGTTTTAAATATATATCGGAGGAAGTGTCAAGTCGTCTTTATTGCTGTTTAAATAGCGTTTAATGTTAAAAGTTGATTGTCTTTAATTTAAATATTTTATAGAACCTTAATTTTATTTTATTTGATTTCTGAAATGGTTTACTTTGTGCAAAATCCAACCAATTTATCAAAAGTTATGATTTTTGCAATTTACGTCAAAGCCAATCAGAGCAGAGGGCCAGCCTGAGGGGCCAGCCCAGAGTGGGTTCGGACGCCATCTTGCCTTTTTTTGGTGGTGAGCGTCGTTTGTTTTGGTGTAGCGTATTTAAATGATAATGATGGATCGAGGTGGATCCTGGAGATATTTGGTATTTGAAAAATTTAGATCGATGTCCTGGACTCACTGCTCAGATTTCATGCAATGGCTTTAAAATTATAAAATACATGCCAAACAACTACGGGTTTCGTGAATTAGCGGTTTATACCATCCAACTGCGACATATATATAACATACAGACAGATTTTTTTTTACCTACTAATTTTTGGTAATTTCATTAAATGTGTAAAACAGACACGTGATTTGACTTGTTTTTAACCACCAGCCAAATTGTTCAGTCCATGATACGAGTACTGAGTGACTTCGAAAAAAAATACAAAAAAAAATTCAGCCGAGCGGATTTTCTATGAGATGACGAAAATTTCTTTTATTTAACAAATCATTTTAACGAAAAGTTCAGTGTTATGGACTGAACTAGCAACAAAAATTTGTCTGGTGGTTAAAAAGTGATCATGTATGATATCATCATAACCATCACCTGAGCATATTCCCGGTTGCATCCTCAGCGGTAACGCTTCAGACACCGGGGTCCGCTACCTATCCTAAGGTGATTTGACGAGGTTACAGGTTTTTACACATAACGACTGTCGTCTGACCTCTGCAACCCAAAGGATATAAGTAATATTGATAACTAACAAAAAACACCTATGAAAAGTCTCTGCAATACAATAATCTTCTAATTTATAACGAAACTTATTAAACAAAGCGCGGTACCTACGTAATTGAGTTAAACGGTAAAGTACAGCCATTTACATTAACCACTTTTGTGAAACAAATTGAAGCTACGCTCCCGGGCACTTTAGCTGGGAACATAACATTATTTCGTTTAACATTTTTTTGCAGGAATCAAGTCTACCTGAATACTTAATTGAACGAGCGTGCTAATTTATCCGAGTGTAAGTAGACTATCAGGCGTTTGTATTATGTAATACTAGCTATTGCCCGCGGCGTAGCTCACGTGGTTCGCCCGCCTTACATTTTCCTGGAATAAAAGTATCCTTTGTTAACCCAAATTCACGGAATGGAGTGATGTGATTACCTGGATTAACATCCAGGAAATCACATCACTCAATTCCGTGAAAACGGAACAAACATTCGCATTTATAATCTATTTATCTATATTTAAGAGCTATGCTCTAATCGGTGGAGTATGAATTTTCTTTCATTTGCCTCTCTCATGTGCCAACTATTTTATTCTGCTGTACGATACGACGTTCACCTTCTCCTTTATCTGTTTCATGTACGAGTAGCTATGCCTCGGTCTTCCTGGTCCTCTTTTCCCTTTTATCTTTCCTTCAATGATAGTCTTGATGAAGTCGTCGTGTCGTAGCATATTTTCTCGTCTTTTCTCTATTGTATCCAGAATGCACCTTTTCTCTCCTACTCTTTTCAGGATTCAGTAATTTTTTCAACCCAGCTTATCCGTTCCATCCTACGCCAGCACCACATTTCAAAGTATTTATAATATTAGTAAGGTATTAGTAATTTATTTCTTAATTGTTATTAAATATAATTTTAATAATTTACAAATATTAAATCCGCAACATGCTTCGTCAAAATTCTTAATCTAAGCTATGAAAAGTCTTTGAGCCAGATAAGATACAGAATGGTTTTCGTTAGAACGATCAGAGATACAAATTGATATATATCTTTCCCGGTAACTCTAGTATATCTGATCGGAACTCCATGTGTAACCAAATCGGACCAGTCGCGAGCTTACAGTTTGGGGCAAGCATGTTCTAGTGATAATTTGCATATAAGTTGTTTTTAGAATTACGGGTTTTTTTATTTTTTCACCCCGGTCATTTGGGAGGCTTGCGTGGGGATCCAACACGTAGAGGCCCTTTGAAGAAGTTGATGTTAAGTGTCGCTCCATATTAGTTATTGTTATCAGTATTAGTATTATTAGTACTAGCATCAGTTTTGGACATTTACTATCAACTCTCAAAGTCGTCATCACCGTGCCATCACTGTTGTTAGTTATAATACTGATATTTTTTTTTTATTCCCATCACTATTATTTTATCAAAATTATCAAAAATTTTGAAAAATATTAATTAAGATGAACTCTTTTTTCTTTGAGTGCATTGCGAAATCCATCCTTTACTTATTGACTTTTTGGCCCCGCTTTTTCTATACTAATATTATAAAGCGGAAGAGTTTGTTTGTTTGTTTGTACGCGCTAATCTCGGGAACTAATGGTCCGATTTGAAAAATTCTTTTTTTGTTGGGTAGTCCATTTTTAGAGGAAGGCTTTAGGCTATATAACATTACGTTCCGACAACCACGCGAACGAAGTCGCGGGCACAGCTAGTATTTGATATGCGGACGTGGGCAAGTTATTATTATTAAAATATACTGTTGCTTAGAGGACACAGCTCAAAATGGCGAAATAAACAAACCCACATACGTATATAAATAAACCCTACAAACATTACACTTATTTTTTGATGCAGTCCTGTTGAAAGTTTGCTTATTACCAGAACGTATATATACGTATAACCCGCGTGCTTTGAGACCAACATGCAACGAAAGCTGAAATTGTGTAGACTCATATATTTTTACCGTAGTTGCTGGAATCGACTTAGTTTCATTTAGCTTGTGGCATACATCTATACGTCGATACGCTCGATGACGGAGGCGATGTAGCCACCGTAATATATTACCGTGTGTGATGTAGCCGAGGCGAGACGGCCAACGTATTATATACCTTTTTTTTTTTTTTTTATTATAAATTTGAGTGCGTTTGACCTCTATCTAGCCTGATGGGAAGCTAAGATGAGGTCTAAGGTGTATCACGCAGACTCAAAAAATGCCTGTTCACTCTTGCCTTGAAAATCCCTAAATTATATGTATGGGGAAACATCGACGCAGGGAGGGAATTCCACACCTTAGCGGTTCGCACAATGAAGGAGGAGGCGAATCGAGAGGTACGATGAGGAGGAATATCGACCACAAATGGGTGGAATCCCTGTCCACGTCGTGTTGTCCGATGGTGGAATGGTGCAGGCGGAATTAAATTATGTAATTCCTGCGCACACTCCCCGAAGTGCAACCTGTAGAAGACACACAGACTTGCTACCAGTCGGCGATGTTCGAGGCTGTGGAGCCGTCCTGCCGTAAGCAACTCATCACCAACGAGTCTTCTGGCACGTCTGTCGATAGCTTCCAGGGCTTCGAGCTGATAGCGGGCAGATCAATCCCATAGGTGGGAGCAATACTCCATACATGAGCGAACTTGAGCTGTGTAAAGGCTCAACATACCTAATAAAATATATAGATACTTACACACACACCGTGGTATTATATAATATACCTAATAAAATATATAGATACTTTTCTTATGGAATGTAGAATGAACTTACTCTAAATATTTTACGCATTGGAGAAAAAGTCTTTCTGGACTGGAGAAAAAGTATAGGCCACTCAATATGTACCTAAGAATAATCAAGACTCGGTATGTACCTATATTTCTGTTCACGGTACGTTCATAAGAATGATAAAACGATTAAAGTACCTAACCCACATTTGCTGACAAAAGTGGCCACCGCTAAAACGCGTTTTGGAGATTTTATTTATCACCTTAATTATAATTAAATAATTAATTTAAATGAGGGCGCCACTGGCTCATGTTTTTTGCCTTAACCAGATCGCGAGTTCATAGTTCGGGGCGAACTACTACTATGTATTTATAACTTGAAAGTTTTTGTTAGCTTTTCTCTATGGATGAACACAATTATACTTTTTATGCTGGAAAAATTTAAAATTACCATTAAAAATATTTATTACTCGTATTTTTCATGGTAATTTCACATTTTTCCGCAGACCGAAATGTCAAATTATAAAACCTCAAGTTATAAAACCACGCAGACCATGCCGCGGGTAACAGTTAGTAGTTAAACGTTATCGATCTTTGTTTTTGTTCCGTGGATCCAAGTTATTTTTAGTCCAATGAATAGAGAAATGATAGAGCTTTTGCCTTGCAAAAGGTAGTGTCAAAGCGATTTTGACGTAATGTTTTAAAATCTAAGTTTTCGACCTTGTGGGACTTTGACTAGGCGCCATCTTGAGTTTCAACGGTCGATTTTGTGACAAAAGTGTTGATAAGAAAGAAAGAAAAAAATGGTATAAGGCTGACCTTCTATACTAAAAAGTTACAAGCGACTGAATAAAATAGTTGAATATTTCTGGTTTATTCTATTGAGTCGCTTGTTACTTTTTAGATAAGTAAAAGAGTAACAGGATAAAAATGCGGACAAGAATTGTGAGGAATTATATCTTTATAATTCTTTTCATAGACTTTTTTACTACACAATTAATCGTTAAGAAGTTATTTTAAAAAATGGCCCTTTAAATTCAAGATGGCGGCTAGCGTTTACATCCTTACCCTAATAAATTATATTACGTCAAAACTCTTTTACACTTAAGTATTAAACGGACTATGGTGTTTGGGTAATTAGATAAGAATATAATAGCCCTTTGCGCTGTTGCTAGTAGTATATAAATATAAGAAACCGGGCCTTTGACCAAAAAAATTTTTGCTTTCCATACATACTCGGATCAGCTGATCTCTTAACTTGAATGGGAGGCCAAATATTATTTTTCATATTTCGATATATGTTCCTTGGGGAAAGTTGTTCAGTATCAAGGACTGAATTCAGCCTTAAAATAGTTTCAGTATATTTTGTTAGACCCTCTATATGTAATTTATTTTAGATTAATTATGTTATTTTTATTTAAATTATGAATAAATCTATTTTATCACGAATATAAATAGTAATTCTCACTATTTCCCCCACATACGAGTATTACCATATAATTATTTCATCAACTGTATATGCACACTTGCACACTAATTGAATTATTTACGGTTGTAATTTTCGTAATACAATAAACATAACGAATCATCGAAAGAGCTAATTAACGCAGCAATCGGGTAAAATCAATGAGATATTATTCAAGCGTACAAAATTGTAATTGCTTTTGAACTCACATCAACTGAATTTATTACACGACTGTCACAAAAAAGGGATTTTTGTTTTCAGGTTTCATGTTGTCTTAGCGCGTTACCGGTTGCATCCTCAGTTATGCTGCTTCGGAGCCCAGGGTGCGTTTACCTGATTTTTCTTCTCCAAATATAAATAAACATGTCGATGGTCAAGGATTCCGAAGACCTTGCGAAGTGGAGAAGAAATAGCCGATTCAGTTTAAATGATTTGGTGGTAGCCGCCGCCCATCCCCTCCTTGGGAATACAATCGAAGCACAAGTTTTGTGCTAAGTCCTTTAGTTGCCTCTTACGACATCCACAGGAAGAGATAAAAATGGACATGATCATATTCAAGGCCAGAATCAACACTGCGCGGGACTATAAATGTTATTATTTATTACACAAAATAACATTTTCTTGTACTTCATAACGAGGAGAATAGTATAGTCTTCATTATCTTAACAAATTGTCATAGAGTATTTAATATAAATATTTATGTAATCTTTGTGAGTTTATGAATTTATAAAATATTTGTGAGTATGTAGGTCTATGAATGTATATAAGAAAAATATCTTTGAATAAGTACCTATATGTTTTAGGTTCATTTTTAATAATTCTCAAATTTAAAGTTTTTTTTGGGTGTTCGTCTATGTATACATTTACTAAAAAATATAGTATATCGTTTAGTTAGTATCCCATAATACAAGTTTCAAATTAGTTTGGGGCTAGCTCAATTAGTGTTATTTGTCCTTATATATCCGCCGTGTGGTTCCCGGCTGAGTAGAATAAGTCGAAGTCTTCCCGTGGATGTTGTAGAAGGCGACTTAGGAAACACAAGCTGAACATACTCATAGCTTATAAACATCAGTGAGACCTCTCCAACCCGTCTGGCCCGCGTGGAGAGTGTAGGCCAAATCCTCTGACTGCTCTGGCTAATATATGGCTCTGGGAGTACAGAGAGGGTCGTGCTCCTGCAGTGGAGACTAAAAAAGACCTGATGATGATGTCCTTATATATTTATTTATTTATATTATTTTAGTTAACTAGCTTTTGCCCGCTGCTTCGCTCGCGTATTCCAAATCCCACGGGTACATTACTTTTCCGGGATGAAAGTTACCCTAAGTCCTTCTCAGTACTCTTTACAATGTGTATGCCAATTTTCAAGAAGATTGGTTCAGTAGGAAAAGCGTGAAGAGGTATCAAACAAACAAATAATTATAAAAACTCACTTTCGCATTTATAATATTAATTAGGATTACAATGTGCCGTGTAGTCCAAAATTTGCTTTTATAAATAAAACCACTAGGTTGACTGATAAAAACAATCGATATTAGGAGAGGAAAGATGTTTGGTCATCTGATACGACACGATCAATTTATTTAAAACATAATAGAAGGAAAAATATAAACAAGAAGAGGCAAGGGCAGACCAAGAAGAGCATTTATATATAGAGGTAGATCAAGTAAAGGAGAAAGTTGACGCCCTGTCGTATAGGGAGCTCAAAAGGATGGCTCAAGAGATTCCGAGACATGGAAACACGCATGGAAACTACTTCACCGCCAAGAACATAGTTCTTAAATTATAGATAGATAGAAAATTTGACTGGTAGACTGCCTCCATGGTACAGTGGTCAACGCGTTTGCCTTGTGATCCGGAAATTATGGGTTCAAATCCCACTGGGAAGCAAACTTTGTGAAAAGTTGTTCCCAGTCTGGTTTAGGATATTGCAGGCTTGAATCACCAGATTATCCGAAAAGAAAGATGATTCCGTGCTTCGGAAGGCACGCAAAGCTGTTGGTCTCAAACGCCATCTAGCGTTTGTACCTATCTCTAGGATTGGTTCTGGTCTACCATTTGGGTTGCGGAAGGAAGACGGCCGTCGCCCCGTGTAAAAACTAGTAAACCTCGCCAAATACTACCTAGGTAAGGTAGCGGATCCCGGGCTCTGTAGCGTAACCGCTGACGATGCAACCGGGAATATACACTTGGATGATGAGAAAGGGTGACTGGTACAAAAGGTAATTTTTGTAATAAAGTAAATAAAATAAATCACTAATCGAAAGCTCAAGAACAAGAATGAAAGGAAACCAAAAATAGAAACGCCAATACCGCATAATCCGAGTCAAGGAAGCAAGAAATGTAATTCGTCGCCACCCGCTCAATGTTTCAATAACACATATCCCAAGATTAAAGGGTTTTGGTTTGCGCATAATCCGGTCTTATTCCTTCGTAAATGGATATTGAAAAAATTTGATAGGGCCATTTTATCGGAAACGCTTTTTCGGAAGTGTTCTATTTTGCCTTCGAGAATGACGTCGATTTAAGGTGAATGAACGAGCGAAATCCCTCGACATGGAAGAGGCGGTGCTGAGGAGGTGATGAGTATATTCCGTACCATTTAGTCGACAGCGCACCTCTGAGGAGACTTCAAGTAACGCTCCTTGAACGGAGCGCGCTTTTGCTGAATTCTGTTGTTCTTGGTTCGAAATACGTTCAGTATTTGCATACTTGGTTCGCCTTATTGATACACTTTTAGACGGGAATTTAAGGAACATATGTTATTTTCTGAACATCATGTTAACGTGTGTACTTCAAAAACAGTGATTCTATACACATTAAAGCAATGTTATAGCAATGTGAGGAATGTGCGTAAAACTAGCAATTAACTTTTTTTTTAGCCATAGTTCGGCAAAAGCCTCCCCTTTTCGTTTCCAATTACTTCTATCTTCAGCTGTTTACCTTCTTCTTTATCGAAAGTGGACAACTCGTCTCTCCATCTCATCCTAGGTCTTCGTCTCGACCTGTTTCCGTCTGTAGGAACCCATGCTATTGTTGTGTGGTCCCATCTTTCGGGCACCATGCGGCAATAGTGACCCGCCCAGTTCCACTTTAATCTAGCAGACTTCTATTCGACGTCAACCACTTGTGTTGTGTAAAGGAGCGCAGTGAACTAAATGAACTTTTATAAAACTAAAATTATTTCAAAAACTTAGTTTCGATAGGCATACATATGTTGAAAGCTACATAGTTACAAGGCATTATTAGTCTTACATATACCAACTAAGTAATGCTGTCATAGAAAATGATATTTCATTTTGTTTGTTTTTAATTATTAAAAAATTCGGCAGACAAATCAAAAAATCCCCGACTTTCACCCTCAATAACTTTTAAACGGCCGAACCGATTTTCATGAAATATAGTTAAGAACCATAAAGGTATACAGACAAGACGTTCGATTAAAAAAACCGCATTGATGTCGGTCTATTCGTTTAGGAGCTAGATGACACAGACAGACACACAGACACGTAAATTTTACAACACCCCTCTTTTTTGTGGGGAATTACAAATAGTTTGACGAAAAAGTTATTAAGGGTTTAGTGTACGTACTATGACAGGAATATTACTTATGTTACATTATTTAAGATGGTATATTACGATTCGGAGATTAACATATTGTGGAATCAAATAATGTTTGCAAAATTAATTTGCAATACTGTAACCAACAAGAAACAGGTGCATTAGAGATCATTTAATGCATAGGACTGTGTGCGCGCAGACACGGCACAAAGGAATATTAGATTAGTCGCAGGTATTTACTAATCTGATACTTATTCTTTTACGAGAAGATGCAGTTGCATTCGAGAACATTTAATGCAGAACTGTGTGCGCGCAGCCACGACACAAAAGAATATTAGATTAATCGCAGGTAACTACTAATCTGATCCTTATTCCCTTACTAGAAGAAACAGTTGCATTGGAGACCATTCAATGCATAGGACTGTGTGCGCGCAGACACGGCACAAAGGAATATTAGATTAGGCGCAGGTAATTACTCATCTGATACTTACTACTATACGAGAAGAAACAGTTGCATTGAAGAACATTCAATGCATAGGACTGTGTGCGCGCAGACACGGCACAAAGGAATATTAGATTAGGCGCAGGTAATTACTCGATACTTACTCCTTTACGAGAAGAAACAGTTGCATTGGAGAACATTCAATGCATAGGACTGTGTGCGCGCAGACACGGCACAAAGGAATATTAAATTAGGAGCAGGTAATTACTCATCTGATACTTACTGCTATACGAGAAGAAACAGTTGCATTGGAGAACATTCAATACATAGGACTGTGTGCGCGCAGACACGGCACAAAGGAATATTAGACTAGGCGCAGGTAATTACTAATCTGATACTTATTCCTTTACGAGTATTTCTCCGCCCACCAACTCGTAGTATTCACTTCTCTTCGTGAAAACAATTCACAACGCAATAATATCGGGCTCATAAATGAATGCACTCCGTATTTAGAGTTTCCTCTAGCGACCCGAACTCTAACGTTAAACTGGTCGTGGAATTTAATGGGTCATAGAATGATGGCGATTAAAACTGCCATCCGGAGGGCAGGTCACTCGTTACGGCACGTGGACTCAACTTTTAATAGGGTTATGAGAGCCGCCGTTACTGCCATTAGTTATTTAGTGTGTTGCATATACCTATATATTGGAGTTGTATCCCTTTGTTTCTTTCCCTTTGGCATTGTATCAAAAATAGTAAAAAAAGAACTGTTGTTTGTCGATATCTCAGCAAATCTAAACCCATCTCTTGGATTTGTGTATAATAAAAACAGTTATGACCTAATCCGTTCCGTAACTCTGTAAAATATTTTAAAACGCTAAAAAAAACACGTTTCTTTTATGACGACCCGGTTTAACTTTTAACTTTAGGTATTTTTAGTATTTGTTGTTATAGCGGCCACAGTAATACATAATCCAAATTTCAAGTGTCTAGCTATTACGGTTCAAGAGATGACAGAGGGACGGACAGAAAGCGGAGTCTCAGTTATATGGTCCCGTTGGCACCTTTTGGGTACGGGACCTAAAAAGAACCGTTGACCGTCCATATCTCAGCAACTCTAAACCTTACAAAACTTTGAACTTAGAAATTGTGTTTAGTATCAGTTCTGACGTAATGCAAATTAAAAAATAAATATGTATATTTACCTGATTAAAGAGCTAATGATTTTATTATATTACAAGCTTTTATTTAGTTCACCTGTACCGTTGTCTGTGTGCGTAATCAAATCTTGCAAGCTTAATTTTATTAAAAAGTTCCCATTATTCGATCGAGCTGAAACTTCACATACTTATGAAGTTGGGTGACAATGCAATATTGGTACCAATGACCGAGGACGAAGCTGGAAGGTGGCATCTCTGTGATAAAACAATATAACTACACCGAGTTTGGGCTCAACTGTTTCGCCTATCTATAATTTAGGAACTACGTTCTCGTCGGTGGAGTAGTTTCCATGTCTCCCTCTCTTGAGCCATCCTTTTGACTTCGTAGCGCTCCTTAAACTTTTTTTAGTTCATTGTTTAAGATAAAAGCTTGTTTTTTTTATAAAAAATATTTTTTTTAATTTTTACTTGTGTATTACTTACTCCTTATGAGTTATGATGAAAATTTTGCAATCATGCTGCGATTTCGTCTATATGAAGTGCAAGGAACAATGAAACAAATATTACTTATTTCAAAATTGGCGTGAGACAGTCAAAAAACAAAAAAAATCGACGTTCCTATTTTTTTTCTTTTTGGCTGGTATTTAAATTTCATTATATTATAATGATCTATAGTATAGATGTATGGTTCGATTTATTACGGGTATGTTCCTTCCACGTTATATGACGTCTAACAAAATATGCTGAAACTATTTTAAGGGTGAATTCAGTCCATGATACTGAACAACTTTCCCCAAGAAACATACAAACCCGGATCAGCCTAGCTGATCGGTCAAGGTGTATGGGAAGCCAAAAAATATTTTTCATGTTTCGATTTATGTTCCTTGGGGAAAGTTGTTCAGTATCTTGGACTGAATTCACCCTTCAAATAGTTTAGTATATTTTGTTGGACCCTGTATATACCTATAAGCTGTCTAGTACCTAGTACAGACGGTTAATCAGATACCTACCTGTGCCATCTCACGTATTGCGCGACGCACGCACAAGCACAGGTGTCTCACAATCTGTAAGATAAGCCACAGACGGAAATACCGAAACTATAAGAGTTCCGTCTAGGGACTTCAGAACTCTAAAAACGATATTGCAATTTTTGATTATGAAATACTTAGCGCTTAGGAGAATTAATCTTTCAAAATAAATCCTTAAGGTGACGTGGATTCACAATTTGCAAAACTGTGCGTGTTTTTTAAAAATCACTGTTATTAAACTACTACAGTTTATTCCTCAAAAAGTTTATATAAAAATTTTAAGGATTTTCTACAGACACCCACAATAGCCAAAACACGATTGAGCATTTTTGGCTCAATAGAAAAAAATCACAAACATACCTCTAAATTTGCTTAAATTTGCCTTTATAATACGTATTACTATTTTATACAATCACCTTTTTATACGAAAATTACACCAAAAAATGTATTATCTAAATATCTATCCGTTTTGGCTAGAGAAAAAATAATAAATATAATCCAAAAAAATAATAAATAAAACACTGCGAAATATCGTCGAGCACGGCTCCGAATTTTCCTTCGCTCTCGACGAATATTGAATAAAGTAAATACTGCCATTGTAAAAAAAAATACTTATTGTTATTTTAACGTTTGCTATGGGTACCTGAAAAGGTCAATAAGAAGGACTGTAATTTTTAAGACCACATGTATTGTAAAAACTCTTATTAAGCAAATAAAAAAATTAATTGAATTGAATTGAATTGAATTGAATCTCTCATTCTCTTCTCTATCACTCTTTCCCATACTTTCATGCTATGTGACATTAACTTTATTCCCCGATAGTTGTTGCAGTCCTGTACATACCCTTATTTATCGTATTAGTGACGTCACTTACCTCCGCTCTAAACACGTGCTAGCTAAAACAGGCGTAAACTAACAGGAAACTCAATCATGTCTCGAGGAAAATGTTTTTGCTTGCATTCATAAATTGAGTACGTTTTTAAGGTTCCGTACCAAAAGGGTAAGCCTTATGGTGCCGCGCAGTCCCTCCTTTCATCCTTCCGTCACAGCTTAATATATTTCGGGAACTAGTAATGGTAATAGTTATAAAATTTGAAATAAATATAAATAAAACTGGCCCAATGTTAATGCAAGTGCGAAAATCTTTTTATTGTAAGAAAGGGGATAAAACTGCGGAATTAAAAGAAATATAGAACTTGTTTTCTACACAAAACAAATAATTAAGTATGAAAAAAAAAACAAAAAACTTGTTTCAGGCAGTCGCTGAAACAACATGAAACATCATCAACATTTGCGAAAATCGTGGTGACACATCCAAAGAGCAATAATGTAGCAAGTCGGAAACGGAACGAATGTCACTTTTATTGAGACTGACGCAGAAGACATGGAAAACTCCTCTGGAAAACTCAAAGATCTAAATAATTATTTATTTCATTTGGTTTTACTTTGTCTTGCAAACGTATAGGTAAGGTAGTCACTATTAATATGGTGTCTGCGGTAAAGATACATCCCTTCTAAGATACATTCCTTCTAAACATATAGAATGCATCGGATATGGATAACAGTTATTGCGATTGTCCTATCATAATTGCGTGTCGAGGAAAATCTGTATCTTTATTTGGTACTTTTATTTGGATAACTAACAAACTAAATAAAATAATATTTTTTGACCCAGCCACATCCCTATTCTCACTGTACAATTACATTTTCTAAACACAAAATGCTTCTTCTTCTTCTACTTCGTCTAATCGCGCTCCCGGTTGCATCCTCTGCTATGCTGCTTCGGAGCCCGGGGTGCTGCCTGCTTTTTCTTCTTCAAATATAACATGCATGTCAATGGTCACCCAAGGATGCCAAAGACCTTGCAAGATGGAGAAGAAATGGCACACAAAATGCTTGTTGACTTAAATATCAAATAAATTAATAAAAATATCATTAGTTTTTATGAATAAAATAATTTCTGACTTAGCGAAAACAGAGGCATGCAAACACAGCATAGGTTTATAAAGTCAGAAATCATTTTAATTTGTAAATGCGTAATTAAAACTTTGCTTTTGAGTTATCGTTTTGAAGCTTACTTGAATACGAAATAATAATACCTCTACATTTTAATGTATCATTAGGTATTTCGTTAAATTAAATGTTAAATTATTCTTCTTAAACTGAGAGTGAGAGTACGGCCCTAATTAAAGAAGTAAACCAATTTAATTATAGTCACAAAATAATGAGATAAAATAAGGATAACCATAAATAATTTAAAATAGTTTACTCGCGTAATATAGTCGGAAAAGGCCGACCATGTTTCCATCGATTTAGACGATCATCTTCAGGGTGAATGTCAGGAACGGCGACCCGGAGATATCGCTGTCCGCTCAGCACTGAGCGCTGCCTCGTGCGCAGGGCTTGGAATACCGTTAAAAATCAGGTAACGTTAATTCTGTTAAACGGCGTTAACGTCATCAGCAAAGATAACGTTATGCTGGGTACGGTATTTTTCCCACTATTTACCGATAATCAGATAACAATGATATTTACGGTAAAAGGTATTGTTAACACTATATTTCTTTTATATTCCAATCTATAGAGCTATTAATATAATATTTTACAAGTATTGAAAAAAAGTATCGTTACTCGTTAATTAATAACGTTATAAACTGTATTATCGATACCCTTTATAACGTTACCACTAAAATGACGTTATTTAACGTTACTTTTAGTGTGAATTTGGTGTCGTTAACAAGCCCTGCTCGTGCGTCGCCGCCCGCGCCTCCACCCGCTCTACTCGACTCGAAACGATGACTGCTGGGTGTCCCGCAGATACCGGTGAGGTTATCGTTCTTGTATGTGGTGTCTGCTGGGTGTCCCGCAGATACCGGTGAGGTTATCGTTCTTGTATGTGGTGTCTGCTGGGTGTCCCGCAGATACTGGTGAGGTTATCGTTCTTGTATGTGGTGTCTGCTGGGTGTCCCGCAGATACCGGTGAGGTTATCGTTCTTGTATGTAGTGTATTGTATCATCGTCACTTTCCGCATCAGGTATAACTAAAGCGCTTCTATGTACCGAACTGACTGTGTCAATGCATTTTGCTGATGTGCCGCCCGAATTCTGGTAGGCCTTTTCCTACAAGAAGAAACCTCAAGGGCTATAGAAATAAAAAATAGGTATTTGTAAAATCTATTGCTGTCGCGCTGTGCCCGAACTACAACCGAGCAAGTGCGATAGAGACATACTGCAGCTTGGACTGAAATCACCTATTAAAAGAACAGAAAATCTACGATTCGTAGTCCCCTGATTTCTTCTCCAAAACTTAACCAATTTAAGTATTTTTTTCATTAAGAATTAACAACTTGAGCCGTGTTCCTATATTTTATTTTTTTATACTATTTAGTCAAATTCGTTTTCTGAATGTTTAAACACAGCGGAAAATCTGGCCATTTTTTTAGGTTTTTGAACGTTCATATGAGACAGAGTTCATTGTTCGTAGGAGACATGCTAATAGTGGCTATAAATATTCAGGAAAAAAATATAACTATACCGGCATTATCCAGGGAGGAAACAGGGGACTACGTTTGAATGGAAAAATGGCCCCTCTGGTGAGTCAACTGTTTTAAATTAACTAATTATGGAGTTGTAGTTTTAATACAGTAAAATAAGGATAGCTGTATGTTTGAACATGGCGTATTTAAATGCACCTCCATTTTTTCAAGCCGCAAGTATGTAGAACACTTACACGAATTATGAATTTTTCTTATGGTCCTTCATCATCATGTTCATCATACCAGCTACAAGAAGACCTTTTCTGGGCATAGACGGACTTCCCGGACAAAAACCGTTCGTTTAGTGACTCCGCGTTTCGAAAATGGTTCCACTGAAAATTCGGGCGCAGCGCAATGGCAACAATTGCTTCAAATACTGGCGTTCTCACTGAAAACACAAGTTTCAGTTCTGTATTATCTTCACATTGTCTCATTGCGGAGAGCTTCGTCTGAGCACTACTCGTATATTTGGTTGTCATGAACAAATGTCGCAACAACAAGGTGCTGAAAGTTGGACGGAAGGAAATAAATCAGGGCGGAGTCAGGCTGGAGGTAGCAAGTTCTGGCTCGGCGGTCATGGGTGGAGGACTACCACTCGTGTCGACTCAAATAAATCTTTCCTATGGTAGATACTTCAGATTCCAAGTGTTATTTAACTGTTCAAATCGACGGTGATTTTTTTTAATTTATGGAATTCACGAGTAAGTAAGCCGCTTGATTAATGAGCGAAAGAAATAAAGGGTTGTCTGTAGCGCTCTTGGCGCTATGTTGGAATCGCGAATATTTTAGACATGTTTTTATATTGTAGACATTGACTACATCATGAATTAGTTGATCGAAGATTTTAATGTTTTGATCAACTATTTCGCAATGTAGTCAATGTCTACACAATATAAAAACATGTCTAAAATATTCGCGATATAATTATAAAGGTTAATGAAACACTCTTCTAAAAATGAGACTCATTTTTAATATTCTTTAAGGGTTGGATCTCATCTATCAGCACGGAACAGCACTTTCCTATGCACTATACTTTTATGTCGCTCTCTCTCGCTCTAGTAAATTACTGTTCTGAGGAAACTGCTTTTCTGTGCTGATAGATGTGATCCAACCCTAAAAATGTTTGATTGAGCGAGCGAGACAGCCAAGCAAGAGTAAAATGCCTTGTTTTCCTAATCTCCCACAACAAGGAAGAGAATAAACTAGATATAATAAATATAATTATTTTAATGGTTATTTGTCTATGTCCTGATTCAAAGTAACTATACTTATTAACAGTAGATAAACTTTGACAATACTCTGCTTTAATTAGAGCTTACAATCGGATACCCTACGCCCTACTTTACCCCTTTGGAATAATTACGTTAAGTACATTAAGCTTTTGGATTGTAATAGTACTTATTGACTTTTCAAACAGATTTACTTCGTAATACTAGGAATAATAAGGGTTCTTTATGATTGAATAATTTATTTCATGTAGGTTAATTTTTTTTAATGGATTTGGAAATAAAGGATAGGAATGGTCCAGTTTCATCTATGTCACTTTTTAGGGTTCACAAACAAGGAACTCTTAGTTCCGCCATGTCTGTCTGTCTGTCCGCGATTTTACTCAGAGACTTATCATCATCATCATCAGGTCTTTTTTAGGGTTCCGTACCCGAAGGGTGCAAACGGGACCCTATTACTAAGACTCCCCTGTCTGTCCGTCTGTCCGTCTGTCACAGGTCTCTATCTCTTAAACCGTAATAGCTAGATACCTGAAATTTTCACCGATTATGTATTACTGTGGCCGCTATAAAAACAAATACTTAAAATAAAATAAAAATTGAAAATTAAAGGGGGTCGTCATACAAAAAACGTGTTTTTTCAGCGTTTTTAACTAGATCTTTATAATGGCTTTAACTAGATACTTGAAATTTCCACAGATTATGTATTACTATGGCCACTATAACAACAAATACTTAAAATAAAAAAAAGTTAAAAATTGAAGGGGGGTCGTCATACTAGAAACGTGTTTCTTCAGCGTTTTAAAACATTGTACGGTGTTACGGAACCCTGAATCTACGAGTCCGACTCGCACTTGCCCGTTTATTAGCCTCCACTGCCGGAGCACAACCCTCTCTATACTACCAGAGCCATCTATTAGCCAGAGCAGTCAGAGGATTTGGCCTACACTCTCCACGCTGCCGTCTGGCTCTAAAGTTTATAAGCTTTGTTTAGCTTGTGTTTCCTAAGACGCCTTCTACGACATCCACGGGAAGACTTGGAGTGGTCCTATTCTACTCTGCCGGAAACCACACGGTTAAAACTCTGCCGGGAACCACACGGTTAAAGCTCAGAGACTATTAGTACTAAAAAGCTGTAATTTGGCAATGGTATATTAATTACGTCTACAAAGTGGTAAAATAAAATCTAAAAAAAAAAAAAATTTGTGTAGCTCCCATACGTGTAAAGTGGGATTTTTTTTTTCTGGGTGTGGGGTGCCGTTGAATAAGTCTTTTAAAAATATTGTGAGTTTGTGAAAACTTTTTTGTAGTCAAACAAAATAACTCTATCTAAATGATTTGAAACATTTTGTATTGTGTGGCCCACGGTTCAGTTGTTCCCTTATTTGAAATAAATTATTTATTTTATACATTCGGATAACCAACAGCTACAATTACATTATATGTTATAAAATAGCAAGCAAAAAGCCAAACAAAGCAAAGCAAACCAAAGCAAATAACAGGTCTTCACAAATAAAAACACAATACATATAGGTACTCGTATGAGTTTACGGGAACGCCAAAAAACGGTAAGTACTTACTTAGAATTTTAAGTTTTACATACAACATACAGTCGAAATACTTTTTGAGATAACAGAAAAATAAATAATTAGTAAATACAAAGAAAAGTTTTGGCCTTGTTGACCAAGAAAAATATTTAAATTGCTTATTAGATGGTAGATACTTATTTATTTAATCTTTATTATCCATCAAATACAAATTGTACAGAACAATAGGCGAACCTATCGCTAAAAGCGGTGTCTAGCAGTCAATCATTGGGTTATACAGAGAGTCTAAAGAGCGCTGTTTAATTTCGATGCATAAAATTTGTAATGAAAATTTACTATCCGGTATCCGGCCGAATGGTAAGCTAATATTCGGCATCCAGCCGGATAGCAAAAAGAGGGCCGGCTAGGCCGGATGCCGGATAGTGACAGGATATTCGTTGCAACTCTACACATATACAATATATAAAAAAAAAAATATTTAGCAATTCTTAAATCTACTGAAACTTATAGCTCGGCCAAGAAGTAAATCATATACAAAAGAGGAATATCCAGAGAGGTTGCAGCAATATGGTTATGGAGGTAACAAAGAGTGCACAAAAAGGCGCAGCACCTTACATGTTCAAACATTTCCGACAAACCTTTCACAGTTCCGTTCCGTTGCATTAATTACTATTCGCATACGTAATTTGCCGTACAGTGGCACCGGAGTGGTCAACGCGCCAGCACTAACGCCCAGTAATCCAGGCAGTGCATCCGTCACTGATAATCCCGGGTGAAGCTCACCATGGCTCAAAACGGCTATAAAGGGACTTAAAACGATTATGTGCGTAAAAGCGCCTCTTATTCGGCGATTGTCCGCCGTAACTGCAAATTAAAATTATTAAAGGCTCGTTTAATGTTGTATCGATGTCGATATTGGATTGAGGGATAAACAACAGCGTAAAAATGTTATATAAGTGTACGAGCAGGTCGTACAATAAAATTCTGCATCGGCACAGTGTGTTGGATGGATTATCTTAGTTACAACAGTTTGCAATTAGCTGGTCATCAAGAGCGTCGCGCGCACTTATATAACGTCTAACAAAATATACTGAAACTATTTTAAGGGTGGATTCAGTCCATGATACTGAACAACTTTCCCCAAGGGACATATATCTAAATATGAAAAATAATTTTTGACTTTCAATACAGACGCGGATCAGCTGATCGGTCAACTTGTATGCAAGACCTAAAATTATTTTTCATATTTCGATATATGTTCCTTGGGGAAAGTTGTTCACTATCATGGACTGAATCCACCCTTAAAATAGTTTCAGTATATTTTGTTAGACCCTGTATATACCTCTACATCAATTTGTGGGACCTTGACCTGTCTCGGTTCAGTCAGGTGAGTTTCCATATGTTTCCACAACAAGTAGTTAGACTCAACAAACTTACCTATTTATAACTTAATTATTTATTTCACTTATATAAGTAAAATATATTACAGACTGGTATAAAATTATAATCAAACTTGTATTCCTGAATCTGTTCAGGATGAGAGATGGAAGTGGAAAGTCAAAAGGAGAGTCAAATGAAAACGGATGTGTGAATGATTCGAAAATTGAATTAGAAAATAAAATTTGAAATGAAATGAAGTTTTGAAAAGCGGACAGGTTGAGAGGAAGAAATGAGGTTTGAAAACAAGATGCAGCATGCAGGTAGCATGCATGCAGCATCGTTACAATTTCCATACCTTTACAAGTAAGTTTCCGAAAATATAATATCTTTTCTCATTTATCAGTGACTTTAATTCATCTTATCAATATGAGCCGGTATCTCCCAGTACAAATAATATTATTAAACTTTTTAGGCCCGTTCTATCTAAATTCATTCTTTACAATCCTACAACAATTCCGATTGTAGAACACACGATACGAGTATAATGAGCGCTTTCGCATTCATGACGATATCGATCATCGCGCATTTCAATAACAACAAATAGCAAAATAGTAAAACCTTCCACAAACGCTTTTAATCCTATTCTATTTATTATTCAGTTCGTAATTTGTACATTATTTAGTTTACAAATTAAAGTCTTATACTAATCACCATCGGCTGCTCTATGAGGCTGAGCGCAGACTAGAGTCCCGAGTTCACGCACGACCTCAGCGCACGATGCACTCCTTTTTAATGGAAGAGAGTAAACGTCATACTAGTCACCGTGCAGGTCTTGTAGGCATTAGACAATTTTATTATAGGGACAAATTACACGTATTGAGCTAGCCTCAAAGTAAGTTTTAAACTTGAGTTATAGTATACCTAACAAGCGATACTACATTTTATGACACCTTAATACATATAATAGATAAACAATAAAGTCAAGCAAAAGCCTATCTTAAAACTGCTGTAACTCTAATGTGTGCTCAGCCTAGCAAGTAACCACAGGTACTTACATACTGATTACCTTTATGTAAAGAGTACACAATTGAGGAATGACAAAATATACTAAGTACTAAGTATCTAGTACTTAGACCTCCTTCATGTTACGGAAGATGTCATCATAAGATAGTATAGTACCTCTAGTATAGCAGTTGTCAAGCTATGCCAGATGCCCCTAGACAGCTTGATAAATTAGGTACGTTCGTTGGCTTACAAACTAAAATACAGACAAACCTTCTGATGTTAGCTATTTGGAGACATATAGTAAATACTACATTTAATTCAAATTCTGTATTATTTGCGTAATGTGGTTTTATAATTAAACTACAGTCCTTTTTAGTAACTCTTCTATTTTATCTGGTACAAAAACTACCTAACTCAAAAAAGTAATGTGATTGAAAGCGTACTCAATAATTCAAAGCAGTCGTTTCCCCTTAAGCAAGCGATCAATTATGTAAAGTCAGCGGCATTTCAGTCACCACCGTACGTCGATATCCATTTATATTTAGACGGAACTCGCTCGCTTGGGACCTCAAAAACAACATCGTTATTACTTGCGTAACATCGGCCGTGGCCACCAAATTCATACACGAGTTATCGGGTTACCAGCTAATTCCCAGGACATGATGTTGCTAATGGTCGTGAATAAATGGGAGGGACGATCATAATTTTGTAGAACAAAGCGGCGTCGCGAACGACGTGTGGCGTACGCCGGCGGAACAATGAGATAATGATTCGTGAGATCGTAAAGCCTGCACTTGTAGCTATACATTGTCAAACTTTACGCGCGTTATCCGGGGGTTGGATGAAGGCACCGCCACAGAATGTACACGATACGGAACATAATGCTTGTCAGTTTTCTCGGTCATTAAAAATTTAGGCATTCAGCTTTTTCTACAAAAAAGTTACCTACAGGGGTTTCAAAAGTGCTGACTCGAATGGATTCGAGTAAAGTATGGTACGGCTACTTGCCCAAAATAAAGTACTCAGTTCTTATCTTCAAAATCTTATTTGTAAAAACTATTATGTAGTTAAGTTCATTAGTTGAAATGGCATATACTCGTATGCTGTCGACGCCAACAAAGGCAACGTCTTTGAATAAGCCGACGCCGCTTTGCCGGCACGCCGATGGCATACCAACCAATTGAACGAATGGACTATACTACATGTTCGAACTTAAAAATCCTACTAGTCCCAGTATCCTAATCCTATAGGTACCTATACAGCGTTACAATGCTCGGAACAAAATCTAAATTCAATAACAAATTCGTCAAGGTTGTTGGAGTCACGCTAGCACAGTTGGAAGTGCACTCACAGTACAAATGTGAGGGGCGTGAGTTCAAATCTCACTCGTGTCGAAATTTTTCATCACATATTTTTAATTTAGATTACATTTATTCTGTTATCTCTATATTTGTGTTCTGACTATCTACGAGAATGCTGGGCGGGAGACAAAAGGGCGTCAACTCTCGCCTTGTTATATTGATATTCTTGTTTAGTACAACACAAATACAAGCTAAAACTATGTCCAGGGCAGAACACAGATCACTGGGTGGGAACTATTTGAAGACCGTCCCTGGTTCTCTCCACCGTTGTAAAAAAAACCTAGGCTTCTTCTTTACAGTTTATATAGTTATATATTTAATTGGCCTTTAATTGGGATGCAGATAGCTTACGTATATTACCTAGATTAAAATATAGGATAATTTTTATCCCGCAATCATTTTTACGCAACAGCTATTATCAAATACATACTTACACGTTGGTTCCGGCTGCGTCAATCCCTAGAATGCTTTGAATTTTGCTGCTTTCTTTCTGACGAAAATTGTATGCGTTACCTATACAAAGTCAACTTAAGGTGAAGATGTAGGCTAATGGCCTTGAAGTGTGAAATAAATTGTTAATTCGTAAATATGGTGATAATTTCCATATTGCTCTTCGTCATGCACTAAATAGCCCTATAAATTATTTTATGAGCTGCCGTTGAAACTATTATTGGTGATCCGTTTAGCTTTAAAACTTGCCGTGGCCACTTTTGGCGGAGGCAAGTTTTGAAGCTAGACGGACTAATGTAAATACTTTCAACGGTGGTTCATAAAATAATTTAAAGGGCTAGAAGTGCATGACGAAGAGCAATATGGAAGTTATCTCCATATTTACGAGTTAACAATTTATTTCAAATGAGGGCGCCACTTCAAGGTCATTTCCCTATACCTTCACCTTAATACACGAAGTATACCGAATATTTATGTGTTTGAAGATACATACTATCACGTCTATATCCATGGTCTAATGGGTTACACAAGCATTTTGAGTCTTTGCGGGGCTCTAAGCTGACAGATCCCACACTGTTAAAAATAATGTAATTTAACATGCAAAAAAAAATACATAAACCTGTAAAATTCCCGGAAAATCTGGGAAATTTACGGGAAAATAATTTTTGTCATTTTTACACATTTTTCCGTAAATTTCCCAGATTTTTCGGGAATTTTACAGGTTTTTGTAATTTTTTGCATGTAAAATTACATAATTTTTAACAGTGCAGAGTCACAAGACTTAAAAGGCCACTTTTGTGGTTTGGTGATGATGGGCGAGAAGGTGGAATAGTAATGGTGGTATTTTCGCTCTTTCCCTCGATTGGCTTTTACGAGTATAAATATGAGTACTCTAGTAGTATATCTTATACGAGTATAGCAATAGCAGTGTTCTATAGAGTTTCCGAAATAAACAATGTTTAAAGTGAAAGTGAGTGTCGTCTTTATAAATATTTAACGCCAACGCAAGTCGGTGCGAGGGAGACAAATTACGAGAAAAATAAATCTACGGATATCAAGCAAAGCTCTTGTTAAAAGAAGGAAGGTGGCAGCTGGACAAACAAATTGCTGAAGGCGCCCTCCGACGCTTGACTAACGACCGGAGAACCGTCGCGAAATATGTTTTTGCGAAGTGTGTTCTCATGGGTGCACTCAGTTATACTTGCCCTTAGTACTTAATAGGTTACTTTTGAAGTGAAAATATTCAAAAAAGTCTTTCGGAATAAGCAGGCGGCATTAGTAATACATAACCTGTGAAAATTTCAAGTATCTAGTTAATGCCATTATAAAGATCTAGTCGAAATCACTGAAAAAACACGTTGGAGAGGTATCATTGATGCAGCTTTGTTTAGCTTGTGTTTCCTAAGTCGCCTTCTACGACATCCACGGGAAGACTTGGAATGGTCCTACTCTACTCTGCCGGGAATCACACGGCAAAACAACCTATCAATAAAGAATTATATACCTACTAAAGATGATTATTAATATTCTGCTAAACGTTCTGCAACCATTAAAGGTATTTTGAGAGAACTTTTAAAAGCGTTTCCGCCATAAATGGCCTCTTATGACAGAAACGCATTTTAAAGCTAGACAGACCACAAAAGATACTTTTAACGATTATTTATAAAGTAATTTAAAAGACTATTATGCTTAATTGTTAACAAATTGTTAATTACCACCTTATTTACTTACGACTCAACAATTTATTTCAAAAGAGCATACCATAGTATTTAGCATACCCATCGCCTTAAAATATGTAACGTTAACTATTGTTTTAGGTGAATCTTGGTTAAATTTATCACAGCACTAAAGTAAGTTCGATTTCCGATAAGACGGATAGTCTGTTTTAGTTTTATTTTATTCTTGTAACATTATTTATACAAAGTGGAAGGGACATACTCGTAATAAATCGAACCACTGTCTATACTAGATCATTATAGTATAATGAAATTAAAATAACAGTCGAGAAACCAAAGAAAAAATTTTACCTTTCCATAAAAATTGCCCGATCGGCTGCACACTTTTGTATGGCAATGCAAAAGTATTTTTTTGTTCTTTGGCTGTTATTATAATTTCATTATAATAACAGCTATGCTACACCACTACACATGCCCCCTTGAAATAAAAAAAAATACACTAATGTTTTTTAATTTTTTATTTATTTAAACTTTATTGTACAAAATAGAATTTGTATAGCACAATAGGCGGACTTAATGCTAAAAGCATTATCTGACAGCCAACCTTTGGGTTGTTAGAAAACTTAAAATGGGTACAAAAGATATATTGATAAGCATTCCGATATATCATTTTCATTACATTATCTATAAATATGTATTTATAACCATTATCAGAATTCATAACATAATTACAATACATCAATATTAAACTGAAACTAAGTCTTGATCGAAAACAAACGGATAGTATTACTCTGTGGTATGACTAAATGATAAGGAAACATGAAACAACTACAAGTATAAATATATAAATATAAATATATAGGGACAAATCACACTGATTAAGCTAGCCCCAAAGTAAGTTTTAAACTTGTGTTATGGGATACTAACTCAACGATACTATATTTTATAATAAATACATATATAGATAAACACCCAAAACCCAGGACAATTTGAAAAAGGCCATTTTCCTACTTGCCCTGGCTGGGGATCGAACCCAGAACCTCCGGATTAGCGGTCTAGCGTGTTAACCATTACGCCACGGAGGTCGTCAAAGTATGGGTAAGGAATGCAGTACAGGCAGATAAACAAAACATCCGAATTATTTGTTAAGCGAACCTACAATAATATAACAAGTATATTTATTTCACATCTTTTTTTTGTTAAAATTGTTGCCAAATTATTTATTTTTGAAAAAAAATACGAACGTTTATACTAAACTTAACAATTATATTCTAAGTAACATGCTTCGTCAAAAAAGTACAAATGTATATCAGCAACATGCTTCGTCAAAGGTTTACAGAATCAAATCCGCCACATGCTTCGTCAAATCAAATAACTATATAGGTACCTATTTCGAATTAGTCTAAAAGACCCCCACGGCTCGTACCCGGCCCAAAGGTCCCCATAATGTTCGCGGCATTTCCCCTTTGAATGGCTATAGAGAGCCTTTGAGCCAAATACGATGCCGAGCAGGTATCATTTGACCTTTCTGAAATACGATGGCCCAACTCTTTTATGAATTCCCTTGCCTCCAATCCCCAAGAGCCCGTGATCTCAAATGCTACTGGAACGAATATATAAGCTGCTTTTAAACACGCATATTTACTGTGTTTTAGCCTAGCTGCGTTATTAGCTGCCGATCTCGCTGTTTTTATAGTGTCTTTTAAGTGTGTAGCAGCAAAAGTACTTACACATGTAGCATCCCATATCAGGCACCTACCTCTCTGCCACGGTATTAAAGTTAAACCGTCTGGCCGTTTCCCATCACTACGGCTTAAGCCTGAAGGTTCCAAAACGCATGGAATGTTAGCACTTACCATCGCTCGCTTGATAATATCATTTAATGCATGATGTCTAGGATATCTCCCAACGCATCTTATACAATTCAAGCCATGATACCCTTTGACGTCCACAACAGCCCCGCAGATGCACTGGTGCTCTTCACAAATAATAAATATCACACCCAATTCTGAGGGCTGCGGCTATTCTTAACGTATTGTCGTCCATAAGGGTACCAATCTGAGGTAAAGGCAATGCATGAAGCCATGCGCCCGATTCCGTAGTCAAAAAAGATATTAATATATATAAATAAATCTTCGACAGCAAACTTAGCTAAAATATCGTCCCATTTTCTTTGTACCTGTAGCTGATCGGGAAGATTATGACCTGTACACCGGACTTGCCATTCATTTAAGGCCCCACCCACAAAGGGTAATGTGAGCGCGTCACCATTCAATGATAAAATACGAGTAACGAGCTCAACCACCCCATGCGCCGAAGCCAAAAAAGCCGGCAATCCAGTGTCATGTACTCTCCTAATACCTAACCCGCCAGGCCTAACTGGCAGCGAGGCCTGTCGCCATTGATTTCACATTTAATATTGTCTCTAAAATAGTTTATAATGTTTCATCTAAGATAAATGTTTCATTCGGAAAAAGCCACATGAGCCACACTGGAGCCGTTCTTAGGGTGTATGTCAATTTAGGTATAGACAAACAGTTTTTGAACAAAGTTAAAGCTATGTGAGCTGGTAGTTCTTTTAAAATAGCTTCTGATTTTAGCATCACATCTTTTTTTTGTAGAATTGTGGAAGGTACTACTGCCTCTGGAAAAATGGGAGCACCTAGCAAATTAAAATCTGATTTGCTTACCACTTTCATACCTGGAAAAAGTAGCCGAAGATTATTTAATTCAGAAGACTCGGAACTACTGGTAAAAAGTTCGCATTTGTCAGTGTTCAATTCAAGGCCAAACTCTTTAAATTTATCTATGACTGTCCGAATGTCATTTTCTACTACAGCAAAAGTTCCTCCAATAGTACCATCATCCAAATACCACAGGTTTAATGGCGTTTCTAGGGATGATATAACTCTATGTATGGCAAGACTAAAGATCATAGGGCCCAGTGGGTCTCCCTGTTGTACTCCCACTTGTGAATGTAATGGAGATGTGTGATTCTAAGTTATACCTACACACCTACAATCATACATCTTTTTAAAAATAACATTTCGCAAGTACTTTCCGAAATAATCTTTATATTTATTACATGTTTTATAAATCTTATTACTTTTTTGCCTTTTAGTACTTTTATTTGTTGCCTTACTTAAGGCCGTACCTGAATTTTCCGGGGTCAAGTGCTGCCCCATTTTTTAAAATTTTGCTACTATCAAATCCTAGATAACCCTTCAAAGTATTTTATGAACTACTGTTTACAGTTTAAAGTTAGAACGTTAAGCTTTACTACGCAGCTTTGCGAAAAACGGCCACTTTTGGCAAATGTGCGTAGTAAAGCTTAACGTTCTCATTATAAACTGTAAACAGTAGTTCATAAAATATTTTCAAGGGCTATCTAGGACTTGGTAGTAGCAAAATTTTAAATAATGTTTCCTTTTTCTTTTAATAGATTTATTTTAAATGGGGGCAGCACTGGACCCCGGAAAATTTACGGTACGGCCTTAAAATATCTTTCATGAATTTTTTCTTATTCCTTTGTTTAACAATATATTTTTTTAACAATATTATTTTTATTCAAACACTTATTTCTTTTAAAAGACATTCTAACATTTCCTCTTTTCTCTTTAATCTTAACAACTTTTATTTTTTTAACATACCTAATTATTTGAGTATTCATTCATTATACATCGATTACTCTTAACTACTTTTTTATTTTTATTAAAAATACATTTATTTTTATAATACGTCAAATCCTTGCTTTTAATCTTTCTATTCTTTTTATTTGCCTTACAACGTATATTTTTAATTTTTATGTTTTTGGAATTATTTAAATCATCAACCTTAGTTTGTTTACTTTCTGTATATTTATTTATTACATCTCCAATAAATAAATGCCTATTCAAATGATACAAATCATCATTATCAAATTGAGTTAAATTATTTGTTTCGTAAGATTTGGATTCGGTAACAGTAGGCTGCCGGGTCTGCTGAATCGGCGCAACGTGAACGATGCACGAGGACGCCAATGGACACTTGGATGTCGTCATATCGTTCGATGTTTCTAGGTACTTTGTCGGATATAATCTATTTTGAGAAACTTGAAATGAGTTTCGAAAATAATGAGTATTTTGAAAAGGTTTAAAATTCAATTTTGGCCTTTTCTGGTTAATTATCGTTATTAATGTATACTCTTCGATTGCTAATTGAAAAGCTTGCGAAAAATTTTGAAAATTTGGGGATAAAGCAGTACGGCCGATGCTGAAGCGTGCCGTCGCTCTCTATCGCTCTAGCAAATGACGCTTCTGAGCGTCAGAAAAGGATAGCAGCATAGGAAAGTGCTGTTCCGTGCTGATAGATGAGATCAAACCCTTAAGGACTGACTAAGCGCAAAGATCTCGTGCTACAATAGGGGATCGGACAACTTTTCACAAAGTGTTTGAAAATAATTTTTATATATAAAAAATAATATTTTATTTCAATAAGGCTGTAAATATACATAAATAACATTTAAAATTTGAATGCGTAAAAATGCCGCGTAAACGCTCCCATTTGTCACCTTGGCCGCGTGACGTCATCTGTTTTTGAGTAAACATCAAACAATCAAGTGGAGAAAAGGATGGCAGTAGTGGAGGCCACAAATTCACATAGTAATGTTGACATCTATGGTTGGCATTTTGAGGTTACCCCAGCCGTCAAAAATGACAATTACAAACGAATGACGTAACGCGCTGTGATCCGTGTTTCGTTTATGGTGGCGAATAGATTAAAAATCATTTTATTTTATGATTTAAAAATATAAATCATTATTATTTCACAAAAATACTCATTGAATGGTCAGTTTATTTAATTAATATAATTTCTAATTACAATAAAGATTTATTGGTAAGACCTGTTCGATCCCCTATTGCATTCCCAAGGAGGGTTGACGTTGGGCAGCGGCCGGTTGTAAAACTTTTTGCCCAAATACATTCTCAAAGAGAGTTGAGGTCGTAAATTTATAGCCAACTTGTTTAAACTGTTCCGGCTTTTTCTTTTCGATTTGGCATGCTCTTCGGCATCCTTGGAGGACCATTGACATGCATATTATATTTGGAGAAGAAAAATGGGAAAAGCGCACTTCGGGCTCCGAAGCAGAACAGAGAACACGCTGATATAAATAATTAAATTTTTACCAAAAAAAACAACCAACATTAATTTTTTTTAGGAGTTTCTTTCATATCTCCAAAGTTCTTCATTATATCTTCACTAAATTAAAATGGGATCAACATGGTAGTAAAGGCTTTCAAATAAAAAAAGAATCATCAAAATCGGTTCTCAATTGGCGAAGATATCGCGTAACAAACATATATAAAGAAAAATACAGTCGAATTGATAACTTCCTCCTTTTTTGAAGTCGGTCAAAAAGTGTATTTATCTGTATTACATTTTTACGGCTTCCAACATACTGGAAGACAGTTTATTGAGTTATGTCGCAGCGTCAGCTGGTTGTGAAATCTTAACATTTTTCATATGAACTGTTTCTTATTATTTCCTTCTACTGCAATGATACTTATACGAAATTGTTCTTGAGTTTGATCTTCTTCTTCATCTAAGCGCATTCCCAGTTGCATCCTCAGCAATGCTGCTTCGGAGCCCGGGGTGCGCATTCCCGCTTTTTCTTCTTCAAATATAACATGCATGTCAATAGTCATCTAAGGATGCCAAAGACCTTGCCAAGTGTAGAAGAAAATGCCGGAACAATTAAAATGATTTGGCTGTAATTTTACGATGTTCTTGTGTTTGTTATCACGATATAATTATGTAAGTAAGTCTCACAATCGCACCCCCAATTTATTATTTTTCAGCCAATCCTGTCACCCCAAAGTAGACTGTAAGAGATGCCTTGGCGATAAAGCCGCCTATTGTATACCTATATACAGTCTACATATTTTTAATTTTAGTTTCAAGTGTTTTGCTGCAATATAGTGTTTTATTATTATTTGTATCTCCTTAAAATTCATGGATCTGATCACCCCGGTCCTTTGGGAGGCTTGCGTGGGGATACTTTGGAGAAGTTGATGTAATGTGGCGCTTCCGCCAAAACTCATTCTTGGATATACCAATGAAAAGTATACCATAGAACAGGTTTCGACAGGAGAAGGATCTATTGCAACAAAATGAATAGATTTAATGGGTTATAGAGTGGGGTTAGGTGGGATTGATATTGGGCTATTGCAATTTTCATTAGTATTATTTGTCTTCCATGCCATCTTCTTCTTATCGAGTTGAAATGGTTTCACTGTAGCTTCAATATCAAATCATCTTTGACCAGTATGTGGCTACGGCGATCCCTCTGTCGTTAGCTTCATTAAGATCCTATATGGTACATGACGTAGGGCAGCTCGGACATGATAGAAAACCTCAAACGGCGCAAATATTATGATATCGGGATTTAGGTGCATATTTGAGGCATTTGGGGTTGAAACTTTAAAACCGTTGGGACCTCCCACAAACTTTATGAAGCTATCTATAGGGAACTCATCAAAGTTTCCCGTGACCAGAGAGCTGGTCTATATCTAGGTCAGAAGAAGAGGAAGGCCAGCCTCTGGGCACGCGGGGTAAAGAACTGCTCGGCCTTTTTATTTTTATTTGTAAATATTAGTTGTGTAGATAGCAGAAAACTATAGAATTAGCCACAATAAATAAACAAATATATAAGAACAAATCACACTGATTGAGCTTGCCCCAAGGAAAGTTTAAAGGTATATTATGGGATACTAACTCAACACTATACAATATTGTATAATAAATTCATATATAGATAAACATCAAAGATCCAGAACAGTTTAAAAAAGGCCATTTTCCATCTTGCTCTGACTAGGGATCGAACCCAGAACCTCTGGACTGGTAGACTAGCTTAGGAAGTCGTCAATAAAAGTTTGTACAAAAATTATATTTAAAAAATCTTATTTATTTCTACAACAAAGTCAAAATAAATGAATGAACGGGATTTACCTCTAAAATGTTTCAAGAATCAAAGAATCAAATGTTAATTCAATACCTAATTAGGCCTTTGCATGCACTTTCACATCTATAAGTTTTAGTAAGTATACTCATATCACGTGTAAAGTTCATTAATATTTAAATGAATAATCAGTTTCGTTCATAACATCCTACTGGAACATCGAAATCGACTGAAATTTTGTTTGCTGGGGTAAAGCACCCCGCGGAACTCAAAACTGTAAACAAATTTTCATTCCAAGATGGCCGCCCACACATTTCTTGATTTTCCTTACTGACTGCAGTTTTTTACCCATTTTCTCAACTGGACATGTACTTCAGCCAACTTCAACAGCTGCACGAAAACCCGCGGACTGCTTGCAGCCCGCGCAACGCTCGAAAAGCTAGTTATACATTTACATATAAAAAGTTAAATATAAAACATACTTTAAAATATAATGCACTAATATCACGTTCAAAGCATTTTGAGTCTTGCGGCTCTAAGCAGATAGAGCCTAAAGCCGCAAGACTCAAAGTCCACTTTCAGCGTGGATAAACATGACTCACGTTTTCGCCCATTCCTTCAATTGGCTCTCACGATCTGCGCGGGAAAAGAAGCAGGTGGTACATTCTAAGTTTTATCTTTTCTCCTAGACCAGCATAGCATAAAATATAAACATATTATGAAAACCGTGCCGTGCCGTGTGGTTCCCGGCAGAGTAGAATAGGACCACTCCATGTCTTCCCGTGGATGTCGTAGAAGGCGACTTAGGAAACACAAGCTAAACAAAGCTTATAAACATCAATGAGACCTCTCCAACACGTCTGGTCAGCGTGGAGAGTGTAGGCCAAATCCTCTGACTGCCCTGGCTAATTGTGGCTCCGGTAGTACAGAGAGGGTCGTGCTCCTGCAGTGGAGACTAAAAAAACAGACCACATGATGATAATGACTATAAAACCTAGATGCCTACTGGCAACTAGGTACAATCCAGGAGTACTGCCTTCTGTATCTGACCCTTGAGCCAGCCATCTAGCGAGAGAGTCCTAAGATGTTGGTAAATATTCATTGCTAAAAGCCCTCTCGCCGATACTATTATCGGGACAGTCATCGTCAAATCCACATAGCAGTCACCTCGTCAGCTAACCCATACTTATATCACAGAATAAATAATACTAACGTACAGAAGTGTCACTCAGCAAAGAAATTTAAAGAAATATCTACTCAATGTGGCTAGCGATATGGTTTAATTTAGCTCACGTCAGAACTCAGCACCTTTTCGTATAAACACCTAGAAATCCATTGCAAGCCAATTTCATTCTTATTACTCTGGACAAACGATACGTATAACTGAATTTACCACCCGGAGGGGCCGTCTGCGCGCATAGTAATAATGTAGGTACATTTTCGATACCTAAACGGGGAGTGACACAGGCCTGCTAATATTTCAGTAAAAAATATTTACATATTTGGGCAATAAACTGAATCATTAATAGGCGATGCGGCTAGCAACCCATCACTATTTTGATTCCCTTTTTTCATCATAAATCTTAATGTGGTCTTTGGTTCTTACGGCCCTGAGCTCTATTTACCCCGTTAGGGGTAAAGACGTGATAATGTATCTTATGATAATGTATCGACGACCTCTGTGGCCTAGTGGTCATCATGCCAGACTGCCACACCGGTGGTCCCGGGATCGATCCCCGGTCAGGTCAATATGGAAAATAATCTTTTTTAGATTGACCTGGGTCTTGCATGTTTATCTATATATGTAATTATATGTATTTATTATAAAATATAGTATCGTTGAGTTAGTATCCCATACCACAAGTCTCGAACTTACTTTGGGGCTAGCTCAGTCTGTGAGATTTATCCCATCATCATCATCATCATGAGGTCTTTCTAGTCTTCACTGCAGGAGCACGTATTTGTCCGTATATATTTATTTATTTATTATTATTCGTATCTGTATATTTGGTAGCTAAGAATGCTAAACGCAAGTACACAATATTGACTGGCTTCGTGACCCGCTGGGAGCTGTGAAACGTGAGCAATAATGCCATTCACTTATTTCCGCGTCTTTTGAAAGATTCTCCTCTATAAAAGCATACTAATACCTATGCGAATTAATATAATAGAGCGTAGAATCCCTGTCTGATACATACTTGGCCCGCAGTCACTGGTATGACTCTCCATTAATTCAGAGTAACATATATAACTACTACTACTACAACCGAAACAATTTATCTGTACACACGTCGATGTGTGAGTTTTATACTTAGGATCGCACCGCCGAATTATTTTAATACTTACCTACTAACGAGTTCGACATATTTACGATTATATTTTTCCATACCGGAAGATTTGCGAACACTATGACGTAAAAAATATTCTGTTTTATATGTATTAAATGTTACAGAAAAGTCGGAAACAGCTACATAATATCACTTCACAAATATTTTTCATTATGTACATTGTCCATTTCACCATTAGTTCACTTTACTGATTATTATTGAGTCATTAAAATTTATAATGTAACGCACTAATTTCACTATTGAAATATAGTAATTTGCATATTCGGCGCAAAACTATACGGTAATTATATGAATAAATTCAATAAAAATAAACAAATGTTTATCACTCTTACACGCACAGCATGTCAAGTTGTCATTGTCAACAATGGCATTTAGCACTATAACCCGCGGGAATCTAGTTGGCATCTGCGTGTATGTGATTACCTGTGAGCGAGGAGCCTATGTAACATTACCGGATTGCTTATTAGCAATCCGGTAATGTTACAATCTCGCATTTGTGTATCTCCCGCCAATGCGAGAGAGCGAGAAGGGTATATATATCAAGATGGTTGCTGGGTAATAACGTGAAATTATATTGTTGCTTTGCTTACTTGTTTTCATCATTTGGAAATGTATGAAATATACGTTCTTTAGAGTATTGGGTGGATAAACAATTATTATACGCGCACCTTCTCACTCGCGTATTGCGTGCGGCTAGTAATTAAACCCTGGTTTGGAGCTGTCAAAGCTCACAAAGTGCGGGTGAGAGGTGCGGGGACGCCAATTTGCGGGAGACGCTGTGAGATACCATTCTGTTTGACTCTTATGTATTCTGTGCCGTAGTATCAGTATACCGGTTAAACGAAGACCGAGAATAAAAATAATAATATTCATTTATGACAACTGCAGTCCATTTGTTAGAACATACAAACTTACAACTAATGTTAGTAATTACATTGCTTTAAATAGCAATAATTCAGATTCAATTACATTTGAATTTAAATTGTACTAAAAGTTATTCAAAATTATTAAACGTCCCTAAAAAAATATTTATTTTAATTTAATTTAAAAACGACATCCAGTCTCCAATTTTAAGGCTGTCCTACCATGCAGCTTAGCTAACCTGATAAACAGGGGCGAGTCTGTTTTGTCTGCAATAATGTTTATACAAAAATCCAGCTTATTCCGTTTTATTTCGAGAATAAACACTAATATGACGACCTCCGTGGCGTAATGGTTAACACGCTAGACCGCTAATCCGGAGGTTCTGGGTTCGATCCCCAGCCAGGGCAAGTTGGAAAATGGCCTTTTTCAAATTGTCCTGGGTCTTGGGTGTTTATCTATATATGTATTTATCATAATATATCGTTAAGTTAGTATCTCATAACACAAGTTTAAAACTTACTTTGGGGCTAGGCTTAATCAGTGTGATTTGTCCGTATATATTTATTTTATTTATTTATTTATGACTGGACTAAATCGTCACTTAAATTAGGTTCAGTTAAATTTAGTACCGCTTCTCGGGCGGTACTTAGTGCAAAAAAGCGGTAATTTTAAAGTGATATTAAAATAGATACTAAGTAAAGCATTGGCTAAGAGCAAGTGCATGTACCAACATAAATATTTCATAAATCTAAATGGTCTAACTATAGAAAATCCAAATCAAAATGAATATTTACTTAATGGAGTCGCAGTGTCACTCTGCATCAAAGGTGAATAAGTAATTATTTATTTCAATAGACTCGAAACGTTTTATCTTTCCACTTTGGTACATATATATATACTTACTTAAGTAGGTACATATAAATAGCTTATTGCACCTCTTGGTTCAATAAGCTATTTACGGCCATAGTAATACATAATCAGACGGACAGACAGACAGACAGACAGCGGAGTTTTAGTAATAGGGTCCCGTTTGCATCCTTTGGTTACGGAACCCTAAAAAGTATCTATTTTGACTTGTTGGCAACTACACTATAGCGGATTATTATTATTGTACTTACACAATGATTGGCAAAAACAATGTTATCCATCGATATTATTTTTCCTCTGCTCCCATTCCTTTACTCCCATGCTGGTCTGGGAGAAAAGAAAAAAGGACAAGAATGTACCAGCTGCTTTTCTTCCCACGCAGGTCATAAAAGCCGATTTAGAAAATGAGGAGATGCGGCTACCACCTATCAAAACTTTGATTCCTTTTTCCACCTTCTCGCCTGCCATCACGCAAGTGGTATTTGGGTTGTGCGGCCCTGGGCTCTGACTGCTTAGAGCCGGAAGACCTAAATTGCTCTGTCTACCCCATTACGGATAAAGACATGATAGTGTATCAGTATTATTTTTCCTTTTGTGTAAGTGTGATGTAAATACCGCGGCATGGAATTATATAGTAGTGAGCCATTGCCACTTCATTAAAATGGGGATATTGCGAAATGTAAGAGTTAAATTCCCAATGCCAAAAGGCGTTGCCTTTTGGCTCTATCCAATGTAAATAGAGCCTCTCAGTGAAGTTGTACCGTATTCAGGACTTGATCATAAAATAGTGTTCCGCCAAGGAGTGGAGCTTGAACCCCACCGAACTTCTTCCCCTTTTTCCTTGGACGCCAAAATACATATACAGAATGGGCAAATAAGAAGCACACACTTTATTTTTTAAATTTTTTACAGATACACTATCACGTCTTTATCCCTAACGGGGTAGACAGAGCCAAGGGCGGTAAAGCCCAGGCCACTTTTAGCGTAATGGTGGGCATGAAGGTGGAAAAGGGAAATCATAATAGTGATGGGTTGCTAACCGCATCGCCTATTCATATGATTCAGATTCTCGCCCATTCCCTCGATCGGCTTTTACGATCTGCACGGGAAGAGAAGCAGCTGGTACATTCTATGTTTTTTCTTTTCTCCCAGACCAGCAAAGAAGATATTTAAAATTTTATTCTATGAAATATAAAATATAAGTATTTTTTTGTAGGCAAATTATTACGAAAAATAATTTCAGAAAAATGTCTACCTCCTCTAGCAGATCATAATCATCCGAGCGTATTCCCGGTTGCAACCTCAGCGGTAATGCTTCAATGCCCGGGGGCCGCTACCTAACCTACGTGATTTGACGAGGCTACTGGTTTTTACATAGTGTCTGACCTCCGCAACCCAAAGGGTAGACCAGAAACAATCCTAGGATAGGTTCAACCAGCAAGGTAGATGTGAACACTTTTGATTGCGTTGTTGAATACATTTTCAGACATTTCCTGCGTTTTTACAGTGACCGTGTCAATTCAATTCAATTCAAAATATCTTTATAATATCATATCATAGGATATTTAACCCTACCTGTTTGTGTTGGGAGCTTCACCCTCGAAGTTGTAGACCAATATATCTACCTGAGTCAATTGATCCAGGCAGGAAGTTCCAGCTTCGAGGAAGAGGTCTTTCGACGAATCCGACTTGGTTGGGCAGCGTTCGGGAAGCTACGAAGCGTCTTCTCGTCTAAAATACCTCAGTGCCTCAAGACTAAAGTATATAATCAATGTGTGTTACCAGTGATGACTTATGGCTCTGAAACGTGGTCCCTTACTATGGATTTCATAAGAAGGCTCAAGGCCGCTCAACGCGCTATAGAGAGGGCTATGCTCGGTGTTTCTCTACGTGATCGAATCAGAAATGAGGAAATTCGTAGGAGAACAAAAGCCACTGATATAGCCCAGCGGATTAGCTCGTTGAAGTGGCAGTGGGCGGGACACATAGCGCGACGAACCGATGGCCGATGGGGTAGAAAGGTTCTCGAATGGCGACCACGTACTGGCAAGCGAAGCGTTGGACCCACAAGGTGGTCAGACGATCTGACTAAGGTCCCTGGAAAGCGCTGGACGCAGGCCGCTCTAGATCGGTCATTTTGGAAATCCCTGGGAGAGGCCTATGTCCAGCAGTGGACGTCATGCGGCTGAAATGATGAATGATGATAGGATATTTATAATAGCTCTTAATAATAGTCACTTTGTTTTTCACAAATGTTGACGTCAAATCGTTACTTACAGCTATGTTTATGCCGCTTCCTAGGCACAGGTGCAGAAGAAGCGGATATTTTGTTTCAATCGTTAAAGGTTTATTAGTCTGTTAGCATAGACACGTCTTCTTAGATAGCCCTACAAAGCCATGCTGCACAAATTTATTCATAAAACGAGTTACTGATAGCCGCGAAAGTGATTTATACCAAAAATTGCCCAAAGTTTACTTAGTTTCCCTAAATAAATGTTTGGGCTGAGTAGAATGTTTTTATAATTAAAACAGTCAGTAAAACACTCCATTAAAAATTTGCCGTATTTACACAAAATATTTTTTATGAAACAACTGTCAAATTTGCCGCCAAAACAAAATGTCGGCAAAAAAAGGTTATATACCTCCAAGTCCCACCCTGTAATATATAATAATACAAACTACAACGGCCTCCTGAAATATCTTACTCGACTCGCGGCAAGCGAACGGCAGTCCAGTTACGACATAAAACTAAAGCTTTACAAATAAAAGAAAGGGCACGTAACACGTGGCTCCTAAAACGTCTAACAAGAACATAAAGTTTGCCGCGGTATCTCCGCAAACTAACATTACGAAAATCTCTCCCATGTAGGGGTCAGGTATTGTGAAAAAACCGCGGCGATATCACAACAAACCTCTGGATGCCGGGCATCGTTCCCGTTGTTGCCCGTACGTGACCCGAATACTCAAACCCAAATACTCACGGATACTTCAGAAATGTTTCCGTTGCGATACGCGATCTTTTCCTCACGAAATGTGCGCTAAACACGTAAATATATACGAGTAGTACGTATAAGCAGTTCCCTAAAATTTATAGGCGAATTGGCCGTAGATTCCGCATTCTTATGGCTTTGTTATATTAATGTTACCGGGTTTTATGTTTCTTAATACTTATTCGAGGAAACGGAAGATTTCAAGATTCTCTTCATCTCATCTATTCGAAAAATGATGTTTTACTAGGTATTTAGTGTGACTAAAATCACTGGCTTATTCCACGGGATTAAAAAGTAATTTATTTTCAAAATACGAGTAATGTTGGCAGTCCAGCAAAAAGAACAATAAATAAAAAATTACAAGTGTAGTCATTTTTCAAATTTGGAATTTATGAAGTCATCAACACGTTTTATATAGGTAAGAAACAAAATGTTAAATACAAATAGTAATTAGAAAGTTTTAGGTCGTTTTGCATTGGTAAATGTATAAATGTAAAGAGTTTCTTGAAATTTTAGGCCAATAGTGAATTTCAAATTTACGTATGAAAATAAACGGGCAAGTGCGAGTCGGACTCGTACATGAAGGGTTCCGTACCACCGTACAATGTTTTAAAACGCTGAAGAAACACGTTTCTTGTATGACAACCCCCTTTAATTTTTAACTTTTTCTTATTTTTAGTATTTGTTGTTATAGCAGTCATAACTATTAGGGTCCCGTTTGCACCCTTCGGGTACGGAACCCTAATAAAAACCAGTTAAGTGCGAGTCGGACGCGTACATGAAGTTTCACCGATTATGTATTAAGATAATCGGTGAAAATTTCCCTCCATGTATTTCCACAGTAATCTGTGGCCGCTATAACAACAAATACAAAACAAAAGATAAAGTTAAAAACTAAAGGGGGTCGTCATACAAGCAACGTGTTTTGCAACGTTCTAAAACATTGTACGGAGGTACGGAACCTTTCATGTAAGAGTCCGACTCGCACTAGACCAGTTTTTTAACTTTTACACGTTTCTTTTACGCGCATCTCTCAGGTAGAGAACTTATTACAGAATAAAATATAGCCTAGTCACTCCGCTCCCTCCACACCTCCACTCATTAATTAGTTTTGATATAAGGAACATCAAACACATTTTCATATTCACAATTTTACTAGGTATGGAAGAATGGACACAATTATATACAAAGTGGAAGGGACATGCCCGTAATAAATCGAACCACCGTCTATACTAGATCATTATAGTATAATGAAATTAAAATAACAGCCAAAGAACAAAAAAAAATTTCGGCATTTCCATACAAAAGTGTGCAGCCGCCCGGGCGATTTGTATGGGAATGCCGAAATTTTTTTTTGTCCACATTGTATATACCCAATTAATGCGGATTACTTCATACAGATTAATACAGATTCGGTTTATCTATTGACTGGATTTGGCATTATCCAAATTCCCCAACATTAACGATTTTGGATTGGTATACTTGAACTGTGTATGGCCTTTACGGTTTGAATGAAATTTAGAATTGACGTATATTTACAATGTGGGAAAATTCTTGAGAAGATCTACTCAGCGGTAACGTGTCAGAGCCCGGGGTCCGCTACCTAACCTAGGTGATTTGACGAGGTTACTGGTTTTACACAGAGCGACTACCGTCTGACCTCCGCAACCCAAAAGGTAGAACAGAACCAATCCTAGGATAGGTTAAGAAAAATGCTAGATGGCGTTCGGGACACACAGTTTTGCGTGCCTTCCGAAACACGGTATCATCTTTATTTTCGGTTAATCAGGTGATTCAAGCCTGCAATATCCTAAGCAGACTGAAAACAACTTTTTAGAAAGTATGCTACCCAGTGGGATTTGAACCCACGACCTGCGGATCACAAAGCAAACGCCTTGACCACTGGACGACGGAGGCAGTCGACCATCAGCACTATCTTCCTTCTCCCATATCAAATAACAAAACAATCTACCATTCCCAACCCAACGCTGCTACGGGTATAAAATAAAAATCATTACCCTTTCTCCTGCCGTAGTCGGGTAAAAAGTTGAGAAAATGAACGCTGTTTTCCGCCGTCAATATGTTTCAGTAACACCGCAGATATTAGTCTAGCTAGAGCGAGATATTGGCTTTATCTGTCACTCGCAGCTCTGCTTGCTCTCAACTTGAGCCTTGTTGTGTTTCGTTACGTGAGTACTGGTTCTTATTATGTGGTTTCGTTAAGGAAGTACCTGGCACTAACAGTAACTTTGTGTGTACACATTCTTTACAAGTTACTGTGTTGGAAAAGATGCTTTAAAGTTAAGTTTCATACTTTAAGGAAAAGTATTAAAATTTATTGTACCAGAGCTATTTTAGTTATTAATTTATCACACTTTATGATTCCAAGGTAAAAATAAAGGTACTTTTAACAAATGGCGGCCTTAATGTTAAAAGCATTTTTTCCCAGTTAACCATATCTATAGGAATAATCAGAGAAAATTGTGGGGCTCAAAAAAGAAAAATATCTCGTCACATTTTAATTTCCTCAAAATCAAAGAAAATCCGCAAATTTAAAGAAAGTGACAACACCGTCTCATTCACAGCGCGGCACTGACTGTCGGCTCCTATTTTCGAATTGAGGATCCACCTCAGATTTTTGAAAAAAAAACATACCACCCAATTTAGTATAGGTATTACGCTTGTTCTTTTGCCGCCCTATAACATAAAAAAATATAATTTTGTACGCGGTATCCTGGAATTTGTAGTAAAATGTATCAAAAATTACAGCAACGTAAAAATGGCTACTCAATCTAGACGTCTGAATTGAATAACTATCTAGTACTCGGAAAGTTGGATATTTTCATGTGTAAATTATGTAGCATTTTGTAGGTTTTGAGTAACCACCTACAAAAAGTCTCGGTTCAATACTATTGATATTCAAGAAGATACAACACTTTTTGTGTGGCTCCTCAATCCAGATGCCAGAGCGAGAATATCAAAAGTAGTCGATCAATTTATGTACCACTTACATAATCATTTAGTAGATTAAGAGTTCTAATTTGTAGTAAAGAAATAAAGTACTGAAACTACTCATTCTTCCGGCAAGTATATCTCCATGTGTTTATTATGGCTAGAACCTTTATAGTAGAACTTTCTATGCATAACACCGGTTCACAGAAACGTCATTTCGTACAAAATAGTTTGGCATCATCTCATTTATCCTAGATTCAAAACCAATAATGTTAAAAATCAGAATAATCTTAGAGCATAAATTTTATTGCCATAATAGTCTTAAAGTAAGTAGAATCATTATATCGTAGAAAGTTCGCAGTCAGAACCGCTATTTGGTTTTTAATTCATATTTATAGTCATTTCAATGATGAATCTTTTCTAAGATAGAATTTTCTTCTGGCATAGATAATTGGTTGAATACAATTGTTTCGTAGCGGACATAACAACGATAATGCTTATTGCTATCTAAGTATAATGTAAAAAAATATCATAGCATGAAAAGGCTGTCCACAAAGAGTGGTCGCAGTTCTAACCTAACCTATATTTTTGCCCGACCCGAGTAAACTCGAAATGCTATTTTTTATGTGACAAACAATAGTAGTAGTAGTATAGATTTTAACGATTCTGGTTTTCTTAGAAGGTCAAAAGAATTATACCAAATAAAAGTAACACTAATTAAACATTATTCTAAAACAAATTATGCTAAACTTAATGTATGTAAAAGGTAATTGTACTAAATTCAATTTTAAAATCTTAAAAGTATCCTATTGTACATTCGGACATATAAATATTCGGCCAAACAAAAATTATATTAAATATTTTTTATGCGTTTGAAATGTTTTTAGGGTTCCGTACAAAAAATTAAAAAACGGAACCCTTATAGGATCACACGTGCGTTTGTCTGTCCGTCCGTCTGTCACAGCCAATTTGCTCTAAATCTACTGGACCAAATCCGGTGAAATTTGGTAGGATGGTGTAATCTTATGACTCAAACACACATGTGCAAAGTAAATAAATATTATTTTTTTTAATAAGATTCTGCCAAGTATGTTATGCCAAATGAAATTCGGAGCATCGAGATTCTGCCAGATAGATAGAACCCGTTTATAATAGATGTGTTACCAGCAATCTGTATAATCCGACACTCTATGCAACACCAAGGCAATGTATAGAATGCCTAAAACATGTAGGCAATGTATGAAATTTATACTTTGCCTAGGTATTCTATACAATAACGAATGCGCAGCCGGTAATGTATGTAATAGCGATCGGAAGTGTATTAAATTCACCCAGCTTTCGTCACTTAGTCGACGCTCGCTCGCTCTTGTGATGGTCACTGCACAGCCATAACCTAACCTAACTTCCGTGATTAACATTATGTACCTTCCGTGACTAATTGGGGGTAGATAATTAATAGATTACACACATTAGTCGACGCTCGCTCGCTCCTGTGATGGTCACTGCACAGCCATAACCTAACCTAACTTCCGTGATTAACATTATGTACAATGCCTAGGCAAAGCGTATAATAGATATTAATATTCATTATATTTCATACATTGCCTACCGGCCCAAAGCATTCTATACATAGTCTTGGCATTGTATAGAATGCCGGAATTATACAGATTGCCGGTGACAGATATAATTAAAAAACCCATAGGTACCGAAACCTAAAGTCCCATAGCCAAACAGCGAAAACCCGTACCAAATTAAAGAAAAAAAATAACTACAGCAATGAAGAGCAAACCTATGCTTTTCTGCTTTACATCAAAGATGTTGTAAAACTTGGCCGACCGATGGTCGAGTAAGCTGAGAACGAAATTGCCAATCCTCTTTCACAATGGAGCGTAAAATGGTTTTCCGTTTTTGCCCGGCCGAGCGGAGCGGCACTCGTTGATTCACCGGACACGTCGCCCGCCCGCTATCACTAGTTACGGGTATTTGTGGAAATAACTCTTTTACACCCATGTACGAGTACGATCATGTCCACTTTGATAGATTGACCAATTCGCGACAGCTGCACTTTACAAATATTGAGTTTCGCAGAACAAAGCTTTTAAAAAAACTTGATGGGGTTGCATCGTTATATTACACTATCAGATTAGCTTCTTGAATAATTTTGCATTGTCATCTGAATTACATAAGGATACAAAATTTCATCTGAATCGGAAACCGGGGAGTGGCTCAAATTTAACTTGCAAGATTTTTGCAAGTTAAATTTGATGCAAGAACAAACAGGGCAGCTATTTAAAACCTTGTAGGAATAAAAAAGTTAAATATATAACAAAGTACTAAAAAATTTTTTTATAAAAATATATTGTAGTTGCCCGCTAGCAACGGGCGAAGGCCCAAGCTACCGGCGAGTGCCGGTGGTTAGGGCCGCAGAAAGAGAAAACTTTTTTATTACCTTGTCCGGTGGAGTAGGATGTCTGTATGTCGTCGTATGTCGTCTGGGGCAATTAATATTTGTCAATTCAAAAAAAAAAAGTTTTATTATTGACCGAGCGGGCGAGGGCTATAAAGTTGGGGCGAAAACACATTGTTTGTATGTATGTATGTTTGTTCCGCGATAACTGCCGAACCGATGGTCCGATTTTGATGGAATTTGGTAGGCATATAGGAAATATCAATAGAATTTTCAAGTTCGTTGGGCATCAAAATCGGTTCAGTAGTTTTTGAAATATTAATAAAAATCGTGAGGCCTAAGTTCGCGGCGAACTACTAGTTATTACTTAAATCTTAGGCGCGACAGTTGCTGATTTTTTAAAGTAGGTATTGTACTTAACTGTTTCACATTCCACCTCTGTATTGGACGGATTATGTCTTCTTTGATGTTTTTCTTTGTACTTATGTAAAAAAGAATTGAATTATTATCATACTAACTTACACTTCACAGACACTCCGCAACAGTTGTAAATTTTTTATAAGCAAGACACTTTTAGGCGGTTAACCCACTGCACCGCGCACCGTCAAGCAATAAATGATTTGATTTGATTAGACCATGGGACCAACTTTTTTCTAAATCGGTTGAAAAACTGATAAGTTATGGAGAAACATACATATTAAAAGAAAAACATATGTATATACATTCTAATTTAGAAACTTCTCCGTTTTTTAAAGTCGCTTAAAAAATAAATAAAATAAGATCTATGAGGCCTAAGTTTATTTCGATGCGAGGTGTTTTAGATCCCGAACTAAATGGTTATTATCATTCCGAGTAATCCAAGTTGGTCTATATGCTTGTGTCAATCATTGATTTTACGACCGTTTCGCCGGCTGCAACCGGTACTAGCTCTTTGTGTGACACCACGCTAAATTGTGGGGTAACGACTTGTCACTCACTTATGAGGGCGCCTAAGGCCACAATCTAAATTTTGCTCCCGCTTCTCCGCACACAAATTTACTCTAGCCGAAACGAGACAGCGAGCTATGCGGGGACAGGGGCAGCACTGCAGGTCAATACGGCTGGTTTACGCGTTTGTGGTTTTTTAGGTTTTTTCGTTTTACAAAGAATATTTAAGAGTTTTAGTATAATTTGGAGGTGATTTGGACCCAACTTTGCAATTTTTTCTATCGAGAAAATTTTAAGCAATCGTGTTTTTGAAACATTTATAATGACTAGAGTTAGTCCTGAACTTTGCTGTGTGTAGTACGAGCTCTTTAATATACACGCTTACCTATATCACAGAATACATAAGAGTCAAACAGAATGGAATCTCACAGCGTCTCCCGCAAATTGGCGTCCCCGCACTTCTTCCCCGCACTTTCTGTACCTTTCTGTGCTCTAAACTAGGGTTTAGTTACTAGCCGCACGCAATACACGACGTATCTTGTCATGAGAACTGTCAATCAATAGTAACCATCATGGTGAGAAGATGCGCATATAATAATTGTTTATCCACCGATTACAACAAAGAACACATACTGAATAGATACATTTCAATCTTGTAACTGATGATATCCATTTTAAACGTGATTTGAGATTTATTTATGCATAAAATAAGGAAACAATTTTTAAAGACATTTATATGGAGTATAGCTTTATTATCTACATAAAGAAGGAAAGAGAAATAATAAGGGTGCTGGAGGAGAATGGAAAAAATAAGCTGGGATGGATAGAGTAAGAAAGAGTAGGAGAGAGCAGAAATATTTTAAAAACTATTGAAAATAAAAGAGGGAGGATGATTGAACATCTAATAAGTCATGACAATCTCTTCAGAATAATAGTACAAGGAAAAACGAAAGGGAGACGAGAAAAACGAAGACTTATCGAAGATGAGTTTTTCCAACAAAATACAGAAAAGTTGAGACTAAGGTCCTATCAATACATTAAAAAGATGGCAGAGAGAAGAGAAGAATGGACGCATCTCTTTGACGACCTCCTGTGGCGTAATGGTTAACACGCTAGACCGCTAATCTGGAGGTTCTTGGTTCGATCCCCAGCCAGGGCAAGTTGGAAAATGGCCTTTTTCAAATTGTCCTGGGTCTTGGGTGTTTATCCATATATGTATTTATCATAAAATATAGTATCGTTGAGTTAGTATCCCATAACACAAGTTTTAAAAAAAACTTACTTTGGGGCTAGCTTAATGTGATTTGTCCTATATATATATTAATTTATTTATCTCTACTTAACTCCACCGATAAAGCAAGCTCTTAAATTACAAGAAGGATGCATGAAAACTGATAATAAAACCACTAATCGACTCCAAGAAACTATGACGTCACGGTTTGGTAATTCATACAAAACCCGTAGAAATTTTTTGTCTTGAAGTTAAAAAAAATAGTTTCTGATTTGAATCGTTGGAAACGGATTCCAGCGGTTTTGCTAACATGACGGGCGGCGAGCTAAAATGTACTCCACCCAGAGCGTGGAACAAATGGTGCGTTCGCTGTGTAAAAAAAGGTCGGATACTTTTTGCCAAAACTTGGAAAGACTATGTCTACTAGATCTTTTTGCCAGTGCAGTCCTGGTCACAGATTAATATATTTCCTTGCGGTTGTGTGGATCCACTTTGTATCGTTTATATTTTGTTTCGTTGCAACTGTTGCAAGTCATTGAGCTGAGATTTATCGAGTAAATTAATATATTATAGATATAATATTAGATTCTAAGCTACTTATTCAAAGCATCTTTAGCCTGTTTCTAGAAAATTGACGTCAAATAAAATAAGAAACACTTGATTTTTATCACAGTCTCAAAACACAAAGGACATCAGCATTACGTTGGGTGGTAGGTAGAAAAGAAAATCAACATAATGAAGATTTTCTAGCCGCATCACCACCAAATAAAGTTTATAAAATAGTAGGTTTATTATGCAATTACTGAGTAAAAGACGAATTTAAAGCGAGGGCTACAGATAAATCACGAGTAAATGAAGGATATAACGACTGAATCACAACCGTAGGAAGTGTTTCATGATGAGTGAATTCAAGTGTTAGAATTAGTATTAGAGTGATTCGATATATTCAAGAGTTGCATACTATACTTTATACCATGACTACGTGAAAAAGAAATATTTAAGCGAAAATAAACATTTATTTATTTTTATTTATTTAATTTTATTGAGCCAAAAGCTACAATAGGTAAACTGAATGCTAAAGCATTCTCTCCCTGTCAACCTTTAGAAGAGAAACAGATAGAATAGTTGGCGTCTAAAATAGATAGAAACAATCCAGAAATAATAAGTACTTTTAAATGATTATAGTATACGAGTATTTATTTTATACGATATTTATGTATAAATATCGTATAAAATAAATATACTATATTTATACATTATATACATACATATATATAATTGAAGATCAGAAAGAAACGATGAATTCTCCTAATTGTTGAAAGATTCAAAAAGTAAATCATGCACTTTTTTCTTGTATAAATGTCTACTAGATATTTGTCTGATGTCCTCGGTTGTAGGTATGTTATTTGCACAAGTAAGGTTTCAAGGTTTGTGTCTTTTTTTTTTTGCGCAAGGAGGTTGCGCATTTAGATGGAGGTCGAATAGGTATATTGGTGTGATTAAAAGCTGCTTTTAATTCACTATTTTCAGTAAATAAAATAAACTTTTTAGAGGGGGAATGGTATAAATATATTTTTTCCCAATGTTCTGTTTCTTTTGAAACTATAATTTGGCGATATCAATTACCAAATCGGCGAACGTGTCGGGCACCGCGAACATTACTCCGGCTAAACGACGGCCTATTTGAAATTCCAATTAGAAAGTTTTCTCATTTACTTGATTCAGGGCGTGGAGTAGCGCAGGGCCACAATCCGCGCTGATTAGTCCTTCCCTGCACCAGATTTAGAGGGTATGGTTTACCGCATAAACTAATCCTTGATTGAACCCCTGCCTATTTGCATTATGTATTTTTGCCCCGGTAGGGACGGAACGCGAGGATTTGAACTTACCACTATTTGCATATTAATTTTAGTCATTCGCAATGTTGCACGTATGACCAGGCTTTTTGTTAATGTTTCCAAAAGCGACAACGTTTTATGAACGGTATTTATAGGAATGGAACTAGAAACCTAACCAAACCTTACTAGATACAGCGTTTTCTAATAAATTCTATACAACGCCTGCAGGACAAAATGTATATTGATATGAAAAGTTATGACAACTTGAATTTCGTAAATCTTTGCATTATCAAATTAAAGAATGATGAAACAAATTTTGTTTTAAGGAGAAAGAATGTTACTTTAATCTGCAATGTAAAGTTAAATGGTATGCAAATTATTATCTTTATACAATTGTAAAGTCGCTCAAGCAACACAAAACAAACATTTAAGTGAATCTTATACGAGAAAGTATACAAGTGTTGTCATTTATGAAAATTTTACACTTTTTATATAGATTCGAAATAAATTAAGGGAGCTTTGAGTCATAATGTAGAGTTCGACTTATGCAACTATTTAAGGTGAAGATATAGGCAAATGGCCTTGAAGTGGCGCCCTCATTTGAAATAAATTGTTAACTCGCAAATATGGAGATAATTTCCATATTCCTCTTCGTCATGCACTAGATAGCCCTTTCAATTATTTTATGAACCACCGTTGAAAGGATTTGCATTAGTCCGTCTAGCTTTAAAACTTGCCTGCGCCAAAAGTGGCCACGGCAAGTTTTAAAGCTAGACGGATCACCAATAATAGTTTCAATGGCAGTTCATAAAATAATTTAAAGGGCTATCTAGTGCATGACGAAGAGCAATATGGAAATTATCACCATATTTACGAGTTAACAATTTATTTCACACTTCAAGGCCATTTGCCTATATCTTCACCTTAATTCCGAATTCGCTCTCTGAGTAACATCATCATCAGATTATTTATAGTCTCCACTGCAGGAGCGCGACCCTCTCTGTACTACCTGAGCCATACTTAGCCAGAGTAGCCAGAGAGCCTGTACTCTCCACGTTGGCCAGATGGGTTGGAGAGGTCTCATTGACGTTTAGCTTGTGTTCCCTAAGTCGCCTTCTACGACATCCACGGGAATACTTGGACTGATCCTATTCTACTCTGCCGGAAACTACACGGCAATCTGAGTAACATATTCGTATATATATAAATAAATATATTCAATTCGTATATTCGTACCCTACTTAGAATCCCTGCCCATACTTCTGCTTACTATTCCCACTCTTTTTCTGTTCAAGCGGTAAAATTATGGAATTCACTACCACGCATTATACGAGACTCCAAATCTTTCCCTGTTTTTAGGAAGAGAGTAAAAGAGTATTATCTTTCCTTAACGTAATGAATAGTATACCTATATACTATATATGTATTTGTTTATAGTTAGGTATTTATATGTATATGTATTTATGTATAATATGTGTGTATGTTTATTGATGTATTGTATATGTATGTTTAACATTTTAGATAAGTACTTATATGTATGTGTAACTATAGTCTTTTGTACACGCCTACTACCTGTTTTCTTCAATTTTCCTCTCCTGGGTCTGCTGGAAGAGATTTCTTATGAAATAAGCAGTACCTATGTACTCTATTTTCTTACTTTGTACGTTCCTTTGTTTGTATGTTGTGTACATAAATTTTGTAAATAAATAAATAAATAAATATAAATAAATATATTTAATACTTGGTTTGGTTTGCTAAACCTACTTTTATTAAATACAATAACGTTCAATTTCATCCTGTTCTATTTATGTGTGTGTAAATACGAGTATGAGAAATGAAATTTCCTCGAAAGATAAAAATAACATCAATATTTGTGTCCGGGAGACGGCGGCCGCAAACAAATTGGCAACACGGATATTAATTCAATATGCAGTAGAGTAGGCGGTTATATCGCATATTCGCTTGGACGAACGACTCAAGAAAACCAAGGCTGAAGGCTACGCCAGTTTCCGGGGATTTTGGCCTTATTAATAGATAATATTTTGGGAATTTATTTATACCTCCTCGCGTCTTTGTCTGTCATTATTTCCTTTTCATCTCATCTATTCGAAAAACGATTAGGATTTGTAATTTTTTCTCATAGATGGAGATGAAAAGAAGAATGTGCTACACGGTGTACAGTAATAGTTTTATCTCGGGCGATATACTTGAATCGCTCGCTTGACTCAGGATTCCACTGTAGAATTCCTTCCGTGAAATCCTTTTTTTCGCTCCAGATTCAAAGTAGCGCCCTCGCCTTAAAACTATTTCCTTTACGCCTTGTAGCACAATCTACTACTTTTTCTGCCATTCAGGTAAACATTTGTCTACTAGTCGCATCGCGTATTAACATGGTTCGCATTTTCGCTCATTCCTTAAACCGGCCTTTACGATCTGCACTTCCCGTGCTGTGAAGCCACTGGTACATTCTAAGTTCTTTCTTTTGTCCGAGGCCAGCATGTTGTTGGCTGATCATAATGGCCTTGTCTGTATATTCAAATACCAAGAATATCGTTAAAAGATCAGCAACAATAGAAAGATCTCTCATCGTTATCATCCGAGCGTATTCCCGGTTGCATCCTCAGCGGTAACGATTCAGAGCCTAGGGTGCGCTACCTAACCTAGGTGATTTGACGAGGTGGCTGGTTTTTACACAGAGCGACTAACGTCTGAGCTCCGCAACCCAAAGGGTAGACCAGAACCAATCCTAGGATAGGTATAAACAAATGCTAGATGGCGTTCGGGACCCACAGCTTTACGTGCCTTCCAAAATACGGAATCATTTTTCTTTTCGAATAATCAGGTGATTAAAGCCTATAATATCCTAACCACACTGAAAACAACTTTTCACAAAGTATGCTTCCCAGTGGGATGAGAATCTACGGATCTCCGGATCACAAGGCAAACGCCTTGACCACTGGACCACAAAGGCAGTCAACAGACAGATCTCTATTGGCTCATATTAACGATCGAACGATATCTATAAAGGCGAAGCTGATGGCTACCAAACAGATACGACAAATACTGATTGAGGGAGAAGCCTTTGCACAGCTGTGGGGCAAAATTTATATCAAATATTTATTACAAACGTTTTACAACCTTTTTTAGGGTTCCGTATTCCAGGCAAGGAATTTTTACAGTTTTTATGTTCGTCTGTCCGTCCGCGGCTTAGCGCAAATACATGTTAGGTGACTGAGCGAGAGAAATGACTCAGTTTCTAGATTGTTGAGAAATCTGACCTGTAGGCGAGAACAAACCGACAGACAGACTGACGGACAAAAGCATTTTTGCTGACTGAAACTGAGACGCTTCGCTGGCTCGGTCATTGACAGAATGTGTACTTTTTATTTCGCTTAAAGACTACTTTCCTCGAACATAGGACACCGCGGAACCTACGAGGTTCAAAATCACCCAGGATGTGAGTATAAAATTAAAAATGCAACAAATCTTTGCCTTGCCTGGCCGTGGAGCTCTTCAATATGCTATTGTGACGATGAAAAGTTATATTCAAATAAGTTCTGAGTTTCCTTTGGCTCCACCGACCGAACCCGAGGGCAATTTATTCAAAAAGTATCGGGCGTGAACCAGACACGGAAGTTACCCACTGAAAATTGAATTTATAAAAGTTCTTTGGGACAAACAGATACTTTATAGACTGTGAAAACCAATTTACTTTCAATTGGTATCAATCGAGTGTAGAAAACTAGGTACTTGCCCGAGTGCACAAAGAAATGATATTTTCTTAAAAGTAAAAGCCATTGTTTGGATGTATTTTTACTTATTTGATAAAGAATAGATACTAAAGCCACAGGGGAAAATGATAGAACCAGGCGAGTATAGGTTTTTTGTAAAACAAAAAAAATTTCGTACCAGATTTTGTTACAATTTATACCTAGGCCTAAGTATCAATCAAGACAAATGTAATAAGCCTAAACTCGATGGAGTTACGTCGTTTTATTACAGTGTTCCTATAGCCACTTTCTGCCTCCATCATCAGAGCAGCTTCTTTTTGCACTAGGATATCAAATTTTGGGGATCCAACCAGAAATAACTGAAAAATCTGTATCACACTTGTTGCGAACTCCTTTTTATTACTTTTTGATATTCTTATTTTGTTTTTTAGTGTCATGGCTAGTTTGGAAAGTAAAGGAGTCATATTAAAAGGTTTATTATTTTCTCTTTATCGAACCCAGCGCAATAACATTGATTGGTAATAACACCAGTGTTGGCCACTTACACACACGAAAAGTAACAAAAATCAATAGTTATTCCAGTTATTTGTTTTGAACGAGGCAATTTAGCAAAGAGAACACATCAGACCGACCGAAATAGAACAAACACTAAACGTCTATCCCAGCTACGTAATTACTGCAGCTGTCGATGTCATCCATGACGGGTATGTTCTCAAGCTCAATTCGCCGCGAATACGTCGATTTCAATTAAAATCCTGACTCGGAACAGCTAATGGGTTTACATGACCCTTTATTTATTTAGCAGACTTCGAATGGGCCTGTCAATTTATTTTTGAAGCTCCATTTGCTTTCCATATTTGCAATGCTATCGCATTCTGATTTGGCATTTGTACAGGATGTATTTTCAAACGCTAAACTTTTATGCTGCATTGACAAATAGTGTTTCATCAGTGTCCAGGCTTTAGTGGTGTGATATACGGCATTTTTAGCGTTCCGTACAAAAAATGAAAAAAGGAACCCATATAGGATCACTCGTGCGTCTGTCTGTCCGTCCGTCTGTCACAGCCAACTGGCTCCGAATCTACTGGACCGAATCAGGTAAAATTTGATGTGCAAAGTAAATAAATATTTTTTTTAAATAAGGGTCATTTTCGGGGGACAAATTAGGAAATTGAAAACAAAAGTTCTGCAAACCTTACTGTGTCATATATCAAATGAAAGGGCTCGTTATGAGGATCTCAAATATATATTTTTTATAATTGTAAAATAAATAGTTTTGATTTTATTCATGAAAGAAGACAAAAATTTACCATTCCCCTCCCCTGATCTCCAAAACTACTGAGCCTAAAATTAAAAAAAAAATACAAAATATTGTTCATTGCTTGTAGATTACAAAAAAATCTATAAGAATTCAATCAATTGTACGAAACCCTCTCCACGCGAGTTTAACTCGCACTTGGCAGGTTTTATTTTATTAAAAAATCACTCATATTCTTAAATTTTGATAATACTTTACTTGTCTTAAAATTTAAGCAAATTTTCAAATCGGTCTTATTCAAATTGTAATAACTTCAATAATATCTGTCGAAGCTTTTAGTGGTAAAAGCTTCGAAAGTGATTACGGGAAATACTGCGTATATCGATGCCGCAAAAACGTTTAGTATTTTGAAACACATCCTATGCAAAAAACCAAAGTACTCGTAAAATGCAATAGCAATGCAAATATGAAAAGCTAATGTATTACTACATTTACTACGTAAGTAGGTACTTGTACATAATCTGTGGTATTACCAGGCCTGTGTCACTCCCCGTTTAGGTATCGAAAATGTACCTACATTATTACTATGCTTGCAGGCGGCCCCTCCGGGTGGTAAATTCAGTTATACGATACGTATGTCCAGAGTAATAAGAATGAAATTGGCTTGCATTGGATGTCTATGTATCTATATGAAAAGGTGCTGAGTTCTGACGTCAGCTAAATTAAACCATATCACTAACCACATTGAGTAGATATTTCTTTGAATTTCTTTGCTGAGTGTACTTTAGTATTATTTATTCTGTGGTATTACAGAAGTGTAAGTAGGTGGTAGTAAGTGATGTTTCAATTAAGAAAAATGCCGTATATCACAGTGGTGTAAATCTGTAATTTTAAACAGTCTTTCCCTTTTTGATAAAAAATTACTTCTCTAAATAGCTTTAGTAATAGCACAGATTCCGGCCTGTGGTAATAGCTTCTTAAATCTCACACCGAGGGATAAGATGTAAAGCAATTTATTGAAGCAAACAATATTTCCAATACGGTCGAACATTGGATTTCAAAATACAGGCGCCAGCCTAGATTGGAAATCAGGGTTTGAAAACTAATTTGTATTACCCGTAACAATCTTTTTGTGTATTAACTAATTTGTAAAAACTGTACAAATCTTTAAGTGAATAAATAATTTGATTATTATTATATTTCCTATCATTTAAATAAACCAGCCATCGCGGGCCACGCGCAGCGTAGGCTTTACTACGCACATTTGCGAAAAACGGCCACTTTTGGCAAATGTGCGTAGTAAAGCTTAACGTTCCGACTTTAAACTGTAAACATTAGTTTATAAAATACCTACTTTGAAGGGTTATCTAGGAATTGATAGTAGCAAAATTTTAAATAATGTCTTCATTTTCTTTGAAATGATTTATTTTAAATGGGGGCAGCACTGGACCCCGGAAAATTTAGGTACGGCCTTAAATGGGGGCAGCACTGGAAAATTCAGGTATGGCCTTAAGAGAAATGTGGACCGTCAAACTATATTTTTAGGGTTCCGTAGTAGGTAAACAAGAAACCCTTATAGTTTGGCCAAACGTTAAGCTTTACTACGCACATTTGCCAAAAGTGGCCGTTTTTCGCAAATGTGCGTAGTAAAGCTTAACGTTCTCACTTTAAACTGTAAACAGTAGTTCATAAATAGTTTAAAGGGTTATCTAGGACTTGGTAGTAGCAAAATTTTAAATGATGTCCTGTTTTCTTTAAACAGCACTGGACCCCGGAAAATTCAGGTACGGCCTTAAAGCGAACACATCTCAACGACTGAATTAGAACAAACACTAAAAGTCTTTCCCGACTGCGTTCTATTACGCATATTCTCTAGAGTATGCATGCATTTTTTTTATATTTTTAATTGATAGTCTTTGTCGAGAAATAGCCGCAAAAAATAAATCAGTGCCGAAAAACATGTATATGGTGTAGAAAATAAATATTAAAAATAGCAAGTAGATTATAACAACTAAAACACGCCATTTTAAAATATGACGTCAAAGTCTGCAATATCCGCTAGAGACAGAAGCTGTCAACGCATGTTTTTCTTTTTTGGGTACTTTCGATATTATCAGCCAGTGATGTTTGTTAAACCTCTATATAAAAGTACATACATTTCGAATGTCATCGATATTTAAACAACATGGACGGACAGTCCTACCGAAGGCACCCGAACTTGTCATTTCCTTTTTGTGAACTTTGTCGTCATTTCCCTTTTGTTTGTCAAAAGATCCCGCGCAATATTTGCATATTTTCAATAATTTATTTCTAATCCAAATAAGAGTCAATAAGAAAAATTATTAACTAGGCGTGGTAACGTATTAATAGAAATTGTAAAATAAAAATATGAGCCGGATTGGTATTACATGCATATTCCTTATTACTGCGGCGGTCGATATCATTCATGACGTGTGTCCCAACTCGCCTCTAAATTCCAATCTTAATCAATATAAAATCCAGATTTGGTTCAGCCAATGGGTTTCCATTATTCATTTAACGCACACACCAGACTGAATTGACTGAGGTTTCGTTTTGTAGACATTGAATGGGCGTGTCAATTTATTTTTGAAGCTTCATTCATTATGCTTTCCGTATTTTCATTACTATCGCCATTGACTTATACAATGTGGAAGGGACATACCCGTAACAAGTCAAACCACGGGCTGTACTTATCACTAAAGTATAATGAAATTAAAATAACAACAAATCGCCCGGGCGGCTGCACACTTTTGTATGGAAATGTCGAATTTGTTTTTTGTTTTATGTCTGTTACTTTAATTTCATTATACTATAATGATCTAGTATAGACCGTGGTTCGATTTATTACGGGTGTGTCCCTTCCACGATGAATATTTATAACTATCGTAACTATCGCATTTTAATTTGGCTTTTGCAGATGATGTGTTTTTTAATGCAAAACGTTTCTGCGTCATTGATATTACTTTGTTTTGCGGTATTTATTAGGTATGTAGGGTCAACCTCCCAGCTTTGTAAAATGGGCCCTATATATATATGATATATGAGTATTTGTAGTCTGTGTATTTAGCACAGAAACAATGAGGACCCTTTAACATTTTATTTTTATTCACTGTTTACATTACCGTTATAAAATTATAAAAATATAGAATAACTTTAATTATGTATATGTAGATAGTAGCTCTCCTGTCTATGTGATCTGGAGGAAGGAGGGGATAGGAATGAGTCAGAAAATAAAGGGATGTATGAAGAATTTGAAAATAGAATTTAGAAATGAAATTTGAAATTTAGCTTTTAAAAAGGTGGACAGGATGAGATGATGGAGAAATGAGTTGGATGACATGGACGCTCCCGGACGCCCTTCAAATAAGGACAAATCCGGGAAAACCCGGGTTGTCGTCAACCAGCCGTACTTATATATAAATGATCTTAATCAGTATCTAGTATATTATCCTGATATTGTTGTGAACTGTTGTTGTCTGGAAATACTGGAAAAAAATCTTCCTATACAGTCCGATTTAATTAATTTACTTTTAACGCATACCTTAATATGGTTTCTCTCTCATTGAAGGGCCAGGTTCTTTTCGGTGTCATTAAATAAAAATGTATTATTTTTAATTTCAGTAATACTCACAACTTTGTGGGTATTACTGAAATAGGTACTTACTTATTTGATGATTCTTTGAAAGTAAGTATATAAGTAGGTATTAGCTCAATTCGTCAACCATTCGCTTGTTTCATCGAATATTCAAATTAGTTCAAATTATGTAATAAACTTTTAATTATTTGTGTCTAAATACATGGACTCACAATGTCTGATAATAAATGTTTTCTTATTTTTTCAAATAGCTAACTTAGGGACTGCAAAATCACCCTGTACCTATATAGATCATTTATAAACTATGAATTTTGGTTTTCGCCTTTGACGACAACAATGTATCAAACTACAAACTTGATTTCTGAACAAGACAATGGAAATGGAACGGGATACGCGACATATTCTTTCCTTACATTTATCGCCTTCTGCTGTCGCGAGCGATTCCATTTGTCTTCCGCCGCCGAGTATATTCCCACTGGAGTTTTCAAAGCGAGTTTAGTGCGCCCGTGATAAGATAGAATAAGCCTCCGTACTCGTATGTCATGAGTTTCTTCGCTAAATGCCAACTTACTACTTAAGCGTTTTTTTTTTAAGTGAAATCTTCTTTAGCCGCGTTGGGCGTTTTTTGAGATGGGAAAAAAACATTGAACTCGCGAAACTTGTTACCGTAACCGACACCACCTTGTTCAAGTTTTCACTTCTGTTGGCACTCCAGGAGTGCCACTGTTTTTGTTTTTTTAATCCAGAAATAATCTTAAGTCAATGGTATAAATCAAAGAGCTTGGAATGTATCTACTTATAAAGAGAATCTTACTTAAAACCCATCTTGTGTCTCTTTCTCTCTTAGAAAGAGTGATATTTTAACCAATCGTAAAAATACCCATTGTTTGCTGCTTAATACGACAAAATTTAAATGACATTGTCTAATGACCCAGGATTTAAATAGATCTATGGTAATAGTAAAAGGGTTGAGATTCGTCTGTCGGTACATCGACATTTTTAAAAGTTTTGTTCTTACTTTGTAAAAAAACATTTACCTAGTTTAAGGTTTAAATTAAAATGTTATTGTCAAGTTATTAAAACAGACTTATTGGTTTAAAAATATGTCTTAAAATAATATGTAAATTGTGCAAAATTTAACACCGAATACTTCCTCTAAGGCCCAATACTTATTTCCGCATTCTTCTTTGGTATGGTGGTACATTTTGTAATCCCAATTCCAACTAATATTACAAATGCGAAAATGAGTTTTCATATTTGTTTGTTTGTTACCTCTTCATGCTTTATCTACTGAACCAAACTTCTTGAAATTTCGCAACAAACAAAAAAAATTCAAACTCACTTTCGCATTTATAATATTAGTTGTTATGGGATTAGGTACCGTACAGCTAGCATGGTATGATGGCAAGAGGCTCGATGGAGTGCCAGTAATGATATCACGTAATGCTGATCCCCTAGGAATGTTAGAAACCTCAAGAATAGGACGCTACATGCGTTCTATTCGGCATTTCAATACAAAAGTGTACAGTCGCCCGGACAATTTGTATGGGAATGTTAAATTTATTTTTGTTTAGTTTTTTGAACTGTTATTTTGATTTCATAGTATAGTGATCTATTATAGCCCGTGGTTCGACTTATTACGCATATGTCCTTTACACGTTGTATAGTTTGCCAATATACATAGTTTAAGGTATAGTTTGCAAAACAAAACAAAGTGACTATTATTAAGAGATATTTTAAATATCCTATGATAATAAAGATATTTTGAATTCGAATTTGAATTTGAATATAACGTCTAACTAAATATACTGAAACTATTTTAAGGGTGGATTTAACTGGGTGGACTGAACAACTTTCGCTAAGGAACATATGTCGAAATATGAAAAATAATTTTTGGCTTTCCCTACAAACTCGGATCAGCTAATCAGTCAACTTGTATGGGAGGTCAAACATATGTTTCATATTTCGGTATATGTTCCTTGGGGAAAGTTGTTCAGTATCATGGACTGAATCCACCCTTAAGGTGAAGATATAGGCAAATGACCTTGAAGTGGCGCCCTCATTTGAAATAAATTGTTAACTCGTAAATATGGAGATAATTTCTCTCTCTTCGTCATGCACTAGATAGCCCTTTAAATTATTTTATAAACCACCGTTGAAAGTATTTACATTAGTCCGTCTAGCTTTAAAACTTGCCTCCGCCAAAAGTGGCCACGGCAAGTTTTAAAGCTAGACGGATCACCAATAATAGTTTTAACGGCAGTTCATAAAATAATTTAAAGGGCTATCTAGTGCATGACGTAGAGCAATATGGAAATTATCACCATATTTACGAGTTAACAATTTATTTCACACTTCAAGGACATTTGCCTATGTCTTCGCCTTAAAATAGTTTCAGTATATTTTGTTAGACCCTGTATATAATTCAGATTATAATATTTGCAAATGAAAATGTTTCTAAGAAGCTATTTAAAATTAGCTACGAATATACTTACAAGTATCCAATAATAAAATAAGGGCCATATTCAACAACTAATAAGATACGACGAGGAGGATAGCGGACGAAAATCCCGAAATTTGCTTGATTTATTGCTATACATACCTACATATCGTAGCCCTTGTACAAAAGATATTATATTTCCACGGTACTAAATATTTTTATTAGAACACAAGGAGATTTAAACATTATTCAGCAGATTTTTTTAATCAACAAAATCAGATAAGTATAATAAATACCATACTTACTTGATAGCTTGCTTTTTTTACCGACTTTAAATAAGAATTACAATGGTGTTTCCAACAACCAAATTTTCAGCTTTATAGCTAAATAATAGACGTGGAAACTACTCCACCGACAAGGGCGTAGTTCTTAAATTATAGATAGATAGATAGAGCTAAATAATATAAGCTGAAATTTAACGGGACTATATTATGTGCCTATGTTTTAAAAGTCATTACGACAAGCCTAAATAATAAACGGGCAAGTGCGAGTCGGACTCGTACATGAAGGGTTCCGTACTACCGTACAATGTTTTAAAACGCTAAAAAACACGTTTTTTGTATGACGACCCCCTTTAATTTTTTACTTTATTTTATTTTTAGTATTTGTTGTTATTGTGGTCATGGTAATACATAATTGGTGAAAATTTCAAGTATCTAGTTAATGCCATTATGAAGATCAAGTTAAAAACGCTAAAAAAACACGTTTCTTGTATGATGACCCCCTTTAATTTTTAACTATTTTTTATTTTTAGTATTTTTTGTTATATCCGCCACAGTAATGCATAATCGGTAAAAATTTCAAGTGTCTAGCTATTACGGTTCAAGAGATAGAGCCCTGTGACTGACGGACAGACAGACAGACGGACAGACAGACAGACAGACGGACAGACGGACATACAGCGGAGTTTCAGTAATAGGGTCCCGTTTGCACCCTTCGGGTACGGAACCCTAAAAACTATAGGTAAGAAAGTTTGGCGAAGCAGAAAAGGCTGAAATTGGAGAGAGATGTTTTCGGGGTTTTTTTATTTAGCTTGACCCCGTTTAGTTGTCAATTACTTAATTTGTTATTGTAGGTACTTATACACCTACGTACATAATACCTGTATAATATATTACCATATTTATCATACAGGAAAAACCTTACGTACCTATATACTTTAGTTTCTTAGAAAATAACACAGAATTTAATTATTACACAAAGTGGAATGGACATACCCGTAATAATTTGAACCACGGGCTATACTAGATCACTTAAGTATAATGAAATTAAAATAAGAGTCAAAAACAAACAAAAAAATTGACATTCCCATACAAATCGCCCGGGCGGCCGCACACTTTGAAATTGAAATTTTTTTTTTTTTTCTTTGGCTGTTATTTTAATTTCAATATACTACTCGTATAACGATCTAGTATAGACCGTGGTTCAATTTATTACGGGTATGTCCCTTCCACGTTGTATATGTAGATATTATATTCGTATACATTCTATACATAATTCTACTAAACTGTGTAACATTTCTCAAACCTTGAGGTGATTTTATTCATACCTTTGATGCTATTTAGCGTTAAATCTAAAACTTCGAGTGGCATAAATATGGCAATTTATCACATGAAAATATGAATTCGAGCTGCGGGAGAAAAATGTTTCGCACGAGATGAGACGACGCGCACACCTGCGATCGCTAACAACTTTACAACATTTGACGAAGACATCTAAACTTTAAAGGTTGCGAAATGGAACGTTTTCCTTAGAAATATTTACGCAATACAGTTTTATCCGCGAAAATTGCGATGCCGTGCCATTGCCATGTTTTTTGTTTGTTTTTCGTGTATGTAAGTGGCCAACACTGGTGTCAGATATTATCCTTTGAGAATATTGCTGTGTTTTTGCGATAATCGATTCATTAAAAATGCCGTCATGTGCCGTGAAGTGGTGTAGAAGCCAAAGAGACATGAAAATTAGTTATTCAAAAAAAAAATTAATACGTAAACAAGGACCTTGTCGCGACCAATCGCATGCATCTTTGTCTATGTGTGCGTTCGAGTGTTTCGTTGTGATTACTGTTCGTTTGACGGTAAATGTAGGAGCGTTAGGTATCTAGAGAATTATATGTCGATGTTCAGAGTATAGGAAATGTGAAAGGGACATATCCGTAATAAATCGATCCACGGTCTATACTTGATCACTAAAGTATAATCAAATTAAAATAACAGTCAAAAATCGACATTCCTATACGAATCGCCCGGGCGGCTGCACACTTTTGTATGGAAATGCCGAATTTTTTTTTTGTTATTTGGCTGTTATTTTAATTTCATTATACTTTAGTGATCTAGTATAGCCCGTGGTTTGTAAATTACGGGTCCATTACCCTTCCACATTGTATAGGGCAGACTGATCAGACAGATATACGTGCTGGATAGGTAGGACTTTATTATTAAAGCTTTTTATAAGCTTTTATTTATCTTGCCTTGTTTGTGTTGTTTATTTGTTTGGGTCAAATCTGAGTTAAGTTTGAGCCCTTTCCCGGTTTTTGATTAAGATGAGATTTTGTTTGTAAATCAGATGATATTGCAATATTATTATAACAAGAAGCTGATCTTCCCCCGTGTGGTTCCGGGTCAGAATAGGACTACACCATATCTTCCTGTGGATGTCGTAAGAGGCGACTAAAGGACTTAAGCACAAACATCTTGTGCTACAATTGCATTACTAAGGAGGGATAACGCCGGGCGGCGGCCGGACACACAAATACATTCCCAAAGAGGGTTGACGTCAGGCAGGCGGCCGGTCGTAAAATTACAGCCGAATCATTTTAACTGTTCCGGCTATTTCTTCTCCACTTCGCAAGGTCTTTTGCGTCTTTGGGTGACCATTGACGTGCATGTTATATTTGGAGAAGAAAAAGCGGGAAAGCGCACCCCGGGCTCCAAAGCAGCACAGCTGAGGATGCAACCGGGAACGCACTTAGATGAAGAAGAAGAAGCTGATCTTATGATGCAGCCAGAAGGTGGCTTCAGTGTAATAAACGTAACCCCATCAAGTTTGGTCCTATCACATTTGTCTCGATTGTTTTGAAGTACTTAGGATAGAACTCACAAAAAAAGCTTATACGAAACAAAATATTTTTTTCGATAATTTTATTTTATAATGAGTATGGATGGGCCCATCCATTAAATAAGTATCACTCGAATTCGTTTTTAGAATAACGTTTTTAGGATCACTGGCCATAAATGGTTTTTTTTTTTATTTAACTCACCTTATTACACGTAGATACGTTATTATCGTGACGTACGCTTCTGGACTTCCCTCAAACTTTATATTTTAATTATGGACCACATATATCGAACAAAAAACTTAAAAACAAAACTATAATGTACAAAATATGCGCCTCTTTATCACAAAAAAATTATTAAGTACCTGAAAGTTACCTAAACTTTCACACTTGTATTATAAAAATTCTACTGAATCCTTATTTAACCTCATTCTAAAATACATTAAAATTCAGGAATGACGTTAGAAGAAGTCGTTGCTAAATTACTGAGGGTTGTGAACCCCTTATGAATTATTAAATTACTTCGCATTTTACTTTACAATGGTCCTCTGCCTCTCAATTATATCTGCAGCGTTTCGGAGTGTATTGTGGACACTGGACCTAAAAGTGGTAGGGCATCTGCCTCTTGATAGCTACTTTTTACCCGACTACGGCAAAGCCTACGGAAGGGTAATGATTTTAGCAGTCTATGTATGTATGTGGCTATGTGTGTTCCACCGTAGCACCCGAACCGCTTATCCAATTTTCACAAATGAGATGTCAATCGATTCGTCATTATCGTCCGGGTGACGATGGCTACATTTGATATGTATAAAAAAAATATTATGAATGTTACATACAAAAAAGCTTGGGTTTCAAATAAATCTTTTTTGCTTCAATATCTAGAAAATTAAAAGGTCTTAATTTGATACCGTAATAAGCTATTTTGACAAGTAATTATAAAAAATCAAAAACCCCGACTGCGTGATTTCTTAGCCGTAAATAGATGCAGAGCTTTTAAACCTAACCTATTTAAACCTATTTAAACCAATATTAATATTGAAGACTTTAATAACGCTGTTAACTCCATACAATGGGAGAAATTGTTGTGTGAAAGTGTCAATGATTCGGTTGTTGCCTTTACTAATCAAATTAATGCACTGTTTGACCTATATGCTCCTGTTAAAACATCTTACGTTAAAGAACAGAGTTATCCTTGGATAACACCAACTATAAAGGATATGATGCGGTTGAGAGATGAGGCGCACTCGAGGAGCCGAAGATCTGGATCTATTCAAGACAAAGCAAGCTACAAAGAGTTAAAAAAAATTGTCGATGTAGCCATATTGGCTGAAAAATCTGCTTATTATCGATACAAAATAGACCAGAATTTAAAAAACCCTCGTGCTCTCTGGAAAAATATAAAAAGTCATATTGATTTTAAAAAACAGCACATTGATTTACCCCACAATATTTGTAATCCAGATCTCATTAATAAACACTTTCTTAATGTTCCTACTAATAATCAATCCTTAAATATTGAAAAATTAGCCAACTTATGGTTTAATAGATTTAATTCTTCAGTGTTCAGTTTGAAAACGGTGGATGAAGCAACCGTATTGAAAACTATCAAGCAAATAACCACCAATGCCCAAGGCGTGGACGGAATATCATTGGATATGATCATTTTGACCCTACCACGTACACTACCTATTATCACAGCTATAATTAATATGTCTCTTGCAAGCGGTGTCTTTCCAGATCTTTGGAAAAATGCGATAGTTAAGCCACTCCCAAAGGTTAGTAATCCTAAAGACTATAAAGACCTTCGCGCTATAAGTATTTTGCCATTCATGTCTAAGTTATTAGAAAAAATCGTCTGCAAACAATTGGTGGAATATTTAATTTCAAATGATATTTTGCCTTCTAAGCAGTCTGGCTTTCGCGCTGGTAGAAGCACAGCCACTGCTCTTTTGGATGTGGTTGATGACATATTGAATGGGAGAGATATGGGTGAGGGATCTATCTTAGTATTGCTGGATTACTCACGCGCTTTCGACACAATTAATCACACATTGCTCATGGCCAGATTTGTTTTTTATGGTTTTGATGCTCTAACTATTAAATGGTTTTCTAGTTATTTAACCGATCGCCGTCAACAAGTGGAAATTGACTGTAGCAATGGCACAAAATTAGTTTCGAAGAATGAGTTTGTCAACAAGGGTGTACCTCAAGGGTCAATATTGGGTCCAATACGATTCATTCTATATACCGCCGACTTACATAAGTGTGTCAAAAACAGTGATTATCATCTTTACGCGGATGACCTCCAAGTTTATCAGACATTTAAGCCCTGTAACACAATTGCTGCGGTTGATAAAATAAATAAGGATCTTGAGCGTGGCTGAGTGGTCGGATGATAATGGTTTAGTGCTGAATCCAGGCAAAACAAAATATATTGTCATAGGTACTAAAGCTCAGATATCGAATATTAAAAGCCACACACCAGAAATAAAATTAAAAGGTACACAAATACAACAAGTTTCCGAGGCTAGAAATCTTGGTGTCATAATGGACAGCAACCTACAGTTTGAGAAACATGTAGCTGAAACTATCAGAAATTGTTATTACCGACTAAAAGTTTTATATCAAATCCGTGAGTTTTTAAGCATAGAATCCCGAATTTACTTGTGTGAGTCGCTTATATTATCTAAACTCAACTATGCAGATGTGGTGACTGGAAAATGTTTACTGGGCCGTACGAAAAAACTAATTCAGCGTATGCAAAATTCTTGTGCTCGATACTGTTTCCCCATTCCAAAAAGAGCTCATATAACACCCTATCTGAACCAAAACAATCTTCTGAACATGGAATCTAGACGTACTCTTCACTTTGCTTCATTACTTTTTGGTGTTATTAAAAATAAAAGTCCATCATATCTTTATAAAAAATTGCAATTTCGCATGTTACCACGACAACCTGACCGCTTAATCTGCCCAAGACATAGGACTGCTGCATTTAGAGGCAGTTTCAGATACGCTGCAACTAGTTGTTGGAATAACATCCCACCTCCTATTAGAAATTGTCTTACTATTAAAACCTTTAAAATTAAATTCAAAGAATATATTTTAAGTGTTCAGAAATTGTAAAATTGCAGCAATATAATCTTTTTATTATTATTATCTCAGTAGAAAATATTATTAGATCTTTGTTATTATTATTTCAATTTATATTTAGTATTAATAGAATCTATTCAGTTGTTATTATTATTTTTGCTTATGAACAAACAGAATTAACGTGGCGCCACCCTGGTTTGTTTGTTTGAATTTTGAATTTTATGTATGTGTTTATTTTTATTTTATTTTGTTTGTTTGTTTGGTGTCCTCGGAAGACCAGCGTTGTGGTCAGACGGCCACAACATTATGCTGAGAGGAGGCCATTTTGGTATAGGCACAGATATAATTTTGGATAGTGAGAACTGTTATTATAATTGTGTGTATGTGATATATCAAATAAACAATTTTTCTTTCTTCTTTCTTTCTTTCTTTCAAACCTTTCAGTAAGAATTTTCCCGTAGTCGGGTTTTAGTTATCTGGCATTCTTGGCATGTTAGGTTTCTGTCAATGTAACTGTAAACGATTGGTGTGCATAAGAAATGTATGGAAATAGATGGAAACACGTAATTTGCTACTGTAAATATAAAAATTATAACTTTTTGTTATAATTTTTTTTTAATAATTAAATCTTACTTTATGAATACATAAGTCATGCTTTTATTGCCAAATGTTAATTACGTATCCTGCATTTATTTTCTTATTTTAGGTATTAATAAATAAACATTTTAATGGACAAAGTTGCAACTCGAATATTGTACAATTCTCAACCCCCGAATGCGGCCACACATAAAATAAAATTTATGGGTCGATTAAGACCCTCTGAAGGGCCGCCGCAAAAGTGCTATCCCGTCACTCAGTTAACCGCCAATACCAATAAAATTAAACATCCTTCTCTACGTTTATAAGGCATGGTAAGTTTGAATCATAAAGTTTTTTTTTGTGTAGATACCTACTACCTATTTAGGTTAAATATTTGAAAGGCGAGGAAGATGATGATGACATCATCTTCCTCGCCTTCTCCCTATTTGTGGTCGGCTCTGTATCTCAAATCTCTCCATCGTTTACCATATCTGTACTAACCCCCCCTCAATCATGTCCCGTTTCACACTTTCTCCCCATGTCTTTCTAGGTCCTCCTTTATCTCTGTAGCCATCCATCTTCAAGTTAACCATTTTATTAGCCAGATGTTCTGAATCCCCCCTTTTGCCATCACCGTAATGGTACGGTTAAACGGTGGCTTTTTAACTTCTCGGTGCTACTACACTTAAACTCCCTCTTAGGTATATATTCATTCCTGATCTTATCCATCCTACATATATTTGAAAAACAAAATCAGAAAAAAACATACTTTAACTTAAATATCGGTTGTAAATGTTGGCATATAAAGTTGTTAGGGATATCTCAGCACGTCAATAAGAATTCGATATGGAACCTATGCTGAGATCTTAAAAAATTGACTTCCATGATTGAGTGGTGGTGCAATTAGGAATTGGAAGCATTTTTTCAATAATTAACATTCTTGTTCGTCGGGTCTCTTGACAAATTCAACGATTTCTGACCATCTGGCATCCCTACCAGTTCGACACTGGTTACTAAAATTTTAATATACTTACTCTTTTTTAATTTTTCGATTAAATCTAAAATGAGTGCCTGTTTTGGTTCTCTAAAACAAATCAAATCAATTTGACATTCATTGATTGATGCGAAAAGTGTTTGAATAAAAAAAATACTTACAATAATATCTAAATTAATCTTGTCATTATGCCAATTTTATTTGGGGGCACGGCAGTTCTCCCGCCAAATCGAGCAAAAACAAATCAACAAACAAGGGACAGGCCGTGGCCACAAATTAATAAATAGTTACTACCGTAGCATACTTTTCTCGAAACCATTCTAGGCACTTCTGACACCCCTGTAACTTCATTGCGGGAGAAGGTTATAGCTTCTTCCGTAATGAAGTTATAGGAGCTAGAAGCCTAAAATTTCAGTGACCATGAGAACCTATACCTATAGTTTGCGAACCATCGCCAGCCAAAATTCCTCAGTTATGTCACTTATTCACTTCTTATCTGTGGAGCAGCCTTCCATATCTCTCTGTCCAAAGCCAACTCCTTTATATCTTTGTAGGTTGAAACAGGGACATACATTTCATTTGTTTTATAAAAGGTATTCGTTTGCTTCTTTTTCCTTCTATTTTCCTCTAATATTACTTTGAAAAACTTCACTCTCTCACCGATCATCAAATTTCTAAGATAGTTTTAACATAGAACTTAACTAGTGCTTAATAAAAATAGAAAATAAAATGAGATCCGTTCAAAAACATTACTTTGTAAAGGACAGCCAGTCTCTAGTAATATCTATATAAAAATTCTTGATCGTACTTGGTCTATCAAAATCGTTTCGTTTTCGGTAATGGCTGTTATTGAGAGTAGTGCAGTATTATGGACTAAACTTACTTACGGCTAGTGATTAAAAAGTGACCCTATATGAAAAAATACGCATTAATATAGAAAAATTACTGGTTATTTATATGTGCATATTGGCCAGAAGTACTGTACTGTACAGCTTAGCCAATAGCCCCCTTTTATTGATACGGCAGTAACAATAACTACGAGTAACTACTGATTTCTATAAACAGCCGAACGCCTTCAATAACCAAACAACATTCTTTCCATTACTACGTTTTGCTCAAAGCCTAATAAAAGTCTAATCTTTTTATAGCCGTTTATATTATTAATTCTATCGGTAAAAAAAAAAACTTTAATTACAGTTCCAAAATATATATCATTTTAAACAGTTAAATCTATTTCTTAATACCGTACCCGAATTTCCCGGGGTCCAGTGCTGTCCCTATTTAAAATAAATCATTTTAAAGAAAACGGAGACATCATTTAAAATTTTGCATTTACCAAGTCCTAGATAACCCTTCAAAGTATTTTATGAACTACTGTTTACAGTTTATAATGAGAACGTTAAGCTTTACTACGCACATTTGCCAAAATTGGCCGTTTTTGGTAGTTCAGTAGTTCATAAAATACTTTGCAGGGTTATCTAGGACTTGGTAGTAGCAAAATTTTAAATAATGTCTCCATTTTCTTTGGAATGATTTATTTTAAAAGGGGGCAGCACTGGACCTCGGAAAATTCAGGTACGGCCTTAACTCCAAAACTAACATTCAACTTAAATCGATGGCGACGGAGTTTCAACAAAATTATAGGTTAGCGTGCAGTAAGTTAAATTGAATATCTAAGCCAGCGACTGGATTTAGCAAATACTGGTATCTATTGGAAGCGATCGGGGACTTAAAGAAAATCCATCGGCTTCGCTGCTCTCCTGTGATTTGCCGCGTCGGCGTACGATCGATGTTACACGTTTTAAATTGTTTACCGACTCGTACAAACATTAAGATTTATTTTGCGTCCCATTCCCGTATTTTTAAAGACACCCAGAGAGAGATGTTATAAAGCTGACGTGGGTAGAAGATCTGTCTATCTATATATCGCAGCTTAGGTATTTATTAGTATTAATGCAACACAGCCCTGTCTTCCTACAGTCTACGACGTTGTCTATATTTATTTACGTTACATCCAGTTTTAAGGCCGTACCTGAATTTTCTGGGATCCAGTGCTGCTCCCATTTAAAAAAAAATCATTTCAAAGGAAACGGAGAATTGTTTAAAATTTTGTTTCTACCAAGCCCTAGACAACCCTTTAAACTATTTTATGAACTACTGTTTACAGTTCAAAGTGAGAACGTTAAGCTTTATTACGCATATTTTCGAAAAACGGTCACTTTTGGCATGTGAATGAATTCATTAATTCCGTGAATAAAAACAATCTTTCAGAATAATAGTAGAAAAAAAAACAAGTAATTGTTTTAAAAAAATATTGACGTGACAACGTCTTATAAATTGGTTAGCCGGGTGACACTTCAAGAAACTGCGTTACGCTCCGCTCACGTTATGCGCTCACAATGAGAGCGAGTGAGAGGCACGCGTGCCTTTCACTTTTTATGTCTGTCTCTCTCGCTCTTAGGCGGGCTAACCATGCCCGAGTGGAAGTCAAGTTTGGAGTGAAGTGGAGTGAAGTCGTTGTCACGTAAAACTTTCGCCCGTATACCGACTTTACAGGCAACCAATTTTTTAAAAAAAGGTTTTATCTAAAACAATTAATTAAAAGTTTAAAGTGCTCCTCAAGATGAATCAATCGAGCTTAAACTATGTGGGGTTATATAGTTTTATCACAGAGATGCCATGGCGACCTCCCGGCTTCATCATGACATCAGGTCATTCATTGGTACCACAATATTGCATTGTCATCTCTTAAATAACTAACATCAACTTTTAAGTTTATGAAGTTTCAGCTTAATCGAATAACGGGAAGTGGGTCTAATTTAGCTTGTAAGATTTGATTACGGACACACAGACAACGGGACAGGTAAAATTAAATTAAAGCTCGTAATAAAAGGGAGAAGGGAGAAGAGGAAAAGGAAAATCTAGGATGAAGTTTATCCAACAAATAAAAGAAAATTTAGGAGGTAAAAATGCTCATTTGCACTCGTGCCTTATTTTAATGGACGACTTGCTCGTATCACATATAATGATGTATCTCAAGTGTAGGCACTCCTTTAATATCCTATTAATTGGCTGAAACTCCCTGCTTCTCTAATGCACTTTGAAATTTCACTACTTTGCTACACGTAGGCACGTAGTTAGTGCCTAGTTAAGTTACTTCACATGAAACATTCTGAGCGGGACATGTGAGGTGAAATTTAAGTATGCTATGCTCCGACCACTTAGTTGAAAAGTACCCACCCCCACCCTACTGTATTGTTTTTGGTTTTCATGTACATAAATCTGGTGTCAGCTTTATTAAGCTGACTGAAGACATCTGAGATACCTTCTTAATAAAGCTGAGCAACATTTCTGTTCTTTAAAAAATAATTTAAATTCAAAATTTTTGCGTATCAGATTTTTAGGGTTCCGTAGTAAACAAGGAAACCCTAGTTTTGCCATGTCTGTCTGTCTGTCTGAGCGTGGTTTTACTCAGAGACTATTAGTACTAAAAAGCTAATTAACTAAATAATTTGGCATAAATAAGGTGAATATAGAAGCAAATGGCGTTGAAGTGCTCGCGCCCTCATTTGGAATAAATTGTTAACTCGTAAATGTGGAGATAATTTCCATATTGCTCTTCGTCATGCACAAGATAGCTCTTTAAATTATTTTATGAACCACCGTTAAAAGTATTTACATTAGTCCGTCTAGCTTTAAAACTTGCCTCCGCCAAAAGTGGCCACGGCAAGTTTTAAAGCTAAACGGATCACCAATAATAGTTTCAACGGCAGTTCATAAAATAATTTAAAGGGCTATCTAGTGCATGACGAAGAGCAATATGGAAAATATAACCATATTTACGAGTTAACAATTTATTTCACACTTCAAGGCCTTTTGCCTATATATTCACCTTTACCACGCCAACAAAAACAAAACCTTAAAAAAAAAAATTTTAGCCAAGCCACAGGCCGGACACTCCTAAGGTACGCGCAATATGCGTCACCCAGGCGTCCCCGTTCCCCGTCCCCGCACCTCTCCCCCGTTTTCGCCTCAATTTCTCACGTTGGCCGTCAAGAACCGGGGGAGAGGTGCGGGTGCGGGGAACGGGGACGTATATTGCGCGTACCTTAGAAGAGTCCCTTCTGTTTACTCTTACTGTATTCTGTGGCCAAGCTCCCATACATGTAAAGTGAGAATATTTTTTTTCTCGATCAACCCATGGTGTGGGGTGTGGTTGAAGTTATAGTCTTTCAACGACACCCTACACTAAATATTGTGAGTTTGTGAACACTACGTTTCGATTCAGGGATCCGTTTGTGAAATATTTGGTTTTAAAGTGTTCCCACTTCCCCCCTTTGTGTTTCAATCTCATTATGAGACCATCGGAAGATGGTCTCCGGTCGAATTGAAACCTGGTTGGCCTGAGCTGACTATGTAAGTGAGTATTAGGTAACTAATTACATATTTATAAAATCACATTTATAAAAACACATTTTTTGTCGATATCCATTTACGAGTACTCATATGCCCAGTTTAAAAAGCGGCCCATATGTCCAGCGATTTCTTATTTTGCCAATACAATTATGAAACTAGTCAATGTTATTTTATATCAGAAAGAATAAACTACAAGAATTGTTGTCACAAAGAGAAAAGATCTCACTCTGATTCGTTACTTCTACAGAACAAAAGTAAATGAGAATCGTCCTTAATTGGAATTGTAAATGAGTCTTGAGGCGCTTTCTTGGCGGTTGAACGTCCGTACCGCCATCTCAGTTGAATAAACTGTGATGATTTCATTTAAATTAATTCTGTTGAGTAGGGAGGACCTCGCAAGGAGCCTCATTGAGACATTGAGTCGTTTGTAACCGCTTCACTTATTCACTTCCTACAAATGGTAATAGCTTCATTGACTTTTCCTAGACTCATTGAGCCGCTCTGTGATTGCTTAGCATGCTTTTGAGTCTACTGGAAATAAAACAATGCACTAATCACCGGTGGCCGGAGCCTTAACATGCTTTTGAGTCTACTGGCGATAAAATGATGCACTAATCACCGGTGGCCGGAGCATTAGCATGCTTTTGAGTCAACTGGCAATAAAATGATGCACTAATCACCGGTGGCCGGAACCTTAACATGATTTTGAGTCTACTGGCGATAAAATGATGCACTAATCACCGGTGGCCGGAGCCTTAACATGCTTTTGAGTCTATTGGCGATAAAATGATGCACTAATCATCGGTGGCCGGAGCCTTAGCATGCTTTTGAGTCAACTGGCAATAAAATGATGCACTAATCACCGGTGGCCGGAGCCTTAACATGCTTTTCAGTCTGCTGGCAATAAAATTGTTGTGTGTTTCAAAAGTACAATAAAAATATTACAAACAAACAAACAATACTTCTAACCATCATTATCATATAGTAGTATTATACTAACTCAAGGAGTACTTACAGATAAATCGCAGGCCTCTTAAAAATTCGATAGCATTGTACCTACTAGGTATATAACTGATTCAAAAAGTGCAGATTTTTTACGAATATGGCGCTAAGTGATTATCTAAGAATCTTATTTTAATGCATATTATCATTTTGTCGATAACATTCGTCCGTAGCTTGGTTAACCCCTAGCATGTATGTCTTAATAACTAGACTAGAGTCTAGATATGTATGTCTTAATAACTAGAACAGACCACCAGAAGAAGGGGTTACTGCGCCTTTCATTCAATGCATTTAAAAATAGACTCGACAAGTGGTTAGGGACAAATATGTCTTTAATACCTACATTACTGAAATGTGAAAGGCTTAATGGACTCTTAGCACTGTGTGAAATAGACATATCAGCTCCTAGATAATGAAACAACTAAAAATGTAAGCCAACAGACAGACAACTAAGCTGAGACAATGGGTTCCTAATACCTACGCCGTTTAGTGTAATTGCTAAATAGTTAGAAACAAATTTATTTTCTGGGCAAATTAAAATACCCCCGACTGTCAAGAACGCCATTTAGCGATATCCGTAGCGCCATCTATATATTTGCTAGAGAAGGCCCTGACTTTCAAGCGTTAATCTCCAATCTCCAATAACTTTTAAACGGCTGAATCGAATTTCATCAAACATAGCTAAGAACCACCGCAAGGGAACTTGCTTTCACGTAAAGAAAATCGCATCGAAATCTGTCCATCCGTTCGAGCGCTACGATGCCACAGACAAACAAACAGACAGACAGATCGACACTAGTGTCAAACTTATAACACCCCCTTTTTGTCGGGGGTTAAAAAGCTTTTCATTTCTAATTTATTGGATCGTTTGCATTAATAGTCAATGAAAAGGGTAGGTTTAGGAGCTTCGTGTTAGATGCACGAATTGAACATACTACAAGGAAAACAAAATTGACACTTGATAATTTAAAACAAAAAAAAGCGACTTCAATTTATGGTCTTAATTCTTCATCAGTTCCAATTCACTAAAACTCACTTTCTTAATGCAAATGCTTGATTAATTGACAAAAACAATAAAATCACTATATGTGTGCACAGAATATCTGAGGAGTTCCCTCGATTTCTCGAGGATCTCATCATCAGATCTTCATCTGGTGACAATGGGGCCATTGCAATTTGCATGTCTTCTCTCTTCTTCAAAACAAAGAAGTTATTGAAGAACATAAATAAAAAACATAACAATTTATATAAAGGGATTTCTATAATAGTGTTTTTACTTCTGATAAATCCGAGAGTAGCACTTAAGTTTAAGATAGTAGGTACTTAGGTTTCCTACATGGAATTTCAGTGCATATTCAGTGCATATGCATTACATTTATAATATAATATTTACTCCATTGTGACACTGCAAATTGTAAAGCACAGAGTTTTTTTTCCTTTTAAACAGTAACTATTGTACACTTCTATCATGTTGGTATTTTAGAGAAACCTGTTATTAGCCTTACTATAAGAAAATATGTATGTAAGATAAACTGTTAACGCTGTTGGTTTCTTGAATACATAAAATAAAATAAAAATAAAATATTCGTTCAAGATTTTTCACAGGTCAGAATATAAATAGTAAAAAAGCGTTTTTATTTTCTCCAGAAACAGAATAACAATTACGACAAACCATGTAACATTCGATTGTCCCTAAATATTTATTTATTTATATGTAACATTTGAGGTATAGGTAGGTAGGCAGTTAAAGGTATATAAGGATAAATCACACTGATTAAGCTAGCCCCAAAGTAAGTTTAAAACTTGTGTTATGGGATACTAACCCAACGATACTATATATTTTTTATGATAAATACATATATAGAGAAACACCCAAGACCCAGGATAATTTGAAAAAGGCCATTTTCCAACTTGCCCTGGCTGGAGATCGAACCCAGAACCTACGGATTAGCGGTCTAGCGTGTTAACATTACGCCATGGAGGTCGTCAAGGTATAGCTAATCCTGGACTGGAGACTGCAGCCTGTTGTAGGCAAGGAAGGCCTGTATCACAGTGAAAATAATGACACTTACATGCATTAAATCGATTCAATTACTTAAAAGTGCGCGCTCGTACCGTCGATAATAAAATTGGGAAAAGCATTAAAGCAAATAAATATTGGAAATGGAAAGGTGACGTCTTTATTTGATTTTTCCTTGATATTTCTTTGACATATAATAAGAAGTGGTATTTATTTTGTCTCAAGGACTGCAAAGTTAAATAATTAAACGAATAGGAAATGGAAATCCTAAAAAACTTAAATCCTTTGGGGAGATCTATGTTAAATAAAATAAAACAACAGATTGTTAGATTATTTAGCCATAAGGCCGAGGCTCTATTGATGCTGGGCATAGATGTGCTATTTGTTAACAACCAATGTGTTTATCTATATATGGATATATTACAAAATATAGTATCGTTGAGTTAGAACTTAAAATTCCTAAATACTAATTTAAACTTGCTTTGGGATAGGTGGTCAATCAGTGTGATTTATCTTTGTCTATTTATTTATTATTTGTCAATTAAATTTCGTTATTGAAACAACGAAAAAGATAGATTGTCTTTTCGAAACTCTAACCAAATAGTAGAATTCATTTCAGAACAATTTCTTACTATTTTATGTACCTACTAGCTGTACCCTGCGCGCGTTGCTACGCCAATTTTTTTTTTCCTAAACCATTTATTTATTTAAAACTTTATTTCACAAAACTATTGTACAAGTGGTGGACCTAATGCCATATGGCATTCTCTACCGGTCAACCATAAGACCAAGCAGAAAATATGTGTGGCTGGCGTGATTAAAATATGAATAAAATTACATAATTTAAAAAAAAAGAAAACCATCCCTGAACTATAAAACAAAACAAAAAAAAATATCAAAATCGGTCAAGCCGTTTACGATTTTATAAAGGACATACAGACATTCATTTTTATACAGGGTCTAACAAAATATACTGAAACTATTTTAAGTGGGAATTCAGTCCATGATACTGAACAACTTTCCCAAAGGAACTTATATTGAAATATGAAAAATAATTTTTGGTCTCCCATATAAGTTGACCGATCAGCTGATCCGAGTTTGTATGGAAAGCTAAAAAATATTTTTCATATTTCGATATATGTTCCTCGGGGAAAGTTGTTCAGTATCATTGGCTGAATCTACCCCTAAAATAGTTTTAGTATATTTTGATAGACGTTATATATATAGATAGATTTATATATTATTTATATTTTATGTATTATTGTATATGGTATGTATTAAAAATATGGTACTTGTTAGGATTATATTTAGATATTATCTGATATTTAGGTCTATTTAATTTTCCCAAAGGTTGACAGGGAGAGAATGCTTTTTTTTGTAAATTATGTACGACTACTTTTTAAGGGGATACATGAATTTTTGGGGTCCAATGCTGCCCCTATTTTAAATAAATTATTTTAAAGGAAACGGAGATATCATTTATTTGTAAACTCATGGTCACCCTAAACAAACATCATAAATTCATTAAAATTAAATATCTAATTTAACTAAATGAGGACAAATAGCCAAGTCATGTACCTACCTACTGCAATGTTTAACCAGATGGCTGAAAGTATTGTATGTACATCCATCTGGTTAAACGTTTTGCAGGAATGTCGATTTATTTTGACTGTTATTTTTATTTTTATTTTTTAGTTGTGGTAGAGCCACGCTACCGGCAAAAGTCTGTTTTGCTAGAAGCATGAATGGGCCGGCTCGTCCGGGGAAGTACCACACTCTCACAGAAAATCGACGTCTGAGTAGTAGCTTCACCGCTGCTACGCTTCGTTAGGGTGAGTGAGAGAGCCGGAGCCCCGTCTCCCCCCCTCCCCCCTCTGGGGAGGGCCCTGAAAGGCCGGTAACGCTCTTGTTACACCCCTGGTGTTGCAATTGTGCATAGGCAGCGGTGATCACTTACCATCAGGTGACCCGCTTGCTCATTTGCCGTCCTATAACATATATACATATATATAATACAGTGATCTAGTATAGCCCGTGGTTCGATTTATTACGCATATGTCCCTTACACGTTGTACGGCTTTAATGGAACGGGCCCAATCTGTTGTCAAAAGTTTGATACAGAATTTATTGCTTTTGGATTCGTACACTATCGTCATCTCACAGTCCATGCGCACCTGGAGCTCACCTTCGTCAGAGTTGACGGGGGTCACATATATTAGTCACTTCCAACTGTGTAAGACGTGTAAGCAAAATTGTAGAACACTTTTTTATTCCTCCGAGCGGAACGAAATAGAAGTAAACTTCGTAATGCTGGGTATACGCCATGTCTTAACATGGCGCGATGATAAATTGATCGTAAACAAGGATTTTGTATCTTTATTATTCTTTTTATGCCACAAAGAACGCAATTGATCATAAAAACTAATAAACTGAATCCATTCAAAAACAATACTTTGCTAGGATTTTATATCTATATAAAATATTAGCTTAATATATAGGTAGGTTTATACAGAGTCTAACAAAAGATACTGAAACTATTTTAAGGGTGAATTAAGTCCACGATACTGAACAACTTTCTCCAAAAAACAAATATCTAAATATGAAAAATAATTTTATATTTAGATATATGTTTCATATTTATAGCATAAATATAAATGCTAATAAATATAATCAGGATGACTGGGACTGGGACTGCTGGAGGAACAATTTATGTACCGCTCGCTTAAAAGCCAAACGACTGAGAGCTCTTCTAATAGACTCCTGAAGGCATTCCATAGCCAGATAGCCTGGACTTGAAAACACTTGCCCATGAAGGTAAAGTGATGAGGAGGAATACTAAGGATGAGAGTGCTAGAGGAGCGAAGTGCGAGAGAGTGAGTGGAACTGAGAAGGTTAAATTTGGATTGGAGTGCGGATTGTTCAAGATAGAAAAAAGTATAGAGAGTATTTTAGCATTACGAAGTAAAGGGGATAGGGAGCCATGCAAGCTGAGCGCGCAATGAAGAGATGTGATCAAATTTACCATTATTATAAATAAATCTGATGCAGTTATTGGCCAATCGGTCCAATTTGTTAAGGAGAACGTGTGTTAGGTCACAATAAAAAAAATTGTTAGGTAAAATAAATAAATGTTACCAATAAATTAATGTCCAAATATATTTATCTGGCTCCCCTCAGGAGATATTAACTGTGGCGCAAAGGATGAACGAAGACTTAAAGAGCATTGCTGACTGGTCGGGCAGAAATTCCCTGGTTCTTAATCCTTCGAAATCGAAAACCATGATTCTCGGGCCGAAGGCGCAGGTAGCTAAAATTAATGACATAGACTTCATTATAACTATAAATAATGAACCCATTGATAGGGTAGATGAGGTCAGAAATCTGGGCGTTCTAATGGATAGCAAGCTTAGATTTGAGAGTCATGTGTTGGAGGTGGTCAGGAATTGCTTTTTCCGTCTGAAAGTCTTGTACAAGGTGCGTAACATTTTATCTGAAGAGGTACGCGTTAGGCTTTGCGAGTCGTTAATTTTATCACGCCTTAGCTATGGAGATGTGGTTTATGGACCACGTCTATTGGACAAGACCCGTCGCCTAGTGCAGCGAGTGCAGAATGCATGTTGCAGGTTCATTTTTAATGTCCCTCCACGAAGCCACATCACTCCATACCTTAACAACGCATCTTTGCTAAATATGGATTCGCGTAGACAATTACATCTGGCTACCTTGCTGTTTGGAGTAATTAAAAGCAAAAAACCGAAATACATCAACTTGAATGCACGATCGTGTAGACCCCAACTGCTTGTTTATAGACACAAAACTGCTGCATTCGAAGGCAGCTTCCGATACCAGGCGACTAAGTGTTGGATCAACATACCACCGCTAATCAAACTACAAACTTATTATTCGTTTAAAAAACAAATACGCACTCACCTACTAGATAAACAAAAACTCATGAATCCAACAAGTCGCCGGTAGCGGGTGCTGCCAACATTATAAACATGATAATGTTTTTATTTAATAATTTAAAAACTTACCCGGACACGAATCTGTCAGCGGCACATTTATAATTCCTTTATTTTGTATTAAGTAGTTATATGTACCTATTGTGTGTCTAAATGTCCAGTAGTTGTTTTCTTTTATAGTATTTAACACACCTTACAATTTTCTCAAATGATCGCACTTGCACCTACCTAAGGTTATAGCTGAAAATCAGCGCATTGCTCTTTGAGCAATATTTTCGCTGAGCCTACGACCTTTTTGTGCTGCTGCAGCATACATTAACACATCGCATCGCTATAAAATCTGTATGTAAATAACGTAATATTATTAATTTATTTTTTGTGTGTGATTGTGTATGTGCAGTTTTCACAAATAAACGATTTATCTATCTATCTATCTAAATTACTTTATTTTGTTCAATGTTTGGTTTTTATTTTGCTCTCTGTAGAAATACAGTAGCAAATTGAACAATAATCCAAAAAAGGAAAATAATTCAGTTTGGTTTTTAAAATTTTGTCACTAAAGTAATCGTTTATCAGTAAAAAAAATTGATTTCTTAGAAAAAGCTCGCGAAAGCCATGTTAAACTAAGACCAAATGAAAATGGGATAACATTTTAACTTCAGACAACAATGAGATGATAACGAGGCATTTAGTATTCAGGGCACGTTCGGCGATCCACCTGCTTTTCATATCACGACAATTGCGACCCGAGTCTCTCAGCTCTCCAATGACAATCCCCGTCTATGAAAATCAATTGTGGGGAACGAGGGCCAGCCAGGGACATTCCAATTCCATTAATAGCTTCCGTCGAGCTAGCGATCTCTTGAATTCCTCGATTGCGACCGCAAATATACTTACCTTCTTACGTACGCGAAGTGATTGCGCGCTGAATATAACATCACAGTTGTTGTTTGTTTATCGTGTGTGTAAGTGGCCAACACTGGTGTCAGATTTTTCAAGCTGCCTAAAGGCATCTGACATAGCTTAACGACTGCCATACAATGATGCCAACGGCTTATACGTGCCTTCCGAAGCACATCACAGTGATATTGAGTAATAAAAGTAATCATGCGAACAAATTAAAGTCTTCCCGTGGATGTCGTAAAGGCCTAAGCAAATACAAGCTAAACAAAGCTTATAAACATCAGTGAGACCTCTCCAACCCGTCTGGCTAGCGTGAAGAGTGTAGGCCAAATCTATAAATACCTAGATATTTTTTGATTGTAAAATATTTGCATGTCTGTTCTCAGACTAATACATGTACTAAACTATGATGACAACAACTTGTAACACTGTATTTTGGCAAATAAATGATTATTGATTATTGAATCCTCTGGCTGCTCTGGCCAAGTGTGGTAGTACAGAGAGGGTAGTGCTCCTGCAGTGGAGACTAAATAAAGACCTGTTGATGATAGTGATGCGAACAAGCTTTAAAATGATTTGTCGTTTTTGCTCACAACTGCAAGTCCCGCTCATTTCTAGCGTTTCGTGCGTAAGTACCTGATGCCAGAATCTAAATTTTGCTCCCGCATCCCCGCATACAAATTTACTTTAGCCGAAGCGAGACAGAGAGCCGAGCGGGACGCGAGCGGAGCGGCGGCGGCGCAATGCGGGTGATTTACGCGTGTGTTTTTTAAGTTCTTTTCATTTTACAAAGAGGTATTTAAAAAATTATAGGGTCCCATATTTACCCTTTGGGTACGGAACCCTATAAAACGCGCTAAGTACACTACCTCTTGCAACTTTTTGAATCGTTATATCCGGCTGGCTGTCCGTTCAACCGTCCGTCCGTCCGTTCTGTCTGTCTATCACCAGGTTGTATCTCATGAATCGTGATAGCTAGACAGTTGTAATTTTCACAGATGATGTATTTATGTTATTGCCGGTATAACAACAAATACTGAAAACAGAATAAAATAAATATTAAAGAGGGGCTTTCAATACAACAAACTTGATCTTTGAGATTTGGCGTAATGTATGGGAGCCCCCCTATAATTTTTATTTTATTGTAATTAAATTATTTATTTTTAAAGGGAATGTACAACTAAATATTCTGTGAATATTTCAAGCGTCTAACTGTTGCCGTTATTAATATCGAGCAAAAAAAAACGGCAAAAAATCTCGTCCAACTTTTTGAATCATTATACCTCAGAAACGGTGACTCGGGATAATAAAAAATATTGAAGTCGGTTGTTTTTTTTTGTAAAATTTAATTATCATAGGTATTTTCAGTCCGAGACTCCGAGCTGCAGTTAGGCATCTCTACCGCACTCACTCGGTTGTTGTTCGGACACAGCGCGATAGATTTAGCAAATACCTATTTTACAGTTCTCTCGCCCTTAGTGTTTCCTTTTAATTGATCCGACAATTTCCGCCACAAACAGGTGTCTACAAGGAATCAATCAATCAAAGAATCAAATATTTATTCAGTAATTATGCCTTTACAAGCACTTTTACTTAGCACTTTTACATGTTAATAAGTATACGTTATACGAGTAAAAACTCGTAAATGTACATGATATCTTAAGAACCCACATTACCTGACAAAAGTCGTCAACGTTAAAACGCGTTTTGGAGCTTTAATTATCACCTTGTTTATAATCAAACAATTAATTTAAATGAGGTTCACCCGTGTGGTTCCGGATTAAAATAGGACTCCATCTCTTTCTGTGGATGTCGTAAGAGGCGCCTATAGGACTAAGCACAAATCTCGTGCTACAATTGCATTCCCAAGGAGGGTTAAATTCGGGTGGCGGCTGGTTGTAAAACTTTTCGCACAAATACTTTCCCAAAGAGGATTGACGTCAGGCAGGCGGCCGGTTTTAAAACTATAGCCACATCATTGAAAGTGTTCAGGCTATTTGTTCTCCATTTTACAAGGTCTTTGGCATCCTTGGGTGACCATTGACGTGCATGTTATATTTGGAGAAGAAAAAGCAGCAAAGCGCACCCCGGGCTCCGAAGCAGCACAGCTAAGGATGCAACCGGGAACGCGCTTAGACGAAGAGGAGGAGAAGTATTGATTAAGGTTAAATCGCAATATAACAAGAGAATCTCGTTAACTCTACATAGTTACACAGTGTCACAGCACAGCCCATCAAATAAAGTTTTTATATGATACAACCTTTCGCTGTTCTGATTATTAACTGTGATTAGTAAGTTTATGTTTGTATCTCAAATAATTACGTGTAATTTTCATATATTATTTATGGCAACTTAAACACTGAATTCTATTCTAAGTTAGTTATTTTCAATTTTCCTGTAACTTGATATGTTAAGAGCCGGTATGACCCTGATAATACTTAGAGCGATCTAAAATATCAACAAAATACTCACTTTGAAATAAAAACACAGCAAAGTTCAGGACTAACTCTACATAATGTTTCGAAAACAGATTGCTTAAAATTTTCTCTATAGAAAAAAATTGCGAAGTTGCCTCTAAATCAACTCAGAATGATACTAAAACGGAAAGTATTTAAGAAATACAATAAATTAGCCCTTGAAACTTAGGATTATAATTGTATTAAACATAAGGCAGGGATCATATGTCTTATTTTTTAAATAACTCTTAAATATTCTTTGTAAACGAAAAAAAACGAACGAACCTCTAAAACCAGAAACGCGTAAACCAGCCTCATTGACCTACCGTAATCTTTTCACCCCGTATGGCTCGCTGTCTCGTTTCGGCTAGAGAAAATGTGCGTGGAAGCGGGAGCAAAATTTAGATTATCCACATCAGGCGCAGCCGCTTAGTTGTCAGTATCCCTTTCCAGCAGATATTTCAAATGCTTATAACTTAATTATTTATGAGCGGATTAAAATAATTAATATTGTTTGTTTTTTTTTTCAATTAAGAAAATTGAGTGAAATACTGTATTTACTCTCAGCCACGGTAATATAATATTTATACTGTGTCTAAGCCTACCCTGCCGTTGTGATTTCTCGTACAAATATTAGTACTCATACTGAACCAGTAACACAACGTCATGTAAACCAAAATTCGTATATGGCAGCATGTGAGTAGACAATAATTCTATTTGCTGAAATAAAGCCGTACAGAATCTAATTACATTGTAGGCTCCATCGTAATCCACGCCTAAATGGAACGGCGGTGTTAATCCTAAAGGAATTTCGTCAAACTGTTTAGAGAGAAACTGCTCGTGCTATTATTATCATCTTACAGCTATGCTATGACAGCTATGACAGCTTTATTTGTGATTTATTTATTTATTTTATTTAAACTTTTATTGAGCCAAAAGCTACAACAAATAAATAAATAAATATACAGGGTTACTTTTACTTTTAAAACACCGGCAACATTTTTGGAGCAAGTCTGTGATACTGAACTACTTTCCATAAAAACAATTATCAAAAATCTATAAAAAAAATTGTACTCCTATACAAAATTGTGTTTGCGAGTCTGCGTGTCTGTGGCATCGTAGTTCGTAAACGAATAGATCGATTTCAATGCGGTTTTTTTAAATCAAAAGTCTTATCTGTCGATATTGTTTTTAGCTTATGTTTTTATTAAATTAATGCATACGGGAATTAACGCGAAACGTACCTTTTTTTATTTATTTTGCTGACGTTTCGTTCGGGTTTCACCGAACGTGGTCCCAGCTTGACTGAAGCAGCGATGACGCCTACGCCTCCCCCTGCCCGGTGTGATCTTCGTCCACCGTCATATTGTTTATTTTCCAAGTACCGTCACACACTACACTCACAGTGTCCCTATTCCGTAACGCAACCGTATTCTGGTGGTTAACCGATTGTGCACCAAACCGGGGTTGTGTTTTGTTAATCACTGGATTCCACACTGCTGACAATTTAAGGCCATCTTCTCGGTTGAAATTGTTAGGATGTTTCTTAATTTCAATCGCCTCACGTACCATCTTAGTGCGATAGTGGCAATCGCCAGCGAGGACTTGCGTACGATGAAATTCAATCCAGTGATTAGCGCCTGCTTCGAGTAGATGTTCGTGAAAGGAGGAAAACATGAGGTAGATCAGTATGTTGAACATCTTAACTCAATCCACCCGAAGATAAAGTTCACTTATGAGATGGAAACAGGCAGATCGTTGTCCTTCCTGGATGTCAAAATAACCGTTAGACCCGATGGGTCCATGTCTCACTGTGTGTACCGGAAACCTACATACACAGACAGGTACCTACATGGCACATCACATCACCACCCGCGTCACTTGCAATCCGTTGTGACATCACTTAAAAACAGGGCACTTTCCTATGCTTCTATCCTTTTCTGTCGCTCAGAACAGTCATTTGCTAGAGCGAGAGAGAGCGACGGAACGCTTCAGCACCGGCCTGAAGCGTTCCGTTGCTATCTCTCGCTCTAGCGACACAGATGTATCCCAACCCTAAAAGTCAGGGGTTTTTTAATTTGTATGGCATAAAAACTTGTTGAGGAATTTGATATAAAAAAAGGCCGTTTTCGGTTGTTGGAAAACGGCCTTTTTCAAATTGTCCTGGGTCTTGGGTGTTTATCTATACCTATATGTATTTATCATAAAATATAGTATCGTTAAGTTAGTATCCCATAACACAAGTTTAAAACTTACTTTAGGGCTAGCTTCATCAGTGTGATTTGTCCCTCTATATATATATTTATTGTAATAATATAATATGTGTAGATTACACCAATGGAACTTACCCGGAATAAAAAGACGACAGACTTCCCATAAATATCTTTTAAAGCCTATAATTTACACATATTAGGATGGCAGGATAAAAAAAATTGTCCCTACTATTATTTTTGTCAAATTTACCAATAATAGGAAATCACTTTCGCCATCAGAAGAGATTTTCTCACTTCAGCCCAAAAAAATTAAAACTGATCCTCGAAAATTCAAAAATAATCAGAGACAATTTAAAAAATAAATAAAGAGGTTGCATAAACCTGGTATAAACAACCGAAATGTAGAGTAGGTACTGTTATATCTAATATCCATTCCAATGTGTATAGGTACTCTATGTCCTCGGGCTAAGTCCCGTTAATATTCGTAATGGAGGTGTTCGTAAATCTTCTACATTTGAATCCACATCAATCATCATAACATGGTGGGTTTATGTTGATGATTCATTATGAGCATTGACACAATGTCAAAGTTACAAAGCGATCGTTTTTAGGGTTCCGTACCCAAAGGGTGCAAACGGGACCCTATTACTGAGACTCCGCTGTCTGTCCGTCTGTCTGTTTGGCCTTCTGTCACAGGGCTCTATCTCTTGAACCGTAATAGCAAGACACTTGAAATTTTACCGATTATGTATTACTGTGGCCGCTATAACAACAAATACTGTAAATAAAAAAAAGTAAAAAATTAAAGGGGGTCGCCATACAAAAAACGTGTTTTTTCAGCGTTTTTAACTAGATCTTTATAATGGCATTAATTAGATACTTGAAATTTTCACAGATTATGTATTACTATGGCCGCTATAACAACAAATACTAAAAAAAAATTTAAAAAATTAAGGGGGTCGTCATACAAAAAACGTGTTTTTTTAGCGTTTTAAAACATTGTACGGAGGTACGGAACCCTTCATGTACGAGTCCGACTCGCACTTGCCCGTTTATTATTATACTTCTACAAATACAAACACTTAAAAGCATTTCACAAATATTTTACAAGCTTTTATTAAGTTTCACCTGTCCCGTTGTCTGTGTGTGTAATCAAATCTTGCAAGCTAAATTAGACTCACTTCCCATTATTCAATCGAGTTGAAACTTACTTTTACGTAAGTTGGGTGACAATGCAATAGTATGGTACCAATGACCTGATACGAAGAAGCCGGAAGCCGAAGGTGGCCATGGCATCTCTGTGTTATGACATCTCAGTAGATAAAAATACTATCAAACAAAATTTTAGTTTCATTTTTGTTTTTATCGTTATTTTCATTTGTTTTTACCTGACCACGGAAAAGCCAAAAGGAAGGGTAATTATTTTAGCAGTCCATGTATGTATGTGGATATTTATACTTACGATATAAATGTGTGTGTTCCATCGTAACATCCAAACTACAAAAAACGAGACAATAACAAGTTTTAAAATATATATTCTTACGTAATAAATAATATAGATAAAGTTTCTTTACTATACTACTATGGCTAACTTTCAGTATGACCTTTACTTTACACGCGTCCGTTACCTTCCCCGCTCACTGGCCGCCGCCCGCCGGTAGCGGGTGGTGACATACTGGGACATTTTTGATATGCATTTGTCGGCTAATATCTTTGTTTTTACTATGAATCAAGATACAAATGACAGAATTTGTATTTTTTATTTCGCAAATAGAGTACCTACTTTCCTTGAATATAGTTGCGAGGTTCAAAATCATCCTGTATTTAGAAGCTGATTATAGAAACAATGAGAGGTGTATGGTTACATTGAATATTGTGACTATATAGTCGCATTACGGATACCTATACACGAACGTGATACATTAGATTAATAGGTATTAAGATAATCCAATCTTCTTCGTCTAAGCGTGTTCCCGGTAGCGTCCCTAACTGTGCTGTGCTGCTTTGGAGCCCGTGGTGCGCTTTCCCGATTTTTCTTCTCCTAATATATTTATTTATTTAATTTTTTGCACTATAAAATTAATGTACAATAGGTATAATCTTAAGGCTAAGCGCTGTCTACCAGAAAATACCTTTGGGACGTATACTATACATTATACGTGTATAACATGCATGTTAATTGTTACCCAAGGATGTCAGAGACCTAGCGAAGTGGAGAAGAAGGAGCCGGAACAGTTTAAATGTTTGGCTATAGTTTTACGACCGGTCGCCTGCCTGAATTTTTTTTTCGGAATGTGTTTGTGCGAAAAGTTTTTCAACCGGCGGTTTTAACCCTCCTTGGGAATGCAATTGTAGCACGAGCTGTTTGTGCTAAGTCCTTAGTCCTTTCATCGCCTCTTATGACATCCACTCCATTAAGATAATCCAATGTCTATATCCAATAGCACAGGACCGAGATGGGTGGCGTTGACGAAGAGAGGCCTATGCTCAGCAGTGGGCGGAAGAAGGGCTGGGATGATGATGATGATGATGAACGCTTGTGCGAAAGCACGCCACTGCTTACGAACTAAATTGCGAAAGAGTAATGGAAGTCAACACTATCAGCGTCCCACTGCTGGCCCCATGCCCAGCAGTGGGTCATGTATCGGAATACAGCATGTGTCATCTATGCTCCACACTAAGCAACTCTGTTTGTATTGAAAAACTAGCTACATTGTTTAAACAGTTCCATCTTCTCTATTCTCTATTTTGCAAGGTCTTTGGCATCCTTGGGTGACCATTCATATGCATATTACATATATTTGGAGAAAAAAAGGCAAAAGCGCACCTAGGACTCCGAAGCAGCACAGATTAATATGCAATGCAACCAGAAATGCGCTATATTAAAGAAGAAAAATCCAATATTTACAGACATGTCATTTTGTAGTATACTCGTACTTCCAGGGTCTAACATAATAAAATTTTTAACAAACAAAACTACCGACTTAAATTTTTTTTAGGAGTTTCTTCCATATCTCCAAAGTTCTTCGTCATATCTTCACCAAATTAAAATGGGACCAATTTGGCAGTAAAGGCTTTCAAATAAAAAAGAATCATCAAAATTGATTAACAATAAGGAATATGCATGTAATACCAATCCGGCTCATACTTTTATTTTACAATTTCTATTAATACGTTACCACGCATAGTTAATTATTTTTTTATTGACTCTTATTTGGATTAGAAATTAATTATTGAAAATATGCAAAGTCAAACAAAAGGGAAATGACGACAAAGTTCACAAAAAGGAAATGACCTACCTACCTATATTGTTATTTATTTATAAGCTTATTTTAAATAATATAATAAACTAGCTTTTTCCCGCGGCTTCGGCCGCATAGACTACACAGATAAGATTGTTTTTTGTAAACTGGGGTTGCAATTTATTAAAATCCAATAATTAAATGGATTATTATTTTTTACTAACCACTAATTCAAAAATGTCATGTGTCTCACTTCAAAAATGACGAAGATTCATACAAACTTGCAACCCCTATTTCACCCCTATATATATATATATATATATATATAGATGTAATTTTCAAAAATATAATAAATGCATTATTATTTTCTACTAACTTAAAAATTTAATGTGTCTTACTTTAAAATTACAAAGTTTCATACAAACTGCGAACCCCTATTTCACCCCCTTAGGGATGGAATTTCCAAAAATTCTTTCTTAGCGGAGGTCGCCTAGTCACAATCAACCTTCCTGCAAAATTTCATCTTCATTGGCTATGTAGTTTTCGAGATTTCGAGATTTCCAGACATATATAAATTATGGGGACGTGTCAGATATTGACAGTATTTTGTAATTTCAAAGAAATTGCATATAAGTATATCTAGGCATATAACTAGTTTTCAGACAGTCAAATTATGAACTTGAAAGAAAATATACGGGTGTAGAAGGTTTCCTGTGAAAACCAGTTACAATATATTATATATTGATATGCTGGACGCAGGCCGCTCTAGATCGGTCATTTTGGAAATCCTTGGGAGAGGCCTATGTCCAGCAGTGGACCTTATGCGGCTGAAATGATGAAATATTGATATCCGCAAAGCCCCTAGTCGCCAAGCATTGAAGAGTGCTGTGCGCGCTCATTATCTTCACAAATTGTCATAGAGTATTATAAATATTTATGTAGTTTATGTAAAATATTTGTGTATTTTCATATGTATTTTATGAATATATAAGAAAGTATATATATGAATATATGTCTTAGATAAATGTTTTATAATGGTCAAATAGCTAATTTGAATGTACTAATCGTCCAAAATTTGCTTTTATCAGCACCACCTGTAGGTTGACTGGTAAAAAAGGCCCTAGGCCTTAAGTCCGCCCGTTAATTTTTTTGTAATAGAGTTAAATAAATAAATAAAATAAATATATGTATGCAATTCTTTCAAATTACAAAACTTTACCGAAATCTGCCATGTCGTTTCAAAATAAAAGTTATAGGGAATTTCTGATTCTGTCTAGGAAAACACGGCGCCACCCTTCAAAAGGCACATAACGTAACAACATTCGGTCATTATCATTATAATACATGATTTTACCGTTATCGTCTTGTGCCTATCAAAGTGATGGACGAAGGGCCTTGTTAACATTAGGGCCACGGGGAGTTTTTACCCTAGGGTCAAGGAGGCTTTAATCCGAGGGCTACGTTTATCATTTAGAATTGGAGCCAGTGATTAAAATAAATAAAATAGGTAGGTTAATTAAATAAATTGGTCAAGTGCGAATCGGGCCACTCTCAGAGTTAAATAAATAAATATATAAGGACCAATCACACTGATTGAGCTAGCCCCAAAGTAAGTTTTAAACTTGTGTTATGGGATACTAACTCAACGATACTATATTTTATAATTAATACATTTATAGATAAACACCCAAGACCCAGGACAATTTGAAAAAGGCCATTTTCCAACTAGCCCTGGCTGGGGATCGAACCCAGAACCTCCAGATTGGCGAACTAGCGTGTTGACTATTACGAGTACACCACGGAGGTCGTTAATAAACGGTAAACGTTACATGCAAAAAAAACAGTGACACTCCAGGAGTGCCGACAAAAGTGAAAACTTAAACAAGGTGGTGTCGGTTACGGTAACAGTGTCGCGAGTTCAGCGGTACTTTCCCCATCTCAAAAATTGCCCAACTCGCCTAAAAGAAGTTTTCACTTCAAAAAATCTTTTAATTAATATAAAGATTTTCACAACAAGCTTATTCATTTCATTTATACTAATATTATAAAGAGGAAAGATTTAATTGTTTCTTTGTTTGTTTGCATTGAATAGGCTCCGAAACTACTGGACGGATTTAAAAAATTCTTTCACCATTGGAAAGCTACACTATCGCCGAGTGATATAGGCTATGTGTGTACCACGGGCGAAGCCGGGGTGGACTGCTCGTTTGATATAAAATAACAAAAAAGTAAAATTTATTGATTTACGTGTCTTTGGGTCACTTGCAAATACCAAATTTCAACTCAATCGGTCCATTGGTTTTTTCAGAGCAAATTCGTTGTGACAAACGGACAAACCGACACGCGAGTGATCCTATAAGGGTTCTGTTTTTCCTCTTGAGGTACGGAACCCTAAAAACACGAGTTACACCTTAAAGGGCTACATGAATTTTCCGGGGTCAAGTGCTGCCCTGTTTTTCTTCTTTCCTCGCCTTTTCCCTATTTGGGGTCGGCTCTGTATGTCAATTCCCTCCATAATTTTCTGTCCTTGACCATCTCCGTACTAACACCCCGTTCTCCCATATCTGTACTCACGCATTCTTCCCACGTTTTTCTCGGTCTACCTTATCCTCTATACCATTTGAAATAAATTATTTAAAAAGGAAACGCAAATATCATTTAAAAATGTTGGCTCTACCAAGCCCTAGACCCCTCAAACTATTTTATGAACTACTGCATATATAGCACATATACACAGCAGCCCTTACATTCTACAAATATTTTATTGGGCTGAATAAGATTAAGGTTTTTCATCAAGGAAGTTCACTGTTATAGAGTGAAATTGGGCCCTTTATAATAATCATATTCATTTATTTAGACAAATAATAAAGTATCAAAACTTAATTAAGAAGACCCGTAAAAGAGATCAATGCTTTCCGCCTATCTTCGTCAAAGCGTCAAAGAGTAATGGAGGCAGACTGATCTTCAATTCGGCGCAGCGGCTGCTCTCGAGCGTGTGCACTGGACCGGGCAATGTGACGCAAGACTCTCAATACCAATTTATTGAATCATGACTCGTGTAAAAAATAGGGGCGACGCCTTCGCAACGCCACCTTGACCTGCGGCGACCTTGACTTCGGAGAAAACAACCACGACTTTTTGCGGGTCATCCCTACAACTTTGTTATGTCACATATTTTTATAGGGTTTCAAGTAGTGTCCGACCGAAAACGGATTTTGAGCTGCAAACTAAAGGCTTTTGCTTTAGACTTCTTTTCGACTATAAAAGAAAATTTACCTTATACATTATAAAATATAAATATTTCCACTGTACACTAAAATCGTGATTTTTATACAAAAATAATGCTAATAATTAAAAAGAAATAAAATAAAACACGGTAACTCCACGAGATTCGTTAACACGGTAACGCGCGTCAAATCAGCCGCATTGACGCGCGATGATTTACTGATATCTGATTTTCGCGTTGGTCGAAGCTTCGTCTGGTTTTCGGCGAAAACGAAAATGAAGCTTCGGTCGGTCACTAACTTTTAGGCACTCAAGACATAGACGTACCGAGGATGGGCCCTTTAATAACTGAGTAAAATCCCAGTGTTTGTTTTACATGGTCCGACACCTTCCTTGGGGGAGACATTTACCCAGCAGTGGACTTCCTGAGGCATGATGATGTGAAAACTAGAAACATTTGCTACGACTTTTTTAAAAATCAGAAGCTTTTTCTCATCATTTTTCACTTCAATTAGACTAGCGTGTTAACTATATATATTTTACCACAAGGTGGTAAGTATACAAACGGAGACGTCCACAGGTGTCACTCTTTTTTATTGGAGTGAAATTAGCGTTAAATAGTTAATTATTTTATAAATATTGTTAAATTTCACCAACAACACGCATAACTAAAGACAAAACACAATCCACAAGCAACACCGGGGGAATACATACATACATATGAAGGCAGAGACTATGGACCTCCACTTGCTACGATCCTGACAGACCGAGATAATAACTTCAAAAATTCAAACTGGATGACATTGACAAGCACTTGAATGCCTTTGTTCTCACCTCAGAACATTATATCCCATATCTCTGGTTCTCACATCCACATCATTAACGGATCAGACATTTTGTAATCTTCTTTCTTACATTATATCAGTCCTAATATTTTATACAGTCCTTTTATTTACTTCCCATAGTAAAGTAAACCTTTATAGGTAGTTAGCAGATAGGGAACTCTCATTTTTCATAAGTATTTCGCATCATCATTACAGCCGCATAACGTTCACTGCTGGACATAGGCCTCTCTCAAGGATTTCCATAATAACCGATCTAGAGCGAACTGCGTTCAGCGCTTTCCAGCATCATTGGTCAAGTCGTCTGACCATCTTGTGGGTATCTTACGCTTCGCTAGTCAGTGCGTGATCGCCATTCGAGAACCTTTTTGCCATAGGCTCGTCGCGTATGTGTCCCGCCCATAGCCACTTCACCAAGCTAATCCGCTGGGCTCTGTCAGTGACTTTTGTTCTCCTACGAATTACCTCATATCTGATTCGATCACGTAGAGAAACACCGAACCATAGCCCTCTCCATAGCGCGCTGAGCAACCTTAAGCCTTCTTATCAGAACTATAGTAATGGACAACGTTTCAGGGCCATAATTCATCACTAGTGACATAAGTATCTAGTCTTTGCTTATCCCTTTATTACCTGTCAAATGGAGCATATACGCATTATGCGCCCAAGTCAATTATTTATTGTTTTATTTTTATCAAAGGTGAAGGGATAAACAAAACACTCTATTTGTCTCGCGTTGCCTCTCATCTATGCAACCTTAAGTAAAGGTATCTGATATCGACCAATTTAATATGCTTTTTAAACGCTGAATGAGCTCCAGGTAACTATCATTAAATAATTGATCAGTTATTGAAAGCACTAAATCGAGATGACGTTAATCATCTGCTTTACAAATATTCGGTTCTTTATATCAATATCGAGGCTGGAGGAACTAATTCAGGTCAGCCACGCGTCTGTGACCGCCTTTATGTCGTTACCCTGACATCAAAATTAGTGACAACAATATTATTGACAAATACCTATATAAGCCGTTAGAAAACCGTATCAAGTATCATTTGGCAATCGTTACTCAACAGTTAAACGAGTACAGGGAAGATGAGGGCTTTCCTTTTAGTTTGCTTGGTAGCAGCGGTGGCGGTGGTGTACGCAAGGGACGCGAGGTACAGGAGACATGCTGATTTGGAAGCGGCAGCCTCCAACCACTGGGAAAAGGGAGGCGGAGGAGAGCACCACGGCCAGCATCACAGTGAACACGGTGGGCACGATGAAAAGGGATACAAGGGCTACCACGAGCAAGACCACGGCAAGAAGGGGCACCATAACCACGAGGGTCACAAAGGATACTACGGAGAAGAAGGCGGCCACAAGAAAAACCACCACCACGAAGACGGATATTACGATGAGCACAACTCAGGAGAAAAGGGCGAGAAAGGGCACGGATTCGAAGAAAAAGGGCATTACCACAAGGGACATTCAACGAAAGGCCATCACGGCATTCACAAGATAGATGAATACAAAAAGGATAAACATTTCCATGACAAACATGGAGAATCTGGTTTCGAAGAAGGATATGGTGGGCATCATCATGAAGGAGGATTTAAGAAGGGTGGCGAATTCCACAAGGGCCATGATGTTGGCGGTTTCCACGAGCATGAACACGGCCAGAAAGGATCCAACGAAAAGGGCGGCCATCATCACGATCACAAGGGGTATCACGGAGACGGTGGGGACCACGAGTACTGGGGTCACGAAGAAGGCCATGGAAGTAAGGGCGGCCACGAGGAACACAAAGGCTGGGGCTGGAAAGGACACTGATACATCGATGAGTAATGTACGCTTCATTTTGTTATTGTTAATATTTTGTGATACGAAATAAATACTTACGTAATTGTATTTTAATAATATCACAGTGTCTTATTTAATTTAATATGTATTTATAATTTACTTAATACTTAAATTAACACGTAAATAATAAAGTTATAGGGGAACTAATAATTAATGGACATACGAGTATAATCTTCGATTTATCAAAGTAGTAAAAATTCAAAGATAACAGCGCATAGAAATTTCGGAGCGTGGGCATTAACGCCGCCGTCTAATGAAAATCTCGTGACTTCATGCAAAATTTAAATGTCATTATTTGCTGATCAGAGTTTTTTTTTTATCCACATCCGTATTGTAAGTACTATTTTTGCCTTTCCGTCAGATCGAAATAATATCGGACGCATTCAGATGCATCATTTATTATTTAATCATTGGTGGGTGTCACTGTGATCAATGAAGAATTTAATTAAAAATGTATAAATCAATAAATATATAGAGACTATTAATCACACTGATTGAGCTAGCCATAAAGTAAGTATTAAACTTGTGTTATGGGATACTAACTCAACGATACTATATTTTATAATATGATAAACACCCAAGACCCAGGAAAATTTTAAAAAGGCCATTTTACAATTTGCTCTGGCTGAGGATCGAACCCAGGTGCTCCGAGTGACGGACATGTTGACAAATACGCCACGAAGGTCATCAAGACAAAAATATATATTACTAGCAGTCCACCCCGGCTTCGCCCGTGGTACACACATAGCCTATGTCACTCGGGAATAGTGTAGCTTTCCAACGGTGAAAGAATTTTTTAAATCGGCCCAGTACTTTTTGAGCCTATTCATTACAAACATACAAACATACAAAAATAGGTACAAATCTTTCCTCTTTATAATATTAGTATAGATTTACGTAGGTATACAGTTTTATTTAGATATTTTTCGAGAAGTCTATTTTACAAGGCATAATACCCTGAAAAAAAATACATATTTAGCAGACAGCATCCCATTCAGAAAAATGGTAGAAAATGCAAAAATCACTTACTCGTAACAGTTTCCAAGTATTAAAAATACATATAAATTGAACTCTATAAATAATGTATTTTTAGCACGATACACGTCGTTTTGCGGCCGTTGAAACGGACGACAACGTCACTTTGAGTAATGGCCAGATGAGTAAACCAAATGGCTGAGTATTTGGCGGGAAGTTAAGGGGTTCGGTTGGGGTTTCTTTAAATTATTTTACAAATTGATTTTAGTGGACTTTATAATATGAAATTGGTGTTGTTTGGTGTTATAAATGCTAATGACATGAACAATGTGTGAAATAGTTAAAGTGGAGAGGCATAGTACGGCTGTAGTGATATTTATTATGCGGACTGTGTGGGCGTCTTCGGGCGTCGTCCGCCACTCAATCGTCTATGTAAACCAGTGGACTCGTATAGATTTGTCGCCAGAAGCTCCCTTGCAGCAGTCAAAGGCCTACACCACCCTTTGATTGTCTTGTTAGGATTAGGAATAAAGAACAAAATTAAAGATAGGCTCTAAAGAACTTGTATCCAGAGCCGTAAAATTATTGAATAATAAAAAAAAACCAAATGGCTTGGGGAAAAAGAATTGATACTCGCATGGGAAACTTCAATATCTAAAAATAATTTATATTTTTTTTACAAATTATTCTTGAATAAGTACGCTAATACTGCTACAATCTAGCCTAATACTACGAGGGGTGTTCAATAAATAGTAATAACGCGATACATTGTCCTTGGAGTAAAAAAAAAAAATACTATCAGGCATAGCCCAGACATTAGATATAATAAAAAAATCAATCAATTATCTTTTGTTTTTTTTTTAAATAGAAGTTATTTGTTTGCGTCGTGTCGTGGGAACGTGTTCTTAAAAATTAATAAAATTGAAGTTCACGCGGTAATAAAATATCTCTGCTTGAAAAATTGTACCACGGAGCAGGTAAATCAAGAATTGAGAGCAACATTAGGGGTTCATGCAGGAAATGGAGCACCATTTCCTACGGTTGCGCGTCGGTGTCCTGAGTTCAAGCAAGGAAGAATTTCTACTCGATGCCCACGCTCGGGACGCCCTACATCGGTAGTGACTGAACAAATGATTAAAGAAGTTGAAAACATATTGCCTTGGCGGATCCTCGTGATAAATAAAGATTTTGATACTTTTCTTGTATTATTGTCTCTATTAAGGGAAAGGCACTTTGTTCGTGTGTTTTTCATTATTGCACTATAACTGCACTATTAAGTATATTATTTTTGTACACCACAGCTGTATAGTATACTTATGGTATACAGCTGTGGGGCTGTACCAAACCGAGCAATATCGATATGATCGAAATATTCCAGAACAAAGTACTCAGGACTATTGTCAATTCAACCTGGTACATTAGAAATGCTGACCTGTACCGGGACCTTAACATGCAGTTCGTCAATAAAGTTATAAAAAAATATGCAGAAGCACACGAGCACACTTCATCACGTGAACGTCAAGGCGATCCAGCTCCTCGACAACACGGACATAGTGAGAAGACTTAAACGAACTAAACCGTTCGAACTAGTGTAGTGTAGTGACAAAAGTCAAAAATATATTTTATTTGATTTTTCTTTGGCTTGCGACTATAACTTAACTACTTTCTTTTTTAAAAATTCATCTTATTTAATGGGCACACATTTTAAAGAGTTTGAATATGATGTCTTTGGCTAGGATGCAACCATATATCAGGGTCTAACAATATATACTGAATAAGAATTTAAACATTTATTCATTTTACAATACTTACTTGCTACTTGTACTAAATGATTAGCTCTAAGTAACAAAAATGTAAAATCCAGTAACCTCGTCAAATCACCTAGGTTAGGTAGCGGACCCCGGGCTCTGAAGCGTTACCGCTGAGGATGCAACCGGGAATACGGGAGGATGATGATGAACAGAAAATAGAAAAATAATAATTTTGAAAAGCGGTATAGGTACCTACCCAAAAAAAATCAAATCTTAGAAACTCTGTTTACTGAATTTTTCCGTTAGGTATATACGCCTAATACGTTTACTGCTAAAACATTTATGAATTCTAGACAAGCTAAAGGGCTTAAGAGGGCGCCTGATGTGGATAGTCTAAGTTTTGCTCCCGCTTCCACGCACACAAATTTACTCTAGCCGAAGCGAGACAGCGAGACCATGCGGGGTGAAAAGACCATGGTAGGTCAATGAGGCTGGTTTTGGTTTTGAGTTTTTTTCGTTTTACAAAGAATATTTAAGAGTTATTTAAAAAATAAGACATATAATGACTGCCTAATATCTATATAAATAAAAATGAATTGCTGTTCGTTAGTCTGCTTAAAACTTGAGAACGGCTGAACCGATTTGGCTAATTTTGGTCTTGAAATGTTTGTCGTAGTCCAGGGAAGGTTTAAACGGTGAGAAAATATGGGAAAAGGAACGGGAACGGGCGAAACAAAGTTCGCCGGGTCAGCTAGTGTTTAATACAATTATAATCATAAAATAAAACAAAGGTTAATTTATTGTATTTCTCGAATACTTTCCGTTTTAGTATAATTCTGAGGTGATTTAGAGGCAACTTCGCCATTTTTTTCTATCGAGAAAATTTTAAGCAATCGTGTTTTCGAAACATATTATGTATAGAGTTAGTCCTAAACTTTGCTGTGTTTTTATTTCAAAGTGAATATTTCGTTAATATTGATAAATAATATTTAAGATCGCTCTAAAAACTTCAGGGTAGTACGGGCTCTTATGCTAAATATCATGTATTTAGGTTAAATAGGTTTCAAATCAAATCAAATCAAATCATTTTATTTTATTATAATATATACCTTAAACTTAAATACATATAATATATTATATAAACCACTTAAACAAAGTGAAGGAGTCAAAAGTAGCTTGAAATGGGTGGAAAGAGGTTGGTTAAAAATTTAAACGTGTAAACGGCTGCTGCATCTCGCCAGATCCTCTATATTCATTAATCTATGGTTCCTCTTTCTTTGATCTTGGCTGGACAGCCTAGGATGTTGCGTGAGGTCTTTAGTTATTTTCTAATTATTATATATATATAATATTATATATATATAGGATATATATATATATATATATAATATTATATATATATAATAATTAGAAAATAACTAAAGACCATATATATATAACGGTTATTACAATACAAGACATAAGTTGCAATAGAGTAATAAGTTACAACAGTAAACTCACCATCAAGTAGACACGCCACCTAAAGTTAATTCATCACTTGTTCAAAGATTAAGTATCAAGGCTGGACTCACAGATGCTGTTTCTAAACGACAATGTAGGAAACTATACCCTGTGAAACACGTGAAAAAAAGAAAGTATAGGTATATTTATACTTTACTTTACACTTGCGTTAGATTTTTGAACCTGATTATCGGCACTTTATCCGATGTAATTTAACGCCTCTTGACGGACACATTTGGATACACAAGATGGTTCACCTTTATTCTACACTTCATAGTCTGTACGGAAAAACTCAAAAAAAATACTATAATAATTTACAACGGAGGCGTATTTACATCGAACTAATGAGGATGACGAGCAAAGTTACCGGGGAGGCACCCACGTTGACTATGTTTAGCTAAATTGTTATTTAGTCTCCACTTTGGGATCAAATATCGAACTACAAAGTAAATATACTTACCTAGCTATAACACGAAGCAGCACGGCTGCCCCAAATCAAAACACAGTAAGGGACACTCTCGTCAAAATCCAGATTTTTACATTATGCTTTTAATACAGTAAGTGCCCATAATATGCAAAGACTCGTTTTTCAATAACGATTTCTACTCGTATTCCCAAGATAGCGCCACCACAAAACATAGTAAGTGCACAGATGAAATCGCAAATCTCAACTCAAAAACCAGCAAGGGACGATCACCACCCAAAATATAGCAAGGTACACGTACTTACAGTGTTTTGGTTTGGGGATTGTCACTTGCATGTAGTAAGTGTTTTGGTTTTTCAATTGGGAAATTAATGCCCTTATGATCGTAATATCTACAAAATTCACAGTATGGCACAATCCTGTCGGACCCTATCTCTATCATCATATCAGCCACAGGAAGTCCACTGCTGGACATAGGCCTCCCCCAAGGATTTCCAAAACGACCGATCGGAAGCGGCCTGCATCCAGCGTTTTCCTGCAACCTTGCTCAGGTCGTCTGACCACCTAGCAGGTGGGTGTCCTACGCTGCGCCTGCCGGTACGTGGCCGCTATTCGAGAACCTTTCTGCCCCATCGGCCATCGGTTCTTCGCGCTATGTGCCTTGCCCACTTGCACTTGAGCTAATCCACTGGGCTATGTCTGTGACCTTAGTTCTTCTACGAATCTCCTCATTTCTGATTCGATCACGTAAAGAAACACCTAGCATAGCCCTCCCCATAGCCCGTTGAGCGACCTTGAGCCTTCTTATGAGACCCATAGTAAAAGACCACGTTTCAGAGCCATAAGTCATCACTGGTAACAAACATTGATTAAGCACTTTCGTCTTGAGGCACTGGGGTATTTTGGACGAGAAGACACTGCGTAACTTCCCGAACGCTGTCCAGCCGAGTCGGATTCGTCGAAAGACCTCTTCCTCGAAGCTGAAACTTCCTGCCTGGATCAATTGACCCAGGTCTACAACTTCGAGGGTGGAGCTCCCAACAGAAACAGGTAAAGGCGTTACGTGCATGTTCGACATGACCTTCGTCTTGTCAATGTTCATTTTCAGGCCAACCTGTTGGGAAACTCGATTTAGGTCTTCAAGCATCGTACTTAAGTCCTCCATCGATTCTGCCATGACAAAGATATCGTCGGCAAATCGAAGGTGAGTGATATACTCGCCATTGATGTTAATGCCCAGTCCTTTCCATTCTAGAAGCTTGAAGGCATCTTCCAGAGCAGCGGTGAACAGTTTTGGAGATATGACATCTCCCTGTCTCACGCTTCTTTGCAATGGAATAGCTTTCGTACTGAGCTCCTGTACTCAGACCGACATAGTGGCTTTGTTGTATAAACATTTCAACACCTCGATATATCGATAGCCGATACGGCACAGCTGGAGAGACTGAAGCACGGCCCATGTTTCGATCGAATCGAAGGCTTTCTTATAGTCCACGAATCCCAAGCATAACGGCTGGTTATACGCCCTCGTCTTCTCTATAACCTGCCGCAGCGTATGAATGTGGTCCATGGTACTATAGCCTTTTCGGAACACGGCTTGTTCGGGAGGTTGGAAGGCATCAAATCTGTTAGCGAGACGGTTCGTGATGACTCTCGAAAATAACTTATAGACATGACTCAGAAGTGTGATGGGCCTATAGTTCTTCAAGAGAGTGTTGTCACCCTTTTTGAAGAACAGATCCACCACACCCCCGTTCCATGCCTCTGGCGTCACTCCCTCGAGTAGAACGGAGTTGAAGAACTTTCAGTACCGGCGTTCCGCCCGCTTTCAAAAGCTCTGCTTTGATTCCGTCCTCGCCCGGCGCCTTGTTGTTTTTAAGCTGTTTGAGAGCCATCCTAATCTCGTACAGACTGATGTCCGGGATATCTTCGGTATAGTGTCGGGTTAACTTGATTCTTGGATCTCTTGCCGTATTTATGTTAGGTTTTGCAACGGATGTATATAACTGCCCATAGAACCTCTCGATCTCTCCCAGAACCCCCTACCCCGTCGACAAAACGTTTCCGCTCTTAGTCAATCGGCTCTGCCTAGTAGACATAGCCCTTGCAAACACTTTGGAACCTTTGTTTTGTTCTATCGTTTCCTTAATACATTTAGTATTAAAGGAGCGAATGTCGTGTCGCAATGACTTTTTAATTTGCCAGTTGAGCTTTCGATATGACTTAGCGTCTTTGGAGATTTGCAGCGGCATGTATGGAGGCTTTCTTTTAGGGCGGGACTTAAAGAACTTATAATAGATCCCACTGCTTGGACAGTTTCTATAAATCCGTTGCTTATCTCGTCCACTGAAACGCAATCCTGGAGAAGTTCAAAGCGATTGGAGAGTTCAACTTGATAGCTTGCGGGGTTTTGGATCTGGCTCAGCGATGGTCGGAGCGTAGACTTCATAAACCTTGACCTTTCAAGTCGGAGGTCGATATTCAAGATGCCTCTTACAATTCGGTGATCGCTGCCGGTTTTAATCATATTGATCACGGAGACATCATTGAATATCTGACTGGGGGCTTGTTATTCTTAATAGGACCCATCCATTTCCTCTGTGGCGGCTTCTTAAAGAAAGAGTTCATCGCAAAGAGTCCCTCTTCCTCCAGAAAATCAGCCAGCCTATGCCCCCTGTCATTGCGCTTACCATATCCAAATTGCCCTACCCTGATCTCTCCATCGCGTCCCTTGCCCAGTTTTGCGTTAAATTACCTCCCCATAATTACCTATCTTTATACATATAGAGTTTAAATTAGTGAAAATAAACCAAATTTGCGCGGCCGTTTGCGGCCGTGTGAGGAAAGCATACCTCGTTTTATAGCGTCGCGCCGTTCGTATATAATTTGTGGGTAGTCCGTCACATGAACAGGATCGGACAGGACGTAGGTATTTAAGTAAGATAAGTTTGTAATGAATTTTTACCATATTGCTTAAGAATGCCTAAAGATTACTTGGACGACTTTTGAACCTAGTTATACAACGTGGAAGGGACATGCCCGTAATACTCGTAAATCGAACCATGGTCTATATTAGATCATTAAAGTATAATATAACTAAAATAACAGCCAAAGAACAAAAAAAAATTCAGCATTCCCATACCAATCGCTCGGGTGGCTGCACACTTTTGTATGGAAATACCGATATTTTTTTTGTTAGGTGTCCGTGGAGGCGGCCTTAGAGAAGAGAAAATTGTGTTCTTTAAATAAAAATTAATAGAAAATGTAATCAAGGCCAGGTGCCCAAAATGTTGGCACCATTCGCCCACTGGATAGCTAAAAAAACTGCCGGGGTCTCTAGTTCTCTCGATGGGGCGGGTTGTCATAAATCTTTCATTTTTTTTTTTCAGCACCCCTTTATTATAACAAGTGAAAAAGAAATAACACGTTTTCCTTCATAAACAACGACTGAATTATGACATCATATTGTTCTTGGAACCGTGTGATTAGGTATTCATCCAATTGCTTTAATATCTTATTATTTGTGTTCCTGTGCAGCCAAATTAAATAAGAAAATAAGACGTGGGTTCAGTCAATGATTCTTAACAACTTTCCCCAAGAAACATATTGCGAAATATGAAAAGAATATTTTTGATTCCCGCAGTACCCCAGATTGGCGCATCCGTCAACTTGTACAGTAGAGAAGGCTAAAATATTACTTTCATATTTCGATATATGTTAGTTAGTATCATAGACTAAAATCAACCTTAAAATAGTTTGAGTAATCTACACTAATATTATAAAGAGGAAAGATTTGTACCTATTTTTGTATGTTTGTATGTTTGTAATGAATAGGCTCAAAAAGTACTGGGTCGATTTAAAAAATTCTTTCACCGTTGGAAAGCTACACTATCCCCGAGTGACATAGGCTATGTGTGTACCACGGGCGAAGCCGGGGTGAACTGCTAGTTACCTATATTTTGTTAGACCTTATGTATTTACGACTGCACAAACAAAACATTGATTTTCGTTCAGGAAATAATATTTGAGAAATTACTTAGTGCTTTTTTCAGTTTAACATTTTCTGTTTCTATAATTTGCTTTAACCATACATTCATCATTTTCGGGGTCTAGTGTTGCCCCCACTTGAAGTAAATTATTTTAAAGGAAACGGAGATATCATTTAAAATTTTGTCTCCAGTACTAGATAACCCTTCAAACTATTTTACGAGCTAGTTTACAGTTTACAGTGAGAACGTGAAGCTTTTCTTCGCACATTTGCCAAAAGTGGCCGTTTTTCGTTTTTTTTGGCGTGAAGCCAACACCAGTGTGAGATTTTTCAAGATGCCTAAAGGCATCTTACATAGCTTGATGACTTCCATACAATGATAACTACCGCGACCAACGGCTTAACCTGATGGTGAGCGAGAAGGTGGAAAAAGAAATAAAAAAGTGATTGAAGAAAAAGCAGCTGGTACATACTAAAAATTTCCTTTTTGCCCAGAGCATGGAAGAGAAATTGAAAGAAATACACATGGAAGTGCCGAACAATTGACCTGGAAGTGGAAATCTTTCTGTCGTTCCGCGAAACAACCTTGACACTATCGAGCGCCAACTTACCTAACCGTAACTGCTATTTTGGTATATAAAATCATTGACCCGACGATGCAAGTATCATTCAGCAGCCACAACAAGTCTAACCAACAATGAGATCTAGTGTGGTAGTAGCTTTCGGGCTATTAGCCCTGGCTGCCGTGGTCTCCAGTAGGGAGATCCGGGAGAAGCGGGATGCCGACCTCGAGCCCGCCGCGTCCCACCATGGTGGACACTGGGACAAGGGCGGTGGCCACGAACACCACGGACACCACCACCACGACGGTGGCCACCACGACCACAAGGGACACAAAGGCCACCACGAACACCACCACGGCAAACATGGCCATCACCACCACGAGGGACACAAAGGCCACCATGGCGAGCACGGCGGACACAAGAAACACCATCACCACGATGAAGGTTACCACCACCATCACCACCATGGTGAGAAAGGCGACCACGGGCACGGCCACGATGAACACGGTCACTGGCACAAGGGGCACGACACGAAGGGACACCACGGCGTCGCTCATCACGACGAGTTCAAGAAGGACAAGCACTTCCACGACCACCACGGAGAGAAAGGGTTCCATGAACACCACGGCGGCCATCACCATGAGGGCGGCTACAAGAAGGGAGGTCACCATCACAAGGGACACAAGCACGGCGGTCACCACCACCACGACCACGGTAAGCACGGTCACCACGAGCACGGCGGACACCACCATCACCACGAGGGACACCACGGCGACGGCGGCCACCACGAGCATCACCACCACCACCATGACCACGGCAAGAAGGGCGGCCATGAGGACCACAAGCACTGGGGATTCAAGAAGGGACACTAAACCACCGATCTCATTGTTAATATTTGTTGATATGTTACAACTAAGTTGGATTGTTATAATGTTTTTACGAAGAAAAAATAAGATTTTATAAACTTACACATTTTTTTTTTATTCCATGATAATATAATTTTGCTCACCTTTGCGCATTTAAACCCTCAATTCATAAAAAAAACTGTCCTGGTAAAACAGTGATACATGTACGTATGTATTAATTAGCATCCTACCAATTTAAGATATATAGGCTTTTTATGCAATTGACTGAAAAAACAGTGCCCTTAAATTCAGTAGCGTTATACAATAAAAAATAAGGACTTCATAAATATGTTATTAGGTACCAGAGATATGGGATAATTAGGTACCTAATAGGGTAAGGTTTTTTGGTAAATAAGTTGTCAAAATAATAATAATTTAAACCCAATAATAAACGATAATGTACTTTAATCATTAAAAGAAACCTGTAAAACCCAAGTAATTTTCCTTAAAATCTAAAAAGAAATAACATGGGACATTGATTTTACAGGAACATTTTGTTTTGAGCTAAAATTATAATACCAGTAACATTTGGCTTCATGAAAAAAACATAAACATATCTGACTTTGCCTATTCTAGTGAAATCAAGCGTTATCTAAATCAATACAATTTTGGCACATCTGATTCCTTACATATTGCAACATTATCTTTAAAGCAATCGTTCAATATCTTCCTGTCTTTAATCCAAACCTTCATGTCTGCTTTCGTAGGGGACCTGAAACCTCTACAATCAAAATTTAATGGCCAGTTCCAATTAAGTCGCCACAATATCAACATCTGTAATTCTATAGGACATGTTTATTAAATTATATCTGTAAAAGGAAATAAATTATATAATTATTACAATCCAAATCAAAATTGAAAATAACAGAAAAACATAGAAATGCATGCATACCTTTTTAGCAACGTCCCATACAACGTTTTAGCAACGTTTCATACAATCATTGTTCGTAGCATAAAACGTTATTAATTTTAAACAAAAAAAAGCGACTTCAATTACTGGTCTTCTTTATCAGTCCCATTTCACCAAAACTCACGCAATGCAAATGCTTGATTTCTTGACAAAAACAATAAAATCACTATATGTGTGCATAGAATATTTGAGGAGTTCCCTCGATTTCTCAAGGATCCCATCATCAGATCTTTACCTGGTGACAATGGGACCAACTTGCACTTTCAAACAAAAAAAGAATTTTGTAAATCGGTTCAAAAACGGAGAAATCATGTACATAATTAAAAAAACATATATAATATACTCGTACGAGTAGATTCGAATTTAGAAGCCCTCCTTTTTTGAAGTCGCTTAAAAACACCCAGGGTCCGCTATAAGCGCTTGCGCACACGAGCGCGATCCGCACAGCACCAATTAAAGGTCACGCATGCACGAATCGACGCAGTAATGTTTAAGAGCGCGTATGACCCTGATAGTACTTAGAACGATCTTAAATATTATCAATGTTAACGAAATAATTACTTTGAAATAAAAACACAGCAAAGTTCAGGATCAGGACTAACTCTAGTAATTATTTGTTTCAAAAACACGATTGATTAAAATTTTCTGGATTGAAACAAATTGCGAATTTGCCTCAAAAATACCTCTGAATAATAATAAAACGGCTAGTATTCAAGAAATACAATAAATTTGACCTTGTAACTTTGAATTATAATTGTATTAAACATAAGGCAGTCATCATAATGTCTTATTTTTTTTAATAACTCTTAAATATTCTTTGTAAAACGAAAAAAACCTTAAAAACCAGAAACGCGTAAACCAGCCTCATTGACCCGCCGTGATTCTTCCCTCCCTGCATAGCTCGCTGTCTCGCTTCGGCTAGAGTAAATTTTTGTGCTTGGAAGCGGGAGATAAATTTTGATTATCAGCATCAGGCGCCCTCTGAACGCCCAGCTACTGCGAATTTCAACTTAATTGATCGATTGTTACTTATAAATCAACGCTTTTTGCTTGGGCTGGGGTTAAAAATACCCCACCTACTCGTAGTATGCCAAAGGTTAACATAGTACCTACTTAGGTAGTTTATGTTAAGTGTACGACTATATACAGAAAGCACGGCTCATAGTAATCGCTATTCCTAGCTCGTTTCGTGATAACCTTTGTTGATAGAAAACATCGTTCGTAGACTACCGTCACGTAATTGAGTAGTATTTAAAATAAACACACACTCGTGTGTGTGTTTAAAAAGGTTTTATTAAAAAGAGGATTAGGTATTAAGGGGAGGTTTTAATAATATCCCTACGAGTATTTTAATAACCAGCTCTGTACAACAGTAGTAGTAGTAAACAAAGAATTTTCCCGTAGTTGGGTATTAGCTTTTTAAAGTAAGTATATTTTGTTATATGCTTATTTAGTAGTTACAGGGTAGTGTGAAACTACTAAAAGCGTATAACAAGATATATTTTAAAAACTAAAACCCGCAACAGTAACTCTCTTTGATGTAGACATGTGTTAGGTTTAAGATATGGCTGATATGTTTATTAAAACAAAAGCCTTAAAAAAAGATTTACTTAAAAAAACTAAAACCCGACTACGGGAATATTCTTACTAATAAATATGTCTATCCAGATAATGCAAGCACAGCAGGAAGTAACAACTAATAATGTATTTATTTTTGAAATATGCTAATTAAGCTGTTTCATTTGATACCCAACACGATACAATACAATACAACACCCTTTATTGCCCAAAAAAAAAATTCAGGACATTATTTTCTTAAAAACTAGGAAATGCGCAAAAGGCGGCCTTATCGCTAGATATTTCGGTATGATTTGTTTTTTTTTGGATTAATTACTTAATGGCCTGTAGAGGGCGCCGTATTACATTTAGTGTGACGTCACATAGCCTATAACCAGCGGGCATTTAAGGCCGTACCTAAATTTTTCGGGGTCCGGTGCTGCCCCCATTTAAAATAAATAATTTTAAAGAAAACGGAGACATTATTTAAAATGTTGTTACTACTTAGTTCTAGATAACCCTTCAAAGTATTTTATGAACTACTGTTTACAGTTTATAATGAGAACGTTAAGCTTTACTACGCACATTTGCCAAAAGTGGCCAAATCTTAAGGCTTTGCTGTAGTTGGGTAAGTATTGCCAAAACCAGCACATTACCGCGTTCCCTTTAGCCAAAAATGCAAGTAGGTAGTCAATGTCACGAAGTAGCACGGACTCGCAGTGATGCACTGGGAATTGAAATAAAAGCTTTTAAATGGTTAGCCCTGTGGGTAGATGAGTCGGGTCAAAAATAAATATTTGGTACTGCCAAGAGAATAAAACGTCACAAAATAGAGTCACTTTTTATGATCATATCCATTTTAAACATGATTTCAGATTTATTAATGTAGAAAGTCAGAGGATTTAGCCTAAACTCTCCACGATGGCCATCCTCTGACTGTTTTGGCTAATATATGGCTCTGTAGTACAGAGAGGGTCGTGCAAAAATCACAAACATACGTCTAAATTTGCCTTTATATTACGTATTACTATTTTATACAAACACCTTTTTATATGAAAATTATACCAAAAAATGTATTATCTAAATATCTATCCGTTTTGGCTACAAAAAAAATAATAAATATAATAGTAAAATAATAATAAATAAAACACAGTGAAATATCGTCGAGCACGGCTCCGGCCTTTCCTTCGCTCTCGACGAATCGTGTTTTGGCTATTGTGGGTGTCTGTAGAAAATCCTTAAGATTTTTATGTAATTTTTTTGAGGAATAAACTGTAGTAGTTTAATAACAGTAATTTTTCAAAAACACGCACAGTATTGCAAATGGTGAACCTACGTCGCCTTAAGGCAACTACAGACACCCACAATATCCAAAACACGACTGAGCATTTCTGGCTCGATAGAAAAAAAATACAAATATACCTCTTAACGGTGGAGTAGTCAGTGTTAGTAAGATAAAAAGTTGTTTATTTAGTAGGAAGTATTTTACGGAGATAGAATCGCATGGTCGCAAGCGCAAATAGTTTGGAAAATCCAAAAGTGCACGCCTCATAATCTCATTTTTATTTATACTGGCAGTCCCAAAATGTGTTTTAATGTAAGATAATTTGCAAGTGCAACACCGGCCAAGCTGTGAAATGTCAACTGTCAATTTTGACATTGTGGAGAATGCCACTTGCCGCGCTTTGATTGAGGCAAAAAACTAAAATTTTACAATTAAATTGAAATTACGATTAAACTACATTGAATTAGACCGTGATCTTCGAAAGGACTTAGTTTCGGATAATACTGAAGCGTATAAAAAAAATGGACTTGATCACATAAGTTTTTCGGGAGTTATCGTGACCACGCCAGTTTCCATACATACCGACACACGGACATCCCCAAAATGATTTTAATAAACATTGTTTTTATTTATTTAAAAGGCAAAATGTCTTTTAAAAATGTCATAAGTGTTGAAACTAGTGTTTTTCCTTGACATTTATGTGTAAATATTATTGTACAAGTGCGATAGAAAATAAATAGAGACACATTTAGTTAAAAAAATCACTTGATTTTTGTAAGGCGAGAGTAGAGCACTACCTCATGCGCTTCGCTTATGAGGCGTGCAATAGTAATATTATAAATAGTCAATTCTTGCTAAAAAGTATGTCTATTCAGTTAATGCGAGCACCGCATATACAGTATTAGCTGGTACTCCATAGTAACAGCTAATACTGTATATATACATATAAAGCAATATATATATTGCTTTATATATATTATAGACTTGCTCTCGCGAGTATTCGAGGGGATATTATTAGTTAAACTATTATCTGATTCAAACAGTGCAGTTTAGACGTCCCATAGAGGCCGGAAGTATTGTCATTTCCCAGGCCAGTATAGTTTTAGCCGGTGCCAGACTAAAATACACAAACCACCAAAACCACCCTCGCAGTGCTGCGGCGTACAGGGTGGCATGGGTGGCATGGGTGGCAGGAATAACGCCTCTGGGTATTTAATAAAGTGGAGACATTTCTACCAGATAGTCACGCTCACGACTACTAATTACTGGGTGATTTTTAAAGGAAAGTCTTTAATCGAAATAAAAAATACGTATTTTGTTATACAGGGTGACTTTTTAAACACCAGCCAAATTTTTGGAGCAAGTTCAGTCCATGATACGTCCCTAAAGTGAACTGGTAGACAATGCTTAGCATTAGGTTTTACAATTACAATTACATACAAAATCCATTTGGCTAAGACCTGATTTGTATGGGAAGACAAATTTATATAACAGTTTTTCGGTAATTGTTTTTATGAAAAGTAGTTCAGTATCATGGACTGAACTTGATCCAAAAATTTGGCTGGTGGTTATAAAGTCAGCCTGTATATATCTTGTTTCATAATAAAAACCAAAGATACCAAAAATCATCCCCCATTGCACACCTGATGGCGGGCGGCACGGCGGCAGGTGAGGCTGCGCGTGTAGTAAAGTCAGTAAGTTAGCCAATTACTAGAAATTTTGGAGAAAAAAATTGCCAAAAAAAATAAGTCAAGATTTCAGCTGTAGGGGGTGCAAAATCAATCCGTATACCCCTAACTGCGGCAAACAGCGCCTGCACTGCTTGCTTTTCACAGTCAATAAAAAGTAGGTGTTTTTTTCTGTGCTGTTTCGCAGGGCGCTTTCATCTGGCTCATAACTCGACGTCGCGTGAATCGTCCATAGGTATTTTGTATGAAGAGTATTACGTGAGTCCGTTCGTTCTCGCAAATGTCTCTCTTAGGGGCCTCTAGAGAAAGGATTATTTTAAAAGAATGAAGACCATCCACAGATCTGCATATCTCTAATCAAAATCATAATTTATCAGTTGGGCAATGCCCGTTGTACCGTATGCGCGAGTGAATTACAAAATACGCGTATGACAAAGCTAGGAAAGCTTTTCTTGTAGCACAGAATTCGTAGTATGAAAATAATCGTAGCTCGTAGGCCTATATACAATATTAGAACCGATGCAACAACTACACAACCGAAAGCGCTGTCCTCATTTGAAATAGAGGTAGAGACTTATTGGCTCAGCGTTCGCATCACTAGCGCCTAGCGTGGTAAACTATGGTAAGCAACCCCGGGGATGGCCACAAATTGGATGGGTGATTTCTTAGATACTTAACTACTTTCCGTAAGCTGTCATCATTAGATCGCAATCACAGCTATGATAGATGCTTAAAGGCAGCTTGAAAAATCTGCTAGTGTTGGCCACGAAAAAAAAAAATATTGAAATAAATTATATTAAAATTTTCGTTTGGAAATGTTTAGATAACCATTTAAATGATCTAAAGAACTAAATTGTTTGAAAGTTTAAGTCTAGTTTTAAAATATTTTTCGTTTCATATGCTAGATTTTTACGTTGGTACTCCATACTTACCTATACTACACATTTATACTAGTAATAAATTATGTCCTCCGGTGCGTATATCTATCTGTTTGTCTGTACTCAACGAAGCTCAGAAACAATACTAACATGTAGAGCATATGCTCTATATGATTAGTGAAAACTACATCAAATATTTTATTATAGGATAATTGTCAAGACTGAACAAAGTTTTGTAATAGAGAGTATGCATGCATTTTCCTTTACTTATATATTTTTAATTAAGGCCGTACCTGAATTTTCCGAGGTCCAGTGCTGCCCCCATTTCAAAGAAAACGAAGACATTATTTAAAATTTTGCTACTACCAAGTCCTAGATAACCCATCAAAGTATTTTATGAACTACTGTTTACAGTTTATAGTGAGAACGTTAAGCTTTACTACGCACATTTGCAAAAAACGGCCACTTTTGACAAATGTGCGTAGTAAAGCTTAACATTCTCATTATAAACTGTAAACAGGTAGTTCAGAAAATAGTTTTAAGGGTTATCTAGGACTTGGTAATAGCAAAATTTTAAATGTGTCTCCGTTTTCTTTAAAATGTTTTTTTTAAATGGGGGCAGCACTGGACTCCGGAAAATTCAGGTACGGCCTTAATACTTCTCGTCTAGAAATATCCGCTAAAAATAAATCATGGCTGAAAAACATCTATTTAGTGTAGAAAATAAATAGGTAATAAAAATTTTAAGTAGATAACCACAACTAAAATGCGCCATTTTAAATTATAACGTCATAGCCTACTCTACATCTCAGAACAATAAACTCTACATGATCCATAGACATCGCATTAGATAAGGAAACTTCTTGTGACAACCTAGCCCAGATTTTTATGAAAATCCTAAGGTGAAAACTAGGATGCTCTGCCCACGGATAGCAACCCGGTGGTGGAGTTTTTGGCAGGAAGTCAAGGGGTTCGGTTGGGTTATGCTTTAAAATAATTTTGCAAATTGATTTTGGTGAATTTTATAGTATGAAACTGGTGTTGTTTGGTGTTATAAATGCTCATACAACATGAACAATATGTAAAATAGTTAAAGTAGACATTTTTAGTATGGATGTAGTAATCAGTCGGCTATAATAACCAGTGGACTCGTATAGATTTGTCGCCAGAAGCTCCCTTGAAGCAATCAAAGGCCTTCACTTCACCAACCTTTGATTGCACGTACGACACAATGGTTTAATTGACACTGGTAAAATAAGCTTCGACGAAGTTAGATCGCCACTATCAAGAAAAGAAATAAAACTCGTTGGAGCTAGGTTTCATTATAAGTATTACACAAAAATACAATAAACCATTTTTAAATATTTAAAAATTACTCTCTCACTTTAGAAGTAAATTATGGGAATAGACGTAATATTTAAATTAATATTTTTTTATTTTATTTCGAATTGTATCATACATAACCTACATCACACAGACATCGTATTTTCTTCTGTTTTCGTATTTTTTATAATTACGTTCCATTAAAAATTGATTAAGGGGATACTTGAAGTCAAGTTCTGTCCCCATTTCAAATAAATTATTTCAAAAGAAAACGGAGATATAATTTAAAATTTTGGTCTAGTAAGCCCTAGATAACCCTTCAAACTATTCTATAAACTACTGTTTACAATTCAAAGTGAAATGAATGTGAATGAAGAACTTGAAGCTTTTCTTAGCACATTGCGAGAAACGGCCAGTTTTGGCAAATGTGCGAAGAAAAGCTCCAGTAGTTCATAAAATAGTTTGAATGGTTATTATTATATCTCCGTTTCCTTTCAAATAATTTATTTCAAATGGACTGGACTGGACTGAAAGCACTGGACTCCATGTATCCCCTTAATATTATAAAGTTAAAAACTTGCTACTTGCTTGCATTTCTTCCAGAAAGTAGGTAATTTAAGTGCAGGCATTTAAATATGTATGTGGGTATAGAGACAAAGAGAGAGAAAGGGAGAGAGAGAGAGAGCGAGAGAAGGTTCCTAGAACATCAGGGAACCATGCCAGAAGCGTGCCATCCTAAGCTTCTTGCAGGAGTTGGACCGGTTTGAAAATTGAGGCCGACGCCAGCTCCCCACGCAAGATGGGTCCAAGATGTAGTTAAATTGCGGAAAGTTGTCCTCAAAAGAAGGAAGTGGGTACACCGACAGCTAACTAAACTACTACTAACCGGCTTGACCGATTTCCAAAGAATAAGATGTCAATAGATTAGTTTTCTTGAAAGTATCCTACGTTACTAGACTGACCCAGAAGGTATTGTTTGTGTTTCTAGACTTGTTTTTTACAGACTGAGTACTTAATTTGTTTTTTATTAATTACTTTTGTATTGGTGATTTTTCATGAAACTTACAAAACTTAATCAAGAGATAATGAAAATTTAATTACGTGCCAATTAAAATGGCCGCAATTCGATCTGAGCTCCAACATCCGGACCGGACGTTTGACCTTGCTGCGGCGTAAGTGAACTCAGAACACGGCTGCAATCGTTGCTCAACGCTGCTACCGAGAAAACTAGCCACAGTGTCTATAAAAGGTCGCAGATCTCCACAGCAGCGGCTACAGTCATTTTACAGGCAGCGAAAATAAGTACGACATGAAGGGGGCTCTCGTGGTGAGCTGCGTGGTGTTGTTCCTGGCTTTCTGCGCTGCCAGGAACCTGCGGGAGAAACGCGATGCCGACCTGGAGACCGCCGCTTCCCACCACAAGAAGGGCGGCGGCAAGGAACACCATCACCACCACCACCACCATCACGGCGGCAAGGGACACAAAGGATACCATGGACACCATCACCACGAGCACGGCCACAAGGGTCACCATGACCACGAAGGCCACAAGGGCCACCATGGCGAACATCACGGCCATAAAAAGCACCACCACCACGATGAGGGCCATCACCATAAGCATCACCATGGCGAAAAGGGTGAAAAGGGCCACGGCTTTGAAGAAAAGGGACATTACCACAAGGGGCATTCCACGAAGGGACACCACGGAGTTCACAAAATAGACGAATTTAAGAAAGACAAACACTTCCATGACAAATGGGGAGAATCTGGACACAAGGAGGGGCATGGCGGGCACCACCACGAACACGGTCACAAGAAGGGTGGCCACTTCCACCACGGTCACGATCATGGTGGCCACCATGAGCACCACAAAGGCCACAAGGGCCACCACGAGAAGGGCGGACATCACCACGACCACAAGGGACATCATGACGAAGGCGGTCATCACGAGCATCATCATCATCACCACGATCATGGAAAGAAGGGCGGCCACGAGGACCACAAACACTGGGGATACAAGAAAGGCCACTAGGGCGCTTTGTTGTTCATATAGTCACTTAGAAAATGCTGTAATTTTATTTAGATTAAGTTTCTTAAAATATCTGTTGTGTACATATTCTTATTACATTTTAAAACATTTTATAGACGGAGTATTATTTTACAAAATTTAAGCTTATTAAACGAGTTAGGGTTGTTACACACATAATCGCCCGGCCGGCATTAATCAGCACAGCCGGGCCGCAAAACCGAATAGGTATATGTAGATGAATGTTCGGGTAAAAAGCCGTTCGACTTACACTAGGCGGGCAACAACTGCAGGATGGTATTAATCGAAAAATCCGGGCAGCAATACGTATATACGCAGATAAATGCAAATACTGCCGAATCGAATGATGTGCTAACTTTAATGAACTACCCGATCGGTACAAGCCGAATGAAGCAGAACAAATGCAGTAATTGCTTCGGGTCGACTTTGCTGTTCGACAAATACTGCCGAACTGGCAATGGCAGCCAGGTTATGTGCCCTAAAAGATGCAACGAGCTTTGTGTAGGAGTTCAATAGAAATTCTTTCCGGGAATTCCTTACTTCGCGCTCTTGATAATACTTAATAAGTACCTACTGGATCAAAGTGCGCGTTAAGTACAAGAAAGTATTGGAAAATACTAAGAACTGTTTTGTCTGAGTAGCACCTACATACACTCAGCATTTAAACCTCCAGAGAGAAAATAGTTTGACGGCTAATTTTCTCTGTACAGAACGCCAGAGCAACGTGCTTAGATGTCTCTCAAATTAAGAAAGCGATACCCGATCAATAACGATAACACCGCGACTTCCTGCCTACGGTGGAAAGGCACTTTTTAAATAGTGTACCTCTAGAAACTACTCACATTCATCTCCTTAAAAACATTTACAAGAATAGGACCTACACCTAGAAACTGCAATCTTCCGATCCCTCTTTCGAAACAAAAAGGGGAGTCAAACAAGGGCAACCCTTATCAAGGAATCTTTTAAACAGCGCCTCCAAGTAATTTTTATATTTGGAAGATAATAAGAGTCGGAAAAATAAAGACGTTGGTATCAATATTGGGTTAAAAAATGGTTTGCCGACGACGAAGTAGTCTTGTTCGCTACTTCTGCTGTGAAACTCCTAGAATTGTTAGACAACCTTTGCCTGGCAAGCCTTCCGGTTGGACTTGGATGAATATGTATGTCAAAGACCAAACTCATGACCACTACCACCGGGTCTTTAGACCCAGCGAAAGTTGAGTGGGAAGATAACGCATATATATATATATAAACTTTTTTTACCACATTACGATACAAGTGCTGTAACGAATTTTTTTTTTACATTTTAGGAATCATATTCCATATTTCCAAAATATTGTATACTATTTTAGAATCATAAAATCCCTTTGCAAGCAGTCAGTCCACTCAGAAATAAATTTTGTTTTACAAAATTTTACCAATATTTCTAAGTCAATATTTGGAAAACGCTAAAACAAACATCTACTGTTTTAGGAAATCAAAGGCATCAATTTAATTTATTTTTAAATGCGTTGGCTGTTGGCGAATTCCTGTATCCTCGTATCATACAGGCGCACGCATGCGCTAATGTCTAAAAAAATATATTTATAATTTTCTATTACGATATTTATTTATTTGTCCATACAAATGTGTTGAAAACGTTGTATGGCACTCTCGTGTGTATTGTTCATTACAAGTCTCGGCTCCATAGACACTTCCTCTCACGTGTCAACCCGCCTCGACTGCAATTAACACTTACCACACTTGTATCATAAACTACTATCAAGTGTTGTTCCTTATTATGGTCTAAATCCTCAAGATTCTTAGACCATGAAGAGTAGAATAAAAATCCGGAATTATTAAAACGACTAAGCTGTGTTTGACGACAGGCCTGTCTGACGTCAACCCTTCTTGGGAATTCACACTTAAATATATACAAGACTAGCTGACCCGGCGAACTTCGTTTCGCCCTTTCCCGTTCCCTTTTCCATAATTTCTCACCGTTTAAACCTTCCCTGGACTTTCATGAATATTTCAAGACCAAAATTAGCCAAATCGGTTCAGCCGTTCTCGAGTTTTAAGCAGACTAACGAACAACAATTCATTTTTATTTATATAGATTACTGACAAGTTGACTCTACTAAGTACTCTACTAAGTATTGCCTTTTAACAAAAAGCGGCCAAGTGCGAGTCGGACTCACCCATGAAGGGTCCCGTAGCATTTACGATTTATGACGTATAAAAAAAACTACTTACTAGATCACGTTCAAACCAATTTTCGGTGGAAGTTTGCATGGTAATGTACATCATATTTTTTTTTTCATTCTCTTATTTTAGAAGTTACAGGGGGGGGGACATTTTACCACTTTGGAAGTGTCTCTCGCGCAAACTATTCAGTTTAGAAAAAAATGATTCTAGAAACCTCAATATCATTTTTGAAGACCTATTCATAGATACCCCACATGAATAGGTTTGATGAAAAAAAAATGTTTGAGTTTCATTTCCAAGTATGGGGAACCCCCAAAAATTATAGTTTTTTTTTTCTATTTTTGTGTGAAAATCTTAATGCGGTTCACATAATACATCTACTCGTACTTACCAAGTTTCAACAGTATAGTTCTTATAGTTTCGGAAAAAAGTGGCTGTGCAAACGGACGGACAGACAGACAGACATGACGAATCCATAAGGGTTCCGTTTTTTGCTCTATACCTACTTAGTAAGTACTGTTATTTCAGTGACAAGTTCATACCTACTCGTAACATTACTTACTTTGTACTTCAAAAATCCTGATAATAATGTTGAAATTCACTTTTGTTCTAATAAAAGTAAATTTGTTCGTCGAAATATAATAGCTACTTATCTTTTGTACAGCTAGGATATTATGGCAATAAATCAAGCTACTTTCGGGACTTTCCGTCCGTAATAATACGATCCTGGTCGTCCTATCTTATAATCATTAGGTACACGTTAAACACAGTCTTTATGATATTAAATATTGAAAATATCCAAACAAATACTTTTTTTATTTAATATATTTTATGGGCGTGGGTTGAAGATCAATAGTGGAAGGAGAATGCATCCAACTCCTCAGTAGAAAAGTGAATTAACGATTACGCCAATATTAAAGTACCTACAACACTTTACGACTTGTACATATTTTTGTGCAATAAAGTAATAAATAACCTTTACACCCAAAGGACTTTGTGAGGGTAATGTACTTTATAAGTCTCTCTTAAAAACGTTCAACAAACTAGCGCTCACATATCGTATAGAGCTTTGGTTGTGAGAGCCGCATATATTAAATCCATTGAGTACCCATAGACTTCAATTTTCAATTTGTTAATGTAAACCCTTCCCCTATTCAGATCGGCAACTGAGTTTTGAATTCACACCCACGTACGTCAGTAGGTATTCATAATAAACCGGGCAAGTGCGAGTCGAACTCGTACATGAAGGGTTCCGTACCTCCGTACAATGTTTTGAAACGCTGAAAAAACACGTTTCTTGTATAACGATCCCCTTTAATTTTTAAATTTATCTTATTTTTAGTATTTGTTGTTATAGCGGCCATAGTAATATATAATCGGTGAAAATGTTAATGCCATTATAAAGATCGAGTTAAAAACGCTGAAAAAACCCGTTTTTTGTATGGGTCTTCATACAAAAAACGGTTTTTTTCAGCGTTTTAAAACATTGTACGGAGGTACGGAATCCTTCATGTACGAGTCCGACTCGCACCTGTTGTTGATAGTAAAAGTTTTAAAGGAAAATTTTATTTTATTCTTTTTAGCGCATTCAAATAAAAGCTTGTTTTTAAAAAGATTTTTGCTTTAATTTAATAGTATTTGTTGTTATAGCTGCCACAGTTATTTAAATATAAAGTGAGAACGTTTAGCTTTACTAAGCACATTTGCGATAAACGGCCACTTTTGGCAAATGTGCTTAACGTTCTCATTATAAACTGTAAACAGTAGTTCATAGAATACTTTGAAGGGTTATCTAGGACTTGGTAGTAGCAAAATTTTAAATGATGTCTCCGTTTTCTTTGAAATGATTTATTTAAAATGGGGGCAGCACTGGGCTCCGGAAAATTTAGGTATGGCCTTAAGGTTTCTGTCTAACATTTAAGAGACAGCTCTTGTCGCGCGACAGTGCCAAACAAGATTTATAGCTGGAGCTCGAACTACTGCTCTCGACTTCATCTAATCCCACGTGAACGTAAGTAGATTAAAACAGTTCCTGCTATGGCCAGCACCCGAAAACTACTCGACGACACCCGAGTAGGTATCTAGTAAAGATGTAAAGATACGGATACAGTTTTTTAGTGTTATATTTGTTATGTTTTTAAAAGTTCAATCCATTATTCTGATTACATTATCAGCGAGGACTTTAGAAAGTAAACCAAAGTAAAAACTAGTCTTTTTATAAGGAAGGTCGGAAAATATTCTTTGTATTTCACCTCCGATCGTATTAGGTATATTTGATTTTACCATATTTTTGTTGCCACTATACCTATGGACTGAACTTGCAGTAGAATCTGTCGTCTGTTTTGTCCTGTCCTGCAAACTCTGTGAAAACAGATCGAAATCGCCACCTTAGCTGAGTGAATGGATAAACTCCTATGGCGATTTTGATACGGTTTTCACAATTATGAAAAGCGATTTACTAAAAAGATTTATGTAGGTACATGTACCTACTTGTGTTACAAACCTTTACAAAGCCGGAACGGGCCTGTAGTTGCTAATAAATGGATATAACATAATACACCTACAAACAAATAAATGTTACATATACCTACGTAAAGCATGCATAGTTGCCACATTAAATTGAACCTTTACAATTAAAATAGTCCGTCTCCCATTGCAGCACCCGTCAGGGCCTTTTAAGAGGAAATCGATGGACCGTATTTCCATACAAGTGTAGTCCTCTGATTCCTCGCCGGATAGTGCCAGTAGAGCAATGATTTTTCTTAAACAAAATGTATGGATTTGGCATGTTCCCTATGTTTTCCTTTTTTACATAATTTAATTATTAAAAGAGATTTTCCAGTCTGTTCAAACATCTAGCAAACAAATTTCACGAGATATACAAAAAGAAAACATAGGAACACAGCCATTAAGGAGGAGAAATCAGAAGATTACGAAACGTTGATATTGTGTACTTTTCATAGGTATTTTCAGTCCGAGCTGCAGTTGTCTCTGTCGCACTCGCTCGGTAGTTATTTGGGCACAGCGCGACAGCAATATATAATCGAATACCTATTTTTGAATTCTCTCAATCTTGTGTTTCCTCTTAATTGATTCTATTTTTTTTTAAACACCTGCATTGTACATGGAATATGGAAGCAATAAATTTTTGACTATTGAGTAAGTAAAAAATATATACATTTTGCACTGTGAAAGTATTCTTAGCAATGTGTAGGTAAGTAATTATTTGAAATAAAACCGTCAGGTACAACACCGTTAGCAAATATATTTTATGAGCGGTAAATACAACAACCATTAAAAATTATGCTTTGGGTAGATCTATCTTATTAACAGTATCACAGATCTCCTGTATGGTCACTAACTTCGCGACCATTGTCATAATATAAGAAGGTACTTCTCTATACATTTTTAATAACATTTTTTATAGGTATTTTTTATACCTATAAAAAATGTTATTAAAAATCGATAAAAATTTTCGTTCGTCCGGAAGGCGAATTTTTATTTTAGTTTTTCGTTAATTGTTTTTATGGAAAGTAGTTTAGTATCATGGACTGAACTTGCTCCATTAATTTGGCTGGTGGTTAAAAAGTCAGCCTGTACCTATTTGCAAGTGTTTCCAGAGAACTCAATTCCAGAAAAATTAACTAGGGTCCGTTTACACGACAATGTTGGTTAATTAGGAACGAAACAATATTGTTCATTTTAGATTGATGTTTATAAAATGCATCTAATGTGATTCTAGTTAGTCTTGTGCCACCAGACTGAAAATATTCCAAATTAACGAAAATTTTCCCATGGTAAATTAGTAGGTAAGTAAGTATAAAGTAGTTTTGTACTGTGAAAAATTCTTAGCAATGTGTAGGTAAGTAATGATTGAAAAAAAAACCGTCAGGCACAACACCTGTAGCAAATATATTTTATGAGCTGTTAATACGACAACTTAATAAGTTTTTATTAAAAATTAAATTTTTTGTACAAGTTTTTATTGTGAGACCAAATGTCTTGTCAACACAAAACAAATAAGCCCACACTCAACGCGTTTGCGTCGTTTTATTACGGAGTTCTTATAGCCGCCTTCCAGCTCAATCATCAGACCGGATACCACTAACTAAGGACAAAGTACGCGTCAAGACGAATCCAACTATCCTAAACTTGATGGGGTTCCGTCGTTTCATTACAGAGTTCATATGGCCACCTTCCAGCTCCATTACCAGATCAGCTCCAAGTCATTATAATATTGCATTGTCACGCGATATATATACGAGTATGAGCGGAAAATTTCAGCTCAATCAGTTGAAAATATCTGCTTCTAAATTGAGTTCCAAGATTCCACCCGAACAAACAGTTACATACATACGTCGTATATACATTGCAAGTTAAATAAAAGCTTGTAAAATTATGCATTGTGTAGATCTATCTTTAGCTACGGAATTCAAAATATTAACTACTTTTTCTTTTACTTCGAACTGGAGATTTACTTTAAATGTATGAAATTTATAATAAAGTGTTGAGTTTACAATAACCTGTGTTAATTAAAGTTAATTATGTCGAAGTTGGTGTATTTTTGTACCTGTCAATTCCGCCCTTGGCGTGTGGTCGGTTGTTGCGACATTACAATACAATAGAATACAAAAATCTTTATTGCACCAAATAAGAAACATTAAAAATTACAAGGTTTACGGAACTTATAAATAAATAAGGTACAAGAGGCGGCCTTATCGCCGAAACAATCTCTTACAGGCAACCATAAAGAGAAGGAGTGCGAAGTATATGAGTAGGATAACATTCCGAGTTAACCATCTACTGAGGGATTTTTGGACAAATGTACATTCTGCTATAAAAAAAAACTTTTTATCTAGCTAACTAACATACTAACGATCAATTGAAAATCGTCACCACTTATTTTTATTTTTTTTATTTTATTGTATTGGTTCAAGTACTTATACTTACGTACTCCGCTGGCTCAGTGACCCGAAGTGGATCTTGGTCTTCGAGACGAGAGAACGTCATACTTTTCTATTCTTGGCGATATCTTGCCAGGTCAAAAAAAGCATATAAACATCACTGAGACCTCTCCAACCGGTCTGGCCAGCGTGGAGAGTGTAGGCTACATCCTCTGGTGGCTCTGGCCAAGTATGGCTCTGGTAGTACAGAGAGGGTCGTGGTCCTGCAGTGGAGACTAAAAAGACCTGATGATGATTATGAAAGTATATATGTAAGAAATACATAATGTTAATATTTAATATATCCACTGTACTGTACTGTTCAAGGTTGCCTGAAAGAAATTGCTTAGCGATAAGGCCGCCTTTTGCGCATTTCCTAGTTTTCAGGGTTCCGTACCCGAAGGGTGCAAACGGGACCCTATTACTGAGACTCCGCTGTCTGTCCGTCTGTCCGTGTGTCTGTCTGTCTGTCTGTCCGTCTGTCTGTCCGTCAGTCACAGGGCTCTATCTCTTGAACCGTAATAACTACACACTTGAAATTTTCACCAATTATGTATTACTATGAACCTCTCGCACCCTAAGCAAAAGACATACCCCTAGACCAACGAGCCGGCTGACAGCTTAGTCGAAATTATATTATAAATACTTCGTCTCCTACGCCGCGCCGGCTGTCATTCCGTCTTACGAATTTTCGATCAGGACACGTGTCCTGACGCGAGTTTAACATTTTTTACTCATTACAAAAAAAGTGCACAACGCCGCTAAAGAAGTTTTCATTTCAAAAAGTTAAAAATTAACCCTTTAATTTTGTATGACGTCCCCCTGGACGTCATACCCGAAAGAAAAACGTGTTTTAAAAAACGTGTTTTTTAGCGTTTTAAAACATTGTACGGTGGTACGGAACCCTTCATGTACGAGTCCGACTCGCACTTGCCCGTTTATTAAGATAACTATGGCCTGTATTTTTCTTTTGTGCAATAAAGGGTATTGTATTGTATTGTATGTACCCAATCTAGTGTGTACCTATTTCTAAAAACATTCGTATTTGTAGGTGTACAAGTGTCGTACATTCGACACATCGCGTCCCCGGAAACACTTTGACAGCCGGTAACTGCAAGTACTCGACGACGTGACGTCGCCGCGTCGTGCAATTTCCCCGTAATTGTTCATGTTCCAGAATATTTATGAGAACTCATGGATCTCGTACGCGTTCTCGTTTCAGTGCGGAGGCGAAATTGTATGACTTGCTCGCTCGCGCAAAGGATTTTTCTTTTAAGTAAGAGCCGGATGGTTTAGTGAATGGTATAATAATATGGTACTCTCTTCCCGTAACAGCTGGTCACGTGATTATATCAAGAATACGTCATCTGTTGGGAGTGTTGCCACTATTACCCGAGCAAAAGTGCATTTTTAGAGTTCCGAAGCCAAATTGCAAAAAACGGTACCCTTATGGATTCGTCATGTCTGTCTGTCTGTCTGTCCGTCCGTATGTCACAGCCACTTTTTTCCGAAACTATAAGAACTGCACTGGTAAAACTTGGTAATTAGATGTATTCTGTGAACCGCATTAAGATTTTCACACAACAAAAGAAAAAGAAAAACAATAAATTTTGGGGGTTCCCCATACTTGAAAAATCTCAAAATTATTTTTTTATCAAACCCATACGTGTGGGGTATCTATGGATAGGTCTTCAAAAATTATATTGAGGTTTCTATTATATTTTTTTTCTAAACTAAATAGTTTGCGCAAGAGACACTTCCAAAGTAGTAAAATGTGTGTGTCCCCCCCCCCCCCCCTGTAACTTCTAAAATAAGAGAATGATAAAACTAAAAAAAATATATGATGTACATTACCATGCAAACTTCCACCGAAAATTAATTTGAACGAGATCTAGTCAGTAGTCTTTTTTTAATACGTCATAAATCGTAAACCGCAATTTACCTGTCATTCAATCAACTCAAATATAAAATTTAATTTCATAAACATAAACCTTATACATAAACCATGAACCATTATTTTCTAATAATAAATCTGTACTATATTATGTTACTTGTTGCTACAGAACCCTTTATGGGCGAGTCCGACTCGCACTTGGCCGCTTTTTTAACTTAACAAAAATAAATTTATTAAAAATTAGACAGACGAATCACACTATATACGAGTACATATCTATATGTTTTATATTTATGAACTAATTAAGAAAGTCCTTAAATTTACTGAAAAGAACAAGTGGTAAGGTCACTATGGGGAACTGTAGCTAGGGGGCAGGTGTGAACGCCTTTAATATTTCGAAAACTCTCTCTCTCTCTCTCTCATCTCAGCGTGTTCCTAGTTGCATCCACAGCTGTAATGCTGTGAAGCCCGGGGACCGCTTTCCTGCTTTTCCTTCTCCACTTCGCACGGTCTTCGGTCACAGTTCGCATGAGCATCCTTCATTGTAAGATCATTGGCATGCATATCATCCCTGACGACGTCAAGCCAGCATTTCTTGGGTCTTCCACGTGATCCACGTCTGCCGGGCCCCGGCGGAGGTGGCATGGCTATACATTTGTTTCCCACGTAACTTGCCGGTTTCCGCAAGACATGACCATACCAGCGTAGGCGGCCTTCTTGCAGTTTGTCTTCTATGTCACGGACATGAAGGCTGCCGCGGATGCGGGTGTTTCTCACGCGATCTCTCCGTGATACTCCGCATATCCAGCGCAACATTTGCATCTCCGTGACACTCAGTCCCTGCTTGTGTCGCTCTAGCAATGGCCACGCTTCACTGCCATATAAAAAGACTGGTCTAATGATGGATTTGTAGACCTGTCCCTTTAACCTAACATTTCGAAAACTATTATTTTGAAAACTATTTGAGATTAAGATACTAGCGACATCTTTGTAGTGAGTAGAACAAAACCCAAGTTACAGCCATTTTAATCGAGATGGCGTTGTCAAACATTTTTGAAGCTGTCGCCATTTTGAAATCAATCACTTTTTTCAAGACGAGTTGCAGTTCACATGTGGTATTTCAATCGATGGAAATCTTGGTGAAATCGGTGAATCTGTGTATTTTATAACCGTGACTTCTTTTTTTATTAATATAAATTATTATTACTACTATAATTTTGTTGTAATTGTCGAAAACAAAAGAATTACGTGAATTTGAAAAATCTAACCTCAAAATGAAGTGGCTGGGGAAGTGTGTATACTTTGCTCGAGGCAAGTGTGTCTATATGTCACTTGCCTCAAGTCAGGTGTGCCAAACATATTATTGAAGGTATACATTTATATTTTTTACTGTTTAATAAATTATTACATTCATTTTATTGACTAGCTAATGTTTAATACACTGACTGACTCATATTTATATTATCTGACATCCCCAGTACAAAATAAAAATATTTTGACAATAACGTAAGTGAAATATTTTTAATTATGATTTTTATTTAACATGTTTTTTACCCCTGATCACCATTGTATGACACACTTACCCCTTATTTTTGTATTACCAAAAACTACTCTCGCACACTTTATTGAGTGTGCAATAAAGTCGAAAATTGGTTGTTGTGATCGGGTATCATCGACTTAGCATTTTAAATAAAAATTAACTGCCTAAAGTGCACTGACGATACAGCTACACTTGCCCCGTTTTGTTGGGAAAGTGTATCTACCGTAGCCCTTTAATAATAGATCTTATAAATCAAACATTAGTGAATAAAGTTGTGTAAAATACATTGATTTTAGCTTAATATGAACCATATCATAATTTGTTATAGCATAGACTTGGAATTTAAACCTTGAAGTACTTGATTTTTAGGGTCAAAATAAACTTTGGTAAAAGTTTGACACACTTCCCCATAGTGACCTTAACACTTTTCGTGACATTCGTGACGTAGTCTTGGGCAATCGCGGGAAGAGAGTACCATATCTTATCATACCATGGTTTAGTGTGCCATTGTTTGGTATCGTATTGTGTGTTATATTTACGAATAATAAATTTTTCGAAAAAAAGAAAAATTTTTCATACAAGTAAGCTTTTATTGTGAGGCCTAAGAATCAAGACAAATGTAAATGTAAGCCCGAACTCCATGGGGTTGCCTCGTTCTATTACTGGGTTCCTATAGCCACATTCCGGCTCCATTATCAGATCAGCTTCTTCATCATCATCAGCTTTCAAAAACCCACTGCTGGGCATAAGCCTCCCTTAGTCCGCGCTTCTTGTTGCAGCTTAATCATCAACCGGGAAGTGGCTCAAAAACTTGCAAGATTTGACGGAAAAAACAAATAAACAACAAAAAGGGCCAGCTAAAAAAAAGCTTGTAAAAACATACGAGACCTTTTTATCGTAGCAAGCTTTTAAAACTCTGAAAAATATTCGTAGTATTCCATATTTTATCAACAACTCACAAAATCACCATCATATTTAATTTATACTTATTATGAGTTTACTAGCTCTACCCGCGGTTACGCTCGCGTATCCTCAATCCTACGGGAACAGTACATTTTTCCGGGATGAAAGATACCCTATGTCCTTCTAATGACTCCTTACAATTTGTACACGAAATTTCAAGAAGATTGGTTCAGTAGATAAAGCGTGAAGAGGTAACAAACAAATATACAAACTCACTTTCACATTTATAATATTAGTTAGGAAGTTAGGACTAAAAAGAATTAGGATAAGGCTTATTAGTAGTATAGGTATTTATTTACTTATTAACATTAAATACTGATATTTTTAAATATTTCTTGTTCCTCTACTCTTCCCCAGCTTACGGAAATCCCTCTGGAACCTGCCACAATTCCGAGATAAAATGTATCCTTTATAAATGTCAGTTTAGTTTGTATTAAGTAGGTCGGTACCAGCTTGCAAAGAATCTCATCGACCCGTTGCTTTATTTCGGCGTGAAGGACAGACAAACATAGTTTCACATTTTAGTCAATCTTACAATCTTAGTAAGTATACGCACTCCGTGAAGAATCATTGAAATTCATCCAATAGTTTTCGTGAAAATCAATTTTGAAATAAGCTGCTTTGAACACAATGAAAAGCGATGAATTATTTTGTTTGATAAATTGATAATAACGTTGTTTAAACTTTACTTATTTACTATTTTATACTTTTTCTGGTTAAACAACAACGCGTAAGAAACAGATTAATTCTTCTATTGAATTTTTTTATTTAAAAACACTAAACAATAGGTATGTCTGATCAAAAATGGAGAATTCGGAATTATTTCAGGAAGTTACAGTTACAGGGGTTTACCTAAATTGACACAGCGGCCTCATACGATTGTAAATCAGCAAAGCACATTTTTTTCTATCTAAAATATTTTCATGTTTTTCTTGCTTCCCGAATGGTTGTTATTATAGCACACAAAACATTATATTCGTAAATGTCGTTTTGAAAGATTTTCAGCAAAAAAGCGTGGGGTGTAAAAGAATGTCGTACAAAGCATCCCACGCTTTTTGACAATGACATTATTTTTCTCGTTAATCACTTTATTGTTATACTAGCTGTGCCCGCGACTTCGTTCGCGTGGTTGTCGGAACGTAATGTTATATAGCCTAAAGCCTTCCTCTATGAATGGACTACCCAACAAAAAAAGAATTTTTCAAATCTGACCATTAGTTCCTGAGATTAGCGCGTTTAAACAAACAAACAAACAAACAAACAAACAAACAAACAAACAAACAAACAAACTCTTCCGCTTTATAATATTAGTATAGATTAAAAATTATTTTTTACTTTATAATTCGTTACTATAGAAGCGTGTTTTTAGTTTTTTTTATCTATAATTTATTTTTCATTTTTTTATTCGATCTACTATAAAAGCGTGTGTTTTTAACCGAATTCAAAAAAGGAGGAGGTTATCAATTTGACTGTATGTTTTTTTTTATGTATGTTTGTTACGCGATATCGTGAAGCTTTTTTGATAATTCTTTTTTTATTTGAAAGCCTTTACTACCAAGTTGGTCCCATTTTAATTTGATAAAGATATGATGAAGAACTTTGGAGATATGGAAGAAACTCCTAAAAAAAATTAATTGCGGTTTTTTTTTTTTTTCTTAAAAATTTAATTATAAACTAACTACTAGCCAGCGTTTGTAATAAGTACAATAACTTTCGGGTTAATAAAAATGTAGCTAGTTATTTTTATTTATTATTTACTAGCTGTGCCCGCGACTTCGTTCGCGTGGTTGTCGGAACGTAATGTTATATAGCCTAAAGCCTTCCTCTATAAATGGACTACCCAACAAAAAAAGAATTTTTAAAATCGGACCATTAGTTCCTGAGATTAGCGCGTTCAAACAAACAAACAAACAAACAAACAAACAAACAAACAAACAAACAAACAAACAAACAAACAAACAAACAAACAAACAAACAAACAAACAAACAAACAAACAAACAAACAAACAAACAAACAAACAAACAAACAAACAAACAAACAAACAAACAAACAAACAAACAAACAAACAAACAAACAAACAAACAAACAAACAAACAAACAAACAAACAAACAAACAAACAAACAAACAAACAAACAAACAAACAAACAAACAAACAAACAAACAAACAAACAAACAAACAAACAAACAAACAAACAAACAAACAAACAAACAAACAAACAAACAAACAAACAAACAAACAAACAAACAAACAAACAAACAAACAAACAAACAAACAAACAAACAAACAAACAAACAAACAAACAAACAAACAAACAAACAAACAAACAAACAAACAAACAAACAAACAAACAAACAAACAAACAAACAAACAAATAGATAAAATTAAATATTAAAAAAAAATAGATTTGAATATCAATAAATGTAAATGTTGTTTATACAACGTGGAAGGGACATACCCGTAATAAATCGAACCACGGTCTATACTAGATCATTATAGTATAATGAAATTAAAATAACAGCCAAAGAACAAAAGAAAATTTCGGCATTTCCATACAAAAGCGTGCGGCCGCACGGGCGATTTGTATGGGAATGTCGAATTTTTTTTTGGTTTTTTGACTTTTATTTTAATTTCATTATACTTTAGTGATCTAGTATGGCCCGTGGTTCAATTTATTACGGGTATGTCCCTGCCACTTTGTATATGAAATAAAGTTTTATTGACAGATGACTCTAGACTAGACAAATCTAAACATGAACTTGGTATAGGTAGTAGTTCAAATCTAAAGGCGTGATAAAATTCTTCGTAAAGCGTGCCTATGCCTATCACAAAAAAATGTATAGGTTGTACTAGTCGAACGAAATGAGCTATTACTGCCCCAGTAATAGCTCATTTCATTCGACTAGTTATTGAAGACCGGCCAAGTGCATGTCGGGCCACGCGCAGTGTAGGGTTCTGTAGTTGCAAATACCAGCTTCTAGTTTACGCCAATCACGCCTCACGGTTTAAAGACTAAAAACGTCTAAAAAGTTGGTCGACTCGATACTATTTGTAAACCCTACTTGGCTCTGATAGTTTTCCTTTTAACTTCGTTATATATACTACTGTCGTGATTTTTTCACATACAACCGTTAAGCTGACAGAACCCCCCTCTGTCAGCTAAACGGTTAAACTTGACTCTAACAAAAAAAAACATTTTAAACCAAATATTTCACAAACGAATCCCTAAATAAAATAAAAAATGTGTTTACAAATTAACAATATTTTTGAAAGACCTATTCAAAGACAACCCACACCATAGGTTAGCCAAGAAAAAAAAATCTTTATAAATTTATGGTTGTACATGAATGGGAGCAACCATAAATTTTTTTACAAATTTTATTTTATCGTTTTGTTGGATTCAGACATATACAAAGATGATACTAAAAGGGTTCCTTGTTTACGTAGAAATTTAAATTTATCGCTAATTTGAATTTTTCTGTTTGTCCTAAAGGCTGACTGGTAGACAATGCATTAGCATTCAGTCCACCTTTTGTACCATTGTGGTCAATAAAGATTTAATAAATAAATAATAGCTTTCTTGGCTTTTTAGAGTTCCGTACACTAAAAACAGCCAAGACAGCTATCTCAACAAAGCCAGCGATAAATTTCTACAAAAATTGTATTTCCAACTTTCCGACGCCTGGTAACTACATAGGTACTGAGCTTTGCATTCCTTTTACGTGGCCACAGAATCCTAGGAGGCGGTAATCAACGTTAAATATTTTAAAAGCATTTCGCAGCCCTACATAATAGAAAGCCCTAAAGAATAGAATTATTTATTTGCATGGTTCACATAACCCAAATGTAGTATAATACACTTATATTACACTTACATATATTTTAAATTTTACATTATTATTATTATATTTTACACTTTCTATTTTATTAAATATATTTTTCCATAGATGATTTAATATTCGTTAATTTAAATAACTACTTATCTATATTTTCAATGAAAATAAATAAAAAAAATATGTCATACAAACAATATTTTAGTAAGTAAATTCAATATTTGCTGACCATATACCTACTCTGAGAAAATCGATGGGCCGTATTTCCATACAAGCGTAATCCCCTCATTCCTCGCCGGATAGTGCAGGTAGAGCAATTATTTTTTTTTTTTTTATTAAATAATTTTACGGCTGTGTTTTTATTCCTATATAATCCTAACAAGACAATCAAAGGGTGGTGTAGGCCTTTGACTGCTGCAAGAGAGCTTCTGGCGACAAATTTGTATGAGTCCATTGGTTTACATAGACGATTGAGTGGCGGACGACGCCCGAAGACGCCCACACAGTCCGCAAAATAAATATCACTACAGCCGTACTATGACTGTCCACTTTAACTATTTCACACATTGTTCACGTCATGAGCATTTATAACACCAAACAACACCAATTTCATATAATAAAGTCCATTAAAATCAATTTGTAAAATAATATAAAGCAAACCCCAACCGAACCCCTTGCCTTCCCGCCAAAAACTTACATGTCTCTTTGTTTATGTTATCTTTTTTTTTTATTATTTGATTAATATTTATTAAAAGAGATACGAACCTTCATAAATATGAAAAATTGGTAAGATTTTCCATTATTTTCAAATACTTGGTTCAAACATTTAGCAAACAAATTTGACGAGATTGTATTATAAAAAGAAAACATAGGAACACAACCATAGCTCTTTTGCACGCCTCATAAGCGGAGCGTTAAGGTAGTGCTCTACTCTTGCCTTACAAAAATCAAGTGATTTTTCGAACTAAAAATGTCGGTATTTATTTCTTATCGTACTTGTAGAATAATATTTACACACAAATGTCAAGAAAAAACACTAGTTTCAACAGTCATGATATTTTTAAAGGACATTTTATTCTTGAAAATAATAAAACAAGTGTTTAAGAAAATTATTTCGTGGACGTCCGTGTGTCTGTATGTATGGAAACTGGCGTGGTCACGATAACGCCCGAAAAACTTAACAAATCGAACCCTTCTTTTTTTCATACGCTTAAGTATTATCTAAAACTAAGTCCTTTCGAAAATCACGGTCTAATTAAAAGTAGTTTAATTATAATTAGCAATAAACTGAAATCCACCTATCGTTGGTATATCTAAATCTATGTAAATAAGGTTCGTTGACAATACATGCGCAGTACCTTTCTTTTCTGTGTGGGCAATGGCGCGAAGATTTAAAAGTAAATTTTTTATTTTGTTCATAATACACCGATAAATATACAATATTCAAGTTCTGTTTTTTTTTTGTGAAAATTGAGTGACCGCTATGAGGCGTGCACTTTTGGATTTTCCAAACTTATTTTAATTTTTAATGAAAAGAAATGTAATCGGTTAAATTTGGAGGAGAAATCAGAGAAAATTTACATAGGTAGGTAATCTATATATAGGCAATATTTAAATAAAACAAAACTTTCAGTAAAAAAATGCTTAGGTCATTGTTATAATTACTTAAGGAATTAATCTATAAATACGAGTATAAAAACAATAATTTACTCTTAACATTCAAATAAATCAAAACTTTCAGTAAAAAATGCTTAGGTTATTGTAATAATAACTCAAGTAATTAACTTATATAAAAACAATAATTTACTCTTACGTAACAAAATAAATTAAATTTGTTTACTAACTAAGCCGATCGAACGTAAAAAGATTAAAGTTGTTACAAAGACTGAAATAAAGTTGAGCAATTGTCACAACTGACGAAATAAAAAAACTGATCGTTGAATCGCTCGGCTGCAACAACCTTTCGGCCACATGATTGATCTTACAAACCGTCAAATTAGTCATGTTTAAGTCATCAATGTCCCTTCTTGTATCCCCATTTCTTGTGATGGTCGTGACCACCTTTCTCAGCATGGTCGTGGTGGTGATGGTGGTGCTGGTCGTGGCCGGCGTTCTCCTTGTGTCCCTTGTGCTCGTGATGGTGACCGCCCTTTTCATGGTGTCCTTTCTCGCCATGTTCGTGCTCGTGGTGACCTCCTTTATGGTGTCCTTTCTTGAAATGACCTCCTTTCTTGTGTCCGTGTTCTTCGTGGAACCCTCCGTGTTTCTCTTCGTGTCCAGAGTCACCTTCTTCGTCGAAGAAATGTTTGTCCTTTTTGAATTCATCGATTTTGTGTATTTCGTGGTGTCCTTTCGTTGAGTGACCTTTGTTATAATGGCCTTTTTCTTCGTATTTATGGCCTTTTTCACCCTTTTCCCCTTTGTGGTGCTCGTCGTAGTGGCCATCTTCGTGGTGATGATCCTTTTTGTGAGCGCCGTGGTCGTCATATTCGCCTTTGTGTTGTTCTTTGTCGTGGTGGCCCTTCTCGCTTTTTTCGTGATGATGATGTCCCTTATATCCCTTGCGACCGTGCTCGCCGTGCTCGTTGTGATGATGCGCATGATGTTCCTTGCCTCCTCCCTTTTTGTGGTCAACGTTATGCGCATGGCCCTTTTCCTTGTGCCCGGTGGCGGCGGGCTGCTGGTCATCTGTCACTTTGTGAACCGCCTCGTTTTTAGAAGCAGGGAGACGGCGCGCATGTGTCACCGCAATCAAGGCAAGGAATCCTAACGCCAATATCACCTTCATCCTCCGTTTTGTTAATTTTCCGGGCGTGCGATAACAACGTGCACCAATCGTGAAATTATCAGCAACATCGATGGCGCAGCAGTTTTATATAAAGAGTTGTGTAAGCTGCAGCTGCAGCGACGCGTCGAGACGTACTCGACCCGCGGCGCCCCGCCAGTGTCACATCACTCCGCGCCGGTTCACTACGCTGGGAAAACATTTTCCAAACTATATCAGAGCCCTTAAATAGCGCCATTTATTTATATAATAAGTTAAATGTTTTAAAATATTTTCAAACTAAGTAAGTTTGTTTTACAAATGCTTAGTGCGCGAATACGCAAAGTATATACACATCGTACCTATCCGAAGTACGTAGCTTTTTCCCGACTATCAAGGATGGGTATGTTTTTCGCGCGTATCTTGTACGCGTACTTGTACTTGTTGTAACAAACATAAATATGTATGTTTGTTTAAAAATACATATGTATGTATATTTGTTTAAAAATTTATTTAATACCTTCCAGACTCCTGGATGGATTTTGACAGTCAAGGTATCGTTAGATTCGTCTCAAAACCCAATTGTGTCATTAGATAGGTATTTTTTTAAAGTCAAAATGGCGGATTCTTGGCGCTAAATTTTGTAAGTCGTTAATTTTTTTTAACCATACTTATCTGGTAGGATGTCAAATTAAGGAAATTAAAGGAGATTACGATATATATGTTAGTCATATGTTAGGAGGAATTATTTTTTTATATAAATTAATGTTTGTTGTTTTTTATATAAGTTTTTAAAGTAGATTTAATTTATTGTTGTTATATTTAGTTTTAATTATATTTTAATTTATAAATCAGTGTGATTTATTCTTTGTCCTAAGTTTATTGTGTTTTTCATAATTAGGTACTTGTTATAAAATCATTCGTGTAAAATTACCGCATCGCCTATTCATATGATTCAGATTCTCGCCCATTCCCTCGATCGGCTTTTACGATCTGCACGGGAAGAGAAGCAGCTGGTACATTCTACGTTTTTTCTTTTCTCCCAGACCAGCAAAGAAGCAAGTTTTGACGTTTAGATAAGTGTCTAATTTGACTGTTTTTCATCTAGCTGATTGTGATGGCTATAACCCTAGACACTTTTATTAATTTTTTAATTTATTTTATTTTATTTATTCAAGTACACTTGTAAATTTACAAACATACACATAAAAAAATAAGGAAAACATAGTACTTAGGTGCTACTTATTTCTAAAAAAAAGAAAGAAACAAGTGTGTACGAGCGTTGTATATTATGGTTGTTCGGCAATTTTATTTATTTATTAAGTCTTTATTGACTACAATAGTACTAAAGGTGGACTTAATGCTAATGCATACCTACTCTACCAGACAGTCTTTAAGGCCCCGCCAGTTCAGAACCAAGAAAACTGTGAGTGTTTTTAAAAAATCACTGTTATTTAACTACTACAGGTTATTCCTCCAAAAATTTTCAATAAAAATATTAAGGATTTTCTACAGACACCCACAATAGCCAAAACACGATTGAGCATTATGGCTTGATAGAAAAAAATCACAAACATATCTCTAAATTTTCCTAAATTTGCCTTTATAATACGTATTACTATTTTATACAATCACCTTTTTATATGAAAATTATACCAAAAAATGTATTATCTAAATATCTATCCGTTTTGGCTACAGAAAAAAATATAAACGAGCACGGCTCCGGGCCTTTCTTCGCGCTTGGCAAATATTTCACTGTGTTTCATTTATATTTTTTTTTTGCATTATATTTATAATTTTCATTCTGTATTGAAAAATGACGAGTTATAAAAATGCCGATTTTATAAAAAAGTCAAAGTATACAATTATCTAATGACGAAATAGAAATATGACGAAGTATGATAATGTCGAAAAGGAATTAAGATGAGGTATAATAATGCGACAAACATCTCGTGCTACAATTGCATTCCCAAGGAGGGGTTAACGTCGGGCGGCGGCCGGTTGTAAAACTTTTCGCACAAATTCATTCCCAAAAAGGGTTGATGTCAGGCAGGCGGCCGGTCGTAAAACTATAGCCAAATCATTTAAACAGTTCCGCTATTTCTTCTCCATTTCGCAAGGTCTTTGGCATCCTTGGGTGACCATAGACATGCATGTTATATTTGGAGAAGAAAAAGCGGGAAAGCGCACCCCGTGCTCTGAAGCAGCACAGCTAAGGAAGCAACCGGGAAGCGCTTGGATAAAGAAGAGAAGATAAGTAAGTAGTCTGTAAAACTGTGTGTTGTAGATATTTCAAATAAAATTTTATCTTATTTTACCCCAAAGTTCACAGCTGTGGCTTCGATGTTCAAACTAATTTCATGTTCATTTGTCTGAAATGTATTATATGTGACTATTACTAGCAAAGGTCGCCTATCTATAGACTGACCGCCCTAGAATCAGCACGCGTAACGAGGTCAGTGCACTTTTACTGATCAAATTAAAGCAAAATAACAGTCGGCATACTATCAACACAAAATGCGATATAAAGTTTTTATCTAGTGATTTATTACAATTTATTAAATTTATCGAGGTACCGGGTAAACATGTTCTTTGACTTGGATCTTACTGCTTATAAAATATAAGGGTATTTTAATTAAGCACAAATATTTTAAGGGATGATTCAGTCCATCATTTTAAACAACTTTTTTTTAGAATTATTTTACGACCTGATGTGCCGTTTTTGGGAACGTTCCGAAAATTGGGAACGTGCCCGGGGAATTTGGGAATTTGGGAATGTTCCCGTATTTCTAGGAAATGTTACGGATTATTATGATATATGTATTTGTATTATAACCATACCAATTGATGCATTTACGTTAATAAAATATACTTACAGTGATAAAAAATATGTCTGATAAATAAAATTACAACTTTCCCTGATTGGGAACGTTCCCGATAACTATCCCGGGAATCTGGGAAATGGGAACGGCACATCACTAGCCAAGACGCTTCCAACGACACCTCATTTGTCAAGGTATCGTGGATATCATGAAGATGCGAGGTAGGTAGTTCTTGTATTTTGAATTTATGTTGTCTTGTCCATTTTTATGTCACTGTGCCATATTGCTTGTCGTGTTTTTGTTTGTTTGTTATTGCGTCTGTTCAGTTGTATATAATAAACTTCTAATATTTAAATACTTACCTGCGTGTTTCCACCCATTTCCATACATTACTTTATCATGCAGTCTGCCGCAGTCTAGCGCTGGTGCTGCGTTTACATAACACCAGCACATGCTGAGTTGGAGGCCAATTTGGAGGGTCATGGCACATATTTATTTTATATTTTATATGTTAGTAGTTGATATGTTATTATTTTATGAAGTCTGTAAACTGTGTGTTGATCTTTCAAGTAAACATTTTATCTATCTATATATCTTATCTATCTACCTATCGTTTACACGAAGAACAGATGAATATACATACCTATACGCCTATACAATACATATAACGTCTGACAAAATATACTGACAGAAAGCCAAAAATTATTTTTCATATTTCGATATATGTTCCTTGGAAAAAGGAAGTTCCTTGTTCAGTATCATGGACTGAATTTACCCTTAAAATAGTTTCAGTATATTTTGTTAGCCCCTGTATACATCGTTACTTTTAAAACACCGGAAACGTGTTTTGGAGCAAGTTCAGTCCGTGATACTGAAACACTTTCCATAAAAACAACTACCGAAAAACGAAAAAAAATTTCGGCTTCCCATACAAATCGGCGCTCAGCCTAATAGATTTTGTATGGGAGGTCAATTTTTTTATTGATAGTAACTTCCTCCAAAAACGTTGCCGATGTTTAAAAAGTTACCCTGTATTCATACATAGCAGCGATACACCTTAGTTCATAACACTCATTTTGGCTTCGCCCCGTAGTCGAGTAATAAGCACTTGTCAATGCCTGGCCGGGGCCGACCGTGAAACGCCACGATACGCCACGGGGAGAGCACAAATATTTTCGTCATCGCCAATTCGTCACAACAAGCAAATTCGATAACAGTTAATTTTCACAGAACCGTCTATTATTCCCCATATTTAATGTTCATTCTAGATTAGGAACAAGTAAAAATGTCGTTTATTGAATATATGTTTATGAGAAATAAAATCCGTAGGTACCTACTTAATGAGTATATATATTAGGCACCCGTAAATAAATATTATAGTCGACTGACTTACATCAATGTATCTATAAATAAGTATAGATATTATCCGCTCTTATATTATGATAGTGTATGTGTTTATCCTTCACATGAAAACGAGTTAACGGATCAACATGGTCATGGTACAGGTATTATATTAGGTATAGGCAGTATAGCCTACAACTTAATGTATGTCTCTCTCCAGGGAATCATCAAATACATACATACATTTAAGGTTCAACCCTCGGGAACCTATGCGCCGCGTGAACGGACCGGGGGAAAATTTTTAAAAGGTCGCGCATTCACTGTTTACATTTTTCCGAACGCTAAGCTCAAGATAATTTGATATGGAGGTACACAGCTTTTAGACTAAGATCCCGTGAATACCATACCTTCCTTATTATACAATGTGTTTGGTGATGACATACGGATACGTCGTCATCTATATGAACAACTTTTACAGGGGAATAATTCCGATAACGCGAATAAAAAATCGCTGTTGAATGAAATTAAATCATGAACGTTTTTGTGTTCGCCGTATTAATTTTATATAGGTATTTTATTCCATTGACAATACTTGCATTGTTGTTTTACATGACTACACTCCATGTGCATTGTTTAACAGGTGATATTAAAGTTAAAGTTAAGTTAAAGTTTTTATTTATTCTATTCTCTATTTAATAACAGTTTGCAACGGAAAGTTTTCCTGCGAAAGTTGTGTGCCGGGTGTTTGTTTGCTACGATAAAAAATAACGCGTTTAACAGATTAACTTTGGACGAAAAAAGAGCCATAATCACTGATGGCCATTGCCAGTCTATTTAGTTGAATTTAAACAAACGGTAAGTTAAAAAGAACATTAACAATATGACGCGTATGTTTTGATTAACTGACTCAAGGGATGTAGACAGTTTCCCTTGTGCATGTTATTAAAGTGTTTGCTTGTTAAAACTCAATAGTGATTGTTCATTATCAAAACCAATAAGATCATCATAAATGGCCATTGATTTTGTAGGAAGAGGAACCACAATTTATGGTAGGTACTGGAAGTTGTAGCCTATATTTCGTCTAGTTTGTCTAGCCGACCCTAAATCTCTATGCACGCCACTGATATACGGTGGAGGACCTAGTACTTACTTATTAATTAAAAATACAATTTATTTTAAAAATTCAGTAATAATAAAAGACACGATGACCTAAACTTTGAATTAAGCCAATCGTTTCTACTATGTTGGAAGCATGTTCTGCGACTTTCAGCTTTTATTAAACAATCAGGAAGGTCTGGCAGTCACAGGCTTTCGCTCTATTTGAAAGGTACACATATTAAATTAACAAATAATATACCTTTTTGTTAGCATATGTACGTAATAAATATTTAATTTAATATATTACTTCAAGCCCTCCACAAGTAAGCACCTTCTCAGTTCGCAATTTTTACAGCAACTTAATTTGATTGTCACCCAGGCGCCAGTTTGTATAATATTCAAAGTTAATAATCTTTCTAGGGGTGGCAATATCTTTTAAATTAGTCATCATCCGAGCGCATTCCCGGCCGCATCCCCAGCGGCAACGCTTCAGAGCAGAGGTTACTTGTTTTTACACAGAGCGACTGCCGTCTGACCTCCGCAACCCAAAGGGTAGACCAGAACCAATCCTAGGATTGGTTTAATGACAAGTTAAACAAACGCTAAATAGCATTCGGGACCCACAGCTTTACGTGCCTTCTGAAGCAAAGAATCCTCTTTCTTTTCGGATTATGAGGTGATTCAACATGAAACAACTTTTCACAAAGTATGCTTCCCAGTGGGATTTAAACCCACGACCTCCGAATCACAAGGCAAACGCCTTGACCACTGGACTACGGAGGCAGTCATCTTTTAAATTAGTATTATGGATTAAACTTGCTGTGATTTGGGCAAAAAAGCGTTCCCATACTTATACATCAGTATTTATTCAAACCGAAAGAGAAATGATTCCCAATAAAACCTTCGCTGACTGGGTCAGCTTCACGCTTGACACCGACGTTACTAGTAAGGCTGACCGCTCTTACATCAGCCAACCAAATTATAGAACTAAACTAATTGAGTCAAGTTCAGCTTTCGAAGCCAAAAAAGACGGCGCGCCGAGAACCTTGAATTTGAAAAACCGTTTTTAAACTGTAAACAACGCGACTCACCCCCAATCCTCAAGTTTATCGAATAAAAAGTGGTTTAGACAAAAAAGTTGCGTCTTCTTAAGGGTAACAAAAAAAGCCTAAAATATGATTTTCTTAAAGTTTTGAACCCCCATATCTCCGCCATTTTGAAAAAATTCCAAAACCTGAATCAACAAAAAATTCTATTAATTATATCGAACCTGCTTATAAAATTTCACGAGAATCGGTTGACGATTGCGACCTGTAGGCGAGAACAAACCGACAGACAGACAGACAAACTGACGAACTAAAGCATTTTTGGCCAATCTCGAAACTAAAACGCTTCACTTGCTCGGTAAATAAAAGATATATGAAGTGGTGGTGGGGTGGCTACCCTTGTGGTTTCGGGTTAGAATAGGACCACTCCATCTTTTCCTGTGGATGTCGTAAGAGGCGACTAAAGGATTAAGCATCTCGTTTGTTTGTTTGTTTTATATCTTTATTGTACAAGAAATAGTTACAGTTAAATAGTTAAGTAATAATTGACCAAAATATTTTGTACAATGGTGGACTTATCCCATAGTGGGATCTCTTCCAGTCAACCAAGTATCAGCGAAAGAATACAATCAATGGACATAACGGGCAAAAGTCAACGTACAATCGCAATAAAATACATTTAAAGTTTTAAATCTAAAATAAATTATATATGTATTATATATCTATAATACATAAACTAATACATAAGAAAATAAAGTATCTATAAATATTACCAACTTAAATAAATAAAATACATACACTACAATATTATTAGCTCAAAATGTCTGAGGAACCTTCGTAATATCTTCTGAGTCTGGCTTTGAAGAAATCTATCAAACTCGTGCTATCATAGCATTCCCAAGGAGGGTTTTTTGCCACCAAGGGACATTTTGCTACCAGGGGACATATTGCGAAAGGGACGTTTTGCGCAAGGGACATTTTGCGAAAGGGACGTTTTGCCAAAGGGACATTTTGCGACTAGGGGACATTTTGTGTACGGGACATTTTGCGACGATACGAACGTCAGGCGGTGGCCGGTTGTAAAACTATTCGCCCAAATACATTCCCAAAGAGGGTTGACGTCAGGCAGGCGGCCGGTCGTAAAACTATAGCCAAATCTTTAAACTCTTCCAGCTATTTCTTCTCCAACAGAAGGCATCCTTGGGTGACGATTGACATGCATGTAATATTTGGAGAAGAGCAACCCGGGCTCCGAAGCAGCACAGCTGAGGTTGCAACCGGGAACGCGCTTGGATGAAGAAGAAGTGGTGGTGGACAATCAATTTAGGCACTGGCTGACCGATTGTGAGGCACGAGTTCATCCTCACCAGGCGCAACTTGTACCTCCGAGTTTGGACTCATGTACGGTCATTTCCAACTTCCACCACTTGCTTCTGGTGAAGAAAAACATAGTGAGGAAACCTGTACACACTTCACTAGTGTGTAATGACTGTTGTTATTAGATGACAGTCATTATGCTACGTCAGATGCCTTTAGGCAGCTCGAAAAATGTAACACCAGTGTTAGATATACACAATCGGTAAGAGAGAGAAATGAAGATTTATTTTGTTTAGAGTTCCGTGCCAACGGGACCCTATTAATGAGACTCCTCTGTCTGTCCATCTGTCCGTTGGTCTTTCAAACCGTTAGTGTGGCCGTTATAACAACAAATCCTAAAAATAAGATAAAGTTATGTACCTACCAAATAGTTTCGAAAATTGTAAAATAAGATAACTGCGTAATACTCATTATTACATTACCCTTGGTTAGAATATATGAAGATGAAAAAGACAATAAGATATATATTTCATAACGGAACCTTATAGTTTTGGTATATCCGTCTGTCCGGCTGTGGCTATCTCAGAGACTGTTAGTACCTACCTACTTGAAAGCTGTAATTTAAATCTTCATTAAAAAAAATACAAAATTCACAACAGTTACTTACGTCAATATGAAATTCTCCACCCAGTCTGGCCAGCGTGGAGAGGTAGGCCAAATCCTCTGACTGCTGGCTATTATATGGCTCTGGTAGTACATGATCAGATTTAAGTACATTCATAGAAAAGTAATTAGGAACATTTATGAGTAATAACGAATTTTCTACAAAAATCAGGTGTATTGCTTAGCTGGAGGTTTTAAGATGCAGGCTTGTACCTTTTACCTACCTATTCTTATATAGATAGAATAGCCAACTCCGTGACTCAGTTTGATTCGTCGTTATTTGGCTCATGCTAGGGCCACACTTGAACGGTCAACGTCAATGCCCATTCTTATCCATTGTAAAATTAGCGTGTTCTTTTCAAGCAGGATGGACGTAATTTCTTTGATTTTGATATTGAAACGGCAGTGTGAATGCCGTTGTAAAATATCGACATAAGTCGTGGCTACACTAATGTTAACCGTAATGTTGCCGTTGTAAACGTCCATCACCGCGATAATTATCGGCGTTTCTCGTTAGTGTGGCCCTAGCATGAGCAAAACGGCAACGTTGTGCGCAATCCACAAAGATTTGGCGCTAACTTTCAAATTGCGCGGGATCCGTAAATCCCGCTTTTTGAGGCGCGGAATCCAACTTGACTAAAATTGACGCGGGATCTTGCGGGACTGCTGTATCCCGTTTTGTGGGATTGCAATCCCTAATTGCAAGCCAATTTCATTCTTATTACTCTGGAAAAACTATTCGTATAACTGAATTTACCTCTCCGAGGGGCCGCTGCGCGCATAGTTATAATGTAGGTATATTTTCGATACCTAAACGGGGAGTGACACAGGCCTGGTACCTACTACTCAAATTAGTCAGTATCTTAAGTATTTTTTCCCCGAAGATTTGCCTCTTGAAATTACTTCGTTCCGTCGTTGAAGATTGTAATTGTAACATCTACTCATAAGATGCGCATTACCATTATGGAAAATTATACGCAAAAGACATTTTGCCTAATGTGGATTTCATGTACTTACGTAGGTTTTGGCGGTCCCTGTAATTAAGGAAAGAGTGCATTAAGCCATCAAGGAATCCATATCCTTACGGATTCCTTGATCATGAAGCCGCCATTTTTTTATCTTGATGAAGACATCAATGGGAATCGGGAGCCTACTGAGGAAAATTGATTATTAAATTTAATATAGATGTTTACTTACCTTTTCATTACATATTATAAATTGACGCGACATATTTGTTAACTAGCTGTGCCCGCGACTTCGTTCGCGTGGTTGTCTGAACGTAATGTTATATAGCCTAAAGCCTTCCTCTATAAATGGACTACCCAACAAAAAAAGAATTTTTCAAATCGGACCATTAGTTCCTGAGATTAGCGCGTTTAAACAAACAAACAAACTCTTCCGCTTTATAATATTAGTATAGAAGTATAGATAGGTACCTACGTATTGTACAATCGTACCTTTTATCCTAACTTAATTATACATGACTGCCCAAAAAAGAAGTGGAAGGTTTAGGGTTTATGTATATAATAGGTATGTGAGTTATTTTATTTCACCAAAACTTTGAAATGCCTACAGACACAGAGTACATTATATACATACAGATTTGGATATGTGGGGTGTCATTAGAATCTTAAGGCCGTACCTGAATTTTCCGGGGTCCAGTGCTACCCCCATTTAAAATAAATCATTTCAAAGAAAACGAAGACATCACTTAAAATTTTGCTACTACCAAGCCCTAGATAACCTTTCAAAGTATTTTATAAACTACTGTTTACAGTTTAAAGTGAGAACGTTAAGCTTTACTACGCACATTTGCGAAAAACGGCCACTTTTGGCAAATGTGCGTAGTAAAGCTTAACGTTCTTATTATGAACTGTAAACAGTAGTTCACAAAATAGTTTGAAGGGTTATCTAGGACTTGGTAGTAGCAAAATTTTCAATGATGTCTCCATTTTCTTTAAAATGATTTATTTAAAATGGGGGCAGCACTGGATCCCTGAAAATTCAGGTACGGCCTTAAAAGGGTGTCGTCATTTTTTATTTTAAAAATCTTTCCACAAAATATATAAAAAAATATATCTTTAGATAAGCTTACTTAGATAGTCAAAGTAGGTGTACAACTAAGCTTAATTAAATATATATATATAAAATTAAAGAGTTTTTAACTAAGTACCTATTTACTAAAAAGTTTCATCGTTAGCTAATGTTTAACTGCCTTTTATAAAACGTGGAAGGGACATACCCGTAATAAATTGAACCACGGTCTATAGTAGATCATTACAATATAATAAAATTAAAATAACAGCCAAAACACAAAATTTAAGTTTCGGCATTTCCATACAAAAGAGTGCAGCCGCTCGGGCGATTTATATGGGAATGTCGAATTTTGTTTTGGTTTTTTGACTGTTATTTTAATTGCATTATACTTTAGTGATCTAGTATAGCCTGTGGTTCGATTTACGAATATGACGGGTATGTCTCTTCCACGTTGTATACTGTTTCTTGTTCATCAATAAAGATTTTTCATTTTCAATTTTTTGGTTGTGGTGTGTTGTGAGTCGCGTCAACTAAGTCGCGCAATTTATTACGCTGCATTCCATATAGGTACCTATATGTCGCAGTGAATTAGCGGATTATACCATTCAACTGCGACATACTTATACATCGCCATACAAAAGTCCTGTTTGCGCTACATGGCATAACGAAATGAGTGGTCAATTTCTGTAGAAAGAAAATTGAGCGACTCATTTTACGCGACTCACAACACAAATTACGCTCTATCAATCCTGGGACCCTACGAACAATAATTATCTGCTGGGACCTAAACCTTCGATCATATCTATACTAATATTATAAAGCGGAAGTTTGTTTGTTTAAACGCGCTAATCTCAGGAACTAATGGTCCGATTTGAAAAATTCTTTTTTAGTAGGAAGGCTATATAACATTACGTTCCGACAACCACGCGAACGAAGTCGCGGGCACAGCTAGTATTCTATATGATCGAAGCCCTAAACTGACAAATTGTCTCAATTGTCGCTGTCGTTACTAAAAGATTGTTTTCTACATTTTTTTTCTCGCCGCTTATGCAATTTAGATGTTGCAGTTAGGTGATAAAACTGAGCTAAAAAGTAAACCTAATTTGGGCCGCGTTGGCTGCGTGCCAGCACCGCCTACTCCCCGTCTACTCTTAGCTGGGTACTGCTCTACGGGGATACTCTTTGTTATTGCTGTTTTTTAAGGAATGACACACTTACATTGCGAAAATATCTAGAATTAGCGGAAAAACTAAATTCGCCATTTAAATTCTTACCATTTTCGACCAATAGGACTTTTTTAAAAAGATAAGTACCTACCTATCTTTTTTTTCTTCAGCCAACAGTACTTTTTTAAAGGGTAAGTAATTAAGTAAGTATCTTTTATACATAATACCTACAACTTATTGTACTGCACTGCAACTTACTGGATTTAGTCATCCAACACTTGATACTCAACTCTGGATAGTCAAATTCAAGCCAAAACATCGAAAATACCTACACAGTTTTATCTCAACTTGTGTTTGGTACTTAGGTATATTACCTTTCACCCATATACTGTCTCCGTGGTTCAGTGGTCGTGGGTTGAAATCCCACTGGGAAGCATACTTTGTGAAAAGTTGTTTCCAGTCTAGTTAGGATATTGCAGGCTTGAATCACCTGATTATCCGAAAAGAAAGATGATAACGTGCTTTGGAAGGCTCGTAAAGTTGTGGGTATATAACGCCATCTAGCGTTTATTTAATAAGACCTATTCTAGGATTGGTTCTGGTCTACCCTTTGGGTTGCGGAGGTCAGACAGAAGGCAGTCGCTCTGTGTAAAAACCAGTAACTTTGTCAAATCATCTAGGTTAGGTAGCGGACCCCGGGCTCTGAAGCATAACCGCTGGGGATGCAACCAGGAATACGCTCGGATGATGACGATGAACCAAATTTATACGTACACCCTGTAGCTTGTGTATTTTTTTATTTTTACATGAATTAACTAAATATCTGCGACATAAGTGTCGACCTCCGTGGCGTAATGGTTAACACGCTAGACCGCTAATCCGGAGGTTCTGTGTTCGATCCCCAGCCAGGGCAAGTTGGAAAATGACCTTTTTCAAATTGTCCTGGGCCTTGGGTGTTTATCTATATATGTATTTATCATAAAATATAGTATCATTGAGTTACTATCCCATAACACCAGTTTAAAACTTACTTTGGGGCTAGCTTAATCAGTGTGATTTGTCCGTATTTATTTATTTATAAGATAAATTAGCCGGCATTACTGCCTTTGAAGAAGGAGGGATTTGGAAACCCAGGAATTTGGGAACATGATGTTTTAAAAGTGACTGCGGCAAGTTGTGAAGACTACCCAAAGAAAAGACAACGATGGCGATAAATCGGAAAGGCCTATGTCCGACATTAGACTGAGTGTCTGATTATGATGATAATGGAATTAGCCAATAGATTGGCACCAATATTTGGAACAATGGTTGTAAGAAGAGCTTGAATTAACTTGTATATCCTCACCGTCAAAGGCAAGCGTGATCTGATCTGAATCGCCCCGCAAGTCCGCCTAAGGATAAAGCAACAGGTCAACCATACACTGGAGTGTTTTATCGTGTAAGTAGTTATCTAATAAAAGCTTTATCCACTTGAAATAATCTACTGAAAGTTCATTGCTGAATCAACACAAAAAAAATTAGTTATTCCTGAAAAGTACTTAAGTACTTACTATATTTATTCTCTGTCATCTTCTATTCTAGGACATCCTTTATTTAATTTTTCGACGAACAGGTCATCCTGAGAGATCTTGACTGCTTTATTTTATTAACTATTCGAACTCATAAAGACTAGTAAAAGTACACAAAGGCAATCGGGCTGACATTGAAACATTTATCTTGCTTGACTTTTTCAGCCGCAGTTTCATCTGGCGGCGACAAGATACACTCCCCTATTGGGAAACCTTATCTATTTCAGCCGATTGCAATTGTTTTGTATAGAAAACGCTTGCAACCACGTCTAATTGGCCGCCCACTAAAATGTAGGCCAATCTCGGGTAACGCTCTAGTTTCTCAACATTAGGTTAGGTTGGTACTTATCTTGCCGGGAGCCGTTGCCAACGGACCACAGCCAACAACGTTATGTAACTTTGTTGTCGAAACGTGACATGAAACTGATAAGTTTGTTTTGATTCTAAAAGGCGGAAACTTTTAAATTGTTCCTTAAAGGTCACAAAAGTACTCCAATAGGTAACAACTAACTTTTTTATTTAATTTTAGTAAAGTTATAACAATGCATCACAGTCAACAATCAAATAACACTTAAAGGTAAGCTTAATTAGCTAAGCCTAGGCCTAAAGTAACTGGCAACTCGATAGTACAGGCGGGGATACTTAGTGTCCCTTCTTGTGACCCCAGTGCTTGTGGTCCTCGTGTCCGCCCTTCTTTCCATGATCGTGGTGATGATGATGATGCTCGTGATGGCCACCCTCATCATGGTGTCCCTTATGATCGTGGTGGTGTCCTCCCTTCTCGTGGTGACCACCCTTTCCGTGCTTATGGTCGTGGTGTCCGTGGTGTTTGTGTCCGTGATGGAATTCGCCGCCCTTCTTGTGGCCATGCTCTTCATGATGTCCTCCGTGATGCTCGTGGTGTCCGCCGTCGTGATGGTGGTCGTGGAAGTGCTTTTCCTTCTTGAACTCGTCGTGTTTGTGCACGCCGTGGTGGCCCTTTGTGGAGTGACCCTTGTGGTAGTGGCCCTCTTCATGGTGGCCATGTCCTTTATCCCCTTTCTCTCCATGATGGTGTTCGTGATGGTAGCCGTCGTCGTGGTGATGGTGCTTCTTGTGTCCGCCGTGCTCGTCGTGGTGTCCTTTGTGTCCTTCGTGGTGGTGGTGGCCTTTCTTGCCGTGTTCGTGGTGGTGATGGCCCTTGTACCCCTTGTGGCCCTTCTCGCCGTGGTCGTGGTGATGGTGGGCGTGGTGCTCGTGGCCGCCGCCCTTGTCCCACTTGCCCCCGTGGTGGGAGGCGGCCTCCTCCAGATCCGCCGCCCGCCGGCTCCGGCTCACGTCCCGGCCGCTGACGTAGGCCAGCGCCGCGAACGCAACGCAGCAAAACACGAAAGCCCTCATTTCCTGTGAACGGATGAAAACTAAACAAATGACTGATATCTGTTCCAGCAGCCAATAACTTTTTATACTAACTATTGTGGTACCAGTATTGTATGAAAATTGTGAAAACGTCAAGGTTACTGCTATGTTCAAGTAGTCTGGTTGCGCAGCATCCTGACCCGATATCTCAACAAGAAAAAGCCGGCAAAAAGCAATATTACGTTCATACTCTGAATAAACAATTTGATCGATTTCTTTCTAGTGAGTCAATCATCGTGGATCAGGTACATTTTTACCCAACTACGGCAAAACTAAAAAGAGGTTTGTGTGTTTCGCCGCTTTCTACTAATATCTAAAAACACTGGGAACGAGGCTTGACCTCTTAAATAACTCGAGTAATAAATAACTCGAATATTACAAAAATAGCTCGTATTCATTTGCTGTTAAATGTCCTAGATATATTACTACTGTACTGTTTATTATTAGAGATGCGCCGAATATTCGTTTGGTATTCGGCGTATTCGGCATCTGTTCCACTATTTGTATTCGGCCGAATTATTCGGTTCAAGCATTTCTATTTTTTTGGCTACATAACATGGTGTAGATAGAATTCAAAGACAAAACTTCTTATGTAAGTTTTATGTTATAATAAGACTAAGAAAACATATTTAATATATATAACTTTTGTTTTGTCATCTCCCATTTCGTCTAATAAGTCCCAAGCACGTAGTCTTTCCCACTCATATTGCAAACACAAAGAAGTTTACCATCAATATTTTAATATTTCTGTAATGATAAGCACCTTTGTTTTTTTATTTGTAACTTAATCGTGCGATGTTTTGAAGCAAAGTGACAGCGCGGTGTGTGAGTGGGTAACGGGCGGTAAGATACGGCAGCTCGCTCGTCATCTAGCCGGCAGCGACACGTAGCGTACTATTCGGCGCATCTCTTATAATATAAACTTCCTATAGCTTTTCCTGTAGGTAACTTTTTTAAGCCCAGTAAGGTATTAGGTAGTATAGCTGTTAGGGTCAATGGTTAATTTCCGCCTATTTTATCGAAACTTTTCAAATTAACACAATACATTTGTGATTTTTAGTATTCTCACATCAAGCCCTTTCATTTATTATGTCACATAATATAGGTACCTACTTAATTAATTAGGTATACATAATTTTTTAAAACCTTTTACATTTTTCTAATTTCACCCACAAATGGTCCAAGGGATAAAAATCATTTATTTACAATACACGGTCAACTTTGGGTCAGACTTCTCACTCCACTGACTTCTATGTGTAACAAACAACTAAATCGGTTTTGTAATATAAGACAGATACAAAAGCATATGTAATTAGGTTGTCTCAATGACTTTATATATCTATTCTCCAGTCGCCTCACCTGGCAGAATAGACGGAGATAGGTCACAGGGATTCTGTGGCTATAATTCTCTTATATATAGGTACTTACTCGAATTTAATGCAATAGCCAAAAATTAAAACAAAAACTAATTATATTTTGTCTTGTTTTTGGAGACTTTAATGCTTTTATCCTCATCAGCCTCAACAGTGCTGGAATCTATGTACAAACATATCTACTAAACTACCTATTTTGTTTTCATAGTATCTTTTTTATACCTACCAAACCACTTACCTAGGTATAAGTAAGTAAGTAGGTAAGTATTAAGTAGATACTTATGTATATTATAATCCCATATAAGTAAATTTCACCATAACTATATAATTTACTTACCGGTTACTTTTATGACGTCAATGATAAGGTTCTGCACTGCACAAACCTACCCGCCTAAATTTTAAATACATGTTTGAAAGGTTTTATTTGGATAATGCGTATACTACGAGTATAAGGATAACAATATTTAAAAAAAAAACAAAAATCCCGACTGCGTGATACAACAGCCGTACCTTTACTTGTTAAGTTGTGTATATTTTTTTAATCCTTGTATAGCTCCTTTAATTTGATACCCAAATCGATAGTAGTAGCAAAAAGTGGCCGTTGGGGGCAGCACTGGACCCCGGAAAATTCAGGTACGGCCTTAAGGCCGTACCATATAATGAGAACGTTAAGCTTTACTACGCACATTAGCCAAAAGTGGCCGTTTTTCGCAAATGTGCGTAGTAAAGCTTAACGTTCTCACTTTAAACTGTAAACAGTAGTTCATAAAATACTTTGAAGGGTTATCTAGGACTTGGCAGTTGCAAAATTTTAAATAATGTGTCCATTTTCTTTGAAATGATTTATTTTTAATGGGGGCAGCACTGGACCCCGGAAAATTCAAGTACGGCCTTAAATCCAAATACTGTCGTTTTTATCAATACATAAAACGGAATCCAACGACCAAATCAAATATTGGGGTCAAACAGCAATGTGGCAGGTATTTCAACAATGGGATCGAAAAGTGGGCTCTATCGAAAAAATACGTGATATACAAAAAGAAAATTTGCGAGTAAGAAGAAGAAAATGGGGAAATATAAGTTAAATATGGTAATTCATTTTCACTTATTTTATTGATACAATCTCCAACAAGTAAATATAGCACTACAAGAGGCTCTATTTATAATTACACATTAAATACCTGTAAATTAAAACTAAAATATAATAATTACATATAATTCGTATTTTAATAATGTAAAATAAATCACAGTCAACTTACAGCTGACAAATTATCATTTAACTAAAGGAACACACAAATCTCTAAATATTTTTGCCGTACAAAGTAGAAGTGTTTTACACCTTCATTATAAAAAATTATACTTTTTTTAGAATTTTCAAATCTGAATCACATTTTTATTTAAAACCCTCTTCAATAGCTAGTTTCTTTTTTTTATATTTTAATATTCATACATATAACTAATATAGAGATGAGCGATAAGCAACTGTAGCATTGTATTATCAAATTATAATTTATGCAGCTCAAAAGTGAACAGAACACTAAAGTTAATTCAACTAGGTACATGGTATATTTATGTCTTCATCTTGGGGCGTCCTCGGTCGCATCCTCAGCTGTGCTGCTTCGGAGCCCGGGGTGCGCTTTCCCGCTATTTCTTCTCCAAATATGCATATAGTCCCCCAAGGATGCCAACGACGTTTGCGAAGTGAAGAAATAGCCGGCTATAGTTTTACGACCGGCTGCCTGCCTGACGTCAACCCTCTTTGGGAGGTGATATATTTATGTATTAATGTGTTATAAAATTCACTTTGATTTTGAGTCTTATGGCTCTTAAATTGGCTCTATCTACCCCGTAAGAAATAAAGTATGTAGTAACATGTATGTCAGAAAGTAAACGTTTTGTCAAATGTTGGCGACGATACTCTACTAGACTGATTTCACAAAATATTTCGGTGACTCAACAAAATTCTAGAAACAATTTGTGAACACTTTATTTTATACTAGTTAGTACAAGTTCCTTTAGAAAATCAACAATACAAACTGATAATTTTGACTAGAATTTGCTATACAGGCCTCAAATCTTCATGGAAACCTCTGTCCCCATTCTAAGCAAGCGAAATTCATTTACTTAGAAGTACATCGCTAGCTTTAATTTCCTTTTTTTTACTTTTATAATGTAATGAATTAAATGAGTAAACAGTACTTAAGTAATTGAATATAGAACTATTGATATAGAACTAATCGCCGAGATAGATTTTGATTTCTTAAAGAGCTTAATTAAAAAATACATCGCTGTCCCAACTATTAGTCGAAGTTATTTTTATGAATACAAAAACTGAACGAATTAAAACATTATAAGTATTTCGATAGATCAAATATACAACTGATTATTCAGTGCATTACTCAAATGGCCGGGTATGGCCAATCGCCGGGTGCAGAGACATCATACCAAATCATGATTGCTTTTGAGCTGTCTAAATTAACAAACTAGTTGATGTATAGAAAAACCCACATTAGTCAACCCTTAACCGGAGTAGTATATTTTTTTCATTTGTTATGAACTTAGGCATAAGGTTCAATTTAATGCGATAACTATTCTACCATTACCCTATTAAGGGTTGACAATTACTTACGACGTTGTGTAACGTAGTAGTTTCATTCCAAAATAATAAACAAAGACAAAACCAGGCAACTGAGGCACGGAGAAACATAACCTCGATATAATTATTAAATCCATTTATTTTCATACAAATATTTCTATAATTTTTATCTAAACGCTACCCTTGAAAATGGTGCAATTAATTAATTAAACTTTGACACTTACAAACTACATAAAGTGGTTTATAATATAAAAAATATAGGTTGACAACTATGTTAGTAGATCTGAAAATTATTGTAATAGGGGTGATGACGGGATCAGAAAAATATTATTATGTTTGGTCTGTCATATTATCCAAAAATAATTGAAAAAAAAACACTTCATTAATAATATATAAGGCGGAGAAGGTCAAAATCTTTACATTTTCTGCTTTTTTCACCCCCTCTCCCGTACTTTATTCACTAAAACAGATGATCTCCTCCTGGATCCGCGTTTGGGTGATGCCATAGTAAATTTAGTTTTCCGCAACAAAGCGAGGTCAGCTAACTTAGTTGACGACCTTTACATACTTCAATCACTTAACAGATCTACATGAGCAAGCCTGCAAACTAATGTTAACAGCCTCTTTTTACCATTAAAAGAAAAAAATATATATTCATCATGATGGTACAAAAATTCAACCAATTATACAAACAATCATTAACGACTGACAAAAATCATACAAACTGCCGAACGAATTGTTACATATTAACATTGAAATTTTATTTAATGTCTTCAAAATATTATTTGGTTAAAGGTACACCCAAAACACACAGCGTAACTCCTCCTTTCACGGCCAATTTTCTTTTGTCAAGGAACCAATGTTTTTATGTCAATGGAATAGGGTTGAGAGTCCTATGTTCGAGCAGCTAGACTTGTATTACCCTCTTCGAATAGAAATTATTTCTCATATTTCGATGTGTTTCTTGGGGAAGTTGTTCACTATCATGGACTGAATTCACCCTTACAATTGTTTCAGTATATTTTATTAAACGATTTTTATTATTTAACATCTAACAAAAGAGTAATATTATTATTGTAGAGTAATATTTGAAACTAGTTGAGATGGAAGCCTCGTTCGTTGGTCGCCGCGAGCAGCCTCTCCCGCAGCACTTCCTTGCAGGAGTACTCCGGCAGCTTCAGGTAGTGCACGCACGTGTTCACTGAAGGGTACGACCCATCTCCCGCGTCCACCTGTGCAATTATAATTAAATTAGTCATTTGGCACGATTATTTAAGGGTCGGCACCATGTAAACTGGGTTTGCGCGGGCAACAAGTTTGTACAGAAAGCGTTTGATTTAAGTCAAATAATGTATACACATAGATAGAGGAAGAGTTAGGACAGTAGACGAAAAAAAGGATTTTTTAAAATATTTTGTAGTTTTCCTAAAAACAAGCATTGAATTTACCCAAAAACATGCAAAACGCACTTTGCGCGGGCAATAGTTATGGCTTAAGTAGAAAAGACCACTAAGAAAATTACATACCTAGTTATAGGTGAATAGACTAGCCAGTAGACGAAAATCGTATTTTTTTAATTTTCATTCAGAAAAAGTAAGATAATTGTAAAGAAACCTGAAAGAAATATTTTAGAAAATCTTGCTAGAAACTGGCTTGTTTTTCTGCGTAAAGAAATATTCTAACAAGGGATTGCATATATTTTATAAAAATAAAGGCTATTTTGAATCATTATTCTTAATATTTGCTTACAATGCAATCACGCAATAATAAAAAAAAAAAATTTTAAAAATTGGTTGTTTTGCAACGTTTTTGACAGAAATCTCTGAAATGGCGGCCATGATTCTTCCATACAAATTCAGTTGCCCGCCGGGCGTTCAGGAAGGCCGTGTCGAATTTTTCAAAAAAATCCATTTTCAAATTACGTAAAATTGCATTACAGTCTAAAATATTTCAATAAAAAACTATGTACAAACTGCCAAATTATGTCATACTTTTGCTACACTATGGTACAGTTTTGACATTTTGTTGACGTTCAAGTAAAGATGTAATGCTATCGCAGATACGGCATCGCACATTTTTTTTTAAATTTTATTGAAAATTAAGTCAATTAAAAAAATAATTTGGTTTGATTTATTACCTATATTTTTTAATTGGCGATTAGGGTGAAAATCGGATTGGAACTTTCTCGGGTCGCGGAATCATATTACCTGTTTTTGTAATAAAAGGTGCTGTTTAATTAGGGTTTTACAATTATTTTGAGGGGTGATTCAGTCTGAAATTTTGAACAACTGTTCCCCATGAATGTATATCAAAATACGAATTGATATTATGCGTAATATATCGAACCACAGGCTATACTAGATCTATACTTGGCTTGGCAGGCAGGCTATAGTAGGCTATTTATCTACACTAATATTATAAAGAGTAAAGATTTGGTTATTTGTTTGTTTGCATTACATGGCTCCGAAACTACTGGACCGATTTAAAAAAAAACTTTCACCGTTGGAAAAGTACACTATCCCCAAGTGACATAGGCTTTGTGTGTACCAAGGGCGAAGCCGGGGTGGACTGCTAGTATAGTATAATGAAATTAAAAAAAACAGTCAAAAAACAAAAAAAAAAAACTGCATTTTTATACAAAAGTGTGCAGCCGCCCGGGAAATTTGTATAGGAACCGATTTTTTCGGTGTTTTTACTGTTTTTAGGGTTTCGCTTGTCTGTCGGTCCGTAAGTCACAGCCAATTTGCTACGAAACTATTAGAATGATTTAGTTGAGATTTAGTACCTACACTTATGTAACTTAGTGACCTTAAGATAGACGTATAATGTAAATAAATGAAATTTAAAAAAGGGGGCCACTTATTGTGGGTAAATTAGACATTAAAAAAAAGTTTTGATAACAAAATCGTGTGACATATCAAATGAAAGAACTTTTTATGACAATTTTAAATATATTTATTTTTTATTATTTCTTAGATCGGTATTTTTAAGTTATTGAAGAAAATGGGCGAAAATTTACCCCCCCCCCCCCCCCCCCCCCCCTACTAAACTACTGGACCGATTCAGTTGAAATGTGGTGCACATAATGTAAATTTGTGACCTAAAGACGGAAGTAAAATGTAGGTAAATGAATAAATAAATAAAAAATGGGGCCACTTTATGGAAGATAAATGAGACATTAAAAAAAGGGTTTTGTGAACTATATCGCGTAAAATATCAAATGAAAGAGCATTTTATGATAATATTAAATATATTTTTCTATATTTTTTAAGTTGGTGTTTTTTTTTTTTTTTTTTTATATATTTTTAATATTTATGAACCCCCTGACATGATCAGGGACTATGTCTGCCAATTTCCTTTTTTTACAAATAAATTTTTAAATATATAATATATGTATAATAAATAGATATATAAAGATATAAACCAAAAAAAAAAATATATATTACAATTTTAAAAAGACAAAAACTTATCGGGGTGTGCATCCCGAAATCCAATGCCAGCATTGGATTTCGCGGTGCACCTCCCGATTAGCCCTGATACACCCATCTACCTTTCCCCCGCCTCGACGACCTACCGGCGCGAAAAGTTCCAAACGTTAGTCGCTCGACTAACGCTTGGTCTCTCTAAAGAAAACCAAGCGTTAGTCGCTCGACGAAAACACGCTTCCCTCCGCCAGCGACCAACGCTCAGTCAATAAACCAAACGTTAGTCGATGACAGAAAAAAACGTGTCTTTTTCACGAAGCGTTAATCACGTCCCAGCCCGCTACGGAGCGGCCAGAGTCCGGTCTGGCGGGTCCATCGGTCCCGCCAGGCCCACGGCCACGCCGCCCGCGGGCGGGGACGCGACACGCTTACCTGAAATTTTACACGCGAAAGTTAGACGAGCCCATTTATACACGTCCCCCTCCATTGCGGGACAGATGGAGCCCGGAGATATGGCCTAAGGCCACTCCCGGTACATCCTAACATCCCGCAATGAAAAGGGACGCGCACCACAAAAACAATTTTGCCGACTACCTACACTTTTCCCACACTTAAATAAAATACAGAAAAAAGGTCGCCTAACTACCTAACTACAGTGGGGTGTTTTTCCTTTGTTTACTACTTATTTACAAAATGAATTTTTATTAAATTTATTATTATAATAAATTTTTAAAAATTACCGTTAAAATTTTAAAGGAAAAACACCCCACTGCCCCCTACCCACAATACCTTCAGCGGTCCACTTCTGTTCGATGTTTGGCCATGCCGCTTTGTTCCATTTTCCACACCTTTATTCATAAACAAATTATTTATGCGTATAAATAATTTTTATATACCGGCTGTACTATGGCAACAAGCGGCATAGCCACTCATCGATGACGCTGTACTGATTGCAAGGTCAGGAGTACGCTGTTGCCGACCTTGCAATCGCGTCCCACTTCCGCCTCAGCGGACAGTCCCCGCTGAAGGCATTGTGGTCGACCCTGTCGCCACCTGCCTTTTTGCAATTACGGCAGGTGGCCGCCGTACCCGCCTTGTGCTCAGCACACTCCGATTTCAGGTGTGGACCCCCGCAGTGGCTGCAAACGTCCTCCCCCTCCGTGCAGAACCGCCTGCTGTGGCCGTAGCCCAAGCAGCGCGAGCACTGCACTAAGGGGGACTGGTCCGCAACCCTTACGCGCTGGAGGTCCAAGTTGGTGTTTTTGAAGTTATTTTTTGAAAATAAATAATAAAAATACACTTATCTCCGAAACCACTGAACCCAATCTTTTGAAAAATATACAGTTAATAGTTCTTTACCTATAGATTACAGGAAAACCTATTAGAAGATAAAAAATAAAAGGGTGCAATAATGCTAATTACTGCTTCATTAATCAACCAATTTTTTTAGCTGTTTTCAGGAAAAGATTTCTTTTTAGTGCTCTTTGTTGATTCGTTAAAAATACTGTACAGTTTCAAACAGTCAAGTCATTGATTGAGCACGTACAGCTGCTACGCCAAGACTGTTGATCTGTTCAACGTGCAATCCTTTTTTAACCCTCCGTACTTACATAATAAGGTGAATAGATGTGAAAGGTGTTACGATAAAATACTGACGTTCTCAAAAATACAATCAAATGTATTTTTGAGAACGTCATGTCAGCGATAAGTAATATTGATTTACACAGAAATATCATAAATTTGTCTATGGTTCCCTAAAATTTCAACTTAACCAAAATAAACGGGCACGTGCCGTAACGGGCCACGTCCAGTGTAGGGTTCCGTAGTCATTACCTACTTGTTTTATGTAACTAACAACTGCCTAACTTTAGGTCTGAATTCAGTCCATGATACTGAACAACTTTCACCAAGGAACAAACGAAATACAAAAATTATTTTTGATCTCTTACACACACTCAGGATTTGGCAAAATGTAATATTTATGTAATATATGTATGGAATATGTAAGGACAAATTACACAAATTAAGCTAGCCCCAAAGTAAGTTTTAAACTTGTATTATGGGATACTAACTCAATGATACTATATTTTATGATAAAAACATACATAGATAAACACCCAAGACCCAGGACAATTTGAAAAAGACCATTTTCTAACTTGCCCTGGCTGGGGCTCGAACCCAGAACCTCCGGATCAGCGGTCTAGCGTGTTAACAATTACGCCACGGAGGTCGAATGGAAAGCAAACATTTTCTTTTCATATTTAATTATGTGTTCCTTAGGAAAAGTTGTTCAGTATCATGAACTGAATCCACCTTAAATTAGTTTTAGTACAGGGAGACGTTATATACTACTGCCGTGAATTTTTTTAAGTGTCCATATACAACCGTTTAACTGACAGAGAGGGAAGACACATGATTCTAACAAAAATTTGCAATCAAAAACCAAATATTTCACAAACGGATTGCTAAAACGAAAAAGGGTGTTCATAATCTTACAATATTTTTGAAAGACCTATTCAACGACGTCTCACACCACACATTTTTTTTTTTCAAGTTTTTATAACCACATATCCATGCCCATGCCCAATAGACAATATGCATGTGATTCAGAAACGAACGAAAAAAATTATGTGTAAACTTTATTGCTAAAGAAATATACCCATATATATATATTTTCAATTTAACATGTTTCCATTGAGAAATTAATGATTTAAAAGTTGTCTTTTTCAAATTCCCTCGCAAATTTCCGAAACGCAACGCTATTGGCGGAATGAAACGTGACGACACCAAACACTGTCAAACTTAATTTTCTAAATAGTCTGTACTGTCAACCACAAATTAGAAAGAAGGAGAATCTGTCACTGTCAATAAGTTGTTCGTAATTTGTATGATTGTTGGAGGTTATTTTCATTGTTTTGCTAAATTATTAGTGTTCTTTGAGAATTGTTAGCTGAAAGTCTGACTCCTGGTGAAAAAAGACTTGCTACAATGATTGAAAGCGGTTTTGTTGTGGCAGATACAGTAAGATAATCTGCCTAAAATTGATGTGTTTATGATGACTACGTACTTCGCAAGTAATTCCAATTTTACATCCTTTGAACTCAGAGCAGTGAAAACCGCGAGGTAAATAATTTATAGATATTTGATAAATTTCCATTTTTCTCAGTTTTGTACTTATGAGACAAGTCAATCCATTAATTATAACCTAAAATATGGTACGAATATTTTTTGTTTTTTTTTCCATTGACACTGACATTGACAGTGTGCGGCGACGTCACAGAATAAAAGCGCAAAATGGCACCGCGTTTAAGTCGTCCGAAAATGATAGTAGTTTTAATTATTTTTTTTAAGCTTATTTAATAATATTCTGTGACTGTGATATTTTTTTTCCGTTTATACAATAACTTATACAATCATTTTAAAAAATAAAAAAAAGACATGAATATACCCTATTACAGCTTTCTAGTACTAATAGTCTATGAGTAAAACTGGGGAAAGATAGACAGACAGACATGACGAAACTATAAGGTTTTCTTGTTAACTACGGAACCCTAAAAAGCTGCGTGAAACTAAAAAGATTCTCTATTCTAAGGGTTCTTTGTCATTTGCGCTTTAACAAATTTCAAAATACAAGTAATCAAAACCACTTGTGCAAATGAATAAATTTCAGTTTTCTCTACCTACATAACTTGGCAGCTATTTAAATTTCAATTGTTTTGTCAGAATTTGAACTTGGCATTTTTACATTTATGTTTTTGATGGGATAAATAAACACCCAAGAACCAGGACAAATTAAAAAAGGCCATTTACCAACTTGCCCTGGCTGGGAATCGAACCCAGAACCTCCGAGTGACGGACTAGCGTGTTAAGGAATCGCCACGGAGGTCGACTAATAAATTGAAAAAGTAATAAATTTTACGCAAGATTCGAATAACTATAACTTGGATTTTTTAGAAAGTGCTATATGAATTTCACATATATTTAAACTCGCTTTTTAAATAAACTTCTTGCATTCACGCACACTACTGTATTTTCGACTTTAGTCTTTTTCTACTGATAGCCTGTCTACTAAAGTGTTAAGTACATTATAATGACGTCTGCCAAGACCTTAATTCAGAAATAATAATTCAAACAAAATAATTCTTTGATTTGATTGATTTGAAAATTTTAATAAGTATCGCGGACTGGAAGTCTTGACGAAAAGAAACACGTAAGCTTCTACGTTACAATTTATGATTACCTACATCTATTGTCCCGTTTACACATTATTAACTCTATGTAACTTCATCTTGACATTTTTATCCCCCTAGCGGGAAAATTTTGCATATTTCAGAGCCAAATCCGACCACGTGGCTTTGTGCATACAGTCCTTAATACAATAGGGTAGTATCCAGGGTCAAAAATAAATTATTTTGGAATGATACGAGAATAAAACGACACAAAATAATGTCACTGTCATTCACCATATCCATTTTGAACGTGATTTTTGATTTATTCATGCCGAAAAACTGATATTAAGAGGGCTATTGACTTTTTTGAATTTTTTTCCAAGAAACTATGACGTCACGCCGTGCGTTTTTCATAGAAATCCCATAGAAAATATTTGTTTTGACGTTTAGAAAAAAGTATCTGTTTTGACTTGCTGGCAACTAGCGGATTGCAAATACACTATCACTACTACTGAACAGCAGTGGTCGTTCCGAAACGTAGCTTTTGCACTAAAAATATAGACAGACAGACAGACATTAGCGTCAAACACCCCTCTTTTTGTCGGGGGGTTAAAGAAAGACAAGAATATAGTGTGTTACCTTTCTGACGACGGTGAGGCGGGGGTGCAGGTTGGCGAGCCCGCCGGGCGGCAGGCTGCTGCAGCCGGTGGCGAACTGCAAGAACGCCTTGCGCTCGCGCCACGACATCTCCACCAGCACCTCCACCAGACGCAGGAAGCCCGGGCTGCACGAGCAATGCAAAGCCGTGTTACATATCAAACCGTTAATCATCATCAGCAGCGCTATTTTTCATCCAGGGAACCACATTACGAGTGATTTGCGCGAGTGTTTCCAAACGGGCGCATTTTTTAATTGATCATATGCAAAAGGTTAGGCAACGAGTGATCTTGACCACTCGTAATTTTGACGTTTTGTAGCGTACAAATGTCAAAGAAACAATCCATGGAGAATCTGTTCCGTTTCACGCTGCTTTTTTTATTTTTGTTGAAATATTTAGAAAACTATTGACAAATTTATGATATTTTCTACGTAACACAATAATACTTATCGCTGACACGACGGTTTCAAATATACGATGCAATGCGTCGGAAGTGGTGAGTTGGAAAACTACACGTTGTGTGTTTCGCTGAGTCCCTAAATGAAAAATAGCACTCCATGTCTTTTTTAGTCTCCACTGCAGGATCACGACGCTCTCTGTACTACTAAAGCCATAAATTAGCCAGAGCGTCAGAGGATTTGGCTTACATTCTCCACGCTGGCCAGAAGGGTTGGAGGGGTCTCATTGATTTGTATAAGCTTTGTTTAACTTGTGTCACAGGCCAGAATCTCCTAAGGTACGCGCAATATGCGTCACCCAGGCGTCCCCGTTCCCCGTCCCCGCACCTGTCCCCCGTTTTCGCCTCGATGACTCACGTTGGCCGTCAAGAACCGGGGGAGAGGTGCGGGTGCGGGGAACGGGGACGCATATTGCGCGTACCTTAGGAGATTCCGTTCTGCTTACTCTTACTGTATTCTGTGCTTGTGTTTCCAAAGTCGCCTTCTACGACATCCACGAGAAGACAGGGAGTATTCTACTCTGCCGGTAACCACACGGCTAAACCCGTTAAATATCAGACTTGAATCTCAACTAATATTTTAAATGCAAAAGTGAGTTTGTATATTTGTTTGTTACCTCTTCACGATTTCTCTCCTATTCTTGAAAAAGTTAGGAGTACTAAGAAGGACAAAGACCTTTCATCCCGGAAAAAGTCATTTTTTTCGAGCTACTCCGTGCTTCGGAAGGTACGTTAAGCCGTTAGTCCAGTCGTCAAGTTATGTTAGATGCCTTCAGGCAGCTTGAAAAATCTGACACCAGTTTACACACACGAACAAGTTATTATTAAAAAAACAAAAATCCCGACTGCGATACGACAGCAGTATGCCTAAGATGTAAACGAGAAAATGTTTGGATGAGCAAGATTATGTGGTTTTTTTAGCATTTTTTATTCTAAATTACATTTTTACTAATAACTTGTACATTTTTTGTTATCCTTTATTTTTATATACGACTAGATATGTTTTGAATTTTAAAAAAAATTAAAGACGTCTATCTAAATCTAACAACACCTCTCAAGCTAAAATCCATAAGGCTGTAGAGCGTGCCAAAGAAATATACATACATACATACAAAAAAGTAAGCCTCCTTCTAGCGCAGTCGAGTAAAAACAAACAGAGTTTAGAGAGTGGTGTTCGCTCACCTGTCGCGCGTGTAGCCCAGCTTGGGCTCGGTGTAGGTGAGCAGGTGGTCGCGCGTCCAGGCGGGCCCGCGCTCGCCGCACACTAGCAGGCGCAGCTCGGCGGGGCTGAAGGCGCGCAGCCGGCGCGGCGGGAACACGGCCCCGAACCCGGCGCGGAACGCCGCCGTCTGCCGCCGCAGCCCGTCGCGCACCGCCCAGCGCGCGCTGCGCTCCGCGTACGCGCGCGCGTTCTCAGGCCCCACCTGGTTATATTACTTTTTTTTTTTTATTTATTTCGGAATACTTTCTTCCCTTTTTTTAATCTTTTTGAACAATACTAACAAATAGATATAAAACTTATTCATATTCAACATGATTTTAGATTTATTCATGCAGAAAAACTGATATTAAGAGAGCTATTAGGCTATTACATACAAATATGACGTCACGGTTGTGTTTTAAAAAACAAATCCCATAGAAAATGATTGATATTTTTTTTTAGTAATATTCAATATTGTGATAAATCTGTTATCAACAAATTGCCTTCAGATCATTCTGGTGTATATGTAGCTTTTGTCAAAGAGTCCACCAGTAATTTGAGAAAAGATAAGATCTTGTGTAGACCGATAACTTCTAAAAACATAAAAAAACTTAAAAATAATTTAGATAACAAATTATTATCAGTGGTATATACAGGAAATAATCCTGACGACCATTATAATAAACTATTTAGTACTGTTTCCTCTGAGTATTCTAAAACATTGAAACAAAAAAGAGTAGTAGTTCATAGTAAATCACAGTTTAGTGAATGGGCTACTACCGGCATCTACATAAGTAGAAACAGGTTATATGATCTATATGCCCAAAAACAATATAACTTTAATCCTTCTTTTATAGAATATGTTAGAAATTATTCTAAAATATTTAAAAAAGTTTGTAGACGAGCCAAGTCGAATAGTATTAGCAAAAAAATAAATAATGCTCCTAATAAAATTAAAGAAACATGGAGTGTCATAAATAAGGAAACAGGTAAAAATAAAACCAAAGAAAATATTTGCCGAATCAAATGTAGTGGTAAAAATACTTCAAAAACTGAAGAAATAGTAAATATATTTGATGATTATTTTACTAACATTCCTTTGGAACTCACTTCTAATGTGAGTTCTAGCGCCCAGCGTGCTGAGGCTTTGCTTAAGAGTAATGGCTAACATTACTCTTAAGCAAAATGATTCTAAATTTAATTTTAAACATGTTAGCCCTAGCGATATAATAGATGCTTTTAAACAGTTAAATTTAAAAAAAATCAGAAGATCACTGGGGCATGTCAGTAGCCGTAGTAAGTCATATTATACACATAATTGCTGCCGATTTAGCTTTCATATTTAACGAATGTATTGATAAAGGCATATTTCCTAACTTAATGAAATGTAGTAAACTAATCCCTTTATTCAAAAAAGGAGAAAAAACAGACCCTGGCAACTACAGACCTATCTCTATTCTGCCAGTTTTGAGTAAGGTGTTCGAAAAGATAATGCTCAATCAAATGCTACTTCACTTTAAGAACAATAATCTTTTCCATAGCCAACAATACGGCTTTACTGCTGGAAAATCGACCACCGATGCAGGAGTAGCACTTATTACTAATATCTACGACGCGTGGGAAAACAGAAATGATGCAATTGGATCATTTTGCGATCTTTCTAAAGCATTTGATTGCGTTGATCATCCAACACTTTTGCTCAAATTTCGTCAATACGGTTTTGATGATAAGTCAATTAAATTAATAGAATCTTACTTAACAGATAGGCTTCAAACTGTTGATATAAACGGCGTAAAATCACACGGGTCTAATGTGAAAATGGGCGTTCCCCAAGGTTCAATTCTAGGACCGTTCCTTTTCTTAGTTTATGTCAATGACTTGCCTTACATGGTTGAGAAAGAAGCTGACATGGTGCTGTTCGCTGATGACACCTCGCTAATATTTAAAATAGATCGACATAACAGTGATGCTAGCGCGGTGAACAGCACCTTATCTTTAATTTCTGATTGGTTTTCGGCCAATAACCTCATGTTAAATAAGAACAAGACCCAATGCATTCGATTCTCTCTTCCTAATGTGAATCAAGCCTGCGTTGACATACTAATTAATGGTCAGAAACTCGATCTGGTTGAAAGTACTACCTTTTTAGGAATCACAATTGATTCGAAACTTCAATGGGGCGCTCATATAACTAAACTTTCTAATAGGCTTAGCTCTGCGGCTTACGCTGTTAGGAGAATAAGACAATTGACAGATGTAGCAACTGCTAGACAAGTGTACTTTAGTTACTTTCACAGTCTAATGTCTTACGGGATACTTCTATGGGGGAGTGCAGCCGACATTCAGACTATTTTTCTTTTACAAAAAAGAGCAATTCGTGCTATTTACGGTTTAGGATCGAGAGACTCACTGAGGGAATTATTCAAGGAAATAGGTATACTTACTTTTGCATCACAATTCATATTTGAAAATATAATGTATGTAAGGAAAAATATTTCCATGTTCAATAAAGTAAGTGATTTTACAGATAGAAATTTACGTAATAAGAATGACTTAGTTAGCCCGTATTACAGGCTGAATACAGTCAGTAAGTCTTTTATGGGGAAGTGTATACTTTTTTATAATAAATTGTCAGAATCGGTCCTTGATATGCCAGACAGAAAATTCAAAGCTTATGTAAAGAAAGTACTTTGTGAGAAGGCTTATTATAGGACCGATGACTATCTTAAAGACAAAAAGGTCTGGCTTGAGCTTGGCGCGGGTCCCTCTTAAAGGTTTGTATACTTAGACATGTCATAATTTAGGTACATTGGTACATACTAAATTTACAAATTGACATTATTTTAAATTTCGTAATTCTTATAATTCAATTTAATTATGACATAATAAACAATGTAATCTCTGTCCATCTATATAACTAATTTTAAGTTTTTAGTTTGTTAGTTGACGTCTTTGGAGAAAACGTGCAGTGCAGTTTGTTGCCGCTTCTTCTGCACTTGCGCCTAGGAAGCGGCGTAAACTTAGCTTTAAGTAACGATTTGACGTCAACATTTGTGCAAAACAAAACAAAGTGACTATTATTAAGAGATATTTTAAATATCCTATGATAATAAAGATATTTTGAATTTGAATTTAAATTGTTTTTGACGTTAAGAAATAAGTATCTGATCTGACTTGTCATGTAGCGGATTACCTCGATGTGGTCCCCGTTGTCGCAGAGCGGCTGCGCGGCGGCGGCCGGGTCCGCGCTGGCGGCCACGTACGTCATGGTGAGCGCCAGCTGCTCGAACGTGGCGCCCTCCACCGTGATGTCGGCCGCGCGCCGCGCCGCCTCGCTGGCCGACAGCGAGCCCGAGCGCGAAAGCGCCTCGTACTGCTCGGCGGCCGCCAGCACGCTTTGTAGGAACCTGCCAGCCGGAATACGGTATTTGTAAAATTTTAAAAAACCCTATTATATATACTTTGTCTTTTTTTCTTATCAATTTATCATGTAAATATCTTATTAGGCATGGGACACAACTGTCAGTACGGAACACCATTTTCCTGTGCTGCTATCCTTTTCTGCACGGAACAGCATAGGAAAATGCTGTTCCGTGCTGACAGATGTGTCCCAAGAATTTGACAACAAATTTAAAAAAATCCAATCCGTTCAGCCATTTTTGGAAACTAACACATTAATCAAATTAAATGGTTTTCATCATTTCAGTAATGATTTATTCACAACATCATCTTTTATCGTCTTTACTGACAATGCTAGCCGGGAGGATATTATCTAGCTAGCCAAAATATCGCTATATTCGTTAATATCGTCGCCTTAGTGGGTTGTGGATTAACAGTGTTAATATGGGGTATATCACAAATGCGAATTTTTTTTTTTAAGTTTGGTCCTCTTAATTTTTTGGACTATAAGAGAACATAAGAAGTAAACACGAAATTACCTGTGTCGGATAGGATCTATCTCCTCTAAATGCTCTGGTCGAAGCTCCTCTCCGCACATGATGCGCAGGAAAGGCTCCGATAATGGTAAATCTACGAGTCGGCCATCTTGTAGCACCTAAAAATTATATTAATCCATTTTTCACTATAGTCTCAAAGAACAATAATACTGGGTGGCGCAAAAGTAAAGACCCTATTTGGTTCAGCTATAACATTTTTTCTAAATTAGAAAACTAGATTTAGGTTTTTTTAAATGTATATTTGTGCCATTAAATTTCGTACCATTAGGATTTAAAGATGATGTCTTTTAAATGGTGACCTCCAGAGTTGATACACATTTGAGCCCTATTTATGACATTTTGCATAACTTGCCGTAACACTTCCTGCGATATGTTCGTTATTTCTTGACGAATGTTTTCTTTTAGAGCTGCGAGAGTCTGTGGCTTGTTCACATACACCCGAGATTTCAAAAAACCCCAAAGAAAGAAGTCTGGACTGGTCAGATCGGGTGATCTTGCAGGCCAAGGCAAATCGCCAAAACGAGAGATAACTCGGCCTGGAAAAGCGTCCCTCACTAAGTCCATAGTGTCGCGCGCTGTGTGTGCCGTAGCGCCGTCTTGTTGAAACCAGATGTGCTCCAGCCCCAATTCGTCCAAACTGGGTATCAAAAACTCTCGTAACATGGTTCTGTAGCGTTCTCCAGTGACAGTTATCGCATTGCCTCCAGCGTCTTCGAAAAAATAGGGTCCGATCACTCTGTCAACACAGATGCCACACCATACAGTAACTTTTAGTGGGTGTAGAGGTGTTTCTTGAATAATGCGCGGATTATCAGTGCCCCAGAACCGAGTATTCTGCTTATTGACATGCCCTGAGAGATGGAAATGCGCTTCGTCACTCATAACCAATTTTGAAGGAAAATCATCCTCTTCAAGGTTGAGGTTTATGACGCGCTGGCAGTAATCTAGACGAGCTCGGTGGTCAGCAGGCAGCAGCTGATGAGTCATTTGAGTTTTATACGGGAACATCTTTAAGTCTTTCACCAAAATACGCTGCAGGGTCCGTCTGGAAATGCCCAATTGCGTGGCACGTCGCCTCGTTGATGTTTCTGGACACTCTTCCACATCTTCGCGCACAGCATCGATATTTTCAGCTGAACGGCCTGTTCTTGGTCTCCCAGACTTAGGTCTATCCAATGTTGAGCCAGTTGCTTCAAGGCGTGTGGCAAAGCGTCGAATTGTGCGACCAATCGGTGCCGGACGGTGGTGAAATCGTCGACGAAATTCACGTTGTGTTCTTATCACTGATGAATTATTCCGTAAGAACATTGACACAATTATTCCACGTTCTTGGGGAGTAAAACGGTCCATGTTTATTTTCAGTGTATTTTACATTTGTTCACTACACAATTTTCAACAACAGAATGACAGAAAATGTCATATAAAAAAAATAAAAGTATTTTCTTTAGTGCCAGTACTTTTGCGCCACCCAGTATAATAAATAAGAAGGACAAAGCACACTTGAGCTAGCCCCAATCTAAGTTTAAACTATGTTTATCATCAGGTCTTTTTTAGTCTCCACTGCAGGAGCACGACCCTCTCTGTACTACCAGAGCCATACTTGGCCAGTGCAGCCAGAGGATTTGACATACACTCTCCACGCTGGCCAGACGGGTTGTAGAGGAAAATATGTTCAAAACTTATTTAAAATATGTTTCCAATTAATTTATTATCTATTTTTTTTTTTTGTATGTATTAGTACATTTATAATTCATATATATTTCTTACCTTAGCTAAGAATACTCCTAAGAACCAGAAATACTTGCAAACTTTATCACAGATAGGCGAGTCTTGTGGTAACGGCGCCGGGAACAGTCCTCCCGCGCGCGTCACGTAGTAACCCGGAGGCTTCTCTGTGAACAACCAAAATACTTCATTATAAACACATAGAGAAAATGTCTGTGAAAGCGGAACTAGCTAAACAAATCATATGATCTGGGGATTTATTTCTCAGTTTCTCACTGGCCAAGGTATGTTTTAGCATACCGCAACTTGCAAAACAATATTCGCAAACATTTCGCGGTCCGTCGAGTCAGAACAGATCAGGTACATTTAAATCCGGTTTTCTAAATTCGACGGGACTGAAAATCATATATGCACTGATACAGCACATACATGTTTTTTCTAGCAATAATTATCTTATGTTGAAAAACTGGCATAGCGGACGCGGCTTTGGCATTAGTTTATAGTTTGTAAGTTTATTTGTATGTGACGCAGTTTTTGTAAATAAAACTTACTATCTATCTAGGATGATAAATGTTACAATTTGAAAACCTGGATCAGCTCGGCCGCACCAGCGTGCTCCTTCAACACTCACCTTCGGGCACCACGAGGTGGCTGGGCGCGTCGCTGGCTGGCTCGCGCTCGCCGTCGCTGAGCCACATGCCGAGGTCGGCGCGCTGCAGCTCGGCCGCCACCAGCGCGTAAAACTCCAGCGTGGGCCCCAGGCCCGTGCCTTCTTCTCCCGCGAATTCGACTTCCAGAACGGACTTGCGACCAGCGTGAACGCGCATCAACTGTCACAATATCATTTTAAAATTAAGTGTGGAGTACCATAATAAAAAGTGCGGAGATTTTTTCTTAATTCACTGTTTTGAATAATTTAATCAGTATTAAAATACTCGATAATACTGATTATGCTTGACAACAAGTCTTTCTTTACAAGACTATTTTTAAAGCCCCGAAAAAAAAGGAGGGGTGTTAAAAGTTTGACGCTAATGTCTGTCTGTGTCTGTGGCATCGTAGCGCTCGAACGGATGGACCAATTTCGATCAAGAGGTGAATGAGGACATCGTCCATCATTTTGGTCCAAAATTTGGACTGAGTCACCTCTTAAAATGTTCGTACTGAATTAAAAATAATAGTGTAAAGTGAGTATAGGTGCGTGGTGCAGTCCCCGGACCTGCATGGCGGAGCGCAGCAGGTGCGGCTGGCGCGGGATGCGCACGCGCTCGTGCCGCAGCCGCCCCATGCGGAACTCCGTCGCCTCCAGCTCCGCGCGCCGCGGCGACACCGTGTTGCCGGCCCTGGAATACATGCATTTATTAGCTACTCTAACAAAAATGCTAAATCGGGTAGTAGACTATTTTTAATTGAATCGGATTCGAAAAAAAGAATAATTCTAATTCAAAAACAATTTTAAGATTCGAAAACAATACGTCCTTGGACAAAATGCTGGAGTGCAGTTTGTTGCCGATTATTCTGCACTAGCGCCTAGCGGCACTAAACTTACACAGCTGTAAATAACGATTTGACGTCAACAGTCGCCCAAAACAAAAGAAAGTGACTATTATTAAGAGATATTATAAATATACTACAATAATAATGATATTTTGTAATTAATTCCATAGTCTCTGCCTAGCCCTGTGGGAAACAGGCGTGAAAGTATGTATGTATGTATTTTGTAAAATTGAATAGAAAAAAAGAAATTGTGTCTAAATATTCGAACAACGCGAAGATTTATCCTGTTCAAAATAAATGATTGAAATTGTATTTACTCCATAGAATAACACGTTAATATCTGACTTCAATAGCCAAATGCTACAGATTTTGCCTCCAGGACATTGTCATGTAGATCAAGATCCCTAGCTGTCATGAGCGGATGTATTGACCTCTGCCTGTCGAGCGCGCGGTCGCGCTGCGCCTGCAGCCACACGATGGTGCGCGACGTGCCGAACGCCGTGCACGCGAAGAACATCTGCCGGGTCTCCAGCGGGAATAGGAACGGACACCAATCGTTCAGTTGTTGACACCTGCACCAAACACCAAACACGAAATTATTAAAAATCCCCTGCAAGTCCCGGGATCAACCTGCCGCGTCTGGGTTGCTTTACACTTATTCGGGCGATTCATCGGCACAGCCGGGCGGTAAAATCGAATATACCTATATAGATGAATGTTCGAGGAAAAAGCCTATATATATTTGCTTCGGGTCGACTTTGTTGTTCGCATAAATACTGCCGAATCGACAATGCCGGCCCAAATAAGTGTGTAGCAACCCTCATCGGCCGTTCCCAATTCGACCTGGCGGTGGAAATGAAGACAATCGGGCTAACTTAGCCCGAAGTAAAGCGCGTAGCCAAAGACCAATCGCGATGGAGAAAGACTATTGAAGCTCTCTGCCTCACCTGGGGACCTTAAGACCTTAAGGCTCCCACTACACGGAATTGAAAGATTGAAAGCGACGCGATGAGCAGTTTTATAACAATACATTATAAACTTTATGCCCACAGTTTTATAACAAGACATTATAAACTTTATGCACACAGTTTTATAACAAGACATTATAAACTTTATGCACACAGTTTTATAACAAGACATTATAAACTTTATGCCCAGTTTTATAACAAGACATTATAAACTTTATGCACACAGTTTTATAACAAGACATTATAAACTTTATGCACACAGTTTTATAACAAGACATTATAAACTTTATGCACACAGTTTTATAACAAGACATTATAAACTTTATGCCCACAGTTTTATAACAAGACATTATAAACTTTATGCACACAGTTTTATAACAAGACATTATAAACTTTATGCACACAGTTTTATAACAAGACATTATAAACTTTATGCACACAGTTTTATAACAAGACATTATAAACTTTATGCACACAGTTTTATAACAAGACATTATAAACTTTTCCACCTTCATGCCCACCATTACGCTAAAAGTGGCCTGGGCTTTACCGCCCTTGGCTCTGTCTACCCCGTAAAGACGTGATAGTGTATCTGTATCTGTATCTGTATTATAAACTTTATGCACAATGTCATAAGATATAGAAACGCTTGATAGAATGAACGGGGCGCGCCCAGGAACATCAATAAGTAGAAGTCTGATTTGAGTTGTGCTGAATACGATCGATCGTCAAGATATTGTTGAGCGTACTAAACTAATCGAGCCTAAAATAAATAAATAAATCAAATAAGTCAAATCACACTACCTGAGTAAACTTGTATTATGGGATACTAATCAACGATACTATATTTTATAATAAACTCATACATATATATGTAGATGAACACCCAAGACCCATGACAATTTGATAACAGCCATTTCAAATCGACCTGGCTGGGGATCGTACCCAGAACCTCCGAAGTGGCGGACTAGCGTATGGACCATTACGCCACGGAGGTCGTCATGAGATGGTGTGATAGTTACCAGGGCGGCGTGGCGGCGGCGGCCAGCGTGAGCGGCTCCTGCAGCTGCTGGTGCAGCTTGTTGGTGAGCTTGGTGGACACGAACGCGTCGGGCGGCAGCGCGGGCGCGGCGCCGCGCAGCCGCCGCAGCACGCGCACGCAGCACGACACCATGCTGCCGGACGGGCCCTCCGCGCCGCACACGCCGCGCTCTACATACAACATTTGCAAATTAAACACGACAATCAACACACATTTTTATATTTTCATCACTTTGCGAAATATTAAACTAATTGTTGTTAGAGTAAAAAAAAAGTAAAAATTTTCGTAATCATAATTTTTAGTAAACAATTACTTACATTAAGTTGTAAGTTGTTTAAAATGAGTAGTAAACATGTAAAATTATGGAAAATACAATTTTCTTTGTTGTAACGTGTAACTTTGTAATTAATCCGAGCGTAGCCCGGCACGCACTTGGCCGATTTATTAATTATTATATAGTATAACTACAATCAAATCTTATCTTAGTTTTTTCACTTCCGAAGTAGGTACTTATTTTAACAAAACGGCCGATCGCTAGTCATCGATTAATGGCACATCAAAAACATTAGTTTAAAAGTGCATATTAATTTTATACCACACCAAATATAAGATTTCAACATTATAAAAACCAAAACTCTTCGTAATCGTACCTGGATCGGAAGGTTCATCATCTTCGCTATCACTAGAAGACGCAAACGTGTCCATGCCCTCAAGTTCTTTGTATGTTAACCTGCATTAGACAAATATTCATTACTTCCAAAATACTCAAAATACTGACTTACATTTTCAAATAGACTTTGAATTTTTAGTTATTTTTCGCTTTGGATTCAAAACGCCCTCGCGTGAAAACTATTACCTTGCGAGACCAGCCTTTTAGCACAATCTACTACATGGAACAAGCCAGGGTTTTTCCAAGAGAGTACAATAATGATTATTATTTAAAGAGTTGTGATTCTTCAGGATTTGCAGGCACATAATAGCCTACGACAAGATACTTACAATAAGGTGGGGGATATGCCTAAGTCAAGGAGTTTAAAAATTCTTTACAAAAATCTTTTTACACCTTTCCAAAAAATTCTAGTTCGTTTAGGATCTACGATGCTACAGACAGGAACACCGATTTTGGCGTCGACATATACATATAGATGTTTTTTTATTAAAAATAGATATTATAAAACTTACGTGTACGTAGTGTCTCTGGGGGCATCCCGCATGCGAGCGTTAAGTGCCAGCACGGCGCGGTACAGCGTCCACGAAGGTCGCTGCAGCGCTATTGAGGCGCCGCCAGCGCTAAGCACGAGTCGCAAGGCGGGCAAGCGCGCACTTTGACTGACATTTGCAGCGCTACTTTCGCTAGCGACGCGTTCGGGCTCCGCTTCGTCCTCGGCGTCAGAATCGTCGTTCAGAGGTATATCGAGATCTAGTAAGATTAATGTGTATTTAGAATAGAGTTACTACAAAATCGAGGTACAATAAAATTTATAAAGTCAAGTTAATATTTTGCACCACTCCAATATTCACATCTAGTTCTGACATATGTCTGCGTTTTCGCTCGAAGATCGATCGTAACGAAGATCATTTTAAGTTCGACAAATCAACTCAAAACCATCAATATAATTTTGAAATCATCAAAATCTGTGCATCCGGGCATCCGCTGCAATTTTATTACACATTTTTAAAGCCAATATTTATCACAGGGACGGGATGTACGGTCGGCCCGCGTGGCGTTACACCAACCGCGCCGGACAGTCGCGCCATAATTTCATCAATGAGGATCAATCACGTTTTTTGTTAAGTATGTAGATTTATAAAATGAAGAAAACTATAACATACAGAGAAAAAAATATCCAAATTCGACCAAAAATGACGAAGATACAGCGATTATACTGCAGCAGTTCAAAAAACGCCCGAGAGTACGAGTCTCGATCGCTGTGACGTCATTAAGCTCATCCCGTACTGCCCGCCGCGCGCGCTCACCTGTTTTGTGGGTAATATTCCGTACTTACCCACATTTTTGAGTCGTGTTTGGCCTCTTTTGTTTTGTTGTGGATTTATTATTGAGTGCAACAGCAAGAGTATACAACTAAGAGTAGGTACTCCAAACAAACTATTTTTTCGTGTTCCGAAGGACCAAAATACTATAAAAAAGTGGATCAGTGTTATGAAGAGACATCCGCTAGCAAGCAAGAGTAGGTACTTTTTAGGGTTCCGTAGCCAAATGGCAAAAAACGGAACCCTTATAGATTCGTCATGTCTGTCTATCTGTCCGTCTTTATGTTACAGCCACTTTTTTCCGAAACTATAAGAACTATACTATTAAAACTTGGTAAGTACATGTATTCTGTGAACCGCATTAAGATTTTCACACAAAAATAGAAAAAAAACAATTGAAAAATGAAACTCGTTTGTGCTATCTATGGATAAATCTCTAAAAATGATATTGAGGTTTCTAATATAATTTGTTTCTAAACTAAATAGTTTGCGCGAGAGCAACGAGATCTATGTACTTACGTACTAGAGAAGACGCCACATACAACAGTTGTGTTCTGTTCATCATATGCTATCACTGTTAACCTCACATTAGTCACTCGCTAGCAATACGCGCATAAAACACTCCACAATTCATTAAAGAAAACACTGTCAACTTAGTCAAAAATGCCTTGGTGTGTGTTGAGATACTGCACTAGTAATTCAAAGAACAAAGCAAAATATGAAGGAATAACTTTCCAATCGGTAAGTAACTAGATTTCATTGATTGAAAATTAAATACGGATTGCAAAATTTCGGCTGCCATAATGAATGTAATGAGTGAATGATCTGTCAACCGATGGAATGATTCCTCATAGACTAACAAAACAGAAGTAAAATGTAGACATCATAAATATGCCTACATTTCACTTTCTTCATGGAAGCATCGAAAAACTATTTTTTTGCTACTAAGTTATTAATGTTTGTAAAACGTTTAAAAATGTTTAAGTTTTATACTTTTTATCTACATATGCTATAAATGCTTTACAAAAGTTTCCTAAAATCCTATAAATCCTATAAAAAATTAAGTCATATCTCGTAACGTCTCACTAGGACCTCCGATCCGAGGGCTCAAAAATTTTGTATGTGGGGGCTGTACCCCTACAAGTGCCCCGCGCAACTTGAAACTGCTATCAGATTTTGGATCCAAGTAGGCCGCTTACACATTTTTGATGTTTTATTATGTTTGTCCCTATAATTCTGTTTCCTCGTAACTGCTACGCGGCTAAATCGATTTTGATAAATTATTAAATAACTATAAGCCGATTACAAATCTTCATATATGTAATCTAAATAAACATATGTAATTTAGACCCAATACCTACGTATATGATTATATAATACATTAAATGCAGAGATAGCCAACAAAGAAAAAAAAACAAAAAGGTATACAAGTACAAGAAATCACTTTCTTCTAGTGCAAAACATTATGTAAAGAAATTAAGTAAGAATAATAAAAGGTTACCAAAGAAACAGATATGTGCAGTTTAACTTTTACCTTTATAAATATGATAGTCGTGAGTCTACAATCTAAAAATCTATACAACCATCCATACACCCATCCGTACATCCAGCCATACTTACCAACATCCGCATTTATTAAAATATATGTAGGATTTAATTTGAACCACGTACTCGTAGGTATGTAAAAATATATTGACCTTTCTGTACTACTCTCGTGTTTAGTCTATATTACCAAAAAGGACATGGCCGTGTTTGAAGATGCCGAGTCTATATATTCATGTCAATGCGCGAGAGATACTTCCAAAATGGTAAAATGTGTGTCCCCTGTAACTTCTAAAATAAGAGAATGATAAAACTAAAAAAAATATATGATGTACATTAGCATGGTTATGCATGTTGTTTTTAGCATTTCTCATTAAGTTGTATATATTTTTATAAAGAGGTCTGACAGGATCGTAGCAAGTTGAGGTCCATAGTCTCTGCCTACCCCTGTGGAAAACCGGCGTGATATGGTATTTATATTTTTGTAATCCTTGAATAAATTTTTTTAATTTGATATCCCACTAGATAGGTTTTGAAAAGAAAAGATTTTTCATGCTGCGCAATTTGGCGCCTGAAATCCGCCATTTTGATTTCCAATAATTTTAATATAACCTATGACCTATGAAACTAGTTGTTAAGACGAATCTTACCACGTATAATTAATTAAAATCGATACAGCCGTTTAGTAAGTAGTAACGGAGGAACATAGAGTCGGACATACATACAGGTCAAACACATAACCCTCCTTTGGGCTTTGCCGCAGTCGGGTAAAAATAAAACAAAGTTAAAAATAAAAGGGGGTCATCATACAAGAGACGTCTATTTTTCAGGGTTTTAAAACATTGTACGTAGGTACCTACGTAACCACAGTACGAAACCCTTCATGTACAAGTCCGACTCACACTTGACCGGTTTTATTTTACACGTATTCCGTATCCTAATCTACGCATAGAGTCAGAACTTTGCTAAAAAGATTAGATAATATTATTAAATTTTAGTTATGTAGCTCTAGTATCAATCAACATAATGTAAACTGTTTTATAGGTGGAAAATTACATGGAAAATTATATAAAATACCGATTTATGAGTAATAATTTTTATAAATAAAAAAAAGAAACAATGCAAAAATACAACAGTGTCCACCACTAACCACGAATATCTGTACTAAACGAATGCGATAGCGCGCGGACGGCGTGTCGCTTGGAGATAGTGACGTCATCAAAACTTTCGGTCGGCAGACGCGTGTTTTAAAATCGCGGTAAATGAAATGTTGAATAACTTCTGCATTTCTGGACGGATTTTAAAAAATCAAAAAGTGCCGTACTTAGAAAATCACAAGGCATGCGACATACTAGTCAAAATTGGATTTATCTGTTTACTGATTGATTCTTATTTCTATTGTAGAACAACTGTTTTTGCACTGTATTTTATGTATAACTATAGCTCTATAAATCTGCATTCTTAAGGTGACGTGAGTTCACAATTTGCAATACTGTGCGTGTTTTTGAAAAATCACTGTTATTAAACTACTACAGTTTATTTTTCAAAAAAATTACATAAAAATCTTAAGGATTTTCTACAAACATCCACAATAGCCAAAACACGATTGAGCATTTTTGGCTCGATAGAAAAAAATACGTATTACTATTGTATACAATCACCTTTTTATATGAAAATTATACCAAAAAATGTATTATCTAAATATCTATCCGTTTTGGCTACAAAAAAAATATATAAATATAATAAAAATTAAAAAAAACATTGCGAAATATCTTCGAGCACGGCTCCGGGCCTTTCTTCTCTTTCGACGAATATTTCACTGAGTTTTATTTATATTTTTTTTTTGTATTATATTTATATTTTTTTTGTAGCCAAAACGGATAGATATTTAGATAATAAATTTTTTGGTATAATTTTCATATAAAAAGGTGATTGTATACAATAGTAATACGTATTATAAAGGCAAATTTAGGCAAATTTAGAGGTATGTTTGTGATTTTTTTTATCGAGCCAAAAATGCTCAATCGTGTTTTGGATATTGTGGGTGTCTGTAGAAAAGCCTTAAAATTATTACGTAAAATTTTTAAAGAATAAACTGTAGTAGTACAGTGATTTTTTAAAAACACTCACAGTTTTCTTGGTTCTGAACTGGCGGGGCCTTAACTAAATTCGTAACGGATCCGGGACGGGACTTTTCGTATGTGTTCAATGCAGTAGTTTACAACAAAAGGTAACCTTTACAAAAGGTAACCTTTACAAAAGGTAACTTTACAAAAGGTAACCTTGGTAAAAGAGCTTCTTTTCGAGTGGAAAGGCTATTTACTTAGTTTACTATATCAAATTGAACCAGTATTTATTTATTGAAACGGTTGGCTCACCAACAGTCTGGTTGAGGTTGGTGCGGCCGGGCCGCGGGTCGAAGGCGGGTATGAGCGCGGAGAACTGCCGCTTGAGCACGAAGTCGTCGTCCCAGGGCCGCCGCGAGCGCGAGCCGCCCACCGCCCGCACCGCCTCCAAAGCCTCTTCTTCCATCAGCGACAGCAGGTTACGAGATACCTGTACAGGAAACGTTGACCCAATATTGAGATAACTGTACTTGATATTGTTAATTTTGTTATCCTATTGACTTCGAATATTATACTATAATTCGAATTAAAATTGACATACTTACTTTATGAACACATTACCGTAATTTTAAAATATAATCACTTTGGAACACTTTTTCTTTAACAAAATATATTTTCTTTGGCATTACGATACAGGGCATTTTTTTTCGAGGCCGATATAAAAATTAATACTTGTAAGGCAATAAAAATGGTGAGCCCCGTCCATTAGCAAAAAATAATCGATGATGGTGATCAAAGATCAAGGATATCACCATCAATTATGATGCCAATTAAGACGCGACTTTAATTATAGGATTTCATGATTACTGACTCAGTCAGTAGTAATATTGAAATCCTCAGATCACATATTTAACAAGGCTAAGTCCAGTGATTTGACACTGTTCTTCATTTATAGCCCTGCATATAAACTACCACAAATTTGTGTAAGGGTTGCTACAGCAACATACTGCTACAGTTGCACAGCCGGGCGGTAAAACCGAATAAATATAGTTGAATGTTCGGGGAAAAAAGTAAAATAATTGATTCGGGTCGGCTTTGTTGTTCGACAAATACTGCCCGAATAACTGTGTAGCAACCCTAAGTCTTCCAGAGACACCTAGCACAAGCTGTGCCAACACGTACCACTTCCTGATAGGTGGGCTCGTTCTCCTTGTCGCTGTCGAGCGCGTCGTCCGCTTCGTCATCGTCCTCCAGCTCAGTGAGCAGCGCGGGCGCACGACACGACTCCAGGAAGTCTTCCAGAGACACCTAAACACACAAACACGTTTGTGACCACAGATATAAAGGTACAAGATACACATAGCGTAATGAAAAATGTGATCAGAAATTAAGGCCATACTTGAATTTTCCGGGGTTCAGTCCCATTTGAAATAAATTATTTCAAAGGAAACGGAGATGTCATTTAAAATGTCTTTGTGAAGCTCTAGATTACCCTTAAAACTATTTTATGAACGAATGTTTACAGTTTAAAGTGAGAAAATGAAGCTTTTCTTCGCATATTTGCAAAAAACGGCCAATTTTGCCAATTTTGGCAAAAACCTTAAAGTGAGAAAATGAAGCTTTTCTTCGCATATTTGCAAAAAACGGCCAATTTTGCCAATTTTGGCAAAAACCTAAGAAATGGGGGCAGCACTGGACCTCGAAAAATTAATGTATCCCCTTAAATGTTTTTGTGTGACTAAAAGGGTTGTATTCGTCCTACTACACGAACAATTGGTAATTCAGCACGATAACATCTTTCCAATGTAAGATAACTTTAAAACAGTTTATATATATAACTAACACAGTTTACAATTTGAAGATCCAATTTTCGTGAGATGACAAGTAGGTGTGAGTAGACGACATGATTACCTGTTCACTCTCACTGGACGTGGAGGTGAGCGACAGCGTGAGCGCGTTCTGTGCGTTGGGCGCCAGCGACGGGTAGCTCTGCGCTGCCGACAGCAGCCCGCCAGGGAAGTTGCTCGACAGCGCCAGGCGGACGAGGCTGGAATAGGCGTGACGACTAAAATTTTGTTTTTGGCCCATCGGTTAGAAAACTGAGAAACAATAAATGACGAAGATACAGCGCATTTAAATATCGCATGACGTCATGGATTCGTACGATTTTTACACAGCCTCAAGGCTGTGTAAAAAGTGGGGGCTTGTGCCGCGTCACAAGCCCCCACTCTGGAACTTAAGATACTCTGTATCTTTGTGAATTTCTACTTTTTTGATAAACTGAAAAATACGGGTACATTATTTTTGGACAATCTAACTAACGGATTAATATAATAACACTTTTCTGACCCTGTCATCATCCCTATTATAACAATCGTTACAAGTGAACACCTACCTAAACTCTTATTCTTTCAAGTGGATTGGCTATATAAAAATTGCATTTTTTTTATAATAAGTTTGACCAGTGCTTGTCTACGGTGACTGCCTGATCATTTGCCTTGTTTAAGTCCTGCATTGAACTGGGTGTAGGGCATTTGGGGCAGGGCAATAGATGGGTCATTGATTGTACAGCACTTTTGATTTAAACCACTTAAACTTCAAATCACTTATAGTCACCAAAACTAGATGACTTGAACGGTTTTAATATATCCATAGAAAAAAAGGAAAGAATAGCTCGAATCGAACAATTCCCTGCGAACGGTCGTCGCCACATGTTTCCGCTTTTCAAGAAGCAAATTTTATTATTCATAAACCAGAACTTACTAGATATTGAAATAAATAGATATAAGAATATTGAATAAGATCTATATACAACTATGTAACGCGCTAAGATGAGGGCTAGAGAGGTTAAATAAGTACCATGAATCATGAGGTGAGGTTGGTTCCTTACCTTGGGAAAAGACTATTGGTGTGGTTAGTGCGGTTGGCCCGCTGCGCGCTGTTGCCGCGCTGTGCACTGCCCGTGCTTGCGCGGCCCACGCCGAGAGATTCCAATAACCGCGCAGCACCCTGTATTACATCATACCATCATTAAAAAATGATACAAACAAATCATTTAAAAATATATTCAAAGTCACGACAAATTTGCTTGGATCAAGGTGTTAGTCAGCTATGTCATGTCTTTGGTAAACTTAAGAAATCTGACACTAATATTAATTAGTATAAAGACAAAGGACAAAGTCCATTTTTAAATGATACACCTGATTATTTGTACCGGAATAAGTCTCAAAATGCGGCGGCCCGGTACCCGATGTTCAGTAGAAGTCTTCTATGGCAAGGTATAAACATGCGGTCCAAAAGACAGTCGCACACTTGTTACTTTAAGGTGAAGTTAGAAACAAATGACCATACAAGTGCGCCCTCATTTAAAATAAATTGTAAATGTGGTAAAAATTTCCATATTTCTTGATGTTACGCACTAGATAGCTCTTTAAATTATTTTATCTACACCTATGCTATAAATCCTCTATAAAAGTTTCTGGAACAGTCAGCTTATTACCAACATTATAACAACCAGTGTCATAGTAACCATAATATCATCCAAATGCGTGATATAATGTTGTACTAAATTTCATTATGCAACGCAAACTCGATCCCATTATCTTTATGAATTAAAAAAAAAACCATAAGTGCCATTTTTGAAACGCGGATTCACGTAAATATGATTTCTCCTTACAGAAAAACGTTCGATTAGTGACTCCGCGTTTGTAAAATGGCACCATTGTCTTGCACGCGCGTTTCAATGCCACAGATTCAAAATTTAAAAAAAATGTTACTTGAATTTACGTCGTATCCTGCCATTTTTGTTCGTTAATAGCATTTCAAAAAATTATTACTTTGTTGTTTACAAAAATTAGTGATACAAGCTTTGATAATACCTACACCACCAAATATTTCTAATGCAGCAAAGGACATTCCTAACCAATTATTACTAGAAAAGTCGAGAAAACAATATGAAAAGGCGTACCAAGATTTCATTAATTGGAAAATATTAAAGAAGTAGTACATAATTTTCTGAAGATGTGTTATTAGTATATTTTCAAGAATTATCTGAAAAATTCAAATGTTTATCCCTATGGACCTTCTATTCAATGCTCAAAAGTACGCTGAGTATTAATCACAACGTGGATATCTCAAAATATTCAAAATTAATTGCCTTGCTAAAACGTAAATCAGAAGGCTATACCTTTTATAGAGGATTCATATCATGGGTGTAGATAAAGTATTGTATGCAACTGTTCATAATTAGGTATTAAAACACTCATGTGATACTATTATCACACTCGGCTTCGCCTCGTGTTTTACCCACATTTGTGTTTTAATACCCCTTATTATACCACAGTTGCTTAAATAACTATTACGTATCCGCCTAGCTTTAAAACTTGCCTTTGCGAAAAGTGGCCACTTTTGGCGGAGGCAAGTTTTAAAGCTAGATGGATCACCAACAATAGTTTCAACGGCAGTTCATAAAATAATTAAAGGGCTATCTAGTGCCTAACATTGAGAAATATGGAAACTTTCACTATATTTACGAGTTAACAATTTATTTCAAATGATTTCTGCTTGGTATTCACCTTAGAATGTGTTGACAGACCACTACTTTAGGTTCATAAGTTAATGGTTTTTGGAACGCTCGGTATTGTTTCTATGGGCTTAATTTTAAGCTATACGAGTCTCATCATAAGGTCTTTTTTAGTCTCCACTGCAGAAGCACGACCCTCTCTGTATTACCAGAGCCATATATTAGCCAAAGCAGCCAGAGAATTAGGCCTACACTCTCCACGCTGGCCAGACGGGTTGGAGAGATCTCATTAAATAAATAATTAATAAATAAATATATAGGGACAAATCACACTGATTAAGCTAGCCCCAAAGTAAGTTTTTTTAAACTTGTGTTATGGGAAACTAACTCAACGATACTATATTTTATGATAAATACATATATAAATATAAAAACATCCAAGACCCAGGACAATTTGAAAAAGGTCATTTTCCAACTTGCCCTGGCTGGGGATCGAACCCAGAACCTCCGAATTAGCAGTCTAGCGTGTTAACCATTACGCCACGGAGGTATTGTTTATAAGCTTTGTTTAGCTTGTGTTTCCTAAGTCGCCTTCTATGACATCCACGGGAAGACTTGGAGTGGTCCTATTCTACTCTGCCGGGAATCATACGGCTTATATACGAGTATATTAGCGCTACTAATATACAAGTATATTAGTGCTACTAATATACGAGTATATTAGCCGTGCGGTTCCTGGCAGAGACACTTCAAAAGCTACTCACCTGTTGAGTGAGATCTGGTTCGCTGGCGCTCATGGTACCAGAACCGGCTCCCGACTGGCCGTCCTTCTTGTGTTCATCGAACTGCGCTTCGCCACTCTCGCTGTCCTCGCACTAAGAGACAAGTCGTAACAAAGTCAATTACCAATTTAGAAATCCCAAAATCCAATTGAACCCTGTATTACATTTCAATGTGTAATTTACAAACGGGAGTGTGTGTGTATAAAAACAAAGCAAATCACCAGTAATTATACAACGTGTGATTGGCATATGCGTAATAAATTGAACCACGGGCTATCCCACTAGATCACTATAGTATAATGTTTGTATGGCAATAACATATTGTTTTTTTTGTTTTTACTGTTATTTTAATATCATTTCATAAATCGATAATATACAAGCAATATCGACAAGCAAGGCATGAAAGCTGCGAAATAAAAAGAAAATGGCGTGCGTATTTTTTCAACATCTTCATTCTTCGTGCTAAGAAATCTAGTACAAACATTATTGATTACTTTGAGATAGTTGATAAATTTAATAGCGAATGGAAGGAAATAACGCAAGCCCGGACTGAATGGAAGAAGTGGAGGGAGGCCTTTGCGTAGCAGTGGGACAGGAAATGGCTCATATTATTATTAAATTATTTGGGGATAGAGAGATAGTACAGAATAAGGAATATGCATGTAATACCAATCCGGCTCATATTTTTCAATTTCTATTAATACGTTACCACGCCTAGTTAATTATTTTTCTTATTGACTCTTATTTGGATCAGAAATTAATTATTGAAAATATGCAAATATAGTGCGGGAACTTTTGACAAACAAAAGGGAAATGACGACAAAGTTCACAAAAATGAAATGACATGTTCGGGTGCGTTCGGTAGGACTGTCCGTCCATGTAGTTTGACTATCGATGACATTCGAAATGTATGTACTTTTATATAGAGGTTTAACAAACATCACTGGCTGATAATATTGAAAGTACCCAAAAAAGACAAACATGCGTTGACAGCTTCTGTCTCTAGCGGATATTGCAGACTTTGGCGTCATATTTTAAAATGGCGTGTTTTAGTTGTTATAATCTACTTGCTATTTTTAATATTTATTTTTTACACCATATACATGTTTTTCGGCACTGATTTATTTTTTGCGGCTTTTTCTCGACGAGGACTATCGATTAAAAATATTAAAAAAAAATACATGAATACTCTCTATTGTACTATTCATATCGCGCGAGGGACAAGTAGCACTAGCTTGTGTCCCTCGCGCGAACTTTTAGTACGGCTTATTTATGATCGAATGCTATGGGGCTCGATTCTCAGTTAAAACGTATTATCGCGAAAGACATAAGTAGAAGTTCCGCGAGCAGGAATCTAGAGAAATACGTAAGCAAAAGTAGATGTCATACCATATAAAGTTGAGTTGTTAGTACGGTTTCTTTACTCAAACGCACAAGTTTTTGGGACTCGAAGTTTTCGGCATCGAAATACATTCTTTATGTTTTAGGAATATTCCAGATAAGGTTGTCTTTTCAAGCGCATATAAAAAGGAAACCGAGTGTGCGCCAGGCCAGTTCTAAGTGAACTACTTCTATATTCATAACTTCGAAGTGAATTAACAAGTGATATCGGCGTGTAACTTAAACAACTTCAGCTAAGATTTATGGACTACGAGTGCTTGACGACTTGGACATCGGACGTTTCGGAAGACTGGTACGTTTCAAACCAACCGGCTCGCACCGGCCCAGGCCAGCCGGCATTTTATAATGCGGTAAAGAAAATTGAAACTTGTAAACAGAAATTAAAGTTCATATTTCTGTCACATTCACATTCCGCGACGGCCGACCGGAGCCGAACGGAAGATGATTGTCATAATATTCATTCATCATGTCATCCGTTCCGGCCCGGGCCAGTGCGAGCAGGTTGGTCTGAAACGTACCTATTTGTGTGTCAATCTTTGTTTCCATAGCTGTAGTAAATAAATTCCCTAAGAAAAGTGTTGGCGTTTTACTCCAAATCTCGAACCGCAGTTCCGTAATAGTGCACTATTACGGAACTGCGGTTCGAGATTTGCAAGACACGATACCTGTATGTGTAGGCGGTTAACATTGTTTCTCAAGGTATGCAGCAGCGACGCAGGCAGCGCGAGCAGGTCGGTGGAGAGCATCGCGTTCGTGCTGTTGCGCACCGCGTCGCCTTCGTGCGCCGAGCTTTCCTGCGTGCGCAACACCGCCCGCTTTACTCATGCACTTATTGACTACGAGAATTGAACCTTGTACTCATATACATAAATAACTATTCAAAATTTCTGATTCAAGATCATACGTCACATTAAATCGGTTATTTCAAACTAGAACATTGGCAAAAATATGTCTGGTGCCAACCAGGTCAAATTTTAAGGTTTTTATAAACTAATAGGATTGTCTACAGAACTTAAAACAATAGACTTCAATTCCTTTGTCGGTTAGTCGACAACTACACCATAAAATAATATTGAATTTGGCACACATTTTCACATTTACTTTTTGGTGGGATCTTACTTAGGCTTGAAACTGCGAGGTAGAACCATAAGTGCCTTTTTGAAACGTTGATTCACGTAAACGAATGATTTTTCCTCACAAAAAAACGTTCGATTAGTGACTCCGCGTTTGAAAAATGGCACCATTGTCTTGCACGCGCGTTTCACTACCACAGATTCGAAATTTAAAAAAAAGACATATGTTATTTGAATTTACGTCGTATCCTGCCATTCTTGTTCGTTAACCTTTCCTATGCGAACACCCGCGACGGATTCAGTCCGTCTCTGTCACAAACTCTACGTGCGACAGAGACACATGACCCGCGACGGTTTCAGCTATCTCTGTCGTACGTAGGGTTTGTGACAGAGACGGACTAAACCCGGTCGCGGGCGTCCGCTTGACATAGTTTCAAGCCTTACAGAAGCAAGTCGAGGTCCTGAATAGGGAAGCCGGTTATTGCCGAGTACGTCTTGTACAGGGTTGAAACTTCAAAAGCTGTGACCTTTTAGTAAAAGGTCAAGGTCATTAAGTACAAAGCTCATATCTCGCTGTCATCTCAATTCAGGCTACGATCACTATTTTAAGAATATTGGATTTCTAGTTTTAACACACTACCGTTTTAAAAAAGAAACACAACTTGGACAAGTTATTCTAATCAGTATTTTTAAACTATAAATGAATTAGCATTAAACATTCGACCTGTCTCTTAGATCGGTGATTGCAAGGACTCTACAGGGACAAACTTGCTAAATAAATGCATGCGTCAAACTTGAAACCTCGAATAGTTATTGGGAATTTGAAACTCATCGAAAAGTAAATAATGGAAATAAACTCGTTATACGATTTAATCTGACTTTACTGCAAAGCTATGCTTTAGGGCACGTTCGTAAACCAAAGTAAAAATTTAAATATCATACCATACGAAAACGAATCCGAAATTGCTGAAGGCCTATTCAAACCGTGGCTGCATCCGCTACCGCTGTGGGTACCGATATCCCAATAGGTGTGCGAAAAATGCACTGTTCAAACCAAAGCGGTATTAGCTATCGAAGCCGGTAGCGGTCTTCCGCTGCGGGCGGCGTGGGGTGCGTCCGCGGGGGAAGTATCCAATGTACGCAGTTTCGCGACAGCTGCGGAAATTCCATACCAAATACCTGTCGGGATATCGCTTGGGTATTACCACTACCCACGGCCGCAGCGGATACCGCTTCGGTTTGAATAGGATTTAATTCAGACCTAGCTTTTAACGTAAGGCAACACGATATATGGTGTTGTCACGCATGTTACGCATTTTTGAAAACCCTTATTTCTGTGAAGCCGAAGCAACACTGCCAAGGTTGCAACCGGGAAGAAGCAAAGACGAGAGAGACAGTTCACTAATCATTCCCCACGCGAAGATAAAGGCCCATTTACACAGTGCAAGTTTTTTACCTATTGCATACAATTAAATTGAAGCAATAGATGACTTGCATGTTCTAAAGAAAACGTTAACGCGCTTCAATTAACCGCTACGTTAAGCGGGCGCAAGCGACGTGTTCAATCTATTTTTGTCACAAACTCTACGTGCGAAAGAGATAGCAGAATCCGTCGCGTGATGTCATGTCTCTTGCACGTAGAGTTTCTGACAGAGATAGATTGAACCCTTCGTGTGCGCCCGCTTAACGTAGCGGATGCCCTAACAGGCAAGAAACTTGCACTGAGTAAATATTAAAAGGCGGCCTGGACCGCCTTAAAAGGCGGCCTGGGCCTAAAGCACAACTTTGTTGCAAAGCCATTATAACAAAGTACAAATACAAACCTCCTGCGAATTGGTATCTGGTACGGGTTCTTTGGCGGGGTAAGGTTTGGTAATGTCCGTGATGCTGGTGGGCCCCATCTCCATGTTAGTGAACGACGTATTTCCTAAATCCGCCATGCAGTTGTTGCCTTCCGCGCCTAAGGTTAACGATTCCACTATCGTAGCTAGATCTGTAAAAAAAGCCAAATTAATGAATGAGGTCCACACCTTGGAAAGCTAAGTAAATGATAATATAACAACGTGAATACATTAAAATAAAACATAAAAAACTATAACATAAAACAAAATGGATACAGTATTTTATTTTTTTGTTAAAACTAACGTGAAACACAGACATAACTATATGTTATATACGGGTAACTCACGTGAAAAATCAGCTACAGGCTGACATGTTCCGACCTCATCCGGAGGGCGTCATCAGGGCGATTGTGACGTCAGTAGCTGATTGTTGACGTGAGTTACCCGTGTATAACATATAGGGAGGATCCAGTATTGGTGATACCTGTGTTGATGTGATGCGTGGAGTTGTTGATGGCGGACAGGTCCGTGGCGTGCGTGCGCGGCCGCGACATGTTGCTGGACATCTCCTCGCTGGAGATGTTGTCCGCCGACGACGCCTGCTCCGTCGACGCCACCGACATCTGCAACTATAACATCTTTATTGCGTGTTTGCAACACGCAAAGCTCTACGAGGAACTTTTTTTAGATAAATAAAGAAGACTACTAGGACTACGAACTGCGCGGGAAAAGAAGGAGTTGATACATTCTAAGTTTTTTTTCTTTCCAGACCAGCATGTAATAATCTCTCTTAACCCATTGTAGGACACACTACGTCTAAAGACGTACATCAATGGCTTAGTGTCCAGCAATGTGTTAAATAAGAAGAAAATAAAAGGGAAACAAGCTAGTAGTAACCTGGTTGTCGACGTTGGTGGCATCAGGCAGGCTGGGCGTGGAGTGGCTCTTGCGGCCGGCGCGCGCGCACTCGCTGCCGACGGCCGCCGCCGCGGGCACGGCCGCGCCGCTCACCACCTTCAGGTCGTATTTGCCCTCCGCGCCCATGCGGTACGAGTTCCGACCGCCGTGGTCCCATCTGTAACAAATTGTAACATTTTGGTGCGAACTGACCTAATACTATTTAACCTCTCATCACCGGAGCGGCCCCTCTATCATAAAATAAACCGGGCAAGTGTGAGACGGACTTGTAAATGAAGGGTTCCGTACCTCCGTACAATGTTTTAAAACGCTTAAAAAAACACGTTTATGTATGAAGCCCGCTTTAATTTTTAAATTTTTCTTATTTTTAGTATTTATTGTTATAGCATAGTGACACATAGCCACAAAGGGAAGATCTTCCCGTCAGACATGGTGCTTCGACGGTGTATTGTTGGAGGATGTAGATATGCCAAGTTTCAACTAGAACTCTGATATCGAGATGTAGGATACTGTTATCGCCATCTCGTATGCTTCTTGTAAACTATGTTGTCACGTCGTTGTGATTGTAGTACCTTAAATAGGCGTAGAGGTCGCCACAAGTTTAGCCAGTATTCCGGTACGATGGCGTTCTTGACAGTCGGCGGATTTTTTAATTTGCCTTGCAAATGAACTTCTATATGAATAAGAATGTTAGTGCGGCGTGCTTACTTGACGTCCACCCATCCGTTGTGCAGCTCGGAGGTGACGGTGCCGACGGCGGGCTGCGGCCCGTCCTGGTCGCGCCACTTCCAGTCGGCGCCGCGCACCACGCGCGCGCCCGCGCACACGCCCCGCGCGCCCCGCGACCAGCGCCGCGCGCGCGCGCTCGCGCCGCCCCCGCCGCCCGGCACGGGTGTCACGTGGTTCGTCGCGCCGCACTGACGAGGCGCCGTTTCTACTACGCCTACCACCTGTCAGAAACAATACATACGATATTATGACGTTACGCCCGTTTCCATGGGGGTAGGCGGAGACTATGGATCTCCACTTGCTATGATCCTTGCAAACCTCTTTGCTTCGTCGACGCTCATTAAAATAAAAAATAAATAGATAAGGGCAAATCACACTAAAGAATCATAATAGTGATGGGTGCTAGCCGCATCGCCTATTAATTTTTTGCCGACTCTCTCGATCGGCTTCCAAGATCTGCACGGGAAGAAAAGCAGCTGGTACGTTCTAAGATTTTTCTTCTCTCCCAAACCGGCATGGAAGTATTGAAGCATGAAAAATTGTAAGTAAGTATGCTATCAGCAAATGCACCCGCAGATAATGCACAATATAGAATATGGATGATGACTGGGTCGGAAAAGTATTATTATAATTAGTCCGTTAGTTAGATTATACAAAAATAATGTACCCATATCTTTCAGTTTATCAAAAAAGTAAACATTCACCAAGATACAGAGTATCTAAGTTCCAGAGTAAAAACCTGTATAAAAATCTTACGGATCCGTGGTGTAAAAATCTTACGGATCCGTGTCGTCATGCGAAATTTAAATGCGGTGTATCTTCGTCATTTATTGTTTCTCAGAGAAAAATATGAGAAAATACCGATGGGCCAAAAATATTTTTTCAGTCATCATGCCTATTGTCTCTGGCTCACCTTGCCATATATCTCGAAGCCCGACAGCGACAGGTAGTGATTCTGTCCACTGGCGTTCTTGCCGTTCTGCTGGATGCGCAGGTAGCGGTAGGCGGCGTCCGCGCGCAGCCGCCACGTGCCCGTGCTGCCCGGCTCCTGGAGGGCTTGGTCGTCGTTGTGGGCCAGGAGCGTGCTCCACGTCACGCCGTCCATTGACATCTACAAAAATAAGTTTATTTATTTGTAATATCTTTATTGCACAAAAAAACATAGGTACAGACAACTCATAAAATTATTAGAATTTGCACAAAGGCGGGCTTCACAAATGGATCTCTTCCAGCCAACAAAGTATTTGAAAGGATCAGTCAGGAAAAGAGGGTGGAGTTGAAGTTATTAGTATTGGTTACTTTTAGTAGTCAACCATCTTCAAAGTAAAAAAAAAAAGAAAGCTGTGCAGTTTCATTTTCGGCCTAGAACCTAAGACTTAGTACAAAAATCTCGTGCTACAACTGCATTCCTAGCGACCGGTCGCCAGCCTGACGTCATCTCTAATGTATTGGCGCCGGTCGTGCGCTAGTCTCGAGTCAAGTTCGCCCTGAGGAAGACCACCCTATGAAGAACCCGTATATCGTATATCAGTTATTGTAATGTATGTTTCCAACATAAATATTTAACAACAAAAAGTATAATAAATGGAGAAACATACCTGGAAAAGCCAATTCCTAAGCGCCGACCGTCCATAGCCCCTCGCATGCCGCAGCGTGTACGCGGCGGGCACGATGTGCACCCCGAGGTCCATCGCGACAAAGGCGCGCCGGTCGTCGTTGGTGTGCACGTTGAGCGGCTCGGGCGAGCGCGACAGCACGTCCTCCACGCGCCCATACGGCAGCTGCTTGCCGTCCGAGGACCACACGCACACCAGGTTGTGTGCGCCGGGGTTTACCCACTCACACGTGCCTCCGTTGGTACCGATGAAGTATATAAGGCCGTTTTCGTCGAAATCGTGCTGCAAAAACATCCCACGTTATTTATCTATCTATATTTAAGAGCTATGCTCTTGTCGGTGGAGTTTGTCTCTCTCATATGACAACTGCTTTACTTCGCTGTACGACGTCATACAGATTGATTTTTATTTTGAGTGGGTAAATTTTTACAGCAGTTCAGTCTATGATACTGATAAAAATATGGCGATCCATACAACCGCGCGATCCGATTTTTATGGGGTTTTGCCAAATATTTTTTGTGGGATGTACGGGGAAAAGAAAGACATAGGGTAAAGTTCGTCCAACAAATTAAAGAAAAGTTAGGAGTAAGGTCCTACCGGCACATTAAAAAGAAGGCAAGAAGAAGAAAGGAATGGAGGCATCTCCACTTAACTGCACCGACAGCAAGCTCATAAATTACAAGAGTAATCAGTATCATGGACTGATGTGGTTGTAAAAACTTTGCGCACTAGAAAATAAATTATTCTGTATATTAAGAATGCCCTTACTGTAGACTTTCTCATACAAACGTAGTCTACGTTTTATTTTAAAACGACATGTCAGATTTCGGCAAAAATTTGTAATTTTAAAGAATATGTATACGCAATTTCTTTAGTTTCAAATTTTTGCATATGCAATCTCTTTAAAGTTACAAATTTTTACTGAAATCTGACATGTCGTTTCAAAATAAAACATAGACTACGTTTGTATGGGAAACTCTGATTCTGTCTAGGGTAAGGGAACTCTTAAGTCTGGGAATAGATGTCCGCTTATTCTATCCAATAGTCTCCACAATTCAAAGGGTAGACCGTAACCAATCCTAGGATAGGTTTAAACAAACGCTAGATGGCGTTCGGGACCCAAAGCTTTACGTGCCTTCCGAAGCACGGAATCATCTGTCTTTTCGTATAATCACGTTCAACCCTGCAATATCCTAACCAGACTGGAAACAACTTTTCACAAAGTATGCTTTCGAGTGGGATTTGTACCCACGATTTGATCACAAGGCGATTTATTTATACTCATCAGACTATCGATTCGGTCTTCCAAAAATAGTCATTACAACAAAATAAAACAATGCTCACATCATAGTTGAAGGTGATCGGCGCTTCAGCCTTGATCTTCTGCGTGAAGGAGAACGTGGCCCGGTCCATGTCGTACCACTGGCGCGCCACAGATTTCGCCAGGAACTTCTCCAGCTGGCGTATGGTCGTCAGCGCTTCCACTTTCAAGTTGCGCCCGGCATTATTGCCGTTGTTTGAACCGGAATCTTCAGTTGCATCCTCGTTTGCTCGTTCGACGCGGAGTCTAAATCAGAAAAGTTGATATAACGTAAGTAACTTCAACTACAGTGCACGTCAGCTCGGAACTGCGAGTTAGGGGAATTTGCTAGTGATGTGCTAAAATGTAATAAAAACAGTAGTTATTTACGATAACGAAATAGCTAACAAATTGTCTAGGCTGCACATTTTTGTATGGAAATGTCATGTTGTTTTGTTCTACACTGTTATTTTAATATCATTATACTATAGTGATCTATATATTATGCTATTCTGTAAAGTAAGATTGTGGAGAAAAATTTTGTGTTTTTGCATTGTCAATTACACGTTGTATGTCGTTGTATTGTTGTTGATCCGACAAAGAACGAAAGTTCAGGATGTCGGAAAATGTGTTGTGGATCTCAAGTGGAGTTGTGCAGGACAACTGGCAAGACGAGGTGATGATAGATGGAGTAGAGTGCTGACAGATTGGTGGCCCCTAAATGGTAAACGTAGTGTGGGTCGTCCGAGAGCTAGATGGATCGATGACATAAGGAATGTCGCGGGTCGAAACTGGTTTCGTAAGGCGCAGAACCGACGTGGTTGGCATACATTGAGGGAGGCCTATTCAACAGTGGGATATAGAAGGCTGCCAATGATGAATGATGATGATGATGTCGTTGCAACCAGAATTCTGATTTTGAGATGTAGGGTCTATCAGCGCCATCTCGTAGGCTTCTTGTGAACTATGTTATTATGTACCTTTGCTGTTATGGTTGTTGGTTTTCGAAGTGGCGTAGAGTTCGCCATACACTCGATAAAGGCTCCTCACTGTACATTCTTTTGACAGTTTTCCATCCAGTGCAGCAATGTACAAATTTGTTCGATGATGGCCCAATGTGTAGAGGAGCTAATAGGAAGAATTATATACCGTATGCGCTTGGCAAGGTGGTGCAAGGAAGCCGCCGAAGCGGGCGGCGCGGCGTCGCCCGTAGGGGACAGCACGGGCAGCCGCTCCACGCTCTCCAGCACGCCCACGAGCCGCGCGGCCAGGGCGGCGCCCGCGCGGCCACACTCTGCAGACACCCACTCGCGAACTACGCGCTCGCGTTCGCCAGCTTGCCCTGGCACGTCTGTTGGCAAATTGATTTGTTACAGTCAACAGCAAAAATATAGACCTCCCCCAAAGATTTCTAAAACCAAGCGGCCTGCATCCAGCGTTTTCCTGCAACCTTGCTCAGGTCGTCCAACCCCCTAGTGGTGTCCTACGCTGCGCTTGCCGGTACGTGTCCGCCATTCGAGAACCTTTCTGCCCCATCGGCCATCGGTTCTTCGCGCTATGTGCCCCGCCCACTGCCACTTCAACAAGCTAATCCGCTGGGCTATGTCAGTGACCTTGGTTCTTCTACGAATCTCTTCATTTCTGATTCAATCAAGTAGAGAAACACCTAGCATCCCATAGCCCGTTGAGCGACCTTGCGCCTTCTTATGAGACCCACAGTAAGGGTAGCATTCAGACTGTTTATTACAAAACAGGCGATGGATGTAAAATCAACTGAATTAAAACATGGGTGAGCCCTGGCCAAAGTTTGTATTTGGTACTTGGATATTTTTTTTGACAACTAAAATCTCAAGATGTATGTATACAGAGGTTGATTTTGCACCCCCTGGCTAGGTAATTATATTGAAACTTAGAATCAGAATCACTTAAAGAACACAAAGCCATAAGAAAGACTTATTTTAGTAAAAAAAAATACCAAATTAAAATAAATGGCTAACCTACTGACTTACTATACGTCGGCCGTTTCCCTCTCCGCCCGCCAACCGCCGCCCGCCGCGAGCCCGGCAACGGACGGTGACGTAAGAAGTTTTTGGTATACATTTGTAGGCTGATATCTTTAATATTTATTATGAAACAAAGTGCTTGTAACAGAATATGTTTTCTTTATTTCACTTAAAGAGTACCTAATTTCCTTGAATATAGCTAGGATATTCATAATAACACTGTATGTAACGGCTTTAAAACTGGGAGATATTTATATATTTCCTTACCGTTCGGCTGTGGCGACAACACCTGCAGCAGCGACGGAGCGAGGCCAGAAGATTGCAGCTCGTAAGCAGACAGCAATTCGTCGCCGCACAGTAGTTCTGTCAGTTGATCCAGCGATTCCCGTAGTTCTTCTTGCCAATCTTCTGTTATGACAGAAAATATCCACGTAAAATACTCGTAAAGTCAATCTGCTATTTGCTTAGTTCTATGAGCGGTGATAGCTTTTTCGCGCTATTGTCATAATCTTTGCGAACTTTAGTATTTTATTTCACGGTTAGAATTCGTTGAAATTGTTATTTTGGTAATTTAAATTAAAACTAAATTTTGGTAGTGAGTTTGTCTTTCTTTTGCATTATTTTTCTTTGGATAGCTAAGTTTAAAAATTACGCTAGAAAAACTATTTATCGGTAGTAGGGTAAAAAAAGTCGAAAGAAAAAGTCACAAGATAGTGAAATAAGGTGTGACTTACTGGAGGGCTGGGTAGCGAGGCGCTGCATGCGCGCGAGCAGCACGCGCAGCCTAGCCACCGGCGGGCGCGGCTGCCGCGTGGCCGCGCGCGCCAGGTGACGCGAGAACAGCGTGCGCGCGCGCTCGCTCACCTACGCACACGTACAGCTTAACATATGTATATCTAGCAGCTTATACACCAAAAGTGACCAAAGATCACATAAATTATCCTTAATATCAGATGTGATGCTTTCTTCATCTTTGCAAGAAGTGTATTCTTATTTTTCCTTCCCTTACCCCAACTCTAGGAAGGATGGGCATGTAAGTCTTTCCGTAACACCTTCATCATATCACGTTGTTTTCCTCTCTTTTCATTACACTATGGCCACGTGGCTATAGTGTATTAGGTCCTTACATATGAAATTGCCGTTCAGTATCAAAAAAGTGAAACAAGTTTTTTTTAATGAAATTATTATTTAATCAATCGAAGTATGCGCAGTTGTTATCGATACACTTCCGCCATTTTATAGGCAGATCATTGATACCTTTGGAAAAAAATCCTAGGAGCGAGAGTCTATGAACTGTTTGAAGGCGGTTTTGACTGCCTCATCAGATTTGAAATTTTTTCCTTGTAAAAAGTTATCCAAATTTTGAAAAAAGTGGTAATCGGTTGGGGCAAGATCTGGAGAGTATGGTGGGTAACGCAGAGGTTCCAGTCGCAGCTCCTCTAACTTGGCGATCGTTTGATGTGCAGTGTGTGGTCTAGCGTTATCCTGAAGGAGCAGTGGGCTAGAGCAATTCATCAGTCTCGGTTGTTTAATGGCGAGCTTTTCCATCATTGTTTGCAATTGTTGGCAATACAAGTCTGCAGTAATCGTCTGGCCTGATCTCAAGAAGCTGTAGTGGATAACATCAGCACTGGTCCACCAAACACTAACCAGAATCTTCTTTTTGGTCAGTTTTCGCTTAGGGCAAGGTTTTGCCGGTTCTCCAGGGTCAAGCCATTGTGATGATCGCTTCCGATTGTCGTACAGGATCCATTTCTCATCACAAGTCACGATACGGTTCAAAATCCCCTCATTATTGTGGCGATTAAGCAAAGAAACGCAGCAAGCAACGCGTGTTTGTTGGTTTGCTTCAGTCAATTCGTGCGGTACCCACTTTTCGAGTTTTTGAATTTTTCCGATTTGGCGCAAGTGGATATGTATCGTTTTGTCACTTACGCCGAAGGCTGCTGCTAATTTAGAAGTGGTTTGAGATGGATCCGCTTCCACTATCACCTTCAATTCTTCGTTTTTCACTTGCGTATCAGGTCGTCCACGAGGCTCATTGTGTAAATCGAAATTTCCAGAACGGAAACGTTGAAACCAAAAACGCACTGTTCGTTCGTTAGCGGTGCCTGGTCCATACACGTCGTTAATTCTTCGAGTCGTTTCTGCAGCACTGGCGCCACGGTGGAACTCGTATTCGTAAATACCGCAAATTTTCAATTTGTCCATAGTTGTTGTTATAGCAATGTTGAAACTCAAACAAATGATGTTAAAACAAATGAAATACGAATTTTAAAACAATATTTTTCTGGCTTTATTTCGAAATAAATTTGAATTTGGAATTCCTAAAGAAACGCAAGATATTTGATTTTAAAGTTGCCAGTATTGAAAATCGGCAATTTCATATGTAAGGACCTAATATATTATCATCTTCCCTTGGGCTGGAAGTGGCATTTTACACCCTTGGCGTAAAACACCCGCCAGGCTACTGTGAGTTTACAGGAAATATCTAGTATATATAATCAAATCACAAATGATTGCCGCCCTGAAAAGTACAAATCATAAATATAAAATTTCATTCAAAATTGGGCCAATACGATACGGCACTACATGAGACCCATCATGTCAACCATTTTTCGAAATTATATTACAAAATAAAAATCAATTTTGCAAATATCCGTCAATATGTTTGTTTTGTCTAGTTTCTGATCGAGCTCTAATCCTGTACATACCTGTGCTTTGAGTGCTTCAGCTTTAGCGGAGGATCGCGAGCGGGTTTGGCTGGTCGTGGCGCAGTCCGAGGCCGTGGGCCGGCGGCTCGTCCAGCCACTGGCGAGTTCTGGACCTAAAATCACATTGCCGATCAAGATTACAGACATAACCCCAGCTGGACAATTCACTAACATTCAACAACAACATGTGTAGAACGATTTTACATCCACTTTAATATGTGGAAATCAAACAGTTTAATTTGAAAATGTATCAGATTTTACATGTCTGTCTGTCTAAACTAGACAAACTGTTATTCAACAACACTACAGTTCTTTCTTTTTCAATATATACTTATAACGTCAAAAAAATATATTGACACATTGTTAATTGATTCAGTGCATGATACTGAACCACTTTTGCGAAGGAACATATATCTTTTAAAATTTTTGCTTTCCATAGCAACTCAGATCAGCTCCGATCGGTCAAATAGTGTGGGAGGCCAAAAATTATTATTCATATTTATTTATTTATTTAATTTTATTGAGCCAAAAGCTAGAATAGGTAGACTTAATGCTAAAGCATTCTCTCCCTGTCAACCTTTTGGAGAAGATAAACAGATAGAATAGCTGGCGTCTAAAATAGATAGAAACAATCCAGAAATAATAAGTACTTTTAAATGATCATACATAAATAACGTATAAAATAAATATACTATATTTATACATACAACATATTATATACATACATATATATATTTAAAGATCAGAAAGAAACGATGAATTCTCCTAATTGTTGAAAGATTCAAAAAGTAAATCATGCACTTTTTTCTTGTATAAATGTCTACTAGATATTTGTCTGATGTCCTCGGGCAATGCATTCCAAAGCCGTATAGCTTAAGAAGTAAAGGAATTGGACATGAAGCTAGATCGATAAAAGGGAATAGACAATATGCATGTGATTCAGAAACGAACAAAAAGAAATGATGTGTATACTTCATTGCTAAAGAAAAATACCCATATATATATCTTTTCAATTTAACGTGTTTCCATTGAGAAATTAATTATTTAAAAGCTGTATTTTTAAAATTCCCTCGCAAATTTCCGAAACGCCACGTGACGTCACGAAACACTGTCAAACTTAATTTTCTAAATAGTCTGTGCTGTCAATCACAAATTAAAAAGAAGAAGACTATCTGTCACTGTCAATAAGTCATTTGTAATTTGCAGTGTTACCAGATTGGGTATTTTTTTCGCAATTCTGGGTAAAAATGGGAAATTTTAGAGAAAAAAAATAAATCTTTTGGAGAATTTTGGGTATTTTTTTTCTTAAATAATATAAATTTGTTTAATTAATTACGGTAGGTAGTACATTATCTTATAGCCTATAGTAGCAGGCAGCTAGTCTACTACCTATTAAATTATAAATAATTGAAGTAGGTACTTACAATACTATTGTGTAGTTTTGCAAAGGATGACACTACTCATTTTGCTCACAATATGTATTTTTTGTTCACAATAGGTATGTACAGTTGCAGTTGAATGGTATAATCCGCTAATTTACTAAACCTCTAGCTGTTTGGCATTACAGCTCGGTTTTGTAAAACAGCGAACCCTAATACGCGGAATGATTCCTTACATTTGCATATTTGGGCATATGAAAATATATTTTGTCAGGTGCAGTTACGATGTTATTTTTGCACATAGGAACCATACAATATTTATAATAAGATTTTGTGCGCCCTTCCATTTGTAATGAATTGATATTAAAAGCTTTAATCACTCACTTATAATCACAAATTAGATAGTATCTATATAAATAAAAATGAATTGTTGTTCGTTAGTCTGCTTAAAACTCGAGAACGACTGAACCGATTTGGCTAATTTTGGTCTTGAAATGTTTGTCGTAGTCCAGGGAAGGTTTAAACGGTGAGAAAATATGGGAAAAGGAACGGGAACGGGCGAAACAAAGTTCGCCGGGTCAGCTAGTTACTTATAAAATAAAACTGTGAATCCAAAACTTCGTTGTTTTGTTGATAATATTTTGAATTTGTAATTTGCACTTGACTGACACTGACATATAAGTGTATCTATGACATTGACAATGCACGGTGACGTCACAGATAAAAGCGCAAAATGGCACCGCGTTTATAGTCGTCCAAAAATAATAGTAATTTTAATTATTTTTTTAAGCTTATTTAATAATATTCTGTAAGTGTTATATTTTTTTCCGGTTATATAATAACTTATAGAATCGTTTAAAAAAATAAAAAAATAACATGAATATACCCTATTTGAAGCTTGAGCGTGTTACTGGAGCGAAGTTGCCGATCATGCATGTCCGCAAGATATTGAAACTTACATTTCAAGTATTGCGGAGAAAAGAGATTTTTAAGAATAGAGAAAAGAGAACATAGAAGTCTCTGTTGCCTGCGCAGTCGGATGGGAAGCCAATGGAGTTTGGAACGGAAAGCAGAAATGTGATCATACTTACGCAAGCAGAAAATAAAACGGATGCAGTTGTTAAGAAGGCGGTCCAGCTTATTGAGATATTATATTATGAGATATTATATATTTCGCTATATACAGGCTGACTTTTTATCCATCTGCTAAATTTTTAGAGCAAGTTCAGTCCATGATACTGAACTACTTTCTATAAAAAACAATTTTTCGTCTTCCCATACAAAATTCGTTTGGCTGAGCGCTGATTTATATGGGAGGAGAAAAATTTTTATCGATTTTTAATAACTTTTTTTATAGAAAGTAGTTCAGTATCATGGACTGAACTTGCTCCAAAAATTTTGCAGGTGGATAAAAATTCACCCTGTATATGTTCCTTGGGAAAAGTTGTTTAGTATTATGGACTGAATTCAGCCTTTAGATAGTTTCAAGTATATTTAGTTGGACCCTGTATACAAAAAACAACACACACCAAACAAATTGAACCATTACTTACACAAAAACGTTTCAGCCGTAAAGGAATGCTTGGTGCCTCTGTTGGATTCAAATATAAAGCCCGGCAGGTCCTCCCTCAGTATTGTTGTCTGCTGCTGACCGTCCGTATTGTGTATTTGCACTTCTTTCTCCCTAAGAAGATATACATCGCACTTAGTTTGGGGCACATTTCAACCAAAGACAGTTGCAAACACCGACTACCGAGTTTAAAAATTAAAAATATTGAAACCTTAATTGGTCTAAATTTTTATGTGAAAGGCTGTTAAGGTAAAGGTGAACTTACTTTATGCTGGACAACGCCCAATTCCCGAGGACTAATCTGGTTGTTCCCGGCTTAGAAAGTATGGGCTGTGGTACTAAATTTTTAACGGAAGCACGAGCTCTTTGCAGCTTGTCTATAAATTCTCCACGATTTTCTGGAACAATTCAATGAGTACGAGTTTTTATACAAGTACTTCTTAATCGTAGCAAAATTAAGGAAGTGTATTGTTCTATATGAAAAAAGCCAAGGTAACGCTAGCAAGTACCTAGTCTGTTAATCTCAGTGCTTTTTCTACTTCGCGAAATATACGATTATTGTGAAATATACGCAAAAAATTACAATATTTTTTCATAAATTTTATCTGTGACGTAAACGCTCAGTGGATAGCTTCTTCTCTGATGACGTCACAGGAAAGTAAACATGGTTGTTAGATATAGTTTTTTTGTTGGCAACACTGTGCATCGTCTCGTTGTAAAAGTGTAACCTTACCTTCCTTACCATTAAATAATTAAAAATAAACAGTTCCTTCTATTAAATCCACAAAAATAGTAGGCATCTCCTGTCCTAAACAAATTGGTGCCGAAACCCGGGAATTGCCGAAACCTGACGACAATTTGACGGACTTTCTGTATGTGCGTAATACCTGTGTGTGACGTCATCTGACAGATAACCGCCGCCAGACAGAAATAGCGTTTTTGGCGCAGTTGTGAAAATTTAAACTTCAACATTGAATTTTATTGATAATACAATAAATATCCCGGAAAAATTAATATAACAACTTCTCAAAATTTGTCAAATAGCGTATTCATTTGAATGCCTAAAAACGCTGTAAAAGCACCCACCAGTGTTGTCGGTCTGGTGCTCGGGGCTGCCGCTGGAGTACATGGTGGCGAGCTTCCCGTCCAGCAGGAACCGGAACCAGCCGTTGCTGCCGGTGCTGAGCTCGAGCGCGGCCGTGTCGCTCCACACGTACAGCGCGTCGCGCCCGCGGCACAGCGACCACTCGCCCCACGAGTACGCCACGCCGTGCGAAAGGCACGTGGCGTCTTCGCTGCTGCCTGTTGACATTGAAACATGCTTTATATTGGGTGCTTATCTATATATGTATTTATTATAAAATATAGTGTCGTTGAGTTAGTATCCCATAATACAAGTTTATTCTTACTTTGGGGCTAGCTCAATCAGTGTGATTTGTCCTTATCTATTTACTGATACCAGATATAATTACCAGAAACGCTGGTCTCGCCATCAGAAGACACAGCAAGCGTGGCGGGCTCGGACGCCAACGCTTCCACTTTGCTGAAGACGCCAAGTCTCGCAAACTGCTCTAGATAAATCTCAGCTGCCTTCACCATCAACTCTTCGGCGATGCCAAGCACGATGAGATGGCCATCGTCGTCGTCCTGTACAATACTCTTTTTATTTATAACAGCTTACGTGTGAGCTAGCAACAGAAAATCTAACAACTTATGGCTGCAGGCAACCACTACAGAGTGCAGTGTATTTTGGCGGGAGTTGAGCTTTACAATCATGCGACACGGACTTAGTCTGCACCGAACCATGTATACATCAAGTATTGAAGCTACACATTACTCCCTAGAGAGTTATCCCTTGTAATTTAATGTTGTCACACAGATATTGAGAATGATATTATACCATGGACGAACAATTTACAGGAGTGACAATCTTCATACTTAGAAGCGTAATTCGATTTTTAGTTTAAATGTTGTACCTAGCTAGATGGAGCTACTAGTTTGAAAGAAGGTAGATTTGTAGTGGTGCCGCTTAATATCAGGAAGATGGTGGTATAACCGTTCATTTTCTACGACAAACAAACACCAGCCATCTCTGATTTTTCGTAGATACCGTCAGCCTAAGTACCCAGCATCATTTGTATGGCTAGCGGGCGAGATAATAGCGACATCTAGAAGTAATGCAGGATTTTAGTTTTCTAGCGTATGCTTTTTTGTATGGGTTGTATTTTTCGCCAATGGTATTGTTTTGTTTGATTTGTATGACAGATTGTTTAATATTTTAAAGAAATTGATCTAAAACGATGATGAAATTTTACATAAGGTTATTTAAAATCGGTGTGGCAGCACCCTTACCTAAACGCGTAAACAAACACTTATTCTATTTAGAAAACTAGAACAAACAAGACCTGTCAATCCTAATTTAGCAGTGAAATAAATAAATGTAATCATACCGTTACATCAACATTTATCTGTGTATGTGTTTTAGTACCTGCTTGTTCAAAAAATAAAGTAAGTAAACAATAAAATCAGAAAACCAAATGGATGAAAATTAATAAGGACAATGAAAACACATAAAACGCAAGACAGGACGGTTGATGCAAGTAATTTTCGATGGTGTGATGTCTTTACAACAATGTTGATGTATTTTAAGGCAATGACAATGTAAAGTACAAGAAATAAAAATATTCGACAGTCATACGGCAGGATTAGTATAAAAATGTGACTACATTAACTTTTAACGTTTAGCTATTGTAAGCGCATCATCGGCGGCTCCGTACGGATGACCAGTTTAACTGCAGCGCGTTTGGCTAAAATCGACAATTCGATGTTAGCTTTTAAATTTTAGTAGCACAAGTATCCAATTGGTCGAGAATACGCTAGAATCCGTACGACTTCGTCTCTATAGGCTCTGCGGCTCTAACAGAAGGCACAACAATGGTCAAACTAGTTGAAAATTTTATCACCCCAAAAAGTGTGCGTTTTAATACAACACACGTAACTCGTCCAATTATGTGTGAGATGAAATCGATACAGGCGTGCCTCTCGATGCTCATCCAAATATCCAATATTACTTAAATAAACAATATATCACTAAAAAAGCAAAACGAATCACATTCAATAAGCTATTATCTGGTATTTTCTAAAATGCTCTTAGTAGTTTTAGTAAAAGTACTTCAGTGTTTTTTGTTTTAGCGACCTCGGGCAGTCGATTGAGACTATTGTATTTTTTTTGTAAACATTACATTTTTTTAGCCTTCTAGGTCACATAGTTGTCAAAAGTTTTCAATAACTTCTATATCCGGCTGTTTCTTTCCATTCTTTGTTTCCCATGCCAACATTAAATCCTAATTTTAAAATATATCCAAAGCTAAATAAATAATTTTCTAAAACTAGTACTGATATTCATTAATCTACCCTAACAAAACTGCCATCAATTAATATAAAACACGCTGCGACTGCGACCAATAGTATTTTTTTATTTATTTTTATACAGAATGGAATCTTCTAAGGACCCTAGCAATATGCGTCCCCGTTCCCCATTACCGCACCTCTCCCCCGTTCTCGCCTTGTCGAAGGGCGAGAACGGGCGAACACACACGCATTGACGTGTGCACGGATGTATAGTTTCGTTTGTAGTAGTGTAAGCATAAATGACACTCCGCTTCCATGAAGTTTCATACCTGTGTGCCCGCGATTCGTGAAGTTCATTATTTTACAATCCTGCGGGAAATTGAATTTTTTTTAGGATAAAAAGTATCCTATATCAATCTAGGTAAATCTACATGCCTTTCATTCCAATCCGTTCAATAATTTTGATTTGAAAGCGAAACAAATATCAATCGTTCCTTACAAACTTTTACCTAATGTTATAAATGCAAAACTTTGTAAGAATAGATGTTTGTTGCTTTCAAGCCAAAACAGGAGAATGGATTGCAATGAAATTTGGCATGTAGCAAGCTTACTATTACCTAGACTAGAGTAATACCACAGGCCGGAAACTCCTAAAGTACGCGCAATATGCGTCACCCAGGCGTCCCCGTTCCCCGTCCCCGCACCTCTCCCCCGTTTTCGCCTCGATTTCTCACGTTGGCCGTCAAGAACCGGGGGAGAGGTGCGGGTGCGGGGAACGGGACGTATATTGCGCGTACCTTAGAAGAGTTCCTTCTGTTTACTCTTACTGTATTCTGTGCCTTAGGAGATTCCGTTCTGTATACTCTTACTGTCTTCTGTGGTAATACATAGGATACTTTTTGTCCCGAAAAAATGTGCCATTCCCGTGGCCCGTGGGTTTGTTAAATAACGCAGAATTGACGCAAATAACAGGTACATTATAATATTAGTAGGATTTACGACATTTCTTCAATCGATACTTTAGAATCAGGCAAAAAAACTGAGTCAATCCCATGAGGCCAAATATAAAACGGAGCAACAAATGAGAGATTCGCCTGTATAGCGCCTGAGCATTAGATCCGCAGGCTCTGGTCAAAGTGAGGACACTCATAGGAATCATCACACCATCGGAACATTACCGCTGGCGGGCGAATATAGCGGGAGCGCAGGTACCGCGGCTGAGCGCGCCGCACACCGATCTCGCCCTGATTACACATCACAATAAACATTCAACTTGTGGAAACTGGTATTATCGGGTTATAAATGAGATCGCAGTAAAAGCAAGCTAAACATGTAAGACATGCAGTGGCGGATGTACCCTAAGGCGAACAGTGTTAGCTTCCCCCCCTTTACCCCTCATCGCTCGTGCATCACGCCACCGGCCCTTCACCTGTTAATGGGAGAATATGCGCCCAAGGCAATTGTTTTTAATTTATAGGTGAAGAGGAGTAATTCTGCTAGCACACGCTTGACGCAGCAATTTCGATTCGTATTATGACATCCAATCGTGCGTTGTAATACGAATCGAACGAGTTTATGTTTGTATAATCTCAAATCGTATTTGACGTTAACAATATATTGTTCTCTCTGCCCATATCCATGTCAGCATAATAATGGTGGGCAAATAATAAGAAGTACAGAAGTCAGCAAATTAAAATAGATCTGATTAGTACGCGCTGGCATATGTACACAATACGGACGTGCACTTATCAAGTTGTTCCTTGTGATGTCAAGCATAGAAAAGGACTCCTCCACTTCCAGTGGATGTCGTAAGCGGCGACTAAAGAACTAAGCATAAAGATCACGTGCATCAAACTTTTTTCCTGGGGATAATTGACGTTGGGCGGCTGCATTTGTGTAAAAAGTTTGACAACGGGTAGCTGATGGTTGTAAAAAATTCACATAAATAGGGTTAGTTCAACCCAAACGCGCCGCAAAGCGATTAGGCGCATGCTTTTAAAAAAATATAGAACTAGTTTACTACACAAAACACTTTTTTGTACGCTCTTAGACGCTGCTGGTGCGGCGCAGCGGGCTCTTATTGAAATTGGTATCTTGTTTTTAGTATCGTTCCTGACAATCCTGACATTTGCTCTGAAGATGATCGTCTAGATCGATCGAAACCTGGTCGGCCTTTTCCGACTATATTACGTGAGTCAACCGGTTTGAATTAATTATGGATTTATCTCACGTTAGTTTTAATAAATAAGTTCTATATCACTCCAAAAGTACGCGCCGCGCCGCGTCTCGATGTGAACTGTCCAATAGCCTGTGAAGCGTCAGCATAACAAGCCTTGTCCCTATAATAATATAATAATAATAAAACGTTGATTTTCTCTCTTCTACAAAGGTGTCTTATAAATATGGGTTCTAAAGCTAAATTAACATTTGTTGGCTTGACATCACATCATCTTGATGTTGTAAATGCCCTTTGATGGAGTACATTTGTAGGGTAGATCTTACACCTAAGTTAAAAGCTAAAAGCTAGAGACGTTCGGGGTCTGCTATATAATACTAATACTATAACTAAGGATATAATAAGATCCCCGCCCGGCACTCACCACGTTGTCGAGCACGGCGGCCACGAGCTGCGTGAGCAGCGGCGGCGTGGCGGGCGGCGCGCGCCGCAGCAGGCGCGCGGGCGCGTAGTGCACCATCTTGCGCACCAGCGACAGGCACGCGCGCCGCACGCTGGCGCCGCCCGCGCCCAGGTAGCGCGCGCAGAACAGCGGCACCAGCCGTCTGTCCACCATTTTTATATAATTATTTACTTTATTTACAAAACAAAATGGTACAAAAGTACGGACTTAATGCTAATAGCATTTTCTGCCAGTCAACGTTCGAGATAAATAGAAAAAAAATCTCATGGTGCATACAATCATCTGGTACTGGTAGAAAAAGCCCCTGGCCTTAAGTCCGCCATTTACATTTATTGTAATGAAGTTAAATAAATAAATACAAATACTCATTTACAACTTTAGATATTGATTGTGATTATATTATACACAATAATGTCTAAATACAATATAGGATCTTTGACAACATATTCTATATTGCATTAATAAAATAAATATAATGCCTAACAAAATATACTAAAACTAAGGGTATATTCAGTTCATGATGCAGAACAACTTTCCCCAAATAACATACATCAAAATATGAAAAAACGTTTTTTGCTTGCCATACAAACTCGGATCAGCTTGTATGGAAGATAAAAAAATATATATTTAATTAGAAGTATACACATTTATGAAATGCTCGCAAGAAATACTTACTCAAGGTATACAGCGGCCATTTCTTTGTCTCCCGTGTCGGGGAAATCATCATCGTTAGACGACGTCGGTGAGTCATGGTTACCCACTACCAGCCACTCTCCTGGGCACTGTAGAATCGCTGCCACTTCTCTGTGACCTGAAAATTTTCCAAATACTGATACAACTTTGTCATCTTAGGTTCGTTCCCGGTTGCGTACTTAGCAGTGCTGACTCGAAGCCCGAGATGTGCTATATCACAAGTCACAACACAACGCATATGGCGACTACGTGCTTTTTTGGAGGTCTCAGTAATTATTACTGTCTATTTTTTGTTAGTATGTGTTATAGCAGCAAATGAATGTATTTCGATTCAATTCAGTATAATTGCGGGGCATAATAGGTCCTATTCTACTGAGCCGGAAACCACACGGCTAGCAAAAGCAAGAGTTAACAAGTATTATTTAAAATAACAAAACCTAGACTTCGTGAAAATAAATAAATGGCATTTCTCGTTCTATATTAAACTAGCTTTTGCCCGCGGCTTCGCTCGCGTCCTTTCTTAGCGGATGCCTATGTCATAACATCTACCTGCATGCCAAATTTCAGCCCGATCCGTCCAGTGGTTTGGGCTGTGCGTTGATAGATCACTATGTGAGTCAGTCAGTCAGTCACCTTTGAGTTATATATATTTAGATTTACCCACATACGTTCATATACAGGGTTATTTTTAATTAACTGGCAACCTTTTTGGAGCGTCCGTGATACTGAACCACTTTCCATAAAAACAATTATTAAGAAACGAAAAAAAATTCCGACTTTCCATACAAATCGGCGCTCAACCAAATGGATTTTGTATGGGAGGACGAAATTTTGTTTTCGTATTTCGATATTTGTTTTTATGGAAAGTGGTTCAGTATCACGGACTGAACTTGCTCTAAAAAGATTGCCGGTTAATTAAAAATAACCCTGTACACTTTTTTAATTTTCATATGATCCTTATCTTGATAGACTCAAAAGACTAAATAAAATGAATTTGAAGACATCCGCCATTTGTTTTTTTTTTATATACTCTGTCACTCTCCCAATTAAGACGAATGTAACGACACCTCTCAAGCTAATCCATCAAGTCTGCAGAGCGTGCCCTACGCTCAAAGAACATAGCACACCTCCTGGCGAGGTCGGGTAATCACCTTGATCGTGTCGCTCCCTGGCCTTGTCGAGCGGCGTCTTGCCGTCCTCGTCGCGCAGGTCTGCGTTGGCGCCGTAGCGGAGCAGCACCTTGGCGATGGCGGGCCGCCCGAAGCACGCCGCGTAGTGCAGCGACGAACTGCGCTGCCCGCGGTTCACGTCCGCGCCTACACAACGTTACCACACAATTAATTATCATCCCATTTCCTAGAGGGTTCACGACAGGCAGGCTGCCGCTCGTTAAACTATAGCCAAATCTTTAAAACGACACATGGAGTCCAGTGCTGCCCCCATTTGAAATAAATTATTTGTAAGGAAACGGAGATATCATTTAAAATTTTGAGCTAATAAACCTAGATAAACTGTAAACAGTGTTTAGTACAAAATAGTTTGAACGTTAAGCTTTAGTATGCATTTTTGCCAAAAGTTGTCACTTTTGACAAAAATGCAAACTATAGCTTAATGATATCTCCGTTACCTTACAAATAATTTATTTCAAATGGAGGCAGCACTGGACTCCGTGTATCGTCTTAAACTCTTCTGGCTATTTCTTCTACAACGCAAGGTCTTTGGCATCCTTGGGTGACCATTGGCATATGCATGTAATATTTGGAGAAGAAAGAGCGGGAAAGCGCACCCCGGGCTCCAAAGCAGCACAGCTGAGGTTGCAACCGGGGACGTGCTTGGATGAAGAAGAAGAAAATTAATCATCATCCGAGCGTATTCCCGATTGCATCCTCAGCAGTAGCGCTTCTAAGCTCGGGGTCCGCTACTTAACCTAGATTTGACGATGTTACTACTTTTTTACACAAAGCTACTGCCGTCTGACCTTCGCAACCCAATGGGTAGACCAGAACCAATCCCAGGATAGGTTTAATCAAACGCTAGATGGCGTTCGGGACCCACATCTTTGCGTGCCTTCCGAAGCACGGAATCACCTTCTTTTCGGATAATCACGTGATTCAAGCCTGCAATATCCTAACCAGACTGGAAACAACTTTTTCACAAAGTATGCTTCCCAGTTAGATTTGAATCTACGACCTCCGGATCACAAGGCAAACGCCTTGACCACTAGACCGCGGAAGCAGTCTAGTATCACAGAATTAATATAAAGACCTATTCAAATCGAAGCGGTATCCGTTAGCGCCATGGGTAATGTAGTTGTAATATTCTGACGGATATTTGATATGACATTCCGCAGCTGTCGCAGAGCCGCTGTTTTTGAAATGAAACAAGTTTCGCGAGCAAGAGTCTAGACAAGCGTCAGGATGTTACAAGTGAAATCGGCTTTATATCTTATATCACAAAGTTTAGAATTGTGTGTTTGGTTTCTGACTCTGTTTCACTCATACAATGCGATAAAGTGGAAGTACCTGCAACAACCTCGGCGCTATACCTGGACCTCAGCAGCTTCGCAAATTGGATCTCGGAAATTTGGAAGCCCATCTTCACGTATCAACTTTGTGTTCTTCATAAGAAGTTAGGTATTTTCTGTCCAAATTCGAACCCCAATCACAAAGACAGTAATGTAATAAAGTATTACATACAAAACGGAATCTCCTAAGGTACGCGCAATATGTGTACCCGTTCCCCGAGGTGCGGGAATCTGTCTCCCATTCTTGTGCCGCCGTGTACCCGTCAATGCGTGTGTGTTCGCCCTCTCTCGCCCCTCGACAAGGCGAGAAGGGGGAGAGGTGCGGGGACGGGAACGGGGACGCATATTGCGCGTACCTTAGGAGATTCCGTTCTGTATGTAATACTCTTACTATCTTCTGTGCCCCAGTCTCGTAACAATACGTACCCTTCTCACAAAGGAACTCGACCATCTCCTTGGTGCCAAAAGCGGCCGCCCAGTTGAGCAGGGTCTGGCCGACGTCGTCGGTGAAGTTGACGTCGACGGAGCCGCCGGTGACGGCGGCCAGCAGCGCGTCCGTGTCCTTCCCGCGGATGCAGTCGATGAGCTGGCGGTGCGACTTGTCTCCGCGCGCCGCGCCGCCGCTCGAGCCCTCGCCGCTCGCGCCGCCGCTGCTGCTCGAGCCCGACGCTGAGCCGCCGTTGCGATTTGGTCCCCTGTATATCATACATATACATCATAAATGATAACGACGACCGATAGTATTTGTCAAGTTACAACAGCAGTGGTGACAGTTGTTTTCAAACACAAAATTAGTATAAGTACTAACGTACAAAACGGAAACTCACAGCGTCCCCGCACCTCTCCCCAACACTAAAACTCACTCATTGACTTGTGTACGGATGTAAAGTTCGTTTGTGATTGTATTAGACATAAATATTACTCCGCTCATATGAAATTGCTCGCCATACCCAAAAGTTCATGAGAAACACGCGACTGTATACTAGCGTAAAAAGCAGTGTACTAAACTCAATAAATCACAGTAAAAAATTGTAAACTTACGTCTGAATGGCATGACGGCCTTCGCAAAGCAGCACCAGTAGCAGATCTACAAGGCGCATACACTCCAGGCACCACCTCTCATCCGCTTGCACGGCGGTTTCGATCGCCGAACACAACTCGAGTCGGACCAAATCCTAAACATTTTTAAACATCATTTGCTATAATATTGACAACGATAATGCAACCATGAGTTATAGAGGTTTTCTCTAATGAATGCCTCGTATCCATTAGGCAACATTTGGCGTGCGACATGTTGCACACTATGTTGAAAGTTAGCGCGGAGCTTTTGTTTAGCAACGTTGTCTATCTACGCATGATCAGTCACCGACAACATATCGCCAAATGAGCTAGTGTTGATTTCACGGGCGGTGATTATAACTTAATCGAAAAATCAACGAACAATAATTCTCTAGAAATCTAACGCTCCTACATTCACCTCTTCGATTCTGATTCTATTTACGCAAACAAACAGTAATTACAACGAAACACTCAAACAAACACATAGACAAAGATGCATGCGATTGGTCGCGACAAGGTCACGCACGCGTCATCGTCGCGTCGGTCGAGCAGCCGGCTGCTCGACCGACGCGATCAACGCAACGAGCGGTGAGGTGTTAACAGATGTCAAGTATGGATTATTAAAATGTTTATTTACTTACACATGAAAGGCGAGTCCTGTGTTTTTCATGTCTATACAGACATGCTGCATGTCTATACAGGCTTCTACATCACTTCACAGCACATGACGGCATTTTTAATGAATCGATTATTGCACAAAAAAAACAGCAATATTCTCAAAGGAAACTTTTTGCGACGCAACCGCACGACTCGAGTGTCACGGCGAACTGTCGCGCCGCGCGGTTCATATTTTAAGCCCCGCCCGCCGCGGTACATATCGCGTGGAATGATTTTTCGGGATTAGTTAGGCTTCTAAAGAATTATATTTCGATGCATAAAATGTATTTAAAAAAAACACGTTGATTGACTAATTAATTAATGAGCACTCGTTCGTTACACCACATTACGGACATTGTTGCGCGTCACGTCTCCACTCGACAACCTTTGATGCTCAACTGCATGTTGCACGGAAACACACAATAAGCAGCGCGTCATCGTCGCGCGCTGTTATGCAACGATGCCCAACATGTTGAGCGTCACGTGTCGCGCGCCAAATGTTGCCTATTGGACACGAAGCTCGAGTTAAAACTTACATGTGTGATCTGAGTTGATCCCCGGCATAGTGTAGAGAGCAGACTGACAGTCGTGGACACCGACGGAGACAGGCATTTGTCCTCGCTGCTCTCCGTGCTGCCCAGGCGCCGAACCAGCTCTTCTATGAGACCTGACGACACAATAGTCTTTACACTTTTCACGTTACTTTAATTGGTCCAATGATTTAGACAAATTAAGTGATTGGCTGGTGTGATAAATGAACAGTAAATTTAGTTGAGGAACAAATGTCGCGCAACAATAGGGTATATTCATGTTATTTTTTTATTTTTTTAAACGATTCTATAAGTTATTATATAACCGGAAAAAAATATAACACTTACAGAATATTATTAAATAAGCTTAAAAAAATAATTAAAATTACTATTATTTTTGGACGACTATAAACGCGGTGCCATTTTGCGCTTTTTTCTGTGACGTCACCGTGCATTGTCAATGTCATAGATACACTTATATGTCAGTGTCAGTCAAGTGCAAATTACAAATTCAAAATATTATCAACAAAACAACGAAGTTTTGGATTCACAGTTTTATTTTATAAGTAATACTATCTAATTTGTGATTATAAGTGAGTGATTAAAGCTTTTAATATCAATTCATTACAAATGGAAGGGCGCACAAAATCTTATTATAAATATTGTATGGTTCCTATGTGCAAAAATAACATCGTAACTGCACCTGACAAAATATATTTTCATATGCCCAAATATGCTAATGTAAGGAATCATTCCGCGTATTAGGGTTCGCTGTTTTACAAAACCGAGCTGTAATGCCAAACAGCTAGAGGTTTAGTAAATTAGCGGATTATACCATTTAACTGCAACTGTACATACCTATTGTGAACAAAAAATACATATTGTGAGCAAAATGAGTAGTGTCATCCTTTGCAAAACTACACAGTAGTATTGTAAGTACCTACTTCAATTATTTATAATTTAATAGGTAGTAGACTAGCTGCCTGCTACTATAAGCTATAAGATAATGTACTACCTATCGTAATTAATTAAACAAATTTATATTATTTAAGAAAAAAAATACCCAAAATTCTCCAAAAGATTTATTTTTTTTCTCTAAAATTTCCCATTTTTACCCAGAATTGCGAAAAATATACCCAATCTGGTAACACTGCAAATTACAAATGACTTATTGACAGTGACAGATAGTGTTTCTTCTTTTTAATTTGTGATTGACAGCACAGACTATTTAGAAAATTAAGTTTGACAGTGTTTCGTGACGTCACGTGGCGTTTCGGAAATTTGCGAGGGAATTTTAAAAATACAGCTTTTAAATAATTAATTTCTCAATGGAAACACGTTAAATTGAAAAGATATATATATGGGTATTTTTCTTTAGCAATGAAGTATACACATCATTTTTTTTGTTCGTTTCTGAATCACATGCATATTGTCTATTCACCACAACCAAATGAAGAAGACACATGCTAGAAGATAACACTATACTAATATACTGCGTTGACTATTCCGAGAACTATTTGACATTTTAGTGGTCACAGACTGGAATAAACTATTATTGTTACTGCACCATTAGGCTTGAAACTACGTCAAGTTTCTCTCTGATACAAACCCTACGTGCGATAAAGATAGCCGAAACCGTCGCGGGTCACGTGTCTCTGTCGTACGTAGAGTTTGTGACAGAGACGGACTGAACATTGGACAGTAAAAGGGCCCCTAGTCGCGACTCCTCTAAACCTAAGAGTTTTTAGGCACTTCCAATTAAACATAGGACAGACTTGATTGCATATTTATTTATGGTTATGTATTTATATATTTATTTTTGTTTAATATATTTTAATGAAGTATATATTTTATGAAGTAATATATATGTATGTAAGTAATTGTATATATGTAATAATAATAATAGTATGTGTTGTGATTATTATCTTTTAAATTTAATTTAGTTTAAGTTTTCTTTATATAAATTCATTACCTATACGTTTTATTCACACCCTCATAAAACTCTCAAATCGACCGAAAGGTTTGACTGTTAGAGAATGCTTTTAGCATTAAGTCCACCTGTTGTACTTTAAACATGTAGGTATATGTGTGTACAATAAAGTATAAATAAATAAATAAAACCCGTCGCAGTCAACTGTACTCACCGTGCTCGGCCAGCGGCGCGGGGTCAGCGTGTGCGCGCGCGAAGCGATCCGCGAGCGACGCGAAGCAACGCAGAGCGGCGTCCGCGACGCGCGCGTCGCTGTGGCAGAGCAACGCGGACAAGGACGACACAGCGTCACCGACGCGCGCATCGCCTGGTTCCATCTTGCCGCACACCCTGTTATTTACAGTCATAGTCATATAAAACACACATAAGTTATACATAGCGTAATGAAAAAAGTGACTAGAAATTAAACGTTTTTGTGTGACTTTAAAATAAATGGTAGTATTTGTACCTACTACACGAACAATCTGTACTGCAGCGCGATCCCATCTTTCCAAGGTAAGACTTATAAATTAACACAGTTTATGAAAAATCAAATTTTCGTGATATATGTTCTATGTGCTATATGTATATGTTCGTGCCGGGCCGACAAGATGTTCGTGCCAGGCCGACAAGGGCATACACGTCTTGTACCAAGACTTGCCACATGTCAATTTGATCGCTATCTCGTTTGCTTTTGTCAGGGTGACCGTTATCCTATTATGTGACGCACTCGGCTATGGTGGTCTTGTTACACAGTAAAACCAATCTAGGCCTATGTTTACAGTAGTACATGTTTAATTTAGTGTCAGTTTTTTAGGCTACTTATTGGCGTACGGAACATTTATTTGAAGGACATGTTGTAAAAATGTTCCGCTTTTATCATATGTAGAAAAATCGTCTATTAGTATCTCTATTATTTTAATAAATCTAAAATGTGTTTAGAAGACATGTCTCCTATACATCATTATCATCATCCAGGTCCATTTTAGTCTCCACTGCAGGAGCACGACCCTCTCTGTACTACAGAGCCATACTTAGCCAGAGCAGTCAGAGGATTTGTCCTACACTCTCCACGCTGCACAGTGTTCCATTTGACTCAAAAAATTTCCCTATGCTGATTATCGCATAAATAGATCAAGGAATGCATTTCAAATGCAAGACTAGAACACCCACGTGTCAATTCCAAATAGTTTTTTTAATAAAAAATAATACATGATTGACCTTTAGCAAGAAAATTTAAAAAAAAAATTCTGTAGGCGTATCTGATCAAGATATATTTTTTTTATTAATACAGTTTAATAGTGGGTCTTTAGTCGCATATTTTACAGTTTTCATTTTTGGATTATCGCCTCTGGTTAACGAGTAATATTTTTTTTTTTCAGAATTTTGGTTTTATTTTTTTTCTTCCAAAAAACTCAAAAGTGTGACTTGTGACTTGCACTGAAAGATTGCTCTTAATTAGGTCTATTATCCATAAAAAAATCACGTTCCTATGTCGCGGCGTTTGGGAGTTATGTAGAAAGGTCATACGGTACATTTTAGGGTTGTCACTAAAAGGTCAAACGAATTGCATATTTGCGCTACGCATGAACCTTCATCGAAAAAAAAAACCTAATAAGATTTAGCTCTCAAAAAATGCCACTGGCTATTTTTAAGTATGTACTTAGAAGTATATATATATATATACTATTATATAATATGTATAAATTGAACAAATTCAAATGAACAAGGTATCTTTTATTTGTAAATAATATACAGATTTAAAATGAAGGAAAAATTTTGATTAATTATGACTGAAATGAAAGGTCAAGTTGAGTGACAACCCTAACGCTATATTTTAAAATTCGATTACTCGTAAACGCCGCAATATAGGAACGTGATTTTTTTATCAATCATAGACCTAATTAAGAGCAATGTTTCAGTGCAAGTCACAAGTCCCACTTTTGAGTTTTTTGGAAGAAAAAAAATAAAAACAAAATTCTGAAAAAAAAATATTACTCGGTAACCAGAGGCGATAATCCAAAAATGAAAACTGTAAAATATGCGACTAAAGACCCACTATTAAACTGTATTAATAAAAAAAATATATCTTGTTCAGATAATCTTGCAGAATTATTTTTTTAAACTTTCTTGCTAAAGGTCACGAATCATGTATTATTTTTTATTAAAAAACTATTTGGAATTGACACGTAGGTGTTCTAGTCTTGCATTTGAAATGCATTCCTTGATCTATTTATGCGATAATCAGCATAGGGAAATTTTTTGAGTCAAATGGAACACTGTGCGCTGGCCTGACGGGTTGGAGAGGTCTCATTGATGGTTAAAAGCTTTGTTTAGCTTGTGTTTCCTAAGTCACCTTTTACGTCTCCTATTACCATGGTAATATAATGAACTATAATAACATTAGACTCCATAGCCATAGCTTGCGACAACAATACTCTATAAGAATTACCTGGAAACTACGGCCATGGCCGAGTGGAGGGTATCCTTGTGCACAGAGGTTCCGTGATGCGTGATGAAATGCAGCACCGCAGGCAGGCCGCCGCCCTCCCACACCGCGCCCGCCTCGCGAGTGCACACCAACTCCAAAACCTACAGCAAATCATTTTATTGTAACTTCTTTTCGTGTCGAAAGCTCAAAATGTAATCAATTTTTTTCATCCAGAAGGTTGCCACTTTCACAGCGTTGCCTCACACAGGTCACGCTTAGTGCAGCTGGTGGGGCACGATGAGCAGGAGAGGAGGTGTGACATAGTCTGGTCGTTATGACCACAGTACCACACTGACACTGTGTAGCAGTTGGGTCAATAAACAGTAACTTGTCATGTATGAGTACAAAAAAATAACTATTAAATAAATAGATAAGGACAAATTACACTAATGTCACAGTTGTTCTTAAAATAGTTTGAAGGGTTATCTAAATGCGCCTAGCAGCCAAATTTTAAGTAGCAATTAGGTCAACCAAGAAATTTGTTTAAAATATAAATTAAAACACTACTGCTCTTTAATTTCCCAAAAAATTATAGCCTATGTCACTCAGGATAAAGAGTAAGGAAAGAGTAAGGATTTTAGCGACATCTTACATTATTCCCACACATTCAAAGAAGTCATTTTGAAGTTATGAAGGAATAAAGAACTCATATACACGACGAGGAAGGGGAAGACAAAGGATGAAGTTTTTCCAACAAGATAAGGAAGGGTAAGGAGTAAGGTCCTACCAAGTCATTAAAAAGATGGCAGAGAGAAGAGAGGAATCGAGGCATCTCCACTTAACTCCACCGACAAGAGCAAGCTATCAGTTATAAGAAGAAAGAATACGCATACATAACCCTAAAAACATTACACTCTTTTTTTGGGAGATATGTAATGAGAGCGCCACAAAACTGTATTCTTGGTCTTAAATGTGCTTAGTCTGGCAGGGTCACCATTGTTAATAAATCTAATAGCTTTCGTTTTCGTAAGTTTATTATGTTTGCAGTATTTATAGCGTGAGTTGATGACAGACCACAATTTATTTTTAAGAAGTTTATCATCATCATATATCAGTCATCTTGTGTAAACATGTTTTTCGTTGACACATTTTTACAATTTTAAACATTAGATATAGAAATGAACTTACTTTGATGCATTGTTCAGCCAAATCTTTACTGGTGCGATTATTGGGATCCACAGTAAGCAGTCTGCTGCAAATAGCTTTGACTGCTCCTTCAATAGCCACAATCCTTCTCGTACATTCAGCTGCAAACAAAACATTTGTGAAAGTGACACATTCATTCAATGACAAATATGTGATAAAGACAAAATATATAAAGCTTGCTACTATTTCTTAATTTTTATGAATAACAAAGACTTCATAATTTATAAAAACATGAAAAAGAAATCAAATCATCAAATTTATTATATAATCAATAAATATACTGAATAATACTTCTTTTAATTTATCATTGCTAAATCTAAATCTTAATGTTTATTATGAATTTATGACAAATGGTATCTAGTATTTTTTTAAGAATGTCTTTATAAAAAGCGTAGATACAATACTTACATAAGATTTACTAAAAAAATAATAAAGAAAAAGCATAATAAGATAAACTAACCAGAAACATCCAGATAATATGTAATAGCCCGTGCTGTAACCTCTAAAACATTATCTGGCGCACATTCATCCAGAAATATTTTGCAGAGAGCAGGCAAAAATGTCCTTGGAGGACAGCTGAAAGAAAAGTTTATACCTATTAGTCTTATTTTGTAACTTTACTAATATTTTACTATATTAGGCCCGTAATATATAGTTACAGGGTGACTTTTTAAACACCAACCAAATTTTTGAAGCAAGTTCAGTCTATGATAAATTTTGTTAAGGCTGCCCGCCCACATCCGATAATAGAACGTACTGATTGCAATAGTGTAACGCACACATCCCTAAAAAAAGGTCAGAAATTCCTACAAAAAAAGGCCTATCAGTCCTGTCAAAAAAGTCCTGAAAAAGTCTGATTAGGGCTGGCAACCTAAATACTTGAAAATCTATACGTCTTTCTCAAAGTGGGTGGTAACGCCCCCTTGTGGGCGTTAGGGACTTAGAGGGGGGCGTTAAGGGGCGCAGAAAAAAATTGGGGGCGTTGGTTGATTTGTAATTTCATTTCTTTTTTATTAGAGATTTAATTGCTTTTGACCTCTATCTAGCCTGAATGATGGGAAGCTAAGATGAGGTCTAATGTGTTACACGCAGACTCAAAAAATGCCTTCTCACTCTTGCCTTGAAAATCCCTAAATCATACGTATGGGGAAACATCGACGCAGGGAGGGATTTACTTTTTATTTTAAAATTCACTAAAATTTAAACCTACGTACTACTCAATATCAAATAATTAGTTTATATTTTTGCCTTGTATGGTATAAAAACTAAAAATACTTAACATAGATTTCGTAGGATAGCCCGTACGCAATCAAGTTGTAATAAGTTATAGTTAAATAACGCTATTGGTGCAATCATAGCAATCGGCTGGTTCATCGATACTTGTCCTAACTTGCTTAGTACGATTGAGTGAGTAAAAACACTGGACATATTGTGGATTCGAGTGCCAACTGATATAAATATGAGGAAAACTTGGTTCAAAGTTAAGGGAAGAGATCCCGAAAAATTATCTGAAAAAACGACTTTGTACTTTTGTAAAGATTCAAATTCAAATTCAAAATTCAAAATATCTTTATTATCATAGGATATTTATAATATCTCTTAATAATAGTCACTTTGTTTTGTTTTGCACAAATGTTGACGTCAAATCGTTACTTAAAGCTAAGTTTACGCCGCTTCCTAGGCGCAAGTGCAGAAGAAGCGGCAACAAACTGCACTGCACGTTTTCTCCAAAGACGTCAACTAACAAACTAAAAACTTAAAATTAGTTATATAGATGGACAGAGATTACATTGTTTATTATGGCATAATTAAATTGAATTATAAGAATTACGAAATTTAAAATAATGTCAATTTGTCAGATCATTTTGATGTTTACCTATCTTAAATAATACCTACAACAAATACAATAAAATAACGTAGTAAATTACATGAATGCTTACAACTGAGGTTTTTGTTTACATCGATGGATGACGTAATAAAATGCCGGCTACTATTTCATGGTGTTTATAAGCAGATTAAAAAAACTGAAAACGTTGAATTTAATAATTCAAATTTATTTTTTGACTTTATGAACTAAAACTAACATTTTACGATTGCTTTTTGCCTAAGCTATCTGAATAATATACTTTTAGATATTTTCTCGTATGGACGAAAATAGCCTATTCGACTGCATGTTTTTTTATGTTTGTTACGCGATATCTTGGCCAATAGGGTATATTCATGTTATTTTTTAATTTTTTTAAACGATTCTATAAGTTATTATATAACCGGAAAAAAATATAACACTTACAGAATATTATTAAATAAGCTTAAAAAAATAATTAAAACTACTATTATTTTTGGACGACTATAAACGCGCCATTTTGCGCTTTTATTCTGTGACGTCACCGTGCATTGTCAATGTCATAGATACACTTATATGTCAGTGTCAGTCGAGTGAAAATTACAAATTCAAAATATTATCAACAAAACAACAAAGTGTTGGATTCACAGTTTTATTTTATAAGTAATACTATCTGTGATTATAAGTGAGTGATTAAAGCTTTTAATATCAATTCATTACAAATGGAAGGGCGCACAAAATCTTATTATAAATATTGTATGGTTCCTATGTGCAAAAATAACATCGTAACTGCACCTGACAAAATATATTTTCATATGCCCAAAGATGCAAATGTAAGGAAAACGTGGTGTAAGGCGATGAGAAGAGACGATGTATCGTGTTTAAGTAGTTTATACTGTTGTTTTAGATAGAATGTTCAACAACTTCTCTAGCCGCATGGATGAATACAAGTCGTTCATTCCATTCCGCGTATTAGGGTTCGCTGTTTTACAAAACCGAGCTGTAATGCCAAACAGCTAGAGGTTTAGTGAATTAGCGGATTATACCATTCAACTGCGACATGTACATACCTGTTGTGAACAAAAAATACATATTGTGAGCAAAATGAGTAGTGTCATCCTTTGCCAAACTACACAGTAGTATTGTAAGTACCTACTTCAATTATTTATAATTTAATAGGTAGTAGACTAGCTGCCTGCTACTATAAGCTATAAGATAATGTACTACCTACCGAAATTTATTAAACAAATGTATATTATTTAAGAAAAAAAATACCCAAAATTCTCCGACTTTTTTTTTTCTCTAAAATTTCCCATTTTTACCCAGAATTGCGAAAAACATACCCAATCTGGTAACACTGCAAATTACAAATGACTTATTGACAGTGACAGATAGTCTTCTTCTTTTTAATTTGTGATTGACAGCACAGACTATTTAGAAAATTAAGTTTGACAGTGTTTCGTGACGTCACGTGGCGTTTCGGAAATTTGCGAGGGAATTTTAAAAATACAGCTTTTAAATAATTAATTTCTCAATGGAAACACGTTATATTGAAAAGATATATATATGGGTATTTTTCTTTAGCAATAAAGTATACACATCATTTTTTTTGTTCGTTTCTGAATCACATGCATATTGTCTATTGTAAACCGATTTTGATGATTCTTTTTTTATTTGAAAGCTTTACTACCAAGTTCGTCCCATTTTAATTTAGTGAAGATATGATGAAGAACTTTGGAGATATGGAAGAAACTGCTAAAAAAATTTAGGTCGGTTGTTTTTTGTTAAAAATTTAATTATTACAATATAAAAGTTTCGTAATATTTCTTGTATTTTCTATTTTTTATATAATTTAAATTGTGGTTTTTAAGTTTTAGGAGTGTATAAATAATTGGGGGCGCTAAAAATTAATGATTTTCAAAGGGGGCGGTAAAATAAATAAGTTTGAGAATCTCTGATCTATACTATATTATAAAGAGGAAACATATGATTGTTTGTTTGTTTGCATTGAATAGGCTCCGAAACTACTTGACCGATTAAAAAATTATTTCACCATTGGAAAGCTACACTATCGCCGAGTGACATAGACTGTGTGTAATTGTCAATTTCTTTTCGGTAAATAAATGATTTTGTATTTTTGTATTTGTATTTGTACCATGGGCGAAGCCAGGGTGAACTGCTAGTAAGAGAATAAATTTACCTTTCAAAACACCTGTCAACATTGTCTGACATGAGCAGCAACATGCAGAGCTGCTCTAGGGCAATAAGCTGCATGTCCCGTTCATCGCCCTGCCCTGTCAGGAGCCACTCTAGCAACGTCTCAGGGTCCACTTCTGCCATCTGCAAAATTACATTAAAATAAGTATGTGTCACTGACAACGCAGCAGTCCTTCATACTCCAAGGAACCCGATGATCGACTCTGCACTAATACTAGAGGGCACTGTACTCTTAATAAACTTCTATTATTCTTCTTCTATCCATATATATTCATTTATATTTATTTATTTTATTCATTATAAGTATACTGATAGTCCTCTATAAACATCCTTATCTATGGAAACAGAAGAATCAGAAAAGCATGTAATAATGGACTGTCCTATATACATTCCATTAACAAGACAAGAGCCATCTCCTCATTGAGTGCAGTGGCGTCGCACACATAAGAGGGTTCCTGGAACATCAGGGAACCGGAAATAATTAGGGCACCTGAGTTCTTAGTTTCCTGCAGGAGTTGGGCTGGCTTGAGAACTGAGGCCGGCGTCAGCTCCCCACGCAAAACAGGTTCAGAGCAATGTACCAAATTGCGGAAAAATGTTTTTGAGGGTAGTAAGTAAGAAGTAACAAGAGAAGAGTACCTGGGATCCCCAAGTAAATTGGTAGATTCATCCGCTACCTTGAAGATTTTGGCTGGCCCAAACAAAAACAACAACTCACCAAGGGGAGACATGGAAAAATGACACTGCCTATCTCACTTGCAAGGAGCTCTAAAGAGAATCCTAGGTGTGGAAAAATATGTATATGTTTTAAGTATTATAACAAATTAAAACAGGATATTCCTCAGAAACTCTTTCAAAACATACTAACATTATTTAACATTCCCTGGCCTGCTCTACAGGCCGAACTCACGAGCTGCCAGGTCATTTCTTCAGCAAATGTATGTAGGTTAAAATTTCCATTAACCCTTTCACCGCGAGACTTTCAATCAGTTGTCGCGAGGAAATTGTGAATATCCATAGTTTTTGGTCGGATAAATCCGACGCTCGCGAAATGGGCATAAAAATGTTTGTCGGATTAATCCGGCGTTCGCGGTTAAAGGGTTAAGGATGGTCGATTTAAAGGGTGGGAGGGGGGGAAGGGGTACTACCCCCCTGTGCCATCCCCACTCCGCGGAGCCCCATGGTAACAGAGATATTCATGGTTAAAGTTTTGAGATTAGCATTTAAATTCCCCCCCCCCCCCCCCCTCCAAACCTTACCTGCAGGAGTTGCATAGTTTTCGAGTTATGAGCGATAGAAGGGCCTCGATAGGGTTTTTGGGAGGGGGGGGGGGGGGGGGGGGCGAGGCAGGTGGGATTCATGCCAAATTCTCTCGACAGATTTTTCAAAATGTAACATATCCGGCGCTGCAGAAAGTGCAGCCCCTCCGCCCTTGCGTAAGAAAACGCAGGCAGCATACGAGCCGTAGCAGCTGAGGCAGGTTGCCGAAGGCGACCAACAAGCCGATGCTGCGAAGGCGAGCCTGTTTTAATTTTTTATTTAACAACGGGCGGGGGCTGCCCTCCCTCCACGCCTCCGGCTATAAAAGAACACTCGAGTTTAGGGCAGACAAGACTCGAGCATCGTACGCATAGGACCATCACCACGTGCCCCCATCCCCTTCAACTAAATTCGCTCCTGGATCAAACAAAACCAACACTAACAATGAAAAACAACAAGCCTGGAACACCCTAGGAACATGTCGGCAAGTAAGGGAAGCCATCCCGGCGTGGAATCCACGTTACTTACGCCTGCTACTCACACTTTCAAGGGTAAAACCACAGAATACATAAGAGTTCAAACAGAATGGAATCTCACAGCTTCCGCAAATTGGCGTCCCTGCACTTTGTGGGCCTTTTTGTGCTTTAAACTAGGGTCAAGTACTAGCCCCACGCAATACACGACGTGTCTTGTCTTGAGAACTGTCAGCCAATAGTAACCATCATGGTGAGAAGATGCGCATATAATAATTGTTTATCCACCGATCACAACAAAGAACACATATTTCAAAGATTTCCAAATGACGAAAACAGGTGAGCAAACAACAATATAATTTCAAGTTATTACCCAGCAACTATCTTGATATATATACCCTTCTCGCTCCCTCGCATTGGCGGGAGAATACACAAGAGTAAGAGGGGTATTATCAATCGGCAGCAGTATAATCCGAAAAAGTTACATAGGCACCTCGCTCACAGAGAATCACATACATGCAGATGCTAAGTAGATTTCCGCGGGTTAAAGTGCTATAATGCCATTTTTGACAATGACAACTTGACAAGCCGTGCGTGGAAGCGTGATAAGATAAACATTTGTTTATTTTTATTGAATTTATTCATATAATTACCCTATAGTTTTGCGCCGAATATGCAAATTAATATATTACAATAGTGAATTAGTGAATTGAGTGCATTACATTATAAATGACTCAATAATAATCAGTAAAGTGAACTAATGAACAATGTGAAATGGACATAATAAAAAATATTTGTAAAGTGATATTATGTAGCTGTTTCTGACTTTTCTGTAACATTTAATACATATAAAACAGAATATTTTTTACGTCATAGTGTTCGCAAATCTCCCGGTATGGAAAGATATAATCGTAAATATGTCGAACTCGTTAGTAGGTAAGTATTAAATTAATTCTGCGGTGCGACCGTAAGTATAAAATTCACACATCAACGTGTGTACAGATAAATTGTTTCGTTTGTAGTAGTAGTAAGTATACAATCTGAATCTATGAAGAGTCATACCATTGGTAAAACTCAAAAAAATAATAGGCTTACTAACAGGTCATTGTACTCTAAACAAACATCCATCCATAATAGGTATAACTGACAGCCCTCTATGCAGAGGCTGCATGGAGGCAGAAAAAACAGCAAAGCATGTGATACTGGAATGTCCGTGCGTTGCATCAACAAGAGAGGAGTACTTGGGTTCTCCAAGTACGCTGACGGATGCGTGTGGCTCACCCTCTGCATTGCTTCGCTTCCTCGACGAGTTGGGCTAGCTCGAGTGACAATGCAAAACCAGCCCGCAAAAGGGGAGATGGAAAAATGTCGATGCCTCCCGCACGTGCAAGGGGCCTTAAAGAGCCTAGGCGTGGAAAAATGCCCACAGAACCAGGAACCAGGTAGGGGTTTTTCCCCTCCCCCCCCCCTTTCACCTCAAAAACCGGGACTCCTTTTAAGATCCAACCCCATTTCTGTAACCATAGGGCTCAACAGGGTGGAGGCACAGGGTGGTAGCACCCCTCCCTCTCTCCCGCCCCTTAAATCGACGGTCCACATTGGAAATTTTTGCCTGTATATAGCTAAATGAAGGTAAATAAATAATGTTAAATCTAAGTATCTTACAGAGACTATGTTATTTAGTATATGGAAGGGATAATTAAAAAAATATATTTATGTAGCTTTTTATTACTGACATACTAATATGACACTGTGACTCACTTAATTTTCTTGTGACTAACTAGATCAAATTCGTAATAAAATACAAAGAGAGTAGAGAACATATGATTCTAAGCATGGCTTTCATAAAGTAGGTTACAAACTAGGAAATAATAGAGAATGGACCTTTCTCTTGATGTTTAACATTACGATAAAGATACGGTTCCTAACAAATCCTCTTAAAACAGTAGCCATATATTTCCTTTAAAATTAAAGTACTTCTTAAAAAAATTAAGATAATGCGACATATAAATAAAAATAAATTGTTTGAGGACAAATATGAAGGTTACGACTTACCTTTGACGATTAAAACACCATAATCACTTATTTAGAGACAAAAATGCGCTGTTTAAATGTTTTACGCTACACACGATGAAATCTATTTATTTTATGAAATACGCAATTCATTTAATAGCACAAACTAGCACAAAATCACACGATTCGAAAACGAAAACTATCGCCATCATTATTTTCACTAGAGAAGGGAACGTCTTAGTTTCAGAATCGAGAATCAATGTCAATATTTTATAATCAAGATGACTGTTGTTGTTGTTGATGTACTTGTTTGTCAAATCAAGGAGAATCAATAAAATTATATACTATCTAGAATACCAATGAATTGGCAAAGCCGTTCCGAAAATATAATTTAATTAAAGGTGGCCTCTTCTATTTTATTACACTGGCAGTTTGCTGAAAGAGCTGCCTTTAAATTTAGGTAGGTACGTACGGTAGGAAGGTTATTGGGAACATTAGGTATTAAAACATGAGCATTATGGAAATATAAACTTTATGCACGTGGCTTTAAGAAATTCGATTCGCGCGACAGTTTCAAATTTACGGTGTGCTTATTGGTATTTCATGACTTGAAATGAACCGCAAGCGGTGACTTAGAAAACTACACTTTTCATGTTTCGCTGACTCCCGCGATTAAGTATATAGGTCTCCAGAATGTAAAACGACTGCTGCAAATTAATAATAATAATGTAAATTATTTTTTTGGTACGATACGAATGAGATTCGAACTCACGACACGCCCACCCAACCCAGGCCTCAAGCACAGAATACATAAGAGTCAAACAGAATGGTATCTCACAGCGTCTCCCGCAAATTGGCGTCCCCGCACCTCTCCCCCGCACTTTGTGAGCTTTGACGGCTCCAAACCAGGGTTTAATTACTAGCCGCACGCAATACGCGACGTGTGTTGTCTTGAGAACTGTCAACCAATAGTAACCATCATGGTGAGAAGGTGCGCGTATAATAATTGTTTATCCACCCAATACTCTAAAGAACGTATATTTCATACATTTCCAAATGATGAAAACAGGTAAGCAAAGCAACAATATAATTTCACGTTATTACCCAGCAACCATCTTGATATATATACCCTTCTCGCTCTCTCGCATTGGCGGGAGATACACAAGAGCGAGATTGTAACATAATAATGTAGTAACATTACCGGATTGCTTATTAGCAATCCGGTAATGTTATTACCCACTAAGGCCGATATTACATTATCAAAGATATATGATCATATTTGTGGGACTCATAGAAATATGAACAACCTATGACAGTCTAAAAACATATGATTCATATTGTCTATGTTCATAGATATGGGCTCCTATTTGGCAGCATGCGTACAAATATGATCATATATTCTCGTTGTTGATAATTTGAATTCTTTTAGGTTGATAAAAATGGCGCCTTTTGAATGGAATATTGAATCCACAAAAATATTGATACCTCTGTACGAAGAAAATGAGTGTTTGTATAAAAACCGGGACAAAAGATTGGCGATAAAGTCAAATATTGTGCCGTGTGGTTCCCAGCCCCGGCAGAGTAGATGTCGTAGAAGGCGACTTAGGAAACACAAGCTAAACAAAGCTTAAAAACGTCAGTGAGACCTATCCAACCCGTCTGGCCAGCGTGGAGAGTGTAGGCCAAATCCTCTGACTACTCTGGCTAATATATGCTTTTGGTAGTACAGAGAGGGCCGTGCTCCTGCAGTGGAGACTAAAAAAGACCTGATGATGATGAATGACAAATATCGCAAAAGTATTAAGCGATACTACGGGCAAAGTTTGGCTTGTGTTGTGGCCGATGTTCGAATATATACGTCTTTTATTTTTCGTTCTTTTTCTTTACGTTTTTATCCTAAATTTTAAAGCAATTAACAAAATTGTATTCATGGCAACGGAAAACGCTGCTATGTTTGTATCCATCTTGATAATATGTATATATGACCGTATGTATATAGGTGTAATATAAAACAACATCCTATAAATATGATCATAGAATTTGACAGATATGAAATCATATAATAAATGAATTGAGTTGATTAAAGTGAAGAAGGGTTGGTTTTTTCACGTTACAAATTGTTTATGAATAATAAATAAATACAATTTCAATTAAATGACAAACTAAACCTATAAATAAAAATGGTTTTAATGGGCGGGCATTGTTCATATTTTGGAAAGCGTTATTTTAAAATCCGTTTCGAGATACAGAGGTATTGAACAGTTGTGGGTAATTTTTTTGCCAAAATAATCAATGGTTTTGAATATTTCTACAAACAAACATATGACCTTTGTTTGACCTTACCCCGCGGCTGTATCGGTTTAAGTTCCGAGTCTTTTATTAAAAAATACGATTCGCCTTTATGGTATTTATCCGTCACAGACAATAACGTCAAATGACACCATTTCCGCCAATCATAACTACGAAAAGAACTTTTCACCAATCATGGGAAACTGAATTCACTGAATGACACTGACACTGACAAAGACTATTATGACACTAGCGTGATTTCATTTTTTAAATATTTGTTATGCCACGGCTTTGCCTTTGAAATGATTTTTATAATAATTTATAAAAAAATTACTAAGCCGTAATATGACAAAATATTTAAATTAGGTTCTTGAAAAACGCTATATTTTGATATACAAAAATAAACATTAGGGGTTAAAAAAATGAACAATCCCTATTATTGATTTAGATAAGAAATCTAAAAGATCATGACCATGCGGCATGGTGCCAAGAACCCTCGCTGCGTGTCCTCTCTGAATAGCTATGCTAATTCGTTGAGAAAAGGAGCAGCCAGCCCACTTGTCACCAGCGGCGGTGATCAGGCGTGGAGTTAGGTATCTGTTTGACGAAATCCCTCACACTAGGGCCCCATGGTCCAAATGTTTCCACACCAACCGGCAGAAATATGTAATCTTCATTGATTTGAGAGACACACAGGTTTTTGCGTCACTTGGCAAGCTCAGCACCTTCGGCAGCCGATCCGGCCCTCGAGAGTGTACCCCTGAGATGAGAAGGTGATAGTGTATCAACACTATCAACGCATGTAGCATCCCACACCAGCGCTCTCCCACGTTCTCAGGGGATTAAACACATATTATCAGGCCTATTGCTATCATTATGAGCAACACCTCGAGGTTCGAGGGTGTTAGCGCTGGATTAAAAACAATCTCTGCTACATTTACTGAGTTACCTATATGTTTTTTAAATGATCACATTATTGTTCTTTGCAGAGGTTCTTTGTTTGGGCCACAATGACATAATCACATTGTGTGTCTTGTACTTGTGTCAACTTCTTAATATCTAGTATTATCTAAGTAGCCATGGTAGTCCGTACATCTCTATGGTGCTATACTCAGATACAGTACTCAGAGCTTGGAATGGAATGTACATATTATGCCATGTACTTTTCATGGGTTATTTTCGATGGTTATTGTTCTTTGTACCTTCGTATACCTACTATGTGGTTGCCAGGCAACAAAACAAAAACAGAAAGATACATTTTATGTTTCACTGAGCTCTGCACTTTGTACATATTGCAGAAATAAATGAAATGTTATCAATACCAGAAATAGCGACAGACATAGTCGAAAAATCATTAAAAGAATCAAGTGACAATACTTCACGTTCATTGTTTGTAGTCGGAAGTAAAGATTGTGTAAGTTTATCATTTTATGTTATACTGCATAAGGCTAGCGCCTAGCTAGAATCATCATTATGATCGATTGAGTGTTGTTCACACTTTCCGGGACACCTGCAGTTATGCTTCGTAAATCATTTTTATTGTCTCCCCTGTCCTGCCTGAGTGTCCCGCAAGTAAGTAAGCAAAATAGGCTTATAGTTTAGGGATTTTCAAGGCAAGAGTGAACAGGCATTTTTTGAGTCTGCGTGATACACCTTAGACCTCATCTTAGCTTCCCATCAGGCTAGATAGAGGTCAAACGCACTCAAATTTCTAATAAAAAAAAAATAAAAAAACTACCTGATGTTAAATCGAATATCGTTGATATAGTGATCGAGTTTCTTACCGGTCCTATAAAAAAACAATTTACTAACTCGATAGCCAAGAAATGGATTTAGATGCTCACTCTTTTATAGATGCTGGGAAAATCCTCCTGAAAGGTAATAATGTGAGAAGCAAGGGCATAAAGCTATTCAAATGCTAGATTGTCCAAGAAAACCTTTTTTACTTGCTTCACTCACTCGTTTAACTCTCAGGTTCAATTAATAGTTCGGTCGCCCCGAACTGTGAACCTGTGAACCCCTATCTCAGCAACTACTTGACCGATTTAGTTTATGTTCACATTTATAGATTTTATTGATTTACTCTACAATAGACACCACATTCATGAAGCTCTGATCAAAAAAATACCCGAGTTACATAAATAACAAAGGTCCGGGTTGTCAAAAGAAACTCAGAGAATTTTGCTTGTTTTAAATATACCTATCCTCCATCAGCTTCAATAAAAATTATTATTATTAATAACATGCTTATTATTTTTTTAGGGGAAATCAAGTCTTCTATATTCTTTTCTTGATAAAAATGATACACCGCGTGAAACATTGCTACTAGAATACTCATTTGGCAGAAAACTAAATCAAAAACAAAGCATCGAAAAAACCGTTTGCCATGTATGGGAGTATGGTGGTAAATTAGACTTATTGAAAAATGTTTTGAATTCAATACCACTAGAGGGTGTTTTTATTTACTGCATTATGGTTGATTTGAGCAAAATCAAATCAATGTGGACTACTTTAGAAATTTGTTTACAAACATATTCGGAAGTGGAAAAGATGTCAGATATAATAATAATTGGAGGCAAATATGATCTCTTCAAAAACTATGGTAAGGTTCTTTAAATATTGGAAAATTATTTATTATTTAAGTGCAAAGATAATAAAGTATTTAATTATGTAATTATGTTAGCACGCTGTTCGAAGTTGTATTCTAAGTGGAATTATACTATAGTAGGCGGTCGGGAGATCCTAGCCAGAATCACGTTACTCACGCCTTTTCTTCAAAATCATCACGAGACGTTCGTTTTACTGACCACCAGTGCTTGCCAATAATATCCTATCACAAATTAACTAGAGAACTACGATTATCCTATCTACGCTGGACATAGCCGAACGTCTCGTAACGTTTTTTTTTCGTTACGTTACGATATGACTGCCTGTCAACTCCTACAGCAAGCCGCTTTAAAAAGAAAGTGAATTATTTTAGATCTTCAACCAAGTGCTTAATATCACTTGGTTAAAGATCTAAGACTTCACGTCCACTTGTTTCCTCTTCGGCAGTGTCTCTCAAAGTGACGTTCACGTCCGTTATAACGGCCGCTAAACGGTGTATGTGTCATCCATCGTACTTAGTCGGCCATCATACCATACGCGGTCGCGTCATGTAAAAAGAACGCTGGAAAACAGTAGAAGGGGTGTGTTACTGTACTAGGCCTATTGTATTATTTTATTTTCACTCGCGGCTTGGTATAATTGGCTATTGGTAGGTATATTGAAAAATATTTTAGGTATAATATTCATTAAAAAGATCGATAAATAGCCTAATGCGCAGCTTGACCGCCAGCGTTCTTTTAACGTGACTCGACCTATACTTCTTCTGTTAATACTTGATTAGTAAAGGCCGATAGCGTTACATAAAATAAAAACTTTTTGTACATACAAGCTGACTTTTTAACCAGCAGTTTGGGGTTAGTTCAGATCATGATACTGAACTACTTTTTATAAAATAATTATTGAAAATTCGTTGTCGCATACAAAATTCGTTTAGCTGAGCGCTGATTTGTATGCTATATATGGCAAGATAAGGGTGTACTTTCTTATACAGACAAAAGTTTAACAGATTTTCGTTATTTAGAAAATTAAATGAAAGATTATCATATCATAGAATAATCAATATGTAGGTTACTCAGTATAAAGAATTTTTAATAATAGATTTTCGTTGCACAGAAAATCAATAATTAGAATGTTTGTTATGAATAATTTGAAATCATAGAATTTTATTACAAATAACATTTACTTTTGCGATGTTTCTAATATCAGAATATCAAATTAAATATTATTATTTTTAATAAGTTAATATAATATTTTTAACCTATAAGTTTGCCCTATTCTAGTAAAATGGACAAAACTTTCCCAGCAGCGTGTGTTGGTCGCAGTTCTAACCTAACTTAACCTATATTGTGGTAGCCATTTATAATGTATTCTAACTTATTATATGGTATTTAATTTGATTAAACAATGTTTTCACTTAATACTTCCTTAAATAATAATTTTCTGTACAATAAAATTCCATGATTATTTAAAGAAATATTCTACTGTTTGATTAGTTTGTTAAATGAAAATAGGAGATTCTAAAATTCATTGAACTGTGTTTCTATAAATTGTGTTTCATTTAAGTAAATAGTCTTTGAAAAAATAATATTTGAAATAAAAATATAAGAATTAAATATTCTATGAAAAATTTTCTGTGAATCGAAATTCTATGAAATTTCAGTCTGTGAAACAAGGGGCACCCGGCAAGACAGACACAACGAAATATTGTACAATCTGTATCATTGTACCTACCTTCCTATGAACTGATCGATTCATTGATTAATTGACAAAAGTTGGTCCAATTTGGGTGGTGGTTAAAAAGTCACATGTTTAATTTTCTATAATTTATTAAATTAAATAATTAAATTCTTAACCTTGTAACTTTGGGTTCCCAGATAATGAAATCAAGAGATTAATATGTACTACAATGCGAAGCGTGGCCCTTATTTTTAATGCCCATTTACTGTTTTATTCATCAAAGGATTCATATTTGATAAAACGAGGAAAAGATATGTTACAAAACATGGGATTTGGCAACTTATATCCATTTAAAGACAAATATACAAATTTTACGAAACCTTTAATGATAGCAAAAAGTGCAGACTCGTGGGAAAGTATTGGCGTTCCTGTGTCTACTATAGAGCAGGTTAGTTCTAGACTGCATTATTAGTCTGGTCTGGTCTCCCTAGTCTCAAAATATACATTCATGGTTACATTAACTCGCATAAAGCTGAAAATTGGTATGACAATTCACTGTTCAGGGCACCATTTTCCGCGGATCACGTCAATCGATCGATCCCACATGTGCAAAAATATTAGTTATGTCAAGTCAAAGGTCTAAAATATGGGTCTTTTGCATTGTTAAACCTAAAGGTAAGTTTTATTATACGATATTTTACTCAAAAAATTGTTGACTACATATATACTACTACCTTTAGGAATAATTGTTATTACAGTTTTTTTTTCTCAGAATTGCCATTTCTGAGATGTAGCAATTCAACGAGTTGAAAATATGACTTCTTCTATATTTCTTCTTCCATCTTGGCCTTCAGCCCCCACGGCATCTGGAGAGGTGCTTGGCTGCATCTGGAAAGGTGCTTGGTGGCCAAGCAGGCTGAGCGAGATCGAAGTTTTATGTGGGCGGGCTAGTTGTGCGAGGCCTTCTAATTAGTAGAGGCCGGCTAAAATGATGTCAGGCGCGAGATACCTAAAACAAACTCACCTGCTTCATGACCGAAACCAGATGGACCGCGAAGGTCCCGGCCAGTAGCACACAAATATAAATATATTAGAAATATATTTAAAATATTCTGTTTTATTATTAGGTTAAAATGCGCCATTTGTCTCGGATACCGCTGCAGCAAGAAGTTGTTGAGACTGATTTAGAACTCACATCAAAACCTCAACGGCATCAACAAGAACCCGTGCTGGATGCTAAAGCCTCTTTGAAGTACGAAGAACTAAGGAGCCTCCCTTCACTTGATATTTCTATAAACGATTATTTAGCTAGAATAATGTGATGAAATGTATTTCATGGTAATATACATTGTTGTTTTAGTTTCTTTTCCAAGTTCAACACATACATATACATTATAAATACTACATTTAGTGCTTTAATTCAGATTTTCAAACTAATAGTTTGCTTGTAAATTGCAAAGGAAGGCAGGGTACCCTTAATTCTAAAAAAAATTATTGTTTGTTTGTTTATCGTGTATGTAAGTGGCCAACTCTGGTGTCAAATTTTTCAAGCTGCCTAAAGGCATCTGACATAGCTTAACGACTGCCATACAATGATGACAGCCGGGATCAACGGCTTATACGTGCCTTCCGAAGAACGAGGGAGCTCAAGAAATTTTAATGCCACTTGTGGTCACCCATCCAAGTGCGGACCACGCCCGGTGCCGCTTTACTTGCGAAAGCGCTAGTAATGCGCACTCCCGCCGGGCCACTGAGCTGAGTAAAAAATTACTGCTCTAATGTTAAATATGTATATATGTATTTCGCAAATGCATCGAAACACTAAAGCGAAAAATAATCTTGCCGATACCTTAATGTCTTTTTAAGACTTGTCCAAATATGCCCTGAACTATGGTATAGACATTGACTTAGTACATAGTATCTCAATGGGTATAGACGAGAAGAATATCATCCTCACTTTAGGTCCAGGGAAAGTATTCTAAATACGACTTTTTGGAGTGATAAAAATATAAACCAATGTAAAATTTGAGATTTATAGTAGGTACTTCACAGTCTCTCAGCGGCACTGACGACGCGTCTCAAAGGCGCTAACCGAACGACCGACATAGCGAAACTAAAAGGGTTTATTGTCTAGACTTGGGAACTCTAAAAGAGGTAACTTTATTCGCAGAAAACATGGTAAATACATACAGTAGTGTTAATAAATAACCGACGTTATACAACAGAATTATATAGTTCAAAAACTACTACAGTTTATGAAACTCATCATCATCCCAGCGTATTCCCGGTTGCATCCTCAGCGGTAACGGTAACGCTTCAGAACCCGAGGTCCGTCCACTACAGTTTATGAAACAGGTCTGTTGTATAAAGTTGGGCGTTTTTTTTAATTTGGAACTTAATGATATAATAAAAGTTTTTAACATACCATGAGCATACATTAGATAGTATATAGTTCGCTGATTCGTAGTGAGCATCAAGATGTCGGGACCAAGTCCCCAATATAAAATGTATCACATTGAAGTTTTTGAACTACAAATGTACTATTTGTACCCTTAACAAGACATTTGTACCTTTAATTGTAAAAGAAGTAGGTACTAAAGACGTCATTAAAAATTTTCATGGTGTTTGTTTTTGGAATTGACAGGACGATTTCAATCTTATTGAGAACGTTTAACGCCATATTCTATTGAGAATGGTTTTAATCTCTATTTCTTTTTAACTGGAAAACGCCTCATTCACACTACACATAGTTTGAAAATAAGTGAAGAAAAATCTCGACTCTATTGAAGAGTCGATGAATGTACATCCCTAAAGTAGTTTTTTTTATTTTAGAATTATTTTACGGCCCTGGATGCAAGTCCTTTTTTGAGCTTATCTTCTATCTTTACTTTTGTTTCTTTTTTCCTAACAAGTTTCAATCAAAGGTTAGTGTAGGTATAGGTAGGGCCTTTGATTACTTCAAGATCAAGGGGGGCTTCTGGCGGGCGACAAATATATACGAATCCACTGGTTTTCAATAGTCGATTGAGTGGCGGGCGAAGTTATTGTACATTTTTTGCTCTTTGTATTGTTCCATTCCATGGGCAGACGGCGCATTGAGACGCCCATCCTAGACTACAGTACAGCTGCACTAGGTAGGACTGTTTACTGTATTCTATTTCACAAATTGTTTATGAGTATGAGCCTATAAAACACTAAACTACACCAATCACATTTTAAAGTCCACTAAAATCAATTTGCAAAATAATAAGCCTCAGAATATGATCATAATTTATATTCTGAGTTTAAATCAAACCCCTGAACTCGTAGAATTCCCGCTAAAAACTCCTCCATAAACTAAAGTCGATAACAAACAATATGCCGCGGCAATTAAACGACGGTACTAATGTCTTAGCAGTTACATTACGTTACAGTATACTTACTCTGATATATGCGTCATCAGGCCATTTTTCAAACGCATGTTTGTTTGTAATATTTGCGACCTGCGCCATACCTACCTATATATTTTACCGGAAATGTATATAATCCGAGTGGTCCTATGTATCGGAAATACCGAAAACCACATATCATTTATACGGCTGTACAATGTACAGCCTGTACCTACAGGCTGACTTTTTAACTACCAGTCAAATTTTTGGAGCAAGTTCGGTCCATGATACTGAACTTTCCTTTCCATAAAAACAATTAACGATAAACTTAAATAAAAATTCGCCTTCCCATACAAATCAACGCTCAGCCAAACGGATTTTGTGTGGAAGGACGAAAATTGTTTAATCCATTTTTAGTAACTTTTTTTATAGAAAGTAGTTCAGTATCATGGACTGAACTTGCTCCAAAAATTTGGCTGGTGTTTAAAGTCACCCTGTTTACAAATATGTACATACTTATATTATTATAAAATAAATAAATAAATATATAAGGACAAATCACACTGATTAAGCTAGCCCCAAACTAAGTTTTTAAACTTGTGTTATGGGATACTAACTCAACGATACTATATTTTATCATAAATACATATATAGATAAACACCCAAGACCCAGAACAATTTGAAAAAGGCCATTTTCCAACTTGCCCTGGCTGGGAATCGAACCCAGAACCTCCGGATTAGCGGTCTAGCGTGTTAACCATTACGCCACGGAGGTCGTCAAATAATAAGTTTGCACAAGTGTTTTTAATTATTTACATGTTAAATATCCCGTTTACTTCTTTGTTACTTTACGTTTTTTTGTATTCGAAGACGAGCATTCATAGCTCGAAGTGCATTCCGCGATGCAGTGTGTTCAGAATTCGTCGCCAGGCTTACTTGTAGACAGCGTCGGGCAAGCGCCATATCTCCTGTTGACTAAGATAATAATAGGTCAGTAGGTAAAATTTTCCTACCTTATAAAGTATTCTAATTTGTAATTATTACAATGAAACCTATAACCTGGGGGGTTACTCTATAAAATAATGCGATAGTCGTCCGATAGCGACGTCCTATTTATATGTCAAACTAAATTAGACTTTATCATTATGTATTAACGCTCAATGATGCTTGACACTGAAACGCGGACACGTAGGTAGTACGTTTTGCGTGCCGCTTTTGAAATAACCCTGCTGACAATTCTTATTCTAATGAATAATGTCTTGACTAATGTCAAGAACCTACTCGTAGGTATCGTCACAGTATAACTATTATAATAAGACAGTTATACCTACTGTGGTATCATTATTGAAGTTCGTTCAAATCACAGATTTTAGTACTTACTAATGCCACATGAAAAATGTTGAACCAGATGTCTGATCGTGTGTCGGCATCACTGGAATAGTACAATGCCTGCCTAAAACAAGGCAAAATTAGATCCCACTGGTTGCAGTACAAACAGCATAGACCAAGATTGTTAAATATCTCTGCTCCTGGCGTGGTCGTAGCCAGCAATCTCCTAAAACAAAGATTAAATACAAGTCCCGTTGTACCACATAGACATCGATCATAGAGACATAGAATCTATAACGGTGCTAACTGCAATCCCCAAATACTCGTGAGATTGATAATGTCAGTGCCGAATGATTTCATTTTTAAAGACGAAAGCCACCTTTTTTGAGGTGCCTTCTTAATGCACGAATTTATATATGTTCGCTCTATGTCCACACTGAGACTGATTTACTTGTATGTAATAATGACTGTTACTTGATGACAGTCAATGAACTACGCTCTTTAGCAGCTTGAAACATCTGACACCAGTTCTTCGATATGAAGATTTGCGCTCGCGCAAGCTTCATCATCATCATCATCCGAGCGTGTTTCAGGTTGCATCGTCAGTGGTTACGCTTCAGAGCCCGGGGTCCGCTACCTAACCTAGATGATTTGACGAGGTTATTGGTTTTTACACACAGCGACTGCCGTCTGACCTCCGCAACCCAAAGGGCGGACCAGAACCAATCCCAGGATAGCTTTAAACAAACGCTAGATGGCGTTCCGGACCCACAGCTTTGCGTGCCTTCCGAAGCACGGAATCATCTTTCTTTTCGGATAATCAGGTGATTCAAAGCCTGCAATATCCTAACCAGACTGGAAACCACTTTTCACAAAGTATGCTTCCTTGTGGGATTCGAACCCACGACCTCCGGATCACAAGGCAAACGCCTTGATAACTGGACCACGGAGGCAGTCCTTGCGCTCGCGCAAGCTTACCTATACATTAAAATGGTTAATGATAATTACCTGTAATACCGTAAAGCAATTTCTGGTTGGTCATTATAAAAGTTGTACGTAGCTATACTCGCAATAGCTTCCATGTTAGTTGGATCTTCTAGAGCAACCATTCTGTACTCTTTCACGGCAATGGTCGTGTTATCCAATTGATCGTGTATTCTAGCTTGCTCTATTATTAATGGCGTATAGTCATGAAAAACAGAAAGTCCTTGATTACAAACTTCTAAAGCCGACAACGGTTGGTTTATTCCAACATACATAGCGACTAGTCGTAAATAAATGGATATATGTTTGGTGTGTTTCAGAGCTTGGCGTAGACAATCCTCTGAGTTTCTGAACATCCCTAGTGCAGAGTAACATCGCGCTAACGAAAAATCCCACCACCAGTCCAAAGTTTCATTAGCTTTCTTAGCTTGAAAAGCCACTTCCATTGCCTTTAAGAGAACAAAAAAAGTTTAAAAAACACCAGATTATAAAATCAAAAGACAAAAACAATCAAGGAACGGCTAGCTCCATCTCTTGAAGTGGTAGGTATTTAATTAAATAGTATTTACCTTTCTGACGTCGCCTTCACAATAATAAGTGTATTCGAAAAGTGTCTTTGAGACTGAAACAAACAAATTGTCTTCTTTTTTCATAAATCTGAGAGACAGTGGCGCACCGGTAACCATAGCTAGTGGGGTTCCTCCAGCCAAAGCAGTAGCAGCTCTGGAAACCCGAGAGGCGGTGTGTAAGGCTGAGCGGGCGCTTCTTGCTCGAGTGGTACTTACACCACGAGATCTCAAGGTTGCAGTTGATGTAGCCCTTTTCTACAAAACATTAATGAACCAACAATCCATACAAATAAGAGAACATAAAATCTAAATTTCAATAGCAAACATTATTATTTGTAAATATCCTAAATATAACTCCTCGATCCCTATCTACGAGTCCAACTGGTTTCTCGAGCTATGTGAGTGGTATAACGAGGTTTAGCATCGCCACATTCGCTACACTCAATGAACTGACGTCGGTACACGTATCGGCTTTGGTCTGTGAGCGTGATGATGCACTTTCCAAGGTAGACCTTAATCACACGCTCTTGCAGCGTAACTGCTGGCTGGACGGACTCAGAACAGAACTTAAAAACGATTTCATTTCGAAAAAGTTACATAGATATTTATCTATCTAAAACTAAACCAAAATTTAAATTTAAAACTAAATTAAAAAATCCAAATTTAGTTTATGTGATCATACAATATACTCGTAGGTACATACTTATATTTTTAGATGGGAATTTCATTAATGTACTTAGTTTTCTTACATTTAGCTGCTGAGCTGTCTTTATTTCTCTCTGAAACGAGGTCCCGACCCTTGGAGTCTTATTCACAGATGTGGATGTCAAGTCATCCTGTTGAGGCATATATTCCACTTCTTCATATCCATTACTAGCTATCTTAGCTTGAATTGTCATTGCTCGCATTTGTATTAACTCCATCATGCGATCGCTACTTGTTTGAAGAGTTATAGCACATAATTTAAGACACTCGTCATACTGTTTTGTATTATAGAGATTGAGAATTCTGTAAGTTATATCCATGTTTTCAAATCTTTAGAACTATCCTAAGCTTTAATGTAATGTATAAAGAAATTGAACTCCTTTGTGTTTTTCGAGTAATACCTACAACGATGAGTTTGCCCATCTCGTTGCCATGCAACGGAGGTCGCTAAGCACATAGGCTACAAACTTTGCTTACAAACTAACAAAAAAAAGTCTAGGTAGGTATGTGAACTAACTTGTACCTAGAGATATATGACAATGAATGAAGCATAATAGTATTTTTGAATTAAGAAATAAAAAAAAATAAGATTGTGAACCAAGTAGTTTTTTTTCGCGTAAATGAAACAAATGTAAAAAATTTGTAAACTATTTAATCGTCTAATTAATTATGTTTATAACATAGATGCAATCATATATTTGTGTTTTAAATATTAATAAACGGGCAAGTGCGAGTCGGACTTGTACATGAAGGGTTCCCTACCTCCGTACAATGTTTTAAAACGCTAAAAAACATGTTTTTTGTATGACGACCCCCTTTAATTTTAACTTCTTTTTATTTTTAGTATTTGTTGTTATAGCGGCCATAGGAATACATATTCTGTGAAAATTTCAAGTATCTAGTTAATGCCATAATAAAGATCTAGTTAAAAACGCTGAAAAAAACAGGGTTTTTGTATGGCGACCCCCTTTAATATTCAACTATTTTTTATTTTTAGTTTTTTTTGTTATAGCGGCCACAGTAAAACATACTCGGTGAAAATTTCAGGTGTCTAGCTATTACGGTTAAAGAGATAAAGCCCTGTGACAGACGGACAGGCAGCGGAGTCTCTTGTTTGCACCCTTCGGGTACGGAACCCTAAAAAGTGACTTGTCCTATGGCAATAGTATTTATCCGACTACGGCGAAGCCAAAAGAGCGTTATGATTTTCGCCCTGTATTCTGCAGCGATATGTGTATGTATATGTTGGCTATGTGAATAAATTATGAATTCAAATATTAATTATCATACAGGGGGGTTACTCCATAAAAATAATGAATATTTTAAAACGTATGACGACCCCCTTTAATTTTTAACTTTTTCTTATTTTTAGTAAGTACTTAGTACTTTTGGGTACGGAACCCTAAAAAGTATCAAGTAGAGACTATTTCCTATGGATATACGCAGTTCGTTCATAATCATATGCATCATTAAATTTGTATAACGACAAGCGCCTCGCCATTGTTATTAAACAGTGTATAAATTCATCCCCTTTATCATCTGCATAATTTCTAATTATAATGTGCGGCAGATATCGTCAACCTTGAGGAGCGGGGGCCATAGCGGATGCATGTACGTGTCTGCACAGAAGACAACGACACTATTTTAACTAAGATCATTACCTGGGGCCCTATTTTTGAGTTACTGCTGTTGGAAATATAAAAGTAGCTTCTCCACGGCTGAAAATCTATCGCCGCGATCGCGATCATGTAGTATTTACGTCCTTTTCCGCGATGCTATCGCCGAATGAAAACACGAAATTCAAGTACTAATGATTTTAAAGAAATGTTTCTATAACTTATCCACCTATGAGGTACCCTACGAGAGATAGGTAAGGCCATCCTATCACTAAACCAGGGTGGTACCCTTATACTAAATACCCACCGTACTATTAGGGGTATGGCCAAGGGTACGGTGGGTGTGAAATGGTACCTATTAAAGTGTTCTGTTGATTGGATTTGGTTAAGCTTTACATGATAAGTGTAATATTGTGATATCATATTATTACCTAGGTATATATATACATCTTTTGAAATTAATTCAGTCATACAAACCCCTTCTGGAGAGTAGGCGACCAATGAGTTTCTTTCAGCTTTTCTTCTTTGGTAACTTTAGTAAAATAACAGAAAGTAATTAAACATTAGGTACCTGCACGTATCTAATGTATAGTATCTACAAACTAAACTTATTGGCGTGTCGGAAAGGCAACCTACTAAAAAATTAAATATTTTTTTAGTAGGTAAAAAAATATTTAATTCTTTAAATATGGACAGGGACGCGTGGAGGGAAATGGGAGACACCTTTGCCCAGCAGTGGGACGAAATAGGTTTATAAAAAAATATATATATTTACTTAGTTTTCCGCAATAACAATCTGACGACCCTTAAATTTCGTTTTGTTTTCTTTTGAACTGAAATGTTGACGACTTCTCCCTCCCCAGTATAAAAGGTTGTGAATTCGTAATATTTTTCATTCGTTATCAACATTTCAAATAAAACAATCTTGTTTTTACAATGCTTCTAAGATTTTTGTTGTTAATTTTGTGCGTTAGTCATATTCTAGCAGCAGAGTCCTGGAGAAAACCTGGTTGTCATCGTATTGGTTTGTATTTGCATTAACATTTGAGTGGCATATTATAGTAGGTCTAGGCTATTCTATACAATAAGGTGTTAAAGTATGGTATTTCAGTTCATGATGCTGAACAACTACAGGTATAAATTATACAAACTTAAGAACATAAAATATTAATATTTTGTTAATCGTATTTTATAATTATTATCACAAAACTTTTGTAGTGGCCTGCGTAGGTATCGTAGGTACAGTTAAGAGTTCGCTTAGTTTAATACTTACATTGACCCTTGTAACAGAGATATTTTCAATTCATGTAAAATGTTCCCCATCCTTCAGTTATACCAACTTGTCCCCCCCCCCCCTCTCCCCTTTCTCCGCCCCTTGGCCATTGTCTAGCGACGCTCTTGCTGATGGCTTATTTTTGTTTATCACTAGGTCACACTAGGAATATCAGCATACCAGACTGTGTCCAATTCAAGATAACAACGAATGCCTGCCGTGGTTTTTGTGAATCATGGTCCCTTCCGAGCATCATGTTAGGTTTCAAAAGACATCCAGTCACGTCATTGGGTCAATGCTGCAACATAATGGAATCCGAAGACGTGAGTTAAAGTTCATTAATTAATTTAGGTAAATATAAAAAACAGGGGGGTTACTCCGTTAAATAATACGATAGTCGTCCGATAGTGACGTTCTATTAATATGTCAAACAAAATAAGACTTTATAATTATGATGTTGCTTGACACTGAAACGCAGATACGCAGGAACGAACGTCTTGCGTAACGCTTTTAGAGTAACCCTACTGGACATTTACTCCATATAATTGTTATTAGATTACCAGTCCCATAGTGTTATACAGTTGGTTTTTGACATAGAAATAGGCGTCACTATCGGACGACTATTGTATTATTTCATGGAGTAACCCCCCAGTTATGATATGTACCTAGTAAGTAATAAGTACTTAAATGATTTATTAGAATCATCGAAATATAATTATTGTTCGTAGATTAGAATAATGTAAGTAATGTGTATACCAAATTCTTTAATAATAAATACGAAACCAGAAATATAATTGCAATTATAAAGAATATATAATATTAGGTCCTTACATATGAAATTGCCGATTTGCAATACTGGCAACTTTAAAATCAAATATCTTGCGTTTCATTAGAAATTCCAAATTCAAATTTATTTTGAAATAAAGCCAGAAAAATATTGTTTTAAAATTCGTATTTCATTTGTTTTAACATCATTTGTTTGAGTTTCAACATTGCTATAACAACAACTATGGACAAATTGAAAATTCGCGGTATTTACGAATACGAGTTCCACCGTGGCACCAGTGCTGCAGAAACGACTCGAAGAATTAACGACGTGTATGGACCAGGCACCGCTAACGAACGAACGGTGCGTTTTTGGTTTCAACGTTTCCGTTCTGGAAATTACGATTTACACAATGAGCCTCGTGGACGACCTGATACTCAAGTGAATGACGAAGAATTGAAGGCGATAGTGGAAGCGAATCCATCTCAAACCACTTCTGAAATAGCAGCAGCCTTCGGCGTAAGTGACAAAACGATACTTATCCACTTGCGCCAAATCGGAAAAATTAAAAAACTCGAAAAGTGGGTACCGCACGAATTGACTGAAGCAAACCAACAAACACGCGTTGCTTGCTGCGTTTCTTTGCTTAATCGCCACAATAATGAGGGGATTTTGAACCGTATCGTGACTTGTGATGAGAAATGGATCCTGTACGACAATCGGAAGCGATCATCACAATGGCTTGACCCTGGAGAACCGGCAAAACCTTGCCCTAAACGAAAACTGACCAAAAAGAAGATTCTGGTTAGTGTTTGGTGGACCAGTGCTGGTGTTATCCACTACAGCTTCTTGAGATCAGGCCAGACAATTACTGCAGACTTGTATTGCCAACAATTGCAAACAATGATGGAAAAGCTCGCCATTAAACAACCAAGACTGATGAATTGCTCTAGCCCACTGCTCCTTCAGGATAACGCTAGACCACACACTGCACATCAAACGATCGCCAAGTTAGAGGAGCTGTGACTGGAACCTCTGCGTCACCCACCATACTCTCCAGATCTTGCCCCAACCGATTACCACATTTTTCAAAATTTGGATAACTTTTTACAAGGAAAAAATTTCAAATCTGATGAGGCATTCAAAACCGCCTTCAAACAGTTCATAGACTCTCACTCCCAGGATTTTTTTTCCAAAGGTATCAATGATCTGCCTATAAAATGGCGGAAGTGTATCGATAACAACGGCGCATACTTCGATTGATTAAATAATAATTTCATTAAAAAAAACTTGTTTCACTTTTTTGATACTGAACGGCAATTTCATATGTAAGGACCTAATATATCTAGATTAACTAGGATACTCCATCATATATATGCTTATTAATCTTATAATGCTTTTTCCAGGTACCCGTGAAAGTGTTGTGTTTAGATGGCGAAAGAAAATTAATATTCAAATCGGCTGTTTCCTGCGCCTGCTATCATTGCCAAAAAGAATGATAAATCCTACTTTTATCATTGCCAAAAAGAATGATAAATCCTACTTTTAAAACTTAAAATGATATGTTTGGTGCGTAAATACTTAATTAATTGTATTACTTCTGGCAGCATTAAAATAGCAGCCTATTTTACACATGATAGTGTGATAAGTGTAACTTGCAATTATTAATAAGTATGTAAGTAAATTAATTTTACACACTTTGTGGTTTTAGTACTAACTAGTAGTTCGCCGCGAACTTAGACCTTGTGATTATAGTTCCCTAAGTAACACCTAGATGGCGCTATCCAAAGTTAGAACGCGCTATGGTTTCGTTTGCTACATAATCGCGGACATTTTTATCAATATTTCAAAAACTACTAAACCGATTTTAATGCCCAACGAACTTGAAAATTCTATTGATATTTCCTACATGGCTTCCAAATTTCACCATAATCAGACCACAGACGGTTCAGCAGTTATCGCGGTACAAACATACATACATACATACATATAGAGAATGGCATTAGCTTTTATGTTTATTTTATTGTGCAATAAAGATAAAATAAATAAAAATACATACATACGTACATACAATGTTTTTTTGCCCCCAACTCGATTTAGAGACCCTTTTTTGTGGTTTTGATACTAAATACGCATTGTAATGGTACGTATTTAACGTTCTTAATAAAGATACTTTACGAACCCTATTAACTAGTAGTTCGCTGCGAACTTAGACCTCGCGATTTTTATTAATATTTCAAAAACTACTGAACCGATTTTGATGCCCAACGAACTTGAAAATTCTATTGATATTTCCTACATGCCTATCAAATTTCATCAAAATCGGACCATAGGTTCGGCAGTTATAGCGAAACAAACATACATACATATAAACAATGTGTTTTCGCCCCAACTTGAATCGCTCGCTTTGCTCGCTCGGTCAAAAAGAAAAACGAACCCTATTACTTAGACTCCACTCTCCGTCTGTCTGTCTGTAACCAGGCTGTATCTCATGAACCGTGATAGCTAGACAGTTGAAATTTTCACAGATAATGTTTCACCGAAACCACAAACAGGGCAACATAAATAGTTGCCCTGTTTGTGGTTTCGGGTTAGAATAGGACCACTCCATCTCTTCCTGTAGATGTCGTAAGAGGCGACTAAAGGAAACCTACCTTAGTGCAACAAGTGGAACAAGTACCTGCGACTACCTTGGCGAGATACCTCAGCTGCTACGCACCTTGGACCTTGGACGTTTGGAAGACCATCTTCACGTGTCAACCTAGGGTTCCGCAGTGAATAAAACCCTCACGTGAAGTTTGGCGTTTTTCTCCAAATTCGAACCCCAGTTTCGTAACAATAGTTTAATAGGTAGGTAGGTACATACTTAATACTCAATAAGTACTATAATATTTAAAACTTCAAAATGATCTTCGCAAAAGTAAAAATAACCTACTCTTTTTTTTTTTCAATTTATGGCTTGACGCTACTGCGTATTTAGCCAGGAACAAGTGGGAAATTCTTTTTTCCTAACAAGTTACAATCAAAGGTTGGTCTTTGGTTAGGCCTTTGATTGCTTTATGGGAGCTTCTGGCGACAAATCTATACGAGTCCACTGGTTTTCATAGCCGATTGAGTGGCGGACGACGCCCGAAGACGCCCACACAGTCCGCGAAACAAATATCACTACAGCCGTACTATGACTGTCCACTTTAACTATTTCACATATTGTTCATGAGCATGAGCATTTATAACACCAAACAACACCAACTTCATATTATAAGGTCCACTAAAATCAATTTGCAAAATAATTTAAAGAAAACCCCAACCAAACACCTTGCCTTCCCGCCAAAACTCCGTACCTACTCTTGCTTGCTAGCGGATCTCTCTTCATAACACTGGTCCACTTTTTTTATAGTTTTTAGGGTTCCGTACAAAAAATGAAAAAACGGAACGCTTATAGGATCACTCGTGCGTCTGTCTGTCCGTCCGTCTGTCACAGCCAATTTGCTCCGAATCTACTGGACCGAATCTAGTAAAATTTGGTAGAATGTTGTAATTCTATGACCCAAACACATATGTACAAAGTAAATAAATATTTCTTTTAAATAAGGGTCATTTTCGAGGGACAAATTAGGAAATTTTAATAAAAGTTTTGCAAACATCACTGTGTCATATATCAAGGAAAGGGCTCGTTATGAGGATTTCAAATATATTTTTGTTATTATTGTAAAATAAATAGTTTTGATTTTATTCATGAAAGAAGACGAAAATTGACCATTCCCCCCCCCTCCCCTGATCCGCGAAACTACTGAGCCTAAAATTTTGAAAAAAATACAAAATGTAGTTCATTGCTAGTAGATTACAGGAAAACCTATAAGAATTAAATCAATTGTACGGAACCCTCTCCACGCGAGTTTAACTCGCACTTAGCCGGTTTATTTGGTACGTCGGACGGAACACGAAAAAAATTGTTTGTTTGGAGTACCTACTACTAGTTAGTACTAGTTGTATACTCTTGCACGATCACGATACAATATTTATAGGACATATTTTATGCTATTGTTGACAATGACACCACAACTCAATAATAAATCCAAAACAAAACAGGCCAAACACGGCTCAAAAATGTGGGTAGGTACGGAATATTACCTACAAACAAAACCGGTAAGCGCGCGCGGCGGGCAGTCCGGGACGAGTTTAATGACATCACAGCGATCGAGACTCGTACTCTCGGGCGTTTTTTGAACTGCTACATTATAATCACTGTATCTTCGTAATTTTTGGTCGGATTTGGATATTTTTTCACTGTATGTTATGGTTTTCTTCATGTTATCAATCTACATACTTAACAAAATACGTGACTGATTCTCTCGCGGGTCTACTGGATGAAACTTAAGAAATAAGTAGGTAGCACTTAATTACCTCTACTATGTTATCTAATTTTTTACATTTATTGTTTGTAAATATTTCAAGTCAAGTGTACTTGAACCAATAAAAAAAATGAGTTGATAACATTATGAATAATGATCATATTCATATGATGATATGACGGAGATAGATGCGTGCAGGGTTCATCTGGAATTCTGGAAACCCTGGCCTATTTTCTATTTCTCCCCAAATAATGTGTTAGATCGCTTCATACATTTTGGGCCCTCATTGTTGCACTACGTGTCGCAGCAAGTATTTTTACGTAATTTTGTAGGAAAAAATCCTTAGATTACAAAAAGATTTTTTAGATTTTATTGACGTTTGTACACTATATGAAAAAGTTTTTTACTTTTTCTACATTGGGAAATAGCAGTGACGCTATCTGGCAGCAATGGCAACACGATGGGTAATACATCTTTGACGGAGCGTTTTGTTCACTACAGTTGTTCACTGAAATATATTTTTTTTACATTACGATAAAAAGTGTATGGTATAAAATGTCATAAAAATATAATAAAAATAAATCAACAACTTTATATCTTGCATCATGCTTTTATGTAAAGTGATTTGCTGTCAAGAGGTTTGGTGACTGACAGTGAAACAAAACGCGATTGACAAATGAAATGAACGAACATGAATGATTCATATTGTATATGAAACTGCAGCTTTAACATAAGTTCAAACCAGTAGCGCCATCTGGTAGCAAGGTTTCGCAACACCAAAGGAATAAAAGAACTTAGACTTGAACTTGCGATCTCGGTTCAAATACGACCACGTTCTAAACAACTGAGCTATTATATGATTAGCCTCGCATGTCGAATTTTTCCACCATTTGATATTCCTATTATATAACACGCATTAAAAGTTAGGTCAGAACTTGTTGACTAGATAGCGTTTTATTGACTTTGTTTATCAAAATTCTGCTCTGTTCTAAGTTTCATAGGCATGGAATGATTATTGACATCTCGTTCGTTCAGTAAGTATGGCGGTATAAAAAATGGATTATCATATGGGAAATTATAAAAAGTCTAAGTATAGAAAACGTAAGGTTTTTGTAGTATTTTAATCGTAAAATATGTTTTTATAAAATATTATTAACAATTATAGTGCTATGCTTGTTTAAATTAATTTTAGGCCGCTGTTCACATTTTGCGACATGACACTGCAACAAAGAGGGCCTAAATGAGAACAGATTATTTGAAATTATTTTTGTCTTTTATAATAGGTAATTATTTTTGCCCGTGGTCCTACGGCATATTTTTCCGAATTCTACGGTAAAAAGCCCTAAACTGGCAATATTCCGCGGACAAAATCGCGTGAATTCGTGGCATGGCCGTCGCTGTCGCGCCAATTGTGAGTGAGCGTATGGTCGTATTCTCTAGTCATTTTAAATTGTACCTATTTTTTCTTTGAACGTTTATTTGGTTGTCTGTCAATGTCAGTGATTCTGATTTGTCATTGTCATACATTATATGTCAAATGTGGCGATCGTGAACACCAAATGAACACTGATAGTGAATTGCTTTTAAAAATGTGAATATAAATATTATTCCCGTACATTTTTAATTGATAAGCATAAGCTTAAACAAAATATTACTGTGCAGTGCAATAAATAAGGTCCCACATTAATAAAATTATATTCTAGAGATATATTAGCATGGCTGCTAAAAGTTCCGATTTACCTCAAATCTGATTTGCAATGTGCGCATTGGGTATATGTGTAATGTTTTCATTTTTGTAATCATTGCAAGAAAGCGATGGGGTGTTTTCAAAGTAAAAAAGACTCGTCGGATATTCATCCGAATGTCTTCCGAGTGGTAAACATTGACGAGAACGGCGGCGATCTTTGCTCGGGACAGCTTGAGATTACTGACTCTGATATTATCATGTACAGAGAGGGACGAGATCATATTATTTGGCCACTGCACTCGCTGAGGAGATATGGATTCGAAGGCGATCTTTTCAGTTTTGAATCAGGTATTTATTTTTCTAAAAGCTCGTAAATTATGATTTATTTATTTAATTTATTGCACAATAAAATTAATGTACAATAGGTATAATCTTAACGCTAGGCGCTGTCTACCAGAAAATACCTTTGGGACGTATAAGAGAAGGGGATACCATGAACCTACTTATTTTCTGCTTTGTTGTTGAATTAAATGTTTGTTTTTTGATTATTTGGCTAAAATTTACAATGTGGACCGTCGATTTAAGGGGCGGGAGGTTGTGGAGGTGTTGTCTATTATATAGTCAGGTTGACATAGAAAGTTATAGGCATATCCGAACTGGCCAACCCCAACTTGACGTAGTCTTGTCTGCCCTATACTTGAGTGTTTTTTTATAGTCGGAGGCATGGAGCGCAGCACTGGAGATGTTATGTTTCGAAATATCTGTCGAGAGAATTTGGCATGAACCCCTCCTGCCTCTCCCACCCCCCCTCCAAAAGATCCTATCGAAGACCTTCTATCACTCATAACTCGAAAACTATGCAACTCCGGCAGGAGGGATATGAAGGGGGGAATTTAAATTCTAACCTCAAAACTTTAACCTCAATTTCTCCATTACCATGGGGCTCCGCAGGGTGGGCATGGCACAGGGGGTTAACAATCCATGTCTAGCTATTATGGTTCAAGAGATAGAGCCCTGTGACAGACGGACAGACAGACAGGCAGATGGACAGACAGCAGAGTAACTAGTTTATAATGTAAATATTTTTTTGATTTAGTTTGAGTAGTCATTAGAACATAGTGATGCTTTCCAATCCACAATCCATTAAAAATTGACATATTACTACCAACCTCCATTTTTTTTTGGTACTTTAACCCTTTTTATGAAACATTTAAATCTCTTAAAAGGGTCAGTCAGTTCACACCGAGACGTGATGCGACGTAGCGTAGTACGCACTTTTGATAACTATTATAACAAAAGTTGTACTTGTATTACTGACTAGTTAAATGTAGTACAACCCATAACCCTTAAGTTTAATTAATATGAAAGCTACAGTAATATGTATATTTAAATAAAAATGCTTTTAGAACATTTTGTAAAAGGTTGTTATTAGACAATGGATCCAGATAGACACAGCCTCTGTATGAATTTGCGTGTCAATCTGACGTCAAATTGACTTTATTTAGTCGTTGTTAAATTTACTTCATCGTCACTTTTAGTTTAAGTCCATGTTGTCAATTCATTAGATCGGACATTGAGCTCTCTACTGTAAACTACCTAAATCTGTTGATTGGAGCCGTAGAAACTTGTCGATAGACATTGAAATGAGCTGAGTCGAAAAACATTGAAATGAGCAACTGCTGGACTGCCTCCGCGGTCCAGTGGTCAAGGCGTTTGCCTTGTGTTCCGGAGATCATGGGTTCAAATCCCACTAGGAAGCATACTTTGTTAAAAAGTTGTTTCCAGTCTGTTTAGGATATTGCAGGCTTGAATCACCTGATTATCCGAAAAGAAAGATGATTCCGTGCTTCGGAAGGCACGTAAAGCCGTTGGTCCCGAACGCCATCTAGCGTTTGTACCTATCCTGGGATTGGTTCTGGTCTACCCTTTGGGTTGCGGAGGTCAGACGGCAGTCGCTCTGTGTAAAAAACCAGTAACCTCGTCAAATCGCCTAAAGTCTGATTTTTTATTCCGTAGAATTTTGACAGCTGAAAATTTTGACATGTCAGAGATTACAAACCTTTTTCGCCGGGCACATATTTTTAATAAATTCCAGGTTTCAATAAAAGTCTGAACATCGAAGTCTGTTCATTTTATTTGTTAGTGAATGTGACCATTTCGCACGCTCCAAATCAAAAGGAGATTTACGGCGAGCGATATTTACGTCCCTTTTCATTACGACTATATTTATTTAATATTAGATTTTAAATAAATTCTACTAGCTTGCTACCGCAGCGAATAAAAAAAATACGAATTTAGTTTTATTTAAATTAGTAGTTAATTTTTTTACGAAAAAAAATTTTTTCAAATGCTTTGAAAAGGTTTATTTATACATGAATTAGTAGGGAGTGATGCCGGCTAAAGAAAAATAACCTGCTAACTTAAAATTATAACTTTGATAATTCAGTATTAAAAAATGTCAATACATTTTAAATATACCAGAAAGTTTAAAATTTATCTTTTTCAAGGTAAAACATAAAAATTTATCCCGAATTTAATTTTTTATTGCCTTTAAATGGGTTCCCTTTTTAGCTAGAGAGTTTTTTTAGTTGCAACACTTTTGAAATGTCAGAATTCTACGGAATAAAAAATCAGACTTTAGGTTAGGTAGCGGACCCCGGGCTCTGAAGCGTAACCGCTGACGATGCAACCGGGAACACGCTCGGATGATGAAGATATATATTTTTTGAAAACAGAGTCAATAATATTATGGAATGGAAAGTTTTCGCATAACTATGTCTATGAGTAATGCTGACGTATTATATTAATTCTACTTTTAGGACGGAGATGTGAAACAGGAGAAGGCATCTATGCATTTAGATGTCGAAGAGCATCAGTGATATTTCGTACCCTTCAACATCAAATACAACTACGAAATGTAATACATGACAGCATGCCGTATCCTGTATCCAGAATGAGTCCACCTCAAGCAAGACAGACCCTCCAGGCCAGTGTGATACATCGCTCTTCAGTGGATAGTGGACAGCCTGTGGCCAACCATGGGCAAATGCTGAACAACCACTTTTCTCACCATGTTTCACACCCTGAGCCTCGACCAGCCACTCAGTCACCAAGATCACCTTCTAGCGCAGATATCTTAGAAGTAATGCCACTATATCCACGTTCACAGACTAATAGTAATCATGTTACAAATGTATACCAAATGAGAGATTTTAAAAGAGAGCACAACAACAATAACCAAGCGGAGGCATCAAATCCACAGCATGTGTACAGTAATGACTTAACTAGAGATTTAGCCATTCTTAGAAACAATCTACGCCACGAAGCAGCTCTAAATACTATGAGAGATATAGAAGATGAAACCCTCTTCCTAGAAAGAAGATACATCAATGAAAATAAGGCAAACAAATCCTTGAACAATCCAATATCACCAACTTTGAGCAATTCAAGTGAACATTATGCACAACTTAATATTGACGAGCAAGAATCTGTGCGAGCTCAGGAAGCTTCAAGGCACTACATGAACATCTTACCAACCATACCAACTGATACCTTTAGTGAAGTAAACAAAACTGACACTGCACCTACTACTCCATTGACACCGAAACCTGTGGAGTATTGTAATTTAACTGTTGGTACAAAGGAAATAAATACATATGCAAATTTATCCCTGGGAGATATTGGTGAAAGTATTAAAAATGCTAAACACACATCGGAACATAACCAGAAGTTTTCAGAATCAGATACCTTCACATCTATGTCACCTGTAGAAGAATTGGAAGTCAATTATGCAGTTTTAGATATTGACGCTAACAAAGAGCAAGTAAAAGCTACTAGAGAATTAGTTTCCCCTGAATCACAGTCATACAACAGTTCACGAAATGAAAGCACGCCATCATGCTCATCACAGCCTCGGAGTCGCCTCATCTCACAAGGCAGTATGGAAAAGTCTACTTCAACAAATACAACGACCACAGCTCCATCTGCTGCCATCGGCTACACTACTATTGATTTTGACAAAACAGTTGCCCTCACTTCAGTTGCTGCTGATGCGGAGATGGATGACGGCCAAAGAAAAACACGACACAATTCTTGTAATGTTTTCTGTGGAAGCCCAAGTAGTGCTGATAAAAGTAAGAGCAGTAATAATTAAGCGTAATAACAAAGTTCTGAACAAAAGCAAAACTTATGAATTATTTTTATAAATGGTGCCAAAGATTTTTTTGAAGAATATGTTTGTATATCATAAATGTTAGTGTAAGGTATACGAAATATTTAAGGCACATACTGATTTAATGTGCTGAATATACCAGCCATATTCAGTCCATGAACTTGATTTCAGTTAAAGGTAAAATGTCAAGAAGCTTAAGGGCACGAAGTTATGCAGCTGCATTTAGCTTCACTTTCTGGCTCTAAACTTTTGAAACATCTTACTTCTGTAACAATGAATGTTATTTGATGTTGAATGCTCATTGTAACAGCATTTATTACAAATATGGAAACAAGACTACGCAGTGATGAAATACCTAAGCGTATACAGAAACATACACGTTTCTCCATTATCTTTTACTGACACAAGGGAGAATTTGAGGATTTTTAATCCTCTGTATGAGAGAATTTTGATATAAAGAGAATCAAATGGTTGCTAGGTTCCTAGCCACAGGGCTAGGTTGGTTACCTATGAAAGACATTCTCTATGTGAGAGCATAGATCTCCCCTGTCTCATTATCGGCTGTTTCGATGTTCCGAATTAGCTACCTAGGTACTTTTTTTTCAAATAGATTATGATATTTGTATTTGATGACTAAATAAGCCAAAGAGATTTGATGTTATTTATAAGCAGCTTTGTAGTTAGTACCTATTATATTGTTTTACAATGTTTACCTTATTTAAAATTCTAAGTTTAGAAGGATTGTATTGTTGTATTTGATTTAACTTGAAACAAATTATTGCAGTTTAAAAAGTTCTAATCAACAATCGAGTGTATGGCAGCTGTAATGTGCATATTGTGCAAATTCTGCTTAGAGATAGGTACTTGTTGTTTTTTTAGTTGCATAGACATGAATGTCATCCCCCTCTCTACCATCTAGACGTAATGTTTATCTTTAATGTAGTGAAATCCGTGGAACGATTGTTAAACTGGGGCGATCGAGATGCCCGCCCAGAAGTAGGTAACCCTACTTCTCGAACATGCTATAGTTCCCGGGAGACAACTTGAACACCGATTGATATGCCCTTCTCACTCTTGTGTATTCTCCCGCCAATGCGAGAGAGCAAGAAGGGCATATCAATCGGTGTTCAAGTTGTTTGCCGGGAAATATAATAGAATGGTAAAATTTCTAAGATTTTTAGGTTTTTCAATACCAAAGTTAGTAATGTATGAATATAGAATAAAATACAGCATGGACTGAAAATGTAATGTATGCCAAAATATACAAACTCCAAATATTTTATGGTTCTCACTAGCTAGTCTAATGAAGTTTGTCAAATGATTGGACAAAAGAAACTAGCTCACCTTTATGGTACAAACGTGCGCTTTTGCTTACAATTTGAAAAAAAAAACGCTTTGAAAAAAAAAAACAAAATACATGTTCTGACAAATCAAATAAGCCAAACACGAACCGGTTTTAGTCGTTCCATACAAAAGTACAGAAAATGCAATATTATTATAACAAGAAGCTGATCTGATGATGGTGCCGGAAGGTGGCTATAGGAACTCTGTAATAAAACGCCGCAACCCCATCAAGCTTATGTCATTCGTCTTCAATCAGAATAAAAGGTTGTACAAAAAAATATATTTTTCAAATAATTATTAGGTACATACCTACTTTAAATATTTATCCGACGTCCGTTCCGCAATTAGAGTAGTTGAAAATAGTGTTATTCACAAAGGGGCTACATTTGCACATTCCAATTATTTTTGTATGGCTTCATATGGTTTTTCGATTTTTTGTTATTTATTAGAGTTCTCCTCAGTTAGGGTTGCTAGTGCTAGCGGCGGATGAAAGAAGATCGCATGTTGCGGAGATGAGAATGTTGAGATGGATGTGTGGTGTAACGCGGAAAGACACGATTATAGAACAGTCATTCTAGCTTAAAAAATGCCAAAATTAATGTAGTCGTTTTTTCTATCAGGATATGTTCATTGAAGGCCCAAATTAAATTTTATCTACTCTCCCTCCCCCTCCCAGGTACGCGTCACCCCTCCCCGCGCATACGACAAATTATAAAAATATATGTCTATATCTTGGCAGATTTTGCGGAAACTAAAAGATATATTAGCTTTTGTATTTATAGAAGATTTATTGTAAATGAATTAAGGATCATTTTTGGTTCTTACATACTTTTCATGTAACGTGTACGGTTTTCCTTTAAGGCGGAGGTATAGGCAAATGACCTTGAAGTGGCGCCCTCATTTGAAATAAATTATTAACTCGTAAATATGGAGATAATTTCCATATTGCTCTACGTCATGCACTAGATAGTCCTTTAAATTATTTTATGAACCACCGTTGAAAGTATTTACATTAGTCCGTCTAGCTTTAAAACTTGCTTCCGCCAAAAGTGGCCACGGCAAGTTTTAAAGCTAGACGGATCACGAATAATAGTTTCAACGGCAGTTCATAAAATAATTTAAAGGGCTATCTGTGCATGACGAAGAGCAATATGGAAATTATTACCATATTTACGAGTTAACAATTTATTTCACACTTCAAGGCCATTTGCCTATATCTTCGCCTTAAACTGGTAAAAACTGCAATTTGGGAGTCTTTTGGGGGCGCGGGGGGTGACGCTCACCCGGGAGGGAGAGGGAGACTTTTTAAAAAAATAACTTGCTCTATCATGAACATATTCTGATAGTTCAAAGTACTCCATTAATTTTGCCTTTTTTTTAATTAAAATTATTAAACCAGTACAATTATTTAAATTCCGAATAAATAATATCTTCAAAATAGCATAACAACGTTAGATGACAGAGTTTCAAAATAAGTAATACCTCTTCTTTAAGAACATATTCTACTGTTTACTTAAGTTATCAACAGTTATACTTATCTTGGCGGTAAAGTAATTTTTTTTTTCAGCAAAATATACGACGAATGATAAAAAATTTGTATACAGGCTGACTTTTAAACCACCAGCCAAATTTTTGGAGCAAGTTCAGTCCATGATACTGAACTACTTTCTATAAAAAAAATTATTAAAAATCCATGAAAATTTTTCGTCCTCCCATAGAAAATCCGTTTGACTGAGCGCTGATTTGTATGAAAAGGCGATTTTTTATTTTAGTTTTTCGTTAATTGTTTTTATGGAAAGTAGTTCAGTATCATGGACTGAACTTGCTCCAAAAATTTGGCTGGTGGTTTAAAAGTCAGCCTGTATATCGTGGCAGATTGCGCGGAAACTATAAGTGATATTGCTTTTGTATATATGGAATCAAGGATTATTTCGTTCTTACACATTTTTCAGGTATTGTATACGGTTTTCTTTAAAACTGGTAAAAACCGCAATTCGGGGAGGGGGGAGGGGGTGATGCGTATCTGGGAGGGGGAGGGAGAGTAGATAAAAATTAATTCGGGCCTTCAATTAACATATCCTGATAAAAAAACGACTACATTAATTTTGCCAATTTTTCCATACATTGCGATCTAGAATGACTGAACTATTAGGAATGAGTATACATATAAGAGGAAGTGTGAAAATGGAAACTATAACAGAAAAATTAATAGTACTTGTACTAATATGTATGTGGTAATAGGCTAGGCTGGTATGGACATGTTCAGAGAAGGGAGGAAAGCCATATAAACAGGCAGGTTCTGAAAATGAAAGTAAAGGGACATGGAAACAGAGGAAAACCGAAGAAACGTTAGGGAATGTGTAAAGGAGGATATGAGTAGGAAAGGAGTGACGGACAAATTGACTGGAGATAGAGCAAAATAGAAGAAACTGACATGCTGTGCCGACCCCACAAAGGGAGTGGGATAAGGATAAGGCAGAAAAAGGGTTGCTAGTGCTACCAGGCCTGTGTCACTCCCCGTTTAGGTATCAAAAATATACCTACATGATTACTATGCGCGTAGCGGCCCCTCGTAGGGGTAAATTCAGTTATTCGAATCGGTTGTCCAGACTAATAAGAATGAAATTGGCCTGCAATCTAGGTCTAGGTATCTAAACGAAAAGGTGCTGAGTTTTGACGTGAGCTAAATTAAACCATATCGCTACATTTCTTTGAATTTTTTTTGTTGAGTCTGACTTCTGTACGTGGGTACTGGTTCTTATTCTGTGGTGCTACACACTTATTCGAGAAGGCATTAATCGGCACAGCCGACCGGTAAAATTGAATATATAACGTCTAACAAAATATACTGAAACTATTTTAAGGGTGAATTCAGTCTGTGATATTGAACAATTTTCCCTAAGGCACATGTCGAAATATGAAAAATAATTTTTGGCTTTTCATACAGACTCGGATCAGCTGATCGGTCAACTTGTATGGGAGGCCAAAAAATATTTTTCATATTTCGATATATGTTCCTTAGGGAAAGTTGTTCAGTATCATGGACTGTATCCACCCTTAAAATAGTTTCAGTATATTTTGTTAGTCCCTGTATATGAAGATGAATGTTCTTGGGAAAAGCCAATAAGCCGAACAAGCCGACCCAAGCAGGGTCAGCTTTGTTCGACAAATACTGCCGAACCCACAATACCGGCCCGAGTAAGTGTGTAGTAACCCTAAAAATCTTTTTATTACAGAAATTGATGTAAATATTTTTTACAGGCTAAATAAGACGATGTACAACTGACGTACCTATTACTACTGACGAACTAAGTACAAGTATATGTTATAATTTTATTATAAATATTTCTTTCCTATTTTAAATTTGACATAAATTGTCTAATAGGAAAAAATAATGAGTACGTACATATCAACGAAAATACCTTTTTTTAGGTTCTATCAGATATAGGAATAGTAATTTAAGTTTTGACAAATTATAGACGATCATAGACGACATAGACGACCCTCATTGACGTAGTCCTACCATGAGTCCTACTCTCACGAATCTTTCTCCTTTATTCGCAGTGTTACAGGAAGCTTACTTCGAACGCCTTACGTTGGTTCGTATCGGCGGCACTGTCGTACTGTATACTTCTTTCAGTTATAATTTACTTACGACCATAGAGTATGTTCACATAAAGGGGAAATTTTTAAAGCAAAGTGAGAACGTGAAGCTTTTCTTCGTACATTTGCGAAAAACTGCCACTTTTGGCAAATGTGCGAAGAAAAGCTTCACGTTCTCACTTTAAACTGTAAACAGTAGTTCATATAATAGTTTGAAGGGTTATCTAGGCCCTAGATAACCCTTCAAACTATTATATGACGATTTACGATATTATAATATGCTGTAGTGTGTGGCGCTATACTTCCTCGTACAAAGTCTTTGATTAGTGCTCGCCCATTGATCACGTGATTATTTAGGTTCACCCTTTGGTTATACGTGGTGATGTGTTAATTTAACACCCCCCCTCCCCCCAGACCAGATTAAGTGTATTTTTATACAAAGAATTTAAAATTTTCAAGATTAAATATCTACCTAAATACTTAATAAAACAAAAGCCTTCAAAAATATAAATAAATACTCTAATTGAAATAAATCGTTGCCTGGCAAAGGCGATAAAAGTCACGCACGCGCCGCTTTTTGAAATAGAAAACGCACGTTCAACGAAAAAAATACTATTACCCGCCCTCCCCTCCTTGTGGTATTTCGTTATTTTTACCCAACTCTCCTCCCCTCTTTGGGGCCTCACATGATTAATGGACGATCCCTTACGACCTTAACAAATTATTTTTAAATAAGTAACCAGGTATTGTTTTGATTTATTGTTTGTGCTAAGATCTAATTTCTATACGCAAAATGTACATCCATTTATAATGTAGGTAGGCTGAGAATGATAGACTGTGTTGCTTTGCATTTAGGTAGGTTCGTAAGTTTGACAAAAAATATAAATTAAGGACAATTTTGTTGGCTATAATTTAATAATACTTTCAAAGTTGCATATTACCTGTTATATCAATGTGTAGAATTAAGCGAGCATATTACCTTTAAGTTTTATTCAGTGTTCATATTATATGAGAGAAATAATAATGTTCTATGTTATTGTACGTAGGTACCTAAAATATAGTATAGTAAGTCTGATAATTACTATTAGCATCAATGTTTACTAAGAAACATAATTATGGAGTATAGGAATGTAGTTTTCGTCTCGTATACCTTAATTAAATAAAAATTTAAATGTATGCCAAAAGTATATTTTATCCTGCCGTGCAATGATAAATAAATGTTTTTTATCTATTTTGTGTCATTTTCTATAATATTTTCAATGTACCTACACGACGAACAGCTTATATTCGTATGTAAGCACTGCGAACTTTGCCACAATAACATTTAGTTCATAACAACACAGAGTAATATACCTATACTACGTACAAATAACAGGCAGGTACAATAGTGACAGAGTTCTAACCTAATTTATGATATTCAATGCAGCCTATATGCAGCCAATTGCTCATAGCCTTTAGTTTGCTTTGGTCATTTTCTTATCTATGCAAAAACCTGTACCACCTCAGATCATTTAATGATCGTCTACCACACATGTAGTATCACTAACTACAGTCATCAATGTTTACTATTGTTAATATCAGGCCTGTGTCACTCCCCGTTTACGTATCGAAAATGTACCTACATTATTACTATGCGCGCAGCGGCACCTCGGAGTGGTAAATTCAGTTATAGGAATCGTTTGTCGAGAGTAATAAGAATGAAATCTGCTTGCAATGGATGTCTAGGTATCTAAACAAAAAGGTGCTGAGTTCTGACGTGAGCTAAATTAAACCATATCGCTACGCTAACCACATTAAGTACATATTTCTTTGAATTTCTTTGCTGAGTGTGCTTGCCTAGGGCGCTCTCGACATTTAATCCGCCTATGCTGTTCAGATTCGAGTTATGTTATTGCAACCCGAAACGAAACGTCAACATAAACAAATAACATTATCGCGTGCGTTGTAATATATGTAGATCTGTATTTGAACTATACTATATTCTAGACCATATATTATACAAGCTTATCTTTTATTTAGTACCTACACATATTGGAGTGATCCAGCCCATCATAAATGTATATCAAAATACGAAAAAAAAAAACACTTACCATAGTAACTAGATCACGTGACTAGTTCGATTTGTATGGAAAGTGTTTTTTTTTTTCGAACGGAACACTAAAAACAAAACAAACAGACTCGGACCAAGGATCAAGAAATATATAAATAAGTAACTATGTGGCTTTTAAGGGTCGGCACCATGCAAACTGGGTTTGCGCGGGCAACAAGTTTGTACAGAAAGCGTTTGATTTAAGTCAAATAATGTATACATATAGATAGAGGAAGAGTTGGGACAGTAGACGAAAAAAAGGATTTTTTAAAATATTTTGTAGTTTTCCTAAAAACAAACATTGAATTTACCCAAAAACATGCAAAACGCACTTTGCGCGGGCAATAGTTATGGCTTAATTGATTGGCCGTTTTTCGCAAATGTGCGTAGTAAAGCTCAACGTTCTCACTCTAAACTGTAAACAGTAGTTCATAAAATACTTTGAAGGGTTATCTAGGGCTTGATAGTAGCAAAATTTTAAATGATGTCTCCGTTTACTTTGAAATGATTTATTTTAAATGGGGGCAGCACTGGACCCCGGAAAATTTTGGTACGACCTTAAGTAGAAAATAGCACTAAGAAAATTACATACCTAGTTATAGGTGAATAGTCTAGCCAGTAGACGAAAACCGTATTTTTTTAATTTTCATTCAGAAAAAGTCAGATAATTGTAAAGAAATATTTTAGAAAATCTTGCTACAAACTGGCTTGTTTTTCTGCGTAAAGAAATATTCGAATAAGGGATTGCATATGTTTTATAAAAATAAAGTGCCCCACGTTGGGCGCCAGTGTACCGTTCCCTGTAGAAGGTGGTAACAAGAAGATAGAAATAAAAGAGAATAGGCCAAATACTCAACATTTATTAATTTATTCTCTAGGGTCGCGAGCTCTATTTCGCACCGTAACGCTACTTGTAACGAGTCAAACCACACTGTCCTCGGTAGTGGTAGGCAGCAGCGCAGACGCTCCACGTAGTAAGTGACTTCAGTGGGGTTTCCTCGCGTGGCGGCGGAATGCAGCAAGGAAGGAAGACTGGCAGGCTACAGAGATGCTGTGCTCGGCAGAAGAGGCCGGCCGCAATAGCTGGTCTAGTAGATGATCCGCGGTGACGCCTGACCCAGACGGAAGAACCCTGGAATCCACCGATTCGGCCATTGAGAAGAAGTACTTTACGCAGCACTGTCAAGGCGACATCACTTTCCAAGCAAGCAGATGGAATGACTTTTTAAGACAATCAATAGTGATAATGATGAGGCAATTGAGTTTATCTAACCACAAGTATTTATTAAAAAGAAAACAATAATTTAATAGCTAATAGCCAATGAAATTGAGATGGGTAAGAAAGGTACCTACATGAAATGATGAAATCATGATCTAGCGTTGAAAACACCACTAACTAAATGATTTATACTTTAAATATCGGAGGCAAATCATAATTATGCAATTACTAACATTATTTTTGCGTTATTTACGCAATAATAGCAAATTTATAGAATTATTAAGTTTATTTTTTTCAATGTAGGGTAAACTAATAACATTCATCTAGACCTGCCTTAGGATTTGCCTCTTCGAAAAGAAAACAAATTGCAACACTCACCCGGTATCTTGGGGTAACACAAAATCACAATACTTTTAATATTTTCAATAAATAAGTTTAATTAAATTTTCAATTTCAAACCAACAGATGCTTAGCTAGTCAGTAATGACATGAAGTTAGTTGCATTGCCTCCCGCGGTTCACATCGTTCAGACGTTCATTCTTGACTGCACTTTAGAGCGCAGCCGCAGACCATTGTAACTGAGTTTTCTTAGAAGGTGAATCGAATAAAAATAAATATTGAGTAAGTTAGATTTAGTTTGTATATATTGTTTTAAGGTTGTACATAGTTAGTTATTAAGTTAAATATAATTTTAGTTAAAGTAGGATTAGTATGTAAGTAGATTTGTAACGAATACCGTTACAGCTGTTTTGAAATATTATTCTTAATATTTGCTTACAATGCAATCACGTAATAATAAAAAAAAAAAAAATTTAAAAATTGGATATTTTGCAACGTTTTTGACAGAATTCTCTGAAATGGCGGCCATGTTTCCTTCATACAAATTCAGTTGCCCGTCGGGCGTTCAGGAAGGAGGCAGTGTCGAATTTTTCAAAAAATCCATTTTCGAATTACGTAAAATTGCATTACAGTCTAAAATATTTTAATTAAAAACTATGTACATACTGCCAAATTATGTCATACTTTTGCTACACTATGGTACAGTTTTCACATTTTGTTGACGTTCAAGCAAAGATGTAATGCTATCGCAGCGTAACTGCGATGCACGCACATTTTTTTTTTAAATTTTATTGAAAATTAAGTCAATGAAAAAAATAATTTGGTTTGATTTGTTATTTATATTTTTTAAATGGCGATTAGGGTGAAAATTATACTAAATAAATTATGGAACTTTCTCGGATCGCGGAATCTAGATATTAACTGTTTTTGTAATAAAAGGTGCTGTTTAATTAGGGTTTTACAATTATTTTGAGGGGTGATTCAGTCTGAAATTTTGAACAACTTTTCCCCATGAATGTATATCAAAATACGAATTGACATTATGCGTAATATATCGAACCACAGGCTACACTAGATCTATACTTGGCTAGGCAGGAAGGCTATAGTAGGCTATTTATCTATACTAATATTTTAAAGAGGAAAGATTTGGTTGTTTGTTTGTTTGCATTGAATAGGCTCCGAAACTACTGGACCGATTTAAAAAAACCTTTCACCGTTGGAAAGCTACACTATCCCCGAGTGATATAGGCTGTGTGTACCACGGGGGAAGCTGGGGTGGACTGCTAGTATAGTATAATGATATTAAAATAACAGTCAAAAAACAAAAAAAAATCTGCATTTTCATACAAAATTGTGCAGCCGCCCGGGAAATTTGTATAGGAACCGATTTTTTGGTGTTTTTACTGTTTTTAGGGATTTGCTTGTCTCTCTGTCCGTAAGTCACAGCCAATTTGCTACGAAACTATTAGAATGATTTAGTTGAGATTTAGTACACTTATTTAACTTAGTGACCCAAAGATAGACGTATAACGTAAATAAATGAAATTTAAAAAAGGGGGCTACTTTTGGTGGGTAAATTAGACATTAAAAAAAGTTTTGTTAACAAAATCGTGGTACATATCAAATGAAAGAACTTTTTATGACAATTTTAAATATAATTTTTTTTTATTATTTCTTAGATCGGTATTCTTAAGTTATTTAAGAAAATGGGTGAAAATTGACCCCCCCTACTAAACTACTGGACCGATTCAGTTGAAATGTGGTGCCCATAATGTAAATTAAAAAAAATGGGGCCACTTATGGGGGATAAATAAGACATTAAATTAAATAAACGGGCAAGTGCAAGTCGGACTCGTACATGAAGGATTCCGTGCCTCCATACGATGTTTTAAAGCGCTGAAAAAACACGTTTTTTGTATGACGACCCCTTTAATTTTTAACTTTTTTTTATTTTTAGTATTTGTTATAGCGATGTCTAGCTATTACAGTTCAAGAGATAGAGCCCTGTGACAGATGAACAAACGGACAGACAGCGGAGTCTCAGTAATAGGGTCCCGTTTGCACCCTTTGGGTCCGGAACCCTAAAAAAAGGGTTTTTGTGAACTATATCGCGTAACATATCAAATGAAGCATTTTATGATAATATTAAATATATTTTTCTATATTTTTAGGTTGGTGTTTTTGAAGTTATTTTAGAAAATAAATAATAATCTCCGAAACCACTGAGCCCAAACTTTTGAAAAATATACAGTTAATAGTTCTTTACCTATAGATTACAGGAATACTTATTAGAAGATAAAAAATAAAAGGGTGCAATAATGCTTATTACCCCTTCATTAATCAACCAATTTTTTTAGCTGTTTATAGGAAAAGGTTTCTTTTTAGTGCTCTTTGTTGATTCGTTAAAAATATTGTACAAAATCAAACAGTCAAGTCATTGATTGAGCACATACAGCTGCTAATGCCCAATTACAGCTTTCTAGTACTAATAGTCTTTGAGTAAAACTGGGGACAGACAGACAAACAGACATGACGAAACTATAAGGGTTTCTTGTTTACTACGGAACCCTAAAAAGCTGCGTGAAACGAAACAGATTCTCTTTTCTAAGGGTTCTTTGTCATTTGCGCTTTAACAGATTTCAAAATACGTGTAATCAAAACCACTTGTGCAAATCCTCCGCACACGATAAATTCAAAAATTGATGATGAGTGACCCTGCTTTTACAGGTTAAGCAACTTCTAACGTGGTCACAGTTAGGATGGGTGACCGTGCTTTCAATCTTAATGTTGTCCAAGTCAAATGTTGAGATTCTTATAAATAAATTTCAGTATTCTCCACCTACAGAACTTGGCAGCTATTTAAATTTCAATTGTTTTGTCGGAATTTGCATTTTTACATTTATGTTTTTGATGGGATAAAATAAACATCCAAGAACCAGGACAAATTAAAAAAGGCCATTTACCAACTTGCCCTGGCTGGGAATTGAACCCAGAACCTCCGAGTGACGGACGGAGACACATCATTTAAAATTTTGGTACGGCCAGATCAGCACTAGAAATCCAAGTGCGCGTGTATAGGCTACCTTAGATACACACAAGATATCTTGTTAGAAAATAATGCGTGTTGGAGATCACAAGCGCTACACTTTCATTCGAGTCAACTCACTTGATGTGGAAAATTCTTAGTAGGTAGTCTGTGCAGAAAATTCACGAGTGTCGTGCGGTCGCGATCACTCTCACTATAACGTTTAAATTGTAATAGCTAAATACTTTTGTAAGAAGCCTAATGGCTCAAAAACAGAACGTAGTCAAAGTGTTTATAATATTTACATGTAAGTAATTATACCTAAATGTATGACTTTTGGCCACCAGCCAAATTTTTGCAGTCCATGATTCTGAACAGCTTTCCATTAAAACAATTCGCCTTCCCATACAAATCAGCGCTCAGCCATACGGATTTTGTATGGAAGGACGAAAACTTTTTTATCAATTTTCAATAAAGAAAGTAGTTCAGTATCATGGACTGAACTTGCTCTAAAAATTGGCTTGTGGTTAAGAAGTCACCGTGTATATAGGACGTCAAATAACTAATAAATAACCTACTTAATAATAAAAAAAATATTCTTAGTGTTCACAGATGATATAACAAATGCGGTGATTATAGAAAACATGTACGTCCCAGAGGTAGTGCAAAGTGGTTCAACGGATATTATTTTGGGCTGTCAGTTCTCCGTACCTGTGAATAATTATTCCGTGCATTGGCTTTTCAATGGCAACGAAGTAAACAGCAACAGGAGTTCCCCTAAAAGTGCCATAATCACCGATCCGCTAATCATACGTGAGTAGGTGGACTACTTCTATCAGAAATAATTTTCACGGCCGTACCTGAATTTTCCGGGGTCCAGTGCTGCCCCCATTTAAAATAAATCATTTCAAAGAAAACGGAGACACCATTAAAAATTTTGTAACTACCAATTCCTAGATACCCCTTCAAAGTATTTTATGAACTACTGTTTACAGTTTATAATGAAAACGTTAAGCTTTACTACGCACATTTGCCAATGGCCAGATTTTACGCTGTGTTCAAACATCCAGAAAACAAATTTGACTAGATTATATAAAAAAATTAAAACTTAGAAAGTACTTATATTGGTTAAGTTTTGGAGAAGAAATCAGGGGACTACGAATCGTGGATTTTCTGTTCTTTTTAACCGACTTCAAAAAAGTATGAGGTTATCAATTTGACTGTTTTTTTTTTGTTTTTTTTTAATTTATGTGTGTTACGCGATGTCTTCGCCAATTGTGAACCGATTTCGATGATTCTTTTCTGTTTGAAGGCCTTTACTATCAAGTTGGTCCCATTTTAATTTGGTGAAGATATGATGAAGAACTTTGGATAAATCGAAGAAACTCCTTAAAAAAATTGAAGTCGGTTAAAAATAGCTATTTTTCATTTCTCCAGGTCTTGGTGTTTCCTCTTAGTAGTAAAAAGTAATTTGTGTTTCATTATGAGGTTTCTGATGTGTTCCTTGGGAAAAGTTGTTCAGTATCATGGACTGAATTCTCCCTTAAAATAGTTTCAGTATATTTTGTTAGCGTTATATAGGTAGGTATACTTATTATAACCGGCAAGCTACGTGGGAAATAAATGTATAGTCATGCCGCCTCCGCCGGGGTCCGGCAGACGTGGTAGACCCAAGAAATGATGGCTTGACGTCGTCAAGGATGATATGCGTGCCATAGTCTTACAACCAAGGATGCTCAAGACCGTCCGAAGTGGAGAAGGAAAAGCCGGAAAGCGGACCCCGGGCGCAGCGTTGCAGTTGTGGATGCAACTGGGAATACGCTGAGATGAGAGACAGAGGTATTTATTATAGATGTCATTCCCCGGCACGTGTATCTGTATGTTTGTCTGTACGCGACAAACTGAGAAACTAGGTACTCAGCCGATTTTGATGCGGTTTGCTAACATGTAAAATCTTATAGCCGAGCTGAGAAGTTTAACTTACAGGTACTTATGTATATGTATAATCAAGGTATAATAGATACCTACCAGTACGAAATCGGGGCGGGTCGTTAACTAAAATGATACCGAAAAATTATCAAAAAATATTTATACATAGATCTTTAATTTATTCTAGGATCCAGAGAGAAGCAAAGTACATTAAATTTCCAACAGGTAAAACCCAGTATGAGCGGGAATTATACTTGCCAGCTGACTGGCGTCAATGTCAAGGTGCGGCAGACCAAACATATGTTTGTATTTGGTAATAACCGATACTTATTTAATTATTTAACATTTCTGGAGAAGCATGTGATGTGACACAGATTGCGCTTGCGCATTCTCAAATACAAGATACCTAAGTATAGTTTTAAAACCTAAAACCCGACTACGGAAAAATTCATACTGTAATATCTACCTACTTTTATCTAGTTAAGGTGAATACCAAGCAGAAGTAGCGCCCTCATTTAAAATAAATTATTAAGGCCGTACCTGAATTTTCCGGGGTCCAGTACTGCCCCCATTTAAAATAAATCATTTCAAAGAAAACGGAGACATCATTTAAAATAGTGCTACTACCAAGCCCTAGATAACCCTTCCAAAGTATTTTATGAACTACTTTTTAGGGTTCCGTACCCAAAGGGTGCAAACGGGACCATATTACTGAGACTCCGCTGTCTGTCCGTCTGTCTATCTGTCTGCCCGTCAGTCACAGGGCTCTATCTCTTGAACCGTAATAGCACTGGACCCCGGAAAATTCAGGTACGGCCTTAACTCGTAAATATGGTAAAAAATTCCATATTTCTCAATGTTAGGCACTAGATAGCCCTTTAATTATTTTATGAACTGTCGTTGAAACTATTATTGGTGATCCGTCTAGCTTTAAAAGTTTTAAAGCTAGACGGACTAATGTAAATACTTTCAACGGTGTTTCATAAAATATTTTAAAGGGCTATTTAGTGCCTAACATTGAGAAATATGCAAATTTTCACCACATTTACAAGTTAACAATTAATTTTAAATTAGGGCGCCATTTCAAGGTCATTTGCTTCTAAGTTCACCTTAATAAAATATATCTAAAAAAAAACTTATACCGTAGGTACCGTACGGACGGGGGGTATCAAATAAAACATTATACGAGTAAGCTGTTGCTCCCTGCTGTGCTGTGCTGCGATATATTTTATTTTTTAGTTTAATACTTTATGTCCTATAGAGGGCGCCACAGTGAATTTACAGTAAGGTCACATACTTAGCTATAACCAGCGAACAGCCAAGACAATTCCGACGATACCTCATTTGTCAAGAAAGGTATCATGAATATCTTTAAAGATTCAAGGAAAAGGATGAACTTACGTACATATGCATACATAGCGGCGAAACACATAATCCCCCTTTTGGCTTCGACGTAGTCGGGTAATAACTACGACGATATACAATGAATTGACTTTTGATTACGCACGTGTGTTTGATAACGACTTGTGGGGTTTGCGGGTCTTACGGGGTGATGCTTGAAATTACCGCCCAGAGCAATCTTTAGGCGGTGCTTCCACTGCACCGCGCACCGACGCGGAGCGCATGGCGGCAGATTTTAACATTGTACCTATGCAAGTATTTCAATTTGTATAGAAAACACGCGAAGGTGAAGGTGCAGAGGGTTTACCGCCTTAGTGACATAATGTGTCTCGTATATATTATTTGCAGGTCCAGAAAAGGACTTCACATTAAAAATTAAATATCCTAATATTAAACATAGGTCAGTCGATGTTCAATGCATCGCGTCAGGCTTATATCCTAAACCAGAAATAAATTTGCAACTCGATAAGTAAGTTATTAAAAACTAGGGAGAAAAACCTAAAGAGAGTTTTTGTGTATGTTGTAGCCAGATCTTAGAATTAATAATTTCATGACATAGATGACCATTTCATATAATTGATATTTTTCATGATATAGCCAGCTAAGGGTTGGAGAGAGCGACGGAACGCTGCAGCACGGCCGGTGCTGAAGAGTTCCGTCGCTCTCTCTCGCTCTAGCAAATGACGTTTCTGAGCTACAGAAAAGGATAGCATCATAGAGAAGTGCTGTTCATGCCGCATGTGTTCTAAATATAATAAAATTTGCCACTACATATATCTTCAGTGCATCGCCCAATATTATATTTGGGAATTGGTACACGTAAAACACTCCTCAGGATTTTTCTCCCTGTTAAATTTTTTTAACATACTCACATTAACTTATAAATTTATTTAAACAGCAGGCCCGTTCCAAAACAAGTGCAAAGGGTATGGTGGAAAGAGGATTCGTACACCGCAGAGGGTTCCGCGGAACTGCTCGATGTGGCGGAGGGCAAGCACGAGGTCACCTGTCGGCTGCATCTCCCGCAAGCCGACTACACAGTCATTATGAAGAAACTTGTGTACGTCGGTGAGTTACTCCAACGCTAGAAGGTTTCGTCATCATCATCAGGTCTTTTTTAGTCTCCACTGCAGGAGCACGACCCTCTCTGTACTATCAGAGTCATATATTAGCTACAGCAATCGGAGGATTTGGCCTATACTCTCCACTCCACGCTGGCCAGACAGGTTGGAAAATCTCACTGATGTTTATATGCTTTGTTTAGCTTGTGTTTCCTAAGTCGCCTTCTACAACATCCACGGTAAGACTTTGGAGTGATCTTAGCAACTCTGCCGGGAACCACACGGCCGTCTCCAAGTAAACCGGGAAGGTTTACCAGGAATCCGGTCAGGAAAGTATAGACACCCCTTTCTATCCATGTATTTTAAAATTACTGATTTGTTTAGATTAGATTTATCGTTACTTAATCTAATTAATTCATTTAATTTTGTTATGGATCAACTAAGGTACGTACCTACAGTAGGTATATACAGCGATCCAGCTAAGTTCAGGAGGGTTACTCCAAAAGCGGCACGACAGACGTACGTAGCTACGTGTCTGCGTTTCAGTGCCAAGCAACATTAAGCGTTACGAAATGATGATATAGGTACCTAGCCTAATTTGGTTTGACATTGAAATATGACGACCTTAGATCATGATGACACTATCGGGCGACTATAGTGTTAATTTATGGAGTAACAGTGCAGCTGCCTATTAGGCGCTAGTCGAGCGCTAGTGCAAAAGAAGCGGCAGTGAGCTGCAAACTTACAATTTGCATTCTGATCGCTTAAGAGTCTCCTTACCCCAGACAAAATCCGAGTTTCCCATACAAACGTAGTCAACGTTTTATTTTGAAACGACATGTCAGATTTCGGTAAAAATTTGTAACTATAAAGAAATTGCATATATCTAGGGTTATAATTGGTTTTCAAAGTCAAAATATGAGCTTGAAAGAAAATATAGTGTATTATGTCATTTTTGACCATCAGTATGGAAAAGGTTACCCTTATATTTTCTTTCAAGTTCATATTTTGATTGTGAAACCCAATTACAACCCTAGATATATGCAATTTCTTTAAAGGTACTTATTTTTACTGAAATCTGACATGTCGTTTCAAAATAAAACGTAGGTAGACTACGTTTGTATGGTAAGGTCTAGGGTAAGGAGGTTCTTAAATATAAACAGGGTGTCCACTGCTAATGTTCGAAAAAATTCCCTGACTTTCCCTGACAATTTTTTCAGAATTCCCTGACCAACTATATCATAAACTTTTAAACTTCTGTGGGAATTCTGTACCTCCAGTAATTGCTATGTACAAAGCTCGACGAGCTGGCGAGTCTTTAAAGAAATTATACATTGTTCTTATAAAGTTCGTATATTTCCCAACCATTTTGTTTATGTCCAGTCTTAACAGCGCCATTCACGGTGTGTAAACCACAAACACCGATGTCTATTAATGGAGTTTTTGAATTTTCCGTGGCGAGTTCAGTCTTTAACTTTTGAAGAAAGCTAAGATTCACGTTCGGTCCGTCCATTGAAACTTGCAACAACTTGTCTCGGTCTAGATTTGACAAACCCTCTAAAAATCCATCCAATATATTATTAGCAGTTGAATTCCCTAGAAAAATGCTTGTCCAATATCTGGTCTCAACTCTGTCGGTATTCTTGTTCCAAAATCTTATGACCATGTCTATTTGGCATTTTTGTGAAACTTTATTCAGTGATTCATCAAAAGAAATGACGTAAAATAGACAATCTTTAAGCTCTGTTTGCAAACATGATCTAAAATACGGAACAATTCCGTGATTAATCACATATGATGCTTTCGTTTTTGTCAATGAAAAATTTAAGGCTATTTTGCTGTCTGGAAACATTCTTTTAAAGGCAGCAGTGCTTCTGCCGCTGGAATTTAGTGACATTTTATCGAATACAATTCGCAAGGCCCAAAGTATCTCGGCGGACGTGACGTCATCACTATTGTATGCATGGTGTTGTATATTTCTTGGTTCTTCGGTTTTACCACTTTTGGTACTTTGAGGCAATTCTATGCTGACTGTTGTTGAAGTTGTAGTTTCAGATTTGGTAATCTTTTGCGAAAAGAAAGAAATGTCAGGTTGCCCTTTTTTTAACTCAATATTTTTAATATGTTTAGGTCCCTTGGCCTGTGAAACTAGAGCTTGTCTACCCATATTACTTAGTTTAAATGATTTGCAACATACTTTACAGTATGCTAATCCTGGTTTATCTGAGACATCATTTAACCAATCCGAAAATTCTGAACTGAGTTTAGGATCTAGCGCCATACTTTATTAAATGTACATTGTTTAGCACACATTTTTTAGCACTGTTGCCCGTTTACTATATTAAGTATATTAATAGCATTCACAGTGAACTGGTCACTAGTCTGCACTCTATAATCAAATCAATAAATAATTATTTAAAAAAATACAAATAAATAATGAAAAAAATGCTTCGATAGTCAAGATTAAGGGTCTTTCTAGAGCATAAATTAATTATATCCCTCATTTTACAATCACTGGGAAATTTTGGGAGACAAACAGTGTTTTAGGAGACAAAATCTCAATTTCTCCCTGACTTTCCAGGTGATCCCTCTATTTCACTGACTTTCCCTGACTGCTTTGAGCTTCCCTGACTTTTCCCTGACTTTCCAGAATGTGGACACCCTGATAAAATTTTCAACGTATTTTCGCGCTATTCGCGCTCGCGACTAAATAAGCACGATATTATCGCGACCAGCGTGTTACGACGCTACGTTGATAATAAAGCAACATTGAGCGCTATGAAACGATGATAAAGTCCAATTTGGTTTGACATTGGAATAGGAGGACACTATCGGACGATTGTCGTTTTATTTTATAGAGTAGGTAAATGCCCAGGGCCGCGACTGCGACTGCCTCCGCGGTCCAGTGGTCAAGGCGTCTGCCTTGTGATCGGGTCATGGGTTCAAATCCCACTGGGAAGCATACTTTGTGAAAAGTTGTTTTCAGTCTAGTTAGGATATTGCAGGCTTGAATCACCTGATTATCCGAAAAGGAAGATGAAGGCAGGCATGAAGGCAGGCCGTGCTTCGGAAGGCACGTAAAGCCGTTGGTCCCGAACGCCATCTAGCGTTTGTACCTATCCTAGGATTGGTTCTGGTCTGCCCTTTGGGTTGTGGAGGTCAGACGGCAGTCGCTCTGTGTAAAAACCAGTAACCTGGTCATATCACCTAGGTAAGGCGGTCCCCGGGCTCTGAAGCGTAACCGCTGACGATGCAAACGGAAATACGCTTGGATGATGATTGAAATAGGATGAAACTATCGGACGACTGGCGTTTTATTTTATAAAGTAAATGCTCAGGGCTTTGGCTGACTCTTGAGGAAGAGTTAATACCTATTTACCTAACCATATTTTTTCATTTTCAGGAAGTAAAATGTGCTGTGATTCAAATTTAGCCGCTTCGAGTAACTTTGTGATGATTGCTACAGTTTGTATTTGGGTCGCTTTTCTATATTAATGTACCAATGGGCCCGTGTCTTCTCCAATACGAACAGAGAACGGTTAAAAACAGCCTTATAAATAAACGAATAATGTAGGTATCTAAGTATAACGTCCAAAAAATATTTTAAAAGGATTTTCTATGACTGTTAATGTACCTATGTAAATGTATGTTTTCATATTAAATTATTTAACAATTGACAGTACTAAAACAATCTAAAATTTACTCCACTTTAATCTTACCAATCCAGGGAAATAAATAATCCGAACACGGAATAGGTACGTAACCTAGATAGGTTACGTAAATAGTAGATAGATATCTACTATCAGTAAATCCGACATACTGCATCGCCTCTCTCATAATTCACTTCTCTCTCTACCCAAAGGTTGACTGGAAGAGATTGCTACTTAAGCGATAAGTCCGCCTTTGTGTCATTTTTGTTTTTTTCTCTGTATTGTTGTATTTCCTTTCTTTATGGTGCAATAAAGAGTAATTGTATTGTATTGTATTGTAACCATTACTTCACTAAGGAGTTTTATTATAGACCAAGATCCCAGAGCGATCAGACATAACTTATTTTCACACGGACGTAACCTCAGGTTCTCAGTAGCGTCTCGTGTGCTTTGTAATACTTGCGTGGTTGTGAAGCTCGCCTTGTGACACCTAGGCAGGTACCAGGTGAGAAAGGTAACTAAAAATAAGAGTAACTTAACTTAAATTTGTATGGCAGATTTTTATATATATATAAAAAATATTATTCTGAAGTAGTATCCATAAGTGTCAGACACTTTTCATGGGCATTGTCAGACGCTTTAAAGCTGCACAAAAAATAAATGAACTTATTTTTACATGTCTGACTTTTAAATATGTTATTAATCTAACTATCACAAAGTTATATTTTATCAGTCAGACATATTGTAGTGACCAAACATCTCCTAAACTCAAAAATCATTCAGCCGGTAGTACGAGCGCAAGAGCAAAATGAGGTTATTTAACTTAAATTGGTATGGCTGATTTATATATATATATATATACGACGATGAGCGACAGAAAAGGATAGCAGCATAGTAAAGTGCTGTTCCGTGCTGATAGATGAGATCTGACCCTAACTCGGACCTCTACTAGTCCGTAATATGACGTAAGGAAGACCATATGATCTTATATATTGTGTGATACCACGTGATACGTTGATAATAAAATCATAAATACCTACAGGTGAACTGAAGGTATAAAAATCAAAATAAACAGTACTGTTATATTAATGTATTATTTAAGAGGTATAGTATCACATTTATTTGAAAGTTCACAGCAGCGTGCGCAGATGTAACGGCACCAGGACTGCGACAATCGACACCCACCAGCTAAGGTTTCTGCTACCAGAACCTGAAAAATAAATTAGCAATATAAGTATATTTATATACAACTGGAAGGGACATACCCGTAATAAATTGAACCACGGTCTGTACTAGATCATTATAGTATAATGAAATTCAAATAACAGCCAAAGAACCAAAAAAAAATTTCAACATTTTCATTCAAACAAATTGCCCGAGCGGCTGCACACAGCCGCTCGGGCAATTTGTATGGGAATGTTAATTTTTTTTTGTTTTTCGACTGTTATTTTAATTTCATTATACTATTGTGATCTAGTATAGCCCGTGATTTGATTTATTACGGGTATGTCCCTTCCACTTTGTATACATATTTCGCATTTGGATTATATAATTCGCTTTTTACATAACGGCTAGCTGTTTGCATAACAGCAACTAATATGGCACATGGCAAAAATTATATTAATTTCAGTTATTTAGAGATCGATAAGGCTTTGTCTACCTATTAGAAGATAAAGACGTGATTGTTTGTAGAATATTTAGTTATCTATAGATTATTGTCACTTTTTAGATATTATCGACAAAAGTGTAAACATAATTTCTTAGTTTTAATTTCTTTTTCATCCTTACTTCCTTACTAATATTATAAATGTGAAAGCGTGGATGTTTGTTACCTTTTCACGCAAAAACTACTTGACGAATCATCATGAAACTTTGTACACATATCCTGGGAGGTACTAGAAGTAACATAGGGTACCTTTTATCCCGGAAAAGTGTAATGTTCCCGTGGGATACGCGAGCGAAGCCGCGGGCAAAAGCTATCCTTACTTCCTTACTAATATTATAAATGTGAAAGCGTGGATGTTTGTTACCTTTTCACGCAAAAACTACTTGACGAATCATCATGAAACTTTGTACACATATCCTGGGAGGTACTAGAAGTAACATAGGGTACCTTTTATCCCGGAAAAGTGTAATGTTCCCGTGGGATACGCGAGCGAAGCCGCGGGCAAAAGCTAGTATAAAATAAATGTGAAAGCGTGGATGTTTGTTACCTTTTCACGCAAAAACTACTTGACGAATCATCATGAAACTTTGTACACATATCCTGGGAGGTACTAGAAGTAACATAGGGTACCTTTCATCCCGGAAAAATGTATTGTTCCCGTAGGATTTGGGATACGCGAGCAAAGCCGCGGGTAAAAGCTAGTAAAAATATATTTAGAATGAGTATGTACTTAGTATCTATTTTTTAACCCTTTAACCGCGAACGTCGGATTAATCCGACAAACATATTCGTGCCTATTTCGCGAGCGTCGGATTTATCCGACCAAAAACTATGGACATTCACGATTCCTCGCGCTGGGAGCACGACAACTGATATAAAGTCTCGCGGTGAAAGGGTTAATACTTTGAAATCACATTTATTTGTTATTTTGCATCACAAAATTATGACAATTTTGCCTTATTGTTATTATGACTAATACCATCACACACAAGTGTCAAAATTAAGAAGGAACTTAAAACCACAACAAGTGCGTTTCATTTCATGCAAATAAATAACATAAACTCTAATCGTAGACCCGCTACATTGACAAGTACAATACGTATTAAAAATAAGAAATTAAATATAAACGCGAAACGTCAGTCGAGCTGTTTTAAGAAACAGCTAGCCGATATGTAAAACCACGAATTTAATAATCCAACTACGACACATACACTTACACTAGCACGTCTTTATCCCAAATAGGGCAGACAGAGCATTTTGGGTCTTGCGGGTCAATTTTAGCATTATGGTGGGTGCGAAGGTGGAAAAGGGAATCAAAATAGTGATGGGTTGCTAGCTAGCTGGGCTAGCTGGCTGCATCGCCTATTGACATAATTCGCATGTTCACTATGTTATCAAGTAGACATTGTCCAGCCTGAAAATAAACGCTTCTCCACTAATTAGGATTATTTCAATGTGTGAGGGTAGATACTTATTATGACATTTTAATTGAGCAATTTTGATGTGGATTGGACTCGTTCGCGCTCTAATATTACTATTACTATTACTATATTACTATTACTATTACTATACTATACTATAATATTATAAATGTGAAAGCGTGGATGTTTGTTACCTTTTCACGCAAAAACTACTTGACGAATCATCATGAAACTTTGTACACATATCCTGGGAGGTACTAGAAGTAACATAGGGTACCTTTTATCCCGGAAAAGTGTAATGTTCCCGTGGGATACGCGAGCGAAGCCGCGGGCAAAAGCTATCCTTACTTCCTTACTAATATTATAAATGTGAAAGCGTGGATGTTTGTTACCTTTTCACGCAAAAACTACTTGACGAATCATCATGAAACTTTGTACACATATCCTGGGAGGTACTAGAAGTAACATAGGGTACCTTTTATCCCGGAAAAGTGTAATGTTCCCGTGGGATACGCGAGCGAAGCCGCGGGCAAAAGCTAGTATAAAATAAATGTGAAAGCGTGGATGTTTGTTACCTTTTCACGCAAAAACTACTTGACGAATCATCATGAAACTTTGTACACATATCCTGGGAGGTACTAGAAGTAACATAGGGTACCTTTCATCCCGGAAAAATGTATTGTTCCCGTAGGATTTGGGATACGCGAGCAAAGCCGCGGGTAAAAGCTAGTAAAAATATATTTAGAATGAGTATGTACTTAGTATCTATTTTTTAACCCTTTAACCGCGAACGTCGGATTAATCCGACAAACATATTCGTGCCTATTTCGCGAGCGTCGGATTTATCCGACCAAAAACTATGGACATTCACGATTCCTCGCGCTGGGAGCACGACAACTGATATAAAGTCTCGCGGTGAAAGGGTAAATACTTTGAAATCACATTTATTTGTTATTTTGCATCACAAAATTATGACAAGCTCTAATATTACTAATTGTGCGATCATTCCGAGTACTTTCATTGTAAGGTGTGGTACACGCGCAATATAATGAATGCCGACGTTCGCTGTGTCGCGCGTTCGTGTCATTTATACAGTAGTCAATCAACAGATTTGGGGCCATATTTTTGAAACGCGGTATTACTAAACGATCGATTTTATGTAGGTATGGAAAAGATCGTGATGAACGTTATAAAATATTAGTTTGGCTTTAAAATGTTTTTATTTGGTAAATATCGACAGAAATCAATTTGCCTTATTTTAAATAACGTATCACGTGTAATTAACGATATTTTTCTACGAGTTCAATTTATAACAATATTTGTATCTTCTGTGCGACTATGTGATTCGAGATGTCATCTCACGGATATTGGCACCTACTAAAAAGTATTTATTAACCTAATTCTCCTTTCAGTCTTTTCAAACAATAATATTATCATTGAATGATAGGAAGAGGTAGGAAGGCAGCCAGCTCTAGGTTCAGCATATAAGTATGTTCTTTTTCAGATTGGCCTGGGTCTTGGATGTGTTTGTTATAAAATATAGTATCATTGAGTTAGTATCCCATAAAACAAGTCTCGAACTTACTTTGTGGCTAGCCCAATCTGTGTAATTTGGCCGTATATATCTACGAATAATGATATATATTAAAATATATATATGAATAATTGTATATAAATACACTTTTTTACATAAATAATAGGTTATACAATGTAGATATGTAAATTTTAAAATAAATTCAATAAGTTTTTTAAACAATACTACTTATCACCATATCAATCTTTGGGAAAATTATTTGACATAAAAGTTGAGCTATATTTGAAAGTTATTTAAAATAGAAGTAGGTACATACGAGTTGTGTATTTTTTTCCAGTGCCCAAAATTTTACAACAAGTTCAGTCCTTAATAACTTTAACGATACAAATGCGAACTTCATATACTTACAACCGCGCGATCAAATAATATAATTTAGTTTGGGAGGTCGAAAAACTTTATCGTATTTCGCCAAATATTTTTTGCGGCATGTAATCAGTACCATGGACGGAATTTGTTGTAAACATTTGGGCGCTGAAATAAACTCTCTATATACGAAGCAGTGGCGTTAGAAAGAAAAGCACATATTTCTATTTGTTAATTGTTAACTGTACCTATTTAATATTATGTTCTAAATGAAGATTAGTATAGGCATAGTGTAGGTAAGTATATATACTTAATTTAAATATGTAGTCAATTTACTATAATAGTGTTACGAAACTGGGGTTCGAATTTGGAGAGAAACGCCAAACTTCGTATGAGGGATTTATTCACTACGGAACCCTAAGGTGACACTTGTCGCACTAAGGTAGGTTTCCTTCGCTTCGAAGTGATCGCTTTGATAGTTCGTATTGAACTGACTGGCGCACCCACGATTCGCTATTTATATGCGCCATCGAAAAGGTCCACACTAATCTCGAATATTCTACATAGTCGACGAATGTGTTTCGAAGCATCCAGGCGCCGGGTATGTGTGTGAGTGTAACTTGGTTAAGCAACTCTAGACTTATGACATATGGGCCAATTTGGCTTGCACCATTCTATCGTAGTATTCGTTCGCGAATATTGTTCGGAAAGTCTAGTTATCAGTCTATCCTGGCTCTGCCAGGATTCATCCTTACATTAGACAGATACTTAGATTACATACCTAAAAAGTTTCGTTATGTTATATTTTGTAGAACTTATACTCAAAAACTGAACATGAATATAATACACTATTGACGGAATGGGTGCCTGCAGGCTGGCGACGAAAAAGAGGCCGCCCTAGAACACGATAGGCAGACGCGCTACGGCTTACAAGAAGGACTGTAGAACTGTCGCCACTAACGGAGATGTATGGAAGGCTGGAGGGAAGGCCTTTGCCTAACAATGGGACACAATAGGCTAGTAAAAAAAATACAGTCGAGAAAGAAAAAATTGTTTAAGGTGAAGTCTATGCAAAAGTGGCTCCCTTAGCCTAATCGGTACAGTAGAGATGACGCCCAGATGACGCGGTGACATACTTTACGGTTACATACGTTGGTGACAAAGTGACTTGTATTTCATAATAAACAGTTTGACTTACGGTTGCTCTGCGGCGTTGGCAAGTTCTCGAGCTGCGTGATGTTGGCCGGGCTCAAGGCGGGCTCCGCCGTGGTCGGCGCCGCTCCTGGCGCGCCACACAACGCCACGTTAGTACACAGACACACAATCAGCCGCCATCATGCGACAGAACTCGACGTGTTAAATATAGGTACAGCACACGCTTGCTACTTTTCCTAAAAAGGTGATTTTCTACCTTTTTGATAGATGATGAAAACTAAACTTAAAAAAAAACAAAAACAACATAGTAATGACAAATTAAAACCCTTCGGCATCGTTTTTATAATAGGAGAAAAATTAAAAAAAAGGCCGATTTAGCTAATTATTGAGAGAAAAGTAACAAATGTGTCGTTTCTAAAGAACTGGTGTCGGAGCTTAATTGGTGCTTAGAAAAACGTCAAACAACAAATTTTATTGATTTTTAAACCGAGTTTCTCCGCTTTTTAACCGAGTTCGATTTTTTTTTAGTTGAAAGGGTATAGGTACATGCAAGTTGGTCCAATTGACACCAGGAGAAGATATTATGATGGAATCCTCGACAAATTGGAGGAAATGCTCAAATATTACATGCACACATTTAATGATTTTGATGTTTTTGTCAATAAATCTAGCGTTTGCATTCAGAAAATGAGTTTTGGTGAAGTGGAACTGAGAGGAAGACGAGAAAATGTAAACGCTTTTCTTTTTTTATAATTGTGACTGGTTGGGTGTTATGCAAAATGTTACTAAAGATTATGTCAGCGATAAAATACCCGATCTAACAGATATGGTGTTAAGCGTTAGTAATGAAAGTATCATTTATGTGTTATAAGGTGTAATGCATTCAAACAGTGCTTTTATAAAAAGGCCTTAATGTCAAAAATATTTGCTACAATAGGTAATATTTAGATTTGATTAAATAGTTGGATGGAGATTTTTGTGTAGGTGCCTGGTATGAAAGGTACTACGATAGGTCGTACCAGTTGAAATGACGAAAGGTAGAGCAAATTAAAGAATCTTGCATAAATATAATTATGCTTTGCTATATATGTACACGGTGACTGGTTAAATATGGCAAATATTACATTGTCGAGATATCGATTTCATGAATTCAGGTAGGACACTGCAGGAGCGCTATTTTTCATTCAGGGAGTCACATGTTGTAGCGTACAAATGTCAAAGAAACGTTGCATGAAGAATCAGTACCGTTTCACGCTGCTTTTTTCTTTCTGTTGAAATGTTTAGAAAACCATTGACAAATTTATGATATTTTCTGAGTAACACAATGTTACTTATCGCTGACACGACGGTTTCAAAAATACGATGCAATGCGTCGGAACGCGAGTGGTGAGTTGGAAAACTACACGTTGTGTTTTGCTGAGTTCCTAAATCAAAAATAGCACTCCAGGTTATCTTTACAAGCTTTTACTTAGCTTGCCATGTTTGTTGTTGTATATTTGTTTGGGTCAAATCTTGCAAGTTAAAATTTGAGCCACTTCTCGGTTCCGATTCAGATGAGATTTTGTATACTAATGTAAATCAGATGAGAATGCAATATTTTGATAACAAGAAGCTGATCTGATCATGGAGCCGGAAGGTGACTATAGGAACCTTATAAGACGACGGAACCCCATGGAGTTTGGGCTTATTGTTCTTGGGTTTGATTAGTACAATAAACCGCCTTCATGCTAAAAGCTTGTACGAAAAAATGATATTTTTTCGAAAAACTTATTCAAGTGAAACATCTGTTAAGGTGGAGGTATAGGCAAATGACCTTGAAGTGGCGCCCTCATTTGAAATAAATTATTAACTCGTAAATATGGAGATAATTTCCATATTGCTCTTCGTCATGCACTAGATAGCCCTTTAAATTATTTTATGAACCACCGTTGAAAGTATTTACATTAGTCCGTCTAGCTTTAAAACTTGCTTCCGCCAAAAGTGGCCACGGCAAGTTTTAAAGCTAGACGGATCACCAATAATAGTTTCAACGGTAGTTCATAAAATAATTTAAAGGGCTATCTAGTGCATGACGAAGAGCAATATGGAAATTATTACCATATTTACGAGTTAACAATTTATTTCACACTTCAAGGCCATTTGCCTATATCTTCGCCTTAATATGCCAGCTAGTAGCAGAACTTTTAGTATAAATAGGAGGCCACAGCTGAGTGCATCGAGCGGTGTGATCAACTTAACGTTATACGCTAGTAGCCTGATATTGTTCGCTAGTCAATGTCAATAAGGAACTTTCTGAGAGATAATAAAAAAGGAGTTTCAAAAGTCTGATTCTCATACTTTTCTCATATTAATAAAAATTAACAAACGTTTGCTAAACTTATTTAGTTAAAATATGTTGTCTCTAGGGTTGCGAACTTACTGGGCAGGACATTGCACCTGGCTAGAAGGAACGATGGAAGGTGGAGTAAGGCTGTCACCGAGTGTTACCCCAGAAATGGAAAACGGAGTGTTGGGCGTCCGGCGGCTAAGTGGGTCGATGATATCAAACGGATTGCTTGAAAGAAGTCGATCGCTATAGCTAGAGATAGGATTCAATGGCGCAGACAAAAGGAGGCTTATGCCCAGCAGTGGGTCGTTGACAGCTGACAACTTAGGCTGACAATGATGATAATGTTTTGTCTCTATCACTCTTTTCTATATTTGGCATAGTAAGAACGAAACCAAACATATTTTAACTAAAATAGCAGCAAACTTTATTTATTTTTTTATGAATAAGCGGGTAGAAAGGGTACTCGTCTCACATGCATGTCACATGCTTAATGGCATAAACAACAGGATCTACTATGTTACTACTCTGGATGTCATAAGAGGCGACTAAAGGGCTAAGCACATACATTTCCAGTGCCAAATAGTTTTAATAGATTTGTCATTTTTCCATCCTGCTTCGCATGGTTGTCTTCATCATCATCAGGTCTTTATTGTCTCCACTGCAGGAGCACCATATCTCTCTGTTCTACCAGAGCCATATATTAGCGAAAACAGTCAGAGGTACCCTACACTCTACACGCTGGCCAGACAGGTTGGGGAGGTTTCATTGATGTTTATAAGCTTTGTTTAGCTTGCGTTTCTTAAGTAGCCTTCTACGACATCCACTGGAAGACTTGGAGTGGTCCATTCTACTCTGCCGGTGACCACGCAACCTGGGATTCGAAATAGCACAGCTAAGGATGCGACTAGGAACGCGCTGCGATAAGGAGGGGATGCGGAGTATCAAGGCATAAAAAACAGTAATAGTATTACATACAGAACGGAATCTCTTAAGGTCCCGCGCATAATGCGTCCCCGTTCCGTGTCCCCGCACCTCTCCCCCGTTCTCGAACACACACGCATTGACGTGTGCACGGCGGCAAGAACGGGGACGCATATTGCGCTACCTTAGGTGATTCCGTTCTGTATGTAATACTCTTACTGTGTTCTGTGATCAAGGAGAAACACCCACATCAGCGGCAGCCTTCATGTCAGTGACATAGCAGACAAACTGCAAGAGAGTGACCACCGTGTACGGTCATGTCTAGCGGAAACTGGCATGTTACGTGGGAAACAAATGTATGTATGTATAGCCATGCCGCCTCCGCCGAGGCTCGGCAGACGCGGTAGACCCAAGAAATGCTGGCTTGACGTCGTCAGGGATGATGCGTGCCAATGGTCTTACAACCAAGGATGCTTAAGACCGTGCGAAGTGGAGAAGGAAAAGCCGGAAAGCGGACCCCGGGCTTCACAGCATTACAGTTGAGGATGCAATTGTAGATGAGAGAGAGAGAGAGAGGCTACATAGCAATTGATTTTTCAGAGCTTTCGTAACACAAGGCAAAAATGTTTTTTTTTATTCTCATGCCTGACAAGTACATTATGTATTTAACCAAATATGTTATTATATACAAAATAGTGTTGAATTATGTGTAATGAAATATAATGGTTAAAAAAATATAGAAATTGTTGGTTTACTTTGCCATATTTCTAAGTAAATAAAATAACTTAAGAGCGAGAAACGAACGATTTGGTTTTCTTGGGTTTTTCGAATTCTATAGTTCAGAAGCATAAGTTTTATGACATCTGAACCAACTTGGTAAATAAAAGTTGTTATTGTCCTTTAAATACTTTTGCCAAAACCTGTATAATTAATAACCATCGTTTATGAATCTTATCGCCATGGTATACGGTTGATTTTTTAACTTACCTGTACCATACGTCTCAAAGTCGACGAACGGCAAATGCGTTATATTGTGATCTACGTAGAAGAGCTCGCACTTCACCTCCACATCCTCCAGCTCCGCCTTGGTGACAGTTGCGTTTACCGACACGTTGAACAATTCCTCGCTCGATTTTCTCACATACTGGATTACACCATTCACTGGTCTCCTAAAACAATCGACATCAGTCAGTAAATAGAAATAGTGAACGTCATATAATCGTGCTGCTGCTTATCTTCTCACGTAGATCATAGAAGCCCTATTACTGAGACTCCGCTGTCTGTCCGTCTGTTCGTCCGTCTGTCCCGGGCTTTATCTCTAGAATCTTATGCTAGACACTTGAAATTTTCACCGATTATGTAACAGTGGCAAATACAAAAAGTAAGATAAAGTTAAAAATTAAAGGGGGCTTAAGCGTGTCGTCATACGAGAAAAGTGTTTTTTTCAGCGTATCTAACACGCTTTTCACTTAACGGATTAGCATTGCTTTTCAGGGAGTCTTGCCGCATGGGCAGGATGACATTGTTTTTATTTCGTTTTAATAAGGTCAATTTATTTTATAGTTTAGTTTAATTAAGCTTTTATTTAATGTAATTAAATTGTATTTATTTATTTTCTTGATTCATAAATACATTTGTTACGCTGTAAAAAAAAATTGAATTTCTTACCCATTGGCGCTGAGAACGAGCTCGGGCTGTGGCGTGACGTCATCTGCGTAGCACTCCAGCAACAGGTCGTCTTCGGTGTCCGCGTCGGCGCCGTCCTCCACCACCGAGATGTTGAGTTGCGGGCCCGTGCCGTTGGCTGCAAACGTAAGCACAGACGTTGTTTAGTGGCGGCGATGGTCCTCATTAGGCTTGATAGTACGTCATAGTGGCGCGGCGTGGGGTTTCGCCGCCCCGGGCCTACCGGAATTGCTCACACACCACCCGCTACCAGCCGCCCCATTGTGACCTTTAATTTAATTTGATATATTGCCGCCCTATTATTCATATTTAGGTGAGGGGGGAGTGCTAATAAGATTCTTTAAATTTGCCGCCCCCCCCCCCTTTTAAAGGCACCCGGGGCCATGACCCCCCGGCTATTTCGTTGATATTTCTTTGAATTTCTTTGCTGATTGAGACTTCTGTACGTTAGTATTATTTATTCTGTGATAGAACTTAATAAGGGTATTTCATACAGAATGGAATCTCCTAAGGTCCCGCGCAATATGCGTCCCCGTTCCCCCAAATCCGCACCACTCCCCCGTTCTCGCCTTGTCGAACACACACGCATTGACGTGTGCACGGATGTATAGTTTCGTTTGTAGTAGTGTAGGTATAAATGATACTCCGCTTCTATGAAGTTTCCTACCTGTAACTACGTCTAGCGGACGCTCGCGCCGCCACAGGCAGCCGCGCGTGAATACGCGCGAGGCCCCGCGCGTGGCCTCCGCGAATACGCGTCGGTCCCCGTCGCGAAGACCGGATTACGGAGTACGGAGTGCCAGCTAGTTCGTACATTTACAGTCGTGTCGGTGGAGAATTTAATATATTACTATATATAAATACGTATGGCAGTTGGTCGTCTGATTATAATTATCTGCTCTATAGTCTATACTGAACAAATCTGAGCCGCTGGTGGACACCGCGCGGGCGTCCGCGTAACGCAGTTTCAAGCCTTACGGTATAATAATATCATCATCAGGTCTTTTTAGTCTCCACTGCAGGAGCACGACCCTCTGTACTAATAGAGGCATACTTAGCTAGACCAGGAGAGGTCGCCTTCTACGACATCCACGGGAAGACTTGGAGTGGTCCTATTCTACTTTTCCGGAAACCACACGGCATATCGGTATAAAATATAAAACATATATTTTAACAACACGAAGATAATAATCTTGTTACTATATGTTATAAACGGCTAACTCACGTCAAAAGTCAGCTACTGGCCGACATGTTTCGATCTAATCCGGAGGTCTTCCTCAGGGAGAATGTGATTCGCGTCGCCCACACGAAGACGTCCAGAGCCACACTCGCATAGCATATAGTAATGTCTGTGTCTCATGTTAGTTTAACCCAAATAATACTAATCTTCATTACGAATAAATAATAATACATCAATATTATTTCGCCTGTTTCTTAAAGGGGTAGGCAGAGGGTATTGCCCTCCACTTGCTACAATCCTGACAATGTGATAATACAAACAAGAAATCTATTTTAATTAATGACTTCAACTGTAACTACAGCAGTTTGTGTGTTCTTTTGCTATTGGCAGCATGTTTTCACGCACTGTCGGTAATAATAAACATAATGTAAATATTTATCTACCAACCACTCATGCTGTTAAATATAAAACGAACGCAATATTTTCTTTCAAATTAAAAATAGCTGATCTCTAGGAAACTTCATAGGACTCATGGATTTTATAATGGATGTAAATAGTATAAACATTGCCTACTAGCAGTCCACCCCGGCTTCGCCCGTGGTACACACATAGCCTATGTCACTCGGGAATAGTGTAGCTTTCCAACGGTGAAAGAATTTTTTAAATCGGCCCATTACTTTTTGAGCCTATTCATTACAAACATACAAAAATAGGTACAAATCTTTCCTCTTTATAATATTAGTGTAGAAGTGTAGATGTAGCCCCGACGTGCGTAAGCAAAAATAATTAAAACCTTCCCAAATTTTCTTTTGAAACCGAAGAAACTTTAGAAAAACTGAAGTCATCATCAGCTATAAATGATTTTATAAATCAGTTTGCCGAAAAAAAGCAAGGAGAGTGTATATTTAATTTGAATTGTTTGTAAAAATTTTGAAAAAAGTGACAGATAGATAATTATGATGAATAAATGTTTATTTTAATTTTATGCAAACATTTTCTTTTCTTTGTGAGAAATATTTACCCTTCATAAGGTCCCCCAAACAAATTTTTATACGGGGCCCCGCCAAAGCACGCTACGCCACTGCTACTTCCAATTCTTTATTGGTCGATTGTCGATGAGAGTTTGAATATAAATATCGTGGCCAGATCTTAGAATTGATCATTTCATGATGTGGCCGACTGTGACATGAAATGGTCTTGTCGAATGAACTAAGTAAAATACTTATAAAATATATTATTCTTGTAAGTTCAAAAAAGTACTTATTATACTATATTTAGATACCTTTTTGGTATAATTTTCATATAAAAAGGTGAATGTATAAAATTGTAATATGTATTATAAAGGCAAATTTAGAGGTACGAGTATGTTTGTGATTTTTTTCTATCGAGCCAAAAATGCTCAATCGTGTTTTGGCTATTGTAGGTGTCTGTAGAAAATCCTTAAGATTTTTATGTACATTTTTTGAGGAATAAACTGTAGTAGTTTAATAACAGTGCTTTTTAATAAAAAATAAGAGTAAAAAACTAAAAAAAGGCCGTGGTCGTGCGTTTTGAAGAAATAAATTCGATGATTCAGATAATGCACGACCACGCCCTTTTATAAATAATGTAGTGTTGTTGATGTAAAATGCCAGAAGATGAAACACTAGATAAAACTTGTTTTTTACTTTTGAGTTTGCTATCCGTAGTCGGGTTGCAGTTTTTTAATCTTAATTTTTTATTCTAAACCTATCGGGTGGGGTATTAAAATAAAGGATTTTAATAAGGATTACAAAAATACATAGGTACAACCTATATGTTTAAATGTAATTTGAAATGAGAAATGCTGAAAATTTACATACAATTTCGCTCATCCAAGCGCGTTCTCGGTTTCGTCCCAGGCTATACTGCTGTTATATCACGCAGTCGGGATTTTTGTTATCCTGCCACGGTTCATGCACCTACTAACCATCTTAGTGTGAATGCATGTAAGCGAAAAATAGAGAAAAAAAAGGTACTCAAACGAAAGTACTTACAAAAGACTATTAATCTCGCGTGAACGCGCTGTTCATTCACACCAGACACCTCACACTCGTAGATTCCGCTGTCGGTGTAGCTAACATTTTTCAGTTTGATGTCGTCTGTGTCGCCTAATACTGAAAAATAACACTTGCTTTTGTTTACGCAATCGATGGCAAGCTAGAAACGGACTCAAAAATGCTATATTTTATAATAAATACATATATAGCTAAATACTCAACACCCAGGACAATTTAAAAAAAGGCCATTTTCTATTTTGGCCTGGCTGTTGATCGAACCAAGAACCTCAGAGACTGGCGGACCGGCGTCTTAACCACAACGCCACAGAGGTCGTCAATAGAGTTTTAACATCGAGTATTAATTTATTACAGTATTAATTAGCTCACCTACGTGAGGTGCAGGTTCCACGTCGCCACCTTCCATCCGCTGATACAGTTGCCGCCTGTCATTCGTGCCGTAGAGAGGGCTGAACCACCACTTGACGTAGGAGATACGCTGGCCGTCGCTGGCATCCAGCGTGTAGCCGCATCGCAGTTCTACGTCCGAGCCAGCCTCCGCCGATTGCGGTACCACGAATTCATTTATGCTTAGTTGGTGACTAGCTAAAACAGAAACTTTTCATCAATCTTAGGGTTGGGACACATCTGTCAGCACGAAACAGCACTTTCCTATGCTGTTATCTTTTTCTGTTACTCAGAAGGGTCAATTGCTAGAGTGAGAGAGCGACGAAACGCTTCAGCACCGGCCATGCTGCAGCGTTCCGTCGCTCTCTCTCGCTCTAGCAATTAAATAACTGTTCCGAGCGACAGAAAAGAATAGCAGCATGGAAAAGTGCTGTTCCGTGTTGACAGATGTATCCCAACCCTTAGAGCTATACCAGTAGTGTTACTCCAACGTACGTAAATGCGTATCCGCGTTTCAGTTTCAAGCAAAATTTCGTTTGACATAGAAATATGACGTCACTATCGTATTAGTTTATGGAGTAACTCCCCTGATATAAGCTGGACGTAGGTACCTATATTACTTGTACTAATATGTATTCTGTGCCTATATTATGGTGCAACCACACTGCTGTTAAAAATGTTTACAAACGTTTTCTAACAAATAAAATTAATAATAACAAAAATAAAATACTGTTATTAATTTATTTATAATTATAATTAATTTTATAAGTAAGTACAAATAATAATACTAACTTTATTTTAATAATCAGTTGTTTTATTTCAATTTTGAAAATGTTTACTAATTATTGCAAATTTAGCAATTAAAAAAAAATATGCACCTACTGAAAAGAGTGCGCGCGGAAATATACGAAAAGTACCTATGTAAATATACGAAAAGTGTGGAAATATACGGCGAGTACCTAAGTACTTATCTTGCTGACGGACTGGCAAAATCGATAGGTATAGCATGCAGGCGCTCAAACACCCAATGGAGCTTCTATACTTTCATTGTCCTTTTCTTATTGTCTATACACTATCACGTCTTTATCTTTAATGGGGTAGTCAGAGCATTTTGGGTCTTGCGGCTCTAAGCAGACAGAGTCCAGGGCCACAAGACTCAAAGGCCAGTTTTAGCGTGAAGATAGTCGAGAATTTCTGTGGGCGAGTAGATGGAAAAAGGAATCAAAATAGTTATAGGTAGTTAACCGCATCGCCTATTAACATGATTCGCATTTTCGCCCTTTCCCTCGATCTATGCGGGAAGAGAAGCAGCTGGTAAATTCGAAGTTTTTTCTTTTCTCCCAGACCAGCTTGGAAGATTTTTGAATTTCAGCAAGTATTTACTTAATCAAAGAGATTCAAACAAGTAAACAATTAAAAAAAAATACAATAAATCCATCTGTTTACGCCTTTCGCAGTTACGGTGAATAAAGAAACTCACAATACCTACATACATGAACCTTGAAAACAACAAAACCTTTTTTGCGGTAGTCGTATAAAAACACGACGGAACGCTTCAGCGCCGGCGGTGCTGCAGCGTTCCGTCGCTCTCTCTCGCTCTAGCAAATTACTGTTCTGAGCGACAGAAAAGGATAGCAGCATAGGAAAGGGCTGTTCCGTGCTGATAGACGCGGTCCAACCCTAATAAGTCAGTTTAGTACTTAGCTGTTACAATTTTAATATTGCGTATGATCACAGAATAAATAATACTAACGTACAGAAGTCTCACTCAGCAAAGAAATTCAAAGAAATATCTACTCAATATGGCTAGCGATATGGTTTAATTTAGCTCACGTCAGAACTCAGCACCTTTTCGTATAAATACCTAGACATCCATTGCAAGCCAATTTCATTCTTATTACTCTGGGCAAACGATTCGTATAACTGAATTTACCACTCCGAGGGGCCGCCTGCGCGCATAATAAAAATGTAGGTACATTTTCGATACCTAAACGGGGAGTGACACAGGCCTGGTTCCTACCAGGATTACGAAAGTTTCGGTGTTAAGTATAGTTAAATTTTTAACAAAAAAACAACCGACTTCATTTTTTTTAAGGAGTTTCTTCCATATCTCTATATCGGGACCAACTTGGTAGTAGACTTTCAAATAAAAAAAAAAATCATCAAAATCGGTTCACAATTGGCGGATATCGCGTCACATACATACATAAAAAAAACATACAGTCGAATTGATAACCTCCGCCTTTTTTGAAGTCGGTTAAAAATACATCGCACGACACACCTAGTCGTTCCTAACAATACCGTTGTTTGCCAAACACTAGGTTGTTTATAACCTTCTAGTTTCATTAGATAAATGATGACATTTGAATTAGCTCCTCGTTTCTAACTAATTGTCAACTATATAGATGCGTAGCCGAAACAAGGACGACGTATACTTATTTGGCATCTAGATATTCATTCATGATATACCTACGAGTATATGGCGATTACCGTGTAATCATATATACCTATGTGTGGTTTTGTCGACCTCCGTGGCGTAATGGTTAACACGCTAGACCGCTAATCCGGAGGTTCTGGGTTCGATCCCCAACTAGGGCAAGTTGGAAAATGGCCTTTTTCAAATTGTCCTGGGTCTTGGGTGTTTATCTAATTATATGTATTTATCATAAAATATAGTATCGTTGAGTTAGTATCCCATAATAAAAGTTTAAAACTTACTTTGGGGCTAGCTTAATCAATGTTATTTGTCCCTATATAATTATTTTTTATTTATGTGGTGGGTGCGTTACGTACCATACACAGAGGACGGCCACCGATCAAATGGGTCTAAGATATCAGGTCACAGAGGCCTATTATGCCCAGAAATCGATATAAGATTACACAGTGATCGCCATAAATATCATGGTCTCCATTCCAGTAGCCTTTTCGTCTGTCGCTTAGGGTCAGGGCTCATTTTACCAATGTGTCTCGCATCCCGTACCTGATTTGGTTCTTATCCACACGCTTCGTGTACATCAGCATGGCTGGTGTATGTAAACAGTCATATTATTACATGGGATAAATCTGTTCTTTAATCCTCCAAATGTGCGTAGAATTTGGACAAATGTGCATAATATATGTAAATATGTAAAACAGCCGAAATTAGAAAATGTAATTGAGCAGCCAGCCTGATATCTGAATAGCTGGTCCGGGAGTTCTGGGACATAAGAAACACTTTGAAATTGCCAGCTGCTTCGTTGCCCGCACAGATCGTAAACGCCGCTCAAGGGAATGGGCGAAAATGCAAACCATGTTAATCGATGCGGATAACAACCCATCACTATTTTGAGTCATTTTTCCACCTTCCCGCCCACCATCACGCTAAAAGTGGCCTTTGGGTCTCTGATTGCTTAGAGCCGTAAAACCGAAAATGCTCTGTCTGCCCCATAGGGATAAAACGTGAGCGTGTCTCAAATCGTCTAAATGAATGCACTACAGAGTACATCAACATGGCAAAATTAATTTATTTGATTAACGCAACTAAGTCGACTTTATGTCGACAGGAAATAACAATTTTTTGTTACATTTTGTGCTTTGATTAAATGAACGCAGATATTTTAACATAATTAAGTAGGCAACTCGGGAGTGCTGACACGCTAGTCGGGAAAATGGGCAATTTAGTACGTGGGTGTGTAACTTAGTGTTCATAATTAAATTATTCTTTGGCGAAATAGTCTAGTTTTTTGAAGTGCAAAAGAACTCATTTTAGCATAAATTTGTTTCCGTGTTGTCTGCGCACATCACATGTTTTGCAAGTCAATCGAATACATGAACACCGCGTGTCTAGGTTATTAATATACGATAAATTACCTTAGCGTGAAAAATGCGCAAAGGACATTAGCAATGAACTTGTCATTGGAACTAAAACGCTGCGCACAAAACAATAAAATTGGAAACGCGAACTATACCCATAAAATAAACTATTTATAGTGGTGTGGGAAATTAGGTCATATCTAAATGAATAAGCGACTATCTCGGTCAACCTTGAGGTGGTCTGAGAAATGTTAAAAATACCGCAGTCAGGAGCGGCGCGGGAGCAGCGCTACGCAACCATTTGAATTATCCAATGTGTGACATGTCTTCATTAAATAACAAGCGAGCAACGCATTGCAGCACTCTCGGGGTGCGGCTTTTGACCTCCACATTGATAGTGTATAGATAAATACACATATAAAAATCATAAAATTCAATCCAGACTGCGCAAATATATTTTGGCATTCATACTCCCAAAATAAAGATTACATCACTTCAGATATTGATGCACTATCACGTCTTTTTCCCTAAGGGTTAAAAGAAACCCCATAGCCCCTAGATAAGGCCAATTTTAGCACGTGGACGTGAAGGTGTAAAAAGGGAATCAAAATAGTAATGAGTTGCTAGTCATAGCTACATTACTTCACGAATTTAAATATAGCACTTCTGTTGGTAGACAATTCAGAAGAATTCCACTACTTTCAGTATAAAAAAAATTGTGAAACTTAAATATTATTCATTTTATAAACATATTTTCATTATTTATAAAAAAATTCAAATAAAGCAACAGTTTGGATAAAAAGTTAATAAGATTTTTTTTATTTTTATTTCGTATTATTAGTTACCTACCTATACATATTTTGATTGTATATATTTAATTATATGTAATATTGTATTATATGTATTGTAAGATACCCACTTGAGATAAATCATAAATTAACCGTGCTACTTCGCGAACTGAACGCAACTAACACCAAGGTGTCCCAGGACTCCCTGGCAACTGCGACTTTCTCCGCTATTGGCGGCCAATCACTGTTGACACATGTTTGTAAACATACCTGCCAGCAGACAAAGCAACAAGCCACACAGGGTCAACATCGCGCTCGCGTGTCGGCAAGCTAGGCGCGTCGGAGCGACTGCAGTATTTCGCGATCCGCCCGCCCTTCAGACTCTATAAATTGGCCTTGAGCGCGCTAGCTCCATACAACATCAACCAATGCGACTATTCGGATTTATTGCCAGAAATCGGATCATCAGGGTTCCCAATGACTGTCCAAGGAAGATGACGAAATAGGCGACCGTTGCCTTGAACCTGATTGTTATGTCTTATAGGCGTTCATAATAATTTTATAGACATCTCGAGTGCTCCTATTATATTTTCTAAGCACGCATGTGGATAGTTACATACTACCAAAGAATTGAAGATTCTTAAAACGTGTAAGTAATTAATAAAAACCAACATATTTTATAAAAAAATATACTTAATATTGTAATATTGAAATACCTGATTAAGTATAAATATAATTATTATTAAGTATTAAAACATTATTCTGTCTTAAAAGTCTAAATAACAATTAGCATATTATTAAATAAGGTCTTATAAAAAAATACTGAAACAATTTGAAGGTCAGAGTCAGTCCAACACACCTAATCAACTTTACTTAAGGAAACAGTCATTACAGTTAAGAGAAAATATGGACTGAATCAACCCTTGAAAAATTTATATTTTTTTACATAACCATTTATTACTTTACTACTACTTTAAAATATACAGACTTTACTAAATGCGATTAAACTTAGTTATAATTTAGGTGTAACGATTTGATTTTGTCAACAGTTGTTATAAAATTAATAACAAAGTGACTATTAAGATATAAATATCCTACGACAATAAATATATATTTTAATTTTAAAAAATTTATTGAGTTTATTATAAATATGTGAAAATCTATGTTACGAACACGTTAGAAACTGCTCGATGGCAGGTTAAATTCATTACCGGTGTTGTCAAAGCCAAAGCGCTTCCGGGGTAGTGTCGGCGGTCGAAGTAACTTGTTTACCTCAGATCTACCAGTTACTCACCAAAGCTAAAGTGATTAATAAAGAGGGCACTTAACTCAATTTTATGAAGTCTGATCTAATGGGTCGCTCGTTATGGTAATCTATTTATACTTCAGCGTTAGTTATATTAATACTATGCTTCAGTTTTATACGTTACCACCAATATTTAATAAAACAACAAGATTTTATTTTTCAAGTGCGCAAGTTTTAAGTGAATAAATAAGTTTTAAGGTCCATGATATATTGACTACATTCCCCAAGATAAAAACAAAACCGGTCGGGGGCTGCCCAAAATGGAAATTTACTTTTCTTATGTCTTACATTTTAATTTACATTTAAAACATGTAACAGCCTCCGATGGCTTTTTGGTTTGTAATAACAATAATAAAATATCTATAATAATAATAAATATATTGTTGCTTGATTTGTTACAGTTGTGCGATTAAAAATGTTTTTTTATCCATTTTCAATCTACATTACAGTTTTGAATCCGTCGTAGGTAGGTTATACTCATAAGAAGAAGTAAAGCGGATTACTTTTCCGTGTGGGTGGAATTTCTACAATACAGGATAGCGCTTAAAACGATGGGCCTCTATTGGCTCCCCTAATTTTTTGGTTGGTGCACAAACTTGTAGCACAACATTTTTTCGTACATTCATCTCCTAATATTCACAATTACTAATTAATATTTCGCACAAAAAGATTAGGCACAAAACTGTAACGCCTAATCATGCATGCAGCAAGGGTGTCTATTAGAATACGGATTTTTTTGACATCAAATTCCAATTCCCAGAAAATATTCCACGATTTTCAATATATATATTTTTTTAAGAAATCGAATAGTATATCATCGCAGTTTCGTAATCAAATAGTTTAAAATTGTTTTTCTTACTAGAAAAACGGTATATCGAACTAACATTTCGAATAAACTATTAAGTTATCGATAAAACTGTTCATAAAAACATGTTTCAATATGTAACCTACTAAAATGGATAGAACTTTCCTAGCACTGGCCAGCCGCTACCGCGGCGTCGGCTTATTGGCGGGCTTTGCCGGCCAGCCTCAGCTGCGGCGGCTCGCTCCAAGCCACCTGCTTCTCAGCCCGCGGGCCGCCTCACCCCTCCGCGCCTAAGCGGGTTGGAATTACACTCTTGGGGTAGGGCAGACAAGACTACGTGGACTCGGTTTTGCAGCGATTTGTAACCGACTTTTATAGCACAACATTTATCTTTTTCTAAGTATTTATTTGAAAATTCCGCCATCTTTGTAGTCGCGTAAATAATTGTCTCAAACATAGGTATACGAGGTTATCGTTACGTGTAAAGAAATAAAAGCCAAACGATTTTAGGACATCTAATATTAGAGATTCTAAAATTAGAGCTAACAATTTTTAGGCCTTGTGCAATAACATCAATTAGGCTAAACAATAATTTTGCATTACAAGTTTAGGCCAATAAGGTTCGGCGAAGTGAAATTAGAAACAACAATTTTAAACAACTCGAATGGCACCCTAACACGATTCCTAATAGGTCAATAGTGGCACGGCGTAGGAACTAAGAAGATCATTTCTATGTTACTTTTAGGTTTACTGTATTTTGTAAAAAATATTATAGAACCTGTATCTAAGAACCATCGCCAATAAATGGCGTATTATAATTTACTGAAAACCACAACTTTATCGGTAAGTGTAAAATGGTATTTACACCGCCTCCTGGCCAGAGGGCGCCAAAAACAATTGTCAATAAACTGCGAATCTGAGATTGTGATGAACGCATCTCGGTCGAACAGTTTTTGTTAAACAAACACACAAACGGCTTTTCATTCAAACGCTACCTATTTTAATATCATATCTCCGTTCCGTTGTGGGTAAAAATACAATAAGAGAAATACCGATTTCCCATTGACCCCCCGATCTTTGGTGTTGTATGAGGAATCGTATTTTTAATTCGGGAATTTAATTAGTATCATGGAATCAAGATGGGCCTTAAATTTCGAGCACTAGAAAAACATAACAGCATTTTCGGCAATGGACTTATTTTTTTTTAATTAATTTTTTTCCAATAAGTGTAAAACCTTTATTTTGGCTCACGGGCATTTTCAACAACTCGTTTACATTATCGCAGAAGCATTTACGATAATATCATTAAAGCACGGAGGCGCGCCTGTAGGAAGGCGCGGGAGCCCCGCGCTAGAGGGCGAAGTGTCCCAGCAGACGATCGCTGAAAGTGATGTTCTGGAAGAGCGGGGGATGCGCGTGGTGGGAGGACACGGGGCGCGCGGCGCGTGCGATGGCCACGCTCTCGCGCACGTGCGCGCGCGGCACGTCCCCGCGCAGCGCCAGCAGCCGCGCCAGCTGCTCCTCCGACATGTCGGGGCACTTCGCCACCACGCCGTGCAAGTCCAGCGACAACATCTCGATGTCCTGACAGCGTAACACCTGCCGAACGACAATCTAGTGACCAAACACGCACAATTTTTTTATACAAGTGTGCGGTTTTCATACGCTCTTTCATCTCCACATCGATTCCTGAATTAATGTTGATCGGTGCCGAAAATGACGACGTATCTAACCAGGGCTTTGGGGAAGCTCAAGCCCCCCAAAAGCGTCGGAGTCCCGCAATGAAAAAAGCTCTATGGTATGTATGTATCACTCGGGAGAAAGTGCGATTCTCAACAAGAGTAGTTTAGGAAAAACTAAAATATGTGTTTACTTTATTAAACCTACCCTCATTGGGGTCAAGTCCCTCCTCCCCCTAACCAAAATCATGGATCTAGCACTGTATTTAATACTTTATGTTTATAATAAAATTGCATCTGGATGCACAACAATGATGCTTTTTGTCATAACAGTAATTGGGTTGAAATACTGAAAAGAAATTTAAAGAAGCACTCACCTCCGCCAACATGCTGATGACTTCAAACGGCCAGTCCACGTTGACGCCTTCAGGTGCGATTTTCTTGAAGAACGACCTGATCTGGTTCGCCTCCTTTACAATCTTCGTGGCCGCCTGTTGCGCTTCCTCGACCGTCTTGAAAACTATCCTCTTAGACAACATGGCCGTTATATACTTCTTGTACACCAAATTCTGAGCCTCGTTTATCACGTATTCGAAATTCTTTTCTCTCAAATGATTGTAGTCTTGGAAGTAGTCATCAAGGGTTATGCATATAGTATCGACAGGGATGCTGGACATTACCCATTTGGATGTAAATAAGTCATCAAAGTGCACTTCTAAATCTAGGAACGCCTCTTCTAGAAGAAATTGTGCTGCTTCGTCTCTTAATTTCTGGAAAACAATAACTAGATATAGAAAAAGAAAAACGATGGGAGTAATAACCTCATCATCATCATCAGGTCTTTGTTGGTCTCCATTGCTGGAGCACGACCCTCTCTGTACTACCAGAGCCATATATTAGCCAGAGCAGTCAGAGGATTTGGCCTACACTCTCCACGCTGGCCAGGTTGGAGAGGTCTCATTGATGTTTATGAGCTTTGTTTAGCTTGTGTTTCCTAAGTCGCCTTCTACGACAACATGGGAAGACTTGGAGAGGTCCTATTCTGCTCAGCCGCGAACCACACGGCTAACCGTGTATTACTACACGGTTAGCCGTGTATTACTACACGGTTAGCCGTGTGGTTCCCGGCTGAGTGAGGATAAACCCAGATAAAGTTTATGTCGCGCAACGGACTAGTTTCCTCCCGCTTGTAACGTAAAGCGAAATAGTAATAGATGATAGCACTCGATAAACGCTGTCGCCAGTGCCATGCTAAGGGGGCTGGATCGGGCGTAAAATTGTATACACACTTCGTGCTACGATAAAGAAAGTCCCAGTCCACTTGCTGTGAAAATTCGTGCATTGGAACATCTATCTGTATACAAACGTAGACTTTTGACTAAATACTGTTTTTGACTTAATTTCGTTCTGGGAAGTTGTGAGGTTTTATATCACCTACTCGTATGTATGCATTATGCGAAAGTAGTGAGACAAATTGCTCACAATGGGAGAGGCCTAGCTATGGCTAGCATTAGCACGTCTGTTGAATAGTAATGGGGTGTGACGCCATACAGAGGGCCTCTAACACAGATAATAACACTCTTATCAGCGGCTCTCTCAGCATATTTTATTGAGATAAATGACGCAAACATCTAAAATCTGCCTAATAAATTATTAAATACTCGATTAAATGATCTTGCTTATTTATTTTTCTCCTTAAATATTCTATTTCAACGTGTAAAATTGAAAAATATTTTTTTATAAATATTTTTTTGTGTAAAGGATTGTATCTTTTAACATTAAATTTTAGGGTTGATTAGCCCCGCTAATCCCCAGCCAGGTCTGCAGTCTCTCTTCTTGCGGTTTTGGGAGATAGCTTGGCGGCAATATGACGTCGTTGCCGTGAAGAGACTACATCAGCAATCCGCTAGTTTCCAACAAGTCAAATCAGGGGCTTCCGATACATTATAGAAATATGGGGCGCCGAAATCTATATTCTTTCCATCATATATGAAAAGTAAATCTAGGAGTAAAAAAAAACAGGTTCCCATAAAATAAAATAAAATTGATGATTTTTAATTTTGAACGAACTTATAGCGAGCGATACTTGTATATGTTGTGTATATGTTTGTATTTACATATGTACTCTCCGGCTCATGGGGCCCACCCACTTCCACTTTCTCAGAGTGAAGATATGGATTATGTCTGGAAGTTTGTCTAGTCTTCCCGTGGATGTCGTAGAAGGCGACTTAGAAAACACAAGCTAAACAAAGCTTATAAACATCAATGAGACCTCTCCAACCCGTCTAGCCAGCGTGGAGAGTGTAGGCCAAATCCTCTGTCTGCTCTGGCTAAGTATGGCTCTGGTAGTACAGACAGGGTCGTGCTTCTGCAGTGGAGACTAAAAAGACTCGATGATGATGCTGTCGAACACGTCCGCAATGTCCATAGTCGAACCTGACAAGCGGCCAGAGCCGTGCCTGCTTCCTGAGCCGTGTCATCTGCTCGCTGTTACTGACGATCGTGTAGTATGTGCTTAATGCTAGCAGAAGCAGGTACCTGGAAGCTGGCGAGCATGTTGTCGAACTTGGCCTCGGCCTGGGGGTCGTGCCTGGCGGGCGGCCAGTGCCGCGTCTGCGTGTGCTGCGCGAGCCTCATCATCTGCTCGCTGTTGTTCACGATCGTGATCATGTGATGCGTGAAGTACACGACACGCGATCGGTCCGCGAAATGTGTGTTCTGGATCATAACAAATGTCATTGTATGTGTCTATTGTATATAAAATACAGTGAAGGATCAATCCAATAATAGTCGTATTAGTTAGTTTAATGTTGTGAATAAAATGTGTTTTATGCTATTCAGTTTTTACCTCGTTTGGAAAAGTTAAACAAAACTGATTATAATAGGAAAAAAATTGTGTTTTGTGCCTAAAAGGCCACTTCCTGGCCGGGCGAGGATGTAAAATTATATAAACATTTATGGCCATGAATGACTAAGGAACCTTTAGATAACACATTTAGCGGGCTAGTTCCTGTGACCAGAGACTTTTCTTCTTTTATCGTGCCCGATGTATTAGTTTACTATTTATAAAATGCAAAAACATTGCGTGGTAAATTCGGAACCAACCTTGAATTTAATGACACCATCCCTGTACATATTGCCGAAACGAGTGACTTGTTCAATGCTCAGGACCAACGCCTTGAAGGTGATGTCCTTACTGATAGTTTCAGTAACCTGAAACAAAACCCTCATTACTCATTTGGGGGATAGCAGGCGTGGCTACCGCCACGGGTCCTTCACAAGAGACCCCACCCCGTCGCCAGAAACTTAGAATAGAATAAAATAAAACTTCATTTGAATAGGGGATCGGACAGGTATTACCAAAAAATCTTTATTGTAATTAGAAATTATGTTAATTAAATAAACTGACCATTCAATGAGTATTTTTGTGAAATAATAATGATTTATATTTTTAAATCATAAAATAAAATGCGGTAATTGCAATATTTTTAATCTGTTCGCCACCATGAACGAAACACCGATTACAGCGCGTTACGTCATTCGTTTTTAATTGTCATTTTTAACGGCTGGGGTAACCTTAATATGTCAACCATAGATGTCAACATTACTATGTGAATTTGTGGCCTCCACTACTGCCATCCTTTTCTCCATTTGATTGTTTGATGTTTACTCAAAAACAGATGACGTCACGCGGCCAAGTTGACAAATGGGAGCGTTTACGCGGCATTTTCACGCATTCAAATTTTAAATGTAATTTATGTATATTTACAGCCTTATTGAAATAAAATATTATTTTTTCTTATGGTAATAAATAACCATTCTAATTACTTTCAAACACTTTGTGAAAAGTTGTCCGATCGCCTATTGAAACAACTTGTGAATACTTGTGCCTTCCCCACAAGTTGTGAAGCCAGAAACTTGTGGGGGGTGATGCACAAATTTCTGGCGACTGGGTGAAAGGGGGGTGCAAATAGGAGTTCCTTTTATTCGGAAAATAATTAAAGGCCTCCGCTCCTTTGTTGCCCCAGAGCCTCCAGACCTCCAAATCCGACCCTGAATAATAAATATATATACAGACAAATCACACAGATATATATATATAGAATATACAGAACAATTTGTTTTGCGTCCCTCTTTTTCCCCAGAAAGTTTTATTTGCGCTGGAAATGTAAACTTACGTATTAGGCCTTTGGTTGTAAAGGCTAAATCATTGCAATATCTTTATTTTGAATTTACACAGATTGAACTTTTTCTTGAAAAGGGGAGGGGTGTCGGTCCATGTAAAAAAAACACTAGGATAACAAGAGGACATTAACGCTCACTGACAGTGACAGACATGACACAGATAGTTGAAATGTTGCCATTACAGGAATATCAAACAAAGTGTTCTTAATGCAACTACACACTAGGTAAAATAATCGCCCAGTGTCTTTATGGCAGAGGGAGCGGGGCGGGGGGTTGAACCCCAAGATCCTCCTCTCATTTTTTTTATTCAATGTAGGAATATATATATATTTTTTATTAAATATAGAACTTATTGAAGGTCATTTTTTTAGTGCAAAAGCTACTAACTACTAGCGTTTCGGAACGACCACTGCTGGTAAGATACGCCGAAAGAAACCCAGTTCAGTATAGGTCCCTACCCAGCCTGATGGGCTTTATTGCATTACAGATTTACACTTTTCTTATCCTATATTTACATAATACATTTAAAAAAAATGCAACTATTCTATCTATTTTTGTATCTATTGTAATGTTGCCATTACAGGAAAATCAAACTAAGTGCTTTTTGTTTGTGTTACTACACCTAAAACTGATATAAAGTTATAAAATGATCGCCTAGTGTCTTTATTTCGGGGGAGCTGAACCCCTAGATCGACACCCCCCCACCTCGGTTTGCGTATGTTCCATAGTATTATATTTCGCGGACTGCATAGCCACGTACCTGCAGGTTCTGGTCGATCATCTGGAAGATGATGACGGGCGCGTGCGTGTGGTAGGCGTTGGAGTGCGGCTCCACATCCGGCGCGCGCGCAGCGCCCCACTCTGCTTGCTCGGATTCCAGCGTCTTTTCCATCCATTCCATGTAGTTAGATTGCATTTTCTGCCAGCAAATATAATAACAAGCTTTTCTCTAATTTTATGTCGTAAAATTCAAACTATAAAGTTTAGAACAACTTTATACTGACGTACTTTATAAACACAATAAATTTTTTTTTAAATAGAATCACTTTATAACACTTCTTTCCGAACAAAATAATGTTATAAGTAATTTTTAAACACACACTCGTGTATTAATACCCCTCATTATGTGACAGTGTCTTTAACTACTATTATTTCTCTTTTCGGCATTAATGAGCTGTTGAAATTGTCGACGATCCTAAGATTATAAAGATCCTTCGAGTCGAATGAGAGATTTTTTCCTGTTTGTGTTCTCAGTTAATACAATGAGTTGGGCTTTGAGAAATTGTTACCTCTCACGGCGCATGTTACTCCACCGGATAAAGTTTGTGAGATGAGCCCTGGAACTATTTCCTCTCAATCAATTGTTTGTTCGTAAAAAATTAACGCTTATACCGCCATTTTTACGCAATTAAGCGGCACGACTACGAAATTACCTTCTTTCGAACTAGTAGCTCCATCTAGCCACAACATTTACACTAAAATCGAATTACGCTTCAAAGTATGAACGTTGTCATTCCTAGTTTTGTTTGTCTATGTCATCATGGACTGAATTCAATCTAAAAATAGTTGAAGTATGTTTTGTGAAACAAATCACACAGACTGAGCTAGCCTAACTATGGTGAAACAAAAGCAAACCTGTAAATATTCATCCTCCAGCTTTTTCATAATATCTTCACTGAGCAACTGGGGCAGCGTGGACACGTCGATGTTTAGTTCCGAGTTGCCCATGAGCTCGTGGCCAGGATAGGTGTTGAGGACCCAAGACAGCAGAGTTACGTACTCATTGCCTTCTACGCCGCTTTGCACAACGTCTTGCAACTGAAATGTGAATTAAATATTAGTTACAATGTCATTTTTTAAACTCTAAGGCAATAAACGCATGGTTTTTACCCGACTGCGCCAGAAGGAGGGTTATGTTTTTCGAGTGTATGTATGTATGTTTGTATGTAAATTTCTTTGGCACACTACACCCTAAACAGCTTGATGGATTTTAGCTTGAGAGGTGTCGTTAGATTTGTCCTAACTCAGAGAGTGACACTGGATATATCAAAAATTTAAATAATCCAAAAAAAAATTTTATTCAGAATCTTTTGAGTAGTGTATCAATTTAAAGGATTTATACAAGGATTACAAAAATATATACAACTTATATGTTAGCAGTCGGGTTTTTTGTTTTTTTAATAATTACTTGTTTTAAATACAAAAATCGCCGTGTGGTTCCCGGCAGAGTAGAATAGGACCACTCCAAGTCTTTCGAGTTCGGATAAAAGCACAAATTTATAATCAAACTTACACTGGACGACAAGCAAGTGTGATACATATTGACATATTTGTTGACAATGTCGTAATGCGGCGGAAAGCAGGGGACACACAGCGTCTTAACAACCCGCAAGTCTTCAAGGATCAGCTGCCTCGTGAGCTCCAGGTACCGCACCAGCCACAGTTTGTTGTCCTCTCGCTCATCCACTCTGGTGCCCTCGATGCGCTGTGCGACAGCACATTCTAGAACTTCGAACGCTTTCGCGCGCCAGTTCTTTGGTCGCCCAGGGGGCATGAAGCCAGACTGGCTTTGTTGCTGTAATAAATAAATATTTAAGGACAAATCACACTGATTGAGCTAGCCCCAAATTGTATATATCTCAATACAATATTTTTATAATAAATACAAATATAGATAAACACCCAAGACCAACCAAAGGCCCAGGGGCCAGGACAGTTTGAAAATAATAATTTCTATTCATCTTTTTTTTTACTAGCCGTCTATGTTCCACTACTGGGCAAATACCTCCTTTCTTTCCCCCCCACGATTCTCTAACCTTGGTCTTCACTTTCCAGTATTTGTGAAACTCATCTGATTAGCTAAATTTCAGTTGAAAATTGAAATTTTCAGTTATAATGACTATTGTTGTTTTACCTGTAATGCCATTTGATCCCTTTTCTCTTCCCTCTCAATTATTCTTAGAGCTGTCACAATCACAGTGGGTTCCTTACGAACAGTATTCAAGGTTCGTGCTAAAATCAATTTGATCTGTTTTTCAAGCATAATTGAAACCATTTCGACATCTTCAAAGTATGCCTTCAGCATGATTTTGTCATGGGATGATTGATTTGGCAGTCTATGTAATTCATACAACAAATCATCTCTGGAATTTTCCAAATCTGTAAGACACTGAAAAGTAATTTATACTCGTAATATTAATAACAACCACCCAAGATTGTCGGGACACACGCATTGTAGGGTTCTGAATTTATTTTCAATAATTTTACACATTGACTATAACAACTTCATTTTGGTATTTTTTTTTACTAGCATCTACGTCCCACTGCTGGGCAAAGGCCTCCCCTCGTTTTTTATTTTGTAAAAAAAATACAAGTGAATTAAACCACTTCACAAGTAAACTGACTCACAAGGAACGAGAAAAAATATAATCTCTTAAGGATAAGAGAGAGATCATAAAAAAATTACCTCAGACGTCCCACATAGCCTGAGAAGAAGCAACCCCATTGCTAAACATTTTTTTTATAGCCTGCTCAGTCTATACAAAAAAATTTACTGTCTCACTTTTGGGCTAAGCCCTTCCTGCTTCCACAGTTCTTGATCATTAAACAATTAATAAGTTTTTAAGTTTTTTTCAGCAATTGGGTAGATGACTGGGTCAAAAATAAATTATTTGGCACTGTTGAGAATAAAACGTCACAAAATATTGTCACTTGTCATTGATCATATCCATTTTCAACATGATTTTAGATTTATTAATGCAGAAAAACTGATATTAAGAGCGCTATTTGACTCGAAAAAATGATGACGTCACGGTTTTGTTTTTCATACAAATCTCATAGAAAATGTTTGTTTTGACGTTTAGAAAAAAGTGTCTGATTTGACTTTTTGTCATCTAGCGGATTGATGGGTAACATACAATTTAATTTTAGACGTTCAAATTACTCAGCCTGGTACAAACAAATTGGTGAAGCGCCAGATGAATGTAAATTATTTAAAAACTTGTAATGATGATTTCTATAATAATAATACTAAATAAATTTTACAATTTAAGAAATTACCTATCTGAATTATATAAACCTGATGAGCATGAAATTATCTGAATTATATAAACCTGATGAGCATGAAGTAGTTTTCCTTCACCAATCCACTGCTTAGTTTTGGCAACACTTTCGGGGACCGTGAAGATGTGCTTCAAGCTGTCCATAGCCGTGACATACTGAGAATGTCGAGAATCTTCCTCACGCACTGCCTGCAGAGAAGCTACTAAGGGAGGGACTCCTTTCAGCAGGTCCTCCAGTTCATCCATCCTAAGTTAACATACAATACAATACGCCAAATTATTTTTATTTTGTTTGGCATACACAAAAGAACAGCATTTTGGTTCACACTATGACATACGCCCACAAAAATTAAAAATAATTATTGTTATTTTACTTGTCACAGAAATAAATGATTTTAATTTGTTTATTTTCATACTGACTGTCTCTCTCTCATCTCAGCGAATTCCCAGCCTCAGCTGTAATGCTGTGCCTGGGGTCTGCTTTCCGGCTATTCATACTGACTCTATCAATGCAAAAATGGAGTTCAATCTATATCAACTACATATACAACATGGAAGGGACATCTCCGTAATAAATCAAACCACGGTCTATACTTGACCATTATAGTATAATAAAATTAATTTCACTTTGTATATAAATTATCTTCTTTCATTAAACCTGCTGCAGTATGCATAAAAAAAATACACTCTTAAATCAGTCATATAGTGAGTAATCAACAAATTTAAAATGTGCAATGTTTTAATTGGACAGAAAAATCAGTGCTTTTAAAATTGGTAGCATTGTCCATAACTGATTAATTATGCAAATTTTTATAAATAGACACTAGAATATGTAAATAAATTTGTACGTACTTCAGACTGATTTGCTGAACATCATCCAGGCACTCCTGCAATTGCTTGAGGCCCACACTCACTCCATCTAGTTTTCCTTGCACTGCCGACTTCAGCTGTGCCTCGATTGATGCCTTCTTGTGTGTGATACGTTTTTTAAACTGTTCAACCTATTTGTAGGTTGAACATAAATATAATATCAAAACATGTAAGGGTAAAAATTTGTAAGATGTGTCCCGAATATGGGGGCTGGGAAAGGGGGAAGTGGTCCCTTTATCCTGATACCACTCTTGTTACAGGGTTGCACCATCCTTGAGATATGTATATGTCGCAGATGGATGGTATAAACCGCTAATTCACTAAACCTCTAGCTGTTTGACATTACAGCTCGATTTAGTTAAACAGCTGAATATTGTGCAGCTGGATTGTCAATGTGTCACGTTTAACAAACCAGCTAACCACGTTTAGACCGCAGAATAGGTTATTTGTAGGCATGTTATAAACAAAAAAATTTATGACGGGGCATTAGAAGTAAAACCTCAATAATTATATGGGAACCAAGCTGAAAATCTGCTTTATTTTTCCTAACCATTTGCAGTCCAAAATCATAAACAATGTCTCCGATATCTCACGATGAAAACAGTTTAGTCTCGGAACGCTGTGAAGAATTCCGAACTAAATCTACAATCTTACTATTTGCGCCGCAGCATTGATGAATACGAATCGTTTATGCCATTCTGCATATGAGGTGTCAGTTATTTAACGCTGTTTTACGAAACAAAGCTGCAATGACAAACAACTAGAGGTTTAGTGAATTAGCAGATTATACCATTCAACTGCGACATATACATATGTTAATTTTAAATTTTTGTAAAATTAAAACAGACAAGAAGCATGCATCCAAGTATACCTTCGGTCAACCGATTTGTATGGGGTATTAGTTAGAACTATAAAACAATTTTTTTCGTCAAGTGCTTCCATTACTCAATACATTACATTGTATGTTACGAGGTGAGTTTGGTTGAGTTTTTTTTTACCCAGTAAGCATAAATATTAGCACTTCCGTGTCTTTTTTTTTCTCAGAAATGTACGTACCTAAGTACCTAATTTGTAAATGTAACAAACCTTTTCCAATTGTCCCGGTCTTTGCATCATATTCATGACCATCTTTTCTGCTGCAGCTTTAGCTTCTTCCTCTATTTCGTCCATAGTACTCATTTTATTACAATATACTACTGTTTAGGACTACAGACCTAGATTTTTTTAATCTGGGCTAGTTAGTACTGGGACCGTTTTTATGGAAGAGAAAGAGGGCGTAAATATTGTTTTGAATCTTTTACACAAACAAAACGAAAAACAAGATAAGACTCGAATACTAGTATAATAGTCAGATAATCAGATTTATTTACTATTACTAGCTACTGCAATAATTTTCAGTTACAGTAATTTCTTGCTTTGCTTGCTCATTGATATTTTATTTTGTTATGGGTTGGGTTGGGCTCATAGATTAATATTGTATATACTGAAATAGATACGAAACTGTGGCTTTAACATTAGTCAAACCAGTGGCGCCATCTGGTAACATGCTTTCGCAACACCAAAGGACTAAAGCTGAAATAAAACGGTGAAAAAAATACTCCGTGAGCTAGAACTCGCGATCTCAGTTCAAATACGACTATGTTCCATAGCCTAAACAACTGAGCTATTAAGTGATTAACTACACGTGTCGAATTTATCCATCATTTAATATTTCTATCAAATAAAAAAATGGTGTAAAAAATATACTGCGTGAGTGGGACTTGAACTCGCAACGTTGCTCTTATTTATACCATGTTCTAATCAACTGAGCTATCACGTGTTCTACCTCGTATGGCGAATTTATCCACCATTTGATATTCTTATTCTATAACACGCATTAGGAGTTAGGTCAGCTGATTCGTGACTAGATGGCGTTTTAATTAATTTTTTTATCAAAATTCTGCAATGTTCTAAGTTTCATAGGCATGGTTGGGCTTCCATTTGAAAGACAAGACCTAAGTTTGACAGTGACGCAAGTGACGCAATTTTGACAGTCGCATTTTTTTCGGGCCAGGGGGCCATATTTTATATGATAAAAGATCTTTCAACACGTACGGGGGTTCAATGCGTATTTTGCCAATTTTACCCGATTACGGCAAACGAAACCAAAATGGGCATGACCAACCATACCATACCATTGTTCGTTTGGCAGACAGAATCAGGGAAGGGGAATTCACGAGAAATGCACTACATTACCATTATAAAGTACTAGCATAGTTCGCATTTTTAATCAAAGCAAAGATCAATCTCAATCAAGGTGTCTTGAAATCCTTGAATCAAAGTTGAAACTTGCTAAAAACAAAAACATCAATGCATAGATTTATGGTAGGTTTTTGGCGGGAAGTCAAGGGGTTAGGTTGAGGTTTGCGTTAAATTATTTTACAAATTGATTTTAGTGGACTTTATAATATGAAATTGGTGTTTTTTGGTGTTATAAATGCTCATGACATGAACAATGTGTGAAATAGTTAAAGTGGACAGTCATAGTACGGCTGTAGTGATATTTATTTTGCGGACTGTGGGGCGTCTTCGGGCGTCGTCCGCCACTCAATCGTCTATGTAAACCAGTGGACTCGTATAGATTTGTCGCCAGAAGCTCTTTTGCAGCAATCAAAGGCCTACACCACCCTTTGATTGGTTTGTTAGGATTAGAAATAAAGAACAAAATTAAAGATAGGCTCTAAAGGACTTGTATCCAGAGCCGTAAAATTATTTAATAGAAAAAAAAAATAGATTTATGGTCAGTGTTTATGGTAGTTGCGATGGTTGGCTGTCAATCGTTGGATTATTTTGTAAAAAAATAATGAAATGAAGCTTTCAGTGTGCTAAAATGAAGATATTTTCGTGAATCATGTACATTATATACAGTTTTCCAATAGATATAAGTTAAAATTATGATTATGTTATATCTAGTTAAAATTAGCTAACTATGATAAGCGAAAAAGCGTAAAAAGCTTGTATAGACGATGGCGTCCGATGGTGAAATTTCGTGTACGAATGATCCTAATTTCGCTGTTATTTATTCATTTTTGAAAGTTTTTGGCAAGTTATATGGTTTAGATGTGCCGTCTCTAGCAAAATTTCAAGAATTTATAGAGAACACTCAAGAAGGTAAGATTGTAACATCATTTTGTAGTGTAATTTTGATAAACAAACATTCTATAGTATGTTTATCGTTTTAGTGTTGGATCCGCTAAAGGAGATTCACCTAAGATTACTCCGACGTGCTTTAAAATCCGTACAGAGCAATAGATGGGAGAGATGCCTTATAAAATTCTGTCATCAACATGGACACCACCAAGAGGCTTGGGAAATAGAACGGTTCTCTTACAAGAAAGCTAGTGCACAAGTGAAATTGAAAGCTTTAAAGGTAATAATATTTAATTTCTAATGCCTTTTTCTGTCGTCAGTTTTCATTACTATTAAATTACCAATATTTGAGTTCCTAAACTAACATTGAAAGAGAAGAGCTTTTGGTAGAAGCTACTGGCTATACCTACTCAAGTTTGTCACTATCAGTATGTTAGGCTGTTGCTTGCTTGCTAATTCTTATGGTCACTGCAAAACATATTGCAGTGACCATAAGAATTAGCAAGCAAGCAACAGATCTTTACTTGTCCCTTTTTCCCAATCTGTGTGATTTGTCCCTATATATTTATTTATTTTTCTTGCTTGCCTAAGGAGTTAAAATTGTTAATTTACAAAAGTAATTTCAAAAAAAAGCTAAAAGCATTTTTACTAGAGAAGTGTTTCTATAGTATCAAAGAGTTTTTGACATTACATAAACGAAGTGTTATCTTGCATTAGGTTATTGTAAGAATATATTATACTATATTTATTGTGTCCTTTAAGTCTGTAATATCCCTTTGATTTATTTGAATTTGTATTATTAATAATTAATAAGTATTAGGCTAAGCATAGACATTTCAACACAATATTTTTTTTTGTTATGAAATAAATAAATGAAATGAAATGATATATTCGAGTAAAGTAATTCAAATAGCATGTGATATTTGTATTATTTATTTGCAAAAAAAGAATAGCACCAATGCATTCAGGGGGCATAATGTATCTACTTAAAAATTGACATGAGATAGATTCATAACTCAGTTCATTACAAATTAAAGGGGCACCCTGGTGCTGTCAATGTGAATGAATATTAATTTAGACTTAACTTTACCTTGAAATATAGATGTTCATGGTGCATCATCATCATCTTCCTCGCATTCTCCCTATGTGGGTTCGGCCCTGTATGTCAACTCCCGCCATCGTTTTCTATCAATTATTATATTTTTACTAACCCTCTCTACATCATGCCCAGCTACACACATTCCCACACATCTTTCTAGGTCGTCCTCTATCTCTGTGGCCATCCACCTTCAAGTGAACCATTTTATTAGCGGTATTTCGCCTCTTGATATTGCCTTACCATGTTAAATGGTGGCTTTTTAACTTCTCTACAATCGGTGCTACCTTTAAACTCCTTCCTATACATTCATGCCTGATCTTATCCATCTTCATCACCCACCACATATTTTATAGAAGTTCGTGGTGTACTTTTTAAAATATTCTTTGTCAGATTTTCACAAAAAGTTAGTCAATTTTCTTTTAGTTTGTTCATCCAAATATTGTGCATACTGTCCGCACAGCACAAGGGTTGCGTCTTTGAAAGAGCATTTTCCTTCGTTCTCAGAACGCTCAGTCTGTGCATCATTTGGACGAACAAACTGTAAAATGGTCAAATGGCATTCTTGATATCACTAAAATAATAAAGTACTTCACACTATTTTGTTAAATCATTGTTAATAAAGGAAATAACTTGCATCATATATATATTTAAGTTTCCTCTGTTTCATTACATGTAATTTGGTTATTTCCAATAATTTTTTTTCTTACAGCATCTTCTTGAGTATCAGTTTACTTGTCATCCAAAGTTCAAGTCGGCTGTAAATGCTCTCTCTTGTAAAGACCTCCGCTTAGATCCCATTGGGAGGGATAAAAATGGTTGTGTTTACTGGTATCAAGTAGATGATGATGCCAATCTATGTTTATACAAAGAAGACCAGGATGAAGAAACATGGCAAGTGGTAGCCAGGTAAGTAGCAAATCAAAATAATAGTAGGAACAAATCCTAAGTTTCCTAAAAAATCATTTTTTTTTATTCAGTTTTTCAGTAGAACAAAAATGTTATCTTTATGTACCTACATGAATTAATGTTGTTATAGAGATCGAGAGGAGCTAGTTAAAGTGATAACGCAGTTGAAAAATGGTGAAGAAGTATGTCCATTAATAGCTTCAAATACAAATGAAGATTCAAGCAGTGCTGAGATAACATCACATATAGAGGTATGCCAAATAATTAAGATGTGTTAAGGAAAATCTTTTACATTTCTCTGGGCCAGAAGTGGCTCCAGTCCATCTAAATATAATTCTTTAGAAGCCTAACTAATCCCGAAAAATTGCTTCACGCGATATGTACCGCGGCGGGCGGGGCTTAAAATACGAACCGCGCGGCGCGACAGTTCGCCGTGACACTCGAGTCGTGCGGTTGCGTCGCAAAAAGTTTCTTTTAAGAATATTGCTGTGTTTTTGCGATAATCGATTCATTAAAAATGCCGTCATGTGCCGTGAAGTGGTGTAGAAGCCATATAGACATGAAAAACACAGGACTCGCCTTTCATATGTAAGTAAATAAACATTATAATAATCTATACTTAACATCTGTTGACACCTCACCGCTCTTTGCCTTGACCGCGTTGGTCGAGTAGCTGGTTCGGGGGAGCCGGCTGCCCGACCGACACGACGATGACGCGTGTGTGACCTTGTCGCGACCAATCGCATGCATCTTTGTCTATGTATGTGTTTGAGTGTTTCGTTGTAATTACTGTTAGTTTGTTTGCGTAAATGGAATCGAAGTGGTGAATGTAGGAGCGTTAGATTTCTAGAGAATTATAGTTTGTAGCTCCAGTCACAGTAAAAAAAAAACCACATCCTAGTTAGGGGATGGTTTTGTTATATATCTTAGCTAGTGAAAAAAGAAGCCATGAATCTTATATAAAGATGTGGGACCTCGGAAGAACATAAACTTCATCATCATCATCAGTTCTTTTTAGTCTCCACTGCAGGAGCACGACGACATTAATTGGGAATTACATAGTCCTTTCAGTGATTGTAGGAATGTGAGTATTGTGACATAATTATTTTTAAAAATTTAAATACATTCTTTTTTCCAGACACTCAAACCTGAAGGAGATGAAGAAAATGAGGAAGAGTTCCTCAGTCCAGAGTCTGAATCAGAACATGAAGTTGAAACTCAAAATGAAAAGGATAAAAGCCCAGAAAGAGAAGAAGTGAAGGAAATAGCAATTACTGAAAAAACTGTAGAAGACAATAAGGAGAATATCCAAGAAGAAAAAAATATTGAAGAAGTGACTCCATCAGATAGTAAGACTGACGGAATTCCTGTTCAATCTTCTGAAGATATAAAAGAAGATAATCCTGAAGTGGCAGATGTGGTCAATGATAGTAAAACAGACTTAAATGAAAGTGTTAGTGAAGTGATAGAAGAACCAGTTATGATTGTGACTGGAGAAGGCAATGGAGCTGAATGTGAAAGTTCATACTTTATAGGTGAAGAAATCACAGAAGATATAATGTACTTTTATGGTGAGGGAAGTGGTTACGACAATGACACTGGAAATCCAGAAGCAGTTGAACAAGAGTATAGTACAGAAGACAATACAGATGCTGAGAATGGTACAGAAGAACATGTAAATGGAGAACATGATATTTCTTCTGTAACAAATAATGCAAAGGAAGATAAAAGTGTAAAAGTAAAAAGTGGTTCAACTTCTGTAAATAAAAGGACTTTAAAGAAACAGAATAATGACACCACAGAAGTGTCAAAATCTGAACCTAAAAAACCATGTGTAAGAAGTGAGGAAACTATTGACGTTCCTAGTTCTACAAAATCTTCTGAGAGTGCTACTGACAGTAGAGAAGGTAGTGTTAACGATAAAAGCACCACTGACAATGATACCCCTAGAAAAAATAATGTCCAGAAAGGTAAAGTGAAAAAGAAACGAGATTTAGGAAACAAATTAAAGTTAGATGAAGAGAAGGATATTGTAAATTCTGTTACAGAAAATGATATTTGTCATGACAGTAAAGCTAATATTATAGAAAAAAGAAAAAGTAGTGTTTCATCAGTAGACCAAGATGAACACGAAGAAAATGAAAAGGAAAAAAGTCCTGATAAAGAAGTTAAAATTGAGGATCCCTTACCGCCAAAGAAGCTTCGCCTTGAAACTCCCGAAAGCGATGTTCAAGCTTCAAATTCTAATGAAAATAAAAATGTAGATATAAATAATAGTGTAAATAAAGATAAAAAAGAAGTTAAAGTAAAATCTAAAGTAGAGGATGTAGAAAATTCGGTATCGCAACGTAAAAAGATTAAAGCTCACAAGGGAAAGTTCAAACGAAAAAGAATACTTAAAATCAAAGCAGACAATGATGCTGAAAAAGACGACAGTGATAATAATATTAATGTTAAAGAGAAAAAACTAAATAAGTCGTTAAAACGGACATTGTTAGATACTACCATGAGTGACAAAAATAAATCAGAATCTCTGAGTGAGAGTGAAATTGACGAGCCAGTTACAAGTGGGAAACGTTTAAAAATTAAACCCAAGAAAATTATCACATCGTCCAGGTAACTTATGTTGCCATAATAGGCACTCATATTCAAACTCAAATTTACAATGTGTGTGCTTTTTTGACTACATATAAAATGTATGTATGTACTTTTTTTTCAGGAAAAAAGTTGAAGCCAAGCTTCAAGAGAAGCATTCTAGTGACGATTCTGAAGAAGAAACATTGTACAGTATAGGTAATACACGAAAATCGGTTTTGCAAAGCAGAAATAATCTATGTGTCTAATTAATATCAAAATCATGCTGACATTATTTGTGTACATTTCTTAGGTGGAAATGTAAGTTTTGGTAATGAAAATTCGATATTTATTTCTAGCCGGCAAAAAGTCTCCTAAGAAAGTCTTGAAAAGGAAGCCAAAGGCAAAGGAGAAGAACAAAGAGAAGAAGAAAGAGAAAGGATCAAAAGGCGAGAGCGGTGCGAAATCATCTGATTCTGACGTGGCGCCAGTGCGACAGTCGCGGCGCATTGCTCAGCTGAAGATAAGGGAAGAGGCCGAGCGCCGGCATCAGGAGGAGGTCGCGCTGCGGGAGATGAAGATGATACACACGAAGAAGGTCAGTATTGAGTCTTCTATGTGTAAATGGTATTGGCCCAGAATTTCGACGTTTTGTGAGATGATATTGAGGGGTAATTTGCCATTGTGATGATAGGATTGGTCAGCCTAAAATTTTTGCATACGGCGTTACTATGTCTAGCTGCTTCCAAGGTGCACCGCAAGGAGGCTCTTATACATGCACCCTGGTATTGAGTGTAAAGATCGTAGACATCATCTAACTGGGATGTGACTACTTTGGTTTCGATTTGATGAGGATGTCACTGCAAAGTCCACAATATGGACAGCTGGTAGACACCATTATTTATTTATTAGCCTATATTCACTGACTCGATTCAAATTAATATAAATACATTTATTATTATTTTATTTTTTTTACTCTTCGGCGTCAGCTTATCCTGTAGACGCATAGGCCTCCCCCAAAAATTTCCATCTCCCCCTGTCCCTGGTTAGCCTAGTCCATAGGGGTCCAGCGTTCTTTCTTAAGTCATCAGACCATCTTTTAAAAGGCCGCCTCTCTTTCTGTTGCCCTCGCGTGGGGTCCATTCTGATACCATTTTGTCCACTTTTTAGTTCTTTATCTCCACATATGCCCAGTCCAGCATCATTTCATTTTTTTTGTTTTCATAGATATGTCGACAACTCTCGTTACTTTACGTATGGTTTTTGCCCTCTGTCAATCTTTCAGGGTTAATCCAAGCACACTTCTCTTCATACTTCGTTGGCATGTTCTCAATTTAAGAGTCCAAGTCTGGCCATATGATAGGATTGGAAGTATGCAGATATTGAATACCTTCCTTTTGGCGGACATAGGGTAGTGTCTGCTTTTCAGGATTTCTTTTAGGGACCAGAATCTGTTCCAGGCATTAGTAATTCTTTGATCTATTTCCTGTTCTGTTTGTTCACTAAATGACACAAGCTGGCCCAAAGATGGAATTGAGTATGTACAGTCATATATATAATATGACTGTACATATTCAGTTCTATCTTTATCTACCACTATGGGTACCTCATCTCTGTTTGACATTATATGAGTTTTTGATTTATTTATTGTTAGACCAACTTCTTTGCTTTTGGATGTAATATCTTGTATCACGCTTTGCAGAGTGTGAGGGTCCTGAGCAATAAGCACCAAATCATCAGCAAATCTAAAGGTTGTTTAGTCTTTCGCCGTTTACTTTTATTCCTATATGGTCCCATTACAGACTTCTAAAGATCTCTTCCAATACTGCAGAGAACAGTTTTGGTGAGAGAGGGTCTCCTTGACGTACTCCTTTCTGGATTGGAAATGTTTCACCAACTGTCTCCAACTTCACCTGGGATTTGCAGTTCGAGTAACAACATTTTGCTGGGGTCACGCATACTGGAGCTTCAGATTTTTTTTTGCGATTTTAGTGATGGTCCCATAGTAAAAGTTGTTCACATTGGTGAGTACGTTAACTCCCTTTCGGGTTGAAACCCCCTTTTTGTTACACGATGTATGTTCCTTGGGAAAAGTTGTTCAGTATCATGGACTGAATCCACCCTTAAAATTTTTAGTAGGTATATTTTGTTAGATCCTGTATAATGTAGGAAGATGAGCGGGTTACGTAGGTAAGTAGTTACTGGTAGTTATTAATAATGACACATTTTATGTTTTATGTTTTTTAATTTAGGTAGGGTACCTTGTTCATTAAAATTATCATAATCAGATACGATTACGAACCAGGATTACCATACACAATAGGCTGACTTTTTAAACACTGTCCAAATTTTTGGAGCAAGTTCAGTCCGTGATACTGAACTACTTTTTATAAAAAAAAGTTTTAAAAAATCGATAAAATTTATGGTACTCCCATACAAATCAGCGCTCAGACAGACGGATTTTGGACTTTTATCATGGACTGCACTTGCTTCAAAAATTTGGACACTGTTTAAAAGTCAGCCTGTATAAGTATATTGCACATCATTTTTAACTAAATAAAATTAAAAATTGGTTTGGAATAAAATGCAAAAACAAAAATCTATCCATTCGCGCGTTTCGTCTCGTCCGCCCGTAGCTTATGCAAGACGTTGCCGTTTCGTGCAATGCAATGCAACATGATGAGTGCAAGAAACGGCAACGTTTGCTTATGCGATGCGGCCAGGCGGCCACAGATGCGATGCGAGCGACTGCCGACTCTGTCGTCGATCGCACGCTTGTGTCTCAAAAGAAATATTACCTACCACAAAAGTGTAGAAAACGCCATCTTTGTGTCTTTTTCAAAAACATTTACATGAAACGATAGCAGGTAAATTGTGCTTTTCTGTACACGTAATAGAGAGTATGCATGCATTTTTTTAATATTTTTAATCGATAGTCCTCGTCGAGAAATAGCCGCAAAAAGTAAATCAGTGCCCAAAAACATGTTTATGGTGTAGAAAAAGATATTAAAAATAGCAAGTAGATTATAACAACTAAAACACGCCATTTTAAAATATGACGTCAAGGTCTGCAATATCCGCTAGAGACAGAAGCTGTCAACGCATGTTTTTCTTTTTTGGGTACTTTCGATATTATCAGCCAGTGATGTTTGTTAAACCTCTATATAAAAGTACATACATTTCGAATGTCATCGATAGTCAAACCACATGGACGGATAGTCCTACCGAGCGCACCCGAACTTGTCATTTCCCTTTTGTGAACTTTGTCGTCATTTCCCTTTTGTTTGTCGAAAGTTCCCGCGCAATATTTGCATATTTTCAATAATTTATTTCTAATCCAAATAAGAGTCAGTAAGAAAAATAATTAACTAGGCGTGGTAACGTATTAATAGAAATTGTAAAATAAAAATATGAGCCGGATTGGTATTACATGCATATTATTTATTGAATTTTGTAAAAAGTGACAAATAAATCGTTGAATATGCTTTAAAAATTGTTATTGCAATTCATATAAGATATATTTAACTAGTAATAATATTATTTTATCCAAATAATAGTAATAAATTATTTTTATTTTTTAATTGAACTCTATGGCGCCATCTAATGGTGGCGGAAGAGAATTAATCAGCTTTATTAGAGAATGGTACCCTATGCTTGTACTAACATTTATCGTCGGTATGCAAACAATCATTGAAATCCACTCAGAAGTTTAAAAAAATAATTTTTAAATGTCAGCTGCTTCTGTTAATGAAAATAGATGTATCATATTGTTAACTTTCCTAATTTTACTTTTTTATAATTTTATATTTATTTTGTGGTCTAGTAAATAGCCTGTGCTATAATTTATTACGCTGATGTTTTTTCAACTTAATATATCAAAGTATGGTTGGTTGTAAATGTGACAATTGGACACTTAGTTATGAAACCGCTTCATAAAAATAAATCTGGTGAAATAGAACAAGGACGACGAAGAGGAATGGCAAGCGAGTGGCAGCAGCTCTGAGGGTGAGGCGCAGCGCGGAGCGGCGCGGCGTCGCCGGGACAAGTGGCGCGGCGGGGACTCCACCGGACCCGACCAGGACTCCGAGTCCGATGAGCCGCTGTTTGAGTTACACGAAGAGCCGGACCGTGAGTACTCCGACGATACCGAATATCATTTTTTCCAGACTTTCGCTTACAGCAATTTAAATTCATGGTACTTGATTACATTCCCCAAGAAAAATCTGGCGAAATACTAAATTTGGCTCCCTATCCCTTAGCGTCGAAACGTTAGAACCCTATGCATGCTTTATGCTATCCTCAATAATCCTTACTCCCCTGCTTATCTCAAATATCAATTTTCTCTTCTCAGCTCTACGCATTCGCGAAATCTTCGCTCTTCTAATCTTCTAACATTATCCATCCCTCATCATTGCACTGAATTTATGAATAAATCTTTTCAAATTCAAGCCATCCTTCTCTGGAATTCTCTTACTGATTCTGTTAGACGAGCGCCTAGTCGTCACGCTTTTAAACGGGCGGTTCAAAAACGGTTTCTCCAAGAAGTCTCTTCTTCTCGTCGTGTCCCTGCTGTCCATATATGTATTTATCTATCCGCATACATATATAATTAGTTCTTTATGTATTATTTTTTTTATTTTTTTTTATTAGAAATTTGAGTGCGTTTGACCTCTATCTAGCCTGATGGGAAGCTAAGATGAGGTCTAAGGTGTATCACGCAGACTCAAAAAATGCCTGTTCACTCTTGCCTTGAAAATCCCTAAATTATATGTATGGGGAAACATCGACGCAGGGAGGGTATTCCACACCTCAGCGGTTCGCACAATGAAGGAGGAGGCGAATCGAGAGGTACGATGAGGAGGAATATCGACCACAAATGGGTGAAATCCCTGTCCACGTCGTGTTGTCCGATGGTGGAATGGTGCAGGGGGAATTAAATTATGTAATTCCTGCGCACACTCCCCGAAGTGCAACCTGTAGAAGACACACAGACTTGCTATATTTACATAATTGTATATTTTGTATATTTATTTTATCTATAGTTATTGTATTGGTATATATTTCTTTAAAATTAATATTTATGTATATTCTTGATTTATTCTTGTAGGTATTTATAGATACTTTTAAATTTTGTTTACACACTGTCGCACCACCCAAATTATTTCTCTACTTGGTCCAATGGTTGACTGGCAGAGAACGCCATAAGGCGTTAGGTCCTCCATTTGTACACTTTTTTTATGTGTAATAAAGTTTAAATAAATAAATAAATAAATAATTTTTTTCTTTAAATTTTCCATAGAAATGCGTGATCGAATGATCAAAAGAATGTCGAGTTGGTAGGATTGTTCAAAACACAATCAGAAATAAAATATAAAAAGTCCTCATCGATCCGATAATTAAATATATAAGACCATATTACTAAGACTTCGCTGTCCGTTGTCCGTTCGTCTGATTATCTGTCCGTCTGTATGTCGGTCACCAGGCTGTATCTCATGAAACATGATAGTTAGACAGTTGTAATTTTCACAGATGATGTATTTCTGTTGCCGCTATAACAACAAATACTAAAAACAGAATAAAATAAATATTAAAGGGGAGCTCCCATACAACAAACGTGATTTTTGAGATTTAGCGTGATGTATGGGAGTCCCCCTTTAATTTTTATTTTATTGTAATTAAATTATTTATTTTTAAAGGGAATATACAACTAAATATTCGGTGAATATTTCAAACGTCTACCTGTTGCCGTTATTAATATTGAGCAAAAAAACGGCAAAAAAATCTCTTCCAACTTTTTGTATCGTTATATCTCAGAAACGGTGACTCTTAGGAAAAAAAGTATTCAGACATTTTTTGTAGATAATTATCTGATCTTCAAGTTTGGTCGAAACTGCGTTTTTTCGCAATTTTGCTGAAAATTGCGAAAAACCCCCAGATTTTTTTTTCTAGGTATCGGATCGATGAGGACTTTTTGGATTTAATTTATGACGGTGTTTTGAATAATCCTACCACCTTTCAGCTGGGTGCGAATTATTGTAACCTCGGATGTTTAAAGTGACCGGCCTTATTCTCTTCTCGCGCAGATCTTAAAAGCCGATCGAGGGAATGGGCGAAAATGCGAAAACAGGCGATGCGAATAGCAACCCATCACTATTTTGATTCCTTTTACCACCTTCTCGCCCATCGTTACGCTAAAAGTGGCCTTTGCAAAGCCCAAAATGCTGTCTGCCCCATTAGGAATAAAGACGTGATAGTATGTATTTACTTCATATCATATGTAATGTAATATTTATTTCAGTTGTTGACAACACGAAATCTGATCATGAATTCTCTCCGGAATCAGATTTGGAAAGTGGGGAACCAGTTGAGCCATTGAAACGGGCAAGGACACTACAAGAAGGTATGTGTAATTTTGTACTTTAATTTCAAATTGCATTTCATAATGTACATCAGTTCTAACTACTTAAAGTCACTGTCTTAAAATAGCACACTCGAGGGCTGTTTGATAAGTACCCGTTTTCTAAATATATTAATATCACTGGCTGCAAATAAGTATACCACCTATTTAAGCCATTTTTCAGGCGGGAAAATAAAAAAAAATGGCATTCTTTTGTTTTTTTTTTTCTCATTTGACAACGATTCAGTGAAGGCGTGAACTTAAAATTGTTAAAATGGAGAAAGAACAGTATCGGTCTGTAATGAGATTCTTATTTTTGGAAGGAAAAACATGTGATGAAATAAAAGTAAGAATGCAAGCGGTTTACCATGAATGTGCTCCTTCTATGACAACCGTCAGATATTGGTATAACGAGTTTAAGCGGGGGAGAACAACCGTCTTTGATGAGGATCGCCCAGGCCGTCCAGCTGAGGTGACTACAGACGATATGGTTAAGAAAATTGAAAATATAGTTTTAGCCGACCGCCGAATCAAACTTCGAGAAATCGTTGATGCTGTAAATGTTTCAATCGAGAGGGTACAACACATATTAGAAGAAAAATTGGGTATGAAGAAAGTATCGGCGAGGTGGGTGCCGTGTTTACTCACGGAGGAGCAAAAACGGAACCGACTGACTACTTCGGAGCAGTGTTTGGCCGTGTTCAAACGTAACCCGAAGGAGTTTCTGCGTCGTTTCGTGACCGTGGACGAAACGTGGGTCCACCACTACACCCCGGAAATGAAAGAGCAGTCGAAGCAGTGGATTTTACCGGGTGAACCTGCTCCAAAGAAAGCAAAAACCGTCCCATCGGCTGGAAAGGTCATGGCGACCATTTTTTGGGATTCGCAGGGTATTATACATATTGACTATTTAGAAAAGGGAAAAACAATAACAGGGCAGTACTATGCCAATTTATTGGATGAATTTGACGCCGTGTTGAAGGACAAACGAACCCATTTAAAAAAGAAAAAAGTACTGTTTCATCACGACAACGCCCCGGCTCATTCGCCCAGAGTTGTGACGGCTAAATTAGCACAGTTACGGTACGAACTATTGTCTCACCCTCCGTGAGACAGTTCTCCAGATTTGGCCCCATGCGATTTCTTTTTGTTTCCCAACCTAAAAAATGGCTCGGTGGCAAGCGATTTGGATCAAATGACGAAGTCATTGCCGCCACAGAGACAGAGGCCTATTTAATGACTTTCCAAAATCATACTTTTTGGATGGTTTATTGAAGCTTGAGTATAGGTGGAACAAATGTATAGAGTTAAAAGGGGACTACGTAGAAAAATAAATGCATATATACAAAAAAATTGTTTTTTTTCTTCCATAAACGGGTACTTATCAAACAGCCCTCGAATGAACCGTGTCGGGCATCGCAAAAACAAAAATTGGAAAGGCAAGCGAGTTTAATGACATGCAGTCATGCATATTCGTTAACTAAGTTTAACTCAACGACAAAGTGTTATCTAACTAACCACAATGGCGTCAAAAATGTCTTTATTTTGCGTATCTTAACGATTACTGTTAAGATATAAAATAAAAATGAAAGCAGTATCTTAAAGAAAAATTTCAGGATGACAAGTTTCAGCTTGCCTCAAATATCTAATTTTTTTCGAATTATTTCCAAAGTAAATCTGGCAAAGTTAAAGACCCAACTAAATGATCTGGCTTATTTATTTTTTACTTTTTAAATATCTCTATTTTAATTTAACGTATAAAAATTACGGACAGTCAAGGATATCTTTTTGTAAAAAAAATGTATCTATGAAAATTTAAAGGTGCGTAGCGGGACTAGATCAAGTCCCGCTACTCACCAGTCAGGTTTTGAGTTAGAGTATTATAGAAGAAGTATAAGACAAGTTTTCAGCTTGCCTCAAATACCCAAAAAATGTGTCTGCCAGCTCTCTCGGAGCAAAATAAAAATGGTATTTAATCGATTTGTGACAGGTAAAGAAGACGGCGTATGCGCGCGCTGCGGCAGCGGCGAGCAGCCCGAGTGGATCCTGTTGTGTGACTCGTGCGACGCGGGCTACCACGCCAGCTGCCTCAAACCTATGCTGTTCCTCGTGCCCGAGGGCGACTGGTACTGCCCGCCCTGCAATCATGTCAGTATTTCTTTTTAACCCCTGACGAAAAAGGGGGGTGTTATAAGTTTGACGCTCTTGTCTGTCGGTCTCTGTCTGTCTGTGGCATCGTAGCGCTCGAAAGGATGAACCGATTTCGATGCGCTTTTTTTAAAAGTGAAAGCAAGTTCCCTTGCGGTGGTTCTTGCTATGTTTGATGGAAATCAGTTCAGCCGTTTAAAAGTTATTATATATAACGCTTGAAAGTCAGGGCTTTCTCTAGCAAATAATAGATGGCGCTACGGATATCAAGCCGTATCGGTAGTTCCGCTTCCGGGTTTTTTTAATTTGCCTAGCAAAAAAACTTGTGGAATGTTGTGACGTAAACTTACAGCTGAGTAAATTATGGCCGGTGGGGCATAATGATACTTCACGTGTCTAACCAAAGGTCGAAAGATCCAAAGCCTACACTCAACAAATTGGAGTGCCCGTAGATATAAAACGGTAATCAGAAATAATGACAGGTTTCTAGCCCTTCGCTTGTACAGAATAGATTCCCAGGTGTACGCCTGTTCCCTCTGTTGACTTCTATGACCCATCCCGAATTGTTTCATACAGTGGCTGCGAGCAGAACAATGGATAGTACATATTGCGGTTATACAGCAGCAAACACTTTAACTTGTATACTAACATCGTGCATCTCCATAACTTTTTTTCGGTTTTTTATGTATTCTCTTATTTATTATTCAGTGGTTGCTCGTATTATGATATAGTGGCTTTTTCCAGGATATGTTGATATCGTCTTTAGAAGCGGAGCTCACGAAGTATGACGAGTTGGTGGTGAAAGTGGCGGAGCGGGAAGCGGAGAGGGCGAAGCGACAACAAGAAGAGGCCGAGAAACCCAGCGAGCAAGACAAGGGGGATGACTCTGATGATAAATCACAATCTGGTGAGTTTCACATATTTTGAAATTATCTAATCCAAAGTAAGTCATTTGCGTTAATGTAATTTGGAGTCCAGGAAGTGCTTGCCGGTTTTATTTTTCTCCTAGGATCAGTCAGTCACACCGAGGCGACGCGCTTTTAAAGAAATATATAGAACTTGTTTCTAGTTCCGTTCTATATATTTCTTCAAAACTGCGCGTCACGTCGCGTCGTGTTGCGTCTTGGTGTATAATGACCCTAAAGATGTCGAAGACGTGCGAAATGAAGATATGTGAAACCCGTTTATATTTCTTGTTCCTAAATAAAGATTTTATTTTTATGTTAATGTTTTGATATTGGTCAGACGGTGACGGCGACAGCAGCAACAGCGAGTGCTCGTCGTCGTCGGGCGCCGTGTACCGGCTGCGCGCGCGCAAGCAGCTGCCCGTGTCCTACCGCAGCCAGGAGTACGACCGCCTCATCTCCTCCGCGATCAAGGTGTGTTAGTAGTAACTTCCTTGTGCATATTTGGAATTTTTTTTTTTGCCCCGAACAAAACTTGGTCGAGATTTACAAAAACGAGGCTTATAACGTCTAACAAAATATACTGAAACTATTTTAAGGGTGTATTCAGTCCATGATACTGAACAACTTTCCCTTAGAAACGTGTATCGAAATGCGAAAAATAATTAGTTGTGTTTGACTTGAAAACCTAGAAATTAACTTTAAGAAGACAAAAATAATGCAATTCCGACCTTATCAAAAACAACCTGTAAATATAAGTTTGAACATAAATAACTTGACTATAGAAGAAGTAAAAACATTTAACCTTTTAGGGATAACAATTGACAGTCATACAACCTGGAGAGAACATATCGAAAAAATCAGAATAAAGCTGGCTAGTTTCGTGTACGCTCTAGGCGTCCTAAAAACGAACACTAACTATGAAACTGCATTATCAGCATACTATGCCTACGCACATTCGTGGTTACAATATGGGATAATACTTTGGGGAAATAGCGTGCATGCCCACCCTCTGTTTGTAATGCAAAAGAAATGCATTCGCATTCTCACAAACACGAGAAAGCCAAATAGCTGCAAACCGTATTTCATCGAGAAAAATATATTAACCTTGCCTTCATTATATATCTTAGAAATATGTTAGTTTGTTAGAAAACACTTTTACCTGTTTCAGCAAGTTAAAGATACGCATGATCTAAATACGCGCCAAAAAGAACACCTAACATCTGGTACTCGAATCAGACTAGAGTTATTTAAAACCAGTCCGTACATTATGTCCATAAAAAATTATAATAAATTACCCGACAAAATAAAAAATGAACAAAAGGACACTCTGTTTACAAAACAACTAAAGTCACTACTACTCTCAAAAGCATATTATACAATAAATGAATATCTAAACGATAAACGCCTCGCGTAAACATCTACTTACCTACCTACAGTAAACACCCGTTCTCTATCCCTCGTTCTATGAATAGTTAATTTTAAAAATGTGACTGCATAATTTATAGAGATTATGACATTATTGTTTGACTAACTTGGACAACTTAAAATTCAGACTTAGCATATGTAATTAATTATTTTCGAATGCATATTAACAAAATAGGTTGTTTTATATACGATTTATCTATACTAATATTATAAAGAGGAAAGATTTGTACCTATTTTTGTAGGTTTGTAATGAATAGGCTCAAAAAGTACTGGGCCGATTTAAAAAATTCTTTCACCGTTGGAAAGCTTCACTATTCCCGAGTGACATAGGCTATGTGTGTACCACGGGCGAAGCCGGGGTGGACTGCTAGTACTTTATATACTCACTAGCTGTGCCCGCGACTTCGTTCGCGTGGTTGTCGGAACGTAATGTTATATAGCCTAAAGCCTTCCTCTATAAATGGACTACCCAACAAAAAAAAAATTTTTCCAATCGGACCATTAGTTCCTGAGATTAGCGCGTTCAAACAAACAAACAAACAAACTCTTCCGCTTTATAATATTAGTATAGATACATATATTACATACATAGATACATTTTTAGATTTCATATTAAATCTATGTAAATAGTTCTGTTCTGAATTGTATCGCCACACCCAAACTGGGTACATGTAGTACTGCACCAACATTTGTCATCTTATATTATGCAACATGTTAGCGATGAATAAATGATTATTATGATTATGACTTTAGTTCAACTAGTACGGGAGGCCAAAAAAAATTTTCTCATATTTGTATATGTTTTACTTGAGGAAAGTTGTTCGGTATCTGGGACAGAATTCACCCTTGAAATAGTTCAGTATATTTTGTTAGGCCCTGTATAAAAAAAAGTTATACAAGATCGTAGGATAACAAGTGCATTGTATTTTTTTTGTAGGAAGAGTATGTTGAACCAACGACGAGTGCGGGCAACCAAGGGCGTGGCAAAGACATATCTACTATCATCGAAGCGGCCGAGGAAGAGAAGATGAAGGCTGAGCGAGAAGCTATAGAACAGGTATTTTATTGGGGGCGCTTTACAGCTTTTTCTTCTCTACCCGGTTATAAAGAACCGACAAACCACCAAATCGGCCATTGCAGAATAATTTTTTTGAAGGAAGTGTTAACCACTGGATTGATTTTCATCGTTTGCAAGTCTTCGCGGCGATTGCCACTATCGCACTAGGATGGTACGGGAGGCGATTGAAATTAAAAACACCCCTACAATTTCAACCGAGAGAATGGCCTTAAATACGGTATTTTAGTGTATACCTATGAGAAAAAAACTAAAAATATGTTTTTAAGATTCAAAGATTTTAGTTTTTACGTCACAATCACAAGCCCGTGTAAACTAAAAAAATTTCAACTGTCAAAATACATACATCATCACGTTTGTTAACATGCATAACTGACCATAATTATGACCACAGAGCAATATGTCGTCCACTGCTCCAACGTTTTCACAAATTACGCGCGAAAGAAAATGTAAAATTAAAATGCATTTTTATGGCACTTATCTATTGAATAAAATTTTTAAGTGGTTTATTAGCTACATGAATCTAATGAGACACTTTTTAAAAATGGATGGCTATACTCTATTGTAGGCAACGTGGAATCCAGTGATTAACAAAACACTACCCCGGTTGGTGCACAATCGGTTAACTACCAGAATGCGTTCAGAATAGGGACACTGGGTGTAGTGTGTGGAGGTAGTTGGAGAAAAAATAATTTGACGGTGGACGAAGATCACACCGGGCAGGAGTAGGCATTATCGTTGCTCCAGTCAGGCCCTTACATCCCTACATAGTTTGTGAGTCAGGCTGAGGCCACGTACCGTGCAATCCGGACGAAAGTCGGCGCAAATAAATAAATAACTTATGTTTCGCGTTCATTTCCGTTTGCATTCATTTATTAATGGTGCATCGCGATAGTTTCAAAGTAGATAAAGCCGTGGTTTTATGACCGTCGCCCGCTTGAGATTCAGCCCTTTATGGGAATTTAATTTGTGCGAAAAGTTGTACAACCAGCAGCTGCCTGATCTCCTTTGGAGTGCAAGTGTGAGTAAGTGTAGAAATGCAGTGGTCCTATTCTAGGCCGGAAAGTATAGTACACGTAGTGGAACAGGTATAGTATCAGCCTGAAGGCTCAGTTCCAATGATTTGTGATGATCAGTTCTATAGAATGACGACCTCCGTGGCGTAATAGTTACCACGCTCGTCCGTCACCTAGAGGTACTGGGTTCTATACCCAGTGCGGGCAAATGTTTGTACTCATTGTCACAGAATTTGTCTGTGGTTCTGAGTGTCAATACAAGCTTAGCTCTTATTGTTGGCCATTGAGTATTGTTCATTTACTCATTATGTATGATAACGCGACTTATCATGAATCTTTTATTTATTTATAAAGCCTTACAATTCAAAGTGAAATTTATTTTTCAGTTTTTGTCAAATAACACTTTACGTACCCTTACACCCTCACCGAATTTTAGTATGTATCTGGACACCACAAGGTATAACTGTAACAATTTTCAAAACTACGCGATTTATTTTCCCTAATTGCCTATATTTTGGTTTTATTTGACTGGGCTATTTACTCTTAGTCGTAAAGTACAACGTGCATTGAAAAAATAATACACTTAATTTTGACCAGCGCCTTCTACTCGAGTTTGGGTCTGCCCGGCGGTCAATACCTACAAAGTAAAAAGTCTTAGTCGGCCAAAGCCCACTAACTAGAGGCGTTTTCCACTGAAAAAAAAGTTAAAAACATTCTCAAAAGATGGCGTTTAATAGATTGAAATCGTTCTGTATCTATCCACTAGGACCACGCCGTAAGGTTCAATCCTTCCTGTCATGACATGGGAAAAAAGTGTGAAAACAATCGCGTTCGTCACATCCGTTTTGAATCAGTAGGAAAAGATACCTATGCACGTCTTTATTTTCAAAAGACCTAATAATTAATTCAGTATAGATGATAAACAAATATTACATCATCTTTTCGATAGAAGTTCGAAAAGGAATCCAAAGAGTTTGCAACCCATATTCATTGATAGCAAAGTACTGGCCAATAATAAAGCACGTGGAAAAGTGAATAAAATGACATTATTGACATTTAAAAATTTCCACACTAGCGTCATTTTTCCGATACGTGCATTTTTTTCCATTGTTTTTCGAAAATATAAACAATTAGTTCGTTTGTTTTTGTCCACATTGACAAAAAATTAAAGTAAATCAAGTATCGAAACCGCAGGTATAATTTTTCAAGCCAGTTGATACGCGTGATATTCTCAGATTAGCCCATTTATTTTCTTGCCTGTTGCATACAATTAAATCGTAACAATATATTGACTTGACTTGTGTGGCCTAAATAAAACGTAAAAAATAAAAATTATTTATTGCTTCAATTAAATTGTATTATCACTTCAATTATATTGTGGCAAGAAACTTTTTGTATGGGCCTATATGAACGTCATATATAACTTTCACTGGCCAAGTATAAAATCGTGAAAAAAGTCAGTTGTTTCATACATTTTGTCGCTTGTAGATATTTTTATTGGAAAAGAGGTTACTCTTTTTATCTGATTACGGCGCCGCTATGTACATACTCGTATGTATGTTCATTTGTCCACTCATATCTTCACTGTATCCATGGTACCTTGACAAATGAGGTATCGTTAGATGCGTCTTGGCCGTCCGTCGGTTATACGATGTATGACGTCACACTAAATTTAATATGTTATATTATGTAATTATTTTGTGCCGCAATAAATTATCTGTTTATACATATGATCGACTGGCAGATTATCGGTTCCGCTCAAAGATATTAGGAAGGTACGGTACATTATAACTCTTTGGGAACCAAAGAGTTATAATGTACCGTACCTAATCTAAGCTAGGCTAATCCGCTAGATGACAACAAGTCAAATCTGTAAAAATTAAAACAAACATTTTTTATGGGATTTGTTTAAAAACAAAACTGTGACGTCATAACTTTTTAAGTTAAATAGCGCTCTTAATATCAGTTTTTCTGCATTTATAAATCTAAAATCGTGTTGAAAATGGATATGATAAATGACGAGTGTCACTATTTTGTGACGTTTTATTCTATTAACAGTACCAAATAATTTATTTTTGACCCAGTCATCTACTAAATTGTAGACAATTTGTATCGTGGAACAATAAAATATTAATAAATAATTAACACAAAAATATATTTGTGCGTTTTTTATTGACCAGGGTAAACCTGTAGAGGTTAAGAAGCTGCGGAAGAAGAGTCGGCGAAAGCCGCGCAAGTTGAACTCGCTCGAGGTGCCTTCCGAGGACGACGACGAGACCGACGAGGACTTCAAGGAAACTGGGTGAGTTTCTTGGGTTTAAGGCCCCTCGCCCACGGCGACTTCTTGTAGCGATTCTGTCGCGCGTTCGCATCAATACAGTCGCGATGCGGTCGCAAGCTGTGTACCCTCGCCCACGTAAACACGATTCTGTCGCGATGGAAACGCGATTCAGTAACTCCGTTCTCTTCACGCGCCACCCTCCCTCCGTTCTGTCCCCGATGTCGTCCGACACGGTCGCGTTTGCATCGCTACAGTCGCGATGCTGTACCGCGTTGCAAATGCGACTAATACGCGTTAGTAGCGATGCTGTTGCGAAACGCGCGTCAAAAGGTCGTCGTGGGCAAGGGGGTAAAGAAATTTATTCTCAAAAAAAATAATATATAAAATATTACTTCAGAACACGGGTTACAACAACTTAAGCTTTTCGTTCGCATAGATATGACACTGTACATTTAACACATTCACACACATTTTCTTTGTTCACAATGTTTTCGTAGTCTTCACCAAAGTTCATGTTTGATATGGTGCGCGAGTTTTGCTTTGAAAGCGTTAAATGGGTTAACACTTTTTATGTCTACGGGTAGTTTATTAAATAGTGCTCCTTCGAAGGTGATTCATTCTTTCCGTAGTTGGTACTTATCTTCGGAAGTAGTGTTGTTGCAATAGCGATAGTTTCGCTGTCGATAGTTGACTTTGAAAAACATTATAAACTATAGAATTTTCTCGATACTATCTATGATCTATGAACCAATCAGAGACGAGAGTTTATGTTTAACACATTTAATCTGGCAATTTCACGTCAATTGACTATCCATTCTAAGTACTAGTCCTAGGTCTTTTCACATTTTTTTCCTGAACAATTATGTTGTTTATTGTTAGTGTTTTTGTTTTTGGCACTAAAAACAACAAAACATGTTTTTGAAGAATTAATTGTGTTGAGAAGATTATGTTGAAGCTAGCTATCTATTTATGCCGCTGAAATTATGTCTTGTAGGTCCGAAATAGAATAAGCAAGTATCATCAATGTACAATTAAGGTATCGTGACCCGCAGCGCAGGCTCAATACGAGTATATAGATGTTATTAATATGAATTTCTTCTTGGTCATCGTATCCTCAAGACTGAGGGTCGGGATAATCGAGAATACCTAACTGTCCTCACGTCGGCTGGTACACTTTGTGATCACACCAATTTATTATGTCTTCGTAAATTTACGATTTTTGATCATGACTTTTATATAATATTAGCTATTTAAAATGAGTAGTTTGTACTGCCTGCTTCACCACTACATTTTCTATGACAGAATGGAATCGTCCTCAGAAGACATATCATCTTCGGCGGAACGCGACAGTTCAAACGACTCCGGCTCCTCAGATAATCTGCCAATCAGACGCACCGGCAGAACTGACAAAAAAGGTAAAAACAAAAAAAAAAAAATTAGCAAAGGAATACCCAACCATTTTTTTTTTCTGTTTTAGGGTTCCGTACAAAAATGAAAAACGGAACCCTTATAGGATCACTCATGCGTTTGTCTGTCTGTCAATTCGTCTGTCACAGTCACAGCCAATTTGCTCCGATTCTACTGGACTAAATCAGGTGAAATTTGGTAGGATGGCGTAATCCTATGTGCCCAAACACAGATGTGCAAAGTAAATAAGTTCTTTTTTTAATAAGGGTCATTTTCGGGGGACAAATTAGGAAATTAAAAAAAAAAGTTTTGCAAACCTTTGTCAAATATCAAATAAAAGGGCTCGTTATAAGAATCTCAAATATGTTTTTGTTATTATTTTAAAATAAATAGTTTTGATTTTATTGATGAAAGAAGACGAAAATTGACCATCCCCCTTCCCTGATCTCCGAAACTAGAGCCTAAAATTAAAAAAAAAAATACTAAATGAAGTTCATTGCTTATCGATTACAGGAAAACCTATAAGAATTCAATTAATTGTACGGAACCCTCTCCACGCGAGTTCAACAAGCACTTGGCTGGTTTATTTAAAAATCGTCTTAACCAATTTTATTTAAGTCTGTTTTATACAGGGTCTAACAAAATATACTGAAACTATTTTAAGGGTGCATTCAGTCCATGATACTGAACAACTTTCCCCCTCAAATGTAGCTTTATTAGGTGAAATACATGGCAAAGTTAAGGTGAATATATAAGCAAATGGCCTTGAAGTGTGAAATAATTTTTTTACTCGTAAATATGGTGATAATTTCCATATTGCTCTTCGTCATGCACTGGATTTAAATTATTTTATGAACTGCCGTTGAAACTATTATTGGTGATCCGTCTAGCTTTAAAACTTGCCGTGGCCTCTTTTGGCGGAGACAAGTTTTAAAGCTAGACGGACTAATGTAAATATTTTCAACGGTGGTTCATAAAATAATTTAAAGGGCTATCCAGTGCATGACGAAGAGCAATTTGGAAATATATATCACCATATTTACGAGTTAACAACTTATTTCACACTTCAAGGCCATTTGCTTATATATTCACCTTAAATAAATGGAGTAAGTACATACATAGGTAGTTGGTTGCAGACTGAAAAAAATAATTAACCTCTTCAAATACAACAAATATTTACATAGTAACAAAACAAGCGGGTATTGCGTTTGACAGATCGTCCCAAGTTAGCTGAGTCATCCCCAGAAGCAAGGAAGAAAAAGAAAGTTTTCGAAGACAGCTCCAGCGAGTCTGCCGGCGCTAAAGAATGGTCCAAGAAAGAAGGCAAAAAAACTAAGTATGTCCATTTTGGGTCCATAGTTTTTACATTGAGGTTGGAAATTATCTCTCTTACCTTTTTAACGTGAAAATACTTGGATAAAGGCAATGTAAAAACTTAAAGCCTAGTAAAAATTTAGTATTACAACAAAGTCGCCTCCGACGTCTGTACATCTGTATGTATTTACGCTTGGATCTTTTAAACTACGCAACGGATATTAATGCCGTTTTATACAATAAAAAGAGTGACTCAAGGGGAAGGTCTATGTATAATACATACCATACCCGCGCGAAGCCGGGGCGGGCCGCTAGAATGTTATAAATAACCGCATGTGCTACTCCTTCTTAATCTAGTAAGCTTTGCATTTATCGCTTCATACTGGTCCCAGATAAATAGATGCCAAACTTTACTGGTTGGTTGATTGATAATTTTATAAATGCAATGTCAAATTACATACCGAGAAGAACCGATGGCCGATAGGGGTTCTCGAATGGCGGCCTTGCAGCAAGCGCAGCGTAGTACATCCACCTGCTAGGTGGTCGGACGACCTGAGCAAGGTTGTAGGAAAACGCTGAATGCAGGCCACTTCCGATGGGACGTTTTGGAAATCAGCAGTGGTCTTCCTGTGGCTGATATGATGATGTTGAATGTCAAATTAACGATTTCATATCTTTTTAGGTCAAAACCGCGTCCTAAACGTGATAAATCGTCAAAGAAAAAGAAAAAAAGTGGACTGACGCAGTACGACGCGGACGGGAACGTAGTGCGCGCGCGGGTGACGTACGGCGGGCTCAGCGACGACGGGCCCAACGACTGGTCGCCCAAGCACCGCACGCGGCAGAAGAAAATCAACTATACGGAGATGCCCAACACGGAGTCTGAAGACGTAAGTATTTAACTTGTAGTTGACATATGCGTAATAATTCGAACCACGGGCTATGCTAGATCACTATATTTTAATGAAATTAAAATAACAGTAAAAAAACAACAAAAAAATCGTCATTCCCATACAAATTGCTCGGGTGGCTGCACTTATGAAATTGCCGGTTTGTTTTTACTGTCATTTTATTTTCTCACTGTGCAGTCCTACGTACGGTGCGGAGGAGCTCTGTCGACGGTCGTAAACGCATCTAGGCGCTTCCGCAAGTTAAACAGGGGGTGGGGCGTGGATGGTTGACCACAAGTGGCATACAAATTTCTTCAGTTCCTCTGTGCTTCGGAAGGCATGTTGAGTCATTGTCCCCGGCTGTCATTAATTTATAGTAGTCGACAAGCTACATTAGATGCCTAGCTTGACTACACACATGAAAAACAAACAATGCGGTAGCCTCAGCAATACGCCTAACACCTATTTGAATATTTGGCGGTATATGTCTCCTAAAAGCATATCGATTGAGTGTGCTTTTACAATGCCGCTTTCGCACGCGCGTTTGGTCAACATCGCGGGCCACGGGCTTTTGAGTGTCTTGGATCGTTACATAGTAAACGACAGAATTTAATTTTTTTGTATGGCTTTCGAGCTGCGCTTACCAGCCGCGCGGACGATAAGCGGGCTTGAAACTGCGTTAAGCGGAGACCTGCGACTGAGAGACATGTGACCCGCGACGGTTTCAGCTATCTTTATCGCACATAGGGTTTGTGACAGAGACGGATTGAATCCGTCGCGGGCGTCCACTTGACGTAGTTTCAAGTCTCACTGTAAAACCAGCCTAACTGATTTGTGAATGATATCGATAAATGAATGCAGGAAATGCACAAGTCGAGCGGCAAGCACATGCCGGACAGCTCGGACGAGTTCAAGCTGGAGGAGTCCGAGCTGTCGTCGTCGTCAGACGCCGAGCGCGCCAAGCGGCCGCGCGCCGACGAGGACGAGGAGAAGCAGCGCGCGCTGTCCGAGCTGGTGCGGAAGACCGCCGTCGTGCCGCTGGAAAAGCTGCCCGAAGACATCACCCGCGCCAAGACGGAGCAGCTCGAGGAGCACCTCAGTGAGCCCGCTTTTAACATTTTATGAAAAAATTTCCGGTGCCGGATAATCCATCAGGTTTAACAGTAAATCTATCTACCTTTGGGGCACCCAAAGAAGGAGCATCCAACAGCTCCCGTCGTCATATTTGGTTGGTAATATACCGAGTACATATCCAGGGAGTTTCAGCATACTTACTGTCCTGTTTCTTTTACTGATTGCCGCTTTTTTTCTTGACGGCCTCCGTGGTGTAATGGTTAACATGCCAGCCCGCCGCTTTGGAGGTTCTGCGTTCGATTCCCAGCAAGTTGGATTATGGCCTTTTTGAAATTGTCCTGGGTCTTGGGTGTTTATCTATATAATTGTATTTATTATAAAATATAATATCGTTGAGTTAGTATTCCATAATACAAGTTTAAACTTTTTTGGGCTAGCTTAATCAGTGTGATTTGTCACTATGTATGTATTTATTTATTTATTGAACGAGCGAACGAAGTTCTCCGTGTGTACTTGAACAACCCGGCGTTTGTTTGTTTGACAATAGTTCAAGTCGTTTTTATCGGAGATTCATGAAATTAGTAGACATGTGTAAATGTAATCAATAGAATTTCTAAATTTGAGCATGAGCCAAATTGGTCAAGGGGTTATCGAGGTATGGGATTTGTGAGTTTATTGTTTATTGGTTTTTACAGAGGCGCAGCGCGAGGCCCTGGAGCAGGGGTCGGCGGCAGACGAGGCGGGGGGGGCGAGCGCGCCGGCGCGGGCCACGCGCGGGCGCGGCAGCCGCGGGGGGCGGGGCGCGCGCGGGGGGCGCGGCCGGGGCCGCCCGCCCGGCTCCGACGACGCGCTCGCCAGGCTGGTCGGCGTCAAGATCAAAGGTATCCCTTCCCTTGCTTCCACTTAGATTCTTCATTTTGTCCTGTTTTTTGTGTAAATTGTATGTATTTAAGTATGTCGATGTATGTTTATTATATTTACCACCCCACACTACCTTATTTCCCATCACATTATACTATAAACCTACATTACCACTCACTCACTGATTGACATAGTTGTTTGACCTGTTCCGGGGTAGGTGGGGTAATGATTGATATATGGTCGTATAGAGGGTATGTTGTAAAATCGGATATGTTGAAGATCATCAGATCCTAATGTGGACGAGGTACAGCCTGCAAAAACGGTTACGGTTAGGGATGTGATTTTTTTTCCAAAATTTAGGGGGTTGTAAGCAATTTTACGACTGTCATTTGTTTTTTGATTTTTTTCAAAATCCAAGATGGCCGCCATCCAAGGACAATTTCTGAGTGTGTACTCCGAGCCCGAGGAAAGCGAGGCCGAAGGCCGAGCTGCGTGTCAAGGGTGACGCCCGAGCCCCTAGTGACCTCCCCCTTTCCCCCAAACCCCCCCCCCCCCCCCAAGTCACTAAGCGAAGCCAGAGACCAAAAGCCAAATACAGACCACTTCCGCGAGGCCGAAGGCCGACCTGCGTGGCGAGGGCGAAGCCCGAGCCCCTCCTGACCTCCCCCCTCCCCCAGAACTCCCCCCAAGTCACTAAGCGAAGCCTGAGGCCGAAGGCCGAGCTGTCCCGCGAGGCCGCAGGCCGAGCCACTCCCACCAAGCGCTGAGCGTTTTTTTTTTAAACTTTCCAAGATGGCCGCCAACAGTCGACTGCTTCCGATTTGACTGAAATTCAGAATGCAAGGGTTTTCTGCGTCACGGAATCCAAATCTGTCATTTTTTTTGGAATCCAAGATGGCGTCTGAATTTTAGAATTTTTACTTGATTCGTTCATTACGACCTCCTGGAACATCGGAGGGGTCTGAAATTTTGTATGCTGGGATAAAGCATCCCGCGGAACTCAAAACTGCAAAAAAAAATTATTCCAAGATGGCGGCCCGTATAAGTTTATATTTTTTTTATACTGACTTTAGCACCTTACCTATTCTCGCAACTGGAAATAAGATTCCAACCAACTTCAACAGCTGCACGAAAAACCGCGGGCTGCTTGCAGCCCGCGCAACGCCCGAAAAGCTAGTTTTATATTTAAGCCTGGAAGATTGTTATTGTTTAGCAATAAGGCCGCTTTTGCGCATTTCCTTGTTTTTAAATTATCCTGTATGTTTTGTGCGGTCACAGTGACGTGCACGGATGTAAAAATTCGTTTGTATGTAGTAGTATTAGGCATAAATGTTACTCCGGTGTAAACCACTCCGAGTTCCGTCTCTCGGGATGTCTGCATTTATTTGCTAGTATTTTTACATGTAAGGCGTCCGCTACGTTAAGCAGGCACAAGTGACATGTTCAGTCTATATCTGTCACAAACTACGTGAAAAAGAGATAACAGAATCCGTCGCGTGTTGCCGTGTCTCTGTCGCACGTAGAGTGTGTGACAGAGATAGACTGAACATGTCACGTGCGCCCGCTTGACGTAGCGGACGCCCTTAAGTTCTCGTAATATAAAGATTCGTTACATCTTATTATAGAACGTGGACTAACCTTAGTACTTGGTTTAATGTTTTAAACCATTATTCGACCAAAATAAGAAGACCTCCCGCAGTATGCCTCCTTCTCTTTGGTCACTGTCAACCAATACCTACCCAATACCAATACCATAACGCAACCATGTCACCGTATCTAGTTAAGATACGGTGACATGGTTGCGTTATACAATGTGTAAGGGACGTACCAAATCGATCTACGGCTTATACTAGATCACTATAGTATAGTGAAATTAAAATAATACAAAAAAAAGTTACTTAAATACAAAAGTGTGCAGCTGCCCGGACAATTTGTTTGGGAATGTCGAGTTTTTTTGTTTCTTTTTTATTGTTATTTTAATCTCGTTTTAGTATAGTGGTTCGATTTATTACGCATACGCCCCTTACTCGTTGTATTACCAAGCAAATTCAGGAGTATTATAAAATATAATGTCAAGAATTCTAACATCATATCTTTTTTTAACAGATCTGAAGACTGATACTCCTTTGAAACCAAATGATGTAAGTGTTTACGAGTATTGCCTTACTTAAAATACATATATATTTTTTTATAGCGTTTTTATTGAACGTATGTTCGTCGCGATTCTTTAAATTGATTATACTATATATATACTTACTTACTTTATTATTTATGAACTGATTGAAATAAAACGAACACTTAATTTGAAGGAAAACTTACCGCAATGCATTAGTGAAAACCGCATCCAAAATCGGTTGAGCCGTGTCTAAGATTAACGCGCACAAATGCACAGACCAACAGCGTTTTTTTAACAATCATTGTCTTGGGTTCTATTGCATTGATAAAGCCCTCCAAAAATTTTTTTTTATATTACATATATATCTTCCTTAAACAGACAGCAATCAGTTACATTATTATATGAATAGATTCATTAATTGATTCGAATAACAGGTTGAACGCGCAAAAAAACGCCAAGAAAGAGAAGCAAAGCAAGCGGAGAAGGAAGCTCGACGACTTGAGCGACTGCAGAAGAAAGAGGAGAAGGAGAAACTCAAAGAACAGAAAGCTAAAGAACGGGAAGAGAAGAAACTGGCGCGAATCGCGTTGCAGGTAACTATAGTTTCCCAACGCGTGCACATGAGTTAGGTACAAGCTTAATCTTACAAATTTCTTAAAATTATCGTAAAATATGTCTATTGGCATCCGAGCAATTAAGGCGTTGAGCAATGTAACGGCTTGGCTAGTGGGCGCATACTTGGCGGTGTCTGAACTTACCGCAGCTGGCGCGAGCAGCGGCCTGTTTCGCAACTGCCACACACACGGAACTTAAAAAGTACACCGTGATAAAGGGTTATTTATCTTGCCATTCAGCAGCAAATATTAGTGGATAAAGTTATTTTTTTATTTTATTTTTATAAAGTAAGGCACATTTGCGCCTTACTTCCAAAGTATATAAATTTACCATGCTGGCTCTCTTCTTGTCATTGAAACACTGGTGTCGGATTTTTCGAGCTGCCCAAAGGCATCTGGCGTATCTCAATGACTGTCATTTAGCGACAACAGTCATTACACAAGTGGTTTATTAGGTTTCCTCACGATGTGTACCTTCACCGGGAGCAAGTGGTGGTAGTTGAAAGTTACCATACATGAGTCAGAGAACTCAGAGGTACAAGTTGGGCTTAGCGAGGATCGTACTCGTGTCTCAGACGCAGTGTCTGCCTAAATATGCTTGATGACCGCCGCTTACCTGAAATAATGTTTTGAAAATATAGGTCAAAACTAGGCTCGAAAAAAACTAGTAGGTACTAAATTCACTATGATACATATTAAAAATATTCTATTGTGGCCCTATTTCTGATTTGGGGAATCCACTTTTTTTGATTCAGAATTTTTAAAAATCAAAACGTTGAATTTCAGGAAAGCAAGCGTATGAAGAAGGAGAAGGTGGAGTTCCCTATGGCGGGCGGGTTCGGGCCGCGGCCGCCGGGCCCCGACGCGCGGCTCGGGTTCCCGCCCGGCGAGTACCCCGAGCAGCGCTACCCGCAACAGCCGCGGCTGCAGGTACTGCTTCATTTACTTTTTCTTATCGTAATTTTGCGATTCTTCTTTATCTTAGCGCGTTCCAGGTTGCATCTTCAGCTGTGCTACTTTGGAGCCAGGGATTTTGTTGTTTTATTTTAATTATTTAACGGACCTGGATACAGTCCTTTTGAGCCTATCTTTAGTTTTGTTACTTCTGTATTTCTAACAAATTACAATCAAAGGTTGGCTACACCAACCAACAAATATCACTACAGCCGTTCTATGACTGTCCACTTTAACTATTTCACTTTTTGTTCATGAGCATTTGTAACACCAAGCTACACCACTTTCACATTATTTAGTCCACTAGAATCAATTTGCAAAATGAATTAAAGCAAAACCCAACTGAACTCCTCGACTTCCCGCCAAAACCTCTGACACGGCTTGTATGTTGTACAGGTGCGCGCGGAGCTGCGCGGGGTGGCGGGCCCCGAGGAGCGGAGACACGCCGTGGCCGGGCTACGGGAAGGTGGGTATTTCTATTACTTTGAAGTGTTTGCGACCGACATACCTAATCACCTATTTTTTTTTCTTTGCTGGTCTGGGAGAGAATAAAAACAGAATATTCCAGCTGCTTCTCTTCCCATGCAGATCGTAAAAGCTGATCGTGGGAATGGGCGAGAACCTGAATCATATGAATAGGCGATGCGGTTAGCAACCCATCATTATTATGATTTTATCAGGCACCTAAGTTGGCAAGATTTTAACGTGGTGGGGGAAAGTTTGCACATGCGCAAACTTTCCCCCACCATGTGGCGTGCAATAAAAAAGTCACTTCAGATTCATAATATTTTGAAAATCGTTTTAGATGAAAGTTAGGAAGATGAAAATTATCGATGAAAAACTAGCTTTCCGCCCGTGAATTCTGTTTCATCGCGTTTACTACACTATCTCACAGGAACATACTATAGGAATAAAAATTAGATTAGGTCTTATCTTGACTAGAAGACTATATAATATACATCGTGTTAATTAAATAACGCAAAACCTCCCAGCTGGTACCTCAGCCCATGAAACTGAACAACTTTTGTTCAACAATTTTCATGAAACCCAAAAAAATAATTCAGTTTTTCATAAAAATTGCTTTTTTTTTTGAAAATTCAATTTTTTTTTGTTTCCTGAAAGTTGTTAAACAAAAGTTCAGTTTCATGGGCTGAGGTACCATCTGAGAGGTTTTGCGTTATTTAATTAACACGGTTTATACGTATACCAAATTTCATTAAAATCTGTTCAGCATTTAAGGCGTGAATAGGTAACAGCTGTATAGGCAGAGTTACTTTAACGTTTATAATATTAGTATGGATGTGAGGTATAAAAAAAAAAATATTAAATTTATTATAAAAATAAATATTTCAAAAACACCAACAACAAATGGTTCAATTTCAGTGCACTCAAGTGTACGTGGGAGCAAACGGAACGTAATCACGATGCGAGAGACAAGGGTCGACTGAGGCACCAATCGCGCGCTCGGAACGGTGCTTCTCACTCCCCGCGTCCCGCTTGACAACCAGAGACCTAAAAAATGACTTCTCGCACCTAACAGTGCTTGCCAAGTTACGTGCCGGGGACTGTAACACTGCTTCTTGCAAGCTTTCGTTTCCTTCATCACACAACAGCGTATGTAACGAGCGATGGCTTGTAAAACTTCAGATAAATTGTGTTTATGTCCAGTATGACTGTTCTTATATGTGTCGTATGACTTTGAGGATATTATAGAATTATGCTGTTATGATATTTCAACATTTTTATTCCTATTTATATTGAAAATTGTTTTTGTCAGGCACATTGTCTGTGGCCGGATCTCCTCAACCTTTCAAACCTATAACGGAAGAACCAAGCATCATCACGAGAATGCCGCACATGATCAATCCACAGTACAGGTATTTAATTTTTTTTCTTGTTTTTTCTAACGCCTGCTATTCTGCATTAGGAAGATATGTGTTGGTGGGACATCAATTTATACTTCGTAATGAACGATTTGCTGATAAATAATTGTGATGATATTTCAGGGGGCCAATGATGTATCCTCCCGGTAACTCGCCGTACGGTCCGCGGGGACAGAACATGCCGATGTATCCCCTGCACCACCCGGGCATGAACCCCGCCGCGCGGCCGCAGTACCCGGGCGGCTACTACCCGCCGCAGATGCGCGGCCTGCCGCCCGGCTACCCGGCCGGCTCCAGCCCCGGGCCGGGCATGCACGGCGCGCCGGGACCCGGCCCGCCGCCCCACGGGCCCCACGGCCCGCACGCACCACCAGGACACCCCGGCGTGAACTCCCATCGCCCGCTCGGTCAGCCAAGCCATCACGGGCCTCCAGGACCTCCCGTCAGCGGTCCGCACGGACCACCCGGCCATCCGAGCGGTGGGCCGCACGGTCCAATCGGACCGAATCCTCATGGATTATCGGGGCACCCGATTCACGGCCAACTGCGACCGACAATAGGTCCGCACGGGCCTCATGGGCCGCTGGGTCCTCAAGGTCCCCACCGGCCGCTGCCCCATGGTTCCCCGGGCCCGAGCGCGCACGGCGTGCCGACCAACTCGCATGCGCAGTCCGGTCTGGCCGCGCACGCCGCGGCGTCCCCGTCGCCGCGAGCGCTCGCGCCCACTCCCCCCGCCGCGCCCCCCTCGGCGTCCTCTACTCCTAACTCCACGCCCGCGCTCACGGATCCTCCTGTCAAGATTAAAGCGGAGGTCAAAACGGAGCCAGAATACCGCACGCCGCCCACTTCCCCGAGACCGCTGTCGCCTCGCGACGAGCCGCCTAGAAATCACCCGAAGATTAAACATACGGAAAATAAGGACCGACGGCCACGGTATCCGCTGGGTCCGTACGCCCCGCAATACGGTCCGTACGGGCCGTACGCGCCGTCGCCGGGCGGGCCGTCGCAGGACGTTCACTCGCCGCTGATGAATCTTCAGTCGCGACCGCCCGCTCCCGGCCAGCACCCGCTGCAACGGATGCAGCAGCTGCATCGCCTGCTGCCGACGAGCGGCGCCGGCGACCCGCGGGCCTCGGAGCGCGTCGGCAGCCCGCTGATGCGGCCCGCGATGCCGGAGCGGACGATGGCCGACATGTCATATTTAAATGCTCACCTGCGGTCGTCGCGACCGCCATACTTCCCGCCCCCCATGGCGACGCGGCCGCCCTCCGCGGAGCGCTCTAGTCCGGCGGGCCCGCCGCAGTATTCGTCGCCGTACGCGGATCCGCAACGAACGGCACTGAGCAAGCAGCTGGCGGCGCCGCCGAGTATGCCGATGCCGGTGCACCAACGAGAGCGACTGCCGTCGCCGGCCGCCGAGCCGGGCGTGCCTCCGCGCGCCGCTAGCCGGGAGCCGACGCCGCTTGTGACGGCGCCGCCGGCGGAGCCCGAGCGCGAGGAACAGGCCCGGCCGGCCGGCGAGCTCGCGCGCAGCCCGCCGCCGGCGCCGGCCTACCTGAAGCTGAGCGTGCCGCCGCCGGCGCGCGCGCCGCCGTTCGCCGTGAAAGCGGAGCTGGCGGACGCGCCGGCGCCGGCGCATGTGCGGGACGAAGGCAGCGTGTTCGGCGGCCTCGTCAGCTACTTCTCGAGCCAGCGGGAAGACGACATAGACGCTTAGAGGTAGAGTTAGCGACTTGTAAATATTATCCTAGATAATTTTATTTATATGACGGGCCTGCGCGCGCACGTAACGTGCGTACTATGTATGATATTATAATATTATAAAACTTAGAAATCAAATAAAGATGGAAATATGAGTCTTTTTGGTCTCGAATAAGCGATGTATTATTATTATTATTTTTGGTTTTGATTAAGTGAGATTTATTTATATACGACAGATAAGTACTTACTGTATACTCTGATACGAATTTTATTAAAGATCGAAATTATTTCTTTTTGCAATATAAATGTTTTGTCCTATGTTTTGTTTTATTAAAATACATGCCTGTTATAAGAAAAAACAAGTTTTTAAAAAATCTTATTTATTTTCGAGGTCTTCCAGCTACTTTTTTGCTTCCTGCTGCTTGCTTGTTCTTCCCACTAAAGGACATTGGTTGTTCTGAAATGATAATAAAATACAATTTGTATTCTGTAGTAAATATTTTTTTATCTCATTTATTTAAAAAACGATGATTTCATCCCAAATATTTGGAGCTAAAGTAAAAAACTAGACACTGAAAAGTAAAAAAGAAATTCCCTAGAGATTAAAACACATTTGAAAACTAAACACGAATGTGGAATCACAAATAATATTGGCAGTCAGCAAAAAAAAAAAAAAAAATTAGTTTTAATACAAGAAAATATAGGCAATGGGTGTCGTCATTTTTTTTTTATTGGAATTCAACACGTTTTGCGTGGATGACTATTTTTTTGGTACTTTTGCTTCAAAATAATACATATTAATAAAAACGCGCAATATGTAGCCTTTGTCACTCGGGATGATGTCAAGATTTTAACGATAAATACATCCAAATCTCTTCAAGCATTTCGAAGTTTTGGCGGAATAAAACTCACATACGAGTGAACTCTGAAAATATAAAGTATAAAAAAGCAGCTTACCCGGCGGCGCGATTTTCAAAGGAATATCGTAGGTCTTGCACTTGGGCTTCTTGGCAGCCGGCTCGAGCTTTTCGGGCGTCTCCGTCGGGGTCACGGACTCCTGCGTCGCGGCCCAGCCGTCCTGACGAAATTTAAATGGTCAGATTATTACACTTAAAGAATCTTGTGTCAGTTCATCAAACCGACTATATGCAGAATTGCACTTTATACGTTTGTAATAAGGTCGACTTTTGACAACAGAGTAAACATTTTTAAATATTGGTGAAGTTTTGTAGTTAGTGGCATAAGTTAAAAGTTAATTGCACTAGTTCAGGAAATAATTTGGAATGGTGGTAAGAAAATTATTTCAACTGAAGGCATCGCTCGCTTCGAGTAGCCTTAATTAACAACTTACTTCAGGATCCTCGATTTCAGGCGCTATGGGCAGGAACGACAGAACATTCTCATCCTCGCCTTCTTCGTCAGAGCTGCAGAAGGCTGCTACTGGCTCGCAAGTCGTCACATCCACCTAAAAGTCATACGTAATTTAAATTGGTAGTTCACCCTGAATGTGAAGTCACGACCCCTCGGCAAACCGTTCACCGATATGGCTCATTTTCAAAAAGTTCCATAAGTAGGTCTCTCGTCTACTGTCTTAATTTCATCTATTTGTCAAGTCCTAAGGCGTCATAGACTTCCGCTGTTGATCCTTTCGCATTTCACACTACTATTACTATCTACAAGATCGAAGACAGACCATCACCCAATTATTATGGAGTGGTGCCTGAGACTGGGGAGTAGAACAGTGGGAAAAGCACAAGCCCGTAGATAGTAAGTTGTAGCTTTTAAGTTTAAGTAAAAAAATAGTGGATTGTGGTACAAGGCGTACAGGTAATATTTTTAAGGCGAGAGCGCTAATTTGAATAAAGAGCGATACGAAGAACCTTTTCGTTTTGCTTTTCTACGTTCGTCTACGGTTGAATCTTGAGTGAAGCGATTTCCATCTATGTAAAACGTGTTGTATTCTTTTTATTGCTGGATTTACAATATTATTTTTGATTTTATATTGATTACATTCGTGTTCAATTTTCAAATTTGTTTTATTCTCATGACTTTAGTCCCAAATATTTTGGGATAAAAATTTATGATATAAAAATGATTTTCCATAAGAGATGCGTCGATGTTTCCCCATACATATAATTTAGGGATTTTCAAGGCAAGAGTGAACAGGCATTTTGTTGAGTCTGCGTGATACACCTTAGACCTCATCTTAGCTTCCCATCAGGCTAGATAGAGGTCAAACGCACTCAAATTTCTAATAAAAAAAAAAGAGATAAATAATCCATAAAAATAAGTAAATAGGTATATATCTAAAAAAATCTGTTGATACACATGCCTCAAGAGTTTTTGGCGGAAAAGGGTTCTGCTGGGGTTTGCTATGACGGAACAGGAGGTCGAGCAGGGTTAGGATCCGACATCTTGGATGGCGAGAATTAATGGTTCACTTGCACAGTGAAGATCAATTTTTATTTCTTATTTAAACAGAGTTATTTCTATTTACAACAACTAGTTTACGATAGGAACGTGATGATAGTTCTTGCAAGATGTGCCTTCAAATTATTTTGCTAATTGATTCTAGTGGACTTTATAATGTGAAATTGGTGTAGTTTGCTGTTATAAATGCTCATACTCATGAACAATATGTGAAATAGTTACAAGTGAACGTCATAATACGGCTGTAGTCATCGAAATATAATTCTCTAGAAATCTAACGCTCCTACATTCACCGCTAGGATTCTGATTCCATTTACGCAAAAAAACTAACAGTAATTACAACGAAACACTCAAACACACACATAGACAAAGATGCATGCGATTCGTTGCGACAAGGTCACGCGCGTGTCATCGTCGACATCGACGCGGTCAACGCAACGAGCGGTGAGGTGTCAATGGATTATTAAAATGTTTATTTACTTACATATGAAAGGCGAGTCCTGTGTTTTTCATGTCTGTATGGCTTCTACATCACTTCACGGCACATGATGGCATTTTTAATGAATCGATTATCGCAAAAACAGCAATAATCTCAAAGGAAACTTTTTGCGACGCAACCGCACGACTCGAGTGTCACGGCGAACTTTCGCGCCGCGCGGTTCATATTTTAATCCCCGAACGCCGCGGTACATATCGCGTGGAATGATTTTTCGGGATTAGTTAGGCTTCTAGAGAATTATATTTCGATGGCTGTAGTGATATTTGTTTTGCGGACTGTGTGTCTTTAGGCGTCGTCCGCCACTCAATCGGCTATAAAAACCAGTGGACTTGTATAGATTTGTCGCCAGAAGCTCCCTTGAAGCAATCAAAGGCCTACACCACCCTTTGTTTCTAGCTTGTTAGGAATAAAGAACCAACAAAAGTAAAGACAGGCTCTCAAGTACATCCAGGGCCGTAAAATTATTCTCATAAAAAAAATACTTGCCTCCACCTCCTCGTCGTGGTGGCTCTCCCCGGCCTGGTCCACGGAGCGGTCCTCGTCCTCCACGTCGAACTCGCTCTCCCGCTCCTCGTACTCCACGTTCTCGTCCAGCTCCTTGAAGTCGGGAGCGAAGGCTGACCAGTTCTCCACTTGGTTTTGTGCCCAGATGGACACTACACCTGATGATGGAGATTATATGTTGTTACATTAGGTTCAGTTCACACCGAGACGCGACGCGAACTGGCGTGCACTATTGAAGAACTTGTTTACTACACAAAGGAGCTCAGTGGCCCGGTGGGGGTACGCATTGCTAGCGTTTCACAAGTTAAGCAACCCCGGGCGTGATCCGTACTTGGCTGGGTGACCACAAGTGCTACAAAAATTTCTCGAGCTTCTCCGTGCTTTGGGCACGTAAAAGCCGTTGGTCCCGGCTGTCATTGTATGGCAGTCGTCAAGCTATGTCAGATGCCTTTAGGTAGCTTGAAAAATCTGACACCAGTGTTGGCCACTTACATACACGAAAAACAAACAAACACAGTACACAAAAAGATACTAATTTTAGTGACAGACCGATACGCAGCGCGGCGTCTCGGTGTGAACTGACCCTTACACGGAATGGGCGAAAATGCGAATTATGTTAATAGGCGATGCGGCTAGCTACTTACTTATCAATATTTTGATTCCCTTTTCCCCCTTTTCACCACGCTAAAAGTGGCATTTGGGTCTTGCGGCCCTGGGCTCTTGTCAGCTTAGAGCCGCAAAACTCAAAATGCTCTGTCTGCCACATTAGCGATAAAGACGTGATAGTGTATGTATGTATATTTACATTAGAAAATTTACGATTTGGCAACACTCAATATGGACACTATTTTTGAAACGCGGTGTCACTAAACAAACTGTTTTTTTTTCATACAAAAATTTTTGGTTTAAAGACTGCGTTTCAAAAATTGTGCCCATGGTCAGAGATTAAAATAACGATGGGTTTAGAGTTCAAATCTTACTCGTGTGTGTGTAAATTCTGCATTACGTGGACATTAAGTGGACTCAAACCCCAGTTTGATCTTTATAACATATTGAAACCATACCCGCACTGATGCTGGCGATGATCGGGCGCACGGGATGCCACACCACGTCCAGCAGCAGCTCGCCCTTGGTGCCGTGCAGGATCTTGACGATGTTCCCGATCGACTTCTCCCAGATGTAGAGCGCGTGCTGGCGGGCCGACCCCGCGCATATGTATTCGCCGTCGCCGGAGAAGCAACATTTTTTCCATGTCGTTCTGAAAAATAACATGTGCGGATAAACAGATGAACAATATGAACATACATACATAGCGGCGAAACACATAACGATATTCTAATTATGTTACTTTAAATTTATTGAAACTAAAGAATACTATTTTTAATATTTAATATTGCATATTTTAACACTTCATGCATATTTCAAGCATTTTATAATGCATATATAATACAGTCTCTAGTTATAATCGGAACCTTGGATGCTATTACTATCAAAAGTATGGATATGACCAACATTCTCGGGAATTTTCGGGAATCAGAATCGGTACCTTCTATAACAACGTTTTTCTCTGTATGATATTTCACTCAATAAAAAAATGTATATTGGCAGAAAATTGTATTTTAATTGTACGAAAAATATTTTTCAATTAGATTTTTTTTTCTATTAAGTAAGACTTGTTGGATGTAAATACCTCGGAGAAATTTCGCTCAAAATATTTGTGTATTGTTGAAGCAAGTATCCATTAATATATTTTCATTTAGAAAATAAAATCGGTTTCATATCTGGAGTGTTTTCATTATTTACTGTTGCACTTTTTAAGATGACCCTATATTTATATTATTAAGTTTCTACTGTGTAAATCCAAACACTGAATTAATAAATAAACGGATTTTTAAAATAAACACTATTTCACACATTTTTAATAATATTAAATATTTTTCCCAGGCATTCCCGGGATTATCATCATATCCATATTAGTGATATCGTCCTAAATAGCACCCAGATTCCGATCATAAATTATAATATTAAGTAATAATTACTGAATATATGTAGGTAAATAAATAAGATATCCACGTGGACGCATTTTGCAAAAAGACTGCTGGTTATTAATTTAACAAATACCTTTAAGTACATACTTGTTTACAAGATCCTGTAATTTTTGGATTGGTTCTGGCTCTCCATTTATACCACATTTTAATACTGTCCTTGTGTCATATACTCTGATAACTCTGTCCGATGTGTTTACTAGAAAACAACTGGAATTGACAAAAAATAACTTTATCTAGGTGTACCCAAAAATATAATCATAGGATTACAACTGAGGATTACTAAAAATACTCAAGAAAAGTTGATGAGGTAAGAAATTCAGAGAGCTACAAATTCAAGTCTAAGACCCTAAGCACACGGCGTATTTTATACGCGCAGAGGATGCGACGCTTCAAACGAGATTCAAATGCAACCTTGTAACCTAATTACACGAGGTGATCATGAAACGCGCGCTGATCAGAGTGAGCACGTGTTTGTATCAATTCAAACGTGCGTATATGCGCGTTGTCTGTGCGTATAAAATACGTCGTGAGCTTAGGGTCTTAGGAATCACGTTATACGAGTACAGACAATTTTTCAATGGTCTTAGGCTTGAATATACGTCAAGCGGACGCCCGCGACGGGCGAGCGACGCGAGCTTCCGCGCGTGTGCACGCGACGGACTGGGGCATGCGACGGACGCCCGCGCGAGGCACTTTTATATGAAACCGCGCGGGTGTCCGCGTAACACAGTTTTAAGCCTTACGAAATTGTGAGTTGTTGGAAAACGTAACATTTACACTGAATACCTTTAAACACAATCTTGGTCTTGGTAATAGGTAATTTTTTAGTTCTTATAGGATCACTCGTGCTTCTGTCTTTCCGTCCGTCTGTCACAGCCAATTTGCTCCGAATCTACTGGACCGAATCAGGTGAAATTTGGTAGAATGTTGTAATCCTATGACCCAAACACATATGTGCAAAGTAAATAAATATTTTTTTTTAAATAAGGGTCGTGTTCGTGGGACAAATTAGGAAATAAAAAAAAAAGTTTTGCAAACCTTACTGTGTCATATATCAAATGAAAGGGCTCGTTATGAGGATCTCAAAAATATTTTTGTTATTATTGTAAAATGAATAGTTTTGATTTTATTCATGAAAGAAGACGAAAATTGACCATTCGGCCCCACCCCTGATCTCTGAAACTACTAAGCCTAAAATTTTGAAAAAAATACAAAATATAGTTCATTGCTTGTAGATTACAGGAAAACCTATAAGAATTCAATCAATTGTACGGAACCCTCACTTGGCCGGTTTATTAATTACAGACTGACTTTTTATCCCCCAGCTAAATTTATGGAGCAAGTTCAGTCCATGATACAGAACTAATTTCCATAAAATCAATTAACGAAAAACTAAAATAAAAATTCACCTTCCCATACAAATCAGCGCTCAGCGAAACGGATTTTGAATGGAAAATCTATTATCGATTTTAACAAATTTTTTTTTTTGAAAGTAGTTCTATATCATGGACTGAACTTGCTCCAAAAATTTGGCTGGTGTTTAAAAAGTCATCCTATATAATAGGACTTAACAGTTTCTACTTACTCCCCTCTTCTGGCAAACTCTATACTTTTGATGCTAGTGGTGCTTGACGTACCAACAGTAATCTTAAAACTAGCCTTCACTGTTAATGTCTGAGAATCCAAAATTAATATTTTGCCTTTAGCATTTCCAGTATACACATGGTCTCCCCTACGATCAAATGATGCTATCACATTTACATCACCCTGTAAAAAAGACATACAATATAACATTACATAAATTATTGTAACAATAACACAGTTAAAAAAATTGTTTTGGGTTTACCGAGACAGACAACCTAATACTTTCAAGGGTTGTTCAGAAAACAATTAATTTTACATAACGTACAAAATAGGTATATTGAAACTATAAGGTGAAGTGGTAGCATAAGTGGCGCCCTCGTTTGAAATAAATTGTTTAAAACTAAATATGGTGATATTTAAATAGTTGATTTGTATCAATGTCTAAAAAGACCTTTAAACTATTTTATGAATAACTTTTGAAAGTAATATTGGTAGTCAGTCTAGTTTTAAAATTATACTATTAGTAATAATTTTAAAGGTTATTCATAAAATAGTTTTAAAGGTCTTTTTAGACATTGATACAAATCAAATTTTTAAATATCACCATATTTAGTTTTAAACAATTTATTTCAAATGAGGGCGCCACTTATGCTACCATTTCACCTTAAGAGTGAATTCAGTCCATGATACTGAACAAGTCTCCCCATGAAACATATATCGATATATGAAGAAACTTGAATCAGATGATCGGTCACATTGTATGGAAGGCCAAAAATTATTTATCATAATATATTTTAATACTAGCTTTTTCCCGCGGCTTCGCTCGCGTATCCCACGGGAACATTACTTTTTTCCGGGATGAAAGGTACCCTATGTTACTTCTAGTACCTCCCAGGATATGTGTACAAAGTTTCATGATGATTCGTCAAGTAGTTTTTGCGTGAAAAGGTAACAAACATCCACGCTTTCACATTTATAATATTAGTAAGGATAATATCCCTTGAGGTTGTTCAGTATCATGGACTGAATCCATATGTATCATCAAGTATATTTTGTAAGACCCTGTATAATGCTTTTATGCTGATATTTTAATAAAAAGTGATGAAAAGATAGGATTATACACTTATGTTAAATCATAATCTCTTGCAATGTGACTTGAAATACTTTTGAATAATTCTCGTAAGTCTTTTGTACCAGTACACAGCCCTACGTGACCGATTTTTTGCTGGACTATTGATGTACAACGGTGTGCTTAACATAATATTAAGCAACCCACTATCACTTTCATGGCTGGCATAGTCACACCAAAGGAACTGAGGCCTCGGAAAAAAATTTATAAAAAGTCTTGTACATGCCAGGCCTTCGAAATACTTACATCGTCATCAATAGGTAATATTTTATGTTCCCCCTCAGTATCAACCAGCAAAGCTGCATGTCTTGTTGGACACACCAGGAATCTTTTATCTCGTCTGGGGTCAAACTGAACCCGTAATATAGGTGTGGGGAATCGGTACCTCTGTTCGCACTCTCCGGAGAGAATGTCCCATATGCACACATTATGGTCTGTGGATGCTGATAGCAACTGTAAAGCAAACAAAAATTATTATTATTATTTAAACCGACTTCAAAAAAGGAGGTATCAATTCAACAAATTTTTTTTTTTGTATGTTACACAATATCTTTGCTAATTGTGAACTGATTTTGATGATTCTTGTTTTATTTGCAAGTGTTAAATAGGTACCTAGTTGGTCGCATATTAATTTGGTGAAAATATGATGAAGAACTTTAGAGATATGGTAGAAACTAGGGCTTGGAATACCATAAAAAATCTGTTAACGTTAATTCTGTCAAACCGCGTTAACATTATTATAACGTTATGCTGGGTAACGGTATTTTTCCCACTATTTACCGTTAATCAGATAACATTACCAATGATATTAACAGTAAAAGCTATTGTAAACACCGTATTTCTTTTTGATATTTGACAAAATAAATTGATGAGAGTTTGTCTAGTAGGCTACTAGAGCTGTTTATATATTTTACAAGTATTGAAAAAAAGTACTATACTTATATTGTTAATTGATAATGTTATAAACTGTATTATCGATACCCTTTATAACGTTACCACGAAAATAACATTATTTAACGTTACTTTTAGTGTGAATTTGGTATTGTTAACCAGCCCTGGTAGAGACTTCTCAAAGGCAATGAAGTCGGTTGTCTTTTTTGTTAAAAAAATAATTATATTTTAAGTATTGCAACCTATTACCTACGAATGACTTTGAATGCATATCACATGGAAATCAAAATAAGTTTGTTGAAATGCAAATAACATAATTTATTTCATGTTTGAATAATGTTGGTTTTTTGTTTACAGGTGTCAACACAGATTAGAGACAAAAATGATCATGGTAGTTATTACTTTTAACACTTCGCCTGCTGAAAACGCACCATATTTGTTTTCATTTTCGCAAAACACACGCAGTGCATTTTTCAGCAGGCGAATTGTTAAGCAGCAAGAAATACTTTAACTACTTTGACTTACTTTTTTACAATTCCTTGACCAACTCAAACTACAGACTGGGTACACATGTGCAGATATGGACTTAGCAATGCCTCGAGTCAAGAAGTCCCATATGAATATTCTACCGTCGTTGCACCCTACCGCTAGCAGCGTTCCCCGCCGGTTGAATGCACATGTAGACGCCAGTGATATTGAATCCAAAGTTCCGTCGAATTCCTTTAAAAAAACATGTTGGTCATCAAGTGGTGTAGTTAATCAAATAAATTTCAACCAAACAATATGTAGTGAGTATACATTACCTCAGGGTAATTCTGTCCAAAAGATTCTGAAAAACATAAACAAACATTACTAAAAATATGAGCGTTTTCAATATGTAGTACATCACAACAATAATTTAGTTACCAAGTAATTCTATATTCATGTTTCACGATTATTTACGGTTTACGGAGTACCTATAAAATATATTTTTGTTAAATTGATATTCATGAGACGCTATTTCTTTCTTTTCTTTTTACGTTTTTTTTACCCGTCTCGGCCAGTTATTTACACGGAGTGACGCTGTGACGCTAACTTGTCACTGTCTGGTCAGTTGTCAATGTCATACTTGTCTTATACTTCCTTAGTGTTACCAGGTGAAAAGCTCCAATTTATGCAAAAGAATTGTAATGAAGTTTGACAGTGACAGTTTAATAATTTCCACCACTGGCAACAGTCAAATCACAAATGTTACACTTACTGACTTTCTAAATGCATGCGGCTACCCGACACTTTGAGATGGGAACAAATTTTTGACGTGACAACGTCTTATAAATTGGTTAGCCGGGTGACACTTCAAGAAACTGCGTTACGCTCCGCTCACGTTATGCGCTCACAATGAGAGCGAGTGAGAGGCACGCGTGCCTCTCACTCAAAGTCGTTGTCACGTAAAACTTTCGCCCGTATACCGACTTTACAGGCAACCAATTTTTTTTTGAGCTGTTATTTAAATATTCGAGATGTTATTATGATCAGTTGGAAAACATATTGAGCAGTTATTTAATTTAATGGCGGTTGATTAATTATTGCCACAGTAAAACATAAACAGTAATGAAAAATCAATTAGTCGGTTATTTTATATTATATTAGTTCTATTCATTTTACTAGGTTAGGGAAAACCTATAGGTTAGGTTAGGTTAGAACTGCGACACAGAATACAGTAAGAGTAAAACTGCGACCAACACACGCACGAACCGAGCGAGCGAAGCGGGCGTGCCGCGGTAGCGGCCGGCGAGTGCTAGGTCGGTTTTATCCATTTTACTAGGTTAGGGAAAACCTATAGAACCGCTCGTTCAATTTTTTACCGCCCATTTAATTATTTTCCTGCTCAATTATATATTCACTGATCCAGTTCATTATTTTTTATTACTAATTTTTGTTTACTTTATTGCTTAGTTTTCACTGCTGAACTAGTTATTAAACATGCCATTTATAATTTTTAACTTACCAAAACTGCTATTTACAACTGCCTCTTTAAATCAGTGCCCTTTGAGATTGGCTGCCGCAGCGTCTGAATCGGAGCTTGTTCGTGGGGTCTCCGAGGCTATTTCTACGAAGCAAAAAGCCACGGGAGAGCTGGCTTTCTATAAGCTGAGTATTCTCAATCATTTACGGTCTAAATTGGTCTACTCGGACAGTGCTATTTAAAGGTGATCTTGGGGAGCAGTAAACCGTAATGTCTGATCTTTCTGCAAATTGAGTATCCATGTAAGTACTCCCATCATATCTTAGTTGATTTGAAGTATATCCTAATGTACCACAAACCACATAGGGTACGAAGTTGCAAGCGTTATGAGCACTTAACTTAAGTAATTAAAATTGAATATATTAATATAAAAAAAGTTTAGATTTGGATTCTGCGAACTAAAAAAAATCCTGGATATCTTTATTGGGTCAAATTCAAATCGAATGCAGGCCTTTGGTAAGAGTGGGCACTCCCACTGCTCAGCTCTTAGTTGTTTCGCTAAGTTACTTTGGGAGGAAGGGGGAGTCGGGCGAGGCTTGGGTTTTACTCTCACCACGTAGCATGGCCTTTGGTCTCACGCACGGTACACATTCAAAAATGGGCCATATTTTTTTAAATCAAGTTAAAAATAGTTGACTAGCGTCTAATTACTTTTGATTCAACTCCCTAAATAAAAAAAAAAAAACATTTTCCTAACCTAACCCTAGCAGGCCGAACCTCTTCCACATTAAGATATAATATAAGACATTTTATATGATTCAAAATCCAAATGCTCACCCAGCACTGCAGCGGTATAGGTGCCACCACTGCCGTTGCGGCGAAGTTGCCGCTGCTGCTACGGTGCTGCGTGAAAATGCTGTAATATTATCAACTTTTTTTTCAACCAAAATTAGTATCAAAACAAACGTGTATCATGCGACGGCTGATGAGTTGACCAATAATTACCCTAAAATGTAGGAAATGTAACTAATTAATTGGCAACTCAGTTACTTTTATGAAGGGAGAATCAGCGTTGCCAGAATGTTCCTTTTGTAACATTTTACGTTACTTTTGACCCTCTTATGTTACCTTTATGTTACACGACTCAAACAAAATGTTACTTTTTAATTTTTTAATTATTATATATTTTTTTAAATATTTTCTAGCAAACAAAAAATAATCGTGAACCGGAACGCACCCAAGAACGTTTTTGCAAAGAATTTATAATACCATCTAGAATAACTATGAATAATAATCTCACAAAAACGACATTGAAAATTAAACTTAATGCCACGCACATAAAGCTCATATTTTCATAATGCTTATATATTTAAAACCTAACGTTCCCAAAAAATGTACCTAAAGTTATAGGCGTCCCTTTCCCGCAAACTGTCAGTGCAATAAAGTAGAAGTGGAGAGCTATAACTTTAGGTATAATTTTTGGGAACGGCTTTGCCATTTCATAAGCATTCTAGATTTGTATACTTACAATTTCTTTGCGTTTTTGTTCGTCATGTTGGTGTATTTTATTTTGTGCTTTGATGAATCGAATTATTTTGTAGGTATGTTTTATTTTTTAGCATCATCAACAAAATTATTCGATCAACAATTATTACGATTCTTTCAAAGCTTAACTAATGGGGCAGAAAACTTTTTAGTTTTTGTGTAATAAAGTGTCATATATAGTACAGTGTCGTTTTCAACATAAAATAAGGTAATGTTACTTTTCTCGTGAATATGTTACTTTTTGACCAATCTCATGTTACATTTGACTATATGTCGCTGGCAACACTGGGGGTGAATAAAAAAATAATGTGAAAGATACAAGTAGGTATTTGTAGGTTTATTGTTAACTTGTTTTTTGTTCTTATGAAATAATTGTTATTCATAATAAGTTGATGAATTTTGTCCAAAAATTATCTTCGAGGTTGCATAGGTACCGTGAAAAGATATTGTAAGTAGTAGTACACATAGGTACAGAAATTACATCCTTTGAATGACTTAATTTAAACTCTCTTTGTGTAACTACCTTTTATCTGATATCATATTATCGTTAGTTTGTTTACAGATACATGCGGAAGGCCATTTCACGCTAATACAATGAATTTATCTTCACCTAAAAGTGAAACTTGGAGAGGAGTTCCAATGACCGAAATTTTAGGTGTGCAGTCACCCTGGTCCACTCCGGAGTTCCCAATGGTTTCTCCATCTTACAATCACTCAGTACTGTATCATATACCCAGCAACAGCACCATCCAAATGGATGTACCACCTAAACCACAAATAAGCCAAGAAAAATGGGACCATGATTTTGTTAGAATGCCATTTTCAAATAAAAGTCTATACCCTGTTATAAAGGTAAGTAAACATCTTTTTTTGGAATTTTGTATTGTGCAATATAGCATTTAGTTTTTTTCAAGCTTTTATTTAACTTACAATATTTGTAATGTTGCAATCATTTGCTGATATCCGATTGAGCTGTTTTGCATAGAGACATATATATCTGATGACAATGTCATAGAGCTGATCTGGTGATGGAACAGGAAGATTACTCTATATCTATACATCGTGTTAATGAAAGGACGCAAAACCTCTCAGATGGTACCTCAGCCCATGTAACTGAACAACTTTTGTTCAACAATTTCACGAAACAAAAAAAAAATAAATTGAATTTTCATACAAACTGATCAGCTAATCGAGTCAATTTGTATGAAAATACGAATTTTTTTTGGGTTTCATATAAATTATTGAACATAATTTGAGAGTTTTTGCGTTCTTTTATTAACACAATGTATAAACTCTTACATTCGACTTTAAAAACAGCATTGCCCATGCTCCTTGTCCGAGGTAACATAAGCTAGGGCACCCCTTTGCCTCAGGTGTCATTATAATAATTTTAGCATTCATATATATTTATATGGCTACGCCGAATTAGTCATGGAAAGTAGGTTTAGGTTATGGTTGTGCAGTGACCATCACAGGATAGAGCAAACTAAGCAAAAGTCTACCAAGTGAACAATTTGGTCTCATTTACACATTTCTGGTAACATATTGCATAACTACCTAATAGCAATAAAAGCTGTACAAAAAATAATTTACAAAAATGTTTAGGAAGTGTCTAGTATGCTGCTAGAGGTACTTCAGCAAAGCTCGCTAATAAACCAAGTTTAATTTAAAATGTAAATGGTTGTGTTTTTTGCAGGAAAGTGGAGAGACTGAATTATTAAAGAGATGGCCTATGATTCAAGAAGCTCTTCAGAAGCCCATTCGTAATAGTCTGGACTTAGCTGAGGCCATTTTGTCATACAACTCCAGGAATAAATGGACATTCCGCTCCCTGCACAAATTCTTCAATTATGTAATTATAAAATATTGTGTGACTCTTACTACACAAGATCATTGATCTATGTCAAATACATACACTATCTCTACATTCTCCCTTTCCGGTTAAACAGCAAGCCAGGAGCCACTCAGGCGTGTTTAATTAGGACGCACTTAGTTTAAAAATAGAAAACAGGAATTAAAATGATGATCAATTTTTATTATCTGTATGAAACGAGAAAGAGCTGGTACATTCTATGTTATTTCTTTTCTGCCACAGCATCATGGAATGCAGAGGTTTGATCAAACTTTACATTACATTTATTTATGGTTTTTCTTTATAATGTAGACTAATTTGAAGCAGTGGTGGCCAAGCGATTTAGGCAATAGCTGTGCGTTTGTGAGGCATGCGTCTTCACAACTCGTGTACGGTAATTTTCAATTACCACCACTTGCTTCCGGTAATGGAAAACATCGTGATGAAACCTGCACACTAGTTAACTATTGTGTAATAACTAATAATGACTGGTGTCTCTAGATGACAGTCATTAAGTCAGATTCCTTTAGAGGGGTTTTACACTAGTTCCTATCCGAATCCGAACCGAATCCATGAGTTGTACGAAACCGCTCTCACACATCACTCAAGAGCGGTTTTGCACTACTCACGGATTCGGTTCGGATCCGGGTCGGAACTAGTGCGAAACTGCTCTTAGACATTACTAATTAAGATAAGCGGGTCACTCACGTAAAAAATCTGCTACTGGCCGACATGTTTCGACCTCATCCGGAGGTAACCAAATAACCAATAATATAACCAAAAAAACGATGTTAGACGGCTCGAAAAATCTGGCACCAGTTTTAGCTATTAACACAATCAATAAGAGGGAATAATGTAGATTCGAGTTGTTAAAATAGTGTGTCAAATTGTGTAGTGGGTCATGTTTTCTCCATTTAAAGTATGGCCAAAAAATTACTGTGACTGACAACCCTATACAAAAAAGCGTAGTCTGCTAGAAAGCCAAAATCCTGTATTATTTCCAGATATCGTTACTATCTCGTCTGCTAGCCATACAAAGGATGCTGGGTACTTAGGCTGACGGTATCCACGAAAAATCAGAGATGGCGCTTGTTTGTTCTTAGAGAAGCGGCACCTCACTATCTTTCGAACTAGTAGCTCCACCTAGTTACAACCTTCAAACAAAAAATCGAATTACGCTTCAAAGTATTAATTGTTAGTCCTCTTTTATTTTTCGTCCATGATTAAAGCAAGCCTAAGATGTATTATTTTACTTTCAGCATATGGAGGATAACGAGGCACAGATGTTCTTTGATGTCACTGTGCCAGAAATTGTCAAATTAGCACTGGCACTACCAAAATTGATCCAAGCACCCATACCATTGTTGCGGTGAGTTATTTAATAAAATTCTAAATTGTGTATACTTGATGGTTTTAATTTTGATACAAATTGAAGAGGTCAGAGATGGGTCGATATCATAAGATGATACGTCGGTCACACTTCTTACTTACTTCTTACTTCTCCCGAGGACTTCTTTTCCGCAATTTGGTCCATTGCGCTGAACCCGTTTTGCGTGTGGAGCCGGCGTAGTTATCAGTTTTCAAACCAGCCCAGCTCCTGCAGGAATCCGAGAACGCTCCCCGGCGCCCTCACGGCTTCCTCCACGGTTCCTTGATGTTCCAGGAACCCTCTTCTTATGTGTGCGACGCCACCACACTCGATGAGGAGATGGCTCGCAGTTTCATCAGCCTCCATGCAAGCTCTGCACAGAGGACTGTCAGTAATTCCTAGGGTGTAAAGGTGTTTGTTTAGTGCAATATGACCAGTAATAATGTCAACCATACGGCGTAGATTTCTCCGGGGTAGTGCTAACAGGCGTCGGGATAGGCGACTATCCCATTGGGGTAGTGCCTCCCTAGCCTGCCGACATGTCCGGAGGGATCGCCATGATTGATTTTGTTCTTCGCTAGTGCGATTTCTGATCCAGGTGCGAACCTGCGTGAAGGGGATCGGAGCCATAGGAAGAGGTCCCAACGGTGTCATACTCGATCCCCGACGCGCGAGCTTGTCAGCTGCATCGTTACCCAGTGAGTTGCTGTGTCCTTTGATCCATTGGAGAGTGACTGTGTTATACTTACAGAGTTTTTCCAGGGATCTGTGGCATTCTTGTATTAAGGCAGAGTCCACATGTGTCCTTCTGAGGGCAAGTAGGACCGCTGCGCTGTCAGTTAGGATACGGATGGACATACCTGATACCTTCCTCCTAATAATTTCTGTAGCCGCGTGGGTTATAGCTGCGCATTCGGCTTGGAAGATGGAGTTTTCCTTACCCAGGGCATATGCAGAGTGAATGTTGAGGTCATGAGAGAATACGCCAGCACCTACACCATTTTGTGTCTTTGAGCCGTCTGTGTATACCCTCATTTCTTCAGTACCGGAGCTGTCTGAAGATTCCTCATGTAATTCTATTTTGTATTTTTTGTCGAAGACATATTGCTTGTGGATCCTGTCGTTTATCGCGCCTATGAGGTATGATGCATTGAGGGCTAGTGGCAGGATTCGTGTATGAGGGGCCTTGTCTTTGTGTTTCCACAGGCCTAGTGTTTTAAGTCTTGCAGCTGCGACTTGTGCTTCTTGTTTGATGTGTAGGTGTAGCGATTTGATATCAAGAATTGCCTCGAGTGCCGCTGTTGGGCAAGTTTTCATGCCTCCACTTATTGCCAGACATGCAGTTCTTTGGAATCGCTGTAGCTTGTCTTGCACTGTTGTCAGTGTGGTCCTATGCCACCATACTAGTGCTGCGTACGTAAGTCCTGGTCTTATGACTGTTGTGTATAGCCATTTCATGATTTTAGGGGAGATGCCCCAGTTTTTGCCTACTAATCTTCGGCAGTTCCAAAGATTTATGTTTGCTTTATTTATCTTTTCCTCTAGATGTGTAATCCAATTAAGCTTTGAGTCTAGTTTTACACCTAGGTATTTGACTTCATTCGATAGAGTGAGAGTTGTTCCAAAGAGCTTTGGAGGTTCGTACTTTCCTAAGACTCTTTTGTTGGTGAACAGGACCAGTTCCGTTTTGTTTGCGTTCACTGAGAGCTCGTGTGTGGTACACCATGTCTCCACTATGCGTAATGCACTTCTGGTCAAGCTGCACACGATACTTGCTGAATTCCCTTGTATGAGTATTGCCAAGTCATCAGCGTAGCCGACTGTGTGATAGTGTTTGTCATTTAGCGATGTAATTAGATCGTTTACCACTAAGCTCCAGAGAAGGGGAGATAATACCCCTCCTTGTGGGCAACCTCTGGTTGCCATTACCCTTGTGGTGTCACATATGTCTAGTTGTATATTACGTAGTTTTAGCATGTTGAATATCCATCCAGTTACGGTGCTTGGTACTTTATGCCTATTTAGTGCTTCTTGTATACAATTGAAGTTTGTCTTGTCAAAGGCACCTTCGATGTCAATGAAAGTTCCTAAGCATAGGTTTTTGCTGTGTATTGCGTTCTCCAGTATTGTTACCACTTCGTGTAACGCTGATTCAGTAGATTTACCCGTGCAGTATGCGTGTTGTTTTGGATGTAATGGGTAATTCATTAATGCCGTATCTCTGATGTGCCTATCACATAGTCTTTCCAACACTTTGAGGAGGAAGGACGATAGACTTATAGGTCTAAATTATTTGGCATTAGTGTAATCCGTTTTACCAGGTTTCGGTATAAATATCACTTTGACTTCTCTCCATTGTAGAGGAATGTATTTATGAGCCAGGCAAGCCCTTAATAGGTTAGTGAGGTGTTCTTGAAGAACTTTTCCTCCCCATTTGAGTAGGCCTGGGAATATTCCATCTGGACCTGGTGATTTGAATAGTTGGAAGCTGTTTATTGCCCATTCTACTCTATCTTTGGTTACAATCTCTTGGGCTATTTTCCAATCTTGTTCAGTAGGATGGTGTATAGTTTCCTCTGGTTTATCCAGGGGATTAAATTTGAGGTATCCAGGGAAGTGCGTTTCTAATAGTATCTCACAAATTTCCTCAGTATTTGCAGAGTAACTGCCGTCCTCTTTCTTTAGGGTGCCTATGGTTTTGTTGCCCCCGCCTGACATTAGTTTATATACCCTGGAGGCTTCGGACGTGGTCTCGATACTCGTGCAGAATTTACACCAGGATTTGCGCTTGAACGCCCTGATCCTGTTCTTATATTTGGCGCGAGCCCTGGCGTAGTTGTCCCAGTCTGTTTCGTTCCTTGTATTTATCGCTCTATTAAAGAGTCGGTGTACTTGACACTTGCGCCTTTCCAGTTCGGGGCCCCAGAATTTCTTACCGCCTTTGGGGCAGCAGCCTCTGGTGCCGAGAGGGCATGAAGTTTCGTAGCTTTGTGTAATAGCTTGTGATATGTTTTCTGCGTATTCCTCTACTTTGGGAACGCTGTTTAGTGCCGTATGGTGTTGCATTGGTCCAAGTTTATTCTGTAGGAGCTTGTTATATGTGCTTCTATCAGTTTTTCTTGGATTTCTGTAAGGAATAGGTTTGGCAATTGTGAGGTTTACCTTGTATCGAAGCCATCTGTGATCAGAGCAGGAGGCCTCGTCGGACACGTGCCAGTCAGAGATGTGTTCTAATATACCATCTGTAGCTAGGGTGAGGTCGATGATGGTGCGACATCGCCTGGTTATAAACGTGGGTTTGTTACCTTTGTTTAGTATGTTAAGGTTCGTCTGTATGAGGTAGTTGACAAACTCCTCTCCTCTGGGGTTGGATTTCTCCATGCTCCAGAGGGGATGGTGAGCATTCGCATCTACGGAAATGATGAGCTCCAGTTTGTTGTTTTCACAGTAGCTTACCAGTTCTATGAGTTCTCGGGTTGGTATGTCTGTTCCCTCGTCTCCCGGGAGGTAGACGGAGGCAATCACTGTATTCGGTAGAGTTTTGTAGTCACTCGTTGATATCCTGATGGCTGTCAGATCTCTGGAAAATAAGTGTGTTAGTGGCATTGCCATGAAGTTACGGGGTAGATAGATACAAGCTCTGGGAGTGTCACAGGTTTGATCGAAAATTATCTTACCTCCGATGTTATTAAGTCCACATATGGTGTTGCGTCTGATCCACGGCTCCTGGATCAGCGCGAGGGTGTCATTCTTCTCCAGCGCGCCCCGCAGGGTAGCCGTTGCGGTCTGGCTATGCTGGAGGTTTATCTGGATGACATTAGTCATCCGGGTCCGAGTCGGTGAGTTGGACATGGTGTTGGTCCTCCTCCACCTCCTCATCCCCACAGCCTATCTTTGCAAGGCGCTTCTCAGTCTCGAGGATGTCTTCGTCTTCTGAGAGCACCTTGCATTCGGCGTCGCGCGTCTTCACCACAGCCCCGTTCTCGGCCGGGCTGGCCACCTCAGGTTTGGACGGCGCGGGGAGTATGTTCGTCCCTGAGGGTCCTGCCTGCTGCTCACACCGTGCAGCGGCGGATGCCTCCTCAGGGTTAGTAGTCACATCCATTGGTGTAGTACTTGCCTGTTCAATGTCGCTGCCCTCGGTGGGTATCTGGAGGTACACCGACCCGAGGGAGAATGCCAGACAGCGTTCGTGCTCCACGATGGTGGGGAGAAGGTCATCCGGTACGCCTACCAGAATGTAGATACCAGCGTCTTGGTGGATGGGACTATAGAGGGTCCATCTATCCACGCCGGCCCACGGATTCATGCGGTGAAGCATGGTGTGGAGTTGGTGAATGGTGCCTTTCCTTGCAGGCAGGAACAAACCGCATTTGGTCCTCTTCGGCAGGTCCTTCTGGGCCATCATCGTCAGCGGTTGTTTGTTGGAGGCTGGGGGAAATCCTGCTACCACCTCCCTGAGCCAGGACTTAGTCGCCTCATCCTTGCACTTGAGTTTAAGCACGCCATCAGCGATGACGGGCTTACCCCCAAATACAGGTATGACTTCAGAGTCCAGGTCAAGGACATGGTTCATGAGCTGGTCCTCGATGCTCTCCTGTATTTTACCCAGTTCTTCGGGTGTCAGGTCCGATCTATTTACCGTCGTGACCGCAACGTCCAAGTCCGTCGCGACCGCTCCGGCGTATGTAGTCCCGCTGGTCACTGCAGCACCGTCGAGTTTCACCTTCTTGGTCTCACCTCTAGGGGAGATGGTGTCGTCGAGGCGCGCGCGCTTGGTTACCTGCGGGGTCTGTTCTTGCTGCGTCTGCTGCCTCGGCTTGAGCTGTTGCTTTTTCCGGGGCTGCTGTTTACGCGGCAGTTTTCTCTCTGTGGGAGGAATGTTCGATCCCCCTTGCGGGTTTTCGAGTTTTTTCGATCCCCCTTGCGGGTTCTCAAGTTTGGAACGACTCTTTCCCTCCGAAGAGGTGGACGGTCGTGTATTGTCCAACGTCTCATTAACGCGGGTGTAGTGTGACGGGTTTAGGACGTTATGTTTGGTGACCTTGGTACTTGCTGGTCTTTTACCAAACCGATTGGAACGCCTAGCCGTGTTCTGGACCAATGCTGGTGGCGACTTTTTCGCTTGGGTCCGGTTTCCCTTTCCCTTGCGGCGAGTCACCTCCTGCCAGGTCTCCAGTAGGACAGTCCGTTTTGCCGGGCTGTCCATTTGTCTGACGTATGCAGATGCGCCGGCGGTTGCTTCTGCGTCGTGTATCTCCTCGCCCGAAGGTTTGGAGGTTTGAGTTGGGTGTTTTTGGTTTTGGGTGTCCATGTAACCGTATGTGTGTAATTCGCCCCTTAGGTTCACCACCCGCCACGGAGTCCTCAAACCGGGTACGCAACAGAGTGTTGCGCCAGTGTTACCTTTGGAGTATAGCTCCCCGAGTAGGCCGACCGCACGAGTCTAAATAACACTAGGTGCCATAGCCCAAAACGTAAACCATGGCACCGAGCACCACCGACTGCCGGCCTGCCAGCCCAGGAAACTCGCTTGACGGCCATCAGACTGGACATCGCAGCCGATTGACTCTTACTAGCTAAGTAAGAGCCGCCCGTGTTAGATCAATCCAGGGCCAAAGAAGCGTGTTGCCTCGGAGGGGTTTATAAGTCCACCCTACCCCGCCTCGGCTCAACTTCCAGGATCCCCTTCTCGACCATTACGGGTTCCCACGCACGGCACAAACACGTGGGTGGACACCCCTCCCCCGCCTTACGTCACATATCTTAGTGTCGTCTGGCCCGCAGGGTCTTGTCCACAACGACCTGCAGCTGAAGTTAGGGATGGGAGTGGGTTGAGGATTAGTGTGGATAGGGATTAGGGTTGGGTTGTGCAGGGAGTGTGAAGTGCGTCTGGTGGTTTCTGTTATATCTGTTTCTTAGGGAACCAGACCAAGAACGGGCGGCAACCACGGGAAGGAAAATCCATCAGACTTGCCATGGCTCTCAGCAAATTGCGCTCCTGCCATGACCTTTCGCCAGATTGCACACTGGGACAGGTGTGCAAAATGAGATTTTGTATGCTAAGTACCTTTAAGGAAATTTACCTTAGCACACCAAACCTCGCCCAAACGTACGTCGGTCACAACTGGATGCTAAAGGCAAGAGGCAGGGAGTTATGGGCGACTTGTCGACCTCCATGGCATATTAGACGCTAGTGCGTGTCAGCCAATACGCAATAGTGACAGGTTACCGTCACTTGGAGGTTCTGGGTTCGATCCCCATCCCTTTCTCTCCCTTTATCTATTTATTTTTATGGAGATATATAATGAGGATTGAAATCAAAGGCTGAAATGATGATTACAATTTAATATATATAATTATATTTAATATATAATATATAATAATTAAATAAATTTGCTAACAAGCGGTTGTAAGAAATATGTAGTGGAGTCCGGCTATAGGGCTATGCCATGTACGCGTTGCCAGCATTTACCACTCTCTCTTCCCCCAGAAAGATAACATTATAAGAAAATAATGTATAGCATTAATTTCCTATAATGTAACAGGCCTATTTTTGGAACATCATTCGCAGCCATCAAGGCTGCAAATGATGATGAATGATGTTGTTACATGCATAAACAACTAACAAGGAATAATTTTCTTCTATGCTGTTCTAAGAAAAAAGAAAAAAACTCGAAATGTACCAGCTGCTTCTCTTCTCGTAAAAGCCGATCGAGTGAATGGGCCAAATCTGCGAATCATGTTAATAGGTGATACGGGTAGCAACCCATTATTATTTTTAATTCCCTTTTTCCATCTTAATGCCCACCTTTACGCTAACACGTGGTCTTTGGGTCTTACGGCCCTGGGCTCTGTCTACCCCGTTAGGGGTAAAGACGTGATAATGTATTACTTTCAAATTTCAGGAGACACAAAAATCATTCGATATCATTATCCCAGCAGCAGATCGCGAGTTTGCTGGCCAACGCATTTTTCTGTACCTTCCCGAGGAGGAATAGCAACAAAAGGGCAGCCAAGGAATACCAGGATTATCCAAACATCAATTTCAGTTCGTAAGTGAAATACTTTGAATAAAGTTACAAAAAGTTTATAGAAATCTATTTCCATTTGCATTTTATGTCATGGCTATGATAGCTCTATGCAGTTTCTATGTTAATGAAACAAGGTATTTTATATATCGTCTAACAAAATATACTATAACTATTTTAAGGGTAGGTTCAGTCTACTTTACTGATCAACTTTCCCTGGGAACACAAATCTAAATATAAAAAAAAAAAATTGGCCTCCCATAAAAGTTTACCCATTAGCTGATCCGAGTTTGTACGTAGATCAAAACTATATTTATTATTTATTTAATCTTATTTAAACTTTATTGTACATCAGCGATAATTTAATTATACCTATATTTTTCATATTTTGCTACATGTTACTTTGGGAAAGTTGTTCATTATCATGGATTGAATTTCCATACAAACTCCAAAGGCCAAAACATATTTTTTTATATTTTTATGATATATATTTTTTGGGGAAAGTTGTTCAATATTATGAACCAAAGTCAGCCTTAAAAAAGTATATTTTGTTAGACCTTGGTATGGTACAGAAATGTTGTAAATGAAATTGTTTAAAATGATTCCTTTATAAATTAAGTACACCATTTTTAAACGTTTTTGACCATTTTCTTAAAGTAGGTTGTATTTGTGAAAATAGTTCGTATAAAAACTGCGAATGGTATTCTTGATTACGGTTTATTATGTTTCAGGTTATACGAGACTTCACCAATAGAATCAGTTATGGAAAAATTGAGATGTATCTGCCATTACTTGACACGAGTTTGTACTCAAGGTGATAATACATTGTTAAATTATAAATCATATCGGTGTTTGGTACGTGAGGCGCCGCCCCATTGTGAACCGCGGCGGTTGGTAAGAGGAGGCAAAACAACCCCTATTTGCACCCCTCCTGTCACAAAAATAACTCATGAAATTGCCACTTGTAGAAAAGTCTAGACTCCTATTTACCCCCCCCCCCCCCCCCCGTCGCCATATCACAGAATAAATACCAGTAGTACAGAAGTCTCACTCCGCAAACGTTTTCAAAGAAATATCTACTCACAGTAGTTAACAATATGGTTTAATTTAGCTCGCGTCAAAACGCAGCTCCTTTTCGTTTAGACACCTACAGAAATCCATTGCAAGCCAATTTTATCCATATGACTCTAGACAAACGGTTCATAATACACAAAAAGCCGACTAAAATAGACTCAGCGAGCGACGCGCTAGGGTTGACTACTGCAAGAAGCTACTATCGCCATTTAGCGCACCGTATTATCGGTCTTCCATGCTGGTCTGGGAAACAAGAAAACTTAAATATGAATATGTAAGGACAAATCACACCGATTGAGCTAGCCCCAAAGTAAGTTTAAACTTGTGTTATGGGGTACTAACTCAACGATACTATATTTTATAATAAATACATATATAGATAAACATCCAAGATCCAGGACAATTTGAAAAAGGCCATTTTCGAACTTGCCCTGGCTGGAGATCGAACCCAGAACCTCCAGATTGGCGGACTAGCGTGTTGACTATTACACCACGGAGGTCATAGCTGCTTCTCTCCCCGCGCAAATCGTAGAAGCCGATCGAAGGAATAGGCGAAAATGCAAATCATGTTAATAGGCGATGCGGCTAGCAACGATTTTGATTCCTTTTTCCACTTTCTCGCCCACCATCACGCTAAAAGTTGCCTTTGAGTATTGCGGCCCTGGGCTCTGATTGCTTAGAGCCGCAACACTTAAAATGCTCTGTCTGCCCCATTAGGGATAAAGACGTGATAGTATGTATGTATGTATTATCGTTTGGTAGTAAACTATAATGAATGAAATATATAACATGTGCGAAATATCTAACCAGCTAAAATAAATTCTTTAAAGTAGGTACCGAATTCCATAGGATGCACTTAGTAGGTTCATACCATTTTTGTAACTTTTATAATTATTTTGCTAGCGAACAGAAAAGTTCCTAAGTAGGTGGGTTAGGTAGCTACCTACTAATAACGAAACAGATCGTCAATCTCAAACCAAACATCAGAAATTCGAAAGAATAATAATATACTTATATCTACGTTCCTACTTATTTTAACCTAAGTAGGTACCTAGGTCCTAGGTATTAAACCTACTTAGTGTAACTATCATGAATGACAACATAATAATAATAACCACTTTAAAGTAGATCTTACCTTTCAGCGTCCTTAGGAAGTCTAAAAAAAGTTAAATTTGGATCGCAATTCTTGTTTAAACAGTTAAAAAATGCGCAGTATTCTTAAAACGGCCGGATCGGTGAAGTACCTAGGCGACGAACAAAGCTCGCACGTGCGTCACTGCTCGCACGTCAGCCCCGACTGAATCAGCCACCCGCGGAGGCCGCCGCGCGTAGGTATATTTTTGATACCTACACGGGGAGTGACACAAGCCTGGCCATATATAAATTTTGCCTCTTTTAAAAAGATGTAGATCCGGCTCTGGTGAGATATGTTCAAAAGCTACGAGCTACGCCTGAGTCACAGAAATTAAGAGTATTTCATACAGAATGGAATCTCCTAAGGTTCCGCGCAATATGCGTCCCCGTTCCCGCGGGCGAACTCACACGCATTGACGTGTGCACGGATGTATAGTTTTGTTTGTAGTAGTGTAGGCATAAATGATACTCCGCTTCAATGAAGTTTCATACCCATGCCTGAGTGAGGAGTAAAACAGCGCTGCTTGCAGTACAGTGCCTGTCGGCGCGCTGACGTTCGCCCGCCGCCACGTGGCGCGGCGCTGGGCCGGGCCCGAGCAGTGGGCGCGCTCCCCGCGGCAGCTGGCCGCCGTGCCGCTCCACGTCGACTCCAGCACCACCATAGAGGACGCGCACGGGTTAATACAGTTCGACTTTGCTAACAAGTATGTATTTTAAGACTGGTGTACGCAAGCTACGAGGCGAAATTAGGTAGTTACTAGATATTTTGTTTGTGCCTCCCGGACATAGGCGTATTATATTTTTCGTTAAATTATTGTTTCGGGCAATAATTGTTTTCCATTCTAACCAATTTTGGTATTATTCGAATCATGGCACTATGTTCGTTTGTGTTTTTTTTTTATAATTTAGATCCATTTGAAAAACTAACGAAACGTTGACTACTAATAACGTTGACGAAGTTGGTTTCAATTTAATTTTTTTTTAAAGTTTTGTAAAACATTATTAAAAACGACGCTAAGGTCAGCGCCCCTCCTTGCGCTGATCTATGAGAAGCTACCTTGTGAAACTACATCACAGATTAAACTAACTCTAGCCCCCACAGATATCCTGTGCCCACAGTGGTTATCGTCCGAGTAGAAAGTAAAAGGTCATTATAACGAATGGGTCATGCCAAATTCTTTATAATAATCGTAATTAAAACAGTTGCCAGAGTATTAGTATACATCAAAGTCAGCCCTGAGACTGTACACACACTTTATTAGAACTTTAGTCTCAGGGCTTGTTAGTTTTCTGGGAAAACTTTATTTAATTCCTAATGTGATAGGTTCCTCGGCGGCGGTGTGTTGGGCCACGGTTGTGTACAAGAAGAAATCCGCTTCGTAATTTGCCCTGAGCTCATGATATCCATGCTGTTCACTGAAATGTTGGATTCTGACGAAGCCCTGATAATGATTGGTAAGTTAAATAACATTCATCATATCATCTTTATACTCGTAAAAGAGTCTGAGAATGTGAACAATAGAGAGTATGCATGATTTTTTTTTATATTTTTAATCGATAGTCCTCGTCGAGAAATAGCCGCAAAAATAAATCAGTGCCGAAAAACATATATATGGTGTAGAAAATAAATATTAAAAATAGCAAGTAGATTATAACAACTAAAACACGCCATTTTAAAATATGACGTCAACGTCTGCAATATCCGCTAGAGACAGAAGCTGTCAACGCATGTTTTTCTTTTTTGGGTACTTTCGATATTGTCAGCCAGTGATGTTTGTTAAACTTCTATATAAAAGTACATACATTTCGAATGTCATCGTAGGCAAACTACATGGACGGACAGTTCTACCGAACGCACCCAAACTTGTCATTTCCTTTTTATGAACTTTGTCGTCATTTCCCTTTTGTTTGTCAAAAGTTCCCGCGCAATATTTGCATATTTTCAATAATTTCTTTCTAATCCAAATAAGAGTCAGTAAGAAAATAATTAACTAGGCGTGGTAACATATTAAAAGAAATTGTAAAATAAAAATATGAGCCAGATTGGTATTACATGCATATTCCTTATTATACTCGTTTGACAGCTCTATTTTTAGTTAAAACGCTTACGCATAGTACCTAAGTATAGGTTTTAATGAACGTTCCTGATTGCATGCCAGTCTGGTGATTTTACATGACATGTCAAACGACCGGAGATTGTCAAGAGACGTGATGTCTTCCCCGCAGTTTTGTCCGCTACGTCAAGTGGGCGCAAGCGACGAGTTCAGTCTATCTCTGTCACAAACTCTACGTGAGAAAGAGATAGCAGAAACCGTCGCGTGATGCAGGGCTAGTTAACGATACCAAACTCACACTAAAAGTAACGTTAAATAACGTTATTTTAGTGGTAACGTTATAAGGGGTATCGATAATACAGTTTATAACGTTATCAATTAAAGATATAAGTAACGATACTTTTTTTCAATAGTTGTAAAATATTATATAAATAGCTCTAGTAGCCTACTTACTAGACAAACTCTCATCAATTTATTCTGTCAAATATCGAAAAGAAATACAGTGTTAACAATAACTTTTACCGTTAATATCATTGGTAACGTTATCTGATTATGGGTAAATAGTGGGAAAAATACCGTTACCCAGCATAACGTTTCCTTTGCTGACAACGTTACCGCCGTTTGACAGAATTAACGTTACCAGATTTTTAACGGTATTCCAAGCCCTGGCGTGATGCCATGTCTGTCGCACGTAGAGTATGGCAGTTATATGTCCCACATCAATGATGGTACAAAATAGGTTAAAAGAAATCATATTTGGCACAGGATGCGAGCGCTACAGTAACTACTCTGGCTACGGCGACAGTTTCAAGTTCGCCGGCGACCACCAAGACCAGAGTCCGTACGACTCCAGTGGCCGGCGGCGGTGCGCGGTGCTGGCGGTGGACGCCTTGCCCTTCCGAGACAACAGCATCGAGTTCCATCCGAAGATGATCGTCAGAGAACTTAAAAAGGTTTCATTGATGTCCATAAGCTTTGTTTAGCGTGGAAGACTATTCTACTCTGCCGGGAACCACACGGTACTGCCGGCCTTCTTGGGTAGACATCCTTGGGTGACCATTGCATGATATATTGGATCCAAAGGTGATCGTCAGATAATTTAAAAAGGTATATATTCTGGCTGTGGGGACCATAGAGACTCCATACGTACCTTTCGGTTAGACTTCCGTTAGGTTTATCTAATTATGCGAAAATTCATCTAATTATATTCGATTTTACCGCCCGGCTTTTCCAGTTAATGCCGGACCGCTTATGTGTATAGCAACCCTAATGGATATACAGGGTGACTTTTTAACCACCAGCAAAATTTTCATGATACTGAACTAATTTCCATAAAAACAAAAGTAACGAAAAATTAGAAAAAAAAATTGCTTTCCCATACAAATCTGCGTGCAGCCAAACGGATTTTGTATGGCAGGACGAAAAATTTAATCGATTTTGAATACAAACAACTATAGAAAGTCGTTCAATACCATGGACTAAACTTGCTCCAAAAATTTGACTGGTAGCACAGAATTAATAAGAGTATTACATACAGAACGGAATCTCCTAAGGTCCCGCGCAATATGTGTCCCCGTTCCCCGTCCCCGCACCTCTCCCTCGTTCTCGCCTTGTCGAGGGGCGAAAGCGGGCGAACACACGCATTGACGTGCGCACGAATGTATGGTTTCGTTTGTAGTAGTGTAGGCATACATAAATGATACTTCGCTTCAATGAAGTGTCATACCTGTGCTGGTGGTTAAAAAGTTACTCTGTATCCGCTAGTTGCCAACAAGTCAAAAAAGATCCTTTTTTCTAAACATCAAAACAAATATTTTCTATGGGATTTGTATGAAAAATTTAAGTCGTGACGTCATAGTTTTTTGGAGTCAAATAGCGCTCTTAAAATCAGTTTTTCTGAATTCATTAATCTAAAATAACGTTCAAAATGGATATAATGAATGACAAGTGACATTATTTTGTGACATTTTATTCCTTTATCGGATTATTCCCAATAGTCCCCTCTAGCACTGTCCCCGGGGTGACAACTGTGAATTTTCTTCCCAGTTGTTACGGGGATGACAAATTTTTCCACTTTTTCCCTTCCGATCTGAACCAGAGGGGACAACTGGTATTTAATATTTGTTAATTGTCACCCGTGACACAGGGAGGGGTGACAAAAGCTACGACTCCTTCCCAGTTGTCCACTCTCACCAATTAAGATCAAGGGTCAAAAATAATACCAGTTGTCCCCTCTGGTTCAGATCGGAAGGGAACAAGTGGGAAAATTTGTCATCCCGGTAATAACTGGGAAGAAAATTCACAGTTTTCACCCCCGGGGACGGTGCTAGAGGGGACTACTGGGAATAATCGCTTTTATCAGTATGAAATAATTTTATTTTTGACCCTGGACTACCCTATTGTAGGCGTGGGTGGGAGTATCGTTCGACACGGCGGAGTCATCGTCGGAGGTGCATTACCCGGGCGTGGCCACCGGCAACTGGGGCTGCGGCGCGTTCGGCGGCTCGCCGCCGCTCAAGGCGCTGCTGCAGCTCATGGCGTGCGCGCAGGCGCGCCGCCCGCTCGCGTACTACACCTTCGGCGACAGCGGCCTGCGGGACGACATCGTCCACATCTACGATGTGCTCACGAGGAACAATGTTACTGTCGGTGAGTTCTGGATTTGGTGTTTAGGAACCCGACGATGTCACTGTCCGCTCAGCACTGCGTCTTAAATTTATTTTTATTTTATTTTCTAATGTTAGATTTAATAAAATAAATGTTTCAATGCTTTTTCAGGGCAGCTTTTTGAATACATCCTAAAATATTCGCAATCCTCTGAAACGGAGCGTAAAGATTTGTACCCGTTTTTACATCGAATCCTGCAAGAGAAAGCTAGCGAAACCAAACGAAAACCAGAACTATGCTCTGCGGAAGAAGTGGACACAGTGAGTGTTGATTTTACATACTTTTTCCACTTACGTCCTCTCTCATCTTTCTAAAGTTGGAAAATGGGTATAATATGTGAACACGGTTTTATACGGAAGTCATAAACTGCATGACAAAGATCATAAAATATTGGGATAAGTCCGCCTTTGTACCTATTGATGTCTTGATTGACGTGTAATTTGTATTAGTTCTTTGTGTACAATAAAGTTTTAACAAACAAACAAAATATCAATACATATGTATGTATATATAGCAGTATGATAGTTAATAGCTATAACCCTAGGGATACAATTATATGCCTTAACATAGTTATACGAAAGCGATTCATGACTATCTTACTAGGAACATAATTATTATACGGTTCTAGTTTAGTGATATAGTTATATTACTGGATTAAGTTTAGTAAAATTATTGTTGGAGTGTAGTGGGGGGTTGGATGGTTAAGATTGGTTACCCAGAAATGCAATACAGCTAACAAACATTACTTTAAATGATCCTATACCAAATGAAGATTTGCCTCTGAGATAAAATATGTCAAAAAAAAAAGTTTACACGTACAGTCGAGTACGTATCATAAATTTTCACATAAACCATAAAAAAATAGCAGGATGAAAATATATTTTTTCAATAGATTTTAATCTCTTAATTATTTCATGCTGCTATTTTAATTTTATTATTAGGGTTTATGAGAAAATTTAAGATATAGGTAGAAGGCCTGGTCAAGTATCTCTGTCCTGAACTGTACCAAGTTTTTCATTAATTATTGTAATTAATTTTAGGTAATATTGCAAAAAAATGTCGTAACTAATTGCATCCTTGATTTTGTAACAAAAATAAAAACCAATATATTGTTTTCTTTTCATATATTCATCTTCATATATTCCATTTTACCATCCGGCTGTGCCGAATAATGTCTGACCGAATATGTGTGTAGCAACCCTGATTTGACTTGTTGGAAACTAGCGGGTAGTACCGCTAAGGAATAAATGATCTTGATAGTTGATTTTTTGAATTTCAGAGCAATGCAGATGAAACACAAATATCGAGCTCATTAGAACAGGCATTCCTGGACAACTCGCCTGACCTGTTCTCTCCAGACGAGTACCAGATTCCTGAAACGCCGCAAAACAAAACCAATACGAAAACACACGAAAGCGAGCCTGCCCCCAGCGACAGAACGGCCGACGAAAGTAAATGGAGTTTGTGTGACAAGATTGACCAGTTGGACGACAACTGTAAGCTGAATTTGAGTCATTCTCGAAACGCTAAGCGCGAGTCGGTGGTTCTAGATGTCTCCATGGAAGATGACACTTCGACGCGTGACTCTCCTAAGCACGTCAAAAAGAAAGTCTGTAACCCAAAGATTACGGACTATTTTAAAAAGTCCGGTTGATTGTATTTAGTTTAATAAATTGTATTGATTTTAATGAATTTGTCTTTTGAAATTTCGACCTTTATACACACTCTATCACGTCTTTATCCCTAACGGGGCAGACAGAGCCTAGAGCGGCAAGACCCAGGCCACTTTTGGCGTGGTGGTGGGCATGAAGGTGGAAAAAGGAAATCATAATAGTGATTTGTTGCTAACCGCATCGCCTATTGATATGATTCAGATTCTTGCCCATTCCCGCGATCGGCTTTTACGATCTGCGTGGGAAGAGGAGCTGGTACATTTTATGTTTTTTCTTTTCTCCCAGATCAGCATGGAAGAATGACCGTTAGCTTTCTTAATTTATTATTTTGAAACATACATACCACGACGTTTTTAATATCCCTACGGGATAGGTATAGGTTTCGGAACCCAAAAGCCATGCTTAGTAATATGGGCGTAACCAGGCCTGTTTTTCTGGTGTGGGTACTCTCGGGAGTTCCAAGAAAAGTGTCGAAAGAGTGGCCAAGATTTTAAAAAGACCACAATGTGGTCTTTTTAAACTCTTGTAGTTTACCCAAAGATCCTCTCGGCACGCCTTTACTAAGTAAGACGGTGGCTTTATTCTATAAAATAATAATATGTAATATGTAGCAGGTGATGGAGATTTGATAGCAAGCGATAGTTGAATGGCGACCACGTACTGGCAAGCGAAGCGTTGGACACCCACTCACTAGGTAGCCAAGGTGACGATCTGACCAAGGTCGTTGGAAAGTCTGGGTGCAGGTCGTTCTAGATCGGTCATTTTGGAAATTTTTGGGAGAGGCCTATGTCCAGCCAGTGCCGGTTTTAGCTCTACCAGCGCCCTGGGCGAGATTTACCTCCCCCCCCCCCCACTGCAATTCACTCAGACTTTTTTTTCTGACGACTTTATTTCTGCCGAGGGGGGGGGGGGGGGTGCAAGTACGATATAGGAGTCTTCAATTTGCCGCCCCATTGTAAACGAAGGAGGAGGGGGAGGAAGAGCTAGACTCTTATTTGTATGCACCCCCTCCTCCCTTTGTTGCGAGTTGCCGCCATTAACCAGCCGCTATTTAGTTATTTATTATTACCTGTGAACCCCCTTGCCAAAAACGCCCCCTGTCGCCCCTTTGTATCTGGCGTTATGTGGCTGTGATGATGATGATAGCGATAGTTATGTCAAGGGAACATTTATATATAGCTGTGTTACGGAAGCGCAATCGAAAGTGCATTCACAGTACAGATGTGAGGGACGTGAGTTCGAATTTTAGTCGTGGCGAAATTTTTTGTCACACTTATTTTTAATTTACGATATTGTTCCGAGTATTGTTGGACAAGTTCTCAAGGATGGGGAAAAAAAAAACACGCACCTAATATAATTAAAATTATTTATTATCCTTCATCATATTTCTAGCATACTAAACGTAATAAGTGTATAAATAATTGAATAGTAATTTAGTTTTGAAATATTTCAGTAATATACATACATATTAATAACTCGATAATAATAAGTTTAAACGTTTATTAACTAAATTAGACATGCAAAGTAGGCGAATTATTATTGTATTAATTCCGTAACGTGTGTACTATAAACGCAGTCCATCTTTGGCTAAGTACTCCAAATTATTCTAATGTCAATAAATATAAATAAATTGAACTGTTCCAGCGACATTCCAATATTTCCAATGTGACCATAATCTCTCTTATTTTACAGATATTTGGCGAACTATAACAATTATACGACAATAAACATTTCAATAGCTAGCTACAAAATGCACTGAAGTTAAACTCTGGTTGCTTTGTAGGTCTGTATTGTCACAGAATACAGTAAGAGTATACAGAACGGAATCTCCTGCGGTCCCTTGCAATATGCGTCCGCGTTCCCCGTCCCCGCCCCTCCCCCGCTATCGCCTCGTCTCAGGGAGACAGCGGGCGAACACACACTGCACGGCGCACGCGGCCGCACAAGAACGGGGGAGTGGTGCGGGGATGGGGGCGGAAACGCATATTGCGCGTACCTTAGGAGATTCCGTTCTATATAATCTTACTGTCTTCTGTGGTAATGTATACACACAAATGGTGCTTATCAATTTGTATCTTATCCTAGCTCATACAGTTTGCAGACATTTAACATCAATTCAGACACTGGGTCGTCACATCACATTGATATTTCATTTATATAGACATTAACAGGACGTTAGGGAACGAGGAGTTATTTCTCAGATTAGAATGCAACATTAAGTTCCCATACACATGAGGCGCGTTAGGCACTTTCGCGCAGATACTCCATGATCAATAGAATTCTTGGTTACGGACCAACGCACGTTTTAATGCGCCTTATATGTATGTTCCATAAACATCGATTGTCGTTTACAAGTATACTACCTTCCAACATTGCGAACTGGCCGGCGCCCGACATTTTGTCTGTCGCATAGAAATTAAATACAATCTAGAAAGACTACAAGTTATAATCTCAAAAAAGGGTCTTGACAGACAGACGGACAACAAAGTGAGTGAGTTGAGGTACGGAACCCTAAAAACAACAATCAAAATTAAACTTAATGCCATGTAGATAAAGTTTATATTACCATAATGCTTATGTAAATATCTAACGTTCCCAAAAGTCGTACATAAAGTTGTAGGCGTCCCTTTCCCGCAAACTGCCAGTGCAATAAATTAGAAAGGGACACCTACAACTTTAGGTATCTTTTTAAGGGAACTGCTTTGCTACTTCGTAGGCATTCTAGATTGTTTATAATTTCTTTGGTCCGTCGCCATTTACACAAGGATGGGATATGGCGACCGAAGGTGACGGCTCCGTGCCGGATGAATGTAGGTACATTGATACTATGTTAACCAGTGACGCCCGTATCCGACTGAGCAAATGGGCTCGTTGACGTTACAGAAATGCTATGATTGCCAAACTTAACCTTATTGTCATTACAACCTATTTAAAACAAACAATAACGAAAACAAGATTAATTTACATATGAGCTAGTTTGTCAATCATAGTTACACGAACAGCGTACGGAGTGTAATATCATTATAACTTAAAACTTTATAATCTGTGCCAAAACGTATCGGCTGCGTAGGACGCCTTCAAACAAAACGTGAGGAGAACACGATAACATGATACATAGTAGGTTAGGTTCAATGGACGATCTTTACAAGCGTATATCACAGACGCTGCGCTGCAGTGCGCGCGTCTCTTTGCTAAGCTACTGGCCCTGTGTTCCGAACCATTCGACTCGCCGATACAAGCAACTTTCAAGTTTTAAGTTATTGTAAATTGTTTCTACAAATCACGACGTTACGAATAATTCCGAATAAAGGCGCTGTTTGTTTGTATAGGTACATTCTTAAACTACTCCAATATAAGTTATCCAGAACAATGTGTGTCACGCTGTTTTTATTTTGTCCTCTGCTTGGACGACTAGCCGGGGCCGTTGGGTTCCAGTTCAAATCACTTACTTTATAAAATGTTTGAAGTACATTAGAGAGACAAAATGCCGCTCTAGCCCCGGCCTTAAGCTAATTGAAGGGTTCATCATATGGATCACAAACAGAAACTCCATTCGAGCCAAATATCTAGTCGCCGATAATAATATTAGCCTTACGTTATTAATAAAATTCGGCCTGTTATCAATCTAAAACGGTTTATGATTATGATTTCCACTTAGCATTAAACAGCGACACCCTGTCACCCGCCCGAGAGGTCTCGGGGCAAAAGGCTAGTAAGCTCCTAAAGATATGACGTCACATTATGTATGTACAATCGAGTATGGGACTAATATACACACCACTTTGATACCAACTCCTGACGTCTTTGGTCATTAGACAGTGTTTGAATGATCCTACATCTTCAAGTATCCAAGACTATTTGAAATAGATTTTCAAAAGTGAATAATATTCAGTTTAGTACGGACGGCGCGAATTTATTTTAAATGTTCGTTCGAGTTGCACCTGCGCAGGCGGCGGGCCGCGGGCGCCGTGCACCTCCAACGTCGTCATAGCTCTACTATGAGTTACCTCGTCTCTACCTACTTCATATACTTCCAATAACTCGCCTCACTAAGGTATCTTTAAATTCCTAACTTAACCAAACGGTTATACCATTCATAACTCGTGCTACATTCCTATACCAATAAATTACCTCAATAAATCTTATTCTAGGGAATAACTACGAATGAAATGAAAATCGATACAGTAAGACAGTATTCTGGATAACTTATCAAAAACTCAGCAAAACTATGCTATTATATATCGGCGTATCTTTAAAATATATCTTTATAATGTAGTTGTTGCAGACAATTGTTCTGTTCGATAGCGTTGGCGATTTTCGTAGTAGAGAATCGAAAAATAATTTAAATCATTTAAAGGATTTATTACAATACCAAGTTTACTAAAGATAGTGTCATACTGTGGTGTAGATAAAGAGAATTAAATAGATAAACGTGTGCTTGAAGCTAAACTATGCTAAGCGATAGAAAAAATAAATAACAGAAAGAGATATGACTAGACGTTTTGTTTCATTACTAAGACCTACAATTCATAAAAGCACTATGCGCCTCTCTCCATATTTTATTATATAAATAGATATAATATGATTAGTTATTCCGAACCCTAAGTTTTGTTTTCTGATTAAAATATTGGCATTCATCTTACTGACTAGTATCGAACGGTAAGACGCGGCGTGCGGGTACCTTGGTGGTAGGGTACACCGCGACGTCCACCGTCCGACGGTGTTGACTACCTATGCCTAAGTAACGATCCGCCTTCGATCAGCGTCCCAATACAAACGATTCAAACGTCCATGAGTGCATCGAAAATGTCACGTCTACGCGAGCGCTACGACGAATTAAGTATGCGAACGATATAAACATTTTTATAAAATTTTAGAAGTTAAATAGTTTTTAAGAAATTCGATATCGTAATACTAAGAATGTTTGCCGATCGGTGTTACGCTAGTGACGCGGAGGCAGTCGCGGCCCTCTTCAGGACTCCACACCACACGTCGCCCAAGCACTAGCATTCTATGAATGTAAACATTGTAACAGCCATTACCTAGACAACACTCAAGCAACTGCGACTGTGTGGCATCTCACCGCTCTCATGTCCTGAGGAGAGCGCGACGATAGTCCGTTTACGTCATCCGTTAATTCCGTTATAGTAGATGTAAATGACAAGTGAATGAGGATACTTCAGTAATACAAATTGCTATACTTTGGAATGGAAATGCTCGCGGGTGTGCTTGCAACGAAACCAGCGAAGCGTCAAGTCTGTAAGAGTCGCGTATGGACAGGATGAGGTGAGGATGAGTCTGTTACCTACCACAGTTACGAGAAGTATAAAAAGTCGCGACAGACTATAGTGGACCCGGGGGAGAGGCGACGCGAGCGCCGCCAGCGGGCGTATGTACGACGAGTCGTAGTCTAATCAGATCCGGCAATACCTGCCTAGATGAAAACATTTAGATACATTTAAATAATTGCAAAGCATACCCTGTATCCTAGAATCACTTTTATGGGCGATTGTTTTTACATTCAGAGAGGACTCATTAATCTATTAACGTTCGCGTCACCGCAATATATCTTTAGGGAATTTAATTTTAATCAGTATAAAGATATAAGTACGTAATATATTAATTGCCCGGGCGCTTCGCCTCCGACCGATGTGCCCGAGCGTTTATTTCTACGTTACCCACGAGGTGATATTATCGATAGTCGATATACTAAGTATACGTGTTTCGGTTTTGGCATCGATTTATCTGTAACCTAATAGCGCGCGGCACGGTGCCGCCGCCGCTCCGCTGCACTCTCCGCTCCACGCTCGACCGAGCTCGGCTCTCAATGCATCTCAACTGCCTCTACATTCGCGACAGCGTCATGAATAAATATTTTTTTGTTTGCACTTGTTTCTACATGTTATGTCACTACAAAACGCTATATTTATTTAATCAGGTATATTTTTACATCTGACTCTCTCATGAGACACGCATCACGAGGCCGGCTCTGCAGGCGGTTCCAAACGAGACCACGTCGACAATTTGTCTAAAACGGTAATCTAACAAACGAATAAATAAAAATATTTTTAAAAACAAAAACAATTAAAAAAGCGTAACGATATATTGCACAAATGTGAGTTTTAAAGAAAATAAGTACCAACTAGACTAAAACGACATTTTTTTATAATGCACTCAGCTTACTCGTAAATCAAACACCTAAAACCTAGAATACTATATCAATATAATATAATTATATTTGTGTAAATATAAAATTCTATGTCTTGTGGTGAGTGTAATATTTGACTAGAGGCGGGCGGCGTGGCGTCCGGCGTCCGGCGACCGGTCGCGGCCGGGCCGGCGCTGCACGCAGGCGCTCGGACGAGCGGTCGGGTCGGCCGCGCCCGCCGGGGCTTCACACTTTTAAAGTTGCCATTTGAAAATGTAAGTAAACGTTTCAACTTCGCCCAGCCTACCCTACGAGGCTCCGCAAGCTTTCCTCTAAGTCCATTTCTCGCGATGTCAGTTAACGTCAACTACGGGTGCGTGAGACTGGGCGAATAAAGATTGTAGACTTAAGAAAATAGCAACCCTCAGAGCGTGGTTGGTTTTTTTTGACGCTCGATCTCACAAGCCTGAGTCGACAACCCCGCGGCTGGGCGGAAGGAGCGACTCGCCCGCGTCCTCGACCTAACGCTACTCCGGGTACCGGGTTCAAACCCGCCCGCGCGCACACTATATATCTAAGGTATCTCAGTGTTATTTTATATTTATATTGGTACTTTTTGATTATGAATCTATTTTTGTCAGTATAGAAATTACACTAGTTTTGTAATCAGATCGCGTTTCCGGCACTGTTGACTCCCCGTTCGCGGTTTGTCACATTTATTGTATTTAATATCTTAACACGAATAGTTAATAATATAAATAGACACACACACCAATGCACAAAAAAAAATTGGGGGAAGCACGCTTTTGAGAATTGACTTCGCGTTGCAGTGAGTGACTGCGCCCGCCGCGGACCATGACACGTAGATCATCTCACATAAAGTATTAGCCAAAGATCTCTCAGAATTTGTGATATTTCCTGAACGTTTGCGGGATTTGTACAAAAATAATGTTTTTATTTATAAAACAAACTTAAGAAAATATCCAAATTCTAAAAAACTTACTTCTGTTAATATAATGTATTTATACTATTTATATATATTGACATATTGACACAGCATTGTGTATGTAGACATTGATGAAGTGTTGTAAACATAATCTAATTCAACATAATGACGAAGCATGTTGCTGGTAATAGCGCTGTAAAACTCCAGTTTTTTTAATTAAAAGTAACGATTGAAGAATTAAGTTTATTCTTCATGAATTTTTAGTACCTTTAGGGTCAATATGTCGATAGACATTTAAAGAACAATATAAATTAAACTATAGCGGCAGGCGTGCGATGGCGGACGGCGGGCGCGTAGAGCGCAACATATGTGTACGCAATTAAGAGACGAACGGTCTGTACAGTCCATTATGTTGATATTATACTTTTATATCACAGCCCATTTGGAATTTACAACACATAATAACACGATTTTCCGAAACGAAGGCCTAAGTAAGTATTCGGTCTTCTTGAAGTGCACTTTGATTTGTACACAGCGTCAAAGATTATATTTAATTTTGATAACAACATTCTGAAGTTTTTACACGACAAAGAACTATCGCGTAGGTGAGGTGCTGGAGCGTACCAAAGCGAGGACAGGCAGACTGACTAACTAACCGACGCATCGTCTGTTACATGCCTTATGCATGTGTATTCAGACCAACGGGACCTCGAAAAAGTGGGCTCTTGTAAATGAATATACCAATAGGTAGGTTTTTAGGCATTCAAAATGCAGTACCAAAGTACTCAAATTAAATAATGAAATAAAAAATGGTAAAAAAATACCACGTGAGCAGGACTTGAACCCGAGACCTTAGTCTCAATACGACTATGCTCTAAACAACTGAGCCATCACGTGTTCAACCCCGCACGCCGAATTTCACCACCATTTGATATCCCTTAATAAACCTCTACAGTCACATATCCAGGTTTGATCCGTGAGCATGTACTTAAGGAGATGGCGATCTCCTTAAGTATATGCTCATGTAATGTTCATGTAGTGTACATGTAAAACGCGGCGGCGTTTAATCAGTCTAATATAGTAATACATACAAGACAGCATATTACTATTATGAGTGACGGCTGCCGTGTGGTACACCCCAGCTTATTAGAGTAGCTTACAGACACACAATAGAATATAACAAAATATAGGACATATTTCTATTCTCCAATTTCCATAGTGATCTATACCGAGCACTTATTATTAGTGTGATCAGTCCGGCGGGAGACAACAGTGCTCGCGAGGCGTTTTAGGGGCGTGCTTGGGTCTGGCACTCCGCGGGCGGGCCGCCCTCACTGCCAGAGCTTGGGTCGGGCACTCAGCGGGCGGGCCACCCTCACTGCCAGAGCGTCAACTACTCATCGACGCAAACACGCCCCGGACGCTACATTATGTTGCAATATACAATAATTAAAATACATTCTTTCTTACATTTTCAACTTACTTAATAAATTCAGTTTGGCTTAGTTCAAGCAAATAACTAGTATAATAAATTTATGTTAAAGTTTCAGTTAAACGTTAAGTACTTAGGAGTAGAAGTATGATTACAAATGACAAAATTTTTATAACGTGTCATTATAATAATAATAATTTAATCAAAGTTAATAAATTGTATATATAATAATATAATAGAGTAATTTAATGATTAATCGATAATGATAAGAATGAAGCATTCCTACGCGCTGATTTAATAAATTACTTTAACTAATTTAGTATACTCGCCGAGTGGGCTTGCATAATTCTTTAGGTAAGTATGTAGGTAATGATATTCACTATACAGTAAATGTGTAAATTCCTTAGAATGGTTGATAAGGTGCGATCACGTACGTCATTGGCGAATAGTATACACCGACCACCACCTGTAATAAAAAAAAATCATAATGTGTACATATGTATGAAGGTATATACTTAGTTCTAGAACAATGATTGTCAATCAGTGGGCAAAATAAATATTTATGTTAGGTTAGATGCGTAGTCAATATACGCACAGAGAGCGTCTATGTTTCAAAATGGTCGGTTCGGTATCGTGAGAAATTTACGAAATACAGCGAGAAACATAGAGAAGGCAGTGAGAAATGTACCGGAAATGGGTGAGAAACGTACGAGGGCGTTGACAAATGTACGAAGAGCGATGAAAAATCTAAGAAAAACATTGAGGAAGGTACGAAGGACGGCAAAATAAATATCTATATAAAGAACAACTAGTTCCTTACATAGGACACGTAGTGAGTTCGCAGGGACGGCGTCTGTGGTTAATAAGGCCGGTTGGCATCCTTGGGCCGCTTCAGCTGAACTTTCAAACGCTTCATTCCGATCTGGAAACCATTCATCGCTTGGATGGCCGCCTGGGCCGATGTCGGGTTGTCGAATGACACGAAGCCTGAAATATATACAAACAATTTCTGTTAAATACTCGTAAGTAATTAGCAAGCAATTTTAAAAAATCAACCACACATGTACCAACATTTTTTTGTAAAAGAACCCGATTTTTAATTTCTGTGATGTAAATAGATTGGCAAAAAATTTACAAACGAAAAGTTATTAGAGAATGTGGGAGAGAAAAGGCAAATACTACAAAAAGAAAATAGAAAAGGGACAATGTTCGGCCATCTACTGCGTCACGATGCGTTTTTTAAAACAATAATAGAAGGGAAAATTTAAGGAAAAAGAGGAGTAGGAAAACCAAGACGAAAATTTTTCGAACAACTAAAGTAAAAATTAAACGTGAAAACATATAAGGAGGTTAAGAACATGGCGGAAGAAAGAGAGACATGGGAAGCACTCCACCGACAAGAGCCCAGCTCTTAAATAAAAGAAGAAGAAATAGACCGGCGTCGGAAGATTGTCTGTATCTTACCAAAACATTTGCTCTGATTGGTAGCGCGGTCAATGAACACTTTGCTGCTGATCACATTCCCGAAGGGCAGAAACATTTGCATCAGCTCAGCGTCGCCGAATTCCTGCGGCAGGTGGTAGATAAAAAGGTTGCAGCCCTCCGGCCCTGAGATGGAACAGCCTGGAAACATCAAAAAATCTTTAAAGAACTCACAAATCTGCTCTAAACACCAACATTCGTTTTGTAATTAACTGTTAACATCCTATGATATTATACGTGCTGTGTCGACCAGAGTACATTTTTGCTCTTTGGTGTCGACTCCACAGTAGTGTTAGTCAGTATAAAAATCACTAAGTTATCATAAATACTTCATGCATTAGACAATTTTGTAAAACACAAAATTTGCTTTTATCAGCACCACAGTTGACTGTTAGAAAAGGCCCTGGGCCTTAAGTCCAACTGTAATTTTTTTTTGTAATAAAGTAAATAATTAGTTTTGAAATATAACATTGTTTATAATCATCATCAGGTCTTAGTCTCTCTGTACTACAAGATCCATATATTAGCCAGGGCAGTCAGAGAATTTTAGGAGGCCTACACTCTCCACGCTGGCCAGACGAGTTGGAGAGGTCTGACTGATGTTTATAAGCTTTGTTTAGTTTGTGTCTCCTAAGTCACCTTTTACGACATCTACGGGAAGACTTGGAGTGGTCCTAATCTGCTCTGCCGGGAACCACACGGTTGGTGGTTTAGGTACCCTCGTGAAGTTTAGGCAAATAAGCGCGTGATTATCCAACCACTATAATAAATAAAACTTATTCAATCTTATTTAATGAAACCTTAGCACTTTACTCATTTTTCATTAACAGTATTTCATTTAAACGTGATACTATGTTATAAGTACTTATAATATACTTACTATAAAAAATAATTTAATTTTACAGATTATTAACATTAAAACCTCTCTCTAGTTTAATAGTTAGTTAGTATTATTTTTTATTTGATATCAAGTTCGGAAATTTGTAACAAAACATAGTACTGATATGAGTGATATACTTACATGAAAGCAAACATAAAACAAGTAACATGGTGCAACAGATAAACATACACTAATGAGACTAAGTAAAGACCATAGAAGTCAAGTTGTAAATAAAAGTCTCGAGATGATCGCTCATGTGTGTGTGTTTCTGTACAAGTAGGTACTCAACATTGAAACATTTACTATCCTACAAATGGTATGCAACAATGCAACATCTACTTGACGCCGCTTTCCAGCTACGCAGCTGAATACCCAACCCCTTGTATTTTTGCTAAGTTTATAAGCTATCTTCGCATCTATATATACTAGTTATGTGTTGAATAGAACTATACAGTTTTTATTATATGAATTAATGTTTAACACATTCACAGTCCAGTTACCGGACACAATATAAACGCAATTGGTTGTGAACCCACATGTGGTAGGTACACGGACTGTTGATGTGTTAAGGGTGTGTTCAATTAATTGTAAAAAAAAGGTGTGCATAGGTAATTAATTAGGTATATGACAACTGGAAAGCGGGTGAGAAATGATTAGAAGAGCGACGTTGTTTTACATCGAAACGCTGAAGGGAAGAGTAGGATATGGTTGAGTCTTCTTGGTTTGGATGCTGAATGGCTCGTCTCAGAGCTCCACTTACCTTCTCTCTGCGCTGGGGCTATAGTGGACATCGGGGGCGGTATCGGCTGCGGAAACTGCCCATAAACTGCCGGGTAAGCTGTCGAACATTAATTGGCACATTTTCACAATGAACACCTAGTCATTGCACATTTACATGCAAACAATCATATAAAAACACTCAATATGAAGCTATATTAGCTATATTTGGGAACCTATACTTAGAGCTAATTGTAGTTGTATTTCTTATCGTAATCAACAGAATTTTAATTTGAAAACTTAAATTTAAATAGTGTTACATGCCAATATTTCCAAATAAAACTTAAATATACTTATGAGATAGGGTAAAAGCTGGATCGTTGCCACACTTTTAGAAAAAGCTGTATTACTAAAAAAAATAGTATCTACTTGTTACGTAAGTTAACATTATCGTTTTCGTAAGTTAACGTTAACATTATCTACTTGTTACGTAAGTTAACATTGGTCTTTAATCTTTTATTGTACCCTATTTCTTGAAACATAATTGATATTGTTTTTGAGTATATTTTGTTTTTTTGACCTCGAAAAAGGGATAATTGCCTCATGTGGCGGATAGTTAGTGGCCACCTACATTTTACATGATTCTGAGGTCTGTCAGAGGAGCTCTTGCAATAATTAAAAATCGCTTATGACAGGGACATCTTACCATAGTGTGTTCAAAAACGTGGTAAGTATCCTACTTAGGCAACTATCCGGCTTTTACCCTTAAGATTGAATCAAGTAATTTACATTATAAAAGGGTCATCAATATTTGGCTGTCCCTCTCACCTTAGCGCATTCCCAGATAAATGACACCAAACATAATAATTCAATGCACCAATCATAGAACTACTGTGACTGTGAGTTAATCAAAACAATATAGCGAGAATAAACAGCGTACATCTATTTTTGACACATGCCAGATAACAATTGATTAATGTTTCATTCAGTTATTGGGAAAACAAAAATGTTGACTACAAATTATAGATCCAACCAAGGTTCGAAACAAAATATTTTAAAACGGTTTAAAAAGGATTTCGATTAAGGTTTCGTTTACTGGTGTTTCAACAGGTTAATCAGATAACCGTTTTTTTGCTAATTTCTAATTTGAAGAAAAATAACCGGTTAAAATGAATTTAATAACATAAGTGAGCTACGAGCATCTGTTGTTTTTCGGTACAAGCGAATGGGGTCGGTGGGTGCGGGGTAGCAGACTTACTGCGTGCGCCTGAGTTTAACCGGTTTTGTTTCGGTATTATTACCGGTTTAAACGATACATAAAGTACTCTTTCTTAAATTAAGCGATTACCGAAAATATTTTGGTTAATTTTAAACTGTTTCTTTGTTTAACCGGTTAACCAACTAACTAAATTTTAAAGTTATTATGAACAATATTAACCGGTAACTCAAAACCGGTTCCGAGCCCTGATCTCAACTCTTCTACTATAATAAAGTACTAACAGTAACATGATTTTTGTTACTTTGGCATGTTTTTTGTAAAACATAGATCTACGCAGTTCCGGCTGCCCGGAACTGGAAGGATTCGAGACTATAGGACCCTTACTCCATAAAATATCACGACAGTCGTCCGATACGGTCCTTCTATTTCAAAGTTAAACCAAATTACACTTTATCATCATTTTGTAACGCTGAATATTGCTTGATACTACAACGCGGACATGTAGCTACGTAGGTACGCATGTCGTGCTTTTGGGGTAATGGTCCAAGTTGCCGTACGTTATAAAACATAAAAAGCGATATCTTGTTCATTAAAATGTTGGTTTTTTTTAACAGAAAAACTAGCTAAATAGTACTTAGGTCTTGCAATAATAAAATAAGTTGTTAAACACTTCATCGCAGTAACCAAACTACTAAAGAACTCGCGGTAGTCCAAATGCCAACAGCTACCATGAGTTCTAAAGTAGTTTTTGTGATTAAAAACTAAATGCTACGTGCTTGTGCATAATTTTGAGAAGCTTTTTGGCAGTTATGGCTTTCAAACACTTTTAGGCGTAAGACATCGCCCGCATCACATGTGAGGATCTGCAGACCGCGATGCTGTGAACTTGAGGTACACCAACGGTTCAGTTCGCGGGTAGTAGTTAAGTGTGTGAAAAGCGGTGCTGGGAGAGAATTGGGGTCAAGTTACAGGGCGTGCGCTACTCACCCACACCGGGGAAAGGCTGCATGCCCTGGTAGGCGGCATGTTGTAGGGCTGCCGCGTCGCCGTTGGGTAGGCCTTGCGCGGTCACTGGCACGGCTGAAATATGCACACATACCTTTCGTTTGATACCGACCCAAATAAAAGAGGAAGACTAAAGTGGTTATTACACTATCCAATTTGAAGGAATCCTAACTTGGAAATCGGAAAATGTAGGTAATCGCAGTTAGGATTGATTGGATCCGATTTAGAGTAAAAAGGACATTTTGACCGCTCTACTTCCTTGAATTCATTCCAAAACGCAATAAGTCACAAGCAACTTGTTAAACAAGAATAATCTTATAATTAAAGCATTAAGTTTTTGAATGCGTCGCCTTCAGTCACGCGTCTCGATTTAGGATGCAGTTTAGTATAGTGTGATCACTAGATAACAATTTAGGAACCTAACTGTTCCTAGTAAGAGTTCCTACAAATTGGAGAGTGTATAACCGCTTTAGTTTTACTTTGCAAGTACTCACGTCCAGTGAATGTCTGGTGGATCCCGTTGGTGTAGACGGCTTCCTGTGGTGGCGGCTGGCCGTTGGCGGTTTGCGCGGCCATGTTAAAGCCCGGCATGGTCGGCGATGGCAGCGACGGCAGTGCGCCGTTCAGTGGCTGCCCCCCGCCCGTGCCAATTGCTAGCCCAGAGAAGTTATCTGTAAACATACGCTTGTTAATTTGACCTTTCCAAAGAGGGTTGACGTCAGGCAGGCGGTCGCAATCGTAGGACGCAAATATACATATATGGTTCTCCCAAAGTCGTATATTTATTATAATTATTTAATCGTAGTGTCATTTATTTGTTATTCTCCAATGTATGTGTACACACAAGCCGGAAAACTAGCTCATAGTGAGGTAAGGCGGTGATCCCACTGAACCGCGCACCGTCGCGGAACGCTAGGCGGCAGATTTTAACATTGTTTGCAAGTATCTCAGTTTTTATAGAAAACACGCCTAATCCAACCCATTAAAAACGCGGCTGATTCAGTCGGTGAATCGCCTAAAAAAGTCGTAATTCACTGTGTATCTCGTAGATCCTCTACGCTGTGTAGAGGTCGTAGCGCCAGCGTAGCAAACGTGCTACGGCAAGATTATACTCGTATTACAAGCTTTAGTTTCACCTGTCTGTTATCTGTGTGTCCGTAATCAAATCTTGCAAGCTAAATTAGACCCACTTCCCAATATTCGATTGAGCTGAAACCAATGACCTGATCTCATGATGAAGCGAGAAGGTGGCCATAATAGCATCTCTGTGATAAAACAATATAACCCCACCGAGTTTGGACTTAACTGATTCGTCATGAGGAGCACTTTAATTAATTAATAGTTTTAGATAAAAGCTTGTGTTCAAAAATATTTAAATAATTACTTGTTTTTTGTTTAATATACTTCCGTATTATAAAAAATCATTAAAGAAATGTATTAGTGATATATTTTAATTAATTATCTGTTACATAGCGGTATCTTTAAAGTTGTCATTGCTTTTTTAAAATTATATCTAAAAGCCAACCCTTCTGCTCAATACAATTGGAGAGTATAAATCTGAAGTTTTGGTCCACTTTGTCCATTTCATTTTGCATTTCCGTGACGATATTTTCGATAGCATCATGAGTTTTACATCCACGATTAGTACATAGAATTTAAGATATCCCCAAAAAAGAATCACATGATACTAAATCATTCCGTGCCTCACCCTGTACGTCAATCTAAACAAATTATCCTTTGGAACCAATACTGGGATCTCGATTTTTTTGTAGTTTTCACCACGACCTTAATTCATGGGGAAAAAGAAGACCAAGTTGAGAAGACCTACACCTAAGACCTACATAAGTTGTATCTCTTAGGAGTTTATGGGCACAAGCCGATACAAATAGCTGGAGTGTTATTTTTCAACGAGGGAGTCAGCGAAACTAAAACGTGTCGTTTTCTAAATCACCGCTTGCGTTCCGACGCATTGCATCGTATTTTTGATATCGTCGTGACAGCATTAAGTAATATTGTTTTACGCAGAAAATGTCATACACTTGTCAATGTTTTTCTTAACATTTCAACATCAATAAAAAAAGCAGCGTGAAACGGAACGGATTTCCGTGAAGGGTTTCTTTGAAATTTGTACGCTACAAATGCAATACGAGTGGTTAAGACCACTCGTACAAATCCTTTTCGTACGATCAATTGAAAAATGCGCCCGTTTGGAAACACTCGCGCAAAATATATGTGATTATTATGAAAGATATGTGACTCCCCCAATTCAAAAATAGCACGCCTGATACTGAGTTAATAAAGCTCTCTGTGCCAAACTCGTACGCGTTAAATTATTATTAGATTTTTACGACAGCCGTCTCCCAGCTGAGACGCGAACACGATAAAATGAGCATTACGGTGGAAACGGCATATCTTTCCGATACGACGGCGTTTACGAATGCAATTGCGAGTGGAGAATAATCATACTGTAGGAAAAACTGTAAATAGTAGGTGACGAGTAGGTATGGCATTAAACTGAAAATTATAGATTAAATTGAACTCTCTCTGAATTTTTTTTTTGTCACGTAATAATGATATATGAGAAACTGAAAATTGACGCGCACTGAACGCGTCTACTAGTTTTTTGCTGGCTACTCTTGTTCTTCTTTTTCTTCTTATTTAAGAGCTTAGTGGCTCTTGTCGGTGGAGTATGCACCAAACTTCTCGGTTCTCTAAAAAGTGGTAGTTATGCCTGCTTCGCGTCCATAATAAGTCACTTACTGGCAACAGGAAGACGAAATATTGTATGTATACAATATTTCGTCTCCCACGGTGTGTAATTGTGTTGTGTACAACACAATTACACACCGTGGGAGACAATAAAAAAAACGTCAGATCACATATTTAGCACCCTCGCCTTCGGCTAGAGTGGCTTATTCTAATATTTTGACACTTTTCTTCTTTCATGGCCCTCGGTATAAAAGGTATCTATAATCAAAATTGTATGGTTTTAATGTAAGTATAGAGGATTTAAAATGTACCTACTATGGACCTGAAGCTCTGAATACTTAATATCTGATTCTAATAATGAACATGAGTTATGGATAGGGGGGGAGGAAATGGAGTTGGCCATGCCTTTGCGCGCAACGTCGAGCCAGGTCACTAGGCTCGTGCTAACCAGGGTAACTGGTAGTTTACCATACAGACTTGTACAACATAAGTTAGGTACCGGAGGTTGGGGGGAACGACTGAGTTGGCCATGACGTTGCGAGCAACGTTGGATGTAAGCCTGGGTGGTGGTTACCACCAGGTCACTAGGCTCGTGCTGCGGCTGACCAGGGACGCTGGTAGTAAAGTTGACCATACAGACATGTACGACATATATAATGAACATCAGTTACCGGAGGTGGGGGGGACGACGGAGTTGGCCATGCCGTTGAGCGCGTGCGACGCCAGCGCAGTCATTGGGCTGATGTAGCCCTGAGCGGTGGCTGCCACCATCAAAGCCGCTTGTTGCTGTCGAAAAATTGGCATTTTAAAACTTACTTTCAAAAAACAAATAAATTCCTTTTTTAGGCTTTCCTCCAATTTAGTTATATGTTTATAAGTTGACCTCGAATGTTTTCAAAATAAATATTCTGAAGGTATTTTAATGGTGACAAAAATATTTTTTTTTATACAATGGACGAAAAATTAGAATAGGTATATTTATTCAGTAACTACGAGCAGGCTTTCGTATGTATTTTTTCACGATTTTCACAATTATTAGTAAAGTTAAAAGAGTTAGATACTAGTTATTTCTTTTTCCTCTAATCCTTTTTTATCAAGAACCAACAAGGCCTTCGCAGGCACTTTTACTCGTCAATAATTTTAGTGTACATTACATGTAATACTTATTTATATTTTAATTAACGTAATTTCTAAAAGCTACTGATACTAGCGTTTCGTGACAACGCTGATACGCCGAAATAAAATAATTTACAGTATTGGTCGCCTACGCACAGAAGGTCCTAGTCAATATAACGTGGTAACGTGATAACGCAGACATGATAGCATTAACAGATGTTATACACGGGTGGCCGACATGTTTCGACCTTATCCGAAGGTGAGGAAGTCATCAGGGCGAATGTTATGCGCGACGCCATGCGCCACACGAAGACGTCCCGAACCACACTGATGAGTAGCGACACGTAGCGCGGGCGGCGCGTGCAGCGCGGGCGTTTGCACGCTGCGCTCGCAATGACAGTGCGGTGGTTGGTGGCCCTGATGACGACCTCCGGATGAGGTCGAAACATGTCGGCCAGTAGCTGACTTTTCACGTGAGTTACCCGTGTACAACATAAAGTATTGTCTGTGTCTCACGCTAGTTTTAACCAAAAAATGGTAGCATTACCTGCTCTGTGATGACTTGTGCGTAGGTGCCGTAGGCCCCGAACTGGTTGAACACGAAGGGGTTGAGGAGGCTCATATTGCCTGCCATCTGCTGCATGCGCCGCAGTTGTCGTTCCTTCTCCGTGTCTGCGAACTTCACCACCAGGCTGGAGGATGCGCCCTGCAACAAGACAAATGGCCTACTTAGTAGTTGGCTGAACCGCACTACATGCAGTAGTCAACCCCCTACAAAAAAGATGGTGTTGTTATAAGTTTGGCGCTAATGTCTGTCTGTGGCATCGTAGCGCTCGAACGGATGGACCGATTTCAATACGGTGTTTTTTACGTGCAAGCAAGTTTCCTTGCGGTGGTTCTTAGCTATGTTTGATGAATATTGGTTTAGCCGTTTAAAAGTTATTGCGTGTTAACGCTTGAAAGTCAGGTTTTTCTCTAGAAAATAATAGATGGCGCTACGGATATTAAGTCGTATCGGTAGTTCCGCTACTCATCACTAGAGGCGATTTTGACAATTTTTTAATTTGCTTAGCAAATAAACTTGTGTTATATACATTAAATATAAGTATATATATATATATATATATATATATATATATATATATATATATATGTATATATATATATATATATATGTAGGTACACGGACTTATCGCATACGTTTTATAAGTCTATTTCATGAAAGTGTTACCTGTAAAAGATGATATAAACGAGCAGATTGTAAATTCTAGTTTTACAAATGGTTCTCAGAGCTTCGGTTACGTGTATAGGATTCTATTACATTGTAACAGTAGAAGTACATTAAGGCGGAATAATTTAATAGTAAGTCGTTTTAGCCCCGACATTTCGCTCGTAACAACGAAAAGCCACTTAAACTCCGAAGACTGTTCCAATTCACCGCAAACTACAGAGCAACAAAACTCCGCAATGGAACTAAACGGTGGATGCGAACGGCATTCATTATGTATTTGCAGACAAGAGGCAAAAATGGCGTGCGGGCACATAGGCCGCGCGCAACAGGTTGCGGCCCCGCTGCTGCAACAAGTTATTTGGGCTCGCATCCAAAAATGCATCGGCCGAGACACAGGCCTGCAAACAGAGCTCTTCTCGGGCGGAAAACTGGCTTCCTTCCCACTCGCCGCAATAGTTTCGCCATTACACTTCCACTCTCGCTAATTGAGTCGAATGCTGAATGGAGTGTTTAAGCAGGCGTTAATTGCGCGGCTTCGTGCGAGGTTACTAATATCATTTTTTTCTAAACTGAATAGTTTACGCGAGAGACACTTCCAAAGATGTAAAATGTGTGTGCTAGGGTGCTTTTTCAGCGTTTTTAACTAGACGTGTAGATCGTAAAAGCCGATCGAGGGAATGGGCGAGAATCTGAATCATATGAATAGGCGATGCGGTTAGCAACCCATCACTATTATGATTTCCCTTTTCCACCTTCATGCCCACCATTACGCTAAAAGTGGCCTGGGCTTTACTGCCCTTGGCTCTCTCTACCCCGTTAGGGATACAGACGTGATAGTGTATCTGTTTAACTAGATCTTTATAATGGCATTAACTAGATACTTGAAATTATTACAGATTATGTATTACTATGCTCGCTATCACAACAAATACTAAAAATAAAAAAACTACTAACTAAAAATAACCGACTTCAAAAAAGGAGGAGGTTATCAATTCGACTGTATGTTTTTTATTATTTTTTTTTTATGTATGTTTGTTACGCGATATCTTCGCCAATTGTAAACCGATTTTGATAATTCTTTTTTTATTTGAAAGCCTTTACTACCAAGTTGGTCCCATTTTAATTTAGTAAAGATATGATGAAGAACTTTGGAGATATAGAAAAACTCCTAAATTAAATTGAAGTCGGTTTTTTTTTTTATTAAAAATTTAATTATTCTTTAGAAGATGAACTTCATTAAATTGTCGATCTCGACTTACTTATGAACATCTCCAGGATTTAATGTCAATAGCTTGCACAAATTTTACTCCAAACTTCAGACAGATAGTCCGCAACAAAAAATTACATTTTTCTCATTGATATGTAAAAAAATACCTTTGTTATTTCCGTATTTACATTTGTTTAATAAATATTTTTTTCTATAAAATGTTGTGCGGACCGCGATGGTCATTTTATTTCTTAAAACAGACCTCGAGCAAAACTAATTGGTGGTGCTGAGAACTTGGGTCACTCTGCCTACATTTAATTTTTTTCTTTAAATAAATAAATATAAATATATAGGGACAAATCACACTTTAATTACCTATATTCAGATACACAGTATCTTAAAGAATCCAATACCAACTATTGGTTACTACATGGTTACTACTAACACGTAGCATTGAATATAATTAGATTTTTTTTTCCACTGAAATGTACCTTTTTTCCTGTTGCGAACACAACGCCAATATTTCTTCGCCAAAAGTACGTCTCCTTTATATTATACACCAAATTTTCATGCGATAACTCGTGAGACAAGTACATTGGATTTTGTGTACGTGAGCGTATTAACATTCTGGGGCACGGCTTATGTCGTGAACTCCGTGTGGTGGGTTATGACGCGTAAACCCGGACTTATGCTGAGAGCAACCTTTACAACTAATCGGCAAATGAATTGTGTCGCTGAAGAGTGAGGGACGAATGGACTGTGCTAAGAGAGTACTATATTTCTTGGACTGTGCCGATGAAGAGTGAGCAAATTGGGACGATGGACTGTGCTAAGAGAGTACTATATTTCTTGAACTGATCCGATGAAGAGTGAGCAAATTGGGACGGATGGACTGTGCTAAGAGAGTACTATATTCCTTGGATTGCGCCGATAAAGAGTGAGTAGATTGACACGGATGGACTGTGCTAAGAGAGTACTATATTCCTAGGATTGCGCCGATGAAGAGGAGCAGATTGAGACGGATGGTCTGTACTAAGAGAGTACTATATTCCTTGGACTTTGCCGATGAAGAGTGAGCAGACTGGGACGGATTACGGATGGACTGTACTATGAGAGTACTATATTCCTTGGACTGTGCCTATGAAGAATGAGCAGATTAGGTGGGGCCGGACTCCGGACTGCATCGCAACGCAGCTGTACATGCGTACTTACCGGAGCGCGACACACTCATAGATTTTTATCAATAAATATAAATAATTATATTTTTCTATAAAATGTTGTGCGTTGTCTAGATCTAGATCGGTCATTTTGGAAACCTTGGGGGAGGCCTATGTCCAGCAGTGGACGTTGTGCGGCTGAAATGATGATAATGATAAATAATTACGGACAAATCACTCTGATTGAGCTAGCCCCAAAGTACAGTGACACCGACGACAGGCAGAAAAGGTGCTATATGGCAAGACATAGCGAACTATTATATATTAATATAACATCTATAACATTGTTTGTCCTATGTTTGACAAATAAATGATTAATTGATTGATTGAAGGTCAATTTTAATTAAGCGCAAATATTTGTAGGGCAAAAAGACTGACAAAGGGAACATGACAACGCTATTCAAAAAAAACAAACATCTATATTTTTACAAATGGCCAGCGTTTAACTCCAACACGTACTTCTCATAAGTCTTTCTGAAATCTAAAGGTAAAGAACTATTTTTGTACTTTTTTCGTAATTTTAGACCCAGTAGTTTCTGAGATAAGAAGGTTGTTCAAATTTCGCCCATTTTCTTAAATAACTTCAAAAATACTTATCTTAATATTATAAAAAAATATATATTTGAGATTCATACAACATGGGTTCGTTTGATATGTCACTTACATGACATACCTAGTCTGCAGATCTTTTTTTTATTTTCAAATTTACGTAATAAGTGGCCCCATAATATTTTTATCTTCTTATAGGTTTTTCCTGTAATCTAAACTAAACTACTATCAATTTATTATCTGTATTTTTTTTCAAAAGTTTAGGTTTCGAAGAAAAGGGGGGAATGGAATTTTTTTTATTTATTTTGTAAAATAACTTCAAAAATATTTAAAAAAAAAATTGCATGAAAAGTTCTTTCATTTGATATTCACTCGATATAACTACTGAGCTGACTTACCTTGTATTAGCGGATAGGTATGAGATGACGCAAGCCTAATGCGTGCAGTAATGGGATATGGTAAAAAAAAATTACATGCAGGTTAGAAACGCGATCGCTTAACCAATAGGTAGATAGTTATTTCATATAATTATTTAAAATAATTTCAAAATATATTTAGTTTTCGAATTTACACTAAGTCATAAGAGTACAAAACTAAGTTTTAAGAAACTCTCAAATTTCACTATCCAAACAGTGAATTTAATTTAATTGAATCGCCGGCGGAATAAATACGCTGCTGAACGAATAATTCAATTCTCAAATAATATGCATAATCACGCACGCATCGGGTGCGATCGGCGAGGCGAGCAGCCGCACGAAGCCGCGCAATTAACGCCTGCTTAAACACTCAAGGAAGCCAGTTTTCCGCCTGCAAACAGAGCTCTTCTCGGGCGGAAAACTGGCTTCCTTCCCACTCGCCGCAATAGTTTCGCCATTACACTTCCACTCTCGCTAATTGAGTCGAATGCTGAATGGAGTGTTTAAGCAGGCGTTAATTGCGCGGCTTCGTGCGGCTGCTCGCCTCGCCGATCGCACCCGATGCGTGCGTGATTATGCATATTATTTGAGAATTGAATTATTCGTTCAGCAGCGTATTTATTCCGCCGGCGATTCAATTAAATTAAATTCACTGTTTGGATAGTGAAATTTGAGAGTTTCTTAAAACTTAGTTTTGTACTCTTAGTGTAAATTCGAAAACTAAATATATTTTGAAATTATTTTAAATAATTATATGAAATAACTATCTACCTATTGGTTAAGCGATCGCGTTTCTAACCTGCATGTAATTTTTTTTTACCATATCCCATTACTGCACGCATTAGGCTTGCGTCATCTCATACCTATCCGCTAATACAAGGTAAGTCAGCTCAGTAGTTATATCGAGTGAATATCAAATGAAAGAACTTTTCATGCAATTTTTTTTTTAAATATTTTTGAAGTTATTTTACAAAATAAATAAAAAAAATTCCATTCCCCCCTTTTCTTCGAAACCTAAACTTTTTAAAAAAAATACAGATAATAAATTGATAGTAGTTTAGTTTAGATTACAGGAAAAACCTATAAGAAGATAAAAATATTATGGGGCCACTTATTACGTAAATTTGAAAATAAAAAAAAGATCTGCAGACTAGGTATGTCATGTAAGTGACATATCAAACGAACCCATGTTGTATGAATCTCAAATATATATTTTTTTATAATATTAAGATAAGTATTTTTGAAGTTATTTAAGAAAATGGGCGAAATTTGAACAACCTTCTTATCTCAGAAACTACTGGGTCTAAAATTACGAAAAAAGTACAAAAATAGTTCTTTACCTTTAGATTTCAGAAAGACTTATGAGAAGTACGTGTTGGAGTTAAACGCTGGCCATTTGTAAAAATATAGATGTTTGTTTTTTTTGAATAGCGTTGTCATGTTCCCTTTGTCAGTCTTTTTGCCCTACAAATATTTGCGCTTAATTAAAATTGACCTTCAATCAATCAATTAATCATTTATTTGTCAAACATAGGACAAACAATGTTATAGATGTTATATTAATATATAATAGTTCGCTATGTCTTGCCATATAGCACCTTTTCTGCCTGTCGTCGGTGTCACTGTACTTTGGGGCTAGCTCAATCAGAGTGATTTGTCCGTAATTATTTATCATTATCATCATTTCAGCCGCACAACGTCCACTGCTGGACATAGGCCTCCCCCAAGGTTTCCAAAATGACCGATCTAGATCTAGACAACGCACAACATTTTATAGAAAAATATAATTATTTATATTTATTGATAAAAATCTATGAGTGTGTCGCGCTCCGGTAAGTACGCATGTACAGCTGCGTTGCGATGCAGTCCGGAGTCCGGCCCCACCTAATCTGCTCATTCTTCATAGGCACAGTCCAAGGAATATAGTACTCTCATAGTACAGTCCATCCGTAATCCGTCCCAGTCTGCTCACTCTTCATCGGCAAAGTCCAAGGAATATAGTACTCTCTTAGTACAGACCATCCGTCTCAATCTGCTCCTCTTCATCGGCGCAATCCTAGGAATATAGTACTCTCTTAGCACAGTCCATCCGTGTCAATCTACTCACTCTTTATCGGCGCAATCCAAGGAATATAGTACTCTCTTAGCACAGTCCATCCGTCCCAATTTGCTCACTCTTCATCGGATCAGTTCAAGAAATATAGTACTCTCTTAGCACAGTCCATCGTCCCAATTTGCTCACTCTTCATCGGCACAGTCCAAGAAATATAGTACTCTCTTAGCACAGTCCATTCGTCCCTCACTCTTCAGCGACACAATTCATTTGCCGATTAGTTGTAAAGGTTGCTCTCAGCATAAGTCCGGGTTTACGCGTCATAACCCACCACACGGAGTTCACGACATAAGCCGTGCCCCAGAATGTTAATACGCTCACGTACACAAAATCCAATGTACTTGTCTCACGAGTTATCGCATGAAAATTTGGTGTATAATATAAAGGAGACGTACTTTTGGCGAAGAAATATTGGCGTTGTGTTCGCAACAGGAAAAAAGGTACATTTCAGTGGAAAAAAAAATCTAATTATATTCAATGCTACGTGTTAGTAGTAACCATGTAGTAACCAATAGTTGGTATTGGATTCTTTAAGATACTGTGTATCTGAATATAGGTAATTAAAGTGTGATTTGTCCCTATATATTTATATTTATTTATTTAAAGAAAAAAATTAAATGTAGGCAGAGTGACCCAAGTTCTCAGCACCACCAATTAGTTTTGCTCGAGGTCTGTTTTAAGAAATAAAATGACCATCGCGGTCCGCACAACATTTTATAGAAAAAAATATTTATTAAACAAATGTAAATACGGAAATAACAAAGGTATTTTTTTACATATCAATGAGAAAAATGTAATTTTTTGTTGCGGACTATCTGTCTGAAGTTTGGAGTAAAATTTGTGCAAGCTATTGACATTAAATCCTGGAGATGTTCATAAGTAAGTCGAGATCGACAATTTAATGAAGTTCATCTTCTAAAGAATAATTAAATTTTTAATAAAAAAAAAAACCGACTTCAATTTAATTTAGGAGTTTTTCTATATCTCCAAAGTTCTTCATCATATCTTTACTAAATTAAAATGGGACCAACTTGGTAGTAAAGGCTTTCAAATAAAAAAAGAATTATCAAAATCGGTTTACAATTGGCGAAGATATCGCGTAACAAACATACATAAAAAAAAAAATAATAAAAAACATACAGTCGAATTGATAACCTCCTCCTTTTTTGAAGTCGGTTATTTTTAGTTAGTAGTTTTTTTATTTTTAGTATTTGTTGTGATAGCGAGCATAGTAATACATAATCTGTAATAATTTCAAGTATCTAGTTAATGCCATTATAAAGATCTAGTTAAACAGATACACTATCACGTCTGTATCCCTAACGGGGTAGAGAGAGCCAAGGGCAGTAAAGCCCAGGCCACTTTTAGCGTAATGGTGGGCATGAAGGTGGAAAAGGGAAATCATAATAGTGATGGGTTGCTAACCGCATCGCCTATTCATATGATTCAGATTCTCGCCCATTCCCTCGATCGGCTTTTACGATCTACACGTCTAGTTAAAAACGCTGAAAAAGCACCCTAGCACACACATTTTACATCTTTGGAAGTGTCTCTCGCGTAAACTATTCAGTTTAGAAAAAAATGATATTAGTAACCTCAATATCATTTTTGAAGACCTATCTATTGATACCCCACACGTATGGGTTTGATAAAAAAAATTGTGTTTCAGTTCTAAGTATGGGGAACACCCAAAATTTATTGTTTTTTTTTCTATTTTTGTGTACAAATCTTAATGCGGTTCACAAAATACATCTACTTACCAAGTTTCAACAGTATAGTATTTATTTACTATGTACTCTATTTTCTTACTTTGTACGTTCCTTTGTTTGTATGTTGTGTACATGAATTTTGTAAATAAAATAAATATAGTTCTTATTCGTTTCGGAAAAAAGTGGCTGTGTCATACGGACGGACAGACAGACAGACAGACAGACATGACGAATCCATAAGGGTTCCATTTTTTGCCTTTGGCTATAGACCCTAAAAACAGGCTAGACACCTCTAAGGCTTGAAATAACGTCAAACGCACGCCCGCGACGGGTTCAGTCTCTGTCACAAACCCTACGTGCGATAGAGATAGCTGAAACCGTCGCGGGTCACGTGTCTCTGTTGCACGAAGTGTTTGTGATGTGCGGGTCTCTGCCTAACGCAGTTTAAAGCCTAAATCTAATCTAATCAAAGTTATACCAAAAAAAAAACTTGTATAGGTACATAAATAGGTACATGAACTCCAAAATATAAGCATGGATTAATCCGCCAGTTACCATCATACGACACAAGAATTATTCATTTTGGAATGACTAAACTTGATAAACGAAGACAATTCTCTGCGCTTATTATCCTTCATAAAATTGTTCACTCGTCCATCGACTGTCCTGAACTTCTAAATTTAATTAATTTCAACTGTCCATCTCGTGTACGTAACCCACGAATCTTTCGCCTAGACGTTTACAAAAATAATACATCCTTTTTTAATCCTATTGTTAGAATGTGTCGCGATTATGATAAATTAAGACAGAGCAACGCTGATCTTGACATTTTTAATCCAAGTTTGCCTCAATTCAAAAGATCGCTCTTTGCTTCATTTAATTTGTTTATATTAAAAATCATTAATATAAACTTACTTACCTACACTGTCATATATTGTAAAAAAAAAAAAATTGTAATATCTTACTTGCTTTTTTTCATTTACATTGTCATGCTGTGTACACTGTAGTGGATTACTGACTAGTTTTTGTTCTGTATGTGTTTTTATTTTACTCTGTATTGTCTGTAATCTGTTTGTGTGCCTTTAAAATAAAATAAAATAAATAAATAAAAATAAAAATCATTACACTGCTTTTTTGGTCGCCGTTACGAAATAAATACGAAAGTTTGTTTATTTTCCGTATTTCACTTCCAAAGAAAGTAAGGGATCGACATGTTTATGCAAGCATAGAGACTTGTGACATCGAAGAGCGATATAGGCTGGAGTTTATCCTAAACAGATTCCATAATATATTTTTTAAGACCAGCATAGATATCGGACGCACGCGAACGAAATCTCAAAAAATGTTAATGTTTATTAGGTCGGTACCTAATTAAAATTTGTTTATAATTTGAGTATACCTACTTAGTGATCCAGTAGCTACATCTTTTCCTATCTCTACACACTAGTTTGGCCTTTGATAATACATATGGTACCTGGTGCTATCGACATCGATAATGCTTTCCCATCTGTAACCAAAATATTATCGTAAAACTATACACATCCCTAATAACCATACAGGACCCTGTATGATACCGAATTTGTGCCATGTATATATATTTTTACAGTAGTCACTTCACGACGTGTTGACATAGATACTTATATTTTTTGTAAAATTATTATTTAGGGCGATAACTGTTTTCCACCCCTAAAACTTTATAAAATTAGCCAATTTAATTATATTATATTTTTAAAGATTTTGCCGAAAAACTGGATGTTTCTTCTCCGTATTTTAACCGATTTAGAAAATTAATATATATGTTTTTAAGGTTACACCACACATACTCCTTAGCGCTCGCATTTTAACTGCATTTATTCTACTTTCATGCTTTCTCTGCCATACCAAAATTATTTCAAGTCGCTAAAAAAAGTGGAACTCATTGCAAATGCTAAGAAAATATTATAAGCTTGTACAGTTACGTACTTTTAAGGAAATACTTATTTATCAAGCTAGGTAGATAACCATTTAAATCCATGGACAACAATATCATGTAAGTAGATATATTTTTAATGATAAATTAACACATTGTTGGACATTAAGCGAGACAGCATAGAAATAACAACTGATTTACATCTATATGCGTATTGTGGTCCTATAATGTGTTAAAGTAAAAGGTGCTTTGGCCTTTATTGCGCTCGAATATCCCAGATCTCAGTTCAATAAATGCACAGTATCCATAGACCATCGGTCTCTCAGAGGCACTTTGAGTACTCTCGGAAGGCCCGAGGCGGCTTATGTTCGTTACAGGAATACAGCCTATTTGAGCCTGACTAGCCTTTTGAGGATAAAGACACGAGAGTTTTAGCCTGAAGTACGTTTTTTATTTGTACCTAATTGGATTTAGTCGGCGTTTATATTTTTTTACGTGTATCTTTTTTACATCTGTCCGTCTGTGTGAGATGTAACATCATTTTTAGAAACTAGCCACCCCTGGTGACGGAAGCACAAAATTTTCTGTGAATCCTTTTATGTTCAATTAAAAAGTTACATACATACATACAAAGTAGTCTAGATCAAATAGCATGTAATACAGGATAATAAGTAAAAATAAATCACCGGCCAAGTGCGAGTTAAACTCGCGTGGAGAGGGTTCCGTACAATTGATTTAATTATAATAGTTTAGTTTAGTTAGTTTTCCTGTAATCTATAAAAAACTAAATTTTTTTTTTCAAAATTTTAGGCTCAGTAGTTTCGGAGATCAGGGGGGGGGGGGTGGGGAATGGTCAATTTTCGTTTTCTTTCATGAATAAAATCAAAACTATATATTTTAGAATTATAACAAAAATACATTTAAGATCCTTATAACGAGACCTTTAATTTGATATATGACACAATAAGATTTGCATTTTCAATTTCCTAATTTGTTTTAAAAAAAATATTTATTTACTTTGCACATGTGTGTTTGGGTCATAGGATTACACCATCTTACCAAATTTCACCTGGTTCGGTCCAGTAGATTCGGAGCAAATTGGCTGTGACAGACGGACGGACAGACAGACGCACGAGTGATCATTAAGGGTTCCGTTTTTCATTTTTTGTACGGAACCCTAAAATAATTTATCAGCTCTTTGAACCCCTTACCTCTAAGCCAGCTTTTTTGTTTTTTTTTTAATAAATACATTTATTTATCCCTCCAAACATGACATTAGTTAACAATCTCAATACTCAAATATTTATTGCTTCCTCAATGTACAATACAGGTGTTTTACAAAATTAGGATCAATTAAGGGCCCTGATGGGCGCTGCAATGGACGAAGGGCTATTTTAATTATGAAGGGTCAATTTAATGTGGCAACTATATACATCATCAATCTAATCTATTAGTTCTTTTTTACACCTACATATAAAGTAGAATAGACATCATTGTACTCGTATGATATAGCGGAATTTAGTCAATTCACTAACATAACGCAATGATTAGACTGACTAAAATGTTTTATAATCAGAATGCATATTATACGAGCATGTTCTATAAAGTTTGAGCTATCATTTCATACAGTGCAAAGCGCCATCGCCATGACTTTCAATTCAACGGTTCGTTAAACGGAACTCCCTTCCCAGTCTGACAAAGAGAATAATCAAGCAGTCCCAATTGTAATATGGTTATATATCTAGTAGATATAATTAGATGTACATACCTCATAATGTATTATGTAAGTATATTTGGGTTAATATATTCGAACCCCCATAGCTCCTACCTCATCTTGGAAGGTAACTGTAAGGCACATAGCGGAGTTAGTGAAGGAAGCGGTTGTGTTAACGCCCGTGGGCACGTGAAATAAAGGAGCGCCGGCATAGATAGCTTAGCGTTTTTGTGCTATTGATTGCCAATTTTTATTGTATTTTTTGAAGTCATCACACCAACGTGTCTGGCCACATTGGCGCTTATCATTTGGAATCCAATTGGTAACCATTTAAGTTTTAAGTAGGCAGTACCTAAATCATTACCGCAGCCTGTGTTTGAAGTCAGATTTTAGTTTCGAAGAATGATGTATGTTTAAGTTGACGTAACTCTTAGGTAAAATAATTATTAACTTAACGTAAAATGTCAGATTACTTAAACATTCGATATACAGTCTATTATAAAAACAAACTTAATAAAATCTTTGCGATTTGTATGAAGAAGCAAAAAAAGTTCTGTTACATAAATCAATTCGGCTCAAACAGTGAACTCGCAAACCCCATATTATGTCGGTTTAGCTCATGTTCTAAATAAACAATTCAATCGGCTACACGACTACATAATTTCATGAAGCTCCGATCAAATGATATTCAAGTTATAGTCAAACAAACATACATCTGAGAACAACTCTCTCTCGTTTAATTAGGTATTAACCAAATATACAGAAAATACTTTAGGATAATTAAGGCAATCTTTTTCTTCTTCCTTTCCATTATCTTTTTATTTAAGTATAGGGTTGGCGCATAATGCCTGTGTGGTTCCGGGTTAGAATAGGACTTAATAGGATCACTCCGTCTCTTCCTGTGGATGTCGTAAGAGGCGACTAAAGGATTAAGCACAAACATCTCGTGCTACAATTGCATTCCCAAGGAGGGTTAGGGTCGGGCGGCAGCCGGTTGTAAAACTTTTCGCATAAATACATTTCCAAAGAGGGTTGACGTCAGGCAGGTGGCCGATTGTAAAACTAAAGCCAAATCATTTAAAGTGTTCAGGCTATTTCTTTTCCATTTTGCAAGGTCTTTGGCATCCTTGGGTGACCATTGACATGCATATTATATTTGGAGAAGAAAAAGCGGAAAAGCGCATCTCGGGCTCCGAAGCAGCATAGCTGAGGATGCAACCGGGAATGCGCTTAGATGAAGAAGAAGAGGGTTGGCGCAAAATGTCTTTTCTTTCCAATTTTCTCTATCGCGAGTCATACTTTCATCTACTCTTAGGACGTTCATATCATTTCTTATGGATTCCTTCCATCTTTTTTTGGTCTTCGTCTTTGCCTATATTCACTGATGTACATACATGTTTATCACCTCTTTCGTTACATGAGCTTCATTACCTCTCATCACATGCCCAAACCATGTTAGTATCTGTCAATGACCTCTACCTTCCCCTAACATATTTCATTTCGCACTTTGTCCATCCGCGTCACACCACACATCCAACGTAGCATTCTCATTTCTGATCATTAAGTCTATGATTATGAAAAACTTTCTCCCTTTAGCAGAAGGGGGACAATAACAATTTTGCCCATGGTCGGCGGTGGCCCTAAAACCGGAGTTTCGCGTACACTTGCGTTCATTACGTACTTTATTACGCAATCGCCGGCGTCGTGACGCTGCTCCGAGGCAGGGGGACCATTCGTTACAATGTTTCGTCCAATTAACGGGATATTATTAGTCTCTTAATTGTTGTTGCACAACTTGACTGCCGCGCAATATCTGTTAATTTACGTGTTTGTTGAACTGAGCGCGAACTGCTTGGGGATTTCGATTTGTATTATTGTCTATCTGTGACCTCGTGTACCGAAATGTATGTTTTTGTTTTCGTGTCAAAATGTTCGTAGAACAAAACTGATGAAATTTTACAAATAATGGGTACCCTTTTATTATTTTGTAATGCATAAAAATTTATAAAATGAAATTAAGTTAAAATCCGTGCATACACCGTTATAGATAGATATATAACGTATAATGTTAACTTAAAATTAACTGAACAACTTTCCCCAAGAGACATATTTTATTGAAATTGTTTTTGATTTTCATACAAACGTGATCAGCTGAACGGTCAATTTGTATGGGAAGTCAAAAAATTTTTTTATATTTCTAGATCTACTTTCTTTCTATTGGGGAAAGTTATTCAGTATCATGGGCTAAATGCACCCTTATTTATAAGGGTCTAACTAAATATACTGAAACGTTATAATAGTTTCAGTATATTTGGTTAGACCCTATATAAAATAGGTATATAAAAGGCGGCACCTACGGATAAGTAGTATTAAGGCGAATGGCCTTGAAGTGTGAAATAAATTGTTAACTCGTAAATATGGTAATAATTTCCATATTGCTCTTCGTCATGCACTAGATAGCCCTTTAAATTATTTTATGAACTACCGTTGAAACTATTATTGGTGATCTGTCTAGCTTTAAAACTTGCCGTGGCCACTTTTGGCGGAAGCAAGTTTTAAAGCTAGACGGACTAATGTAAATACTTTCAACGGTGGTTCATAAAATAATTTAAAGGGCTATCTAGTGCATGACGAAGAGCAATATGGAAATTATCTCCATATTTACGAGTTAATAATTTATTTCAAGTGAGGGCGCCACTTCAAGGTCATTTGCCTATACCTCCACCTTAATTTAGAATTATGTGTTATTTCTAATATTTAAACATATGATAGGGATTAGTAAGAACACAATAATATGGGTAAATCATAATTTTGATACATATAGAGTTATTCATTAATTTTGAGAGTATGTAGCTATTGTAATGAGAATACCCGTAATCAAGATCAACACCAAATACTCGTACTTGTAACTGGAGATACGAAGGGCATGACGGAGGGCTTCCTATTTCCTGCCAACCGGACACTTAGTGTCTACCTATACCGTGATATGACCTATGGAGTGCATTTGCTATTATTATACACATCATATGCATATGGTTTTTTCGTCCTCAATATTTTGTATACTATCTCAGGGAGGTTACTTTACGCAAGTCTAATTCAATCAAATCAAGCGTATCCTCCACTGACCCTTTAAAACCCTGAGAAAAAAGGGGGTGTGTTAAAAGTTTGTCTTGTCTGTGTGTCTGTCTATGGCATCGTAGCTCCTAAACGAATAGACCGATTTTGATGCAGTTTTTATAATCGAGTCTTGGGTATTTTTTTTTCAATCTACTTAACCTAATTGAACTTATTTAAAACTTTGTATAAGTTTAAAACTTATACATACTTATATACCTATATTAAAGCTTGCTATTGTAGTGTAATATTTATTACTTTTGAAGTAATGAGTTTATTACTTATGTTTAAAAATGTATTTGTCAATGAGTAAGCAAACATGTTTAATGTATTCTTTTTAGGGTCCTGTACCCAAAGGGTGCCAACAGGACCCTATTACTGAGACTCCGCCGTATGTCCGTCTGTCAAAAGGCTCTATCTCTTGAACCGTAATAGTTAGAAACTTAAAATTTGTACTGATTATAATTAGGTACTGTAGCCGCTATAACAAAAAATACTAAAAATAAAATAAAGTTAAAAATTAAAGGGGTTCGTCATACAATAAACGTGTTTTATCAGCGTTTTTAACTCCATCTTTATAATGTCACTAGCTTTTGCCCGCGGCTTCGCTCGCGTCCTTAGCGGATGCCTACGTCATAACATCTACCTGCATGCCAAATTTCAGCCCGATCCGTCCAGTGGTTTGGGCTGTGCGTTGATAGATCACTATGTCAGTCAGTCAGTCAGTCACCTTTGAGTTATATATATTTAGATTAACTAGATACTTACTTGAAATTTTCACAGAATATATATATATATTGCTATAGTCTATTATTAGAAATAGTATTAGCCTATCATTGTGTTTTTCATATGTTTGTGACCTGTACATATGACTAAAAATTTCAGTAAAGTTTTCAGTGCGACATTTCATTAAAAACAGCGCCCACGTTGTACAAACATTACATTTTTCAGTGAAATTTGCCCACACGAGCATTCTTCATATTTAAATGCGAGTGAGCTTAACACTGAGCCGCAAAGATCGGGATCAGCCCTAACTAACGGCCTGAGGACTTCCTGCCAAACTGGACCGTAATGGCACCGCTAGGGCTACCACAAACAGCTTATAGAGAGAATCTGACTTAAAACCCATCTTGTGTCTCTTTCCCTCTTATCGGTATTTACTGTTGTAAGAATGAGAGTTCGCTAAACGTCGAATAAAAATGTTACCTTTTAATACGACAAAATAATAATGTTGCTGCTTAATACAACAATATTTAAATAACATTGCGTAATGTCATTGACTTCTGTTAAGGCAACTTTTCTATTTACTAGCGTTATACACGCCCTGGCGTTACGCGCGTACATAAAATGTGACTACATATTATACACATTTGATAGTATGAACAGTCATTTCGTCCTAATTATTATTGGCAATCAATCAACGAATACGTTATTATGAAACAAAAAAAAATATTGGTTGTTTGTAAAGTCGGTTTACGGACGGTAGTTTGACGTGACTACGTCAAGCATTCTCTCTCTCGTTCGTGCCGCGCTCTCGCTTGCGGAACGCGACAATGACGTCATCTTTTTCGTGCATGCAGCCCGTAGTATCGAGTTATTAGACGTTATCACGTCAAAAAATGCCGCTTCGTCAAGTGTTGACGGCGGAGTAGAATAAAATTTGTCACCATTCCTTCTCAAGTGTCGTAAGACTAAGGGAGGTTTTTCACAGAGAACTGACAGTAAAGTCATCTGTGCAACAATTTTATACCATCTTCTGCGATCACCAAGCCGCCTTTTCATATAATGATGAATGTTTCTCCCTAATAAAGGAAATATATGCCAAAGACAAGATAATGCCTAATAAAGAAAAGATTTGCTAGACTAATGAGTGTAGTAATGGACTGATATAGGCTAGTTAGTACACAAAGAATAAAAAATTGTTAAGTTTATTAAATGTTCACAACGTTGAATGTGTTGCCAACCCTGCCGCGCCGGAAGCGGGCGGCGGAAGCGGCTGTGGGCGCGGGCGCACAATCATGCACAATGACGCCGGTCCTGCGATGAGGCTATAGCACAAGTAGCCCGCTGATGACTTGACTCTCAATTTAGCATTAGATAATGTAATTTAGGTAGATGATTAGGTCTTTGACTATCATACCATGATTAACCTTGTCAAAGACAGATAGATGATTATATAAATAAATAAATAAATAAATATATAGGGACAAATCACACTAATTAAGCTAGCCCCAAAGTAAGTTTTAAACTTGTGTTATGGGATACTAACTCAACGATACTATATTTTATGATAAATAAATATATAGATAAACACCCAAGACCCAGGACAACTTGAAAAAGGCCATTTTCCAACTTGACCTGGCTGGGGATTGAACCCAAAACCTCCGGATTAGCGGTGTAGCGTGTTAACCATTACTCCACGTGTTAACCATAGTAAGTAAGTAATCTATTTTGTGTATAAGTATAATATAGTTTCCGCAATGATCCGTTGGTATGATCGCGGGTCAGACATGTGGTAGGACCCTGATAAGTGGTAGTTATGACGGAGGCCTTGCCAGCTGTTGGAGGTTGAAGGATGTGTTTGAAGACATCACGAAAGATCAAATTCAATAATTTATTCAGGGGTATTACATTATTATAATATGTTCGTAGATGTACTTGAAAACCTATTCGAATGTAAAACAGCTGGGTTAAAATGAAATAGCATTCGAAGCGGCGGCAGCGGATAGGGCAACACCGTGTTCAATATGATGGAACTGAAGCACAATTGAAATTCAATGTCTGCGCCACTCACAATATGGGGCCGAAATCTACCGGAACTTTCACAATCCTCTTTGGGAGACCACTGTTCACGTAATAACGGTGACATTGGAGAATCTATGAGGGTTTTCGGGTGTTTCTTGTTGGGAACATCAAGTGGCTTCTACCACTGGAGACGTATATAGGTTGTCCCACTGGAGACATATAGGGAATCTTGATTTACCCGTGTATAAACACTATCAACCATTCTACTGGCAGCTAATAAAGTCTCCTCATTTGTATTGTCATTCTCTTTGATGAGATCAAGACTTATTATTCGTAATGGCTTAGACCTGTGATCTGTTGCTTCAACGTCGTACGCTCTAATGTCATCATCATCAGGTCTTTTTCAGGAGCACGACCCTCTCTGTACTACCCGAGCCATATATTAGCCAGAGGATTTGGCCTACACTCTCCACGCTAGCCAGACGGGTTAGAGAGGTTTCATTGATGTTTATAAGCTTTATTTAGCTTGTGTTTCCTAAGTCGCCTTTTACGAGATCCACGGGAAGACTTGGAGTGGTCCTATTTTACTTTGCCGGGAATCACACGGCTAATGTCATACACTCTGTTTATCTCATTATGATTGAAGCCAGATTTTGGAGCTAGTTCAGGCAATGATACTGAACTACTTCCTATTAAAACAATTTACGATAGTCGAAAAATAAATTTTACCTTCCCATACAAATCGGCGCTGAGCCAAACGGGTTTTTTATGCGCGGGCAAATTTTTTTTATCGACTTTCTTTTTTTTTTAATAGAAAGTAGTTTCAGTACCATGGACTGAAGTTGCTCCAAAAATTTGGCTGGTGGTTAAAAAGTCAGCCTGTATGTTTTTGTATTATAACCATATCAGCGATAAAAAATATGTCTGATAAATAAAATTACAACTTTCCCTGACACTTCCATTTATTGGGAACGTTCCCTGGAATCTGGGGAACGAGAACGGCACATCACTAAAAATAAGTAGGGATCGAACCGGGACTTTTGGTTACAGGTTGCGCTACCACGACCACTACCGCTTAAAACTATTTTATTTAGCGCCTTGTTGTTTATTCTACGCTCCTGTGACACTGTCACGGTCTCCATTCCATTATTCATCTTGTCTCCTTAGGTGGCCCTAAACTGATTGGAGACTAAATTTGTAACCCATTCCTGAATCAAGGGATGGATTCAGCCTTACTCGTCCTTACCAGTGACTGGGTGTATGATTTAGCGCCTTCCGACGCTCACTCAGTACAGCTCACGAAATTGTGAATTAAAGCGGGTAGACGTGCGCACATTTATTCCGGACTCCGTTTACTTTTACTGTAATGTCAGGAGTGGCAGGAAAAAAATGACCTCTTCTAAGTAATCTAAAGAACTTTCTCGAATAAAAATTGGTACAGTCAACAAAAATAATTGGTAATATACTCAAGCATCTAGGACGAAACATTCCACATAAGAAAAGATGTGAAATGAGGTTCTATATACTTAGTTGAATGGAAATAAAATTAAGGCAATTAGATACCGGCTGAAAACGTAAGCTCTATAATAAAGTAGGTATCGACCTAAGCTAAGACATTCGCAGCGTATTGGTTAACTCGCTAGTCTGTCACTCCGGAGGTTCTCGGTTCGATTACCAGTGAGGGAGGGAGGATAATATAGAAAATGGCCTTTTCCAAATTATCCTGGGTCTTGGGCGTTTATGTATGTATTTGTTATAAAATATGGTATCGTTGAGTTAGTAACAGTCAGAATTATCCTATAATATCCAAAGTTTGGGGCAAAGTAATTTAAAACTTACAAATTAAAAAATAAAAAGAAAGTAATTTTAAATTTGTGAAATGTTTCCCCATCTTCTATTTAATTGAAGTACTTGCTGCAAACTGCGAAAAACAACTTTCTTAAAATACTTGTAATTTTGAAAAAGGGTGACATCTGCATTACAAGTAGGTACTTAAATCATCTTAAATCCGAACATCAATTTTGCGAGTTATAAACATCCCTACTTAAACTTATTACGGCGATTAATCATCGCAAAACCGCAGAATTGGGTTTCTCTTAATTGAAACACAAATAGCTTGGTGCGATCGGAGTAATGGCGAGATTTAAATAGTTCAAATCGGTTCAAACCGCCTTAGATCCGCTACAAAGGGTGTGAGTATTAAAAGCTAGGGCGTTAAGGAGTTTTTACATCCATTTTCATTAGACTTTTTTCTTTCTTATGTCTCCTCCACACGTTGAGCCATCATTGCGCCAATTTACATTGCTGTTTAGCACAAAAAAGCTTTTGAGAGTTTTCCATCTGACGCAGCAATAGACAAAAAATCAGTGCAATGGTGGCCCATCGTGTAGAGGAGCTATTAAACACATGAGGTAGATTTTCTTCAAGTGTTCCACTTTCAGACGTCTGCTTAATGCTGAGCGTCATGACATGCCCAACCTCTTGATCTCTCTCTTCATTTACGAGAATACTGTTTCCAAATATTGTCTAATATTCATTCCTGAAAATGTATACTATATTAAGATGTTTTTGCGTTTCATAATTGTATGTTTAGGATTCCTAACTACGTGAAGGCAGATATTGTCTCTTAAAATATTAATATTATTTTATTTATTTTCTTACTTTAACAGTTAATTAGCTCTAAAAACACAGGCTTCTACCTAGCTTGGGAACTCAGTAAAATTTTGGAAATGTATCTACCGACAGGTTGGTAGATACATTTCCAAAATTTGACTTATAATTTGACTAAATCAAACGAATTCGGCATTCCTCCATGAACGTTTCTCCTGATTCCTCCAGAGCGTAGGGGCTTTATTTCTAAATTGCACTCATCTGACGACAGCACGGGAATCGTTTGTGCTTTACGGCTAAACCGTGGTCGAAACGCCGCCTTACTCTTGTTTTATTAGACCCACCCTGTAGGTCGGGTCTAATTCCCTCATATAAATGGTGGTAGTGGCGAAGGCTGGCTCACAGGCCATTGTTTCGTAAGAGGGTAGGGTATAAAAGCCGCCTTATACGTCTAACTTAATTGGAATCTTTTAAAGTTTACTCAGGCAATAAAGGAGGCCCGGAATTGCTCAACTATAAGGCCTCCGCGTCAGGCGGGCTTTGCCGGAATGAACTTGTTGGTAACAGATGTTCGCTATTGTACGCGCGCCCTTATGTCTATGTCTACGGATTAAGTTTAATCGTTTATGTATTCAATAATTACGTAAATTACAAATAGTACAATGAGTAGATAACTTTCTAGTAACTGTATTACGTTTATAATTATTACCTTTCATGGTGGTCTAGGAGAAAAGTACCTTCATACAATGTACCAGCTGCTTCTCTTCCTGCGCAGATCGATTGAGGGAATGGGCAAGAATCTTAATCAAACTCTTAATCAAGATCCCTACATGGGATAAGTCCGCCTTTGTATATTTGCTCATTCGTATTATGTTGTCTTTTATACTTAAATTTTTGGTATAATAAAGTTATTACAAACAAACAAACAAAATAAAAGGCGATGCGGTTAGCAACCCATCACTTGATTTCCTTTTTTCACCTTCATGCTCACCCACCATCACGCTAAAAGTGGCCTGGGCCTTGGTGTCCTAGGTTTTCTATCTGCCCCGTTAGGGATAAAGACGTAATAGCGTATCTCCATTCCGGGTTTCATCATAACTCGCATGTTTTTATTAATTAAAGTTTATTACAGAGAATTGTAACAGGCGGACTTAAGGCCGTTGGCCTTTTCTACCAGCCAACCTACAGGTGGTGCTGAAATTAGATCATTTCGGAAATAGTGCAAAAACTGAAATGCTTGAAACTAGGAACACTTACTACAATACGAGTATAAACCTGCCTACATACCTAATAGAAATACACAAATACAAATATAAATTCTACAAATACAATGAATGTTTCTCGTTGGGAATGTAATTACCTAGTATAGTCTATTCGTTCAATTGGATGGTATGCTGTCGGCGTGCTTCAAAGGTGGCATCGACTTTTATAGAGACGCGGCCTTTGTAGCGCCCCGATGGCATGCACACCAATTTAGCAAATGAACTTTATCATTTTAATTAAGAATTTACTGTAAATTGTGCGCCCTGGAAAAATATATTTTCAACTTTCAACCGTGGGATTGCGTCTTTAGCGAGACTATACCTGACCGCGCTCGCAAATGCCTTAATTGTACAAGAAAAATATTCGTAACCCTCCACTTTCTACTCAATATAATTCAACCAACGCCGTATTTGGAGTATAAATAAAATATAAGGTCTCATCGAATTCTCTCCACTTATTTATTTTGGAGTTCCGTCCTGTAATAACGTTCTCTTGTTTTATTCATCGGCCAATTATAGTAAAAGGAGTTTTTTGTTTCGCCAACCGGTAAGGGTGTTTGTTTGGCGTAACAAGGCTGCTACCTTAGGCTTCCGTATTTTCATTAGTGAATATTACATCAAACGCGACCAAGCTATTCGCGTTTGAGTTTCCATTGACCCGAACGTGTCTTTGTTTTTGAAGGCTTTCTCCATTTGTTGCATACACTACAGATACACATTTTCTTCGTCTAAGCGCGTTCCCGGTTGCATCTTCAGCTGTGCTGCTTCGGAGCCCAGGGTGCGCTTTCCTGCTTTTTCTTCTCCAAATATAACGTGCATGTCAATGGTCACCCAAGGATGCCAAAGACCTTGCAAAATGGAGAAGAAATAGCCGGAACAGTTTAAATGATTTGGCTATAGTTTTACGACGGGCCGCGCGCCTGCCTGACGTCAACCCTCCTTGGGAATGCAATTGTAACACGAGATAGTTTGTGCTAAGTCCTTTATTCGCCTCTAACGACATCCACAGGAAGAGATGGAGTGGTTCTATTCTAACCCGGAACCACACGGGTTCACTACAGACATACTATCACGTATTTATCCCTAACGGGGCCGACAGGGCCTAGGGTGGTATGGCTTAGGCCACTTTTAGCGTGATGGTGGACATGAAGGTGGAAAAAGGAAATGCATCGCCTATTAATATGATTCAGATTCTCGCCCATTCCCTTGATCAGCTTTTACGATCTGCGCTTAAAGAGAAGCAGCTGGTACATTTTATGTTTTTTCTTTTCTCCCAGACCAGTGAAGAACATTTGAGATAGACGCTGGAAAACACAGGATTCAGGCTGCTTTAGATCGGTTATTTTGGGAATCCTTGGGAGAGGCCTATGATGACTGAAGATGGCTAATTTTGCTATAGTGATTTTCTTTTTTATACAGTTATGGTTTTAAAAAGCCGCTTTTCTGACTCAGGAATCGAACAAGCCATAATCCGAAATAAAAACGACCTTTTAATGGTGCCAATCGATTTAATCAGGATGGGGGACTAAGGCCTTATAGGTAACGTATAGACATTTACATTCTGTCATTTTTATGCAACAGAATTCAATGTGAATGCAAAGTGAATGAAATAAGACGAGAATTTCTATCTACGTGGTAGAAATCATTAATTTTTGAAGCAATTCACCTACTTTAAAGTCACTTAATATTCACGCAATTACTTTAAAAGAAACCTGACAGTTTGTTTAATAGTCTTCAAACTATTTCAAACCTCATTATTTGTCTGTCACAACCTCTGTCATTGACGACGTTAATTTTGCGTTCACCAGATACACAATCACGTCTTTATACTTAACGGGCTAGACGGAGCCTAGAGCCTTAAAATCTGAAGGCCAAGTGGTGGCGGGAATATGGGAAACGGGAATTAAAATAGTGACGGGTTGCTAGCCGCATCGCCTATTGACATAATTCAGACTCGACCGGCTTTTACGATCTGCGCGAGAAGAGTTCAGAAGTAGCTGGTATATTCTTATTCTCTTCCAGACTAGTGGAAGCTTGATGCACCACATTTTTAGGAAATCCATGTAACATCATTACCAAATGTAACAGACGTGATATTTAAGGCCGTAGCTGAATTTTCCAAGGTCCAGTGCTGCCCCCAGTTAAAATAAATCATTTCAAAGAAAACGGAGACATCATTTAACATTTTGCTACTACCAAGTCCTAGATAACCATAAGTATTTTATGAACTACTGTTTACAGTTTAAAGTGAGAACGTTGCAGCACTGGACCTCGGGAAATTCAAGTACGGCGTTAATAACAAAATCTGTTAGTATCGAAAATTTAAAATGAAATTTTCAGGGAATCCGTTGTGCAGTGCAGTCACCCGGCTCCGCCTGGCTTACGCTGGTTTTATCTTTTTTTACTGGGAACACGTAATGAGGAAAATTAATCCAGAGGCTGCGCTTTGCCGGCGTGTAGCTTTTTTTGTAACGCAACATTGCCAATTATTTTTTATAATCGATACCATATGAAACGCCACTGCATACGCATTGCATACTGAATTAAGAGTAGTAGTAGTGACATGACCTGTACCGTTTTAATACTTTTTGAAGCTATTTTACAAGTTTTTGTTAAGTTTCACCTGTACCGTGGTTTGTGTGTCCGCAATCAAATCTTGCAAGCTAAATAGACCGAATATTCAATCGAGTTGAAACTTCATTTACTTAATATGTAAGTGTGCAATATTATGGTACTAATGAACTGAACTCCACGCCATGGCATCTCTGTGATAAAAAAAAATAACCACACCGAGTTAGGCTCAATTGATTTGTCTCGAGTACTTTTTAGTTCAATGTTTTAAATAAAAACATGTTTTTTTAAAATAATGACTTGTTTATATTCAGTTTTTAGGTATGTGCTTGCAATACGACGAAAGCCGTACTGATTTTTTTTCTAATTCTTTCGCCGTTACGGCAGTAAGACTTTGGAACGCGCTTCCTGATACTGTTAGAACTGCTACTAGTCGTGCTAGCTTTTTAAGGCCTTGTTGTTCAAGCATATGCTCGCTCAGTCCAACCAAGTGTAATACCTAAGTACTTAATTGCTGCATTTGTAATATCCTTATGAGAAATTATTATTTGTAAGTAGTGTATTTTATAGATGAATATATATAGTATGTATCAATGTATGTATATTTATGTAGAAATTTACATTGTTGAGGTATAGTAGGTATAGTAAGTATTAATAAAATAGTATATGTAAAAAGTAAATATATATCTGAATGCTTATCAATATATCTTCTGTACTCATTTTAAGTTTTCTAACAACCCAAAGGTTGGCTGTCAGATAATGGTTTTAGCATTAAGTCCGCCTATTGTGCTATACAAATTGTATTTTGTACAATAAAGTATAAAAAAAGCCTATTAGAAATTATCAAACCATGACCAAGGTTCTCAAATGGTGGCCAGTTACCGGCCATCGCAGCGTAGGACACCCACCTGCTAGGTGGTTGGACGACCTGAAGGTTGCAGGAAAACGCTGGATGCAGGCCGCTTCCGATTGGTCTTTTTGGAAATCCTTGGGGGAGGCCTATGTCCAGCAGTGGTCTTCCTGTGGCTGATATGATGATGATGATAAAACCATGACAAAGTGGATGGATTTTACTTTCAAGTGTTACCTACTTATTATATCCTTAGTACAACACAATAAAATCAGACATGCACAAGATTTCACTGAAGTTCACAAGGAAAAATCTGTGTACGTAATAACTAGTACATAAGAATAATGTAGAATATCATTCGGCAAAGGATGCCAAATAGGTAAGTAATCCCCGGAATCAATTCACTAAGTATTATCAGATACATCGATTGTATCACCTCAAAGGCGATAAATGGTGGCATTGTAGTCTGCATTAATCCTAGTGCACACTGCACAAAGTTCCATTAGGATAATTACCGAATACGAGTGCCTATGTCGTTTGACTACAGGTTTTGGACGCGTTTCGTGGAATTTCGTTACTTTATTGTATATAAACTTAAGCAATATTAATTACAACCTAATTAATTGTATATACCAACAAGGAGCTTCTCTAATCCTTAAATATTAATTAAGTTAAGTAATATAACTTTTAAAGCGGCCATAAACTTGAAATACTGCTGGCAGGAAATCGTGGGGTTAAAGTTTTTTTTGCTAATCCACCGTAGAACATCCCCAATTCCCATTGTTAGATAAAAGCCTTGCATCCTTTTCAGATTAGTATGTTTATATGAAGTAAAATTTTTAAAGTAAATTTAAATTAGCAATAAGCATTTTGACAAAGTTTATAATCAATGTGTGTTGCCAGTGATTATTTATATATTCTCTGAAACGTGGTCCCTTACTATGGGTCTCATATGAAGGCCTCAAAAAGCTATAGAAAGGTGTATGAACGGTGTTTCTCTATGTAATTGATTCAGAAATGAGGAAATTAGTAGAAGAATAACAGTCACTGACATAGCCCAGCGGATTAGCTCGTTGAAGTGGCAGTAGGTAGGACGCATAGTGCGACGAACCGATGATCGATGGAGCAAAAGGGTTCTCGAATGGCGACAACGCACTGGCAAGCGAAGCGGACACCCACCCACAAGGTGGTCAGACGACTTACATACCAAGGTCAATGGAAAGCGCTGGAAGCAGCCCACTCTAGATCGGTTATATTGGAAATCCTTGGGAGAGGCCTATGTCCAGCAGTGGACGTCATGCGGCTGAAATGATGATGATGATTTTGACAAAGTGAAACTCAATAGCTAGTCAATAAAAGTCGTTTTGACTGTTACTAACTGTACATAGTTTACCCGAAGGTTCGCATATACAATTATTTTCCTACAAATCAATTGAGACAGAAAAAGGACATGTGAGCTATTAAATATCTCAAATAAACCAAATAAAGGCCGTGCCTAAAAGCAATATCGACTGTAACATTTCTTTGTATAATTATGAGTCTATTTCGGCGCGGCACACACGGGGAACACCGTAAATACTCCCCCGCGTCATATGCCCACACTTTTTTATTACATCACGGGTCTAGTGATGTGCTATTCCCGGGAACGTCTTCGGCAATAGGGTATTTCGGAACGTTCCCAGAGAACGTTCCCGTATTTCTAGGGAATGTTACGGACTATTGGATATACATATTATACAAATTGGAAGGGACATACCCGTAATAATTCGAACCACGGGCTATACTAGATCACTAATGTATAGCGAAATTAAAATAACAGTCAAAAAACAAAAAAAAAACGACATTCGCATACAAATCGTCCGGGCGGCCGCACACTTTTGTATGGGAGTGTCGAAATTTGTTTTTGTTTTTTGGCTGTTATTTTAATTTCATTATCCTATAATGATCTAGTATAGTCCGTGGTTTGATTTATTACGCGTATGTCCCTTCCACGTTGTGTGTAAGTATTTGTATTTGTATTGTAATATCAAGTAATGCATTTACGTTAGTAAAATATATTTACAGTGATAAAAAATATGTCTGATTAATAAAATTACAACTTTCCCTGACATTTCCATTTATTGGGAACGTTCCCGGTAACGTTCCCGGGAATCTGGGGAACGGCACATCAATAGATCGCTGCAGAGCGACGAGCGACAACAAATAACATTCCGAATAATATTGTCGATGCGTAGTCGTATAGAAAACCGGTAATATTACAGTGAACGTCCATATTCCGAGCGTGAAAGTCGTCGCAAAAAGGAGATGTAAGAAGCACATTATTTCCAGTAGGCCGCAATCAGGATAAAAGTGTAATCGCGGACTCGTCATACGGATTGTACAGATATTATGGATGTGAACGCCATAGCTCATGCCTGGCGGCACATCGAAATTTATTGTTTGTTGTTATCAATATTTTTGAGGCGAATCCTTGTTCGAAAGAGGTCTGTGGATTGTAGCAAGAGGTTCATAGTCTCTGCCTACCCCTGTGGGAAACAGGCGTGATGATATACATGTAGTAATTTGTGAATACTACTAGTTGCTAAATAAGTTTAAAAAAAAAATATTTTCGACTTTTCATTCTTACAAGCTTTTCTTGTGAGGCCTACGTAATAAGCCCAAACTTGATGGGATTCCGTCATTTTATCACAGGGTTCTATAGCCTTTTAGCTCCATCATCAGATTAGCTTCTTGTCATAATAATATTTAAGAATAAAAAAACTTTACTGTATATATCATTATCATCACCAGGTCTTTTTTTATTATTTTTTAGTCTCTACTGCAGGAGCATGACATATACTACCAGAGACATATATTAGTCAGAGCAGTCAGAGAATTTAGCCTACACTCTCCACGCTGGCCAGACGGGTTGGAGAGGCCTCATTGATGTTCATAAGCTTTGTTGAGCTTGTGTTTCCTAAGTCGCCTTCTACGACATCCACGGGAAGATTTATTCTACTATAAAATCCTATTCAACTCTGCCGGGAACCACACGGCTTATTGTACATATAAGACACCGCAACTACTGCAAATTACACATAGTTTCAAACACAATGATACAAAAGGTGGATTCCAGTCAACTAGTTGGACAGGACAGTTATAATAGAGGTACATAAATAGGAAGGCAAAAGTATGTACACAAGAACTGAATATAATAAGAAAAAAATATATATTTATATTTATTTTAGTATAAACTATATAAATATCTATACATATGTTAGATATATAATATATATATATTAATTATTTTTATGTTAAATATATAGTTGATCATTATATGACCGCGACTAGAAGTCAATCAAGCAAGACAACGATTTATTTATAGCTGTTAATGTATTTCCAGAGTTCCGCCATTAAGGCGCCGTCAGCAGTGCGCAGAAACAGCCCCGCGTACTTTAAGCTTCACCGTTTCTTTTCAGACGTAAGCCGGCAAATTGGATTCGTCGGACCAATCAATAACAGTCCGTGGTTCGCAACACTTTTCTATATTCCGCCAGCAGAAATTCCGCACGGAACTTGCGAGCGTCCGCCGTCTCCGGAAAATTGAGTTCCCTCTTCATTAGCCCCTTGAACTCTCAGGACGGGATTTAAAAAAACTTTTCATAAGGAGTTTAAGGCAAAGTCAAGTTTTCCATCAACAAAATTAAGGTACGTACTCGTACCTAAGTAATATCAAAACTTCGCCATAATGGATTTAGAATTTTACATTTAATACCCTGAGGTACTCCAAGTAAAGTAATCAATTTGTGTTAAGCGTGACGTCACAAGTTCGCTGTAATTCTGTGCTTATAATGCGGGTTTATTACGAAAGTGATTTTTGAATACGCTATTTTGAAGTCGATACCCGAGTTATGAGTGAGGAGGGTCCCGACGCGTGATCGACGGCGCACTGAGATCGCGTCATCGCAACCATTTTAGATTGAAGGTTTTGTAACTTTTGATGTAGTATGTATAATGTATATTTATTATAATATCGTCCATTGTGAAGATGACTGAATGTCGTTAGTGCAAGTTACATTTTAGCCAGTAACAATAAGGATGTGGACTGGGGCCGAAAAATTGTATTTTATTTAGTCAGTCATTAGATTATCCAAAAATAATGGACCCATATTTTTCGGTTTATCAAAGTAGTGAAAATTCACAAAGATACAGCGCGTCAAAGTTTCGGAATGGAGTATTGACGTCAAGTGAAAATCGTACTTCATCGTGACGTCATGTGGAATTTAAATGCGCTGTATCTTAGTAATTTTTTGCTAATTAGAAAAAAGAAAAATTACGTATACAATTTTTTTTAACAATCTACCTGATAGGCAAAAAATATTTTTTCGTCCACATTCGTATTAAGTTAATTGTAAAATTTCCTTACTTTTAAAAAGTTTCACCATGACAAATTTTAATAGTAGTATTAAAATCGAGGAGCTTATCGCATCATAAATTTAGATAAAAAAACAATGTAGCCGTCGAATGCATTTCGCGAGAAATTATCAAGTCTAGAGCTGCGCAAACGAGGCGCCATTATTCAGGAGCAGCGCTCGCCACTAAAAAACCAAAACGAATCAAATAGCATTAAACGCTTAAGTTTCGCCGCCCGCGCCGCGACCGCCTCGCATCGCAAGAACTTCACTTTTAGCTCATTAATTTTCATCTTTCGCGTACCGGCGGTAAGTACCGACATAATTTACCCTTGAGCGCTCCCATACTCGTAGATAAAGTCCGCCACACTGGCCAATAGACAGACAGAAGTGCAGCGTTTATTAAATGTCGCGTCAAACCCGCTCGAGTGTCGACGACTGATAACGGCTGGCTGTTTATTTACAAAACACCGCTTTTTCCGCTTAAAGTGATCCAATTTTTTTCAGGCGGAACCCAGCTAACGCGTATTGTGCTGCTTTCGGAGGCACAGAGGCGTAAAAATCCCGTTGTTTAAGCACCAACTGTAAATGTTAATTCGTTTGTTTGTTTGTTTTTTTAATTTCTTTATTGCACAAAAATTACATTTAAATGTACATTATTTAATACAAAGGGAAAAAGAAATAACTTGTACAAAGGCGGACTTATCCCAAGAAGGGATCTCTTCCAGTCAACCCAGTCTTCAAAGGTTACATATTTTTGGAATGGGTGGAGTGTCAATATAAATACAAAGAAATTTTGAAAATCCTAATACTTACTTAAAATCATAAAATCTAAAATACTAAAAAAACATAAAAACAAATAAAAAAGATATGACATATCTATAAATAAATAAATATTTTTATATAATACATATACATACATATATATAAGCATATGTATAAAATAAATATATAATATACTAAACATAAACACTTATTCGCTTAATGAGTCTACTGAATTCTTATAGTATTTTCTCAGTCGGTTTTTAAAAGACCCAATAGAGGAAGCCATTTTAATGTCAACAGGAACAGCATTTCACAGCCGAGCGGCAAGAACCGAAAACGACTTGGAATACTTTTCAGAAGAATGACATGGTATCTGCAAAGTCGGTACATCACTAGCACGCAATCTTGGGTCAATTCGTTCACGTATTTGTACTAGACCACGTATTGAATCCTAATTAATGTTGAGCATAATGATAAAATCATAAAGTTAAACAATACGTGTTGTGATTAAAACGGAAGAAGAAAAATTATATAATCCAGATATACCTAATCTCAGACCCGGATCTAGAGTTTTTTTAGGAGGGGCAAAATTTAACCAGCCCCATTGAACATTTTATCGATTTTGCCGCCCCTTTGACCTTGCCGCCTGGGGTGTGGGCCCCGGCTTGCCCCCCCCCCTAGATCCAGGGCTGCCTAATCATTATGGTTTCTGAAGTTAAATCATCTAGCCATTTAGTCTCTGGATAAATATTTGATTTTATTATTGAAAAACACATTATTATAAAGACTAAGGACATGACGACATTGGGCATAAAGCTAGAATTGATATAGAAAGGTCCACTCGCTACGATAGGAATATCGAAAACCCGGACAAATGCGAGTCATTTGTCCGGGTTGTTCAGTTGTTCATCGAGGCTTGTACCATTCATATAGGTACTTACTAGTGGCTCTGTGAGCTGTACCTCGAGAGTGTCTTTACATCACACCACTGACCACTTGAAGTTGCGTCTTCATAAAGGTAACAAAGAAGTCTTAAGATATTTAAAAAAAAAAACTAAATGGCTAAAATATGGCTTTTTAAACCTTTCAAACTTTTCGATGAACTGAATCGGCAAAATAATACTTAATCCGCTAGTTTCCAACAAGTCAAATCAGATACTTTTTTCTTAACGTCAAAACAAACACTTTCTATGAGATTTGTATGAAATATCGGAATGTGATATCATAGTTTCTTGGAGTCAAATAGCGCTCTTAGTATCCGTTTTTCTGCATTAATAAATCTAAAATCACGTTCAAAGTGGATGTGATCAATGACAAAAGACATTTCTTTGTGACGTTTTATTTTCTTAACAGTACCAAATGATTTATTTTTGACCTAGGAAACCCAATTGTCGAACCTGTTCACTAGAAGGGGGTGGATGATTTTGCCTAGGATTTTGTTTTTGGAATTTAATGAAATAAGTTGCTTTTTCTTTTTTAAAATTTTTACCAAAGGCTCCATGTTTAAAATTAATTTATTTACATTGCAGGTCCTTCTTTGGGTCACCTTCTTAGATATGTATACCAAATTTCAACTCAATCGGTCGTAGTTTCGGAGCAAATTGGCTTTGACAGACGGACGGACAGACAGACACGCGAGTGTTACTATAAGGGTTCCGTTTTTTATTTTGAGACAAGAAACCCTAAAAGCAAAGCAGTAAAGACAGGGGTTCTCTCATACCATAAAGAAAAACTTCCTACCACGATGTCTATAGTACAAGTTTTAAAACCTTAGCCAATTCGCAACACTACATTAAGTTCGAATGGATTCTCTTAGTAAAAGTAAGTATGTGATCTTTCCTGAACTAACTTGACATACAAAGTTAGTACTTAGGCACTCTCCACCGCACTCGATGATTGTGTGCCATGAGCGGCAGAAATGCGGATTTTACCAGAGGGCTCTTTACCAAGCCCCGAGTTTGCTCTTGTTATTGTATGCAAATTACGCCGACTGTTCCTAAACGGGCAATTCGGAGATTCCAGTTTTTATGCAAACAATCCTAAGTTATTCGGGCCTTTGCACGGAGTTGCACACAGGCGTGCTCCCCGCTCAGCATTCAGCGGAGAGCTGCGCTCTTTGCAACTAAGTGCGCTTAACGACAAAGGTGGGCCATTTTTAACTTTACTGCGTTTGCTTAGCTCAGACTCCTTTTGAGCTTGTTTCAAATTGTATATTTAAGCTGATACTGTGGCTCTGGATTTGAATAAACATTTTGGATTTTACCAATGTTGTACAGATTCTGCAAAAAAAGTTCAGTTTTATTTTTATTTTTATCGGAAGTTATTTAATCATAAAAGATTAGTCAATTTTTTAATACAATCTAGTCGATTGTGTTACCCCGTGTGGTTTCGGGTCAGAATAGGACTACCATCTCTTCCTGTAGATGTCGTAAGAGGCGACTAAAATACTTAAGCACAAACATCTCGTGCTGCACCCCGGGCCTCAAAGCAGCACAGCTAAAGAATCAACCGGGAACGTGTTTAGATGAAGACAATCTAGGCAATAGTAACAAGATATAACAGGAGTAATATATTTTTAATAAATACGAGTACATTATTTAAAAAATAGAATATTACACTGTATGTTTATTAGAGAACGGTAAGTGTAAGACGTAATATCTCCGGTCACGTCGCGTGTAGTTACGTGACCATGTTTTCGCGTGCCGCTGGCGCCCGGCCAGCCCCGCACCTTGATTAAATCACAAGAAACAAACAAGCATAAGGTATCTCGATTGATCTACAACTTCGGACTGCTTTATTATTTTCATATGCTTCATTTAACAAAGTTAAACGAACATTGTAGTCGATTGCTGTCCGTCTGAGTAAAATTGCACTCATTCTGTGTACTGTTTCAAATGTAATTGATACGCGCGTCTCAGTTTAAAATAATAAATAAACGGGCAAGTGCGAGTCGGACTCGTACATGAAGGGTTCCGTCCCACCGTACAATGTTTTAAAACGCTGAAGAAACACGTTTCTCGTATGATGACCCCCTTTATTTTTTATTTTTTTCATTTTTAGTATTTGATGTTATAGTGGCCACAGTAATACATAATCGGTGAAAATTTCAAGTGTCTGGCTATTACGGTTCAAGAGATAGAGCCCTGTAACAACGGACAGACAGACGGACGGACAGACAGACGGACAGACAGACGGACAGACAGACAGATAGACGGACAGACAGCGGAGTCTTAGTGATAGGGTCCCGTTTGCACCCTTTTGGTACGGAACCCTAAAAAAGAATAATTAATAAAGGTCACATTGCCCGAAAAATATATAACATCTCACAAAATATACTAAACTATTTTAAAGGTGAATTCAGTCCATGATACTAAACTATATTCTCCAACGAACATATATCAAACTATGAAAAATATTTTTTTCTTTTCTTACAAACTCGGTGCAGCTGATTGGTCAAGTTGTATGTGAAGCCAAAAAATATTTTTCATAATTCGATATACTGGGTGACTTTTTAAACACCAGCCATATTTTTGGAGGAAGTTCCGTCCATCATACTGAACTACTTTCTATAAAAATGTTATTAAAAATTGATAACTTTTTTCTTAAATTCCTCCCATACAAAACCCGTTTGGCTGAGCACTGATTTGTATGGGAAGGCGAATTTTTGTTTAGTTTTACTTTAATTGTTTTGATGGAAAGTAGTTCAGTATGAAGACTCGCTCCAAAAATTTGGCTGGTGGTTAAAAAGTCAGGCTGTATGTTTCTTAGGGAAAGCTGAATTCATCCATAATATAGTTTTAGTATATTAAGTTAGACCCTTTATATATAAAAATATTTCGTAAATACTAAACAGCTAATAATGCGCATATAGTATCAGTCGTAGTTGAATATTATCAGTACACTGTTAAAAATTATGTAATTTTACATGCAAAAAATTATGTTATTTTACATAAACCTGTAAAATTCCCGAAAAATCTGGGAAATTAACGGAAAAATATGAAATTTTACATATTTTTTGTAATTTTTACATATTTTTCCGTAAAATTCCCAGATTTTTTGAGAATTTTACAGGTTTATGTAATTTTTTGCATGTAAAATTACATTATTTTTAACAGTCTAAACATAAGCAATTTACAAGGGTACAAAAGAAAAAGAAGATATACTAAAGCAACATCGCGTTTGAATATTGATTATAAACTGCCATCTCCATCGAAGAAAATCTTTGAGCCGATGTTTTGCATTCAAAATCGCGCGACAGCCGTCTCTATAGATTGGTTCACACTAACGAGTGAATAATTACAATGATCCCTATTACAAATGCAAAAATGGGGGTTTCCGATGCATACGTAATGGGTCTTCTGCGGCGGTGCAAGTTAAAGGAGCAAAGGTTAAAGGATGCAAATTATTTCTAATTCTTAACAGAAATAGGATAGCTGAGTACCTTTATGCTGATTATCTAGTAAAGTATCAGCTGAGTATATTTAAAAATCTACTTCTAGATGAATACTTTTTTAAAAGAAATTATTAAATAATTATCATTAGAAATCGGTTAAGTACGAGTTCCTTATTCTCATAGGGTTTCCTGAAATCTGAACAAAGAAATATATTACGTATTTTTTTCAAAAGTTTAGGCCCAGTATTTTTGGTCGTCCGCCTATGCGATGGGTTGACGATATAATCAAAGTCGCGGGTCGCACCTGGATGAGAGCAGTACAGGACCGAGATGGGTGGCGTCGACAAAGAGAGGCTTATTCTCAGCAGTGGGCGGAAGAATGGCTGGAATGATGATGATGATGATTTTTGGTGGTAAGGAGGTGGGGGGGGGGGGGTGTTCTTAAAATTCCGCTCTTTTATTTGATATCACCACCATCACGCTAAGAGTGGCCTGGGACTTATCGCTTTAGGCTCTGTCTGCCTCGTTAGGGACAAAGACGTGATGTGTGTTACACGATATAGTTCACAAAACTTTTTCTTTTATGCCTAATTTATCCTCCATAAGTGTAAGTTTTAAGTTGGTTGTACACACGGATGACTGTGACAGACGGATAAACAGATAAGTGAGTGATCCTATAAGGGTTGAGTTTTTACCTTTTCAGGTAAGGAACCCTAAAAAACACCCGACTGTGTAAAACATTTTCTAATAAATGAACTGAAGTATAACTACCTAATATACTTAGTGTAATACAACCGGGAACATGCTCGGATCGGCGAGGTTATATGTTGTTTTTTTAGTAGGTAGTATTTCTCATTCAAAATAACATTTTAACTGTTACGCTGTATTTATTTACATATTTGTGTAATCTTTTTATAAAATCCTTTATTTTTGATACCTCACTCAAAGGTTATGAAGACCAAAGTTCAGTTCAGTTGTGGTAGAGCCACGCTACCGGCAAAACTCTGTTTTGCTAGTAGCATGAATGGGCCGGCTCGTCCGGGGAAGTACCACACTCTCACAGAAAATCGACGGCTGAGTAGTAGCTTCACCGCTTCTATGCTTCCTTCGGTGAGTGAGAGAGCCGGAGCCCTTTTATGAATTATTTAAATAACTAATTTTTTGTATCGAAAATGAAGAAGGCACCTTCGGAATTAGAATAGTAATATTTTTGAGCATAATTAATTTTTCCTCAATTTATATTCACAGAGTTGGAATAATTTTTAGATATCATTTCTTAACATTTTTTTAAAATGGTATATTGATTTATTTTAAAATTTTAAGTAGGCGGCACCTTTTGAAGTATCCGAAGAAACCTACAAAAATGTTTTAAGGCCGTACCTGAATTTTCCGGGGTCCAGTGCTGCCCCCATTTAAAATAAATCATTTTAAAGAAAACTGAGACATTATTTAAAATTTTGCTACTACCAAGTCCAAGATAACCCTTCAAAGTATTTTATGAACTACTGTTTACAGTTTATAATGAGAACGTTAAGCTTTACTACGCACATTTGCGAAAAACGGCCACTTTTGGATAATGTGCGTAGAGCTTAACGTTCTCATTATAAACTGTAAACATCAGTTCATAAAATACTTTGAAGGGTTATCTAGGACTTGGTAGTAGCAAAATTTTAAATGATGTCTCCATTTTCTTTGAAATGATTTATTTAAAATGGGGGTAGCACTGGACCCCGGAAAATTTAGGTACGGCTTTAACGCTTAGAATGACTTCAGGTCAAAGTTTTAGTGAACAGAAATACGTGAAGTTTCGGCAGTTCTCTTCGTATTGGGCCTTAAACTATATCTTGTTTTCCTTGCAGTTGAAAATATATGTGAGTGTAAAATAGCATACAATTGTTTTTCTCGTGAATTAGACCACGATTCTTCTTTGCGAACGGTGGCGGCTTCGGCAAACATCCCCAGCGGTAATGACTGGCCAAACACACATCTGCATACGGCCTCTGCTGAGAGCGCTGCGGCCCATCACAACCCACAGTCTCCCTCTTACCAATAAATTAATTTGCCACTTTAACGAGAATTTGAAAATCTATAGTGGTAATAAAATTGATTCAGATGACCTCGAGTGGGCTTAGTAATTAGTAGAGTAGTAAATGGGATTTTTAACTTATGTATTGATCAAGCAAACATTTTGCCGAAGAAGAGGCAGAAAGCTGTTTAATTTTTCCTAAAGGTTGATATAGTGAGAAAATGTTCTTAGCATTTAGCTCAACAAAGGTTTAAGGCCGTACCTGAATTTTCCGGGGTCCAGTGCTGCCCCCATTCAAAATAAATCATCTCAAATTTTAAAGCAATTTTATAGCAAAATTTTAAATAATGACTTTGTTTTCATTGAAATGATTTATTTGATTGGACCCCGGAAAATTCAGGTACGTCCTTTAATAAATATTATACATATGAAAGTAAAAGTACTTTCATATTTATGTTTGTCTTTCCTTTTCATCGAAGTAATGGATCATCTTTATGAACCTGGTTTCTCTACGTAATCGAATCAGATATGAGGAAATTCGTAGCTCGTTGAAGTGGCAGTGGGCGGGACACAGCACAACGAACCGATGGCTAATGATGCAAAAAGGTTCTCGAATGCCGCCACAAGGTGGTCAGGCGACTTGGCGCTTTCCGGTCTAGATTGGTGATTTTGGAAATCCTTGGGAGAGGCCTATGTCCAGCAGTGGACGTTATGCGGCTGAAATGATGATGACTTGATACACCACATTTTACCGCGTAATAAGATTTCCAAGGGATGCGCCGTGCACGCGATCGGAGTCGCGAGTAATAACTCATATAAAAGACATTTTATTTTTTACGTCCCTGAGATACCTGTATGAGTTCTTTCAAGTGTAAAGTTTTGTTCGTATAAAACGAGACATTTACATACAGCGGTCGTAGTATTTCTATCGTATTCAGGTCACAATAGTGGCGAGAGTGAATCGTCCAGGTTCACCGCTGTTTGTGGTGTTTTACGACTCCACCCGAACTTTATGGCCATCCTAATCGCCTTTTCGGACACATAAAAATATACCGAATGATTTACTAAATCTATAAAATGCTTCAGTATGCGACAATAGTTTTATCTGTCATTCTAATCGTATAATGCTATCGTGTCGTATAAATAATAGTTCAAATTTTTCTTCATGAAATATTGATGAGTATACCTTTGAATACCTCCATGGTGTAATGGTTAACACGCTGGTTCGCCGATCAAGAGGTTCATGGATCGATCCCCACAGCCAGTGAAAATTGGAGTGGCCTTTTTGAAATTACCCTAGGTCTTGGGTGTTTAGGTTTAGGTATTTACTATTAAATATAGAATCGCAAAAAAGTTATTTCGGAAAAGGTCCATCCTTAGTTTATATTTACGAATTTATTTTCTTTAAGTTAATATATTGATTCTGGATATGAATTTAGGTAGTTTAATTTTGTATTCAGCAACTTCAAATCAATATCTCGTATAACTTGAAATACACTTAAGTGCATTTAAAAATCATTTTTATTAAATGACATATATTTATTTTTAATCTTGGTTCATTACTTAGTTTTAAATTTAAAAATAAAAAGATGATTATAAGGTAAAACCAACGTCAAACTGAAAGTGAAATTTGAATATCTATAAAATTTTGGTGAGAATATCAATCATCGTGTAATTTACCTGTCACAATCCATTTATATCTAGCCTAAAAACAAACAAGGCTGTCTTTAGTTCTCCAAGTCGAAAACAATGACACCTAATGCCCTCGTAAATGTGTTTAGACGTTTTCCAGTGTGAAGTGGCTGTGATTTAATAGGCAGAGGCGCGGGCTAATGCTATGCAAACCCGCTGCTCAGTCGGCAGTAATTAGCTTTGTTATTTTATGGTAATATACTTTCCTGCGGTCGCCGTGTTCGCTGTTGCCTGTCTATTTCAGCGTTCTCAATTGCTCCTGACTTCTTTGTTTTCAATTTCTCATAAATTCGTTTTAAGATTGCAAAAATAGACGAGTTCCAATCCGTAACTCAATTAGTTGGCACTTTAAGTAGGAACTGATAGTGGTTTTTTACTGTTATTATAAAATATTAAATTCATTTTAGATTTTATTGGTTTTTCATGTGTTTATTATACAAAATGGGTGTAAAGTTTTATAAGCTACCTGCATGTGACATAGCTTGATGACTTTCATGTGATGTTGATGAAAGAAAGATTAAAATTTTTGAAATTACAGAAAAATACTTTTATATAATTACAAAACTGCCGAACTAAATTTAATAAAACTGATAGTTGAATATAGGAGGAAGCTAATAGTTGCATATAGACATACTCATTTTATATAAGCCGCAGAAAGTCAAGATTCCCCAAGGATTTCCAAAACGACAGATCAAAACATACTCAGCAACAACATAAACACAATCCACAGCAATCCTCAAAAACAAATAAATGTATCAATAATTTGAATCGTTCTTATTAATAGCAGTTTGCGCAAAGTTGTCCGACCGGGTACCTTTACCCGGTCGGGAGGCCCAAGTTGGGATCGTTTGAGATATCGATGTGCTGTGAAACCGGGGATCATGTCCCGGAACACTCGGCAAACTTTCGGCGCGGCGTGATTGCTTCGATAGTTTTTGAGATTGATCCGAACAAACAGACAAATTAAACTTGCTTTAATGCTCCCGCTTCGGTTCTTTGCTTTGTAATTCGAAGTTTTGTTTTCGACTATGATTTTATTTGGTACACTTCGTATATAATCTTACGATGCGAAAAAAATAATTTGTTAAAATTGTCTGTTCGGTATTTCTGAGGAAGTAATCTAGGGGAAACTTGATTGGTTTATGATTTATTTGTGTTTATTAATGTTGTCTATCCGTGTAACTGTTTGTTTTCCAAATAAAATAACTTAAAATACTCGCAGCATTCGAATCAAAATTGTGCAAACAGGTCAAACAAGTTGCCTTTTTGATTGAACATTGGTAGTGTTCAATGGACATGCTTACTTATGTAATAATTACCAGCATTTGATTTACGTCTTTACATGCTATAAAAATTCTTCATTTTTCAATCAGAGCCGTATTGTAAATATGCAAATGTGAATAACGTCTCTATCTACATCCTTTACGAGGTACCCATATCGCATAAAAACTTAAGTGCTATAAACCTACTAAGAGTACACCATACTGATTTCATTGAGCTAAACTGAATATGTTCCGAAGTTCATCACGTGTTTATTGATGTAAATTACGAACTAAACATCCTAAGCTCATACAAAGTTTCTCACCTCACCTCAGCGCACGAAACTTGTTCCTATATCCGTGTACCGTGGAATATGTATATTTCGCCCGTGATGTGCCAAATTATCATGTGTATAGTCAAAGACGGCCGCTCGCGGCGCCTTATTGAAAACATTTACATATCCACGTCCATATCAGATCCGAGCCATCCTGGCGCTGTAAGGCGACGCCTCAATATTGTCAAAGTTGGCGATGAAAATCGAGAACGATTTACTGCGGGCTTAAGGTAATGACGGAATATTCCCCATCGACTTTTATAAGATAGGATTTCCGGACGTTTAGCAAATTGTATTACAACTCGCAGGCAGGAGGCGCTCCTGAATTCTGTGAGATTTTCCAGACGCGGCGATGTACGCTGCTGCGAGCTTCTGTCATAACTTTCTTAAAACAATAGGTTTCCGGGAGATGGGTTTTTGAAGTGTATTACCTGATTATATTTACAGCGGAAGCTTATTGAAGTTGGGAACGGGGGCGCTGGAAAATGCGGGGTCCAGTGCTGCCACCATTTAAAATAAATCATTTCAAAGAAACGGAGACATAATTTAAAATTTTGCTACTACCAAGTCCTAGATACCCTTCAAAGTATTTAATGAACTACTGTTTACAGTTTAAAGTGAGAACGTTAAGCTATACTACGCACATTTGCGAAAAACAGCCACTTTTGGCAAATGTGCGTAGTACTCATATAGCCGCAATTAGTCGTACAATCACTGTTAGTCTTCAGCAATTGAACCGTCTAAGGAATTTTCTGCCTTTTATAACAAAGGTCTTACTTGTACAGGCTTTAATTTTTCCAATCTTTGACTATGCTGATGTGTGTTATCCTGACCTCAACGTAGACCTTCTAAATAAACTTGATCGGCTCCTTAATAACTGCATTCGCTTTATCTTCTGTCTTCGAAAATATGATCATGTGTCTTCTTATCGTTCGGAGCTTAATTAGCTTCCTATCCGCCAACGCAGGAAACTTCGGTTACTATGTACTCTCTTTTCGATTCTTACGAATCCTGATTACCCTCAATATTTAAAATGTAAATATAACTACCTTTCAGACACTCATGATCGACAACTTCGTTCTAATGAGACCCGTCAGCTCTTTATCCCCCTTTTTCGGACTAATTTCATGTCAAACTCATTTTCTCTTCAAGCTTCACGACTCTGGAATTCTTTACCCGTTGACATTAGAGAAATTTCTACCAAATTCTGTTTTAAGAGGAAAGTCCACGCCCTCTTTTCAAACTCCCTTTCTATATAAAGTCATCATCATTCAGTTCTTCTTTTCTTTAGCTATTTCTTTGTTATTATATTTATTAGTATATGTATTGTGTAAGTAGGTATTTACTTTGATATATTTATATATAATATATACATATATATAATAGTGTGTATGAAGTACTTAGTATTTTTGATGTAAGTATATAGGTATTTATAGCTTTTGCGCCGCACAATTTTCTCTGCTTATCCCTATGGTTGACTGGGAGAAAATGCTCTTAGCATTAAGTCCGCCATTTGTTAAAAGTATATTTTTACTTTCGGCAATAAAGTTTGATAAATAAATAAATAAATAAAGCTTAACGTTCTCATTATAAACTGTAAACAGTAGTTCATAAAATACTTTAAAGGGTTTTCTAGGATTTCTAGTATAGAGCATACTGGAGACAAAATTTTAAATGATATCTCCGTTTGCTTTAAATTAATTTATTTTATGGTAGGTAGTACTGAACCCTGAAAAATTGATGTATAACCTTAACTAGTTGAGTAAAAGCCTCCCATTTTTGATTTTCAACTATTTGTCTCCACTTAAATCTAAAAAAAATAATTTTAAATCTTTTCTATAAGCATAGAGGTGGTAGTCAATCTTTTAAGGCATACTTGTTTTAGGATTGTAGACTAGACCGATTCTTATATTTGTTTCAATTCAATTCAATTCATTTAATGCATTTCATAATGTACATCAGTTCTAACTACTTAAAGTCACTGTATTAAAACACTATGAACCCTGTCGGGTATCGCAAAATAAAGTTTGGAACGGCAAGCGAGTTTTATGACATGCAGTTAATTAATGAATATAATCCTTACCTAAGTGTTTACCAAATAGGTTCTTTTTTAATTTATTTTAATTTATTGTCAGCAAGATCGTTAATTAAAGTAAATTAATGTAAGTAAAAAAAAAAAAAAAAGTAATGTCAATTAATGTCAATGTTTATTTGGTACCTACCTATAGTTTATAATGTCAATTTCAATTAAATTTTTTTATCGTTAAAGTACTCGTCTAATTTATAATACGTTTTATTTGCTAAAATCGATTTTAATTTTTTTATAAAAAGTGAATTATTTTCTTCATTTCGTAGGCTGTCGGGTAGGGCATTATAAATTTTTATCGTCATAGCTAGCGGGCCAGACTTAAATAGTTCTAGCTTGGAAGTGGGTGTAACTAATTTATTTTTCTTCCGAGTGGGATATCGTCGCGGCAAGTCTTTCTTCCTTGTATAAAATTGGTTTAATACTTACATTTGTTTTTTTTTTTAATAATTTTGTTTGAAGTCTGTTAAGTGTGCTAATTAATATATACAGGGTCTAACAAAATATGATGAAACTATTTGAAGGGTGGATTCAGTCCATGATACTGAACAACTTTTCCCAAGGAACATATATCGAAATATGAAAAATAATTTTGGGCCTCCCATACAAGTTGACCGATCAGCTGATCCGAGTTTCTATGGAAAGCTATGATTATCATTTTCGCCAACACATGCACCATCATGCTGAAAGTGTTCTTTACTACTCTTACTACCTACTTATGAAACAAAAAGTATATCCGATCCCTAAATTTTATAGGAAATGTGAATATAAAATTAGATATTAGCGACAAATGTCGCGCCTCGGAACAGTCGCGGGTGCGGGTTATTACAGCGACGACAAGCGACCAACGGAGTTTATTGTCACCTGCAGTGGTACGAGACACAGACAATTGTCTTGCTTTAACATTCATGTTTGTTTATCAAATATTTGACGTAAATATTTACAAGTAAACAATGCTCGCAATATTATTTGACATGGTGTAGTGTGTAATTACGTCAACAAAACGCAGAAGCTAAAGAGAACAAAACGCAACCCCTACGCGGGCAACAAGCATTGAATGCTTGAAGTAATTTCGGATAGCAGCATAGGAAAGTGCTGCTCCGTGCTGACAGATGTGGCCTAATCCTTATTGTAACGTATCGCGGCCGTAGCATTGGCGTAGTAACTCGTAGCATGTCGTAGCGTAATCGTAGCACTCATGAGTAGCGTTCTACTCACTTACTCATGATCAGTAGGGTTGGATCTCGTCTATCAGCACGGAACAGCACTTTCCTATGCCGCTATCTTTTTCTGTCGCTCAGGAGGCGTCATTTGCTAGAGCGAGAACCGTCCGTGCTGCAGCGTTCTGTCGTTCTTACTCGCTCTAGCAAATTACTGTTCTGAGCGACAGAAGAGGATAGCAGCATAGGAAAGTGCTGTTCCGTGCTGATAGCCAACCTTATTGTAACGTATCGCGGCCGTAGCATTGGCGTAGTAACTCGTAGCATGTCGTAGCAAATCGTAGCATGTCGTAGCGTAATCGTAGCACTCATGACCAAACCGTAGCACTTCGTAAAGCTGTCGTATTTTTGTGGTGTTAATAAGGCGTTTACACTTTTCACGCGCGGCGCCGCTGCGGCGGAATGTGTAAGTGTCATCTATGCGGCAAAACTCAATATATGAAAACGGAACAAGGGGTGAAGAAACTCAGTTAACTATCTTGACTTTAATACGACAAGATCCGCAAATTAAAAGTACCAGCAGGTTTTGAGCAGCAATTTTGCATTTGTTATCAAATCGTAGTAGATACGTAGAGGTACTATTTATTTGTGAACCTAGATATATTAGAACATATGTTATGTATTGTCCTGCTCATCCTAAAAAATCTTATTAATGGAAACGTAGCTGTTGCTTTGCAAAAATCTCACTCTGGACTTTGATATTTACCTATTATATTTTGCGTAAAATAAAAATTCGGTATTGAAATCTATTTCAGTGGTAACACAGCATTTAACTGGTTAAAAAATTCTAGAATGTGTTCTACAGATTATGCATTACTATTCTAAAGATTTATTTATTAACATTAATCCAAATCTAAAACGGTTTTAAATCCATGGTTTTAATCTACTAGTCAAATTATGGTGATGCCGAGGAAAATCACACACAGGTGATTAGGATTCGATTACTTACCTAGCCGTAATTATTTCAAAATTATATGCGTGATAGTCATAAAATAGATCTTCTGGCTTTTATAATATTACTAGCGGCCCTTCCCGTCTTTATATGTTTTGTGCATACCTTTTCCTCCATTTAAGTAAAATCCACATTCAACCCCAACTAGTTTTTGATTTTATTCTGTTTAGACAGATATACGCGACAAACACTTCAATTAAGAAAGTAAGTATCCTCTAAAAATACTATTTAAAGCATTTAAATTTATAAGTGATATTTCAACGCGGCAGTTTACCCGCTATCTTTGCTCGGCGTACTTTAGAACAATATTATATTAAATTCCCGTAAGATGCCGACACGATATGGAAGTTGTAACTTAAGAAGACTATCAAGAGACAGTTGAGTGTAATTACGGGTAAAGTTTTGAGACGGCAGCCGTCAGCGCGCCGTGCGCCGGTTGGTCGCGGTTCTTACTTCAATTGCGACGCTACTTCGCGTTTTACAAGCCTTTAATCTGGTTATGTGCAAGTTCAGCTCATGCTGGCACACGAAAGCAGTGTGAATATACACGTAGTATGTGAGGACTATACATAAATATACTCACACACTTCTTCTTCACCTTAAAAAGCGTTTCTTGTTGCATCCTTAACTGTACTACTTCGGAGCCCAAAGTGCGCTTTCCCGCTTTTTCTTCTTCAAATATGCATGTCAATGGTCAGCCAGGGATGCCAAATACCTTACGAATTGGACAGGAAAACGATTTGGCTATTGTTTTACGAGCGGCTGCGTTCTGATGTCAACCCTCTTTGGGAATGCATTTGTGCGAAAAGTTTGACAACCGGCCCCCACCCGACGTCAACCCCCCTCGAGAATGCAGTTGTAGCAGTAGATGTTTGTGCTTAGTCTTTTAGTCGCCACTTACGACATCTACAGGTGAGATGAAGTGTATTCTAGGTTGGAAGCCACACGTCTCTACATACATACTATCACGTCTTTATCCCTAATGGGGTAGACAGAGCAGTATTTGTGGCAATGAGAATAGAAAATATACACCAGCTCTTCACTATAATAGTCATTAGTCCTAACCTTAAATATTGTTCTCAAGATTACTTCAAAGCGTACCTTAATCGCTAAATGAACCATGAAGTCGGTTTTCCTTGTATGAAATTATGCGTTATAAGTAGAACTGGCCAACGTGTGAAAATGCCATAACTAAGATTTCATAGGCGGTGAGATTTATTAAAAGACCTTTAAGTTATAATTAATAAGTAATACTTCTGCCTTCCTACTAAATATGTAACTGTCCTCTGCCCTACTGGTCGACTGGAAGATATCTCTTCTGGAATAATTCTACCATTTGTAAAATTAACTTTATTATTTTATTATGTGTAACTATCGCTGATGTACAATAAAGTAAAAAAATAAATAACCTGTTCAATAAAAGAATCATATCAATTGAATGCGAAGTTTAACAAAAGACGGAATAATGGTTATGACAAGTTATTTCCCAGACAAATTTAATAACCCCCGACTTTAAGCTTTCACCCCCAATAACTTTTGAACGGCTAAACCGATTTTCATCAAACATAGCTAAGAACCATCTCAACTGCCTTCGTGGTCCAGTGGTCAAGGCGTTTGCCTTGTGATCCGGATGTCGTGGGTTCAAATCCTACTGGAAAGCATACTTTGTGAAAAGTTGTTTCCAGTCTGGTTAGGATATTGCAGGTTTGAATCACCTGATTATCCGAAAAGAAAAATGATTTCATGCTTCGGAAGGCACGTAAACCTGTTGGTCCCGAACGCCATCTAGCGTTTGTACCTATCCTAGGATTGGTTCTGGTCTACCCTTTGGGTTGCGGGGGTCAGATGGCAGTCGCTTTATGTAAAAACTAGTAATCTCGTTGAATCACCTAGGTTAAGTAGCGGACCCCGGGCTCGGAAGCGTAACCTCTGAGGGTGCAACTGGGAATACGCTCGGATGATGATGATGATGATAGCTAAGAACCATCTCGACAGATAAGGCTACACACAGACACGTCAAACTTATAACACCCCTCTGTTTTGTCGGGGGTTAAATATCAATTATAATCAACATAATCAGTTATCTTTATAGTCTGTACTCGTGCTAAGTTGAATTTTCTAGTCAGACTAACTAAGCTCATAGAAAAATCCGTACGCTGCATGTGTTCACCCCAGTGCAGGGAAGTGCCACCTGTGCACAGTATACGACTCCAATTCTATTCCCGACGGGCTGGCTGGAGTGAGCATGTTTGTAAATAATGTTTTGTGCTGCTGACAAACTGCGTAATACTTTTTTAAAACGAACATCTATGTCATAAAGTTTAATTTCGAGTGCGTATTGTACTTAATTAATATGAATTACTTAAACTTCTACTTGTAGAGATTTCTAAATTTCTATTTAATTATTGATTTATGCGACATTACAATGCTCGGAACAACATATATATATTCAACATGTAATTTAATTTAAAACATGTAATTTGTATTTATAGCTGCAATCTTCCCAAAATTTCTAAAAAAATTAATCATTGTCGTCATCATCATGATCAGGTCATTTTAGTCTCCACTGCAGGAGCACGACCCTCTCTGTACTGCCAGAGCCATATATTAGCCAGAGCAGTCAGAGGATTTGGCCTACACTCTCCACGCTGGCCAGACGGGTTGGAGAGGTCTCATTGATCTTTATAAGTTTTGTTTAGCTTGTGTTTCCTAAGTCGCCTTCTACGACATCCACAGGAAGACTCGGTAAAATCGGTTGAAAGTTTATAATTCAAATTTTATGATATTACATAAAATAAATAACTTTTTAGTGCTATTGAGTGGTGTAAGGTCGTTCGTAGAAGCCTGGCAGTTACAAAAGCTCGCTACATGTCAAAAGTAATATATACTGCTGGTCTGATGTCTTGAAATTTATCCCAATGGGCGTCTTTAGGAACCAGGGAGCCAGATACTTATCCACACATTTTGAGAACGCTATATGAGAATATAACATTTTACAACTTTTCACGGGTTAAGCTACTGCGGGATCTCAGTGGGTTATATAGGCAAATTTGTGGCGTATCGTCTCGCTCCTTAACAATGACGAATGGACGGACGGCGACACTGGATTATACTCGTAGAGTAAGGGGAATGTGTCAGGGAAAATGTGACTTTATGGCAGAACGCGGCTTGTTTTCCCGCCATCTTGCACCTTGTTCGCAAAATTGGTATCTATAATAGAGTCTTTGTTACAATTTGTAGTTCAAATATTTACTTTGATATTGTTGATGATTGATATTCGTATGAAAGATATGTTTTAAAGTTAGATATTATACTAGTTTGTAAAACTGATTCTCAAGGTCCCACACATACAGTGTGAGGCGCAGGAACTTCTCCATTGCTGATATAATTTTAATTTATTTTCCTTAACAAAGCAGTACATTTAAAATTTTCTTTTTCAAAACAAATGAAGTGAATTATTGAAAAATAAATGAAGTTTACACAGTTTTATTTTTTAATTTAGGGTTTAATTTAGTTTTTTAATTTAGATTTTAGTTTAGTTTTAGTTAAATAAGTTGTTTATTTTTAAAAATACAATAAATTAAATAAATATTAATGAAGAATTGAATTGAATTGAAAAAGTTACTATGGCGTCCAAACCATGTCAAAAGACGATTATGTGCTCTATACCGCTTTGGTCACGATCATATGCTCCAATTCGGAAACCCGTCTCCCACACTAGACTATACAGGTTGATTTTTCACCCTCTAGCTATATTGAAAGCTTGTAATCAGTATCATCAATAGAACATAAAACTGTCAAAAAATACTTTTTTTTTTTTTGTAATTTTTTTTCTCTCAAATTCTAATATATGGCTAACCTACTGACTTTACTATACAAGTAGCCGTCGTCCTCCCCGCTCTTCGGGCGCCACCCACCACGAACCCGAAAGCGGGTGGTGACATTCAAGTGGGAGATTTTTGGTATGCATTTGTCAGCTGATATCTTTGGTTTTTATTATGAAACAAGTAACATACTCGTATGACAGAATATGTATTTTTATTTCACTTAAAGAGTACTTTACTTAAAGCTACGTGGTTCAAAATCAACCTGTATATTTCAGCTGTTCAGTAATACTCACATGCTAATAATTCCTCGGGGTATATATGCAGAATCGTCTGTACACACATTACAGCATGATTACGAGGGGCAAACGCTGATTCCTAAACAAATATGCCGCCTTATCACGCCGTCTTCATTTTAAAACGGCGGAGTGGGGTTGCTTTTAATAAGGGTCGTTCTACAGTGTTTGTGCTGCCGCGGAGAATCTCTTAATTTCGCTCGCCTCGCCCATAAGCTCGGTAAATAGTGCGCTACGCCCTCTAACGGCATTTATCGTGTCGCCACGAGCCACGAGCGGCAAGCGTGTTGACCTTATTGAAACTCTAATTAAGCGTGCTCAAGTAGCTCATGCTTACAATCTAATTTTCGTAGGTCGTTTATTTAGTTATCAAAACCTGGTTAGAATTTATGTTACGTTTTAATTTCTGACTGTTTTTTCAACTTATACTGGCAAGTAAGCTTTGTTCACATTCATGTTTGTTTTTGAATAAAATTTGTCAATAAAATTTTAATTTTTAATAGATTTTAGGTGCATTACGCATTACACAGTGTTCATTGGCCTGGATTTGCAAGATTCACCTAATAGATAAATAATTAACTTAGTCAATAAATCAAATACACTTATTTGAAACTGCACTACAGAAAGAACATTCGTAACAAACCAGTTTTAAGAGACGAATAACAATTTTAAAAATAATTGCGGTGAATATCTTTAATTGTAATGTTGCTCGTTAAGGTTATTCATAAAGAAGAGCTAGAGAACATAGGTTTGAGAGCAGTTCAATGTTAAGATTCACGACCTCTGTGGCCTAGTGGTCATCACGCCGGACTGTCACACCGGAGGTCCCGGATTCGAACCCCGGTCAGGTCAAGACGGAAAATGATGTTTTTAGATTGGCCTGGGTCTTGGATGTTTATCTATATATGTATTTGTTATAAAATATAGTATCGTTGAGTTAGTTAGTTAACTTACTTTGGGGATAGCTCAATCTGTGTGAGTTGTCCGTATATATTTATATTTATTATAATATTGACCAATAGCAGAAGAGAGGCGGACGAAGATCTATCTAAAGGTTTTCACCATAGTTCAATTCCGAATTCAATTTTGACTATAAAATCGAATGCCAGTTAAATTTATAAAGTAGGTTACCAAACACGATGCCAAAGAAGCATAACAAACATCGGAATAAATTTTGGTTTTTAAACTATCGCGCTTTGAACACATGATTTATACATATATAATGGGACTTAGCACGAACTTTTTTTATTGTTTTGTCTATCGTTTCGAATACGAGTTACATCTTTCGTGTATATAATAAAATAGGTTCGTGCTAAGTCCCGTTATACAACGTGGAAGGGACATACCCGTAATAAATTGAACCACGGTCTATACTAGATCATTATAGTATAATGAAATTAAAATACCAAACATAAATTACAAAAATAAATTTTGGCCTTTCCATACAAAAGTGTGCAGCCGCCCGGGCGATTTGTATGGGAATTTCAATTTTTTTTTGTTCTTTCGACTGTTATTTTAATTTCAATATACTTTAGTGATCTAGTATAGCCCGTGGTTCGATTTATTACGGGTATGTCCCTTCCACGTTGTATATGTATAAATCAGAATAAATTCTTCTAAGCTGGTAACAAGAAGAGTACCAATTTAAATATACCATACGTTTAAGAAGTCATTTTCTTATCATGTACCCGATAAGTTATTAAGAGCGACCTTCACCCATCTGTTTACCGGATAACACTTATATTTTATCAGATAAGCAATTCTTACTGACTTACAAGCTAGTCAAATTTAAAAAAATAAAATAAAATGTAATACCTATATATATTTTACTTTTTATAAATGTATTGTAATCAAACCTTAGATTAAAAATAAATAAAGGATGGCCTCTTTTCGGATCTTAAGCTGGAATCCGAAATAATTAAGACGTCAATTTTTCAGAGTTGTAAACGTGCAAGTACTTTTATCTACGCATATTACACTTTGCCAAATTGCCACTTAGTCAGTCGCAGTAGGTACTCGTATGTAGATTTGTTACATTACATTTTTAATATCTAACGTAACAGCACGTAACAGAACAATAAATAAAAAAAGATGTGAAATGACAACATTCCATTTTTAGGAAAGTCTGCGGATACGGCAAGGAATACGGATGTTGGAAAAAAATATTTTTGACTCGTATTAGATAAATTTTTAAAAATATTTTATGAGTAATTTTTCTTTTCTCTGATTAAATTCCACACGACGTCATGATCTAGTATGAATTTCCCTAGACGGTGACGTTAATCGCCCCCACTCCGAAACACGATGCGCTGTATCTTTGTAAATTTTTACTACTTTATAAACCGAAATATATGGGTCCATTGTTTTTGGATAATCTAAATGAAGGAATAAATAAAACAATATTTTTAGGACCCGGTCCACATCCCTATTGGCTTTGGCTCTTTATTTATTTCGTGTATTATCTGCTACCCCGTTCTCAACACTTGTGCCGTGCATAACGATCTTTATAACTGGTTTCCGGAGGATGTGTATTTGTCATTTAATACAGGCTTATTGCCTCGTCTCGCCTTGGGACGGACGCAACCCGGCCGCGTTACGGAGCCTTCTGCCGACCCGCGCTTGTTTACGTTGAATGAAAACATAAAATACCTGGGTTATACTCTGCTTTATTGCAAACAATGTGAATTGGACGCGTATAAAGTTGCGATGTCATAATTTGCCGACTCAGTTCACGGTTATTGGTAACGACTGGTTTATTTTATGAAGTCGTAAGCTTGAATATATAACATGAATAACGTCTTGTACTTATGCCTACTACAATTTTTCGTTTTGTTGTGGCGTTTTAGTTGTATATACACTAAAGTTTTAGTTTGGTTTTTAGAGTATACATTAAAGTTTAAGTTTGAATATTATAGTATACACTAAAGTTTTAGTTTGGTTCTTAGAGTATACACTAAAGTTGGGATGTGTCGTATTGTGAACAATATATACTATAAAGTAGATTTCCGTCTGTTTGCATTCTAAATATTTCTAAATAATTATGTATCTTATTAAATAATTTTCTCCGAAGGCATGACGTATATGACGTACATACAAACATACATTCAATATTATTATTGTTCAGAAATATTTATGAGTACTTATTCGCTTAATTAAACCTTTTACGTAAACCTAAGCATCACATTGTACAATGCATACTTGAAATAAAAATCTTGCAAAACCAAAGCGCCGGCAGCGAGCGCCTCAGTTGGGCTGGCGAAACTCTTGAAAATTCCTAATAAGAACCGCAAAAGGCTTCACGACTCGCCCAATTATAAAAAACAACAACCAGCGCCGTATGGAACAGGCTCTTTACCTGTCCTTCGTTTGTTTTACTCATTTTACGCTCCCGCCACGAGGCTTGACTGCGGTTTAACAAAACGAACTACGGGGAGCGCTCGTCTTCACATTTTTACATATTTTTCGAGTGTCTGAACCTGGTTCTGGTTTTATTAAATTAATATAAAACTTATATATTAGTTATAACAATTATCTAAAGTATAGGAATTTAATTTTGTAGAAGGTGACTTAGACAAGGTAAACAAAGCTTAGGTATACTTAGAGATCAGTGAGACCTCTTCAACCCGTCTAGCTAGCGTGTAGAGTGTATGCCAAATCCTCTAGCTGTTATGGCCAAGTATGTCTCTAGCTAGGTACTTGCTGTTAGTACAGGAAGGGTCATACTTCTACAGTGGAGACAAAAAAGACCTGATTTTGATGATAAAGACGATGAGTAATTTAAACACTTGCCGATTTATCTATTATCTCATTCATTCGAAAAATTATCGAATGCATAATCTTTAAAAAGCGGTATTAAATAATTTTCACACATCATTCACAGGAATTAAAACAATTTCAATCAAACAAATGTCAGAAAATCTGCAGGGAAACGCATTCAGCATTTCCCTGCAGCTTTTTTAAAGAAGGCCACTTCCAGTCGGTCGTTTTGGAAGTTCTTGGGGGAGAGCCTATGTCCAGCAGTGGACTTTATAAGGCTGATATGATGATGATGATGAAAACCGAACATAAACCTGATTACATTCCCATGCAACCGCACGACCAACTGATCGTGCGTTTGCGTGGGAATCTAACCAGAAGGAATAATATTCGTATAATCACAAGCACACAAATGGTTATATAATTAGTAGGTACGGAAACGTTCAAACTGTGGGACCTCGACCTGTCCCGGTACTCTAGGTGAGTTCCCACATAAAAGATACTAGGAGAAGTGGAGAATAGAGACTCGATAACAACACAGATTATATATATGTCGGGATAGTAGTTAACACGTGGCGTGAGGCGCCACGTGGGTAATTTAAATAATAAAACTCGTTAATCCCCACTATTGCCTTGTTGTGTTCGGCTTATAAAAGCGTCGCAAGCAACTATCGGAGCAGATGTCCTGCACGTGTTTAGCGCAGCTGTTGTTGTGCAGCGATTCTGCGTAAACAACCCAAAGCGTCGCACGGTCGACAAGTCGTCAGTCTGGCTCGGGCGGCCGCACGGTGCACATCTCGTGAATATTCGTAGTTGTGTAGCTGTGACTAGGCGTAGCCATGACTCATTTATTAAGATTATTATAAGGAATGCGGATCACCTGACCTATTCGTTATAATGACAGTCTATTTCACCTGGACGGTAAGCCCTGTGGGCACAGGATAACTGTGCGGGCTAGGGAGATAGTAAAACGTGTGATACGGAATCTCATGGTGCTTCTCATAGGTCAGCGCGAGGAGGTGCGCTGACCTTACCGTCTCATTTTTAATTATTGGCCATCTATCTACCCTCATTCCGACATATAATTTATTATCTGATACTGACTTTTACACATAAAAGAATAATATTTATTAAGGTACAACAGATAGAGAGAAGTAAGTGTGAAATGGGTAATCGGTAAATGATTTGAAGATGGAATGAAAGGGAATTTGTAATGAAATGAAGAATGAAAAACGGACAGGATGAGATGAGGAAAGGAGGTTTGAACATGATGCATGCAGCGTCGTTACAAAACTAGCGCCAATTTACGGATTGAACTTGGATGCTTGGCTCTAGTTTGAACCTAATACAGCTCAACACACGTAATACTGCCAGCCATCGAACCCCTCAATTGTTTAAGCACAATGAAATGTATTGTCTGTTGATAAAAAACGTACGTCCAAAATGTATTCGAGAAACAAATATGTTGTTACTCAGGCAGAATTGAGAATAGGAAGATAGAAACAAAAAGTTATCTACTCGAGAAATTTATTGTGTGACGCAAGGCTATCGTCTAAGGTAGGGTTGATCGGACCAATAAAGGGTCCGGCAGAAAAGATAAGAGGGACGTAGAACTTGCCCGCGATTATCTCGACCGGTGCAATTTGAATTATTTATTTTTCTGCAGCCGGGCATTATTGATGTAACGATATGGTGAAGGAGGTCACGTGTGAAATATTCCCAACAACGCGTTTACGATTTACGCGAAGGTATTTTGCGAGGAATATTGCATGAGGTTTCTTACTGGGCTCCAGCCGAATATTGAATACGTTGAGAATTCGTGAATACTTTGGTAAACTAGTGTCTCTTAGATAAAACAGTTTTATACACAAAATGTAGGCAAATTATGTTAGTTTACTAGCTGTTGCGTGCGGCGTTGTCCTCGTGGCCAAAGAGTACTTCCTTTTTTTGACAATCTTACAGAAACCTCTATATTTTCTGTGACAAAAAGTATCCTATGTAAGTAGTCATCATCATCAACAGGTCTTTTTTTGCTTCCACTGCAGGAATATAACCCTCTCCATATTGCCAGAGCCATACTTGGCCAGAGTAGCCAGAGAAAATTCTACACTCTCTACGCTGGCCAGACCGGTTGGAGAGATCTCATTGATTTTATAAGATAAGCTTGTATTTCCTAAGTTACCTTCTACGACATTCACGGGAAGACTTGGTGTGGTTCTATCTAGTCTGCTGGGTACCACACGGCTTAATGAAGGTAGTATACCTCTATAAATAAAATAAATAAATAAATATATAGGGAGAAATCACACAAATTGAGCCAGCCGCAAAGTTAGTTTTTTAAACTTGTGTTATGGGATACTAAATCAACGGTACAATATTTTATGATAAATACATATAAGTGTCGTATCAAGATGTCAAAAGGTTGGCGGAAGCACGGCGGAAGATAGAAAAAAATGGAAGAAACTCCACCGTCGCGTCGCTCTTAAATTTTGATGATGATGACATAATAGGTCGGGGAGTTCAGGTCAGGTAGTTCATAAAATAATTTACACGGCTATCTAGTGCCTAGCATTGAGAAATATATAAATTTTCACCACATTTACGAGTTAACAATTTATTTTAAATGAGGGCGCTACTTCAAGGTCATTTACTTCTAACTTCACCTAATGAAATGTTTCAAAACAGCAAGTTTATTTCAATTCAAGTTGAGTTCACAACGTTAATCAATTAGCGAATTTGAAGTGGGCGAAGTCATCGGCTGAGGCAAGTTCAAATTAAGACAATTTATTCGAACACAATGAGAACAGCTAAATCCATCACAACTCAATCAATATTTTAAACAATAACACGAGAGCGGACTACGGGCAAAAAGGTCATTAAGCGGACAAAATCCGGAGGGCGAGGGGTGACAGGGCCTTTGTACCGTCAGTGAAAGGAAACGGCACTGGGGACTGCCGAAATTCCGCTGTGATTCGAACAAAACGGACCTGACTCAATTCCGTGACAACGCGAGCTAGTTTGCACTTGATTACGGAGTAAGCTTTACGGAATTGGAGATCATCCCATTCGAGATAAGTTGAGGGTGCAAGCTTAATTTTTTTTTTGCTTGATTTCTTTGTTTTTACATTTCGGTACTACGTGTCTTCGTTTGCTTGGTTAATTTATAGGTAGGTCATGAGTTACCGGAGCACACTAGTACATTTTACAAAACCAGTGATAGACCGATTTATTTTTTCAGATATCAAATTAACAGTCTTCAAAATAAGATATGAATATTAAGGTTTGGAATTGGATATTGGGGAATTGTAAATATTCAATGAGTATGGGTAAATTACCAACTTTTGAGTTGTACCTATACACAATCACGTCTTTATTCCTTGCGGGATAGACAAAGCCCAAGGCCATAAGACCCAAAGGCATCTTTAAGACTTTTTATACGTCACAACCGTGTAGGTGAAAAGGAACTCAAAGTAGTTACTCTAACGGGTTACTCTTTTAAACAAAAACTACATCAAAATAGATTCATCCGTTCACAGCTAGACATTTGAAACTTATAACACCCTTATTTTGCTTTCTTTTCTTTTCTTTTCTTTTCGGAGTGTTATACAGGCTGACTTTTTATCCACCTGCAAATTTTTGGAGCAAGTTCAGTCCATAATACTAAACTACTTTCTAGAAAAAAAGTTATTAAAAATCTTTTTTTTAATTTAAGATGTTTAATAACTTTTTTTATAGAAAGTAGTTCAGTATCATGGACTGAACTTGCTCCAAAAATTTAGCAGGTGGATAAAAGTCAGCCTGTATATAAATTAACTGCATACTTATGCTTGAAAATCTTCTTGTGGTCAGTAAAATTGTACCCATTTAACATATCTGTCCCAATAATCAATAAAAATGCACGGTACAGGGTACAGTCAAACTCGAAATCATTTATTTGTCTTTGAACATTTTAATCACTCGCTAGTACCTAACCAAAGAAAAGAGTCAATTTGTAGTAAGTACTTAAAAAGTTGGGTGGTTTAGTGGGTAGTACATATATTGATTTAATCGGTTAAGTTAATAGCAACCGGTCTATTGAAACGAACGTCTTAGAAATTGAATAAGCCCGTGCTGCCGAGCTAAAGACGTCTTGTACAAAACCGTTTTGACTTTGCATTTCTATAAACGTTGACTATTCGCTGGGAGCCCAGAGATTTTATACCTTGCATTAAACGCGACAAGAATTTGCATGAAGACTATTGGATGTACAGGATTGCGGCCAACAGAGGCATGGCTAGGGCAGGATGAAGGGAGGCCCAGGGGCTACAAATCCTACTTCTATAAATAATAACTGGTTAAAAGCATGCAGGGTTATGTGTTATCATTGACGAACAATACTAATGGACTGACTATCTTCATACTTTGAAGCGTAATTCGATTTTTTGTTTAAAGTTGTAACTAGATAGAGTTACTGGTTCGAAAGAAGATAGTTTTGTAGTGCTGCTGCTTAATTTCGGAAAGATAGCAGTATACGCGTTGATTTTCTACGAACAAACAAGCGCCATCTCATATTTTTGGTGGTAACCGTTAGCCTAAGTACCCAGAATCTTTTGTACGGCTAGATAGTAGGAACATGTAGAAATTATACAAGATTTTGGCTTTCAAGCAGAGTACGCTTTTTTGTATAGGGTTGTCAATCCTCTTGTATCATCCTGATGGTAATTTAATTTTTAAAAACTAGTTGACTATTTAATGTATAACCTTCAATGGTCAACCAAGTTTTGAAGAGCTTTGCTTAGATTTATTTTGATTTGCTACGTTAAACGCGTGCTCCATCATGTATTTGTCAACCATACGGGATTCTTCAAATTTTCCAGGAAAAAAAGTATCCTATGTGATAAGTATCCTATGTGATAAGTATCCTATGTACAAAGTTATTATAATATATCTATATGCCAAATTAAATTCCAATCTGTTGAGGCGATTGGCATGAAAGCAAAATTTGAAAAAAAAAGGCTAGTAGAACTGAGAGATCTCTAACTTCATTATTCACTTGGCAAAAGAAGTCATCAATCAAGAAATGCTTTACGTGAACCTCAGAACCTAAAACAGGCAAAGGCGAGTTTTAGGTTCTGAATTCGTGGAATTCTAAATTCATCCTATGATGGATTAAGCAATTTAAGAGTGACTTTTTGTTTTCTATCTCCTCTACATGATGGGCCATCATTGCACAGATTTTTAGTCCATTGCGTTGGATAGAAAACTCTCCAAAGCTTTAGTGAGTTAAACAGCAATGTACAGTAAATTAACGCAATTATTGCCCAGCGTGTGGAGGAGTCATTAGGGTAAGTAATATTTTTCTTGAGCTTTTAACTTTTGACGACATTTTGATCAGAGTTTAAAGCGGGATGTAGCAATGTCTTCCAGGGGTGTAGCTTTAAAACCAACACTGGCTGCGGCCATTATCATAACAGAGCGAGTCGAGTGGCTCCTTTTAGTTTCGTCCGTGGGCGGACGCGATTACACTGAATTACCTTTTATTAGAATGAATAAAGAGGATTTGAGGAGAAACGTGAATAAGGATTTTTGATAAACCTAACCTACTCGGTGATATACCTACTTCAAAGAGTATTGTTTTCTATGATTTCGTCAAAACTGTAAGTTTTCTTTTGTTTTAATTTTTTATTTAAAAGTAGCGTGTATGTTTTGTTTGACTTTTATTGTAAACCCATACAGTATCTATTTGTAAGGACCTATAATTGGCTTCTTATGTGACTTTTACCTATTTGACTGGTATGTGACTGTGACTGTTACCTATTTTTTTTAAATTGATTGCTGTTCTTCGTACTGAAATAAATAAAAATGTTCGTGATTAAACAGATCTTAAACCTATTTGTCACAATCACTTATAGCAATTTTTGTAACTGTAGGTACTGTTTGTTGATTTAATGATTTCAGCTGCAAACATCATACTCAACTGATGTAATTTACATTTGTGTTTCTGAATCTAAAGAATGTTACCTACTCAAAAAATGTACTACTGTTTGTGATTAGTCAAATCTTAAACCTATTTGTCACAATTCTCACAATCACATATAGCATTTTTTTGTAACTGGAGCTACTGTTTGTTGATTTAATGATTCTAGCTGCAAACATCATTATCAACTGATGTAATTTCATTTGTGTATATCCTAATCTAAAAAATGTTAGACAAAAAATTTACTACTAATATCGCGAAAGCTTTTGTACACAGAAACAAAATTGTACATTGGAACTGGTATTTTTTCATGATTTTGGTTCCACAATGAAAGTTGTTTTTATCTTTTTCCGAGCGACATTTCGGAAAGAAATCCCTTTTTCCGAAGCGGTAGTGGTCTAGAGGTTGAAGAGTGCAACTTATAAGATCAACCTGACTTGTATTTCGTCGGAGTTTGAAAGTCATTGATCAATGTCAAATGCCTTTAGGCAGTATGAAAAAATCTGGCACCAGTGTTATTCATCATCATCCGAGCGTATTCCCGGTTGCATCCCTAGCGTTAACGCTTCTTAACGAGGTAACTGGTTTTTTACACAGAGCGACTGCCGTCTGATTTCCGCAACCCAAAGAGTAGACCTGAACCAATCCTAGGATATGTTTAAACAAACGCTACATGGCGTTCGGGACCCACAGCTTTAAGTGCGTTCCGAAGCACGGAATCATCTTTCTTTTCGGTTACAAAAAAGGTGATTCAAACTTGCAATATCCTAACCAAACTATGGAAACAACTTTTTTACAAAGTTTGCTTCCTAGTAGGATTTGAATCTACGACTACCGGATCACAAGGCAAACGCCTTGACCACGGAGGCAGTATTATAAATAACCAATAAGAAGAAGATCCCTTTCGAACCTTACAATTTCTTCTTAGCTTCAAGTATAAATAGCATTGAGTGGGTTTTCGGCCGACCCGGAAAATGAGTATCAACGGATTTCCGTTTACACGCGGATGTAAGCCTACGTTCGGAGGCACTAATTAAAAAGTTAAGCGCCTGCCTCGGACAGGTGATTGCCGTACTTTTGTGGAGAGTATTCGCGCCGCTAACAGCTTTTCGAAGCGTGCATTTTTAAGGCCAAGTAGTTCTGTTCACCTAATAGAGTTAACATACGAATAGGTTGTGGATAGAGTAGATTGCTTAAGTCTATAACAAAGTTGTTGAGTCAGTATTTTGACAAGCCAATTTAATTTTTACTTTCGCTTCCATTCTTAATTCTTTTTTATTTATTTATTGATAAAAATTATGTTCACAAAAGACAAAGTAAGAAAATAGAGTACATAGGTAGGTACTGCTTATTTCATAAGATTGTTTTATATATTTTAGTACGTAGTTTTTTTGTTAATTTATTATTTGTATGACGTATACTTAATAATATTTTTTTTATTTGATATAAAATTTGTGTTAAAAAAAAATAGTTTAAAAAAGTTTATGAGAATGAATAGAATGTAAGATAACTAAAGGATATAGGCGGTACAACAGTACAACTATTGTGACTTTTACCTATTGCACAACATTGAACAATATTTTGAGAGCATTAGATTTGTCATCCTCCCTTTGACTAAGTACTTGCACCTACGTTTCCTTTAGGAGATTAGTTTCCGAGCGGGAAATGATTGCGCTGCAGATTCCTGCCAACATCGGCATCGTCGAAGCCTACGTTTCGGAACCACTAATTAAAAGTTTAGCTTCTGGTTCGGATAGTCGATTTCAATACTTTTGGTTTGAATTGTCAACAAGTCGTTAACGGTTTTTTGTTGCTCGTATCTTTTTCTTTGTAAGTAGGATAACGATATCTGTACGTATTTCACATATGCTACGAAATTAAGAAAAAGTTAGGAACTTTCAATTACATTTAAAAAGTTACTTAAGTACTTTTTCATCATGTGTTGTCTACTCGCACCTTGACGAGTTGTTTGTTTTGTTTTTAGTGAGTGTAAGTGGCCAACACTGACGTCAGATTTTTCAAGCTATCAAAGGCATCTAACGAAGCTTGACAACGGTCATATAACGATGACAACCGGGACCAAAGGCTTAACGTGCCTTTGTTAAAATTTGTATGCCATTGCACTTGTGGTCACCCATCTAAGTGCAGACCACGCCCAGAGATGCTTAACCTGCGCAAGCGCTACCAATGCGTTCTCCCACCGAGCCACCGAGCTTGACGAGTTATAAATTGAAATACAAAGTTTACTACGAATCTGACTGTAGCGGATGCAACACTGTAAACCAATTGATAACTCTTTTTGATTTACAAGTGTATATATTTTAGCAGTGTGCTTCATTTGAGTGGAAGGTAAACATTTGAGGAGCCATCTGCACGGCCCGAGCGCGGGCGGTGTATCGCGATTGTTTGACTATCACTCTTAAATATTTGCCAGCACACACATACACTCCAACACGCTGTCCTGTCACCCACTCCAATGATGGATGCGTTTAATCAGCGCTTAACAACGCCTGTTGTATTTGTATTGACAGCTTTCCAGCTTTATTTTAAGTTAAAAACACGAGCCAATTTAAATGCACTCTCTCTCGCGCAATGTAAATCTATTTCTAGTAGTTTACAAGTAGCTCGATGCGCTTCATGAGTGCGAATGGAGACATTTATTTTTTATTTATTTAACTTTATTACAGAAAATTGAAACAGGCGGACTTTTAAGGCCGTTGGCCTTTTCTACCAGTCAACCTACAGGTGGCGCTGAAATGAGATCATTTCGGAAATAGTGCAAAAACTAGGAACACTTACTACAATATAAACCTACCTTCATACCTATAGAAATACACAAATACATATAAAGTACTAAATTCTACAGATCTACATCGGCTTTGTCAAACAGGATAGCTCTCTTTGGAGCAGAACATTGCATCTCCTATTTTAACTTTTAAGGTTAACTTTGAAGGTACTTATTGTATGAGCAAATCGTGATCACATATTCGGGTGGTAGTGACACATTCTGAACATGCAAGGGGAAGCCGCGCATAGTTCCACCGGTGGCTCTAACTATTCTATCACCGAGCAGATAGATACGCAAATAACTCAATGATACGACGGCCGGGTGGGGTTCAAGTTTGAAGCTAACTGTCGCCGAAATATTAGATCTAACTCAAAATTAACCACGGCAAGTTCCGTGGCTGCAGGCTAATTTCTGTAATTTGTCCACCAGCACGCTAAACTTAGCTTTTAGGTCTTACGGCCCTGGGTCCTGTCTGTCCCGTTTGGAATAAGGACGTGATGATCAGCCACAGGAAGTGCACTGCTGGACATAGATCTCCCCAAAGGATTTCCAAAACGACAAACGGAAGCGGCCTGCATCGGACGAGTTGATAGCAACACAAGTCACAGATAATGTAACTGTCAATGTCAAGTTTTGACTTCCTTCAACCTGAAAGCGTGCGTGCTACCTATGTGCTGATGTACAAATAAAATACCAAAATATTCAACACACTTGTTTTACTGTATATAAGAAGCAGTCCACTACAAGACCCTAAAAGCACGTGATAGTGTATATGAATTTGTAATGTGTGTTATATTAATGGTCTGGGCGCGTTTCGTGCGTCGTTGACTTTTTGCAAACAAGTAAATTAGTCTCGATGCGTGTGTTCATCAAAATCAAAAAAATTAAAATCGTCAAGTAACATTCATAGAAAACAGTTTTTGATCGCAGTTCCTCGAACACCAGTTATGGTGGACATCTTAATATTTTTTATGTGCCCGATAAACAAATTATTTTTTGTTTTGTTAACATGTTCAACCCGCCCAATTTTTGTTTTACATAATACCTGTTGTATAGATCCATAATCACTAAAACAAACATAGTAATTACTCAAGTGTAATACTTCTTAGTCTGAGTTTTTTGTTTCGCGCTTGTATTGCCAACCGGTATATTTATTTATTTATGTACGTACAGCCCTACGCGTGATAAAATTTGGTACTAATTCGAACAATATGCCGCGGCACTTTATAAACGACGGTACTGATGTCTTGAAGCAAATAAGAAAATACCGATACTTAAAAAAGGAATCGTGAATTTTTTAACGCATATACAGGCTGACGTTTTATTCACCTGTAGCAAGTTCAGTCTACTACTAGAACTACTTCCTAAAAAAAAGTTATTGAAAATCGATAAAAAATCGCCCGAATTTTTATTTTGGTTTTTCCTTAATTGTTTTTATGGAAAGTAGTTCGGTATCATGGACAGTACTTGCTCCAAAAATTTTGCAGGTGGCTAAAAAGTCAGCCTGTATGTTTATAAACTGACAACGCCGTTGGTGCGGGTGAATTATAGAATTTGCCTGTGACAAAGTCACCAAAAGCCTCGTTACCGCAAAAGCTTAAGATCATTGGCCTTATGACTTGGGCTGCGCATAATTTATAAGGTTGCGTGCTTACCGGCATAGTTTGACTTCCGTGCAGGCTCGTGATGGCTGCTTGCGCCTCCTGGTGTGAGCTGAACTTTACGAACGCGCAGCCTGAAACAATATACCGCACGGTCATACATACAAGTATATACGCTGCTTAATAATAATAATAATATCCGTTTATTTCAGGCAACTAAGTTTACAAACATGGTTTACAAACAAGGCCCATATAATATATACCTTAAAAACTAATATACATATAAATTGTAAAAACTAAAATTAAAACTATTTATTGTTTTTGTGACGCATTGCACTGTGTACTGGTGTCAGGTAACCGCCCGCGATATCTCCGGAACACGACACCCTTCGGCCAGAAATCTTCCTTGGTGAAGGTCGCCAGCTGAGCAGTTGGAACTCGCACCACATACGAATTAAAATTCACGCTGTGACGCGATATCAATTTTACGACCCTCAGGGTGTAATGAGTCTTTACTCTTAGGTGATGATTAAATTATTTGACATTTGGACACATTTATATGAGAACCAAAGCAAAAGGAAAGTTATTTTCGTTAAGGTGCTAGCTTAAAAAAATACATACATACTTGTACTTTTGTGAATGTTAGTAATTATTATCCAGGACATAAATTAGAAAATATTACATAAACACGACGAAAAGTTCCGAGGAAAGGTAGGTAGCACCCTGACCTTCCGTTGTCTCGTCTTGGCGGGGGCACTCCCGTGCCTCCAGATATATAGGGTGCTTTTTAAACTTCGTAGCTTTATTCAAGGAAAGTACTTATTAAGCGAAATAAAAAGTACATATTATATGTATCTTGTTTCATAATAAAAACCGGCCAAGTGGGTGTCGGGCCACGTACAGTATAGGGTTCCGTAGTTTTGAATGCCGACGAGTTTACGCCTCACAGTTTAACGACTTTGTATAATAAGTTGGTCGACTATTTCCTTTTAACTTCGTTATATATATTACTGCCAGAATTTTTTTCACGTGTCCGTATACAACCGTTTAGCAGAGGGGAAGGACACTTGGCTCTAACAAAAATTTGCAAACCAAAAAACTAAATATTTCACAAACGGATCCCTAAATCGAAAAATGGATTATGCAAACTCACAATATTTTTGAAAGACCTTTTCAACGATATCATGGGTAAGTCTAGAAAAAAAAATGATTTCCACTTTGCATGTATGGGAGTTAACCTAAAAAAATTTTATTAAGTGCATTTATGTAAGTATAATAAGACCAGGAAGCAGGTATGCATACTCGCAATAAGATATCACTTATTTTTGATCATGTATTGATATTATCTAAATATAAAGCAATGAATAAATATCAAACATCATTTCAAATAAAACAGATACAGATACATTATTTATCACGTCTTTATCCCTAAAGGGTAAGACAAAACAGATAAAACAAATGAATTATAATAAGATCAATCGTTCAAAAGAGAAATGGAAACGGAAAAAGGCCACCTGGTGTAAACACAAAGTAAAAATAAAACCTGCGAAGAAGGTATTTTGAATTTAGAAGGAATATTCTTGCGTAAAAACGGAATCTTAAACAAGGACGTGGGGGATTATCGCTCAATTTTTCAATAACAAGCTGTCAGGGGGCGGTGGTTCCGTCGGTATCAATCTTAGTCCCTGCAGGTGCGAGGGAACAGCGACGGTCAGGGTTACCAACTATTGCGATGATATTTCTTTTCATGTATTGTGTTCATGGGTTATTTTTCTATGAAATTATGCCGAGCCTTACACAGTTTTTTTTCATGGGTTATCATTGTGTTCATAGGTAATTTTTCTGTTTAATTATACTTTTTATCATCTATCTACTCTCAAGCTATTTTAGGGTAATAAAAAACTCGAATACCAAAGAACATATTTCAAAATTGTTTTTTTTTTGCATTCCATAGGAAATTTCTGATTGATCGACTAGTTCGACCAATTTTTTTCGTAGTTATATAATAAATGGTTCCACGGTAAGATTTTTAGAATCATTAACTTATAGATGCGAACACATAAATATACATACGTTTTATAACATTAAGTTTAATTACATACGCAAATTACAAGAAAAAACATTTTTTTTTTCAATTTGTATGGATTATTCATATTGATGTACGAAGTCACTCTTATAAGAATGTAGTGACGCTAAATAATACTTAAATAATTATACCTAAATATCTTTTTTGGTTTCATATTGAAATATCGTCTCTAATTTTAAGAATCTCTTTCGTTTTCCTACTGTTCTAACTAAGGTAGCATATTTTGGAATTATTTATTTATTTAACTTTTATTGTCACTACATTATATCTCAACTGAAATAGTAGGCAAATATAATATTAGTAGTAGTAAGCAGAATATACATGCCGGGAAGAATAAATTAATGCACATAGAAAAGTATAGCGTTATCAAACGCCCTCATATCATATGGCGCGCTAAATAGCCTTTTTCAAATTGTCCTTGGTCTTGTTCACCCAAGACTTATTATTGATTATAAAATATAGTATAGTTAGAATCCCATAACACAAGTTTTAAACATACTTTGAGGTTAACATAATCTGTGTGATTTTTCCTTATCTATCTATATTTATTTGTGAGCTTTGGCAGCCCTAAAGGCAGAACAATGCGGCCGCGTAGCCGCGTCATGTCCGTGTAATGACGACTGATGGATCTCGGCGGCTGTACCGGATTACACCAACGCCGAAACGCTGGTTTCCGAAGACCACATCCACTAAACAAACATATTATTTTTGAACATTCCAAAGACAAATATTTTTTAACGTATTGTGAAAATGTTTGATTGCATGCGTATTTTCTAAGTAATTTATTTATTTAACTTCATACACAAATACAAGTGTAATGGCGGACTTTAAGCCTAAGGCCTTATCTACCAGTCAACCAACCGGGTGATGTTGAGAAAGACAAGGGTAGTGCAAAAACTCAAAAAGAAATGTGGTGAAAAATGAACCAAGTATACTTAAATATGTAATAATAAACCATAAACTACATACAAATAATATACACACTATTATATATAAGAAATACTACTCACATATACTACATACACTAAGGACTATCTGAGAGTTGTTTAAGAAAATGTGCTTTCACCTGTTTTTTAAATGAAAAGCGGGGTTTAGCCTTCCGAATCAACTGGTAAGGCGTTCAGGAGCTAGTAATAGCTAGTAATATATAACGTCTAAAAAAATATACTAAAACTATTCAGTACATGATGCTGAAAAACTTTCCCCAAGGAACATACCGGGTGACTTTTTAACCACCAGCCAAATTTTTGAAGCAAGTTCTGTCCATGATGCTGAACTACATTCCATAAAAAAAAAATGGTTTCAACGATACAGGCTTTTGCCTAGTGCGGGAGTCGTTTGTTAAGGGCCCAGTCCTTACTTTTAGTGATTTTGACTGCTTTTTCGGAGCTGATTGGAGCCAAAGTATCTTAGTAACAATATGTTAAGATATATTAAATTGAAGTTTATTTAAGTATTAAAAAAGTGAATGAGACAATTTATTGATTTTCATTGTAATAGTTTGTTTAATTCCAAATAACCTGAGACGTGTTTCGTTTTTTTGCGGTGCGCGACGTTCATGTCATTGCTGTTTACACGGAATTTAAAACATGAAGTTGTGTATAAATTACAGAGAAATAAAGACAAAGGAAAATGCTAAAAAGTGAATGAGAAGATTTTAATATATATTTTTTTTAAATCATTCAAAAACTTAGTTAAAAAGGTTAAACGTTGAAGAAAATATAAGCGAATACGTCGTCGGATTTCTTGCGCATACAAATGAGTTAAAAAAAAATACATATATATGAAGATTCCCACGGTCGAAGACTGCAGTCTTTTCGGTAAATAAATGATTTTGTATTTTTTTGTATTTTTAATACAAATGAGCGATCGGCCAAACGGATTTTGTATTGGGAGAACGAATTTTTTTTAGACAGTAGTTTAATATCATGGACTAAACTTGCTCCAAAAATTTGGCTGGTTGTTAAAAAGTCATGAAAAATATTTTTTTGCTTTCCATACAAACTCTGATCTGATCGTGAAACGCTGATCAGAAAGTGAGTTTTGTTTGTTTGTTACCTCTTCACGCTTTATCTACTAAACCAATATATTTGAAAAATTGCATACACATTGTTAGAAGTACTGAGAAGGACATAGGGTACCTATTATCCCTGTAAAAAGGATGTTTCCGTGGGATTTGGGATAAGCGAGCGAAGCCGCGGGCAAAAGCTAGTTTATCATATTTCCGATATAGGTTACTTGTTTAATATCATGGACTGAATTCACCCTTGTACAACAACCGGCACATAAGTTGAACCAAAATGGCGGTCACTGCGCACACTTTTTTCTCTAATTATACCTGCGCAGCGCCGCCATTTTGGTTCAACTTATGTATTGTAATGGTTTCAGTATTCTATGTTAGACCCTGTATATTAAATAATATACTACTTACAAAATACGCATGTTAAATATTTATAAACAAGTCTACTATTATTACCGAAAATAAGGCAACTCCATTTCTGTCTCGCGAAGGCTGAAGACGATAAAGTTTTGTACAAGCGCAGCACGTAAAGGTAAACAATTTGTTCACTACTCAACTCCGCATTGATTATGCATAATCTACGAGCACTCCAGAGATTACGCGGAAGCCTCAGCGAAAGCTCCTTTAAAACCGGTCCAGCGGTTTTTGAGGTAATCGAATATAAACAATCAAGATCCAGCCCCTCCGCCCCTCTCCATGATATTAGATATTAGATGCGGGTGCACGGCTCTCATATAAATACCGAGCACACAGGTATTCTATTTGCTAAGTATACTCGTAACTTCTTATTGAATCAGCTCTGAATTCGGAAAAAAATTGCCGGTGAAACGAACTCCGGGAAAACGTGGCGATTATTTTATCTTTTGCGGAGTTCTCGGCTAAAGTACGATTATGCTCGACTGGCTTTTATTCGTATTATCCTTTGTTCAACTGGATGAAAGACTATAGCTGAAACGTTTTCTGAAAAGGCACTTCAAATAAATTAGGACGCGATTTTAGGCTGCGCACCTTGTTTACATTGCATTCTCCTGCGAAAATAGAGACAAGGCAAGAAGGCGGAAAACAATTCGGTGGTGATCGCCAGTCCCGACGTCGCTAAAAGTGTAATAACGCGGATTGTGTGAGGCAGAGGAACACAATTTAAAAGGCGACAAATGGCGACAATAGGCATGATGACTGAAAAAATAATTTTGACCCATTATTATGATTATTATTAGATTATTAAAAAATAAAACTCTGAGAAACAATGAATGACGAAGATACAGCGCATTTAAATTTTGCATGACGTCACGCAAAATTTAAATTCGCGGTGACGTCACAAGCCCCCACTCGGAAACTTAGATACTCTGTAACTTTGTGAATTTTTACTTTTTTAATAAACTGAAAGAAATATGGGGACATTAAGTATAAAACAAAGTCGCTTCCCACTGTCTGTCCCTATGTATGCTTAGATCTTTAAAACTACGCAACGGATTTTGATGCGGTTTTTTTTAATAGATAAAGTGATTCATGAGAAAGGTTTATATTATAATACATACCCGTGCGAAGCCGGGGCGGGCCGCTAGTTTTTGTATAATCTAACTAACGGACTAATTAGAATAATACATTTCTGACCCAGTCATCATCCCAATTGGAGGAGCGGCAACCGGACCGCGGCGCGGCGGGCGGCCGCCGACGCCAGCGGCGCGCCTCCGTCGCCCGCCTCGACAATGCGCCGTCCCCAGCTCCGGGAAACCCATTATGAGAACGTCAGTTGGCAAGTGAGAAAGAAGTCAAAACTTCGCCGGCAAACATGGAACTATTTACTGCTTCCACATTCGGCGACGTGTGCTGCGAACTTGGATGCAATTTGTTAACCCTTTATCACGAAGTGCAGACGCGGGCCGCGGGCGGTAGCGGCGCGGGCGGGGTGCGTCGCTGCAACTGAGCAGGTAAGTTGGCCGTCGGCCAAAGATCTGTTTTCGTGTTGTTGCCGAACAAACTCACAGATCAGTTTTTATCGCGCGAAAGGCCTTTATAGCCGACCGATAGCGGGCGCCTGCCGCCGAAATGTTTTCGCGTTGCCGCCGAACACAAATATTATTGGATGGTTTTATGTATCGGAAGCATTATACGTTAAAAACTTTGCCACTCCTCGCTGATACAGCGACACTTCAGATTTGACGTTATTGTTACTTAAAATATAAAGGTACCTACCATTGTATCGTTTGCTCAGTTTTAGACAACTCTGTGGCTTTTGTACGCTCAGATATTTGTTTCTTGTCTTGTTCAAGTTGGAACTTCAGCGTTTATACGATTAAAGAAAAGAAGTCGCATTTGAATATTCTGTAGTAGCTTGGATAAGTGGATTTTGGGAACCTACTTAGGTACTACTATGTTAACATAAATTTTTCTTTGGTTTTAACTTTGTTTCTAAATTTATTTTTTTCTACAAAGCTTACACAGCTTACACAGCTACTTGATATAGATCATATAGCAAGCTATAGATAGAACCCTCAAAGAATGGCAATTCAATACGAAATGAAGCGTTTGTACGAGGGCGCGTTCCAGGGATGTTTACTTGTCAACTTAACAGGATAATTTGTCAAAGGCCCTTTGAGAGCATTTTTTGTGCTCCACGTTTATTATTTGACAGACGTCATCTTAAGTAAACATACGAGTACATCATAGCAGTCGAGTTGAAGGCTCCTACATCAACGAGAGGGATGGCTTGGATAATTTTGCCATAATATTGTACTTAAGTTTTTTCATCTAATATCACTTAAATTTGATGTTACGCGCGTGTATGAGTAAGAAATATTATGTTTTTCAGAAAATTTTCGGTAACAAAAAGAAACGATATTGTCGCTTTGTAGAATGAGATAAAGTTAGCTAGATTATAGTGAGTGGTTATTTTATTGGTATTAAATCTTGCCAATACGACACATTCACTATCGTAGTTTTCGATCTAGTGATGTGGCTTGAATAATTTTAATATATTAATTTTCTTTTCAGTAATAAATGGGCCAGTTTGACTATGTTAGAAGAAGATTATTGAGTCTTGCTTTGAAGGTTAGAAGCTGAAACTAGGGTGGCTCACTGTAGTCAAAAGATATCAGTACATGCAGCATTAACTAAAGTGACGTCCAATCCAATTTAGAGCGAAGTTAAAGAGATTTCTAAGAAAATAGGGACCTGTAAATATTCTTGATAGTCCATAATAGTAATTGTAGTCAACAGTCAGGGTAGAATATTGTGTAGGTTAGTACAAACTGGCTTAAACATGTAAAATAAAATTTTCATGTTGTAACGGGCGACTTTGAAGCCCTACATTGCGCGTGCCTCACGCATTTGGCCTGATCTTCTTTCAAGTTGAATTGGCTACAATTATGTATAATAATAAACCTGACCAGTGTTTTGCCGGGACTCTTCTCGATCATTTGCCTCAGTGGTGAGTGAGGTCTTGTTCTGTGCAATGTGTAGGGTAAACTCTGCCGGTTATATTTAGTTGTCAGCCAGGTTGTGAATAGTTAGTTAAATTTTGTTATTGCATCAAAACAGATACAAACTAAAATTAAAGAATGAGTAAACTTATAATTCAGTATATAGTACACAAAAATAGACATAAATATTTATTCCAAAATAAACCCTACATAAACTACAAATTATACTCGTAAATATATGCTTTAGCATTGACATATAAATTCACGTCGTAACCAAGGCAGAAATTACAACTAAGTTACTATCCCTAATAAAAATATGAGTACTTAAGTAAGTACCTAAGTTTTATATAAAAAATAAATATTGTCTAAAACGAAATGGTAATTTCAATTGGAGTGTTTTTTCAGAAAATAGACCCACGAAATTATTTTAACATTCTAACTTTTGGGACGTCGAGGGTCAGCCAGATACCCGCGACTTGGTAATCAATGCCTTTCAGTCACGCGGAGTTTGGCGGCGCGAATAGGGAGGATTCAACATTTTTTATCACGATTGTTAGGGAAAGTGTCTATACGCAATTCGTTTCGAAAAGCTAGTAGGTAGATACCAGGTAGGCAGTCTCCCGGCTTCATCTAGGCAATAGTAGTCTGAAAGGCTAACGTGTATAAACATGCCAAAGCGGTGCGGGCCGCTTTTTCAAATATGTTAGCAAAAATACCTCCAATAAGAGATAAAAATCTATAATTTACTTTCATTAAATTTTACATAGGTACTAGTCTGGGAGAAAAAAAAAACTTTAAATTATACCAGCTGCTTCCCTTCCTAATCATGTTGATAAGCGATGTGGCAAGCAACCCATTACTATTTTGATTCCTTTTTCCACCTTCTCGCCCACCATCACGCTAAAAGTTACCTTTGGGTCTCTATATCGCTTAGAGCCGCAAAATCCTAAATGCTCTATCTGCCCCATTAGGGATAAAGACGTGATAGTGCATGTATATAAGTATAGTGTAGGTAAGTATATATATTAACTTTTGCAATTTTCTAATTGTACTCATGGATTTACACACAGGATTACCTTATTTATCTAAATTTCATGCTACGTCAAGGCGTACGTTTCTTTCGTTAGGAAAACACGATATCTTTTTCTTGTTTTCATAACACAATTTCAGTTTAAGGCGACAGGTATGCAGAAGTGGCACCATCTTTGAAATAAATTCAAACGTAACTAGCATTTTGCTAACCAGATGGCGTTTAAATTATTTTATGAATAACCACTGAAAGAATCATTTGCAGTCTGTTGAGCTTTAGAACACGTTTTGAAGTTCCTGTGAACTTTAAAGCACGTTGTGAAATGAGACCAAATAGGACTTACTCTTAATGAAAACAATTCATAACGCCAATTTACAAAAATCTCCATACCTGGTTTTAAATCGGCACGTAATCTAGTTAATAAACCAATTTATTATTTCTAAACCGTATACCGACTGCCGTAATACTTTCAACGCCTGTCATCTTTACTATCTGATAGTGTCAAAAGTAATCAATATTTTTATGAACAAATGCGAAACATCAAGGTAGTGATCTCGAAGAGAAAATGCAACAAAAATTAATAAGACATATATGAAAAATTCAAAGTTAGTGAACCGAGTTTTAGTTCAGTGCGCTCATCTTTCATTTTAAAGTTTCTCAGCGAGTTTGGAGCTAGTAAAGTAGGATATGAATTTGTGAGCAAGTAAACAACATCCGATCCCCCTCCGCTCCGAAGATGGCGAGTAATCACTGGCTATTATTGATATAGACGAACTTCGAGAATCTTCCGAATATGTAAGGATCTAATACGAGTCTAATGCGGTTTACTTTATAGGTATGTCATCATTTCTATTCCATGCCTCCGGGCGGTGTCTTATTTGCCCAAATAACAATTACCCACTAACTAGTGCAAGAATCATGAGGTATTTGTATGCTTTTTATATTAGTTTCACGGATGCTAGTGCTAGGCTAGTCATAGAAATCCTTCAACTAAATAATTTTTTCGGGGTCCAGTGCTGCCCCCATTTGAAAATAATTATCTCTAGTAAGCCGTATACAACCTTTCAAACTATTTTATGAACTACTGTTTACAGTTTAAAGTGAGAACGTGAAGCTTTTCTTCGCACATTTGCGCAAATGTGTGAAGAAAAATTGAACAATATACTGTTTTTGGGTTGCGAAGGTCAGACGGCGGTCGCTCTGTGAAAAAACAAGTAACCTCGTCAAATCACCTAGGTTTTAGACAGCGGACCCCGGACTCTAAAGCGTTTCCACTAAGGATGCCACCGGGAATACGCTCGGATGATGTTGATAATATATACCTACCTAATAAGATAATAGCTCGTAAGTGTATGTATGATAATATAAAATCTACAATCTGTTTTGAATCGCCAGGTTTTCCAACATCCAAGTCAGTAATCCCGTCTCTATTTACTCATTTTTTACGAACTGCAAGTCAGTTTGAAACTTGAGAAAATGTTATCCAGTGAAGCGATTGAGTCTCGAGACTTAGCGCAGTTCATCTGTATATTTTTCATCGGATCCTCGGGGCGCCCAGCGCGGGCCCGGCCCGCCGCCCAACTGATAACAACTCCAATGAAATACCCGCCCAACTTCTGTGACGGTCTTATCGCCGCAAATTTGTTCTCACTTTGAAATATCGTCTGATTTTTGACATTCGAAAACATGGTTAAAAATAATATTTGAGTTGGCTTTGTAATCATTTGTTGAGGGAAGGCCAGTACAAAAGTTTTGAGACATACAAAATGTAAACAATGTAATACGTGTAGTTAGGAACCGCGTTCATTGGTCAAATTAAAAAGCCCACGCTTCCCGGCTTCCTGTAACACATTTTCGTCGCATTCTACTTTCACAGATTGCAAGAAAGCGAGCGGAAGGATGTTACACATAAAAAAAAAGCAGCACATACTCGTATACGTATACGTGCATACCTAAAAGAGAACGTGAGCTGCTCATTTTTCGTTACTTGAAAATGTAAGTATAATATCACTTGAAACAGTGAAATTAAATCGGTGGTTCTAGTAGTCTTTGTATGCTGTTTATCAAGTATTGTTTTCTCAAGTCTTGTTTAGTTAACTCAAAGTAAAAAATCTAATTCAAAACTTGAAGTTCAGTAATTTGGTATATTTCAAAAGAGCTTTTTATTTAAAAGAAAAATAGTAAAAGAGTCAATTTTAGATTGCAAAATAATATTCCACTCTTTTTCTTCAAAATCTTTTTGCAATGACATGTGAGATTAAATTTGCCATGCTATTTACAATACAAAAATTACAGTGCAAATAGTATGAGGAAATGTGTCAGGCTGTACCAAAAAGCATGATTTCTATATCACACGCTTATTTATAAAACAGAAATAATAAACATTTTTACTAAGGGTGTGCTAAGGGTTAGGAATTAATTGTTTGGGAAATATGTAACTGTCAGTTTTCTACATCAGATATCATTAAATTTATTCGTATTTTACATACCATGTTAGGTAATAAACAGCTTTTAGTTTATTGCGGCAAAAACTACGTTAGACCAACCTTAGAATTTATTTTCTTTTTATCTAAATCCTTTATCTGTTTATACCAATCAATTTTAATTTATTGTTAACGCAGATGGGTTCTTTCAAAATAACTAATATAAAAGTAATCAACGAGTGTGCCTACAAACGGCAAGTTTGCAAACTTTTTCAATTACTCCCCAATTAATCACATTTCGCCAAGTAAATCAATCAATGTTACCAGCAAATATAACGTTTCCATTATAAGGAGAGTAAGGGTTCCCAAAACATTGATTCTACCATTGTAAAGTTTTGTTTATGTACTTTATCCTACTAATAGGCTGTTGGACAACATTTAAAATAAACCAGAATTTGTTGTCATTCTGTCAGATAAGGGCATATAGAAACATATTTCACTTAATTATTATATAAATGGTCTTTGCGAAATATACGATTTTTTTCGATCGATGTGAAGAGTCTTTAAGAAGAGCTCCCAGTCGTTTGGCCTTTAAGCGAGCGGAACATAAATTTTTCCTCCAGCAGTCGTAGTCCCAGTTATCCTGATTATATGTATTAGTATTTATGTATTTATCTGTTTGTTAGTATATATGTATAGTTATTATATGTTTAAAAGTATATTTGTGTATAAGTATATGTGTTTTTGATTATATATATTTTATTTATATTAAGTTTGCTTATTTTTGTGAATTTTATTACGCCAGCCACACATATTTTCTGCTTGGTCTAATGGTTGACCGGGAGAGAATGCCATATAGCATTAGGTCCGCCACTTGTACATTTATTTTATTGTGCAATAAAGATTAAATAAATAATTAAATAAAGAGGTGTGTGTGTGTGTGTGTCTATGTTCTATGACGAAAACGTCATTTGAATGGTGTCTTCTCCGATGACCAAATAACGATGTTACACGCGGGCTACGCCGAGGGTAACAGATGTATATAATGAAAAAAAAAAGACACTGAAAGGTATAAGAAAAACGATTGGAATATATTGTAGACACTATGGGCTATCTCTCTATAGTTCTGACTCCAAAGTTATTACGGAATTTACGATATCTATTTCCTAGCTATGTGTATGTATTCAGAGAGTGTACGGGTGCCTAAGCTATGTGGTTCAGAAGGTAAAGTTCAACACTCGGTAAATAAGTTCTGGTATATTTCTCACAAGTACACACAAGTTACAGTTCTCGATATATGCACAAACAAACAGATCGACACGGAGAGCTATCTACGGATACACGCGAGACTCTGAACAAAGCTGGCAAACGACTAGCGAGCGATCTATGCTACGCGTCGTGGAACGAAATAATCAACGCTTACTTAGCGTATTGTGTCCCTACAATATAAAGGCAAACAGTGTAATGCTTCAAAGTAATCATAGTCGATTTCAATAAATCAGTCTAATTAAAGTACTCAACTTAGTTGGTATTATTTCAGCTCACTTCATTATCATATCATCATTTAGGCGAGGCGATCACCCCCTACAGTAATGCTCTGAGATGCTCCTGAAAACATGCCATCTAAAACAATAGGTACTGAGCGCCAACATAATACCTTACAACATTCAACGGTTCAAACAATCGCAAAATATCACTCAAAACAATAATTTTCACGCAACTGGTAATCGTATCGCCTACATTCTAGCGCCGCGCACGTTGCTCTAAGCTACGCCACAATTATACCCCTTTTAATATTTAACGCGCCGCTATAGGGTATCATTTAAAGTAATAAGGATTTCGCGAGATTACGGGGCAACCCTCCAGAGCATAATTAATGTTATACCTTGAATATTAGCTTTTCAATTAGTCGTCTTTTAGTATCTGAAAATGGCTCTCCAGTTACGGCAAGGAATAAGGGTTAATTCTTTTTCCGCTACACCTTGTACGTCAGGCGATAGAGTTAATTAAAACCGTGTCAGGGAGATTTATACCAGGTACATCTATAAGGGTCTGGCGGCCATAGTCAGCAAACCAATGGATCTCTACTATTCTCATACAATATTATATTATTTATATATATATATCGTATATGTAGTGTATTGTATATACAAAACACAAAAATCAAACACAATAAATATATATATAATACATGATTGAAATGAAAAAAATATATATTATGTAGTATATATTGATGTATTTTTTAATGGTTATAATGTATTTTATGTATATATACTACACTTATACCTACTATGTATATCTTGCAACCCACTTTAAGTCTCTGTATAACCCAAAGGATGACTGGTAGATAGACAACGCTTTTAGCGTTAAGTTCGCCTAATGTTATGTACAATTATTTGTTTAAAGATTAAATATTATTAGCATCATATGATTTTTTTTTAAATTTTATTTCTGATATTTTTAAATTTGTACACAGTCACGGTAACACTGAGACGACGGTCTCACGGTCAGTGCAATTTGAATGAAATATAAGCGAACAAATAAAAAAAGTACGTTTCGCGTTAATTACTGTATGTATAATATAAAATTAAATAATAATACAACGCGATAGTTTAAAAGTATTCAAAATATTTATTATGGCGCCTTCATTTGATATATTTGTTTAATGTAAATAAGGTGATAATTAACACTGCAAACAATAAGGCATTAATTAGCCCTATGAATAACTGTTAAATGTATTAGGTATTATATTTGTAGTCAGTCTAGCTTTTTAAGGAAACTGGACGTGGTTTTTAAAGATAAATAGTTACTCATAAAATAATTTAAATGTTCCATATATTATATAGAATAACATTTAAAGAATTTTTAGGTTAATAAAATTTATGACGGAGTTGTGACCGAAAATGGAATGAATGAAATCCTGTGTGGCCTTTACCTCTAAGGAAGGAAGGAAGCGAAGTATTATTATACATTTGAAAGATAAAAGATTGCGCATTAACAAATTAGTTCTTACAGACAAAAGACTAGCCCTGCCAAACTTTGACAGAGTGCCGCCTTTGTTTTGCAATCGAGTTAAAAAACATCGCAGTAAAGAACAATGGTTTGGATTTAATCATTCGGCTTGCGCGCTGTCGCGACTGTTGGGCGTTCACGAACGATCGACACCGCGAACAGGACTCGAGATGACGCTTGATCGAACACTGCCATTCATAACCACTTTCGGCTTTTATGAATTTATAAGGGTGTGGGACCTCGACCTGACCCGGCGCCGTCAGGGGAGTTCCTAAGAAGATAGGAGGTGGAAATGAAGAACAGAGAGGTTCAACAACAGATCCATTAACTTTATTGTACTGATACACTTTAAAGCACTGATTTCAAAGTTATAAGCAGATGTTATAAATAAGTACTTGGATTTATTATATATATATATATGTATATATAATATATATATATATATATATACTTAATTGAGTATCTTTTGATATAGGTATCTACTCTCACGAAACTATGTTCAATGTATAGGAGTCCAAACAGTTGCTTTTTTTATTATCTGATACCTCAGAGTATCCACTCGGTGATTATTACTTAAATAATTATTAATTTATTAATAAATAATAAGAAAATTATTACTTACATAAAACTTTTAATAAACTTACATCTTATTTCTTCTTCTCCTTCGTCTAAGCGCGTTCCCGGTTTCATCCTCAGCTGTGCTGCATCGGAGCCCGGGGTTCGCGTTCCCGCTTTTTCTTCTCCAAATATAACATGCAAGTCAATGGTCACCCAAGGATGCCAAAGACCTTGCAAAATGGAGAAGAAATTGCCGGAACAGTTATGATTTGGCTATGGTTTTACGACCGGCCTGACGTCATCCCTCCTTGGGAATGCAATTGTAGCACGAGATGTTTGTGCTTAGTCCTTAAGTCGCCTCTTACGACATCCACAGGAAGAGATGGAGTGGTCCTATTCTAACCCGGAACCACACGGGTGAATATACATGTGGTTTGTTTATACCTCAAGTATATTTGCAGTTTTTTTTACTTTTCCAGTTTCGTTAAGAAGTTTCTTCATCTAAATCGGTGTTGGTAGTTAACGTGGCGGATGGACAATGACTTCATATTTAAAAATGGCGCAAAATAAATTTCAAATGAGAACGAACGAATAAAAGCTGAATAAAGGGGTTATTCAGCTTTTATTTTTCCAGAAGTCCAGCGGACTTCTTAATACTAAAGTAAGTAATCATACATTTAGACAATATTGTAAAAATTACATAAACATGATCAAGGGCGGATCCAGGGGTCATGGGGGTCATGACCCCCCCTGGGCCTGGTCCAGGACCTAGGTGGACCATTAATTAAAATTGTTGAACATAATGTTTTTAAATATTTTTTTGTCACAATAAAGATTTTATGTAAGTACCTTCAATGTTTAATGTTTAATTACGTGTATCTATGATTATAAAAATTCTATTATAACTTCTTGTAACTCGATCACGACTTTGTGACCCCCCCCCCCCAGCACCAAAGCTGGATCCGCCCTTGATCACGATATCTCTATCACGACGGCCAGTTAGATAAGCACTTTTCTACGGAAGTTTTAATAAAAGATATTTTATGCATTTCTAAAGCAGCAACGCTTGTTCATTTGATGGACGTAAATCAGCATGATTTAACTGTAGCGTTTAATGCTGAAGAACGATGCCTGATAGAGGTGTCAGTACAAGACGGCGCGATGCGATAACGAGCAAGTTGGTCACGCGAAGCCGCGCTTAGGCTGCGGCCAGACTGCTGCGGCAACACCGGCACCGTACCGACTGAAAGAGCTGACCGAAAGAATAAGCTGTCATTTATAAATTACTTTTATTCTATTATTTTCGCCTTGTAATAAATAAATTTCACGAAAATCATTCAACTCAGAATCTCTATAAATTATGTACTTATAAGTTTAAGTACTCTTGTTTTATCTCTTTTTGAATGGTCGAATTTTAGATCCTTTCTATCGTATTACCTTTAAACTGCCATGCCAATCTGGGACCAAAGAAAAAAAACGTAGAATATACCAGCTGCTTTACGATTTGCGCGGGATAAGGAGCAGCCGACCGAGGGAATGGGCAAGAATCTGAATGATGTTAATAGACGATGCGGCTAGCAACACGACACTACTCAGTATTAGTTTTAATTATTTGAAAAGTTTCTAGTGTATTAGTAGTTAGGTTAAAATTTAGTGTTGTTTTCTGTTGTACTCACTCTCTACCCTGTGTAGTAAATGTTCCTTTTAATTCAAGGTAGACTGGCATAGATCCCAATCTGGGATAAGTCCGGCTTTGTACCTTTTGATGTCTTGATGTTACGTGTAATTTTGTATTTGTTCTTTGTGTACAATAAAATTTTAACAAACAAACATACAAATACTCTCTCTACACTACTATTTTTATTCTATTTTTCAATTTTCACACCCGCCATCACGCTCTTGGTAGTATTTTGGTCTTAAGCCTTAGGCTCTGTCTACCCTGTTAGGAATCTTCATGATGTATCTGTATGTTAACCGTATTTAATTTGAACAAAAAAGTTATTTGTAAGATATTATTTATTTAACTTTATTGCAATACATGTAAATAGCGGACTTAAGGCCAGTGGCCTTTTAAAAATATATTGATTGACATACAATTCACTTGCTTTCCCTTTTATTTGATTTCGATGTTTTTTTTCTAACTCTACAGTCGCATAACGAGTGAACGCCTTTTCAATAACCAACCAATGAGGGACGGTTTTACGAGTGATAAAATGGGATAGATTGTGAACACTGTCAGTGCAGTTCGTTTATTTAACGGTTTGACGTGGTTAAATTATGAACTATTGTAAATTAATACGTTATATTCTAAGCAATTATGGTATAGTTTACAATTTATCGAAATTTTACAATCACGCGCAAGATAGTTTATGAACTATCGGTGTTCACAATTATACGGCGACACACTATATTTAAGAGCAAAGCTGTTGTCGGTATCATAGTATGGAAAGAGACGCACACAATAACTATTTTTTTCTCTATTTCACACACTAGTCACTTTTATAGTCACTAGTGTGCAGGTTTCCTCCCTCACGATGTTTTCATTTACCGAAAGCAAGTGGTGGTAGTTGAAAATTACCGTACATGAGCATAAGTTGCGCCTGAGGATCAAACTCGTGCCTCACAGCCGCACAGCCAGTGCCTAAACCGCTTGGCCACCACCGCTATAATTGGGTAGATGACTGGGTCAAAAAGAAATTATTTGGTACTGTCAAGACAATTAAAAGTCACAAAATAGTGTCTCTTGACATTGATCATATCCATTTTTAACATGATTTTAGATTTATTAATGCAAAAAAACTGATATTAAGAGCGCTATCATACAAATCCCATAATAAAATGTTGTTTTGACGTTTACAAAAAAGCATCTGATTTGACTTGTTGTCATCTAGCAAATTATTAAAATAATATTTAAATTACATAAATTAATAATGTCACGTCCATGACCTACATATTCAGTTCGGTTGATCGCAGCTTTGCAAAAGTCAGGAGCGTGTTACCATTACGCCGTTATGATTACCATAAAATTTTAATTGTCATCGCGTCACATGAAGTGTTGGGGTGTTACTACTTTCATTAGTGGCACAATGTTAATATAACTCGGGAACATTGTTTCCACACATAAACAAACATGCTGTTCTAACTTGTACCGTCATATTTCTTTGTTGTGGAAATATAGCTTGTAATTTGATAACATTCTGTGTTTCTTTACTACTGAATAAAACTTTTATGAAACGTATTACGGTAATACTTGTATAAGGCAGGACATAGTTTTATTTTCTTTGAATTAAAATATCAGTGTTTACGAGTATATGGGTGTAACTTGAGGGTGTACCTCACGAAAATATATTATTTGCTAAAGAGTGATATTTTATGGCGTATGTGTATTTTAATTCCGAAATATTAGCTTATTGTTTAAACTATTAGACAAATTTATAAACCTTATAAATAATAAATAAAACATAATAAAAAAAAAAACAGATAAAGACAATACTTTGACCCAAAGTTGGCCAAAGTAAGTTTAAATATAGGATATTAATTATTAGAAATAATTAACGATACTACCTTGATTTTATAATAAACTAGCAGTCCACCCCGGCTTCAAACTACAAACTAGCAGTCAAACATACAAAAATAGGTACAAATCTTTCCTCTTTATAATATTAGTGTAGATAAACAAACACCTAAAACTAGCTCAAGCTAGGGATTGAACCTATAACCTCCGAAGTGGCGGACTGCGTGGTAACCAATACGCTACGGAGTGGTCTTTTAAAATAACACTTAATCCGCTATTTACTGAAAAACGGAGATCCACCAAAAACATAAATTTTAAAACGGAAATCAAGTTCAATATATGGGGTGGTTGTCGACAAAAGAATTGAGATCTAAATGTCTTGTATTGATCTAAGAACGGATAACATTCTAAAGTAAATTTAAAACACAATTTCTTGTTAATTTCTACTACTACAATAATTGCTATTTAAAAATATAATTTTTTAAATAGTCCAATTATTTATTTATTTAATTTTATTGAGCCAAAAGCTACAATAGGTAGACTTAATGCTAAAGCATTCTCTCCCTGTCAACCTTTAGGAGAAGAGAAACAGATAGAATAGTTGGCGTCTAAAATAGATAGAAACAATCCAGAAATAATAAGTACTTTTAAATGATCATACATAAATATCGTATAAAATAAATATACTATATTTATACATACAACATATTATATACATACATATATACATATATATATTTAAAGATCAGAAAGAAACGATGAATTCTCCTAATTGTTGAAAGATTCAAAAAGTAAATCATGCACTTTTTTCGTGTATAAATGTCTACTAGATATTTGTCTTATGTACCTACACGAAACAAATAACTAACCTATGATCTATTGAACCTCACATTATAACGTAAGCATCTATTTTAATTAATATATTTTCTTGTGAATCTTTTAGCACAACCCGCAAAGGGTTAAACTGGTACCCGAGAAAATCTTTAAGTACATTGTTGCCACTGTACTTTAGCAGTTAATCAAAACATTAGTAATCTGTGTACGGTTTAGACTAAGCAATTTCAACATATAAGGTTATTGTACTACTGAAAGTACCAACACCAATATCTTTAATCGCGTCATCATATTAAACGACAAGCGAAGGGAATCACACGTACCGCCTAACTGTCTTACGTTAACGCAGCTTACTATGTTGCTGTTTGTAAGGGCTGACAACCTAGGGTTTTAACCCAATGAGGCAAATGACCTAAATAAGGCAAATGACCGGTGGAGTAGGATATTTTATGAATTGTGTAAATAAACAAATAAAAAAAAAAAAAGTCACCGTGGTCAAACACTGGTCGAGTTTGTTATAATTAAATTAAATAGCCTTTCGACTTGAGAAGAAAAATCCCATTAACCTGATTTAGATAGAGCTCTATATCAGTTTTGTCTAGCCATGGACCACTTACTGTTTAGAGATAGAAACAGTAAATGAAAATTAATAAAAACTTGTTCTATCTATAAATATTACAAACCATTGTCCAAAGTTAACAATGTTTTAATTTTCGAAGAAAATTTAACATAAATATATTTAAATGCGGTTTTTGTGATCGCATTCTCTTTACTAACTTCTTAAGTTCAGTGCTACACAAAGCCTCAAGGCACGAGCATCCAACCAATTGTTTTTATATTAAAGCAATAAGAAGTCCTACTCACGCAGATATATCAATGAAATCGAATAAAATAAAATAAAGTTTTTTTTTAATGGCTTTCCACTATGGGTGCTTCCCAGTGGTCTCCGCGGACCACAAGTGGTCCCTGGTCCCGTTGGTTAAGATCCACTGATCTATACCTAACAATGTTACCTCAGTAATCCTTAAGCTGTAAATAGTGTCAATTACTTGCTCTCTATACATTGGTACTCTTCTTACATTATAAACTCGATAGGCTCGAACGCTAGCCAGCTTCAAATCACAAGTCAAATACACTTCCTTTCTTCTTTGTAAGTCACTGTTTTCCTTTCGCATCTTGTTTAGGTTCTTACTTTCTTTCGTGTACGCTACCTTATTTATATTATATGTATATGTAAATATATATATATATATGTAAATATATATATATGTAAATATTTTTATATGTATCTATAATATTTTATTTGTATATCTCGTTTGAAATATTGCACCTTACCTGTAACATATCTAAATTTCTTTTATATCCATACTACTGGAAGAGATTGCTCTGCGATAAGGCCGCCTTTTGTATTCTAACATTTATCTCTATTATTTTTGTTAAATTGTCTGCAATAAAGAGTAAAATAAATTCATAAATAAACTCTTTCGGCTAACTTCAAATCCCATATACTTCTATAAAATAATATTAAATCATTTATTTCAGCCAACGAATTGAACATTTACATTATAGGCCCATATTTATAATACCTTATTGACTAACATACATATAATATAAAACTTTCACTACTTTGTACGTATATGAAAATATATATGAAAAGGTAAACAAAACTTGGCTGACAACCCTAGGTATGGGACCGTTTTATAACCACTTTGCAACCACGCGGGCCCGCGGCGCCCTTTACGAAGCCGTCAAAAGATATAGCCGCTATAAGCCTGCTATAGAGCCGCGCCGGCTGAATACGAATACCCTGCGAATGTACCGTTTACGCGGACACCACCCTGCTTTTTAATATCGACTGCGACTGCTTTATGGCAAAATGAGTGGCTTCATATTGGTTTTGCTACTTGTCTAGTAAAGGGGCGACCAATAGACGGATGTCCATCTTAGAATCAAGAATCAAATAATGTATTCAGTATTAAGGCCTTCGCAGGCCCGACACGTTTAACTCGGCAGGTAGGTTTTACACGTCAATAATTTAAGTGTACATAACGTGTAATGTTATTTTTTTTAAAAAAGCTACCGATAATAAGATGCCGACCAACTAGCGTTTCGCAACGACCACCGATGAAGAAACGTCGAAATGAAACTTATTTACACAGTATTGGCCGCCTACGCGCCTAAAGAGCTTTGTCAGTTTACAAAGATATTAAGCTAATACGATGTTATCACAATAAAACATGTAAAGCTTGCAAACGAGTGCCAAATCCAATTTACAGAAATAATTAGGCTCTGCTAAATGATGGCTAAATCCTCTGACTGCTCTGGCTAAGATATATTACCTTGAGCACTCAGAGGATTTGGCTTACATTCTCCCCGCTGACCAGACAGGTTGGAGAGGTCTCATTGATGTTTTTAAGCTTTGTTTAGCTTGTTTTTCCTAAGTCGCCTTCTACGACATCAACGGTTACACTTGGAGTGGTCCCGTTCTACTCTGCCGGAAACCACACGGCGATGTGCAACATGATTCTGATCAAATAATCAATTTCTAGCTATGTTGTGCCGAGGGGCCACCACACAGCGCCACGTTCCGGGCACGCGCGCGAATTAACCGCAAAGAGTTGTTCTGATAAATTAAGCTGGAAAGTGGACACTAATAAAAGGACAAAAACCCATCTGGTCTCATAATGAAGACTTAAAATAACTATTTAATGAAAAATATTTTTTGACTTTCCATACAAATTTGGATCAGCTGATTTCTATATATATTCCTTGGGGAAAGTTGTTCAGTATCATGCACTGATTCCACCCTTAAAATAGTTTCAGTATATTTTGTTGGACCCTGTATATAGTAAGTGAAAAGACCCCGTCTTTCACTGAAATATCGACACACACAATATATCGTGATACCTGATACCTACTAGCTACCATCCTACCCCATGTTCAAGCGGTAAAAAGAATAAAAGGAGTAGTCGATCGCATGATCTATTCCACGCAATTAATCGTTTGACTGGCTACCTTATCTGGCGAACCAGTCCATCTTAATACGCTACCGACCCCCGTTATTTCAGAAATGGGTCAGTTCGTCCTTATTAACGCTTATTGTGCTTGTTAGGGGCCTTATTGATTATTGATCGGTTCTCATTGCCGTTTTTCGTGTGTCGTGTTAGAAGCACGTATGTTCGGTTTACGACCGACGTACGCTTGATACAGGCTTCAACTCGAGCACTTCTACTTATCTTTCATAATCTCATCTTTACATGTCATGCATACTTCTCCCAATAACAATATTTTGAGAATATCTCTTGGGCTCCACTTGTAACACTTCATCGGGCTGAAGTTTACAATATTTGAAAAGATTTTATTGTAGAACAAACGCTGATAGAAAACCGCGTAAATAAATTTTTTAATGTTTTTTGAAGTAGTTAACAGACATACAAAGAAATGTGGAAAAAGAACATTGTTGTAATAATATGAAAAGTTGTAAAAGTTTCTTTCTACAGTACCTATATAAATACAGTAGACATTAAAAAGTTGTTAGGGCAAATACAACGATATTTAATTGATATAGCACAAGCCATAGTAACAAATCGATTGACTATCAAATATGCACCAAAAACATATATACTTACAACGTGTATTTGACATACCTTTGCGTAATAAATCGAACTACGAGCTACGAGTATACTATATTCTGATTTTTTATTCCGTAGAATTCTGACATTTCAAAAGTGTTGCAACTAAAAAAACTCTCTAGCTAAAAAGGGAATCCATTAAAAGGCAATAAAAATTAAATTCGGAATAAATTTTTATGTTTTACCTTGAAAAAGATAAATTTTAAACTTTCTGGTATATTTAAAATGTATTGACATTTTTTAATACTGAATTATCAAAGTTATAATTTTAAGTTAGCAGGTTATTTTACTTTAGCCGGCATCGCTCCCTACTAATTCATGTATAATAAACCTTTTCAAAGCATTTGAAAAATATTTTTTCGTAAAAAAATTAACTACTAATTTAAATAAAACTAAATTCGTATTTTTTTTATTGGCTGCGGTAGCAAGCTAGTAGAATTTATTTAAAATCTAATATTAAATAAATATAGTCGTAATGAAAAGGGACGTAAATATCGCTCGCCGTAAATCTCCTTTTGATTTGGAGCGTGCGAAATGGTTACATTCACTAACAAATAAAATGAACAGACTTCGATGTTCAGACTTTTATTGAAACCTGGAATTTAATAAAAATATGTGCCCGGCGAAAAAGGTTTGTAATCTCTGACATGTCAAAATTTTCAGCTGTCAAAATTCTACGGAATAAAAAATCTGACTTTAGGTCACTATAGTATAGTATATATATGTACCTATATGATATGCGGCGGACGACTGTGAGTGGTACTGTCAGTTTCATGTTATCAAAAATAATACTCAGCGGCCGAATGTAGGTATGCTTTGTTAACAACGATTAAAGGACATTGATAATTTTAAACAAAAAAACTGACTTCATTACACTAAAACTCACTTTCTGAATGCAAATACTCGATTTATTGACATTTAAAACATTAATATCACTATATATGTATGTATGTATAGAATATTTGAGGAGTTCCCTCGATTTCTCAAGGATCCCATCATCATATCTGCACCTGGTGATAATGGAACCAACTTGTATGTAAACACTTTCAAACAAAAAAAGAATTTTCTAAGTCGGTTCGTAGAAGTTATCGGGGAACATATATAAAAAAAAAACATATATACTCGTACAGTCGAACTGAGAAGCTCCTGCTTTTTTGAAGTCGCTTAAGGCTGGAACTGATATGGATAATCTAAGTTTTGCTCCCGCTTCCACGCACATAAATTTACTCTAGCCGAAGCGAGACAGCGAGACCATGCGGGGTAAAAAGATCATGGTAGGTCAATGAGGCTGCTTTTGGTTTTGAGGATTTTTTCATTTTAAAAAAAATATTTAAGAGTTATTTAAAAAGTAAGACATATTATGACTGCTTGATGTTTAATACAATTATAATCCAAAGTTACAAGGGCTAATTTATTGTATTTCTTGAATACTTTCCGTTTTAGTATAATTCTGAGGTGATTTAGAGTCAACTTCGCAATTTTTTTCTATAGAAAAAATTTCAAGCAGTCGTGTTTTCTAAACATACTCGTATTATGTATAGAGTTAGTCCTGAACTTTGCTGTGTTTTCATTTCAAATTGAGCATATCGTTAATATTGATAATATTTAAGATCGCTCTAAGAACTTTAAGGTAGTACGGGGTCTTAAAAAGAGTTTTATTTTTTACCTAATGGATTATCTACCAGTTTGACTTTGGGACTTGTCGAGAAATTGGTAGAAGCGGTGCAAGTCTAGCAAGCCAGTACACGTTCCACTTAATACAATACATTTATTTTATTTATTTATATTTATTTATTTTATTTTATCGTAATACTAAAATAAAACATAACTAAAAACAAAATTATACAAATGCTGGTCCGTGCTTAGAGCCGGAAGACCCAAAATGCTCTGTCTAACCCATTGGGGACAAAGACATGATAGTCCTTGCAGGCATGCATACAAATAGCTATATATTACAGCAATTTGTAATACTTCAACTCATTATTAGTAATCCTTTTGCGCATTATTTGTAATCCTTCTGCGCTTTATTTGTAATACTTTTGCGCATTATTTGTAATGCTTTTGCGTAATATTTGTAATCCTTTTGCGCATTATTTGTAAGCCTTCTGCGCATTATTAGTAATCCTTTTGCGCATTATTTGTAATCCTTTTGCGAATTATTTGTGATCCTTGTGCGCATTATTTGTAATCCTTTTGCGCATTATTTTTAATCCTTCAGCGTCCAGTTATATGAGTAACTTACCGATTATAAATAATACCATAAAAAAAGTTTTCGTAATAAAAAAGTGCCGATCCTTTTTCCTCTACCTATTAATTACGAATAGTTACTTAATTGCGGAGTTTGCTTATTAATAGCATTCAGTAGAAGCACCATTCAGATAGCAGGACGCCTTGTCATAGATAACAGCGACGCACGTAAACTAACCAGTTAATTGCTAACGATAAATGGTAATCGCCCGCTTAAGGCATAAGCGGTAGCGAAGCGTATGTTCTGTAAAAACAAGATAATATTTGTTTCAGTGCGCTAGTTTTTAAAGTAAAGTATATGATAGTAATAACATTCACAAAAATATTTGGTGAAATATGATATGTAAAAAAATTCGACCTCCCTATACCACCCTATACTACTTAAGATACTAAATTTGATCAGCTGATTGCTAATATTCAGCAAAATACATGTCTAGGCTGTTACACAGCATACTAACTAATATTAAAATATTTTATAAATATAGACTCTGCTTTAGGAGTCAACATTTAAGATTGTTTGAATTCATAATTCAATGTACCAAACTGTCAACAAGTAAATCAAAAGTAATTTAGAAATGCGTCAGTTCAAAATACCTTTAGTAAACTATCAAAATGACTCAACAAATTAGTTTTCAACGAAAAAAATGTAACTCCGAAAATTTTCACTTAATTTAGGTCCCATTATTATTTTGAGGCCACTGCCTTATATTAATCACACCAATTTATTTAAGATTTCGTTAAAATCTTTATCTGTTCACGTCATGGCTCGAAGCGAAAATATAGTGGCGACGAGCCGACGACAGAGTTCAATGCATAAAATTTTAAAAGTAAATAATTCGTTATTCATCTTATGAATACGCGAAGCCTGCGAATTTAAGAAATATGCTGAACATTTATATATAGTGATCAGTCTATACTTACAACATGTTTCAAAACATTTGCGTGAAATAAAAGCACGAATTATGAATAAGGCCTCGTCCTCCAAAAGAAACGGGCAAGTATGTATTTTTTTTAAATGATTATCTTGTTTTAGAAAAGCATACTTATTCAGTCCTATTTTTAAAGTCTTAGACACAAGTTGTATCTGCAGTTCTATTTTTGAAAATAGGACTGAATGACTATGCTCTTAAAAATAAGAGAATCATTAAAAAAAAATACCTGCGTACGCGTTTCTTTTGCAAGGTCTTTTTGGTTTTATTTCGCTTGACTCGCTAGCCGCTCGTTGCTTGCACCCCGTCCATCGTCACCCTCACGGCACGCGATACAACTATTTTTCAGCTTCTCCCGACGTCTATTTACAACTAGGGGCCTTTAATTTTGATAAAAAGGAAAACAGTATTAGGGCCAGTAAGGCATCACAATTTAAGGGCTCAGACAAAACAGCCGGAGCCACGTATAGCTATAATCCTAGCTTGCAGCAGACATTCTAGTTAGTCTGTGTAATTAATCATACGGTTAATTGTTGATTAAGTTAAGGCGAAGGGCATGGGTGTTCGGATGTTTGTCATTCAATTACGTAACAACAGATCTACGGATTGAAGGAATTTTGGCATATATACAGCGTATTACCTAGACGATAAGATCATATATCATATATTAAGATCATATAAGATCATCCTGCAAAAATGTGAGGTTCCCGTGGGACTGACAAATAATTGCTTCTTTAACCACGAGGGCGTTAGCGATGGCTAGTCAGTTATACAGGATGATTTTTTACCTCGTACCTATATTCAAGGAAAGTAGCCGCTACATGACGGTGGCTGGGCGGCTGGTACCCATTATTTTTACGGTCGGCTACGGCATCTCATCGAGATCGCGCTACGGCCACGTTACTTGGAGCGTGTACGCTGCTGCGACCTTTGTTATATGCCAAAATTTCGTAATACAAGTTTAAACTTACTTATGGGCTAGCGTAATCTGTGCGATATTTATTATTTATAACGAGATTAGTAATTATGCGAACAATTTAAAGATTGTATTTACTTTTAAATAAGATATTAAGGCGAGGTGGGTTCAGAGCCCACAACACTGTGCGTGTTTTCGAAAAATCACTGTAATTTAACTATTACAGTTAATTTCTCAAAAAATTACATAAGAATTTTAATAGTCTCCTTACCCTAGACAAAATCCGAGTTTCCCATACAAACGTAGTCTACGTTTTATTTTGAAACGACATGTCAGATTTCGATAAAAAATGGGAACTTTAAAGAAATTGCATATAACTACAGTTATAATTGGTTTTCAAAGTCAAAATATGAAATTGAAAAAAAATATAGTGTATTATATCATTTTCGAACATCAGTATGGAAAAGATTTACACCCTTATAATTTTTTTCAAGTTCATATTTTGACTGTGAAAACCAATTATAGCCCTAGATATATGCCATTTCTTAATCAAAATAAAACGTAGACTACGTTTGTATGGGAAAGTCTAGGGTAAGGGGATTCTGAAGGCTTTTCTACATACACCCACAATAGCCAAAACGCGATTCAGCATTTTTGGCTAGATAGAAAAAAATCACAAACATACCTCAAATTTGCCTAAATTTACCTTTAAAAAAGATATTACTACTTTATACAATCACCTTTTTACATGAAAACTTTACCAAAAAATGTAAAATCTAAATTACTAGTTCATTATGCTACACAAAAAAATATAAATATTATACAAAAAAATAATAAATAAAACACAGTGAAATATTCGTCGAGTGCGAACAAAGGCCCGGACTCAAGCTCGACGATATTTCACTGTATTTTTTTTTGTATAATATTTATATTTTTTTGCTACTTTTAACGTATGCTTCCCAGTGGGATTTGAACCCACGACCTCCGGATCACATAGCAAACGCCTTGACCACTGGACCACGGAGGCAGTCCTAGCATTGTGCACGAGAATTATTCTACATTGGAATGATAAAGAGCGGGACTCGCCAGATACAGGTTTATAAAACTTTATTGACGAGCCCCTGCTAGCTGTGTTAAATTTGCAAAAAAAAAAAACATATTTTTTATTATTTATTTATACATTTCAACGATCGTAAGCAATGTACGCAGTCGCTGTTGAAATACTGAAAACGTGGTCTCCGCTCTACCAAGCATTTTCTCCCACTCTAATGATCGGCGTTTATTCGCCGCTGTATGCTTGCCAGCCGTTATAAATATCGGTGGGCCATGCTAATTGTATATTCTATATAGACTATTGTCTATAGTAGAATATACGTGCTATAATACTACATAAGTATAATATAATAAGTGATATAATCTTTGGAAGTAGAGTGTAACAATGGTTTAGGGATAACTTACTTATAATCGTCTACATACATATATACACTATCATGTCTTTGTCCCTAATGGGCAGTTAGAGCATTTTGGGTCTTGCGGCTCTAAGCAGAAAGAGCCCAGGTCTGCAAGACCCAGAGGCCACTTTTAGCGTGATGGGTGGGCGTGGGTGGTAAGGAATAAAAATAGTGATACCGCATCGCCTATTAACTGATTCGTATTTTCGCCCATTCCCTCAATTGGCTTTTACGATCTGTGCAAGAAGAGAATCAGCTGGTACATTCTAAGTTTCTTTTTTCTCCCAGACCAGCAAGGAAGGTAATCGTATAATATGTATCGCATGTAGTCTTTTAAACTGATAAAAAAAACATGGGATTGCGCGGTTTTGTTTTTTATATGATGTTTGCTACAGGCACGAAAATACTCGACACAGAGGAGTTATCTTCATTCAATTAATTGAAACAGAATTACGAAATCCATGAAATAATTCTTGAGGGGCTCGTCCATGATTCAACAACATTTTCAGTAAACTTTCGAAACTAAAAAATAGTGGAGAGGTGGTGGCTAGGTTGAAGTCTAAAGTTTTATAATTTAAGCCAATTCGTCGACTCGATAAGAAGAAGTGGAGGTCGGTTGTTTTTTCATACTGTCATATGAAATGTAACAGCCATCAAACATATTTTTTTAATTAAAATCTTTTTGATATGTCTTGAGGTCTAGTCTAACCACCTTTGATGTTGTAGCAAGTAAATTTATACCAATGAAACGGGAAAATACTGACATATAATGTTTTCCCATCAAATATATTTTGAACATTCATAAATAGAAGAAAACATTTCAAGTGACGCAATAAAGGCTCTGAAATCCCGCGTTTAAATAAGCCAACTTCAAAGGTAGTATAATGTATATTGGTTTGTATTGGACGGAAAACATTCGTTTCGCGTTCATGTTGTACTTTGTGACGTAACAGAGTGTTCGGAAGGCAATGTTTTTAAAGCCGCCATTTCAGGTGATGGAGAAGTGATAGGTGCTTCATCTAATCTCGAGCGGGTCCAATCTTGCCTTAAATCGAATCTTCGTGATTGCGTCAGGTTATATATAGGGAAATTTTATCGCAGACGGTGTTACACGAACGGCTGATGGCAGCGAAAAATGTACATTTGAAACAATGGCAACATCGAAATATAATTCTCTAGAAATCTAACGCTCCTACATTCACCGCTTCCCTTCTGATTCCATTTACACAAACAAACGAACAGCAATTACAACGAAACCTCCGAACGCACACATAGACAAAGATGCATGCGATTGTTTGCGACAAGGTCACGCGTCGTCGTCGGTCGGGTGGCAACGAGTGGTGAGGTACAACGCGCGGATGGTACCTATTATACAGTACGCTACGCTAAAATAAATAACCTTGTTTACGTGTTACTTTGTTTTTGAATAACTAATTTTCATGTCTGTATGGCTTCTACACCACTTCACGGCACATGACGGCATTTTTAATGAATCGATTATCGCAAAAACACAGCAATATTCTCAAAGGAAACTTCTTGCGACGCAACCGCACGACTCGAGTGTCACGGCAAACTGTCGCGCCGCGCTGTTCATATTTTAAGCCCCGCCCACCGCGGTACATATCGCATGGAATGATTTTTCGGGATTAGTTACGATTCTAGAGAATTATTGTTCGTAGAATGGCAGCAAGCAGACGGCTACATGAGAGTTCACTTTATTACTTCGTTTGCTGTAGACTTTAATTAATTAGTGTAAGTGCCGGTGAGTCTCGGGAGATTGGTCATTAATTAAACGGCTCTTTGGCTATCGATCTCGGAGCAAACAATACACTTTATTACTTTTATTACCCATTTCATTCGCTGTCTGAGCCGGTGCTGCGGTCGCTTTTTACTATTAATGAGAGCTCCAGTGGCGACTTGTAGGGAAACTGAGCTTCCTTACTGCAGTCGTTGTGATTTATGCTCCTGGAAAATTGCCTTTTTCAAATTGTCCTAGGTATTGGGTTGAGTTAGCCCTAAAGTAAGTTCGAGACTTGTGTTTTGGGATACTAACTCAACGATACTATATTTTATTATAAATACATATACCATAGAGGTAGATAAACATCCAAGACCCAGGTCTATATCAAAAAGATCATTTTCCATCGTAACCTGACCGGGGATCGACCCCGGGGCCTTCAGTGTGACAGCCTGATGGTGAATATAGTGGAGATGCACCTACTTATGCTTAGACCACACTCAACGGAAATCTACCCATACGTGTTAACCTTGTTGAGTCGAAATGGCTCCAGTAAATTATTAATTTCAAATGATCTTTGACAGGTCAGTTATGTGTTAACATAACTAAGTAACGCACAGAAGAGCGGTAGAAAAACCAAAGGATTTTTAATATACTCTACGAGCGTGTGAGGATCGGCCCCTAAATCCGCTAGATGACGTCGAGAAAAAGTCAAATCAGACACTTTTTTCTAAACGTCAAAGCAAACATTTTCTATGGAATTTGTATGAAATACAAAACCGTGACTTCATAGATTTTTCGAGTCAAATAGCGCTCTTAATATCAGTTTTTCTGCATTAATAAATCTAAAATAAAGTTGAAATTAGCTTATATTCTCTTATCAGTACCAAATAATTTATTTTTGACCCAGTCATTTACCCAATTACGAGCACCGCTGACACAAGCGCATTTTTATTAAATAAATTTAAAAGATTTAAACAAATAAATTAAATAAATACGTACGGACAAATAACACAGATTGAGCTAGCCCTAAAATAAGTTCGAGACTTGTGTTATGAAATACAACGATACTATATTTTATAATAAATACATATATTGATAATCATCCAAGACCCTGGTTTATTTAAATAAACGGGCAAGTGCGAGTCGGACTCGTACATGAAGGGTTCCGTACCACCGTACAATGTTTTAAAACGCAGAAAAAGCACGTTTTTTGTATGACACCCCCTTTAATTTTTAACTTTTTTTTATTTTTAGTATTCGTTCTTATAGCGGCCATAGCAATACATAATCGGTGAAAATTTGAAGTGTCTAGCTATTACGGTTCAAGAGATAGAGCCCTATGACAGACGGACAGACAGACGGACAGACGGACAGACAGACGGACAGACGGACAGACAGCGGAGTCTCAGTAATAGGGTCCCGTTTGCACCCTTTGGATACCGAACCCTAAAAAGATCATTTTCCATCTTGACCTGACCGGGGATCGAATCCGGGACTACCAGTGTGACAGCCTGGCATGATGACCACTCGCACAGAGGTCGTCAATTTGATTAATACTTATTATCGTTACGAAAAAAGATTTTTATAATCCCTTTAGATTTAATTGTGAGTAATGAAAAGCAAAGTAATTTAATCAATAAAAGACTGGACGTTTGTCGAATTGCTAAAAGGCCAACTCGACCTATAAGCGACGGACGCAAAATTAATTTTATTTCATTTTAATTTCCATCATTGAGATTAAATATTCATTGGGCCATTAAAACGGCCATTAGGCAAAACCGCCAGTGTTCATGATTCTTGGTTGAAGTTAAAAAAATGTGGTAAAAACCTCACTCTGTTTTGACTTTTTACAAAGTAAATACACTGGTAACGTGATGCTGATGACTACATAAGTATTTGAAAATAATATATTACTCAACAACTAAGTCTGCGATTTCTCATCTAAAAGTTATAATTATTTATACTTTTTCAAAACTAAAAACCGACTTCGATACCAGAAAAGCTAAATATTCAAACATTTGCATACTTATACGAGATGTTTATTCTAGTTATATTCGTTTTCAAAACAAACCACACAGCTGATTTTAATAAAATTCTATAGAACCACTTGGCGAATTGGACCTAAAAAAATCATTTTCCTGTCAGTCAAATCCATTGATGAACGCGGCCGGCCCTTAAAGAAACACGCGTTTCGCTCTTTGGCCAAATCAATCAACTCTCTTATTAATGTATGATTCTTTTATACTATTTATTTATTAATTTATATAAAAAGGTCCGCTTTCAGTGTTACATATACAGCATTCGATTAAGAAATAAACATATCCATAAAAGTTTTATATGTAGACACTAATAAATCTAGATATTGCATAAGCATATTTACTCTACTGTTTAAACTGTGACCAGCTATAGCCCGCGTGCCCATTTTTACGAGATAAAAAGTATCTTATGTATCAATCCAAGTAATAAGCAATCTTTATTAAAAATTACATTTCCAATCCGTCCAGCCGCTAAGGCCGTACCTGAATTTTCCGGGGTCCAGTGCTGCCCCCATTTAAAATAAATCATTTCAAAGAAAACGGAGACATTATTTAAAATTTCGCTACTATCAAATCCTAGATAACCTTTCAAAGTATTTTATGAACTCACTGTTTACAGTTTATAATGAGAACGTTAAGCTTTACTATGCACATTTGCCAAAAGTGGCCGATTTTCGCAAATGTGCGTAGTAAAGCTTAACGTTCTCACTTTAAACTGTAAACAGTAGTTCATAAAATACTTTGAAGGGTTATCTAGGATTTGATAGTAGCAAAATTTTAAATAATGTCTCGGTTTTCTTTGAAATGATTTATTTTAAATGGGGGCAGCACTGGACCCCGAAAAATTCAGGTACGGCCTTAAGGCTTGAAAGTGGAACAAACGTTCATAAAACAATCAATAATGCCGTACATACATCACTCCATAAAAACCTTCGCATTTATAACTTGCACGCGGGACTTGAACTCGCGACCTTGGTCTAAATACGACCATGCTCTAACCACTGAGCTATCACGTGTTCAACCCCACACGCAAAAACTATCCATTATTTGACATTCCTGTAACACGCATTAGGCTTGTGTCACCTTAACTTATACTCACTATTACAAGTGAGGTATCTGATTAATACTCGTATATTAAGATTTATATATTATTTAATATAATCTATTATGCAAATTAAACCTTAGATACTAGGGTTTAGTGATCTCGGCATACATTCACAACTTCTTATTTTTCTCAGTAGACGTCCCAAATAGAGTTACTCTGCCTTTTGAAATGAAATCTGCCTTTGGTCGTCCTCTGATGAGCCAATTATTCATTTAGTTTTATGAGAAAAGCTTTCGTGTAAAGTTATAAATTGTGCTGCTACGTGCACCTTTATATTTTCATAGCGAAATTGTAGCCCTGTGTCTACATTAGAGGGATATTCGTACTTTTTACGGTAGTGTCATTCGCGGATTTCATGGAAACAACAGTCGTGAATACCTTTATGGCGTAAGCCAGGTCAGAGTTTTTTTACTGCTCAACATAACTGTTAAGTGGATTAGTCGACCGCCTAGTTTTACGTTTCTGTCTGAAAATATATAAACATAAGGTATATTACTATGTCATGGACAGATGTATGAAGTTATTGTTTTTTTATGGTGATGGTAATTTTCAACTTTTAACGTTGTAGTATTTTGAGTTCTTAAAAGTTGAAAACCGGTCAAGTGCGAGTAAGACGTACATGAAGGGCATCGTTACCTAAATGGTGCCAACGAGACCCTATTACTGAGACTCCGCTGTCTGTCCGTCTGTCCGGTGTCTTTAACCTTAATAGCCACTCACTTGAAATTTTCCCCGATTATGTATTACTGTCGCCGCTATAACAACAAATACTAAAAATTAATAGGGTCGTCATACAAGAAACGTGTTTTTTTAAACGTTAATATAACACATTTCACGGAGGTACGGAATTCTTCATGTACGAGTCCGATTCGCACTTGACCAGCTTATTTCCACCCTCACGCTTAAAGTGGCCTTTGGTTCTTACGTCTCTAGGCAGCCTGTTTACCGCGTTTGGGATAAAAACATGACAGTGTATCTGTATTAGCAAGTCTTTCCGTGGATGTCGTAGAAGGTGTCTTAGAAAACACAAGCTAAACAAAGCTAATCAATAAGACGTTTCCAACGCGTCTGGCCAGCGTGGAGAGTGTAGGCCAAATCCTCTGATTGTTCTGGCTGTTATATGGCTTTGGTAGTACAGAAAGGGTCGTTCTCCTGCAGTGGAGACTAAAAAAGACCTGATGATGTTGATGATTTATCTGTATTAGCACCTAAAACACTTTTGAGAAAAAAGACTATGAATGAATGAGAATGACTGTTAACTTCAAATGCAGGTTTACCTTCAATAAAAACTTCCTCACATTTTTAAATGATTTCTTCCGCACATATAAAGGTTGAGGGAGCTTGAGAGGATATTTTACGTTTGAGAGCAGGCGAGTTCTTAAAACGATTACTGTATAAATAGGCCTCCAGAGGAGGCCGTGTTTTTCTTTCGTTGAATTTTAAGTGCCGTCGAGTTTACTTCAATTTCAGGCTGAATAAAGTCGCATATAATTCACTTTGAAATCATCAGAACTTAATTACAATAAACGTACTTTTGAAAGTTTAACATAAATAGTTAGGCGGACCAATACCTAACATGTAGATAGACAAAGTAGAAAAGTAACTTAGTTTTATAACTTGATGTAACTATTATTTATTTATGACGACTTCTGTGGTCTAGTGGTCATCAGGCTGTCGTGCCGGAGGTTCTGGGTGTCATTCCCGGTCCGATCAAGATGGAAAATGATCTTTTTAGATTGACCTGGGTCTTTGATATAAATCTATATGTGTATTTCTTATAAAATTTTGTATTTGTTGTGTAAGTATCCCGTAAGTCTCGGAACTTACTTTAGGGCTAGCTTAATATATGTGAGGCGTCCGTATATATTTTATTTGTATTTTTTATTTAAATGTATTTATATATGCGAACGGCTAGCACCCTGTATGCGATCGGTTCTCACAGTCAAATTATGTACATGAAAGAGAATATAGTGAGTGTATCATGTCATATTTGACCATCAATATGAAAAACTTCTACACTCTTTATTTATATTTTCTTTCATGTTCATATTTTGATTGTCAAAAACTAGTTATGTGCCTGGATATATTTATATATATATATATATATATGTCGCAGGTGAATGTTATAATCCGCTAATTCACTAAACCTCTAGCTGTTTGGCATTACAGCTCGGTTTTGTAAAACAGCGTTAGATAACTGACACCTTATACGCAGAATGGCATAAACAATTTGTATTCATCAATGCCGCGGCGGAAGACGTAAGATTGTAGATTTAGTTCGGAATTCTTCACAGCATTCCGAGAGTAAGCTGTTTTCATCGAGAGATATCGGAGACATCGTATATGATTTTGGACTGCAAATGGTTAGGAAAAATAAAGCAGATCTTCAGCTTGGTTCCCATATAGTTATTTCGACGCCCGCCTTCCGGTAAGATGGAGAATTTACGTGGATCATATTAAGGCCGAGAGAAACCGCTACGCCGCCACTTTTCTGTATCCACTTGCATCGAACTTTGTATTATTCTTTATTGGTGTTCTATGATGTTGAAGACTAGAATACATAGTAAAAAGTTAAATTGAGGTTTTATTTTAATGCCCCGTCATTAATTTGTTTGTTTATAACATGCTTGCAAATAACTTATTCTGCGGTTTGAAAGTGGTTAGCTGGTTTTTTAAACGTGACACATTGTCAATCCAGCTGATCGATATTCAGCTGTTTAACAAAACCGAGCTGTAATGACAAACACCTAGATAGAGGTTTAGTGAATTAGCGGTTTATACCATCCGACTGCGACATATATATAGGCACATAACTAGTATAAAATTGCATATATAGTACATACTCGTATGCAATTTTTTTGAAATCACAAAATACTCTCGAATGACATGCCAGATTCATTTCAAAATAAAATAATAAGCTGGACTAAGTTGAAAGTCTAGAGTAGAGGGAATCTTGACTGATCCTAATTGTATCCTATTTTACATAAATGAATATTGTCCAAGCATTACGTTCCTAAACCGTCTCTAATTAACGGCGGGAACTTTACATAAGCAAACCACAATAACAATAATTGAAACAGTTACACGTAGGCACTTTATAGAGGCTTTGGGTAGTAGGGATCGGCGGTGGGCTAATCTCTCCGAATAATCCGAGCCAATGAGACGTGCGGGAGAGCCTTTCGTTAAGTCGAATCGAGTGATCGATACTACCTGTTTACTTCACCGATCATATGAGAGTAGAGCTGAATCCCGATTCTTGCGAGTTGATTAATGATTTCCAGTTTTATTGGAATCGTTTTTATTCATCATCATCATCTTTCTTGCCTTTTACCTATATGTAAGCCTGTATGTTAACGCTCTCCACTTCCTTCTATCATTAGCCATATTTGCATTAGCCTCCCGTTCCTTCATATCTGTCCTCACACATATTTTCCACGTACCTCTTGGCATTCTATTTCCTTGCTAGTGCATGTTATTGCTTTCGAAACATATTTCATCTGTCATTAGGTCTTCGCAGGCACTTTCACACGTCAATAATTTTATTGTACATTAAGTGTAATGTTTATTTATATATAAATTATTATTTTTATTTTAAGAGGAGACTTAAGGACTAAGCACAAACATCTCGTGCTACAATTGCATTCCCAAGGAGGATTAACGTCGGGCGGCGGCCGGTTGTAAAACTTTTCGCACAAATACATTCCCAGAGGGTTGACGTCAGGCAGGCGGTCGGTCGTAAAACTATAGCCAAATCATTTAAACTGTTCCGGTCTTTTTCTTCTCCATTTTGCAAGGTCTTTGGCATCCTTGGGTGACCATTGACATGCATGTTATAATTGGAGAAGAAAAAGCGGGAAAACGCACCCTGGGTTCCGAAGCAGCACAGCTGAGGATGCAACCGGGAACGCGCTTAGACGAAAAAGAAGAAGAAATTATTATTTTTATTTTAAAAGCAAATGATTATATAGCATTGGTCACATACGTGCTTGAAGTGTAGGTGTAAGTGCTACTGACAAAGCCCTTGCCTAATACGATGTTATCACAATATACCATGTAGATTAGCTTAGATTTGCTGGAATAGCTCCGCCTAGTGTACGAAGAAATGTAGCTTGTGTTGTGGAGAAACACAGATAGACACATGATCAAGTTATTGACCGTGTACCACAAGACCACCACCCACACGTCTGAAAAGCCGTCACTGTTTTCTTAGATACCCAGTCCTCGATGCTAAAGAAGCCGCTTATCTTAGAATAGAGCTATGGGGCCATAAATTTCCGGACCCACCCTCTGATCTTACGCCCGCTGAGAAACTACCACCGAGTGCCGACCTCCCCTAGGCAGTCTTTAAATAGACTCTGGCCGGACTGGTATTGGTAGTTGTCAAGAAAATCGAGTTAGGTAGCGTTTCTTCAAAAGCGACAAATGCGAGTGCGGTGCAGTCCAATCAATGATTGACTTTCTGTCATGCCTAAAATGCCCCACATCCAGCCCAATTCAAGACCTTAATAAAGCAAACTGTAAATCGTACGACCGAACTGTGGAATCAACTTCCTGCAGCGGTGTTCCCGAACCGATACGACATTGAAACCTTTAAAAAACGAGTCTATATCTTCCTGAAAGGCCGGTAACGCTCTTGTTACACCCCTGGTGTTGCAGTTGTCCATGGACAGTGGTGATCACTTACCATCAGGTGACCCGCTTGTTCGTTTGCCGCCCTATAACATAAAAAAAAATGACCGGGGTTGCCATGGCTAAACACTGGTCAAGTTTATTATAATAAAAATATATAACCTTTAGACTCAAGAAGAAGGTAAACTTCATCTAAAGCATTATTCTAAATTTCGTAATTCTTATAATTCAATTGAATTATGACATAACCAACAATGTCAATATCATGTCTCAAATGTCTCAGTCCATCCATATAACTAATTTTAAGTTTTAAGTTTGTTAGTTGACGTCTTTGGAGAAAGCGTGCAGTGCAGTTTGTTGCCGCTTCTTCTGCACTTGCGCCTAGGAAGCGGCGTAAACTTAGCTGTAAGTAACGATTTGACGTCAACATTTGTGCAAAACAAAACAAAGTGACTATTATTAAGAGATTATTATATATATCCTATGATAATAAAGATATTTTTAATTAAATTTTGAATTGAATTGAAAGCTCCTCCGTGTTTCGGAAGACACATTCGGATGTTATCGCTACACCACAAAGTAATAATATACTTTGTACAATGTTAAATGTTTAGACACCTTAAAGAATTTGACACTATAGCACATTAAAGAAAGAAAGAAAATGTGCTATTCAGACTCACTGCCGGGGACGTTATTTTTCTCGCTTGATATTATTATTCGGAAAAACAAGATTTTAATGCCCACTTACAAATTCGCCTACAAAATAGAGATGAAACGGAGCAATAATCTTCGCGATTAATTGCCGTTCCAAAATACGTTTCCCCTAAAAAATCTCATAAATTGCGCGAAACACCCCGCTGCGATGAAAACGTTCACGGAGAGATTTTAATTACAGAAATATTATTAAGTCGCCCGTCGAATAAAAGCAATTTGGGACAAAAAACGCGCGGTCGCCGCGCTGGACAAAAGCTGAGATTTCCATATATAAAAAGCATAAATAATTTTGATTGTGGTCACCGGACATAAATAAAATAGTACATTTTGTCACCCGCGCACACACGTGGCGCGACACCCTGGGGCGGACAAATAATGCCAGTGTCACGAGGGTGCGGGGTGCGGGGCGGGGGACGAAAAATAAATAGGCACACAATCTCTACCACACAAATACACATTTTGGTTGTAATGTGTGTTGTTTGTGTCTTGCGGACGCTATTTCAACAATTCGAATCTGACTGCTACAGCAAGCGTTACATCTGAGTATTTTATGCAGTATTCTAAGTATTCTTTATAAAAGGTGTATAGATATATTTAATTGTATTTGCATGACTGTTCTTAGTACACGACAACAACATTTTGTCAAATAAATGATTATAAATACTTTTAAACTATCGCGTTGCATTATTATTAAATTAATGCATACATTGACAAGTCAAGCTGGGACCACTTTCGGTGAAACCCGAACGAAACGTCAGCAAAATAAATAAAAAAAAGGTACGTTTCGCGTTAATTCCCGTATGCATTAATTTAAAAATAAATGATTATTGATTGTTATTAATTATTGATATAAATCTATATTTATTTTGTTTTTTCGTGTAAGTGGCTAATACTGGTGTCATATATCAAGTTGCCTAAAGATTACTAAGAAACGTTATGTCTATTATAAAAAATCAAGGGATTGTATAACTGAGTTTGAAGCGGTTGAAATGTAAGGTTCAAATATGCGGGGCACAATTGAGTATTTATCGTACGGAACCCTCTCACGAGTTCAACAATTCGCGGGTCGCTAGTTCAACTTAGCTGGGGCAAGGTAAATATAAAGTAGGTACCCAAATGCTTTAATATCTATCGGCCCAGCGGGTGTGGGTGTGGGCGGCTCTAGACGACTGCACTGGACAGATATTTTTGTTCCATTCAATTTAAATCGAACCTTGTTCAGGGTTCCTTACATCCAGGTCTGGGAGAAAATAAACGTAGAATATGTACCAGCTGCTTCTCTTCCCGCGCAGATTGTAAAAGCCGATCGAAAGAATGGGCAAGAATATATTCTAGCCCATTCTTTCGCAATTTTAATATCTTTTTGCCACGCTAAACATGGACTTAGGGCCTTACGGCTCTGGGCTCTGTCTACCTCGTTAGGGATAGAGACGTGATAATGTATCTGTTTATTCAGGGCAGATATGTTTACAATAGCTGTTTTATAGAACGATTTGTTGACACTATAACAACTAGTGGCACTTACGTCACGTAAATATTTTGCAGGCAGTTGTTTTGAACATCCTTGTTTACTGACAAAACCTATTGGCAATGATTGCTTGATTGCTGCGAGTATATAACAAAGGTATAACTAAATCTTTATTTTTTAACAAAATTGATATAAAAATATTGATAGCAAATATAGTGTAATTTTCGGCTGTTTTTTTCTTGGCTATTCATTTAGTAGGTAATAAAAGTAAGTATTTACCTTTGAAATATGTTTCCCATAAGAGCAATACGTTAGTGAAAAAAAGTGTATATATGTACTAGCATTCACTGTTGAAAATTCACAATAGATAAAGAAATAAAAATGTACACAAAACAAAACCATTGATTAACACGGCGCCCCGACGTTGACGGCTCGGGCACGCTACGCGCGCGCCTTTTGCTCTTTGACACAAACAAAGCCCAGCAAATTTAATTTTATTGGTAAAAGCCGACAACTAAGCGCCATAGAGCGGAAAAATTCTGGTCCTAAATTCAGTACGTCACCGTCGATCGCCCATGACACATATCGAGGTGCCTGCGAATCTATTTACTAATATGTGTAATGTAAATATTTGATTTCGAATAACCATCACCATCAGGTACTACCAAAGCCATATATTAGCCAGAGCAGTCAGAGGATTTGGCCGGTTATCTCCACGCTGGCCAGATGGGTTGGAAAGGTCTCATTTATGTTTGCAAGCTTTGTTTAGCTTGTGTTTCTTATGTCGCCTTCTACACACAAGGAAGACTTGGAGTGGTATGGGCCATTATGATTTAAAAAAATCAGTGGCGTCAATAATTGAGATCTAGTTTACTAGTTTAGATGTGTATGTATAGCTTAGCTTATGTAAACATAGCGCGACCTACCGACGGCAGAAAGGTTTTGGAATGGCGACCACGTACTGGCAAGCAAAGCGTAGCACATCTAGCCACAAGGTGGTCAGACGCAGGCCGCTCTAGATCGGTCATTTTGGAAATTTTGGGAGAGGCCTATGTCCAGAAGTGGACGTTATGCGGCTGAAATGATGATAATGTCAACCTTTACTTGAAAAACTTCATGGTGTATTAAAACTGACATACTTATCCCGAGCTTTCGACCAATAATAGTTTACATGTAGTTTGAGTAAAACCCCGGGGGTGGGCCCGGGCAGCGCGGTGGCTGGTTTACGCGTTTTAGTCCATGGAATTGGTACATTTTGGTTTGCTTCAAATGGGGTAGTTCTGATTTTTTTATATGTTGTATGTAATGAGGTGGTAATGACAAATATAATTTTTTGACCTCGAAATCCCTCCGGAACATTGTAAAATTCATGAAAAACCATTAAATTTTTGATCATTTTTCAGTTTTTGCCATTTTTTACTACCAAGGACCTGTTTTACGATTTGATGCAAGTGAAGTAGCCTTTTATGGTACGATTTCCATGGATTATTTGTGGAATTCTAGGTATTTTCCGTTGTATATACGACGAATATTTAAGAGTTATTTAAAAATAAGACATATGATGACTGCCTTATGTTCAATACAATATAATACAAACTTACAAGGGCTAATTTATTGTAGTATTTCTTGACTACTAGCCGTTATTAGTATAATTTGGAGGTGATTTAGAAGCAACTTCGCAATTTTATTCTGTCGAGAAAATTTTAGGCAATTGTGTTTTTGAGTCATTTAGTGACTAGAGTTAGTCCTGAACTTTGCTGAATTTATATTTCAAAGTGAGTAAGAGAAGATCGCTCTAAGAATTTTTCGGTAGTATGGGCTATTAAAACGTTGTCATTGAACGAAAATGTGTAGGTACATTAATCTTGGCGCCGGCCGACCAGACCCGTTTGGCGCTGGGCAAAATTTACATACGACCAAATCCAACTGTTTGTTTTGTCCGTCACACACCCAGCCGGTTGAATCGTAATTAACTTTACACTTTAAGTTAAGTATACTTTGCGTAATCGGGTTAGGCCGCACGGGCTCGCTGATCAAAGAGTTTTATTGCGATGTGAAATAGCAGAATGTAGGTGAATCTGATCACGTTGTTTATTATAAGTATTCGGTTTACTTTGCTTACTTGATATTTGAATTGTAAATTTGATTTTACAGTTTATGTAAATAGATTTAGGTATTTGTTATTTTGCGTAATCGGGTTAAGCTGCGAGGGTTCTTCGTTAAGACTGCAGTAAGTAGGTCAATATAAAGTAGGATCTATTGAGTATCTAAAGTTTATGTATATTAGATTTTTTCTTTTCAAAATAAAATATAGCTATGCTACTAGAAGAACCATGTCATGGTTCTTCCAAAAAAATATTGTCATCAGACAATATTGTTGATTATTAAATCATCTTTATTATCAAATCTGCAACTATTATTTAAACTACTTTTTAACCGAATTCAAAAAAGAAGGAGGTTATCAATTAGTCGGAATCTTTTTTTGTATATTCCCCGATCACTCGATGACGCCTGGACCGATTCGGAAAATTCTTTTATTGTTTGAAAGGTTCCATAGAAATTTTATTAAAATCGGTTGTATGGTCTTTTTTAAACCAAAATGACTAGAAAAAATATGTTGTCTAAGTATACAATTGTTTAAATATTTAGCTTTCCTGGTATTGAAGTCAGTTTTTTGTTATAAAAAAATATCACTAATTTATTACATACCTACTTACTTTCATATTTCTGCGAAGTCTTGAAAATACAGGTCAAACTTTACAACCGCAAGGCGAGGCTAGATAATTATTTGTACACAGCGAGGAGTGTCTCCCACAAGACTTTATGGCGGCATAAACCATCGTTTTACCTGCACATCCCCCATTAGTCACACCATAAGTCTTGGTTACGAAGGGCACGACACTATAGGATAATTCATGGGTGTCACTTGCCCTTTGTCCTGAAATGTCTCATTGTGCTAGACAACTGCCACTGCGTAATCATAGTGGATGTCTTAATGTGTTAGAGGATTACTTATGAGTTATTGTTATGCAAACTGTATAATTATGGTAGTGGCTTCATTTGAGCGCGAGCTGTTTACAGAATGTGCGATTTTTTTCGACAATTATTCGGTGAAATAACGCGCTGACAATCCTGATTCCTAGTAACCTTGGGCCAGCTATTTAGTCAACTTAAAAACTTACATACATCCATTATCACGTCTTTATCCCTAATAGGGCAGACAAAGCATTTTGGGTCTTACGGCTCTAAGCAGATAAAGCCCAGGTGCGCAAGATCCGAAGGCCACTTTAAAGGGGGCGAGAAGGTAGAAAAAAAATATCAAAATATGGGTTGCCGCATGATTCGTATTTTTGCCCATTCCCTCGATCGGCTTTTACGAGCGCGAGAAGAGAAGCAGCTGGTATATTCTAAGTTTTCCCAGACCAGCATGGAGAGATGGAGAGTGGACTATCGTGGCCTATAGTCCTAAAGGATCCTATAAATTCGTAATAGAAATGCAGCTGTATGTAATAATCGTTTATTTCGAACTGTCAAATCGAGAACACAGCGAATTACAATTACTCACCACCGTTTAATATTTAGCCCACATACATCACAGAGTTTAGTTGTGGTAGAGCCACGCTACCGGCAAAACTCAGTTTTGCTAGTAGCATGAATGGGCCGGCTCGTCCGGGAAAGTACCACACTCTCACAGAAATTCGACGTCTGAGTAGTAGCTTCACCGCTTCTATGCTTCGTTCGGTGAGTGAGAGAGCCGGAGCCCTCCTCCATCCCCCCTCCCCATCTCCCTCCCCTCTGAAAGGCCGGTAATGCTTTGGTTACACCCCTGGTGTTGCAGTTGTCCATGGGCAGCGGTGATCACTTACCATCAGGTGACCCGCTTGTTTGTTTGCCATCCTATGATATAAAAAAAACAGTGAGAGATAGAGAGAGTGAGTTTAAAAATTTACAATACAATACCCTTTATTGCACAAAAGAAAAAATACAGGACATATTTAACTTAAAAACTAGGAATTGCGCAAAAGGCGGCCTTATCGCTAAGCAATTTCTTCCAACTTAGTCCAATTATTTCTCGTGTTATGCTTAATTTTCTATAGAAAAAGTTTGTTAATATCATGGCTTGAATCTTCCGATAACAGTTTTATTATATTTATATATGTCGCATTTGGATTGTATAGTGATTGAGGTTTTATTTCCATGCCACACGATAATAACATGCCAGCAAATAACCTATTCTGCAGTCTATACGTGGTTAGCTGTTTTGTTAAACGTAGCACATTGACAATCCAGTTGAACAATATTCAGCTGTTTAACAAAACGGAGCTGTAATGCGAAACAGCAAGAGGTTTTGTCAATTAGCGGATTATATACAAACTTTGTTTCTATATTATTTACGTTTTCATTCTGCAACAAGAAGCCAGCTCGGTGTCAGTCTGTCGATACACCTGCTGGTTACATCGACAGATCGGCTTAGAGTGTCGTAAGCTCCGACTGTAGGGAAGTGCAGCCATTCTTGAGAGGCTCGAGACGCCGTGTAGAGCTAAATTACGTGCCTTCGTAATTGTATCCAAGTCGGCGTCTTGTTTTAATTGTAAAATATGTATCCGATGAAAAACATATTCTGACTACGCCACGAAGGACAAAGAAAGCCAACCCCAAGTAAATAGGATAAGGTCTAAAGAGAGAAGGAGAAGAAATGACGATTCTGACTGCAGTACGTCAAAGATATTAATTTAACTGTGATAATCAGAGGAGAAAATGAGACACATTATGTGTATAATAGCTGCGACTCAATGGCTGGTAGGCGCATGGACCTCGTGGATCAGCATACCCTGAGTTAGAGGAATACTCACCAGGTGATATTTTGAAGCTTTTGCAGTCCTTCTTCAGAAATTCCGATGCGGGTGCATAAAGCAAGGAGGTTACAATATAACCCATAGGTTTGACGTGCTTCCTAATGTGGACCCCATATGCAAGATAAGATAAGATAACTGATACTACCGATATAATCTTTATATTGCTATGTACTTAATCTCGAGAAGACAAAATACCACTTAAATTAGTTAAATCAACAAACAAAATATTATGATCCTTGATATATAGCTTTAACTTTTACATATAAACAAAAGCTGATTTCAAAAAATTTAGAAATCTTTTTAGTATTATTAAATTATCTCTCAACCCCAGATTTTTCTAAGGATTATTTCGCTTGTTTGCGTACAAAATGGCATCAATACTTTTTACGATATCTATTTTTGCATCGCGGTTAAATTGGCGCCCAAAACTCGATTCATTCGCAGTCAGAAACAGCGTCGCTCGTTGTAAATTTAACGTAGCTCCGGAACGGCAATCCGAATTGATGGCAGATCGTTACAGACCCAGATTTCAATAGACCGGACTCACTGCCAGTGTTTTTCGAATACAAATTAACTAGTGCATGTTTGTAAGGAACGAGCTTCGTAGCGGACGAGAAAGTGTTTTGTCCTACATTGAATGACCAATCTATTCGCTCCCCTTCGCACGTCCCACATAAAATTTCGACCACGTCCCCACAATGTTTACATTTACGGATCTCCCTCGACGTTTTTGGCTCGGGAGCAGGTCGCTCCTTGCCAGGACTTTCGTATATAAACAAATTCCATAGGCCAATGTCTTGAAAACTTTCACTTGTTGGCCCGCCGCCAGCCTCTGCGTGCCAAATCGGCGGTGACTTGGGAGAAAACACTGAATAAAATACATTTATATGACATCCGAACGATTGCCTTTGGTACTACGATCAGGTTCACTTTTCGTTCATTGCACTTTAGATTTCATTGGCGTAGAATGAAGCCTATACTTTTTGTCGTGATATTCACTATCGAAATAAAATATTCTGGCTTACTAAACCAATATTATCTGCGGTTATGATGAACGCTCAGGATAGTACCAGGTCCAAAGGATATCCATTGCTATTCTGACAGGCAATGCGGCTAGCGTAATGAGTACATTTGGACCGGGTACAATCCGGAGCGGAATTTTTGGGTAAGTGTAATCTTTATTGGTACGAGTGCTTATGTGACTTAAAAATTAAATAAATTACCATAAAATAAAATATTATCATTTCTGAGGTGATCCAACTTCGAAGGGAATAAATACTGAATTTAAGAATACTTTTATTTCTTTGCCACTGAAAAATAATGCACCTTTGGAATAGGCTTGTGAACTAAAAAATATCTCTCATCAGAGTCATCAGGCGATTATTAAAAAATTTTGTGTAAATACTTTTTCTTTTGTCTGTGTAACAAATATTGAAAATACACCGCATATACTCGTAAGTTTCGCATGACTTACGGTGTTGTACGATTTTAAAGGGAGGTGACGTCACAAGCTCTGAAACTTCTATGCGCTATATCTTTATGAATTTTAATAATTTGATAAACCGATAAAAATGGGGCTTTATTTTTGGATTATCTACTTTACGGACTAAATATATCCTCATCTCCGTTATCGTAGAATTCTGCATTGAATTCCTGAAAAACTTGACGACTTTATTTGTTTGCAGGGAACCTTGAGGGAAATGCCAGATAATTTTGAAGCTCGTGTGGTATTCGGGGGATTATTTTTCCGACCCAAATGTCGGCCAATAGAATTGCACCATTCGACGTCACGTGGTACAACAGAGAAAATAATCAAAAAATTATCAGTATAATACCATGTAGGTTGTACCACGTGACGTCGAATGGTGCAATTCTATTGGTCGATATTTGGGTCGGAAAAATAATCATTAAAATTTTTTTGCATAACTAACACAGGTAGCAGGGTCTCGCCAATTAAGTTTTTATAAACCTGTATCTGGTGAGTCCCGCTCTTTTACATCATATATATCATTTCAATGTAGAATAATTGTCATGTACAAAAACAGCAAACTTAAGCAAAACAGCATCATTTAATACTTATTTGAATATGATTGTTTTTTATTTGAATAATAAATAAATAAACATATATGTACTATTAATATTATATGATACGATTAATCTTCACATTGTAAATTTGTTTGATGGAGCCAAAGAGACAGCGGAAGTGCCAGTATCCCGAAAGTGTGAATTTCTCCCGCTTTTTAATCGTATTTCCTGTCACGGGAATGTAGCCTATTAAGGCTTCATTAAAGGAAAATATATTGAGAAAATCTTTGCGGTTGCTCGAGTGTTTTTTTAATTGAACTGATTCTATTAAACTGAACTTATTTTAATCCGATTTATTGAACGTTTTCACGTACAATACAATACAATACATTACAATACAAAAATCTTTATTGCACCAAATAAAAAACAATAAAAAATTACAAAGTTTACGGAACTTATAAATAAATAAGGTACAAGAGGCGGCCTTATCACGTAGTCTTATAACTCAATTCAATTCTTCTGATAAAGATATCACAAACACTATCCTCATTGATAATGTAATTAAATTTAATTAATAGGTAATGCGTATGTACGTGTGTACGGTACCCAGCTCCTTGACAATCGTGTGATCAAGCTTAGATTTTGAACATAACACATAATTCTACCTCCTTTGGCGTATATTTTTTATTTATTATTTGCACAACATGTCGAACTTACAAAGTAAAGTTTCTGAGCAACTATGATTCACGAATCTCAGACATCTAGATACGAGTTTATATGATAACGTAATCTGCCCTAGAAGCTAGTGGCACAGAACTTGGTTTAGCCTCGCAACTGCCTGAAATCCGCACGTACACAGAGTATATCCTTATCTAGTCGGAACCGTTTTATGGTATCCCTAAGTTGTTGGTTGATGGTACAAAGTTGCGCTCTGTTTAGATAGATACTCTGATTTGTATAATATACTAGATTGACAAAATTTACCTTATATATGACAGCCAAGTCGTGTAAAATGCATTTACTCATATAACTAGTGGCACTGTGCAGCTAGGCAGTTGTAGACCTCGTTAGTCTGCCCTTGCATCACAGCCCTGAACTTTATCGAAAAAAAAGTTGTTGGGACAAAAAGTTGCATCTTCAAGTAAAAAAAAGTCTTATGACATTTTTGAACATTATTCGAAAAGGCAAAAATTGTTTCTTTTTTTAAACGGCTGAAATACTCGTATGGGGGTTCTCAACCTCCATATTTTCGCCATTTTGAAAAATTTCGAAAGTCTAAATATGAAATTCTATACAATTATCAAACATGCCCACAAAATTTCACGAGAATCTGTTGAGAAATGCGATCTGTAGGCGAGAACAGCCGGAAATCTGAACATACAGAGACGCTTCCCTCGCTCAGTAAATTATTAATTTAGCATATTAAACTACTGTAAAGTTTAACGAATTTACATCGCACATTGCAAGCAATGAGTTCTGGTCATTTAATCCTAGTCAGGCAGCGTCTACAAAAAAAAACCAGTGGCACTCCGGAAGTGCCGACAAAGGTGAAAACTTGATCAAAATGGTGTCGGTTACGGTAACAGTGTCGCGAGTTCAATGGTTTTTTCCCATCTCAAAAGTTTAATAGAAACTTCAAACATTATCATCGGGCAAAACTGTAACTGCCCGTGACTCGGTTTCTCGAATCATAATGTTTCTTTAAGTTGTGTGTGTGTTTGCGCACATAGTCCGCATGTCCCGATATTTACCGTGCTGCGATATTGGGTACGTGCTTCCGCCAGCCGCGACGTGTTCCCGCGATCATTATTTACTCTCCGCGGTACATTGTTATCGGATGTGAGCTCGCTCACGATCATGTGTGTTTCAAGTTAATACGAGTACTTTATGATGTTTAATTATAAGTTTAATCTTCAATTGAAGCTATTGATAGATAAGCTTACTTCAGGGTAACTAACAAGCATGTCATCTATATATATATAAGCGAAAATCACTCACTCATCACGAAATCTCGAAAACTACTTAGCCAATGAAGATGAAATTTGGCAGGAAGGTAGATTGTGACTAGGAAACGTCTGCTAAGAAAGAAATTTTGGAAATTCTATCCCTAATGGGATGAAATAGGGGTTGGCAGTTTGTATGAAACTTCGTAATTTTTAAATTGTGTCTCAACACATGAAATTTTTGATGTATTTTATAAGTTAGTAGAAAATAATAATACATTGATTAGATTTTGAAAATTACATCTATTTACATATTATTTTAATTATTACGTAGCTTAATAGCCAACATAGAAAATAAAGCATTCCTGATGCCCTTCTGAACACCAGAATACCTATAATAATCGTTTCTAAGGATTTAAAGTGAGTCCAATTGAAGTCGACAACTCGGATAGAAAAATCTGGCACATAAGAAGAAGGAAAGCACTCTAAATAATGGAATTATGGAAAAGTAAAATAGATAGAAGAATGTAATATGCTAGTGAACAACTTTTTACTATCACGGTAGAAGTAAAAATAATTGGAAAATTTAACGAAACTAACGAACTTGTGAAATGGCCTACTTCTGAATCCACCCTAGCAAAGTCCGCCCACATTCGGCTTCACCTCCCGAGAGCTAACCTCATTACAATATTAAATTCATTCATCGTCACTCATTCCACTACCAAAATTGCTGATGGCAGGCCTCTGTTTTCGATCAAATTATACGGCACACCCGTATTCACTACGCCGTCACGGGAGACGGAATTATATTTACGAGGCGCAAAGGAACGAGACCGAGCTGTGACGTGAAATTCGTTTTTCGCGGAATGTTAAGTGAGTTAAATCTCCAAATAAAAGGTAGCGAACTCAGCGCTGTGATGCTGACTCCGTCCATGGTAATGAAGAGAGAAAGCACCCTCTTCCGCTCACGAGCAAACTGGGACGGGCCGCAAAGCGAAAATTCACGCGATCCGCCTTCATACGATTTATATGAAGTAGTTTTAATTTTTGTGTTATTGGCCAAAACTGGTGTCTGATTCAGCTTAATAGCTGCCTTCAAATGATAACAGCAGAATGTGCCTCTAATACTCGAAAGACATAACAAACTCGAAAGAGCTCGGTTAAAAAGGTCAGCCTGTATGACTTTTGAACCACTTTTTTTAACTACATACTTTCCATATAAACAATTAAAAACAAAAAAATATTTCGCCTGTACAAATGAGCGCTCAGCCAAACGTATTTTGCATGGAAGTACCAAAAGTTTTATCAGTTTTCAATATTTTTTTATAGAAAGTAGTTTAGTATCATGGACTGATCTTGCTCCAAAAATTTGGCTAATGGTTAAAAAGTCATTCCTATTCCAATACAAAGTGTTAACTACGCCCGGGGTCACATACAGAAAAATACGAAGCACGAGTTCCAACGAATAAGAGTCAAAGTATGGCTTACGGCGGCGGGGCGAAGCATGTCGTATATTTGTCAAGCGAATCAACCTAGCCCAGCTCAACCTTCTGCCAATGGCTTTCTTGCATACCAGACGAAATTGCTCGCTATATTTTTATTAATTTTTGGCCTTTATGACGATCACTTAATTACAAAACTCCGTCAATGCCATGATTGCAATGCGCAGTGGCCCGTCTCGCGGCCCGGCCCAACCCTTAGCGGCCCGCCCTGATTTGCTCGTTTCTATACAAAACACTCGCTATCTCAGCGATGATCTAAATGTAAGGGTCTTGTTACAGCCCTGATTACGGACGCCTCCGGACGTTCGATTGTTTACCGTGATAACAACTCGGGACTTGTTATAAACTAATAAATGTTTAATATGCACTCGTAAGAGCCGTGTTTCAATTTTGTGGGAATATATTATTAAATCTAGGAATGTTTCTATTTCTGAACCTTTCAAGTACTGAGTAATTTCTTGGCTTAAATAAGGGTAAAGTCCAGTGGTGCCTTCATTTGGAATATTTTTAATCATAAACAAGGTGAATTAAATTATATTTTTTTAGAAGGTAAATTAAAGAAACAAGAAGGGGAGGCTTTTGCCCAACTATGGGACCAGATGGGCTAAAAAAAAAGTAAATTTGCTAATCATACGGACTTAGATATATAAATATATATTTTTTAACATTTTTTTAAATTGTTATTTGCTATTCCTTCTAGCCTTAAAGCGCGTTTTGATGCCAGACTACACCTAAAGGTTTTGCCGTGCATAAAATATGATTTAAGTAATTTATTGGAAATTAAATGTACCTAAGTAATAATTTTATTTGAATGTAATTTATAGAGAAGGCAAAGGCAGAACACTTTATGATCTCTGCCAATATCGTTATTGTGTGCGTCTCTTTCCATACAATGACTCCAATGGGAGCCTGGCTCTTAAATGTAGACAGAAAGATAAATAATTTCATTTATTATGGAGCCAAAAGAGCATTTTTCATAATATACAAGCATTCATTTCGATGAACTCAATATTAAGTACAATGACAATAATTTAGTAGAGTTAATCAAAGCTAATAATTTAATCTTAACTATTCAAAACGGAGATGATACATGTACAATATAATCATTATACATGATTATATTGTACTAAAAAACGGAACCAAACCACTAAATATTGTGACTGTTCATAACATAACTTTTTGTAAAAAGCTAATGACTACAGTTTTCAAGTGGCCTGTCTATAGTTCGTGATATAATGAGTTCATCCAAGTTTCAAAGTTAAGATTTTATCTTTATTTCGTCTGCGAGTAAGATAAACTTAACGTGACTAAAAAGTGGATGCCCCTTTTTAAATATTTGTTTTGACTTTCATTGAAATTTTTGCCATTTATACATACATATTTTTTGATCTGAACTGATTCATCGCGTAATTTTTTGAATGTTAAAATATACTAAGAGAGTTGATTTTGAAATAAATAATTTAATTTTAAATAAATGTAAAGTACTAAAATATGTACCTACATATATACCTATATATGTATGTGTGTAGCTATGTTAGTTTAATCTTAAAGTTAAATTTGTACGTAGGTACCTTTTTCTATCTTATAACTGATTAAATAGGTATCCTCTCAATCTACCGCAGTTTGACTGGAAGAGATCTCTACATGGGATTAGTCCGCCTTTGTATATTTGCTCTTTCATATTATGTTGTCTTTTTATACTTAAATGTTTTTGGTAGGTACAGGAAAGTTTGGTAGGTACAAAAAAACAAAATATAAGAAAAATATTTTTTTTACAATAAATATCACGCAATTTGGGGGCTTATATTCTTGAAAAACACGGAGAAAACGAGAGTTTATAAAAATGAAACCTAGCTAGATCGATTTTCCCCTGAAATTCTCTACATACTAAATTTCATAGAAATCATGAGAGCATTTTCTGAGATACTTATACAAGACTAGTAGGTGATCAGATACATACTGCGAAAGTACGCATTTGATTTAGTTAAGTTTTCGTGTCACGTACTAAACCATTGCTATACTTACTTGCCAATAAGTATTGTAACGTACCTGAAACAGATAAAATACACATTTAGTTTCACTAATAAGAGAATTTCGAAGAAATTATTGATGCTGTAATTAATAACTTATACAAATAAAAAGTAGAAAAGGGGGGGATGGTCGTTGCTCACGTCCGTAGGTCATACCCACGATACCCTACACGTGCCCCCCGGGTGGTGCTAATCGAGCGACAACGCCGAGTATCAGGCGGCGGCAAATAACTTGACCCCCTTTCAGTAGAGCGAAGGGCTACTACAAGCCCAGAGGGACGAAATTACCCCAGAGTAGACTCGCCAACTCGCAAGGGCTAGCACGGCGTTTCAAGGCCAATAACCTACATGCACATACAAAGGAAGAGTTAAAACGCCACATTCGGTTAGGATAGGGAGCGTTTGGGAAACTGTCTGACGTGCTCAAAGACAGGAGCATACCGAGGAACCTGAAGCGCAGGGTCTATGAGCAATGTAACTTGAAGGTGGATGGCCACAGAGATAGAGGACGACCTAGAAAGACGTGGGGGAATGTGTTAAGCGGGACATGATGGACAGGGGGGTTAGTACAGATATGGTAAATGATAGAAAACGATGGAGGGAGTTGACATACAGACCCCAAATAGGGAAAGGCGAGGAAGATGATGGTATAAAATGGGCGTATTCGGCATTGTATATAAAATGGTCTATTTACCTATAAATCGATGATTTAAAGGTACATAAACTTTGAAACTACTAACTTTTAAAAGGATGACGCATTATTCAAATGCGTGAGTAGGTAATATGTGATGAGGAAATTCGTCAGGTGGATTCGAAGTCACGGCACCACAATTAGAAGTGCACTTACAGTACAGACTTTAGGGGCGTGAGTTCAAATCTCTCTCGTGGCGAAATTTTTTTTTTGTAATGTCATAGGACGGCGAACGAACAAGCGGGTCACCAGATGGTAAGTGATCACCGCTGTCTATGGACAACTGCAACACCAGATATTTTTCCTAACATCGTATGCTATTGAAATCAATAATAATTAAATAAACTTTGTTTGGGTAGGATAATGAGCAATGTTAAAGTAGTGTGGTGTAGGTGTCGTGTATTGGGGCCAGCAGATTAGCCAGTCAGCTTCATAAGCTGGCGCCCGCAGGCTACGGGACACGGCCACCATTAAGTTAGAAGCTAATTAAGCTGCTGGGGAACTTGACTGTCTCAGTGGTAACTTTACTGTGTGCTCTGAACTACAAACTGAAGCGGCCACGAATGCCACGATAGATGACACTCCATACTATATCTAGTGTTATATAAAAAAAAACTGAAGAAGAAAAGTAAAACATTCCATTTTTCGTATTATTTTTAAGATAAAAAAAAGATCATATAATGTTTTGATATATCCATTTAAAAGTTTTCATAAGCCATCTATCACAATCTTGAAGTTTTTAATATCAAACATACTAATTGCATTTGAATAACCACTTCTAAAATAAGTACCTAGACATAGAAGTAGATAGATTAGGTACATACTTCCTCCATGTAAAGCAAAGGGTAATACCTACAGATAGTTACATAATTAGTGCCTCCATCTCTTCCTGTAAATGTCGTAAAAGGCTAGAACGCTTTTTGCCAAAAGTGGCCTCTTGTGTAACACATTTTAAAGCGAGGAGAATTAACCTGGCTTAGTTTTGATTTTGACCTTTATTTAAGATTACATTTTCTTTTCTTCTTTACACATATCTTTCACCTTTACATATATTATAGAGGGTCTAACAAAATATACTAAAACTAATTTAGGGGTGGATTCTGCCTACGATACTGAACCACCTTACCCAAGGAACATATATTGACATATGAAAATAATTTTTTGGCTTTCCATATAAACTCGTATCCGCTATTCGGTCAACTTGGATGGACGGCCAAAAATTTTTTTCATATTTACATATATATTCCATGGGAAAGGTTGTTCAGTATCATGAACTAAATCCACCCTTAAAATAGTTTCAGTATAACTTTTTAGACCCTGTATATCTCAAGGCATAAGCGATGTAGTCAATATGATATTTTTGACTACATCGCTTATGCCTTGAGACTGTTGATGCAACTGTAGTGTTTTTGCTAGCAAATTGCTCTGGGTTGTGTCGATTCCTACGATGTCTAGCGTTGCTATCGTTGCAAACTGAATTAATCCTGTTTCGTGCACATTTGGTAACCATAACCTAAGATGAGATTTTTTAAATATCTCAAATATTAAATACTGCTCTTCTATGTTGGTCTGAGAGAAAAGAAAAACTTAGAATGTACCAGCTGCTTCTCTTCCCGAGCAGTCCGTAAAGGCCGATCCAGGGAATGGGCGAAACGAATCACTATTTTGATTCCTTTCTCTCCCACCAGCACGTTAAAAGTGGCTACTGAGTCTTGCGGCCCTGGGCTCTGTCTGCTTAGAGCCGTAAGACCCAAATACTCTGTCTGCCCCGTTAGGGATAAAGACATGATAGTGTATTAAATATTGAAAATGGATATTTAATTGTAAAACATTAATGAAGAGATAATATAATAATATGAAGCAAAAGAAGCGTATTAGGAGCTTAATAAGTCTATTAATTTTGTGGGATACAGTAGTGATTGTATGTAGGTAGATATGTACCCGTATATATCGCCGTGTGGTTCCCGGCAGAGTAGAATAAGACCATTCCAAGTCTTCCCGTGGATGTCGTAGAAGGCGACTTTGGAAACACAAGCTTAACTAAGCTTATAAACATCAATGAGACCTCTCCAACCCATCTGGCGGGCGTGGAGAGTGTTGACTAAATCCTCTGACTGCTCTGGCTAATATATATATAGTTGTAGGTAGAAGCAATATTAATCTATGGGTAGGACGCCTCTGGTAGTACAGAGAGGGTCGTGCTCCTGCAGTAGAGATTAAAAAAGACCTGATGATGATAAGATATGTAACTATGTTTAGTTCGCATACAACAGAGATGAAGCTATAAGTTATATGGTCGCAGAATAAAAGTATTTATTTGTTGTATGGCAAAAATATTTCTGACCAAAGGAGTAAATAAAAAGAAACCGCTCAAACGAAACTTCAAATTGAGCATTTGCAAGCAATTTGTTTTAAGAGGCGATTTGATTTCAAGCGGAGTCAACCTAAATCATAAAGCGAGAAAACGCAAAGAAAATATATCAGTTCTTTATACAAGCTCCGTAAATAAGTCTCACAAACATATAAAATCAGTCGAATGAAAGACTGGAAAGTATCAAGGGAGCGCCTTATTATGAGACATGTACCTTCAGCTATCTTATTTCAATTTCAACGGTCCATTGATTGCAGATGCCGGGAGTTCCGTTTGCACTCACCTAGAGAGAACGAGACACCATATCGCAAATATCTCAAGAGAGAAAAGGAGAGAGTATATTTTTCTACGGGGAGACGAAAATATAGAAAAAAGTTATCGCATCAAAGTCTCGGCGTTCGTAAAGGTCTCATTAAAAGTGCTTTGTGAAGAATTCGCTCCAATTTATAAGGCAGTCGGCGGTAGATCGCGCGGAAAGTAAATAACGACTGTCTATTGTTTTAAATGTACGGCGCTTGTTTATTAATACGATTGTTGTTGATTTATTAACCCTCGATGATGACGTTTTCGAAGATAAGTACCTGCATGTTAGCAGGCCTGTGTCGTGTGTATTGAAAATCATCATCATCCGAGCGTATTCCCGGTTGCATCGTCAGCGGTTACGCTTCAGGTCTCAGCCTGGGGTCCGCTACCTAACCTAGGTGATTTGACGAGGTAACTGGTTTTTACACAGAGCGACTGCTGTCTGACCTCCGCAACCCAATGGGTAGACCAGAACCTATCCTAGGATAGGTACAAACGCTAGATGGCGTTCGGAACCAATAGCTTTGCGTGCCTTCCGAAGCACGGAACCATCTTTCTTTTCAGATAATCAGGTGATTCAAGCCTGCAATATCCTAAACAGACTGGAAACAACTTTTCACAAAGCATGCTTCCCAGTGGGTTTTGAACCCACGACCTCCGGACCACAAGGCAGACGCCTTGACCACTGGACCACGGAAGCATTCAGTTAGGACCCGTTTAGGTATCGAAAATATACCTACATTATTATTAAGCGCGCGGCGACCACTCGAAGTGATAAAATCAGTTATGTATACGAATCGTTTGTCCAGATTGAAAAGGTGCTGAGTTCTGACGTGAGCTAAATTAAACCAAATCGCTAACCACGTTGAGTAGATATTTCTTTGAATTTCTTTGCTGAGTGAGACTTCTGTACGTGAGTACAAGTACCTATTCTGTGGTTTTAGTTAGCTAAACCCGTTATATAATTAAACAAGGTATTCTCCGTGACAGCTGGTCACACACACAGCACAAACTTTTATTTCACAAACCCTACAAAGAAATGAATGACATAAGACCACATTATACTTGTATGCATTTAGAAATAAGTTATCTTGATATTACAAAAAGCACTTTAATTTTATTTATATGTAGTTAGTACCTAGTATTGATGTGTACCTGTAGTATACACGGTCCAGGAGAAATTGAAAAGCGCGCGCCATGCGCACGCTTCTTGCTCTTTGGTTCTACGAAAACTTTATCTTGTTAAATTTCTTTTCCGTAGAAATCCCCAGCATCGTGTATTCAATTATCTTCCGTCTCGCTGCGCTCGCTAACTGCTCTGGTCATGACAACCCTTTCAATGCAAAGATAACGTACACAATGACCTAGATACAGTAAACTTATATGTAAACTAAAATTATGATAATATGTGACTTTCGTAACTGACAGATTCGATGAATTAAATTAATTAATTACTTAGTGGTCCTACTTATTTATTAAAAATAATATACATACGTCAGTCGGGTGAGTATTCTGTCGAAACAGTCTCTTGTTAATTTTACCCGAGTACGGCAAAGCCAAAGAATGTTTTTGTCTTTCACCGCTATGTATGTATATTCATCTGCTCCCACCTATCTTGAATGATATTCAAGATACCTTGACAAATGAGGTATCATTAGAAGCGTCTTGGCTGTTCGCTGCATAGAGGTTACGTTAAATCATAGGAAATTCAATACCGTGCCCTCTATAGGCCATAAACTAAAGAACCGAAACATTAACCCTTAATAACCGTAAACAATAGTAGAATAGTTACCATATTCAATTGAACCTTATGCCTTTGACATAAAGTGTATATTATAACCAATAAAAAGTTATACCTACGTACGATGCTGGTTAAGGGTAACAAAAAAACAAATCATACTGTGTAGTGTAGAGTATCAAATGAAAAAAAATAATTTAATAATATAAGCATTTTAAAAATATATAAGTACATTAAAAAAATCTGTACGTTTTAAAAACATATACATTTAAAAAATATATACATTATCACCGTTTACACCATGCTGTCCTAGCTAACTGGACGAACGTACTTTTGGGATCTTTTTATCTGTAGATATTATTGTTTTAAACGGTTCTCGCATAAATTCAGCTCATCGTGGATTCATTTAATTAACATCAGTCTGGGCGAGCTCACTGAGTTCTTTGGACATGATACCCATTTCAATGTAAAGAGATCACAATAAACTAGACAAAGTAAACTCATTTCATAACAATAATAGACATCGGATTTACATGTTTGGAATTGCGTAAATCGGTACATTTATAGTGATAATGTTTTGTACATTTTCGTTTAAATTTTTTATAATAAGTGCTTCTTTTAGTTGTTGTATGTTGTAGGCGAGAGTGGCAGCAGGCTGCAATAAATAGGGACACATCGACAGGCTATTCAAAAAAATAGTATTTTGATATTCTGTCTGATGTCTTGTATTTTTTTTCCTGACATGTATGTCTTCTGACTGATCTGGATAAGTAATGGCTCTGTAGTACAGAGGATCGTGCTTCTGCTGTGGAGACTAAAAAATACCTGGATGATAATGATGACACACTCTCAGTGATCACTCCGTGATGATTCTCAGAATCTTCACGTTATGGTTTTAGTTATGTTTTTCCCTAAAATAAAAAGTGCTCAATAAAATCAATATCAGCAGAGAGAGCGGGATCTCGAGACATCATCTGTCAACGTACCTCAGATTTAGGTAGGTACTTTTAAAACACGTCATTATTTTTTTATTACGGCGTGGAGCAAAAATGTACTTATTTCGCGCTCCGCTGATCTGAAAATGTGACATCAGCGAGTGCGAAGGCGTGTGTCGCGCTTGCCAGCGTATATTGCGGAATTTACGAGGTGCCATACTCGATATCTGGCCTTTTAAGTTACGGTCACTGATTTTTATTCGGGCGTCGTGAGATGTCTCGTAGTGGATACGATCGTCTCAATTGATGGGGTATCATAATAGCAGTAATGTAATTTTTTACATCTTTTCGGGCGTGTAGGTCCGCAACTGTTACATATTTTAAAACCTTCGAATGCTGAAGCTAATAAGCTAAGCATTTAATTTTAAGTTAAAATTGTATTTAAAAGTTTATATAGGCACTCCTTATTAATCAACAAATACCATAGTATTTTTTTTACAAAACAACGTAAAACTAAGAATAAACTTAATTAAAAACTAAACAAACTAAAATATAACCTAAATAAAAACTAAATTAAAAACTATAGAAAAAATTTGTACCTACCCAAAAGACTGACGGGAGTTCCGCATTGGATAGAAATACTTTAACGCTGACATGCGCGCCAGAACATATAAAAGTAAACTTACAATATAAGTATACAAAGGCGGCCTTATCACTAAAGCAATTTCTTCCAGCCAACCTTTGGGTAAATTGTGATTTGAGTAAATGTATAATTCTATACCATATAATCCATTAAAAAAATATGTGCTTGGTATTCTGTCGTTATCTCATCTATATATTTATTTTTATCATAAAGTCTAAAGTCTAGTACAAGAAAAATATTACCCCAAAATAATTTCTTACAAATATGTAATTATTATCATAGCATTTAAAATGTAATATTTTTCAGACCTTTTCCAGCAAAGTGGTTTTGCGAGGACACATGGGATGTTCTCCCGAGGGGGTCGCGTTGGCGGAAATCATTCAACCATTTTTATAAGCCTATGTTCCTATCTTTAGATTTATTGTCCCTTCGTTTCGGTTTTTCACATAAGAAATAAGGAGACCATTAAGTGTAATCATTTTTGTTAAATATAGAAAATATTTTACATTTTAAGCCGTATAAAACATTCGTTAAAACTTTAGAAACTCGTCGTCACAATTTTTATTTCCTTTTATCATCTTCACGCCCACCGACACTTTAAGTGTGGCCTTTGGGTCTTACTGCCCTAAGCTCTGTCTACCCGTTAGGGCTAGAGACGTGATAATGTATCTGTATAGCAATATGCTTAAAATATGGACATAAAAAAAAGATTCGCGCCCATTCTTCAGATCGACTTCTTCAATGCGCGGGGGAGCAGCCCAAAATATAAATAAGTTGGGCTTATTACATTTGTATTGGCCTCACAATAGCATGCACAAAAAAAAAATTTTTTTTCCGAAAAGCTTATTTCTGTTTTGGGCTTACGTTTTGGGCTTCTCCCCCGCGCATTGAAGAAGTCGAGCCAGGCCTGTGTCGCTCCCCGTTTAGGTATCTAAAATGTACCTACATTATTACTATGCGCGCAGGCGGCCCCTCAGGGTGGTAAATTCAGTTTTACGAATCGTTTGTCCAGAGTCATAAGGATGAAATTGGCTTGCAATGGATGTCTAGGCATCTATACAAAAAGATGCTGAGTTCTGACGTGAGCTAAATTAAACCGTATAACTAACTATACTCAAAAAAAAAAAAACAAAATAGTTTATGCATTTCTATAGTTTTTACGGCACTGGTTTAGCGATCAGGGATTTCTTGTAAGCAAACATATGCATGTGTTAGAAATCCCTAAACACATTGAGTAGATACTTCTTTGAATTGCTGAGTGAGACTTCTGTACGGAGTATTAGTGTCTATTCTGTGGTCGAGTTAAGGAATAGGCGCGAATCTTTTTTTATGTCTATATTTTAAGAAATATTGACATCATGTTGGACTCGATAGCGTTGCGTCGTTTAATTACAGGGTTGCTATAGCCACATTTCGGCTCCATCGTCACATCAGGTTCTAGTTATAATAATATTGTATTGCTATTAGATTAACATTAGCATACAAAATCTTATCTCAAACGGAAATCGGGAAGTGGCTCAAATTTAACTTGCAACATTTGACCCGAACAAATCAACAACAAACAGAATAAGATATATAACAGCTTGTAAAAAAAATCTAATAACTAATGTACGTACACATATAATAAGGGTTATTCGTATTGAAAATAACGTGTAATTTTATTTTGTTCAATAATAATGGTGTAACACGAACATAAAGCGCTATCATTACGCTTAATTATTACGCTGACATATTACACCTTCATAATAGCTGCTACTATTTTACGTCCAAATTACAAGGCTGTTAGCGAACTACGAACGAAAGGCTGTGTACTTGTAATACAACAAGTTGACACGACTCCGATCTCAAAGGGCTTAATGACATGCGTACAGGGACCACAGTGTAACGTAAGAAGTCTGTTAGCTACTAATAAGCAAGCATGTAATGTTAACTTCGTGAATAATGATGCGAAATTCTAATTATATTCGTTGTTAAAACGTTCAAACGATAATGTAGAAAGTAAGACACAAATAAAACATAATTCAAATTTTATTAACAAAAAAAAAAACAGTGACACTCCGGGAGTGCCGATAGAAGTAAAAACTTAAACAATTACGTAGTATCGGTTACGGTAACTGTGTCACGAGCTCAATGGTTTTTCCCATCTGAAAAAATGCCCTAACGTGCCTTAAGAAGATTTTACTTCATAAAAGATATTCAACCAACTTAATTTTCTTTGAGATGTTTCTTCCATATCTCCAAAGTTCTTCATCATGTATTAACTAAATTAATATGGGACTAACTTGGTAATGAGGTTTTCAAATAAAAAAAAACACCTAAATCGGTTTACAATTGGCGAAGATATCGCGTAACATACCTACTTACATACAAAAAAAAAACATAGGTGTCTTTATCCAAACCTACGTGTTTGGATAAAGACGTGATACTGTGTGTGTAATACAAAGCAAAGCGTCTGAATACATATATCCTATTAAAATGACTTCTTAACTTAACCCTGAAATATAAATGTCTCCGAGCAATCTAACCGAATAATCTATAATTCGATAGAGCTTTTACCGTATTGCCGGCAATCAGAAAAGTCGATCACCTGAGTTTCGGCTATATCCAAACCTCCTCCGCCCCTCCCTTTCGGGTGCTTGTTGGGCCTCAAGCCGTGCATGAAAAGGTCGGGATGTTCTCTACTCGCATTACGAGGGCAGACGTGCCGCGTCTGCCCGCAACTTATAAATAGATTTCGACGAGGCATTGAGTGCTTCCTTTTGACGAGATGTCCATATGTGTTTTGTCTCCTCTTTGCAGTGGATTGTATGTATCTCGTTAGTGGCATGGAGTTGCGGCTTACGTCTTTTTCAAATAGTTATCCGGGATTTTCAAAAGGCTTACCTAATGCAAAATCTCGTAACGAACATAGATATAAAAAAAGATCACAAATACTGGGTACGCACCAAGCGTGCTACACATAAGTATGCTCGTGGTTGTCATATACTTAGCACGATGATATTAGCGCTTAAAACAAATATATCTCTAACTCCAATATGTAAACTGTGTAAGAAAGTTAGATTAGAAAGGAAATGTATAGAAAATTACATACACTCCGAAACGTATCCATGCAAATAAATTCAATAAAGAATGCCCGATTGTTACAATAAGCCACGAAATACAGTAGCAGGGTGTATGATAGTATTCGCCACATAATCGAATGCACGTTGCTCCCCCAGGTGCCAGGAGGCTGCCTCTATTGAGGCAATTTGCATCGCGCTGAGGGCCCCAAACTCTTGTTCAATATTTTACGTGAATGAGGATACACTTGCTTGTACCAGTGCAGGTGCTATCTACTGAAAAAGGAATAGACAAAAATAAGGACAACAAACGTAGCCCTTACTGACTTTTTTTTCCTCCGCGTGATCTGAATTTCAAGGCGTATTTATGTGTCTTTTGAGATACACAACATTTGAAATTTACAACAAATTTTAAAGTGTGTGTACTTTAATGTTAGTTGTAAATCTCACAGTGTAAACAGATTTTTTTAATATGTTGTTTACTACTTACTTTTAATTTAAAGTATACAAAATAGAACTATGGGTTATGCTAGATCACTATCATCATCATATCATCCACAGGAAGTCCACTGCTGGACATAGGCCTCCCCCAAGGATACAATACAATACAATACAATTACTCTTTATTGCACCATGAAGAAAGGACATACAACAATACAGAGAAAAAAAACAAAAATGATACAAAGGCGGACTTATCGGACTTATAGGATTTCCAAAACGACCGATCGGAAGCGGCTAGATCACTATAGTATAATTAAATTAAAATAAATCACAGCCAAAAACAAAAATGGCATTTCCATACAAAAGTATGCAGCTGAGCTGCCTGAGCAATTTGTATGAGAATGTCGACTTTTTGGGTTTTTCACTGTTATTTTAACTTCATTATACTCAAGTGATCTAGTATAGCCCGTGGTTTAATTTACACGCACACATTGTATAAATGTAATAAATAAATATATACGGAAAATCACACAGATTGAGCTAGTCCCAAACTAATTATTAAAATTAAAGTAATAAAAAAGTATTATAATTACATTTCTAAAAAATTACACAAAAGATGGTTTAGAGAAATTTTTTACTAAATACAGAAATAAATAATACGAATACGGACTCCAGTTATGAGTAATATTGTAGTGCTGGTTGAATAAACTCACAGCTAAAATAAAATATATTCGTTGAAAAGCGAAAGTAAGATTGATCGCGTAAGTTCAATAAAGTTGGCGGAGTTGCGTCTACACGTCTTGTTGCGAGTCCCTTGTAAGGGCCGGGATATTTAAGGAACCGAACTTGGCAACGGAACAAGAACACCCGTAGATGTTAGGGTGCTACATACATTTCTATGTCCCAGGTTTGTAATACCATACTTACTGTATTAACAATCCTCTGGGCAAATGATGTATTTTGTTATAAATATAAGTCAATTGATATTTTTTCTTAAGATACGTTTTTTTACAATATATTTATAAAAAATAAAACAATACACAATATAAATAAAACCTTGTCATTATTATTATACATGAAGATGTATGTTTATTCTTCACATACATAATACTCACACTTCACATACATTACACGCTTTATCAGAGTAGGTAGAGTCTAGGCTTATAAGACCTAATAAAACGCATGTTTGCACTTTTATTAATATAAAGGTACTTAATGTTAATAATAGTGACTCTGACTGGGAAACTCCAAAATCTGATCTGCGTGTAAGTAGAAAAATAAATAAATAGTTCGAGATTTTAGCCGCACTACTCGTATACTATTGTTATTATTTCTTACATCGATAGGCTTTTAAGATCTGCGCTGGTAGAGAAGTAGTCGGTTACATCTCTATATTTACTCTTAGACTAGCATTTAAAGCTAGCTCCCTCAATCTGTGTTGACAACCTCCGTGGCGTAATGGTTAACACGCTGGACCGCTAATCCGGAGGTTCTGGGTTCGATTCCCAGCCAGGGCAAGTTGGAAAATGGCCTTTTTCAAATTGTCCTGGGTCTTAGGTGTTTATCTATATATGTATTTATCATAAAATACAGTATCGTTGAGTTAGTATCCCATAACACAAGTTTAAAAAACTTACTTTTGGAAGCTAGCTAATCTGTGTGATTTGTTCCTATATATTTATTAATTTAAAGTATTTTTTTGCGTTGTTTTTGACAGCGGATACTCAAACTTCGTTTGAAGCCAAAGCAATGAAGACATTGTTCGGCAAGTGAGCGGCGGCATTTCAAGACGGCTGGCCAGACCACTTGCAAAGCAGGTTAAAATATTTTTATACGAGTAAGTTTTCTGTTCAGTATTCTGCTCCGCCGTGTATCCCCGATCACATCCGCAAGGGGGCGCTCGCAGATTGATATTTGATCCCCAAACTCCGGCCGCCGCGGGCAACGATCGACTCAATTGAGGCTGAGTCGAAAAACTGGACGCGATGCAATACCAGGTAAGAATATGATACAATGGTTGGATCATTTACCAGACCAGTATATAATACGCAATAGGCGATATTAAAAAAAGACGATTTCAGTCGCTGAGTCGTCCTAGGCATTTAAAAAATCACAGTTGTCTATGTAAGATATACGTAAATTCAAATAAATTAATTAAGAAACTAGGATTTCACTAGCATATTTTTACGTCAATATTCATCATAATCATCTTCCTCGCCATCTTCCTATTGATGTCGATATTACGTTTTACATATTAAGAAATTATTTATTTATTTATTTATTTACCAATTTATGTACACGGACAATATATACAGAGAATACATAAACAAAAGTTGTACAAAGGCACTACTTATCTCAAAAGAGATCTCTTCCAGTAGGCCCGTGAGAGGAGATGTTCATATATGAAAGGCATACAGGCGTGTTCGTTAAATGAAGGAAGAAGAAATACATACTATGAAACTACAGATAAACATACACATACATATGTTACATACATACTTATATAAATACATATGTCTATTTAGAAATGAATATACTTAATATATAATATATAAACTACAACTATAATGATTCCGATAAATAATAATCTTTTACTCGTCTTTTAAACACAGAGATCGATTTAGATTCGCGTATAGAAGGTGGTAATGAGTTCCATAGTCTGACCGCATGTACCGAGAAGGAGTAGGAAAAAGTAGTGGTGCTGTGTGAAGGGTATTTAAGGACAGTTTTTAGGTGGGATCTGCAAAGAGAATTTGGAGAATATAAAAAGGAAAGCGCTTATGAGTAGCTTTACCTATTTAAATTATTATTAAACAGAGCTACTAATACTAGTATTTTGAAACGACCACTACGCTGAGAAGAAACTCATTACAACAGTATTTCATTACAATATATTTAGTTTAAAAAACATATATTTAGATTTTAAAAAGAAATAGATTGACACCGGAATGAAATACTAACAAAAATAAACTACTTGCATCCTTGAGGAGCGATGTATAAAGTTAGCGGAAGTCAAAGTTATAATTACTTTTTTGTTGCATCTCGCCAAATATTATCTGACTTTTATAATTGCCACCGCTCCTGGAAGTTTGTATAAATTGCATTAAATTTCTATTCTGGACAGGGAGAAAACAAAAACTTAGAATGTACTCGTAATAGCTGCTTCTCTTCCCGTGCAGATCCAAATTCGATCGAGAAAATGAATGAAAAGAGGCGATGCGGCTAGCATTAAGTATATAATATTTTGCTACCTTTTTCTGTCTTCTCGCCCACCATCCTGCCTGCCTAGCATAGTGCCGGCAAAGGCCTATTTACTGAATAAAATTTGAATTTTAACGGTATGTGAGAAGCATCAAAACAATTTTTTTTCGATCAAATAAAGGAAAAATTAAACGTGAAAACATATAAAAAGGTTGATGGAAAGCACTTCTCCGACAAGAGCCCAGCTCTTAAATATTTACTGGTTGATGTGTTACATCACACTAAATTCAATAGTGCGCCCTCTAAAGGCGGAATAGAAAAATATTATATCGAATCACATCGTGTTTAGTATCAAATAAAAAGGGCTTAAAAAGCACGTAAAAAATAAACTATTAATGCCGAGCTTGCATTAACTGGTTATGCGTACTTTTTTGTAAGAATTTTTCCATACTTGCTTTTTTGTTTTTAAAACGTATATTCTGTTGATTTTTGCGTTCTATACGTTCTATCCTACTGATTTGTTTTAATAGGTTTATGCCTTAGTTATTTTTATTCCCCTTTCTCAACGTACCTACTTAACTAAACTAAAATAAGTACGCTAATAAAATTTCAATCTAGCCTGAACTCAAGACTAGTAAGTAATTTAACGTTGACCTAGTTTTATACGTTATTGACTAAAACGTGTCCATTGGCACTTTTCTTACTGTCTCTATTAAGGGGAAGGCACTTTGTCCGTGTGTCTCTGCTGGCACATCACTGCACTATAATATCAATGTCTTTTTTAATATGAAAACATACCTTTGTATTTGTATTGATTGTGTGATATATGTGGGTTAGTAAATTATTATTAATGGTGGTGAGTAATTGTATTAAGTCGCTCTGTTCTCGATGTGACAGTCCGTAATAAACGATTATTTGGTGCGGCCGCATTTCTCATCTATATCCTTGGTATATAGGATCCCGTAGGAATTTAGGGCACGGTAGTTGTTTTACCAAACTATTGTAGTTAAACTTTTGATTTTTTATGAACAAAGAATACAATTAGTTACAATATATTAAATCATGATTTTTAAAACTAAAATAACTAAACTAAAACTAATAACTAAACTAACCGAAGTACACGTAACCGAAGGGCATATATAAAGAGGTTGATGAGTGTAGATGAAGCGAAAGAGGTCTGTCAAGATCGTAGCAAATGGAGGTCCATAGTCTCTGCCTACCCCTGTGGGAAACAGGCGTGATACTCGTAGTATGTATGTATGTAATAACTAAACTAAATATAACTAGTAGAAAAAATATGGACAATACATTATTTCAAAACTTTTTTCTATGATGTATCTATGTATATAAGCAAGATTGCCTCGAAGAAACTGCTTACGTATAGTTAATCCATGGCTTGGATGGTTAAGGGCCCAGTCCTTATTTTTAGTGATTTTGACTGCTTTTTCGGAGCTGATTGGAGCCAAACTATCTTAGTAACAATATGTTAAGATATGTTAAATTGAAGTTTATTTAAGTATTTAAAAAGTGAATGAGACAGTTTATTGATTTTCATTGTAATAGTTTGTTTAATTCCAAATAACCTGAGACGTGTTTCAACTTTTTGCAATGCGCGACGTTCATGTCTTTTTTGTTAACACGGAATTTAAAACATGAAGTTGTGTATAAACTACAGAGAAATAAAGACAAAAGAAAATCCTAAAAAGTGAATGAAAATGACTTTAGTATTTTTTTTTATTAATTCAAAAACTTTGTTAAAAAGGTTAAACTTTGAAGAAAATATAAGCGAATACGTCGTCGGAAGTTTGCGCATACGATTAAGTAAAAAAATAAAAAATACACATATGTGAAGATTGATTCATGTACATGTACAATAAATAAATAAAAATAATTTGTCTGTTGCAAAAAGGTTTAAAGTTCTTCGAAATTCTTAAATAAATATGGGGACGACGCTGATAAGGCAGACCGTTCGCTGTGCTTCTGAATTCGTCTCAAGAGTGCATGTACAATATAGCGCAATGCGTATGTGAGATAGAAAATATAGATTCGGGTGTTCAATAAAAAATTCCCACGGTCTAAGACTGCAGTCTTAATGAAGAAACTGCTTAGGTAGAGTTAATCTACGGCTTGGATGGTTTAATGAAGAAACTGCTTAGGTAGAGTTAATCCATGGCTTAGATGGTTAATGAAGAAACTGCTTAGGTAGAGTTAATCCATGGCTTTGATGGTTAATGAAGAAACTGCTTAGGTAGAGTTAATCCATGGCATAAATGGTTAATGAAGAAACTGCTTAGGTAGAGTTAATCCATGGCTTTGATGGTTAATGAAGAAACTGCTTAGGTAGAGTTAATCAATGGCTTTGATGGTTAATGAAGAAACTGCTTTGATAGATTTAATCCATGGCTTTGATGGTTAATGAAGAAACTGCTTAGGTAGGTTGCCTGAAATTTTCAACTTTTTAAAACAAATAATTATGTTTTTTTGTGTCTAAATCTTTGTAATAAATTTAGATAATTGCACTATACTTCATGAGGCTGAAATAATGATGATAGTATACAGATGTGGACAAAAAATTTATTTTTGGCTCATCTCTCATCAGATATGTAGATAATTAAAAATACTGTTATAGCCGTGTGGTTCCCAGCAGAGTAGAGTAGACCACTCCAAGTCTTCCCGTAGATGTAGTAGAAGGAAACTTAGGAAACACGAGCTAAACAAAGCTTATAAACATAAATGAAACCTCTCTAACCCGTCTGGCCAGCGTGGAGAGTGTAGGCCAAATCCTCTGACTGCTCTAGCTAATATATGGCTCTGGTAGTACAGAAAAGGTCGTGCTCCTGCAGTGGAGTCATAAAAAGACCTGATGTTGATGAGGATGAAAAAATGTTGTAAGTACACAATTTTTTTTTCTCCGACTTGTAAATAATGACGAAGATACAGCGCATTTAAATTTAGCATGACATCACGATCTAGTACGATTTTCACTAGGCGGTGACGTTAATTGCCTCCACTTCGAAACTTCGATGCGCTGTATCTTCATGAATTTTGAAAAATTTCGATAAAAATTTAATTTTTTTTAGCTTCGCTCGCGTATCCCACGGGAACATTACTTTTTTCCAGGATAAAAGGTACCCTACGTCCTAACTATGTGTATGCGAATTTTCAAGAAGATTGGTTCAGTAGATAAAGCGTGAAGAGGTAACACACAAACAAACAAATATGCAAACTCACTTTCGCATTTATAATATTAGGATATTTAGGATTATGATTATAAAACAGAGGATTTGGCCTACACTCTCCACGCTGGACAGACGGGTTGGAGAGGTCTCTTTGATGTTTATAAGCTTTGTTTAGCTTGTGTTCCCTAAGTCGCCTTCTACGACATCCACGGGAAGACTTGGAGCCGTCCGATTCTATCCTGCAGGGAGCCACACGGCTCATTAATCACAGAAATTATCAATATACCATAAACGGGTAACTCACTTCAAAAGTGAGCTACTGGCCGACATGTGTCCACTTCAAGGTCTCCAGATGAGGTCGAAACATGTAGTTTTTGCATACTATAAACTACAAAAAATGATTGATTGGTACTGCGCCAATTGCAAAATTTGCGGGTCGAATGTGGATGAGAGTAGCTCAGGACCGTGGTAAATGTTATTTATTTATTCATTTTATTTTTAAACTTTATTGTTCCACAATGAAATTGTCTTACAATTGGCGGACTTAACGCTAAAAGCGTTGTCTCCCAGTCAACCATAGGGATAAACAGATAATTCGTTGCGGCGCAAAATAATTAAAGAAGTACATACTTATAACATACCAAATAATACACATACATGCATATATACTCATAATAAATATATATATATATTTACGCATACATGGCATTCATTAAGAGAGGCTTATCCCAGCAGTAAGAGGTTCAAGGCTGTGAATGAATGGCGCCAAGCTTCACCGGAGCGCCGAACCAGTGTCACTGTACAATAAAGCTTTGTGTCCAGCGCATGCTACTTATAGCTATGCAAACACGACACGTGCAAAAAGTGACGTCAAAGCGACTGTGATCACTGGCACCGGCCAATAGTCATTAAACGTTGTTTATTTTGTGTCCCCTTCCGCATCCCTGACCTGGCCGACCTTATTTCATATACAATATGCGAGTGAAATTAAATTCTAGATCGGTCAAGCGTCCCGCTTTACAAGCCAGACTGTGCGTGTATATAATCTGAAAATTATGATGGTAGTATATATTGTATTGATATCAATCACAGCTAAGTTAGCTTTGTTAGTTTGAGAGATATGACTAATTGACTATGTCTCTCATATTAGTAGGTATTTTTATAAGTAACGCGACTGCCTAACTTACCTAACTTAAGTCAAATACTTTGTCTAAATTCCAACCTTCTTGAACAGTTTTAGTTTTTCGATTATCTGGCATTCACTTTTGGATGTAAAGAGTAACTTATAATGATTTGTTAGATCACTTCATAAAATAACTTTTCTTCAAACCCATGTACTTTAGAGTAAATTTATGTGCAGAATATTTTAAAGTTCATAATATCATTTTTAAATGTTTAAGATTTTTAATTGGCGCATAGAATTTAAGAGTTTATTATATAGTAATAATGCTGTAAATCTTCCAAAGAAAATAAAATAAATGTTGTTGTTAAGTACCCACATGTAAAATTATAGAAAATAAAGTTAATATCAACAAAGTAACTTCGAAACACTGGGCGTAGCCTTACATTACACGCACTTGGTCGGTTATTTTAAAGTAAATTAGTCTTTGAAAAAAATAAACAATTGTACTGGCTTTTATTGTAAGGGCAAAATATTTATCAAGAGAAATTAAATAAGTCGAAACTCGGTGTGGTTGCGTATTTTCATTACAGGGTTCCAATGGCCACCTTCCGCCTCCTTCATCAGGCTAACTTTATGACATCATTGTATTGTATTTGTCATCCTATTTACATATGTATGCAAAATTTCAACTCAGTTGGTTGAGGATAACTGCTTCCAAATGCAAACAAGACTCAAACAAACATACATATATACGAATACATACATTTCAAATAAAATAAAAGCTAAAATTTATAAAAATTTGAAAAATTGTTGATCACGCAAGATCTCTGGAGATTAAGGAATAAGAGAGTCGACCTTAACTAGAAACAAGACAAAAGAGGAAGAAAAAGTAAATTAAACCAGTGGGGAGGGAGTAACGTAATATTTTTAGGGCAAAGATTTTAGATTCTGAAGCCGGAGCAGCCGGAGTGAAATTAAATTTTCTACGGAAGAATATTATTCACTATCATGAATTGATCTCTCTGTAAAACTTTAAAAAAGTTCTTGTAATAAAAAATAATACGAGTAATACAAACAATTTTATCAAAGTAATATTTATTTGAACTGTTTATAAAAAATAAGGCAAAAGGCGATCTCGTAATGCGTAATTTGTTTTTGTGTGTAAATTGTTTTCGTAGGTTTAATATGGCCGTTCCTTTCCGGAATAATGTTTTGTGTTAACGTCGACTGTTATCGCTCATAATTGTGTTTGTAAAAATGTGCATTATCGTCGGTTTGATGGCTTTTTTAATGGTGTTTCATGTGGGGTGGGTTAATGGTCACCCAAGTTCAGCTCCTTTGAAAATGTTTTGAATTATAGGCGCTAAAATAAAAATTATATCGCGTAGCTACTGAGGTTTGCTATGGACATATTTTTAATTTGGGTATTTTATAATTTATATTTATTATATAATGTTTTATTTATAAAAGCAATGAAAAAACAGAATGTGCCAGGTAGGTACTTGTATTGTGTGGATACGAGAAGTAACATAGAAGGTGGTAAATATAGAGCCAAATAGAAAAACTAGCGTAGTGTGCCTTATTGCCTATCCCACGTAAAAGTAGAACAACGGTAAGTTGAAGTATACAATTTCAAGCAGATAAATGACCCCCCAGATGTTCTATATAAGCGCCAGGGGGTCAGCATTGGACATAGACATGGAAATCAGTAAATAAGGGATTTCTAAATCTGCAGAATTGGTATCCTGTAGATATGATAATTAGTAAATATGGGATGCTGTTTATGCTTAAATATAGGATTCTGTAGAAATGGGCTCCTGTAGACATGGAAATTTGTAAATATCTGTTAAAGCGAAAAATCTGAAAAAATTATAATCTTAGAATATGGGTATAATCGAGGCATCTGTTTGGCAGTGTGTACTAGCTGAGTCTCCCCTCACGCAGACTGTAAAAGTTGACCAAGGGAATGGGCAATAATCTGAGAATTCTTTTATTTCTTTAATCCAAATAGGCGATGCGCTATCAACCTGACACTTTTTCTGATTCCTGTTTCCTTATCATTGTTACTTGCGACCGTTGGCTCTGTCTTACTCGTAAGGGATGAAGAAGTGACAATTTGTACGTACGTTACATGAAAGATAAAAGTATCTGTAATTTTAAAATGTTCTTCATACGGTCGGTTTACATCGCATGACTTCATTACCATATGCTTTGGGTTTTAAGTGCATGAAGTTGTTGATCATAATCTGAAATAAATGCACACCCATCCCTGAGGGCTCATGCACACGGAATCCCTATCATGGCTAAATAATGCTGGTAATTATAATTGTACCATGAAGTGCTCATATTTCTAATAGCGGACAAACCATGCATGTACATTTAATATTTTTTTACAGAAAACGAAGACAGCGTGACCGGTGTATATTGTAGGAGAATTAATTTTAGGCTTTTTTAAAACTGCGTGGGCATTTATTACAATGTCCAATGACAATGTTTAATTATTTATTTATTTATTTTACTCTTTATTGCACACAATTTAACAAATAAGACACAAATAAAAGAGATAAATTTTAGCATATAAAAATTATTCACTTGGTCCATAACGTATACACTAAACCTATACCCACTTAAATAAGTATAAAAGAAACAAAATTTTGGAAAACTTCTTCTTATATTCACAGCCCATATCAGTACACTGCTGAACTAAAGGCCTCTTCTAATAAAATATGGATTAGTAAGAAATTTTAAAGATCCAATTTTCATATAAATAGTTAGTAATACTTGTAAATCGGACTTGGATAGCGGAGCCAGTAATTATTGCCATCGTATATGGTTTAGCGTGAGAAAGGGACCAAATTCAGGTATGGGATGAGCGGAAAGTTGACGCATAAATGAGACAAGTTTTTTTTTAAATAATTTTACGGCTCTGGATACAAGTCCTTAAGAGCCTATCTTTAATTTTGTTCTTTATTCCTAATCCTACCTAACCTAAGCTAATCCTAACAAGTTACAATCAAAGGATGGTGTAGGCCTTTGACTGCTTCAAGGGAGCTTCTGGCGATAAATATATACGAGTCTACTGGTTTTCATAGACGATTGAGTGGCGGACGACGACGCCCGAAGACGCCCACACAGTCCGCAAAACAAATATCACTACAGCCGTACTATGACTGTCCACTTTATCTATTTCACAAATTGTTCATGAGCATGAGCATTTATCAAACCAAAAAACACCAATTTCATATTTTAAGTACCATTAACCATTAAAATCAATTTGCAAAATAATTTAAGGCAAACGCCAACCGAGCCCCGTGACTTCCCGCCAAAAACTCCGGGACAAGATATCAAATTTTCTCGGCCGTCACCAGACGTCCGACCATTTTCAAATTTTGGTGAAGTGACATATACTTTTATGGAAATTTTTAGGAAGAAGCGTTTGCCAAAGTTCATATACGTGTTCAAAACACGCTTACAAAAAAAGTTGTTTGAACTAATATTTATATACACACATACATACTATCACGTCTTTATCCCTAATGGGGAAGACAGAGCATTTTGGATCTTGCGGGTCTAAGCAGACAGATCTCAGGGCCATAAGACCCAAAGGCCTAAAAGTGGCCGGCGAGAAGGTTAAAAAAGAAATTAAAATAGTTATGGGTTGCTAGCCGCATCGCCTATTAACATGACTTGCATTTTCACATATTCCCTCAATCGGCTTTTACGATCTGCGCGGAAGGCGAAGCAGCTGGTACATTCTAAGTATTTTTCTTTTATCCCAGATGGAAGATATACAAATATTTAACGTGGGTTAGGTCATAGAAACATGTTAATAGCTACTTTGTGGCTGGCAATTTGTGGAGTACGCAAAGGGTAAACAAAAATAAAAATAGGAGAGGCGATTGTCCAGTCCAACACTGGACTAGGTGAGTTACTGGATGCTAACATAATACGTATGACATTTCCGTAATGTTGACGTTTTGTGCACAATAGCCCAGTCCTATTGTGTCTGCTAATTAAACATCGACGACCGTAGTCACAAAGCACCGACTCGCATCGGTGCATCAATTTGACTGGCCAAACTGTTTTATGTCCCGTTTACAGGTTTCTTTTGCAAATGACAATTCGAAATTCAAACCCTATTTCATCTACGAGTAGTATATATATAATATTTCTGCGGAATAGCCAAGTAATTTTATGAACCGACTTCAAAAAAGGAGGAGGTTATCAATTCGACTGTATGTTTTTTTTGTATGTTTGTTACGCGATATCTTCGCCAATTGTGAACCGATTTTGATGATTCTTTTTTTATTTGAAAACCTTTACTACAAATTGGTCCCATTTTAATTTGGTGAAGATATGATGAAGAACTTTGGAGATATGGAAGAAACTCTTTAAAAAAATTGAAGTCGTTTTTTTTGTTAAAAATTTAATTATTTTTAAAGTAATAATGTAACTTGGTTTTTTATATATATTGTGATCTCAAAACATTTTACGGTAAACTGCGTTGTGATGTGATTTTGCGAGACTGGCATTCCACAAGTATTGTTTTTGAGGGGATTATAATTATTTTCTGACTTTATTTTCTCTTCAGCTTGCGTGCTGTTATTCATATGGACTTACATAAATATGAGACGAATATTATTACGAAATAATAACATAGATAGATGCGGAAACATAGACAAAGTAAGCATCATTTGTAATTGAAAGCAAGTAACCATATTATGTATTTTATTATTAAACATATATCAAAAAAGCGGCCAAGTGCGAGTCAGACTCGCCCATAAAGGGTTCCGTAGCAGCAAGTAACAAAATATAAAAGTTCTAAAGGTAAATTGCGGTTTACGATTTATGATGTATTAAAAAATAACTATCTATGATACCGAGACCGCTGTAGTTTTAATTGAAAGTGCATACTTTGAGGTATATACGACATTTTTTTCAGAATTATTTTAGTAATATTTCAAAAGTAACGGTGGGGGGACACCTCAAATTTTAACTTTGTATTAGATTATCTCAAGACTGGGGGGTCTGATCTACATTGTTTCAAAGCAATTTTTGTTGCATTTTAAAAGACCTTTTAAACGATACCCCACACGTTGGGGTTAGTCCAATTTATTTTTTAAATTCACTTTTCGTTGTATGGGAGCTGAAAAAAAAACCATTTTTTCATAATTTTAAAAACCAACTTTTGAAACTTCAATATCTATCTCTCCACCAATTTTCGTGACAATCGGTGCAGAAGCGGCGGAGTACGACCCCGGACGGACAGATAGACGGACAGACGGACAGACGGACGGACGGACGGAGGGACGGACGGACGGACATGACGAAACTATAAGGGTTCCTTGTGGACTACGGAATCCTAAAAAGCAAGACAAAGTCTCTTACTTAAAAACAAAGCTGAAATTGCTATATATATTCCTAACTTCTTGCAAATACTGAAGAATAAGACAAAACATTCTGTAAAGAAACTAATTATGTCAGCTATTTTATTGCATACTTTATGTTTGTGGTTGGTTCTAATTTAGTGTCCCCAATACGGCACAATAACAATAAAATAAAGTTTAATATGATGGCGCTGTGGTCGCATAAGTTTAAATTACATTTTTATCGCGCAGGTTCATCGCTAATTGCTGGACAACGAGTTTTACGTGATATTTAAGTGCCTGGATCGTAAACTGTGAATAGTTAAAAGTCAGTAATGAACACGAATAATGTGCTTTACGAGTACCGTTGTCACTCAGTTGATTAGCGACAAACTACTAAGTTTATAACAGTACTTTACTATACCATTTACTATATAGCCGTTTGGTTCCCGGCAGAGTAGAATAGGATTACTCCAAGTCTTCCCGTGGATGTCGTAGATGGCGTCTTAGTAAACACAAGGTAAACAAAGCTTATAAACATCAATAGACCTCTCCAACCCCTCTGGCCAGCGTGGAGAGGGTAGGCCAAATCCTCTGACTGCTCTGGTTCAATATATGGCTCTGGTAGTACAGTGAGGGTCGTGCTCCTGCAGTGGAGACTTAAAAAGACCTGATGATAACTCGTTTACAGCATTTAGTAAGGTCTGTGTCTCACGTTACTTTTACCAAAGAATATAACTACTTACTTCTTGACGACCTCCGTGGCGTAATGGTTAACACGCTGAACCGCTAATCTGGAGGTTCTGGGTTCGATCCCCAGCCAGGGCAAGTTGGAAAATGGCCTATTTCAAATTGACCTGGGTCTTGGGTGTTTATCTATATATGTATTTTTCATAAAATATAGTATCGTTGAGTAAGTATCCCATAACACAAGTTCAAAATTTACTTTGAAATTAGCTTAATCAGTGTGATTTGTCCCTATATATTTATTTATTTATTTACCTCTCACACTTGGGTAGTATCCAAGGTCAAATGTAAATTATTTTGTAATTAGAGAACGTCCCGAGAACATTTTAGATTTATTCATGCAGAAATACTGAAATTAAGAGCGCTATTTGACTCTAAATAACTCTGACTTGCGTTTTTCATACAATATATAGAAAATATTTGTTTTGAAGTTTAGAAAAAGTATCTGTTTTGACTTTTTGAAATTTAGCGGATTGTTAAATTAAAAAATATATAAGTATATAAACCAAATTTAAAGGTAAAAAACTCCCTAAGGAAATTAAAAAATATATGACAAAGAATTGCATAAACACTCAGATCAGGTGTTATTCTTTTTGAAATTAAATTTAGTAGTGTACAGCAAATATCAAATAAATAATAATAATATCAATTTCAGTTGCTCTTACAATCTAATAGGTACTATTAAAAAATACATTTCAAAATTCCTACCTATTGTAAAAAATATATCAAATTAGCAAAGGGACTTAATTCATAGCGACACAAGCAAAAGTTGAAGAAAACAAAGGGAGCCATATAATAAGGTAGTTTCAAAATACATATGTAACACTCGCACGGGTCTTAGAGGTACTTTCCATTCAAACACTAGCTTAAAACTTGAATGTAATATATCTTATAGAATCCGCAATTAGGTGCGATACTATGTTAAGTGCTGCGGGACCACCAAATTTATTTTGCGCGTCATCAGAGCGAATAATGTGTGTCTACTACATAGTATTACGAGTACGTTGACTGTTACGGATGCAGTAAATTGTAATCAGTGTAGTTTTGCCTGTATTGATTTTTAGTTAAGTTTTAATTGAATATAGCAGCCTTAATTATTTTGCAGTGCGGGAATTTTGACAGCAAATTCACCTATGAAACTAACAAAATTTCGTAATAAAGAAATGGCGAATCAAATGAAGGTATCTTACAAATTAAAGGTAAGTTAATCAAATTAGGCATAGGTATAAAAACTCTTTTCGTATTTTGACGATATTACTTGTGAAAAGTAATTATAATAACATTTCCGCACAGGAAAAAATCCTCAATAACTCTGCATGCCAATTTCGATCAGTTATTTGGTTGGTTTAAAATCATGATGACGCAATGAGGCAAAAGCCTTACTTTTTCCATCTGAATGCCGACTTCGATCGGTAATTTTGTTAGTTTGAAATAAAAAAGTACACATACTCTTTTCACATACCTTTTTTTACATTAACACCAGTATAACAAATGTTAAAATGTGCTTGCTTGTCATTCGACGTCAGTCGAAGTGTTTTTGGCACCATGCCGCACGGTCATAAATTCTTTTAGATTTCTAAATCAATAATTTAGATTAGATTTTAAGTTAAAGTTTTATTTGTAGTTAGTTTAACTTCAATTGTATTTTTTTAACAAACAATTTTTACTTGAGATAGCAAAGAGTAAGCTTAATTTTATCCAGGAAATAAGATACATGCAAATATTAATAAAATATGCTTATTCATACTACTTATTCATTCATACTAGACCGCATGGGCAGTTAATTTGTACGTACTACCAGTACTTGGACTGTTTGTCAATGTCAAAGTCAACTTTTTTTATTTAATGTAGGTTAATATATCATATATTGAAGGTTATTATTTACAAATTGTTTTTAGTGTAAAAGCTTAAAGTACTAGTTTTGTCCCAATAGACCACCCAGTGGTGCTAATTGGGATTTAATTCTTAGTAGTCCTCTTCATCAATGCTTCTTTTAGAACTTTTACATAGTAATTATTTTCATCTCGATTAAAAAACTAAAAGGAATCTGCAAAAAACAATTACCTAAATTAGCCAATAAACCTTGGATACTTATATATGAAATTCGTCAGACACCATAATGTTACTGCGTTAGTGAGTTCACACATCCCAAAACTTTTATCTGACATAATTCCTTATTACATTACCCGGCCTACGTATATGGCTCAATAAATAAGCCGCAGAAAGCATTAATCCGAGTTAAATGAGCTGGTTCTGCTTTACGTAGCTGAGAACTCCCTTGGTACAAATATTAATCAGCGGCAGTCTCATGGCGAACAAGTTTTGCTAGTAAAATAACACAAGGGAGTACTCACTGTAAGTAGATTGATTGACTGGGTTGTGTACAGATCTTTAATATAGTACATAATATTATGGCTTAATGGGGCAGTTGCTTTTATGTATTGTTATATTTAGCGCTCAAATGAAAGTTCAGTAACAACATTCAGTCGAAAATGCAAGAATAAAAGCTGTAATAGTTTTAGATATTTTCCATTTATTTTACTCATTACATCGTCATCGACATCGTCGTCGATCGTAAAAGCCGATCGAGGGAATAAGCGAAAATACGAATCATAACTATAAATAAATAAATATATAGGGACAAATCACACCGATTAAACTAGCCCCAAAGTAAGTTTTAAACTTGTGTTATGGGATACTAACTCAACGATACTATATTTTATGAAAAATACATATATAGATAAACACCCAAGACCCAGGACAATTTGAAAACGGCCATTTTCCAACTTGCCCTGGCTGGGGATCGAACCCAGAACCTCCGGATTAGCGGTCTAGCGTGTTAACCATTACGCCACTGAGGTCGTCGCTACTTATCACTATTTTGATTCCTTTTTACATCTTCTCGCACACCATTACATTAAAAGTCCCTTTGGTCTTGCTACTCTGGGCTCTGATTGCTTAGAGCCGCAGGACCCAAACACAACAACAAAAAAGACGCCGAGAAAGGCGTAGGAAGTGCTGGAGAGATACAGTCGAAGAAGACCTACGGAAAATGAAAAAGTACTCAGCATGGCGAAGACAGGCCAGAGACAAACCAAAATGATGACAAATCGTTGTGGAGGCCAAGACCCACAAAGGGTTGTGGCACCAAAGAAAGTATAAGTAAGGTATTTTAGTTTTATTTTATCGGAGGCATTTCCTATTATTGAACCATTCCCATAGATCCGAGGCAAGTGGTATTCTTGGAAAGCCAAGAATGACACTTGTCTCAGTCATTCATCATGACATATCCATTTTTTACCATGAATTCATATTGCGTAGTTAAGTTACATGATTTTGGCGAAATCTAAAAGCCACCTCCAGAAACATATGAATCGAATGCGGTTGGATATTGAATATAAATACGAAATTTAAAGTTTTTCGAAAAGCTCAATATCGGGATACGTCGCTGGGAACAAAACGGATCAGCCGGGATCCTGCGTTCGAGGGCGAGCGGCGATACGTAATCGTAGTTTTACTGGATGTGGACATGAACTGACGTATAACTCATGCAGATTATGATGGCAGAAGAGATTATGATGCCAATGTAAATAGATAAAACATTAATGTATTAAATCTATTGTGTGGAAATAAAAAATAAATAAAGTCAGCCACTTCCATCCATCAACCTTTAGCAACTTCCATACTTCTACGGTCCAGAGTCGCAAGAGATAGAGAACAATAGAAATGGCTTTGCCAGGAGGCACACTAAGCTCAGAGACATCTTACAGGGAGAATGAGAAGGAAATAAAAACAACCTGAGTTCAGGACTGAGTTCATGATAAAAAGCTGATAGATAGATAGATACTTGCACAGGTTTTAGATCAGGTTCTACAGCTTTGTCCCTTTTTATACTTTCAACATCACTTTTTCGATACTTATCTCTTTCACTAATCTAGCAATAAAAATTTTTTTAGGTATACTTTAGGTATATTATTAGGTATGGAGTACTCCATACCAAACATTTTCCTCATTCATAAGATTTTTAAAATACTTCTTCAAACGATCTTTTATGTCTACATCTTTTGTTTATTTCCTTTTTGATATTTAATACATTTCATATATTTGATGGCTCTCGAATATATAAAAAAATCTTTTTCAATACTCGCAATATAACAAGAGATGAAAATGTTGCCAGATTAATATAAATCTGAGTACAAACAAATTCATTTATGATTGTATGTAGGATGATGAAATACCATGTGTATAAGAATATCTTTTTACATAATAAAAACTTTTCAAATATGATTAATCCTAATATTCCTATAGCCTTCTAACTACCTATGATTCTAAAATAGGGATATTTAGGAAAATATATGTAAAAGGTGTTAGTTGAAGTTCATTAGTAGGCTGGGACTATAAACATAGATTTTCACATTATTAGATTAATTGTGTGATTTAAGAATCGCAGGTATTAGATTAAAGAATCGTAGATACTTTTTATTTGCGAGTAACATTACAGTCAATTATTTTAAAATGGAATGAAAGGGAATTTGAAATGAAATGAAGAATGAAAAACGGACAGGATGAGATGAAGAAAGGAGGTTTGAACATGATGCATGCAGCATCGTTACAATAATACCTATTAGAAGTACACAACTAGTACAGTAAACAAATGAACTTTATTTTACTTTGATATTATGATCATTTACGGCGTGGTATCCAGAAAAATAGGTCCGTGTCGCCGCACTCGACAGAGCTCAGTCGCGAGCGATATGAGCACCTTATTTTTCGCGCATTACACTTTGAAATTGTTTGAAATATGTTATAGCTGTCAACGGGGGACTTGTAAAAGGGAACGTTTGCTTATGAGGTTCTTCATAATGGACCAGGGCGGTCTCTTACACTAGTTTACCTCAAACCAATGAAAAACTTCTGTAGAAATCAAACCTAAATTATTTAATTTAGTTATAAATTATATACGAGGTCGCCGTTTTATATAAATATCTCGGGAACGGCATCAAAGATTTCGATGAATTTTTGTATGAGCTGGAAAATCAATCGAGATGAATCGAAACGAAGTGTTTCAAAAACGAACCCTTCGTTTTTGAAACACTTCGTTTTCTCTATGTTCATCATATATGATCAAAGTTTTAGAACTAATGAACAGAAAATCCCGACTGGATATCGAAACATATAATTGAAACGGGTTAAATGAAATTTCCAATAGCTGAAGTAGTTTTTAAGTATCGATTTGCAACCCGAACAATTATAATTTAACTAAATATTTGTATCAGAATAGCTGAAATAAATTTATTTGATACAATTAACACAGAACTTAGAGTTATCGTAGAAAGTGGAGATCCATCTCAGTTTACTCTCATGGAGAAAGCTGTGATCATATTTTGGACAAAAAATACAAAAAACTGAGAAATTCCATACAAAAAAGCGTTACTCGGATAGAAAGCCAAAATTCTGTATTCTTTCTACGTATCGCTAATATCTCGCCCGCTAGCCATACAAAAGTATATAGTAGGATGCCTCATAATACCTACTAGATTATATGTACACTAATGGCGCTGAAAGGAGAAAAATCTGAGCGCAAGCGAGTTTCAATCATTTTTATTTTGTACTAGTGGCCCGCCCCGGCTTTGCACGGGTATTGAAGCTCCGTAAGAACCATCCTCGTACTTCAAGGAATATTCTAAAAAGAGAATTAGCGAAACCGGTTCAGCTGCTCTCGAGATTTGCGCTTAGCAACACATTCAGCGATTCATTATATATAATGTATTATAGATAATGACGACATCCGTGTCGTATCGGTAAACACGTTAGTCCGCTTCTAGGAGGTTCTGGATTCGATCTCCAGCCAGGGCAAAATGATAAAGGCCTTTTTCAAATTATAAATAAATAAATTATAATAAGGACAAATCACACAGATTAAGCTAGCCCCAAAGTAAGTTTTAAACTTGTATTATGAGATACTAACTCAACGATACTATATTTTATGATAAATACATGTATAGATACCCGCGACCCAGGAAAATTTAAAAAAGGCCATTTTCCAACTTGCCCTGACTGGGGATGGAACCCAGAACCTCCGGATTAGCGGTCTAGCGTGTTAACTGTTACGCCACGGAGGTCGTCTGTAATTTAAAATTGCTCTGGGTCTTGGGTATTTATCTATACATGCATTTATCATAAAAAAAATAGTATCGTTTAGTAAGTATCCCATAACACAAGTTTAAAAAAAAAAACTTACCTTTGGGGCTAACTTGATCTGTGTGATATATTCCAATATATTTATTTATATTAATGAATTGCAATATTATAATATAATTTATACATACATGCTTTTATTGCATCTATAAAAATTACTCCGAGAAATGTAATACAAAGTAGTTATATAATTTCATACTAAACATGATATCCTACAGTGCTACTAGATTTCGTAGAGCCACTACGACATTCCGTAGAGATGCTACGACAGCTACGCCATTATCGTGCGCTGTACACGATTAACCTCTTATGAAACTAACAACCAACCTTGTTTCATTTATGTATAATAAATATACACAGAGCCGATATAACAATATATATTTTGGATATCACTCAATATCCTTACCTCAATAAGTTGTTTGTTTTGTGTTATTTTATTTATGTACGTATATCCTAAATATATGTGTAGGGGTTTCAGGAGGATTTAAATAACTGAATTATAATAACTGTAGCATTACACAGGGACGAGTGGAAGCAAAATAAACGGGCAAGTGCGAGTCGGACTCGTACATGAAGGGTTCCGTACCACCGTACAATGTTTTAAAACGCTAAAGAAACACGTTTCTTGTATGACGACCCCCTTTAATTTTTACTTTTATCGTATTTTTTGTATTTGTTGTTATAGCGGCCTTAGTAATACATAATCTGTGAAAATTTCAAGTGTCTAGCTATCACGGTTGAAGAGATAGAGCCCTGTGACAGACGGACAGACAGACGGATAGACAGATGGACAGACAGACGGACAGACGGACAGACAGCGGAGTCTCAGTAATAGGGTCTCGTTTGCACCCTTTGGGTACGGAACCCTAAAAACTCCTGTGCCCAGGAGTGGGACACAAATATAGGGAAACTAAATATAATGCTGACTTAAGGCAACTAACATAGCTAGGCAACTGCATCAAACAATGACACTAGGCACCAAGGTATCTTCCGAGGCGAGGGTGCGCTTAAGACGTTTTTAAAAACACAGTGCCGCAGTTGCGCAGCTGAAGTAACGCGGTAAATTTATATTTTCGTATAAAACGCGACGTAAGTTCGGCATACTGTATTTGATAGTCATTCAAATAACATTGCAGGCGTCATTTAGCCGAAGTACGGTCGCGCAACTTCAGCATAGTATGTTTAGACACTAAAGGCCACTTTATTACAAATCCAAGTGTCAACTATAGGTACTTTTCACTTCTCGTATTTAGGAGCCGCGCTCTTATCAGTGCAGTGCTTTTCATGTCTCTCTTCTCTCCGCTAAGTTCTTAACCTCCTTATATGTTTTTACATTTAACTTTTCTGTTGTTTGATCAAAAAATCTTCTTCTGGGTTTTTTGTTAGAAAAATATCTAAAATGTCCCCGTTCCAAGTAGAATGGTTTACGTCTCCAAAGCTTTTTCTTCTTCTTCTTATTTAAGAGCTTAGTGGCTCTTGTCGGTGGAGTATGCGTCTCCAAAGCAATGCTTCCAAAATCTAAATGACTAACATCAAATCGAAACTGAGTTGAGTAATTAAAATATTATCAAAATCAAACTAAACTTCCGATTTTTGTTGTAAATTACTTTACTTTAGTTTACTTTAGGAAAATATTACTTTACTTTAGGAAAAAAAAAGTATAGAATGGAAACTTTAAATTTAATTAAAAATAAGGCCTTTGGTAATATCTGCTTTTAGTCAGTTCAAAGTTTATTGATAAGTTTTGTGTTTTGAAAATAGAAGAATCAATTTTAACTCTGTGATAATAATAATCCTTTCGCGTTATTTTAAAGATTGACAACACTTGATAAAATCTACACTGGAGTTTAAAAGACTAAATCTGCAGTATTCGGGGACAAAAGATGTTTGCCTCGCTTGTCAGTGACTTGCTGTCCTCACGCTTAAGTGTATAAATGTTAGCGTTTTCTTCAGAGTTTTACAAGAAGTCGACAATTCTCCAATGACTTTCCCCAGGGAAAAAATATCAAATTCCGAAAAGAAATTGTTGTTTAATAAATTAGTTCGTCGGAAAAATATTGAATTAACTCAATAGTGAAAGCTGAGATGAGCTGAATTTTTTAGCTCAATGTAGGTACCTACTTCATTATCATCATCATCTTCACCTTTTCCCTAAGTACCTACTTATTATTCTCTTTTAAAAAGTACCTGGACGACCAACAACAAGGTTCTCTAAAAATATACAAACCTTACTTGGTAGAATGATCACAGTATCTCACGTTGATTAAGCTAAAGTTTTGAAAGCTGGAGCGCCAAAGATTACCTTCGCATTTTAATAATATTTCATATACGAGTATTTTTCTAATGCTTAGAAGACAAAAAAAAACAAATTAAATACTCGTAGGTAAAGAATTGCGAACCTTAAATGAAACTGGGCGGGACACCTGGCCAGAAAGAACGATGGAAGGTGGAGTAAGGCTGTCACCGAGTGGTACCCCAGGAATGAAAAACGAAGTGTTGGGCGTCCGGCGGCTAGGTGGGTCGATGATATTAAACGGATTGCTGGAAAGAACTGGATCGCTAAAGCTAGAATTAGGATTCAGTGCCGCAGACAAAAGGAGGCTTATGCCCAGCAGGGGATCCTTGAGAGCTGACGATGATGATGATGCTGAGAGTAGCAAGCTTTAAAAATGTAATGACATTCCTTTTCTTGCAAAAGAGTGTGTGGCGTCTTATTTTTCTATGATTTGAAAACGCTTAATCATCTTCTAAGGTTCTAATTATTTTTGACTGCAAAGGTGATGTTTAAAATAATAATAAAAATGTCAACATCAGTTTCAAATAAGATTTTACTCAGAAATTATTAAGAAAAACGTCTAACCTGCGCTTTACTTTAGCGTTTTGACGTCGCTCGCAGCTTGTGACTTGAAACAGAATTTAAAGAGTGTCATTTTATTAAGTCGCCGATACGATCCCGATAGCATCGAGAGAGACATGTGTAGCGGACGTGTCGCGACAACTTTCCTAATGCCCTTTTTAAAGAACAATGCCTTTACGGCTTGGTTAAAAAGCCTTTTTAGACGCGCGCAGAATGCTTCTCGTTCGGTTTGACTTATTTTGTTCTTCTTTGAACTTATTTGTGCCGATGTGGAATTAGATTTACTTTGTACAGTACAGACTTAAATCCAACTGAGATTACATTTAAATAAGTAACTACAATGAAATAGTTGTAATGTAGTAGTAGTAAACAATTTAATTGTTTTAAATTTAGGTATTTACTGACTAAAATACCTAAATTTAAAACAATAAAATTGTTTATTAGTACTTATTTTTCATTGTTATAATAATAATATTAAACAAAACAATATTTTCCTTTTTTTTGGGCAACCCGTAAAAATATAAATATTTATTTTTTCTTACAAAATGGTTATTTAAAAAAAATATAAAAAATTATTGAAAACAAGAAATCAAATTAGACTAAAGAATTTTCCCAATAAAGTTTTGCCATCACCGTGTTTTGCTGGTGAGTTGGTAATCGCAGTAGATGGTAGTAAGTTCTTATACCTACAGAGAACGCTGCTATCTGTTCTCTTCTCCCCAGTCCCTCTTTTGACACCCGAGGGATAGAAAAAGGATAGTGACGAATTCTATTCTACGCGGACTGTATATTTTTATATGGAACAGCAACTGATTTGTTCGCGCTTTAAAAAATTGTCTCTAAGTAAAAGTTGTTTGTAATGATGAACTGAACATGATCTTCAAGAATGTTACGTTGTTGAACAGTCAGCCTGTAATAATACAAATAGAAATAATAAATTCCCGTATAAAAAATATTCTAACAAACAAATTGTAGGGACACACATACATAAGATGCATACAAATTCTTTAACTTATCACTTCCAATAAAAGAAGAATATACTCAAACGGGAACGCCGTAATCTAGGTATGTAAAATAAGATCTTCACCGTTCCCTAATTTGCTTCCGCCAATATTTGATTTTTTTCATCCCTTCTCCCGAGAGAGCGTGTTTACGACGTCATCCCGAATATTTTGCGGGTTCCGCACATTGACGGCAGCAAACGCGATTGCCATAAGCCTATAAAATAGGACGCATAAATATGTTAGAAACTCCTTAGTCAGCGTATGTGGGGATAATAATAAAATGAATATCGTTTTTAAATTATGACGGGGGAGTTTGGTACTTCATATGGGTTTGAAATTGATTCCAGTGGACTTTGTGAAGTAAAATTGCATCATCATAACCTTTTTCCACCTTTATTTACGCTTAATTTTAAGACAGGTGACCCGCCTAAATCCCAATATCCTAGACATCTGTATTACATACAGAACGGAAACTCCTAGCTTCCCGCATTATGGGGTCCTCGCAACAGCCTCTCTCCCGTCCTGGGTGCGTTTGATGGCTTTGAAGTTTTGAACACTAAAACCCACACATTGACGTGTGCATGGATGTATAGTTTCATTTGTAGTAGGCATAAATGTTAGTCCGCTTGTATAAAGCGCCATAACTGTGGCCGCTATACAGTGTTCCCATGTAATCACTTGATGCAATAGTTTTCTGTGCAACGTGTGTAATTTGAAAAATTTGCACAACCTCTTTCGCGAGCAAAATAATCTGGTTTTATACAGGTTTCAGCCTGTCAACGCCAATTATAAAAATGCTATCACCCAACTTTTATGTCGCTAATGGACACGTAGTCTATACGGCCATATAAATATAATGTCAGGAGGACATCCTGCATTACATATATGTCTAGGCAAGACCACAGAATAAGAACGTACAGAAGTCTCACTCAGCAAAGAAATTCAAAGAAATATCTACTCAATGTGGTTAGCGATATGGTTTAATTTAGCTCACGGAACTCAGTACCTTTTCGTTTAGATACCTAGACATCCATTGCAGGCCAATTTCATCCTTATTACTCTAGACAAACGATTCGTATTACTAAATTTACCACTCCGAGTGGCCGCTGCGCGCTTAGTAATAATGTAGGTATATTTTTGATACCTAAACGGGGAGTGACACAGGCCTGGCAAGACCTAAGAGACACCTTTACCAAAAACCACTGTCGACTGCTTTTGCAATTTTGCTAAAAATATTCTTAGAAATGGGAGAGACCTTTGCCCAGCAGTAGGACGAAATAGGTTAATTAAAAAAAAACTTAGAACCATAAGACAAGTAAGAGTAAAAATATATCTGACAAGGAATACTTTTTTATTTTTTATTTGGTTCACTAACTGGCTGAACGACACACAAGTTTATACATATACAAATTAGAGTATTTAAGTTGCCAGCCTTCTTGGAGCGAAGCATGCGCATTTAATATAATATACTGCTCTCAGTCATTTAAATTAAGAAGTACATTGCATTAAACTGCAATATCAAATAACGTTTTTAATTTAAATTATTTCCCAGGGAATTGACACACATTAGTTATTCATATTTAATAGTTTGTTTGTTAGTTGACGTCTTTGGAGAAAACGTGCAGTGCAGTTTGTTGCCGGTTCTTCTGTACTTGCGCCTAGGAAGCGGCATAAACTTAGCTGTAAGTAACGATTTGACGTCAACAGTAGAGCAAATCAAAACAAAGTGACTATTATTAAGAGATATTATAAAAATCAATAATAAATAATGATAATAAAGATATTTTGAACTTGAACTTGAATTCAAGTAAGTAGTTTTATTGCTAACGTTGAAATATTAAAGTGTCTACCGTTAGTACAATAAGTAAAACTGAAGTAGCGGTGATAATAAAATCTCCGGTATTTAAGAGGCGGGCTGGCGGGCTTCGACGGTGGATGCGCTTTGAATACGAATGACCTCGACCAATCTCAACGTATTCTCCACAACGTGAACATTGATTTTCAAATACAATTTTCAGATAAAGGAATTCTTCAAGTATGCACCTAACTTAAAGATTAATTAAGTACTTCTTTGGAAACTTAGATATGTCTGATGATGACATCTTATTTTGAATGTAACATTGACTTTTTCAATCATACTGATTAATAATTAAATTATTTAGAAAGTCAATGACAAGTTAAACCTCAAGTTGAGGTCGTAAAAAAATAAAATCATTCTATTATAAAAATATGTGAGCTTAAATTACCAAGAAGTAAATATTAAAGAGGCCTTTAATGCTATAATAATAAATAAATATTGCAATACTTATCTCATGATCAAACATTTTTTCTTTAAGATCGTATTTATCTAATAACACAAAGTGCTGAATCGAGTTAGATAAAACTTGACTTCTACTTTATATTTTTCTTCTTGTCTTCGAAAGATCAAATCCTAATATTATTGTTTTTTTTTTCACAGTCTGTGCTCAGACCTAGACTTGAAAAATTTTAACGGGTGAATAATCATGTGTAATTTTAACGGGTGAATAATCATGTGTTATTACAAGTTATAAAGTTACATTATTCGAATTTTCAGAATCTAATTGAAGGAATTTAGGAATTGCTGCATCTTGTTAAGTATATAAAATACCTAGTTGAATTGAAGGAAACCAAACATATGTACCTCCGACCAGAGCGCCTCTAACGGATCATTTGAACTTTCTGAGGAAAATGGTAACAAAAACATAGAACCTCACCCTCCTTTTAGTTATGGTCTCGCGTTTTTTCGATCTTGGGCCATCTTGGTGTAATACGTAAATAAAGATCTGCCTTTGATTTCTAAGCTTTTTAACTCCGTTTTAGACCATTTGATTCTACCAAACGAGTACGTAAGTACAGGAATTGTGGTTTTTTGTTGGAAAACTATTGATAGATTTGAATAAGTTTGTATTGTTTGACTAAGCTTTACATAATTTATTTTATCTATAGATACACTCATTTTAATCGTTTATTTTATGACATTTGTTATTGTTATTATTGATAAAAATAGGAAACATGTTCAGTCCTAGACACTAAATAAATATGCAAAATAAAAAAGAAAATAAAGAAAAATGAAATGACGTGAGAAAGTTCAAATGTTCATATTTGGTATAGGAAAATGAATGATTCATTTTACCATTATGATTCCAAGTTATCAGTATCTAGCTGTACAGAGGCTGAAGGCTAGTAATAAAGAATATGAATATCTAGCTTTACTAACCAATATCCAATTATGAGGTATACTTAGTATCTTGAAATTGGTTAAACATACATTGAAAATACGCAGCGCCAACGTTATATACGCCATCAAACGTATAACAAAGTACGAAAGAATCACAAGTTTGCGTACGGCGTACCTCGCAAGTTTGGCGGGCGCGGCAAATAAAAAGGAACTTTTTACATCAAAACTTTATTTCTCGTACGTTCTGATTCGTACGTGAGTTGGACTATATTTTGTTGATTACTGTATGAGTATACTTTCAGTTTCGTCGACGCGTGTCAGTGAGTTGGTTTACGAGTTATCACAACGCGTAAACTCCATCAATTTTTCCGAGAATAAGCATGTATGCCCGCTTCTACTTTTTCTGAGAACCTTAACGTGTTTCTTTTACTCGTATGTTTTTCTGTACTAGCTTTGTCAGTTAATGTTGTTTGCGGATTATCTAAGAATCTTAAAAAGCAATAGTTACGAGAAAGTAAGTTGAATCTTGGATTTGTGCGGAAAATTAAATCCAAATCCAATTCTCATTTATTAGCACATACATATACGCTTTGTCTGTTAGTTCGATATTGGATATAATTAATTTATTGTCGGATTGCCGTTTCTGACACTCGCTCTGAAGATGATCGTTTAAATCGATCGAAACCTTGTCGGCCTTTTTCGATTATATTACGCGAATCAACTGGTTTGAATTAATTTATTACGGAATTATCTCACGGTAGTTTTAATAAAATGATATTGGATAAGCTTGAATAGCACTTATACACGAAAAATAAATAAACATATACATATAATGTATAGCCGTTTATAATCATTATCATGGACATTCTGTAGTAAATAGTAGTATTAATTTAGTTTTACAAATATATTTATGTATTCATTACACTTTATTGTTTCAGAAGATTACTGAAGCACATCTAAAGTAATTGAAAGGCTTTTAAATTGAAGCACTACACAGCTTTAAAAGTATTATGTTTGATACGCTAGATTTAACTTTAAATTGAGAATATTTTACTTTAGTTAGGCGAGTTTGGTATACCTACGAGTATATTATTATTATCTTTATACAACGTGGAAGGGACATACCCGTAATAAATCGAACCACGGGCTATGCTAGATCTTTATTATAATAAAATAAATAAGTAAAATAGGACCACTCCAAGCCTTTCTGGGCATGTCGTAGAAGGCGACTTGGGAAACACAAGCTCAACAAAGCTTAACACATCAATGAGACCTCTCCAACCCGTCTAGCCAGCGTGGAGAGTGAAGGCCAAGTCTTCTGGCTGCTCTGGCCAAGTATGGCTCTGGTAGTGGAGACTAAAAAAGACCTGATGATGATGATATTTTTATTATATTAAAGTACTCAGTCAATATTAACAATGTTATGAAGATATTAACCATCGACGTAAAAAGAAGGTTGCTATAAATTTGAAATGTCTGTTTGTGGCATCCGTTACTACCGAACGGATGAAGCTTTTTTGCTATAGATTTTCTTCTTCGTCTAAACGCATTCCCGGTTGCATCCTCACCTGTACTGCTTCAGATATAATAAGCATGTGAATGGTCACCCAAGGATACCAAAGACCTTGTAAAATGGAGAAGAAATAGCCGGAACACCTTCAATGATTTGGCTATAGTTTTACAATCGGCCGCCTGCCGGACGTCATTTTTTGCTATAGATTTTACTTAGCTTTATCTATAGACTTCAGAAAAACCTATGGGAAGTACGGAGACCTCTTTACGCGAGTATCACTCGTATTTGACCGGTTTATTTTTAACTGGACTTAATGCTAATGCACTCTCTTATAGTCAAAATTCAGGAAGATAAATTTATTGTGATAGTAGCTTATCTTTTTTTTACCTGCTTATAACAGTCCACTGCTGGAATAGGGGCCTTTCCCAAAAAAGGGAGTAAGTTTGTGATTTTAGTAGAAATAGATGGTATAACATAAAGTTGTTGCAAATAGAGAACGTTGCTGCCAATTTCCTATTACCTAAACGTCCCTTAAGCTTCTTCCGACTACCGAGGAAGAGAAAAGGCAATAGTTGCTGAAAGGTGAGTAATAATTAACTAATTATCTGCACTGTCTGTTGTATGTCAGAAGTTAAAATGTATGAGACTCTATGAACATAGAGTCTCATACATTTTAACTTTGACTTGTTTATTTGTAATAACTTAATTGTACCAAGAACTTTTGTACCATCAAAATTGTACGTGACTTGTTTGTTTGTAATATCGTTATTGTACCAAAAACTTTTGTACCATCAAAATTGTACATGACTTGTTTGTTTGCTTGTTTGTTGTTATAATTTTATTGTACCGAATGCTTTGGACCATCAAAAATGTATTGCATTTTACGAAATCCACTTTGCAACGTGTGTAATCCATCGAAATATAATCTCTAGAAGCCTAACTCATCCCGAAAAATCATTCCACGCGATATGTACCACGGCGGGCGGGGCTTAAAATATGAACCGCGCGGCGCGACAGTTCGCGGCGTGACACTCGAGTCGTGCGGTTGCGTCGCAAAAAGTTTCCGGTGAGAATATTCGATTCATTAAAAATTCCGTCATGTGCCGTAAGTGGTGTAGAAGCCATACATACATGAAAAACACAGGATTTGCCTTTGATATTTAAGTAAATAAACATTTTAATAATCGGCCCCTGAACCGGTTGCCCGACCGACGCGGCGGCGATGACGCGTGCGTGACCTTGTCACGACCAATCGCATGCATCTTTGTCTGTGTGTGTTTGAGTGTTTCGTTGTAATTACTGTTAGTTTGTTTGCGTAAATGAAATCAGAATCGAAGCGGTGAATGTAGATGCGTTAGATTTCTAGAGATTATATTTAGATGGTGTAATCACCAATATGCGATGACAGGTAACTCACGTCCTCATCGCTCTCCTCACCTCCTCATCCGGACCTCATCCAGAGGCCAGAGTAGTTAAGACTAGAGTTTTTAAAATAGGCCAGTAGCTGACTTATGAAGTGATAACGCATATTACGAGTAGTAATGTCTGTGTGTGTAATCGTTTGATTTTTTTTATATAAAGGTACTTTTTATATAAAAAAAATATAGATGGGTACAGTTAAAGGTACTAATGATTGTGTTGTAGTTAGTTTTATACCTATTCCCCCACAGTGATGTGCTCGCATAGCATCGTGTATGTGTTGAGAGACAACCGCAGAAACCAGACCAGGAAATTGTGCGGAAGACAAAGGAACTTTGAGCACCACAGTACTGTGCCGCTCCTGCGTTGATTGGCGCGCAATATTGCTACAAAGGGCATGCTCTTGCTTGTTGATATTGTTTTTATGTCAAATATTTTTATACAACGTGGAAGGGACATACCCGTTATAAATCTAACCACAGGCTATATTACTAAAGTACCTATTATGAATTTAAAATAACAATAAAAAAACCAAAAACAATTCGTCATTCCCATATAAATCGCTTAGGCGGCTACACACTTTTGTATGAAAATGCAGAATTTTTTTTTCGTTTTTTGGCTGTTATTTAATTTCATTACAGGTACTATAATGATCTAGTATAGACCGTGGTTTGATTTATTACGGGTATGTCCCTTCCACGTTGTATAAAAAAAAGCAATATTGTATTTATGGGCTTTATTTATTTGTCAACTCATTGGTGATGCCGAGAAAAGGAAAACTTTAGAAAGAGGTGCAAATTATAATGATATTATATATTCTAATATAAATTTTAGTACATACAATACATATTTAATTACTGTTTTTTTTGCTTCATTTCAACGACGGAGTTTGGAGGTGGCTTTGAATGAGGGAAAATGAGGGAGAGATGAGGGAGATAAACGATTACTTAGTTGGATTTTTTTGCCTGTCTTTGTTGGCTCTTTTATTTTCTTTTTATCACGGCACTGTTAATAAAGTTTCATTAGGTATGCATTGTTACCTGATCTGTGTAAGAATCAAGAATCAAATATTTATGCAGTAAAACCCTTACAAGGCAATTTTACACATCAATAAGTTTTATAAATGTTTATTAAAATTTTATTTAATCCGCATCGAAATCGGTTTATTCGTTTACGAGCTAAGATGAAACAGACAGACCCACAGGAACACAGACACGTATAAATTATAACATTCCTTTTTTGTTGGGGGTTAAAAAGTTAAAAAAGCGGCAAAGTGCGAGTCGGACTCGCCCATGAAGGGTTCCGAAGCAGCAAGTAACATTTAACGATTTATGACGTATAAAAAAAAACTACTTACTAGATCTCGTTCAAACCAATTTTCGGTGGAAGTTTGCATGATAGTGTACACCTTTAATTTTTTTAGTTTTATCATTCTCTTATTTTAGAAGTTACAGGAACCCCCCTGTAACTTGGAGAGACCAACATTTTACCACTTTGGAAGTGTCTTTCGCGCAAACTATTCAGTTTAGAAATAAATAAACGGGCAAGTGCGAGTCGGACTCGTACATGAAGGGTTTCGTACCACCGTACAATGTTTTAAAATGCTGTAGAAACACGTTTCTTGTATGACGACCCACTTTAATAATTATTAATTTTATCTTATTTTTAGTATTTGTTGTTATAGTGGTCATAGTAATACATAGCCGGTAAAAATTTCAGGTGTCTAGCTATTACGGTTCAAGAGATAGAGCCCTGTGACAGATCGAGTTAAAAACGCTGAATAAAACATGTTTTTTGTGGGACGACCCCTTTAATTTCATTTTTTTTAAATTTTTAGTATTTGTTGTTATAGCGGCCACAGTAATACATAATCGGTGCAAATTTCAGGTGTCTAGCTATTACGTTTCAAGAGATAGAGCCCTGTGCAGACGGACAGACGGACAGACAGACAGACGGACAGACGGACAGACAGCGGAGTCTCAGTAATAGGGTCCCGTTTGCACCCTTCGGGTACGGAACCCTAAAAAGTTATATTAGAAACCTCAATATAATTTTTGAAGACCTATCCATAGATATCCCACACGTATGGATTTGATGAAAAAAATTTTTTTGAGTTTCAGTTCTAATTATGGGGAACCCCCAAAATTTATTGTTTTTTTTTAAATATTTTTGTGTGAAAATCCTAATGCGGTTCACAGAATACATCTGCTTACCAAGTTTTAACAGTATAGTTCTCATAGTTTCGAAAAAAAGTGGCTGTGACATACGGACGGACAGACAGACAGACAGACATGACGAATCTACAAGGGTTCCGTTTTTTGCCATTTGGCTACGGAACCCTAAAAATATCAAAGGTATAATGATAAACGCGAGTGTACAGATTCACAAACGTATAGATTCAAACCCAGTTTGTTCCTGTTTGTAAACTCGACGTCTTGCACTGTTTGCTCGGTACACATTGCTTGTGAGTGCTAATGAATTTCGGATACCTACTCGTACATACATTTTAATGTAAATTGATAACATCAAAACTATTCTGATAACGGGTGATATTATCAGATATCTTACAAAAAAATTGTTTGATATTATTATTAAAAATATATCCTCCATTTTTTGCCGTTTTCTATCGCTGCACCATTAATAAGTACCTGGGCGATCACACTTCGTTCCATAAGAAACACGGAGAAAGAAAGAACCTTGATAGATCGAATTTTCACTCTCAAAACCAGGGACATGCCAATTCTCAATGAAATCGTTGGAGCCGTTACCGAGATCTTAATTATATAAATAAGAATTGATTATTTTTTCTTTAGATATGCAATTCTTATAAAGGTGATATACTATAATTAGTTTATGCGCCTCACCAAATTTCTGGTTTAACTTCAGATAGACTAATTACATTTTCTCTGACTATCCCCGACGCTATTTCGGAAAGAATTGAGACCTTAATCAAATCAAATCAGTTTATTGCAGAAAAGTGGTACAAGGGTAAGTTTTTGACTTTATAAATATAGCAACCATTATTTTGTAAAATAAGCAAACAAAAATAGTATAGTATTTGAAACGTAAACAAGTATTTAATAAAACAAAACAAAATATCCCGACTTATGGTGCTCCCACACTGCTGTTAAAAATGTATACAAACATTAGTTAACAAAATTCAAATAAAATAACTTATTGTTGTAATATTTTTATTATTTGTATCTCCTTTTTATTTGTATCTTGGGTGAAAAGACCCGTGATTCCATTTCTTTCCTCCTCCGGGTCTTTTCACCCCGCACCTTTGGGAGGCTTGCGTGGGGATATAGATCCAACACGTAGAGGCCCTTTGGAGAAGTTGATGTTATGTGGCTTATTTGTATTATATTTATAGTTATTATTTAAAATACAATTATTATTATTTATATCAGTATTTAATTTTTAAGATATTTATATGTACAACACTAATAATAAATAATAACTAAAAAAAAACTTAAATACTAAAAATAAATTACTTATAAATATAAACTATTATAAATGAAAAATATCCAAATTCTGCCCCTGCGGAAGAGTGCCCAGAAGGCTGGCAGCATTGCCACTTTGGATGGCAATGCTTATTCTTTGTGCTAAAAAATTGCCAGCCCTCTGGTCACCTGATACCTCGACCAGCCTATAAAATTGAATATACTATGTGCAGAGGGCCCCCACGGACCTAACGTTTTAACCCCAAACGGCTCAAAAACGGCACGCATACATACATTTTTAAGTTATTAGGCATTTTTATTTGTTAGAAAATGTTTGTAAACATTTTAACAGTAGTGTTGGGAAAAGAAAACTTACATCTCCTCTATCCTACGACCTCTATCATCCTAATTACATTCAAATTCGGTCAAGCCGTTTAGACTAAAGAAGGTCACAATGGGACTGACGTAAGTACATACTTGTAAATGCACGCGAAAAACACCCTCCTTCTGGGTCAAACTGGTAAAACCTCAGTTCAATTATATTAAAACTTTGAACGTATGCCCAATTAACATGATTACTTTGCAAACGGTCATCTGATTGGGTTTCAGTCGTTACCAAATGTCGGAAACTAGCTTGGTTGCGTGTTGCTACATGAAGTTATAGTGCTAAAGTCACATCACTAATGGATTGGTGGCGTACTCGATACATGAGGCATTATGTTTATTAATGGATGGTGCAATTGGTGCATGGTACACACATAGAAGTTAAGAGAAAACACTAAGGTCGAGAGAATTAAAATGTGATAGAGACAATAGGGAGAAAAAAATACACAAAATCAACGTTTCGTAGACCCTGACTTCTCCTCCATAACTTAACCCATTTAATTTATTTTTTCATTAAAAAATAAAGCAAAGCTATAGCTATGTTACTATGTTTTCTTTTTATAATTTAATCTCGTCAAATTTGTTTGCTAGTAGTTTGAACATCGTGGAACATCTTACCATTTTTTCAGGTTTATAAAGGTTTGTATTTCTTTTAATAATCAAATTATTATATAGGGACATGCCAATATACCCATAGATTTTTTTTGGAAAAAATCTTTGCTCACCTTTGCACTGTCTGGTGAGGAATCAGGGGACTACGCTTGTATGGAAACACGGCCCATCGATTTCCTCTTAAAGACAAAATTGTAAAAGAATCCAGGAGTTTTATGGTTTAAAATTTAATAATAATTTAATTGGGTGATTTAAAATAGTAACTATTTAATGTAATTATCTATCATCAGGTCTTTTTTAGTCTCCACTGCAGGAGCACGACCCTCTCTGTACTACCAGAGCCATAGCCAGAGGATTTGGCTACACTCTCACGCTGGCCAGACGGGTTGCAGATGACTGATTGATGTGTATAAGCTTTGTTCAGGTGTTTCCTAAGTTGCCTTTTACGACATCCACGGGAAGACTTGGAGTGGTCCTATTCTACTTTGCCGGGAATCACACGGCTAAAACGGACAGGCATACGAAAGCTTTTTTGCCGAAGCTGATGCGAAGCCGCTTCACTCGGTCAATAAAAACTTTATTCAGCTGTAGTTTGCTCCATGGAGACGGGCTGCGTAGATTGATGATGATTGAAAAGAAAAGGGTGCCCGGTGCCCTTGTAAAAACTGTTTTCTATAGGTAAGTTGTTGTGTATGTGATAGAAAAAAATATACTTTACCTGATAATATATTCATAAAAAACAGTTCAATCAGTCATATATAGAGAGTAATCTACCAATTTAGGAAATGCAGACTTATAATTAATTTTACAGTAAAATTTGCGCTCTTCAAATCGGTAGCATTCTACTATATAACTGTTATAGTTACATATATATTACTGATAGTATCTTAAGAGTTAATTAAGTAACTATGTTGAAACAGTCGTACTTACCTATTTCAATTCAGATAACCTAACTTCTTAATTAAATTACTGACAAACCTTAAGCATACGGATTAATTTATTTTACTATTTAGTTTTGCTTGAAATTTCCTGAAGAAACCTTATTCGGGTCTGGCTCAGAAAAAAAATGTAGAATGCACCAGCTACTTATATTCCCACGCAGAACGTATAAGCCGATATAAGGCATTTTCTCTATTTAGAACCTACATCATGTTAATAGGCGATGTCGGTAGCAATCTATGCTTTTTTTTCCCACCTTCATGTCCACCATCAAGCTAAGAGTGGCCTTTTAGCCTTGCGGTCGTAGGATCTGTCTACCCCGTTAGGGATAAAGACGTAATCGTGTAGATAGTGTTACAGATACACTATCACATCTTCATTCCTAACGGGGCAGACAGAGCATCTCTAAGCAGACAGAGCTTAGGGCTGCAAGACCCAAAGGCCACTTTTAGCTTGAGGCATTGCGTTTTGGTTTTGTTTTAAATAAAGTTGAACATTGTAAACAATAGATATTATGGTTATAAACCGACTTCAAAAAAGGAGGAGGTTATCAATTCGACTGTATGTTTTTTTTATGAATGTTTGTTACGCGATATCTTTGCCAATTGTGAACCGATTTTGATAATTCTTTTTTTATTTGAAAGCCTTTACTACCAAATTAGTCCCATTTTAATTTGGTGAAGATATGATGAAGAACTTTGGAGATATGGAAAAAACTCCTAAAAAAAAATTTAAGTCTGTTCTTTTTTTTGTTAAAAATTTAATTATTTTATACTAATAATGTGTACTACGTTACAAGCGTTATGATGGGCGGGTAGAAGATAAAAAATAAATCAAAATAGTGACGGGTTGCCGCATCGCCTATTGATATTATTCGCATTTTCGCCCATTCCCTCGATCGGCTTCTACGATCTGCGCGGGAAGAGAAGCAGCTGGTACATTTTAAGTTTTTTTTCTCGCAGACCAGCATGGAAGTTTATTATTATGACTGTTTCGTATACAGAGGGTATATTATATTTCTTTTAAATACTTCTCACATTGATGAAAATTGTGACGTGTAATAATAAATTATGCATAAATGAGTATTGAGTATGACCAGTATGACGAAACATCATTAGTGGGAGTACTTATTGTCCCGGGCTGTTGCTTGGTTCGATTGCACCGATTAATGGCTCCGCTTTAGTGTTATTTTAATGAGCACTCAAACAAAAAGGTTTTTGTGTTGTGTTGACGCGTATTTTAACGATAGCCGAATACGTACTAATATTTACCTTTAAATGTGAAATCGTGGTATATGTTTATCCATCCTACACGTGAATCAACAATAATAAAAGAAATATATAACCTTTATAAATTATATTTAACCGACTTCAAAAAAGAAGGAAGGTTATCAATTCGACTGTATGTTTTTTTTATGTATGTTTGTTACGCGATATCTTCGCCAATTGTGAAGCGATTTTGATAATTATTTTTTATTTGAGAGCCTTTACTATCAAGTTAGTGCCATTTTAATTTGGTGAAGATATAATATAGTATAGAACTTTTGAGATATGGAAGAAAATCCTAAAAAAAAATTGAAGTCGGTTGTTTTTTTGTTAAAACTTTAATTATTTGAATTTGTAGTTGCGTGAGTAGGCACGCAATGGCACGCGGCACTTGACGGTAAGAAACGTCTCCTCCTGCAGAGTCCCGCAGACTGACTATGCAGGTTCTCAAACTTTCAACACGGGTTAAGACGAAATAGAGGGGCCTTTTTTCCATACAAACGTAGTCCCCTGTTTCCTCCCTGGATAATGCTGGTAGAGTTATATTTTTTTTCTGAATATCTATAGCTACTATTAACATGTCCCTATGTTTTCTTTTTTTTTCAGAGATATGAACGTTCAAAAACAAAAAAATGGCCAGATTTTCCGCTGTGTTCAGACATCCAGAAAACAAATTTGAGTAGATTACATAAAAACATTAAAGCATAGGAACACAGCTCAAGTCTTTGTTAATTCGTAATGAAAAAAATACTTATATTGGTTAAGTTTTGGAGAAGAAATCAGGGGACTACGAATCGTTGATTTTCTGTTCTTATAGGTATTTTCAGTCCAAGCTGCAGTATGTCTCTATCGCACTTGCTTGGTTGTAGTTCGGGCACAGCGCGACAACAATAGATTTTAAAAATACCTATTTTTAATTTCTCTAGCCCTTGAGGTTTCCTCTTAACGATGAAATTGGATGCAGCTACAAAAAAGCGCAAACTCAGGGTTGAGCTACATCTGGCCGCAAGGAACAGCACTTTCATATGCTGCTATCCTTTTCTGTCGCTCAGAATCATCATTTGCTAGAGCGAGAAACAGAGCGGAAATGCGGCCGCATCGCCGATTCCGCGGCATAACCGCTCCATTTTTTTTTACAGTTAATTTTAACGAGAGCAGCATAGTACTAATAGCGCGCCCACTCTAGGGTTAACTCGATTATTATTTTCCACATCTTTTGAAAAGTTAACACCTTTTTCATAAACTGAGATTTATATACTACATAGTAAAGTTATATTGAACTAAATTCCTATTGGTATCATACTATTGATGTGTGTCAGGTGTATGTATTCATTTGTATTGATAATGTAGGAAACTACCTACATGCTTGCAGCAGCGGTTAACATTATTTATCCATCTGTAAGTAGAAATTTATAAAAGTCCATATATTATACATATGTCTTTTATATATAGTATCGAAGATGGATTGCAAATGTACAGAAGCTATAATAGCTGTAGAGTAAAACAAATCTTGACCATAATGTTTGTATAAACAAACATGAGTTTAAAAACATATTCCGTCACTCACGCATGGCAGCACCGGCGAGCGGTCGGAAGGGTTAATGTATGCCGCTTCAACCGCCGCCGTCCACTACGCTCCTCGCGGGTACACACGCTTCACTTCCTCTTCATACGAGTACGTGTCTACTACCACAGCTACAACTTTCAAACTCATTACAATCTTATTCTAAAATCTAAAACCTACTCTATGCTTCTTTTAAACTTTTTATCTTATTCAATTTGTGGATACAAAGACTATATTTATTTATTAAATATAAACCATTTGGAACTACCAAATGGTCACATCAGAATAATCCGTGTTATTAGTGTCGTACTTAATAAGAAAAAACAGCCTCTCCACCGCCACAGTGCTACTTTAATGCCACCAAAGGCCCAAATTTTTTGTGTTCGCCGACGGCAAGAATTAAAATTCGCGATCCTAACCAGTCTGATGACAGAAGAGGGGGTGATAATTATGAAAAGTAGGGTACCGCCCCTCCCACGGCCAAAAATGAGTTCGCCGGTAAAAATATATTTAATATAATATAGTGTTGCCACGCTAAACGCTATCAGAGTTGATAATCTCTGTCGAGCCTCTTTGAGTGTCTTAATGAAGTGTTTCATGGAGGCGTAGGATTATTATATTTTTATTAAAAGACCTCCGGAGCCGAGCGCTGACGAGAAAATTGATATTAGTCTATCTGCGCGCCCGGAATATTTATTTTATAACAGAGCTGGCAACACTTGAAAAAGAAAAACAATTAGGGGCCGTTACAAAACAAAACAAAGGGTGTAACAGCAATAAAAAGCGTTCGGCGAGTCAATCTTGTACAACGGTCGCCGGAGCAAAACGATCCGGTCGACATCCGAAACATCCGTTCGGATATTTCAATACCAGTCATTAACATAAAAAGGAAACAATAACCGTTTAAAATTCGAACCGGTATTGCCCGGTTTTATTGTTGAAAAATCGCAATTTGCGAGCAGCGAACGTACGAAATTTAAATTTCCTCTAGCGGCGGGCTCCGTCCCGTAATTAGGGGCTAATGAGAGCAACTGTACGTCTTTCATTCGCGCAGCGCTCATTTTTCCAAGCGTATTTTGTTGGGTTTCGTTTTTATTATGTGACGACCGGCTGTCATAACGTTGTCGCCGTCATATATGAAAAACATCACTTTATGTTGTGTCCTCGTTAACTTTTGAATGTAATTGCCAAGAATGTTATGAGTAGCAATATGAATACGTAAAATTATATTGCGTGTGTAGTTACGAGCAAGTTGCGTTGTAACGGGCGATAACTACAGCTGCTGTTGGGATTGCTGTATATTGTTATGACTCTTGGAATGTTGTTCATGTTGCTCACATTGTTTGTTTTATAATAATATCAATTCATTTAATAACATTGAAAATCAGTATAAGCTCTACATGTAATTAATGCTACATTTTTTTATGAACACGACAATATCTATTCATGATCATCATCACAATCAACAGCTTCCAGGTTCTGTTCGGCATAAGCCTCGTCTTGTCTCCACATATCTCTTAATTCTACATATAGGTATCTTTTTCTTTTGGCAGCTAGGAAACAGTTCCGTCCGCCCCGTATTTATTATACAAGTTGAGGTCGCCTAAGAAGTTTCAACATACTTATGGAAAAATCGTTAACCCTTTCTCAAAGTTTTCAGACACTTACGGCTACAGATGTAAACCACCAACTAGCCTTTCGGGCGTTTCGGTTTTTCGTGCAGCTGTTAAAGTTGGCTAATTGAGAAAATGGTAAAAAACTGTAGCCCGTAAAAAAAATCAAAAAAATGCGTGGACGGCCATCTTGGAATCAAAATTTGTTTGCAGTTTTGAGTTCCGCTGGGTGTTTTACCCCAGCATACAAAATTCCAGACCCCTCGTATGTTCCAGTAGGACGTTATAAACGAATTAAGTTAAAATTCTAAAATCCAGATGCCATCTTGGATATTATTATACATACGAGTATATTAAGATGCAGTACTAAAGCACAGAATAAATACTCATACTAAACCTAAGTACTCACGTGGTATTTTTTACCATTTTCCTTTTTTATTTGAGCCATCTTGGATTCCAATAATATTTCAATTGTGTGTGGTTAAATTTCTAGTGTAGGCTAAATCTTCTGACTGCTCTGGTTAATATATGGCTCGGGTAGTACAGAAAGGGTCGTGCTCCTACAGTGGAAATTAGAAAACACCTGATAATGAAGTATCCAGCGACGTAATAAGTTTCAAACAGAATACGATGTAAGTCAAGACATAGAGACAATACAAAACCACAGTTGTAAAGACATCTATTCTCTAATCCGGCTGAAAACCTTTTAGAAACGCATCATAATGAAAGCGACGAGGTTCCGGGCGGACCCAAGGGAGGACACATTTCTCATGAGAATTTTTGAGTAATTACACCTTTCAGTGTCTCGAATCTCTGTGATCATTCACTCGTTCATCCGTTCGCCCGTTCATTCATTCGCTTCGTAGTTTTCGGGGGAACTTTTGCCAATTAAGAGCGACGGGATAACAACATTAAAACTTCCCGGGACTTTTGTTCGCAACTAATCGCGACACATCTGAAACATTTTTGATCGTCATTGTTGAAATACGGAGTTTGCTAAGTATTTTAGCTGTTATGTCATTCCATTATTATTGAACTGAACTCTTACTGAAAATTATCAATCATTACCTAATATCAGGCCTGTGTCACTCCCCGTTTAGGTATCGAAAATATACCTACATTATTATTAGGAGCGCGGCGACCCCTCCAAGTGGTAAATTCAGTTATACGAATCGTTTGTCCATAGTAATAAGTATGAAATTGGCCTGCAATGGATGTCTAGGTAACTAAACAAAAAGGTGATGAGTTCTGACGTGAGCTTAATTAAACCATATCGCTAACCACATTGAGTAGATATTTCTTTGAATTCCTTTGCTTAGTGAGACTTCTGTTCGGAGTACTAGTATTCTTTGCTAATATTAATAAATTTTGTGACTTTGAGCATTCTCAATTAATGAAAGTAACATAGAATGTAACCCGAACTTTACGCGTAGCGTGCGTATTTTTATAAAAATCAAATAAAAATACAATTAATGTAAGTAGCTTAGAATGTAATCTGAACTTTACGCGGAGCCTGCGTATCTTTATTTCAATCTTTAAAAATAATAAAACTCACGCCTATAATGTTTCTTTTTAGTAGGGGGAAGATATCATCATCTATACATAATTATATATATAATTACCTAATGCTTTTAGCATCAATTCCGCCTTTGTGCTATACAAATTGTATTTTGCACAATAAAGTATAAATAAATAAATATAATTGTAAACACACGACGAACGTTAAGCTATAGATCGCATATTTATCACTACTATTCTACTTCTTGCGATTTGACATCCATAGGTCAATTGCGTGATGTAGATAACATTTTAATTTATTTACATTGTAAGTATTTAATGTAAAAAAATAATATTGTTCCAGCCTCTGGCATGATGTTAAATGGAGAATTTAACAAATAAAATAAAAATACCCAAATGTAAAGTCCCACACATTTTACTATATGCCAGCGGCATTGGTTTGTGAATCAGTGATGGCATTAAAAATAACGATGGCCGTGTTTGCACGTAGCAAATTGTATGGAAGTGTTATGATATGACACACCGCGCCGCCGCCGCCCGGACCTGTTTGTTTACCTTATTGGTTTACGTTATTGATAAATAAAATAACATTCCAAAATATATTTTTCAAACTCTTTTTTAAAACACTGCAAGTATTGTTACAAACTGTGCCGTATTGCTTCCGGCCTAGAATAGGACCAGTCCATCTCTTCCTGTCGATGTCGTAAGAGGCGACTGAAAGGCAAGGGTTCACGGCAGGCAAGCGTACGGTCGTCAAACTATAGCTAAATCGTCTAAACTGTTCCGGCAATTTCTTCTTGATTTTGCAGTCTTTGGGTGACCTTTGACATGCATATTATATTTGAAAAAGAAAAAGCGGGAAAGCGCACCCCGGGCTCCAAATCAGCACAGCTGAGGATGCAACCGAGGGGGCGCTGAGATGAAGAAAAAGTATAATTACAAACTGTTGATTGTATGTGCTACTAAAAATGTTGTTTCTCATACTTTTGCAAAACCAATTATTCCAAAATATCTCCAGAATACAACTGTAGAGCTGCAGACAAAAACCTTACAACATATCGTTGAAGAATGTCCGCTATATTGCTTCCCTGAAGGACATAGCAAACTCCATAATTAAACACCGGAAGCCGTAGACTGGCTAAAAACCTACCATTGAGTATTTAGGACTAATGCAGTAACATGACATACGACATGATGATGAAGCCGACTCAAATTTTCTCATATATTTTTAAAGAAACTAATTTTATGGCAAACTCTTTTACCCTTCAAGCTTAATGACTCTGGACTCTGGAATACTTTGACCGTTGACATCAAAGAAATTTCTACAAAAAAATCCTTCAAGAGAACACTGTCATCTTCTAAATTAGTCTCTTTTTCTTATCAACATCATCGTTAATTGTAGGTGTGTACCTATTATTTAAATGTGTATTTATTTAAATATTTATGTATTTGTATTTTTAATGTATGAGTAGAGTACGTTATATGCATGTGTATGTATTATTTGGTATGTTATATGTATTGAATTATTGTGCGCCGCAACGATTATCTTACCCCTATGGTTGACTAAGAGAGAACGCTTTTAGCGTTAAGTCCGCCAAATGTAAAACAATTTCTATTCTAGAAAAATCACGTTTGAATAAATAAATAAATAAAATACAAAATCAACAACAGCGAGAAAATGTGCCGTATTTATACATAGTTTAAAACTGTCTGAAATCAGTCTGCACGTGACATTCTTAAAATGTAGCCGAGGCGTTATATTAGGCCGCGTGGTTTGTTTTGCTTATGGCCTAAGTTGAACGTTATCGACTTGTGTCGACTTTAAACGACAATTTTATACAACAGTATGATAATTAGGGGCGCATTGTTGTGCCTCGGATATATTGCGACACACAAACTTCTGAATTATTAATCTTTGCTTAACTTTCCTTAGACTTCGTATCTGATAGCTTTGGACAAATTACTGTTTTGTTTGCTGTCGATCATTATTGTAATGACAAACTGGAAAAGTTATAGCTGTCATGCTTGATTGCAGATTACATATCTGTCTAGATTGCAGATCAAATAGCTGTCTAGACTGCAAATTGGGTAGATGATTGGGTCAAAAATAAATTATTTGGCACTGTTAAGAGAATAAAACGTCACAAAATAGTGTCATTTGTCATTGATCATATACATTTTCAACATGATTTTGAATTATTAATGCAGAAAGACTGATATTAAGAGCGCTATTTGACTCGAAAAATATGACTATGACGTCAAGGTTTTGTATTTCATACAAATCTCATTGAAAATGTTTGTTTTGATGTTTAGAAAAAGTGTATGATTTGAGTTCTTGTCATCTAGCGGATTATATAGATGCCTAGATTGCAGATTATTCATCTTCTTTTTATATTTAAGAGTTGCGAGCTTTTGTCGATGGAGTGCTTTCCATGTCTCTTTCCTCCGTTAAGTTCTGAACCTCCTTAAATGTTTTCACACTTATTTTTTTTCTTTTATTTGATCAATAATTCTTCTTCTATTCAATTCAATTCAATTTATTTATTTCATTTCATAATGTACATCAGTTCTAACTACTAAAAGTCACTGTATTAAAATAGCACACTATGAACCCTGTCGGGTATTGCAAAACAAAATTTGGAACGGCAAGCGAGTTTTATGACATGCAGTTAATTTATGAATATAAGCCTTACCTAAGTGTTTACCAAATAGGTTCTTTTTTAATTTATTGTCAGCAAGATCGTTCATTAAAGTAAATTAATGTAAGTAAAAAAAAGTAATGTCAATGAATGTCAATGTTTATTTCTAGATTGTCTACATTGTTTATAGACATCAGATAAGTCTTACTTAATAATATGACATTTTTTGACATATTATTTAAACACACGCAATGGTCTGTTTTAATTTAATAAAATATGACTGAACCACTCAAAGGATGCAATACAATACAATTTGAATGGGTACCATTATGTTGATGAACATGACCTGGAGTACAAATTAATTTTATTTCCATTTATACAAAACAATTTCTTTTTGTATCCTTAATTTTCAACACACAGCCATAATGTTAATAATAAGGACTGTAAGGGTAGAATTAATTTAAAAATGCAATAGAACTTATTAATTTGTCATCTAGATAATAATACCCATAATCTTCTAGATTATGATATTGACTGAGCACTTAAACAGAGTCTTTTATTTAATTAGGTAATAAATCTCTTTAGTGAAAAAGGCTCGTGTCAGATTGTTAATTTGTTAGCCACAATTACAATACTGATTAGAATAATTTCACGTTAATGATAGAATCAATAAAAAAAACTAGATATACAATTATACATTAAGAATAATATAAAAAAAAAACATATTCAGCGACACAGAATCGTTAAAGCCCGGGAGCAGGGGAAGTTCCGGCAGACAGCCCCGGGCGGACCGTCAGCGTTGTCACACAGTCACACAGTAAAGCGTGGTAGTGATGTGCAGATTCCAATTAGCTAGCCAGCTTTACGCTCAGCTTGCTCTTTGACCCGCCATCCTATCCGGGGGCAGCTATTTGTTTGATGTATGCCAGATATGACAATTATTTTCTCGTGTACCTCAGAGTGTGGGGTATGGGAGGTAGTATGGGAAGACACGTAAACATTAGAAATAGTAGGAGAGAAAAGAAGACTGCTGGGCGAAATAGAAAATAGGAGAGGGAAAATAATTGGTCACTTAATACGACATGATTCCTTATTTAAAAACATACTAGAAGGAAAGATAAAAGGTAGAAGAGGTCCAGGACGACCAAGAAAGAGCTATGTAGACCAACTGGAAGAAAAAGCAGGGGTCATGTAGTATCAAGCACTAAAAAGTAAGGCAGAGAACCGAGAAGTTTGGCGCATACTCCACCGACAAGAGCCACTAAGCTCTTAAATAAGAAGAAGAAGAATGAAGTCACGATGCATTCTTTAAAATAATCATTGAAGTTAAGTAAGGAAAAGGAGGAGTAGAAAAACCCAGAAGAAGATTTTTTTAAAGTACCAATTTTCGATAGAGTTAAGCGTTTCGCTCTAAACGATAAGCTATTGGATAGAAACATCTAAAAAAGTGGCACTCCGGGAGTAATAACTTGAACAATTAGTGCCGCGACTTCAATGGCTTTTTTCCATCTCAAAAAATACCCAATACGCCTAAAGATGTTTTCGCTATAAAAATCATGAAAAATTTCATACAATATATATAATTCTAAAAAAACAGTGGCACTCCGAGAGTGTCGACAGAAGTGAAAACTTGCACAAGGCGGTGTCGGTTACGGCAACAGTGTCGCTAGTTCAATGGTTTTTTCCTCATCTCAAAAAATGCCCAACGTGCCTTAAGGTGAAGTGGTAGCATAAGTGGCGCCCTCATTTGAAATAAATTGTTTAAAACTAAATATGGTGATATTTAAAAATTTGATTTGCATCAATGTCTAAAAAGACCTTTAAACTATTTTATGAATGAATAACCTTTGAAAGTAATATTGGTAGTCCGTCTAGTTTTAAAACTAGACCGACTATTAGTAATAATTTCAAATGAGGGCGCCACTTATGCTACCATTTTGCCTTAAGAAGTTTTCACTTCAATAATACTTGAAATATGAAGATGTAACTCGTTTATACCTCTAATATATAATTATGATTTAAAAAATAATGACACCGACCACCACCGGGGGCAGCCCATCGCTTATTTAGAAGAATCCCCTAGCGTTGCCAATTCCCTTGAATAACTTTTAAAATTTGCTGAAGAGAAGCAGCTGTTACATGTACGTCCTTCCTGACCGCAAATTAAAATTTGCCAAAAATATATAAAGAATCATCTTTTGGTTATTTTGTTGGGTATTTACCTAATTAACTGGCTAGATAAGAATAAATTAATACCAAATCTTAATAAAACAAAATGTATGCAATTTCACGTCCCACAAACCAATCCAAGTAATGTATCAGTTAAATACGAAAACAACATTATTGAGTTCGTCAAAGAAATTAAGTTTCTGGGAGTTACCCTTGATCATTGTTTAAGCTGGAAGCCACATATAGACGAAATGATTTCTAAATTAAGTAAATATGTGTATGTATTGAGGACAATAACAAACACAGTGTCTCAAAAAACAGCTGTATGTGTTTATCATGCATATGTAGCCTCTGTTTTAAGATATGGCATATTACACTGGGGTAATGCTGCCAATGTGCATATACTCCCACTTTTTAGAACGCAGAAAAAATGTGTCAGGGCCATGTTTGGTGCAAGGCAAACAGAGAGCTGTGTTCCTTATTTCAAAAAACTTAATATATTAACTTTATACAGTTTATATATTATGGAAGCATGTTTATATGTAAAACAAAATTTGGATAAATTCAAACAGATTACTAATAGGCACCCCAGAGCCTGTAGAAACAAAATACAAATACACCCACAGCAAAATTCCAACATGGCTGCATATGACAAAACAGTGTATATTTTAGGACCTAAATTATATAACAAATTACCTGACTGTTTGAAAGAACTTAATACTAGACTATTTAAATTTAAATTGAAACAATTATTAGTACAAAAATGTTATTATAGTATAGAGGAATTTATATGTGACAAATTATATGATATTGAATGATTTATAATTAAGTAATTATTTTTGCAACACCCGAGAGGGTAAGTAAGGAGAACTGTATATAGTTATAAGACCTTGTGAACTCTTACTATGCAAATAAAGAATTGATTGATTGATTGATAATCTTTGAAATACGACTGCCTTCGTAGTCCAGCAGTCAAGGCGTTTGCTTTGTGTAAAAAGTTGTAGGTTAGGATATTGTAGGCTTGAAAAACCAGATTATCTGAAAAGAAAGATGATCCTGTACTTCGGATGGCACGCAAAGCTGTAGGTCCCGAAAGCTATGTAGCGTTCGGTTTAAACCTATCGTAGGATTGATCCTGATCTACCCTTTGGGTTGTGGAGGTCAGACGGCAGTCGCTCTGTGTAAAAACCAGTAACCTCTTCAAATCACTTAGGTTAGGTAGCAGTCGGGTTCTGAGGCGTTACCGAGGATGTAACCGGTAATACGCTCTTATAATCTTTAAAGGTTGTTTATATAAGTAAAAATACTGCATTTTCATTAAAAACTTACCGTTCTTATTGTAAAGTTTAATAAAGCAGTTCCCTTGTTTACAAGCGGGGTCGACAAGTAGGACATAAAAACAAATAAATACGGGCAGGGCGTGATTTTTTTTCCCAATCCCCGGCGACTGCGCCCGGCTGTCCGCTATCAGTGTTTACGTGACCTCGCTTTATTAAAATTCCTACTTTGGACCAATCTTATTCCGCTTTCGTCCGAATTTTATTTATTCCCAGCTCTATGAACAACTTAATTAATTTCTACTACGTTTGACTTGATTTTTTTTCATTCGATATCGTCGAAATAAGGCCACGTTGTAGTTATGTATTTATTATTGGATCATAAGGTTTTCGTTCAGTCAACATTTATATAAAATATTTCTAAGAAAGATGGAGCGGTACCGATATAACAAATGGATGCGCAGTGGCCAGTGTTTGCAGTATTTTAGTGTTACTTGTCACACATTTTTTTTCAAGTTCTTGTTAGTCTCGCTTCTGGAAAAAGTTATTCTATTAATAGTATAAATGCATAAGTTTCTATAGATGTACGGAAGTACGGAAATATGGATGTACGGATGTTAGTTCCATTTCACGCCTGAACGGATTGGGATAAAATTTGGCATGTACATAGATAGTTTATTATCTGGACTAACACATAGCATACCTACTGTTTATCCACGTAAATGTGAGATTCCAGTGGGGTTGTCAAAAATATAACCACGCGGAGACGCTATGGGTATTCAGCTAGTGGAATAAAAAAATCTTTTAATTACTCTAAACAGGTGATTATGAGCCAGCAACTTGACAATATTTTTGTTCTCCATATGTCATCTTTGAATCTGACAACTTAGCGTTGCCTTTCCTTAAGATTTCTTGGTTTCATTTAATTTGTAAGAGTTAAAAACCGTGAATCATTTCATAAAAGAACAATAAAACACTAAACCGATTTTTTTTATCGTAAATGGTATAAAGTTACGGCATAATTATTTAAAAGTGTCAACATTTCAGCTGATTGGTGTACATAATGTTGTAATTAGTGCGAAAGAGACGGCGGCGGGGCTGGGCTTCGTGTGCCTTCGCCAGGTGGAGTATATCAAATGTCGCACACATAAGTCACTCAAGTCACAAACTTCGAGCGACTTTAGTAGGTACATTTTTAGAGTTCTGAAGTCCCTGGACGGAACTTTTATCTTTTAGTTTTGGTATGTCCGTCTGTCCATCCGCGGCTTAGCACAGAGACTTAGTACTAGAAGCTATAATGAGGCATGGGTAATATTACATATGCTGACAAAGTGGTAATAAAAATACAGAAAAAATATTTTTTTTGGGTAGGCTTCTCAGAGTTACGTTAAGTGGGAATGATATTTTTTGCGTGTATATAGTGAGGGGTATAATTAGACAAGTATTTTAAAACCACGAGGTTTGCAAAGGCAACTTTCGGTTTAGTGACCTCTTTTTGAAATATTTACCTTATTCAACGGGTCACAGCACTAGCCAGCAAACCGCTACTAAACTTCGAAACGATTTTATACTTGAATACAATACCGAAATTTACATCTAAAGAAAGACTTGACAACGTTTTTCTCTAATTAAAAAGAGAATGTTGTAAGAGTAGTTTATGATACTGTCACAGATATATGGTCAATCTGAATTCGCATTTCATTTAAATAAAAAGTAATTATTGGGATTTAAATAATCGCCTGTCCTCCGTACCTTGCGCCGCATCATGACACGTCATGATTCCGCCTCGTTGTCGTCACATTGTCGTCGGGTTAATGAGCACAAATACCATTTTGCACGCTCCTGCCTGTCATTATAAGGTGAGGGAGCTGTGCTGTAATCAAGTAAGGCCCCATTGTGCTAGTTAGTGTGTTTGATGACTTAATCATTTTTTTTTGAGATATTGGTTTCGCGAGTTCATGTTTGGGGCAAACCACTAGGTTAGGTTTTACTAAAGAACTACTACTTATTACTTTTTGTACTTAAATAATGAGTTTGTGTTAATTGCAGGGTGTACAAAGGTATAAGTACACTTAATTTTTAAAATTTTATTTATCAAAAATATAATCAAAGCTTATAAACATCATTGAGACATTATCCATCCCATCTGTCTGGCCAGCATGGAGAGTGTAGGCTAAATCCTCTGACTGTTTTAGCTAACATATGGCTCTAGTAGTACAGAGAGGGTGGTGCGCGGTGGAGACAAAAAAATACCTGATGATGATGGTGATATTTTTAAAAATATAGAATTTTGGACCGGAATTTAATTAGGGAAAGTAATGTCAGACAAATGTTACCTTTTGCATCATGGCAGATGTGAACACTTCTCATTGCGATTTTCATTACATTTTCACACATAACGCAGAAAGCGTTATTTCAGTGACTTTGTCTTGGATATTTTGTTTTAATTGTTGAAGGCTCATTGGCCTGTTAGCATAGAAGATACGTCCCTGTAGGTAGCCCCTGCAATGCCATGATGCTCATATTTATTCATTAAACGAGTTATTGCAAGCCGCGAAGATAAGTGATTTCTACCAACAATTGGCCGAAATTTTCTTTGAGTGTCCGCAATACATGACTGGGCTGAGTATAATGTTGATATAATAAATAACACGTTTTCCAGCTGTAAAATACACCATAAAAATTTCTGTATGTACTCAAAATGATTTTACACATAATAATATACATGAAACAATTTATTTGCCGCCAAAACAAAATGGCGGCAAAAAAGTTGCCCTGTACAAGGGGGCATAATGTAACGCCGAGTCCACACTGTTGACGCTAAATTTCACGTAATCTTACATTACAAGTTACATCCGTCTGGACCTCGCTTAAGGCACCGCCTGTGAGGGTTTTTAAAAGATAACTGTAATTAAACTACTACTACTAAAATTTTACATAAGAATCTTAAGGCCGTACCTGAATTTACCGGGGTCCAGTGCTGCCCCCATTTAAAATAAATCATTTTAAGGAAAACGGAGACATCATTTAAAATTTTGCAACCACCAAGTCCTAGATAACCCTTCAAAGTATTCTATGAACTACTGTTTACAATTTAAAGTGGAAACGTTAAGCTTTACTACGCACAATAGCGAAAAACGGCCACTTTTGGCTAATGTGCGTAGTAAAGCTTAACGTTCTCATTATAAACTGTAAACAGTAGTTCATAAAATACTTTAAAGGGTTGTCTAGGACTTGGTAGTTGCAAAATTTTAAATAATGTCTCCGTTTTCTTTGAAATTATTTATTTTAAATGGGGGCAGCACTGGACCCCGGAAAATTCAAGTACGGCCTTAAGGCTTTTCTACAGACACCTACAATATCCAAAACACGATTGAGCCGTTTTGTCTCGATTGAAAAAAATCTATGTAGACCAACTGAAAGAAAAAGCAGGGGTCATGTCAGAGAACTTTAAGGCAGAGAACCGAGAAGTTTGGCGCATACTCCACCGACAAGAGCCACTAAGCTCTTAAATAAGAAGAAGAAGAGAAAAAAATCACAAACATACCTCTAAATTTACCTAAATTTTCCTTTATAATACATATTACTATTTTATACAATCACCTTTTTATTTGAAAATTATACCAAAAAATGTATAATCTAAATATATATCCGTTTTGGCTACAAAAAAAATTATAAATATAATACAAAAAAATATTAAATAAACCACTGTGAAATATTCGTCGAGAGCGAAGAAAGGACAGGGCCTTGCTCGGCGATATTTCGCAGTGTATTTATTATTTTTTTGTAACTGCAAATTGTGAACCCATCTCGCCTTAAGGGGATAGGTTAATACTATAACGTCGTTGATGCAATAAACCAGCTAGACGCTCGCTGAGAGTCCTCATCGAGGCGATTATCTCCTGATCTGCAATCAAATTATATAATATTCTCAAGCCTAACCACAACGTTGACGATTCACATGTCGCTATAATATAAGATAAGATAAGATAAGATAAGATAAGATAAGTTTTTTATTTGCAATATACAGGGTTTAACAAAATATACTGAAACTATTTTAAGGGTGACCAAGGAACATATATCAAAATATGAAAAATAATTTTTGGCCTCCCATAGTAGTTGAGTGATCAACTGATCCGAGTTTGTATGGAAAGCAAAAAAATATTTTTCATATTTCGATATATGTTCCTTGGGGAAAGTTGTTCAGTATCATGGACTGAATTTACCCTTAAAATAGTTTCAGTATATTTTGTTAGACATTATATATTTAAATGTTGTGTTATATAATAAATTGTAGCAAGCGACCATACTAAAGAATTACAAAATAAAAATAAAATAAAGTTTATTTAAACAAAGAGTTTTTACAAACACATGTTATTTGCACATATCTAAGATTATGTAAACATCATCAATTAGTATTACAAATAACTAGTGTATAAGAGAAGATAAGTTTACCATCATTCGGCTTTTACTATGGGTTAATAGTAGGTTACATATTAGGTATGTATGTTTATCAGGTTACATATATTGTGGATATAGGAAAGAAGAAGTTTCAGGCGCTCCCAAACGAAGCAGAGCTTGTACCTTGGGAGACCAGTAAATGACTGGCACATAAGACGGTAAAAGTACATTATACCAGGCCTGTGTCACTCCCCGTTTAGGTATCGAAAATGTACCTACATTATTACTATGCGCGCAGGCGGCCCCTCCGGGTGATAAATTCAGTTATACGAATCGTTTGTCCAGAGTAATAAGAATTAAATTGGCTTGCAATTGATGTCTAGGTATCAATACGAAAACGTGCTGAGTTCTGACGTGAGTTAAATTAAACCATATCGCTAGCAACATTGAGTAGATATTTCTTTGAATTTGTTTGCTGAGTGAGACTTCTGTACGTTAGTATTATTTATTCTGTAGCTAGCAGCGCTACACTATTATTTTGACTTGGTTGGCTGTCTTGCTCTTACAATCAAACATTTTTAAAGATTATTAAAGAAATTGTCTCATTCTTATATAAGTCAGTGTTTCATTATTAACCTAGATAATTATATTGTGGATATTTAAGACATGTTTTTATGTAGACAATGTTTACATAATATAAAAACATGTCTTAAAGACAACCTTAAACTTGACTGAACTCAGCTCAATTTATCTTATATGTGACGTTCCACGGGTAAAGGTACATTATGGACGCTGGCACATACGACATTCAAGCTAAGTTAATTGTACGAATTGTTTTTCCAAACGTCCTAAGTACCAGCGTCCACAAGGTACCTTGACCTGTGGAACGTCACATAGGTATAGGCTGATGAAGAAAGAAAGGAAGAAATCTGGGTAAAGCCGTCACAAAACTTAAAAAATTATAGGTATCCAAGTATCCATTGTGTTACTAAGTCAGGGCTGCGCTCATGGCATAACTATGACCTTATTATACGACGAGATACATCCAAATGTTTATATGATTAAATCAAAGTTCGCTTATAAGAAAATTGACCAAATATTTATATTATAACCAACATCGCCTTCTTTTATCAAACATTGTAGAACAAATGCTTACGCATAAATTGTCAATAAAATTACTTGGATTGATTGACAGGAACTCACCACTAACAATCTCAATAGTCATTGATAGGCAGCAATATATCGGTATTTTGCGCTCATCAATTTAAATACGTCGGCTTATATCGCGCGGCGTCACGGTGACGCAGCGTTCCCGCCGCGTTCGCGCCGCGTTTCCGCCGAACGCTCGCTGACGTGAACTAATCGCCACTCTGCATGCCCTTTGTTGAAGGGCTCGACACAATTGCCTTGTTTTGTGCTTAAGGAAGCAGGGCTTAATTTGAATTATTTCTCTTCGAGCGTTTATTGTTAACGCCTCTGTAATATCAACCTATTTCATTTAGACCTTTTTACTTGTTTGATGTTTTTGACGTCACGTTTTGCATCCAATTTATTTTTACAGTTAGGAACGCGAAAGGTAATTACAATTTCGTAATTCGTTTAATTATTTCCAAAGTGGAATGCCGGCGCCCCGAACAATGTTTAACTGAGTTCAACAAAAAGGATACTTGTATTACTTGAAAGTACTCAAAACTTTGTATCTAACCTCTTTATTAGTTCTCATGTAGAAGTCTGCAGAGATGAGTAACAAAACAAACATGTATATTCATACTTCCATTTTGATTGTAAAGGCCTCTGGCGCGTGTCTGTCTGTTTGTAGGAATTCCATTATCATAGAAACTATATTAACTAACATTTACCCCTTCACTCCACCTTTTGTTTTTTTGTAACATCTTGTGTCGAATTAAGTCTTTTAGTTCTAAGTAGTATGCCTCTCAAATTTGATTGAAATTCGTCAATAAATAATTCTACAGCAATCCGCCCTATCGAGACAGATGGACCAAAGTATTTTTTGGCAATCTTAAAACTGAGACGCTACTACGCTCGCTCAATCAATCAAAATTTGCAAAATCCTAATCTGTTTTCATATAAATATATCTAACTAGCTGACCCGGCAAACGTTGTTTTGCCATATAAATAATTTCCTAGTAAAAAATAAAGGTTGATCGTAGAAGGGTGAAAATTGAGGATTGTATGTATTTTTGTATGTTGTATCATAAAAAAATAAAAATTAAAAATTTTGTCTAAAAAATAAAAATAAAAATTTAGGGACTACCCCTAACATTTAGGGGGATGAAAAATAGATGTTGGCCGATTCTCATAGATACCGGATAAGCACAAAAAATTTCATCAAAATCGGTCAAGCCGTTTCGGAGGAGTATGGCAACGAAAACTGTGACACGAGAATTTTATATATTAGATTTATTTTTACAGCTAACCGAATTTATTCAACAAAATTTAATCAACGAACTTTGGTCCCCTCTTTTTTGTATTGTTTTTAATAGAAATCAATTTTGCGCGATGGATCTTATGAAATCATAGAGCAAAACATCTGATTGACCATTTATCTCACCGAGAACCGGTGAGATCGCGCCATTACCGAGATAATGCATCAATGGCAGATAATAAATAATTCGCTACGTGCCATGGATCTCGACTTTACTAGATATTACCACAGAATAAATAATACTAACGTACGGAAGTCTCACTCAGCAAAGAAATTCAAAGAAATATCTACTCAATGTGGCTAGCGATATGGTTTAATTTAGCTCACGTCAGAACTCAGCACTTTTTAGTAAAGATACCTACCATTCATTGCGAGCCAATTTCATTCTTATTACTCTGGACAAACGATTCGTATAACTGAATTTACCACCCGGAGGGGCCGCCTGCGCGTATAGTAATAATGTAGGTACATTTTCGATACCTAAACGGGGAGTGGGCACAGGCCTGATATTTCTTAGTTAGTACTAGTGGAATTGTATTTTGTGTCTTTTGTGACTTTCTTGTAGAACTTATTCATTGATGTTCAGAATCGGCATTTAATTCTTACAACAATTGTGCCATAGAATATAATAAATAGAGTGATTCCGGTGACATAAACCCGAGTCAGTATTTTGTTTTGAAGAATTATTTTTAATTTACTTGTAACAAAATCTTTAGAAATAATGAAAAAAATTTTTATTTTTTTAGTTGTGGTAGTGCCACGCTTCCGGCAAAATTCAGTTTTGCTAGTAGCATGAATGGGCCGGCTCGTCCGGGGAAGTATCACACTCTCACAGAAAATCGACGTATCAGTAGCTCCACCGCTTCTGTGCTTCGTTCGGTGAGTGAGAGAGGTGAAGTCCCCCCCCTCCCCCTCCAACCATACCTCCCCCTCCCCCTGAAAGGCCGGTAACGCTTTTGTTACACCCCTGGTGTTGCAGTTGTCCATTGGCAGCGGTGATCACTTACCATCAGGTGATCCGCTTGTACGTTTGCCGTCCTATGACATAAAAAAAATATTAAAATAAAAAGAGTTTCCAGTAATATAGATCAAAGGAAGCGTAAGCACCAGCACCATCCACTAATAGCTCCACTGTTCATAGACGTTTTCTATTAAGTGTCTAATTAAGTCATCGTTATGAGAGTGGCTTCGGCGATCTCCGGCCATTACGTTGACGACTCGACTTATATCGACCATTGCCGAGTATGAGAATGAGAATCCTGATTGCCAATACCGTAGGCTGGAGAAGTCATTATTTTATTAAAAATGCAGTAATTCGTAGAAAAAGTTACTTTGACATACATGTTAGATTTGTTACACATACATATTAGGCAAAATTGAGTAAGGGAAGAAACTCTTTTGGTATTTTAATTCATACGTGGGATGTCTCCCACCTGCACAGCTGGATACCTTTACTCAAGAATATTTCTGGCCTAGGGGTGTCTAGAGGCTACCTAATACCGCGACATCGTGCAGTGCGACACAGGACTTTAAGTTACTTATATAATTCAATCTCCAGGCCAGCCTCAATGCTCGTCGAGTTCTGGTCTTCGAGCATTCGGAGGCGGGGCGGGACAAGAAAACAATGTCATCGGTGAAGAGTAGACTTGATAAATCTTACGGCGTCGATGCCAATGCTAACCGTTTGCTAATAAACTTATTTTATTCGATTTTATTGCATCAATACTTATTTAAACTAGTGGTTGTGTAACAACAGCAGACCTCGCGAGCTCTTATGTATAACAATGTAATAATCGACACTTTCTTTTCCCTGGCTTAGCAAAGCCTTTAGTGAAATCTGTCTATATATAACGCATCTTGGGTAGAATGAAGTCCTTAGTGTGCCTATCAGATTGAAATCCGACAATAAATAATGCTTTCTTAAAATTTAAAGTCTTTTACACTCCTATTTCTTCCGATCGACGAAAAAATAACATAAATCAAGGAACTTTTGTGCCAATTTTCGTGAAAATCGGTTGTAAAATGCGACCTTTAGGCGAGAATAGACAGACGGACAAAATAATTTTTGGCCAATTTGGAAACTGAGACGCTTCGCTCGCTCAGTCAATTAAAATATAACGTCTAACAAAATATACTGAAACAATTTTAAGGGCGAATTCAGTCCATGATACTGAACAACTTTCCCAAAGGAACGTATATCGAAATATGAAAAATAATTTTTGGCTTTTCTTACAAACTTGGATCAGCAGATCGGCCAACTTGTATGGGAGGCCAAAAATATTTTTCATATTTGGATATACAACGTGGAAGGGACATACCCGTGATAAATCAAACCACGGGCTATACTAGATCACATAAGTATAATGAAATTAAAATAACAGTCGAAAGAACAAAAAAAATTTCGACATTCCCATACGTGGGGCGCACTATAAGTTTCCGGAATGAATATGAAAAAATACTATTAAAGGTACAAAATTAATTTATTGTTTTATTCGATGAAACCAGTTTTGAAAACTTTGTGCCACTCCTCTGTAGTGACCTCTGAAACGTGTTTTTCATACTCCTCGACAGCCTCTTCTGGTGATGAAAATCGTTGACCGCGTAATTGGTTCTTAATTTTTGGGAACAGAAAAAAGTCACAAGGTGCCAGGTCGGGACTGTATGCAGGATGACTCATGAGTTCTACATTTTTCGCCTTCAAAAAGTCGTTTGTCTGTCTGGCCGTGTGAGAACTAGCATTGTCGTGGTGCAGAATGATACGGCGTTTACGGTTATTTTTACGGAGTTCGTCAATAACTTCCGGCAAACAAATGGTCGTGTACCAGTCACTATTCACTGTACGACGATTCTCTAAAGCAACAGTAGCCACGTGTCCAGTTTTATTAAAAAAAGAAGCAATCATCCGCTTAGATGCACTTTTCACGCGCGCCACTTTGGTTGGTTTCGGCTCATCTTGAAAGACCCATACGCTCGATTGCTGCTTTGTTTTGGGATCGTAGCAATAAATCCATGTTTCGTCACCTGTTACTATGTCCCACACCAAATTTGACGCACCTTCGTTGAATCTGGTAAGCATGGCACTGCACCAAGTGACGCGGTCCGTTTTTTGAGCCTCGGTCAAGTTGTGTGGGATCCACCGCGAGCACAGCTTTCTCACACCCAAATCTTTGTGTAGGATTAATAGTATTTGACTCATACCTATTTCTAAGGATGCGCGAATTTCATGGTAGGTCACATGCCTGTCTGTTTCAATCATACGGCGCACAGCATTGATGTTTTTGTTGGTCACAGCGGTGGACGGCCGACCATCGCGAGATTCGTCACTGAGATTGATACGACCACGCTTGAATTCTGCAAACCAGCTATAAACAGTTGTCTTGCATGGTGCTTCATTGCCAAAAGCTGTTTCAAGCCGAGCGATGCTCTGTTGAGCTGTCAAATTACACTTAAAATCGTAGAAAATCATACTACGAAAATTTTCCCGAGTTAAATCCATGTTGATGCAGACACACAATTTTTTAAATGGCGCCACAAGGTAAAAACAAAAGACAGTCAGATGAAACAAACTGCATCCTACAGCCAAAGAGTTCTATTTTCAAATGTTGCAATAAATTTTTAAATATTGTTTATGTAAGTGGCCAGTTCCGGAAACTTACAGTGCGCCCTATGTATAAATCGCCCGGGCGGCCGCACACTTTTGTATGGAAAGGCCAAAAGTTTTTTTTATTATTTGGCTGTTATTTCAATTTCATTATACTATAATGGTCTAGTATCCTAATGGTCCCTTCCACTTTGTATGTTTCTTGGGGAAAGTTGCTCAGTATCATGGAGTGAATCTAACCTAAAAATAGTTTCAGTATATTTTGTTTAACCCTGTATAGCGTATAAAAATCAACTTAATGTTAATTTGGGAACTTGATAATGTTTAAATACGCTTCAACCTATTTCAAACTTTCCACTTTATAATGAGTTACCGTCAAATTCTGTATGAACCACAACCAACCGCGTCGTGACTAACAAATTAAATGGTGGCGCTAAGCTTTCGCTACAAGATGTTTCGAACAGCAACAGGACGCAATTCCCGGGCTGTCACGTCACATCACGTCGGCGCAACACGCCCGTCACGGGGACGTGTCGGGCACGTCACGCTCGCGTTACGGTTTCGGCCGCACGCCGCAAATCAACCGCGAGGTAATAACGGCCACAATTTCACCTTTACACAGGTGAATGCATGTGACGTGATGGAATTGTGACGGTAACATGTAACATTTCAATTATAATGGCTTATTTTTTTCGATTTGAGGCAATTTGTGCGTTAACTTGAGGATCATTCATGCGGTTGAAGCAGGCCTGTGTCACTCGCCGTTTAGGTATCGAAAATGTATCTACATTATTACTATGCGCGCAGGCGGCCCCTCCGAGTGGTAAATTCAGTTATTCGAATCATATGTCTAGAGTAATAAGAATGAAATTGGCTTGCAATAGATGTCTAGGTATCTATACGAAAAAGTGCTAAGTTCTGACGTCAGCTTAATTAAACCATATAGCTAGCTACATTGAGTAGATATTTCTTTGAATTTCTTTGCTGAGTGAGACTTCTGTACGTTAGTATTATTTATCCTGTGGTTGAAGTGGCAATGCCCTTGGGGAATACCGCTGTGGAACATGCATAATATGTAAAATAAAATAAAAAACATTTATTGCCGTACACTACAGTAGAAATCAATATAAACAAAACTTGCAAGTAGGCAATGAAATGCCTTAACTTATGTTACCCGGATCAGAGTCTGAGGTGGTAACGCTGTTTTTCAGGCATTTCACTGTGTGATGGTGTGCGGGATTTTTTTTAAATTGTGTTAAAATACTTATACTAAATCTAATTACAGTATTATTAAAATAAAATAACTTAGCAAATAACTGCAGAATGTCCGAGAAGTTCATTATTGGGCTCCACTTAATTTTTAAAAATGGGTGTTGAACGGTAAGCTCCGGGTACCTACTTTTTATTGTAAACGCTCTTTGTTTTTGTGTAATATATTGCTATGTATTTGAGAAAAAAGTGTATGTAATGATAAAACTAAAATGATGGATAAAATGTTGATTATTTTTATTTTGACTTAGGTATATATATTTTTTCTTAAGCATTGACCAAAGGTTTAAGATGCGTGGTCAGCGTACTGCCAGCAGGATTTGCGGTCGTCTTTCGGCGGGACATTTCTTGCAAAATTGAATCCCTCCGGAAGAGATTCCAGCAGGACGTACCGTCGGGTGTTCTATCGTTAAATCGTTAATAAAACAAGATGGCCGACATTAATTTAATCTCGGACATAAACTCCCACGACGAACGCAAAAGAATTAACGCTAATAAAGCAGTAATTTTTGAGAAGCCAGTAAAAGCGTAAAAAATTGGTAATTTTGCGTATTTCCCGAAATTACAGTCAATTAGTTCGCCGTCTTAGTTTTAAATTTGCATTCATTTACACAAATCACCCAGTTTCTTCAGGCTTCGTAAATTCATTATTCCCAGTGAAATTGTCAACTTAGCGAGTTAGCTGAAATTCGCAAGTCTTTGTTAAGTCGGTCGACCCGAAACTTGCAACCATACATAACGAACGAGACTAACTTTATTTACCTGCAGATAAACGCATTTTTACCCTTTTTATTTTATATCCTCTTTATTTCTTTTGATTCTTAGGTTGAATTATTGGTTATTTATAAAAGTAAAATATAAAAAGAAACATAGTACAAAATATAAACATATTATTATACAAAACCTAACCAAGCATGGTAGCGAGGGAAGGCCCAAGCTACCGGCGGTTAGGGTTTTATTTATTACTACCCCGATTACTAAAAGTCACCTGGACCGATTTTTTTTTTATTGTTTGAGAGAGGCTATACTTCGTTAGTAACTAAAATTGAATCAAACAAGAAAATAAAGAGCACAAGCATGTGACACCCATTAAATTGTAATTCAATGCTGACACCTACAAAAAGTCACATTTTATCACCTTAGTGTGAAGGTACGAGTACGAATAAGTCAGCGCTAAAAATTACGGACCGACCTAAGCCAGATAAGGTGCTTGCCATAAATACCAAAATCACCGTTCCATTGAGACCCTCGTCCCGGCCAATGAGATTTCAATTCCACCACTCCACATATTCAGCTTTTTGAGTATAAGTGCATTGTGATTCACTGGTACTGTAAACCGTGAGCAATCTGTGATTTTCTGTGAATTTGAAATTTCAGATGTTTGTATGTTTTTTAATTTAAATGTTTGTTAGGCAATCATGCAAAAACGGCTAAATGGATTGGAAAGCAATTTCTCATGTAAATAGCTGGATTTACATATAGAATTCTTTTTATTTTGAACAAATGTGAGGTGCCCTTAGTTTTTCTCCAATAACAACATATAAAATATATATATTTTCGTAATGAATAAGTTGTCATGAGTTGTCATAGTTGTTTTGGATAGTACCTGTAGAAGGTACTATTTTCTTCAAATTGGCTAATACAACAAAAAAGTCTTGAAATCAAATAAATCCATAGGTTAATAGCAAAATGATTTAAATATTATTATACTAATATATTCTGTCCCATTCTTGGGCAAAGGTCTTTCCCATCTTCCCTCACTCGTTACTTTCTAATGTGAGTCTCGCTCAACCATCCTTTTTAGGGTTCCGTTCCGTACCCAAAGCGTGCCAACGGGACCCTATTTCTGACACTCCGCTGTCTGTCTGTCCGTGTGTCACAGGGATCTACCCCTTGAACTGTAATAGCTAGATACTTGAATTTTTTTACAGATTTATTTATTACTGTGGCCGTTATAATAACAAATACTAAAAATAAGATAAAGGCAATAATTAAAGGTGGTCGTCATACAAGAAAGTTTTAAAGAAAGAAGCGTTTTATAAAACATTGTACAGCGGTAAGGAACCCTTCATGTTTATTTTTATTTAATTATACTATAGTGATTCGGTATAGCCCGTGGGTCGATTTATTACTTATTGTTATTTTGTATAACATGGGATTGGAAAACATATAAAGATAATTGAGGGATAGATTTTTGAATCACTAGTTACGCAAATAACTCACAGGTGTAAGTAATATATAGGTATCTTATTGGGAAAGGTAAAACTGATTTTAGTATATTTTCTAAAAACTACAAGTTTTTTTTACAAGATATTTTTACTTTAAATAGGGACAAATCACAAAACTACTTACTACTACTTTACATAAATAAATAAATTGAAAAAAAAATACAAAGTCGCAGGAAGTTAGGTAAGTTAGCAATAATTTCATGGCATTCTTCAAAAAGAAGCGCTTCCGGCAAACTACAACTACGTGAACGTCGGTGCAAAAACTGTGAGCCTGATTTAGATGGCAGATAATGTTCAAAAATGAATTATGGAAATCGTATAATCCGTAGATTGGAAAGAAGCTTCGGCGCGGAAGTAAGGTTGTAACGAGGCTGCATGCATCATGTTCAAACCTCCTTTCTTCATCTCATCCTGTCCGTTTTTTAGGGTTCCGTACCCAAAGGGTGCAAACGGGACCCTATTACTGAGACTCCGCTGTCTGTCCGTCTGTCACAGGGCTCTATCTCTTGAACCGTAATAGCTAGACACTTGAAATTTTCACCGATTATGTATTACTGTAGCCGCTATAATAACAAATACTAAAAATAAAAAAAGTTAAAAATTAAGGGGGTCGTCATACAAAAACGTGTTTTTTTAGCGTTTTAAAACATTGTACGGTGGTACGGAACCCTTTATGTACGAGTCTGACTCGCACTTGCCCGTTTATTCATTCTTCATTTAATTTCAAATTCCCTTTCATTCCATTTTCAAATCATTGACTGATTCCTTTTCACTTATTCCACCATCATCTCTTAAGCTGATCGCTTACTTCTCTCTATCTGTTGTACCTTATTAAATATTATTCTTTTATACTCTTATGTAACAGTCAGTATCAGATAATAAATTATATATAATCTGTGTTGTTGTCGAGTCTCTATTCTTCACTTCTCCTACTATCATCTGTGAGGGTACTCGCCTAGAGCGCCGGGACAGGTCGAGATCCCACAAGGTATCTAGGATGTAACAGAGAGCGATAAACTCGAAGAGTCAGTTCATCATTCAATTGTTCAGCATATTTTTTTTTATTTTTTATTTTAGAACAGTCAAAAAATCTTTCAAATTGACCACTATCTGCTTTACGACACTCTACGTCATACACCCGTGTAAACTAAAAAGTGTCAACTGTCAGAAAACATACATTAGCGCTTTTGTTTACATGCATAACTGACGACATGACATCAATCAATATGGCGTCCACTGCTCCAACGTTTACAGCAAATTACGCGCGAAATTTGAAAATGTAAAATTTAAATGCATTTTATTTTATCGATTAAATAAATTTTTTTTAATTGGTTTATTAGCACCTTCGAATCTAATTAAGACACTTTTCAAAAATGGATGTAATACCCTATTGACTATTGCACAACCCTGATGCTTGCAACTAGAAACGCGCACGATGAGGAAAGAGCAGGCATATCTCTACTCTGATTAAGTTACTGACTATGAAAAGGTGACTACGAAATTCTATTTCGAAATTTCCCTTTAAAGCTGTTTAATATAGCACTTTCTATGCTCTTAAAGGATTATTTCTCCGTTCTGTAACAGCCTGTACATTGCTTGCCTACATTATAACCTTCACATTGGTACTTAACGTGAAATTAATTCATTACAGTCTATTCACCTTCCACCAAAGTATAGGATTTTCTCATGGCAACATTTGAAATGGGTTGTAAAGTGTGCAAGGTATTAGGTGGACTTATACAACTTATAATTATATTTTCAAATTACTATAAATAATAAATAAATAATTCAGTAGCAAATTTTTCCTAAGGCCCGTTAGGCCCAGGCCTAGGGAGGCCATAAATTAGGGGCGGCCGATAATTCACAGATACCTCATTAAGGCACATTTATTAGAGAACTACATCGTATGTAGTACTAACGAATTGGCGGCCGATACTACATAAAGGCGAGCGTAGAGGTAGAACTTCGAAGATTATTTATGCTAATTTGTACTTATTTATTCGCCTAGAATCCTAGATTATATAGAAGCCATTATTTTCTATGAATTTCTTAAATTTCGCCGTAATTCCGCAGCAATGGAAATTGAACCTTACGGTACCTATATTTGGTCGTATATGTGTAAGGTTGAAATTTGAAATATAGATAACTTATTACCTAGAATCCTAGCTTATTAGATAGGATACTTTTAATCCCGAAAATATAGATTTCCGTAGAGTGTCAAATACAGAACAAACAAATAGGAAGACATAAATGGGTTAGTTCTTAACTAAATAATAAATAAAATAAAGTTCAATGAAATTATGTTACATATTTTTGTTACTTTTCTAATAAATAATATTTTTGTTATTCGAGATGTAAGACAACATTTTTTAAAAACCAATTTCAACACCAAACTATACATCCGATTTTGATATAATTCCCATGAGACTACTTGACAAGTATACACTTTCAAACAAAAAAAGAATTTTCCATAATGGTCCAGGTTAAAAATATTAAGTTACGCCGAAGCTTACACTGAGTTATAGGCATATTGTTAAGAAGTGTGTACAATCGGATTCTTTGCGTTCAAAACGTATTGGGAGAAAGCCAGGAAAGCGAAAAGATTCACTGGAATTAAGATATTAGGTTCATTTTTCTCTTGTTAATAACAAATACGACGACCGGCGTCAACAACTCGGATTACTGGACTTCGATAGTAAAATTATTTTTTTTATATTTTGTTTTATTTATTTACACACAATACATTTATTACGATGCCATCATAATCTCTTTTGAGATTTACCGTGCATCGGAAATTGCCATCTTAATTTATGATAAGCACATTAATTGGTATGAATAAACGGGCAAGTGCGAGTCGGACTCGTACATGAAGGGTTCCGTACCACCGTACAATGTTTTAAAACGCTGAAGAAACACGTTTCTTGTATGACGACCCCCTTTAATTTTTAACTTTATTTTATTTTTAGTATTTGTTGTTATTGTGGTCATAGTAATACATAATTGGTGAAAATTTCAAGTATCTAGTTAATGCCATTATGAAGATCAAGTTAAAAACGCTGAAAAAAACACATTTCTTGTATGACGACCCCCTTTAATTTTTAACTATTTTTAGTATTTGTTGTTATATCCGCCACAGTAATACATAATCGGTGAAAATTCCAAGTGTCTATCTATTACGGTTCAAGAGATAGAGCCCTGTGACTGACGGACAGACAGACGGACAGACAGACAACCAGACGGATAGACGGACAGACGGACAGACAGCGGAGTCTCAGTAATAGGGTCTCGTTTGCACCCTTCGGGTACGGAACCCTAAAAAGTATATCCCCTCAACAACAATTCTTCTTATGGAATGCCAGTCTCGCTATAATTACGAAGCAGTTTTGTCCATCGTTAAAACAGAGACCACAATCCACATGAAAACCAAGTCAGTTAAAGAATAATTTTAAACAAAAAAAAAGTGACCTCATTCTGTCTTCTTCATCAGTTCCACTTCTCCAAAACTCACTTCCTGAATGCATATGCTTGATGTATTGGCAAAAACATCAACATTACTATATGTGTGCGTAGAATATTAGAGGTGTTCCCTCGATTTCTCGAGGATCCCATCATCAGATCTTCACCTGGTGACAATGAGACCAACTTGTATGTACTTCTATACGCTTTTAAACAAAAATGAATTTTCTAAGTCGGTGTAAAAACGGAGAAGTTATCGAGGGACATACATAAATAAAGAACAAGTTTATTTGCTAGACAAATTAAAAAACCCACGACTGTCAAGAACGCCATCTAGTGATGTGAACCGGATCTATTGATACGGACATCAAGTCGCGCTACATGCGCGCTACGGATAGCGCTTTCTATATATTTGCTAGAGAAAGCCCTGATTTTCAAGCATTCATCCTGAATAACTTTTAAACGGCTGGGCCGATTTTCATCAAACAAAGCTAAGAAACACCGCAAGGAAACTTGCAATCACGTGAAACCGCATCGAAATCAGTCCATTCGTTCAACCGCTACGATGACACAGACAGACAGACCGACATTAGCGTCAAACTTATAACACCCCTCCTTTTGTCGGGGGTTAAAAAAAAATAAACGAATTGAGAGGCTCTTTCTTTTTTGAAGTCGCTTAATAAAATAACTTGGCAATGCCTCTGCAACATAAGCTTCTGAACATTTCTCAAATAATATTTTTGCTATCGCCGTCCAGTAATCCGAGTTGTTGACGCCAGCCGTCGAATTCGTTATTAACAAGAGAAATTTGATATAATCTCTTAATTCCCGCGAACCTTTTCGTTATGCAACAAAATTTATCCCAAAACGCTCTGAGCGCAAATAATCTCATTGTACGCACTTCCAAGGAAAATACCTATATTGGCAGGGGGCATTTAACTCCCGTGCCTCCAGATAAACGTAGTTTTTTTTTTAAATCAAAATCGAAGTAATTCTTTTTTATTCAATGTAGGATATTTTATATTATTGATATTTATTTAAATTATTTTTATTGCAAAAGCTACAAACTACTAGTCTTAAAATCATCATAATTCTTAAATTGATATAATTAGAATAAAAGTACCAGGTTCGATGATCATAAAGGTATAGCTAGCTACAATTCTTTAATATTTGATAATATTTAATAAACTAAGATATTTTATATTTCTACAAAAGAACCGAAGCGTCCAGACCGAATTTTCCACTAAAACCTTCTTGCGGCTCCATATGTTTTACAAAATGGAATGTTTATTAGATAAAAGACCACAGAAAATGTTTTGGATTCCTCAAGGAGTCTTGGGCGGAGCGCGTTCAATAATGTATACCAAATATCTGGCAAGGGTTCCGTTCGAAACTGCTTATAGATCTCGGGACACTCGTAGAACAGGCGTTACAGTAATGCCAACCAAAAGTGGCCTCTTTCAATGACGAAAACGACTCGTTTTGCCCCAATTCTAAATGTTCTCTTTGTTTTAAAAGAACCCAAATTTGAGCAGTAATACAACCCCGTCCTTAACCCTTCATAAGCTTATTCACAAGTTAACAACATCACGAAATCCTTCAAAGTAAAGATCTACATATGAATGGAACAAGATTTAGTCGTCAGCACTTTTTATATTTTACTTTTTGGCTTTTCTTTTGGATTTCATTTAGGGAATTATTAAGGAAACGTACAGTGTATGTACAACAAAATCTACTGAATAGATTATATTCCTAAAAAAAATAAAAATAATATTAAAAAGATACTGAGATGAAATAAGATAGCAAACTACTGCCCGCGACAGGACTGATTGGAAACAGAAAGGGGAGGCCTTTGCCCAGCAGTGGGACACTGAAATAGGCTAATAAAAAAAATAAAAAGATAAGGACTAAATTAACTGATTGAGCTAACCCCAAAATCCGTTTAAACGTAGGTATATACAATGCGTACGGGACGAATTAATCGAACCACGGGCTTAGACCTGATTACATTAGAATAATGAAACTAAAATGACAGTAAAAAATAATAACCATATTTCCATACAAATTGCCCGGGCGACTGCACACATGCCGATTTTTTGAAGTGAAAACTTCTTTAGCGGCGTTGTGCGTTTTTTTGTAATGGGTAAAAAATGTTAAACTCGCGTCAGGACACGTGTCCTGATCGAAAATTCGTAAGACGGAATGACAGCCGGCGCGGCGTAGGAGAGGAAGTATTTATACCATAATTTCGACGAATCTGTCAGCCGGCTCGTTGGTCTAGGGGTATGATTTTCGCTTAGGGTGCGAGAGGTCCCGGGTTCAAATCCCGGACAAGCCCAAACCTTATTAAAGTGAAAACTTTTTTAGCGGCGTTGTGCACTTTTTGTCATGTTTGTGTACGATAACCCGTCGTTTTTTTATTTTATTTTAATTTCATCATACCTACTTTAGAAAAATAACAAACATACAAGTTGATGACAGAACCTCCTACGCTCCTTGTTTTCACTGGCTGATAAACGCGACCTCGTGAGTCGCGACTCGCGTCGCTAAGTGCGAACTAAATTGGCGATATTTTACGATCCGGTCATTACTGGGACCGTAAAGCGCGCGGGTATGCGCCGTTTACGACGGATATTCCGTGACCGGCGCGCGCCCTTATTACGAGCCCAACGGAGGAGTAACAAGACCTCGAGATGGCAGCCGTGGCCTAAAACCGGCCTGTGCTGTGCTTAGATTATGTGAGATTGATAAGTTACTTTTCAGGGCAGTGTCACTCCCCGTCTAGATATCGAAAACATGCCTACATTATTACTATGCGCGCAGCGGCCCCTCGGAGTGGTAAATTCAGTTATACGAATCGTTTGTCTAGAGTAATAAGAATGAAATTGGCCTGCAATGGATGTCTAGGTATCTAAACGAAAAGGTGCTGAGTTCTGACGAGAGCTAAATTAAACCATATCGCTAACCACATTGAGTAGATATTTCTTTGAATTTCTTAGCTGAGTGAGATTTCTGTACGTTAGTACTGGTTCTTATTCTGTGCTTTTGGTTAGGTTTTGACTTGTAAGTTACATAGACTCAAATATCGCTTTAAATTTTTAGGAACTAAAACTAGCGGCCCGCTCCGGTGACCATACTGCGAATACGAAAAATCTTTATTATTTATTAATATTTATTATGTTAGCGAATAGAGCATTAATACCGGCCTAGGTAATCATTTTTGAGCTTATTGAGTCTAGATATATAAATATACGCGCCAGAGGATTTCAATTTATATTCAGAGTAGATTTATTTTAACAAATTATTGAAAGTGAGTGCACCAATAAATAAATAGAAAAAAAAAACAGTAATTGATCTAGCCCCAAAGTAAGCTTCAACTTGTGTTATGGGATCCTAAATCAACGATACTTTATTTGATAATTAATACATATATATAGATATATGTATTTAGTATTCATTGGCACCTCAAATAAAACCTGTTAATACTTTCCAGGACACATGCGGCTATGTAAAATAATTTTTATGTCTATTGAGTCTAGTTGAGAGGCAAAGAATTAAAAATATTTTACAGCTGACATCGAGTATGTTGGGTTTCCCAAAGGGGCGAATGTTTTGTTGACATGTGTTAATTAAATGTAGCCCGATTATGCTTGTTATCCTCCGGAGGCCTATAATAGCAATAATATAATGGATACAGCTGTTTTATTATTCATTTCATGTTTTATTATATTATTCAAAGGATAATAGATATATTGATAAAGTTCAGGTTAAATTACAAAACTACAATGATTTTAGAAAATTACTTATTACCGTTTCTCAAGCAGGCCTTTAGTGTCCGACTACTTTCCTACTAATTTAGTGGCTGCCACCGGCTTCACTGTGTGCGGCGAGTCCATACAAAATTTATGAAAACTACAGGAAAGTGGTCGGTGGCCGCGTTTTCGGTGGCCCATATGAGGCGAAACTTTAAAGTTAGGAAATCACGAGGGGGCAGAGGCTTAGCCCCCCAACGGGCCCGGTGTCCGATATCTTGGTCGATGACGTGAGTAAAAACACTTGACTTGATATTTAAGAGCTACCTCTATATGCGAGTATATGCTCTTGTCATACGGCCCGACGCGCATCATTTAACAAAGCAAATACTTATTATTTGCATTTTATAATTATTTACATTTCCACTCCAATATGTATTGGAAAAATCTTTGTTAATGAATACTGATTAACTATAGAGGTAATATTCATTTCTTTTGAACGAAATATTGACGAATCGCCGGCAATAAACAAATCGTTTTTAAATCTACTTCTATCATCAGACTAGCTCTATGACGTTATTATACAAAGTGAAAGGGATATACCCATAATAAATCGAACCACGGGCTATACTAGATCACTAAAGTATAATGAAATTAAAATAACAGCCAAAAAATAATTCGACATTCCCATACAAATCGCCCGGGTGGCCGCACCCTTTTAAATGGAAATGTCGAAATTTATTTTTGTTTTTTGGCTATTATTTTAAATTCATTATACTTTAGTGATCTAGTATAGCTCTTGGTTCGATTTATTACGGGTATGTCCCTTCCACGTTGTATATCATCCTATTTATTTTCCATCTATGCAAAGTTTAGAAAAACCAAGTAACTCAATTTTCATCAAAATTAATATAATGCACAAGCTATGAAAAGTGTAATATTTAGTTGAAAGAGTCTGGCCAGACTACACTAAACTAAAGGTATATAAAAGAGATATAACCGAGATTAGTGACTAGCTTAATAAAATCTCGCGTTACTGGCAATACCTCGAGGTTGGCGTGAGTTCTGCTGATAATGCTGAAATTGCAAATTAAACGACTTTTATTTACCGTTAGCAGATTTTGTTGCCGTCGAGAGTGATTCGGCTGTGTGGAGAGAATGGCTCTTTTTATGTAGCTGTTTGCGGGCTGAAATATTGTGTGGTTCGGTTATAGAGGCCAGGCATGACAAGGCTGTGCGTTGTTTGAACATTTGCAGGTTATGAATTAGGCTTTTTAGAGTGAGGTAATCCTACTCGTATACAACGTGTGTCAAAAATGGGGTATCAACCCGAAAGGGTGTTAACGTGATAACCAATGTGAACAACTTTTACTATGGGACCATCCCTGAAATCACGAAAAAAAATCTGCAGCTCCATACAAAAATAAATACCTACCGTGGCAAAATGTATGGAGGGGCAGTTTTTTTTTTTGAGATTTCCGGTATGGTCTCATAGTAAAAATTGTTCAGATTGGTTAGTACGTTAACTCCCTTTCTGGTTTATACCCCCTTTTTGTTACCTACACGTTTTATACAAAAATAAATAACTAGTACTTCTGTGAGAAAAGTAGACCTCGTGAGCCCTTATTATCATGCAATAACCGTACTTATATACTTATACTTTCCTCCTTCCCCTGGCTTAACTAAGCCATTTATACTTTAATATAATGCAAATAAGAATGCAAAAAGTAATTTGCGCAACAAAATTAACGAAGAAAGTCCAATTTTAAAACCAATTATATAGTGGTTCAATTTTCCAATAGGCTAGAGGAAAATAGGGGTATAAGTTTTAGTGATTACTCGCGTTTCCTTGGTCCTAGAAGGTCGAATTGAATAACTACGGGTATGTCTTGTGAATTCGGAGAGGACTGCGTAGATTAATTGGTATAGGTAGGTAAACATTTTCTGTAAAAAAATTGTCCTTATATAACGCTACAGCCCCCTCCACTCTTTCAGATTTTTTTCACAATATCATGTATAGAATGAAGTCCCTAGTGTGCTTCTGAAATTTGATTAAGAACCGTCAATAAACCGCTACAGCAAACTTTCCCTCTTTTCCCATCAAAAATCTCAATTGACAAAAAAATTAAACAAATCAAGGACTTTGCGTGCCAATTTTCGTCAAAACTGGTTGAAAAATGCGACCTGTAGGCGAGAACAGACACGGACAAAGGCATTTTTTAGCCAATCTGAAAACAGACGTTTCGCTAGCTTCGCTCGTCCTTCTTGATTTCAACTTATGCATACATACATACATACACACACACTATCACATCATTTAGCAGAAAGAGCATTTTGAGGGCCGCAAGACTCAAAGGCCACTTTCAGCGTAATGCTGGGCGTGAAGGTGGAAAATGAAATGAAAATATCGACAGGTTTCTAGCCGCATCGCCTATTAACATGATTTGCATTTTCGCTCATTCCCTGGATTGGCTTTTACGATTTGCGTGGGAAGTGGAGCAGCTGGTACATTCTAAGTTTATCTTCCAAACCACCTGTGCATAAAATCTAAAACCTTGTAATATTCGTTCCCCATCGTTTTGTTAAGTATCATATTTCGCAAAAGAGGCTGCGGCGGAAGCCATTATCTCGAAACGTGGTTTTCCACTTCATAAGTACAATTCTGCGATAATAAGCTAATTAACTACCTAATTAACCGGGTCATAGACTAACGACCCTTTTTTATAATTTGTGAAGTACCTGCGGGTTTGTTAAGGTCTAATTTAAAATTATTATTTTTTGTAGCTCTTTTTCATTTAGAGTTTGACAAGTTCTTTCAAATTACCAGCGTTAATTGGGTAGATGACTGGGTCAAAAATAAATTATTTGGTACTGTCATGAGAATAAAACGTCACAAAATAGAGTCACTTGTATTGATCATATATATTTTCAACATGATTTTAGATTTTTTAATGCAGAAAAACTGATATTAAGAGCGCTATTTGACTCCAAATATCCATGACGTCACAGTTTTGTATGTCACACAAATCCTATAGAAAATGTTTGTTTTGACATTTAGAAAAAAAAAGCGGCCAAGTGCGAGTCGGACTCGCCCATGAAGGGTTCCATAGCAGCAAGTGACATAATATAAAAGTTCTAAAGGTAAATTGCGGTTTACGATTTATGACGTATTAAAAAATAACTATCTATGATACCGAGACCGCTATAATTTAATTGAAAGTATAGCGGTCTCGGTATCATAGATAGTTATTTTTTAATACGTCATAAATCGTAAACCGCAATTTACCTTTAGAACTTTTATATTATGTTACTTGCTGCTACGGAACTTTTCATGGGCGAGTCCGACTCGCACTAGGCCGCTTTATTTATAATTCCTTAAAATACTGTATCAACTAAACCTCATAATTAATCAAAATCTGCCCTCTTAAGTCAGATAAATAGTGAGTATGCTACCAAATTAAGACTTTTTATGCAATAAGGATGAGGACTAGGTACACGTGTGGTTCCGGGTCAGAATAGGACCACTCCATCTCTTCCTGTGGATGTCGTAAGAGGCGACTAAAGGACTAAAGACTTAGCACAAACATCTCGTGCTACAATTGCATTACCAAGGAGGGTTAGCGTCAGGCGGCGGCCGATTGTAAAACTTTTCGCACAAACACATTCCTTGAGAGGGTTGACGTCAGGCAGGCGGCCGGTCGTAAAACTATAACAGTTCTGGCTGTTTCTTCTCCACTTCGCTAGGTCTTTGGCATTATTGGGTGATCATTGACAATGCATGTTATATTTGGAGAAGAAAAAACGGGAAAGCACACCCCGGGCTCCAAAGCCGCACAGTTTAGGATGTAACCGGGAACGCGCGTAGACGACGAAAAAGGATGTGGACTAAAAAAATTTTTAGCTTATCAGGTACATTCTTTAAAATATTGTACACGTATTTTTTTTCTGATTAGCAAAAGATACGGCGCATTTCAATTCCGCATGCCGTCATGATCAAGTACGATTTTCACTTGACGGTGACGTCAATCGCCCACACTCCAAAACTTTGACGCGCTTTATCTTTGTGAGCTTTCACTACTTTGATAAAACGAAAAATATGGGTTCATTATCATAATATAATAATAGGATAATCTAACTGATGGACTAAATAAAATACAATTTTCGGACACAGTCCATATCCCTATTGACGGAAAAAACAGTACTCTGTAGTATTTATTAAAACATTACTGAACACTAAGCCAAATACAATAGAAAAAACAATTGATTTACATCTATAGACGTACGAGTAATGTATCCTACAATGTGTAATGCATAATAAAATTTTTCACAAAAAAAAACAACCGACTTCAATTTTTTTTTGGAGTTTCTCCAAAGTTCTTCATCATATCTTCACCAAATTAAAATGGGACCAACCTGGTAGTAAAGGCTTTCAAATAAAAAAAGAATCATCGAAATCAGTTCAGAGTTGACGAAGGTATCGCGTAACAAACATACATTTAAAAAAAGACATACAGTCGAATTGATAAATAAAAATAAATAAATAAAAATACGCCATGTCGGCACGTTAATCAAAATACATAATGCCGTGTGCATACGCTCTAATATAGCGGTATATACGTGTACTCGTATGTATTAGTGGTGATCGGCCGTCGACCGGTATTAGTTTGCATGAACTACGTAGTACTACACTACACCTACTGAGTGGAAGCACACCGGATCCATTAAAGAGTTATGTCTATTATGATACAAAATTGTCTCTGCCTCCAATAGACACATCTAACCTCTTTACAGATATCTAACCTCTTATTTAGAATAGTTTATAAAACTTGGCTATTAAAATGCAATAGGTACCTAATGTCAATGTGATATTATTTGTAGAATTAATGGTCGTAAGATCAGGAGTGCTATTTTTCATTCAGGGACTCACATTACGAATGATTTGCGCGAGTTTTTCCAAACGGGCGCATTTTTGAATTGATCGTATGCGAAGGATTTGCAACGAGTGGTCTTGATCACTCGTAATTTTGACATTTGTATCGTACAAACTTCAAAGAAACGTTCCATGGAGAATCAGTTCCGTTTGCTGCTTTTTTATTTTTGTTGAAATGTTTATAAAACATTGACAAATTTATGATAATTTCTGCGTAACACAATATTACTTATCGCTGACACCGACTGACACGACGGTTTCAAAAATACGATGCACTGCGTCGGAATGCGAGTGGTGAGTTGGAAAACTACACGTGTTGTGTTTCGCTGAGTCTCTAAATAAAAAATAGCACTCCAGGTAGTATTCCCGAGTTAGTTTTCTAATAAAAGTTATTTCTGAGTCACGAGAACTTTCATCTGTTTTGATAATAAAATAAGTACTTTTAAGACAAAATTTGACAGTCTTTTATTCAATTAAGTCAGGAAAAAACCTTCAACAAACGTAGGTAAGTTATCAAACTGTTTTAAGTACACCATATAATTTGAAGAGCCTTGTAAAATATTTATCGCTAGCGACGCCGCCGCAGCCAGATTACTCAAATTAACAATTTGCAGTTAAGTACATCTGTACTTTAATAACTTTATGGCTTAATAATGAGTCAGTTGGTGTTGAGACATAAAAAGATTTAAGGCTTCACTACATAGATGCGTTATTGAAATTAAAACGTCTCCCACCTACGAGTTTTCCTATGGGATCCTTATATTTTATCTGGCATAAAATTGATTCAATGTGTTAATCGTATATAATTTGTAAGATGCTAAGCATTTCATTCTAATCCTAAGCGTGTTCGAAGTTGTTCGTGATTGTGAACAAACATACAAACATCAACCCTCACTCGGAACATTTCTAATTTTTAATAACTATATGATACAATGAACGTACCAATTTTGCGCGTAAAACGGTTAAGTCGCTATGTATAGAATGTGTTCATTCTAAATAAGTATATACTTTCTAAACAAAATGTACTGAAAAGGGATACTGTGATATTCTCTCCGATATTAACGACAGTTGATATAGCTGCTGTGTGGAAGGAACTTACTGAGTTCATAAAGACAATCGCTTAGGTGGCCAACCGTCCGCGTCGCAGCGTATCCGACTTTACGGTTGGAACTCAATTAAATCCGGCAATTTGGAGACGAGCACGATTGACGAAATTAAATTAAAGTTGCGTGTACCGACGCCATATTGTACATTACTTTGACGATCACGCTTCACTGACAAGCGTTTTATGCAAGATGTTTTGTTTCAAGTAGGTATAAAATCGTCCTTGGTATAAAATGAGTATTTTGATTTTATATTCAAGATAGCTGATTTAAGATTCAAAAAGGGTTGACGTCAGACCGGCAGCCGGTCGTCAAACTATAGCTAAATCATTAAACAGTTACGGCTAATTCTTCTCCACTTCGCAAGGTCTTTGGCATCCTTGGGTGACCATTAACATGCATACTCGTATTATATTTGAAGGAGAAAAAGCGGGAACGCGCACCACGGGCTCCGAAGCAGCACAGCTGAGGATGCAACTGGAAACGCGCTAAAATGAGTAATAAGAACTATTTTAAATTTGCGATGGAATCACCACCTGTCTGTATTTCTAGTTCTTATTTTTCATTGTTCGGACCACAGACCATCAACTTGCTGGGCGTGGTGTTCAGTTCCCTTATAATGTCTATATACACTGAACACGATCACTGAGAATGGTGAACAAAGAAACAAAGTAGGTAAGAAGAGGATAGATGACAGTGCTACAGTGAATGACTTACCTTTACTGGCTCCGTCAGGGCCACGAAGTATGGAACACTCTTCTATTGTACCAAACGGCGTGAACAGCTGGCGGACATCATCCTCTGTTTGTTGTTTGCTTAGCATGCCCACGAACAGCTTCCGATCTGTAGTGAAATAACACAACATTAGTCTTCACGTCTCTTTCTGGCAAGCCAGCAGACTCCACATAAGCTTAGCGGTGGTGCGTGGAGCGACGGACTTTAACACCGCTGTTACCCCGGAGCTGTGAAGGGTCTGCAAGAACCCTGGAAGTGACAGGGCGCTGTAGCGCTTTAGGTCAAACGCACGGGTACACAACGCCACTTTTCGTGGCGCTACATTTACCTGTTAGCGCCACGATTTTATTATGAAAAACGGTTTATAAAATAATATTCACGAACATTTCATTGAAATATTAATTGTATCTCATATTTATTTGGTTGTTTATGTGTAAACCGTTGTTCATAAGTTGAATACAGATATTGTAATCGCGCATACTACCTTAATATTCATTAGTGGTCAAGTAATGACTGCTAATTTTAGGCAAGATGCACAGTATCAATTTTTTTTTAAATAGATTACATACCCATTCATAGAAAAAATCACTCAACATCAAATTAATGTGTTGTTAAAATTTGGCAACATTTAGTGATATGCGCACTTACAGTAGCAGCGTCGTGTGCGCGCGCACTAAGTTGCTACTGTTGTCAATGTCGGAAAGAAGAGAAAGGGAATATAGAAGAATTATAATTTGGAATGCCCATTTGAGGATAAGCTTGTCTTTTCGTACTATAAGCTCTATTAATTTCCTTTTTTTTTATTTTGTCTCTTCGTTTCTTTTCTACCAATCATTGCTTCATAAATCAAACTCTTTTTATAGAAATCTGTTTTTTATTAAGTTAATATTTTAACGCAATTTTTTACAAAAAGATGTTTCAGTAATGTTCAGATTTAAAAAAATTCGATAATACAGCGTTATTTTACCTTCATCCCAAACAAGCTTATCACCAATCTCTAGGCGTGTTTACACCCAATTTGTAGAATCAACAGCGCCCTATCTGTTTGAGGGGCGTTCAAATTCGCAACCCTGCGACCCCACGACCCCGCTTTCACCACTTATCACCATGAGTTCGACATACAACCATAGCTCGCTATAACACAAATAACACACAGTTTTAGTTAATGAGACAACGAACAAAATCCAAACCCATTTCAACACATAAAAAATTAGCACATTACACTAATGTTGCAATGGTGATAACTTAGAGGGTCCCGTAGGAAACTTTTCACATAAATCAAAAGGATGATCACACATAAAGGAGCTAGGGTTTCACTAGTGGACTACGGAACCCTCGGGGGTCAAACTTTCGATTAGTTTAACTGTTACGACTTCTGTTCGAGCTTCTGGTTAGCTTAGCCAGATTCAGTTCCAATAATGACGAGCTGCATCAATTTTGGGCGTTTCTCATGGGGCTCTTTACAGAAATCAACGTGAGTTTAATAAATTAATTACAGAATAACAGAAAAGTCACACTAAGTACCGAAATGAATACGAAAATAAAATATCTTTACAGTACGACGATAACTAAGTGCAGAGTGAGTGTTTTTCGGTTCAAGGTCGAATCTACATAAATACGCGTGCGCCTTGAAAACTTACGTGAATAAAAACGTTACTATGATTAAGTTAATAATAATAAATAAAAAAATATTACCAAATGAAAATACAACATAGATACCTACTGAAAATAATAAGCGAAAACATTAAAATGACAGTCAACAACATAATACACAGAGTAGTAAGCAAGGCACACTCGAGGTAGATTCGACGCGGAACTGCCTCACTGCGCGCGCTATTGACAAACAGTGACAACAGTACATCCTAGGGCACGCACAACAAACGCTACCTGGCTTTCGTCTACGCGCGTCGTCTTCCCTCGCCCCCTGCAACACAAAAATAAGCTACACACGCTTTCTCCATCGCTCCACTTCGCAGTTCTTTGAGCTTGAAGTTAGCGGTTTGGCGTTACATACAGTATGAAAGATTTTTTTTTCTTACATCTGTATTCTCGTTTCAGTTCCTACATAAATTTCTTTTAAAAAGTTTTTTGACGACTTAAACTAACACATCAAAGGGATGATGACTGGGTCAGAAAAGTATTATTCTAATTAGTCCGTTAGTTAGATTATCCAAAAATAATTTACCCATATTTTTCAGTTTATCAAAAAAGTAAAAATTGACAAATATACAGAGTATCTATGTTCCAGAGTGGGGGCTAGTGACATAACCGATGTGTAAACATCTTAAAAAAGCTGACGTCATGCGAAATTTAAATGCGCTGTATATTCGTCATTTATTGTTTCTCAGAGAAAAGAAAAAATACGTGTACAATATTTTTTAATAATCTAACCGATGGACCAAAAATATTTTTTCAGTCATCATGCCTATTGCTTTTCTATTGTATCTGGTAACTGGTCTGTGAATGTGTTAACTGACGATGCATTTGTCATTGAAAGTCATATCAAATATATTTATCCTGCACTACCAGATTTGCATTTGTTTACCAACCAGTCACTATTTCTGATACCTGTTTTAAACCTTGGGCTTTTATCTAACTAAGGCGTGGCTTTAAGGTTTTATGATAGTATGAATGTATTTTTTAATATAGTTACATCATTTAGTAAAACCTTAGTTGTCGTATCACTACACTACAAATTCATTTTATTCATGAAATTGGCTGGCAGTCCTTTTTGTGGGCAATAAAACTAACCCACACTATTCTAAAGCCGTTTTGTTTGCATCAAATAATGCTTTGGATCGCGCAATGAAATGCAAACGCGCCAGGAATACTTTAGGAAACGGAAACGTGCGTTGACAAATTACGTGAGAGATGTTTTTTCTGAAAATAATTTTCTTTTTAAATCTTGTAAAAGTAAGTAAGTAGTTCAATGTTATGCTAAATCGTTTCTCCTTTCTATTTGCGTATCGAAATAATATTTTAAGGGAATTTTCAGTCCGTAATATTGAATACTCTACGAACAGGTTATACAAGAAAGTTCATGAGACTTGTTCAATATCACGGACTGCGCATGCCATTGAAATATTATTTCGCCAGGCTGGAACACGCTGTATAAAGTATACCGGCAGATGTTTTGAGTAATAAATTCGTGCCATTTTTCTCATTTTAATTGATTACTTTTTCTAATTAACACGACGAAATCTTTATTAATTTATTGTATACTTACTGTGTGCCGGTACAAGGTCCGGCCAACTGGCAGGGTCACCATCAAGCTGTGATTTTAAAAATAGATATCCAAACGTTATTTCGTGAAGTTGTTACTTACTGATTCATTAAATCAAATGAATACACAGATTAGAGTAATTTCAGTATCAGTTTCATGGATCAGGCAATCTCATTGTTCAGTCATCACGAGCGTATGAAAATTGCTAAACGCACCTAGTAAGTGCGTGATTCGCATACTTAGTTACGAGCTAGAACGCTTGATTCACCATGTGAATGCGCTTGCGTCTATAAAGGCACCTATTCAGGTAATTTCAGAAAGGTCAAGTGCACTGGAAGCAGAGAATGTGTGACATGTATTATCACGTGATCTAGCACGCACATTCTGTGTGTGTGTGAATATGTGTACAGTCGGTCACGAGTTAATCCAAATTGCTAAACACGCCAAGTGCGTGATTCGCATACTTAGTTTCATGCCAGATTATTATTATTTGTAAATGGTTTTTAAAATGTGCAGCAAATTTAGAGGGTGAATGGAAGGCTGTCAATCCATTTAGTAACGTCGCCATCGGCTTCGTGTATTTTTCTTATGCCACCCTCAATGGACAAGATTGGACAACAGTCAGTAAGGTGGGACATAGACTGTATACTCCCGCAGCAGCAATTGGAATCTACTGCAAATGCCAGACAACTACATGCCAGAACGCTTAATTTACCATTTAATTGCGCTTGCATTTAAAAGCATCTATATCAGGCCTGTGTACATTATTACTATGCGCGCAGGCGGCCCCTCCGGATGGTAAATTCAGTTATACGAATCGTTTGTCCAGAGTAATATGAATGAAATTGGCTTGCAATGGATGTCTAGGTATCTATGCGGAAAGGTGCTGAGTTCTGACGTGAGCTAAATTAAACCATATCGCTAGCCACATTGAGTAGATATTTCTTTGAATTTCTTTGCTGAGTGAGACTTCTGTACGTTAGTATTATTTATTCTGTGTCTATACGAACAATTTTAGATGGGTCAAGTACAGTGGAAGCACAGAATGTGCATGCTAGATCACGCGACAACACATGAAAGCTAATGAAAATTGCTGAACACGCCAAGCATCGATATCCGAACTTTTAGTTGAGCGCTGCCTCTTGATTCACCACGTGAATGTGTTAGCGTGTACGACAACTAATAATAAGTAATAAATTGATCCTTATATCATGGACACAAAATTACTGTTTCCAGTAGTTGCAACTACATAATGTAGTCGGTCGGAACTTGATAGGGCGTTTAAAAATAGCAGTTTGAATTGTGTAGTGTGTGAAAGGTCGAAGTTGTTATGGCTCGCGCTGCTGGTTAATATTAGATGATACTACTATGACCTGCTTTATAAAGTAGAATAACCTTTACATAACAATATTTTAGTTTTAGTCCATCTATCTTTAGTTTGTATTTTCCTCACAACGAAGATTAATTAACGCTTCTCCAATTCAAAACATTTTTTAAATAAAATTAAACGTGAAGAGTTATTACTTAAACTTTATTTGTCACCTTTGTGTACAATGAAATAATTATTTATTTTAAATCATTACCTAATATTACTTCAACATTAAAGACTTGACAAATTACCCAATCAACTAAATATATGATTGCCCAGCAATAAAAAAACCTCTTTATTGATTTAAAATTTGAACAAGCTAAAAGCAGAACTGGTCATCCACACATTCGGATACGTGCCTCAAAACATACTATGAATTTACTTACATTTTGTTTTATTTTATATGCCATGTATGATGAAAACTACGGAATACACATATTTCCCTGTCAACTATATTATTTCCCAGCAATGTAGGTTAAAAAAATATCTCTTTATTGGTTAAAAATTTTAACAAGCTGAAAGCAGAAATGGTCATCCACACACATTCGGATACGTGTCTCAAAACATTCGGAAATATTGGAATGGTGGTGGCCATTAAATTCAGATTTATACCGGTTCGGTGGTATCTCTCCCGCGCGACGCCGCTAATGACCATCTAAATTGAGATAATTTCGCAGGGCTAATAAGGCTGCCCAGTGCATTGTAGATTAGAAATTAAATTCTGAATTTCGGCACTAAATATTAATAAGCTAATTCCCGGCGTAGTGCTCTCCCTAAGACTGTGGTAGGAATGGCTAATTCTGGAGAAATTATGGTTTATTATTTTCTAGCTATGTCAGTTGCTATAGGCAGCTTGAAAAATATGACAGCAATGTTGGCCAATTAAGCCGCATACCCATTAGGCGATAAATGTCGCGCGACACGTGTTCCGGTGGCAACTCCATCGAGTTTGGGCCTATTACATCAGGCCTCTTAAAAAGCTAGAACGAAAACTATTTTTTTAAAGGTCTTTAAACAATCTTATTTAAATGTAAGTATATTAAATGATTTAAGAGTTTATTGGTCACAATGACTATAATATATATCACGGGACTTACCTTACAGGAATAGATATCCTTTTGAGCAATATATTCCCGTAGATTAGAGAGAATCCCGTAACATTAGTATTAGTTATAAGTAAATTGCATATATTTTATTTTTTTAGTACTAGTATTCTTTTGTCAATGTGATTTTTTGATATAGGCTACACTATCAAATTATAGGTGGTTGAGAGTGAAAAACAAAGAAGGATATATTAGTAAGTAGTAATTAATAAATTTATAATGAAATGCGAATAAAATGAAACGGACGATACAAAGCGTATTACAAAATGAGCAGATTAAAAAGGAACGGAAAATCTGCATTGGAATGGAATTCAATTTATCAGTCACCAACAAACTGAAATGGTTTTCCGTTGAAACCAAGCTATTGTTATGAGCTGTTTGACTTCCCATCTTCTAGCTACCGCCTTCCATTGCTTGTTAGCGGCGGTTATAGCGATGGTAAGGCCCCGGAGTCGCAGATCTTCGAGGGGATTTAGTTTTATGTGAAATCTATGGACATAATAATATCTTAATGCCAGTCTTGGTGCAAATTTTTTTTTTGACAAAGCTTTAAGCTATAAAACTCAAAGACTCAGCGTATTTGTGGGAAAAGGAATCAAATAGAGACAGGTTACTCGCCGCAACGCCTTTTAAAAAAAATATCCCGATTTCGCCTATTTTGTCGGCCAGTTTATGCCAATGCAGACTGCATGGTAAAAGAAGCAGCTAATATAATTAGCTAATACATTTAGTTTTTTAGGGTCCGTACCCAAAGGGTGCAAACGGGACCCTGTTACTGAGACTCCGCTGTTTGTCCGTCTGTCCGTCTGTCCGTCTGTCCCGCCCGCTTTACTATGCCCGCTATAATAAAAAATAAAATAAAGTTAAAAATTAAAGGGGATTGGCATACAAGAAATGTTGTTTTTTCAGCGTTTTTAACTCGATCTTTATAAGTATTGTAAGTTACTTCTATGATCTGTGAATGTAAAAAGTGACTGCTTACCTACATACTTTCGATAAGTAATTTTGGAAAATTAAGTCCTCTTTTCCAGGCTCTTGGTGTTTGCCCTGCTACCCCCATCCCTGTGTGTTGACTCAATCCGGATCCAAACTCGAATAAATTTTAATGCACTCGTATTACAGTTCCGATTGCAGTCTGACTCAATAACTGTAATAATCATTTAGGAAAGCATTACGACGACTCTAAATTGATATTTTCTTAGAGCGGAATATCTGTAATGTGTGCATGGAACCGATTTCATGACCGTGGATAGAAGTAATGTTATGTGTAAAGTTGGCGCTTTGGAAAGTGTAGGAACCTGTAGAAAATAAAATAAAAAAATGGTTTTTCGTTTATATTTAAATTTTATTTTACTACATTTCTTATGTATAATCATGTCAAATCTTGCAACTGAATTTATTATAACCAATTGAGCTAAAAGTTTGCATACCTACTTAAGTTAATAAGATAAAGTTTATGATAAAGAAGAACTTAGTAATAAAACAATAAAAGCTTATCATGTTTATTTAGTTAGACCTTACAATAAAAGCCTGTACAAAAAATGTATTTAAATAAGTATTAAGAATTATTACTGGCTGAATACTGCAATAATTACACATCCAGGTACTACAATCTCAGTCAACGTCTTCAACGCCACACCTAACGGATAAAAGACGTCGAAGAAGGTGACAGACGCGTACGCGCATGTACATGCGCGAGTGGCAAACTGTAGGCTAATAAAAAATAAAAAAATAGAGTCAAGAGTTGCATGACCCAAAACCACGCTTAGCAAAATGGTGAAACAATTGTGGGAAAATGGAAATTAAGAATAGAAACTGATATCATAGGTGTATACGCATATATTAGTAAAAGTTAAAAGTACGTAGGTATTAAGTATAAATATAATTACTAACTAAGTAAATTATCACACTCAAAATCTCATAAACATGATAGGGAGGTATGCCTGTCAAAATAATTCCAAAAGCACAAAAGGTAATCTAGGCAGGCAGGTATTTATAAGGTAAATAAGTAGTACGGGTAAAAATGGAAGACATAAAACATTCACAAACAAGCATCACTTGCACCTTGGTTATCTGGACCGTGATCCATCATAGCTACATATTGTTTGCGAGGAGGGATAACATTCGCTGTAACGCAAATTTATGAGGGTTTAGTCGATTATTGATAGGTTTCATGGAGCATTAGCGAGTAGATCGCAGCTCCAATTCTCTTTTATTTTGCGTTTATTTCGGCAACCATCGTTCGACAAATTTTATAAGCTGTACGCGCTTGTAAGTATAGCTATTGCCATTTGTAAGGTATCATTCAATTTTACTGCAAACAGTGTCGCAGGCTCGCAGGGCCATATTGAAATGTAAAATAGCGCAGCTGTACAAAAGATCAATTGTTTTGGGATGTTCTATAGAGGTCCGGACTGTTGTGAGATTGGAAATTGGAATACGTTGAGTATTTCATATGTTTTTTTCTTTCTTTTATCCAGTCAATGACTTTAACAGTTTTATTTGCACAATAGTAGCGTTCTTGTATTGTAAATATAAAGACCTAGCTTAGATCCTCGACTAAGTCAAGTGATAAACAATGTTTACAGATAGATAATCATTTTATTTGATCGTTTTTGCCCGCATTCGGGGTGCGAGAGATTTCTGTGAAGCATACGAGGAGCCGTTATTCACTAATTTAATAAATAAATATATAGGGAAAAATCATACAGTTAGCCCCAAAGTAAGCTTATACTTGTGTTATGGGATACGTACTGAAGGATACTATATTTTATGATAGGTCTACTATATACTATATTTTATCATAGGATACTATATTTTATGTCTTAGGTGTTTTACTATATATTTACTATATAGTAAAACACCTAAGACCTAGGAAAATTAAAAAAAAAAGACTTTTATCAACCTACCCTGGCCGGCGATTGAACCCGGAAACTCAAAGTGGCGGACTAGCGTGGTAGCCAATACCCCACGAAGGTCGTCAAATTGTATTTAATAGAGACACGGGAAATGCCCGCAGGCGGCGTATGGACCTTTGTATCGACTCGTGCCTTTCATTGGCCGCTAGCCCGCCTACGGAAAGTCTTCGCATGCAATATATCGATCGAGTTATCGACCAGTGCAAATAAGCCATTAGGTTTTCTATGTACCTAGTATTTCTCTTTTAGTATGGAGCGCATGGGCCAAAAAGTAAAGCTCGTTTGAACTATTAAAATAAAAAAAATTACATCTAGTCACATGTTAAGAAACCTACAATACGAGTATCATCTTTCCAGATAATAAAGATGTATATAATTGAAAGAGCAAGGTAGGTCTCAAAATATCTTGGCTGAAGAACATCCAAAAAGTATCTAACAATACCAGTTGATATCAAAACAGTAGAACAACTGCCAATCTTCAGGAATGAAGCAGCACCTAAAGAAGAAGCAGTAGTATTTTTCTATTATTATGTTTTTCTTTAGAATGAAAGTATTCGAAAATATGATAAATAACCAACAAAATATCACCCTTGATCCTCTTACTGGATCCGCTCTTGGCTAAATTTTCACTCTATGTCTTTGATAGACCGGTTGATGACGGATGATCGATACGTAATATACCTCTCCTCTACATTTACTTGATATTCTATAAAAAAAAATATTCCATGTATAAATATTACAGATCTAAACGCGGTTTTGTGATATCTCAGTCAATCAAGCTTCTTGTTTAAAATATTTTAACTTTATTGCTCAGTACAATTTAGGTCTTTTCGTAAAGCGTAAATTCTCCTAAATTGCTTGTAGGTAGCTTAACGAAGAAAATTTCAATGTACAGTTGATTCCATTAATTAGCGATGCCATGTTCGCTCCATCGCACCAACTTGAATAGCCAATTACATTGATAATTGGAGGTCGCACAGGTGTCTTGGGACAAAGACGAAGCGCCGCGGCGCAAGTGGGAGTCGGCGGCGGATTAACTAATGAATTTCCTTGATGGAATGCCTGTCTTCTATTCTGGTATACTGTCTGTGTTTACTTTGACTTCCTAAGTATTGTTTTTGAGAAATATAATATTTATGACTGTTTTAAAACGTAGCTCTAATTGAGTTACAGTCAAACTTTTTCTTTGGATGTTAAATAATGCAGTAGTCATACATATTTTTTTAATTTTTGAGATTAATATTGTTCCTGAATTACAAGTTTTAGTGGGTCTTATAATTTTATTAATGATGTAATTTAATCGTTTCAAACTAACGAAAATCTTGTTAATAATAATAGTAGATATATATTTGTCTACAAAATGTCTTTTCCTTTATTCTTGTGTACTTAATACAATGCTTCTCTCCGACTACCTCTCAACAAGAGTTTAACGAAGGTGTGACGCATTATGCCGTCGTATTTTTTTTTAATTAAAGACAATTCAACGTATGTGTACATTATTTCAACTAAATATAATGTTCAGTCCTGCGCATGGTACTGGAAATTATATTTGGTCCTGCCTATTCAATAAAAAAACTATTTCCTCAACTTTCCTATTAAAATTTCCGATTCACGAGAATATTGTAGGTACTTGTACCGTTATAAGTTCACTGAGGTGACGATTCGTTGCGTCTATTCAAATTAAATAACATAAGGAATACGGCAGTGGGCATTGTGATGGAAATAATACTCTTTGTCAGCTTCCGTAACGCGGGTTCTAAAATAGTTGCACCAAGCGTGAATTAATATTCATTCCATACTTATAAAACAAGTTAAAATGAACTTGTTTACCAGACAAATTAAAACCCCCCGAATTTCACCGTTCACCTCCCATAACTTTTTAACAGGTGAAACGATTTTCATCAAACATAGAACATAAACTAAGAATTAGCCGTGTGGTTTTCGGCCGAATAGAATCTGACCACTCCAACTCTTCCCGTGGATGTCGTAGAAGACGACTTAGGAAACGCCAGCTAAACAAAGCAGGCCAAAACCTCTGATTACTCTGACTATTATATGGCTCTAGTAATATAGAGAGGCTCGTGCTCCTGCAGTGAAGTCAAAAAAAAATCTTATGATGATGATGGCTAAGAATCATTTCGACAGACAAGGCTTTTCATTAAACCGCAATGAAATCAGTCTATTCGTTTAGGAGCTACGATGCCACAGTCAGACGTATAGATGCAACACGACAATCTTATAACACCACTCTTTTTCGTTAGGGGTTAATGAAGTCCTCCGGCACGTATAAATATACGGGAAGATTTTTCAAGTGCATAATTTTTTACATCCAGTTCAGTCCACAATATTGACTGTCCCCATGCGAAATATGACGAAAGATTTTCAACTTCCCATACAAAAGCGCTAGGACACATCGTGTATCATGTATCGGAGTAGTATAGTAAAAATTGGCAAAATACGATAAAAAATGGAATGGATTTTTAGGGTTCCGTAGCCAAATGGCAAGAAACGGAACGCTTATAGATTCATCATGTCTGTCTGCCGTGTGTCACAGCCACATTTTTCCGAAACTATACTCGTAAGAACTATACTGTTGAAACTTGGTAAGTAGATGTATTCTGTAAACTGCATTAAGATTTTCACACAAAAATAGAAAAAAAAACCATAAATTTTGGGAGTTCCCCATACTTAGAACTGAACCTCAAAAAATTTTTTTTCATCAACCCATAAGTGTGGGATATCTATAGATAGGTCTTAAAAAATGATATTGAGGTATCTAATACTTTTTTTTTCTAAACTGAATAGTTTGCACGAGAGACACTTCCAAAGTGGTAAAATGTTGGTCCTCCCCTGTAACTTCTAAAATAAGAGAATGATAAAACTAAAAAAAATATATGATGTACATTACCATGCAAACTTCCACCGAAAATTGGTTTGAACGAGATCTAGTAAGTAGTTTTTTTTAATACGTCATAAATCGTAAAATGTTACTTGCTGCTACGGAACCCTTCATGGGCGAGCCCGACTCGCACTTGGCCGCTTTTTTATCATGTTTTAGCAATAAAAAAAAAAATAGAGTATAATATGTATAACATAGCTGTAAAAATGTTTGTTCTTAAAAAAAAACTGTACAGTGTTACAGTGCAGTTTGACGAAAATTTATCTAGGAGACTATTCAAACATCAGTGTTTTTACCACCTTACGTAAGTCAAATAGAGTTGAATATTTCTAGTTTTATTTTATTCCGTCGCTTGTAACTTTTAAGAGTTCTATTAATTCTTTGTTGACAGGATTATAGATAGCGAAACTAAACATAGATTTAGTAAAATCACTTGGGTGTGATTTACATTTTAATTATACGGGATGAGTGGTATTATGTACGTTACAGGGAGAACATTGCTTGTGTTAGTGACCAGTAGGCCGCACAATCCCTTTACCGCTCTATAGTGCTGCGAACGTCTAGTTAAATTATATGTTACAACTTACATTCTATAGATACCCACCATAGCCATTGGAATAGGGATTTCAATGGCTACGGTGGGTATCTATAGAATGACACTATCAATGCCATAAGAAATTAAGCTTATTCTTCAGCATATTTTTGTTCAGTATAAAATGTTAAAATTTATAATTTATGTAAAAAGCATTCGAAGCATCCATCTATCAGCAGCCCTTTGGTTATACGAGTACAAATTAACTAAATAGAAAACTATACATTAAAATTACAACTAAATAAAAGCTTGCCGTCCAGCGTGGCTATGCTGCCAGCCTTTTGGGCACTCTACCGCAGGGAAATGATTAGTGCGACGTTTTTTATTTGTAAGTTTTTAATTTTATTTTCATTTCCTATATAGTTAAGTTGTATAGTATTTCTTTTTATACTTTTGTAAGTTATGTTTTATGCTTTAATTAGAATAATTTACCTTTAATTAATTAGTTTTAGTTAATTTTGTTTATTATTATGTCAAGATACAGTCTATGTGTTAGTTCTGATATTAATAAAAGTAAAATATTATATTACATAAAAAATATACACCAGATCAATACGGTCACAGGGAGAATGCGGAGAAACGTCGATCAGGTGTGGGTAGATCTTTGTACAATTGACGAAACTTTTAAACGAAAATCATTTATTGACTTATTTGCTCGTTGTATTTCATGAAATTCTGAAAAAAGATACTTTAGGTCACACAATTATGCAAGCGCCGGATTTCCCAAGAAGGTTTGAAAAAGCCTGGCTCGCGTTACCTGCCTACAATAGATGTTGTTACAACTTGAATGTGAGGATTAAGCAGTACGTCGTTGAACCAGTAAATTCCAGTTTGTAATATCATTGTGCGGATACGTACATCCCCACTGCTCGGTTATTTACCGCAACGCCACCCCCACTAATCTGATAAGCGCTTGATGAGAGCCGAAATCACTTAAATTCACGGAAAGGTGTTAGATATGCCTTTAGTTATTATTATTTGAACCACTTGTTCAGCAAACAATGATAATTAAAATTTGAATATACAAAAGCATTAGCATTTAAGACTAAACTATTATATTATAAAACTTGGAATATTATTAGTACTATATTGCCGTGGAGACCTTGGGGCCTTGGCGTGCGGATGTCCGTCACTTATATAAGGAAATTTCTGCACGTTTAATCGATGCCTCAGGGGATCCAAGGGCTGGCGCGCATTTTGGCCAAAGGCTGAGCCTGGCCATTCTACGTGGGAATGCTGCCAGCCTCTTGGGTATCCTACTCTGCGAGCGCAGCGATTTGGGTTCCGTACCCAAAGGGTGCAAACGGGACCCTATTACTGAGACTCCGCTGTATGTCTGTCTGTTCGTCTGTCTGTCCGTCTGTTTGTCCGACGGTCACAGGGCTCTATCTCTTGAACCGTAAAAGCAAGAAACTTGAAATTTTTACCGTTTATGCTATAACAACAAATACTAAAAGTAAAAAAAAGTTGAAAACTAAAGGGGTCGTCATACAAAAAACGTATGTTTTCAGCGTTTTTAACTAGATCTTTATAATGGCATTAACTAGGTGCTTGAAATTTTCACCGATTATGTATTACTATAGCCGCTATAATAAAAATACAAAAAATTTGATAAAGTTTAAAATTAAAGGGGTCCTCATACAAGAAACGTGTTTCTTCAGCGCTTTAAAACATTGTACGGAGGTACGGAACCCTTCATGTACGAGTCCGACTCGCACTTGCCCGTTTATATATATGTTATTTAAGTATTTTAAGTATTTAGTATTATATACGTATGTAGTTAAAGATTAATTTTAGTTTAATGTTGCTATTTTAAGTTATCTTATGACTAAATGATATTTTTAATTATTAAAACAATGTTATTTACCTTACTTATTAGTGGTTCTATGAGAACAGTAGACCTTGCTAGCTCTTATAACTATGCAACAACCGACACTTTCCTCTTTCCCCTAGCTTAGCAAAACCATGTCAGTAGAATCCTTTCATATATGACGCTACAACAAAGTTCGCCCTATGTATCGGTCACCAGTGTTGGGTCTGAAGCTACGAGTGTGCACGAAAAAAAGGCAAAACGAATTTACGAGGATTTTTTTGCAAGCAAGACTGCAGTCCTCAACCGTGGGATTTTTTGATTAAACACCCGAATCTATATTTTCTATCTACACATACGCATTGCGCTGTATTGTACATGCACCCTGGAGACGAATTTAGATGAATTCAGAAGTGCAGTGAGCGGTCTGCCTTATCAGCGCTTTCGTCCCCATATTTATTTGAGAATTTCGGAGAACTTTAAATCTTTTTACAAAAGACAAATTATTTTTATTTGTTTATTGTACGTGTTTAAGTTTAAGCATGAATCAATCTTCATATGCGTGTATTTTTTATTTTTTAACTCTGTCGTATGTGCAAGAAATCCGACGACATATTCGCTTATATTTTCTTCAAAGTTCTTTTTAACTAAGTTTTTGAATGAATTAAAAATAAAATTTACTAAAATCTTCTCATTCACTTTTTAGGATTTTCCTTTGTTTTTATTTCTCTGTAATAACTTCATGTTTTAAATTCCATGTAAACAACAATGACATGAACGTCGCGCACCGCAAAAAATTTAAACACGTCTCAGGTTATTTGGAATTAAACAAACTATTACAATGAAAATCAATTAATTGTCTCATTCACTTTCTTCATACTTGAATAAACTTCAATTTAACATATCATAACATATTTTTACTAAGATAGTTTGGCTCCAATCAGCTCCGAAAAAGCAGTCAAAATCACTAAAAATAAGGACCGGGCCCTTAAGACATCGTAGAGTGACAGCATCATCATCATTATCAGGTCAGGAGCACGACCCTCTCTGCACCACCAGAGACATACTTAGCCAGAGCAGCCAGAGGATTTGGCCTACACTCTCCACGCTGGCCAGACGGACATAGGGACATAGATTACATTAAATTCCAGAACGTAGACATTCCTAAATACTCGTAATTAAACATATCTGCGTATGGACAACGCCAGAGGCAATATCTGAAAATGTGATATTGACACCAAATATTGCCAGTGGCTTCGTCAGTCTGTCAATAGTACATCAATCGGTTTGTACTTCAGTTGATGCCAATTATGTGGGCTGACCAAATACGAAACCTATTTAAATACGCATTTGATCATTTGACGGTTCGAACTTGTAATTACCGTGGTCAGCGATGTCAAATTCCTCAATGTTTGATAAATAAACAAAGTGTGGCAACACCTAATAGCAGTTCTGTTTTCAATTGACTTCAAAAAATGAGGCTCTCAATTCATTTGATTTTTTAAATGTTGGTTACCTCAGACCTCCGTCATTTATCGAAATGATCGATTTGGAAGTAAATACTTCCAGAATAGTTTCAGATAAACATTACTTTGGAGCTAGCTCAATCTGTGTGATTTTTTCCTATATATTTATTATATTATTTGTTGATTATTGTATTTATTTTATTATAATTATCAAAATTGCTTCATAGACTTTGCAATTGCACCGTCTGCGAAACGTTTAAGGCTTTTATTAGGATTTCTTAGAGCAATGACTCTATGAGTCCATTTCGTTTAATACCACGACGTTTATCTACTATTTAGCACTCCAATACTTTGACATTTTGGCTTTGTATGTATGACTGTTTGTCAATAACTCGAGAATCTTAGATCGTTTCATAAGGTGTTTATTGGTAGAAGAATAGATGAGAATAATAAATAGATGCGAAGATTAGATTTTTATTACTGATATGGTGTTGTTTACTTATTATACTTTTTATAATTTCACAGCTATAATTTATTATGCTGATGTATTTTCCTCTGAACTATAGTATGGGGTGTCGAAATTTTTATATCGATTTTCGTCAAATTTTTTTTGCGGAATGTGATTGAAAGTCAGTATCATAGACTGACTTTGCCGTAAAATTTTGCGCTCTGGAAATAAAATTTTCTGTACGTTGGTGGTTTATTTAGCCGGTATAAGTCATATTGACAAGTACCCTGTTCCATGTATCATATGTGAACAAATCAATTGTTTTACTATTGTCCTTTACTTACGGACAGTGGGTTAACATTGTTAGAACATGTGTATTTTACATCAAAGTAACGACACTAACAACATGTCAACATTGTTCAGAATCACGAGCGCACCCTTCGTCAAAAGTAACTAAATGTGATGTGTATGTACATTGTACGCCTTATCTCCAGCCCTTAACTTTTAATTGTTCACAATAAAAACTTTGCACATCATGTTGGACACAGACATATTCAAGAGGACTTAAAAGCTCACACTGTTATATGAATTTATGTCACATAGAAGCTCTTACCCACACTTTTTATAAAATGAAGACCGTAAACGCCTATATTTGTCTGTCTGTACTCGAAAAATTGAGAATCTGCAGGACCGATTTCAATGTGATTTACTCACACGTAAAACATTTCAGCAGGAATGTTATAAATAATAAGGCGGGCCGATATTAGAAGATTTAGTCAGAATACTCCAGTAAACACCGATACTCAGATAAACTGCGTATTAAGATTTTATCTGTACTATTTACCTACCTTTGTTAAGTGGTAAATAGTATAGATATAGTTATAAATGTATAAACATTTTATCATTGGGCAAAATAATCTATACTAATATTATAAAGAGAAAAGATTTCATTGTTTGTTTGTTTGTTTGCATTGAATAGGCCCCGAAACTACTGGAATGGTTTAAAAAATTCTTTCACCATTGGAAACCTACACTATCACCGAGTGACATAGGCTATGTTTGTACCACGGGCAAAGCCGGAGTAGACTGCTTGTAAATAAAAATATTAGGGTAACAATAACAACAGTGTTCCCCAAATAGAGCAGCTATAAATTAAACGTACCGAACAAAGATAACCAAACAAACATTGACGAATGGTTCTGTTCCGCAGCGTCTGGCGTGACACCTTCTGTCACGTGGCCGGCGTTTCGTTTAAACACGCCTTCGTTCACGAGCACCGTGACAAAACACTACTGGAAAAGACCGAAATAATATTATTTTATTAACGACTGTTTTCAGCGAAGAAAAAACGAGCTTTGCGCGTAATATTTTCACGTTCTTGTTTAAGACGTGCATTCAATACGAGTGATTCTTCAAAGCAACACAATATTAGTTTCATATGCATGCAAAGTTGGAAAATTATTCCAGAAAATATCATAGCTTACCTAGAAAATAACAACTTCTAAATTATGTATCTACTAGTTAAAATAAAACCGTTTTAGATGCTCTTTAGAAATTATATTATTGTGTTTTCGATTAGCTGACATGAAAAATATATTTTTTTTGTAGAATAAATTAGGCACACTATTGTAACTCATTGGAACTTCGGTGGTTAACCTTATATATCATTCTAAACCTTCATCACAGAGCGACTTGTACTGCATTGAATAAGACTATATTATATTGGTTCTTTATTAGATGAATGATGACATGTTAAAAGTAAATTCAGCACGTCTACATAAAACTTGCAATATGTGACAAAATTTCGGGTACAAAGCTTTAGTTCACCTGTAATTTTCCATACATAAAGATGATTTCTAACACACACCACGACGTCAACTTTTTTCATAACATGTGACTTTATCAAACGTCAGAGAAAATAATCTTTTTGGGAACATCACTCTTCTAGACAACAATGGGTTGTGCAGCCAAGGTAAGCGTTCGTGGAGCCACGTAAATTAATCAACTGGGACAGGGGTCCCGTCCAATGGGATAAGAGGCATACTCCAAAAGTTTCCAGCACTCCTTAATGATGCCTTAATGAAAATTGCTCAGGCAGAATAGAACGATGACGGTTAATCACGGTGATGGCAAAAATTTGTTTGCAGTTGTCACACTCCGGGAGATTGTGGCGCCAACCACTGCTACACTTTAATGAATTTTAACTTAATAAACTTTTACAACAGTAATCAATAAGACAATCAGCTAAGTAGAAAAGTCTTAAGATTGTAGAGAATTTCAATAATTGGAGTCAAAATAGAGAAAAGTAAAATGAATGTTATGTTACTACACCTCTACTTGATATAAATATACAGTTACTATCACCAATGCAATATATATGTAGGTATTTAAAACTCCTTAATTTATTGTATCACACTATTTCTATTTTTTCTATTAAAAGCTATTAGCAGTTCTCCACTAGATGATCAAATCACTTTTATTTTCTAAATGTCAAAACAAACATTTTCAATGTAATTTGTTTAAAAGACGCTCAAATAGCGCTCTCAATATTAGTTTTCTGCATTAATAAATCTAAAATCATGTTTATAAACGGGCAAGTGCGAGTCGTACTCGTACATTAAGGGTTCCGTACCTTCGTACAATGTTTTAAAACGCTAAAAACACACGTTTTTTGTATGACGACCATTTAATTTTTAACTTTTTTTTATTTTCAGTATTTTTTGTTATAGTGGCCACAGTAATGCATAATCAGTGAAAATTTCAAGTGTGTAGCTATTACGATTCAAGAGATAGAGCCCTGTGACAGACGCACAGACAGACAGACAGACAGCGGAGTCTCACAGTAACACGGAGTAACAGGGTCCCGTTTGCACCCTTTGGGTACGAAACCCTCAAAATGGATAAGATCAATGACAAGTGACACTATTTTGGGACGTTTTATTCTATTAACAGTACCAAATAATTTATTTTTGAATAGTCATCTACCCAATTATTTATGAACAAAAACGTAGGTTCATATTCAAGTAGATACTGGCAAATTCCCGACTTTGGCGATTCTCGAAACTTTCTTTCACTTTGATTGATTTACTCGAGGAGCGATAGCGACACACGAGTACATTCCAACAGACAATAGTCTTACACATTCCTTTCTTACAACTATTTGAAGGAATCATCTGCAGAAAACTTGACACACTTTTTTATATTAGATGCCTTTAGATAGCATAGTTTTTTATTTATTTCTAAACTTACACAGTAATAAGAATGAGTTAGACTGTATTTTTAATCCCCGAATAAAAAGAGGTGTGTTTTGGCATGTCTGTGTGTTTGTCTGTGTCTTCGTAACTCCTAAAAGAAAAGACCACTTCCGAGGCGTTTTTTTTAAATCGAAAGCCATGTCTGTCAAGATGGTTTGTAGCCATGTTTGATGAAAATCGGTTTAGCCATTCAAAAGTTATTAGAGGTGAACGCTTGAAAATTGGGACTTTTTTATGGGTAGTATTTAAACGCAAATCAAAATTACTGATTGCACAGCAAAATACTCAACTGAAAATATTACTAAACAAACTGCAATTTATATTTGTGGCATAGTAAAATGGATAGAACTTTTCTAGCACTCGCCGGCCGCTGCCGCGGCACGCTCGCTTCGCTCGCTCGGCTCGTGCGTGTGTTGGTCGCAATTCTAACATAACCTAACCTATAGGTTTGCCCTAACCTAATAAATTTGATGTGCAGTCAGTATTTATTTGCTGTGCAATCAGTACTTATGATAAGATTGTTGATTTATTTGATGTAAAAAAGTATATAAATGATGAGATTAAATTGATGGGTGATTATTTATTAGATGTGCAATTAATAATATCCCCTTTTTTATTTGTCTGGTAAATAAACTTGCTATACTCTTTACCACTATATGAAACCATCTTTAAATATTTATTAGGTAAGTGTACCTATAAGTTTTTGAAAAAAACACACTTATCTTTACTTTGCAAGTTCATTTGTCACATATTCTGTTTTGCAATGGTGAATATTTTTTTTGATAATGAAAGTTGGTAACTACTTAGGTAACATAAAACTATCAAGATTATTGAATGCCTATATATAATGCAAAACCACAACTCTTGATCAGTTTCAATAGAAGGATATACTCTTCGTACGTATATCAAACTTGCCGAGTGGTTCCCGGCGGAGTAGAAAGTCTTCCCGTGGATGTCGTAGAAGCCGACTTAGGAAACACAAACTAAACAAAGCTATAAACATCAATTACACCTCTCCAACCCGTCTGGCCAGCGTGGAGAGTGTAGGCCAAATCCTTTGGCTTCTCTGGCCAAGTATGGCTTTGGTAGTACAGAGAGGGTTGTGCTCCTGCATTGGAAATTCCTCACAGAAAATCGACGTCTGAGAAGTAGCTTTACCGCTTCTATGCTTCGTTCGGTGGGTGAGAGAGCCGGAGCTCTCCTCTCCCTCCCCCTTCTGGGGAGGGCCCTGAAAGGCTGGTAACGCTCTTGTTACACCCTGGTGTTGCATTTGTTCATAGGCAACGGTAATTACTTACCATCTGGTGACCCGCTTGTTCGTTTGCCGTCCTATGACATAAAAAAAAATTGGAGACTAAAAAAACCTGTAAATATAATGTAACCACAACTCATTACAACGTGCGTAAAAAATACTATAAATTCTATGAACGTATGAGCACAACATAAAACATTCACGTCCTCTAGTCATGTAGGTAAAGCTGAAACTTTTAGTCCTGAAGTCCACAAGTTATATTTTGTGTCTATAAAATTATTGAGAGAGTTACGGCTGGTCGTGGAAGATAAATCATGTATTAATACGTCTTTTATGCCTTTATTATTCATATTTCCTAATGGAATATCATATACGCTGTAGCTTTATGTTAAAGGGGTTTCTGAAAACTTATATCCTTTATTCTTGTTTAAAGGAATTTGTTATGTAGTGATAATGTCACTTCTGTGTTATAAGTTACTATTTTGAGATAACACTTATGAAAGTGTTATAAAAGATAGTAAATAGATTTAGATGTTACTTTACGGAAGTCAAAGTTACATGGTATTTGATCTAGAGGTAGATAACTTTGTGTGCTTCTGCCACCAGTAAGCGGCTGTCGTACTCGCGACACGTGTTTCACCTCTACCACAGAATACAGTAAGAGTAAACAGAACGGAATCTCCTAAGGTACGCGCAATATACGTCCCCGTTCCCCGTCCCCGCACCTCTCCCCCGTTTTCGCCTTGATGACGAGCGAGAGCGGGCGAACACACACTGCATGGCACAAGTTGGCCCACAAGAACCGGGGGAGAGGTGCGGGTGCGGGGAACGGGGACGCATATTGCGCGTACCTTAGGAGATTCCGTTCTGTTTACTCTTACTGTATTCTGTGCCTCTACCACAGAAATGAATAAGAGTATTTCATACAGAATGGAATCTCCTAAGGTTCCGCGCAATATGCGTCCCCGTTCCCCATTCCCACACCTCTCCCCCGTTCTCGCCTTGTTGAGGGGCGAGAGCGGGCGAACACACACGCATTGACGTGTGCACGGATGTATAGTTTCGTTTGTAGTAGTGTGGAACCTTGACCTGTCCCGGCGCTCTAGGCGAGTCATATAAGGGAAGATTGGTGAAGATAGGAGTGGAGAGTGATTATATTAAATTTATTTGTTACACACTATGTTATAACTAGGCTTTGAATAATATTTATTTATATAGGTTCAGCTGATATATCAAGTAGTCAGGGAAAAAGATGATGGTGGAAACGAAATTTGAAATGAAATGAAGAATGAAAGCGGACAGGATGAGATGAAGAAATAAGATTTGGAACATTGCAGCATGCCTGTGGCATGCAGCATCGTTACATTAGTGTAGGAATAAATGATACTCCGCTTTTATGAAGTTTATACCTGTGGTTCTACACGAGGCATCCTCGGGCACCAAACCAGATGTTGATCAACACCATCAACATCAAATACCATGTAATAAAAGATTATTAAAAAATGGTTAGTGTATGTAGTAATAGTTTGTCTCGACTATACGACGTGTAATTGACTTAAGCGTAATAAATCAAACCATGGGCTTTCTAGATCAATATAGTATAGAATAATTAAATTAAAATAACTTTCAAAAAAACCAAAAACAAAAATTTGCGTTGCCATACAAGTGTGCAGCCGCCGCCATATTGTATTGGAATGTCAATTTGTTTTTTTGGTTTTTTGACTGTTATTTTAATATCATTGCACTATTAGTGATCTAGTATAGCTCGACTGCCTCCGTGGTCCAGTGGTCAAGGCGTTTGCATTGTGATCCGGAGGTCATGGGTTCAAATCCCACTGGGAAGCATACTTTGTGAAAAGTTGTTTCCAGTCTGGTTAGGATATTGCAGGCTTGAATCACCTGATTATGTGAAAAAAAAGATGATTTCGTGCTTAGGAAGGCACGAGGAGCTGTGTGGTTCCGAACGCCATCTAGCGTTTGTTTAAACCTATCCTAGGATTGGTTCTGGTCTACTATTTGGGTTGCGGAGGTCCAGACGGCAGTCGCTCTGTGTAAAAACCAGTAACCTCGTCAAATCACCTAGGTTAGGTAGCGGACCCGGGCTCTGAACTGTTACCGCTGAGGATGCCCCCGGGAATATGATATAATGATAATGATGGAGAAAATAGCGTCACAAATATATTTAACACTAACCTAGGTGATTTGACGAGGTTACTGGTTTTTACACAGAGCGACTGCCGTCTGGACCTCCGCAACCCAAATAGTAGACCAGAACCAATTTCGACGCGTTTGAGACTCACAGTACATGCCTTCCCAAGTACGAAATCATCATTCTTTTCGGATAATCAGCCTAGGTGAAAGCGTGCCTAGCCAGACTGGAAACAACTTTTCAAAAGGTATGCTTCCCAGTGGGATTTGAACTTTCAATCTCTGGATCACAAGGACGCCTTCACAGCTGGACCACGGAAGCAGCAGCGGGAGCTATATTTTCTTCATAGGTACATATTATAACTTAGAGTCCCCTCTTTTCTGTCTGTTTGGACTCGATAAACTTAGAAAATTTTACTAACATGCAGAGCATTTTGCCTGAAAGATTTGCATGTATAACATATACTTACTCAAGGAAAACTGAGTCGGGACGTTAGTTGTTATAAAACAACAAATTGTTTGTTGCGAGTCTAAATAAACTTTGTTAAAATTCATAAACGTTCATCAAATTGACTAACTCGATAAGAAATATGTAGCAACCGTAAGGCTACTTAAGTATTCTATTTGAAAGAGAGTAAATAACTATATCAGATATTATAAAACAACGAATTGTTTGTTGCGAGTCTAAATAAAGTTTGTCAAAATTCATAGACGTTCATCAAATTGACTAACTCGATAAGAAATATGTAGCAACCATAAAGCTACTTAAGTATTCTATTTGAAAGGGAGTAACTAACTATATTAGATACAGAAGATCGACCTTTACGGAAAATTATTCAGACTTGAAATTGTTATTGATCTGTCGAAATTTCAACAAAATCTACTTTGACCAAAAGAGCGACCTCAGGCGCTGTCAAATATTTTTAAATGTAAATTAATTATTTATTTCTGAAAACTACTAAGGATTTTCAAGGATTTAGGATTTAAATCTAAATGGTGTCCTGTTCCGTATTAGATTGTAATACAACTCAGGACTATAACTCAAATAATGAGTCGTTTTTTGTTAAAACTTTATTGTACACAAAGAACAAATACAAAATTAAACGTAACATCAAGACATCTATAGGTATAAAGGCAGACTTATCCCAGACAGGGATCTCTTCCAGCCAAACTTGCATTGTAAGGACCATTACCTACAACACAGGGTAGAGAGGGTACAATACATAGACACCAGAACAGAACAGTAGTTTCACACTGTACAGTTTTTTAAATATACTCCGTACAATACCATTTTCGTTATTTAATTGTCCAATGAAGTTATTTTTAATAATGACTAATTCGTTTATGGAAAACATGTAGCAACAGCAGGAAAGCGCACCCCGGGCTCCGAAGCAGCACAGCTGAGGATGCAACCGGGAACGCGCTTAGACGAAGAAGAAGATGTTGCAACAGATGTTTACTGAATAGGTCAGTTGCTGCATGACAATTGTTAATCCACACGCTGCGTCAGGTTATAGAGAAGACGAGGGAGTATAACCGGCCGTTATGCTTGGGGTTTGTGGACTATGAAAAAGCCTTCGATTCGATCGAAATATGGGCCGTGCTTCAGTCTCTCCAGCGATGCCGTATTGACTATCGGTATATCGAAGTGTTGAAGTGTTTGTACAGTAACGCCACTATGTCAGTCCGAGTACAGGAGCAGTGCACGAGGGCTATCCCACTGCAAAGGGGTGTGAGACAGGGAGACGTTATATCTCCGAAACTGTTCACCGCTGCAATGGAAGATGCCTTCAAGCTTCTGGAATGGGAAGGACTTGGCATCAACATCAATGGCGAGTATATCACTCACCTTCGATTTGCCGACGATATCGTTGTCATTGCAGAATCCATGGAAGACTTAAGCACCATGCTCGGAGACCTTAATCGAGTTTCCCAACAGGTGGGCCTCAAAATGAACATGGACAAAACGAAAGTAATGTTGAATGTCCATGTCGCGCCCCTACCTGTTTGTGTTGGGAGCTCCACCCTCGAAGTTGTAGACCAATATATCTACCTGGGTCAATTGATCCAGGCAGGAAGTTCCAGCTTCGAGGAAGAGGTCTTTCGACGAATCCGACTCGGTTGGGCAGCGTTCGGGAAGCTACGCAGCGTCTTCTCGTCCAAAATACCTCAGTGCCTCAAGACTAAAGTGTATAATCAATGTGTGTTACCAGTGATGACTTACGGCTCTGAAACGTGGTCCCTTACTATGGGTCTCATAAGAAGGCTCAAGGTCGCTCAACGCGCTATGGAGAGGGCTATGCTCGGTGTTTCTCTACGTGATCGAATCAGAAATGAGGAAATTCGTAGGAGAACAAAAGCCACTGATATAGCCCAACGGATTAGCTCGTTGAAGTGGCAGTGGGCGGGACACATAGCGCGACGAACCGATGGCCGATGGGGCAGAAAGGTTCTCGAATGGCGACCACGTACTGGCAAGCGAAGCGTTGGACATCCACCCACAAGGTGGTCAGACGATCTGACTAAGGTCGCTGGAAAGCGCTGGACGCAGGCCGCTCTAGATCGGTCATTTTGGAAATCCTTGGGAGAGGCCTATGTCCAGCAGTGGACCTTATGCGGCTGAAATGATGAATTGTTAATTAATTAATTATTATGTATAAATAAGAACACATCACACTGATTGAGCTAGCCCCAAATTAAGTTTAAAACTTGTGTTATGGGATACTAACGCAACGATACTATATTTTATAATAAATACATACATAAAAATAAAGAGTGGCATAAGGATAAGGCAGAAGAAGATAGATAAACACGTAAGACCCGTGACAATTTGAAAAATGCCATTTTCCAATTTACCCTGGCTGGGGATTAAACCCAGAACCTCCGGATTGGCGGACTAACGTGTTGACTATTACACCACGAAGGTCGTCAACATGCATACATACTATCACATCTTTATGTCTATATCCTATCCCTTTGGGAGTTGCGGTTTTAAGCAGACAGAGCAAGACTCAAAGGCCTTTATGCGTGATGGTGAATGAGATGTTGGAAAAAGGAATCAAAACAGTGATTGCATGATTTGCCTTGATCAGCTTCTACGATCTGCGTGGGAAGAGAAGCAGCTGGTATATTCTAAGTTTTTTTCCTAGACCAGCATGGAAGTTCAACACAATGAAATAAATAAATGAAAAATTAGATAAAGACTTGGTCGCCAGATAAAAAAAAAATTGGGCAGAATGGTATTTTTTTACCATGTCTTATTTCTATTGGTTTTTTGTTTTATGTTATAGGGCGGCAAACGAACAAGCGGGTCACCGGTAAGTGATCACTGCTGCCCATGGACAACTGCAACACCAGGTTGTCAATCCATATAAAATTTTGCGCATTTCCTAATTTTTAAGATAATTATGTTCTGTTTTTTACTTTTGTGCAATAAAGGGTATTGTATTGTATTGTAAAAATCTATATAAAAATGGCCTTTTTCAAATTGTCCTGAGTCTTGGGTGTTTATCTATATATGTATTTATCATAAAATATAGTATCGTTGAGTTAGTATCCCATAACACAAGTTTAACCCGCGAACGGTCGCGCCTGGGTCGAAAAGACCCACGCACGTATTTCTAACTCGATAACTTTTTAAATATAAGTTATTACTTACTGGCGCGCTCAGTACCTTTAAGTTAATATATAGACCATCCGCACACCCCGCCCCGGCCAGTTTGCGCGCGGCATTTGGACAACATGGACGTGTAAAGTGAGTATGGGTATTTTTGACCCAAGAGCGACGTTTTGTGTAACTACTTTTTAATTGCGTAAAAATGTAGTTTCTTGATTTTTATTTGCAGAAATGTCACGTAACGTTTTAAACGATCAGTTAATCGAAAAGTTTTTAGAAGAAGACAATATAGAAGGAGAAGTGTCATCAGAAATTAAAGATAACTTAAAAGTAGACTATCATGACTCGGATTCATATCAAGGCCGGATTTGTAAATCTCTCATTTCTAGAGATCACACTGCATTTTTATGCATTAATAGTAATGAAGAAATGTCTAAGAATTAAAGAAAGGCTGCATTATAAGACTAATTAGTATGGATAAGAAGTATTTTGAGAAGTAAATTTATGTTGACATTAAAGGTTGATTGTAATTTTTTTTAAAATGTAAAATGTCAATTTTTTTTATGTTGTTTAGAAGAAAGTTTATTAGTTTTTATAAAAATAACGTTTTTTTTCATTAATATTTAAATATAAAAAATATAGCTGTGGTTAATGTTCCTAAATACCAAAAAAATAAGATTAAGCAGACTATTATTCAAACTGTTGTAATGTTCAGAAATGTTAGATAATTATATACCACATTGTGATTCCAACATAGTTTTATTACCTTCTTTTAATTTAATTTACAATAAAACCTATATTTCGTTTTGTTTGAATAAAATATAACAATTAACTTTTGGGTCTATTAGACCCAGACGCGACCGTTTGTGTCACGAAATTTGACGCGAGTAACGGCGGGTTAAAAAAACTTACTTTGGGGCTAGCTTAATCAGTGTGATTTGTCCATATATATATATTTATATATTTATATATAAAATATATCATCATCATCATTCGAGCGTATTCCGTGTTGCTTCCTCAGCGGTATAGCTTTAGATCCCGGGGTCCGCTACCTAGCTTAGGTGATTTGACGATGTACCGACTACTGGTTTTTACAGAGAGCGACTGTCGTGAATCGTCTGACCTCCGCAACCCAAAGGGTAGACCAGAACCAATCCTAGGATAGGTTTAAACAAACGCTAGATGGCGTTCGGAACCACACAGCTCCTCGTGCCTTCCTAAGCACGAAATCATCTTTTTTTTCACATAATCAGGTGATTCAAGCCTGCAATATCCTAACCAGACTGAAAACAACTTTTCACAAAGTATGCTTCCCAGTAGGATTTGAACCCACGACCTCCGGATCACAAAGCAAACGCCTTGACCACTGGACCACAGAGTCAGTCTTATATAAAATATATATTCGTGTGTATTTTGTTCTCATCACATATTAATGCAAATAAAGGTGCAGGGTTTTCCAAGTCTGTAATTGACGAAGGTCATGCGGGATCATTTTGAAGCATCATTTATTATTTGTGACCGAGGACCGCTCAACTTCTTATCAATCATATGAATTTGTTATGACTCTAAAAGCACTCGACATTCATAACTTTTCAATTAGACAGTTCTCAGTGGCTGTGGTAAAGTTTCTTGTTACAATATGTACGGGAAGTGGAGAAGTTAGTGAGTACGTGTTGTGGAATAAATTCGAAGTGTCTCTGAAGTAGAAAGGTACACAGTTTTTAGGGTTCCATACCCAAAGGGTGCCAACGGGTCCCTATTACTGAGACTCCGTTGTCTGTCCGTCTGTCACAGGGCTCTATCTCTTGAACCGTAATAGACACTTAAAATTTTCACCGATTATGTATCTGTGGCCGCTATAACAAAAAAATATTAAAGGGGTATTTATACAAGAAACGTGTTTTTTTTTGCGTTTTAATTGTACATTACATTGTACGGAGGCATGGCACCCTTCGAGTCCGACTCGCACTTGCCCGATTTATTTTTTTCAAAGATTCACTGCTAGTTACTAACGATACTTACTATATATTTTTTACAGATCACACATATTGAGCTAGCCCTAATGTTAGTTTTTTAAACTTGTCTTATGGAATACTAACTCAACGATGCTATATTTTAGGGTAAATACATATAATTAAAGATAAACACCGTTTTTCAACTTATCTTGGCTGGGGATCGAACTAGTGTTGTAAAAAATTCGAGTCCAGGAGTCTGAATATCCTGACTCGACTATAAATCACAAGATCGACTCATAAATAGAGACTCCACTGCTCGATATGTTATACTCAAGCTCTCGTAATAGTAAGAGTCTAGTTTGGTATAAGTGTTCAAGTCTATTGTATGCTCGAGTCTGTTTATGGACTACGGCGCGTTCGAGTTTGGTGAGTACAAGGGGCGACTGAAAAGTTTTGAGCCTAAGTACCTTCAAGTGTCATTATTGTCTCGCGCTGTATATTACTAATTTACAAATATCCTTCTTATTATATAATATTATATACGTATACAGAGTTTCATATTCATCTTCGAGTTTGGTATTCGAACTCGAGTTGGTTCTGTGACTCGAGTTCTTATTCGACTCAAGTCCATGCTCCGACGACTCGTGCTTGATTCGACTCTGACTTGTGAATGTCTTAGTCAACGAAGCATGCAAAATTAAGTCGAGTTTGCAAGTGTAGACTCCTGGACTCCAGTTTTTACAACACGAGATCGAACCCAGAACCTCCGGATTGGTGACTAGCGTATTTACTATTACGCCAAGGAGGTCGTCGCATAGAAGAAAACTCTGTTTTAAATAACTTTTACGTAGTAATTAATACCTAGTTATTTATGAGGCCTATCCTTAGGCCTGTCCAGAAGTCAACTCCTTTTGGCTGAAATGATGAAGCAATCATTTCCTGCCGCAGGTCGCTTTAATTTGTCAGGGGAGGTCGGTCTAGCTAAACTTTTTATGGCTGAAATAATGATGGTGAATGGTTATTTCTAGTATTCGTACAATTATACTTTGAAATTTAAAAGTTGTACAATATATATCGCTTTTATCTCGCTCTAAACCTCATATCGTAAAATTCCAATTACAAACTTCAAAACGAGTTTAGTAGTTGTTGATATACTTTATAAACACAATATTGCAATTTAAAAGTAGAATCACATTATAATACTTTTTCTTTTACTAAATAATAATATAATGCTAATTATAGTTAGATGATGTAGTTTTTTCCTAATGGAATTCATTCACGGACGCGCCATTTTTCAGCGCGCAGAAAGTTACCTACGATTCCAACTTTTAATTGTCTGTGACAGCGCCCACGCACGCGAGCATACATAATATTATATTTTGTGATAGTTCTAAAATATTATACTTATATATTGAGTTCACTTTTTACTTTTTTCTGTACGTCTGTCTATTTTTTCTCCAACTGCTTCTGAACTATATAGGTACTACTATTGATGCGGTTTTCATAAATTGTTTAGAGCATTTAATTAGAACAGTTTACTACAAAAATTGAAGATGTAGGTACGTACGAATCACACAGTTAAAGTTGGAATGGGCGGGACACTTGGCTAAAAGAGAAGACAGTCGGTGGACCAAAGCTGTTACAGAGTGGTGGCCGAGACAGAGACAGGTAGGAAACCACCGGCCCGTTGGTCGGACTATGTTGTGAGGTTAGTGGAAAAGCAGTGGATGAGACTGGCCTATGCCCAACAGTGGGTTGATGTGGGTTGAGAATGATGATGATGATGATGAGTACATAATCAATTAATTTAAACCAAATTTGAGTCACGTAATCGTCATCATCCGCGCGTGTTCCCGGTTGCATCTTCAGCGGTTACGCTTCAGAGCCCGGGGTTCACTACCTAACCTAGGCGATTTGACGAGGTTACTGGTTTTTTTACTTTGGTTGAGTCACGTAATATAGTCGGAAAAGGCAGACAAGGTTTAAATCGATTTAGATGATCATCTTCAGGGCGAGTGTCAGAAACGGCGACCCGACGATAGTTTTAATAAAATAAGTTTAGTACGTATATGCAATGTATGAATACATACAGCACGTAACCCCGCTGCACACTCTATGATTTTAAATGTCAAACTAAAAGTACCTACAATTCATCCGAAGCAGTAACCAAATATCTGAAGATTGAAATATTTATCAAACGAGCAGATATTAAAATACTTTATAGACGATAAAACGAGGAATTATTATTTTCATGTTAATAGCGTCAATAAATCGCAAGTACAACGGTCCGCCCGGATCGTTCCATGACACATTGTTGTGAATGTCGCCCAAAGACTTAAATTGTAAAATTACATATTGAGGCGACGATTTATTGAAATTTAACGTTGTATGATTACAAAAACATTCTTGTAGGGTTCCGTACCCTAATCCGTATCCATAACCTGTAGGCGAGAACAAACTGACAGACAGACGGACAAAAGTATTTTTGGTCAATCTCGAAACTAAGACGCTTTGCAGGCCGTACCTGAATTTTCCGGGGTCCAGTGCTGCTCCCATTTAAAATAAATCATTTTAAAGAAAACGGAGACATTATTTAAAATTTTGCTACTACCAAGTCCTAGATAACCTTTCAAAGTATTTTATGAACTACTGTTAACAGTTTAAAGTGAGAACGTTAAGCTTTACTACGCACATTTGCGAAGAACGGCCACTTTTGGCAAATGTGCGTAGTAAAGCTTAACGTTCTCATTATAAACTGTAAACAGTAGTTCACAAAATATTTTGAAGGGTTATCTAGGACTTGGTAGTAGCAAAATTTAAAAAATTGTCTCCATTTTTTTTAAATGTTTTTTTTTTTAATGGGGCCAGCACTGGACCCCGGAAAATTCAGGCACGGCCTTAATAAGATACAAAGGTACGAAGTGCTATTGTGTTGTGGCGTATTTACCTAAGTCGGCACGCATAATACTGTGCCCATTAATCAGGAAATGAGTCCCAAGTCTGAGCATATTACTCCCTTTATGTTTAATACGTGCTTGAAGCATGTTCACGGCAGACGAGGTCCTATTATACTCTGATGAAAGAATACCGGACTATATATAGAGCGGTTCAATCCATTGGATACGGTTATTGGTCTTCTAAATTACATAATGCTAAAAGCTCTATTCAGTCGTATATTTTTATGTTGAGTTTGTAATCTTACATTACCTAATTACGTTTTCACTATTGATTCCCAAGGAAGGGTTGACGTCAGGCGGCCAGTCGTAAAATGATAGCCAAATCATATAATACGTTCCGGCTATTTCTTCTCGATATCGCATGGACGCACGACTTTTGCATCCTTGACCATTGACATGCATATTATATTTTGAGAAAAAAAAAACACAGCTGAGGATGCCACTGGGAACGCGCTAAGATGAAGGTAGGTTAACTACCCGAACTAAATACAGAATGTTTTAGAAAGACGAAATATTCTTTAAATGGCATGATTAGTACCTACGTGATATGGAACTACTTGCCGACGTAAGACATTTCGAATTATGAAAAAAACGTAATATATACAGAATATTATAACGTATTATATGTAGAATATTTACATGAAAATTTATTTATTGTTCTACGGTATTTTTCCTGGACAAGGTACATACGTATTCAATAGCATATAATGCATGCTTGTGCATAAAGGAATATTTTGCCGTTCTGAAACATTTATCATACTTTTTTGATCCAAAGAAAAAATATACTTTTAACAAATGGCGAACTTAATGCTCAAAGAATTTTCTTCCAGCCTTCCAGAAAATTATGCGGCGCAATAAAGTCACATAATATACATCATAAAATAACAAAACATATTTTCGACGTTATTTTTTTCCTGTATTATCCCTATAGAAATAATAGTTAACATTGACTTTTATTTTACATTCAATATAGAGGTTTTATTTATATGACGTGTACTTTCTTTTACAGAAAAAGGATATTTATTATTATCACTTGAATGCTTTTACCTTATAAATCTCTTCTTCATCATCTTAGCGCGTTCCCGGTTGCATCTTCAGCTGTGCTACTTCGGAGCCCGGGGTGCGCTTTCTTGCTTTGCTTCTCCAAATATAACATGCATGTCAATGGTGAAAACTACCATGTGTAATCGAGAAGAAATAGCCGGAAATGTCGTTTTACGACCGGCCGCCTGCCTGACGCCTTGGGAATCAATTGTAAAAACCTACGTAATTAGGGTAGGGTAAATCATTTCATTATAATTATTTGTATCTACGTTAAAAGCTGACTAGTGAAATATAATTTAAAATTTTCCTTTGGATTTATTCTTTGACAACAGTCATATGAAACATTTCTTATATCGTTATAAAACATATTTTTACAAATATATAGTTTGAAAGCACAAGGACGCATAATAAACATTTATTTTTGCTTTAAAATTGCAACTCAGTTTTCTATAGAAAAACCTTTTGAGAAAAGGATTAAAACGTTTTCACATTTCTCTCGCAGTAGGTTCGTCTGAAAAAACGCGACAGCGAACCAAGAGCGCGATGATGGAGACCAACAAAAACTATTTTCCTGTAAGCACCCGCCGTGAGTTGCCAGTAACTCGGCTATTAGCGCTTTGAGAACTGCAAACAGTAAAAGTAATCGACCTTCGTGTAACGTAAAAGTAACGAAGAGTTAACGACCTCCGTGGCGTAATGGTTAACACGTTAGACCGCTAATCTGGAGGTTCTAGGTTCGATTCCCAGCCAGGGCAAGTTTGAAAATGGCCTTTTTCAAATTGTTCTGGGTCTTGGGTGTGTTTTCTATATATGTAATATATCATAAAATATGGTATCGTTGAGTTAGTATCAAGTTTAAAACTTACTTTGGGGCTAGCTCAATCAGTGAAAAAAACTGACTTCCCTACATAAATTATTACACAAAAATAATAACATTGTCATAGTGTCCTTACTGTCATGCCCTGGTTGGTGCTTCATTTCAAACTATAGCAAATCTCTCACAAGGCCTCTATATGTTGGACCTGTGTTTTATGTATTCTGTGCCTGTGTCCCCATGGAAGCTTCAAAGGGGGGCGGGGGTTACGTATCCCGGATACGTCCTGTGGAAGGAGGACGTATCCGGGTACGTCCTGTAAAAGATAAACCTTAAGAGAACATAATAATAATAACCAAGCTCTCGGTGATTCCCCTCCAGCTATATAATAGAAAATACATATAAAACACAGAAATTCTTCCATCGCAACTCTGTTTCACAACTAGTTTGAAATTTCTTAGTAGTCGACAAGTAGTTTCATATCACGTAATTACTAATCATTCTATTTAAAGAATATTTCACCTTTCTGAAACATCCTTCATCTTAGCGCATTCCCTGTGGCATCCTCAACTGTGCTGCTTCGGAACCCGGGGAGCACTTTCCCGCTTTTTCTTCATATATATGCATATTGGTCATCCAAGGTTTCAAAAGACCATGCGAAATCTATTTATCAGCTATATAATAGAAAATGCATAAAAATAATAGAAATTATTTCTTCGCAACCAAGTTTCACAACTAGTTACGATGGAGGAATTCCTATTCTTCATACTCATTTTCTTTTTAGATAGTTATAATTTTTTTAGCCGCCCTAGACCACGGTTATAAAAATGTTAGTGTTAAAGTCTGTTCGTTTGTCTATCCCGCTGTACGGCTGTAAAAAACGGATCAGTACGATTACCCGAAATAAGTTCCTAAGGATTACGCGAGAACTAATTGGCGGATAAAAGCTGGTAATAAATGAAAAACAAAATTCCAAACACTCAGCTAGCAAGCGATTAAGACTAATTTTTGCACCAGTAAATTATTTTCTTGTTTATTACAATGCATTTATATTATGAGTAACTGGTACATTTCTTCTCAAGTATCTTATCGTGAGCTACACATATAACTCAGCTATTAGAGCTTCGAGAAAACTGCTCCTCTGCGCCGCACTAGTGGGGATATGTAAGAGTTTTCGTACGGATAAAATATTCACTTGCTACATATACAGGGTGATATTAAACACCAGTCAAATTTTTGGAGCAAGTTCAGTCCATGACACTAAACTACTTTCTATAAAAAATATTAAAAATCGAAATAATTTTTTCGTCCTCCCATACAAAATCCGTTTAGCTGAGCGCTGATTTGTGTGAAAAGGATGGAAATTTTTTATTTTAGTTTTTGTTTAATTGTTTTTATGGAAAGAAGTTCAGTATCATGGACTAAACGTGCTCCATTTTTGCTGGTGGATAAAAAGTCAGCCTGTATAAGTACCTCTACTTACTATAGATACGTACGTACCTACGAGGTATTACTAGTGATTTTGTGAGCTGCCTTGCAAGTCTGTCTTCGCATAGATTAAAACCAAAGAGCAAAAAAGGTATAAAGAGATACTCTGGTTTAAATCCATCCTTTGTCTCTTACCCTCCTATGGGCATTTATTGTTGCCAGAATGAGACTTTGCTAAAGTAAAAATCTGTATTCTGCATTACCTGTTTTCTGCATGATGCGACAAAATTTAAATGACATCGTCTAATGATAAATAAATAAAACACAGCGAAATATCGTCGAGCATGGGTCCGGCCCTTTTTTCGCTTTCGACGAATATTTCACTGTGTTTCATTATAATTTTATTTTTAAATTAATGCACTCCGAAGGAGGTGCTGCCACTACAAACTCCAGGCGTCTATAAGGTGGATTGCAGCTGCGGTGCTTCCTATATAGGTCAAACGAAGCGGACTATAGCTGAGAGGATCAAGGAGCACATCGCCGCTGTAAAGAACCGACATATCACCAAATCGGCCATTGCAGAACATCTACTCGAAGCAGGCGCTAATCACTGATTGAATTTCATCGTACGCAAGTCCTCGCTGGCGATTGCCACTATCGCACTAGGATGGTACGTGAGGCGATTGAAATTAAGAAACATCCTAACAATTTCAACCGAGAAGATGGCCTTAAATTGTCAGCAGTGTGGAATCCAGTGATTAACAAAACACAACCCCGGTTTGGTGCACAATCGGTTAACCACCAGAATACGGTTGCGTTACGGAATAGGGACACTGTGAGTGTAGTGTGTGACGGTACTTGGAGAATGAACAATATGACGGTGGACAAAGATCACACCGGGCAGGGGGAAGCGTAGGTGTCATCGCTGCTTCAGTCAAGCTGGGACCACGTTCGGTGAAACCCGAACGAAACGTCAGCAAAATAAATTTAAAAAAAAAGTACGTTTCGCGTTAATATGCATTAATTTAATAATAATGCAACGCGATAGTTTAAAAGTATTTATAATTTTATTTCTTTTATATTTATAATTTTTTGTGTATTAACTAGTAATTTAGATTAAATATTTTTTGGTAGATATAATTTTCATATAAAGAGGTGTATGTATAAAGTAGTGATATCTTTTTTTAAAGGTAAATTTAGGCAATTCTGGAGGTAAATGTATTTTTTTTCTATCAAGCCAAAAATGCTCAATCGTGTTTTGGATATTGTGGGTGTCTCTAGAATTGGATAGTTTCCTGGGTCAAAAATAATTATGTGGTACTGTTAAAAAATTAGAAATTCACAAAATAATGTAACTTGTCATTGATCACATCCATTTTTACCGTGATTTTAGATTTATTAATGCAGAAAAACAGATATGAAGTCCGCTATTTGACTCCAAAAAACTATGATGTCACAGTCCGATATTTCATTACAAATCTCATAGAAAATGTTTGTTTTGACGTTTTGAAAAAAGTGTCTGATTTGACTTGTTGGAAACTAGCGGATTGCCTAAAGATTCTTATGTAAAATTTTTGAGAAATAAACTGCAGTAGTTTATTTACAGTGATTTTTAAAAACACTAACAGTATTCTTGGCTCTGAACTGATGGGGCCTTTAAACAGTATTTACATTACACATATCATGTACAATTTGTCCCGCTGTAGCCCGTACACGTGGCGATACTACCAAGACGTTCCGTGACGCGCGCCATCACGAGAGAATCTCACTTATAATTTATTAACGGGTCATAAGTGCTAAAATGCGTTCATTTATAAGTCCAGTACGTGTACGGAACCCAGCAGATAAATAATTCAAGAGCCCGACGCCCATGGCCAAGAGGATTCGATTCTACTTTTATTTTGTTACAATGAAAAACAATTCTAGATTATCGCTATTTTCTTTAAAAAATCATTAAGATAAAGAAAAATATTTTATACTTTAAAAAAATGTTCTTCTTAGTCTTTAGTCTTTTTAGTTTTTTGGATCCTAATTGTTAGAGACTATTTTTAGAGATCCTGAAAAAACTGAGTGAAAAAACGGAACTCTTACAGGATGACTATCTTTGCTTAGTTGCCACGGGGGTAGATCTGTTTGCTCGTCTGTTACAGCAAATTTTGCCCCAAATCAACACGTATAGGTTTGATGAAAAAAAGAATTGAGTTTCAGTTTTAAGTATGGGGAACCCCATCTATTTTTGTGTGAAAATCTTAATGCGGTTCACAGAAAACATCTGCTTACCAAGTTTCAACAGTATAGTTCTTATAGTTTCGAAAAAAGTGGCTGTGACATACGGACGGACAGACAGACATGACAAATCTATAAGTTGGTTTTTTGCCATGTGGCTACGGAACCCTAAAAAGGATAAATTACAGGAAAACCTATGAAAAATGGAAAGTATAAATATGGGGGATGCCCCTCATATTTATCATATAATTTAGTATTTAAGGCGAAGATATAGGCAAATTGCCTTGCAGTGTGAAATAAATTAAACCCGAATTAATTTAGAATTAAATTAGATTATAATTAGAATTAAAAAAAAAAAAATTAAGCCAACGAATTAAACCCGAACTCGATGGGTGCGTGCAAAGTTTATTGCAGCTCCAATGTCAGACCTTCTCTATTCCAATGATATTTCCAATTATGGGCCCACCGCCTCCGTCCAACCCTATAATCAGACCAGTTCTATGGCTTTGAAACATTATAAAACCTATTATATTGTCATCAATTTTACTGGCACGCCAATGCAAAATTTGAGCTTAAATACTCAGGAATTGATTTCAATAAACAAAAACTTGCAATTTAATTTCAAACAATGTAAAAATAGTAGATGTGTCCAGAAATTGTTTATTTATTTATTATTTTATTAAATACTACTAATATAAAAAAAGGAATTTCACATAAGTTTAAATAAAATGGTACATATGGTGGGGTTTACCTGTGTGGTTCCGGGTTAGAATAGGACCACTCCATCTGTTTCTGTGGATGTCGTAAGAGGCGACTAAAGGACTAAGCACAAACATCTCGTGCTACAATTGCATTCCCAAGGAGGGTTAACGTCGGGCGGCGGAAAAAATGGAATACTTTATAATATTTATGTGACTGCGTTTACTTTTATTGGACAGTAACTAGACATGACACAATAACAAATATGGAATAGGTGTCAAAGAACAATTTAAAAATGCACCCAATACTAATAAAATATAATAACATACGGCATGTATAAAATATGAAATTACCTAAAAATTTGTAAATACCGTTTCCATTTCCGAGCATTCAATCCCTCATATATACGTAAAACTTTCAGACTTATGCCAAAAGCCACCCCAACTAAGGGGTATTAAGAGACGTTCAAAATTGAATTACGGTGCCGAACTTGCCCTCAAAGCTATTTGCGAGTGGATAACGCGAGGTTGGACCCGGACAAAATCGTAATTGGTATTATAATATACGAAAACAGGTCAACGTAGAATTGTTCACAGGAATTTCTAGGCAAAAATAAGAATGGTTCTGTGTCATCAATATTTATTGTATCTACGTTGAGACCTTAAAGTTTTCAACGTGCATACGAGTATTAATATCTATTCAGGAGATAGTTATAGTTAAAAATAGTGGTTGATTGATAGGTACCATATAAAAACATGTGTGAGTAAATATATATATCCTAAACCTTTGCAAACTTTCATGCTGGTCTTCCCTTCCCGCGCAGATCATAAAAGCTGATCAAGGGAATGGGCGAGAATCTGAATCATGTTAATAGGCGATGGGGCTAGCAACATATCATTAATTTGATTCCGTCTTCTTCTTCTTGCATCCTCAGGTGTGCTGCTTCGGAGTTCGGGGGTGTCAATGCATGTCAATGGTCACCCAAGGATGCCAAAGACCTTGCGTTGGAGAAGAAATAGCCGGAAGAGTTTAAAGATTTGGCTATAGTTTTACGACCGGCCACCTGCCTGACGTCAACCCTCTTTGGGAATGCATTTGGACGAAAAATTTTACAACTGGCCGCCGCCGCCCAACGTTAACCCTTCCTTGGCAATGCAATTGTAGCACGAGATGTTTGTGCTTAATCGTTTAGTCGCCTCTTACGACATCCACAGGATGAGATTGAGTGCTCTTATTCTAACCCGAAACCCCACGGGGGACATTAATTTAATTCCGTATCACGCTAAAACTGGCATTTGGGTCTTACAGCCCTGGTCTCTGTCTACCCCGTTAGACATAAAGACGTAATATTGTATCTGTGTATATAATGTATATGTCTGTGTCTCTAAACCTTTGCAAGGAGCTGTACCTTGTATGAATTATTCGCGAGTTGTTATCTAGCCGGTGTCGACTGCCCCTACGACACTGACAAATCGAGGAGCCGACCGCAATAATCTGAGTGCATAACGGCAAGTCGGAAAACTGTGAACAATTTCAATTTGCACGGATTCTTTTATATATGTCATTAACGTGGGCAGATTATAAACTATCGTAAGTTGATACGTTATATTTTGAGCAGTACGGTACAGTTCACAGTGTATATAATCTCGCGCGATAGTTTATAATCTCTCAGCTGACAATAATACTGTGACATATACACAAGATTATTTGGAAAAACTATGATATTTCACTGTGTTCGCTTTTAGACAATATTTTATACGAAACAATAAAAAGAAATCTTTGTTTTTTTAAAACAGTATAAAAATCGGTTATAATAATGCAATAAAATTAGCATTTCAAATATTGGTACGAAGAAAAGTGGGAGCGTGGTGGGGACATCTCGATCTTTCGCTCGCTATGTTATTTGACAGTGTTCCAGGTTTAAAAGGCTCATAACTTACTTATTTATGAGCGAATTAAATAAAAATCTTTTATCGTATTGGATTATGCTACTTTTTGATATGAATAATAAAAAAAAATAGTTTTAATACCGTTTTATAGGAATTGCAAGGAATTACAGGCCAAGATGTGACTCACACCAATCTTGGAGAAAACTCCTGAAGACCTTTATTTTTAAACAAAAGAACCGCAATAATATGGCAATCCATCATAAAGTTCGATATCAAACATATAGATCGAAGTGGCTATCCAGCGTCCATGCGCGACCCGCAAACTATAAATTTACGAGAGTCGAATTCCCGACTTGGAGTCGTAAATATTGTAAAGTTAGTTGCAGGAAAGTGACAGGGACTGTTGACGGGGACTTGGAGGTGGTCGCAGCGAAATAACCAGCGAAACACTCCCAACTTAGGGTATAAAAGTTTGAACCCTGAATGTACTGTTTGTTCCATTTCGCGAGACCGTCCCGCAGGCCCGAGTTTGGAATTCAGAAGATGTAGGAAGTCTGCCCGCTTGAGTTTTATTAAAATTGAAGTCCGTTTGAGATTTGACAAAAAGTTGAAAAAAAAAACATTTTTAGTCCTTTGGTCGTAAGTAATGAATAGTATTTTAGTAGTGTTTAAATGTAAAACTACTTAAGTTGCTAGAGTATTTTTGTCACAACCAATCATTAATAATCAAAACCATCCTGGGTATTTTACAAAGGCGTCATGTGTTTAAAAGAGGGCAGTGCGTGCACTGCACGCACTGCTACAATCTCCAAATCCTGTCAGAGGATTTTTGTAGTTCATGTATAGTTTATTTTAGAACAATTTAATATTTATGTATATTTTTTGTAAGTTTATCTGCGTAACACATACGTATACTGTACTGAATAATAAGTTTTTTTATTCTCAGCATCACCTGATGGTTGACTAATAGAAAAGGCTCTGGCCTTAAGTCCCCCATTTACATATATTGTAATCAAGTTAAATAAATAAATATAAGCTAAATAATATTAAACAGGTACCTAACACAAGAAAGAGACTTCTAAATATAAAGAATAAAAAATGTTTCCCCATTCAACAAGAGCAATCGGCCGGCCGAGTTATTGTGAAAAAGTAAAAAAATCTAATTTCTAAAATTATTTCCAGTGTAACCTTTATTAAAACATTATTTAGCCATTCAAAAAAAAATCTGAACGGGTCAAAATAAAAAATCGTTTTAGTATACTAGTCGCCTTATAAGTATTTGGCTAATCAACTTATCATCTATCTCAACTTATCATATACGCAAGTTATTGTTTTTACATTGTAAGGTTTTATTCTTCTTCCTTCTTCTACCAGCAACTGAACTGGTAAAAAACTAGCCAGGTCAAAGGTTGAGTTACAAAAAAAATTAAGGATTCTTTACAGAACTTGGCAGCCATTTAGATCTCAATTCTTTTGTAGGATATTGAACTTGTTTCCCATTTTCACATGTATTTTCTTTTTGATGGGATAAAGTTTTCAGTGACATGTAGAACATTTCTGTATTGTACATACTAACTGTTGACAGCTGAAAATGCTACTAGGCTGATGGAACACAGCATAATACACCACTGGTATTTATTCTGTGATAATACATACGTGATTAAAATCTGCGTGCCTATGTATGTGTTTCAATAGCATTTGCGATCACGGGTGTTTGGGGCTTGCAGCAAGGGAATTTACAAAAGAGTTGGGCCGGCGTATTGCAAAAACAGCAGTCCTAGCCTAGCACAATCATCCTAATATATTTAATTATTTTGTATTTATTGTATATCTATAATATATATTTAATAGTTTATATGTTTAGGTATATATTTGTTTAATATTTTGTTTATATATTTTTATCTGTACTATATATTATAAGTAGGTCATATTTAATATCAGACATTTTTTTTAAATTACGTAATTTTACACATTTTTTTAATCACGCCAGCCACTCATATTTTCTGTTTGGTCTTATGGTTGATCGGTAGAAAATGCGATATGGCATTAGTTCCACCACTTGTAAAATAGTTTTGTGCAATAAAGTTTTTAAATAAAAATAAATAAAAACACGGTCAAAAAATTATTCGTTCGACATTGTATCTGCCTCAAAGGCTTTCTATAGCCATTTGAAGGGGGATGCCGCGAGCAACTGCATTTATGTTGATCTTTGGTTTAGGAACGGACTGGGGGATTTATTAGGCTATTTTTTTGGAAATGTTTGACCAAAAATGGACGAATACACTTTTGTAGATACCTTGTATCACGAAGCATGTTTGATGATTTTTTGTAACTGTATGATAATAAAATAACTGTATAAGGGTGTGTTATTTTTAGCATTCCGTACCCAAAGGGTGCCAACGGGACCCTATTACTGAGACTCCGCTGTCTGTCTGTCTGTGCGTCCGCCTGTCATAGGGCTCTACCTCTATAATCGTAATAGTTAGATATTTGATTTATTTTTTATTTTTATTAAGTTCACAAAACTGACAATACATAGTAACAAGTACGAGTATATATAGGGTATAGAGTATTTAGTAACATGTGAAAGTGTAAAATCTTCTCAATGTGCACACAGCATGCACATATAATAGCTGCTATAGAAAAGTATATATAACTACAGTAAACAATACTATTAGGTACTATAATATAAATAAATAAATAAACTAAATATTCACGAAAGCATATTTTCTTTGATAGAATTGGCCGATGCACTGAATATATCAAATTTTGACGATACATCATCATATGCGGAACACATGTGAACAATCGGTGAATTCTCCAGATACAAAGTACGAGTCAAGGGAGTGCTTAACGTCTTCCTTGTATGGAGTCGACTGTTATGACGTGGAACCGATATGGATATTTTCACCGATTATGTATTACCACAGAATAGATACTAATACTCCGTTAAGAAGTCTCACTCAGCAAAGAAATTAAAAGAAATATCTACTCAATGTTGTTAGTGATACGGATTAATTTAGGTTCACGTCAGAACATGGCACCTTTTTGTTTGAATACCTAGACATCCATTGCAAGCCAATTTCATCCTTATGACTCTGGACAAACGATTCGTATAACTGAAATTACCACCCCGAGGGGCCGCCTGCGCGCATAGTAATAATGTAGGTACATTTTTGATACCTAAACGGGGAGTGACACAGGCCTGGTATTACTGTGTCAACTTTTTGTTACTTTTTTGACCGGACAATTTTTACCCGGTAAAATTCAAGGGTCAGTAATGTGATCTATGCTAAGACAGACTTGCGAGGTCTACAGCTCAAAGAGCTGCTAGTGAATATGTATAATGAATATATAACCCCATTACTGAGACTCCGCTATCTGTCTGTCTGTTCGTCTGTCCGTTTGTCACTGATTATGTTTGTGTTTTTATTTGTTCTGTACTAAAATTAATTTTGAAATAATTAAAATGTTAATAGAATTTTATGGACAGACCAAGAGACGAGATTAAAATTAAATAAACTATACTCGCACTTATCATTTAAAGTTAGTGATAGTAACTCACTATAAAAAGTGTTGGGAATATAAATAGTTTGCATTCCCCGAGCTCATGCTAAAGAAATAATGTTCTACTCTCTACACGACAGATAGTTGTCATTATAACATCGTTTGTTATACGTCCCATTATTTATTCAAGCGGTTGCTTGATTCGTTTCGATGAATTATTAACGGAGGGGTGCTTTTGCGTGTAGCGTTTTGAGGTTTCTTTGGAGCTTTACACGTTTCTTGTTCATTTGTTTTTTCTCAGCCGACTTAAAATTTAAACAGTAGGTACTCCGTTCTGTAAAAAGCTGCGTTATTTAAATCAGTTGTACATAAAATGTTACTGTTTCAGATCGCAGATCTAAACATATTACAAATTGTTCGTTTTTTATTTCATTAGCTTCATAAAATAAAAATATAAGAAAAACGGGGAAGACCTTTGCAACATAGGTAAGAAAAAATTCTTCAATATTTCCAGGGCCATCGTAATTCTTATCCATACTTACTTATTTAATTTAATTTACATTTTTTTTATATTTAATTTGGGAAATGGGATTATGGGGAAATTCTCGCTAAATAAAAGTAAATTTGGAATATTTCCAGCGGCACATCAAATAGTGCCGCTACAGTCCAATCATCCCTAAAGTTTATTCTGAACGAGAAGCAAAAGAAATCTATACTAATATTATAAAGCGAAAGAGTTTGTTTGTTTAAACGCGCTAATCTCAGGAACTAATGGTCCGATTTGAAAAATTCTTTTTTTGTTGGGTAGTCCATTTGTAGAGGAAGGCTTTAGGCTATATAACATTACGTTCCGACAATCACGCGAACGAAGTCGCGTGGTTGTCGGACAGCTAGTTAAAAATAAAATTGTGATGTTAATGTGAAAGTAAAGGTACACAGGCTGCAGCTTATGGCAGAACCTATGTACCTTAACTTCAAACAGAGGCAATGTTTTCCTCCGCGGAATCAAATCTAATTCGGCGGTGATTGATCACAACTCACAACAGAATTTGTTTTTTATGTCCGCTGCGAATAAGTTCAAAGTGTTTTGATTGATTGCCTGCTACATTTTTAATGGGACTTCAAAAGGTGGCTCCTTCACTCCCCTGGTAAATGTGAAATTGTGTGACCACTGATTAAACCGTGAAACCTTTTTGGTAATTTCAAAAGAATGTTTATTAAAATGGAAAATTATTTGTCATGTAAGTATTAATAATAATGTAGGAATATGTTACGCAGTGTTGGTTTACGAGTAGCTCTACCAGCGCCCCGGGCAAGATTGTCCCGTCCCGCCCCCCCCAAACTGCAATTTAGACTGACTTAGGCTTCAATCTTATAGGATTTATTTCTGCCGACTTGGGTACAAGTACGATATAGGATTCTTCAAATTTCCCGCCCCATTGTACGGAGGGAGGGAGGGAGGGGTGCATACAAATAAGACTAGAAGTTGCCGCCATTAACCAGCCGCTATTTATATATTTATTATTACCTGTGACCCCCCCCTTGCCCAAAAACGTCCCCTGTCGCCCCTTTGTATCTGGCGCCCTGGGCGGTCGCCCAACCGCACCCTACCCTAACGCCGCTACTGATGTTATGTATTATAAAATGACATTTAAAATTTTGTGCAACTATTTAAATTAAAACAAGACATTCCGAGCGAAAAACTGCAGTTTTTACCTAAGCACCTTAAAACTGCATTTCACGATACCATAAAAAACAGAACTCTTTATCTTTATGTGTTTGTATTGTGTTGGAATGAAATTCTTACCAATTTAATTAAAACATGTGATACCAAGTGAAATTGACATATCCAAAAATGTGTGTGTGACATTAACGAAGTTTTCGACGGAAAGGGTTTGGTTGGGGTTTGCTTTAAATTATTTTGCAAATTGATTTTAGTGAGCTTTACAATATGAAATTGGTGTAGTTTGGTGTTATAAATGCTCATGATTATGGACAATATGAATATGTTAAATAATTAAAGTGATATTTTTGTTTACTTAACGTTGTTTACTTTACGTCCGCTACTCAATCAGCTATGAAAACCAGTGGACTGATTAGATTTGCCGCCAGAAGCTCCCTTGAATCAATCAAAGGCCTAGACCAACCTTTGATTGTAACCTATTAGGAATAAAGAAGCAACCAAACTTAAGATACAAGGCTTTTAAGGACTTGTATCGAGGACCGTAAAATAATTCTCAAAGAAAAAAAAAAGTGGACAAAACGACGGAATTCTATTTAATAACCTCGAAAAAAAAACCCTTACTATAACCAGACTAGTCACCAAAAACCTCATGGAAGCATTAGACGAGAAAATGAAAAACTAGGTACTCGTATGATGGAAGAGAATCTCATGCTCAAATCTTTATATTTAGCCTCAACAAAAAAAAGGATTGCGCTTCGCTTCTCTTTTTAAATTTATAGCAGTGTAACAAGGGTCGCTTTTGTTTTGCATCCGACTTACCCCGTAAAATATCCTCGAGATCTTTAACAACAATGCTCGATTAGTTGTTTGGGGGCTGAAGGAAGACTATTGTAAGAGAAATCTATCTAAGTACGTATAAGCAACGCGAGAATTCTTGACGCCGCCAGGGGCCTGAGTTTACCTACCTCCTCTTACATCTGGGGCTGAACATACTACTTGGATATACTGGCGGTAGAGATCTGCCATCGAAATTAAAAACAAAGAAACGAATTAGATCAATTTAAAAAATCAAGGCAAAAGAACCTTTCTTATAGCCTTCTAATATTCGAATCACTCCCGGCCAATCCGTTTGAACTACTGTCATTAAGACGGGCCCACCCTGAATTTAAATAACTATTTAGCTGGCAATAACGGCCCAGGGGTCCAGGGTACGTGCACCAGATGTTAATAGCTTGCAGTTATTTAATAATGCCTATGTTAGGTCAGCCTGTGCTGATGTCATGTATAATTTGCGAGTAGTTGAGCTGGCTTCAGTAGGAGGATATTGCCTTTTGGCTCATTTCTGTTTTATTAAAATATAATTTTTTGTACCACTGACCTAAATATTATACTACTAACATATTAAAAATATTAGGTACGCTAAATGCTGCCATTTGAATTACCTTACTTTTCATCATTTTAACCCGTTTGAATTTTGAGTAATTACGCTCTTGGCATTATACAGGTTGATTTTAACCCCGCTATATTGAAATCTTTGAATCGAAACGTCATCGCGAATATACGAATATTTTTTTATTAGTTTTTGAAATAGTATGTGAAGTTCTCAAAGACTACTAAGGCAGTTCGTCGGTCAAATGATCGAAGATACTTTGTAGGCGAATAGCTAATACAATAATTAAATTTAAAAAAAACCGGCCAAGTGCGAGTCGGACTCGCGCACCGAGGGTTCCGTACAAACCTGCAAGGTTTAGTATTTGGTATGAATTTCAATTTAATACCTCTACGCGTTTATGAGGAAATGGGTAGTAAGTTTAAAATTATTAAAAAAAAATATATTATGTGATGTAACTAAAAATTTATGGTTTTCGTAATTTTTCCTTTATCTATGCTATAAGACGTTGCTTCGTACCAAATTTCAAGATTCTAGGTTCACGGGAAGCACCCTGTAGGTTTTGATTCCCTTGCAAGTGTCGAAAATTTGCGGCATAAACGGCTGTATCTTTTGATTGCGTTGGCTTAGAAGTTTGATTTTTTCACAGCTTCAAGGGACAGTAGACCTGAGTAATTGATATAAATTTCAGCTTCATACCTCCACGCGTTCCTGAGAAAAAGGGTCTTGACAGACGGACGGACGGACGGACAGACGGACAACAAAGTGATCCTATAAGGGTTCCGTTTTTTCCTTTTGAGGTACGGAACCCTAAAAAGCAACCGACTTCAATTTTTTTTGGAGTTTCTACCGTATCTCCAAAGTTCTTCATCATATCTTCACCAAATTAAAATGGGACCAACTTGGTAAAGGCTTTCAAATAAAGAATTATTAAAATCGGTTCACAATTGGCGAAGATACCGCGTAACAAACATACATAAAAAAAACATACAGTCCAATTGATAACCTCCTCCATTTTTGAAGTTGGTTAAAAAGAATGTTCAATTTGGAAAATGAAAACAAATAATATAAGGACGAATCACACTAATTATACTAGCCCCAAAGTAAGTTTAAACTTGTGTTAAGGGATACTAACTCAAGTTAGTATTTCAGATAATATACCTATAAAACAATAATGTAACTCATATTCAAATATTTAGCCGAATATAACGTCAAAAGATTTGTCGAAACATCGTGCGATACTCATTTTGTAAATCGTATTAAATCCAGCCGGAAAAGTTTGGAGTGCCTTTCAAATAGCTCGTGTGGCGTTTCACACAAACTTTACGGTGCCATTGATGAAAGAATTGTTCGCGTGCCGGTATATTTACAACGTAATTTTAATGAGTGCCAACATCAATTAGTTTATTTGTTGGGCAATTCGGTTGTGTACATTACTGGTGTTAGGAAAATTAAACTGCGCGATTGCCATCGAGTGTGCGATGGTTTTATGAAAATTAGGGTTGGGTTATCCCTCTTTTGTACATGAAAGTTCTATTTGAACGCAGGTTTTATTCGGTTTTCGGGAAGTGTGACTAAAAATTTGAATAAAATTTACCTACCAAATTAATAGTAACGAGAATTAATGCGGTAATAGTGACAGGCTGGCAGCTTTCGAGTTGTGGTGCTGGAGGAGAATGGAAAAGCTCAGTTGGATGGAAAGGAAAACCAATGAGAAAGTATTTGAAATTGTAGGAGAGAAAAAATGATTGGTCACTTAATACGACATGACTTCTTATTTAAAAACATACTAGAAGAAAAGATAAAAGATAGAAGAGGTCCAGGACGACCAAGAAAGCTATGTAGACCAACTGAAAGAAAAAGCAGGGGTCATGTCGTATCAAGCACTAAAGAGTAAGGCAGCGAACCGAGAAGTTTGGCGCATACTCCACCGACAAGAGCCACTAAGCTCTTATATAAGAAGAAGAAGAACCTCTATATACTCGTATAGCATAGCTATGAAAAACTACTGTTTACAGTTTTAAGGAGATCGTTAAGTTTTTCTTAGCCTTTTTCCCAAAAGTGGCCACTTTTGGGAAAAATACTAAAAAGATTATTTATTTATTTTATTTTACTCTTTATTGCACACAATTTAACAAATTATACATAAATAATAGAGACAAATTTAAGCATACAAAAGGCGGCCTTATCGCACAGCAATCTCTTCCAGGCAACCTTAGGGTAGTATGGATACAAAAGAAATTTAGATATGTTACAGGTGAGGTGCAATATTTCAAAGGAAATATACAAATAAAATGTTATCTAGGGCTTCACAAAGACAAAAATTTAAATGATATCTCCGTTTCCTTTCAAACAATTTATTTCAAATGGGGGCAGCACTGGACCCTGGAAACTTCATGTATGGTCTTAACGGTAGCTTTAGATTAGCTTTAGTCTGATATAACAGTGCTTAGTAGGATGTCGGCACGATTTTTTTTAGAATTATTTTACGGCCCTGGATACCAGTCCTTTAGAGCCTATCTTGAGTTTTGTTGCTTTTTAGGTTATTTAGTCCTAATAGTTACAATCAAAGGTGAGTTTAGGCCTTTGGTACGATATTGCGTAATAGTGTTGTGACTTATTGATGAGGGCGTTACAGGAGTTATCGATATTTTGAATAATACAGTTACCACGATGACGGTTTGACGGGCTGCGGTAGCGATGATTGGGTCGGGTGTCAGAAATTGTTATACTTATTGATGAGGTTAGGTAGGAAGACTTGAGTTACTACTGCGTGTTTCGACGATAGTTTATATTTTTATAAGTCAAGAGTAATTTGCTTACATATTATACTTTTTAAGATATTTATTACGAAAACTGTTTTAAAATGTAACAGATGGGCTTAGCTTACCACATAGTTTTGAATTTCAAATTAATATATGCAGAAGCTTTGTGTATTTTATTATCCATTTTATAGAAATTTATTAATTATTGTGTTTTATGTACTTATTTTCAAACAAAGATAGTCAATGTCAATTCTTAAAATACATAATCAATTTCCAAAAAATACTAAGTACTTCGTAGTTACAGATTAATTAACATTCATAGAACATAAAATATGTCATCACGACTTTGAATGTGGTTAAATATTAATCCATTAGTCGTGTTCCAATAAATGAATTAGTACTAGGTAATATGAGTAGCTGATGGTAATGAATTACCGTGAGCCACTCGTATTAGTGAGAATCGATACTGTTATCATTGAATAATCGATACATGTAAAATTTAATCACCCATCACTAAGTCTTGGTTATTCCTTGTTTAAGTTTATACTTCCCTCGGGATTAGGGTTGTATTTGACGATGGTTATGATTGTGAATTTATTACAGTCAAAAGGCTAAGGTTTACTTTGATCCGAAATTATTTTGCTTATTTATGGGTTCACGTTATATGAAAGAAACATAACAGATCGTTTTGAAAAAATTCACATACTTAGCCAATTAAGCAATTTTTTGATATTGGTACCTAGTGATGTGCCGTTCCTGGAAACTTTGGGAATATTCCTGTAAATATTTCCGGCAATATTATTTTTTTTCCTGCCATTTAGGTCCCATAGTTGGGCAAAGGCCTAGCCTTGTCGTTTCCAGCTACTTCGACATTTAGCTATCTTGTCAAAAGCAGACAGGTCGTCCCTCTATTTCATCTCAGGCCTTCGTCTTGATCGTACCCCGTCTTCTGGCGTCCATATGGTAGTTATATGAGCCCATCTTTCTTACACCATATGGAAATTTAGGGGAATATTTACGGAATTATTGGGAATATCTCCAATTGGCCAGTACCATTGATGGTACATATGACACTGATTTATCCCACTAGTACCAGGAAAAGAAATAATAAGTATGACACCGGGCGTTGCACAATATTTGGAATATTCCTGTAAATTTACAATTGGTAAATTCCTGTAAAGGAATATTACCAGCAGCACATCACAACTTACACCTAATGGAAGTGCTTAAAAAGTGTTTTAAGCGCGTAAAAGCATGGTATAGAGATCACAGTAGCTTGTTTAAAATGAGGGGTGAATTAAAACAAGCCCGACGATCAAAGCCCGTCTCATAAATTATGAGTTCGCATTTCATAAAGTTAATCATCGTTGAAACAAAGAAGCCTTTAAGGCCCCTCATTGTTTTGGAGACGCTACGGGCGGACCGATATAACTTTTTATATTTTACAAGCTTTTATTTAATTTCTACCGTATGTTTGTATGTATGTTTTGTTCGGGTCAAATCTTACGAGTTAAATTTGACCCACCTCCTGCCTGAATTTGATAAAAATTTTAATGCTAATGTAAATCAGATGACAATGTAATATTATTATGACAAGAAGCTAATCTGATAATGGAGCCAGATGAAGACTACAGAAACCCTATAAAAACCATAAAAACGTCCCAACTCCATCGAGTTAAGGCTTGTTTCATTTGTCTCAAGTACTTTAATCCTTACAGTATTTTTTTTCTGATGCTTACTGACTCGATATTGTAAGAGATTAATAATAACAAGGTAGATCCAGCTCAAGTAAACAAAAAACAATACCGATTTTGCCGAAAAAATGTTACAAGCAACTGTAATAGGTGTAAATGGCTCTAAAGTAAAATATACCTATTTTTCGTATAAATTCTACTTAGATCCATTTATTATTTTTCACGAGAAATCTCAATATATTTTTGTAGGCAATCTTGTCCAAGAAAAAGAAATGACTTGGTTTATTAAAATACAATTTCCTTCAAAATGAACATAAATTATATAACAATTTTTAAATTTTTTGTCTGAATGAAGCTATATTACGGCAACACAATTAAATTACACACTTTATTTTTCAAGAAATATCTTATTATTTAGAATTTGATGTTTGGAGAATGAAAACTCGGAATACGGATAAGGCTCATCTAAATCTGGAAATAATACTCTCGCAGCTAATAAATTGCGCGTAAATTCCACTACAATCTAAATGAAATCTTCCAGAAGGCAGGCCTACATCGACCATTACCGACGCAACAAGTTGTATTAGCATAATGCTCGGCTTCAAGTGGATATAAAATTGTTGACGTTCAACGTCTTGGCATTTAGCTGAATTATGGCATGAATTTATTTTCTCGTTGTCATCAATGTCGTAATTTAACGCCCAGGCTATGAATGTGCGCCGCGAGCGGGCGCGACCAGTGTTTTCTTGACATCTGCGTGTCATATTTAAGCTGCCTACACACGACACAACATAGTATACAATCTGCAGTAGCAATCTCATGTACTGCAGATTTTAATGTGTGTAGACGTGTTGTGTTACAATCTGCAGTACAACACGTCTACACACATACAGTCGGCTAACTTGCGGAAAAATATAGTTTTTTTGTGAAAAACCTTTATGACATTAACAAGAGGAATTAAATACAAAAAAACGCAGATCGCCGCCGCTAGACGCGTGATGTGGCTTTTCAGTAAAGGATGTTCATTATATTAAAGTTATTTACCTCCTCGATTCTCACTATCTGCTGGTTTCACTTGTATTGCTCGGTTCATCTGAAAAGAAAAAGGAATGTTAAAACAAAGAGCTATTTACGTAAAATTAGAGGAGCCACCACATATCGCTATTTTGTCCCGTTCAATAGGCATGATGACTAAAAAAATATTTTAAGCCCATCGGTTAGATTATTAAAAAATATTGTACACGTATTTTTTCTTTTCCCTAACAAACAATAAATGAAGAAGATACAGAGCATTTAAATTTCACATGACGTCACGCTTTCGTACGATTTTTACACATCGGTGACGTCACAAGCCCCCACCCTGGAACTTTGACACTCTGCATCTTTGTGAATTTTTACTTTTTTGATAAACTGAAAATTATGGGCACATTATTTTTGGATAATCTAAGTAACGGACTAATAACTTTCCATTGGTAAATAATTTGATTTCATTGTTTTAAAATTAAAAACGTATGATAAAATTCGTGCCGCCATACATTCAAAATAGAACAGTGGCCCATTTTGAGATAGATAGAGTCTATATAATATACGAAGTGAAATGGACATACCGGACAGCCAAAAAACAAAAATAAATTTCGGCATTTTCATCCAAAAGTGTGTCAATTTTTTTTTTGGTTTTTTGTCTATTATTTCAATTTCCTTATACTTTAGTGATCTAGTATAGACCGTGGTTCGATTTATTACGGGTATGTCCCTTCCACGTTGTATATCAATGTGTTAAAACGTAGTTTTTCCTAACAATAGTTTAAATAATTTATTATCAATCATAAACATGGTTAGTGTGTATATTTCTAACCATTCATAGGAGAACAAAAGTCACTGATATGGCACAGCGGATTAGTTCGTTGAAGTGGTAGTAGGTAGGAAACATAGCGCGACGAACCGATGGCCGATGGGGAAGAAAGGTTCTCGAATGGGGACCACGTATTAACAAGCGAAGCGTATAGGACCCACCCACAAAGTGGTCAGACGATCAAATCAAGCTGGAAAGCGCTGGACGCAGCCCGCTCTAGATCGGTCATTTTGGAAATCCTTGGGAGAGGCCTATGTTCAGCAGTGGATGTTATGTGGCTGAAATGATGATAATGATTGCTAACCACTAAATAAAATAAAACAATGCATGTTCCAATCGACATACATGACATGATAGAATTATGTAAATAATTAAATATACATAATTACCTAACTAGATTTTAAGTTAACGCCTTACTTAAGAATAAAAGAAATGGGCTGGCTGTTGTGGAGAAGGTCTGTACTGCACGACACAGGGGATCCTAGTTGAAGTGCAGCGCCACTAACAAACATTAAGTAGAAATTGTCACATTAAATGTTCATCTGCTGAAATTTCTTAGCTCATTAGTTAATTAGTTCCCGAAACACAGGCTCTGCCTAGTTTGGGAACTCAGTACTTTAACGATATGCTTAATTGTAAGTACTGCATTTTGTGCTACCCAATAAATCATTTTTATTTTATAATTATACTGCACAACACTTCTCTTTTTATTCGGGGTTTAACAATCAAATGCCTTACTTTTATTCAAGTTTAGTATTTCGTCGCGACATTTAGTCGCGCAGAGACAATGATTTTACTCCTAAGTCGCACTCTAGTCTCGACAACTTGAAAGTTTGCTTTGGCTGTTGTCCAAACACGTTACTTGACTACGTGTGCGAATGGTTTAATCAGAACTATGAGTATGTTTACCTGAACACACTATGGAAACTACTACTGGTTTAACTATTTTGGTTTATACAAGGTGACTTTTTAAACACCACCCAAATTTTTGGAGAAAGTTCAGTCCATGATACTAAACTACTTTCTATAAAAAAAGTTATTAAAAATCGATGAAAATTTTTCGTCCTCCCATACAAAATCCGTTTGGCTGAGCGCTGATTTGTATGAAAAGGCGAATTTTTATTTCAGTTTTTCATTAATTGTTTTTATGGAAAGTAGTTCAGTATCGTGGACTGAACTTACTCCAAAAATTTGGCTGGTGCGGTTTAAAAGTCAGCCTGTATTAACAACGTTACTGCTTTTCTCAGTAATAAAGTTTAACCAAAATCTGTCCATCATTATCATCATCCAGGTCTATTTTAGTCTCCACTGCAGGAGCACGACCCTCTCTGTACTATAGCTAGATACTTGAGTTGGAGAGGTCTCATTGATGTTTCAAAGCTTTAGTTAGCTTGCGTTTCCTAAGTCGCCTTCTACGGCATCCACGAGAAGACTTGGAGTCGTCCTATGCTACTCGGCCGGGAGCCACCCGGCAATGCTAAACTTCTTTTTATTATTTATTATAACTGATATTCAGCAACACTTCATAGTGCTGCAGGAAGAAGGAAGGTGGATTATATTTTTCAAGTATTTTTATGTTTGTATGTATATATCTATTTTGATACGCTCTGCAGAGCGTATCAAAATAGATAAAGTTAAACGAATTTACTAAGTTAATAATTCGTCTCAATTAGCAGAGCGACACAAGGTACATCAAAAATAATAATAAAAAAACAAAATAAATGGCGGTTTCAAATGATATGCCTAATAATTTTTTTTACGATACCTATCGAATGATATTTCTTGCCTGTGGCAAACAACTAAATTTAAGCAATAGATGACTTGTATACTCTAAACTATTCTACTTTACTTGATAAGGCAGACTCACTTAATAATACAAATATTATCGTAGGTGATGTATCTACGTATGTAACAGGAAAAAATAACAAAACTAATAATTATAAAGAGTCTTTATATTCGCTACATTGTGACATAAGCTTTTTCGAAGTTATGCTTCATGAACATTCGAATAATATTCACAAATTTGATACGTGTAAGTCAATTTGGAGGGCCATTATGTACAAAAAATGTAAATTTGAACAAGACTTGTATCAAACTAAATATGATGATTCTCGGAGTCAACAAATATTATTGCTAGATAATGAAGAGTTTTTTCGTTAATCCGGGGTTTGAACACTCCTTATTAGGGACTGATTACGATATAGAAAGCTTGAAAAAAATAAATTTGTCAAAAGATAAACAGTACTTAACTGGCAATGATATTTGTGAGATTGAATGTTCGTACTTGAATGTTTATCATCAGAACGTGTGTGGAATAAATACAAAAAAGGATCAATTTGAGCTATATATAGAATCGCTTAGCAATTCACAACACTATATTTGTATTACTGAACATTTCTTGAATAATGTATCTATTCAGCTTCTTCATTTCGACAATTACAATGTAGGAACATACTATACTAGGTCAAAAAAAGCAAGAGGTGGTTCATTAATAATGTTTCAAAAGAATAGGCGTGTAGAAGAATTAATTATTTGTAAAAAACTTAGTAAGTTGGATTATTTCGAAATTTGTGGTCTTAGAGACCTAGATACAGGTGTTAATGTAATTTGTTGTTATCAAAATGGCACAAAAACAGAATTGTTTCTTGAAAACCTTGAAGTACTACTACAACATTTTTCCTTTAAGCAAACCATTATATGCGGGGATTTTAACATTGATATGTTAAAAGATGAACAAGTGAAACGTGATTTCTTAAATATTCTCAAGAGCTATAACTATAGGCATCTTGTCAACGAAGTCACTTTTAGGAGAAATGGAAGAGAGTCATGCATTGACAATATGCTCATCAACATACAGCAAAGTAACGTATCCGAAACTGTAGTAGACAATAATGGTTTATCTGATGGTCATGATGGAATCTCTGTTAGTATCAAAGTTGAGAAAGAAGTAAAAGAACGCAAACAAAAGAGCATAAACGTGACAACCAGAAATTTTAATGAAAGAAACAAAGTGAATTTTAGGAAAGAACTTAAAGATATGGATTGGTCTAATCGAGGGATAAATTCATTTTTAAAAATATTTAAATCAATATTTGATAAATGTTATAAAAAAACCAAAAAGAAAATTAATTTAGAAAAACACAAAAAACTAAGATGGGTGACCAGGGGTATAAAGGTATCAAGTCAAATGAAAAGAGTGATGGCGTACCTTGATACAGAGAATTGTCATAAAACTCTAATTGACTATCGGTCCAATTACTTGAGAATATATAGGAAAGTGCTACGACAAGCCAGAAAATTAGCAGTACAGTCAGAAATAAAAGCAGTAGAAAATGAAACGAAGGGAATTTGGCAAGTGGTTAATAAACATAGAAATAAAAAAAAGGTAAATGGCAAAGAAAATATAATACTTAAATGTAACAATAAAATGGTAGATGATCCTCAGGAGATAGCTGAAATTTTTGATGAGACTTTTGATCACAATAGTAAAGATGAACATAAAAACTCTCAACATGCTATGACTTTACTTAAAAATAATATTAAGCGGATTGACAATAGTATGACCTGCTGGAGAACGAGTGCGACTGAAATTAGAAACATAGTAAATAAAATGAAAAACAAGAAGTCATGTGGCTTTGATGATATACCAGTAACAGTTATTAAGGAAAACATCGAATTTCTGGCTGAACCCTTGGCAAATTTCTATAATAATTGTATGGCTAAAAGTGTATTTCCAGATCAGTTAAAAATTGCGAAAATTATACCAATATTTAAGAAAAAATGTAAAACTGATCCAAAGAATTATAGACCGATTTCTTTGCTTCCAGTACTTTCAAAGATCTTTGAGAAATTATTGAAAATAAGGCTTTTATCTCATCTGAACTCAAATAAAATAATCAACCCCAGACAATTCGGTTATCAGTATGGTGTAGGTACACACGATGCTATTGAAGTATTGATAAATGACATTCAAGAGAAACTGAATAAAAAGCAAAAAGTCGCGGGACTCTTTCTAGATTTGAGCTCAGCATTTGATACTATAGATCATGACATACTGCTGCTTAAGTTGGAACATTATGGCATAAGAAATAAAGAACTAGCTCTTTTTAAATCGTATTTGAGCAACAGAAGACAATATGTAGAAATAAAAAGTGCAAATGCTGATAGCTCAACAGAGGGAGTTTATAAGTCAAAAATGAAACAAGTGCATAGAGGCGTGCCACAAGGTTCCGTCCTGGGTCCAATTTTATTTATTATATTTATAAATGATATAGTAAGTCATTTATGTAAACAAATCCCAAACATCAACGTAGTGTTATATGCCGATGACAGTAATGCAGTTATAACTGGACGCAACTTTGAGGAACTAGAGAGAACAGCGAACAAGGCGATAACAGTTTTTCATAATTGGCTTGTTACGAATAATTTAAAACTTAATACAAACAAAAGTAACGCTATTCTTTTCAGAACTACTTCGCGTAATAAAGAAATAATGACAGTAAAATTACAAAATAAAAATATTGAATGTGTAGCAAATACTAAATTCTTAGGGGTTATAATAGATGCTGACTTGAATTGGAAATTGGAACTTGAAGCTATTGATGATGCAATTAACTCCTCATGCTATGCACTTCGAAGTCTTAGAGATGAGCTGACTAAAGAACAACTGAAGACAGTGTACCATGCTCTGGTTGAGTCTAAATTGCGCTTTAGCATAGATTTTTGGGGCAATAGTTATAAATATAATGTACAGAGAGCTTTTTGGGCTCAGAAAAGGGCAATACGCGCCATGGCGAGAATTCCGCCCTGGGAGTCATGTGAACCTTATTTTAAAATTTTAACTGTGCCATGTTTGTACATTTTGGTTCTTTTAATCAATTTCTACAAACAGAGAAATCTTTATGAATCAGAGGAAGAAATGATTCAAAGAGAAAAAACGCGAAGAAAAGATCTTATGACATGGATTCAACCTAAACTGAGAGTGACAAAGCAATGTGTGCGATATCAAACAGTGCTTTGGTTCAACAAGTTGCCTATAGAGTTAAAAGCAATACGTAGCAAAAAATTATTTGGTAAAAAACTGAAGGCTTATCTTTTGGAAAAATGTTTGTATACGTTAGATGAATTTTGAATGTCTGGTGTGTTGTGTTTTTTATTGTATTTGTCCTATGATTATGTAAAATATGTATTCGAACACAAATATTGTTTTGTAAACGAATTAAATTAAATTAAATTAAACTAAACGTCAACCATACAAATAATTTTTTGCTACAGTTAAATTATATGCAACAGGCACGCAATTTGCTTGCACCGTGTAAATGGGCCTTAAAGAATTGTATACAACGTGTTAATTAACTAACGCAAAACCTCTCAAATGGTACCTCAGCCCATGACAAGTTTTGTTCTATAACTTTCAGGAAACCAAAAAAAAAATTCGAATTTTCATTCAAATTGACTCGATCAGCTGATCAGTTTGTATGAAAAATCAAATGTTATTTTTGGGTTTCGTGGAAGTTGTAGAACAAAAGTTGTTCAGTTTCATGGGCTGAGGTACCATCTGTACACGTTGTACAAGCTAAACCTATAGGTATTTTATTTCTTATTTGCTGGTTTGGGAGAAAAGAAAAAACATAGAATGTACCAGCTGCTTTTCTTCCCGTGCAGATTGTAAACTTCCCGTTCATCGCCTATTAATCAGGTGATGCGGTCAGCAACCCATCACTATTATGATTACCACCATCATGTATGTATCTGTATCACAGCTCTAAACCACTTGTCCTACATTTATTTACAGTGAATCTAAACGCACATTAATGATATGCAATGACAATACACATTTCCATAAATTCTATTTCGGCCTACTGAAGTTTAATAACAGTTAATTTCGGCGTTAATGTATTCCAAAATAAACGAGTCGTTGACGGGTTTGCATAATTAGCTGTATGGACGGCAAATGCAGCTTACTGTAGCAGAACGGCGGGATTTTCTCATTCAAATTCTAATTTTAAATCAAGATTTGATCACAGAATAAGTACCAGTAATCACGCACAGAAGTCACACTCAGCAAAGAAATTCAAAGAAATATCTACTCAATGTGGTTAACGATATAGTTTAATTTAGCTCACGTCAGAACTAACCTATTCGTTTAGATACCTAGACAACCATTGCAGGCCAATTTCATCCTTATTACTCTGGACAAACGATTCGTATAACTGAATTTACCACTCCGAGTGGCCGCTGCGCTCTTAGTAATAGTGTAGGTATATTTTCGATACATAACGGGGAGTGACACAGGCCTGATTTGATCTGCTTTTTTAAAACTAAGTAAGCTATCAGACATACGGTCCACCTGATTGTGAATAGTTACTGTACAACTACTTACTAGTGTTTTTAACTAACTTCAAAAAAAGGAAAAAGTTATTATTTTGTCGGAATCTTCTTTTTTATGTATGTTTCCCGATTTCTCAAAGACGCCTGGACCGACTTGCAAAATTCTTTTTTTCTTTGAAAGGGTATACTTTCCAGGTGGTTCTTTGTTTTGAATAATATACCAAGGATAATTGTATATACATAGAGCTGTGCGTTCGTGCTAACGTAGAAAACGAGGTTAGCTTAAATTATACCTAGTTGTAGTCGATTTTTTTGGTCTGGTATTAAATTTCGTGGAATTTGTTGCAGCCGTTTCCATGATACGCAATATACATACCTACATTTACACATATATTTACGAAATCCTTGTTTAATTAAAAGTCATAATATTGGTAAAGCAATATCAATGCACACGGTATACAAAGCAGATATTTAGAATATATAAAAAAGTAATAAGTAACAAGGGAACACAAGCTTAAAAAAGTTTATAAACATTAATGAGACCTATCTAACCCGTCTGGCCAGCGTTGAGAGTGTTGGCCAAATCCTCTGACTGCTCTAGCTAAAATATGGCTCTGGTAGTAGAGCGGGTCGTGCTTCTGCAGTGGAGATTAAAAAAGACCTGATACTGATGATGAAAAAAGTAATAAACTCTACAATGCTTATAAAAACTCGACAATGTTAATAGTATGCTAAGACTGCGTAAAGATGTAGGCACATATACTATAATACTAGCCGATGTAGGTAAGTGATGTCAATAATTCTTACAACTTTGTTTGTCTATCTGTAATTCCATATAGCGATTTCTAATTTGCGCTAATGTCGCTTAATGCGATTATGCTGTCTGTACAATCATTTATCATCTTGCAGCGAGCGCTCACCGCGAACGCTAATCCAATTGTGCCTTGGACTAATTGCTCCACGGCTGTAGTACAACTAACTTTTCAATGGAACTGGACATATTTGTAAACCAGTGGGAGTTCTTAGTTTTGTCGTATTTGCTACAATTACTTGTAAAACAATGGGTGTAAAGTTAGTCCTAGTGTTTTCTAAATGAATTTTTAGAAATTATGCATTGGTTCTTCTTTGCTGGTCTGGGAGAAAAGAAAAAACATAGAATGTACCAGCTGCTTCTCTTTCCGTGCAGATCGTAAAAGCCGATCTAGGGAATGGGCGAAAATCTGAATCATATGAATAGGCGATGCGGTTAGCAACCCATCACTATTATGATTTCCCTTTTCCACCTTCATGCCCACCATTACGCTAAAAGTGGCCTGGGCTTTACCGCCCTTGGCTCTGTCTACCCCGTTAGGGATAAAGACGTGATAGTGTATCTGTATCTGTATGCATTGGTAAATTATTACGTTACATACGTATGTATATCCTATTTTTGTCCCATACAGAGAAGTCATAGATGCAGCGTTGCTCGGTCAAAGAAAAGTTCATCAATTCGTTATATGACTACATGTTAAGATGGTTTGGGCATGTAGATAGGATGGACGAAAAGAGATTAACAAAAAATATTTATAAGGCAAGTTTGAAAGGATAAGCGGGGCAGGGTCGACTTCGGCGAACATTCGGCGATCAGATTGCAGACGTTTTAAAAAAAGAAGAGGTAAGAAGTACCCGTAACCGAAGGGCATGTATGAAGCGAAAGAGGTCTGACAGCATCATAGCAAGTGGAGGTCCATAGTCTCTGCCTACCGCCCTGTGGGAAACAGGCGTGATAGTATGTATGTATTTGACTATCACGGGAAGCTGTCGTTTTTCGGCTAGATTAAGTAAAAACAAACAATACGGACCAGGCTAGTTAGTGTTATCCTAAAATTAGACAACTCCATTTTTTCCTGTTGAGTGGATGCCTTCAAATTGCGAATTCATTACCATGCTTTATTTACGAAATTTTAATGGAATGGATATTCCCATTTCATTAAAAATTCCAATGCTGTCTCAAAAATACAGCACTCGCATAAATACAGTAAGTATGTAATAAGTTTTATTTGTTTTTTATTTCAGTATGTGTCAGTGGCCAACACCGATGTTAGATTTTCAAGCTGCCAATGATGTCAAGTCGAATGGGTTAAGTACTGTTGAACTACGAAGGAGCTAGATATATTTGTGTGTTACCTTTAGTGTATTGTATGTGTTGTGTTTTTCTGGAAATAAAAATCTGTCTATGTCTATGTCTATGTCTATTTGACGACCTCCGTGGCGTAATGGTTAACACGCTAGACCGCTAATCCGGAGGTTCTGGGTTCGATCCCCAGCCAGAGCAAGTTGGAAAATGGCCTTTTTCAAATTGTTCTGGGTCTTGGGTGTTGTTTATCTATATATGTATTTATCATAAAATATAGTATCTTTGAGTTAGTATCCTATAACACAAATAGACTTACTTTGGGGCAAGCTCAATCAGTGTGATTTGTCCCTATATATCTATATATACTTTAAGCCACTTGTGTTCATCCATCCAATTGCTAGCCACGCCCGAAAGACAGTATTAACTATCGATGTGACGCATCCAATGGTATGGAAACGACTGTCTCAAACACTTAGGAAGCTCATTCTTATTCGAAGCGGGGCGGTACTTACGTAATCATTTAGCACCTTGCCGCTGAAACACTTGGGTTCAATCCGAGACTCGTAAATCTACGTGACAGTAAAAAGTTGCCAGATTGTAAAAGAAGGAAATGATGATGAAATTATAAGAATCTTTATTATTTTGTTTGTTTTAGAGAACATAAATTTATTTATAACTAGCTGTACCCTGCGCGCGTTGCTACGCCATTTTTTTTTCTAAACCATCCCTTAACTATATCGAAAAAAAAAACAAAAAAAAAATATCGAAATCGGTCAAGCCGTTTACGAGTTTTTAAAGGACATACAGACAAACATTCATATATACATATATTTATATTTTATATATATACGCCAGGCAGCCCACCCGGCTGCCCGTCGGCGGCCCGCGTCTCACGACGCGCCGCGTGTCCGAGGACGTGGCCTAATGTGTCTCGAAAATTTATAAAGTAATGTAAATTACAAATATTTGAAGCTGGTCAGAACGTAATTACTACTTTGTAAAAGCAAACTACTTTCCCTAATTAATACCTATAATATTTTGGGAAAATAACGTGACACATAAACATTATGATGCGATAAACGGTAAACTCACGTAAAAAGTCAGCTTCTGACCTAAAAGAAGCCTGAGTGTGGCTTGGGACATTTTCGCGTGGGCTTCGCGAATTACATTCGCCCTGAGGAAAGCCTTCGGATATGGTCAAAACATGTCGGCCAATTGCTGACTATTTACGTGAGTCACTCGCTTATCGCATTTCCATTCATTTCATTTCGTTTATGACGACCTCTGTGGCGTAATGGTCAACATGCTAGTCCGCCAATCCGGAGGTACTGGGTTCGATCCCATGCCAGGGCAACTTGGAAAATGGCCTTTTTCAAATTGTCCTGGGTCTTGGGTGTTTATCTATTTAAATATTTATTATAAAATATAGTATCGTTGAGTTAGTATCCCATAACACAAGTTTAAAACTTACTTTGGGGCTAGCTCAACAATTTGTGTGATTTGTCCCTATATATTTTACTAGCAGTCCACCCCGGCTTCGCCCGTGGTAGTGTAGCTTTCCAACGGTGAAAGAATTTTTTAAATCGGCCCAGTACTTTTTGAGCCTATTCATTACAAACACACAAAAATAGGTACAAATCTTTCCTCTTTATAATATTAGTGTAGATTTATTTATTTATTATTTAATAACGAATATAAGTAATACTTAAATTATATCGAAAAACGAAAATTAGCTAATATTTTTAAATAATTATGCCAGAAGGAACCGAACATTACATCGCATTACGGTTTTTCGTTACATTATTGCATTTTTTTCCTGTCAACTCACACTGCAAGCCGCGTGGGAAAGAAAGGAAACGGAGATATAATTCAATTTTTTTCTTTGTGAAGCACTAATTAACCCTTCAAACTATTTTATGAACTACTGTTTACAGTTTAAATGAGAACGTTAAGCTTTTCTACGCATTTTTGCGGAATACGGCCACTTTTGGCAAAAATGCGTAGAAAAGCTAAACGTTCTCACTTTAAGCTGTAAACAGTAGTTCATAAAATAGTTTGAAGGGTTTTATCTAAGCCTTTACAAATAGAAAATTTTAAATGATACCGTTTCCTTTGGAATTATTTATTTCAAATGAGAGCAGCACTGGACCCAGGAAAATTGATGTATGGCCTTAATGATGGTCAAAAAATAATGATATAATTTGCAATTTCTTTAAATCACAAAAGTTTGCTGTAATCTGTCGTTTCAAACATGATTACCTTTGTATGGAAAAGTCAAGTGTAATGCCTTATTTGAAGAATTTCATTAAAAGAAAAACACCAAGTACATGCCCACTTCATAAACTTCTCGGTTCCGCGTTTTTGCGGTCGTCAGTTGAAAATAAGTTAATTTTTTCGAGCAAAATTTTTATTTTGTAAAAGAATTACGCACCATTTCAAGTCCCGAGCCGCAGAACACAAGTAATACGAGCCAATGTCAAGATTGAAAAACTCTCTGGAGCTTAATTATACAGTAGAAGAGAGAAAGTAGCACGGCGATTCTGAGATAAACGGTAAACGTTGTTTGATATTTAATTTATTCGATTTTAAATTTATTTCGATGGTATTTGAAACTTTTTTTATATAACAATAAATTATTTATTTTATTATACATTATTATGATACAATTTATATATATACTGGGTGACATTTTAACAAACAACGAAATTTTTGGAGCAGGTTCAGTCCAAGTAACTGAACTACTTTCCACTCTTCATAATTTTTAATTATGGATAAAGCTGGCTTATGGACTGAAAAAAGTAATGGGATTTCAATGGTTGTAGTTAATCTCAATTGTGATGATGGTCTGTACTTAACTAAAGAAAAATTCAGTCTTAATTTAATTTTTTCTTCTCTGACGTAGGCTGCAAAACCAATCAAGAGTACGAGTGCAAGTCATAAGTAAAGTAAAATGTTACTATTTGATTTCTGGTAAAATGTAGTTATTTATAAAATAAATAAGTATGAGTCAATACTTATTTACTTACTTTGCTAAAAGACCGTTTGCCTATAGGACTATTTTAGGGATTGACCCAAAATAGTCGTATCGGCAAACGGTCTTTTAGCAAAGAGTCTTAATCGTTAGATAGTTAGATCAAGGGTCAGATTTAAAAGTCAGTACTTACTCCAGGACATGGCGCATTGTCAGGAAGTTTCTCTAGCCTTTTTTAAACGAACAGGGCAAAGCAACGGTTAAAAGTTAGTATATTTAGTTTAATATAAATTCGCGTTAAAAAGTTTGTATTCACATGTATTACATTCCCGAATAAAAAGCAATGTAAGTTTATTATAGTTTGAGTTTAATCTGATGTCCATTTCAATTGAGTAGGTATAATACTATTTTATGAAAAAATAAAGCTTTATTCAGCAAAATTGCGAATGTAAACCTTTTTCAGTCTCCATTTTGATGTTGCCATATAAATTAAAAATAAACTTTAATTTGAGGCATATTCGCCAAAATTTTCCAGTTTGTCATTACTTTGACCGTAACACGTGATGTAACTGAAATACAGTAAGAAAGGGACAAGAATATTATGCGAGTTGCAGTGGGCGGAGCTTTGAATATAGTACACCTACCGGCTTTAGGTATTCAGCCTACGTTGACTATTCAGACTAGGTATTACAATGTGTTTAATGAAGGATATATTAGAAGGCCTGACCGACTGCCTCCGTGGTCCGGTGGTCAAGGCGGTTGCCTTGTGATCCGGAGATCGCGAGATCAAATCTCACTGGAAAGCATACTTTGTAAAAAGTTGGTTCCAGTCTGGTTAGGATATCGCAGGCTTGAATCACCTGATTATATCTATTTTAGATTTAAATTATTGTTGTTTAAATTTTATTTATTTTATTTTATTTATTCAAGTACACTTGAAAATTTACAAACATAAACATAAAAAAAATAAGGAAAACATAGTACTTAGGTGCTACTTATTTCTAAAGAAATTTCCAGTAGACCCGCGAGAGGAAAAAAAGAGGTAATTGGCGTGTACCTACAATACAAAACTAAATAAATAAATAGACAAAATACATACCTACATAAACATACATAAATATACTTACATAAATAAATATATATTCATAAAGCATATATACAATAAATACATATGTTAATATTTCTAAATATATTAGGATGATAAATACAGATAGTGATCTTTTACTCGTTTCTTAAACGTCGTTATGGTTTCAGACTCTCGAATGCTCGGTGGTAGCTGATTTATTGTATAATTTCTTTAAATTAATAATATTTAGTAATCAGATTGATAAATTTTAAGCTATTATAAGAATTCTCCTGATAATCTTAAAAGAAAGTTGATTCCGTACTTCAGAAGGCACGTAAAGCTGTGGGTGCCGAACGCCATCTAGCGTATGTTTAAACCCAGTAATCCGTGAGGCATGAATTGAATTGAATTAAACCTATCCTAGAATTGGTTCTGGTCTACCCTTTGGGTTGCGAAGGTCAGATGGCACTCGCTTTATGTAAAAACCAAATCATAGCCTCGTCAAATCACCTAGGTTAGGTAGCGAACCTCGGTCTCTGAAGCTTTACCGCTGAGAATGCAACCGAGAATACGCTTGGATGTTGATGATGATCTAGAAGGCCAGACCAAGGTTGCTGGAGAGCACTGGATGCAGGCCGCACTAGATCGGTAATTTTGGAAATCCTTGGAAGAGGCCAATGTCCCGCAGTGGACGTTATGCGGCTGAAATGGTGAATGATGATGATGGTGATCTATTAGGTATGTGGATGGATATTGTGGCACTCTCGCACTCTGCTCCATAAACAGTAACATTAGTAATTGGGAATGTTAGGATGCACCAAACTGGTTAAATTTTAGGTACAACAAGGTGGTTAGCCTGCCAACCCAAGAACGCTGAAAAAATGCTGAATTCAGGCCGCTTTCGTTTGGTTATTTTCGAAATCCTTAGAGGGGATCGAGCAAAATAAACCCCTTCCAGGAAACCCTCCCACACCCACCTTTCTCAAAAAAGTAAGACAATCTCTTGCCCCCCCCCCCCCCTAACCTAATTACGTAAGCATTCATATTTTTCAAAATCTGTTTAAGGTTTTTATTCTTTTTATGAGCAAGTATATTGTTCGTATATATTATTTAACTTTCTGTATAATTTCAAATCTAAATAACAAAAAATTGCTATAAAAAATAACTTAAAAATATTGCTGATGTAATGCAAGTCCAGACCCCCCACCCTATGTCATTAAAAACAGGCAGACTGAAGACTACCTCACCCTCTTTTAATGCTTAGGTCTCGTACTTCAACGGTCCCAAGGAGGCCTACATCCAGCATTGGAATGCGGCTGAAATTATGACGTATGGTCAACAATTCTGTCTAACACTTAAGAGCAAGGCTCTTGTCGGTGTCACTATATGGAAAGAGAGGCACATAATGACGATTTTTGGCAGAGATAATGGAGTGAGTATAATAACTAATAAGTAAAACTTGGGTACCACCCATAACACTGAGACTGGTGGTGGCGTCGTAGGTCGGGTCGCTAGATTCCCTCTAAAATGGTTGAATTCAGCGATGGCTGATCCACGCGTCAACTCGTGAACGGGTGCCGCCAGTAGGAACTGGTCCGCTCGGCTCCGTTTTTTAAGACTACTCGAGTGTAACTTATTTCTGTAAATTGGATTTGGCACTCATTTGCAAGCTTTACATATTACCTATGTTGTGATACGAGTAATTTTTTTGTATTACCATCCAAATCAGCGCTCAGCCAAACGGATTTTGTATTGGATATATAAATTTTTATCGATTTTAATTAACTTTTTTTATAGAAAGTAGTTTAGTATCATGGACTGAATTCGCTCCAAAAATTTTGCCGGTGGATAAAAAGTTAGCCTGTATAGTGAAGCTTGTAGATATGACATACAAAATTTCTAAGAAGTATATTGCAACCGCTGTACACACCCTTATGCAGACTATACAGGACAACTCAGACACATTTAGCAAAACTCATTAAGAGTCCTTTGTTAATAACGTAGTGGCATCGAACAACACACGAAAATAACATAAAAGCGCTCGTTAGCAGGCATTAGTGTTGCCAGTAATAGTGATAAATTATTCGTCCCACTGATAAACATCAGTGGCGTGTAACTTGACAAACTAAATTCGATTATTTAATGTTTAATTACTTTTGCCCAACACAAAGTTGTCAATAATTTTATTGAATATTTTTTTTTTATATAAAGTGGAAGGGAGAAACCTGTAATAAATTGAACCACGGGCTATACTAGATCACTAAAGTATAATGACATTAAAATTACAGTCTTCTTCTTCTTCTTATTTAAGAGCTTAGTGGCTCTTGTCGGTGGAGTATGCGCCAAACTTCTCGGTTTAAAAATACAGTCAAAAAACCAAAAAACAATCTACGTTCACATGCAAATCGCCCGGGCGGCCGCACACTTTTGTATGAAAATGCCGAAATTCATTTTTGGTTTTTTGCTTTTATTTTTATTTCATTATACTATAATGATCTAGTATAGACCGTGGTTCGATTTATTACGGGTATGTCCCTTCCACGTTGTATAATTGCTACATTATGAGTTCTTCTCGGCTATGTGATCAGGCCTCGGACATTATTCCTAATAAAATCAAAGTAAGTCAGGACAAAATTGAATAACGAGTATATTCTGTATATACATATATACTCATCATCATTCATCATCATCCGAGCGTATTCCCGGTTGCATCCTCAGCAGTAACGCTTCAGAGTCCGGGGTCCGCTACTTAGACTAGGTGATTTGACGAGGTTACGTGCCATTCGAAGCACGGAATCATATTTCTTTTCGAATAATCTAGTGATTCAAGCCTGCAATATCCTAACCAGACTGGAAACATTTTTTTACAAAGTATATGTAGTGGGATTTGAACCCACGAACCTCGGATCACAAGCACTGAACCATGGAGGCAGTCATATATACATACATACATAAAAGTGGCCTTTGAGTCTTGCGGCCCTGGGCTCTGTCTGCTTGAGCCGCAAGACTCAAAGGCCACTTTTACCGTGATGGTGGGCGAGAAGGTGGAAAATGGTATCAAAATAGTGATGGGTTGCTAGCCGCATCGAATAATGACATGATTTGCATTTTGCCGATTCCCTCGATCGGTTTCTACGATCTAGGCGGGATATGAAACAGATGGTACATTCTAAGTAAGCAAAGCATGGAGGATATATGCTGTAGAATAAGCAAATTGAGACAAAGCAGGAAATTATAGTATATGAAGTAATATAAATACTGATATTTCAATAATTACTTACTGAAAATCCTTAACAGTATAATACATTTTAATTAGGGGATACATTAATTTTTCGGGGTCCAGTGCTACCCCCATTTGAAATAAATTATTTGAGAGGAAACGGAGATATCATTTAAAATTTTGTACCATTACGGATCTATATAACTGTTCAAAATGTTTTATGAAATACTCTTTACAGTTTAAAGTGAGAACGTGAAGCTTTTCTTCGAAAATTTGCCAAAAGTGGCCGTGTTTCGCAAATGTGTGTGTGGGATTTTCGCCCTTTCCCTCGATCGGCTGTTACGATCTGCGCGGGAAAGGAAGCAGGTGATACTTACATTCTAAGTTGTTTCTTTACTCCCAGACCAGCATGGAAGTCAACATTATTAGGGCATTGAAATAATGCCTTAAAACAATGTTGACACTCACCATACCCAAAACATTTCAGGCACGGCTGTCATCTTGGATAAATCGAAAGCCACACGACACGCTGTCGGCACTGTAGCCGACACCAGCGATGACACCGGTTGCCAGGCGACGGCCCGACAACAATCCCCAAATGTATTGAGTCATTTCGGACAAACGGACAACGCCGCAAAGCTATTTTTAAGTACGGCATGGAGGTATCACGTCGAGGTGTCGCGGGACCGATGAAGGTAATTTTTTTTTTTAATGATTTTTTTAATATTTTTACTGCGTCATTTGTGGAGTTTTACTACAAAATAGGGATGTGGACTTTTTACCTGTGTGGTTCCGGGTTAAAATAGGACCACTCCATCTCTTCGTATGGATGTCGTAAGAGGCGACTAAAGGACTAAGCACAAACATGTAGTGCTACAATTGCAATCCCACGGAGGGTTAACGTCAACGGTTGTAAAACTTTTCGCACAAATACATACCCAAAGAGGGTTGTCGTCAGGCAGGCGGCCGGTTGTAAAACTAAAGCTAAATCATTAAAAGCGTTCCGGCTATTTCTTCTCCATTTTACAAGGTCTTTGGCATCCTTGGGTGACCATTTGACATGCATATTATATTTCGAGAAGAAAAAGCGGGAAAGCGCACCCCGGGCTCCGAAGCAGCCAGCTGAGAATGCAACCGTGAATGCGCTTAGACGAAGAAGAAGGGATGTGGACTGGTCCGAAAATTGTATTTTATTTAGTCTGTTAGAATATCCAAATATAATGGACCTATATTTTTCAGTTTATCAAAGTGAAAATTCACAGAGATAAAGCGCGTCAAAGTTTTGGAGTGTGGGCAATTGACGTCACATTAAATGCGCGGATCTTTGTAATTATTTCCTAATCAGAAAAAGAAAAAAAAACGTGTACAATATTTTTTATATTTATTTTAAATTTAAATCCTAACTGTGTAATCTCATGACATGTCGGTATTGTATACGAGTTACAAAAAAAGGTAAGCAAAGTCCATTTAATCCAGTATATATCAAAATGCGGGCGTTGATGTATACTTTTTTGAAGCCTCAAATGTAACTGCCCGCTTTAATACGCGATACCACTGTTAACGTATATATGTCGTAGCAGATATACTTATTTAAATAGATATAGGTAGATAAACACTTATTATAATAAATATAAATCTAGTCTATATAGATAGGTGTTGAAATTAGGAATACTCATTTCGTTTCTAAGAAGAATAGGTATTTTCCATGGTCTTTTTGGTCAAATTATCAAACACAATGTTTTAATATTTTACTCGAACAAATGGCGAACTAAAAAAAATGGTTATAAAATGCGTGATTAGTTGATTTCGATCTGTTAATTAAGCAAGAGAATTTTTTTCATTTTCTTTGCACGAAATAGTATTATTTCCAATTGTTAGTATGGGCATAAAAATAAATCTATAACATCTGTTTTTTTTTGCTATGAGTAAGAAAATTTTAATTATAATTTATTTTAATAGTATATAAAATATACTTGTATTATATGTATAACATATTGATTTTTTTGAAAACTCTTTTGTTTTCGGCTATACGTATTCTGAAAGAGCGGATAAACGTAGACAAAACCAAGTAAGTGTATTAACAGCGGTGGTCACTTGAAGCCCAAAGAAAAATTGATAGTGGGCTGTATCATTGTTGAATTTGGTAATAGCTTTAGATACCTAGAATCTATTGTATAACCTCTCAAAAACAAACTCAGGAATAGATAAAGGCGAAAATCACGGCTAGTAACAAGTGCTTTTACGCTTTCAAAGGCATAAAAATTAATTCTCTCTGCAAAATCCAAGGAATGACATCTACAGAACTTATCTTGTTGTAAAGTATGCATGTTCAGACGAGACCTGGCCCAAAAAAATGAAAAGAAATCAGCACTTTTCGAAAGAAATGTCCTACGTTAAATCATTGGCCCTATATAAGAGAGCAATCCTACCGTCAACGAATGAATCACGAGCTTGATTATTTGATCTATCAAGAAACGATTGTAAGGTACAGCGGTTACAATGGACAGTACCCCTTGTAAGGCTAGACGATTGCTAGGCAGCAAAAATAATAAGTAGTTGGACACTACAAAAAAAGGCCTTAAAGACTCAGAAAGCGCTGGAAATATAGAGTAGAAGAAAACCGATGAATAATGGGAAAGTGCTTACACATCATGGAGAAGATAGGCCAGGAGCAAACCGAAATGGGGACGCTCAGCTTTAATGGAGTCGTTTAAGAGAGACTCTCTTTCTGAAGCTGAGACTCCATTAGTTGTCATTCCCCCAAGCTGTCGTTGTAGCTCTATTTTCTTTTTTAATTATAATCATAAATCGTCTAATACAAGTATACTTAATCATTATACATCATTTAATTCATATTGAATGTTTTTCGTTTATCGTATACATATGTCAATTGGCCGACACTGGTGTCACATTTTTCAAGTTGCCTTAGCGTGTGACGTAACTTGATGTCACTGTCATGTAATGATGATGGCCGAAATATTAATGCTACTTGTATTTACCAATCCAATTAGTGACAACGACCAGGGTGCTTGTTGCGAAAGCGAAAATATGCGTATACACGCCGGCAGGCTACTAAGATCCTCAAAATAGATGTTAAAAACTAGTTTCTGAATATTGAAGATTTTTACTGGACAGATATCCTCTACTTGTCAGTATTACATTCAGATCAGATCCTGATCGATTAAATTAATTACAAAGCTATAAAACTACAAAACTAAATATAACAATATCAACTACATAAAATAACACGATTTGTTTAACGAAATACAGATGAAATAGGATAAAAGTAAAGCGTACATTATATCGAAGCATAATATTGGCGTCTATGTGGTTCTAATAAGAAATTTCGAAACAAATTATTAGCTTTTGTTGGGAAGTAAAACCGATCATAAATTAGAAATCCGTTATCCACTCCTTGAACTTAAACAGAATTTAATAAGTTGGTAGGTAATTTAATAGAATTTCTGCCCTTGGGTTAGAGGGCGAAATTTTACGAAAGAATTTTGCAAGGGACCATTTAATTTTATTAAAAGACATTGTATGATGAATATGTAATGCGACCATTCGTTTTATTATACTAACTTACAAAGTAGCGCTGAGAATTGTAATTTTAGAGTTTTGACTTAGACAAATTTCTTTTTGGTAGAATGTTTAGTTTTAAAAATTAATGGCGGCCATCATAAAATGAGTTTGTCGTATGTTACACAGTAGTAAACCGAGTGTTAAAACGATTGTTTTGGTCCATTAGGATTCCAATTGGTATCAACATCTACTTACATAAATATTGATTTATACATCATCACAATGTCCGGAACAATATCTAAATTAAGGATCTAAATCAGATGTGAGGAGCGTAATTTAGACGCGCCCGTGGCGAAATTTTTCACCACATATTTTTAATTTAGATTTTTACTTACATATTTATATTTTTAAATCGATCTGTCAACTTTGACAAAAGAAATTTGCTCAACGCTATTGTGAAATTGGCAATCCTATCTATTTTGAAAGTCCGAAGTAAAATTATATAAAAGACAAGACTGCTCTTAAAATATTAACGTCTGATTTAAATAAAATACAAAGTGGGCCCAACGTCACGGACAGAGGTAATGGGGCGAACGAAAGTATATTCTTTCAAGTTTTGTCCTTACTGGGACGGCCGAGATAAAACTTTATATATTGTTCCTATATGGTGGAATATTGGAATCCATAACGCGTTTTGTACCCCAATATAGTTTAATGGTATGATGTGGTTACAGCGCTTGCAGGCTTACCTTATAATGTTATGCGGTAAATGGACTGGCAAAAAGGGCCTTCGATAGGGGGACAACTATGGATTGACATATTTCCTAAGAAACAGTATTTAATAAAGTACCATAATATAATAATGAGCTTCTGGTCACGACTCTATACTCTATTTGATTAGGTATTTAAATAAATATAAACAATCTTGACATGCCCTTTTATTGAAATATACACTTTACAAATGGGTAGTATTTAAACGCAAATCAAAATTACTGATTGCACAGCAAAATACTCAACTGAAAATATTACTAAACAAACTGCAATTTATATTTGTGGCGCAGTAAAATGGATAGAACTTTCCTAGCACTCGCCGGCCGCTGCCGCGGCACGCTCGCTTCGCTCGCTCGGCTCGTGCGTGTGTTGGTCGCAGTTCTAACATAACCTAACCTATAGGTTTGCCCTAACCTAATAAATTTGATGTGCAGTCAGTATTTATTTGCTGTGCAATCAGTACTTATGATAAGATTGTTGATTTATTTGATGTAAAAAAGTATATAAATGATGAGATTAAATTGATGGGTGATTATTTATTAGATGTGCAATTAATAATATCCCTTTACAAATTAATATCTATACACATTACAATACAAAATTATTAATTTGTAATTTACTAAGGTGTTGGTATATAAAGTGCATATTTTAATAAAAATACATGTCAAGACTGTTTACATTTATTAAAATACCTAATCAAATAGAGTATAGAGGTAGAGTCGTAACCTGAAGCTCATTATTATATTATTGTACTTTATTAAATACTGTTTCTTGACGATCTCCGTGGTGTAACGGTCAACACGCTAGTCCACCAATCCGGAGGTTCTGGGTTCGATCCCTAGCCAGGGCAAGTTGGAAAATGGGCTTTTTCAAATTGTCTTGGGTGTTTATCTAATTATATATATGTGTGATTTATTATAAAATATAGTATCGTTGAGTTAGTATCCCATAACTCAAGTTTAAATCTTACTTTGGAGCTAGCTCAATCAGTGTGATTTGTCCATATAGAAAAAAAAGAAAGAAAAAAGAAAGAAAGAAATCGATTCTCAGAACTAACAAGGAAGCATAATGTAGATAGAGCGTGACTCTAAACTGTACAACAATAAATTAATTTAGAAGTAGCAGATATAAGCCGTGTGGTGACGGTAGAGTAGAATACAATTTGTCACCTCCCCTTTCGTTTCCCACGGGTGTCGTAAGAGGCGACTAAAGAAGGTATTCGTAAGAAGGAATGGGCAGCAGACTTTATACCATTGACTGGGTTCCCGTTTGCCCAGCGTGGTGATTATGGGCAAATCCACGCTTAAATCGGAGAGGCCTTTAGCCCAGCAGTGGACTGTTATTGACTGATAAAGATAAGATAAGATAATGTTTATATTTTGAAGTATGTTTTATATTTCAGTTTTTATAAATGTTTGATAAAAACCTAATCTAAGAATAAAAATGAATAAAGAGAGAATAATAAATTAGAACTACACTAAGACTAAGAAGATGAGATAAAAAAAAGTTACATCAAATAATATAAAAATAGACCACCAAAATATCCAAGAGGCTGGCGGTATTTCCTCGTTGAATGGCTCAGCTCAGCCTCGGGCCAAATTTATAAAGTTAATTAACCGAATCAAACTCTTCAACATTTTACCTGGCTATATATTTTTTGACACTTCTAGTGTGTAAAAAATATCTGTGATATCGAACAAGGCAAAATTCTTGGAATTGTTTTCTTTTCTCTTTGTTCATTTTGGTAAATTTTTTTTAAACTTTTTTCCTTCAATATATTTATTAAGTACATGCTCATCTTATTATTCTGTTACCATAATATTGTAATGTTATTTGTTTATACTAAAATGTATTGGTCTAGCGGTTTGCCTCAATTTTACATGGGTAGATATTTGATACAAGTGTAAAACTTTCAGAAGATGTTTCTCATGTTCAGAAAAACAGCAACATATCCTTGGGAAGTTTTAATGATAATATAATTTGTAAATTTCCATAAGAACATTTAGGTATTTACTCAAAGATACTGAAATAGCTACAGAAGCAGTAAAATAAGGAAAAGCATTCAATTGAGATAAATAATATGTACATATTTGAAACGCAATGTAATAACCAACCATCGCTAATTCCTACTTTTAATAACGTTATAACGAGATTTTACCAAGTGAAATAATTTGTTTAGAACACAAAGAAACAAAACTAATCTGCTTACAAAGAAGCACAAATTAATTTTACTCTCCGTTTACTCCAAAATTATGCCACTTTACATAATTACCGTTTGTATATTTTTGCGCGTGAACACACATGAGAATGCTTTGAACGAAACAACTTCAATAGAAATAATATGTGCAGGGTAAAATAAAAGAAATCATAAAACGAATGAACATTTATTGCGTTTTATTATAATTTAAAATATAATAAGTTCCAGAAATACAAATAAAAATATTCAGACCATATAAATTGACTAAGCATGCACTATGAAAGCAAAATAAACAATGATCATGTGAGCGACGTAAATAGAATAGCCGTGTTGTAAACAATATTTTATCATGTAAACAGATCAAAGCAAATAGTCGAATTAACCTGAAATGAAAAAAAAATGTATTGATAAAAATAAATCTAATCAAAAAAAGTGACTTAAAAAGTTTTCGAAATGTTATTTAAAGTTTACTTACAATAACAGGAGGTGGATATTCAACTTTTGCTGAACGCAATATATCTACGAGATGAACCATATGGACAGATAAATTAGTCCCAGTTTAAACAAAACTTAAATGAAATTCTATTGAAGGGCGGGAGCGGACGCGTCGTACGTTACTCGCAGCGCGAAACGGCACAACGTTCTCGTTCGGCGGTTGGATCGCGACTAACGCTCGCGACGCGATACGCACGCGGGAGGTACGCACTCACGCAGGCTTGACAGCCAATAGCGTGCGTGCGCCGCGCGCACCCCCGCACCCCAGTCCCCGCCCCGCACCCTCCCGTCACCTCACAATCGATGCCCTATATTGCATTAATTATTTAGGAAACACGCAATAAGATAATGCGAGGTGGCAGATAAGGGACCCTTGTACGAAAGTTTAAATAAATCATCCCACATCCATACGGTTTTTAGTTCCGCGTGGATTGGAATGACCGCTAGCGTTTGTAGTATTATTATTATTTACATAATATATCTACACGTAGCGTCACACGTTGCTACGTTCTTCTCTTCTTCATCTCAGCTGTGCTGCTTCGGAGCCCGGGGTGCGCTTTCCCGCTTTTTCTTTATTGACATATAGCATGCATGTCAATGGTCACCCAAAGATGCCAAAGACCTTGCAGAATGGAGAAGAAATAGCCGGAAAAGTTTAAATGATTTGGCTATATGTAGTTTTACGAACGGCCGCCTGCCTGACGTCAACCCTCTTTGGGAATGTATTTGTGCAAAAAGTTTTACAATCAGCCGCCGCGCGACGTTAACCCCTTCTTGGGAATGCAATTGTAGCTCGAGATGTTTGTACTTAGTCCTTTAGTCGCCTCTTACGACATCCACAGAAATAGATGGAGTGGTCCTATTCTAACCCGGAACCACACGGGTACGTTATATGTCACTTTCTTTTATAACTTTACACAACAATTTTGCACGCCTCATAAGCGGAGCGTTGAGGTAGTGCTCTACTCTCGCCTCACAAAAATCAAGTGATTTTTCGAACTAAAAATGTCGGTATTTATTTCTTATCGTACTTGTAGAATAATATTTACACACAAATGTCAAGAAAAAACACTAGTTTCAACAGTCATGATATTTTTAAAGGACATTTTGTTCTTTAAAATAATAAAACAAGTGTTTAAGAAAATTATTTCGTGGACGTCCGTGTGTCGGTATGTATGGAAACTGGCGTGGTCACGATAACGCCCGAAAAACTTAACAAATCGAACCTTCTTTTTTTCATACGCTTAAGTATCAAAAGGAGCTTAAGGAAATCACGGTCTAATTAAAAGTAGTTTAATTATAATTAGCAATTAACTGAAATCCACCTATCGTTGGTATATCTAAATCTATATAAATAAGGTTCGTTGACATTGACAATTTTTATTTTTTTATTTTTTTACGGCGTTTAGCATCTGCCTTTGACCTGGATTTGTATGAAATATCGGACTATAACGACATAGTTTCTTGGAGTCAAATAGCGCTCTAATAGATTGATTACACCTAACGAATACAGCGAGTCAGTCAATGAGCTCTCGGCCGAGAGAGTCGCCGAGCCGAGTGGGTGTTCACACGTATTTACTACAATGGCGAGTCAGTTCACTTTTGATCACGCTCGTCTGCGATGGATCGCAAAAAATCGTTGATGTTCATCTCATTTACTATTGCAATTAGTGCTGCATTACGCTTGTCTTTGGTTTTGTCATCAGGTGATGAAAAATTCCACTAACATTCATGTATTTTATAACACTGAATAAATTTTATTGTTGTTTCCAAGCCCCATTTGTTATTAGCGGCCATTTAAATTGAGATTAGGATAATTTAAAAACACTCGGCCGAGGACACTGACTCACCACTGTACTCGTTAGGTGTAATCAACTCATAAATATTCGTTTTTCTGCATTAATTAATCCAAAATCACGTTCAAAGTGGATGTGATCAATGTACAAGTAACATTATTTTGTGACGTTTTCGCAAAGTCTTTGGCATCTTTGGGTAGCCATTGACATGTATATTATATTTGAAAAAGAAAAAGCGGAAAAGCGCACACCGGGCTTCGAAGCAGCACAGATGAGGATGCAACAGGTAAGGCGCTAAAAAGAAATAAAAGTACTGAACGCGAAGGAAGTTCAGCGAACGTTGGGAGTACTTAACCCACAGTCAGCAGGTATAAAATAAAGTACAATATTCTCTAAAAAGAGGTATTTTTTAGTTGCCTCGAGCAAGGAGCAAACCTGCGGGCAGCAAAGAGGTACAAGGTGGAGGTTCTAATGGGGAATGTAATTATTACCTTGTGTACAATAAACGAATTAATTTCATATGAGGACGCTACTGGACCCTAATCTTCACCTTAATGTAAAAAAAAGACAAAAATATCATCCGGCTAAAACTCTGTTATAGGATTGATAGTGTTTCGGTAAACAACATAAGTTATGCAGGCGATATAATATTGCTTTCTCCTTAACCCAACGGTTTGAGAAAACTACTTCAAGTTTGTGAGACTTACACTGTGCAGCATGGATTAAAATAGAAATAGAATAAAGTGGTGAGTTCAACATGAACTCAATTTTCCACTTAAACGCAATCTTGAAGAAACATCTACAACATCAACATACATAGGTACATACGAAGACTTTGATACGCAAATTGAGACCTTGATTAACAAATAAACAACGATCTTCAGGGCAAGCTAAATATAAAAGTGATAGTTAAAACAAGTAGGTAATTATAATATTAAAAAGCAAATATAAATAAATACATTTTTAAAATTTTTGATGTACCCAGTGTCACTCTGACCATAAAAACGAAAACGAACGCCTCTTAGATAAATCATATTCTTGTAGATTGTCCTACAAATCTCGTAGATATTTCTACAAGCCTCGTAGATATATTATATTCTTGTAGATTGTTTTACAAATCTCGTAGATATTTCTACAAGCCTCGTTGATAAATCATATTCTTGTAGATTGTCCTAAAAATCTCGTAGATATTTCTACAAGCCTCGTTGATAAATCATATTCTAGTAGATTGTCCTAAAAATCTCGTAGATATTTCTACAAGCCTCGTTGATAAATCACATTCTTGTAGATTGTTCTACAAATCTCGTAGATATTTCTACAAGCCTCGTTGATAAATCATAAATAAATAAATATAAATAAACATATAGGGACAAATCACACTGATTAAGCTAGCCCCAAAGTCATATTCTTGTAGATTGTCCTAAAAATCTCGTAGATATTTCTACAAGCCTCGTTGATAAATCATATTCTTGTAGATTGTCCTAAAAATCTCGTAGATATTTCTACAAGCCTCGTTGATAAATCACATTCTTGTAGATTGTTCTACAAATCTCGTAGATATTTCTACAAGCCTCGTAGATAAATCATATTCTTGTAGATTGTTCTACAAATCTCGTAGATATTTCTACAAGCCTCGTTGATAAATCACATTCTTGTAAATTGTTCTACAAATCTCGTAGATATTTCTACAAGCCTCGATGATAAATCACGTTCTTGTAGATTGTTCTACAAATCTCGTAGATATTTCTACAAGCCTCGTTGATAAATCACATTCTTGTAAATTGTTTTACAAATCTCGTAGATATTTCTACAAGCCTCGTTGATAAATCACGTTCTTGTAGATTGTTCTACAAATCTCGTAGATATTTCTACAAGCCTCGTAGATAAATCATATTCTTGTAGATTGTTCTAGGAATCTCGTAGATATTTCTACAAGCCTCGTTGATAAATCACATTCTTGTAAATTGTTCTACAAATCTCGTAGATATTTCTACAAGCCTCGTAGATAAATCATATTCTTGTAGATTGTTCTAGGAATCTCGTAGACAGTTCTTTAAACTTAACTCGTAATCACTAATATCGGAAGGGATTTTATTATTCTGGCAAGTGACATAAATACATAAAATAACAAGAATTCCTTCAGGCTGCCGACGAATAATTATTAATGTTTTTTTCAAAACAAAAAACCGACTTAAGGCGATACATAAAGTCCAGTGCTGCCCCCATTTGAAATAAATTATTTAAAAGGAAATGGAGATATCATTAATTTTTTTTTCTAGTTAGCCCTGGATAATGTCAAACTCTTTTATGAACTACTGTTTCGTGAAGCTATTCTTCGCAAATTTGCGAAAAACGGCCACTTAAGGCCATACCTGAATTTTCCGGGGTCCAGTGCTTCCCCTATTTAAAATAAATCATTTCAAAGAAAACGGAGACATCATTTAAAATTTTGTTACTACCAAGTCCTAGATGACCCTTCAAAGTATTTTATGAACTACATTTACAGTTTAAAGTGAGAATAACGTTCTCACTTTAAACTGTAAAATGTAGTTTTAATGTAGCTTTACTACGCACATTTGCGAAAAACGGCCACTTTTGGCAAATGTGCGTAGTAAAGCTTAACGTTCTTATTATAAACTGTAAACAGTAGTTTATAAAATACTTTGAATGGTTATCTAGGACTTGGTAGTAGCAAAATTTTAAATAATGTTTCCGTTTCCGTTTTCTTTGAAATTATTTATTTTAAATGGGGGCAGCACTGGACCCCGGAAAATTCAGGTATGGCCTTAAGGCAAATGTGCGAAGAAAACCTTCACGTTCTCACTTTAAACTGTAAACAGTAGTTCATAAAATAGTTTGAAGGATTATCTAGGACTTACTAGACCAAATTTTAAATGAAATCTTCGTTTTCTTTTAAATGGGGGCAGCACTGGACTTTATACATCACCTTAAACTTTTTACAGTTTGCTTTTAATATGTGTGCTGCCATCTCTGTGAGCAGCTGGTACTAATAATTTGTAAGCAGGTTTCTGCTTTTTACGTGCCCTCCAAAACGTTGTATGACGTTGGGTATGTGTTACGTTAGTAATTATATTATCTTTGCTACAAGCTAAAAAAGGTGACATGGCAACTAAAAGGAACGAATGAAAACTTGCGAACAATAGGATGGATTGTACTGAAACGACTGTCTTCGTCATCAAGATTCCAGTCTGCGGAGTTCCGTCATATGTGTCCACCTCCGTACGTGATGCGCCTTACAAACGACCTAATGCTGCATGAATCGTTGTTTTATTGCCTGAGTCGACCCAGTACTCAATGAAAATCTATTATTTTGCCTGAATGACTCCAAAGAGAAGACCTACGTAACACCAACAAGTTTATTTTCCAGACAAATTTAAAAAATCTGAGTTTTAACGTTCACTCTCAGTATTTTTTAAACGGCTGAACCGATTTCTATCAAACCTAGCTAAGAATCATCTCGACAGACAAAGCTTAAGTTAAAAAAAAAATTGACCATCACGATACCTACAGGGTAATTTTTGTTTTGTTTTTTGCAGCCTGGAAAAAAAATATACCATAATATACCCTATGTCCATTAGCAAAAAATAAATGATGATGGCGATTTCACCCAAGGAGATCACTATGAATTATGATGGGGCTCACCCTTGGCTCGCCATTTCTAAAACATTATAAAAAAGTTTTAATTTTAATGACTTGTCTGTACTCCAGCGCATCACCGCGAATCCGCGCTCCCTTGTGACATTGATTTAATAGATTATTCCCAAAGTGTTCGGAATGTACCTTCTTATTAGAATCTGACTTAAAACCTATCTTGTGTCTCTTTCCCTCTTATCTGCATTTAAAATTGCAAGGATGAGACCTCGTCAAAGTCAAAAGTAAAAATGTTACCTGTTCATTGTGGCATTGTCCAATGACATTGACTTATTTTTAGGTGACTTGACATTACACGTCCTGGTATAACGCGTACAAAAAATGTGACCACTACGTTTCAAAACCGACGACGTCAACAAAGAAGTTATCGCAGAATCTACTTACCTCCAATATATCTCATCATTTTCCTCATTATGGAACAGATTCATTAAATAAACAACTATTTACTTTAAGAAATTAGAAATGAACTACATGATTATACTTTCAATAGGAGATTACTTGTATGTATGTTGTAACTGCATCGAGTTAAATTGATTTCCTCTAATATCGACATAGAGTGGTCTGAAGCTGGAATGATCGAATAGTAATCAAATGGTTCCCGAATAAATCAGAATCGGAAACAGCACCGCCCAATATTATATTCATGAGTTGATCAAATGAAAAGGCATGCGATCGAGTTTGAACCCAAACTTAGTTAATTGGGATTCTGTAAATAATTTATGGTCAAATGTTTGAAATTGTGCTTTGAGTACATTTTAGCGATGTTCGGCTCATTTCGAGCGCATTTCTCATCATTTTAAATTACTACGATCGGTAGCAAGTGGAGATCCATAGTCTTTGCCTATCCCCATGGGAAACTGGCGTTAGAATACGTATGTATCGGTATCCACGAGTATTAGATTTGCGAGTGAGTGCATTCTGCATTTTTTAAATATTGTACTGTTACCTTTTTAGGGTTCCGTACCCAAAGGGTGCCAACAGGACCCTATTACTGGCACTTCACTGTCTCTTGAACCGTACTTTTATTTAACGTATAATAAATCCTTTTCTTTTCTCTTTCTTATTCTGACTAGACGGTATAGTAATTTTTGATCTTTAGGATTGTCTAAATCTCGATTGAGCTTTTCTTGACGGTTAGCTTTTGCAATTGCAATGGATTTCTTTACCTTTCTTTTTGCTTCATTATAAAGTTCTCTCTCGTTCTGTTCATACTGACTATCTCTAACATTTTGACATTCTTGTCAAAATGTTGGAGATAGAGAGATAGAGATAGTCAGTTACAAAACAAGAAGGACGCCTTCTTATTTTCTTTTTTTTTCTGTTCTTGTTTTGTAAAGCCTTTTGTACTTCTTCTTTCCACCGGGTTGTGGTTTCCTTATCAACTTTACTTTTTTTTCCTTTTGTTTCTCCTAGAATATCTAGCATATTATCACGGATGCTTTTTGTCATCTCTACCCATCAATTATTTCCTGAAATATCTAGGATCCTATTGTTAATTTCTATCATTTTGTCTACAAACCTATCTCGAAAATTTATTAAGTTTTGGTAATAATATATTTCTTTAAAATAAAGCAATATGAATAAAAGATTACAACCTGTTTCAGGTTGACTTTTTAGACACCAGCAAAATGTTTTGGACTAAGTTCAGTCCATAATACTGAACTACTTTCAATAAAAACAATTAAGTTAAACCAAATTCGCCTTCCTATACAAATCAGCGTGCAGCCGAACGGATATTGTATGGGAGGACGAAAAAGTTTTATTGATATTCAATACTTTTTTTTATACTGAACTTATTTCAAAAATTTTGCTGGTGGTGAAAAATCTCACCCTATATATAACAAAAGAGCATAAAAACTTCAGACAAGAGCCCGTTTAGTTATTGATAGCGCATTATGTGTTTATAAATTTTAATAAAGGCGCCCTCATAAAACGAAGGAAGCAAAAAAATGATACGCATTATTCAGAGAGTGGAGGCTTAATACAGTAACTGGGGTTCCTTAATATTGGTATAAGAAAAAGGGCGTAATTCAGGGCCTCTCTAATTTGGCAGGGTTCCACCCAGCTCCCTGCGATTTGATTGAGTTCAAGCTTTTGCATACAAGGTTTCGGTCCGCAATCAGCTGTTGGTACTTCATTCCGGTTTTGAGGTTTTGAATAGAATTAACGAATGATCATCGAACTCACCAGTTTGAAAGGCAATCCAAGTTTATAATTTTGCTACATAAAAAATAATAATATAATATAAATAAGCACAAATTACACTAATTGAGCCAGCCCCAAAGTGATTTTTATAAACTTGTATTATCGTATCAATCATCATCAACAGGTATGTTTTAGTCTCCACTGCAAGAGCACTGCAATGATACTATATTTTATAATAATAAATACACAGAGAGACACCCAAGACCCAGGACAATTTGAAAAAGGCCATGTTCCAACTTGCTCTGGCTGGGGATCGAACCCGAAACCTCCTGATTAGCGGACTAGCGTGTTGACCATTACGCCACGGAGGTCGTGATTATATACGTGAGAGTAGTATCAGGCGGTAGCCTAATGATATAACATTAACGGAAGCTTCAACAAGAGTCAGTGATGTTTTTAGGGTTCCGTACCCACAGGGTATCAACGGGATCCTATTTCTGAGACTCCGCTGTCTGTACGTCCGTCCGTCGTCTAGGGCTCTATCTCTTGAGCCGTAATAGCTAAAAAAAACCGATTATATATGTATTATGTGCCGCTATAACAACAAATACTATAAATATACAAGAAATGTGTATTTTTCCAGCGTTTTATAACATTGTACGAGTCCGATTCGCACTTGAACGATGTATTTCTTTTTCACAGGTTATTATTTCACTTGCAATATTCAAAGTGGAAGGGACATAAATCGTAGTTTAATTTATTACGGGTATAATGATCTAGTATACTTACTAGATAATTATAGTGAAATTAAAATAACATCCAAATAAAAAAAAGAAATTCAGCATTTCCATACAAAGGTGTGCAGCCGCCTGGGCGATTTGTATGGGAATGTCGAAATTTTTTATGTTTTTTGTCTGTTATTCTTATTGATTATACTTTAGTGACCTAGTATATATAGCCCGTGGTTCGATTTATTACGGGTATATCCCTTCCACGGTGTATGTAGGTATGTTTGTTAGGGTCAAATATTTTAATCGTATTTTGAAGCATCTATTCTTAAGTTATCCTTAAGAGTTAAAGATTTAAGACTTGATGATTATGATGTCATAGACTTGATCTGACGATGGAGTCAGGGGGTATCCATAGAAACTCAATTATAGAACGATTGGATACAGGCCGCTTTCCATCTTCATCGTTTTGGAAATTTTTGGTGGAGGCCTATGGCCTGTTGGATATATAGGCCTCCACCAAGGATTTCCAAAAGATGACGAACGGTGGACTTCCTGTGGCTGATATGATGATAAAAATCTATCGTGTCCAATGGGCTTATTTGATTTGTCTTGACAATAATTTTGGTCTTTTAACTTAGTCTAAATTCTTCATGAAAGGAAAAAAAATCGTTATTCGGGCTTCAATTAATACAAAACTATTTTCTATAAAAAATAATGACAAAATAAGAAAGTAAAAAACTAACTTACAAATTCAGTTATTTGAGCGCTGATTTATAAGGGAGGATATAATACTTTATCTACTGGCCTCGTTACTTGATTCAAACTTTTTTAGATTAATGATGCTCAAAGACTGCTGTAAAAAATGTTTAAAAACATTTACTAAAGAAATAAAAATGCATAATAACATAAAAATAAAATACTTTTTTTTAGTTTTATATTTTACTTTTTATAAATGTGTTATAATAGAATCTCACCTAAGATTTAAAATAAATAAATAGAATAATAATAACAAATATGACAATAATAAGTGATTATAAAATTTTAATTTTGAAAATGTTTACTAATGTTTGTAAACATTTCATAACAGCAGTGTGGGAGCACCAAAGCACTAATCTTCAAATGTAAGATACCTAATAACTTTTAATTAAAAATAGTGAAATCGAAGCCTTAGTAGAATTAGTATACTTAATATTGGTTTTTAAACTATCGCGCTTTGAACACATGATTTATATATATATATATATATATATATATATATATAAATAAGTATATAACGGGACTTAGCACGAACCTTTATTATTGTTTTGTCTAACGTTTCGAAAACGTTTTAGTATACTTAATTCCGAAAGCTCACATAGGCTTTGAGTCTATAACTCCTCCGTCTCATTGCGTTCAATGTAAACATTTCAACGATACGCAGTATACAGCTAAACGTCTCAGTCCTTTGATCGTGTTTACCTATCTGTAGGCCATTAAAACTTTTTTCTATCCTATAACTTTTTGCACTTTTTTCTATCACACAACTTTTAACAAGCTTCATGATTGACAGATTTTTTTCGTATAACGAGAGGCTGTCACAAGTTGGAAGTCCCTTGGTGGGTCTGACGTATTGCCAGTTCCGCTTACATACTCTTTGATAAATAACGCCTGAGTTACAACTTACAACACATAGTTTGACTAGTCTTTTGTTTTGTCTTTTTTTAGGGTTCCGTACCCGAAGGGTTCAAACGGGACCCTATTACTGAGACTCCGCTGTTTGTCCGTCTGTCCGTCTGTCTGTCCGTCTATCACAGGGCTCTATCTCTTGAACCGTAATAGCTAGACACCTGAAATTTTCACCGATTATGTATTACTGTGGCCGCTATAACAACAAATACTAATATAATAATAAAAAGTTGAAAATTAAAGGGACCCCCTTTAATTTTTAACTTTTTATTATTATATTAGTATTTGTTGTTATAGCGGCCACAGTAATACATAATCGGTGGCTGCTATAACAACAAATACTAATATAATAATAAAAAGTTGAAAATTAAAGGGGGTCCTCATACAAAAAACGTGTTTTTTTCAGCGTTTTTAACTCGATCTGTCACAGGGTTCTATCTCTTGAACCGTTATAGCTAGACACCTGAAATTTTCACCGATTATGTATTACTATGACCACAATAACAACAAATACTAAAAATAAAATAAAGTTAAAAATTAAAGGGGGTCGTCATACAAGAAACGTGTTTCTTCAGCGTTTTAAAACATTGTTCGGTGGTACGGAACCCTTCATGTACGAGTCCGACTCGCACTTGCCTGTTTATTTATTAAATCTTTTGTATATTTTTTTCGTTGTAAATACCGGTTATTCTTACATGAAATCAAGTATCGGAAGCCCGATCGCAATCTAGCATTCGTTTGAACATATCTTAGGATTGATTCTGGTCTTCCCTTTGGGTTGCGAAGATCAGACAGCAGTCGCTCTGTGTAAAAACCAATTCTCGTCAAATCACCTAGGTTAGATAGCGGGCCCCGGGCTCTGAAGCGTTACTGCTAAGGATGCAACCGGGAAAACGTTCGGATGATGATGAAGGTACATGATGCTACTTTAGGTTTGTAAGTTAGTGAAGTATAGTAGGTATACATTGCACTTTTTTTAAATCTTGTTCTTCTACATCTTAGCGTTTTCCTGGATGCATTCTTCGGAGCCTTGAGTTCGGAGTCTTTAAATTCAAAAGGTCCTTGATTTATTCATAGAATAAAAGATTGATGATATTGAGAAAAGAAATCTTTTAGCCCTCTACATATCGCTGAGTTTTATCGCCCGGTAGATAAATATGCATATAAGTTATCGGTATAGAATGTCCTTACTTATTGTATTTTATTACAGGCAGTGTATTTGTTTTATTTTATTAAAATATTACGAAGAATTTGTTTCAGTACAACATTACAAATGTTTTATCGAAACACATTTTTCGTAATATTTCGTAAAACGGTATTTATATCGTAATAATATCAGTCGACAAATGTATGTATATGAGCTTCTTTAGATATTATTATAGATAGATGAGCTTACATATTTTAAAATTCTAAACATTTTATTACTTTAGTGTAATACATAATTATCTATTAATTTAGTAATCGAAGTAAAATATAGGTACGTGCCGTAATGGTTAACACGCTAGTCAACCACTCCGAAGAATCTGTGTTCGATCCCCAGCCAGGGCAAGATGAAAAATGTCATTATAACTGTCCTGGGTCTTGTGTGCATGTTTAACTAAAATATATATTTATTATATAATTAAGTTATTATCGCATAAGGAGGTCAAAGTTTAAACTTACTTTGGGGCTAACCATTTGTCCTTATCTATAATTTATTTTATTTATTAAAAAAGAGCCTTCCTTAAAAAAGCAAAATACCAATTTCATTTCATACAAAGTTTTATAATCGTAGCACTAAAGATAATTAACAGCCAAGTTTAAATGGTGGTAGTATAAAACCGAGAATAACCAAAGAGCAACTATAAAATCTCATTACCAGATCGCTTTCCAGGAAAAAGAACTGTGTCAACAGAGAGAACTGCAGATCTCATAATAAAATGAAAAGTGGAGGCATTTGCTCTGCCATATATAAATAAGCTTAATGAGATTGAACCTGAATTAATTTCATTTCCACTAAGCTTGGACTTTGACGGGAATTCCGATAAATTTTTGTGCTCGCTTTACGTGTAATTTGGAAAGTAACTCTTGATAAGGAAAGGGTTTAATCACATTTAAGTATTGGGATTGAAACAAGATATCGCATTTTGACAATCTCGACAACTTGTTGGATTCAATTGTTGGGTTTAATGTTGATTGAATAGGGTTACAGGCGGATAATAACATGATTTTCCTCTGACCCAGTATTTCTTAAGGCGACGTGGGTTCACAATTTGCAATACTGTGCGTGGTTTTGAAAAATCACTGTAATTAAACTACTACAGTTTATTCCTCAAATTAACATAAAATTTTTAAGGGTGTTCTACAGACACCTACAATAGCCAAAACACGATTGAGCATTTTTGGCTCGATAGAAAAAAATAACAAACATACCTCTAAATTTGCCTGAATTTGCCTTTATAATACGTATTACTATTTTATACAATCACCTTTTTATATGAAAATTATACCAAAAAATGTACTATCTAAATATCTATCTGTTTTGGCTACAAAAAAAATTATGAGTATAATACAAAAAAAATAATAAATAAAACACTGCGAAATATCGTCGAGCACGGCTCCGGCCCTTTCTTCACTCTCGACGATTAGAGGTATGTTTGTGATTTTTTTCTATGGAGCCAAAAATGTTCAATCGTGTTTTAGCTATTGTAGATGTCTGTAGACAAACCTTGAGATTTTTATGTATTTTTTTTTAAGGAATAAACTAACTACATAGTTTAATAACAGTGAGTTTTCAAAAAGCACGCACAGGCACAGTATTGCAAGTTGTGAACCCACATCACCTTAAGATCTTCTAAGAGAGCGTACGCGTTTTAGTAATATGAGAATTCCTTATAGCAAAAAATTTTTTGAAATTTAATATAGATAATAGCTACCGAAATATTCTTGGTGTTGCAACTAGTGAGATTGTTGCGGCCTCTTTACTGAACAAACGTAATCATCACAAGGTGACACATGATAGCCAGAATTAATACCCTACCTCAAAAGGTTTGCTTCGTCCCTTTGAGATAGACGTATTCCACATTGAATATAATATCAAAAGGCTTGTTGGACGTTTATGAGGGAGCTGCGAAGACCAGTACATGTAACTACGTCAAAAATTTGTAGTTTCATGTGGTAGCAAAAAGTTTACAATTATTATTATTTCAGCCTCACATGTCCATATACAGAGCAAGGATTTTCTCTCTCTTCTCCACTTTCCTCTGTCTATAACGAAATACATCTGGCTTATGTTTTCGTATAAGCATCTTATATACTTGTGAGCTTTAATCCTGTAGAGACAACCGAAGACGCCAAGATTCAAAAGCGTAGTGATTTAATATGGCTGCTGCCCCACCGACGCTGACACCTTCCAATGACAGTGACAGTGGCAGTAACTAAGAGCAAGAAAGGATGTACTCTTACATCTCTGGGCAGTAAGCAAATGAAAGAAAGAATAAATTAATATGATACATAGAGTCCAGTGCTGCCCCCATTTGAAATAAATTATTTGAAAGGAAACGGAGATATCATTCAAAATTTTGTTCTAGTAAGCCCTAGATAACCCTTCATACTATTTTATGAACTACTGTTTACAGTTTAAAGTGAGAACGTTAAGCTTTAGTTTGCATTTTTGCGAAAAACGGCCTCTTTTGGCAATAGTGCAAATTAAAGCTTAACGTGAAGCCTTCAAGGCTTCAACACCCAAATAAACATAAGGATATAATAAGCATGAAAGATAACACAACATACAACATATATAAATAAACATTAAATTTAGGAATAGTTAAAAAATATTTTAAACACCCTTATAGCCAGATAAAAGGTAAAAGTGACTGGACCTTAATTCAACTTCCAGTCACTTTTAGTTGCTTTTGCTACGTGTGACGCTGAGTAAGACAAAATTGCCTTTCATGGCATAATATATGAACCTGGAGTGTCTCTACATTTTGACTCAACGTAAAGAGTAGTAATATTACAATTTCACTTGTCTACTTTCTAGGATTGCAGTTAAATAAAATTCACTTACTACGCCTTTGGAATGGAAAATAATAAAATAGGTAAGTAAGTAATACTTAATTGTACACCAAGAATAGGTATGATATTTATAAGTAATAGATATGTAACATGGTTTAAATCAGATACCTAACTTGTAATAGTGGGTAGTAGTGTTGGTGACGCAAGCCTAGTGCGTGTAGGAATATCAAATGGTGGCGAAATTCGGCGTGCGGAGTTGAACACGTGATGACTCAGATGGTAAGAGCATAGTCGTATTGAGACTAAGGTCGCGGATTCAAGTCTTGCTCACGTGGTATTTTTGTTAATTTGAGTACTTTAGTACTGCATCTTGAATGCCTATAAAAATAATAGATATGTATATTGCTTACTACGATAAGATATATCATGAATAGGTGTATATAACAACTAGTTTAGAGGTAACAGTAGGTATAAAAAAAACGTAAGTTAGTATCACTCTTTCGCGGCGTAGCTTTCCAGTAGTATTCGTTCTAAAACGTAGCTTTTGCACTTAAAATAATTTAAAAATAATGACCTTCAATAAGTGATATATTTATTCTGCATTGATAAAAAAAAATATTTTGACTTTTCTAAAAAGCAACAAATACATATCGAATTACATTTCTATGACAAAAAATTAAATAGAAATAAAACACGACAAAAACTGACTTTTTACTAAGCACTACGAGAAATCTAGTAGTAATGCATATTTTCCTAACCGCACTACACTTGGGCCAAGACCTTAATTGGTTTCATTTTCGAGTGAGCAGGTTCGGTCCGGCTCGACACGCTGGACTTCCGGCTGACACGACCCCGACTACAAACATAAATAGAACCCTAAGACATACGTCATAAAGTACATAATACCGTTTTTGTACTAGCTTGTAACATTTTTTAAATAAATTATATGAACTTGTTTACAGGCTTTCGGCAACAAATCGTTTGGTGATAAATTATTGTTATCGGAAGTTGTAAACGACGTAGGTATTTTATTTGAACGACCGATTACTAAACGGCTCGATGTTGTTAAATATTATTAGCTACACCGCTTGGTCTATTAAAACCTTCATATTTTTTGTTAGATGCAATGTTGGTCTCATAAACTTTATTTACTTTAACGGTTGATCTCATACAAATTACCAGAAAAGCTACGCCATGCATTAATAAGCATTAATGCTTATTAATGCATTAATGCTTATTAATGCAGTAATAATACTGCCAGTGAAGTTACATGTATGTTTAAATTATATGGATTTATTCGAGCAATCCTACTGCCCGGGGTGGTCCTTTTGTGATCCTATTCAATGCCTGTAATGTTCTGGACCCAAATTCGCAATAAACGTGGCTTGAACACAATATGTAGCAAACGAAGCCTTAGCTTTTTTAGGGTTCCGTACCCAAAGGGTGCAAATGGGACCCTATTACTGAGACTCCGCTGTCTGTCCGTCTGTCACAGGGCTCTATCTCTTGAACCGTAATAGCTAGAGAACTTAGAACTTTATAATGGCATTAACTAGATACTTGATTATGTATTACTATAGCCGCTATAACAACAAATACTAAAAATAAGATAAAGTTAAAAATTAAAGGGGGTCGTCATACAAAAAACGTGTTTCTTCAGCGTTTTAAAACATTGTACGGAGGTACGGAACCCTTCATGTACGACTCCGACTCGCACTTGCCCGTTTATTTTGTACACCGGGAGATACAGATATAACAAACTGTTAAACGTATGTACGAGTAGGTACTGTTAATACGAAAATAATTTCTGTTTGCAAAGGAATTTTACTGGACAGGACAGTACTGTCCATACAATTTTCGTTACATTGTTTGGTGCCGATCCGGTTACGTTGTTGCAGATTTAAAGCACCAAATATTCAACTGACGCGATACAATGGATGGAAAATCGCATTTTCTCACGTATAAATGCGGATTTTACGTATTTTATTTGTTTGCATAGAATGAAGTTAACTGGCGAACAGTATTAGTCAACTTTCTGCACTATTGTAATAGCAAACATATTTACATTTTAATAACTATACTCCATTTGGTTAGGTATTTATGTAAATGTTAATGTTACATGTATTTTTATTGAAAATTACATACACTTTACAAATTAATACCCTTACATATTACAAATAATTTATTTATGTAATTAATAATTTATAAAATAATTAATTTTTAATTTGCAAAGGTATTGATTTATAAAGTCTATATTTAAAAAGAGACATGTCAAGATTGTTTACATTTGTTTAAATACCTAACCAAATGGAGTATACAGAGTGAATGAAAATAGTAACAGTCTAATTTTATTATTACGTTTTTCGAAGCAAAGTCAAGCTTATTTGAGGATGTGACGTCACGTCACGATTAAGATTTTTGTAATGTTGGCTATTTCCGCCGTCAGTACTCTACTGTCACTCACTACGATTCTGTCACTGTCATCTACAGTTTGCTAGAGTTAAATTTTTGAGCGCAGGAGTCAGCGAAACACAAAATGTAGTTTTGAGTTTCGTTGACAACGTGCTATGCCACGAACAAGTCGCTGCTGCGTCTGGCGGTGCAATTGCAGGCGGGCCGCGATTTGCGTTATTGCGCGCGCAATAACGCAAGCAACGGGAGCAAATTTGCTGGCGACTAGGACTAGAAATGTAGTTATTCTGACGTAGCCCTGGGCAAAAATCATTAATAAAAAATACGCCACTGCTAAGTGGGGAAGTAGTAGGTAACATACATGCTCAAATAACGAAACTAAAAACAATTTATATTTTTTTTATTTATCGTATGTATACATTTTCTTGTTTTATTCGAATTTTTAGGGTTCCGTACAAAAAATAAAAAAACGGAACCCATATAGGATCAGCACTTAGTCTCGAACTAGACCGACTTTGTGGTCGAGAGCTAAGACACTAAATACTGTAAACCGCATTTTAAAAACCGCTCCGTCTGCGAAAAATAATATTCTTTCAACAAAACTTAGAAAAAATATATGAATGATTTTAAAAAAATCAACATGATGTAATTCAAAAATAGTCTCCTGCAATATATATAATTCGAATCAAACTGACATTGTAATCTCTCGTGACATTGACAGTTTAGAGATGACTTTTTTTCAGTGCAGGAATAGAAAAATTTTTTCTTCGATTGCTGTGTTGCGTCACTTCCGGTGTAATGTTTAAAATTGTATAAAAAAATCCTGATAACTCGTAGATTTTTTTTATTCAAATTGTCTTATTAAAATGATCTTTATTTTTGTTTAAAGGCATCTATAACACATTAATATATTTACTTGTCTTGTCAATTGTGCAAAATGTGGCGGATGGACTGTATATTAATAGAAAACTACTAAATGAGGCGAGATTATGATGAGAAATGAAAAGAAACCACTTTGTATGAGCCTTGTTTTCCTTTTCCAACGATATGTACAACCAAACTGACAAAGTCAATATAAAAACAAAATATATTTGTAAAAAAGGAAAATAACTATATATAAATCCAAAGAGTTCGTAACATCTAGGTAATGCGGCTACCAATCTATTACTATTTTGATTTATCTTTCCAAGTTCTTGCCCACCATCATGCAAAAATTTGTACTTGGGTTTTGCGGCCCTGACTCTGTCTACATAGAGCCATCGACCCACATTGCTCTGTTTGCCCCATTAGGGATAGCGACGTGATAGTTTATCAGTATTATTGCATCGCCCTTTCATGGTTGGATATTTTTCTTAGCTCCCAGATCAGTATTAAATAAATAAATAAAAGAAAATTAAATACGAGTAAATACGAGTATATAATATATGGACAAATCACACTGATTGAGCTAGCCCCAAAGTAAGTTTAAACTTGTGTTATGGGTACAAACTCAACGATACTATATTTAATAATATTTTTTTTATGTTATACGACGGCATACATACATATAAACACACACAATATAAAAAAAAAACTATACTAACCAAATACAAATAGTATAAAAGGCGTACTTACATTATGTAAATAGCATTTTTACCAGTCAATCTTTAGGATATATAGAAAATCTGTACACTATAGTTCATCACTGAATAGTTTCAAGCACAGAATTCGACAATTACTCTCTTAAACTATTAGTAGGTTGCTTAAGGTGAAGATACAGGCAAATGACCTTGAAGTGGCGCCCTTATTTGAAATAAATTGTTAACTCGTAAATATGGAGATAATTTCCATATTACTCTTCGTCATGCACTAGCTAGCCCTTTAAATTATTTTATAAACCACCGTTGAAAGTATTTACATTAGTCCGTCTAGCTTTAAAACTTGCCTCCGCCAAAAGTGGCCACGGCAAGTTTTAAAGCTAGACGGATCACCAATAATAGTTTTAACGGCAGTTCATAAAATAATTTAAAGGGCTATCTAGTGCATGACGTAGAGAAATATGGAAATTATCACCATATTTACGAGTTAACAATTTATTTCACACTTCAAGGCCATTTGCCTATATCTTCGCCTTAACATGGCTTCAAAATTAATTAATTCTCTTTATAATAGTCGTCAAACACATGTATCTGAATGTACTTTATATTTACATATCCTTAGCTTTACTTAGCTACTTTATTATAAAAATTATAAAATGGTTCCTTTAAAAAAAATAATGTTTAGCATGCTGTGCGCACAATTTTTTGTTTGGTTTTGCAAGTATATAGGTATAATTTATTTTGCAAAGTTGTATTGTAAGACTGTTTTATATGTCAACAAATAAAAAAAAAATCCTGGGTTAAAAATAAATTATGTTGTACTGTTAAGAGAATAGAACGTCACAAAATAATGTCACTTGTCATTAATCACATCCATTTTGAACGTGATTTTACATTTATTAATGCAGAAAATGGATAAAGAGCGCTATTTGTTCAGGCAAAGCCGAACATTTTCATAGTTACTTAATCAATTTTACAAACGCAGCACCTAGCTGCGACCTACTTTTTGTACAATGACATTGTGACAATCCATATAGCGTTTAATTTTTAGTGTAATAAAGACACTCGGCAGATTCGATCGTTTTTGATTTCTTACATAGTCTTAGCGACCGGGTTTGTCTGACAACATTGACATCCCATCTTGACAATCAATTAAATGTACGGAGCCTAAGCAGGGACCCGTACATTTTGGTCCTTCGAGCCGGATACTTGACTCCAAAAAACTATGACGTCACAGTTCGATATTTCATACAAATCTCAACACACAACAACAACAAAGTTAAGAAAAAAGTGTCTGATTCGACTTGTTGGAAACTAGCGGATTTTAAACAAATATATCAGTATTACCTATACTATCTACTAAACAGGTAAGTAACAAAAGTTATTCCCACCGAGAAAATAGTTGAGGCACGCATTACCGGCTCGCGGGAAGGGCGACGGATCAGTCCTAATCCTCACCACCTGCGTATAGTCACGTGCAGACAATTGCTTTCGCTTTTAGGCTTCAGGCAGTGTTTGCGATACGAATAGATTATCTTAGAGGTATTCTTGGCAAATGTGATGCGGTCAAATTTTAAGCCAGATTAACGAGTAGATACGTCTATTTGTGGTGCTAAAATCAGCCAATGCTAACATTAAGTAAGCACAAAAAGAGGCCCTAAATGAGTGTCCTTTTTAGGGTTCCGTACCTAAGGGGTGCAAAGTGTCTTTCCGTCTGTCCGTCCGTCTGTCACAGGGCTCTATCTCCTGAACCGTAATAGCTCTACACTTGAAATTTTAACCGATTATTTATTACTGTAACTATAACAATAAAAGTAAGATGAAGTTAAAAATAAAAGGATGTCGTCATACAAGAAACGTGATTGTATATTCGGGGAGTTCAAAAAGAAGTGAGATCCCGTCAGAAACAATGCTTGTTAAGTAATGTCAGGAATGCGCGAAATCGCAAAGCAGTTTTTTCTATTGTAAACTTTTACGGTAGAAAAGACTGCCTTGCAATTTTAATAGACTGGCATTCCTTAACAAGTATTGCTTTACTCTCATTTTCAAACGGCAAATAAAATTTAATATGCATATTCCATTCACTGTTTGCCATTTTTAGGGTTCCATACAAAAAATGAAAAAACAGAACCCTTATTCCTATAAGGAATACTCGTGCGTCTGTCTGTCCGTCCGTCTGTCACAGCCAATTTGCTCCGAATCTACTGGACCGAATCAGGTGGTTTTGGTAGAATGTTGTAATCCTATGACCCACACACATAATGTTCAAAGTAAATAATTTTTTTTTTAAATAAGGGTAATTTTCGGGGCACAAATTAGGAAATAAAAAAAAAAGTTTTGCAAACCTTACTGTATCATATATCAAATGAAAGAGCTCGTTATGAGGATCTTAAATATATTTTTGTTATTATTGTAAAATGAATAGTTTTGATTTTATTCATGAAAGAAGACGGAAAGTGACCATCCCCCCCCTGATCTCCGAAACGACTGAGCCTAAAATTTAGAAAAAAAAAAAAATATAGTAGAAACCTATAACAATTCAATCAATTGTACGGAACCCTCTCCACGCGAGTTTAACTCGCACTTGGCTGGTTTATTAAATATAGCTTCACCTACTGCCATAATGGTCCTCTACACAATTACAAAACTGTTTATCACACCAAATTTCATTACGGCATAAAATCAAATTGCATAGACTAATAAACAACACAGATCCATCGACGTAAGTAGTTACCATAATAATGAGCGGGCTATTGGCAATCTATATTCATAGCTTTAAAACTAACGTGTAGGCACGCTTGTCACGGCGCGCCTAAGCAATCAATTAGCACGGGCGTGGTTGTTACGGTATATGTTTGCCGGGCTTTCCCTCATTACTTACTGCCCATGCTCCTTGCAGGCTTTATTTATTCGCCCGCTTCTTATTGACACGGGTGTTAAAAATAGGTTTCCGTGGCACTACACTCGATTTAACCGCGACTTTTGCTCTTAAGACGAATTATGGGAATGGAGGTTGTGACGTTCCAAACTTGGAATTTGTGATTGGTTTGTTTGTCTTCAGAATTTAGTACTCGATTAAACTTATTGTTCTTTTCTAAAGTTATAATTCAACAGTATAAAATCAAATTAAAATCTAGTCGTTTTGTGATTTATAAGTATTAGGACAGTTTTTAAGATTTTATTTTTAGGATACGTGAATAGAATAGGTACCTACCTAAAAGCGAATCTCCTAGAAAAAATATTCAAAAGCTCAGGCACTTTTTTTTAAAGGTTTTTTTAATATTTGTAACACGTGTTTGTTACAGTAACTGAAAAAAAAAATTACGTACTTATCTATCTAAAAGAGATTATGATGAAGGTTTAACTAGAATTTTATATTCGGGGAGGTTTTAAAGTTGTTCCAAAAATTTTGATACTTTTTTTTACATACATAAATAGGATAAACTCAGGACTAAGTGAGAGCCATGATGTCACCACTGCATGATACGAATGTGTAGAACATTTAACTCGCATTAGATGTGTGGTAGCCTCATCTTGCAGCTGCAGCAAACATACATACTATCACGCCTGTTTCCCACAGGGGTAGGCAGAGACTATGAACCTCCACTTGCTACTATTCTGACAGACCTCTTTCGCTTCACCTACACTCATCAACCTCTTCATACATGCCCTTCGGTTACGGGTACTTCTTACCTCTCTCTTTTTTAGAACGTCTGCAATCTGATCGCAGAACGTTCGTCGAGATCGACCCTGTCGACTAATATTATATTATTAATATTTTTTATTTTTCTAATGTATGAAATCTTATTCCAATTGTAATAACTTTAAAACTATTAGGTACACTGAGGGATAAGACGTAAGAAATTTAGTGTAGTAAACAATATTTCGTATCACATAAAAATAAAAAAGTAGAAGACTTTCTACATGTTTAGCTATAAAATTATATACGTTTTGTATTTAAAAGATCGTTACATAAGTAGATATGAGCTAATTAGTATAAAAAGTTAAAATTTTGTTGAAAATAATATTTTTCCATACGTGAACAGCGCACAGTCCGGTGCAGCGGCTGCAATGAATAAATTTTCAAGATTAAGACATTAATTTCATTACTGAATGCGCTCTAAGGCATGAGTAGATGAATTCTCCAGCACTGGCATTAATCTATAAAACTATAATAAAACAGCCAAGTTTTAACTGGAAAGGCTCTCTGAACACAGTGGCACTCCGGGAGTGCCGACAGAAGTGAAAACTTAAACAAGGCGGTGTCGGTTACGGTAACAGTGTCGCGACTTCAATGGATTTTTCCCATCTCAAAAACTGAAAAACGCAAAATCCACATTAATTGTTTATTTGTATGACATATTATTTCCAGTTATTATAGTACAACTAAACGACTGAACCGATTGTGATAAAATTATGGGACTAATCTGAAAGGATATCTTTCAAACAAAAAAAAATCTTTCTAATTGGTTTATTAACGGCGAAGTTATTAAGTAACAAATATTTTAAAAGAAACCACCGAAATTGACAACTTCCTCCTTTTTAAACTTGGTTAAAAATTGTGTATTTAGAAAGTAATTCAGTATTACTAATTGTGCAAGGAGTTCCACTGATCTTTATCTAAAGCAGCTTGTTGCCATTCCTTTTTAGGGTTCCGTACCCAAAGGGTGCAAACGGAACCTTATTACTGAGACTCCGCTGTCTGTCCGTCTGTCACAGGGCTCTATCTTTTGAACCGTAATAGCTAGACACTTGAAATTTTCACCGAATATGTATTGCTGTGGCCGCTATAACAACAAATACTAAAAATAAAAAAAGTAAAAAATTAAAGGGGGTCGTCATACAAAAAACGTGTTTTTCAGCGTTTTTAACTAGATCTTTTTAATGTCATTAACTAGATAATTAAATTTTTCACCGATTATGTATTATTACTATGGCCACTATAACAACAAATACTAAAAATAAGATAAAGTTTAATATTAAAGGGGTCGTCATACAAGAAACTTGTTTCTTCAACGTTTTAAAACATTGTACGGTGGTACGGAACCCTTCATGTACGAGTCCGACTCGCACTTGCCCGTTTATTGAAGTTGTCGATGTCGTCTCGCCACCTCCTCCGTGGTCTACCTCTACGCCTGCGCCCTTCTGGCACCCAAAAGGTAGTCATCTGGTAGGAAGTCAGTCCATCTCTGAAGAATGTCCGCTATACCGTTTCCCTGAAGGACTTAGCAAACTCCATAGTTTAACCCTGGTAGCCGTAGACTGTCTAAAAAAACTACCATTGAGTATTTAGGATTCATGCAGTGCATTAACATGCCATACGACATGATGATCTTCTGGTTGCAAGCGACACTCAGTTAGGTAAGTAAAATTGGACGACTGAGCAAAAAGAGAGAAGTTTTCAGTGTCTACTTGACCTGTTTAGTTTAGGTCCGAGAGTCAAATCTTCTAAAGGCCTACTGAGATAGGAGATTGGGACCTTTTACGATTCCCTATTTCAGCAACCCCTTAACCGATCGCGGTTTCATGGTTCAGTGCGCTATTTTGTATCTTAATCATTTAACTTTAAAACAAACGCCTATCAACTTTATTCTCCTCCGGGGTTTCTCGCCTTGATGGAGGTGAATTGTCTGTATTTTGAGGAATATTTCTGGAGTTCATAATCAACTGATTTTCATTTAAGTTTTTAATTATATACTGAAATCGAAAGTCAGCTCTTTGAAGAAATAGCGTACTTTTAAGAATATTTTTAACTATAGCACAGAATTAATATAAGTATTAGCATACAGAACGGAAACTTGTAGCGTGCCTGGTAATATGGCGTCTCCACACCTATCCCTCGGCGGCGTTTGATGGCTTTGAACACTGAAACTCACACATTGACGTGCGCATGGTGCACGGATGTATAGTTTCGTTTGTAGTAGTAGTAAACATAATTAATACTCCACTGGTATGAAGCGCCACCTGTGACTATAGATAAAAATATTCTCAAAAGTACATTTCTTTGGGGCATTACTTAAGAAAAAGACTATTCAAAGCGCTGACTTTCGCTTTCAGTACATAATTGAAAACTTGAATGCAAATCAGTTGATTACGAACCCCAGCAATATTCCTCCATAAAAACACGCAATTCACCTCCATCAAAGCGAGAACAAAGTTGAAAGGCGTTTGTTTTAAAGTTAAATGATTAAGATTTTTGTGAGGCGCGCCAAATGATGCCGAAATTCAGTGAACTTATTAAGGATTCTAATTGCTTGAATAATTAGTACCTCACTTGCAGGGTTACAGCGTTTTTTCGGCTCCGCGTAATTTTGATGGGCACTTTGAGCATAATAAACCGACACACGGAAAACATGGTGAGAAAAAAATGCCCTATTTATTCAGTCAAATTCAGTCACCTGAAAATTCTTTACTGCCAATCGTATGGATTGTTTTAGGGACTCCCTATTATCATGACGTTTAGAGCAAGCCGTACTCTCTAAAACTGACCATAAGTCATAATCCAGCGGATTAAGATCGGGACTAGACGACGGCCAGTCTTCAGCTCTGATGAAGTCGGAAACGTTCGATACCAACCAAGACTGCGTGGACCGAGCTTTGTGACCCGGTGCCGAGTCTTGCTGGAAGGACCATCCTATATTTATGACTTGAAAAATTTAAACCTTTACTTGTGATTGTACAGAAAATGTTAAGAAGAGGGATGTGGAGTGGGTCCAAAAATTTGTATTTTATTAAGTTCGTTAATTAGATTATCCAAAGATAATAGACCCATATTATTCGGTTTATTAGAGTAGTCAAAATTCACAAAGATAACGTCGAAGTTTCGTAGTGGGGGTGATTGACGTCACCGTCAAGTAAAAATCGTGTGTTGAAGTGTTAAAACCTTTTTTATTGTTATGTTTTTTTACGGAGAAAAGTATTTTTTGTATGACAAGTCTGTGTCAAGCGTCAAGTAAATAAAAAGGACTAAGAGTGCAAAAATGTATTTATTTTAATAAGTTAAGCTAATAAGAAAATAAAGAAATAATACAGTCCATAAAAAGCTATACGAGCTCGTTCATCGTGATTGATCGTTAATTCACGCGGAATTATAATGCGCTGTGTCTTGGATTTTTTTTCTAAACAGAAAAAATAATAAATACGTATACAATATGTTTTATTAACCTACCTGTTGAGCAAACATTTTTTTAGTCCACACCCGCATTGCTGGTAAAATTTAACTATTATATTATATGTATTAAATAATATTACGTACCGTAATCTAATTTATATTGAATAAATACATACAAGCGTCTAGACAATCATACTGCATATTAATTTAGATATTGTTCCGACCTTTGTAATGCTGTATAAATCAGCAATTAAAACCTTTACTTTAATCGGATTTCAATTAATCTAATATGAATTAAGTTGATTACCACATTCTAAATCATCACCATTATCGTCCGAGCTTATTCCTGGTTGCATCCACGGTAAAGTATTTAATTACGTATCCCCTATACAAATATTTCTGATTTATAATAGCTATATGTTCTCAGTTTGTGCCATGTGGTTTGGTTACCGGCCTATAATAGGAAAACTCTATCTCTTCCTGAGGATGTATTAAGAGGTGAGTAAAGGAACAAGCACAAACATCTTGTGCCAAATCTACATTCCCAAAGAGGGTTGATGTCAGGCAGGCGCCGGTCGTAAAAGTGTAGCCAAATCGTTTAAACTGTTCCGGCTGATTTTTCTCCACTTCACTTTTACTTCGCAAGGTCTTTGGCATCCTTGGGTAACCATTGACATACATATTATATTTGGAGAAGAAAAAGCGGGAAAGTGCACCCATAGCTCCGAAACATTACAGCTAAGGATGCAACCGAGAATGCGCCAAAATAAAGAAGTTCTCAGTTTACGAAGACATTACAGGAAGGTTTTATGGACGTAAGTTCACGCTCCGATAGTCGTATTTGCCAGTAAGATAATTCCAAAACCTTGGTTAGACCGAATTCTATCTGGGCATCTTGTATACATCGTGTTAATGAAAGAACGCAAAATTTCTCAGATGATACCTCAGCCCATGTAACTGAACAACTTTTGTTCAACAACTTAAAAAAAAAATTGAATTTTCACACTAACTGATCAGCTGATCGAGTCAATTTGTATGAAAATCCGATTTTTTTTTTTGGATTTTGTGAAAATTTATTGAACAAAAGTTATTCAGTTACTTACATGGGCTGAGGTATCTAAGAGGTTTTGCGTTCTTTCATTAACACGTTGTATATGTAGGTAGTAGAACAGACATTTCCTGTGAGGAGAGTCAGACGTAGTACTAAAGTTGAAACTGCTAGGGTTGTATACTTAAGGTGAAGATATAGGCAAATGATTTGAAGTGGCGCCCTCATTTAAAATAAATTGTTAACTCGTAAATATGGAGATAATTTCCATATTACTCTTCGTCATGCACTAGATAGCCCTTTAAATTATTTTATAATCCACCGTTGAAAGTATTTACATTAGTCCGTCTAGCTTTAAAACTTGCCTCCGCCAAAAGTGGCCACGGCAAGTTTTAAAGCTAGACGGATCACCAATAATAGTTTTAACGGCAGTTCATAAAATAATTTAAAGGGCTATCTAGTGCATGAGGTAGAGCAATATGAAAATTATCACCATATTTACGAGTTAACAATTTATTTCACACTTCAAGGCCATTTGCCTATATCTTCGCCTTAAGTTATTTCCATAACTTTATTTACTGAAAATACTAATCGGTGGTAAAACTTATCGTGACATTCGTAAGTCGTGACGTAGTATTGGGTCATCGCGGGAAGAGAATACCTTGTTTTATTATAGCATACTTTACCAGACTGTACCAACTATTTCATTTACTATAAAGTTTGTTTCCATTCAATAAGCTTAGTTGGTCCAGTTCGCAATAATCTAGAGCTCCCCCTAAGCAGGAATTTTCATTATTTCTGCAAGGACATGAAAAGACAAGTAAATAGCGACTAGGTGACGACTTGAGAACAAGCATTTGCAATTGAATGTCTTAGTATTTTACCGATCCTCTTGGCTTTGAAACTTTAGCTTTATATTTACAAAGTAGTAGATATATTTGTATTTATCTTTATATGTATTTATTATAAAATATAGTATCGTTGAGTTAGTATTCCATAACATAAGTTTAAACTTACTTAGGGCCTAGATCAATCAGTGCGATTTGATCCTATATATTTATATTTATTTATATATTATTTATTTTATTTTTTAAGTACGCAGAAAAGTACGCCTTTTATGACATCTACAGGAAGAGAAGTAGTAGTCCTATGCCACAAGGCACTCATTGTTCTTTTACCAAAACCAAGTTCACTAAGTAATAAATTATAATTTATTTATTTATTATAAGTAGAGAAAAAAGAGACGGCCAAGACGCTACCAACGATATCTCATTTGTCAATATAGCATGGATATTCTGAATTTGTGCCAAATAGATATTATACTTTTAGTAGCTTCTAAATAAATATTAACGGTGCATGAAAATACATGAATTTAACCATTTCTTTTTAACAAGCCCTTCTCCCATTGCAGCACCCGTCAAGGTCCTTAATTGAAACTGTTTGATAATTAAAGACCTGTATGTAATACATTAAGGAAGAAATAAATGATTGAGTATTGAGTATTGAGTGCCGGCAAGACTAGTTAGGTTTGTAAACACACATTTAGCAAATATGTAATTGTAATACATAGTCACAAAAAATACTACTAGAAACTACACGGTGTAAATATACCTACGACAAACATATACTTAGGTCTATATACCAAGTCTATGTCAAACTTTTCCAACGCTGAATTAAATAAAAATTACTTCATTATCAATTTAGTATTGAATTTTGTGTCTCACATGCTTTGGGGAAACTGTAAAATCTATATAGATTTTTTGAATAAATAAATAAACTTGTTTACAATTACAAAAATATTTAAAAAGACTGGCTACTTCTGCATAAAAACACAGCTTAAATAGTTTCTTAAAAAATACTATCAAATTATAAAAGTAAACCACGCCATAAGGTGCCTTCTGAACGGCATAACGTGCTTTCTGTTACTAATAATGCGTACGGCCCGCCCGCCGAGCCACTTCGATTGGCCAAACTAAAATCCCAGCGGATTTTAGTTTGGCCAATCGTAGCGGCTCGGCGGTTTGTTAGTGTCATGTTAAAACAAAAATAAATTGTACAAATTGTAACGGAATAAATCATGATATCAGGTACCTCACGAAAATACAAGCTGGTAAAAAAATATTCTGCATTTGTCAGGAATTCATTTGACAAAATGTGTGTGTGTATTACTGAGTGTTACGGATGTATCGGAAGTAGGGCTGTCACTGACAGATTTAAGTTGCGGGAGTAAGAAAAGTCAGATATTGTGCTTTAAAATAAATTAATATATATTTATAAAAAAGAAATCTCATAAAAGTACTGATTTTTCAAGCTAACAGTTTAGCTTTAAAGAGAGATAGTAATAGTAGAGAGAGGGGTAATGGTGTATAGGAAAGGTACCCTATTATTATTTTCTGCATTTGATTTGATACTAGCTAAAAGTTAGTAAGTAAGCAGATTTACCAGATTCTCTTTATTTAAATATGAATATGATATACAAAAACGTTATTATATAAAAATAAGTGTCATAATTATACTTTTCTGCACGAGTTAATTATAAAACGCGAAACAAAAAATAAACAAGATATATATCTCACGTTGATTTTTGTTCGCAAAAGTATATTATACAAAAAACAGACTTCTTCATTAGTTCAAATTCACCAAAACTCACTTTCTAATTGCAAATGCTTGATTTATTGACAACAACATCAAAATCACTATATATGGCAGTGCATAGAATATTTAAGGATTTCCCTCGATTTCTCGATTCAATCATCAGACCTTCACTTTCAAATAAGAAAATAATTTCAAAATCGGTAAAAAAACGAAGAAGTTATTGAGGAACATATACATGAAAACATTTTAATTCGAATTGAGAAGCTCCTCTTTTTTTAAGGAAACTTAAAAATGCTCAATAAAAATGAAATTGAAATTAAAGTAGAGCATGAAATGTAGCGTCATTTCCACGAGGCAAGCGAAGCTGACGGCTACCGCAATACAGACCGTCGTCAACCCTAACCAACTGAGACATATTTCTCTCACATATGCTAACAAGTGTTTTATGTAAATACTTAGGTGGAACGAAAATAATAATTATATCGATATTTTTTTTTATACATAGACCAACAAAAATACTGGTAGTTCGTCCCGAATTGTGATGTTACAAAAACCATGATTCAAATATTTTCTTTATTAGGTAGATAGGTACTTTGATTTTTTTATAAAAAATCGTTCGAGTGATTTTTGTTGCGTGATACAAGTATTCTCAAAAATGGTAATGTAATTTTTAAATGACTGACGCTAAGAATCAAAAATCAAAAAAAGATATAGGTTGGGAAAGCTACATCCTTTCTTGCTCTTTGGTCTTAGCGCTGCGAAAGTAGATCACAGACAGATATGTCATCTTGACATTTGACATTTCCTTTTTTTAATTTTAAATTGTGGCATAGTCAATTACTAGTTTATTTTCTAGAAAATTATAACTAAATGAAATGAAAATATACCGAAAACAAAAACACATGAGTAGATAAAAATATTTAGAACATAAAATAAACTACGCTTAAAGAGACGTGTCAACCCCAAGAGCTCAGCTTCAATCTCGTCCGTTGTTTGTCGAACGCTCGTAGCAGGCGTGTGTGAGACACGTTCTCGATATCCGTACAATACTCCGTGTGTCTACAAGTTTATAGTATACGAGTATTTATTGCTTTAATAATTAATCTTTAGGGATCTGCTTACGGTGAAAGTATTGTCCTTGGTGAAACAGAAAACACCACCAAGGGGCAATTTATTTATTTAATTCAAAGTTATTTGTAAGTTTTCAAATTAACATAAATTCAATTAAATAAATATATATATACATATACGGATAAATCACACAGATTGTGCTAGTCCCAAAGTAAGCACTGTGGTACGGGATACTAACTCAACTATACTATATTTTGTAACATATAAATACATAGATAAATATCCAAAACCCAAGACCATTTCAAAAAGTCCTTTTTTTCCAACTTGCCCTGGCTGGGTATTGAACCCAGAACCTCCGGAGTGGTGGCATAAATAATCGTCTAGGTATGTTTCGAAGGTCCTATAGTTTTAGTTGTTTATAACTTCTGAAAAAGATTATATTCCATCTTGACCTGACCGGGGATCGAACCTGGGATCTCCGGCGTGACAGCCTGGTATGTTTACCACTAGGCCACAGAGGTCGTCAATGAATTTAAGGATCACGGAACCTAAAAGCACATTAGCTGGGTAACATTAACTTTTAAATTGAAATAAAAATTAAAATAGTAACAAAACAGGATTGCAGTATGGAGTAGGTATATTTGAAAGCTTTATATCACGCTTATTTTCTGCTTGATTTTAAACAGTTTTATTGCATGGAGTCCTTACTCAATAGTATTTTAGCCCACAAGATACATTTGTTTATTTTTCAAATAAGAATTTAATATTTGATATCGCCTGCCTGCCTTATTTGGAAAGCTTGTAAAAGAAAAAAAAACAATATTTTTGCAAACGTCAAATATTTATGTATTTTGCCATAAGGTTAAAGAAAAATATGAAATTTAATTAGTTCTAATTAGTGTTTTTTACAGATTCAACTCAAAAATTTGCACACTGTACGAGTATAATGCTTCAAGTTTTTTTTCACAGATAAATATAAAAAGCCTACTAAGTACTAAAAGTAGTGATTTAGTCCCCCATACACGTAAATATCAGCACTTTTACGGTTCATGTTCCAAACAAGGTCGGTGCGCAGTCATCCGAATGTAATCCACTGTAATTACTGAAAGACTGTACTCATCTCAAGTTTGCTAATAAAGAGGATGCTTAAGTTGCGAAGCTGAGAATAAGGAGGCGTGTACAATATCCTCGCCTCAGTACCTTGAGATTCTTACCTAGCACATTTGTGTATATTGAAAGACATTAAGGTATATTTAGAATTTTTCAAAGTAAACTTAACAACAAGGTCAGTTCATGATACTCATTTCACAAATATAGAGCGATATGCGAAATAAAACCACCGGATTGTACAATATACTTGTACACATGGTATAATCACCCGGTCTTTTTTAGTCTCCACTCCAGGAGCACGACCCTCTCTATAATACCAGAGCCATACTTGGCTAGAGTAGCAAGAGGATTTGGCCTACACCTCCACGCTGACCAGACGGTTGGAGAGGTCTCAGGGATGTATAAAAGCTATGTTTAGCTTTTGTTTCCTAAGTCGCCTTCCACGTCATCTATGGGAAGGGTTGGAGTGGTCCTATTCTACTGTACCGAGAACCATACGGCAGTACAGTAAACAAGGTGTTGTCTCCTCTTATCGATTCTCTTCTCGTAATAGCCAGAGACTGCGTCCCGAATGTCACGAAAAATGTTACCACTGACTGTTCTTTTCAGTAAATTAAATTAAAGATTCATCTGTTTATTTTGTAATAAATTTTTATATTCAATTATTAGTTCATGGTTGGTTAATTAAGTTAAAAAATGCACTTTGCTCGGGTAATTCAATCACATACCATGGCAAGACTCCTAAATGATGACGTATCATTGGGCCAATCACGTAACCAGCTGTCACGGGAAGAGAATACCTTGTTTTATATAGCATTACTTGTTTTTATTTAGCATTACTTTGCTCTCTCTTTGCATAAGTAATTCGAGAGCCAAATGTTGCAAACTATAGATTGATTAATTGACGACCTGACGACCAGGGCAAGTTGGAAAATGGCCTTTTTCAAATTGTCCTGGGTCTTGGGTGTTTATCTATATATGTATTTATCATAAAATATAGTATCGTTAAGTTAGTATTCCATAACACAAGTTTAGAAATTACTTTGGGGCTAGCTTAATCAGTGTGATTTGTCCCTATATATTTATTTATTTATTTTATTTATTTATTATGATTATTTAGGGTTATCGAATATCCGTCTAATTGGCAGCAACATACCTTACACACCACCATTTGATTGAACTAATATACCTAATTGAAGCTTCGTCGGGTTTCAATATCTCGTTGCAATATCAGCTAAACATGTTTTGAAGTCTGTGTAGTGTCTAATTTAATTTAATTTAATTAATTTTAATTTAATTTGAGAAGAAAAAAATATTTGAAATTATATTACAAATTCTTAATATCTATAATTATTTAAATAAATTGGTATATATGGACAAATCACACTGATTTAGCTAGCCCCAAAGTAAGTTTAAACTTGTAATAAGAGATACTAACCCAACGATATAATATATATATATATTTAAATAGACTGTAAGAAGTGTGTTCACTTCTTAAAAAAGTAAAATCAGTAACGTAAAGTAAAGGCAAACTTTGGAAATTGATCCGCCATGGACAACCAGAAAATAAGGAGTATATTTGTCTATTTTTACAGAAGTTCACATTTAATCAGAAATACATAGTTTACAATCTTGCTAATACGTCTAGAAACAAAACTGAAATTAGGCATAACTAATTGCAAAACTCGTGTTATTACAAAAAATCTGACGGTAATATTTATTACACAGTAATTTGCTTGGTAAAATACAGGCAATAATTTTTAAAATAAACTGAGATGGTAATAAGGTATGGCCCTGATGGTAAGTGGTCATCATACCCCATGTATATGAAATCTTCACACCCTTAAATCAAGAGTAAGCTATAATAGAAGTTATCATTACGGTAAAGAGAAATATGATCTTTGCTGGCAATGAAAACAAAATTATGGGTTCCCTCTGGTCGGTAGTCACAACTTTGTGCAAAAGACGTTTATGATTGTAAATAATTTCATATCTAGTTCCAGCAAAGGTAGCAAAGAGCGAACGCGACTTCATAAATTTCAATTTGCAAAAATGGTACAATTTAAAAACAGACGCGATGATTCATTTTCAAGTTTATATAAATATTCCGTTAAATAGACATAATGATAAGTTGTATAGGTATATAATTGTTTACATATTTAGTAACTGCCACTATGTACATAATATAATAATAAATAAATTTATTACATACAAAAAAGTGCAGGTTTAAACAAAATGCTTCTCTATATAGAGATTTTCCCGTAGTCGGGTTTTGGTTTTTTAACAATTACTTACATGTATATTTTTATTTAACAACCCATCACATTTCTTTAATGACACACTGTAAAAGATAGTGATAGTATATCTGTCTACAGAAAATTGAATCCTATTAATTGTCAAAACACAGAACATACTCTGCAGCATTAATGGAGCCTCGGCCTTTAACTTTATATTTTTCTTAATTTTGTTTTCGAAACATAACATTATTTTTACCAAACCTTTGGTTAAAAAGTTAATAATAAGATTCTTCCAAATTGAAAACATATAATGAAAAATCCGCCACGAGTGGGACTCACACCCACGATTCACGTTAACGCCGTAAGTGCACTACCAATTGTGCTATCGTGACTTCGAATCACCCCGACAAATATTCGCATCACATAGTACCCGCATTTAAAGCATGCGTACGTCACGATAGCACAATTTGTAGTGCACTCACGGCGTTAACGTGAGGGTCGTGGGTTCGAGTCCCACTCGAGGCGGATTTTTTCATCACATATTTTCAGTTTCGATTTTCCGAGCATTGTACCTAATGCTATTAAAAAATAATAAGATTCTTCTTCTCCATTCTTTTCTAGGCCTCTTTTTGCAATTTTCGTGAAAAAACATATTATAAAATACTCTGTAGATAGAAACTAAGATTTATAAAACTCTACGTCTGTTCACTTAGACCATAAAACACGTCAGCAAGGCATTTTGACAGCGGACCCTAATCCGAACCGCTCCGCGGGGCGTCACACTGCATTTGACATTTTTCAATTATAACCATTCACGGTGTAACACTTTAGCAGAACTACGCATTATTTTAGATTATGCTGTCGTTTTTGTTTAGAACACGGGGAATAAAACTTCGTTATTCCGATACGAAAAAAACGATTACGTGTGTATTTTTTCAGTACGATGTTGGGTAAGTATAACTTTATTCCATGACGGTTAGCAATTGAAAAAAAACTGAGTATACCTAAATACATATTTACTTACTCTTGTGTCGCAGATGTTTACAGGAATAGGGGTGTGGGTGTATTTGGGATATATACATAAAAAGAAAGTGGCCGAAAACACTTTCAGTCTATATATTCTAAAACGGAACTGCCATAGGGTAAAGTTAAGGGTAAGGGCTCGCTGTAGTTAAATGCAGGCAACCACATTCAACGCTGCCTAAATCTACCCAGAAGCTAGGAAGCACAGCTAAGCCATTTCGCATAGACCTTACACTACACTTATTTGCGGGAGACTGTGCTGGTTCAATGTGAGCTAGGCCATTAGGGTATTGGACTACATTTTAAATAAACCATAATTTGTTGTCATCCTATCAGCTAGGGTATAGAAACATATTTCACTTAATTATTATATAAATAATACGTGGTTTTTGCGAAATATAGAAATGAAATTACAATATATATATTTTTTATCTATGCCGAAAACGCCCTGTGAATAGTGTCTTTTTCGATGACGTCACACAATAGTAAACGAGGTATTTTTTTGTATGCGCGTATTACCTGTGTCACCTATGTGTGACGTCATCTGACAAATAACCGCCGCCATGACATAAATCAGCGACTAAGCTGAAAGAAACCCAGTTCAGTATAGGCTCCTACCGAGCCTCATGGGCTTTTGGTTAAAGGATACTAACGATACTATATTTGATAGTAAATAAATATTTAGAATACACCATTTTCCAACTGGTTCTGGCTGGGGATCGAACCCAGAACCCCAGAAATCCAGAGTGACCGACTAGCGTGTTAACAAAAACGCCACGGAGGTCATCAAAATTATAATCTTTATTGCACCAAAACATTTTGATACAGATCACATTAAATAGATGTCAAAAGACGGCTTTATCGCAACTGCAATATCTTGCAGATAACCGAGGTACTTGGAAACAGGTAAATTTTAAAGTTACAGGCAAGAGAAAAAAAAACTACAGGTCATCTACACAGGTAACAAAAAAAAACACACACACACACACAGTAAAAACACACACTCAGGTAAAAAGGTATACAGGTAATCTTGGAAGCAAACAAAACTTAGTAATTGTTCAGGCTTTTCCCATATCTTATTCAATTTCAATTGCATCAAGACACCGGTTATTAGGCGGAACTAGACGAAGCCCAAGCCAAACAAAGACTAAAACAGTAATTGCTTGTTAAGAACAAGCTCGGAAATAATAAAGGCCTTGCACAAGGAGCTTCCACTCAGCCGATTTTATTGCTCGCTGTCATACTTGCTATTGCTCGTTTTAATTATGATTAAAATTTGCTTCATATACTTACCTATTGTAGCCGACGTTATTATGCCTATGATATTATACAGATAAACTTTCGTCTTTATCCCTAACGGGGCAGACAGAGCCTAGGGCGGTAAGGCCCAGGCCATTTTTAGCGTGATGGTGGAAAAGTTTAATCATAATAGTGATGGGTTGTTAACCGCATTATTCTCGCCCATTCCCTCGACGACTTTTACGATCTGCACAGGAAGAGAAGCAGCTGGTATATTCTATGTTTTTTCTTTTTTTCCAAACCAGCAAAGAAGAACGAAATTATACTATATTACTTAAAACGATTGATTTCTAAGTTTTTACCTGAAATTTTGGATATGCCACATTTTTATCTACCTCTATTTTATAGCAAAGTGGATGACATACTTTCGTGAATTGATTTCTTATTTTATGTATATGGTCTGATTAATATTTTTATATTTGTATTTAATGTTTTAAAAAAAATATATACATTGAATATTTGAACCTTACCTCAGGTAAATAGAGCTAACTGAAGTCACTTATATAATATATATTTTTTAGATTTGTATTTACCTTTAATTTAAAAGTAAAGTAAAAAAAGAATTAACGGGCAAGTCGAACTCGTACATGAAGGGTTCCGTACCTCCGTACAATGTTTTAAAACGCTGAAGAAACTCGTTTCTTGCATGACGACCCCCTTTAATTTTTAACTTTATATTATTTTTAGTATTTGTTGTTATGGTGGTCCTAGTAACACATAATCGGTGAAAATTTTAAGTACCTAGTTAATGCCATTATAAAGATCTAGTTAAAAACGCTGAAAAAGCTCGTTTTTTGTATGGCGACCCCCTTTAATTTTCAACTTTTTTTATTTTTAGTATTTGTTGCTATAGCGGCTACAGTAATACATCATCGGTAGATAGAGCCCTGTGACAGACGGACAGATGGACAGACAGCGGAATCTCAGTAAACGGAACCCTAAAAATTGAACCTGTCCATTTTGAGATCCACTGCACAGCAATGCCCCAAAAACTAGAGCGCATGAAATTGACAAGTAATCAAGTTAGTCCGGAAGAGCGTTAATGTTGAATGGTGACTTTGATACCGGTCAAAGGATGTGCAATGGACGCACAGATCCAATTAGCCTGTTTCGACTTTCAGCTACTCGTAAACGCTTGCTCCATCAAAATACCGGGTAGGAATACTGTATTGTTAAAAATAGCCGTGTGGCTCCCGGCAGAGTAGAATAGGACCACTCCAAGTCTTCCCGTGGATTAGGAAACACAAGCTAAACAAAGCTTATAATCATCAATGAGACCTCTCCAACCGGTCTGGACAGCATAGAGAGCGTAGGCCTAATCCTCTGGCTGCTCTGGCCACGTATGGCATTGGTAGTACAGTGAGGGTCGTACTCTTGCAGTGGGGACTATAAAGACCTGATAATGAGCTAGCCCCAAGGAAAGTTTAAACTCGTGTTGTAAGATACTAACTCCATGATACTATCTTCTATATATAATATTATATACAAAAGCGAAAATCACTCACTCATCACGAAATCTCGAAAACTGCTTGGCTAATGAAGATAAAATTTGGCAGAAATGTAGATTGTGACTAGGAGACGTCCACTAAGAAAGGATTTTTGGAAATTTCATCCCTAAGGGGGTGAAATATGGGTTGGCAGTTTGTATGAAACTTCGTAATTTTTAAAGTTACAGTTAGAGACACATTAAATTTTTTATGTATTTTGTAGTAGAAAATAATAATGCATTTATTAGATTTTGAAAATAACAACCCTATAGGGGTAAAATAGGGGCTGCAAGTTTGAAAAATAATAATCCATTAATTGGACTTTAATAAATTGCAACCCCAGCATAAAAAAAATACAATCTAATTTATGTAGTCTATGCGGGCGAAGCCGCAGGCAAAAGCTAGTATGCATATATAAATAGACACCCAAGACCCATAGGACTATTAGAAAAAAGCCATTTTCCAACTTGCCCTGGCTGGGGATTGAACCCAGTACCTTCGGAGTGGCAGAATAGCGTATTAACCATTATGCCACGGAGGTCGTCCTTATTATTTAAAGACTATAAATTACCTATGTAACCCAGAGAGCTACCTCTAGTATTAATAGAATTTATTTATTTTTGATATACAATATTTAAAAATGGTTTAAAACTTCCAAAAGACGACTTGTATTTTTCTTTGCCCCTTGCTCACCAGTCAATAACATATAATTATTTTATACCTGCCATTTGACAGGCCTTTGCAAGGAACGTCCGATATTTATGAGGTTTTATCATCACCGTTCTAGCTTTTCTTTTTACAATTTTTATTTCGTGGAAGTATCAAGGAATTCTTTTAACGACAATGCAGTGACCTCTCTGGCCCTTTAAGCCCACGCTTCCGCTCGATTTTCTCTGACAACTGAACGGGTCAGTAACTTAGATTAGAGAAATAAACTATTAATTACTTTCAGCCTAAATATTTCATATTTGTTTGATCAAGGGGTTGCGTGTAATCGGCCTAACATAACATGTATTAATAGTGTGGACTTTGTTAATATTTGTGTAGATGAGCTCAAAGTTCGACAGTCATGTATAATTCATATGATCTCACTCCAGCTTGATTCACTGGAAAGCGAAGCGTCTCAGTTTCGAGATTGCCCAAAAAGCTTTTGTCCGTCTGTCTGTTCTCGCCTACAAGTCGCATTTTTCAACCGATTTTGACGAAAATTGGCACTCAAATTTCTTAATTTATTTAATTTTTTTTAGTAGACTGCAATTTTTGATTGAGGGAGAAATAGGGAAAAGGGGACTTCGCTATTGTGTTACATATATGGACGGATTTCACTTATATGACTTTGCTAAGCCAGGGGAAAGCGTCGGGTTTTGCATGGTTAGGTATAAGAGCTCACGAGTTCTATAAAGTTACTAGTTACATACAGTACATACCTACTTCATTTCTTTCTGCTAAATTTAATAAAAAACACAAACAACCTAAAGAGGGTTGACCATTGTGTAGTTTACACAACATTTTGTTATGATTGGCTTTATTCAACGCTCGTGATTTACGCGAATGCAGTTTTACTGGTAACGACAATTTATTCAAACAATAGTCTTAAAACAAGGTCCTTAAAATTCATGATGATTTAAATGTTTTTTTTATTCACTCTTGTCAGTGAATAAATTAAACTTTTTAGAGGGGTAATAGTATAAACTTAATGTCTATTTAGAAACATAAAAGTGATTACAAAGTCATCACGACATTGAATTTCTCGATCGCGTTCACTAACTAATAATTGGTAATTACGTGTAATGTCCACCGATGGGTAAATCATCGTCAATTTAAAGTTGCTAGAGGGTAACTACAGGGTAGGTCCCGAGGGTCACCAAATAACGACGCTGCACGGGTCCCTAGCTGGAGCGGCGGCCCTTAAATTAATTTGGGTTATAAGATGGTTTCGCTTATATCGCATTTTATCGGTTCGATTTAGAAATATTTTAGGAGTTCTTTGTAGGGGAAAAATGTTTGCAATAAGGTATAAGAATTTACGACATTAGGTATTAGAATAAGTAATATAGCAAGTAGAATTTACGAATTTTGCCCTAATAGGGTTCCAAAGTCCAGACAAGCAATTCTTATAGTTTCGCTATGTCCGTCTTCTGGTCTGTCTGTCTATCTGTCTGGCGATCCGCGGTGTTAGTCAGAGACTGTTAGTACTAAAGAGCTGTAATTTGCATGGGTATACAGGGTCTAACAAAATATACTGTAACTATTTTAAGGGTGGATTCAGTCCATGATACTGAACAACTTTCCCCAAGTAACATATATTGAAATATGAAATAGTTTATTTTTCCACTTTCTTTAAGGGAATTCGAAAACCTAAACGACAGTTTTATTTTGCGCAAAGCTATAAAATCCACTTCATTGTAACATTAAAAAAATGTGTGATATTCTTCAGGATGTATACAAAATAGTGTTCTCAAAACATGATAGTATTAATTTGATTCAAAAGAAAAAAATACGGATATACCTCTATTGTTATATACTAACGAACTTTAGTATTTTTTTTATTAAATGATTTACTTGTAAGAAAAGAACTAAATGATTACGAGCATTAAACGTACGCTCACACGCGCGCATCGCCGTTGTGTCTATTGCACCGGTCGAGGCTGGATACTCGTATTATACGGACGTTTCGCTCTATCTTACTTTATTGTAAAAATATGACTGAAACAAACGGTTTTAATGTGTGTGTGTGCATATCCAACTGATGTAAGCTGCTTAACAGTCTGTCAGAGAAAATCTCAGAAGTTTCATTTTACTCAATAAAAGTGCAGGAAGCGGGTCGTCTATAGAAGATTATTCAGCAAAGCCATAAATTAAGTTCCGCTGTGAACTTCTTTGCTACGCCCTTAAGACGGCTAAGCCGGGCCATGCCTTTAGGGCGCAGCTTTAATTACGTCACGTACTGCCACGGCTTTTGATAACTTTCACTAAGCTCAGTACAGGGACAAAACCGTACGACAACAAGACAAAAACAACCATAATGCATTCGAATAAAAGTCAGTTTTCGAAAATTCAAACCCCCAAATCGCTGAAAATCGCTTAGTCTTCAACAACTGGTCATAATCCTAAATGCTACTTTTTAAACAGGATTGAAATATCATCATCAGGTCTTTTATTAGTCTCCACTGCAGAAGCACGACCCTCACTGAATTACTAGATACATATATTAGCCAGAGCAGTAAGAGGATTTGGCCTACACTCTTCACTCTGGCCAGACAAGTTGGAGAGGTCTCATTGATGTTTATATGCTTTGTTTAGCTTGTGTTTTCTAAGTCGCCTTCGACCACATCCACAAGAAGACTTGGAGTGGTCCTATTTTACTCTGCCAGGAACCACATGGCAAATTAGGAAGCGTGCTGAGCCCATCAAAACATACAGGATGTTTAAAAAGGGCGCAATATTCCTTATCAACCAAATATATTTTTAAATAATAGGTAGGTACGTTATTAATCTGATCATTAAATAAATATGATACACTGGAAGTATTTTCCAGTGCTATCTGGTAACATTTCCCAAGAAAAATATGAGTAAAAGGAATAAAAAAAATTATCAGCCGAGCGCTCAGTTTATTTATTTTATGACTTTCATAAACAATGCAATGCAATAACTACAATCAATCTGTATTTCAGCTGCACCCCTTCTATGACATAATGTATTACGAAGGTATCTTTGTATACCAGGTTTTACAGTAATATAACCTTATTTATTAACCAAATATCTAAATGATTTTTTATACAGACTTAAAAAATCGTGGCAACCTAAGTCTGCGAATTCATGAAAAAATATTATTCAATATATATTTAAAATAAAAATTTATTATTCAACAAATGATAAATAAAATATGAATTTATGAGCGAAAATAACCAGATAACACAAGATAACTTGACAGGAGTTATGAGAATATACAGAGTGTCATTTGTTTCCATAATGCCCCATACACCCGAGAAAGAATATGCGAAATATGAAATAGTTAGTGCGCCTCGACCTACCAGTTCTTCTCTTCAAGTGACTTACTTGTTTTCTTCTTTACTCAAAGATACACTTGTTCTTTTACGTATTTCACACTTACCTGAAACAAATAATTAAGAATTTAGTGGGTGTAAATGCGAATCATTTTAATCAAACCATCACTATTTAATTTCGTTTTTCACCTTCTCATCCACCATCACGCTAAAAATTGCATTTGGGTCTTGTGGCTAGGGCCACCAGTATGTAATTTTTTTCTTTTTCCCCTCTACACTTCACCTTGACTCTTAAGATGATACACGGAGTCCAGTGCTGCCCCCATTTCAAATAAAAGTTTTTGCCGAAAGTGGCCGTTTTTAGCAAAAATGCAAACTAAAGCTTAACGTTCTCACTTTAAACTGTAAACAGAGGTTCATAAAATAGTTTGAAGGGTTATCTAGATTTTAGTAGCTTAAAATTTTAAATGATATCTCCGTTTCCTTACAAATAATTTATTTCAAATGGGGGCACTGGACTCCGTGTATCATCTTAATTTTACATTGTATTTACGTACCAGTAGATATAATATATCTCCTTCACGTACTCCATTCATTTCTCTCTTTAGCTATTCTCTGCTTCTATAACCTGTTTATTATTATTAAAAATATTTTCCTTTGAAATACCAGCTTCATCCTTTACTTTGTTCTGTACCTACAGAAAGTTGTGCTTGCAAGTGTATTGTACCCGTATGAACCAGACAATTGCTAATAAAGAAGAAAGCTCTATACTCGCTTATTGCTTGCCAGGGAATAGCTAAGATTGTAGATGTTATGTTTTAACAGAATATTTGTACATAATAATATAAACACATAAACAACAAGTTTGAATAAAATATAGTTGAGAAGGTGCGGTGTGCCAAATGTTTCAATTAGTCTTACAAATATTGGTATAAAAACCTTATTTACTCCGCTGGCCCTGGGATCCAAAGAGGATCTGTCCTGCGAGACGAGAGAGCGCCACAATTTATTTATTACCATAAATTTCTATTCCGAGTGACGACGAGAATCGTGGCGTCAACGCAGCCTATATGGAAAGGGCCGAAGAACAGGGTTGACCCAGATATCGCTGGAGCGATATGCCGCAGGCTTATCTGCGGGAGATGGAAGCTGAATACAAAATAAAGAAACCAGCGAAATTAATTAAGTTTTTAGTAGTTGAAAGTTATTTATTCAATACTTTTATAATGGTTGTAACAGCAACGTCAAATAAACTTTGAAAGGCAAACAACATGAAACATTTACTCAAAATTCAAAATTTCAAATTCAAAAATATCTTTATTATCATAGGATATTTATAATATCTCTTAATAATAGTCACTTTGTTTTGTTTTGCACAAATGTTGACGTCAAATCGTTACTTAAAGCTAAGTTTACGCCGCTTCCTAGGCGCAAGTGCAGAAGAAGCGGCAACAAACTGCACTGCACGTTTTCTCCAAAGACGTCAACTAACAAACTAAAAACTTAAAATTAGTTATATAGATGGACAGAGATTACATTGTTTATTATGTCATAATTAAATTGAATTAAAAGAATTACGAAATTTAAAATAATGTCAATTTGTAAATTTAGTATGTACCAATGTACCTAAATTATGACATGTCTAAGTATACAAACCTTTAAGAGGGACCCGCGCCAATACTCGAAAATATATAGGAACAGCATTCACCATTACGAGTAGCTGCTGCTACTCCTATTGATGAATGTGTTTCGTAGAAGGCATAATATGTGACTAAGAGAAGTACGTTCCAATACAGAACCCATGAAGTTGAATAAAGCTAAGAAGTACTACTAAAAATAATATTGAGGAATCGTACCTCAGTAATCTACAAACCTTTTTAGTAAGATCATTAGTGCCTATATATATCTATAATATTAACGGGAAAGTATTATTATTTCGAACAGAAGTTATTTTCTTCGTGGTCGCAAAAAGAAGTTTATATACATAAAACATGTGTTAAAAACGCGATAGGTACTTTATAAATCAATATTAAATTTCTGTTAAAAATTGAATGCTTTCTAAAACTGATCGTTAGTAAGGACTCTTCAGAATCCCAGTCCTCTGTATTTTTTGCTTACATTTGGCTGTTTTGCCGTTGTAGCATGCATCCTGTTTTTCTTTATTTGCTGTCCGTACTACACCAATTTGCAGATGCACACAAACCACTTTACAAATCAGCTTCGTGAAAACATCTGAATACTGGATAACGAAGATTCTTGTTAAATCTGTTGGCTTCTGTTGTGTTTATAAGAAAATATGTTTTTATTTACTGAAGTTGAAATTAAATAACTTATTATTTCAAATAATTACTATTACTCATCATCATTATCTACCACCTACTACGCCTCCTATTTTTATACAATTTTCATTAATTCAAATAAGCATGTACCAAGTTTGCCTTTAAAAAATTACGTAAATGATAAGGCCGCCCCTTTTATATCTCTGCACCAATTTTATTTCACCAGATGTATTAATACGATAATCTTTTTGTATTTTATTGTTATATTTGTATTTGTATCATTGGACAAGACAGAGCCAAGGATAGCAAGACTCTATTGTCACTTGGGAACAAGTTGATGGCTTGAAATTAGTCTATTTTGTAGTATAGATCCCTAATTCCCTTGGCCGACTTTTACAATCTGCGCGCAAGGAAAAGCAGCGGGAAATTTTTTTATTTGCTACTCGACCAACATACAATATATATACGTTTAAAAACGAATACACAACTACAGGAAAAGTATCCTTAACGTACCTATAATGTAGATAATGCGAAAGTGGAAGTCGTTAATGATTATGTCTATCTTGGACATCTATTATCTTTTGATGCAGATGGGCAAAAGAAAGAGATTGAGAGACGGATTCGGTTGGGATGGGCTGTTTTTGAAAAACTCGACGACTACTTCAAATCCTTACTCCCACAGTGCCTAAAAACCAACGTCTACACCCAATGTGTCCTACCCATACTCACTTATAGCGCTGAAGCATGGACGCTCACAAAGCGGCACATGCACATAATCAAAGTTGCACAAAGAGCGATGGTTGCCATGCTTGGCGTCAAGTTGCTGGGTCGTATACCAAACGTAGAAATTCGCCGTAAAAATAAAGTCGAAGACGTACGTAAACGAATCACGCATTTCACAAGATGAATCAGAGCAGTAACAGAGGAGTGGCCGAGACAAGGTGAACCATTCAGTAGGGAAACCATCGACCCATTGGTCAGATGACATTTTGAGGTTGCAGGGAAAGCAGTGGATGAGACTAGCACAGGATGGGCTGATGTGGGCTGACATAAGAATAAAGAAAAGAAAAACCAAATCCCATTAAGATGAGATAAAACTTCTTTATTGCACCAACTGAGTATAATATTAATTAAAAGTAAATTAAAAATAGAGTAGGTGGACTTATTAATAATGAGATTTAAGAAGAAGAAATTCCCGTTGGTTGTAAGAAAACAGTTTCAACAACTCATTTTCTGTGCAGTTGTCCTTATGTGTCAAAATTTGAGTGAGTACGAGCACAAAATTCATTAGAGACCGTTTGTTGGCGCCACTCCGACATTTTGAATAAAATATACACAGAATAAAGTGAGCCTTTTTATCTATTAAACGCATTTGCTGTTACAAATCTCAGCTCTCCCCGTGGGTGAGCGTGCAAATGTTGCCAAGTGTGGTACAAGAGAAGGCGAACGCTGAAGCGGGGGCGATTCATTGGAAAAATTATTTTAAAACAGTATATTTATTTTACTTACTTAAATTTTATTTACCTATAAAAAAGATCGTGCCGTCAAAAAAGCGCACATGGGTAGACCAACTGGGAAAAGGCCAGTAGGTCGTCCAAGGTACCGCTGGAGAGACGAAGCCTGCAAAGACGTAAAAGCCCTGCAAGAAGATCTGCAATGGCGCAGAATAGGGAACAGTGGCGTCTTCTGATGTCGGAGGCCAAGATCCATTTTGGTCACTGAGTCAACGCAAGAGAAGAGAATAACAAAAGATAAAAAAGCCGAACTTATGCTAATAGCATTCTCTATTAGTCAACCTTCGGGATTATTAAAAATCTAGCGTACTCAAGCAGGTAAACGACTTGAGTTATAACAACAAAACATACAATACATCAAATTCATGTAACATATACATATTTTAAAATATCATACATTAAATAAATATGTCTAAATACTATAAGATCCATAACTACACATGATACCAGTACAATAATTTCTGCTGAGTAAACGCGTGTGGACTTTTTTCTTAAGCAGATAATAATAATTAATATATTTTGATGACCTTCTTGGCGTATTGGTCCTAATAAAATGCTAGTCCATCACTCGGAGGATCGAGGTTCGATTCCCAGTCAGAAAAATTAGAAAAATGACCTTTTTCAAATTCCCAGGTCAATTTGAAAAAGGTCATTTTCCAAATTGTTCTGACTGGGAATCGAACCTCGAACCTCCGAGTCATGGACCTCTTGGGTGTTTTTTTTCAATATATGTATTTATTATAAAATATAGTATCTTTGGAGCTAGCTCAATCAGTGTGATTGCCCCCTATCTATTTATTATTTATTTATGAAGCCTTAAAATATTTTTAATAAAGTTTAATTAGAATTAGATGGATAAACAACAAGCAACTTCCGTCTTAACTACTAAAGTCATTCATTGTCCATTTGTTGATATAACATTTTTTTTTTAACTTTAATACATATACACTCCAAGTAAAGATCCGCATGCTGTTCCATTATTTTATGTTGCAATGCCCTATCAATAACTATGTAGTGAAATGTAATCATGTACAATGTAAAAAGCAATAAAGAAATTGAAATTGAAAAGGTTATCCGCAATTTTCCTGCAATAGGCTATTTCTGTTAAGGCTGTACCTGAATTTTCCGGGGTCCAGTGCTGCCCCCATTTAAAATAAATCATTTCAAAGAAGACATCATCGGAGACATCATTTAAAATTTTGCTACTACCAAGCCCTAGATAACCCTTTAAAGTATTTTATGAAAGTTTACAGTTTAAAGTGAGAACGTTAAGCTTCACTGCGCACATTTGCGAAAAACGGCCACTTTTAATGTCTCCGTTTTCTTTGAAATGATCTATTTTAAATGGGGGCAGCACTGGACCACATAAACTTCAGGTACGGCCTTAACACAAAATGTATGTTAACCCTAATGGGGCGAACAGATTATTTCTGTTAGGTTAAACCTAACCAGAATATCCCTCGTTTTAAAGCTACTGTAAACAACGAAGTAGGTACACTCGCTTCTCTTTTAAAAGAACCCTACCTTAGACTAAGAGCGCGGTTGTGATGGGAGCGCTACACAGCTTCGTTTAATTTCATACTTCTTTGTTGTAAACCTCTGCTCTGTCCTATCACTTATGATCGTTAAGACTTATACCCACTTCTTTGGTATCAAGTATGCATTTTAATAATAATAGATTTTCTCTTTTAAGTACGAAGGTAGTATAAAATTTTTCTTTTGTATAAAATACTGGAGAAATATGCAAAGAATTAGTGTTGTGATCGCAATAAGAGTATGATATTAGCAAGATATGCACTATGCATACGTCTTCTGATGCACAAACCTGTACGAATAGTACCCACCGTACCAAAATTTAATATAATAAATAAATAAATAAGGACAAATCACACTGACTGAGCTAGCCCCAAAGGAAGTTTAAACTTGTGTTATGGGATACTAACTCAACGATACATTATTTTATATATAATATTTACACTTATTATAAAATGAAGTACCTCGAGGCGTATGTACGTTTATTAGTTAGTCAAAAAAGGCTTAGAAACTACTAGGTCGATTTCGATGAGGTTTTGACTATGACGAATATTTTTCCGGAACGTTTACATGTATAATGTATATACGTAATGTATACCTGTGCAAAACCGCAGAAGCCTGATAGTTTCTATAATAATTGTAATCTAATACCATGCTACTTGTGGTCACCCATCCCAGTGCGAACCATGCCTGGGGTTGCTTGACTTGCGAAACCGCGTACTTCCAACGAGCTCATAAACCAAAATATAAATATAAAAAAGGCTTGGTGCCCGTGGACACAAACACAAAGAGACTCTGAATGGATCTGGTGCGAGCGACGGATAACGTAACGAAAAACCAGTCAAGTGCGAGTCGGACTCGTACAAAAAGGGTTCCGTACCTTCGTAAAATTGGCTATAGCAATATTCTGTGAAAATTTCAAGTATGTAGTTAATGCCATTACAAAGATCAAGTTAAAAACGCTGCAAAAAGCACGTTTTTTCTTAAGACGACCCCCTTTAATTTTAATTTAAACTTTATCTTATTTTTAGTATTTTTGTTATAGCGGCCATAGTGATACATAATCGGTGATTTCAAGTATCTACCTATTACGGTTCAAGGGATAGAGCCCTGTGACAGACGGACAGACGGACAGACAGCGGAGTCTCAGTAATAGGATCCCGTTGGCACCCTTTGGGTACGGAATCCTAAAAAGGCAACAACTGAATAAAAACAACAGTGGCACTCCGGGAATGCCGACAAAATTGAAAACTTAAACAATTAGTGAGTTGTCAGTTACGGTAACGGTAACAGTGTCGCGAGTTCAATGGTTCTTTTCCAAAAAACGCGCCTAAAGAAGTTTTCACTTCAAAAAACCATTCCAAAGATATGACGAAATACGAATATCGATGGAAAATACATTCATTCATTCAAAATTCCATCTTTACCAATATTTACAAACAGCTACGCTGGGGTATTGCAGCTCATCACTCAATTCAAATTAAGAATCCCTTCATTTCAGTACACGAGAGTAGTCTTTGCATAAAAATAAATAGGTATAACGAGTCGTCATGCATCATAATTCGTCAAAGTCACATATTCGACGGTACAATACGGTAAAAACGGCAGAAACCTTTTTTACTATTTGATTTCGCGTTACGTGCATAGCGACATACATATACATAAGTCTTTCGCAGTATATAGTACTGACTGGCTTTGTACTACATACAATACGGATGTGGACTAAAAGAATATTTAGCTCATCAGGTAGATTATTAGAAATATTGTATACGTATTTTTTTCTTTTTTCTTATTAAAAAATAATTACAAAGATACAGCACATTTAATTTTCTCATGACGTCACGATCAAGTATGATTTTCATTTGACGGTGACGTCAATCACCCCAGCTACTCCAAAACTTGGACGCGCTGTATCTTTGTGATTTTTCACTTCTTTGACAACCCGAAAAATACGGGTCTATTATTTTTTGATAATCTAACTGATGGACTAAATCCACACGCGACAGTCCACGTTCTTTTTCTTTTCCAGAAAGCAATTTATCCAAATAATTGAATAGAGTTCTTTAAACATTTATAAATACAGTACTAAAGTACTCAAACTATAAAATAAAATTAGATATTCTGATAAAATATAATACTACGCGTGCCGGACTCCACTAGGTCACCGGTTCGAATCCTAGACATTGCCTAGCATCACCACAGCACAGAAGAGAATAATCCTATAGATTTGTGTCAACAAGTTTATTTGCTAGGCAAATAAAAAAAAAACCCCCGACTGCCAAGAACGCCATCTAGTAATGACCTACTACCAATATGACGTGATATCCGTAGAGCCATCCTTTATTTGTAAGAGAAAGTCCTGAATCCGCTAGATGACTAAACTTTTCTAAAGATACTACTTAACTTTTTTAAAGATTTTTCTAAACGTCAAAACATTTTTCTTTATGGGATTTGTATAAAAATCACAACCGTGACGTCATAATTATTTCGAGTCAAATAGCGCTTATTATATCAGTATCTCTGCATTAATAAATCTAAAATCATGTTAAAAATGGATATGATCAATGACAAATGACACTATTTTGTGACGTTTTATTCTCTTGGAAGTACCAAATAATTTATTTTTGACCCAGTCATCTACTCAATTGAGAAACGTGTAATGTACGACACTCGTAAAGTATATTTGGTAGCGTCCTGGAGTATCGCGTTAAAAAAGCATGCCACTACGTTTCAAAATAGGTTAAACTTTTGACATTTCATCGCAGAAACTACATATACGAGTATACCTCCAATATCTCGTAGCCAATATCTCTGTAGAAAGCGAACGCGTGACAGGATATAGTCTGATGGGACTATCAATCATTATTGTATTCTTCGAAACAGTAATCTGTTTAAAGTCGTCGTACGAAAAGCAAAGTAAACTTATTTTTCTCTTGCAAAACTAAAATATACTTTCTACGGAACGGTTATTTGATTCTCGCTCATTTATTTGCTTCCAGTCCTACTTATTCCTTGTGGCGTCGCCTTTGCGGAGGTAAAATACTCATTCTTTTGACAAACATGCGGCAAGGCTCCTAGGAGGATACAATTTGCGCTAAAGGTGCGGTTTTTTCTACCCACCAAGAACTGCGCATTTCTAATGCAAATGTAGTACGTGGATCATTATGCCCTGATTTCAGAGCGTTTAGAGTATGCTGCGGGGAGTTCAAACATTTTCGTTTCTTTGTCGCTAAAGACGCTGAGATTTAAAACGTAAGCAAAGAAATGTTTTGATATTTCCAACTTTTATATAAGCCTGCTTACTGGAAATTTAATTATTTTTTGAATTTTGTTTTTTATAACCGTGATTTTACTGATTATCACTGATTTTTAGGTATTCTTTTATTGTAGATATACTTACACTGTGGTCCGTCTTTGTGTGTCATATCTTATCAGATGGAATTGTGTTAAGTAGATACCACGCTTTCGTACGCATTTTCGATTGCAATGCCAGTTTCCTCATTCATAAAGTCTACATTTTTGCTTGCATCAGTTTTTCGACATCTTTTGCTTACTGCAATTATTATTATAACAAACACGTTAAATAAATCAAAATCGACAACGTTGAGTATCAGTTGAACTACAAACTGCGAGTTACATTTTAATTAATTAGGGGTAGTAGGCGGGGGTAGGAGAGGGCGGTGGGGTGGAGTGGTGGGGAGAAGCGCAACAGTCACTGTTTGCACGAAGAGACACCTTGTGATTCTTGAAGCACATACTTACTAATAAACAACAGATCTAAGGAACCTTTTAGGGATCTTAAGGACCTTTTTAATGTAGTAATTTAAAAATAGAATGATGTATGATTTTGGGATTTAGTACAAGTTTTTTAGCTTGACGTTTAATTAAAACTGCATTTGACAATCTATCAATAAATATATATGAGAGATAGTAGAGACGTATTGCAATGTCTTTCTGCATAATTTTTTGTACTACTCGTATTTGCCTAACATACACACATCATAGGAACCACGCGTGCATTGTAAAACCTAACAATTAGTGACAGCTCTAATGTAAAATCACAAAATAAATAATACTAACAAACAGAATTCTCACTCAACGAAGAAATTCAAAGAAATATCTTCTCAATGTGGCGAGCGATATGGTTTAATTTAGCTTACGTCAGAACTCAGCACCTGTTCGTATAGATACCTAGACATCCATTGCAAGTCAATTTCATTCTTATTACTCTGGACAAACGATTCGTATAACTGAATTTACCACCCGGAGGGGCCGCCTGCGCGCATAGTAATCATGTAGGTACATTTTCAATACCTAAACGAGGAGCGACACAGGCCCGGTAAAATACAAGATAATGGACAAGTAACGAAAACCTCTGACCTCATTTTTTATTGCTGTACATACGTCGTACATCTTTATTATGCCTTTAATCTCAGTAAGTGACCTAGTCATGCGTCTTGTATATAGAGAAAAAAGTATTAAAACTTACCAACTTACAGTTGTGTTTATTATTTAATTAGTAGTTCATAATTACATAATAAGCACAATACCTACATTAAACTAATATCTAAATTTAAAACTAAATTAACCCTTAAAGGCTACAACGCATTCGTATACCGCTAAGACTACAACGGGTGTAAAAACACCCGGATTCGATTATTGGAATAAATAATATAAATTCTAATATTTTTTATTTTTTTTATTATATGTTCTTAAACTACGGACGATGACGGGGTGGAACGGGTTCTTTGATCGTTTCGATTTAATTCTTAAAAAAAAAGACAATTTAAATTGACAGTGAAAAAGGTGTAATTTTGAAGAGGTACTTATAGAAACAATTAAAAAGAAATATGTTCTTATAATCAGTCTTTATATTTTTAAATGATCACAAATAAGCCTTTAACTTGGCATATTATTTATCTGTATATCTAAAAAAAAATATGGAAATTTAAAATCAAAAGGAGATCTCTTAGTTCCTCAGTTGAAGCATAATCTAAAATAAAAATTGCATATAAATATAATAAAATACATAAATATAATACATATAGAATAATAAACATAAAACATATAATAATACTTATAAAAATAGCCTATACTACATAAATACTAAAAATAAAACTATATATATCCTTAATTTCCCAACACATAGCATCACTACCTATCATCATATCAGCCACAGGAAGTCCACTGCTGGACATAGGCCTCCCCCAAGGATTTCCAAAACGACCGATCGGAAGCGGCCTGCATCCAGCGTTTTCCTGCAACCTTGCTCAGGTCGTCTGACCACCTAGCAGGTGGGTGTCCTACGCTGCGCCTGCTGGTACGTGGTAGCTATTCGAGAACCTTTCTGCCCCATCGGCCATCGGTTCTTCGCGCTATGTGCCCCGCCCACTGCCACTTCAATGAGCTAATCCGCTGGGCTATGTCTGTGACCTTAGTTCTTCTACGAATCTCCTCATTTCTGATTCGATCACGTAAAGAAACACCTAGCATAGCCCTCTCTATAGCCCGCTGAGCGACCTTGAGCCTTCTTATGAGACCCATAGTAAGGGACCACGTTTCAGAGCCATAAGTCATCACTGGTAACACACATTAATTAAGCACTTTCGTCTTGAGACACTGGGGTATTTTGGACGAGAAGACACTGCGTAACTTCCCGAACGCTGCCCAGCCGAGTCGAATTCGTCGAAAGACCTCTTCCTCGAAGCTGGAACTTCCTGCCTGGATCAATTGACCCAGGTAGATATACTGGTCTACAACTTCGAGGGTGGAGCTCCCAACAGAAACAGGTAAAGGCGTTACGTGCATATTCGACATGACCTTCGTCTTGTCAATGTTCATTTTCAGGCCGACCTGTTGGGAAACTCGATTTAGGTCTTCAAGCATCGTACTTAAGTCCTCCATCGATTCTGCCATGACAACGATATCGTCGGCAAATCGAAGGTGAGTGATATACTCGCCATTGATGTTAATGCCCAGTCCTTTCCATTCTAGAAGCTTGAAGGCATCTTCCAGAGCAGCGGTGAACAGTTTTGGAGATATGACATCTCCCTGTCTCACGCCTCTTTGCAATGGAATAGCCTTCGTACTGAGCTCCTGTACTCGCACCGACATAGTGGCTTTGTTGTATAAACACTTCAACACCTCGATATACCGATAGTCAATACGGCACCGCTGGAGAGACTGAAGCACGGCCCATGTTTCGATCGAATCGAAGGCTTTCTCATAGTCCACGAACCCCAAGCATAACGGCTGGTTATACTCCCTCGTCTTCTCTATAACCTGCCGCAGCGTATGGATGTGGTCCATGGTACTATAGCCTTTTCAGAACCCGGCTTGTTCAGGAGGTTGGAAGGCATCAAATCTGTTAGCGAGACGGTTCGTGATGACTCTTGAAAACAACTTATAGACATGACTCAGAAGTGTGATGGGCCTATAGTTGTTCAAGAGAGTGTTGTCACCCTTTTTGAAGAACAGAACCACCACACCCCCGTTCCACGCCTCTGGCGTCACTCCCTCGAGTAGAACGGAATTAAAGAGCCTTTGAAGGACTTTCAGTACCGGCGTTCCGCTCGCTTTTAAAAGCTCTGCTGTGATTCCGTCCTCGCCCGGCGCCTTGTTGTTTTTAAGCTGTTTGAGAGCCATCCTAATCTCGTACAGACTGATGTCCGGGATATCTTCGGTATGGTGTCGGGTTAACTTGGCTCTTGGATCTTTTGCCGTATTTATGTTAGGTTTTGCAACGGATGTATATAACTGCCCATAGAACCTCTCGATCGCTCCCAGATCCCCCTCCCCCGTCGACACAACGTTTCCGCCCTCCGTCTTCAGCTTAGTCAATCGACTCCACTACCTATACTCACTCCTTTTCCGTGCAGGCAGTTAGGCTATGGAATCAGCTACCACCGAACATTCGAGAGTCTAAAACCATAACGACGTTCAAGAAACGAGTAAAAGATCTCTATCTCTATTTATCATCTTAATATATTTAGAAATATTAACATATGTATTTATTATATATATGCTTTATGAATATATATTTATTTATGTATTTTTGTAATATATTTATGTATGTTTATGTAGGTATGTATCTTATCTATTTATTTATTTAGTTTTGTATTGTAGGAACACGCCAATTACCTCTTTTTTCCCATTTCCTCTCGCGGGTCTACTGGAAGAAATTTCTTTAGAAATAAGTAGCAACTAAGTACTATGTTTTTCTAATTTTTTATGTGTATGTTTGTAAATTTCCAAGTGTACTTGAATAAATAAAATAAATAAATAAAAGTCCATAATTTACACTGTAATCAGTACCTCACTATGACTACAACGGGTGAAAAAACACCCGGGTCGGGAGTGTATCTCGAGACCGGTGCTTGCGCATAACCTCTCTCTCTATGTGTTCGAGGGATACTGTCGACTTACAAAATTATACGAAATCTCAAGGCGCTGAGTTAAAAACAAAAAAAGATACAGGCAAAAAAATTAGTCACCCGTGTGTAAAAACACCGTTGTAGCCTTTAAGGGTTAAAAACTAAATGATGTTGTGTAGAGTATGATAGTTACCTTTATGTATATATTTAAAGTTTAAGGGCCCTGTCCTTAGTTTTAGTGATTTTGACTGCTTTTTCGGAGCTGATTGGAGCCAAACTAACTTAGTAAAAATATGTTAAGATATGTTAAATTGAAGTTTATTTAAGTATAAAAAAATTAAATGAGACAATTTATTGATTTTCATTGTAATAGTTTGTTTAATTCCAAATAACCTGAGACGTGTTCCGATTTTTTGCGGTGTGCGACGTTCATGTCATTGTTGTTTACACGGAATTTAAAACTTGAAGTTGAGTTTAAATTACAGAAAAATAAAGACAAAGGAAAATCCTAAAAAGTAAATGAGAAGATTTTAATAAAAAAAAATAATTTAATCAAAAACTTAGTTAAAAAGGTTAAACTTTGAAGAAAATATAAGCGAATACGTCGTCGGATTTCTTGCGCATACGACTGAGTTAAAAAATAAAAAATACACATATATGAAGATTGATTCATGCTTAAACACGTACAATTAATAAATAAAAATAATTTATCTTTTGTAAAAAGATAGAAAAATTTCAAGTTCTCCGTAATTGTCAAATAAATATGGGGACGAAAACGCTGATAAGGCAGACCGCTCACTGCGCTTCTGAATTCGTCTAAATTCGTCTTCATGGTGCATGTACAATACAGCGCAATGCGTATGTGTAGATAAAAAACATAGATTAGAGTGTTTAAGAAAAAATTCCCACGATCGAAGACTGCAGTCTTAATAAGAAACTTGCTATAATTAATTCAATCTGTACTTACATGCCTTTTTAATGTAGAAGTATAATTATATAAATCCACTAAGCATATTCTCACAAAAATAAATGTAAGCCAGCCATATGGCATTAGGTCCGCCACTTGTACGTTTATTTTATTGTGCAATAAAGAATAAATAAATAAATAAAGCCAGCGCTTAGTATTAATTTTTTTTTGAAATTTTTAAGACTAAGAGAAATAAATGAATTATCTATAAATATAGCATTTCTTCCTTTATTTGGAAAAAGCCTATAGTCCAGCGGTGGATAGATACAGGCTGATGAAGATAACATCTCAATTACAAAGCACACGTTACGGATTCATAGTCGAAATTCGCGTTCGTGGCACGGGCGTTTTATAGGGGGCGAGTGGCAAAATGAAATCATGTGAACGACCCCCAGGGAACCGTTAGAGGGCCCAGGTTACTGCATAAGTAATAGTTGCTCCGGTAACCTTTTAAGGAAATTTTCCCCAAGCTTACCGAAAAGCATTACGGCACGGCGATACACTTAGGGCTTGGACTGATGCAATTACATTAGCATCGCTGAATTTTATAGACACGATGAAGGCTGTTAGGTTAATTTGTTACCAGTTGTCGTCGGCTACTTTACTATTCATTCCCACTTTATTTTGTAAAATATATGTTCATGCGTCATTCAAATAGACGCAAAAAATATTTGGAGAAAATGCTGCAGTGCAGTTTATTGCACTTGCGCTTAGGAATCAGCACTAAACATAGCTGTAAGTAAATGTACTGAAGTCAAAAACTTTTACGATATTAAAGATAACATTGACAGCTTATATAGCTTTAATATTATACTTGCTTTTTTCATTGCTCTGTACGTACTTCTGCCTTCCTACTAAATTTGTAATTGTCCTCTGCCCTACTGGTCGACTGGAAGAGATCCCTTCTGGGATAAGTCCACCATTTGTAAAATTACTTTTGTTATTTTATTATGTGTAACTATCCTTGATGTACAATAAAGTTTTTTAAATAAATAAATAAATAAAATTGACAAGTGAGATGGAGTCGAGGAACACCTAAGGAAAATAGGAAAGTATACATCATGGAGAAGACAGCCCAGAGACAAACCGAAATGGCGACAAATCGTTGTAGAGGCCAATACAAAAAGGCGCCGAAGAAAGTAAGTAAGTAAGATACAAACATCCAAAGATAAATAAATGGTTTTGACTTTTGCATTTTTTTGAAACTAGAGCCATTCAACTTAAAATTTTATTATCTCACAACAGATATGTACTCGTATGTATTAAATGGTTACGTGAATCAACGCAAAACATACCTTTTTTGCTAATGTTTTCCATAAATTTAGCAACGATGCCACGCGATAACTTAAATACGCATGTTGATGTATACGTGAGAAGGCATTTAGGAGTTATGGGTTCATATTGCGCACAGCTAAACGTTTTAATAACGTGAAGGCCCTTATAGCGTTATTTACGTGTAACTCGTAATATCCTAGTCAGGAATCATCTTGAACATACACACACTCTCTCGTCTCGAGATGTAAGCAAACAGTCTGCTTCGGGTTCGCTTACAAACACAAGTTAAATATCGATTGATTAGACTACTATCTTATTAATGAATGTGGAGTGCTAACTCTTTTCCTTGCAAATTATAGTTGTGTGTCGATCTGTACGCTAAAATCTTCTTAACCGAAGTACGGATTTTGAAACAGTTTTTAAAATCCATGCGTAGCCGAATAACGTAAATAAATCATAAAAAAAACCGGCCAAGTGCGAGTCGGACTCGCGCACCGAGGGTTCCGTACAAACCTGCAAGGTTTAGTATTTGGTATGAATTTCAATTTAATACCTCTACGCGTTTATGAGGAAATGGGTAGTAAGTTTAAAATTATTAAAAAAAAATATATTATGTGATGTAACTAAAAATTTATGGTTTTCGTAATTTTTCCTTTATCTATGCTATAAGACGTTGCTTCGTACCAAATTTCAAGATTCTGAGTTCACGGGAAGCACCCTGTAGGTTTTGATTCCCTTGCAAGTGTCGAAAATTTGCGGCATAAACGGGTGTATCTTTTGATTGCGTTGGCTTAGAAGTTTGATTTTTTCACAGCTTCAAGGGACAGTAGACCTGAGTAATTGATATAAATTTCAGCTTCATACCTCCACGCGTTCCTGAGAAAAAGGGTCTTGACAGACGGACGGACGGACGGACAGACGGACAACAAAGTGATCCTATAAGGGTTCCGTTTTTTCCTTTTGAGGTACGGAACCCTAAAAACTAATCATAATAATAATACTTTACAGTGCAATGATTTTCTTAATCCATGACATAGAGTAAGCACATAAAAAAAAATTTGGAAGCGCCATTGCGCTATTAATTAGTCTTTTTGAATAAGATGAACCTTTTCGGTATTTTGCTATATTTGTGCAATCGGTATTAATAATAAAAGTTCTAAATGAAACATGCATAGGTACTGTTTAATACGCTATTTGCAATCATTTTTCAATGTTCAGTAAAAAAATGAAATTTTACAATGAACCTCCAAAATTCGAAGCAACGGCATCAACTACCACACATCACAGTCGGGCTGTAGTCCCTGACATGCTATTATAAATCTCATTGAAGACACTCGTCATCCATCACTGAAAGGAAATGAAGTCGTGACAACGCCGGGGCGGTGTGAGTGGACGGGCGGTTCAGACGCGTTCAAACCGCTTTTGTTTCATCCTTGGCTGCGCTGCTTCGGAGCCCAGGATGCTTTTTGCGTTTCTTTTTCTTAATGCAACAGTTACGTCGTCATCATTTTTTAGACTCCACTCTAGAGTGCACTTCTAGGGGCATGTCTCTCTATGTACTACCAGAGCCAGAGCAGTCAGAGGATTTGGCCTACACTCTCCACGCTAGCCTACACTCTACACGCTCCACGGGTTGGAGATGTCCCATTGATGTTCATACTCGTAAGCTTTGTTAAGCTTGTGCTTCGTAAGTCGCCTTCGAAACGGGAAGACTTGAAGTGAGCCTATTCTACTCTGCCGGGAACCACACGGGTTACATCGTAATCGTATACTTTACATCTCACAATCTGCGGAATTTCTTACTTCGAAATTATTAGCGGAGTCTACCGAAAGATGCCAAAGACCGTGAAAAATAAAGCAGAAGACGAAACTATAGCGAGAGCGAGGTGGTATGCTCGATTGCCACACGGAGAAGAGCTTCCTGCCAGCAATAGTGTTGCACCTGGGGAACCGTGGTACCTATGGTGTATCGATTTTCCAACAGACCATATTTTGCTGACGTTCTTGGGAACGCAGTTATTGTACGAGATATTATGTACTTATTCTTATCACCTCTTATGACATTGATTAAGAGATGGATTAGTATAGGTATTTATAAATAAGGCGACTATGGAATACAGCAATTTATGATTAAAAAAACGTACCTTTACGTAAAAGTAAAAACTACCACTTGCCTGGTCCGAAAGCAAAACATATCCAATTGCGAAATAAATATCATCTGAATTATTTTAATTACAATCCAAAGGGTCAATCATCATTTTCTGATGAATATTACGTTATGAAGTGGAAACCAATGAAATTCAATAAAACCTGTTCTGTGAATTTTAATGATGCTGCATAAGTTGATTGGAAATACTCATTAAGGTTTTAGGGTTCCGTACCCAAAGGGTGCAAACGAAACTCTATTACTGAGACTCCACTGTCTGTCCGTCGATACGTCTGTCATAGGACTCTATCCCTTGAATCGTACCTAATAGGTTGACACTTGAAATTTTCACCGAGTTGAAAATTAAAGGCGATCCCCTTTAATTTTTAACTTTGTTTTATTTTTAGTATTTTATACAAGAAACGTGTTTTTTCAGCATTTTTAAACTCAATCTACATGGACTCTAGATACTAGATACCTACTTGAAATTTTCACCGATTATGTATTACTGTGGCTGCTATAAAAACAAATACAAAAAATAAATTTTCAGCGTTTCAAAACATTTTACAGATGTACGGAACCCTTCATGTACGAGTCCGACTCGCACTTGACCGGGTTTTCAAAATCAGATGTCAACTATATTTATTAACATAAACGGCGAGGCCGCGCCAGCAGGAACCTTTTACTAGGATAATTGATCACAGGATTTGTCGTCTATTGTTATCGGAATGTAAAGTACCTATTCTTGTTCTTGGATAATCCAGTGTTAGTATTTACAGTTAATACGTATTATACAGTAATAAATCAACGCGAAATAACATCGTTGCAACGACACGTTGTTGTCTTTATCTGTAAGTTTATTATTGACAGTTTCACTTCTAATATTTTTACGGTGAAATAGTTTTGGTAGGTACTCTATTTTGTTTTATGGTATCCTCAATTATGCATGTATAACCTAGTAGCCGTGTTTTTTCCCCGTGTAGTTTCCGGCAAAGTAGACTCCAAGACTTCACGTGGATGTCATAGAAGGCTACTTACGAAAAACAAGCTAAACAAAGCTTAAAAACATCAGTGAGACCTCTCCAACCCGTATGCCCAGCGTGGAGATTGTAGGGCAAATACTGTGACTGCTCTGGTCAAATATTGCTTTGACAGTACCTACAGATAGGGTCATAATCTTGCAGTAGAGAGTAAAAACCTAGTATTTTCTTATTGCTTTTTTATTTTATTTACTTTGTGAATCTTTCTCATCGTGCGGTTCTTTACTTCCCTTCTTTGAGAAATCAGATGTGTCAGTGTCAATGTGAAAGTTTGGGTTTCTTCTCCTTATTCACAGTGATGATTTGCTTGGTGGTATCACATATTATCTTACAAAGAGCATCATTCAGTGAGTCCACGTCTTCGTCTTCCAAGCGCGATCCAGGTTGCATCCTCAGCTATGCTGCTTCGCAGCCCGGGGTGCGCTTTCCCGCTTTTTCTTCTCCAAATTTTACATGCATGTCAATGGTCACCCAAGGATGCCAAAGGCCTTGCATTGGAAAAGAAATAGCTGGCTAAGAGTTTAGAGATTTTGCTATATTTTTACGACCGGCCGCCTGCCTGACGTCAAACCTCTTTGGGAAAGACGTTGAATGAATGACGTTAACCCTTCTTGGGAATACAATTGTAGCACGAGATGTTTGAGCTTAATCCTTTACTCGCCTCTTACGACATCTACAGGAAGAATGGAGTGGTCCTGTCATAACGCGAAACCACACGAGAGCAGTGAGTCCACGTTTATGATCTCTAAAATAATATGTAGGTACATTATATATAAAGATAAATACAATAGGCGGCCAAATTGCCAATCTCTTACAGGGAAAAGACAAAAACAGTTTTTATTATGCATTTGTAATTAAGGTTTTTACCAGCAAAAGTAATTTATAAGATCTAACTACCTGTCTGCAAACTTTGAGTCTAAGTAAAGAAGTGAATAGGTAGGAATAGTAGGCGTCACAATTTCCTGCCACCGCAAAGATTTCTACGATTTCGTTTCCTTCACAGCATGGAGCTACGAGTTGCTCAATCTGATAGTGAAATCGCAAATATAGTTACGTCAGTAATGCAGACAATTTCCACTTTCATTTTACAAGTATTGCAATTTTATTTAAAGATTTTTATAAATAGTAGGCGTCTAATGAAATAAAAGAAGGAGATTGTGAAACGATTTCGGCTGGGATGGGCTGCTTTTGGGAAACTCGACGAAATCTTCAAATCCTCACTCCCGCAGTACCTTAAAACCAAGGTATATAACCAATGTGTCCTACCCATACTCACTTATAGCGCTAAAGCATGGACGCTCACAAAGCGGCACATGCACATGATCAAAGTTGCTCAAAGAGCGATGGAGCGCGCCATGCTCGGCATCAAGCTGCTGGATCGTGTGCCAAACGTAGAAATTCGCCGCAATACTAAAGTCGAAGACGTAGGTAAACGAATCGCGCGGCTAAGGTAGGAATGGGCGGGACACTTGACTAGAAGAAAAGATGGTCGATGGATTAGAGCAGTGACAGAGTGGTGGCCGAGACAAGAAAACAGACCAGTAGGTCCCACCACCACCACCGACCCGTTGGTCGAATGACATTGTGAGGGTGACGGGAAAGCACTGGATGAGACTGGCACAGGACCGTAGAAAGTGGCGCGGAAAAAGGGAGGCCTATGCCCAGCAGTGGGTTGATGTGGGCTGAGAAAGGAAGGAAGGAAGGCGTCTAATGGAAATGCATGTACAGTACAACACATTTTTGTACGTCTGATTGTAACATAACGAAAGATAAAGATATATAATAGAAAAGTTAAATAACTCTTTAATTTTAACAGCAAAACTTGAATACACAAAAAAATTTAATGCATCATGTCCTTGCGTTACTTTATTAATAAGGTTGAACTTTATAAAAAGTAAAATTGGGCGTATGTATTTTACTTTCATGGTATCTAAATTCAAAATATTTTTATCATATTGTGTAAAGCGCAAATAATGCCAGCAAAGCAGACAGATCTGTCAGTATACATTCGCTTCAACAGCATTAGATTTTCCGATAAAATCCACACACCTGTCTACTTTGGCTGCTATTCTCATATTACAAGAAACTCAATAAGTCCTATAGGAATTTGTTCGGCTCCTAAACATTTCAAGATTTTGAAATACAGCGAGCTCTGAAGCGTTATTGCTGAGGATCCAACCGGAAATGCGTTCGGATGATGATATTTTATTGCTGTGCTTTATAATAGACTAAATTTTTCAGGTTACTTCTTAAATATACATACTTATATCGTTTAGGATAAACAAGTCAGGACTAAGTGAGAGCCATGATGTCACCTCTGCATGATACGAATGTGTAGAACATTTATCTCGCATTAGATGTGTGGTAGCCTCATCTTGCAGCTGCAGCATACATACATACTATCACGCCTGTTTCCCACAGAGGTAGGCAGAGAATATGGACCTTCACTTGCTACGATCTTGACAGACCTCTTTCGCCTCATCTGCACTCATCAACCTCTTCATACATGCCCTTCGATTTACGTGTACTACTTACCTCTCCCTTTTTCAGAACGTCTGCAATCTGATCGCAGAACGTTCGCCGAGGTCGACCCTGTCCCGCTCTTTCTTTCACACTAGCCTTATAAATATTTTTTGTTAATCTATTTTCATCCATCAAACAGCTGCAGCAATTACATGTAAAGTGGGATTAATTTTTCTTGTCTATATTTTAATGTGGGGTATCGTTTGATAGGCCTTTTGAAAAACATTGTGTGGTTGTAAGGACAACTTTTCAATTTAATTATCCGTTTGCAAAATATACAAGAATTAGGTTATTCTTGCTCGTCGTCGTGGTCCACCCTATAAAAAACTATTTACTTGAATAATCTGGAAAAAATCATGATTGATCTTGATATTGAATTTTGAAGGAAAACTTGCACGGCAAAAGGGGATGTTGAACAACAGGCTATGTCATGAACACTTCCCAAAAAAACTTAAGAAAACATATCAAAAACCGATTAAGACCATCATATATTTGTTCGTGATCTTGATAGTGTAAAAAAATATATTTAAAATCGACATGGTGCCTATACGTACGCAACCTGATTTAAACGTCACTCGCAGTTACTGTCAATGTCAGATCAGTTGACATAATGGGTGTCGGCCATTTTGGCGGAACTCACCTAATTACGGTATTTTGATCCAAATGTACCATACAAAGAATACGAATTTATCGGATTTACTTATTAGGCATTGATACCGACCCAAAAATGCAAATTTCAGGTAGGTGTTCAGTGACCTAGCCGGTTCCCCATACATTTGTGCAACGACCCCTTTGCTTTATTGGTTTAAAAGTTATAGCCGCCGTACTTCAAAAATATACTTGGAAAATTTCATACAAAATACATGATCTTTAGAAAAAATATACCCAGAACCTCTAAGTAATGGACAACCGTGGTTACCAATAGGCTACGGAGGTCGTCAACATAACAAACGTGTAACGGGCAACTTCGGAACCACACACTGCGCGGGGCACAATATGAACTTGTCTGGTTATTAAATTACAAAACTAATAATTTACTAAACTAATGACTTATTTGCTACTATGTATATGTACAAGGTGTACTTATTAGTTGATCAGTAAAACGGTACATTTACATAATCAGAATTTTGTAACAGTCATATCAAGAGAGGTCTGTCATAAGTGGAGGTAGTTAGTCAAGGAGGAGAATGTATGGTCGACGAGCCAAGTCGAATAGTATTAGCAAAAAAATAAATAATGCTCCTAATAAAATTAAAGAAACATGGAGTGTCATAAATAAGGAAACAGGTAAAAATAAAACCAAAGAAAATATTTGCCGAATCAAATGTAATGGTAAAAATACTTCAAAAACTGAAGAAATAGTAAATATATTTGATGATTATTTTACTAACATTCCTTTGGAACTCACTTCTAATGTGAGTTCTAGCTCCCAGCGTGCTGAGGCTTTGCTTAAGAGTAATGTTAGCCCTTGTGATTCTAAATTTAATTTTAAGCATGTTAGCCCTAGCGATATAATAGATGCTTTTAAACAGTTAAATTTAAAAAAATCAGAAGATCACTGGGGCATGTCAGTAGCCGTAGTAAGTCATATTATACACATAATTGCTGCCGATTTAGCTTTTATATTTAACGAATGTATTGATGAAGGCATATTCCCTAACTTAATGAAATGTAGTAAACTAATCCCCTTATTCAAAAAAGGAGAAAAAACAGACCCTGGCAACTACAGACCTATCTCTATTCTGCCAGTTTTGAGTAAGGTGTTCGAAAAGATAATGCTCAATCAAATGCTACTTCACTTTAAGACCAATAATCTTTTCCATAGCCAACAATACGGCTTTACTGCTGGAAAATCGACCACCGATGCAGGAGTAGCACTTATTACTAATATCTACGACGCGTGGGAAAACAGAAATGATGCAATTGGATCATTTTGCGATCTTTCTAAAGCATTTGATTGCGTTGATCATCCAACACTTTTGCTCAAATTTCGTAAATACGGTTTTGATGATAAGTCAATTAAATTAATAGAATCTTACTTAACTGATAGGCTTCAAACTGTTGATATAAACGGCGTAAAATCAAACGGGTCTAATGTGAAAATGGGCGTACCCCAAGGTTCAATTCTAGGACCGTTCCTTTTCTTAGTTTATGTCAATGACTTGCCTTACATGGTTGAGAAAGAGGCTGACATGGTGCTGTTTGCTGATGACACCTCGCTAATATTTAAAATAGATCGACATAACAGTGATGCTAGCGCGGTGAACAGCACCTTATCTTTAATTTCTGATTGGTTTTCGGCCAATAACCTCATGTTAAATGCGAACAAGACCCAATGCATTCGATTATCTCTTCCTAATGTGAATCAAGCCTGTGTTGACATACTAATTAATGGTCAGAAACTCGATCTGGTTGAAAGTACTACCTTTTTAGGAATCACAATTGATTCGAAACTTCAATGGGGCGCTCATATAACTAAACTTTCTAATAGGCTTAGCTCTGCGGCTTACGCTGTTAGGAGAATAAGACAATTGACAGATGTAGCAACTGCTAGACAAGTGTACTTTAGTTACTTTCACAGTCTAATGTCTTACGGGATACTTCTATGGGGGAGTGCAGCGGACATTCAGACTATTTTTCTTTTACAAAAAAGAGCAATTCGTGCTATTTACGGTTTAGGATCGAGAGACTCACTGAGGGAATTATTCAAGGAAATAGGTATACTTACTTTTGCATCACAATTCATATTTGAAAATATAATGTATGTAAGGAAAAATATTTCCATGTTCAATAAAGTAAGTGATTTTACAGATAGAAATTTACGTAATAAGAATGACTTAGTTAGCCCGTATTACAGGCTGAATACAGTCAGTAAGTCTTTTATGGGGAAGTGTATACTTTTTTATAATAAATTGTCAGACTCGGTCCTTGATATGCCAGACAGAAAATTCAAAGCTTATGTAAAGAAAGTACTTTGTGAGAAGGCTTATTATAGGACCGATGACTATCTTAAAGACAAAAAGGTCTGGCTTGAGCTTGGCGCGGGTCCCTCTTAAAGGTTTGTATACTTAGACATGTCATAATTTAGGTACATTGGTACATACTAAATTTACAAATTGACATTATTTTAAATTTCGTAATACTTATAATTCAATTTAATTATGACATAATAAACAATGTAATCTCTGTCCATCTATATAACTAATTTTAAGTTTTTAGTTTGTTAGTTGACGTCTTTGGAGAAAACGTGCAGTGCAGTTTGTTGCCGCTTCTTCTGCACTTGCGCCTAGGAAGCGGCGTAAACTTAGCTTTAAGTAACGATTTGACGTCAACATTTGTGCAAAACAAAACAAAGTGACTATTATTAAGAGATATTATAAATATCCTATGATAATAAAGATATTTTGAATTGAATTGAATTGAATTGTAACAGTTATTTTTACCAGGCCTGTGTCACTCCCCGTTTAGGTATCGAAGATGTACCTACATTATTACTATGCGCGCAGGCGGCCCCTCCGGGTGGTAAATTCAGTTATACGAATCGTTTGTCCAGAGTAATAAGAATGAAATTGGCTTTCAATGGATGTCTAGGTATCTATACGAAAAGGTGCTGAGTTCTGACGTGAGCTAAATTAAACCATATCGCTAGCCACATTGAGTGAATATTTCTTTGAATTTCTTTGAGTGAGACTTCTGTACGTTAGTATTATTTATGCTGTGTTTTTACCCGACTGCGCCAGGAGGGTTATGATTTTCGAGTGTATGTATGTATGCATGTTTATTTCTTTGGCACGCTCTATAGCCTAACCGGCTTGATGGATTTTAGCTTGAAAGATGTCATTAGATTACTCTTAATTGTAAGAGTGACACTGTTTATATAAAAAATAATAAAAAGAAACAAAATGGCGGATCTTTGGTGCCAAATGATATGTCTAAATATTCAAAACCTATTAAGCATATATAAAGAATTTTATGTAATAAATTACAAATATATAACGTCTAACAAAATATACTGTAACTATTTTAAGGGTGGATTCAGTCCATGATACTGAACAACTTTCCCCAAGGAACATATGTCGAAATATGAAAAAAAATTTTTGATTTCCCTACAAACTCGGATCAGCTGATCGGTCAACTTGTATGGGAGGTCAAATATTATTTTTCAAATTTCGGTATATGTTTCTTGGGGAAAGTTGTTCAGTATCATGGACTGAATCCACCATTAAAATAGTTTCAGTATATTTTGTTAGTCCCTGTATATTTCACTAAGGTATATGTTTAAATGTAATTTGAATAATAAATGCTAAAAACAATATATATTCTCTATACAATCTACTATGTATTGGTATCGAAGGTGGCGGATTCAGGCGAGGCATGTATTACCACTTAAGACTCATGCATGACGGAGAATATTGCTCTCTGCTGTGCATATTACATACCCTCTCTTACATGACTACTATTACTCTCCATTGCTCGGGTTATGGTTACTTCATTCTCAAGAAATCGTTAGTTTTCCTCAAGAATAAAGTAATGATATGAATTTAGTTTACATTAGTATTTTTAGTAAATAGTGGGCTTATAACTACCTTTGTACCACTTTTCTGCAAATAAACTGATAGATTGATTTATTGATTAGTATAGATAACTCTCAAATTAACTCGTAATATTTATGTTACCTACATAGTATATAATTTAGTTATACTTTTATTAAATGTCTAATTTACCCCTAACAAGCGGCCTCCATATTTAAAATTTATTTATATTTATACGTTCCATTTATACTTCTTTGGCTCACTGATTTACATACGTGTATGTGTATCCACTTTTAACTAAATAGGTCCAGTAGTTTTATAACTAATTGGCTGTGACCCCTATAAAGGTTCCGTTTTTACCTTTTGTGGTACGGAACCCTATAAACCAGGGATGTTTATGTCCAGCAGTGTACTCGTACTTTATGATTCCAGTGAACACTGAGCAAGTAATTAAAATGAAGCTAGATGGTATGGAAAGTCAAAAAGCGCCCTCCGAACTAATATCATTGTTTGTGAGAGTTTACGAAACAAACTAAATTAGGAGTTCAAAGTTTCTTTTTTAGGGTTCCGTACCCAAAGGGTGCAAACGGGACCCTATTACTGTGACTCCGCTGTCTGTCCGTCTTGTCTGTCTGTCTTGTCTGTCCGTCTGTCTGTCCGTCTGTCACAGGGCAGGACACTTGAAATTTTCACCGATTATGTATTACTTTGGCCGCTATAACAATAAATACTAAAAATAAAAGATTGTTAAAAATTAAAGGGGGTCGTCATACAAGAAACGTGTTTTTTTAAGCGTTTTTAACTTGATCTTTATAATGGAATTGCAATAAAATGCAACTAGATACTTGAAATTTTCACCAATTATGTATTAATATGACCACAATAACAATAAATACTAAAAATAAAATAAAGTTAAAAATTAAAGGGGGTCGTCATACAAGAAACGTGTTTCTTCAGAGTTTTAAAACATTGTACGGTGGTACGGAACCCTTCATGTACGAGTCCGACTCGCACTTGCCCGTTTTTTTTGGAGACCAGTAAGTTTTTACGACGTAAAAGTTTATTTAAAATCAAAATGTATAACATATTTATCCAGCAGAATAGGTACATTCGGTTTCATAGACCTACAGGCTTGGCTTGAAGGGCCAAACAATGAGGATGTAAATATATGGACACTAAAAGTTACACCTTATAGTTTTAACGTTGTGCACAAACGCCAGTTCTGCTCTCATTTGAAATGAGTTTTTATCCTGAAAGCAAAAATCAAAATATTGTTTAGATTTTTTTTTAGATTTATTTATTTATTTCTAACAATAAGAATTACAATAATGTAACAATGTTACATAAACCAGATTTGGTTTTTTCCATAAATTTATCTTATCAAAATTGAGATTTCGGTTTCGGTTTTAGATTTTTGCTTTAAACTTCTTTAGATTTTTTTCTTTCGGCTTTAGATATTTGCTTTTAAACTTTTTCATTGCATTAACTATAAGCCAAGGAGAACATTCACTATTAAGCTAAGCAAAGACAGACTCGCATGGCCTGCAGCTCACTGAGCCACTAAATTGATGTGCATCACGGAAGGCCTAGAGTTTTACCTAAGAGCCCGTACTACCCTAAAGTTCTTAGAGCGATCTTAAATATTATCAATATTAACGAAATACTTACTTTGAAATAAAAACACAGCAAAGTTCAGGACTAACTCTATACATAATATGTTTCGAAAACACGATTGCTTAAAATTTTCTCGATAGAAAAAATTGCGAAGTTACCCCTAAATCACCTCAGAATTTATACTAAAACGGAATGTATTCGAGAAATACAATAAATTAGCCTTTGTGACTTCGGATTATAATTGTATTAATCATAAGGCAGTCATAGTATGTCTTATTTTTTAAATAATTCGTAAATATTCTTTGTAAAACGAAAAAAACCTCAAAACCATAACCAGCCTCATTGACCTACCATGATCTTTTCACCTCGCATGGTCTCGTGTCGCTTCGGCTACTCTACTCAGATTTGTGTGCGTGGAAGCGGGAGCAAAACTTAGACTGTCCACATCAGGCCCAGCCTTAAGAACCACTTAGCAGTTTCGATACAAAATGTAGGCGCAAACTAAATGCGTAGACTAAGAGGTAGTTAGATAAGACAATCGCCCTGTCTAGAGATTAATAAACTGCATGTGCTTGATGTGCTACAGGCGAGCACAAAACTAGAATTGTTTTATTGTTAGCTCCCGTGAGGCACATCGCTTCAATTACATCAAGCCTCCACACCACCGCGTTATTCGCTTGTAAATATTAAAGAGGGCGCAACCCCGTTCACACATTCCAGTCCTCGCGTAGGGCGTCCAATGGAAGCAAGTTTTTAGCTAGATGCGGTGTTTACCTTTTTGTCTTTTGGTTTAATATACGTGTGTTAAAAAAATCTTCATTATTTAAATTATAAGTGTATGTTGATATAGTACTTCATAATAACAATTTGTCAAACAATCAACGAATTAAATATTAATTTAGTAATGAGGCCATTGCAGGCAGATACATCAATAAGTAAACATTATGTATAGTTAAGTATTTATTAATATTTCATCAATCACTATTTTTGTTATTTTGAAAGAAAAGCTACCGATGTTAGCGTTTTGGTACGACGAAAAAACACCGAAATAAACTCAATAAGACAATTTTGAAGAACAATTGGTTATCAAATGACGACCACGTACTGACAAGCAAAGTGTGGGACATCCATATAAGGTGGTCAGACGACCTGACCAAAGTTGCTGGAAAGCGCTGGATGCCGGCCGCTCTAGATCGATAATTTTGGAAATCCTCGGGAGAGGCCTATGTCCAGAGGACGTTATGCAGCTGAAATTATGATCATGAAGACAATTTTGGTCACTATATATATATATATATCAGTTTACAAACATAACATTGGAACCAACCAGTACAACGTTATCACAATACGAGTATAACATGTAATACTTGCAAACAAGCGAACAAACGTTATTAACGAATTGAGAAATACTAAGTAGTCAAAAAGCGAAGCTAAGCTTGGTCAGCTTTTTGTGGCATCCATTCACGAGGTGACGTAGACAGGTACGGATCAGCTAATTTCAACCATATTAGAAAATATCCAGTTTTCCTACCCACAAGGCTATGCCGCAGGCAATACAGCTAGTTTTTGATAAATTTTAAACCTATATTTATAGAAAGATCTAAAATATTCTGAAAATTCATCTCACGTAAGTACTCGTAGATAAGCAAAACTAACCAGCTAAATATAAACATTAGTATTTTCATATAAAAGTAATATGCTACAGAATTTTCCTTATTACGTGCCTAATGAACTTTTTCCCCGACTTTTTGCCATCATCCTCATATAAAACGGGACCCATTACTATTATCAAGAAATATGAGTAGAAAAACATGTATCCGAAACATAACAGCCTATCCGTGTTTTAGACTTTAACGATTTTACTCGAACAAAAGAAAATGGTACTAAAACGACTATAGTCCTGAACCCAACTAAAGAAGAAAGGTAATGGTTCTCGAGTGTACGTACACTCCCAGAAACATGTAGTATACTTTAAGTGGTCGTAAGGGATACTATGATGATACTAAATTGCATAGTAATAGAAAAACCGCAACTACGTAAAAACGACAGAAAAATGACATAAATTTTATAGTTGAAGTCAAGAAAAAAAGCGTTCTTTGTAGAGTGAAATTTGCTATCAAAGATGATGCATGGAGTCCAGTGCTGCACCCCTTTTGAAATAAATTGTTTGAAAGGAAACGAAGATATCATTTAAAATTTTGTTCTAGTAAGCCCTAGATAACCCTTCAAATTATTGAACTACTGTTTACAGTTTAAAGTGAGAACGTTAAGCTTTAGTTTGTATTTTTGCCAAAAGTGGCAGTTTTCCGCAAAAATTCTAACTAAAGCTTAATGTTCTCACTTTTAACTGTAAACAGTAGTTCATAAAATAGTTTGAAGGGTTATCTAGGGCTTACTAGAATAAAATTTTAAATGATATCTCCGTTTCCTTTCAAATAATTTATTTCAAATGGGGGCAGCACTGGACTCCATCATCATCATTATCATCATCCGAGCGTATTCCCGGTTGCATCGTCAGCGGTTACGCATCAGAGCCCGGGGTCCGCTACATAACCTAGGTAACTTGACGAGGTTACTGGTTTTTACACAGAGCGACTGCCGTCTGACCTCCGCAACCCAAAGGGTAGACCAGAACCAGTCCTAGGATAGGTACAAACGCTAGATGGCGTTCGTGACCAACAGCTTTACGTGCCTTCCGAAGCACGGAATCATCTTTATTTTCGGATAATCAGGTGATTCAAGCCTGCAATATCCTAACCAGACTGGAAACAACTTTTCACAAAGTATGCTTCCCAGTGGGATTTGAACCCATGACCTCCGGATTACAAGGCAGACGCCTTGACCACTGGACCACGGAGGCAGTCTGGGCTCCATGTATCATCTTAAATAAATGACTCCTAATTTAGCAAAAGAAAAAGAATTTCATTGAAGCTAACAGTACGAAAAAAGGTATTAAAATAGAAAATATAAAACTAGTTTCAAGTGCTAAACATAAGTGGTCGGTTACTTACTGAAATGTTATAATTACCGTATTACTTAGATGTCATATGGTAATTATAATATAAATTGACAGTTGAATTTATACTTATATTGACATGCATAATTATGAACCGGACGTTGCACTGCATAAATTTTAATTTGTCAATTTTATTACTTACTTATCAATTAGTAAGGATAGTAAGATTGACGAAGAAAGGAAGGAAAAAGACTGAGACGGTATAGTAGTTAAAAGATTTAGTTAAAATAGTAGTTAAAATAACCAAAAGTTAATGAAATTTCTTGCTCAATAGATATAAATACGAAAACCTTAAGGGTGCAAGGGACGCAAACAAAACGACACAAACAAACAGGTAATCCAACAAATATAAAAGGCCGTCGGGGACGTGAGATATCCGCAGAATAGTGCTCAACTGAATTTACGAGTGCTACCTACCGCCTTTGTCCAGTTTAATTAAAGCTTTGTCGGTACATTAATATCAATTATGGTAATCCAACCCAGAGTGGATTCAACTGCCGACCTTCTTCGACGACGGCGGCTCAACTTGGAGACTCGGTAGATATTCGTAAATGTACTCGCATGGAGGTGTATTTACAAATATATTCTGTATTTCTACGTATTGGAACATACATAGTATTTTATTCTTTACATAATAAACTTCAAAATTACAATCTAAATCTCATACATCTCATCATAAAATCAAATACTATTGATATAAATGAGAAAGTAACTATTTCTGTCTGTTTATTTGTCTGTCTGTAACCTCTGTACTGTTTCGGTTAGTAAAGCATAAAGATTCACAAGAACACTAGGTACAGACTAGGTAGTCAGGGTCGTGAGTTATAGGCACTAGATCAGTTGAGTAGCCCTTCTAGGTAGAAGAACTACTTAGCTCAGATGCTGCCGAAGACGAAAGAGGACGAGCGCCGGCCGCCGCGCCTTATACAGGGTCTAACATAATATACTGAAACTATTTTAAGAGTGTATTCAGTCCATGATACTGAACAACTTTCCCCAAGGAACATATATCGAAATATGAAAAATAATTTTTGGCCTCCCATACAAGTTGACCGGTCAGCTGATCCGAGTTTGTATGAAAAGCAAAAAAAATATTTTTCATATTTCGATATATCTTTCTTGGGGAAAGTTGTTCAGTATCATAGACTGAATTCACCCTTAAAATAGTTTCAGTATATTTTGTTAGGCCTTATATATGAGCATGGGCTCCCCCGCTGCGCCTAAGAGAGGCGGAGCGGTGCTGGAGCCGATGTCACACCTCTTCACGCCTTAACCACTAAACCGTTTAGTTGAAATTTGGTATGCATACAAAGTTTAAGACTCGGGAAAGGACATAGGATTTTTAGCTTTTATCCAATAAATAATCCCATAAGGGAATGAAATCGGGACTGGAACTTTGTATGAGGAATCCTATTTTGCAATACAAAAATAGACTTTAATTCAAAATACAAAAGCATAGACGAAGCGGGTAATAGCTAGTAACAGCTGATTGCGCGTTTATATTGTTTGTTGTTTTCTAAATAAATAATTAAATAGTAGGTATCGAATTCACTGTCACTAATCTTGTACAAAATAAGTAGTGATCCGATACTACAGGTAAAATCCTTATGTCATTGTCATATGGTTCAACTTTCGATCTTCATCCAGGAATTTGATCTCTCACTCCTTCTATGTTAGTCTGTACGTTAGTCGTCGATTAAATTAATTTAAAAATTATGGAATACGTACGGAACTCTCTATTAGCGAGTCTCAACTCTTACTTAAACGTTTTTAGTTGCAGTTTATTAGATAATATTTTTTATGCTGTTGATGTTTTCATTTTTGCTCATTTGCAATTTTAAATCACAGAATACTGATTTTCTATAGTTTTCCTTTAAAGTTCAATACAAATACTTATAACGACGATTTTTTATGATTTTTCAAATTACAGTTTACACAAGAATTAGTTTCGTATTTCGTAAATGGGTCACGTAACCGAAAACTCGTCTTTGATAACAAAGCTAGTTAGTATTTTAAAAGACCTATCCAACGATGCCTGCACTATGGGATCCACGCGAAAATAAACCCTTTATGTACAGGAGGTATATATATGAAAAAAAACACTTCTTCGGACTAACTAAACTTTCTTGACTTCGGAACTCTAAAATTAAGACTAGGCAAGAATATAAACTACTAAATTGTAGCGTGTCTCCCAACTATTTGAGTCTGTTGACTGTACGAGTAATGTTATCTCAGGGGAGGAATAATGAGTTTAATTATTGTTCAAGGATTAAGTATGTCTTGGAACGTTGCGTAAATACCCGGAGGGCGCAAGAAATAATTAGTTTTTGAACTGAAGCCTTTTTCATATAGATATGTATTGGTAGTACAACGTTAGCTAAATATATCTTCTTCGTCTAAGCGCATTCCCGGTTGCATCCTCAGCTGTGCTGCTTCGGAGCCCGGGGTGCGCTTTCCCGCTTTTTCTTCTCCAAACATAACATGCATGTCAATAGTCACCCAAGGATGCAATAGTGCCAAAGACCTTGCAAAATGATGAAGAGCGTTAGCTAGAGATATGTAGTAATTTAAATAATGTTTCAATAAATCATATTTTATTATACAAATTAACTTATTTTGATTTAAGTATAAAATTTTATGCAACGCAGCATGCTTTGTCATAATTGACACAAAGATGTATCCGCAACATGCTTTGTCAAATTGGTCACAAAAATGTATCCGCAACATGCTTCGTCAAAATGGTCACAAAAATGTATCCGCAATATGCTTCGTCAAGAGACCACCCCATATCGTACTCGGCCCGAATGTTCCCATGATACTGGCGGCATAGACGCTCTGTATAGCAATGGAAAGTATTTAAGCCAGATAGGTCACCAAGATAAGGAGCGGCTATCATTTGCCCGCTCTGATATTCTACTCGTATGTCCAAAGTCTTTGAATGTGTCAATTATAATAATGCCAGGAAGGATGTTAGGCCATCTGCTACGACACGACGAGTTCATAAAGACTATCATTGAAGAGAAAAGAGGACCAGGAAGACCGAGGCATAACTACATAAAACAGATAAAGGAGAAGGTGAACGTCGTGTTGTTCAGCGAAGTAAACAGTTGGCGGATGAGAGAAACAAATGGAAGAGAATTCATACTCGATCGACAAGAGCATGCTGTTTGGGTGTGGATGTCGTAGAAGGCGGCTTAAGAAACGTTCGCAAGCTTTACATATTATGTTGTGATAACATTGTATTAGGCATAATATCTCTGTAAACTAACAAAGCCCATCTGGCGCGTAGTCGACCAATACTGTGTAAATGAGTTTCTTTCGGCATTTCTTCTCAGTAGTAGTCGTTGCGAAACGCTAGTATCAGTAGCTTTTCAACAAAGAAAAAAATATTTTTGATATAAATAAACATTACACGTAATGTACACTAAAATTATTGACGTGTAAAAGTGCCTGCAAAGGCCGAATTACTGAATAAATATTTGATTTTGAAGCACAAGCTAAGCAACGCATATATACATGAATGAGACCTCTCCAACCTGTCTGGCCATCGTGGAGAGTGTAGGCTAAATTCTCTGACTCTTCTGGCTAATATATGGCTCTGGTAGTACAGAGAGAGTCGTGCTCCTGCAGTAAAGACTAAAAGAAAGACCTGATGATGATGACAAGACCATAAGCTCTTCAATATAGGTGGATAGATAGATATAATTATGCAACATTTATAACAATGGAATACTTCGCTATAAAAATTTAGGTTTTGAGCACAATAAGAAAACCAGTGACCCATTTATTAGCCACTAAAGCCATCAACAGACTCGCATTACAAATTTACAGAAGTGCACATAAAACACTTTTACGGCCGCAATGAAAAGCGGTAAGATTTAATGGAGCTATGGCTGTTTCTCATCTCGCACGCAGTTCTATGCAGGTAATTCTAATTTACTTTGAAACTTCGCTCGGGCGCGGTTGGAACGTCGTCAATGTACTTAGGGTTGCTACACATATAAGCAGGCCGGCATTGGCGGTTCGGCAGTATTTGCCAAGCAACAACGCCGAACGCCGACCCGAAGCAATCATGACAACAAGTCAAATCAGACTCTTTTTTCTAAACGTCTAAAACATTTATTTTCTATGGGATTTGTATGGAAAACCAAAAACCGTGACTTCATAGTTATTCGGAGTTAAATAGCGCTCTTAATATCAGTTTTTCTGCATTGATAAATCTGAAATCATGTTGAAAATGGATATGATCGATGACAAGTGAGTGACACTATTTTGTAACGTTTTCTTTCTCCTAACAGTACCAAATAATTTATTTTTGACCCAGTGATCTAACCAATTATATCAGAATATTCACACATATATATTCGATTTTATCGACCGTGCCGATTAATGCCGGGTTGCTTGTGTGTGTAGCAACCCCTCGAGACTTGAGAGGCTGTTTATGGTATTATTTATTTTGTACTGTCTTTGTAAAATTGAATTAACATCGATCCAAGCCTTAATAACGATAGCTGTATTCGATTTCAGGCTCGTGCATACTTCTTAGAATTAGCGGAACATACTAAAGGGTACGCGCGTAATAGCCCTTAGCTATTTTTGAAATCAGGAGAGAGAGAGATTGACACATAGGCAGCATGATATTAATAATTCAAGAAAATGAGGTCGTTTTCTGTTTTTATGCTAATTACTTTTATATAAGTAACTAACTGAATTCATATATCTAAAATAAGAAAAAGGAACTAAAGAATCTTTTTAATTATCGAAAGAACTAAAGAACCTCCTTTATTTCCTTTTTTTTATTTAAGATATGTAACATTCAGTTACTTGTATAAGAGTAGTTAGCAGAAAAATAGTGAGCGCGCAAAACATTAATTAAAATCTTTAACAATAAGGATATCAATTCGACGGTCCAGCAAAAAATACGTAAATAAATTTCAAAGTATTTTATGCGCATGGCCAAAAGTGTTGTAAATTTTAATATTTTGACGGCGCTCCAGCGCGGTCACAATATTAAAATAAGAAAAGAATCTTGGTCACGTATTAGCTCTGCTAGACATACAATTTCATATACCTACCAGAGAACAATAATATTTAAAATTGTTGGAAAGTGCAAGGTATGTCGTGGCAAAAGAACATCCATTAGTACTGACTGGCATTAAACTGTGAAATAGTTTAGATATAAATAAACATTACACGTAATGTACGCTATAATTATTGACGTGTAAAAGTGCCTGCAAAGGCCTAATTACTGAATAAATATTTGATTTTGATTTTGTAGAAAAACTTTTCAAGCTTGCCATAGATAAATCAAAATAGAGCTAACTACAAACCTTCACGATTAAAGCACCTAAAATAAACCGGTCAAGTGCGAGTCGGACTCGAACATGAATAGTTCCGTACCTCCGTAAAATGTTAACTTTATCTTATTTGTTGTAGAAAACAGTTGGTGAAAACTTGAAGTGTCTAGCTATAGGAGGAAATATAAGCATTCCCATTCAAAGTGGCAATGCTGTCAGTTTTCTGGGCACATTGCCGTAGTGTAAAGAACTACCTGGCCTTTTTTAATTGTTAATATTAGTAGGTAGTGTAGAGTGTAGTGTTTTTATCTCTATTTTTATTTTCATCTGAAAATAATAACTTGCATATGACAAGGAGGGTATAAACAAAAATAAATGTAATTATCTATAACTTTTTTATTTATTTTTATTAGCTGTTTGTCACCCACTGCTAGGCAAAAGCCTCTCCTCATGCTTCTTACTTATAGCGACTAAACTACAATTGAAAAATTAAAAATAAATCTACATGACATTAATGCTAGCTTCAAACTTAAATTAAATTAGAATAAAGGTACCTACTAACTCGTATTTTAAACCTACCAGTTGTAAAATATACCTTTTAAACATACTGCGAACTATCGAAAGAACAAAATTAACCAACCCTTTGAAGTGAAACTATGTGCGGGATCTGTCCCGATCTTGAAACACCGTCTTGATCCCGATCGAGTCAGCTCGCTTGACTGCCCGCAGAAAATAGATTCCTCGTGCCGTGCCGTTCTATGTATCGTGTTTCCGAACTACATATTTGTCCCTAAAAATGAATCATTCATTCATAGGAATTAATTTCAATAAAAAAATAAACCGGCCAAGTGCGAGTTAAACTCGCGTGGAGAGGGTTCCGTACAACTGATTGAATTCTTATAGGTTTCCCTGTAATCTACAAGCAATGAACTATATTTTGGATTTTTTTTTTATTTTTCAGGCTCAGTAGTTTCGGAGATCAGGGTATGGTTAATTTTCGTCTTCTTTCATGAATAAAATTAAAACTATTTACTTTAGAATATTAACAAAAATATATTTGAGATCGTCATAATGAGCCCTTTCATTTGATATATGACACAGTAAGGTTTGCAAAACTTTTTTTTTTTAATTTCCTAATTTGTTCCCGGAAAATGACCCTTATTTAAAAAATAAATTATTAACTTTGCACATATGTTTTTGGGTTATAGGATTACAACATTCTACCAAATTTCACCTGATTCGGTCCAGTAGATTCGGAGTTCTCTCTCGGATCTCTCTCGGACTCGGATTCTATAAGGGTTCCGTTTTTTCATTTTATGTACGGAACCCTTAAAATAAAATAAAATTATTTTAGACATTTTTTCATTGACAAACGATTCAATAATTCGTACAATGCATGCTCTATAAGAATTATTTAGCCTTTCAAAAACAACCTGTATTTTACATATCTGGGGTTCTTATTGTTTGTAAATCACAGACAAATTGTTGCAACTAATTCAGTTATTTTTTCTTTATTTAACGTGGTCGTCTGTAACTTTAGGCAACCTCTATCTTAGACATGCATAAAAGCCGAAAGACTCTAAAGCAGCTCAACTGCTAAACATTACCTGATAGGTACGCCTAGATAATAAATTTAGGCTTCCTTGTATTTTTACACGTTTGCTGACTAACTCAAAGTCAGAATTCTTTTACTAAATTATACCTTGTCATCATACATTTTTGTGATTGAATTTCGCGGTCAATACTCTAATATTTATTTAAATTTTCAGGCTAATATATACAACGTGGAAGGGACATACCCGTAATAAATTGAACCACGGTCTATACTAGATCATTATAGTATAATGAAATTAAATTAATAGCCAAAAAATAATAAAAAAATTGGCGAAAAAATAGGGTGCAGCCGCCCGGGCGATTTGTGTTTTGACTGTTATTTAAATTTAATTATACTTTAGTGATCTAGTATAGCCCTTGGCTCGATTTATTACGGGTACATATATCCCTTCCACGTTATATATAAATTAATTGCTGTTTTTATGAGTATTTTCTTTGAATTATAAAATACTATCTTAAGATTACGGTGTCGTCATTCTGCTTAAAAAAATCACGTATAGCGATAAATTTTTTCAGTTGAAAATAAAAGTAAAATTTGTACGTAACGAAAACGAATTTCGTCAGTAGAATCGCCTGCTAAGTTTATGTACCTATCAGAACAAAATATTTATATTGATTTAGTATTACAATGCGACTAAATAATTTAACTGACTATTTCTACGGAGATATGTCCTAGGTCAAATGGAAGAACAAATATTCCAACTGTGGCTTTGATTTCGTTTCTAATTAACTCAAATTCCTAGCCCGTTGAAGCCTTACCTGCAGTTTGTCTCAAAACCACTGGCAGACTTTGATTAAACAACAGCGACCTGAAAACCAATGTTTATTTTAGACGGCAATGTTTGTGTCGACCAAACATGGACGATACACAAACTTGAATGACTCTACATTACAGTGTACGAGTACATTTGAATATAATTAAACGTTTGGTGCCGTCACAAATGTTAAACGTGAAAGAAAAAAGTTCGCCTCATACTAAATTCATAGGAAGAGATGGAGCAGTTCTATTTGATTTGGCAATAGGACCAACCCATATCTTCCTGTGGAAGTCATAAGAGGCGACTAAGGACTAAGCACAAACATCTTACATAACATTTGCATTAACAAGGAAGGTTGACGTCGGGTGGCAGCCAGTTTTAAAACTTTGAGCACAAATTTATTTCGAATAAGAGTCAATGACAAGCAGGCAGATGGTTGATAAACCAGAAATTAAATTTTCTTTTAGTTACGGTCCATTTTAGGGTTCCGTACCCATGGGGTGCAAACGGGACCCTATTACTGAGACTCCGCTGTCTGTCTGTCTGTCCGTCTGTCACAGGGCTCTATCTCACCATAATAGCTAGGCACTTGAAATTTTCATCGATTATGTATTATTGTGGCCGCTATAACAAAAATACTGAAAATAAAAAAAATAAAAAATTAAAGGGGGTTGCCATACAAAAAACGAGTCTTTTCAGCGTTTTTAACTAGATCTTTATAATGGCATTAACTAGATACTTGAAATTTTCACCGATTATGTATTATTATGGCAGCTATAACAAGAAATACTAAAAATTAAAAAGAAAAAAGGTCCAACGATATTTTACCCCTGACCAACTGTTGAGCCTTTACACAGCTCAAGTCCGCTCATGTATGGAGTATTGCTCCCACCTATGGGATGGATCTGCCCGCTATCAGCTCGAAGCCCTGGAAGCTATCGACAGACGTGCCAGAAGACTCGTTGGTGATGAGTTGCTTACGGCAGGACGGCTCCACAGCCTCGAACATCGCAAGTATGTGTGTCTTCTACAGGTTGCACTTCGGGGAGTGTGCGCAGAAATTACATAATTTAATTCCCCCTGCACCATTCCACCATCGGACAACACGACGTGGACAGGGATTCCACCCATTTGTGGTCGATATTCCTCCTCATCGTACCTCTCGATTCGCCTCCTCCTTCATCGTGCGAACCGCTAAGGTGTGGAATTCCCTCCCTGCGTCGATGTTTCCCCATACATATAATTTAGGGATTTTCAAGGCAAGAGTGAACAGGCATTTTTTGAGTCTGCGTGATACACCTTAGACCTCATCTTAGCTTCCCATCAGGCTAGATAGAGATCAAACGCACTCAAATTTCTAATAAAAAAAAAAAAAAAAAAATTAAAGGGGTCGTCATACAAAAAACGTGTTTTTCAGCGTTTCTAACTAGAACTTTATAATGGCATTGACTAGATACGAGTACTTGAATATTTCAACGACTATAAATTACTATGACCACTATAACAACAAATACTAAAAATAAGATAAAGATAAAAATTAAAGGTAATCTTCATACAAGAAACGTGTTTCGTCAGCGCTTTAAAATATTGTACGGAGGTACGGAACCCTTAATGTACGAGTCCGACTCGCACTTGCCCGTTTTTTTCTCTATTTATCCTTAGAATACTACAATATTAAATACAGCCGAGAACGCACTTGTAATACATTTAACTATAGGTACTACAAATTTATTTATGAATAAAATTGAAGTATATTAAATGCAATAATACAGCTGTTCATAAGGTAATCTTATTTATCGATTTTCCTCTTTTTAAACTTTTAATCTAAATACGAGTATATATAACTCAAAGGTGACTGACTGACTGACTGACATAGTGATCTATCAACGCACAGCCCAAACCACTGGACGGATCGGGCTGAAATTTGGCATGCAGGTAGATATTATGACGTAGGCATTTGCTAAGAAAGGATTTTGATCAATTCTACCCCCAAGGGAATAAAATAGGGGATGAAAGTTTGTATGAAACTTTGTCAATTTTAAACCGATCGGGCTGAGACTTTGCATGCATAAAGCTACTATGACGTAGACATCCTTTAAGAAAGGATTTTGATAAATTTCACCCCTAAGGAAATAAAATAGGTGATGAAAGTTTATATAAAAAGTAAAGCCGCAAAAACTGCACTTCTTAACGCAAGCGAAGCCGCGGGCAAAAGCTAGTTAGTTATATTTCTAAAGAGACGTTAACAACATTTATAAAACTATGTTCTTTTAAACCAAAAAGCAAAAAAAGGGTTTGACAGAAATGCTTTTACGTCTGTCCGGCTGTATGCTGAGTAGATTTTCGTGAAATTTTGTGAGCGGGTTTGATAATTATACATATTTTTTGTAAAGATTTAGGAAAGAGTATAAGGTGCGCGGTGAAAATTTATGAGTTTTAAGCTACTCAAAGATAGAATCGAGTGCTCACAGACCCACTAGTTATAAATTTATTTGTTATATACTTAACAATCTTATTATTGTTATTATATACCCACAACAGATACAATAACACTGTTTCCTAAACTCATAATTATATTACTCAACACACCGCATAATAAACATAAAATGTTTACACCGAAAATTATTTCACGAGAGGTGTATTTAAAAAAGGCTTCATCCTGCCGCCCCGGAGCGACGGAAATAAAAAAGTCGTCAGCGTAAAGCTCGGATGTCGGCTAATAAAGGGAGAATCAGGCTGTTGCGACTCAAAAAGAGCACTTTTATTATTATGTAGCTAATGTCTCGGCTACATCACAAAAAGAGATTTTCCCGCTCCCCAGTTATTGTTTTTGTCATGTTATAGCGTCATTGTTACTAATGCAGGTTGTTTCTTTGCACAGGTAAAATATATATATATATTTTTTTATTTCTTAGCAATCATTTCAACGCTTACAAGAAGTTTGGATATGTTAAACAAAGAAATTGTAACAATTTTAATACATTTTTGTACATTTTTACAAGCTTTTCTCTGTTTGTTGTTGTTTGGGTCAAATCTTGAAAGTTAGGTAAATTTGAGCCACTTCCCGTTCGGTTAAAATTGTGTATGCTAATGTTAACCAAATGAAAATGCAATATTATTATAACAAGAAGCTGAACTGATGATGGAGCTGGGAGTTGGCCTGTAATTAAATTAAGAAATACTTAGGTCAAAAAACTTGTACGAAAAAAATAATGTTAAAAAAAAGATATTTTAAAAGAAATAAATTCGTAAATAAGCACTTACTTATTTTTATCCTTTATTTAATTAAGTGAAAAAAAAAATACCTTGCACATGTGTTAATATCTTTTTGTATGAAATACCTCTTTTTTTATGCGAGCTCTCTGCGGCTCCAGTAGTAAAAAAAATTATGAACTACTACAAGATTATCAAAATTTAAAACAATTCTCACGTGAATTCACTATTATCTTTAACTACTAACACTGCATGCGCTTAACGAAACTTTCTGAATCGAATTTGAACTGAAACAGAAGTCACTTGCCTCTTGTATTTCGACACTTGTGCTCTCAGCTGTGACTTAAAACTATAATGCAATACGCAAGACATGCAATTGTCTACCTTAATACCAGGAACTACGGATTACAGTTTAAAGTTAAGATGTCTGCTAAAGTAGTCGGAAACTTTTGACATTAGAATGTACAAGTTAAGGTAGTAACAAGAGGCTGGAGTGTTAAATTAGATGAGTAAGTTAATGTGATTTTAACTTTAGTGTAGTGGAACTATTGTAAAATACATAAGTAGGTAATTACCTCGATTTGGATTATAAAATACTATTTGTATAACAAAATAGATTTTGATTGAAATTTGTTTTCGTTTTCGGACAAGTTATTTTTCAAAATGAATAATAAAAAAATCGAGTTTAATACCGTATTGGTAATCCATATACTTTAACAATTAATGTATACTGGTATCTAGTTTTTAAATAAATACTTCAATCTTTGAAAAGACCGGCTGCAGTCATTTTAATAACAAACAATACTATAAATAATAATCATAAATATATACATAAATATAAATAATATTTTAAGATTACAGAAAAGAATCCACAACATGCTTCGTCAAAGAAGTAGTTTTAAGATTTAGGTAATAAATAATTTTCCGTAATCGATATCTGTCCTCAAAATCAACACAAGTACAACATTTTTAATGGAGTACCAAGAGGAAAAAACTTTAAAAGTAGTTATATGTATCGAACGAGCTGTGCACTAAATATTATATCAATGTGTTTTCTCATTTCAATTGTTTAAATGAGTAGGCGCCTGCAAGGTGAATGAATGAAATGAATGAATGAATGAAATGAACGAGTAGATGTGAGGCGTCAGTTGACCGCACTTTAACGAAGAGTAACGTGGTTGGTGACACAGTTGACTGACGATGTAACCTGCTATGATTTTATACTTCAGTTGGTTTTCATAGCATAATGTCGCATGGATTGCTCTTATGGGGTAAAGCAGCTAATAAGGATACAAGACAAAGCAATTCGATCGACAAATTTTCTGGACGTTCGGTCGGCTGAATACTTTTTATGTAGTGTTGTGTCTGCCCTTTGGCCCGACAAGGGGACATAGGAATCGAAGTGTATAAGAAGTATATAGTCCTTATCGCTTTCGATAACGGCGACTGCACGCAAAAAAAATCTAAGGTTGGTAACATTGTTTCTAGCGTGAGCCCTAATATCGCTCGCTCGCTACAACGAATTTGGTTTTAAGATGGCGCTTGATGTGGATAATCTAAATTTTGCTCCCGCTTCCACGCACACAAATTTACTCTAGCCTATATTTAAGTTCGCTCTAAGTACTATCAGGGTCATACGGGCTCTTAAATACCCTGGTACACGGCCAAAGAGCTATTATGCAAAATTAGAGGAGACCCCACATATCACTGTTTTGTCCCGTTTAATTGTCGCTATCTTCATAAAGTTTACTAAGTCGCTTGCTAGCTGTTATAAGCCTAGTTTCTTCGACAGTTTATATGCGAAAACCATACGAAAACATGGGTAAAAATTATTAAAAATGTCTTGATGTGTATTATAATACTGTAAGAATAATTCACGGAACACATTGTTTGAAAATTAAATACTATTAATAAAATTAACGTTAGGTGTTTTACAAAAAAAGTAACCGAGCAAAGGTCAACCATCTAGTATTAAAAAATAGATCAAGGGCCAATGTTTGAGATACAAAGCTGGTTTATACGAGTATATTCTATGCCAGTGTACCCGGCTGACAGTACAGCTGAGTTGTATGTGTACGTGTAGGAAGGCTTAGGTCTCTCTTTACGTAATTGGCGCTTAGCGTCAAGTTCACTCAAGCGGTTTTCTTCGGAATGTTGAACTTGCTTGTGGATGGTAAATCGCCAAGATGCCCTTTTTATCCATAGCTTTGCTAAATAACAAAGGCTACGAATAGAAGCTAGTAAAAAGTACGCTAATATACTCTTGACCGATCAGCTGATCCGAGTTTTTATGAAAAGCAAAAAAAAAAAATTTCATATTTTGGTATATATTATGTTCCTTGTGAAAAGTAGTTCAGTATTGTGGACTAATTTGCATTTAAATAGTTTCAGTACATTTTAGTACTAATAAGAGAAGTGGTAAATAATTTTAACAAATATTTTATTCCCATTTGAACACAATGTTTATTCAAATAAACAAAATCTGTATGAGGATGGAGATAAAATATAAAAGCTAAAGCTTTAAAATTGGACAGGGTTGTTAATTAAAATTTTGTATACGTATTATGAATTTGGGTTGATTTGAGTTATTTTCATTTTAAATAAGATCGTTTGATAAAAATCATTATACAAGGTTATTTCTAATTAAGTACAAATATTTTAAAGGGCGATTCAGTCTATCATTTTGAACAACTTTTCCCAATATCAAATATATGTATATCTAAATACGAAATAGTACTAAGCTAATATGGGAAGTGATTTTTTTTCCAGTACGTTTATATAAGATGAAGTTGTTTAAAAAATAAATAGGTAACTATTTCATATAGATATTGAATTAAAATCTGGGTTGATCTTGAAATTAGGTACATTAAACATGATTTTTAGTTCGTTAATCGTTCTTGTAACTCATGTTTACTAACTGTTAGTAAACATGAGTTACAAGAACGACTAACGAATGTGTGAGTTACTAAACTACTGTGGTCTAAACGTACCAGACAGCGTATTTGTTAGCCTTTTGATTTAAAAAAAAAGATGCACCCTCAAGATTACTTAAGCATAATCAAATTTCTAAAGTCTCATCTCTGCTTATATTTCAAAATGTGTATAGACATAGCCTCAAACCCCAACGTTAACTAATTTCGCACCTCGGAAATTCCGTAGCGTATTTCGAAACCGCTGTATACGATTAAGTCCAGTCTACGCCACTATTACTACAAACTGCTCGGAACCGACGCCATCCAGTCTAAACCGGTTCAGGGCGGTTCCGTCCGGAAATGTTCTTTACTACTCGTTAATGAAATCGGACGTTCCGCAAACGGGGTCCGATGTTTATTTAAAAATTGTTACGTCAAATAGCATTTATAAAAGGGATATTTTTAAATGTACATTTATATAAATATTCAGCACACTAGGTAACTCCACTAATTAACACAATGCATACCAGATAAATAACTGTTCAACAAAAAACGAATTGATTAACTAAACATGTCTTACAAATAAAACCGGCCAAGTGCGAGTTAAACTCGCGTGGAGAGGGTTCCGTACAGTTGATTGATTTCTTATAGGTTTTCCTGTAATCTACAAGCAATGAACTATATTTCGTATTTTTTAAAAAATTTTAGACTCAGTAGTTTCGGAGATCAGGGGGGGGGGGGATTTTCAATTTTCGTCTTTTTTTATGAATAAAATCAAAACTATTTATTTTATAACTATAAAAAAATATTATATATTTGAGATCCTCATAATGAGCCCTTTCATTTGATATATGACACAGTAAGGTTTGCAAAACTTTTTTTTTAAATTTCCTAATTTATCCCCCGAAGATGACCCTTATTAAAAAAAATATTTATTTACTTTGCACATATGTATTTGGCTCATAGGATTACACCATCCTACCAAATTTCACCTGATTTGGTCTAGTAGATTTGGAGCAAATTGGCTGTGACAGACGGACGGACAGACAGACGCACGAGTGATCCTATAAGGGTTCCGTTTTTTAATTTTTTGTACGGAACCCTAAAAACACATAAAAATCACACAAAATACGAATTTCTTATCAAAAATACTAACTTGCACTCTAAATCCGCTTGTTTACAATGTAATATTATTAATTAAACATCAATTAAATAATCACCCATCAATTTAATCTCATCAATATATACTTTTTTACTACAAATAAATGAACAATCTCATCATAAATACTGACTGCACATCAAATTTACTAGGTTAGAGAAAACCTATCGGTTAGGTTAGAACTGCGACCAACACACGCAAAAGCCGAGCGAGCGAAGCGAGCGTGCCGCGGAAGCGGCCGGCGAGTGCTAGGAAAGTTCTATCCATTTTACTACACCACAAATATAAATTGCAGATTGTTGAGTAATATTTTCAGTTGAGTATTTTGCTGTGCAATCGGTAATTTTCATTTGCGTTTAAATACTACCCTCATTCGTTCAGTAAAACAGTTCTGCAAATACCATTAAATAGTATACTAAATTTGATTCATTTAGTGTGCAAAATTAGTGTGCAATTCAGTATTTTTGGTGAAACATTAGAATATTTTGTTAGAAAAAAGGGAATATACCGATATCGATTTAAATACATGCCTTTATAAAACTTCTGCTCATGGTTTTTAGAAAATAATTACATTTAATTTTATTAATGGATGTTTTATAAATATTTGTAAAAAAGTACTTACATAACATTTCGCTAAGTAACATAAGCACCGCACCACAGATTAGTAGGTATCTACTTCGTCGCTGAGGAAAAGGAACCCTGTAGGTATATGTTTAAAATAGTTTGGAAAATCCAAAAGTGCACGCCTCATAATCTTATTTTTCACAATTAAATTAATTTTGATTGTTTTATTACTAACTTAAAACGAAGAAAAGTATGTGTCGGCTTTACCGCACGACTGGAGATTATTTTTAACTTCCCGCTGAGAAAATTGAAAATTTTCAAAATTCGGGACGTTATTAGTTTCACCCCGTTTTTGAAAAGTCGAGTTTTCATCAGATCTCGACGTTTAAAGGTCTCAGGAATCTTCCCTGACCACTCACGAGCAAGTGTCATGCACCCTATCCATATGTGTGTGTGGGTGTGTATGTAACCCGCTTATAACTCTTGAACAACTAAACTGATCAGAACCAAACAAGTAGCTTACCAAAGAGTTCTATACAACTCAGATTTCCTGTGAATTTAAACCGATTCGGACCGGTAGATTTTGAGAAATCTTAAAAAAAACTAAGCAAAAACAAGAAAAAGACACAAGACTACGTCACGAATTTCAAGAAAAGTGTTACCACTGATTGTTCTTTTCATTCTCAATTAGTTAATGCAAATTAAATAAAATATTAACTAACTTATCGCTTCTTTTACATTTATTCGTCTTTCATATTTAATAAAACAAACAAAATCACAACATTCTTTATTCAAATTTCTTTTTACTTCTTTTCTTACTTGCCAGTTACACATTCGTACTCATCATACATAGGTATTAACTCTTTCAACAAACCTCACATCCAAAATTATTTTTAATATGTCACCTGTATTTTTATAATAATAATTACGATTAAACTACATTGAATTAGACCGTGATCTTAGAAAGGACTTAGTTTTGGATAATACTGAAGCGTATAAAAAAAAATGGACTTGATCAGATAAGTTTTTCGGGAGTTATCGTGACCACGCCAGTTTCCATACATACCGACACACGGACGTCCACAAAATGATTTTATTAAACATTGTTTTTATTTATTTAAAAGGCAAAATGTCTTTTAAAAATGTCATAAGTGTTGAAACTAGTGTTTTTCCTTGAAATTTATGTGTAAATATTATTGTACAAGTGCGATAGAAAATAAATAGAGACACATAGTTAAAAAAATCACTTGATTTTTGTAAGGCGAGAGTAGAGCACTACCTCATGCGCTTCGCTTATGAGGCGTGCAATAAAACAGTACCTAATAAACTGCGCAAAAGTGGGCAACACAAAACTCATGGAAAGGTAAATAAATGCTTGTAAAAAAAAATAACACTAAATGACAGATTGCAGCATTTATAACTATCCAGGACCAAGCGATAACCCTTCCTCGAATAAGACGGTTAAAAGTTCAAAACATTCATACATACTTATGTATGTTCCGATAGCATTCCCCACTTACACAATCGGGTAAAAAATAAAGTGACTACATTAAACTCGCTTTTGCCTTCAATATAACTGCGTGACGTAGGCCAAAACCGCGGCATATGCGAGCCCATACTGGCATTTGTTTTCTTTGTTCGAATATCATAACAGAATGACTTGCTATTTCCCAAGCCGAGAATGAGACGTATACTGGATGTGAAATCTCATTCGGAGTAGTGCTAGTGTTGTCGAACGATTGTTTACTATGATCGATGATTTTGAAGTGTTTTATTTAGATTATTTATTTCTATCCTTTCAAAAACAATAACAAGGAATGCTAGTATTGTAAAATCGTAACGCAGTCTTTATTTTTTATTTTCTTCTACTGTAAAAAGTTTTAAGATCACAATCGACATAAATTATTAAGTTAGCTAAAAAATAAAGGCACCATGTGAATCATTCTCAACTTTTCTCACATAATGTCATTGGCATGTTTATTTTTTAAGCTAACTTGGTATTTATGCGCATTGTGATCTCAAAACGTTTTACATTTAGCGAGACATTTCTTTACAAGTATTGTGTTTGAGATGATTTAATTTCTTTCTGCATGTAATCTTATCACCGTTTCATCTAGTAAAGTTATAAAAATTCCAATATTCCAAGACTTTTTAATTTTTTTCATAAGCTAAATACAAATTACATTTCAAATTTGAAGTTTTTAGGTCTGCTAGATGTACCTCAGAATTTTAACGATCGGTGAGTAAGTAAGTCAGTAAATCAGTAAGATAATTAAGGAACTTTTTCATTATTCGCAAACTACAGGTATTAAGAGTCCCTTTACCTTAGACTTTATGATACAAACGTAGTCTAGCTATTATTTTAAAATGACATGTCAGATTTCGGCAATCAATGTGTTGTATATTCAAGCAATTGCATGCAATGCAATTTCACGAAAATATAAGGGTGTAGAAGTGTTCCATACTGATGGTCAAACATTATGCTGCACTATATTCTCTTTCAAGTTCATATTTTCACTGTGAAAACCAGTTATACGAATATGCCTAGATATATCCAATTTCTTTTTTCAAAATCTGACATGTCGTTTCAAAATAAAAGCAAGACTACGTGTGTATGGGAAAGTTTGATTCTTTCGAGGGTTAAGAGACTCTTAAGTTTGAATGTGTAATTTTGAAATATAGCTAGGTATAGTAGGTTTTCTTTGTCACTTAAAAATTAGGCTTCTACCTTTTCCACAATGAAGTTACAGGGGTGTCAAAAATGCCTCGAATCGTGCCTTTATTTTTTGTTTGTATTTTTTCGACTTGGCAGGGAAGGGGGTGTCATCAGTGAATGAAACGTAGACTCAACTTGCTAAAGATAATTTGTTGTGTTCAAAGGAAATTAATTAGCAAATTGAAACTACGCCAAGTTTCTCCTAGCCGCGCCTCGTTAACAAAACGAAGCCACAAATCACTTGTACCTATCGATGCCATTAAATTGAAAAGTGTGAGAGTGCCAATAAAATCCTTATATCGAGCGCTGACACGAGACATAAATCGCTCGAATATTTGAAATATCGAGTGAGGTCGGGGCTTTAATCGATATCGAGATGGCACAAATTACCGCACTTCAAGATCGGTCGCTGGCGCCAGTGATACATTACGGGGGATAAAAATATTTCTCAGAGAACCTGTTGCTATTGACACGAACGAGTGGCGGGCTTAGGCCGTATTTTCAGTGCCCAAACGGGCGGCTCTTGCTGTCCTACTCGATACTGATAACATTTACTTGGGAATGAACGAGCCGGAAAATTGATGAAAGATTCTGACGTGAGCGGCTTGTAGAGCTGGCTTTTCTCATTTTTAATTTATTAGTGCTTGAAATTGCAAGCGTATTCTTACTTACAATATGGTTGTGGTTCACTTTTATGATTGGTGACTTACCTGAAATAAATAAGAAGAAGTTAGCTTATAAAATCATATACATACACTATCACGTCTTTATTACTAATGGGGCAAACAGAGCATTTTGGATCTTGTGGCTCTAAGCAGACAGAGAAGGCCTACGGATGAGGTCGAAACATGTCTGCTAGTAACTTTTTACGTGAGTACCCGTATTGCATATTAGTAATGTCATCTTCTTCGTCTAAGCGCGTTCCCGGTTGCATCCTCATGTTAAAAATAGTAAATGATATGTGGAAAAAACTGTATGAATTAGGTGCTGGTAAAATAAAAGGTCCGGAGGTGTTTCGTTACGTGTATTCGCCATCAACGATAGAAGCGGAAGGGCAGTACAAAAATGTTCACAGATTAAAAATAGAAACTTAGCATAGACCATATTAAAAAGTTATAACTAAAATGTTAGAGTTAGTAACACCTCAGCTGTGCTGCTTCAAAGCCCGGGGTGCGCTTTCCCGCTTTTTCTTCCTCAAATATAACATGCATTGCAATGGTCACCCAAGGATGCCAAAGACCTTGCAAAATGGAGAAGATACAGCCGGAATAGTTTTACGACCAGCCGCCTGCCTGACGTCAACCCTCCTTGGAAATGCAATTGAAGCACAAGATGTTTGTGCTTAGTCCTTTAGTCGCTTCTTACGACATCCACAGGAAGAAATGGAGTGGTTCTATTCTAACCCGGAACCACACGGGTGATTAGTAATTTCATCATTTAGTATAACACCATCAATACATGCCACATAATTTATTGCTGGTTTTACGTCCCACGTGTTCAATATTCTAATTCATGCTGAGTTGCTAAGAGTGGCTTTGCGAGTATTCAAGCGGCCATTGACATTGCAACGTTCAGAAGTCTGAATGAAATTCAGTTTTAACTTACGAAAGTAATTTTGGTTATTTTCTCTGTGTTTAATTGAAAGTTGCAAAATAAATTTCAGCTTCCATTTGGAGCATCGAAAATAACGACATCTAGGGAAACAGTATGAATTTATCTAGAAAAGTATACTGATTGAGCTAGTAGTAACCCCAAAGTACGTCTAAAGTTGTGTTATGGGATACTAACTCAAGGATACAATATTTTATAATAAATACATATATAGATAAACACCCAAGACCCAAGACAGTTTCATCATCATCATCATAGTATCAGCCACAGGAAGTCCACTGCTGTATATATTTATTTATTGAGTTTGTATATTTGTTTGTTTGTTACCTCTTCCCGCTTTATTTACTGAACCAATCTTCTTGAAAATTCGCATATACATAGTCAGGAGTACTGACAAGGACATAGGTTAATTTTCATCCCGGAAAATGTAATGTTCCCGTGGGATATGCGAGCGAAGCCGCGGGCAAAAGCTAGTAATGAATAAATAGACAAAGAAGAAAAATCACAAAAACAAAAAAATATACGTTACTTAGGTATTCGTTATCTTTATTTCTAACCGACTAGACAGAGACTAGGGCCGCAAAACTCGGTGGCCATTTTTAGCGCGTAGGTGGCAAAAGATAATCAAAATAATGATTATCTATTAGGACGCTTGTGCATTGCTCCGAATCCGAATCATATTCAAATCAAATCCAAAACGAGAAAAATTCGGACGGAAAATTCTTGAGTAGCGTCTGTGCACTGCAGCCGAATCCGAATCGAATTCGTGAATTTCGAGGCCACCGATTTCGTTAGTGCACCGCCAGACTTTGATTAGAGAGGCCGCATTCACTATGTGTCCTGCCTGCATTTAACCACCGTCAGTTGCTGGCACTATTATTATACTTATTATTTATTTACCCCAACCGTTGTATGGAAACATACGAATTAACACGTCTCAGTTTACATTTTTTTGCTGGAAAATGTTGGTAGACCTAATTATATGTTAAACTAGGCAATCAGACATCAAACGCGATGTCAACATATGGACACCCCTCATGCAAAACATAGAGAGAATTATTTTTGACTGCTTATTTAAAGGCCATAACTACTGATTTCGAGGTTCGTCCCGGAACAAAAGATATTCGTATTGACGAGTTTTTCAATCCCCCATCAACTTTTTATAACATTTCCCACAAATTAGTATGTCGGGTATTTACCCCAATCTACCCGTTGTATGGGAACATACGAATTGACATGTCTAAGTTTACATTTTTTACTGGCAAATATATTTTTAACCTAGTTATATTTTAAAATATGCAAATAGACATCAAATGAGATTATATCTGTACATTTAATATGGCTAATTTAGTTATGGCTATTTGAGATATATTAATTACAGATAATTAGAGGACTCGGAGAAATAAAGGTCATTAATTATCTATGATATCAAACTATCAATAGTACACAGATACACTATCACGTCTTTATCCCTAACGGGGTAGACAGAGCCAAGGGCGGTAAAGCCCAGGCCACTTTTAGCGTAATGGTGGGCATGAAGGTGGAAAAGGGAAATCATAATAGTGATGGGTTGCTGACCGCATCGCCTATTCATATGATTCAGATTCTGGCCCATTCCCTCAATCGGCTTTTACGATCTGCACGGGAAGAGAAGCAGCTGGTACATTCTAGGTTTTTTCTTTTCTCCCAGACCAGCAAAGAAGAACTATAAATAGTATCGATTGTTATAGCAATAGCAGAAACATTATCAATAACACTGTCGATATTATACATTAATTTCTATATTTTCGCGCAACACTATCGGGCGAGACGGGACAGTGGGCGGGGCGTGCAACGTGTGCTTCCCTCCCCGTACCTCACCCGAAATTCGAATATGAATCAAATTCGAGTGGGTGCACAGCCGTACGTACAATTTCTACGGCGGCCAATTCGAGTCGGTTTTGATCCGAAATAAAAACGACCCGAAGTGAGAATTCTTGGTTTGAATACGAATCGGATTTGAACCGTTTACGACTAAGTGCACAAGCATCCATACAATCACTAGGAAGGCCAATTTGAGTCAGATTCGGATTTGATTTAAATATGATTCGGATTCGGAGCAATGCACAAGCGTCCTTAGTCTGATTTGGATTTTCACCCATTCCCTCAATCGACTTTACGATCTGTGCGGAAAAAAAACTGGTACATTCCAAGCTTTTTTCTTTTTCCCACACCAGCATTGAAGAATTAAGTCCCCTGGCAGCTTCATTTCCTAAGACACAGGAAGCAACAAGGAAGCGGTGAATTACGGAGCTCATGTCTCAGGCTAAGTACACGTACGTGCCTCATCTATTAGGGCCTACAACGAAGAATCAACTAAGTTAAATTATGGTTATACAGCGTATATTATATTCAACGCTGTGGAGTTCCCGGCATAGAAATAGGACCACTCTACACTTCCTGCGGATGTCGTAAGTGTCGACTAGAAGGGAGAATAAATGACTAAATAAAAACTGTTTTGCCAAGGAAAGTAGACGTCGGGTGGCGGCCGGTTGTAAAACTTATCGCACAAATGCCGGAATGTTTTAATGGTTCCTGGTCTTTCTTCTCCGCTTCGTATGATCTTCAGTGTTTTAATGGTTCCTCGTCTTTCTTCTCCGCTTCGTATGGTCTTCAGCATCTTTGTGCAACCATTGATATCATCTTCGAAGAAGAAAAAGCCGAAAAGCGCAACCAGCACAGCTGCTAAATGTGACTGAACGCTCTGAGAAGAGTAGAGTAAATCATCACTATTATATATATACTGATCGCAGTATCTTATGTTAAATAATTTTTTAGTTGATTTAGTTAATTTCACACACAGATTACCATATCTTAAGATACTTAAATTTGTATTAACATATGTATAGCCCAGATTTGTGAGCCACCACAGCTCTTGGATAGGGTCTCTGTCCTCAAAATTGTGCGATAGTCACGTAGCTCGGATAGCCAGGACGCTCTGAAGTTTACGCAGCAGCGCAGAGCTTTCTCTACTTAGGTTGTCTGCTCAAATAGAAGCTCCATACATACGGTCCATTCATATACCATTGATCGCACAATTCTGGTGCAGAGGCGTCGCACAGATGTGGTTCGAGATGTGGTGAGGTTCGATCCCCAGCTATGGCAAGATGAAAAATGGTCTTTTTCAAACGTTTCTGGGCCTTGGGTGTTTATATATATATATATATGTGTATTTACTATAAAATTTTGTATCGTTGATTAGGGATACTTAACTCAAAGATACAATATTTTATAGAAAAGTTTAAACTTACTTTGGGGCTAGCTTATTCAGTGTGATTTGCCTACATATATTTATTTTATTTATATAAATTTTGCAGCATCCTTGCTTAGGCTGATGCTGCTCCTGTTAACGTAGGTGCCAGATTCTTAAAATGTTTTGAGAACTTCCAATTTCTGTCAAGTACCAGATCAAGTTTCATTGTGCCCTTTACGTCTATTTGGACACCACCCACATCTTTACTTGCGCCTTCAGGTGGTGGGGGTTGACATCGGAGGAAAGATAGGGAGCTCCACATTAAATCAGTAAACAAATTACACTGGTCTAACCTATACACCGATTCGAGACCAACACACATGCGAGCGATGCTTTACATTTGAGTGTGTTCACATGTGCTTTTAAATGTTTTGAGTATTATACTCAACGAATCATCTATATTTATTCAGTAATAAGGCCTTTGCAAGTACTTTTACACGTCAAAAATTTTAGTTTACATTATGTGTAATGTTAATTTATATTTTTTTTTTTTTTTAAGTATCAATACCAGCGTTTTGAAACGACCAGTGCTGAAAATAAACGCCAAAAGAAACTCATTTACAAAGGAAGGGCTTTATCAGTTTACAAAGATAATATATCTAATACATTGTTATTACAATATAACATTTTAATTTCATTGCGAACGCGTGCCAAACCCAACTAACAGAAATAAATAATACTGAGTAGTTAAAATAAACCGGCCAAGTGCGAGTTAAACTCGCGTGGAGAGGGTTCCGTACAATCGATTGAATAGTTTTTCCTGTAATCTACAAGCAATGAACTATATTTTGTATATTATTCAAAATTTTAGGTTCAGTAGTTTCGGAGATCAGGGGGGAATGGTCAATTTTCGTATTCTTTTATTAATAAAATCAAAACTATTCATTATACAATAATAACAAAAATATATTTGAGATCCTCGTAACGAGCCCTTTTATTTGATATAGGACACAGAAAGGTTTGCAAAACTTTTTTTTTAATTTCCTAATTTGTCCCCCGAAAATGACCCTTATTTAAAAAAAAATATTTATTTACTTTGCATATATGTGTTTGGGCCATAAGATTACAACATTGTACCAAATTTCACCTGATTCGGTCCAGTAGATTCGGAGCAAATTGGCTGTGACAGACGGACGGACAGACAGACGCACGAGTGATCCTATAAGGGTTCCGTTTTTTCATTTTTTGTACGGAACCCTAAAAACGGAGCCGAGCTGACCATTCCCTGCCGGCGATGCCGTCATCAGGGACTAGTCAGCTAGCGTTCACGAGATGCGTAGATCAGGCAACGCTGAACTCAACCATATTAGAGGGAATCCGGCGTATTGAAATCTAATCAAAAACACAAAACTACAGTAAAAACCCAATTGCCGTAACGTCACAAAAGAAATACAAATTAACTGTAACGAACGGAAGGTAAAATCAGAGGAAATCCAATGCATTGGAAAAACTAAAAAAAATACACAACCACAGTCTCGTGCGAAATGAGAAAATGTATAAAATTACCGATTGCCCGGCTACTCCCCACAATCGACCGCCGCCAAGCGGCAGGTGAAATTCGGCTGCAGCGGCTCGAAAGCAAGAGAGGCGAATGGTAAAAAGGTAATCCTATCGCGAGAGGCGTCGCGTGCTGCCACAAACATTAAAAAAGGCGAAAATGACATTTCCAATTTTCTACTATCGCTCCGGGCGAATTCATTTTATTTGTAGGCTCGGATTCGGTCGTCAGCCGCGCTCTCCGTAGTTGGCAATATTTCATTGCCATCAAAGGAATTTCACCCGGAGCCGACGCGACTTTATTAACGAATAATTTGAACTTCCTTTTAAAGGAATTTCTTAAGAAAATTAAAGAATTTCCGCGATTTTTTATATCTTAGATGTATTTTGCGCATTTCGGCGTCTCGGATAAGGAATAAATAAAATATGAACCGAGTGCTGTAGATTCTTTGCACAATTTTTTTTGCATAAAACCTTATGTGAAATCACAGCTACTTAAAACTTTGTTTGATATTTCTTATAAATTTGCCAAAAAGTTTTTCTTCTTAACAATGTTTCAAGAGAATGTAACTAATAATATTAATAATTGAAGTTTTCGGTTTATCTAGTTAACAAATCACGAAAAAATTAGGGACTTCAGTTTAGGACAAATGGTTGTGATCCTATTCTGACGTTTGTTGTAAGAACAAAAAATTATTCAGGTCAACAATTCTTTGTCTTCTACATCAGTTTCACTTTACCAAATGCCAACTTCTGAATGCAAATGCTTGATTTACTGACAAAATCTTAAAAATCAATATATGTCTGCCTAGAATATTCGAAGAGTCACCTTGATTCCATCATCAGATCTTGACCTGGTGACAATGGAACAAAAATGCATGTAAAAACTTTCAATAAAAAATAATTTACTAAACAGATTCAAAAACGAAGAAATCATCGGCAAACATAGATAAAAAAATATAAGTTACGCCTAACAAAATATACTCAAACTATTTTAAGGGTAGATTCAGTCCATGATACTAAATAACTTTCCCTAAGGAACATATAAGGAAAATAAATTTAAAAAAAACGACGGATTGCACTCCGGGAGTGCCGGCAGAAGTGAAAACTTGAATATTAACGTTGTGCATTTTTGATATTTTAGAATGGCTAGGGAATAATTTTGCACGAATTGCTTTAATTTTATCAGTATAAAAGTACTATCATTTATGTGGTAGAATACAATATTTATTTATTGCGCTATCGTACACAAACACGACAATTTATATTACATTAAAAAGTTTATTTCTCAGCTAAACGAAACAGCAGGCGCAGGCATACATTTTCGCCGCGCCGTAGAAAGAGAGGGGGATACTTCCTCTCCTACGCCACGCCGGCTGTCTACTCTCCATACGTCTTACAAATTTTCGATCAGGACACGTGTCCTGACGCGAGTTTAACATTTTTTACCCATTACAAAAAAAGTGCACAACGCCGCTAAAGAAGTTTTCACTTCAAAAAATTGCTTACCATAAAAACTCGGATCAGGTGATCGGTCAACTTGTAGTAAAGGTGGTAACTTATTTCACATTGCCATATACCATGCTTGCATATATTATATTAATATTGCATATATATATTACATTGCTATTTCCTTGGCGAAAGTAGTTCAGTATCATGGCCTGAATCCACCTTTAAAATTGTTTCAGTACATTTTGTTAGATCAAATAATGGATTCAACTCCTGTTGTTTGAAGTCTTTAAAAAAAATAGTTACATTCAAAGAATAGACAACAATAGGGTTAAATAGAGGTAAAAGTAAACAAATTGTTTACTATAACAAGTAGAATAAATAAACTACGTTTTCTTAGCACATTTCATCATATTCGTCGCAAACAGGTTTTACTAGCGCCTAAAATGAATGACGAAGCATGTGACAGGATAGAGTCATGTAAAATTCATGTCGATTCCGTTCCCCGCCCGGGGCGCGAATTTGAGACAAAATTACACCCATCTAATCGCGTTACTGGGGGTGGAATCGGTGCAAACAAATTTCAACCAGCGTTACATATTTAATGCGTGCTTTTGGAGCTCAAATTATATATTATGTACTTGTCTTATTTGGAAATATACATAAACATTTATTACTTCTTTTTCTTGACGACCTCCGTGGCGTAATGGTCAACACTAGCGTGTGTAGTCTAGTGTCTGGGTTCGATCACCAGCCAGAACAAGTTGAAAAAAACCGGCCAAGTGCGAGTCGGACTCGCGCACCGAGGGTTCCGTACAAACCTGCAAGGTTTAGTATTTGGTTGGTCGGCTCTACTTATCATTCTTCGCCAAGCTTCGAGAAAGTGTAAACTTCAAATAGGTAATACTAGCTCGACGATCGTTTATGAAATGATTTTGCTTGTATTGCCTCAAGTAATAATTTTTTTTACTTATCTATTTGGTTTTTATATAGATTGTAATCTCAAAACTTTTTGCAATGGAAAAAACTGCGTTGCGATTTTGCGAGACTGGAAACTGAATATTGTTTTCGAGGAAAATTATTTTACATCGCTACCTATATATACATGATAATATGAATATTTATAAAAACTGTATATTCTACTCCAAGGCTCGCAAAAGCCTCTTCATCAGCGGTACCCGAAAACTCTCGAACTGCAATAATACGTTTATGTTACAGCATTCAACCCGAGAATACTTTGTTTACTTTAAAAACATGTTAGCAACTCGGCATTCGAAGCATATTCACAGATGGAAATGAGAATAGAATTATTTTAACGTTGTTTACGTGGGTATTAAAAAACTTTCCGATTTCCTTGCGGCTCGCTGGTTCGTAACAACAATTTCTTCTCGGGTTTTGCTCTCAGTTTTTGGAATTGGGATGGTTGCTATTCATAGAGCCGTGGGAAACACACTGCCTGTGTCATTTTATTGTTATAATATTAATATGTAAATGTTACAATGGAGTGGGCACGCGTTTAGAGGTATGTATTTTAAAATAAATGTTTCGTGAATGTTTTCATCGAGTTTTGAATGTGAAGTAGCCCGTTAATTTATGAGTAACACATGTTGGTGAAAAATATAAAATGCTTATATAGGTACATTATAGATAGGGATATTTTTCATGAATTCGTTTATTGTTTATAGCAGCACTCCAGAAAATGAAAAATAAAACTCCAGCTTGAAAAATCTGACACCAGTGTTGGCCACTTACACACACAAAAAACAAAACAAACAAACAGCAGCACTCCTATGAGAAGTAAAGCTAAATGTTAAAGTTTAATGTTTGTTGCACTATCAGGCAATACCGCTAGACGAAACTAATGTACATTGTTGTTTACAAACAAATGAATGCAGATTTACGATGATGCATTAAATATATCGTAGTCACAGATACTTAAAATATCTCCGTATTTAAACCCATTTGTCAAAAAAAAGGTTGGAATAAGTGAAATACAATTATGTAAAATTGCTACATAATAAAATATTATTGTAAACTTCTAGCATGAAAAAGACTTTCTTAGAATAATAAAATAATTTCACGTGTCTTTAAATAAGCATCCCAATATAATTTACTTTGTTATCGACTGATATACAACGTGTTATATAATACAACTAACGCAAAACCTCTCAGATGGTACCTCAGCCCATGAAACTGAACAACTTTTGTTCTACAACATTCTCAAAATGCCAAAAATAAAATTCGGATTTTTATACAAATAGACTTGATCAGTTGATCAGTTTGTATGAAAATTCAATATTTACACAAATCACAAGCACTCATATACTTGACTAGCTTTTGCCCGCGGCTTCGCTCGCGTCCTTTCTTAGCGGATGCCTACGTTATAACATCTACTTGCATGCCAAATTTCAGCCCGATCCGTCCAGTGGTTTGGCTGTGCGTTGATAGATCACTATGTCAGTCAGTCAGTCAGTCACCTTTGAGTTATATATATTTAGATTTCCATAAGAGAATTTGTAGATTCCCTGATTTTGTAAATTCTCTTGGAATATTATTATAGAAAATCTAAGCGAATAAATTTCGTATTGTATTAAAGTAAAATAGAGCCCAAAAAATCACAAGCACTCTAATTCTAAATAATATATCTATACCGCTTTGATCGATTTTTATTGCTACCGGGCATTTTTATCAAAGAGATTTTAAAATTAAAATGTTGATTTGTGATTTTCTTGCACATTTTCCATATAAACAAGTTCAAAAATTTACTACGAATCGGAGCTCAAAAGACACGCACCTACAAAAATGTTTGTAGGTAAGTAGTCTAGTACTTCTATGAATAAATGCATATGCTTCGGTCCCAAGTTTAGCGAGGGTACTATGTGACTTTGTATACGGGTTGTATTCATACAATACAAAGTACCAAGAGCTTATTTCTTGATTTATAAAAGAAATGAAATGTTTCTAGTGCAGCTTTTCGATAAGTGTGTTTTGAATTACATTTTCTCAAACATACTCGCTAAGTGAAAAAGCCTCAATATTTTGTTATTGTCTACAGAATATATGTAGTTAGGTTTTATTTTTGTTGTTTTCGTTAAGCTACCAATGAATAAATTATAACTTTAAGAGTTTCATAAAAACTGGTTTTAAAGAATGTTCTTTTCCAGTAAGTTCAGCTCATTATACTAATTTATAATCAATGATAAACTTGATCAATTGGACTTCCCATACTGAATTTGATCAGCCGATTGTAAGTTTTTGTGGATCGTCGATTTTTTTTTTATGATTTAGCCTTTCTTTCATTTGGAAAATAAATTGTATCATAGACAGAATTTGCAAAAAAAAACCAGCCAAGGGCGAGTCGGACTCACGCACCGAGGGTTCCGTACAAACCTGTAGGTATTTTTAAAATTAAATGTTTTTTATTTTATTTTTATATTTAAGTTGATTGCATGAAAGGTAAATTGCGGTTTACGATTTATGTCGTATTAAAAAAAAAATACTTACTACATCTCGTTGTTCTAACCAATTTTCGGTGGAAGTTTGCATAATAATGTAGATCATATATTTTTTAGTTTTATTATTCCCTTATTTTAGAAGTTACATGGGGGGCGGACACACATTTTACCACTTTGGAAGTGTCTCTCGCGCAAACTATTTAGTTAAGAAAAAATTATATTAGAAACCTCAATATCATTTTTGAAGACCTATCCATTACACGTATGGGTTTGATGAAAAAAAAAAATTGTTTTCGTTTTTCGATGTTGGTTTTTATGGAAAGTAGTTCAGTATCATGGACTGAACTTGCACCAAAAAGGTTATATGTTAGATACCAGTAACCTTGTATACTATGGGTAAACATTGACATTAGATTTTTGGGCAGTGGAGCATTGCAGTGCTTGCTGAACGCAATGACCAAATACAGATGTAATTGTGGCGACGAGCATGACTGGACTGTTTTGGCTTGGCGTAGCTATATTATATGTGTGGTGTGGGGTCTACGCTTTAGTGAAGCCAATTTACTTAACCATGTTTATTATTATATATGTATACTGTTTAGGTTATATTTACTTATTTTTTTATTTAAACAAAATATTGAACCAAAACCTACATAACGTAGACTTAATGCTAAAGCATTCTCTCTCTGTTCAACCTTTCCAACCTTTAGGAAAAGATAAACAGAAAAGACAGTTGGCGTCTAAATAGATAGATACAATATCCAGATATTATATCTAATATCAAATTTTAATTATATAGTTTGAATTTATAAAAAAATATTATTTAGCTTTCATTTCATTTAAATTTTATTTGAACGATTAATAATTATAAATTAAATTCTAATTGTTGTTCACTGCAAGCAAGTTTGCTGTATTGTCTAAATGCAGCGCATTAATTGTTTGCAGTGACTAAATGCAAATCTTGATGACGCGCAAGACAGTCAGATGGAATTGGGATGAATCAGATGAAGGAGAAATTTGATATTATTAAATTTTATCTTTTAATTTTTTTAAATAGGGAAAAGTGGCGTCTTCTCGTGTCGGAGACCAAGATTCATTTTGGGTCACTGAGTCAACGCAGTAAGTAAGCTTTTTAAAACGTGGACAGAATGAAATGGCGGAGAAATAAGGTGGATATAAACATTCAGGATGAACGACACATGCAGCATCATTAGAATAGTATGTGCTTTAATGGAGTCAAAAAGATCAAGGCGGCAATAAATTTTTCGAAGTATGAAATATTGCATTTGTGTTAAATGTAAATCTGTATCATTTCTTAGTAAGTAAAATCAATTTTCAATTATGCGAATACTAATATTTACTCAATTATTTGTCTTTCATAATGAAAAATTAAATTCGATGTAGCTTTTGAATTCGATAGAGTTAAAGAAATGTCTCCATGGTATGGTATTTATTGGATATGATACTCAGACTTCTGTAATAATGGAAAAAAATCTTATAATAAGTAAAATGTAAGTGATCTAAATAGATAAAAATTTACTCGGTAAGAACAGCGAATGGTCACTTAAAATACTGCTACATAGCAGCTATGTACACCGCGAGAGTACTTCTTATCTAATACATTACAGTCAACAGTAATAAATCATCTAACATCTACTGATCACTTGAATAACAGCCACGATATAGCTGTATTGCATCCAGGCTAATTAATCGGTAATTGGTAATCCACATACAAAGCAAATCAATCAAGGTTCAATAATTACAGAGTATTACCGAACTTTCCACTATCTGTTGGTATCTACGAGATGCCTTGTAATCTCTCTGTCTGTATTTTGTAAAGTGTAATTTTAATGACAATTTTCACGAGTTAAAATTCTGTATTCGACTTGCACTTATTACAAACTAAGTCTTTATCTGTGACTTATTTATTTAGTTTTACTTTGCCTTGCATTAGATTAGGTAGTCACAATAAACTTCAACTTTTTCAAAATGTTAGACACAAAGTAGACATAATTTTAATATTAAAGAATTTGAATATGGAGTCTATGGCAAGGATTATTATATATGTGTGTCACACAGTGTCAGTGTAGTCATAATGACCAGACTATGTCACACCTTCGCTCCTGCCCATCGTGCCCCACCAGCTGCACTAAGCGTGACCTATGTGAGGCTACAGACAACGCTGTAAAAGTGGCAACCTTCTGGAGGGAAAAAATCTAAATACATTTTGAGCTTTTGACACGAGAAGAAGAAGATTATTACATACCTACCAACTTATCGATCTCTTTTTTCAGAAAAACTTAATTGTCAACTATAACATTGAATCGGATACAAATACCTAAGTAAATCCCGTGAGTCTAGATATGACGTACTTTCAAAAGAGCATTTTTTGTGTGCAAATCGGGTATGAAATTTCACTTGTGGGCCGGATTAACCTAGTACTTGACTCAAGAATCAGAGAAATACTCGTATTTATCGTTTACTAGGTATTTTTTTCTTATTTTGTCAAATTCAGTAAGAAATCATTTAATGTTTTGTTACTAATTGTGACAACACAACTACTATTATTGGGACGATATTCATTCATTCTTATATACTAAGTCATTTCGCATGTGGTTTTACTGACTTGCATTGGCCGCCTTATTGTAAACTCGGCTCGGCATTATTCAAATCCTCACCGTCGCTCAGACCAATGCTAAGGCATTGTACTTAGAATAAACTCGACTATTTTTACCCGACTATGGCAATATGTATGTATGTATGTATGTCTGTTCCGCCGTAGCATCCGAACTGCTTATCCAATTTTCACAAATGAGATAAATCAATCAATTCGTCGCTATCGTCCGGGTGACATAGGCTATATACAAAATATGTATGATAAATGTGACATAGAAAAAAGTGAAAATTTTAAAAAAAAGACCGGGCAAGTGTTAGTCGGACTCGTACATGACGGGTTCCGTACCTCCATACAATGTTTTAAAACGCTGAAAAAACACGTTTCTTGTATGATGAGATGACCCCGTCAAAGTTTTAACTTTATCTTTATTTATTTTAATACTTAAGTAAGGTTTAATAATATATCTATAAGAAGTAAAATATAAAATATAATACAAAAAATATACATATTATAAAACCTAACCTAGCTGCCCGCCCTAACTTTATCTTATTTTTAGGATTTGTTGTTATAGCGGCCACAGTAATACATAATCGGTAAAAAAATTAAGTTTCTAGCTATTACGGTTCCAGAGATAAAGCCCTGTGACAGACAGATAGACAAACAAACAGACGGAGAGAGGGACAGACAGTGGATTCTCAATAATAGGGTCCCCGCGGCACCCTTTGGGTCCGGAACCGTAAAAACTGCTTCGATATCGAGGGGACCAAAAAAATATATACACACAGAAAAGATTAAAATGTACAATGGGCGGTCCTATCGCTAAAAGAGATTTCTTCCAGACAGACAACCGATGCATGGAGAGAATATAGTGATTAGCAGACGGGGTGTGTACGACTAAAATATAATACTTAAATAATAACAAGTACTTACATAATATTTAAGTATAAAATATACATATATATTATATAGACATATGTATATATCATATATATAAATAATTATTGTATAGATGATATACGTATATATGTAGGAATGACGTTACGAGGGTTAAAGGACATGGCTTAACGTTCCAAATAAAATAGACATCTTTATTTTTCAAATGCAAGTTCTTAATTAGCACATTAAATTCAAACATAACTGCTGTACGACTCTGGAATGCTCTCCCTGAGTCCATTAGAAGGGCCCATAGTCGCGACTCCTTAAAAATTAGAGTTTTTAGGCACTTCCACTTCTAATTAAACATACAGATTTGATTGCATAATATTTATTTATGGCTATGTATTTGTATATTTATTTTTGTTGTGTATATCTTAATGTAGGTATATATTTTATGAAGTAATATATATGTATGAAAGTCATTGTGTATATGTAATAATGATAATAGTATGTTTATAGTTGTTGTGATTATTATCTTTTAAATTTAGTTTAGTTTATGTTTTCTTTATAACTATATTCACACCCACATAAAACTCTCCAATCGACCCAAAGGTTTGACTGTTAGAGAATGCTTTTAGCATTAAGTCTGCCTGTTGTACTTTAAAAATGTATATGTGTGTACAATAAAGTATAAATAAAAATAAAGTACATTGTTAGCCCTAAGTGGCTGCCAAGCTTGCATTAATTGAATAATTCATAGTTGGATTCGATCTTTGGACTGTAATAATTTGAACTTGAAGTTCTGTTAAAAGAAACCTAAATACTAAAGTCAAAGCTGCTATGAGCCACTATCTTCAAATTACATCTTAAAAACAAAAGATAACCAACCAATTCAATTGTTATTCAGAATTTAATTACTAAACGAACATTTAAATACATACCAGATATAGTTTTACTTAAGACATTGTTCATTGTGGCTCCAATTTAAAAGAAATCAATGTTCTGTTTGCACATGTAGGTACCAACTTAAATATTTATACCTATGCTATATACGGCAAGACATAGCGAATTATTATATTATATTGTAAAATTTAAATCATCTTACCTATATTTGACAAAAAAGATTGATTGATTGTTCTACTTACATTAAGTAGCAGTTGCCACTATTAGTATTATTAGTAGTTACTAATAATAGCAAATAGAAAATAAATATCAAAATAGTGGCTATGTGAGCTGTAAACCGTGCGACTTATCCCTAATCAAAAAGTTGTTCAGACAAAAAAGTTGCGTCTTAATAAGGGTAGCAAAAAAGTTTTATGACATATTCGAAAATTTTTCGACATGGCTGAAATATGAATTTCTTACTAATAATAGCAAATAGAAAATAAATATCAAAATAGTGGCTATGTGAGCTGTAAACCGCGCGACTTATCCCTAATCAAAAAGTTGTTCAGACAAAAAAGTTGCGTCTTAATAAGGGTAGCAAAAAAGTTTTATGACATATTCGAAAATTTTTCGACATGGCTGAAATATGAATTTCTTACTAATAATAGCAAATAGAAAATAAATATCAAAATAGTGGCTATGTGAGCTGTAAACCGCGCGACTTATCCCTAATCAAAAAGTTGTTCAGACAAAAAAGTTGCGTCTTAATAAGGGTAGCAAAAAAGTTTTATGACATATTCGAAAATTTTTCGACATGGCTGAAATATGAATTTCTTACTAATAATAGCAAATAGAAAATAAATATCAAAATAGTGGCTATGTGAGCTGTAAACCGCGCGACTTATCCCTAATCAAAAAGTTGTTCAGACAAAAAAGTTGCGTCTTAATAAGGGTAGCAAAAAAGTTTTATGACATATTCGAAAATTTTTCGACATGGCTGAAATATGAATTTCTTAAAGTTTTAAAAACACCGTATCTTAGCCATTTTAAAAATATTCGAAAAAATGAATTAAAAAAAAATTCTATATAATTATCAAACCTGCTTATAAAATTTCACGAGAATCGGTTGATAAATGCGACCTATAGGCGAGAACAAACCGACAGACAGACAGACTGACGGGCAAAAGCCTTTTTGGCCGTTCTTGAAACTGAGACTCTTCGCTCGCTTGGTCAATTACAGATCAATTCCTAAAGTAATTATGAATTTGCAAATGCTAACTACACTAATTAACACATAGTCAACTGGTTAGTTATCACTCGCACCGGAACAAGTCTGTAATTAATTGACAATTAGGACCTACTCACTCATGTCAACCGGGCGGACATGGCATTAAGCACACACGATGCTACGAAACAACTGTTTTGTTTAAATACAAATAAGAGAACAACACGCTCGTGTTCTAAAGAGCCAGGCTACACTAGGGAGATGAGATGGCGGAGCTGCTTTTTTAATAGTTCGTTAAAATGTTTATTCCACCAAAACATCATCATCATTTAGGTCTTTTTATTCTCTACCTTTGACCTACACTCTCCACACTGGCCAGATGGGTTGGAGAGGTCTCATTGATGTTTATAAGCTTTGTTTTGCTTGTGTTTGCTGAATCGCCTTCTACGACATCCACGGAAAGACTTGGGGTGGTCCTATTCTACTTTGCCGGGCGGGAGCCACATGGCACCAAAACAAATTGATAAATAAAAATCGATTACAGAAAACAGATGTCAGAAGGCGGCTATATCTCAACTGAAATTTCTTTGGCAACCAAGGTATAAAATTGACGAAAACAGGTGAGGTGCAAAATTATAGGCAAGGGAGAAAAAAAATACTTTCGTTACAATTTATAAATATACTTACACAATACATAAAATGACATAGATACATATGTGTTTATATAAGAGTATATACATACCTACATACACATATAAATTATATATGTAGGTATCAATAGTTTAGCTATTAAAAGCAAAAAAAATAACTCAGCGATACTCTGCAATGCAAGGCCTTTCGCATTATTAATAACAAAACCGTGAAAAAAGATGGTGCCGAATTCGTAAAAGACAAACAAAACGCTAATGTAGGGTGTATTATCATGAATAATAAAAAAAGCACAGTTCAGTATCATAAAGTGATGTTATAGAAGTAATGGAGGGGAAAGCGTCCCGAGAGTATGGCTCCAACCTAACGATAATACGGGGAAATTACGTCTGGAAGAGGCATTGAATTTTACATGTACGCTATTTACTTTTATTTTAAAAGAATTGCTTTATTGTTTATATCTCTTTCTCTCTCATCTCAGCGTATTCCCAATTGCATCCTCAGCCGTAATGCTGCGAAGCCCGGGGTCGGCTTTCTGGCTTATTCTTCACCACTTCGCACGGTGTTGAGCATCCCTGAACTATTAGCACGCATGTTATCCTTGACTACGTCATATCAGCATTTCTTGGGTTTAATACGTCTGCCATGCCCCGGCGAAGGCTTTATTGTTTGCTTTATTGTTTACTAGCGGCCTGCTTCGGCTTTGCACGGGTCTGTATTATACATATAAACCTTCCTCATGAATTACTCTATCTATTAAAAAAAACCGCATCAAAATCCGTTGCGTAGTTTTAAAGAAATAAGCATACATAGGGACAGATAGACAGCGGAAAGTGACTTTGTTTTATGCTATGTAGTGATATACATCAGATTAAACTTTTTGGTTTCCAGCGTCATGACACTTGGATTGTGTGAATGTAGATCCGCATTTTTATTGCAGCAGTGTGTAAAATTCTTGGCATTCAATGTAAAATGTAGGAAAAATATTCGTAGGTAAAAATATATATAATAAAATAAATGTTGCAACATCACGTTTCGTTATAGTCTGTCGACATGTCGATATTAATAGTGGCTCTGTGAGCTATAAACCTTGTGAATCTGTTTTGGAATTATTGTTAATAAAAAAAACTTTGCGCTAGAAAAATATGATTTTTTTCAGTTTTCAACCCCCATATTTCCGCCTCGGTGAATCTTGACCTTCGAGACGAGAGAGCGCCACAATTTTCTGTTCTGAGCGATATCTTGCCAAAATACTCATCATCATCTTCCTCACCTTATCACACCTTATCCCACTTTACGTGGGGTCGGAACAGCATGTGAGTCTTTTCCATTTCTTGCCAAAATACTATGATAAGTAAATAGTTAATTTATTCAGATATTCCTTCTATAGCAAATTAAAAGTCCATCCCCTAAGTCATATTCCTAACTATCCTAACTAATATTATAAATGCGAAAGTGAGTTTGTATATTTGTTTGTTTGTTACCTCTTCACGCTTTCTTCACTAAACCAATCTTCTTGAAATTTCGCATACACATATTAAGGAGTTCTGAGAAGGACATAGGGTACCTTTCATCCCGGAAAAATGTACTGTTCCCGTAGAGCTTGGGATACGCGATCCAAGCCGCGGGTAAAAGCTGTATATATTTTGAAGCTATAAAATATATTTTACTTAGAAAAAGGATGCGGGTCTACGACTATCTAAAGAATATGCAGTAACTTTGTCACGTTAGTTTTAACAACCAGGCTCTGTATATAACCTACCGGTATATATCTAGCTTCTATTGTTCCTTAATAATGCAACGTATCAGTTTCTCTGCAGCGATGGCAAATTGAATCCGTAGGCCGCATTCCCAAATCACCCGAACACTTTCTGCTGGTATTAAATTCGGGCCAAATCTAATTTCGCTGTATTTTCTTGTTTTATAAGTTAGATATCAGAAAATAGATAGGTACTTATAGGATAATTGTACTGTTTTCGTGGTTCAGTGGTCAATGCGTTTGCTTTGAGATCCGGAGGTCGTGGGTTCAAATCCCACTGAAAAGTATACTTTATGTAAAGTTGTTCCTAAATCAAGTGATTCAAGCCTTCAATATCCTAACCAGACGTTAGGATATTAAAGGCTTGAATCACTTGATTATCCGAAAAGGAAGATGATTCTGTGCTTTGGAAGGCACGAAAAGCTGTGGGTCCCGAACACCATCTAAAACACCAGTAACCTCGTCAAATCACCTACATAGGTCAGGTAACGGACCCCGGGCTCCGAAGCGTTATACGCTCGGATGATGATGGTCAAATTTGGATAATTTTGAATTTTGATGTTCATAGTGAGAATAAAATCCAATGAGTTCCTGGAAAATTAGAAGCGCGAAAAAGTGGCTGAAAAATCCACCTCCAATGATGTCCTTTTTAAATGTTTCTATCTCATTTTGTTTATAAATACAAGATAAAATTCTGTGTAGTTTAGTTATAATGAACTCTGTTTTTTTACTAAGGTTTATATGATGTTTCTACTGTATAACTTACATAGGTAAGTTCTCTGGTAAAATGAGGTGAGATGTGTATAATAAAATCTTTGTATTTCTGAAATCTTTAAGTAAATATAATGACAAAAACATTAATTCAACTATTGCAGCTTCAAAATAACCGTGATAGTATTTATTAAATGTACGGTATTTTTACTAAATACAATTTAAAATTACATATAAGTAGGTACATTTAGAACAATCCAAAAATACCCATTTCAAAATTATCGTATCTGGTATCAAAGCTTCTAAAGATACATATAATGTAATTAATTGTAACCATATTGAAAGTTTCTGATTGTAATAAACACGAAGTCTTGGCCCAGAGGGCGTCAAAAATTATATATATATATATATTTTTATAGTATTTCTTGCTCAGTGAAAGATGGGCAAGAATTGCAACAAAGTGGTTGCCTGAAGATGGTTAACATCGCCCGCGCAGGCCTAAAAAGCGTTGGTGAGACTTGCACGGGAAAGAGATAAGTGAAAGAAGATGGCAGAGACCTTTGGCCAACAATGGGACAAATTAGATTAAAAAAACAGTTGCATTCCGGGAGTTCAATGGTTTTTTCCAATCTTCAAAGATGCCCAACGCGCCTAAAGAAGGTTTTACTTACAAAAAAATAAAACTATTTCTGAAAAAGAAGAAAGTGTAACTATCTTACTTTTGGAAAAATGTTTCCTTTGTTCAAAACAAGATAAATAGTTCTCGTAATATTTTACAGCCAGCAATATTTTAAAATATTTCCAAAAGACTGTGAATCATGAAACCGAATGAACTATAATCGCAGCGAACTCAACAATAACATAAAGGCTATAACTTGGACTAGACGCGACGCTGAGCACACCAGCCAACATGCCATTTGTAAACTATTTGTATGCGGGTGCGATCGCAAAGCTCACTTTTCTTACTTCACCGTGACGACCGACGGCGCTATCTCGACGGCGATTCCGTCTATCCTATATTCTCCTTCTTCCCACCAATACTTTCCTCAAATTCCTTCACAGTGTCTCTTTCGTGAGCTGGCTGCTAACAAAACGAGTTAGCTGCATTAGTATTTATGTGTCGTGCGATATCGCATGCCTCCGGAATTAAATTTGCTCGTGAGATGCTGCACGTTGATTGAAAGGTATTTTGTATACGTGTTTCAAGGATCTATTGTAAAATATTTTGTATTGTAAACACGTACACTAAATATGAAAGCTGACTTATTTTTGAAATGATAAGCTGCAACTTTTAAAAAGAATTGTTCAAGATGTAAGTAAGAACTAGTTTAATGGTTAAAACTAACGTTAAAAATACTGTAATTAATATGCGATAAACGTGTTACTCACGTAAAAAGTCAGCTACTAAAACTAGTTTATACTCTATAGTTGGCTTTTATTACTGTATATAGTACCCTAGGCTATTAACATAAGTCTATACCTAGGTTTATGGTCTATACTCATCATCATCAAAATTTAAGAGCGACGCTCTTGTCTTTGGAGTTTCTTCTATTCTGTTCTATCTTCCCCCAATATCTTGACATCTTGGTACGACACTGCGATCACCTTTTCCTTGACTTGCTTCATATAGCTGTGCCTTGGCTTTCCTCTTCCCCTGCTTCCTTCTATTTTGCCTTCTATTATAATTCGCATAAAATTATCATGCCGTATCAAGTGTCTTAACATATTGATTCGCCTATTTCCGATTACCTCGAATATGTGTTTATTTTCACCTACTCTATTTAAGGCCTCTACATTTGTTATTTTATCTATACTACAGGGTAATTATTTAAGAAGCAATTCTTTTTAGGTTGTTAACATGATTAAGAAAAAAACACTAGCGCTAGAACGTCTAAAGAATTGTGACCCCCACGCGTGCTCGTTCACGAATTCGATAAATCTGTCAACAGGATCTGCCCAGACATTGTTACCGATAGGATATGATGTACCATTTACGAGGGCCTTAAGTGCACTATTGTCGTTTTCGCCGTTGCTACCCTGTGGTTTATTGCGGGACTATAAAAATGCATCGAACGCGGCACATTCTGCAATGGTCTCCGTAGATATTGCTTTACGACAGTAGGTATAAAGCTCATGTTTTGCGTACGCGACGAGATGTCGATAAATCTTTAAAACGTTTTGAAGACAAGTACCGGTTTCATTCAAAATTATGCATTTGAAAGTCTAACAACGTATTTTTACAAGATTTTATTTGTTAGTTTGTCAAAAAGTTGTCCGTTTTAAATATTAAAACCATTTGTTGTACTTGCTGATATGTACGTGTATGTCTGATAACAATCCAAAGTACCATAAAACTGATTTGATGATGGAGCCGAAATATAGGAATTTGAACTGCTTGAACCAATAAAAACAATGCAATGACAAATATATTATTATTGGATTCATTTACAACTAGATGGTATAATTAAGATTAATTAAAATTTATAAGAACTAAAACTAAATTTGGATTAAACCTAACGAAAAATTTTATTTTACCACTAAGATGAAAAATGATTTCATACTGAACCATCAGATATAAGTGAATTATCTATAAACAAATCCGTAAAGTTAGAAGGTTAACTATCGTAAACAAATCTTTATTTATAAAGTCATCCTATCGAGAATGTAGCAACATAAGCACGCTAAAATAGCGGAATAAACATTATACTTTAAGAATCCCTACCTTAGACCTTTCCATACAAACGTATGTAGTCTAGCTTTTATTTTTCAATGACATGTCAGATTTCAGTAGTATTTTGTTTTATATTTATATCTAGGCATATAGGTAACTTCTATTCGACTATAAAAATATGAACTTGAAAAAAAATACTCTACCCATTCCAAAAATATGTAACCTTTTGAATACTGGGTTGACTGGAAGAGATCCTTCTTGGGATAAGTCCGCCTTTGTACAAGTTATTTCTTTTTCTCTTTGTATTGAATAATGTACATTTAAATGTAATTTTTGTGCAATAAAGAAATTAAACAAACAAATAAACAAACAAAAATATAAGGGTTTAGAATGTTTCCATACTGATCGGCAAATATGATATCATACACTATAATATTCACTTTCAAGTTAAATAGAAAAAAATGCCGCAATTTTGACATGTGGTTTCAAAATAAAAGTTAGACAACGTTTACATTTTAGTTTTTTAATTTCTCCCAAATCAGCTTGTAAGATGTGGTAAAATTTAGGTAAAAGCCATAATAAAAGTAGCTCGACTTGTTATGGTAACGTAGGTACGTATTTCCACATGGAAATAAATTCAAATTTAATGTAAGCGGGTTCGCAATATATTCAGAAGAACCAATTCTGGTGTAAACAAACAAATTTCGAAATGTATGTTGAACGTTTAGTATCTTTTAAGTTTATTCTCTGTAAATTAATATAACATTGCCATGGAAAGAAGTAAGGTAAATACATACCTTACTTTTTTCCATGGTAAGTTTCAAACATTATTAACCTAAAACAAACCTAGTTATTGCTAGAAATTTTTATAGTATTTTTAGGCACTCAAGATTATTATTTATTAGTAATAATTACTAGGTTTAAACCATTATTAACATAAAATAAATCTAGTAATTATTAGGTTTAAACCATTATTAACATAAATTAAACCTTGCAATTACTAGGTTTAAACCATTATCCACCATAAGGGTATCTACCGTCTTATTACAAAATAAGTAATACGTTTTGTAACAAGGCGGTTAGAAATCCTTATGGGAAGTCAGAACTCGAAAAAGGTTAACTTTAACCATATTTTTACACAAAATAAAGAGCTATTGTGAGTAACAATATTATACGTTCCCCTTTTTGCATAAGTAGGTATAGTAAACAAAACTTTAATATTGAATCGTTTAACGTTTAAACATTTCTCGCTTGAGTATGCAAACTAAATTTGACTCGATTTGCATAAATAAAATATCGGAAATATCCAACGCGGAGTACTTACTGTCGTTCAACGGAATCAAATCGGGGGCTATGAATCGAGAGTAAATTAATAATCGTATTACTTTTTCATTGGAATGCAAATATTGAATGCGGTGCGGTGTGGCGAGCACCGATACTGCGAAACGAAGATATTCTCGAACTATAAGTGACAAGTTGCAGGTTTTGCTTTATGAGATTTTTATTTTATAGGAAAATAAAAACTAGAATGTACCACCTGCTACTCTTCTTATGAATCTGGGCGAGAATCTGTAGGTATCAGACAAAAGTTACTATTTTAATTCCCTTTTTACCCTCATGCCGACTACCATGCTAAACAAAGCCTTTGTTTTACAGTACAGCACTATGAAACGTGTTTAGCCAGGGTGTCCGGTGGCAGAATTCAAATTTCCTTTGTCAATATTTTAAGAAGTAAAAAATGTAGGGCGAGAATTTTGACAGATTTTTGTTTGTTTTTTGTGCGGATTTGTTTACCAAGTTGCCTCAGTGGACGGATTTCAGCAAGGCGCCACGGCGCACACTGATACGATGATGACTCTACTGCGAGATTTTTCCTAATAAATTGATTAGCCGATTCGGAGACATCGCCTGGCCGCCGCCTTCCACAGATTCCAAGAATGTGTACGGCACGAGGGACAACATCTTGAGGGAATTATTAAAAAAAAAAATCGCATTATCATTCTTGTCTTTAGTGTTTTAATTAAGTATATTAAGAAATACTGCAGTTTTTTTCTATTGCATTTAATATTTCGAAACCGGACACCCTGTACAAAAATTTGAAGCAGAAACAGAAAATATTTTCAAAGGCAGGATATTTTTAGTAATAATGTCATTTATATGTGTCCGCAAAAAAAAAATTGTGTCTCTACAGCTTGACGCTACAAAAAACTGTCGCCTCTACACATTCGACATCTAAGTTTTTGTTGACGAAGGGGCACCGGAGCCCAGTACGAAATTGCAAAACGTTAATAATAGGTTGTTGTCGAGTTTATGCCACACTGTTTAGTATTGATTTACCTATTTTAAATTTTATTGACCATGCGCGGGAGGTGAAGCAGCTGGTAGTTTCAGGTTTTTCATTTTCTCCTAGTTTTTTTTTTCGCACTTGCATTAACATTGTGTTAGTATTATTTGTAATCATTCCAATTCTTGAGATATCCAGCTGTGATGAACGGACGGATGGACGGACTGTGAGGTACCATACGCGTTCCCGTTTCACCAGTTTGGTAAAATAAAGACAGGGCTGTAATTTAAAAATAAAATGTAATGCTTGTATGATAGCAAATAAGTAATTGTATTAAGCAAAATTCAGGTCTTAATAATGTATGACGATATAATAGTCATTAAACAACAATTTAGGCGATTACTTGTGTGTTGAGGCGGCCATGCAAAAAGTGCCCTGGAGGCGGCGGCGCGCGCGAATCGCACTGAATTATTGCGAAACGGAGGCTTTAATGAATTTTTAATCAAATTACGCGCCCCGTGAGAAATTTTATGGATAAATCTCTATGCCGGACCGACGCTTTAGAAATAAGTGGATCTGAAATTATGATAAAGGAACCAAATGATGTGTTAAACTTGACATTTTACCCGGCACTGTCAACACCGTGAGACGTAACAAAATTATGAACAAAATGATATAAAAGTATATCAGTTGTTATAGTTATTTTGTTTTTTTTTATTTTTTTGTAAAAGAAGATTATTTTTATGTATTTAGGAATATTTTATTAATTAATTAAATCTAGACACATGGCAGCGTATTAAGCCAAGTGCAAAGAAAAAGAACTGGCGAAGAAGCCGTGTGTATATTTACACAAACCATTTCGAGTTTCTTTTGACCCCATCAAAACTTAAAACCTTTTTAACCTATTTACAAAGGTACATGAAGTTTGGCAGATTTGATTGAAAGCACATTAGTTCGTATGAAATTGTGGATGTGTCTATCCACAATTTCAAATGTCGACTTCACTAGCAAAAGAATTGAGGTTTAAATGGGTGCCAAGATCTGTAGAGAATTCTGAAATTTAACTCGTTGTCTTATATATTTTTTTTATTTAGTAATTAGGCTTTTGCAGACACTTTTACACGTCAATAATTATAGTGTACATTACGTGTAATGTTTATTTATATTATTTTTTTATTTGTTCAAAAGCTACCGATACTAGCGTTTCGAAACAACCACTGCTGAGAAGAAACGCTGAAAGAAACTCAGAAACGCTGAAAGAAACTAATCAATGTATTATCATTATGTTATACGCAAGTTATTGTTTTTAAATTTTGAGGTTATATTCTTCTAAATATGTATTTGCTGGTAACCAACTAGCCAGGTGAAATGTAGAGATTCTTAGAAATAAATTTCAGGATTCTCTACAGATCTTGGCACCTATTTAAATCTTAATTCTGTCGAAAATTGAACTTGGCTCCCATTTTTACATTTATGTTTTTAGTGGGATATAAATCTACGGCGTTGTGTACCTGCCGCGATTGTTTTTCTATTGATTCAGATGGATGACTTGCGGAGATGGAAATAAGCAGATTTCTTTTTAAGGTTTTAGAGTTATATGGCAAACCCGTTTGTGTATTTTTCCTTTTATCACCGAGAACACAGGCTATTTTGTTTCGGAAGTTATAATTTGGAATGGTTTTGCAGTTTTTCCTTACTAGAAATAAATTTATCCCCTTCCCCTATCCATCTATCAGACGACCTCCGTGGCGTAATGGTTAACACGCTAGACCGCTAATCCGGAGGTTCTGGATTCGATCCCCAGCCAGGGCAAGTTGGAAATGGCCTTTTTCAAATTTTCCTGGGTAAATAATATATAGTAACGTTGAGTAAGTATCATAACACAAGTTTAAAACTTACTTTGGGGCTAGCTTAATCAGTGTGATTTGTATATATTAAGGGCTAGCTTAATCAGTGTGATTTGATATATTTATTTATTTTATTTATCTTTACTAAAAGATGTAATGATTATTTTTTATGTATTTTTTTTTTCAATATTTTACTTACAAATTTTAAACTGGTCATTTTTGACTTCTCCTAACTTACGATTGCGACTACCTATTTATCTTCTGCTTGCAACTAGAAAATGTCTACAATATAGGTACATGATAATACCCCAGATAAAAGCTAAACAAAGCTTATAAACATCAATTAGACCTCTCCAACCCGTCTGGCCAACGTGGAAAGTGTAGTGCTCTGGCCACGTATGGCTCTGGTAGTACAGAGAGGGTCGTGCTCCTGCAGTGGAGACTTAAAAAGACCTGATGATGATGATGATACATGATAATGAAGATTGTAGTACCGTTTTCTGACATTTATTTGTCCAGCGAATCATCCACCGACGTAAGTTTCGCATTTCAACAAACACTAACACAAAACACAAAACACAAGATGACAACTTCCTAATCTGGATATTGGATTTCTAGAGGTATATTTCTTAAATTTATATATTTTAGTGTTTTTTTTTTGATGAACATCATTTTTAGGGTTCCGTTCCCAAAGGGTGCAAACGGGACCCTATTACTGAGACTCCGCTGTCTGTCCGTCTGTCACAGGGTTCTATCTCTTGAACCGTAACACTTGAAATTTTTACCGATTATGTATTACTGTGGCCGCTATAACAACGAATACTGAAAATAAGAAAAAGTTAAAAATTAAAGGGGGTCGCCTTACAAAAAACGTGTTTTTTCAACGTTTTTTTACAAAAATTTTATAATGGCATTAACTAGATACTTGAAATTTTCACAGATTATGTATTACTATAGCCGCTATTACAAAAAATACTAAAAATAAAAAAAATTAAAGGGGGCCGTCATACAAAAAAACGTGTTTTTTAGTGTTTTAAAACATTGTACGGAGGTACGGACCCTTCATATACGAGTCCGACTCGCACTTGCCTTAATACAAAGCCCCCCCCCCGACTGGAAGTGACTACGACATTCGAAAACGTGGGACCATTAATCTAATATGCATGCGGGAGTGAAGCGCGCCCTCTCCAAATACCAGTTGAGGACAGAAAACCACAGTACAAAATTTAAATACCAAAAATTATACATATGGGAATCGTTAAATGATTTGTATTGTATATAAAAAATTACTTTTTGTTCTCTCTAAGCACTTAATTGCTATTAATGCCCAATATTTTAATTAACAGTTCTTTTTATAAGAATATAAATTAAGTGTGCCCTGCCCACTGCCAATTTTTTGCACATTTCTACGCTTATTTACTGGTCTATGTCAGAGACCTATGATTCTTCTATGACCATCTTTTTAAAATCATCCGAGCGTATTCTCGGTTGCATCCTCAGCAGTAACGGTTCAATCCGGATTCAACCCGGGATTCGCTACCTAACCTAGGTGATTTGACGAGGTTACTGGTTTTTATACAGAGCGACTACCTTCTGACCTCTGTAACGCAAAGGGTAGACCAGAACCTATTCTAGGATACGTTTAAACAAACGAAAATTTATTTCGGGACCCACTGCTTAACGTGCCTTCTGAAGCACGGAATCATCTTTCTTTTTGCATAATCAAGTGATTCAAACCTGTAATCCTAATCAAACTAGAAACAACTTTACACAAAGTATGCTGCCCAGTAAGTGGGATTTGAACCCACTACCTCCGGATAGAGGACCAAGAAGACCGAGGTACAGCTACATGAAACAGATAAAGGAGGTGGTGAATGTCGTGTCGTACAGCGAAGTAAAACAGCTGGCAGATAAGAGAGACAAATGAAAGAGAATTCACACTCCACCGACAAGAACATAGTTCTTAAATATAAATAGATACTTAGATAGACCTCCGGATCACAAGGCAAACGCCTTGATCACTGGACTTTGGAGGCAGTACGACCATCTTTTTAATACTATCTATAGTTAAAAATAAAAATATTCTTAACTATAGATATCTAACTATCTTTCTGTGGAATTTTTTATTGGACGGAGATAGATAGACGGCCAACCTGACGCATATGGACGAGGCCGAATAGCGGAAACTAGTCTCGTTGGACAAAAATCAACAAATGTTCACGTTGTAGTACGAGTAATAAAACTATACATCAAGCGACGCCCGCGACGGGTTGAGTCCGTCTTTGTCACAAACTCTATGTGCAACAGAGATACATGACCTGCGACGGTTTCAGCTATCTCTATCGCACGAAGGGTTTGTGGCAGAGACGGACTGAACCCTTGACGTAGTTTCAAGTCTTCTTCTTCGTCTAAGCCGGTTGCATCCTCAGCTGTGCTGCTTCGGAGCCCGGGGTGCGCTTTCCCGCTTTTTCTTCTCCAACTATAACTAATATGTATGGCAATGATCACCCAAGGATGCCAAAGACCTTGCAAAATGGAGAAGAAATATCCGGAACAGTTTAAATGATTTGGTTTTAGTTTTAAGACCGGCCGCCTGCCTGACGTGTACCCTCTTTTGGTATGTATTTGTGCGAAAAGTTTTACAACCGGCCGCCGAGCGACGTTAACCCTCTTTGGGAATGCAATTGTAACACGAGATGTTTGTGCTTAGTCGTTTAGTCGCCTCTTACGACATCTCGTACGTAGTTTCAAGTCTATAAACCGTATCCGCTCGCGCTTGTGTCGTGATGCCCGGCTGAAAGCAACGGTACGCGGCGGGTTTGAACAAACCTTGTTGGACTAAAACGTTTCAACAAACACTACACTCGTAATGAGAGTATTCCGACTGAAGAAATTGTTAGCGTGTTTTGCTTGTATCGGCTGGTATACATTGACGGAAACAATGGAAATCGTTTTCAGGAGTGCGGATTTTACATTTATTCAGCAATTTCCTTTAGAATTATGAACCTCAGCAACCTCTCCAGTCTTAAAGATCTTTTTTAGGGTTCCGTACCCAAATGGTGCAAACGGGACCCTATTACTGAGACTCCGCTGTCTGTCCGTCTGTTTGTCTGTCCGTCTGTCACAAGGCTCTATCTCTTGAACAGTAAGCTACTACGGTTCAAAAAATTTCAAGTGTCTAGCTACAGACACTTGAAATTTTCACCGATTATGTATTACTGTGGCCGCTATAACAACAAATACTGAAAATAAAAAAGGTAAAAAATTAAAGGGGGTCGCCATACAAAAACGTTTTTTTTCAGCGTTTTTAACTAGATCTTTATAATGGCATGAACTAGATACTTGAAATTTTTCAACAGATTATGTATTACTTTGGCCGCTATAACAACAAATACTAAAAATAAAAAAAGCTAAAAATTAAAGGTGGTCGTCATACAAAAAATGAGTTTTTTTTGCGTTTTAAAACATTGTACAGAGGTACGGAACCCTTCATGTACGAGTCCGACTCGCACTGCCCGTTTATTTCTTATTGACCAATATTAAGGTTCAATCAAACTATAGTTGAGTTATTATAAACCGAAATAAATCTTCCATAGAATTCAGAAAAATTCGGGTTCCATACTTTTTATAGATTTCCCTGAAAACTAAAGAAATATTTCTTAAAAAAATTTAGGCCTTGTAGTTTTAGAGGTAAGGCCCCCTCCTTTGGCGCTCTTTCAATTGATATGTATAGTATATGACAAAATGTAAGACATAGGTAAAAGGCCTGGTCAAGTATCTCCATCCTTGCCTGTACCACAGAATAAATAATAGGTACTAACGTACAGAAGTCTCACTCAGCAAAGAAATTCAAAGAAATATCTACTTAATGTGGCTAGCGATATGGTTTAATTTAGCTCAAGTCAGAACTCAGCACCTTTTCGCATAGATACCTAGACATCCATTGCAAGCCAATTTCATTCTTATTACTCTAGACATACGATTCGTATAACTGAATTTACTATCCGGAGGGGCCGTCTGCGCGCATTGTAATAATGTAGGTACATTTTCGATACCTAAACGGGCAGTGACACAGGCCTGACTGTGCTAAGTTTTTCATCAATCATTGTAAATACTTTTACGTAATATTGCTAAAATGTATTGTAACTAATTGCAACCTTGACTTAGTAATAAAAATAAAACCCAATATATTGTTTTGATTCTCTGGCAGATTTATAATCATTTACTAGATTAGTTTAGTCAGATAAACAGATTACTAGATTGCGACCGTATTATAATTATATTCCTAGTAAGATAGTGACAGGCTGGCAGTTTTCAAAATGTGGTGCTGGAGGAGAATGGAAAAGATCAGTTGGACGGAAAGGAAAACCAATGAGGAAGTATTAGAAATAGTATGAGAGAAAAGAAGACTGCTGGGCGAAATAGAAAATAGAAGAGGGAAAATGATTGGTCACTTAATACGACATGACTCCTTATTTAAAAACATACTAGAAGGAAAGATAAAAGGTAGAAAAGGTCCAGGACGACCAAGAAAGAGCTATGTAGACCAACTGAAAGAAAAAACAGGGGTCATGTCGTATCAAGCACTAAAAAATAAGGCAGAGAACCGAGAAGTTTGGTGCATACTCCACCGACAAGAGCCACTAAGCTCTTAAATAAGAAGAAGAAGATAGTAATGAATCGCTTTCGTATAACTATGTTACGGTATATAATTATATCCCTAGAGATATAACTGTATAACGGCTTTATCTATCGTACTGCGACATTTACATACATACACGACCTACTCGTAAACTGCAGATCTATTTTTAATTTTCAAATTTATTTTTACTTATGTCTGAAAACACGTCGTAGCGTTTATATTGGAACGCACTCATCCCATTCCAATCCAAAACTTTAAATACCTGTGTGTGCATGCAAAATACGAGTAAATCGTTTCGTAGAGATAAAATCACTACTAAAACGTAACGTTTTTTGTAACATTATATTTTATTTTTTAAATCTGAACCATAATAGCACAATTTTGATTTTTAATTTGAAAAAGAAGATTGAAGATCTTCTAAATAAAAATAGAAAAACACTTTTTTTTTATTTGTTATTAATAGCTTGACGCTACTGCGTATTTAGCCAGGAACAAGTTAATATAACGTGGGAAATTCTTTTTTCCTAACAAGTTACAATCAAAGGTTAGTGTAGGCCTTTGATTGTTTTAAGGGAGCTTCTGACGACAAATCGATACGAGTCCACTGGTTTTTATAGCCGATTGAGTGGCGGACGACGACGCCCGAAGACGCCCATAGTCCGCGAAACAAATATCACTACAGCCGTACTATGACTGTCCACTTTAACTATTTCACATATTGTTCATGAGCATGAGCATTTATAACACCAAACAACACCAATTTCATATTATAAAGTCCACTAAAATTAATTTGCAAAATAATTTAAAGAAAACCCCAACCGAACCCCTTGACTTCCCGCCAAAAACTCGAACTCAAACACTCATAACTTGTCTCATATCGTAAGATTCGAAATACAATCTCCTTACCTTTTTAAAAACAAAACCGAAATTTAGAAATAGAATCATTTTACTACACTTTTTCTCTGACAAGCGTTGCCTTTGGGTCTTATGGCCTTAGGCTCTACCCCGTTAGGGATAAAGACGTGATAATTTATCTTTATATTTCTTCTCTAACAAAATAATGTAATAAAATATCTTTTACTATAACGATACATGGCAAACATTTTTCGGCCTTGGATATAAGTAATTTTGAGCCTCATAGTTGAAAATTGAACGCGGTGAAGTTCTAACATTTGGTACGATTATACGACTGTTTAAGAGTTTCAATACCAATTTATGTGTTAAAAAAAGTAGAGTAGAAATTGCACGTAAGTGGATATTAAAATAATCCTGTGATATTATTGAAAACCTTGCGTCTGCGGCTCGGTGTTTCACTATGTGTCAGTTTCATAACATATTAACGCAAAATTTTTATTCTTTTCTTATATTTAAGAGCTGGGCTCTTGTCGGTGGAGTGCTTTTCATGTTTCTCTTTCTTCCGCCAAGTTCTTAACCACCACCTATGTTTTCACGTTTAATTTTTCCTTTATATGATCGAAAAATTTTCTTCTGGGTTATCCTACTAATTTTTTTCCTTCTATTTTTCCTTCCAATATTGTTTTAAAAGATCCATCGTGACGCAGTAGATGGCCGAACATTTTCCCTCTTCTATTTTTTATAATTTGTAGTATTTGCCTTTTCTCACCCACATTCGCTTATACCTTTTCATTTGTGACTTTTTCTGTCCAACTTAATTTTTAGGGTTCCGTACCCAAAGGGTGCAAGCGGGACCCTATTACTGAGAATCCGCTGTCTGTCCGTCTGTCACAGGGCTCTATCTCTTGAACCGTAATAGCTAGACACATGAAATTTTCACCGATTATGAATTACTGTAGCCGCTATAACATCAAATACTAAAAATAAAAAATAGTTAAAAATTAAAGGGGGTCGTCATACAAGAAACGTGTTTTTTTCAGCGTTTTTAACTTGATCTTTATAATGGCAATAACTAGATACTTGAAATTTTCACCAATTATGTATTACACCACAATAACATCAAATATTAAAAATAACATAAAGTTAAAAATTAAAGGGGGTCGTCATACAAGAAACGTGTTTTTTTCAGCGTTTTTAACTTGATCTTTATAATGGCAATAACTAGATACTTGAAATTTTCACCAATTATGTATTACACCACAATAACATCAAATATTAAAAATAACATAAAGTTAAAAATTAAAGGGGATCGTCATACAAGAAACGTGTTTCTTCAGCGTTTTAAAACATTGTACGGTCGTACGGAACCCTTCATGTACGAGTCCGACTCGCACTTGCCCGTTTATTTAATTCTTCTCCAGCACCACATTTCAAATGCTTCTAAACTATCTCTATCCTTTTTAGTCATCGTCCACGTTTCACATCCGTACAAAGCAATACCCCATACAAATGTTTTGATAAATCTTTTACGTAAACTTTCTTTCATACTAGAACAAAATCTAATGGAGGCGAACCAAAGGGCTATAGATGTGGCGAATTTCTGGGCCAAAACACTTTAGATCCATTGCCATTGACACGATAGAAGAAGAAGAAGAAGAACCAAATATGTATTTTTTACTTTTAAATGTATTTTTTGCAATAGCAATCCTCTTTTATTACGCTGCTTTTTCAGTTGGATCGGATCACACTAACTGTGTTCTCAGCGTGACTAAAGCAACGTTACGCATATGCATTTCAAAAGTAATGGAATGAAGCTGTTTATCAGGGATCCAATATTTTAAAGTAAGTGGTTAACCTTATTCAATAAACCCTTAGCTTAGACAAGATCTGTAAAAATATTGAGGACAGAATTTGAACTCCTGGCTGGTAACCACAAGTGACATAAATCGAGATATTTCTTTTACCACTTGGCCAGCTCCTTCATGCTTCAGAAGGCGTGGAAAGCTATAGGTACCAGCTGTCATTATTACGTGGCAGTCACCGAACTAGGTTAGAAGCTTTAGCTTTTTTGGCCACTTACATGCATTAAATATATATTGTGATAACTTGTGTCTGCATTCATCCAAAATTGCTTTATTGCACGACAGTGTAGTATAGTATTTATGGCACTGAAGATACTCGTATATAATAAAACCAAAGGAATATACAGAATTAAAGTTGACTTTGTTTGAGAAAAAAATTAAGTTATTTTTGAGTGATAAGTTTTATTACTTTATTTGATATATTGTAAAATGACTTTGTCTTATAGTAACTATAAAGGTACTAGATTAATAGGTATATATAGTATATTTTTAAAATGAGATAGCCTTTTTGACTAAATTTGTACACCGGTGATGGTAAACGTGAACGATACGGAATGTGAATATCCCATAACAATTTTTTTATTAGAATCAGAATAAAAGTGTTTTTTATAAGCTGTCCATTTATAAAAAGATAGAGATATTATGTAGGTGTGAGAAGCTACTCTGTGAAAAATAAAGATTTTGAAATAAATAAAGTAAATTGTGAACAGTTTGCTGTAAACGATCCTGAAATGGGACTATATCAAGATTCCAAATGTTTTTTGTCTGTATTAAGTGTATCGATTAACGGTTAATCTCAATTGGTGTCCGAAGGGGCGATTAAGCTGTTTGGATTGGAGAAAATAAACGTCTAAGCAAAGATCATCAGTCTTAGCGATAAGAATTACTACAGATGTATTTTGGTAGCTTTGTAATTGGTGATGTGATATCTTTGTAAACTAACAAAGCCCTTCTGGCGCGTTGCCGACCAATACTGTGTAAATGAGTTTCTGTCGGCGTTTTTCTTAGCAGTGGTCATTGCGAAACGCTAGTATCGGTAGCTTTTAATTTAATTTTAAATTACACGTCATACATTACGTGTAATGATTATTTTTATTTAAATTATTATTGTGTACACACAAACATTTTAACGTGTACGAGGGCTGTTTGATAAGTACCCGTTTATGGAAAAAAATCATTTTTTTTTGTATATATGCATTTATTTTTCTACGTAGTCACCTTTTAACTCTATACATTTGTTCCACCTATACTCAAGCTTCAATAAACCATCCAAAAAGTATGATTTTGGAAAGTCATTAAAATAGGCCTCTGTGGCGGCAATGACTTCGTCATTTGATCCAAATCGCTTGCCACCGAGCCATTTTTTTAGGTTGGGAAACAAAAAGAAATCGCATGGGGCCAAATCTGGAGAATACGGGGGGTGAGACAATAGTTCGTAGCGTAACTGTGCTAATTTAGCCGTCACAACTCTGGACGAATGAGCCGGGGCGTTGTCGTGATGAAACAGTACTTTTTTCTTTTTTAAATGTGGTCGTTTGTCCTTCAACACGGCGTCAAATTCATCCAATAAATTGGCATAGTACTGCCCTGTTATTGTTTTTCCCTTTTCTAAATAGTCAATATGTATAATACCCTGCGAATCCCAAAAAACGGTCGCCATGACCTTTCCAGCCGATGGGACGGTTTTTGCTTTCTTTGGAGCAAGTTCACCTGGCAAAATCCACTGCTTCGGCTGCTCTTTCATTTCCGGGGTGTAGTGGTGGACCCACGTTTCGTCCACGGTCACGAAACGACGCAGAAACTCCTTCGGGTTACGTTTGAACACGGCCAAACACTGCTCCGAAGTAGTCAGTCGGTTCCGTTTTTGCTCCTCCGTGAGTAAACGCGGCACCCACCTCGCCGATACTTTCTTCATACCCAATTTTTAATATGTGTTGTACCCTCTCGATTGAAACATTTACAGCATCAACGATTTCTCGAAGTTTAATTCGGCGGTCGGCTAAAACGATATTTTCAATTTTCTTAACCATATCGTCTGTAGTCCCCTCAACTGGCCGGCCTGGGCGATCCTCATCAAAGACGGTTTTTCTCCCCCGCTTAAACTCGTTATACCAATATCTGACGGTTGTCATAGAAGGAGCACATTCATGGTAAACCGCTTGCATTCTTACTTTTATTTCATCACATGTTTTTCCTTCCAAAAATAAGAATCTAATTACAGACCGATACTGTTCTTTCTCCATTTTAACAATTTTAAGTTCACGCCTTCACTGAATCGTTGTCAAATGAGAAAAAAAACAAAAGAATGCCATTTTTTTTTAATTTTCCCGCCTCTGAAAAATGGCTTAAAAAGGTGGTATACTTATTTGCGGCCAGTGATATTAATATATTTAGAAAACGAGTACTTATCAAACAGCCCTCGTAAAAGTGCCTGTGAAGGCCTTTTTACTGAATAAATATTAGATTTTTTTATTCTTTGGTGATATTTTGATACTTACTTTAATTTTATATTTTCTTCTAAAAGAAAACATGTTTTAAGGAACCAATTTTATTATTTCAGCGGTTCTCACCACCCGAAAATCTAGTTTTTTACAAATTTGGATCTGATTATGACTGCCAAAGTATCTATAATACTATCTAGAATACATACGAATAATAATCTCAAAAGAACAACATTGAAAATAAAAATTAATGCCACGCACATAAATTCTATAACGCTCATATTTTTATAAAGTACCTAAAAAATGTACCTAAAGTTATAGGCGTCCCTTTCCCGCTAACTGTCAGTGCAATAAAGTAGAAGGGAAGAGCTTTAACTTTAGGTATAATTTTTGGGAACGGCTTTGCCGTTTCGTAAGCATTCTAGATTTGTATGAATTTCTTTGATGACTGCATAATAAAATAAGTTTTTTTTAATTAACTTTGTTCGAACGTACAAGCTTTTATTTGGGGCCTAAGAACTTATCAAGACAAATGGAATAATCTCAAACTCGATGGAGTTGCGTCATTTTATTACAGGGTCTTTATAGCCACCTTCCAGCTCCATCATCAGATCAGCTTTTTGTCATTATAATATACCATTGTCTGATCTGATTTACATTAGCATACAAAATTTCATCTCAACCAGAAACCGGGAAGTGGCCTTAATTTAACTTGCAAGATTTGACTCAAAAAGCAACAAACAGAGAAAGCTGAATAAAAGCTTGTAAAATACATTTTCAAAATAAATATATATATACAAGTAACAAACAAGTACCTATAGCTTCCTACCATGTCAGCTACACAACAGCAGCCGTCGGTTGAAAATTAAATGGTTGCAGCGAAACTGTTTAACTTTGGAAAATCACACACAATTTAACCCTTAGAAGGCTACAACGGTTTTTTACACCCGGGTTATTAAAATTTTGCCTGTATCTTTTTAGTTCTTAACGCAACGCCTTGAGATTTCGTGTTTTATCTCTAGTACCTATGTGTGTAGTAAATGCTATTTTAATGTATATTTTACATGTGCTATTTTTATATTATATTTATGTATTTTATTTTATTTATAAGCTACTTTTATTTCAGATTATGCATAGACTGAGGGACCAAGAAAACTCATTTTAATTTAAAAAAAACATTTTATATATACAGATAAATATTATGATAAATTAAAGGCTTATCTGTGATTATTTAAACTTCATTTTCCATACCCCCTTCAAAATTACCAAGATTTTGAGGACCCTTTTTCCAATCGCAATTAATATTGTTTTTTTTTATTAGATTTTTTATTATTATTTATTAATATAGGACCACAAACAGGTTTACAATACAATTCTTACTACATACATATAGACTAAACGTAATTCTAATTGTATACCCAACAACGTTGGCCACATACATTATATCACGTTATATCTTAAGTGTACAAAGCTAATCCACATGCAAAATACATATTTAATCATGTAACTTATTTGAAAAATTTTTAATGTTTAGATACAAAAGCCTAAGAATAAAATCAATCAATCAGAGTCCACATCAAGTGAGTTCACAACGCATTTTCTATAGGATCCGTGTGACAAAGCTATAATATCTATGTGGGATAGTTTATCATTATAGTACTTCATAATACGATTAATAGGAGAACGAATACCTGCATTAGTTCTACTAGTTGCAATTGAAAAGAACTCGTAAGAACGCGACGCTCTCATCTGGGATCTACGCGGCACCTTATAAGATAATTTACGTATGATGTCAGAACAGTCGTACCTGTGATGAATGATATCATGGAGCAACATAGCCCCCAGCTGAGCACGTCTTGACTTAAGATCTAATACATTGAATAATATAAGTAACTGCTTATAAGGTAATCTACCATGGTAACATTTTTAATAAACACGACGAAGAAATTTTTTTTTAAACCATTTCAAGATCTATAATATACTTTTCATATAGGGGGTTTCATACTGTAACAGCATATTCCAATTGAGACCTAATCAATGATTTATATAGATGCATGTAGGTAGAACTATTTTTAAACAAACCACAAGTTCTCATAACAAGTCCATACATTTTATAAGCCTTATTTATAACATTATGAATATCAAAATGCAACTGATTATCAAGAGTTATTCCAAGGTCTTTTACTGATGTCTCCTTCTGCAATTGAGTGCCACAAAGCTCGTATGGGTGATTGCTCACATTTTTGTGATTGTGAAAGTTATAGATTTACATTTGTTTATACTAAGTTCTAATTTATTTTTATAACAATATTCCGATAAACGATTTAAATCCTCCTGAAATTTATTGTGGTTTTCAAAAGTATAAATAACATGATACATTTTTAGATCATCAGCATATAATAAAAAAATTGTAAACCTAAAACATACCTTTATGTCATTAATATATAGATGAAACAGTAAGGGTCCCAGAATCGAGCCCTGTGGCACCCCAGAAGTTACATTTACACATTGGGATTCAAATCCTTTGATAGCTACTTTTTGCGTCCTGTTAGAAATGTATGATTTAAACCACCTCCAAAGATTTCCTCTTATACCGTTGAATGCTAATTTATCTAGGAGTATTTTATGATCAACCCTGTCAAATGCTTTATGAATATCCGTATATACACTATCTGTTTGTTTATTATCTTCAAAAGCTTCAAAAAGATAAGATACGTATACAAGTAAATTTGTAGAAGTCGATCTAGACTTAACAAAGCCATGCTGTTCATCTAAAATAGTTCTACGGAGAAAGGGATACAGGGCATCATGAGCTAGTCTTTCACAAAGTTTTGACAGAGCAGACAAGATAGAAATCTGAAGGTAATTTTCAACACTTTTCTTCGAACCATCTTTATGTACTGGTACAATTCTAGCTATTTTCCAGATCTTGGGAAACACTCCTTCATTAAAAGATTTATTAAATAAAAAACATACAGGTCTATCAATAGAATCAGCTGTATTTTTTAGAAAATACGGCGGAATGTTGTCTACCCCTGTACCTTGACATACACCAAGCATTTTGAGCGCTTTATTCATGTCTTCAACGCTAAACTCAAGGTTACTGATTATAGTATCAGATGCAAGATTCTCGTTAGTCACAATATCATCAACGTCATAGTCATCCGGTAGGGAGGATTCTTGAAATACAGATTCAAAAAATCTTGAAAATAAGTTACATATATCCTGCGGGGTGTCTGCTGTCATATTTTTAAGATAAACAGAGGACGATATATTAGAAGTTTGTTTATACCTAACTTTTTAACAAATGTCCAAAAATATTTTATATTCTTTTTTATGCTATTCTCAACGTTAGTCATATACTTTTTAAAACATTTTGCTGACATTTCTTTAAATTGTTTTCTGTAAATTGAGAAGATATTATAATTTAATAGTGAATATAGATAAAAAATTTAATAGTGAATCTATCACTATTAAATTTTTTCATTGTAACCCAAGCACGATTTTTTTTATTATACAAATTAATAAGTTTGGCAGAAAACCATCTAGGATACATAGTTGAGTTAATGACTTTAGTAGGTACGTGTTTTTTAATAATCTTAATAATAAATTAATGTCATAGAAGGATTCAACCGCTTGCTCAGTATTTTTGTTTCGTAGAATATCCTTCCAATCAATGTTCTTAATATCATAATTTATATCATTACAATTTGCCTTTTTGTAATAATATTTAACATGTGACTTAGTAGGCATTTGCATAAAATTATTGTTATGTTTAATTATTATCTGATATGGGGGATGGATTTTATTTGGTGGCACGCGGGGTAAGGCGCACACTGGGATAAGTTAGTCAAAAATAGATCTAGTATTCTATTATTCACATTAAATATCGAATTGAATTGATAGCAACTAAACAATGAAATAAAATTTGCGAAATAATTATGAATTTGGTTTCGGTCATTACTCATATCAAGTTGCATATAAGATCCACATTGACTCCACCTAAGATATGGCAAATTAAAATCACCTATAATAAAAAAAAACTCAGATATGCAAAATATGTATAATGATTTTGATTAGGAGGTATATAAACCGCGCTAATTAGTAATTTACGGCTACCACTACCTAGTTGAATTAACAAATGATCAACAAGAGGCGGGAGGGAGGCAGGGTCGGTACCGTCGGCAGCAGGGGGCGCGTTACGCGGGCGGTCGCTCAGCAAGGTCGCGGGGATCGAGTGAGACACGGCCACGACAACACCTCCACCGTTCTGCCGGCCACAAGCTTCCAAGTCCCGGTCACACCTAAATATCTGATACCTAGAATCAATAAACTCGTTATCGGAAATATTTTTATTAAACCAAGTTTCGGTTAGTATTATGATATCATATGCATTGGAAATTATATTCATGTATAATGTATGAAGTTTTGTTTTAAGTCCACTACAGTTCTGATAATACAGTGTTAGACAACTAATCATAGGAAATGTTACACTTTAAACGATATCCTAAACGTATAATCCTATCTTTATTGTTATTTCTTATATTATAACAAGTATTTAATACATACAATACCCCCTAAGAAAACAATCTATTAGTGCTATTAGTAGAAATTTTGTATAATGATGAGCGTATAAAATTGTCCAACAAAAACCAATGTTACGTAATTTATTCCATTTTTTAATAAGTATAATTATAAGCATAGCCACATAACATATACCTATAAAAAAGAAAACTACAATACAAAGTTTTTTCGTTCTCCCATTTCTCAATATCATTAAATAATGTATATAAATACAGCTTTAAATGTGCATAGAAAATAAACAAAGTACAATGATTATTTGATTTTACTAAGGTCCAAAATGTAGCGTATCGCAATGATGGGCGATGAGTCACCCTGCCACACAAGGATAGTACCATGCTTAACCCACACGAATTTATAACTATGTTTTGATGCAGCTTCACGGCATGCACGAAACAATTGTTTGTTTTTGGGTGTCAAATGGGCATTTATGTAAATAGTACGTGCAGTTCCTGAGATTGACAGCTGGCTGGAATTAATACCCTTTGCCGCACGCGCCGCAGTGATAATATTGTCACGAAGTAATTTCGACGTGAATTTGACAACAACATTTTTCGGTGTGAATTTTTGGAGTCCATGTGTGGCACACGATGAGCAGACACGATATCCGCGGTGTTGATGGGATGTTTGATTGACAACCCGATCCTCTCAAGGATGCTATCCAAATTTTCATCACGGCGTTCGGGTAGATTCACAATCTCGATGTTGCAATGTCTCACCTGCTGCTCCATTTTATCCATTTTACTCTCTAGACTGCTTATTTGGTCAGCTTTGATGAGCGTTGAAGACTGATTTTCGACAACTTTTAAACGATTTTCGAAGGCATCCTGTCTGTCATTCGTATAAGTCACAGACTTTTCCATGTCGTCTATTCGGGTAGTTATACCTTTAAGCGAATCGGTAATAGACGCCGACATCTTACATGCCTCAGCCTGAAGAGCAGTGTTCACTGCCTTCGTTATGATATCCGTAAGTCTATCGTCCAAACTCGCCTGCCAGGCCCCCAGCTGCTCAGTGATTTTATGTTCAACATTGGACATTACTATACCCAACATTTCGGACTCGTATTCAGGTTGCTTTCGCTTGCATAAACAACGATCCTTTTCGTAATCAGCACTAGCAGAACCTGTAGTGGACAAATCAGGGTTGGAAGAACACATTAGGACGGGCCTCGATGGTGGTGAACGTGATATTGTGTTCATTGTGTTACTGTCCCGATTTAAGTAAGTTCGCTAGAATTACGCAAAGACTGCACTAGGTTACACTTGACGCACTAATAAATATTAATCTATGCTGATAATGCTCACTCACGCGCACTGCGCCCGATTTGATTATGTTTACGCGTCCGCGCGGGATTAGCTTCGCACGACGAGACGAAATTAAACCTTAATATCGAAAAGATCAAACAACACGACCCATAGTTTAATTACATAATATAATAACAAATGGTAAGCAATTTTCAATTGTATTATTTATTCCAATATTATATCCGGGTGTTTTTACACCCATTGTAGTCTTAATAGTGTAAAAATACATTGTAACTTTCAAGGGTTAACAAAAAGTTAGTTTGACAAAAGTTAGTTTGCTTTCTATGTTCCCGGTATATTGGTTACTCGTGTTTAATTAAATTGGGCAGAAAGTATACAAATTTATCCGTGAATATTGACGCTCGTAGATGTTCTGAGTGAGTCTCCCACTGCAGAGTCAATATTAATAAAGGATCCGTCAATTATCAATGTGTAGTGATGCTTAAAATCGCAGTGCCGGCGGTAAGGCTCATGCTACATCAAGCTGATAGATAGATAGCCCCAAAGTAAGTCCTGACTTCTGTTTTTGGATAACAAATAGAAAAAAAAAACAAAAAAGAGCTAAACAAAGCTTATAAACATCAACTGAGAACTCTCCAATCCAGTGGCCAGCGTAGAAAGTGTAGTCCAAATCCTCTTGCTGCTCTGGCATAGTACGAGTATGACTCTGGTAGAACAGAGACGGTCATGCGCCTACAGTGGAGAATAAAAAAGAGCAGTTGATACAACAAATAAATACTTAAGTCCCAGGACAATTTGAAGGAGGATTTTTTTTCAACCTAGCTGGGGATAGATTCCAGAATTTTAAGAGTGGCGGACTAGCGTGTTAGCGATTAAGCTACAGAGGTTGTCAATTGAATTGAATGATTAATTAAATTCTGGCTTGAGACACCGGCTGTTACTCGTGACTTAGGCTGCGTGGTTCGTTATTTAACGAATCCACATGAACTTTATATTATTTATCGCGGTACAGTGGCTACTGCGGCCGTGTACTTGGAATTTGTAAGAAAACAGCCACCGGCGGCGCGTGTGTAAACGCCCTTATACGAAAATTGTAAATAGCCACTTGTCAAATTATTTCAGTGCAAAGTTATATGCCCCAACCCTTACGAACTTAACACAAAGTTGGCATTTAAACTAGATTGAACTGATGTGAATACAAATATGACGGGATGATATTGCGTTATTATCGAGAGTTTTGAGAGGGTAGGCAAGTTTGAGACCAAGGTAATCACGGGAGTGGTACTCTAGTATGTTATCGCTGATAGGCAGTTTTATGAAATACAGCATGTTACTTTTTCTTCTACATTCAAGAGCCAGGCTCTTGTCCGTGTCATTGTGTGGATAAAGTTGCATACAGGGTGTTATAAAGAAGCGAAATACTCTTTGAATTTAAAGAAATAAGTTTTTATAAAAAAAAACTTTTTTTGTACAAGCTTTTTTTGTGACACCAAAGGTCTTTTTAACACAAACAAATAAGCTCAAACTCAACGGGGTTGCGTCGTTTTATCACGGAGTTCTAATGGCCACCTTCCAGCTCAATCATCAGACACCAGATATCATCGAAGGACAAAGTACTCGTGCCCAAACTCGATGGGGTACCGTCGTTTTATTACAGAGTTCATATGGCTACCTTCCAGCTCCAAGTCATTATAATTTTGGATTGTCACGCAATAAGTATGCATATGCATGCAAAATTTCAGCTTAATCAGTTGAAGATATCTGCTTTAAATTGAGTTATAAGATTCCATACGATCAAACATAGCTACATACATACATACATTGCAAGTTAAATAAAGGCTTGTAAAAAAGAATAATCATAAAGAAAGGCCCCGTGACAAAATCTTCAAATATGAAGAAAACTACTATCTAAAGCAGCCATCAGCTGCTTGAAAGTAGAAATACGATCTTTTTGCACGTAAGTATATGTTGTTTAATCTCATCCTGAGCATGCCCATAAAGGTTTATTTCATTTTGTAACACACTGTTTACGAATTGTATCATTTAGTCTCAGTATCAGTCTCGATTGTAATCTAAACCGATATTGAACTAATGCACAACACACAATACACAAGTGTTGCTGAATGTGAGAAGTGAAGATCAAAAATTTAAAGCTGACCACGGAATCCAAAGTAGCATAATATGCTATTCCGACTGCCAAATTTCAGTTCAGATGCATTGCGAGGCGTTTTACACAGACTGACATGACTGCACACCGAGTGCAAAAACCGTGCAGTTCAATTGAATTGAAGTGCAGTTGGCATGCCATTGACAAAATATAAAATTAATAACATTTAATTTAATAAAAATAACAATATAATAGATTACTAAGAGCGCGGCGGCCCCTCCAAGTGGTAAATTCAGTAATACGAATCGTTTGTCCAGAGTAATAAGAATTAAATTGGCCTAGGTATCTAAACGAAAAGGTGCTGAGTTCTGACGTTAGCTAAATTAAACCATGTCGCTAACCACATTGAGTAGATATTTCTTTGAATTTCTTTGCTGAATGAGACTTCTGTACGGAGTACTAGTATCCTATTCTGTACCAACTACTAACTGCACACCACCTTGCTCAATGCTTCTCTCGAAAGAGGATAGCATAGTAATAATATCGACTCACTTTGATGTTTAATGAAATTATGTTTGTAATACGTCCTGTATACCGGCGGATTCCGCAACGAAACTATGTCACTCATAATAATGTAATTAATATGTAAATACGCGTACGGTATTACGCGTACTCATACTCATATTAATATGGGAACTATACTCTGATTTTTAGTGCGTCAGTCAGCAAAATATGGAATCATAATTGATCGACCGAGCGGAACGGAAACTGGTCGCATTTTTCAACCAATTTTGACGAAAATTTCATTTTTATTTTATTTGGAAAACATACAGTCACCATGTCTATTATAAAACTATTAGATATTAAAGACCATTTACATGTTCTCGCATATATGTAGCAAAAATGCATGTCTTTTACTTCTTCTTTTTTACTACTTCTTCAGCTTCCGTTACCAGGCGACAAAATGCTGGAACAATTTACCGCCTCCTTTAAGACAGTCGGGTTCGCTTTTCTCGTTTAAACGAAATTATGAAGCTTATTTACTAAATTGTCAAAAAAATCCTATACCACTCCAGTTTTTGTCGCTTAGGTGGCGTGCCCTCAGGAAGCGCACTTATTCTTATAGTCTTTGCACGACTTTGTAACTCTATGTAACTCCTTGTTGCTTTCTTTTTTTCCTCACTGTCTTTTCTCTTTGGTAATACATTTATGTTATATAAATATTTATAATATATCTTCTTTTTATTTATAATAAGTACTTAAATTAACTTCGGCTGCGCAAGCACATCCGTTCTGGCGGTAGCTGAAAATCAGTGTTTTGCTCACTGGGCAATTCCCCACACTGAGCTACAGCCTTTTGTAATACTGTAGCACACACATGTCTTTGATTTATATTACCTAGGTTGTTTTTTTTTGTTATTTTCTATGTACTATGTGTTATAGATGCAATAAATGATTTATCTATCTATCTATCTTTTAAGTATTTGATATAGATAAATAACACAATAATAAATTGGCACACAAGTTCCTTGATTTATTAAAATTTTTAGGCGTCGCGATTTTTGATTGGGGGAAGGGGAAGGTTTCTGTCGCATTATTTATTAATAGATTTTACAATAAAATTACAGAAGTACCTACACTAAGGACTTAATTCTACACAAAATGTTGCAAAAAAGTCCAAAAGGGGTAGTGGAGCGGGGAAGGGAAGGTGAAGTTGCTGTAGCATTATATATAGACGGATTTCACTGAAATGGCTTTGCTGAGCCATAACTTACTGACTGCTTCCTATGTGATGGCTGTCATTCCATATTAGCATGCGCTTGGATTCGCGCGAATGCGCGCTCACTTATCTGCGTTGGTCATGGTCACGTTCTGATGCGCGAATTCCTTCAAATATGCGAGCCTTTTTTATCTAAAAAGAAATATGTGCATTACGTTGTGGAGATAAGGGTAAATTTGCTATGTTGCAAATTGACGCTTCGACTTTGCGCTAGTGTGATGTTTATGGCTTCGACATTTTGGACGCTATAGTTTTGTTGTAAGTCAATGGATATTTTGAGACGGTGATTCTGTAAATATGGTAATAGTCCTCAAATCCTCATTTCTACTCATAACGTTCATATAAAGTATCAATATTTTACTATTGATTGTTTACTCAGCTTCTTTTTCTTCCATCGTGTTCTTATGAACATGCTTCGTAAAAATGCAAAAATATTAGAAGGTATTTTTTGTAACTGAATAAAATACACCCGTGTCCTATCAGAATTGTACATCGTAAATCCGCTAGTTGCCATCAAGTCAACACAGATAGGTACTTTTTTTCTAAATGTCAAAACAAATATTCTCCATGGGATTTCTATGAAAAATACAGGGCGTGACGTTATAGTTTCTTGGAATCAAATAGCGCTCTTAATATAAGTTTTTCGGCATTCATAAATCTAAAATCACGTTCAAAATGGATATAATATGATAAATGACAAGTGAAGTTATTTTGTGAAGTTTTATTCTCGTATCATTACAAAATAATTTATTTTTGATCCTGGATACTACCCTATAATGTGGATCATTTTACACAATTCAAAAATATTGTAAGTCATATCAATCGAATACGTCAAAACGTAAAATCAGTTGCAGAACTTTCGCCATGGAGTGTTTAGACACTAAGTACGAGGTCAATGGGGCCGTCGACTCAGTCCGCTTCGAAGTCGCTGAGTGCTGTCTTTATCGTCCAGTTTTGTTTTTCTCTTTCAAATGGTTGCACGATTTACATAAAAGTACGTATTCCACGAAGAGACGTTTTAGTGGTATTTAAGGAAATAGTGTTTTGAGAATATAATAAAATATCACCAATTCCTATTAAGATATCGTTTTAGTTTCGCTATTTATTCATTAGATATCTGTTTCTCAAAAAGACGATACGTAATTAACTTCATTTTCTGGTCTTTTTTATCAGTTCCACTTCACTTTCTGAATGCAAATGCTTGATTTCTTGACAAAACTATCTAATCACTATATGTGTGCATAGAACATTTGAGGAATTTCCTCGATTTCTCGAGGATCCCATCATTGAATCTTTAGCTGGTGACAAAAGGACTAACTTGCATATATACACTTTCAAATAAAAAAAAAAACGACGGGTTGCACTCCGGGAGTGCCGGCAGAAGTGAAAACTTGAATATTAACGTTGTGCATTTTTGATATTTTGGAATGGTTAGGGAATAATTTTGCACGAATTGCTTAAATTATCAGTATAAAAGTACTATCATTTATGTGGTAGAATACAATATTTATTTATTGCGCTATCGTACACCAACATCACAATTTATATTAATTAAAAAGTTTATCTCTCAGCTAAACGAAACAGCAGGCGCAGGTATACATTTTCGCCGCGCCGTAGAAAGAGAGGGGGATACTTCCTCTCCTACGCCGCGCCGGCTGTCTACTCTCCATCCGTCTTACGAATTTTCGATCAGGACACGTGTCCTGACGCGAGTTTAACATTTTTTACCCATTACAAAAAAAGTGCACAACGCCGCTCAAGAAGTTTTCACTTCAACGAAATAGTTTTGCTACTCGTTCATAGATGGCGTTGTAATAATTTTCAATGCTTGTAATGTTATCATTATTGTTGAAAGGAATAACTAGGTGGCGCTACGTCAAATATTCATTGCATGGGTAGCCGGCTGTCTACTCTTCATCCGTCTTACGAATTTTCGATCAAGACACGTGTCCTGACGCGAGTTTAACATTTTTTACCCATTACAAAAAAAGTGCACAACGCCGCTAAAGAAGTTTTCACTTAAAAAAATAATTTTCTAAATGGGTTTAAAAACGGAGAATTTATGGGGGAACATACATAAAAATAAACGGGCAAGTGCGGGTCGGACTCTTACATGAAGGGTTCCGTACCACCGTACAATGTTTTAAACATTTTTATTTTATTTTATTTTTATTATTTGTTGTTATTGTGGTCATAGTAATACATAATTGGTGAAAAATTCAAGTTAATGCCATTATAAAGATCAAGTTAAAAACGCTGAAAAAAACACGTTTCTTGTATGACGACCCCCTTTAATTTTAAACTATTTTTAGTATTTTTTGTTGTATTCGCCACAGTAATACATAATCGGTGAAAATTTCAAGTGTCTAGCTATTACGGTTCAAGAGATAGAGCCTTGTGACAGACGGACAGACAGCGGAGTCACAGTAATAGGGTCCCGTTTGCACCCTTTGGGTACGGAACCCTAAAAAACATACATTCGAATTGAGAAGCTCTTATTTTTTTTTTGGCAGGTAGGTACTATTTGCGCTATTCTATAGTTCAACTACTAAGTTAACGGACCTGAAATGATGTACACTGTATAGGTATGTTTTTTTATCTCTGTTGTCCGGTGTAACATCATTCGCCATTTTCATTTGACGACCTCCGTGGTGTAATGGTCAACACGCTAGTCTAGTCCGCCAATCCGGAGGTTCTGGGTTTGATCCTAAGCCAGGGTAAGTTGGAAAATGGCCTTTTTCAAATGGTCCTGGGTCTCAGGTGTTTATCTATATACCTATGTATTTATTATAAAATATAGTATCGTTGAGTTAGTATCCCATAACACAAGTTCAAAACTTACTTTGGGGCTAGCTCAATCTGTGTGATTTGTCCATATATAAAAATAAAAATATTTCCAACTTTTTCTACAATATGGCGTCGACAACTAACTTATTGTCAATCTTTACTACCCTTACATTTCTGATATATCTCTCTGCATGTAATAATATAGTTCGCATCTTCTTTTCAAATTAACTACTATGTTACTAGATAAACATATCCCGCGCCACATTCTGATATTCACCGCGAAGTGATTAAGTGCCGATTTGACCTGTTGGTGTTAGATGATTCCAGGCTCAGCGACGACCGGAGAAGCACAGATACACTATCACGTCTTTATCCCTAACGGGGTAGACAGAGCCAAGGGCGGTAAAGCACAGGTCACTTAAATTAACAATCGTCATCATCCGAACGTATTCCCGGTTGCATCCTCAGCGGTAACGCTTCAGAGCCCGGGGTCCGCTACCTTAACTAGGCGATTTGAAGAGGTTACTGGTTTTTACACAGAGCGACTGCCGTCTGACCTCCGCAACCTGAAGGGTAGACCAGAACCAATCCTGGACAGGTTTAAACAAATGCTAGATGATGTTCGGGACCCACAGCTTTGCGTGACTTCCGAAGAACGGAATGATCTTTCTTTCCGGATAATCAGGTGATTCAATATTCGTATTCGTCACAGTCTTACTCCAAATCGTTTAAAGTCTTGGCGGCAAGGCTTTGGAACTCACTTCCAGCTGATGTAAGGATGGCACCTTCACTGGATTCATTTAAAACTAGATTATCGAAGTCCTCTCTGGTTGCGTCATACTTGGACTGAATTAAGTACTTATCTTTAATATGTTATTAAATATATACCTATGCATGTAAGATATATACTTTATGTATAGTTTGTTTATGTGTATTGCTATATGTATTAATGTAAGTATGTTCGTATATATTTATGTGTGTAGATATGTAAGTATCTTGTAGTTAAATTTATACGTACCGTATCCTCTCAATCTATCGCAGGTTGACTGGAAGAGATCCCTACATGGGATAAGTCCGCCTTTGTATTCGTCGGTTCTCCTCCTCCACTGATGTAGGTAATGCTCGAAACTGCGAATGCTCCCGGTGAGGGAGCACCTTTATATTAAAATGATAGGTACGGTTCAGTGGTCTCATTTAAAATAATTGTTTAATCATACTCTTTGTCAAAACATATTATATTATCAAAATATCATTTATCTTTTGGGATAGATACCATATGTATTAATATATTACGGCTTTGATGAATGCCCTTTGACATATAGATAAACTTAAAATTGTAAAACTGATATACTTAAATGATATTACATAATAGTAAAATACATAAATGTTGGATTTGCTTTTTCAGTGTAACTCTGCAATATACGTGGGCTATACTATCTTTTTTTTATGTATGTTTACTGTGAACAAGTAGTTCGTGCTTATTTAGTGCTATGAAGACAGCTTCATAGCACTAACTGAGCACCAACTACATACTCGTAATTTGTTATATTTGCTCTTTCGTATTATATTGTCTTTTATACTTACATTTTTGGTCTAATAAAGTTATTACAAACAAACAAACAATATTTTCACCAGACTTGAATCAACTTGTCATGAAGTATGATTCTCATACCTTCGGACCACAAGGCAAACACCTTGACCACTGGACTGTCAATTTACCATAAAATCTGTTAATTTTTAATGTTATCTTATCTTTTAATGAAGTTTTTAAACCCACAATAACAGATATAAAACCATTTTCTAAAACAAAAACGTGCATCATCACGTCCGTTTTCTTAGCCGTGCAAATCAGCAAACACCAATATCGCATATAAGTACCTATTCTTTTGAGTGTAAAGTTAGCAAATGTTTGCATTCGGATTGGAACGTTGGAAATCCTCGTGTTCAATGCGAAGGCACGCGCTGCGAGTTGTGCGGCGCGGCGGCGGGTGCGAATGGGTGTTTACAGACCATACACTTTTATGATACATTTTTCTTAAGATGTTAGCTAAGTATAATACTTAATTGTATTTTTTTTGTAAACTTTGATTTAGAATTGGTTACCCCACAATTCAATTTAATGTATTCTGGATATTTTGAAAGACGAAAAACCTTCTGCCAGTATTTAAAAACTATTTTTTAGAGTTCCGTACCTCGAAAGGTAAAAACGGAACCCTCATAGCATTATAGGATCATTCACTTTTCTGTCTGTCTGTCACAGCCAATTTGCTACGAAACTACTGGACTGATCGAGTTGCAATTTAGCACACATGTGTAAGTCAGTGATCCACAGAATAAATAATACTAACATACAGAAATCTCACTCAGCAAAGAAATTCAAAGAAATATCTACTCAATGTTGTTAGTGATACGGTTTAATTTAGCTCACGTCAGAACTCAGCACCTTTTTGTATAGATACCTAGACATCCACTGCAAGCCAATTTCATCCTTATGACTCTGGACAAAATATTCATATAACTGAATTTACCACCCGAAGGGGCCACCTGCGCGCATAGTAATAATGTAGGTACATTTTCGATACGGGGATTCCTAAACGGGGAGTGACACAGGCCTGCCAAAGACCCAAGCGTGCAAATGCGCGCGAATTCACGCAAATACGCGCGCATTCATGCAACGTATGAAGAAAATTTGACGCTTCGATGCATTTCTACTCTGCGCTAGTATGAATGACCCTAACTACTACACTACACAACTAACATTTACAAATAGGAAAAAGCTTAAGCCCTGAAGTAATGTGCCCAGAAAGCTAGCAGTATTGCCACGTTGGGTGGCATGCTTCATACGCGTACACTTCATATCTATGAGGGTTAAATTGGTCTATATCTCGGTCAGAAAATAGTCATGTGCTCGCTTAAAATATTTCAAATACACTTTTCAAACACAAAATTTTTAAATTGGACTGAAAATACGGAAAAAGGTCCGAAAAGTTTGCAATTTATAACGTAATATGCAAAGACCAAACCTTTTTTTGCTATCAAAATATAGTTTCACGTTCGTATATATCCTATGTACCTAAGTCCAAATACCATCCCAAAAATTCAGCTTTAAATCGCGTATTGATTTTAACACAATTTTACTAACCGTAAACAGTCAGTTTTTTTAACGGAAAACGAGAAACCAAAACGTCAGTCTGTCGGCGAAACCCAGAATTGGTTAATTTTGATGCTAGAGGCTGAGGGCTGAGCCACGTCAGAAACTTGTAGCTATATCTATAAACTTCACTTAGTCGCTTGCTAGCTCTTATACGCTTAGTACTTTCGACAGTATATAAGCGAAAACCATACAAAATTATGGTAAACATGATTAAAAAGAATAATTCAAGGAGCACGGCAAACTGTAAAGTAATAACTTTCCATCGGTAAGTTACCAGATTTCATTGTTTGAAAGATGAACTAACCCGCTCCTTGAAAAAGTTTCAGGTTATTTCAAAATCCTAAGTTTTTAGTGCTGGCATACATTTTTTTTTAATTTGACATTTCTCTCTTTTACATTTAAAACCCCATCGGGTCATTGTGTTATCGGTGTTAGTGATTGACACTGATCTTATTGTTTCCAAGCTCTGCTGCTTAAGCTTCTATCAAGTATTTGACACAGATAATTGCCATCTTAATGGTGATAACTGAGGCCAAGTGCTTAAAGTGCGTTTCAAAGCATGAATAATCAGGAGATATTTAAAGTTAAAGGCTTCTGTGATTAAACTCTCTTCGACATTTAAATAGGTTGCTCTTTTCTTCTTAGAATAACTCCATCTTTCGCTCGAGTCGTTGTCCCCATTGACCTCGCAATGCTCCAAGTTACAACTAGTCATTTATGCTATCGCTATGCGTCTATGTTAGGAGATCAAGCGAGTGCTTTTATTTTAATTCCAGTAACTATTCAATCGTCCAATCCGCGCTCTGGGGTAGTGCTTACATAACACTTTTTTGCTACACCACTATATACTTATGTGCGCACGTCAAACTAATAAACTGAGGGAAATCAAAAAAAAACTGTTCACAATCTCATTTGTTTTCTGAGAACCCAGTATTCGGATAAATACACGTAATAATGTCTCACATCGCAAAAGTAAACCCTATTACCCGTCTTAAAAAATAATCGGAATCATTGTTTTTTTTTATGTATGTTCCCCGATTACTCGAAGACGCCTGGACCGATTTGGAAAATTCTTTTTTTGTTTGAAAGTTACCAGATGTACCCATAGATAATTTACTAAAATCGGTTGTGTGGTTTATTTTTTAAACGAAAATAACATGTCGTCTATAATATTGAAGTCGGTTTTTTTATTTTGAAATCTCTCAATAATTATTTACGACATGAATTTATTAACAACTAGAAGTTCGCCGTTCAAACCTTTAACTCGCAAACCTTTTTACAACTTACAGCTAGAGAGTTATTTTAATCTGTAAGTATCTTTGATGTGGATTTGGAAGGCAGCTTCTCACAGATAAGCACGAGGAGGGGCGCTGATCTATCCTTTTTAAATGATTGCCCCATAAGCAACCTCTTTCTCTAACGTCTATACAATCTTGCGCATTTATAATATTTATTACTAGTATTTTAAGATATGAGATTAGATAAACTACTATTATTAGCTTTTATTTTATTTATTTACAAAATTCATGTACACAACATACAAACAGAGGAACGTACAAAGTAAGAAAATAGAGTACATAGGTACTGCTTATTTCATAAGAAATCTCTTCCAGCAGACCCAGGAGATATTTCATTTTCGTATTTGCATTAGGTACAATACATGTTTAATGTACATAATTGATATATTTTACTTATTTATTACGCTTTATTATTCCAAAGTAAAAATATACTTCTTACAAAATTGAATGCCTCTTCTCCAAGTCAACTACGAGTAGGTATAGGGAAAAACTGAGACAATCGATCGGCGCAAAAAGCAAAATTTAAAAAAATCATGAATATATCGCTTATTTATTGTATATTTGTATATTTCCTGTATTGTGTCTATTTTATGAAAGAAATATTTGATAGGTATTTTTGCTAAAACTCCATTAGAGTAATAAGATATCAATAGATTTCCGATGTCACTAGATAAATATACTATTTTATATGTTAACTGAGTAAAAGTCCTCTCAATATATCGCAGGTTGACTGGAAGAGATCCCTATATGGGATAAGTCCGCCATTGTATATTTACTCTTTCGAATTTTGTATTTTATATGCATGTTTTTAGTACAATCAAGTTATTACAAACAAACAAATATTTGTTTTTTTTTCTCTCAGCCTGTTACAGTATATAACCACTTTGCAGTTTTCTGGGTTAGTTTAAAAAACATGTGTACTATCAGCTTCTCCACAAACATAAATAATGCTTCCATAAAATTCACGATTTGGAGCCAAGTTTAAAATAAAAGCTATTAAAACACAGCCAAACTAATATCACAGGAATTCCTGAAAATAGAACAATCAATAAACACCATTTAAACCAAAATATTTTTTGATAAATTCATTTTGTCGGAAATTTGAATATATTGAAATTAATTTATGAAAAAGCTTTATTGTATTATAGTACATTACGATATGAGTGCGTTATGGCGGTTATAACACACAAAGCAGAATTTCAGCCCGAGCGAATGCGAGGGCGTAAGGAGCTGAGTGTGTTTAACCAATATACGCACGTATATCGTACGACGTTTTTCAACATACTTGCGAAGGGAAAATACCTAATAAACTGATATTTATGATTTTAAATCAACTCAACCATAAAACTTTGATGCACACTGTTGCTTTCCCGCCGTTATTACTTTTTAAAACCAGCAGGGCGCGCGGCCTACAAGACGGCGCCACGCAGCATGAGAATTCGGAATTTGAAAAGAAAAAAAAACAATTTGAAGCGTATCTATACTAATATTATAAAGCGGAAGAGTTTGTTTGTTTGTTTAAACGCGCTAATCTCAGGAACTAATGGTCCGATTTGAAAAATTCTTTTTTTGTTGGGTAGTCCATTAATAGAGGAAGGCTTTAGGCTATATAACATTCCGACAACCACGCGAACGAAGTCGCGGGCACAGCTAGTGTAAGATACAAAGATAAATATTGAAACAACGATGACGTTAGATGTCTGATTTATTCTTTTTCTTTTCTAACTATCTCGCTCACACACAACTGTCAAACTTTCTTACTCTCTCATTTATACTGGATTTACCTAATTCTGTCCCTTTCTGTCGCAATAGCAAATCGTGATTTATAGAAATATAACTTCACTATTTGCGTTTCTAACATACGCGTGTTTTATAGGCTGCTTTATATATCTAAAACCGGTGAAATTAGATCGATTTTATGAGCAAGGGTGTTGAAAAAAATATAAATAGATAAGGATAAATTACACTGATTGAGTTAGCCCCAAAGTAAGTTAAAACTTGTTTTATGGAATACTAACTCAACGATACTATAATATTTTAAATAAAATAAATATTAAATGCAATAAAATAATTAAAAAAATATAATCATATCGGTGGCACTGGCTTAAATCTGTTCATTGTGGTCTGTCGCCCGCGGGCGCAGCCTATTTCCAATTTGCGCCTATCAATCAAGTGCAATCTCGCTGAGTGGATTACGCGCAAATGAAATTTGCATAGGACCCGATTCTACATTTGTTGCGGATATTTTTATTTTTATATCATTTAACAAGTTTAATAAAAATTATACAAATTGGGTTGTTATAAGTATATACCCCTCTGATGTTATGACTTCTTCTTTCTTCTTTACTATTTCCCATTTATGTATGGGGTCGGCGCAAAAAGTATTTTCTTTCCAATTTCTATCGCGAGTAATACTTTCATCTACTCTTAGGACGTTCATATCATTTCATATGCATTTCTAACATCGTTTTTGGTCTTTCTCTTTGCCTATATCCACTGACAGTCATGTTAATCACCTCTTTCGTTACATGAGCTTCATCTCTTCTCATCACGTGCCCAAACCATGCTAGTCTATGACCATCTCTTATCTGTTATCGGAGCTATTATATTATGTAATCTTAAAAATCAGTAGATTGTGCTACAAGGCGTAAAGATAATATTTTTAAGGCGAGATCAGCCTTAGTTTTTTCAACCTGTTTGGTTGGGTGAACATTTTGTGTTATTCATCAACTATAACGAATTTTTCCAAAAGGTTTTATTTTAATATAGGTAGTTACCTAAAAGTTATAATTCAATACCTAAAAGTAATATTCATTAACGTCAAAATTTATTTTTTATGAGGACCTTTTGAAGTTTGTGTATTCAACCCCTAAACTAAGGCAAAATTTTCCACTTTGTTCAAAATTCTAATTTTGTGATACAAATTACGAAAAAATAAGACTCACTTATGTTATTATATATCAGCGAAATTATATACAGGAGTCAGCGCCGTAACTCTCCGAGGGATAATGTGAAGGAAAACAGCCGAAGGTATGAAACCAATTTTGCCAGCGAATTATGAGATCCTTAATTCATTTTACACCTGAGTAGATATCAAAACTTGTGGCAATGAGATGTAATTATCACATAATTACGTAGAATTTGTAAAATTGTCCCCGTTTCATCGTATTTATTTGATATTAAGATGTCCTTTTAGAAATTGCTTGTTACAAGTTCTCTCTAAGCCTAATAACTGATCACTCTGAATTAGAATACGAATTATTTGGGACAATTTTGTTTTGCATTTCGTTTTCAACTTTTATTATATTAAAATATATAAAATTTATTTCTTCTTATTTTTGTTTTGAACTCTTTACGCTATTTTACCTGTCATGCGAATAGCCGCCAGCGTACGTATCTGGTTTGCGCTGCGAGCGGGCTGCCGGCATCCTATCGTTTCATACCTACATGTTTTTCCTATTACTCGGGCAGTACACACGCGGAATGCGGATTGGCTTCGGGCGCGTGCCACCCACATGCGGGGACGCGTTCTTCCGCCAGCACAGAAGACAGTAAGAGTATACAGAACGGAATCTCCTAAGGTCCCGCGCCATATGCGTCCCCGTTCCCCGTCCCCGCACCTCTCCCCCGTTTTCGCCTTGTCGAGGGGCGAGAGCAGGCGAACACACACTGCATGGCGCACGCGGGCGCACAAGAACGGGGGAGAGGTTCGGGGATGGGGAACGGAGACGCATATTGCGCGTACCTTAGAAGATTCCGTTCTGTACCTATTCAAATACTGTATTCTGTGTCACTGGCAACAGCGGCGAACAAAATCTTTGTACTGCGTGGGCCAGGGGCGTGCTAACCCGCATATGGACCGGATCCGCGTGCGGATGAAAATACACATTACAGGAAAAGGGCACTAAATGCCTATACATAGTTGACCAGGTGAACGCGAAGCGTCTCTGTTTCAGCTTATAGGCAAAAATTTGTTCTTAAGTCGGGCTTTCTTGCTGTCCGGATGTTTTCCTCTACAAGTTGCATTTCTAAACCGATTTTTTTGATATTTTGTGAGCAGGTACTCATATAGATTTATTTTTGCCCATTTAGTGTCACTTTTTCAAAATCGCGGATCTATGGGCGTGAACATTCAATAAGTTTTAAGCTAGACAGACTCTGGAGGTCTACAGCTCACAGAGCCACTAGTTCTGAGATATGTACGTACATCTATTCCATATCCCTTAACACAAGTTTACTTGCTTTGGGACTTTGGAGCTAGCTAACTAGGTAATATGTGTGATTTCTATTTATTTTTATTTACTTTTGTGAATAAATAAAAATAATTTCTTCCTGTAGGTATCAGACTAAAAAGTGGGTATTTTATTATTTCATGTAACAGTGAATACTGAATTTTGTTCACAACAAGTAGGTACTTATTTTTAATTTATTGATTTTACATCAATTGTTTTAATTTCTCGTATTTTGCATGTTAATTAAATAAATAGGCTTTACGACATCTACTAACCGTTTTGTTTCAAAGCTTAAATAGCACCAGACCATCAATAGTGAGTGCAGACCTCATTGTACTCGAGATAAAGGGCTCTTAGGAGGTCCGCCCGAATGCCTTCACTACCATTGTTACTACGCTTTTTATTTTGTCTACAGACTGGCCAAGTACCCTTCGTTTATTAGATGCTAAAGAAATATTGAACTAGGTATATTTAGATAAAAGATTTTCCAATTAAAGTTAAATAATCTAATGCTTCTACTTGATTCTTGTCTGTGTGCGCTTGTGATGGAGCCAAAAAACTAAACATTCCTGTTTAACCACCCTCCCCACCCGCGCACTTCATAGAGTATCAAGCGCAATAACGCTCAACCAAACCTGATCAGGGGCTACAGCGGACGCTCTGCCTACGAGCCCCCTAAAAATATTAATCTCGCCCTGGAGGTCTTTAGACGAACATTTTGTAGTGGCCCCGACATGGTTTATCCAGCCCTGGTAGGTTTGTAAGGGCTAAAATTACTCACCAGGTTAGCTTATCTTGGCGACCGATTTTTTCTTGGCTGACCAAAAGTATTTTTGTTGAGTTATAATATGTTGCGAGTAACGCCACCGTACAACATGTTGTTTGCAAAAAAAATGTAAGCTGGCTTTCTGACTGTGAACTCAGAAAGCCAGCTGAATTTTCAAACGAATCAGAAAAAAAACCATACGTGCGTTCAACTGTAGGACATTTTTTTAGCAAATTTAAATGCACAACTGTGAAGATACTGATCAATATTTAAAGCAGCCCAAAGCCATTTTATTGATATATTTTGAGCAAAATTGTCAAACAACGTTCATACACACGCCTCCACTTCGTGTGTAGAGTTTTCGCAGATTAAATCATTTTACTCAACCATATTGTTCTGTCATTGTTGTATTGCAGTTGTCCTTGACAAACCTTGTTTTATATCTATTCATATAACACCAATTTGCACACTCGGAAACGTCATTAATTCTGTGACAAAGGTTTACCACTTACGTCCGTTTCTTACAGTTTTGTTTGCCAGCTAATATAAAGCAAGAACTTACCTGAAACAAATAAACATAAAACAATAAATACGCAAATAAGAAGTATCAAGAACTATTTATTCTTAATAAGTCTCGCACTAAATTTATCATTTAAGCTTGCAAATCCTTTAATTAATTATCTTTTTTTAACCTATCTGAAAAGAAAAAGACGGTTATATAATAGGAAAAAGTAGTGTAAATAAATGAGAAGAATAGTAAAATTTATAGATTGTAGGTATCAAATCATGCGTTGTAAGTAACTTTCTAGTCTATACACTTCCCGCGGACGAATTCCTCAATATAAACGGAATTTATCGTAGAATCTAGACTAAGAAATTCAAATACTTCACGACGGCGCATCCCTATTTGTTGATCTATAAATACTTGCTAGATTCTATCTGCGGATAAACTAGATAAAGTTTTGAAGTTTCTTTTTAATAGTCGTTTCTTTGTAATAAGTTTTTCAGTCTGTTTTAGGAGCCAAACTGTCATTTTGTCTGTTATCCTCCAGTTTTTTTCTTTTTAGATACTGGTAAAGATATACTAACCTCTTGTATTTATTTTACCCTTTATTTGAAGCGTAAAGGTTTTAAGTGGTTTTAAAGAGAAAAATCATTGATCATATCCATTTTCAACGTGATTTTAATTTCCAGCGGTATTTGACTCGAAAAAAATATTACGTCACGGTTGTGTTTTTCATACAAATCCCATAGAAATTGTTTGTTTTGACGTTTAGAAAATAAAGTTTGATTTGACTTGTCATCTGGATTGTATCACTAAGGTACTCCTAGTAGCCCATGACACTAGAATCTATAATAGTTTCAATAATTAAACTCTTTGCTTATTTTGTAATAGTTTTATTCTATAATAGTTTCAATAATTAAACTCTTTGCAAACTTAAGTAGAAGCTCGTGGTAGAAGTCATTGAAAAAGCTAAGAAAACTGAAGTAGTACTGCGGATACGTTCCGTGCCGTCCTTTAAGTGTGCAGTCACAAACATTAACACTGACTGCAGACAATCGCGAGATAGAACCGAGACGGTGACTCCTTGCGAGACTGTAATGAACGACACTTAGATAACAGACGAAAAATATGTCGTAATATAAAACTCTAAAGAGATTCCGAGTTTGAAATGCTCATTTTAGTTCTTTTAAGCAACTTCAAAAAGGAGGATGTATTAATACTCGTTTATATTTGTTTTTATGTATGTTCGGCCATAAATTTTCCGGTTTTGGAAAGATTTAGAAAATTATTCTTTTATTTTAATAAAAAAACTTTTTACAAAAACACAACCGACTTCAATTTTTTTTAGGATTTTGTTCCCAAAGTTCTTCATCATATCTTCACCAAATTAAAATAAGACCAACTTGGTAGTGAAGAGTGGTAGGCTTTCCAATAAAAAAAGAATCATCAAAAACGGTTCACAATTGGCGAAGATATCGCGTAACAAACATACATAAAAAAATAAAAATAAAAACATACAGTCGAATTGATAACCTCCTCCTTTTTTGAAGTCGGTTAAAAAGGTCGCAAAGGCGAGGGAACTGCTCAAATATTTTAGGCACCATTATAATGATTTTGATGATTTTGTGAGTAAATCATGTACTCATTCAATATGCATTTAAAAAGTGAGATTTACTGAAGTGGAACCAATGAGTGAAACTGATAAAGAAGATTAGAAATTGAAGTTGCTTTTTCTTGATTAAAATTAATTGATACTTAAAATTAGTGTTAAATTTTAAGTGAAGATTTGTTTTAAATTCTTGGTACTCTTATAGTATAGCACTTCCACGTGGCAAATTAACTAGGCGCCTACTTGTTTAAAATAAACAAAATATTACACTAACGTGGGAATGGGGCATGTTTACCTCCATACACATAGCACAGAAGAAAACTTATCATGAACGCCTTAATTTTTTTTACAAAATACTTTATTTTATGTAAAACATCTATCATATCAAATTTTTATTAGATAAAACAAACTACAACTATTTTAAAATTCGAACTGCTTATTATTTATATTCTTACATGCCAGCAAGACTACCTTCTAACCTCTTTTGACAAACCTCTAATCCTACAACTCATCCATCCTGTAGTGGTAACACGTGTGCTTTAGAGATATTATATGGTGAGATTTTGTTGGGTATGAAAGGTACCCTAAATAAATACGAAATTTTTATTTTCTCAATTGTATAAAACTGATTTTTTAAAATTCCGAATGTTATCAAATTCTAATATTACAAACCAGATACATCATACTTCCAAGAATACTAATTTACAAAACAGCAAACGTTTACATGTACGGAAATGAAAATTCCTAATTTGAATACTCATAACCAATGATTTCAACTATGCTAGTAATATTTAAGTCAATGCTCCTAACAATACAAAGTCCGACGCAATAATAATTCTAAACATCAAAAGTACGAATTCCGAGTAACAAAATAACGTTTCAGTTTACCATGATGTCCTTAATTACTACATTAATATTTATTATAGTTATTGACGTGACAACGTCTTAAATTAGGTTGCGGCTGGGAGTCACTTATGAAAAAGTGTAACGCTCGGTAACGTTACGATGAGTCACCGAACGAGAGAGAGGCCCGCCGAATGCCTTGCGTCTCTCTCCCACTCAACTATGATCGGTCTGCCGCCGTTGTCACGTAAAATCTTCGCCCGTAAAACCGACTTTACAGGCAACCATTTTTTTTACACAAATAAACCAGTCAAATGCGAGTTGGACTAGTACGTGAAGGGTTCCGTAGATAAAGTTAGAAATTAAAGGGGGTCGTCATACAAAAAACGTATTTTTTTCAGCGTTTTAAAACACTGAAAAAACACGTTTTTGTATGATGACCCCCTTTAATTTCTAACTTTATCTTATTTTTAGCACCTATTTGTTGTTATTGCGGCCACAGTGATACATGATCGGTGAAAATTTCAAGTCTATCTATTACTGTTCTTATTAAGATATAGAACCCTGTGACAGATGGACGGACAGACGGACAGATAGCGGAGTCTCAGTAATAGGGTCCCATTGGCACCCTTTGGGTATGGAGCCCTAATAAGTAATTAATTCTTACTAAATACTTACATTAATAAAATTATTATTATTTAAAAAAAAACTCTTCTAACATCTGAACTACGCCGCGGACAGGAACTGAACATCTCTCTCGTCACATTATTTCGTTAGTTACAATTTCTGTGTTAACTCAATGCTACTTCAAGTCAAGTCAAGTACGAGTATGTATAATTACAACTGCCAGATTACCTGGATCTGTCGATGGACAGTGCGAGTCAAACAAAAACCAACGGTGAATCTTATCCAATTTATAAAAGAGCTGTTGATTAATTCAATTTAGGTTCACGTTAAACAGTGGATCTGTAGTAATTGGTTTACGTCTAACTCAGTGGAAATTTTCTTTAAAGAAGAATGCGAGCGTTGCCCGCGTAGTAAAATTATTGACAATCCCCATGGTCACGGTGCCATTGGATTGTCAAATATTGGTCACCTTTTCTTTTGTCACAGTCAATTTCATTTGGGTGAATAATGTTTTAAACCAAATCCTAATGTTAGTCTGCGTTTTATTAGTAAGGCGGTAATTGTCCTGATGAAGCATACATTTTAGATATTTTAAAAGGAATGTTGCCTTTTGTTAGATTTGGATGAATTCGAAACTCCGGATGCCGGGGCCGACCTGTTCAAAGATAATAAAAAAGTTGAAAGATACTACAACCGTCCTATCGGAAAATACAAGTAGCTCTTTAGTTTCTCGATGTAACAATGTCGTGTACCTGCGACGACACAAGTGAAATCATAACATTATCATAAAAAATTAAAACAAAATGGTAAGCAGTAATTTTTTTAGGGAGTAGTGGGTGTATGGGTGTGGGTAGGCTTAAATTTTTCAAAATTGAACAGACTTTCAAATTATTTTATTAACTAATGTCAAAAAACCTATAGTTTTTAAATAAAAACACGTCCAAAAAAAATTTAATGCAGTTTTTTTATGACGTAGGTATAGTACACCTTTTGCTTGCAAAATTTAGTTTTACACTATGCACAAAATGCAGGTTTACATCATATGTTTTGTTTATTTTTTGTTAGATTTGACTGGCCTAACTTGGATCATTTGATCAGCCACTTTTTTCAATTTAATCAAATTTCAATTTAATGTAATATTTTCCAGGGAAAGTTGATTACCATTATTGACCTGACTAGATTAGAGATACTAAGTGTAGGTCGTCGACGAAGAGTGGATGGAAAAACTCGGTCATTAGTATATGAACTTGCTCAAAAACTAGGCTTATCTCAAAAGATATATTTGTATAATTCTTTGTCGAATCTCTTAAAGTTTTAGTAAACGACAGTACCTTAAAGGGCCTGCGCTCACTTGGAGCTAAATCCTAACTCGGATCCCACGAGCATTCGGCGAGTTCCAACCGAGTTCGACAAATGTAACGAGGGATTATGCATTTTATACGGAGTCTCACCGTTGTCTGCGTAAATGTGGATTACTTGGCTCATGTTTTCATTTCCCCGCATTCGTTGGGGACTTTTACAGCTTTTTATATTGGTGGATAAACAGATAAATGGGTTGGTTCGGTGGTAATCCATGATTAAAAATATCGACGTAAATACTAATAACAAAAAAATATATATTTATAAACTAGGCCTTTGCAGGAACTTTTTACATAATTAGGTACCCTAAAAAAGAAGTGTATTCTATTCAGGGTTCAATGTTGTTTCTTTATTCTTTATCTTCTAAATGCATATGAAATAATTAAATATTTATTAGGCATGCACATTTACACGTCAATAAAAAATAAGATATAAAACTACATCCAAATATAAAAAACCATTTAATGGTAAATTGTGAACCAACTGAGGTTATATTTTGAACGCATGGGCGCTATTTAGAATCCAGAGTTTAAAGAAAGATTCTACAGTTAAATCCTGAGTGAAGTGAGGGATTCATGTATATCACCTGACGTAAATATATAACCGTACTCCGAGTGGTACACTCTTCTTGGAGTTTAACAGACAAACCTTTAATATCTTTCGAGGAGTACATACAGCCGGCACATTGTATAAGTACCTACTTCTTATTAATGAAGATACACCGGAACCGGATTACAAGCATCAAATACCAGTCAGAAGTTACTCGACTATCGACTAGAGTCCGCAATTGAAAGGTATTGGATTATTTATTCTTTAGGGTATTTCACTGTATTTATTTTTGGACAATATTTTATACAAACCTACAAATACCTAATACTCAAAATAAATATTTTTCTGAAAAATGCTTGAACCTTAATAACCTTGACATCGAAGAGAATAATTATACCTACATTTTGTAATTGCATGGTAAAATAATTTTAATGGTAACTAGCTTTTGCCCGTGGCTTCGCTCGCGTATCCCACGGGAAAAATATTTTTTCTGGAATGAAAGGTACCCTATGTCCTTCTCAGTACTCTTAACTATGTGTATGCGAATTTTCAAGAAGATTGGTTCTGTAGATAAAGCGTGAAGAGGTAACAAACAAACAAACAAATATACAAACTCACTTCCGCATTTATAATATTAGGATATTGAAAATCAATTTTACATATCTTTCCAAGGTAAAAAGTATTGGGACTATAACATTTTTTATCATCCTATGTATACACCCGACTTTTTATCCACCTGCAAAATTTTTGGAGCAAGTTCAGTCTATGATAAATCCATGTCCAAAATCCAAAGTCCAAGTCCATGATTAAAAATCGATAAAATTTTTCGTCCTCCCATACAAATCAGCGCTCAGCCAAACGGATTTTGTATGGGAGGACGAAAATTTTTTATCGATTTATAATATTTTTTAATAGAAAGTACTTCAGTATCATGGACTGAACTTACTCCTTAAAAAATTTAGCAGGTGGATAAAAAGTCAGCCTGTATACCTACATTTATGCAAATAAAGAATTATGATTATGAAAATTAGTTACTTAATGAAGCAGCAATTAGAATTTCAAATAATGATACAAAGAAAATTGGGAGCTTGGTAGGGACATCATGCCATCTCTTTCGTACGCGCGAAACCTTATGCCTGTGATGTCACAAGCGCAATATGGCCATCTTGTTCCTGTTGATAGTTACCCTTTTCACCAGATTTGAAAGGCTTATAACTTCATTATTTAAGAGCAAATTAAAATAATTATTTTTGTTTTTGGTTTTGGATTATGTTACTTTTTGATATAACTAATTTTAAAAAAATAGTGAATAACCGTATTTTTATTTTATTTTTTTAAGACTTGTTTTAAAAAATACCGTACATGAGCGTAAAACAATGCTAGGGCTTAGGGGCGTCGGGTTGCTGTTTGATCAAATAAGGGGGTGTTTATTTGTTTGTTTTTTGTGAGTGTGGGTAGTGTCAGACTTTTCAAGCTGCCTAAAGGCTGACATAGCTTGACAAGTGGCACGAGTTCGATCCTAACTCAGCGCAACTTGTACATCTAAGTTTGTACATGAATACACCTACATGAGTACATGAGTAACCGTAACTTTAAGCTACCACTACTTGCTTCTGGTAAAAGAAAACATTGTGAGGAAACCTGTACATTTCTGAAGAGTAACTTCACTAATTAAAATCAAAACGGCCCCACACAATTGAAAGTCGTGAGTTAAACGATCTGTAGTTAAATATTTTTAAAAGAGTCATGTTTGTCATTTGAATATAATTAAAATCGAGATAAGGTTTCCCGTGATTTGTACACATATCCCTTCCACTTACAAATAAAGCCTCTTTAAATAGTTTCTGAAAGCCTTATACCCAGGGTGAGGGTGGGGTCTGCTTGTGACTGCCACCCTCTCCCTCTATTTGCTCAAAGCCTTCAAAGTCCCAAGTTGTTCGGTAACGCTCACCTAGTATTGGTAAGAAGCTCGTGAAAAACGGCAAATAAACAAGCTTTTGCAACTGATAGGCGAGTTCTAAGTCACTTGACAATGCGCCGGTTCATTTCCGCGGAACCCACTTTGTGGAAAGTTGGTCTTGGTAAAGTAATTTGACAGACCGAGTAGATGTTTTAGATCTGTTTTGTATTTTGATTTCCTGTTTCATAGAAATGAATTAGAATGCTTATAAATTCCTGGAAAAAACCTTCTTAAGACCACTAGGTCTTGGAGACAAGACCATAGAATGTACCAGTGTTTCTCTTCCCGTGCAGATCGTAAAAGACGATCAAGGGAATGGGCGAAAATCTGAATCATATGATAGGCAATGCGGTTAGCAACCCATTACTATAAATGATTCCCCTTTTCCACCTTCATTTTCACAATTACGCTTAAAGTGGTCTTGGCCATACCGCCCTAGGCTCTGTCTGCCCCGTTAGGTATAAAGACGTGATAGTGTATTCTACAAAAATATGTGAGTAGATATTTTATTGATTGAGTAAAAATCTAAGAAAATTTTAATTATTATTTTTTACTCATTTATTTTAAATTTTTAGAATTCTATACAAATTGGTACCTATAGTAACGTTATCTGGTTAATATGAAAAGCGTTTCGATAGATATAAGAGTAAGTTGATAGGGGAAAGTGGTTCAATATCTGTAAATATATATATATATAAATAAACCTATTGAAGGCAAAGGCCTACTTACTGAATAAATATTTAATTATTTTGATGCACTCAAGGAGCCGCCACAAGCATGTTCGAGTGTCATACATTTCTGTGATTATTCCACTTTCACGGAAGTGAATCGCCGTATTGAAAATAATAACTCATTGTGGCTATGAGTGCGAACCAACGGAACTTCCTGAATGTAGCCGGCTTCGGAAATTCAATTACTCGCCGATAAAAGTGCGGTGCCAACCGGCCGCTCCGAGCGCGTCATAGCAAAACCTACTTTCTGAATTTTAAGCATTTTAAAATCGAATCATTAGTTTTTGAGCTTATGCAAACACATAGTCAAATCTTTTCTCTTTAGAATATTAGTATAGATAACGTAAGTTTAGATAATAAATAAATATATTTCATTACGTTAACAGAGGTGATGTTACGTCTTCTTCTTCATCTAAGCGCGTTCCCAGTTACATCTTCAGCTGTGCTGCTTCGGAGTCCGGGCGAGAAGCGCTTTCCCGCTTTTTCCTCTCTAAATATAGAATGCACGTCAATGGTCACTCAAGGTTGCCAAAGACTTTGCGAAGTGGAGAAGAAATTGCCAAAAAATTTAAATGATTCGACTGTAATTCTACAATCGACCGCCTGCCTGATGTCTACCCTCTTTGGGAATGAGAGGTAATCTTACGTCTATAACTATGTGTTGAAGTCTCCTTTTAGGCTATCAAAGATAGTTAATATAGGTGCATTAAGATAACCATGGTACTAACTACACATACAAACTATATGCATGTCTCATACATACGCTAAAAGTCGCCTTTGGGTCTTGCCGCCCTGGGGCTTTGTCTGTGTAGAACCACAAGACCCAAAATGCTCTGTTTACCCCATTAAGGACAAAGACGTGATAGTATTGTCATACATGACAAGTTCTGCTACAACACAAACGGAGCTTGTGGCCTTTCCTTAAAAATAGGTAATAAGGCATTCCAAAGTCGCGTAACTTGAATAGCAAAAGAGTAAGATACAAAATTAGACTTAAATAATGAAGAAACAAGACGAAGAGTCTGGCTTTCGCTCTAGCCAGTCTCTTACGGTCACGGCTTTCAGACTGATAAATAAATTTGCTTTTTATATATTGGGGAGAGGAGATAGAGACAATCTTAAATCTGATGTAAACCTTTTCTTCATATTATCGCGTTCCCATTAGCAACCCCGGGCTCGATTTCCAAAATTTTTGTTATACAAATAATATGAATATCAATTGTCACCCAAGCATACCAAAGACCATGCCTAATGAGAAAAAACTGGAACCGGAAAAACGATTTGATTGTAGTTATAAAACCAGCCACCTGCCAGAAGTCAACCTTTTTTTAGAATAAATACATTTATTGCACGAGTAGTTTGTTCTTAGTTATTTACTTGCTTCTTACTGAATTCACAGAAAAGGTGCAGTGATCCTATGCCATTCTATGTCGAAAACCACGCGGCACAAAAAACTAAAGTAAATATTAAAAAGTAAGTACAACTAAAATATAATTTTATCTCACAAAAACAGTCTAGCTTTTGTAAATGTGCCTCCGGAGCCGTGGACACTAGGGCGTGAGCACGACATCTTGTCCGTTTGCCCCGAGTTCGCTACGACATCCTGAATGTTAGCTACGACTTGAGGAAATCATTTCATGGAAAAGGTTCAGCATCAATGCAGTTTAAACAAGGACAAAAAGAAAAAGTTTTATGTAAGTACTTAAAAATATATATTATTTGGTAATTTTTAGGGTACCGTACAAAAAATTAAAAATCGGAACCCATAAAGGATCACTCGTGCGTCTGTCTGTCCGTCCGTATGTCACAGCCAATTTGCTCCGAATCTACTAAACCGAATCAGGTGAAATTTGGTAGTATAATGTAATCTTGTGACCCAAACACATATATGCAAAATAAATAAAAAATAAATAAAATAAGGGTCATTTTCGGGGGACAAATTACGAAATTTAAAAAAAAAGTTTTGCAAAACTTACAGTGTCATATATCAAATGAAAGAGCTCATTATGAGGATCTCAAATATATTTTTGTTATTATTGTAAAATGAATAGTTTTGATTTTATTTATTAAAAGAAGACAAAAATTGACCATTCCCCCCCTCCCCCCCTGATCTCAGAAACTACTGGCCCTAAAATGTTGAAAAAAAATTGAAAATATAGTTCATTGCTTGTACATTACAGGAAAACCTATAAGAATTCAATAAATTGTACGGAACCCTTTCCACGCGAGTTTAACTCGCACTTGGCCGGTTTATTAAGTTTCCAATGCAGGAGCACGACTCTCTCTGTACTACCAGCGTCATACATTAGCCAGAGCAGTCAGAAGATTTGGCCTACACTCTCCACGCTGGCCGTCTGGCCAGCGTGGAGAGGTTTGGGAGGGAGAGGGTTGGGGAGGTCTCATTGATGTTTATAAGCTTTATTTAGCTTGTGTTTCCTATGCCGCCTTTTACGACATCCACGGGAAGACTTGCAGTAATCCTATTTTACTCTACCGGGAACCACACGGCTGACATAATATACCTACCTCTATAATCTAATTTTATTGAATATTGAACATGCGTCCTCGACACAAGGTGTTTTTTTTTTAATTTTATATTTTCTAGTTTAAAACGCTTTAAAAGACCTTATCCACAATTTTCTCTCAGTAACATAATATAACATGAACATATAACCAACTGTATTACATTAATACATAACCTTGCCCTAACTTTATTAAATTTAAACGATGTTCCAACAACCGACGAAGCAACATTTTGCTGTCAACTTGTCAGTATATCCATCTAATAAAATGCTCACAATCTCACATAACGTGATTTTTGGCCCGATGTGCTCGTAATAGTCTTAAAGTAAAGTAAATACGTTTAATTTTTTGTATGCATTACAAGATATAATGTCAGAAACTTGCTGTTTTCAGAAAGTCCCTGTACATTTCAGGCGGGGCATGTTGTTCACAATTGATTCGAAACTTCAATGGGGCGCTCATATAACTAAACTTTCTAATAGGCTTAGCTCTGCGGCTTACGCTGTTAGGAGAATAAGACAATTGACAGATGTAGCAACTGCTAGACAAGTGTACTTTAGTTACTTTTACAGTCTAATGTCTTACGGGATACTTCTACAGGGGAATGCAGCCGACATTCAGACTATTTTTCTTTTACAAAAAAGAGCAATTCGTGCCATTTACGGTTTAGGATCAAGAGACTCACTGAGAGAATTATTCAAGGAAATAGGTATACTCGTACTTACTTTTGCATCACAATTCATATTTGAAAATATAATGTATGTAAGGAAAAATATTTCCATCTTCAATAAAGTAAGTGATTTTACAGATAGAAATTTACGTAATAAGAATGACTTAGTTAGCCCGTATTACAGGCTGAATACAGTCAGTAAGTCTTTTATGGGGAAGTGTATACTTTTTTATAATAAATTGCCAGAATCGGTCCTTGATATGCCAGACAGAAAATTCAAAGCTTATGTAAAGAAAGTACTTTGTGAGAAGGCTTATTATAGGACCGATGACTATTTTAAAGACAAAAAGGTCTGGCTTGAGCTTGGCGCGGGTCCGTCTTAAGGTTTGTATACTTAGACATGTCATAGTTTAGGTACATTGGTACATACTAAATTTACAAATTGACATTATTTTAAATTTCGTAATTCTTATAATTCAATTTAATTATGACATAACAAACAATGTAATTTCTGTCCATCCATATAACTAATTTTAAGTTTTAAGTTTGTTAGTTGACTAGAAATGAGGAAATTCGTAGGAGAACAAAAGCCACTGTATAGTCCAGCGGATTAGCTCGTTGAAGGGCAGTGGGCGGGACACATAGCGCGACGAACCGATGGCCGATGGGGCAGAAAGGTTCTCGAATGGCGACCACGTACTGGCAAGCGAAGCGTTGGACACCCACCCACAAGGTGGTCAGACGATCTGACTAAGGTCGCTGGAAAGCGCTGGACGCAGGCCGCTCTAGATCGGTCATTTTGGAAATCCCTGGGAGAGGCCTATGTCCAGCAGTGGACGTTATGCGGCTGAAATGATGATGATGACGATCTTGTTCTGACGCTAGTTTGTCTTTCTAGGTACGGTACACTATACACCCTTATTTTTAAATTAGTACACAAACTTTAAGTGGTGATTCAGACCATCATTATGAACAACTTTTCCCAATAAATGTATATCGAAATACGAAAAAAAAATCACTTCCCATAGTAACTAGATCACGTGACTACTTCGGTTTGTATGAAAAGCAAAATTTCTTTTTTTCGTATTTCGATATACATTTATTGGGGAAAAATGTTTAAAATGATGGACTAATCACCCCTTAAAGTTTGTGTACTAATTTAAAAATAAGGGTGTATAAGTTAATTTAGTACCCCTTAGCAATATGAAATCTTGGAATCATTAATAGAACAGAAACCGTAAGAAAAAAGACTTATTTTTTGTAAAAAAAAAAGTTCCCCTAATTTCTAATACATGGCTAACCTATTGAATTAACCCGCGGCCGTTGCCCCTTCCCGCTCGCAAGTAAAAATCCAACAAACTTAAGAAATTAACATATCTACATTACATACACTCGAAAAACATAACCCTCCTTCTGGCGCAGTTGCGTAAAAAAGCACGAATGTTCCGGAAGCTCCGAAAAGTAGGTATGTTGTATCAAGTTTGAGAGTTCGCGGAATTCCGAGCGCGAAAAGCATGTCGCACCTAACTTAATTAAATTCTATTATAGGTACGTCGGAAAGATAAATAGCAAACTCTTGTTATGAATAAAAGTTGATATTTAGAAAGAATGGAGCCATTTATTTGTGCAAATAAGTATTGCTCGAAACGACAGCACGTAAGTTTTTCTGTGTTTTGTGTACGGAATGGGTCATTTCAATTTGTTTTTTCCCAAAAAAAATTAAAAATTACTTTTGTTTTACAGAATTATAAACAGAAATCATTTACAAAATTTACTAGGTAAATTTATGTAATTAGAGAACGAACGAAAAAGTAGGTGATTTGAACTTCTGACCACCCGGCGGCAAACTTATACAGTGGCTTTTGCTACCCCGGGGACCCAAAATGAGGGGGCTGGCACACGAAACCAGCGTAGGCCATCCCGGTGACGAATCGGTAGGCTGTATCAGTAATATATCTGTAATTTATCACGTCGCAAAAAAAAGTTACGCATATCAAGACTGTAGATGTTAAGAAAATTATAATTAATTAACACAACCCCATAAAGCTAATTCAGTAAGTGGTGACATACTAATTCAAATAGTATGTCGTGACTTACTGATTAATTACATTTTGTAACGCTACGTATACATTCGTTGCAGCCAAAAATGTTTAGGTACTCGTTTTAGGCCACGCGTAACATTTTCTCCATTACTCGCGCACCATGATTCTAGTGCAAATATGTCGCTTCACATTTCATAAACCGTGTTTTTTTTCAAACTGGCGGTATGAACTGAGTCATTAAAATGACAAGAACGATTTAAAACATGAACAAAACGGACTAAAACTCTGAAGCGCACGTATTTGCACTTTTAAATGTGCAAACTGAGTTAGGAATGCATTCAGCCCACACTCTCCTATGTTCGCCACAGTTAAACGCAATTATCCGTAATATGGGGAATGATGTCTGTCTTCGCAGCACTTGAGTGCACTGTAAATTGACGTATATTCCTTTAGCAATAAGAGTGATAACTGTCGGATATCCTGTAGGCGAGACGAGTAACATTTGCAGTCTATGTCACGATGTTTCGAGGGCTGTGAACAAGCCAATTACTGTTGCAGTGACTCAACTTCGGTTATGTCCGTTTTGTATGTAACAAGAACTCTAACATATATGTATAATGGAGCAAACCGCATCAATATTGGATGAAGGAACTTTAGATATCACATTCACTATTAGGCGATTCTCACATTTCCCCGCACTACGCAGCACGCAGCGTAGCGCGTGAATGCGTGTTCTAACGTTGCTTGTAAGTATCTCCGTCTGTATAGAAAACACGCACAGAAAATGCATCCAGAAAACTCAACATGCAACGTGATGCGTGGCAGTGTGATGATAATCGCCTTAATGCCAATTTGTGATACTAACTATAGGAAAATGGCGGTATTTCTGCCGATGCTCTCAACAATAAATGGATATTACCAAGTACTTCAATCACAGAGGAAAAATATACCTACTAATACTACATTTAAGGGCCACGCTATTGTCGATTTCACTGTATGGAAAGAGACGCACACAATAACGATTTTTTGAAGTGTATGTAATGGATTCAGTAGTTTCGATACCAATTTATGAGATTAGATAAAGTTAAGTAGTAGTTTAATACAAATAAAACAAACCTGGTTGTTAAAGAGAGAGTGTTTAAAAACCAAGCCGTAGGCAAGCTTTTTAATAATACTCTGCAAACGTTTTTAGTAAATATTTTATATTAAGTAAATGTACTTGAATATGTCTCCATATGATAACATTTTTAGGGTCCGAAGTCCAGACAAGATACCCCTAGGGCCCAGCCAAATGAGCCGCAGAAAATGAGTTGCGCAATTTCTGCTGCTTTTGGTTTTATATATAAAACCAGAAAGTCCTATTTGTACAGAACACACACACACACACACACACACACACACACACACACACACTTTTTCAACACAAACGGGGCGGCAGAAAATAAGTTAAAAATTCTGTAGAACGTAAATTCTCTACTGTAAAACTCATTTTCTGCGCAACACATAAAATTACGCTCGTTTGGCTGGACTAGAGAACCTTATGATTTTGCCATGTCGGTCTGTCCGTTCCTTTGTTCACGACCTGCAAGATTGTAAGTGTAAATTTTAATTTAATTTTGCATGGGTGTATTGTATTTTTTCTAAATAATTATATACAATACACCCTGTATTGTATATAACCTGTATATTATACATAAAATAATTTGACCATTTTTAGATTCAGTGATGAATTTGCAAAGTAATAAACTTTAACTTTTGTATTACATATTTTTTCTTAGAGTCAAGCTTGAAATGTCGGAAAAAAATCATGATAGTAGTTTTTGTATTAAACTTAAAGGGAAAATTATTTTGGCTAAATTAGTGTTGTTGCTTTGAGAGTTATAGTCGCTGAACTTGTGTTGACTTGGAAAATTTTATAAAAAAATCCTTAGAAAATAAATATACTCTGATCAATAGTTCAAAATGGGTGGTTAACATGTAAAAATATTAAAAATAAAGTCCCCGTTACATAACTTCGGAACCCTACACTGCACGTGGTCTGACATGCACTTGGCCGGTTATTATTTTACATTTCAATCAATATTTAATTACACCCGCTTCAGTTGACCGCTCGTAATAAAATTTAAGCGTTCAATCAAACGTTCCCAGTTACATCTTCAGCTGTGCTGCTTCGGAGTCCGGGCGAGAAGCGCTTTCCCGCTTTTTCCTCTCTAAATATAGAATGCACGTCAATGGTCACTCAAGGTTGCCAAAGACTTTGCGAAGTGGAGAAGAAATTGCCAAAAAATTTAAATGATTCGACTGTAATTCTACAATCGACCGCCTGCCTGATGTCTACCCTCTTTGGGAATGAGAGGTAATCTTACGTCTATAACTATGTGTTGAAGTCTCCTTTTAGGCTATCAAAGATAGTTAATATAGGTGCATTAAGATAACCATGGTACTAACTACACATACAAACTATATGCATGTCTCATACATACGCTAAAAGTCGCCTTTGGGTCTTGCCGCCCTGGGGCTTTGTCTGTGTAGAACCACAAGACCCAAAATGCTCTGTTTACCCCATTAAGGACAAAGACGTGATAGTATTGTCATACATGACAAGTTCTGCTACAACACAAACGGAGCTTGTGGCCTTTCCTTAAAAATAGGTAATAAGGCATTCCAAAGTCGCGTAACTTGAATAGCAAAAGAGTAAGATACAAAATTAGACCTAAATAATGAAGAAACAAGACGAAGAGTCTGGCTTTCGCTCTAGCCAGTCTCTTACGGTCACGGCTTTCAGACTGATAAATAAATTTGCTTTTTATATATTGGGGAGAGGAGATAGAGACAATCTTAAATCTGATGTAAACCTTTTCTTCATATTATCGCGTTCCCATTAGCAACCCCGGGCTCGATTTCCAAAATTTTTGTTATACAAATAATATGAATATCAATTGTCACCCAAGCATACCAAAGACCATGCCTAATGAGAAAAAACTGGAACCGGAAAAACGATTTGATTGTAGTTATAAAACCAGCCACCTGCCAGAAGTCAACCTTTTTTTAGAATAAATACATTTATTGCACGAGTAGTTTGTTCTTAGTTATTTACTTGCTTCTTACTGAATTCACAGAAAAGGTGCAGTGATCCTATGCCATTCTATGTCGAAAACCACGCGGCACAAAAAACTAAAGTAAATATTAAAAAGTAAGTACAACTAAAATATAATTTTATCTCACAAAAACAGTCTAGCTTTTGTAAATGTGCCTCCGGAGCCGTGGACACTAGGGCGTGAGCACGACATCTTGTCCGTTTGCCCCGAGTTCGCTACGACATCCTGAATGTTAGCTACGACTTGAGGAAATCATTTCATGGAAAAGGTTCAGCATCAATGCAGTTTAAACAAGGACAAAAAGAAAAAGTTTTATGTAAGTACTTAAAAATATATATTATTTGGTAATTTTTAGGGTACCGTACAAAAAATTAAAAATCGGAACCCATAAAGGATCACTCGTGCGTCTGTCTGTCCGTCCGTATGTCACAGCCAATTTGCTCCGAATCTACTAAACCGAATCAGGTGAAATTTGGTAGTATAATGTAATCTTGTGACCCAAACACATATATGCAAAATAAATAAAAAATAAATAAAATAAGGGTCATTTTCGGGGGACAAATTACGAAATTTAAAAAAAAAGTTTTGCAAAACTTACAGTGTCATATATCAAATGAAAGAGCTCATTATGAGGATCTCAAATATATTTTTGTTATTATTGTAAAATGAATAGTTTTGATTTTATTTATTAAAAGAAGACAAAAATTGACCATTCCCCCCCTCCCCCCCTGATCTCAGAAACTACTGGCCCTAAAATGTTGAAAAAAAATTGAAAATATAGTTCATTGCTTGTACATTACAGGAAAACCTATAAGAATTCAATAAATTGTACGGAACCCTTTCCACGCGAGTTTAACTCGCACTTGGCCGGTTTATTAAGTTTCCAATGCAGGAGCACGACTCTCTCTGTACTACCAGCGTCATACATTAGCCAGAGCAGTCAGAAGATTTGGCCTACACTCTCCACGCTGGCCGTCTGGCCAGCGTGGAGAGGTTTGGGAGGGAGAGGGTTGGGGAGGTCTCATTGATGTTTATAAGCTTTATTTAGCTTGTGTTTCCTATGCCGCCTTTTACGACATCCACGGGAAGACTTGCAGTAATCCTATTTTACTCTACCGGGAACCACACGGCTGACATAATATACCTACCTCTATAATCTAATTTTATTGAATATTGAACATGCGTCCTCGACACAAGGTGTTTTTTTTTTAATTTTATATTTTCTAGTTTAAAACGCTTTAAAAGACCTTATCCACAATTTTCTCTCAGTAACATAATATAACATGAACATATAACCAACTGTATTACATTAATACATAACCTTGCCCTAACTTTATTAAATTTAAACGATGTTCCAACAACCGACGAAGCAACATTTTGCTGTCAACTTGTCAGTATATCCATCTAATAAAATGCTCACAATCTCACATAACGTGATTTTTGGCCCGATGTGCTCGTAATAGTCTTAAAGTAAAGTAAATACGTTTAATTTTTTGTATGCATTACAAGATATAATGTCAGAAACTTGCTGTTTTCAGAAAGTCCCTGTACATTTCAGGCGGGGCATGTTGTTCACAATTGATTCGAAACTTCAATGGGGCGCTCATATAACTAAACTTTCTAATAGGCTTAGCTCTGCGGCTTACGCTGTTAGGAGAATAAGACAATTGACAGATGTAGCAACTGCTAGACAAGTGTACTTTAGTTACTTTTACAGTCTAATGTCTTACGGGATACTTCTACAGGGGAATGCAGCCGACATTCAGACTATTTTTCTTTTACAAAAAAGAGCAATTCGTGCCATTTACGGTTTAGGATCAAGAGACTCACTGAGAGAATTATTCAAGGAAATAGGTATACTCGTACTTACTTTTGCATCACAATTCATATTTGAAAATATAATGTATGTAAGGAAAAATATTTCCATCTTCAATAAAGTAAGTGATTTTACAGATAGAAATTTACGTAATAAGAATGACTTAGTTAGCCCGTATTACAGGCTGAATACAGTCAGTAAGTCTTTTATGGGGAAGTGTATACTTTTTTATAATAAATTGCCAGAATCGGTCCTTGATATGCCAGACAGAAAATTCAAAGCTTATGTAAAGAAAGTACTTTGTGAGAAGGCTTATTATAGGACCGATGACTATTTTAAAGACAAAAAGGTCTGGCTTGAGCTTGGCGCGGGTCCGTCTTAAGGTTTGTATACTTAGACATGTCATAGTTTAGGTACATTGGTACATACTAAATTTACAAATTGACATTATTTTAAATTTCGTAATTCTTATAATTCAATTTAATTATGACATAACAAACAATGTAATTTCTGTCCATCCATATAACTAATTTTAAGTTTTAAGTTTGTTAGTTGACTAGAAATGAGGAAATTCGTAGGAGAACAAAAGCCACTGTATAGTCCAGCGGATTAGCTCGTTGAAGGGCAGTGGGCGGGACACATAGCGCGACGAACCGATGGCCGATGGGGCAGAAAGGTTCTCGAATGGCGACCACGTACTGGCAAGCGAAGCGTTGGACACCCACCCACAAGGTGGTCAGACGATCTGACTAAGGTCGCTGGAAAGCGCTGGACGCAGGCCGCTCTAGATCGGTCATTTTGGAAATCCCTGGGAGAGGCCTATGTCCAGCAGTGGACGTTATGCGGCTGAAATGATGATGATGACGATCTTGTTCTGACGCTAGTTTGTCTTTCTAGGTACGGTACACTATACACCCTTATTTTTAAATTAGTACACAAACTTTAAGTGGTGATTCAGACCATCATTATGAACAACTTTTCCCAATAAATGTATATCGAAATACGAAAAAAAAATCACTTCCCATAGTAACTAGATCACGTGACTACTTCGGTTTGTATGAAAAGCAAAATTTCTTTTTTTCGTATTTCGATATACATTTATTGGGGAAAAATGTTTAAAATGATGGACTAATCACCCCTTAAAGTTTGTGTACTAATTTAAAAATAAGGGTGTATAAGTTAATTTAGTACCCCTTAGCAATATGAAATCTTGGAATCATTAATAGAACAGAAACCGTAAGAAAAAAGACTTATTTTTTGTAAAAAAAAAAGTTCCCCTAATTTCTAATACATGGCTAACCTATTGAATTAACCCGCGGCCGTTGCCCCTTCCCGCTCGCAAGTAAAAATCCAACAAACTTAAGAAATTAACATATCTACATTACATACACTCGAAAAACATAACCCTCCTTCTGGCGCAGTTGCGTAAAAAAGCACGAATGTTCCGGAAGCTCCGAAAAGTAGGTATGTTGTATCAAGTTTGAGAGTTCGCGGAATTCCGAGCGCGAAAAGCATGTCGCACCTAACTTAATTAAATTCTATTATAGGTACGTCGGAAAGATAAATAGCAAACTCTTGTTATGAATAAAAGTTGATATTTAGAAAGAATGGAGCCATTTATTTGTGCAAATAAGTATTGCTCGAAACGACAGCACGTAAGTTTTTCTGTGTTTTGTGTACGGAATGGGTCATTTCAATTTGTTTTTTCCCAAAAAAAATTAAAAATTACTTTTGTTTTACAGAATTATAAACAGAAATCATTTACAAAATTTACTAGGTAAATTTATGTAATTAGAGAACGAACGAAAAAGTAGGTGATTTGAACTTCTGACCACCCGGCGGCAAACTTATACAGTGGCTTTTGCTACCCCGGGGACCCAAAATGAGGGGGCTGGCACACGAAACCAGCGTAGGCCATCCCGGTGACGAATCGGTAGGCTGTATCAGTAATATATCTGTAATTTATCACGTCGCAAAAAAAAGTTACGCATATCAAGACTGTAGATGTTAAGAAAATTATAATTAATTAACACAACCCCATAAAGCTAATTCAGTAAGTGGTGACATACTAATTCAAATAGTATGTCGTGACTTACTGATTAATTACATTTTGTAACGCTACGTATACATTCGTTGCAGCCAAAAATGTTTAGGTACTCGTTTTAGGCCACGCGTAACATTTTCTCCATTACTCGCGCACCATGATTCTAGTGCAAATATGTCGCTTCACATTTCATAAACCGTGTTTTTTTTCAAACTGGCGGTATGAACTGAGTCATTAAAATGACAAGAACGATTTAAAACATGAACAAAACGGACTAAAACTCTGAAGCGCACGTATTTGCACTTTTAAATGTGCAAACTGAGTTAGGAATGCATTCAGCCCACACTCTCCTATGTTCGCCACAGTTAAACGCAATTATCCGTAATATGGGGAATGATGTCTGTCTTCGCAGCACTTGAGTGCACTGTAAATTGACGTATATTCCTTTAGCAATAAGAGTGATAACTGTCGGATATCCTGTAGGCGAGACGAGTAACATTTGCAGTCTATGTCACGATGTTTCGAGGGCTGTGAACAAGCCAATTACTGTTGCAGTGACTCAACTTCGGTTATGTCCGTTTTGTATGTAACAAGAACTCTAACATATATGTATAATGGAGCAAACCGCATCAATATTGGATGAAGGAACTTTAGATATCACATTCACTATTAGGCGATTCTCACATTTCCCCGCACTACGCAGCACGCAGCGTAGCGCGTGAATGCGTGTTCTAACGTTGCTTGTAAGTATCTCCGTCTGTATAGAAAACACGCACAGAAAATGCATCCAGAAAACTCAACATGCAACGTGATGCGTGGCAGTGTGATGATAATCGCCTTAATGCCAATTTGTGATACTAACTATAGGAAAATGGCGGTATTTCTGCCGATGCTCTCAACAATAAATGGATATTACCAAGTACTTCAATCACAGAGGAAAAATATACCTACTAATACTACATTTAAGGGCCACGCTATTGTCGATTTCACTGTATGGAAAGAGACGCACACAATAACGATTTTTTGAAGTGTATGTAATGGATTCAGTAGTTTCGATACCAATTTATGAGATTAGATAAAGTTAAGTAGTAGTTTAATACAAATAAAACAAACCTGGTTGTTAAAGAGAGAGTGTTTAAAAACCAAGCCGTAGGCAAGCTTTTTAATAATACTCTGCAAACGTTTTTAGTAAATATTTTATATTAAGTAAATGTACTTGAATATGTCTCCATATGATAACATTTTTAGGGTCCGAAGTCCAGACAAGATACCCCTAGGGCCCAGCCAAATGAGCCGCAGAAAATGAGTTGCGCAATTTCTGCTGCTTTTGGTTTTATATATAAAACCAGAAAGTCCTATTTGTACAGAACACACACACACACACACACACACACACACACACACACACACACTTTTTCAACACAAACGGGGCGGCAGAAAATAAGTTAAAAATTCTGTAGAACGTAAATTCTCTACTGTAAAACTCATTTTCTGCGCAACACATAAAATTACGCTCGTTTGGCTGGACTAGAGAACCTTATGATTTTGCCATGTCGGTCTGTCCGTTCCTTTGTTCACGACCTGCAAGATTGTAAGTGTAAATTTTAATTTAATTTTGCATGGGTGTATTGTATTTTTTCTAAATAATTATATACAATACACCCTGTATTGTATATAACCTGTATATTATACATAAAATAATTTGACCATTTTTAGATTCAGTGATGAATTTGCAAAGTAATAAACTTTAACTTTTGTATTACATATTTTTTCTTAGAGTCAAGCTTGAAATGTCGGAAAAAAATCATGATAGTAGTTTTTGTATTAAACTTAAAGGGAAAATTATTTTGGCTAAATTAGTGTTGTTGCTTTGAGAGTTATAGTCGCTGAACTTGTGTTGACTTGGAAAATTTTATAAAAAAATCCTTAGAAAATAAATATACTCTGATCAATAGTTCAAAATGGGTGGTTAACATGTAAAAATATTAAAAATAAAGTCCCCGTTACATAACTTCGGAACCCTACACTGCACGTGGTCTGACATGCACTTGGCCGGTTATTATTTTACATTTCAATCAATATTTAATTACACCCGCTTCAGTTGACCGCTCGTAATAAAATTTAAGCGTTCAATCAAACTTGGTAATGTAAACTGTAATGAATAGCCGCAACAAATTAATAGGTACAATTTTGCAAATAGCAGACATTTTGTAGATATTGATATAATTGTTGAATGAACAAGCATTTCATAAAATTATGACAACAAACTATATTGCCACAAAATATAATATCTAAACTAAGTATAACGCTTTATAGCTTAGCCCAGATTAATCATCTGGGACGGTTACTATACGAGCGCACTCCCAGCAGTGAGCTCTTATTTTGTTTAGTTCAGTCAAGGAGAAAAACAATTTATACGTAGTAAGATAAGGTTGACTTCACAGTGAATATTATGTGATATTCAAGCGGACAGTATTTAATTTTTTATTGTAGGTAACGCATTAACGAGCATTGTTGATCGAAGACACAGCCAGCCCGCCTCCTCGCCATTGCGGAATCGGAATTTGGACCTTGGCTGTCAGCCCACCTTAGTACCTTGCTTGACGACGAATCTTTTCGGCCGGCAAAGTCCTTGAAACTAGGCACAATTTGCCCCGTAGCACATCGATGCTACTGCGGCAACAGTGTTGATAACTTGGGTCACCGTGGCCTCTCTAGTCGTAAATATGCTGGGTGTTTACTGGGCTCTTACTAGCATGCAAATACCAGCCGTTTTAGAACCTAGTAACTTGGTAAAGAGACCTGATGGGATGACCCTTGTGCCTTGGAAATTGGGACGGCCCTTTGCGATTGGGACGCAATCTGTGTCGACACTCTGGCGCCGTCTCATCTCTCGGTCACAGGGTCTAAAGCCGGAACAGCTGCAGCTGCTGCAGAAAACCTTAAATTGCGCAAATATAGTAGCCTCGGAAGTAATTACGTATTTGAGCCATTTGGGGCAGAAACTTTGGGTCCTTGGGGACCATCAGCGCACAAAATTTATAACTGTGTCAAACGAAAATTGAATGAAGTCACGCGCGACCACAGGGCTGTCCTTTATATTATCTGGCTTAAAAGATTAGCATTGCCATATACGACGTGACAATGCTTCCAGCCTTCTCGGCACGTTACCACGGGACAGCGATTTGTCAAGGATTTTTTATTTATAGGTAGGTTAAGTCATCAATTCATAATTTTGTTTAGATTCAGTTACCTTTCCTTTCTTTTTAATTAATTTAATTGTTTTTAAATTATTTCCAGTAATTTAGTTCAAAATAACGTTATAATGTAAGAAGAGAGTTAAAACAGTAGATTTATTAAAACCTTTAATTAGTTTTATATTCTGTCCTGTTGTCTGTGTGTCCGTAATCAAATCAAGCTTAGTTAGACCCACTATTATTTGATCGAGTTGAAACTTCACATAGGTTTTAATGTAAGTTAGGTGCAATGCTTATGGTACCAATGAATTGATCTCATGATGAAGCCTGAAGGGAGGTGGCATCTCTGAGATAAAACAACAAACCATCACCGAATTCGGGTTAAAATGATTAAGGCCGTACCTGAATTTTCCGGGGTCCAGTGCTGCCCCCATTTAAAATAAATCATTTAAAAGAAAACGGAGACATCATTTAAAATTTTGCAACTACCAAGTCCTAGATAACCCTTCAAAGTATTCTATGAACTACTGTTTACAATTTAAAGTGAGAACGTTAAGCTTTACTACGCACAATTGCGAAAAACGGCCACTTTTGGCTAATGTGCGTAGTAAAGCTTAACGTTCTCATTATAAATTGTAAACAGTAGTTCATAAAATACTTTAAAGGGTTATCTAGAACTTGGTAGTTGCAAAATTTTAAATAATGTCTCCGTTTTCTTTGACATTATTTATTTTAAATGGGGGCAGCACTGGACCCTGGAAAATTCAAGTACGGCCTTAACTTTAAACTTTTTTAGTTCATTGTTTTAGATATAAGCTTGTTTTTTAAATATTTTTTAAATTACGTACGTACTTGTTTTATCTTGAGGTCTTATTCATAAAAACCTGCACTTCATAAATCAATGATACACATAGTGGATTTAATTTGTTGGAATTCTTTAAAATATCCACTATACCCATGATAGAGTCATTTAAGACTAATGGAACGTGAATCAATAGTCGTCATTTTCATAAAAAAGCAAACTTCTTAACATGCGATAGACTCTTTGATAGACACCATTTATGCAATTGTAAATAAATAAAAACAAAAAGAAATTAATTATAATAATATCAAAATTACGCGTCGTCGTAAATTCGGTAGTACCTATACTATACTACGCTCAAGCGGTCGCTAGACGCCGCCCTTCCCCACTCGATTTTAAACCTTATTTACGCAACTTAAAGTCTACTTTTGTATGCCGGCCATGCGCTATAGCTGAGCGGAATAAGTTGTAGGTAGGTACCTACAACAGCGGGGTCATAGCATTTATAGCACTCAATGCGGTGAGTGGGCTCGATTGACGACGGTGACTTGATACTTTATTAATTTTTCTTATTTTTCGATAGTTATTAATTACTGCATTAATTGAAGTATTGTTACCGTACAAAATATCCTTTATGTAACAATGTTAGCAAGTTAAATTGATGCCAATGATTTCAAATGCTCCCTGCATAACGCTACTGATTTAAAAAGCATAATTTTCCGGTCAGTTGCATAAAAAGTCTGCACACCTTAAATTAGTGGCATTTGATTTAGGACAGATTTTTATAAATATGAGGGTAAATATTTAACGGTGCTTAGGCCGCCGGGCCGTCAGTGGCATGGTGCATCGTGAGTAGTCCTCGAGTCTCGGCCAAATTGTCGGACTGTGAAGGTGCCACTTAGCTTCCACGGTCAATGATCCTCCTCAGTAAATCATAGCCAATTGTTTCGTTGCAATGGGAATTATCTTTTTGCAGTTGTGGATAAAGTACAGCAAACTTTGGGTTGCGTGTGATGTGATTTCTTGTTAATTTAAATATTAGCAATCAGTTATCACACAATAGTTTAAACATGGATAAAAGCCAGAAGCTTTTAACTAGTCAATTAAATATATTTTTGTGAGGTTGACCGCAAATCATAGTCAATATTATTAATTTATTTTTAAATAAATATATAGGGATAATTTAAACTGTTTGAGCTAGCCCCAAATTGAGTTTAAACTTTATATTTTATATTAAACTAGCTGTGCCCGCGACTTCGTTCGCGTGGTTGTCGGAATGTTATATAGCCTAAAGCCTTCCTCTATAAATGGACTACCCAACAAAAAAAGAATTTTTCAAATCGGACCATTAGTTCCTGAGATTAGCGCGTTCAAACAAACAAACAAACAAAAAAACAAACAAACTCTTCCGCTTTATAATATTAGTATAGATACACATATAGATAAACTTCTAAGACGTAGAAACATTTGAAAAAGGCCATCTTCCAACTTGCTCTGGCTGGGGATCGAACCCAGAACCTCCGGATTGGCGAACTGGCGTGTTATCCATTACGTCACGGAGGTCGTCTAATTAATGAGACTCCGTTTCTAAATAAATATACACGGACAAATCACACTGATTGAGTTAGCCCCAAGTTTTAAACCTTGTGTTATGGGATACTAACTCAACGATAATACATTTTATGATAAATACATATATAGATAAACACTTCTTTCTGCTTGGACAAAAATGCTTTCGTATTTTCGACTGTTCATTTTATTAAATTTGAAATAATGATATCATTCAATGAAACAATTTTTAAGAATTTTACTTTTCTGAAGGATAAAAAAACAAACATAGATGTAGATGCCTTTTTCCAGGAACAATGTCGGTCATAATAATCCTTTGATTAGAATTTGTGAATTATATAATAATATGAGCACTAATGTCCAACTAGATTTATTTGCTGATAGATTGTCAAAATTTAAATATTCTGTTTATCAACATAATTAGCAGTTATGTTTATTGATTCATGTTTGATTGATTGTTTATTTGCTTGCATGTATTAATATTCTCTGTATTGTCAAGTACAGTCTTTTGTAGGATTTCAGAATAATATTGGTCTTATATATAAGTAATGAAGTAGTTCTGTTATCTGTGATTGTACCTCAATAAATAAAATAAAATAAAAATAGAGTAGGTGAAAAGAGACACATACTCGAGGTAATCGGAAATAGGCGTAGCATTATAATTTTATGCAAATTATAATAGAAGGCAAAATAGAACGAAGAGAAAGAAGCAAGTAAAGGAAAAGGTTTCGTATCAAAATGTGAAGAGGTTGGAGGAAGATAGAAAAAAAATGGAAGAAACTCCACCGACAAGAGCGTCGCTCTTAAATTTTGATGAGGATGATGAAACTTTTTAGTGGTGCTTATTGTCACAAGAATAGAAGTCGATTTTTGTGTTGCAAAAATTAGCGAGTAACCACTTACGATTCTGGCTCAGTAACCCAACATTACGAGTAGTTTTGGCTGCTAATCACATATTTTCAAGTCAACTACGATGATTGAAATAAATAATGAAATAAAATGAATCGCATTTATTGGAATGTGGCCTTTATGCGACACATTATGAGTAGCGCTGCAAAGCTTGTGCCTTATGAAAGTTTTCATATACCAGCTTATCGTAGAAACTCTCGGATAATATTAACGTTCTGAGAATCTATAACGCTTCAAGAATTAATGAGGTCAGCAACATTTATTTTAGTTTTATATCGCTTTGAAAATAAAGTAATATTAAAAAAAAACATAAAAAAGAAGACGTAGTACTTAGGTAAGTACTACTTATTTCTAAATAAATTTCTTCTAGTAGACCTGCTAGAGGAAATGAGAAGAAAGAGGTAATTGGCGTATACAATGTACAAAACTAAATAAATTAATAGACAGATACCTAAGTAATTTAATAAACATACACGTAGGTACGTAAAAATACTGACATAAAGCAAATATATAATAAATACATACATACTATAGGCTGACTTTATATCCACTGGCATAATTTTTGGAGCACGTTCAGTTCATGATATTGAAGTACTTTCTATAAAAAAAAGTTATTAAAAGTCAATAAAAGTTTTTCGTCCTCCCGTACAAAATCTGTTTGGCTGAGCGCTGATTGTATGGGACGAAGAAAAATTTTTATCGATTTTTAAAATTTTTTTCATAGAAAGTATATCATGGACTGAATTTGCTCCGAAAATTTGGCGGGCGTTTAAAAATCTGCCTGTATAATGATATTTCTAAAGAACTCCGTGGTGTAAAAGTCAACACTCTAGTCTGCCAATCGGCCGAAGGTTCTCGGTTTGATCAGTGTGATTTGCCTAATCTATTTACCTATTTATTTATTTATATCAGCACGATAAAGACAGATATACTTTTTACTCGTTTCTTAAACATCGTTATGGTTTTAGACTTATGAATGTTCGTAGGTAGAGTACCTAACGTAATAATCACAAGCTGTCAAATGCATACCACAAGTTCAATAATATAATCAGTGTTATTTGATCTCGGGGATTAGGTAAACTGAAATGTAGATGATTAGGAGGCAAATACTACTAAATAATATTGGGAGTTCAGCTGTGTTGGCAATTACGCTGCACCGTGTTTTTAACCCCTCACGAAAAAGAGGGATGTGTATCCTAATTATGTGTATCTCAATAGCTAATTAAAATTTTTCTGTTTTTCCTAAAGGCTGACTGGTAGAGAATGCATTAGCATTAAGTCCACCTTTTGTACCATTGTGGTAAATAAATATTTAATAAATAAATAAATATCTCATTATTGTCATCATCTTCATGTCTTTTTTCTTTCTCTCTGTACAACTAGAGCTTATATATTAGAGCAGAGAGAGCAGAGATATTAGCCAGAGTAGTCAGAGGAATTGGCATACACTCTCCACGCTACACGGGTTGGAGAGGTCTCATTGATGTTTATAAGCTTTGTTTAACTTTTGTTTCCTAAGTTGCCTTCTACGACATCCACGGGAAGACTTGGAGTGGACTTATACTGCTCTGCCAGAAACCACACAACAATGCACGGTAGACGTGGATCTGTGTGTCTGTATTCAATTTCGATACGGTATTTTTTTAAACGAAAGCCTTGGTTTTGAAGTGGTTCTTAAGTGTTTAATGAAAATCGGTTCAGCCGTTTGAAAGTTATTGGGGGTGGACGCTTGAAAGTTGGGGGTTCTTTTAATTTATCTGGCAATTACACTTGTACAATAAAGCCGCCTTTATTGTTATTGACAATTCAATTATTAACATATTTATTTTTATTACCAATTTGAAATGAAATAGGACCACTCCAAGTCTTCCTGTGGATGTTGTAGAAGGCGACTTAGGAAACATAAGCTTAACAAAACTTTAAACATTAATGAGACCTCTCCAAACCGTCTGGCCAGCGTGGAGAGTGTAGGCCAAATTCTCTGACTGCTCTGGCTCTGGTAGTACAGAGAGGGTCGTGCTTCTGCAGTGGAGACTAAAAAAGACCTGATCATGATGATAATATTTAAATAATTTGAAATAAAAGTATAACCTAAATTATTATAACATTTTTTTCTTTTCTACGAGCTCCTTTTTACTATGGAGGGTAGAGTTAAGGAGAACCATCTCAGACCCCATGGGAAAAGTTACCAGTTACAGTAAAGTATAGTTCCAAATCCCTCCAGAATGGCGCTAGGGTCGCAGGGTGTGTGTTAATTTTCGTGATATTTTATTTAGACACGTAAAGCTGTGGGTCCCAAACACCATCTAGCGTTTAAAACAATCCTAGGATTGGTCCTAGTCTGCATTCTGGGTTGTGGAAGTCAGACGGCAGTCGCTCTGTGCAAAAACCAGTAACCTCGTTAAATCACCTAGGTTACGAGTACGTAGCAGACCCTGGGTTCTAAAGCGTTACCGCTGAGGATGAAACCGGGAATACGCTCGGATGATGATGTGAAAGTGCACTGCCAGCCGCTTACATCTCAGTATGAATTATCGCTTAAATTATTTTTAAAAGAGCCTTTTTGATCACGGTTCTGATCAAATTTCCTCCGCGAAGTTTCTTCCGGATCCGGAAATTATTACGGTCGGCATCCGTGTTTGCTTGGGATACTTTACACTGCCGGGAACGGAAGTCCCTCGGGACTTCTGCAAATACGTTTATTTTTGTTATGCCTTAATTTTGCATCATATTAGCTTTATTTAGGTTTAAACAATTCAATTAGATTTAATTTGATCCACATCTATTTAACATTTTTTGCTGATTTTTAAGATTAATTAGGTAGATGACTGGGTCAAAAATAAATTATTTGGTACTGATAAGAGAATCGATTATATTCATTATCAACATGATTTTAGATTTATTAAAGCAAAAAACTGATAATAAGAGCGCTATTTGACTTGAATGTTTGTTTTGACGTTTAGAAAAAAGTGTCTTATTTGACTTGTTGTCATCTAGCGGATTGTATTTACTGTGCTGTGCATACCTTTAGACTAGGTTTTTTTTTCTCCTTATTGGATATACCTACCCTACATTTTTAACACATCAACAGTCCGAGTCCTTCATGTGGGTGTTCACAAAGCTTTTCTATCGTGCCTGCTTACTGGACTGCGATGTGTTAAAGTTGGTTTATATGGTGTATCCATAAAAATTAGTTTGTTATTCTGAAAACATAAATTCAATAATAAGCTAATACTATATGTTACATACGTCGTGCGGCGTCGCGCTTCACATTCGCCCTGACGACGACCTCCGGATGAGGTCGAAACATGTCAGCCTGTAGCTGATTTTTCACGTGAGTTACACGTATATATCATATAGTAATGTCTGTGTCTGACGTTAGTTTTAACCAAAAACTAAGCTAATACTTCAGCAATGTTATTTTTTTTTTCAAAAAAGAAACTGTGGGTATTTCTATACTTAAGTATAGTAACCTAATAAAATCACTGAAAAGTCATAGAAAAACAAAATATGCAATTTATTTTTCTTGAATGACATATTTTTCCAGTTGTTTAAATTTAACAACCAAACCACTTATTTTGATAAAAGGGGATGCACAACAGGCTATCAAAAACCGATTAAGACCATCATATATTTCTTTTTTAGCGATCTTGATAGTGTACAAAAATAGATTAAAATATGGTTATTATCGTATAATGGCGATACTGACTTGGCGCCCACATACGTACGCAACCTGATTTAAACGTCACTCGCAGTCAAATATTGTCAATATCAGGTCAGTTGACATAACGGGTGTCGGCCATTTTGGCGGAACTCATCTAACCTTAATTACGATATTTTGATTCGAATGTACCATAGAAAAGCTACTAATTTATCGGATTTACTTATTAGGCATTGATACCGACCCAAAAATGCAAATTTCAGGTAGGTGTTCAGTGACCTAGCCGGCTCCTCATACATTTGTGCAACAAGTCCTTTCTATATTAAAAATAATTTTCCAAATCGGTTTCTGATAACTGAGGTCTGAGTTCTGAGTTGAGGTAACAAACGTAAAAAAAAACAACCGGAATAATATTTATTTTATTTATTCAAGTACACTTGGAAATTTACAAACACACATAAAAAATAAGGAAACATAGTACTTAGGTGCTACTTATTTCTAAAGAAATTTCTTCCAGTAGACCCGCGAGAGGAAATGGGAAAAAAAAAGAGGTAATTGGCGTGTACCTACAATACAAAACTAAATAAATAAATAGACAAGATATATACCTACATAAACATACATAAATATACTTACATAAATAAATATATATTCATAAAGCATATATAAGTACAATAAATACATATGTTAATATTTCTAAATATATCCCTTTTTAATAATATTATCCCTTTTCTTGAAGTCGGGTGAAAATAGTAAAGCTTACTTCTTTCGACATCCATTATATGTATGGTTCTCCTCGATTCAGTGAACTCTAAATGAGTCAAAGGTCATACTCATACTAACGCGATTAGCATCCACCCCTTCATCAGTGATTCCCCCTTCCTCATATTTCTCCCCTTTGGATCCTGATGCATAGCTAATTGTCAATTGGATACTAGAGATAGATTTATTTTGCACAATATTTTTATAAGAAACAACGAATAGCACTAAAAAGAAATACTTTTCTGAAAACAGCAAGAAAATTGGTTTATAAAATGAAGCAGAAATAAGCATTTCAAATATTAGTATGAAGAAAAGTGGAAGCGTGGTAGGGATATCTCGCTATCTCTTTCGTACGCGTGAAACTATATGGAAGTGACGTCATATGTGCATCCTTTTTAGGGTTCCGTACAAAAAATGAAAAAACGGAACCCTTATCATCGTGCGTCTGTCTGTCCATCCGCTTGTCATAGCCAATTTGCTCCGAATCTACTGGACCGAATCAGGTGAAATTTGGTAGGATGGTGTAATCCTATGAACCAAACACATATGTGCAAAATTAATAATTTTTTTTTTTTAAATAAGATTAATTTTCGGGGGATAATATAGGAAATTGAAAAACAAACCTTACTGTGTCATATATCAAATGATAGGGCTTATTATGAGGATCTCAAATATATTTTTGTAATAATTATAAAATAAATAGTTTTGATTTTATTCATGAAAGAAGACAAAAATTGACCATTCCCCCCTGATCTCTGGAACTACTGAGCCTAAAATTTTTAAAAAAATACGATATATAGTTCATTGCTTGTATATTACAGGAAAACCTATAAGAATTCAATCAATTGTATGGAACCCTCTCTTTTCTTTTATTTGACAGTTTACCTTTACACCAAATTTGAAAGGCTCATAACATATCTGTGGCTTATAACTTATTTCTTTTTAAACGGATTGAATATTTTTGTTTTCGGTGTCAAATTACCTTACTTTTTCATGAGAACAATAACCAAAAAAATGAGTCATGTACCGGATTATCAATGAATGAGGCTAATAACAGAGCGATCGCCGTGGCCACATACTGGTCTAAGATGATTTAGAATTGAAGCTACAGTGAAACCAGTTTGACTCGACAAGAAGAAGAAGAATACAGTTTTGTTTTTGAAAGGCTAAATATAGTCCTTGAATGGCATGAATTTCCTTATATATACGACACAAAAGCTTTTATAAACGAGCCCACATAAGACGATGGCAACTGAAGAATGAGTTATGAAATCCCATTTGACAATGGAAATTAGAAAAAATATTATTTATTCTAGTACTCTTCTTTTTAATTTTTTTAATTATCTTCCTTTCGTAGAAAATCCGTTTGGCTGAGCGCTGATTTGTATAGGAAGACACTAGTACTTGTTTTACGTAACTTACAACTGAAATTTTCCTTCCGTACCAAAAGAGTGCCAGCGGGACCCTATTACTCGGCTGTCTGTCCTTCTGTCCGTCCGTACGTCTGTCACAGGGTTCACCGATTATGTATTACTGTGGCCGCTATAACAAGAAATACTAAAAATAAGATATAGTAAAAAATTAAAGGGGATCGTCACTTAATTTTTTTTCAGCATTTTAAAACATTATAAGTACGTAACCCTTCATGTTCGAGTCCGACTCGCACTTGACCGGTTTTTTTCTTACTGCTTTGCTGATTTCGTTCCCGAGGTCTGATTCTGGGTGTGCTCAAGGTCAAAGGAGAAAAAAATAGGTATGCATAATTTTTCCTGTGATACGAACACCTCTTGACGTTATTACTTTGAGTCAATATAAAGTTGTCATACCTACAGTCGTTTATGAAACTCATTCTAACTTACTGTAAGCAATATCCACTGAGGAAAAAGGCTGAAATAAAGGCGTACCCAGTCCATTCGGACGATTTTAGGCCTTAGGGACTCCTGTCACGTGCGCAAATAGCCCACGGCCAATAAACGATTATTGCCATGGTGAATACGGCCAGTTTCCAAATCGAAACCTTAGAACCGGTTATGAAGGCAACATTGTATAAATATCATAACGGTGGTTCATAAAATAATTTAAAGGACTATCTAGTGCCTGACGATTAGCAAAATGGAAATTACCATATTTACGCCGCCACTTCAAGGTCAATTGCTTCTAATATCACCTTAAAAAAAACACAAAAAATTTATTCAATCGATACGTGCCTTAATAAACATATTCTTGCAATCGTCATTTTTCTTTCCTCGCTGTCAGAGAACAAGGATACGAGCTTACCAATATGTAGCAAGTAATCAGCACGTGCGGCGGCACCCGCTCATATGTAAATATCGGTTTGGGCATGCAAATAACAAATTTACCCGTCTCTTTTTGTTATTATTATACGAGTACTGTTGTCTTTACGGACAAGCAAAAAGAAAATATTTGCGCTTAATAAGTTTGTCGAAGAGAAGACTGAGGATGAAGATTTTCTAACAAATTAAAGAATCAATAAATTAAAAAAGAACAATAAATTAAAAAAGAACCTATTTTGTTATTTATCACTTGAGGCCGTACCTGAATTTTCCGGAGTCCAGTGCTGCCCCCATTCAAAATAAATAATTTCAAAGAAAACGGAGACATCATTGAAAATTTTGCTACTACCAAGCCCTAAATAACCTTTCAAAGTATTTTATGAACTACTGTTTACAGTTTAAAGTGACAACGTTAAGCTTTAATACGCACATTTGCGAAAAACGGCCACTTTTGGCAAATGTGCGTAGTAAAGCTTAACGTTCTCATTATAAACTGTTAACAGTAGTTCACAAAATAGTTTAAAGGGTTATCTAGCAGCAGCACTGGACCCCCGAAAATTCAGATACGGCCTTAAGTAACTATATTGAAATTAAAAGAAAAGTTAGTAGGACATTAAAAATGTGTCAGAGAGAAGAGAGGAATGGAGGTATCTCCACTTAACTCCACCGACAAGAGCAAGCTCTTAAATATCAACAAAAGTTTTACGAAAAAAAATTTTTTTTTCGTACAATCTTTATTTGTGAGGCCTAAGTTATGAAGACAAATATAATAACCCCAATTTTGACGGGGTTGCGTCATTTTATTACAGGGTTCCTATAGCCACTTTTCGGTTTCATCATCAGATCAGCTTCTTGTTATAATAATTTTGAATTGTCATCTGATTTACATTATCATACACAATTTAATCTCAATATAGTTATGATCAGAAAACATAATTAATATAAACATTCTTTGGTATTTCTTTGAAAATGCACGCTGTAATAAAATATATGAACCAATAACTTCTAGAAGTTAAAATAACATATTGCATCGTATGAACGAAAAACAAGCAAATAAACCAGCTGGATAGTAATTACTTTGTATCTCGGAATATTTGAAAAATTCTGGTGGAAGGGAAAACATTCGCTTCTGAGTGGCAACCCTGGCCAAACTAGCGGAGTTTTATCAGCTGTGAATTTTCACTCATAAATATTCGATTGAGGCAACCCAGGGGTGCCCTCTTTGTAATATTGAGATTCATAATTTGACCCGAAACTAAGTTGCTGTTTGCAGAATTTGTGGCCCATTAATAACACCTAAATTATGAACAAATACTGACTGACAATTATTATTAGGTATTATTTGCGAATGGTTTTCTAAACTATGCAGCAAATTTAGAGGGTGAAATTTAAAGGCTGTCAATCCATTTTGTAACGTCGCTATCGGCTACCTTACTGAATCTTGTCGAATATTGTCTTAAGACAGTAAGAGTGCAATATGCGTCCCTGTTCCCCATCCCGGTACCTCTCCCCCGTTCTCGCCTTGTCGAGGGACGAGAGCAGACGAACACACACGGCGGCACATGGCGGCACAAGAACGGGGAGAGGGGACGGGGAACGGGGACGCATATTGCGCGTACCTTAGGAGATTCCGTTCTGTATGTAACACTCTTACGTCTTGTGTGGTAGGACATAGACTATATATACTCCGCAGCAGCAATTGGGATCTACTGCAAATTTACACCTGCACATTAGTTCGGCACATCTTCCTTGTTAAGTTCGGCATTTATTTATCTGCGACCAGTATTTTCGCGGGACATTGGAGCCAGTCTTTGTTATCTAGGTACGAGTACCTCTGACTTAATCCACCTATCCAACCACTTTACCGTTGGAATCTTCTCGCCCTGCAATACAGTCATCGCAATGAGCCCATGGTCTACGCTGATGACAAGATGACTGATAAATTATCACGCACGAAAAGATAACGAAAATGTAATTAAATTAGTGCCGGGTGTGCATGCATAGCCGATAGAAGTATCTAAAGTGGGATGTGGTGCCGCAGAAGAAAAACTTACCTACTAATATATGTAATATATTCGTATATAAAATATTGCAAACTGCAAAAGGAGTATATTTGTATCTACAGAAGTAAAACATCACAATGTACTAAGAGAATAGAACTATATCTAAATTGAAAGTAAATAATGAAAATTTACTTTTTTCAACTTTGTTAAACCTCGTACTCCACCCACTATTTTGATACATAAGGTATTGAGTGTTTTGCTACTTTTATCTCTGTTTTTGCTAAGCAAGGAATTAGTAATGAGATGTGGGGAATGGAGAGAGGGCTACACGCTACGGGACAGGTTTTAAGATCATATGTCACGACAATGCACATGTTCATTGACCTTGGGTCATAGGCCTTGCCCCCCGCACCAGTATCCGCTCTTGTACAATAGTATACCTCTGTAAAAATAATGCATTTCCCTGTATACGTCATTTTATTTATTTATTTAAACTTTATTGTACAAAATACAATTTGTATAGCACAATAGGCGGACTTAATGCTAAAAGCATTATCTGACAGCCAACCTTTGGGTTGTTAGAAAACTCAAAATGGGTACAAAAGATATTCATTTCACATTCAGATATATATTTAATTTCTACATAAACTACTTTATTAATACTTACTATACTTCAACAGTATAAATATCTACATAAATATACATACATTAATACATACTATATACTTATATTCATCTATAAAATACACTAATAACAAATAATAGTATCTCATAACGATATTACAAATGCAGCAATTAAGTACGTACATAGGTATTAAACTTGATTGGACTGAGCGAGCATATGCTTGATCAACAAGGCCTTTAAGCCAGTGCGACTAGTGGCAGTCCTAAAAGTGTCAGGAAGCGCGTTCCAAAGCCTTACTGCCGTAACAGCGAAAGAATTAGAGAAAAAACCAGTACGGTGGGAAGGAATAACTAGGGTCAATTTATTTGAAGAACGCAGGACTCTGTCATGAGTGGAAGTTAGAAATTTAGTCATTTTTAAGATAGTATGGGGAAAGAAGATCGTTAAGCACATTATAAAGCTGACACAGTAAACGTAGATTCCTGCGTTGGCGGATGGTGAGCCATTTAAGCTGAGAACGGTATTCTGATATATGGTCATACTTACGCAGACAGAAAATAAATCTAATGCAGTTATTAAGCAGACGATCCAGCTTTTTAAGCTGTTCCTCAGTTATGTCCAGAAAACACACATCAGCATAATCAATAATGGGCAGTACAAGTGCTTGAGCCAACATAGTTTTAGTTTTGATTGGTAAGAAGTTCTTTAGACGTTGCAAATAATGAAGCGTCGCAAACACTTTTCGACTGACTTCTACAATATGGTACTTCCAATTGAGACAATTATCTATATATAGACCGAGATCTTTGACTACTGGGCTAAATGGAATGATAGTATCATCATATAATACTGGCTGAATGGTGTTCATGTCAAGTTTGCTAATTTGAATACTGCTTCCCACTACAATAACCTGACATTTTTTTGCATTAACGCTGACGCCAAAATGATTTGACCATTCCATAACACGGGCCAAATTCTCATTTACGAGAGATATTGCTGTATCAATATTAGTCATTATCATCAGGCCTTTTTTTGTCTCCACTGTAGAAGCATAACTCTCTTTGTACTACCGTAGCCATACTTATCCAGAGTAGTGAGAGGATTTCGCCTACACATTCCGAGCTGGCCAGACGGGTTGACGAGGTCTCATTGATGCTTTATACAATAATAAGCTTTGTTTAGCTTGTAAAGTCATGGCTGGCAATTGGCATGTAATAACAGTTACTGTGACATATTGATGACTTCACTCATGAGCACGAGTTTCGGCCTGTATACGAAATGGCGCGCTGTGCGACAGTGACTTGCGGTTTGCATTTTACTGCGCGCTTGTCACTGCCAATCATAAAACACCCTTTTAACCCCCAACGAAAAATATTGGTGTTATAAGTTTGACGTGTCTGTGTGTCTGTCTGTAGCATCGTCGCTTCTAAATGACTAGACTGATTTCAATGCGGTTTTTTTTAGTCAACAGTTTTATCTGTCGAGTTGGTTCTTCGCTATGTTTAATGATAATCAGTTCAGCCGTTTAAACGTAATTGGGGGTGAACGCTTAAACGCCGGGGTTTTTTTAATTGGTCTGGCAAAAAAACACGGCCTTACGTTAGTACGCTGTTCAAAGTACAATTAACATAAGATATCTTCCTTTTAATTTCCACTTCCAGTAAAACATGAGACAGACTTGCATAATATTTATTTATAGATATGTATACATAACACCCTTAACCCTTATATTTTCTTTCAAGTTCATATTTTGAAATAAAAATAATTTATTTGAAAATACAAAATACTACTAAAATCTGACATGTCATTTCAAAATAAAGACAATTTTTTAAAACAAAATTAAAGAAAATTGAATTAATATTAGGTATCCATACTTTGAAGAAAATCTAAAGAAAAACTTCTGAGTAAAAATTGCGACTAGCTTCAGTGATCTTAGCGTCGCAGTTCTTTGAGTATATTTTTTGTCATCTTTTATTACTTTGCAGTTTGAAAGTAATAAATGAAAAATATATTTTTTAAGTGTGGAACTATTTAAAGTACCACTATGTTTTTCGTGTATGTAAGTGGCCAACACTGGTGTCAGATTTTTCAAGCTGCCTAAAGGCATCTGACATAGCTTGACGACTGCCATGCAATGGCAACCGGGACCAACGGTATTTACATGCCTTCCGAAGCACAGAGGAGCTCAAGAAATTATTGTACCACTTGTGGTCACCCATCTAAATACGGTACACGCCCGGGGTTACTTAACTTGTGTATGCGAAAAACAAACAAACAACAACCACTATTCTACGCACCTCCGAATTTTTCGCGCCAACGTTCTTCGCACCTCTTCTGCGTCACCCATCATTCATCTAACGCATCTTACTGACTCTCGAATATAAATTTTTACCAAAAAAAAAACCGACTTCGTTTTTTTCAGTTTTTTCATATCTTCAAAGTTTTTCATCATATCTTCACCAAATTAAAATGTGACCTATTTGGTAGTAAAGGCTTTCAAATAAAAAAAATGTTCATCAAAATCGGTTCACAATTGGCGAAGATATCGTGTAATAAACATACTTACATAAAAAAAACATAGTCGAATTGATTACCTCCTCCTATTTTGAAGTCGGTTAAAAATATATACTTTACCTCTATATTAAGAGGACAAAACAAAACCGTTTATTACAACGAGACGATACCTCCATTTTGATGTAATACAGTAAGATTACATTTAATTACAAAAAGAGGCCGCGTAAATCCATCTTTGTGGAAATTTTCAAGAAAAACATATATTCAGCTGTAAATACTTTGGTATGAGGTCTGTCAGACAGAAAGCGGCTTAGCGTTCTGTGTTCCTGTTCTGCATTCGTTGTTTTGTAATATTGCTATCTACACTACATACATACCTACAGGGTTATCAATTTGCCAGTGCGCATGTCAGTCCACGATAATGATTATATTTTTAAGAAAAAATTATAACGTTTCTGTTAGAAGTGGTTACTTTATTGTTAGGCCACAACTTTATTTCTAATGTTGTCACTGTACTGACTGTACCGTGTTTTTAGCTACAATAATAGGGAAAGTATGAACATTTAGAAAACGCCTTAATATTTTTCTGCCGTTAGAAATCATATTCCTCATTCCCATTTAAAATATCAGATTTTTCTATTCAGTCAGTTCAATGTAAAAAAATAATTCATTTTAAATCACGTGAAATTCACTACCATATAGCTGTGGTCGCCATTTTATTTTACCCTGACCGTCTGACGTATTAAAAATAATAATGTCATATGACAGTTAATAATAATTTAAAGGAGTTAATTTTACGTGATTTAAAATGAACTAGAATCTCTCTTCCCGAGATTGCCCAAGACTACGTCATGAGTGTTATGAAAAGTGTTACCACTGATCTTCGATCATATATTCTATAGATGCACAGTTCCTTGCAAAATCAAACAAAATATTGTCCCCGTGTCAATACGTACATAGGTAGATGTATACCCAAGTATTGCGAAAACAGTTTAATCTAATTTAAACCTTAAGTAACTGAGATCAGCGTGGAAATAAATCCGTATTAAGTTCGTTACATATTACCTTCTGGTTACATTGGTCATCTTTGACGTAACGTCACGCGCGCGGCCACCGAGCGAATGACAGCGAAACAAGACATAATACTGTTTTATGCCTTTTTTTTCCGGTGCCATTTTTTAGGCGGCAACTGTGCATCTATAGAATATATAATCGAAGGAAATAGGTATTTAAATTTTAAATTGAATTAGATTTTTACATTACATTTACATTGAATAGACTGAACAGAATAATCTGATATTTTTTTATGGTAAAGTAGAATGTTATTCTTAACAGCAGAAACATAACAAGCGTTTTAAAAATTTTAGTTTCTTTCCTATTTGCTGCAATACTACTAATATTATAAAGTAACATATCTAAACTAAAAATACATTAGGAGACAGGCATATGTCCAGCAATTGACGTCATGTGGCTGAAATGATGATGAATTAAACATTTTTGATTTAACTTTAACAAGAAATAAATACATAGGTTTCATTATCAACCAACGAAGGAAAGCATTGGGGACAAAAGCCCATGAGTAAGGTAAGCGATATAGTTTAATCTATAAGAGTTTCCAGACCTAACTTGTAATGATAGTCAGGGCCGGATTTAGGGGAGGGCAACCGGGGCTACTGCCCCGGGCCTCCATAAAGAGGGGCCCCCACAATAGTTTGTTAAAATCTTTATTGCACCAAAACATAATGATACAGAGTACAGGTCTTGCCTTTTAGAAACTTTTAGATCTTTTTAGAAGAACTTTTAGATCGCTCTGAAGTTGCCTCACTCAGGTTACAAACAGGGACAGAATATTTACCACAATAATATTTTTTTCAGAATGATTGCAAGAATGTAGATATGATATATATACACAATAAACAAACATAAAACAAATTCTATCTGCTATGGGTATTTTACTACTGCGACGCGAATTGCCTCAACTTCAGAGCGATCTAGAAGTTTGGCGCGACCTGTGATAGATTAAAGAAAACAGATGATAAAAGGCCTTCAGAAGAAGAAAGAATCAGACTAGTAAAACACTTTTCCTTTGATATAGCCACGCTATGCATAATGCATTGCCCAGGGGCCCCCACAATGGCTAATCCTGCCCTGATGATAGTGCACTAAGTGATCCAGATCAAAGTAGATTTAAAGTCAATATATAATATCGGACGATATTGATATTAACCGTGCCGATATAAAATTTTAATAGCAGTGAGCTCTAACCTTGCTCCCGACATTATTGAGTTGAACAAAACCTTTCAATGACTTGTTCCTGCGAAGTAACTCCATTTTCATGGTTAATGGAAGTGCAGCATCGTTCTACGATTTTCCGTGCTATTCTTTCAGTGGGTCTCAGGTTTCCATCCCGACTTGCTGTGTTTATTTGCTAACCAGCTGTTACTTGCGGCGTAACTATAGCTACTTGAGGATCTCCTTGAATACCATTTCTAAGGTCGTGGGTTCGATCACCATTCAAGACAAGTTGTAAATCAGCTGACCCTTGATACCCTTCTTTTGTAACGCTTTTTGTATCTACTTCCATACATGCATTTATTTTAAAATATGTCTAAAGTAAGTAACTTCTATGCTGGTCTGTGAAAAGTTAAATGTATCAGATTTTCTCTTTCTATGCAGATCGTAAAAGCCAATGGAAGGAATGGGCGAAAATGCGAATCTTTGATTCCCTTTCCCATTTTATCACCCACCATCACGCTACAAATGTCATTCGGGTCTTGCAGCCCTAGGCTCTGTCTGCTTAGAGCTGCAAGACCCAAAATGCTCTGTCTGTCTCATTAGGGATAAAGACGTGATAGTGAATATATGGTTAGTATCCCATAATATAAGTACTGCCCATTCTTTCATTATACTTAATTTCTTTTCACTTTTTGTAAATTATAATCTACTAAAAAAGTTATAAGCCAATAGCTTTCAACCAACGCTATTAAACTTTGAAATTAAGTTAGCAAAACTATTAGGTACTCATCACTATTAACAATTTGTACAGGGTTACTTTTTAAACACCCGGTAACATTTTTTTAAACATGTTCTGTCCGTGATACTAAATTACTTTCCAAAATAACAATTAGTAACCCTATATAGAGAAAAAATCCTTCCTTTATTGAGAGAGGTCTTAGGTCGTAAGGGACGTAAGCTGTTATAGAAAAAAGTCAGAGAAATCCACTGCAATCCCGACTTTTAGCAAAGCGTATTCAAAACAGAGTGAAATGCATAAGAATTGTCCAGGACAATGGCAACGACTAATGCTGCGAAACGAATCGACTTCGGGACGAGTTCATTGTAGCTCGAACATAAATAAGCATTTGCTTGAAGCCTTTTCGCTTGGCGCGCGTGACAAGCGATAGAGGGGTAATACGTGTATGGATACAAAGACAAACAAGCGAAATTTTTACTGCAGAAAATGGGTTACAGCATTTTTGCTGCATTCTATTTCATACAAAAATCCACATAGTGACGTAAATGCTATATCAAGTTCGATACAACTTTATTCTGCTGCACAAATCAAACTCGTTTGGCTGCTCCCTAAATAAATAAATATTAAATACTAAGCTAACCTTAGGTGATTTACTTCATATATATACGAATATATCACGGGATTTTTTTTATTGTTTTGTCTAACGTTTCGAATAAGGATTTACATGTTTCGTGGTCGCAGAATGACTTTTTCCTTGGATGTTAAATGAGTCCAGCAATAGCGAGTCACGAATAAAATTATACATTTCACTAACAAATTATACCTTGACTACGATGTCACCAAATATTACGCCATAGAAACTTACCTGTAACAAATAAAGAACACAAATTAAATACACTAATATTTAGTAAATATGCTGTAGAATTTACTGCATCTTCCAACGCTTTTTTCTTTAGAGTAGAGATCTTCCTAACTGTATAAAACTAGTTTTTACCTGTATGTGACTACGATATTTAACCGGTTCAAACAAACCGGAATCAAAATAATTGTCATAGATTTGATGGCTCCGAAAGCCCCAACGCAAGTGATGTTGCTGTTTTTATATAAATAAAAATAAACGGGCAAGTGCGAGTCGGACTCGTACATGAAGGGTTCCGTACTTCCGTACAATGTTTCAAAACGCTTAAAAAACACGTTTCTTGTATGACAACCCCCTTTAATTTTTAACTTTATCTTATTTTTAGTATTTTTTGTTATATCGGCCATAGTAATACATAATCGGTGAAAATTTTAAGAATCTAGTTAATGCTATTATAAAGATCTAGTTAAAAACACTGAAACAACACGTTTCTTGTATGACGACCCCCTTTGATTTTAAACTTTATCTTATTTTTAGTATTTATTGTTATAGCGGCCATAGTAATACATACCTAATCGGTGAAATTTTCAAGTATCTAGTTATGGCCATTATAAAGATCTAGTTAAAAACGCTGAAAAAAACACGTATTTTGTATAAGGGGGTCGCCTTCAACTTTAATTTTTTTTTATTTCTAGTATTTAAAAAAAAATTATATATTAAATATTAAAACATAAACGGTGAAAATTTCAAGTGTCTAGCTATTACGGTTCAAGAGATAGAGTCCTGTGACAGACGGACAGACAGACAGACAGTGGAGTCTCAGTAAAGGGTCCCGTTTGCACCCTTTGGGTGCGCAACCTTAAAAAACACCTAGCTCTCTTTTTATGGCCAGCACCAATATTAAGTCGATTTATTAAAGACTAGCAGTCCACCCCGGCTTCGCCCGTGGTACACACATAGCCTATGTCACTCGGGAATAGTGTAGCTTTCCAACGGTGAAAGAATTTTTTAAATCGGCCCAGTACTTTTTGAGCCTATTCATTACAAACATACAAAAATAGGTACAAATCTTTCCTCTTTATAATATTACTAGCTTTTTCCCGCGGCTTCGCTCGCGTATCCCACGGGAACATTACTTTTTTCCGGGATGAAAGGTACCCTATGTTATTTCTAGTACCTCCCAGGATATGTGTACAAAGTTTCATGATGATTCGTCAAGTAGTTTTTGCGTGAAAAGGTAACAAACATCCACGCTTTCACATTTATAATATTAGTAAGGAAGTAAGGATAGTGTAGACTAGTCAGCGCGACTAACTTCAAACGATATCACGCCAAATGCGATTTCTTGCATAAAATCTCAAATAAATGTGTTTTATTATAAAAATAAAAGAAAAGCTGCAGGCATTTCTTTTATTTTAATTTTTTCGCTTCAGCTTATCCGCTTTACTTCGGGGACATCAGTGGGGCGTCCTGAGAATTAAGATCTCCGCATCGGTGATATATTGAAGCGGGTGAACGCATAATAAATCATAAGCAATTATTTTAAACAACGTGTTTGTTTTAGTTAATGACTCCCGTTTATTGTTCTGCGAGTGCGACGTGAATTGTTGCGTGTGGATTATGTCTCATTTGTGGGGCGAGGCACTTTAAATTATTGTTTTGACTAAGCTACCAGAAGGCGGGACTAAGTGGTTTGTGTAAAAATATTTAATTAACGGTAGTAAAAAAACTTTCATTATTAATTTTCATATTTTAAGTTTTTTGAGTCACATAGTTATTTATTTATTTATTAACAATCTTTTTAGGTAATTTTGACAACTCAAAAAGAAAAATTACTCAGATAATTTATTTCCATGAAGATTTTCAATGCACAAAATTAACATTTTTTTATATTAAACACGTTGAAAGCCATGACGGACACAATGTGGTCGACAGCATACTTTCCCCCGGGGCCATACCAATAAATAATATTTTGTAATCCGTATATAAAATCTTTTACTTTGATAGGGTTTGAATAAAAACAGTTAAAAACATATGTTTTGGCGCGAAAAATCCGCCTTTTTAGGCCTATTACTGAGACTCCGCTGTCTGTCCGTCTGTCCGTCTATCACAGGGCTCTATCTCTTGAACCGTAATAGCTGAACTTGAAATCTTCACCGATTATGTATTACTGTGGCCGCTGTAACAACAAATACTGAAAATAAAAAATATTAAAAAATATTGTATGCTTATGTTTTTTGTGATAAGCAAATAATTTCAAAAATACAGCGCATTTATATTCAAGATCACGATCAAGTACGATTTTCACTTGACGGTGACTTCAATCACCCACCCACTCCGAAACTTGCGCTGTATTTCTGTGTATTTTCACTTCTTTGATAAACTGAAAAATATGGGTCCATTATTTTTGGATAATCTAACTAACGGACTAAATAAATTACAATTTTTTTCTGACGCAGTCCACATCCCTATTGAACGAATGGACTAGGTGTAATATGTACTTAAAGGCAGTTAGACAAGCTCTACGACTGCCATACAGGGTATGGCAGTCGTAGAGCTTAGTTGCCAGATTTCATAAGATTAACAATACTAGGCGTATATTGGAGTCATCAATATTTCTTTATACAGGGTTAATTTTGAAAAACCGGCAACATTTTTGGAGCAAGTTCAGTCCGTGATACTAAAACCACTTTCCATAAAAATAATTATCGAAAAAGAAAAAAAAAATCGGCTTCCCATACAAATCGGCGCTCAGCCAAATTGATTATGTGTAGGAGGATGAATCGAATTTCGATACTTGTTTTTATGGAACGTAGTTTAGTATCACGGACTGAACTTGCTCCAAAAACGTTGCCGGTATTGAAAAAGTAACCCTGTGAAATATTGATGACTTCAATATACGCCCAGTATTGTTAATCTTATGAAATCTAAGCTTATGAACTGAAGAACATGAGCGTTGATAATTTTATGAATAATGATTTAATAAGAATTGAATCTTTATTTTACAGATCCGGGAAGCAATATATCTCTAAGAATAATGCGTAAAGATACACATTAGACTAGACCCAGCTGTCGGTACAGCTGGGTCTGAACTAACAAATACACAAATACGGCACAACAATTCAGTTTTAGTGACAACTACCGGAATAAAATCCGTCGTCCGCCGAGCCCTGATGGGAATTGAATTTGGACCCTGCTATTGGAAGCAGTATCCCGATTCCAATACAATTTGCAAACTTAAATATCAACGTTTACGAGTATTTTTTTGACGTGAAACATTGAATTGTGGCAGGCAGGTTAAAATGTACAAGTTGATTACAAATTGTGAAGTACATAATAATAGTAACGGGACTTAGCACGAAACTTTTTTTTATTGTTTTGTCTAACGTTTCGACTAAAAAACGAAAGATTTAACACTTATTCGAAACGTTAGACAAACGTTATATCATGGTCGAACGCTGATCACTTTTTGCCTAAGTGGCTAAGTGGACCAGGGACACGAAATACAGACCATGCACGAAACAAATACATATTTCATGAAGACAGAATAAACAATTGTATGCGATAACCCAGTCTATATATACATAAACACATCAGGTATTTAAATGTTTGCTAGCTAAGTGAATTAGAATTGTACTTTATACTAAGGTTTTAAGAAAATTGTTTACGACCTTTGTGGCGTAATGGTCAATACGCTAATCCGATCCGAAGGTTCTGGGTCGATCGTCTAGGTAAAGTTGATAAATGAACATTTTTAAATTGTTTTGGGTCTTAGGTGTGGTTTTGGGTCTAAACTACTTATACAGGGTCTAACAAAATATACTGAAACTATTTTACGTGTAAATACAGTCGATGATACTGAGCAACTTTTCCCAAGAACATATTATAGTTTTAGTATATATTTTTTTATATATGTATATTATAAAGTATCGTTGAGGTATCTCTTTTACAAGTTTAAACATCTATGGGGCTAGCTCAATTAGTGTGATTTGTCCCTAATTATTATTTATTTAATGCTTTTATGTTTTTTATAAGAAAAAGTAATAATTATAGTAAATTTTTTTTCGGCACAAGTTTGGAAAAATAATAGTAATACATAACATAATATTGTCTGATATATCACTTCTACCCTACAGCTTCGCATAGGAGTTTATTTTGATATACCATGTATTTCTTGGAGGAATGCTCTCCATTTTAATGGATACCGCATCAAAATCGGCACAGTACTTTTAGAGTTTACAAACACAGACACAGACAGATATATGTGCCAGGGGGCTTTATCTTGTTACTAGTGACCCGACCGGCTTCGCAAGGGTATATATGTATTATTCACGACCTTCTTCAAGAATAGTCCTAATTCTCCCCGAATCAAAAATCGCGATTGATTTAAAACTTTAACCCGCCGTTACTCGCGTCAAATTTCGTGACACAAACGGTCGCGTCTATTAGACCCAAAAGTTAATTTTTATAATTTATTCAAACAAAACGAAATATATGCTTTATTGTAAATTAAATAAAAAGGAGGTAATAAAACTATGTTGGAATCACAATGTGGTATATATTTTTATTTATTTTCTTTATTTAACTTTATTACAAAAAATGTAACAGGTGTATGTTACATTTCTGAACATAACAACAGTTTGGATAATAGTTTGCTTAATCTTATTTTTTTGGTATTAAGGAACATTAACCACAGTTATTTTTTATATTTTAATATTAATGAACAAAAACGTTATTATTATAAAAACTAATAAACTTTCTTCTAAACAACATAAAAAGTCAACATATAACAATACAACATATAGTATTTCTTATTCATACTAATTAGTCTTATAAAAGCAGCCAGTGTTCTTGGCACCATACCATTTGAACAACATTTAAATTGTTGATTCAATATTTTTAAGTTTTTAATTTAGATTTTAGTTTCGTTTTAGTTCGATAATTTATAACAAAATCTATAATAAACTTTTTAAAGAATTAAATCTTATAATAAGTAAAGATACCGGGTTGTTTACGTACCGCTATATTAAGAGACTTTACTCGCGCGTTCAACTATGTCCGTGCGAGATAGTTGCAAAAATGCTATGCGCTATGTCAAGGTTCTATCGATATATTCGTTTTTTAAGTTCCGTACTCGAAGGGTGCAAACGGTACCCTATTACTGAGACTCCACTGTCTGTCCGTCTGTCTGTCTGTCCGTCTGTCACAGGGCTCTATCTCTTGAACCGTAATAGCTAGACATCTGAAATTTTCACCGATTATATATTACTGTGGCTGCTATAACAACAAATACTAAAAATAAAAAATTAAATTAAGGGGGGATTTTAACTCGATCTGTCACAGGGCTCTATCTCTTGAACCGTAATAGCTAGACACCTGAAATTTTCGCCGATTATGTATTACTATGACCACTATAACAACAAATACTAAAAATAAGATAAAGTTAATAATTAAAGGGGGTCGTCATACAAGAAACGTGTTTCTTCAGCGTTTTAAAACATTGTACGGTGGTACGGAACCCTTCATGTACGAGTCCGACTCGCACTTGCCCATTTATTTTCTTGAACGTCTATATATTTTACCAGTGCTGCCGTTTGAGTCACCTATGTTCAATTTATTTTTGTTTATTTCGGTAACGTTGCCATAAAATACAATTTTATTGCGAAGGTATGTATCACACAAAATTATTCTCGGTATATCTTCGAGCCGACAGTATACGTGTTTTACTGTGGGACTTTCAATAGACTTCGTAAACCAATATTGGACCACACACAGCAGACATATTGGAATATTGAACGTAGGGCTTTATTTCATAGCCCGTGAATGAAAGCTTTGGGCGTGATGAAAGCAGTAGCTAACAAAATTTGTAATGAAATATTTGGAGGTACATACCTATGTGAAGTTTATCTTATTCCTTCTGATGTTTATATTTAGATAGGAAGTTATACATTTGAGAAATTTATTTATTATCATGGACTGAATGTAAGTTACATTAGGTATATAACATTGTTATTTATTGTCCATCAAATACAAACTATACAAAACAATAGGCGAGTTTAACGCTAAAAACGTTGTCTACCAGTCAATTATACCGAGAGTCTAAATGTGGGTTGTAAGATAAATTATTATGTGTAGTAAACATATATAATGTACATTGATATATATATATACGATACAAATACGATAAGTACAAATAAATAAATGTAGCAATCCAGCTCGGCCAAAAAGTGCACACACACACTTGTATCTTTTAAATAGCGCGCCCAAGAGCAGTTTGAATGGATTCAGGAAGCGCGTTCCAGAGTCTTCCTGCGTATTTCTAAGATGTTGTTAAGATTTGCTATGATTCTAAGCGTACAATTTTTTCATCGACTTAGCAGTTTGCCGTATCATTCTGGGCGTGTGTCTGTTATTTCTTGCAGGATCAACTGCTGTTTGTTGTTATTGTTAATTTTTTATTATCCGTAGCCTTAGAGTCAATATTATTAGTATATAAGCCACAAAAGGATAGAGTGCGATATAGAACACAAAATATTAAGACTGCGGTCTTCGACCATGGGAATTTTTGATTGAACACCCGAATCTATATTTTCTATCTACACATACGCATTGCGCTGTATTGTACATGTACCCTGCAGAGACGAATTTAGACGAATTCAGAAGCGCACTGAGCGGTCTGCCTTATCAGCGTTTTCGTTCCCATATTTATTTGAGAATTTCGGAGAACTTTAAATTTTTCTATCTTTTTACCAAAGACAAATTATTTTTATTTATTCATTGTTCGTATTCAAGGATGATATGATGCTTCATATATGTTTATTTTTCATTTTTCGAAGAAAAATTTCAGAAATCCGATGACGTATTCGCCTATATTGCAGTCTGAGTGAGTTCACAAGGATATCTTTGAGGATATTTTGTATTATGTAATTAGGTAGTTGTAAGGCAAGCATGTCGCATTGGGTCTTGAGGCCTGTAAAGACAATTGTTTGAAATAAATAAATACAATACAATACAATATTTTCTTCAAAGTTTAACCTTTTTAACTAAGATTTTCTATGAATTGAAAACAAATTACTAAAATCTCTTCAGTCACATTTTAGGATTTTTCTTTGTCTTTATTTCTCTGTAATTTATACACAACTTCATGTTTTAAATTCCGTGTAAACAACAAAGACATGAACGTAGCGCACCGCAAAAAGTTTAAACACGTCTCAGGTTATTTGGTATTAAACAAACTATTACAATGAAAATCAATAAATTGTCTCATTTACTTTTTTAATACTTAAATAAACTTTAATTTAAGATATCTTAACATATTGTTACTAAGTTAGTTTGGCTCCAATTATCTCCGAAAAAGAAGTCAAAATCACTAAACATAAGGACCGGGCCCTTAAGTACTTAGAAGAAAGTATCAATATTTATTTAACAATATTTACTTTTTTATAGGGGTTAAAAACGTTAAAATCTTTATTCCTAATATTGAATATGCCAGAATATAATTAAAACTAACTTAAACAGCAATAAATTAAATCTATAAAACAAATATAATAAAACTTTACTTACTTCAATTAGTCAAGGTAATAGGAATGATGACTGGGTCAGAAAAATATTATTTAATTTAGTCCGTTATTAAGATTATCCAAAAATAATTAGTACTCCAGTAATTTATAATTCATCGCATTAGTAAAAAGTTATAAAGATACAGCGCGTCCGGAGTGGGGGCTTTGAAGTCGCCTACTTTAATTGTCATCATCATCATCATTTCAGCCACATAACGTCAACAGCTGGACATAGACCTCTCCCAACCGATCTAGAGCGGCCTAGTGCTTTGAATCGACCTTGGTCAGATCGTCTGACCACTTTGTGGGTGGTCCAACGCTTCGGTTACCAGTACGTAATCGCTATTCGAGAACCTTTCTGGTTCGCGCTATGTGTGAGTGAAAATTGTACAATGGCGAAATGTAGCACGAACATCAAATGCGCTATATCTTCGTAATAATTTGTTAATATTATCATACATATTTTAGTACTGTATGGTTCGGAATGTCGGGCTACTAAGGTAACAGAAGAAATAAAACTGCATGCTGCTGAAATGACGATGCTGAGATGGATGAGTGGAGTAACTAGAAAGAACAAGATAAGGAATGAGTATGTGAGGGAAGTGCCAAGGTAATGCCAATAACTGAAAAACTAAGAAGTAATAGGTAAGGATGGTTGGGTCACGTTATGAGGAGAGATGAAAACAACGTTGTAAAAAAAGCGTTAGCTATGGAAATAAATGGGAACAGAAACAGAGGGAGTCCAAAGAAAAGTGAATGGAATTTTTAACAATGATATGGCTTGTAAGGATGTAACAGTGGAAATAACAAAGCAAAGCACAAAATGGAAACGACTAACGTGCTCTGCCGACCCCACTTAGAGTGGGATAAAAGAAAGAAGAAGAAGTGCACTATATTTTTCAATAGTCCATCAGATGATGGATATGAATTTTAGTCTTGCCTGTTGATTCTCTTAATGTTACGAGTACTTATGTACCATGTGGAATACGAAAATAAAAATAATTTTCTTATTTTTAAGCTGTTGCATAGCTTTTATCGCGGGCTTTGAGCGCGGCGACTGAATCAAGAAATTCCGTAACGATAATAAAACCTAACACCTAACACCATAACAAAAAGTCGCGGCAGTCCCCGAGTACTGTACTTTGTTTTTTTAAATGTCAGGTAAGTTTTTCGTTTACAAGGAAGAACAAACAAACACTTTAAATGCAATTAAACTACAGTCTTACTATGAATGAGCCAGATGACAAACACAAATTCCAACTTGGGTAAATTCTCCGCTTCCTGTCCAACAAAGTTGCCCAAGTTGGATTTCCATAAGACATCTATTGCCGTTCTTGACAATTCCCTACGTCATTTGGCACTATCCTACGTAATAGACATAGGCAGTATTTTTATAGTACGTGTTATCAGGACGTATTTGTATAGGTCAACTAGCTGATGCCCTTGCTGATGTTATTTATTTAATACATACTTTCATCCTCTATTTTACCCCTGTATATTTTTTTAAAATAGTAATGCAATATTTTTTTGTTTTGAACCATAAGCGAGCTCATATGTATTTTTTTCATTTCATCACATTTCTAACTTCAAAATTTACCAAGTTTCATGCAAACTTTCAACTCTCATTTTAACCCCTTAGGGGATGAATTTCCGAAAATTTCTTGTTAGAGCACACATACGTCATTTAAGAAACGCTTGAGCATAATTTCATGCTTCTAGACCTAGTTTCAACTGTGCGTTGATCGATCAGTAAATATATCAGCCAGTCAGTTTCTTCATTTATATATTAGAAGAAGATAGATAACTAAGTTATTGCACTTAAAATGATAGCGCTTACGAACGTAAAGGCCCATTTACACGGTGCAAGTTTCTTGCCTGTTGCATACAATTAAATTGAAGCAATAGAAAACTTGCATGGTCTAAACAGAACGTCAGCCATACAAATCATTTATTGCTTCAATAAAATTGTATGCAGCAGGCAAGAAACTTGCACTGTGTAAATGGGCCTTTACTGTCTTATGGTCTGTATGTGTGTATGATCGACATTCACGAGATCAACTAAATTCTTTGCCTTACTATCCTTTAGGCAATTTGCGATATGTACCAATAAGTTTTTAGTTTTCAAAAATACTAAATTGCTTCCCACATTGCAGGATGAGTAACCTGTATGTATACCGTCTTATAATAAAAACAGGACTAACTTTCTTAATAAACTTTAAACCATTATCCGCCCAAATCAAGTTGACATTGACAGGTGAGATAGTGTGATATTACTAGATGTCAACTTGATTTGAGCGGGTAATGGTTTAAACCAGAGTTTATTTATTAATATTTTTTCAATTACCTTTAATTTGTTCATCACTTGTTTTCGTCAAACATCTCGAAGTACCTCGGTTCCTTGGAAGAAATTGCAGTTGCAATAAGGCCGCCTTTTGATATGTATCATAATTGTTTGGTACAATAGGTGATGCGGGTATCAACCCATCACTATTTTGATTCCGTTTTTCCATCTTTACGCACACTATTACACTACAAGTGGCCTTTGGGTCTTACAGCCCTTGGCTCTGTCTACCCCGTTAGGGATAAACACTGTTAAAAATTATGTAATTTTACATGCAAAAAAATTGTGTCATTTTACATAAACCTGTAAAATTCCCGAAAAATCTGGGAAATTTGGGGAAAAATATGAAATTTTTCATAATTTTTGTCATTTTTACATATTTTTCCGTAAATTTCCCAGACTTTTCGGGAATTTTACAGGTTTATGTAATTTTTTGCATGTAAAATTACATAATTTTATGTAAAATTACATAATTTTTAACAGTGAAGACATGATAATGTCTATCTATCTGTAATAAACTTTTTAACTAAAATACCTACTGACTAAAGAACCAAAATAATAATACTTTAGGATACTGTCACATAATGAGGGGTAAGTAATACGAGTGTGTAGAATGATTTCACACCATTTCCTCTCGCGGGTCTACTGGAAGAAATTTCTTTAGAAATAAGTAGCACTGAAGTACTATGTTTTCCTTATTTTTTTATTCCTAAGTTTGTAAATTTTCAAGTGTACTTGAATCAATAAAATTAATTAATTAAACCAGTATTTTAATAACCAGTTAGGTATGTGTTATTTTAGTGTCATACACTAATCTCATATATAAGGATCAATCCTTATATATGAGAGTAGTCAACTACAGGGTGACTTTTTAAACACCAGCGAAATTTTTAGAGCAAGTTCAGTCCATGATACTGAACTACTTTCACTAAAAAAAGTTATTAAAAATCTATAAAAATTTTTCGTCCTTCCATACAAAATCCGTTTGGCGGAGCGCTGATTTCTATGGGAAGGCGAATTTTTATTTTAGTTTTTCGTTAATTGTTTTTATGGAAAGTAGTTCAGTTCAAAACTTTGGCTGGTGGTTAAAAAGGCAGCCTGTATAGTCATATAGTTTACATACATATATATCATTTTTGTTTTTTTTTCTCTGTATTGTTGTACTTCCTTTCTTCATGGTGCATAAAGAGTAATTGTATTGTATTGTATTGTTAGTTACGGTACTGTGAAATCCTTCGTTATTTTCTGGATATTTTACGCCTTGTAGCACAATCTACTATTATTACACTATCATCTTAGAAAATAAGTGTTATAAAGTGATTCTATTTATAAACGTGCTGTTTTAAATGGTCAGTCAAAACCTGTGGTGTAAACTGTAAAACGAAATTAAATTACGTTGATTTAAGTAATTAGAAAATAATATTAGTTTTTTTTATAGCGTATTATAGTGTGGCGCCTTCACTTACGCCAAAAATTGTAGCCCTAAATAAATATGTAGCATGTAAGGTAAGTACACAAAGCAGTAGCTTAGCGTCAATGTCAGTAGGCATAGAGCCGCTATTAATTAATATTTAATGTCATATGTAAATTAGTTTGTGAGCGTAGCTTTTTGTGGGTTGGGATTTGAAAATTTATTCACTGATGTTTTTGATATTCTTTATTCATTTTCACAATAAAATGATGTTAAGTTTTCCTAGAATTTATACAAACTATGATATTTAGTTATACATTCTTCTTCTTATATTAAACAGCTGGCTCTTGTCGGTAAAGTGCTTTCTATGTCTATCTTCCTGCCAAGTTCTTAACCTCCATATATGTTTTCACGTTTAATTTTTCCTTTATCAATTATACATTAAGGCCGTACCTAAATTTTCCGGGGTCCAGTGATGCCCCCATTTTAAATAAATCATTTGAATGAAAACGGGGACATCATTTAAAATTTTGCTACTACCAAGTCTTAGATAACCCTTCAAAGTATTTTATGAACTACTGTTTACAGTTTATAATGAGAACTTTAAGCTTTACTATGCACATTAGGCAAAAGTGGCCGTTTTTCGCAAATGCGCGTAGTAAAGCTTAACGTTCTAACTTTAAACTGTAAACAGTAGTTCATAAAATACTTCGAAGGGTTATCTAGCACTTGATAGTAGCAAAATTTTAAATAATGTCTCCGTTTTCTTTGAAATAATTTATTTTAAATGGGGTCAGCAATGGACCCCGGAAAATTCAGGTACGGCCTTAAATCACTTAAATCTAGAAAAATTTTTCAAGCCATGTGACTTTCGCCTTAAAATAGGACCACTTTATCTGTCTGTCGGATGTCTTCTTCTGTGTCGTCTGAGGCGAATAAAGGAATAAGCATCTCGTGTTACAACTGCATTCCCATGGAGGGTTACCGTCGGGCGGCGGCCAGTAAAACTTTTCGCACAAATGCATTTCCAAAAGGGAGTTTACGTCAGACAGGCGGCCGATCATTAAACTATATCTAAATTATTTGAATTGTGTTAGCTATTTCATAAGAGTTTTATAATACAAATTTAGAATTCTTCATCTTATATAGAATTTAACTAATAAAAATATAAGAACTGTCCCTCTAGACTTGTAAATTAATAATTAAGTATTGTCCAACGAAAAAATAAGTAATTGGTATGTATTATCATAATTATGTTTAATCATAACCCTTTACACTTTATATACTTATACTTATATACACATCCTAGTTACTCATAGGAAACCTGTGTCATTAAAGTTAATAATGACACAATTACATGTTGGATTTTAGGTATAATTATATATTGTGTAATTTTTGGATATACAAATGAATGAAAAAAAAATCAGTCATACCCCAATTAAATTGCAATGATCATATCTAATTAAATTATTAAAATTAAGCCTAGATAGGCTTGAAATCAAGTAACAAAACTTTAAGTAAAGGAATAGTAAAGCTTCCCAAAACTTAAACGAATTGATATAACTGATCAAAATGCAGGACACGAGATTTATTCGGTGTCAAAGTTGAAATTAACTTTAAACAGATAGGTACAAGATCCTCAGTGGTTTTAATAAAGGCTTCTGTGCTGATGTCAAAGATATTTTATTTCTCTTTTTGGTTAAAACGGTGAACTTTTTTCACGCACGGGCACCATCACCAGCCGCCGATGATGATGAAAATGAAAATGAGGCTCTCATTATACCCACAAGATTTGGTGACGCAGAAGATCAGCCTCTCTCACCAACCAGTGCACTGTCACTGCGAGCTCACCGGGGAAACGCCCGCGCCACCCGCACTGCGCTTCGCTAAGATCAGTGGGACTCGGGACGACTTCGTGTAGGCGTCGCAGATCACATTGGCCCCGAGGAAGGCCTCCGGATGAGGTCAAAACATTTTGGCCAGTAGCTGTCTTTTTACCCGAATGCGGCAAAACCGAAAAGGAGGGTATATGTGTTTGACCTGTATGTTTGTCCCAATGATTCTATGTTCCCTAGTAACTACTAAATGGCTAAACCGATTTTAATAAATTATACATGGTTAGATTCGTCTTAACCACTAGAGTAACATAGGATATATTAAAATTATTGGAAATCAAAATTGTGGATTTTAGGCGCCAAATTGCGCGGCATTATTTTTTTTTTTCTTTTTAAAACCTATCGAGTGGGGTATCAAATTAAAGGATTTTATTTAAGGATTATAAAAATATAGGTATGCAACTTATATGTTTAAATGTAATTTGGAATGAGAAATGCTAAAAAACAACGATTTTTATGTCCGGTTCTATGTTCCCTAGTAACTACTAAATGGCTAAACCGATTTTAATAAATTATACATGGTTAGATTCGTATTAACCACTGGAGTAACACAGAGTATATTAAAATTATTTGAAATCAAAATGGCGGATTTTCGGCGCCAAATTGAACGGCATTAAAAATCTTTTCAAACCTATCGATTGGGGTTTAAAATAAAAGGATTTTATTCAAGGATTACAAAAATATATACAACTTATATGTTTAAATGGAATTTGAAATGAGACATGCTAAAAAACAACATATAACATCGCTTCCCCAAGCGCATTCCCAGTTGCATCTTACCTAGGCCACAGAAGACAGTAAGTGCCTAGCATAGATAAGTACTGCTGTTGTATCACGCAGTCGGGTTTTTTATTTTTTTCAATAATTACTTGTTACGTAAGTTAGCTGTGTATCGCTTATTAGTAGTCTTTTATTACGTATAGAATTATGAACAAATTCCTGAGTTCAGAGCGACTGACAATAACGAATGAAGTTGCAGACAAGTATGGCTTGCTTATTTATTTTTAATTAGTGCCTAATCTCAAACGAAGGCGCACAATAATATACTGATAAATAATGTAGTAAAGTATTGTAGTAATTATATAAAGAACCAGTAAAATAACTAGGTACGAAATTTCACGGAAAACATGTCATTTATCCGAGTTTCGTGACTGGAAACTAGATGAAACTTCATACTAACTTTCTCCATTGTAGATGGATGGCAAAAGGTGCGGTGTAAATAAATCTTACGAAGAATCTTGTTGGAGTTAGATAAGTAAGTACATTTTTCAACTAAAATACATGTTGAGTGAGGGAATATAAAAATAAATAGAAAATTGTTGTATCAAGATGACTTTAATTTCATCATCATCAATATATTTAAGAAGTATGTTCTTGTCGGTGGAGTATTTTCCATGTTTCCCAATCATTCCATTTAGTTTATGTTTCTAATAATTGGTTGTCTATAAAGATACTAAGTACAGCATTTAATTCATATATTGATGTAGTTTTCCAACATTTTGTGGTACCATTGTATACGAAGGTGTTTGTTGGCATCGCTGAAGCTGTAGGTTATCTATCCTGTCTAGCACAAAGCTTCTCGACGCTAATATATTATTCTTTTTTTTATCAAGTAATATTTATGTCTCAGGTTTTGTCAATATAATGGTAATTTTTTACCGCTTCTATCAAGCGATAAACCAAAGGTTGATCATGCAGATCAGCAGTGGGATTACTACGATTTCAGTAATTTTTTTTAATTAGTTGCGAATAAACCCACAGGATGGGGATTTTGCAAATGATTAACCACAAGTAATTAAGGCTCTTGTTTGTTTTAACACTTTATTGCACATTTAAACATTATCAAGTTACATATTACATGCATCATAAAAAAAATATAAATGTGCAACGGCGGGCTTATCCCAATGAGGGATTTCTTCCAGCCAACCAAGCATCTGAGAAAACAAAACTCTTATTCTTGAGAATGACCACAATGACAAAGTAAATCTTCAAAATATTACTTCTTGCATAAAATCAATTTTGTAATTAATGACAAATTAATTCGAAGCCCTTAAATGCTAAATAGTTCCATAGGTAATTGGAACCCTATTAAGTTATTCCGAACTGGCTCTATCTAAAAACGTACAATGAGACAGTAAAAAAGGCTGCAATTTAGTCTGCATAATAGCGAATGATTCGCAGTATAAAGTATCTTTGCTGCTTTTTTTCTGCATTTGTATACTTTTCAGCGTGCAGTATGGCTGCTGTTTTGAAAAAGATAAGATTTTATTTTGAACTGAGCCAAATTTCTATTTTTATTTTTAAAAAAATATAAATTATTTTTTTAATATTATAAAAACATCATCTTAAATTGTCAAACGAACACATAAAGTATAGAAAAATACAGCGTCAAAAAGTTTATCGTGTTAGCCTCGAGAATACTTTTTTGCTAATACTGCGTTTTAGGTGCTAAAGTTAAAAACATGTGTTACTGGTACAGACAGCCGTCTCGAGTAGAGGCTTTAAAAGTAAACAAGTAATAATGAAGTTAAGTATAAATAAGAAGAAGAAATAGTTTTAAGAGTATTGAACTAAATATATATTAATTATTTATAAAGTAGCCGTGCGGTTCTCGGCAGAGTAGAATAGGACCACTTCAAGTCTTCCCGTGGATATTGTAGAAGGCGACTTAAGAAACACAAGCTAAACAAAGCTTATAAACATTAGAGAGTGTCTCAACCAGAACAACATCAGTGGTCTCCAACCAGCATCTAAATCTAAATGCTCTGTAACTTTGTGCATTTTTACAATATTGATAAACCTTTAAATAAGTGTCCATTATTATACAATCTAACCAATATACCAAACATAATAAATTTGATTCTACCTTGTTATCAGATTTCTTAGATTAACAGAACAAATTATTAAGATCAAACGAATAGACGGAAAGCAACACTGAAGCGAACTCCTGTGGACAAACAACTTTACCTGTTAAAATAACATTAATAAGCATAGTTGAGCAAATAAATCATAACTTTAGATTAGCCACCGACGTAGACGGAGAAATCCCTCTACGTCGGGTGCAAATTACCTCAAAATATTCGTCGGCAACAAATCATCTGGCTGAGATTTTTCAAAAATATAAAACCAATTGTTCGGGTCGTAAATAAAAATTGTTGCGCAAACACCTCAGCAGTTTTAATATTTTAATCCTCGGCGGTCGAGAACATAAATTTGGTTTGACTGGTTGGTTGGGGCGTCGATTCTCTACTACGAGTACAATAAAAAAAATTCAAGCGAACAGTAACAATTATTGCTATTCATACCTATTTTTGCTGTTAAGTGTTTTATTTATTAATATATAGCCATAATTTGTAATAATAGCCATAATTTGTAATAATAGCCATAATTTGTAATACTCGTAGGTACCTAAATTATTTTATAAACTGAAAGTGATACGTGTCACGATAGCACAATTGGTAGTGCACTCACGGCGTTTACGTGAAGGTTGTGGGTTCTAATCCCACTCGTGGCAGATTTTTTCATCACATATTTTCAATTTGGATAAATTTCCGAGCATTGTAATGCTATTGAAAATAATAATTATTTTATAAACGTTTACGTATCATATTTAAAGGAGATAGTAATAATCACATTGCTATTCCTACCGCCTTGTGGTTCTCGGCAGAGTAGATTAGGACTCCTTCAAGCCTTTCCTTGGATGTTGTAGAAGGCGGCTAAGGAAACACAAGCTAAACAAAGCTTATAACATCGAGGTATAATTCTCTAGAGATCTAACGCTCCTACATTCACCGCTTCGATTCTAATTCCATTTACGCATACAAACGAACAGTAATAACAACGAAACACTCGAACGCACACATAGACAAAGATGCATGCGATTGGTCGCGACAAGGTCACGCGTCGTCGTCGGTCGGGTGGGGCAGTTAACGCAACGAGCGGTGAGGAACAATGCGCGGATGGTACCTAATGCAGTACGCTACGCTAAAATAAATAACCTTGTTTACGTGTTACTTTTTTTTTAATAACTAATTTTCATGTCTGAATGGCTTCTACACTACTTCACGGCACATGACGGCATTTTTAATGAATTGATTATCGCATAAACACTACAATATTCTCAAAGGAAACTTTTTGCGACGCAACTGCACGACTCGAGTGTCACGGCGAACTGTCGCGCCGCGCTGTTCATATTTTAAGCCCCGCCCGCCGCGGTACATATCGCGTGGAATGATTTTCGGGATTACTTACGATTCTAGAGAATTATTGTTCGTAGGCTTATAAACATTAATGAGACCTTCCCAACTCGCCAAGCCAGCGTTGAGAGTGTAGGTTTTATTCCTCTGCCTGCTCTGGCTAATATATGGTGCTGGTAGTACAGAGAGACTAAAAAAGACCCGATGATAATGATGTTGCTACCGCACATAGTAAGCAAAAAGATCAAAGATAGGAAAAAGTATATTAAGAAATTAGGCTTTTCTAGGCACTTTTGCACGTAATTAATTTAAGTATACATTACGTGTAATGTTTATTATGACTAAGGTAAAGAACAAGTAATAAAAAAATAATCTGTATCGAGACTTTGAAACACAACACAAATTATTTTCAAGTTCAATTGACGCTGCATTTTCTAAGTTTCTTTTAAATATTTATTAACAAGGGCAAGTAAATTCCCTACAAACATTTGGTTGCTGTTAAAAAAACAGCTCTTAATTTTAAAAAATCATGCGAATGTAGACATTGAAGTCAATTTTAGGTACCTACCTCTTCTTACTCTCTATACATACATTCTCAACTTTACGAGTATTACGAGTACATTGACATAGAAAAATTGTTTCTTGACAAAAAAAAAGTTTTACTTTGGAAAGAGGGGTTATTACATTCTTTTTATCCTTCATAAAAGAATAGAGGGAAATGAAAAATATTATCGTATTCTACCAACCCCACGTAGAGTGGGATAAAACTGTACGTCATGAGAAATAAATAGATAAAAGTACAGATAAGTCAAATCACACTTATTGAGCTAGTCCCAAAGTAAGTTTAAACTTGTGTCATGTGATACTTCATCAACGTTACTATATTTTATAACAAAAAATATATAGATAAACACCCAAGAACGAGGAAAATTTAAAAAAGGCTATATTCCAACTTGCCCTGGCTAGGGAAACAAAGTGATGAGTATTAATTATAATGAAAGTTTGTGAAATTTGGTTGTTACCCAACTTGAAATTCACACAAAAGTAACAAAGTAATTAGATGCTTTGTATAACTGAATGGGTCCGTTTGATTTCTCATTATGTTGAGTGGGACCATGACGATCAGTAGCAGAATTGTTCGGTCAAACGGGCTGAATGTGGACTATTCGTCCGAGCGAATGCTTCGTCGCTGGCAATAAATCATCGACGTTTTGTCGACTTACTGGCTTGACCTCCGAATAATGCAAATTTTAAGTCGGAATTATTATTGCAAAGTCAGCTGGACGATTATTGAGACGAATGACTAGACATTTTATATAAAGAAATGTGAACTTATCACATGAAACGACGTTCAAGAAACGAGTAAAAGATCACAATATGTATTTATCATCCTAATATATTTAGAAATATTAATATATGTATTTATTGTATATATGCTTTATGAATATATATTTATTTATGTATTTATGTAAGTATATTTATGTATGTTTATGTAGGTATGTATCTTGTCTATTTATTTATTTAGTTTTGTATTGTAGGTACACGCCAATTACCTCTTTTTTTCCCATTTCCTCTCGCGGGTCTACTGGAAGAAATTTCTTTAGAAATAAGTAGCACCTAAGTACTATGTTTTCCTTATTTTTTTATGTGTATGTTTGTAAATTTCCATGTGTACTTGAATAAATAAAATAAATAAATAAATGAAAGATCTTTCTTTTAAAGCGGTAAATGGCATTAATTTTAATAATAAAAGAAAAATACCATACACGTTCCACTTTCCAAAATCTAATCTAACACACACTTAAAAATCTTTAGAGCTCGGTGGGACGGCGGGAGTACGCACTTGGATGAGTGACTATAAGTGCCATAAAAATGTCTCAAGTGCCTCCGTGCTGCGGAAGACACGGTAGGCCGTAGGTCCCAGCCGCCTTAATGCATAGCGACCGGACCGCCATGAAATTATTACGGCCGGTAAGCTATGCCTGACATAGCTTACCGGCCGTAATAGGTGCTTAGGTAGCATGAAATATATAACGTCCATGTTAGCCACTTAAAAAATTACACAATACTTACACAATTACCACACATGTAGGATCCGCCATTTTGTGATTATCAAAGATAAAAGATGACCTCCGTGGCGTAGTGGTTAGCACGCCAGTCCGCCATTACGGAGGTTCTGGGTTTGATCCCCAGCCTGAGCAAGTTCGAAAATGGCCCTTTTAAATTTTCCTAGGGTTTTGGGTGTTTATCTATACATGTATTTATTATGAAATATTGTATCGTTGAGTTAGTTTTCCTTAACACAAAACTTACTTTGGGGCTAGAACAATCAGTATGATTTGTTATATATATATTATAAAGATAAAATTACCAAATGCACTTTGTTGTTTTCACAGATCTGTATATGTATATTCGAGATCAAAGTGACTAACATGTATAACAAAGTAATATCACAAAATATTAAATATACAGAATGGCTTCATAAATATGCATAGTATGTACTTAAGTGTGAAAATTAATAGAAGTCGTCAATAAGCGACTTATATTCGAGTAATAAAACGCTTATTGACGACTTATATACAACGTTTTAATACATGGTTTTTATGTACCTACCTCGTAAAATTTGCCAGCGTTTGCCATGATAGTGCCCGCAGCTTTCGAAATTACTTTTTTGTCAAATAAAATATTCATTGCTCAGTTAATATACGAGTAAATAAAATACCAACAAAATATATACTTTAACCTTCAAGAATAAATACTATCTACGGGTATTAATGAAAACCACATTAAAATTGGTCAAGTAGTTTTTGAGTTATAAGCATACAGACAGGTTATACGAGGCGAGGGACTTTATTTTATAGTATCACAGAGTACTATATACTAGCGTCTCGTATATGGATAAGAATGTTCTGCTTATGAGCTCCTCGTAAGTGAAGACTAATTTATAGTCTTCTCTATCTATTTTTTTTTTACTTTGAGAAATGGAGAAATGGCCAACCCACACCAGTCACCCACGGGGATGGTAGACGCCATGCGGTAGTGTGGGGCTCGAACCCACTAAAAATTAATTGTGCCTCTAGTCATCTTTGCCATTCGCGGTTGCTAGGTAAACCCACCATTCTTCCAAACCCAAATGACCAAGTTATTTCTGTGTTCTCGACAATCTGTGGTAAGCGTTACAAGAGGAGCACTGTACGTAAAGTCAAAGCTCGGTGGCATGTATTTGCAGAGCGGCAGACATGCAAACATTTGAATTGAGATAGAAAACGGCTGTTTACAGACCCGTGGTGAACAAACTTAGCAATGTAATGTAATTTAATTAATACTACTTTATTTGGGTTTGGTATAATTTAAGAACTACGTTCTTGTCGGTGGAGTAGATTATTATACAGCTTTTATTTAATTTTAATTTTAATTAAACTACCGATACTTAAAAACGCCGAAAGAAATTCATTCGTTGAATGTCCCAGTCCCTACATGTGGTACTAACCGTCACACTAACGCCACGGCAGTTGGTAATTAGGACAATTGATGAGGACATATTCGTCACCTACATGCTACAAGGGCGTTTTTAGGGTTCCGTACCCAAAGGGTGCAAACGGGACCCTATTACTAAGACTCCGCTGTCTGTCCGTCCTTCCGTCTATTTGTCTGTCCGTCCATCCGTCTGTTTGTCTGTCCGTCTGTCACAGGGCTCTATCTCTTGAACCGTAATAGCTAGACACTTGAAATTTTCACTGTGGCCGCTATAACAACAAATACTGAAAATAAAAAAAGATAAAAATTAAAGGGGGTCGTCATACAAAAAACATGTTTTTTCAGTGTTTTTAACTAGATCTTTATAATGACATTAACTAGATTTTTAAAATTTTCACAGATTATGTATTACTATGGCCGCTATAACAACAAATACTAAAAATAAAAATAAGTTAAAAATTAAAGGGGGTCGTCATACAAAAATGTGTTTTTCCAGCGTTTTAAAACATTGTAAGGAGGTATGGAACCCTTCATGTACGAGTCTGACTTGCACTTGCGCGTTTATATAATATCCGTGTCAGTTCAAAAAAGTAATAAAATACAATGTTATCTCAATATACGTCATAATGCTTGCGAACGAGCGTACAAATGTAATTATTAACAAATTAAGAAATACTAGTATTCAAAAGGCGAAGCCGAGCTGGATAGTCTCCCCTGGAGGCATCCCTGGAGGTACACGGGTTTTGAGTAGATTTGTAGATTCGATAAATACAGCCAAGTCTGAGTCGAGCTCGCTTATGAAGAGTTTTTGTACCATCGTACAAGATTTACCTCTGGTGGTTCTGTGAGAACAGTAGACCTCGCGAGCTTTTATAGCTATGTAATACGACGCTTTCCCCTTTCCCTGGCTTAGCCATTTCAGTGAAATTCGTTCATTAACGCTACAACAAACTTCCTCCTGTTTTCCCCCTACACTCCCCCTATTGGATTTTTTTCACATCTTGTATAGAATGAAGTCCTTAGTGTGCTTTTCAACTTTAATTGAAATACGTCGATTAATAACTCTACAGCAAACTCCCCCCCTTTCCCTCCCTCCAGGAAAAACCCTGTAATCAAAAATTGCGATGTACTAGAAAATTAAAGTAAATCAAGGAACTTTTTTGCCAATTTTAATAAAAATCGGTTGAAATATGCGACCTGTAGGCGAGAACAGACAGACGGACAAGTGTTTTTTAGTCAATCCCTAAACTGAGACGCTTCACACGCTTTGTCTCAAAGTAAGTTTAAACTTGTGTTACAGTAAACTAACTCAACAATACTATATTTATAATAAAGGTATTATAGATTACCACTCAAGGCCCAGGACAATTCGAAAAAGGCCATTTTCCAACTTGCCCTGGCTGGGGTCGAAACCAAAACCTCCGGAGTGGCGGAGGTCATCTAACCCTTACCTAGCTGTAAATTTTTTTTTTCAACATTTTCCAAACAAGAGAGAATATAACCATTATTTACAAGCGTCTGTTCAGATCCATACGAAATATGAGGGGATGTTCGTAAAGGAATCAATGAGAACCTTCGCCGGAAGTGTGTCTATAGGGCAAACAGAGGGCGTTTCCGCTAGCTAATATCAAGGCTTGTTTGCCCTTCGGCCATTTATACGTACAAAACATGTAACGTACGAGTATTTTTAATGCAGGGATCGCGGTGGTCACATAGGTCAAAGATGATTTGAAATTATCAAACCATTTCCACTCGACAAGAAGAATGCATGTTGTATGTTATTCAAAGTATGATTGCCACAAAATGTGAAGGGGTGATATAGCTTGTCAATACATTTCCTTAGCCCGTTGTGATTCCCGGCAGAATAGGATGGGACACTCCAAGTCTTCCTGTGGATGTCGACTAAGTAAATACAAGCTAAACAAAGCTTATAAACATCAATGAGACCTCTCTAACCCGTTTGGCCAGCGTGGAAAGTGTAGGCCAAATCCTCTGACCGCTCTGGCTAATATATGGCTCTAGTAGTACAGAGGGTCATTATCCTGCAGTAGAGACTAAAAAAGACCTGAAACCTCTTTTAAAGACTAACAAGGCAGCAACAGACGTCCGATTTGGTCTGGTAAGTTATGTGGTTTTAACGAATTCATATGGATTTTTTTTTAAATTTTAGTATTTGTTGTTATGGCGGCCACAGTAATACATAACCGGTGAAAATTTCAGGTGTCTAGCTACTACGGTTCAAGAGATAGAGCCCTGTGACAGACGGACAGACAGCGGAGTCTCAGTAATAGGGTCCCGTTTGCACCCTTCGGGTACGGAACCCTAAAAAGCAGCTAGGCTTAGCTCGGACACGTAGAAAGAATGGCCTAAAACGTAAAGGAACTTCGGCCCACTGACCGTCAACCTGTTGTTCGCCCCAGGTACAGATGGGCCAATCCGTCGTGAAGTCCGCCTATTATACTTGTTACATTAAATGTATGTACAAATTTTGTATATGTGTATATAATAAAATATAAATAAATAAACAAGGTGAAAAATACCTGCCTCGGAGTCGACGACTGGCAGCAATGCTTACAGGACCGCAAACAGGCAGCTGCGCCACCGTAGTATTTATATACCTACTTGATTCGGAATCGAAGGAAAGGCATGAAAAACTTTGTTCCTGACGGGAGTTCCCCGACCACAAATATTGGTACCGATATTCGATATTAAACTAGCTCTGTTTTGAGCAAAAAAATCATTATTCTTATTCTAGAAGCGCAGTAATCAATAGTTTGAAAATACCTATCTTATTTTGTTTAGGAAAAACGAGATAATGTTGTTCTCGTAAACTAATCGAGACGTTTTTTCTGAAAATATTCTTGTTTTATTATTGTATTGATGAGATAATAACATACTTCTTATTCTTAGGGTGCTGATGTTAAGTACTTATATTTGATTGCTTCAGTAAAGGGCAACCTCAAAAGCTCTTTCGTTGGCTGCGACTTGGTCCTCCAAAGTTCAGGTACTTATTTGGGCACAGTATTCGATTTTATAGCTAACCACACGCCTACACTACGAGTATCTACTATTGGTGGCAGAGTTGATACTGTCTGAACAGCTAAATGGACTAATTTTCGAATATTACAGAATGTCAAACTTACTAATAAAGCACACTTAACTATACATTGTACATTTGTAAATGGTTTGAAACTCCAGTGCCAGAGCTATAGTGAAAGTGTTTTGAACGTTTCTTGGCTGATTCACACTTTTATTCAGAATATAATAAAATATAAAAAAAAAATATAATATATATAAAAAAATACAAACGTTGCTTAGTTTTAATTTTAGTTAAAATAATGTTTTGTGATCTTTTTCAAAACTTAACATTAAAAAAAACCAGTCAAGTTTGAATCGTACTCGTACATAAAGGGTTCCATACCTCCGTACAAGGTTTTAAAATGCTGAAAATAACACGTTTGTTGTCAGACGACTCCCTTTAATTTTTAACTATTTCGCTTTTTAGGTAGTATATTTGTTGTTATAGCGGCTGCAATTGTACATAACAGGTAAAACTTTCAAGTAAATAGCCATTACGGTTGAAGAAATAGAGCCTTGTGACAGACGAACGGATAGACAGCGGAGTGTCAGTAATAGAGTCCCGTTGACACCTTTTGGGTACGGAAGCCAGAACATATTTTTTAACTAAAAATAGAGAGGATGTATCTTTATTTGGATCTTAATAAGTTAAGTTGACAATTAACATTTTTGGTCATTGGTGAACTTAAAGGGTTTGAATTTATTGATGTTATTTCTATTATAATTTCACGGGAATCACATGTGTTTGCATAAGTGTTTAAGTTTTTAACCCCTGACAAAAATGAGGGATGTTATAAGTTTGACGTTAATGTCTGTCTGTCTGTCTTTCCGTAGCGCTCGAACGGATGGACCGATTTCAATCCGGTTTTTTTTTTACATGTAAGCAAGTTCTCTTGCGGTAGTTCTAGCTATGTTTGATGAAAATCGGTTTAGCCGTTTAAAAGTAATTGGGGGTTAACACTTGGAAGTATCAAAGTATCGGTTGTTCCGCTACTCATCACTAGATGGCATTCTTGACGGTCGGGGTTTTTTTACTTGCATAGCAAATAAACTTGTTTGGATATAATCCCAGACACCGATAAACAACTAAAAATTTGTGTTTTCGTCAAATCAAACCAGAAACACGGGTAGCCAAGAAAGCTCTTCTAATTTTAATTAAACGGCCTTCCTGTCTGTTCAATTCCGAGCTCTATTCGCTTTTACGTTTCAACCTTCATTTGTTGCTGGGAATTTAAATATTTTACACTTGAAAGGAGCCGTTTCGATCGTTACCTTAGGCGTTTTAATGGTCTAGCGCTACCTCCGCGCCATTACTCGACTTCAATTAGATGATATCAGACATTTATAGTTCTTTATGCATTGAAGGAGTCAGATTATGCTTTCCAGTGTCAGATAATGCCATTTAATGGCCGTCCGATCATTATACCAGTTTCACGGTGTAATGAAATGCTCAGGTTTTACGAGGACAGTAAAAAACGTTTTTAATGAACATTTCAGGTTTTTTAGGTTGTAAATGATGACAAGGTGGCTTTGTTATGAGGCGCCCGTGATTTAGTTTTTCGAGCATCATCAAATGTTTTGATAAACATTAGAACATCACGCATACCCGAGTGGTTCCGGGTCAGAATAGGACTCCATCTTTTCCTGTGGATGTCGTAAGAAGCGGCTAAAGGGAATATAACACTCAAAGCTCGTGCTACAAAAGCATTCCCAAGGAGGGTTGACGTCAGGCAGGTGGCCTGTCGTAAAACGATAGACAAATCGTTTAAATTGTTCCGGCTATTTCTTCTTCAATTCGCTAGATTTTAATAATCCTTGGGTGACCATTGATATGCATATTATATTTGAAAAAGAAAAGCAGGAAAGCTCTGAAGCAGCATGGCTGAGGATGCAACAGGAAAAGCGTTCAATTAAAGAATAAGAAGTGAACATCACGCTAAAAGTGAACCTCAGGTCTTGCGGTCCTGGGCTTTGTCTGCTTAGAGCCACAAAACCCAAAATGCTCTGCTCTCTTCATTAGGGATAAAGACGTGATACTGTGTGTGTTTGACAAACAATAATGAAAATGAATGAACTTAATGGAAAAGTCTTAATGAATTTCCAATATTCAACTGAATCGGAAAACTGAACTAATTAAGTGAAACCTGATGCAAACGCTTAAAAGGTTTTCTTTAGGTAAAGCAACAAAACCCAAAATGCTCTTACGTGATAGTGTGTGTGTGTGTTTGACGAACAATAATGAAAATAAATGAACTTAAAGGAAAAGTCTTAATGAATTTCAAATATTCAACTGAATTGTAAAACTGAACTAATTAAGTGAAACCTGATGCAAACGCTTAAAAGGTTTTCTTTAGGCAAAGCAACAAAACCCAAAATGCTCTGCTTTATTTGTTAGGGATAGATAGTTACGTGATAGTGTGTGTGTGTGTGTTTGACGAACAATAATAAAAATAAATGAACTTAAAGGAAAAGTCTTAATGAATTTCCAATATTCAACTGAATTGTAAAACTGAACTAATTAAGTGAAACCTGATGCAAACGCTTAAAAGGTTTTCTTTAGGCAAAGCAACAAAACCCAAAATGCTCTGCTTTATTTGTTAGGGATAGATACGTGATAGTGTTTGTGTTTGACGAATAATAATGAAAATTAATCCAGGTACGTAAAAGCAAAATCTTGATTTTCCATATTCAACTGAATTGGAAAACTGAACTACTCGTAATTAAGGCCGTACCAAAATTTTCCGGGGTCCAGTGCTGCCCCCATTTTAAATAAATCATTTCAAAGAAAACGGAGACATCATTTAAAATTTTGCATTAACCAAGTTCTAGATAACCCTTCAAAGTATTTTATGAACTACTGTTTACAGTTTATAATGAGAACGTTAAGCTTTACTACGCACATTAGCCAAAAGTGGCCGTTTTTCGCAATTGTGCGTAGTAAAGCTTAACGTTCTCACTTTAAATTGTAAACAGTAGTTCATAGAATACTTTGAAGGGTTATCTAGGACTTGGTAGTTGCAAAATTTTAAATGATGTCTCCGTTTTCTTTGAAATGATTTATTTTAAATGGGGGCAGCACTGGACCCCAGAAAATTCAGGTACGGCCTTAAGTTAAACCTAATGCAAACGCTTGAAAGGTTTTCTACAGTGGAGGCAACGTGCTTATTGCATTCTTGGTATAGCAGGCGTCTGTGGGCTATTTGTAGTACTTACTTTAAGAGGCTTATTTACTAGGCAAATTAAAAAAAAACCCCGACTGTCAAGAACACCATCTAGTGAATGTGAACCGGAACTATTGATACGACTTGATACGGACATCAAGTCGCGCTACATGCGCGCTACGGATATCGCTATCTATATCTCCTTAGTCTAAGCGCATTCTCGGTTGCAACCTCAGCTGTGCTGCTTCAAAACCCGGGGTGTGCTTTCCGCTTTTTCTTTTCTAAATATAAATGCATGTCAATGGTCACCCAAGGATGCCAAAGACCTTGTAAAATGAAGAAGAAATAGCCGGAACACTTTCAATGATTTGGCTATAGTTTTACAACCGGCCGCCTGCCTGATGTCAACCCTCTTTGGGAATGTATTTGTGCGGAAGGTTTTACAAACGGCCGCCGCCCGACTTTAACCCTCCTTGGAGTCGCCTTTTACGACATCTACAGGAAGAGATGGAGTGGTCCTATTCTAACCCGGAACCACACGGGTAAGGATATCGCTATCTATATATTTGCTAATATGTAGCCTTGATTTTCAAGCATTTATCCTCACTAACTTTTAAACGGCTGGACTGATTTTCATCAAACATAGCTAAGAACCACTGCAAGGAACTTAGGTACGTATGTACGTAATCTAAAAACAACGCATCGAAATCAGTTCATCCGTTCGAGCGCTACGATACCACAGACAGACAGACAGACAGACAAATGATATGATCTGTCTGATTATCTGATCTGTCTTACTGGTCTAAGCAGATTGAGCCCAGGCCCGCAAGACCCAAGTCCTTTTAGCGTGATGGTGGACGAGATGAAAAAGGAATCTAAATGTAAATTTTGAGATATTACGGCCCAAAGCTCTGTTTACCTCGTCAGGGACAAAGACGTGATACTGCATCTTTATATCCACATCATGCCGTCGTCCAAAACGCAAAATTGATTTGCCATTTCCACTTCAGCCCGTGACTTGCAGCCTCAGGACAAATCAATCACTGATCCGGTGTCCCGATCATTTACTTATTCAGATTTCACGCCGCGCCCCGACCGGCGAGCTTTATGGCTGTCGTCACATTTGTGTTGACACCCTGGAATATGTAAGCATTCTACGGCTTTGTATAGTTACTACAGTAATCATAATTGGTATTTTACGAGGTTTTATTTAGTTTCACCTGTCCCGTTGTCTAAGTGTCCGTAATCAGATCTTGAAAACTAAATTAGACCTGCTTCCCATTATTCGATTGAGCTGAAATTTCACATATTATGTAAATTGGGTGATAATGAAATATTATTGTGCCAATGATCTAATATCATGATGAAGACGGAAAGTGGCCACGTCATCTGTGTGACAAAACAACAAAACCCCACTGAGTTTGGGCTCAATTGATTTAAGTGCTTGTTATTAAAAAATATTTTTTAAATAGTTTCATGTGTTTACACAACCTTGTATAATTATGTAGATATATAGTACGTATTTCATCACAGGTATTTTAAGAATTAATAGTCATTACGGACTGAAATGATTGTAAAACTATACGCACCAAATAAATAAAAAAACACGTATGTCGAATTAAAAACCTGCTCCTTGTATGTCTGAAGTCAGCATCGAGAAGTGACGTCCAATTTCGCGGTCATGTAAATGACAAGGCTAAGTTGGCTTCTAAATAAAAAGCGGCTAATTGCGAGTCAGACTCGCCCATGAAGGGTTCCGTAGCAGCAAGTAACATAATATAAAAGTTCTAAAGGTAAATTGCGGTTTACGATTTATGACGTATTAAAAAATAACTATCTATGATACCGAGACCGCTATAGTTTTAATTGAAAGTACATACTTTGAGGTATACGAGTATACCCCATTTTTTTTTTCAGAATTATTTTAGTAACTAGCTTTTGCCCGCGGCTTCGCTCGCTCCTTTCTTAGCGGATGCCTACGTCATAACATCTACCTGCATGCCAAATTTCAGCCCGATCCGTCCAGTGGTTTGGGCTGTGCGTTGATAGATCACTATGTCAGTCAGTCAGTCAGTCTCCTTTGAGTTATATATATTTAGATATTTCAAAAGTTACGGTGGGGGGACACCTCAAATTTTAACTTTGTATTAGATTATCTCAAGACTGGGAGGTTTGATCTACATAGTTTCAAAGCAGTTTTTGTTGCATTTTAAAAGACCATTTCAACGATACCCGACACGTAGGGGTTAGTCCAATTTGATTTTTTAAAATAACTTTTCGTTGTATGGGGGGCTGAAAAAAAAAACATTTTTTCATAATTTTAAAAAACAACTTTTGGAACTTCAATATCTATCTCTCCACCAATTTTCGTTACAATCGGTCCAGTAGCGGCGGAGTACGAGCCCGGACGGACAGACAGACGGGCATGACGAAACTATAAGGGTTCCTTGTGGACTACGGAACCCTAAAAACTAGGTATCCTCGGTAGAGCAAGGCGATATTTCACATCGGCACATCGCCTTCAGCTGTATAAGGCACAAGTTAGGCCGCATATGGAATATTGTTCCCATCTCTGGGCCGGGGCACCTAAATACCAACTTCTTCCTTTTGACCGTATTCAAAATCGCGCAACTCGTATAATCGACGATGAGACTCTCGTCAGCCGTCTCGATCCTCTGGCTCTACGTAGGGATGTTGCATCCTTGTGCATTTTTTTATCGCATTGATCATGGGGAATGCTCTGAAGAATTGTTCGAAAATGCAAAATTTCACCACTACACCACCCGCCTGAAATTAAAATTTCATATACACCACCTGGATAGTTGGCAATCATCTACCGTACGTTTTAAAAGGAACTTTCTGCCACGTACGATCGAACTGTGGAATCAACTTCCTGCAGCGGTGTACCCGAACCGATACGACATTGAAACCTTCAAAAAACCAGTCTATAGTTTCCTGAAAGGCCGGTAACTCTCTTGTTACAACCCTGGTGTTGCATTTGTCCATGGGCAGTGGTGATCACTTACTATCAGGTGACCTGCTTGTTCGTTTGCCGCCCTATAACATAAAAAAAAAATACATCCGTGTCGGAGTACCTCGACTATAAATTAAAAACTATAAAAGCAACTAATAAAAATATATACATAAATAAATAAGCAATAATTATAAAAAAATAAATTAATAACATCCTTAAAATTCTAATAAATACAAAAGTAATTATGATTAACTGTGACAAGATTCCTTCTTTGCTTGCAATGCCCAACAGGGTCCTTAAATGAGTGTACACCATACAAAACTGTCAATCTACATGTAATTTGATGAGGAATTAAGTTTTGAGTTCTAAGCACATGTGCATTGATTGTTTCAATAGACACAAATAGAGCCAACTTCCGGCAGATGTTCACAATGGATGTAACACAGCATCACACGCTCCAATTACGGTATGCATAGCCTGCGCCCTATTTATGATTAGGCTGTGATTGCCCGGCGTACCGCATACCAATGAGTTCATTCCATATTTACTCCATATTCCATATTTACCATCCATCATCTCGAAATGTGTACTCATCGGAAGTCACCTCCAACATAATTACTGAAGAGTTTCAGGAGTTTCAGAAAAGATACTTGCGAAATTCCTTCGAGTTTATTAAATGACTCGCAATTTTCATAAATGCACTAATATTTTACAGCCTTTGAGCATTTTAGCAGTAAAGACCACTGCGACTGCTGGGACACTTCGAGGGCGTTTAGTGTTTTATATGCCAAAGGGATTTATGTTATTACCGTCCATATTTCTGCGGACTGAAGCCGCTGAGAGGTCACGAAATCTTGCTGAAAGGGTGTCTCTTTCGGGCGTATTGCGTTATCTTGCTCTCTCTCATCTGGTTGCTTAAAAGCGATGAATATTATGCCGGCGATATTCGAAGCACGTAGGAGGGAGCGCAGCGTGCGCGGCGCTCATGAACTCTGATCCCTAGCCGGAGGAGATATAACGTTAACAATGAAAAAAATTCGCCCGCGAGCGAAGGTAGAAGAGTTGTGATGACAACTTCCCCCAAACTTCGTAATCAGACGTAACAAATTTATGTCATGTGCGTGCGAACAAGTTTTCGTTTCGCGTTTCACGCAGAAATTATTTAGCGCGAGCGCGATGTTTAATAAAAGTTGTTTTTGAAGCTTGAGGGTTAATTGACGGTTGGGATTCGGGACTCGGGTAGGTATGCAATATTATTTTTGTCTAATTTAATTACGTGTAAGCACGTGGAATGGCCCATCGGAGATCCAAGCCACGCTAATGAGAGTTTATTGCAGGCTCTTGTTACCTTGTTATAATGAATGGTGTAGTATTTAAAAGAAAAAAGAAAACATTTTTAATATTAATAAAATTGACTTTATTCCACAGATTTTATAATTAATTTATTAAATAAGTATTTGATTATAATTTTGATCTAACAACTACTTGTACCGTAAAGCAAACGTGGCGTAATCTGAAAGTCAAATTCTATATTTTTTTATTTATATTAATATCTTTATATATAAGTACAAGCTGACTTTTAAACCACCAGCCAAATTTTTAGAGCAAGTTCAGTCCATGATACTGAACTAATTTCTATAAAAATTTTTATTAAAAATCGATGAAAATTTTTCGTCTTCCCATAGAAAATCCGTTTGACTGAGCGCTGATTTGTATGAAAAGGCGAATTTTTATTTTAGTTTTTCGTTAATTGTTTTTATGGAAAGTAGTTCAGTATCATGGACTTAACTTGCTCCAAAAATTTGGCTGGTGGTTTAAAAGTCAGCCTGTATATATATTATTATCAATTATTTTTATATATATTATCAAAGAGACCTCTCCAACCCGTCTAGCCAGCGTCGAGAGTGTAGGCCAAATCGTCTGACTGCTCTAGCTAATATATGGTTCTAGTAGTAGTAGGAGAATGAAAAAGACCTGATGATGATGATTATTCATATTAAAAAGTAAAAACAAACTGAAACTATAAGATTTTTTTATTCGCTCAAAAATAAGTAAGTTATAATAACGATACCTTGCGGCTCAAAGGGTGTAATCGCTAAAATACGACTTTTCAGGAAAGCCAAAAAACTAGAATTAAAATTTTGTATTTGTCACAACTCGGTTGTTATTTATCCTATAAACATGATTCTTACACTAAAAGCCGTTAATTTTCGTTGTTCATAATATCCAAACACAACGTTTTAAGAAATATTTATAGTTTAAAATTTAGCTGGTGAATACGCCTCACAAAATTAAACTTGTATATATTTTACGCCCCATAAAATGACTGCTGCGTTAGTAAGTATTCACCACTTTCAAAATTGAATTTGTAGTTTTTAACGTTTTTTTCATTTTATTCCATTTTTTGCGTTTATATTACAATACTTACAACAATTTTTAGTAGAATAGGTCAATTTGGCATCCCTTAGTCTATCAAAGTCTTGTATTCTATACTAAGATATATAACGTCTAACAAAATATACTGAAACTATTTTAAGGGTGGATTCAGTCCATGATACTGAACAACTTTCCCCAAGGAACATATATCGAAATATGAAAAATAATTTTTGGCCTCCCATACAAGTTGACCGATCAGCTGATCCGAGTCTGTACGGAGAGTCAAAAAATATTTTTTATATTTCGATATATGTTCCTTGGGAAAAGTTGATCAGTATCATGGACTGAATCCACCCTTAAAATAGTTTCAGCATATTTTGTTAGACCCTGTATAACTAGAGAAGAAATTACGAATTAGTTATTGACCAATGCTAGAAATATATTGTTTCTATGTTACTTAATCATTACATCGATATCAAAACAAAAATATAATTGAAAACATTAATTTATACCTTACATCATACGCATATACGCCCTACAATTCTATTTAATTGTGTCGTTTACGCCCAACATTTTGATGATGCCAAATAAAGATTGCTATTATGCCCAAAAATACAAGAAAATCTCCATTAAAAGCTCTGGGTCGTATTCACCATTGTTTTCAGAATTTGAGAACTTTAAATATTCAGTTCGATAGCGGAGCAAAAACTGAATAAGATGTCATTCAAAACTTATTTTGGCCAAAATGGTGGTTACGCCCTTTGAGCCGCAAGGTATCGATAAAATCTGGTGGAAAGGGAAACTGTCAAATAACAGAAAAATAATTCATGCACATTTAGAAATATGTCGTCACTGCCATAAAGTTTCGTTCGTGCGTGTGTAAGAGAAAACGAGATATCCCCACCACGCTCCCACTTCTTTATACTAATATTTTTTGGCTATTTTCAGAAAAAAGATTTCTTCTTAGTGCTATGTGTTATAGAAAATAGCGTACAAAATCAAACACAGTCAAGTACCCAATTTCGAACCTAATTTTTGCAGGTAATTTTATGGTATAGGTATGGTCGGTCATACAGCTACCCAAAACCGGCCATCACTCGACTCATTTCTTATGTCCGAGTAAAGAATCCTTGTTTTATAAATTAATTTATACATCTTTATCGCTGCCGAGGGGTAATATCTTAGTAGGAGTACATAGTTTGTATTTTTTTTCTTTAATTTATAAAAGAAAATATTTAGCTTTAATTTAATTTAAATGTTATTTGATCATTAATAAATAATGATATAATGATATAATGATAATAATTATAATATTATAAAGAGGAAAGATTTGTACCTATTTTTGTATGTTTGTATGTTTGTAATGAATAGGCTCAAAAAGTACTGGGCCGATTTAAAAAATTCTTTCACCGTTGGAAAGCTACACTATTCCCGAGTGACATAGGCTATGTGTGTACCACGGGCGAAGCCGGGGTAGACTGCTAGTAATAAATAATGATATTCATTTATAATATTTAATAAAACTTTTTCCTTACTTTCAAAAAGCAAAAGCTTTTAGCTAGTAGTGTCAAAATAGTTTTCAGTCATATTATTTTTGAAATGTTAGGTACATTTCAAAAATAATATGACTGAAAACTCAAAAAACTTTGTCCTGGTCTCTATTTTTTAAAAGAATTTGGTCGGTATGAAACATGCCAAACCTTATTTGCTTAGAAATGCCAGTATCGCAAAAATGCAAAACCGCCTTTTCCACCGTAAAAAGTTTTGAGATCACAACCACAAGTAAAACCAAGTCAAGCTGCTTTAAAACATCTGATATAGTCGTCATCATCAAAGTTTAAGAGCGACGCTCGGTAGAGTTTCTTCCATTCTTTTCTATCTTCCGCCAACCTCTTGACATCTTGATACGACACTGCTATCACCTTTTCCTTGACTTGCTTCATATAGCTGTGCCTTGGCTTTCCTCTTCCCCTCCTTTCTTCTATTTTGCCTTCTGTTATAGAAGGAAAAATCTATTATAATTCGCATAAAATTATCATGCCGTATCAAGTGTCCCAACATATAGCCACGCCTATTTCCGATTACCTCGAGTATGTGCCTCTTTTCACCTATTCTATTTAAGACCTCTTCGTTTGTTACTTTATTCTTCCAATGAATCCTTTCTAACCTTCTCCAGCACCACATCTCAAATGCTTCCAATCTTTTCGTTTCTTCGTTAGTGTCGACGTTTCACAGCCGTATAGAGCAATGCTCAAGATGTACACCTTAATTATTTTTATATTCTGATATAGTCATTTTGCCCTAATTTTTTTTGCACGTCATACTGAAGTAAAGTTAGTTTGAAACGTGTTTGACACAAAATAGCGGCGGTTGGATTCCATTCTTATAGTAATTGTTCTTAAACATTTTTTTTCCTTTTTGTTTTATGAATCTTATTTGTACGCCATCAAATTTCATAAGTACCTACCTCATATTTTTTCAAATAACATTAACAAAATATGTATTGCCACAGAAGAAAATTAGCAATTTAAATTTTGATACTGAAACGTACGTGTTTAGCTTGCTTTGTCAAGGAAACAAGACAAACATTTCCGTCGGGTGAGAATCTCGAAATCGCCAAACACCGAGAAAACTCATGCAAAACAAAGTTCCGATGCAGAAGTCTTTAGAATGTCATTCTGCTTAGTTTTCGTATTTCTTAATACAACCTAATGCTTGGACGCAGTTGTGGGGCGTCAGCGACTTCTCTCCATTCACAATTCCAGGAAACAATTTCTAAGAAGACTTAGTGCCTAAGATTTAAGATTTAATGTTCATGGAATGCCGAGAAAAAAAAACGTACGTCCTTTTTTGCCCCTACATTCGTTACTGTTGTGGCAGGCACGTCTAATGTTGCTAATTCGAGAGGCAGTTTAAATTTTATGTAACGTAATATTTAATTGAATTCATAAATAATAAATAGGTAATTAATGTTATTTATTTGATATATTTTTAACGAATTTGGAATATAATTTGGACTTTGAAGCTTGTCAACGAACTGCTTTACTTACACAGGATAGTTTTTTCACTAGCCAAATTTTTACAGTAAAAAGGTATTTTTCTACGCAAGTGTGTTAAAAAATGTCGTACGATATACATGCGTATATTGGTTACACACTTGGTTATATTATGCCCGCGCCTTCGGCTCGGTCTGAGATTCCGCCTCATGTGCTAACCAACCACCATAACGCACTTATATCATAATGTACTATAATAACACAGACTGTTACTGTAAAAATATACTTACTTCGATTCAGAGCAAAGGTCATACACCCTAGTTAGATAAACAAAGAGAAAATCATAATCGCTATCTCTTTTGATTTGCAGCATAACCAACACTGAGCAGGGATGAAAGAAACTGCACTTTTAGCGAATACGTGAAGTCAATTTGCGAGCAAAGTTCTGCGTCGATTTGGCACTAAGGCAGACTTCTTTACGGGCTAAACATAGTAGTTAGTGTTTGTTTGCGAAGTCGCCAGACTTTTTTCTTTAACTTTGTTTTATTAGGGATAACAAATAGTTTTACACTATGTTACAACAAATATTTTTTTTTATTATTTTATTTGATTTATTTCATATAATAATTTAATATTTTAACTAATTGAGAAAGTACTTTAATTTACTGAAAAGAACCATTAGTGGTAACACTTTTCGTGACATTCGTGACGTAGTCTTGGGCTATCGCGGGAAGAGATTGCTATGGGGTAACGCTGCAGACATAAATACCATATTTGTACTTCAAAAACGCGCTATTGGATCTATACATAAGTTAGGTGCAAGAGAGTCTCTTAGAAAATTATAAAATGTGTTAATGAACTTACGCAAAACCTCTCAGATGGAACTTCAGCCCATGAAACAGAACAACTTTTATTAAATAATGAAATAAGAAATGGTGAAAAAATACCACGTGAGCAGGACTTGAACCCATTTTTTCACCATTTTTTATTTCATTATTTAATTTGAGTACTTTAGTACTGCATCTTGAATGCCTAAAAACCCTTTAAAAATAGAACAACTTTTGTTCAACAACTTTCACGAAACCCAAAAAAAAATTTTAATTTCCATACAAACGGATCAGCTGATCGAGTCCATTTGTATGAAAATCCGAATTTTATTTTCGGCATTTTGGGAATGTCGTAGAACAAAAGTTGTTCAGTTTCATGGGCTGAGGTACCATCTGAGAGGTTTTGCGTTAGTTCATTAACATGTTGTATAGACATAAATATTTTGACCTCCTTTCACAATTCATATATGCGAAAATTATGTACGTGCATCAGAATCTACATTAACATAAGAAAAATAGTGATATTCATAGTTTTCACACTAGAATTAAAAATAAATTTGCTACCTTTTGACCGTATTCAAAATCGCGCAACTCGTATAATCGATGATGAGACTCTCGTCAGCCGTCTCGATCCTCTGGCTCTACGTAGGGATGTTGCATCCTTGTGCATTTTTTATCGCATTTATCATGGGGAATGTTCTGAAGAATTGTTCGACCTAATACCTGCTGCAAAATTTCACCACTACACCACCCGCCTGAAATTAAAATACCATCCACAACACCTGGATAGTTGGCAATCAACCACCGTACGTTTTAAAAGGAACTTCCTGCCACGAACGACCGAACTGTGGAATTAACTTCCTGCAGCGGTGTTCCCGAACCGATACGACATTGAAACCTTCAAAATACGAGTCTATATCTTCCTGAAAGGCCGGTAACGCTCTTGTTACACCCCTGGTGTTGCAGTTGTCCATGGACAGTGGTGATCACTTACCATCAGGTGACCCGCTTGTTCGTTTGCCGCCCTATAACATAAAAAAAAAAAAATACCTCAGCTTTTCGGTTAGGGAAAACAAAAACATCTTTTATTGGCCTCGAAGTCAGACACTCACATTTTGCTACTGCGGATTGTAGAAAAAAGCTTATCATTCGTCTGTTCACTCTAATCTACAGCTATAAAAAAGATATCTATAATATGAAACATAAAAAATAAACAACGTATTCCAAGTAGGTACATAAACATTCGCGACATTGGTAACCTCGTAACGTCATGCCATCTGTCTTCGTTACGAATCCTCGAGGTTCGATCCCCACTTATGGCGAAAATCAATTTGCCAACCCACGTAACGTACTTCAACTCGAGTCTTGAAAGTTTCCAAAGGTGTGTGCGTAGTAAAATGAGAAGGGACTTGATATGTATGGATATTTGTATAATTCTTATATTTTTCTTCTATAATAATTATTTTAGTCTGCCCAAAGAGGGTTGACGTCAGGCAGGCGGCCGGTCGTAAAACTATAGCCTAATCTAAATGATTTCTTTGACTGTTCCAGGCCAAACACACTGGCCTCCAAGGAGGCCAGTGTGTTTGGCCTCCTTGAGTGACCATTGAAATGCATGTTACAAGTATATTTGGAGAAGAAAAAGCGGGACAGCGCAGCCCGGGTTCCGAAGCAGCACAGCTGAGGATGTAACCGAGAATGCACTTAGATGAAGTTGAAGAAGATTTGCATATTTTTTATGAGATAAAAATGAATGTGGGATTAAGAATGAGATAAACCACGGAACTATATAATAGAAATAAGTAAGTAAACGTCTGTTTTTTTAAAGCGATTTTTTGAAGCGAAGAACCAACCTTCCAAAAAAGAATCTATGAAGATCATATCTTCTTCAAAAATCCAGTTATTTTGAGTCTATTTACAGACTCAAAATAACTGGATTTTTGAAGAAGATATGAAAAAATCTTTATTTGAATTTTACTCGTGGCGACATTTTTCATCACATCTTTTTAATTAAGATATTATTCCGAGCATTGTAATGCTGTATAAACCAAATATTATTTTTAATAGAATTACAATGCTCGGAAATTTATCCAAATTGAAAATATGTGATGAAAAAACCGCCACGAGTAGGATTCGAACCCACGACCCTCACGTTAACGCCGTGAGTACACTACCAATTGTGATATCATGACTTCGTATCATCCCGACGAATTTTCTCATCACATAGTACTGTATAAACCAATAATTGACGTCTAGTAAATTTATAAAACTGCCGCAATAAACCGGTAATCCTTATATGGCACGTAACGACAGGGTAAGATCTACAAAGAACAGTATCCAGCGCGTTGCAAATGAGACACGTACCACGTAATACGCCTATGAATATTAATTATGACTTTATACTTACTAAGCGAAAACACCTCCTTACACAGGATTATGATATTTTTGATACCTATATATACAACACTCTAACATATATTTATTGTGTCGGGCCCAATTCAAACGACAAACATTTAATACAATTTTATTTTATTATTCTGAAAGGAACAGGTGAACGTCGTGTCGTACAGCGAAGTAAAACAGCTAGTAGATGAGAGAGACAAATCGAAGAGAGTTCATACTCCACCGACAAGAGCATAGCTCTTAAATATAGATAGATTCTGATAGTAATTTTGGTGAATTTACTCTTGGGTTAACTTTGTGTACGTTTATCTTACGTGCCAGAAAGAAGTGGCAACTTTTCTTCAAAATAACTTTATGACTGAAATACTAGCCCATCAGTTAGATTATTAAAAAAGCGGCCAAGTGCGAATCGGACTCGCCCATGAAGGGTTCCGTAGCAGCAATTAACATAATATAAAAGTTCTAAAGGTAAATTGCGGTTTACGAATTATGACGTATTAAAAAAAAATACTTACTAGTTCTCGTTCAAACCCATTTTCCGTGGAAGTTTGCATGGTTAATGTACATCATATATTTTTTTAGTTTTATCCTTCTCTTATTTTAGAAATTACAGGGGGGGGACACATTTTACCACTTTGGAAGTGTCTCTCACGCAAACTATTCAGTTAAGAAAAAAATTATATTAGAAACCTCAATATCATCTTTGAAGACCTAACCATAGATACCCCACACGTATGGGTTTGATGAAAAAAAAAATTTTGAGTTTCAGTTCTAAGTATGGGGAACCCCTAAAATTTATTGTTTTTTTTTACTATTTTTGTGTGAAAATCTTAATTCGGTTCACAGAATACATCTACTTACCAAGTTTCAACAGTATAGTTCTAATAATTTCGAAAAAAGTGGCGGTGACATACGGACGGACAGACAGACAGACATGACGAATCCATAAGGGTTCCGTTTCTTACCAGTTGGCTACGGAACCCTAAAAATGTTGTACACGTATTTTTTCTTTTCTCTGAGAAACAAAAATTGACAATAGAGAAACAGCGCATTTAAATTTCACATGACGTTTCACATGACGTCACGGCTAAGTACGATTTTTACAGAGAGGTAAAGTCACAAGTTCCTACTCTGGAACTTACATGCTTTGTATCTTTGTGAATTTCTACTTTTTTGATAAACTGAAAAATATGGGTTCAATATTTTTGGATAGTCTACAAGAAGGACTGTATAATAATACATTTTTGACTCTGTCGTCACCTCAAGGAAATGAAGTTTCGATTTGACTTTAGTGACAGAAAAACAAACTTACCTATTAAATGTAGTTGTACTTAACTTGAACATAACTGTTCTGACTCAAAGGCATTAACATGATAAAACGCGTTTACTACATTTTAGGGTTCCGTACCCAAAGGGTGCAAACAGGACCCTATTACTGAGACTCCGCTGTCTGTCCGTCTGTCAGTCCGTTAAAAATTGAAGGGGGTCGTCATACAAGAAACGTGTTTTTTCAGCGTTTTTAAGTCGATCTTTATAATGGCAATGACTAGATACTTGAAATTTTCACAAATTATGTAAAACTATGACCGCTATAAAAAAAATACTAAAAATAAAAAATAGTTAAAAATTAAAGGGGGTCGTCATACAAGAAACGTGTTTTCTCAGCGTTTTTAAGTCGATCTTTATAATGGCAATGACTAGATACTTGAAATTTTCACAAATTATGTAAAACAATGACCGCTATAACAAAAAATACTGAAAATAAAAAATAGGTAAAAATTAAAGGGGGTCGTCATACAAGAAACGTGTTTTCTCAGCGTTTTTAAGTCGATCTTTATAATGGCAATGACTAGATACTTGAAATTTTCACAAATTATGTAAAACAATGACCGCTATAACAAAAAATACTGAAAATAAGAAAAAGATAAAAATTTAAGGGAGTCGTCATACAAGAAACTTGTTTCTTCAGCGTTTTAAAACTTTGTACCCTTCATGTACGAGTCCGACTCGCACTTGCCCGTTTATTGACCCTGTCGTCACCTCAAGGAAATGAAGTTTTGATTTGACTTTATTGACGGAAAAACAAACTTACCTAAGTATGTAGTTGAACAAAACTGTTCTGACTCAAAGGCATTAACATGATAAAACGCGTTTACTACATTTTTAAAGGTAGTTACTCTAGAGAAGTAAGTATATTTCTCAACAATCTTTACTTACTGCTTAACCGATTCCTCAGAAAAAGACAAATCACAGACATAAAAAACAATAATGTCACATTTGTCAAAAGAAGAAAAAAATAGTGATAAAACAACACCAAACTCCATAGTACTGACGAGATTAGCCGAGCAGGGAGATAAAATTACGAAGTTACTCTTTGTAAGTTTATCTATTTTGGAAAGTTAGCGAAAAATATTATAAAGTATTTTGGAGGGTTCATAAGACCCGAAGTATACATGGATAAACATTAAACTAGATATGTTATACACTGAATTTCACTAAAAGAATTTCACGATTTGTAAATAAGAAAATTTAAATTTCTGATAATGTACAAACATTCTCTGGTGGCTCTGGCGAAGTTTGGCTCAAGCAGTACAGAGAGGGTCGCGCTCCTGACCGGATGATGATGATGATACTGATACAAACTTTAGGACATGAGTGTCGTAAGTCCTCCTTGTATTATTAGATAAATCATGACACTATATTTTATTAAAGAACACTCACTTATTGCAGGTACAGGAATCATTATCCTAAGTGCTACTCGAGATATCTTTAAGTTACCTATTTCTTATAGTAAATCTGTCTTTTTAGGCCGCTATTACTTTAAAACTCCAAAAAAGGCACTAAACAGCGCACAATTGTTTCTCAAAAATAAATTAAGACGGACGGAAGCTTCTGTTACAAGCATTTTTTTTTGCTTATATGGAGGCTCCTTTTGTTAAAATGTTGTTACCTAATATTTTTTTAATAGAATTTTTGCTGATTTATGGGGTTCTCGAGTTTACAGTTCGGGGCAAACTATTACTTATTTATTGATGTGATTTCGTACTATTACCAGTTTTTTACTATGATCTATTTAGTCAGGTGTCAACGTCATAAAAACTTTTATAAGGCACATTAAATCAGAAACTTGGTAACAAATTATTAGTGCCAGCTGCTCATAGAGATGGCAGCACGCTAATTCCAAGCAAACCTGCGAAAGGTAAGGTAAGTAATATAGGATCAAATACAAGGTAAGTAATAACATTTTTTTTGGCCTTACTTTGGTCTCACTTTTCTTTGCACTACATTTTAGTTGACCGTATACAGTTTTTGTAACAAAGTTAAAGAAATAATATAAGTGAAAAAGTCATCTAATAGTTTTTTTAATAGGTCACTTTTAAACATTTGATTCTTGACTTAAGTATCACTTCTAGAATAATCACTCGATGTCCGGAGTACAAGCATATTGATTCGACGCTTTGTCAAACACCTGTGTCACGAAACTTAGATAAAGCAAATTTCAACATAATATGTTCGTTTTTTTTCTGTTTGTATTTTCGGAAATTATGCATGTTCCCAGGTTTACCCAGCTCACAGCGGTTTGCCGAATAATCCTGGTGCGATGAACTGTTCGTTGCAAAACCTACAAAAGACAAACGTCTTTGTTCATTTATATATAATTAGACTAGCATAGCATATTCAGCTGGTATGAAGCAGCAACTTAGGTACTGTTCAATATTTTATTTATCAGTTGTTTTTTATTTTTGTATGCTATATTTGCCATTGTGTAAAAGGTGCAACTATTGTTTGAATGCAAAAAACTTGGGATATGGTTATTATACATGTAGCTCAAAATACATTTATGAATTGAAGCTTTGTCACTTCTTTGATATTGAGACCACCTCCGAATAAACGTACTTTAAAAATTGCTTATTGAAACTAATGATTTGCCCCAAACTATATGTACTCAAAAATTTGGGAAAAACTAAGTCTATTTTCTTACGGTTTTGTGTTCTATTTATAATTCTAATTCCAAGATTTCCATATAGCTATAGTTGATGCAAAATTTACCTGTAAATATACAAGGTGTAACAAAATATACTGAAACTATTTTAACGATGGATTCAGTTCATAATACTGAACAACTTTCCCCAAGGGAATTATATCGAAAAATGAAAAATAATTTTTGGCCGCCCATACAAGTAGACCGATCAGCTGATCCGAGTTTGTATGTAAAACCAAATATTATTGTTCATATTTCAATATATGTTCCTTGGGGAAAGTTGATCAATATCATGGACTGTACTTCAGTATATTTTGTTAGACGATATATAATGAAATGTTTCATTTCACGCGAAACAACCAACACTCTTAATTAGCGCCAATCCTCACTATGGCCGCGGGCGTGCATCCCCAAACATCATACTCACACATACAACTAAAATAGCGAGAATAGGATCGTTCCGAAAAACAAACTTGAAATTCAAACACAAACAGTAAATTACAGCGATCTGCTCGAATTGGAGGTCCGTTACGGTATTTGTTTAGATGCAATCTCTTCCAGTCCTGTATATGATTAAAACAGTGCAGGACACTGATCCTGGGGGAAATCACCGGCGAACGCACTGCATAATTAGCACTTGCAAAGGCGTTCTGATACTGAGGGTATTTTACTCTGCCGTACCTACTGCCATATTTATGTACGCTGGACTGGTTCAATATTGTGTTCTTAATGTGTTTTGGACTAACATTAGTTTTAAATTCTGTTTTGTTGTTCTTCTTCTGGAGTATGCTTCTGACTTCTCGATCTTCTACTTTGTGCTTTAGCGCTTGCTACGACATGACCTCTGACTTTTCCTTTATTTGGTCTACCTTCCTTTTCCTTGGTCTCCCTAGACCTCTTTTACTCTTTCTTTCCATGTTATGTTTGTCATCATATGTCTTTATATGTTTTTTTTTTTAATAATAATTCATGACGTATCAAATAGCCAATAATGTTTCCCTTTCTATTTCCATTTTCATCCTACAGTCTTCTTTTCTCTCCTACTATTTCTAAAACTTTCTTATTAGTTTATAAATGAAAATCAATGAAGAGGTATTTTGTTATTAAAAGGTTAGAATTACATATTCGTAACACCTAATTTTTTTAAATATTATAAAAATAGTTTTGTATCATTTTGTCTATTTCTTTTTATAAATAATTACTAGCTACTCATAAATATTATAGCAAATAGGCAAACATAATTCAAGGAATATGTATGAGATTATTATAGATTACTTTATGATTATTATATGTTACCCTACCCATAAAATACTTGAATACAAGTGTTTAGATTATGAAAGATAACATACTACGATACATAATATATATACAGGGTATAACAAAATATACTGAAACTATTTTAAGGGTGAATTCAGTTTATGATACTGAACAACTTTCCCCAAGAAACATGTATCGAAATATAAAAAATAATTTTTGGCCCCCCATCGATCAGCTGATCTGATTTTTCATATTTCGATATATGTTCCTTGGGGAAAGTTGTTCAGTATCATGGACTAAATTTACCCTTAAAATAGTTTCAGTATATTGTTAGACGTTATATAAGGACCGTCATCGAATGAAATTACCTAATGTCTATTAATGTATTTCGTTACAAACCTCGCTATGTAGCATTTTATCGTTTATCAATTTGTATGAGTTAATGTTGAACAATAAATAAAATAATTCCACTTATGCACAGAATTCTCTGCTAAAATGAGAAATTAGCATAATTAAAGAGAGCACCGGTGACAGTCACAGGCACGGCACAAAAGCGATTTTCCTAAGTTAGCTCTAAGCAAAAATTGACCAGAAATAAGTTACTCTAATGGCAACTAAAATAAAATTGAAATAACTTTACATATTCCTCGTGCGTGTCTTTAATTATTGCAGTTGAAAATGTGGCCAGCACATTCTACAATTTTAAATTAATTTTGCATTTTAAGAGCGGTTTTGCTGTGAAATAGAGGGAAATACGCTTCATAAAGCATCAGGAAGGAATTTAGTGTGAGTAATCCGATTTGGGAATTATGGACTGCGGACTTGTTTGTTTCAGTGCTCGTTTTGTCCGATGCTTGCTTTTTACAATATACGTTGTTGTTTCCCCGGATGGAAAATGGACTGAGCGCTTTTAGTACTTAATAGTTACATCTACCTCTGTTTTAATTTAGGTAGGGGTTTTCCATCTTCTTTCATCATCTTCTTCTTTTTTGTTGTAAAAAAACGTTAAAATATTATAATGTAAGTAATTTTTTTTTTATTCTAAAATGTTTTTGGCAAATAAAGATAAGTTAGAAAAATTTTTTATTTTTACCCTAAAAACCTACATCAATAAGTAACAGTTTTCTTAACTGTTGTAAAACATTAGTCTAAATAAATTTTTGTGTAACAATTAACAGGCAAGTGCGGGTCGGACTCGTACATGAAGGGTTCCGCACCTAAGTACAATGTTTAAAAATGCTGAAGAAACACGTTTCTTTTATGACGACCCTCTTTATTTTTTAACTTTATCTAATTTTTAATATTTGTTATTATAGTGGTAATAGTAATACATAATCGGTGAAAATTTCAAGTATCTTGTTAATACTATTATAAAGATCGAGTTAAAAACGTTGAAAAAAACACGTTTCTTGTATGACGACCCCCTTTAATTTTTAACATTATCTTTTTTTAGTATTTTTTGTTATAGCGGCCACAGTAACAGATAATCGGTGAAAATTTCAAGTGGCTAGCTATTACGGTTCAAGCGATAGAGGCCTGTGATAGACGGACAGACGGACAGACATACAGATGGACAGACGGACAGACAGCGGAGTCTCAGTTATAGGGTCCCGTTTTCATTAACATTATTTAAAAAATTTAATATATAACTTGCACAATATATTACCATCCGAATAGATTTAGCATATTTTGTTTGATCTTATACAATAGAACAGTAAACTGCTCATCCTGACAGATAAGTTTATTTTAACTTGATAGATGTTCAGCATATGATCAATGAATACTAATTGATCTGAACATTATACAGCGCTAGACAGCTTCAAGTTGTCAGATAACATCACATCAGAAGGAAGTCTCTTACGAGTGTTATGATGGGGGTAATCAACCCGTCTAAGATCATCACAAGAGAGTGGTTAGGACACATAGTTATATATGTTATCATGCTGCTATCTGCTATATCATGAGGAAGAAATCGATTATTATTTATCTAGTATCTAGATTCAAATGAAAAAGTAGAACAGAAAAGTTTAATAGAAAAAGAATGAGGTTCTAAAAAGAAAATTAAAAAAAAAACCAAAACCAAAAAAAAGGCGACGATGAATACAAAGAGCTAGCGCAATATGATGACCGAAATGAAAAAACTGAGGTATTTTGCTTATATTATAATACAAACAGAGTCTACCTAAAATAAAGAATAGGTAAATAAGAATATAGGGTACACTGATAATAAAGATTAACAAGATGGTGGCCCTATTGTTTTTAGGGTTACGTACCACAAAAGGTAAAAAATAGAACCTTTATAAGATCACTCACTTGTCTGTCTGTCCGTCGGTCAAAGCTATTTTAAGGTTCCGTACCCAAAGGTGACACTTTGCATTGGCACCCTTTTACTAAGACATCCTATTACTGAGACTCCGCTGTCTGTCTGTCCGTCTGACACAAGGCTCTTTCTCTTGAACCATTATAGCTAGACACGAATTTTTCACCGAGTATGTATTACCACCGAGTTTATAATATGAATAACTGTGGCCGCTATAACTACAAATCTAAAAATAAGATAAAGTTAAAAATTAAAGGGGATCGTCATATAAGAAACGTGTTTTTTCAATGTTTAAAAAATATTTGGCGGTACGGAACCCTTTATGTACGAGTTCGACTCGCACTTGTCCAGTTTATTTTACGAAATTACTAGACCGATTGAGTGTGAATTTGAATTAATTGAATTTAAATATGGGGGGCAGCAGTTATGGGGGTAAATTTTGGTATAAAACGTAAATAATTGGTAAATTAGTCATTAAAAAAAAAGGTTTTGTGAACTGTATCGTGTGACTATAAAGACGAGATAAGTATTTTTGAAGTTATTTAAGAAAATGGGTGAAAATTGACCAAGACTTCCCTTAACTCCGAAACCAGTGAGCTTAAACTTTTAAAAAATGCAGATAATAGTTCTTATTCAGTCTGGAGTGCTATTTTTCATTTAGGAACTCAGCGAAATACAAAACGTGTAGCTTTTCAACTCACCACTTGCGTTCCGACGCATTGCATCGTATTTTTGAAACCATCGTGTCAGCGATATGTTATATTGTATTACGCAGAAAATATCATAAATTTGTCAATGGTTTTTGTCAAATAAAAAAAGCAGCGTGAATCGGAACTGATTCTCCATGGAACGTTTCTTTGACATTTTTACGCTACAAATGTCAAAATTACGAGTGGTCCAGACCACTCGTTGCAAATTCTTCGCATATAATCAATTCAAAAATGCGTCCGTTTGGAAACACTCGCGCAAATCATTCGTAATGTGAGTCCCTGATCTAAAATTAGCACTCCGGGTATTATTTAAAAAATAACATCCATTCTTTTTATCGACCGCTGTTGGTAAAAAGTACATTCTGCATAAAGATCATCCATTTAATTATTTAATCAGATTTGATTAAGTAAATCTTAAGAAAGTGGCTAATTTCAATAGTAAATGTACTCAAACCACACCCAACTTACTAGAATGAAAGGGTCTCAATTCAGATAATACTAAGCAAAATAGCAAGTGTCAGTGAAGGCGATTAAAACCCATCGCTCATCACAATTACAATGCCATTAGTGACAGACGTTTTGCTAGAGACATTTATATCAGGCGATAATACTAACGATATGAAAAATTTTGCTATCGTGACTTCTAATCACCCTGACAAGACTAGTGAACTGGCTTTAAGGGTCATGAGATAGAATCTTAATCGTGCGTGACAAAAAAAAAATCTTCACATATTATTAATTTAGATATTTTTCCGTGCAATGATTTTTAAATCAATAATTGAAACAAATTTACAATATTTTGTTATACTTATCTCCCTTCAGCATTTGTGTATTTTTTTGCCTATTTATTTCTTAAAATTATTATTTAAAATTCGCATTAAAAACTTCTTCATTTGATTTTGATTTATGTCACACGATATAGTTCACAAAACTGTTTTTTAATGTTTTATTTACCCCCATAACTGGCCCCAGCATTTGAAGTTCATTTATTTACATAACATCAGTTTTTAGATCATATTTGTACCAAATTTCAATTCAATCGGTCTAGTAGTTTTTAAGCAAATTAGCTGTGACAGACGGATAGACAGACCAGTGAGTGATCCAAAAAGGGTTCCGTTTTTACCTTTTGAGGAACGGAACCCTAAAAATAAGTCTCATGTGTATCGTGTCGTCCATGTAAAAAGCCTTCCGTTCAAACTGACTTTGTGATTAATAACAGTAGATATTTTTTTCCATTAATCATAATTAATTTTATTGAAGTGTCGTATGTGGCCAATTCTAGGTGTGTCGACTGAAACAGTTGTGCTAATGCACTTTCGGTTAATGGCAGCATTAATAAAAGCTATTTGTTAGGGTTCCGTCAGACGTGATCTGGCTCTGTAATTGGGTAGATGACTGATTTAAAAATAAATTATTTGATATTGTTAAGCGAATAAAACGTCACAAACTAGTGTCATCGATGATATCTATTTTCAAAATGATTTTAGATTTTTTAAATGCAGAACAACTATTACGTCACGGTTGGATTTTCATACAAATCCCATAGAAATTTTTTAGAAGAAGAAGTGATGACTTGGCCACGTACATGGGCAAGTGGAAAACTTTTTCCCTGGACAGAATTGATTGGAAGTAGAAAGGGGAGGGTTTTGCCCAGCAGTGGGACACTGAAATAGGCTAAAATAATTATCTTATTCTTATTTACAGCCTTTACCGGTCCACAGCTGCCTCTCTTAAAAGCGTGCTGGGCAGAGTAGTAAGCAATCACAGTAGATGTTCTAGTCTTTGCCTAAAGGACACTATTGCCCCTTCTGTGTTACGTATATACGTCTATATATAAGCCATTTATATTATTTATTATTTATTTATACCTATATCCAACTTGTTACCCTCGACATTGCCAGTTTGGTGAAAGGGGCAGTACTTAGCCCAAGTTTTGTTGAATGCCTACTAAATCATAACATTTTTCAATGAAGAAAGAGTCTCAAGTCAAATTTTCAGTTTCAGGGTGATAATCATCTCAGAGAACTTTGTTCTTCTAATTATCATTTGTTTTTAGTCTCCACCGCAGGAGTACAACCCTCTCTGTACTACTAGAGTCATACTTGGCCAGAGTAGTCAGAGGTTTTGGCCTACACTCTCCACACACTGGCCAGACGGGTTGGAGAAGGTCTTATTGATGTCTATAAGCTTTGTTTAGCTTTTTTTTCCCAAGTCGCCTTCTACGACAATCATGGGAAGACTTGGAGTGATCCTGTACTACTCTGCCGGGAACCACAGGGCACGGTTCTTGTAATAATCTCAGCCTTTCTATTGGCATAACCCACTCCGGTGTACTGGCGTTTTATTATTTTAATGTCCAAGCTATAATCGCCTCGTACTACGAGTATACCCGCGGGAGAAGAGCTGACATCACACGGCCATCTTATCAGAAAATCTACTTAAATATAGAGTAACTTTTGTCGTCCGATAAATCGAACATTAAATCTAAAGTCCTAGAACAGAAATCGCCGTTTTAAACCAAATTCTCCGGCTTAAGGTGCAGCTAACTCAGACCTGATTTATTCTTGACATATGCAGTAGCAGCAGATTTGCCGTCCGTGCGGAGCTTTGATGCAGTTTAATGAAGATCTACCGTTTGGCCGTCTTGCCTTGTCTTGGAACAGTTGGATTTTCGGATGACCATCTTATTGAGTCAAATGGACTAAACATTATTATTTATTGACACATTACGAATTTATGCTGGGTAGATATCTTTATAATATTTACGAGTGTGCGGTAAATGAGTTATTAAATTATTGTCTTTATAATGAACTATTAAAAATATATACGATAAATTTATCTAATAAGTCGGTTCAGGAGTTCACGTATACAGGGTTTTTAGTTAGTTTACTTTTAAAACACCGGCAACATTTTTAAAACAAGTTTAGTCCATGATACTGAACTACTTTCCATAAAAACAATTATCGAAAAAAGAAATAAAAATTCGGCTTCTCATACGAATCAGCGCTCAGCCAAATGAATTTTGTTATCATAAAATTTTTGGTAATTGTTTTTATGAAAAAAAGTTCAGTATCAAGGACTGAACTTGCCCCAAAAATGTTGCCGGTGTATAAAAAGTAACCCTGTTTAAAAAAATTAAAAGTATGTTTGTAATTTTTTGAAATATGAAAGGATATAACAAATGTGCCATCTCTTGAAAAAAACCAGAACCATTTTTCGGAACGCAAAGTAATTCGTTTAATTTTTGTGGTCACCAATTAAAATTTGAATACCTGTCAGAACATCTCCTGTAGATATATCTAGTCAAAAGTAGGTACCTTTAGTTCACTAACAGGCTAAAAACCTATAATTGTAAAGCTTCGGGAATAAAATTACACAAATTCGGCACACACATGTCTCTAAAAGAGCCAACACAGACATTCGCAAGCGTTTCTGAGAAAGACCCAGTAATGAAGACGCGGGGATGTGCTCAACACCCTTTTGTTTTCAGTGAGCCTGCGTTTTAGAGCTCATTAAATTAAAGGATGAGATTTACACTCGTTAAAGAGCTACATGGGTTTCGTCAGTGCCGTTTTTCAGTGCTCCGCGCCACTGTTTCGCTCTTGTTTCGCTGTTTTGTGTGCTCTCGCAAGTAGGGGCTTTTGTTTATATTTATTGAGTACCTACTGGCAATCTGGTTTCGTTTGATAGAGAAATGTGCTTTATTGTATATTTAGTAAAGCTCTGATCTACATACATCTGTCTTTGTAAAAATAAATTATGGTGTCGTTTCTTTCATTATCATCATATCAACCACTGTATATCTTTGCTAGAAATATCATGGTTATGGTTTGTTCGGTAAAAATCTCCTCCAACTTTTATTTTTATTTTGTTAATTAAATAAGTAAGAGAGTAATATTGGACTCAACGAAGGCGTATAAAACGTCAAAGTTCTTCATGATGACATACCTGAAACAAACAAAAAATAAGCTTAGAGAAGGGTGACATTTGTTGATCCTAAAATAAATGGTGTTGAAATGACGCACTAACATCATGATTAAGACACTTTTTTCATTTTAATTACGATAATGAATTAGAATAAAAAATACCACAATAATACAACACGCTATGCTAGTGAACAAAGACAATAAGCGATCAAATACATTGTTTTCTCAAAGCGGAACCTAGCAAACTGTTTTCTTTCTGGCAGTGCCGGCTTACAGAGTAATATTCTCAGTAAAAAAAACTTTTTCTATCTTATTATTCCTATAAAATCTTTATTTTTTATAAAGTACTATCAATAGAACAAGCAGACAAAAAGTAAATACAGTGGCTTGTTGTGACGTCATAAAGGCTATTTGCAAAAACTTTAATTGAAATATATTGACACAAATGTAAACCTACCGCTACCTATCATAAAAAGATGATTTTACGTTTCCTAATTACTATGACAACCGCAAACGCCAGTCATTCAATTTGAATGAATGAATGAAAACTCCAATCAGCGGGGTCGGGCGCCTAGCCTTTGTATTATTTATTTATGTAGTGTTATTCGTAATGCTCTTAGCGCCTTGGGTGTTATAATAGTGGCGAAGTTGTGGTTAAGCAGATTATTGTGTGAGTTTCCCTCTGAAACCAGTTTGGGTACTTCAATTTGTGTTTTTCAAAAGGATTATGACAGAGGTAAGGTTATATCAGTTCTCACTCAATACTACATTTTGTTTTAAGGCGACGTGGGTTCACAATTTGCAATACTGTGCGTGTTTTTGAAAAATCACTGTTATTAAACTACTACAGTTTATTCCACAAAAAATTTACATACAAATCTTAAGGATTTTCTACAGACACCCACAATAGCCAAAACACTGTAGTTCAAAATTCAATTCAAAATTCAAAATATCTTTATTATCATAGGATATTTATAATATCTCTTAATAATAGTCACTTTGTTTTGTTTTGCACAAATGTTGACGTCAAATCGTTACTTAAAGCTAAGTTTACGCCGCTTCCTAGGCGCAAGTGCAGAAGAAGCGGCAACAAACTGCACTGCACGTTTTCTCCAAAGACGTCAACTAACAAACTAAAAACTTAAAATTAGTTATATAGATGGACAGAGATTACATTGTTTATTATGTCATAATTAAATTGAATTATAAGAATTACGAAATTTAAAATAATGTCAATTTGTAAATTTAGTATGTACCAATGTACCTAAATTATGACATGTCTAAGTATACAAACCTTTAAGAGGGACCCGCGCCAAGCTCAAGCCAGACCTTTTTGTCTTTAAGATAGTCATCGGTCCTATAATAAGCCTTCTCACAAAGTACTTTCTTTACATAAGCTTTGAATTTTCTGTCTGGCATATCAAGGACCGATTCTGACAATTTATTATAAAAAAGTATAGTAGTTTAATAACAGTGATTTTTCAAAAACACGCACGATATTGCAAATTGTGAACCCCGTCACCTTAACATTAGAAATGTTTATGCGATCACCAGTGGTAAGTGCCCGATATTCAGCCAAAAGTGATGGCCGTAGATCGGTCAAAATTGGAGATACCCTGTAGGAGAGGTGCCAAAATATGCAGGGCGCTTGAATTTTGAAAATTAGCGGGCTTCAAAATTTGGAAAAACTGGTACCTGGAGCTATAAAATAAGCCTATTGGGTTGATAATTGGACGACAGATGTGAGCTGCGGAGGTTCCCAAAGAAATGAAACTAAAAATATTTTTAGGTCAAAATAAATTTATTTTGGATACTAGTATTGTGTTTTTTCTTTATTTAATTTTCAATGTACTCTGATAGTTGCGTGGAGCGTGAAATTTGTAAATTTTAGAATAAGGTATATGTTAAGTAGGTAGTTCTTTTATCATCTATTTTGGTGCTATGAAAGTAAAAATTTTAGTTAAGCAGGTAAGTATTTGCTGAGGATAATGAAATAAACGGGCAAGTGCGAATCGGACTCGAACATGAAGGGTTCCGTATGTTGTTTGTTGTTTGTTTTAATGTTTTAAAACGCTGAAGAAACACGATTCTTGTATGACGACCCCCTTTAATTTTTAACTTTATCTTATTTTTAGTATTTGTTGTTATAGTTATCATAGTAATACATAATCTGTGAAAATGTCAAGTATCTAGTTAATGCCATTATAAATATCTAGTTAAAAACGCTGAAAAAAAACACAGTTTTTGTATGACGACCCCCTTTAATTTTCAATTTTTTTTTATTTTTAGTATTTTTTGTTATAGCGGCCACAGTAATACATAATCGGTAAAAATTTCAAGTGTCTAGCTATTACGGTTCAAGAGATAGAACCCTGTGTGACAGACGGACAGACGGACGTTACAGACGGACAGACAGCGGAGTCTCAGTAATAGGGTCCCGTTTGCACCCTTCGGGTACGGAACCCTAAAAAAGGCGTTAACCGCACACCAAGTCTTTGGTGACGGTGATAAACATGTGACCTGTAGTTTTTATTTTATCACTGCTCGAGCTGTTGCTAAGCATAGCGGATATGAAAGGTCACTTGTGACTCGGTAGAAGTAAAATATGTTTTCCATCCCTAGCACCCAGATGGTTATACGTCAATAGTTACAAAGGACGTCAAGCTCCACCAGAACGCGGCAAATGATTTAAATTAAATTCAACCAATATTTTATGTGTACATTTCATAACCAGTAGTTAACTATACATGCTGTTAATTATATTAAAAAAATGAAATATTTAATCGGCTATAAGTATATACACAAATATATAATAAATACTTATAGCAGATTAAAATATTTTTGCTTCATATGTATTTAATTAATGGGACGTAAGTACGCCACAAAATTTCCAAAAATAAATTATCTTAGCGTAGTTTAAAAATAGAGTAGGTACATAGTAATAACTCGCATCAAATTATTGCAAGAACGCTTCTTTATTACAAATTCAAATGTTCCTCTCTGCAGCTACATTATTATGCGCTCGACATCCATAATGATATTTTCTGCGGCAACTAAGATTTTCTTATGCATCTTAAAATTATTCACGTTGCGTTCTCGACGGCGGTTGGCGTATCCCAATTTAACAATTCTTGTTGTTTGTAAGTCATACATTTTGAATTATTTTTTATGTTACACTAGCGTAGTGATACTAGACTTGTAAACGATTTTTTAAATCAAATCATAAATCAACTTCTGTCTCAATGGGTTTTATTTTTAGCAGTGGTCGTTTCGAAAATCTAGTAGCTTGTAACTTTTTTCTTATAAATATCAATGAATTCATAAAATATAATGCACGCTGTCTAGTAAACTGTTGAATTAATATTCAACTAACGCGATAATTCGCGATATGTTTTTTCGGCAAATATTACTTTAAAGGATAATTAACTACACGGTAGTATAAAATAAAGATTTCATTGATAGAGTTGTTGAGTGATGACTGATGAGCTTATTTAATGTAGGTATAAACTTTACTTTCAACATTTACCACAACGTTACAACATTTCTGAATTTGATTAGCATCAAAAGAGGCGACCACGCCATACATCTTTCAGGGTGTGAAGCGGGCAAGCTCTGCTACTCCGTCGTTATTCAATTTACATGCAAATCGGGGCGGGAAACCGTGCCAATACTACACTGATGTATCGAGTCAGAACGTGTCGTCGATTGCCAGTGGTGTAATTTATGAGAGGAGCGAGTTTTTTCCAAATTTCCTACATTGAAGACTCGAGAGTTATTAATACAAGCTTTTACTAAGTCTCACCTGTCCCGTTGTCTGTGTGTCCGTAATTAAGTCTTGCAAGCTAAATTTGAGCCACTTTATATTATTCGATCGAGTTGAAACTTCAAATCAAATCAAATCAAATTGTTTATTTGCTTAATAAGAGTACAGTGTTGTCTTATAATTAAAAATATTCACATACTTATTGTTAGGTGACAATGGAAATATTATGGTGGGTACCAATAACCTGATCTAATGATAAAGTCATTGACCACGGCATCTCTATGCTCAATTATTGAAGTTAAAACTTTTTTAGCGGCGTTGTGCACTTTTTTTGTAATGGGTAAAAAATTTTAAACTCGCGTCAGGACACGTGTCCTAATCGAAAATTCGTAAGACGGAATGACAGCCGGCGCGGCGTAGGAGAGTAAGTATTTATACTATAATTTCGACGAAGCTGTCAGGCGGCTCGTTGGTCTAGGGGTCTGATTTTCGCTTAGGGTGCGAGTGGTCCCGGGTTCAAATCCCTGACGAGCCCAAACCTTTTTGAAGTGAAAACTTCTTTAGCGGCGTTGTGCACTTTTTGTCATGTTTGTGAACGATAGCGCAATAAATAAATATTGTATTCTACCACATAAATGATAGTACTTTTATACTAATAATTAAAGCAATTCGTGCAAAATTATTCCCTAACCATTCCAAAATATCAAAAATGCACAACGTTAATATTCAAGTTTTCACTTCTGCCGGCACTCCCGTAGTGCAACCCGTCGTTTTTTGTTTTGCGCACTTTTTAGTTCATTGTTTTAGATAAAAGCTTGTTTTAAATTTTTTTTAAAATAATTACTTGTTTTTATTACAAGGGTCTATTAAATATACTTTAGCAGTTTGTTATCAAACGTTGTTTATTTTTGTCTTTGATACTATATATATTTAGAATTAAATTATTTATTTATTTAAAATAAAATAGATTAAATTTACTTATGATATCATTGCATAACACAAATAATTGACTTTGATGAGCAGGTAGGTATATAGTATATGAGTTCAAAACAAAGACAATTATCAAAGTCAGTTTAACGTTGATTCTTAAAATATCTGTAATTTCACTTTTTTTGACATTAAGTGTTACAATAACAAAATACTAAGTAATGAAATAAGCCGTGATGAAATAATGTCTTATTTCATTATTCAGTTCGATTATAGTAGATTTTTTTTTTATCAAGTACGTTTTTTTTACATCAAGTTCTGTGAATGGTATTTATTACATTTCCTTGTATTAAAGACTTGAAAAAAAAAATTAAAATAAATTTTATAAAATTAAAAATTATTTTCATTTGTACCACAAATTGACGCGTGCAAAATATGACGCTACGGTAGGTGTTTCGGATATTTGATAGGTCACATCAGGCAGGTCAGCAAAACCGCTTGGGATTTTTAATAATGTCTAAATGTAGTCGTAAATTTATTGATGCGACCCTTGTGACTCGCATTAATGGTGTTCATTCATCAAAGAAGTTATTCAGGAACAAAAAGCCCTGATTCGAAATAAAATTATTTTCTCACAAACGGATATACGAAATTCAGAATTTCTTGAAATAAAATGTTTAGTTAACTCTTCAAATGATTTTATTGAATAGGCGAGCCAAGTTCTTAACTCTTCAAATGATTTTATTGAATAGGCGAGCCAAGTTCTCAGATTCTACTTTAACAATAAAATTTAACATGTTTAATGTAGGTATGAATGCGGGTATTTTTTATTTATTTATTTATTTAACTTTATTACAGAAAATTGTAACACGTGGACTTAAGGCCGTTGGCCTTTTCTACCAGTCAACCTGTACAGGTGTTGCTGAAATTACTGTTTACAGCATTACAGTGCTCGGGACAATATGTGACGTCCCACGGGTAAAGGTACCTTATGGACGCTGGCACTTACGACATTGTGTTTATTAAGGTGAAGATATAAGCAAATGGCCTTGAAGATTGAAATAAATTGCTAACTCGTATATATGGTGATAATTTCCATATTGCTCTTCGTCGTCCACTAGGTAGCCCTTTAAATTATTTAATGAACTGCCGTTGAAAATAATTTTGGTGATCCGTCTAGCTTTAAAACTTGCCGTGGCCACTTTTGGCGGAGGCAAGTTTTAAAGCTAGACGGACTAATGTAAATACTTTCAACGGTGGTTCATAAAATAATTTAAAGGGCTACCTAGTGCATGACGAAGAGCAATATGGAAATTATCTCCTTATTTTTACGAGTTAACAATTTATTTCAAATGAGGGCGCCACTTCAAGGCCATTTGCCTATACCTTTACCTAAAAGCTAAATTAATTGTGCGAATTGTCCTCTTAAGCGCCAGCATCCACAAGGTACCTTTACCCGTGGGACGTCAAATATTATCTAAATTAAAAATATGCCATGAAAAATTTTGCCACGAGGAAGATTTGATTTAGATATTGTTCCGAGCAGTTGTTAAGTTGCATAAGTTGAATACCACACTTCTAAATAGTGGATTAATGATGAAATACAGCTTTAAATGCGTGAGTAATACAGGGTGACTTTTTATCCGACTGTTAAATTCTTGGAGCAAGTTCAGTCCATGATACTGAATTACTTTCTATAAAAAATGTTATTAAAAATCGATAAAAATTTTTCGTCCTTCCATACAAATCAGCGCTCAGCGCAAACGGATTTGGTATGGAAGGACGAAAAATTTTTTCCTGCGTTACTCAGCCTGTATGTGATGAGGAAATTCGTCAGGGTCAGGATTAGAAGTCACGGTAGCACAGTTGGAAGTGCACTCACAGTACAAATGTGAGGGGCAAGAGTTCAAATCTCACTCAAGTTTTCATCACATATTTTTAGTTTAGATAGATCATTATTTAGACATAAGTATAGATTTATTATTACTTTTTAAGTCTCATAGGACGCTGAAATAATCCTTCGATATCATGAACAGTCCATGGTACTAATAAAAACCATCCCGGAAAAAAAAGGAAAAATATTTTAACTTTCTTATCAAACTCGACCAACTGATTGCTAATCTGATAGTAGGTCGATTTTTACCAGCTTCTATCATGTGAAGGACAGGAACATATATCGAAATATAAAAAAATAATATTTTTTGTCTTTTCATACAAAATCGAATCAGCTGATTAACCAATTTGTATGGGAGGCCAAAAATTATTTTTCATACTTCGATTTATGTTCCTTCCGAAAAGTTGTTCAGTATCATGGACTGAAACCACCCGTAAAATAGTTTCAGTATATGTTGTTAGATCCTGTATAGCTTGACGTGCTATACTTTATATCATATCACTCACATCATAACAAAGGCTTGTTACAATATATAGAATATGTAATGCAAGTGCCTACAAGGAGCCTTCCTTGTGGAATATAAGCAATATCAGAGAATCACCGACTGCCTGTGTGCTTCTGAGAACAGTAAGCCGTTTCTGACGTCCGATTCTAGTGACAGAAATTAAGTGGTATGCGATACTCCACTCAGCCTGCTGATCCCTAAATCTAATCAATTTTGGTATCAGAAGACTAAGTGGTATGGTGAAATCATCAAAGTGAACCTTGGACTACAAAGCAGCACAGATTCGATGCATCCCTCGTGCGTGACGCGTTTCCAGTTGCACCCTCAGCCTTAGCTTACATATGAGTAAGCTCAGTTGTAAACATTTTTTTTTAAATATCTGTTTGTATAAGTAATCATTTAAGGCCGTACTAGAATTTTCCGGGGTCCAGTGCTGTCAAATCACAAACAAAAATCATTTCAAAGAAAACGGAGACATTATTTAAAATTTTGCTGCGACCAAGTCCCAGATAACCATTCAAAGTATTTTATGAACTACTGTTTACAGTTAATGAGAACTTTACTACGCACATTTGCCAAAAGTGGCCGTTTTACGCAAATGTGCGTAGTAAAGCTTAACGTTGTCACTTTAAACTGTAAACAGTAGTTCATAAAATACTTTGAAGGGTTATCTAGTACTTGGTAGTAGCAAAATTTTAAATGATGTCTCTGTTTTCTTTGAAATGATTTATTTTAAATGGGGGCAGCACTAGATCCCGGAAATTTCAGGTACGACCTCAATCAAAAGATATTTTTAAAAACAAGCTTTCAAAGTGCTCATCAAAGCGAAACAATTGAGTCCAAACTCAGTGGGGTTATGTTGGTTTATCACAGAGATGCCGGGGCCACCTTTCGGCTTCAAAACCTCTGCATTGTTAAGCAATACGCCATGAAATGGTGGTCTTTACATATACAGCGTAGGTTTATATTATTTTAAATTCTTTAATACAAATAATTCATAATTTTCATTCGAGCGTATTCCCGCCGGTTGCATCCTCAGCGGTAACGCTTCAGAGCCTGAGGTCCCCTACCTAACCAAGGTGATTTGACGAGGTTACTGGTTTTTGCACAGAGCGACTGCCGTCTGACCCTAAAAAATTAAAACAAATACGCACTCTCAGATTAAAAACAGTTCAAAATACCTAGCAATATACTTATTAAATAGCTTAGCTATATCGATTTTCAGCTTAATTTGTTGGATTACTTGTGAGATTAGTCTAATAAACCCATCCATTCAATAAAAAAAAACCTATAAAGACAAGAAATAGAACCAGTTCGAGCCAGACATAAAGCTGGATTAAATCAGTTCACACACCATTAGCAAAATATTTTCCTTCCAACCCTCTTTAAGCAAAAATCAACCTTATATCCACACTAACTTTAACTTTTAGCACACAAGATCCCTTGCGCGCCACATATGGTGTCCAGTTACATTTGTAAGGGTCTTACTATAATATATTTCCTTTGAAGAAGACAAAATTAATCAACTCATGACGAAGGTGTTATAACAAAGGAATATATTTAGTTACATGATATATAATCCATTGCAAAGGATATAACGTTATTGTACTTGCGAAATAAGTTATTCCTGCGAGTGACAAGTCTTGACATAATGATCCTTCATTTAATTGTAATCTGTTTTGTGGGTTAACAATAAATAAATAAATAAATAAAATAAAATAAAATAAAATAAAATAAAATAAAATAAAATAAAATAAAATAAAATAAAATAAAATAAAATAAAATAAAATAAAATAAAATAAAATAAAATAAAATAAAATAAAATAAAATAAAATAAAATAAAATAAAATAAAATAAAATAAAATAAAATAAAATAAAATAAAATAAAATAAAATAAAATAAAATAAAATAAAATAAAATAAAATAAAATAAAATAAAATAAAATAAAATAAAATAAAATAAAATAAAATAAAATAAAATAAAATAAAATAAAATAAAATAAAATAAAATAAATAAACCTTTCATCTATATCTTAATGAAAAGGTAAAGATCAGCATTTTTATTTCGCACTAAGTCTTCTTCGTCTTAGTGCGTTCCCGGGTGCATCCTCAGCTGTGTTGCTTCGGAGCCCGGGGTGCGTCTTCCCGCTTTTTCTTCTCCAAATATAACATGCATGTCAATGGTCACCCAAGGATACCAAAGACCTTGCAAAATGAAAAAAGAAATAGCTGAAACAATTTCCATGATTTGGCTACAGTTTTACGACCGGCCGCCTGCCTGACGTCAACCCTCCTTGGTAATGCAATTGTAGCACGAGATGTTTGTGCTTTTATTTCGCACTAAGTATTAAGAGAGGCCTATGCTCAGCAGTGGGCGGAAGAAGGGCTGTGATGATGATGATGATGATGAAGTATCTATAAATAAATAAATAGATAAGGACAAATCACACAAAAAGCGGGAAAACGCACCCCAGGCTCCGAAGCAGCACAGCTGAGGATGCAACCGGGAACGCGCTTAGACGAAGAAGATTCCTTATTATTTGCTAATCACAGAAAATAGTATAGGGGATAAAAATGTCAAGATGAAGTTGCATTGAGTTAATAATGTGTAAACGGGACAATAGATGTAGGTAATCATAAATTGTAACGTAGAATTAGTATACAGCTTACTTTTTTCTTTTCGTCAAGACTTCCAGTCCGCGATACTTATTAAAGTTTTCAAATCAATCAAATCAAAGAATTATTTTGTTTGAATTATTATTTCTGAATTAAGGCATTGGCAGACGTCATTATAATGTACTTAACACTTTAGTAGACAGGCTATCAGTAGAAAAAGTAAAGTCGAAAATACAATAGTGTGCGAGAATGCAAGACGTTTATTTAAAAAGCGAGTTTAAATATATGTGAAATTCATATAGCACTTTCTAAAAAATCCAAGTTATAGTCATTCGAATCTTGCGTAAAATGTATTACTTTTTCAATTTATTAGTCGACCTCCGTGGCGATTCCTTCACACGCTAGTCCGTCACTCTGAGGTTCTGGGTTCGATTCCCAGCCATGGCAAGTTGGTAAATGGCCTTTTTTAATTTGTCCTGGTTCTTGTTTATTTTATCCCATCAAAAACATAAATGTAAAAATGCCAAGTTCAAATTCCGACAAAACAATTGAAATTTAAAGCTGCCAAGTTATGTAGGTAGAGAAAACTGAAATTTATTCATAAGAATCTCAACATTTGACTTGGACAACATTAAGATTGAAAGCACGGTCACCCATCCTAACTGTGACCAAGCTAGAAGTTGCTTAACCTGTAAAAGCACGGTCATTCATCCATCAATTTTTGAATTTATCGTATGCGAAATGGAGCGAAATATTTGCACAAGTGGTTTTGATTACTCGTATTTTGAAATTTGTTAAAGCGCAAATGACAAAGAACCCTTAGAATAGAGACTCTGTTTCGTTTCACGCAGCTTTTTAGGGTTTCGTAGTAAACAAGAAACCCTTATAGTTTCGTCATGTCTGTCTGTCTGTCTGTCCCCAGTTTTACTCATAGGCTATTAGTATTAGAAAGCTTTAATTGGGCATGGGCATGGATATGTGGTAATAAAAACTTGAAAAAAAAAATGTATACAATATTTTTTAATAATTTACCTAGTGAGCAAAAAAAAGTGTTTTAGTCCACATCTGTACTGTCCACTTCAGTTCGCTGAGAAAATGGAGTAAATAGGTAAGTAAGTATTAAATTATGAAAATAAGTAATATTGAAAAAATATCACGTGAGCGGAACTTGAACTCGTGTTCTTGGCTAAAATACGACCACGCTCTAACCAACTGAGCTATCACGTGTTCAACCCCGCAAGCTGAATCTCTCCATTATTTAATATTCCTATAATATGGGTATATTAACACCCTTTAAGGAATGTTTTTCTGTGCCCTCAGACAAGACACAATACATATTATACAAACAGCTAGACAACTTTGGAACCTTTCTATCACAGGCAAGGAAAACAAGCTTTTTCAATATATGTAGTTCAAGTCTTTCATGTCGCAGATTCAATGTGCATAAACTTGTTTGCGAGATACCTCGACAAACGTAGAAGGTAAACAGTTTTAACTATTTCTACTCGTTATAAAAGTTAAATAAGATGTTCCAAGAAAATAAACTTATGTTTTATCAATCAATATTCTATATTCCTAAAGTCAAACAAAATATTCTGAAACTATTCAAATTATCGATTTAGTCCATGATACTGAACAACTTTACCCATGGAACATATATCAAAATAAACTTGAATCAGCTGATCGGTTAACTTGTATGGGAGGTCAAAAATAATTTTTAATTTTTGGGTAGGTATGTTTCTTGGGGAAAGTTGTTCAGATCATGGACTAAATACAGCTTTAAATTAGTTTCAGACTCAGTATATTTTGTTAGATCTGTATATTTATGAGGCTTGGTTCCAGGCCTCATAAATATAGGCTTTAATTTAGTACGAACGGCCAAAGGTGGGTCAAAACAGTATCTTATGGTACTGTTGAGCTTCTCAAAATCAACATATGATTATATTATTAAGACTAATATTTTGCTACTAAATATTCAATTAGCAAATATGTATCGCCTTTTGACCGCCTCTCGACTAAAACGCTAACCTGGCCTATTTACGGATATATAATTCAGTTACAACTTGAACACATGTATCACTACACTAGGCATATAAATTAGCCTGACAGGTAACACATACCGCGGGTATTAGTGAACATAATGGGGTAAACATAAACAACCTGAAGTATCCATCGTCTCTTGTCGGTCACTCTCTTAGAAAAATATTACGTGCTAATTTTATCTTTATGATTTTTTATTAAATTCTTTAATAAAATATGCATACCTACTAGTATTACTCATATACGTAAGTATACATGTTGCAGATAAAGCCTAATTTCGGCCAGTTGTTCAATAGAGACAGCAAATTTTTATTAAAACAAGAATGTCTGTAATTAATTTAATACTGTTACTACCAAGAACAATTTTTTTATAGTTTGTTTTTCAGAACTTTTTTCTTCATAACATTTAATGATCATATTGTTTTAAATAATAATGTTGTTACTAAGAACATTCATAGACTCATAACGTCGTTGTTCCGAATAGTTTACTTTATAACAGACAATTATCATATTTTCGTATTAATAAAGGCAATACTAAGAAAATAGCTGACCTAGCACTCGCCGGCTGCTGCCGCGGCACGCTCGCCTCGCTCATTTGGCTCTTGCGTGTGTTCGCAGTTCTAAAATTACCTAACCTAGTATATTTTACTGTATTGTATATTTTACTAGGTTATGGCAAACCTGTATAAGGTTTGCCAAAACCTAGTAAAATATACAAAAAAGAATGATTGTTACCTATCCCGTTTCATTTACACTTATGATTAAAAACTACATATATGAAAATGAATATTATTAATATAAAATAAATGTATGATTTTATAGACATTATGATTTTCAATAATATTAATAAAAACACTTATAATTAAGAAAATTATAACAACAAATATTAGAATAAAACAAATTTATGAATATTATAGTTATTTATTACAATGATTAGGAGTTTCGATCATTAGTGTAAACAAATATATGAAAACAAATATTACTAAAAATTATGTGTAATATTAGTGATATTATGAATTTCAATGATTATAATTTTTAATCATTAGTTTTTAATTTTTTATGAAGAATGATCATTATGATTTTAAATGGTGTGAGAAATATTTTCGGACCTCCGATGATAGAAGTTAAAAAGTTATGTAAGACAATGCGCACACAGTAGGCCCATCTAAATACAAGACATTTGATTTTACCATGCAATAAACTTGACAGATACTGAAAATATTACAGGACATAAACCTACTCGACTTAAAAGTTTCATTAACAAAAGTTGTGTAGTTTAGAAGTATTTTTACCACCAAGCCGTCCGCATTCTTAATTTAAAAATGGCCGGTTCAATTTAGAGGGCGTCCTAATTAATTGATCCGAAGATTCGCGGAAATTGCGAACACCCTACCCTCCTCCTTTCTCCAACCCCCCGCCAGTGTATCTTTGGCTTTAATTTAGAATTGTTAGCGCAAAGGGAATGCAATTTACGTAAAATAATTGTTTGATTTTGGATACTCTGCCGCTTACCCTTTCCAGGGTTTAATTTGTTTTATGAAAAAGGTCATGCAATGTTTTTTGGTAAACGACACGGATTGTGGTTGCGGTTTGAAGTAATGAGATCAACCCAGATGATTTTGGGAGACAGTAATAGCGTAGGACGTTGGGTTCAGACGTTTTGTTATGTAATTTTATTTCATAATGCTGCCCAATTAGGTTAGGATTGACAGTATTGCTTAAATAGATAACTTTGTAACATAGGTTACAAAAAGTTAGGCAAATAGCTGCAATGTGGATTTCGGCTTAGAATCCACTCCATCTCTTCTTGTGGATGTCGTATGTTCTTCTTCGTCTAAGCGCGTTCCCGGTTGCATCCTCAGCTGGGCTGCTTTGGAGCCCGGGGTGCGCTTTTCCCGCTTTTTCTTCTTCAAATATAACATGCATGTCAATGGTCACCCAAGGATGCCAGAGACCTAGCAAAATGGAGAAGAAATAGCCGGAACAATTATGATTTGGCTATAGTTTTACGACCGGCCGCCTGCCTGACGTCAACCCTCTTTGGGAATGTATTTGTGCGAAAAGTTTTACAACCGGCCGCCGCCCGACGTTAACCCTCCTTGGGAATGCAATTGTAGCAAGAGATGTTATAATACGCCTTTGCTATAGTGAGACACACTTTCAAAACAAATGGAACATTTTGATAATTTTTCAAAACATAAAATCGACTTGATAAACTAGTCACAGTCACAGAAAAGCAATTTTTGCGTTTAGTGACAGCCACTAACCACACGACAATTTTTTACTTAGATAACATATTTTTTCTATACATTTTGGGTTAAAAACCAAACTACTGAACCAATTTTAATAAAAATTCTATGCGATTAACCAATTAGTCATCCTTTCAAAAAATAATTCTATTCTGCCTTGAAACCATACAGGTACATGTTCAACATGCACCTTAAAACTCCTATGGCTCCGCCATTTAGAAAACAAATAATTAAATTAAATTAAAAAAAAAAACTTGATTTTTAAGGACTTTTTTTCGTCTATCCAAAGTTCTTAATCATGTCTTCCTCAAATTAATATGGGTCCAACTTGGTAGTAAAGGCTTTTAAATAAAAAAAAGAATCACTAAATCGGTTCACAATTAGCGTAACATACATACAATAAAAAAACATACGGATCCAATTGACAACCTCCTCCTTTTTTGAAGTTGTTAAAAACAACTGAAATGACAAAACTTATATTATATATTATATTATTATTAACTATATTTAATTAACATTTATATTGTTTATAATAAAATACATAAAGATTTATCTTATTGTACACATACTAAAGTTAAAGCTAAAATTAAACTAAACTATAAGTGAACAAAATAGTAAACTAAACTGAAATTAAACAAAGAAAACAAAACAGAAGAATTACTTAACTATTAATTTACATAACTATATTAACATTATACAATATTTAGGTTGAGAAATGCGACAGCTCGACAGCCGTACAGCTGGATATACATTGCCTTTTTGCCTAAACGGAAACGGAGACGCTTCGCTCGCGCTTTGCGCTTGCTCGGTCACAGTGTGTACGCTTAATTCGGTACATGTAAATCATAAACTTAAAACACACAAATAACAAGTTTGATACAGCGCAGTCTCGCCGAGTTAACGGTAATTTGCATACATTATCATCTCAGGTGAGTCTGAAGCCGCCTGCTTTAAACTACATGCTTACTGAAAGATTAAACTTTGTGTCATATTTCAATTTAAGTATACTTAGGGTAAATGTATAAAGGGTGACGTTTTATACGTGAAGTAGTAATACTCAATACCAGAAACTCTACCTATCAAAAAAAAAATCAGCTTGTAATTTTTTTTGTTTTTGTGAAATACATTGTTTTGTCTTATGCGGGGTGCGCGATCTAGTAGACACAACAGTCTTAAAGCGGTTATAATACTATCTAATTTAAAGGAATCCTAACTAGGAAATCGGAAGATGTAGTAGCAGTTAGGACTGATTGGATCCGATTTAGAGTAAAAAGGACGTTCCGACTGCTTTACTTCCTTGTTATCTGTAAATTCATTCCACAACGCTATAAGGTAACAAGCAACATATTAAACAGGAAACCTTATAATAAAAGCAATAAATCGTAATTGCCGACGGCGACGCATACAAATACTATCTAGTTTTTGTATGCGTCGCCATCGGCCACGCGCCTCGCATTAGGATGCAATTTAGTATAGTGTGATCACTAGCTTGCAATTTAGGATAGTGTGATCACTAGCTAGCAATTTAGGATAGTGTGATCACTAGCTAGCAATTTAGGATAGTGTGATCACTAGCTAGCAATTTAGGATAGTGTGATCACTAGCTAGCAATTTAGGATATTGTGATCACTAGCTAGCAATTTAGGAACCAAACTGATTCTAGAGTTCCTACAAATTGGAGAGTGTAAAGGAAATCTTGTCTCAATCTTTACTTACTGTTAAAAAATATTTAAATTTTTGAAATAGCTTTAACAATAATTAGTCACTAAGTCCATTAAAAGAGATAAATCATTTAAGTACAGGGTGATTTTGAACCTCGTAGCTATATTCAAGGAATCAATCAATTATTTATTTATTTTTCATAAAAACCAAAGTAATTAGTCGACAAATGCAAAAATCTCCCATTTTAATGTTACCCGCTGCCCGCTAGCGGGCTTGTGGCGGGTGGCGGCTAGTGAGTAGGGAGGGCAAGGCCGCGTGTACGCTTCTGTGTTCTATTAGTGATTCTGATTCCACGATTTCAATATAGCTAAGGGGTAAAAAATCAAACTGTACATCAAAAAATGTTTATCTTGAATCGTCAAATCTATAGATTCTTATAAATTCATCTCATTTCATCCTTATTTCAGCAAATAGCAACGTCTGCAAATGAATAGCAAGATTAAAATCTCTTGGAGCGCGCCATTATAAAGGTTTCGGGTCGGCCCACAGCGTGCCCCGTGACAAATGGACGAAAAAATAATAAAACAGTAATTTTATCATCACGACTTATCTTGAGTGACTCCGTACTTCTTGACGTCTGTAGCCTTTACCTTTTATTTGGGTTTTTTTGAAGTGATAACATCTATGCGCGTTGGGCCTTTTTTTTAAATTGGGAAAAAACCATTGACACCACCTTGTGCAAGTTTTCACTTCTGTTCGCACTCCCGGAGTGCCACTGTTTTTTTTTCATAGTTTTTTTTTTTCAAAACGATATTTTTAGCCGTTGCTTCGGTCAGCTTTTACTATCTGCGTAAGAAGAAACTGGTACATTCTACTTTTTTAGGGTTCCGTACCCAAAGGTGCAAACGGGACCCTATTACTGAGACTCCGTTGTCTGTCCGTCTGTCTGTCCGTCTGTCTATCCGTCTGTCTGTCCGTCTGTCACAAGGCTCTAGCTCTTGAACCGTAATAGCTAGACACATAAAAGTTTTCACCGATTATGTATTACTGTGGCCGCTATAACAAATACTAAAAATAAAAAAAGTTAAAAATTAAAGGACCCCCTTTAATTTTTAACAGCGTTTTAAAACATTGTATGGTGGTACGGAACCTGTACGTTAGACTGACTGTTACCTGGAACATGTACGAGTCCGACTAGCACTTGCCCGTTTATTTCTCTCTCTTCCAACATGGAATGAATATATATGTCATTCATTATATTATCTCTACATATATGAGGAAATACGAAAAAAAATCGATATCCCATTGCAGCTAAAGTTTGAGCCCTTTCAAAAATCCTAATCCTAACTAATATTAAAAATGCGAAAGTGAGTTTGTATATTTGTTTGTTTGATTTTTACCTCTTCACGCTTTATCTACTGAACCAATCTTCTTGAAAATTCGCATACACATAGTTAGGAGTACTGAGAGGGACATAGGGTACCTTTTATAACGGAAAAATGTAATATTCCGTTGGGATACGCGAGCTAATATATTATAAGTCTATCGTATATTTCACTACTTAATCGTTTGGTGTTTCATGTGTGAATCGAAGGCAAGCGTTCACGTAGCCGCGGTATCCTTATCAAGGTGACTTGAAATCACTCAATTACAACGTCAAGCAGTCGACAAACTCCCGTATCGATTTTAATTAACGTTTATTTGATAAAATGGTAGAGTTCATTAGAGCATTAATTGGATTTTGTGGCCATTGTGTGCTTACTACAGCACCGAGCCTATATGCCGGTTTTAAGGTATATTACCTACGGAGTTGATGGGATATTTTTATGATTCAGAAACTTGCAATATTTGACCCAAAAAACAACAACAAACAGCGCAAGCTAAATAAATGCTTGTTAAAGTAAATGAATAATATAAAAATCTTTTGTACGAGTATGTTCGTTTGTTTGTTTCCTTTACAATCAAATCAAAGCAACGGATCGACATGATAATATGTGGATAATATGACAGATAGATACTGATGACATTGTAAGGTTGACGGGAAAGCAGTGGATGAGGCTGGCACAGGACCGTGGAAAATGGCGTGAAAAAAGGGAGGCCTATACTTAACAGTAGGTTGATGTGGGCTAAGAAATAAGAAGAAGTTTTATTTGGTGGGAACTTAAGGGGTTCAGTTGCGGTTTGCATTAATTTATTTTTTCATATTGATTCTAGTGGACTTTATAATCTGAAATTGGTATAGTTTGGTGTTATAACTGCTTATACTCATGAACAATAGGTATGTAAAATTTAAAGTGTTCAGTCATAGTACGGCTGTAGTGATATATGTTAAGCAGACTGTGGTGGGCGTCTTTAAGCACTGTCCGCCACTCAATCGGCTATGATAACCAGTGGACTCGTATAGATTTGTCGCCAGAAGCTCCCTTGAAGCAATCAAACCTTCACCATCACTCACCAATCTTTGAAACTTGTTAGGTTATGGGTTAGAAATAGAGAAACGAAAAACTGAAGATAAGTATCCAGAGGCGTAAAATAATTCCTAAATAAAAATAAAACATGACAATGGCATTTTGGCGCGGCATGAGGATCGCGATGAACGATGCAAAAGAAGTCGCTGGCAAAAGCTATTTTAAGTATTTTATAAAAAAAAGACCAAGAACGAAAACGCCGCTCTGATCCTGAATAATTCTAAATAAATATCTTGTAAGAAGGAATACTAGTCAGTTTATAAAGTAGAAAGAATAATATTAGTCTGTCGTTAGCCATACAAAAGTCTCAAGAAAAATGTTCAAAAAGGAGTTAAAAAAGCATTAGTGTTGCACTTTCACAAAATTCACCGCTTTGACTAGGAACTAGATACGCTCAGACTTGAACTTAAAATCGTAGAAAGAGCCGCCTGGCTAACAAAAGCCGGGATTTTTGCAAGTGCTCCTCACAAAAATTCTTATATAACGTTATTATCCGAGCAGAGGGCAGCGCACAATGCACAATGCTATGTAGTTTGTACAGTAGGTACCTATGTAGGTATAGTTGAGTGAAGCGAAGCGATGCACTACATTCAACCGTCTAGAGTACCGTCTCCTTGACCGGTCTAGTCTAACTTAATAATAAAACCTCTACGGACCAGTGACGTTTACTTTTAGGGTTCAAAAAATAGTTAAATGTATTTTTTTATTTTCTTCTCTAACTAACCATTAACTGTGTTTGCAATATGACATAGGTACTCGTACAAAATAAGTCCATATTTTATGAAATTTTAGGTATACGTGTTTTCATTAAACCGGAAATTTTAATCCATAACTTATTGAAATACCGATTTTTGCATTTTAATTTTTAGCTTGCTATATGTCTTGCAATGTTGTTGTTTGACCAAAGCTTTTAATGTTAGAGGGTTCAAATTACAAGGAAACGTTTAGACTTTTGACAAATTTAGTGTAGCCGATTTGGTCACTTCCGTCATTTTCGTCAACGCTTGCTCTATTCATTAGCCCTTATGATGGTCAGTGCTGTACCATATCTACTTTCCACAACTGATTCGGGGTAGATGAATTGATTAATTTTGTCGCTTGTATAAATTTAAAACATGTGCTTGTTGTATAGAACAAGAAAGATTGTAATTAAAGAGTTACTCATGGTTCTTCTAAACATTAAATAGTACCTCTAACTATAAAGATTTTTACAAAACAAAAGATTACAAAAAAACATCTTCAAAGCGTTTTTGAACATATAATTTTTTCGAAAGTAAGAAGTAGGTTTCCATTCCATCACATTACAATATAGGAAAGATTTTGTTGTAATGATCAACATCATCAAAAACAAATAATTACGATGAATATCAAGTTAGTCAGCTAAATCAGCTTGGACTATATTCTGTAGAGTAAAATAGTAGGTATATTATGGCACAAATATTTATATTTTATATTTATATATTGATTATAAAAATATTCCGTTTAAACCGGGTGTATATTTACCGCCGGACATATGTAAGAGGAGGGGACTCCACCTCGTAAATAAACAATCCAAAAGATTAGTACATATAACAACAAAAAGCCTGCATTTTAAAAAACCCTATGACGAATTAAATATTAAACAAGTCATTTTAAAAGTACTGAACCCTAAAGTTCTGATGAAACTGCATATTTTTTCGTTCTTTTCCGAATGGAAAATGTTCCTTCCTTCCTTATTTGTCTAAAACTGACGTGGACTCCAGAGGGTATTGGAGTAACTTTATTTGGTTTAGTTTTCTATTTCGTTCTGTGTACTTCGTGTAAATGAAAAAGGGTCGGTGAGAGTGCATTTGTCATAGGGTTTCGGGTTGGCGGACAATTTATAGCTAAAGGAAGCCCAAATGTGGTTGCCTGGCATTTTCATTTTAAGATATACTTTAATGTTGTTATTTTTTACATAATAAGGTACTTACTAGGTTTGTAGGTGATGAATCCTAAGCAAAAATAAGCTAGGCGATGGATCTAAATAATTCCGAAAAATATTAATTATATGGCGACCTCTGTGGCCTAGTGCTCATTACGCCAGGCTGTCACACCGGAGGCTCGATCCCCGGTCAGGTCTAAATGGACAATGATCTTTTTCAGATTGGCCTGGGTATATATGTTTTTGTTATAAAATATAGTATCGTTGAGTTAGTTTCCCATAACACAAGTCTTGAACTTACTTTGGGGCTAGCTCAAGCGTGTGATTTGTTCGTATATATTTATTTATATAGAAGAAGTCGAGGGTTGCTTTTGCACACCAGTGGAAAACTTAATAGCTAGAAATAAATAATAAATTACTTGAAGTTTCACTTCCTTGTGTCTAATTTGACTAAGTGTAAACTACTTATGACACTACGGATGTAACCTCAATAATATCAAAACTACGAACGGAACTGAACTTTACTTATTTTTTTTCGTTACGTTACATACCTGTCAACTCCTACCGTAACAAGGCGCTGAGTTTCAAAACGACAGCTGAAATCTTAGTCTTTTTTAGGGTTCCGTAGTCCACAGGGAACCCTTATAGTTTCTTCATGTCCGTCCGTCTGTCTGTCCGTCCGGGCTCGTACTCCGCCGATAGATATAAGATAGATAATTCCATAAGTTTGTTTTTAAAATTATGAAATTTTCTTTTTTCCCATACAACGAAAAGTGAATTAAAAAAATTAAATTGGACTAACCCTAACGTGTGGGATATCGTTGAAAAGGTCTTCTAAAATGCAACAAAAACTGCTTTGAAACTATGTAGATCAAACCCCCCAGTCTTGAGATAATCTAATACAAAGTTAAAATTTGAGGTGTCCCCCCACCGTAACTATTGAAATATTACTAAAATAATTCTGAAAAAAATGTGGTATATACCTCAAAGTATGTACTTTCAATTAAATTTATAGCGGTCTGGGTGTCATAGATAGTTATTTTTTAATACGTCATAAATCGTTAACCGCAATTTACCTTTAGAACTTTTATATTATGTTACTTGCTGCTACGGAACCCTTCATTAGCGAGTCCGAATCGCATTTGGCCGCTTTTTTTTAAATAACCTTTATTGTTCCACAGTCCCACTGCTGGGCAAATATCTCCCCCATCTCTTTCCAAGACTCTAAGTTAAGAAATCTAAGTCTAAAATATATATTTTATGTTACACAATGCGATATACCAACAAAAATATCACCATCTGAAACTCAATAAACGTCAAATGTTTCAATATAAACGGCAGCGACAACACACTAGAAGACTGGAACAAAGCGAGGGCCTGCTACATCTGTCGCCGGGTAATGCACATTTAATCTCCAGACCACTCGAAAATCTACCGAAATGCTTTATTGCCTCCGTGAACAAGTTTTCAAGCCGGTCCTAAAGATAAAACTTTACAGGCATAATGAATCTTAATCGCGCCGCCAATTTCCAAAATTGTTCGAGAGTTTTGTTTAAAATAAAACTTGAATTTATCTCGTTTGTTGGAATTAATTTCGCCTTTTGTTATTTCGTAATCGGTTACCTGTCCGTCTGCATTTTAATTTGTTTTGACCAGTGTTCTTATGTAATTATATCTTTTTAATTACACAATCCTATTAGGAATGGGACGAAAAAATATATTTTACGAAGATTTACTTAATTGTATTTTGATTTAAATTTTTCGGCAAAGTGATAAAATATAATTTTATTTTTTATGTGAAAATTGTCAGACACAAAATGTTGTATGTCACTTATTTGCATTGTTAATCTCCAGTTTCAGCTCTATTGACACACATAAACTTCGCCGACTAGTGTATTAGGGTTGCTCCACACTTATTCAGGCATTGTCGGTTCGGCAGTATTTGGCAGCAAAAAACCGTTATCATATCATATATTCGAATTTACTGCCCGGCTGCCCCGATTAATGCTAGCCCAAATAGGTATGTAGCAACTCTTATCTCGCCTAAACCAAAATGAACAAAATCCCAAACTTGTATCATAGACTACTATTTCATTCTATTCTTCTCGCATGTGACTTACATGAGAGCAGATGGCTGGGTATTAGAACTAGACTAACTTTAAATCCCGAACGTCCCTTTCTAGGAAATTAAGTTTTAAGTCTGAACAGCCTTTGTCCGGTACGAGGCTTAAACTCGGCGAGAAATCAAATCCTTTGGCGCTGAAGCGATCGATGAATGAAATTAATATATTTTTGTCGAAAACCATAAAATTTTACCCACAAAATAACTACGAACTACATACTTTTTGTACGTATTAATTCTTACTTCTTCCTTCAGTTTTATAGGGCGGAATATGATGTTGATAAATGATACTATCTATTTTGAAGCTGCTATGAGTTAGGTGCCTATAAAATTTTCGAAAATAAGAAGAGGTCAAGTACGAATTGACTTGGCTTATGTATTTCTTTCTCTCTCTCACATCTCAGCATATTCCCAGTTGCATCCTCAGCTGTAACAGGCCTGTGTCACTCCCCGGTTAGGTATCGAAAATGTACCTACATTATACTATGCACGCAGGCAGCCCCTCCGGGTGGTAAATTCAGTTATACGAATCGTTTGTCCAGAGTAATAAGAATGAAATTGACTTGCAATGGATGTCTAGGTCTTCGATCGATCTATTCGAAAAGGTGCTGAGTTCTTACGTGAGCCAAATCAAACCATATCGCCACATTCTCAGACCAAATAAAAAAACATTGAGTAGATATTTCCTTGAATATCTTTGCCGAGTGAGACTTCTGTACGTTAGTATTATTTATTCTGTGGCTGTAATGCTGTGAAGCCTGGGGTCCGCTTTTTGGCTTTTTCTCTCTCTACTTCGCTTGGTCAAGAGCATCCTTAGTTGTCCATTGGCACGCATATCATCCCTGATGACGTCAAGCCAGCATTTCTTGGGTCTACCACGTCTGCCGGGCCCTGGCTTAGGCGTTGCTAAACATTTGTTTCCTACGTATCTTGCCGGTTTTAACAATCAATGAAAAACTTAAATAAAAAATTACCTTCCAATACAAATCAGCGCTCAGCCAAGCGGATTTTGTATGGGAGAACGAAAAAAATTTATCGATTTTTACTAACTTTTTTTTTATAGAAAGTAGTTCAATATCATGGACTGAACTTGCTCCAAAAATTTGGCTGGTGTTTAAAAGTCACCCTGTATAACTCTACTGCTCTAGCAATGGACTGGCTTTGTTATTAATAAAATCGTAAACGTAAGGATAGCGTAGTGTCTATATCTTAATGACATATAGGTATTCTGAACAGTTGTACCAAAAGTGTACTAAACAGTACCTACACAGAAACTGTGCCTAAACCCTTTAAATGTTAAATAAAAAATCTCATACCAACTCATTTAAATCCCCACAGCATGGCATTATCGATAAAACCATTAAAAGTATTGCAGCCATCCCCGCATGCACCGGCGACAACGTTTATCAAGCGCTATCATCTATCACTATCTCGCTTTACGTTATAATCCGCTAGTTGCGAACAAGTCAAAACAGATACTTTTTTTCTAAACGTATTTTCTATGAGATTTCTATGAAAAACGCACGGTGTGACGTCATAGTTTCTTGGAGTCAAATAGCGCTCTTATCATCAGTTTTTTGGCATTAATAAATCTAAAATCACGTTAAAAATGGATATGATAAATGACAAGTGACATTATTTTGTCACGTTTTATTCTTGTATCATTACAAAATCATTTATTTTTGACCCTGGATACTACTCTATAGTCCGCCGTGTATTATAAACTTTATCTAGGTTCATCAACGGCCCCATGCTACGGGGGCGTCACTTCTTTTTTCTTTCTTTTTCTTTTGTCAGCCCACATCAACCTAGCCCTTTTTTCGTGCCATTTTCTACGGTCCCGTGCCAATGTCAGCTTACGTATGGTAATACAAAATAACCCTCAAACATTGATCAGTAAATTATTTCATGCATTTATGAATGGATCCACTGGTAGCTTAAGGATCATTGTATGTATTGATTCCCCCATATCACATAAGCCGGAGTTTCGGGCTCGGGACGGTCAGTGAGGATCGTAAGAGGGATTTGTCGTCAACTCTCCTCATTACTTTGATTGCAACAATCTGCACCCTTGTCTGGCATGACAAAGTCCATACTCTGGGATGCGAGATACGCTAATTAAAAACGTTAAGCTAAATGAGCTTTTAAATGTTTGAGGTTTCGTAAACATCGCAAGGGACGTGAGTACGAAATTAATGAGAAAGTATGTTCATTATTATAATATTTGCTGTTTTAGATTTTATCATTTTAAAGGTTACTTAGTTCTACTTACTCATAATTAAAAAACTTAACGAAAATAAGTTTTATCCACTATTTACCTATCATAAACTAGTTAATACTATTTGATTATATAAAAAAAAAAAAAATTGAGCTACATCTATATCTGTAGGAAAAGGGAGTGATACTATGTTTGTACGTTCTTCTATCTAATAAACATACAATGATTATAAGACAATAAAACATAATTTCAATTTTTTTTTTCAGAAACAAAGTGTTTTACAGAAAAATTGTTCCGAATAATCAATTCATAATTTATTTTTTTTTCAGGCGTCAACGTTTAGTTCAAGTAAGAAAGAAAGTATAATTTATTTTTTCTTACTAATGTATAATAGGCATGATGTCTGAAAAATTATTTCTGGCCCATCGTTAGATTGTTAAAAAATATTTTTCATTTTTTTTTTCTTTTCTCTGAAGAACAATAAATGGCGAAGATACAGCGCATTTAAATTTTGCATGACGTCACGCTTTCGTGCGATTTTTATACATCGGTGACGTCACAAGCCCCCACTCTGGAACTTAGGTACTCTGTATCTTTGTGAATTTTTACTTTTTTGTTAAACTAAAATATGGGTACATTACTTTTGGATAATCTAACTAACGGACTAATTAGAATAATACTTTTCTGACCCAGTCATCATCCCTATTGTACATTCTTGATATACTTATAAGTGACGAGAAAATATTTTGAGAATTAATACTTTGACTTCCATTCTTCTATAACAAGCACAAATACTTTGGTTTTCAACTCCAAGTTTTTTATGTTACAATTTACACAAAGCGGTGCAAAACATTGAAATCAAGATCAAAAAGAATAAGTCAACAAAGTAATCGTCGAGGAAAAACGAGCCCTAAAAATCTTGAACCGTAATTTACAAACGGAGAAATCTTGCACATAACAGAGAAGTTTCACTTAAAACTCTAATATACGCAATAATGGAAGGTGCTGCAATAAGTCAGTATTTTCACACCTCCCATTTGCGTGCTTTCACAGCTACAAAGTGGAAATAAACAAGGTAACTTTCGCCATTTCACATTGTGTGGGAGACGCCGCTTTTACGCTGACTAGTGATGTGAAAAGCTTGGCATGGTCGCCTATATATAAAGTTAAAATTATTTTATTGAATAATAAACAGACTTTTTTACAAGCTTGCCCTGTTTACTGTTTGGGTCAAATCTTGCAAGCCATTTCTTGATTTCCGATTGAAATGAAATTTTGTATGCTAATGTAAATGGGATGACAAAGCAATATTAATAAAAGCTTGTATGAAAAAACATGTTTTTTTTGTCGAAAAACTTTTTTGTAGTTAGTTACATATAGAGTATGTAGTCTCTCCCCCGAATTAAAAGTCGAGTAGATTCGTCTTAGATGTCGCTATCATCGTCTATACAGGGCCTAAGACGGTGAACCTACTGCACCGCGCACCGTCGTGGAGCGCGGTTCAACACAATGACGCTCCTGCGCGTTGACGCGTTTTCAGCGTGTTGGACTAGGCGTGTTTTCTATACAAATTGAGATACTTGCATACAATGTTAAAATCTGCCGCTTCGCGCTCCGCGACGGTGCGCGTTGCAGTGGGATCACCGCCTAGCAAAATATACTGAAACTATTTTAAGGGTGAATTCAGTTCACGATACTGAACAAGTTTCCCCAAGAAACACGTATCGAAATATTACAAATATTTTTTTTGCTTTCCATACAAACTCGGGTCAGCTGATCAGTCGAGGTCAAAAATTAGTTTTAGTATTTCGATATATGTGGACTGGATTCAGATTTTCACATCGTAAAATATAAAATACTTAAGTAATAAATATACACACTTGTGCTTTTAGATATTATGGTAATAGTTTATAAATAAATAATAAAATAAATAAATAAATATATATATAGGGACAAGTCACACTTATTAAGCTAGCCCCAAAGTAAGTTTTTAAACTTGTGTTATGGGATACTAACTCAACGATACTATATTTTATGATATATACATATATAGATAAACACCCAAGACCCAGGACAATTTTGCATATCTTCTATGAAAAAATCTCATTAAAAGTGTTATTAAAAACTTTAGATTAGTTTGCTAGTACCATCTTTAAGTTTAAAGACTAAAGGTAATTAAGATACAGATACATTATCACGTCTTTATCCATTACGTGGTAGACAGAGCCCATGGCCGTAAGACCCAAAGGCCACTTTAGCGTAATGGTGGGAAGATGGAAAAACAGAATCAAAATAGTCATCATCATGTCGTATGGCATGTTATTGCATGAATCCTAAATACTTAATGGCAGGTTTTTAAGCCAGTCTACGGCTGCCGGGGTTAAACTATGGAGTTCGCTAAGTCCTCCAGGGAAACGGTGTAGCGGACATTCTTCAGCGATATGTTGTAAGGTTTGGTCAGAAGCTCCACAGTTGCATTCTGGAGATATTTTGGAATCCCACTTTTGTAGATGGTGGTTAGATCGGCCATATCCATACATATAATATATAATCAAAATAGTGATGGGTTGATAACCGCATCGCCTATTTTAACATTTAGATTCTCGCCCATTTCTTCGACTGGCTTCTACGAACTGCGCGGGAAGACAAGCAGCTGGTACATTCTAAGTGATTTCTTTTCTCCCAGACCAGCATAGAAGATAGTAATTAAGATATTGGTAATTAAGATATCTATCAAAATCAAGTTTATTTGCTAGGAAAAATAAATAAAAACCCTGACTTTCAAGCGTTAACCCCTATATACGAATAACTTTTAAACGGCTGAACCAATTTTCATCTCAGCTAAGAACCACCGCGAAGGAACTTGTTTTCACGTAAACAAAATGTTAAAATCAGTAACAAAATAAGACTTGTGGCGCCATCTATACTCATACATGTAAGATATTGTTCTGTCTGTGGTTTTCAATAAACGTCAGTTGTGATCTAGCATCTCTGTGTTTCATTATAGGTTATGGGCCACACGCAAGTTATTTATAATTTTGGTGAAAATAGATAGTGTAAAATGTCGACAAATTTAATTTCAAGTATTGCTAAACTAAAAGGCAGAGAAAATTATGAAGATTGGGCGTTTGCCGTGGAGAACTACCTAATATTGGAAAACATGCAACAATGTATCTCGACCGGCGGCGATGCTAACGACGCAAAGGCGAAAGCCAAGATTGTTTTAACAATAGATCCCAGTTTATATGTACACATTAAAACAGAATCAACTGCTATGGGACTGTGGACGAAGTTGAAAAATCTATTTGATGATAATGGCTACACGCGGCGCATCGGATTGCTTCGTAACCTCATATCAATACGTCGTGAAAATTGTGAATCTATGTCTCAATACGTGACTTCATTATTGGAAACAAGTCAGCGATTAAATAATACAGGATTCAAGATTAGTGACGAGTGGATCGGGTCTTTATTGTTGGCGGGATTGCCAGAAAAATTCGAGCCAATGATCATGGCGGTGGAGCATTCGGGCATTGAATTGACAGCGGACGCCATTAAAGCTAAGTTGTTAGATATGGAGGACGGAAGTGAAGTTGGTACTAGTTCCACGCAGAATGCGTTTGCGACGAAAGGTTGGCAACATAAAAAAAGGAACCAAACGCATAGACCAACGTCATCACAAAATGTCAACGTCAAATCAAATGTCAGATGTTATAAGTGTAAACAATTGGGACATTTTATGAATAAGTGTGAAAATACTCCGAAAAGCAAGGAATCTAACGCATTCAGTGCAGTATTTCTCAGCGGTAACTTCAATCAAACGGATTGGTATGTTGATAGCGGTGCCAGTTGCCATTTGACGTCTAAAAAAGACTGGTTGTTGAACACAACAAAACAACACCAAGTTGAAGAGATTATCATCGCTGATAAAACGAAAATTCCTGTTGAAGGCTGTGGAGATGTGCAAATAACTACAGTTGTTGAAGATACCGAGCACGAGAATACAGTGAAGGAAGTGTTATATGTGCCTAACTTGGCTACAAACTTGTTATCTGTGAGCAAATTGATTAGCAAAGGAAACACAGTGGCATTTGAAACTAAACACTGTTATATCTTCAACCAAAAGAATAAACTTGTGGCCACTGCAGATTTGATTGGAGGTGTGTACAAACTGAGAATCAAGCAAGTTGATTGTTTGTTGACTTCAGTGTCCGGATGTGTATGGCATAGAAGATTCGGTCATCTTAACAGCAAAGACCTCAACGTTATGAGAGATGGAGCTGTACAAGGAATGTCATACACGGACAAGGCTTATGTTAGTAAGACAAACTGCATTATATGCTGTGAAGGGAAGCAGGCCAGGTTACCGTTCACACATGTCGGTAACAGAGGCAAGGAGCTACTGGAGGTAGTACATGCAGATGTTTGTGGACCTATAGAAGCCAGATCTATCGGAGGAAAGAAATATTTCTTGCTATTTGTAGACGACTACAGTAGAATGGCATTTGTTTATTTCTTAAAGACGAAAGATGAAGTATTCTCATATTTCAAACAATTTAAGGCGTTGGTGGAAAATCAGACTGGTAAGAAGCTGAAAGTGTTCAGGACAGACAATGGAACTGAATTTTGCAGCAAGGTGTTTGAAGATTACTTACAACAAGCTGGCTGTATACACCAGAAAACTTGTCCGTATTCGCCGGAACAGAACGGCCTATGTGAACGTTTGAATCGCACAGTGATAGAAAAGGCAAGATGCTTGTTATACGATGCAAAACTACCTAAGCGTTTTTGGGCTGAAGGAGTGAACACAGCTGTTTATTTACGAAATAGGTCGATTGCATCAGGATTGAACAACAAAACGCCCATGGAGATCTGGACCGGAGCTAAGCCAGATGTCAGCCACCTACGCATATTTGGAAGCAAAACCATGGTACACATTCCAAAAGAAAAAAGATTAAAGTTAGATAGAAAAGCAACTCAGTGTATACTTGTCGGATACTCAGACAATGTGAAAGGGTACCGAGTTTACAATCCCAACAATGACAGTATTACAATAGCAAGAGATATTGTTGTGATTTAGGAGGGGATTGAACAGAAGCAAGAAGTGATACACATTGACATTAGTGAGAGCACTAATGATATTTTTCCAATGAAGGAAGAAAAAAAATGTACCCAAGAAGTGGGGGACAGAGAACGCACACGAATACTAGAAGATCAGCAGCAGAAAGAAGAAGTACTAAGCAACAAAGAAGAAAATCATAGTACTAAGGAAGAAGACTTTGAGGATTCTACAGACTTGTTGGGGGCTGAACCTTTAGAAACTTTAGGTGAAGTCACATCTCAGGCAGGGCCTTCCGCTGATGTTCCTATGGAGAATCCAGTCAGACGTATCCGTAAGCAGCCTGATAGGTATGGTCTTATTAATGCGTGTATGCGTCAAACCAGTGAAATAAGTGCAAGTGAAATAACTCTAGATGAAGCGATGAATGGACCCGAAAGTGAACAGTGGAAATTAGCCATGCAAAGTGAATTTGAATCATTTGAGGACAATGATGCCTGGGATTTAGTTGATGTTCCGCCCAGTGGCACAATTGTACAGTGTAAATGGGTTTTTAAAAAGAAACTAGATACTGATAATAAAGTTAGGTATAGAGCAAGGTTAGTCGCCAAAGGTTTTACACAAAGACCAGGCATTGATTTTGATGAATGTTTTTCACCTGTTGTGAGGCATTCCACATTGAGGTTATTGTTCGCTTTAGCAGTTCAATTTGAATTGGATATTTGTCATTTAGACGTAAACACTGCATTTCTGAATGGTTTTCTAAAGGAAAATGTATATATGATGAAGCCACCAGGTTTTCAATATACCAATGATGATGTAAATAAGGTTTTGCGCCTTAAGCGTGCTATTTATGGTTTAAAACAATCGTCAAGAGCATGGTATCAGCGAGTCGATTTATTGTTACAATCTTTAGGGTATAAAAAATCCAAACTGGAACCATGTCTGTTTACAAAGATTAATGAAAATTTGAAGATCATTATTGCACTGTATGTTGATGATTTCTTTGTCTTCTCGAATAATGAAAAAGAAACTGTAATGTTGAAGGAAAGTTTGTCATCAAAGTTTAAAATCAAAGATTTGGGATGTATAAGGAATTGTTTGGGTATGAGAGTAAATGTAAATAAAAGAGAAGGTACTATTACTATGGACCAAGAAGGCTATATTGAAGAATTGTTGTCAAAATTTAATATTTCTGAATGTAAATCGGCAGAGACACCAATTGAAGCCAGACTTAATTTGACAAAAAGTGATGTATGTGATAAAAAAATTCCTTATCAGAAACTTATTGGTTCACTTATGTATATAGCTGTGCTTACACGCCCTGACATTGTTTTCTCTGTAAACTTCTTGAGTCAGTTTAATAACTGTTATAGCTATGAACACTGGTCCTATGCAAAGAGAATCTTAAAGTACTTAAAGAAAACTAAATCATACTGTTTAAAATTTTCAGCTAGTGGAAATAAACAATTAGAAGCTTTTGTGGATGCCGACTGGGCAAGTAATGTCATAGATCGCAGATCTTACACAGGATATTTTTTTAGGTTGTCAAATTGTGCAATTTCTAGGGAAACCAAAAAGCAGGCAACTGTGGCTTTATCCAGCACTGAGGCCGAGTATATGGGAATTTCTGAATGTTGTAAAGAGGCTGTTTACTTGCGTAATCTGGTAATTGAAATAGTGAATGAATTGTATCCAATACCTATTTTCAATGACAATCAGTCAGCCCATAAATTATCGGCTAATCCAGTCTACCATAAGCGGTCCAAACATATAGATGTGCGGTACCATTTTTGTAGAGAAAAAGTAGCTAGCGAAATTGTAAAAATTAAATACATACCTACTTCGGAAATGCCCGCAGATCTATTGACTAAGGGATTATGTAAAATGAAACATTATAAATTTCTATCAATGTTTGGTTTATTTGGTAATGCATAATGTAAAGTATTTGATGAGTATAATGTGGAGGATGTACCTATGTATTTTGTTAAGTGGGGGTGTTAAAATCAGTAACAAAATAAGACTTGTGGCGCCATCTATACTCATACATGTAAGATATTGTTCTGTCTGTGGTTTTCAATAAACGTCAGTTGTGATCTAGCATCTCTGTGTTTCATTATACAAAACCACATCGAAATCGGTCAGTCCGTTTGAACGCTACAATTCCTCAGACAGACAGACAGCTTGTCCACTTAATAGTGGAGTCCAACAAGTATGTATTAATGCCGGACTTTCTTTTTTTTCGTAACCCCGCTTATCCATCTTAGAATCTGAATCTCCACTACAATCCGCTAGATGGCAATAAGTCTAATCAGATAGACAGATACTTTATTCTAAACCACAGGCCGGAATCTCCTAAGGTACGCGCAATATGCGTCCCCGTTCCACATCCCCGCACCTCTCCCCCGTTTTCGCCTCGATGACTCACGTTGGCCGTCAAGAACCGGGGGAGAGGTGCGGGTGCGGGGAAATTCCGTTCTGTTTACTCTTACTGTATTCTGTGTCTAAACGTCAAAACAAACATTTTGATTGGGATTTGTATGCAAATCACAACTGTCATGTCACGTCATAGTTTTTTGGAGTCCAATAGCACTCTTAATAGTAGTTTTTCTGCATTGATAAATCTAAAGTCATGTTAAAAATGAATATGATCAATGACAAGTACCATTACTTAGTGACGTTATATTCTCTTAACAGTGCCAAATCTTTTTTTTTTTTTTGGACCCAGTCGCATCAACTCAATTCGTTTTTGTGAATCGGCAGAGGGGAATCGAAAATACTCTCAATTCGCTACAAAGTAAACTCGAATTAATGGAAATACTCCAAAGAGGCTTGTAATCTGAACTGAATAGACAAGGTTTGCTCGTGAAACCTGTCCGAACAATAGATACATAACAAGTTCTCGAAGTGTTTCAATCAAACGATCTTCAGTTTCTGACAATTAATTAAAACCTGAATGGCCCGGTAAGAAAGTAAAATGGAAACCGTATTTACTCGTCTTACTTTGATAAACGATATACGATCCCTGGCCGGGGCAAGTTGGAAAATGGCCTTTTTAAATTTTCTTGTGTGTTTATTCAACGTGGAAGGGACATACTCGTAATAAATCGAACTACGGTCTATACTAGATCATTATAGTATAATGAAATTAAAATAACAGACAAAAACAAAAAAAAATCGACATTTCCATACAAAAGTGAGCGGCCATCCGGGCGATTTGTATGGGAACGTCGAAATTTTTTTTAGTTTCTTGACTGTTATTTTAATTTCATTATACTTTAGTGATCTAGTATAGCCCGTGGTTCGATTTATTACGGGTATGTCCCTTCCACGTTGTATATATACAAATATATAATGTTGTAGTCCTATGACCCAAACACTTAAGTGAAAAGTAAATAACTTTTTTTTAGTTTTGCAAACCTTACTGTGTCATATATTTATTTTTGTATTTATTGTAAAATTATCAGTTTTGATTTTATTCATGAAAGAAGATGAAAATTGGCCATTCCCTCCTCCCTGATCTCCGAAACTAATGAGCCTAAAATTTTGAAAAAATACAAAATGTAGTTCATTGCTTGTAGATTACAGGAAAACCGATTACGAATTCAATCAATTGTAGGGAACCCTCTCCACGCGAGTTTGACTCGCACTTGGCCGATTTATTCAATATTATTGCTCGTGAGTTGACTGTACACAATACGAGTAAGCTACGTCGCGTGGGAAAGCGTACGACTAGCGAAGAAATGCACTTAAAATAGATTTAAGATTTTAATGTATGATAGATTGCGTATCACAATTTGAATCCCCAAAGCATCTGCTCCGAGCAAACTAAATTACATTTTGTGTACACTGTAAATTGCTCATTCAGTTGATGAAGGATTACTCTAAACCATAGTTTAAACTGGGCTCAGGCGAACATAAATTTCGCGAAATTACTCGCGTTCAGGCACCTGATAGTTAGTGAGGTGATAAAGTTAATTTAGAGGTTCATTTATCGAAACAACTTAGGTGTTAACTCAAGTTAGCGTGGTTAGTCAATGATATAAGATTTACGTGTAAAATACCTAATTGCAACACATTCGTAGGTTGCCTATAGGTATGTACATACATATATACAGGTTGATTCTGTATTTTATATATGTGTCTTTGGTACATATTAGGTATTATATTAGAATACTCCGGAGGTTATGGGTAGAACCCAGAACCTCTGGAGTATTCCTATGATAAGGACTAGCTTGTTAACCAGTAGGCCAAGGAGGGCGTCAAAACAATATGATACTCTATATTCTCTTTTAAGTTCATATTTTGACTGTAAAAACCAGTTATATGCCTAGAACAGGGTCGACCTCGGCGAAAATTCTGCGATAACATTGCAGACGTTCTAAAAAAAGAGGTAAGAAGTATTCGTAACTGAAGGGCATGTATGAAGTGGTTGATGAGTGTAGATAAAGCGAAAGAGGTCTGTCAGGAGTGGAGGTCCATAGTCGCTGTATTATTATATTACACTTGTGGGAAACAGGCGTGAAAGTAATGTATTTAATGTAATGCAATTCCTTTGAAATTCCAAATTTTGCCATAATCGGACATTTCGTTTCAAAATTAAAAGCTAGACTATGTTTTTATAGAAAGTCTGATTCTGTTTAGGGTAACAAGACTCTTAAATCGCAAAAGTAAGTGTATGACAATTGCATACACTTATACACATAAGTGTATGTTGTTGAAATATTGAGACTAGGGCGCGTAAATGTAAATAAAATAGTAGAAAGTATTAAAAGAGATGTTACTGTTAGGAATTTTATATTGAAGTAACAGGTCAAACATCAAAAGTTAAAAATAGAATACATATATCTATTATAAAAAGAAAAATAACTTATAAGGAGTCTGCACAACAGAGATTAAACATAAATACAGTATCTACAACATATATAAAAAATATACAATAAGAATAAAAAATACATTAAAATGTACAATGGACGGTCTTATCGCTAAAAGCGATTTCTTCCAGACAACCGATGGATGGAGAGAATATAAAGATACGTTGTACACTTATTTCTTGAATGGTAGAAAATAAGGTGTTATAGAAACTGTGACAATGTATAATACTTTTGCTTGCGACTGTACTTGTATTCAAATATCGTTTTTCTGCTAATTGGCCGCGGTGTGGGCCCTTCTTGTGTTAAGAATAGCTTAGCGTGGTACTTGGTGCGAGGGTGTGCCTGTCCGTCTCCTACGTTTTGCGCTTAGCCGCCTGTAGACGAGTTGGAATCGTGCCTATATACGCGGCGCACTTACTTATTTCACTCAACAGTTTATTTTTATACTTATCTCTTTATTCGGCCAGTTTATATTAATATATTTCAGCCCTTTTTTTGGCCGGAGGACCAGGGCACAAAAAGTTTGCTTCAATAAATGAAACATATGTATGTAAGAACCTAAATTCTGGTAGTTGACTGATTGTGGTTTTGTGCACAACCCGGATTGGTGCACAATCGGTTAACTACCAGAATACGGTAGCGTTATAGAATAGGGACACTGTGAATGTAGCGTTAGTGTGTAGTTGGAGAAAAATTAACATGACGGTGGACGAAGATCACATCGGGCAGGAGGAGGCCTAACATCGCTGTGATGAAATGTCAGCGAAAACAAAAAGGTACGTTTCACTTTAATTCCCGTATACAATATTGTTAAATTAATGCATACGGGTTCCCTCACTAAATATCGTCGGAAAGGCCGACCAGGTTTTGATCAATTTAGGCGGTGAACCCACTGCGCATATTTAAACATTGTATGCAAGTATCTCAATTTGTATAGAAAACACACCTAGTCCAACACACTGAAAACGCGTCAACGCGCGGGAGCGTCAGTGTGTTAAACCGTGCTCCGCGACGGTACGCGGTGCAGTGGGTTCACTGCCTTATAAGGCGGTGATCCCACTCTCCGATCTCACTGACTCTACATATGGCTCATCATTGCACAGATTTTTGTCCATTGCGGCGTTGGATGGAAAACTCTCAAAAGCTTTTGTGAATTAAACAAGAATGTACAGTGTTGGCGCAATGTGTGGAGGAGCTATTATCATCAGAGCGAGTGTGAAATAAACTCAAATTAAACATCTGAGGAAATCGCATTGACGCTTATTTAACGAACTAACGCAAAACCCCAAAAAAAAATTCTAATTTTCATACAATTTAATTGTTTTTTTTTTGGTTTCGTAAAAGTTGTAGAACAAAAGTTGTTCAGTTTCATGGGCTTAAGTACCATCTGAGAGGTTTTTCGTTAGTTCAATAACACGGTGTATTTCCGCTGACGTTTCGTGTTACATACACAAGAAGTATGCGAAAATATTATTCACTCGAAATTGTAGTTATAAAGTAATTCTAGTGATCGTAGCAATCTTCTCAAACTTAAATCGGGGAAACACACACGAGTACCACAGCAGTGTTATCCTATACACCTCGCGAATTTTTCAAATTCTTCTTTTTGCTTGTAAACATTGCATTAACAACTGTTATATGCGTACGGCATGCTGATTAGAAAAAAATCTGACGTTCGACAGATTCCATCCGACACTATCAGAAGCGCATACTATAAGAATTCAGACGTGTCTGACGTCACACGTCTGAATTCTTATAGTATGCGGGGTCTAGAACGAAATGTATGGAGAGTGCCTTCCGGCGGGCGTCCGAATTTTTCTAACAGAAATATTCTTATAATATGCGGCTGCCCTCAATGAAGAAAATGATATATCAAATTATTTACCACTTAGCTCAAAAGTTTTTTTATAGGTATTGTTTATGTTGCAGCCGCTAATTTTTACTTTTTTTATTCGAGAGTCTAGGTGGCTCGGGCTCCCCCGTGTGGTTCCGGGTCAGAATAGGACCAGTCCATCTCTTCCTGTGGATGTCGTAAGAGGCGACTAAAGGACTTAAGCACAAACATCTCGTGCTTCACTTGCATCCCCAAGGAGGGTTAAAGTCGGGCGGCGGCCGGTTGTAAAACTTTTTACGCAAATACATTCCCAAAGAGGGTTGACGTCGGGCAGGCGGCCGGTCGTAAAATTACAGCCGAATCATTTCAACTGTTCCGGCAATTTCTTCTTCACTTTGCAAGGTCTTTGGCATCCTTGGGTGACCATTGACGTGCATGTTATATTTGGAGAAGAAAAAGCGGGAAAGCGCACCCTGGGCTCTGAAGCAGCACAGCTGAGGATGCAACCGGGAACGCGCTTAGATGAAGAAGAAGTCTAGGTAGCTTGGTAGGATGCTACGCCTGATGGGATGGTCCCTATCACTAGCGCTTTCGCAATTTAAACAACCCCGGGCGTCGTCGTCCTAGATTGGTCACGCTGAGCTATTGATCCTAGATGTCATCATTGTGTGGCAGTCATCAAGCTTTGTCAGATGCTTTTAGGTCCCTTAAAAATCTGACTGTAGTTGTTAGTTATTTTGTTAGTTAAAATCTATATTGCACCAAAATATTATGATACAAAACAATATAAAACATAAAAAAGATGTCAAAGGCTTTATCGCAACTTTCTCTTCAACTTTTATCATTGTTATTGTTTTTCGTGTGTCTAAGTGGCCAACATTGGTGTCAGATTTTTCAATCTGCCACTTACACACGCGACAATGAAACTAATTCTAAGTTTTTAAAAGTGAGAGGCGATTGACGTAATGAAGGCCCATTTCTCGCTGGCGCTTGTGAATTGGATAGCGGCTTCGCCCCACGTGCTCTTACAAGCAAATAAACAATTAATGTTAATAGATGCTGATAATGTTGCAGAAACAAATATAAAAACAATAACGAATGATTGACAAAATGATACCTGATAACTCGAGTCGTCATGAACGGACACGCACAGCAATAAGAAGCTTGAACAACACAGAGTTTATACAATCCCACAAATACGAATCGCTACTTGAAATTTGAACTTTCTTGGCATTTATTTGGAAACTATACGCGAATGATTTCAATGTAGGTCCGTAGGGGCCAGTAGTTGACTGCCGATTGCAACAGCAACAGGCGGTTTTGAAGGCGGAGCTAGGGCGGGCGCGGCTGCGCGGAGGCACTGCCGTTGCCATAGCGACGCCTTTTCAGAATGTTTGTGTGATTATCGTTTGGAAAAGTTTCGGCCGTGATTGTAATGCTCAATAATTGCGTTTGGATGAGGGCCAGATTTTTATGGAGTATCTTCGTTATGTTTGATGCTGATATAGCTTTACGTATACGTATTACAAATAAATAAGTGATAGAGTAGGCTTAGCTGGGTAATTTGGCTTTACGATACAAAGTAACTAATGATGTTCCAATTCAGCGTCCTGATTTTATTATTGATATTGTTTTTCTGAGATTCTGGGTTCGATCCCCAGCCAAGGCAAATTAGAATAGGTCGTTTCCAAATTATCTTGGGTCTTGGGTGTTTATCTATATACATTATACGTTAAGTTATTTAATATACAACATAATATTGTTGAGTTAATACAAGTCCATGTAATTTTTCCATAATACAAGTCAATTTAGTTTGAAACTAGCTCAATCAGTGACATTTGTCCTTAGATATTTGTTTATTTATTTATTTTCAAATTTCTTCGCGTTGTTGTTTTTCTGATTTTATTATTATGAGTTATAAACATGCTTTTAATGCTTAGATAATCATTATGTATTACTTATAAATAATTAAAATATACCTATGTGCTTTGGCCTATTTCCAAATAGTCTGCCTATTTAAAAAAAAAATGTATAATATACTATATCTTTACAGGACTATTTACTGCCTCCGCGGTCCAGTGGTCAAGGCGTTTGCCTTGTGATCCGGAGCTCATGGGTTCAAATCCCACTGGAAAGCATACTTTGTAAAAAGTTGTTTCCAGTCTGTTTAGGATATTGCAGGCTTGAATCACCTGATTATCCGAAAAGAAACATGATTCCGTGGTTCGGAAGGGACGTAAAGCCGTTGGTCCCGAACGCCATCTAGCGTTTGTACCTATCCTACGATTGGTTCTGGTCTACCCTTTGGGTTGCGGACGTCAGACGGCAGTCCTATCCAGTCCAGTCCTAAACCAGTAACCTCGTCAAATCGCCTAGGTTAGGTAGCGGACCCCAGGCTCTGAAGCGTAACCGCTGACGATGCAACCGGGAATACGCTCGGATGATGATGATATGACTATATCTTTAAAGGTAACCAGTAATAAAACGACGCAGCAGGTTTTGTATATATAAACACCCAAAACATGTATACAGGGACTAACAAAATATACTGAAACTATTTTAAGGGTGGATTCAGTCCATGATACTGAAAAACTTTCCCCAAGAAACATATACCGAAATTTGAAAAATAATTTTTGACCTCCCATACAAGTTGACCGATCAGCTGATCCAAGTTTGTAGGGAAATCAAAAAAATATTTTTCATATTTCGACATATGTTCCTTGGGGAAAGTTGTTCAGTATCATGGACTGAATCCACCCTTAAAATAGTTTCAGTATATTTTGTTAGACGTTATATATAAATACCCAAAACATGTATATTTAACGTCTAACAAAATTTACTGAAACTTTTTTAAGGCTTAATCCAGTCCATGATACTGAACAACTTTCCCCAAGGAGCATATATCGAAATATGAAAAATATATTTTGGCTTTTCATACAAACTCGGATCAGCTGATCGGTCAACTTGTATGCGAAGCCAAAAAATATTTTTCATATTTCGATATATGTTCCTTCGGGAACGTTGTTCAGTATCATGGACTGAATGTACCCATAAAATAGTGTCAGTATATTTTGTTAGACCCTGTATAAACACCCAAGACCCAGGGCAATTTGAAAAAGGCCATTTACCAACATGCCCTGGCTGGGGTTTGAACCCAGAACTTCAGAAGTGGCGGACTGGTGTGTTAACGACTACGCTACGGAGGTTGATGTTACAACACACAAGTACAAAGACTACGATTGTAATCCAAACAAAGGTTTGTGAAGCCGTAGTCTACTCGATATTTAAAATTAATGTAAATAAACAAACTATCATGGTATCCAAACAATACAAAAGGTTGTTGTGTTCGCTGGAAATTTGTGGATTGAGTTACTGATTTAGGTTATTTACAATAACTTTTTAATTTTCATTTTACGAGTAGATATAGAATAGATAGAAGGTCGATTGATAAGAATAAATTCGTTTAGATTTTGTAAAGACAATAAAGAAAACAATTGTCCGTCTTCTGGGTCGTCTAGGGTTAAAATATTATATTGCTCTACATTTTTTTTTTCTTTTTATTATGACCAAGTATATGTTTTACTACGCAGTATTTTCGGAAAGAACCATTAGGTTTTGATTTTAAGGAAAAAATAGTACATGAACATTCTGGTGCAGTGGAACTGTCGGGTCGCTGCTTCCAACACTCGCTCTGATGAAGATCGACTAAATCGATCGTGAGTAATATCTATATTCATAATGAATTTATCTCACGATAGTTATAATGGTAGGTAGGTATGATTGTTTTTCTTTTTGCTAACATTTGTTAGAAATTTATTTTATTATAAAAAATGTTAGCAAAAATATACTTGTACATTTTAATAACACTAAATACAATAAAAAACCGGCCAAGTGCGTGTCGGACCACGCATAAAGTAGGGTTCCGTAGTCATTTTTGGCACCGCGCTGTTTTGCATTTCTTGCATTTCAAGCTTCATTCAGTCCTTACAGTAAAATATGTAAAAAAACTTTTTAAGTTTATATTGTTCTTTTGGAAAAAAGTATATATTTTTATTTTATTTATAATTTCAAAAGTATTCATCACAGGATACCCGAAATAATTTACAATAAGAGTTTCCGCACCTGTTTCTTTACGTGAGTGATTTGAAGTTTATAGGTCCAAGACTTTAGAAAGTACAGGGGACACACACCATGTAAACGACTTTGGCGGGCAAAAGGTAAAGCTGATAAAAAAGTGTTGTATGGAAACCCTACCTTATTTGCATAGTCCTTTTCAACGATACCCCACACAAGGGGGTGCACTTAAAAAAAAAATGAATATATAGAAAAATATAAATAAAAATGAGATTTATATGTGAAGTATCCTCGAACCAAGTTACATGCAAATCAGTCCATAAACGTAGAAGATATTCTGCTGTGACAGACTAGGACGGACAGACGAACTGAACGATCTTATAAGGGTTCCTTGTCGGACTACGGAACCCTAAAAAAGGGTTCCCAAAAGCATTTAGTCAAAGGATACTAATATGTAAATGAGTTTTTATTAAGTATAACTAATCATATAACAAATATCTACCGTACATGTTCGTATCCGGCAGACCACGGCGGATACGTCTTGTACCAAGACTCTTTACATGTCACTTTGATCACTATCTCTTTTGCTCTTGTGAGGGTGACCGTTATAGTATTATTTGTCGCACTCTGCTAATGGTGATCTATTTACACGGCAAAAAGAAATCTAGGTCTATGATGTCGTCAAATATAAAACATTATTATTAAATATATTTGTTTGACAACACAACTATCCGTTATTATCACCACTCTAGTTTCGCATAAACTCTGACGCTTGACCCTATCCCATCAGCGTATAGGGAATAACCGTCTCAAAGAGAAACAAAACTTTATGGGCCGAAGCTCTCAGCGTCGAGTGCTAGTCGATATGCTGCAAACTACCTTGCTCGCTCTACTACGAGAACTCACGGCATTGTCGAACCCAATACTACTGCTTCTAGGTTATCATTGAATTGAACAAAATTTTAAGCTAAGCGTATACTTTCGATTTTGCAGTATTTAAGGAACTTTGTTCTCATTGGGTGTACCAGAGGCTGAGCTGTTTTTTTTATTTTTAGGGTTCCGTAGCCAAATGGCAAAAAACGAAACCCTTATGGATTCGTCATGTCTGTCTGTTTGTCTGTTCGTCCGTATGTCACAGCTACTTTTTTCCGAAACTATAAGAACTATACTGTTGAAACTTGGTGAGTAGATGTATTCTGTGAACCGCATTAAGATTTTTACACAAAAATAAAAAATAAAACAATAAATTTTGGGGGTTCCCCATACTTCGAACTGAAACTTAAAAATATTTTTTTCATCAAACCCATCCGTGTGGGGTATCTATGGATAAGTCTTCAAAAATGATATTGAGGTTTCTAATATAATTTTTTTCTAAACTGAATAGTTTGTGCGAGGGACACTCCCAAACTGGTCAAATGTGTCTGTAACTTCTAAAATAAGAGAATGATAAAACTAAAAAAAAATTATGATGTACATTACCATGCAAACTTCCACCGAAAATTGGTTTAAACGAGATCTAGTGAGTAGTTTCTTAATACGTCATAAATCGTTAACCGCAATTTACATTTCATTCAATCAACAACGAACTACAAGAACTTTTATATTATGCTACGGAACCTTTCATGGGCGAGTCCGACTCGCACTTGGCCGCTTTTTCTTGTTTTTTTTCATTATTCCAAGATGCCCGCCGATTCTTAACTGCATGCGATTTAACTGAAACTTGATACTTAGGTTGGTTTTTTGGGTCGTGAAATCTGAATCTAAACTTTTTATTGGAATCCAATATGGCGTAATCTGGAAATTAATTTTTAAATATTTTTTTACTAAACCTTATTGAATTAAATTGTAAGTTAAGTTGTTTTTCTGTATTATTATTATACTCTTAAGTTAAAAAAAAAACTTTTACAATATTATTTTGTTAAAGCAAAAGTGTTGAAAAGATATTGTATTTTTAAATTCCAGCATTGTAGTAGGGGTAGCTACTGTACTAAATATTTACTCATTTTCTCCAGAATAATTTCAATTCTAAAAAATACACGGTCTCTAGACAATATGGGTCTCTATTCCATTAAAGTGTTTTATTTATTAATTCAGCGGCCGATGGTGGGTACAGTCGATAATTTCTTTACGGTCTTTCAATTTCCTGTAATTTATTTATAATGTCTGGTTGCGTATCTACTAATTCATCAATATAAGTTTATAACTAAATTGTTTTAAAAATATGAAATAACAGTTTTGTAAATCAATATGCCCTAAGCCTACTACAGGGACCTAATAACAGAAAGAGGCAAAAAATGGCAGATGGCATAAGGCCCTTTGGCCCTCTTTTTTTTAAATAAAAGTAGCCTAAGTTACTTCTTAATAAACCTTAGCCAGTAAAAACCCCGTCTAAGTAGCCGTTATGGAGATTAGCCGGAACAAAAAGACAGATAAAAATTATAAATTGTGTTTTTGGACGGTATAGAATTACACATGCATTCAGGAAAAAAACTGTTATTTTGATATTTAAAACAGACACTTTAATTTTATTCATTTATATTATGATTTTATGTATTGACTAGCTGTGCCCGCGACTTCGTTCGCGTGGTTGTCGGAACATACATACATACTATCACGCCTGTTTCCCACAGGGGTAGGCAGAGACTATGGACCTCCACTTGCTATGATCCCGACAGACCTCCTTCGCTTCATCTACACTCATCAACCTCCTCATACATGCCCTTCGGTTACGTGTACTTCTTACCTCTCCCTTTTTCAGAACGCCTGCAATCTGATCGCAGAACGTTCGCCGAGGTCGACCCTGTACCGCTCTTCCTTTCACACTTACCTTATAAATATTTTTTATTAATCTATTTTCATCCATCCTTTCTAAATGCCCAAACCATCTCAACATCCCTTGTTCTACTTTTGTCACTACGTCCTCTTTCACTCCACACCGATCTCTTATAACATCATTTCTTATTCGGTCTTTCAAAGTAACACCACACATACTCCTCAGCGCTCGCATTTCAACTGCATTTATTCTGCTTTCATGCTTTCTCTGCCATACCCAACTCTCACTACCGTACATTAAAGTAGGTATTAGTACTCCTTTATGAACAGCAAGACGTGCTTTATCTGATACCTTCCTGCTGGTAATAAAGGAATGCAACGCTCCATTCACTTGGTTACCCGCATTCACTCTTCTTTCCATATCACCCTCGTGCTTGCCATCTTTTGTAAACTTACATCCTAAATATACAAACTCTTTCACTTGCTCCACTCTCACCCCATTTATTAAACTCGGTTGTCGGAACGTAATGTTACTTATATAGCCTAAAGCCTTCCTCTATAAATGGACTACCCAACAAAAAAATAATTTTTCAAATCGGACCAGTTTAAACAAACAAACAAAAAAACTCTTCCGCTTTATAATATTAGTATAGATGTAAGTGTGATGTGTAGTCTTATATCATATTTCAACCCTTTCACCGCGAGACTTTATATCAGTTGTCGTGCTCCCAGCGCGAGGAATTGTGAATATCCATAGTTTTTGGTCGGATAAATCCGACGCTCGCGAAAAGGGCACGAAAATTTAGGTTAGATTCAGTCCATGATACTGAACACCTTTCTTTAAGAAAAATAATATCGAAATGGGAAAAACATTTTTGCTTTCCATACAAACTTGGATCAACTGATCAGTCAATTTATGTGGGGGTCAAAAATATTATTTATATTGCGTTATATGTTTCTTCGAGTAATTTCTTCAGTATCATAGACTGAATTCAGCCTTAAAATAGTTTCAGTATATTTCGTTGGACCCTGTATAATATATAACATTACAGTTTTACGAGGATTAATTTGCTACTAAAACTAGCTCATAAACTAGGGTTCTAAAGAATCCGAGCAAAAACCATTTCAGGTAAAATGATAGTTGTTTTAGCAGGGTCGAGGTGAGATTGCGGTGAGTAACCCATTGGGTGAAGTTTCTCATGGGCGATAAATTACCGAGTCACTTTTACAACTCGTGAGAACATACGACTAAACTTCGAGCGGCCCCACTCGAGTCATAAACTAACAGCGGTTATTATCCCTTTACTTTTAATGGTTTAATACCTAATAAACTTTTTAAGCATTTTTAAAAACTACTTACCTACTCGTACTTTAGTTAGTAGATTCGGTGGTAAATTAACTGGTTTTTAGGATTCCGTACCCAAAGGGTGCCAACGGGACCCTATTAATGAGACTCCGCTGTCTGTCATCTGTCACAGGGCTCTATCTCTTGCCAACCATAATAGCTAGATACTTGAAATTTACACCGATTATGTATTACTGTGGCCGCTATAACAACAACTAATAATAAAAGGGGGTCGTCAAATAAGAGACGTCGCTTTTTTCAGCGTTTTAAAACATTGTACGGAGGTACGGAATCCTTCATTTATGAGTCCGATTCGTACTTGACCGGTTTTTGGTTATATTTCGCAGCGGTTATGATTTTATGTGAGATCAACTAAATTACTTACTATTTTGAATCAAAAAGAAACTATGTCCTACAATGTAATTAAAAATACAATACAATACCTTTATTGCAAAGAAATACAGCACATAATTATTTAAAAAACTAGAAAATGCGCAAAAAGCGGCCTAATTACTTATCAATTTCTTTAAAAAAAAAAATTATGAGAAATTAGGTAAATAAATAAATATATAGGGACAAATTACACTGATTAAGCTAGCCGTAAAGTAAGTTTTTTTTTAAACTTGTGTTATGGAATACTAACTCAACGATACTATATTTTATGATAAATACATATATAGATAAACACCCAAGACCCAGGACAATTTGAAAAAGGCCATTTTTCCAACTTGCCCTGGCTGGGGATCGAACCCAGAACCTCCGGATTAGCGGTCTAGCGTGTTAACCATTACGCCACGGAGGTCATCTTCGTAGGTAGTTCGGGTTGATCAATATAATAAGCATACGCATGTAAATATAATAAGTAAAAATAGTTTTATTTCAATACAAGTAGGTATATAATGAATCTTTTCGAAGGAGTTTTTTTTTGTGCGGTATATAGATAGCATTAAGTAATCAGTATGTAGAACAGCTATGAAATTGTTTTCATTATATATAAGTTTCTACTATAATTAGTTTCATAGATAAATAAACTAAAAAGGTTTCTAGATAAACCTTGAATTTCATGTTCTCAAACTAAGAAAATTAATGAAATAACATCCAATTACTAAAGCTACACAAGTATCTTGTGTAAATACCTACGTACGAGTAAATAGGTTCGATAGAGTAGAATAGGACCACTTTAAGTCTTCCCATGGATGTCGTAGAAGGCGACTTAGGAAACACAAACTAAATAAAGCTTTTAAACATCAATGAGGCCTCTTCAACCCATCTGGCCAGCGTAGAGAGTATAGGCCAAATCCTCTGGCTACTCTGGCTCCTACAGTAGAGATTAAAAATACCTGGATGATGAGGTTTGAGATAACATTGGAACTGGGCGGGTCACGATGGCCCCATTTTGCCACAATGGCTTCTTGTATCTGCAAGCCTATCACGTCATCGGTCTACCTTTTTCTTGTATTGTATAGATATACAAGAAATTGGTCTTCCTCTTTCTTGTATACCTATACAAGAAAAAGGTAGACCGAGGATGAGATAGGCTGATGATTTGCGGGTGTTTAAAAACGATTTAAATATACCTAAAGACCAAGGATAGAGAAGCGTGAAGCGTTTTTTTCTTTCTTTTTTTTGCAGTCGCAGGTTTAAAGATGTTGTGTATGTAACGTGTATAGTTTCAACAAAAGAGCAACGAATCTTAAAAAAAAAATTGTTCCTACTTTAGCCACACTTGTCTCTGCACCACCTGTCGGTTGACTGGAAGATAAAGCCTAAGGCTTTCAGTCCGCCGTTTACAATTTTTGTAATAAAGTTAAATAAATAAATAAATAAAAACAACGCGCGCGCGCGCCTACTGGACATACCGGAGCTGAGATTTTAAAATATATCCGATATATAATATATATATATATATATAAATAAATCTTTCTACTATAGAATCATATGAGTATTTTCTACGTTCCTAACTAAAAATTAACGTTAGTGAATCATACCACACTTTGGAAGCTCAGTTGTTTTAAGTGTGTAATCCCTAGTTTTCATACTTTAATCTGTGTAATGGATGCACTCAATCCCATTTGTTTCGTCCGATGTACAGTCATCATGAAAATAGATCGTAATCAGATTTTTTAACAAGCAACCCACACTCCAAAGCAGCAATAGCTAGGATATCACCTGAAACATCACATAGTTAGGTATATTAGGAAACTTTAGCATTAGTTGTCATTTATTTCAATTGCATGACACCTATATCCATGATTTGGCACTCGTTCTCAAGCTTTACATATTATATTGTGATAACATTGTACCTATATTAGGCATAATATCTTTGTAAAGTGACTAAGCGCTTCTGGCGCATAGGCGACCAATACTAAGTAAATGAGTTCCTTTCGGCGTTGTTTTTTCTTCAATAGTGGTCATTGCGAAACGCTAGTATCGGTAGCTTTAAAAAAATAATACAAATAATCATTGCACGCAATGAACTCTAAAGTTATTGATGTGTAAAAGTGCCTGCGAAGGCCTAATTACTTAAAATTACTTGATTCTTTGATTCCTAATGCTTAACAAAGATTTTCCCAACATAAGTATTCGATACCGGTTATGATATTAAATGTTGTGAAGTTATTACACTCTTAGAAATTTTAAATATCTTTCTATGAGCATCGAGTTTTGTCGTTAGCTGTACGAATATAAACTCGATATTGACAGTAATTTTTTATGAAAGCTGATGAATTGAATGGTGAAATGTTGTCAATTCACTCGGTATCTGTTTTAGCCATCGAATTTCAGTGATGTCAATAATGTAATGGAAAATATTTGTTTTTGAATTAAACGAGTAATATAAAATAACTGTGTGTACATATATTTACTCTAAGTTTCGTAACGAATGTACATACGTATCTGCATAATATACATTATTTATATTATTTATGTATATAATTTATATAAGTATGTATTAAACGTATGAGTTTTGTAAAATCGATAGATTTATCTAAGTACGGATAGTATTTTATTTGTTCTATATCTCCCTTGAAATATAGCACCTCTCCTGTTCTTTTGTATCCATACTACCCTAAAAGCTTGTTCGGACCAGGCGAGTATTTTAGTCAAGTGGCAAGTAATTTAGTTACTAAACGTGTCCGAACACCAAAAATTTAGTCAAGTATATTAGTAGCTGATTTAGTCAAGTCGATCCATTTTGTTCTATTTTTTCGGGCGAGTAGCGCCTCCCACCACGCGTCCGTGCTCACTGGTTCACCGGCTAAACCAAGTCCGAACGCGTTGATTTAGTCGAGTTCATTAGATGCCGCAAAAATGTCGTTTCGCTGGAGCGAAGAAACAACTTTAAAATTTGTTTCCAAATACGAGTATGTGGAACATGAATGCTTGTGGAATATTAAGTCCCTGTGTTTAATTCTATTGGTTTTTAAACTATCGCCGCGATTTACATACAGGGTCTAACAAAATATACTGAAATTATTTTAAGGGTGAATTCAGTCCATGATACTGAACAACTTTCCCCAAGGAACATATGTCGAAATTAGAAAAAAATTTTTGGCTCCCATACTAATGACCGATCAGCTGATCCGAGATTGTATGGAAAGCAAAAAATTTTTTTTTCATATTTATATATATTCCTTGGGGAAAGTTGTTCAGTATCATGGATTGAATTCACCCTTGAAATAATTTCAGTATACATATTTTGTTAGACGTTATACATAAATTATTTTAATTCATTTCGTAAAGGAAAAAAATATTGCATTTTTGTATTGACAAAATTCGATGGCCCGGTGGTACGCATTGCTAGCGCTTTTGTCAGTTAAGCAACCCCGGGTGTGGTCCACCACCACTCACTAAACTGCCTGACTCGACCGTAATGCGAACGGTTTCTGGGCAGTAGCGAGTAATTTAGCTACTAAATCACTCGCCACTTGACTAAAATCCTCGCCTGGTCTGAACAAGCCTTAAGGTTGCTCGGAACAGATTGCTATGCGATAGTGCCGCCTTTTGAATGCTAAAATTTATCTAAGTATATCATTTGTGTCTCATTTGTTAAATTGTGTGCAATAAAGAGTAAAATTATTAATAAATAATAAATTATTTTAAACAAGTACTTTCATTTTCTTTTACTTTATTATCATATATATACTTATAACTTAAACAAAATAATACAGTTATGTATCTGATATGTATCTGCCCTGCTATTCAACTCTTTGACTACTTCCGTGGTACAGTGGTCAAGGCATTTGCCTTGTGATCCTGAGGTCGTGGGTTCGAATTCCGCTGAGAAGCATACTTTGTGAAAAGTTGTTTTCAGTCTGGGTATATTGCAAGCTTGAATCACCTTATTATCAGTTTCACCTTAATTCTAGTCAACCCTTTGGGTTGCAGAGGTCACACGGCAGTCGCTCTGTGTAAAAACCAGTAGCCTCATCAAATTTATTTATTTTTAAACTTTATTGTTCCACAATAAAATTGTCTTACAATTGGCGGACTTAACGCTAAAAGCGTTATCTCATAATAAAGATATATATATATATATATATATATATACGCATACATATAAAATACATATATATATAAATAATTAAATAAATACAAATCACTTAGGTTAGGTAGCGGACCCGGGCTCTAAAGCGTTACCACTGAGGATAAATTTGATTCAAGTAATATGAGTCTCGTTTTTGCTGAACTTGGCCGAACATTGTTCTGGGTGCCAGCGTTCCTCTTTCAAATAATGAAAGAACGTTACTCGTAAATTCTGCAGAAGATTTTTAACGTTTTAGTCGTTTCCACTTAATCTAGCTTTAGAAAGCTGTATCCAAAAGGCGAGCTGTTTATTTTGCAGCCAATTTATCAAGAAGACACAACATCAACACAGTAGATAACTAACGAGTAAGCAGACCGACCAAAACATAACTGTTGGTCAAACAGTTCTGAACAACTTTAGAAACTTGAAGTATTTATTCCTTATAGCAAGCGCTAGCGTTAAAATTATATAATAAGTTTAAGTAAATATTTTACGTCTACAACAGAATTTTCTGGTTGATAGGCATAAATAAGGGGGTGGGCTGGTTTGGTAGAAATATTAGTTTTTTATATAGTTTTTTATTTTTATTTCTGATATACGCAGTTTCTCTTTCACTATTAGGACAAATCTAATGACACCTCTCAAGCTAAAATACATGAAGCCGTTAAGGCTGTAGAGTATGGCAAAGAAATTTACATTCATACACTTTGAAAATCATAACCCTTCTTTTAGCGCAGTCGGGTAAAAAAAGTTGAATAGCTTCTCTTCTTGTGATGGTAGCAGTATCTAAATCATGTTCTTTTTCCGCTTTTCCGCCTTTACGCCTACAATCTCGCCCACCATCTCGCTTTACGTCATTTGAAATATTCGAAAATATACCAGTTGCTTTCTCGCACCTACAGATTTTCAAACCCGATTGAGGGAAAGGGTGTAAAATTTATATATTTCGTTAAATGTCTGTAAAATTATCAAATGATACAACCATTTTTCATGCGTGACACATTGCTAAGTTGTTGGAGTATTGACTTGCATGATTTTAATTTACAACATTTAAATGAACTGTCGGAAAATCGAACCACTTTGTGCATACAAGATGTATTGCAACAATAATAAATTAAACTGGTGAAGTGCGAGACGGAATCGTACACGAAGGCTTCTTTACCTCCGAACAATGTTTTAAAACGCTAAAAAAAGTTTCTTGTAGTTTGACGACCCCCTTTAATTTTTAATTTTATTTTATTTTTATTCGTTGATATAGGGGCCCTTTAATTTTTAACTTTATTTGTTTTTATACCGGCCACAGTTACACAAATTGGTGAAAATTTGAAGTGTCTAGCTATCTCAGTCTCAGTAATGACAGACGGGCAGACAGATGGACAGACAGACAGACAGATGGACAGACAGACGGACAGACGGACAGACAGCGGAGTCTCAGTAATAGGGTTCAGTTGGCACTCTTTGGGTACGAAACCCTAAAAAGTAACAGTGGATTTCACTTACAAGTTTTAATAAAATCACTCTACAATTAGGTATACCAACAAACAAGAAACTACGTTTAGTTGCAAATGTACCCACAGCTGTATGCAGTTTGCGACATAATGTCCGAATGCAGCACTATCTATCATGTCGCATGTCGCCAGATCCTCGCCTGTCATTTGTAACCGAGTTATAACTACGACAGGATTTGAGAGCTAGGAAATTGTGTTGGCTATATGAGTTGCGAATTTAAACAAAACTCACATAGTCAATATTAATGAGGAGTATATGAAGGTACAAAAGGGACTAGAATCATCATTGTGCAAATTTCGGAAATTAGTTAAAAACGTTTTAGAAGATTTTTTTTTATAGCTGCAGATATTTATAATACATAATAATTGAAACAATACAGTGTGTTTGGGGAATCACTATATTATTTGAATCTTAAATTTTTGAAACAGGATCTTTTTACTACATTTAGACTTTTTGTTCATCCTAAAAAAATTGCGTCTAATTCAAACTAGCTAACTATAAATGAATATATTTTGTGGTAATAAAATTATTCCTTTTGTTATCAGCAATCTTGCACAAGTATAAGAAATAGTCCTTTTTGTAGAGACATTTTATAACGCTTTAGTTTTGACAAAATCTAGACCCTTTTGAACAGAAACATATACTTTTGCGGTAAAATTGGTATACAAATGGGCCTTTAGCGTGTTATAAACCGTTACGACTGTTTTTTTGTCTAAATATCAAATAAATTTTGACACAAAAAATTCTTCTATGGGTGGTTGCTCTTTAAAAAAATATCACCTTAAACCAAATCAGATCAGCAGTTTTGAAGCTCATATTATTTTTAAATATATTTCTTTAGAAATTAGTAAAATACAAGGTAACTTACAGTCTGTAGAGGTTTGCTCAGAAGAGTAGGTAGAGTCGTAATGACAAACACACGTTATAATTTAACTTACCTGAAAAAGAAACAAAAATATAAATCCATTGTTAAAAAATTACCTTATAAACTTAAAAATGAACTAGCTTTTGCCCGCGGCTTCGCTCGCGTGTCCCAATTCCCACGGGAACATACTATTTCCGGGATGAAAGGTACCCTATTATATCCTTCTCAGTACTCCTGACTATCTGTTTGTGAATTTTCTAAAAGATTGGTTCAGTAGATAAAGCGTGCAGTAACAAACAAACAAACAAATATACAAACTCACTTACGCATTTATAACATTAGTTGGGATGGGATATTTAGTGCCATATCTTCCTATTACTATTATGATAAACCGCCTTTGTATCATTTTTCTGTCTTTCTCTGTATTTTCGTCATTAAATTTTAAATAAACCGTATTTGTATTGTTTTGTATGCGAAAATTGTAAGGATGTTTGAATGTCTGGATGTTTGTTCACGCCAAAACGGTTGAACGGATTGGAATTAAATGTGGCATGGAGATAGCTAATTCGTTCCAATCAGTTTAGCAGTTTTGGCTAGAAAACAGAATTAACATCCATACATCCCGTAAATCCATACGAACTTTGGCACTTAATAAGTTAAGTAGGATTTCATTTAATTTTGTATATACGACGATTATAAAATGCAAGCATTTGTTTAGTCTGAAATAAAATAATTATTAACACTGTCAGGCATTAAATAGCCCTTTAAATAATTTATTGAACTATCTGTAAAAGTATCAAAGTGGATTTAAACCATGTTAAACTTTGCTTGGAAGTACTTAATGAATAGTAATTAAACTTAAGTACCAAAAATTAAACTCAAACAAATAATCGTGCCTGTAAAAGTAAGTATTAATTTTATTAAAATATATTTATTTATAATTATCTTTATATATAAAAGCGAAAATCACGCACTCATCATGAAATCTCGAAAACTCCTTAGCCAATGAAGATGAAATTTGGCAAAAAGGTAGATTGTGATTAGAATATTTCCGCTAATAAAAGATTATTGGAAATTCCAACCCTAAGGGGGTGAAATAGGGCTTGGCAGATTGTATGAAACTTCGTAAGTTTTAAAGAGAGACATATGAAGTTTTTAATGTATTTAAGTAGTTAGCAGAAAATAATAATGCATTTACGAGTATTAGATTTTGAAATATTCATCCCTATAGGGGTAAAATAGGGGTTGCAAAATTCATATAAATCTTCGTCATTTATGAAGCGAGACACATGGCATTTATAAATAAGTGGTTAGTAAAAAATAATAATCCATTAATTGGATTTTAATAAATTGCAACCCCAGTTTAAAAAAGCAATCTAATTTGTGTAGTCTACGCGGGCGAAGCCGCGGGTAAAAGCTAGTTCATATAATAAAAACTAAATATAACAACAAAAAATTAAATCCAAAACTAATATTACAAACAACAAACATGAATTTATAAAAAAAAAATAACCCAAATCGTCAATTTATAATTACATACTCATTCTCAGGAATTTTGGAGAGTCATTTATTACAAGCTTATTAGCAGCGCCTTGTGGGAGCGGGCACGTTGTCTAGGAAACCCGTCTCACAAAGAGGTACTGAATAAGACAAGCACAGATTTTTTTTAAATGTGGATATTAGTTACTTGGAATACTGTTGTAATATTAGTTACCTACCTATATATATATGTGCTGTGTGGGTACCAGCAGAGTATAGGACCACTCCAAGCCTTCCCGTGGATATCGTAGAAGACGACTTAGGAAACACAAGCTAAACCAAGCTTTATATAAGTACCTACACTGAGACCTCTCCACCCGACTAAGCAGCGTGGAGAGTATAGGCGAAATCCACTGACTGCCCTGGCTAGTATATGGCTCTGGTAGTACAGATAGGGCCGTGCTCCTGCAGTGGAGACTATAAAAGACCTGACGATTAGTAATATGACGACCTCCGTTGCGTAGGTATTGGTTACCATGCTAGTCCGTTACTCCGGAGGTTCTGGGTTCGACCTCCAGCCAGTGCAAGATGGAAAATTGCCTTTTTCAAATCGTAATGGGTCTTGGGTATTCATCTATATATTGATTTATAGTAAAATATAGTATCTTTGAGTAAGTATCCCATAACACAAGTTTAAAAATAGTATGGGGCTAGCTTAATCAGTGTACAAATGAAGTATGAATGAATGAATTATACCCCACTGCCAGTTGAAAAACTGGTAGAGGTGGTTTAATAAAAACATTTTGTAATAATTATGTAAATAATAAATGCACATTGTAATAATTATAGATATAGTCAAATTAGCTTTTATTAAATATAAAAATAATTAAGATAGCTAACCAGAGGTTAGACTCCAACAGTATTTTACTATAATATTCAAAAACATCTTATTTCTAGTATATCTGCATCAACGTGTAGATTTTATATTACGCTCTTGTGATTCTGAGCAGTTTTCATTCTGTTGTAATTGGTGGAGATGGATCCTAGCAAGGTACACTCGAGCCGGCTTCAATTACCAACGTACTTCATACTTCCCTTTCTACTCCATCTTGTAAAATCACTTGTTATTGAGATGGTACACAAATGTTGCTGTTCTAAAGTAGGTATTCCTTCAAAAACAATAATTGGGCATGTCAGGCTCGCAATAGTCATAACGCAGTTGTGATTACCATCTATAGGAAATATCAAGACAATGAAAAAAAATTATGTCAAGAGAAAACTGTTTCCGTGGAATTAATTTTATTTAATCTTTATTAGCCAAGTAATTAATTTTGCTAAGTAATTTTAATTTTAAATTGATTTTGTCTTTCATGCAGGACTATTGTAACCTGATTTTTTCAGCTAGAAAATATGATTCAATTCTTTTTCATTTGATCATCGTCAAAGTAGTAAAGTAATAAAAAATAAGTCCCAAGATTTTTCAATTATTACTTTCTTTGAAAGCCTAAATTCCAAAGAAGTTTGTAGGTACTTTAGAATTTAGATGATCGGTGAATTAGTGAGTAAGTCCGGGACGAAATTGAGGGATTTGGCTTTTTTTAGCTACTTACTATAGTTGGGAAGAAGCCACCCCTTTTTGTTTTCAATTGATTCTTTTTCTTCAGCAGTTTCCCTCCATTCTTTATGAAAAGCGGACAACTCCTCTCAGTAATCTTGGCTTGTTCGTTCGTAAATTTTATAAGTGTAAAAATATGTGTTGTGTTATTAATTAAGTATATGCACCAAGTGTTAATTTTCCTGGTTACTGAAAACTTAGGTTTCTTGTTTCTTTACAAAGAAGTTACTGCTGTGTCAAAAGTTCCTGAAGTTGCTTTGAGAAAAGTATTATTATTCTTCAATTAGATTTTTTTTTATTGTCAAATAGCTAGTGGTACGTCCCTACCCCTTCTCATACATAAACACATATTTTTCCATATCTCATCATCATCATCATAATCCAGGTCTTTTTCCGTCTCCACTGCAGGAGCACGACCCTCTCTGTACTACAGATCCATACTTCACTTTTCTTGGTAATACTCATGTAAAAAATCTTCGCTCTTCTAGCAATCTCCGTCTCGCTATACCAAATCACCGGAGTGGGTTCTTTGAGCGTTCGTTTACTGTTCAAGCGGTAAAGCTTTGGAACGCCCTACCAATTAATGTCCGGAAGGCCCGTACTCGTGTAGCGTTCAAGAGTGCAGTGCGTGCTCATTATCTTCGTGAACTTTCAGATAGAATATAGATATTATGATATAATATGTAGTTTACGTATAGTTTATTATATTATATATTATAACCATGTATATTTTGAATGTAGGTTTATTCATATGTATATATATATATATATATATATTTATATATATATTATATTGTTACTGCTATCCTCATAAGGTAAATGTGACAATATCTACATAACTTGCACCTCCTTCTAAAATTTTCTTTTTCTCGGCATCACCAGTGGGTTGACTGGTAGATAAAGCCTATGGCTTTAAGTCCGCCTATTACGTTTGTAATAAAGTTAAATAAATAAATAAATAAAAAATACTTAGCTAGAGTAGCAAGAGGATTTGGTCTATACTCTCCACGCTGGCCAGACGGGTTCGAGAGGTCTCATTAATGTTTAGAAGCTTTATTTCGCTTGTGTTCCCTAAGTCGCCTTCTACGACATCGCGTGGTCCTATTCTACTCTGCCGGGAACCACATATCTTTCTATACCTAAAAGCACCGAATGTGAACATAAACTGTTCAATTGCGGTACATAAATGCATGTCCCAGAATATCAATACTTGGCAACCGACTTCCATAGTGTATCGCATTTTATTTTAACGGTCGTTGAAGCTAGAATCTGGTTTATGGTCCGAACGTGAGACTGGACTAAGTACTTAGACGCTCGTAAATTTAGTCATACGACTTATGTGCATACCTATCTACAGTTTTATGTTTTGTTATACTGCATGCTATAAAATAACTTTTTATTTATCCCTACTTTCGTGAACGTGGATAGATTTGCAGACGTGTTGCTATGTTTTATCACCTCATACTGAAAATTGATGTTAGTCATAGTGGCACAACAATAACACTGTAACATACATACTATCACATCTTTATCCCTAATGTAGCAGATAGAGTATTTGGGTCTTGCAGCTCTACAGACAGCCCAGGGCCTTAAGACTCAAAGGCCGGCTTAATTAGCAGCTTTTGCTCACGGCTTTGCTTAAGCATTCATTGGATAATTGATTTGGTTCGGGAATGTTCACCTGTTCCCCTTATATCTTCTGTGATATCCACATGATACCTTAAAAATGAGATATCATTGGAAGCTTCTTGGCTGTCTTCTGGATACAGGCTATATGACGACACAGTTAATTTAATATGGCCTTAAGGTGAAGACACAAGAGAAACCGTGTAAACGAAGTGATTTTGGGCAAATATTTTGGCTTAAATATAGAACGTGAAGTTTTGAAATATTTATATACTGTATAGGATATCCTAAAGTGTTGCTTTACGATTGAAAATGCTTGCTTTTAGTTTCTATTCACATCCAGAAATAATTTGAAAAGCGTCGATCTGTTATTTTTTGGGCAAAATTTTTATCATTATTACAAATCCATTTTAAACCTATACTGGATATATTTGTGACTTTAGTTTGTGTCTATTTCCTCACATTCCAATAGTTGGAAAAAGTAATCAAACAATTGAATAATATAGAAAAAAATATTTGCGCCTACTGCAAACATGAAAATGTCAGAACTATATTTGCTTGCAAAAACTATCAGGCGCAAAAGCATACGGCGGCGCGGCGTTGCCGATCTGTGCAGCGTTTGTAAACGCGACGTTGTTGCCAGCTCGTGCACGTTTCGCTACCTAACCTACGACTATTGTGATATATTTGATGGAAAAAGTCACAATGTGATAATTTCGAGCTGTTGTATATTTGATTTTTAAAAAATGGGTAATGTTTATTTTTCGTGTATGTAAGTGGCCAACACTGGTGTCAGATTTTTCAAGCTGCCTTAAGGCATCAGACATAGCTTGACGACTGCCATACAATGACAACCGAGACCAACGGCTTTTAGGTGCTTTCCGAAGCACGGAGGAGCTCGAGAAATTTTTGTATCACTTGTGGTCACCCATCCAAGTACGGACCACACCCGGGGTTGCTTAACTTGCAGTAGCGGCGTTAGGGTAGGGCGCGGTTGGGCGACCGCCCAGGGCGCCAGATACAAAGGGGTGACAGGGGGCGTTTTTGGGCAAGGGCGGTAATAATAAATATATAAATAGCGGCTGGTTAATGGCGGCAACTCCTAAACTCTTATTTGTATGCATATTGTAAACGAAGGGAGGAAGGGGGTGGGCCCTTCCTCCCTTCGTTCACAATGGGGTGGCAATTTTTAAGAATTCTATATCGTACTTGCACCCCTCCCCCCCGTCGGCAGTAATAAATCCTATAAGATTGAAGCCTAACTCAGAGTCTAAATTGCAGTTTGAGGGGGGAGGGGGGGGGGGGACTCGCCCGGGGCGCTGGTAGAGCTAAAACCGGCACTGTTAAGAGAAGAAATAGGCGGAACAGTTTAAATTATTTGACTTTAGTTTTACGACCGGCCGGGCGGCCGCCTGACGTCAAACCTCTTTGAGAATGTATTTGTTCCAAAAGTTTTACAACCGGCCGCTGCTCGACGTTAACCCTGCTTAGGAATACAATTGTAGCACGAGATGTCCTTTAGTTGCCTCTTACGACATCCACGGAAGAGACATGGAGTAGTCCTATTCTAACCCGGAACCACACTGGAAAGTTGAACAAATAGAATAAGTATAATAGGTAGGTACTCATGTTCATTTTGTAAGTAGTAATCTGATATGCATTCATCTGAATTGCAATGTTTTAGATTTTCTATGATTTTAACCGCGCGGCACACAACCAAAGGATTTGACTCAGTACCTACATTGCGTGAATGTATAGAGTTATATCGATTCAGAGACGTCATTGTTTAAATTATAACTACTGAAGTTGTTACAACAAATAATCCAAATAATTAAATTCGTTTTGTTTTTACCCGACTACGTCGAACGAAAAAAGAGGTTCATGCATGTGTTTCGCCGCTATGCATGTATGGTACGTGTTCATCTGTTCCCTCGGCATGATGATGATATCCATGGAAAAAAAATACACATGTATATTAAATACACGTGTATATGTATCCAAGTTTTTCAAAATTTCTGAAGGCCGTACCTAATTTTTCGGGGGTCCAGTGCTGCCCCCATTTAAAATTAATCATTTTAAAGTAAACGGAGATATCATTTAAAATTTTAATGTGAGAACGGTTTGTGTTGGTATGTATTAGTAGTTATTGGTATGTGTTGATAAGTATTGGTATGTGTTGGAGATAAAATATGAAGCATTGTAAGATCTAAAACCTTTCCTAATTTCGTAGGAAAAGTTAAGCATATATGATATATCCATATATAAAGTAAAGAGGAGTAAACTTGTCTAGTTTTATTTACCCTATATCATTATAGGGTAAATAAAACTAGACAAGTTTACTCCTCTTTACTACTTACATTTTTAACTTTGGTTCAATTATGGAAATTTACAGATTTAATGTTATGTAAATACTAAAGTTAATTTGTATGAGTACAATAGCCTCTTTCGGCTTATCTATCAGACAACACCGTCACACTCACGTTCTTTTCTTTCTCTTTAACATTCTATTTAATCCTCGCTCACACGTATATCTTCATGAAAAATTCTCCTTTAAAGTTTTTGATAGCCGTCGTCGTTCGTAGTGAACCACTTCTACAGATCCCAGATCACATTCCTCACAGACCTACGCGAAGTCCTTCGCTGTGCTCGCTGCGCGTTTGTGGAACGCTTTACCAGTGGAGATAAAATGTCTCAATTATTAGGCTCCTTTAAATCTAGACTTGAGTAATATAAAATATTTATTTATATATTATATGTAGCATATTCATTAGGTATGTATGTAGTGTCTTTGTAGCGTTTAAGCTTTATCATTATACTTGTTTTTTTTTTCATTGCTCTGTACGTACTTCTGCCTTCCTACTAAATTTGTTACTATCCTCTGCCCTACCTACTGGTCAACTGGAAGAGATCCCTTCTGGGATAAGTCCACCATTTGTAATATCAATTATTTTATTATGTGTAACTATCGCTGATGTACAATAAAGGTTTTTAAATGAATTGTAAAATTATTACCATCATAGAAAGCCTTATACGTCGTATAAGATAATAATGTTTATGTGAAACCATTTTTTATCTATTTTGTTTCGTACAAATTCTTTAGATAGTAAGAGAAAAGTAATAAAATGTTTTAATTTCTAATTTGAAAAATTGTTTCGAAAAGTATTTACTGTGTTTCATTTTACATCAACTATCAACATACCCTGTATTAATTATTTATAAAAATACAATAGGAGTCATCCCTATTGTATTTTTATAAAGATAGTTGATGTAAAATGAAACAAAGTGAGTACTTTTGCAACATGTAAATACTCAACGCTTGTGCAAAGCATGTACTGGTCTTAATTGATTTATATTTAATGCACAAGACTATTTAATTGTAGCGAAAAGTAACAGAATTAGTTGTTTTTTTTACTGGTGTGACTTTCGTGGTCAGATTTTTTCAGCATTTTATATCTTTATCAATGAGAATCAATAAATTAACAGAAAACAGATTTTGACTAGTGTTTCGCATGCATCATGATTTTTTTAGTACGGTACTTTTTGAATTTTTGAAATCCGTTCATAAATGCAGAAGATATTCAATATTTTATTGGACCCGATTTAAAAACACGCGTCTGCCAGCCGCAAGTAGTGATGACGTCACTCCGGACCATACGGCACGCCTCCGCCGCGCGCCGTCCGCCCGCAAATATCGTGGTTAGTGGTTAACACTGTTGGTTTTTTGCATTGTTTCGGTAACTGTAATAATAAGTAACAAATTGAAAGAAGGATTTGAAAAAGGACTATCCATAAATCAGTATTTTATATATTTATGGGTACGGAACCCTGAAAATTAGTTAATCGTAACGTTTATTGCAGGTTAAAATACAGTTGTCTCCTGAACTATGCATGTACCTACGTAGGTAGATAGGCGTTCATATAACCCAAACGTTTACTTTTAGATTTTAAGCAATGGCCGATGGGTTATTAAAAGGCTGTACCAGGTTGAATTAGGTAAATCTAGCAATAATGAGAAAAAGAGATAGATAGGTACCTATAATATAACCTATTTCTATTGATCGTTTAGGTAGGTAGGTACATACTTAAATAATACTAAATAAGTACTATAATATGTCAAAATGATCTTCGCAACAGTAAAAAGTACCTACTCTTGCTTGCTAGTGGATCTCTCTTCATAACACTGATCCACTTTTTTATAGTTTTTTGGTCCGTTGGAACACGAAAAAAAACGGCCAAGTGAAAGTCAGACTCGCCCATGAAGGTTCCGTAGCAGCAAGTAACATAATATAAAAGTTCATGTAGTTCGTTGTAACTTTGATCGATGTTTTAATGATAGTGTATTTTTTTTAAGTTATTTGCGGTTTACGATTTATGACGTATAAAAAAAAACTACTTACCAGATCTCGTTCAAACCAATTTTTGGTGGAAGTTTGCATGGTTATGTACATCATATATTTTTTTTAGTTTTATCATTCTTTTATTTTAGAAGTTACAGGGGCGGGGGGGATACACACACATTTTACCACTTTGGAAGTGTCTCTCGCGCAAACTATTCAGTTTAGAAAAAAATGATATTAGAAACCTCAATATCAATTTTGAAGAGCTATCCATAGATACACCACACGTAAGGGTTTGATAAAAAAAATTTTTGAGTTTCAGTTCTAAGTATGGGTACCCCCAAAAATTTTTTTTTTTTCTATTTTTGTGTAAAAATCTTAATGCGGTTTACAAAATACATCTACTTATCAAGTTTCAACAGTATAGATCTTATAGTTTTGGAAAAAAGTGGCTGTGACATACGGACGGACAGACAGACAGACATGACGAATCCATAAGGGTTCCGTTTTTTGCCATTTGGCTACGGATCCCTAAAAATTGTTTGTTTGGAGTAGGTACCTACTATTAGAATTAGAATTTCATTGTTTCGCAATATATTTCTGGCAACAAATAAGTTGTTTGAATTTAATAGCAAATAATGTTTTTACGTCAAAACATGGGTATATACATTTGTATTAAATTCTCGTAAAAATAGACTAAAATAGTCAATCTTATAATCTCTGTAAAATATTTTGGGCGAATCTATAACGTGAATAAGTCTGTGTGTAATAACTAACGACATCTATACAGACGCGCAAAAAACTTTTTGAAAACTGATATCTGCTTGCCGTCCATTGTATGTAATTCCGGTTTTTTGATAGATGGCGCTGGCCATGTTTCTATGTGTGCACACTCAGTGTGCGTATTAGGTTGTGCATGTGTGAGTGAAAACAAGCGAGGTCATTTGCCTATCCCTTCGCCTTAATGTAATATGGCCATAATGTAATGAACTAAAAAAAAAAAAATTATTGAATCATACCGTGTATGGTTATATGGTATCAAATGAAAGGGCTCAATTCAAAAATATATACATTACTTTCCTTCTTGCTGTGCTTGCATTCACTGGATACATTTCCTTTTCAACAAGAATTTTGTTTAGTTTTAGTTTTTAAAACTATATTGATACACCTTTTTTCTTAAACGTCTGTTCTTCTTGAATTAGTAGATTACTCACTATATGAGTGATCTAAGATACATGTTTTTAACCGTCTTAAAAAAGGAGGAGGTTATCAATTCATGGGAATCTTTTTTGTAATGTATGTTCCCTGACTACTCGAAGACGCCTGGACCGATTTGGAAAATTCTTTTTTTGTTTGAAAGGATATCCGATCTTTTCAGGTGGCTCTATGGAAATGTTGTAGAAATGTATTAAAATCGGTTGTGTGATTTGATTTTTTAACGAAAATAACAAGAAAAAATATGTCGTCTAAGTATACGATTGTTTGATTATTTATATATGGTATCGAAGTCGGTTTTTTGTTATGAAAAAATATAATTATTATAATAATGAATACGGTGATTATACTTAAACTAACTTCACTACAACTGGTATTCCTAAGCTTCTCACGAAGCTTGCGGGCCAAGTGAAATGAATAACGTCAAAAACTATATTTTGCCAATTTTCACGTATGTGCTGGTTAAAACTTCAATAACCTATACGTGGAATCCGGGAGCGGCCTCTCAAAAACGAATTTCAAATAGTGACGTGCTGCAACCGTGCACCCTGTATGAAAAAGGAAAAAAAATCGTATCGGCAAAAGTTTCATTCTATGCACTTTTTTCGGGTTTACAACTGCCTGTGATGTTTTGTGTTTGATTTCTATATTTGTAAAATATAAATGAATTTGCAATTAAAATATATGAAATTGTTACTGGCATAAATAAGAGTATAAAGTCTATGTTTCCTAATTTCGTACTTAATCTTGCTTACATTTTAGTTTGTTACAAGCAATTTAACTTGCAATGAATCGGGTCACATCTTACAAGTTAAGGACCGACTTCCCAGTTTCCGATAGAGTTGAGTGCAAATGTAAAACCGATGGCTGCCGCTGATCTGATGATGGAGTTGGAAGGTGGCTAAAGAAGCCATATAATAAAATAATGTAAACCCACGAAACCGAAGATGGGCTTGTTTTGTCTTAATAAGTGTTTTGGATTCACACATAAAGCTTGTCCAAAAAAAAAAGTTCATTTTTCAAAACTTGTTACATTTAACACTCACCGAGTATTAGAATGTACGCTGGATATAAGTAGGTACTTACGTGTTATAATAAAAGCTAAGTTAAATGAATAAATAATAATAAACTGCTCTTAGATTAAAAATTATATTTTTTTAAACTTTTTATATTTTGACATTTAACCGACAGAAAGTTTCAGAACTCACCAAGTTGTAGGGTTTAGGCTGGATGTAGGTACTTATGTGTTTTAATAAAAGCTAAGTTAAATGAACGAATGAACATAAACTGGTCTTAGATTAAAAAGAGGTTTTGATATGCAACCATAGTGCATGAAAATATCGTATAAATCTTCGTGTTTGTTCGCGATGGCAGCCATATAAAATTTTTCATATTGCGAGTCGCAGCTGATGCAATATTAAATTTTAAATATCAAACATGGCCAGCCGGCTTTCAAGTCACCACAAACGGTTATCGTAAGAAAACGATATCAAAAATATAAAAGTATATCACTTGTAATGAAACTAAATAATGAAACTAAATAGATAATAGAACCATGTCTTTTGCACTTTCACATCATTCATGATTAAAAATGCAGTTTATTCTTATACTTAAAGTCCTCAACTTAAAAGTAGATTTTGCCTGTAGAGGGAAAGAAATATTGTAGGTATAATGGGCATTTCTCCCCTGGCAAGGAATTTTTGCCTTTTGGAATATATGCAACTGATCTTTTTGCTTGTAAACATTTTAAAAACCAGTTATCTCTTTCTGGAGCTAAATAAAATTAAAATTAAAAAACCTGTTTATTCCAGTGCCTAAATAATCAACTATCAATTACAAATAGGTATCTACTAATGCATGTACTAATATATGTACTAAATGCAAATTATTTTCGAAACAAAATAAGAGCAGCAAGTATTACGTACATTTAATAATAAAAATAAAAATTTAGTTAAGAAAATATAACATAATATATAATCTAATGAGTGAAAAAAATATAATTCTGGAACAGTTTTATAAACAAGTATATTATCATGTATATAAAGTTGTCGTTTGTGATCAACATTCAGCATGCTACTGTAAGAGTATCTATCTTATAAATATTGAAATGTATCTAATAGCGACGACGCATGTAATTTTCAATATGCCTAAATATAATGTATTTTATGCATGTTAGTTAGTATATATGTATATTTATTATATGTTTAAAAGTATATTTGTGTATAAGAATATGTGTTTTTGATTATATATATTTTATTTATATTAAGTTTGCTTATTTTTGTGAATTTTATTACGCCAGCCACACATATTTTCTCCTTGGTCTAATGGTTGACCGGGAGAGAATGTCATATGGCATTAGGTCCGCCACTTGTACGTTTATTTTATTGTGCAATAAAGATTAAATAAATAAAAAATAAATTAATAAATTTGACCAAGCGAGTGCAAAGGACGAGCGAAGCGTCTTCATTTCAGCGTAAACAATAATTACCCGACTACGGCAAAGCTAAACGGGAAGGGCAATGATTTTAGCAGTCTTTGTATGTATATATGTGAATATCTTTGTGTGTCCACCGTAGCATCCAAACTTCTTATCCAATTTTCAAAAAAGAGATGTCAATCGATTCGTCATTATCGTCTGGGTGACATAGGCTACATTTTGTATGTAAAAACTTCAAATAACGAATGTTACATACAAAAAAGAGCGAGTAAAAAAAAATTATTTTGTTTTGCTATTGAGTTATCAAATGAAAGGTCTTATTACCACATTATAAAAATATATACATTGTTAGCCTTAAATGGCTGCTGAATTGGATATACAAATAATACAATTATATAATACAAAAAAAATATGGCACCAAATTACGTTATTAAATAATCATACTTTTCAGTAAGAATTTTCCCGTTGTCGGGTATTTGTTTTTTATTAAACGTTAAACTTGTTCGTTCTTATGTCCGGTTGTCCGGCTGTCTCGCTGTCTAACAGTCCAGCTGTTCTCCTTTACAGGTCTCATTCTTACAATATTTTATTTAACTTGCCCTATTTGGTGTTGTTTTTTGGGTCAAATCTTGCAAGTAAAATTTTGGCCTGTTCCCCGTTTCCGATTGAGATGAAATAATGTAAATCAGATGAGAATGCAATAAATATTATTATGACAAGAAGTTAATCTGATCGTGGAGCCGGAAGGTAGCTACAGGAACCCTGTAATAAAACGACGGAACTCCATCGAGTTTGGGATTATTACAAGTTTTTAGGCCTCACAATAAAATCTTGTACGAAAAAAAGGTTTTTTTTTAAACCACGTATTCAATCGATTTCCATGTTTCTAATTGAATTATTTTGTTGTTAAATGTTGTTCGAATAGGTTTTTTTATGTCGATTCAGTTTTTGGTTATTTTTTTCAAAAGCTTTTTTCCGAACAACTTATTCTTTCGATGAACTTTATGGTTTCAAGGGTATGAGGGGCTATGCAACGACAGACTCTCACAGAGCCACAAATTCACACATTACGCTGCCACGGCGAAAACCGCTATCGCGGCGGCGTCATGTGTAAATCTTATTAGTTTGTAAAATTGACACTACTCTATTGTCAGCAAATTTCTCTTTGTGGTAAGTTTCAGCGTTTGTATTCGGCGTTTCCCAACCCAAAGCGTTTCCTACCGGAGCGGCGCTGCCGCTGATCAATCGATATTTGGCCGGTTGCTTAGCAACGATCAAGTTGCAAAATAAACAATCAGAAGCAAGCCCGGACGAAAGCAAATTTACTTTCTTATTTTATTACTTGTGTCAACATTTTAGATCGATATTATTGGATTATTTACCCTGTATATCATGTTTTTTTGAGGTCTGTTTGATTTGACGAGTTCGAAATGGTTGTTTTGCCTCCATGTACGCCCGACTTGTGCGGGAAAGATTTCCGTCATTCCTTGAAGAAACCAAGCCCTAATTATCCTTATGGAAGTAAGACGAGGAAGCCGCGGATCGTTCCCGCATTTACTATTCAAGGTGAGTGTACGAAAGGCACTTTTTATTATTATTTTGAGCTCATCTTTGAAAATTAAGTTTGATAGGCAATTCCTTTTTTATCATGATTCTAAGTAACCGAACAAGCATACGGCCTTACTGATCGTAAGTTCTTACCGTAGAGGAGCTCGGTGGCCCTGTGGGAGTACGCATTACAAGCATTTTCTTAAGTTAAGCGACACCAGGCGTGGTCCGCACTTGGATGGGTTACCACAAAAAAATTATCGAGCTCCTCCGTGCTTCAAAAGGTACTTTAAGCTTCGGTCCAGGCTATCATCATCTTATGGCAGTCATCAAGCTATTTCAGATGCTTTAAGTATACCATCTCTGTTCTGCCACCAAATGTCATAGGATTTATCTATACTAATATTATAAAGCGGAAGAGTTTGTTTGTTTATTTGTTTAAACGCGCTAATCTCAGGAACTAATGGTCCGATTTGAAAAATTATTTTTTTGTTCGGTAGTCCATTTATAGAGGAAGGCTTTAGCCTATACAACATTCCGACAACCACGCGAAGTCGCGGGCACAGCTAGTTTAAATCATATTTTTTGTTGGTTATGGTATACCAACATATAAGATAGGTATTTACTTGAATAGTATAAAAGTAATTTAATTAGTTATCCAGTCTGCAGCTGATGCTCCAAACTAAATTAGAATAACTAATAAAAATAGCTCCCAAAGAGATTTTATTTATTTCAAAGCGTGACATGATGGAGTGCGCTTTTAGCTATAATTCAAGAAAAAAGTCTGAGATTTTTTGGAGTCCTCCGTTTACGTTTTTTAAGGTTGGTATTTATTTACTTTTAATTTAAAATCAAATCAGACCAGATGGAAAAATAAAATCAATCAATCTACTAGCGATTAAAGCGAGGTTTGGAACTACGATTTTGGTAGACCAGTAGATAAGATCAATGTTTTTTTTTGTGCGAACACATGCCAAATCTATCAAGTGGTTGCCTAGAAATAAAGCTGGTCACGAGTTTACAATTTAGGCCGACAGACCATTTTCTTCCAACTTGCCATACGGTACCATGGAATTAGTCTGATGCTGGAGACAGGATGTAGCCATAGGAACTCAGTAATAAAACGTCAAAAAATTATCGTGTTTGGGATTATTTGATTTGTCTTGACAGGCACTTTGGTTTCAAAGTAAAATCTTGAGCAAAAAATATATATTTATTTCTTCCTCTTCTTATTTAAGAGCTTAGTGGTTTTATATTTATTTAAATAATCTTAATTTTTCTAGACTGGCCTATTTACGCCAGTGCAAGTTTCTTGCCTGTTACAGCATACAATTTAATTGAAGCAATAAATGACTTCATCACCAGGTCTTTTTAAGTCTCTACTGCATAGCAGCACCACGACCCTCTCTGTATTAGAGCCATACTTGGTCAGAGCAGTCAAAGGATTTGGCCTACATTCTCCACGCTGGCCAGACGGGCTTAGATAGGTCTTATTGACGTATAAAACCTTTGTTTAGCCTGTATTTCTTCACTTTGTACGACATCCACGGGAAAACTTGAAGTGATCCTATTCTACTCTGCCGGAAACCTTACTTACTTTCTTCGGCGCTACAACCCTTTATGGTTCTTGGCCTCCACAACGATTTGTCGCCATTTCGGTTTGTCTCTGGCCTGTCTTCTCCATGTTGTGTACTTTCCCATATTTCCTAGTTCTGCCGGAAACCACATTGCATAAATGACTTGCATTTTCTAAACTAAACGTCAACCATACAAATCATTTATTGCTTGAATTAAATTGTATGCAGTCAAGAAAATTTCACTGTGTAAATGGACCTTACCCTTCCCAGCCATGCAGCGGAACACAAAGGTCCTGCCGCCTCCCAAAAGCGGAGTCTTCGAACCTTTGCCAGCGAGGCCGACCATGTTCAGAAAATGTTACCAGCGAGGGGAGTTTCCTCTTTCCATCGAATTCACAATCTTTGGAAAGAAACTTGCATGGAAGGTGAGTGAACTTTATTTATTCAATAGCTGCTCGCAGCGTTGTTCGCGTGGTCGGCGATTGCTACTGGCAACGCGCCCCGCCGCGCTGCGCGGATCGGCAGATTCCGCGCGCGGCGACAGATGTGCAGATCTGCGTCACCTACGGTTCGATATGCTTCCCTGCGCGGAGCGGCAATGTACGATGACCCCGCGCCGAATATTCACTTATATGCATAAAAACACGTGCGGTACTGCGAAGCAGTATGTTCTACCCCACGGCTAGCACCGCGCCCCCGCGCAGATTGGCAGAATCTGGAGAATAGAAATTCTAGGCCGGAAGGCACACGGCACACCTTTCGCTTTTATAATATTAGTAGGATATACAATATATACTTAGGTTTTACGTGCTACTCTGTGAGCAAAGAAATTCCAAGTTTTTCATTATATTGATATTTTTCTTCGAGTGTCACGCAAAGTGTAAATTTTTATTTTGTTTTAATGAAGGTTCCCATAGAGAAGCTGGACTTCCACCACTATCTACCGATGTTTTTCGACGGACTCGCTGAAGGAACCTACCCATTCAACTTCATCGTCGAGAGAGGGATCCACGACCTGGTCACCAAGGGTGGACACAAGATCCTCCCTGTTGTTCCACAACTCATCATTCCGATCAAAAGTAATTATTTTACATGAATTCTTCTTTAATTTGCGATAAACTGGTTACTAACGTAGAGAGTTAGCTACTAGTCGACATGTTTCTACTTCATCCAGAGGTCTTCCTCAGGGCGAATGTGACTTAAGACGCGCGCACGGTGATGTCCCAAGTGGCACTGATGTTAGCGGTTCGAGGCGCGGGGGTTGGCTCGCTTCGCTCGTAATGACAGTGCGGCTGTTGGTGAGGGTTGATGATTTCTTGCGTCAACGACGCCCTGAGGAAGACCTCCGGATGAGGTTGAAACATGTCGGCCAGTAGCTGTGTAGCCTTTCTTCGCGTCCTATGGTAGTAAATGCGAGAGCTTGAAAAAGCTAACACCAGTATCGGGTACTGTAACATTTGAGAAGAACAAGGAACCCTTCGTCACTCAAATTATTTACGGAATCCGATGAAAAGTATTGCATAAAAATAGTTGTCTAGAGTCTTGTTGACAAATTCAAAATGAGTGAATTTTTTTCCATGATTTGTCTGGGAGAAATAAAAATATTTAGAATGACTTGCAGGTTATTAAATCACGATGATGGATATCAACCTCCAGGCTTGCAATGCGTCGTGTAACTGACAATGCATTTTCCTGGAATATTGCCGGCCGTATTCACTGCCCGGTGACGTACAGTATCAGGTTATCGGGCTTTCAGCCATAATTGCTGAAAGTTTTGTCATGTATATTTTTAAATTATTGGGTTACCATCGATTTTTTCATTTAGCGAACGATGAAATCCAAAGGCATTGAATATTTTTTATTGGTAACAATAATAGAGAATAGACAAGGAAAGATGTTGGGTCATCAGATGATCATGAAGTCGTCGTGTCGTAGAAGATTCTGCTATGACACGACGACTTCATAAAGACTTCAAGGAAAGACAGAAGAGGACCAGGCAGACCAAGGCATAGCTATATGAAACAGATAAAGGAGAAGGTGAACGTCGTGTCGTACAGCAAAGTAAAACAGCTGACAAATACTCCACTGACAAAAGCACATGACAGCTCTAAAATATAGATAGATAGATTTTGCTATTCAGTTCATTTAGGCAAATTTTTGGAGCAAGGTCAGTCCAACATCATTGTATACCTAGGCGATCTATATTCACTCAATAAAAACACCATGAAAACAAGGTTGACTAGCTAGATCGGTTTTTCGGCTCCGAAACCCTCTTCATACAAAATTTCATCGAAATCGTTGGAGTCGTTTCTGAGATCGCCATTATACAACAATTGCTCGTTTAAAGCAATAAAATAATACCTAATAATCATTAATCAATAAAATATGTACTTAAACTTTATGTTCAAAGCACCAAAGTTTTACAACCAGTGAGGTTAGCCAGGTAAATATCTAAACAAGGAACTTACTATGAATATAAAAAGCAAAATATGTAAAAAAGTTTTCGTCTTACCTCAAAAAACCTATCAGCTGAGTGTTCATTTGTACCTATAGGAGAACGAAAATTTGTCATCGCGTTTAGCCTAATATTTTATTGGAAATAGTTCTGTATCAAAGACTGTTTTAAGTGCCATTTGGTTTGTGTTTAAAAAAATTGGTTATTTTTTCACGAGTGTTGGAAAATGTTGATATTTTACAAATCAGCCTGTATTTTCATGTTTCAAAGGGTTAAACGTTATTTTATTTTATTTAATCGTATGAAATTACATGAGACTCAATGTAAAAGCATGGACAAACAAATACTAGAGGACTGACGACCTTGAAACTTTGAATTGTTATTCGATTTTTGGTTTAAATGTTGTAGCTAGATGGAGCTACTAGTTCAAAAGAATCCGTTGTATGACTAGCGGGCGAGATTTTAGTGAAATTAATACAATAAAATAAACATATTACAAGATTTTGGATTTCTAGCAGAGTACCTACGCTTTTTTTTGTATGGGTTTGTCAGTCAGTTTATTCGTCCATGGTAAAAGACAATAAAAATTACAGATGCGCTCGCGACAAAACGCCCCTCAGTCCTGTGCCATGCACTCAAATGCATTCAGATGCTGGTGACCGGATGCGACCGGGTAGGCGAGGCGCTGGTTCCCTACTACAGACAGATACTGCCCACTCTCAACTTATTCAAGGACAAGAACCGTAAGTATACTTGCATACTAGTTATGTAAGTATTAATTTATGATTGAATCGACATAGGAACATTTCGTTTTGGTTTTCGTATTTTATTGATGATATAATAACGTCTTACTAAAGATAATTATACTAAATCTATTGTACTGATAGTTTTTAAAGTATTAAACAACATTAACCAAGAAAAATTATATGAAAATTTGAGAAATTATGCTTTCCGTAAAATTTTAGGTTAGCTGATCGGTCAACTTGTATATTGAAAAGCCAAATTCTTTCTACACATTTTCCTAAAAATGTTCCTTTGGTAGATTCAATGGAAATTTCTTTGTTAATTTTCCCTTAAGGTACCTGAATTTTCCGGGGTCCAGTGCTGCCCCCATTTAAAATAAATCATTTCAAAGAAAACGGAGACATCATTAAAAATTTTGCTACTACTAATTCCTAGATAACCCTTTAAAGTATTTTATGAACTACTGTTTACAGTTTAAAGTGAGAACGTTAAGCTTTACTACGCACATTTGCGAAAAACGACCACTTTTGGGGTCCACACCCCGGAAAATTTAGGTACGGCCTTAAACAGATTGACTGACTTAAACAAACATTGTTTACACGCGTAACTTTACGTTGACGATAAATGACGCGGCCACAATTTGCAAGACGTTAACTTAGCAAAGAGAGTGAAACTAGGATGAAAATGACGCGCCCAACCTCATTGTTTTGCTGAAACAGGAGGGTTGTGCTTTCGTAATTTAAAGCTACTTGGTCGGGGAAGCTAATAACGAAATGATACCGGAAAATGATTGACCAAGCCGCTTACATTAACATAGTTTTCAAAATAAGTAATATTGAATGTACAATACAATTGGTGGTTTGGTATACCAGCTGCTTCTTTTCTCGCGCAGATCGTAGAAGCCGATTGAGGGAATAGGCTAAAATGCGAATCATATCAATAGGCGATGCGGTTAGCAACCAATTACTATTGTAAATAATTTTTCCATCTTCCCACCCATCATCATGCTAAAAGTGGCCTTTGGGACTTACGGCCCTGGGCTCTGTCTGCTTAGAGACGCAAGATGCTCTGTCTGCCCTATTAGGAATAAAGACGTGATAGTGTATCTGTTTCTGAATGTAAAACACGGTGTACAAATGATGAAGAAAGGTTTAGAATAAAACAGGAAAAATTACAGGACACACAAAAACACCTGATAATAAAATTTTAGATGTAAATAATAAAGGAAGACAAGAAAATGGTAAACTAAAAATTGAGTTTTTCTAACAAATAAGTAAATAGCAAGGTGTAATGTCCTACAAAGAGATTAAAAAAAATTGGTTGTCTGTAAAGTCGGTTTACGGACAGTAGTTTGACGTGACAACGTCAAACATTCTGAACTGAGCCGATCGCTCGAGCCGATCATGCCTCTCTCTTGTTCGTGCCGCGCTCTCGCTTGCGGAACGCGACAATGAGCGTAAAGGGACAATGACGTCATCTTTTTCGTGCATGCAGCCCGTAGTATCGAGTTATTAGACGTTATCACGTCAAAATATAACAAAGAAAAGAGAAGAGTCTCCACTTAACTCACCTATATGGCTTGAAACTGCGTTAGGCGAAGTCGACCCGCGTCGGGTTCAGGCCGTCTCTGTCACAAACCCTAAATGCGATAGAGATAGCTGAAACCGTCGCGGGTCACCTGTCTCTGTTGCACGAAGTGTTTGTGACAGAGACGGACTAAACCTGTCGGTCGCAGGCGTCTGCTTGACGTACTTTCAAGCCTGAGCCTAGATCTGAGGCCTAGTTAAACCTACTTCAATTCTTCTTCTTCTTCTGCCATATCCTTATACCACTTTTTATGTGGGATCGGCACAGCATGTCAGTTTTTTCCATCTGACTACTTAAACCTACTTCAATTACAAGAAGAAAACTTTTTTTTTTTTTTGTTTAACCGACTACTAGTTACTAGATTTTTTTTGTTAAACCTTTAGAAAAGTGTAAAAGTTACTTATATTAAATAACAGGTAACGTTTTCAACCAAAAGCATGTAGAACAGGATGAGTCGACATTTCTTGAAATAGGTGTCATGCCACCAAACCGCGATGAATTCAGGCGAAAACAGGCGTCAAGTCGCGGCGGCGTGCGACGCCCGAAATTTGCTGCGGCGCGACACTGTCACGTGTAATTAATCTGCTTGGATGCCTGACAAGTCTATTACGTTGAAAACAATATCTCGTTCACCACTTGTCAATTATAACCGCTTTCAGAGTGATTTATGAACGTTTTTTTTCCATTTAATACTGCGTGATGTTATTTACTTAACGATACATGATTTTTTTGGGGTCCAGTGCTGCCCCCATTTGAAATAAATTATTTTAAAATTTTGTCTTTGTGAAGCCCTAGATAACCCTAAATACTATTTTATGAACTATTGTTTACAGTTTAAAGTAAGATCTTTAAGCTTTTCTTAGCAATAGACCGATTTTATTGCGGTACTTTTAAGGCCATACCTGAATTTTCCGGGGTCCAGTGCTGCCCCCATTTAAAATAAATCATTTAAAAAAAAACGGAGACATCATTTAAAATTTTGCAACTATCAAGTCCTAGATTATCCTTCAAAGTTTTTTATGAACTACTGTTTACAGTTTAAAGTGATAACGTTAAGATTTACTACGCACAATTGCGAAAAACGGCCACTTTTGGCAAATGTGCGTAATAAAGCTTAACGTTCTCATTATAAACTGTAAACAGTAGATCATAAAATACTTTGAAGAATTATCTAGGACTCGATAGTTGCAAAATTTTTATTGATGTCTCCGTTTTCTTTAAAATGATTTATTTTAAATGGGGGCAGCACTGGACCTCTGAAAATTCAGGTACGGCCTTAATCAAAAGCCTTGTTTGTCGACATGGTTTTTAACTATGTTTGATGAAAGTCAGTTCAGACGTTCAAAAGTTATTAAAATTAAAATAATTGATCTAGACCCATAGTAAGTTTTATACTTATATTATGGGATACTAATATATTTTGTAATATATACATATATAGATGAGACCCAGGACAATTTGAAAAAGATCATTTTCCATCATGACCTGGCTGGGGATCGAACCCAGAACCTCGAAATCAGCGGGCTAGCGTGTTGATCATAACGCCACGGAGGTGTATGTGCAACGCAACACTGTCACATCTAATCAATTCCTGCCTGCCTGACAAGTCTATTACGTCGGTAACAATATCAGTATTGTCAATTATTACCACGGTGAGAATGATTGATGACCTGTTATGCCTAGCGTTGTAAGTAATTTGGAGCTTATGCTTGTTAAATAAATACTGACAAACTTTATCTGTCCACTGCTCGCTAAAGGCATCTCCTCATAAATGAAGGATCATCATCATCATCATCTGAGGGTATTCTCGGTTGCATCTTCAGCGGTAACGCTTCAGAGCACGGGGTGCGCTACCTACTATCCTAGGTGATTTTACGAGGTTACTGGTTTTTATACAAAGCGACTGCCGTCTGACTTCCGCAACCCAAAGGGTAGACCAGAACCAGTCCTAGGATAGGTACGAAAGCTAGATAGCGTTCGGGACCCACAGCTATACGTGCCTTCCTCCGAAAGACGGAATCATCTTTATTTTAGGATAATCTGGTGCCAGCCGCAAGCCAGCAATATCTTACCAGACTGGAAATAACTTTTCACAAATTATGCTTCCCAGTGAGATTTGACACCACGACCTTCAGATTACAAGGCAAACGCCTTGACCATTGGACTAGGGAGGCAGTCCGTAAGGCCTTCTAAATAAAGGATATGCTTATAAATACTACGCTGGGTAAGCGGGTTGCTGATTGCAGTTATCATAGATTAACCATTACGACCTCCGTGGCGTAATGGTTAACACGCTAGTCTGCCACTCCGGAGGTTTTGTGTTCGATCCCCAGCCAGGGTAAGAAAATGATCATTTTCAAATTGTCCTGGTTATTGGGTGTTTATCTATATATTAGTAGAAGCACTAAACTTAGAATAAATAAAACGGACCTAAGAATATATAAAAAGGACCATATGGCTGCGAGGTATGGACGCTAAAACCAAAAGAAGAATTTTAATTGTAATAAAAAATAAAATAAAATGTAATCACTGTTCGTTATAACTCGTATTCGGAGTGTCGGTAGATTTCTGTAACGCTATGACATATTATTATATGCTATATAGGATGATTCGGAGAACCATTTTCACTGATAAATACAACCCGCATTCGGAGTGCGAAAGATTTTCGTAACGCATGCGGGGAGCCTTTTTATGATGCATTTTCATTGGTCGACAACTCAATCGATATACAGTATACGGGGAGTCCCCGTATGCGGGCTAGCGACCAATGAAAGCCAGAATTTAATACAGTGGTCTTTACACTGTCTGCGGATATTCCCTGCATGCTGTACATCGACTGTTTATTACTCTATCGACTAGTGAAAACGGCTCCCCGCATGCGTTACGGATATCTCTCGCACCCCGAATATACAATACAATACAATACCCTTTATTGCACAGAAAAAACCAGAACATAATTATCTTAAAAATTAGGAAATAGGCTATACCCTAATGCGAGCCCTATGGCATGCGTTTCAGAAATCTTCCGCACCTCAAATGCAAGAACGACCAATGAAAATGAGCCAATATTATGTAGACAAAGTAATGTAAGACGATATATATCTTGCGGGGAATAACCGCATACGGCGTAACGACTACTTATCAACTTGTGGCTTTCATTGATCGTTAGCCCGCATACGAAGAGTCCCCACAGGCTGTATATCGACTGACGTATCGACCAAAATGAGTTATACCGTTTAACAACTTCCTTTTTGCCCATCAGGTAACATAGGATCTGGCATCGACCATACGACAACTAGAGGTGAAAATGTAGCAGATCTTATTGAAGACACTCTGCAGATACTCGAGCGCTATGGTGGCCCAGACGCCTTCATCAATATCAAATACATGATACCTACATACGAATCTTGCGTATTAAACTAAATGTAGTGTATTACTAATATAGCACTAAAGCTAACTTTACACGAAATTAGAACTTCCTAATTGCTTAGCTGCTGCTCAACTGCTATTGTCTTTACATATCACTGTGTTCTGAAATTGGTGTGGCAAAAAATTTGAGCATGAAAAAACTTCTATAAATGATTTGAAATTGAGAAAAGTACAAATAAGTCTCTAAAGCGTGGCTAAAAGACAAATCGGCGTGAAACCGCGAATAAATTCAAATGCCTCCTCGTAATGCAATTGTGTTTAAATCGATTCATTTAGCTCAATGCGTGTTTGTGGGTTAATAAATTAATTCTAATGTTTGTATAGGTTTTATATTTTTATGTTAACACCTTAGCTCGAATACTTCATGTATTAAGCAATTTTATACAATATACTCGTATAAATATACCTAACTAATCACGTTACATAATTATTATTTAATAAACAAGTCGGTTAAGTTGTAGTTAAAGCTTGAATAAAACTTTCCAATTATCTTGATAGATATATATACTCTGTTCAGAGATCAGCTAGGTATTTTGTTAAAAAAATATGTGGAGAAATGAGCAATTTTCCGACTTTTGACAGGTAATTAAAAAAATTGTTCCAAAAGTCTCGAAGAAATGGCTCTTATATGGCATGAATATCACATATTTGACTTGGAAAAAAATATAAGCAATATCGTAAATTGCTTTTTCTTTAGTTCAAAACTTGTGCATGACATCATGTCCACTGCGACCGCCACCTATCGAGCAATTTAACTACTTTTTAATTACCTGCCGAAAACCAGACCAATTGTAAAGGATTTGGTACTATTTACCATATTCACACACGGCCTTATAAGAATTCATTGTGTGATTGTTGTAACACAGTTTTGATCTTATTTGCTTAATACTTTGTTGTTTTGTGATATTAATCTAGTTAGTCATAATTTTCATTGTTTCCTGTTATTTAACTAGTTTTATTTTATTATCTTTAAAATTAAGACGTATATTCATGTTATTTCGTAGTTTTTTGATACCTGTTATGTTGTTATTTAATTAGATTATGTACACTTACGTAGTTATATTTCCATGTTAATAAATTGGGTGTGAAGAATATAGTCGTCATCTTAATTTACCAAATAATTCTACATTTTCCCGATTTCTGGTCAAGAGTTTTTCACAGAGAGATGTGAAAAAAATATGTTAATAGCGCATACTCCATACGTACCTCCCCCATACCAAAAAATATTTTTATAGTTCAATATACTTGTTTCTTGGGAAAAGTTGTTCAGTATCATGAACTGAATCAACCCCTAAAATAGTTTCAGTATATTTTGTTAGACCCTGTATAAAAAAAGTCTGGTAATTTCGTGTACCGTACATTATTATATATATATTTTTTTTATGTTATAAGGCGGCAAACGAACAAACGGGTCACCTGATGGTAAGTGATCACCACTGGCCATGGACAACTGCAACACCAGGGGTGTAACTAGAGCGTTACCGTTACTATGAAAAGAAACCCTGATCAAAATAGCTATATGAATTTTGATGAAGATTTGAAGCAAACCAAGCAATTACGAATAGGCTAAAGTGCCTGGCTGGCAAAGGGTTTAGCAAGCTCCATCCAATCTTCATCTTGAATGCCTATTTACTGCACGTGCCTTCGACGCCAAAATGCAAATGGAGACAAGCGTCAAGGCATATTTACAATGGCATTAGAACAGATTGACAATTACAAATTCCTGTCCATTTAAAACTTACTTTGGGGCTAGCTTAATCAGTGTGATTTGTCCTTATATATTTATATTTAATTATTTCAGACTTTGTATAATAGTTTATAGTCTTCTTCTTATTTATTTAATTTTATTGAGCCAAAAGCTACAATAGGTAGACTTAATGCTAAAGCATTCTCTCCCTGTCAACCTTTAGGAAAAGAGAAACAGATAGAATAGTTGGCGTCTAAAATAGATAGAAACAATCCAGAAATAATAAGAACTTTTAAATGATCATACATAAATATCGTAAAAAAAAAATACTATATTTAGACATACAACATATTCTTCTTCTGCCTTATCCATATCCCACTCTTTATGTGGGGTCGGCACAGCATGTCAGTTTCTTCCATTTTGCTCTATCTCCCTCCAGTCAATTTGTCCGTCACTCCTTTCCCACTCATATCCTCCTTTACACATTACATCCAACGTAATAAAATTAATAGAAGTCGCACGATTTCTTTCAGGCTAGTCTGGCAGAAAAGAAAATCTTAGTATGTATGTACCAGCTGCTTCTCTTCTCGCGCAGATCGTAAAAGTCAAAGGAATGGGCGTAAATGCAAATTATGTTAATATAGGCAATGGGGTTACCAACCTATCACTATTTTGATTCCATTTTCCATCTTCTTGCCCACCATCACGCAAAAAGTAGCCTTTGAGTCTTGCGGCTTTGGGCGAGCAATACAATACAACGAGTAATACGAAGCCCTTCAGATTCATATTTGCTTGCCATTGAAATATAATTCTCTAGAATTCTAACGCTCCTACATTCACCGCTTCGATTCTGATTCCATTTACGCAAACGAACAGTAATTACAACGAAACACTTGAACGCACACATAGACAAAAACGCATGCGATTGGTCGCGACAAGATCACGCGTCGTCGTCGTTCGGGTGGGGCAGTCAACGCAACGAGCGGTAAGGTACAACGCGCAAATGGTACCTATATTGGTAGCGTACTGCAGTACGCTACGCTAAAATAAATAGCCTTGTTTACGTGTAACTTTTTCTTTTAATAACTAATTTTCATGTCTGTATAGCTTCTACACCACTTCACGGCACATGACGGCATTTTTAATGAATCGATTATCGCAAAAACACAGCAATATTTTTCATGAATAAAATCAAAACTACTGATTTTACATTAATAACATAAATATATTTCAGATTCTCACAACGAGCCCTTTCATTTGATGTATGACACAGTAAGGTTTGCAAAACTTTTTTTTTTTAATTTCCTAATTTGTCCCCCGTAAATGACCCTTATTTAAAAAAAAAATTATTTACTTTGCACATATGTGTTTGGGTCATAGGATAACAACATTCTACCAAATTTCACCTGATACGGTCCAGTAGATTCGGAGCAAATTGGCTGTGACAGACGGACGGACAGACAGACGCACGAGTGATCCTATAAGGGTTCCGTATTTTAATTTTTGTACGGAACCCTAAAAATAATCAAGACTTAAAATTATGACTTCAAAAACATTAATTCGATTTATATGTATTTCCATCGTAAAATAAATAATAAACGGTGTAAACTTTCATGGGATCAAACTTACCTAAGAGCGAAGTGTGCTTTATAAATATTAATACAAATTGAGCCAACGGCTTAGGGTACATTTATCAGCTGCTCGCAGACGCCGTGTAGATTCAAGGGGACACCTTTTTAGTCGCCAACATTTATAATACCAGTTACCAGCCAGAAAGATATGTCCTAGCATTAAAGAAGGGATCTTTAGCTTTTAGCAGTTACTTGAAGAGCGACGTGACTAATGGAATGGCATAATAAAATAAATTATACAATAATGTAATCATAATATAGAACGTCATTATTAGTGTGAATCAAGCGAAACGTCGTCATACTTGTAGCTATGCTTTGCGTTAGTTCCTGTGTTTATAAATTTAGTAAGTGCATTATTCTGAAATAGATCGGACCGTGATACAAACATATTATAGTTGGAGCATAAAGTGGCGTTGCTATATTACCACAGAATACTCGTAGGAACAAGTACTCACGTACAGAAGTCTCACTCAGAAGAAATTCAAAGAAATATCTACTCGATGTGGTTAGCGATATGGTTAAATTTAACTCACGTTAAAACTCAGCACTTTTTCGTTTAGATACCTAGACATCAATTGCAGACCAATTTCATCCTTATTATTCTGGACAATGATTCGTGTAACTGAATTTACCACTTGGAGGGGCCGCCGCGCGCTTAGTAATAATGTAGGTATATTTTCGATACCCAAACGGGGAGTGACACATGCCTGCTTTTACACTTTGATCACGCGGGTAAAACTAGCTAAGTAAAAATATGACTACTTATATTTTTATAAACTTTCGTCAGTCTCTTCCAACCTTCATCATAGATTGATTGCAAAATTTATATTCTGAATTTATAAATCTGTAAAAATAATGCGCCATGGAAAACATCAGAGTAAACTATATTTAAAAATCTTTTACGACACGACCATTTTAATTGTAAAATTTATAAATTTACAGACCATATCAATATAAATGTTTGGCAATATTTTTACGAAAAAAATCAGGATGACCAAGAAAAAGATGCGCGGATGGTTTGACTCATTTTGAGAAAGAGTGGACGGTGATATCAAGGTGGATGTATGGAAAGAAAGAGGGGAGGCTTTTCCCCACAGACCATGGATCAAGATAGACACAGCCTCTGTATGAATTTGCGTATCGATCTGACGTCAAATTGACTTCATTTAGGATCGTCACTTTTAGTATGTGTATCTCAATTCATCATTCATCAAGATCGGACATTAAGCTTTCTACTGTAAAATACCTAAATCTGCCGTTTTGAGCCGTAGGAACTCGTCGAAAAACGTTGGAGGAAGTAATAAAAAAGATTCCTACCGTTTGTAAATGAATTTCTGATTAAATATTGTTTTGAAAATTGTCACGCCAGGTTTTCATACAAATTGAAGGACTTTATCTACTAGTAAATACAGATCTGAGCTTTTGCCTAGCAATGAGCTAACTGGCTAACAAAAAAAAGAAGTAGCAACGGAATCATTATAACATGTATGACTGAACGAGTACTAGTCTCTGTCTCTTTCTGTCTCTCTCTCTGTGGACTGTGTTAGTAAGGAACAATATTGTACAAAACACCAATTTAAAATATGGTACAAGCAGCATCAAAAGTCCGTCTTTCCACTGAGAGTGACTTCACTCGAATAAATTTGTCTTGGGCAATCAAGACGGTAATTTTCGTGAAAAGCGCTACGATACTATCTACTCAAGTCCGAACTTTCATTATTGTTGAAATGACTTTTCTTGTTATTTGTATTTGTTTGTCATTTATTTTTAACCGACTTCAAAAAAGGAAGAGGTTTTCAATTTTTCGGTATCCTGACGACCTCCGTGGCGTAATGGTTAACACGCTAGACCGCTAATCCGGAGGTTCTGGGTTCGATCCCCAGCCATGGCAAGTTGGAAAATGGCCCTTTTTAAATTGTCCTGGGTCTTGGGTAGTTTTCTATTTATGTATTTATCATAAAATATAGTATCGTTGAGTTCGGCAAGCTAATCAGTGTGATTTGTCCCTATATATTAGGTCCTTACATATGAAATTGCCGATTTTCAATACTGGCAACTTTAAAATCAAATATCTTGCGTTTCATTAGGAATTCCAAATTCAAATTTATTTCGAAATAAAGTCAGAAAAATATTGTTTTAAAATTCGTATTTCATTTGTTTTAACATCATTTGTTTGAGTTTCAACATTGCTATAACAACAACTATGGACAAATTGAAAATTCGCGGTATTTACGAATACGCGTTCCACCGTGGCACCAGTGCTGCAGAAACGACTCGAAGAATTAACGACGTGTATGGACCAGGCACCGCTAACGAACGAACGGTGCGTTTTTGGTTTCAACGTTTCCGTTCTGGAAATTTCGATTTACACAATGAGCCTCGTGGACGACCTGATACTCAAGTGAATAACGAAGAATTGAAGGCAATAGTGGAAGCGGATCCATCTCAAACCACTTCTCAATTAGCAGCAGCCTTCGGCGTAAGTGACAAAACGATACTTATCCACTTGCGCCAAATCGGAAAAATTAAAAAACTCGAAAAGTTTCGCACGAATTGACTGAAGCAAACCAACAAACACGCGTTGCTTGCTGCGTTTCTTTGCTTAATCGCCACAATAATGAGGGGATTTTGAACCGTATCGTGACTTGTGATGAGAAATGGATCCTGTACGACAATCGGAAGCGATCATCACAATGGCTTGACCCTGGAGAACCGGCAAAACCTTGCCTTAAGCGAAAACTGACCAAAAAGAAGATTCTGGTTAGTGTTTGGTGGACCAGTGCTGGTGTTATCCACTACAGCTTCTTGAGATCAGGCCAGACGATTACTGCAGACTTGTTTTGCCATCAATTGCAAACAATGATGGAAAAGCTCGCCATTAAACAACCGAGACTGATGAATTGCTCTAGCCCACTGCTCCTTCAGGATAACGCTAGACCACACATTGCACATCAAACGATCGCCAAGTTAGAGGAGCTGCGACTGGAACCTCTGCGTCACCCACCATACTCTCCAGATCTTGCCCCAACCGATAACCACTTTTTTCAAAATTTGGATAACTTTTTACAAGGAAAAAATTTCAAATCTGATGAGGCAGTCAAAACCGCCTTCAAACAGTTTATAGACTCTCGCTCCCAGGATTTTTTTTCCAAATGTATCAATGATCTGCCTATAAAATGGCGGAAGTGTATCGATAACAACGGCGCATACTTCGATTGATTAAATAATAATTTCATTAAAAAAACTTGTTTCACTTTTTTGATACTGAACGGCAATTTCATATGTAAAGACCTAATATATTTTTATATTTTTTTTTTATTGTTATTTTTGTGTATTGATTACTTGATATATGTTGTCGATTGCAATGATGACTTTGAAATATACTGACAACAGTGTAATAAACGCGATTCGGAGAGTTGCTAAACATATTAATAAATTTTAACTTTGATTTCAGTATAAGTACTTACTTATTGTTAATTCATATTATTTGTTTAAAATACTATAGAACGTAAAAATCAGTTTAATATTTAAAGAGTTTTATATTAGGTAGTTATATATATAATATATATTAATAGTAGATTGTGCTACAAGGCGTAAAGGTAATAGTTTTAAGGCGAGGGCGCTACTTTAAATCCAGAGCGAAACAAAGGATTCCACAGTAGAATCACGAGCGTAGCGAGGGATTCTACTTTGAATTTTGCAAGGGTTGCAAAATTCAAAGGCAATGGTCAAAATAACGCGTGTAAGCGAGTTAATATATACAATGAAGTATGCAAAACATAAAAAATCTAATTTTCTACACAAAAGTGGCCTCCACGTTTAAAATTTATTTATTTACATTACACATCCATCTTTGGTTCACCAACTTACATAATTATGTGTACCAAATTTTACTTAATCGGTCACGTTATCACGTGGTTTTAAAGGAAAATAGATGTGACAGACGGACGGACAAACAGACGAACACGCGAGTGGTCCTATAAGGATTCTATATTCTCCTTTTAGGTAAGGATCTCTTAAAAAGAGGATAGTGTACAAAGTTTAAGGCAATGTCCCCATTGCTCCCGTAATCCGCATTAGCGGCGAGCCGGCACACGCCGCTGTTTCTTTCTTATCTCCGGCAAATTTGTCTAGGCGATGCTGTAAAATTGTCTAAAACTGGATGCCCATTACACCGTAAGATCGTCTATTTTTTGCAAGTTTTATACAAACGTAATTTATCGTTGATCCCAAATCTTGTGGGACCTCTCCAACCCGCATGGCCAGCGTGGAGAGTGTAGGACTCTCTGGCTACTCTGGCTAAGTATGGCTCTGTAGTACAGAGAAGGTCGTGCTCCTGCAGCAGTGGAGACTAAAAAAGACATGGATGTTGATGTCAGTTTGTATAGAAAACACGCCTAGTCCAAAACAATGAAAACGCGTCAACGCGCGGGAGCGTCAGTGTGTTGAACCGCGCTCCGCGACGATGCGCGGTGCAGTGGGTTCACCGCCTAATCATGATCATCATCTGAGCGTATTCCAGGTTACATCCTCAGCGGTAACGCTTCAGAGCCTGGGGTCCGCTGCCTAACCAAACATAATTATCGTTCAAATTGGATACCTAATTGGATTATCTTGTTTTTATACATCGTGTTAATGAAAGAACGCAAAACGTCTTAGATGGTACCTCAGCCCATGTAACTGAACAACTTTCACAAAATCCAAAAAAAAAACGGATTTTCATACAAATTGACTCGATCAGCTGAACAGTTTGTATGAAAATTCAAATTTATTTTTTAGTTTCGTGAAAGTTGTTCAGTTACATGGGATGAGGTACCATCTGAGAGGTTTTGCGTTCTTTCATTACACGATGTATAGGTTTTTTGGAATCACAGGTTTTTTCACCCCGGTTCTTTGGGAGGCTTGCGCGGGGATACAGATCTAACACGTAGAGGCCCTTTGAGTATTATCATTATTTTTTTATAAAATACAATATAAGAGTAGTAAGTTGTTTTGTTAGTTTAGTTTATATATATATGATACCTAGTTATGATAGTTAGTATAGTCAATTAATCCATGGCCTCACCCTTACAGATTCTTGAAACCAATATGTAAACTTCTAATATTTCAGATTTTTAATTTATGAACTTTTAAAAATAATAACTTGTTGAGATACCACAGACAACACTTTACACTGGAATGGTAACAGTTTCTTCTTCTTCTTCGTCTCAGCGCATTCCCGGTTGCATCCCCAGCCGTGCTGCTTCGGAGCCCGAGGTGCGCTTTCCCACTTTTTCTTCTCCAAATATAATATTCAAGTCAATGGTCACCCAAGGATGCCAAAGACCTTGCAAAATTGAGAAGAAATAGCCGGAACACTTTAAATGATTTGGCTATAGTTTGACAACCGGCCGCCTGCCTGACGTCAACCCTCTTTGGGAATGTATTTATGCGAAAAGTTTTACAACCGGCCGCCACCCGACTTTAACCCTCCTTGGGGATGCAATTGTAGCACGAGATGTTTGTGCTTAGTTCTTTAGTCGCCTCTTACGACATCCCCAGGAAGAGATGGAGTAGTCCTATTCTAATCCGGTAACCACACGGGTAATGACGTACTATAATTATTACATTATTGTATAATTTAATGGAATGGTAACAGTTTCTGGCATGTCATTAAAAGCATCGCGTCGGTGGAGCCGCAGGCAAAAGGAAGACTTTGAGCTTAGGTCTTACTTCATATTTTTAAAATTGTTAACATGAAAGAACTCTGTTAGTTTTTTACAAAGTAAACTGGATGGTGTAATAAACAGCCACTTTAAGTGGCAGATACCTACGGCGGGATGTCTCGGCCACAATTTATTTTAGCTGCACTAACCTTTATTGTTGCTTGTTAAACCAGGATCCCGTTTTTAAAGGTTTGCCTTAGCATTATAATAAAAAAAAGTACCTAATGAACTGATTTATATTTGTAATCCTTTTTACTCCTTATGAATAGTTTATTTTTAATCTCTACTGCAGTACTAACCTACCAGAGCCACACTTGGCCAGAGCAGCCAGAGAATTTGGCCTACACTCTCCACTCTGACCAGTCGGGTTGGGGAGATCTTATTGATGTTTTATAAGCTTTATGTTTAGCTTGTGTTTCCTATGTCGCCTTCTACGACATCCATGGGGAGACTTGGAGTGCTCCTATTCTATCCTGCCGGGAACCACACGGCGAGTTAGCTCTTAGTACAATCCAATTATTATCTTTATTAAAACCATTTATATTCTTTCGCTGATACTTGGTTGACTGGAAGAGATCTCATTGCGGGATAAGTCCGCCATTGTACACAATAATTGGTCTATTAAGGTATATAATGTCTGTGTCGAGGCGATTTCGCCCCACCAGAGGAGCAGCGCGGGGTTCGGGGGCCGAGGACACACCGGACGCGCGTCACCGAGCAGCCTATCCAGTCTTCAAAACGCAAAGACCACCGCGGACGTAGGCGCGTTAAAATCTTGTATTACGAACGAGTAATAAACCAGCCCCTTAAGTTACAGTCCACTTTAATTTATCATCCCCTAGGATCATAACCCCCACAGTCTGTAAACTATTTTTTGTACAATAAAAATGTACAACAAAAACAACATAATGCCTTAGGCAAAGGTTGACCTGATCGTCATCATCAGCTATCATAAATCTTCTGCTGGGTATGAGCCCCTTTAAGTTTGACGTCTATACGAGTACATACACAGAAAGTTGTTCAGTATCATGGACTTTTTTAGTATAATTTGTTAGACTTTCACATGCGTTTATTTTTTGCTGAAGTTAGCCTCTCCTTTTGTTATAAGGAACATAGTATTCTATTTTATCCTAAGTATTCAGTTCTAAAACAAATAACTGTCTTTAAGATACATCTATCAATAAGCCAAAAAGTTTTCTTACAACAGCGAAAAGCACTAAGAGCCTCGTGCAATAAATATTATCTGAAAAATCACTGCGATTAATATCAAAGGGAGGAAAGCCATATTTTTCATCATTATGCTCTCATTAAAGGAGTTCAGGAATGGATCGCAAAAAACTCAGACTGGATATTTCTTCCCTGGCTTGAGTTAAATTAAGTCTCATATCTTTTGTACGAAAAAAGGATTAGCGTTTAGTTCGTCGTACAAGAGATTTGCACAAAGGATTTGATATTATATTTCCGGTGTTATAATGTTACTATTGTGGCTATGTGAACTATAGATCTCGTAGGTCTACCTTTGTATTTTAACCGACTTTAAAAAGGAGGAGGTTAAAGACGCCTGGACCGATTTAGAAAATTCTTTTTTTTGTTTGAATGGGTTTACTTTCCAGGTGGTCCCATTGACATTTAATTAAAATCGGTTGTGTGGTTTGTTTTTAAACGAATATAACTAGAAAAAATATGTCGTCTAAGTATACAATTGTTTTCTTTTCTGGAAATATTAATAATTATTAAAGATACAGACATAAATTGCATGTACACTACAGGGCTTTATCCCTATCAGGGCAGAATGACCCTGGGCCGTAAAAGCGAATAATTTTTTAATATTACGCTCGGTCTAAAACATGGTGCCAAATAAAAGAAACCTTACATAGAAGCGAGAAAGAAAGACTAAGAATTTAGATAGAAGAAAAATTAATATAACATAATAGCATAACCGATTCTAGGGGTTTGCACCCAGTATCACAAACTGAACGAGTCAGGAGAACGAGTCATCCCGCACATGAAATTTGCCCCTTTTCACATTTGTTCAGACATGGGACAAGTTTGTTCACCACTCCTTTATAATTCAGTGAATTTACTGTGGTCATGTTATAAAATGTATTGAACTTTATATTGTACAAGTTCTTAAAACTTAAATAACATAACTAAACGGTTGAAATGTTCGCACTGGAAAAATACATTTTCCTATTCATTTATTGAACACTACATCCCGAAGTTGCAAAGAATTGCATAGTAATAAGAGCATTAGTAATAATTTTGTCAATGTCATTATTAAAACAGGTAATTATTAAAAACAAAAACAGACTTTTCAGACAGTTAGATGGGAAGCCAATTGAGTTTTGAACGGAAAGCAGAAATGTGATCATACTTGTTTATTATTTTATTTTATTTATTTTTATCATCTGTCAGTTTCAGTTTCATCAGTTCAGTTTGTCTGTCTGTCGGTTTTCTCGCCTACAGGTCGCATTTATCAACCGATTCTCGTGAAATTCTATAATTATATAGATTCTTTTATTGATTCAGTTTTTAGAAAATTTTCAAAATTGCGGAGATGTGGGGGTTTAAAACTTTAAGAAAATCGTATTTTAGCCATTTCGAAACATTTTCAAATATAACACAAAACTTTTTTGTTACCCTCATTTAGACGCAACTTTTTTGTCTGAAGAACTTTTTCATACGATAAACTTCAACGGGTTGGGGGTGAGTCACGAGGTTTACAGCTCACAGAGCCAGTATTGCATTGTCACCCAATTTACATAAGTATAGGAAGTGTGAGCTCAATCGAATCGGGTCTAATTCAGCTTGCAAGATTTGATTACAGATACACAGACAACGAGACAGGTGTAACTACAAGCTTTTATTTAGATAAAAGCTTGTAATATTAAAGCCGTGGCACAGCGGCGACCCTGTACGTGAGAGTTCGAACGCCGGCGACCTTGAGCTCGGAGCTCGTAACGCTAGGGTTGATACCGAACCGAAATGGAGTATCGTGCGGTGCGTGAGAGAGACGCGAACTAGGTAGGTAACAGCCCTCGGCCAAAGCAGTCAGCGATAGCTCGTTTCACGCCCCGCGCGCCTCTCAAGGCCCCCTCGCACATCCAGCCACCCCACACATAGCCGCAAGCAATTTTACGTGCACACATGCTTAAGTGTCGTTTCTTTTCACGTAGTGTAATATTCTTTGGTCTGAGTGAGTTTACAAGGACATCTTTGAGGATAATTTGTTATACCTACGTAAATCAAAGGCAAAAAATACAAGAGTACATACAACCCCATACAAAAAATCGTACTCTGCCAGAAAGCCAAAATCCTGTATTATTTTTAGATTAGTCTACTATCTCGCTCGCTAGCCATACAAATGATGCTGGGTACTTAGGCTGACGGTATCCACGAAAAATCAAAGATGACGCTTGTTTGTTCGTAGAAAACGAACGCATATACCGCAATCTTTCCGAAATTAAGCGGCACCATTACAAAACTACCGTTTTCGAACTAATAGCTCCATCTAGCTACAACATTTAAACTTAACATCGGATTACAATTCAAAGCGAAACGTACCTTTTTTTATTTATTTTGCTGACGTTTCCACAGAATACAGTATGAGCAAACAGAACATAGATGACTAAAAAAAGGTACGTTTCGCGTTAATTCCCGTATGCATTAATTTAATTCTAATGCAACGCGATAGTTTAAAAGTATTTACAATTCAAAGTATGAAGATTGTCGTTCTCCTAGTATTATTCGTTCATGACATAAATTAAGTTAAATAATTAATTGTAAGGTCAAGTAATTGTAAGGTAAGCATGTCGCATTAGACCAAAAATTCTTTTAAGACAGCTGTTTGAGAAAGTAAATAAATACTAAATAAATAATTTTACCACATCGAATCACCCGGCAACGTCAATACAGTATAATTACTGAATATAAACAACCCATACCGGAGGGTTGTAACAAACAATATGACAATTAATATCGCACCGGCGGCGGTGACCTGGCCCTGGAGATGACAGCAAATCAATATCGAAATGATCCGCCATGGATATACTGTACTATGGTTGAAATATATACCTAGCCAATGATCTGACATAGCTTTACGAATGCTGCTGATTGAGTATTGCAGTCCAGTTTGGAATCCATCCTACACCATTCACATGAAAAGGATTGAAAGCATACAAAAAAAATGTTTATATAATTTTACCTTTTCATTTATAATAGCTGTCGGAACCTAGCATCCTACGAGTCTAGACGTAACCACTTCAAAATGGCCCCTTTGGAACGAAGGCGACAGGCTGCTGATATAACATTCTTGCATAAAATTATTCAAGGCAGAATTGACAGCCCTGATCTGCTGCAAAGATTTACCTTCTCTATTCCGAGATCAAGCAGTCGCTTACTTAGTGAAGTTACTTGCCCATCTGACGAACGAATTACCGCCAGCATTCTTCGTTGAATCGCATAAGTGCAAACTGTAATGAAATATGTAATGTAATTTCTTCAGTACATCGGCCAGTATGATTAAAAAATCTTTTATGATTAATGTTTTTACTTGTGCATGTAATTCTTGATTTAAATTTGAAATTTATTATGTAACTTTTTTAATTTTGCAATTTAATGTAATTTATGATTTAAATAATTAATTGTAATGTAATGTTCAATTTAAAACAACTGAGAGCAGTTTATCAAATGTGCATGCTGTGTTCGCTCCAAGTAGGCTGGGAACTTATATGCTCCAATTTGTATATGTATATAAACTTGTGTGTTGTACGGCTGTACAACTTAACTGGCTAGTTAGCAAACCAAATAAAAAAAATGCTAGGTGATGATGACAGCCGGGCCAAATTATATAACGTGCTTTCCGAAGCACGAAAGACACAGAGATATTTTTATACCTCTTGTCGTCTCCAACAGATACTATAGCGTAGAACGTAACGGTTGTTTAAGACATTTCATCTTTAGAGAAATAAAAACAATAATCAAAAATCGCTAAGTAAACACAATTTTTTGTAATTTAGCATCCCTTTTAAAAAAAGGGATGCTAAAATGTTAAAATGAACTATTTTCTTTTTCTATAACTTACTGCTTGAGCAATAGGGCAAAAGTGAAATAGTTACCACATTAAATTGAACCTTATGCCTTTGACATGAAGTTCATAACCAATGAAAAAATTATATCTACGAACCGTAAAGGAAAAGTCTCTCTTGAAGTCTTGAAGCGCAGCTAAGTAATTGAACAACGAGCAATCAGATACCTTATTTTATTTCCAGTCAAACATCATTAATTATTATTTGTATCATTTTTAGGGTACCCCCTATTAATGAGGCTCCACTGTCTATCCGTCTGTCATAGGGCTCTATCTCTTAAACCGTAATAGCTAGTCACTTGAAATTTTCACTGATTAATATGTCTGTGGCCGCTATAGCAACAAATACTAAAAATAAGATAAAGTTACAAATTAAAGGGGGTCGTCATACAAGAAACGTGATTTTTTCAGCGTTTCAACTCGATCATTATAATGGCATTAACTAGATACTTGAAATTTTCACTGACTATGTATTACTATGGCCGCTGAAATACTAAAAGAAACATAAAGTTAAAAATAAAGGGGGTCGTCATACAAGAAACGTGTTTTTTCAGTGTTTTAAAACATTGTACTGAGATTTACCCTTCATGTACGAGTCCGACTCGCACTTGCCCGGTTTTTATTGAAATGATTAGTAACGATAGAGCGCATCTGTGCCTGAAGTTATTCCTAAGTTATAACGATGCGATCTTACGCAGTGATCCGTGTAAATCTTTCAAACATTCATAACGAGAATTCACTGTTAGGGAAATTTACCTATGTTTAGTAGTATTTATTTATTTACAAGAATCATATCCACAAAATACAAACAAAGTAAGAAAATAGAGTACATAGGTACTGCTTATTTCAAAAGAAATCTTAGTTTTTTTAAGGACATCACACTGATTAAGTTAGCTTAGTTTTATTTAGTTTCTTCGTTTGTGCGATATGGCATACATGAGACTTGCCATATCAAAAACTATGTAGTGTTAAGGTTCCTTTTAAGTACCTATACCTAATACATTCATGCCTATTTTACAAGTTTTTATATAGGTACACCTGTCCCTTTGCCTTGAGTCCGTGATCATATCTTGCAAGCTAAATTAGACCCACTTTCCATTATTTGAATGAGCTGAAACTTCACATACTTATGTAAATTGGTTGACAATGCAATATTATGGTACCAATGACCTGACTCCATCGCGTCTCTATGATAAAACAACATAAACCCACCGAGTTTGAGCTCAATTGTATTCCCAAGGAGGGTTAGCCTCGGGCGGCAGCCGGTTGTAAAACTTTTCGCACAAATACATTCCCAGAGGGTTGACGTCAGGCAGGCGGCCAGTCGTAAAACTGTAGCCAAATTATTTAAACTGTTTGGGCAATTTTTTCCCTATTTTGCAATGTATTTGGCGTCCTTGGGTGTCCATTGACATGGATGCTATATTTGGAGAGGAAAAGCGGAAAAGCGCACCCTGGACTCCGAAGTAGCACAGCTGATGATGAAACCGAGAACGCGTTTAGACGAAGAAGAAGAAGACTTGTTTCACGGACGGTAGGTAGGTAGAGACAATGGAACTCCACTTTAACATTTTGTGGTTATATAAAAGCAAAGATATAATTGCCTATGAATAATATCTACAGGTCTGTATATTAATTCCTTTGAGAATTGTGTGCTTACTGGAGCAGAAACTCAAGCGCGACATGTGTGCGTTCTCATATAGCGGTCGCAGGACCACTTAATTCTCTATAGAAAATAAATGTGTACAAAATTCAATGTTAGTATCGTTTTTCTTAGATAAAATAAGGTAATCTTAGGTAAAATAATCATTACAATCTTCATTTTAGCCGCAGTACTTCCCCATGGATATATTTAAGACTAAGTGATGCGCACGGCGTTGGCCGCGTGGTTATTTTTTTTATTGACGGATTTTCATACAAACTTTAATCCTCTATTTTACCCTTTTATAGAATACTAGCTTTTACCCGCGGCTTCGTTCGCGAATACCAAATCCTACGGGAACAGTAAATTTTTCCGGAATTAAAGGTACCCTATGTCCTTCTCAGGACTCCTAACTATGTGTCTGCAAGATTGGTTCAGTAGATAAAGTGTGAAGAGGTAACAAACAAACAAATATACAAACTCACTTGCGCATTGATAATATTAGTTAGGATTCTTCTTCTTCGTCTAAGCGCATTCCCGGTGGCATCCTCAGCTGTGCTGCTTTGGAGCCCAGGGTGCGCTTTCCCGCTTTTCCTTCTCCAAATATAACATACATGTCAATGGTCACCCAAGGATGCCAAAGACCTTGCAAAATGGAAAAGAAATAGCCGGAACAGTTTAAATAATTTGGCTTTAGTTTTACGACCGGCCGCCTGCCTGATGTCAACCCTCTTTGGGAATGTATTTGTGCGAAGTTTTACAACCGGCCGCCGCCCGACGTTAACCCTCTTTGGGAATGCAATTGTAGCACGAGATAATTGTGCTTAATCCTTTAGTCGCCTCTTACGACATCCAGACGACAGGAAGAGATGGACTGGTCCTATTCTAACCCGGAACCACACGGGTAAGTTTGTTAGTAATAATATTAGTTAGGATTAATTTGATACAATTGACTGCCTCCGTGGTCCAGTGGTCAAGGCGTCTGCCTTGTGATCCGGAGGTCGTGGGTTCAAATCCCACTGGGAAGCACACTTTGTGAAAAGTTGTTTCCAGTCTGGTTAGGATATTGCAGGCTTGAATCACCTGATTATCTGAAAAGAAAGATGATCCCGTGCTTCGGAAGGCACGTAAAGCCGTTGGTCCCGAACGCCATCTAGCGTTTGTACCTATCCCAGGATTGGTTCTGGTCTACCCTTTGGGTTGCGGAGGTCAGACGGCAGTCGCTCTGTGTAAAAACCAGTATCCTCGTCGAATCACCTAGGTTAGGTAGCGGACCCCGGGCTCTGAAGCGTAACCGCTGACGTTGCAACCGGGAATACGCTCGGATGATGATGATGAATTTGATACAATAAACTTTTGTTTTGAACCATGAGCTTATATGTAATTTTTTAATTTTCGAACTTTAATTAAAATTGACCAAGTTTCATACAAACTTTCAACCCTCATTTTAACTTCTTAGGGGATAAATTTCCAAAAACCCTATCTTAGTGCACAGGAACGCTAGTGCATAATTTAAAATGCTTCTAGACCAAGTGGTTTCAGCTATGGGTTGATCGATCAGTCAATAGATAGACATTAGGCATGTAAATATAACGTCTAACAAAATATACTGAAACTATCTTAATGGTGAATTCAGTCCGTGATTCTGAACCACTTTTCCCAAGGAACAGATATCGAAATATGAAAAATAATTTTTGGCTTTCCATACAAACTCGGATCAGCTGATCGCTCAACTTATATGGGAGGCTAAAAAATATTTTTCATATTTCGCTACACGTTCCTTGGGGAAAGTTGTTCAGAATCATGGACTGAATCCACCCTTAAAATAGTTTCAGTATATTTTGTTAGACCCTGTATATAAAGGAACTAATCACACTGATTGAGCTAGCCCTAAAGCAACTAGAACTTATTCTGTGCCCAAAAAAAGGTTTTTAAAACTTGTGTTATGTATTTAGTGTGGGATACTAACTCAACGATACTACATAAACCTATTTTATGATAAATACATATATAGATAAACATCCAAGACCCATCCAGGACAATATGAAAAAGGCCATTTTCCAACTTGCACTAGCGGGGGATTGAACCCAGAACCTCCAGATTAGCGGACTAGCGTGTTAACCATTACGGAGGTCATCAAATGACTTCATTGAATCAATAGGTCTGGGTTCAATGTAGTTTCTTGATTTCAATTACTATGACCTACATTGCATTCGTAGCGATATGCGAGGAATCTCGAACGCGCTTGTTTTACTGCGTACCTAGTACTTATTTTGTACCAGCAAATCAATATTGCAAGACCAAGGTCATTGCAACACCCACTGACCTGAATACAGGTAGCCAATCAGAGGTGGTGTTTGTCAATTGGTTGATATAGTTAACCAATGGTGGGCCTAGGCGTGGCATGGCACTGAGCCAAACTGGTATATCTTAACACTTGTTGATTTTAACGTGACGTGGGCGTCGAGCCGCTTTGTTAGTCGTTTCTTGGGTTACCTACGTTATGACAAATGCAAATAAGTGGACGTTGATAAAAAGCGCTTGGTCCTTATTTGTAGGCAGGTATAGTTCAGAATAGAAAATGTATTTTTGAGCAACTTTCGTTTTATGATTGTGACATGTCTAGTCTAGTCACTGTCAACAACGGGAAATATTTCAGAATTTGCCAGTGATTGTTTCTGTAGTAAGTACTTAAATACGTACCTATCTTAGCATATCACATAGGTATATGAATATAAAAAAAAATTTAAATAATATAAAATATACGATAAACAAAATGTATACTGAAGGTAAATGTATAATAAAAGTAAATTCAGTCCATGATACTAAAAACTTTACCCATGGAACATAATATATCGAATTATGAAAAAAAAACTGCCTTCCATACAAACTCAGATCAGCTAAATCAATTTGTATGGGAGAGCAAAAAGTACTTACTCGTAATAACATTCTAGCCATTCTCACTCACTCTTCTCAAGCTTAAGTCTTTTGTTTTTTTCAAATCAACTAGTATTACAACATCAATTACTTTGAATTAATTTAAACCTATGGTCAAAAACTTTTATGAAGACTCTTGAGATGTATGTATTTTATATATTTAAATGTATTTTTTTTTATTGTATTTTAGTTTGTAAGTACATTGTTCTACCGTACTTAATTATAGTATTCTATCCTCTACACTTAGGATTGATGGGAAGAGTCCCTTACAGGGAAAAATCCGCCTTTGTTTTTTTTTCTTTCGGTGTATCCTTTGTAGGTATCTATGTAGAATAAAGAATTTACATACTTAAAAAAATATTTTCAATGATTTGATATATCTTCCTAAGGGAGAGTTGTTCAGTACCATGACCTGAATTAATTACAAAAAAAACAGTATATTTTGTTAAACCCTGTATATATTCTTTTCGGTTCGGCAAAATTTTCTTAGTAGTTATTAGATATAGATAAGAGTAGTAGATATTTTTTTTTACAAAATAAACTTACATCAAGATCTAGTGCCTAGATAAACCATAATAGCAAAGTTAAAGTGAAGGAGATTCATATTTATTTTTATCAGGTTAGTGGTTTTATGAACTCTATGTTATGTACTCTCATGAAGTATATCCGACCACTAAGTAAATATAGTAAACGACAGAAATTTTTTAACAAAGGTCTCGGAAATTATTTTTTTAATTTCAATCGAGAACTGAAGCTGTAAAATAGAGTTGTATAAATTTTCAGATGATTTGATATCACGAGGTTTGTCGTTGTTTTTTCCTTATTTTGTTATGAAAATACGCTAGTTCCCGATAGGGATTCTATTTGTTTGGTTGTTCTTGTATTCTTATTCAGTTTACTTGGGGTCCTATATATGTTGATTTTGGACCCATTAGCTATATTGAAATCTTGTAATCAGAATCATAAAAACAATACTAAAACCATTAGAATAAAAAAAGATTATTTTGTTTGTTTGTTTGCAATAACTTTATTGTACCAAAATTTTAAGTATAAAAGGCAACATAATACGAAAGAGCAAATATACAAAAGCGGACCTATCCCATGTAGGGATCTCGTCCAGTATTTTTTTTTTTACTTTTATTCTATCCGGATATTATCGACCCAGTAAACTCCGAGCAACGGAAAGAGTGACTCGTAACGTTTTGGAAAAATGAAAGAAAGAAGAAAAATTTGAGAAACTTTGTTACTGACGAAGGATCCCCGGACTATGGGCCTATTCTACCGTATAGTCTTTAACCAGGTACGAAAAATACTGAAGAACTGACAACCCAAACAAAAAACGTACTCTGCTAAAAAGCTCATATCCTACTACCTATATTATTTCTTTATTGCTACTATCTCGCCCGAAAGTCATTTAATTAATGCTAGGTACCTTCTTATATTGACGGACGGTATTGTTTGTTCGTAGAAAGTAAGCACTTATACCGCCATCTATCCGAAATTAAGCGGTACTACTACGAAACTACCTTCTTTCAAACTAGTACCTCCATTAAACTACAGCATTTTAAACTAAAAATGGAATTATGCTTAACGTATGAAGGTGGTCAGTCATCTTGTATTTGATTCGTTCATGCTTTAACAGTAGCTATTTTAAATCTTACATCAAACCTCCTGCTTCTGTTCTAGGTTAAATATAGAATCTACATATATTTGTTTACGTATGACGTTGATGACACGGTATTATGGTGGCTTAACTATATCTGTCGCTCATTAACAATCCCTAATGGCAACAATCCAACTGTAATGAATGGAATATTGTTTGTTATTGTGAAGCTTGTGGGAGCTAAGTTCATGGTAACTATTGTAACAATGATCACATACAAGAAATGAGATCCCCTCAAACTAAAAGTTAACTGAATAACTTTACTTTAATTATTTATCAACGGTACATTTACAATACACAAGGTCTTTCATATTAATAAAGTTTACCTTAATCCCATGGACCACCTGGAATAAGCTTAAACTGCCTCAGAACTGAGTAAGTCCGTTGAAGGCTTAACTTAGCCCGATGGCGTTATATTGCAACTGCAACACAGTCATAATGAGCAGACGGATCACGTAGTGTCGAATGACGCCGAAGCGACGCACGTTGTGGCGAAAATATTTCAACGTGGTTCACTGGGACGAAAACTTCATAAAGCGGAACCCACCAAGTCGAATGACACCGCAGCGAAAAACATTAATGCGAAAAGAAAAATTATAATTTCATGTTGATATGTGCTAGTTTAAAACTCTAAAGACGAAATGAAATAGGCCAATGTTACATGATGTCGCATTGGGGTCAACTCGGACCAGACTATGTCACACCTCCTTTCTTGCCTATCGTACCCCACCAGCTGCACTAAGCGTGACCCATGTGAAGCTACAGGCAACGCTCTAAAAGTAAGCTTCTGGATCTGGACAATGCTTTGTCTGCCTCATTAGGGATAAAAACGTAAAAGTGTTGTCCCGCCCCCTCGATTACAAGCCGACTCGGGTAAACATGTCAATATTCACCGAGGGCTCGTCTATAAGACTCTTATATCGGCCGAATAAACATGGACTACTAGAGAATATTAAGTCCTGTTTGATCCAAATCGATGAGTCCGTCCGTCATAATTGAATAATCAATTATTTTTCGCGTGTATAAATGGAGTGTGTGTTTATAAACCAAGCCTTAGGTGAGGTTTTTAATAATAATACATGAGTATTTTAATAACCAGTTATGTGCTGTATTATGCACTACTTGGTTTGACCTCATAAATTGGGATCGAAAAAATAGCATCCAATTTAGGTACTTAACGATAAAAATGACATCAAGATTAGGATCCAAGGGGAATAAATGTTAGAGTACTGTTGCGTTGCGTGCATTCATGCGCTCAAATTAGAGTGACACTAATATCGTTGAGGTTCAAATCAAAATTGACGTTGTTTACCTTGATACTTTATTCATATATTTTGCTACTTTTCAAAAGGTATCAAAGAAAAAAAAATATAAATATATATAGCATCGAAGCTTCTGAGAAGGGGCTTGTGACGTCACCACTCTGTAAAAATTGTACTTGGCCGTCATGCTAAATTCAAATGCGCTGTATCTTCGTTAATTTGTTTCTCAGAGAAAAGAAAAACTAAGCATACTATATTTTAATAATCTAACCGATGGGCCAAAAATATTCTACTAGTCATATAATATCAAATTCTGAACAAAGAGGTAACAACTTTTTGTGAAATAAATAAATAAAATAAATCCTTCCAATGGTTCCATTCCAATGTTTTCAAATATGAAGATAAGTTATTGGCAATTAAACCATATATATATGTATATCTTTGAATGATAGCCCATTTTTCAAGATTTTTTTAACAAAATTGAAAATATGTATACATTTATCAAATTTAAGGCTACTGATAACTACTAATCTACCACGGTAGTCTACTCTTTGATCACACAGACAAATGTATAAGCACAGAATAAGAACCAGTACTCACGTACAGGAGTCTCACTCAGCAAAAATAAAAAAATATCTACTAAATGTGGTTAGCGATATGGTTTAATTTAGCTCACGTCAGAACTCAGCACCTTTTCGTTTAGATACCTAGACATCCATTGCAGGCCAATTTCATTCTTATTACTCTGGACAAACGATTTGTTTATCTGAATCTACCACTCGGAGGGGCCGCTGCGCGCATAGTAATAATGTAGGTATATTTTTGATACCTAAATGGGGAGTGACACAAGCCTGGTATAACCTTCAGAGCTCTTGAGCCAGCTGCCATAGAGCTGAGTTTTTCCCCTCTTTATTTAATGCACCTAAAGGGTTTCGGGGCATAAAAATCATTCTAGCTAGGTTTCATTTTAGTGACCCTCATTTTTTCCATGTTTTTTATTGAATAAAGCTATATCACCCAGGTACTTGATTGATGTATAGGTTTTACATCATATTTCATTTAGTTATTCTATTATTATTATCTTTCAGATAAATGTATCATATTCCAGACTGACACATAGTAATGAGTACATGCATTGTTCACTGAAAGCAGGATTGACAGGTATTGTTATTAGAGATGTTTTGTTTGAACAAAGATAAACCGGACATATTTTATGATACCTAACATTTTTACTTAATATTGTATTAAAATTTAAGAGCGGCGCTCTTGTCGGTGGAGTTAAAGATCACACCTTTAGGCTTGTTAAGGTCCAAAAGTTATATGAACTTGTGTTATGGAATACTAACTCAACGATCCAATCCATTACTTATTTATAAATTGAAGTATCGATGCGTATCTCTCTATCTGTACGCGAAAATCACAGAAAGTTCTGTGTCGGAAAGTTTGACATACATACATACCCATGGGAAGCCGGGGCGGGCCGCTAGTATTGTATAATAAGTACATAGAAAACTATCTAGTTATTTAAAATCTTTTTTGCAAAACATTAAATTACAGAACAAAATTAAAACAGATGTCAAAAGGCGGCCTTATCGCAACTGCATTCTTTTACAAGCAACCGAGGTAAGTAAGTACTTGGAAATGTTTACAAAAATAGGTGAGGCGCAAAGTTAAAGACAATTGAAAAATTATTCATTTAACAAACTCTAGGGGCAGGTAACCTAATAAGTACTTATATAAAAATCGATATTGCAGCAGATAAATAAATAAAGCGGATATGCAAAACTGTACCTCAATCGAAACTCAAATGGTACCTACAAGTATTTTCTCAAATATCTCATTAGGTTGAATAACCGCGTCCGCAATAAGTTAGATTGGGCGAAGGTTTGATCACTGCCAGGGACCTATAGGCAATTTCCTGCGCTTTGTGCTGGCTTCCTCCTCCCTGTGTGGAATATTACGAATAGATTTCAACATTTCACTGACATACCTGTTTTGAAGCTTTCTCTTTGTTTCGTAGTAGGTGCAATTTTAGAATCTTATATGAGTTGACATTATTTATTTGCTCATGTTTGTATAGGCTCTAACAGACGAATTACAGTATGCCCGCGACCCAAGTCGGCGTAATGTGCAGCGCGACGGTCGCCGACCATTGCATGACACAGGTCACCTACCGCTACCGTCTAAGATGGAACTAAGTATAATGCATTATGTCAGCAACTTTACATCCAAGATTATAAGTGGTCGGATAATCTTGACGCGGGTACATAACACAGCGTTGTTACAACCACTAACCTGATAAAAATAAATATCAATCTCCTTTATTTCAACTTTACTAATAAGGTTTATCTAAACGCTAGATATTATCTAGTTGGTACATGGTATAGTAATAATATGTACATTGTACAACTAGATTATATCGCAATGAGTTCTACAAAGTTGGTAACATTTTTAAGAAAGTCAGCACTAGGTACTTTTATATAACAATAATTTTTTAATTGAATACTGCTTACGTAGTTACAACGGGGCAGCTATTTCCAAACAAGTTGATAACCATAATAGCGAAGTTGAAGGATATTGATATTGATATTTATCAGGTTGCTGGTTGTATCAACACTGTGTTATGAACCCGCGTGAAGTTTCAGGCATACAAGCGCCCGATTATCCGACCTCTAGTGATTATACAGGATTATTAGTTATTAGTGATATTCATTTCCACGGACAATAATAGAGACTAATTGCTATCAATTTAACCCAATAATAATGTATGCTGGAAGCAAAATTTCAATATTTATAATCAAATGTTGATTAGCATACTTTACTCAACTATAATATTTTTTTTAATGTATTCTAAAGCAAAAAAGTTTTAATGTAAATAAAAAAATGTGAAAATGTAAAATCTTTGATTATATGTTTTCTTCTTTAGAAAACATATTTATGATTATTATTTATAAATTTTATAATACACAATAAAAATAATAATTGAAATAATATTATTTATAGAATTAATAGTCTTTTTCACTTTAATCAGCTTTTAATTCATCGAATATTTCATTTCATTTCATTTATTTATTACAACAAACTTTTACATTGTCATAACAGTTTTCCACCAATGAATTTAAATATGAATTAAGTTGAATACCACACTTCTGAATAGTGGGAAGTAATGAAGATTTACGCATGCTATGTGATGAGAAAATTCGTCGGGGTGATTCGAAGTCACGATAGCACAATACGTTATTGCGCAACAAGTCAAATCACATACTTTTTCTTAAGGCCATACCTGAATTTTCCGGGGTCCAGTGCTGCCCCCATTTAAAATAAATCATTTCAAAGAAAACGGAGACATCATTTAAAATTTTGCAACTACCAAGTCCTAGATAACCCTTCAAAGTATTTTATGAACTACTGTTGACAGTTCAAAGTGAGAACGTTAAGCTTTACTACGCACATTTGCGAAAAACGGCCACTTTTGGCAAATGTGCGTAGCAAAGCTTAACGTTCTTATTTTCAACTGTAAACAGTAATTCAAAAAATTCTTTGAAGGGTTATCTAGGACTTGGTAGTTGCAAAATTTTAAATGATGTCTCTGTTTTCTTTGAAATGATTTATTTTAAATAGGGGCAGCACTGGACCCCGGAAAATTCAGGTACGTCCTTAACATCAAAACAAACATTTTCTATGGGATTTGTATGAAATATCGATTTATGACGTCCGACGACGACCTTGGAGTCAAATAGCGTTCTTAATATTCGTTTTTCTGCATTAATAAATCTAAAATCACGTTCAAAGTGGATGTGATCAATGAGAGTAGCATTATTTTGTGACGTTTTATTCTAAATAATTTATTACTGACCCACCGTAATACCCAATTGGTAGTGCGGCATTACGTGAGGGTCGTGGGCTCGAGTCCCACTCGTGGCGGATTTTTTCATCACATATTTTCAATTTGCATAACATAATCTTATTAAATAATCTTCTTCTTTTCGTGTCGATTGGCTACCAATCAATGTCCGGAAGGCTCGTACTCGTGTAGCGTTCAAGAGTGCAGTGCGTGCTCATTATCTTCGTGAACTTTCAGATAGAATATAGATATTATGATATAATATGTAGTTTACGTATAGTTTATTATATTATATATTATAACCATGTATATTTTGAATGTAGGTTTATTCATATGTATATATATATTATATTGTTACTGCTATCCTCATAAGGTAAATGTGACAATATCTACATAACATGCACCTCCTTCTAAAATTTTCTTTTTCTCGGCATCACCAGTGGGTTGACTGGTAGATAAAGCCTATGGCTTTAAGTCCGCCTATTACGTTTGTAATAAAGTTAAATAAATAAATTATATTTTGTTCCTCCAGTAAGTCGAGAAACTAAATAAATAAACTTGATTAAATAATGATGGAATGATCAATACTTTAGATCTCTGGAATTGAGAAACTTCTCCATTTTATGCGTGCGTTTTTCTATGTTCCAAGCTGGTCTGGGAGATAAGAAAACACTTAGAAATTACCCAGCTTTTTTTTCGGCGCAGATCGTAAAAGCCGATCGGGGGAATAAGCAAAAATGAGCGAATCATGTCAATAGGCGATGCGGCTAGCAACCCATCACTATTTTGATTCCTTTTTTCCACCTCGCCCACCATCACGCTAAAAGTGTCCTTTGAGTCTTGCGACACAGAGCTCTGTGAACTTAGAGTCACAAGACCTGATACTCTGTCTACCCCATTAGGGATAAAGATGTGATATTGTATGTGTATGTTTTTTTATATGTAGGAAACATAAAAATAAAAACACGGTTATTAAATTCCTCAGTTAATATTGTCGGGAAGGTATTTCAGAAAATAGTTTCATGACAAATTTCATCGAGCTTTGTATCAAAATATCATATCAGTTTTGTTGAATATTACTGGTATAACAAAGAATGCTTTTGTCCCGCCACGAAGCCTGGGATATTATGACATATTGGTTTGTACCTATATGATTTTAAGTATATGTTAATACGAGTCGGTATTACCATCGTCTCTTTTTCATTTTTGAGTATCTATTTATTGTTTTACAATTATTTTTCTCTCTTTTTTAGGCTTTCGTTTATATTACTATACGTGGGGTTGGGAAAACATATGAGGCTTTTTCATTTGCCTCTATCCTTTGTCATTGCATCTGTTACATTTTTTATGATTTATTCTTCTTTTATATATATAAAAATACCATTCCCCCTTCTTTATCTCCGAAGTTTGAGAACCTCAAAATCTGTAAAGATTACAGTCAATAAAACCGAAGATAAATATTAAGTGCGTGAAAAATAAATAAGTTTTTGTAATTATCATAGATTTTAAGGTGAAGTTAGAAGCAAATGACGTTGAAGTGGCGCCCTCATTTAAAATAAATTGTTAACTCGTAAATGTGGTAAAAATTTCCATATTTCTTAATGTTAGGCACTAGATAGCCCTTTAAATTATTTTATGAACCACCGTTGAAAGTATTTAGCCGTCTAGCTTTGCTTGACTTGAAATTAAACTTGCCTACGCCAAAAGTGGCCACTTAAGACATTTTTTCCATCATTTTATATATTAATTGAATTCAATTCTGTTGCTTTTTTAAGTAAGTACATTACCTTTGATAATAAGTATAATACCTAAACTCGATCGAAGCTCACTTGGGATCGGACTAAGCTTTGTAATACGACCAAACGCAACTCTGCGGTTTCGAATATTCAAATTCTTTGCCATATCCGATAATACGCTCTCATGCAAAATGCATACAATATCATTCTTTACTTCATACGCGAATGCTTTCCGGACATAATTCATGTAAAACTGGCATTATTTGAATTTTATGCGTTCAAATTTTTCGTGTATCTAAAATTTTATGTTTTACGGTTTATTTGTTACCTTTTCCAGAGAGGTATACGATTGCGGTTGGTCCTTTTGCTTGTGTACCTAAAAACAATACGTAGAAGAATCTTTCTTTTTAAAACAAAAACAGTTCATGAAATACCTGTCTACTTAAGTTAAAATAATTATTTAAAGTTTAAGTTCAAAAAATCATTTCCCAGATCAGTCCAAAAAAAAAACAAAATCCACCAAATTGATTAGTGGATTGTGCAGTTGCCAATCCTTAAATTCTTCGGTCATTTCACGTGTAAAGAAAACTCAATGAATCGGTTGGTGATTCAGGGTAGAATTGAAGGCAAGCGTTCACGTAGTCGGTCTCCAATGAGGTGGCTAGATCTCGTCAAAGCTGTAACACAGTGCCTGTGGAGAAAAAAAGCTGCGGATATGGACGAACAACCGAAACCATGATCACGACCACTCTGTCAAGAGTGTGCGACTAAGAAGACAAAAAAGAATTACTTTACAACATCGTCTCATCATTATCATCCGAGCGTATTCCCGGTTGCATCGTCAGCGGTTACGCTTCAGAGCCCGGGGTCCGCTACCTAACCTAGGTGATTTGACGAGGTTGCTGGTTTTTACACAGAGCGACTGCCGTCTGACCTCCGCAACCCAAAGGGTAGACCAGAACCAATCCTAGGATAGTTACAAACGCTAGATGGCGTTCGGGACCAACAGGTTTACGTGCCTTCCGAAGCACGGAATCATCTTTATTTTCGGATAATCAGATGATTCAAGCCTGCAATATCCTAACCAGACTGGAAACAACTTTTCACAAAGTATGCTTCCCAGTGGGATTTAAAACCATGACCTCCGGATCACAAAGCAGACGCCTTGACCACTGGACCACAGAGGCAGTCTTACAACATCGTCTGTAACAGAATAATGTTATAAAGTTTTACAGCACTGGATACAAGTTATTTTGACTTCTATACCGGGAAAATCCAAGAAGTTAATTACAATTGAGTTTTAATCATAATTATGATGAAATCTCCAATGAAATGGAACGCGCTGAAGTTCTGGATTTTGGCACTATTACGAACTATATACGAAAACGATACATAACGATTTATCGTTTCTTTCTGATCTTCAACTATACATATATATATATGTATGTATATAATATGTTGTATGTATATAATATGTTGTATGTATAAATATAGTATTTATTTTATACGATATTTATGTATGATCATTTAAAAGTACTTATTATTTCTGGATTGTTTCTATATCTATTTTAGACGCCAATCTTCTGTTTCTCTTCTCCTAAAGGTACCTATTGTAGCTTTTGGCTCAATAAAGTTTAAATAAATAAATAAGATTTAAGTAGTGTAGGAAACTGCACATAAGATACATCTGTAGACAGAGCCTAGAGCCTTAAGACCCTAAGGCCGCGTGAATCTTCACGCCTACCATGTACTCTTTTCTGTACTCTTTTCTCTATATTTAAGAACCCTCTTTCTCCCCAATATATGAAAACCAAATTTAAATATCAATCTGAAAGCCATGACCGTGAGCTACGCTCCAGTCATACTCTTCAAATTTATCTTCCGTTATTTCGGTCTCTTTTACTCTTCAAGTTACGCGACTCTGGAATGCCTTACCTAAAGACATCAAAAGTATCTCAAACAGATACTTATTTAAGAAGAAAGTTCACACGCACCTTTCTTTAAAATTTTCGCAGCAGAATTAGTCATTATCTTAAAGCATTTGTAGTATATATACATATATATATATGTATGTATATTTATATAAGTATTTATATGTTTTAAGTGTATTATATAAATGTATTTAAGTATACTTGTAAATAGTAAATTACGAGTATTAAGTACATCTTTAAAGCGCCTATCGCAATTAAATAATTTCTGTTTTTCCTAAAGGTTGACTGGTAGAGAATGCATTAGCGTTAAGTTCACGTTTTGTACCATTTTGGTCAATAAAGATTTTAATAAATAAATAAATAAATAAGTACCATCACGCTTTTTACATCTGTAAAAAGGGAATCAAAAAAGTAAAAGATGACTAGCCGCATCGCCTATTAAAGTTATTCAGATTCTCTAACATTCCCTGTTTGTCAAGGGAAGCAGCTAGTATATTCTACTTTTTTTTCTCCCAGACCAGCATGGAAGTTTAAATACATTGGTAGCTAGGTATTATAATACTCGTGTGACATTATTAAATAAACGGGCAAGTGCGAGTCGGACTCGTACATGAAGGGTTCCGTACCACCGTACAATGTTTTAAAACGCTAAAGAAACACGTTTCTTGTATGACGACCCCCTATAATTATTAACTTTATCTCATTTTTAGTATTTGGTGTTATAGTGGTCATAGTAATACATAATCAGTGAAAATTTCAGGTGTCTAGCTATTACAGTTCGAGAAATAGAGCCCTGTGACAGACGGACAGACGTACAGACAGCGGAGTCTCAGGAATAAGGTCCCGTTTGCACCCTTCGGGTACGGAACCCTAAAAACTCGCCTACGGCTCAGTTTTTAAACACGCATCCGTGTTTTAATACCCCTTGTTATGTAACAGTTTTATAAACTACTATTATTTAAGTTATAAAGTTTTACACTGTGAAACAAAGCATCGGAAAGTTTCAAGTACAAAGAAGGGTTGGTGGTTCTGTTTAAATTTTATTAACGGGTCCAAACTATGCGAGATTAGGTAAATGGGATCCCTAATGGATGCTCGTGAATTCCCTCCGTGGAGAGTCCCCTTGCATATACCTCTAGCTCTAGAGAGTAGACTGTTAGCGTTGAAAATTTTATAGAACCTAGTTCAATTTATCCATGAAAGTATAGATTTATCCGTGCTTTCATAAGGTGGTGTACAAGTTTAAAGTAAACAATTTTGTAACAAACAACTTTCTACCTAAATTGAAAGTATGTAATGAAACATTAATCTCACGGGTTGGAAAATATTTAAACAGATATTTTCAATTTAAGTAGATATTGTTCCTAGCGGTGTAATGCTATTACAGTTTGAGAATAAGTTCTTTTCTAGAGTTGTGCATTCTTTGAAAAAAAGAATGCGTGCTTTGTTGGTGGCTAAAGGATACGACATAACTAGTTTACTCGATAGACATCGGATCCTACGGTTACGGTACAATAAAACGTTTTCGGTTTATTTTTCAAAAAGCGTAATAAATGAAAAAGACCCACGGTTAAATCTTAAATTGGGACAAAAATACAGTGCTTAAGACTTAAAATTTTTGGATACGTGAATACTTCTTCTTATTTAAGAGGTTGGTGGCTCTTGTCGGTGGAGTATGCACCAAACTTCTCGGTTCTCTGCCTTACTTTTTAGTGCTTGATACGACATAACCCCTGCTTTTTCTTTCAGTTGGCCTACTTATATACGTAAATACTTACAAGCGATAATTTGAAGAATTTTTGAAGCACTTAAATCGTCTTAAAACAGGCTCTCTCATTTTAACTTCCAATTTAAAACGCTGTTTAAATCAATTCCGAATGCCAGCACACTAACGAACCAACTTGACCTGTGCAAAATATCAAATTCCAAACGCAAACCTAGACATAGGTGGCTGTTGAAAGAGAACTTTTCAATTAAACCCGGTTCTAGGTACCTACGGTTCGTAGTTCAATAGGCAATCACAAATTACGACATAGTTGCCTGTTTAGATCTATTCAATTTATATTCGTTATATGGCCGTGATTTATAAAGGCTGGGGGATGGTTTCCATAGCTACAGGGGGGCAGAGCGTTGCTATGATGTTGCCTTGGCTTCGGGGTGGCAGAAGTTTGATTTTGCGAAATTAATTTTTATGGTATCCTTTTCAAAATATGCGTTGACAAACATCCGCCTGTATCCAACAGGGTTTCTGGATGTCTGCTATAGCAGTTATAAATATGACTTAATTTAAACATAGGTATATACACAGGTATATTCAATTGCTTTAATTTACTAGATATGCTCTTCAGAATATTTTTTCCTAAATATTTGTTGAGAAATCGTTTTTTTACCCCTGTTGCAAAAAGAGGGGTGTAGGTATTAGTTTGACGTGTATGCCTGTGGCATCGTTACTCCTAAACGGATGAAGCGATTTTAATTTAAGTAGGTAGTTAAGGTGAGTAATGCCTCATTTTCATTGGTCGTTCTGGCCCGTATTCGGGGTACGGAAGATTTCTGTAACGCATGCCCTACCCACATAAGGGAACCGTTTTTACTGGTCGATGTAGCCCTCATTCGAGATGCAAGAGATTTCCGAAACGCATGCGGAGAACCGTTTTTGCTAGTCGATAGAGTAATGTTTAGTCCAATTACGCAGCATGTGGATAATAACCGTAGACGGAGTAACGACCACTGTATCGACTTGTGGTTTTTATTGGTTGCTAGCCCGCATACGAGGAGCTAATACTAATGCATAAATAAATCCGAGCCTAAATTTTAATAAAAAAATATATATCTGAATTATTTTTAAGTATATCATATGTTTTTTAGGTATGGACGGACACAGTCTCTTATTTTCTATATACTGAGATTTTTTATCTTCCATGCTAGTCAGATAGAAAATAAACGGGCAAGTGCGAATCGGACTCGTACATGAAGGGTTCCGTACCTCCGTACAATGTTTTAAAACGATAAAAAAACACGTTTGTTGTATGACGACCCCCTTTAATTTTTAACTTTTTTTTATTTTTAGTATATGTTGTTATATCCGCCACAGTATAATACTCGTACATATCATACCAACATAATCGGTGAAAATTAAATTAAAATTAAAAAAAGACGAACAGACAGCGGAGTCTCAGTAATAGGGTCCCGTTTGCACCCTTCGGGTACGGAACCCTGAAAATGGTAGAATGCTAACCTACCAGCTGTTTCTTTTTCTGGGCAGATCATAGAAGCCAATCGAGTATGTAAACAGATGAGAATCTGAACGATGTCAATAGGTGATGCGGCCAGCAAATCATTACTTTTTTTTAATTTAATTCAAAATATCTTCATTATCATAATATATTTTGTAACGTAAATACACGTTACTTTGTGTAAAATAATATTTATCTAGGAAACCTTAAAATTTTAATCAAAATATACCTTCAAATACCTTAAATAACCTTAATAATATTTACAAACTTATTTACTAAGAAGATGCGGATTTTATTAAAAGGGAATAAAATCCTTGGGTACGAGAGGGGGTAGTGTAACGTAGTACACATTATAAGTTAACATAAAATTATTATAATATCTATTGTTTACAATTTTAAACAAATTAACTTAAAACAAAACTAAAACTAAAATTAAATAAAAGAAAATATATAATACCTAAACCTAATTACAATTAAAATAATAATAAACATATATTTACATTAATACAAATAACTTTTCAACACTATTTACAGCAGAAGTTGGTCAACGCCAGAACGGCTAATACTGCATTAGTGTCTGCAACATGCCGCTTTTATTATGTAGGCAGTTGTAACTTTATTTCTTTTGTCGCGATGCACCGCTGATCGATCATCATTGGTATCGCTTCCTTACTACGAGCGAGACACGTTATATGTTCTCATCTCAGAACTACAATTGCGATTTGAATTGTAAGTTTAACTTTAAAGTAAGTAAGTAAGTTAAAGTGAAAGTTTTGCACTGAATATAATCTAACAATCTACGAGTAGTCTAACTAAGGTGCTCACCTTACTACCTAAGTGCTATTCAAACCCGAAATTCGGTAAGTGGCGAATTGATATTTAATTTTAGTATCCTTTAGGTAGGTAATCTATCTAGATAAATTTTAAATTGAATTTTGTCAATTTGGATAAGTAGTGTTTCTAGTAATATTTCATTAGAAACAACATTACATCGAGTATAGAAACACATAGATTTTTCTCCTGGGCGTGGCTATCTTCTACCACCACCCGGTATTAAAAATAAATTTATTCTAGAATATTTTCCTCTAAATTGTTATTTTTTGAGAACAAGTAGTACTAGTTAGGTTATATTGTAAACTCTGTTCATAATGATGTCCAGCAGCCACAGTCATTGCACTAAGTAAAATTAGGTACGTCCTCACCATCACCTCATATCGTCATCATCACCTCTCGTGGCAAAATGGCTGGCCTTCATTATAAAAGGCATTTCTCTTACAATGGAAATCACTTCCAGGGTTCCAGATTCAGACCACAGAATACCCGTACGGACATACTACGATTGGCACCTGATACCTGCCTACTTGAGTACTGGACACAGCCACAACATCAGGCCACAGTCAACTCCACTACCCAGCACTGGATCCCAGGACAGTACCTCTTGACTTGGAGAACAGAATAACCGGCATAGTAGGGCCCTTGTAAATCCACCCCTGAATTAAATTATTTTTTAAATCTATACTAATATTATAAAGCGGAAGAGTTTGTTTGTTTGTTTGTTTAAACGCGCTAATCTCAGGAACTAATGGTCCGATTTGAAAAACTCTTTTTTTGTTGGGTAGTCCATTTATAGAGGAAGGCTTTAGGCTATATAACATTACGTTCCGACAACCACGCGAACGAAGTCGCGGGCACAGCTAGTAAATTATATTTGTTGAGTTTGTGTTGCTTATTTTATTTAGCTCTTTACGCGCAACGCTTCAATTTATAATAAATACATAAAACATAAATATATACGGACTAATCACACAAATTGAGCTAGGCCCTAAGAAAGTAATAATATCTCTTAATAATAATTACTTTGTTTTTATCAGCGTAACGCCACCTAACTCGGTTTTCCCGACACCTCCCAACACCAGCCCGGATTCTATTAAAAGACTTCCAGACTGACCAGGGGAGGTCTCTACCCGGTGGGAGTTTTTCAGCAGGAGGGATATTTGACTCGTAAGGTGGATACTTATTTATCCACCTCACTACTTTTGCATTAGAAGCCTCTATTGCTGGTATGCTTGGCTGCCTGAGAAAGCTGTTACGACTCTTGAGACGTGCTGGTGGCGGAGTCTGTCCATAGAGTAGGTGCCTTTTGTCGTTTACCTGCTTTGATTTTTCCACTGCACTTGCCACATCACGTCTGACACTTGGCGGAGCAATGCCGGATAAGGTATACAGGTGGGACCGAAGTGTTGGCTTTAGAGTGCCTGTTATGGTTCGGCATGAGTCGTTAAGATAAAAACCTTTGCGACTGCGGTGCCAATCAGTCGATGGATTTTGTCTTGTCCGAGCTGCCCTAGGTCATGTACCATAGAGGACCTTAATAAAGCTAACGACAGAGGGATAAAATTAAAAACGTGGACGGATGCACTATTCTGAGCCCCTTTTTCCATCATCAAGCTAAACGATGCCTTTGGTTCTACCGGCCCCAGAATCTATCTACCCCGTTAGAGAAATAGATAGTGTATCTAAGTAGTTTTTTTCTTTTTTAGATGCGTTAGAAAATACAGTTTTTGTTTCCCTTGAAATCTTGTGATTTTCCACAAAGTGGATTTTGCATGTACACAGCACAGCGATGAAATGAAAATTCTTCTCATTAACTGTTGCTGGAATGAATAATTTTCAAGTAAACGATATAATATTTAACATTAATGAAATAGCTTCATGTACTTACAGAGTACTCAATACAGAAAGTTCGTTCTAAATTAATATACTTAAGGTACTAGTTTGTAGCCGACTGCAGAAGCAGCAGCAGAAGACGCGTCACCGCGACACGTCGCAACGTTATGTCGCTGCAGTCATGAATTTAAACCCGACGACATGTCGCAGCCTAGCGACACGTCGTCCGCCGCTGTCGTTTCATTACCATTTAGTGTCACCGCGTCACATCGTCTCCTGCTGCCATCGAAGCCTGCTGCTGTCTGCAGTCGACTCCAAACTTGTAGATGGGTGGCGTCGACGAAGAGAGGCCTATGCTCAGCAGTAGGCGGAAGAAGGGCTGGGATGATGATGATGATGACTTACTATATGTACGGTATTGTATTTATTCATAAGTATCTACTTTTGTTTATTATCTACTTCATGCAAAATCAGATTTAGTAAGACCAGGCCTGTGTCACTCCCCGTTTAGGTATCGAAAATGTACCTACATTATTACTATGCGCGCAGGCGGCCCCACCGGGTGGTAAATTCAGTTATACGAATCGTTTGTCCAGAGTAATAAGAATGAAATTGGCTTACAATGGATGTCTAGGTATCTATACGAAAAGGTGCTGAGTTCTTACGTGAGCTAAATTAAACCATATCGCTAGCCACATTGAGTAGATATTTCTTTGAATTTCTATGCTGAGTGAGACTTCTGTACGTTAGTATTATTTATTCTGTGGTAAGACTTGAAAAAACAAGCGAGCATTACAATAGCCGTATATGACTCATTCGTCAAATCATATAAGTAGTGGGCACTTTCCTATGGCTTCCTGGTAGCCTTTTACACATTTTCATTACATTTCACGAAATCACTCCCACAGATTTGCAGGAAAGCGAGAGGAAAGATGTTACAATAAAACTTACAATTGAATTTGGACCCAACTAAATATATTTTTTAAGTCATTCATTTTTTTTTCAAAAACTTATTTTGTTTAGCTTTTATTGTGAGGCCATAATAGTCTAGTCATCTTAGGTTAAACATCGGAACGAAACAAATTATGAGAATAAATAGAGAACTACGTGGTTCAGGTTAGGTTCAGATTCAGGGTTCGATTCCCAGTCTGGAAAAGTTCGAAAACGGTGCAGCGTACCTATTATGTTTTTACTATAAAATATTGTATCTTTGAGTTAGCATTCCATAGCAAAAGTGTAAACTCACTTTGGGGCTAGCTCAATACATACACATACATTAAATAAAAGCCTGTAAAATGTATTTATCTACTAATATATTTCCAATCAATAATTTTTCTTTAATTACAAGTTTATTTGGCTTAAATATTTTTCTGTAAAGAGCGCCATCTGCACATATTCTAGTGAAATTCGTACTAAAACGGAGCGTTGGGGCGGGCGGGCGGAAAAGCATGAAGTAATTTATTCAAGCTTGTAGATGTCGCTGTCTTCCTGAAACCCAATCCACATCTGCTTTCACGTTGTAGCAGAGTTTTCAGTTTCAGCGAGATGGCGCTTGTGTTGTTAATCAAAATATATAAATAGCGAATAGTATAAATGTTTATACCATCTATTGCGATCACCACCCAGTAAAAATTTTCTAGGTCTATTGTAACTAACCCGCCAGCGTGTTAATTATAAGCAAACTCTCCCTCCAAATGGGAGAGTCCATTACAACAGTAAACTAATATAGGCTGTAATAAAGATATCATATTTTTTACCCCGTGGTTATGTAAAAAAAGAGAATAAAAACTTTAGCCCTCTGTATACAAAAATTGTGATTAATAAGTAACTTTATAAAAAAGTGAAATCAGTTCATTTTTCTCATTTCTTATTTTCTTTTTGTAATCCTGTATAAAAACATGTCATGACCATCCATGCACCTTATTTATTTATTTTTATTTTAAAACTTAATTTTTCCAAAATAAAAATAGACTACACAAATGGCGGACTCTATGCTAAGAGCATTTTCTCCCAGTCCACAATTATTGGTTTAAGGCCGTACCTGAATTTTCCGGGGTCCAGTGCTGCCCCCATTTAAAATAAATCATTTCAAAGAAAACGGAGACATAATTTAAAATTTTGCTACTACCAAGTCCTAGATAACCCTTAAAAGTATTTTATAAACTACTGTTTACAGTTTATAATGAGAATGTTAAGCTTTACTACGCACATTAGCCAAAAGTGGCCGTTTTTCGCAAATGTGCGTAGTAAAGCTTAACGTTCTCACTTCAAACTGTAAACAGTAGTCCATAAAATATTTTGAAGGGTTATCTAGGATAGGTAGTAGCAAAATTTTAAATGATGTCTCCGTTTTCTTTGAAATGATTTATTTTAAATGGGGGCAGCACTGGACCCCGGAAAATTCAGGTACGGCCTTAATTAACCAAATGTACGACAAAATAAAAAAACAAAGAAAATTGGCAGAAATATACCTATTAACCCGTAGGCATCTTAGAACAAGACTTATACAAATCTCAACAGTTTTTTTTAGACAATTATTTCGCGTAATCAGTTTTTAAGATATGCATTCCGAAATAAATACATATTTTCGAGACTTTCTTTTAGACTTTCTTTGCATTCTGTTTATAAAAATGGCGAAAAATGCTTAAAATGAGTTCAACCGCATTATTCGCAACAGTTGTTATTGAAAAGTTAATCGATCTCCTCAAATATTTTCTTTTTAAATCAAGACTTCTGTCACTTTTGATTTTATGTCTTTCTGTCAATTTTCCAATGATTTTCTTGGTTTTAGTGAACAATATGTTTTTATTTAGAAATCATTGGAAGTATACATACAGATTTAAATGTTATTCAGTGAAAAAGTCGGATAATTTAAACTATCGGTTCTTCTTCTTCTTAGCGAGTCGGTTGAGTAGAAGACATTTTCCGGGGCCGAAACCCATATGCATTATGTTTCGAATAACCAGGTAATAAAAAGGACGACCAAAGCTCAACCTCATTGCAGGAACTCCCAACTCCCTAGTGTTCATAAAATATGGAAGTTTAAGAAATACCCTACTAGTAAGTAGATACTTATATTTATCCTTAAAGAATGTAATAAATGTTAAAAATATATGAGCGTTTTATTTTACCCTTAAATATCTATCTACTGTAGCAGGTAGGTACCTACTTGTAGTTTTAAATAAGTAGTTGCTGTTTCTTGATTTTTGGGTCTGGCAGTATAGACAAGAATAAAGGAAAATAGTCACAAAACGATCATAAGATTCCAAAGAAATCATATGTAGGTAGGCAGTATTGGCATATGTTCATAAAATGACGAAAGTAGGAACTTATAAGTAAACCAAGGGCGACAGATCAGACTTGGTCTGTAATCCTAGATTTACAATGATTTTATTAAATAAGCGATGCCAATGAAATAAGGATGCAAAAAGAACAAACAAACACGCAACAATATTTAATAGTTTAATTGGGATATCGCTACGAACAATAATTCTCTACAAATTCTAAACATCGAAATATAATCTCTAGAAATCTAACGCTCCTGCATTCAACGCTTCGATTCTGGTTCCATTTACGCAAATAAACTAACAGTAACTACAACAAAACACTCATACACACACATAGACAAAGATGCATGCGATTGGTTGCGACAAGGTCACGCACGCGTCATCGTCGCATCAGTCGAGCAGCCAGCTCCCCGGGGCCGGCTGCGCGACCGACGCGGTTAACGCAACGAGCGGTAAGGTGTCAAGTATGGATTATTAAAATGTTTATTTACTTACATATTACAGGCGAATCCTGTGTTTTTCATGTCTGTATGGCTTCTACACCACTTCACGGCACATGACGGCATTTTTAATAAATTGATTATCGCAAAAACAGCAATATTCTCAAAGGAAACTTTCTGCGACGCAACCGCACGACTGAGTGTCACGGCTAACTGTCGCGCCTCGCAGTTCATATTTTAAGCCCCGCCCGCCGCAGTACATATCACGTGGAATGATTTTTCGGAATTAGGCTTCTAGAAAATTATATTTCGATGGGATATCGATATTTTTAATTTTAGAAAAAGACAATCTTTTGTTTAAGAGGAAACACTTAGGTCAAGAGAATCGAAAAATAGGTTATTTGTAAAATCTATTGCTATCGCGCTGTGCCCGAACAAAAACCGTGTAAGTGCGATAGAGACAACTGCAGGTCGGACCGAATATACCTACCTAAGCCTGCGTGGCGAGGGCCAAGCCCAAACCTCTCCTGACCTCCCCCTCCTAAAAACACCCCTCCCCCAAGTGTCTATGTGAAGCCTGAGGCCAAAGGCCGAAAGATGAGCTTCCCCGCGAGGCCGTTGGCCGAGCCACTTCCACCAAGCGCTGAGCGTTTTTATTTTTAATTTTCCAAGATGGCCGCCAACAGTCGACTGCTTCCGATTTGACTAAAATTCAGAACTTTATGGTGTTTTGCGTCAAGGAATCTAAATCTGACATTTTTTTGGAATCCCAGATGGTTTTAGAATTTTAACCTTATTCGTTCATAACGTCCTACGGAACATCAAAGGGGTCTGTATTCAATTTTGTATACTGGGGTAAAAAAAATTGATTCCGAGATGGCCGCTCACACATTTTTTAATTTTCCATGTACTGACTGTACTTACAGTAACTACAACGATTTCTCAACTGGACATAGATTCTACCAACCAACTTCAACAGCTGCACAAAAAACCGCATGCTGCTTGCAGCCCGCGCAACGCCCGAAAAGCTAGTTATATTTCTATACATGTAAGTAAACTTAAAGCATACTAACATTTATACAGAAAATCACCAACGGTTGCCCTTAAAACAACATGCCACGTCCATTCCCTGGGGACCCGCCCAATGTAATTTGCTTGTACGCGGTGTCAGCGGTGTCGGGCAGTATCAGCGACACCTACTCGTACCGCGTCCCCGGCGGCGATTCCATGCGCAGGCGAGTGTCGGACACTCGTCTAGTGTTTATTTTAGTGTCGCAATTGGTTCAGTCGCATGTAAATTTGTATTTACAGTGGAAACTTGAAAGTTTTTGCAAGCTTGTTTTTATTACCGATGTAGAACTGTTTGAGATGTGATGCTGGAGAAGGTTCGAAGGGAATAATTGGAAGGATAAAGTAACAAACGTAGAGGTCTTAAATAGAGTAGGTGAAAAGAGGCACATACTCGAGGTAATCGGAAATAGGCGTGACAATATGTTGGGACACTTGATACGGCATGATAATTTTATGCGAATTATAATAAAAGGCAAAATAGAAGATATATATATATAGCTGTGCCTTGGCACTTGCCAAGGCACAGCTATATGAAGCCAGTCAAGGAAAAGTACCCGAATGATCCCCTAATTTCAAAGTAGTTTTTTTTTTATACTTGAACCTTATAAACGCATGTTCATTTCAATAATTTCTACTAATTTATATTATTTTTAAATTTAAATAATTATTTATTTTATTTCTAACATTCTAACCACTAAAGTGTGGAGTGAAAGAGGACGTAGTGACAAAAGTAGAACAAGGGATGTTAAGATGGTTTGGGCATTTAGAAAGGATGGATGAAAATAGATTAATAAAAAAAATGGTTGCCTGTAAAGTCGGTTTTACGGGCGAAGATTTTACGTGACAATAATACGCCAGATCATAGTTGAGTGGGAGAGAGACGCAAGGCATTCGGCGGGCCTCTCTCTCGTTCGGTGACTCATCGTAACGTTACCGAGCGTTACACTTTTTCATAAGTGACTCCCAGCCGCAACCTAATTTAAGACGTTGTCACGTCAAAATATTTAAGTATAAGGTAAGTGTGAAAGGAAGAGCGGTACAGGGTCGACCTCGGCGAACGTTCTGCGATCAGATTGCAGACGTTCTGAAAAAGGGAGAGGTAAGAAGTACACGTAACCGAAGGGCATGTATGAAGAGGTTGATGAGTGTAGATGAAGCGAAAGAGGTCTGTCAAGATCGTAGCAAGTGGAGGTCCATAGTCTCTGCCTACCCCTGTGGGAAACAGGCGTGATAGTATGTATGTATGTATGTAACCACTAAAACGTTTCATGGTAATCCGGATACTCTGTACGAATTCGTATATCTGTAAAAAATTGATCGTACTCCATCATATGTAAAAAAGCATTTTATTATTGCTTTTATACTTATAGTTTCGGCATGTCCATTCGCAGCTTATAAGCTGAGAGATCAGGACTAGAAAGCTGTAATTTTCATGGATGTTATATTACGTATGCTGACAAAGTGGTAAATAAAATGTTTTAAACATTATTTTAAAGCAACATATTACTAAGGTGTAGTTTTACTTGTTTAAATGCCACAATTATTATACCTACTTATGAAATGAACATGATTTTGAAACTAAGAAAAACAAACGGGGAGCCGTTTGTTTTTCTACGTTTCAAAATCACCGCCTAAAAACAGGTTGGTACACACTTACTCCCTGTCTCTGTAAAACCAACTAAATTAAACCCCTAAAAGCTACAAAAAACTAATCACAGCACATTTCTAATGCCTCCACAACCTCATTCGGACGCGGATTTATACCGGCATGTGGGGAATTTCGGCCAAACCGGACGCTGGCGGAAAAACCTCGGCGATAAAGTACCTTGTTTTGCATAAGTTTCGGCTTTTTATTTCTTTACGGCCGCATGTCATGGTAGATTAGCGCTGCTATCGATTTAGAGAGGATTAAAAAAATTCTTTTCAGACAAACAACGTAGGCAGGGAGCAGGTCGTAAAATACAATACTATCGTATAAATGGCTGGGCATGGCACTGATATGGCAGCTATTATCTTTACCTCTGTACCCAAATATTCTATAAATATCAATCTACCTAATCTTGGTTGGTTCGTTGGTGTTTCTCTACGTGATCGAATCAGAAATATGGAAATTCATAGGAAAAAAAAAGTCTGCACAAATAGCATGACGAACCGATCGCGGTTGGGGCAAAAAGGTTCTTGAATGGTGACCATGTATGGCAAGCGAAGCGTAGCACACTCATGGACAACGTGGTCAGGCAACCTGATCAATGTCGCTCTAGATCAGTCATTTGGAATCCTCGGAATTTATCGGAAATTATTTTTCATTTTTTTATATACTTATGTTCTTTGGAGAAAGTTGTTCATGGACTAAATCAACTATTAAAATAGTTTCAGTATATTTTGTTAGACCCTGTAGTCAGAATAATAGACAACAGGAATCGACTTAGTATAGCTATTTAAGGTAGATTCTTGATTGAATATTTAATAAAATTTCCGAAACTGATTCACCCGGTTTGTCTATATGGTAAACACATTAACAGTGAACTTTGTTTAATCTAGGTGTGGCATAATTGAAACTAAATGCCACGTGTTAATTTACCAGGGACGGATGACCTTTGTATAACCTTCTGATGTCACGTGCTTGAATACCAATAGATGTACTTAATATTTATTAATTAATAAATATAAGAATCATTTTTCATCATTTCAGCCGCATAACGTCCACTGCTGGACGCCTACGTCCAGCAGTGGACATTATGCAGCTGAATAATTAGTGCATATAAGCCTATATCTTTTAAACTGCGCAACGGATTTTAGTGCGGTTTTCATGAATAGATAGAGTGATTCAAGGAAAAGGTTTTTATGTATATATAATACATACCCGTGCATAGCCGGATTTATTCCGATCCAATACTATTTAATAATTTTACTTATTATAATTTTTAAATATTTTCTATTCCGAACAAATACCACTCTTTAAATTATTTAATTTTATGCGGGGTGGACCGCTAGCATTAAATATATAATGCCTTGACCAATTTATCTGCTTATGTACATAAGTACGCAGTATTTTCTTTTGAATTTTCTAAACCTATTCAAAGAACTGGTTGTTAATACGAGTACAAGAGCCAGACTCGTATAAGACTGGGATGGGCGGGAATGTGTGAAATGGAGTGTACTTACTAGAAATGTTTTTCAGCGAACTCTACCAAAGTTGTGCGAAAATGTGTGACGCTACTAGATGTTTCTGAAAAATCGGAAGACCGGACGATTTTTCAGGAACATCCAGTTTTTGTTATTTGAATATTTTGGATTATGTAAGATAAATTATATGGCACTGATGAAAATGATTTCGATTATTTTGTGTACTTCCACTACTATTTAACTGTCGTGCTCGCGACACGAGTTTCACTTCTACACGAGGCAACCTCAGGTACAAAACTAGATATTGATCGTTCGGTGGTCAAACGTAAATAGTGACGGAAGTATACAAAATAAACAAAATCAGGTGCTGAATCCATTAACTGAGATTAAATAATTAAAAAAATAAGATTAATTAAAAACTAGAGCCTCAATTCGAAATTACGCCTTTATTTTAAAATGTGACAGCCGGCATTGACAGAGTCGGTCGGAACGGACTCGCTGCACATCCCTTTTTGTTGGCTACCCAACCCGACACTCCATTATTAAGTCATCTATGAACCATACAAAATTTGTTATTACCTATGGAACTTGAAAATGTACAATAAATTGTCCGTTTCACAATAAACAAACTATTTTTACACAATTTCACAAGCTTGATATTTTGCATCCACATGTAAATCGGATGTCAAATATAATACGATGACGACAAAACGAAACAGTAAACAATACAACCCTTTAGAGTTTCGTTGCATGGTTTGACATTTTTAAAACATATTTATTTTAATTTATAGCTTTTTAAGTTATTTTTTTAGGTTTACTTAGAACAATTTACTTATTAATGAACTTTACAATTTTTCTATTTATTATTTATTAAATCTTTTAATCATAATTTTTAGGAATATTAAATAAATGAAAGTGTTTGTAAAATAAATAACATATTAAAACACATAATACATTCTCATCCTAGCTGTTAAGACATAGACATTTCGTTTACGAAAGTTTCGAAAGCAATTACTTACAAAGTAGTATTATAACTAAAAGCAGAAGGTGCTCGCGCCGATGCCTCGATGATTGAATAAAGGAAATTGCGCCATCAGTAGCCTCGTAACAAAGGGGCAACAAAGGCATGAGAACGCGGACAAATGTTTGCTTCTGCTCTGGCATTTTCTGGCTTTTAGCATTTACCTACTAGAAGTTTTCGAGGGTCGATTGGCGTCTTTCTTGAAGCAATTTGCATTTCGGCACCTAATGTTATTTCATAAATTTACACCTAATGTTATTTCATAAATTTACACCTAATGTTATTTCGTAAATTTACACCTAATGTTATTTCGTAAATTTACCTACCAAAAGAAGTGATGTTTTAAGTTCAACACGTGTTATATATCTACCTGTGTGTGTTAAGTTTAGTTACGCTGTCGCAATCAGAGGGTTCCGTACGTTGATTGTCTAAGTTCCATAAGTTTTAAGAACTTTTTTATTCACTGAATTTTTTATAGATTTCCTGCAATTCATAGGTAAAGAAAGAACTATTTTGTGGGAAGAATAATTTTTTTTTTCTTCTTTTCTTAAATATCTTCAAAACGTATCCTAAAATTATAAAACAATAAATTTGACATTTTCACATCAAGTCGTTTCATAAATATGTCATACGATGTTATATATTTGGAGAAGAAAAAGCGGGAAAGCGCACCTCGAGGGAACGCGCTCAGATGAAGAAGAAGTTTTATACTATAATATATACCTACAGGGTCTAAAAAAATGTACTGAAACTATTTTAAGGGTGAATTCAGTCCATGATACTGAACAACAAAGAAAATAAACTATCCCCAAGGCACATACATCGAAATATGAAAAATATTTTTTGACAAGTTGACCGATCAGTTTGTATGGAATACAAACTGATCGGTCAACTCGTATGGGAGGCCAAATATTATTTTTTATATTTCGTTATACGTTTCTTCGGGAAAGTTTTTCAGTACCATCTGAATCTACCATTAAAATAGTTTCAGTATATTTTGTTAGACGTTATATATATATAATTGTTATTATCCCAATCCCATACCCAACTAATCCCAACTTGTTTGTTGGTTTGTTTGTTTGTTTGTTACCTCTTTACGCTTTATCAACTGAACCAATCTTCTTGAAAATTCTCATACACATAGTTAGGAGTACTGAGAAGGACATAGGGTACCTTTCATCCCTGAAAAAGGTAATGTTCCCATGGGATTTGGGATACGCGAGCAAAGCCGCGGGCAAAAGCTAGTTAAGAGTAAAGTTCTTTAGCAGTGGTTTTACGGGCGCGAGACAGGAGAATAGTCCCTCTAGTTGACGCTTTCAAAGCCGGTTTACTGAGAATTTGGGGTACAATAACGGCATATTGCGTGCAAACCCGACCCGGAATCTTCAATGGAAATTTTGATTATACAATATCAATTCAGGGACTTGGATAGCTCGGAGAATAGCAATGATGGCTAAATATACCGAGATTGTGTCGCCATTTTTGTTATAATGGATTATTTAGTTTGTATTCTTTCTTACATGCTAGTCTTTCATGTTAGAAAAAAAAATATATAAATGTTATAATATTATATTTTGACGAAGAGGAAATAGCCTTGAAACGCCACGCTGGCCAGTGCGTCTTGGCGAGTTCTTCCTGGCCACGTTGGCCTGAGTTGAACAGGACCGAGATGGGTGGCGTCGACGAAGAGAGGCCTATGCTCAGCAGTGGGCGGAAGAAGGGCTGGGATGATGATAATGATAATGTTATATAGAATGTAATATAAATGTTACTACTCAAAATAAGATTAAGTTAAAAATTAAAAGGGTTGGTCATACGAAAATCATGTTTTTTCAGCGTATTTTTATCCCGATCTTTATAATGGCAGTTTTACTAGAGGCTTGACCAATTATGTACCTATTACTGTGGCCACTATAACACCAAATACTAAAAATAAGATAAAGTTAAAAATTAATGGGGTCGTCATACAAGAAACGTGTTTTTTTTTTCAAAGTTTTAAAACATACGAGGTACGGATACGGAACCCTTTAGGTAAGATTCCGACTCGCACTTAACCGATTTTTCCACCTTCCCGTCCACTATCACGCTTAGAGTGGCCTTTTGGCTTACGGCTCTAGACTCTGTCTTCCCCGATAGGAATAAAAACGTGAGTCTAGACGTCTGACAATTTAAAAAAAGGCAATTTACAAACTTGCCCTGGCTAGGGATTGAACCCAGAACCTCCGAGTGGCAGCCTAGCGTGTTAACCATTACGCCACGGAGGTTGTCATGTTTTACTCGTTTTATGTATTTTATCATCATAAAACACACGATGATTCCCATTAAATTGGGAGTGAACAGAGTCTTACAAAGTTCACAACCAAGACATAGCATTCATAACTTGGTTAACTTACATTGTACACACTGTAAACGGCACACTAAACATTTTACGACTCCCTATTTTATGGCTTAATGAACGATATTATGGTGAATAAAATGTGACATGGAAATCTGATAAGTTGTTACCTACCCAACTCTATATAGTATATAGCGTTTAACAAAATATACTGAAACTATCTTAAGGGTAAATTCAGTCCTTGACACTGAACAACATTCCCCAAGGAACATATATCGAAATATGAAAAATAATTTTTGGTCTCCCATACAAATTGACCGATCACCTGATCCGAGTTTGTATGGACAGCCGAATATTATTTTTCATATTTCAATATTTTTTGGGGAAAGTTGTAAGTAGTTGTGAATTCACCCTTTTTTGTTTACTACGATTGCGTTTAACTTTTTAAATAGAACCACAGGATGGCTTCATAAAAATTATCAATCACAGTCGATTATACGAGTAGCTTACCTACATGGTTGAGCATAAACATAACGAACTGCGATCCGCACGTTTCCGTCGGTCACAAATTCACAATTCAATAAAAATAAATGACTTATTAATTCTAAATTCTACTTTTTTTAAATTTTTTATTGCTACGCGCTGGCTTGACGCTACTGCGTATTTAGCCAGGAACAAGTTAATAAAACGTGGGATATTCTTTTTTCCTAACAAATTATGTACAATCAAAGGTTGGTGTAGGTCCTTTGATTCTTTAAGGGAGCTTCTGGCGACAAATATATACGAGTCCACTGGTTTTCATAGCCGATTCAGTGGCGGACGACGCCCGAAGACACAGTCCGCTAAACAAATATCACTACAGCCGTACTATGACTGTCCACTTTAACTATTTCACATATTGTTTATGAGCATGAGCATTTATAACACCAAACAACACCAATTTCATATTATAAAGTATACTAAAATCAATTTGCGAAATAATTTAAAGAAAACCCCAACCGAACCTCTTGACTTCCCGCCAAAAACTCTCTACGTATCTTTTTTCACTGTTAAATAGTTCTATTTTTTAAATCTAAATCCATTTGTTTTAAAAACTTATTTCTAACTATGTATTTCTAAAAAAATATGTGGCCTACGTATATGGGTTAACTATTTTGTAAACTCTAACATATATGTTATGTATGTTACACTTTTCTTCAAATTAACAAATAATACTGAGAAATATAGAAACTACATTCATGATGTTTTGAATCAAAAAATATCAAAAGAAGCAATAATAAATATATACCTATTTATTTTAAATGATAATTATTAACAGTTTATGTTATCTGTTTTACAAGAATTCTTCACTTTGTCACTTGCATTTTATTGAGAATTTTCCAGAATCAAATAGCCAGCAAATACTTGAATTCAGACACCGAAGCATCTAAATCACTTGACTTTAAAAAGCACAATAACTCAGCGAGCAGCGAAACGAATGCTCGAAACAAATGCTTCAATCGCATCATAATGCCGGCAGACGCGCAAATTGCGCGAGACGATGAGATGCGGATTGCCATATTTTTATTCTGATTGTGCGACTTGGTATTTGGGTAACGTATTCTTTGTGTCCTTGGAAATTTCAAACTACGAATACGGATTGTATTCCAAAATATTAGTACCAAACGTTGAATCAGCCATTGAACGAGTAATGCTCGCATATATTATAACAAAATAATACTATTATTTTGTTATCAGAAATACAATTTAAAACGAATTTCAACGAAAACAACAACTCAATTTGAATTATTGTAAAGCAATCAAGAGCTTGACAAAGCGCTTAAAAAATAAATATATAGATAAAAACAAATTACACTGACTGAGCTAGCCCCAAAATAAGTTTAAAATTTGTGTTATAAAATACTAACTTAACAATACTATATTTTATATATAGCAAAAACATATAGGTATAGATAAACACCCAAGCCAATTTGAAATAGACCATTTTCCAACTCAAACCCAAAACCTCCGAACGGAGGACGCTGCACTCAAAGTGCACAAAAACCTGAAGATAGGTAACAAAAAAGGTGAACGTAAAATAAATTTTGGCATCCGTGCAATAAATTTAATCTGAGATGAAAGCGGGAAGAGACGTGGTCTGAAGCCGGCAAATTACTACGATCAATTTCGTGAGGCTTCCCACAGGATTTGCTCGCGTGCGATGCAATCTTCGACTTATCATTGTCACTGCGGAATGGACATGAGGTAGTGAGCCATAGATAGAAAGGTTTGAAGGCCAATAGGAATGTCCAGTGATATATGATGGAGTGACGTTTTGATAAAAGTATTCCTTGGTTCTTTTTATTTTTGCACAATTTTTGTTATGTTCATTGCTGTTGTTTTAAAGCGAAGTTCTTAAGCGCATCTTGCGGTAGGAGTTGATGGGACAAGCTAAGCCGATAGAAACCGAAAATTGTATTTTTAATATTCAGTTCTGACGTGTATATTTAAAAAAACAACAAAATAACAGTCAATTGCGCGGGCTCGTACATGAAGGGTTTCGTACCTCCATACAATGTTTTAAAATGCTGAAAAAAATACGTTTCTTGTATGACGACCCCCTTTAATTTTTAACTTTATCTTATTTTTTAGTTTTTTTTGTTGTAACAGCTACAGTAAAACATAATCACGGAAAATTTCAAGCGTCTAGCTATTACGGTTCAAGAAATAGAGCCCTGTGACAGACGGATAGAGAGCGGAGTCTCAGTAATAGGGTCCCATTCCGCGAAAGGAACTTTGTTTCTGACAGCACATGGCTTTTCTACAATTCCTTTATTTTAAAATAATGAAATGACTCTCATATTAGCATCTTACGCCGTTGGTCCCGGTTTATAATAATAACCGAGACCAATGGCTTGAAGTGCCATCTTAAGCACGGCTGGTTTTTGGTAAAACTAACAGATTACATAGAAAATATCTGAGCACTGCGTCAAACCCAAGGCAACTGAGATGCAGCATGCAACAACAACGGCGCACGTCTAGCTTCGCGCGCTGCATGAAAATTTGCTGGAATTCTAATAAATTCCTAAATCGACGCAAGTCGTTCCGTATTCAGCTCCACGTTGGGATTTCTGAACACAATAAGATCATGTTACAAAGAACGACGCTTTGCATATCTACAGAGATCGCTCGCAACGATGTTTGTTGTCGTGGACGTTTTGCGCCCGACGGTACAGTTTTTTGTCTGTTTCTTCAGGGTATGGTCACTCTTTTGGCGGGATTTTTTTCTTTTGTTCATGGCACAATGATATAGAGTATTCTCTTCCTGCGATAGCCCAAGCCTACGCCACGTTAAGTGTTAGCTACCACTGATAGTTCTTTTCAGTAAATTTAAGGACTTTTTCAGTTAATTAATGAATATAAAATAAAATACTATAGAACTAAACTATTTCGTTTCTCGTGTGATTCATCTATTTAATTTTTAATAAATTTATTTTATGGAATAGTTCAAAATTGGTATGTTAAGTTAAAAGATGCATTTTGCTCGGATTATTCAATCACACAGTGGCAACACTCCCTACTGGTGACGTATTCTTGGGTCAATCACGTGACCAGCTGTGACGGGACGAGAATACCAGGTAAATAATATTTTCTTCCATTTTTCTTGCTAATCTTCACCCCTTTTTAGAGATTTTAATTGTTAATTGTAAAAAGTTCAAAGTGTTCCTCAGGATGAAACAATTGAGCCTAAACTCGGTGAGGCTATGTTTTTTTTATAACAGAGATGCCTTGGCCACGTTCCGGCTTCATCATAAGATCAGGTCATTGGTAACATAATATTGCATTGTCACCTATAACATATTTATAACTATAAATAACTATGTGAAGTTTCAACTTGATCGAACAGTGGGAAGTAGGTTTAATTTAGCTTGCAAAATTTGATTACGGACACACAGACAACGGGACCTATCCTAGGTTTGGTTTTGGTCTACCCTTTGGGTTGCGGGGGTCAGACGGCAGTCGCTCTGTAACCTCGTCAAATCACGTTGGGTAGGTAGCGGACCTTAGGCTCTGAAGCGTTACCGCTGAGAATGCAACCGGGAATACGCTTGGATAATAATGACACGTTATGAATGATAGCCGTATGATTCCCGGCAGAGTAAAATAGTACGACTCCAAGTCTTCCTGTGGATGTCGTAGAAGATAACTTAAGAAACACAAGCTAAACAAAGCTATAAACATCAAAGCCCTGATAATGATGATACTTATAATGACACAGACAACGGGACAGGTGAAATTAAATAAAAGCTTGTAAAGAAATTGTTCGCTGCTATTGGAACCGCGAAAAATATACGTAGTAAACGCCCCCAGTCCGACACTACGCCGAAGTTGTTCCATAAAAGCTCTTTTGCCTCTCCACCTTTCCTTTGGCATTTTGTAGACACTATATTTTTCCTTTTTGGAACTTTTCGCTTGTTATTTATGAAATATTTGAAACGGCTTACTTTGTAAAAATATTTCATTATTATTTCTTGAATAGATGAATAGCATAATCAACTTAAGTTTTCAGTATTCACACGTAGATACCTAAATATCAAAGTGTGTCAACATAATCAAGTTTACATAAGAGTAGTAAGGGCACGCATACGTCTAACGCAAAAAGTACAATGCATTTGGGCAAACACTTTGATGAAAAATAAAGAGTTAACAGACTTTGTACTGCTGTTTCACCAATCATGCTGATATGATGATGCTGATGATCACATCAGCATTATCATATCAGCAGTAGAAAGTCCCCCCTCAAGACATTAATTCGTCTTGAGTGAGCCCAAATTCGGTGGAGTTATGTTGTTTAGTTATTGTCACAGAGATACAATAATCACCTTCCGGCTTCATCATGAGATTAGGTCATTGCTACCATAATATTGCATTGTCATCTAACTTACATACGTATGTGAAATTTTAGCTCAAACGAAATGGTTAGTGGGTCTAATTTAGCTTGCAAGATTTGATTAAAAACACAGACAATGGGAAATGGAAAATTACAAGCACCTAAGAGTAGGTCCATGAGCCATATCTTGATGATGAGCACAAGAGCCTTACCAGCTTTGTTCACCGCATACCCTGCTCTCAATACTGTCAACATAGGCGTCGCGTCGGACCGACGCGAAGCTATCGCGAAGCTTAGCAGGGATTAACAAGACTTACCTACGCTCCAACTTGCACGAAAAACAGCTATAATATATAAGGAAAAATTGTAAATTTTTTTAGTGTAAAAAAATTTTAACATAACATGTTATGTAGTTAAAATAAACGGGCAAGTGCGAGTTGGACTCGTACATGAAGGGTTCCGTACCTCGGTACAATGTTTTAAAACGCTAAAGAAACACGTTTCTTGTATAACGACTCCCCCCTTTAATTTTATAACATTATCTTATTTTTAGTATTTGTTGTTATGGTAGCCAATATATCATCGGTGAAAATTTCAAGTATCTAGTTAATGCCATTATAAGATCGCGTTAAAAACGCTGAAATAAATGGACAAGTGCGGGTCAGACGCGTACATGAAGGGTTCCGTACCACCATACAATGTTTTAAAACGCTGAAGAAACACGTTTCTTGCATGACGACCCCCTTTAATTTTTAACTTTATTTTATTTTTAGTATTTGTTGTTATAGTGGTCATAGTAATACATAATTGGTTAAAAATTCAAGTATCTAGTTATTGCCATTATAAAAATCAAGTTAAAAACGCTGAAAAAAACACGTTTATTGTATGACGACCCCCTTTAATTTTAAACTATTTTTTAATTTTAGTATTTGTTGTTATAGCGGCTACAGTAATACATAATTTCTGAAAATTTCAAGTACCTATTACGGTTCAAGAGATAGAGCCCTGTGACAGACGGACAGACAGACGGACAGACAGAAGGACAGACGGACAGATAGACGGACAGAAAGCGGAGTCTCAGTAATAGGGTCCCGTTTGCTCCCTTTGGGTACGGAACTCTAAAAAATGATCACCGCAAATGCTGTGTTAATTTATAGTAATAGTATAATATTGTATATTTACTTAAAATATTTCATAAAAAATACAAAGAGTTTCTAAGTTGGTCCCGTTGAAAAAGTTGTTGTGATTAATGATTTTATCTGAATTTTTAATACACACTTTATGACTCTCGTAACAACATAAAAGAATACTTTGCAACGCTGGTTATTCAAATTTCTATTGTTGAGTTTGATGTACTGAATGTAAATGTATCGTCGACATAAACTTGAGGCGGTGATTCAACTAGTCAATAAATGAACAACTTGCCCTGTGGGACCAATGCCAAAAACTTTATATTTTTTAAGACTTTCTGGTTTTCTGAACACGTATTTATTAAAAGGGCGTGCTTTTTTTTCAAAGCTCATAGGACTCAACATTGGTTCAATAGAAAAAGTTGTTCAGATTTACGTATTATTTTTCTTATTTTTCAAGTAGGAATGTGTTCACTTTAAATTGACACCTCATAACCTTTTCAACTTAGTACGTTGACAGAAAAAATATAAACGCAATGACTCACAAGTAGGTACTAATACTCACAGAAGTGTCGTATACGTCAAACCAAAAACAAAAGCGGAAAGGTCTAACATTTAGCGAAAAATAGGGAGACACCTTTATTATGAGATACATTTGTAAGCACTATGGGCTATCTCTCTACTTGTATTCTAACTCCAAAATTTATACTGGATTTATTGTATATATTTCCTAGCTAAGTGTATGTATGAAGAGAGTGTAGTGGCTGCCTAAGCTATGCGGTTCAGAAGGTAAAGTTCAACACTCGGTAAATAAGTTCACATATATTTTTCACAAGTCCACACAATTTTCAAGTTACGAATATACGCACAAACAAACTGATCGACACGGGGAGCTATTTTCGGACACACGCGAGGCTCTAAACAAAGATGGCAAACGAATGACGTTTAATGCTAGCGCGTGCATGCTATAATCGCTTACTTAGCGTATTGTGTCCCTACACATTTATCCTTCATTAAATATTTATGACAAAAACCTTCTTAATTGACAGGGCGAGCGAAGCGTTTCGATATTAGCCAAAAATGCTTTGTCCGACAGACGGTTTGTTCTCGCCTACATGTTGCATTTATCTACCGATTTTCGTGAAATTTTAAAAGCAGGCTTGACAAATTATTTTGAAATTTTTTCCATTCAGTTTTTGGTTCTTTTTTTAAATTGTGGAGATATGGGGGTTTAAAACTTTAAGAAAATCATTTTTCAGCCGAAGAATTTCAAATATGACATAAAACGTTTTTGTTAGGCTTAGTTATATTAAGACGCAACTTTTTGTCTGAACAACTTTTTTGTCTTATAAACTTCAACAGGTTGGGGGTGAGTCGCGAGGTTTACAGCTCACAGTAGAGCACTTGTATATCTATTGAGACTGATAGGTTAAAAATATTTGGAAACAAAATATTTTGCGTGCCCGTTCTACGTTTAAGTGTGTTTTGATTTGTCGACGCAGTGGAAATTTCTGTATGTTGTGATACCAAACATTGACCGCTGAGAGCTGCTTTTCACCTGTCTGATAGATCCCTAACCAGGTAAGCTGTATGTATTAAAAAAAGCAGTGGAGTGAACTCCCTCTCCAGGAGTGCCGCCAGAAGTGAAAACTTGAACAAGGCGGTGTCGGTTACGGTACCACTGTTGCGAGTTCATTGGTTTCTTCTCTTCCCAAAAAATTCACTTCAACAAGTTACCTTAGAGGTATAGTCTGATGCATGTATTTAAAGGGCTTAAATAATATTGAACGTCGAGTTTCATATTGCGATTCAGACCGTCTCAAAATTGCAGAATCTTTAAAAATTTTCAATTCAACGGCGCTCCGCCTAGACGTGCTGAATGAGGGAGGAATAAAGACGCGTCAATTTTACGGACGTTCCTCATACAATGCCGACTTGGCTGTATGTACGTAGATATATGTGCCATTTAAGCCAACGCTTTGAAATACATCTGGATTTTATGAAGCATTGCATGAACGTACCTATTTTATTTTGAGAAGCTCAGATAATATAAGTATATTATTATGAGTCTACATTGGAGTTATTATAACGATTTATTATGTCTACATTAAAATATGTAACTTGCTAAATGACATTGCCTATTGTAGGCATGATGACTGAAAAAATATTCCGGCCCATCGGTTAGATTATTAAATAATATTGTACACATATTATTTCTTTTATCTGAGAAACAATAAATAACGAAGATACAGCGCATTTAAATTTCGCATGACGTCACGCTTTTGTACGATTTTTACATATCAGTGACGTCACAAGTCCCCACTCTAACTGAGATACTCTGTATCTTTGTGAATTTTCACTTTTTTGATAAACTGAAAAATATGGGTAAGTACATTATTTTTGGATAATCTAACTAACAGACTAATTAGAATAATACTTTTCTGACCCAGTCATCATTTCTATTAAACAAGATGCGGCAAAAATGACGTTATGCATGCAATGATTTTTAGGCAAAACTGTAATAAGTTTGTATTACTGAAACAAAGTTATTGGTTTACACACCACGTAACAATATACGTGGATCCCATAATGATATTCAAGTTAGATACATAAATAAACATACAAATCCTAATATGTACTTACCATAAGTGCGAAAAAATTCGAATGTTGCTTCGCACTTCTACCGCCTTGAGTCTGGGCTGGCCTATCAAACGCTCGTTTGCACAAAGTATAGACTCGAAGTATATCGGCTACGCCTCGAACACCGCCGCGAACGGTTTTCGGAACACTTTTTCCCTATTTCTGAACGAATAAAAAGGATTGAACGAGAGCTCCATGACTTTTGTTACACCGTATCGCCTGTGCACGTCTGTGAGGCAAATTTTCTTAACCCTTTTGTTAGCACTTGTTCTTTGTAAGTGTCATGTTGAATTTTTAATAGGCGTACTTAGTTTGGTAAAGAGGCCGCATAATTTTGGGCATGTGCCGCATATTTTCACGAGGGTTCGTGCTCGGTGATAACTTAAATGAAGACCACGACAAACGGCTAGCTCTTTCTAGAAGCTTACTAACGAAAGCTCGAATTTTTTATCTGAATACGTACTTAATTCCTTCTTAATGAATGTCTTTTGTATAATACAAAAGATAAATTAAGTATGTATTTCGTACGTAAAGATATTTGGAATAAAAATTTTGATTTTTTTCTATTTCTGAAATCTTGTAGTCTTAAACTACAAGATTACAGAAGGAGAAAAAATCATGAGCATTGATAAATGGAACTATAAATGTATGACCGAGAAAGACGTGGGAAGAAAGAAGAAGAAATGTATACATATGTTCTATTTACAGTATATTACGAATAAATGTGCAATAATTATAACATCTATTTTAAAATTATCTTACTGAAAAAAACGTGTATTTAAGAGAAATTATATATTATGAATTTCATTATTTTATCTTAAAAGTGGTAAAGTTAAGTAAGTTATAATAACAAAAAAAAATATGTAAACAATATTCCACATGCACACAAGTTAATGAAATGCCAGGCATGCAAAAGCTTCAGAGAAAAAGCCAATAAAGCCGAAAAATACATACATTTTAGTACTCAAACGCAGGAATTTAGCGTGTACTATCAAAGGGTTACGCCTCTATCATTTTGAGGACAGGACAGTGACCTTGCGATGCTTCCAGACGCAATGCAGATTGTAAGGTAAATAGACATCATTGAGCGTGCGGCTACACGTCTTGTGCGCTATCTTAGGCAAGCAGAATTTGAGCCATTTTAACCCCTCGTACCCCTTGTCAACAAAAGTTCCCTCATATGCTTACTTTAAGCATTGATATGTTTTTTTATAAATTTGCTTATGTTTTTTATTGTTATTATGAAATTTTGTTCGGAACTATTATTTTACCGACTGTTTTATTTCAAATCAAAGTTGCAAAAGCTTACCTAAATTTATAAAAAGTTATTAAGTAAAAAAGATTGCAACCATTACGTAAATGGAAGTCCAGACCCCTCCACCCCATATTTTATCAAAAATAAGCAAATCAAATAGTCCCCCACCCCCCTTTGGTGCTTAAGTAATACTTAAACGGCCCCTAAACAGAATTTTCTTTTTAAAATAGGTAGGTACATACATTTACATATTACCCGTAAGTATAAGTTGCAATACGAGGAGTATATTAAACTAATATAAAACAAAAATTATAAGTATTGAATTGTTTCCGCTGTACCCATATCTTTTTTAACTTTTGTTTTATTTGTAAGCATCGAACTAAAACTATAGATCTGCCTGCACTCTATTTGAAAATCCTAAAGGTATATAAAAACTTAGTTACTTATCTAAAATATGAGCTGAACCAGCGCACACTGGACCCAATGATTACTTTGCAATAGAGACCATAATCCTCCTATCAATTTAAATTAGTTTCAATAAAGATTTCAGGTTATAAATTCAGCGCCTAAGCCGATGTCCACTTAGGTGAGGTGCTCTGAATCAATTACCTGCCGTGATAGGACAATTTGTCGAGGTAATCCCCGGTCGATAGTTAATGATCTCGTCAGGGCCCATGGCTTAATGAAGCCGTTTGAAAATTAGCAGCATGAGTGGCCGATGCTTGTTTTGCTCAAAACGTAGGAGGTATATTTTTTTATTCAATATGTGGCACGGCCACACTAAGAGTTGCCAAATATGCTTGCCGATAATGAAGAAACTACTATTTTAAGCTTTTATTTAGTTTTACCTATCCCGTTGGCTGTGTGTCCGTAATCAAATCTTATCAAGACCTTTTTGTTAAAGCCCAGCCTATTTTTGTTCTTCTTATATAAATAAATTGAATTTAGACTTTTTAGTCAGACTGGTAGATAACTCTCTATATATAAAAGCAATATACAACAAACACGAATCTAAGTAAAAGGTTACAAGTAAAAGAGTTATCAAGCCGTTAATAATAAATGTGGTCGGCTCACCCTCAGTCAAGAACTACTTGAAAGCCTGTTACTAAGAACGGAATTGTGAAATATTAATAGTTCAATAAGACGGCAGATATATGTGATTCGTGAAATTTAAATCATAAAAATTTATTAAACACATAAATACCTGGTTAATGATGAATTTTAATAAATAAAAAAAGGTAAATTAAGCCGGAAAGCCTCCTTGTATATGATAACTTTTTAAAATCCATAAAATTAAGTTATGTCAAAATATCAACTATTAGAAACTTTACCTATTCTTTAATAAATTCTGTTAACTTGTCAACGAACTAAATAAATAAATTATTTAGTTCGTTGACAAGTTAAAATTACGTGTCCTACTGCTAGGTAGAGGTATCCCTCTATTTTCCCCATTTTGTCTCATTCTGTGTGAATTCCTTTAATTCTTTATCAATTTGACTAGCTCATCCCGCCATCGTATGACTTACGATCCTACACGTGGCTACCTAGTTCCACTTCAGCTTGGCGGCCTTCAAAGCTTCAACTGAGATCCTGTTTGGGATCGTAGTTCGGTATTACCTTATTACGGATTTTGTCCATCAATTTAAAATTCCAAAGTGCGCCATATTAATATAGAAAGTAGCAGTCCATTAGTTTTCTTTTCAAAGAAATGAGACTTAATTTACGTAATAATCTTGCGTTATCTTTTGTTTATTTTTTCTGACACTCTGTTTTCTCAGATTAATTTGATTTTTTATTTTCGCCTAAATAAATCTTATACCAAGCTTCATTTAATCTACCTGCAAAAACTTCATTACAGCAAAACATAATGTTTTCCCTGAAAAAAGGTACCGGATTTACTTACAGGCCCAGCATAATCTACTACCAGATTTTGCACTGGCCTAAGTCAACCCACGGGATGGAACAATTTGTGCGCCCTAATCAAATAAGTGTATAGGGAAAATTTAAAATTCCCCGACGAAATTTACATAATGACCCCGCGTTACGGCTCAATCTGGATGAGAAACATTTTATTATTGTACTCGCCTTATGAAAGGACAGGAAATGTCCGTGAATTATGTATTTTTACTAAAACTTTAGTATTTTTGCTTTTACAGGCTTAAATTTATTGACATTTCGTTTCATTGTTAGAAAACTCAAAAACGTTGGTCTTTTTAATTTTCTCTTTCAAATTTGATTATAGCTTAAATTCTTGTTTTTGAGTTTAGACATAGTAGTGTATGATACTGCACATAACTCGGTATAATCACACTTGTGTTTAATACCCCTAATTACGTGAAATTGTCATAAACAACTATTTAAAAACAAGCTTTTATCTAAAAAAAATAACAAAAAAGTCTAAAGCGCTTCTCAAGACGAAACAATTGAGACCAAACTCGGTAGGGTTATGCTGTTTTATCACAGAGAATCCGTGGCCAGTTTCCGGATGTATGTGAAGTTTAAACTCGATCGAATAATGGGAAGTGGGTCTAATTTAGCTTGCAAGATTTGATTACGGACACAGACATTGGGACAGGTGAATCTAAATAAAAGCTTTTCCCTTTTGTACCCACTTTAAGTTTTCTAACAACCCAAAGGTTGGCTGTCAGATAATGCTTTTAGCATTGAGACCACATATTGTGCTATAAAAATTGTATTTTATAATAAAGTTTAAACAAATAAACGGGCAAGTGCAAGTCGGACTCGTACATGAAGGGTTCCGTACCACCGTACAATGTTTTAAAACGTTTCTTGTGTGACGACCCCCTTTGATTTTTAACTTTATCTTATTTTTAGTATTTTTTGTTATAGTGGTCATAATAATACATAATTAGTGAAAATTTCAAGTATCTAGTTAATGCCATTATAAAGATCGAGTTAAAAACGGTGAAAAAAACACGTTTTTTGTATGGCGACTCCCTTTAATTTTTATTTTTTTTATATTTAGTATTTGTTGTTATAGCGGCCATAGTAATACATAATCGGTGAAAATTTCAAGTGTCTAGCTATTACGGTTCAAGAGATAGAGCCCTGTGACAGACAGACAGACAGACAGACAGACGGACAGACAGCGGAGTCTCAGTAATAGGGTCCCGTTTGCACCCTTTGGGTACGAAACCCTAATAAAAAATAGCTTGTAGAGAACTGCGAGTAGTGGCTAATAAGGCGAAAACGTTGTGATTCAACAAAAAAACGATAATGGATTGATTGGAAATCGCTTTCCACCGCACACCGACTACAATAACGAAAATTGAGAATCATTTGATGTCGACCGCATAACGAGACCGTGAAGCTTGAATGATTTCGCATTACATGTGGTTATCAAATTCAATATAATTTTCTACTATTTATATTAATTAAAAAATATATTCTTCTCATAATGTCACAATATGCATTTTTAAATGGGAACAAATTTTTTGAGCTGTTATTTAAATATTCGAGATGTTATTTATTTATTTAATACTCTTTATTGTTCTGAAGTAAAACATACTTTTAACAAATGGCGGACTTAATGCTAAGAGCATTTTCTCCCAGTCAACCATAAGGATAAACAAAAAAGTAATTTGTTCGACGCAAAAAGCAAAATTAATCAATTATGACTACCGATTTAATAAATAATAAGTTATTATGATCAGTTGGAAAATATATTGAGCAGTTATTTAATTTAATGGCGGTTGATTAATTATTGCGACAATAAAACATGAACAGTAATAAAAAATCAATCAGTCAGTTATTTTATCATATTACTAGTTCTATTCAATTTACTAGGTTAGGGAAAACCTATAGGTTAGGTTAGGTTAGAACTGCGACCAACACACGCTACGCATGCTAGGTCGGTTTTATCCATTTTACTAGGTTAGAAAAAACCTATAGAACAGCTCGTCCAATTTTTTTTACCGCCCATTAAATTATTTTCCTGCTCAATTATATATTCACTGATCCAGTTCATTATTTTTTATTACTCATTTTTGTTTACTTAACTGCTTAGTTTTAACTGCTGAACTAGTTATTAAACATACCATTTTTAATTTTTAACCTACCAAACTGCTATTTACAACTGCTTGTCTAAATCAGTGCTTTTTTAAATTCTACCCGTGTGGTTCCGGGTTAGAATAGGACCACTCCATCTCTTTCTGTGGATGTCGCAAGAGGCGACTAAAGGACTAGGTAAGCACAAACATCTCGTGCTACAATAATAATTGCATTCCTAAGGAGGGTTAGCGTCGGGCGGCGGCTGGTTGTAAAACTTTTCGCAAAAATACATTCTCAAAGAGGGTTGACGTCAGGCAGGCGACCGGTCGTTAAAGTATAGCTAAATCATTTAAAGTGGTCCGGCTATTTCTTCTCCATTTTGCAAGGTCTTTGGCATCCTTGGGTGACCATTGATATATATGCATGTCATATTTGGAGAAGAAAAAGCGGGAAAGCGCACCCTGGGCTCCGAAGCAACACAGCTGAGGATGCAACCGGAAATGCGCTAAGACGCAGAAGAAGATGCATTTTTAAATTCATAATATTATATCATCGCATATTTAGTAATGGGGTGGGGTTTCTCAAACAACAATCGATGCGATTGTGGAGCTGTTCAAACCATGGCCCACCTAATATCATGCCCCAGCTGCCCAACCCCTTTAGAACAGATGACCTTAATTCGGCTAATAACAGAGGAGTAAGTGTGGCCTCACATTGCTCCACACTCAATAATAATATCAGCCATTCCGACTCGCTAAGAAGAAGAAAAAGATTGGTAATTTAACAATTTAGACACAAAAATTGATTCTAAATTTTTTTGGTAATTAACAAACCCCACCCCTGCTACGGAGTAATTAAAAGGCTTTTCGTTAAGTTTGCATCAGCTCAGAGTTGGAAGTTTTCGCCGCAGCAAACTTGCCATCATGTTCGTGTTTAAATAATTCTGCCGGCCACTTAAGCAAATTTGCTCCACAGGCTTTCAACTTCATTAGTTATTTACATACAATGAAAAGAACCCAAGGTACTAAAAAGATACCTATTTACAAATATTTTTTGTTTCTCAAAACACTTTTGAGTCTATTTAAATATGATGTGCTATAATAGGAAACACAATATAGAAGTTTTAGAAAACTAAAACCCAACTACGGGAAAATGCTTACTCTAAAAGTACGTTTATCCAGTTAATGCAAGCAAAGTAATAAAATGTGCTTTGAGCCTTTTCATTTGTTAACAAACATGGTATGATTCTATTTTAATTATGACTTCTTTATTTTATGGTCTATAAAGGTCGCCATATAGCCTTTAACCAGCGGCCCCAAATTAAGATGCTTCTAACGATATCTCATTTGTTGATATTCCATGGATATCATGGGAGATAGGGGAAAACAGATAATAATATTAAATAAATAAATATATAAAGACAATTCACAATAATTGAGCTAGCCCCAAAGTAAGTTTTTTAAACTTGTGTTATGGGATACTAACTCAACGATACTATATTTTATAATAAATACACCCGCCACCCAGGACAATTTGAAAAAGGCCATTTTCCAACTTGCCCTGGCTAGGGATCGAACCCAGAACCTCCGGATTGGCGGACTAGCGTGTTGACCATAGAATATACGTTGATATGTTTTGATTGGCTGTTATGATTTGGCAAGATAACAATCTTGCCAAAATTGCATACATATTATGTAATATATGTCTGTTAGGATTGTAGCAAGTGGATGTCCATAGTCTATGCCTACTCATGAGGGAAACAGGCGTGATAGTATGTTTTATATATTAACATTTCTTCTACACCGTATGCGGTGTCTGGTTCTCACAAATACATCTTCTTCGTCTAAGCGCGTTCCCGGTTCCATCTTCAGCTGTGCTGCTTCGGAGACCGGGGTGCGCTTTCCCGCTTTTTCTTCTCCAAATATATCATGCATGTCAATGGTCACCCAAGGATGCCAAAGACCTTGCAAAATAAAGAAGAAATAGCGGGAACAGTTTTAATGATTTGGTTACAGTTTTACGACCGGCCGCCTGCCCGACGTGAACTCTCCTTGGTAATGCAATTGTTGCACGAGATGTTTGTGCTTAGTCCTTTAGTCACCTCTTACGACCTATTCTAACCCGGAACCTCACAGGTGAAATACATGTATCGCACAAATACATGTATACACCTTTTGTATATCACCTGTATATATACCTTTTCCTCTTTTTCCTGATTTCATCTGATCATATTGACTCTGCACATTATTTGTACGGGTATTCCATAAAAATAATGTGCAGAGCTCCTCCGTAACATTTCGATCTTTGCTTGTTTTCATTAAATATTTTCTTCAAACAATCCCTCCGAGCTTTCGTGCAAATCTGCACTTACCTGTAACAAAAAAAGGCGAATAAGTCTTTTGTAGTGTTAGAAGTTATAAATATTTACGTACAATTATTAAAGAAGAATCAAAATGCACAGAAGATATTAAAAAGAGAATTGCTATTGCCAAAAATACATTTAAGAGTAAAAAAATACATGTTTTGTTCCAGCATTAAAGAAAGTTCACGTAAAAGAATTATCAAAACATTTCTATGGAATACTGCTTTGTGCGGGTGTGAACCATGGACGATGACCAAAAATGATAGAGATAGAAGCGTTGGAAATGTGGTGCTGGAGAAGAATGTAAAATATAAGTTGCACAGAAAAAGAAACAAATGAAATGGTATTAGAGAACGTGGGAGCGAAAAGGCAAATATTATAAATCATAGAAAATAAAACAGAGAAAATGCGTGCTTTAAAATAAAAATTTAAGCTAAGTTAGAGGGGAAAGCCGCATGGTTCCCTGCAGAGTAGAATAGGACCACTCCAAGTCTTTCCAAAAAATCAAAGATGGCGCTTGTTTGTTCACAGAAAATGAACGCTTATACCGCCATCCTTCCGAAATCAAGCGGCACTACTATGAAACTACCCTCTTTCAAAGTAGTAGTTCCATCTAGCTACAAAATTTATTTTAGACTCAAAATCAGATTACGAGTCAAAGTATTCAAATACAATTCAAACTAAAGGTTGGCAGTCCTCTTGTATTTGGTTGTCCATAATACGTCGTAGCTTTTTCTTTATTCGTATATGAAGGGTTCCGTACTTCCGTACAATGTTTTAAAACGCGGAAAACAACACGTTTCGTGTATGACGTCGTTATCGACGACTCCCTTTCATATTTAACTTTATCTTATTTTTATTTGTTGTTATAGCGGCCACAGTAATACATAATCGGTGAAAATTTTAAGTGTCTTGCTATTACTGCTCAAGAGGTAGAGCCCTGTGATAGACGGACGGACAGCGGAGACGGAGTCTCAGTAATAGGGTCCCGTTGGCACCCTTTGGGTACGGAAATCTAAAAATATGAGCCCCAAAAGTTTTAAGTGCTAAATAAAGTTAAAAAGTTAATGAAACCAAACACGTTTATCTATTTTAAAAGTAAATAAATGCCCCTTACAAGCTTATTACGATCACATATTTTGTAAATTTTTGATGTTAAATCAATAGATCAATATTGGAACTATAGCCAGAAAAGTTTTACAACCAGCCACCGCCCAACGTTAACCCTATTTAGGAATGCAATTGTAGCATTGTTGTAGCACCCTTAGTCGCCTCTTACGACCTCCACAGGAAGAGATGGAGTAGTCCTATTCGGACATACAATTTAAAAATAACTGTGCATGTAGTGTACGCACTATGAGATGCTTGCAACTAGTTCTATGACTTAAACTGCCCACTTAGATACAAAAGAGACGGAAGCGGGCGTCCCACAAACTTTCCGCAAACACGCGAAGAGTATAATTGTTTTCGTCCGCCGCCGCTGAGAAAACGCAGCTAAAACGCCGGTGGAACGCTGCTAGAGAGCGCTCCACTTTCCTAGGCCTTTTGTTTGAAGCAGTCTAATTTTTAATTGAATGCTGAAGTGGAAGTTGTTTGGTAGCCTTTCATATTGTGAGGTGAACTACTTATTGATTTTTAAAATATAGGTATATGAGAATGAAAAAATAAAACAAATGGTGCATCTTTTTTCCTAGATTAGTGTATTGTGACATCCATACTTCAAAAATAGTCCACTTGGTGCTTAAAAATGTATGTGTATGTCTTTTAAACTTAACTCAATAAACTGTCTCATGGGCATTTCGTCATAAAAAACATTTATCCGAGCGAAGACAAGGCCACTAGTTCAAAAAGTAATTAACAGGTTGACTAGTTACATCATGTTTATTTAATTATTGCGAACAATTTTCACTTTGGTTTTGACTAAATAACGGAGCCTTTATTCAGACATTCAGTATTTTATATGCTTAAATCTACATAAACACTATCATTGTATTGTACAGGTAATTGTTGGTACCATATCCAAAGGCGCACTGAAGAACTGTGACACAGGCCAAGCCTTCATCAGTCTCCAGTCTCCTTAAATCGATGCTAGTGAACCATAAAATGTAAAACATTGCAATGAATTTTTGGAGGAATAAATGATTTTTTACTTTTACTTTTTTTATTGTTTTCTCTGTCTGTATGCAATAGGTTACCAAAGGCCTCCTCTAATTGCCTCTATTCCTCTCTATCCTTAGCCACCCTGATCTATGTGCTGCTGTCTACAGCATTTATGTCGACAACCCACCTTCGAAATGGCCTGCCTCGTTTTCTTTTATAAATGTGAACCAGTTCATTATAAATTAAGACTACTTTTCCTTTCTTATGATTGTATGTCCTGACAGTTGATCTTTTCACGAATTTGGTATTGTTCATACATACATACATATTATCACGTCTTTATCCCTAATGGGGCAGACAGAGCATTTTGGGTCTTGCGGTTCTAAGAAGCCAGAGCCTAGGGCCGCAAGACTTTAAGGCCACTTTTAGCGTAATGGTGGCCAAGAAGGTGGAAAAAGGAAAGGTGGAATGGCTCATGTGGAATACATGATTTAATAGTTAGTCTGTGGATTTGGCGCTGTGAAAGAAAGATGAAAAAAATCAAAGAGTAAAAGATACGTTAGTAAAATTAATGATTCGATGTTACCAATTAAAATAAATTAGTTTCGGTTGGCTGAATTCAGAACCATGCGAGCGAGATATTTTGGTAAAATTAAGCTTTTTATTGTAATTATTAAATAACGAATACTAATTGAATGAACAAGTGAAGCGAATTGAGTTCTCTGAGTCTACTTATGAGCATGATATTTGCAATAAAAGAATTAAAACACGAGATTAAGAATTACTACATACTGTAGGTATGTGTATAAAACAGTGGGTGGTCTCAAGTCAAGTGCACTCGATCGTGAGTGTACTCAGGGTTCAGTTCAGACTTTAAGCGCCTTCAATGTGCTACCTACCATCTACCTACTATCTATTATATAAGTACTTGTAGAAAAATACAAATGTACCTAATAAATTAATGGTGCATCCACACAACAGTATTTTATTTTTTTATTTAGCAGTGTTGGGAGCACCAATACAATATTTGTTGTCTAACTTTCATTAACAAATTGTAACAAAAGTTATAAATTGTTATTGATGTTAAAAACTCTATGTGACAAAATGTTTTACAACTAATTATAACATGATATAACAAATTATAACTTTTGTTAAATGACATCATCCAAGCGGCAGCGGCGTGGCGTTAGCAGATGGACGGAGGTAGGTTTCTCGCAAAATATTATACGATTTTATACAACGAGATGAGCCCGTGTGGGAGCGTTTATAACATATTACATTCTGTAACATGTTGTAGCAAAATGTTACATGTTATACTATTTTCTCGTGTTACACATTATTTTATAACGTTATATAACTGCTATGTAGATTGTGGATGCACCTTAAGGAGGTATTCACATTTTTATTTATTACAAAAAACTAGCTATTGTATAAACATTTCGGAAAAAAGGAAAAAAGACAGTAAGTAAAAAACATGATGAGGACATGAAACAACAAATAAAAATTTGTAGGCAGCCATCTTGGGTCCAAAATTTTATTGCTATTTCGAGTTCCGCCGGGAGCTTTGCAACCACATACAAGACTAATCAGACCTCTAAGAGGTCACAGGTTATGAACAAATTTAGTTTAAATTATAAAATGCAGACGCTACCTTGGATTAAAAAAAAATTGGATGCTCTATTCTGCAACCCTAAAAATAATCGGATTCTAAATTTCAGACAAATCGCATGCAGTTTACGACTTGCAGTCATCTTGGATTTATAAAAAAAAAAAGTCGCTCGCTAAGTTCGCATCCTCGCGGGTGATCTTAGTGTTATTGCAGTAAAATTAATTTTTATCCTTTTTTCCCTTTAAACAATTTTAAAAAATCAAATATAAAAATATTGTGAATCTAAAAAAACGTCAATATCTACTTTTTAGGGTTCCGTACCCAAATAGTGCCAATGGGACCCTTTCACTGAGACTTTGTTATCTGTCCGTCTGTCACAATAAAGGGCTCTATCTATTGTACCGTAATAGCGAGACACTTGAATTTATATTATTGAATATGTATTACTGTGGCTGCTTTAATAACAAATACTAAAAATAAAATAAAGTTTAAAATTAAACGGGTTGTAATACAAGAAACGTGTTTTTCCAGCATTTTAAATCATTGTACGGAGGTACGGAATCCTTCATGTACGATTGCGTCTCGCACTTGCCCGGTTTATTATATTTTGCACAACCTTGTCCTGTGAGTCAATGTTCATTTAATGAAATTACCCTTCATATAACTTTCTCTTGAAAAAGTAACTTATCTTTCTTCATTGAAAGCAAAAACCAAGACTGTAGTCCCACTCGAGATAGACGAAAGTAATAAATTTCAGAGAACACTTTCTTAAAATTACGTCGCAAAGTGACTGCTGCAGGTCAACGCCCTGGCAAAGCTGACGTCCTCAAAATTTATTTCTCAGAGTACTTACCGTGTCACAGACTTTTCTATGAGTATTGGCAAACTCTTTTGACAATTTTAAAACCTCCTAAACATTATAAATAAATAATAAAATTAATTTATTTCAGATTACTAATAACCCATATTTAAAAAAATTCATGCCTACCATGTATATAACAAGTTTAATAGTTACTTAAGTTATAAGTAGATGTGAAATAACTTATTAAGTTACAGCAAACGTAACTTAAGCATTAAATGTAGTATCAAATTGTCGTAAAATTACCACCCTGGCTCGGCCGTTGATGCTTAGAATCTCTTCTTGTCGGCAGATTAGCAGTGGTAGTCCATCGGCTTTAAATCCTTACAATTAAGTAACAATACAAAATATATAGAAGTTGTTTAAAAGGCTCTTTTATATTTTTATTCCCCGGCGAAAAAGAGGGGTGTTATAAGTTTGACGTGTCTGTGTATTTGTGTGTAGCTCCTAAACGAGTAGACGGATTTCAATGCGATTTTTTTTAATCGAACGGCTAGTCTGTTGAGATGGTTCTTAGCTATGTGTGATGAAAACCAGTCCAGCAGTTCAAAAGTTATTGGAGGTGAACGCTTGAAAGTTGGGGGTTTTTAATTTGCTGGGCAAATAAAAATTCTGGGAATGGAAATGTTTCAAAGGTATGAAAATCGTTTTTTTTTTTTTAATTTAAACTTGTTACCTTGTGTTCTGTTACGTATCATGGTTATGGCCGTTAAATCAATATTGTCCTTTGTAGTCCATCAAAACCATACAAACATGAACTTATTGACAGGTATTATTATACTTAACAAATAGGCCTACGTATGACCATTAATTCAATTCAGTGTGGCAGTTGGCAAATACAATTATAATTAATAAAGTTCTACAATAAATCAACACTGAACCAACACAAGTGCCCCTGCTATGCTAATAAGTTAGTAACTCTTAGATACAATCTTGAATAATTTATCTACGTTATAAATGTGTTTGATTTTGAAAATTACATATGATATCAATGCTGATGTGGACTAAAAAAATCTTTTTGGATCATCAGGTAGATTATTAATAATATTGAAAACGATTTTTTTTTAATGATTAGCAAATAATGACGAAGACATTTCGCATTTCAATTTCAAATGACGTCACGATCTTCTCTTAATTATTTTCCGACTATATTCCCGGTTGCATCATCTGCAGTAACCCTTCAGAGCCCGAGGTCCGCTATTTGCCGAGGTTACAGGTAAAGCTGTCTTGTGTTATCAATTTGAATACTTACTTTATCTCTTTCTCTCATCTTAGCGTATTTCCAGTTACATCCTCAGCTGTAATGCTGCGAAGCCGCTTTTCGGCTTTTTCTTCTCCACTTCGCACGGTCTTGAGCATTAGCATCATTTGTTGTAAGACCATTAGCATCAATATCCAGTGAAGCCAGTATTTCATGGGTCTACAACGTTTCCTGAGGCCCGTAGGAGGCGGCATAATTAAATATTTGTTTCCCACGTAACTTGCCGGTTATGGTTACGATAGATATCTGACGTTAAAATAGGTTAAGGTTTATGCCACTGGGCCTCCGATCGAGCGTATCAATGTGACCTTTAGATCTACCTCCTTATATATAAAGTTCTTTTTATATAATTAATGGCAATCACTTCTTTATAAACGAAAGAAGAATTTTAAAAAAATATAATCTGTATTCAAAATAGACTTGGGATATTTTGAAAACACTTGCCTTCAACAAATTCAAGGAAGATTAGGTGGAATACGGGTATTCCACCTAATATTACATTATATTCTGACACTGTGAAAGACAAAAAATCTGCGAGTACTTAATAACTTCTTCTCATCTGTTGGTACTCAACTCACGGATAAAATTCCTCCTAGGTTTCATAATATCAAAGTTATGATATTTTTTAAAATAAAAAATATATATTTAATATTTTTTAAATTTCTACCTGATGATCCAAAATACACTTTTTAGTCCACATCCGTATTGATTTTATATTATGTAATTTTCAAAATCAAACACATTTATGACGTAGATTAATTATTCAAGATTGTATTCTTAGTAACTAGGTACTTAGATAAACACAAAATTTAATCATACTGAGTTGATGTGATCAATCAGATTAAGAGGCGAAGACTTAGATGAAAATTTCACATCAGTTTAATTCAGGTCCGACAGAAACTATTCAGTACAAAATACAAGTAGTAAATCGATAGCGAATATCGTATTACTAGATGAGCACTAATATTTAGAAAATTTAAATGTTATTATATAAATAAAGTTTTTGTTTATGTCTGTTTCTTTATTCTTTCCATGCTGTTACAAACAGATCGTAAATGCCGATCGAGATAATGGGCGACAATTTAGGCGATGCGGCTAGAACGCGCGGCCTTGCGACCCTGTGCTCTGTCTGCACCGTAGCGATTAGGAACGTGATAGTATAGTATGCAAACAAAAAAACACAGCCGTAGCAAACTTTGCTTGAAGCCATTCAGGATACTATTGAGATCCCTGTAATTTTACTGTGGAAGAAGCTAGACGCCTTTATTTTCAGTAATAATAACGTTGTTTACTTAACTAGGTATATTCACAAAATATCATTTGAAGACCGACAAAGAAAAGGAGATTGACAGTAGGATCCAGTTTGGCTGGGCAGCGTTTTTTTGTAGTAAGCTCGACATTCTAAATGGCAAAAGTATACCAATATACCTGAAAAGACGCTTGTTTGAGCAGTATGTTCTGCATTCTGCCCGTGATGACATATGGCGCTGCGTGTGCGTAAAATTGCAGAATAGAGACATCGGCTTGGCCGGTTGAAAAGTTGGGAAACCACCTAAGCGCTAGGCCGATGACATCCACAAATATTGGGCGGACTGGAGATGGGATGCGGACTGCAGAAAACCGGGTCAAATAGAAACACCATGAAGAACAATGGGTAAATAAAGGCTGAAGAAGAAAAAGAAGATTCACAAATTCTTTACAGTTACAGTTTGCAAACAATTTCCAGTGAAACCTTTATATTTTGTCCCTGGCTCACTCACTCACGATTACTAAAATTCTAAAGTACTTCTAGCTGAATTAGAAGCGTCGACACAGTGCGTCGATGTTGGTATTTAAGTATTTTGCTATAAAATAAGGGAAAATGATAAATCTTGGACTTGTTGATGATCTCCGTGGCGTAATGGTTAACTATCCGCTAATCTAGATTGATCGATAATTACGTACAAAAACACATACTATCCCTTCAAAAACAACATGTGATAAGGAATGACAGTCTCGAAAAAGGGTCAGTCCATTCCACCGTAAAAAGGCAATCCACATGACAATCTTAGTTAGAAAAAAAATAGTTTTATACCGTACATGCACAGTACGAGTATGTACATAAAATCAAATAGAGTCAATATAACTGCCATCATTACTCGAAATAGGTACATACTCTTTAGCTATGTAACTATAAGTATACATGACAATATACAGGATCGAAGCCACATCTAATAACCCTATATCTAGATCATGGGACACAAAGCGCTTCAATGTTCCGTGCCAACAAATGAAATTTTCGATCGAGACGGATGGTTGTACGAGTACATAACTGTTTTATACGCTGTGACAACAATGCAGCTTTTGGAAGAAGAGTGAGAGAGAGACAAGCATATTAAGCAGGTACCTAAGTAAAATTGATTGTAAATAGTTTGGTTTGTAGAAAGGAGCTGTCGTTTTGGTTTTTAATCCCCGACAAAACAGAGGGGTATTATTAATTTTGACGTTAATGTCTGTCTGTGGGTCTGTCTATTGAACGGATGGACCGATTTTGATGCGGTTTTTTTACGTAAAAGTTCGTACGTAGTTCTTAGCTATGTTTTATAAAAATCGGTTCAGCCGTTTAGAAGTTATTGGGGGTTAACGGTTGAAAGTCAGGGCTTTCTCTAGCAAATAATAGATGGCGCTACGGATATCAAGTCGTATCGGTAGTTCCGCTACTCATCACTAAATGGCCTTCGTGACATTCGGGTTTTTTTTTAAATTTTCCTAGTAAATAAGTTTGTTAGTTTAACAGAATACGTAAAAGAATACCATCTGTAATAATACAAACTTAATAATTTCATAATAACACTAGCCGACTACCATATTGAAAACTTTTACTTTTTTTAAATAAACCTTTTTATAACGAATAGCGTGTGTCGGCCTGATGAAATTTGCATTCATTAGTGGAGTGGCCCGGCGACGTCCGTGAACAAAATGTCAACCAGTTTTTCTTTTAAAATTCTCATAATATTAATGTGCTAGCTTTTTCCACCAAAAGGCTTTTAGAACAGTACATACTTTAAAAAAAATGTTGACGTCAGATGGATGTCTATGAAGCTAATTTATCAATCTTTAACTGACGACCTACATATACGTCTCACAGAAATCTATATTTTATTTTTTCAAAACACGTTCAGCCTGAGAAGGCGTTTCCATCAATACGCAAAATATGTCAAAATTTGTGACCCGTAAATGCACCAAAAAGAAGGTGTGCCAGTTTTTTTTCTTTCCAAAATAGAGTTTAAATTTTCTTGTATTCCAAATATTGTTTGTTCAATGAAGTACTTAATGATATTTCAAGTTAATTTGTTGTTTATCTTAGTATTCAAGAAAATATGAGACGTGTGTCCAATTTTTGTAAGTTTCAAATTGCGGTTTTTAGAAATATATCAAACAAATTTGTAAATGAACTGCGATGGTTTCAGAACCTTTATTACTTACTAATAATATGGGATGGTGTGCGTGCCCTAAATCAGCTGGGCAGGCACAACAAGCTGGTGCTGGTCTGGGTGCCAGGTCATGTTGGCATCGAGGGAAACGAGAAAGCTGATGAGCTGGCAAGGGAAGGGTCATGTAACACGCCTATAGGCCCCATACCCTTCTTAGGCTTATCATATGGAATGTTTACTAATGCCACAAACGCCTATGTCAGGATAAACACAAGGCTGAATGGAGGGATATAAGTAGACACACTCACTCTAAAGAGACACTCGGCGAGGATTTTGCCAAGTGGTACAAACGGTTAAATAAATTTAACAGAAAACAGGCAAGAACTCTATTGGAAGCATTGACTGGTCACTACCACAATCGCAGTCATCTCTTTAAAATGAGACTTGTTGATAGCTCAAAATGTCGGGCATGTGAGGATTCAGAGGAGACAATGAGACACATCATGTGTAGCTGCGACTCGATGGCTGGTAAGCGCATGGACCTCTTCGGATCAGCATATCCTGAGCTAGAGGACTAAGGCACTACGCACCAGGTGATATTCTGAAGCTTATGCAGTCCTTCTTTCGAAATCCCGAAGCGGGTGAGTGAGGCAAGGGGGTAAGTACATATAACCCAAAGGTTCGCCGTGTTTCCCATTGTGGACCCTAATGCAAGATAAGATAAGATACTTATAATCCAAAACAGTACATACCTATTTTAAATTTGAAAACAGTAAAAATCTGCGGCACTTATTTGTTTTTATGCCGTGATATAAGTATTTTTTACGTCTCTCAGATGGCAAAATGCAACGAAATTTATATAATTTTTCTATTTTATTCAAATGAGCTTACGTTACATATGTAATTTTTTTTATCTCTTAATGTAGGTACTTACTTAAATATTTACATGTCACTGTTTCATTTTTGCAATTATTTAATCCCTATTGCCACAGACCTACCACTACTAGACTTGCAACGATATTGCTAGAAAGATACTACCAAATACAGTGCAACGTGAGTGTGAAAGAAACGCTGATATGTTTTTAGGGTTCCGTAGCCGAAGGGTGCACCCTTCCCGGGACCCTATTACTGAGACTCCGCTGTCTGTTCGTCTGTCTGTCTGTCCGTCAGTCACAGGGCTCTATCTCTTGAACCGTAATAGACTTGAAATTTTCACCGATAATGTATTACTATGGCGGATATAACAACAAATACTAAAAATAAAAAATAGTTAAAAATTAAAGGGGGTCGTCATACAAGAAACGGGTTTTTTTCAGCGTTTTTAACTTGATCTTCATAATGGCATTAACTAGATACTTGAAATTTTCACCAATTATGTATTACTATGACCACAATAACAACAAATACTAAAAATAAAATAAAGTTAAAAATTAAAGGGGATCGTCATACAAGAAACGTGTTTCTTCAGCGTTTTAAAACATTGTACGGTGGTACGGTACCCTTTATGTACGAGTCCGACTCGCACTTGACGGTTTATTTTGTCTCTATCGGCGTGGCTGCTATAAGCTGGCCTACTGTCAAAATCTGGGCCAAACAAACCACAAAACGATCGAAGAAAGTTATTAATTTTAGGGATTTTATCATTTAAAATGTGATTTAGGGTTTTATTTGAGCTTATTATATATTATAAGTTAGTAACGATAGTGTGTTCTGTGACGTGTGCAAAATATGGGTGGAGACAACAATCAAAGATAGAAAGAGATGCACTAAAGTGGCCACGCACATGCGGGTCTAGTAGTGGTAGGTCTGTGCCTAATGCTATAAACAATATAAATATGTAACCATATTTTTAAATAAGTTTTTCAATTTAACATCAAAATCTACTCGTATATATACACAACAAGTAAACTAGATGCATTTGCTCCTCCATAATCAAGTTTACAAGTTGGCCGTCCAAGATGTCGCCGTGCCCGACAATATTCAGACTGTGTCCCTTCAGAATATCTCAAAATGGCGGCCCGGATTAACATATAATTTACTAAAGATACCCGTTGAGTTTCAAGTCTTAGAATTGATTGTGTTTGAGGTTATAGATGCCATTAGCATTGCAGATTACTTTCAGAATTAGAATTGTAATAGTGTTTAGTTAAACGATATATGTAATTGTAACAGTTAAATTGGATGTATTCATTTGTATCAGTAACATTTTATGAATTAAATTGTTTATTCTTGTTAGGTCAAATAAATTACTCAGGAGACTACCGTCATGTACTTTAATAGGTATATAAAGAAAAACATAGTTTTAAATTGACTCTGTCGTCAATAAAAACTGTTTAAAGCTACGTTATGTTTTTAAACGTATTTTAAAAACTTTTCGATCGAATAAAAAAAAAATATTCACAGTGCTACGTACTATTTAAAAAATTGAACTTATTTTTTACATTGGTGAAATAAATACCTTCTTTATATTTATTTTTACATTACCCTGCTCAAAAAACGTTGTTTGACAGTACTTTATCATTCAAAGGTTTCACCTTACGTAAGTTCACATAAATACAAAAAGGTATAAGAAAGTAGCTTTTGCTAACTGAATTACAATGTACACTGATCTTCTTTCTAAAGCTTATCTGTTAAAGTTCTCTATTGTAGCTGACATATGTATTGTGTAGTTATTTTCCATGCTCTATATAAAGGTCAACTATTCATTAAAAATAACAAATTTATTTTAGTTAAAAAATGCTTTGTGTCTATCGATTTCTTTCAAACATAATATATTTGTTTCTTTCAATTTCAAAATGTTTTTAGAAATAAGTAGGTAGCCCTTTTACACTTTGTTTATTTCAAGTGTACATGAATAAATAAAATCAATTAAGGCCGTCAGTTCAGAGCCAAGAATACTTAAATATTATTTAATAAAATTTAAAATATATTTTGCGGGCTCTGAACCCATCTAGCCTTAAACTGAAATAAAAATATTTTTAACAAATTTTCGTTTGTTTTTATGAATATGAGAGAATACTGTTTGATTTACCACTTAAACCTTAGTCTAAGTTGTTGAATAAGTGAACTTGAACAAAGTAAATAGAAAATTTAATTTGTTTTTGTTTTTTATCCCTCGTTTTCCTTTAATAATACTCTAGGTACCTAATTTCAAAAAAAGCAAAAACAAATCTCTTAAATTGGGTAGACCACGGCCAACTGGATGATAATAATAAGAAATGTGTTAATTTTAAAATATGTCATACATATATTTTTTTAAAGCATTACAATGCTCGGAAATTTATTTTTACGCATGCTTCATATGCGAGACTACGATGAGAAAATTCCTCGGGGTAATTCGAAGTCACGATAGCACAATTGGTAGTGCACTCACGGCGTTAACGTGAGGGTCGTGGGTTCGAATCCCACTCGTGGCGGATTTTTTCATAACATATTTTCAATTTGGATATTTCACAAATAGTTTATGGATAGTGTGCATTATAGGCCCTATTTTATCCCTTAGGTACCTCTTTAAAAAAACATTCTGGTAATTCGATCAATGCTGGGTGTTGTAGCCTAATTTCGATAATCGAATTTAATAGGTACTTTATATTGTATAGTCAAGTGCCTCGATCATATATCAAGTTTTTATTTTATGGGACCTACTCATTTCTTACAACAACGTTAAGGTTTTTTAATCATTATTGACCGACCGAGCGAAGTGTTTCAGTTTCAAGATCGGCCAAAAATGCTTTTTAAAGTCTAAAAGAGTGAAGACTTTACCTTCTCCAATCTACCTTTTTCGTCGGGTGCAAATAGAAATCATGAAATAATTCAGCACTTTCTCTTCGTATTATGAAATGTACTTAATTGCTGGAGTTCATTTCATTTGAAACTCCCGAGTATTCGCAATGGTTTTGTTGGAAGCGTGTTAATTATTCGTTAGACGGTGAGGCGTTATTAGCGAATCATTTAGAAACCGATTTCCACATTCTGATAATTGGTAGCTCATGGGCTTGAACGTTTGCTTTACTAATTATTGTACTATCTCGATATAGGTAATAGGTAAAGTGTTTTATTTTGCGTAAAAGTATAAGATCCACTAGATTAAAACAATATAAAAATATATGATATTCTTCAGGGTATATGCTATCGAAATAGTGTCCTCAATACGATAGAAAAAAATCACGAAATACCTCTAATTTTTTGTTTTCCACGAGAGAACTGTAATAAAATGTATGGGAACACTATACTAAGGTATGTACTAACGAAGTATAGTATGTATTTTTTTTTTAAAATAAAATGAAGATAGATATTTACTGAAAATAGCAAAAATATCATTTCGAGCATAAAAACACGCTCAGACACGCGCATTGCCCGTGTGTCCATTGTACCAGCCGAGGCCTGATGCTATACGGACGTCTCGCTCTCCCTTACCGTAATCAATGTGTTTGTCGATTTTTAGGTCATGTAAGCCTCTTAATAGAGTGATGTGTGATTTTCTCTTGTATGAAAACATTATTTTGTGAAACTAATTTCGTTATTTCAGTAATTGATCAAAGTTTAGTTCGTTAATTAAAATTTCGGAACGTTAAGCTAATATTTCTTAAAATTCTAAATAGTGAGAAGTATAATGTAATGAAGAAATATGCATGCTTTAAATGCGTAAGCCATATGTGATGAGGAAGTTAGCCAGGGTGTTTCTAAGTCACAGTAGTATAATTGTGACGTTCCACGGGCAAAGGTACCTTATGGACGCTGGCACTTACGACATTGTGTTTATTTAAGCTAATTATAGGAATTATTATTCTAAACGTTTTAAGTGCCAGCGTCTACCAGGTACCTTTAACTGTGGAACATCACCTCGCAGGACAGATGTGAGGAGCGTGAGTTCGAGTTTTACTCGTGGCGAAATTTTTCATCACATTTTTGAAGTGAAAACTTCTTTAGCGGCATTGTGCACTTTTTTTGTAATGGGTAAAAAATGTTAAACTCGCGTCAAGACACGTGTCCTGATCGAAAATTCGTAAGACGGATGGAGAGTAGACAGCCGGCTACCCATGCAATGAATATTTGACGTAGCGCCATCTAGTTATTCCTTTCAACATTAAATATAACATTACAAGCATTGAAAGTTATTACAACGCCATCTATGAACGAGTAGCAAAACTATTTAAAAAAAATGGGTAAAAAAGTTAAACTCGCGGCAAATGTTAAACATAAATGATAGTACTTTTATACTGATAATTAAAGCAATTCGTGCAAAATTATTCCCTAACCATTCCAAAATATCAAAAATGCACAACGTTAATATTCAAGTTTTCACTTCTGCCGGCACTCCCGGAGTGCAACCCGTCGTTTTTTTTTTAATTTAGATATTTCCAAAAGATTTTGGATTCAGCCAATCAAAAAATAAATGATATCTCACCGAATTTTCTTTAGTTTTTCCAATGCTTTGTTTGAAGCCACTAACGCTGAGAGTTGTAACGGTCTTGAACTTAATTGTTTTATCGTTAACAAACATCAACAATCTTGATCGATCTAATTTTTTTGTTATATATTGTATTAGTTAAATAAGTACTTAACTTTTTCTACGGAGTTGATAGTGTTGTAAAGTTTCACTTGTTATCTACATTTATTCTTTCGAACTTCTAAGAAACAGTTGCCCTCGGGCAATTTGGAAAAAAACATGATAACGTTAGAATTAGTTGTACATAGAGTTTCATTTCTTTTATAGTATTATTATAAGATAGGTATAAAAATTGTTCCTATTTTTTGTGTTTTATTTTTTCTACTGTGATTGCGGAGTGCGATATCATCATCATTATTTCAGCCACAGGAAGTCCACTGCTGGACATAGTTTTTTGGCATTTCCATAGAAAAGTGTGCAGACGGACGATTTGTATGGAAATGCCAAAATTTTTTTTTGGTCTTTGTCTGTTATTTTAATTTCATTATACTATAGCAATCTAGAATAGCCCGTGGTATTATTTATTACGGGTATGTCCCTTCCACTTTGTATATAATAAAGCATGGCTTTGCTAAAACAGGGGAAAAGGAAAGAGTCGATTATTGAATGGTCATAAGCTCGCGAGGTCTACTCGTACTGTTCTCACAAAATCACTAGATTTTATTTAGTCCGACCAAATAATAAATAAATATATAAGGACAATAAATATCAAAATGCTTTTAAATGAACATGAACACGTTTGTATATAATGATATTTGTAAACCCCTTGTTCTTTGTTTGTTTGATTTAAAACTTAATCGCACATTTAAATAAAAACAAGTTACAAAAAAAATATACCATTTGCATTTGAGGTTTTATAAAATATTTTTTATAATAATATAGATCAAAACTTAATCGTTTAATAACGTTCTACTTTAAAACTTAGTATGAACAGGTTTATTGAAAGCGTTCCCTGGACACCAAAGTTGCATGCACAATACTCATTAGGGGGCAAAATTAGTGAGGCGGCATCTTGAATCTTGATAGAGTCGACCGAGTGTTATTTCAGACTACTATGTTGAAAGATAGCGATAATAAATTATTCTAGAATTTAGGCTACTTTGACTATGTCTCCCATTCTACGCTGTAACGGCAAGAAACGTAAAGATATGTAGGTTCCTTAAATGTACATATTATGACCTTTTTTTGATATTGTTTAGTTTAAATCTCTATTGCACCAAAACTTATTAATAATACTTATATAACGTTTTATAGATCACAAAAAAGCGAATTTCAAAAGGCGACCTTATCGCAACTGGGCGATGCAACTGATTGTACTTGGACGAAAACAGATGAAGTGCGAAGTAACAAGCAAGAACAATTAACTTTAGATAGGTACAACTGATAAATATGCATATAAATAAATTATAACAAGTATGTAAAATACGTAGCGTTCCCTTAAAACCGGGTAATTTTTAACCTCATAGCTATATTCAAGGAAAGTACTCTTGATGCGAAATAAAAAATACATATTCTGTCACATGCATCTTGTTCCCTAATAAAAATCAAAGATATCAGCCGTAAAATGTATACCAAAAATCTTCCACTTGAATGTCACTGCTCACTAGCGGGTTCGTGGCGGGCGACGGTCAGCGAGCGGAGAGAGCAATGGCCGAGCTTATAGTAAAGTTAGTAGGCTAGCTATGTATTAGAAATTTGGGTTTTTTTTTACAAAAAATAAGCCCGCTTCTTACGGTTTTGTGTTTCAGATTCCAAGATTTCAATATAACTAGGTGTGCAGAATCAACCTGTATGTCTCACTAAGTAACTTTATTCATCTAGTTTGTTTTTAAACAGGTAATAAAATATAAACTGTGATGAGTTGTGTGAAAAAAACATCTCAAAAAATGAAATATATTTTTGGTCGTCGTGTTTAAGGTTCGCCATAGGATTGGTGACCACAAGTGGTATAAAATATCTTGATCTCTTCCATACTTCGGAAGACATGTAATCCGTTGGCACTGGCTGTGATCACTACGTGGTAGTCATCAAGCTTTGCCAGATAGATACACAATGTAAAATGTTAAATAAATCTTGATTTACCTTCAAGTATAACTGACTAACGAACAAACTTGCCAAATTGCCAATTATTTCACTGCATCGAAATTGGAATGCATAGTCACGTGTTAACGTGACGAGCAAGACTTAATTAGGGTAACTTTATCAAAACTCGCAATGATGCAAGCGCAAGCCACAGCGAAACAAATTGTAATTCTGTGATGAAAATTATTACGTATAAAATTTGATGAAAATTCAACATTGACCATATCAGTGGTGTACTTATGTCATTATGGTTTAATTTGTTTTGATAACGATGCTTGCGTTTGGCAAAAAAATCTGTTAAAATCTGAATATTTCATTTGTTATATACGAGTACAAAGCGGCATTCATTAATAGCGGACTATGTCAACTTAAGAAACAACTGACTACAGAGTAACTTACTTAACGTATAAATTGTGCTACACACGGCATACTCCGAATTAAACTCAGTATATGTATGTACTCGTATAAGACTTTGAAAGGCATTTGAATGCGTGTCACTGAGTTTTCGGTTCATTTGCAGTCACAATATTGCCAAGACAAGGAAAGGAAAACAAAAAACTTGTTCTGAACATACGAATATGTTGCACAATCTATATTGCAATGTGTCCCTCGACTTAGCGCTGTGACACTGTCTGAAACCTCGCAAGACAAAAGCAGATTTGGATTTAACTCTGAATATGTACGAGAGACTTTTCAGCTGCACTGGCGGGTTTCACTGGCGGTTTGTAGTCACAATGGACTATGTTACGACTTTAAGTGAAACTTGAACGGTGACCTCGTAAGTCTACTTTGAAATTATTATCGTAGTTAATTTAAGTCAAGTAAAATAATAGCAAGAGGAGTAGCAAACCCAGAAGAAAAAAACGACGGGTTGCACTCCGGGAGTGCCGGCAGAAGTGAAAACTTGAATATTAACGTTGTGCATTTTTGATATTTTGGAATGGTTAGGGAATAATTTTGCACGAATTGCTTTATTTATCAGTATAAAAGTACTATCATTTACCTGGTAGAATACAATATTTATTTATTGCGCTAACGTACACAAACATGACAATTTATATTACATTAAAAAGTTTATCTCTTAGCTAAACGAAACAGCAGGCGCAGGCATACATTTTCGCCGCGCCGTAGAAAGAGAGGGGGATACTTCCTCTCCTACGCCACGCCGGCTATCTATTCTCCATCCGTCTTACGAATTTTCGATCAGGACACATGTCCTGACGCGAGTTTAACATTTTTTACCCATTACAAAAAAAGTGCACAACGCCGCTAAAGAAGTTTTCACTTCAAAACTTTTCGTTAAAAAAAACGAAAAATAAACGTGAAAACAGAAAAGAAAGAGAGACATGGAAAACACTGCACCGAAGTACCCGTAACCGAAGAGCAAGTATGAAGAGAGTGATGGGTGTCGATGTAGTGAAAAAGGTCTGCCAGGATCGTAGCAAGTGGAGGTCCAAAGCCTCTGCCTACCCCTGTGGGAAAACAGGCGTGATAGTATGAACCTATGTATAAAAATTTATATTTTATTTAGTTGCTCTTTTTAGAATCGCGTTTTACCCTGGTCCTTTAGAATGCTTGCGTAGGGCCAGGCCTGTGTCACTCCCCGTTAAGGTATCGAAAATATACCTACATTATTACTAAGAGCGCGGCGGCCCCTCCAAGTGGTAAATTCACTTATACGAATCGTTTGTTCAGAGTAATAAGAATGAAATTGGCCTGCAATGGATATCTTGGTATCTAAACGAAAAGGCATGAGTTCTGATGTGAGCTAAATTAAACCATATTGCTAACCACATTAAGTAGATATTTCTTTTAATTTCTTTGCTGAGTGAGACTTCTGTATGGAGTACTAGTATCCTATTCTGTGGTAGGGCATACAGATCCAACTAGTTGAGACTTTTTAGATAAGTTGGTACATATTATGTGGCATCATCATCATCAATAAATTTAAGATCTATGTTCTTGTCGGTGGAGTATTTTGCATGTCTCAAAAAAAAATGACTCCCTATTTTCGGCTAAAGATTTGACCTCTTTATACGACATGACTTCTGCCTTTTCTTTTACTCCATCCATACCATCTTCTTTTTCTTAGTTTTTAGGGTTCCGTACCCAAAGGGTGCAAACGGGACCCTACTACTAAGACTCCGCTGTCTGTCCGTCTGTCCGTCTGTCCGTCTGTCCGTCTGTCCGTCTGTCCGTCTGTCCGTCTGTCCGTCTGTCCGTCTGTCCGTCTGTCCGTCTGTCCGTCTGTCCGTCTGTCCGTCTGTCCGTCTGTCCGTCTGTCCGTCTGTCCGTCTGTCCGTCTGTCCGTCTGTCCGTCTGTCCGTCTGTCCGTCTGTCCGTCTGTCCGTCTGTCCGTCTGTCCGTCTGTCCGTCTGTCCGTCTGTCCGTCTGTCCGTCTGTCCGTCTGTCCGTCTGTCCGTCTGTCCGTCTGTCCGTCTGTCCGTCTGTCCGTCTGTCCGTCTGTCCGTCTGTCCGTCTGTCCGTCTGTCCGTCTGTCCGTCTGTCCGTCTGTCCGTCTGTCCGTCTGTCCGTCTGTCCGTCTGTCCGTCTGTCCGTCTGTCCGTCTGTCCGTCTGTCCGTCTGTCCGTCTGTCCGTCTGTCCGTCTGTCCGTCTGTCCGTCTGTCCGTCTGTCCGTCTGTCCGTCTGTCCGTCTGTCCGTCTGTCCGTCTGTCCGTCTGTCCGTCTGTCCGTCTGTCCGTCTGTCCGTCTGTCCGTCTGTCCGTCTGTCCGTCTGTCCGTCTGTCCGTCTGTCCGTCTGTCCGTCTGTCCGTCTGTCCGTCTGTCCGTCTGTCCGTCTGTCCGTCTGTCCGTCTGTCCGTCTGTCCGTCTGTCCGTCTGTCCGTCTGTCCGTCTGTCCGTCTGTCCGTCTGTCCGTCTGTCCGTCTGTCCGTCTGTCCGTCTGTCCGTCTGTCCGTCTGTCCGTCTGTCCGTCTGTCCGTCTGTCCGTCTGTCCGTCTGTCCGTCTGTCCGTCTGTCCGTCTGTCCGTCTGTCCGTCTGTCCGTCTGTCCGTCTGTCCGTCTGTCCGTCTGTCCGTCTGTCCGTCTGTCCGTCTGTCCGTCTGTCCGTCTGTCCGTCTGTCCGTCTGTCCGTCTGTCCGTCTGTCCGTCTGTCCGTCTGTCCGTCTGTCCGTCTGTCCGTCTGTCCGTATGTCCGTCTGTCCGTCTGTCCGTCTGTCCGTCTGTCCGTCTGTCCGTCTGTCCGTCTGTCCGTCACATCACAGGGCTCTATCTCTTGAACCGTAATAGCTAGACATCTGGAATTTTCACAGATTATGTATTACTGTGGCCGTTATAACAACAAATACTAAAACTAAAAAAAGTTGAAAATTAAAGGGGGTCGTCATACAAGAAACGTGTTTCTTCAGCGTTTTAAAACAACACAACAACAAACATTGTACGGCGGAACCCTTCATGTACGAGTCCGACTCGCACTTGCCCGTTTATTCTCTCCTGGCGAAATGAGCGACGTGATTTCTAACATTATTATAAAAATAATATATAATAAACTAAGCTTTACAATGTGACCGCATCGGGGTCTCAAACTTTCAGCCTTTATCAAATAACCGAGGTCTGTCCTTCGCAGGCTATATCATTAACAAAGAAATTACAAATTTCTTTTGTTTGTCAGATACTATCATTTTTTTTCTGATATTTTAAATATTCGCTTATATTAAGGAAAAGTATATTTTTGACACAATAAGAAATATAGATGTTAAGAAATTAAAACTAATAAACAATAAATCTAGTAAAAGGAAAAAAACTATTAAAATTAGTTAATCTATAAATTCCAGAAAATCTATTTGAAAACTATCTAGTTATCAAAAGGAAGAAACGTCACCATGTGTCACGAAAAATAAATAATGTATTGAATTTTTAACATGCATCCGGTATGCGTAGGTTTCCTGTACAATTTTAACTTTCGAGAAAGTATTTTTGATTTAGTAACCTGTTCGCAAAGTTTGTGGAACTCGAGAATTGATGAATAAATTTGAATGCTGAAGACTATGACAATTTGAAAATATACTCGTACCTACAAGGTTTCCGGTACAAATAGGTATCTACTTACATATCAAATTTAATTTGTCAAATTAAATTTGTACTCTACTTTTCACTTTATATTGTATAATCAAGAAAACGAATAGTTTTAATATTATTTTGTTGCTTATAACAAATAAAATTATAAATATATGATTTAATTTATAAAAATGTATTTGATTTTTTTGATAAATAAAATAAAATAAATAATAAAAATGTATGTGTATACACATAAATGGTACGGCAATAATAATCGACAAATGATACATAAGTTTATATTTTTTTGAAAAATTAATTCTTCCTGGTGTTTTTAAATTGACCTAATTCAAAATAACATAAATTCAAAAACATATCATCGAGTTTATCCAATGTTGTTTGATGGGCTTGATTTTTTTCAAAAGTATGATAAGTTATTTTATTACTTACCTAATTGTTACCAAACATAATTTAAGAAGTTTAATGAACAAAAGATACAGAGAGCTGGCTCATATCTCGCGCAGAGAGTTGCAGTAGCCATTCAACGCAGGAATGCAGCCGGTGTTCTTGGCGCCATGCCACATGAACACTCTTTAGATTTTTAAATTAAGTTTTTTTTATTTAGTTTTTAAATTTAGATTTTAGTTTAGTTTTAATTAGATAATATATTTTTGTAACTTTGTGTTTAACTTTATGTTATATGTTTTTATTCAATAAATATCATAAAGATACATGAGTAATTAGGCAAGGTATGTTAAGTTGACATAAGAGAGTAGACCGGAATAACCAAAGTGAAAAAATAATTTCTCTTGTCAATGGATAGAGAGGAGTTTGGGAAGCTGACGGCCAATATCCAGTAATGGATAGGCACTAAAAGAAGAAGAATGATTAGTGATTATATTGGTTGTAACATATACACACACACTCTGACGTCTTTATCCCTAACGGGGCAGATAAAGCATTTTGCCGCTCTAAGCAGACCGAGCCCGCCCAGGGCCCCGTAAAAATAATTTATTAAGACTACTGAACAAAAGAAGTACATGAGTAATAACTAGCGATATTACATGTAAAATACATGTACGAGTATTTTACATGTCTTGCCTACATCATATTTGTAAAATACACGTAAAATGCTGTAAAATACATGTATTTTACATGTCATTTTCAACGCTAGTAATAACTAAATGCAATACTCCCAAACATTTATTTTTTTATATTAAAGGGGGGTAGTATTACATAACGTTTTTGTTAGATCACCCAAACATTACGAAGTGTGTCATTATACGTACCCTTCCCCGCACACATATCAACTGACCCATTTTCCCGCAACTTGAAGGAAAGCCAAACTGGCAGTCAACAAAGAATGAACCAATTACATGGCGTTTAGCTCACGATTCTATTACGTCATTACGTATTCACACAGTCATGCAGTGACGGAACGAAGCGAACATCAAGAGGGTTTTCGATCAGTATTTCAGTTTTTTTTGGTTGGTTTACCATGGCCATACGCTAAATTTGTGGGGGGATAAGGGATGAGTTGTGGGCGAAAGGCTATCAAATAATTATTAGCATGAAACTTATATGCGTATATTTTTAAACAGTTGTAGTGGATTTCTACCCGAATTTAATCAAGAAGAAAATTTCTTATGACAAGTAATTTCAGACATACTCGTAATCTATAAAGTTGACTATCTTAATAGATATGACATTTGTAGCCAATTTAGGTATCACCTCCACTAATCAGAATAATTATTTATAAGTATTGCTTGTAATATGATGATAAATCTTAGATTTATTGTATAAAATATATCTGTAGTGGTTCTGTGACAACATGGACCTCGCGAGCCCTTATAACCATGCAATAACCTACACTTTCTGCTTTTTTTCTGGCTTAATAGAGCCATTTCTTTGAAATCCGTCTATATATAACGCTACAGCAACCTTCCCCCTTTTTCCCTCTCCATTCCATCTTTTGGTGTTTTTTTTTGGAAAAATTTTTCTAGAATGAAGTCCTTAGTGTGCCTCTCAAATTTGATTGAAATCCCATAATAAATAACGCTACAGCAAAGTTCCCCCCTTTACCTTCGTTTCTCCCCCAATCAAAAATCGCGATCGTCTAAAAAATTTAAATAAGTTAATCAAGGAACTTATGTGTCAATTTTCATCAAAATCGGTTGAAAGATACGACCTGTAGGCGAGAACAGACAGGCGAACTTTTGTCCGTCTGTCTACCTTTTTCATTTTTTGCCAATCTCGAAAGTGAGAGGGTTTACTCGTCTCGCTTGCTCGGACTGAATACTTATACGTTTTCAAGACTTTTCAAATACCTCTCCATTGCATCATATATCAATCAACTCTTAATGGCTGTAGCTGCTAGATATTATCTTGAAGAAGGTTTGAAGTCAGGGGGTGGCTTAACTTACTGATATGTTTCGCACAACAGGTTTGTGCTTTGGGAGGTTCTGTATGCTAATAAAACATTTAGCAAAATTTGTAATAAATCGCTAAGCTTGCGACTTGAACCACCCCGGTAATGTACGGTTTATGTAAATATTACGAGAGTTTAACTATTCAGTTATTCACTTAGCGTCAGTTTCGCTGTCTTTTTGTATGGCAAGTCGAAATACTTCCTTTTTCGTAGAGAGTTAAATTGTTTTTTGCCGTGCCGTGCAACTTTTCTAAGTCGATTTAAAATGTACTTAAAACGATTAATTTGATTCGCGTCCCGAGATTCCTGTGATAATTGAATTAAGAAAATGTTTTAGTTTAAGCGCTTAAGGCACAGTTTGTTTTAACTTCAGTGGAGAGCTGGGATTTAAATAATGTAACAGACTCAAAGTTGGTATTTTAATCTTTTTGTTTGGTTAAAAATTAAATATTTACTGCCGACAATTACGAAAGTTAGGAAACTACTGTCTAGATTAGGAAGTTTTAAGGTTTGAAAACATTCATTATTGTTTTTATCACCGACCGGCAGCAATAGATTTATTTATATGTTTTGTTCTTTTTATCAATCAAAAGGTCAAAACTGTTGAATTCCGCTCTTAATAAAGTCAACTTCATGAAGTACTGAATTTAACAGTTATTTGGTATAGTATGGTCGAGACCTTAATTGCCTGCAAAAAATAGATCTAGTAATGAGTAAAAGCTCATTCAATTCGGGATGATATGCAGAGAAAGTCGTATTTCTTGCGATTGTCATAAACAAAAAATAAAAAGGTATCTAGGTCTCTGATCGGAAACATTGGGGTATGTACAGGAACCTTCAGTACAGACAATATTGATACTCGTACTTTTAAAAGGACGTTGAAAATATATACTTTGCGCTTAAATTGCAACACAAAGAAAAGTAAAATCTTAATTCGTTAATTCGAGTAAGAAAGCAAGTCTACCAAGGTGGACACACTATACGTGAAACGTGAGACGTGCTCAGACTATGCACTCTAGGGCTGCGGCTGGCTTGAGAACGAGTAGCGGATAAAGGATTAAAATACTTATATCTAAGTTTATTTTAATTAAATTATGTAGTTTCCGGCCTAAAATAGGACCACTTTATTGTCCAACTGTTAACATCGTAAGAGGCGACTAAAATATTAAACACAACTGCATTCGTAAGATTAAGGATTGACGTCGTGCGGCAGCCAGCTGTGAAATCACATCCAAATCATTCAATTTAAATGTTTTAGGCTTTCTATTCTCCGATTTCCAGGTTGACATTCATATTATTGTTAAAGAAGAAAAAGTGCACCCCTGGCTCCAAAGCAGCTTTTGCTGCGGTTTTGCCTCAGATGATAATGACATTTTAATTAATTTTTTTCAATTTTAATTTCAAAAAATATATTTGGTACAACATTACAAGTACATACTACAAACCTAAAAATATATGTCATAAGCATCAAAAAGTAAATTCGTGAAAACCTAAAAGTACTCAATACTCAAGCAGTTATTGCTACCGTAAGTACAATAAAACAGGTGTTTTAATAAAACAGAATCAACATCAAGGGCCTTTAGGAAGTAAAATAATCATCTTTAGGTCTATTTTAATCTCCACTGCAGGAGCATGACCCTCTCTGTACCACCAGACTCATACTTGACGAGAGTAGCCAGGGGATTCAGCCTATACTCTTCACGCTGACCAACCGGGCCGTAGAGGTCTCATTGGTTATTATAAGCTTGGTTGAGCTTCTGTTTCCTCAGTCACCTTCAACGACATCAACTAAAATAATACGAGTATAAGCAAAAATAATACAAATACGAGTATGTTAACAAAGTCTGTTGATGCTATAAATTATAACAACTTACGTTTTAAAAAAAATCTATAAGATTTTTAATCAGTAAGGCTCTAGCCTTAGTGCATCTTAATTCAGTCTAGCTATGTACTTAGCGCGTGTTTGGGATCCAGTACTACTGCTGCCTTCTTGTTTCAACTGCCTTTGTTTAAAACGCTCTCTTCGAGCTTTCGATGTTTTTCGATAAATCATTAAATTTCCACTATAAATTACATTTCCACCAAAATAGCGCAATTAAGGATTAGGGTCCCCTAGGAACCCTAAAAATTTCGTTATGTATGTCTCTTTGTCAGTCCACTGCTTAGCTTAAAATCTGATTTTTTCTCGTTAGTATAATCCCAAAAGAGCATTAAATATGAAAAATCCATGATATTGAACAGTTTGCCCAGGAATTAAATTTTAAAATACGAAAACAAAATATTTCATTGAAACTTTCATTGAAAATTGATCAGTTGATTGCTTAAGTAATATAATATAGGAAATTATAATTTAAACCTCGACATTTCTTTCATGGGCATTTTTATTAGGTTGGTGTTTCAGGTGTGTTGTTAAGGATTAGGGTCCCCTAGGAACCCTAAAAATTTCGTTATGTATGTCTCTTTGTCAGTCCACTGCTTAGCTTAAAATCTGGTTTTTTCTCGTTAGTATAATCCCAAAAGAGCATTAAATATGAAAAATCCATGATATTGAACAGTTTGCCCAGGAATTAAATTTTGAAATACGAAAACAAAATATTTCATTGAAACTTTCATTGAAAATTGATTGCTTAAGTAATATAATATAGGAAATTATAATTTAAACCTCGACATTTCTTTCATGGGCATTTTATTAGGTTGGTGTTTCTCGCAACTCCACATAATAGTCAAAAGACAATAACACGTTATAGTCAAAGGAATATCAAACGTTTTTTAAACAATTACGACCCCAGGCATTAAACAATGTTTTTAGTTTCTTGTTAAATTTCTGATAAAAATTCCTAAATATCTAACAAAATAAAAAAAATCGTTTTTCATAAAAGCTTGGATCTGTTGTTCGGCCGGTTTGTCTGGGTGGCTAAAAATAGTATTTCCGAATTAGCTATATATTCCGAAGGGCCTTAATTTTTAGTATCGTAAAAAGCTTGGATCTGTTGTTCGGCCGGTTTGTCTGGGTGGCTAAAAATAGTATTTCCGAATTAGCTATATATTCCGAAGGGCCTTAATTTTTAGTATCGTAGACTTTATAAACAAAACCGGTTATATGTATGTAAGGAAAAATATTTCCATGTTCAATAAAGTAAGTGATTTTACAGATAGAAATTTACGTAATAAGAATGACTTAGTTAGCCCGTATTACAGGCTGAATACAGTCAGTAAGTCTTTTATGGGGAAGTGTATACTTTTTTATAATAAATTGTCAGAATCGGTCCTTGATATGCCAGACAGAAAATTCAAAGCTTATGTAAAGAAAGTACTTTGTGAGAAGGCTTATTATAGGACCGATGACTATCTTAAAGACAAAAAGGTCTGGCTTGAGCTTGGCGCGGGTCCCTCTTAAAGGTTTGTATACTTAGACATGTCATAATTTAGGTACATTGGTACATACTAAATTTACAAATTGACATTATTTTAAATTTCGTAATTCTTATAATTCAATTTAATTATGACATAATAAACAATGTAATCTCTGTCCATCTATATAACTAATTTTAAGTTTTTAGTTTGTTAGTTGACGTCTTTGGAGAAAACGTGCAGTGCAGTTTGTTGCCGCTTCTTCTGCACTTGCGCCTAGGAAGCGGCGTAAACTTAGCTTTAAGTAACGATTTGACGTCAACATTTGTGCAAAACAAAACAAAGTGACTATTATTAAGAGATATTATAAATATCCTATGATAATAAAGATATTTTGAATTGAATTGAATTGGTTAAAATTATCTCATGGTTTATTAAAAAAAACTAGTAACAACTCACACAGAAACTAAAAAAACGGCACAATTATTATTAGAATCAGCAATAATTAGCATCTTTGCGTTTATGAACTTCGTTCTCGATATAGTAGGTCGTATCGTTAAAAGAAACTACCACTAAGCGGTAATACAGGCCCATTCAAGATTATGAGAGCGAGTTACTTAGCTTAACGCGCGTTTTAGGGTTACGTTCATATTCGCGATAAGATTTTTGTCGCGATTTTGAAATGATGATAAGTTATCGTATTTTTAAGAGATAGGTAGTTAAGGTCTTTATTATTGAACATCATCATAAAATAGACTGCTTCCGTGGTTTAGTGGTCATAAAAAAATTTCGTCCTCCTATACAAAATTCATTTAGCTGAGCGCCAATTTGTATGGGAAACCGAGTTTCTTTTTCGTTTATCGATATTTGTTTTTATATAAAGTGGTTCAGTATCACGGTCTGAATTTGCTCCAGAAATATTGCCAGTGTTTGAAAAGTAACATTGTATATGTATTTATCATAAAATATAATATCATTTAGTAGTATTTCGTAACAAAAGTTTAAAACTTTGGGGCTACTAGCCTAATGAGTGTGATTTGTTCCTATATTTATTTATTGACATAATATTATATGCAATATTATTTGAGTGTGTGCGTTGACTTTTGATGTTTATGTATGTACAAGTTTTATAGGTTTCCTTTAGAAAAGAATAGTTTGCGAGCTAATAAATTTATTAGCACCTAGTTTGTCGTAGTCGTAAATTGGAGATTCCGAAATAATGTGAACAACTTTATGCAGTGTCATAAAACAAAGAAGAGCAATAAATAAACACGAAAAGTATGAACGTTATCAAAATTTATGTCTTTGCTGAGAACAAAGGCTCATAAAAATAACAACAATTTTGAGATATTTTTTTTTAACAAACTTTAAAATGTAATTTACGAACTTGAGAAAAAGATAACATATACATTATACACTTAAGTCAGTGTAGTATTGATTAGGATAAGGATATGTCCTTGGATGTAGCCAGAACTTATTAGCCTAATTTGTAAACAATTTTATTCGTATGGGTTCCATTTCTGCACACACGTAGCAGGCGAAAAATATCACTTACGACTTAACTACGTAAAAATAAATAAATATATGTATAGTGGTTCTGTGAGAACAGAAGACGTCGCGAGCTATTATAACCATGCAATAACCGACACTTTTCCGACAAAACGAAATCCATAACACTACAGCAAACTTCCCCCTTACCCCTCCACTTTCACAATTTTTTTTTGCAACATCTTGTGTAGAATGAAGTCCTTAGTGTGTTTCTCAAACTTTATTGAAATCCGTCAATAAATAACGTCACAGTTAAGTTCACCTCTTTTCCACCCTATATCTCCCCCAATCAAAAATCTCAATCGACTAAAAAAGTTAATAAGTAAAGGAAATTGTGCCAATTTTCGTCAAAATCGATTAAAAAATGCGACCTGTACACAGAACAAGGCGAGAACAGACAGTCGATTTTTGATCAATCTCGAAACTGAGACGCTTTTGATAGCTTTAGATGGTAAAATAAACCGTACTTAGTCAAATTTACGGCATCATCTCTATATATATATATATATATATATATATATATATATATATATATATATATATATATATATATATATATATATATATATATATATATATATTGGATTGTTTGCTTTCGACAGAAATATCCGGTTTCAATAAACACTAATGGGAGCGGCATGAATCGAGAATTCCATGCGGATATTACTTTTGTGCACCATTTAAATTCGATCGAGTTCAAAGATGGTTCTCCTTTTCGTTCGCTTTAAGATAACTCTACATATATTTCTTTAAATTATACACGTTATTTTAGATTTACATAAAATTAAGAAATTTGTTTTATAACAAATACATAGATAAACATCCAACCCAGGACAATTTGAAAAACTCAATTTTTCAACCGTGGTTCGAACCCAGAACCTCTGAATTGGCGGATTAGCGTGTTGATCATTACACCACGGATGTCGTCAATAATAAATAAAATAATAATTATTAAATAAACGAACATGAACAATACTTTAGCCAGCACAATAATAATTATTGTTTGAAGCACTGACATTTAAATGGTAATAATCGTTTATGGGATGGCCGGCAACACTCGAGTAAACTCATAACAATTTCATAATATAATTGTGAATACAAGCATTCATTTTGTGCCTTTATTGTTGAATTTTATATTTCTTTGAATATAATTTTTGAATAAAATTTATTATAGTTTAGAAAGATGCCACATATTTGCGATTGGTAAGAAATAGATAAAAAGAAATAGTTCTCATACAAAACGAAATCGTAACGTGGTCTAGTTGCTATAACTATGCCATTAATAGTAATAATGGCATAGTTATAGCTTTTATACATATTAAAGACATAAAAATCTTGAAAAAAAAGTGTATTTTCATTTTTGTGTATTTATGTTATAATTATTCGTATTAGATATAGTGACTTTGTCTTTGTGTTGGGTCTTTCCTGTAGCTATTCTCAGCAGTGGGACGGAAGCAGAATCCGGTCATACATCCGGTTGAGTGGCAGTCGTGAGCTTTTGTTCCACATGTTGCTTTTCTTTACAACCACAGATCTGTACATCTCTACCCATACAGTTGCACAGAATTACTATAAGTACAGAATGGGAGCTCAACTCCATAAATTGAATAATGGGCTGGGCGGTAGCCTGGAAGATAACGAACTCACAAATTAAGGCACTCTACAAGGTTTATGCTTAGGTTCGTTGGCCTTAATTCTTTATTGCTATAATCACTGTGTGAATATAAGAGTTTTCAATAAACAAATCAGATTGTGTCAAATCAAGCTATCAATTCAGCCTAAACTGAAATCTATCAAAATCTAGTCATACTAATTTATTATAACTGATTCTCAATCTTTATATTATTTCTATGTAATTGGGGTGCCTCTTGTTGTTTTTCTAAAATTTCATAGAATTTCGATTCACATAATTTTTTTTATAGAATATTTAATTCTTATATTTTTACAGATACACTATCACGTCTTTATCCCTAACGGGGTAGACAGGGCCAAGGGCGGTAAAGCCAGAGCCACTTTTAGCGTAATGGTGGGCATGAAGGTGGAAAAGGGAAATCATAATAGTGATGGGTTGCTAACCGCATCGCCTATTCATATGATTCAGATTCTCGCCCATTCACTCGATCGGCTTTTACGATCTGCACGGGAAGAGAAGCAGCTGGTACATTCTATGTTTTTTTTTCTTTTCTCCCAGACCAGCAAAGAAGAAAATATTTATTTCAAATATTATTGTTTCAAAGACTATTTACTTGAATGAAACACAATATATAGAAACACAGTTCAATGAATTTTAGAATCTCATATTTTCATTTAACAAACTAATCAAACAGTAGAATATTTCTTTAAAGAATATTGTTTGTTCGGTATAATCTTTCATGGAATTTTATTTTACTGAAAATTATTATTTAAGGAAGTATTAAGTGAAAACATTGTTTAATCAAATTAAATGCCATATAATAAGTTAGAATACATTATAAATCGCTACTACAATATAGGTTAGGGCAAACTTATAGGTTAGGTTAGAACTGCGACCAACACACTCACAAGCCGAGCGAGCGAAGCGAGCGTGCCGCGGCAGCGGCCGGCGAGTGCTGGGAAAGTTTTATCCATTTTACTAGAATAGGGCAAACTTATAGGTTATAAATATTATATTAACTAAACTTTTTAAAAATAATAATATTTAATTTGATATTCTGATATTAGAAACATCGCAAAAGTAAATGTTATTTGTAATAAAATTCTATGATTTCAAATTATTCATAACAAACATTCTAATTATTGATTTTCTGTGCAACGAAAATCTATTATTAAAAATTCTTAATACTGAGTAACCTACATATTGATTATTCTATGACATGACAATCTTCAATCCAAAATTAAAAAAAAAAATTTTAAATAACGAAAATCTGTCAAACTTTTGTCTGTATAAGAAAGTACACCCATGCAATTGTCTTTAGAAATAATAAATCTAAATAAAATAAAATTTAAGAAGTAAGTAATACGAGAAACTATAACTTGAATTTATACTTATAGTAGATAAAGGTACTATTTTGCAAGACAAGCCGAGATGCTAATAAGAAACTATAGTCTCGGAGACGTCGCTCGTTTCGCAACGTCTCGCATCTGTCAGTGTCCGCTGTCTACCGCGATCTGCTTCAAAGAGACGGCAATAAATTGGATATTAGGCAGGGCGGTAGCCTAGAAGATAGCGAACTAAAAAATTAAGGCATTCTACAAGGTTTATGCTCAGGTTCGTTGGCCTAAATTCTTTGATTCTGTAATCACTTTGAATAAATATTGCTGTGTTTTGAATATTCGTAATTTTTTAAACTTTATTATGAAGTCGAGATTCAGACATCAGATGATAGGTATCGGAAATTAGCAAGTCGTTCAAACGCTGCGCATACTCGACCACAATTTAACTTCACATCCATATTGACACTAACATTCAAATTCATTGACCCTAAATGGCACTATCTACGCCAATCACTGTATACAAATGTTTCTCAACCTTTATATGATTTCTTTAATTTTTTTTCTTGAAAAATTGTAATTTTGGTAAAGTAAAATCTAAGAACTAATAAAACTACACAAAAATTATAACTTATAGTAGACAAAGGCACTATTTCGCAAGACAAGCCGAGAGGCTAATAAGAAACTATTGTCTCGGAGACGTCGCTTGTACCGTAACGTCTCGCATCTGTCACTGTCCGCCGCGTCTACCGCAATCTGCCTCAAGGAGACGGCGATAAATCCGTAAACGGGCCGGGCTGGCTGCAGCTGAGTGTAATTTTATGAGATACAATTTTAAAACCTGTTTTACTAAGTATCAAATATTTCATCTACAATTTCTTTATCCAAAAATGTTTACTGTGAAATGAGAATTTAGTATCTAGCTTTTAATTTTTTGGTCTATACCAAAAAACTAGACTAAAGCATTTTATACTCGTATAGCGAAAATAAGTATCAAAAATATTATTTAGATTTTCATAAAAAATCAACAACTTTTATTTTTTATTTTTAATGACACAGTTATCGATATAAAATGCTTGCAAATTCATACAAAATCTAGTTAAAAAAAATTCATACCCTTCAAGTTATAAGTATAATGAATAAAGTTTTAGAATCCGTACCACAAAGAATCCACTAAATCTTAATAAAATTTGTGACTTTTTATTTTTGATTGATAATTTGATTTTTAATTTAATATTCATGTTATTTTCATAGATCAAAGATGTACTCGTATTGTCTGTGACGCAATATTATTACAGCAGCATCAAGAATTCAGTACAGCGTAGGGAAGCACATCTGTGACGTCACGAGACGGCGCCTGCATGTGCAGCGTCGACAACTGCCTACTTCGACATGACAAACGACTTATACGTACACAGCTTAAGTGCATACAAAATACGTGGATGTCTGGCAACCATAGTGCCCGCAGTTGATTGATGTTGCTTCTTGTATTATCTTGACTTGAGGTCGTGTGCGGCTTCCTAATTTGAATGGCATTTTTTCCTCTATTGTTTACGTATATGTAGTACCATCGGAAGTAATGACTGTGATATAGTCATATAAGTATTAAAAACGTAAATATACATAACGATCATATAACGATGCAATAACTGTTTAGAATATCGCCAATAAAATTAGGAAATTGAATGTCGAGGTTTTGTTGAAATTGAAAAGTCGGAAGAAAGGAATGAGTATTTACATTTGGTGTTCATATATTGACTATATTCTATAATTTGTGAAGAGCTTCAGAGTCACAGATTGCTATTTCAATTTCATTGATTGGGGTCTGATGTTAAGTGTTATAAATTATATAGGCATAACAATATTTCTGCTATAGGCTATTACGCATTATACATTATTTAACTATTGATAACGCATAATATGTTAACCATAACCATAAGTGTGTCAAAATCTTGAACTAATTTTTTATTGTCAAAAAAGTATAAAATACACTAGCTATGAATTTAAGCACTAATGTAGCCATTTCTTGTTAAATCTCTAAAAGTTTGCATTTTTTTTTTGTTTTCCATGTGTGTAAGTGGCCAACACTGGTTTAGATTTTTCATGCTGCCTTAAGGCATTTAACTCCATAACTTGACGACTGTCATACAATGATGACAACCGGACCAACGGCTTACAGGCAAGTAGTCATGTCTTGGTGCTTACTATAATAGGCTTGAAACCAATATTTTATACGTGTCATCACAATGGAAATACATATTTCTTCCATTTTTGTAAGTTCTAACTAAAGTTTAAAATTGAACAAAAGTAAAGCAATACTAGGTTTTTCATGTAAAGCCTTCATTATGGTAAAATTAAATAAACGGGCAAGTGCGAGTCGGACTCGTACATGAAGGGTTCCATACCATCGTACAATGTTTTAAAACGCTGAAAAAAACACGTTTCTTGTATGACGACCCCCTTTAATTTTTAACTATTTTTTATTTTTAGTATTTGTTGTTATACCCGCCATAGTAATCCATAATCGGTGAAAATTTCAAGTGTCAAACCATAACGGTTCAAGAGATAGAGGCCTGTGACTGACGGACAGACAGACAGACGGACAGATAGACGGACAGACAGCGGAGTCACAGTAATAGGGTCCCGTTTGCACCCTTTGGGTATGGAACCCTTAAACTATTTTGGATTCCAAAAGTGCACAAACTCTATTTTTTCTACCGTTGTTTTCAGGATTGATGTCAAAAAGCTGAAATTCAATGATGTATCGTAAAAAGCTGAAGTGCATGCTCCAGGGAAAGTCAAAGTCAGATTATTTATTTGCATTCATGTAAATTCTCATAACGGTACACCACTACTTCACGGCGTTTCATCCGAAATTCAGCGGCAAAATTTCAGCTAGATATGGTGTGCCATCCCCACCAAATACGCTTGAGCGGAAATTTAGCTGCTGAGTTTAGACACTAAGTAGTTTTTAGATGTCATACAATTTAAAGAAGTGTGGCTTGAAACTGCGTTAAGCGGAAACCCGCGACAATTTCAGTCCGTCTCTGTCACAAGCTATCAATGAATTTATAATACTATCTAGAATAACTACGAAAATAATCTCACAAAAACGACATTGAAAATTAAACTTAATGCCATGCACATAAAGCTATATTTTCATAACGCTTATATTTAAATACCTAACGTTCCCAAAAAATGTACCTAAAGTTATAGGCGTCCCTTTCCCGCAAACTGTCAGTGCAATAAAGTAGAAGGAGAGAGCTATAACTATAGGTATAATTTCTAGGAACGGCTTTGCCATTTCGTGCGCATTCTAGATATGTATATGTTCACGCTGCTGCTGCTGGCAACAGTATACAATTTCTTTGCAAGCTATACGTAGACAGAGACCCGTGACTCGCAACGGTTCCAGCTATCTCTATTGCACGTAGGATTTGTAACAGAGATGGACTAAACTCGTCACGGGCGTCAATTTAAAGTAGTTGCAAGACTAAGGATGTATTAACTGTGTGTTATTAAATCAAACCGTCTGAACGGTTTGGAATAAAATGTGTCGTTCCAGGGGTAAAGGTACCTTGTGGACGCTGGCGCTTAAGACGTTTAGAATAACAATTCGTACAATTAACTAATAAAAAAGAATGTCGTAAGTGCCAGCGTCTATAAGGTACCTTTACCGGTGGAACGTCACAAATGTAGCACGTAGACACAGATTAGATTTAGATAAAAACAAAGGATACTTTTTATCTCGAAAAATTGAAGTTTCCGTGGGGTTCTCATACATATCTCATATATATACATTTTATATCTATGTTTATTGTACTGTGTATTTATTTTTAAGTAAGAAAAAAATGGTAATAATTTTCATTTAAATAAACATGACCTAAATGGAATTGTACCCATTACTCAGTTTCGTAACGCGTTTGCAAATCCCATTAACGTTATTAATGGATCATCGATTACTTCATCATACTGTCAATCAGGACGTGTATAATTTCAATCAGTGGCGTGACCGCTACGGTAATTAGATGCATGCTGTGTTGTGCTTGGAGTCTTCAAACAAGGCTATAAGCATCGAAATATAATTCTCTAGAAACCTAACGTTCCTACATTCACCGCTTCGATTCTGATTCCATTTACGCAAACAAACGAACAGTAATTACAACGAAACACTCGAACGCACACATAGACAAAGATGCATGTGATTGGTCGCGACAAGCCTAGGCCCCGCGTCGTCGTCAGTCGGGTGGGGCAGTTAACGCAATGAGCAGTATACGGTATACGCGCGGATGGTACCTATTATGCAATACGCCCATTGTACATTTTAATGTATTTTTAGTTCTTATTGTATATTTTTCTATTCTTGGTGTACAATAAAGTATTACTTACTTACGCTACGCTAAAATAAATAACCTTGTGTACGTGTTACTTTTTTTTTTAATAACTAATTTTCATGTCTGTATAGCTTATACACCACTTCACGGTACATGACGGCATTTTTAATGAATCGATTATCGCAAAAACACAGCAATATTCTCAAAGGAAACTTCTTGCAACGCAACCGCACGACTCGAGTGTCACGGCGAACTGTCGCGCCGCGACGTTCATATTTTAGGCCCCGCCCGCCACGGTACATATCGCGTGGAATGATTTTTCGGGATTAGTTATGATTGTAGAGAATTATTGTTCTTAGGCTTAAAAGCGGAGACCCACGACGGGTTCAGTCACAAACTCTATGTGCGACAGAGACACGTGACCCTCATTATTCAGCTATCTCTATCGTACGTAGGGTTTGTGGCAGAGACAGACTGAACCCGTCGCGGATGTACGCTTGACGTGGTGGCACATGTTGCGCCATCATTTCGCCAATTCACTGTACATTGCTGTTTAACTCACAAAAGCTCGAGAGTTTTCCATCCAAGGCAGCAATGAACCAAAAATCTGTGCAATGATGGCCCATCGTATAGAAAAGCTATCAGAAGAGGACTTCCGTGTATTACCTACGGCAGATCGAGCGGTTGACGTACGTGGTTGTTGCAACAATACTCGCTCTATGGAAATAATCGCAAAAGCAGCACTCGTCAGACGCGGTGTGGCGTGTAGCTGCAATCAGCCGCTATGTACGGAAGTCCACCTTAAAGGCCCGCATACATACATAGCTTTCTAGCAATACTATAAACTTAAGTAAGTATGTAACTTTATACATGACGACCTCGGTAGTGTAATAGTCAACATGCTAGTTTGACAATCGGAGGTTCTGGGTTCGATCCCCAGCTAGGAAAAGTTGGAAAATTGCCTTTTTCAAATTGTCCTAGGTCGGGGTGTTTATCTTGTATTTATTTATTATATGTTATTGTATGTTTATTTATTATAATGAGTTAGTACTCCATAATACAAGTTTAAATGTCTTAATATGCGTGTTTAAAAGCAGCTTATATATTCGTTCCAGTAGCATTTGAGATCACGGGCTCTTGGGGATTGGAGGCAAGGGAATTCATAAAAGAGTTGGGCCATCGTATTTCAGAAAGGTCAAATGATACCCGTTCGGCATCGTATTTGGCTCAAAGGCTCTCTATAGCCATTCAAAGGGGAAATGCCGCGAGCATTATGGGGACCTTTGGGCCGGGTACGATCCGTGGGGGTCTTTTAGACTAATTCGAAATAGGTACCTATATAGTTATTTGATTTGACGAAGCATGTAGCGGATTTATTTCTGTAAACCTTTGACGAAGCATGTTGCTGATATACATTTGTACTTTTTTGACGAAGCATGTTGCTGACGAATATTTGTAACATTTGGTAAATAAATTGTATAGTTTAAACTACTTAAACTTAATATAAACCCATGGTTGGCTGATTATTGGTTTTCTTTAAATTGCAAAAAAAAATAGACGTATACTACATATACGTACGCAACTCTGGAACTGAGTCTTGTATTCATTACAAAGACTTACAATTTACAACTGTTTTATAGAATAAATTACACAATATATTAGGCATATTATTATGAGAATATAATATATCTAGGTAATTTCGACAAATTTCGGAGGCAAAACAAAAAAAAACTGACGCCTAAGCTAAGTACATAGCAGCAGCCGTGGCGGCCTATTGTACTTTGAATGTAGTATTCGTCAAAGCATCTGCTGTTACATCCCGCGTCCGCGTTATTTGTCACCCGCACTATTAGTTTATATACGTCTCATCGGAAAAGAAATTATATAAAATAGTATTTAATAAAAATATATTTGTAAGTAACAAGTTTACCACACTTTCAAATAGTTAATCAGAGTTTCACATTCATGAAAGTCGCTTGTAATCCGAGTCTCGTATTCGTCAAGGCGCCTGCTGTCACATTGCGCGTCCGCTTCATTTGTTACCCGCACTATTGGTTTATATGTTACATCTCGCCCTTTATGAAATGGTATTAAATAGTAAGTAATAGAAACATAGGTATGTATGTTGCAAGTTTATAACTTTTTAAAAATAGATTCCTAAATTACATAACAGCAGCCGCACATATATACATGAAAGCCGCCTACTGTAATCCGAGTGTCGTATTCGTCAAGGCGCCTGCTGTCACATCCCGCGTCCGCTTTATTTGTCACCCGCACTATTGGTTTACAAATATAAGTTCCGTCTCGTCTGATATGAAATGATATTAAATAGTATGTAATAAGAACATATTTCTATGTGACGAGTTGAATACACTTTCAAATAGTCATTAGAATTTCTAAATTATAGAACAGCAGCCGCACACATAATTAAAGCCGCCTGTATGTAATCCAAGTCTTTCGTTCGTCAAGGCATCTACTGTCACATCCTGCGTCCGTGTTATTTGTCACCCGCACAACAAGTTGTAGAACTGATATAAAAAGATACGTTTTCTGCCTTTTGTTTATTACTCCCCTGAATTTAGTCTAACACAAAATATGTAGCAGGCCCCTAGTAGGTATATATTTTAATAATCAAACGCAAGAAACAGGCTTACTCGAAGATATATCTTTCGAGATTAGTAGTACCTTTGTATAAATTGTATTATATGTATTGACTGTATACGTTTTACGTGTACATAAATTGGTAAATAAATAAATAGCAATCAAACTTACATAGACAAGGACAATACTGAATATTTTTATGAGTAAAGCACTATTTAATTAAATATTATATATACGAGTAGAGCCGATTGGAGCCTTTTCATTTTATGTGCTATTTTGATAATGTTAGATTGGTGTTCATTATTTCCGAGTTCTACAAATCACTATAAAGTGCTTGGTTTGCCAGGTAATTTATTCACGTGCCTAAAAAGTAAAAAAATACTGTTTACTAAAAGCTTGACATCAGTCTCCACTGCGTCCGTAATCAATTTTAAATGTTATATTGAGCTGATTGGAGAATTTGCATTTTAGGTGCTATTTTGATAATGTTAGATTGGTGGTCATTATTTCTGAGTTCTACAAACAGTGCTTAGTATTTGTTGATACAAATATATATATACGTATATATCACAATACAGGGTGTTACAAATATTTAGCACAGAAGTAAAAAAAAATATATTATTATTCTTACAAATATTTAGCACAGAAGTTAAAAAAAATACAGTTTATTTAAACTTGATAATCAGTCTCCACTGCGTCCGCAATCAATATTAAATATTATATGGCGCCGATTGACTACTTTTTATTTTAGGTGCTATTTTGATGATGTTAGATTGGTGTTCAATATTTCCGGGTTCTACAAACAGTCAGTAATATTTGTATCACTATAAAGTGCTTGGTTGGCCAGATAATTCAATCACGTACCTAAAAAGTCAAAATACAGCTCACCCAACGCGATCATGATATCGGACTATCGCATTCGTCAACGCTTGTCACCGATCGCCATCACGTCCGCCATCGATTTTACATTAGCCCCTTCTCATCAGGCAATTCCCTGAGGACTGCACGTTTTTGTTTTCAAGTCCGCCCTTGTTTGACGACTTGAAATGGGGTTGACTGGATTGAGTGAATGATCGGTATGATTTTTTATGCGTTTTTACTTCCACTCGTCGGTTTTAATGTTCCTGTGGTCTCGCTTGCTTCGCTCGCTCGTTCAAAACTTACTAAAACAAAAAAACACAATCGCCTAAAAATCTATAAGGATTCTAATCATTCATACATACGAATCTGTTCATCCTTTTCGAAGTTATGGTAAATTAAAAAAACTCATAAACATACATACATGAAAACTGAAATATTTAACTATTTAACCACATAACTCCTTTTTCGGGGCAGCGTGTAAAAAGAAACGGTTTTTCCGTTTGACACGCCTATAAACTAATTTGTTGCTTTTCGTAGCACAGTTGTGTAGTAGTGGAAACAGTGCAGTGTGTGATAAATGACGCAGCAGCGAGCTGTGACAGTCGCTCAGGTTCTGTGACACACTTACCGGATTACCACATACACACCACTAACATATTTAAAAATATATATATATACATTCGAATTGAAAACTCCTCCATTTTTAAAGTCGCTTAAAAAAATCGTTTGAAAGCTGTTGCTATTTAACGTAAATGGCTTGTAAAGATGTGGGATTGGAAATATTTTTACAAGCTTTTTTAAAGCTTATTACAAGCTTTCGAACAAGCTTTCTTACAAGCTTTTTTACAAGCTTTCTTACAAGCTTTCTTACAAGCTTTCTTGCAAGCTTTCTTACAAGCTTTCTTACAAGCTTTCTTACAAGCTTTCTTACAAGCTTTCTTACAAGCTTTCTTACAAACTTTCTTACAAGCTTTCTTACAAGCTTTCTTTCAATCTTTCTTACGAGATTTCTTACGAGCTTTCTAACAAACTTTCTTACTAGCTTTCTTAAAAACTTTCTTACAAGCTTTTTTACAAGCTTTCTTACAAGCTTTTTTTCAAGCTTTCTTACAAGTTTTCTTGCAAGATTTTTTTACAAGCTTTCTTACAAGCTTTCTTTCAAACTTTTAATAAAAGATTTTATTTAACTTGCCCTAATTGTTGGTTTTTGTTTATTGGGTCAAATCTTGCAGTTTTTGAGCCACTTCCTGGTTTCCTATTGAGATGAAATGTTGTATGCTAATGTAAATCAGATGACAATGCTATATTATTATGATAAGAAGCTGTTCTGGTGATGGAGCCGGAAGATGTCTATAGGCATTATTATAACTCTGTAATAAAACGACGGATCCTCATGTTTGGGCTTATTTATTATTATTTTAAATATAATAAGCTTGTACAAAAAAAAAATAGTGACACTCTGGGTGTGCCGACAGAAGTTAAAACATGAAAAAGGTCGTGTTGGTTACGGTAACAGTGTCGCGAGTTTTGGGATCGCAATGGGAAAAAAACCATTGGGTTTTTTTCCATCTTAAAAATGCCCAACGCGCCTAAAGAAGCTTTCACCTAAAAAAACAGTAGCACTCCGGGAGTGCCGACAGAAGTGAAAACTTAAACAAGATGGTGTTGGTTTGGTTACGGCACAGATACTATAGGTTACGGTAACAGTGTCGCGTGTTCAATGGTTTTTCCCATCTTAAAAAATGCCTAACTTTGAAAATATAAAAAAAAAACTTATTTTAGTCGTAAATAAGGTCATAAAACGCACAAACTTTTGCAAACAAATTGAAGTCTCAATAGTGTGACACAATTCGCTTACTTCCGCTGCCCGGGTTTTCTCGCGTGAAATAACAAACGCTTCCTGTTAGGCCGGCGGGTTATGCCTGGTTTATTGTCTTGTTAGGAAACTTTGTCGAGCTACGTCATTTCAGGTAGCGTTGGGGACCGGAAACGGGCGGGTCTATTCACCAACTGCGGCTGGGGGTGACGAAAGTTATGTACGTTACTGTCTTCCGAGAAATATAACCTCTTTACCTGTATAGAATGCCAACATTCTTCTTACTTACGAATTACAGACTGATGATGAGGCTCAACGTCATTTGCTAGAGCGAGAGAGAGCGACGGAACCTTTGTTGATCTGTGGACGGAACGCTTCAGCATAGCCGGTGCTGAAGCGTTTCGTCGCTCTCTCTCGCTCTAGCAAAAGACGCTTCTGAGCGACAGAAAAGGATAACAGCATAGGAAAATGTTGTTGCGTGCTGACAGATGTGTCCCACCCAACCCTAATACGGCATCGAAGTCAAGACTAGTCTCTGTACGTAAAGTGTAGTATGAACTGAGGTTAACACGTAAATATTACAGAAAATTTGGGTAGTGACACTAGTGACAACATGAAATGTGATTAGGGCCATTATCAAAAAATCTGCATTCACCATCAACAAGAAGACACCGCTACTCCAGTCAGTCCGCGACAACAAAAGGTTCGAAACGTCAGACAAAACAATAAAAAAGGTTCGTGTTAAGTCCCGTTATATATGTGTTCAAAGCGCGATAGTTTAAAAACCAAATAGTCTCTGTAGTCGACTTGTTCGCTTACTGTATGGCCCTACCGCTGGGGTTTCAGCGTGCTGAGCATGCAAATGCCCTTTCATTGTGGCCGCCTCTACTTGCAAATACAGACCTCAATATTCATATTAGTTGAGAGTGGCAACCCGCAATTCTCTTCTATTTGAGATTCAAACAAAATTGCGCCTACGTGATAGAAAAAAGAATTGTTTATGTACGGAAACAGTTAAAATATTACTTATTATTACAGTTAAACATTAATAATTACATCTTATATATAACTTGTTCGACGTGGATGTCGTAGATATGTGAATTAAGAAACACAAGCTAAACAAAGCTTATAAGAATCAATAAGACCTCTCCTGTCTGGCCAACGTGAAGAAAGAGAGAGGGTCGTGCTCCTGGGAGACTATAAAAGAGCATGAACTTGTTCGAAAATTATAAATTTTTTATAAAAAAATTATGTGGTAAATGCAACCACCATTAATGGCTTGAATATTTTACCCGCTTTTTGGAGAGCTTACCTTTGCGCGATGTGTATGAGAGCAGGTTTTTAACTGTCATTTTGTATTGTTTTTGGGTCGTTTATCATGGCGAATGCTCCTGTGAACCCATGTTTTGTCTACGTTGCAGCGCTCTCTATTGTGTTGATTTAGAGCAAGAGTTTTTATGTGTTTGACATAATAAAGTTAATGTTTCATGAGTTTTTGTCAGTTTTAACATAACTTTAGAAACCGTACCTCCGTACAAGGTTTAAAAACGCTGAAAAAAAAAACAAGTTGCTTGTACAAAGACCCCATTTAATTTTTACCTTTTTAAATCTTATTTTTAGTATTTGTTATTATAACTAAGTAATACATAATCGGTGATGTCAAGTGTCTAGCTATTACGGTTCGAAAAATAGTGCCCTGTGACACAAGACAAACAGACGGATGGACGGACGGACTAACGGACAGATGGATTATTTTTTGTTAAATTTTTATAATGTCCGAACAAGTTATCTATAGATAAACATATAAGTAGCTTGTAGCCGCGACTTCGTTCGCATGCATTCACATTCAAAGGTGAAATATGTTTTATTAATGTCCCCTTATTATCCAGTATCTCACTATTTGTTCAATAAATTGACAACAGGTACTTAGGAAATGTACTCGGAAAAGCAAAAGATCATACAAATGAGATTGAAAATTAGTTAGACAGTTATTAGTTACGAAAAATTAGTACTGACTACGGAACCCTACCCTACATTGCGCGTGGTCCAACACGTACATAGCCAGTTTTTAAAATTACAATTAGTAGCAAAAATTTTATAACTTTATGGACATGTACCAAAATTTTTACTTTTTATACTTGCACAATCTATTTTCTTTAAAAAATAACAAAGGAACGTGCCAAGTCATGTACATTATTAAACAGGGTAAATGGACCTAGCACATACGAGAAACGCCGTGCAAAATCACTGATGGATGTTTTATCCCATCGGATTTTCAGCTTTACCACAAAGTGATAGAGGCCAAGGAAACTCCAGTGTAAAGGATGTAAACTTGAATTTTTCCTAGAACCATCGTGAGAAAACGGCGCATCTTTGCAGCTGCTCACGTGGCGCTGTTCTGTTTTAAAAGTACTGGGTATTTCTCAGAGTAACACTATGTCTTCACCTCGACGGGAAATTATTGTTTGGAAAGGGAATGGAATTATGTGGCGGGGATATTGAAAACTCTTTTCTTGCGCTGATACAAAGGATGGTGCGCACTAATGTACGGAGATATCTACCTTCTTATTCTCGTATTATATTGGTAGGAAATGGTTAATGCTTGTTTGAAGCTTAATGGTTTAAAATGACAAGTAAAACATTTTTTTTTATAGCTGTGTTGGTCCCATTCTTGGGCAAAAGCCTATATACCCTCTTTGTCTCCATCTTTCGCGGTCGCTAGACATCTGACATAGCTAGCTTGCCGACAGCTTAACAATGATATCAGCCAGGACCAACGGCTTAACGTGCCGACAGACAGACAGACAGATAGATACAGGAGTGATTCTATAAGGGTTCAGTTTTTTATTTTTTAGGTACGGAACCCTATATAAATATATTTCAGAGTTTTGATATATTGAGGTAAAATAGGTAAAGCAAGTTAGATATTGCCGTAACCTTATGAAAATGCCAAAAAAGTTAATATTTCTTAGATGCCTTTTTTGTTATTATTGTATCAAACCAATAAGGCTAATGTTGTGAAAGAAAAAGTAAGTAAACTTCTTATTTGCCTAAACTGCAATTCGAGAAAATTATTTTACTAATGTGACATTTTGCTTAAAACGTAAATACTAAAATGTCATTAAAATGCACGCATAAACTGTATCGAGCAAACAATTTTGCAATCAAATCAAAATCAAAGTTACCTAAGTCCATACCGCTTCTGCATGAGTAGTCAAAATGGCTCATAGTTCACACGTCATTAACTCGAAAACTTTGTTCGGAGTTGGCTGCATTCGATGGATATACATTACTCTATGCACGCTGTATCGGTTTCTTGTGGCGTTGAGGTAATGGAAGAAGGAAGAAACTTTCGCAAATAGTTTTAGTGTTCGTTATGAAATAAGTCTCATTAAGCAAGTTTATCTATAGATTTGCGAATCTGCCTGTTTAATATATGATTTAAAATTACTAGTAGTTCGCCGTGAACTTAGACCTCGTGATTATACTTCCGTAAGTAACACTTAGATGGCGTTATCTATAGTTAGAATGCGCTATGGTTTCGTTTGCCACATAATCGCAAACATTTTTATTAATATTTTGAAAACTAATTAACTGATTTTGATGCCAAACGAAACTGAAAATTCTATTGATATTTCCTACTTTCCTACCAAATTTCATCAAAATCGGACCGTCGTCGCTTCGGCAGTTATCGCGGTACAAACATACATACATACATTCACACATACAAGCAATGTGTTTTCGCCCCCAACTTGACTCAGTGAGACCTCTCCAACCCGTAGTGCTAGCGTGGAGAGTGCAGGCTAAATCCTCTGGCTGCCCTGGCTAAGTAAGGCTCTGGTATTACAGAGAGGGTCATGCTCCTGCAGTGGAGACTAAAAAGGACCTGATGATGATTTACTGAGAGTGAAGCAGCTTTTGAAAAGGCTATGCACATAGGTGTACAAAATACCGTGACTCTGATCAAGTCCTGGAAGGTGTAAGTCCTAGAAGGGGGAAAATTAAGTACTAACATGTTCTCAAATGCAATAACAACTTAAAGTGAACGCCATTAAGCGAGCCGTATGTCTTGTTGCTTATTGAGAATCTTTGTCTATGTTTAAAAAAAAAGCAGCTAAGTGCGAGTCGGACTCGCCCATTAAGGGTTCCGTAGCAGCAAGTAACATTTTACGATTTATGACGTATTAAAAAAAACTACTTGCTTGATCTCGGTTAAACCAACTTTTGGTGGAAGTTTGCATGGTAATGTACATCATATATTTTTTTAGTTTTATCATTCTCTTATTTTAGAAGTTACAGGGGGGGGGGGACCAACATTTTACTACTTTGGAAATGTCTCTCGCGCAAACTATTCAGTTTAGAAAAAAATTATATTAAAAACCTCAATATCATTTTTGAAGACCTATCCATTGGGATATTTACACGTACCTATGGGTTTGATGAAAAAAAATATGAGAAACATCCATTTTTATTCATTTACATAGAACTGGTTCTAGTAGAACTCTCTCTCTCTCTCTCATCTCAGCGCAACTGGTTCTAGTGGAACGTTTATCAAATAATAGAGCTCTTAAAAGAATGTTAAAAAAATGCCGCAACAAAAATAGTTTAGGGGAAAGCAAATAAAAACGTAAACGAATAGCTTTATAGAAAACCTGATCTTGTGGGATCTCACAAAAAGATATTCTTGTCGTAAAGAAGAAATATATAGGTATGCAAAATTCCTGATACTGCTTTATTTACTCTTAGGTATCTATACTACCTTAATTAATTGAGAATGTACTGGTACTCGTATAGCACTCAAAACCAGGTATCCTGTTTGTTTGCGGTCTTATGGGACATCTTCACGTCTAAGACAAAGAATATAAAGGTATCCTGCTCACTCTAAATCAAGGAGATTTGTATTTTTCGTCTCGCTTCCACATTGCGACATGGACGCAAAATTGTGTATATTAAGATTTATTGAGAGAGTCTCGCGTCGCATTTGTCAAGAAAATGTGTTTGGATTATATAGGATTTTTTAATTTTGTTAGACTGAATCTTCAAATACTTCTAGCCCTTGTATCAATATTAAAATTGACTAAGTGGAATTGCCTACGGCCGATTCGGTTACCATAAACGATATTTAATATATCTGATAAGACAGTTTAGTTCTTCAGTCTTGGGATAGGTCTGACAAAATATTTTAACGAAAGACAATTAGATAATTACTGTACAAGATACAGAAACACTTCACAACAGGGATAAATCTTATTATGTTATTATCATTATCATCAGATCTTTTTTAGTCTCCACTGCAGGAGCACGACCCTCTCTGTACCACCAGAGCCATATATTAGCCAGAGCAGTCAGAGGATTTGGCCTACACTCTCCACGTTAGCCAGACGAGTTGGCGAGGTCTCGTTGATGTTTAGAAGCGTTGTTTAGCTTGTATTACCTAAATCGCCTTCTAGGACATCCATAGGAAGACTTGGAGTGGTCCTATTCTACTCTGCCGGGAACCACACGGCTATTATGTTATATTTATCTTGAATAATTTTCACTTTTTGTTTTTCTACACCTTAATAATTATGTAAATGTATAAGGGCAAATCACGATGATTGAGCTAGCCCCAGAGTAAGTTAAATTTGTGATAAGGGAGACTAATTCAACGATACTATATTTGATGATAAATACAGATATACAATACCCAAGACCAAATGCTTCTGCATTTGTAAAAAGGCCATTTTCCAACTTGCCCTGGCTGACTATCGAACAAAACCTTAGGAGTGGTGGACTGGCATGATAACCATAATATACTACGGAGGTAGTCATTTGACTAGAGCATCAAATTCGAATCATAAATTCATACGTTATGGCTGATTCTTCAGTTGTATCAGTACATGCGATGGCCATCCAGATTAAACGACGTCCATCTATAAAGTTTTACGATTCAGTATATATTATTGCTAGAGCTGGCCTTATCGGAATGTGCAGGCCCTATCTGAGATTTGATGTTGACCATAACGCAAAGTGGATCGGACTATCGTGCCATTTCTAGCGCAGAATTATTAAGTTTATATAAAGTCAAATATACTGAACAGCATATCAAATAAACTTGTTGGATTAAAATTAAATCTTCTCAATAAGTCAAGTTTGGAAATTTTACATTTTTATTATTATTTCAAACAAAGTATTACAAGTATTTTCAAGATGGTTATCATGTTTTATAGCTAAACGTTTCCTATTAAATATAAATCGAATACCTAATCACCTGGGGGATTCTGATGTTCGGTACCTACTGATTGACTTTACGGAGGTTCGCTAAACGAGATTTGTGGCTAGGTAGCGAGATCGGTGGCAAGAGAGCGAGATTGGAGCTCCTGTTGACAGACTTTTTATATTTAATTACAGATATTATTAGTCACAATGATTTTGACGTAATCTCCCGTTTTCCTGTGACCTTAATAAGGCAACTAAGAACTGCAAATTGTTAACCATTTCACATATAAAGGAATAAAGAGGTTGTCAGCGCGCTTGTGAGCAAAGTGAATCTATTAGCGCGTTATTTCCGTCCAACCGAACCGAAATGTACTTACAATGGAAATGGCCTCGCGATTGAGGAAATTGCGAAGGCTTGGAAGTCCTTAATGGGCTTTTTGTTAAGGGAAATTCATATTAAAAATAATATTTAACTCTCTTATACTGTCTTACATCAATTCTGAAACTTTTCCTGTGTGGTTTGATGTAAATAAAGAGCCCCTGATTAAAATGCTAGTAAAACTAGTAGTATTTGTTTTTCGTGTGTGTAAGTGGCCAACACTGGTGTCAGATTTTTCAAGCTGCCTAAAGGCATCTAGAGCCTAGCTAGAGCTATTTGTACCTGAATGTCGATCATTTTTTGTATTTTATGTATGTAGTTCATATTGATGGGTTAGTTATTCAAGTATTGTGTCAACCGTACATATGCACTTTGTTATATCAATTCTTTGAAAAAAAATCTCTTATCTCTAATATTTCATTTTAATGGTGCCAGCTGCAACCAAACTGCCTTAAACTTTCGGATCGGAATGCAGTCTACCACAATACAATACCCTTTATTGCACTTAAGAAAAATACAGGACATGATAATCTTAAAAACTAGGAAATACGCAAAAGGCGGCCTTTATCGCTATAAAAAATTCTTTCGAGCAACTTTGTTTAAATAGAATAGAAACACAGACGGACTACCGTCTGTTTAGCGCCTTTAAAAGCACTTACCTTTTAAATAATTTACGAGAAATTATATCACAAAATCCTATCCTAATCCTAACTAATATTATAAATGCGAAAGTGAGTTTGAATATTTGTATATTTGTTTGTTTGTTTGTTTGTTTGGTCGTTTGTTACCTCTTCACGCTTTATCTACTGAACCAATCTTCTTGAAAATTCGCATACACATAGTTAGGAGTACTGAGAAGGACATTGGGTACCTTTCATCCCGGAAAAATATAATGTTCCCGTGGGATACGCGAGCGAAGCCGCGGGCAAAAGCTAGTCAAATATAATGAAACATGTTAATGTGATTGGAATTTAGGTAGGTACATCTAGATTCTGAAGTTGCAAGTTTTCCCCAACAATTCGAACGAGAAGCTTCCAAAGCGATCGATTTCCGGCCTATTCGCGTCGAAACGAGAATCGCCGATATCCCCGGATTTAGTTGCGGACGATAGTTCGTAATTAATAGAGCCCCGTTTCTATAAAGTTAGTTTCATTGGTTTACTTCGGTATATCAATTGATAGCACTTATGTTCGTTAGCGATGATATTAGCAACCCATCACTATTTTGATTCCCTTTTCCCACCTTCACACCCCCCATCACGCTAAACGTGACTTTTGGGTCTTACAGCTCTGTCTACTTCGTTAGGGATAAATATGTAATAATGTATACTCTCTTTTATGTATTTATTTAACTTTATTACAAAAATTGTAAACGGCGGACTTAAAGCTTCAGGCTTTATCTACCAGTTAACTGACAGGTGGTGCAGAGACAAGTGGGGCTAAAGTAGGAGCAAAATTTATCATTACTTTCTAAATAGTTAGTATTTGAACTTTTAACTTACATATATATTGCATGGCTATGAATAAATTACATAAACTAGAAAATATAATACTTAAATATAGTATATTAATTTAAATTACCTACTTCCTAATAAATATATATACATATATAAACATATTAATTCATAAATATCCATAATTTATTTATTATCTGACAGTCCAAGAAGAAAGTAACCGCGCACTGCTTTTTTAAAGGCAAGTCGACTAGGGGCTTTACAAATTTGGTCGGGAAGGGCGTTCCAGAGCTTCACGGCCTGTACGGTGAAGGAATGCTCGAAGAACCCACTCCGATGATGCGGCATAGCAAGTAAAGATTGTTAGAAGAGCGAAGTATTCTGACGTGAGAATCCTTAAAGAAAGAAAATTGAGATTTTAAGTACCGAGGAGTTTTAGGGACGAAGAGTATAGAAAAGAGAGTGGTAAGTATATGTAAGTAAATAATAATATATATATATTATGTAAGTATATTAAGAAAAAAATAAATCAATGCAATTGAGATTAAACTACAAACTAAACGTAAAAATATAACCTAATCTAAATTATTGATTTAAAAATCTGAAAGATTATGACCGTGCGGCATGGTGCCAAGAACGCTGGCTGCGTTTCCTCTTTGGATAGCTATGCTAATTCGTTGAGAAAAGAAGCGGCCAGCTCTCTTGTCACCAGCGGCGGCGATCAGGCGCGGAGTTATCTGTATTATTAATATATCTCTTTTTATATTTCTTATCTTTTTTGACCAAGTAAGCGAAGCGAACGCAGGTCTCCCTTTCAGATTCGGCAAAAATTCTTGCGTGTCTGAATTCCAATTTTCCGGTTGTTCTCGCCTACAGGTCGCATTTCTCAACCAATTATCGTGAAATTTTATTGTTGAGCCAGTTTTTCGAAATTTTTCAAAATGGCGGAAATATAGTGTTTGAAAACGTAATAATCATCATATTTCAGCCTATTCGAAAAATGTTCAAAAAAGATAAGACTATTTTATTACCTAACCTTACTAAGACGAAACTTATTTGTCTAACTTTTTCATCCGATAAACTTCAAGGGGTCAGGACAGGCTATGCAAAGACTCGCGAGGTCAGGAGGTGATATAACAGTGATTGTGTTTTCTTTCATCAAAACATCTGTGTTTTAATTTCCTCAATGAGCGTACAGTTTTGCAGGCAGCTTCCAACGGAAATTACTCGCTGATAGGCCGACATCGCGTACGTGTCCACTGACAAGCTAACACGCTTATGTAGCTTAATTGACGCCAGCTATTTTGGTGCTAACACGGTAGGCTTAGCAATCGATTCGAAGGCTTTGTTTCGCTTGATTTAAATAAAAAACTTATACAAAGTGGAAGGGACATACCCGTAGTGATGTGCCGTTCCCGTTCCCCAGATTTCCGGTAACGTTCCCGGGAATGTTCCCGAGAAATGGAAATGTCAGGGAAAGTTGTAATTTTATTTATCAGATATATTTTTTATCACTGTAAATATATTTTACTAACGTTAATGCATGACTTAATATGGTTATAATTCAAATACATACATCCAATATTCCGTAACATTCCCCAGAAATACGGGAACGTTCCCGGGAACGGCACATCATTACATACCCGTAATAAATCGAACCACGGGCTATTCTAGATCACTATGGTATAATGAAATTAAAATATCAGTCAAAATACAAAAATTAAACTCATAGAAATCGCCCGGGCGACCGCACACTTCTGTATGGAAATGCCGAAATTTTTTTTTTGTTTTTTATCTGTTTTTTTTTAGTTTTATTATACTAAAATGATCTAGTATAGGCCGTGGATCGATTTATTACGGGTATGTCTCTTCCACGTTGTATACGTCAGTTTTATATTCAATTCGCTGTGAATTGGTAGTGGATGTCCAGAAAGTCGGGCCGATTTCCTTTGTAGGAATTTATATACTTTTTGTAGGGACATGTGCGTTGCACTATTGAAATCAGTACGTTCTATATTTCTTCTACATAAATCAGTCACCGATTATCAGATGTGGGCGGACAGCCTTACGGAAAAGTACAGAGTCGGTGACCTTGACGCGTGCGAACGTGACGTAGCAACGTTTATACTCGTACAAAGGCAAAAGAAATTACGCAATTACAACTACGATGATTTAGTTTAAAAATTGGCTACATCAGACATATTAGGGATATCTGAATAGTTAGATATTAGTTGTCACTGCAGTCAGTATAAATAATAATTGGCCCCCTACAACAGTGGCGACACTCCCTGTACGTGAGAGTTCGAACGCCCCTGACCTCGAGTTTGGAGCTCGTAACGCTAGGGTTGATACCGAACCGAAATGGAGTAGCATGCGGTGCGTGAGAGAGACGCGAACTAGGTACCAGCCCTCAGCCAAAGCAGTCAGCGATAGCTCGTTTCACGCCGCGCGCGCCTCTCAAGCAAGGCCCTCTCGCACATCCAGCCACCCACACATAGCCATAGCAAGCGATTTTACGTGCACACATTCTTTTCGCGTAGTGTATATATTCTTTGCATATATACACTACGCTATACATACCTACGTAGTCTATCTTTTATTTTGAAATGACATTAAGATGTCATTTCAAATTAAAATAAATAATTAAATATAACTAAATTATAAATAATTAAAATAAAATTTCTTTAAAATTATTTAAATTTAAATTTTAAAGAAATTGCATACCTATATCTTGGCATATAACTGGTTTTAGAGATAGTCTAATATGAATATAAGGATGTTATTTTTCCATACTGATGGTCAAAAAAGATATGATACACTATATAGTTCATATTTTGACTCTGAAAACAAGTTATTTGCCTAGATAATTTCTGGGTTCGATCCCCAGCCAGGCAAGTTGGAAAATGGCCTTTTTCAAATTGTCCTGGGTCTTGGGTGTTTATTTATATATGTATTTATCATAAAATATAGTATCGTTGAGTTAGTATCCCATAACACAAGTTTTAAAAAAACTTGCTTTGGGGCTAGCTTAATCAGTGTGATTTGTCCTTATATATTTATTTATTTATTTCTTTCTTTGAAATTATAAAATTTAGCCGAAATTTGAGAAGTCGTTTCAAAATAAAAGCGAGACTACGTTTGTATGTGAAATTCTGATGCTGTCTAGGGTAAGGGTGTAAACGGGACCCTATTACTAAGACTCAGCTGTCTGTCCGTCTATTACAGGGCTCTATCGCTTGAACCGTAACAGCTAGACACTTGAAATTTTCACCGATTATGTATTACTGTAGCCGCTTTAACAACAAATACTAAAAATAGGAAAAAGTTAAAAACTAAAGGGGGTCATCATAAAAAAAAAAACGTGTCTTTTCAGTGTTTTTAACTAGATTTTTAGAATGGCATTAACAAAATACTTGAAATTTTCACAGATTATGTACTACTATGGGCGCTATAACAAAAAATACCAAGAATAAGATAAAGTTTGAAAATTAAAGGAGATCGTCATACTAGAAACGTGTTTTTTCAGCGTTTTAATACATTGTAAGGAGGTACGGAATCCTTAATGTACGAGTCCGACTTGCACTTGCCCGTTTATTTATTTTATATAAATTAAATAATCAATTCATGGTTTGATTGCAATGTTTATATACTACGTTTGGTTGAGTATTAAAAGTGTTAAAAGGCCTGCCATGACTGGCGTCATGCAATTAATAATATAATGAAAAATATTTCAATCACCATACCGTCCAGCCGATGCCTTAATGACGTAGCACTGTTCAACTTACCTGCAACAAAACGACACAAATTAAAAACGCACTTAATCATCCACGATGTAATGGATTATGCGTCCGGTCACATACAGGAGTGATGAATTTTTTTTTCAATATATACAATTTTTTGGATTCGATCCCCAGCCAGGGCAATATGGAAAATGGCCTTTTTAGGGTTCCGTAGCCAAATGGCAAAACAACGGAACCCTTATGGATTAGTCATGTCTGTCTGTCTGTCCGTCCGTATGTCACAGCCACTTTTTTCCGAAACTATAAGAGCTATACTGTTGAAACTTGGTAAGTAGATGTATTCTGTGAACCGCATTAAGATTTTTACACAAAAATAGAAAAAAAGAAACAATAAATTTTGGGGGCTCCCCATACTTAGAACTGAAACTCAAAAATACATGTGGGGGGTATATATGGGTAGCTCTTCAAAAATGATATTGATGTTACTAATATAATTTTCTTCTAAACTGAATAGTTTGCGAGAGAGACACTTCCAAAGTGGTAAAATTTGTGTTCCCCCCTGTAATTTTTAAAATAAGAGAATAATAAGACTAAAAAAATATATGATGTACATTTGCCATGCAAAATTCTACCGAAAATTGGTTTGAACGAGATCTAGTAAGTAGTTTTTTTTTAATACGTCATAAATCGTAAACCGCAATTTACCTTTAGAATTTTTATATTATGTTACTTGCTGCTACGGAACCCTTCATAGGCGAGTCCGACTCGCACTTGGCCTCTTTTTTTTAAATTGTCCTAGGTCTTGGGTATTTATCTACAAGTATATATGTATCCCAATCCCAACTAATATTATAAATGCGAAAGTGAGTTTATATATTTGTTTTTTTGTTTGTTTGTTACTTCTTCAGGCTTTATCTACTGAACCAATCTTCTTGAAAATTCGCATACACATAGTTAGGAGTACAGAGAAGGACATAGGGTACCTTTTATCCCGAAAAATGTAATGTTCCCGTGGGATACGCGAGCGAAGCCGTGAGCGAAAACTAGTTCATTATAAAATATAGTATCGCTGAGTTAGTATCCCATAACACAAGTTTAAATTTACTTTGGGGCTAGCTCAATCAGTGTGATTTGTCCTTATATATTTATTTATTTATTAGATAAGAACAGATCACACCGATTGAGCTAGCCCCAAAGTAAGTTTAAACTTGTGTTATGTGATACTAACTCAGCTAAACTATATTTTATAATAAATACATATATACTTAAACAACCAAGATCTAGGACAATTTGAAAAGGCTGGAGATCGAATCCAGAACCTCAGGATTGGCGGACTGGCGTGTAGGCCATTGCAAAAGCAAAAAAAAAAAATAAGAATTTTCGAGAACTAGACGAAGAACGAGCTATTAGGGATGATGACTGTGTCAGAAAAGTATTATTCTAATTAATCCGTTAATTAGATTATCCAAAAATAATGTACTAACTAATGTAGAAAAATATAGTTTTCTAGTTTATCAAAAAAGTAAAAATTCACAAAGATTCTTACACAATACAGTGCACTGCATACATATAGTATTTTTTTAAAATAATACAAGTAAATAATCAAAAACCTTTATCACGACGACTGTTTGCGTAATGATCTGTTGTGTTTCCGATAAGCAAAAACAATCTTGACCACTTTTTCACTTTTTAAACAAAAAAAATACAATATCGATTTTTCTGATATGGAACAACGAAATCGCATACATACACATGTACACTCGTCTTACTATGAAACAGATTTCTTTTTCTGGTTTTAAAATTGTGATTCAAATAACCTGATAGCAAAATGGTTTTCAGTAGCTTAATTTCTCCACGTCTGTTGATGGCGCCAGTACATTAGCAACAAATAGCGTTTCGGATGATGAATGTGACAGTCTGCCACTGACGGGGGCAAAAACGGCCACCATAACCCCAATTACGAAGTGAGTTTTAATGGCATTCTGTATTGATAAATGGCGCCGAGCTAAAAGTTTGCTTTTAATTCGCACTGACGTCAATATGAAAGAAGCAACTACAAGTAAGTTGGAAATAATAACTAACTTAAATATTACGGTCTTTTTACACCATTTTAAAGAGTCATCATCAGGTCTTTCTAGGGTTCCGTACCCAAAGGGTGCAAACGGGACCCTATTACTGTGACTCCGCTGTCTGTCCGTCTGTTCATCTGTCTGTCCGTCTGTCTGTCCGTCTGTCTGTCCGTCTGTCACAGGGTTCTATCTCTTGAACCGTTATAGCTAGACACTTGAAATTTTTAACGATTATGTATTACTATGGCCGCTATAACAACAAACACTAAAAATAAAAAATAGTTAAAAATTAAAGGGGGTCGTCATACAAGAAACGTGTTTTTTTCAGCGTTTTCAACTTGATCTTTATAATGGCATTAAGGTGAAGATAAAGGCAAATGGCCTTGAAGTGTGAAATAAATTGTTAACTCGTAAATATGGTGATAATATCCATATTGCTCTTCGTCATGCACTAGATAGCCCTTTAAATTATTTTATGAACTGTCGTTGAAACTATTATTGGTGATCCGTCTAGCTTTAAAACTTGCAGTGGCCACTTTTGGCGGAGGTAACTTTTAAGCTAGACGGACTAATGTAAATACTTTCAACGGTGGTTCATAAAATAATTTAAAGGGCTATCTAGTGCATGACGAAGAGCAATATGAAAATGATCTCCATATTTACGAGTTAACAGTTTATTTCAAATGAGGGCGCCACTTCAAGGCCATTTGCCTATACCTTCACCTTAACTAAATACTTGAAATTTTCACCAATTATGTATTACTATGACCACAATAACAACAAATACTAAAAACAAGAAGAAACGTGTTTCTTCAGCGTTTTAAAACATTGCACGGTGGTACGAAACCCTTTATGTACGAGTCCGACTCGCACTTGCCCGTTTATTTTTAGTATTCACTCGCACGACCCTCTCTTTTTAACTAGAGCCATACTTGGCCAGTGCAGCCAGAGAATTTGGTCTACGCTCTCCACGGTGGCCAGACGGGTTGGAGAGGTCTCATTGGTGTTTATACGCTTTGTTTAGTTTGTATTTCCGTCGCCTTCTACGACATTTTAGGGAAGATTTTCAAGTGTGTGCAAATATACGAGTAATAACGCACTTCAAAGTTTTGGTTGTCAAGAAATGCATTTGTTGTTTAAACTTTTTATCGTGAAGATAAACTTTTTTGTTGTTCATTATAACGCATAAACAACGTGTAACTCCTACAATGTAAGTGCACCTGTAGTGCTATTTTAAAAAAGCATTACACAGTCGTCAGACATGCAACTAATTATGTTATTAAACAACTATATTTTCACGAAAATACCAACAAAACACAAATTATGTTGTTCGCATATTTCGTATGCATAAATTGCCCAATTTGTTTTTGGATTCCGTTTGCAGTTCGCAGAAGTCAAATTATTCTGAAAATATTCAACACTGAGTTGTTTATTAGACTTTTAGATGTTGCCGCCACAGGCGAGAGAATCGCGACGAGCACGTTATTTTATCACCGGGTAAAAAAGTCCACGAGACGGCGATATATTGAACATATTTTCGTGGTTTGAGGGGAATGATGAGGGGCATCATTCCCCTCAATTCCTCCTATTACTATAGGAGGTCGTATCAACCGTCGTGTACTCGCAGTGAGTTTGTGGCGAGACCTTGACATTTTGCGGAGAATGGGAGCGGTGGGAGGATCGCGGCGCGACGTGACGGAAATAGACCTTCAGGAAGAATCTCTACCTTTATAACCCGTGTGGTTCCGGGTTAGAATAGGACCACTCCATCTCTTCCTGTGGATGCCATATCACGGTGGTGATATTAGTCACGGTAACAGTGTCGCGAGTTCAATGGTTTTTTTCTATTTTAAAAAATGCCCATCGCGCCAAAAGAAGTGTTCACTTTAATAACTGGAAACAGAAACCATAGTCAGTATACAAATTGCACAGATTGCGAAAGAATTTATACATTTAATAAATGTCATCAATCATAAATGTCATATTTAAAGTTCATTTAATATTATTTTCAAAGTTAAAAGTTAACTTATATTAAACGTATTTTTTTACATATTGTTATCTCATATTAGTGCTAATTTATTATTATTTATTTATTCAAAAAAACATAATTATTTACATTGAAATTGGTATAGCAATTACACAAATTATGCAAATGAATGTATTATAGTGCAAGTAATAGTCAGTGGCAAGAACTATTCGTGAACAAATGTACCGAAAGGCCAAATATGTGGTGTATAAATGAAGGATTGCGTGCCAGTGATGATTGAGCCAAATTATGTTTTGAGGAATGCAATTGCATTAGTAATACTGACGATGAAACACGATCCGTATTTTTCGTAATATCAAGAAGCGACATGAAAAAGGATTTTATTTTACTTATTATTTAATCCATATGTGTGTTTTTATTCACAAAAAGTAATCTACAATCTAGTATGACAATTAGTTACAAACAAAATTTTGAAAAATTTGGGTTTAGGCGTACCTAAAACCCATAAAAAGGTTCTAGGAAATAAATTACACGAAAAAAATTTTTTTTTCCTACAAGCTTTTATTGTGAGGACTCTAAGTACCTACTTATCAAGACAAATATAATTAGCTCAAACTCAATGGGGTTGCTTCATTTTATTACATAGCCACCTTTACAGTTTTTGCCGAAATTTCACCCAATATCAATTCGGACAGCCGTTTTGGCGAGAAAGCGGAACCAACATGATAAGATTGCAAAGTGATCTGTCCGCTTCCATTCTAAACTTGATCTTTGGCCATAATATTAGTGGAATTTGCAACCGAATAATGTTCAGTTTCAGTTCAAAATTTCGGATTTCGTGTAATTGTGATTTAGTGAATCTGATACGCGATAAAGTTATCGGTGTATTGCGAGCCTTTGAAAGCCTACTGGCTATCGCCGCAAATTCGCGCAAATATTTTGGTAATGCACGGTAACCTCAATACGAAATGTTACCTGTTTACAGGGTTAGCTTTTGTTGTTATTTGAAATGTTCTGTTTTGTTTTAGGGTTTAAGTAGGTTTTATTTGGTTTTATTTTCTTCATCAGGTCTTTATAGGGTTCACCCAAAGGGTGCACACGGGACCCTATTACTGAGACTCCGCTGCCTGTCCGTCTGTCACAGGGCTCTATCTCTTGAACCGTAATAGCTAGACACTTTTAATTTTCACCGATTATGTTCTACAGTTACCGCTACGAGACAAAATATGAAAATAAGATAAAGATAATCATACAAGAATAGTGTTTTTTTTAGCGTTTTTAACTAGATCTTTATAATGGCATTAAATATATACTTGAAATTTTCACAGATTATGTAATAACTATGCCGCTATAACAACAAATACTAAAAATAAGATAAAGTTTAAAATAAAAGTGGGTCGTCATACAAGAAACGTGTTTCTTCAGCGTTTTAAAACATTGTACGGAGGTACGGAACCCTTCGTGTACGAGTCCGACTCCCACTTGCCCGTTTATTTTTTTGTCTCTTCTGCTGGAGCACGACGACGCTCTCTATACTACCAGAGCCATATATTAGCCAGAGCAGTCAGAGCGTTTGGTCTAAACTCTGCACGATGGCCAGACGGGTTGGAGAGGTCTCATTAATGTTTATAAGCTTTGTTTAGCTTGTATTTTGTTTGTAATTCTCTAATGTGTGTTCTAAAAACTAATGGGTAGTACTCACAAATTAAATTTTTAAAGTTATCATTATTTACAGAACACACACGGGTACTGCTACGCTACTGATGTGTACTCAGTATTACAAGTTCCATTCGGCACAGTCGTGCATAATAGTCGGACTTAATGAGGAGGTAAAACTAGCGCCCTGTTTTGGTAACGAAACTATGTATATATATATTTTTATTTATTATTATTATTATATATATATATATTTTCGTAGTTATTTATTAGCTAAGATATAATTGATTGTACAATAGGATGTATACGTTTTGGAACAATTCTTCTTAGAAAATAAGAATAGCTAAATCAGAATAAATCTTAATTTTTTTTTCATAATTAGGTAATGGTAATAAAGAAATTGTGAAAATGTTATTTTATTTACGTTTAAATTGAAAAACGCCTTAATTACCGAAATAAGTATATACTTGTTCAAAAACAAACAAAAAATCTTTCGGTCTTGGTATTATAAGCATTAAACTTTTTCATAACACTCACTACCTATTTATTACGAGTAAATTAAAATAAATCAAAACTACTTTATTTTTGTCACTTTAAATATACGAATATCGATACAATTAAAAGAATTGACTCAAATATTTCCAACATCGCTCAACTTGAAACGAGCAGACGTAAAGACCCTTCCATTTAAACATTTATTTCATGTAAAAGCTCGCAATTACCGTAACAAATGAAGCAGCATTAATTTGTATCAAATTGGCGGCGTAATTAAACATCTCTGCTCCGGATGGAATATATTACATGTACCTATACTTTATTATTAACAATTAATATTTCGCCCGCGAAGAATGTAGTGCGACCAGATTACAGACATTCTTAAGGCCATACTTGAATTTTCTGGGTTCTAGTGCTCCATTTCAAATAAATTATTTTAATGGAAAAGAAATATCATATTAATCATATTAATTTTTCCTCCGCTTAAGTCCGCCTTTGTACCAATATTTTCTTTGTGTTTGTTATTTTTATTTTATAAATTATTATGGTGCAATAAAGATAATTTGTATTGTACTGTATTGTATCATTTAAAATTTTGTTTCTACCAAGCCCTAGATAACCCTTTCTATTTTACGAACTACTGTTTACAGTTTAAAGTGAGAACGTAGACGTGTTTTTCGCAAATGTGCGAAAAACGTCCATTACAAAGGCCATTTTCCAACTTGTTCTGGCTGGGGACCAAACCCAGGACCTCCGGATTAGCAGGCAAGCGTGTTACACCACGGAAGTTATCGCAAGTGGAGGTCCATAGTCTCTGCCTACCTCTGTGTCCGGCCTAAACAGGCATGATTATATGTTAACAACTACGTTGAGCTGTAAATCCATTTTATATAGCAATACTGATAACGTAACTACTGCTCCTGTGTATTCTTATTAAAATGATTGTCGCATCGCTGCCAATTAAATGTATCGCGAGCCTCATAATTTTCAAATACCCTCTCTTTCTCTCATCTCAGCGCATTCCCAGTTGCATCCACAGCTGCAACGCTGCGAAGCCCGGGGTCCACTTTCCGGCTTTCAATCAATCAATCAATCAATTCTTTATTTGCATAGTAAGAGTTCACAAGGTCTTATAACTATATACAGTTCTCCTTACTTACCCTCTCGGGTGTTGCAAAAATAATTACTTAATTATAAATCATTCAATATCATATAATTTGTCACATATAAATTCCTCTATACTATAATAACATTTTTGTACTAATAATTGTTTCAATTTAAATTTAAATAGTCTAGTATTAAGTTCTTTCAAACAGTCAGGTAATTTGTTATATAATTTAGGTCCTAAAATATACACTGTTTTGTCATATGCAGCCATGTTGGAATTTTGCTGTGGGTGTATTTGTATTTTGTTTCTACAGGCTCTGGGGTGCCTATTAGTAATCTGTTTGAATTTATCCAAATTTTGTTTTACATAAAAACTACTTTTCCTTCTCCACTTCGCACAATCTTGAGCATCCTTGGTTGAAAGACGATAAGTAAAACCGTAAATACTTGCTTATCACGAATTTGCTGGCAATGCCGTTTAATTATAGTCCCTATAGATTTTTTGCAACATTGTTCAAAATTATTTCATTGCAACATTTATAAAAACATCAAACCTGTATCTAGAGACTTTTACTTATATTCAAATTCCTAGGGCTTTAACAAAGCTATCATAAAAAAAGATGCTTACTCGTTGTATTCAATATAAACACCATTTTTCCACTATTAAAGAGAAATAAAAAAGTATTGCTATGTTTTATTTCATACATCTGGTGCTTCGAATAGCAGTCTTTATGGCTCGATTTGTTACTAAAGCGGGGTTTACATGGAAATTTCCTTTTTTAAGGAAACAATGGCCATTGAGAAATTAATTAAACTTCTTCCATATCTTTTAGGCATAGCGATTGATGATGAGTGAATACACACACACACACACACACACATAATAAAATCGGTCTTTTACCAAATTTCCTTCTTTTTATTAGCTTATTTCAGTGTGAAGACGAAAAACGGTGGCGTGGTGACGACAAAGAAAGGGGTTCTGGCAGAGATCTAGAAGTTTTATGGACAGCTGTATACCTTAGTTGCACAACCCAATGGATAATTGGCTAAAAACCCAAGAGCCAAGCTCCCTCTTCTGGGAATAGGCCTCCCTTTTCTGCTTCTAATCAGTCCTGTCGAGGTCAATAGTTTGCGACTTGTCGATATACGTATGCAAGTCATCACGCAATCTTCATCGAGGCCTGCATCGCTTTCGCGACCACCTGCGATCCACTTAGTAGCCTATCACCTATCACTAGCCATCTTGGCCTACCTATCTTCTCTTTCAAATATGATTTTTTAAATATAAATCGAATGAAAATATCTAGGAATAGGATTTTTCCCGTAGCCCTGACAAGGAACACTTATAGTTTTTCCATGTCCTCTGTCCGTCTGTCCGCTACTTAATTTAGAGACTGTTAGGAGTAGAAAGCTCTCGGCGTTTTTATTTATAAATCTAAATATAAATAGAAACAATACGGACTAAGTGATAAAATGTATTATAGAAAATATTTAGTGTGGATGATTTTTTTTCTCGTCTATTCCATAGTTTGGAGTATTGTTAGATCTTTAAAAACCCTCAGGATTTAGGAAGAGTTAGTTTTAGCGAAATATTTTATTAAGCTATATTATCGAAATGTTTTTTAGGGTTTCGTACCCAAAGGGTGCAAACGGGACCCTATTACTGAGACTCTGCTGTCTGTCCGTCTGTCCGTCTGTCCGTTTGTTACAGGGCTCTATCTCTTGATCCGTAATAGCTAGACTCTTGAAATTTACACCGATTATGTATTAGTGTGGCCGCTATAACGACTAATACTAAAAATAAAAAAATTAAAAAAACTAAAGAGGGTCTTCATACAAAAAACGTGTTTTTTTAGCGTTTGTAACTCGATCTTTATAATGGCATAAACTAGATACTTGACATTTTCACCGATTATGTATTACTATAGCCGCTATAAGAACAAATACCAAAAATAAGATAAAGTTAAAAATTAAAGGGGTCGTCATACAAGAAACGTGTTTCTTTAGCAATTTAAAACATTGTAAGGAGGTACGGAACCCTTCATGTACGAGTCCGACTCGCACTTGCCCGGTTTTTTAATTACTGGCAAGATTTTTGGTAAAGTTAGGATTCAATAAAGCAAATCGAAAGATAACCGCTTTTGCTATTTCACATTTTCCATAACATAATAATATGCTTTGTTGTAGATTTTCGCCGCATCTAGCGTCTAGTGTCCGGGCGGTAAGGCAAGCGCCCTATTTCTAACACTAAATTATTCATAGCTTTCAAGGTTCTGTTAAGAACTGCTTACCTATTCTCAGACTCCTCCGCATCTATTTGTAAAACAATACGAGCTATCATCATTACAATAATGCACAGATTTCTACTTTATATTATATAAATGCACTGAACAAGATCCTGTGCCTATATAAATTATATAAGATCCATCAAAAAATACTGGAAATATTTTAATGGTGAATTTAGCAACTTTTCCCATATCTAAAAAAATATTACAAATTAAACAGATGAATCCCGCAATCTACGGAATAGTTAAGAAAGTGCCAATCCGTCAACGCAGGAACCAACATATTCTCTGTCAACTATACAATGTTTTAAATAATCCCCAGGCCCCTGAGTATCTCAAAACATGTTTCCAACTTTTAAGTTCTATTCATGAAAGGTCCCTGCGTTCTTCAAATACTCTTACCCTAGTCACTTCTTCTCACCGTACAGGTTTTTTCCATAACTCTTACTCCGTGACTGCTGTACGACTTTGGAATGCTCTCCCTGAATCCATTAGAAGGGCCCCTAGTCGCGACTCCTTTAAACTTTAAGTTTTTAGGCACTTCCACTTCCAATTAAACATAGGACAGACTTGATTGCATAATATTTATTTATGGTTATGTATTTGTACTCGTATATTTATTTTTGTATATATTTTAATGTAGGTATATATTTTATGAAGTAATATATATGTATGTAAGTAATTGTGTATATGTAATAATAATAATAGTATGTTTATAGTATGTGTTGTGATCATTATTTTTTAAATTTAGTTTAGTTTAATTTTTCTTTATATATTCACACCCACATAAAACTCTCCAATCGACCCAAAGGTTTGACTGTTAGAGAATGCTTTTAGCATTAAGTCCGCCTGTTGTACTTTAAACATGTATATGTGTGTACAATAAAGTATAAATAATAAACATAAAAGTAAGTATAGTATTTTTAACTAATTAAGAAAGTAATCTACTTCTAAAGTAAAGTATCTACTTATTCGCCGGTGGACTGGAAGAGATTCCATTATGGGATAAGTCCGCCATTGTTAAGTTACTCTATATGCTGTTTTTGTATTTAATTATGTGTTCAAAGTACAATAAAGATATTACAAATAAACAAACAAAGAAACAAGTAATCAAATACTGAAAAGCATAAAAAGTAGTAACACTTTTCGTGACATTCGTGACGTAGTTTTGAGCTATCGCGGGATAAGAATACCACATTTTATTATAACATGTATTTGTATATGACCGTCACTGAGTTACGTCAGATGTCTCTAAAAATCTGACACTAGGTTTAGATGCTAACACACTTTTTAAGAGAGAGATTTGCTTGTGATAAGTTTATTCGATGTTACAACACAAGTGAAGCAATAAATTTATTCCAATGCTCTGAAAATATGATTAAAACGTAGAAAACTTCCAGCGGCTTTGGAAACTCTAGTGCGGTCGAACTTTTTATTCAATTAAGGCGCTACAAAAATTACTACGGCCTCCATAAATAAGCCTTTACTGCTTTCAGTATTATTTATTTATGCTAAATATGCTTAAGTACCTACACAGTCCCTCTACCCTTTCCGAGATCGCATTTTCTGCGAGGATCTTAGTGAAACGTAAAATATTTCTCATGTTCTCAGTGGTGGGTGGGAAAATACGCATTCTCTGACACTACGGACGTCTTTTTGCATAAAGGTACGAATATTTTATGTGAAAATATTTAGGTTAACTGAAGTGTTCTGATAATTTATTACGATGTAGTTAGCACGTCTGTTTTAGTAGTGAAAACTTCTTTAGGCGGGTTGGGCATTTTTTGAGATGGGAAAAACCCATTGAATTTGCGACACTGTTACCGTAACCGTAACCTTGTTCAAGTTTTCATTTCTGTCGGCACTCTCAGAGTGCCAGAGGTATTTTTTATAAATGGATTACGGTTTATCAAAATGTTTCAATACATCAATATTCTACGATAAAAAGAAGTTGTGAGAGATGTGTTTTTTTTAGAGAAAAAGAGTCACTAAAGTAAAAAAACTCCCTTACTTCAAGTAAGTTCATTCTAAAGCAGTTTGAACGCTCAGACTGACCATTAGTTAGTACACTGTATAGTCATCGGCCGTCAGAGTATGCGCACTAATGGACTGAGCCACTTCAAAGTTTTAACGATCTTTTAGAGCTAATGTTGCTTTACAGAATGCCGGCCGCAAATGTTTCGCATTTACTTTAAACTTGAACCAAAAACAGCATTAGCTGGGCTTAAAAGTATTGAAACCTAGTTTTAAGACACTTTCGACACGGTCATGTATGTACTAATTTTATAAAATGATAAATTATAATAATATAATCTAATGACAACTCTTAAAAAAACATGAAGCAGAACTCATATCTCATTTTTATATGATTTTGTGAGACTTACTCGTAGTACTCTTGTTACTAGTAAAAAATATAGACTCGCGGGTTATTCTTGTGCCTATATTTTTTCTTTTAAGTTAAAACCTTGCTCTTGTCTAGAGCGCCTATATTAATAGTTATAGTTTTAATAATTTTAAAGACGGTGTTTTGTTTTTAGAATTTTGGCGTTGCAGTAGCAGCTGCTGTTGAAATCAACTGTATTTTCATTCCAGTCGAAAATCGAACAGAGTGTGGTGCTGCAGTCAGAACATACTCTTATATGGGGACCATCTTACGAGTAAATCCGAATTTGATTTCAGGCAGATTCAAAGATTTCTTGTTTGCTGGTTTGGGAAAAAGAAAAAAACATGTACCAGCTGCTTCTTATCCCGTGCAGATCTAAACGCCGATCGAGGGAATAGGCGAGAATCTAAATCATATTAATTGGCGATGTGGTTAGCAACCCATTATTATGATTTTTCATCTTCATGCCCACTATGACGCTAAAAGTGACATTACCGCCCTAGGCTCTACCTGCCTCGTAAGGGATAAAGGCGTGATAGTGTATCAGATTCAAATCAGACTTCTCCGATGGCCCACTACGACGTTATGAATGAAATAATTTCTTTTTTTCTAAGATCCAAACGCCATCTTGGATTCCATAAATGGCAGATTTGAATTCCGCGTTAGAGAAGTGGCTTAGCCTTCGGCTTAAAGCTTCGTCTAGTTCCTTGATGGACCCAGTTGTATGAAATTCAAAAAAATACCATCTTTAGTAATTAATTATAAACCCCTTTTGTTTTAACTTTGGGATCAAAGCTGTATTTGTATTCGATTCGCTGAGCCGTGCCCCTTTCAGATCAGGTTTCCGCAGACTTCCAACTTTAATGATTTTAACTTTTATGATATTAACACATCTAGACATACATTTGAATAACTATATTATAGACCAAATCTAAAGGCGTGACATTTTCTACGTAAAGTGTGTACCACAAAAAAATATTATTTTTGTTGCTAAATGGTTTGATTTAAACACGAAATAACATGAAAAGTGCAAATGTCAAGTTATTGAAAAAATAAACGGGCAAGTGCGAGTCGGACTCGTATATGAAGGGTTCCGTACTACCGTAAAATGTTTTAAAACGCTGAAGAAACACGTTTCTTGTATGACGACCCCCTTTAATTTAATTTAATTTTTAGTATTTGTTGTTATTGTGGTCATAGTAATACATAATTGGTGAAAATTTCAAGTATCTAGTTAATGCCATTATAAAGATCAAGTTAAAAACGCTGAAAAAAAACACGTTTCTTGTATGACAACCCCCTTTATGTTTTAACTATTTTTTATTTTTAGTATTTGTTGTTATAGCGGCCACAGTAATACATAATCGGTGAAAATTTCAAGTGTCTAGCTATTACGGTTCAAGAGATAGAGCCCTGTGACACACGGACAGACGGACAGACAGCGGAGTCACAGTAATAGGGTCCCGTTTGCACCCTTTGGGTACGGAACCCTAGAAAGAGCTAGTCTATTTCGATATGACAGTGACTAAAACAACTTTCGACTCCAACTCTTCTTAAAAACTTGTTAAATTACTACTTTATAACCACTATTTACACAATAACAAGTTCAGCTGGGAACAAAACAATTACAACAGGTTCATTTGTTTGTTTGTTTAAACAGTTTATTGCACATTTTTACAAAAACAAGTTTTATTGGTAAACAATAAAAAAATTAATTACATCAGTTCAAAATAAACACAATGTTAATTACACTAGCACAACCTTCCCTAATATTAACCAGATCAGATATTATTTTAATTAATAATGCTTTTGATGATATTGCTCTATAATATTGATCTCAAATAATGTATATCCACCCAACTCTCGATGAAGTTGGAACTCTTTCCGCTAGAACATTAGTTCTTCTGACATAAAGTCCTGAAGTTTGGCGAACAGGGTATTGATTTACGACCTACGACATGATAGTGAGAGCATGTAATTTATGTTACGAGTATAAGATATATAATATAATACTATGAAAACAGAATAAGAGAAAATATTGCTAAGTATATATTTTTTTTAGATAGAACACGATATTTAAGGACATTATATAATAATATTTTTCAATTCATTCTATTTTTCCATCTTCACGTCCAACATCACGTTAAATGTGGTCGCGGAATCAGAATCTAAACTTTTTCTGGAATCCAAGATAGCGTCTGAACTTCGCTCCCACCAGGTGGTACAACGAAACCCATCCCCTTTTTAGGGTTCCGTAGTCCACAAGGAACCCTTATAGTTTCGTCATGTCCGTCCGTCCGTCCTTCCGTCCGTTTGTCTGTCCGTCAGGGCTCGTACTCTGCCGCTACTGCACCAATTGTCACGAAAATTGGTGGAGAGATAGATATTGAAGTTCCAAAAGTTGGCTTTTTAAAATTATGAAAAAATGATTTTTTTTCAGCCTCCCTCCCAAACAACGAAAAGTGAATTTAAAAAATTTAATTGGTATAACCCTAACGTATGGGGTATCGTTGAAAAGGTCTTTTAAAATGCAACAAAACTGCTTTGAAACTATGTAGATCAAACTCCCCAGTCTTGAGATAATCTAATACAAAGTTAGAATTTGAGGTGTCCCCCCGCCGTAACTTTTGAAATATTACTAAAATAATTCTGAAAAAAATGTGGTTTATACCTCAAAATATGTACTTTCAATTAAAACTATAACAGTCTCGGTATCATACATAGTTATTTTTTAATACGTCATAAATCGTAAACCGCAATTTACCTTTAGAACTTTTATATTATATCGGCACAAAAACGAACACTTTCCAATTATTTTGCTATCAATGAACCTTTTCGTGTGTATCAAAGAACCGATAACACAGTACATTGAACCACTCTCCCTCCAGTGGTACTCGAACATTAAAAATGGACGTTTCAGCAGTTCTTAATCGGTCTATCTCGAGACTGGTTGAAGAATTTTTAATGATACTTGCTATGCAAATGGAAGGAGACCGCTCTGGAAACTCCTCCACAGAAAATGTGGGCTCGGTTAATACATGAATATATAAACTTGTTCATTTATATAGGCCCGGGTCTGATTATAATTTGTATGATTATACGTTGAATGAGAAACAGACTACATAATGTTACCACATTGCTTCAGCGTTTGTAATGTACAAATAAATAGTTTTAATAATGGATTTTATTTGAGCTTTTGCTTAACCAGTTCACAAAGTGTTATCTCGACGTTTTCTATATTAATCGAGATGTTACGGCTAAAGATGGGTTTGAACTAGGATTAGCCGGCTAAACTTAGGTTAGGGTAAACCTAAGTTTAGCCGACTAATCCTAACGAACGGCTAATCCTAGGTTTACACCCATCTTTAGCCCTAACAGATATATAAGAGTCGAAGCCCTGCCCATCTTCCATGCTGGTCTGGGAGAAAAGAAAAAACATAGAATGTACCAGCTGCTTCTCTTCCCACGCAAATCGTAAAAGCCGATCGAGGGAATGGGCGAGAATCTGAATCATATCAATAGGCGATGCGGTTAGCAACCCATCACTATTATGATTCCTTTTTCCACCTTCATGCCCACCATCACGCTAAAAGTGGCCTGGGCCTTGCCGCCCTAGGCTCTGTCTGCCCCGTTAGGGATAAAGACGTGATAGTGCATCAGTATCAGTAAGCCCTGGGCCGTAAAACACAAAGGCCATATTTAGCGCATTGATGGTGTGGAGATACATACATACATACATACATACTATCACGCCTGTTTCCCACAGGGGTAGGCAGAGACTATGGACCTCCACTTGCTACGATCTCGACAGACCTCCTTCGCTTCATCTACACTCATCAACCTCCTCATACATGCCCTTCGGTTACGTGTGGAGATAGAAAAAGGTTATAATAAAAGAAATGGTTTACTGTCCGCATAGATTCATCATCATTCAGTTCTTCTTATCATTAGCTATTTCTTTGTTATTATATTTATTAGTATATGTATTGTGTAAGTAGGTATTTACTCTAATATATTTATATACAATATATATATGTAATAGCAAGTACTTAGTATTTTTGATGTAAGTATATAGGTATTTATAGCTTTTGCGCCGCACAATTTTCTCTCCTTATCCCTATGGTTGACTGGGAGAAAATGCTCTTAGCATTAAGTCCGCCATTTGTTAAAAGTATATTTTTACTTTGGACAATAAAGTTTGATAAATAAAAAAATAAATTTATTGATATCATTAAGATTCTTGCTTATTTCTCCGATAGGATTTTGCGATCTATGCAATAGAAAAATCTGGTACATTCTATGTTTATCTTTTCTTCTGAAATCAGGGAAAGTACACATTTTCCATTTGTTTCCGAAGTCACATTCCCAAACAAATGTGCACTATTCAGACAGCGCAAGCAGCATGCTGCTTATTGCTTTCGAAAACCATTTACGAGCAGTAAAAAGCAGTTTTCTATTTATCTCAATACTGCGGTGGAGCAAGTGTACTACGAGACTCATCCCTGGGGTGCAATTTGGCGTCAGCGACCGCCAGATGGCGTGAGCGAATCCGGAATTCCAGACATGTCTCGTTTTTTGTTGTAAAGTTATCACATGAGATTGTTATGTCGGACATGCGTGAATGTTCTGACAGACTGCAGGCCACTGGAAAATACGCAAGTAATTTTGCATATTAAGTTTTAAGTTTTTTAAAAGAATCATGACAGAAGAGGGATGCTCACGGTTTAAATTGCAGCATGTTGATAATAATAATAAATGCCTGTCTTGCTAATATTTTCGCCGGCAGGGATCGGAGACGTTTTTTCGTGCCAACGTGAGTTACGTAGTAACTATTTATTAATCTGTGACGTGAGTTGTACAGTCAAAATTCGGATTGAAAACGCTTAAATCAACTTTGTGCTACTTACACTTCATTAGGTCCATAAACGTCACAAATATTTTTAGTGGCTTGCGTTGCATTTTTTTCTTTTTTTTTTGTAGTAACATTTTAAAATGTATCAAATTTCTCCATTCCCACATTCACCCCATCACTCATTTTGATAGAAAGAAAAACAAAAGAAAAAAAATTTCTGAAAACTACATTTTACTAATAAAACATTTTACTCCATGATTTTACTAATTAGTTTCTTTTTAGAGATCCGTAGCCAAATGGCAAAAAACGGAACCATTATGTATTCGTCACGTCTGTCTTTCCGTCCGTATGTCACAGCCACTTGGTAAAATGTGTGTCCCCCCCCCCCTGTAACTTCTAAAATAAGAGAATGATAAAACAAAAATAAATATATGATGTAAATTACCATGCAAACTTCCACCGAAAATTAGTTTGAACGAGATCTAGTAAGTAGTTCTTTTTGATACATCATAAATCGTAAACCGCAATTACTTGCTGCTACGGAACCCTTCATGGGCGAGTCCGACGCGCACTTGGCCCCTTTTTTTTAAATGTCATCTTTTTAATGTTATTAAAACCAGCCAGATACAAATAGTAGAGCCAAACAAATTTTATTACGTTAAGTTTATACATACTACTTTGACGAACGAAAATCTGTTAGTCCGGCCAAGTGCGTGTCGGGTCGCTGTTTAGAGTTCTGTGATTAGTATATCCGAAAAGATGTTTTTCCGAACTAATTTATCAGTATGGGCTCTAATAATTGTTTTTTTTTTGTATTCACATTTTTCGTAAATGGACATAATCGACAATAGGCATGACTACTGAAAAAATATCCCATCGGTTAGATTATTAAAAAATATTGTACACGTATTTTTTCTTTTCTTTGAGAAACAAACATTGAGATACTCGTACAGCGCTTTTAAATTTCGCATGACGTCACGGATAAGTACGATTTTTACATAACGGCGACATCAAAAACACGTACTCTCGAACTTTGATGCGATCTTTGCGAATTTGTACTTTTTTGATAAACTAAAAAATATGGGTCCATTATTTTTTGATAAACTCAAAGACAGACTAATTAGAATAACACTTTTCTGACCCTTTGGTCACCCTTAAGTATTACTTCCGTCAGCCGGTGCACTATATTTTTTGCATCAACTAAAAGTGTAATAATGTAATATTGCTCATACAATCGCTAAATGTTCAATAAAATGTATCGGAAAGTGGGCGGGACAATGCAAGTTCCGTTCCGCAGCAATCGGGAGTGCAAAGTTAGTGCACGCCTCGCGAGTGCAATTTACTGGCGTCGTTTGTATGCGAAGGTTTATTCAACTAGTGTGTAACCTTACCGGGATAGGGACTAAAGTACTAATGTATAGTGAACTTAATCTAACAGATTAGAATCCGATTTGCTGCACGTCAGTCAGCATACAATGGATTCGGGTTGGTTATTTGAGATTTTATATTATTTTTGTTTTATTAAAATACAAAAGTAAAATTAATTTTGGTTACTCGCTTAACTAAAACAATTCTAAATTCCATGCCGTGAGTAGATATGGCAAAAATCAGATTTAAATATATATTTATTGCTTCTTTTACGTTTAAATAAAATAAAACAAAGATGTTTTGCTTTGTAAAAGCGCGGGCCCAGTCGCCTAGTGCAATTTAGCTTGCGGTGGATCCTATCGGTCGTAGTGTGTGGGAATCGGAAACAACACCAGCCTTTTGTTGCAGATAATTCTGTTCGCTTTGTGTACCACCTTACCGGTTCTTATTTATTTATTTAAACTCTTTTCCACGTAAGTATCTACACGATATAGCTTTTCCCAGTGCGAATTTTCTACAGTAGACTTTGTGGCAACCTCTCGCCACTTCAACAACAGCTTCGACAGTGAAGCTGTCGAAGCTTCACAAGGAGCATACGAGGTGGCGCTAAGGTTCTAATGTCTAACGTAAAAAAAACAGTGGCACTTCGGGAGTGCCGACAGAAGTGAAAACTTGAAAATCTTACGTGAGGTGTCGGTAACAGTGTCGCGAGTTTAATGGTGTTTTTCCATCTCGAAAAATGCCCAACGCGCCTATAGAAATTTTCCCTTTAAAAAATCTGAGGTAGATAATCTTTGGTTTTTGATATTGTAAATTTCTTTTGGTTCGCTCCAGTATAGGCTCCGATTTCACGAAAAAGCGCTTTCCCTTATATCTCGGAGAGTTGTGAAGATATGATATTAAAAAAGATTTAAAAGATTCACAAGAGCTATTTATAAGGTGCTATAGATATATATATATACATATATATATATATATATATAGGTGCAAAAAGAATTATTCGAGAAAGTCAAAAACAAAAGAAGTTATGGCCGAATTAGTGAAAAATTTTTTTTTTCCGTAGTTTTGATTTTGGCGCTTGATATTTTGAAAACGAACTCGACTCTGGAGAATTTAGTCAGTTACAATTTGAGCGTAAAACAAAGATTGCCCTGCAGCTGCAGCCTAACCTTTTAAAAAAAAAAGTCAGAACGTCATTTTTTCGTGTTTCGTAGATTCATTTCCAACGTGCTCGATAGTCGTGTGAGGCACGAAATCTGTGAATTTTTATTATGAAACAAGATACGTATTACAGAATATGTATCTTTATTTCGCATAAAGAGTACTTCCTTCGAATACAGAGCTAAGTACGAGGTTCAAAATCACCCTATATTTGTCTATCGACAATGTCTGTGACCGCAAACCGTAATGAGGTAAAGATTAGCAAGTTGCACATCACACTTTAGTCGAGAACAATTTAAGGTGGCGGGATGATCTGAAAAAGATTTTTATCTTGATGGGATGAGCTCGAAGACAGTGATACGTGGAATCTTTTCCCTAAGACTAGTGGGACATCACCGCTAGTAAAAAAAAACAGTGGCAGTCCGGGAGAGCCGACAGAAGTGAACACTTAAACACGGCTAGATAGAGGTCAAACGCACTCAAATCACTAATAAAAAAAAATTGTTGTCGATTACGTTACGGCAACAGTGTCGCGAGTTCAATGGTTTTTTCCCATCTCAAAAAATGCCCAAAGTGGTGCCTAAAGAAGTTTTCACTTAAAAAACATATTAGGGTTGCTACACACCTATTTGGACCGGCAGTATTTGTCGAACAACAAAGCCGACTCGAATCAATTGGGTATTTTAGTGGGTCAAAAATAAATTATTTGGTACTGTTAATAGAATTAAACGTCACAAAATAATGCCACTTGTCATGCCACATCCACTTTGAACGTGATTTTAGATTTATTGATGCAGAAAAACGGATATTAAGAGCGCTATTTGACTCTAAGGGACTATGACGTTATAAATCGATATTTCATACAAATCCCATAGAAAATGTTTGTTTTTGACGTTATAAAAAAAGTAACTGATTTGACTTGTTGAAAAATAGCGTATTATATCGCCTTTTTCCCCAAACATTCGTCTACAATATTCGTTTGTACCGCCCGGATGCGAATAAGCGTGTAGCAATCGTTAATCCAGTCAAATTATAATACGCTTTGAAACTAAATTCCTTTGTTGAAATGGTACCATAGCACTAAAAAGATAAGTCAAACAGGACGTGTCCTCAATAAATTGCAGCTATCCTTGTTAAATGTGGACTGAGTGGCAAAAGTCCAACTTGTTGAGTCAAGTCCACTTTAACTGCTGTTAGGGTTAGACTAATTACCATTTTATACTTCTTTGTCTGCGATACTTGAATTTAACTACCGAACCCACTCCTTTTTACTATTCATGATGAACATTATTTAGGTACAAGCAATATGTACAATTGTAGAGGTACAAACTCGTAACATAAATAATATGAGTTGTCTTTTTATTCCTAACTCGATTCTATCGTATGATTGTTAAATAATTTAATATAACGTCTAACGAAATACACTGAACCTATTTTAAGGGTTAGAATGGGAAAAATGGAGGGAGGCCTTTGCCCAGCAGTGGAACACGTAATGGCTGGAAATAAATAATAATAATTTTAAGGGTGGATTCAGTCCATGATAGGGATCGGACAGGTCTCACCAAAAAAACTTTGTTGTTATTAGAAATAATATTAATTAAATAAACTGACCATTCAGTGAGTATTTTTGTGGAATAATAATGATTTATATTTTTAAATCAAGAAATGAAATGCGTTAATTGCAATATTTTGAATCTGTTCGCCACCTTGAACGAAACAACAATCTCAGCGCAATACGTCATTCGTTTGTAATTGACATTTTTGACGGCTGGGGTAACCACAAAATGTCAACCTTAGATGTCAAAATTACTATGTGAATTTGTGGCCTCCACTACTGCCATCTTTTTCACCATTTGATTGTTTGATGTTTACTCACACACAGATGACGTCACGCGGCCAAGGTGACAGATTTATTTATTATATTTTATTTATTTAATAAATCCACAGCCCTTTATATACAATAAGATTTTACATTATAGCTACAACTTACAGATGGGAGCGTTTACGCGGCATTTTTATGCATTTAAATTTTAAATGTAATTTATGTATATTTACAGCCTTATTTAAATAAAATATTATTTTTTATGGTAATAAATAACCATTCTAATTACTTTCAACCACTTTGTGAAAATTTGTCCGATCCTCTATTAAAATAATATGTCGAAATATGAAAAATAATTTTTGGCTTTCTCTACAAACTCGGATCAGCTGATCGGTCAACTTGTATGGGAGGTCAAAAAATATTTTTATATTTCGCTATATGTTCCTTGGGGAAAGTTGTTAAGTATCATGGACTGAATGCACCCTTATAATAGTTTCAGTATATTTTGTTAGACCCTGTATATACACTCGTAGATATATTCTGTCTGTTAATTTGAATACATACACTATCAGATGTGATATACCTATCTCAAACGGGGGAGACAGAGCCCAGGGCTGATAGACCCAAAGGCCACTTTCAGCGTGATGGTGTGTGTTAAGATGGAAAAGGGAATCAAAATAGTGATGGGTCACTCACTAGGCCGCATCGCCTATTAACATGATTTAGATACTCGCCCATTCATTTGGAATAAAAAAAAAATTAATATAAATCTTACCCACCTTAGACCTCATCTTAGCTTCCCATCAGGCTAGATAGAGGTCAAACGCACTCAAATTTCTAATAAAAAAAAATAAATAATACTGAGCGAGCACAAAGCGTCTCTGTTTAATCTTGGACAAAATTATTTTTGTATGTTTGTCTGGCTGTCTCTCTGTTCTCTCTTAGCATTTCTTAACCGTGTTTGTTTTGTGACCAATTTAGATAATAATGTTTTTTTTTGTCTGTTCAGAAACATATTCAAAATTGTGGATAAACTCGCGGTGAGCACAATCATTAGTTTTTAGCTATGCAAAGATAGGCACGCGATAGACAGTCTACAGTTCACACAGTAGTAGTAAATCTCAAATGCCTTCATATTCAACTAAACACCAAATAATTAATAATAAATAAACCAGAAAGTGAAACTTAAATAGATACAGCGATGCAGATAAATTAATACAAGGCTCCACATTTATTATTATTTGGATAAGGCTTAAACTCGCTTATATCTATAGCTCAGGGGCACAACTTGAGTAAAGTACAGAAAAAAATCTTGAATAAATACCTTCACTTTACCAGTCTATATCATCCAGTGGTGGAATTAAGACCTCTCCCATTAAAGGTACGATGAAAGATACCAGGGGACTGGATGGAGGAGACGCGCATTCTATGGACTGGCAAACTTAGCGCTCCGCTTATGCGATGTAAAATAGCTTACAAATTAAAATATAAACGTCTTTCACATTACACTTTTCTGAGAAGAGCTTTTCTGAAAGATTTTTCTTATCCAAAAACGATTTTCATGACAGTGGTTACACAAGGATGCTGAAGGCTGTGTTGCACCCCATTTATCGCCTTCTCTTATACGTCCCAAAGGTGTTTTCTGGTAGACAGCGCTTGGCGTTAAGATTATACCTATTGTACATTAATTTTATAATGCAATAAATTAAATAAATAAAAAAAGAGCGGAGAAAAAAAAGTGCAGGCCCATAAAATCCATTTGACTATAAATTTACGACTACTGGACGTCAGGCAACGTCAACACGTTTTACAACCGGCCATCGCCTGACGTCAGCCTACCTTGGTAATGCAGTTCTTTTTTACTCTATTATCTGGTACTCTTTTAGTCGCCTCTTACAACTAGTTACAACATCCACGTGTAGGGATGAGTGGTCCTATACTAGGTCGGAAACTCATTGCGAAGTCAGATACTCTACCATTTGACTTGAGTTCTGTAGTTTGATGATCACCAAAGGAATTTAATAATCAACCGACTAAAAGTGACTTTAGGTGTTACAATTTACTCCTGATATCAGTCCTTCGAAAAGCTCTAAATAAACCTCCAGGTGGTCACTAAGTCGGTGTATGCCTAACCACAGAATACATACTAATACTCCGTAGGTACAGAAGTCTTACTCAGCAAAGAAATTTAAAGAAATATCTACTCAATGTTGTTAGTGATACGGTTTAATTTAGCTCACGTCAGAACTCACACACACACCACTTTTTTGTATAGATACCTAGACATCCATTGCAAGCCAATTTCATCCTTATGACTTTGACAAACGATTCGTATAACTGAATTTACCACCCGGTGGGGCCGCCTGCGCGCATAGTAATAATGTAGGTACATTTTCGATACCTAAACATAGGCCTGGCCTAATATTAATTGAGTGAACTATATCAAATCATCATCATCATCAGTTCTTTTTAGTCTCTACACTGCAGCAGCACGACTCTGTCTGTACTTGGAGCGATATATTAGCCAGAACAGTCAGAGTATTTGGCCTACACTCTTCATGGTGGCCAAACGGGTTGGAGAGGTCTTTTTTTTTTTCTTCAGATTTTATTAATTTAATTTAATGATGTTTATAAACTTTGTTTAAGTTGCCTACTACGACATACACGAGAAGACTTAAAGTGGCCCTATTCTATTATGCCGGAAACCACACGGCATATACCAAATGCTGCACACTTATGAGATACTTTCACATCTTTTATGTTTTAGATTTATGTGTCATTTCTGTTAACTCTTTACATTATGTCAAGGGCGTGGGGCCGAGACGCCGATAAAACGGAATGTAAATATCAACCAACGGATGAATATAAAATTGCAATGAAATATTGCGATATTTTTATTGCAGTCTAATGTAAGTAATATAAAGATCTATTTTCAACCGACGACCCCGACGCGAAAGAGATGTATTACAAATTTGTCCTGTTTTTGTTAGAAAGGTAACTTAACCTACCTTGTTCTTATATAGGGTTTGAAGAAATAAACTAAAACTATTTAAATGGTGAATTCAGTCTGTTATACTTAACAACTTACAAATGTAAAGTTTAATACAAAGAAAATCTACAAGTTTAACTAACTTATTGCATCAAAAACGGCCCAGTAAAATTAAAGTTGATAGCACCAGGGGACAATAATTTACAATATATAATGTTTAGGAATCGCTATGGTTTTGTACGAGTATACATTACACATGTAAACTTTATTCGAAAAATTCTATAATATAATTATTTTGTTAAATTAACTAAACATGCATATACAAAATATCTTATTCACGTAAGTCCATAGTTGGTTCTTCGTATAAATAACTAAGTAATATTTTTTTTTACGTATGAAAGACCTAGTGCCTAAAATACAGGCCCGTCATAGTTTGAGTACTAGCGTGCTGGACTTAATACAATACGAATACCTTTTTAAATATTGTACTGAAGTCAGCTACTGGCCGACATTTTGCCCTATCCGGGGCCATTCCTCAGGGCGAATGTGACTCGCGACGCATAATCCAAGTCGTCTCGAACAGCACATTTATCGCATATTTAATTTTGTCTGTGTCTCGCGTTAGTTTTAGCCAAAATAGATAAGTACTATTATGGTTCCTTGTAATCTAAAGTACATATGAGTATTATTTCTTGTATGTAAAAACAATAGGTACTTACCTACTATGTAATGTAAGTCCAATATTGTAACTTTAATAGATATAAATCAAAAAATTGTTGCTACGCTTTTCAGCCACGGGTCCATGGGGACCCGGTCCTTTGAGGCGTTTGTGGGGCCAAAGTCCTTTGAAGAGGCTTTTTAGTACCTGTTTATCTTAAAAGTGAGATGGCTGCATCAATGGTATATGTATGGAGGGCTATCTCTTAATGTTCCATTGAGATTTACTTGGTTTGGGCTATGTAGATGGGATGTTATTAAAATGTATTATTATTATATAAGTCAAAACTGCATAAGAAGTTTTAAATTTTATTGGTACAGACTTAGAGATGGGAACGAAAGCATTTATATATTTAACAAGTTTACCTATTTGCTAGGCAAATTAAAAAAAAACCCCGACTGTCAAGAATGCCATCTAGTGATGTGAACCGGAACTATTGATACGACTTGACACGGACATTCAGTCGCACTACATGCGTGCTACGGATAGCGCCATCTATACAGGGTCTAAAAAATATACTGCAACTATTTTAAGCGTTGATTCAGTCCATCTTACTACACAACTTTCCGCAAGGAACATATTATTTTGAAGTATGAAAAATAATTTTTGGCCTCCCATATAAGTTGACCGATCAGCTGATCCGAGTTTGTAAGGAAAGCCAAAAAATATTTTTCATATTTTTTTCCTTGTAGATCAGTCATGCAGTTCCTTGTAGATCGTTCGTGTACGGTTTTCTTTAAAACTGGTAAAACCCGCAATTCGGGAGTCTTTCGGGGGCGAGTGGGGGTGCCGCGTACCTGGGAGGGGTAGGGAGAGTAGATAAAATTTAATTTGGGTCTTCAATGAACATATCCTGATAGAAAAAACGACTACATTATTTTAGCCATTTTTTAAGTTAGAATAACTGAACTGTTGGGAAAAGTTGTTCAGTATCATGGACTGAAATCACCTTCAAAATAGTTTCACTATATATTGTTAGAAGTTATTTATTTGCTAAAGAAAGCCCTAATTTTCAAGTGTTTATCCTCAATAACTTTTAAACGGCAATACCGATTTTCATCATATACATGGTGACTTTTAATTAACTGGCAACATTTTTGGGGCAAGTTCAGTCCATTATACTAAACTACTTTCTATAAAAAAAGTTATTAAAAATCGATAAAAAAATTTCGTCCTTCCATACAAAATCCGTTTGGCTGAGCGCTGATTCGTAAGGAAAGGATGAAAATTTTTTATCGATTATAATAACTTTTTTATAGAAAGTAGTTCAGTATCATGGACTGAACTTGCTCCTAAAAAGTTGCCAGTTAATTAAAATTTACCCTGTATAGCTAAGTACCACCGCAAGGGAACTTGCTATCACGTAAAAAAAACGCATCGAAATCATCCGTTCGAGCGCTACGATGCCACAGACAGACATTAGCGTCAAACTTATAACACCCCTCGTTTTTTCGGGGTTTAAAATACAAAGGTAAAACTGAAAGCAAACAGAATTTTGTGATTGTTGTTGTAACATATGCATATTATGCATATGGCGTCCGATATCACCGACCGGCCGTGCCAACACTGGAGAATCAATTTGCAAATTATCTTACAGAGCGTTTACTGCCAAATTGGGATGTTTACCTGCAAGGAATTTCGTACTGAAACATTTTATTATGATATTATGTCATCATCATCTGAGCGTATTCCCGGTTGCATCCTCAGCGGTAACGCTTCAGAGCCCGGGGTCCGCTACCTAACTTAGGTGATTTGACGAGGTTAATGGTTTTAACACAGAGCGACTGCCGTCTGACCTCCGCAACCCAAAGGATAGGTTTAAACAAACACTAAATGGCGTTCGGGACCCAAACATTTTACGTGCCTTCCGAAGCTCGGAATCATCTTTCTTTTCGGATAATCAGATGACTCATGCCTGCAATATCCTAACCAGACTGGAAACAACTTTTCAGAAACTATGCAGACTCGTGGGATTTGAACCCACGACCTCGGGATCACAAGGCAAACGCCTTGACTACTGGACTACGGAGGCAGTCAATTTATTCTTCAAGAAAATTGCAGCCAAATATGAAATTGTAAAATATGTTGCCTTAGATCGTGAAATATGGAAGTAAAAAGGGCTGACTTTTGCCAAACAATCAATGACTACCGCTCCGGATGGTACTTGGTTCAAAGGCTATCCATAGCCATTCAAAGAGGAAACGCAGCAAGCTTAATGGGTACTTTTGAACCGGGTACAGTCCGGGGTGGCATTTTTGATTGATTTTATTTTGAGATTTTATTTTATTAACAAAAGAAAAGAAAAAATCAAACAATGGGAACGAACTTCGATCAACAATACAACTAGATATCGGGTCGGCGCAAAAAATACGGCTCGCGAAAAATAAGAGCGCACGGCTGGTTAGCTTTTTTTTGTTTAGTTAGTATTATTTATAACTATAAATAATAAATAAATATATAGGGACAAATCACACTGATTAAGCTAGCCCCAAAGTAAGTTCTAAATGTTAAAAGTTATGGGATACTAACTCAACGATACTATATTTTATAATAAATACATATATAGATAAACACCCAAGACCTAGGACAATTTGAAAAAGGCCATTTTCCAACTCGCCCTGGCTGGGGATCGAACCCAGAACCTCCGGATTAGCGGTCTAGCGTGTTAACCATTTCGCCACGGAGGTCGTCAAAAGTTATGGAAAAAAACACTTTATACGTAGTTTGTTTGTTTTTATGAATAAGGGGTAAATATTTATCCCACGTTTATTACCCTGCTATAACGGCCAATGAGTTTTAGTCGCTCTCTATAATATTCTCTTCTTTCCTTGCTTCATCTTCAACTGAGCTCGATGATATCCCGGATTGTTACTGAATTTACATAAGTTTCCCAAATAGCTCAATTCAATACCAGCAAGTCGGTAAACTACGATTATCAGCTTTTTTTAATGGCAACTTATTTAAATATATATACACGTTTTTATCCCATGAGCTGCGTTGCATCCGGTCTAGGATAAGACCATTCCACCTCTTCCTGTGGATGTTGTAAGAGACGACTAAACACAAACATCTCGTGTTACAACTGCATTTACAAGGAGGGTTGACGTCGGACGGTGGCCGGTTGTAAAACTCGCACAAATGCATTGAAGTGGGTTGACGTCAGGCAAGCGGCCGCCCGGCCGGTTGTAAAACTATAGCCGTAGAAACTGTTCTGCATATTTCTTCTCAAATAGTGATCAGTTCATCAAGATTTCCACTCAACCCCTCGATCATCTTTTACGATTAACGCGAGAATAGAAGCAGCTGGTATAATTTACGTTGCTTCTTTTCTACCAGACCAATATGAAAGAAACTTATATACATACATTAACATAAATGTAAAAGCTGCAAGAAAATTAAAATTTTGTCAAAAATAAAAGAAATACCGGAGTAATTCAACACAGCCACTGAACCATCTGTGTCTGTGTCGTCGGTTTAAAAATTTAACTCAATATTCTGCCTCAAACTTCGCTATAAAACAAACACGAATACAAACTTTACTGTTTGTTCCCAACAACCATTATTCTTCGGTGCAAAAGTTGGCACAAAAAATACTTACTGAACATTATTCCAACCTTGAAATGATCCCCTATAATTTGTATTGAAATGATTTTGCCAACAAATAAGTTTCGAAGATATTTTTTTTATTCAGTTTATATACATTTTATAACTTTTAGAAACGATTTCTCGAGAATTAGGGTCAAAACTCAGAATAATAAATAGATAAAGACATCACTCTAATTGAGCGGTCCCTCTCTCTCTTCTCTCTCTCTCTCTTTCTCTCCCCCTCTCTCCCCTCCTCCTTTTTCTTCCTCCCCTTCTCTCTTTCTTTCTCTCCCCCTTCCTCCTTCCGTTAATTTAGTTCCAGATTTTTCCGCAAAATGGCGCGTCCACTTTCTTGTTAGCTATATCATCGATCAAATATTATTAGTAATATTTGTTCGATGGCTATATATACAACGTGGACGGGACATACCCATAATTAATCGAACCACGGTCCATACAAAATCATTTTAGTATAATGAAATTAAAATAACAGCCAAAAAACAAAAATAAATTTCGTCATTTCCATACAAAAGTGTGTTTTAGTTTTTTGACTGATTTTAATTTCATTGTACTTAAGTGGTCCAGTATAGTCCGTGGCTGTGCCCGTGGTTCGATTTATTACGGGTATGTCCGTTCCACTTTGTATATGAGCATGTGCATGTAAAGTACAGACACATAATTTATATAAATGGTTGTAGGTAATATACAATATCGCGAGGCATTTTACAATTGGTTGTCTGTCTAATCAAAAATTTTTGGAGATCATTAAAATATGAGTCTCATTCTTAAAAAAGTGTTTCGTTATTGTTGCAGATTTATATTGTAGATATTTTAGACATGTTTTTATAGTTTAACAAACATTTAAAAGTTTGAATCAACTAATTCACGATGTAGTCAATGTCTACACATATATGATGAAAACATGTCTATGTCTAAAATATCCACGTTATAATATAGATAGCATTTATTATGAGAAATACAGGATATCTTAATAGAAACATTTTTACAAATAAAATATCTCTTCCAACGCGCCACATCGAGGCAACGTACCCAATATGCTGGCAGCATTTCCTCGCTGTATAGCGAGACTTATTCTCTGAGCAAAAAAGCCGCCAGCTCTAGGGTCACCGGTTGCCTCGATGAGGCGCGTTGTGACGTCCTTAAAAAATAACTTTGCATCAGGGCCCCAAGGTCCCATCGTCTCCACTGCGAATGGAAAAAAAATAAAACCGTCTCCCAGACCCGCGTATTCCCGCTTTTTGGCAGCCTCTGCAGTACAAGCCGCCGCTCCACCAAGATTAGACGTTGCAGGCAAATGTGAAGGTGCAAGAGTGTCCACACATGTGGCATCCTATCATAATTATCTATAAATATAATGAAACAATTTTCTAAAAATAAGACATAATTTTTAATAATCTTCAAAAATGTTTGATTGTGCAAGTGAGACAGCCAACCAAGTGTAAAATGCCTCTCACCAGTGTAAGTTTAAACACCGTCTTATTGTAAAAACAGAGTTAACTTTGTTACTAGGTTTAAACCATAACCTGCCCAAATCAAGTTGATATCTAGTAATATCACACTATCTCACCTGTCAATGTCAACTTGATTTGGGCGAATAAGGGTTTAAAGTTTAGTAACAAAGTTATAAAATAAAATAGCCATTTTTTCTACTACCATTTACAAAACATATGATTCAATTCTGTGTCAAATAAATTTCCATAGTACAATAGATTAAATTAGTAATTAATAAAATTGTCAAATTGAAATTTATGCAGTGCAACGTCATGTTTATAATCGTGCATGTCAATATTATTATGAATTCAAATGTCAATTTATATAATAATTACTCTATATTACTTAGATGTCAATATTACTTTTATTCTCCATAGGTAGTAGTCGCCTCTTTGGCGTAGGCCTCCCCCAAAGTTTTCCAACATGTTCGATCTCTAGTTTTTTGTACCCAGTCATGACCTGCTATTTTCCTAAAAATATCTCGCCATCTCGTTTTAGGCTTTCCTCTGCTTCTTTTGCTGTTTCTTGGTAACCATTCGGTCGTCTTCTTAGTAATTCTGTAGTTGTTCATTCTGTATATGTGTCCTGCACATTTCCATTTAAGTTGTCTTGTCCTGTACCTAACGTCTGTCACTCGCGTTTTAGCTCTAATTTTCTAGTTTTTAATTTTGTCCGATATTCTTATACCTACCATACTCCTTTTCATGCGCCTTTGACATACAGCAAGTCTTTTTTCATCTTCTTTTCGTAAAGACCAGGTCTGGCAACCATACGTGATGCATGGAAGGATCGCTACATCAAACAGTTTTTTCTGTATTTTGATATTTACGTCCTTATTTTTCAGTATTTCTTTTAGACTCCAGTACTTTTTCCATGCTAGAGCGATTCGTCTGATCACCTCGTTTTCTGTATAATTCTCAAAAGATACCAGTTGTCCCAAATAAATATAGCTTTCTACGTACTCTATCGGCTCACCATCCACTACAATCTCCTGACAAATGCTGTTTGTTAATATCTTCGTCTTTGATGCATTTAGAAATAAGCCCACCTTCTTGCTTTCAATGACCAATTCATTTAGCATGCATTCGAGGTCCGTTGCGTTTTCAGCAAAAACGACAATATCGTCAGCAAAACGTAGGTGACTCATGTACTCGCCATTTACACTTACTCCTTTTCCTTCCCATTTCAAATTGCGAAATACTGATTCGAGTACCGCTGTAAACAATTTTGGAGAGAGGGTCTCCTTGCCTTACTTCTTTGTTGAGGGAAAACTCAGGTCCCTTCATCTCTAGCTTGACAGTAGCTTTACATTTTAAGTACAGGTCACGTAGTATGTTGATGTATTTATCGTGGATTCCTTGTTCTGCTAGAGCTTCCCAGATAGTGTCGTGATGTAGAGAGTCGAAAGCTTTCTTGTAGTCTATGCAACATATGTAGAGTTCTTTATTGTATTTATTGGACTTTTCTATAAGTTGTGTTACTACTTGGATGAGGTCTATTGTAGATAAATGATTCCGAAATCCTGCCTGCTCTTGTTGTTGGTTTTCGTCGAGTGTCTTAGTTATCCTGTTCAAGATTATCTTGGAGATTTTATAAATATTCGACATGATGCTTATTGGTCTAAAGTTATTAAGATCGTCCTTATCTCCTTTCTTATGTAATAAAATTATTGTTGAATTTGCCTATTGTTCAGGTATAACTCCCCTTTTTAAGAAGTTATTAAAAAGCATTTGAAAAGGTTTTTGAAGAGTTTCGCTGTAGGCTTTCAGAACTTCATTGACCACGTTGTCTTCCCCCGGTGCTTTATCATTTTTTTTAAGTGCTTATGGCATACTTTATTTCCGATATTAGAATATGTTACGGTTTTTTTACAGGATTGCTGCCGTTTGACCTGGGTACTTCATGCTCTCATGTGATGGGTCCTGGGTGCTCATGCCTTCTAGAATCCAACGTACATGTGTATAGTTGCTTGTAGAAATTGGTTGCCTCATTTAGGATGTCTGGTCGTCTTGAAAGTGATGTCCCTGATTTGTTTTTTAAATTTACCGCCCATTCTTTTTTATTTCTTAATTCTTTGTATGCTTTTCTTATGGCTCCTTTATTTTTTATAAAATCTTCAAGTACTTCTACTCTATGTCTTTTTTTTCATGTGTGATATTTCTGTTTATTTGTTTGCTTATTTCGGATATATTTGCCTTTGTATCCCTTGTTCTCTTTTGAATATATAAAATCATTCTTTGTTCTAATACATATCGGGTTCCTATTGTTATAAGGTTATTTTTCTTTTTATTCGCCTTAAGGATTTCCTCCATGAGAATGTCCATAGTAAAAAAGTTAGTCCTGTTTTTATAATAGGATGGTTAGTTTCTGAAGCTTAGTTTTATTGAAGCTTAAAATGAAGATGTCGAAACCATTGCACTCAATCGTATTTTATTTCAAATGTAATACTTAAAAATAGAGATATCTGGATATATCAATAATCAATCGGTGCATTCTTGGCGGATGTTCAAGTCTATTACGTGTGCATATAAGCTGCATTCAAATGTATTGCCTATCCTCTTGTGCGGTCTTGCTTGCATCTGGAGATTCCATGTTATGTTTCCAATATGTCTTTATCTGGGAAAATGTTCTGCGTTTGTTTGTTTCAGGTACGCAAACAGTGTTATTGAGTGAAAAGTCAGTGAGAAATCGACAGCATTAGGTTGCTAAAATTTGTTGAAGAATAAAATCTATTTTATCTACACCCATGCTATAAATCATCTATATAAAAGTTTCTGAAACAGCTTATTGCCAACATTAAAACTACTAGTATCATAGTAACCATAATATTATCCAAAGGAATGTTATAATGTTGTACTAAATTTCGTTATGCAACTCGATCCCTTCCTTACTCATCAAACAGCCACATTCTCAATACTCAATTCATGGTCAATTCTTTATGAATTTTAATAAATAAATAATTCTATTATAACCTATACATAATTTGCTTGTATCAGATACTCAACAATTAAACTTACCATGAATTTACATAGATTTCTTACAACACTGTACAACACTCTATGGTTTTAGAACCTTTTATAGAGGATTCATATCATGGGTGTAGATTAAGTCTTGTATGAAACTGTAAGTACATAATTCAGTATTAAAACACTCCTTTGATACTATTATCATCATGTGATTATTATGATAAACCCACATTCGTGTTTAAACACCCCTTATTATACAACAGTTGCATAAATAACTAAAACTTTAACCACGTCGTGACGGCCGAGTAGAATACAATTCATGACCATCCCTTTCCTTTTCCATGGGTGTCGTAAGAGGCGACTAAGGGCTCTTAAAGATGAGCGACAGTACGCCCACGATACTTTTTGGCGACGGTCGGTGACCGTTGCGCAACATTTCCTGACAAACAGGTGAATAAAGCCTGCAATATAAGCCTAACTAGAATGGAGTATGCTTCCCAATGGGATTTGAACTCACGGGGCACGGTGACGGTTGGTGGCCGCGCAACATTTCGTGACAGAATTGACGGTCATCGACCGTCACCCACAGGTGTCGCGGGCAAACTATCGCTCATGTGTTAGAGCCCTAAGGGAGTTTATAGGAATAGAGAACGGGTACCAGCAGTAAATGTATAAAGCCATCTTACCTCTGCATGTGTGATCTGATAAAAAAAGGCTTGTAGTTCAGTTGTAATATAGGCTGGTAAATAAACTAGATACTATATGAACTTTAATTATGCCACGTTCTGAAGAAAAGTACTCCGTGTGGTTCTGGGTTAGAATAAGACCACTCCATCTCTTCCTGTGGATGTCGTAAGAGGCGACTAAAGGAATAAGCACAAACATCTCGTGCTACAATTGCATTCCCAAGGAGGGTTAAAGACGGGCGGCGACTGGTTGTAAAACTTTTTGCACAACTACATTCCCTAAGAGGGTTAACATACACATAGATAATGTTGCACTTCTTGGCACGATCACGGTTGATTTTTTTTATGGTATTTTCATGATGGGAGTGGGAATACTATTCGTTGTCAAAACACAGCACATCCTCGCTTAAATGGAGTCTCGACCTAAGGCTTATGGTAACTAAATAAAAATCCCGTACAATCTTACTAAAAACAACGAAAATCTAAAATTAGCAATCAATACAAAGTGTTATTCCATCAGTGTAATATTACTGTAAATAATAGAGAATGACGGACAAAATCAGCGGATTAAGTGAGTCACGATGACACGCAATACTTTCAGACATTGTGTTGTGTAGCTACAACAAATAACAATTTAGTCTTCATTACCACAGACATTTCCGTGAATAAACTTCAGTAATTAAGTCCACAATAGACTACATCTTAGAACAAGTTATAAAAATATTCGTAAAATTTTTCATGTTGTACAATTTTTACAGACTTATGATTGACTTCCGTGCATTGCAGCCACAGATTGCGGCCGATGCGTCTGTCGTAAGCAGGTGCGACCATTGCGGCCATAGTCGTAGTCTGTCGCGAGTAACTGACACTGACATGCGATCAACATTAGCCACGTAGGTACTTCCCAATTGTACAACTTCCCGTTTTGTAATCCAGATAAAATATCTACACCACAATTTTGCAAACGCCACCAAAACTAACATGAAAGTTCGTTGTCACTTGTAAATATACAAACGTAAACTAATAAGGCAGTTATATAGGTACATAAATTACGAGTAATTTTATTTAAAATTTTGAAACAGACTGTAACATAGAAAATTATTATAGTTAATATAAGATATCCAAACAGTTCATCCTGTATACAATAAAATGTAATACGTTTACTAAATGGCACTTCTACGGTTTGCGAAATGGAAAAATATACAAATGGAATAAATCCAGCTTGGCGCTGTCATTCGAAATATTTGAGTCAGGGTTTATACATTTGTATTTATAGCGGTTTTGAAAGAAACGAAAGAAATTAATATAATAGGAATTTTTTGGTGAAAAAAAGTCCAGCTGTATTTTCTCCGACTTCTTATACTATAAATATAGCATGAATACTTATATTACCGGTTGAAGTTAAGACATTTCTGCCAGTAGCTGACTTTTGACGTGACTTATCCGTAGTATGATATAGACGACCTCAATTCGGCTAATGACAGTGGGGTAAGTGTGGCCATACATTGGTCCACACTCATATAATAATATCAACCATTCCGACTCCGTAAGACGAAAAAGAAGTAATGATATGTACGTACATAGGTGCTAAAGTAAGCTAGAATTACTTAAAATTAAAGTACTTATTCGATTATAAAGTTTCTGATTAAAAATACCATAAATAACTTATTTGTCAATATATTCGTTGTATCCTGAAGGATTAGGACTATTAAATTTTATATTAATGCGAATTGTTGTAGTCTTTAAGTGATGACATGGCGGCGGCGGACTTGTAGCAGGTATATTTAATGGCGTATGTGAAGATAGTAGTAAAATTAGTTGAGTCGTCCAATAACCAGAAAACGCTATTGCCCCCAGCAAGAAAATACTGAAAATGAAGAAAATAATGTTAAAAGTTAAACGATTTGTCGATTTTTATGGTTGAAGGAATCTATATCTAAATATCTAATTCACTAGTTACAAAAATTTACAGTTTAACAGCAAAAATTAGTTCCTTTGTAGTGCGTAATTTTAAGGGGATTTTCACAACGAATTTATGCCTACTCGTACATCAAAAAATACATTTGCTTGCATAATCTAATACTTAATTTGATCAGCTGATCAAATTAAGTATTAGATTATTCATATTTCCCTTTAAGTTTTCTGAACAATGTTAACCAGTGTCATCGTTTTAAGTTAATGTCAAAATTACGAACTAGATTTCTAGATGAATTCTGAATTAATTGCTACTCAAAGGCAAGAGTTGTCACAATGGAACGAATAGTGCAATAATTATGTTAATCAGGATAATATTAGTCTGTAAAAACCGTGGATAACTGAAAAAATAGGACAATATTTTTTAACATCTACACATATCCAACCTCATGCTATCATTTTTACGCTAGTCTGACATCAAAGAAAATGATAATATAATATGCTAATAAGATTTTTTCCTACGCAAGTGGAAAGGTAACAACCTAAAATATGCAGTATAATTAGGAGTTATTAGGCCTACAATATTCAGTATGATTAGGAGTTTAGCCTACAATACGAGTATGCAGTATGATTAGGAGGTTAGTTTTCTGGTCTGGTTTAAGAGATCTCAAAGGTCACACATAATTGAAACAATATGTCATAATGCAGTCTTTGAACAATCTAAAAAACATCAAATTGTTTTCAAAAACTCCTTAGTTACACATATATGCAACCAAACTAACGCCTCTTGCTAGTATGTAACTACGTACAAATGGGATGTATTCTGGACATCGAATATTTTCGGTAATTGAATGTGTAGCTATAATCTAATCTTTGATTGAACATACATAAAAACACCAAATCTGCACCGATTAGCATTTAAAACTAAGAAATCTTTGATACATAGGCGGTTTTTGAAGATTTTCCTAAGCCACTGTAGGTTCACAGCTCACAATATTGTGAGTGTTTTTGAAAAATTGCTGTAATTAAACTTCTACATTTAAAAAAAATTGGAATCTTAAGGCTTTCCTACAAAGACACACAATATCCAAAACACAATATAGTAAATAAATCACAAACATACGACTAATTTTCATTTCCTGTGCCATGTGGTTTCCAGCAAGGTAGAATAGGACCACTCCAAGTCTTCCCGTGGATGTCGTAGAAGGCGACCTAGGAAACAGGAGCTAAACAAAGCTTATAAACATCAATGGGACAACTCCAACCCGACTGGCCAGCGTGGAGAGTGTAGGCCAAATCCGCTGATTGCTCTGGCTAATATATAGCTGGTCGTGCTCCTGCAGTGGCGACTAAAAAAAAACCTAATGATGATGATAGTTTTAGTTGCTAATAACTTGGCTCCACCGGTAAATACGGATTTTAAAAATCTTCTGCGTTATTAATAATGAGACTGTAGCCTTTCACAACATTTGACATGATTATTTCTTTAATATCCTCACTTTGCGAAAAAATTCAATGTCATTATAGTTCGACCTTTTATTTGTAAGTAGTCAGATACTAGCGAAGGGTCTAAGTTTAGTTTTTAATAACAAAAGCTTTTCAAAAAATTATTGGATTTCCCCCGTTTTTTTAAAGACTCAAAGTCAAAGTCAAGAGTCATTATGATCAATCATTTAATTTTGAAGTATGTGTGATCTGTCAGAGCTCTTGGATTAGCCGCCATAGCGCTGCTGTTCGTATTATCCTTTAAAAAATTGAAAATCATACCTGAAAATTACACTAAGTTCTGTTTTGTTACGCTAGGATAGATTTCTATAGATAAAAGCACTAAATCAGTTTTTATAAGTCTACATCCAGTAAAAAAAGACGAAACATTTTAATGTTGATTTGTGATATTCGTGGATGGTTTTAATTTAATCGAGTTCGAAAGTTAACTACCTGATAGTTTTGACTGCACGTTGAAATGTTCAAATTAATCAGTTCACCACGAAATGAAAGAGGAAAAACAATAATGAAAACTAAGGTTTTCCCACTTACGTTCCGACACCGAAGGCAACCATATTCACTGGAATATACACTATAACTGATTTGTGAGTATATGATTTATCACCAAATCAAATAACAATTACATCAGCACTTAAATTACGTAATTCAGTCACGCTCTAGCTACTATCAATATAATTAGGTGATCGCTACTATTGATTGGGGACTAAAAAGAATACCGATTCTTCACTGTTAAAAATTATGTAATTTTACATGCAAAAAAATTACATTAAACCTGTAATATTTCCGAAAAATCTGGGAAATTTACGGATATCTATGAAATTTTACATAAATTTTGTTAAATTTTTTTCCGTAAATTTTCCAGATTTTTTGGGAAGTTTACAGGTTTATGTAATTTTTTGCATGTAAAATTACATACTTTTTAGTAAAATTACATAGTTTTTAACAGTGTACTTTTTTTTTTTTTTTATACTTTACTATTTCTCATACTTTATTATTTCTTAATAGTGCCTAAAGTAATATGCGATGAGGAATTTTATCAGGGTGATTCGAAGTCACGGTAGCACAATTAGAAGTGCACTCACAGTACAGACGTGAGGGGCGTGAGTTCGAATCTCACTCGTGGCGAAATTTTTCATCACATATTTTTGATTTAGATATTATTCCGAGCATTGTAATGCTGTAAATCACTACTTCATCATCATCCGAGCGTATTCCCGGTGGCATCGTCAGCGGTTACGCTTCAGCCCGGGGTCCGTTACCTAACCTAAGTGATTCGACGAGGTTACTGGTTTTTACACAGAGCAACTGCCGTCTGACCTCCGCAACACAAAGGGTAGACCAAAACCAATCCTCTTACCTAATATTTAAACAGTTATAAAATGTTCAGAATAAGGTATTCGAGTGTTTTTTTTAATATTTTGTACAAAACGACAAATAAAACTAAAAAAAATCTTTTTCTGAATACAGAAAGCAAATTGGTTATTAAATGAAGCAGGTTTGTTTTCGGTTTCGGATTATGATACTTTTAGATGTGAACAATAAAAAAAATCAGTCAAAGACCGTATCTTGAAGTTTTACTTACACTTCACTTGATCTTTTGGTCACCCTCAACTGAAAGTCAGTTGAAGATGACCAAAAAATCAACGGTTCTATTTAAATCCTACTAAGTAGATAACACTGGTTTCAGGTGTATTTTTTTAACTATATAACAAAAACTTCCTACATACATACAATTAAATTAGGCTTACTAATGACATATGCTATCAATGACCTACTTATTTTATAAGAATCAAAAAATCTAGTAATAATCCACACCACATTTAAAGCTGCCTGTTATTTTGTTACTTGAACTCAATTCAATTCAATTCAAAATATCTTTATTATTATAATAATAGTCACTTTGTTTTGTTTTGCACAAATGTTGACGTCAAATCGTTACTTACAGCTAAGTTTATGCCGCTTCCTAGGCGCAAGTGCAGAAGAAGCGGCAACTAACTGCACTGCACGTTTTCTCCAAAGACGTCAACTAACAAACTAAAAACTTAAAATTAGTTATATGGATGGACTGAGATTACATTGTTTGTTATGTCATAATTAAATTGAAATATAAGAATGGGTAGTATTTAAACGCAAATCAAAATTACTGATTGCACAGCAAAATACTCAACTGAAAATATTACTAAACAAACTGCAATTTATATTTGTGGCGCAGTAAAATGGATAGAACTTTCCTAGCACTCGCCGGCCGCTGCCGCGGCACGCTCGCTTCGCTCGCTCGGCTCGTGCGTGTGTTGGTCGCAGTTCTAACATAACCTAACCTATAGGTTTGCCCTAACCTAATAAATTTGATGTGCAGTCAGTATTTATTTGCTGTGCAATCAGTACTTATGATAAGATTGTTGATTTATTTGATGTAAAAAAGTATATAAATGATGAGATTAAATTGATGGGTGATTATTTATTAGATGTGCAATTAATAATATCCCTATAAGAATTACGAAATTTAAAATAATGTCAGTTTGTTAATTTAGTATGTACGAGTACCAATGTACCGTGTGGTTCCAGGTTAGAATAGGACCACTCCATCTCTTTCTGTGGATGTCGTTAGAGGCGACTAAAGGACTAAGCACAAACATCTCGTGCTACAATTGCATTCCCAAGGAGGGTTAACGTCGGGCGGCGGCCGGTTGTAAAACTTTTCGCACAAATACATTCCCAAAGAGGGTTGACGTCAGGCAGGCGGCCGGTCGTAAAACTATAGCCAAATCATTAAAACTGTTCCGGCTATTTGTTCTTCATTCTGCAAGGTCTTTGGCATCTTTGAGTGACCATTGACATGCATGCTATATTTGGAGAAGAAGAAGTGGGAAAGCGCACCCCAGGCTCCGATGCAGCACAGCTGAGGATGCAACCGGGAACGCGCTTAGACGAAGAAGAGAGTACCAATGTAGCTAAATTATGACATGTCTAAATATACAAACCTTTAAGAGGGACCCGCGCCAAGCAACGCATTCACAACTACTAAAACTTAATTAGAATACATATTTAGGTCTTAATAATTTTTTGATTCTGATATTTCATCACATCACATTGACTGAAGTAAGCTAAGGTATCGTATATTTAATACAGAAAATAGTCATGTCGTACTGGATGTTTTTTTGGCTTTATATCACTTCTTGGCTGAACCCGCCAGTCATACAAACGATCAACTGTTCTTTGTCGTAACAACTCTTGAATATTAGCAATTTCTTGTCGCTGCTTGTCTTTTAGGTTGTCATTTTTTGATAGTTCTAATGCATCTTCTGTAGTAAGTACATATTTTGAGCTATCTGTTTTTACTAACACATCTTCTTTAACGTTTTCTACGATAGATTTTCTTGGAACATAGTTGGCAGGTTCTCGAGCTTTTATGTCCTGGATTGGGCCTGGGATTAACGGAGGCGGAGGGAGATGGGTTGTTGTTATCCTTTCCATCGTAAAATAATTGGTCGTCCAAAGTGAAGCCATTGCCATGATAAACAATAATAATATGCTAAAAAAAATATTTAGTTTTAATATTATATATTACTAGCAGTCCACCCCGGCTTTGCCCGTGGTACACACATAGCCTGTCCCACATGTCACTCGGGAATAGTGTAGCTTTCCAACGGTGAAAGAATTTTTTAAATCGGCCCAGTACTTTTTGAGCCTATTCATTACAAACATACAAACATACAAAAATAGGTACAAATCTTTCCTCTTTATAATATTAGTATAGATATAGATATAGGTATAGATAATATATAACGTGGAAGGGACATACCCGTAATAAATCAAACCACGATCTATACTAGACCCTTATAGTATAATTAAATTTCGTGCATTGCATTTCCATTCAAAAGTGTGCGGCCCTTGCGATTTGTATGAGAATGTCGAATTTTTTTTTTTGTGTTTTGACTGTTATTTTAATTTTATAATACTTTAGTGATCTAGTATTACCCGTGATTTGATTTATTATGGGTTTGTCTCTTCCACTTTGTATAAGTGTAAATGGTACTGTAAATACATAGAAGTGATATAATACATACATTCTTGCTTAAAGCATCCAGCAGATATTATATCTGTCAAAAGTGGCTTAATGTTTAAAGTAAATGTTCAAACTCTTTACATTATTAACAAACAGTGTATTGTATTAGTATTGTAAAAAATGTGTATTGTTATTTTTTCTATTTTATAATAACTTAAAAAAAACTTATAAGCAGATAGCTGTCCTTGACTTGGAGACTAAAGTAAAGAACGACATAAATCATGTCGTAAAAAAAATGGCAAAAGATAATTAAAAAATAACATGGCACTTGATTTCAATCCAAGTACACATAATAATCGAAATCAATATCGAGGAAATGTTTTTGCTCGAAAGTACCAGACAAAAAAAATAATCCACCACTAGAAATTGTTAAACATATAAAATCGACTGAATTATTATTTTTAATATGATTACAGTGCTCGGAAATTTGGATAAAATCGACTGCATAATGACAGAGAAGCTATGACGTTAAGAGTTTTATGAAGATTTTATACAGAAGTTTATTATAACTTATAATAAACTTATTAAGTTATATTATAGAAAATATTATAAAGATTCGACAGACAGAATTATGGTGAAAGCGAAAAGAAAAAAGCTGTAGCTGTTAAGGGAAGAAAGTAGAATGAAAGTTAAATGAAGTGGAAAGAGAAGATGGTATGATAAGAGGCGAAAAAAGTTTCAGAAGAAAGGTTGCTGTAAGTTGTTTATAGAGAAATAAGATGTTTTAAGTTGTTTTGTTCTGTTTATGTAAGGTGTTGAAAGTTTGTGATATTCTGAGGGACCAGACTATTTCGTGACAGTCGAGTTGTAGGATGTGAGGTTTGTGGAAAGAGTTTGAAATGTAAGATGAGTACGAATGTGTAGGTGGCACGTAAGATAAGTCAGAAGTAATTTAAATGTTGAAAGTGTGGTTTTCTTATATGAGAAAGGATGAAGATGGAATAGAAAGCTAGTAATATGACAACGATGTATAGGTAAAGACGTTTATTTGTATTATATACAGAGTTTAAGGTCTTCCGTTGTTTTCTCTCAGCCCCAATCTAACACACACACACACATACATATATATCTACTAGCTGTGCCTGCGACTTCGTTCGCGTGGTTGTCGGAACGTAATGTTATATAGCCTAAAGCCTTCCTCTATAAATGGACTACCCAACAAAAAAAGAATTTTTCAAATCGGACCATTAGTTCCTGAGATTAGCGCGTTTAAACAAACAAACAAACAAACAAACAAACAAACAAACAAACAAACTCTTCCGCTTTATAATATTAGTATAGATATATATATATATATATATATATATATATAAAAGCGAAAATCACTCACTCATCACAAAATCTTGAAAAATTTGGCAGGAAGGTAGATTTTAACTAGGAGACGTCAGCTAAGAAAGGATTTTTGGAAATTCCATCCCTACGAGTAAGAGGGTGAAATAGGGTTTGGCAGTTCAGTTTGTATACTTCGTAATTTTTAAAGTGAGACATGAAATTTTAATGTATTTTAGTAGTTAGTAGAAAATAATAATGCATTTATTACATTTTGAAAATTACATCCCTATAGGGGTGAAATAGGGGTTGCAAGTTTGTATTAATCTTAGTAATTTTTGAAGCGAGACATTTGACATTTTTGAATTAGTAGTAAGTAAAAAATAATAATCCATTAATTGGATTTTAATAAATTGCAACCCCAGTTTTAAAAAAAAACAATCTAATTTGTGTAGCCTACGCGGGCAAAAGCTAGTCTAAATATATGGGAAGCGGGAAGCTCTCAATAGCCTACTCGCGCCGACAAATGCCATCCCATTGTCAGAGATTATCATTTTTGGGCCTGCTGGGTAAAGGAGTACCTTCTCGATCTCCTGCCAAGAAGCCCTGGATCCAGGAACACAAAAATCTACGAAAGATTTTGTAGTCATCGCCGATAGGATGTGAAAGTCGGAATAGGTTAAGGTTTTACTCAATCAACAAACTTTACAACAAAAAGCACAACTACCAACTTAACAATAAACTAAATTCATGAGGTTTTTATTAAAAATAAAATCTGAGATAAATTATTTACTGCCTACAAGAGAAAAACTGCTTTTTCTATAGTTTTTATTAACGTTGTAAGTCACCTTTTGTTTACTTGTCAAATAATTATTTTATTTTGTTAATCTATTTCATTATTGCAAGTTAATTTATAATTTTTGATAATGAAAAACATACACTTTATTAACAAAGTCGGTTAAAAACTCGCTATTTTTCATATCATTTTATAAGCCTGTTGATTTCAGCCAGGAAGCACACAGGCTTTTGTAGTTAAAATTTGCACTCCAAACCCAGAGCGTTTCGGCCGGTCCGACGGCGAAAATCTACAGACTTTTGGAGTAAGCAAATGTTAATCGAGTGAGATTACAAACAAATGCACGTTGATTTCGGCCAGGAATCACACAGGCTTTTGGAGTTAGTAGCGGAACGATGTTTTGTGATTTCCAATAAGTCGAAAAATACTATAATATCTACCGTCGACCAATCTTAATATGATCTAAAAAATTTATGGTACATATGCAACGTTGTATAGGTACGTTTAAAACACAGGTTAAAAATACTAGTGGCGTCTTTTTTATGACGTTCGCCAAGGCTCACGTGACACGTTACAAACCGTACCACTCGTATTTTTTGAACGCTCTTAAACTGTTGCATCAAATTCTATTCTTCCTTTTAATAATAATTGGGGTGTAATCTATTGATTAAATATCAAATATTTAAAAAACATGCAAGATTTTTGTTTTTCCGCACAATGCACTTACTGTCTTTTAAAATGGAGCAACCGAGAACCTACGTAAATTTTTTTTAAAATATAGTCTACTTCTTGATTAAACAGACGTCTAAATCATAATAGATAAATCAAAGATATTGAAGGTACATAAGGTACATTATTGCTCTTTGAGATAAATAGATAAACGGACTCCACCGAAACGGATTTTAATGATTAGCATTTTTAAAGATTTTATAGCCTTTTATTTGACATATGTTTTATTCTTGCACATTTTGAAATATTTAAGAAAAACAAAAATAAGTTTTAAAGGACCCATAGTTTTAGTTGCTAATAACTTAAAACCACCGGTACTCATTTAAAAAATCTTATGCGTTATCAAAGATGAGACTTTATCCTTTCACAACATTAAACATAATATTTCATTCTTTAACAGGCTCCTTCAGTTTCAGAAAATATTAATTCCATTATGTACAGTTAAAGCTCTCATTAGTAAGTAGTCATATACTAGCGAGGGGTCTAAGTTTGGTGTTTAAAAGATTTGCCAGAATTAATTTGTTGCCCCTCGGCTTCTTTAAAAACTCAATATCAAAGTCAAAAGTCATTATGATCTATCATTTCAAGTGTGTGTGATCTGTCGAGCTCTTGGATCAGCCGCCATAACGCTGTCATCTTAAGTTAGTTTTGTTATGTTACGTCAGGATTCTTTCCTATAGATAATAAACGAGCAAGTGCGATTCGGACTCGTACATGAAGGGTTTCGTACCACCGTACAATGTTTTCAAACGCTAAACAGACACGTTTCTTATAAGGCGACCCCCTTTAATTATTAACTTTATCTTATTTTTATTATTTGTTGTTATAGTGGTCATAGTAAAACATAATCGGTATCATAAAATTTCAGGTATCTAGCTATTACGGTTCAAGAGATAAAGCCCTGTGACAGATCAAGTTAAAAACGCTGAAAAAAACACGTTTTTTGTATGACGACCCCCTTTACTTTTCAACTTTTTTTTTTAGTATTTTTTGTTATAGCGGCCACAGTAATACATAATCGGTGAAATTTCAGGTTTCAGGCTATTACGGTTCAAGAGATAGAGCCCTGTGACACACGGACAGACGGACAGACAGGGGAGTCTCAGTAATAGGGTCCCGTTTGCACCTTTTGGGTACGGAACCCTAAAAAGCGCTAAAACAGTTTTCATAAGTCGAATCTACATAGAGTAAAGAAATAAGAAATCAAACATTTAATGCGGATTTGTGATATTCGTAAATGATTTTTGTTTGATCGAGTTTGAAAGATTTGCTTCTAAAACTAAAAAAAATAACAACCTGATAGTTTTGACTGCACGTTGAAGTGTAGAAATTAATCGAAAAATAAACCAGGCAAGTGCGAGTCGGACTCGTACATGAAGGGTTCCATACCTCCGTACAATGTTTTAAAATACGGCTAAACACGACAAGGCTCTGGGGACCCACCAGCCCGCACTGGACTAGCGCGGTGGGTTATGGTCTAAACCTTCTTCAAATAAGGCTGGTGGAGAGGTTTTTACCCAAAAGTGGGGCACAATAGGCTAGCAAGAAATAACGAAAACTGATTTGTGAGTAACTGATTTGTCACCAAAACATAATTAACAGTACCAACACTTTAAATTACGTAATTAAGACACGCTTATCAATTTATTCAGGTGATTTAAAAATTTCCTTTTCAAGTTTAAAAAATCGGTTATCGTTTTCGGATGATGATAGTTTTTGATGTGAATAGTAAATGAGAAAAAACAGTGACACTCCGGGAGTGCCGACAGAAGTGAAAACTTGAACAAGGTGGTGTCGGTTACGTAACAGTGTCTCAAGATCAATGTCTTTTTCCATCTCAAAAAATGCCCAACGCGTCCATAGAAGTTTTTACTTAAAAAAAAATAGTTTAAGACCGTATTTGAAGTTTCACTTAGTCACCCTTAACTGAAAGCCTGTTGAAGGTGACCAAAAAAACAAAGATATAATAATATAGTTTTAGATTTATTTCTTAACTACATACCAAAAAAGTTTACCCGAATTAATTTAGGCTTACTTATATCATGTCATAACAATAACCTACTTATCTTAATAGAATCATAAAAAAACCTAGTCATCATCCACACCACATTTAAAACTGCCTGTGATTTTGTGACAAGACATTGACAACTACTAACACTTAATTAGAATACATACATAGATTTGTTGTTTGTTGATATTGATATTTCATCACATCACATTGACCGAAGTGAGCTTAGTATGTTTAGTTTAATAGTCATGTCGTACTGGATGTTTTTTTGGCTTTATACCACTTCTTGGCTGAACCCGCAAGTCATACAAATTATCAACTGTTCTTTGTTGTAACAACTCTTGAATTTTAACCTTTTCTTGTCGCTGCATGTCTTTTGGGTTGTCATTATTGGACAGTTCCAATGCATTTTCTGTAGTTAGTAAATATTTTGAGCTATCTGTTTTTACTAACACATCTTGTTTTACGTTTTCTACGATGGGTTTTTTTGTTACATAGACAGCAGGTTTTAGATCCTTCAAGAAAGTAATAGGCATAGTTCTTCCGACGCCAACAAAAGAACCTGGTTCCCTCGTCCTTTCACGTTCTGTAAGTATATAATTTGTTGTCCAAATTGGAACCAATGCCACCACGATAAACATTAGTAATATGCTAAAAAAATAAAAGTATTGTAAAAATGGTAATTGTAATTTTTCTGTTTTAAATAAATGTTTAATTAATTTTTACTATCATTTTACTTATCGTTTGCCAAATTATTGCTATTTTTTTAATCATGTCGATTTTAAGTTTTGTTTTCACGTCAAGGATAGATAGCTAACCGCTTTTAATATATAATAAATTTTATGACGTAATTATATATAGTATATATTATATACATATATATTGAAAAATGAAGTAAGTTATAGGTACAAACAGTTCGATATGCGATTATTGAAGTATCCGAAAGTGCAAGAAATAAAAGGAAGCTTTGATGTGAAATGTATTGTACCTGAAAAGTCTGAAGAAGCTCCCCCTTGGTCAGAAAATTCCACAAAAATTTTACAAAAAATACATGGAAGGGAAGATTGATTTAATTACAGAGGCAAGTCTCATTTTACTTTCCAACTAAAAAGTAAGATAAAAAGAGCGAAACAGAAAATCGACTGCTTGAAGACTGAGAATCTACGACCTGAAGAGTTTTATGAAGATTTGATACTGAAGTTTATTGATAATAAATAATAAATAAATATAATTTTTAAGATTGCCAAAATTATGGTGAAATAGGAAAGAAAGAGAAGCTGTGAATGTTAAGGGAAAAAGTAGAATGAAAGTTAAATAAAGTGGAAAGAGAAGATGGTATTAAAAGAGACGAAAAAAATACTTTCTGAAAGGTTGTTGCAAGTTGTTTTTAAGAGAAATAAGATGTCTTAAGTTGTTTTTGTTCTGTTAATGTAAGGTGTTCATGTGTTGTAAATTTTTGATACATATAATGTGCACGTAAGAAAAGTAAGAGCAATTTGAATTTAGAAAGTGTGGTTTTCGTATATGAGAAAGGATGAAAATGGAATGGAATACTAGTAAGACGACAATGATGTAGAGGTAAAGGTGTTTAATTTAATAATACTCGTATACGGAGTTTAGTCTTCCGTTGTTTTATCTCACCCCAATCTCACATATATAAATTATGATAAATGCGAAAGTTTGTATGGATATATGGAGATTTGTTCCGTTTTCACGTAAAAACGGCTGAAAATTCGAATGAATTTTGGCATATATGTTACTTGAAATTATATATAGGATACTTTTTAACCCAGGAAAATATGAGGTTCCTGTGGAATTATCATAAAATCGACAACGCTGCGACAACCTAAATAATATTATTTTATTATATAATCATTTATACTAAGTGCGATAATCCTTACATCTCAATATATTGTTGTCAAAGTCAAAATATTTTTCAAATTATTTTAGCTGAACCCAATGCACCTATTAATAATTTAATATAAATATTAACTTACAATGCAAAGGCCATGTTGTAGCTATCTACCTCTTATTATTGTCTTGTAATGATTGAACACCGTACTATACGCAATATGCAACAGCAATGGCTATAATTAAAACTCAAGTCAAAGGTAATAAACTGTAACAACTGTGTGTACACTGTACAATAAGGGTGCAGTCACACTAAAACCTTTTTATTGCTTTTAAAAAGTATTTTTTTATTTGTCAAACTAATATTATAAATGCGAATTTGATTGTCAAACTCATATTATAGATGTTTGTAACAAAATCCCGCAAACAGGACTACACGGATTGCGATGAATTTGACTTGGCAAGATAGCTCATTATCTGGATTTAAAGTATACTTTTTATCCAAGAACAATATGTGGTAAATACCGTAGTATTGTCAAGTAACGAACAGCAACGCAGGTAACATCTACTAACATAAAATCTACTATTATAATTAATAGTGAATAATAGTAGAAAAGTTGAACTGCCGCCTTGACCACTGGACTGCCTCCGTGGTCCAGTGGTCAAGGCATTCGCCTTGTGATCCGGAGGTCGTGGCTTCAAATCCGATTAGGAAGCATACTTTTTAAAAAGCAATTTCCAGTCTGGTTAGGATATTGCAGGCTTAAATCACCTGATTATCCGAACAGAAAGATGATTCCGTGCTTCGGAAGGCACGTAAAGCTGTGGGTCCCAAACGCCATCTAACGTTTGTTTAAACCTATCCTAGGATTGGTTCTGGTCTACCCTTTGGGTTGCGAAGTTCAGACGGCAGTCGCTCTGTGTAAAAAGCAGAAGCCTCGTCAAATCACCGAAATAGTAGAAAAGTTGAAGAATAGAATATTTTAAAATATTTTAAGACAAAAACAAATATTATTAAATTATTGGTACATAATGGGGTCTAATCTATCTATAACCTTTTTATTGAATTAATTTGAAATTAAAAATAAACCAATGAAAAGTTTTAATGAACAGTTTTGGAAATTAGCCATGACACGGGACTTTAGTTCCTTTTAAGCCAGGTTTGTACGTGGTGCATAAGCAAACAATAAACACTTCATTCAAACGAGTTCGGTTTTGCAGAAAGACCGGACGTTGAGTTCACAATATTATTCACAAAAAATCATTCAATGTAAAAGATTGTAATTTCACCAAGCAATAGGTAATTATTTATTTGTTTATTTATTTATTAAAACTTTATTGTTCCACAATAAAAATTTAAGAATGCCCTTACCCTAGACTTTCCCATACAAACGTAGTCTACGTTTTATTTTAAAACGACATGTCAGATTTCAGTAAAAAAAATTAACGTTAAAAAAATTGCATATATATAATGTGAAAACCAATTATAACCCTAGGCTTATAATTGTTTTTCACATCAAAATATGCACTTGAAAGAAAATATAAGGATGTAAAGATGTAAGTGCCGTTTTTCGCAAATGTGCGTAGTAAAGCTTAACGTTCTCACTTTAAACTGTAAACAGTATTTCATAAAATACTTTGAGAGGTTATATAAGGCTTGGTAGTAGCAAAATTTTAAATGATGTCTCCGTTTTCTTTGGAATGATTTATTTTAAATTGGGGCAGCACTGGACCCCGGAAAATTTAGGTACGGCCTTAAACCATCAACCTTTTAACTGTTTTTTATTTTGTGAGCATAGTTTTTCTCGTCGTCAATACTACACATATTATTGTAAGGAAATAAATATATAATATTTCAATAAAACATTTGATAACAGAACAAGTTTTCTTTTGATATGATTAAATAAACTGGCCAAGTGAGAGTCAGACTCTTACAGGAAGGGTTCTGTACTCCGTATAATGTTTTCAATTGCAAAAAAAAATACGTTTCTTGTAGAACGTCCCTCTTTAATTTTAAACTTTATTTAATTTTTGGTACTTTTTGTTATAGCGCCTATAGTAATACATAATTGGTGTTATTCTAGAGATAAAGCCCTGTGACAGATGGACAGACAGCGGAGTCTTATAAGGTAATAGGGCTCGTTGCATCGAAATATAATCTCTAGAAATCTAACGCTCCTACATTCACCGCTTCGATTCTGATTCCATTTACGCAAACAAACTAACTGTAATTACAACTAAACACTCAAACACACACATAGACGAAGATAAATGCGATTGATCGCGACAAGGTCACGCACGCGTCATCGCCCGTCGGTCGAGCAGCCGGCTCTGGGGCCGATTATTAAAATGTTTATTTACTTACATATGAAAAGCGAGTCCTGTGTTTTTCATGTATGTATGGCTTCTACACCACTTCACGGCACATGACGGCATTTTGAATGAATCAATTATCGCAAAAACACAACAATATTCCTAAAGGAAACTTTTTACGACGCAACCGCACGACTCGAGTATCATGGCGAACTGTCGCGCCGCGCGGTTCATATTTTAAGCCCCGCCCGCCGCGGTACATATCGCGTGGAATGATTTTTCGGTATTATTTACGCTCCTGGGGATTATTGTTCGTAGGCTCGTTGGCACCCTTTGGGTACGGAACCCTGAACACAAACTAGGAATTAAGCCCCGAGCTGTAAACCCTTGGCTCTTACAACCCCTTATTTCGTTCTTGAAAGCCTTCTAGTATCCTTATTCGTAGCCTTCGACTGTATTCCGGCCTTGATTGCTTTGACTAATGTGGCTCAAGTTACAATTTCATAATGTTATTGGTTTCATCTACTTCCCCACAAAATTTTATAAAACTTTAAAAAACATGCTCGAGTTATCTTTGAACATTTATTTATAAATACACAGTGTTTTTGCCATTTTCAGTCCGGTATATTGAACAACATACCTATGAAGATACTATTTTCATAAAAACTAGGTCAAATTATTGCTCAATTTGTATTTGCACATATTTAACGCGGCGACAAATAAATCTGAATTTAGGATTTAAAAAATTTTAGGCAGATAGCAAAAATAATAGGTTGGCAGATTAATTTTTTCCTAGAATAAAAGTATGAAAAGGTTGTCTACCTTGGCGTGGGGTGGTCACAGTTCTAACATATCATAACTTATATTTTTGTTATACCACTGTTATATATAAGTTTAGTCGCCAAGTCATTAGTATCAGTCACCTAGTTATTATTTATAGTACCCGCGAAAATAATAAGCCATTTGTATTTATGTCTTTCTATTCATTTGAAGCGCGTTCCCGGTTGCATACTCAGCTGCAGTGCTCGGAAGGGGTGTTCTTTTCTGCTTTGTCTTCCCCAAATATAATATGCATGTCAATAGTCACCCAAAGATGCCAAAGCTTACAAAAAGGAGAAGAAAAAGCCGGAATAGTTTACGATTTAGCTATGGATTTATGACCGGCCGCCTGCCTGACGTCAACCCTATTTGGGAATGCGTTTGTTCGAAAAGTTTTACTCCTTGGGAATGCAGTTGTAGCAAAAGATGTTTGTGCTTGGTCCTTTAAAGGAGGAGATGGAGTGGTCCTAATCTAGGCCGAAAGCCCCACGGCCAATCAATTTGTATTTCTGTCTTGGGTGATAGCTGCTTAATTGATAGAAAACCAGCTTGGTTGACTGAACTGAACGAACATGTTCAAGCATTATATCGCCTTACTGGAACACCCAGTTTTTTCAGATTTTTACAATCGCCACGAAATTTTTATGTAGAATTGAATAGAATAAACAACTCTTTATTGTACACCAAAAAATATAACAGATAACTTAAAATAATTTACATAAGTACAATGGGCGGTCTTGTATCTACTTGTGTGTGTATACTCAGGGTGATTCGTTCCATCGTTCAATTCACTCTTCTTTTCTCTTTCTTCACACTAATTGAGCTAGCTTCAAAGTAAGTTTAAACTTGTATAATGGGATACTAATTCAAAGATGCTATATTGTATATTAAATACACATATAGATAAACAATATATATATATATATATATATATGTATATATATATAGGCACGTAAAGCTGTTGGTCCCGAACGAACCATCCCTAGGATTGGTTCTGATCTCCCCTTTGGGTTGCGGAGGTCAGACGGCAGTCGCTCTGTGTAAAGACCAGCAACCTCGTCAAATCACCTAAGTTAGGTAGCGGAATAACTATATACGCTTGGCTGATAATAGATAAACAATAAATGTATTTCATATAAAAAAAATAATGATGAAAAACAGAGTGAAGCCAGCGCCAAAAAGGTATATACCTACATTGGTAATTTATTCGAGAACCGTCAACACCTTGTCAATCGGCCCATTTGTTAACACTGGCAAAACCATAATTTAATAAGTCACGCACAGCAATACTAGCTAGTTCAAAGTGGCAACTTTCACATGCGAGTTAGAGCCAATTATGTTTTATTAGCTTCGCGGCAATAAGTAGGCAGAAATTATTTAGGAAAATGATCACATACCTGGGGAATTCTAACGAGTTTTTTAGGATATACTCATATATATATGATATAGGGTTAATCTTTACTAAAACAATACGGCAAAGAATGCACTTTTTATTTCCAGTTTATGTTATATTATATAAAATAAAAGAAATTCTTTTCATAAAATACTCGTCTTTTATTAATCCATATTGTTTCTATTATCTTTTTTAGGGTTCCGTACCCAAGGGTGCAAACGGGACCCTGATTACTGAGACTCCGCTGTCTGTCCGTCTGTCTGCCCGTCTGTCACAGGGCTCTATCTCTTGAACCGTAATAGCTAGACACTTGAAATTTTCACCGATTATGTATTTTTGAGGCCGCTATAACAACAAATACTAAAAATAAAAAATAGTCAAAAATTAAAGGGGGTCGTCATACAAAAAACGTGTTTTTTCAACGTTTTTAACTAGATCATTTTAATGGAATTAACTAGAAATTTTGACAGATTATGTATTACTATAGTCGCTATAACAAAAAATTAGTTAAAGTTAAAAATTAAAGGGGGTCGTCATACAAGAAACGTGTTTTTTCAGGGTTTTCAAAACATTGTACGGTGGTACGGAACACTTTATGTAGGAGTCTGACTCGCACTTGCCCGTTTATTTTCATATGTATCCATTTCAGTTTTGAGATTTTATTACGGTCCTGGATGTAAAGTCCTATTTATCCGTAAGGCAGATTAGGCAATTGCCTAGTCTTTTGCCTAGCCAATACGCTATTTGCAACAAGTCCTATCCGCTATTTTGCAATAGTTCCTTGGAGTCAAATAGCGCTTTTAATATTCGTTTTTCTGCATAAATAAATCTAAAATCACGTTCAAAGTAGATGTGATCAATGACAAGTGGTATTATTTTGTGACGTTTTATTCTATTACCAGTACCAAATAATTTAATAATACCAAAATACCGTATTGCGGGGCCCCCGCATCGACTAGGGATCCTTTTTTCTTGTGCCCCCCCTACCACTCGATGCTGACTAAGGGCTGCGGCCGGTGTTGGGTGCCTAGGGCCCCCAAATATAGCTTAAGTGTTTTAATGATTTAAAACGAATGAAAAAGATATCTAGATGCAACCTATCTCATGAGGTAGATTATTAAAAAATATTGTACATATTTTTTCGTTTTTCTGATTAGCAAATAATAAAAAATCAAACAGCGCATTGAAATTCCGCATGGCGTCACGAAATTGCGATCAGCTAGGTATGATTTTCACTTGACGGTGACTTCAATCACCCCCGTTTTCAAACTTCGTTGTATCTTTGTAAATTTTCACTACTTTGATAAACCGAAAAACATGGGTCCATTATTTTTCGATAATTCAACTGACGGACTAAATAAAATTCAATTTTTTGGACCCAGACCACATCCCTATTCGCTCATGTACAAATTTTCGAGGCTTTATTTGTGATGTATCAATCAATTACACAGACTGACGCTTCAAACGATGTACACTGCAGATATAGCGGCCTCACCCTTACCTTCAATCTTGTGTGGTACAAGTAAATAAAACGTTGTTACTTGTATGTGCGGATTAGCTTTTATTCTCTGAAGATTCAAAAATTATCCACCAGAGGTTCAAATTTAAAATAAGTAACTAATTAAAATAAAATGTGATGTCTTCAAAACATAGTGCATTCGTTACTGTCATTGTACTTTAGACAGTCGAAACAATCAGTTTGTCGAAACAAATCATTTGTGCCTTATATAGTGGAATAGAAAATAGGAGAGGGAAAATGATAAGTCACTAAATACGACTGACTCCTAATTAAAAACTTACTAGAAGGAAAGATAAAAGGTAGAAGAGATCCAGGAAGACCATGAAAGAGCTATGTAGACCAACTGAAAGAAAAAGCAGGGGTCATGTCGTATCAAGCACTAAAGAGTAAGGCAGAGAACCGAGAAGTTTGGCGCATACTCCACCGACAGGAACCACTAAGCTATTAAATAAGAAGAAGAAGAAGAAAAGTGAATTAATTAATCATGAAAATCTTATTAAAAATTAAAAAATATAAAAAGAATCTTACCTTTAGGTACGTACTCAACATTTTGTAAATCTAGTAGTCCAACAATAGAAATCCAAATCCGTTATAATAAGCGACTGTATCAAGTTAGTAATTTTTCATTATATAAGGTTGCGTTAGAGACATTTCTCTTTTCACAATAAGGCGGACGTTCACCATTTTCGGATAATTTATTAATCATAAAGAGCTAATTGATAAAGTTATTGTATCGCTATTCAATAACAATATATTGTTTTATATAACAGATATGCTTTAAGGCAACTTAAAAAATTAACACTTCTAACGAAGATGAAGTAAGTTAAGTCAATTAAATCAAAAAAAGATCCTTGTCTCTTATCCTCCTTGTATCCTTTCAGATACCTAGGTATCTAAATGAAGTTAAGAGCCCGTACTACCCCAACGTTCTTAGAGCGATCTTCTGTATTATCAATATTAACGTATTTCGTTACTACGTATCGTATTCTCACTTTAAAATTAAAATACAGCAAATTTCAGAACTACCTCTAGTCATCATATGTTTTAAGAACACGATTGCTTAAAATTTTCTCAAAAGAAAAAAAATGCGAAGCTGCCTCCGAATCACCTCCGAATTATACTTAAACGGATAGTATTCAAGAAATACAATGAATTAGCCCTTGTAACTTTAGATTATAATTGTATTAAACATAAGACAGTCATCATATGACTTATTTTTTAAATAACTCTAATATATTCTTTTTAAAACGAAAAGAACCTCAAAATAAAAAAAACCACAAACGCGTAAACCAGCAGCATTGACCCGTCGCGTCGTTCCTGTCCCCGCTGTCTCGCTTCAGCTAGAGTAAATTTGTGTGCTAAGCGGGAGCAAAATTTAGATTCTAGCCTCAGGTCAAAAAACCGGCCAAGTGCGAGTTTAACTCGCGTGGAGAGGGTTCCGTACAATTGATTGAATTCTTATAGATTTTCCTGTAATCTACAAGCAATGAACTATATTTCGTATTTTTTTTCAAAATTTTAGGCTCAGTTATTTCTGAGATCAGCGGGGGGGATGGTCATTTTTTGTCTTCTTTCATGAATAAAATCAAAACTATTTATTTTATAACTATAACAAAAATATATTTGAGATTCTCATTTGATATAATAATGACACAGTGAGGTTTGCAAAACTTTTTTTTTTAAATTTTCTACTTTATCCCCCAAAAATGACCCTTATTTAAAAAAAAATATTTATTTACTTTCTATAACGATAATGATTCGTCGTTAAACTAATGGTTAATTGGTAATACAAACAATCATTTTTATCAAATATTAAAATGCTTTTTATGCAATTATTTATTTAGATAGAGAATATTTATTTATGTTTAAGAAACAATAATTATACCTCAATAAAAAAACTTTCGACAAGGCTTAATGAATTTAGACTAGGCCTTACTAGTTTATCCTAAAATGTGCGTATTTATAATAAGTTGGGGAAAAAGTCTTTCCGCATTTTATATGAAAATTCAAAACATTTTTTAAATAGTTTATTTACATTTAACTAAAGTATGTAGGTACCATTTTGTTCGATAACTTTTTGCCATCTTATAGGTAGGGACATGATCCCATTGCTATAGAAATTTTGGGGCTTCTGATCAAAAAACTGCGTCAAGTAGTTTTGGCAGTCCACTCGTGATGTTAACCTGACACTGCCTAAAGAATTCTGAAGAGACGAAACAGGTGGAAATCTGAAGGTGCCAGGTCAGGACTATACGGCGGATGCATTAACACCTCCCAGCCAAACTCTCTTAATTTTTGCTGAGTGGTTAAAGATGTGTGAGGTCAAGCGTTATCATGATGAAAAACCACACCCCTTCTGTTGATTAATTCCGGCCGCTTTCTCACAACTTCTTGCTTTAATCTTATCAGTTGTTCACAGTAGAGTTCTGAATCGATGGTCCTGCCTGGTGGTAACAGCTCATAATGAATAATGCCCTTCCAATCCCACCACACACACAGCATCACCTTGTTGCGAGTTAACCCGGGTTTCGCCACAGACCGGCCTTTGACCATGACCTTTTTTGCACGTTCTTGTCGTACGTGATCCACTTTTTATCACCAGTTATCAATTTCTTCAAAAATGGTTCGGTCTCATTACGTCGTAATAAAGAATCACAAATGAGTACACGATTCATTAGGTTTCTTTCAGAGAGCTCGTGAGGTACCCAAATATCGAGCTTTTTTGTGTACCCATTTTTTTTCAAATGCGCCAAAACTGTTTTGTGGTCAATTCCCAGTTCTTCAGCTACGTCGTAACTACTGATATGCCGATCTTGCTCCACTTTTTCAAAAAAAGTTCATACATACTATATGCGAAAAGACTTTTTCCCCAACCTAATATCAGGATCAACTAGTTGGCCTAGCCTAAACTGGTTTATCCTATCGGGCTTAGGACAAACTAGTTTGGTCTAGGCTATACCAGTTAATCCTATCACGTATAGGGAAAAGTAGTTTAGCCTAGGCCAAACTAGTTTGTCCTGAAATCGGGTTTGGCCGGTAAATTATAAAATAAAGTACGTTTTTCTTCATGGTATGTGATATCATAAGGTGTAGATTTTTTTATATAGCGTTTGAAACCGCAAGATACTATGTAGGGGGAAAAAAATGTATGTGTGTGTTACGGCTATGGAATTGCAACATTTCAAATATAATTTTTAGAGCGTTTAGTTTAATCAATTCCACAATGTCAGACAAAGCATTGGTGTTACAAATTGTGTCAAAATATTTCAGGTTGTCATTATACGTTGCTCACTGTACTGATGTAATGCTCAATTATCCATCTTCGCTGACGTAATTGTTGAATCAGTAACGTTACATAACAGGCAAATACTTATGATAAAGGCGCATCTTTAAGCCTGTCACAGAAGTGGCTATAATATATATTAATATACTTTGCTATATATGATATAATAGCAAGCTCTCACATACGGCAGCAATACTATAATCTATAGCCACAATATATTTTTATATGCCTTAATGTCTTGCCGTATGGTTACCGGCAGACTAAAATAGGACCACTCCAAGTCTTCTCGTGAATGTCGTAGAAGGCGACTTAGGAAACACAATCTAAACAAAGCTTATATAACATCAATGAGACCTCTCCAACCCGTCTGGCCAGCGTGAAGAGTGCAGGCCAAATCTTCTGGCTGCTCTGCCTAAGTATGGCTCTGGTAGTACGAAAGGGTCGTGTTCCTGCAGTGAAGAGTAAATAAATGGGCAAGTACGAGTCAGACTCGTACATGAGGGACAACCCCCTTTAATTTTTATCTTTAACTTATTTTTAGTATTTCTTAATATACTTAGTGGTCATAGTAATACATAATCGGTGAAAATTTTAAGTATCTAGTTAATGCCATTATAAAGATCTAGTTAAAAACGCTGAAAAACACGTTATTTTGTATGACGACCCCCTTAAATTTTTAACTTTTTTTATTTTTAGTATTTGTTTAAAATTTCAAGTGTCTAACTGTTACGGTTTAAGAGATTGCCTGCGACAGACGGACAGACAGCGGAGTCTCAGTAATACGGTCCCGTTTGCACCCTTTGGGTACGGAACCCTAAAAAGACCTGTTGATAATGACTATAACTTTTTACATATTTTGGTAAAGTTAAAGCAATATATAATATTATGAAATACTTTAGAAAATGTATCGTAATGTCTTTAATATACATAACAAGTTTATTTGCTAGGCAAATAAAAAAAACCCCGGCTGTCAAGAACGTCATCTTGTGATGAGTAGCGGAACTACCAATACGATTTAAATCCGTAGCGCCATTTATTATTTACTAGGGAAAGTTCTGACTTTCCAGTGTTAACCCCAATAATTTTTAAATGGCTGAACAGATTTTCATCAAACATCGCTAAAAACCACCGTAAGCAAACTTGCTTTCACGTAAAAAAAAGTGGCCAAGTGCGATTCGGACTCGCCCATGAAAGGTTCCGTAGCAGCAAGTAACATAATATAAAAGTTCTAAAGGTAAATTGCGGTTTAAGATTTATGAATTATTAAAAAATAACTATCTATGATACCGAGACCGTTAATTGAAAGTACATACTTTGAGGTATATATCACATTTTTTCAGAATTATTTGAGTAGTATTTCAAAAGTTACGGTGGGGGGACACCTCAAATTTTAACTATGTATTAGATTATCTCAAGACTGGGCGGTTTGATCTACATAGTTTGAAAGCAGTTTTTGTTGCATTTTAAAAGACCTTTTCAACGATACCCCATACGTTGGGGTTAGTCCAATTTAATTTTTTAAATTCACTTTTCGTTGTATGGGGGCTGAAAAAAATCATTTTTTTCATAATTTTAAAAACCAACTTTTGGAATTTCAATATCTATCTCTCCACCAATTTCATGACAATCGGTGCAGTAGCGGCGGAGTACGAGCCCGGACGGACAGACAGACGGACGACGGACGGACGGACATGACGAATCTATAAGGGTTTCTTGTGAACTACGGAATCCTAAAAACGCATAGAAATCGGTTCATCCGTTCGATTGCTACGACGCCACAGACAGACAAACAGACCGACAGACATTAGTTAGCGTCAAACTAACAAAACCCCTCTTTTTTATCGGGGTTTTTAAAAATTACGTTTGTGTTTTAAGCCGTGCCTTACTTTCACTCCTACCTTGCACCACCGCAACAAGATCTATTGCTCACCACCCTAATCAATATCCGTTTGTAATGTGCCAACATGACGTTTTTATTAAATAAAAGCCGATACAAACTGCGCAAACAGAACCGAATGCTGCCTTCATGTTTCTATGTCGTGATAAATTGGATCTATCACCAATAGTCATAATACAAATCTATAAGTTGATATGACTATTATTCTTTATTACCCGATATATATGAAGGTATGTATACATGATATTATTTGATTACAGGATATTTTATTTCTTTATGGATAGCCATTTACTTAAGCATATGTACGATCGCTCTATTTTTAGCATTTCTGCCTGTAATGGTCTAGGTATATTGATTCATTGCTGAAAGGCCTCTCTCAAAACGGAAGGCTGCCCGATGTCACCAGGCTAGGAAAACTGGTTGATGTTCGGAGTATCCTAATCCTAATCCTAACTTCCTAACTAATATTATAAATGCGAAAGTGAGTTTGTATATTTGTTTGTTTGTTACCTCTTCACGCTTTATCGACTGAACCAATCGTCTTAAAAAATCGCATACACATAGTTAGGAGTAAAAAACAATCCCTTGGAAAAATTTGTATACAGTAATATTTTTCTCAGTAAAACAAATCTAAAATTAACACGCAAAACAGTACGAATATCATAAAACATAAAAGTAAGAAATACTAAATATCTTAGGCCCATTTAGACGTTGCAAGTTTCTTGCCTGTTGCATACAATTTTATGAAGCAATAAATGACTTGCATTGTCTAAAGAACACGGACCATTCTTAAATCTACTATGCAAGTTTCGTTGCAAAACTTCCATTGGTGTAAATAGTATGTACATACCTACTTGACTTACTTGACTTATTTTCCTATGTCCCCTGGGTGGGGCAGAGGGCCGCTACAGTGCTTCTCCATCCCGCTCTGTCTTAAGCAACGCGCTTCACTTCGGGCCAAGACAGCCCGATTGTCTTCATCTCCGCCGCTACCGATCGTCGCCAGGTCTGCTTTGGTCGACCACGCTTCCTCTTTCCTTGAGCCAATGCCTGTCTCGGAATGTGAGTAGGCTCCCTCCTGAGCGTGTGGCCGATCCATGTCCATTTACGACGCGCTATCTGTTGGTCGATCGGTGTCTCGCCGCAAAGCTGCCACAGACGTTCATTGGATATCTTTTCAGGCCAAAAGATACCCAATATCTGTCGAAGGCAGCGGTTGATGCAGACTTGGATCTGCTGCGTGATGTCTTTGGTCACCTTCCACGTTTCGCACCCATATAGCAGAACGGTTTTTACATTGGAGCGAAAGATTTTGAGTTTCACTCTGCGAGTAAGCTTCCTTGACCGCCATATGGGGCGGAGTTGCGCGAAGGTGGCTCGAGCTTTAGCAACTCTAGAAGTGATGTCCTCTTCTGTTCCTCCACATTGCGACACGACGCTCCCCAGGTACGTAAACTGCTGCACGCGCTCTATTTGTTTTGTGTCAAGCGTTAGTGGCAGCAGGTTCTTTCCTTTTATATGCATATCTTGGGTCTTACGCGCGTTGACTTTAAGGCCCACCTTTCCCGCTTCACGCTGGAGGTCATCCAGCTTAGCTTGCATATCACCGTGCTTGTGGCTAAGCAGACAGATGTCATCAGCGTAGTCTAGGTCGTCTAACTGGTCTGTCAACCCCCGCTCTATACCACGTCGCTTGCCGTCGTTCACTCTATGCAGCACACCATCCAGCACGATGAGGTATAGCAGAGGCGATAATAGACAACCCTGTCTGACACCTGCGTGAACTGCGATGTCTGCTGATAACAATCCGTCGTGAGCTACCCTGCAGGAGTATTTCTTGTAGACGGCTTTTAGCAGATCTCTGATTTTCGGCGGGACTCCCATTTCATCCAGACCAGACCAAATACTAGGCCAATGTACAGTGTCGAAAGCTTTTTCGAAGTCGACAAACGTGAAGAAAACCTCACGTTGCCATTCTGATGCTTCTTCAATTATGATCCTCAATGTGTTAATTTGGTCTGTACAGGAACGATTGGGGCGGAATCCAGCTTGTTCACGTCGAAGAATGGGTTCAACTGCCTTCGATATTCTGCTCAAAAGAATTTTGCAGAAGACTTTAGATGGGACAGAAAGCAGTGTAATGCCCCTCCAGTTGCTGCACTGGCTAAGATCACCCTTCTTTGGGACGGTTATCAGCACTGCCTTATTCCAATCGTCAGGAATCTCTTCGGTTGTCCAAATTTTCTCTAAGAGTGGCGTTATGACCTCGACAGCAGTCTGTGGGTCGGTTTTAAGCATTTCCGCTGTGACAAGGTCGAGTCCGGGCGCTTTACCACTCTTAAGAGAAGTAATGGCAGCTTCAACTTCGTCTTGAGTAGGTGGAGATGTGTCAATGTCCAACAACTGTGGCGGTGTAGTGGTTGCTGATGTGTCTGGTAGGGTTGTATTTGTCTTGCAAAACACCTCTTCGAAGTGCTCACGCCAACGTTCTAACTGCCCTTCAGAAGTCGCAATGAGCTTACCTTCTCTGTCTCGTAAGGGCTTCTTACTGGTTCTTTTGTTTCCAGCCAGGGTTTTGGTAGCACTGTATAGCTCTCTCAGGTTGCCAGTTTCGGCAGCTGTTTGTGCTCGATCAGCTAAGCCGTCAGCCCATCGCCTCCTATCTCTCCGGGTACTGCGGTATATGCGTCTTCGTATCTGCCGGTACTGTTCCCTGAGGCTGGTCCGTTCAGTGTCACTTGTCCGTTCAATGTACATACCTACAATAATGTGTTACGAATATTTGTATTCAACATGAGTACCTGCAGTGAGAAGGTATGCTGGAAAAATGACAGATTTTAATTTAGGGCACTTTTAGGGACAATCCAAATACTTCATAAAAAAAATAAAGTACCATGCGACTAGAGTATCGGTACAGTATTGGAAAATAAAAATTAAAAAAATATTTTACAAAATTTACCATTTACCTACTACTTTTACCTCCAAAACTGATCTTTGAACTGAATTTTGAAAAAAAAAAAAAAGTTTTTTTTTCTTATAAATTACAGAAAAATCTATTACAAAGACAGATCCAAGAAGGTTGTTCAATTGATAAGACGTGTGAAATTATTATCCAACCAGTTTGCTTACCAATTCGAAAAAATCCTATTTTAATGCCCATTACCCATACATTTTACCATTCAACTCTTGTGTAGAAAATTTGTCAATGTAAATATGTGCAATACCATGCGTACGTGGAAATAAACGGGCAAGTGCCAGTTGGACTCGTACATGAAGGGTTCCGTACCTCGTACCGTACGTACCGTAAAAACGCTGAAGAAACACGTTTCTTAATTGTATGACGACCCCCTTTAATTTTTAACTTTATCTTATTTTTAGTATATTTGTTATAGTGGTCATAGTAATACATAATCGGTAAAAATTTAAAGTATCTAGTTAATGCCATTATAAAGATCACGTTAAAAACGCTGAAAAAAACAGGTTCCTTGTAACACGACCCCCTTTTATTTTGAACATTATCTTATTTTTAATATTTTTTGTTATAGCGGCCATAGTAATACATAATCTGTGAAAATTACAAGTATCTAGTTAATGCCATTACAAAGATCTAGTTAAAACTGCTGAAAAAGCACACAAGGGTTCCGTACCCGAAGAGTGCAAACGGGACCTTATTACTGAGACTCCGCTGTCTGTCCGTCTGTCACAGGGCTCTATCTCTTGAACCGTAATAGCTAGACACCTGAAATTTTCACCGATTATGTATTACTGTGGCCGCTATAACAACAAATACTAAAAATAAGATAAAGTTTTTAATTCAAGGGGGTCGTCATACAAGAAACGTGTTTCTTCAGCGTTTGAAAACATTGTACGGTGGTACGGAACCCTTCATGTGCGAGTCCGACTCGCACTTGCCCGTTTATTTTTTAACTTTTTTTATATTTAGTATTTGTTGTTACAGTAATACATAATCGGTGAAAATTTCAAGTGTCTAGCTATTACGGTTCAAAAGATAGAGCCCTGTGACAGACGGACAGACGGACAGACGGACAAACGGACAGACAGCGGAGTCTCAGTAACAGGGTCCCGTTTGCACCCTTTGGGTACGGAACCCTTAAATGACGAGGCAAAACTTGAAAGCAATTGTCGCCTGGTTATAGTGGTATTGGTGTAAACGCAAGATGCAAGAAATGATAGCCTTTTTGATAATTTTCATAATTTTGCATTCAAGTTCTTTGTCTATGTCATCGTATATACAGATACAATTATTGCATTTAATTACTGAACTTGAATGTGCAAGAAAATGGTGTCGTCTAAATGGGCCTTTGGTTTACATCGACATATTAATTATTTTTTGCTTATTGTATGCAACTAACTAGTCACAGAGACATGCGGTAAGTACTCTTCTTGTTATTTAAGAGCTTGCTCATGTCGGTGGAGTTAAGTGGAGAAGCCTCCATTATGTATTAATAATTGGTATAAAATTATTGGTAGGTAATTAAAGACTCCTCCAATATAAAAACTGCCAGCGACACATATGTCGCCTATCCTTAAGATATTTTAACTTAATAAGCTTTGTTATTGTTTGGGACTCAAATCGTCTCATCCAACGTGTAGGGTCATGACGTCGCGGCTTGTTCTAAATCCGGGATAAAAAGGTCGGACGCTATTATGTCGGCCCACAATGGCAAACTGGAAAGGATAGCAGCTGCAAAATTATATTAAAAGGCAACTGCGGATAGGTTTCCGGATAAAATTTTATTGTGAAGCATCGACAAAGAAGCTACAAGGGCGCCGGCCGGGAATAATTTAGAGGCAACTGGGCTTAAAAGCCTTTAAACATCTGTGCTATCAGATTTATTTTCTAAACATGACAAAACACACAAGCACACAAATTTTTTTGTAGTTCCGGCATTTTTTGAATTGTTATAGAACCTCAATTATAGTCTGAGCGTCCCTAAACTTTAGATGTGTCAATAACGAAATGTCAGTGGTTGTTAAAACATAGCACATCATCACCGTACTTCAATGGAGTATTGGCCTTAAGTTAAGCCTCCGTTGTGACCATCCGAATCGTAATAGTTGAAGTTAAGTAGTTCTTACATTTTTTTCTTTTGTGACTAAAAATATACACCTACTTAAACGAAACGTTGCTATACATCGTGTTAATGAAGGAATGCAAAACCTCTCAGATGGTACCTCAGCCCATGTAACTGAACAACTTTTGTTCAACAACATTCACGAAACTAATAAAAAATTGGATTTTTCATACAAACTGATCAGCTGATCGAGTCAATTTGTATGAAAATCCGAATTATTATTTTTTTGGATTATGTGTAAGTTGTTGAACAAAAGTTATTCAGTTACATGGGCTGAGGTACCATCTGAGAGGTTTTGCGTTCTTTGATTAACACGATGTATACATAATATGTCGCAGTAATGTGTTTAAATTTTCCAGCTAGCTGGACGCCTAGGCAGCTCCTTGAAAGCCAGGTTACAATTGGATGCCTAGGCCGATAGTTAATTAAACTAGAATCACTAAATGTTTAACAACTTGGCGTATTTAAGACGGAATACGAAGAGAACTACCGAAACTTCATGTATTTCTGTTCACTAGAACTTTGACCAGAAGTAATTCTAAGCGTTCAAACATTTTTCGTAGGTTTGTTCGGATAATTATCAAGGTGGTCGCTTTTTTTAGATTTTAAAATAAATTAATATACCTACTATTTAAAAATGTTTAGAAATGAAATGTAAAAATTATTTTGCTTCCTAAACTCTGTCATATAAATTGACTGTCTCTATAAATTGAGGAAAAATTATTTTTACTCAAAAATTTGTATCGTGATTCCGAAGTGCCCCTTCTTCATTTTCGATACAAAAAAATAGTTATTAAAATAATTCATAAAAACCGATAAAATCTACATTCCGCGTAATCCGCGTTAATTCCCCGCCACCGGAGCTTCATAGTCAAACTAAATATGTAAAAGCATGCGGGGTGCTTTGCGGATCGCCCCGCACCTTATTCTCTCAGAGTTTGGGACGACAGGGCCTTAAAGTCAGTCTATAGGTACAAGATGACTGACCAAGACTCATCCAAGTGATTCAATTTTATTTCAGTTTATTGCCACTGTGGCGCTAGTAGTCACCAAAAGCAAAACAATATGGCGTCAACAGCGCCAACCGTAAATGTTATTTTTCGTGACGTCTCATCAAAACTCATTTTATATTACACTATTACTAGTTACCTAGTGGTAGGAGGTGCTAACCACACATCTCAAATTCATCAATATCCAATTTAACCAAATGACTACACTATGTTCAGATAAATGATAATACGTTGCGCTCAATGACGTGGCTAGTTGTCCTTTATTCCGGGCTAGGGGTCCAATTAGTCAGCTACTTTACCCAGATGGCTGCGACATATACAGGGTCTAAAAAAATATACTGAAACTATTCTAAGGGTGAATTCAGTCCATGATATTGAACAACTTTCCCCAAAAACATATATAGAAATATGATAAAAAATATTTTGATCTCCCATATAAGTTGACCGATCAGCTGATCCGAGTTTGTATGGAAAGCAAATAAATATTTTTCATATTTCGATATATGTTTCTTGGGGAAAGTTGTTCAGTATCATGGACTGAAAGGGGGGGGGGGGGGGCCCCCCTAAAATAGTTTCAGTAAATTTTGTTAGACGTTATATTATATAAGATACACTTGATTACATCTACCAAATTTCATGAAGCTCAAATCAAAACTAGGTATTCGAGCTATCATCGACAACAAACATACATGGGTACAATACCCGGCACATAAGTTGACCCAAAATGGCGATCACTGCGCACACTTTTCCCTCTAATTATACCTGCGCAGAGCCGCCATTTCGGGTCAACTTATGTGCCGGGTATTGTACATACATACATAGAAATGCCGAATTATTCAAGTAGGCTCGTAAAACTTCGCTCACTTCACTCACTTCGCTCGCTAGTTTAAGAACACATTATAAAATAAGACTATTAAATGGCTTGAGGTATTTTTTATGAATTCAGCAACCCCAATATATAGTCAATAAACGAGATGAAGGGTTCAGTACCTCCATACGATATTTTAAAACGCTGAAAAAACACGTTTCTTGTATGACGACCCTCTTTAATTTTTAACTTTATCTTATTTTTAGAATTTTTTTGTTATAGCAGCCATAATGATACATAATCGGTGAAAATTTCAAGTATCTAGTTAATGTCATTATGAAGATTGAGTTAAAAACGCTGAAAAAAAACTCGTTTCTTGTATGACGACCCTCTTTAATTTTTAAACTTTTTCTTATTTTTAGTATTTGTTGTTATAGCGCGTAAAAATTTCAAGTGTCAGTCTATTACGGTACAAGAGATAGAACCCTGTGACAGTTGGACAGACAGCGAAGTCCCATTAATAGGGTCCCGTTTGAACTGTTTGAGTACGGAGCCCTAAAATAGGTATTATTATGGCAGGCGTCGCATCATCGTGGCACGCAGCATTCTTGCCGCGAAGATGCGAACTATGCCCGTTGAATTTGTCATATTATGAACTCCTGGGTGTGCAGATATTTTCATTACTTTTGTGGAATGAAGCGATGTGAATTTTATATATAAACACACAGCGTCTCCAGACAAGTTCAGAGAAAAAGGAACTGGCGACGCAACAACAATTTCGAGCTACTTTTGACCCCTTTACAACATGAAATTTGGCACATTTATCAAATCCTAAGGGGCTTATCTAGAATCTAAATGTTCATATATGAAGCTCAAACAGTTAATGATAGATTATAAAATTCGGTATTTTTATAACTGACTCACTGACTTATACCTGTGCTTATACGTTTCCTCAGAAGCCAGACATTTTTGACAATTACAACCTTTTCTCTTTTTCTTACTTATTTATAAAATGTGCAGGAACCGATAATTTTTATAACAAAATTAGTTCAACATTCAGCAATTAAAACATATATCATATTATTTTTATCTTATTTCATACCGGAGCCGGTAGCCATGTGGTTCCCGGTAGAGTAGAATAGGACCACTCCAAGTTTTCTCGTGGATGTCGTAGAAGGCGACTTAGGAAACACAAGCTAAACAACACATCAATGAGACCTCTCCAACTCGTCTGGCCAGCGTGGACAGCGTAGACCAAATCCTCTGACTGCTCTGGCTAATATATGGCTCTGGTAGTACAGAGAGGGAAGTGCTCCTGCAGTAGAGACTAAAAAAGACCTGGATGATGATGATGATATTTCATACACTTCTAAGATGGCGTAATGTTACCTGTTACGTTACCTCCGAAAGTCACGATGACTCAAATTTGATTGCAGACTATTGTTAAATTCCTACCTTTCAAAAAAATAAGTAAGATCTGGCTTTCATGGGCTCTTAGGCTATAAGGCGCAAGACGCGTTTACCAAATTTGAAATTAAAGTCAAAGAGGCGGGCTCTTAGAGAGGCAATGTACTGTGATCTGGGGCATGTAAACTTATTACGACGGTGCAAATTGCAAGCAAGGGCGGAACAAGAAATAACTAGGTTAGTTTCACATAGGTACATATATATGTACGTACATTTAAACCGGCCAAGTGCATGTTTGATGTTTACCCAGGTAAGTATTAATCAATTAATTTAAACCGGTTGACTAACATCATATAGCCGGAAACATCGTTGTTAATGAGATTAATGTTTCAAACATGGTTCGAGTCGTTTAAGGGTTTGACGAAATATACGGTTGTTCTTCAAACAGTAATCCATAAAATAATACGATAGTCGCCCAAAAGTGCCGCCCTATTTCTATGTCAAACCAAATAAGACTTTATCATTATGTTTAACTTGTGTTTAACGCTCAAAGTTGCTTGACACTGAAACGCGCAAACGCATCGCGAGTTTACATTTCGGGCCCAAGTAGTAGTTATCAACAATAATGCACATAACAACATATCAACTTATAGCGGCAATGGAAAGAACTTAGTGTTCTGAGAAAATTGCGATTATTATTACAAATTAAATTATTGCATACGGGAATTAAGGTGAAGAGGTAAGCAAATGGCCTTGAAGTGTGAAATAAATTGTTAACTCGTAAATATGGTGATAAGTTCCATATTGCTCTTCGTCATGCACTAGATATCTTTTTAAATTATTTTATGAACTGCCGTTGAAACTATTATTGGTGATCCGTCTAGCTTTAAAACTTGCCGTGGCCACTTTTGGCGGAGGCAAGTTTTAAAGCTAGACGGACTTATGTAAATACTTTCAACGGTGGTTCATAAAATAATTTAAAGGGCTATCTAGTGCATAACGAAGAGCAATATGGAAATATGTATATATATATCACCATATTTACAAGTTAACAATTTATTTTACACTTCAAGGCCATTTGCTTATCCCTTCACCTCGTACCTTTTTAAATATTTTGCTGACGTTTCGTCTGGGTTTCACCGAACGTGGTCCCAGCCTGACTGGTCAGTACGTACGTAGTCATGCTGGGACCACATTAGGTGAAAACCGGACGAAACGTCACCAAATAAAATATATAAAAGTAGGACGTTTCGCGTTAATTCCCGTATGCATTAATTTAATAATGATGTAATGCGATAGTTAAAAAGTATTTATTATTACGAATTTATTTATTATGGTGTGTGAGACACAGCTGTATCTTACACTACAATCGGTTGTTTGAGGCTTTGTTATAAGTAGAAAACTCTCTTACAAATCATAAAATGACATAAAAGATCAACGAGAACAAAAATATGATCCCTGTGAAATAAACCGTGATTCTGGACGTTCTCTCTACACAAAGGTCGCTTCACTTCGCAAACCCGGAGACTCCAGTATAAATATAATATTAGTGCGAAAAGTTGGAGCACATTTATCATAACCAGCGACAAAGGGGATAGGGGAATAATGGTAGAATTGCAAGCGTTGACAGAAAACAAAGGTGTAGCAAAGCGCTCGCAGATATCTGTGATTAATGACGAGCAGCCAAGATCGAAATGACTCACTACCGCAATGGATTTGAAAAGAAATAGATAAATACGTTTTATTAAAAAAGTTTGACACTAGTGTCGGTCTGTCTGTCTGTGGCATCGTAGCGCTCGAAAGGATGGACTGATTTCGATGCGGTTTTTTACGTGATAGCAAGTTCACTTGCGGTGGTCCTAAGCTATGTTTGATGAAACCTGGTCCAGCCGTTTAAAAGTTATTGAGGTTTAACGCTTAAAAATCAGGGTTTTCTCTAGCAAATATATAGATGGCGCTATCCGTAGCACGCATGTAGCGCGACTTGATGTCCGTATCAAGTCGTATCAATAGTTCCGGTTCACATCACTAGATGGCGCGACAGTTTGAAGAATTTGAAAGCGGTGTACAATGTATACATAGAAAAAAAATGTCGGCTTAATGAAATGACATTATCTCAGTCAATGAGAGATCAATACATAAGATACGTAGGTTGTAGGAGTCGTAAATTTCTTCGAGGTAGATAATCTTCTTCTTCTTCTTCTCGAGTCGAAAGGCTATTTATTAATTTATTTAAATCAAATTTGACCAGTATTTGGCCACGGCGATTCCCCGGTCATTTGCCTCATTTAGATAGATAATAAGATGTAAGTTCGATTCCCACTAAGTGCAACTTGTACCTCGGACTTTGTACTTACGTACGTACGATAATAATTTTCAACTACCACCGCTTGCTTCCGTTGAAGTAAAACATCGGCTCACCTCGCCTTGGTTCTTTCTTATTGTTCTGAGGTTATTTCGGTACTGATTCAATATGGCTGCTGCCCCACTGACACTGACATCTTTTAATGACAGTGACAGAATTAAAGAACGGACATTACTGTGTTTACGTCTAAATTAAACTAGATGGCGCCGATGTTTTGAAAGCTAATCTCACTGGGTAAAGCCTTGAAGGCTTCGAACACACCTTTCAAGAACCTCTGTCATCAATTGATGACAAAGTCCATTGTTTAACTATTGTGTCTTGTTTTGGGGTTATTAAACGGTTAAATAACGCGTTTTTATGTACAACCAATCAGGTAAACAGGTATATGACCCACAACTACCACAGATGGTAAGTCCGTAAACTATGATCGCCTGCAATATCAAGGGGACCAGGAAAGCCGACCCGAAAGAGAGATGAGAACCAGCTGATAAGTATTTAACTTTTTGCCTTTGGTTCAGCCCAGTAATCAGTAGTTTTATAAAATATTATGTTGTTTTAATAACTTGTTAAGTGACAATTTTAAACTAGCAATTGTATATAGTCAAATCCATCGGAAACTTTGTTATTTTTCGATTTGGAAAAATCAACGGATTGTAATGAAATTAGAAAAAACAAAGCAGCTGAACGTAGCTGTTTCGTTGTAAAAATGAAACAAACAAATATTTATAAGGCAAATGTGAAAGGAAGAGCGGAACAGAGTCGACCTCGGCGAACGTTCTGCGATCAGATTGCAGACGTTCTGAAAAAGGGAGAGGTAAGAAGTACACGTAACCGAAGGGCATGTATGAAGAGGTTGATGAGTGTAGAAGAAGTGAAAGAGGTCAGTCAGACGTAGCAATTTAAGTGGAGGTCCATAGTCTCTGCCTACCCCTGTGGGAAACAAGCGTGATAGTATGTATGTATGTAATGAAACAAACATCCATACATACGAGTACATCCACTCTATGATAATATTAAAGTAAGATAATGAGGATCTCGGAAGATTTCATGAAATTTTGTATGTAATGTTTGGGCTGGGGCCGGAAAATCTATCTAGTTAAATTTAATTTTAGTGAACCTCCTTTTCCATCAAGGGAATTTCGGTCACCCGGGTATATTAACACATATTGTGTATTGTATACTGTATGTTGTTTTATATAGTAAATAGCTCAAGCTCTGCAAAGCCGTGTAGGATGAGGTTGAAGAGAAGCAACTTAATTAAAATAAAACAAGAGCGTACGTGCGCCGTGTTAGCAGATCGGGATTGTTGGCGTTCGTTGCGGAAAAGCTGCCAGTGCCGGCTATGTGGAGAATTTAAATAGTAGCTATTACAACATGTTTTCTCTCTATTACTTATTAAAAAACTACTCATACAAATATATTTTTTTAATACAAAACACGTATTTTTTTACTTACAAGGCATATTAGAAATCGATTTATCCTGGTATACATCACCTGCATGTAGAGAGTGAATTAGGGAACATGCAGTGAGTGCAAAAGGTCGAAATAAGAATCAGAGCTGGTTGATAAGTAACTTTTGTATATTATTCTGATGAAGGTTTTGGGCAAATGCATGTTAGGTTACGGTAATATTAAGATATGTAAAATAATTTTTCAATTGTATAATGTGTATTGCAGACAAAACAAAAATAAATCTTTTATCTATCTATCTATCAAATTAACATGCTATACGAAGTGACATGTTACAGTGGCACAAAAATATTATTATGTCCACCACCGACGAAGAGTGAAAAAGGGGCCATGTAGTAAGTGTAACAGATCGTAATAAGAATCAGAACTGGTTGTTAATGTAAGTTTTTTGTCTTATTCTAATGGGGGTTTGGGCAAATCAACATGCTATACGAAGTGACATGTTACAGTGGCACAAAAATGTTATTATGTCTACCACCGATGAAGAGTGAAAAAGGGGCCATATAGTAAGTGTACAGGTCTAAATAACAATCAAACTGATTATTATGTAAGTTTTTTATATTATTTTGATGGAGGTTTGGGCAAATCAACATACTACGAAGTGACATGATATAGTGGCATGAACATAATACTCGTAGTTAGGTATAGTAGTGGGTAGGCGCCGCCTGGCAATATGGCGGAAGCACACAATTTTTTTTTATGTTATAGGACAGCGAACAAACAAGCGGGTCACCTGATGGTAAGTGATCACCACAAACTTATTTAGATCAGAGAGCATGCAAGTTTGACTTTCGCAAAGTAACACTGAATCTGAATCCGTTTACTATAAATAATATATTCTATAGAATATTGCTTTAAAGCATATACTCAATACTTTATTGCTCCTCAAATTACATACAGATTACATGTACAGTGTTGTATGATCCCACACTCATTTAAGGAGAGAGTTGGTCACTGCAAAGCAGAGAGTAGGAATCTCGTACATACGTATGAGTAAATACTATGGTAACAAGAGAGGATTTATCAGTATCCTCATGTCGGAGTTTAACAGGAAAACTGTATTAAAAAAAAACCGACCTTTTCCAAAAGTTAATTATAATAAAACTGAAGATGAGCTCATTCACAATTGAAACACACATGGCATAAAAAAACTGTTTTTTTTTTTAAACACTTGAATTTAGCGTTGAGTTTCCATTACCAAACCAAAGCATTCAGGTTGCATAATAAGCATTATTGCATAAATCTCACTAAAGCCACGCTTCTATTTTAATCGCAAGCCAATGGGCTACATCGTAAATAATCCATTTGGCAGAATCGAACGCACACTCGCTGTTAGTCTAAATATAGCACGTGCTAGCTGGATAATGTTTGAGATATGGAGCTGCGGTAGGTTTGTTTGTTTGTTATAAACAAATTTTGAAAAGAACATACCATCACGTTAAGAATCTGCTTTATGCTGAACTTTTTCCTTATAATTTTATTGAAAATAGTTATTGATTTATACACCATTACAATGCTTGAAATAATATCTTAACTGAAAATATGTGATGAAAAATTTCGCCACGAGATAGATACGAATTTATTTATTTATTAATCTTTATTGACCACTATGGTACAAAAGGTGGACTTAATGCTAATGCATTCGCTACTAGTAAGCCTTTTGGAAAAACAGTAAATTTATATTTGCGATAGGCGCTTAAAGAGTAGATAAGTACATGTCGCAATGAGGGTAGAAAGATGGCCAATAATTAAAAATGGGACGGTAAGGTCAGCGCCCCTCCTCGCGCTGAACTATTAGAAGCTTCCTTGTGAAACCACATCACAGTCTAACTCTCCAGCCCGCACAGTTATCCTGTGCCCACGGGGCTTACCATCCAGGTGAAGCAGAGTGTCATTATAACGATAGGTCAGGTGATCCGCATTCCTTATAATAATCTTAATAAATGAGTCATGGCTAAGCCTAGTACTATTAGTACATGGCTAAGACTAGTAGGTACTACAACTACGAATAATCACGTGATAAGTACCGTGCGGCCGCCCGAGCGAGACTGACCACTAAGTCAGTAATTCGTCTCGACTTGAGTCGAGTTGTTCGTCTCCGGAGAAGTGGGGATGCTGCTCCGGGCTGTGGCCCTCTCCAGCGGATGCTGCCGCCGCCTGCAACTACAGGCGGGTCTCAGGATGGTGGCCGTGGCGGCCACGTCAGGCTTCAACTGACCGCTAATCGACCATGTGACGCTTTTATAAGCCGTACACAACAAGGCATAGTGAGGATTAACGAGTTTTATTATTTACACTACCCACTGGCACCTCACGCCACATGTTAACTACTATCCCGATATTCATATCTACATACATACACACATACACATCGATACATACATACACTTATAAAAATACATAATATAAAATACAAAAATTCAAGATAATGATTAGTTCTGCTGCAACCAATTAGCATTTAGGTGCGTGTGGACTTTTCTATTTGAGATACTTTTGATGTTCTGCGGGTAAGGCATTCAAAAGTATACATATTGTTCCAAACATTGTTATGCTGTAAAATATATTATTTAAAATAAAGCCTTCTTTACTTTAAATTTTGAATTAAGTTTAATACCACACTCCTAGTGGGTAGAAATGAAGAAATACAAATGCTTTAAATGCGTAGTAGTATGTGATGAGGAAATTCGTCAAGTTGATTTGAAGTCACGGTAGAATAATTGGCAGTGCACTCACAGTACAAACGTGAGGCGCTTGAGTTCGAATCTCACACTTGTGGGGAAAATTTTTCATTACATTTTTTTACTAAGATATTGTAAATATGTATAAAAGTGTCGTGTGGTTTCCGGCCTAGAATAAGATCACTTCATGACTTTCTGTAGATGTCGTAAGAGTCGACTAAACGACTAAGCAAAAACATCCTCTTGGTACATGTGCATTCCCAAGTAGGATTAACGTCAGGCAGGCGGCCGGTCGTAAAACAATAGCCAAATAGTAGGTATAAACTGTTCCGGCTATTTCTTCTCCACTTCGTAAGGTGTTTGGCATCTTTGAGTGACCATTGACATGCATATTACACTGGAGAAGAAAAAGCGGGAAAGCGCACCCCGGGCTCCAAAGGAGCACAGCTGAGGATGCAAGCGGGAATGCGCTAACATGAAGAAGAAGATTGTAAATAGGTAGGTATAAAAACAGTTAGCTTTTTCACGCTGACTGTTTATAATTTCTACTATTTTACTTATAGTGATTTTCGAAATACGCAGGAGACATTTATATTAAACGTCATATTATATATATAAGTATTTTTTAAATATTTCCTTCAAATTACATAATATTCATGTAAAACCGTAACATTTTGAAATTAGGTTATCGAACTAATTACCCATCCGTAATAACCACCCTTTTACGCGGTCATTTTAATTTTCCGGCATTATGAAGTGATAATGTGATTTGTGAAAAGATAACATGATAATTGGACAAACGGGTTGATTTAAATTGTAAAAATTAATTGGTTTAATTAAAACATAAATAAGATATACAGACATCTATCATATATCTATCCGACTGCCTCCGTGGTCCAGTGGTCGAAGCGTTTGCCTTGTGATCGGCCATGGGTTCAAATCCCACTGGGAGCATACTTTGTGAAAAGTTGTTCCCAATCTGGTTAGAATATTGCAGGCTTGAATCACCTGATTATCCGAAAATACAGATGATTCTGTGCTTCAAAAGGCACGTTTTTCCAACTGGCTAGGGATCGAATTCAAAACCCCCGAAGTGGTGGACTGGCGTGTTAAACACTACGCCACGGAGGTCTTCAATTTCATTATTATTTTGGAGTATTCATAATGACCTGATCTCATGATGAAGCCCGAAGGTGGCCATAGCATCTCTGTGATACAACTACTTAACATCACCGAGCTTGGCCTAGATTGATACTTTAAGAGCTATGGTAAAAGCTTGTTTACAAAATATAATTTTTATACCTAATCATTTGCTTTCATTTCTTTCAGACCAGCATAGAATAATTTCAAACAACAATATAAAAATCATAATCAATCTACTTAAATGTTTTGCAGCTTAAATAACTTATTTATTTTCTTTGTGTATCCCAATATGCCTTTAAACCGAGTCCCCAAGGATATTTACCCAGCAAATATTTGAACGGCAGTCGATGTCATAATTACCATAGGGCAAAAATGTGTTTATTTTGACTCTAAGCAACCCTTGTTATCTTTGGGGATTGTTCCGAATTGTGCTCGGTGATAAATTTATATAAATGCCGAGTATAGTGCCCAATAGTTGAAGGGTTTATGAAATATGCACTTGGTTCAAAAAATATTGTTTTGTACTGATAAGAAAATAAATATAAAAATTAATCGGCCGATTGCGTGTTTGGCCACGCTCAGAGTAGATTTTCAACAAGTTAAAACATGGAACCTTTATTTTCCACAATTTACATTATTTAAGGCTGTACCTGAATTTTCCGGGGTCCAGTGCTTCCCCCATTTAAAATAAATCATTTCAAAGAAAACGGAGATATCATTTAAAATTTTGCTACTACCAAGTCCTAGATAACCCTTCAAAGTATATTATGAACTACTGTTTACAGTTTATAACGAGAACGTTAAGTTTTACTACGCACATTTGCCAAAAGTGGCCGTTTTTCGCAAATGTGCGTAGTAAAGCTTAATGTTTTCACTTTACGGTACGGCCTTAAGGCGAAGATATAGGCAAATGGCCTTGAAGTGTAAAATAAATTGTTAACTCGTAAATATGGTGATAATTTCCATATTGCTCTACGTCATGCACTAGATAGCCCTTTAAATTATTTTATGAACTGCTGTTAAAACTATTATTGGTGATCCGTCTAGCTTTAAAACTTGCCGTGGCCACTTTTGGCGGAGGCAAGTTTTAAAGCTAGACGGACTAATGTAAATACTTTCAACGGTGGTTTATAAAATAATTTAAAGGGCTATCTAGTGCATGACGAAAAGCAATATGGAAATTATCTCCATATTTACGAGTTAACAATTTATTTCAAATGAGGGCGCCACTTCAAGGTCATTTGCCTATATCTTCACCTTAAGTAATAGGGATGTGGACTGGGTCCGAAAAATATAATTTTCGGTTTATCATCAGTCAGTAACCTAGATTACCCAAACAAATTAGACCCATATTTTTCGGTTTTAATAATGAAAACATTTACAAACATAAGTTTTGGAGTAGGGGCGATGTGATGAAAATCGTATTACATCGTGACGTCATGCGAAAATTAAATGCGCTGTATCTTCGTTCTTTCTAAATACTATAAGTATATATCAGTCTTCAAGATAACGCAGTATTTTATGAAGCTAACCGCTACTTCTAATGCAAGTATCTAAAAATATAAACCATAATGGAAAGGCGTGCGTAAGAGCTATTTTAACACGTGTATGTACGTACGTGCATACATCCAGATGGATTGCACTTAATATTTTTATGGCGCGCGATATTTAAGGCCGTACCTGAATTTTCCGGGGTCCAGTGCTGCCCCCATTTAAAATAAATCATTTAAAAAAAAACGGAGACACAATTTAAAATTTTGCTACTATCAATTCCTAGATAACCCTTCAAAGTATTTTATGAACTAATGTTTATAGTTTAAAGTGAGAACGTTAAGCTTTACTACGCACATTTGCGAAAAACGGCCACTTTTGGAAAATGTGCGTAGTAAAGCTTAACGTTTTCACTTTAAACTATAAACATTAGTTCATAAAATACTTTGAAGGGTTATCTAGGAATTGATAGTAGCAAAATTTGAAATAATATCTCCGTTTTCTTTGAAATGATTTATTTTAAATGGGGGCAGCACTGGACCCCGGAAAATTTAGGTACGGCCTTAATATATCAACTCTATTGTCGGTTTCAACGTTTATGTTAAAAAGGGAAATAATACCAATTGGGTATATTGTTGGTATGAAATATACAAAAGGTACTCAAAAGCTATAATACTAAAGCTTATCAAGAGAATTATTTTTATAAAAAAGTGATAACAACCAAACACATATTATTAAAATTAAATATGTAACTGTCCTCTGTCCTACTGGTCGACTGGAAGAGATCCCTTTTGGGTTCAGTTTACCATTAATTTGTTCAAGTGCCTTTCTTATTTGTGTAAATGTCGCTGAAGTACAATAAAGTTTTTTAAATAAATAAATACAGTAAAATGGACAAAATTGTAGAAAACTTTATATTTCCTCTCTCGCGAAGCCTTGGTTAGGATGTGTCCGCTTTGTATTTCCTTGAGACAAGAAACTTTCAGAAATCATTGATAACTTTATAATTGTACAGAAAGCACTATCAAAATTGCTGGCTTAACCGGTATGGGTTATTGTGTCAACATTAAGAATTAATAATGTTTGAAAAACACTAAAAGAAGTACCATTTCATATCTAATTTTATCACTTTAAAAGAAAACATATATATATTACTATGTTATAAATTACGTACCTATAGGTGTGCGCTTAAGTACTTGCAACCGAAATGCGCAGTTGAAAAGTTTCTAAATATATAAACCGTACAGGGCTTGCACGTGTTGTAACATTTATGTTACTGGCGGTCTGTCTTTGCATAGCTTAAAACTGAATAAAAATTCACCGCGCACTTTGAAACCCTACCATGGCTCCACCATTTTGTAATATTTCAAAAAACTGAATCAACAAAAAATAGAATCGGTTGAGGAATGTGACTGGATATGGAGAAACGGATGAAAAAATGGACCGAACAGACATACCAAAGCATTTTTGCTCAAGTTAAAACGGAAACGCTTCGCTCGCTCAATTAGTTGTCACACTCGGTACCATGTCAGGATTCTAACCAAACATCCAAATCTGTTCAGGCACTTTAAAGCTACAGCGAAATAAAGATACTCACATACACACATATTTTAATACGTGTGTATGTGAATATCTTATGTGACACACTCAAACTCATGCATTAAATTAACTTAAATTTCAATTTATTTCTGTGAATACACAATTACAACTTTTCAGAATAGTATTCTCACCAAATTAAATTTTATCAATTTTTATTACTTTACCTGTTTATTTGTTTAGTGTGTGTAATATGTTTTTTTTTATGTTTTCGTACACATATACATACATATATATACAATATGGTTTTAAGAAAACCATGTTTATTTATTTATTTAATATTTATTGCACAATAATCTAATGATTATAATACAAAAGGTAAAACTTAATGCTAAGCATTGTCTACCAGTTCACCTTAGGGACGTAGTAGAAAAACACAAATTTATATTGAGTTGGAAGATTGAGAAATAACAGGAATCTAGTTCATGAAAACATACGGTGAAGTTTACGGGCGGCCCGGTAGGCGCGGGGCGGAGTGTTCCGCAAGAGTTCCGGGTTCGGTGCTCTACTATTATATCGATAGTTTTATTTTACTAAAATAAAATTACCAGCAAAGCTAATACAAATGCTGTCGCGGCCTTTCGTTGGGGTGATTACTTGCTATGGAAGTATTTTTTTAACCAAAACAACACCTTAAATTCCGTAGATAATCCGTTGTATGTACCTTTATTATGCATGTAAGTATATTTGACAACAGCACGAGGACTTCTATGGAATCTTATTGAGAATTGATAGGAAAAAATACCTATCTTTTCGCCTACTAATTCATATGAAGACCCGATATTTTTTTTATATTTTGAACCAAACTGTTAATTAGATAAGCTCGAATCTGCCAGTTTCCAACATCTCAAATCAGATTCTTCTTAACGTGACAAAAATCATTTCTGTGGGATTTGTGTGAAATATCGGATTGTGACGTCATAGTTCCTAGGAGTCAAATAGCGCTCTTAACATTAGTTTTTCTGCATTAACAAATCTTAAAATCACGTTAAAATAGATGTGATCAAAGACAAGTGACATAATTGTGTGACTTTTTATTTTCTTATCAGTACAAAATAATTTATTTTTAACCCAGTACACATTCCTATTCTGAAACTAAAGTAAGAATAATAAAGGACTTCCAAAAAAATTAAGAATTAACAATTATCAAAAACGAAATAAAAATTTTGGCTTCCCATAGAAATTGGCGCTCAGCCGAATGGATTTTGTATGGGTAGACGAATTTTTTTTATCGATTTTCGATAATTGTTTTTATGGAAAGTAGTTTCAAAAAAGTTGACGGTGTTTAAATATTAACCCTGTATAGTTGAAAAATGAAAGATACTGAGAAAGAGTATATATATTATCTATATTATTTTGATGTCGCCTATAATTATCGCCTAAGGAGGAGTTTCTTGTCAGATACTCCGCCCACTGTGTCAATTCACTATACTAAAGTAGGAATAATTAATGGGTGTAGGCTAGGTAGTCCAATCCAATCGCTTCGTATTTATTAGTGTCTGGCAGTTTTTGTCGTATTTTAATCAGATTATTACAGATAGAAATTTACGTAATAAGAATGACTTAGTTAGCCCGTATTACAGGCTGAATACAGTCAGTAAGTCTTTTATGGGGAAGTGTATACTTTTTTATAATAAATTGTCAGAATCGGTCCTTGATATGCCAGACAGAAAATTCAAAGCTTATGTAAAAAAAGCACTTTGTGAGAAGGCTTATTATAGGACCGATGACTATCTTAAAGACAAAAAGGTCTGGCTTGAGCTTGGCGCGGGTCCCTCTTAAAGGTTTGTATACTTAGACATTTCATAATTTAGGTACATTGGTACATACTAAATTTACAAATTGACATTATTTTAAATTTCGTAATTCTTATAATTCAATTTAATTATGACATAAGAAACAATGTAATCTCAGTTCATCCATATAACTAATTTTAAGTTTTTAGTTTGTTAGTTGACGTCTTTGGAGAAAACGTGCAGTGCAGTTTGTTGCCGCTTCTTCTGCACTTGCGCCTAGGAAGCGGCCTAAACTTAGCTATAAGTAACGATTTGACGTCAACATTTGTGCAAAACAAAACAAAGTGACTATTATTAAGAGATATTATAAATATCCTATGATAATAAATTAAGATATTTTATTGAAAAGATATTTTGAATTTTGAATTTTTTTTTGAATCTACTGGCGATAACTTTCTGTATAAAGCTGTAAAATATTTATGTATTTTTAGGATTTTTTTACGCACATTAACGCAAGCTCATGGACTGATGTGCATCCTACTGACTCTCATATATGGAGCTCAGACTTTGTCTTTGACAAAAGCTCAGAAGTCCGGACTCGGGGTATGCCAACGTGATATGGAACGCATCATGCAGATATGAGTAGATAGAGAAATTAGAGAAGATGAACGATAGTCGTTCAGAAACGCTACTGATTTGTAGCTTTTGCCCTAAAAATAATTGAAAATAATGACCTTCAATAAGTGATTTAATTATCCTACATTGAATGAAAAAAAAAATACTTTAACTTTGACTTAGAAGATCACCCTGCAATCCCTCATATAATTACAGACGTGATTGTTATTGCCGCTAAATTAAAATGGAACATTGCCCAAAAGCTAACATTGTGGACCCCAACTAATAGACGCTGGCGTTCTGAAAAACAACGGCGCTAGGCATAACGACCTAGGATGCCTCTTACCAGTCTGGCAAAAAGCGCAAGACAGAGAAAAATGGAGAACTGAGAGAGAAGCCTTGGCCCAAAAATGGGATCTAATGGATAATATGACCAGGTTAAAAATAATAGGTACGGACCAAGGCTAGAAAGCAGCTAGGTTGAAGTGGGTTTGGGCGGGTTACGTTGGCCGGTCCGGAGAGATGGGCCCATATTGCCATAGACTGGGTTCCAATAGATGGATACAGAAAGAGAGGTAGACCGAGGACCAGATGGGCAAAAAATTTGTGTGTTTAATAAAATGGAAACGAAGACCAAGGATAGGGAATTGGGTAGATAACTGGGTCAAAAATAAACTACTTAGTACTGTTAAGAGACTAATACGTCACATAATAGTGCCACTTGTCTTTGATCATATTCATTTTCAACTGATACTGATACACTAACAACGACGCCTTTATCCCTAATGGGGCAGACAGAGCAACATGATTTTATATTTACTAATGCAGAAAAACTGATATTAAGAGTGCTATTTGACTCGAGAAATTAAGACGTCACGGCACAGAATAAATAATACTAACGTACAGAAGTCTCATTCAGCAAAGAAAATAAAAGAAATATCTACTCAATATGGCTAGCGATATGGTTTAATTTAGCTCACGTCAGAACTCAGCACCTTTTCGAATAAAAACCTAGACATCCATTGCAACCCAATTTCATTCTTATTACTCTGGGCAAACGATTCGTATCTGAATGAACCACCCGGAGGGGCCGCCTGCGCGCATAATAATAATGTAGGTACATTTTCGATACCTAAACGGGGAGTGACACAGGCCTAGTCACGGTTGTGATTTTCATACAAGTCCCATATAAAATGTTTGTTTTGACGTTTAGAAAAAAAGTGTCTGGTTTGATGTTTCGTTATGTAGCGGATTTGCCCGACAGTTGGACACAAATGGCAAAAAAGAATAAAATTACCAGATGGGGACCGCTCTAATATGCTCACTAAAGGCCCATTTACACGATGCAAGTTTCTTGTCTGTTGTATGCAATTAAATTGAAGCAATAGAAAACTTGCATGGTCTAAACAGAACGTCAGCTAAATAAATCATTTATTGCTTCAATAAAATTGCATGCAACAGGCAAGAAACTTGCACCATGTAAATGGGCCTTAACGCTCACGCGTCTAAGCAACGTTCAACCATTTGAATGTATGCTCGCTCAATGAGTCATTGTTTCTATCCATACCTGAGCTGGAGGCTGCAGGCAGGGTCTAATTGTTATTGAACTCGATCACTAAGGGCTCTCTAATTGTACCCGCTAATTACATAGGCTTGAATAACCTTTTGTTTTGTGTTTGCAGTCATATGAACAACGAACTTTTACATGCATTATTGTGGTAGAAGTTCGTAGACGCTATGTAATTTAAAGCTCTATTTACATTTCCGTGTGAAGTCCCGAAAATTCCCAATTTTTACTCAATTCCATATTAGAAGCAACCTGGACTTTAAAACGATCCAGGATAATTCAATTTTATTTATTGTAATTATAGAATAAGTGTACTTTTTCAATTTAGCGAGGCCTGGAAGAAATTGCTTAGCGATAAGGCTGCCTTTTGCGTATTTCCTAGTTTTTAAGATAAATATGTCCTGTATTATTCTTGTGGTCCTGTATTATTCGTTGCCTAAAGGGTATTGTATTGTACTTCACTATGAAATAGACAATAAGTCTTTGTACCGTCAATATGATTAATTTTAATTTCCATTTCTGATTTGTACCTGCATGTAGAGTACTTTTAAATATATTTTATACATGTATATTGCTTTTATATAGATCTTCTAATTCAAGTTCAAGAATCTGAATCATATCAATAGCCGATGCGGTTAGCAACCCATCACTATTATGATTTCCTTTTTCTACGCCAAAAGTGGCCTGGGCCTTGCCGCCCTTGGCTCTGTTTGCCCCGTTAAGGATAAAGACTTGATAGTGTTTCTTTTTGTCTAATTCAAAAGTGCTCACCCCATTCCTTGGTACACTCACAAGCAAAATACGTGTTATTATCAATACATACAAATATTTTTTCGTCATTGGTCGTTCATTGACTACTTGTCAAAACGCCTACCCTGTCAGAAGCGCGACGGTGTGATTTAATTTTTAGGCTAGACAAACACTTCTTGTTCAGTTTAGAATAAAGTTAAATTATAAACCTCATCTCAAACCGTTTTTAGGGTTCCGTACCCAAAGGGTGCAAACGGGACCCTATTACTGTGACTCCGCTGTCTGTCGGTCTGTCCGTTTGTCCATCTGTCTGTCCGTCTGTCTGTCTGTCCGTCAGTTACAGGGCTCTTGAACCGTAATAGCTAGACACTTGAAATTTTTACAGATTATGTATAACTGTGGCGGATATAACAACAAATACTAAAAATAAAAAATAGTTAAAAATTAAAGGGGGTCGTCATACAAGAAACGTGTTTCTTCAGCGTTTTAAAACATTGTACGGTGGTACGGAACCCTTCATGTACGAGTGCGACTAGCACTTGCCCGTTTATTTAAATGTGCTGACGGGCCTCTCGGCCGTGTTTCCGACCGTGATAAATATTCAACGCAAAAACTCCAAAACTTATTTCGTCAACTAAAAACTTTGAGTCCCCTTTATTCAAATTAATAGGAATTCAAGTTTTCTTAATTTAAGTTTGAAACTTGTGCCACCAAATTACTGTACAGGAGAAGGCGGGGTTGAGTTTGTGGCTACGAGAATATTTTGGACAACAAGCAACGAAAAAAAACATTTAGCGCCTGACTGATACGGTGAAAAATTGCCTGTACTTAATTTTATACAGCAACTTCAGTGAATAAATAGCTCAGAAGAACTAAGGCTAATACTTAGTAATTCTTGCAGGTTCAACCGCCTAATTTTGACTCACACGCATTGATGATGAGTGTTACATCCCATAAGATCCCTATGATAAAATATAATATTTAAGGGTTATCAGATTTATCACACACGGTTATATGCGATAAGATATTCATACATATTACTCATCTTAAGTTGTTATTTTCATGTATTTTGTATCTTATGTTGTATTTACCATTTTCTTTGACATTATAAGATCAAAATATATTATATAACCATCGCCGAGATTCGCCAATTGCCTTGTATGGGATATTTAATCTTAAGATATAAAAATATATTGTATCTTCATTGTCAGTGATGTACGTTTTAACTGAAAAAAATATTTTCTGCTTTTCTATATATGTCATACATGAAACAAATATTTTACCTAAATAAGCATTTTGTAATTGGAAATGTCTTTTCATTCGCTCCAGTCTAGGCTTCGATTTCATGAAAAAAAGCGATCCCCTTATATCTTAGAGAGTTTTGTAGATATGATATTCAAAAAAACAGCTGGCAATTTCCGATGCACGGTAAATCTCAAAAGAGATTATGATGGCATTGTAAATGGACTAAACATTAATGTATTAAACGTATTGTGTAAATAAATAAAAAAGAAAAAAAAGACTTAGTGAAAAGAAATTTAATTTTAGCGCTCGATGTTTTGGAAAAGAAAAATAATATTAAAAATTTGAGAAAATTTCCTCTGGACTATTTAGTCAGCTACAATTTGAGCCTAAAACAAGGACTATCGGGTTAAGGATTTGCCCTGTAGCCTAACCTTTTTGAAAAAAGTCAAAAAGTTTGAACGACATTTTTTCGAATTACGTAGATTCATTTCCAAAGTGCTCGATAGTCGTGTGAAGCACGATATCTGTTATTTTTTTATGAACAAGACGATAACATTTTTATTTAAATTATGGCGTGACATCAGAAATTGCATGAAAATTGAAGCAAAAACTTACCAATTCGTCGTAATAGTTCGCTATTTGCGAATATATCAGGGAATCGTAATCCATGGCTAAATGTGGTCACTGTAACACAGATCACTAGGTATTCATACACAGATATTGTATCGGAATCACTTCACTACGCGGCCGTCGATTGAAGACGCATTGGTCGAGTAACTGACGTGTAGTACTGCTGTAAAGCTAAAATAAGACCAAATTTTAAACACAAATGTTTGGGATCGCGGCGTATGTATATAGAGCTGATGTTACCGTATGGTGAGATCAACGTTCCCATTATAAATGCATACGTCATTTGCTGACTGTCGAGGAGGGTAATATTCTGCGAGCGCATGAATCTTAAAATTAAGGATTATTTATTAAATCCCAATCAAAACGTCCAAAAATGGTAGCGTACGGAAACATTATAAGGAATGGTTTAGAACAACTTAATATTATTTAATATGACTGTTAATATTGTTTATGGAAATAACATACAACCTCGAATACTGTCACATCTTTATTATTTACGGAATAGACAAAGCTAAGGGTTACAATATCAAAAGCCTGCGTTAAACAAGATTATTTAAAATTAATATATAGCAATTAAAGGTTATTGCGATAGCAAAAATTTTGATAAAAGGTAAAACGTTAATATATAGTAATTTTATATTTTTATATTATTTTGTATGGTATAATGACACATTATACCATAGGAGGATTATCGACTCTATATATTTATTTTGTTTCTACGTCGGAGGAAGCAAGTTATGGCGTACGCGTGAGCTGCGAGTAACTCCAAACATTTATGTTAGTTTGTGCTATGATTTCTCGTGAAATATTCAATTAACCCTTTAAATCTATGAAGGAGTTTTAGTAGCAAAAAAAGATTTTTATAGTAAGTTTGGAAACGTTTTAGAGTGGTTGATAGTTTAGTTTTCGTATATTTTTTATAAGAACATCACGATATTTCACAAATTTTGGTTATCTTGCTATGTTGTTTTATTTATTTTATTTTACAAGCTGTGTTAGTAGAGCAGCAAAACTAATAATTCTTGCTAAAAAAGTTGTGCCCCTTTCTGCACTATTCTTACTGATATTCGTAATACATCAGTGGTAAGTAAAGAACAGTTCGTGCGACTCGCAAATAATAATATCAGTATAATGATATTTTGAGTAGGTACTTTAGGACTTGGAGTGATCCTATCCTACTCTGCCGGAAACCACACGGCATAGTGTATGTTAATAATACTTAAATATAAAGTGGAATTAAAACCATTGTATTAATACTATGGTTCGGACCTACGGCGCTCATTAAATTTTATTCCAGGTCTTGTGGTCATTGACCCAAATGTGAATTACGGCCGCGGTTTCTTAACATGGATAAGAACTTATTGTGGTAACGATTTACATATAATGCTTCTCCAATACCTGTTAATTCAACACGGCACTACTTCGACACGACAACTACGGGAACATTGAATCATTGTGTGCTCCGTAACGAATAAAAATGTGACAACGAGATATATTTGTATCTTCAGTACTATTTTATTAGTCCGAGTCAATACTGCCTATTATTTTATCTTAGTTCAGTGTTGGCATGGCCACTATATGCAACTTTCGTTAAAAAATCGAAACCGAAATAATAAATCTTGTTATTCCTATCACTATATAATCAAATTTGGGGCACAGTAGTGCCCCGCCAAGTCAAGTAAATCCTACATTAATTTTTTCAGTGGGGTTTTTTATGCGTTTCGCACTTAAATGTATGTCGACAAAAAAGGTACTATGTAGAATTCAAATGTAAACGTAGGTATATTGCGTCTCCCTAAATATTTTTAATATTTAAAATATTTAACATTCCAGATACTGTCGACTATCTTTAAAAAGATATGTTCATAAAACTATTTGAGTGAATGACGAATGATATTGAGATTTTATATGACCGCACTTTATAGCCAATGAGCTAGAAATACAACAGTTCTTCGGCTCTTGGTCCAAACCAAGAGCCGAAAAACTGTCCTTCTCACTAATCATTTGTGTGCGAATTAGTAGTTTTATTATGCTCTTTCAGTTTGCGCCAAAATAGAGTCAATTTAGTACAGGGGCCCAAACTTACTTGTTTTTAAACCTCAGAGCTGATTTTTATTTATTTATTTTATTTTATTTAAACTTTATTGTATAAAATACAATTTGTATAGCACAATAGGCGGACTTAATGCTAAAAGCATTATCTGACAGCCAACCTTTGGGTTGTTAGAAAACTCAAAATGGGTACAAAAAATATTCATTTAATTTCAGAGCATTCAGATATATATTTCATTTCTACATAAACTACTTTAATAATACTTACTATACTTCAACAATATAAATATCTACATAAATATACATACATATACTTATATTCATCTATAAAATACACTACTAATAAAATAATAGTTTCTCATCTCAAATGCAGCAATTAAGTACGTACATAGGTATTACACTTGATTGGACTGAGCGAGCATATGCTTGATCAACAAGGCCTTTAATCCAGTGCGACTAGTGGCAGTCCTAACAGTGTCAGGAAGCGCGTTCCAAAGCCTTACTGCCGTAACGGCAAAAGAATTAGAGAAAAAACCAGTACGGTGGGAAGGAATAACTAGGGTCAATTTATTTGAAGAACGCAGGACTCTGTCATGAGTGGAACTTAGAAGTTTAAAGAAATTTTTAAGATAGTATGGGGAAAGAAGATCGTTAAGCACATTATAAAGCTGACACAGTAAACGTAGATTTCTGCGTTGGCGGATGGTGAGCCATTTAAGCTGAGAACGGTATTCTGAGATATGGTCATACTTACGCAGACAGAAAATAAATCTAATGCAGTTATTAAGCAGACGATCCAGCTTTTTAAGCTGTTCCTCAGTTATGTCCAGAAAACACACATCAGCATAATCAATAATGGGCAGTACAAGTGCTTGAGCCAACATAGTTTTAGTTTTGATTGGTAAGAAGTTCTTTAGACGTTGCAAATAATGAAGCGTCGCAAACACTTTTCGACTGACTTCTACAATATGGTACTTCCAGTTGAGACAATAATCTATATATAGACCGAGATCTTTGACTACTGGGCTAAATTGAATGATAGTATCATCATATAATACTGGCTGAATGGTGTTCATGTCAAGTTTGCTAATTTGAATACTGCTTCCCACTACAATAACCTGTCATTTTTTTGCATTAACGCTGACGCCAAAATTATTTGACCATTCCATAACACGGGCCAAATTCTCATTTACGAGAGATATTGCTGTATCAATATTATCGACGGTTGATTGTGTATAAAGCTGCAGATCATCGGCGTAAAAATGGTAAGAACATGTGAGATAGTGTGATAAGATATTTATAAAGATAGAAAATAATATAGGAGATAAAATACCGCCCTGCGGAACACCTGTCTCTAGGTCGCACCAGTCAGATGTATCCTGACCACTACAAACCTGTTGCCGACGACCGCGAAGATAGCTGGAAAACCATTCAATCACTGGAGGAGAAACGTTGCAACTGGAGAGGATAGCTAGTAAGATGTCAATATCTACTGTATTAAATGCGTTACTGAAATCAACTAGGGCTATGACGGTTACTTGAGTATTTTCCATACCAGCCTTAATATCATCCGTGACTCTAAGCAGTGCAGTTGTTGTACTGTGTCCAGGCCTGAAGCCTGACTGATAAGTGTTGAGTAGGTTGTGATCGAGCAAATGTTTGATGAGCTGACTAAACACAGAAGCTTCCAATATTTTTGAGAGAAAGGGTAGGATTGAGATCGGACGGATATCATTCAGCCGGATAGGTTCAGGGATCTTAGGAAGAGGACGTACATGTGCCAAAAGCCATAAGGAAGGAAAACAGTGTTCTGAGAGACTATAATTAATTATATGCGTGATGACAGGGAGAACAAAACGAAGGATAGGGATTAACATCACGCGACTAATTTGATCAGGCCCAACGGCATTTGAAGTGATGGATAGGATAGTTTTACAAACATTCTCCTCAGTAACTGCGGTAAACTCAAGTGACCTACCATCAGGGACAGGCAATGCAAGTATGGAAGCGATAGTAGAATTTTTGGTATGATTATTAAGAAGAGGAACTGCTGTGAAATGTTTATTGAGATCATTTAAGGAAAAAGGCAATTTAGAAGAGTCTTTCTGTACTTTGCCTATGCCCTGAGAATTTAGAAATTTTATACCTAAATATTACTCAGCCATACCGATTGGACATGCCAAACATCCTGCCAGACGCACATTCTGTAAAACACGTGTCTGTCAGGATGTTTGGGAAGTCCGATCGGTCCGCGAAAACTGAAAGTACTGATGCTACTCGTATCACCAATGTCGACACGGTAATGCTGGACTAATAAATAAATAAATATATACGGACAAAAACTAGGCCTTATCGCCGTAGGCTCTATCTGCCCCAATAGGGATAAAGACGTGATAGTGTATTACGAGTATTATTATTCTAAGGACAAATCACACAGATTGAGCCAGCCCCAAACTACTAACTCAACGATTCTATATTTTCAAAAAAATAAATAAACATCTAAGACCCAGTTCAATCTGAAGTAGTTTCTAGTATCACAAAGTGGACCATGAAAGATTATTTTCAATTATTCTTCATTAAATTTAAATGAAAATGTTTTGTCTGTCTACAAGAATTGTAAGTTGACGGTCGTGTGTGCATTTTGATGAACGCACGAATTGCGCCTAATTTACTTCTTTACCAAAAGTCAACGACGCACGAAACGCGCCCAGACCAAGTTGACGTCTGGAGAAATGCTGCAGTGTAGTTCTTCTGCATTAGTGCCTTGGAAGCGGCACAAAACGAATGTTTATGTAAAGGACGTGACGTTATCAGATACAGATACACTATCACGTCTTTATCCCTAACGGGGTAGACAGAGCCAAGGGCGGTAAAGCCCAGGCCACTTTTAGCGTAATGGTGGGCATGAAAGTGGAAAAGGGAAATCATACTAGTGATGGGTTGCTAACCGCATCGCCTATTCATATGATTCAGATTCTCGCCCATTCCCTCGATCGGCTTTTACGATCTGCACGGGAAGAGAAGCAGCTGGTACATTCTATGTTTTTTCTTTTCTCCCAGACAAGAAGATATCATAGTAACGAGAATGCTCGGAAAATTATCCAAATTGAAAATATGTGATGAAAAAATTCGCCACGAGTGGGACTCGACACGACCCTCACGTTAACGCCGTGAGTGCACTACCAATTGTGCTATCGTGACTTTGAATCACCCCGACGAATTTTCTCATCACATGCACACGCATTTCAAGCATGCGTAAATCTTCATTACTAAATTGTAAAATCAATAAATAACAAAGTAAATATTATTAAAAGATATAATAAAATATCCATTAATAATAAATTAAATGAAAAACAATAAAAAAAAATATGTACCTACTTCTTCTTCATCAAAGCGCGTTCCCGATTGCAACCTCAGCTGTGCAGCGGAGACCGCGGTGCGCTTTCCCGCTTTTTCTTCGCGAAATTACCATGCATGTTGATGGTCACCCAAGGATGCCAAAGACCTTGCGAAGTGGAGTACAAATAGCCGAAACAGTTTAAACGATTTGGCTATAGTTTTATGACCAGCCTCCTACCTGACGTCAACCCTCTTTAAGAATGTATTTGTGCGAAAAGTTTTACAACCGGCCGCCGCCCGACTCTTTGGGAATGCAATTGTAGCACAAGATGTTTGTGCTTAGTCCTTAAGTAAAAAATATGTACCTACTTAAAAAAATAAAATATTCGTATTATAAAAAATATCTATATGAAGCCACATACTCGTAATTCGTTTGCCTACAAGTATGTGCACTGCACATTGTGCACCACGCATGACCTGTTGCAGTGGAATACTGGACCCTTTCCAGTATTTAAGTGAAATATAGTCAAATAAAAGGCAGTATTATCATTTTCATTTTTCAATTTCATAGCACTCGTGCCAAGAGTGCGTGGTTTTTGTCCATAACTTAGGGGAGTTTGAGCAGAGACGTGTTAGGGAATTGTTGTACCAAATTAGCTTTATTTTTCGTGTGAACATATTGTTTACATTTAATTTGATTTATGGTTATGCGAGCGTATGGTTGGCTTTGCATTGAGAAATTCAATGCGTCTTCTACATTCTGAATTTACACGCTACAAAAAAGGGATAAGAATGTAAAATTCTTCTCTGTATACCTCTATAACTACATAGGTATAGATTTTTATGAGGACACTGAACTGATGACATCAAGTTTAAAAATGGTGGCCAATTTATTCAAAAAGCGACTAGGGTTTTCTTTTTGAACTAGCTCCGGTTTTACCGATTTGAAATTTTGTTAGATATTAGGTACCTATGCAAAACTATGCCCACACGTTTAGAGATATTTTTAAAGTTTCGTATACATATATACATAGCGAACAATATTGCAATGCTGTACACAATGGTTGACATCAGTGCTTTATTGCAGTCTACCCATCGAAATGTCTACCTCTTGTATATATTACGGCTAAAGATGGGTGTGAACATAAAACTAGAATAAAATTAGCCGCTAAAGTATGAACATAAACCGGCTATACTTTGGTTTAACCTAACCTAACCTAAGTTTAATCGGCTAATACTAGATTAATGTTCATACCCATGTTTAGCCGTAAAAAAATTTCGACTTTCCATATAAAATCCATTTGGCTGAGCGCCGATTTGTATGGGAGGATATTCTTTTTTTATCAATTTTCGATAATTGTTTTTATGGAAAATGGTTCAGTATCACGGACTGAACTTGCTCCAAAAATGTTGGCGGTTTTTTTAATAGTAACCCTGTATATAAACAGTTGTATTTAAACGACGGCTATATCTATTGTCAAAATCAGCAAATAAACGGTACTAAACTATTACATAAATCAGATGGAGAACCGTAAAAGTTCAACCCAAAAATAATAATTCATTTTCAAACGAAGCACGTAGTATTTGTTATGATTTTTCAAAGATCACGTGCAAATAACATATGTATGCGTTACTGTTCCTGAGAGCAACCCTTGGAGATTCGAATACAGCCAAATTTTCCTATGAAAATATTATACGCGGGTAACGGAACGTTTTGCGGTATTGATGCGAAATTGCTTTATATTTGTGCTCGCTTCTACACGCCGCTTTTGTAAATTGTGTTTGTATTATGAAGTTTGTAGAAGTATAAGCTCTTATAATCATTCCTTCAAAAGATGCTGCTCGCATGATTTCGATCGAACTTTACATCGTTAGTTCGTTTGATATTGAGGTTTGATATAGGTACAAATAAGACAATATTAATTAGTATAGTTATAAAATAGTTTCAGTAAAAAAGTACACTAAATATGGGCAAATCCTTCCTTTACTGGGAGAAGCCTTTAGTCCAGCAGTGGACTAATTATAGTCTGTAAAGAAGCAGAAATACTGTCACATAGCATATTAGTTACCACGCTAGTCCGTCAATTGGAGATCCTGGGTTCGATTTCCAAAGCATACAGAGGGATTAGTCTGTAGTTTCTGGGTGTGTGTTTGTGTCCAGTGAGTTAATAAAATAAAACAAATAAAATAATTTTATTTCAAGCTACAGTGGCCTATCTGCCTCCTCGCACTAAATTAGTATATTCAACATGTAGTTCATTAAACATCCTGTACACTATATAACACTTCGGCATCCATTGTACCATCTATCACCTTCAAGATTCCATTGGTGCTCCCACGCATTCTTCGCACCATCGAAGCAGACTTTAATGACATGAACTTAATGATTTATGCCCACCAATCATTTACATACTCGTAACATTTGACGCTTTTTAATGTTGTGCGTTTATTTATTTACTTATACCAATTTATTGCCCTATATCGTAGCTAGATCCATTTTCAGCCTCAAAATACAAAATTCTGCATAAATCACTGTACACAAAATCTATCTGAATGATTTACTACATACTTTCTTTTATGGAATATACGAAAAAGGATATAAATACGACATAATGCGAAAAACGTAGTCGATGTGTTAACGTCGTTATTTATGTATGTCGTTATGAGCCCGACATTCCTTACGCCTGAATTATTTAATCTGCTTTTCCATTAAGGTTTGGTGGAAATGACACAATTTATATTCAGCGCGCACGTTGGGAACGAAAGTATGACTTTATGGAAAGATTAGGACGGGATCAAAAATTAAAATACGCTACGTATCTCAACGTTTACCGCTACAATTGGGAATTTTTATTTTTATTTGTTTAATCCATATAATTGCCGTGTGGTTCCCAGCAGAGTAGAATAGGACCACTCTAAGTCTTTTCGTTGATGTCGTAGGCGAGTTAGGAAAGAACAAGCTAAACAAAGCTTATAAACATCAATGCAACCTCTCCCATCCGTCTGGCCAGCGTGGAGAGTGTAGGCCAAATCCTCTGACTGGTCTGACCAATATATAGCTCAGGTAGTAGGTACAGAGAGGGTCGTGCTCCTGCAGTGGAGACTAAAAAGACGTGATGATGAAGAATGCCAAGTTATTTAAATATATTTTCATCTCATCTATTCGAAAAACGATGATTTTTTATCCCAAATATTTGGGGCTAAAGTCACTGGTAATTCTCTAGACACTGAAAAGTAAAAAGTAAATTCCCTAGGCGTTAAAACACATTTGCAAACCAAACACGAATGTAGAATCAAAAATAATATTGGCAGTCAGCTAAAAAAGAAGAATTTAGTTGGAATACAACACTTTTTACGTGTAGGTCAAAATGTTTTGGTTCTCTTGCTTCAAAATAATAATTTATTAAAAACCAATAAAAACGCGCAATTGTTGTCTTTGATTTAAATAGTAATTTTATTTTATTGTAAAGAACTATTAGGTTATTTTTACAACTATTTTAAATGTGACTAATTTCTTGATGAGGCCGACAGTAAATAAATATGAAGTTTACGTATAATATACATATTTAAATATATAAAGAATTAACACGCAAGGAAAAAGTAATGAAACGATTCTAATGACTGGAAAATATATAAGATGTGGTGGTCCTAGAAAAATATTTGTTAAACGCAACGTTGTGAAAACGCCACCAAATAAAGGTTAGTAACTGACGTTTAACTCTGATTAGGTATATGTAGGTATTCTAATTTCGTTATAGGTATATATTTCCTTTTTTCATAGATGGAGATGAAAAGAAGAATGTGCTACACGGTGTACGGTAATAATTTTATCTCGGGCGATATACTTGAATCCCTCGCTTCACTCAGGATTCAAAGCAGCGCATTCGCGTTAAGACTATTACCTTTACGCCTTGTAGCACAATCTACTATTTTATCTCAATATCTGCGTAGGTAACTACAAAATGTGACAAGGATTCTGTTACTAATTTTAATATAAATAACTGTTTAATAAGCAGCAACAACAACAAGCATCTTTCTCAGGTGTTTTTATAATAAGCTAAATAGCTTATTTACTTTTTAAGGTGAAGGTATAGGCAAATGGCCTTGAAGTGGCGCCCTCATTTGAAATAAATTGTTAACTCGTAAATATGGAGATAATTTCCATATTGCTCTTCGTCATGCACTAGATAGCCCTTTAAATTATTTTATGAACCACCGTTGAAAGTATTTACATTAGTCCGTCTAGCTTTAAAACTTGCCTTCGCCAAAAGTGGCCACGGCAAGTTTTAAAGCTAGACGGATCACCATAGTAGTTTCAACGGCAGTTCATAAAATAATTTAAAGGGCTATCTACGGCTATCTACGGCTAGTTTATGACGAAGAGCAATATGGAAATTACCACCATATTTACGAGTTAACAATTTATTTCACACTTCAAGGCCATTTGCCTATATCTTCACCTTAATATTTACAGCAAAATATGACAAAATGCTAAACCAAATTGACTAGGTAATAAAAAATCGCAGTTGGCTGATTTACCTAAGTATGAAAGGTTCAAAATTTATTTTTTGAAGAATTTAACACGGACTTTTGTTAAAATTTGCGCCAAAAATGGTGTCACATTTTTCAAGCTGCCTAAATGCGCCTCTGACATAACTTGATGAATGCCGGTAACCTATCTTACTTTCGAAAAGAGTTATGTTCGAATTTTGATTATATAATAAGATAACAATCGGTAACAACGGCTATACGTGCCTTCCCAAGCACGGAGGAGCTCGAAAACCTTTTATACCACTCGTGGTCATCCATCTAACCGTTGCATAACTTGCGAAAGCGCTAGCAGTGTGTAGTCTCTGTTGGAATGTATGTATAAACGCACAACTAGTCTTAAAAAGAAAAACAACTGTCACTGTCAGTTGGATGTCAATGTCATCAAAATGTTACTTTCTGAATTGGATATCCCTGTATATGTTGCAAGTCTCGCTTCTCAAATAAATCTGAGTAAATCTACTTCCTGTTGTTTCCTTTTAGGCCATAAACCCATCATGGTAGCAAATAGACATGGGTAACTCAGGATTCGAATACTTAAATGAGCCGATTCATCAACAGGAGCCGATACCCGTACTGAATCCCGGTATGCGTTGTCAGCTCCCGCGAGTTATTGAGTCTGCACCGATCTTGGTCCCGCCGGGAACCGGCGGCGGCGCCTGACGGGTCGCGGGCCGTGTGCCGCGTTTCGGCTCCACCGCGTCTCGCGAGCAATTGGGAGTCGGGAGTCAATATTATTCTGTATTGAAACCGGTACCGGAAAGGACATCTGTATTCTGTAGATTCAATAGCGAAACTTAGCGGACCTCGGAGCTGGAGCCGATAAGGGAGTAGGAATCATTAAGATGAGTCGGAAGCGGATGCGGAGTAAGATTCAGTGAGCCGAAACACTCTTCGGAGTCGAGATTACCCATGTCTAGTAGCAAAGCGTAGTTGACCGGACCGAAGACCGTACAAAAAAACTACTCACAAAGAATGTGTCTTCAGGCAGCATAGTTACTGTAAAATATTGCTTAAGCGCTTTATTTTATGTATTATTAAGCAAGTTTCACATAGGTGTCATTAAATACCTTTTAGAGCAAAGTGTAGCCGAAATTCAGAGTACCTAACGCTACCATACATTAGCAGCCGAAAGGCATCGACCGTTTTTATTTATTTATTTATTTATTGTAAAAACTAAATACAACGGCTTTCACCAATTACAGCATATAGAAAGAACTTATAGCTAAATGTAATTAAAAATTTACACAGCTGGTACGACGGGCGCCACCACTAATAATGTACAGTAAAAACTTTTTTTTCATTCTAGTCATTTCATTTTAAAAACATTTTTGTCGTTCTCGCAATATACCAATAGGTTCCTTACAACCATATTCGTTCCATCAACAAACACATCACACTCAGGTTGCTGATTCAGGAATGTGTTAAGGTCCGTAAGCATGCGACATAGAGGAGATTGCTCATGTGATACCGTGCGTGTGACCGGTGGGGCAAACAGTTTTCGCGGCTGACATGAGCGTTGCACCAAACGTCTATTTGGTACATTTAGGCGACAAAGTTGATTATGAAGCTCGGGGACGTCGATAAAATTACGTAAAATTTTCAAACAGATTACCAATTGCCCAGCATCTCTACGGGTTCTAAGTGAGTTTAACCCAAGAGACCCTAAAAGAAACAACGTAGGATAGAGATAGGGATAATATCCGTAGATACGTTTATAGAGGTATCTTAGAAATGCCTTCTGAACTTTTTCTAGCATCAGCGTGTACGTCGCTTCATGAGGGTTCCATATGGAGCTACTGGATTCTAGTTTGCTGCGAACCAATGCATAGTATAAAAGTTTGATTGCATACGGATTATTAAAGTCTCTTGAGTTTCGTAAAACGAATCCAAGACGTTTGAAACTCTCTTTAACTAAAGATGAAATGTGATCGTTAAAAGTTAATTTTGAATCAAATTTTACACCAAGATCTTTATATGATTCGACACGGTTAATAATGTTTTTGTTTAAAACATATTCATGATGTGTTTTGGATTGTTTTCGTCCAAATGTCATTACACAACATTTGCTTACATTAAATGACATTTTATTTTGTTCACTCCATTTTTGAACAGCATCTATATCTTGTTGCAATAGTAGACGGTCTGTATCATTCTTAATTTCTAAGGCTAGCTTCAGATCGTCAGCATATAACAAACATTTTGCATGTTTGACAACTTTAGCTAAATTATTTATCATTATAAGGAACAATAGTGGACCTAATATGGACCCTTGACTAACTCCTGAACGTGTGTGATAAGGTTCAGAGTTGTAACAACCATATTTCACAAATTGCTGGCGATCTCGAAGATAGTCTGAAAATAATGTCACTAGTTTTGGTGTAAAACCCATGGATTGTAAATGTAATAATAAAATATCGTTATCCACCCTATCAAAAGCTTTTTGATAATCAAAATATAATACGTCTACTTCATTACCATTATCCATACCTTCAGAAATGTAGTTAACTAATATTAAAAGATTGGTATCCACTGATCGTTCTACTCTGAAGCCATGTTGTTCATCAGATAGAAAAGAGCGCAGTTGGTTGTAAATTTTATTGTGAAGTACTCGTTCACACACTTTTGCTGGCATTGATGGTATAGCAATGGGTCGGTGGTTATCTACTGATAGATTATCGTTTGATTTAGGTATAGGAGTGACACGAGATATTTTCCATTGATCAGGATACTTACCGGTATGAATTGCTGTATTAAAGATATGTTGTAAAGGTAAAATTATAAAATCTTGGCATATTTTTAAAAGCTGAGAGGGAATATTATCGGGTCCTGTAGAGCATTCGAATTTTAATTTATTAATTGCTGATTTAATATCTTTTACACTACATTCGGAAATATCTATTTGGCAAGAATCTAAATTGCTGGTTAGACTATGTTCTGATTTGTGTGGATCTAAATTTGGTGCCTTTGGTAAAAATACGCTAGAAAAATATTTTGCAAAGGCTTCTGCTGCATCTACACCAGATGGGATACCATTTATATATTATATATATTTTACTAGTGGTCTGCTCCGTATTTGCACGAGCATGTTCGTACATCTGTATGAGTCTTTTCAAAGAAATGCTCCAATTTTAATGAAAGTCGCAGCCTATATATGCAGGGTAACTTTTAATTAACTGGCAACATTTTTGGAGCCAGTTTAGCCCATGATACTGAACTACTTTCTATAAAAAGTTATTAAAAATCGATAAACATTTTTAGTCTCATACAAATCAGCACTTAACCAAACGGATTTAGTATGGAAGGACGAAATTTTTTTATCGATTTTTAATTACTTTTTTATAGAAAGTAGTTCAGTATCATGGACTGATCTTGCTCCAAAAATGTTACCAGTTAAATAAAAGTTACCCTGTATAGATATAGATTTTCATACAAGATTGCCTCCGTTGTCCACTAGTCAAGGCGTTTGCCTTGTGATCCGGAGGTCGTGGGTTTAAATCCCACTGGGAAGCATACTTTGTAAAAAGTTGTTTCCAGTCTGGTTATGATATTGCAGGCTTGTATCACCTGATTATCCAAAAAGAAAGATGATTCCGTGCTTCAGAAGGTGCGTAAAGTTGTGGGTCCCGAACACCATCTAGTGTTTGTTTTAAACCTATCCTAGGATTGGTTCTGGTCTACCCTTGGGGTTGCAGAGGTTAGGCGGCAGTCGCACTGTGTAAAAACTAGTAACCTCGTCAAATCACCTAGGTTAGGTAGCGGACCCCGGGCTCTGAAGCGTAACAGCGTAACAACCGGGAATATACTCGCATGTTGATGGAGATTTTCAACCACACCTAATATGATTTTCAAAATATACCTATACAGGGTTACTTATAAAACACCGGCAACATTTTTGGAGCACATTCAGTCCATGATCAATATCATGGACTAACCACTTTCCATAAAAACAGTGATCGTAAAACGAAAAAAAAAAATAGCTATTAAATCCATTTGTATGGGAGAACGAAGAATATATTGGGAGGACGAAATTTTTTATCGATTTTCGATAATTGTTTGACTGAATTTGCTCCAAAAACGTTGCCGGTGTTAAAAATACCGGTCAAGTGCGAATAACACTATCTATACAACATTAGACACTATCCTTAATATCGAGTCAAAAACGGCAAAAATATCAATTTGTTGTATGGGCCCTGAAATATATATATATATTTGATTTAAAGTGAATATACAACTAAATATCCTGTGAATATTTCAAGCGCCTACCTGTTGCTGTTATTAACAGCGAGCAAAGATCGGCAAAAATAACGTTTGTTGCATAGGAGCCCCCCTTTAATACACTGTTTTTAGTATTTGTTGTTATAGCGGCAATAGGAATCATCATCTGGGAAAATTTCAACTGTTTAGCTATCACGGTTCATGTGATACAGCCTAGTGACAGACGGACAGACAGACTGAGAGCGTATATAGTCTTAGTAATAGAGTACTAATAGTACAGGGTAATTTTTTTGGGTACATAACCCAAAAAAATACCCTGTATAGAGACTTGGACACTTTTATAATTTTTTTTTTCATACCGTAAGTGGCTAAAAAAGCACTTATCTTTCCCGCGTTTACGACGTACGGTCATTACGAGGGGTTCGTTTTACGCCTAAAATAAAATTACTTGTATGTACGTAATACCCTTGTGAATATAAAGTACAAGTTTATGTTTAGCGCGATGCTGCAATACTTGGATATTATCAATTTTGTTCTGCATATTAGTGAGAGCCGCGTAGTAAGTTTATTGATAATTTTAAACAAAAAAAAACGTACATTGTAAGTGTGCATAGAATATTGAGTAAATCCCTAAGCTTGATTTCTCATTTCTTCCCTACGGACTGGTGGCCCCACTGCTCATCACCACTGGGGTCACGAGTACTTTCAAGTACTGATGTTTCCATTGTAGTGGGTCAGTGGAGCCATATGGATTCACTAATACGTAGTAAAAACACTGGCCGCTTATAGGTAATTACTATATCACTTTGCTGCTTCGATCATATATTCTATAGATGCACAGTTCCTTGCAAAATCAAACAAAATATTGTTCCCGTGTCAATACGTAAATAGGTAGATGTATCCATTTCAAGTATTGCAAAAACAGTTTAATCTAATTTAAACCTTAAGTAAATGAGATATAAGCTTGGAAATAAATTCGTATTAAGTTCGTAACTTATTACCTTCTGCTTAGATTGGTCATCTTTGACGTAAAGTCACGCGCACGGCCACCGAGCGACTGACAGCGAAACAAGGCATAATACGGCCTTGATTTTCCGGTGCCGTTTTTTAGGCGGCAACTGTGCATCTATAGAATATATGATCGAAGCTTTGCTGTCAATATTTTTTGATAACTTAACTGTCATGGAGTTCGACCAACTTGCACGTATACGATTTAAAAAAAAAAATTAAGTATCTAAATCGGTTCAAACACGGAAAAACGTTAGTCTAGGTTGTTTCCGACATGATATATACTGATAGACGATCACGTCTTTACCCTTAATGGGGCAGACAGAGCATTAGATCACTATTTTAAGGACGGTATGCACAAAGCCACGTGGTCGGATTTGGCTCTGAAATATGAAAAATTTACCCGCTAGGGGGATAAAAATGTCAAGATGACGTTGCATAGAGTTAATAATGTGTAAACGGGACAATAGATGTAGGTTATCATAAATTGTAACGAAGAATTAGTATACAGCTTACTTTTTTCTTTTCGTCAAGACTTCCAGTCCGCGATACTTATTAAAATTTTCAAATCAATCAAATCAAATAATTATTTTGTTTGAATTATTATTTCTGAATTAAGGCCTTGGCAGACGTCATTATAATGTACTTAACACTTTAGTAGACAGGCTATCAGTAGAAAAAGTAAAGTCGAAAATACAGTGGTGTGCGTGAATGCAAGACGTTTATTTAAAAAGCGAGTTTAAATATATGTGAAATTCATATAGCACTTTCTAAAAAATCCAAGTTATAGGTATTCGAATCTTGCGTAAAATTTATTACTTTTTCAATTTATTAGTCGACCTCCGTGGCGATTCCTTAACACGCTAGTCCGTCACTCGGAGGTTATGGGTTCGATTCCCAGCCACGGCAAGTTGGTAAATGGCCTTTTTTAATTTGTCCTGGTTCTTGGTTGTTTATTTTACCCCATCAAAAACATAAATGTAAAAATGGTGTACGGGGTAGGGGTTCGAATCGATGAAAAGGCCGCTTTTTATAGGACTAAACGTATATTGTAGCACAGTTAGACACGAATATACAAGTAGTTAAAAACAGATATAGAGTGCAAGGCGGTATGGTGTCACTTCCCGAGAGGTTTACGGCAGACTGCTTAAGCGCGGCCAATGGGGCTCGCCAGGTGGTTGGTCAGTGATATCACACTACCTTATATTTAAAACAAATGCAAAAAATAAAAGTGCAGAGGACAACTAGAGGTCAATGAGCGCGTCGCCTACATTCCCCACCCCAGTGCGAAACTAGCACTCCTGTTCCATCGGGATCCTAGCGACGCGTGCCGCGGACCGCTTCAACGTTCCCGTCTTGGTACGTACCTCGACTACTCTCACCCGACCGTCGGCGCCTGGGAAAACTTCCTGGATGATACCTCTTGGCCAGACGTTGCGAGCAGCTCCAGGGTCCGCAAGTAGAACCAAATCACCTACCTTCAGCGGTACCTGCTCGTGGTTCCATTTTCGACGTGGGATAAGGTCTGGCAGGACTTCGTTCAGCCATCGCCTCCAGAACATATCTGCTAACCTTTGTGACTTCCTCCATTGTTTGCGCAGATACAGGTCGCTGTCATCGAATTTACCTACTGTTGGCATACCAGAAGCAGTGCCCAAGAGAAAGTGATTCGGAGTGAGGGATTCTTCGCTATCAGGTTCCACAGAAACATGTGAGAGCGGACGGCTGTTAATGATGTTCTCAACTTCCGCTAGAAGTGTACCTAAGACTTCATCCTTAGGCGAACGCTCCTTTAAGATCACTCGTAGAGAAGTTTTGATGCTCCTGATTAACCGCTCCCAGGCCCCACCCCAGTGTGGGCTCAAGGGGGGGATGAATGTCCATTCAGCAGCATTGTTAGCAGCCTCGTTTCTTAGCGCCTCACTGTCTAGTGCAAGCAACGACCGTTTGAGCTCAGTGTCAGCTCCCCTTAAGTTGGTGCCGTTGTCTGACATTATGTGGCGTGGCCAGCCACGCCGTTATGCCATACGACGAAGCGCCATGATCAAAGAATCAGTAGACAACGAATGTACTAATTCTATATGCACTGCACGTACAGTGAGGCAAGTAAATATCACCCCATATCGTTGCTCATGTCGACGTCCCACTGTCACGTCCATAGGTCCGAACAAATCGATGCCACAGAACGAGAAGGGACGCTGGTGATGAGCCAACCGTGCCGGAGGCAGGTCTCCCATTCTGGGCATTTGTGGTTTGGCCTTTCGTATCCTACAGAACATACAGCGAGACACAACAGTTTTAACTGTAGGTCTTATTTTAATCATCCAGTATTTCCTTTTCAGGAAGTTGACGACAGTCTCGTGATTCCCGTGTGCAGCCCTCTCGTGGTGATGCTTCACTATAAGCCGAGCGACTTGATGCTTACCATCTAATATGACGGGTGTTTTAGTTTCAGATGCCACTCCGAGTACAGCACCGATGCGGCCGCCACATCGCAGGATTCCGTGTTCGTCGAGTATAGGAGATAAGGTAAGTAGCCTACTAGTGCGATCTATACTTTTACCCTTCTTAATTGCAGATAATTCCGCGGCAAAAGAATCAATTTGTGCTTGCCTTATCAACAAATTTTCAGCTAACTCCATCTCCATTAAAACAGTACGATTCTTCTTCTTACATCTGTCTATAAATGTTAGGACCATTGCTGTTGATCTGAGCAGTCTCAACCAAGAAGAAAACCTACTTGACTCCGGAACAGGTAAGTTCGTTAGGCCATCACATTCCTTTTGAATAATGTTGACGCATTCCATATCGCTGTCATCCTTATAAGTGATGACGTCATGCGGCCAACTTTCCGGTGGTTCAAAAAGAAATGATGGACCCAATAACCATTCATTATTAAATATCGTGACGTCATAATTTTCCCTAGTGCCAACGTCAGCAATATTCAATTTGGTCGGTACATACCTCCATTCCGTAGGCTTAGTTAAATCGTCTATCTCGCCCAGACGTGTAGCTACGAACGTCTTATAGTTACGCGCGTCATTTTTAATCCAGTGCAGTACTGTTGTCGAGTCGCACCAGAAATACTTCTGGTATATTTTTAATTTGTGTTCTCGACATATAGTATCTGCTAGTCTGGCCGCGTAAAGACTTGCCTGAAGTTCCAATTTTGGTATAGTCATAGGCTTCTTCAAAGGCGAAACTTTTCCTTTGCTCGCTATGAATGCGACATGCACGACACCGTTATCAGTCCAGCGATAATAAGCAACCGCACACATTGCCTTCGATGACGCATCGCTAAAAACATGCAATTCTAAGTTGCTATAATGAATTCTATTAGAAGGGATCTCCGTCGTAGCACCAGGCAGCGTCGTAGCAAACTTCGTAGCACTCGGAGCGCTCGTAGACGCCGCAGGCGCAGCTCGCGGTGCGTGCGGGCGCGGGTCAGTGGGGAACTCGACTGCTCGTAGCACTTTCGTAGCAGATTCCGCCGCCGCAGACTCGTAACCTGTCCCTGTCTCACTCGCGGCCACAGCCGTATGCACCGTCCTTGTCGCACCCGTGCACCGTAGGTAACATCGCGGCATCCGTATGCTTGCTATCTGTTCGAGCCGAGCGATCCAGCTACACCATTTCTCGTAAACACCGTCTGGTATGATGTCATCCCAGCCGGTATTCTCTCTCCAGACATCCTGAAGCATCATTTTTCCCTGAATAGTGAATGGTGTCAGTAAACCGTAGACGTCAAATATCGACATTACTACAGCGAGCATCAGTCTTTTCGTAGGCCTACAGTTACCTTGCCTAATGTTTTCAGGAATCCGTTTCAGGGATACATCGAAGCCTAACTCGTCTTGCGCTGGATACCAGATCATCCCGAGAGTCCGCTCACCACTATATTGCTGATCAACTTTGAACCTTACGGCTGCTTCACCTAAGGTCTCCTTTGGCAAGCTACTCAGTACAGACAGGCTGTTACTTGTCCAGTTTCTCATCTCGAAGCCGCCCTGCTTATGTATATGTGTTACCTTTCGTATCATGTCTATAGCGGCGACCTCGTCAGGTAGACTGTCTAAATAATCGTCCATATAATGTTGCTCAAGGATTGCAGCTACAGCAGCTGGTTCTGATGACTCATGCAATAGGGCATTTTTATTTTTTATGAACTGAGCAATAAACGGAGAACAGTTCGCGCCAAAGATAAGCGAAGTCATTACGTAAGTCTGTACGTCGCCTTCTGGACTATCTTTCCATAGGAAACGTAAAGCATTTTGGTCATCATGTTTTATCTTAATGCGCAAGAACATGTCTTTTAAGTCTCCGGCCACCCCTATTTTTTTTTCTCTAAAACGCAACATTATGCCAAATAAGGAATTGAGTAAGTCGGGTCCTGTCAGTAAGTAGTCATTTATTGACTTACCTTGTACTTTAGCAGCCGCGTCAAACACGAGTCGAAGTTTTTTCTTGTTTGGGTTATCCACCCCAAAATGTGGTAGATACCAGGTCCTGGGTGCCGACTCGTTGCCGGGCAGATGTTTGGCAAAATCATTATCTAGAAGATGCTTAATACGTTCACCATACCTACTTGCATAATCCTTATTGGCGGCAAATTTTTTATTTAAATTATTTAAGCGAAACAATGCACAAGAGTAGCTGTCGGGCAACTTGCAGTTAGGGTCCTTCCAGGGCAAGCCGACGTGCCACCTTCCATCGATGAGCTGTGCACTGCTCTCCAGAGCAGCCACCGCCCGCGCGTCCTCCCTGTTCTGCCGGGGCTTACCTGACACTCCCAGCGCGTCGATGGAGAACGAGCGGCGTACCTCCTCATGCAGGTCGTGCAGAGCGCGCTCGGCCGAGCATGCCGGCGACGGCACCTCTTCGGTAAGTAGCAAGCTGGTACGCGGGAGGCGAAGCAGCGGCAAGCGGCGACGCGCGCAACACACCATGCACACACCACCCCAGTGGAGTACGAGTAGCCGACGGCTCATTGACTGTTCCTACATGAATCTCTAAAGGTACTAACAAGTGGTAATTATCTTGTCCGATTAATATTTCTGGTTTGCATAAACAGTTATAATCAATTTTAATATCTCTCAAGTGATTATATTTACTAAATTCCGACATACAAAAATCTTGGACAGGTAAATTTAATTTGTTAACGCTACGTGCTTTAAATTCAAATGATTCATTACTATATATACTTGACAAACTCATAGTGACTATAGTAGAATTACATACAATTGTATCGTTCCACGCGCCGCGTACACGCATTGTCTCAGAGCGGCCGAGCAGTCCGGCACGGGCCGCCAGCTGATCGCTTATCACAGATACCGTGGAGCCGTCGTCCATTAGCGCACACGTACTTATTATACCGTTAGGACCGCACACTTTGACCGGTACGACTTTTAGCAACACTTTATTTGTCACACTTATATGCGCGATAGTTTCCGCCGGCGGGGTGCTGCTCGATGTAGATGCCTGCTCTGCAGCCCTCGGGACATCTCGCTCGGGACGCGGGGGGTTGTGTAGAAGTCGGTGATGCGCCCCGCTGCAGTTATCCTTATCACAAGCGGGCGCTGGACAAGTTTCTCTCTCGTGTCGGGAAACTAAACATTTATAGCAAAGTCTATTGCGTTTAACGTACAGCCACCTGTCCTTACGTAATGCTTTTAAAAACATTTTGCACTTCGTGATCTCATGGCTATTTTTCTTGCAAAAATTGCATATCTCGTCATTGTCTTTTGTAGATTGGACCAGTATAGTGTGGGAACCTTTTGCATGACCTTCATGTGTTGTGACCTTTTGTTGATAGTTGCGCGTGCCCATAAGGTTGACATTAGCCGTGGTAGATATTTTTACAGCCTCTTGGTGTAAAAATTCCGACAAAATATCAATTCTAGGTTTGCTCTGGCCATTTTTGAGTTGAGGAAAGCTGTAGTCGGTCCACTTTGAAATTAATATTGTGGGCAACTTGGACAAAATAATATTGGCCATATAAACGCCACGTAGGAACTCCTCCTGTCCCACTGCTCGAACGGCCGTTACATAATTTTGTATTTTTATATAAAAGGGCACAATTTCTTTCTGATAATCTGATGATAATGGGTGTAGTTTATGTAATTCCTGGCCAATTTTAAATATCAAAGTTTCTGGATTACCGAATCTCAGCTCCAGCATAGCTATCAGCTCGTCAGGCGAAGTGGAACTTATGAGAAGCGCAGAGACAGTTTCTTTAGCAGCTCCGCGAAGACACTTTCGCAATCTCCACATATTCTCTACGTCACTAAAGCCACATATTTTAGCAGATTCTTCGTACTGTTACATCCTGGCTTTGTTAGGCCTTTTGCCTCTGTCAGCAATCCTGATGCTGACGGTATGTCTAGCGCCTGGGTGGTCTCTGGACCTAAACCAAGTGAGGGCTCCTGCTCCTCAGTCCGTATTTCATCTCCGAACAGAGCGGTTGCCTAAATATTATTTCTCTAAGTTTATTCCGAGTGTAGTTCAAGTTTATTATAAGTACTGTAATAAAGTGAATAAACCCCCTTTTTATTCAAGCGGTTAAAATTAGTTTTTTTTAAAAAGCTTTTCGTTTATATCCGCGTAACATTGGTGGCAGCGGTGGGATCCGGAAAACAAAACCAAAAGCCTAGGCCCGCTCACGGACTCATCCCGGATCCTACAAAACTCTATAAATAAACATAAATAAACAAAACCCAAATCCAGTGCAGTGTAGTGAAAGTGTAAAACCCTCACTGTGTATTCATCGTTATCTTCATAAATAGATCCTGGAAAGGATCTGCATCCTACGAGGTTGTATCCTGAACCACAACCCCCACCCTTGTGCAAGGGGTGTTCTAAATCCATCGGACGTCTCGAGAAAATACGGGACGCCTCCTTTGCATCGCATCCACTGCATCACATCCTGCCAGCAGCCTGTGCACTGTGCAGCACCACTACTGCACGACCTTGAATCTCCTGCATCCTTCGAGCGAGACGCCGTGCGTCGCGACCGTGCGTGACCTACATCGGAATGTTCCCGGCCGCCGTCGTCGCGCTCTTATCAGTCGCCCACGTAATGTGAGTCTTTGGTCATTGTTGTGTCTAGGCTGCTTATACTAAATTAGGGTTCTGTTAACTATTTGTGACATACCTTAACCTATTTTAGTAACTCGTAACGAATTAATTAATAAATTATTTTAGTTTATAATGCCAAAAGTGTCTCAGGCTGAGCAAGACCAGTTATCTGTCAACATCCCTGACCGTTCTACTAGCGATACAGAAGAAGGGTCTAAATCTGCTCCTAGCTCCCCTCGTGTCACAAGAAAAACCACAACCGCTCTCACAATGTCGAGCCTTGAGTTAAATGTACTTTTCAAGTTTATAAAACCATACGATGGGAGCCGGGAGACCATTAATTCATTCTTAGTTAATTGCGATAACGCTTTAAACCTCGCAACCGAAATTCAAAAACCTATTCTTTTCAAATACATTCTAAGCCAACTTAACGGTAAGGCCGAAGTGGCATGTTCTATAAAAGAGTTTTTATCGTGGGACCAACTGAAAGACTTCCTCAAAACGCAATTCAGTGAAAGAAAACATTATTCTCACCTACTCACTGACCTGCAAGAAACCAAACAGGGCCCCCAGGAATCAGTGAGCCAGTACTCCCTTAAGATGGAGACATGCTTATCTCAACTTCTAACTGAAATATCCCTGTCTAATACTAAGGCTAAAGAATTGCCAGGCCGAACTGCTTCTATGGAGGACCTCGCCCTTCACCACTTCATTATGGGCTTGCACCCACGCATATCTAACATCGTAAGGTGTAAGTCACCTAGATCACTCAACGAAGCAATTAATTTCGCTATATCGGAAGAGCGCATACAACAAACCATTTACAAACGCACTCAACCCGAGCTCAAACCCAATTCTAGTAATAATAATAAATTCAGGGCTGGCACTTCAAAACAAAATTTTAATAATGTGTCCTCTACACAAAAGCCATTCAACCCAGTAGTACAAGGGTCTTCTAGCCTGTACTGCCGTTATTGCAAGGCCACAGGACACGAAATTTCCACATGTAAAAAACGAGAATATAATAATAATCGTTTTAAAATCTCACAAAATCAATCACCTAATACTTATAAACCACGGGTGAATTTCCTAGAACAACCTGAAGAAGAAAATAGTCAGGAAGAGTTAGACTCCCACGAAGATTTAAACGAATAATGGGCTCACGGCGGTGTCTCGTGAGACCCAATACGTCTCCAACATTAATTTCCCAGATAGATAATAATGACACCTCAAATCCGAGCCACACGGGTAACCAGCCCCAAGCAAGCGCTCATCTTCTAAATCCGAGCCACACGGGTAACCAGCCCCAAGCAAGTGCTCATCTTCTAAACCCGAGCCACAAGGGTATCCAGCCCCAAGCAAGTGCTCACTTTCTAAATCCGAGCCACAAGGGTAACCAGCCCCAAGCAAGTGCTCACTTTCTAAATCCGAGCCACAAGGGTAACCAGCCCCAAGCAAGTGCTCACCTTTCAAATCCGAGTCACAAGGGTAACCAGCCCCAAACAAGTGCTCAACCTCTAATATCCACTGTATCCAAGGGTCACAAAGATAAAAAAACCCAATCACATCCAATTCAAAACCCTATCTATGAAATAAATATAGATACTACCAAAAGATTGTTACCTCACGTCCTATTAACCTCACCTGATTCTGATATTCCCTTATCCCTGCTCGTGGACTCAGGTTCAAGCATATGTCTTATAAAAGAAACCAGCATCAGACAAAACAACCAATTAATTAAAGAACCAATTAAATTAAAGGGAATAGATCCTAGCGACGTTACGACCCAAACTGAAGGCCATTTCAAACTCAAATTAAACCTACAAGACAATAAATCCCTATCCTTCAGATTTCATGTTGTAAAAAACATTAATCTACCATATGATGGTATTATAGGTACTGATCTGCTAACTACATTCGGTTGTAAAATCGATTACACACGCGACACTCTCAGAGTGGGTAAACTAGACATTAAATTGCACTTCTCTGAACCCTTTTTCGTCATTCCACCCCGCTCTGAAGTAGTCATTGAGTGTTCGATTCGCAAAACCAACCTGAAAGAAGGTATTATTGCAGATCAGCACCTGTCCAATAACCTATTAATAGCTAATTGTATAGTCAAGATCAAAGACAACAATCGGGTAAACTTAACCGTGGCCAACACTTCCGAAAACTTCGCCAATATTAAAACCAACCTAAACCTTAAAGTCGAACCTCTATATTATAACCCGAACTCATCTTATATGAACTCCAAAGAAACAACTAAAAGAACTAATGAAGTAATTAAATTATTAAGAACTGATCATCTAAATCAAGAAGAAGAAGATGCTATTACAGAACTCTGTTCCCAGTACTCCGATATATTTCATTTACCTGATGATCAGCTAACATATACCCCTGCAATCCACCACCAGATTAAAACAAATACTGATGTCCCTATACACACTAAATCCTATAGATTCCCAGAATGCCACAAGAAGGAGGTGGAAACCCAAATCAATAAAATGCTTGACGACAACATAATAGAACCTTCATCTTCTCCTTGGAGCTCTCCTATCTGGATAGTACCTAAGAAATCCGACTCTCAAGGCCATCGCAAATGGCGCATCGTCATAGACTATCGTAAACTAAATGACATCACAATTGGAGAAATATATCCTATGCCACAAATATCTGAGATACTTGACCAATTAGGAAATAGCAAATACTTTACTACTCTGGACCTGACTTCCGGGTTCCATCAAATCCTTATGTCTCCTGAGGACGCCCCTAAAACCGCATTTTCAGTTCCCCAAGGACACTTCCAATTTAATCGTATGGCTTTTGGGCTCAAAAACGGGCCATCTACCTTCCAAAAACTCATGAATACGTGCTTATCTGGCCTCCAAGGCACCCGCTGCTTTGTTTATCTTGATGATATCGTGATATACAGTCACGATTTGTCTTCTCATATTGCCAATATAAAAGCAGTATTCCAAAGAATCCGTGATTTTAATTTGAAGCTACAACCTGAAAAATGTGAGTTTCTCAGGAAGGAAGTAGCCTATCTGGGGCATTTAATCAGTGAAAATGGTGTAAAACCAAATCCAGACAAAATAAAAGCTGTTTCCGATTTCCCAAAACCCCAATCTCCAAAAGACATCAAATCATTTCTCGGATTAGTATCCTATTACCGAAGATTCATTCCTGAATTTGCAAAATTAGCTAAGCCCTTAACATCCCTCTTAAAGAAAGACTCCACATTCAGGTGGCAGAATGAACAGCAGCTAGCATTCGAATCTTTAAAAGATAAACTCACATCCGCTCCAATCCTGGCATATCCAGATTTCACACAACCTTTCCTCTTAACCTGTGATGCTTCTAATTATGCTATATCAGCCATACTATCCCAAGGTCCTATCGGACAAGATCGTCCTATTGCCTATGCTTCTCGCACACTCAACAAAGCAGAGTGTAATTACAGTGTAACTGAGAAGGAATGTTTAGCTGTAATTTTTGGAACTAAAACCTTTAGGCCATACCTTTATGGTCACCGCTTCACGGTCGTTACCGACCACAAACCCCTAGAGTGGTTATTCAAATGCAAAGATCCAGGATCACGCCTAATCCGTTGGCGTCTAAAACTAGAAGAGTTCGAATATGATATAAAATATAAAAATGGTAAGATAAATTCAAATGCTGATGCACTTTCTAGATACCCAGTTAATCCTGTCCAACCTGAAACTACTCCCACTTTGGAACCCAGTGTAACTGAAGAACCTGCCCCAGAGCTGGATAAAGATCTCATGGATTTATTAATATCCCCTGCATCATTCAATCCAGATGAGATGGAACCACACCTCTCAGATCCTCTAAATTTGGATGATGTAGCTATCCCAATCTTACCTGAGGCAAACCAACCTTCTCATTCTAATCTCAATGAAGATCCACTATCCTTACCTGACATTAACTTACCGCTAGACCTTCTCGACAATAATGAGAGTTTACCCTCATTACCTGAAACTCTACCGCATAATATCCCTGATGCCCTTAGAGAAGAGATAGAAAATGAGCCTATCAGAAATTTACCTGAAGTCCTTCCAGAACAGCTATCAGACCCTGATCCAATTGTCTTGGCTGAGCAAAGCTTAGAAGAAATACCATCCGAAAATATCCAGGATGATATCACCCAAATACCATCTACCAGTAGTCACACAGATATAACTGATGGAGATTATTCTACATTCCTAAAATTCACGACAAATAAAAATAACACCTGTAATACTAATATCCAAGAACACAACCAAAGTATAACTAAATCTGAATGCAAGGTCATTATTATACCTACCTCCATCGACCTCGATGAGTCTAATCCCTTTGTACAATCTATTTTGGAAAATATACCTGAAAACTCTGAGATTCTAGAAAAAGAAAGGACTCTAAATTCACACATATCCTTTACCCATCTCAATAAATCATACTACTTCCTTTTCTTTAAAGTATATCATTTCGATAAATCTTGTTACAAGGATATTTATGAAAGCCTTAAATCTCTTAGAAATGATCTACTTACAAAATATGATAAGAATACTATTCCAGATATAGCATTAACAGAATTCAGAAACCCCTTTGATACACATCAGTTTATTAAAATATACAACATGTTACTCTACCTATTTAATAACACAGGAATTAAAATCCATATTTATAAAGACAAAATTATATTCCCCTCTCTGTCAGAAATCCCGAAGATCCTAAAGGAAAATCATAACATTCCTATAGCTGGACACTTGGGAATGAATCGTATGCTCAAACGTATCCAGGAAACGTTTTATTGGAAAAACATGCGAACTGATATAGAGAGCTATGTAAAGAAGTGTCCACAATGCCAAACAAATAAAGCACTTAGGCAAACAAATCGCGCCCCTATGCAGATTACAAGTACTTCGACTGAACCTTGTCAGCGAATATCTCTTGATATTGTTGGGCCCTTGCCTGAGGCTGGACCTGCCAAACTCAAATATATATTAACCATACAAGATGACCTCACAAAATTCTCTTCTGCATATCCAATTCGAAGTATAACCGCAGAAGAAACCAGTGAATGTTTACTACACTATATATCTATATTTGGTATCCCTAAAATGATTCTCACAGATCAAGGGACAAACTTCACTTCCGAGTTGTTTAAGAAAACATGCGAATTCCTTAAAATTAAAAATCTATGGGCTTCTCCCTATCACCCACAAACTCAGGGTGCCCTTGAGAGAAGCCATTCAACTCTCAAGGAATACCTTAGATCTTTCACGAATGAAGAGCAAACAAATTGGCCTCGCTATGTATACACCGCCATGCTCACATACAATACCACCGTTCACTCAACAACTCATTTCACACCCTACGAATTAATGTTTGGATGCAAGCCCGTGATCCCCACTTCCGTATATGAAGAATCTTCAGCAGCCACATACCCTGATTATGTGCGCATGCTCCAAAATAGACTAAAGTATTCTCGAGAAAAAGCTTTAGATGCTATAAGGAGTTCTAAGGAATCCTCAAAAACTTATTACGATTCTCGCACTCGCTCTGCTAAGTACAAAGCAGGTGATTATGTATATCTTAAAAATCATCTAAGAATGCGTAAAGCACTCTCGCCCCTTTGGAAAGGGCCTTACAAGGTAGTAAAAATAAATGGTAACAACACACTTACTCTATTAATAAACCGGCGTCATATTACTCATCACTTCGATCAAGTGAAACCTGCTAACGTCGGGGCAGACCTGTAAATAGAAACATCATTAATAATATTAAAAGAAAATATAGTTAAATAAGTAAATAAAATTAACTTACCTTTAACTTATATTGATTATAATTGTTATTTGCAGCTCAACTCGAGGGCAATCTCATGGAGATTTCATCCAACCAATCACCTCCAGTTCGGGCCTGTACTATGACTACTTAGGAAAACTAAAAATTAATAATGTTCAGTTAAAAATTGTAATACCGGTAGACATCTCACACTTTCAACCGCACATACAAAATATTAAACTTGCTCTAGGAGATACATCAGGGTTGTGCTATGAAACACACACATCGCAAACTATTGCGGAATGTGATAGTCTGATACAACCCTTAATGGCTCAATTCCAAGATATGTGCAGGGAATTCGAATCCATTTCACACCTGATAGATAAAAGATCTAAAAGAGCATGGATAGGAGGTATAGGTACAATATTTAAACATATTTTTGGCACCTTAGATGAAAATGATGGTTTAAATTACGAAGAAGCAATAACTGCCTTACAAAACAACCAAAAACAATTAGCTTCACTCGTAAAAGAAAACATTTTGGTCACTACTTCAACATTGTCACGTTATAATAAAACTTTATATGAAATAAGAGAAAACGAAGAAAACCTAAATAAAGCTATTAACGAGCTCTCATTAAACATTGCAAATATTACTGATATTACTAATGAATTGCAGTTAATTACTAATCTTAATAGAGTTTTTGATATTCTGGAAACATCAATACTCACCCTATCATTCCAATTAGAAGATATTACCAATAGTATACTATTTAGCAGTCAAAACACCTTACATCCTGCAATTATAACACCTAATCAACTGCATCAGGAGCTCGTTGATAACTACAGACATTTGCCCAGTGACCTTGAGCTGCCTGTAACCTTAGATATTAGTTCTGTGCATGTTATTTTAAGTATATCTAAGTTAGTATGTTATTATGTTAATAATAAAATTGTATTTGTTTTACAAGTGCCGTTGGTAACTACAAGAGAATATGTACTGTTTCATAATGTAGCACTGCCTACACCACATAATCCTAAGGAACCAAATTCCTTCAGCCTAATTGTACCAAATGACAAATACATAGCAATGACCAAAGACAAAACATACTATTGTAGCCTCAATAACCTAGATGTTTGTAAAAAGGTAAACACAGGGACCTATATTTGTGACATTGAAAATGTGTACTCCGTTGACGCAAAACCAATCTGTGAAAGTGAATTACTATCGAAAGTGATCAGTGAAAAACCAATACAGTGCGATACAAGGACAATATTAGGAACACTAGATATTTGGAAACCATTAATGAACAATAAGTGGATTTATATTCAATCGGAACCTAACAAAATATCAATTGATTGTATAAATTCTAAATTATATGAAACAACTATAATAGGCACAGGTTTAATCACTATTCCAAAGAATTGTATAGGGTACTGCAAGAGTACCACACTAATACCAAAATATAATGTATTAAATATAACCTCCCCTATTAACCACTTCCCAGATTTTAGTCTAATCGACGACACTTGTTGTAATCTAGATAAGATAAATCATGCAGTAAATAATGTACCTTCTGTACATCTGCACGATATAGACCTAGACGATATTAACTCCAAGAGTAATGCTAGGATAAAGTCCCTTCTAAATGACTTAGAGGCTATTGAACACCAAAGCCCACATATTGTTAAATATGGGACACATTACTCTGTAATTACTATTATACTCTTAGTTCTAATTTCTTCATTTATTGTATACTATATTATTAAGAAATGTAAATATGGCAGCAACCGCCCATTCCAACTTAAATTTAAAATAAAGAAAACACCACAGCCTACCCCTAAGGTTGTAAACACAACAGACATACAAGACGATGACATAGAAATGATAAGTCCCATTGCTCCTCTTAGAACTAAAGTTTAACAGAGACTTTGAATCAACCCCAAAGTCTCTTCTTAAAGGGGGAGGTGTTACATCCTGGCTTTGTTAGGCCTTTTGCCTCTGTCAGCAATCCTGATGCTGACGGTATGTCTAGCGCCTGGGTGGTCTCTGGACCTAAACCAAGTGAGGGCTCCTGCTCCTCAGTCCGTATTTCATCTCCGAACAGAGCGGTTGCCTAAATATTATTTCTCTAAGTTTATTCCGAGTGTAGTTCAAGTTTATTATAAGTACTGTAATAAAGTGAATAAACCCCCTTTTTATTCAAGCGGTTAAAATTAGTTTTTTTTAAAAAGCTTTTCGTTTATATCCGCGTAACAGTACGCGCGCTTGAACTGAAGCCACTCAAGCGGGTCCCCATGAAATTCCGGTAAGTCCTTAGACACACTAAGACGACACAATAATTTAGTATTTGGTTCATTTTTAGCTGTAGAAGTGGTGATTGCATTCACTTTTGTTGCCAACTGCTCGACGGTCCCATGTAGCTGTTCCAGCGCGCCCGAGGGTTGACCAATAACGGGGACGTGCGGTACTCGTTCCATCTCGTGCTGACTATGCTCCAGCCACTTCTCAACATTAGTGCGAGTATGTTCACTCTCTCGATCATCTTTACGTGGACTGTATTCATCATCCAGGTCGGCTAGGTCGGCTTCCAGCCGTTTGTCAATAAGGTCCATTTGGATCTTAGCCATTTGTTCTGCCGCTTCCAGCTGCAACCTCTTACGTCTCGCTATGGCAGATGATGACGTAGAAATCTGCGATTTTTTTGCATCCCGTAGCGTTTTGGAATTCTGTGATGAAGCATCATGCGGCTGACAGTGTACTGACTGGTGCCGAGTGTCACTCGGCAGTGGGTGTAGCGGACGAGCCGGCTGCGAGGCCATCTCATGCTGCGTGGACACGCCCAACGCGGAACCAGACGGTTGCGGTAGTTGCAGGTCTTGGTTCACTTGTAACTTCACAGATTCCGATTTTACACTGTCATTGGGATGAAGTTCGACACCACCGGGATTTAATTTCGCGGACATCACTTTTTTTGCACTGCGCGTAAGTACCATTTTCGGCGGCGGCGTAAGGTACATCGAAATCAATCCGGATCGAATGGACCACTTGTACGGGGTAGGGGTTCGAATCGATGAAAAGGCCGCTTTTTATAGGACTAAACGTATATTGTAGCACAGTTAGACACGAATATACAAGTAGTTAAAAACAGATATAGAGTGCAAGGCGGTATGGTGTCACTTCCCGAGAGGTTTACGGCAGACTGCTTAAGCGCGGCCAATGGGGCTCGCCAGGTGGTTGGTCAGTGATATCACACTACCTTATATTTAAAACAAATGCAAAAAATAAAAGTGCAGAGGACAACTAGAGGTCAATGAGCGCGTCGCCTACAAATGGCAAGTTCAAATTCCGACAAAACAATTGAAATTTAAATAGCTGCCAAGTTATGTAGGTAGAGAAAACTGAAATTTATTCATAAGAATCTCAACATTTGACTTGGACAACATTAAGATTGAAAGCACGGTCACCCATCCTAACTGTGACGAAGCTAGAAGTTGCTTAACCTGTAAAAGCACGGTCATTCATCCATCAATTTTTGAATTTATTGTATGCGAAGTGGAGCGAAATATATGCACAAGTGGTTTTGATTACTCGTATTTTGAAATTTGTTAAAGCGCAAATGACAAAGAACCCTTAGAATAGAGAATCTGTTTTGTTTCACGCAGCTTTTTAGGGTTCCGTAGTAAACAAGAAACCCTTATAGATCCATCATGTCTGTCTGTCTGTCTGTCCCCAGTTTTACTCATAGACTATTAGTACTAGAAAGCTGTAATTAGGCATGGGCATGGATATGTGGTAATAAAAACTTGAAAAAAAAATGTGTGTTGTGAGTCTTCGTTGAATAGGTCTTTCAAAAATATTGTAAGATTATGAACACCCTTTTTTGTTTTAGCAATCCGTTTGTGAAATATTTGGTTTTTGATTGCAAATTTTTGTTAAAATAATGTGTCTCCCCTCTCTGTCAGTTAAACGGTTGTATATGGGCACTTAAAAAAATTCACGGCAGTAGTAGGTATATAACGTCTCCCTGTACATAAACTAATTTAAGGTGGATTCAGTTCATGATACTGAACAACTTTTCCTCAGGAACACATAATTAAATATAAAAGAAAATGTTTGCTTTCCATTCGACCTCCGTGGCGTAATTGTTAACACGCTATACCGCTAATCCGGAGGTTCTGGGTTCGAGGCCCAGCCAGGGCAAGTTAGAAAATGGTCTTTTTCAAATTGCCCTGGGTCTTGGGTGTTTATCTATGTATGTTTTTATCATAAAATATAGTATCATTGAGTTAGTATTCCATAATACAAGTTTAAAACCTACTTTGGGGCTAGCTTAATTAGTGTGATTCGTCCTTACATATTCCATACATATATTCCATAAATATTACATTTTGCCAAATCTTGTGTGTAAGAGATCAAAAATAATTTATGTATTTCGTTTGTTCCTTGGTGAAAGTTGTTCAGTATCATGGACTGAATTCAGACCTCTTTAGGTCTGAATTCGGTCCATGATACTAAACAACAATGTAACTAACAACTGCCTAACTTTTTAGGCAGTTGTTAGTTACATAAAACAAGTAGGTACTGACTACGGAACTCTACACTGGACGTGGCCCGTTACGGCACGTGCCCGTTTATTTTGGTTAAGTTGAAATTCTAGGGAACCATAGACAAATTTATGATATTTCTGCGTAAATCAATATTACTTATCGCTGACAGGACGTTCTCAAAAATACAATCAAATAGTATTTTACGCGAGCGGTAACTTGGAAAACTACACGTTTTGTGTTCCACTGACAGAAAATGTACACATTTGAATTTTCTTTGTGAAACAATACGTTTAGCGACCATCTGCAATCGTAACACCTTTCACTTCTATTCACCTTATTATGTAAGTACGGAGGGTAAAAAAGGATTGCACGTTGAACAGATCAACAGTCTTGGCTTAGCAGCTGTATGTGCTCAATCAATGACTTGACTGTTTGATTTTGTACAATATTTTTAACGAATCAACAAAGACCACTAAAAAGAAATATTTTCCTGAAAACAGCTAAAAAAATTGGTTGATTAATGAAGCAGTAATTACTACACCCTTTTATTTTTTATCTTCTAATAGGTTTTCCTGTAATCTATAGGTAAAGAACTTTTAATTGTATATTTTTCAAAAGTTTGGGTTCAGTGGTTTCGGAGATAAGGGTATTTTTATTATTTATTTTCAAAAAAAACTTCAAAAACACCAACTTAAAAAATTTAGAAAAATATATTTAATATTATCATAAAATGCTCTTTCATTTGATATTTTACGCGATGTAGTTCACAAAACCCTTTTTTTAATGTCTCATTTATCTCTCAAAAGTGGCCCCATTTTTTTTAAATTTATTCATTTACCTACATTTTACTTCCGTCTTTGGGTCACAAATTTACATTATGTGCACCACATTTCAACTGAATCGGTCCAGTAGTTTATTAGGGGGGGGTAAATTTTCGGCCATTTTCTTAAATAACTTAAAAATACCAATCTAAGAAATAATATAAAAAAAATATATATATTTAAAATTGTCATAAAAAGTTCTTTCATTTGATATGTCACACGATTTTGTTATCAAAACTTTTTTTTAATGTCTAATTTACCCACCATAAGTGACCCCCTTTTTTAAATTCCATTTATTTACGTTATACGTCTATCTTTGGGTCACTAAGTTACATAAGTGTAGGTACTAAATCTCAACTAAATCATTCTAATAGTTTCGTAGCAAATTGGCTGTGACTTACGGACAGACAGATAAGCGAAACCCTAAAAACAGTAAAAACACCAAAAAAATCGGTTTCTATACAAATTTCCCGGGCGGCTGCACACTTTTGTATGAAAATGCAGATTTTTTTTTGTTTTTTCTGTTATTTTAATATCATTATACTATACCAGCAGTCCACCCCGGCTTCGCCCTTGGTACACACAAAGCCTATGTCACTCGGCGATAGTGTACCTTTCCAGCGGTGAAAGTTTTTTTTAAATCGGTCCAGTAGTTTCGGAGCCATGTAATGCAAACAAACAAACAACCAAATCTTTCCTCTTTATAATATTAATAAAGATAAATAGCCTAATATAGCCTGTCTGCCTAGCCAAGTATAGATCTAGTATAGCCTGTGGTTCGATATATTACGCATATTGTCAATTCGTATTTTGATATACATTCATGGGGAAAAGTTGTTCAAAATTTCAGACTGAATCACCCATCAAAATAATTGTAAAACCCTAATTAAACAGCAGCTTTTATTACAAAAACAGTTAATATGATTCCGCGACCCGAGAAAGTTCCAATCCGATTTTCACCCCAATCGCCAATTAAAAAATATAGGTAATAAATCAAACCAAATAATTTTTTTCATTGACTTAATTTTCAATAAAATTAAAAAAAAAAATGTGCGATGCCATATCTGCGATAGCATTACATCTTTGCTTGAATGTCAACAAATGTCAAAACTGTACCATAGTGTAGCAAAAGTATGACATAATTTGGCAGTTTGTACATAGTTTTTTATTAAAATATTTTAGACTGTAATGCAATTTTACGTAATTCGAAAATGGATTTTTTTGAAAAATTCGACACGGCCTCCTTCCTGAACGCCCGGCGGGCAACTAAATTTGTATGGAAGTAACATGGCCGCCATTTCAGAGAATTCTGTCAAAAACGTTGCAAAACATCCAATTTTTAAAATTGTTTTTTTTATTATTGCGTGATTGCATTGTAAGCAAATATAAAGAATAATGTTTCAAAATAGCCTTTATTTTTATAAAATATATGCAATCCCTTGTTAGAATATTTCTTTACGCTGAAAAACAAGCCAGTTTGTAGCAAGATTTTCTAAAATATTTCTTTCAGGTTTCTTTACAATTATCTTACTTTTTCTGAATGAAAATTAAAAAAATACGGTTTTCGTCTACTGGCTAGTCTATTCACCTATAACTAGGTATGTAATTTTCTTAGTGGTCTTTTCTACTTAAGCCATAACTATTGCCCGCGCAAAGTGCGTTTTGCATGTTTTTGGGTAAATTCAATGCTTGTTTTTAGGAAAACTACAAAATATTTTAAAAAATCCTTTTTTTCGTCTACTGTCCCAACTCTTCCTCTATCTATGTGTATACATTATTTGACTTAAATCAAACGCTTTCTGTACAAACTTGTTGCCCGCGCAAACCCATTTTACATGGTGCCGACCCTTAATTCCTTTTTCCACCATCAACCTTTTTCCTGATTCGCGTTTTCACCCATTCCCTTGATCGGCTTTTAAGATCTGCGCGGGAAGAGAAGCAGCTGGTACATTCTCAGTTTTTTCTTTTCTCCCAGACCATCACGACACTTTTGAGGTTGTTTTGTTAGTATTGATGAGTATTTTCATGTTACTACGACAGCAAATTAAACACCTTATGTGAATCCGAGTGATGGTAATGACGATGTAAAAATGGTAATGATTGCACGTCCTATGGTAATGATAACAGTCAAATAGTAATGATGTAATATAGGATTATTCATATTGATATCATCACCATTACCTGTTATCATTACCATAGGACGTGCAATCATTACTATTTTTACATCGTCATTACCATTCACGATGAAATTCTCGGCTTCACCCACGTGCGTCATTCGTAACAATTTAAAATGAAACAAAAAAACACTCTTAAACATAAATGTCACTCCAAACCAATGTCCCTATATTACCTAATGGAAAATGTTTGTACGGCATTATATAAAATTCACTCCTCATGAATAGAAAAAGTGATGAACAGGAAGATGTGAAAAAGTTGTTTCCAGTCTGGTTAGGATATTGCAGGCTTGAAACACCTGAATCGTCACATCCGACGCTAGTAAAAATATAAATATTTTTCAAATAGAAAGGTGATTAAAAATAACAAACAGAAAGTGAAAATTTCTTACCAAAATCTTACTGTGGAATTTGTGTATTTATGTTTACACAGGGATACTTTAAAACACCTGCATCATCAACGAAAAACTAAAAAAAAAATACGCCTTCCCATACAAATCGGCGCTCAGCCAAATGCATTTTGTATGAGAGGACGAAATTTATTATCGATTTTTGATAATTGTTTTATGGAAAATAGTTTAGTATCACGGATTGAACTTGCTCTAAAAACGTTGCCGGTGTTTAAAAAGTACACTATCATGTCTTTATCCCTAAAGGGGCATACAGAGCCTAGGGCGGCAAGGCCCAGGCCACTTTTAGCGTGATGGTGGGCATGAAGGTGGAAAAGGAAATCATAATAGTGATGAGTTGATAACAGCATCGCCTATTGATATGATTCAAATTCTTGTCCATTCCCTCGATCGATTTTTACGATCTGACCGGGAAGAGAAGCAGCTGATACATTTTATGTTTTTACTTTTCTTCCTGACAAGCATGGAAGTTTTAAAAATAACCTGTATATTTGCAAATGAACTAGCACTTACCCCTGGCAGCGTCCGTTTTTCATGCAACGCCGACTGAGCGCTAGACGCGCTCTCCGGATTGAAGTAGGTCAGGAAAGCACACCCTGTGAACGAAAAAATAAATTAAAAATAAACTAATTTGAATACGGAAATCACATCTTGATTCATACATATTTATTAAGAAGTTCCGTCGTTGTTTAAGCTTTATCTTGGTTGCTAAATTTTAATTTAGAATGAATGGTTTTTACCCGACTTTGCCAGAAGGAGGGTTATGTTTTTCGAGTGTATAATGTATGTAGGTATGTCAATTTCTTTGGCTGATTTTAGCTTGAGAGGTATCGAAACTGGGATTATCAAAAATTTAAAAAAAAAGTAAATGTCTTAATTTTTTTTAATTCAAATCCTATTGAGTTTGATATAAAAAAACCATTTAATGATTAAAAAAAGATTAAATATTAAAACTAAGATGATATATAAAAGATTAAAACTATATATTTGACCTACATGTTCAATTGTAACTCGGACTTACAAGCGTTAACCCCTAATAACTTTTAAACGGCTAAACCGATTTTCATCAAACATAGCTAAAAACGAACACAAGGAACTTAATTTCTTGTAAAAAACCGTATCTAAATCGGTATGTCCGTTTGAGCGCTACGATGATACAGACAGAAGAAAGACATTAGCGTCAACATTATAACACCTCTTTTTTTGTCGGGGATTACAAACAGTCTTTGCAAATACGATTTAACCATTTTAATTAACTTTTAATTATGTTTCCATTATTGTTTGCATGAAGTGGTATTAAAAACATTTATTTTATCATAAAGTAAATTGATCCGCCGCCGGGCGTCAGTACAAGCAACCGCTGTTTATATCGCGATCGGATTACACCACCGCGTGTATTGCGATGTAGGACGGTAATCGAATCTGAATTAATTGGTAAGGCTGGCTTACTACTAAATTAAACCAAAAATACTTTAAACTATTACAAGAGACCAGTTTTCTTTTAGGTTGAGGGTTAAAATAAGAAATGAGTAAACTGTACAAATACATACCAGATGTGTATTATTGGAAATTTTTGTTAAAACAGCCCTCTGCAAATACGATTTTACCATTTAAATTACTTTAAATTATATGTTTTGATAATTTCTTGCATAAAGTGGTATTAAAAACATTTATTTTATCATAAAGTAAATTGATCCGCTACCGGGTGTCAGTACAAGCGATCGCCGTGTTTACTGCGATGTAGAGCGGTAATCGAGTGGGAATAAACTGGGGTGGCTGGCTTACCACCAAATTGTATGAAACGAAATTAAAGTAAGCAAAGAGCATAAGTTTTCTTTCGAGGTTAAAAATAATAAAGTAGTATACCCACTAACTTTTATTTGTAAAACATTTTTTTTTTTTAAATATGGTTTATTTAAAAAAACCATTTCAATTAACTTTGATTGACCTATTTGTATCCATAGTTTTTTGTATAGTGCGTTAAAATATTTATTTTATTAAAAAGCATATTGAACTGCCGGTTAGCGTTAGTACAAACGACCACTTTTATATTTGTGTAGGACGGTAATCGAATGGGAATGAACTGGTAAGGCTGGCTTACCACCAAATTAATGTAGCGAAACTTATATTTTGACTACTTTCATACTGTCTGCTGATACACTATGTTAAAATAATAATAATAATAATATTGAATTCGCGAATTGAACGACGTATCGCGAATTGAACGACGTATCAGCACGTTCAGGACTCTCATTGCAAAGCTTATCTGCTTCAGAGGGGGCAATAATTGCCCCCGAGTCATGCGATTCGTGAACCAGGCATTCACTGGGACAGGAATTAGTCCGCGTGATTATATGGCCTGTGTCACGGAGCGTATTGACTTCCTGAAGCAGAAGGTCTATGCGTGGGTGGGTCGTATTCGTCGGTACAGGGAGCGTGTGGATAGATTCCAGCAGAATCGCCTCTTTCAAAGTGATCAAAGGAAGGTATATCGGAAATGGGAGGGAACCGACCAACGTGTGGTCGACGTGCAGTCACCGGATGCCTCTGCTATGATTAATTTCTGGCGTGGCATCTGGTCGGCACCGGTCGAACACACGGAGGGCGATTGGATGAGAGTCGTCGGACGTAAGTGTGAGAACATCGAGACCATGGGGGCTATTACTATCAGCCCCGATGACGTAAGTTGTGCAATTTGTACGGCACAGAATTGGAAAAGTCCTGGGCCGGATGGATTGCACAACTTTTGGATAAAATGGTTTCGAAGCTCACACGAACGTCTGGCGGAGCAATTCAAAAGTGCCCTAGAGCTTGGTTCACTCCCAAAGTGCTTGACAACTGGTATCACCTTCCTACTCTATAAGTCTGGTAGTACCACGGATCCGAAGAACTATAGACCCATCACGTGCTTGCCTACATTATACAAGCTCCTTACATCCATTTTGGGAACAAAAATTAATACGCACATTGTTGCGAACAAAATTTTGGCTCCATCTTAAAATGGATGTAGGGCTGGGTACTAAAGAGCTTCTCCTCATTGACATGACCATTAACCAACAAGTCCGACGGAACAAAGTGGCTCTCTCTACTGCTTGGATTGATTATAAGAAGGCCTATGATTCAGTGCCTCATTCATGGCTGAAGAGGATATTAGAGTTGTACAAAGTTGACACAACTTTAAGATCCTTTCTGAGCACTTATATGAGACAGTGGATCACAGTCCTTTGTCAACCAGGCGGTGGAGATAGTACTTCAGATCCGTCAGACTATATAAGGATTGAGCGAGGCATTTTCCAGGGTGACAGTTTGAGTCCATTATGGTTTTGCCTAGCCCTGAATTCTCTTAGCACTTTGCTGAAGGAGTCAGGATTGGGCTACCGACTCCGAAGAGATGGTGAAGTTATTTCTCACCTACTGTACATGGATGATCTCAAACTATTTACACAAAAACGCACTGACTTGTTGAAACTACTAAAAATTACAGAAGTTTTAAGTAGTGGCATCAAGATGGAGTTTGGTGTAGATAAGTGTGCGGTTATGCATGTACAGCGGGGAAAGGTAGTAAATTCAACAAATTTACAACTTTCTGAGACAATGACTATCAAGTCTCCTTCGGAGTCTGAAACCTACAAATACCTTGGTATGTCACAGTTATTGGGTATTATGGATGGGGACATAAAACAGGCAGTGAAGGAACGCTTCTTTGGCAGACTGACAAAAGTACTTAAAAGTCTTTTGTCAGGTGGCAATAAAACCCGTGCCTTTGTGCCGCTTGGGTGATGCCCCTACTTATTTACTCTTTTGGCATACTAAGGTGGACTCAGACTGAGCTAGATGCCCTAGATAGGAAGGTCCGCCTACTGCTCACAACACATCGTATGCTACACCCACGCTCATCTGTTATGAGACTGTACATCCCACGGAAATGTGGAGGTCGTGGCTTTTTAAACGCCAAGAATCTTCACAACCGTGAGGTGTGCAGCCTTAAGGAATATTTCCTTAGCAATGAGTGTGGGTTGCATCGTGATGTTGTAGCAGTAGACAAAGGCCTCACGCCGCTATCCTTGGCAAAAGAGAACTGGCGCAAACCAACGGTGCTAAGTACCGAGGATCGCAAGAACGTATGGAAAAGCAAAGAGCTCCACGGGCGGTTCTATCGGGCTTTAACAGGGCCTGATGTGGATCAGCTCGCATCGGTGAACTGGTTACGTTTCGGCGACCTCTTTGGGGAAACCGAAGGTTTTGCCTGTGCAATTGCAGACAAAGTCATGATGACATACAACTATCGGAGATATATCCTGAAAGACGGTACGGTTGATGTCTGTCGAGCATGTCGACGTCCCGGAGAGTCGATCAGGCATATAATCTCCGGTTGTTCTCATCTGGCTAACGGCGAGTACTTGCACAGACATAACCTAGTAGCCAGAATTATTCACCAGCAGCTTGCTCTTCGATACGGGCTTGTAGAATCGGAGGTACCGTACTATAAGTACTCACCGGCGTCAGTTCTCGAAAATGGTCGTGCCACGCTCTATTGGGATCGATCTGTCATCACGGACAGGACTATTGTCGCCAATAAGCCTGATATCGTGCTGACAGATCGATTGATGCGCCAGGCAGTGCTCGTCGACATCACCGTTCCGCATGACGAGAACCTCGTGAAGGCCGAGAAGGACAAACTTAGCAAGTACCTTGACTTGTCCCACGAGGTGACTGCTATGTGGGATGTGGATTCGACGATCATTGTCCCGATAGTCGTATCGGCGAACGGTCTTATAGCCTTGACCAACATCTTAAGACTCTCTCGCTAGATGGCTGGATCAAGGGTCAGATTCAGAAGGAAGTACTGCTGGACACGGCACGTATTGTCAGGAGGTTTCTCTCTCTGCGGCCCTAACCGCCGGTAGCTTGGGCCTTGCCCCGCTGCCAGTGGGCAGCTAGGTTAGGTTTTTGTAAATGTTTATATTTTGTAGTATGTTTTATATTTTACTTTTTATAAATGTATACCAAAACCTAGCCTAAGTTTCAAATTAAATAAAGAGAATAATAATATTAAGCTTACATGTGATAACCAATGTGTATTTTTGGTTAAAACCCGTGTGAGACACAGACATTACTATAGATATATATATATATATATACCTATATACTATAACCGGGTTACTCACGTCAAAAGTCAGCTACTGGCCGACATGTTTCGACCTCATCCAGTTTCTTTCATCAGGGCGAATGTGATACGTACGCCCATGTGACGCGTACACTAAGACGTCCCGAGCCACGATGTGGCTCGTGTAAGCGTCGCGTTTATAGTATATAGTAACAATGTTTATATTGTAAGTATGTACTCTATAAAGTGGAAAAGCCATCAGCGTAATAAATGATAGCATATGCTATACTCGACCACTGCATTAATATAATAATTATAAAAAAAGTAAAATAAAATAGTTATTTATCAACAAACTAATACATCGATAAACACCCAAGGCCCAGGATCATTTGAAACAGGCCATTTTCCAACTGGCTGGGGATTGAATCCAGAACCTCCGGAGTGGCAAATTAATCGCTACGCTATAGAGGTTGTCAAATATATTATACTAGTGGCTCTGTCGCGGCTCACCCCCAACCTGTTGAAGTTTATCGGATAAAAAAGTTATACAGACAAAAAAATTGCGTATTAATAAGAGTAACAAAAAAGTGATAATAATATGAAATATTTGATAATTTTCCGAAATGGCTGAAATATCATTTTCTTAAAGTTTTAAACCCCCATATCTCCGCCATTTTGCAAAATTGCCAAAAACTGAATCGACAAAAAAATCTACATAATTAAGTATTAAACCTGCTTATAAAATTTCACGTAAACATATTCTATGTTGATAAATCTGACCTGTAGGCGAGAACAAATCCACAGACACACAGACAGACTAACTGACGGACAAAAGCATTTTTTAGCCAACCTCAAAACTGAGACGCTCCACTCGCTCGGTTAAATAACAAAAATGCATGTATTTATGAACTGTCAGTATTCATCCCCACCGTCCAGCTGGAGTTGGAATAAATCGGCCGCCGCTTCCTGGCAGCCATCTTGGATTGCGCTAACGGGTTCATTTCCTGAGCCTATACATTTCCGGTCTATTCGATGCTGCCAAGTCATAATTTTTAAGCTTTCACTGTAAATAGCCAAGGATTTTCGTTTTTTCAAACAGTTGTTATTTAGGAAGCTTTCGATAATGGACATTCTGTGTTTGGATTTTACAATCTTATTTTAATATCGTATTTGCAGTATAACAGACATTCGAGCACAGACCTTCTAGGAATACAATAGAAAAATAACCGGCCAAGTGCGAGTCAGTTTCAGGACACGCACACAGTAGGTATCCAAAGTCACAACATAGTGAATATCTTTTCATCATTTTACATGTTAACTGCCTATTTTAAACAAGGAACAACTTCATGTAAGTATTTTTTTCTAAGTACTTGGTATTTTGTACAAAATGTTTTCAAGGAGCTATATTTTATAAATTAGGTTAGGCACGCACGTTCTTGGCCCAGATAATTAATATCCGTTGCTCAGCAGAGTACTTTTTGAGACATCTACAAATTACTACCTATTAGAAGTTCTGAACCTCCTTCAAAATATAGTTCAACTCGCACTTGACCGGTTTATTTTTATGAAAAAGCACCCTCTCAGGCGATCGTTGGTGCAGTGATAAATTTATATTAGTATCCTAGTAAGTATATGGAATGTACATCAGTATTCTAGGCTTTAGGTTATAGAGGGGAAGGAGGGAGTGTAAAGGATATTTAGTTTACTTATTCATGAATTTTATTACGCCAGCCACACATATTTTCTGCTTGGTGTAATGGATGACCGGGAGAGAACGCCATTATGGCCTTGGACCCAAAGCCACTTTTACTTTTATTTTAATTGTGCAATCATCATCTTTGTCATCAGGTGTTTTTAGTTTCCACTGCAGGAGCTCGACCCTCCTCGTACCAGAGCCATAGTTGCAGCCAGAGGATTTGGCCTACACTCTCCACGCTGGCCAGACTGGTGGTGAGAGAGGTCTTACTGATGTTATTATGCTTTGTTTAGCTTGTGTTTCCTAAGTCACCTTCTACGACATCCACGGGAAGACTTGGAGTGGTCCTATTCTACTCTGCCGGAACCCACACGGTTTATTATTATAGGTTATAGTAAATATTAAACTTCCTTCCGAACCCTAATAAAGATTTAAAATAAAAAATTATGTATTCACACAAACGTCCATTTAGTGTTAGTAGAAATAAATAATAATTAAAATAAGTATTTATCACTTTTATAGAAACATTACTAAACAGTTTTCTCGTTATATTTTCTCTATCCCGTCATGTTTAGCTCCATCGTTATTTTAATTACCGCGGCAAAACACCAGCGTGAAATCCGAGACACCCCGGCGAGTATCAGCTCGCTGTGAAATTGCATCACCACGCCACCAATTACTTTCTTGTATAAGATCAGAATTTAATGACTGCATTTTTTTATGTTATTTACATAGATAAAGTTTAAAGTTCAAAACTCAAAAATTCAAAATTCAAATGTTTATTCAATCACGTCGAAAATACAATTCAAAAATTCAAAATTCAAATGTTTATTCAATCACGTCGAAAATACAATTCAAAAATTCAAAATTCAAATGTTTATTCAATCACGTAAAAATGGCATGCGTGTAAACGCCTTGTAGTGAGTTTGGATGTTTAACATTCAATCACGAAAATACAAGTCGAAAATTCAAAATTCAAATGTTTATTTAATCACGAAAAAATGGCATGCGTGTAAACGCCTTGTAGTGAGTTTGGATGTTTAACATTCAATCACGAAAATACAAGTCGAAAATTCAAAATTTAAATGTTTATTTAATCACGAAAAAAATTACATGCGTGTAAACGCCTTGTAGTGAGTTTGGATGTTTAACATTCAATCACGAAAATACAAGTCGAAAATTCAAAATTTAAATGTTTATTTAATCACGAAAAAAATTACATGCGTGTAAACGCCTTGTAGTGAGTTTGGATGTTTAACATTCAATCACGAAAATACAAGTCGAAAATTCAAAATTTAAATGTTTATTTAATCACGAAAAAAATGGCATGCGTGTAGCCTTGTAGTGAGTTTGGATGTTTAACATTTAATCACAAAAAAAAAAGTTTAAAATTCAAATTTTTATTAAAGTGTAAAATTAATTCATTATGAAGGGATGGAGTGGTCCTATTCTAACCCGAATCCACACGACGGAATTTTTGTTTGCATTCGTACACGCATATTTTTATTGATCATATTTCACATAAAGCTATTATGACTATAGTAGCTTGCAAAACAATACGCTTACTGGACCGCATTTAAATTGGATGTGAAGCGGGATTATTTTGTGCCCACATACCGAACTACGAGTACCAGTACAGTGGACAGAGGATTGAATACACTTTATATCTCCTCTGACATTCAGCTGGAACTAATTTCAGCGAACAATGTAAATATGAGAATGAACTTTCCCACCACGTATCCAGAATAACCTAAATCTCTATCAGGTACACCCAAAAAACGCATTCTCAACTACAAATATAAAGCATTTTTTCGCATAAAAACTCGCATGAAACTGCAACGGGGCATCTTTTCACCCGTCTAGGAAGGAAACTTTCTGCAACTGGCTTAGGTCGAGCTTCGCAAATTTTTTCTCATTAACGATTTGGGATTCATAAGTTGGAATATTCTCATTAAAATTTAAACTTTTAGTTTTGTTTTATGAAAAAGATTTACGGTCTATGCAAAATCTATATCTGCTTATTTGTCTGGTTACTTTTTAAACACCGGCAACATTTTTGGAGCAAGTTCAGTCCGTGATACTGAACTCCTTTCCATAAAAAAAAACAAACCTAAAACAAAAAATTCGGCTTCTCATACAAATCGACGCTCAGCCAAATGGATTTTGTATGGGAGGACGAATTTTTTTTATTAATTTTCGATACTTAGGTAATTGTTTTTATGGAAAGTAGTTCAGTATCACGAACTGAACTTGCACCAAAAAAGTTTCCGGTGTTTAAAAAGTAACCCTGTATTGACAATGTAATTCAAAGTTTGTCTTAAAAAATCTAGTGGTTTTTTAATAATAATTAAACAAGTCCGCCTACTCAATTATTGAAAAAATATCACAAATAAAAGAATTAATGAACGAAAGTTCCAACTATTACAGTTGGAACTTTCGTTCATTAATTCTTTTATTTGTGATATTTTTTCAATAATTGAGTAGGCGGACTTGTTTAATTATTATTAAAAAAAAGCGGCCAAGTGCGAGTCGGACTCGCCCATGAAGGGTTCCGTAGCAGCAAGTAACATAATATAAAAGTTCTAAAGGTAAATTGCGGTTTACTATTTATGACGTATTAAAAAATAACTATCTATGATACTGAGACCGCTACAGTTTTAATTGAAAGTACATTCTTTGAGGTATATACCACGTTTTTTTCAGAATTATTTTAGTAATATTTCAAAAGTTACGGTGGGGGGACACCTCAAATTTTAACATACATAATTTCAACATAGTTTGATCTACATAGTTTCAATGCAGTTTTTGTTGCATTTTAAAAGACCTTTTCAACGATATCCCACCCGTTGGGGTTAGACCAATTTAATTTTTTAAATTCACTTTTCTTTGTATGGGGGGCTGAAAAAAAAACTTTTTTTCATAATTTTAAAAACCAACTTTTGGAACTTCAATATCTATCTCTCCACCAATTTTAGTGACAATCGGTGCAGTAGCGGCGGAGTACGAGCCATGAAGGTTTCCGTACCACCGTACAATGTTTTAAAACGCTGAAGAAACACGTTTCTTGTATGACGACCCCCTTTAATTATCAACTTTATCTTATTTTTAGTATTTGTTTTTATAGTGGTCATAGATTACATAATCGGTAAAAATTTCAGGTGTCTGGCTATTACGGTTCAAGAGATAGAGCCCTGTGACAGACGGACAGACAGACGGACGGACGGACGGACGGACATGACGAAACTATAAGGGTTCCTTGTGGACTACGGAACCCTAAAAAACCAGTCAAGTACGAGTTGAACTCGTACATGAAGGGTTCCGTACCTCCTTACAATGTTTTAAATCGCAGAAAAATGTTTCTTGTGAGAAAGAGATGAGAAACGGACGGACAGACAGCGGACTATCAGTAATAGGGTCCCGTGTGCACCCTTTAAGTAGGTAGGGAATCCTAAAAATATCTTTGAAATCTGGTAAAAATTTGGTCCGTATGATTCTTTCCAAAAAAAAATCTTTTAAAATAACTGTGATTGCACCAATCCAAATGAGAATAATAACATTCGAATAAGCACAATAGCATGCGAATTAGTCGACCGGTAGTCTACTAATTTACGTGGGGCCACAAAATATCAAAATAACAGAACGATAACGCAAGCACATTGAATTAAATATTATGCTTTTGAACTGAAGAAAAGGATACTGCGGATGTTTGGATATTTGCTTCTGTTTCAGCTAAGAAAGTTTTAAACATAAAAAAAGTCTAGTGCAAAAAGATAAGGAGAAAAAATCAGTGGCACTCCGGGAGTGCCGACAGAAGTGTAAACTTGAATAAGGTGGTGTCAGTGACAGTAACAGTATCGCGAGTTCAATGGTTTTTTTGCCATCTCAAAAAATTTAAACCCTGGAGGACAAGTGACGTAGTGGACGTGAACGAGTGACGTCGAGTGGCGAGTAGTTGCCGTGTGGTGTGCGTGTACAGATCTACCGAGTGAGTAATCGAGACAGTACAGGGAAGAGGGGGGATGGGTACTCGGCCTCGTAAATAGAATGTGGTCCGAGTTACTGTCTCGCCAGTTGCTAGGCCGAGTGCTCAGCGGAGTTCTCGACTTTGGTGTCACACACGAGTGCTATGCCAAGGGCATTATCTCGCCACTCTACCTACTCAGTAGGTGTAATCAATTCTTAGCCCAAAACCACACGCTACAACTTTGGCTCAGCTAAACTTTTTTGTACCCTCGTCATTTTGAAGTGGGGTCAAATTTGCATCGACGCCGCCGTCGGCCACCGGCCACTGTGCTAATTAGCAGTTCCCCGCTTTTATTTCCGACTTGCCGTTATCAGAAGCGCACCAATCTCTCGCTATAACGCGCACGCTAGCTACTGCTATATATACTTATAAACATTTCTAGCGCACGGTATTCTAGTGCTTTATCTATATTACTACACGTCTCGTTCATAAAACCGATTACATTTTTAAAGGATAAACAATAACTAATGCTTTTTGATCTCTTATCTTAGGAAACTATCCGACAGTCTGTGTTCAAGTGATCAGGCGATCTGCGTTCAGATTATGTTCGGTGATCTAGATTATTTCATATAATAAATGTTGATTGTACCGGTAACTTGTGGTGGGTGAAATAAAAAAAAACCGGCAGTGCAAGTCGGGCTCGCGCACAAATGGTTTCGTATTTTTTATTTATAAAACATTAGATACCAAAAAAATCACGTTTGTTAAATGGGAGCCCCACTAAAATATTTATTTTATTCTGTTTTTAGTATATTTTGTTATAGCGGCAATAGAAATACATCATATGTGAAAATTTTAATTATCTAGGTATCACGGTTCATAAGATACAGCCTGCTGACAGACAGGCAGACATATGGATGGACAGTGGAATCTTAGTAATAGGGTCCCGTTTTTACCCTTTGGGTATTGAACTTTCAATGATTAAATCAATCCTTTTTTAGGGTTCCGTACCCGAAGAGTGCATACGGGACCCTATTACTGAGACTCCGCTGTCTGTCCGTCTGTCCGTCTGTCACATAGGTCTATCTCTTGAACCGTAATAGCTAGACACCTGAAATTTTCACCGATTATGTATTACTGTAGGCGCTATAACAACAAATACTAAAAATAAAAAAAAGTGGAAAATTAAAGGGGGTCGTCATACAAAAAACGTGTTTTTTTCACGTGTTTTGTACGGAACCCTTCATGTACGAGTCTAACTCGTACTTGCCCATTTATCTGATAAACCTTGAATATGCGAAACTTTAGGTCTCTCCTGATTTAGGTATACATGCACGATATTATAATCTGACACCAGTTTTGGTTACTTATACACAAGAAAAATAGTATTTATTCTACTGCTGTAAAAATTGAAATGTCTAACCTTATCGCGTTTCTAATCTGTAGACTAAAGCGACGACAAGAAAAATATGTTTCATTGCAAAATAAAAGAACTTTGCGGTCACTAAAATATAATCTAGATGATCGGAGGTCGTATTTTTAAATGTTTATTACAACTGCAACGGCGAACTACTTGCGATTCTCTTTGTTAAGGTTTTTCCACGAATACTTTTTTAGCAATTTACACTTACACTGCCTACCTAACGAGCTTCCTTTGGTGAAGTTTAAAGCCTTTAATCTACTGTTCTAATTGCGTGATAATATAGTTGAATGTTTTATTGGACGTTGCCTATTTTTTTCTTTTAAATTGCTATTAAAATTTTCAAGACTTTTAGGCCGAGACTCCATATAACCTGAAGCTGAGCGAGGATATGTTTGCAGGGTAAACAGAAACAGCTATTGATAAGGCCCACTGCTACTTTAGACATGATATAAATGCAGTCAAGCTTGGATTAATTGGATAATTCATACTTTTTATCCAAAATGTAAAATGTTCCTGTAGTTTGATATTACTTTTTTAAACGTATATCTTGTTCTTAACCAGAATTGAACTTTTATGAAAGTTGTAGGCACCTTTGATTGATATTTGCAGTTGTTGTTTTTACAATTTGTGAAGAGGGAATTTATTTATTTATAAAGGTACGCCTATAATGTTACATATACAATATTAGATTAATTAATAATCATATACAGTTAAAGAAACAAATGTATAGCCATGCCGTCTTCGATGGGGCCCGGCAGACGTGGTAGACCCAAAAAATGTTGGCTTAACGTCGTCAAGGATGATATGCGTGTCAATGGTCTTACAACCAAGGATGCTCAAGACCGTGCGAAGTGGAGAAGAAAAAGCCGGAAAGCGGACCCCGGGCTTCACAGCATTACAGCTGAAAATGTAACTGGGAATACGCTAAGACATGTGTGACAGACAGCATTTGCCACTATAAAAATTTGCTGCCGCAAATAGAAAAATTATAAATTCTCGTTAAAATTAATTAAAAAATAATCAATTACATTTGTAAGATTAAGGAAGGCCTTCTTCATTATCACATCACAAACATTTTAATTAAAATTGTAAATATCTAGTAGAAAATGTTTATTTTAACATGAATGTTACTAATCTTGGGTTTGCTTGCTCGTACAGTTGGCAGCACTTACAATGCATTTAATTCTGGCTGCCACATTGAAATGCCTTTCGCTTTGGTATTCTCGTAATCTGGCAGTGGTCTGCGAGATTACTTTTATTTGCCCCGAAATTTTTGTAAGCATTTCCCCGAACTATTTCCGATGGAATTTTGGTAGCACTTTAGATTTTATCACTGAATCTTAGGAAATAAGTATTTATTAAATTGATTGGTGCTTATGTACGGTTAATATGAATACCTTGCGCCTCAAAGGGCGTAACCACCATTTTGGCCAAAATAAGTTTTGAATGACATTTTATTCAGTTTTTACTCCGCTATCGAACTGTATATTTAAAGTTCTCGAATTCCGAAAACAATGGTGAATATGACCCAAAATTTTAATGCTGGTAATGGAGATTTTCTTGTATAAAATTTTTGGCTCTCCTGAAAAGTCGCGTTTTGGTGGTTACGCCCTTTGAGCCGCAAGGTATCGTATATATCAGCTGAAATGACTAACATTATATTATATTAACATTTTATACTAAAATCTCATTCAATAAATGACCATGTTTTCAATGTTTGTCAATAAACTTAAATAATATCTACGTTTAAAAAATAAAAATAGAACGATATTTTGTGAATGATTATTTGAATAGTGATAAGCATATTAAACTTCTAATTTTGATTAAGTATACTACCACGATCTAGCCCAGCGTCTGTACAAATTGCAACAAGAATAATTAAAAAATAGATGAATTTTTGCCTAGACGTTTTGGCGTGAGAGTAGAATCAATCAAAAACATCTATACATACAACCTTTTGAATGTATCTTTAATATCACAGTATCACGTTTTCATCATTATTTTTCTTTTTTAAATAGAAGAGGGTAAATGTTCGGCCATCTACTATGGAACGATGCGTTTTTTTTTAATAATTGAAGGAAAAAGAGGAGTAGGAAAACCCAGAAGTAAAATAAAAATTAAACGTTAAAACATATGAGGAAGTTAAAAACTTAGCGAAAGAGAGAGAGACATAGAAAGCTCTCCACTGACAAGAGCCAAGCTCTTAAATATAAGAAGAAGAAGTCTTTATCATTAACAGGACAAACAGAGCCTAGGTCGGTAAGGCCCAGGCCACTTTAAGCGTAATGGTAGGCATGAAGGTGGAAAAAGGAAATCATAATAGTGATGGGTTGCTAACTGCATTGCCTATTGATATAGTTTAGATTCTTGCCCATTTCCTCAATTGGCTTTAACAATCTGCTTGGAAAGAGAAGCAGCTGGTACATTCTATATTTTTTCTTTTTTCCCAGACCAGCAAGGAAGTTTAATATTTACTATTACCTATAATAATAAACTGTGTGGTTCCCGGCAGAGTGGAATAGGACCACTCCAATTTTTCCCGTGGACGTCGTAGAAGGCGATTTAGAAAACACAAGCTAAACAAAGCTATAAACATTAGTGAGACCTCTCCAACCCGTTTGGTCAGCATGGAGAGTGTAGGCCAAATCATCTGGCTGTTCTGGCCAAGTATGGCTCTGGTAATACAGAGAGGGTCGTGCTCCTTTAGTGGAGACTAAATAAACGGGCAAGTGCGAGTCGAACTCGTACATGAAGACGGACAGACAGACGGACAGACAGCGGAGTCTCAGTAATAGGGTCCCTGACCTGACCTGATGATGATGATAATAATAGTAAAACGTTAATGTTTTATTTGTCTTCTGCACGTTTTGCAAAAAATACACCATTTTGTCGTTTTTTTAAATAAAACTGCGTGTCGCGGTAATCCAAGTCATAAAATTGTACTTAAGAGTACAATTAAGGCTTAATATGATCCGGCAAGCTTAATCCCATACTACATTATACTATTTAACGGGATTCCCGACACGGTTATGAGTTCCGAACGTAATCCTCCCATAATTGTTGTCCGAGAAATGCCTTAAACTTAGTAATTAGAGAAATAAATTCTCAAGAGCCGAGTTTAAAGGATCAAAAGTTTTGATTTTGATAATTTTATTACAAAGTAATTGGATATATATTGCTTGTAATATTAATTTGGGTAACATAAAACCTTATGTTACCCAAATTAATATTACAGACAAATTTAATTTCTTTTAATTTTATTAGTTCAAGTAGGTACACTTGAAAATTTAAAAACAATACCTATGTGAAATAAACGGGCAAGTGCGAGTCGGACTCGTAAGTAAAAGGTTCCGTTTCTCCGTACAATGTTTAAAAACGCTGAAGAAACCCGTTTCTTGTATGACTTTATCTTATTTTTAGTATTTGTTGTTATGGTGGTCATAGTAATACATAATCTGTAAGAATTCCAAGTATCTAGTTAATGCCATTATAAAGATTTATTTATTTATTTATTGTAAAACTAAATACAACGGTTTTCACCAATTACAGTATATAGAAAGAACTTATAGCTAAATATAATATAAAGAGTGTTGTACATGGTTGGTACGACAGGTGTCATAACTAGAGTTGCAACGGATGTCCGGTCAATATTCGGTATCCGGCCTATCCGGCCTTGCTTTTGCTATCCGGCCGGATGCCGGATATGTGCATGCTATCCGGCCGGATACCGAATAGTAAATTGTCATACTATTTAATATAGAAAATAAGACGTCAAAATACTGCCATACCGTAGAACGGTTGGTTCCCGTGTTATTTTAGTAAACTAATAATAAAAAACACATGTAATCACACAACGAACTTATTTGGTTACAGGTTACAGCAAAGCAACATAATACTGTTTTAACGTAAGCGTAAAGTAAATCTAGTTTATGCGAAATCGTTCCGTACGGACTCAAAAATACCGCCCGCTTCCTTACTTTACCTACAAAACTTAAGAGGGCGCCTGATGTCAATAATCTAAATTTGGCTCCCGCTTCCACGCACACAAATTTACTCTAGCCTAAGCAAGACAGCGAGCCATGCGGGGCGTCGGGAATCGTGGTGGGTCAATGGGGCTGGTTCTGGTTTTGAAGTTTTTTCGTTTTACAAAGAATATTTATGAATTATTTAAAAAGTAAGACATATGATAACTGCCTTATGTTAAATACAATTATAATCCAAAGTTACAAGTGTTAATTTATTGTATTTCTTATATACTTTCTGTTTTAGTATAATTCTGAGGTGATTTGGAGGCAACTTCGCAATGTTTTTCTATGGAGAAAATTTTAAGCAATCGTGATTTCGAAACTTATTATGTTTAGAGTTAGTCCTGAACTGACCTGTGTTTTTATTTTAAAGTGTTTTATTATGTTAATATTGATAATATTTAAGATCGCTCTAGGAACTTTAGGGTAGTACGGGCTCTTAACACGCCGAAACCTGAACAGCGCGTTACATAAAAATGCTAGGTTTAGAGATTATTTAAAATCTTTAATTTAGATATACTATTGCCGGCCGGATATGCGGCTATCCGGCCGATGGCCAGGCCAATGAAAACTTATTACTTATAAGTTGATTTACTTTCATCATTCTCACAAATACATTAAAAGGTTCCTTATAATCATATTCGTTCCATCAACAAACACATCACATCCAGGTTGCTGATTCAGGAATGTGTTAAGGTCCGTAATAATAGAGGAGATTGCTCATGTGATACCGTGCGTGTGACCGGCGGGGCTAACAGTTTTCGAAGCTGACACAAACGTTGCACCAAATATCTATTTCGTACATTCAGGCGACAAAGATGTTTATGAAGCTCGGGGACATCGATAAAACTATGTAAAATTTTCAAACAAATTACCAATTGCCCAGCATCTAGTTAAAAACGCTAAAAACACACGTTTTTTGTATGACCCCTTACTCCCTTTAATTTTTTACTTTTTTTATTTTTAGTATTTGTTGTTATAGCGGCCACAGTAATACATCATCGGTGAAAATTTCAAGTGTCTAGCTATTACGGTTCAAGAGATAGAGCCTTGTAACAGACAAACTGACAGACGGACAGACAGTGGAGTCTCAGTAATAGGGTCTCGTTTGCACCCTTTGGGTACGGAACCCTAAAAAAGGAAAACATAGTACTTAGGTGCTACTACAAACAAACCTTAGGTGCTATGAAAAACGCGGACGCTGCGCACGCTTAACCAAATTGCAGAGAGAATTGATATTTTTACCTGTTCTCTGAACGAATTCACAGGAGTTGCATTATGTGTTTTGTGTTATTATTAATTATATTATTGCTTGTCTATCATATTGGTGAAAACTGTAACGATAGATTTAAGTCATTATTACAAATAAAATAAAACACAAATACAAGAGTGACAACCTTCATACTTTGAAGCGTCATTCGATTTTTAGTTTTAATGTTGTAGATAGATGGAGCTACTAGTTCGAAAGAAGGTAGTTTCGTAGTAGTGCCGCTTAATTTCGGAAAGATGGCGGTATAAGCGTTTATTTTCTACGAACAAAGAAGCGCGCCATCTCTGAGTTTTCTTGGATACCACCAGCCTAAGTATCGAACATCCTTTGTATGGCTAGCGAGCGAAATTGTAGTGACATCTAAGTGGCATCTAAAAATAATACCTACAGAATTTTGGCTTTCTAGCGAAGTAGGTACGCTTTTTGTATGAGATTATCAGCCCTCTTGTTTTCGTTCGTCCATCTTTTTCGTCTAAGCGCGTTTCCGGTTGCATCCTCAGCTGTGTTGCTTCGGAGCCCAGGGTGCGCTTTCCAACCACCCAATGACCCACGGATTTGCGCACCCAATGATGCTAAAGACCTTGCAAAATGGAGGATAAATAGCCGGAACAGTTCAAATGATTTGGCTTGGTTTTTTTTTTCGTTCATCCATGATCATATGTAATCAATTGTGGAAAAATGGACTGAAAAAGAAATAATAATATACCTACAAATTCATGTGTAGCCAATTTAGAGATTATGCTGGTGGCTTCCGGCTTAGAATAGGACCACTCCATCTGTTCCTGTGGATGCCGTAAGAGGCTACTAAATGAACAAGTACAAACATCTCGTGCTACAAATGTATTCCCAAGGAGGATTAACATCGGGCATTGGCCGGTTGTAAAACTTTTCGCACAAATGCGTTCCCAAAGAGGGTTGACGTCAGGCAGACGGCCGGTCGTCAAACCATAGCCAAATAATTAAAACTGTTTCGGCTATTTCTTCTCCACTTCGTATTCTTAGGTGACTCTTGACATGCATTTTATATTGGGAGAAGAAAAAAGATTATTTTGGGTCTTGCGGCTCTAAGCAGATAGAGCCCAAGGCTGCAAGACTCAAAGGCCACTTTTATTATGATGGTGGGTGAGAAGGTGGAAAAGGAATCAAAATAGTGATGGATTACAAGCCGCATCACCTTTCATGATTAGCATTTTCGCCCATTTCCTCAATTGGCTTTTAGAACCTTTCGACTTCTAGATTTTTAGCGCGGAAAGAAAAGCAGCTGTTACATTCTAAGTTTTTTCTTTTCTCCCAGACTAGCATGGATGAAAGAGTGTGAAACCTAATACAGAAACACGCTTCTACGAAAATGAAAGAACTAAAAAATTACAAATTTGATGTTATAACGTTTGCTAAAGATACTTATATTTCAGACTAAACAAACAACAGTAGGTACACATTTGAATTTCCAAGTTATATTTGAGTCTTGGGTCTTAAACCTCAGGGATTATTTACTTGTATCCAGTCAACATTAACCCACATAAATTAACTCCTGTTCACTAGGACAGCGAATTAAGACACCTTATAATGAACGTGGGAATTTTTGACAAATAATTTAAGTTAGACTGGCTCGGTCTCGAAAGATCAGAATATGTCATCTCACTAGCTATTAACAGTCCGTCATTAAAGTTAGATTAAAATACTCCCAGATTGCGTTACTATCCCTAAAAAATTGTTTGTATAATAGTTTACTCTGTAATAGACATCTTATTCTTGGACATCTTATTCATCGACTGCCTCCGCGGTCCAGTGACTGCCTCCACGGTCCAGTGGTCAAGGCGTTTGCCTTGTGATCCGGAGGTCATGGGTTCAAATCCCACTGGGAAGCATACTTTGTGAAAAGTTGTTTCCAGTCTGTTTAGGATATTGCAGGCTTGAATCACCTGATTATCCGAAAAGAAAGATGATTCCGTGCTTCGGAAGGCACGTCAAATCGCCTAGGTTAGGTAGCGAACCCCGAGCTCTGAAGCGTAACCACTAACGATGCAACCGGGAATACGCTCGGATGATGATGAGACATCTTATTTTTGGATTAGTAATTGATAAAACGCAAAATCGAATTATTCTTGAGTATTTTGTAATTTATTCTTGAAATAAATTATAAATTCGTTTGGTCTAATCCGGAAATAAAGCCAAAGAGCAAAATCATATTGTCTATTGTCATCAGAATTTTAATTCCATAACACCGTTTCGCGGACAAAACTGGTCAAGTGCGGTCAAATCAAAATTAGTTAGAAAGTAAGTTACCTACCTAAAAACAAGTACTGACTACGGAACCCTACACTGCGCGTGGCCCGGAACGCACTTGACTGTTTTTTTTTTACTTCTGAATATATACCTACATAATACAGTTATATTGAATTGTATTGGAATTGAGAAAACTCGTTCACGATCTCAAATTGTCAAAGGGTTCCGTGGTTTTTCTAGCTGATTCTGCATTCGTGCTCACGGTATAATGGGACCACGTGAATCAATAACACTGACCGTTTCATTACAACGCCCACTTCCATTCTGCACAGCACAATCTATTACCAACCTTATCTCAATCTCACACTTCTTACTTTTGAATGATTTTGCAACCGACATAAGGCTTTTGATAGAAATACTCGTAATAAAAGTGTCAAACTGCTAGGTCCAGTTGCGGAGGAAAACAGTGAACGATTTTATTGACTATTACTTATAAAATAAAAGGGAACTGACATTTATTCCTATAGATACGATGCTGTTATGTCATTGAGAGGTTCTTTTGATAAGTACATCAATACATTATTAAGTCTATTAGGCACCTAGTGACTGGGTTTATAAAATTGAGTAATTCTGTGAGAACAGTAGACCTCGCGAGCTCTTATGACCATGCAATAACCCTATATACCAATACTTTCCCCTTTCCCGTGGCTTAGCAAAAGTAATTAGTAAAATCAGTCCATATATAAAGTCAAAAGAAGAATAAATAGGTTGATGAGTGTAGATAAAGGGAAAGAGGTCTGCCTGGATCGTAGCAAGTGGAGGTCTATAGTCTCTACCTACCTCCGTGGTAAACAGGCGTGATAGTATGTATGTATGTATATAAAGCCCAAGTAAACTTGCCCCCTTTACCCCCCTGCACTCTTCCTTTTGGTATTTTTTTGCAACATCTGCTTGCTGTGTGCTTCTTAAAGATTGAAATCCGTCAATAAATAACGCTATAACAAAGTTCCTCCTTTTTTCCCTGTCTTCCAATCAAAAATTGTGATCGACTAATAAATTAAACAAATTATGTCAAAATCAGTTGAAAAAGGTGACCTGTAGGCAAGAACAGACAGACGGACAAAAACATTTTTGGCCAATCTAGAAACTGAGACGCTTCGCTAGCTCGGCCAATAATGCAATAATAGGGATGATGACTGGATCAAAAAAGCATTATTCTAATTAGTCCGTTAGTTAGATTATCCAAAAATAATGTACCTATATTTTTCAGTTTATCAAAAAAGTAAAAATTCACAAAGATACAAAATATCTAAGTGAGTAGTAAGGCTTGTGACGTCACCGATGTGTAAAATACGTACAAAAGTGTGACGTCATGCATAATTTAAATGCACTGTATTTATTGTTTCTCAGAGAAAAGAAAAAATACATGTACAATATTTTTTAATAATCTAACCGATGGGCCAAAAATATTTTTTCATTCATCATGCCTATTGTGGAATAGAAGCTTAGTTATTGGCTGATATGATAACTAATGGCACTGATTTAAAGAGGCAGTTGTAAATAGCAGTTTTGGTAAGTTAAAAATTATAAATGGCATGTTTAATAACTAGTTCAGCAGTAAAGTAAACAAAAATGAGTAATAAAAAATAATGAACTGGATCAGTGAATATATAATTGAGTAGAAAAATAAATAAATGGGCGGTAAAAAAAATAGAACGAGCGGTTCTATAGGTTTTCCCTAACCTAGTAAAATGGATAGAACTAGTAATATGATAAAATAACCGACTAATTGATTTTTTATTACTGTTCACGTTTTAATGTTGCAATAATTAATCAACCGCCATTAAATAAAATTACTGCTCAATATGTTTTCCAACTGATCATAATAACACCTCGAATATTTAAATAACAGCTCAAAAAATTAATTCCCATAACTAATTACCGAAGACTAGCCTTCGCTGTTAGACTAGTATCCGCAACATTTCACAGCATTATGCCATGCTTTTTCTTTTTTTAAACTACAACATCCGGTTGGTTTTTCAAAAGAGGCGTTAATAGCTTTCTTCAGTTTCGGCAACTCTGTTAATAAAGGCGTTCATACATGCAACCACTTACCATGCGTACCATTATAATTTATAATGCTTCTTTGCCTACCTAGTCGCAAAAAAAATGTGGTTATAAAAAATTAATTGCGCTTAGTCTTGGCAAATTTTAGCGCCGCCGTTCTATACTTCTTCACCTTCCGCAAATTGGCTTCGCTCTCGTATTTTCAAAAATGGTTCTATACACAAACGAGTTTCAAAAAAAAAAAGTCTCATTACTACTTTACTGGGTAAAAAATAATACTGTATGAAATACTTTTACAAATTAATACACAGTTTTATAGAATAGGTACAAAAAATAATTAACAACTAAAATATAAAATTAAATTAATCCAACTAAATTGAAACTAACAACTATACTAAATTTAAAGATAATTTATTCTAATTAAAACTAAAAAATACTAGTAAATTAAAAACTATATAAAGAAATACAACTTAAATAACTATTTAAAAAATAAAAATAAAAACTTACAAATAAAAAACGTCGCGCAGATCATTGCCCTGCGGTAGAGTGCCCAAAAGGCTGGCAGCTTTGCACGCTGGATGGTAATGCTTATTCTAATACTTAAAAACAACAACCAACATAAATACCGGCCAAGTGCATGTCGGGCCACGCGTAGTGCGCACGAGCTACTTTTAGTTTGTAAACCCTAATTAGCTCTGATAGTTTTCCTTTTAACGTCGTTATATATAATACTGCCGTGAATTTGTTATATACAATCGTTTAGCTGACAAAGGGGGCCGCCCCTCCAAGCAAATTTTCACAAACTCACTCAAGTATATTTCAACGACACCCCACTCCGTGGATAAGTCAAGAAAAAAAAAACTCGCGGACAGACAGACATGGCGAAACTATAAGGGTTCGTCGTTACTACGGAACCCTAAAAAGCAGTATTAACTACTCTGTTCTATTCACTGTAGGTCAGTTTTTAGGGTTCCGTACCCAAAGAATGCAAACGGGACCCTATTACTAAGACTCCGCTGACTTAAAATTTCACCGATTATTTATTACTCTGGCAGCTATAACAACAAATACTAAAAAAAAGAAAAAAATTAAAAATTAAAGGTTGATCCCCTTTAATTTTTATATTACAAAAAAAGTGTTTTTTCTGCGGTTTTAACTAGACCTTTATAATGGCATTAATTAGATAATTGATATGTTCACCGATATGTATTACTATAGCCGCTATAACAACAAATAGGTACTAAAAATAAGATAAAGTTAAAAATTAAAGGGGTTCGTCATACAAGAAACGTGTTTTTTCAACGTTTTAAAACATTTTACGGAGAAACGGAACCCTTCATTTATGAGTCCGACTCGCACTTGCCCGGTTTTTCAATTTCGTTTGCCGTCCGGGTGCATACTACGTAAATAAAGGTTTCCCATTTAACGATATCACGTTGTTCAAACTCAAGATGGAAAAGCTGACAAAAAATAAATGAACCTTCTCCGATGATAACGCCAAAAATGTTGACCCTTCATAAATTCTCCCGAAAAATATCAAAACAAATAGCTGCGTAGAAATTGCGAATTTAAAATTTTGGAATCATTAATCATGGCGGGACGGAGGCCGAAAGCCGACAAAGCCGGCGGCGTAGACAACACATAACAAACGGGCCGGTTTAAGTGTACCTCTATCTCACTCTCTCTTACGGCGAAGGAGCAAGACTAACGGCCATATTTCAACGTCGATTCAGCTTAGACGACACCATCCATATTTCCTAAACAAAAACTTATGATATTGCAGAGAGCTTGAAAAATTCCTCGACGTTATAGAAATAAAACGCAGTTGTTTTCATTTCGAAAATGGAATCTATGTAGACACTAGTTTTTTTCTAATTTAGTTTAGGAAATAGACCGAAAAGTAAAAATTACCAGTGCCTTTAGTGCCTTGATGTTTTTTTTTTCATTGATATCCTTCGTGATATACCCAGCCATTATTGCCTTGTATTTGTGTATACATCAAAAAGTATTACTTGCAGACCTATGCGTAAAAAATTAAATCTTTATTATGCTTGATAGAGTATCCAAAATTAATATTTTTATTTTCCTGATAAAGTGTCTTTAGAACTTATGTTACCAAAAAATCAAAATATTGAAAACACGACTTATATTTCCGAAAAAGAAATGATTTGAGTATAGCATTTATCACTCAGGATAATCGAGAATTCTAAATGCCTAAACAGATTTGGATTTCTGGGGTATATACCTCCAAATACGTTCAAGAATTTCAAAGTTTGCACATACATACATGAAGTACTTATTATTTCTGAATTGTTTCTATCTATTTTAGACGCCAACTATTCTATCTGTTTTTCTTCTCCTAAAGGTTGACAGGGAGAGAATGCTTTAGCATTAAGTCTACCTATTGTAGTTTTTGGCTCAATAAAGTTTAAATAAATAAATAAACCCTGAAAACAATACACTTCTTATACAGCAGTGATGTAAAAATACTAAAAAATCGGATAATATTTTGTGTTTCTGCTTTAAAAGTAACCACAAATAAGAAGATCCGTAAATTTCGCATCGTCTCGGTTGTACAAAGGGCAAAGAAAACGTTTCATTAATAATTTTGAAAGGGAAACGAACGACATTACAATAATATTAAAAGATCCTTCTGTTGGAATTTTCTCAACGCTTTCGTTCGCGGGCCGCGTAATAATTTGGGAAATAAACAATGTTTTCCGACGTTATTTCGGAAGTACAAATGGTTTTTATTGAAATGTTGCGATGAGGTATTTTTAGAGTTCCGAAGTCCAGACAAGGAACCCTTATTGGCTATGTCCATCTATCTGTCCGTTCACGGCTTAGCTCAGAGACTGTTTGTACTTAAGAGCTGTAATTTTACATGGGTATACATATTAACCACGCCGACAAAGTAGTAATTTTTTTTTATTATTCTGTTTCAGTGTCCCACTGCTGGGCTAAAGCCTCCCCTTTCTGCTTTCAATCATTCCTGTCTAGGGCAACAGTTTGCCACTCGCCTATGTACTTGTCTAAGTCATCACGCCATCTTTTTAGAATAAAATATTATAAAAAAATATTGGGTACCTCCCCTACATATTTCTCGTGTACCTCATCTTGTGGTGGGGTATGACATCTTGTGGGCATCGTTGAATAGGTTTTTTTAAAAACATTGAGGGGTTGGGAATACTATTTTTAGATTCAGAGACCCGTTTTTTGAAAGTGCTAATTATGTTGAAGTCGAGCGTATCTCTAAAATCTAAACTATTGGCTTGAAAAAGTTATATAGAATCACAATGGTAGTTAATATTATTAATTTTAAAAGAAAACTATTGCGGTTATCTTTGGTAGCTTTAGAGTAATAGTCGCTTGGCTTATAAAATATAAATTTCTTGGAAAAAAAAAATTACAAATTATTTAGAAAAAAATTTGTTCATCATCAGGTCTTTTTTACTCCACTGAAGGAGCACGACCCTCTCTGTGCTACCAGAGCCATATATTAGTCAGAGCAGCCAGAGGATTTGGCCTACACTCTCCACGCTGGCCAGACGGGTTGGAGAGGTCTCACTGATGTTTTGTTTAGCTTGTAGAAAATTTTGTTACTTAGAATAGGCATTAAAAATGTAAAATAATTCTTCATGTTGAGGCTTCCGAACGCAACCAAAAAAAAAATTGCCAAGTTAACTGGATTATGTGCTAGTCTGGGGATCCTATGAAAAACGTAGAATGTACCAAATTCTTCTTCTTCCGACCCGATCGTAGAATTAGATCGTTTAGATAATTAGGGTTCCGTACCTCAAAAGGAAAAAACGGAACCCTTATAGGATCACTTTGTTGTCCGTCTGTCCGTCCGTCCGTCCGTCTGTCAAGACCCTTTTTCTCAGGAACGCGTGGAGGTATGAAGCTGAAATTTATATCAATTACTCAGGTCTACTGTCCCTTGAAGCTGTGAAAAAATCAAACTTCTAAGCCAACGCAATCAAAAGATACAGCCGTTTATGCCGCAAATTTTCGACACTTGCAAGGGAATCAAAACCTACAGGGTGCTTCCCGTGAACTCAGAATCTTGAAATTTGGTACGAAGCAACGTCTTATAGCATAGATAAAGGAAAAATTACGAAAACCATAAATTTTTAGTTACATCACATAATATATTTTTTTTTAATAATTTTAAACTTACTACCCATTTCCTCATAAACGCGTAGAGGTATTAAATTAAAATTCATACCAAATACTAAACCTTGCAGGTTTGTACGGAACCCTCGGTGCGCGAGTCCGACTCGCACTTGGCCGGTTTTTTTTTATTTTGTCACAATTATGAAGAAAACAATTTTTGTCAATTTTATTAATATTTTAAGCCATAGATTATCCATCATTAATTTCAGCCGAAAAACACCCGCTGCTAGACATAGGACACTCAAGGATTTCCAAAATGGCCGATCTAGAGCGGCCTGCATCTAGCGCTTTCCTGGATGCAAATTTCTTACAGCTCATTTATGCTTAATCATAATTTTCGAATAAACAAAAACAATATTACGTTTTTTATACCTAAATGAACCTATTTATAAAGCAGTCGACAATTTTAATTATGCAAAATCAACGACCACTATTGAGGTCAAACGGAGCGAATAGCTGGCAGATTTAAAAACGAAACAATGGGAAGGAAATGAAGACTGCCGTATATGTCCGGGCTAATAGTTTTGTAAAGGCCTGAATCGCTGAACGCAAAACGCAGCGGTTTGTGGAATTGCTGATGTAAAAAAGTGCTGTAGCGGCCAGCAATTTCGCTCTTTTAAATTAAATTCTGTTTTCCATGTGGCTATCAGACACAGGACACTTTGTATCCATAGCCTATAATTATTATTTTTATATTGGTAGTCTGCCAGAGACCATGACCGTCGTAACGTCGTTGAAATACTTTTCTGACCCAAATATAAATCAATCACGGTAATTCCCGTTATGGTTTTTTTTTATTTTTTTTTATTAGAAATTTGAGTGCGTTTGACCTCTGTCTAGCCTGATGGGAAGCTAAGATGAGGTCTAAGGTGTATCACGCAGACTCAAAAAATGCCTGTTCACTCTTGCCTTGAATATCCCTAAATTATATGTATGGGGAAACATCGACGCAGGGAGGGAATTCCACACCTTAGCGGTTCGCACAATGAAGGAGGAGGCGAATCGAGAGGTACGATGAGGAGGAATATCGACCACAAATGGGTGGAATCCCTGTCCACGTCGTGTTGTCCGATGGTGGAATGGTGCAGGGGGAATTAAATTATGTAATTCCTGCGCACACTCCCCGAAGTGCAACCTGTAGAAGACACACAGACTTGCTACCAGTCGGCGATGTTCGAGGCTGTGGAGCCGTCCTGCCGTAAGCAACTCATCACCAACGAGTCTTCTGGCACGTCTGTCGATAGCTTCCAGGGCTTCGAGCTGATAGCGGGCAGATCCATCCCATAGGTGGGAGCAATACTCCATACATGAGCGGACTTGAGCTGTGTAAAGGCTCAACAGTTGGTCAGGGGTAAAATACCGTTGGACCTTGGAGAGGATGCCCAGTTTTTTAGAAGCCGTCTTAGCCCTGGACTTAATATAGCTACCGAAGTTAAGATTTGATGAGAGATCGATACCGAGAAGTTCGAGATGACTGGTGACCGTAAGCGGAAAGCTTCGCTATAAGAGCGTCATGCCATACCCTGTCAAATGCCTTTGAAATATCAAGTGAGACAGCAAGTGCCTCACCGTATTTTTCAAGGGCTTCACCCCAAAGATGTGTAGCGTACACAAGAAGATCTCCAGTAGATCGGTTCTGGCGAAATCCGTATTGCCGGTCACTGAGGAGATCATTGTCCTCAAGGTACGCAAGTAAGCGCTTGTTAATACACGCTCCATTACCTTACACAGAATGGAGGTGATTGCAATTGGGCGATAGTTTGAAGGGTCGGCACGTCTACCCTATTAATATTATTAATAACATCATTATTTCAGCCGCATAATGTCCACTGCTGGACATAGGCCTCTCCCAAAATAATCGATTTAGAGCGGCCAGCATCCAGCGTTTTGAAGCGACCTTGGTCGGTTGATTGTTTGGTAATATCATACCCTGTAGGGTTACTCCAAAAGCGGTACGCAAGACGTACGAGTACGTTATTGCGTATCCGCGGTTCAGTGTCAAGCAACATTGAGCGTTAATATATTATGATAAAGTGTAATTTAGTTTAACATAGAAATAGGACGTCACTATCGTACGACTATCGTATTATTTTATGGAGTAACCCCCCTGTTTTTATTCATTAATCGTTTAAGAATGAAATCTATAAATTGTAGCAACACCATTTATCTGCGCTGTAGTTGATAGGTGACATAAGCATTGGAATAAATTTATTTATAAGGGAGTAATGCTGACAGCGAAATAAATAAATTAGTAAAGAATTTTATGTTAATAAAATAGGTCCTTCATACTACAAAAAGTATGAATATTAGGTCCTTACATATGAAATTGCCGATTTTCAATACTGGCAACTTTAAAATCAAATATCTTGCGTTTCATTAAGAATTCCAAATTCAAATTTATTTCTAAATAAAGCCAGAAAAATATTGTTTTAAAATTCGTATTTCATTTGTTTTAACATCATTTGTTTGAGTTTCTACATTGCTATAACAACAACTATGGACAAATTGAAAATTCGCGGTATTTACGAATAAGAGTTCCAGGACCAGGCACCGCTAACGAACGAACGGTGCGTTTTTGGTTTCAACGTTTCCGTTCTGGAAATTTAGATTTACACAATGAGCCTCGTGGACGACCTGATACTCAAGTGAATAACGAAGAATTGAAGGCGATAGTGGAAGCGGATCCATCTCAAACCACTTCTAAATTAGCAGCAGCCTTCGGCGTAAGTGACAAAACGATACTTATCCACTTGCGCCAAATCGGAAAAATTAAAAAACTCGAAAAGTGGGTACCGCACGAATTGATTGAAGCAAACCAACAAACACGCGTTGCTTGCTGCGTTTCTTTGCTAAATCGCCACAATAATGAGGGGATTTCGAACCGTATCGTGACTTGTGATGAGAAATGGATCCTGTACGACAATCGGAAGCGATCATCACAATGGCTTGACACTGGAGAACCGGCAAAACCTTGCCCTAAGCGAAAACTGACCAAAAAGAAGATTCTGGTTAGTGTTTGGTGGACCAGTGCTGGTGTTATCCACTACAGCTTCTTGAGATCAGGCCAGACGATTACTGCAGACTTGTTTTGCCAACAATTGCAAACAATGATGGAAAAGCTCGCCATTAAACAACCGAGACTGATGAATTGCTCTAGCCCACTGCTCCTTCAGGATAACGCTAGACCACACACTGCACATCAAACGATCGCCAAGTTAGAGGAGCTGCGACTGGAACCTCTGCGTCACCCACCATACTCTCCAGATCTTGCCCCAACCGATTACCACTTTTTTCAAAATTTGGATAACTTTTTACAAGGAAAAAATTTCAAATCTGATGAGGCAGTCAAAACCGCCTTCAAACAGTTCATAGACTCTCGCTCCCAGGATTTTTTTTCCAAAGGTATCAATGATCTGCCTATAAAATGGCGGAAGTGTATCGATAACAACGGCGCATACTTCGATTGATTAAATAATAATTTAATTAAAAAAAACTTGTTTCACTTTTTTGATACTGAACGGCAATTTCATATGTAAGGACCTAATATATATTTTAAAATTGATTTGCTGCAAAAGTTTATCGTACCTACCGATCTAGACCCGATTCAGATAATCCTCTAACAAGCAATCGGCGGACAAAGGAATAAATTCTGCAGTGAATATTCGAAAATCTGTTATTATCTGGGCTCTAGCGCTTTTTTGCGGAGACATTAAAGGGAAGCCATTCTCTGAAATGTAGATGTACAAGTACATAAGTAGGTAGAAATCATATTCAGAATCGACATTGGTAGTCTAATAATATTTTCATGCACTAAACTCATTGACATAGAATATTATAGACCAGCTATCTCAAACATTGGCCTCTGTACTATTTTTTAAATATATAGTGACACGAATTTTATCATACGTATTTAATTTTCAAACAATGAAATCTGGTTATTTACCGATGGAAAGTTATTTCTTTACACTGCCGTCTTACTTAAATAATTACTATGGCGCCCGAACTGATCAACATCGCTGCCGCACGGGCAATGGTGTGGAGAGCACACAGATGCTCCCAGCCGGAGTCCGATAGCGGTACGGAAACTATTGTTATCCAGCAATGTACCAATGTTGTAAGATGGAATAGCATGGAGCCAGTGGCTGGACTCCTTGGAAGAGACTGCGAGGACTCAAGCGCAGTCAATATCACTGATAAGATTTTGAGCCAGATTTTTAACAGTTTCCTGCACCAAGGGAGTATCCCAGAGTTTTTGAAGGTTTGATTCCACTGGGATATCATTTTCGGGGCAGAGAGCTGTCCAGGCATCTCTTGCCTCCGCTAACAGGTCAATGGCCAAAGCGCCATCTTTAAGTATTTTTTTACACAAGGCCGAGACGCTGTAAGCATAGGAAAGAAAAGCGGGAAGGGCAACACTGGAAATTTTGCGTATGCCTGTGCCGCCATCTTTAATTGGTAATGTCAGTTGGGTCCAAGCACAAGCATCTAAACGTAAATTTAGATTTTTTTCTAAGGCGGCATGAAGACTAATTTATTTATGAGTTCCAAATGTCTCCAGATTGGACTTGAGCGCAGGACGTAAGTGAATTTAGGAACGAAAAGACAGTATTTAAGGATGGTGTAAGCTACGTGCGAGTTTAGAATGTCCAATCTGGAGGTTGTAAAAATGAAGTTTTCTAATTTCTTTTCTAAAAGAGGTCCAATGCTGTCATCTAATAGAAGCGAACCGAGGAGATGTAAAGATTCCTTAGATATTAATTTAATGTCTGGGGATATACAACCTTTTGATTTTATCTCACAATATCTGTTTCGATCATGAAAAAGACATAAGCATCTTTTCCTAGTAATTTAAGAGCTTGCTCTTGTCGGTGGAGTTAAGTTGAGATGCTTCCATTCCTCTCTTCTCTCTGCCATATTTTTATTGTCCTGGACCTTACTCCTAACTTTTGTTTAATTTTTTGGACAAACTTTATCCTTTTCTTTGTCTCACTTTAATTTTTCCTTCTAATATTATCCTGAAGACGTTGTTATGTCTTAATAGATGTCCAATTATCTCCTGTCTTCTATTTTCAATAGTTTTTTAAATATTTCTTCTCTTCCCTACTCTTTCTAGTACCTCCTCATTGCTTACTCTATCCATTCAGCGTATTTTCTCCATTCTCTTCCAGCAAAACATATGCAAAACCATACTAATATTCCAGACTAGTTTTTCCACAATTTCTTTCCATTAAGTTCTTACTTAGTCTTACTGTTCTTATTGTCGTCTTTTGTTTGGCTGAACACGCCTTCCACATGCAACCTATTCGATGTTTATTACAAGGTTTCGCTGACCTAACCATCGATTTGAACGAAACCATCCCTTTCAACATAAACTTAAAAGTATAAACCGTACCTATGCTAAAAGATTAGACCACGGAATGTAACAAGTGATACTAGAGTTTTCACACACATCTAAGTTTCATAAATAAATAAATATATAAGGACATATTACACTGATTGAGCTAGCCCCAAAGTAAGTTTTTTTTAAACTTGGGTTATGGATACAAACTCAACGATACTATACATGAAACTCAACGATATTATAATAAATACTTAAACAGATAAACACCCAACAATAAATAAATATTCTGAATTATGCTTTTTTGCACACCATACTCATGCGTCGGTAAACGGATTTTAACGTAACTGAACTGTGCAAACGCAACAAATTCCTTTTGTCAGGTTTTTATGATGGTTCCCTATTACTTTTACTTTCCCATAATCAGCAACGCTGGGCAGACGGGTTGGTGATCGCAGTAGATGGTATAAAGTCATTGCACAGAGGACGCTGCTTCCTATTCAATGTTAGGTTCGTGTTACACTGAATCAGTAGCGACATGACGAACAGTTTATTAATAAGACATTAGAAACTTTATGTACAATGTTATAAGATACGTGGCGCGGCGGTGGCTCGCGCCGGCTCGAGTAGTCGCACCCCGTTCATTCTATCAAGCGTTTCTATACCTTATGACATTTTTTATAAAGTTTAATATGTCTAGTTATAAAACTGGTCGTCGCGTCTTTTGTTCCATCGTATAAACCTCTATATTTTAAACAAACCAATGAAAATATTATGCACTGCCAATAAAAACTAAACTTGTTAAAAGTATTATAAACAATAAACTCGCAATTAGTTCCTCTACAAAATGTAATACGTGTACGAATACAAAGGTTTATTTCCAGCAATGATGCAATATGTTAGATTAGCAAACAGTTTAAATTCATACTCAAAATAATTGATTCTCAAAATGGTCAATTTAAGATCTAAAGGTAGTATTAAAAATGTTATTTGTCCTAAATTTACCCTGCTTCTGGATCATTTGCTTACTTTAAATGGCTCAAAAGTATGGAGTGCAGTATTTTTTTTTATTTGCATGTCCTAAAGCTTCACTGTAGTAATGTTTTTTGGATCTATAACTCAAAAGTCAAAATTAAATATATAAATATATATAAGTAAAAAAAAAGTTGTGTGATGGTTCTGGTCACGAAGAAATATGTCCTAAAGTTTTTACGCAAATTTGACTCAAACTTGACAATTTATTTTAGTTTGTGCAAAATATTTTGCAACTTATACATTTTGCTACGTTTATCTATTTTCAACATAGAAACTACGCGATACAGAAACAATATAAATTCGATTGGATTCGGAAAGCACGCGTTTACCCGTTTGGCTAAAGAATTTCTAATTTACTCACCATCCACAGGGTTGAAAGCCATTACATATCAAACAGATAACAACAGATCATCTGGGGTCTTTTTTAGGGCTCCGTAGTAAACAAGGAACACTTATAGTAACGCCATGTCTGTCTGTCTGCGGTTTTAATTAGAAACTATTAGTAGATACTAGAAAGCTGTAATTTGGTATGGGTATGTATGTATATTAATCACGCCCATAAATTAGTAATATAAAAAGTTGAAAAAAAATTACATGCAAAGTGGGATTTTTTTTCCTTAACTAACCCATGGTGTCATTAAATAGATCTTTCAAAAGTATTGTGAGTTTGTTTACACCAGTTTTCGATTTAGGGATACGGTTGTGAAATATTTGGTTGCAAATATTTGTTAGAGCTAAGTGTCCCCTGTGCTAGCTAAACAGTTGTAAAAATTCACGGCAGTAGTATATATAACGAAGATAAAATGACTGAAACTATCAGAGCAAAGAAGAGTTTACAAATTAAAGAGTTATTGTCGACCAACTTATTAGATGATGCATGAACTCTAAGTCGTAATTCGCAACTACGGAACCCTACACTGCGCGTGGCCCGAAACGCACTTATTAATAAGATACAGATACACTATCACGTCTTTATCTCTGATGGGGTAGATAGAGCCTAGGGCCGTAAAAGCCTACCATCTTTACTGTATTTATTGTTTCCATTTGAATGCTTGCTCAGTTAAGTTATACCTAATAAATAAATTCTTTATTTTATGTTTCAATTTAAACAAAATGTATTCAAAAGTTCCGTAAACAGAGCAGCAAATCTTAGTTGCATCCTTTGCCTCGCAACTCTCAGCGCTATCCGAGATGAATATTTCGTTCAGCCACCACAAGTACCTTTCTCTTAAACTCAAAATGAAATGCAAATTAGAAAAGCGAAGTAAATCCAAAGGAGGGACGGACGACGTTACGGCCAGTTTATATTACAAAAAATATACACAAATAGGACCGGCTTCTGAGTATTTTGTTCATTACAGAGGATTTATGTGCCCCACCGAATGAAATTTCGAGATCCTACATCTGTTTTTCTTGAGAGTTTTCATAAAAACGCGACTCAATTTTGAGATTGAGATGGTGAGATGATGTTTGTAATTTGTTAGGCACGTCAAATTAAACTTATACCGTTAGTAGGTACTTAGTTTTATTTATTTATTTATTTTTATTTTTAAAATTTATTGTTTAACAATGAAATTGTCTTACAATTAGCGGACTTAACGCTAAAAGCGTTCTCTCCTAGTCAACCATAGGGATAAACAGATAATTCGTTGCGGCGCAAAATAAATAAAAAATTACATACTGATACCAAATAATACACATACATGCATATATACTCATAATAAAGATATATATACGCATACATATAAAATATATATATATATACATAATTAAATAAATACAAATACATACATACCTACAATGAATAATGATGTAGATAAGAAAATGAGACTAATTTAGAAGATGACAGTGTACTCTTCTCTTGAAGGAAAATTTTGTGGAAATTTCTTTGATGTCAACGGGCAAAGCATTCCAGAGTCGTGAAGCTTGAACAGTAAAAGAGTTTGCCATAAAATTTGTTTTTACTAATTGACCAAGCGAGTGAAGCGTCTCAGTTTCGAGGTTGGCCAAATGCTTTTGTTCGTCTGTCTGTTCTCGCCTATAGGTCGCATTTTTCAACCGATTTTAACAAAAAATAGCACTCAAGTCAAATAATGAACCTATATTTTTCGTTTATCAAAATAAAAAAAAATTACAAAGATACAGCAGCGCATGAATAACGTCACCGTCTAGTAAAAATCGTACAAGACCGCTACGTAATGCGAAATTTAAAGTGCTTCGTCATTATTTGCTTATCAGAGAAAAGAAAAAGTACTTATACAATATTTTTTGTTAATCTACCTGATGATCCAAAAATATTTGTAGTCCATAACTGTATTCTACTGTAACTTCAAATTACCTTTATAATAAAGTCGGGGCGGGTCGCTAGTAACTTAATTCCCGACATAATTGAGAGCGCGTCCCTCCAACTCGACGCGGGGACGAAACTTCCACGCACTGGGTGAACGAAGCGTTATGTAAATAAGCTGGAAGCTTCATGATTAACTCCGAACGGATCTTATCAAACGCCCTTGTTTCAGAGTTTCTCCGGAATTTGTTAGGTGCTTAATTTAATGGTTTTTCAAACCAAATTTCTTGGTTTTTGAGAGCTTATTTACTACCTTTTACAGTGCTGACAAGATAGAGTATTACTTAATTATATTGAGTGTGTTAGAAGCAAAAACTAGTAGTGCAGGATTTTTCGAGCTGAAAAAGGCATCTGATTTCTAGTAGCTCCATAGTTATTGAGCTACTAACAGACAGTCAGTTTTTATTTTTATTTTTATTTGTATATTTTGTTTAGGTTTTTAGGAGGATACAATTTATTTACGTCTATAGGCGTATAGTGTCCCACAATGTGTTAATGTACTTTATTGTGGTTTAAAGTACTTTATTCTCATAACAAATTTGCATTTAATTTAAAATGAGATACGACATTACATTACTTACTACTGTAAGTAACATTTACAAAAAGTCTTAAGGCGATTAACACACTGCCACGCATCACGCTGCATGTTGCGTTTTCTGGATGCATTTTCTGTATGTTGGACTGTGCGTGTTTTCTATACAAACGGAGATACTTACAAGCAACGTTAGAACACGCATTTACGCCCTACGCTGCGTAGTGCGGGGCAATGTGAGAATCGCCTTAGTCTTCAAAAAGTTTTAGTGTTAAGTCTGCTCTTTACATGTATTGTAATAAAGTTGAATAAATAAAAATAAAATTAGTGTGCAGGTTTCTTCTAGATGTTTTATTTACTGGAAGCAGGTGGTGGTAGTTGAAAATGTGTGGTCTTTCACAAGAGATCAACGACACTTCAGTTATAGTCGAACGTATATACTCGTTTGAATACATATACTCGTATATAAACACTCCAGTTATAGTCGAAGGTAGATACGAGAACTCGTATATGAATTGTCTAAGTAAACTCGGAGTATTTAGCTCGCTTTGCTTGCTCGTTTAATTAGTACGCACGCACGTAACGACTCCCTGAGCGGCCCAGTGGGACGCATTGGATTGGTGACCACAAATGGCATTAAAATAATAGAGCTTCTCCGTGCTTCAGAAGGCACGTTAAGCCGTTAGTCTCGGTGTCATTATTGTATGGCAATCGTCGTGCTGTACTTATCAGTTGCCTTTAGGCAGCAGAAAAATCTGACACCAGTTTTGGCCACTTACACAACGTAAAAAAAAGAAGAAAAACCGCATGAAATTGAATAGACGCCGACACCCCCCATAAATTAAAGTTAATAATACGAAGCACTGTTAACCCTTTGATTCCTTGAAGCCGAACAAATAAAGTTAATCGTGATATGCGTCACATAGTACCCTAGGTCAATTACCGTCGCATGCAGCTATGAGCGCACGATAAGAAATAACTCATTGACCTTTACAGACATGCTCTTTTACCCGACTACGACGAAACCAAAAGTAGGCTTATGTGTTTCGCTGATAAGTATGTATGTTCATCTGATCCCTCTATCTTCAATGATATCCATGATGCCTTGACAAATGAGGTATCGTTGAAAGCGTCTTGGCTCCCCGCTGTTTATAGGCTGTACTAGCTTTTGCCCGCGGCTTCGCTCGCGTTAAGAAGTATAGTTTTTGCGGCTTTACTTTTTACATCCTCCATCATCCCTTATTTTATCCCTATGGGGGTTGAATTTATCAAAATCCTATTTAAGCAAACGTCTTCATCATGCGTTGATAGATACACTATGTCAGTCAGTCACCTTTGAGTTATATATATATATAGATGACGTCACAGTATATTCAAAATGGCGTCCTCTTACAAAACTTACAAGAAGCAGCTAAGTTGCACTCTATGCTGCGGCTATATGAGTTGTTATGTATATTTGTAATAAAGTAGTAGTTTGCTCTTACAAAGTTAGCACTTTAAACTTTTTAGTTAATTGTTTTAGATAGTTGACTAGGAGAGAAAGCTTTTAGCGTTAAGTTGAAGATATAGGCAAATGGCCTTGAAGTGTGAAATAAATTGTAAACTCGTAAATATGGTGATAATTTCCATATTGCTCTTCGTCATTGCACTAGATAGCCATTTAAATTATTTTATGAACTGCCGTTGAAACTATTATTGGTCATCCGTCTAGCTTTAAAACTTACCGTGGCCACTTTTGGCGGAGGCAAGTTTTACAGCTAGACGGACTAATGTAAATACTTTCAAAAGTGGTTCATAAAATAATTTAAAGTGCCATCTAGTGCATGACGAAGAGTAATATGGAAATTATCTCCATATTTACAAGTTAACAATTTATTTCATATGAGGGCGCCACTTCAAGGCCATTTGCCTATACCTTCACCTTAAGTCCGCCAATTGTATCATTTTTTTAAATAAATAAATAAAAGCTTGTTTTAAAAAATATTTTCTTAAATATTTACCTACTTGTTTTTATAAATTTCAAAAAGCATCTGTTGTCAAGCAATCACCAATTGTGAAGCACGGAAAAGCTCGAGATATTGTATTATTTTTCTGGAACTACTTACATTGCCCTACAACTGAGCAAAGGTCATATGAATAGAATATTGTATTGACTCTCCTTGCATTACTTCTTCTTTATCTTAGCACGTACCCGTTTGCATCCTTAGCTACGCTGCTTCGGAGCCCGGATGCGCTTTTCTGCTTTTTCTCCTCCAAATATAATACGCATGTCAATGGTCACCCAAGAATGCCAAAGACCTTGCGAAATGGAGAAGAAATAGCTGGAACAGTTTAAATTATTTGGCTATAGTTTTAAGATCAGCCGCCTGCCTAACGCCCTGTTTGGGAATGCAGTTGTAGCGCGTTACAAAATGTTTGTACTTATTCCTTTAGTCGCCTCTTACGAGATCCACAGTAAGAGATGGAGAGGTCCTGTTCTAAGCCGGAAGCCACACGGCATATTTATACTCTCCTTGCATTTATCTTTTACTTAAGTACCGACTCACTCGCACTTGGTTTTTCATAAACCTTACACTAATCAATAACCATGTAATAACAGCTTTGCATGCTTGATGTGCTTAACAGAAATAGCTCCAGTTTATTTTGCATACGACACGTATTTAACTGTTTGAAAATTAAATACGTATGATAAAATTCACACCGCCCTATATTAAAACAATTATTACCCTTCTTTTTGGCTTTGCCATGGTTTGGTTAAAATAGAACAAACCTGTTGCCAATGCCTGTGCCAATGTTTGAGATAGCTGGTCTATATATTCTATGTCAATGGACGCAGCCTTTCTACTCGTAATAGGTCATTCTGAATATCCTTAGGAGCCCTTTGCTTAGTAGCATTTCTTTCTGCAGCTCAAATGATGAAAATAATTATTTAATACAAAAAGCTACAAAATAGCGCTTCGGAACAAATACTGCCGAAGAAACACCGTCACGGTAAAAGCAAGTCTCAGTTTATAACAAGAATTAAATACACACGTTGTATACCTATTAAAAAAAGACTGGATGGACTTTGAACTTGCAAAAGGTGAAATATACCATTCGCTTCGATTTCTTGGAAGCAGATGAAAAATTCTACAATTTTAACGTCACATTTTATTAGCTGTAAGGTCGTTAACCATTGCATGAACGAGTATGCGTGCACTTCGACTGATTTATGAAAAGTTCTTAGAAATATGTATGTGTATATTTCTAAGAACTTTTCATAAATCAGTCGTAGGTTATTGAAATTTTCAAAATATCTTTGAATACAAAGGCTAGAACAATGACTCCTGGGGGCAAATAAAAATCTATAAACACAGATGTTTGTTTGGGGTTCATCAAATGAACGTGGGGAACATCCACCCACAAACATTACGATGATACAAGATATAGTTTCAAAACCTAAGACCCGACTATGGGAAGATTCTAGCTGAAAAGTACGTTTATCCAGTTAATGCAAGAAATTGCTATGGGTTTGAAATTAAAGGGCTTGATCAAAATAAAATAAATCAAAGCATACAGCTGTAAACATAGTATGATTTCATTTATTTTATTTTTTAGTTTCTGACTTTATGGCCTATAGAGGGCGCTATATTCAATTTGGAGTAACGTTAAATTTATAAGCAGCGAACAGCAAAGACGCTTCTTACGATATCTCATTTGTCAAGGTATCATGGTATCATTGAACAGATGAAAATACATACATAGGGTAAAACCCGAATAGTCGTCCCGAGGTATAGTCGTCTTGATTGCAATTACTATAGTTTCGCGAATGAAACACAGTTTATTTTATTTATCTATCAAGAGACTGCTACTACAACTATGTTGACTGTGTTGCAAGTCTCTGTGCGATTGCATATGGGACGGCTAGGTGCAATCAAAGTTTTTGCGGGATAAATGTCCTCTCTCTCGACAGGGCATCTCCTAATCGTTATTATCCCCTGTATGAGATAGTTGTCCCAAAATTTAAAGGTTCGCAAAAGTCGCCAATACTCTGGAAATATCAAAAATAAATAAAATAAACCGGCCAAGTGCGAGTTAAACTCGCGTGGAGAGGTTTCCGTCCAATTGACTGAATTCTTATAGGTTTTCCTGTAATCTACAAGCAATGAACTATATTTTGTATTTTTTTCCAAATTTTAGGCTCAGTACTTTCGGAGATCAGGGGGGGAATGGTCAATTTTTGTCTTCTTTCTTGAATAATTTTTTTTTTTTTATTTCACAATAAAAAAATATATATTTGAGATCCTTATAACAAGCCCTTTCATTTGATATATAACATAGTAAGTATTGCAATTTTATTTTTCCTAATTTTTCCTCCGAATATGACCCTTATTTTAAAATAACTTTTATTTACTTTACACATATGTGTTTGGGTCATAGGATTACACCATCCTACCAAATTTCACCGGATTCGGTCCAGTAGATTCGGAAAAAATTGGCTGTGACAGACGGACAGACAGACAGACGCACGAGTGATCCTATGAGGGTTCCGTTTTTCATTTTTTTGTACGGAACCCTAAAAAGCAGCGAAACATATAACCCTCCTTTTGGCTTTACCGTAGTCGGGTAAAAAAATAGAATCAAAATAGTAATGGGTCGATTTATATACCTAATAATATTCAATATTTGAACGAGAAAACCACGCGAGCATCTAAAAGTGCGCGTAAAACAATTACATACGCTCGAATAAAATAACTTACCTTCGGCAGCTGGATAAAACCAACTTTCCCCTATTATCTTTATAGCATACCTACCAGCATTGTTCATTTTCATTTTGTAGGTTGTTCAAACACATGCCGGCGACGTTTGCTAATGTCCGGCACATTTGTAGCGGCTGGCCGCAGACATCGGTAAATTACTTCATTGCATACAATATGGACTGTTTTGCTTTGAATTTAGTGCAAGAGATCGTCTAAATCTGCTTGAATATTGTATTAAGTGTATTTCGCTACTCTATTCGAATGTGCAGTATATTTTGTCGAGTTATGCCTGTATGTACTTAAGTCGTGTATAGGTCGCGTCATATAAAAAGAACGCTGGAAGAAAGTAGAGGGGTATGTTTGCGTATGGATACACTCGCGCACGAAGGTACTAGGCCTTAAATATATAGTACTAAAATATATTAGGTATAATATTTATTAAATAGATCGATAAATAGCCTCATGCGCAGCTTGACAGCCAGCGTTCTTTTTACGTGACGCGACCTGTACGTATAGATTGTCTAATTTAGAATTGCACGACCCACTCCTCGATCTACACTCACTAGCAAAATAGGTGTATAGGTATTCTAAATACATATTTTTTAGGGTTCCGTAGTAAACAAGGAACTCTTATAGTTTTGCCTTGTCTTTCTGTCTGTCCACGATTATACTCAGAAAATATCAACACTAGATAGCTGTAAGTGGGCATGAGTATGTATATTAATCACGTCGAGAAAGGGTTGCTCCCATAACTTTTTCTTTAACTAACGATTGTGAGTTTGTAAATACCATTTTAAGATTTAGTGATCCGTTTGTGTTGGTTTTAAAATTGCAAATTTTGGTTAGAGTAAAGTTTCCCCTCCTCTGTCAGCTAAACGGTTGTATATGGACACGTGAAAAAACTTAAAGCCGTAGTATACATATGTAAAGAAGTTAAAAGGAGAGCTATCGGAGCTAAGTAGTGTTTACAAAATAAAGAGTTATGAGAATAGTCGAAAAACTTATTAAACGTTTGATTTTATCTATAGGCGTTAAAATGTGAGGCGTGAATAGAGCTCAAGCCTCATTCGCAACTATGAAACCCTACACTGCGCGTGGCCCGACACGCACTTAGCCTTGTATAGTGTTTGGTCATTCATTGCCTGCTTGTAAAAATGTCGAGTATATAGATTATGAATTACACGAAGGCACGACACGACAGAGCAAAGGTGCCATCCCATTTATGGCGCTCGCATCTCTCCTTACAAGGACAGAATCTGGATTGATCGCACGATTAGTTGATAGATTAGAGCGTGGACGAGTCCAATCCACAGTCTCGATTTCCACACGCACTCAAAATATGTAACAATGAGTTTTTACTTTCACAAATTAAAATATTCATAAGTTTTTTTTTTATTAATGGCTTTACGCTACTGCGTATTTAGCCAGGAACAAGTTAATAAAACGTAAGAAATTCTTTTTTCCTAACAAATTACAATCAAAGGTTAGTGTAGGCCTTTGATTGCTTTAAGGGAGCTTCTGGCGACAAATCTATACGAGTCCACTGGTTTTCATAGCCGATTGAGTGGTGGACGACGCCCGAAGACGCCCACACAGTCCGGGAAACAAATATCACTACAGCCGTACTATAACTGTCCACTTTAACTATTTCACATATTGTTCAAGAGTATGAACATTTATTACACCAAACAACACCAATTTCATATTATAAAGTCCACTAAAATCAATTTTCAAAATAATTCAAAGAAAACTCCAACCGAACCCCTTGACTTCCCGCCAAAAACTCTATTCATAAGTAATGGAGGGGAGTTAATTTTGAGCTAGACAAACTACTTAAGATGTTACTGGCATGTAAGAAAAGAAGTGGTGACAGTTCGAATTTCATTTCAAATTCAAATTTTTATCACTTCATTTACTACACGTCGAAAGATTTAATGATGTTTTATTGTATTTTTATTAAGAAGAATATAATATACTAACCTAGTTTTATTTTGACCAAGTTTTTTTTTTGTCCGATTCTCTAAGGTCATATTAAACTGACTTATGTCTAGGTCAAAAATAAGATTTTCTACGTGATTAATTATGCTGACACTTTTTTAGGCACGTTGCTTTTGGCAAAAGAACTCCCTTGCCTTTCATGTAAACACTATCTAGTTTCTGGTTATTTTAATTTAAATATTGTTTTATTGTATTAATGATACCTATGAATAAAAAGTTCAAGAACGAATTTGCCTAGGGAATAAATATCAACATGTTAAAAAGAGTCAGTCACTATTATGGTGTTTTAAAAAAAAAAAAGAATGTTGAAGGGCATGATATTGAACAGCTTATCCAAAATGACACAATTTTATCCTATGATTGGTATCTGCCATCAAGTGATGAAGTTAAAAAACTAAAAGTCACTAACCACACTTTTACGTATTAAAATACGGAACCATAAAAAGTAATCAAATACCACATTCATAGCAAAAACCATTATTTGTAAACAATAAACGTTACATAATGACAGTCTCAACATTATAATATAAACGCAATCAGCAGAATTCGGGTCAAAACGCTTGAGCGTGGAAGTGTCTGTGTCTGACAGATATTAAACTGGCATTCGCCGGTCGCGATATATATTGTTATCGTGAATGTTCGCGTAAGTTGTGTTTGTTGAAAATACATCTGTCCACTGATGGACCAAAGGCCTCTACAAAAAGAAATAAAAAAAACTCTCCAAAAGGAGAAGCTGTTAGTGATCGCCAAGCTTGTCAAGAGGGTTGGTTAATATAGTAGATGGTATGACATCATTGCTCCGAGAATCTTTCTGCCCGTTTTCTGTTACCTATTGAACTCCGGTTACCTTGATCGCTTTTTGCAACACCTGTGGGAGAGGATTGGGGCGATGAACAATTGGGTAGATAACTAGGTTAAAAATTTATTTATTTGGTAGTTTTAAGGCGAAGATATAGGCAAATAACCTTGAAGTGTGAAATAAATTGTTAACTCGTAAATATGGTGATAATTTCCATATTGCTCTACGTCATGCACTAGATAGCCCTTTAAATTATTTTATGAACTGCCGTTAAAACTATTATTGGTGATCCGTCTAGCTTTAAAACTTGCCGTGGCCACTTATGGCGGAGGCAAGTTTTAAAGCTAGACGGACTTATGTAAATACTTTCAACGGTGGTTTATAAAATAATTTAAAGGGCTATCTAGTGCATGACGAAGAGCAATATGGAAATTATCTCCATATTTACGAGTTAACAATTTATTTCAAATGAGGGCGCCACTTCAAGGTCATTTGCCTATATCTTCACCTTAAGAGAATACAACGTGAAAAATAGTATCACTTGTCATTGATCATATTCATTTTCAACATGATTTTAGATTTATTAATGCAGAAAAACTGATATATTTGACTCGAAAAAAATATGACGTTACGGTTCTGATTTTAAACAAATCCCATAGAAAATGTTTGTTCTAACGTTTAGATAAGTGTCTGATTTGACTTGTTGGTATCTAGCGAATTGTATTCTACTGATGGGTTCAATGAGAATACATTTTGATGTCCTCCTTGACGTGCGCTTCAACGTCGAACTTTCTTTACTTTCAACTTTGTAGGTGTGAGCGTATGTGGCTCGCCAAGTCAAATTGAATCTTGAAGTTCTAATAAGCTCTCTCTCTTTCTCATCTCAGCGTATTCGCTGTTGCATCCTTCAGCTGTAATGCTGCGAAGCCGGGGTTCTGCTTTCCTGCTTTTTCTTCTCCACTTCGCACGGTCTTGAGCATCCTTGGATGTAAGACCATTGGCACGGATATCATCCTTGACGACGTCAAGCAAGCATTTCTTGGGCCCCGGCGAAGTTGGCTTAACCTTAAGGGCCGTAAGGCCCTAATAAATTAAAAATACTTCAATGACATGTTTTGTCTGCATTGATAAATCGATGTAAATCTGCATGGCCGCAATTACTAAATATTTTTTTTCAAATATTGATTCTTTTGATATACCTTAGAACACTTTTGCATGACGCCTTTAGACCAACATAGACAAGATTTGACAGCCTAAAAGAATAACAAAAATATTCATAAATAACTGTATTGTACACCTATAGTATTTGCTGTATGATATTGTGTTGTGGTTATTGTGTTGTGGCTAGTGGATGCGAATTTAATATCTGTCAGGCACAATGCCGGGGAGCGCGCGGTACGCACAAACGCTTCGACCCCATTTTGTGTGACTGCGCTCAAATTACATTGATAATATGGACATGTAAATTTTAACACAGAATTTACATTGGGTTATGTCAATTCTTTAACACAGAATTGCAAAGTAAATAACTGAATTTATTTTTATAATAGTACAGTGTAGTTTATTTATAATCTAATACAAAATATTCATCCGCAATATGCTTCGTTAATGAGTCACAGAAAAGAATCCACAACATGCTACGTCAAAAAAGTAAACAAAAGAATATCCGCAACATGCTTCGTCAAAATTCTTAATCTAAAAGATCGTTTCGCATATTTCCTGGCCCAAAGGTTACCATAACGCTTGCTGCATTTTCACGCTGAATAGCTATGGAAAGTCTTTGAGCCAGAAAAGATACAGAACGGTAGTTGTAAGTATCGCACAGATTCGTCGGCCAAATTCTCTGATAAAAGCCCTTGCCTCCTTTCCCCACACACACAGAATTTACATTAGGTAATATAAATTCTGTGTTAAAATTTACGCAAAGGTACGTACAAACGCTTTGACCCCATTTTGTGTGACTATAATGATTACGGACATGTGAATTTTAATACAGAATTATTTACCCATATTCATGTAGTTTGAGCGTAGTCACACAAAATCGGGTCGAAGCGTTTGTGCGTACCTCTGTGTATTTTTTACCTAAGTAATTAATTAAAAGAGTTTACATTACCTAATGTTAATTCTGTGTTAAAGTTTAGTTTGAAATTAGATACTTAGTTAAATATATTTTGTCTTTTTAATCTCACTTAAATTTTGTGCAGTTTGTTACTGCTGCTTCTGCATTCGTCTTTAGGAAACGGAACTACTCCAGATCTTCGATTATCCTAGTTTTTATAGTTTTCCCTTTATGTGGCCATTAAACCCTAACTCTGTACCAAATTTCAGCTCTCTGAGTTTATGGGAAGTACTAGTTCTATTTTGATGATCATGAGTGAGTGAGTGAGTGTCATAAATGCGAAACTTTGCTTTCGCTTAATTTCGGAACTAAATGACCTACAGACTTGAAATTTTGGATTTTAAGTATGTGATTATAGCTTACTAGATAACGAAAATTTCTGCGTTCTGGTCTTATCCAGAGGTTCTCAAATAGGTCATATAGGAAATAGTTCCAGTAAATGATGGTACGGCAGTATTGCTTCGCGCTCGACTTGGCGGGGGCACTACCGTGCCCCCAGATAGGTATGTGTATTGAAGAAGAATAATAATCAAACCAGCTATCTCAAACATTGGCCCCTGTAGGTACTATTTTTGAATATATGACGACGTGAATTTTATCATACGTAATTCATTTTCAAATAATGAAATCTGGTTACGGACCGATAGAAAGTTATTTCTTGACACTGCCTGTTCCTTGAATTATTCTTACAGTATTTGAACACACACCAGGCCATTTTTAATTATGTTTACTATATTTTCTTATGTTTTTCGCTTACAAACTGTCAAAAGTACTAGGCGCATGAGAGCTAGTAAGGGACTAAGTTTATGGAGATCTTCTCTTGTACTTGTACATAATAGCTCTTTGAGTATGTGACGGTAACTTCCATTTTTGACATTGGCTTGTTAAAATATAAAAGATGAAGCAAAAAAGATCTTTTAAATGAACTACTAACATCTACAACCCCGAAATATCTCTGTTGTCTACACCAGCGACGCGAACTAAGTGAGCTTCATTGTTTAAAAACATTTCGAGGAACCGCAGTTGTAATGATAGCTCTTTGTGGTTGATGCTTTATAGATACTTAAAAGTTTTCAAATTCATGACCTTATTACAAACTTTTCCTTTGTTATGAATTCTTAGGAGTGACTGAGTAGTCCATATTTTAATGTCATTGACAGACATTTTCAATTTACTGCTCTAGGTTAATTTTTCACCAACAATTTTTAATGATTTTCTGTTAAAGTGGTTTGAAGTATTACGGATTCAACTAACCTAACCTAAGAACCTAAAAAAGTAGTATTATAGTCTATAGACACCCTAGTAGACTAAAATGTTCTAGATATTGCATAGTTATTCGCTCATTTTCGTGCATTTTAGTGCATTTAGCTAGTAAACAGATATTTTTTTCTCATTCCTGTTTTGTATACGCTTGCACTACATTTATCGCCGTCTCTTATACGTCCCAGAGGTATTTTCTGGTAGACAGCGCTTAGCGTTAAGATTATACCTATTGTACATTAATTTTATAGTGCAATAAATTAAATAAATAAAAAAAAAATACAACAGTTAGCTAGGTTAGTTAACTTTGGCCGTGACTATATTGACGATGAGCGACGATTTATTTGTTTATTTATTAAATATTTATTGTACCACAACAATAATTGTCAACAATTGGCGGACTTAACGCTAAAAGCGTTCTTTCCCAGTCAATCATAGGGATAAACCAATATTCTGTTGCGGCGCAAAATTATATAAATATTAGTATTACAATAAATTATTAATATATACGATATAACATAATAATATACCTGATACATACATACTTACAAATACATACATAACATACCTACAATATACATACATATAATATATATTGAATTATGATGGTAAAAAATGTGCTGTGTTTTGATAGCTTGGCGCTAGACATTTTAAAATAATTTAAAAATTATCTACGTACCTTCACAAACATGGAAGATCGTGATCAAATTTGATCCACCCCAGGAATAGACAATATGCATGTGATTCAGAAACGAACAAAAAAAATGATGTGTATACTTCATTGCTAAAGAAAAATACCCATATATATATCTTTTCAATTTAACGTGTTTCCATTGAGAAATTAATTATTTAAAAGCTGTATTTTTAAAATTCCCTTGCAAATTTCCGAAACGCCACGTGACGTCATGAAACACTGTCAAACTTAATTTTCTAAATAGTCTGTGCTGTCAATCACAAATTAAAAAGAAGAAGACTATCTGTCACTGTCAATAAGTCATTTGTAATTTGCAGTGTTACCAGATTGGGTATTTTTTTCGCAATTCTGGGTAAAAATGGGAAATTTTAGAGAAAAAAAATAAATCTTTTGGAGAATTTTGGGTATTTTTTTTCTTAAATAATATAAATTTGTTTAATTAATTACGGTAGGTAGTACATTATCTTATAGCTTATAGTAGCAGGCAGCTAGTCTACTACCTATTAAATTATAAATAATTGAAGTAGGTACTTACAATACTACTGTGTAGTTTTGCAAAGGATGACACTACTCATTTTGCTCACAATATGTATTTTTTGTTCACAATAGGTATGTACAGTTGCAGTTGAATGGTATAATCAGCTAATTTACTAAACCTCTAGCTATTTGGCATTACAGCTCGGTTTTGTAAAACAGCGAACCCTAATACGCGGAATCAATCTGTCTGTCGGATCTGTCAAATATCTGCCAAAGACAAAGGACGTATAAATTGTGCTCTCAGTGTTATTTAAACTACAAAAGTAAAATTAGTGATCTAATTAAAAATAGGACATACAAACATAACCTCGAAACTCGCCGGCAAGGTACGATCACACTTTCACTCACTTTAATATTGCATTTCGGTGGGAAATTGGACACAAAACATTGAAGGGGGCTGTTAACCGAAATTTTTTGAATATTCTTCATTTGATTTTAAGAGATATTGACCAATTAGATTGTTTTTATTGGAGAAGACAATCACAATCGGACAATTAGTGCAGACAATAATATTTATTTTGACAATTACCATATGACATCAGTTGACATTGACATAATTTGATATCCATAGACAATAACGTTTACATGCAAATAATAAAGTAGGCAAGAGTAATCAAGATTATACTGCCTTATCAGAAATTGGAACATTAGTACAATATGAATAAATCTAAAGATACAAATACACAAACTGGACACAAAAAAAAATTGGAGTGTGCTAAATGTTTTACAAAGATAGAAAATAAACGGTATTTGGATTGTTCAATTTGCCAAAATATTTTACACGTAGATTGCACAAATGTTGCATTTGGGAGGTTTCGTATTATGACCATAGAAAATAAAAGAAACTGGAAATGCGCTGGATGTGTAAGTAAGGCAAAGCAAAGCAAACCTTCAAGTCCTGCAACTGCAACATTATCATCCACGCCCACAAATAAATCATCAGCAATGATGCATGAAAATGTTACTTTGCGGAACAATAAGTACACACCCAACTTGGAAACATCAAACTCTTTTGATTCGTTGTCTGATGAAACTGAAGAGCGGGGAGGACACACCCAAGATGTCTCCAATATATTAAACAGAAGCTGCCCAGATATACCAATTATGTACATGGATAAAATGGAAGAATTAGAGACAGAAAATAAATTATTAAAAGAAAAGTTATTAATAGCTGACAACGAAATAAGTAATATTCTTTCTGAAAATTCTTCATTGACAACTAAAATTAAAGATTATGAATTAAAATTAAAAAAGCTGACACATATTTGCACTAATTCTAGCAATAAAAAAAATAAGTCATTAATAAAAGAAAAAGGACAAATTTTGAATCAAACCATTTTAGACTTATCACAGGACATTTCACTTCAAATGCAACAGTCAAGGAAAACTACACCTATAGAAAATAAAGAGGAAGGCACTAGTCTAGAGTCGGAAAAATATAAACAGTTAACCTTACCTACGAAACCAAATATACAAGACTCAAGAAGAAAAATACACATATTTGGTGGAAAAGAGATAAGAGGACTAGCCGAAAACGTGAAAAAAACAAGACTTGGAACATGGAATGATAAGTATGACGTCAGTGCTTTTATCAAACCCTATGCCACATCAGAACAAATCATTAGTAGTTGTTATGGTGCTCAATTGTCTAGTAATGATCTTATTGTATTATCTATAGGTACGCAGGATAAAAATCCTTATAAGATTATGTCACAAATATGTAACCTCTTAAATACTTTGAAAAATATTAAAATTATAGTATTAAGTGTACCATATAACAGTTATCTAAATGTTGACAAATTAAATTATGAATTAAATATGATAGTAAGTAGTTATCCTAATTGTAAATTCTTAAATATTGACAGTAAGTATATAATTAATGAACTGATTGAAAATGTATCTAGGAAATTGAATATTGAAATAGACTATACAGAATATGAAAATAAATATATTAAGAATGTATACAAGTTACATAAGGAAAATTGTTTGGCACAAAGTAGCAATTCTATGACAAAACATAACCTCAACTACAATAGAAAGATCACGGATTATTTTCCTATTAAAAAGAAATGTTTTCTTGACAGGCAAACTATTAAAAAAAGGACTATTTTGGATTACTTTTTGCCAGTTACGGATATGAACATGCCATTGGATGCAAAAGATAAAAGGAAAGATGTTGCGAATGGTGTACAGTTTTTTCGCGGAAAATAAATTAGTAGTGTTGCATCAAAATGTTGCGGGGATCCTGTCTAAACAAGATCTATTTACAGTCGCTCTAATGGAACTATCGGAAACCTATAAAGATATAGATTTAATCTGCCTCTCAGAAACTTTTATCTTAAATGGAAATGAATCAAACTTAAAAATTCCTGAGTTCTTTCTTGCAGATTCATTTTCTAGAAAGACTAAAAAACGTGGTGGCGTTTGTATATTATGTAGGGACAACATAGAGTATAAAAAGATAGATTATTTAAAAGATATATCTATTGAAAAGTATTTCGAATGTTGTGGTATAGAATTGACGGCACATGACTATATACTCATTTGTCTGTATAGAATACCATTTAATAATAAAGATAAATTGACGGATCCTTATCTATTTTTGGATAGATTTGACAAATTACTATTTAAATTAAGGACAAAATACAAGAAAAAAATTATTATTACTGGCGATTTCAACATCGATACACTAAAAAATAATGATATTCGAGATGCTTTTTTAGCTTTGCTGCAAAACTATAACTACACTTCTCACATAACTGAACCAACAAGACAAAAAGCTTGCCTAGACCTAATTGTAAGTAATATTACTAATACAACTGCCCAAGTACATAAATTAGGCCTATCTGATCACGAAACGGCTCAAACCTTGGAATTCCCAATAAACAAAAAAGAAAATAAAATAAAATATTATTTTATATATAAACGAGATTTTAGTAAAGAAAACATTAGAAAATTCAATGAATATCTTGCAAACCTATCATGGTCGGAAGTTTATGGTGAAACCGATGCAAACAAGGCATTCAACAATTTCTATGAGCTCATAATCCTATTCTACAACTTATGTTTTCCAACTAAGAGAATAAAAGTGAGTACTAATCAAAAAAGTAAAAAATGGGTGACAAAAGGCATTAGTAGGTCATGTAGGACTAAACGATCACTGAGATTTACGTATTATAAAAAAAAGGATATAAATAGTAAAATAAAATACAGAAATTATTCAGCGATTCTCAAAAGATGTATGAATTACTCACAAAAAATTAAAAATATGAAATATTTACATAATTCTACTAATATAAATAAAGCAGCCTGGAATCTAATAAAAAATAATAATGTCATTAAAAATAAATTTATAAATAAAATTGTACGACATGGTGAGGTAATTACTAATCCTACTGACTTAGCAAATGCTTTCAATGACTTTTTTACAGACATACAGACAAAAAATAATATTGCAGAGACCACCACGAATTTGTGCAAACCAGTAAATGAAACTTTATTCTTATTTCCCACGGACAGTGATGAAATCGGTAAAATAATAACAGGGCTCAATAATACAAATTCTGTAGGTAGTGATAATTTATCTACATACGTAATAAAGAAATCTAAACATATTTTGGCACCTGTGTTGAGTTTTCTTATAAATTTGTCTTTTGAACAAGGACAATTTCCAGAAAATCTGAAGAAAACTGTCATAAAACCACTTCCTAAAGATAATAATGCAAACTGTTTGGAAAATTATAGACCGATAGCTTTGGTGTCTATCATATCAAAAAATTTTGAAAAAGCTATGTATTTTAGGCTTATTACATTTATAACTAAGTACAATATATTAAACATAAATCAGAATGGATTTCAGAAAGGTAAATCAACTGTATTAGCCATGTTCAAATTGGTAAATGAGGTGCTAAGTCATGTAGACAATAGTACTGAAGTTATGGCGTTGTTTATTGATATGACAAAAGCTTTTAATTATGTTTTACATAAAATATTGCTTGCTAAATGTGATAGGTATGGAATTCGGGGGAAGGCTAATAGCTGGATTAAATCCTTCCTTGAAAATAGGAAGCAGCAAGTAGTAGTGACTAATCTGGATAAGAATCAAAATGAGACTTCATTTATGTCTGGTGAGAAATTAAATAATATTGGCGTGCCTCAAGGAAGTATACTAGGTCCTTTATTGTTTTTACTATACATTAATGATCTTCCAAAAGCTACTGAACACTTCTGCACGTTATTTGCCGACGATCTTTCTGTAGTGATACCTAATTTATCAAATTCAATTGACGCATATAATACGGACATAAATAAAACGTTAAATGACATAATAAATTGGCTTGACAAAAATAATTTACAAATAAACACTAAAAAGACCAAATACGTACAATTTCATAATCAAAGGAATAATAAAAATGCAGATTTAACAATAACACATAATGGACAGACTATTGATGAATGTAATGATGTACAATTTCTGGGAGTTACTTTGGACAAAAACTTAACATGGAAATCTCATATCGATCAAGTATGTAGTAAATTAAATAAATTTTCTTTTGTTTTGTGGAGACTGGTCAATATAACAGAGCTTAAAACAGCCTTGTTGGCGTATCATGGGTACGTAGCGTCTGTATTACGATATGGAATTGTAGTATGGGGAAATTCGACAGAATTGGACAGAGCGTTTATGGCACAGAAAAACTGTGTAAGGTCTTTATGTAAGTTGCCTCAGAGAACTAGCTGTAGACCGCATTTCATAAAACTTAAATTGTTGACACTACCATCCATCTACATTTATGAAATGTGTCACTTTGTAAAGGTACACTCATATTTATTTCAAAGAAATTGTGAGGTAATTTCTAATTATCGTGGCAGATACCCCAACAGGCTTGTGTTATCTAATGTATCAACAGCTTTATGTGACCAAAATAGCTGTCGGATGGCTGTTCGTATCTACAACAGGCTGCCGGAAGATATCAAAGTATTGCCGTTGCCAGTCTTTAAGAACAGGCTGCGTAGTTTCCTGCTGGAGAAGGGTTTCTACTCGATACAGGAATATCTTTGGTCATAGAATTGTTACTTATAAAATACTTATTACTAATTAAATTTTTTAAACGTTAGTAATAACAAATTAGACCAAATACTAATATAATTATAGAATAGAAAGATATGAATACAATAAATAATTAAATTAATGATAACTTAATTGACATTTGCATGCCTAGACAGGTTAGAAGTGTGATCTAAAAATTGTAATTAACAACTATTGTAACCACTTTTACAGCAAATAAATATATTATTATTATTTATTATTATTAATGATTCCTTACATTTGCATATTTGGGCATATGAAAATATATTTTGTCAGGTGCAGTTACGATGTTATTTTTGCACATAGGAACCATACAATATTTATAATAAGATTTTGTGCGCCCTTCCATTTGTAATGAATTGATATTAAAATCTTTAATCACTCACTTATAATCACAAATTAGATAGTATTACTTATAAAATAAAACTGTGAATCCAAAACTTCGTTGTTTTGTTGATAATATTTTGAATTTGTAATTTGCACTTGACTGACACTGACATATAAGTGTTTCTATGACATTGACAATGCACGGTGACGTCACAGAAAAAAGCGCAAAATGGCAGCGTTTAAAGTCGTCCAAAAATAATAGTAATTTTAATTATTTTTTTAAGCTTATTTAATAATATTCTGTAAGTGTTATATTTTTTTCCGGTTATATAATAACTTATAGAATCGTTTAAAAAAATAAAAAAATAACATGAATATACCCTATTGTTTAAATGCGTAAGTCGGTCGAATCTATAATAGGCATGACGTCAGGAAGAATATTTTTGGCAGGTGTACTTTCTTATACAGACGTTTAACAGATTTTCGTTATTTAGAAAATTTTAGATTAAAGATTATCATGTCATAGAATAATCAATATGTAGGTTACTCAGTATAAAGAATTTTTAATAATATATTTTCGTTGCACAGAAAATCAATAATTAGAATGTTTGTTATGAATAATATGAAATCATAGAATTTTATTACAAATAACATTTACTTTTGCGATGTTTCTAATATCAGAATATCAAATTAAATATTATTATTTTTAATAAGTTTAGTTAATATAATATTTATAACCTATAAGTTTGCCCTATTCTAGTAAAATGGATAAAACTTTCCCAGTTGGTCACAGTTCTAACCTAACCTAACCTATAAGTTTGCCCTATTCTAGTAAAATGGATAAAACTTGCCCAGCAAGTCGCAGTTCTAACCTAACCTAACCTATAAGTTTGCCCTAACCTATATTGTGGTAGCCATTTATAATGTATTCTAACTTATTATATGGTATTTAATTTGATTGAACAATGTTTTCACTTAATACTTCGTTAAATAATAATTTTCTGTAAAATGAAATTCCATGAAAGATTATACCGAACAAACAATATTCTTTAAAGAAATATTCTACTGTTTGATTAGTTTGTTAAATGAAAATATGAGATTCTAAAATTCATTGAACTGTGTTTCTATAAATTGTGTTTCATTCAAATAAATAGGTTTTGAAACAATAATATTTGAAATAAAAATATAAGAATTAAATATTCTATGAAAAATTTTCTGTGAATCGAAATTCTTTGAAATTTCAGTCTGTGAAACAAGGGGCACCCTATTTTTGGGCCATCGGTTAGATTATTAAAAAATTATATATATTATCTTTGGTAAACAAAAATTTACGAAGATACAGCGTATTTAAATTTTGCATGACCTCATGGCTAAGTGCGATTTATTTACATAGCAGTGACGTCACAAGCCCCCACTCTGGATCTTAGATGCTTTGTATCTTTGTGAATTTTTACTTTTTTGATAAGCTGATAAATATGGATAATCTACAAGACGGGCTAATTAGAATAATACTTTGTTGACCCTGTCGTCGCCCATATTATTGATACGGCAAGTGACCGCGACGGTTTACTCAATCGTAAAAAGTTTTAACTTAAAGTCAGAAGGTGGATTTTGTTATTCATAAGTATTTCGCCAGAAAGTGAGAAAATGTGAATTCCCCGCGTTGGTTTTCTCAGTGAGAATCATGTTTTAACCTCATTTCTTGGGTGAGATTACCCTGTCCACTGTTTATTCTTTATTTCACTTTATCCCATTTTCGAATCTCTCTTCATTTTGACTCATTCCACTCCCATCTCTTATCCTGATCAGATATACAGAACTACCTTTCTATTTATTATAATATCTGCTAAATATATTATTTAAAAGTCATATACAAAGTGGAAGGGACATACCCGTAATAAATCGAACCGAAAAAATTACAGTTAAAAAATAAAAAATAAATTCGACATTCAAATACAAATCGCCCGGGCGGCCGCACACTTTAGTATGGAAATGGCGAATTTTTTTTTTGTTTTTTGGCTGTTATTTTAATTTCATTATACTATAATGATGTAGTATAGCCCGTGGTTCGATTTATTACGGGTATGTCCCTTCCACGTTGTATAACTATACCAGTTCTATAAATTCTCAGTACTGTCAGTGACAATTATTTTTCGTAATTCTTATAATTCAATTTAATTATGACATATCAAACAATGTAATCTCAGTCTCAGTTTTAAGTATGGTAGTTGACGTCTTTGGAGAAAATGCAGTGCTGTTTGTTGCCGCTTCTTTTGCACTTGCGCCTAAGAAGCGGCAGAAACTTAGCTGTAAGTAACGATTTGACGTCAACATTTGTGCAAAACAAAACAAAGTGACTATTATTAAGAGATATTATAAATATCCTATGATGATAAAGATATTTTTTGCATTCGAATTTAGAAAGTACCTATAATAAATGTTAAATATCTGTGTTGTTGAGTCTCTGTTCTTCACTTCCACCTTTATCTTCTATGTGGGAACTCCCCTGACTGCGCCGGGACAGGTCGAGGTCCCACATTGGTGCCTAACGTGGGTCCTACAGCATAAAGTTTTAATGAAGTGTCAAGTGCGATAACCTAACCGAGAGTGCAATGCACAGTCGTGTTCTAGTGTTATGAGACATCTCATTTCGCGTGTTTGCTAGCATTGTTACGTCACTGGCTGCTGTTGCTTGGAAAAAATGTTACACATCCTACTCGTACTTTATGAAAATAACTCGACCCATATCTCTTAGTTCTCATTTCAGATACTACCACGTTTTTCTTCACGAGGTGGACATAGCCAAGTTACCTAGTAGCTTTTATGTAATATGTAGTCTTGGAATATGAGAATATAGATAGCTTTAGGGGCCCACAGCGTTACTTGCCTTCCGAAGCAATATAAGGAATCATCTTTCTTTTCAGATAATCAGGGGATTCCAGCCTGCAATATAACCAGACTGGAAACAACTTTTCACAAAGCATGCTTTCCAGTGGGATTTGAATCCACGACCTCAGGATCACAAGGAGAACGCCTTGACCACTGGACGACGGAGGCAGTCGTATAAGACATATTCAATTCAATTCAATTCAATTCAATTTAAAATATCTTTATGATCATAGTATATTTATAATATCTCTTAATAATGGTCAGTTTGTTTTGTTTTGCACAAATGTTGACTATGTATGTATTTATTTACCGTGTATTTACACTCGAATTAAAACTACATACGTATATCAAGTAAGAATCATTAAAAGCCACATAGTATATGATTCAGGTCAACAGACTCGTGATTTTGACGCGAGTTAATTAAAAATCAGGAGCGGTCTGTTTCATTGAACACATAAATACCCGTCCACGCTGGTTAAAGTCAAACGTTATTTGCCGGATGTCACTCTGGCTGCGTGTGGTGCCAATTACAAGCGACAGCGATTATAAAAGTAACCATAAAAATTTAAAATAAAATGTAAGTAGAATGGGAGCTCGGTGGCCCGGTGGGACTACGCATTGCTAGCGTTTTCACAAGTTAAGCAACTCCGTTCGTGGTCCGTACTTGGATGGGTGACCACAAGTGGTACAAAAATTTCTCGAGCTCCTCCGTGCTTCGGAAGGCACGTAAAAGCCGTTGGTCCCGGCGGTCCCGTTGTATGGCAGACGTCAAGCTATGTCAGATGCCTTTAGGCAGCTTGAAAAATCTGACACCAGTGTTGGCCACTTACACACACGAAAAACAAACAAAACAAACAAACAAACAAGTAGTGTTTCTGGCGGGAAGTCAAGTGGTTCGGTTGAAGTTTGCTTTAAATTATTTTGCAAATTGATTTAAGTCGACTTTATAGAGGTAATGTATTGTGTTGTTTGGTGTAATAAATTCTCATGCTCATTAAAAATATGTAAAATATTAAAAAAAGGATATTAATAGTACGGCTGTAGTGGTATTTGTTTTGCGGACTGTGTTTGCGTCTTCAGGCGTCGTCAGCCACTCAATCGGCTATGAAAACCAATGGACTCATATAGATTTGTCGCCAGAAGCTCCCTTAATCCCTTGCTTTTAAGTTTTTATCAATTAATAAAAAGCTTATCATAAACAAACCACGCTCAATTATACCTATATAAAATTATATTTTTAGAATTTCCGCTCCTTTGTTAACTTTGGACTACCAACCTCACCCTAAGTAATTCTCCCTCCCAGTGAGGGGTGATTACCCCTTTATTACTCCCCCGTGTGGGCCCTAATGCATGACACTATTACAGTAGATGTGAACTAATGCTTTCAATGTCTTTTTATAAAGAAATTATTGTTATGCCTTATTGTATCTAACAGTACAGAAGTACCTTTGTAAAATCTTTGTTATTTTCAGAAAAATTTTATTTTTTATCTGAAGTAAATAAGGCTGACATTAATAATCATTATATAATTAATAATCATCATAATCATTAGGTCTTTTTTAGAACCGTACTTGGCCAGAGCAGTCAGAGGATTTGGCCTACACTCTCCACGCTGGCCAGACGGGTTGCAGAGGTCTCACTGACGTTTATAAGCTTTGTTAAGCTTTATTTTTATTAACTAATATATTTATTTACAACGAACGAATAGCTACATACGTATATAAAACTAAACTAAATAAAAATGCCTAAATAACATTAAATAATATAAAAAACCGGCCAAGTCCGTGTCGGACCACGCATAAAGTAGGGATCCGTAGTCATTTTTGGCACCGCGCTGTTTTGCATTTCTTGCATCATCATCATCTAACCTAACAGTAAAATATGTAAAAAAACTTTTTAAGTTTATTGAAAAGAATTTCTAGTTAATTGAAAAGAAGACTATTCAAAAGAACATTTGGAAAAAAGTATATATTTTTATTTTATTTATAATTTCAAAAGTATTCATCACAGGATACCCGAAACAATTTTAAATAAGAGTTTCCGCGCCTGTAACACATAAAGAAACGTGAGTGATTTGAAGTTTATAGGTCCAAGACTTTAGAAATTACAGGGGGGGGGGACACCGTGTAAACGACTTTGGCGGGTCTATATCTCGCAAATGGTAAAGCTAATAAAAAAGTGTTGTATGGAAACCCTACCTTATTTTCATAGTCCTTTTCAAAAATACGCCACAAAAGGGGGTGCACTCAAAAAAATAATTCACCCCCCTTTACATGTATGGGGAGGTACCCTTAAAAAGGGGTAATTTAATTTTTTTTTATTTTTAAAAATGAGATCTATATGTGAAGTATCCTCGAATCAAGTTACATGCAAATCAGTCCATAAACGTAGAAAATATTCTGCTGTGACAGACTAGGACGGACGGACGGACTGAACGATCTTATAAGGGTTCCTTGTCGGACTACGGAACCCTAAAAAATGGAACCCAAATTGCTGCGGTCGCAGGGTAGGGTACCCAAGAGGCTGGCGGCATTCCCACGTTGAATGGCCAGGCTCATTTTGTTTAGCTTGTGTTTCCTAAGTCGCCTTCTACGACATCCACGGGAAGACTTGAAGTGGTCCTATTCTACTCTGCCAGGAACCAGAAGGCTTAATTTTATATTTATTAACTAATTTAGAAAGTCCTTAAATTTACTGAGAAGAACAATTAGTGGTAACACTTTTCGTGACATTTATGACGTAGTTTTGGGCAAAAAGTACCATATCTTATCATACCATGCTAACTACTTTACACTATTTTTACTTTAATTGACAAATTTGAATTTATTAATCTCAACGGACGAGGGTTGTCGTGGACAATCGTGGCTAATCCACCCAAATGGAAACATTACTTGGTAACTTTTCATTTTAGAGAGTGTTTTGTTTTTAACCCTCCTACGGCAAAGCTAAAGGGTAATGATTTTAGCAGCCTATGTATATATGTGGATATCTATGTGTGTTCCACTCCACCGTAGCATCAATACTGCTTATCCAATTTACACAAATATGTCAATCGATTAGTCATTATTGTCTGTCCCGGTGACATAGGCTACTTTTTGTATGTATGAAACAAATATGATGAATATTACATACAAAAATATTTTCTTGAGACCCAGGGTGGGTCTCAAGAAAATACTTATGAGTGGGGTATCAAATAAAAGGTCTTAATAAGCTAAGCATAATTCAAAAATATTAGACACTGTTTGCCGTAAATAGCTGCAGAGCTTGCATTAATTAGATAATTCAAACTTTTCAGTAAGAATTTTCCCGTAGTCGGGTATTAGTTTTTTAAACGTTGGTATATCTTGTTAAGAGCTAAGTATCTAAAGGTACTTATTAAAACGTTTGGTGTCTATTTAAGATTTTGTTTGTTTAGCTTGTGCGTAAGTGGCCAACGTTGGTGTCAGATTTTTCAAGCTGCCTAATGGCATTTGACATACGACTGCCATGCAATGACTTAATGTGCCTTCCGATGCATAAGATTAAAATAGAAGTGTGTCTTTTGAACTGATTTTGAATTAATAGTCAACTATAAAAGGAAGACATTTCAGTTTGAACGAGTATATAAGTTGCAATAATAAACGGGCAAGTGCGAGTCGGACTCGTACATGAAGGGTTCCGTACCACCGTACAATGTTTTAAAACGCTGAAGAAACACGTTTCATGTATGACGACCTTTAATTTTTAACTTTATTTTATTTTTAGTATTTGTAGTTATTTTGGTCATAGTAATACATAATTGGTGAAAATTTCAAGTATCTAGTTAATGCCATTATGTAGATCAAGTTAAAAATGCTGAAAAAAACACGTTTCTCGTATGACGACCCCCTTTAATTTTTAACTATTTTTTATTTTTAGTATTTGTTGTTATAGCCGCCATAGTGTCTAGCTGTTACGGTTCAAGAGATAGAGCCCTGTGACTGACGGACAGACAGACAGACGGACAGACAGACGGACAGACGGACAGACAGCGGAGTCACAGTAATAGGGTCCCGTTTGCATCCTTTGGGTACGGAACCCTAAAAAACAAATGCGTTGTTTCTCGGTTACAATTGGCAGAGATAAAGTCATCAATCGTAACATAAAATCATCAAATATGATATAAAAAAAAAAACCAAAATCATACGGGTCGAATTGATAATCTCCTTTTTGAAGTGTTGGCAAGTTCAAAATCATTTATTTATTAATTAATCATCATCATGATGATGTAATAAATAAATAAATTTTTTTGAAGTCAGTTACAACTGGAATTTAAATCAATTTTTTTCGTGTGTGAACCGCTTGCTAAGCCCGCTTACCGCTTCGGTACAGTTTTCAAAATCAACACGTTCGCAGCATGCGAATAGTATCGATTCAATACTAAAGCAAATATATCGTCTAAAAGAAAAATAAGCTAGAGAACCGTGTAACAAAGCAATTCGGTTGCGAGGCGCGGACCGTCGAGAGCAAACAGCGAATTCTAGTCACACTGTTTAAATTTGAAACAAGCTCGCAATATGAGCACTCCAATACACTTATCATCAGCTCAGATTATTTGCTGAGCCAAGTTAGGATCGCAAAAGAAATTCTTATATTTTAAATTGCTTTATTTGTTTATAGTTGCACAAAACTTCTTTTAGTTGCATAATAATATTAATTATTATTATTGCATAGTATATATAAGAAGTGTATGTTTATGTTTATTTGATTATATATTATATAGTGTGTAAATTTATTTATTTTTTGCGCCGCAACCAATTTTCTGTTTATCCCTATGGTTGACTAGGAGAGAACGCTTTTAGCGTTAAGTCCGCCAATTGTGTACAATTGTTAATTGTGGAACAATAAAGTTTTACTAAATAAAAAAATAATATTTCAATCAAATACAAGACTGTTTAGATACTATATGAGTACTCCAATCCACCTATCATCAGCTCAGATTATTTACTGAGCCAAGTAAGAATTGCAAAATATTTTTTTATGTTTTAAATTGCTTTACTTGTTTTTAGTTGCATAATAATATACAGATGTTGCTTATACAGATTTCAATGAAATGATAGACTATTTAGATACTGAAGATGTTGGTAAAGTTAATAAAACTTAGGAGTAAATTCTAGTCATACTTTAAAAATGAAACAAGCGCGCAATATAAGCGCTCTACTTATCACACTCCAATTTATTCATCTTCCACTTATTATTAGCTCAGATTATTTTCTGAGTCAAAAAAGGCAAGGGATATACTTATATTATAAATAGCATATAAGGTTAGAGATATTCTTAAATAAATATATAAGGACAAATTACACTGATTGAGCTAGCCCCAAAGTAAGTTTGAGACTTGTCTTATGGGATACTAACTCAACAAAACGATACAAGGTATATTTTATAACAAATACTTACGAGTATATAGATAAACATCCAAGACCCAGGTCAATCTGAAAAGATAATTTTCCATCTTGACCTGACCGGGGATCGAACCCGGTTCGATTCTTATATTATAAATATAATTTATGGGTTTCAATCAAACAAAATACGTTTTAATTAGGTACTGAAGATGTAAGCACAGAATAAATAATACTAACGTACAGAAGTCTCACTCAGCAAAGAAATTCAAAGAAATATCTACTCAATGTGGTTAGCGATATGGTTTAATTTAGCTCACGTCAGAACTCAACACATTTTCGCATAGATACCCAGACATCCATTGCAAGCCAATTTCATTCTTATTACTCTGGACAAATGATTCGTGTAACTGAATTTACCACCCGGAGGGGCCGCTTGCGCCCATAGTAATAATGTAGGTACATTTTCGATACCTAAACGGGGAGTGACCTGATATGAGTAAATTTGTTCAAAGTGAGGAATAAATTCTTGTCATATTTAAAAATTGAAACATTTTGTGCAATATGAGCGCTCCTATTCACTCACCATCAGCTCAGAGTTATTTGCTGAGCCAGGACTGAATTGCAAGAAAAATTCCTACTTATTATATAACTATACAATTTCAGGTTTGATTTTGTCATACAAAAGCTTAGTATTATTTAGATCTTTATGTCACTATACAGGTACATTGTAGACAATAGTAACACAGAGATAAAGCTTATAATTTTTACAAGCTTTTATTTTGTTTCACCTGTCCCGTTATCTGTGTCCGTCAAATCAAATCTTGCAAACTATATTAGACTTACTTCCCATTAATTGATCAAGTTGAAACTTTACATACTTATGTAAGTTGGGTGACAGTGCAATATTGTGGTTCTAATGACCTGATCTCTTGATGAAGCCGAAAGGTGGCCACGGCATCTCTTTGATACCCCGCACCCAGTTTGGGCTCAATTGATTCGTGTTGTAAAGAAGCACTTTAAACTTTTTAGTTCAATGTTTTAGATAAAAGCTAGTTTTTAAAAATATTGTTTTACATAATTACTTTTTTTTATCACAGGTTATAAATATGAGCAAAAATATAAAACAGTTTGGTTCAAATGAGGGCTTCACTTTCTTCAGTTTACACTGCACAGATAAGATAAGTATGGTATAAAAAACACGGTATTCTCTTCCCATGACAGCTGGTTTACGTGATTGGCTCAGGAATACGTCATTATCTGGAAGTGTTTCCTCTGTATGTGGTTGAATTACCCGATCAAAATGCATTTTTAACTGAACAAACCAATTATGAACTGATAATATAATATAATTTGATTAAAAATTTAACAAATAATCACACGATATACGAAAAATAAGTTAGTCAGTATTTTATTTTACATTCATTAACTAATTGAGAAGTCCTTAAATTTACTGAAAAGAACAAAGTGTTAACACTTATCGTGACATTCGTGACGTAGTCTTGGGCCATCGCGGGAAGATAATACCCTATATTCATGTACCATGGTAATATATGCTGAATTGGAAGCTATATTCACACTAATAATAGTCCGGGTCTCTGCCGTATTAATGCCCTTCATCGTGCAGACGAAGGGCACTTATCTCAAGTGTAGGTGCTCGGTATGAACAGCTCAGCAATTAGTACGCTTGATCACATTTGTTGCAAGATTTAATTACCGTGGTACGTGGATCTAGAAATAGAATTATGTATGTACCTACTTTCTTAAATATACCTTTAGTAATCTATATTTAATTTGAAAATAAGTTTAAAAATGTATTGACCTATTACATGGCTGGCAGTAAGCAGTGTTCCCAGGTCTGTGTCACTCCCTGTTTAGGTATCGAAAATGTATTTACATTATTACTATAAGCGCAGGCGGCCCCTCCGGGTGGTAAATTCAGTTATACGAATCGTTTGTCCAGAGTATAAGAATGAAATTGGCTTGCAATGGATGTCTAAGTATCTATACGGAAAGGTACCTACTGAGTTCGGACGTGAGCTAAATTAAACCATATTGCTAGGCACAATGAGTAGATATTTCTTTGAATATCTTTGCTGAGTGATACTTCTGTACGCGTATTATTTATTCTGTGGTGTTCCTATACAGTCCCTGTCACTTCACTTATTATAACTGAAAGTGTGACAATACGGATGTGGTCTAAAAAAATAATTTTGGCTCATCAGGTTGATATTAAAAAATATTGTTTATTTATTTTTTCTTTACTCTGATTAGCAAATAACAAATGCCGAAGATACAGCGCATTTAAATTTCGCATGACGTCACGATCTAGTACGATTTTCATCAGACGGTAACGTTAAGGCCATACCTGAATTTTCCAGGGTCCAGTGCTGCCCCCATTTAAAATAAATCATTTCAAAGAAAACGGAGACATCATTTAAAATTTCGCTACTACCAAGGCCTAGATAACCCTTCAAACTATTTTATGAACTACTGTTTACAGTTTATAATGAGAACGTTAAGCTTTACTACGCACATTTGCCAAAATTGGCCGTTTTTCGCAAATGTGCGTAGTAAAGCTTAACGTTCTCTAAACTGTAAACAGTAGTTCATAAAATACTTTGAAGGGTTCTTCAAAGTATTTTATGAACTACTGTTTACAGTTTAAAGTGAGAACGTTAAGCTTTACTTCTAGATAACCATCTAGGACTAGGTAGTAGCAAAATTTTAAAAAATGTCTCCGTCGTTTTCGAAATGATTTATGGGGGCAGCACTGGACCCCGGAAAATTCAGGTACGGCCTTAATCGCCGCCACTCCGAAACTTCAATGCGCTGTATCTTTGTGAATTTTCACTACTTTGATAAACCCAAAAATATGGGTCCATTATTTTTAGATAATCTTACTGACAGACTAAATAAAATAATATTTTAGGTTATTCCGATAGTTAGATTTGATTAGCAGACAAACTAGAAAAAGACTATATACAGGTTTATTTGAAAAACACCAGTAACCTTTTTGGCGCAAGCTCAGTCCATAATACTAAACTATTTTCATAAAAAACATTTTTGAAAAACAAAAAAAAAAATTACAGAAGACTTCCCATACATATCAGCACTAAGCCAAATGGATTTTGCATGAGAAGCCTAAGATTTTTATTTAATTTTTGATCATGATTTGGAAAGTAGTTCAGTATCATAGACTGAACTTGCACCAAAAAGGTTATTGTTGTTTTACAAATAACCCTGTCAGTATTATATACATAAGACTTTATTTTTAATGAGAACAAATATATAGAGCAAGTTCGGTCCATAATACTTTTACATTCTTTCAGAAACACACGATGAGATTTCTCACACAGCAACTTAAGTTCGGAGAGCTAACTTAAAAGATAAAACATGTTTTATCTAGACTTTTCGTCTTCTAGCATAATACTACAATCTAGTTCAAATGACATGGTTGTAAGTTATTTAAGATGTCGATAAAACATTTTGTCTACACATCCAGCGATCACTTGCTAAGATTTTGAATGCATGAATTTTGCTATATATATAAATATCCAGGTAAAAATTTTAAATTCGGCCGAGTATAATAGAAGCTTTTCACCTAAACTAATCACCTTTAGTTAGTTAGAATCTTTATTGAGCCAAAACATTATGATACAGAACAATATAAAACAAAAAACAGATGTCAAAAGGCGGCTTTATTGTAACTGCAATCACACGGGGTACACGAATATGTCTGACGAAGAAACCTTTTAGTCAGACATCTTCGTGTAGTAAAAATTTGCATCTAAATAATTTCTGGTTAGCTTATCAGTTCTACTTTACCAAAACACACTTTATGAATACGAATGCTTGATTTACTATTGTTGTGGTAGAGCCACGCTACCGGCAAAACTCTGTTTTGCTAGTAGTATGAATGGGCCGGCTCGTCCGGGGAAGTACCACACTCTCACAGAAAATCGACGTCTGAGAAGTAGCTTCACCGTTTCTATGCTTCGTTCGGTGAGTGAGAGAGCCGGAGCCCCTCTCTCCCTCCCCCCTCTGGGGAGGGCCCTGAAAGGCCGGTAACGCTCTTGTTACACCCCTGGTGTTGCAGTTGTCTATGGGCAGCAGTGATCACTTACCATCTGGTGACCCGCTGGTTCGTTTGCCATCCTATGCCATAAAAAAAAATTCTTAATATATGCCTAGAATATTTGATGAGTTTTAGAGTCAATTTCTCGAAGATCCCATAATCAGCTCTTGATAACAATGGGACCCACTTACATCATAAAAACCACATGCAAGTTGTTCCCATTGTCACCAGAAACATATTTAAAATATACACATTCAAATTAAAGCTCCACTATTCTGAAGTCCCTAAAAAAACTGTGTACCTACGACACAAATTTATTAAAATTAATTATTCTAGTTGACACTAGATATTTGTGAGCCATCGCAATGCATACTAATATCTACCGGCGGGGTTTGCGTTGCTAAAGTTTAACAGCCTATTAAAATGTTGGCAGATCGCTTGTGTACCAACATAACACGCTGTCTAGACGGGATACAGTTGTAAAACACTGACATATACACCTACAATACTTAGTGAATAAAATTATACAGATTGTTTCATTCAGATTTATTAATTATTTTCTTTCAATAAATAGTTTTAAGAAAATATAGCTTAGTGGTGTAAAAAGAGCCGGGTTAACTGTGTTAAGGCCCCTAGCATTAAAATGCGGAGGCATTTTAATGCTAGGGGCCTTAACACAGTTAATTTTGGTGTCAGGTGGAGACCTGACACCAAAATTGACAGTTATCATGATTATGGCAGGTGCTGTTGTTTCTATTGCAATAGCCCAGCATCGTATATTTCATCCCGACCTCATTCCATAACCCATGAACCTATTCAAGGGTATACCTTTCATTGGTATATCCAAGAATGGGTTTTGGCGGGAGCGCCACAGTACATCAACTTTTCTAAAGGGCCTCTGCGTGTTGAATCTGTATCCCCACACAAGCCTCCCAAAGCACCGGGGCGAAAAGACCCTTTATAAAAATTCTGCACTCTTGAAATCAGTTATAGAGTATTGCTACTGATTTAAGGACCACAGCTTTTTTCTGTACATTGCATAAAAATGTCTGCACTTTTTAAACTGGTAGCATACTTATAATATGATGATTAAGGATGCCAGATTTTTTATAAAAATGAAGGCAAGTATATAATTGTGATTGAATATTTAACACATATTGTATAATTTGTGTATGTCATGATCATGACATAACTTTATAAAATGTGACATCGTTGATGATAAGTGTCGAGGCCCCATTAAAGGAGCAGCAGCAGTATCCGGGGGCTGTAGAAGAACCGGACGCGGGCCACCTAGCGGCCATCCACACTCTTACCATCGCATGGACTAAGGCGGTCGTAGGCGTTAAAATTGTACTTTCAACTTATTAAACCAGACCTTGAATTACAATCCACGCTTTCATTTATTACTCCCTTAGATCATAATCTCAACATGATCATAGTCCTTCGAGCCGGATATTAACTTTGCTTAAATTGAATCACACACGCGCCATCTTCCAAATAACTCAAACTTTTCAGTACCTACATACATGAATATCACTGCGCTGAAATGTATGTAACTTGTCTATTTGATACAATTTGAACACAAAGTCCTAAATAGGAAAAGTTAAACCATTGAATTTGGCAGGCCCCCAACCACTTGGTTTTATGTTTGTTGCCAGAATCTATTGTTTCTTAAAGATATCCATCGAGCTCTTAAACTGTTATAAAAAACTAAAAGTGCTCGAAACTTCTAAGTTTTTATGTGGGAACTTACATTGAAATGTCTCACGAGCTTACGTGCTTAGAGCATACTAGCGCCTGAGAGTTCAAATTGAGATGCAGTTATGACTTTCCTTTGGCGAACTAAGCACATTTAAAAATAGAATAAAAAAAAGCTCATATTTTATTATTCTTTCAATTATTTATTTTGCACTGTCATCCTCTATTATATATACACGTTATTAATTAATACATAGAGGTATATAGCGGGCAAATCTTGACGTCGACACCATCGACGTCGCAATTTTAATCGTGATGCGCGTTGGAGCTTACCCAACTTCTGGAAACTGATTCTTCAAGAGACACGTGGTGCAAGCCATGTGCAGTCGACGGTCTCTGATACAGTGAGCTTTTTTCACACATGGGCACCATTACCAGCCACCAATGATGATAAGATGACAATGCAGCTTCCATTACAACTACGGACGGGAGTCGGCGACGGAGAAGATCAGCATCCTCCGCCAACCAGCGCACTTTCACTGCGAGCGCAGCGGGAAAATGCCGGCGCCGCACGCGCGACGCATTGCTAAGATCAGTGTGGCTTGGGACGTATTCGTGTGGCGTTGCGAATCACATTCGCCCTGAGGAAGACCTCCGGATGAGGTCGAAACATGCCGGCCAGTAGCTGACTTTTGACGTGAGTTATCCGTTTATGTAACATCTGTGTCACAAGTTAGTTTTAACCAAAAAATATAAAATTATATATAAAAATATGTTTCTCGGAAAATATTACCATAAACTTTAGACATGTTAGATATTTAATTTAGAAATTAGATCATCAACTTTTATCTGGATTTTAGGAATTGTCTTGTACCAAAAGTTGATCACATTCACTGCTCCGTTTATATACAATACTTATTTATCTATGACACCTAAAAACAAATGATTTGCTTTAAAAAACCAGTTCACACTTACATAAAACACTGTCTACTTAATTTGTAGCGTTTTTCTTGTTGAAAACTTAAAATTAGAACTCGCTAGTTTAGAAAAGGCTTTTGTAATTAACAAAGCAGTTGCGCCTTTTGTAAGGTGACCTGGCACATTGCACTATAATTATCGGCCGCGCGTAAAGGTTAATGGAATATATCTGTTAAAACTTGGACGCAGAAGCCAATTTATTAAGCTGAATCTAAAAACTATCGAGCTCTTTTATAATTTTAAGGTAAAGGTAATTTGCATTACTTAAAAATGATGCTGAGGAGCTGAAACATGGGCATGGCTTAATAGTCCCCTTAATGCACATCCACAAAAAAGTTTTTAAAACTTACATGTATGGGAGCTACACATTTTTTTAAAGATTTTATTTTACAACTATGTCGGCGTTATTAATATACATATTTCATGCCAAACAGCTTTCAAGTAATTTATAGTATGAGTAAAACCGCGGACAGACAGACATACATATATAAGGCTTGAAACTAAGTCAAGCGGATGCCCGCAACGGCTTCAGTCCGTCTCTGTCACAAACCCTACGTACGAAAGAGATAGCTGACACCGTCGCGGGTCACGTGTCTCTGTTGCACGAAGTGTTTGTGACAGGGACGGACTGAACCCATCACGTTTCATGTCTAAGGGTTCCTTGTTTACTACCCTAAATAATTTATTACTATACACTCTTACTCTTATACAAATGTGGTAATACCAGGCCTGTGTCTGCCACTCCCCGTTTAGGTATCGAAAATGTACCTACATTATTACTATGCGCGCAGGCTGCCTCTCCGGGTGGTAAATTCAGTTATACGAATCGTTTGTCCAGAGTAATAAGAATGAAATTGGCTTGCAATGGATGTCTAGGTATCTATTGGAAAAGGTGCTGAGTTCTGTCGTGAGCTAAATTAAACCATATCGCTAGCCACATTGAGTAGATATTTCTTTGAATTTCTTTGCTGAGTGAGACTTCTGTACGATAGTATTATTTATTCTGTGGTAATACTAAAGAACATTCTAAGTCAACACGTCAACAAAAGCATTCGTAAAATAATCCAAATACATCCGAACTATCCGACACCATCAGTTTGCAACCACCCGCAACAGCCAATCCAGCTTATTTATTTTCCAGTAGAGACCAATTCGTGGTTACTATATTTATTGCCTGTCGTCGAAGGGAATATATGGAGATTCGAATGTGGACTGACGTATCGTTATGGATACGCAACAGAGCCAGATAAGGCGAGAATTCCCGACACTAAGCCCAGCTTGGAGTTTTACAACGCTTCTGGATACAGACGAATCATGAATTTCGTTTATGTAAAAACTGACATAGGTATAGAATTTTCGGAAATATGTAATAATATACGATAAAATTTATGGAAAACTGGATTTTGCATGCATCTTTGTTTATGCGCAACTGCGCATCCCTCGTGTTTTAATGAAATTCAGTATATTTTGTTACACGTTATATAAAATGAGCAGTGACAAAGAAAGCCTCACATTGCCTTCGCATCGGGTGGCTAATTAATGTGGTCTAAAAGGTTTCTTCTCCCATCGTCCCCGGTGTAGAATTCACTATGTTTAATATTTATTTCTATGATTGTTATTTGTGTGTAAGTGGCCAACACTGGTGTCAGAGTTTTCAAGCTGTCTAAATGCATTTGACATGGCTTGAAGACTAAAGTAAGGAACTTTAAAAAGTGCGGACAATACGTGAAGGTCAATAAGGTGAAGATCTGATAATGGAATCTTCGAGAAATCGAGGGAACTCCTCAAATTAATATTCAATACACACATATATTGATTTTGATGTTTTTATCAATAAATTAAGCATTTGCACTCAGAAAGTGTGTTTAAGGACCGTATGCACAAAGCCACGTGGTCGGATTTGGCTCTGAAATATGCAAAGTTTAATTTTAATTTTGGGGATAAAAATGTCAAGATGAAGTTGCATAGAGTTAATAATGTGTAAACGGGACAATAGATGTAGGTAATCATAAATTGTTACGTAGAATTAGTATACAGCTTACTTTTTTCTTTTCGTCAAGACTTCCAGTCCGCGATACTTTTTAAAATTTTCAAATCAATCAAATCAAAAAATTATTTTGTTCGAATAATTACTTCTGAATTAAGGCCTTGGCAGACGTCATTATAATGTATTTAACACTTTAGTAGACAGGCTATCAGTAGAAAAAGTAAAGTCGAAAATACAGTAAGGTGCGTGAATGCAAGACGTTTATTTAATAAGCGAGTTTAAATATATGTGAAATTCATATGGTACTTTCTAAAAAATCCAAGTTATAGTTATTCGAATCTTGCGTAAAATTGATTACTTTATTTTACGCAAGCAATTGCGCAGCAATTAATACTTATTAGTCCTTAACACGCTAGTCCGTCACTCGGAGGTTCTGGGTTCGATTCCCAGCTAGGGCAAGTTGGTAAATGGCCTTTTTTAATTTGTCCTGGTTCTTGTGTGTTTATTTTATCCTATCAAAAACATAAATGTAAAAATGCCAAGTTCAAATTCCGACAAAACAATTGAAATTTAAATAGCTGCCAAGTCATGTAGGCAGAAAAAAAAGCACGGTCGTTCATCCATCAATTTTCAAAGCGCAACTGACAAAGAACCCTTAGAATAGAGAATCTGTTTCGTTTCACGCAGCTTTTTAGGGTTCCGTAGTAAACAAGAAACCCTTATAGTTTCATCATGTTTGTCTGTCTGTCTGTCCCCAGTTTTACTCATAGACTATTAGTACTAGAAAGCTGTAATTGGGCATGGGCATGGATATGTGGTAATAAAAACTTGAAAAAAAATGTGTGGTGTGAGACGTCGTTGAATAGGTCTTTCAAAAATATTGTAAGATTATGAACACCCTTTTTCGTTTTAGCAATCCGTTTGTGAAATATTTGGTTTTTGATTGCAAATTTTTGTTTCCCCTCTCTGTCAGTTAAACGGTTGTATATGGACAAATTTCACGGCATTAGTATATAACGTCTCCCTGTACTAAAACTAATTTAAGGTGGATTCAGTTCATGATACTGAACAACTTTTCCTAAGGAACACATAATTAAATATGAAAAAAAAAATGTTTGCTTTCCATTCGACCTCCGTGGCGTAATTGTTTTATAATAATAATTAATAAATATTACATTTTGCCAAATCTTGTGTGTAAGAGATCAAAAATAATTTTTGTATTTCGTTTGTTCCTTGGTGAAAGTTGTTCAGTATCATGGACTGAATTCAGACCTAAAGTTAGGCAGTTGTTAGTTACATAAAACAAGTAGGTACTGACTACGGAACCCTACACTGTACGTGGCCCGTCACGGCACGTGGCCGGTTAATTTTGGTTAAGTTGAAATTTTAGGGAACCATAGACAAATTTATGATATTTCTGCGTAAATCAATATTACTTATCGCTGACAGGACGTTCTCAAAAATACAATCAAATAGTATTTTACGCGAGCGGTGACTAGGAATACTACACATTTTGTGTTCCACTGACAGAAAATGTACACATTTGAATTTTCTTTGTGAAACAATACGTTTAGCGACCATCTGCAAACGTAACACCTTTCACTTCTATTCACCTTATTATTTAAGTACGGAGGGTAAAAAAAGGATTGCACGTTGAACAGATCAACAGTCTTGGCGTAGCAGCTGTATGTGCTCAATCAATGACTTGACTGTTTGATTTTGTACAATATTTTTAATGAATCAACAAAGAGTACTAAAAAGAAATCTTTTCCTGAAAACAGCTAAAAAAATTGGTTGATTAATGAAGCAGTAATTAGCATTATTGCACCCTTTTATTTTTTATCTTCTAATAGGTTTTCCTGTAATCTATAGGTAAAGAACTATTAACTGTATATTTTTCAAAAGTTTGGGTTCAGTGGTTTCGGAGATAAGGGTATTTTTATTATTTATTTTCAAAAATAACATCAAAAACACCAACTTAAAAAATATAGAAAAATATATTTAATATTATCATAAAATGCTCTTTCATTTGATATTTTACGCGATATAGTTCACAAAACCCTTTTTTAATGTCTCATTTATCTCCCATAAGTGGCCCCATTTTTTATTTATTTATTCATTTACCTACATTTTACTTTCGTCTTTGGGTCACAAATTTACATTAAGTGCACCACATTTCAACTAAATCGATCCAGTAGTTTAGTAGGGGGGGGTCAATTTTCGCCTATTTTCTTAAATAACTTAAAAATACCGATCTAAGAAATAATAAAAAAAATATATATTTAAAATTGTCATAAAAAGTTCTTTCATTTGATATGTCACACGATTTTTTTATCAAAACTTTTTTTTATGTCTAATTTACCTACCATAAATGGCCCCCTTTTTTAAATTTCATTTATTAACGATATACGTCTATCTTTTGGTCACTAAGTTACATAAGTGTAGGTACTAAATCTCAACTAAATCATTCTAATAGTTTCGTAGCAAATTGGCTGTGACTTACGGACAGACAGACAAGCGAAACCCTAAAAACAGTAAAAACACCAAAAAAATCGATTCCTATACAAATTTCCCGGGCACTGACTACACTTTTGTATGAAAATGCAGATTTTTTTTTGTTTTTTGACTTTTATTTTAATATCATTATACTATACTAGCAGTCCGCCCCGGCTTCGCCCTTGGTACCCACAAAGCCTATGTCACTCTGGGATAGTGTACCTTTCCAACGGTGAAAGTTTTTTTTAAATCGGTCCAGTAGTTTCGGAGCCATGTAATGCAAACAAACAAACAACCAAATCTTTCCTCTTTATAATATTAGTATAGATAAATAGCCTACTATAGACTGCCTGCCTAGCCAAGTTTAGATCTAGTATAGCCTGTGGTTCGATATATTACGCATAATGTTAATTCGTATTTTGATATAGGTACATTCATGGGGAAAAGTTGTTCAAAATTTCAGACTGAATCACCCCTCAAAATAATTGTAAAACCCTAATTAAACAGCACCTTTTATTATAAAAACAGTTAATATGATTCCGCGACCCGAGAAAGATCCAATCCGATTTTCACCCTAATCGCCAATTAAAAAATATAGGTAATAAATCAAACCAAATTATTTCTTTCCTTGACTTAATTTTCAATAAAAAAAAAATAAAAACATGTGCTTTGCCGTATCTGCGATAGCATTACATCTTTGCTTGAACGTCAACAAAATGTCAAAACTGTACCATAGTGTAGCAAAAGTATAATAATACATAATTTGGCAGTTTGTACATAGTTTTTTATTGAAATATTTTAGACTGTAATGCAATTTTACGTAATTCGAAAATGGATTTTTTTGAAAAATTCGACACGGCCTTCCTGAACGCCCGGCGGGCAACTGAATTTGTATGGAAGAAACATGGCCACCATTTCAGAAAATTCTGTCAAAAACGTTGCAAAACATCCAATTTTTAAAATTAGTTTTTTTATTATTGCGTGATTGCATTGTTAGCAAATATTAAGAATAATGTTTCAAAATAGCCTTTATTTTTATAAAATATATGCATTCCCTTGTTAGAATATTTCTTTACGCAGAAAAACAAGCCAATTTGTAGCAAGATTTTCTAAAATATTTCTTTTAGGTTTCTTTACAATTATCTTACATTTTCTGAATGAAAATTAAAAAAATACGGTTTTCGTCTACTGGCTAGTCTATTCACCTATAACTAGGTATGTAATTTTCTTAGTGGTCTTTTCTACTTAAGCCATAACTATTGCCCGCGCAAAGTGCGTTTTGCATGTTTTTGGGTAAATTCAATGGTTGTTTTTATCAAAACTACAAAATATATTAAAAAATCCTTTTTTTCGTCTACTGTCCTAACTCTCTCTCTATCTATGTGTATACATTATTTGACTTAAATCAAACGCTTTCTGTACAAACTTGTTGCCCGCGCAAACCCAGTTACATGGTGCCGACCCGAAATAAATAAAAGTAGATTTTTTTGTATAGACTTATTACTAAAGTATAATAAACTATACAAACAAATTCAATGGCATACTATGCCTTCCCTATATAATAAGGGAGTTATAATTTTTATTAAAAGTTACGTGAGATAAATCCATAATTAATTAATTTAAATCGGTTGACTCAATTGTAATAAATTCGGAAAACACCGACCAGGTTTTGATCGATTTAGACGATCCTCTTTAGATTTTTCTGACTATATTACCGTCTATAGTCAACCGCTTTAAATTAATTGAATAAGGGAAGTATGTATGAAGAAAAAGGTACATACACAAATACATTTTCTACCACTTGGCTATGTAGGTGTAATATTATAGTTGGGATGGTGCATGGAGTTTCAGACGTTAATCTAATGTTATAATCAGAAGCCTGGTTTCATAGATAAATAATAGTAGCGGAAATTGTAATCGGACAAAACAAAGTTTTTATCAAAATCTGTAACAGAAAAAAAATAACGAAGAGGGCGCCTGATGTTGATAATCTAAATTTTGCTCCCGCTTCCACACACACAAATTTACTCTAGGCAAAGCGAGACAGCGAACCATGCGGGGCGTAGGGAATCGCGGCGGGTCAATGAGGCTGGTTTACGCGTTTCTGGTTTTTGAGGTTTTTTTCGTTTGACAAAGAAAATTTAAGATTTTTTTTTTTTAAAAGACATAGTATGACTGCTTTATGTTTAATACAATTATAATCCAAAGTTACAAGGGCTAATTTATTGTATTTATTGAATACTTTCTGTTTTAATATTATTCTGAGATGATTTGGAGGCAACTTCGAAATTTTTTTCTATAGACAAAATTTTAAGCAATCGTGTTTTCGAAATATATTATGTATAAAGTGGGTCCTGTACTTTGCTGTGTTTTTATTTCAAAGTGAGTATTTCGTTAATATTTAGGATCGCTCTTAGTACTATCGCGGTCATACGGGCTCTTAAGTAGTGGTGGTAGAGCGGTCTAGGCCCTGGCAGTGCATATGTGAGGTATATGACATGTACCTCTGAGATTTGTTCTCATGTACGGTCATTTTCTCCTACAACTACTTGCTGCTGGTGAAGAAAAACATCATGAAAAAACCTGTAAGTTTACTAGTGTGTAAAATGGAATTGGCAATGGCAAACCACTCCATTATCTCTACTAAAACGACAACAAAAGACAAAGTGACAAACCGAAGGTCGATAGGGCAAATAGGTTCTCGAATGGCGACCATGTACTGACAAGCGAAGCGTAAGACACCCACCCACAAAGTGGTCAGACGACCTGACCAATGTCGCTGGAAAGCGCTGGATGCAGGCTGCTCTATATCGATCATTTTGAAAAACCTTGGGAGTGGCCTATATCCAGCAGTGGACGTTATGCAGCTGAAATGATCTTTGCCAAAAGATTGTCATTATGTGCGTCTCTTTCACATAGTACCAACTACAAGAGCTTGGCCACCGAATACAGTAAAAGTAAACAGAACGGAATCTCCTAAGGTACGCGCAATATGCGTCCCCGTTCTCCGTCCCCGCACCTCTCCTCCGTTTTCGCCTTGATGACACAAGTTGGCTCACAAGAACCGGGGGAGAGGTGCGGGTGCGGGGAACGGGGACGCATATTGCGCGTACCTTAGGAGATTCCGTTCTGTTTACTCTTACTGTATTCTGTGGCTTGGCTCTTAAATTTAGACAAACATTCTACTGTGAGACATTTCCCCCTTCATGGCTGTGAGATTTTATGTAAATTCTCCCGGAAAAGTGGTCTATTACAGCCACTACAATTAAGCCGCCGAGGCGCGTCACGCACTTCATTTGAATAGTGAGCGTAGTAACTCACTTACGTGAATGAATTATAATTATTGCATAGTAACTATACGCCCTACAATATACAGAACAATAAGTACTACTACTGAACCGGGTTTTTTTATGCCAAATCCGAGCAGGGGTCTTTTGAAAAGCTAGTAGTTTGTTGCTTTTTCACTAAAAACAAACTTATACGAGATAAAATTCTACAATAAATAAATAAAAAATGTTGACTTTGGCTTTGACTATAGTAATTTACTTCGAATTCTTCTTCGAAAGGCTATTTACTAATGTTACTATATCAAATTTGACCAGTATTTTGCCACAGCAATTCCCCAGTCATTTGCCTCATTTAGGTCTTGAATTGTGCAGAGAACCCCGTATTGTAGAGAAGTAAATAAAAATAGAACTACTTCCGGCTTTGTGCATTGCAGCATTTGCTAAATGGCTGCGGTTCCATACTTTTTCGAATTCAATATTATAGATACGGCTAATTTCACTATTGTGCTCGAGAAAATCAGGTTACTAGCCCATCGCTTCCAAATAAGCGACGGGCTAGAAACCTGACACTATTTCTGATCGCCATATCCCACGGGATATAGACGTATAGTAGGTACCTATTTCAACATTTTCGCACCTCTTTCTCCTGACATTATACTTAAAAGTATTATATTATTATTTCAACAAACCGACAACCGTTCACCTTCTATAGTATCATGCATGAATACAGGCAGATTGGTACGCTGAAATGAAAGTAATTCAACCGGCATCACAAGATGAAAATCGATGACGTCAAGTGTAGGCGCCTCTGAGTCACTTAAGTGTTTGGACATTTCTGATGTCATCCACAATGTTAGGAAGTATTCTCATTGTCGACACAATGGCCGAGCCTGTTTTGAGTTTTATAAGGTCAACCACTAAATCAGTGGACCTAAAATTATAGCACCACGGAACGTTTTTTAAGAGGGCATCTGACGCCAGAATCTAAATTTTACTCCCGCTTCCCGGCACACAAATTTACTCTAGCCGAAGCGAGACAGTGAGCTGAGCGGGGTTGCAGGCGGGGTGGTTTACGCGTGTGTTTGTATTTTTAGGTTTTTTTTGTTTTAACGTTTGTAACAGACAGAAATATTCCAATGATGCGAGTTAGGTACATCACGCCGCTGGTTATCCGTGGTACCAAGAGTTAAAGCAAAAAGCACTACCAGATATCCATTGACACTGATCAAGTCAAAACTATATGATTTATACTATAAGTAAGAGAAAAAAATACAGTTTTAAGTAACTAGGTAAAGGTAAAGCACAAAACTATTTATTTACTGTTGATTAAGCAATTGGATGATCAGACAGAAGATGAGTTTTGTCATTTTTTTTTAAAGTCCCAATAGTTTTTGCAATATTTACTCGACTTATTTTTACTATCTGCGCCGTAGCAAAAGAAGCAGCTGAACTAAATATTCCATCCCAAAATAATTTTTATAATAACGTTTTGTATTAAATTATCATTAACTCTCCTTACATTCAAACCGATCAGCAGAAAACCTCATACAAAAAGAAAAGTTCAAGCCAATGATCCGAGCTAATTTGAAATAACTACCTAGAAAACATTAATCTCTATCTACCGAGGAACTTTCTGAACCGCGGCCCGTGGGATTAAGAAAAATTTCAATTATACTTCCCTCCGCAGGTCGGAAAGGCACTGTTAGAATTTTATTCCCATCTGAATTAAACTCAAATGGAATACCATTTTATAATTCTTTTGATCTGAAGATAATATTTTACGTTTCAAGTATAATGATTAAATTACATTAAGGTAGAAAACGGTTATCAGTTTTATTTAGGGTTCCAAAGTTCAGACAAGGAACCCTTATACTTTCGGTATGACTGTTTGGCCGACCGCGTCTTAGAGAGGGTCGTGCTCGTGCAGTGTAGACTAAAAAAGACCTGATGATAATAATGGTGATGAAACTCGAATATCAAAATAACACGGAATTCCGTGAAAAGGTGTCGTCCGTCATCTTGGATTTGTAAATGAACTAGCGTCCCCAAAAGCTAAACGCGGAGAAAATATGAAACTAAACAATAAAACAAAATCGGAAGTTCTTAAACACTAGTATTTAATACACTGACTTTGTGAATCTACATTTTATTTTTGTGCAAAAGACTTATTTCGTTTTCTCAATTCCAATCGGAGGAGTGGTTTCCGCCGAATAATAGGCTATTAGCTTTTTCATTTGCTCTTCAAACTTATGTCTGCCTTTTATGAAATTGTCTTGTGAAAATTGAATTCCACAAAAAAATCTCAATAGCTATAAGACGTTTGCATGGAAACTTTTACTTGTTGACGACCTCCTAGCGTAGTGGTCAACACAACAGTCCGCCACTCCGGAGTTTCTGGGTTCGATGTCCAGCCATGGCAAGATGAGAAATGGTCTTTTTGAAATGGTCCTGATTTATTATAAAATATACCTATAGTATCGTTGAGTTAACACTCTCTTTGGGGCTAGGTTAATCAGTGTGATTTGTCCCTATTTATTTATTTTAATTGACGTTCCACAAATGAGTAAAGATCTGTCTCTCACAAGAAATACATAATTTTTAATAAAATATTTTTACAATGTGAGTACGTTGTTATAAATACCCATAGAGCCATAATTAATTATTTTAAACCAGTGAATTCACGTTGAAAAGTCGGAAAAGGTCGACCAGGTTTCGATTGATTTAGACGATCATCTTCAGGGCGAGTGTTAGGGGCGACCCGACGATGTCGCTGTCCGCTCAGCACTCGTTTGCCGTTTCCGACTATATCACGTGAGTCTACCGGTTTAAATTAATTAATTGTCGATTTATCTCACGTAAGTTTTGACAAAATACCCATAGAGCCGTGTGGTTCCTGGCAGAGTAGAATAGGACCACTCCAAGTCTTCCCGTGGATGTCGTAGAAGGCGACTTAGGAACACAAGCTAAACAAAGATTATAAACATCAATGACATCTCCAACCCGTCTGGCCAGCGTGGAGAGTGTAGGCCAAATCCGATCTGACTGCTCTGGCAATTATATGGCTCTGGTAGTACAGAGAGGGTCGTGCCCCTGCAGTGGAGACTAAAAAAGACCTGATGATGATGATGGATGATGACCCTAGCTAGAGCGTTTACAACTACTTGCGTAAACTCATAATAAGTATTAATGTACAACATTACGCTTTCACAACGTCACTAGTGTATTTTATCTTTCGGTAAATTTCAACAGTGAACACTGTCATCATATTGACATTCATCGTGGTTGGTGCTGACCACGATAATTGTGCGGAACCGCAGGAACACTATGACGTCATCGTCATATTTAATATTGATGACATAAATGGGCTTGTCGGTCTGCAATTAGTTAACATTTAATTGCTTTGGGAATTTGGGTAAGCTTAAAATAATTTGTTTTGGATAGGTAAGACTTTCTACTTTTGCCAGTGCAGATATTTTTACAGTTGTTGTTTCAAATATTTTATCATAAAAAAAGGGAGGGGTCAGGTCATAATGCGAAAGGTCAAGAATGCATACCCCACCGACAAGGGCGTTAAACTATTAAATTAAACTATAAAAAGAAAAACATCTAACAACTAACTAAATTCAATTTGAACAAATGTACAAAAATTTAAAAAAAACATGCTTGAAAAATTACAGCAAGTTAAATTATAGTTAACTAACCCGAATATCATTATTATTTTAACAATTAATTACACTTTAATATTGCAGCAAAAAAAGAGAAATATTATTGTACTTTTTCAAAATTTTAGACCCAGTAGTTTTGGAGATAAGGGAACAAAAGGTAAATTTTCGCAAATTTACTTACATAACTTAAAAAAATATATTTTAAAATATAAAGAAAAATGTATTTGAGATTCTTACGACAAGCCCTATCATTTATACATTACACGAAATAGTTTGAGAAACTTTTTTCCTCCCAAAAGTGTCACGACTGTCTTTGTTTTGTTTCCTTCAAATTTCAACTCAATCTGTCCAGTAGACCGGTATCATCATCATCATTAGGTCTTTTTTATTCTCCACTACAGGAGCACGACCCTCTCTGTACTACCACCAGAGCCATATATAAGCCAGAGCAGCCAGAGGATTTGGCCTACACTCTCCACGCTGGCCAGACGGGTTGGAGAGGTCTCATTGATGTTTATAAGCTTCGTTTAGCTTGTTTTTTCTAAGTCGCCTTCTACGACATCCACGGAAAGACATGGTTCTATTCTACTCTGCCGGGAACCATACGGCTAATGCAAAGGCTAAGTAGATCAGTAGTATTGAAGCAAGTAGGCTGTGTCATACGGACTGACAAGCGGGTGATTCTATAAGGATTCCGTTTATTCCTTTTGAGGTACGGAACCCTTGAAATGACAACAGCGTTGAAAACTTAAAATTTGCATCGCGCGTTTAGGCATTTTTATGATAAATTGAATAGCCATGATTGATGAGATAGCAGCCGGCGTAATAAAATAAGCTACGCTGCACACTGATTGACAATGTATTTTCAAAGGCTTTCAAAGTCAGTGGTGCTGTGTAAATATTAATATTTGTTAAAAGACTTTTAGAGTTTGTTTTATTCATAAATATGTATACTTTGATTAGTTTGTTATTGTCAATTTTGTTGTACGATAATTTGTACGATTAATTATTAATTTACAACAATTTTTGTCGAAAAATCGTTTACCTTTAGCGAAATACTCGTTTATCGTTACGAGCGAGACGCTCGCTTTGCTTGAGAGTGGAGTCTCGCCTGGGGTTGCCCACCGGGCCACCGAGCTCCTCATATCTCAGTAAGATGTTGGCTTATGTGTCTGATGTTCTATTCTATTGGCTAAAACTCCGATCAAAGACTATGTTGTTATCGAGCAAATATACACACTAGGTGAATACTAACACCGGACTGTTCAAGTAGACTCTGAGAACTATGCTTGCATTGCTCGGTCGTTCAATCAAACTTGTACATTTTTACAACAAATTTATTTTTAGGAATTCTGAAAGTTTACTCAAGTGCTCAATAGTTTTGTAAACCAAATTGCAGTGTAGTTATAATTAAATGACTACCAGCCGTGTGGCTCACGGCAGAATAGAATAGGACGACTCCAAGTCTTCTTGTGGATGTTGTAGAAGACGACTTAACATCAATGAAACCTCTTCAACCCGTCTGTCCAGCGTGGAGGGTGTTGGCCAAATCCTCTGACTGCTCTGGCCAAGAATGGCTCTGGTAGTACAGAGAGGGCCGTGCTCCAGCAGAGGAGACTAAAAAGACCTGATTATGAATAAATTACTAAAACTAATGGTTGACCCTGAACTGTGAACTCGCCAACACATCTCTTTTTACTTTGATTACTGATTAGTACATGAGCCAAAGTACCTTCAATCGTTTCGAATCAAACCAGAATTTTTAGTTTTCATGCCAAGTGTGATTCACGGCAAAACCCAACTTCAAAATCCAACACGAAATGGCACAGATTTCCATATGAAAAACCTCGTTGAACTAAAAACTCGTATTCAATCTACACATTTATCGTAGAAAACCGCTACATGAAATCACGTTATAAAAAAACGTCTCCCGCATCGTTAAGGAAATGAGTTACGTACACATACATATACATACGTACACACGTCTCTATTATACGAACATATGAAGTAAGTCGCATCGCGCGCACACGGGCTTTCAATTCTGGGTCTTTTTAATTTATATGGATAAACTCTGAGCTTCTTTTAAATCTTTTTAGAGGATAGCTGTTTTTATTTGCGAGATCAGGGGAGTGTGAATGCAAAGGTTTACCGCAACGATTTTAATGCGGTTTTTTGATTTTAGACAGACTTTAAATAATATTATCACTTAGCTTCTCAGTAATAAGATTTAAGACTTATTTATAAATGTATAGAGTAGATTATGATGACAACTTACATGGTATTTGATTTAGATTAATTTGTGTGCTTCTGTTACTAGTTAGCGGCTGTCGTACTCGCGACACGTGTTTCACCTCTACACGAGGCATCCTCAGGCAGCAAACCAGATGTTGTTCGTTTCGCGGTCAAACGACGAATGATCATTCATCATCATCAATTATTTGTCGTTTGACTGCCGATTGGCGGGAGCAACAGAGTAATCTAAATCAAATACCGCATGTATCTTCAAGTTAGTATCTTAATTTTAAAACTCCCTTTGGATCTTGCTCCATTTGCATCATCATGTAATTATTAAAATATTAATTTTGCTTCTACTTTGGCCTCACATGTCTCTGCACCACCTGACGGTTGACTAGCAGAGAAAGCCTAAGGCTTTAAGTCCGCCGTTTACAATTTTTGTAATAAAGTTAAATAAATAAAATAAAAATAAAAAATCATCCGGTCTTTTTTGTCTCCAATGCAGGAGCACGACCGTCTCTGAACTACAAGAGCCAAGACCAAACTACAAGACCAAACTTGGTCAGAGCAACTGGAGGATTTGGCCTATGCTCTCCACGTTGGCCAGACGGGTTGGAGAGGTCTCATTGATGTTTATAAGCTTTGTTTAGCTTGTATTTCCTAAGTTGCCTTCTACGATATCCACGGGAAGACTTGAAGTGGTCCTACTCCACTCTGTCGGAAACCACACGGCTAATCCATTTGCGTGATATATATTAATCTACTACGAAGACATAAAATAAAAATGCAAATTATTAGAACACAAAACGTCTGTTTGTTCAGAAATTGGCCTTTATTGATTTACACGTGAGTGTTCGAGCGGCTTCGCGCAAGGTCGGCTACACATCGTCGAACTCTCAAGGGTTTTGTGAAATGATTCTGAACCAAGCTCTAAGTTTGTTCATGTACTCGTGGAAAAGTATTATTTGACAAAGCTCTTTCGGTAAAGATGCACACAGATGACGTAAATGCACCTAATTTGCGTGTCCCAACCCCGACCAAGCCACCAACCAAAGTTGACTGGTAGTCGGACGGCTGCGAAATCTAAAAAAATGCCTCATTACGTAATAATTAACTGCAATAGCTAAAAATTGCAACAAAGCCAGGGACATATTCCTATCACAGGTAATATTTTAAAATTATATTATGATACACTTAATATAATTTTTCAATGACTCATTACCAATTCATTGTTAAAAAGTCGGCACGCTTGAATCGTTAACGCAATTACACGTGAATCATGAAAACCCTTAGTAATATAAAGCAGGACACAATCAATTTTATGTATTTTTTATAAAATTTAATAAAGATTTTATTTTCGTCGTATAAGTATGATTACCGTCCTAAAATAAGACTACACTATCTCTTCCTGTGAGTATTGTAAGTAAGACATCAAATATTAATTAAGTAGTTTATGTAGAAAGTAAATATATATCTGAATGCTTATCAATATCTCTTTTGTACCCATTTTAAATTTTCTAACAACCCAAAGGTTGGCTGTCAGATAATGCTTATACGAGTAGGATTAAGTCCACCTATTGTGCTATACAAATTGTATTTTGTACAATGAAGTTTAAATAAATGAATAAATAAAAATAACTAAAAATAACTAAGCAAAACTGGTTGCGATACCGGTTAAGCCCTCATCCCATTTCTAAAAACATACGGTCAAACTGATAACAGTGCTTATTTGTAAAAAGATATCCGCATCTTTTCCCTCTGAACGACACTGTTTTAAAAAAGAAGAGCAGTAGAAACCCAACCAAACTGTATATCCCAGCACAGAGACTGCAACTCTACGGTAACAATGTCTATTGTATGGCAATCAAAGTGTTCAATGCATTACCGAGGGAAATTAGAGAAATTAATAGAGAGAGTGCATTTAAATCAACTTTATTTAATTGGCTGCTAGATAAATGTTATTATACTACCGAAGGAATATTTAAATGACAGCTAAATTGTATATTAAACGCTTTGACATGTAATATGATTTGTGAACATAAATAGGTATAATTAATTTAAAAAATAATAATAATTAAATCTTAATCTTAATTTAACTAAATATTCCTACGCCTTATAGGCAGAGTATGTAGCACACACACAATTCTGTAACACCATTGTATCACCATATTCTAAGGAATAAATGAATATCTATCTATCTATCTATCTAACTCCTTCCTTTTTTGCAGTCGGTTAAAAAGTAGCACTAAGGAAACAACCAGGACCCCGCTTAGATGAAAGAAGAAAAATCTAGGGTAATGTTGCATTGATTCTTATCTACGCCTACATACTGATATACATTTAATATAAACGGCCAGAGATAGTAATAGCAAGATAATGTTAATATTACCTGATACAGGGGATTTGTACAGGCTCAGAATCGGCTCTGACATTAGCGGGCCGCTCGGCTCTGCAAAGCAAATTATACCGTGTAAAACCATTACACGAACATTTTTAGATTTTTACCCGACTACATCTGCCTTTTTCAATTGACGCGGTTTTGTCAATTATATTTTTGTTTAAGATTTTTGCACTCACAAAGACTTATTAACAACTAGTTGGTGCCTACGACTTCTAGGCGCGAAATTATCGATATTTTTTTCACTGTCATCAGATTTTTATGAAACAAATCCTAAATGTTGCTCCAAGTTGAGTTCAATTTAGGTTTAAACCGCGAAAATATTCGTTTAGTAATTTTAGAGACAGCATGTACATAGAGACGGGAAAGGCAAAAAATCTTTTTTGTGTTACTCTTTCTTTATCTCTCACACAAATTTTTGAAAAATTTGTTAAACTAACGGACAGTTGGATAGGTGGTTTTTACTGCTATTATTATTTGTATGTTATGATGATATGGTACGACTGTGACGCAACCGGCAAATCTTAAAATTAATTGTAAAAATTAAAAAATATACATTACTGTTACAAGGTGATTTGGTTATTCTTAATATTCGTGTTGATATAAAATGCTCAAAAGTAAAAAACCCATCTTTATACCTACCATATACTAACCTGCCAGTTGTTTTGTATGAACGGACGGACAGTGCAGTAACATTTCCAATTTTCACTAGGCATAAATTATGTTGTAATAGAATACAACCTAACTTGTTGATATTTTTTTTTTTTTTTAGATCTTTTTAATCCAAAAAGTGTAAGCTATTAGATTGTAGTCGGGTAATTTATGTCACTATAATAAAATTTCGAGAAAGAAACATTTTTACGGCTAAACAACTCACTAATAAATAAGTAAAAAATTATGTTCGTTATTATTTACTCCCACGCCACGGAAACTTCAAAAGTACCATACGAATATTCAAAAATATTCGTGATTAAAATGTGTATCCGTTTTTATAAAAATAGAAAATTCTAGTTTTAAAACATGCTTTTCATTTTAGCACTAGTAAATTAAAAACATATCTATCCAATATATTAGCGATATTGAAGATGCGAAAGATGAAATAATAATTTTGAACGCATTATACACAGAATTTTATGATACGATTTATAATGTGTAGGGGTAGAAGTTTTCTCAAGATATTGTTTTTTATTTTTATTTTGATTGGGTGTATGACTGGGTCAAAAATAAATTATTTAGTACTGCCAAGAGAATAAAACGTCACTAAATAGTGTCACTTGCCATTGATAATATCCATTTTCAACACGATATTAGATTTATTAATGCAGATAAACGGATAATTTTAATTGAAAAATTATGACGTCACGGTTGTGGTTTTCATACAAGTCCCTTAAAAATTTTTGTTTTGACGTTTAGAAAAAAGTGTCTTTTTTGACTGGTTGTCAATCATAGGGGCGCGAGACATGTGTATTACACTTAAAATAAAAGGACTAAATCATTAGCATTTTTTAACCCTAGATAACTAAACATTCGTCTGGCAGACTACGCGACCCCTTGCATAAGTCTAGTTCACATACTTTCGCGTACCCCCTGCTTGCACGCCTTTGTATACCTTCATAATTAGAGTAAAAAGTGGCACAAAAGCGGCGTTTGCGCAAACAATTGTCTTTATTTGTCATTTATAACCACCGCGTCGTCTAGATGACGAAAGTTTAGTTATAACAGGTGCAGATTTTCAAAGGTATCTAAATTGCATTTTATTTGATATTAGTATTTTCAAATAAAAAAATCTAATAAATGTTTGTATTATAATTAGGTAATATACATGAGCATACTAGGAAATAATATGAACTTCATAAAAACGGTTATTTTTTTATGACTAGGGTTTAATAGTAAGATGTCATTCATACTACTAATTGTTTTTAATTTTTTCTCATATACCTAATATTATTGATGGATTCATAAATGGAAACATATGTCGTAGGCTAAAAGTAGAAATTAGAATATTAAGATTGATATTACTCAGATAAAAGTAACAAGATAATGTAACTTCTGTGGTGATGACAAATAATTGGAAGGTTGAAAGTCAATACAATATCAGCATTAATACTGATGTCTCGTGCCAATGTTTGGGTTCTGAAGATGATTTTTTAGTACCAAGTAAAAGACAACAGAACCCAATTACTGCTTCGGATGATTTTATATTATCAAACATGGAAAGAAACGTACTACATACTACGTCGGATGCTACAACGTAGCATCCGACATGTGCTTTAGCAACTCTTCGATTTTTATCCAGTAAAACTCATCATAAATGGTCACCTGCACTAAGATTACTCCTACTTATGTTATTATACGTCGCGAATAAAATCAAAAATAATAAACAAATAGTAACACGGCGAGATTTTGTTTTGAAATTGATGCACCACCTCATGGAGCCTTGGTTGCGGCAACTTGTTCGGGCGGTAACTTTGAGACGTGACATCAAGGTCATGATAGGAGATATCCTTGGTGAATCATATGAAGAATCTGCTCCATTTCCTTATGTATGAAATATTACAAAAAAAATTATACGTTTGCCCATCGAAATTGCTAAGGAAGACCAAAAGTTGATGCCTTAGATGTAAAAATGCAATTTGTGGCACTCTTAATGTTGACGTGTATAAAAGGTATGTGGCATCATTAGTATAAAATTATTTCTACTTGTCTCTATTTACAACGAGCCCTTTATACGAATCATGAATTTCTTCCTCAGGTTAAATTATGTTGATAATATAAGATTTTTTAATGCGTAGTCCGCTAGACGAATGTTTAGTTATTGTGTAACTCCCAGGATAGTTTAGTTATCTAGGGTTAAATAAAACTACACCAGTATTATAACAGCATCAAATTAACAAGAATATCATCTGTATAAAATACTCAAATTAAATAATGAAATAAGAAATGGTGAAAAAATTCCACGTGAGCAGGACTTGAACCCGCGACCTTGGTCTCAATACGACCATGCTCTAACCAACTGAGCCATCACGTGTTCACCATTTCTTATTTCATTATTTAGTTTGAATACGTACTGCATCTTGAATGCCTAAAAACCCTATAAAAAAAACTGTATAAAATCCCACACAAGTTAAATTCCGACCATGTATTAAATATCACTGAAAACCAGTCACGGCAAGCTGCCAGTTGGAAATATCTCACAATTTTTGGCTAACTTCACAGCACTTATTCTTGTAACTGACTCTGCTAATAGTTGGGAGCACATCTGTGTTGATGCCAAGTAAGTTGAAAGTTATTGTTTTAAACGTCTGAAGCGATTTAAATAACTTTATCTTAATTGAAATCTTACCGTTTCCGTTTGCAGAGATCATTTCGAATTATTTTTCAAGATTGGAATGTGTTCTTTATTTTAAACTATCAGCATTGTTTTGAATTGCGTTAGTACTATTTGTGTTTATAAATTTTGAAAATATGCATTTTATTTTATACATTTTCTAGGCAGTAAACTAGATTAAACATTTATCTAGATAGGTTTACCTATTCCTTAAAGTATGTGATGAATGTGTCCATGGTTTTTATACGAATTTAAGTTTTATAAATTAAAAGAGCAAAGGCATTTTTATGTTTATTTTTAGCATCAAAACCTGTTAATGCTGAGCGTATAGTATTTGGTGTTCATTTGTTTCTACTAAATGAAAGTCATGTTTTATAATGAGTTTGTTAAGTTCTACGAATATACGGCATGAGTCATGAACTATATTTTGGCAAACAGATCATAAAGTGAGTCATTTAGACGCAAAAGTGTTTCTACTCGCAGTTGTTGTAAAAAAATACTCACCTCCACAGATAAGAGACATTGAGCCGGAGATAACCTTATTAAATCTCTGATAACTAGAATATTTTGTAAGTGTCTTAGTCTAACTAGCTTTTCTATTATTATTATAATCGAAGCTTGCCTATTTTATACTATTTGGAGCGAAGGCAAAATATTAAACTTTTGTACTTGCGATAAGATACCGTTTAGCGCTACAACTATTTATATCACTTTAGAATAAAATGGCACTAAAAAGACACGATTTACAATCGATGATTTTTTAACACATAAACCGCTGCTTAAAGTCGCACAGAACACATTTAAACTGAATACATCAAAATGGAACTAAATACACCAAAATTGTTAAAGAAATTGCGCGTTGTCGTGATAGCGCCGCGTCATAGTTGCATGGTTTGTTTACGCGATGTAAGTCGCGCGGGCCGGCTAGCAGTTGTCGTGTTGCCTGGCCGCTGTAGCTGTCGACTGGCGAGATTGGCGACCGTGACGTCACGCAACTGAGTCGCGCGACAAGGCGCATGCGTGTCTCCGGGAACCGGCCACGGTGAGGGATAAAAGCAACACACGTGGTTGTCAAAACTTACTGATTGAACTTCGTTCGTTGCTCAGTATTTAGACTATTTCGTTCGTTCGTTGCTTAGACTATGGTATCCATACTTCTATGGCCACCACTATTGTAAGATATTTCAAGGGACCTATAGGCTTCAAACACCGCAAAAAAATGCCCTCTAATTATGACGACCCGGACTTAAGGCTTTATGTATTATAAATGTAAAAAAAATATGTAATGTTAAAAAATTAATGCACACATGTGGTTATCAAAACTTACTGATTAAATCAATAATCTTTTCCATTAAATATCATCTACATAAAAAAAACTGTTAATGCATTAAATGAAATAAAATATATGTAATAAAATTTATCGAAATTTACGCCTGGGTACTAATAAAAATACTAAATTAATTTTTCTCATTCAGTTGTAATTATAGTTCGTTCGCTGAAATAGTGACTATACTATCGGCGTGCCATTCACAAAGACCGCCTCTTTGAAAGAGCTCGTGCCGCCTTTGTGTTTGAACGAATGAACATTTACAAAATTTTAATAATCAACTGAAAGGAAAAAGATTACTTTTATTGCTGGGCTTTTTATTTTTATTCCATCCTGGTCTGGAAGAAACTAAAATAATTTAGAATGTACCAGCTGCTTTTCTTCCCGTGTAGATCATAAAAACTAATTGAAAGGGGTGGGGAATCGATAAGTGAGAGTCTGAATCATATGTAAATAGGCGATGTGGCTAGCAAACCATCACAATTTTGATTTCATTTTACCATCTTTACTCCCACCATCACTCTTTAAGAGTGGCCTTGCGGTCTTGTGGCCTTAGACTCTGTCTACCCCGTTAGGGATAAAGATATGATAGTGCAAATTATTTTTTAATGCAAATTTTATGTGTTTTTTTATGTGAAAGGTCTTTTAACATGTAACAATCATCCTCACGGTCGACCCCTAAGGAATATTAAGAGGCTGCGAAACGAATGCCACTTGAAAGTAAAGTTGGTAAAGTCCTTCTCAAAAATATGAAAAAAACATTTTAATTATTTCACGAAATTCTCATAGTTCTCCTGATTATAAAAAGCAGTCATTTGTTAGTAGTATATATTTACATATACATATATTATGTACATATTACATAAAGCTGTAGTGGCCAAGTATTTTAGGCACTGGTTGGCTGAGTCTGAGTTGGCTCAAATGATGAAGAATGATGTACTCATGTACTGTACATCATTTCAAGCTGCATAACATCCACTGCTGGACATAGGCCTCTTCCAAAAATTTCCAAAATAGCCGATCCAACAACCTTAGTTAGGTCATCTAATCACCTTGTGGGTGTCCTACGCTTTGTTCGCTAGTGCGTGGTCGCCATTCGAAAACCCTTTGCCCCATCATCCGTCGGTTCGTCGCGCTAAGTGTCCCACCCACTGCCAATTCATCAAGCTACTCCGCTGGGTTATGTAAGTGACTTTTGTTCTCCTACGAATTCCCTAATTTCTGATTCGATTATGTAGAGAAATACCGAATATAGCCCTCTCCATAGCGCGTTGATTGACTTAATCATGTACGGATATTTTCAACAGCCACTACTTGCTTCCGGTGCCAGTAAGGAAAAACATCGTCAGAAAACCTTTGAATACAACCAAGCAACAAAACATATAGTTGTTGCTTATGTATCTTTTCCACTAAATGCGTATTCCTGCTGCACCGCTGGGCTCTCAATACTTATTTAATTATATTCGCAATTAGATATTTGACTGTGTTTGATTTTGTTAATTTTTTTTTACGAATCAACAAATAGCGCTAAAAATAAATCTTTTTCGGAAAACGGCAAGAAAAAGCATTCAAAATATTAATATGAAAAAAGTGGGCGTAGTGAACATATATCTTTCGTACGCGTGAAACCTTATGGCAGTGACGTCATATTTCCAATGTGCATCCTTTTTGGGTTCCGTACCCAAAGGGTGCAAACGAGACCCTATTACTAAGACTCCGCTGTTTTGTTATTTGACAGTTTTCCCTTCCACCAAAGTTAAAGTCTCCGCTCAAAAATAAATCTTTTTATTTTCGGTTTCAGATTATGTTATTTTTGAATATGAATAATAAAAAAAATTTAGTTGAGTACCGAATTAATATAATGGGTTTCAAAAAATGTGGGAGTGACTGTACTCCATGTCCTAATTTAGTACGTGTCCGATCCTAACCAGGGCAACCCTTTTGGAATTTTATTTACATAATAAATTGAGTCCACAATTATATTTATTAGACTAGCCTGCCTTTCTGAGGTTGTACAACAAAAAAAGATCTGTCAGCCGTTGTTAGGACAAAAATATAGGCTTTTATTTAAGTACTTTAATATGGATTTTGCTACTTTGAAATCTTTTATTTAGTCACAGAGTTCATATAAAAAGTCAGTGTGTGGCTTCCGGACTCAAATAGGATTACAACAAATTATATATTAATACATTTGGTCGTAATAAAAATGTGCTCATTATTTCATCCAAAACACGCATACACTGTAGAAAATGGTGTTTCTGTAACCACAGTATCGTAAAGTAAAACACTCTTTGTCCCACCTCTCATACTTCGCGCTACTTACCGTTCTTTGTACCTGGTTACATTCGCAATACTTTTCTTTGCTCCTGTGTTTCAGGCCACCGTTTTTCGCGACTCTGATCATTCGCAGTTCCGTTCTTCGCATCTCGGGTCTTTCACGCCATCGTTTTTCGCACTAACTTTAACGCTTCACTCTTTTGGTTACCTTAAAGGTTGCATTTAAAGGTCTACACTGAAGTTCAGCTTGCTGTGCTGTCATTTTACTTATTCCACAGGCTCAGCGACCCAAAGACAAATAGATTTTGGTCTTCGAGACAAGAAAGCGCCACAATTTTCTATTCTGAGCTATATCTTGCCAGCTGACAGCCTCCCTCTCCCGCAGAGCAGCCTGCACCGTATCGCTCCAGCGTTATCTAGGTCGACTTTCTGGTCTTTGGTTGATATAGTCTGCCTTGTCGCCAGGATCTCTTTCATTCATTCCAAGCCATTTCAAGTGGAGCATTTTAGTAAAACCGATTATATTTGGTTCTTTTACCAGCTCCTCGATCTCCTACTTTTTTTGCCTCTCCAGCTTCCATCAGCATGCTACAAAATGTTACAAACTATCATTTCTCTACAAAATTTCTTTGACCAGGTAATTTTTTTTTAAACTGTCATTTCACGTCTAATATGATTTCATTATTACAAGACAGATGCTCCTATGTCTTTCAATTCATCAGCAATAAACTCTAATTGGCTGTGGAATAAATGCATAGCTCCTCATGCAATCTCAGCTTTAGTGGAGCCTGGCCATAACTCCGCTCACTGAGCTTATCTAATCAACTTTGACTTTCTTAGTACAAACTTTTCATATATTTGTTGAGCACAATACTAATGGACTTTGTCGAAGACCTTTTTCCTTCTACCAAGAAGAACTTCTAAGATTTAATCATGTAGAATAATATGCTCATCATCATTTAAATTGTCTGTTTTAAAACTTTAAATAAACTTAGTTTTATTGTGAGTGCACTCAAGTTTCAGAAACTCCAGTACAGTGACATATAATTTGCTCTCGGTCTAGTGAAACGACAAAGTTACTGAAACTAATTTCAAACGTTTTGGACTTGCTTAGTAAACCAACAAATACATGGACAATATCTCAACTTATTGCAGCACTAACTCAACATTAAGGGGATTACATGACCTAAACGAGAGTTTTATTTTGCGTAAAACTATAAGTTCCACTACATTGAAAAAATTAAAAATAATGTATGATATTCTTTAGGATATAGGTATGCTACCGAAGTAGTGTTCTCAAAACATGATGCTTGTCGAATTGATAACCTCCTCCTTATAATTAATTATTGAACTTTGGTTTTTTAAATATGTATGATTTGATCCTAAAAAACGTTCATACATTTATTTGTATTTGTATGTACAAAGTGAGCTGTCTGGCGAAACAGTTAATAAAACATCTACAGCAGCTGCTACGAAGCTACGACGTTACGAGTCGTAGCATTTGCTACGAGTTGAATATGGACGCGAAGTGAACTGTGAAAACTGTGATACATTCGGTTCTTTTACCCTAACAAAAAAAGAGGGGTGTAATAAGTCTGACGTGTTCTGTCTGTGTGTTTGGCTAGGTTATTGTAACTTACGAATGAAAAAGCTACTTTGACATAGTTTTTTTGTTTGAAAGGTGACTTAATCTAGCTGTTTTGCACGCCTCATAAGCGAAGCGCATGAGGTAGTGCTCTACTCTCGCCTTACAAAAATCAAGTGATTTTTTTAACTAAATGTGTCTCTATTTATTTTCTATCGCATTTGTACAATAATATTTACACATAAATGTCAAGGAAAAACACTAGTTTCAACACTTATGACATTTTTAAAAGATATTTTGCCTTTTGTGGACGTCCGTGTGTCTGTATGTATGGAAACTGGCGTGGTCACGATAACTCCCGAAAAACTTATCTGATCAAGTCCATTTTTTTTTTATACGCTTCAGTATTATCCAAAACTAAGTCCTTTCGAAGATCACGGTCTAATTCAATGTAGTTTAATCGTAATTTCAATTTAATTGTGAAAAATGAGATTATGAGGCGTGCACTTTTGGATTTTCCAAACTTATTTAGATATGTACGAAATCGATTCAGCCGTTTACAGGGTAAAAGTTTTTTTGGTTTTATTTAACTTGCACTACTACAGTACTTGTTTTATTTAATTTGGTCACCAAGAGCCTGGCGGCATTTCGACGTCGTATGGGCAGGCTAAGCCTTTGACTGAAATGCGCACCAGGTCTTGGGTCTCTAGAGACGTCGATCATACGTGCGGAGATCTCTCTGAATACTTACTTGACGAGATTCCGCACCCCTGAGCCCTAGGGTCTCCACGGCGAAGGGCGCATTATATATGGTTCGCCCAGACCCGCGTACTTGCGCTTTTGTGTTGTACAGCCCCCACTGCGCCTGCTCTACATCGCTTGCTGGTGGGATGGGCCCACGGTGTCTACACAGGTGGCATCCCAAACCAAAGACCGCCCGTTTTTCCGTGGACTGAGCGTCATCACATTATAATTATAAACAGCCATCAATGTTCCAGTATTGGGAAAAGGCTTCTCTCCCACTCCTCCATAGCTCTTAGTTCTGTGCTATTATTATCATTAGTTATTCCTTTTTTAGTATATTTAATATTGTATATATTGTGTGAGTAGGTATTTATTCTGATATATTTATATTATATATAAGATTATAATATATTTATATATAATATAGTATGTATGAAGTACTTAGTATTTTTTGATGTAAATATATTTATAGCTTTTGCGCCGCACAATTTTCTCTGCTTATCCCTATGGTTGACTGGGAGAAAATGCTCTTAGCATTAAGTCCGCCTTTTGTTAAAAGTATATTTTTACTTTGGAACCATCAAGTTAAATAAATAAATAAATAAATTATTGTGCTAGTTGCCAATTTTTCTTGAATTTGTTTAGATCGTCACACTAACGTGTCGGAGGTCGCCACACTGGCGTTTGCCATTAGGAATCTATTTGGTTACTCTTTTTGTTCTTAAGTCATTACGTAATATAAAATATATATTTAAAAAAAAACGTATTTTTTTAACATTGTGCTGGACACTTACGTAAGTGTATTTTTTATGCAAAGTTTAAAAGCTTTTCTGAACAACCACACGAACACCACTAAGAAGCTATGTTAAATGACGATAGCTACATTAAACATGTGCATATCATTAAAGTATACTTACTTAAATGAGCATTATAGTTCAAACATGAACAGCAGTATTCACATACTGAATCATTTATTCACTGAGCCTGCCGCTTTGGTCCCTTGCGTCAATAATAAATAGGCGAAACCACGTGCTATGCTTATCACCTGTACTTTACTGTACGGTTTTATGTAGCTAGTATAACCTCTAACCGCAGCTTCCCCTTTCTTACCCTTTTTAGGGTTCCGTACCCAAATACAACGGGTCTCTTATACTGAGACTCCGCTGTCTGTCCGTCTGTTGCGTTCGTTTGTCACAAAGCACTGTCTCTTGCACCGTAATAGCTAGACTTGACATTTTTACCTTTTATTTATTACTGTGGCCGCTATAACAACAAATACTAAAAATAAAATAAAATAAAAGATTTTACTTATGTTCTCACTAATCATTTGTGTGCGATTAAGTACATAGTATTAGTATGTACTTTTAGTTTACGCATACTAACTAGTTTAAAACTAGGGCCGATTTACTGGTACAGTGGCCCAAGAGTTTTATATATATTTTTTTAATTATTTATAAATATTTAGGCCAAGGTTGCGAGTGGAAGTCCTTAAATAATTATCTTATATATCATGATGATGATGATAATGGGTACGTCAGTTTAGCATCTTGAATGCCTAAATGACCCTTTAAAAATGATGTTTAGCTATTTTAAAAACCGAGCTGTATTGCCAATCTGGTAGCGGTTTTGTCAAATAGCGGATCAAATAAACCATCTGCGATATATCCAAAATATTATTATATTGTAAAATACGTATCTACCTAGATGGGTATCTCAACATTTAGTCAATAACATTTTTTCATTTAATTTGTTAATTATGTTCAAAAGCTAGAGGTGATATAACAGAAGTGATAACTTGAGCAAGTTGGTGTCGGTTAAGGTAACGGTAACAGTGTCGCGAGTTCAATGGTTTTTTCCCATCTCAAAAAATTTCCAACGCGCCTTAGGAAGTTTTCACTTTAAAAAACCCTCTTGACTACTTATCAAATGCTCTTCAAAGGTGTTACTGTGTTTTGTTCCATTTGCTTCACCACAGTGCCTTCATTATGACCCTATTGTGTCGATAAGTGCCGGAGCTGTCGTGCCGCACCCCTAGGGACTAATAAACAATAACCTTTATAGTCAAAAACGTCATTTTGTGATTAATATTTAACCGGAATTAACTTACTTATAATTTAGCATACATAATCAAAACAACAACATTATTTGTGCCTAATGTTGAAGCTTATAAACTAATCCTCGTATCTATAAAAAAAACTGAAATGATCAGAACAAAATTTCTGACACCAATGAGTCACTCACACACACTAATAATGTTTATGATCTTTATAATTTGATTGACTTGTTGCGAGTGTTTTACAACCTGTTCCATCGTCTGTGTGTTCGTAATCAGAACTTGCAAGCTATATTACACCCACTTCCCATTGTTCGATCGAGTTGAAACTTCACATACTTATGTAAGTTGGATGATAATGCAATATTATGGTAGGTTATAATGAAACACAGAGATGCTAGATCACAACTAACGTTTATTGAAAACCACAGACAGAACAATATCTTACATGTATGAGTATAGATGGCGCCACAAGTCATTTTGTTACTGATTTTAACATCCCCACTCAACAAAATACATAGGTACATCCTCCACATTATACGCATCAAATACTTTACATTATGCATTACCAAACAAACCAAACATTGTTAGAAATTTATAATGTTTCATTTTACATAATCCCTTAGTCAATAGATCTGCAGGCATTTCCGAAGTAGGTAGGTATTTAATTTTTACAATTTCGCTAGCTACTTATTCTTTGCAAAAATGGTACCGCACATCTATATGTTTGGACCGCTTATGGTAGACTGGATTAGCCGATAATTTATGGGCTGACTGATTGTCATTGAAAATAGGTATTGGATACTATTCATTCACTATTTCAATTACCAGATTATGCAAGTAAACAGCCTCTTTACAACGATAATGTAATGTTATCTAATGTAATCTTGGCTTTCGCCTTTGAGTCGTTAGCATCGCCGCCGGTCGAGATACATTGTTGCATGTTTTCCAATATTAGGTAGTTCTCCATGGCAATTGCCTAATCTTCATAATTTTCTCTGCCTTTTAGTTTAGCAATACTTGAAATTAAATTTGTCGACATTTTACACTACCTATTTTCACCAAAATTATAAATAACTTGCGTGTGGCCCATAACCTATAATGAAACACAGAGATGCTAGACCACAACTGACGTTTATTGAAAACCACAGACAGAACAATATCTTACATGTATGAGTATAGATGGCGCCAGAAGTCTTATTTGGTTACTGATTTTAACATAGGTACTAATGACGATCTCATGGTGAAGCCGGAAGGTGGCCACGGCGTCTCTGTGATAAAACAACATAACTCCACCGAATTTGGGCTCAATTGATTAGTCTTGAGAAGCACTTTTCACTTCAAAGTTTTTAGTTCATTGTTTTAGATAACAACTTTTTTTCAAATATTTTTTTTTTAAATTTTTTACTTGTTTAAATTTGTTAATACTTACATTGTCAATAGTACAAAAGCTTTTTCAGTTTATATGTGTGTTAGAAAAATCTTAAAAGATATACTAACTTATTATAAACAAATGATATGTCTCAAAATCTTCAAATACAAACGTTCTTAAAAATGTACAATGAAGTTTGTATAAAATACAAACTTTATTGTAAATTTTTAAGTATTGCTAGAGGACACTTTATATCTGTAGGTAACATATTTTTATTTTCACCGAATAACTTTCAACTCTGTTGGGGCAACCTTAGAAATATGTTTGGATGTTGGCCAGAATGTCTGGGTAAAAATAATAACTGTCATATACCTACCTGGATTACGTAAACGTCTTCAATGTACAAAGACGGTGAATATTTATTTATTTAGAAAAATCTCATTGTTTCACAGTCAAAAGGCAAAAACTCTATTAAAAAATAAATAAATATAATAAATAATAAAATATTGGGTATTATATAACCAAAGATTTTTATAATAGACTAGCTGTGCCCGCGACTTCGTTCGCGTGGTTGTCGGAACGTAATGTTATATAGCCTAAAGCCTTCCTCTATAAATGGACTACCCAACAAAAAAGAATTTTTCAAATCGGACCATTGGTTCCTGAGATTAGCGCGTTTAAACAAACAAAAAAATTCTTCCGCTTTATAATATTAAGTATAGATAAGCTTTGAATTATAAAGTTAGTTGATGTTACGTCTTACGAGCCACACTTTTTGACACTTTTTAGGATTCTATACCCAAAGGGTGCCAACGGGACCCTATTACTGAGACTCCGCTATCTGTCCATATGTATGTATGTCCGTCTGTCACAGGGCTCTATCTCTTTAACTGTAATAGCTAGACACTTGAAATTTGCACTGATTGTGTATTAATGTGACCGCTATAACAACAAATATAACAACAACTAAAAATAAGATAAAGTTTAAAATTAAATAGGTTCGTCATACAAGAAACCTGTTTTTTTCAGCATTTTAAAATATTGTACGTTGGTGCGGAATCCTTCATGTACAAGTTTTTTTATTACTCTATCATGGAACCTTTTGGTATTTAATTCAATTCCTTTTCAAATGCTCACTACTTTTAGTTTTTGTGTTGCATACCTATATTGTAAAACCTTCCTTCTTTTACAAATAATTTATTGATTTATTTAGGTATTCATGTACAAACATAAAAGTATATAGTATTTTAACCTGTGATACTAGTAACTTGCTAAACAGGTGCGCCTACATGAGCATTCGTTTTCATTCAGTCGAGCAGAAAACGTGACAGACTTTTTTTAAGGTTTATTTTGCTTTATCTGGGCCATACTTTACCTATTCTTTGAACTGGTTTATTCAGTTGTTAACAAATTTTAAATTAACGATATGTGCTGAAGGTGTTAACGACATTATTTAAGTTTCTTTTATCATCCGCCAAATACAGTGTGGTTTCCGGCGGAGTAGAATAAAACCACCGTGGATGTAATAGAAGGCAACTTAGTAAATAAGCTTAAAAACATCAATGAGACCTCTCCAACCCATCTGGTCAGCGTGAAGAGTGTAGGCCAAATCTGCTCTGTTAGTATAGATAGAGTCGTGCTCCTAATGTGGTGACAAAAAAATCTGATGATGATAAAAGTTAAATGTGGCAATTATGATATCTGTGGTCACGGCAGTGCCCATGCCAAGTTAAGCATAAAATAAAGTGTACAGCTGTCCTACACTTTTCTCGGAGCTATTCGAAGCACTTTTAACACCTTTGTATATTTCGAAAGATATATTTACAAAAGAACGTATTATAATCGTCTGAATTCCTAAATATCACATTTTTAACACCTAGAGTTTACGAATAATCACCACCCAAAGTTTCTCAAATTTGTCACTTATTTACGCACTCGCTCACCGATCATCAAATTTCTAAGGCACTTCTAGCAGACCAACAAATTTCAAATTTGGAATTAAGATAGTATTAAGCATAAGAACCTCTTACCTCTGAAGCAGCCAGATTTGGTCGCTTGAACACAGAGGAATCTCAACCTTATTACATTCTTTGGAAGGAAGGGCAAGAAAAAAATTAAAAATCTTAGAATTTTAGACTCTTTTTTTTACTTGTAATACATGTATCGATGACCAACTACAAAAACTAATGAGATACCCCTCAAAATAATACTTATTAAGAAATGCCAGTCGAGTACCGTAGTTTTTAACCGACTGTATGTTAATAAATACTTTTAAACTATCGCGTTGAATTATTATTAAATTAATGCATACGGGAATTAACGCGAAACGTTCCTTTTTTTATTAATTTTGCTGACGTTTCGTTCGGGTTTCACCGAACGTGGTCCCAGCTTGACTGAAGCAGCGATGATGCCTACGCCTCCCCCTGCCCGGTGTGATCTTCGTCTACCGTCATATTGTTCATTCTTCAAGTACCGTCATACACTGCACTCACAGTGTCCCTATTCCGTAACGCAACCGTATTCTGGTGGTTAACCAATTGTGCACCAAACCGGGGTTGTGTTTTGTTAATCACTGGATTCCACACTGCTGACAATTTAAGGCCATCTTCTCGGTTGAAATTGTTAGGATGTTTCTTAATTTCAATCGCCTCACGTACCATCCTAGTGCGATAGTGGCAATCGCAAGCGACTGTATGTTTTTTAATTTTTTTTTATGTATGTTTGTTACGCGATATCTTAGCCAATTGAAACCCGATTTTGATAATTCTTTTTTATTTAAAAGCCTTTACTACCAAGTTGGTCCCATTGTTGATCCCATTTTAATTTGGTGAAGTTATAATAAAGAACTTTGGAGATATGGAAGAAACTCCTAAAAAAATTGAAGTCGGTTATTTTTTTTTTTTTGTTAAAAATTAAATTATTTCCACCGTCAAAAGTTTATCTTATATGACTACGTATATAACAATTAAATGTACTATTACAATTCTCCGAAGAACTATTACAAAACACGTAACAGACGTTATTCATATTTTAACAGTATAATAGCAATAAATAGGCTCAGGGCTGTCTAAAGGAAGGGCCACTTAATAAAGGCGTCCCCAGATAAGGTACCGGGAGACAGCAAGAATTTTACTTCAAACTAATTTTGCTCATAAATTATGACCCTTTTAAGCAACAATAAAAAGTTATCATTAAGAATATGTTACAGATAAGAAAAGAATGCCTTTGTGTTAAAAAAGAAATGTATATTGTAGATATTATTATAATAGAAGAAGTTGGGGGAGAGTAAGTAGGTTCTTACTCGAGTGACTTGACTCGAACTCGACTCTGACACTAAATGACAGTTTTTTTTAATGTTGACCGGTAGAGACTGCATAAGCGTTAAGTTCACTTTTGTACTATTTTTTGTGCCACAAAGATTTTATAAATAAATAAAATAACTTGCACCATCCTTCAAAGTCTTTTTTTCTCAGCTTCACCTATAGGCAGACTGGTAGATAAGGCTTATAGCTTTAGGCTTTAGCCAAATAAAATCTCCAAGGCATAAAAAAACGGGAGTATCATGACCGCAGCAAATAAAAATCCGTTGTCTTTCCTACCAGTAAGGATACCAGGCATAATTTTATGTAAGATGTTTTAAAAAATCTAAAATAGAGAAATAAAGTTCGCAAGTGGAAATTGTAAAAAAAACAAACATAAAATAACCTAGAGTGCTCTTTACACAGAATATTAGAGCGTGTACAGACCACAGTAATCGTAAAATGCAAAACAGTCGACCGGCACAAAAAAAAGAGTGGCGCGACGAATTTTTCACAGCCGTCAAAACAGTCGCGTGCATGGAAATAAAGCATGGAAACTCTGTGTGTGCTAAACTTGGTAACACAGGTAACATAGGTCTCTAGAATTCAGTAACTTTGGACAAATAGCAGTGCTTTAAAAGAAGCTACCATTAAAACTAGCAATATTTGCGGAGGCAAGTACCTGACGTTGAACTTTATTGTTGAAAAGTAGTCAGAGCAAAACTTTAAAAAAAATCTTCAGCTTTATCAAAATAGCATTGTTTGTCTGTACAGAATTTATTTTAGTTACTCCTTTTTTAGATAAACACATTTATAACAGAAACCTCATAATGTCTGCAAAAACATTAGATAGTTTAAAACAAAAAGGAAATACGATATTGTGGTGCAGAGTTATTGTTTGTTTAGCATCTTTATTGCTAATCGCAAAACATTCTTGCTCACCTCTCACTAGTAGATTGTTGAATATAATGGACTGATTTGATCATAACACTAGTGGTTCTATGAGAACAGTAGACCTAGCGAGCCCTTATAACCATGCTATAAGCGAAACTTTCCCCTTTCCCCTGGCTTGGCAAAGCCAAGAGGAAGACCAAGGATGAAGTTTTTCCAACAAATTGAAGAAAAGTCTTAACTTTTCTTTAATTTGGTAAGGTCCTATATTAAAAGGATGGCAGAGCGAAGAGAGGAATGAAGGCATCTCCACTTAACCCCACCAATAAGAGCAAGCTCTTAATATACAAGAAAAAGATATAAGGATATACAGGGTCCCATTGTCACCAGGTGAATATCTGGTAATGGAATCCTCTAGAAATCTAAGGAACTCCTGAAATATTCTAAGCACACATAATGATTTTGATGTTTTTGTCAATAATTCAAGAAAGCAATTAGAAAATATGTTTTAGTGAAGTGGAACTGATGACTCAAAGACAAAAGACTTCAAATTAAAGTCGCATTTTTTGTTTTTTTTTTAAAAATTTTTATTCGTGTTTACAAGAAGAAATACTTTCATAGTGACATGCACGCATGTGGAAAAGATTTGGGGCCATGCCGGCCTTTCCGATGCTTAGCAAGAAATAAATTTTATGTGTCTACGGCAAACGGCGTGGAAGTTATGGCGTTTCACGGTCCATGTTGTGATGGAGCCTCATTTTTACTTAGCAAATGGTCCCTTACGGAAATCCACTGTTTGGAAGTAAAGTAATCAAAGAAAGAAATTGAAAGGAAGAGAAAAGTAACAAGATATAGTTTCAAATCGTTGCTGATATGTACGTTTATCGTAATTAAAATAAGCATAGCAGGGAGAAACAGCTAATAATGTATTTATTTTTGAAATTTGCTTTTAAAGCCCTTTCATTTGATTTGGTATGATTTGATTTATTTTATTTTATATTTATTCATTACTTTTTGGCCTAAAGAGGGCGCGACCGTGTACTTAGTGTGACGTTGCATAGCAGTTGTGACCAGCGAACAGCAGAGAACTTCTGGTAATACCTCATTTGTTAAGGTGTTTATCTTTGCAACGAGGGAACAGACATGCTATATACGTTGCGGCGAAACACATTACCCTCCTATTGGCTTCGCCGCAGTCGGGTAAAAAGAGAACAAGTTAAAAAGTATGATTACGATTACAATAAATACCTAACTCATATTTATCCTTAGCGGGTATACTAAATAATATTTTTAGGTTATCACGTAGATACAATAAAAAAGATATATAGTTAATTTTTTTTTTCTCTTACTGACAAATAATAACAACCATACAGCGCGTTTATATAATATTTCGCATTAAGCAATTTTTCGATTTTAACAGGGCGGTGACGTAACAAGCCCCAATCTGAAACTGCGCAATATCTTTGTGAATTTTCAGTGATTCGATAAACCGAAAAATACTAGTCCTACTAACTGATGGACTAAAAATATATCGTATTTTATTATGTTTTCAGAACCTTTAAGTAGTTGATTTTTGTATTTCCATGTAGGTATGTTTACTCACCTCAGAGAATAATTTTTATTTTAGAACCTCTTAGGTCAGTACTACATATAACCAACTGCACGCCACAAAATATATAGTTTTTAGGGTTCCGTACCCAAAGGGTGCCAACGGGACCCTATTACTGAGACTCCGCTGTCTGTCCATCTATCCGTCCGTCTGACACAGGTCTCTATCTCTCGAATCGTAATAGTCTACTTGAAATTTTCACCGATTATATATTACTTAGGCCGCTATAACAAATAATACTAAAAATAAAATAAAGTTAAAAATTAAAGGGGTCGGTAAACAAGAAACGTATTTTTTTTGCGTTTCAAAACATTGTACGGAGGTACGGAACCCTACATGCACGAGTCCGACTCATACTTGACCGGTTTTTTTGTTTCGTCACATAATCCGCGTATGACGTGACCACTTCTGATTTATGCTGAGTCAGGTTTTGAAAACCTACTGGCTAATTCGTGAGTGTTGTTCGAATGTTGTAATTATTTTCAACAGTTTGTGAACAAATTATGTTGTGAAAATGTGAACGAGTGTATTAATTTGTGTTGGTTATAATATGCTTTGAAATATGTTGTTTTTCATGGTAAATTTTTATGGCTTTTTTTAGCGTTATGGAATGCCCTTCCCGTTGATATACGCAAAGCCTCTAGTCACCAAACGTTTAAGAGTGCTGTGCGCGCTCTTCACAAATTGTCATAAATATTTATGCAGTTTATGTAGAGTGTATGAATTTATATTTATAGTTAATTTGAATGTGCTAATCTTCCAAAATATGCTTTTATCGGCACCACCTTTAGGTTGACTGGTAAAAAAGGCCCTGGGCCTTAAGTCCACCTGTTACGTTTTGTCTAATAAATTTATATAAAAAAAACTTGCTTAATACTCGTATTAAGAAATGGTTCGTTCTCTTGAAAGTGAAAACTGTTATACTTCTGTGAGTAAAAATATGAGTTTTTTTAACTATTTAGATGTAACATAAATCACTACCCACCTTTGTGCATGCCAGTGTGCTTATCTTTGAGGACGGTGAGCTCGTAAATCTTTCCGAACTCCTCGAACATCGGCCTGAGGTCCTCTTCTTCAAGGTGCCTCGGGATCTGGCCAATGAATAGTTTCACGGCATCTTTCCCCGCACCAGGGGGCGCCCCGGTGCGCTCCGAAGGGGTCAATGGAGGACTCCGTTTGCTATCAGTAGAGCTCCCTCCATGGACGGGAGTGCTCGGCAAAGTCCCAGCCGCACTCCCGACAGAACCTTGTCGCGAGCCCACACTCATCATTTGATTTTGCATATTGTAGCCAAACAACATCCCGTTCATATTGTACAGATTTGTGCCGACCAGCATTATCACAGTCTCAGACTTCCGTACTACTGAACACAAAATAAAATCACAGTGGATTTGTACTTTACTTTCTCTTATACTATAAATTCGGTTTGTAAGTTTAAAGCTCTATAGAATGTTTACTTTCGTTTTCGCGGAGGGCGGAGGATTGGGGTGGCAGGAGGCGGGCGGTGTGCGTGCCCCGCGCCTGTGTGCGTGCCGCGCGCCTGTGAGCGTCCGTCTCTTCTCAGGCGGCCTGTAATGCGTAATATTATCGATCGCTATAGTAGCATTTGTACACCCGACCCTCGTGTTTTTCTCAGTGACGCGAATCAACTTAATGTTTTTACACGTGTGCCGCCATTTTCACCAAGACCACTCGGGAATTATGTGCTTTTTAAGATAAATTTCCCGCGCACTCACTTTGTCACTTAACTTAGCTACTTTCTTTAAAATATGATAACAAAGTATTTAACATGAACTTAAGTCAGTAAATTGTTTTGGCACAAAACATTATATTTTGGTATTTTTGAGCAAACCTTCCAATAATTAAGTTTATGATTTTTTTCTACACTTGTGAAATTGTGCAGAATTTTTTCACAATGTTTTGTTTCCGTTTCGACAAAATTGCATTCGATTTGGTTGTTGTGAAACGCAAGCACGCGTGCGTCGTGTTTACAAACAAACCGAGCCGCAGCGATATTTATATTCGAAATTCAAAACCGTTCCCAAGTTTATCAGTTTCATCACCAAACAAGTAGCCATTCACAATTTGCTATCACTAATAACCACTGAAATCCAAAGTCCACAAATTTACAATTACTTAACACTCGCTTAATAAATATTTTACACATTAATTATACAGTTTACATCAAATACACGACGACGAATAACGATGACTTAACGCACAAACGAAAAGCACAATACGACACGAACTAAATAGGCAACAAATCTGCCGTGTTGCCCTGTATATGCCTACATGTCCACTAACCTAAAATTCCCGAGTCCCCTCGCGGCGCGCGCTATGGGGGAGTTTCGGTCTTGATACATCTCTCCTCTTCACTCTCCCTTTCCATAGATATTAAGATACGCAAGTGAATTCGCTTTTGGGTGAATAGGTTGATTATTTGCTATTTGTTGTCTTGTAAAGCTATGTGACGCGTGTAGCCTTTGTCAAACTCGGTAGTGTTATGTGAGGAACGCTGTAAATCTCTGCGACAATATACGTTCGTCTTATTTAAGCTCGGGTATAGCCTCAAGCTTGTCGCCACAAACGTTTGCCTATTTTGTTAACCTTACATTCTCGACTACCTACTCATTTACCAACATTAAATATGTTTAATATGGGTAAATGAGTTGGTATAGTCGAGTCTGTGGTCGAGTGTATAATTTGAAATTAATATCTGTATAATGTAATGATATTTATATCAAATTATAAACAAGAACATCGAGCCTATGAACATATCTCGTGATAATTTATTTATTTAAAACGGTTGAATCTCGTAATATAGTTGGAAAAAGCCGACCAGGTTTTGATTGAACACGTTATATAGTCGGCAAATTTTTGATTGATTTAACTCAACAATGAGCTGGGCGGACAGCGACATCGTCGGGTCGCCGTTCCTGACACTCACCCTGAAGATGATCATCTAAATCGATCGAAACCTGGTCGGCCTTTTCCGACTATATTACACGAGTCAATTGTTTTAAATTAATAAAGTATGGAGTTATCTCACGTTAAGTTTTGATTGATTATTATCACAGATATAAGTACATCGAATCAAATAATTTAAATTAGAAGTTGAAAAAACTGTTTATTACTTATTATAAGATAACTACTATAACCTACTAATTTTTCTTGCAACTGAAAATAAAAAACAAAAAATCGTACAATCAATGAAAGTGTTTTTGTTTATTTTCTTTTCTAGTCTATTAGATTAGTAATACATCTTAACAAATAAATAAACAATTTCGCAACTACACAATATTAATAAACAAAAGCTTTAACCCACATCAAGCGTTACGACCGAAAAAAAAGTTTTGCTCTGAATAATTCACCGACCGAGGCGCTTAGGAGGCTCTCGTAAAACGAAAAGCGAAATTCGGTAAAAGGTCTTCAATGTTTGGTCGGACTATAACTCAAGCGCCGAAAATAGCAAGGGGATATCCCCCTCCCGAGCCCCGCTCCTGCCAGCATCACTTCTGCTGATTTTCGGAACCATAATGGATGTTTTTAAATTTTTTTGCCAAAGTTTCCATCACCTTTTGAGTTTAAAGTTGGATTTTTACTTTTAGTACGTTCAATTCTCGTAGCATTATGCTACGGCAAACGCTACGACAGACGTGCTACGCCGTAGCTTCTTACAACGGTAACTATAACTACTCGTTTATTTCAGTATTAAATTTTATTATTCTTGACCGAACTATAACAGTAGATATAAGAATTACTGTATTTATTTATTATTATAATGAAACTTACTCTCATTTTTATAATAAAATATTAAATGTTTTAATCAACGATTCTATTTTATTATATTTGTTTATATATATCATATACATATGTAGTTTATATTTATGATAGTATGTAAGTATGATAATATATAGGAAATATATATTAAGTATTTATCAATGTACATTATGTGTATTAATATGTGCATAACCCAAAGGTTGACTGGAAGACAACGCTTTTTGCATTAATTTCGCCTGTTGCTCTGTACAATTTGTATGTGGTGAAAAATAAAGATTAAATAAATTTAATAAATCAATTCAAATTAAAATAGTGAGTTATTATCACGTGGCTTTTCCAGACAGTAATATGATTAGGAGCAAAATGAAATAATAGACAACTAGGGTAATAAAATAATTAAACTGTATTTTGTACGAAATTTTACAAGTAGGTATACTTTATAAATAAGTTTGGCAACTATTATTCTTAAAATAATATAAATAGCCTTACCTTATGTACCTCATACCGAATCGTCATATACCCATGAATATATCTATGCAAATTACAGCTTTCTAGTAGGGTAAAACCCGGATAGTCGCCCCAGGGGTATAGTTGCCTTGATTGCAATTACTTTAGTTTCACAAATGAAACATATGTTATTAAATTTATCTATCGAGAGACTCAGCATCTACAACTAAGTTGACCGTGTTGCATGTCTCTGTGCGATTGCATGGGACGGCTAGGTGCGATCAAAGTTTTTGCGGGATAGATGTCCTCTTTCTTGATCTATCCTAAACGTAATTTACATGGAATAGGCAACTATTCCCTATATGGGATAGTTGTCCCAAAACTTAGAGGTCCGCAAAAATCGCCAATACTCAGGAAATATCAAAGATAATGTTTATTCCTTTTATAAATTTAAAGATAAAAAACAAAAGTACCTACCCGTTTGACAAATAAAGTATCTTGCTTTTTGTACAAAGAGATATAAAGTAATTTCAAAAAGTAGGGCAACTATCCGGAATTTACCCTATTTATATTCTATTAGCTAAACCATGGACGGCGGGACAGACAAGCCGATACTAGAGTTCCCTATTATAGGGACTTTGGAACTCTAAAAATGCAACTTAAAAGACCCCTTACCCTGATAAAACTTATCACTTTATTATTTTCTATATAAACGTAGTCTAGCTTTTATTTGATATGTCACATTTCGGCATATAACTAGTTTTCTAGGGTCAAAATATAAACTTGAAAAAGAAAATACAAGAGTGTAGAAGTGTTCTATGTCTCTTTCTTGTTCATATTTTGACTGTGAAAACCAGTTATATGCCTAAATATATGCAATCTCTTTGAAATTACAAATCTGACTCGTCGTTTCAAAATAAAAGCTAAACTACATGAGTATGGAAAGTCCGATTCTGAATAGGGCACAGAATACAGTAAGAGTAAACAGAACGGAATCTCCTAAGGTACGCGCAATATGCGTCTCCGTTCCCCGCACCCGCACCTCTCCCCCGGTTCTTGACGGCCAACGTGAGTCATCGAGGCGAAAACGGGGGAGAGGTGCGGGGACGGGGAACGGGGACGCATATTGCGCGTACCTTAGGAGATTCCGGCCTGTGACTAGGGTAAGGGACTCTTAATATTAATATTTATCTTCTAGTCTTAGTTATGAAGTTTTCCTTAATTTCTTTTTATTTATTTATTTGCCTATACTTTCCCACTGCTCGGCAAAGGCCTCTCCTCTTGTACGCCACTGATCTCTCAATTCAATACAAAATATCCTTATTATCATAGGATATTTATAATATCTCTTAATAATAGTCACTTTGTTTTGTTTTGCACAAATGTTGACGTCAAATCGTTACTTACAGCTAAGTTTATACCGCTTCCTAGACACTATCTTGCACGATGGACTTCCAGGTGTTGTCAAAAAACGACAGATCGTCACACCATCTTGTCTTTAGGCGACCTCTTTTGCGACGCCAGCCTACAGGAACCCATTCTGTAGCAATCTTAGCCCACCTATCAGTGTGACGTGCACGGTCTGTTTATTTAATACCTAGTATACTTCGTTCCATGGTTCGTTGGCAAACCCCGAGTTTGGACTTATGAGACAAGGTCAAGGACCAAGTCTGTGCTCCATAAGTCACAACAGGCAGGATACACATTCCCTTATAAATTTGATAATGTTGTAATGACGCACGAACGTTGGGATCCCGACGGAATGATGTCATTATAATTTTAGCAAGCATTTAGGTTATTGGGCCCAAGACGATTGGGGTGAGGCAAGCTTTATTAAAGATGACGCATCCTTTGCACACGCGATGTCAATCAATATATTATAAATATGATGTTTAACCTCTCCTCCTTTGTGTGTGACATGTGTGTGTCTCTCTTTTTTCTTTTGTATGTATATTATTTGTATTTCTATATTCTTATATGATATGTATTTTATAAACAGGTGAAGGCACATTTTCTTCAAAACTGTCAGATAGTTCTTAGTGTATGTAGGTATATGTAGTATATCTTAGTCGTACGAGTATTATTTCTATGTAGTTTATTATTTATTATTACTTATAAGTAATAATAACTAAGTATTCTGAAAATATAGTTATTTAAGGCTGCGCCTGATGTGGATGATCTAAATTTGGTCCCGCTTCTAGGACACAAGTTTACTCTAGCCGAAGCGAGACAGCGAGCCCTGCGGGGTAAAAAGATCATGGGAGGTCAATGAGGTTGGTTTACGCGATTCTGGTTTTTGAGGTTTTTTTCGTTTTACAAAGAATATTTAAGTGTTATTTAAAAAATAAGACATATGATACCTGCCTTATGTTTAATACAATTATAATCCAATGTTACAAGGGCTAATTTACTGTATTTATTGAATCCTTTCCGTTTTAGTATAATTCTGAGGTGATTTAGAAACAACTTTGCATTTTTTTCTATAGAAAAAATTTTAAACAATCGTGTTTTCGAAACATATTATGTATAGAATTAGTCCTAAACTTTGCCGTGTTTTTATTTCAAAGTGAGTATTTCGTTAATATTGATAATATTTAAGATCGCTCTAGGTACTATCAGGTTCATACGGGCTTTTAAGAATACTTAGTTATTTTTCACTATATTTCTATTGGAGTTTTGCTCTACCCCTGTCATTTATTTCATCACCCGGTTGATTAACTAGTAGATAAGGCCTAAAATTTTAATTCCGCCATTACACTTGTTGTTTGTGTATAAATTTAAATAAATAAATAAAAAAATATCTAAACTCTTGCTGTTTAATATCACTAAATTATTGTTTCACATTACTCCTTTCATCGCACCACCTTTTATTTTTCAGCACAATTCCTGTCACCCAAAGGTAGCCTGTAAGAGATTGCCTTGGCGATAAGGCCGCCTTTTGTATACCTACAATTATTCACGAATGGAAATTGTATACGAATATTATTTATATGTGTTTATGATGCAATAAAGTGTTAATTCATCATTATCATTATCATTGTCAGCTTTCAACTTTCAGCCCACTACTGGGCATAAGCCTCCTTCTGTTAATTACTTATTACTAAACTACCTGTATCTTTCTTACGTAGACTCAAATAAATCGTTACATAGCGCGGAAATGCTGCTATCATTATTGGAACCTTTGGTTGCATGAAATATGGTATAGGTACGCCACCAATGGGACGATTCGGGATGCTTTATTAGACTGTCCATTTTTACAAAGCATTTTGCGGATACTTATTTGTAATTAGGTAATTACAACTTTCGACGAAGCATGATTTTTAACGTTTTGACGAAGCTTGTTGCTGATGAAGTTTTGTAACCTTTTGACGAAGCTTGCTGATTAGCTGGATTTTTCAAGCTAACAGTTTAGCTTTGAGAGGGGGGAGGGCTATACCCGAAAAAGAACTTTAATATTTCGAAAACGGGTAAAAAAAATTTAAAGTTGCGTTTGAAAACCCTAAATAGTTTTAAAAGACCTATCTGACGATATATTACTAAAGAATAGACGCAAAAAAATCTCATCCCCACTTTACATATAGGGGAGCGACACAATAAAAATTTTTCATCATTTTACTTTGGCTGAAGTAAGAATAAAGTATTTATTTCAGATCATGTACATATTGGACAGCATTGAATACTTAGTTACTATTGTTAGTAACAAGGAATTTATTTAACATGCAGATGTAGCCATCTGCCCATCATAGAGCCTAGGGCAGCAAGAACCAAAGGCTACTCTTAATACAACAGCGTTACTACATGTTTTCTACAACCACGGACGCTTTCTTTTTACGCATTTTCCAACAATACGAGTAGAGTTTCGGCTATTCCTTATGTTCACAAACCTTTCAAAGGCATCTTTGTAAATGTGCACAACCCCTTGATAACCCGTTTTGTTCCAAGACACTGAACACTCAAAGCTTTGGGACTATTTAGCTGTTTGTGGGCATTTCGAAGTCTACAATTGAGATTTTCTGTTTATAAGTTGAGCTTTGTATAATAACAACGTATGTTTATTTATTTTGATAATTACAAAATATTTAAAATTGCAAGGCGGCCTAACACAAGTCCTTTTCTACCAGTCAACCTATACTTAAATAGGCCTGCTATCCGTCCGGGTTTCCCCGGATGTATCCTAGTTTGCAGGGCGTCCGGGGAGCGCCCGGGTGGGGTTCTTCGTGTCCAAGTTTTTTTTTTTATTGACATTGATATAGGTTGCCCCAGATGGCATATCCTACTCCACCGGACAAGTAGTGTCCGAGTGAAACCAGCACACTATTTAAGCCCCCCGCATCCGCACCCAGCCCCGGCGCCCCCCGTTATTTAAAATTCTTTATTTCTATGAAATGTCCACGGTATTTGAATTTTTTGTCTAGAGTCTGTGGTTTAGGTGATTCGTTTTTATTTCTAATAAATTCCTAGTATTATTAAGTAAATATAGAATAAGTAAGCAAATAGCCTTAAGCAACAAGCTTGCAAAAATAATTCCCTAAATGATTTATTTATCAACAAATTTACAACTCGTTACTTTTATACACATCCGCCAGTAAAACAAAATGGATTCCGGCAACGTGTAATTACAATACACATGTACTTCTCCAAATTCCGCATAATTGTAGCATTTTACGAGGTTTTTTCCCTCCCCTTCGTGTCGCGTAACTATAAAACGGCCGAGGTACAGAACGATAATAATTGTTGCTTATAGGTACCTCAATGTTGATTACAACTGGAATTATTGTCACGACGCCTAATAGCTGTCGAAATGAGTCATCGTTAGAACACATAAATTATTGTATTTACCAGAAAGTTCACTTATCATCATTTTGATGCTTGCCTAGGTAGGTATGCCACTAGTTTTAATTTTTTTTTTTATAGCCATTTATGTCCCATAGTTGGGCAAAAGCCTCCTCTTTTCGTTTCCAATTACCTAAGTATATTAAAACTAGTGGCTCTATATGCTAGACCTCGCGAGTCACCCCTAACATGTTAGTTTATCGGATCTTCGCGTCTTAATAAGGGTATCAAAAAAGTTTCTTGACATTTTTGAACATTTTTCGAAATTGCTAAAATATGATTTTTTGAAGCTTTCAACCCCCATATTTCCGCTATTTTGGAAAATTTGGAAACACTAAATCTAATAATTCTATATAATTGTCGAAAATGCTTACAAAATTTCACGAGAATCGGTTCGGAAATGCGACCTATAGGCGAGAACAGACAGACGGACAAAAGCATATTTGGTCATTCTCGAAACTGAGATGCTTCGCTCGCTTCAGATAAGTACTCCACTGTATTTATTAAAATCTGGACACCTTAAATCAGTTATATAGAATAATAAAAGTTATATAGAATAAAGCTACTGATTTAAGGAGCGTTGTTTTTTCTATCAGTTGCATATAAAAGTGTGCATTCCTTTAATTGGCAGCACACTCACTATATGTCTGCATGAGGAGGGTACAATTTTTATGAATACGATGGCACAAAACATTCCTGAATGTCTAGTTTGGTATAAAAACGAAAATCGGTATAATATGGAAATTCATAAAATAAGTTTTGTTGCTACGAATCTGACATATCAAGACAGTGTCACTTAAAGTGACGTCAAAGTTCATGTCCGTTTCAACCAATGCGAAACGGTGTGTATCATCGTGCTAAGACAGTCGGGGAAGATGTGTCAATCTTGAATTCACACCACATGGTGTAATATAAAGAGCAATAATGTACCTTATGTACTTTCGTATAATAAACCACGGTATTCTCTTCCCATGACAGCTGGGTCACGTGATTGACCCTAAAAATACGTCATCAGATGGGAGTGTTGCCACTGTGTGAAATTGAATTACCCGAGCAAAATGAATTTTTTAACTTAACAAACCAATCATGATTAATACTAATCATGACTAATAAACTTGAAAATTAAACAGATGAATCACACGATGTACGAAATAGTTAAGTTAGTTAAATATTATAATTTAAATAGTTACCAAATAAACAATTTTTATTTTATTCATAATACATGAAGAGAGGCCTATGTTCGGCAGTAGACGGAAGAAGGGCTGAGATGATGATCATGATGATGATGGTGATGATGATGATGATGATGATGATGATGATGATGATGATTGTAATGATGATGATGATAATAAGGTTTTCACAAAACAAATCACATCCAACTTACATCGCGTAATTAAAGTGGTTTGAGACCGCGAGATTTAAACATTTTTGTAAGAACCACCGAGTTACTTAGGTAGGTTTTGTTTTAAGCCAGTAGATACTTGACCCAAAAAAGAAACTTGAGCAAAACATAATGATGGGACAACAGCACTTGTCCCAGTATTTTTTAAGAGCCAAACATATATTATGTTCAAATAAACATTAATACATATGGTTACGTGTAAACATATACTTATTTTCCTACTTCATTTTATTGCCAAGATTTAAAAATAACTGCAAAGTGAAAAATGGGCTTGTTTAGATTTTTTATGGGCTTTAAATTATTATTTTTTTATTTTTTTTATGATAATATTGGCACTTTACAAACCAATCAACAACAAAATGTAACCTGTCAATATTTATAGGTCAATTAACTATAGACCGCACGCACCCTCTTTTATTCCCCATAACCGGTTTGATCTGGTTCGTGGTGATCTTGCGCGTGGACAACCCCTGTGCTTAGGTTTGAAGGTCATTGAACTGAGGGTACTTTTGGGCGCCCCTGGGGTGACTGTTCTTTCGAGAGTAAAACCTGAATACAATCAATAGTTTTTTTAGCCATTGTCAATCTCAACTAGAGCTGTGCGTCATTCATTTTTTTAGGGTTCCGTACCCGAATGGTGCAAACGGGATCCTATTACTGAGACTCCGCTGTCTGTCCGTCTGTCTGTCTGTCTGTCCGTCTGTCTGTCCGTCAGTCACAGGGCTCTATCTCTTGAACCGTAAAAGCTAGATACTTGAAATTTTCACCGATTGTGTATTACTGTGGCGGATATAACAACAAATACTAAAAATAAAAAATAGTTAAAATTAAAGGGGGTCGTCATACAAGAAACATGTTTTTTCAGCGTTTTAAAACATTGTACCGACTCGCACTTGCCCGTTTATTTTTGTATGTACAGTATCCCGGGTCAAGTGTTGCGATATCACTGTTACTATTATTATTATATTTATAATAAAATAAAATAAAAATCATTTATTTCAGACATTGTGAGTCCATACAATTACAATTAGAAAAATTACAGAGCTTGGAGTGTTCCTCAAAAAAAAAATTAAGTTTGAATTGTAACAATCCATGAACAGAAGATTCACCGATTGCAATGTAAAACATGCAATTCAGTGAACCTCCTGAAGATGGCCGCATCCATCCTGTCCGCTATCATAATCAGGACCTTATTCCTGCTCCCCCGCACTCTGCGCACCAATGACAATGTTTTCTTGCGCATGATTGCAAAAAAGTCGTCTACTGCTGCATCAGCGAACATGCCTGAGGCGCTGCAGAAACGAGGGAGCCGGAACAATGCCCTGAAGGTATTAATCTATTGCACCCTCAAGACACTGTACAAAGCCTGAGTAAAGCTGGACCATAACGCACAAGTATAAAAACTTTGGCAGTATGCCTTAAACAATGTACGTTTCACTTCTGCATTACACCTGATAAATCTATGTGCCAACATATTACCACGAATCGACAGTGCCCTGCGCTCTCTTTGTATATCTTGATCATCTTTTAGATCTTCTGTCACAATATGACCCCGATATTTAATCTGCTTGACACGAATAGGAGGCACATTATCAGGTTCCTTTATGTTATGTCATAGGACGGCAAACGAACAAGCGGGTCACCAGATGGTAAGTGATCACCGCTGCCTATGGACAACTGCAACACCAGGGGTGTAACAAGAGCGTTACCGGCCTTTCAGGGCCCTCCCCAGAGGAGGGAGGAAGGGGGGCTCCAGCTCTCTCACTCACCGAATGAAGCATAGAAGCGGTGAACCTACTACACAGACGTCGATTTTCTGTGAGAGTGTGATACTTCCCCGGACGAGTCAGCCTATTCTTGCTACTAGCAAAACAGAGTTTTGCCGGTAGCGTGTCTCTGCCACAACAAAAATATACAGGGTGTTTTTGAACCTAGCTATTTATATTCAAGTAAATTACTCTTTAAGCGAAATAAAAATACATATTCTGTACATATGTACAGAGGAAAGTTAAGATACCTGTGCCACCTCACGTACTGCGCGACGCGCGCGGTGGCAAAGGTATCTGATTAACCGTCGTACCTTGTTTCGTAATAAAAACCAAAGATATCAGTCGTCGACCACTCCTGCATGGGCTCATGGCGGGTGGCGGTCTGGCGACTAGCGATCGGGGAGCGCAATGGTCACGTGTATAGAAAAGTCAGTAGGATAGCCATCTACAAGAAATTTGCCATCTAAAAAAAATTTAAAAAAAAGTCCTTTTTCTTAAGGTTTTTTGTGCTGTGTACCTAACTAATAGGTGCAAAATCAACCTATTTACTATATTTAACGATAAAATAAAATTGATGAATTAAATAAAATTCACTCCTTCTACTTTTAAAATTTAATTTAATTTAATATGAATGACCCTCTATAACATCTTTAGGAGCTTCAAGATCCCTGAAAAACTCGTTACTATGATCCAAGTCGCGACTAGCACGACAGTGAGTCAACGGACGAATTTGCGGTGATTACCGGTCTCAAGCAGGGCGACGCCCTGTCACCAATGCTCTTTAATTTGGTTCTAGAATATGTCGTTAGAAAGGTTCTAACACAATGTTCTCGTGTGAAACTAAATGGGAGTCATAAAGTGATAGGATACGCGGACGACCTAGCTCTATTAGGGGAAAACCGCGAAGACGATCAAAAGTCTGCAAAGGTCCTGGAACTAGAAGCTGCAAGAGGGCGGTCTCAGGATCAGTCAAGAAAAAACGGAATACCTTCACATGAAGCGGTATAAGAACACCCGTGTCAAGCGAGAGGATCTCCATGTGGATGACACCGTTTTTAAGGGAGTAGTGAAGTTTAAATACCTAAGATGCACTATTACGGACACAAACACGAGAGAAGACGAGATTAACATCCGCATCCAAAATGCCCTTCGATGCAGCGCAGCCCTACATAAGGTGTTGACGTCCAAACTTCTCAGCAGAAGCACAAAAATACGGATCTATAAGACGATCATCCGTCCTATACTATTGTATGGATGTGAGGCGTGGACGCTAACATTAAAAGAGGAAAGAAGGCTTCTCGTAGCGGAAAGAAAGATACTTCGCAAGATCCTGGGACCAGTGAGAGGAGAGGATGGTGTATGGAGGATTTGGAGCAATGCTGAAATACAAGATCTAGTGGACGAGCCTAACATTATGGGCGAAGCTAAAGCGCACCGCCTTCGATGGCTCGGACACGTCGAAAGAATCGAGGAGGATCGGGGAGTGAAGAGAGCATACCAGGGCCGGCCGATCGGTCGCAGGCCTGTGGGCCGTCCCAGGTATCGCTGGAGCGACGTGGTGATGGCGGACCTGCGCGAGCTGCAAGTTGGTGACAACTGGCGAGAGCTAGCGCGGGACCGGGAGCGCTGGCGTGCTCTTGTGCTGGAGGCCAAGACTCACTTTGGGTCGCTGAGCCAGGATAGTAGTTAATATGAATTAAAAACGTCATACGTGGGAGGTTCAAGGCTGTGAATGATGATGAAAAACTTCAAAGATATTAATTTATCATCAACAGGTCCTTTTTAGTCTCCACTGCAGAAGCACGATCCTCTCTTACCATCAGAGCCATTCTTGGCCAGAGCAGCCAGAGTATTTGGCCTACACTCTGTAGGCTGGCCAGACGGATCGGAGAGATCTCCAGGAAAAATAGTAGGGTGGTTATTTTATTTGTCAATATCATGGGAACCTCAAAATATTCCCGATATAAAAAGTATCCTATCTGTTGTGAATCCATGTCATAAGCCTGCTATTGTGTTTTGACCTGAAATATATATCTTTAAACGTGAAGACGGAACTAACATCCAAACAAACTTTCGCATTTATAATAATAATATGATTGGTCTATCAGTCCTCAAACTTTTCAAATGAACGTCTGCCGCGATGTTTTTAAAGTATTCATACAAAACTGATAAAACTTATTTTTTTTTATTTAAACCAGTTGCTCTGTGAGCTATAGACCCCCCGAAAAATATATTTTTTTTTAAGTTTTCAACCCTATACCGGCCAACTTGAAAAATTTCGAAAAACTGAATCGCCAAAAAAGTTATATATCATTTTATTTTTATTTTATTTATTAGTACATGCAAAGTAAGTTAGGTACATGAAGTGACAAATTATAAAAAAAATAAACTAAATAGCCTAACACGTTTATTTAAGCACAAATCAAATTGATTAAAATTAATTTTAATTTAAAAAAACGGAGACATAATTTAAAATTTTGCTACTACCAAGCCCTAGATAACCTTTCAAAGTATGTTATGAACTACTGTTTTCAGTTTAAAGTGAGAACGTGAAGCTTTACTACGCACATTTGCGAAAAACGGACCCCGGAAAATTCAGGTACGGCCTTAAAACGTTTTGTTTGAATAATTTTTATTGGCATAACAAGGTATCTACAACACAAAACACACACATATATATAATTATATATATTATATATATATATATTTATATATATATATAAGTATATGTCGCAGTTGGATGGTATAAACCGCTTATTCACTAAACCTCTAGCTGTTTGGCATTACAGCTCGGTTTTGTTAAACATCTGAATATCGTTCAGCTGTATTGTCAATGTGTGACGTTTAACAAACCAGCTAACCACGTTTAGACCGCAGAATAGGTTATTTGCAGGCATGTTATAAACAAAGAAATTTGTGACGGGTGAAATAAAACCTCAATTCAACTTTTTACTATGTAAGTAATCTAGTCTTCAACATCATAGAACACCAATAAAGAATGATACAAAGTTCGATGCAAGTGGATACAGAAAAGTTTTTTAACGCGACATAATCTCAATGGCGGCGTAGCGGTTTCTCTCGGCCTTCATTTGATTCACGTAAATTCTCCATCTTGCCGGAAGGCGGGCGTCAAAATAACTATATGAGAACTAAGCTGAAGATCTGCTTTATTTTTCCTAACCATTTGCAGTCCAAAATCATAAACGATGTCTCCGATATCTCTCGGTGAAAACACCTTACTCTCGGAATTCTGCGTATGAGGCGTCAGTTATTTAACGCTGTTTTACAAAACCGAGCTGTAATGCCAAACAGCTAGAGGTTTAGTGAATTAGATTATATCATTCAACTGCGACATATATATAACACATCTTTTCTTAAAATAGAACGTAATATTAGAACAATTTCGTAGACACAAAACAATACAAGATCTATCTCACTATCAATCATAACATTAAAAGCCCAGCATCGTACGTTTACAAACATACAAGTGTATATGTACACATACATGTGTCACAAGCGATATAGCGATACCCGATCGTCCCTGTTGTATTTAAAAGCAAAGAGAAGAGATGGATATGTGTGTAGCGGAACAATAAAAGTACCGGTGCTGTTTGTAATTTCTTTTTTGCATATATATATTACAAAAAAAACTAATTTGTAAGTGTTCAGATGCATGATAAAGAAATCCATAAATTTAAAAAAATATATTAATACTACTTAAATGATAAAATAAAACACACAAAACCATATAAGAATGTATAAATATATATAAATAGTAAGAAAATTCGAAGTAGAGCTACTTGTCCAATCAGATACTTATTCAAAAAGTCGAAATATTTTCTTGTTGGGATTCGTATGCATTACAGTCAAATGACGTCAACATTTTTAGTAGTAAATTTTTATGCCAAAATAAGCAATAAAATTGTAATAAATTAACAAAATGCATAAAAGTGACATTATTTTACGAAACTTTCTTCTTCTTTGTCCTCGCTCTTTCCCGTTACACGGGGTCGGTTTTTTAATCATGCAACGCCACTTGCTAAGATCACCGGCACTGTCGCTGTTTAGGCCTAGCTGCTTCATATCTTTTCGGACTTTTGCCATCCACGTCGTCGGCGATCTGCCCCTCCCTCTCTTCTTTGTTGCCATGGAAAGACACTTCTTCACTACATGGTCATCGGGTCGTCGCATTACATGCCCGTACCATCTCAACCTCGATTCAGTGAGTTTTTCGAAAATAGGCGCTACTTTAAAACTCACCCGTTTGTGCTCGTTACGCACTTTGTGCATTCGGGTTACTCCACCCGACCAGCGGAGCATACGCATCTCAGTAGTGTGAAGTTTTTGCTCGTGGTTTGCATTTGAAGGCCACGTTTCACTGCCATAAAGTAAAACCGGACTCACGGCTGTTTTGTAGACCTTGCCCTTAGTTCTAATTGACACATTTGGGTCGCAGAGTACTCCTGACAACGAACGCCACTTGTTCCACCCAGCCGTTGTTCTGTGTGTAATATCAGCTGTTATGGTTCCATCTTCTGCAATCATTGAACCAAGGTACTTAAATGATTTTACTCTCGGTATGGCCTCACCATCTAGTTAAATGTCTGTATTTGATGGAATAGGCTCATTTGGATTAATGTTGTATATATATTCTGTTTTGGTTCTGCTGATGCGTAGTCCATTCGACTCCAGAGCTTGTCTCCATTCATCTAAATTTTCCAACAGTACATCTTTATAATCTGAGATCAGAGTCACATCGTCCGCGTACAAAATATTCCATGGTGTGGGTTTTTGGATTGCCTCTGATAGGTAAGTTCATTGTAATATTGAATACCTAATAGAGGACTAAGTCCGCTGCCCTGATGAACACCCACTTTGATATCAAAGCTATTCGATATACCTGCTGGGCTTCTGACACTGGTTTTTATTTTACAATACATATCCATAATTAGTATTATATAGCTAATATAATTATTTTACGAAACTTTGATTCTCAAATATTTTAAATATATAAAATATCTCTATAATTTGGCATATTTTTTTTCTCGACATTGATTTTTACTGTTTTATCTCATACTCATAATACACAAAAAGATATTTTGAAACGTATTCACGTTTAAAAATATTTTCTTTATATAACTTTAAAGTATGTACATATCATAAAAATAAAAAACCTAATGTATAATTGGCGTGGCGCCTCCACTGAATTCGCTGTTCTCTCCCAAAACTCAGTGGTAAGAGAAGGGCTCGGACTCGCGGGGAGATTATTGATTTCCATTATACGAAACCGTCGTCAGAGAGAACCCGCTCGTAGTCTTAACGACATCAGTTGTCAAACTACGAATATGTACTTTACTATGTTACTTGTCGATAATTCAACCAAACTGGTACTTACTAGATAATACTTTTAGTGTTAGTACTTTTTCAATGTTATGTGAAGCTCGATGGCACAATTGCATCATTAGCACTTATGCATCACAATTTTAAGCTTTACACATTTTCCAAGATACTTACACAAGTTGCTTAAAAAAAATAAAGAAACTTCTTTCGCGTAGATAGAAACTATCGAAATGAGTTTCCCATTCGAATTTCTTTGCGTCGTGTTTGTTTTGATCTGGGATCCCTGATAAGCGAAGTTTTCGTTCGCGGTTGTGCTATCAGCTGGTTTTATGGCCCCATAGGGAAATGTTATAGTGCGCGTTGCCGTTTCACAAACTTCTTGATAACCCATGTTTACGTATTTATATATATGGATTTAAAAAATATTCGTTTCAAGTCTAAAGCCGATACCTAGTTAATTCACCTATGAATATGAACCACTATCTTTTTTGACGAAGACATCAAAAACACAAAAAGTGTACCATATTAAATGAAATAAGAACACTTAAACCTCTATATTTTATGGCCATTTCTTACTGATTTTTCAGTTGCAGTATTATAACGTGGATAAATTGTAACCTTCTAATTTTATAGTTATTCACAGATAATTCACTTCTATCAAAGATAAAAACAAAGATAAATTTATTTACTAAACATGTGTTATATATTTTTTATTTAACTTTAATACAAAAAATGTAACAGTATTAGTATTATGCTTATTTAACACATGTCCTGGTATGACCTTAGTTCTAACTATTCTTTAATTTGTTGAAAAACTTTAACCACGGTCTTCTTTTTCCTAATCTCTCTCTTATTTTCCCTTCTAATATAATTATTATAAAGAGATTGTCAAGTCTTATTAGATCTCCAATCATCTTTTCCCTTTTATTTTCAATAGCTTTTAAAATATTTATTATCTCTCCTACTCTTTCTTATATACCTTCTCCATTTAGATCAGAGGTTAAAATCAGCGACACAAAACTGCTCCAAAACACTTGAATACCATCTATACTTACATACAACGTGACATAATATATACGATATCAGCCCAATAACTTCGCTGACCCTTATTATATAAAAAGTTTATCAGGCTGTCCCATCAAGGAATCGAGAGCTTTACCCTCTCGTCCTTTCAAAGTGTTTCCAAAGGCGATTTGTAAATTTCATGAGAGAAAATATCCGTGCAAGTATATCTAAAACCAATTTTTATATATTTTATTTGTTTATTTCAAGCTTACATCTTTCTTTACAGTTCACACCAATACGATAGAATAGCACCTTAAATACAGTAACCTAGTATATTCAATGATGTTCTTATCAATTCGCTCAGAGAAGTAGAGAATAAATCTACACATTCTGCGATTTGATTGAGGTTGCGCAACGTCTTCATATAATTTCTTACATTACAGAACACTCCCTGGAATTGCGGAGATCCGATACACTACAGAACACTCCCTGGAATTGCAGAGAGCCGACACACTACAGAACGCTCCCTGGAATTTCGGAGAGCCGACACACGACAAACTTTTTTTGATGGTGAACGCTTATGTCCTATATATAGGGGATGAAACTGACTAGATATTTTTGAACACAATCCAAATTAGATGAGATGTTTTCAACTTCAGGCATACATTAACCGGGGCTAGAACTATCCAAGACGGCACGAGAGAGGTGTCAGACCAATCATATTGATATACAGATAATACGTCTTGTAGCAATGGGCTGAGTGGGGTCTATGAATACATATCATTTATATACAAAAAAACACTGTTGGGGATAAAACGGAGCCTTGTGGAACATGAACAGAACAAATGACGTCAACCAAAGCCTTGACGCTCCTTCTGAACAAGAAGTTGGCAATCTATTTGCAGATTCCCTCAGGCAATCCGTAACATGGCAAATAATAATTAATCTCAAGGAAAAATTGTAGATTGCATATATAGCTTTTTGCGTTTCTTTTTAATAAAAATACGTTTGTTATATATACATAAGTCCTCTTTGTTTTGTTGTCCTTCCACGCTGGTCTGGGAGAAAAGAAAAAACTTAAAATGTACCAGCTGCTTCTCTTCCCGCGCAGATCGTAGAGCCAGGTTGAGGAAATGAGCGAAAATGCAAATTATGTTAATAGGCAATGCGGCTAGCAACCTATCACTTTTGTGATTTCTTTTTCCACCTTCTCGCCCACCATCACGGTAAAAGTGGCCTTTGAGTCTTGGGACCCTGGGCTCTGTCTACTTAGAGCCGCAAAACCCAAAATGCTCTGTCTGCCCCAATAAGGATAAAGACGTGATGTTATAAATGTATGTATGTTTTTTAAGTTAGTGTTAGCTATACAAAACTAGCAGTTTATGTTCTGACATACAATGAGATTAATGACTTTATTGTTCATAGTCGGGAAGCCGCCACTCAAGTATACAATTTTTTTTTTCCAAAAGTAAGTAAATTTTTATTTTATTTTTCTTCTCTTCTATAAATCCCTTTTCCACAGTGCTTTACAAAAAAAAATAAAGCCCTGACCGAAAGTAGAATAAAATTAAAAAAAAACAGTGACACTCCGAAAGTGCCGACTGAAGTGTCAGTTACGGTAACGGTAACATTGTTTCGAGTTCAATGGATTTTTCCCATCTCAAAAAATTCCGAACACGCCAAAAGAAGTTTTCACTTTTTAAAAAAATATTCCCTGTCAAGTAAAGGTATAAGGTGTTTGGCGCTCCTGGTGTTGCCGTATCACTATGATGGGAACGACTTACAATCCGATCATCCATAAGCTTGCCTTCTTATTTATATTAAAATGAATGTAAGTGATGATGCAGAATATGGTTATGAAAATCTTGAGCAATCTGTGCAGCCGGTTGGCAAATCTGCGAGAGGGTCCGACCGGGAAATCCTGCGAGTCACCGCCGTTATACAGGTCGAATTTATACCCCTTAGCTTTATTGAAATTTGAGAATCAATATCACTAAAATAAAACACAAGTAGAAAAAAACATTTTAAATTTTTTTTTCTTCCGAATTTCTAATGAATGGCTAACCTAAGTGACTTTACTATACACGTGACCGCTGCCCTCCCCACTCGCCACAGACTCAATAGCGGGCGGTGACATTCATATGGGAGATTTTTGGTAAACATTTATCGACTGATAACTTTGGTTTTTACTACAAAACAAGGTACCTACATATAACAGAATATGTAATTATTATTTCGCAGAGTCATCATCATCATCCAGGTCTATTTTACTCTTCTCTCTCTACTGCAGGAGCACGACCCTCTCTGTACTACCAGAGCCAATATTAGCCAGAGCAGTCAGAGGATTTGGCCTACACTCTTCACGCTGGTCAGACGGATTGGAGAGGACTCATTGATGTTTATAAGCTATGTTAGCTTGTGTTTCCTAAGTCGCCTTCTACGACATCCACAGGAAGAATTGGAGCAAATCCTATTCTACACTCCCAGGAACCACACGTCTAAACTAACATAAGGAGTACGTACTTTCCTTGAATGTGCTGGGAGGTTCAAAATCACCCTGTATAAATACTTTTGTGGAGCCCCAATGATTGATAAAAATAGATATGGTAATATCAAAATAGGGTGATTAAATCAAAGACAAGTGTGAATTTAATGAAGTTCTATCAGACATGAACTTCGTTATATGATGTACTATGGATGTACTAGGTACGTCGTAAACACGTACCTTATTGATCGGAATAGTCGTCTTTAATATTCAGTCAATCGCGATTTTTGGGGAAAAAATGGGAGTAACTTGATGTAGCGTTATTTATTGACGGATTTCAATCAAATGTGAGAAGCACGCTAAGGACTTCGTTCTACACAAGATGTTGCAAAAAATTCCAAAAGGGGGAGTTTAAAGTAAGTACATCCATCGGCAACCTGAAAAAGATTGTTGTTTCGATAAGATTACCTTCCAACATATTTTGTTAATAACAGACTTTAACAATTGTTTTTTTTTTATTTTATATTCGAAGTTTTAGTTTTTATTGTAAGTCCAAAGTTCTTATCAAGACAAACGTAACAAGCCTAAACACGATAGGGCTGCGTCGTTTTATTACAGGGTGTCTATGGTTAACATCCAGTTCCATCATCTGATCACCTTCTTGTCATAATAATATTAAATTGTTATTTAACTAAAATTTGCATATAATATTCCATTTTGATCGGAAACCGGGATCGTTAAAATAAAATAAAATGAATACAAAAAAAATTATGCTGCGGCTGTTTAATATAATAGATATTTTTACATGTTTTGCTTTTCAAACCCATCAATAACTTCAGATTGTAAAACGTAGTGCAGACGCACTATGTTGGCGATTCTGCGAATCATCGAAGGCACGTAAACACTTTTGTGGGAATCGAGATCAAACGGCGGGTAATAAAGATGGATTAATGACCGCCCTTATAGCGGATCGCTAGTACGCAACGCAAAATAGAAACTGAAGACGATGCGCATTTGTTACAAAAATATATAATTGTTGAGATTATATGGTATAGGGAGGTCAAAAGGATGGCTCAAGAGAGGGAGACATGGAAACTACTCCACCGTTAAGAACGTAGTTCTTAAATTATAGATGGAGATTATATCAGTGATACGTATATTCTTGATAGATATTTATTTTTAAAGAAGCTCAAAGCCGAACAAAATAAGCCATATTTTTTTTTAATAAGTGGAACATAATATGTGCTTCAGCCCCCATAGCATTGCACCGGCGACAGCGTTTATCGGGCATTATCATCTCTCATTATCTCACTCTACGTAATAATAAAGAGAAGGATGTTACTACACCCATGCGCGATATAAACTTTATACGAGATTATCTATGGTGCCATGATACGAGGGCAGGAAGCATGTATTATTACTTAACGTGTTATTTATGTATAAATAATACGTTAAGTCGTAAATCGCCCTAGATATTCACCAATAAACCATTATGCAATTTTTCCTACAATATTTTTCTTTCACCGGACTTCCAAAAATTTACCTTTTTTCTAGTTGCTGGGATATATGATTTTCGATTTCGAAGGAGCAGTCCCGCACGCCTACTTTTTTTGCCAACAGTTCAATATTTCCCCACGCTCGCGTAATCTATACGAGACTCTTGATTTATTCTGTTACAGCTAAAGTATACTCTTTACTTGACAGCACTAAGATTTATTGCCCCATTTTTTCGCTCGAAAGGTAAAACCTCGTCTATGTTGTGTTTATCTTGAGCAACCATCTTGAAGGCAAACGTCCAAGGAAATTAGGATGAATATTGTTTCGGCTCAGTATATTTATTATAACTGTACTTTTGCTTTGTTGTAACGTCTTTAGGGACTTGAAGTTTTCGTAGAGCATTTTCTTTTATACAACATACATATTAACTGGATAAAAGGTGACCTAATGGTGACCTTATGAATGGTCTGGAATGGGAATGGGTAAAATGGAATTATGGGCAATTATATGGAATTAAAGTAGTCTGTTAGTGATGGTATGGAACCCGTGAGGAAAATATTATATTAATAGGTTCTGAAATTTAAAATCTATAAAAACAAAACTCAGAAAATGTCTTAGAATACAACATCAATAACCCTCAAAAAACTACTACTGGGCATGTATCCTTCTGTCTGTACCTATGTTGTTTTGTGCCTGACCATGGCGATTCCAACTTGGGATATGGAAGGAAGTCGATGATGAACTAGATAATTCATAAAGAGGTTTACCTAAGGAATGAATTTCGAAAAACGGAAATTTGTTTTAAAACAAAGGTTAAAAAAAAGTCATACAAATTCATTAAGACTGAGCTTCTATTAAAAAAGGTAAGCTATTGAGTATTACAGGCTACACGACTACACGAGCCTTTCAAGGATTATTTCACCTTTCTGAAAAACTGAGGAAATGTTTTTACCAACGTTACTTCGTTATTTGCTCCGAAAATAATTATCGTGAAATAAAATATATTTCTTTGAATGTCTCTAACAATGTTAATTGACGCTTAAAGAATACCGAATGATTTATCCTACTCACATTTTATCCTCATTAAAGAAAACCTTAAAGGTAGCTTCAAAAATCCATTTCAATGGTATTGAAATGGATTTTTATATCCATCCCTCAGGACGATTTTTATATCCATATTCAGCTTTTCATAGAACGACGAAGATTTAAGCTAAAAATACATACGAGCTTCTAGAATGGAAAGCCTAGTGCAAATACGTGTTTGTATTAGAATACGATATTGCTATATTTATTTGTTTTTTTTTTTCATTTCTTTGTTCAATATTTAACATTAAAATAATTCACACGGACTTACTTAAGTACTTTCTATAAACAATCAGGTGACCCGCTTGTTCGTTTGACGCCCTATAACATAAAAAAAAAAATTATCCGCACAAAACAAGAAGAGGTTTTTTTTTTGGCGGGAAGTTAAGGGGTTCGGTTGGGGTTTGCTTTAAATTATTTTACAAATTGATTTTAGTGGACTTTATAATATTAAATTGGTGTTGTTTGGTGTTAAAAATGCTAATGACATGAACAATGTGTGAAATAGTTAAAGTGGACAGGCATAGTACGGCTGTAGTGATATTTATTATGCGGACTGTGTGGGCGTCTTTGGGCGTCGTCCGTCACTCAATCGTCTATGTAAACCAGTGGACTCGTATAGATTTGTCGCCAGAAGCTCCCTTGCAGCAGTCAAAGGCCTACAACACCCTTTGATTGTCTTGTTAGGATTAGGAATAAAGAACAAAATTAAAGATAGGCTCTAAAGGACTTGTATCCAGAGCCGTAAAATTATTGATTAAAAAAAAACAAAACATGAAGACAGTAATATGACACCTTCACTTTTGCCACTGTCAACTGCATGTGATTTTATTGTTCTGAGGGGTGAATAATAGTTTGAACCTCAGGTTTGAACCAAGTCCTATAATAAGACGGATTTTGTTTTGAGTTTTGACAAGAACTTTTGTTTTTCTTTCCTAATCCTAACTAATATTATAAATGCGAAAGTGAGTTTGTATATTTGTTTGTTTGTTTATTTGTTTGTTACCTCTTAACGCTTTATGTACTGAACCAATCTTCTTGAAAATTCGCATACAGATACTGGACAACTTTCATACTGGAAAATAATAATTCTCCCGTGGAATTTGGGATACGCGAGCGTAGCCGCGGGCAAAAGCTAGTAATAAATAAAAATCAAATTACGTAAGTATGAGGGTTGTCAGTCCTCTTGTATTTTTTGGCCATGGTAGAAGGTGATTTAAGAAATACAAGCTAAAAAAGGATACTTAGATATCAGTGAGACCCTTCGAACCCGTCTGGCCAACGTGATAATCCTCCAATCGAAAAGTGTAGTAGTAGTGTGTACACTTTTGGATTGGAGGATTTGGTCTACCAAATCCTCTGGCTGGTTTGGCGAAGTAGTACCTGGTAGTACTAATAGGGAACTCCAACAGTGGAAACAAAAAAAAGACATGTTGAGTGGTAGTGTAATTAACTCATAAAGCAGTTTCACATTTTGCACTTCAGTGTGTATCATATAAAACTCAATAGCTCAGTGGGTGTGACCATTTTATTCTCCCATTTCCCGCTCACAATTCTCGCAGGCCAACAAGGAAGGGGAAGCGCCCAGATGTCGTCCGTGCAAATTATTTACTACCCTCCTTTTGTCGGGGTCTTTCATATTTGTTATTGCGCACGTGATACCTGAGGCGGTCGCTAACTGAGACGTTACGAGCGCGGAACCCTTTTAACCTATTACTAAGCACATTCAGAATTCTGGCATTATCATGAATATGTTAATAATAAATTTTGTGTGCTGAATATTTTTTTATTAGCCTGTATTTGTGTCCTACTGCTGAGCAAAGGTCTCCCTTTATCCTTGCATTGATCGCCGTCTTGCTATCTCCTTCTTGGTCGCCCTCTACTCCTAGGGAAATTTTGTTTTTTTTTTTTTAATTACTTACTGCATTGACTCAGTGACCCAAAATGGATCTTGGCCTCCGACACCAGAAGACGCCACTGTTCCCTATTCTGCGCTATCTGCAGATCTTTTTGGAGGGCTTTGACGTCTTTGCAGGCATCGTCTCTCCAGCGGTATCTCGGACGACCCACCGGCCTCTTCCCGGTTGGTCTCCCCATGTACGCTCTTTTGACGGCACGATCTTGTTCCATCCTCTCCTCGCCCAACCATTGAAGATTTGTCGCTTTGGTCGCTCCGATGATATTCGGCATGGCCATTAGGTCTTCTACCTTCTGATTTTTCCTGACTCTCCACGTACCGTCTTCCTGTTTGATTGGTCCCAAGATTTTTCTGAAAATCCTCCTTTCCACTACTAAGAGTTTACTCTCCTCTTTCATTGTTAATGTTCAAGATTCGAATCCATACATAAGAATTGGCCTTATTATATATTTTTTTTATTAATTTAGTTTTTTTTTTGTTAGCTGAGTAAAATATTTTACCATGTTCTGCGGCTTCATAAATCACCTTCTGCGATCTCCAACCCGCGTACCCAGCGTGATTGTTAAAAGCTAACTCTCCCTTTATTCCACCTGTAGAACAAAATCATATGGAAAAAAAAATGCATTACCTAGAATACCTAGATGGTATAAAACATAGCCCATGAACACCAGCTGCACCTATTTAATGCACTGTCAGCCAAGTGGTACATACACACCGAATACCTAAGTATTTCATAATTTCTCATAATTCATGTCAAAACACTGTAATAATTATTACAAATGCCGTATATAAAAGTGTATATACTCACTGTTTTGCGTATATCAATTAATCTTTTCATACATATATCTACGAGTTTTTTAGACTTTAACATTAGGCAATTAAATATAAGAGAAAATCTAAATCGTATAATATCGATTTCACGATAAAAAAAATCCTGAAATCTTGATCACCACCACTAGTATTATTAATCCTGTTCCTACGCAAACTTATAAATTGAACGAATTCCTAATACGACGAATTGGACTGCTTGCGGCTGAGATGAACGAATTACACTGTGGGACAATTTTTTTCCGTATTTTGCTAGATGTATAAAATCTTAAAACATTCCAATTTACTACAAATAACCTAAGACCTCATCTTAGCTTCCCATCAGGCTAGATAGAGGTCAAACGCACTCAAATCTCTAATAAAAAAAATAAGTTTAAAAAAAAAAAACATGTTTTCGTTCAAACTTTTATTGTGAGGCCTTAGTTACAAGACAAATGTAATAGGCTCTAACTCGATAGGGTTGCGTCGTTTTATTACAGTGTTCCTATAGCCACCTTCAGGCTCCATTAACAAATCAATTTCATGTTATAATAATATTGCATTGTCATCTAATTACATAAGCATACGTTCCATCTCCATCAGAAACTGGGAAATGGCTCCAACTTAACTTGCAAGATTTGACCCAAACAAACAACATCAAACAGGGCTTAGGTAGCCCTAAAATAAATAACAACTTGTAAAAAGTAGTGAACTTACCGGAAAGATAATTATTTCAACTAAATGTTAATAATAGTACGAATAATACTTTAACTTTAATCATGAAATGAAACCAATAGTGTGAGCACTCCCGGAAAACCGATGAAAAAAGCAAATAAAACACGCACCGGAGTTAACTATAGCGGATAAATTCCGCCAATAACAGAGGCGGATTTCCGCCGGCGGATACATACGGACGTCATAAAAAAGTCACGGGCATGTGTCGCGCGATAAACTGCTGCGTCCGCGTGCATAGATTTGTTCCTAATTTCACTATATATTTTATTTTTATGAATTATTAGATAAAAACGGTGCATACAACGTCGGCAAGAATATAGGAAATTGGAAAGAATATGTATTTTAAAAGCCTGATAGCATAGCCGATAGTTAGTGTGATTTGTTCCTTTTTATTCATTATTATATATTATGATTTCCCTTTTCCACCTTCATGCCCACCATTACGCTAAAAGTGGCCTGGGCTTTACCGCCCTTGGCTCTGTCTACCCCGTTAGGGATAAAGACGTGATAGTGTATCTGTATCATTATTATATATATTTTTTACGATTTCTTATACAAATTGATCAATACGAACCCATTACTATTACAACTATACTATGACCACTCCAAGTCTTTCTGTGGATGTCGTTGAAGGTGACTTAGAAATCACAAGCGAAACAAAGCTCATGAACATCAATGAGACCTCTCCAACCTGTGTGTCCAACCAAGCCAGCGTGGAGAGTGGAGGCCAAATCCTATGACTGCTCTGGCTAATATATGACTCTTGTAGTACAGAGATGGTCGTGTTCTTGCAGTAGAGACTTAAAAAGACCTGATGATAATGACGAAGACTATCATAACTACGATTTTTCACTATTTACGGTAATTTCCGTGACTGGCACTATGCGTCAAAATTAACTGACGTTTCGACGCATAGTGATTGGGTCGTGTTACAAAATTTCTTCTTAGGCAAGTTATTTCATATCACTGGCTGAGCAAATGTCACGATTCTGAAACACCTTGTATACCTAATGTTATATTAAGTACATATATATTTCACTATGAATAAACCATAATTTATTTAATAAGTCAGACTTAGAAGATATTACGAAGGTTCCTCAGATACTTTGAAATAATGATATTGTATTGTATGTATTTTATTTATTTAAGTTGGTAATATTTATAGACTGAGACATTATTTTCTTATGTATTAGTTTATGTACTATAGGTATATCATATATAATTTATTTTAGATTTAAAACTTTTAATTAATTTTATTGCGATTGTACTCGTACGTTGGCGTTCTTTTGCCGATAGGTACTTGGTTGACTGGAAGATATCCCATTATGGGATAAGTCAGCCATTGTTTAAATTATTTTGGTCTATCAATACTTAATTAACCGTAACTATTTCTTGTGCAATAAAGATATAAAGCAAACAAACAAACAATTTATTTCATTTGTAATTATGGACGGATTTCACTAAAATAGATTTGCTAAGCTACGAGTAGGGTAAAGAGAAAAGTGTCGGTTATAAACATAGTATAATTCTGTTCCCGCGACGGCCCAAGAGTACGCCACAAATGTCACGATAAGTGTTTTTTTTTATGTCATAGGACGGCAAACGAACAAGCGGGTCACCTGGTGGTAAGTGATCACCGCTGCTCACTGCTGACAACTGCAACACCAGGGTGTAACAAGAGCGTTACCGGCCTTTCAGAGGGCAGGGGGAGGGGGAATGGGGGGGGTCCGGCTCTCTCACTCACCGAACGAAGCATAGAAGCAGTGAAGCTACTACTCAGGCGTCGATTTACTGTGAGAGTGTGGTACTTCCCCGGACGAGCCGGCCCATTCATGCTACTAGCAAAACAGAGTTTGCAGGTAGCGTGGTTTTACCACAACTAAAGGTACGTGTTACCACTGATAGTTTTATTCAGTTTTAAGGACTTTTCAATTAGTTAATGAATATAAAAGAAAATACTAAATAACTATTTCGTATAGCATGTAATTCATCTGTTTAATTTTAATTAATTTATATAATGTATTATACTCGTAAGTTCAATATTGGTTTGTTAAGTTAAAAAATGCATTTTTCTCGGGTAATTCCATCGCACTCAGTGGCAACACTCCCAACTGATGACGTATTTTTAGACCAATCACGTGACCCAGCTGTCACGGGAAGAGAATACCGTGTTTTATTATTTACAAGATGGTTATAAGAGCTAGCGAGGTCTACTCTCCTCACAGAATCACTAGTCTTAAATGTGTAATTTTGTTCACATGCACATAATTGAATCTCTTTGCACAGAAAATGCATTATTATCATAAACAGAATATTTCAGTTTCCGGCTTAAAGTTAACAAGTCATATAAATAAACCGATTTCATATATTTTTTTTTCTAAAAACTCAATACTAATATATAAACTTTTTTACAGAAAAAGTATTGTATTGTAAGTATAATATTCTACCTCAATCGTTTTGTGCAAGTTATTTTTTTTACTCTTTATATTAAATAATGTGAATAAATGTAATTTTTGTGCAATAAAGATATTAAACAAACAAACTTGTTCTTCGCTGGTCTGTGAGAAAAGAAAAAAACAGGTTAAGTGCGAGTCGAACTCATACATGAAGGGTTCCGTACCTCCTTACAATGTTTTCATCATCATCATCATCAGCTCTCAACGACCCACTGCTGGGCATAAACTTCCTTTTGTCTGCGCCACTGAATCCTATCTCTAGCCTTAGCGATCCAGTTGTTTCCAGCAATCCGTTTGATATCATCGACCCTCCTAGCCGCCGGACGCCCAACACTCTGTTTTCCATTTCTGGGGTACCACTCGGTGATAGCCTTACTCCACCTTCCATCGTTCCTTCTGGCCGGGTAACCCGCCCAGTTCTATTTAAGGTTCGCAACCCTAGAAGGCACGTCATAAACTTTCGTTCGACAATGTATTAAAACGTCGAAAAAAACACGTTTCTTGTATGACGACTCCCATTAATTTATAATTTTATCTTATTTTTTGTATTAATTATTATAGCGGCCACAGTAATATAATACATAATCAATGAAAATTTCAAATCTCTAACTACTATGGTTTAAGAGGGACCTATGATGGACGGTTGGACAGACAGCAGAGTCTCAGTAATAGAGTCCCGTTGGCACCCTTTGGGTACGGAACCCTAAAAACGTAGAAAGTATCAACTACGTCCATTATCGCCAAGGCCGAGAGAGCCGATTGAGGGAATGAGGAAAGATGTAAATAGGCGATTCGGCTAGCATGTACTACTATTTTGATTCCGAATGGCCTTTGGCACTCTCTACCCCGAAAGGTATGAAGATGTGGTTGTATAGGTATAGATTTTACTTCCGAATTCCTTAAACATCCTCTTTTTATCATATTTACGACAACAGCCCCCCTCTCCCCTCGTCGCCATGGGATGGTGCTACATAGTTAGGTTTTGCCCCTTCTAAAAAAAAGTTACTACCGAGTTGGCCAGGTGCCGATATTGTATGATGACCGCATCGGGTGTTATCCATGCTAGCTACGCCACTGTAAGTATGTAGAATTTGCGTTGCGACTTACTGGCACGTCGAGCCAATAGACATTCGAAGGATGGGACTATCGTTGCGATGGCTTTTTGGTGAAATGGACGCTCGAACTAATGGCGTGTCGAAATTGTGATACATCGATGATATGGAATATCCTTTCAGATGCTCGACCTATAATTTTGAGGAATTAGCCATAGGGGGGCTCATGACATTCGAAATCAATTAATTAACTCGTAAAAAATACCAATATTTTTATTCAGTTATTCAGTCACGTGTCTGCATATCTGACGTTAAAATTGAATGGACACTTATAGGATAATGTAACCTAAGTATGGTTAATTTCTTTACGTAGGCCTAAATCTAACTGTTCGCACCATACTTAGGTTACATTATCCTATAAGTGTCCATTCAATTTTAACGTCAGACATGCAGACACGTGACTGAGTCTATAGGAATTCGTTTAGTTCCTCAGGGGTACAGGACCCTAAAAAGAGGAGCTTAAGTCAAATTGTATCATTTAGGCTATACTCGATTAGTGGTCAGAATTTACGTAAATGGTCGCTTGTTGCGACCAAGTGCGTTTTACTGCCGATTTCGCTCGAAGGATAAGGCTGGTTTATACGAGCATCTGCAAATTTTTACGACGATATCAAAATTAACGGTATTCTAAAGTACAAGACATATGAACACATATTGATCTTTAATTTAGCATGTGTTTTAAAGAAGCAAAGCAATTTAGTATTTAACCCCCGACAAAAAAAGGAATGTTATAAATTTGACGCTAATGTCTGTGGGTCTGTCTGTCTGTCTGTCTGCGGCATCGTAGCGCTCGAACAGATGAACCGATTTCTAAGCAGTTTTTTTACGTAAAAACAAGTTTCGGTGGTTCTTAGCTGTTTTTCATGAAAATCGGTATAGCCGTTTAAAAGTTATTGGTGGTAAACGCTTCAAAGTCAGGGCTTTTTCTAGCAAATAATAGATGGCGCTACGGATATCAAGTCGCATCGGCAGTTCCGCTACTCATCACTGGATGGCGTTCTTGACAGTCGAGGGTTTTTTGATTTACCTTCTAATTTGTTTAAGTATTTTATTTAAGTATTCGAACATTACCTTGCAGTTCACTTGGTTCCTATTTTGAGGAGCTCGGTGGCCCGATGGCAGTACGCATTGATAGCGCTTCCCGGACATGATCCGCACTTGGATACCCATCCAAGTGCGGATCATGTCCGGGAAGGATCACTGATCACAAGTGGCATAAATATTTCTAATAAACGCATAAAGCCGTTGGTCCTGTCATTATTTTATGGCAGTCATCAAGCTATTATGTTTGTTGTAATGTTTAAAGTTCTATTTGATTTTAATTAGCTATACATAATTATTTTAAACTACGATTCTGTATATGCAATGCATTGCGAACAAAAAACTTGGAATTCAGGTCGCTTCCAATTAGTCGTTTTGGCAACCCTTGGGAAGCCAGCAGTGGATTTCCTGTAGCTGATATAACAATGATTACCTAAAACCAGGAAAATTCAAAGAGAAATAAAATAAATGAATTTGTAGGTAGATATAAACAATTGAAATTACTCCTAATTATGTGTCCTCGCCCTTACAGTTACTGCCTGTTACTTTGACCGAAGTAAAAAAGTAATTTCGCTATGATGCCTTTATTACGGTCCCTTCAGACGAATAGAGTTATGGCTCTTCTCATTCTTTTTAGATAGTATTTTGCCTCGGGCATGTTTTTATTTAGTGCTTCGAATAAAAAGCACATTATTTCTTATTGTAGATAAATTATACATAGAAATAAACCCCATTAATGGCGTCTATAAATGTCATAGGAAACTAGTGAGGGAACAATTTTTAAAGTTCGTAACTTACTCCTATATAGGTAGGTGCCATAATATATTACAATATTTGTTATTATAAGTATTAATATTTTTAATTATAATAATTAATCTTTATAACAGAATTTTATTTTTATGGTATTATGCATTTTTATTTTGTTAGAAAAAGTTTGTTAATATTTTTAACAGCATTGTTCCAATTGCATTCTTATGACGTTATCTTATTGGAGCTATATGATAACATAATAATGCAATTATTCGATCTTCATTGTTATCGCGAACCAAGAATGGAGAAGGTACCTAAGAAAGTTTTATAGAGACATTAAGGTCTAGTTTATTTAATCCAGATTTCTCAATATTTTTATAGGTAATACATACAGTTTGATGTCCTCAAAATCATAACACGCTTACGAGGCTCATTCATCATACAGAAGTGGAACTAATTCGGTCGGAGCAATAAATTTTGTAGTCTGCGTAACAAGCGCCCGGTGAATCATGTACCGTTAATTTAGGTTAAGCATTCGCTTCATTTGTGGCAGTTGACAAAACAAAACGCGGCAAGATTGTGGACATCACTGGACGACCTTTATTAAAACCTAACATTTTTCCAGGATCAATTAATTCTTACCTTACTACATAACCCTTTTAAACCTGTTAAAGACCTTTTATTGGTATACCCAAGAATAGGTTTTAGCGAAAGCACCACAACATTAACTTCTCCAAAGGGCCTCCACGGCTACGTATTAGAGCTGTATCCCCACGCAAGCCTTACAAAGGACCAAGATAAAAATACCCGTGAATCCATAGGAGATAGTAATGATATTATTGACAATTATTTAATTGCAACTTTGACTGCAAACTTTAGTTATAATCACAACATTACCATAAACGCAATTTTCGATATACGAGTACCTAGCTGTCAAACAATATCTGACCCGACGACGCTTGCTTCCTTCCCGAGATATGTCGAGATGCCGTCACTGCTGACAAGTCTTTTGTATAAAATGTGGGAAATTTCAATATCTTTATTTTAAACTAGCTGACCCGACGAACTTCGTTTCGCCCTTTCCCGTTCCCTTTTCCATAATTTCTCACCGTTTAAACCTTCCCTGGACTTTCATGAATATTTCAAGACCAAAATTAGCCAAATCGGTTCAGCCGTTCTCGAGTTTTTTCCCGTTCCCTTTTCCATAATTTCTCACCGTTTAAACCTTCCCTGGACTTTCATGAATATTTCAAGACCAAAATTATCCAAATCGGTTCACCCGTTCTCGAGTTTTAAGCAGACTAACGAACAGCAATTCATTTTTATTTATATAGATATATATATATATATATATATATATATATAGATTGTCTTTCTGGCGCGCAGTCGACCAATACGGTATATAAATGAGTTTCTTTCGGCGTTTCTTCTCAGCATTGGTCCTTGCAAAACGCTAGTATTGGTAGCTTACCTATGTACGTAAATGTAATACGTAAATGTAAAATGAATAAATTATTTAAAGAATTAAATAATTTATTCATTTTACATTTACCTATAATTTAAGAACTACGTTCTTATATATTAGAAATCAGACATTTACTTATTAAATATTAAACTTATTGACGTGTAAAAGTGCCTGCAAAGGCCTAATTACTGAATTAATTTTAAATTAGGTTTTTTTCAATAAATTTCAAATATTTTTTCCTTTACTATTGAAAGGTTCCCATAGCATAACAAAGAAATGGCTGTCGTTGTTGCTAGATGGCAATCGTGAAGCTATTATGAGCTACACAGGGTAGCTCGAAAAATCGAACTCAGAAATCAGAAATCTTTATTTGCCAGAGGTATGAGTTATTAGCAAATAACACAAACAAAATGAAAATCAACTTGATCTAAGGATTTATCTATCTTAAATTTCATTACGCGCGTATACTCCACGATATAACCGATAATATTATGTACATTTTGTATTTGAGGTAGGATTTCCCGGCGTATCTCGGTTGTATGGATGCTATTGAAATGCACGGAGCGCAGATATACTAACGACCACATCAAATTCTACCAATAAACTCGCTCTGACTTTGATCGACCTACCGTTGATCCGTATTACTATGATTCTTAGGTCGAAAATGGCATGAACGATAGACCTCGCGAATTGGTTAGGTAACATTGACAATGGCGGGTCCACTAACGCCAAAATGTTTTGAACAAATATTCATTGGATGCAAATCCAGTCAGCGGAATTAGAAACTGTGTATTTGTGTTTATCTGACAGTATTTTAGTTTTATTTTTGCCTAAAAGAGGAAGAATAGAATAACGTGGGTCATTGATATAGCCCAGTGGATCAGCTTGTTGATTTTAATGAGCGACCACTGCTACTTAGCAGTTGTCGGGGCACAAAAAATCACGAAGAATCGATGGCTTATGAAGCAGAAACCTACTACTGGAGAACCCTCCAGTAGTGGCCACTTATCTACAATCAAGCGCAGCGTAGGACACCCACCTACGAGATGGTTGAACGATTGAAAAGATTTTAGAAATACGCTGTATAAACCGTTGGCTTTGTTCTCTAAATAAGATTTAATTTTTAGAGTTCCATGACCCAAATACATATGTGCAAAGTAAATAAATATTGTTTTAAAATAAGGGACATTTTCGGGGGAAAGATTAGGAAATAAAAAAAAAGTTTTGCAAAACTTTCTATGTTATATATCAAATGAAAGGGCTTGTTATAAATATTATATTTTTTCAATTATTGTAAAATAAATAGTTTTGATTTTATTCAAGAAAGAAGACGAAAATTCAATTGCAATTGCAGCTTGGTCCTATAACTTCGGGCTTATGGTCAATGCAGATAAATCTCAAGCTATTGTTATCGGAAGTCCCTATTTCATATCAAAATTTCATTCTGTTCCCAATGTTATGCTGAATGGTACTATCATTCCTTTCTCTCCAACAGTTAAAAACTTGGGAATAATTATTGATGAAACTTTATCATGGTCAGCCCAAATCAACGAGGTGAGTCGCAAATTGTTTGTCAGTATGCATTCTCTGAGGCGTTTGCAAAATTTTCTTCCAATAAGAACGAAAGTGCTACTGGCACGCTCTTTGCTGATTCCTGTTCTTGATTATGCAGCCGTGGCATATCTGGATCCCTCTGAGGAACTTCTTGATAAATTGGATCGACTACAAAATGTCTGTATTAGGTACATCTTTAACGTTCGTAAATTTGATCACATCTCTGATTTTCGCAGGAAGCTGTGCTGGTTACCTATTAGGATCCGTCGTAAAATACATATTCTCTCCCTTCTCTTCAACGCCCTTTTTAATCCTTCTTCCCCTGACTACCTGCACTGAAAATTTAATTTTAGAAATGTGAATAGTCAGTTGCGTTCAGCTGGAAGCCTCGTTCTTGACATTGCACAGCATTCGTCGCAGTCTTACTCCAAGTCTTTTACAGTAATGGCGGCAAGGCTTTGGAACTCTATTCCTACTGATGTTAGAATGGCACGATCGCATGATTCATTTAAAGTAAGATTGTATAAATCTTCTCTAGTTGCGTCACATTTGGGCTGATTTCAGTAATAAAGTATATATTTTTGTATGTATAAAGTAGGTTATGTACCTATATGTAAGTTTATGAGTATTAAGTATTTGTGTATGTTTATGATGGTGTAGCGATGTAAGTATAATCTTTTATTATTATTTATTTTGTACGTATTTGCTTCTACCTGTTAACTGAGTAAATGTCCTCTCAATATATCGCAGGTTGACTGGAAGAGATCCCTATATGGGATAAGTCCGCCATTGTATATTTGCTCTTTCGAATTTTGTATTTTATATGCATGTTTTTAGTACAATAAAGTTATTACAAACAAACAAACAAAAATTGACCATGCTCCCCCCCTCCCCCCCTGATCTCCGAAAGTACTGATCCTAAAATTTTGAAAAAAATAAAAATTATAGTTCATTGCTTGTAGATTACAGGAAAACCTATAAGAATTCAATTAATTGTACGGAACCCTCTCCACGCGAGTTTAACTCACACTTGGCCGGTTTATTTTGTAAAATCTTTTATTGTGAGGCTTGAGTTATGATCAAGACAAATATAATAAGCCTAAACTCGATGGGGTTGCGTCGTTTTATTACAAGGTTCCTATAGCCACCTTCCGGCTCTATCATCAAATCAGCTTCTTGTTGCATTGTCATCTAATTTACATTAGTATACAAATTTCCATCTTAATTGGAAACCGGAAAGTAGCTCAAATTTAACTTGCAAGATTTGAGCCAAACAAACAACAACAAACACGGCAAACTTAACAAAAGCTTGTAATAAAAGCTTGTTAAAAATATAATGCTGTTGTTACATTGATTGGATTAAGAAGAGAATTGTCATGGCTAATGCAAGCTCTATTAGTTTATGAGTTAACAGCAATCGCCTTTCTTAAATAAACACAAGTTAATAAAAATCGTTAAATGAATTTGTTACTCATTTAAAATGGATAATAAACTTTTTTTATTAGTTATTATAAGTTTAGTAAACTTATAATTATTATTAATAATAAAACCATGTTGTAACTGGAACCCTACACCACGGTAATGATATAACTACACTGCGCGTGGCGCGAGCGCGACACGCACTTTTTCGAATATGTTAAATGGATAGAAGACAGACGTTAGTAGACAGGAAGCAATCAGAAGGGAAGTTATATGAAATTAAAATTGAATAAGCCTAGAATTTGGTCACACCTATAGACCTTCGAATGGTCTTCTTCATCTCTTGTGCAGGATGCGGCAGACGTAGGGCATGACAGCATATGTTCCATGGACTACATACATCCACTGTCGTCGTTGGAATACTTCCCCTTTTTTTTTTAGCTTCTATCATATCCCTGTCTGTTATGTAAATACAAATTAACATGCTTTTTTTTACTTAAGGGTCGGCACCATGTAAACTGGGTTTGCGCGGGCAACAAGTTTGTACAGAAAGCGTTTGATTTAAGTCAAATAATGTATACACATAGATAGAGGAAGAGTTGGGACAGTAGACGAAAAAAAGGATTTTTTAAAATATTTTGTAGTTTTCCTAAAAACGAGCATTGAATTTACCCAAAAACATGCAAAACGCACTTTGCGCGGGCAATAGTTATGGCTTAAGTAGAAAAGACCACTAAGAAAATTACATACCTAGTTATAGGTGAATAGACTAGCCAGTAGACGAAAATCGTATTTTTTAAATTTTCATTCAGAAAAAGTAAGATAATTGTAAAGAAACCTGAAAGAAATATTTTAGAAAATGTTGCTACAAACTGGCTTGTTTTTCTGCGTAAAGAAATATTCTAACAAGGGATTGCATATATTTTTTAAAAATAAAGGCTATTTTGAAACATTATTCTTAATATTTGCTTACAATGCAATCACGCAATAATAAAAAAAAAAAAATTAAAAATTGGATGTTTTGCAACGTTTTTGACAGAAATCTCTGAAATGGCGGCCATGATTCTTCCATACAAATTCAGTTGCCCACCGGGCGTTCAGGAAGGAGGCCGTGTCGAATTTTTCAAAAAAAACCATTTTCAAATTATGTAAAATTGCATTACAGTCTAAAATATTTCAATAAAAAACTATGTACAAACTGCCAAATTATGTCATACTTTTGCTACACTATGGTACAGTTTTGACATTTTGTTGACGTTCAAGTAAAGATGTAATGCTATCGCAGATACGGCATCGCACATTTTTTTTTTAAATTTTATTGAAAATTAGGTCAATGAAAAAAATAATTTGGTTTGATTTATTACCTATATTTTTTAATTGGCGATTAGGGTGAAAATCGGATTGGAACTTTCTCGGGTCGCGGAATCATATTAACTGTTTTTGTAATAAAAGGTGCTGTTTAATTAGGGTTTTACAATTATTTTGAGGGGTGTTTCAGTCTGAAATTTTGAACAACTTTTCCCCATGAATATATATCAAAATACGAATTGACATTATGCGTAATATATCGAACCACAGGCTATACTAGGTCTATACTTAGCTTGGCAGGCAGGCTATAGTAGGCTATTTATCTACACTAATATTATAAAGAGAAAAGATTTGGTTGTTTGTTTGTTTGCATTACATGGCTCCGAAACTACTGGACCGATTTAAAAAAAACTTTCACCGTTGGAAAGGTACACTATCCCCGAGTGACATAGGCTTTGTGTGTACCAAGGGCGAAGCCGGGGTGGACTGCTAGTATAGTATAATGATATTAAAACAACAGTCAAAAAACAAAAAAAAATCTGCATTTTTATACAAAAGTGTGCAGCCGCCCGGGAAATTTGTATAGGAACCGATTTTTTCGTTGTTTTTACTGTTTTTAGGGTTTCGCTTGTCTGTCTGTCCGTAAGTCACAGCCAATTTGCTACGAAACTATTAGAATGATTTAGTTGAGATTTAGTACCTACACTTATGTAACTTAGTGACCTAAAGATAGACGTATAATGTAAATAAATGAAATTTAAAAAAGGGGGCCACTTATTGTGGGTAAATTAGACATTAAAAAAAAATTTTGGTAACAAAATCGTGTGACATATCAAATGAAAGAACTTTTTATGACAATTTTAAATATATTTATTTTTTATTATTTCTTAGATCGGTATTTTTAAGTTATTTAAGAAAATAGGCGAAAATTTACCCCCCCCCCCCCCCCCCCCCCTACTAAACTACTGGACCGATTCAGTTGAAATGTGGTGCACATAATGTAAATTTGTGACCCAAAGACGGAAGTAAAATGTAGGTAAATGAATAAATAAATAAAAAATGGGGCCACTTTATGGGAGATAAATGAGACATTAAAAAAAGGGTTTTGTGAACTATATCGCGTAAAATATCAAATGAAAGAGCATTTTATGATAATATTAAATATATTTTTCTATATTTTTTAAGTTGGTGTTTTTGAAGTTATTTTTGAAAATAAATAATAAAAATACACTTATCTCCGAAACCACTGAACCCAATCTTTTGAAAAATATACAGTTAATAGTTCTTTACCTATAGATTACAGGAAAACCTATTAGAAGATAAAAAATAAAAGGGTGCAATAATGCTAATTACTGCTTCATTAATCAACCAATTTTTTTAGCTATTTTCAGGAAAAGATTTCTTTTTAGTGCTCTTTGTTGATTCGTTAAAAGTATTGTACAAAATCAAACAGTCAAGTCATTGATTGAGCACGTACAGCTGCTACGCCAAGACTGTTGATCTGTTCAACGTGCAATCCTTTTTTACCCTCCGTACTTACATAATAAGGTGAATAGAAGTGAAAGGTGTTACGATTGCAGATGGTCGCTAAACGTATTGTTTCACAAAGAAAATTCAAATGTGTACATTTTCTGTCAGTGGAACACAAAACGTGTAGTTTTCCAAGTCACCGCTCGCGTAAAATACTACTTGATTTTTTTTGAGAACGTCATGTCAGCGATAAGTAATATTGATTTACACAGAAATATCATAAATTTGTCTATGGTTCCCTAAAATTTCAACTTAACCAAAATAAACCGGCCACGTGCCGTGACGGGCCACGTGCAGTGTAGGGTTCCGTAGTCAGTACCTACTTGTTTTATGTAACTAACAACTGCCTAACTTTAGGTCTGAATTCAGTCCATGATACTGAACAACTTTCACCAAGGAACAAACGAAATACATATATTATTTTTGATCTCTTACACACAAGATTTGGCAAAATGTAATATTTATGTAATATATGTATGGTAATGTAAGGACAAATCACACTAATTAAGCTAGCCCCAAAGTAAGTTTTAAACTTGTATTATGGGATACTAACTCAATGATACTATATTTTATGATAAATACATACATAGATAAACACCCAAGACCCAGGACAATTTGAAAAAGACCATTTTCTATCTTGCCCTGGCTGGGGCTCGAACCCAGAACCTCCGGATTAGAGGTCTAGCGTGTTAACAATTACGCCACGGAGGTCCAATGGAAAGCAAACATTTTCTTTTCATATTTAATTATGTGTTCCTTAGGAAAAGTTGTTCAGTATCATGAACTGAATCCACCTTAAATTAGTTTTAGTACAGGGAGACGTTATATACTACTGCCGTGAATTTTTTAAAGTGTATATGTGTGTGTCATATACAACCGTTTAACTGACAGAGAGGGAAGACACATGATTCTAACAAAAATTTGCAATCAAAAACCAAATATTTCACAAACGGATTGCTAAAACGAAAAAGGGTGTTCATAATCTTGCAATATTTTTGAAAGACCTATTCAACGACGTCTCATACCACACTTTTTTTTTCAAGTTTTCATTACCACATATCCATGCCCATGCTCAATTACAGCTTTCTAGTACTAATAGTCTATGAGTAAAACTGGGGATAGATAGACAGACAGACATGACGAAACTATAAGGTTTTCTTGTTAACTACGGAACCCTAAAAAGTTGCGTGAAACTAAAAAGATTCTCTATTCTAAGGGTTCTTTGTCATTTGCGCTGTAACAAATTTCAAAATACGAGTAATCAAAACCACTTGTGCAAATATTTCGCTCCACTTCGCATACGATAAATTCAAAAATTGATGGATGAATGACCGTGCTTTTACAGGTTAAGCAACTTCTAGCTTGGTCACAGTTAGGATGGGTGACCGTGCTTTCAATCTTAATGTTGTCCAAATCAAATGTTGAGATTCTTATGAATAAATTTCAGTTTTCTCTACCTACATAACTTGGCAGCTATTTAAATTTCAATTGTTTTGTCGGAATTTGAACTTGGCATTTTTACATTTATGTTTTTGATGGGATAAAATAAACACCCAAGAACCAGGACAAATTAAAAAAGGCCATTTACCAACTTGCCCTTGCTGGGAATCGAACCCAGAACCTCCAAGTGACGGACTAGCGTGTTAAGGAATCGCCACGGAGATCGACTAATAAATTGAAAAAGTTATAAATTTTACGCAAGATTCGAATAACTATAACTTGGATTTTTTAGAAATTGCTATATGAATTGCACATATATTTAAACTCGCTTTTTAAATAAACGTCTTGCATTCACGCACACTACTGTATTTTCGACTTTAGCCTTTTTCTACTGATAGCCTGTCTACTAAAGTGTTAAGTACATTATAATGACGTCTGCCAAGGCCTTAATTCAGAAATAATAATTCAAACAAAATAATTCTTTGATTTTATTGATTTGAAAATTTTAATAAGTATCGCGGACTGGAAGTCTTGACGAAAAGAAACAAGTAAGCTTCTACGTTACAATTTATGATTACCTACATCTATTGTCCCGTTTACACATTATTAACTCTAAGTAACTTTATCTTGACATTTTTATCCCCCTAGCGGGAAAATTTTGCATATTTCAGAGCCAAATCCGACCACGTGGCTTTGTGCATACAGTCCTTAAGAAGCATAGTTTTCACATTTCTCTGTTCCATCTTTTCACTCTAATCCCTGTCATAACTTTTGAAGTCTGACCATCTTGTTTTAGGCCTTTCTCTCTTCCTATGCCAGAATAGAGAATTGTGGAAGCAAGGAGGGTAGGTTTTTCCCTGGGGAAAAGCCTAGCCCTGGCTGTTTGTGTCCCACTGCTGGCAGTGGGACACAATCAGCTATTTCAAAAAAAGCATAACACGTACCTATGTACATCAATTTCTTAAGATTTCTTATTAGTTGAGTTTAAGTTGACATTTAAGGAGTACGAGACAGGTAAGCAACTACTTTGATTATGAATATAAAAACATACTTTATTTTATGTAGGTATATATAAATAGGTACTCCTTTTAAGGAGAAAGACGTGAAAGTAGATTTAAAAATTATTATTTCTTGTACTACCCACTATCCATAAATCGATGCCAAAAGTAATACGTTTACCCTTATCATGGACTCTGTATTCAACTTCATATACTTATATACAATCATGATATTGTATAATATTGCCCATTGTGCTAATTCAGCGGCGCTAAGCGTCGGCTAAGATTTATTGCGGGCCAAATTACGAGTAGCTCACTTAGAGCATGATAAATGAACCAGGTGGAGGATATGGGACAGCGACCCTCGTAAAAACTTGTAACATGAAATGTACAGAACTACTAACACGTCTTATCGTTTAAAAAATAGACAGGGCTAAAACTGGTAAGACCCAAAAGCCAGACTTAGCAAGAAGAAGGGTATATATGCACACAGGGCGTTTCTGAAAGTCGCAATAATCGTTGAAGGACATATGATACAACGTAGAAGGGACATACCCGTAATAAATCGAACTGAAAAGGTCTATACTCGTACTAGATCATTATAAGTAGTATAATGAAATTAAAATAACAGCCAAAACAAAAAAAAACGGTATTTCCATACAAAAGTGTGCAGCCGCCCGGGCGATTTGTACATCTATGGGTATTCCGAATTGTTTTTTGTTTGTTGACTGTTATTTTAATTTTGGTATACTTTAGTGATCTAGTATAAGCCTTGGTTCGATTTATTACGGGTATTTCCCTTACACGTTGTATATTGAATAGCTTGCCCTTGAAAGGAATTTCTAAATATGAAATAAAAAATAAAAGGTTTCTATATAATCTTGATGGAGTGATAGGTCGATTTGTAAACTTTAGATTTTTTCGAATTTCGGTCGGCTGGTCGGGTGCCGGGTGGCTCTAACGAGCTACGACCTTCAATCGCCAGCAATATTTCAAATTCATGATAATAATACAGGTTTGCTCAAAATGGTAAGGTATCTCATACTACGGATCAAAAGATAAGTTTGTGGAAATCTAGAGGGGAGGCTTTTGCCCAATTATGGGTCACTACAAGCAAAAAAATAGGTATATTTGTTATTATCATTATTTTGGCAACAGAAAGTCCATTTCTGGACATAGACCGCCCGCGAGGATTACCAAATCGACCGATAAGAAATGGGTTGCATTTATGTAAGTACTTTTAATAAAAAGACAAAAAAAGTTTTTTTTTTCATTTTATACAAGTTTTTATTGTGAGACCAAAATACTCATCAAGACAATTATACCAGTTTATTTGCTAGACAAATTAAAAACTTCCGACTGTCAAGAACGCCACCTAGTGATGAGTAGTGGAACTACCGATACGATTTGCTAGAGAAAGCACTGACTTTCAAGCGTTAACCCCCCAATAACTTTTAATCTGCTGAACCGATATTCACCAAACTTGCTTTCACGTAAAAAAACCGCATCATAATCGGTCCATCCGTTCGAGCGCTACAATGCCACAGACAGACCGATATTAGCGTCATACTTATAACACCCCTCTTATTGTCAGGGGTTAAAAAAAATCAAATTCGATTGAGTTACGCCGTTTTATTAGGGTCCGATATCCAAGTCAGATTTACATGTAAGTATTCCAATTTGCGAACCACTGTAATCCGAACGGATGTAGCATCGAATTAAAATTTCTGGGAAACACGGTGCATTGACGAACGTTGCTCCGAAATGTGTTTCTTCCGAACTGAACTTTTTCGAACAAACTTTGCTACGAAACATGGAGGCTCGATGAACGTTTGTCCAAAAAAATCTGTCTTACAGGGTTCCTATGGCCACCTTCTTTATCTATCATTTATTTTACATGACATTGTAATTGGCGGACTTAGGCCGTTGGCCTTTTTTACCAGTCAACCTACAGGTGGTGCTTACATGAGATTGTTTCGGAAATAAGTGCAAAAACAGAATTGCCAAAAACTAAGAACACTTACCACAATGTAAACCCACCTACATAACTAATAGTCATAATCATCAAATCAGTTTTTTGTCATAATCATATTGCATTGCCACCTGATTTATATTTGCATACAAATCTCATCAGAAATTTGGTCAAATACTTGAAAGAGTAAATATCAATGTTCCCACGTTGAAATTTACCTCAGTTTACATTTACCCACTGTCACTGAATTAATATAAGTACTCACATCTCACCCGTTTTCAGGTATGATTGATGGTTTTAAACACTAACTCACACGTTGACGTGTGCACGGGTGAATTTTGTTATTTTTTATTTTTATTTAGTTAGTATAATTTCGTTTGTAGTAGTAGTAGTAGGCATAAATGTTACTCCACGAGTATGAAGCGTCATACTTGTGCCACTGTAAGTACCGGTCCTACATACACAAAAATCATGACATACATACGTAAATTAAACTAAAGTACTTTATAACACTGTTTAATTGCCATTTCTGAAGCGCTGAAATCAACACTTTTTACAAACACGCAGCGGTCTGTAATAAATTTACATTCCATGGGGTTATCACGACAGTATGCAAATGATGGTATAAAAATGTTAATTGCACTTAAGCTCGACCTCGATCAGCTAAGAGAGATTTGATATACTTTTTTCAAAGGTTCATTAAGTCTTTAATGATAATTTGTGGTTTGTGAAGAGAACCACATAATTTGTGGTTTGTGAAGAACCACTCCATCTCTTGTACATGCCGTAAGAAGCGACTAAAGGACTTAGGACAAACATCGTGCAACAACTGCATTCTCAACGAGGGTGTTTCAAATAGTTCCGGTTTCTTTTTCTCCATTTTTCATGGTATTGTGCATCATTGAAAAACGCACTCCGAACTTCGAGTCAGCACAGCTAAGTGTTGGCATCGCCATGTATTACTTACCTTTTTATCAGGGTACTTTTAAATAAAACTGGGGATGCTTTAAATCTTGTATATTTCTCATTTCACTGGCTAAAAACACTTTACAAAAAGGTCTTTAGTTTTTCTCCAAAAGCGCGGCATTCCTCACAATGTCAAAAATTGACAGTTGACAGCTTGGCCGGTGTTGCAAATTATCTTACATTAAAACACAATTTGGGGTTGCCAGTGTAAATAAAAATATGGCAGATTTTGGAAATGCTAACATAAGGATGTGGAAAGAAATATGTGGAGGAAAGCCAGGGCGAGCCGTTGCTCATTTCTAAAAAAATGCAACTTTCCCATAAACTCCGCTTCTAATTTCATAAAGATCTAAAGCAATTACTCAATTAATTCCCCTGGCGCGCAATCGACAATAACCAGAGTAACAAAAACTCGAACAACATTTTTTACGATGTTACGTAATTGAATGCGTCGTGTTTACGAGACTCGCGCCCATCGTTTGTACGTCCGTGCAAAAATCTGAAATAGTATGACAGAACTCGCAAATTGCAATTGCCTTGCTGGCGTGTTGTCCTTCTAGGCTGGAGATTTGGACATTTACAGGTTTCAAAAATGGTTTAACATTCAGTATCGTTGAATTCGAAAGGAATTTATGTTTACTTTAAAGTGATTGGTATTTGTGGTCCATGCATCTAGTTCAAAAAGTTATCAAAATGTACTGGACTTTTCTGGCATTGGTACGTATATTGACTAAGCGAACGAAACGTCTTAGATTCAAGGTTGGCCAAAAATGTGTTTATCCGTCTGTCTGTTCTCGCCTACAGGTCGCATTTTCCAACTCTTACAGAAAATCGACGTCTGAGTAGTAGCTTCACCGCTACTATGCTCCGTTCGGTGAGTGAGAGAGCTGGAGCCCCTCTCTCCCTCCCCCCTCTGGGGAGGGTCCTGAAAGGCGGGTAACGCTCTTGTTACACCCCTGGTGTACAACACGCTAGTCCGCCAATCTGGAGGATCTGGGTTCGATCCCCAGCCAGGGCAAGTTCGAAAATGGCCTTTTTCAAATTGTCCTGGGTCTTGGATGTTTATCTATATATGTATTTATTATAAAATATAGTATCGTTGAGTTAGTATCCCATAACACAAGTTTAAACTTACTTTGGGGCTAGCTCAATCGGTGTGATTTGTCCTTACATATTTATATTTATATCCAAGTTTTATTCTTGTCTCCCAGACCAGCATGGAAGACCGATAATACGGTGCGCTAAATGGCGATAGTAGCTTCTTGTAGTAGTCAACTCTAGCGCGTCGCTCGCTGAGTTTATTTTAGTCGGTTTTGTGTGTAATGAATCGTTTGTCCAGAGTCATAAGGATAAAATTGGCTTGCAATGGATTTCTGTAGGTGTCTAAACAAAAAGGTGCTGCGTTTTGACGCGAGCTAAATTACACCATATTGCTAACCACTGTGAGTAGATTTTTCTTTGAAAACGTTTGCGGAGTGAGACTTCTGCACTACTGGTATTTATTCTGTGGTATTAGAAAACTCAAATATCTTTGATCAAAATTTCATAAAACTATTTATTACTTTTTTTTGTTAGTTCGACTAGATCTATGAACTACGTCAGCATCTTCTATTTTGTCAAAAGATTCTTCTTGAGTAAGTACCCATTGAGAATTTGTGGCATGCTGTTAGGCACGGTTCACACTGCCAGCTGAATATGCTCCGTAACTAGCATAGTTCCGGAGACGTTACGTCAAATGTCTCAGGGTTGTTAGCGACATTCCTGGGAGCCATTCAGTGATTAAATTATAGATAGTTACGACTAATGATATTCTTGAACTGTGAACTGGTACAGAACACAAACTACTAATTGTTTTTGAATCACTTTAAGTTTTAGCTAAGCAGCTCGAAATCTGTCACTAGTGTGTCAGATTTCACGCTACCTAAAGGCATCTGAAATAGTTCAATGACTAGTATCTAGTGACAACAGTCATTTTGACATACATTGAATTAGTACACAGGTTTCCTTACGATGTTTTTCTTTGCCGGAAGCAAGTAGTGGTCGATGAATGATCCTAGGACCTTTCGGTTATAGGTTGCACTCCTAAATCACTAGGCTACTACCGCTTCCACTTTAGGTTACACTGAGAAACATGAAAACTGTGAAGTTCATACCAATATTCATCGATTCGAGGCATCCGCCCAATCTCACTTCAGTTTTGCAGCTTTTTGCCCCACATCGGCAATTGGGTATTTTGGTGGGTCAAAAATAAATTATTTTATACTGTTAATAAAACGTCACAAATAATGCCACTTGTCATGGATCACATCCACTTTGAACATGATTTTAGATTTATTAATGCAGAAAAACAGATATTAAGAGCGCTATTTGACTCCAAGGAACTATGACGTCATAAATCGGTATTTCATACAAATCCAATAGAAAATTTTTGTTTTTGACGTTAAGAAAAAAGTATCTGATTTGACTTGTTGCAAAATAGCGTATTCCTGTCAAGGAACGAAATGTAGTTTTGTAATAAAAATAACACGTGCATACGATAAAATTTTATGGAAATTTAATCTAGTTTGCATAATCACTATATAAATCTATGTCGGTCTATTAGGCACTTAGTCCTGTCACCAACTTTAGTGATTGGGACGTGGCGAGCGCACAGCTCTCTTGGGAGTAGAATGACCAGACTTGCATTTGCAGAATAATTTCACGCTGGACACAGTTTTAGTTAGCCAATGAGAAGACTCTTTTCGTCAATCTGAACAACTATTTAGATAATCTAAACGGCTTTTTTTATATTTTTTTAGATCTCGAAGTTATTTGAAAAATTGACAAAAATTTACCATTCTATCTTCTTATTTCCGAAACCACTTAGCCTAATATTTAAAAAAAATACAGGTTCTTTACCTAGATTACAGGAAAACCTGTAAGAATTATATCTTGTCATTTAAAATGAGCAATTCTCATATATATCGGTCTAAAAAAGAGCTGAACCTATGTCGTGTGACATGTCAAATGAAAGGGCTTGTTGTAAGAACCTCTAATCTATTTTTTTTATTTTAATATAAATAAATATTTTTGAAGTTATCAAAGGTAATAAGTGAAATTTCACCCCACCCCCTTATCACCGAAACTATTGGGCCTATAATTTCCTACAGATTTCAGGAAAACCTAGAAAACTTCTGAACACTGAATGGTTTATTTTTATTTAATTTGCCTTGTCTGGTGAAAACCTGCCAAGACAAATCAAATTAACCCAATAATTTTTGTACAACCTTTACAATAAAAGCTTACAAGCGTACAAAAAAAGTTTTTCAAAACGGATTATTTTAAGCATTCAAGATGCAGTACACAAGTATACTATACGAGTACTTCGATTCTAAGCGACTTCAAAAAAAGAAAAGCTTCTCAATTTGAACCTAAAAATTAATAATTTTATATACTAGAGGCACAGAATACATAAGAGTCAAACTAGAGGTATAGTGACTGTCACATCCCATTTTCCAAAGGTGATCAATCCGTCGAGATACATACTAACATAAAGTTTGAGGAACGGTTACCCATGGAACTGGCTAGTGTAAAGTTGAAAGTGTACATAATTATGTATATCTTTGTGTTGGCAAAATAAAGTTTTTTTTTTTTAATTATTTATAATATATTTTATATATATATATATATATATATATATATATATATATATATATATATATGTTCCCCGATAACTCCTCCGTCTTTGAATTGATTAAGAAATTTTTTTTTTGTTTAGTAGCGTATAGGTGAAGATCTGATGGTGGGATTCTCAAGAAATCGAGTGAACTCTTCAATGCATAAATATAGTAATTTTAATATTTTTGTTAATAAATCAAGCATTTGCATTGAGAAAGTGAGTGTTGGTAGAGTGGAACTGATGAAGAAGATCAGGTTTCTCCTTGCTGTGCTTGTATTCACTGGGTAAACGTACTTTTCAGCAAGAATCTTCCGGTAGTTGGGTTTTAGTTTCTAACGGTATATCTTGCTTCTTTATGCTTATTTCGATCATTATTTAAAAACACAAGATTAACGTTTAAAAACTAATACCCGAATTAGGTATTTGATAAAATTAATTTTAAATTTTTTTTTATATTGTATTGTATCCAAATCAGCAGCCATTTATGGCTAACAATGTATATGTCGCAGTTGAATGGTATAATCCGCAAATTCACTAAACCTCTAGCTGTTTAGCATTACAGCTCGGTTTCGTAAAAAAGCGTTAAATAACTAAGATGTATATACGACGATAATATAAAGACGTAAGATTGTAGATTTTAGTTCAGAATTCTTCACAGCGTTCCGAGAGTAAGCCGTTTTCATCGAGAGATATCGGAGACATCGTTTATGATTTTGGACTGCAAATGTTTAAGAAGAATAAAGCAGATCTTCAGCTTGGTTCCTATATAGTTATTTTGACGCCCGCCTTTATGCAAGATGTAGAATTTACGCGAATTAAATGAAGGCCGAGAACCGAGCAATGGCATAGAGAAACCGCTATGCCATTGAGATTATGTCGCGTTAACAAACGTTTCTGTGTCCACTTGCATCAAACTTTGTATCATTCCTTATTGGTGTTCTATGATGTTGGAGACTAGATTACAAAGATAGTAAGAAGTTGAATTGAGGTTTTATTTTAATGCCCCGTCATTTTGTTTGATAATAACATGCCTGCAAATAACCTATTCTGCGGTCTAAACGTGGTTAGCTGGTTTGTTAAAAATGACGCATTGACAATCCAGCTGAACGATATTCAGCTGTTTAACAAAACCGAGCTGTAATGCCAAACAACTAGAGGTTTAGTGAAGTAACGGTTTATGCCATCCAACTGCGACATATATACTTTTGAAATGTGCTAAGACCTTTCATTTGATACCATTACTAACTTATTATCAGCAATACCCTATTTAGGAACTATATTATTAAATTGAATTTGAGGGGGATTTGCAGTAGATAAAGCTACACTCACTCGATTTTATACATTTCACTTTCTTCTCCCTTTTATTGTTTTGATAATAACAATAATTCATCTATTATTTCTCATATAACAGGATCTAACCCCAAACGATAAAGAGACAATTTTTTTACTCGCATTTTATTGTATGTAACATTCGTTATATTATTGTAAATGTAGCTTATGTCACCCAGACGATAATCACGAATCAATTGACATGTCTTTTTTAGGGTTCCGTACCCGAAGGGTGCAAACGGGACCCTATTACTGAGACTCCGCTGTCTGTCCGTCTGTCTGTCTGTCTGTCTGTCCATCGGTCCGTCTGTCACAGGGCTCTATCTCTTGAACCGTAATAGCTAGACCCCTGAAATTTTCACCGATTATGTATTACTGTGGTCGCTATAACAGCAATTACTAAAAATCAAAAAAGTTAAAAATTAAATCGTTGTCATACAAAAAACGTGTTTTTTTCAGCGTTTTTAACTCGATCTGTCACAGGGCTCTATCTCTTGAACCGTGATAGCTGGATACCTGAAATTTTTACCAATTATGTATTACTATGACCACTTTAACAAAAAATACTAAAAATAAGATAAAGTTAATAATTAAAGGGGGTCGTCATGCAAGAAACTGTTTCCTTAGCGTTTTAAAACATTGTACGGTGGTATGGAACCCTTCATATACGAGTCCGACTGGCACTTGATCGTTTATTTTAAATTGGATAAGTAGTTTGGATGCTACGGTGAAATACACAAAGATATCCACATACATACATACATACAATTATAGACTGGTAAAATCATTACCCTTCCGTTTGACTTTGCCGTAGTCTGGTAAAAAGGCAGGATCAGTCAGTATAATGGAAATACTAGTAAGTTAATACCATGCCTGATACGTGTGCACAGTATGATGGAATTTCAAATTGAAAGCAGAGTGGTAGTATTATCTAGTAATTTTAGCGGTAAAATTTACATAGTAGATAGTATCAATGTTTGATTATAAGTCGATTGAACACCGCCAACGGCAGGAAGGCTCATCATCGCTGTCGATAAACCTATCACTACATACGGACGGCTAATTTGGACACAGTACCTTTTAAGAGACCTTATTTACTTATTTGTCAATATTTTTTTTCAAAGAGAAATATACTTTTTATCGTTCTGTACCCAAGGGGTGCCATCGGGACCCTATCACTAAGACCCCGCTGTCTGTCCGTCTATTCATCCGTCTGTTACACTGCTCTATCTCTTGAACCGTAATGTCCGTAATGGACATAGTCACTTAAAATTTTCACCGATAATATACGAGTCCAACTCGCACTTGACTGGAAGAGAATTTTCTTTCAGTCAACCGTAGGAACAAGCAGAGAAAATTGTGTGGCGCAATATACCAAGAAATATACCTACATCATAGAATATTATAGTAATACATACTATTATATAGTATTATATATAAGTAGATAGTATATAATATCGTATAGTAGTAATACATACATATATAATAGTAAACTTAGCTGTAAGTAACGATTTGACGTCAACATTTGTGCAAAACAAAACAAAGTGATCATTATTAGGAGATATTATAAATATCCTATGATAATAAAGATATTTTGAATTGAATTGAATATTTATTATATCAAAACAAATATTCTTCTTTTTGACGCTCTTTTGAATTTCAAAAAAAAAAGTGTCTACTCTATTATACAGGGAATTGTTATCCACGTAGTGGCATACGGGAGAGCGGCAAAATGTGGGATAGATTTTTCATACCGTGCGCAATTTTTTTTATAAAAAGTTGAGTCCATGATACTAATTATATTCCACAAACATAGCTAAAGACAAAAAGGAAACCACTTCCCTTGCAACTTTTCATCGAACTGTTTTTGGCAAATAAAATCAGGTGTGAGGAACGAAGATCGCGGTTCGGGTTATTAGTACTGGCTCTTTCGATGTCATTCGAACTAAGCCGTGTGAAAATATTTATGCATTTTGCTAATAATGTGTTTCTTTGGGAATGAGATTGAATGTATTCCTTTATTTTGTCACTTGTCATGAATTACGACAGGATTAATTCCAATTGTTATACTATTGTGTTTTCATCATGACATTTGAAGGAATAGGTACCGTCGAAATCGAAAACAATAGACTAAATACTTTGAGAGACTACCGACCAGCTAGTTTATTTTATTTTATTTATACAGTTAGTTACGTGCATGAAGCGACAAACTAACCAATTATATAAGTACATAACATGTTAATTTTAATATATTTATCTAATATTATAATATACTTATATAATAATAAATTTACTAGTAAGAAGAAGAAAAAGAAAGGAAGATAAATTACAAACAAATTAAAACGATATAAACATTATTTTTCAAAATTTTAGAGCCATCTGTAATGACACTAATGAAAATTAGGCATTTCCTTTTGAATACCGCGAGCGAAGCGCTAAAGATGTCAGTAAACTTAGGTGACGAATAAAGTCGACACATTCGGTATAATGGATTACGAAATATCAAACATTTACTCCAACAGATACGGCAACTTCACAGCAGATTATATTAAAATTGACAGGTGTACTAGGTACTCGTATACTTTACAAAATATTTGAAATAAGTATTATAATTCTGTATAAACAAGAGCCAGTGTGTCTCGACAGAAGCAATGCTGGCCTATTAGAACGTACATGCAACGCTCGCCGCATGCAAGCAGGCTGTTACGAGCTATCACAGATCAAGGAGACGTACTGACTGGCGGCCGAGTTACATTGTGCCGCGCCACCAATCTCAGATTGAAGGCTCGTAAATGTTCGACCATTTGTTTTATAATAATAATAATAATAAAATGTTTATTTCGGACATAATCCATATTATGTTAGTAATGAACAAAATTAACTTAACCTAGTGTTAGTAACAGTAAACAAGAAACACAACATTAATTAATTATTGACGATTGGGTTCCCACCCCCTGGTTACCGGTATCTGCGTATCCACTTCAGTATGAAGGTGCATCCAGTGACACAGCAGTGGAGAGTCCCATCTGTCCGTTAACGCGCGCAGAATACCGTTTGTGCTACTACGTAAGCGTCTTAATAGCGCCGCACACCTTTTTCTAATAATTGCATAATAGCAGTCTGTATTAGCGTCGGCAAACATTTTCGACGCGCTACAATAACGCGGTAGTCCAAACAACACTCTGAACGCATCATTGTACTGAACGCGCAAATCGCTGTATGTGCGCCGCGAATAGTCAACCCACAGACTGCACGTGTAGAAGGTCTGACAGTAAGCTTTAAAAAGGGTTACTTTTACTTCCTTGCTACAACGAAGTACTCGCTAGTACTCGCCACTGAATGTTTTAATTAAATTTTGAAGTATGTCATTTTTTGTAAAAAATAATCGATATGCTGCTATAAAATCCACTTCCTGAATACAGCCCGATTCTTGTTCACATTGAAAGTTTGCCATCGCGCTGCATCATTCCAAAATAAAAAACCGGCCAAGTGCGTGAGGCTACACGCAATATAGGGTTCCGTAGTCAGTACTTGTTTTACGTAACAAGAACTGCTAACTAATTCTCAATAGAATTTGTATGAAATGTTTAAAGTTGGTCGACTAAACTTTTTAATTTGTGAACGCTACTTAGCTCTGATATTTCTCCTAGTAAATTCATATAATATATGTACTGTTGCCGAGAATTTTTTTACGTATTCATATACAACCACTTAGCTGGTACAGATGGGGGACACTTGACTTTAACAGAGATTTTCCGTTTCTAATTCGAAAAATGGTATCCACAAACTCTATACTATAAAAGTACTAATAGTCCCTCAGAAAAATCGCGGACAGACAGACAGACATAGCAAAACTATAAGGGTTAATTTTTTGCTACGGATCCCTTAAAATGTGTAAATTTTTGACCATTAAAGCAGGACTAATCAAAGCATTTAATATTTTATCAGAAACTAGGTTATCGAAAATACATTTTTACATATTAAGAGGATGTAGGTGTTTGGCAAGAGATTGAGAGTTAGGAGTTGCTTTTGGATAACTCCCTTAGTGGATAACATTGGACCACAGACTGGACTATTAGTAGCTTTTTGAAGTCTGGGTATTTCATATATTTGGACAGTTTTTCAGCTCTAGTGCTTTGCAAAATGTGGGTTTTGGGTATTGCTAAGTCTATTAAGTAAGCGGTATTTTCAATTTCTTTGACTTCATGTCCACTCCAGTCTATTTTAATGCACAGTGCTGTCAGTGAGGAAAGCCATCCTCACTGAAACTGTACTTTGACAGGTTCTGGGGTATATTCTAGATCTACGATGCGGCGTCAAATTTGTACATTTTAGTTACATTCTTTAATGTGATGTTTCAAAAAATCTATCTAGAAAGTATGAATGCAATAATGCCATACCGCATCGCGTCAAATACTTATTCATAAAACATTTGATCAAAACAAAAATACATGAATTGGTAAATAATAAATAGTCTGTAATTTAAAAAGTCATACCCAAACTTACGAATACTTATAAAAAGAGCTTCAAGTTGAAAGCTACTTAAATCCGCCGCGAGATCCGCGATGACCCCCCGTAATCCGGAGGCGCGGAAACGTTAGCGGAAATTGTAACTGTGGCTTCTTATTGCACTGTAACCGCAGGAAGAAAATAAACTGCGCGGATTTTATGTCGCGTAAAAATCCGCAAATGGTTCGTTTCACCAATGGTAAGCAGTGTTTGATATTTTAGAAGCACATTTTGATATTTATGGAAAATACATGACGATTAAAGTTTCACCAGTACAACTCTTTACACCAGAATTTTCAGAATTTTTTAAACATTATACGATATACAATGGTGAATTTGACCGCTTTCGTGGTCCAGTGCTCTAGGCGTTTGCTATGTGATCCGGAGGTTGTGGGTTCAATTCCCACTAGGAAGCATAATTTGTGAAAAGTTGTTTCCAGTCTGGTTAGGATATTGCAGGCTTGAATCACCTGATTATCCAAAAAGATGATTCCGTGCTAAGGAAGGTACGTAAAGCTGTTGGTCCCGAATGCCATCTAGCGTTTGTACCTATCCCTAGGATTGGTTCTGGTCTACCCTTTGGGTTGCGGAGGTCACACGGCAGTCGCTCTGTGTAAACACCAGTAACCTCGTCAAATCACCTAGGTAAAGTAGCGGACCCCGGGCTCTGAAGCGTAACCGCTGACGATGCAACCGGGTATACGCTTGGATGATGTTGACAATGGTGACTTTATCACAGAAATTTCTCATTGACTTGAAGTACAGAGAGGGTCTTGCTCCTGCAGTGAACGCTAAAAAAGACTTGATGTTGTACTTCATTATGAAAGAGATTGCAGACTTCCTTTAGCGATAAGTCTACCTTTGTGCCCATATTGTGCTTGTAAATTTAAATGTGGTTCATTATGGCGCAATAGTGTTAATTTATATTGTATTGTATCATATGAGTACTCGAACAATGAACAATTGGCTACTGCTACAGTAACTTGAACAACTGTAAAATACTGTGAATACATTTGATGAGTTACATACGCACATGGCAACCTTCCAGGTAACAGTAAGAACGGGGTGGAACGTCATGAAGATAAACTCCAAATGGAAAAAAATACCTGGTTAGCGAGCGAGCTTACTGACATCGTCAAAATCCCTTGCAAATGATTTGTATAAATTATGTATAAAAATAGATAAATAGTCAAGGAAATCGTTTTCAACCATCATCAACTGAGCATATTGCCGATTGCATCTCAGCGGTAGTGCCGGATTCCGTTACCTAACCCTAGATGTTTTGACGAAGTTACTAGTTTTTACTCAGAGTGACGGCAGTCTTACCTTCGCAATCCAAAGGTAGACCAGAACCAATCCTAGAATGGACATGTATTTCATCGTAATTAAATTTAATGTAGACAAACAAATGAACCCTAACATCTGCGTTTATTTTCCTCACCACAAGTTAAATCCGAACGTAATAAAAATGGATATAAAAGTACACATCGCAATAAAAACTGTGAAGTTGCGAGGAAAATGCTGCAAAGCGTTTTATTGTCTCCCGTTAAAAGTTGAGAGATTAGCACCAGCCTATAACAGGATGCGAAAATCCACCTACGCGAGATATTCTTTAGTTTAATATATGCTTCAATGAATTCTAATTTATCTGAGTTGCAAAAATGATTTCATATAATTTTCACGTATTTGTAGACTGTGCGCAAATTGTAAGGAACAGAATCTGCTGCTACTGAAAACATAGGTCTGATTCAATCATTAGAGGACGATCAAGATAAAGCTAAATCCGATGCACTGACTCCAGAAGCTTATAAAATCTTACACTATTTTTGGCCTCTTACAAATACGAAAAACTGAGTTCTTATGAACAGAAAAGTATCAAACACTTTGAATCGCAATCCTCTTTCCCTCGTAGCATAATGTACCGATTTCTTACTCCTTAGTTGTTACGAACAGAAAAGAATCAAGCTGGCGTGTAATCAGTCTCATCTCATCCGCAATGCAGGCCGTATCAGCAGGGCTGCAATTAGCATGGTAATAAAGGGGCGCCTTCAGCACACCCTCGGCTTCCACACGCCACCGCGGATTTATAGCCGCTAATAAAATTTAATTATTGACGATGGACGATAGAGATATCTGATGGGTGTGGAAACAACTTTATAAGTTTTAGTTCTTGGTTGATATTTTTTCAATTAAATTCTAAATATCTTTATTTATCGTATGATTATAATCATAATCATCATCCGAGCGTATCCCTCAGCGGTTACACTTCAGAGCCCAGGGTCCGCTACCTAAACTAGGTGATTTAACAAGGTTACTGGTTTTTACTCAGAGCGACTGCCGTCTGGCCTCCGCAACCTAAAGGTAATACCGGAATCAATCCTAGGATAGTAGATGGCGTTTGAGACGCACAACTTTACGTACCATCCGAAGCACGGATTCATCTTTCTTTTTGGATAATCAGGTGATCCAAGCCTGCTATTGCAGGCTAATGCGTTTATAGTCTGGTTAGGAAATATCCTAACCAGACTATAAACAACTTTTCACAAAGTATGCTTCCCAATGGGATTTGAACCCACGACCTCGGGATCACAAGGCGAACGCCTTGGCCACTGGAGTACGGAGACAGTCAATTTCAATCATAGGATATTCAGGCTAAAAAATGCTCCAAACTCTAAACAAATTTAGAGAGAAACACTTAATTATTAAAAAAACTAAAAACCCGACTGCGTGATACAACAGCAGTACTACCTATGCCTAGAACGCAACTGGGAATACACTTGAGGAAGCGATGTCATATGTTGTTTTTTAGCATTTCTCATTCCAAATTGCTTTAAATATATAAGTTGTATATATTTTTAAGGCCTTTGCCCAGCAGTGGGACACTGAAATAGGCTAGTAAAAAAAAAAAAAAATTGTAATCCTTGAATAACATCCTTTAATTTGATACACCACGCGCGACGCGGCGTGACTTGCGGTCACCTCCTTCTTGGTTCGACGCTCGCTCCGTACGATTGTATTGTTCCATATCAAATTATATTTCGGAACTTATTACTGAATTATTAAAGTAAATAATGGATATTTCATAAAATACTAGTGATCAATGTATTAAGCTTAAGCTTTCGGCTTTGCCGCATTTGGGTATAAAATACTATGTGGCTTATGTATTTAGAAAAAATGTTAATAGTGCAAATAGGTTTTTAAACACAAAAAGCATGAATAAAAAATAAGTACTTACGTGAATATTCTTCTCCCAGCATTATGGCGGGACTAACCCCATAGGAACTTAGCGCTTCCATTTCTTTACGAATATATTAAAGCGATCTGGAAAAGAGAAGAATATATTCAGTTTAAAGTCTGCAAAACCTTAAGTTATACAATAAATACGTTCTTTCTTGCTGGGAAAAAAGAAAAAATTTAGATCTATCAGCTGCTTATCTTCCCGCGTAGATCGTAGAAGCCGATCGAGGGCTAGCAATCCATCACTATTTTGTTTTCTTTTTCCACCTTCTCGCCCACCATCATGCTAAAAAGGCCTTTGAGTCTTGCTGCCCTGGGCTCTCCACATCCTATTTCGTTAAGCATTTCTGACATTAGCGTGCACAGAAAGACAAAAATTCTAACAATCATTGTTTTGGGTTCTATTGCTTTGATAAAGGTAATTTTTTTATTGTAGTGTATGTGTCAACCTTTGTATATGTGTGTTACATATTATTATATGCTTGTATACCAATTAAGCCTAGAGTAAGTCAGTAAACTTCGATCGTTTCACTTGTCGCACATCTCCCACCTTTACGGCGACCCTGCCTGTCGGTGCCTCCGTGCACCGGCGGTACGGCTGTGCACTCGCGCCGTCCGCGCTATCACATGTCCATGTACAGACAGCGATCAGTTACATTTTTAATTTATGTATAAATTAATGTACAGTCAGCTGCAAAAATATGGCACCTAATAAAAGCGTTTACGAATATTATCATCAAAATAAATATTAGACACAGTTATACATAATACATATCTATTTTGCTAAGTAAATCGTTAAGCTTAATACATTGATCACTAGTGTTTTATGAAATATCCATTATTTACTTTAGTAATTCCGTAATAATTTACGATATATAGTTTGATATGGAACAACACAACCGTACGGGGCGAGCGTCGAACCAAGAAGGAGGTTACCGCAAGTCACGCCGAGTCGCGCGTAGCCGCGTGCGCCATATCCCCTACCTGCTCCGATAGGGTTTCCAGCTGCATTCCCGTGTTTACAGCCGCGGCACGGTGCTGCCAGTGTTAGCGCAAATAGGGCGCTAACAATATGTTTGCTTATGCTTTTATTAGGTGATATATTTTTGCTGACTGTACAAGATAATTGAGTTTTGATATCTAGCGCTACTTAGTGATACTTGGAACTAAATCTCATTAATTAAGATCTCAAGCCAGGTGTTTTAACTAGAGATGAAAGAGACTAATTCTTTTAAGGTTTATAAAAAAGAATGCCTCAATTTTACAGGACTCGACACTATAATATAGACTAGAGGTTTGAGTCTTTATTCTTAAAACTTAGTCGTTGTATGAAAAGACTAAAAGACTTTGTAAATGTATTTGTTATTGTCCGGCTTCGGCAAAAATTCTTTCGTGTGTCCGAATTCCAGTTTTTCGGTTGTTCTCGCTTACAGGTCGCACTTTTCAACCGATTCTCGTGAAATTTTGTAAGCAGGTTCAATAATTTTGTAGAATTTTTGCCAAGCTAGATTTCTTAATTCCAAATGGCAGAAATGTGGGGTTTATAAACGTTAAATAATTATATCAAATGTTATATTATATCAACGGTTTTGAATCGATCAGAAACCTAGATTTTTTTTTTTAATTCAACATGGAATTCGGCTCTATGCTTCATATCACGAGAAAGTTGACTTGGCAGAAACTAAAGTGAAAAATAAATAGAAATAATTTTTTAAACAGTCCATTTTTTTTATACCAAAAGGGGATTATAAAAGATCATAAAAAAAATATTAAAAGTAATTAATATAAATTATTATAAAAAATTATTTCGTATGTTGCCAATTGGCAACACAATGCATTTAAGGGTTAAGGGGATATGGCGTAAGTGAGGGGCTGTGCAAAGATAGACTCGCGAGGTCACAGAGTCACTAGTATAAATAGTTATAATAATTTTTGTACTAATTGACTCTTATTGTCTGAATATAAATAATATTTATGTTTTAATTATATCCACAATTGTTACTGTACTTAACTAACTCATCGTCAGATTTATCGTGATATACATCTTTTCCTAAATCTTTGGATGTCGTAAGAGGCGACTAAGAGACTTAGACTTACAATTGCATTTCCAAGGAGGGTTAACGTTGGGCGGCGGCCGGTTGTAAAACTTTTCGAACAAATACACTCCCAAAGTAGGTTGACGTCAGACAGGCGGCCGGTCATAAAACTGTAGCCAAATCATTTAAACTGTTCCAGCTATTTCTTCTCCATTTTGTTAGGTCTTTGGCATCCTTGGGTGACCATTGACATGCATGTTATATTTGGAGAAGAAAAAGCAGGAAAGCGCACAGCTAAGGATGCAACCGGGAACGCGCTTAGACGAAGAATAGACTTATCGTGATAAGTAAATTTTCGTTTTGTGTAACGTGTAACACGTGCTTAGGATCCAATCAACGTGCTGCACCTTTGGGAACACAAGAGCCGGGCCATAAAGGGAAGCCGAATGGCGAACATGCGACGGTGACTGTACAAGCTTTCAAATGTTCCTTACACAAGTTAAGTCATTTTACGACAGTTGAACACCTACAAGGCTGGAAAACAAGTTCAGAAACTAAACTATAATTTTTTGGTACCTAATGGTAAAAAATAATATGCCTTTTTATAAAATAATTTAATAATATGCATTAACGTTAATTTTTTTAATAGAATATATTAATTTATTTGCACGATTTATATAATCTGCATGCAAACGTGCAAATATTAACAGTATGTATGTACACTTATATTACACTTACATTTTACATTACACATTTATATTATAAATTTAAATTTATTATTATACCTAGCTTACACTTTCTATTTTATTATTATATAGTAGGTATATATTCTATCGATGACTTAAAATTCGTTAATTTAATAACTGCTGATTTTAATGTTTAATGTATATAATTTTAAAAATCTTGTGTATAACAAATCTTAGCGAATTTCCAATAGAATTATACATATTCCCATCTGTTATTTTAAACAGAGATTTAAAACCAGACTGGATAATGTAAATATGTTAATGGCAATGGAATTCTGATGTTCGCAGCAGTGGCTTCAGGTTGTTGTTTTCTTTTATAATTTCGGAGATATCCTTGGAAAAGTTGAAAGCAAATGTATGTAGGTATATTTAAATTATAACGGAATTGTTTTTAAGGGAACAACTTTTCTTTATATCCATAAATATTTAAGACATTTGTTTGGAATTAGAACGTAATTATGCAGGGGAATAGTACGTTTACTCGTACATGTATGTATAATATTCTATAGACAACCTCCGTGGCGTAATGGTCAACACGCTAGTCCGCCAATCCTGAGGTTCTGGGTTCGATCCCCAGCAAGGCTAGTTGGAAAATGTCTTTAATCAAATTGTTCTATGTTAAATGGAATATATATGTCGATATCGTCATATCATATTCGATGCGAGCCATGCAAGAATGCAATATTTTTTGAAATCAAAGCATATTTCTATATAGTCTACTTAGGAATTTTAATAGTTCGAGTTAACAATCCGAACGTTATTGCGAGTATATTCCGTCTTACTCGTAGTGAGGAAAAATGGCCGACTTTCTACAAGGATTTCGTTTCTCGCACGCAAACTCCGTGACGCTTTTAAACGTCTGCTTAGTGGTGCTTACCTCAGATAGATATACCTCAGCATAATCTAGTGCATAATTTAAGAAGTAAAAATATAAAACTTGTTACAATTACAATTTCGTAACTGTGAGCAAATTACAAGAATAAAATCATTAAGGCGATTTGGCTGATCTTAGATGTATCTACTTTTGTAACGGCTTTCACACAGAGCGACTGCCGCCTGACCTCCGCAACCCAAAGGGTAGACCAGAACCAATCCTAGGATAAGGTTAAAAATAAAAATAAATATATAAATATATATTACTCTTACAAAACAGAAATGGCTCACTAAAAAAATACAAAACTTTTTACATGATATAAAGTCAGATGAGTGCTACACGAACATGTCGTGCAACGTTTCGGTAAAGACCATGCACACGAACTGATATGTTAAATTTTTGATCATGGCTCTCAACATAGACATCCACGACAGATTACATTTTAATGATATAAGGGATCGCAAATAGTTAATGCAATGGCGGCAGCGAACTTAGAACGTAGAATAGGACCACTCCAAGTCTTCCTGTGGATGTAGTAGAAGGCGACTAAGGAAACGCAAGCTAAACAAAGCTTATTTATTTATAAACATCAACAATGAGACATTTCCAGTGAAGCGTGGCCATTGCTTGAGCGACACAAGCAGGGACTGCGTGTCACGGAGATGCAAATGTTGCGCTGGATATGCGGAGTATCACGGAGAGATCGCGTGAGAAACACCGGCATCCGCGGCAGCCTTCGTGTCCGTGACATAGCAGACAAACTACAAGAAGGCCACCTACGCTGGTATGGTCATGTCTTGCGGAAACCGGCAAATTACGTGGGAAACAAATGTATAGCCATGCCGCCTCCGCCGGGGCCCGGCTGACGTGGTACACCCAAGAAATGCTGGCTTGAAGTCATCAGGGATGATATGCGTGCCAATGGTCTTACAATGAAGGATGCTCAAGACCGTACGAAGTGGAGAAGGAAAAGCTGGAAAGCGGACCCTTTCTTTTATTTTGAAATGACATGTTAGATTATGCCAGTATTTTATCATTGCAAAGAAATTGCATATATCTAGGCATATAATTAGTTTTCATGAACTTTAAAGAAAATATAAGGTTGTTTATGTCTTCCATACAGATGGTCAAATATAATAAAATACATTATATTCTCTTTCATGTTCATATTTTTACTGTGAAAACTTGTTATATGCCTGGATATATGCAATTTTTTTGAAATTACATAATTTTGGAGAATGCTGACATATCGTTTCAAAATAAAAGATATACTACGTTTGTATGGGAAAGTCTGATTCTGTCAAGGATAGGACTTTTAAATTACACGTGAAACAGGTTTGAAAAAGAATGTCAAAAAATGATTATACTCGTATTATAATCGATCTTTTAACCAAAATGCATTTTAAAGGGAAAACATCGTTTTTTATGAATATGACCGTTATTGTTTTGTTTATTTGGTTCTTTTAATGGGCACAAATAAACCAACAGCCACACAGTACCTGAAATTTGATAGTGGTCATATTTGTCAACTATCAAAAATACCCAACATGAATAGCCATGTGATATGCTAGCGTTAACGGCAAAAACTTTATTAGACAACGAAATCATAAAATGTGATGTATGCAAGTCTAAATTGCAGGTAAAACAGATGCAATGTTTTCGACTGAAAGCCCGAAACTGAATTCGGGGATGCAATTTCATCGTAGGCGGTAGTTTGGCGGATTCCGAGCGCGTCCGAACAAATCCGATAACGCGTCACGAAACTTACAGACTCAATTTCAAACGGAACACGATTACTTCGCGCCGGAACAAGAGCTGAATCTAGAGTACCTGAATGGAGGATTCCGTAATAGATTCATTTGTTGTTCAAAACTTTGGAGTAATGGGCGGAAGATAAATGTATGTAATCATTTGTATGCAATGTTTTATATGTATTGTAAAATAAAATAGAGACGCCACTTAATTTTTTATAGAACTTTTAGTCACACACTTCAATCTAAACTAATGTTTTAACAATTTTTTTGTCTAATTAGCGAACATTTTATTCTTTATCAATATTATACCTACAATATGGACTCCACAACATGCTTCGCCAAAAATGTAATCAGTAAAAGAGTTACCTAGATATATACATGCAAAGGTGTTCATAAAATAGTAGGTAAAATCGAATGTGTACAGTTAAAAGCTACGGTGGTATGTCCGGTTTTCACAACCAATTCACACAAGGTCCAACTGAAACAAATACAAATGGGAGTACCCCCAATCGCTCCATCAATCACTCTGTTAACTCAACATTGAATAGGACAAAATGGCGTAAGTCCGGATACAACCAGCACCAGTGGTTCAATGAGCGGCGCCATTTGTAATCTCACTATTAGGACGGTTGTACCGTGGTTAGGCTTCAGCCAACACATGGACTAAACGGGCTAGCGGGATTCACGGATTATTGGAGCACAAAGCATTAAAAAAAAACGGAATTCATATGTTTATCCAGTAACTAAACCATTGCAAGCAATTTTACACGTCTTTAAGTTTTGTATACGTTACGTGTACAATTAAATATTAAAAGAAAAACTACCGGATGTTTCGCAACAGCCACTGCTGAGATAAATCTCAGAAATAAACTCATTTACACAGTGTTGGTCGCCTATGCGCCAGAAGGGCTTTGTCATATGTCTGCCCATTCACAAATACAAACAATATAATACAATGTTAACACATTATAATATGTTATGATTGCGAACGAGCGAACAAACATTAATAAATGTAATAATAAACACTAATTAGTCAAAATTAGAAACCGAGCTGACTAGTCTCTCCTGACAGCACTCGTTCAAGAGTTCACGCACCGCCATCGCTGATGTTGGTTGATGAATCTAATCTCAATTGGAAACCGGGAAGCGGTTCAAATTAAACTTGCAAGATTTCACCCAAATAAATAAACAACAACAAAAGCTAAAAAAAGTTGTAAAAATAACATTGGTTTACGTCTGTAACTCTGTTAGTCAGAAGAGGGTTAAATATCTTTAAAGCGTAATAAGGGTAGCTGACCGCCGTAAAGTTAACGTTACTATAACGCGCATTACCAAAGCTAAGTGCTGAAGTTCGTGTTCCCAGAAACACATCAAACAAGTAATCTCAACTTTAATGTCACGCAACTGTCCCAAATCTCAAAATGAACCGAAAGGCAAACCGTGTAATCCCTGGCGCGCCATCGGACGCGGCCACATGTCCCCAGTAAGGAACAGAGAATAAAGAAGGGGGTGGCTTGGGGCAATTAGGGTTGCAATTAGGGGACAGTATGTAGCAGATTACTACCGCTGCTTCCGCAGAGATTCGCATTCTCGTGTCGGAATAACAAAGCTTGCCAACTAACTATTAAGATGCTGAAAACTCGCCACGGTGTATTGTACAAATTACACTTCTATTTTTGCTAAAACTGCCCAGTTGTAATCCCGAATTTGTGAATTGCAGATTTGTGGCTTTCCAGACCGGGGGATTTTAATATGCGAAAGTATGTGCGGTAGGAAAACCGCAAATGTTGTTAACCGCTTTGATTTCAAGCTCAAGCTTTAGTTGGAATAAAAATAAATATATAGGGACTAATCACAAAGTTTCAGCTAGTCCCAATGTAGTTTAAAACTTATCTTAGTGTAATTTGTCGTCATATATTTATTTATAATTCAATCTAAATGGGTTTAGTTCACAATATTAAAATTTTAGTCACGTGATATAGAAACCTAGAGTATCCGGATTAGTACAAATTCAACTGCGGATGGCGTTGGATTTTCCGAGAGATCCCGCCAAATCGTTTGATCCGCTGCCTGCCATTTGGACGTTCCGTTTGAGCATTCAGTATATGTAGATAGAACAGCGTGATTTTATACATGCACATACTGACCGATGAGGTTTTGCTAGTTAAAACCTTTGTAGTCATCATCATTGTCATCAGTTCTTTTTTGTCTCCACTGCAGGAGCACGACCCTCTCTGTACTACCAAAGCCATACTTGGCCATAGCAGTCAGAGGCCTACACTTTTTTTTTATTGGTTTAAACTAAGGTAAGGCACCGACATAACTAAATGCGATAAACAGGTAATTCACGTAAAAATTCAGCGACGGGCCGACATGTTTCGACCTCATCCTTCTCAAGAGGCCTCGAGGCCTTCCTCAGGGCGAATATAATTCGCGACGCCTACACGAAGGCGTCCCGAGCCGCCCTGAGGTCAAAACATGTCGGCCAGTAGCTGACTTTTTACGTGAGTTACCCTTTTTATCACATATTAGCAATGTTTTTTTTGTTATTTTTTTTTTTGTAGAAACGAACTCCTTTAAATCCGCTAGATGACAAAAAGTCAAATCAGACACTTTTTTCTAAATGTATAAACAAAAAAATTCTATGGGATTTGTATGAAATACAAAACCGTAACGTCATAAATATTTGGAGTCAAAATAGCGCTCCTAAAATCAGTTTTTCTGCATTAAAAAATCTAAAATCATGTTGAAAATGGATATGATCAATGACAAGTGCCAGTTAAATTTTCTTAACAGTATCAAATTATGTATTTTTGACCCAGTCATCTACCCAATTGTCATAATGTATTTTCGCAACAGTAGTAGTTTGGTGGCCATCGAAACTGATGTGAACGTAACTTTGAGTGTCACTCCCATTTAATTTCTTTTTGCATTAAATATTAAAGAAAAGCTATGGCTGTGTTCCTATGTTTTCTTTATCTAGATGTGTGAACACAGTGAAAATTCTTATCAATTTTTCAGGTTTATGAAGGTACGTAACTCGTTTAATAATAAAATAAGGAAAAAGAAAGAAAAACTATGCACATGCCAATATATTGAATTGAATTGAAAGACATTTATTTATTGCTATAACACACATACTTACAAAAAACAGACAAACATAGTAAAAAATTGACACAAAGACATAACAAATTTAAATGTGTGTGCTACACCAATGCAAAAAGGACACAGCTCAGTGGTAATATTGCCCGTGAGCAATACACTGATTTTCAGCTGTGTCCTGAAGATGCGTGGTGCGGATTTAATAGTACCAATGTGAAAATAAATAAATAATGAAAGAGAAATAAATAGGGCTGTGTGTATGTTTATATAAATAAATAGTTTACTTGTCTAGAGAAGTTGAAATACATATATATTGCACTGATATTTGTTTAAATATTGTCATTAAATGGCAGCTAATTTTATTAAATAAATGTATGTGAGGACGAATGCACGACAGCGTATGGGAGAATAATACATCAGCTCGGGAGAACCTTCAGCGATAGCCACAGCTACCGGCGACATGTTGGATTGGAGCTGTCTACGGGAGACCATATTCAGCATCAGACCATCGTTGAGATATGGCGTAATATGGCTTCGCGGCGGGACATTGTAGCAAAATCTACAGCACGCGTTTTGAACACATTGTATTAGACACTGAGTGCGCTCTAAAAGTCGTGGCCCATAGACTATATCGCCGTAGTTAAGTCGCGACAGGATTAATGATTCGCATAGCCTAATTCGTACCTGCTCAGTTCACAAGTTTCTTATTTTATGTAATATTTTAAATCGGTAGAAACAGTTCCTAACAATATTGCCGATATTATAATCCGATAATATATCTATAGATTTTTGGAAAAAATAGTTATTGCTCTACTGGCACTATCCGGCGACTATGTTTGTATGGAAATACATCTTATCGATTTCTAGTAAATAAAAAAAGTATTCTATATCCAAGTATTTCTTCGTGCCAATTGTGTAAAAATATAACAATTGTATTACAATGAGCTCTTAGTGAGCCTCAGACGTTAAAAACAACATAATTGTTCACCATTTTTTCCAGGTCGTCCACAGCCATTCAAGGGTATTAAACATTTAACCCTCTCTGCAATTCGATAGGCTTCATGCAGATCCCAGTTTATGTCATGTAAATACCGTTTATATGCTACCTTATTTATTATATAGAGCCTTTTATGTCAAATGGAGCTTTTGAAAGCGGATTCTGAAAACGTGCTCGTATTTTTAAAGGTGAGTTTATTTCAATAGTTGCCTTGCATATTTTTGCATACGAAATCGTGTTACGTGAATGTATTTAGGTGTTAATGATCCATGAAGCCGCATAATGGTTATTTTTATGGTACATTCAATGAGTTAGTTTAAATAAGGAAAAGGAACTTACAGCATATGGTATCCGATCTTATAAATAAATTACCAAAGGATTTAAAAACACAGATAAATAAGAAAAATATATTTTTTTTGTAAAAAAATACTTAACAAAATATACCTTAGATTATTATGTTTACATCTTTAAGGCGACGTGGGTTTACAATTTGCAATACTGTGCGTGTTTTTGAAAAATCACTGTTATTAAACTACTACATTTTACCTTTAAAAAAATTTACATAAAAATCTTAAGGATTTTCTACAGACACGCACAATAATAGCCAAAACACGATTGAACATTTTTGGCTCTCTAATTTGCCTATATTTGCCTTTATATATTACTATTTTATAAATTCACCTTTTTATATGAAAATTATACCAAAAAATTTATTATCTAAATATCTAACCTTTTTGGCTACAAAAAAATAAATAAATATAATACAAAAAAAATATTAAATAAAACACTGCAAAATATCGTCGAGTACGGCTCCGGGCCTTCTCTCTCGACGAATATTTCGCTGTGGTTTTATTATTATTTTTTTGTAGCCAAAACGGATAGTTACTTAGATAAAACATTTTTGGTATAATTTTCATATAAAAAGGTGATTGTATAAAATAGTAATATGTATTATAAAGGCAAATTTAGTCAAATTTAGAGGTATGTTTGTGATTTTTTATTATTGAGCCAAAAATGCAAAATCGTGTTTTGGATATTGTGGGTGTCTGTAGAAAAGCCTTAGAATTTTTATGTAAAATTTTGAAGGAATATGCTGTAATAGTTTAATTACAGTGATTTTTTAAAAACACTCACAGTTTTCTTGTCTCTGAACTGGCGGGGCCTTAAACATTTTTTTTATGTTTACTTCTTCGAGCATTTTCGATGCTCGAGGTATTCCAATGTAGAGTTTTTTGACCAAATAGAAGAAAAATTAAATGTGAAAATAAATAAGGAGGTTAGGAACTTATCAGAGGAAAGAGAGACACTAAAAACACTGCAGCGATAAGAGCGCGGCTCTTAAATACACGAAAAAGATTCCAATGTAGGTGCGTCTGCGAATATGATCTTTCGGTAATCGGTTCATAAAATATGACGATATAAAATCATTCAAAAGTTACAAATTTGAATTTTGTGACTTCAAATTAGATAAATGAAGTTATATGATTAAATAAACGACTATCAATTACTGAGAAAAACCTTTCATCTTCCAACGTATAACGATTCCAACAAAATATGAAAAACACAAGTAACAAAGATTTTAAATTCACAATACGATTCTACTATGTACGACAATATGCTACAAAGGTACTTAAAGAAATAAACATAAAAGCTTTTGACTTCTTATTCAGAAAGATTTCTTATAAAATTTTGTCCGAACATTTCCTCCGAACGCCAAATTAAGGGTCGGCACCATGTAAACTAGGTTTGCGCGGGCAACAAGTTTGTACAGAAAGCGTTTAATTTAAGTCAAATAATGTATACACATAGATAGAGGAAGAGTTGGGACAGTAGACGAAAAAAAGGATTTTTTAAAATATTTTGTAGTTTTCCTAAAAACAAGCATTGAATTTACCCAAAAACATGCAAAACGCACTTTGCGCGGGCAATAGTTATGGCTTAAGTAGAAAAGACCACTAAGAAAATTACATACCTAGTTATAGGTGAATAGACTAGCCAGTAGACGAAAATCGTATTTTTTTAATTTTCATTCAGAAAAAGTAAGATAATTGTAAAGAAACCTTAAAGAAATATTTTAGAAAATCTTGCTACAAACTGGCTTGTTTTTCTGCGTAAAGAAATATTCTAACAAGGGATTGCATATATTTTATAAAAATAAAGGCTATTTTGAAACATTATTCTTAATATTTGCTTACAATGCAATCACGCAATAATAAAAAAAATAATTTTAAAAATTGGATGTTTTGCAACGTTTTTGACATAAATCTCTGAAATGGCGGCCATGATTCTTCCATACAAATTCAGTTGCCCGCCGGGCGTTCAGGAAGGAGGCCGTGTCGAATTTTTCAAAAAAATCCATTTTCAAATTACGTAAAATTGCATTACAGTCTAAAATATTTCAATAAAAAACTATGTACAAACTGCCAAATTATGTCATACTTTTGCTACACTGTGGTACAGTTTTGACATTTTGTTGACGTTCAAGTAAAGATGTAATGCTATCGCAGATACGGCATCGCACATTTTTTTTTTTAATTTTATTGAAACTTAAGTCAGTGAAAAAAATAATTTGTTTGATTTATTACCTATATTTTTTAATTGGCGATTAGGGTGAAAATCGGATTGGAACTTTCTCGGGTCGTGGAATCATATTAACTGTTTTTGTAATAAAAGGTGCTGTTTAATTAGGGTTTTACAATTATTTTGAGGGGTGATTCAATCTGAAATTTTGAACAACTTTTCCCCATGAATTAACAAAATACGAATTGACATTATGCGTAATATATCGAACCACAGGCTATACTAGATCTATACTTGGCTTGGCAGGCAGGCTATAGTAGGCTATTTATCTACACTTATATTATAAAGAGAAAAGATTTGGTTGTTTGTTTGTTTGCATTACATGGCTCCGAAACTACTGGACCGATTTAAAAAAAACTTTCACCGTTGGAAAGGTACACTATTCCCGAGTGACATAGGCTTTGTGTGTACCAAGGGCGAAGCCGGGGTGGACTGCTAGTATAGTATAATGATATTAAAACAAGTCAAAAAAAAAAAATCTGCATTTTTATACAAAAGTGTGCAGCCGCCCGGGAAATTTGTATAGGAACCGATTTTTTCGGTGTTTTTACTGTTTTTAGGGTTTCGCTTGTCTGTCTGTCCGTAAGTCACAGCCAATTTGCTACGAAACTATTAGAATGATTTAGTTGAGATCTAGTACCTACACTTATGTAATTTAGTGACCTAAAGATAGACGTATAATGTAAATAAATGAAGTTTAAAAAAGGGGGCCACTTATTGTGGGTAAATTAGACATTAAAAAAAAGTTTTAATAACAAAATCGTGTGACATATCAAATGAAAGAACTTTTTATGACAATTTTAAATATATTTATTTTTTATTATTTCTTAGATCGGTATTTTTAAGTTATTTAAGAAAATGGGCGAAAATTTACCCCCCCCCCCCCCCTACTAAACTACTGGACCGATTCAGTTGAAATGTGGTGCACATAATGTAACTTTGTGACCCAAAGACGGAAATAAAATGTAGGTAAATGAATAAATAAATAAAAAATGGGGCCACTTTATGGGAGATAAATGAGGCATTAAAAAAAGGGTTTTGTGAACTATATCGCGTAAAATATCAAATGAAAGAGCATTTTATGATAATATTAAATATATTTTTTAAGTTGGTGTTTTTGAAGTTATTTTTGAAAATAAATAATAAAAATACACTTATCTCCGAAACCACTGAACCCAATCTTTTGAAAAATATACAGTTAATAGTTCTTTACCTATAGATTACAGGAAAACTTATTAGAAGATAAAAAATAAAAGGGTGCAATAATGCTAATTACTGCTTCATTAATCAACCAATTTTTTTAGCTGTTTTCAGGAAAAGATTTCTTTTTAGTGCTTTTTGTTGATTCGTTAAAAATATTGTACAAAATCAAACAGTCAAGTCATTGATTGAGCACATACAGCTGCTAAGCCGAGACTGTTGATCTGTTCAACGTGCAATCTTTTTTACCCTCCGTACTTACATAATAAGGTGAATAGAAGTGAAAGGTGTTACGATTGCAGATGGTCGCTAAACGTATTGTTTCACAAAGAAAATTCAAATGTGTACATTTCCTGTCAGTGGAACACAAAACATGTAGTTTTCCAAGTCACCGCTCGCGTAAAATACTATTTGATTGTATTTTTGAGAACGTTATGTCAGCGATAAGTAATATTGATTTACACAGAAATATCATAAATTTGTCTATGGTTCCCTAAAATTTCAACTTAACCAAAATAAACCGGCCACGTGCCGTGACGGGCCACGTGCAGTGTAGGGTTCCGTAGTCAGTACCTACTTGTTTTATGTAACTAACAACTGCCTAACTTTAGATCTGAATTCAGTCCATGATACTGAACAACTTACACCAAGGAACAAACGAAATACAAAAATTATTTTTGATCTCTTACACACAATATTTGGCAAAATGTAATATTTATGTAATATATGTATGGTAATGTAAGGACAAATCACACTAATTAAGCTAGCCCCAAAGTAAGTTTTAAACTTGTATTATGGGATACTAACTCAATGATACTATATTTTATGATAAATACATACATAGATAAACACCCAAGACCCAGGACAATTTGAAAAAGACCATTTTCTAACTTGCCCTGGCTGGGGCTCGAACCCAGAACCTCCGGATTAGCGGTCTAGCGTGTTAACAATTACGCCACGGAGGTCGAATGGAAAGCAAACATTTTCTTTTCATATTTAATTATGTGTTCCTTAGGAAAAGTTGTTCAGTATCATGAACTGAATCCACCTTAAATTAGTTTTAGTACAGGGAGACGTTATATACTACTGCCGTTAATTTTTTTAAGTATCCATATATAACCGTTTAACTGACAGAGAGGGAAGACACATAATTCTAACAAAAATTTGCAAACAAAAACCAAATATTTCACAAACGGATTGCTAAAACGAAAAAGGGTGTTCATAATCTTACAATATTTTTGAAAGACCTATTCAACGACGTCTCACACCACACATTTTTTTTTCAAGTTTTTATTACCACATATCCATGCCCATGCCCAATTACAGCTTTCTAGTACTAATAGTCTATGAGTAAAACTGGGGACAGATAGACAGACAGACATGACGAAACTATAAGGTTTTCTTGTTTACTACGGAACCCTAAAAAGCTGCGTGAAACGATACAGATTCTCTATTCTAAGGGTTCTTTGTCATTTGCGCTTTAACAAATTTCAAAATACGAGTAATCAAAACCACTTGTGCAAATATTTCTTTCCACTTCGCATACGATAAATTCAAAAATTGATGGATGAATGACCGTGCTTTTACAGGTTAAGCAACTTCTAGCTTGGTCATAGTTAGGATGGGTGACCGTGCTTTCAATCTTAATGTTGTCCAAGTCAAATGTTTAGATTCTTATGAATAAATTTCAGTTTTTCACCTACATAACTTGGCAGCTATTTAAATTTCAATTGTTTTGTCGGAATTTGAACTTGGCATTTTTACATTTATGTTTTTGATGGGATAAACACCCAAGAACCAGGACAACTTAAAAAAGGCCATTTACCAACTTGCCCTGGCTGGGAATCGAACCCAGAACCTCCGAGTGATGGACTAGCGTGTTAAGGAATCGCCACGGAGGTCGACTAATAAATTGAAAAAGTAATAAATTTTACGCAAGATTCGAATAATTATAACTTGGATTTTTTAGAAAGTGCTATATGAATTTCACATATATTTAAACTTGCTTTTTAAATAAACGTCTTGCATTCACGCACACTACTGTATTTTCGACTTTACTTTTTCTACTGATAGCCTGTCTACTAAAGTGTTAAGTACATTATAATGACGTCTGCCAAGGCCTTAATTCAGAAATAATAATTCAAACAAAATAATTCTTTGATTTGATTGATTTGAAAATTTTAATAAGTATCGCGGAATGGAAGTCTTGACGAAAAGAAACAAGTAAGCTGTATACTAATTCTACGTTACAATTTATGATTACCTACATCTATTGTCCCGTTTACACATTATTAACTCTATGTAACTTCATCTTGACATTTTTATCCCCCTAGCGGGAAAATTTTGCATATTTCAGAGCCAAATCCGACCACGTGGCTTAGTGCATACAGTCCTTAAGCCGTGGAATACCGTGCATCCGAGTGCAAATTTAATCATCGCCACATCGGGTATATATTCGTTGGATTCACCGCTTTTCTGCAATTTTCCCACTTTTTTTTGCTTTTCCCTAAAACATAGCTGCTCTTTTGTATCTGCCCAGCGATTGGACGTTGAGGGACTTAGATTCGGAAATACGGCTGGTAGCTGAAATCCGCTTCAATTTACGGCAAACACACGCGTTTTTATTTATGTATGAAGTCATGCAATTCTTACAGCATTGGGAATTCTATTCTAAAACTACTGGGAATTATATAACATGTAGTCCTACACTTAGTTTAGTGTGGTGTTTGTAGTTTCGTACTTAGACCTTAAATAAAGCCCAAGGCAGTCATTGAAAGTCGCTGGGATAGATTTAAGATCTGACTGTTTCTCACACGGACAATTCTATGTGGCATGTTCCAGAGTGAGTTCTGCTAATAGTCTCATAATCCTTTCTCCCAATGGTACTCATACTACCGTAAATGTGGTTTATAAAGTGATTCTTCGGTAGTAGAAAATTAATTTAAAAATGTACATAGGTATCTTTTTTTTCCACAATAACCTTTACATAAAAGTTACCAGCTGGATTGAGATAATTAAAAAACTATAAATAGAGGAAGGTGATCGGTTTCATTTTGTTTAGTTATTGAAAATAAAATTCAGTAAAACCGAAATTTACGCGAGCGAAGCTGCGGGCTAACAGCTAGTTATTATATAGATAAACACCCAAGACATTTTAAAAAAGGCTATTTTCCAACTTGCCCTGCCCTTGCCTGGGTATCGAACCCTCCGAGTGACGGACTAGCGTGGTTACCTATACGCCATGGAGGTTTTAGTATAAAACTAAGGGGGGGGGGGGGCAATAGGCATACGGTCCACCTGACGGTAAGTGGTTACCGTAGCCGTTTGATACGCTAAATCAGATGTACTTGACACCAGTGATTAAACTAACGAACTTAGGACTTATCTTTATATATAATTCAGACATTGACTACTGCACATTCAAACACATGACTTTTCCGTAACAAAAACAAATCTTATAAGTAAACATCAAACGCTACTTTGTTGATATACCTAATCAGTTGTACAAACAGCTAAACCTAGTGATAAATACTAAGCTAACAACGCCACGTGTTTCGTAGTAAAATTGAATCCGCAACGCAGCCGCTAAGCTGACGTGTTTACAACTTGCGGTGTTAGGTCATACACGTTTCTTTATGTATGATTGTGGTTAGAGAATAAAAGCTAGCAACAATCAGTTTGTCATCAAAATATGATTAGTAGCACAAACAATGGAATCATCTGATCATTACTAAGTTAATATTGATCCATCAGGAAGCCGATATGTTCAATTGTTCACGACTTTCAGTTTTGTGTAATGCAATCGGGTAGTTTCCTGGGTCAAAAATAAATTACTTGGTACTGTTAAGAGAATAAAACGTCTCAAATTAATGTCACTTGTTATTGATCACATCCATTTTGAACATGATTTTAAATTTATTATTGCAGAAAAACGAATATTAAGGGCGCTATTTGACTCCAAAAAACTATGACGTTACAGTCCGATATTTCATACAAATCTCATAGAAAATGTTTGTTCTGACGTTTAGAAAAAAGTGTCTGATTTGACTTGTTGGAAACTAGCGGATTGGGTAGTACCCTGGGTCAAAAATAAATTATTTGGTAGGTACAGTTCAGTGATCAAAATGTCACAAAATAATGTTAACATTTGTCAAGCATTAGTGGACTTGCTTACACAGATTTATCTTAGCGTTCGATAAAATCGATTACACGATACACATGTATCCTATATGCAAATACTTTAGGAGGGATCCTAAAGTATCTGCATATGGGATACATGGCAGTTTAATAAGGTGAATACATCTTATCTTTCTAGGTGAAGTCAAATTATTGCAATAAAAGGATGCAAGTAAAGTTTGAATTTCCGCAAGGATCCCATCGTTGCCCGCTTTTATTCATTATTTTCATCCTATTTTGATTAATTTTTCCATCTTCTCGCACACCAATCACGCTAAAAGTTGGCTTTGGGTCTTGCGGCCCTGGGGCCTTGGGCTCTGTTTGTTTAGAGCCGCTAGACCCAACATGCTCTGTTTGCTCTATTAGGGATAAGGCGAAATGATGTATCTGTATCTATCATTGCTTCATTAGATTTGTAAAGCCTACTTGTTTCATTGCTTCATTAGATTTGTAAAGCCTACTTGTTTCATTGCTTCATTAGATTTGTAAAGCCTACTTGTTTCATTGCTTCATTAGATTTGTAAAGCCTACTTGTTTCATTGCTTCATTAGATTTGTAAAGCCTACTTGTTTCATTGCTTCATTAGATTTGTAAAGCCTACTTGTTTTTAAAGACTTACACTGTTCTAATTTGTAAAAATTGTTACATCACTTGATTTCACATTTACTTCGTCATGCTGTGTACACTGTAGTTTTTTTTATATGCGTAATTATTTTGTTCTGTGTTGTCTGTAATCTGTTTGTGTATCTTTATAATAAAATAAAAATAAATAAACTAGTGGCTCTGTGAGCTGTAAACCTCGCGACTTACCCCCACCTTTAAAGTTTATCGGATAAAAAAAGTTGTTCAGAGATCACGTTGTTCAAACAAAAAAAATTCGTCTGGTAAGGGTAACAAAAAAATTCATGAAATATATTAAAAAAATCTAAATGGCTGAAATATCATTATTTTAAAGATTTAAGCCATTTTGAATGATTTCCAAAAACTGAATCGTTAAACAAAACTATTTAATTATCGAACCAGCTTATGATATCGGTTGAGAAATTGGACCTGTAGGCGAGAACAAACCGACAGACAAACTGACAAACTGACGGACAAAATCATTTTTGGCCAAACTCGAAACGCTTCGCTCGCTTGGTCAATAAACATAAATACAAAAGAACATGAACTTATTTAGATACTTTAATAAATAAAATACGGCCAATAACGTAACCTAAACCCCGGCACAACGATGCAACGCATTAAATCAACACGTAAAGAAACTATCTGAGAACAAAACTCATAAATTTTTGCTAGCAATAGCGGGGGCGATAGTTTGTGTTGCTAGTGTCAATTGTTTTGTGTTGTTTTGTTTTGTTCGTTTGCTTGGCTCGAGCGATTATTGCCTGCGAGCGACGAGAAAGTTGCATTTGATCAGGGTTGCTACTACACAAATATTTAAGTTCGTTTCTTTTTCGTGCCGTATGGTTTCCAACAGAGAAGAATAGGACACTCCAAGTCTTCCTGTGGATGTCGTAGAAGGCGACTGAGGAAACACAAGCTAAACAAAGCTTATAAGCGTCAATCTTTAACCCTTCTGACTAGCGTGGAGGGAGTAGGCCAAATCTTCTGACTGCTCTGACCAAGTATGGCTCTGGTAGTACAGAGAGGGTCGTGTTCCTGCAGTGGAGACTTAAAAAGACCTGATGATAATAGGGCTGATAACTGGATAAGAAAAGTATTATTCTAATTAGTCCGTTAGTTAGATTATCCAAAAATAATGCACCCATTTTTTTCAGTTTATCAAAAAACGTTAAAATTCATAAAGATACAGAGTATCAAAGTTCCAGAGTGGGGGCTTGTGACGTCACCGATGTGTAAAAATCGTACAAAAGCGTGACGTCATGCGAAATTTAAATGCGCTGTATCATCGTTATTTATTGTTTCTGAGGGAAAAGAAAAAATACGTGTACAATAATTTTTAATAATCTAACCGATGGGCTAAAAATATTTTTTCAGTCATCATGCGTATTAGCTAGTGTCAGATTTTGAAGCTGCCTCATGACATCTTACATAACTTGACAACTGTCATGCAATGATGACAGCCGGGACGGCTGCGGCCAACAACTTAATTAATGCGTAAAGCACGGAGGAAATCGACAATTTTTATAGCATTATCAGGTGGATTATTTAAAAAAAAATATACGTATTTTTCTTTTCTTTAATTAGCAAATAATGATGAAGATACAGCGCATCAAAATTACGCAGGATGTCACGATCTAGTACGATTTTCACTAGACACTGACGTAATCTTTGTGATTTTTTTATTACTTTGATAAATATGAGTCCATTATTTTTAGATAATCTAACTGACACTAAAGAAAAATACAGGATAAAATTATCTTAAAAACTAGGAAATGCGCTAAAGTCCACATCCCTATTGCCATAATTATGATATAATAAAATAATAAGATCGATACAGAATTTACAACAGACGCAAGCCCTATCATTTTCCGGTATTCTGCCAATACCTCTGTTTGTGCATCATGACACCTCATATTTTTTCAAAGTTACGACTTAGATGCAATTAATGGTAGCGTTTCGCTTGGTCAGATATAATTGCTAAATGTCGCTTTGCTTGTACTCGCTGCAAAGTTTTACTTAATGGTTTGTAGAAACAACGGAATGAAAATTATCATTATTTTCACTTGAGAAATTAAAGGTTAAGGCCGTACCTAAATTTTACGGGGTCCAGTGCTGCCCCCATTTAAAATAAATCATTTCAAAGAAAACGGAGACATTATTTAATATTTTGCTACTATCAAATCCTAGATAACCCTTCAAAGTATTTTTTGAACTACTGTTTACAGTTTAAAGTGAGAACGTAAAGCTTTACTACGCACATTTGCGAAAAACGGCCACTTTTGGCAAATGTGCGTAGTAAAGCTTAACGTTCTCATTATAAACTGTAAACAGTAGGTCATAAAATACTTTGAAGGGTTATCTAGGATTTGATAGTATAGCAAAATTTTAAATAATGTCTCCATTTTCTTTGAAATGATTTATTTTAAATGGGGGCAGCACTGGACCCCGGAAAATTTAGGTATGGCCTTAAGTGCAAGTCACTTATAAGCAACTTTAGTTCCTTAAGATTATTGAAATTATATTTAATCAAGATTTTGAACAGGCGTATCTGGTCGGCTGGAATTTCTCTGTAAAGAATGAGCGATAATCACCTAGATTATAAAGTTAGTTGGCTGTCAATATGCTATTTTATTACACGTATGTCCAAAAAGGAGTGTAATGTTTTTAGATTCATGCACGTATGTATATGGGTTTTTTTATTCCGCCATAACCTTGAAGTGCCTGGTCAGATTACTTCAGAAAGCAAGATAAGCCATTGGTTGTAATTGTTATAACTAGATGACAGTGGTTATGCTTTATGAGCTGAATTTAGGTAGAAAACTATTTTTTTTTAATAAAGTAAAAAGTAACATTTTGATTATTCTGCTCCAAACTCTACCTTTTCCATAAGGTGCGAAAACTTAGCAAGTATTACAGACCTTGCAATGTCTCTCTATTATTTCTACATTGACATCTACAGGTAAACCCACCCGTCTACCACCTCCCCCTTATCATACAATATAAAAGGACGAACGGAATACAGTGAAGTAGGATATGCCATCTGGGGCAACCAATAATAACAAAAAAATAACAAAAATAAATGCATTTTTATCATTCGTCGTTCGACCGCCGAACGGTCAACATCTGGTTTTGTGCCTGATGATACCTCGTGTAGAGGTCAAACATGTTAAAACGGAAGCACACAACGTAATCTAGATCAAGTAGCATGTAACTTTGACTTCTACATTGCATAAATCTTAATCATTCAATGATTAACGATGAGACAGCAATAAACACTAATCAATATCATTAGATACCGAGTACCACTAGAAGCACTTACGAGGACATTGTAATCATCGAATATGTAAAGCAAATCAATTACTCCCGAGGCCTAATAGTGTATCAAGACTCACTGATCGATTGGTGCAACTACGAGTGTAGAAGCTGGGAGATATGCTTAAGTTTGTATCCAATAGCACAGACTTTTGCGTGCAAACCTGTGTTCTTGGATCAACATTTATTTATGCCAATTGTTATACCCCTAATTTCAATCACATTTTAACTTTAGCAAATTTTATTATTATATTATTTATCGTGAAAGGATAAGGGGGCCTTTGCCTAACAATGGGACATTACACATATACCTAGGCAAGTAAAAAAAGAGTGTTATAAAGTAGCTGTTACCCATTTTACAATCTTATGGGAATCTATTCCTTTTTTTAAGTTAAAAACCTCACTTTCTGAGATCGCTGTATTCCCTAATCCGGGAATTGCCTGCAGAGATTATAAACATCCGTTGCATCACAAGCAAGACTACTTACGCGACTGCACAGAAGATATTAATTGTATCTACAACTTGAAGGTTAGATTTTTACCATTAACTGCTTTAACACATTGTTGAAAACACTACGACTATAGACGTAGATCAATTGTACTTTCTATTGTGTCTGGCTGAGTGTCCAGCAATGTGTTAAATAAAGTAATTGTTTGTCCTAGACTGAGTATATACCTCACTTTCTGAGATCGCAGTATCCCCTAATCCTGAAAGTGCCTACAGGGATTATGGACGTCCGACGCACCACAAGACTGCCTATGCGACTGCACAGAAGATTGATTTATCCGTAGGATGCAGGCCGAGGCTGAGATCTCATGTAATGGCCAGGTGATGGTACTATGTGTAAACCTAGATACATGTGTGGAATAGGACTACCACTTGTAAATATGTACAATTAACTAAGTCTCTTCTTCGTCTTTCCCTTTTCCTACTTTAGGTGGGGTGGGTTCTCCTAACCTTCTTCGCCAGGTTGTTCTATTCTGGCCTGTTGTTATATATATATATATATATACAATTAACTAAGTAAAAGACAGTATGTTTTTGGTTTTTCGAGACGAAACGAACAAACCTCATTATTATCGGAAAAAAATCAGCAGGCGAAATACCGTAATTGTTTTTATTATAAATTCAAGACTGTTTTATATTACTTACAAAAATTATACAAAGTGGAAGGGACATACCCGTAATAAATCGAACCACGGGCTATACTAGAACACTAAAGTATAATTAAATTAAAATAAAAGTCAAAAAACCAAAAAAAAATCGATGTTCTCATACAAATCGCTCGGGCGGCCGCACACTTTTGTATGGAAATGCCGAAATTTTTTTTTGTTCTTTGGCTGTTTTTTCAATTTTATTATACTATAATGATCCAGTATAGACCGTGGTTCGTTTTACTACGGGTACGTCCCTTACACGTTGTATATGTAACGTGTAACAAATATACTGAATCTATTATAAGGCTGACTGCAGTCCATGATACTGAACAAGTTTCCCCAAGGAACATACATCGAAATGCGAAAAATATTTTTTAGCTTACCATATATACTTGGTTCAGCTGATCGGTCAACTTGTATGGGAGGGCAAAAAATATTTTTTTATATTTCGATATATGTGCCTTGGGGAAAGTTGTTCAGTATCATGGACTGAAAGCACCCTTAAAATAGTTTTAGTATATTTTTAGACCCTGTATATAGAATTATCCTTTTCCACATATATTCAAGGCATGGATTTAAGACATACATACAAATATCGATGCATATTTCATTGACCATTATGCCATATTATTGTAGGTAGCAATACTACTCCTACTGAAAATCCGCAATGTGTTATAAACCAAAGATAAAAATCATACGAACGGGAAGAGATACCGGTAAAAACGTTTGCAAAAGCAAAAAGAAGAAACTATGTAAAAAAGTCCCGAAAGAAAAGCAATGGGGAAAATAAACCCGACAATGATTGGTCCACCACGTGAATGACGATCATTAAAGTGGAAAGCCGCCGCACTTAGCGAGACGAGCCAGTTTACAGCCGGCGCCGTAAAATGCAGTTTTTATGTGCCGCAGCGAGTCGCGCCGCTGATGCTGCTTTTTATTTCACCTTCGCGACTCTCTGAGCTCTTTTTTTGTCACGCGAATCCATGCGATAGTGACGTTAAAAGGGCTGGTTTGGGTTCTCAAAATATGTATAGATTTTCTCGCTGACAGTTGCTTGAGTGAAAATGCTTAGCTGTTTTGGTTCTTAAAATATGACATGACATTTTGTTTTGCTGACTTTTGCTTTGAAAGGACTTTGTTTTGACTTTTGTCAAATAAATGTAAAGGGGCCAGGAGTAAATTAAATACATTCTTAAACTACAAAATGCGTTACAATAATTATTGCTCATACCCATAATTTTAATAAATAAATAAATATATAGGGACAAATCACACTGATTAAGCTAGCCCTAAAGTAAGTTTTAAACTTGTGTTATGGGATACTAACTCAACGATACCATATTTTATGATAAATACATATATAGATAAACACCCAAGACCCAGGACAATTTGAAAAAGGCCATTTTCCAACTTACCCTGGCTGGGGATCGAAGCCAGAACCTCCGGATTAGCGGTCTAGCGTGTTAACCATTACGCCACAGAGGTCGTCGAGGTGATAAATCATAATATTTAATTAACTTATATTTAATCCGCAACATGCTTCGTCAATGGGTCACAGAAAAGAATCCGCAACATGCTTCGTCAATGGGTCACAGAAAAGAATCCGCAACATGCTTCGTCAATGGGTCACAGAAAAGAATCCGCAACATGCTTCGTCAAAAATGGAAAGAGAAAAATATCTGCAACATGCTTCGTCAAAACTGTAAACAGGAAAATATTCCCAACATGCTTCGTCAATGGGTCACAGAAAACAATCCGCAACTAGCTTCGTCAAAAATGTAAACAGAAAAATATCCGCAACATGTTCCGTTAAAATGTCACAAATGAAACTCGCAAAATGCTTCGTCAAAATCGGACCGAAAGAGACCGCTCCGCATCATACCTAGGCCAAAGTTTCCCATAATTCTTGCTGCATATCCATGTTAAATATTCGTAGCTATAGAAAACTCGGCTATCACCCTATCCTAGGAAATATAACAGATTAAAATGTAACTTAGCAATATAAATTATAGGTACAAAAGTAATCTTGACTGAGTCAAATATTAGATCCCCAAGCAAATGGTATACAAGCGTGTTTCTTTATTAGGTTCCACACTCTAACTACCCCGAGTCTAATGTGTTAACGTCTCTTGATCGTCTTTTGACGACCTTCGTGGCGTAATGGTTAACACGCAAGTCCGCCACTCCGGAGTTTCTGAGTTCGATATCCAACCAGGGAAAAGGCCTGGAAAATAGCCTTTTTCAAATTGTCCTAGGCCTTGGGTGTTTATCTATATATTATGTTTTTATCATCAAATATAGTACTGTAGAGTTAGAATCTCATAACACAAGTTTAAAAAATTTGGGACAAGCTCATTCTGTGCGATTTGACCTATAACAAAAACCCAGTCAAGTGCAAGTCAGACTTGTACGCTCGTTCCGTATCTCACTAAAATGTTTTAAAACGCTGAAAAAACACGTTTCCTGTTTCCCTTTAATTACTTCCCCTTTAATTTTCTATATAATAATCTTATTTTTAATTTCAAGTATCCTATTACGATTCAAGAGATAGAACCCTGTGACAGACAGATGGACAGACAGACAGACAGCTGAGTCTCAGTAATAGGGCGGGACCCTATTACTGAGACTCCGCTGTCTGACCTTTTAGCACCCTTTAAGTATGGAACTCTAAAAAAAGAACGTCCGTTCTTGCCGGTATGTACCCTGCTCAAGTTTGTTTCTAATAAATCCCCGTTTTCTTGAAAAATTAAAGAACTACAGTCGCAAGTGGGAATCTAAAACTCAAGAGAAACACGAGACAGGTTTTACGACGTTGCCAGTGATAAGAATTGGTAATTTTATAGACGCTCGTCGTGTGTCGTCATGTCGACGTCCGACTGTCAAGGTGAATTCAATTGACTTGGGTCACATTTTACTATGGTTCTAAGAGATTTTTATTTGGGATTATAAAGAAAGATTTGTTGATAGAATGCTTTACGTAAGTTGACGAAGGCCTGGACGTTAGAATAGACACCATTGAATCGATGGATAGTGTAAGGAAATTGTGTAAGGGGTGTAAAGCTCCATCGTTGCTGAGCGCATTGAATTTGTTATTAATAGACGTTTTTAAACAAAATCTTATTGACTATCGTATACTCCAGCTAAACTTTGGTCGAGCCCTGAAGAAAGAAGAGCTCTCTGTGGTTTTTATAAAAAAAAAAACTATACTTTTTTATGATGGTTGCAATTTTGTAATAACAGATAAAAAAATGCTGTTTAGTAACGCAGTCTAGTTTTTGTTGCATTATAAAAGATCTTTTCAACGATACCCCATACGTTGGGGTTAGTCCAATTTAATTTTTAAATTCACTTTTCGTTGTATGGGGGGCTGAAATAAGAACATTTTTTCATAATTTTTAAAACCAACTTTTGGAACTTCAATATCTATCTCTCCACCAATTTTCGTGACAATCGGTGCAGTAGCGGCGGAGTAAGAGCCCAGACGGACAGACGGACGGACGGACGGACGGACAGACATGACGAAACTATAAGGGTTCCTTGTGGACTACAGAACCCTAAAAACATTCCGACGAATTGATAACACTCTCCTTTTTTGAAGTCATTTTATAAATAAATTTTGACGTGTCAAATGAAAGTGTCATGATAAATGAAATTTGGCTTGTTACGAGGGTCCCAAATATATCTCCTCAACGCGAGTTTGAACTTCGCGATTTTTTAAATTTTGAATGTTTCCAAATAGGGAAATAGTAACCACAGCACAGCAGTTAAACACTGTAGGAAGTGCGGTATAGCAACTGCGGGTACTTTGAGGTACTTTCCCGGTTCTTCACAAACTCGACCGACTCATTAGGCGAATGTTCCGTACAATAAATGAAAAAACGAAATTTTTGCAATTCATTGCTTGTAGATTACAGGAAAACCTATAAGAATTCAATCAATTGTACGGAACCCTCTCCACGCGAGTTTAACTCGTACTTGGCCGGTTTGTTTAATAATTGATTGTTTGTTATGTATCTATGTCCCATTGCTATGAAAAAAGCCTTCACTCTACGCTTCCACTCCTTTTTTAGGGTTAGTTAGCCAAAGGGTGCCAACGGAACCCTATTACTAAGACTCAGCTGTCTGTCCGTTTGTCCGTCTGTCATAGGGCTCTATCTCTTGAACCGTAATAGCTAGACACTTGAAATTTTCACCGGTTATGTAATACTATGGCCGCTATAACAAAAAAACTAAAAATAAGACAAAGTTCAAAATTAAAAGGGTCGAATACAAGAACCATGTTTTTTCAGCGATTTAAAACATTGTACAGAGGTACGGAACCCTTTATGTACCAGTCCGACTTGCACTTGCCCGATTTATTTAGGCTAGTCGTATAATAAAAATTGAGTACCTTTTGATAAATGAGTACCTGTAATAAATCACTATGGTCTAAGGTCTCAGTGTAAAAAAGGTTTCGTGAAAGCAAAAACTGGAAAACCACCAGAGACGTGAAAAACGTTAACGTTAGTTCATTCGCCTAATGAGTCGGTCGAGTTTGTGAAGAACCGGGAAAGTACCTCAAAGTACCCGCAGTTGCCATACCGCACTTCCTACAGTGTTTAACTGCTGTGCTGTGGTTACTATTTCGCTATTTGAAAACATTCAAAATTTCAAAAACCAGACATTAGCGATTTAAACTCGCGTAGATATTTGGGGCCCTCGTAACAAGCCAAATTTCATTTATCATGACACATTCATTTGACATGTCAAAATTTATTTATTAAATAAATTAAAAAAAATGATATTGATATATATATATAGAAAAAGTGTTATTAATTCGTCGGAATCTTTTTTTTTGTTGTAGTAGGTATGTTGTATGTTTCCCGGTTACTCAAAGAATAGAGGACCGAAACCAAAAGAGGAACGAATTTAGAAAATTTCTTTTTGATTGACCCTTTCAAACAAAAAAAGAATTTTCTAGGTGTCCCATACAAATTTTATTAAAATCGATTGTGTGGTTTATTTTTTAAATGAAAATAACTAGAAAAAATACGTCGTATAAATAACGATTGTTTGAATATTTAGCTTTTCTGGTATTGAAGTCGGTTTTAAAAAAAAAAATTAATAAATGGTTCATCTATAGTATTTTTTAATACGTCATAAATCGTAAACCGCAATTTACTTTTAGAACTTTTATATTATGTTACTAGCTGCTACGGAACCCTTCATGGGCAAGTCCGACTCGCACTTGGCCGCTTTTATTATGAAGCAAGTAACATATTATATGACAGAATATGTATTTTTATTTCACTTAAAGAGTTCATTACTCGATTATAACTACGAGTTTTAAAATCACCATGTGTGTATGTTTGTTAGAAGTATATCTCTGGATTTTGAGTAAGTTATTTTTTTTTAATGTTAATTTTTGAAAAAAAAAACATATATTTCCAAAGTAGGTTCGTAGGTTTCGCTATTACTATTTAGGTAGATAAACTTAATTCCTTTGTCTTAAAATTTTAAGACTACCAACAGACAGAATTAATCAGTTCCGGAATCCAAACCAGAAAAACAACTACGAGTATACTACCGAATCCAAACTGCCGAGTACAACTGAAGAAGTTTTCGCTTTGAAACAGCGCTTATTTCTGCAAAAATTCTTTCATTTGAGTTTGAATTATACTTTGAAAGAAAGAATTTGTTTTTTTGTGATATTAGCCTACAAACGCTTTTAGAGCGCTGAGTTAAGGTCGAGGGAACTTCAGCTATGTACTTAGTTTATTTCATCCTATAATACGGATGTGAATTAAAAAAGTATTTTCAGCTCATCAGGTAGATTATAAAAAAATAAACGTATCTATTTTTCTGATTAGCAAATATTCACAAATTTAAGAGTTTAAAAGTACTTTGGGTCACCGATTAACATGTGTACCAAATTTCAACTCAATCGGTCAAGTAGTTTCGGAGCAAAGCGACTGTGGCAGACGGACAGGCAGACACACGAGTGATCCTTTCAGGGTTACGTTTTTTTTTTCTTTTTTGGTACGGAAAAAAATACATAAGTTTGACTATAATTTCATGCACAATGATTACATAGACTGGAGTCACACTGACTGAAATCTATCTACAAAACGTCATCATCATCATCAGGTCTTTTTTAGTCTCCACTGCAAGAGCACGACCCTCTATGTACTACCAGAGCCATATATTATATTTGACCAGACTACACTCTCCACGCTGGCCAGACGGGTTGGAGAGGTCTCGTTGATGTTTATATTTATAAGCTTTTTTTAGCTTGTGTTTCCTTAATTGCCTTCTACGACATCCACGGGAAGACTTAAAGTGGTCCTATTCTACTCTGCCGGGAACCACGCGGCTATCCGACAAAATATATAAAGACATTATACATTAGGCAACGTATAAATCAGACACGGAATATCAGATGAGAGTGAATTCAGCCTAAACTCAAGTAAACGAGTATAAAACATTTTAATAAAATGTAAGTACCTAATTAACAATTAGGTAATTTATTAAAATAAACCGGCCAAGTGCGAGTTAAACTCGCGTGAAAAGGGTTGAATACGATTGAATTCTTATAGGTTTTCCAGTAATCTACAAGCAATGAACTAACTATATTTTGTATTTTTTTCAAAATTTTAGGGCCAGTAGTTTCGGAGATCAGGGGGGAGGAATGGTCAATTTTCGTCTTCTTTCATGAATAAAATCAAAACTACTCGTATTCATTTAACAATAATAACAAAAATATATTTGAGATCCTCATAATTAGCTATTTCATTTGATATATGACACAGTAAGATTTGCAAAACTTTTTTTTAAATTTCGTAATTTGTCCCCCGAAAATGACACATTCAAAAAAAAAATTTATAACTTTGCATATATGTGTTTGGGTCATAGGATTACAACATACTACCAAATTTCACCTGATTCGGTCCAGTAGATTCGGAGCAAATTGGCTGTGACAGACGGACGGACAGACAGACGCACGAGTGATCCTATAAGGGTTCCGTTTTTTCATTTTTTATATGGAACCCTAAAAACAAAAAACCCTTTAATTTGATACCACACTCGGTAGGTTTTAAATAAAAATAAACATTCGATAACACAATTTGGCGCAAAAATCCGCCATTTTGGATTATTTCAATTTTTGATATAAGTACCCAGTGTCACTCAGAGTTAGGATATATCTAACAACACCTCTCAAGCTAAAATCCATCAAGCCGTTTAAGGCTGTAGAGCGTGCCAAAGAAATTTACATACAAACAATAAGTGCATACATACATACCTACACTCTAAAAACATAACCCTCTTCTGGCACAGTCGGGTAAAAAGAAAATTAATACTGTTCATTCTGCTAACGTTAACAAGTAGAATGTACACAATACTGTTACAACAAGAAGAGCTAAACTTCTCAGAGTTGTCTTCAGACATAAATATCCTGAGCCTGGAGCTTGAAGGCTGCTTTATCGTCAACGTAATTAGTTTCGGCACAAACGCAACTGTCAAGTGCTGTAACTCTATAACGGCTAAACTTTTAACTGCTAAGTTGAGACTCACTGTTCTTGTACGTCCTTCATTTGGCTTTGTACCTGTAATAGAACGGAAACATTTTACATAATTAGCTTAAAATAAATATTTTTCTTAATTATGAAACCGGTCAAGTGCGTGTGACCATCACAAGAGCGAGCAAGCGAAGTGAGCGAACGTCAACCAAGTGACGAAAGCGACCAATTTGGCTACCCCGAATTAGTCACAAAAGCACAGAATACAGTAAGAGTAAACAGAACGGAATCTCCTAAGGTACGTGCAATAGCGTCCCCGTTCCCCTCTCCCCCGGTTCTTGTGGGCCAACTTGCGCCATGCAGTGTGTGTTCGCCCGCTCTCGCCCGTCAACGGGGGAGAGATGCGGAGACGGGGAACGGGGACGTATATTGCGCGTACCTTAGAAGAGTCCCTTCTGTTTACTCTTACTGTATTCTGTGACAGAAGGTAGGTTTGGTTATGGTTGCACAGTGACCATCACAAGAGCGAGCGCCGACCAAATAACGGTTCAACTTGATTCAACGCAATACGAGTATGTTCTTATAAAACCCACCTCGTATTAACGAGAGCATATGCGCTCAAGTCAATTGTTTACCCTTTTAATATGGATGGACATATAGCCTCACAGGCTCCTTGGTAATTTTGGTTTCTTTGTTTCACTCGACTTTCCCCGCTCCCAACGGCCGAGTTTCAATGCCCAAACATAATATTAAAAATTAATATTTAAAGAAAAAAGACATTTGGTTTTTTTTCCTTAATTTACTTTATTTAACTTAATTTACTAGATGGTTAGACGACTTGAGCAAGGTTGCAGGAAAACGCTATACGAGTATATAAAAAAATGTGTTCACAAAAAAAAAATTAGTATGCAAAATAATCATTAACAATTACGTATAGGTACAATAACATGTTAGAGGATTGTGCAATAACGCGAATAGGAACTCTTTTTGTGCACATGCTCCCTTGCTCGTATGTATATACTCGTATGTAGTTTTAAATTATCTTTGACCAGTATGTGGCCACGGCAACTTATTACTTATTACTAAATATAGTGCCTAAGCTGTTGATTTTGATGTACTTATTTTAATAAAAACTTTGATTTGATTGCGTTAAGTCCGCAAATTGTACCATTTTTTTTTTAATGTGGAACAATAAAGTTTTTTAAATAAATAAATTGTTCTTATGTTTTTTTTGTTTTAAGTATATTATTGTATTGTATATTATCTTTTTTTATTTTTATTTTATAGCTATTCAGAATCATTTTTGCTGAAAAAAAACGCATTTTTATATTGGAGTCCTCTGGGTGCTCTGGTACAGGCCGAAAACTCCTAAGGTACGCGCAATATGCGTCACCCAGGCGTCCCCGTTCCCCGTCCCCGCACCTCTCCCCCGTTTTCGCCTCGATTTCTCACGTTGGCCGTCAAGAACCGAGGGAGAGGTGCGGGTGCGGGGAACGGGGACGTATATTGTGCGTACCTTAGAAGAGTCCCTTCTGTTTACTCTTACTGTGTTCTGTGGTTCTGGCTAAGTATAGCTCTGGTAGAACAGAGAGAGTAGTGTTCCTGCAGTGGAGAATAAAGACATGATGATGATATCGTAGTCTGAGAGACTAAATGGCTAAGGAAGCGTTTTTGATTTTAAAACTCCTTTGTTTCTTTTGAAAATAATTGAAGACTTTTACTATGACATATTTTTACATTTTCCTGCTTACTTTCATGCCGAACTTCACGGTCGGTGATCAAAGTTAGTATGGGAGGCCCAACATTCTTTTTGTGTTTTTTATCTTTCTTAGAAAATGACGTAAGTAACTTTTTCGGTCAAAACAATGAAAGAAAACTTTTGAAACGAGAATAGAAATAATAAAAGTTTTTACTACTTTTCAAGAACAGAAAATACAAGATTCATCATTGAATGTCTTTCAGAACTTTATAGGTATTTTTGCAATAAAATAAGTATTCAAAATCGGTATTAAATTCAATAGGTGATGCGGCTAGCAACCCACGACAATTTTGATACCCATTCTCCAACATCACGCTCAAATTGGCCTTTGGGTCCTGAAGCCCTAAACCATAGTCTTAGTACCGTCAGTCAGGAATAAAGACATTATAGTATATCTGTATTCAAATCAGTATAATTATTGATATTTTTTCAAAATAAAAAACCGACTCCAATACCAGAAAAGATAGATATACAAACAATTGTATACTGAGACGACATATTTTGGAAAGGATACCCTTCAAACAAAAAAGAATTTTCTGAATCGGTCAAGGTGCTTTTAAGTAATCGGGTAACATACATAAAAAAAATGGTTGCCTGTAAAGTCGGTTTTACGGGCGAAGATTTTACGTGACAACGGCGGCAGACCGATCATAGTTGAGTGGGAGAGAGACGCAAGGCATTCGGCGGGCCTCTCTCTCGTTCGGTGACTCATCGTAACGTTACCGAGCGTTACACTTTTTCATAAGTGACTCCCAGCCGCAACCTAATTTAAGACGTTGTCACGTCAAAAATATTCCAACGAATTGCTAACCTCTTCCCTGTTTGAAGTCGGTAAAAAAATGGCAAATCATAACGCGACTTCGGAGAAAATAAGGTAATTAACCAGAATTGCATCTAAAACTGTCAACAAAACAGTAAATTTCAGGTGATTCGGAAAATTTGCATGCACAAAAGGTACGTAGGCGCCCTGTATAAATTTGGCTGGGTTCAATCCGTTCGCCTCAATAATAGTTCCAGAGGCGGATTCAACTAACTTTGCGCCGGGCCGCGGCAAATCCGCACCGCATAGCTGTATGAGATGAGCAGATGTGGCACCGAGATATTTTGGAAAATTCAATTTATTAATTTAATTGCAAAAACACGTCTCATTTTCGAAAATATAAGCTGCATAACAGGAAATAGATACTTTGTTTATTTACAGATTATTCAAAAAAAATAATAATAAAGTACAGCTGATATAAAATATAATTATTATCTTCTTAAGCATATTATCGGATCCCTGATTTACGCCTCACATTTGAGGCGTAAAGCAGGGATCCGCTTTCTCCCAAATTGTTCACCAGGAAGCGTTAAAAACGCTTGAAGACTTGGACTACCAAAGGCATTGTCATCGGCAAAAAAAAATTACCAATCTACATTTGGCCGAGATGATGTGCTCTTTGCATTTTCCGCATCCGAGCTTCAGATTATGCTCCAAAATCTGAGCACGGTAAGCCTTCAAGTTGAAAGACTGAAAATGAATCACACTAAAACTGATGCAAAGATTTTTCAGAGAGCCACGAAGTGCAGTTTTTAGGTGTAAAACTGACTAATAAGATAATTAGAGACACCACACGGCTCTCCATCACCAAACAAACGCATACTTGAAGTCTTCGTGTACGCGTCGCGGTCACATTCACCCTGAGAAAGGCCTCCGGATGAGTGAAACATGTCGGCCAGTAGCTGACTCTTTATGATAGTTACCCGTTGATCACAGAGAAAGAAAGAAAGAAAGGAAGAAAAAGTCTTTATTTGATACAAACTATTACAAATTATGAACAACAATAAAAATTGTATATTCAATGCACCAACATGATGTCCGCTCAGCAAATATTGTGGTGTGAACCACAAAGCTGGTCTTTCGCGGATACCATGTTCAAATAAAATTAACACAAAAAATAAGTACAATTTCGGGGCTTTATATTTATATAACATGAGCTTTATATTTTACATATTAATAATCTCTCAAAAAAATGTTCTAAAAAAAATTTGAAACTGAGTATTTCCATTTTTATAGTACATCAATGTGCCATCGGCGCGGCGGTAGAGACAAATCTGCCGGGAGCCACGTCGGAGCGACTTTAATTACTTTTTATTGGTTCCCGCGGTATTTGTTTGCCGAAATATTAGCGAAAATATTCCGATGGTTTAGATATGGCTATTTCTCTTGCTAAACTCGTGACGAAGCATTTTAATTTAAATATTAGTAGAATATTCTATCCAAATGAGAATGAGAATTTGCTGTTTTAAAACCAACGTCTTTTATTCGCAGCCCGTTTGACCAAGATAAAGTAAGATTAACTCTATAATAAAAAACAATTTATATACTTATTTATTTATTACTTATTATATTTATATATGTCATATATCTAATGTTACTGTACAATTTTTTTTTTAAGAAATAGTCCCATTGATGTCGTTGACCTGTCATAACTCTGTAGTACATACACTCGTGTGATACTATCCAACACACTCGTCACTATGCACAGTTTTGTAAACTAATTTTATTCAAACTCATATCGTACATATCCTCTACAATAGAAATACCATAACAGCAGTCTGCTGTTATTTTATTAACTAAGCTAGGAAGTATTTAACAGTCGAAACTCAAAATTACAAAATATTTAAACTGCTAAACCCAGCGTTGCGTACAGAGAGATACAATGTTGTACATCTAGCTTAATTTATACATAGCTATTAATACAAATAGACTATGAAACTTTTGTTTCAAAAGAAAAGCTCGTTCAGTATTATTGTATACGTATATTTTCACTTTTATTCATTTAAAAATCAGTAAAATATTAAATTATTTTACAAAAAATATTAAATTATTAATTAAAGAATAAAAAAATATATAAGAAAACATTTATAATGACCTCACAGCGCTCTTCTTATTAGCGATATTGAATGAAATACGTTTACGAAACATTGCGTCATTTTTGTCACCATAAACGTTTTTAGTTCCTATAAATAAATTGATAAGAACAAATCACACTAATTAAGCTTGCCCCTAAGTAAGTTTCGAACTTGTATTATTGCATACCCACTAACTCAACAATACTATATTTTATAATAAATACATGATATAGATAAACACCTAAGATCTTATTTCATATTTTACGTTGGATGAGTGCGGTTGCTAGTGACATTTTAAACTACCCCATGCTTCAAAAGACATGTAAGTATGATTGATTTAGTTGCAATCTTAAAATAACAGTTGTCAAGTTTTGTGAATGTCACTTTGGGTCATGCATGACAACCTTCGTGTTCCGCTCAGTTTCCGTCAGTTCTCCTTCATTTACACATAAGTACTAAGATGCCTTTATTTTATTACAGGGAAACTAAAGGTTGCAAACTCCCAGGACACATGACACAGACTATCACTAGTTATGTTCAAGTTGTAGTTCAAAACTAGATAAATACATACACACTGTCTATTCAGATAACTTGTCTGTGAGTTTATCCTTAATTTAATTTACAGTGCGCCGTCTTTCGCTAATGACATGCTGTAACAATGTTGCACATAACTGCATACTTGTTTAGATGCATTCTCTATTTTCATTGCAAAGCAAGTAACATAAGTGACAAATTTAATCTTCTGATTGTTTCTTTTTGTGGTATTTTATTAGAAATTACCAATAAACAACAGCTTTGAGAGCAACATGAGTCGTCAGGGTTTGTTTTCACAAAAAAGCAAACAAAATATAAGCTGACAAAAATTAAGGAACTTATTGGAATCGGGAGCGCTAGTAATACGTACTCCTGCATTACGAGCATGTTAAGTAACCCCGGACTTGGCCACTGATTGGATGGACGACAAGACAAGTGGCATAAAATTACATCTCGAGCTCTTCCTTGCTTCAGGCACGTTCAGCTGTTGATCCCGACTTAGCCGTTCGTCACTAGATGGCAGTCGTCAAATAATGTTAGATGCCTTTAGGCAGCTTGAAAATGTAACACCAGGCTTGGCCACTTATATACTGCGAAAAACGAGTTATCAAAACCTTTTTTTTATGAGAATTATATTCAATTTCTTAAATCGATCTTTAAACAAACAATCCAATAATCATCATAACTTCAGGCGAACAACGTACACAAAGGCCTCACCTAAGGATTTCCTATACTATAAATAATTAAAATAAAATATATTTATAGTAGGTGATTTTTGGTAGAAATGGCCGTATATCATAGGCACCACTAAAGGCCCCGACACTCCAATGACGGGACACACTGTATATCTGCTCAGATCCGCTAGCAGCAGAACGTAGTCAATATTAAACTCGATTCGGTGAGGCGAGTAACGCCGCAGGATACATTTTATTGTGTTTCAAATAGCATTCAATCCTGATCCTGATCGAAATATCAGTCTCATCATACGTTTTCAAAATACGCCATACGCTTTTATCAATTTTAGTAAAGTAAAACAGAATTTTAGATATTAAGGTGTACGAGTACATATTATATTCGAATGCAATGTATTATTGTTACTGAATAAACAAATTGAATAGTCAGTCACCACAAGAAGGAGAAAATTAATATCAAGAAAAGTGACACGTTGTTTGAAAACAACTGCATGTACATAAAAATCACATCGACAAAGTATAAACCATTGCATGTAAGAGCAGCATTATATAGATAATCATTTTTAGACTGCCTCCGTGGTCCAGCGGTTTAACGTTAGCCTTGTGATCCGGAAGTCGTGGGTTCAAATCCCACCCCATAATACTTGTGTGCCATTTTTTGTCAAAATAGGTTTAAACCTGAAAACCTGTAGGCGAGAACAAACGGACGGACAAAAGCATTAATTGTTGGCAATCTTAGAATAGAATAGAATAGAAAATATTTATTCGGAGCATAAAAATAACAAATGACATTGAACATGAAAGAAAAAACAAATAATGCTACCAAAATGGTTACTCTCAGCATTATGTCGAGGCTTTGTGCGGCCAAGACGCTAATATTCAGAGAAACCAGTTGAGTAGGAATAGCTCTGCCTTACACTAACAACTTGAAGTACTTATAAGTAATTTACAATGCACTGTAAATAATAACGCACTGTAATAAGAGGGAAAAAAATATATAAATAGCTATGTTGACCAGTCTTTTCAAGCAATATCAATTATAGCATCATCTTGAAACTGAGACACTTCTCTCGCACGGACAAAAAATAAATAATTTTTCATTGTTTTATTTCTTTATGATGATATTTAAAAGCAATGATTTTAATGTCAAAAATTATTGATTGTTTATATATTAAGTTAAAACAATAACATCGGCGTAAATGGCCATAATCTTGAATGGTTCTAATTACAATAAGTATTATTAAAGTAAATAAAACGGAAAATAGGAATAAAAAAAGGCTTACACGGCCCCGTTAAGATGTTCAAAGTAGCCAGTTTTTGCTTGGAGAATAAACAAAATCTACTTCGCGTTCAATCTGCCTTTGTCCTCGTTGTGGGGCCACTAAGACGAAGACCACAAAGACTGTAATAATTAAGAATCTCTGAGGACTTTGTAAATATTATGTTCATTGTGATTCGAGTTTTATTTGCAATTCTTTTACGTGCAATGTTTTTATGTTTTCAAATTGCTATTTCTTATAATAATAGTAACAACCTTCTACCAACAGTTCATGTCGTATCAAGAGCTTACGAGAAATAATAATAATAATAATAATAATACACTTTATTGCATCAAAACATTTGAAAAAAAAAATTATACATACAAACATAAATCAACGGTGTACAATAGGCGGCCTTATCGCCAAGGCAATCTCTTACAGGCTACCTTTGGGTGACAGGATTGGCTGAAAAATAATAAATAGGTGGTGGAGAAAGGCTGATGACTAAAAAGTTTAGCGCATCCTTCGCCGACAAGCTAAATATTGAAATAAAATAAAAACGGGTATGAGTGTCGAGGTACAGCCGGTAAAAATGTTCTTTACTGCTAAAAACCAGCCAAGTGCGAGTTAAACTCGCGTGGAGAGGGTTCCGTACAATTGATTGAATTCTTATAGGTTTTCCTGTAATCTACAAGCTATATATTTGAGATCCTCATAACGCGCCCTTTCATTTGATATATGATAAAATAAGGATCGCAAAACGTTTTTTTTAATTTCCTAATTTGTCCCCCGAAAATGACCCTTATTTAAAAAAAATATTTATTTACTTTGCAAATATGTGTTTGGGTCATAGTATTACAACATTCTACCAAATTTCACCTGATTCGGTCCAGTAAATTGGCTGTGACAGACGGACGGACAGACAGACGCACGAGTGATCCTATAAGGGTTCCGTTTTTTCATTTTTTGTACGGAACCCTAAAAACCAAGAAAAAACGCTCAGTCTTTGGTGTGAGTGGCTCGGCGTTCCGCCTCAGGCTTCGCTTAGTTACTTGGGGGAAGTCGTGCCGGAGGGGGGAGTTGGGAAAGGGCTCGGGTTTTGCCCTCGCCACGTAGATTAGCCTTAACTGCAGGCCGTCCACATCAAAATCTAGTTATAATCAACTTTCAGAATGTTTTGGTTGGTTTTAAAACACCCTCATATCAATCATTACCCTTGTTTAACAGGTCAAACAATTTTGTCAATCAGCATTTCGTGTAAAGCACGCGACTTGTAGGATTAGTCCCAACCCCGCCCAATTGCGAAAAACGGCCACTTTTGGCTAATGTGCGTAGTAAAGCTTAACGTTCTCATTATAAACTGTAAACAGTAGTTCATAAAATACTTTAAAGGGTTATCTAGGACTTGGTAGTTGCAAAATTTTAAATAATGTCTCCGTTTTCTTTGAAATGATTTATTTTAAATGGGGGCAGCACTGGACCCCGGAAAATTCAAGTACGGCCTTAATGCCATTATGTTACATATTTATCTATATATGTTTTTTTGAAATATAGTATCGTTGAGTTAGTATTCCATACCCACCCATAACACAAGTCTCGAGACTGACATTGAAACTAGCTCAATCTGTGTGATTAGAATTTTTTGTCCTCCCATACAAATCAGCGTTCAGCCAAACGGATTTTGTATGTAAGGACGAAATTTCTTTTCAATTTTGAATAACTTTTTTTATAGAAAGTAGTTCAGTAACATGGACTGAACTTGCTCCAAAAATGTTGCCGGTTAAAAAAGTCACCTGTACTTACCTTTATTATCTCACCATCTTTTATTTTTCAGCTCGATTCCTGCCACCCAAAGGTAGCCTGTAAGAGATTGCCTTGGTGATAAGGCCGCCTATTCTATACCTATACTGTAAATATTTTTGAATATTATTTGTATGGGTTTTTGGTGCAATAAAGTGTTACTTACTTACTTAAATTTTATCCCGGGATACGGCCTAAAAAAATACATTTTTTGTATGACGACCCCCTTTAATTTGTAACTTTTTTTATTTTTAGTATTTGTTGTTATAGTGGCCATAGTATTATTTATTTATTTAATCTTTATTGTTTATCAAATACAAATTGTACAGAACAATAGGTGAACTTAACGCTAAAAGCGTTGTCTACCAGTCAACCTTTAACCTTTTTATTAATACATAATCTGTGAAAATTTCAAGTATCTAGTTAATGCCATTATAAAGATCTAGTTAAGAACGCTGAAAAAACACGTTTTTTGTATGGCGACCCCCTTTAATTATTAACTTTTTTTTTATTTTCAGTATTTTTTGTTATAGCGGCCACAGTAATACATTTAAATTTCAAGTGTCTAGCTATTACGGTCCAAGAGATAGAGCCCTGTGACAGACGGATAGACGGACAGACAGCGGAGTCTCAGTAATAGGGTCCCGTTTGCACCCTTTGGGTACGGAACCCTAAAAACTGTATTCGGAAACCAAAAAACTTACTATGCATTCTCGGAGATTTGGCTCAAAACTTTTTCACTTCGCAGCTTAAAATCAAAGCGATACTTTTACAGCGCCATTAACTATTCCTGTTTTACTGCGAGTCCTATCGGGACGTGTTGACTGCAGGCGGAATTGGACTAGCAAACCCAATTATGCTCGCCGTTTGTGCCGGTCGTGTTCGTCAATGCTGAGAGTTGTATGATGATGTCCAATGAATCACATACAACGGTAAACTAGACCATGAATACCTACTGCTTTTCTTATACAAAGAATTCATACTTACACCATCAAACCATGTGTTGCGTATGATACCGATACATTATCACGTCTCTATCCCTAATGGGGTACACAAAGCTTTGGGCCGTGAGACCCAAAGGCCACGCTTATAGCGGGATGGCGCGCGTACACATGAAATAAACGGGCCAATGCGAGTCGGACTCGCACATGAAGGGTTCCGTACCTCCGTACAATATTTTAAAACGCTGAAAAAACACGTTTCTTGTAAGACGACCCCCTTTAATTTTTTAACTTTATCTTATTTTTAGTATTATATTTGTTGTTATAGTGATTAAAGTAATACATAATCTGTCAAAATTTCAAGAATCTAGTTAATTTCTTTATAAAGATCTAGTTAAAAACGCTGAAAAATTACGTTATTTGTAGGAGGACCGCCTTTAATTTTTTCTTTATTTTTAGTATTTGTTGTTATAGCGGCCACAGTACGAGTACATAATCGGTAAAAAAATCAAGTGACTAGCTATTACAGTTCAAAAGATAGAGCCCTGTGACAGATGGACAGACAACGGAGACTCTGTAATAGGGGCTCGTTTGCACCCTTTGGGTACGGAACCCTAAAAATGGAATAAAATTAGTGATAGGTTGCTAGCCGCATCGCCTTTAATACGATTCATTTTTTCGCCCATTCCCTCGGCTTTTACGATCTGCATGGGAAGAGAAGCAGTAGTACATTTTATGTTTTTTTGACGACCTCCGTGGCGTAATGGTTAACACGCTAGACCGCTAATCCGGAGGTTCTGGGTTCGATCCCCAGCCAGGGCAAGTTGGAAAACTGGCCTTTTTCAAATTGTCCTGGGGGTTGGGTGTTTATCTATATATATATTTATCATAAAATATCGTTAAGTAAATCTCATAACACAAGTTTAAAACTTACTTTGGGGCTAGCTTAATCAGTGTGATTTGTCCGTATATATTTATTTATTTATTATTATTATATTTTCTTCCAGATCAGCATGTTGAGATTTCAGAGGAATAACCTCGTCACACCTCGTGAAAAAATTATGCCATGCCTTTTTCGAGAGTAAGCATCTTTCGAAAATGGTACAGATTTCTAAAAGTTTATCCGTTTATAAAACTAGTGAATGATTATATGTGTTCTGTTCATGTGCAATTTTTTCGTCTATTAAGTGCTTGATGAATTCCCGAGCTTATATTTAGAAATGGTATCTATGACGCAGCGAATGCTTGCCGTAAATGTGGCCTAAAGGTCAAAAAAAGCTATTTTCATGATAATCTTGTGTGTTTGGAATATGCTAGCATATTGTTTTATTTATTCAAACTTTTGGCCAGTCTTCATCACGATTTAAGAGTTTCAAGTGTGATTTTAAATACAAAAATGTCAATACAAAACCTTAATTGTTAATGATCTTTTAGTCGTATACCTACTAAAAACTACCAAAGATTTTTTCTAACATCAAGAAGTCGAATAAAATACAGCAAATAAAGTCAACTATACGGTCTATTTTATTATCTCTGCCAAGACACATTGTAGTAACCATTAAACATATGTTACTTTGTTCTTGCAGACATAACAAAGAAGCCATTTCTAGTAAAAGCAATTAGGAAACTTCTATGTGACGCGTTTCCAACATTATATTTACTTTCTGTTAGTTACGAGTATCACAATTTCATATTGTTGACAAATCTAATACTTTGTTAGCCTCTCACAAATATAAAAGTAAAGTAGGTAGGTATGTAATAAAATTAATATGCACTTTCATAGTTCTTTATTTTATTAATTTTAAAAACTAAAATGTTTTTTAGTATGATGGATGTGTGGAAACATACATCATACAAAACTAGTGGTTTTAACTTTTAACTTTGAGAACTGTTGACCATGCGAGCTCTTATACCATGCAAGAACCGACACTTTCCTCTTTTCCCTGGCTTAGCAAAGCCATTTCAGTGAAATCCGTCCATATGTAACGCTACAGCAAACTTTCCCCCTGTCCCCCCCTTTCAATCCCCCTCTTGGATTTTTTTGACGTGCCAACGTCTAATAACTCGATATTACGGGCTACATGCACGAAAAAGATGACGTCATTGTCCCGTTACGCTCATTGTCGCGTTTAGCAAGCGAGAGCGCGGCACAAACGAGAGAGAATGTTTGACGTTGTCACGTCAAACTACCGTCCGTAAACCGACTTTACAGAAAACCAATTTTTTTGCAACATCTTGTGTAGAATGAAGTTCTTGGTGTGCTTCTCAAATTTGATTGGCATCCGCATAAACAACGATACAGCAAAGTTCCCCCCTTCCCCACCTATTTCTCCAACAATTGAAAATCACAATCGACAAAAAAAAAAAACAAGGAACTTGTGTGCCAATTTTTGTCAAATCGGTTGCAAAATGCGACCTGTAGGCGAGCACAGACAGACTGACACAAGCATTTTTGGCCAATTTCGAAACTGAGACGCTTCACTCGCTCGATTAGTAAGCATTTTTCTCGTATTTGTCTAAGATTTTTCAAGTAAGCAGCTTTAAGCAAAGATTGACACCAAAAAAATCGAGTTGCACTCCGGGAGTGCCGGCAGAAGTGAAAACTTGAATATTAACGTTGTGCATTTTTTATATTTTGGAATGGTTAGGGAATAATTTTGCACGAATTGCTTTTATTATCAATATAAAAGTACTATCATTTATGTGGTAGAATACAATATTTATTTATTGCGCTATCGTACACAAACATGACAAAAAGTGCACAACGCCGCTAAAGAAGTTTTCACTAAAAAGGTTTGGGCTCGCCCGGGATTTCAACCTGGGACCTCTCGCACCCTAAGCGGAAATCATACCCCTAGAGCAACGAGCCGGCTGACAGCTTCGACGAAATTATAGTATAAATACTTCCTCTCCTACGCCGCGCCGGCTGTCATTCCGACTTACGAATTTTCGATCAGGACACGTGTCCTGACGCGAGTTTATAATTTTTTACCCATTACAAAAAAAGTGCACAACGCCGCTAAAGAACTTTTCACTTCAAAAATTGGTTGTCTGTAAAGTCGGTTTACGGATTATATCCCAAATCTCTGGTTTACGGACGGTAGTTTGACGTGAACGTCAAACATTCCGAACTGAGCCGATCGCTCGAGCCGATCATGCCTCTCTCTCGTCCGTGCCGCGCTCTCGCTTGCGGAACGCGACAATGACGTCATCTTTTTCGTGCATGCAGCCCGTAGTATCGAGTTAATAGACGTTGTCATGTCAATAATAAGACGAAAGAAAAAGTTTCTAAACCTACATATCTTCTTCTTCTCAGCCGCCTAACGTCCACTGCTAGATATAGGCCTCTCCCAAAATTACCGATCCAAAGCGGCTATACATCCAACGCTTTCCAGCGACCTTAGTCAGGTCGTCTGACCACCTTGTGGGTGGGTGTCCTACGCTTCGCTTGCCAGTAAGTGGAATTATCTTTATTAGTTATATTATCTATTATGAACCTACATAACGCTATATCAAATAATATAACGAAGATATCCGTATACTTATACAAAATACTTAATATCATGACATGCCATAATTATAAGACATCTTTAACATCATAGAAGGGATGACATGTCTGCAAGGGAAAAGAAATAGAAAACGAGAGAGCATATTTCCAATTACCTCGGAGGCTCAATTGGAAATCTCAACCCGCGCATGATATGCCTTAATAACCGCTCTGTAGTCTGAAGGAAATCTGCAGACATCGGCCAATGAACTCAATATGACGATTGATATGTGGAAAGAAGGTTGTGACATACGGCCGAAGAGAATGATTCAGGAATACTACTATATAAAAGCTCTGTTTGATCATTATATTTCTTTAATTTATCCTAAAAATATCAGAATGTGACAATTTGATAATGATGTTCGGATGTTTATTACTCAATCATGCAAAAAACATAGGTGATCAGACTGGAATAAAATTTAGCTTACAGTAAGTAATAATAAACCCTGGCTCAGCGACCCAAAGTGGGTCCTGGCTTCCAGTACAAGAGTACGCCAGCGTTCCCGGTCCTGTGCTAACTCTCGCCAGTTGTCGCCAACTTGCAGCTCGCGTAGATTCGCCATCACCCATTCCATTGCTGTCACTCCAGCCAGCGATACCTGAGATGGCTCACCGGCCTGCAGCTGATTGGCTAGCTCAGGTATACTCTCTTCACCCCCTGATCCTCCTCCATTCTTTCGACGTGTGCCAGTAAAGACGGTGCGCTTTAACTTCGCCTTAAAAAAAAAAGATATAACCCTCCCCCCCCCTACACCAAAAATCGAGATGGCTCCCCTCCTTAAATCCAAACCTGTAATATCCTAACCAGACTTGAAACAACTTTTCTCATAGTATGCTTCCCAGAGGGATGTTTACCCACGAACTCCGGATCACAAGGCAAACGCCTTGACCACTGGACCACAGAGGCAGTCCTTACTATTGAATATCAAACGAAACGGATACAGATACACTATCCAAGTCTTTATCCCTAACGGGGCAGACAGAGCATGTTGGGTCTTGCGGCTCTAAGCAGACCAAGGGCCGCAAGACCCAAAGGCCACTTTTAGCGTGATGATGGGCGGAAAGATGGAAAAATGAATGAATAGTAATGGGTTGCTAGCCGCATCGCCTATTGATATAATTCGCATTTTCTATCAGCTTCCAAAATATGCGCGGGAAGAGAAGCACCTGGTACATTCTAAGTTTTCCTTTCTTCTAGGCCAGAATGAAAGATTTAGATGAAACGAAATTAGTTAAAAGTCGTAATCAGAGCTTATATAAAATAGAGAGTCGCTCTTGCCAGCCTTGTATTACGAACAGCATCTGGATGAACTCCGAGCCCGCGAGTGTCTGATCCGACCTCTCTTTTTTAATTGATACCTCGTACAAAGCCTGAAAGAATGCTTCAAGTCATTAAAAGTTTTAATAGCATTTGACTTCACGTAGTACAATGGAAACAAATTTTAGATTTTACAACGTCCGAAGTTGGTTTCTGACTTTTTGTTATATAAGTAATTACGGGATACTATTTGTCTTGTTTTGTTTTAGAAAATGTAATGTATTATTTATTTATTTTTATAGTCCACAAATTGTAGACCATGTGTATTGTGAAACAATAAAGTTGTGATACTAAATAAAAATAAGTAATTATTAAAAAAACAAAAAAACCCCACCGCGTGCTACGATAGCAATATGCCTAGGATACAACCGAGAACACGCTTGGATAAGCGAGAACTCCAAATTACATTGAAGTTGTATATATTTTTGTAATCCTTATAAAAAAATCCTTTAGTTTGATACGCCATTGAATAGGGTTTGAATAAAAAAAAACCTGAATGATCCCACATTTTGGATTTTTTTATTTTTCATTACCCAGTGTCAAGTATCAGTGTCTCAAAATTAAGACGAATCTAGCTAAAATCCATTCAAGTTGTTTAGGCTGTTGAGCGTGCCCAAGAAATATACCTAGATACATACATACACTCGAAAAACATTACCCTCCTTCTGGCGCAGTCAGGTAATAAATATATGGATTTACCCATATCCGTCCCTACCCGTGTAGGCACACGCTGTCCATCCACCTTTTCTTTGACCTTTCTTTATCACTGAAGCTTTGTACCATTGCTCTGCTTTTCCGTAATCAGGGGCAATCTTTATACTACCTCTAAAATACTCGTATATCAGAATCCAATCATCATCATCATCATCCGAGCGTATTCCCGGTTGCATCATCAGCGATAACGCTTCAGAGCCCGGGGTCCGCTACCTAACCTAGGTGATTTGACGAGGTTACTGGTTTTTACACAGAGCGACTGCCGTCTGACCTCTGTAATCCAAAGGGTAGACCAGAACCAATCCTAGGATAGGTTTAAATAAACGCTAGATAGCGTTCAGGACCGGGATCTTTTTTTTCGGATAGTCAAGTTATTCAAGCCTGCAATATCTTAACCAGACTGGAATCAACTTTTCACAAAATATGCTTCCCAGTGAGATTTGAACCCACGACCTCCGGATCACAAGGCAACGCCTTGACCACTGGACCACGGAGGCAGACAGTATATCAGAATCGAATAACATCATATAATATGCGTAAACCTACTGTTTCGTTTATGTTGCCAGTTTAAATCGAAAACCAATTACTGAAAAACTGAACATAAATATAACGAAGCATTGTCCGGACGTGTGTGGCGTACACACACAGCCACGTCACGATATACAACGACAACCAGTAGGCAGACTAGATACGGCAATCCTCAGTACATGACTATTTTCCAGTCTACTAAATTATTTGGGCTAGTTACACGATGATACTTGGATAACAGCTGAATTAGACATCAACTGTTTCTGAGTGCATCTTAGCGTAACGGAATTACTGTTTCTAGATACATTATATTTAAAGTACTTATTATATCTGAATATTGTATCTATAAATTATCTGTCATTTAGGCGCCAACTATCTTATCTGCTTTTCTTTTCCTAAGCTTACTGGAAGAGAATGCTTTAGCATTAAGTCTTACTATTGTAGCTTTTGGCTCAATATAAGTTTAAATAAATATATTCAAAGGCAAAGAATTTTAAATTCTTATATTTTTTATTGACACATTTAAAATCGAAAAATAACGAGTACTCTTTCACAATAAATTAAACACATGGATGGTCGATTCGATATGAATATGCGACAAAATCAAATTAATGTTTGTTGAATTGGTAAACATGTGAAAAATCAATTGTAAATTACCAGTAGGTAAAACTGGCACATTTAAGTCTATCTACATAGTTTTAAATAATTATCTGTGTAGTAGTATAAAGGTAACTTTTTTTAAAACAAAAATAAGAAAATTAACCATGGGCTATACTAGATTACTTTAGTATAATGCTATTATTATTATATAAAATAACAGTAAAAAAACAGTAGCACTGGAGTGCCAACAGGAGTGAAAACTTGAACAATTACGTGAGGTGTCGGTTACGGTAACAGCGTCGCGAGTTCAGTGGTTTTTTCCTCAAAAAATACCCAACACATCTATACCCAATATATCTATATATAGAAATTTTTTACTTCAAAAATCGATTCCCATACAAATTGCCCGAACGGCTACACACTTTTGTATGGAAATGCCGATTTTTCTTTTATTTTTGGGTAGCGCACTCAATTGCATCCTTAGCTACGTTGGGACTGGGGTCGATTTTTCGGGTCCTTTTGAGTTCTTTTTGAGTTTGAAAGTTAGTTAATAGCCCCTCCTGTACACCATACAACAGAAAAGTGCACCACGCACATCTAGGCAGGTACACATTCACGTCCCAACGTTTAATTAACACGAGTGACAGCGGACTGCGAGACACGGCGCGTGCACTGCGAATACAATACTCGTGTAGCTACGGCTTATAAATGCCGCTTGATTTAAACCAGCCGGGTAATGAAGAGATTTGACCAACTTTACGTATACGGATTATAACGATTGCATAAATCTGTATTCAGTTAAAATATATTTTTTGTTTTATTTAACCTGTTCATTAAAATGGGAGAGACTTTTGCCCAGCAGCCTTCATGTCCGTGATATAGCAGACAAACTGCAAGAAGGTCGCCTACGCTGGTATGGTCATGTCTTGTGGAAACCGGCAAATTACGTTAGTAACATTGTGAGTAACAAATGTATATCCATGCCGCGTCCGCCGGGGCCCGGCAGACGTAATAACGTCTGCTGGGCCCCGGCGGGCCCCGGGTCCCGGTTTGGGTCAATAGACCCAAGAAATTCTGGCTTTAAGTTTGACGTCTTGACGTCGTTAGGGATGATACTATGCGTGCCAATGGTCTTACAATGAAGGATGCTCAAGACCGTGCGAAGTGGATAAGGAAAAGCCTGAAAGCGGACCCCGGGCTTCACAGTATAGCAGCTGTGGATGCAACTGGGAACACGCTGAGATTAGAGAGAGAGAGAATGAGAGAAAGACTTTTGCCCAGCAAAGGGACAATGTAGGAAATATACTAAACCAATAAAAAATTAAGTACACGGATTTTAATTTGGTAAATGCATAAACACTACTAATACATTTGACTACAGCTTTTAAAAACTATGGTTTCATAAAGGATGAATGTATATTCCTTAATATGTGTGAATATAAATGAATTTTCCTTTGTCATATATTCAAAATCCTCAGCATTAAGTAAGTAAGAAAGTAACACTTAATTGCACCAAAAACTACAAAATAAATAATATTTAAAAATATGAACAGTGTATACAAAAGGCGGCCTTATCGCCTAGGCAATCTTTTACAGGTTACCTTTGGGTGACAGGAATCTTGCTGCAAAATAAAAGGTGGTGCGATAAAAAGAGTAATGTAAAACAATAATTTAGTTTAGTTAATCAGCATTGTATACAATAATATGTCGGTCAATCCGTACGTTTTACGTTTCTCAAAATGTACAAACATTTATCTTTATCGGTATGTAAATCCATTCTCCGTTTTATATTCAACAAAAGTTGGTGGAAAGGGCCAAAGAACTTAACGAGAAAATTAGAATTTTACATTGTAATGGCTGTTACCGCCAGGATGAGAGGAAAAAGGGGTGAGTGAGAGCCCTCGACTAGTTTGAACTAATTATCCGAGAGGTTCTCGCTGATTCAGGCAATTATAACAAGAAATAATATTGAAAAATTGTGAAAATGCTAAGTAATAGAGGTTAATTTACATTGCGGACATTCAATTCAATGGATATTGATCAAAGCGAGTTAAGTTCTCTCCCTAATCGGACAATCCAGCATTTTTTGAGCATAACGGAATACCTAACTTTGATCGGAAATTTATGAAATTTGGTACGCAAGTGAAATTGCTGAAGGGGGTTGTCAATATTAATACCGAAAAATGTGTAAATTGATACAAGTCATTTTATAGTATTTTACAAAAATATTTTTTGTCTAGTGATATAACTTGTAATTTTATTCCAATATCTCTGAAACCAGATAGATATTTTTACGGTTTTAGTCATAAATAAATATATACGGACAAATTACACAGATTTATAAAGATTCACAATCATAGAGACTTCTTCTATTAATTATCTATGAACATCACTAATCATCTATACCGCTAGCATGGAATAGCATTATACCTACGTCTTGTTTTTTTTTTACATTTGTTTTTAGCCATTTACGTTCCATTGTTGGGCACATCCTCCCCTTTCTGTTTCCCGCTACTTCGACCTGTAACTATTTCTCTCCAATCCTAGTCAAAAGCAGATATGAGTTAAATTGCTATAGATATTTATTAGAAATGGATAGATAGTTATGTTGTAAAATAAAGGTTGATTTTACCCCTTAGCTAGATTGAAATCTTGGAATCAGAAGCACTAATAAAACACAAGATCTTAATAAAAAAGACATTTTTTTTTTGTATTGTTAAGGTTAAACGGGACCGTTTTTATTTTATGGAACTCTAAAAATACTATTACTGAAACTCCACTGTCCGTCCGTCCGTCCGTCTGTCTGTCACCAGACTGTATCTCATGTACCGTGACAGCTTTCAAATCATCATTATCATCCGAGCGTATTCCCGGCTGCATCGTCAGCGGTAACGCTTCAGAGCCCGGGGTCCGCTACCTTACCTAGGCGATTTGACGAGGTTACTGGTTTTTACACAGAGCGATTGCCGTCTGACCTCCGCAACCCAAAGGGTAGACCAGAACCAATCCTAGGATAGGTACAAACGCTAGATGGCGTTCGGGACCAACGGCTTTACGTGCCTTCCGAAGCACGGAATCATCTTTCTTTTCGGATAATCAGGTGATTCAAGCCTGCAATATCCTAAACAGACTGGAAACAACTTTTCAAAAAGTATGCTTCCCAGTGGGATTTGAACCCATGACCTCCGGATCACAAGGCAAACGCCTTGACCACTGGACCACGGAGGAAGTTACACCGTGATAGCTTTAAAAATCACAAAGTATGTATATCTGTTGCCGCTAGAACAACAAATACTAAAAACAAAATAAAATAACATTTAAGCGGGGCTCCCATATAACAAACGTGATTTTTTTGCCGCTTTTTGCTCTTTGGGTATAAGGATTAAGAACAATAAAAATCTGATAAAAGTACATAGTAACTTTTATGATTATCATTGACGGCAGCGGTAACACTTTTACTAAGACCACAGGGTCTCGGATTCAATCTCTATTCTTTAACACGTCAGTCTTTACAGAAAAATATCCAAAACAGCGTTTCGTAAACAAAAACATAATTTACAATTGGCAATGTTTTAATACAAATTAAAACACAGAATCGTATATATTGGCAGTAAATCGAGTTACCGATGAGTAATATACCGAGCTCGATGGCTGCCAGATTACGCTCTATAAATTATTATGAAGCAATCAGTGTATGGCAAAAGTTTCTGATCCATTTTAAACGTGCGAAGCGATTTTGTTCCGATTTAATACGTACGACACGATTACTGAAATAAGGAGGCAGTTGTTTCCTAGCTTTGGAGTCTTGGACTTTGTAGGAGTCTACAAAGGTACTTGAAGTTGTATTTTTCATTAAATTTAACTATAAGGTGACGGCAGAGTAAAAAACGAGTTGTTTCCATCCCTTTTACTCTCTCGGGTCTTTTTTAAAACTAATAGAGAAAGAGAACAACAGTATTCTCTATGCAATGAATATACCATCTACTGCGACCACCAACCAACATAGAACGGGCAGTAGTGTCAGCTTTGCAGCACATTTCAGGTACAGGGTCCAAAGCGGGCACAGCAGCTGCAGCAGCTGACAATCTCAACCGGCGCAAATATGAAGGTATTGGAAATTAACCATATATTTATTTGAGCCGTTTAAGGTTGAAGCTTTTCGACCGGCCAGCCCGCAAATTATATGACGCTCTCAAGGATACTAATTGAAGTTTCCCGTGACCAGAAAGAAGGCTGGCCTATACCTAGGTCAGAAAAAAAACAGTGGAACTCCGAGAGTGCCGACAGAAGTGAAAACTCAAACAAGGTGGTGACGGTGCCCAACGCGCCTGAAGAAGTTTTCACTTCAATAAGCATTGCCATATAACATGGTAATGTTGCCAATCTTCTTGGCACGTTGCCGCAGGGTAAATAACTATTCGGACTTTTAATTTGTTAATATTAGTAGGTAGTGTAGTGAGTGGTGTTTAAGCTTTATTTGCATTAAAAATAAGTTGAAAAACTCACCTCGAAGAAAATACAACGTGGAAGGGGCATACCCGTAATGAATTGAACCACAGTCTATACTAGATCATTATAGTGTAATGAAATTAAAATATCAGCCAAACAACAAAAAAAATTGACATTTCCATACAAAAGTGTGCAGCAGCCCGGGCGATTTGTATGGGAATGTCCAAAATTTTTTTGGTTTTTTTGACTGTTATTTTAATGTCATCATACTTTAATGATCTAGTCTAGCCCGTAGTTCGCTTTATTACGGGTAAGTCCCTTCCACGTTATATATTACCGACGGGGAAGAACTATATCCTTAATCTTACATTTTTGGGAAAGTTTACTTTCTGATGTAGTTAGATGCAAAATTTTATTTTATGTAACCTGGAAAGAGCTCATATATCCTTAAATTTTTACCATGTACGTTACCGTAAATGTATATACGAGTTGTATAAATAATTTTAAATTTGACTTTAAACTAGCCACACACGAGTCGTCGTGTAGACTGAAAACGATCGTGCACAGTGAGCGCGTCCGTAGATTTATTGGTAATATAATTTTGATTGATCGATGCGATTTTACAAGGTGCCGGGCCGCGGTTCAAAATGACGGTTCGAGCTTAACGGCAATCAATCTTTAATGGTTCTGAGAACTACACGCCTTCGACTAACTTTGTACATTAAAAACTTTAACGGTTCAGCTTCCGTGGTGTTTTGTTACGAACGTTTTCTTGTCTATTGCAGGCTCGGCAAAAAAGAAGTAACAAAAAAAAATGTTTGATGATTTTATTAATTAAATGAAATAAACATATTATGAAAATGAGTAAGTCCTTTATTTATATGAATACATGTATTTAAAACCCACCCCTTATCCTCCTTTATGTAAAAGTAGATAATAATCAGAATTCTATTAAATTTAGTAAGATTGATTTATGAGAATAATAAATATCAAACGAATTATTTAGCATTTTTCATTAATAAACGACTGCCCCAAAAAATTTGTATAATGATTTCAGGGTGCTTGCATGCATGTATATTGTATGTATATTAGTTTATTTATACCGCCATAACTTCAAAATGCCTAAATAATTAAAAGTATCGTTAGAATTCTAACATCATCCGACATACTGCAACGCCTCTCTCATAATTCACTTCTCTCTCTACCCAAAGGTTGACTGGAAGAGATTGCTACATAAGCGATAAGTCCGCCTTTGTATCATTTTTGTTTTTTTTTCTCTGTATTGTTGTATGTCCTTTCTTCATGGTGCAATAAAGAGTAATTGTATTGTATTGTATCATCTCAAGTCATCATAATTATGCTATAATTTTTTTAATTGTAATTTTAGATAAGTAGTTTTAATTTTTTTTTTTGACGTCAAAACTTTAATCGTTTAAAAAATAAATACGGAATGGACCAGCTGCTTCTCCTCTTGCTAAGGTTGAAGAAATCGGCTAAGGGAATGGTGTATGGCTGGGAACCTTGTCTTTATAGGCAATGGCGATTTCTAATTCCTATTTTTCACCGATGTGCTAAACGTGGCAGGGTTTTACAGCCCTGGACTTTGTCTGCCCTATTAGAGATAAAGACGTTTGTGTAACTATATATCTTTTTCTCATCTATTCAATCTAAGGTAGTTGGTCTTGCCGCCTCACCTGTCCCGTTGTCTGTGTGTCCGTAATCAAATCTTGCAAGCTAAATTAGACCCACTTCCTTTTATTCGATTGAGCTAAAACTTTATATACTTATGTAAGTTGGGTGACAATGCAATATTATGGTACCAATGATCAGAAATGATGAAGCTGAAAGGTGGCCATGGCATTTTTGTGTTGAAATAACGTAACCCTACCGAGTTTGGTCTCAATCGATTTGTCTTGGGGAGCATTTTTCATTGTTTTAGATAAAAACTTGTTTTTAAAAATATTTATAAATAAATAGGTACTTGTTTACTTATTCTGTTAGTTGAATTTGATCGTTTGTAAGCTTTACGTGATTACAAATGTAACAAGCGTTGGTCGCTAACGCATTAGAAAGAAAGTTTGAAATCCCTAGTTCGGTACATTTCAATTTTTGCAGCTTAATAGTCAGGTGGTAACCAAATTGTCCAACAATTTGGCAACGCAACCCTAAAAATGCAGCTTGGAATTGTATGAAAAGCTGAAGCGCATGGGATGAGTGGTAATTGAATGAAATAACAGTGAGCCGAGCCGTGTGCCAATTAAAATCGCGGCAAGTGCTGGATACTGCATGTGTGTATGTTTGTATACAGATGTAGTTGATGGACTTTGTTGTGTTGTAAATGTCCTGAGTTCGATCCTAGCCTTTCAAGTGTGACTATTTATCCAAAAGCTATTATTAAACAATAGCTATTCGGATCTACTTTAGTCCATAATACCATATGAAAAATAAAAGATGACTTACAAACCCATACAAAAAAGCATACTTTACTAGAAAGCCAAAATCCTGTTTTATTTCTAGATGTCACTACTATCTCGCCCGCTAGCTGTATCGCAAAATAGGAACTAGTACTCACGTACAGAAGTCTTAATCAGCAAAAAAATTCAAAGAAATATCTACTCAATGTGGTTAACGATATGGTTTAATTTAGCTCACGTCAGAACTCAGCACCTTTTCGTTTAAATACCTAGACAAACGATTCGTATTACTGGATTTACCACTCCGAGTGGGTATATGTAATATAGGTATATTTTTGATACCTAAACGGGGATAGACACAAGCCTGGCTATATAAAGGATGCTGGGTTCTTGAGGCTGACGGTATCCACGAAAAATCAGGCTCTTGTTTGTTTGTAGTAAATTAACGCTTATACCACCATCTTTTCGAAACTAAGCGGCACTACTACGAAACTACCTTCTTTCGTTCCATCTAGAACTATTTACTAGAACTATTAGTCGTCCATGATGATACTGAACTTCTATCCGTAAAAATAAAATTTGTTAAATACGAAAAAAAATTGTATCGTTCCTTAGAAAATCCATTTGGCTGAGCACTCAATTGTACAGGAGAATGATGTTTTTTTGTTTTTCTGAATCACCTTGTCTCAAAATACAAGTCTGTACAGTACCTATACTTCGATACATACATACTATCACGTCTTTATCCCTAACGTCACAGACGGAGCATTTTGGGTCCTGCGGCTCTGTCTGCTTAGAGCCGCACTCAAAGGCCACTTTTAGCGTGATGGTGGGCGAGAAGGAGGAAAACGGAATCAAAATAGTGATGGGTTGCTAGCCGCATACCCTTTATACATGATTTTCCTTTTTTACCCACTCCCTGGATCGGCTTCTACGATCTACGTGGAAAGAGAAGCAGCTGGTACATTCCAAGTTTTTTCTTTTCTCCCAGACCAGCATAGAAGACAATCTTCTGTATCAATCCAGATAAATCAGTCACAAACATACAAGCATACAAACGTCCAAACCTACATCGATAGCTTTTTAAAATCGTTATTTGGTCACTGTTTCTAAAAATAGGTCTTCAGTCTTAACTCATTTGATTATGTTGTTGTTAATCATTTAATTATTATATATATTTGTAGTTGTTGTAGGGACATAATACGCTAAGAAAGCGTTTATTATTTCGTTCCACGACGCGTAGCATAGATCGCTCGCTAGTCGTTTGCCAGCTTTGTTCAGAGTCTCGCGTGTGTCCGTAGATAGCTCCCCGTGTCGATCTGTTTGTCTGTGCATATATCGAGAACTGTAACTTGTGTGTACTTGTGAGAAATATACCAGAACTTATTTACCGAGTGTTGAACTTTACCTTCTGAATCACATAGCTTAGGCACCCGTACACTCTCTGAATACATACACATAGCTAGGGAATAGATATCGTAAATTCCGTAATAACTTTGGAGTCAGAACTATAGAGAGATAGCCCATAGTGTCTACATTGTTAATATTATTTTATACTAATCACGGAAGAATGCCTGTACCGTGAAGGCAATACACATATTATGGCATAACCGAAAATTATAAGACATGGCATAGCTGCTTTGAAGCACTTCCGCGTAACGTGTACTTATAGGGTAGGGTCATCTACTGCATCACTGTTAAGTTTTATTTTTTAAAACACATACTTCCTGAAAGAAATGCTTTTAGTTAGTTTTTTTTTTTTAGTAAATTTAATATCTTCTTCCTAATAATTATATCTCTTTTTAAAATAAATATTTGTTGACGTTGTTTTACTTTTAAATAAAAACTGCCTTTACTTCTGCTTCTGTATTTTCTTATAGGTATAATATAAAAAATATACTGAAACTATTTAAAGGCTGAATTCTGTTCATGATACTCTTGATGATACTGATCTGATATATCAAAATATGAAAAATATTTTTTGGCCTCTAATATGAAAAATATTTTTTGGGAGGGGCTCGGCCTCCGGCCTCACTAGCATGATATATTTTTTAATTTTCATAACTATTTTATTGCTTATCTTACAAACTCGGATCAGCTGATCGGTTAACTATTTTGATTCCTTTTTCCACCTTTTCGCCAACACTCTAAAAGTGGCCTTTGGGTCTTGCAGACCCGGGGTCTGTCTGCTTACAGCCACAAGTCCCAAAATGTTCTGTCTGTCCCTTTAGGGATAAAGTCGTGATAATATGTATGTATGTATGTAAAAGCACAATAGGTACCAGTGTGATCACGACTAGACCATGCAGTACCTCCTCTCATGACCTTTGTGCCCCACCAGCTGTACCATGCTTAACGTAGGTTAAGCATGGTACAGCTGGTGGGGCACAAAGGTCATGTGTAGACATTGCCATGGAGGTAGGCGTAAAAGTGGCAAAGTACTGGAAGGATTTTTTTGTTTTTTTTCAAATTATTTTTTTTTTAATTTAAAATACATTTATGGAGATACATTCTAGACAACCCTACTGGCAGCCTATAGCCCGTTGTTACTCGTCTCGTCTCTGGAGGCCCGAGTCCGCAAGTTGCAAGCTGACTCGGCGTTTACATAACTTCAATTTTCCAGCGTAATTAAAATTTCTACTACGCCGAAATTGTGTTAGGAGATTTAGCACTTCATCAGAGCTTATGCTAGAGTAGACTTTAATGTTTTAATAATCTTTGATTTAAATTAAGTAATAATATGATAAATGGTGAAAAAATACCACGTGATGTCACGTACTTTGGTACTTTATCTTGAATGCCTAAAGACCTTATAAAAATAATCTACGATTTACTTAGTTGTTTTTCATCATTATCATCCCAGCGTATTCCCAGTTGTATTCTCAGCGGTAATGTTTCAGGGCCCGGGGTCCGCTACCTTGCCTAGGTGAAGAACTTGTCCAAAAAACGACGAAGAACGAGAATAGTCAGATATGGTCACTCTTGAAAGCTGAACACCCATTGCAGTTCCTCAATCTGCCAGAGACCTTGACAGCAGTAATCGAAATATCTGGCTCAAAATTACATTTATGTTGGTAATTCCCGTAACATTAATAATATTCTAAATATTAAAACTCAAAAATAATATAAGTACTATGAGATATGTTTTCAATCAACAACTTGCTATGCATGGTACTAGAATCTTGCAGTTGTTGCCTACTCTATTTACTCTGTAAGGAATAAATACGTGAAGCATCACTACGCATCACGTCTCTATGTATTTGCTAAGTATTTCAGAACTCTACTGTGACTATGACAAGTACTTAGTGTGCGAAAAATATTTTTGATGCGGGTAATCATGTTCATGCATAAGTACGCTCCAAGATTACCTACCTACAATGCCCTTATCAAGAAAAGGATCTATAGTCTTCCCGTTCCTTCTGTCAACACATCCTTTGCACAACGTTTCAGTAAATTCCTGTTTCCTTATGTGTATAAAAGGGCTGTCAAAGCCTGTGACCTAAAATTGTGCTCAGTTTTCGAAGCTAAAAAACGAATATTCAATTTGTTAAAATCTTGGTCTTATGAAGATGCAGAAAATGTAATGTTAGTTATGTGATATAGTGCTGGTATTTCTGCTGTTCAGCTTAAATTGAAAGACACACTTGTTTTTTTTTTAGTAGATTTAACTATTGTAATGCCGCATTAGCGTGTAATAGTTGTGTATTTTAATATGAACTAATTGTTTGATTTTGATACCCACGATACAGGCCTAGCCTAGTATGGGATGGCAGTGTTCACTTTTGCATGTTACCTTTTATGATCAATAAAGATTTATTATTATTATTATTTATTATTTTTACTATAAAACAATCAGTAATTATTTAAAAAATATTTATAAAAACAGTGAACTAAAAAGTTTAAAGTGCTTCTCAAGACGAAACAATTGAGCCAAAACTCGGCGGGGTTATGTTGTTTTATCACATAATATTGCATTGTGATCCAACTTACATTAGTATGTCGAATTAATGGGAAATGGGTCTAATTTAGCTTGCAAGATTTGATTACGGACACAGACAACGGGACAGGTGAAACAAAATAAAAGCTTGTAATAATAAGTATATGACGAAACAACTAATAGAAACAATAGAAACAAAACAACACGTAAATATATTTCAATATACAGGTACAGGTAGCTAACAAACCCACAATAGTCGCATCCCAAACAACTTCTAACTAGTACGAAAACAAGGAAGAACTGTATAAACCAGGTAAAAGTGCCATAGACAAGAGCGAGTAGTTTTCACTAGCAATTCTCTGACTTTCCTAACAAACTATACGTCATTATTGAGTAGGTAACTGTGTATACAATGTAGTTGTTTCAAGAATTGGGTACTTGACTGTGTTTGATTTTGTACAATATTTTTATGAAACAAAAATAAGCATTAAAAAGAAATCTTTTTTTCTGAAAACAGCAAGAAAATTGGTTATTAAACTACTGGACCGAATCAGGTAAAATTTGGTAGGATGGTGTAATCCTATGACCCAAACACACATGTGCAAAGTAAATAAATATTTTTAAATAAGGGTTCATTTTTGGGGGACAAATTAGGAAATTGAAAAAAAAAATTGCAAACCTTACTGTGTCATATATCAAATGAAAGGGCTCGTTATGAGGATCTCAAATATATTTTTGTTATAATTCTAAAATAAATAGTTTTGAATTTATTCATGAAATAAGACGAAAATTGACCCCCCCCCCCCCCCTATCTGCGAAAGTACTGAGCCTAAAATTTTGAAAAAAATACAAAATATAGTTCATTGTTTGTAGATTACAGGAAAACTATAATAATTCAATCAATTGTAAGGAACCCTCTCTACGCGAGTTTAACTCTCACTTGGCCGGATTTATTTTATTTTCTTACAATAAGAATTACAATATATAATATATAAACTCTATAAAATGTAACATAAACCAGATTTGCATAAACATCAGACACCGTTATCGGTCGCTTCAATTTATCTATTTAATTATTAAAACGAAGTATTTAGCTTATTAGTATGAAGAAAAGTAGGAGCGAGGTGGGGATATCACACTATATCTTTCTAACGCGCGAAACCTTATGGTAGTGACGTCATATTTCTAAATGTGCAACATTTTTTTGTTATCTCACAGTTTCCCTTTCCAACAGATAGGCTTATAATCTAATAACAATAATATTAAAAAATCTTTTTGTTTTCGGTTCCAGATTATGTTACTGTAGGTAAATAATAAAAATAAATTAGTAAAAGACCGAATTGTAATGAAGGTACTACTTTACAGCGAAGTAAAACAGCTGGTAGATGAGAGAGACAAATGGAAGAGAATTCATACTCCACCGACAAGAGCATAGCTCTTAAATATAGATAGATAGCTTCCGAACGAGTGCTTATCCAATTTACTTGAACTGACCAGTCCCTACTGGTGACACCCGTTCACTAGTTGACGCGTGGACGCGTTGACGCACGACTCCACGAGTATAGGTGACATAAGTGAAACCAAGCTTGGGCGGACAGCTAGTCATAACTATAACAGAAGTTAAAGTCAAGCTTATACGTGCCTTTGTCGGTTCTCTGAGACACTGCCTCCCGAGGGATACTAGACCTGCTCGCTAGAATAATATAAATTTCAGCTTTCATTTCAAGCACGGTTCTAGAGCTTGGTAAATTTTCTTTACAGAACTTACTACTTACATTTTCTGAGACAAACATGATAGTGAAATATTACTGTAGCCAACAGATAGATCCTTTATACAAGTATAAATTGTAAAGATATAAAGATGGCACCACTGGATATATTTAAAATTAGGTTATCCAAATCCTCTCTGGTTGCGTTGCATCAGACTTGGACCGAATTAAATACTTATCGATAATATGTTATTTAATATGTTTGTATGTTAGATATATATATGAAGCGTCTCAAATTGACTGTCCGCTGGTAATAGGCTGCATGACGTCATAGTAAATTCAATATGGCGCCCTTTATAGGTCATAAAGTAATGAACCAAAAATGTAATAAATCTAGTCATACCGTGTAGGTAAGGTATCAAATAGGCTTAAAGCTTTTCTCCCTGGTATGCCTGTATTAACTGGACAAACATACTTTTCAGCAAGAATCTTCCCGTACTCGAGTTGAACTTTTTAAAACTATATCTTGTGCCTTTTTACCCTTTACCAGTAATAAAGGTACATGACAAACACTAGAAGCTAACTTAGTGCAGAATATTTCGCCATTCTTCCAATCTCGGCATCCGTTTGCTAAACATTAATAATTCAGGACCGAAGCGTCCACGACAAATAGAGCTTCTGCATATTCATAGTTGAATACATTTTTTGCTCCTATCTCAGCAATGACAATATAGGCAATTGACTGCGCCTACAAAGCTTGCCAGTCAAAGCTATTCAATCGAGTTCCATAAAAAAGATCACTACATTTAAACGAGCTATTTACTAGTGGTTTTGTGAGAACACTAGACTTAGCGGGCTTTTATGCCTATGCAATAATCGACACTTTCCCATTTCTCCTGAATTAGCAAAGCCATTTTAGTTAAATCCGTCCATATATATTATACCACAACAGCAAACTTCCCCCTTTGCCCCCTCCACTCCCTTTTTTAGAATTCTTTTTTAACATCTTGTGATAAATGAAGTCCTTAGTGTGCCTCTCAAATTTGATTGAAATCCGTCAATAACTAACGCTATGGGAATGTTTTTCCTTTTCCCCCTATCAAAAATCATGATCGAATAAAAATTTGAATAAATCAAGGAAAAAAATCAAGACGCCATTTTGGATTCCAAAATAAATGTCTAGTTTGGATTCCGCGACGTAAAAACTGATACCGAATTTCAGCCAAATCGCATGCAGTTGACTACCGTCGGCCATCTTGGATTTCCAAAAATAGATAAAATAACAGAGCGTTTTTTGGCTTTGCCCTCGCCGTTGGGCTCGCCCTAAATCCTAAATCTAATGGCATGATATTTTATTCCTAAAGTATACCTCAAAAATGTACAGGCTGTAAGATAATGATTAACCAGTGAATAATAATTATACAAATTACACCGAAACAACATTCAATGTTTTTATACAATATACACTACGGTATTTTTTCATAATAGTATAATAGGAAATGTAAAATTATCTCCTTAATCTAAGCATAATGTTAATGTTCGTTCATGTGTTCTCTATTAGTAAATAAGATCTGTGTGTTCTTGCAGCTAATTACAAGTCTTGTGCCAACTTTTTCTCGTCTCCCTTTGATTGGCTATCGGAATATGAATTGGAGATTTAATTATGGCGTTTCATTTCAATGGTCTATATTGTTACATTCTTTATGACTAACTTTTTAAATTCGTCCGTTCAATAGGTGGTTTTGCCTTTCAAAAGGGTTAGCTCTAGCCGCCATCTTAAATTTAAAGAGCCAAAATTTACAACGCTAGATTGTATGAAAAAATCTTATAAGAGAAGAATGAAGAAGTTATTTTTTCTAGCATTTTTATTCTGTAACTAATACGTAAAAAGTTACAAGCAACGAAATAATTCAACTTTATTTGACTTAAATAAGCCGAGGACAATGGCCTAGAGAAAAGTATGGTATGGTTCTCCCATGCTGGTCTGGGAGAAAAGAAAAAACATAGAATGTACCAGCTGCTTCTCTTCCCGCGCAAATCGTAAAAGCCGATCGAGGGAATGGGCAAGAATCTGAATCATATCAATAGGCGATGCGGTTAGCAACCCATCACTATTATGATTTCTTTTTCCCACCTTCATGCCCACCATCACGCTAAAAGTGGCCTGGGCCTTGCCTCCCTAGGCTCTGTCTGCCCCGTTAGGGATAAAGACGTGATAGTGTATAGTGTATATGGTATAGCTGTGCCTTAGCCTATTAGAGGCGCTGCCGGGCCCCTATATTGCTGAATTGCATTACGAGTAAAAAACACCAATGTCTTCATCAAAATAAAAATTATTGAAACAACCGACTTTGTTTTCTTTGCGGAGTAAGTTATATCTACAAAGTTCTTCATCATGTCTTCACCAAATTTGTTAGGGACCAATTTCGTAGTAAAGGCTTTCAGATAAAAAAATAAAAAAAATCGTCAAAATTGGTTCACAATGGTGATATCGCGTAACATACATACAAAAAAATATATGGGTCGAATTAATAACCTCCTCCGTTTTTAAAAAACGTCGGTTAAAAAGGCTAATATTTGTACTGGGTTTGGGTAAATAATGGCTATTATTTCCTTTGTAATATAATCAAATAATCTCATACTGAATAAGTAGACTTGAAAAAGAATATTAGTTACTAGTTGACCCGGCGAACTTCGTACCACCCGATTATCTCACCATATCCTAGTCACCACCAATACCTACTTTAAAACCAAAATTGGGTATTATGGTGGGTCAAAAATAAATTATTGGTACTGTTAATAGAATAAAACGTACAAAATAATGCCACTTGTCATTGGTCACATCCTTTTTGAACGTGATTTTAGATTTATTAATGCAGAAAAAACGGATATTAAGAGCGCTATTTGACTCCAAGGAACTATGACGTCATAAATCGATATTTCATACAAATCCCATGGAAAATGTTTGTTTTTGACGTTTAGAAAAAAGTATCTGATTTGACTTGATGCAAAATAGCGTATTATATGGATATTCTACAGGGTTACTTTTAAAACACCAGCAAAATTTTTGTAGCAAGTTCAGTCCGTGATATATAACCACTTTCCATAAAAACAATAATTATCGAAAAAAACGAAAAAAACATTTCGCCTTCCCATACAAATCGACGCTCAACCAAATGGATTTTGTATGGGAGATTTCCGATGGTTGTTTTTATGGAAAGTAGTTCATAGTTATGCACTGAACTTGCTTCAAAAATGTTTCTGGTGGTTCAAAAGTAACCCTGTAGATAACAACTGTGAAATGTGGAAAATATCGATATTCCATAAAGTTTATTTACTTTTCTCTTTCGGTTAGGCACTCAAACGAGGTAGTCTCGTAAAATAGCCTTTTGGGATTATTCTAGGCGGAAAGTTGGGCAAAGTTTGATAGAAAGTTAGCTTCAGCCGCTGTTGCTTACACAAAACTCGTATTTTACCTGAGGAAATCGCGGCTGCAATATTATTTGCTGAGCAGAAAAGTGTTGATTATATGCTTACAGATGCATAAGATTCATTGTATATTTTTGGCTTTCTGAAACACCGGTTTATAATAATCATATGGTTTCAAATGCATGATGTATGTATGTTTTCTTTTTTCCCAGCCTCATCATCTTCCGTGTGTATTCCCGGTTGCATCCTCAGCGGTAACGCTTTAGAGCCCGGGGTCCGCTACCTAACCTAGGTGATTGGACGATATTACTTGTTTTTATACATAGCGACTGCCGTCTAACCTCCACAACCCAAAGGGTAGACCAGAATTCTAGGATAGGTTTAAACAAACATGGCGTTCTGGAACCACAGCTTTTCGTGCCTTCCGAAACACCAAACCATCTTTCTTTTCGAATAATCAGGTGACTTAATCCTGCAATATCCTAACCAGACTAGAAACAACTTTTCACAAAGTATGCTTCCCAGTAGGATTTGAACCCATGACCTCCGGATCATCGAGGAAAATGTATTGTTTTTTTCCCAACCTACTCGTATATGTATCTTCCAATGAAGGGAGTATTTCCCCATGATCAACATGCTGAACAGGAGCTCTCTGTTTCAAATGTAACTATTCACAAGCGACAAATGTTGGCGTTTGTTGTTAGAGGCAAACAGCTCTAAATGCAAATAAATAGCTTTGAATAATGTAGCTCGAACGTATAGCGTAAATAAATAGCTCTGAATAATCCAGTTTGAAGTTGGTCTGCTATAACTCGGGCTTGTTGTGTTCCATCGAAAATAATATAATGCTGTTAATTCTGACCGTGGAACGTTCCAAAAACCACAGCCAGTACCATTTGTAACTCTCGCAAGAGGATATACAGAATTACAGAATATGATTTAGGTCATACATATATGGTGAAATTCTACTAATATCTGCTTGTGAATGGGTTGATACTTGTACTTGGATGTTTGAATGTATTTAGTTATAATAATATTTTTTTTTTCAAATACTAAAAACCAGTTTCGAAATGAACAAGATGTTTACAGGTAACCAATTTATATAACATCTAACAATTTTGTTTCAGTATATTTATACTGAAACTATTTTAAGGGGGAATTCAGTCCATGATACTGAACAACTTTCCTCAAGGAACAGATTATATCGAATTATAAAAATTATTTTAGCTTTCTACACAAACTCGAATCAGCTGATAGGTCAACTTGTATGGAAGGCCAAAAATTATTTTACCCCGGGACATACCCGTAATAAATTGAACCACGGGCTATACTAGATCACTAAAGTATAATACCACATCGCCAGGGCGGCCGCGCACTTTTGTATGGAAATTCCAAAATATTTTTTTGTTCTTTGGCTGTTATTTTAATTTCATTATACTATAATGATCTAGTATAGGCCATGGTTAGATTTAATACGGCTATAACCCTTCTACGTTGTATACTAAAAATCAGTTTCAAAATGAACAAGATTTACATGTTACCATCGAAACAATTTATATATAAGTAGTCTCAGTTTAAAAAAAAATTGCCCTAACATTCTTTTCATTCAAAGAGCAACGAGTGCGCGCTTAGCACTCGCTATACTCTCGGCGCACCGTGTAAATCAATGTTTTCATTTGAGTAAAATTGGGCAAGAAAAAAAAATTACGTATTTGTTTCCTCTCCTGTGGGTGTCATCGATTAAAGAGGTACAGATAACAAAGTACGGCCAGCATTATCTTTGCAAAGACTCTACTCTTAACTGCGATCACCAACCCGTCTGTCCAGCGTTGTGATTAAGGAACATTCCTCCCTTTTAGGAGAAGCCTTATGTAAAGCAGTGCACACATAGGCTGTTAAGAAAAAAATACCATGTAGTGTACTTTATATCAAATTGCAATTAAAGTTTAACCATTTAAATTCGTTCAAAACAATGGTAATAGCTATGAGCATCTAGCAGCGTCAGTTATTGAAACAACTAATAGGCAAACTTATGGTCCATAAGTTGTGGAATTCGGTACTTGACTCAGTTATTTTTATTATTCATATTAAAAATTTAAATTGGACTGGGCGGGGCATGTAGTATATGTGTTTAGTCTAATGGACAAATGGTTACCAATTGGATCCCAAACGGCAAGCGTCATCCACTGTAGCTGCCCTCAAACACGTTGGAGTGATGACCTTAAGGTACACATGAGGTCCAGTGCTGCCCTCATTTGAAAAAAAATATTGGAAAGGAAACGGAGATATCATTTAAAATTTCGTATTAGTGAACCCTAGATAACCCTTCAAACTATTTTATGAACTTTACTAATACGAAATTTTAAATGATATCTCCATTTCCTTTCAAATATTTTTTTCCTAATGGGGGTAGCACTGGATCCATGTATCACCTTAATAACAAAAAGTTTTTTTAATCTGTTAAAAATAAGAAAGATATCTAGTGAAAAGGGAAACTGTCAAGTAACAGAAAAATAATGCACTGCAATGACGTCGTCGCCATGAGGTTTCGCGCGTACGAAAATGATAGCGAGATGTCTCCACCACGCTCCCACTTTTTTCATACTAATATTTGAAATGCCAATTACTGCCTCATTTAATAACCAATTTTAGTATAGCTTTCAGAATAAGATTTATTTGTAGTGTTCATTGTTTTTTAAAAAATATTGTACAAAATTAATCAAAGTAAAGCACCCTATTGTGGATATATCCAAGTCCATGTCAAGTCACCACTGAACAAGTGAAGCTGATCGCTGCATTATTTATGCAGCGCCTTTATTCTGATCATACATAACGCTACATAGATAAATCTACTGATCAGAATAAAGGCGCTACATTGTATATAAATCTACTGATCAGAATAAAGGCGCTCCATAGCCTTTAGGCTAGCCCTTGGGCGCTAGAACTACAAGACCCGTAAGTTAGTTTATTTATTTGTGCTTGGGCACACTTGAAACGTTGGTGTCCATTCACACAACACATCTGTCAGCATCGAAAATACAACAAAATAAACAAGACGCGTAATATGATTTCTTAATGTTTTTCATCACACGTGTCTTCGAAATATTATAATACCTCAATTTATTAAACTCCTTACTGTGTAATCCAATTTCCAACATCATAGATCACAAATAATGACTAACTTGGTTTTTCATGTGGATTGTGATCTCAAAACTTTTTACAGTGGAAAAGACTGCTAAGAATTTGGCTGGCATTCCTTAAGGCCATACCTGAATTTTCCTAGGTCCAGGCTGCCCCATTTAAAATAAATCATTTTAAAGAAAACAAAGACATCATTTAAAATTTTGCTACTACCAAGTCCTAGATAACCCTTCAAACTATTTTGTGAACTACTGTTTACAGTTTATAATGAGAACGTTAAGCTTTACTACGCACATTCGCCAAAAGTGGCCGTTTTTCGCAAATGTGCGTAGTAAAGCTTAACGTTCTCACTTTAAACTGTAAACAGTAGTTCATAAAATTAATCCGCAGCTAATCTCAATGTGCAATCATTTTAAATTTTATTAATTACTGTGTTACTAACATAATATGGATGTATCTGTCTGAAATAAAAATTTATTATTATTATTATAAAATACTTTGAAAGGTTATCTAGGATTTGGTAGTAGCAAAATTTTAAATAATGTCTCCGTTTTCTTTAAAATGATTTATTTTAAATGGGGGCAGCACTGGACCCCGGAAAATTCAGGTACGGCCTTAACAAGTATTTTTTTAGGAGATTTATACACATAGACATGAAGCGAATATCTGTCTGTATGTATGCGATTAACTCTGTAACTATTGAGTCGATTTTAATGCGATTTTCATATACATGTAAAGCATTTCTCCGTTAGCGTTAGTATGTACAATACGTGCGAAGTAGAGGCCTCTAGTATTAACACATTGCTGGAAACTCAGCCAAACACCATAGAGAGAACAATTGATCTACGTCAATAGACGTAGTGTGTCCAACAAACAATGTGTTAACATAAAATATGTAGATGCGTACATATAAACAAACGCTTTTTATTTATATGTTAACTCGTTCAACCAACCATTTTACTCATGTTACCTCTTTATACATTGTCTGACTTGATGCTGTCAACAGCCTGTATGACAAGGGTAGACTGAGAAAATCACCCCAACTCGCAGACGACTGTCAAAACAATATAGGTACGAATAATTTCAAACTGTGTGTGTTAATAATTGATTCAACATCCCGAGTTAGCTTACGCTTTGCCCCTTGTATTGTAACGTAATATTCTTCATCATAAGGCTTTATTAGGCTTGAAAATCAAACATTGTAACTAAACGAAAAACTTTTCCCGATTGGTTTAACTATGTAATATTTTATTTATTTATTTAACTTTATTTACCAAAACAAACGGTACAAAAGGCGGTCTTGATGCTAATAGCATTCTCTACCAGTCAACCTTCAGGATAAATAGAAAAAATGTCTCGTGGTAGGCGTACAAATAAATACTAAATTATTTTACATTACATTTTAATACTTACTATAACTGTAGTATATTTCAAAAAATATGTATTTCAAAATTTCTTCAGAAACTAGATATAGGCACATTTCATGGCGGCGCGCGCACATTATTGAACTAGCGAGCGAAATTCTCTGAGTCTACTTGATTAATCTGGCGTTTGTATGTATATATGTTCGACGATAACTCTAGTGTCTTTGATTGGAGCTTCATAAAATTTGGCAGATATGCAGATATGACCAATAAACATCAGCTAAATCGGACAAGGGGTTGCCGAGATATGGACTTCGCGAGTTCACAGTTCGGGGTTAACTACTAGTTTTTTTTAATTTTTTTTACTTACACAGGCATAAAAAAGTTATTCTTAAAAATAAACCTGTAAAAAAAGTACAATTCACAAACGTTTTTATGGATTGATTCCCAGTCAAATATTCTAAGAAACGGTACACCAGATATTGTTTACCATTGTCATAAACCGAAAATCATTTCTATAAAAGCTCTTAGTTAAACCGGGAATCGAATTCCATTTGTAGTAACTTGTGTTAGGGCATTCGTTAGATTAAGCCTCGACCGGCTCGCACCGATAGGAGTCCCCTGAGGCCCCCGGGAAACGCTGCTCTTAGCGACAACTCTCAATTCAAAGGAGATTTGCCGTTTGGGAAATGTTTGTGAAGTTAGTTTCTAACCCTAAGGTATTTTTAAAACTAACAAATGCTTGCTGAACCTGCCTATTTATAATAGTTTTTATTTTGTTCTTTCAATGTCAAATATTGAAAATAATGTTATGGAAAACATATTTTAACTAAAATAGTTCTTATAATACAACTTTAGTAGGTATGTTAATTTTTATTGAAATTATATTATTTACATTGTTTTATTTAGGTAATAAAATTAAAAAGTATTTCCCTATACTTAAAAAAGTATTTTAAAATGTATTTTTAAAAGTATTTCCATGTAGAAGTATATAATTTTTATCAAAAATGTTAAATCAAATGTTTTATCGGCTACTCATAATTTTCAATACCTACATAATATTGATCGGTGCCATAAGCTAATATATCCATGCCATAATTAACTTATAAAAAGGGAAGGTACCCGATTTGAAACAATACATCTGAGAAAATTCCTAAGTAGCGCCTGTGACAGACAAACTTATTAAACACGCCGATAATAATACGATAAATATGAAACTAAGTACCTACCTATGTATTATAGTTAAAGCAAACATAATAAAGAGAATAAAAGGACAAAGCTGTTTCTCCCTGTATTTCAAAGTGAATTGTTTGACTTCATAACATAATATAAATTCTGTTTTACTTGTATAACTAAAGCAGATAGCCTTAGTTTATGGCATTGCCTCTATGGGCGAGAAAATCGCGACGAACACACTCTCCTACTGCCGGGTAAACTCCACAAAACGGCCATATATCCGGCAGCGACTCGCAATAAATCGCCGCGAGCCGGTGGCGTGTCGCCGCGAGACGCCGCGCGCTCGCAGCGAGTCTGTGGCGAGCGAGACTAGGACGTTTTGCGAGAAATGATAAGGCGAAGAAAGAAACGCGGAGCAACGCGACGGGCTCGCGGCGTATCGCAGCGAGTTCACGGCGAGACCTTGACGTTTTTCTCGTCGTATCGCCGCGATGACATCGCCGTGTAGAGATTGGTTCCTAGAGCCAGTATTAAATTAGGTGACATGACGGAAATATCTTCGCAATTTTCTCCCCCGTGGAGTTAACGCCTATGACATAGACCTTACATCTAGACGAAATTGGACGCGAAATGATTGAATGCAGTTGTGCCAGTAAGAGGGAGTAGTTTAAAATATCTGGCTCCTTTTGTTTAAGATAGAACATTGTTATTACTTTGTCGAGCTCCTTTTACTTAAGTAAATTGAGCAACAGTTTGGCAGTGCGAAGATTTCATAAAGTTACAAATGAGTGACAAGTACTTAGTTACTTTAGTAAACAGTCAACGAAACGGGAAGAAAGATCTAATCTAAAAAGTCGGGTCTAATTCAACAAGTCGCGTGCGTTTTACGGAATGCTTGACATAATTGTTTGACCTGTTTAAGGGTAACAGGGGTAATGATTAATATACAAAAGTATAAAGGATGTTTTGAAACCTACCAGAAAAAATCGAAAAGTTGGAGATCACCTCATCTTGATGTGGAAGGAGTGCGGCCAGCAAAAACGGTTAGGATAAGGGACGTGATTTTTTTTCCAAAATATAGGAGTTTGTGAGCACAGTTAACTATTTTTTCCAAATTCAAGATGCTTATACCCACTGGTGGGCATAAGCCTCTTTTTGTCTGCGCCATCTTGCTACGAGTATAACGATACTACATTTTATAATAAATACATAAATAGATAAATACCCAAGACCCAGGACGATTTGAAAACGGCCATTTTTCAACTTGCCCTGGCTGGGGATAGAACCCAAAACCTCCGGATTGGCGGACTAGCGTGTTGACCATTACACCACGGTATAACATAAATTTATTTATTTACTATAACATTAATTTATTTCATGATCATCCAATATTCATGTCCATGCACACAGCTAAATCAAACACCGGGAAGTGAGTCCCATAAAGTTTGCAAGATTAAAGTTAAACCAACAATCATTGCAAGTTGAATAAAAACCCATTAAAAATAATAAATAGACTTAATCATTTTCTATAATACATAACTTTTGCTATTCACCAAATTTTTAGTTAAAGTCTGAATCAACCTAGGCAGCCACGTTTCAAAGTTAGTAGTCACTTTCATAATGAGTTCAAGCAAGTTCAACTGAAGATTACAGAGCTCAAGTCCTTAAAATGAAGGTTCTGAACACCCACCTAATGCTTTTGTGAAGCTTTGAGCAATTTATATGAGAATCCTTTGCTATTAACAGAGCATTTACTTATGAAAACTGTACTGATCCGCAATAGACAATTGGTAAACAACTGGCAGAATAACGCCATCTTCCAATCTACCCATTTGATTAAGCGTCGAAAGATATTTATCAACGTATCGTGATGCAGGTATTAAAAATAAATGTGTAAAAGTGCGGCTCGGGACGTCTTCGCGAGTCACATTTGCCCTGTGGAAGGCATCCGGATGAGGTCAAAACATGTCGACGAGTACCTGACTTTTTACGTAAGGTACCCGTTTATCGCATATTTACTGTATTTCACGTTAGTTTTAACTATATTAAAACCTCAAAACATATATATATCATACAACGTGGCAATGCTGCCAGCCTTTTGGACACGCTGCCGAGGGGTAGGTAATATCTTAGTGGGATTACATAATTTGTAATTTTTTAGTTTTAGTTTTTAGAGGTATAAACATATATGTTATCTATATATATATATATATATATATAGATAACATATATGTATATATATATATATATATATGTACATTCGAAATGAGAAGCTCCTTTTTTTTGAAGTCGCTTAAAAAAACTAAATAATTTATTACGAAGATGTATAAGTACTTCCATATCACGGACTGAGCATATGCCTTTCTAGGGTTTTAATTTTCGTTTCTGAAATAACACTTACTTGCAAATTGAAGCTCTTTTTTAACCGACTTCGAAAAAGGTTCTCAATTTTTATGTTTATTTTTTATGTATGTTCTCCGATTACTTGAAGACGCCTGGACCGATTTGGAAAATTCTTTTTTTTTTTTAAAAGGTTTACTTTTCAGGTCCCATAGAATTTTTGTCAAAATCGGTTGTCTTGTTTGATGTTGAAGTTGACTTTTAGTTTTGAAAAATTATCATTAAACAATTTTCCTTGCGCTTGGAGTACGTAGCCTATAAATAAGCTTTCCATAAGAAACTAAACGAAAAGGATTGCTTCATTTAGAATAAATTATGTCTTCGAAAACGAAAGTACTTTCGCCGGACTACCGAGTTCATCTAAAAACAAAGCAAACAAGTATGTAGGTATATTCCCAGATCATCCATCAGACCATACCTAAGATACGAGTGTTCTGAGGAGCTAGAACTACGAGGCAAAATGAGTCATCTAAATTCTGCGAAGGGGCCCGAGGTGTCAACCTCCATACCTCCAATTTGAGAGCTCTTCTAAATTACAAAGGTCTCCTCATAAATTGTTCCAATATTCCACGACGAGAACGGCATGTTAAGCTAAATAGGCTGCGCATTACACCGTCGCGTAATTCAGTTTGAAGATGAAATTAAAGTACCTAACTCCTTTGATGTTAATGGGTATTTACTTTACAACCATTTCTATAAGGAATGTGTTAGCAGGTGTATAGCATCTGGGTGCAATTTCAACGTGAATTCGTGTACCTCTTACATATTTGGCAAGACGTGTGATGTCGTTGGTACCGGTTGTTATCGTTAGAAAACAAAAAATCTGACTGTTCTTTTGATCAAAGCTCATAGTTGAAATGGTTTGGTAGAAGTGGTTTCTTACCGAAAAAGAATTATCTATTGCTATAGTCTAATGGTGTCTGCGTCGTAAGTTAATCAAGGTCAAAAGTCACAAAAATCTTTCGCAATCTTGGTTTCAATAGCTCCAATTTATCTACAATCTATTTACATCAAAAAGCTATAAAGCGTAAATTTTGCGAGAAATTCTGGAAATTTTTTCGCGCGCTCGATCTTTTTTGAAATACGAGGTATATAGGTTCCTAGTTTTTAATATATCGTTCCCTCTTATTTCAAAGTTATTCTCTATATACTCTTATTCCTTTTTTGCTGAAATTACTGTAGGTAATAAGGTAGATAAAGGTACTTTAAAAACTAGTCGAATATGGTAATTGACAATACGGTATTGTAATTTTACTCGTATATTTCACAAAAACCACGTATTATTAATAAGATGGCAATAAATTATGGTTTATTTTAAATGTTGTTCAACAACCTACTATATTACATATAGGTGTGACAGACGCTGCTTTAGTCACGTAACGTCGAAGATGCGTCAGCGTGGATCGATGCCAAATTCCGAGGCGTGCGTATTTTTCATTAGCGGTGAATTCCAGGAGAGAGAAAGAGAATTAGATATATGAGGCTCAGGTAAAATAGGCCCGAATTGTGCGGAGTTATACTAAGTATATTATTTTAATACCTTGAATTCGTTCAGGAATAAATGTTGCGTTGGATTAGTAGTATTTAATTTGAAGTCTCAAAAAAAGTGTTACAAAAATTTTAGATAACTCGAGTAATATAGGGAATTCGAGGAAACTTGGTACCGTAAATGAGTAGAGATGTGTACTTATGTGAAAAGCGTTGGTTTATTTGTTTGCCCGTCCCTTACATCAAAACTAATCAAAAGATCACATCTTTTTTGCAGATTCCTGAGACACTGGGATTGGGACTGGGACTTACCTATTGTATCCCAGATTAAAAATAAGGTTTCTGACAAGCTAGTTCTGAGTATATTTACGTCTAACAAAATAAGCTGAAATATCAGCTGACCCGAGTTTGTATGAAAAGCCAAAAAATATTTTTTATATATCGATAAGTTCCTTGGGGATAGGATCCCCCCGTCGGCAGAAATAAATCCTATAAGATTGAAGCTTAAGTCAGAGTATGAATTGCAGTTTGGGGGGGGGGGGGGGGAAATCTCGCCCGGGGCGCTGATAGAGCTAAAACCGGCACTGAATCTCCTGATACCATCATCATCAGGTCTTTTTTAGTTTCCACTGCAGGAGCGCGACCCTCTCTGTACTACCAGAGCCGTACTTCGCCAGAGTAGCCAGAGGATTTAGCCTACACTCTCCACACTGGCCAGACGTGTTGGAGAGGTCTCACTGATGTTTATAAGCTTTGTTTAGCTTGTATTACCTAAGTCGCCTTCTACGACATCCATAGGAAGACTTGGAGTGGTCCTATTCTTCTCTGCCAGGAACCACACGGCATCCTCTCCTCATATATCTTGGCAAATCTCCTGATATATCGAAGCGTAAACACTGACAAAACTATGTCCTTTTATTGCTATACTTCGCCACGTTCTAAACAAGCCCAGTTTATCTCTATATCTAACAACACGACGAGATTCACGCCATGTTCTGTGCCAAATCGTCACCGCAGACAACACAACACAAATCACAATAATTCCGTCCAGACGGACAATGCTGGGAATTATCTATACAGATCGCGGTCGCTACAACATACATACGTCTACGTTGACAGGGTCACGTATCTGTTCTCTTGGGTACGAGCAGCAAGTCAACGATATTTCCGAACGGATCAATTTAAGGTATACCGTGTGATTTCTAGCCAAGAATAGGACCACCCGATTTCTTCCTGTGGATGTCGTACGTAAGAGGCGACTAAAGGGCAAAGCACTTACATCTTGTACAACAACTGCATTCCCAAGGAGGTATATCCTGTACCGTCGGGCGGTGGTTGGTTGTAAAACTTTTTGCATGAATGCATTTCCAAGGACACCAACCCGGTGTCAGGCAGGCAGCCGGCCGTAAAATTTTCAGCCAAATCTTTATCCAGCATGAAGAGTAATAACAGACTCTCATGCTGTAACGACCCCGCATAAAGTGGGAAGAAGATCGGTTTCTTCGATCGGTACCTACCTTACAGACTAATAAGTAGTAGTTCAGAATAATAAGTATTTTATGGTTTTTTTAGGCTTTCAAAACACAGTACTATACTGGCCATGACCGCTGTACCGCGCCCGCGGTAAGCGAGCGGCGAGACGGGGGCTGTCTATGTCAGACGCACATGAGATAGAGTATCTAAAGATGGGTCGTGCGTTATCTCGAGATGTCAAGGCTGTCGTTTTCAAAGTGGTCGAATATTTTAGGAAAAGAAAAGCAGACAAAGATAGTTTCAAATATAAAAGTGATTTTCGAAACGTTTTATTTTTCCAATAATTACATATTAATTTCACTTATATTGGTTTTTTTATTTGTGCTTAAAATTCGTTTTGAATCATAATAAAAATTGGATATAATATTTATACAGCGTCAAAATATTGCTACTTCGATATCTTAAGATCTATCCGACATCTATCTCTTGTGAGTCCATGAGCCTCCCCCCCCCTGCCTCCCCGCGCAACCTCAGGCGCGGTACAGCGGTCGTGGTCAGACTATAAAGTACTTAAACTAAAGAGAGAATTGGTGAGAATTGGTGAAAAGATTCTTAATTAATTAGTTTGAATAGGTACTTAAATAATGCATCATGCCTAAAAACTCAACAAAATATTATATGGCTTTCTTCACTTTCAATTGATTTAAAGTGGTTGAAATATCAGATATCTTACTTGTGATAGTGGGTCGTAGTGTTAGGTGACGCAAGTCTGATGCGTGTTAACGGAATAGGATATGGTGGAGAAATTCGACGTACGGTTTTGGATACGCGATAGCTCAGTTGGAAGAGCAGGGTTGTATTAAGACCAGGTAACGGGTTCAAGCCCCGCCGCAAAGTATTTTTCTAATATTTATTTTGTCATTATTAAGTAAGTATTGCCATTAATAAATAGATGTTTGTTAGTTTAAAATAGCATTGAGTAGCTCGTTTTTATTTGAAGAATTTTTTTTATTCCGTTAAAATACAAATATGACGCAAAGAGATAAACATTATTCAAAATTACGGTAAGGTCAGCATCGTTTTGTGCGCTGAACCATGAGAAGCTAATATTGTTAAACCACAGCACAGATGAAACTAACTCTGAGAGATATGCGCTTGAGAAGTCGCAGGCAAAAGCAAATTCTAACAATCGAGTCAAATGAATATCTACATTTTTTTCAAAATCTGCTATCAATATAGAGTAAAAAGGTAGACAAGGCAACATTTTAATTAAAAGTAATCCACGTCGCGAACAAACTTTCACTCGGAATTGATTTTTTAAAGCACCTGCTATTGTTTTCGTGGAACAATTCTGAAGAGTGCTGCAATGGAATATTTCGAATTTAAATTTAAGAGAAACTTTATATTTTGCTTTAATTTTAACAAACAGAAGTCAATATGGTCAGCTAACAGTATATTTATACGCTAGTCCGTCACTCGGAGGTTCTGGGTTCGATCCCCAACCAAGGTAAGTTGTACAATGGCCTTTTTCAAATTGTCCTTGGTTTTGGGGGTTTACCAATTTCTATAAAATATAGTATCGTTGATTTACTATCGTTTTATACTAGTTAAATTATACGTGAAAACATAGAAGGAGGTTAAGAACTTGGCGGGAGAAAGAGAGACATGGAAAGCACTCCACCGACAAGAGCCCAGCTCTTAAGAGTGCCCTTACCCGAGACAGAATCTGAGTTTCCCATACAAACGTAGTCTACGTTTTATTTTGAAACGACATGTCAGATTTAGGTTAAAGTTTGTAACTTTAAAGATATTGCATATATCTAGGGTTATAATTGGTTTTCACAGTCAAAATATGAACTTAAAAAAGAATATAGTATATTATATCATTTTTGACCATTAGTATGGAAAACTTTTACACCCTTATATTTTCTTTCAAGTTCATATTTTGACTGTCAAAAACCAATTATAACCCTACATATATGCAATTTCTTTAAAGTTACAAATTTTTACCGAAATCTGACATGTCGTTTCGAAATAAAACGTAGACTACGTTTGTATGGGAAAGTCTAGGGTAAGGGGGTTCTTAAATATAAGAAGAAAGTTACTATCCCATAACACAAGTTTAAAAACTTACTTTGGAGCTAGCTCAGTCTGTTCGATTTTTCCCTATATATTTATTTATTTATTATAAATGTATGCCGATAATAATAAGATTTTAAATTAACATACCTTCTTTAATATTTTTTGCGAAGTAGACAGAGCCTTTTCATAAGATGAAAAGGACGGACAACAGGATCTCGACATCCTGTGTGGTTGTAACAAGTGTAGCAATTTTTTAATAAATCTATCGCAGTCAGTATTTAGGCCCTCAGTATGAACAGGAGACTCCTATAATACCTTGAATGATATTTGGCTCATGTTTGAAGTTAAACATTTTGTTAGCCTAGTTTACGAGTGGTATAATCGTTTCCAAGATGGCCGTGAAGACGTTGAAGATGACGAACATCCCGGATGCCCCAGTAAATCAACAACCGATGAAAACGTGCAAACGTGAAAGAATTGGTTATGGACGATCGTCGAATCATAGGTAGTCAGAGAAGTTGGTTGTGATTTTGGCATATCGATTGGATCATGCCATGTTTTTTTTTTTTATATGAAACGCAGGTAGCAAAATTTGTTCCAAAATTGTTGAGTTTTAAACAAAAACAGCGGTGAATGAAAGCTTGCTCAAGAGTCACTAAATTAAGTCACCATCAATGTAGTGATGCCCATATCTGCAAGACATGGCTACTTGTGACTTTTTCTTATTTCCAAAAATAATGAGATCATAGAGCCGTTGTTTTATAGCATAAGATGACATTTAAAGCTCGTCACTGAAAGAACTACAGGCTATATACCAAAGATCGAGTTTCAGAAGTATTTCGAGGATTGGAACAAGTGCTTAAATATTAACTTAGAAGGCGACAACATTAATATACAACGTGGAAGGGACATACCCGTAATAATACGAACTAGCTAAACTAGATCACTAAAGTATAATTTAAATAAAAATAAAGGTCAAAAACAAAAAAAAATCGACGTTTCCTTTAAATTATATTGATCTAGTTTAGACCGTGGTTCGATTTATAACGGGTATGTCCCTTGCATGTTGTATACAAATAAATGAATATTTTTTCAAGAAACGAAAATTTCCGTTATTTTCTGAACACACTATACTTATATACATAGTGCCGTCTGCAAAACGAAAATATCAGAAATACTTTATTTAAACGCATCCTCTTCCGTATTATTGGCAATGCGCTGAATAATGAAAGGCTTTTGATTTGAAAGTAATCTTCAGCGATCCGCCATGTATTATTCAGTTACAATTACATGGCAGAGGTTTCGATGGTCGGTTTTCTGCCTTGTGGCTTTGATGCTCCTCTTTATACTATTCACTTAAAATTAGTATTAATGGTGGTAATATATTATTACTTACTTAAATAAATAAATAGGACAAAACACACTGATTGTGCTAGCCCCAAATTAAGTTTAAACTTGCATTATGGGACACTAACTCAACTATACTATATTTTATAATAAATACATGTATAGATTGAGGGAATGGGCGAAAATTCGAATCATGATTACAGGCAAGGCGATGCCGCCACCATACCCACCATCCATCATCACGCTAAAAGTGGCCTTGCAGCCTCACTGCTTAGAGCTGCAAGACCGAAAATACTCTGTCTGCCCCAATAGAGATAAAGATGTGATAGTGTGTATGTATGAATATTTTATTAAAACTAACCTAGTTGGCCGCTAGCGACGGCTGGGCTAGGCCCATGGTGATGGCTAATAATACTGCCTTCCGATTCTGGCCCTTGGCCTAGCCATCTAGCAATAGTGTTGAGATATTGGTCAAGACTCTGGACTCTGAGATGTTGCTCTCACTTACTTACTGCGTTGACTCAGTTACCCCAAAAGAGATCTTGGCCTCCGACACCAGAAGACGCCACTGTTCCTTATTCTGCGCCATGTGCAGATCTTCTTGGAGCGGCCTCTTCCCGGTTGGTCTCTCCATGTACGCTCTTTTGACGGCACGATCTTGTTCTATCCTCTCCACGTGGCCAGACCGTCGAAGTCTTGCCGCTTTGTTCTCTCTGATTATAGAATAGGAGGTAGAAGAACTAATGTTGCTCTCACACACTATTAATATAAATTCAAATATAATTTAGGAATTTAATACATCATTTATAAAAAAACCTTAAACGAGGACATATTTTTCCATAACAATAGGCTTTTATATGCGGGTTTAACAAAGCCTTCTCCTATCGTATTCTATGTAAAATTTTCAATATTGATGTTTTGTTTTTACTCGACTACCGCAAAGCCAAAAGGAGGGTTATGTGTTCCGCTGCTATGTTACAAACATATATATGTATGTAACATAGCAGCGTATATGTTCATCTGTTCCCATGATACTATTATCGTTAAGGGGAAAACCCGGGTAGTCGCCCCGGGTGTACAGTTGCCTTGTTTGCAATTGCTCTAGTTTCGTGAATGAAACACATGCTATTTTATTTATCTATCAAGAGACTGCAACTTCAACTAAATTGACCGTGTTGCATGTCTCTGTGCGATTGTATGGGATGGCTGCGATGGCTGCTTGATGCAGGTGCGAGCAAAGTTTTTGCGGAGAAAATGTCCTCTTTCTCGACGGGGGCATCTATCCTAAACGTAATTTACATGGATTAGGCAACTATCCCCGATATGGGATAGTTGTCCCAAAATTTAGGGGTCCGCAAAAATCGCCAATACTCTGGAAATATCAAAGATAATGTTTGTTCCTTTCATAAATTTGAAGATAATAAACCAAAGTACCTGCCCGTTTAACAAATAAAGAATCTTGCTTTTTGTACAAAGAGATGTAAAGTAATTTCAAAAAGTGGGGCATGAATCCGGCTTATATACATCTTTAATTATCTTATCAGTACAAAACAAAATGATTTCTTTTTGAACCAGCATACTGCCCTATTTATGTAATTAAACAAGAGATATTATAGTTGGCACGTGGTAACAGCAAAGTAGAATAAAAATTCAAATGTGGCTACCACCTTAAAAGGAAGAAATAAACTAAAATTTTTGAAATATTTTGTGTAAAAAAAAATTTTTCTAAAATATTAAACTAAAATGATTTAAATTACAAAGTTTTTGTATTTTGTAAATTAAACATTTTTTATCGAAAGATTTTTTATAATTTGTTATTCAAACTTTATCCAATCTAGGTCCATGTATCTTGCAGTTAGTTTAAAAATAGAAGAAGAAAACAAATTGAAGTGCAAAAAGAACATTAAATAATAAAGCTAAAACTATGTCAAATAAAGTACACCTTAGAGTAAATCCTACGACTGAATATATTAAAAATAATATTATCAAGATCTGAGATTGTATCGTAACAAGACTTTGAACGTTATTTGAACTTTCCCGACTAAGTACCACTATCGTAGCATGTCTACAAGGCTTCTGTGTGATGAAGTCAAAATAAAACGTCAAGAGCGAATCAACTAGCGTAACATTGTTCCGTACCTTTCGTTCTTTTTTTTTTCTTTTACACCAGACATGAATTTTTAAGCTGCATATACCTACCTCAACTACAAACTATGATGTGCGAGATTATTCTTATGATGTAATATTTTTGTATAAATCCCTGAAACCTCTTAAAAGTAGAACCACCTATACTGAACTGGGTTCCTTTCGGCGTAATCTTCTCAGCAGTGGTCGTTCCGAAACGCTAGTAGTTTGTAGCTTTTGCACTAAAAATAATTTGAAAATAATGACCTTCAATAAGTGATATATTTATCCTACATTGAATAAAAATTTATGACTTTGACTTTGACCGGAACCAAAGGCTTAACATGCTTTCTGAATTATATTTAATACCACTGTAGTCACCAATCCAATAGTCGGCTTAATCATGACTAATTACACACTCCGTAAGTGATCTTCACAAGGGATTCCGATTTTCTTCTTAAGTTTCGGAACCCAAAAAACTTGTCGGTCACTCCGAGGTCGCAGTCGGGTGGCTGAACGCATAAAACAAAGTCAATGTCACTCAATATAGAAGGTTAGGGGTTCGAACGAAGCCGGATAAAAAGTTTGAGTAGGAGTGATCGATGTGGCCAGTTTTATTCTTGCTGAGATGTTCTTATGTACAAGTGAGAGAAACTTGTAAACGATATCGACAAAAAGGTAATAAGTATTCTTTGTTTTCTTTTGGCTTCACGGGTCTTTTCACCAGGGGTCCTTTAGGAGGCTTGCGTGGGGATACAGATCCAACACGTAAAGGCCCTTTGGAGAAGTTGATGTAATGTGGCGCTCCCGCGAAAAGCCATTCTTGAATATACCAATGAAAGATAAACCCTTGAACAGGTTTCGGCAGGAGTAGAATTTATTGCAAGAAAAGGTTTATGGGTTATGGAATCAAGTTGGGATGGACTGATATGCTGAGATTATGTATTCTTATTAGTTTTTCGTTATTTATAATCTTCATTTATTGACAACCTCTAGGGTTGCTACACACTTATTCGAGACGGCATTAACCGGCACAGTCGGCCGGTAAAATCGAATACATTATTCTCTTCTTCATCTAAGCGTGTTCCCAGTTGTACCCTCAGCTATGCTGGTTCGGAGCCCGGGGTGCAATTTCCCGCTTTTTCTTCTCCAAATATATGTCTATGGTCACCCTAGGATGCCAAAGACCTTGCCAAGTGAAGAAGAAAATGCCGGAACAGTTAAAAAAATTTGGCTGTAATTTTAAGACCGGCCGCCTGCCCAACGTCAACCCTCTTCGGGAACGTATTTGTGCTAAAAGTTTTACAATCGGCTGCCGCCCGACGTTAACCCTTCTTGGGAATGCAATTGTAGCACGAGATGTTTGTGCTTAAGACTAAGTCGCCTCTTACGACGTCCAGAGAAAGAGATTGAGTGGTCCTATTCGTACCCGGAACCACCCGGGGTAAATTGAATATATTATTATGTAGATGAATGTTCAGGGAAAAAGGCGATATAATTGATTCGGGTCGGCTTTGATTGAACCGACAATGTTGGCCGGAATAAGAAGTGTGTAGCACCCGTTAACACGCTAGTCCGTCACGCTGGAGGTTCTGGGTTTGATCCAAGGCCAGGGCAAGAGATGGAACTTTTTCAAATTGTTCTTGGGTCTTATTATTAAAATATAATATCGTTGACTTATATCCCATAATACAAGTTTAAACTTAGGGGTTAACCTAATCAGTGTGATTTGTCCTTATCTATTTATTTATTCCTTTCATACTTTACTACCTACTTAAAGAATGATTCTTTAAGTATGTTCGTGGTAGGAGTTGCTAGGTAGAAATAATAAAAGCGAAAGTTTGTTCGGATAGGTATATGTACCTAGGCTGTTTGATAAGTACCCGCTTATGGAAAAAAAAAACATTTTTTTTTTGTATACATGCATTTATTTTTCTACGTAGTCACCTTTTAACTCTATATATTTGTTCCACCTATACTCAAGCTTCAATAAACCATCCAAAAAGTATGATTTTGGAAAGGCATTAAAATAGGCCTCTGTGGCGGCAGTGACTTCGTCATTTGATCCAAATCGCTTGCCACCGAGCCATTTGTTTTAGGTTGGGAAACAAAAAGAAATCGCATGGGGCCAAATCTGGAGAATACGGGGGGTGAGACAATAGTTCTTAGCGTAACTGTGCTAATTTAGCCGTCACAACTCTGGACGAATGAGCCGGGGCGTTGTCGTGATGAAACAGTACTTTTTTCTTTTTTAAATGGGGTCGTTTGTCCTTCAACACGGCGTCAAATTCATCCAATAAATTGGCATAGTACTGCCCTGTTATTGCTTTTCCCTTTTCTAAATAGTCAATATGTATAATACCCTGCGAATCCCAAAAAACGGTCGCCATGACCTTTCCAGCCGATGGGACGGTTTTTGCTTTCTTTGGAGCAGGTTCACCCGGTAAAATCCACTGCTTCGACTGCTCTTTCATTTCCGAGGTGTAGTGGTGGACCAACTTTTCGTCCACGGTCACGAAACGACGCAGAAACTCTGTTGGGTTACATTTGAACACGGCCAAACACTGCTCCGAAGTAGTCAGACGGTTCCGTTTTTGCTCCTCCGTGAGTAAACGCGGCACCCACCTCGCCGATACTTTCTTCATACCCAATTTCTCTTCTAATATGTGTTGTACCCTCTCGATTGAAACATTTACAGCATTAGCGATTTCTCGAAGTTTAATTCGGCGGTCGGCTAAAACGATATTTTCAATTTTCTTAACCATATCGTCTGTAGTCACCTCAACTGGCCGGCTTGGGCGATCCTCATCAAAGTCGGTTGTTCTCCCCCGCTTAAACTCGTTATACCAATATCTGATGGTTGTCACAGAAGGAGCACATTCATGGTAAACCGCTTGCATTCTTACTTTTATTTCATCACATGTTTTTCCTTCCAAAAATAAGAATCTAATTACAGACCGATACTGTTCTTTTTCCATTTTAACAATTTTAAGTTCACGCCTTCACTGAATCGTTGTCAAATGAGAAAAAAAACAAAAGAATGCCATTTTTTTTTAATTTTACCGCCTCTGAAATATGGCTTAAAAAGGTGGTATACTTATTTGCGGCCAGTGATATTAATATATTTAGAAAACGGGTACTTATCAAACAGCCCTCGTATGTATGGATGTTTGTTTTGCCTTCAACCTAAAACGGCTGGAATGTCTGGGATTTAAATAGCTTATTAGGTACATAAGAAACTTCGTTCTCATCGGGTGTACAAGACACCTATTCCCTTGTTATGTCTCTGTCTAAGTCACATCTTAGTCAAATCTTAGTCACGTTGTCTCATCCATCAAGTTAAGCACTATTTACAGACCTAATTTAACTCCAATACAGATCGTTTCCAAGCTAAATCGAGTTAATAGTATAGAAACACATACATCATCCAACCCGTCTGGCCAGAGTGGAGAGTGAAGGCCAAATCCTCGGGCTAAGTGTGGCTCTGTAGTACAGGGAGAGTCTTGCTCCTGCAGTGGAGACTAAAAAAGACCTGGATGATAATGATGACATATAAATACTATTATCACGCCTGTTTCCCATAGAGGTACTCGTAGGCACAGACTATGGACCTCCACTTGCTACGATCCTGACAGACCTCTTTCGTTTCATCTACACTCGTCAATCTGTAAGTGTAATTTAACTTATGTTACTTATAATATATTTCGTGATCAATATATAGGCAATACTCAAAAAGACTCCGACTTCTAAATATACCTAAGCCTTTAAAAAATACTATACTAGTACGAAACTTCTCAATAAGCCTGAACAAAACAAGCAACACGATGTGCTCGAACAATTTAAATAGACTCCAAAACTCGTTCTTTGCCAAATGAGGCATGAGCCCCACGCAAGACGATCAACTTACAAGTTTCGCAGAAGTTTGTATCGGAACGTCGATAAAACAGTCGGGGTTGGCGTTTTAAAACCCCCGCCGTATGGAGAGAAGCTTTTACTATTTTACTTAGATTTGCATAACTTTTGCCGGAAATAAGTATGTCTGGACTGGACGATGTATCTTCTCAGCATTGGTGCTCCGAAATATTACTTTTAAACAGAACTGATTTTAGACATTTGCGGTCACAATAGGCATGAAAAATTATTTTTGGCCCATCGGTTAGATTATCAAAAAATATTGTTGCATATTTTTTCTTTCCTCTAAGAAACAGTAGATGACGAAAATACAGCGCATTAAAAATCGCATGGCGTCACTCTTTCGTACTATTATTACACATCGGTGACGGCACAAGCCCCCCACTCTAGAACTTAGATACTCTGTATCTTCGTGAATTTTTACTTTTTTGATAAACTGAAATAAGCCACCACTTCGCAAGGTCGTGACGTCCTTGGGTGACCATTGACATGCATGTTATATTTGTAGAAGATAAACCGGGAAAGCGCACCCCCGGCTCTGAAGCAGCACAGCTGAGGATATAACCGGGAACGCGGTTAGATGAAGAAGATTACACTTCCTACCGTCAAATAAACTATACAGTGCTTCTATTTTCTTAGTGACTCTCGGAAAACTTCGTGTTTCGTCGGGATGGCCGCTTGGAAGTATAAGGAGTAGTTATGGCTCTTTAAACTGATTATTATATAATTTATTTAAAAATTAAAGGAAAGCTGTTAATGAGACACGGCAGAATATTTTAAATGTATGTTGTTGTTGATTCGCACACGGTATTTTATATCATATGGTCTGTGGAAGTATAGGGCCGTCCAAATGTCTGGGTCAAACCCAAATCAATCGCAGTAAATCCCGTAATGTTAAATACTGCTAGTTGTCAGCATTTGAAAAAAAAAAGTATAGGGTTTAGGATTTTAATTTTACTTGATTTCGCTTTAACACAGATTTTTTAAGCTGCCTATTGGTAACAACTAGGCATTGCTTGCAAAAAAATTTAAAACCGCAAAGTGTTAACAGGAACATGTACTTTGAACATGTTTTGTTATTATACAAAATCTATTTTTTTAAATAATTACTAGAGATATGGATAAAAGTATAAAAGTGTATTTTCTTCTGTGGTACGCGACATCTATACCCACATTATTTCTTTAAAATCATATAAAAATTGCTATCTTTGGTTCGAAAATAATAGGTTACCTGGAAAGTTTTCCCGGAATTTTGAAATTCGCAAAGATACAAGGTGACGAAGTTGAAACTCCCGGAAAGCTTTTCAGGCAAAACTCCCAAATGACTAGACTACTGGTGATTGCTGTAAAACAATTTTTTACATTATAAATTTTGCAATTTACATACGGTCTAGTAAAAAAGCCAAAAAATAAAAAGTCTCCAACGATTACGATTATATATATAGTTATTTTCTTTCACAATTCCGAGAAATCATTGGACTATCTGAACAAAGTACGACACAAATTAATATCACAGCATTGAATAGGTTCGACGGGCAACAAGCTCGCAATCTGTATTGGCATCAAGTCTAATAGAGCCGAAGATAGGGCACGGTGCAAAATTGAATACGTCCCGGGCCAATCTCGCGATAGATGCAGTCTGTAGTATAAGGGATAGGCGAAGGCTTTAGAAATAATTTTATTTTTTAAGCGATGAAATTAATTCACTGTGTATAATTTAATATGTAGATACATACTTGGTCAATGATGAGATAGGTACAAGGCATAGGTCTGGTGTTGACAAATAACGCATGGTGCTCAATTATTCACGAGTAAATAAAATAAATATATTTATATAAATAGAGGATCATCTTGAATTTTGAAATAATAGTTGACTGACGTCATATTGCTACATTTTGGAAATCACGCCCCTAACCGTAACAGTTACTGCAGGCCGTACCCCACAGCAAGAGCTAGTGATCTTCAACTTCTCGAATTTTTCTGGTTGGTTTTGAAACACCTTCTAAACGATGGTATAATATTAACAATCAAAATTCCGGGACCTGGAACAGGTCAGATAATAAATAATAAATATATAAGGACAAATTATACTGATTGAGCTAACCCCAAAGTAAGTTAAACTTGTGTTAAGGGATACTAACTCAACGATACTATATTTTTATAATAAATACATATATAGATAAACACCCAAGACCCAGGATAATTTGAAAAAGGCCATTTTCCAGCTTGCCCTGGCTGCGGATCGAACCCAGAACCTCCGGATTGACGGACTAGCGTTTTGACCATTACGCCACAGATTTCAGTATAATATAAAGTACTCTGTGGCCACAGAAGTCGTCTTATATAGATAATTATGTCAATCAGCATTTCGTTTAAAGCACGCTACTTGTCAAATTAGTCCCGTCCCCGCAACCTGCGAGAAGGAAGTTCGATCTAATAATGTGTTTATATTTGATTAGTTTAATACTCACCGTTTAGTCACGTAGTTGTTGATTAAAAATATTACGTCTTAACTAATGATGTGCCGTTCCCGGGAACGTCCCCAAATTTCCCGAAAAAGTTCCCAAATTCCCGGGAATTTGGGATTTTTGGAACATTCCCTAGGGAATGTTACGGAATATTGGATGTATGTATTTGTATTATAACCATATCAAGTGATGCATTTACGTTCATTAAATGTATTTACAGTGATAAATAATATTTCTGATAAATAAAATTACAACTTTCCCTGACATTTTCATTTTTTGGGAACATTCCTGGGAACGTTTCCGGAAATCTGGGGAACGGGAACGGCACATCACTAGTCTTAACCAGTTAATATTTTCTATTCAATAAATATTACTTCATACCTCGGAAGTAACACGCTAAGCGCTTGTTCTTTCACACCCGCAGCCAAATGTAAACTGTAGTAGAACGGACGGGCTGATAATATGCGCCACTTCTAACGTCCCTGAAATTGATTTGTAACCATCCTTCTTTGCAGCGGCGATACAATTGTATATTAAAGCTAAAAATCTTTTCTGAAATGTCTAGGGAGCATTTTGTATAAAGCGAAATATTAGAACGTACATTGTTTTGGTTTGGTATTATTACTGTATTAATTTATTCCGAAACGAATCAATGATTTGCTGATATAACCAGATGTCATTGACTAAAGAAAAATCTAAAGTATTTTCATGATTTCTTTAATCTTTATTCAAACGAATGGGAGTAACCCGCATTGTAGCCTGCGTAGCTAAACTAAGAGCTAAACAGATTTAGCTTAGAGCACTAAAAGAATTTAGCTGACACGTCCTGTAACTAGTTTTGGCGTATAATTACTTAATTACGTACTTAGCCCAAAAGATCATTTTTATCACCGTTTTTGCATGATTGTCAAATATCTAAACATGTGAACTACCTTATTAAAAATTATGTTAGTCGAATAAGTACTTTAATACTAAAGTATTTAGTACTTTAAGCACAAAAGTACTAATTCTACTAGCATTTCTGTACTGCATGTTGGATGCTAAACATACCTTATGTCCATGCGCACATAAAGTGATCATAGAAGTTGTTCCACAGGAGAGCTAACTTTCGGACAAACTTCGGTCCAACTTACAGAACATTGGCTGAGGTGTCACAGGAATTCCGAGTCTCCATTCCTATGCTGAGAAAAAGTTTTCTCGAATCAAACGGCAAGTTTTGCTGGTCAAGGAAATTTACATGCAAATAAGATAGCATTATCTGTGGTTATTTGGACATTTTTCACTTCTGCATCATAGCTCTTGTTTAATTTTCATTTTGACAGCTGTTACAATGTGCTACACGAACGCCATTATGTTAATAATAAATATGGATGAGGACACATCCATATTTATTTTCAATTGAAGTCCCTCTGCGCGTATACCTTTCTGTCTTTCTGTGTGTACTCGGGAACTACTAGGCCGATTTTTATGTGATTTTCATTTATATGTAGTGGATTTTCTGTGTGGACTGATGTATCCGTTCAAAGTAGAGAAGAGCACTGTTCGAAATAAATTTCTTGTTTTCTATTAAAAAAAGGAAATAGAAATCATAAAATCTCTTTTATTTAGGTTTGAGTCTACACTTAACTTGATATCATTGTTGCCATACACTAAAGTCTACACTAAAGTGTAGACCTTAGTATAGACTTTAGTGTATGGCCTCTTTTTAAAACCCGATTCAACAATGATATCAAAATCATCATGATACTTATTATCATTTTGTCGATCTGCCACACTGCCATTCTGAATTGGCCATTTATGTTAGGATATGGACGTAATCATAAATTTATTAAAACAACAACTATTATAAGACATATGCGGTTACAATGACTATTATTCACATCCCTGCATATAAAGTTTTTAAGCAGGTAATAGACACTCCGAGACTCTTTACTTCACTGGCTAACTATTTTCATAGCACTGTTACAAATATTAAAATTTTAATACAAATAAAACATTTGTTATAACACTAACAGGGTGAGAAGTGGAGGAGGAATCAGTCAGATCATGAAGGGATGTATGAAACTTTCGAAAATGGAATTAGGAAATGAATAGTAATAGAATAGTAGTAACAATAGTAGTAGAATAGTAATATAGTGAATAGATGGAGAAATGAGTTGAAAAAAAAAAGGTTACAACGGAACGAGCCTTATCATATTAGCGGTTTCCGAGCGATTTCAAAGCGGAACTTTAAATCAATTAAAACAACTTAACCCCTAAGGCTTGAAACTACTACGTTATATATACTTCTGGACTTTTTTAAATTTTAGCCTTAAAACAAAGCAAATTTTTATTTTATTATTTTTTCATGTTATTTAGACTATTATTGACCCATTATGGGTTAATAATAGTGTAAGTTTAATGTAAGTCGGAAATTTCATGAATTTAAGGGTTAAACAATTAACAATAGTGATGTCACCAGTCGTCCGTCGCCGGTGCGTCGTAGCACGCACCTCCGAACATAAAGAATCCTGGCGCCTCTATGCCAATACCATTTACGACGACCAGTTTATCTGACCTCTCACATCTCAAAACTCAACTCCGCATCACCTAGATTTTAGAAGCTTCGTAGGAGGAAAGGTGGCTCAACTTAAAATGGTTTTGTAAAAATGTTTATGCCTTCGGCTCTCCCCTGACGACACTTCAATACAATGACGCTCCAAGTTGAGTGTGGCGTGCGTCGCCTCTATAGCAGGGCAAACATGCTTCCCAAATGGCGCGATAAATTTCGAAGTAATAGTCTCTATTATCGTATTCATACCTTTTACAATTAGCTCCCAAGAAATTGAGCTGTGAAATATTTATTTATTTATTCGAGTTATCATATATCCAGCTGTGGGAATCACTTCCTTATCCTACTTTAAGTGTGTGACACGTCACAGCAAGTAAGTCGTTTCCATTTTGTTCTATCCTTTCTCGTTTAATTTTCAACATCCAGCCATGTTTTTTCTTAGGCTTTCCTGTATGTATGTTCCCGTTTACTTTCATTTTATTTTTTTAAGTAAAGCTTGATATATTGCTTTCTTATGGCAGAGTTATAAAAAAGTCACAGATCGCGCAATAACTATTTTTGACAGACTATATTGAAAAAGAAAAATGCTTCTGTCCGTTTGTGTGTTTATTATTTTTTAGTCAATCGCGTTTTTTTTAATTGGGGGAAAACGGGTACACTGCTGTAGCGTTATTTATTGACGGATTTTAATCAAAATTGAGAAGAATACTAAAGACTACACAAGATGTTTGTATAAAAAAATCCAAAAGGGTTGTGGAGGAGGGGAAAGAAAGAAAGTTTTCTGAACTGTTATATATAGACGGATTTCACTGAAATAGCTTTGCTAATTAAGGGGAAAAGGGAAAGTATTGCATGGTTATAAGAGCTTGCGAGGTCTAGGTCTTCTCACAGAACCACTAGTCTAGTATATTCTATTTAGACACTAGAGCAAATCCAGTCTAAGACTATGAACTATTTAAAACCTGCATTGCGTCTACCAATCTCATACACTCAATAGTTTAATGTTTGCCAAAATAAATAAAAACAAACAGCGCAATATCATTTAAATATTTCAAGCTATGAAGCAGTACTTAACTTTCTCAAATAATGAAATCTTATTCCAAATTTGACAAATAAAATTTATATTATATAGGTTCGTAACTCTACATCACCTTAAAGAACTTGATGGCCTGGTGGTTTGGTTAGCATTATTAGCGCGTAACCTGCAGTTAACATTAGATATATGCACAATTGCACATACATTAGCCCTGTGGTTCCCAGAAGAGTAGAATAGGACCACTCCAAGTTTTGCCGTGGATGTCGTAGAAGGCGATTTGGGAAACACAAGCTAAACAAAGCTTATAAACATCAATGAGATCACTCCAACACGTCTAGCCAGCGTGGAGAGTTTAGGCCAAATCCCCTTACTGCTCTGGGTAATATATGGCTCCGGTAGTACAGAGAGGGTGTTCCTCTTGCAGTGGAGACTAAAAAGGACCTGATAATGATGCATATCATCATCATCAGGTCTTTTTAGTCACATACATTGTATAGAATACAATCAGACTCATCCGTGCTTCTAAAGCGTAATTATCACTTTGGTCTCGGTTATTATCATAAGGTGCCAAACGTCAATCTAACCTTTAATATATCTTCTTCACTGGTCTAGCTAGAACATTGTATAATAAAATAAAGGTATGCGCCAACAAAACCCTAATTTAAATGAAAAGTTGGTTGCTACAGCTCGGCTCTGTGGCATTATATTATAATATATTGTAATAGTCGTAGTATACGGGCATGGGGGTTACCATAAGGGCTTTTGCCATGTAGTCAATCACACAGACTGATAATAAAATAGAATAGAAACAAAGATATACGTTAAAAAACTAATACCGCATTACGAGTGCGTAACTTAACTTCAAAATACAAACGTGCAAAGAATTGTGGTTCGAAATATCATAGTATGTTAGTACATGTCGTACGATAAACTGTTGGTCGACAGATTGGTTGTGCTATTAATGAAATTACGAAGAAATCGTAGTGCTACATACTGTGCAGCATACAGAATACATCCTCGACGGTCGCTTGCGAAAGTACGCCACTACTATGAACTATTGTTCGAAACAACACAAGGAGGAAATTCTTACAGTTTATCCAAATTATACAGGTACACTAATGATGTTTATATTTTTGAAAATAATAATTAAGACCTTTTATTTGATCCAACTCGATATCGAAGCAATTTTATTTAAAACCTTTTTGTTGTATATAACATTCATCATATTTACTATACATACAAAATGAGCCTATGTCACCCGGACAATAATAACGAATCGATTGACATTTCGTTTGTGAAAATTGGATAAGCAGTTCGGATGCTGCGGTGGAACAGACATAACTATCCACATACGAGTACATAAATGCTAAAATCATTACCCTTCCGTAGGCTTTGCCGTAGTCGGGTAAAAATAGTTCGCACGACCTAACGTCCGGGAATAAAATAGATAACCTACTTTCCAAGAAAGACAAGATAATAGTCATACTGCGGAAGTTATTGAAAAAAACCGGAAATTAAATTTACTATAAGCACCGCCCATAACACATTTTTTATACCATACATAGTTACTGGTAAGCAACTTTATTTGAAAAAGGAATTACTTTTGTTTAATATAAATGCCAGATGTAATTTTTTACAATGTAATCGTCACTCTGAATTTGTAATATTCAGACAATTACTACGATTCCCAGTTGTGTCTTCACCGATGCGTAAATGACTGAGCCATTTCGCGTCGCTACAGTCGCTACGGCGTAGATCCTGCGTAGCACATGCGTAGCGTAGCAGGTGCTACGAACTACGAAGTTACAATATTATGTACAAGTATTTAAACATTAGTAATTTAATTTTATTATAATGCAATGAATGTAATATAATAAAGGCGCGCCATTTAATACAAAATAACTGAATTCTTTGATTTTGTTTTTACATAACCGGTAAAAAAAAGTGTTTAAAGTTAGATACCTAGTGCCTATTACGGTTCAAGAGAAAGAGTCCTGTGACACACGGAAGGACAGACGGACAAACGGCGGAGTCTCAGTAATAGGGTGCCGTTGGCACCCTTTGGGTACAGAACCTTAAAAAAGATGTGCGATCGGAGGAGACTTGTCAGAAACAAAGCTTCTCACGACTTGTCGTTCGCTTCCGTCCGGCAAAGTCCAAATATTATCCTGAAGCTCTGCTGGCCGCACCTATTACTAGCACATCTGCCAGACAAACCCAAGCAATGTCTGCACTTGGATCAGTGACCATAAGTGGCAAAATTTTTTCAAGCTCCTCCGTGCTTCTGAAGGCACGTTAAGTTGTTGGTCACGGCAAGAAATATCTGATGACTTAAGACTGAAAAAATCGGACACCGGTGTTAACAACTTACACACACGAAAAATAAATCAAAATAGCTGGCCGACACTCGGTTAAGCCAAAAGTGGCCGTTTTTCGCAAATGTGCGTAGTAAAGCTTAACGTTCTCACTTTAAACTGTAAACAGTAGTTCATAAAATACTTTGAAGGGTTATCTAGGACTTGGTAGTAGCAAAATTTTAAATAATATCTCCGTTTTCTTTGAAATGATTTATTTTAAATGGGGGCAGCACTAGACCCCGGAAAATAACAGGAACGGCCAGCTTATGCTGTTTGTGTATGTAAATGCCTGCTCTTTGTCAATAGGCGATGACGTATCAAAAAGAAGATCAGGAGTGCTATTTTTCATTCAGGGACTCACATTACGAATGATTTGCGCGAGTGTTTTCAAACGGGCGCATTTTTGAATTGATCGTATGCGAAAGATTTGCAACGAGTGGTCTGGACCACTCGTAATTTTGACATTTGTAGCGTACAAATGTCAAAAAAACGTTCCGTGGAGAATCAGTTCCGATTCACGCTGCTTTTTAGGGTTCCGTACCCTAAGGGTGCAAACGGGACCCTATTACTAAGACTCCGCTGTCTGTCCGTCTGTCTGTCTGTCTGTCCGTCTGTCACAGGGCTCTATCTCTTGAACCATAATAGCTAGGCACTTGAATTTTTCACCGATTATGTATTAATGTGGCCGGTTTAACAACAAATACTAAAAATCAGATAAAGTTAAAAATTAAGGGGGGTCGTCATACAAAAAATGTGTTTCTTCAGCGTTTTAAAACATTGTACGGAGGTACGGAACCCTTCATGTACGAGTCCGACTCGCACTTGCCCATTTATTTTATTTTTGTTGAAATGTTTAGAAAACCATTCACAAAATGATATTTACTGCGTAACACAATATTACTTATCGCTGACACTATGGTTTCAAAAATACGATGCAATGCATCGGAACGCGAGTGGTGAGTTGGAAAACTACACGTTTGTGTTTCGTTGAGTCCCTAAATGAAAAATAGCACTCCTGGAGTGATTAATACTCAAACTTAGAAAACGACGTTAAAGAACATTGTTCCATTTTCTTCTTCATAATGTACTGCATATAAATTATTACTTTGTAGTCTAATACAGAGTTTATTAAAGTTGACTAGTGAAGCCAGGCCAGGCGACGCGAGTTACTCAGGGATTGGTCGGCCAATCACCTTCAACTTTTTAACCCGCTTGGAAAAGTCGATAGTCCTCAAGTACCAAGCATGCTTTTACTAGATTGCTAAAGAAGTGGAGTGTATTTCAATGTAGATACATATCTGCACATACATATTTATGTTGGTACAGGGTGATTTTCTTACAAATTCAAACCATGACAAGCCAAGAAAAATATATATATAGTGTATAGCAATTTTGCTATATACTACATATATTTTTCTTGGCTTGAACAAAAAAAACCGAGTCCAGAAAAATCATAAACTTATTTAAGTTTATCATTTTTCTCAGTAGTGTGACTCGGTTCTTTTTTAGTTATATTTTCGTGGAGGTTTATGTTATACGTATATAATTAGTATTATTTTTTGGATTTGCTATTGATGTTTTGATTGAGTTTGAGTAATTGAGATTTGTCTTAAACTCTTTGAAGAGGGACAAATAATTTAGTTAATTATAAAATAAATTTTCTTGGTATTTCATCTCTTTTCAGCCCCTACGCAAAAAGAGTGGTGTTATAAGTTTGACGTGTCTGTCATAGTTCCTAAACGAATGTACCGATTATGACTCGGTCTTTGTTTTTGTTTGAAAGTTGTGTCAGAGATTACTTAAAATTTTAAAATTAATTTATTGTCATCATATTCCATACTTACTCAAATAGGGAATATAAATGTGATCGATTCCAGATAACAAATATAAACTATATAAACTAACTATAATTTTTTTTAATAACTTTGGATCACTGGATCTGGATTATTGTTTTTCATTAAAAAGAGTTAGTTAGTGAGAGTTTCAGTAAAAAAGATGTTTAGTATCATTGACTGTATTAGCCATGTGGTTTTCAGCAGAGTAGAATATGACCACTCCAAGTCTTCTTGTGGATGTCGTAGAAGGCAACTTAATAAATACAAGCTAAACAAAGCTTATAAACATCAATGAGACCACTCCAACCCGTATGGCCAGCGTGGAGAGTGTAGACCAAATCCTCTAGCTGCTCTGGCCAAGTATGGCTCTTGTAGTACAGAGAGGTTTGTGCTCCTGCAGTGGACAATAAAAAAAAGACCTGATGATGATTTCTGTATTAGCCGTTAAAGTTTTTGCACCTTATTTAAAATAAATATTTGAGTCGGCTTCAGTAACGTCCTAAATGGCAAAAAAGTGAAGATGAATTTAAAATTTGAGACATTGTACTCATCAAAACTGATAACTTACCCCCTGAAAAATGGTCATTAGGAAGAATCATTGACAAAAATCCCGGAGAAGATGGCTACACAAGGGTATACTCAGTTAAAAGTTACTAAAAGAACTATTACGAAACTGTGTGCCTTACCTATTGATTCTTCTTAATTTTCTCATTCAGTATTAGTGTCATTAATCCTAGTACAAACGTAGTTTGTCTTACAAACAGTTGTATTGCATGTTTTTAGTTTTCAAATACTTATTTAAAGTTGATTTGCATTGTATACTCTTAACATTTTTTAACATTAGTGAACTTTGTTGTTTGGAAAATGACTTGTAGTCCTTTTTGGTGGGCGGTATGTTGTATTGATATCTAGTTGTTCGTTTAAGATATATGTATAACTATCACAGTACGCTAATAGGCCTATTTAAATTGTCATCCTTTAGTCAGTAAACCAGTCGCATTACATACTTGTTCATAACCACACTTGTCTCATTCAAAATATTCCCAATCAGCGCCAAATCAACCTTAATATCATCAACACGTCACATCTATATCTATATCTATACTTCTATACTATAATATTATAAAGAGGAAAGATTTGTACCTATTTTTGTATGTTTGTATGTTTGTAATGAATAGGCTCAAAAAATACTGGGCCGATTTAAAAAATTCTTTCACCGTTGGAAAGCTACACTATTCCCGAGTGACATAGACTATGTGTGTACCACGGGCGAAGCCGGGGTGGACTGCTAGTACTTAATAAAACACGAAGTCAATTAAATTTGATAAGGAATTGGAACCGGAATTCCTTATCGAAAGTATTCGTAGTCGGACCTAGTCCGTCGCAGGCGGCCTGCCAAGAAATCTGCCTAAATGCTATCTCGCCGAACCACTCGCGTATCACTTCCGCTTCACACGAAAAGTTGTATATTACTTGTCTAATAAAATGTAAGATAAGTAATATACAACTTTTCTTCCTTCTAACCTCTATACATCACATATTTTAACCATATTATAAAACTATTTTATCGTTTTTAAGCTTTCTGAGAGTCACTCCAATCTCTGGCTGGTTATCCGGGATACAAGAAAGTTCTTTCTTGCACATTTTTTTTAAATTAATTTATTAGGTTCACTAACTGGCTGAACAACACACCAATTTATACAAATACAAATTAGATCATATTAAGTTGCCAACCTACTTGGAGCGAACACAGATTACGTAAAGAGACCACGAGAAAGATTCACAAATTGACCTCAAATTTGATGCCCCCTGAAATCTTCCCCCCTAGGCTCCAGCCTTCTTAGCCTGCTGTTCTGCCACTGGCTCTTGCTCTCAATTACCTATGTACCTACTGAATAATATATACGTAAACAGTGTGTTGGGTTATTCAATAACAAGTTTGTAATAATAAAGCTAAGACTTAAATTGTACAAACGTTCACTGTCCGAAATCAAATCCAAATTCAAACAAACTTAATGAAAGTTTGAATTTCTCTACTTAAATGCCAATTATACCGACGAAGTACTCAAACTACAGCCAAAGCTGTCGATACGCATCTCCCATATTTCATAACTATAATATAAGTAGGAAATGGAAATAAAACTGGCCAAGTGCGTGTCGGTAAAATTTTCCTTTTCTGGTAGGGATACCATCTGTCCGGATTAATCCGGGCATGTCCGGACGTTCAGACTATTGTCCGGACCCTGTCCTGATTTTTTATTTTAGTTTTCCGGGACAGGTTTCGTTGGCCAGACTCTGCCATAGTCCATATTCGTACCACTAAAACTACTCGTAAGTAGGTCATATTTGTATTTTGTGACTAAAAAGTCCGGACTATTATCGAAATATCAGGCTTTTTGTTTGGACTTTTCAAATTACTAAATGGTAACCCTATTTTCCGGGTACATTTTGTTGTCAAGTTGGTCGACTATAACTCTTTAATTTGCAAACCCTACTCAACTCTGAGTTTTTCTTTTAACTTCGTTATATACACTACTGCCGTGAATTTTTCACGTGTCTATATACAACCATTTAGCTGACAGATGACATTTAACTCTAACAAAAATTACTCTAAAATAGATATTTCGCAAACGGATCCCTAAATCGAAAAATTGTGTTCAGAAACTCACAATATTTTTATGACAGGCCACACCATAGGTTAGTGGAGAAAAAAAATGATTCCCACTGTCATATAACATTCTTTCAAATTCGAAAAAAAGAATTTTCTAGATTTAATTTTTCCACTTTGTGGGCGTTACAAATATACATACCCATGCCAAATTACAGCTTTCTAATACTAATAGTTTCTGAGTAAAACCGCTGACAGACATATGGCAAAACTGTAGTGGTTATTTGTTTACTACGGAACCCTAAAAACAAGCAGTTTACTAAATTGAACATGAGATCGGAAACGATATCGAAAGTATCCGTTGCCGGGCCGAGTCCGGCCGTTGCAGGCGGCTTGCCAAGAAATCGGCCTAAATGCTATCTCGGCGAACCACTCGCGTATCACCTCGCTGAGAATTATTCACACGGCCTTACACTCTATGAAATTTTATATTACCTACACTTTGAGATAAACGAGTGCCCACTTGGCTTGCTTTATTGAGTGCGACTGGAAATAGTGGGAGTTTTGGCTCGGTCAAATATTTTTATTGTTAGTGGGTTAACCGTTTGTTATTGTTAGAAATAATCGGCGGAATAAAAACACTTTGCTGAGATTACACGAGATTTTATTACAGCGATAACAAAAAACGTACATTACCCAAAACTGATACAAGCCAAGAGAGAGTTGGCAATTCTTAAATTTTTGACATATGTCACATTGTCTGGCAGATGACAGATGACGTTTTAACATTTTTTATTTCTAGGTTGCGTTCCATATAGGTAGGCACACAATAATGCCAACAGTTGTTACCTACTCGTATTATTGTCCTAGCGAGCGAAGCGTCTTGGTTTCATGATAGTCCTAAAATGCTTTTGTCCGTCCGGCCACCATCCCAGAGTGATCATGCGGCCAAACTGATGATGTACATATATTATTTGAGTTAGGCGATTCTCACATTGCCCCACACTACGCAGCGTAGCGCGTAAATGCGTGTTCTAACGTTGCTTGTAAGTATCTCCGTTTGTATAGAAAACACGCACAGTCCAACACACAGAAAATACATTCAAAAAACGCAACATGCAGCGTGATGCGTGGCAGTGTGATAATCGCCTTACTATCGAATGGTCGCCTATGTAGTTAGTCTACAGCAGCAACTTGTCTAAAACGCAACGCGGAACTTGTGTAAATAGCAACTCATCTAAGTTGCAAGTAGTCTACATACATACTATCACGTTTTTGTCGTTAATGGGGCAGGCAGCGCATTTTAGGTCTTGTGGTCAGAGCAGTCAGAGCCCAGGGCCACAAGGCTTAAAGGCCACTTTTAGCGTGATGGTGGGCGAGAAGGTGGTAAAAGGAATCAAAATAGTGGTGATAGTAGTCTAAAATATTATTTTGTCTAAATTGCAGCTGTACATGATGTTATTAAGTCCACCCGTGTGGTTTCGGGTTAGAATAGGACCACTTCATCTCTTCCTGTGGATGTCGTAAGAGGCGACTTAAGGACTAAGCACAAACATTTCGAGCGGCAGCCGGTTGTAAAACTTTTCGCACAAATACATTCCCAAAGAGGGTTGACTTCAGGCAGGCGGCCGGTTGTAAAACTTTAACCAAATCATTGAAAGTGTTCCGGCTATTTCTTCTCCATTTTACAAGGTCTTTGGCATCCTTGGGTGACCATTGACATGCATATCATATTTGGAGAAGAAAAAGCGGGAAAGCGCACCCCGGGCTCCGAAGCAGCACAGCTGAAGATGCAACTGGGAATGCGCTTAGACGAAGAAGAGATGATGTTATTAAGTCTACGGCTGCAAAAAGTCTAAATATCAATTCGTTTGTCAAATGTTGTTTTGTCTAAATTGGGTAGATGACTGGGTCAAAAATATATTATTGAATACTTTTAATAAAATAAAACGTCACAAAATAGTGTCACTTGTAATTGATCATATCCATTTTCAACATGATTTTAGATTTTTTGATGCAGAAAAACTGATATTAAGAGCGCTATTTGACTCCAAATATCTATGACGTCACGGTTTTGTATTTCATACAAATCCAATGGAAAATATTTATTTTGACATATAGAAAAAAGCCGTCAATTGATTTATGACGTATAACAAAAACTACTCACTAGATCTCGTTCAAACAAATTTTCGGTTGAAATTTGCATGGTACATTTTACGACTTTGGAAGTGTCTCTCACGCAAACTAATCAGTTTAGAAAAAAATGATATTAGAAACCTCAATATAATTTTTAAAGACCTATCCATAGATACCCCATACGTTCCGCTCAAATCTAGTTCGCTAGTATAACATTATGATACTTGATGGTTTGGTTATATTACACCTTTTTCCTTGCTGTTCTTGGAGAATAGAAAACACTTGATGTACCAGCTGCTTCTCTTCCCATGCAGGTTATAAACGCCAATCGAGGGAATGGTAAAATTCCGAATTATGTTAACGAGTATAGGCGATGTGGCTAGTTACACATCACTCTTTTGAGTCTCTTTTTCCACCTACTCGTCCCCCGTTACGTTGAAAGTGGCCTTTGAGTCTTAGGGCTAGGGCCCTAATTTGTTAAAAAGGGACTGGTTCGTTAGGCCTAGGGGCTTTGTGAACCCCGTTAGGAATAAAGACGTGACCTTTGAAATAATATAACAGGGATAAAAAAGTTTAAACAGAGTATAACTTGATATTCGTTTCTAAATAAGATTTTTTGCGAAGCGGCCTGCATCCAGCGTTTCCCTGCCACCTTGCTCAGGTCATCCGACCACCTAGCAGGTGGTATTAATAATGAGTTATCTTTTTTTAGTATAATAACTTTCAGTTGCATTTATCAAATAATCTTCTTCTTTATCTTAGCGCGTTCTCAATTGCATCCTCAGATGTGCGCCTTCGGAGCCCGGGGTACGCTTTCTGGATTTTTCTTTTCCAAATACAACAATGGTCACGGATGTCAGATACCTTGCGAATTGGAGAAGAAATAGCCGAAAGCGTTTAAATGTTTTGGCTATAGTTTTATGACCGACCGCCTGCCTGACGTCAACCTTCTTTGGGAATGCGTTTTTGGGAAAAAGTTTTACAACCGGCCATCGCCCAACGTTAACCATACTTAGGAAAGCAGTTGTAGCGCTAGATGTTTGTGCTTATTCGTTTAATCGCCTCTTACGACATTCACAGGAAGAGATACAGTGGCACTATTCCACGCCGGCAGCCACAGGTCCAATTTATAAAATATAGTAATTAAATTATATCTTTAATAGTGTGCAGGATATATAATTACATACATTTTATTTTAAACCTGCACGGTCACCATCGCACTGAATATGGCCTTTACGTCTAAAGCGTTTGGCTCTATATACCCAGTGAACCTGAGACATTAATATTATGTAGATAAAAACAATTGATAGCTTACTATAACATTCAACCAATTACTTCAAAAGAAATCTACAGATTTCAGACACATTTATTTATTGTTCAAGAGCACTACTTCTATATTTTATTGGAGATTTACGAGACCCCACTCGCATAAGGTGATAACTAAAATCTGGAACTTGTACTCGCGTCACGTACAAACTATTTCACGTTTTCGCCGTTTTAACAACGGAACACTGATCGAATCACATATCACTCGAGACAGTTGAACGGATACCATCTGCAGATTGTTCGAATAGTCAATTCAATATTACCGATTACTTTGAAGTAAGATTTTTTTTACAAGCTTTTATTCCGTTGTCTGTGTGTCCGTAATCAAATCTTGCAAGTTAAATTTGAGCCACTTCTCATTATTTGATTGAGCTGAAACTTCACATACCTACTTATGTAAGTTGGGTGATAATGCAATATTATGGTACCAATGACCTGATCTGATGGAGCCGGAAGGCGGCCTCGCGGTATCTCTGTAATAAGACAACATTACCCCACCGAGTTTGGGCTCAATTGATTCGTCTTGAACTTCTTAGTTCATTGTTTTAGGTAAAATTAATAATTACCTCTTTACAAGCTTTTATTTAGCTTGTTTGTTGTGTTTTGGGTCAAATCTTGCAGGTTAAATTTGAGCTACTTCCCGGTTTTCGATTGAGATGAAATTTTATATGGAAATGTAAATCAGATGACAGTGCAATATTATTATGACAAGTTTTTGTACTATAAATAATTTAGATATCTTAACTTAATTAAGAGATACATTTTTCCTACATTAAATAAAAAAAATCGACTTTACCTTTTGTATGTTTTAATACCACAAGGTCGAAAGCATTGAAATTCTGCTTATTTTATATAATTAATTTGCAGAATGTTAATTTACTATTACCAAAATTCAAAATTAAAATATTTTTATTGTCATAGGATATTTATAATATATCTTAATAATAGTCACTTTGTTTTGTTTTGCACAAAATACCAACAGTATTACCTTATTTACGATTAAACTAATTATTTCAAATAAGTGGAGGATTAAAAAAACTGCTCTGTTCATTTATGGTAATTATATGACGTAAACGAGATTTTTATTTTGCGTACATCTATAAGTTCTACTACATTGAAATAGTAAAAAAAAATATATGATATTCTTCAGGATATATTATTTTACTGAAATAGTGTCCTCAAAACATAATTCTATTAATAGAAAAAATCACGAATATACCTCATTTTTTTTTCAACGAGTTCTAACCTGTTTAGCTCATATAAGCCTCTTACATCATGTTTAAATCTAAGTGCCAACTATGGCTCACTTTTACCACACGAGTGGATCCCAAGGACTGCCTAGACGTTGAGGAGATCAAATTATCCAACTCCGAAGACATGTAAGGTAATTAATTAAAACTAGGAAGCGCCTCGGGAAGATCTTGAGATTGTTCCCGGCCGAACTATCGGCTTACTCAACTTCCAGCGACCTGGAATGTACGGGATATTAACCCCTGACACGATAATACAAATTGTAAGAGACCAGCGTTTGGCAAATACCAGCGTATTATTTGACACCTTACTTGATATCGACGCAAGTAAAAATCGTCCAGCACTTTTATTTGTACAAGTATGTCACATTTGTATTCGAACCTTTATGACGAATCTGTAAAAATAGATAGGTATAACATTTGTCAAAATTTGTAAAATCATAGTTGGGTAAAGAGTTAAATTTTGTACGATATCTGACGCTTTTTATATTGAAACGCTGAAAGAATTTCTATAAAAATTCTTCATTGCCAATCAAGGGCTCTCGCCCGGGAAACCTCTTAATGAAAAGGATAGAGAGGGCTATGCTCGGTGTTTCTCTACGTGATCGAATTAGAAATGAGAAAATTTGTTGGAGAACAAAATTCACTGACATAACCCAGCGGATTAGCTCGTTGAAGTGACAGTGTGCGGGACACGTAGCGCGACGATCCGATGACGGGGCAGAAAGGCTCTCAAAGTGCGACCGCGTACTGGCAAGCAAAGCGTAGGACACCCACCCATAAGGTGTCAGATGACCTGACCAAGGTCGCCGGAAAGCGCTAGATGCAGGCCGCTCTAGATCAGTCATTTTGGAAATCCTTGGAAGAGGCCTATGTCGAGCAGTGGACGTTATGCGGCGGAAGCTGAATTCAAAAATTGAAGTAATAATTCAATGGTGTGGCGATAAGAAAAGAGTAACGAAACACAAATAAGATTTTTTAAAGTGAAAACTTCATTAGGGGCGTTGGGCATTTTTTGAGATGGAAAAATTCATTGATTTCACGACACTGTTACCGACACCACCTTGTTCAAGTTTTCACTTCTGATGGCACTCCCGCGGAGTGCCACTGTTTTTTTGTGTCTGTCTGTATGTACGGACACGCTTATCAAAAAAGGAACATAAAATAATTTACATATTTACAGACACAGAAAACTTATATACCTACCTACTACAAATTTAGTGCCAAGAACGCTGGCCGCATTTCCGTGTTGAATCGTTGAAAGTTGTGCAAAAATTTAACGCTTATCATAAACATAAAAGGTCTTATTACTTGTACCAGAGCATAAATAATTCTATAACTCACCGTGCATCATCTCCTTACTCTATTAAGGACCATAAATTATCCCAAAATTATCGGTTTTCAGTACTCAACATTCAAATTGAATTTGTGTAATCCACCTCGATTTAAATTGCTAATTACAAAGTTAATTTTAGGCTAATAACATTCTAATAATCACTAAAATATAAATCAAATTTTAATCTGTTGTGATTGTCATCCTTTTATTTCAGCTGCATAACGTCTACTGCCGTAAACAGGCCTCTCCCAGGATTTCCAAAATTACCGATCTAGAGAGGCCTGCATCCAGCGTTTTCCAGCAACTTTGGTTAGGTCCTCTGATCACCTTGTGCATTAGCTGTCCTACGTTTCGCTTACCAGTACATAGTCATCATTTGAGAAACTTCCTGCACCATCGGCTATCGGTTCGTCGCGCTATGTGTCCCGCCCACTGCCGCTTCAACGAGCTAATTCGTTGGGCTATGTCAGTGACTTTTGTTCTCCTACGAATTTCTTCATTTCTTATTCGATCACGTAGAGAAATGCCAAGCATACCCCTCTCCACAGTCTCCACAACGCGTTGAGCAACCTTGAGCCTTCTTATGACGTAATGACTACATTTTAGAGTCATAAGTCATTGATATGATAATGTCAAAACATTTCTTAACTCCACTTTTAATATAACGAGAGTCGCGAGCAAAAACTTGTAGTTTAAAAAAGTAAATTACTAAAGGCAAATTACAGTCACCTTGTTTAAAAGCAATATGCAAACAAAACTAACATAAACAAGTGCAAATTCAACCTGTTTAAAAGGTAAAGTAAAAACAAGCTGAATCCGTAAGCTTTAAAATACCTCTGAATTACCTCTAACCCAACTGTTTAGCCAGCAAACATTGGAGTTAAACATTTACAGAGCTATCGAAAAACTCTGAATACTAAAACAGAACGGAAAATGGGGAATGTAAATGAAAATTATCTCTGGGTAGTACCGTGCCTGGGAAATTTGGGAAATTAGAATCGTTGACCTAATGGAATCGAAGCCATACAAACTGTTATTGTTTCGAAATAAATGAATATAAACTTTTTTACTGCTAAATCCTTTTTGTTATTGACGTTTATGAACGTTTGTATTTTTATTAAAGCGTAAATTAACGGGATTTCATTGAGTTTGAGAAAATAAAATAAAAAATGATACCTTAGTTTTTATTTATTGTATTTTATCTTATTAGGTCTTGGTTTTATTTATTTATTTATTTATTTAACTTTATTACAAACGTAAACTGGTAGATAAAGCCATAGGCTTTATCTACCAGTCAACCCACTGGTGATGCCGAGAAAAAGAAAATTTTAGAAGGAGGTGCAAGTTATGTAGATATTGTCACATTTACCTTATGAGGATAGCAGTAACAATATAATATATATATATATATATAAATATATATATATATATATATGAATAAACCTACATTCAAAATATACATGGTTATAATATATAATATAATAAACTATACGTAAACTACATATTATATCATAATATCTATATTCTATCTGAAAGTTCACGAAGATAATGAGCACGCACTGCACTCTTGAACGCTACACGAGTACGGGCCTTCCGGACATTAATTGGTAGGGCGTTCCAAAGCTTTACCGCTTGAACAGTAAACGAACGCTCAAAGAACCCACTCCGGTGATTTGGTATAGCGAGACGGAGATTGCTAGAAGAGCGAAGATTTTTTACATGAGTATTACCAAGAAAAGTGAATTTTGATTTGAGATACCATGGTTCTATCTTGCTTTACTTTATTGAGTAAATTTTGAACTAAAGCCGTGATTTAAAAACACTTTCAGCCATGATTTCGTGTAGAAAGATACTTCAAGCAAAACTAACTAAGGTTGTTCACCAACGCGACGTCATTATACCATAAGCATGGCTCCTAACAATAATTACTGCAATTACAGTGTATGTAAATCAATGAACGTCAGCACTAATGGCACCAGTTGTAGCACGAAAGTGTATTTACTGTTACAAAAGTGCAATGTTTAATAAGGAATTAAGATATGCTTTGGAATCCTGTGTACAGTGCATATTTACTTTTAAAAAAACACTTTTGTTTTACAGGTAGAGCAAGAGCCTGCAAGTGGCAGACTCCCATTATTTTAAAAATGCTGAAATTCATCCAATCCAGTCCAGACACATCGAAAGTTTTTTGATGTGTCTGGAAAGATGAAGGAATCATCGAAACTGTCTGGCTGCTGAGGAAACATCATTTGATAGTTCTACAAATTATATAAAAAATCAGCTATTAAACTATAATATGACGGCAGGTACTTACAATTTTTGATACTTTAAGAGTGTCTGCCAGGAGATGGAACCGCACAAAATGTCTGGCAATGTGCGACGTGATTTCTTAGATTATTATTAATAAAATACATATCTGAGCTTTACACTGACAGCGTAGGGCCTCAATTTGGTACAACGTTACTACCTGATATCTACCAAAGCCACACGAATCAACTTTAGTATTCGGGTACTGTACTTTATAATTAATAATAGTAAATTATAAATATTCCTGTAATAGGACTGTTCATAGTTCACTTTTCAAGTTTCAGCCTTTATAAAATAACGGGAGTCTGCCACTTGCGGGCTCTTGGGCTAAGGCATTTTTGGGAATATTATTAAGAAGATACTAACGAGTTTATGTACACAATGTCTTAATCCCTAACGCTACTTAAAACATAATAGTGGGTGTGAAGGTGGAAAAATTAAATCAACATAGTGATGGCTAGCCGCATCGCCTATTGACAAGATTCAAATTCTAGCCCATTCCTTCACGTGAAAAGAAGCAGCTGGTACATTTTACTCAAAAAATCAAATATTTATTCAATAGTTCGGTCTTTGCAGGCACTTTGGTATAGTTTGGTATAGTACATTACTTACATGTATTTTTTTTTACCTATACTAGCGTTTTGCAACAGCCACTGTTAAGAACAAACGCCTAAAGAAACTCATTTATACAGTATTGGTTGCCTACGCGCCAGAAGGGCTTTGTCAATTTACAAAGATATGATGCCTAATACAACTTATTTATTTTATAGCTTGCAAACGAGGGCCAAATCCAATTTACAGAAATAAGTAATACTGAGTAGTCTTAAAAAACGTAGTTGAGCTGACCATTCCCTACTGGCGGAACCCGCTCACGAGTTGGCGCATAGATCAGCCTTTGCTGAACTCTATACGTTCCTTTTTAGGGTTCCGTACCCAAAGGGTGTAAACGGGACCCTATTACTGAGACTCCGCTGTCTGTCCGTCTGTCCGTCTGTTCTTCTGTCCGTCTGTCACAGGGCTCTATCTCTTAAACCGTATTAGCTAGACACTTGAAATTTTCACTGATTATGTATTACTGAGGCCGCTATAACAACAAAAACTAAAAATAAAATAAAAAGTTAAAATTTAAAAGGGGTCGTAATACAAAAAAAGTGTTTTTTCAGCGTTTTTAACTCGACCTTTATAATGGCATCAACTAGATACTTGAGATTTTCACCGATTATGTATTACTATGGAGACTATAACAAGAAATACTAAAAATAAGATAAAGTTAAAAATTAAAGGAGGTCGTCATACAAGAAACGTGTTTTTTTTCAGCGTTTTAAAACATTGATGGGAGATACGGAACCCTTCATGTACGAGTCCGACTCGCACTTGCCCGTTTATTTCTCCTAGGCAAGCATGGAAGGAATGAGTGTTAGTAAGTACCAAATAAGTATCTTTTTTTCATCACTGTAAAACTTAGTACAATTTTAGGTACAAACAAAATACCTAGATTGTTGTCCTCAATATGAGCTAAAAGCATTGTAACATTAATAATGGATGATGCAAACGATCAAAATTTGTAATTTTTATATATATATTCTAGAGGCCAATGATGCTGTATTTTCTCAAGATGCCGTATCCCATAAAAATTCTGAGTAACAAAGTATCTGACGTACGAATAGGTATTGATAGTGTTCCAAAACTAAACTCCACAAGCGTAGCAAGCGCAAGTTTTTTTTGTTGAAAGAACAAATCGCACTTCCATTTTTTATATTTTCAAAAATAAAAAAGAATTGCAAGCTTATGTATTTTTGTTTTATAATACCATGAGTGTTATAAGTTTAACGTGTCTGTATGTCTATTCGCTTCAAAATCTGTGCAGCCATTTATTACAAGAGAGAAGGTGTAACTCGTTAAAGTTTTGGGATTTTTTCAACCGACTTAAAAAGGAATGGAGCGGAGAAAGTTATAAATTTGGCTGTATTTAAAACATTTATGCTTTTAAATCTGCTCCTATAGATCATCATTATAATCATAATCGATTTAGTAGTATTGTTTTTAAATCAAAATAACTGGAAAGAATATGTCAGTAGCGGCTTTTCTGTGCCTGTCACTGGCGTTGAAATAAGTTTTTAACGCCTCCTACATCATACGGCGACCCTGCCAGTCGGAGCAGCCCTACGCCGGACCCTTTTTAGGATTCCGTACCCAAAGCGTGCAAACGGGACCCTATTACTGAGACTCCGCTGTCTGTCCGTCTGTCTGTCCGTCTGGCACAGGGCTCTATCTCTTGAACCGTAATAGCTAGACACTTGAAATTTTTACAGATTATGTATTACTTTAGCCGCTATAACAACAAATACTAAAAATAAGACAAAAAAAAAATTCAAGGGGGTCGTCATACAAGAAACGTTTTTTTTTTTGCGTTTTTATCTCGGATCTTTATAATGGCATTAACTAGATACTTAAAATTTTCACCGATTATGTACTACTATAGCCGCTATAAAAAAAAATACTATAAATAAGATAATGTTAAAAATTAAAGGGGGTCGTCATTTAAGAAACGTGTTTTTTTCAGCGTTTTAATGGCATTAACTAGATACTTGAAATTTTCACCGGTTATGTATTACTATGACTACTATAACAACAAATACTAAAAATAAGATAAAGTTAAAAATTAAAGGGAGTCATCATACAAGAAACGTGTTTCTTCAGCGTTTTAAAACAATGTACGGAGGTACGGAACCCTTCATGTACGAGTCCAACTCGTACTTGCCCGTTTATTTTGAGTCCTGGTGCTACATCTACGATTGAATATTTTAAAACCCCTGGTACAATACATTTCACGCCGCTTACGGCCGCTCCATCAGCTTTGAACGAGACACGTCATTTGCATTTTATTAAATTCACAATTTTATTTTTTGAGCGATGGCTCATCTTCTTCACTTAGGGGAAATTTTCTGAATCACTATGTTTTTAAGTACATCTGAATGCAAAACGTAAATACAGAATACGCTCTTCTCAAACTTAAGGATAGTTCATCAATGTTACAAAATGGCAGTGGGTATTATACTTACACATACATGATATCACGTCTTTATCTCTAATGTGGGTAGACAGAGCATTTTGAGTCTAGCGGCTCTAGAACCGCAAGACCCAAGATGCAACTTCTAGCTTGATGGTGGGCGAGGAATTGAAAAAAGAAATCAAAATAGTTTTGCCTATTAATATAATTCGCAGTTTCACCCATTCCCTCGATCGACTTTTACGATCTGCGCGGGAAAAGAAGCAGCTGGTTTATTCGAGCTTTTTCTGTTCTCCCAGTACTACAATACAAATATAGTCTTTATTGTATGTACAATATTTTGATTTAGTGAAAGGACAAATCACACAGACTGAGTTTTTCTTAAGAGGACGCCTGATGCTGATAATCTAAATTTTGCTCCCGCTTCCACGCATACTAATTTACTTTAGCCGAAGTGAGACAGCAAACCATGCGGGGTGGGAAGAATCGCGGCGGGTCAATAAGGCTGGTTTACGCGTTTCTGGTTTCTGAGGTTTTTTTCGTTTTGCAAAGAATATTTAAGAGTTATTTAAAAAGTTAGACATATGATGACTGCCATATGTTTAATATAATTATAATTCAAAATTGCAAGGGCTAATATATTGTATTTCTTGAAAACTAGCCGTTTTAGTATAATTGAAGGTGATTTGGAGGCAACTTCGCAATTTTTTTCTATCAAGAAAATTTTAAGCAATCATGCTTTTGAAACATATAATGACTAGAGTTAGTCCTGAACTTTGCTGTGTTTTTATTAAAAGTAAGTATTCCTTTAATATTAATAATATTTAGGATTACTCTAAGTACTATAAGGGTCATACGCGGTAAACTTTTAAACGTGTATTATGACTAAGTCGATGCCATTTTTATGGATATACTCTATTAAATTTTTTGGCACTAGGTAATGTGACGACAAGATTCGCCAGCTTCCTGGCACAGATTCACAATTTGTTTTGGCGACGACCATCGCCAAAGACTTTTTGACTTACTAATGGACTGGATGCATGCTTTCACATTAAAATTTCGATCATAACTTGAAGTTTCATGCGAATTTTTACTTCTTTCCGAGTTTTATTATATGCAGCTTTTTATACTTTGAGTTTGCAGCACGATCTTACTGATATGGTCATTTCCATCGACCACTACTTGCTTTCGGTGACGGAAAACGTCGTGAGGAAACCTACACAATAGTTCACTAGTGTGTAAAAAAATTATTGTTCTTTTCTAACATACCTATAACCTCTCCAACAGTGAGACTGTTGTTAAGACGCGAACGGTCAGACGAACATAGTCAAACCATAAGGGTTTCTAGTTTTATCTTCAGAACCCTAAAAACCAGGAATGTATCAGCTAAAAAGCTACCTACTTAAACATTTTATACAGATACACAAAAAGTATAAAGCCAATAACAGTATCAACCTAGCAACAGTATATTTTAACGAAGGTCAAAATAAATTGCCTAGAAACGGTTCAGTCCTTATTTCGTACCGAAATAATGTTTCTCTGGCAACTTAAAGCGTCAGCTCTTATTGGAGCCCATTATCTGATCGACTCAAATATCAGATAGGCCGATATAGGTAACCTATTGCGGGACAATTCTGTCTGTATTGGCACCAAACACGCAGCCTTGTGACATTTAGGTAACCTCAATAAACGGGCAAGTGCGAGTCGGACTCGTACATGAAGGGTTACGTACCTCCGTACAATGTTTTTAAAAGCTAAAGAAACTCGTTTATTGTATGACGACCCCTTATAATTTTTAACTTTTTTTTATTTTTAGTATTTGTTGTTATAGCAGCAATAGTAATACATAATCTGTAAAAATTTTAAGTATCTAGTTAATGCCATTATAAAGATCTAGTTAAAAACGCTGAAATAAACACGTTTCTTGTATGACGACCCCCTTTAATTTTTAACTATTTTTTATTTTTAGTATTTGTTGTTATAGCCGCTACAGTAATACATAATCGGTGAAAACTTCAAGTGTCTAGCTGTTACGGTTCAAGAGATAGAGCCCTGTGACAGACGGACAGACAGACTGACAGACTTACAGACAGCGGAGTCTCAGTAATAGGGTCCCGTTTGCACCCTTTGGGTACGGAACCCTAAAAACTGGACATAAACAACCGATTCTTTCATTCTAGAAGTAAAGAAAAAAATTATAATGTATCAGCTTGTTCTCTCCCCGCGCTGATCGTAGAAGCCGATCGAGGGTATCACATCATCACTCACACAATATTGATTATTATTTTATTATATTATTATTCTAATTTTAAGCTTTTAGTTAGCTTGCAAGTTGAATTTAAGACACTTCCCGGTTTCCGATTGAGACGACATTTTGTATGCTAATGTGAATCAGATGACAATGCAATATTATTACTCGTATAGCAAGAAGCTGACAAAAAATTTTTTTTTAGAAAAGTTTTTTTTATTTTTACGCCCACCATCACACTAAACGTGGAGTTTGGTTCTTGCGGCCCTAGTCTCTGTCTACAGCGTTAACGCTTTTGTATAATACGATTTATTTATTCAAAATTGTTAAAATATTTTAGGCCGAATACCATACAAATTTTTGTACACGAGTATTAGCCTATTTAGCAATATACCACTAAGTTTACACGCAATTCTTTAGGGCGCGCACGCGACTTTTTCAGTCTATCTCTGTCACAAACTTGACGTACAACAGAGATACGGCATCACGCGACGGATTCTGCGATCTCTTTCACACATAGAGTTTGTGACAGAGATATACTAAACTCGCGTGCGCCCGCTTAACATCCGCGGACGCCCTTAGTTGACTTTTATAAACTTCGTTAGTTGTTCTGTTGGTGTTCAGTACATTTTTTTATTGCAATCAGCGTCGAAGCGACGCTGACCATCAATACTATGTTATTGTTATAAATGCCTTGTGAAGTAAATGGCTGGCCACAAGGAATAAAAATAAAAGGAACTATCCTTTTATTTGTATACCTTGGGGCCAGCCTATAAGCAGATATAAAATGTTATAAACCACACTGATTGGGCTAACCCCAAAGTAAGATTTTTTAAAACTTGTGTTATGGGAGACTAACTTAACGATACTATATTTTTATAATAAATACATATATAGATAAACACCCAAGACCCAGGACAATTTGAAATTTCCATTTTCCAACGTGCCCTGGCCGGGGATCGAACTCAGATTTATGTTGATAATCGCTGCAAAAATACAACCGATGACACATTTTGAATGCGCTAGCGTCTTATCTGTGAAATATGCAGAAAATATAAAAAATTCTAGCTTGGAGAGACGGCTTAAGTTCGTGAGATGCCATCATAAAACGTGCATGCCTGCATCGATTGTGGATGTCACGAGAAACAGTTTGCGAGTGGGAATTGTCGAAAATAGTCGCGGTGTCCTTTGGGCATCTATTGCCAGCCATAGACCTAAAATCTTCACCTCGCACCTTGCAATTTTAAGAGTCCCCTTACCCTAAGCTTTTCCGTATTTTAGCTTTTATTTTGAAATGATATTTTTTTATAATTTCAAAGACAAATTCATATACAACGTTGAAGGGACATACCCGTAATAAATCGAACTCGGCTTATAATAGATTACCAAAGTATAATTAAATTAAAATAACAAAAAAAGAACAAAGAAAAAACGGCATTATACATATCGCCCGGGCTGCACATTTTTGTATGGAAATACCGTATTTTATTTTTGGCTGTTAGTTTAATTTCATTATACTATAATGATTTAGTATCGACCGTAGTTCAATTTATTACGGGTATGTCCCTTCCACGTTGTATATAGGCATATAACTACAGTAAAAATATGAACTTGAAAAAAAAGATGATAGAGGTAAAGATGGGTGGCGTCGACGAAGAGAGGCCTATGCTCAGCAGTGGGCGGAAGAAGGGCTGGGATGGTGATGATGATGATAATGAGAGGTAAAGAAGTCTTTCATACTGAATGATATTCAAATATGATTTACGATACACTATATTCTCTTTTAAATTCATAATTTGATTGTGAAAACCAGTTTTATGCCTAGATATATCATTTCTTCAAACTTACAAAATTTTTCCGATAAATATCTGTGTGATTTTTAGATTTCACCTCTAATTTTAATTGTTTGACTCCAACAACGACTTTTGTTTGAGAAGACAAAAACGTTTGTCAATGCAATCACTGAGTTAGTAGCTCTTCAATTTGCATTCCGCACAATGTCACCGACCACGTTCCGATTGCCGCTTGTGACTAGTCGGCGACCAATTTGGTCGCCGTCTGTTTGAGCTACCAAGTAATTGCCTGTACAAAGGGCTCGCTAGACTATGATGATGTTAAATTGCCGTGAATTTTGAACTATTGACTGTCACTATTTTGATTGATCGAGCGAGCGAAGCGTTTCAGTTCCGAGACTGGCCAAAAATTATTTTGTCTGTCTGTTCTCGCCAACAGGTCGCATTTTTCAATCAATTTTGACGAAATTTTTTAACAAATAATTGAAGAGGTTGAAATGATACATGAAGCGCCAAATGACCCTGCCTGCTTATTCGAAGGAGTTTATCTCTTTGTGTTACGTATGTATATAAAAGGAAAGCATCTTATATATATGCTTTACGTACATTTTAGTAATTGATAATGTGCAAATGCAAAATTTGCTTTATCAGCACTACGGTTAACTAGTAGAAAAGGCCCTGGGCCTGAAGTCCTCCTATAACATGTTTTGTAATAAAGTTAAATAAATACACTTATTTACGAAAATTTATATGCAGTAGCTAGTGTGAAACTCCATAGGCGGCATATTGTATCGTAATTAAAGCTGATATTTGGCGAGCGCGTATTTGTGCAGCCAGCGACGTGCGTCAACAGCACTTTGAATACACTCTGTCTGTTTAGTGTGATTTTAGTTAATTAACTAGTCATTGCAAATCCAATTACAGCATCCTTCAAAACATAATCATGGTTTACTTACTTTTAAGCTGGCCAACGTACGGAAGTAAGAAATTAATAATATTAGATAAGGACCACATATGGGAGTTACATAGATTTCGCGACGAAATGTCAAGAGTGACTCGTACTTGATCACTTGGTTTCATTCAAATTCTCGGTGTATCCCACTATTTCCATGGAAATACAAAACTGGTAATTGTGGGACATGCTTTTCTTCCGAATAATATCCTTTTATTTCCATGATGACAAAAACATTGCAAATGATAAGGGAGCCTTTTCACAATACATATGATGCGCTTTAGTTTTTTGTCTCGTATCCATTACCCTTAAGAGGAAACACCAAGGGCTAAAGAAAAAAACAAGGTATTTGTAAAATCTATTGCTGTCGCCCTGTGCCCAAACTACAACCGAGCGAGTGCGATAGAGACATACCTACTGCAGTTTGGACCGGGAATACCTATTAAAAGAACAGAAATTCGCAGTCCCCTAATTTCTTCTCCAAAACTTAACCTTAATTAAGTACTTTTTTCATTACGAATTAACAAAGACTTGAGCGATGTTCCTATGTTAATTTATTTTATATAATCTAGTCAAATTTAGTTTTCTGGATGTTTGAACACAGCGAAAAATCTGGCCATTTTTTAGGTTTTTGAACGTACATATCTCTTTTAAATATTAATTTATGAAAGAAAAGAAAACATAGGGACATGCTTATAGTGGCTATAGATATTCAGGAAAAAAAATATAACTCTAGCAACATTATCCAGGGAGGAAACAAGGGACTACGTTTGTGTGGAAAAACGGCCCATGTGTTTCGTCTTAACTTTACCCAATGAAGAGATAAAATATGTTCATACTGGTTTTTCAAAGTCAAATTGATTCAGGCATTTGCCAAAGGAAAGGATTTCATTCTTTGTATTTTGTCCGTTAAAATATAGTTTTAAGAAATGTCGGAAATTGTGGGACAAACAATCCCAGTATTATTTCCATCAGTGAAAATAGATATTGGAAATAGTGGGATATACCGCAAATTCTTTATAATACTAATAAAGTTTATTTCATATCATTTGATATCACTTTGACTTGAAGTCCACTAGACCCTTGTCCCAAGGACGCTTGGCGGATTGAAAGTGACTTGCATGTAGTGTCGTCCTGTCTTGGCTTGCCCAAGTCATCCAATTACGACAACAACTAGTTTGGAATGTTGTAAGTTTCCGTCAGGTTAGATTGAAGAACTCGATATATCAGCAGTGAGTGCGAGATTTATTGCGATTACGTATGAAAAGCATTTTTAAGGTATATTCTACGTTTTTAGGGTTCTGTACCCAAAGGGTGCCAACAGGACCCAATTACTGAGACTCCGCTGTCTGTCCGTCTGCCACAGGGCTCTACTCTTGAACCGTAATAGCTAGACACTTAAAATTTCCACCGATTATGTATTACAGTAGCCGCTAAAACAACATTGAAAATTAAAGGGGGTCGTTATACAAGAAACCAGTTTTTTTAGCGTTTTAAAACATTGTACGGAGGTACGGAATCCTTTATGTACGAGTCCAACTCGCACTTGACCGGTTTTTTCTTTTCTCTCAGACCAGCATGTAAGCGAAACTCGTGTCAAAAGTAATAGTGTAGTGCTCTCGTATTTTTTTCTTTGAGCGCATTTATTACAGCTGGCAAAGCACCGTGTTTTACATGATATCTCCGTGTGTGCGTGTCTGTCACAAACAAAATGAAAGTGCATTTTGCCACTGTTCCGGTCCAATGGGATGCTCGGAACGAGCGTGCTTTTTTACTGAAGTATGCAAAAATGTCGCTTTGTGTAGCACGAGTTAATTGAGGCGGTTTGGAAGTTAGATATACAGGTTGTAACAAAATATAATGAAACTATTTTAAGAGTGAATTCAGTCCATGATACTGAATGACTTTCCCTAAGGAACATATATCGAAATATGAAAAATATTTTATGACCTCCGTACCCATCAGCTGATCCAAGTTTGAATGGAAAGCAAAATACCTAATATTTTTATTTATTTTGATATTATGTTCCTTGGGGGAAGTTGTTCAGCATCATAGAATGAATCCACCCTTTAAATAGTTACATAATATTATGTTAGACGTTTCAAAATATTGAAAGGACCTCATAACAAATATTCTTGAAAAAGGTTATAATTATTTTTTGTTTTCGAGTATTTACTAGGGTATTAACCAGAATGATTGCCCCAGGGGCATAGTTGCACCGATTTTAATTACTCTAGTTTCGCGGACGAATCGCATGCTATTTTAATAATCTATTGAAATATTCTCCAACTATTACTAAGTTGTCTGTGCGATGGCATGGAAAGGCAAAATGCGATCGAAGGTTTTTGCAGGATTGATGTTACATAAAGGCTGTAAAAAAAAACGTACGTGTACGATGGTTTAAGTTCTTAAACCACACTTTCGGTTATAAAAATCGGTATAGGCTGTCTGCTTATACATGTTATATCAATACATACATCGATTATTCTTGTACTTCCACCACTATTCAGCTATCACGACACGTGTTTCACCTCTACACGAGGCATCCTCAGGAACAAAACCAGATGTTAATCTTTCGGCGGTCAAACGACGAATGATGAGGTGATGAGAGGTGAAACACGTATCAACACGTGTCGCGACGGAAGTACACAAAATAATTAAAATCAAGTGCCATGTAACTTTGACTTCCGCAAGGTAACGTCTGAATCCATTAACTGTCTGTTTATAATTCACGATATTTGTTTTCAACAAACAATTGAATAAACAACGTACGTATGTAGGGTCCCACCTAACGGTTTGGTAGAAAGGGCCCTACATAAAATACACAGTAGCAAAGAAGACAGTAAGAGTATACAGAACGGAATCTCCTAAGGTCCCGCGCAATATGCGTCCCCGTTCCCCGTCCCCGCAGCTCGCCTTTTCGACTGGCGAGAGCGGGCGAACACACACTGCACGGCGCACGTGGCGGCACAAGAACGGGGGAGAGGTGCGGGGACGGGGAACGGGGACGCATATTGCGCGTACCTTAGGAGATTCCGTTGTGTATGCTCTTACTGTATTCTGTGACAGTAGGTGTAGGAAGATGCAGATCATTATTATTATGCAATAAACGGGCAACTCACGTAAAAACTCAGCTACTGGCCGACATGTTTCGACCTCATCCGGAGGCCTTCCGCAGGGTGAATGTAACTTGCGACACACACACGAAAAGAAGTCCCGAGCCGCATTCTTTTAAATAATGCACGTGTCTCACGTTACTTTTAACCAAAAAAGACGTGTAGATCGTTCAGCAGAGAAACAAGAAGACTCTTTAACACTTTATTTTAATTCACTGTTTACATTACTGTTATAAAATCATAAAAATATAGAATAACTTTTACTATACAAGGTCTAACAAAATATACTGAAACTATTTTAACAGTGTATTCAGCCCATGATACTGAACAACTTTCCCCAAGGAACATATATCGAAATATGAAAAATAATTTCTGGCCTCCCATACAAGTTGACCGATCAGCTGATCTGAGTTTCTATGGAAACCTAAAAATTATTTTTCATATTTTGATATATGTTTATTGGGGAAAGTTGTTCAGTATCATGGACTGAAAACACCCTTAAAATAGTTTCAGTATATTTTGTTAGGCTTTATATATTAGCTTTTGCCCGCGACTTCGCCCGCGTAGACTACACAAATTAGATTGTTTTTTTTTTTACTTAATCTTACTTACTCTCTCTGTCTCACTCAAAAAATGAGAAAGTTTCATAATTATATAAATTTGCAACTCCTAATGCACCCCCGGGGATGCAGTTTATTAAAATCCAATTAATGGATTATTATTTTTTACTAATCACTAATTCAAATATGTCATGTGTCTCGCTTCAAAAGCGACGAAGATTTATACAAACTTGCAACCCCTATTTCACCCCTTTAGGGATGAAATTTCCAAAAATCCTTTCTTATCGGATGTCTCCTAGTCACAATATACCTTTCTGCTAAATTTCGTCTTTATTGGCTTAGTAGTTTTCGTGATTTCGTGACGAGTGAGTGATTTTCGCTTTTATGTATATAGATAAATAAATATAGCTCTCTTGATTGTGTGTTAGAATGATTAAAAAAAGGAATTATGTCATTATATTTGAAATGAAGTTTGAAAAGGCGGACAGGATGAGATGATGTAGAGGAGGTGGATAACATGCAGTATGAATTAAACATGCAGCATCGTTACACCTTACCTATGCCTTAAAATATCGAATAATTACTTACAAACTTTTAATTATTCCCAAAGATGATTCAGTAATAAGTGATATTAGGATAAAAGTTATTCTAATTCCAATGCTACGAAGATAAACATAACCTCATCCGGATTTGGTTACACTTTGCCACCAAAACAATAATGACGTAGATTAGTAGAGTAGCTTATTGAAACTTACCACGAACACTAAACATCGATATGTATCCGCCTCAGTTTCAACAGAAGAGCACAGAACGTTCAAAATAAACAACACCAAAACGCTATAAGCTATATTATGGCGCTACATGTGCCACGTGCGCCACGTGGCGTGGCGTGGCGTGACGTGGCGCGGACGTGGCGCGTGCCGAGCGCGCCTTCTCCCGCTGTACTGAAGTGAAACCTCCAACCTCTATGGAGACGCGCGCCGCCCAACTATCGAACTAAGTAACCATTTCGGAAATAATATATTCATTTTTATGCTGTTTTGCCAGTGTCAAGGACGCCGCAATTTATTGTACGGCTGACAATGTTATCGAAGATTCAATCTGAATCTACTGGGATGGGTAAAAAAGCGGTATTGTGTAAGGACTGTGTGATTTAACATGCTGGCCAAAGAAAAATAAATATATAGGGACAAATCACACTGGATGAGCAACCCACAAAATAACTTTAAACTTGTTATGGAATACTAACTCAAAAATGCTATATTTTATGATAAATACATATATCATATAGAGACCCAGGATAATTTTAAAAAGGTTATTTTCAAATTTATCCTGGCTAGGAATTGAACCAAGAACCTCCGAGCGAAGAATGTAGTTTACAAATCGATCAAGTTCTGGTAAGAAATGTTATTTTTACCGACTTGGTTTTTTATGTGATCTCAAAACTTGTTACGTGGGAACAACTGCGTAACTGACATTCATCGCGCAAAAGGATCTCATTTCTTTTTGTAGGTGATCAAAAGAGACATATTTACCTGAAGTTAATTTTTGGTTAAAAAATGATGGAAGCGGCTTCTCAGGATATCTATTGTTATTAAAAATAAAATCACGGGATTCCGGGATTGAATAACTAATCATTTATTTATTTTATTACATTAGGGTTTATTACATCTAACAGAGTATACGCTCACATTTGAATTTCTCGGGATCGCGGGATTTTATCAATAAAAAAGTGCTTTCCGTAATAGCCAACATCTCAACTTAAGGTGATGCATTCGAATATCCAATCTCTAATGATCACCGTTACAGTAATGTAGTAAAATAGTTCAAGATTTCGTGTTTTTTCCCCCGACTAAGGCAAAGCCAAGCTAAAATCAATAATTTTAGCAGTCTAAGTATGTAAGTATCAAAGTATGTAAGTATGTACGTACGTAAGTATGTAAGTATGACAGTATATAAGTATGTAAGTGTGTTAGTGTGTAAGTGTATAAATTTGTAGGTAAGAATGTAATTATATCAGTATTAATCTATACTAATATTATAAAGCGGAAGAGTTTGTTTGTTTGTTTGTTTGTTTAAACGCGCTAATCTCAGGAACTAATGGTCCGATTTGAAAAATTCTTTTTTTGTTGGGTAGTCCATTTATAGAGGAAGGCTTTAGGCTATATAACATTACGTTCCGACAACCACGCGAACGAAGTCGCGGGCACAGCTAGTGTATGTATAGAGATCGATAGTGTTCAAGAGGGGAGGCCTTTGCCTAGCAGTGGGACAGTATAGGCTAAAAAAAAAATGTGTATATATGTGGATATTTATGTGTGTTCCGTACCATCCGAACCGCTCATCCATTTTCGAAACTGTGATGTCAATCGATTTATCATTATTTCCGGATGACTTAGGCTACAATTTGTATGCAAAAACTGTATACAACGAATGTGAAATACAAAAAAGACCGAGTCAAAAAAATGTTTGCAGGTGAATTTGAAGCTTTGCAATCTATAGATAACATTGTCAATGAACCTGGTTTTGTGGCGTCTAGGCACGCGCGCGTTTTGGGGTAATGCTCTAACTTACCTTTATGGAGCAACTTCGTCGATTTCTAATAAAGATCGGAAACCGAACTCATTTAGAAAAGTTAGCATTTTCTTATCTTTTCTAAAAAGCTCAATATCCTTTGTTTGTATTTCTGTGAAAAGCTTTTCGTTTGATTTTAGTTTTACATTCTTTTTAGGGTTCCGTACCCAAAGGGTGCAAACGGGACCCTATTACTGTGACCCCGCTGTCTGTCCGTCTGTTCGTCAGTCACAGGGCTCTTGAACCGTAATAGCTAGACACTTGAAATTTTCACCGATTAAGTATTACTGTGTCGGATATAACAACAAATACTAAAAATAAAAAATAGTTAAGAATAAAAGGGGGTCGTCATACAAGAAACGTGTTTTATTCAGGGTTTTTAACTAGATCTTCATAATGGCATTAACTAGATACTTGAAATTTTCACCAATTATGTGTTACTATGACCACAATAACAACAAATACTAAAAATTAAATAAAGTTAAAAATTAAAGGGGGTCGTCATACAAGAAACGTGTTTCTTCAGCGTTTTAAGACATTGTACGGTGGTACTGAACCCTTCATGTACGAGTCCGACTCGCACTTGCCCGTTTATTTCACCCGACTACGGCGAAGCCAAAAGGAGGGTTATGTGTTTCGCTGCTACGTACTATATGTACGTTCATCTGTTCCCTCGTATCTTCAATAATCTTCTTCTTCTTCCTAACGCGTTCCCGGTTGCATCCTCAGCTGTGCTGCTTTTGAGCCCGGGGTGCGCTTTCCCGCCTTATCTTCTCTAAATATTACATGCAAGTCAATGGTCACCCAAGGATGACGAAATCCTTGCGTTGGAGAAAAAAAATTGCGGAAGAGTTTTGAAGTTCAGATCAGCATGAATCCGGTCAAAGACAACGAACATTATTCAGTAAAAGTTATATCGGTAAAATAATAGGTACTATCACCAAGATGGAAAATTTTCTCTTTCAGATTGACCTGGGTCTTGGATATTTATCTTTATATGTCTTCTTCTTCATCTAAGCGCGAGCCCGATTGCACCCTCAGCTGTGCTGCTTCGGAACCCGGGGTGCACTTTCCCGCTTTTCCTTCTCCAAATATAACATGCATGTCAATGGTCACCCAAGGATGCCAAAGACCTTGCGAAGTGGAGAAAAAATAGCCGGAACAGTTAAAACGGTTTGGCTATAGTTGACCGGCCGCCTGCCTGACGTCAACCCCCCTCTTTGGGAATGCAATTGTAGTATGTTTGTGTATAATCCTTTAGTCGCCTCTTACGACATCCACAGGAAGAGATGGAGTGGGCCTATTCTAACCCGGAACCACACGGGCGATTTATCTTTATATGTATTTGTTATTAAATATAGTATCGTTGAGTTAGTATCCCATAACACAAGTCTCGAACTTACTTTGGGGCTGGCTTAATCTGGGTGATTTGTCAGTATACAGGTGACTTTTTAAACACTGTCCAAATTTTTGGAGCAAGTTTAGTGCATGATACTAAACTACTTTCTACAAAAAAGTTATTAAAAATCGATCGAAAGTAGTTCAGTATCATGGACTAAACTTGCTCCAAAAATTTGGACAGTGTTTAAAAAGTCAGCCTGTATATTTATTATAAGTTAGTAAAACTTTAACAGATCCTAGAGCGGTGAGGCCCAAGCCACATTTAGCATGATAGAAGGCATGAAAGTGGAAATCATAATAGTGATGGGGGGCTAACCGCATCGCATATTGATATGATTCAGATTCTTGCCAATTCCCTTGATTGGCTTTTGCAATCTGCGCGGGAAGAAAATCAGCTGGTATATTCTATGTTTTTTCTTTTCCCCCAGACCAGCAAGAAAGGAATAAGTCTTAAATACCAATTTTGTTGTGGTGGTAAAAGTGGACACGATAATCAAAATAGTGACTTGCTTAATGCATCGCCAAAAAATGCAGTATTAAATCTTTTCTTCTGGTGTATTTAGAAGCAAATTGCCATTGAAAAAAATATGGAAATTATCACCATATGTACGAGTTAACAATTTATTATAAATGTGAGCGCCACTTCAAGGTCATTTGCTTGTAAATTCACCTTAAATTAAATGAAGCTATTTTTCTTCTGCCTGAAAACAGTTTTATCCAGCAAGTTTCATTTCAGCGCCGCACAATGGCAAAGATAATTTTCCCGAATGACTCCACACAATCGTGGTAGAGAACCACTTCAAAAAGACAATTATAATACCCATCTCGCACCCATAAGTGACTATTACCGGGGCAAACTCCTTGCAAGGCGCTGAGTCACGCCTTGTCGATAAATTACAATAAAAATTACCCGCAAAACGGGAAAAATAGCAGGTGGAGACGGGTAATGAGGAAACTTGGTCGGAGAGGATCACCAATTTAGATATTCAAATTTTAAATTAGATGAAGGTGTGTGCTAACTTTGTTTCTTCAATGAGCAGATTTTCAGACTATTGAAGTTACAACAGCCTTTTGTCAAAGTCTAACATGTCGAGATTAATTTTTCTTTTCGAAAATGACTTATTTTTGCATTGACATAAAATATGAAGACCAGTTTTTTTAAACATTGGCTCCTGTTCTATTTTTTAATGTATGGTGGCGTGAATTTTCAATCATACGTATTTAATTTTCGAACAATGAAATCTGGTTACATATCGATGGAAAGTTATTTCTTTACACTTTGCTGTGTTCCTTGAATCATTCTTACTGTATTGTTACACACGCCAAAGCATTTTTATTTATGTTTACCGTTTTCGTATGGTTTTTGCTTATATTTTGTCGAAAGTAGACGTTATAAGAGCTAGCAAGCAAATAAGTGAAGTTATTTTTTATTTTATTTATTTAAGTTTATTGCACACAATCTCATATTTGATTGATTACAATGGGTCAAACTTAACGCTATGCATTATCTACCAGTTTGCCTTTGGGACACATCAAGAATTTGGTAGAAGGAGTGCAAGTTGTAGCAGTATTACAATACAACATTCCTACATAATATTAGACAGTAAATACATATACCTAATATACATAGTATTAATTTCAACAAAATTTTATTAAATAATATAAGTTTATGGAGAAAGCTACAATTGAACGAGATAAAACAGTGATACGCGGTAACTCCTCTAGTTTAAATCATAGGTCTAAGGTACATGCACGTCAATTTTGCGCCAAGTTTATATTCAGCTCGCATCAAACATGAAATATAGGTATAATTCGAACATTATTTTCCAAAGCATCATGATGTCACGACGACATTTATTCACCCATCGACTTATTCATTCATGCGTGCATTTGAGAGGTGACAGCATTTAATTTCTTCGCTCTGAATCAAATATTTATTCAGTGATTAGGCCTTTGCAGGCACTTTTATGCGTCAATAATTTTCGTGTACTTTACGTGTAATGTTGATTTATATTTAAATATTTTTTTAAAGCTACTTATACTAGCGTTTTTAAGTAATCATTAACTGTATAGTACGCATTTTCCACCAACACATTTTTAAATTCTTTTTTGAATTTTTGCATGGGTCGGTTTGTAACCGTTTCAAGGAGTTTGTTGAATAGTTTTATCCATAGACCCAGCACTGACCGCCTGGCTCTAGTAAGTCAAAATTTAGGCATATGAAGCGTATTTCTGTTACGAGTGTTAAAACTGTGAATTAACTATTTTTGAATACTATTTAAACTAGATTTAACAATAAATTAAGTTGTCGTAAATAAATTAAGTTGCCTCAGTAAGAATATTATAGATTGAAATAACTCTCGTAAGGAATCCTGTGGTTTCAGACCGTAAATTGACTGACTTGATCTCTTCTGTAATGAACGAAAATTGTATTTATGTTTGCTGCTTTGCCCCATATAGTGGACGGTGTACAAAGCAAAAAATTACAAAAAACCGCAAATCGATGTACAGGATAGAAGAAATATTTTCGAAACATACCAAGTTTGGGCTCTTCCAAAGAGTTTCTATTTTTTTTTGTAAAACATACGCCAAATGTCGTTTAATATACGAGATATCAAACCTCAAAAAGGCGATTTTAAAAATAATAACATTTATTATTTTTTATTATTTTAGTTCATAATTTTTAAACTTATCGATACTTAGGTACAGATTTTTTTTTAAATTGTAAGAGGAAATTAAATAACTTCCTCTTCGTCTTCTGCATAACATTTGCTGCAAATAAAAGAGCGGTATTAAGAAACAATATCTAAAACAAGTGCGCTACTTTTCTATTATTTTCAGCCTCTGATTAGTTATGTTTTAGATATTTTTTATTAATACCACTCTTTTATTTGCACCTAATATATTATGCAGAAGACGAAGCGGAAGTTAATTAATTTCCCCTTTCAATTTAAAAAGAATGAGTACCTAAATATCGATAAGTTTAAAAATTATGAATCTCAAACTTTTTAATAAAGAAAAAATTAAAAAAAAATGTTAATGTTATTATTTTTTAAATCACCTTTTTGAGGTTCGATATGGGTATATTAAACACCATTTGGGGTATGTTTTACAAAAATTGACAAAGCCGTCTCCTACCTGGCGGAGCCCAAACTTGGTATGTTTCGAAAATATTTCTTGGATTTGTAGAAAGCAGGTGGCAGAAATGTCATAGTGTAGTATATTTTTAGAATCTTCTCATGAAGCTGTTTCATTTGATACCACACAAGATAGACTTCTAAAAATTTTTTTGTAATTCCCATACATAAAATTGATGACGTCATTACTGCCCTCCATAGGAATATTTTTAAGAACTACCGCTCAAAATGATTGTTTAAACCTAACACAACATCGATTTACGGTTTTTTTTACGTAGCTCGACCACTAATAAAAGCAATCCGTAAGATAATATAATATGAAAATAACTGAAATATACGATCCTAGCCGTTTCAACGTCAGTACATCGTCTGATTTTCCTTACCGCAAATGCTGCCGAACTAAGTTTCTTGGCAGTGACCTCAATGTGTTTGTACTATTGTAACATGTTGTCCACATTTAAGTCCAAAAACTTGGTATTGGATACTCAATACTATACTAGATCTTGGCCATTTACTGTCAAAAGTATGTGTGTATTCGGTTTACTTAAAAGTGAAAAATTACTTACACACTTAGTACCATCCCTTAGTCTTATTATTTAGCTATGCTATTACTTGTAAACCAACTGAGCACCTGTGACATAGTATTGTTTACATCATCATAGCTTTTCCACTTTCTGTCAACCTTAAAGAGTAAACAGGTGGCCTCCGCAAACAATACTACTTCGCATAACTTCTCAGCAACCGTGGCAAGACAAGGAAGTTGATTAATGTAGATCAAAAACAAAAATGGACCAATTATAGAGCCCTATGGCACTCCCATGCGCATTGCGCACACGTGCTTTATTTGAAGCTTCCCTATTGATATCTACTCTTTCAGTTCTCTATCATCAACGTATGATGATATCATAGAAAGGGCAGTGTCAATAACACCATAAAATTTAAGTTAATTTTTGAATATAATGTGTGTGATTGATACAGTCGAATGCTTTCGACAGATCGCAAAAATGCCTATAATATCTTCTCTATTTTCCCCAGCTTCATAAATAATTTTAACTAAAGTCACTACTGCAGTTTATTAATAGTAAAATAGGAAACTAGTAGGTCTAATAAAATTCACTGTTTTGTTCACTTCTTCATAAGTAAAATTAATGTTTTTATACGCATAGTTATTTAATTTAAGTTTCATTTTTATTCCTGATTTTAGTCTACCACTTTTGCCAATTAGTTGTTGGTATTAAGTAAGATTTTTTTTAAGTTTCGTTATGTGGACATACAGCCCTTTAATTATATATTAGTAGTATCACTTTCAAATTTTAATACCGCAGTTTTAGCATCGTTTTTGATATAAAAAATATATTAACACGGACAGACGGACTGACGAACGACTTAATTCCCGGTCCCGTTTTATTATTTTGGTACGGAACCCTAAAAGGAACAAAAGAGTACTTACCGCCTTAAAAAGAGCAAGTTGTATATGAAATTGCAGTTAAAAGCTATGTTTGGCCGTCACAAAAACTTAGCGACTTTCAGAACTTGCCAGTTGTCGAGCCAAGAATTGTGAGAGATAGTATTCGAATGTCATTCGATATTGTAAGAGGCTCATTGATTACGATCTCCCTCTGCTTCGTTCGAGAGAGGAGTGTACGAGATGAAAGGATGCGCAAGGCAGCTGCGCATTGTCAGGTCTCTTAAAAGTCATCGTTCAGGGATATCCTCGAAGGTAATGCAAATACATAGTTTTATTTCTTTTTGTTTCAGATAATAGTTTTGTTTTTAAAATACATCTATCAAATATACTTAATTTTCGAATTAAACCCAACGAAAAGATGTGACACGCGAGTTTTTTGTTTTCTTTTGGGAAATGGGGTGTTTCCATTGACTTATATGTATTAATACAAGATATTTTTTTCAGTGATAAAGTTCCAGAAACTTCCACCAAGAGCTACGCGTTTTATTTTTATTTATCAACTGCTTGCGCTCTGGTCATACTTTAATCAGTAAGTATACAATGCTGACTCTACTGTTCGAACGAAAGATTTAAAACATCCAACACATGATTTCAAAATACCACCCCGCATAAAGCCAACGTTACAAGCAGTTTGTATTTTACTGGCTATTAGCAAAATGTTTGTAAAGTCCACATTTTTACACGGCACGACGTTCCGCGACACGAGTTTCGTTACTTCATATTCCGTTTTTTCTAGTTTTCATTGCTACGGAAAGACTTGGCATGTATTTGTGGAGTTAACTTGAGCCGAGTAGCTTTATCAAGTTATATTTATTCAAATTTTATGCTTTACAACATTTTTAACAAAAACTTTATACGAACTATTGTAATGTGGTTTTGTACTACGAGCAATGCATTTATTTTCCGTGCCACAAAACTTCTTGTAGTTTTATAATTTTTTTTGACACAACCTTATGTCCATGTCTATCTTGATTGATACAACCAAAAATTAAATAATGAAATTATTAATTATAAATTTATAAATTTGCGAAAAATGGCCACTTTTGACAAATGTGCGTAGTAAAACTTATTATAAACTGTAAACAGTAGTTCATAAAAACTTTGAAGGGTTATCTAGGACTTGATAGTTGCAAAATTTTAAATGATGTCTCCATTTTCTTTGAAATGATTTATTTTAAATGGGGGCAGCACTGGACCCCTTGGCCTTAATCATCATATTTATCCAAATTGAAAATATGTGATGGAAAAATCCGCCACGAGTGGGACTCGAACCCACGACCCTCACGTGCGTAAATCTTCATCACTACCCACTATTCAGAAGTGTGGTATTTGGTGACAATTTGGATACAACCGGAAGCGTCGCGGCCGAGGGCGTAACGGACAAACAAATTTTGAAATTCGTGAGCGTTCCGGCCGAGCGCGTAGCGGAGCGAGGGCCTAACGGCCGGACCCTAATTTCCGAGCATTGTAATGCTATTAAAAATAAGAATTTAACAAAGCCTTCTTCACTTTAATCAGCTTTCAATTAATTGCATATGAATTATGTTGAATACCACACTTTTGAATAGTGGGGTAGTAATGAATATTTACGCATGCTTAAAATGCGTATACTATGTGATAAGGAAATTCGTCAGGGTGATTCGAGGTCACGATAGCACAATTGTTAGTGTACTAACGACGTTAACATGAGGGTCGTGGGTTCGAGTCCCACTCGTGGCGGATTTTTTCATCACATATTTTCAATTTGGATACATTTCCGAGCATTCAATTGTTATGCTATTAAAATAATAATCATCATATTTATCGCATTCGGTATAAGTTTCTGAGGCAGCGTTATTCTCATCATGACTGAACTTGTCAACTTGCTCCAAAAATATGATTGGCGTATAAAAGTCAATTTATATCCCAGAGTCTTGAAAATACCCATTAGGTACCTGAGTATATTTAGAGGTATATTTTGTAACTAACACAAGCCAACATATTATACGCTCAAGAAAGCCTCGAAAATAGTTTAGCCGGCTACACGTAAGTAAATGTAAAACTCATATTGAACCATAACAGATACCTGACCAGCAGACCTGACATAATGTCACAGTATCCGATACTTTCACTGAGATACTGAGTATTTATACAGGCTGAGTTTTTAACAACCTGCCAAATTTTTGGAGCAAGTTCAGTCCATGATACTGAACTACTTTCTATAAAAAAGTTATAAAAAGCAATAAAAAAAAATCCGTCCTCCCATACAAATCAGCGCTTAGTCAAACGGATTTTGTATGGGAGGATGAAAAATGTTTATCGACTTTTAATAACCTATTTTATAGAAAGTAGTTCAGTATCATGGACTGAACTTGCTCCGAAAATTTGGCAGTTGGTTAAAAACTCAGCCTGTATATTTCCTGAAACACAAGATCTGCTTATTTCAGATACCAGTCTCTTAAAATCTCCGGCTAACCGTGTACCTATGTCGTTATTATCATTATGTTATATTTTAATGTATGCTTGTGGAGAAAATAAAGTAATTTTGAATTCTGAAAAAAAATTACTGCCTATTTCTTTTTCGGCAAGTACTTGTAAGTATTAACCTACAATAAATCCCATTTGAGGATCCAATGCATTCTCAACCTTAAAGCCTAAGAATAAAACGTAAATAATAATAGTAACAGTAATGTGTTAACAGATAATTACACTTTACATAAAGAAATAATGTTTCGGTCTAATATAAAACCTTACACATCACCTCTAACAAGAAACCATTAAGTAGGCACATATACAATTACACAACCGCAGTTTTCACAAACAGAAATCCGACTTACCGCCAGGATAATATATGATTGCAGCAATGAAAAAAGATACGTAAGTGAGCAAAGAAATGTAAATTCGCGTAACATTATACTGTTTCATGAGAAACATGATAAAGCGGCGGAAACAGTTTGGCAAACCCACTTTCGTCGTGAATGTTGGCAATCTCAACTCAAATTGAGATATTATACTGCCTAAGTTTGAATCTTTAATAAAAGATCTGTTTATATAGCTAACTTTTAAGTTTTCTCGTCAAAAAAAATACTTAAAAATACAAGTTTGGAGCGGACTGCAGACAGCAGCAGCAGATGACGTGTCGTAACACGACACTACTGGTTCCTATGTATTTTTATAAAATGTCTTTCGCAGCTAGTGTCACGTCGCCCGACTGCAGACGACGTGTCGTCCGGCCGCAGATCAATAGTACCACCGACTGAAGACAGTAGCAGCAGACGACGCGAATTTAATTAAATGCATTATTACAAATTACAAAAATGATTATAAACATGTCAAAAATTATAAAATATCATTAAATTAATTATTATAAAAAATGTGCGGTATACGCATCAGGCATTTTTTACCGATGCTGACACCATTTAAAAGTCCCCAATTGAGTAACAACACTTCTCCAGTAGCAATATCCTGAACTTTTTTTTGAAAATTGAAACTTTCCTTACTAATTTAAATTCGTTGGGCAATTTATTAAACATTACAACGGTTTGGTATCGTGGACAGTAAATTGCGATGTCAAGTGTGGGAGCTATAACACTGGTTAAGTCTTTCCTGCGCGTGCCCTCTCGATCCAACATTTCTTCTGCTGTTTCGTATGAGTCTCTATTTTTTATAAAATCCGTTAGTACAAATATATATAAAGACGGTACAGTTAATATTTGGAGTTCCTTAAAATGTTTTTGTCACGATTGCCATGGAGGTATGCGAACTATGGTCCGTATTGCTCGTTTTTGTACTGCGAAAGCTTTATCAATATTATATTGATAGCTTGCACCCCAATATTTTATGCTATAACGAAGTCGTGACTCTACGAATGAGTAATAAATAGATTTTAATTGATTCATGGTCAATTCGTCTCTTAAGGATCTTAGGACGTAACAAGCTCTGCTTATGCTTTTTTTCTACCTCTTGTAGCTCAGGTTTCCAGTTGAGATATTCATCCAGATGTATGCCTAGAAATTTAATAACTTTAACTGGCTTGATATTTTAATTATTTAAATAAACTTCAATTTTGTCTTTATTATTGGCTGTCGTCTTGAATAGCATAACATTGGTTTTACTGCTATTTACCTTTAGATTATTAGCAGTAAACCACTGATGAAACAGTTTCATAGTACTGTTAATCTTCCTGTTTAGAGCATCTATGTCTTTTGCCCAAAGTACTGCATTTGTGTCGTCAGCAAAAACAACTACTTTTACGTCAGATTCTATCATGGTCATATAATTTATCAAGTCATTAACAAAAATTAAGAAAAATATCGGTCCTAAAATTGAGCCCTGAGGTACTCCTCTATTAATTTGTATCAATCGTGAGTGCGTTTTGGAATTGATGAACTCACCCTTATTATCTGTTATCTCTACGAATTGTTTTCTATTACTGAAATATGACTTTATTAGATTTAGAAACTTCCCCACAATTCCATAATACGCTAACTTCATTGTGAGTATATCTACATCTACCGCGTCAAATGCGCCACTTAGGTCAAGAGATAAACCGGCGACTTTTAATTTTCCATTTATCTTTGAAATCACATCATCAATAATTGTGTCTATGGCATTAGCAGTTCCAACACCTTCTTGGTATCCGAACTGTCGGTCACTTATAATACTATTGTCTTTTAAATGTTTGACTAATCTTTTTTTTAAGATCTTCTCAAATATTTTCGAGAATATAGTTAGCATAGCAACTGCTTTAAAATTCGATGGATCAGATTTCGAATTTTTCTTATGAATGGGAATTATTTTTGCAATTTTCAATTGGTCTGGAAAAACTTCCAAATCAAAACAGTTATTGAAAAATTGTGCTAAAGGTGCTGCTAATATATCAATATTATTTTTTACAACATATATTGGAATATCATCATAGCCAGATGACTTCTTGTTGTCCATATCCTTGACAATACTTTTAATTTCACTCTCAGTCACGCGTTCAAATTCAAGATGAGAAAATGTCGATTGAGAAAAATTACCTAGTATTTCCGCGGACTCACTTACACTGCCAGAGGGTATTTAATTATTGTGATTGAAAGTACTGGCAAACGCTTCTGCTATTAATTTCGCGTCAGTTACATTATTGTCATCAATTTTAAGATGCGTAATTTGATTGTTACGAGTCTTCTTGTTGAGACTCTCATTTACAATTTTCCAGACACGTTTTGTACAATTGCCATGCTTCTTTATCTCTGATTGCACACTTAGCCTTTTTGCGGATTTATTAACTCGCCTATATATTCTGAGGTAATTTTTCCTGTAATTATATAAAGACGAATGATTATGACTCTTGTCCAATGTGCATAGTACGCGTTTCATATAGGTTTCGCAGCTAACGATACGTCGCCCGACTGCAGATGACGTGTCGTCCGGCCGCAGATCAATAGTACCACCGACTGCAGACAGCAGCAGCAGACGACGTGTCACGGCAACACAGCTGGTTTCTATGTATTTCTATGAAATAGCTTTCGCAGCTAGCCGGCTAGAGGCACGTCGCCCTTTATAGAGACAGTAAGAAAAGTACCGATGGACTTTCTTATAAAAAAAGTACTTTATAAAACTAGGTCAATGTAAAATTACTAATTACTCTGAGTTTAGGCTAGATCGTCGATAATATTAGCGTATTTATTTGGAATACGTTACAATATGAAAAAAAAAAAATGTCGCAGATATTATCATGGTTAAAATAAATAAAAGGATTATAGGCCATGGTGTCGATAGTTAGAAGATGTTACTTTTGCGTTCATACATGTATATTCTTTTATTTATGACTTCTATTTGAGCGAATGAGACTCAAAAATCACAATGCATTTGAGAGTAAAATTTTAATTCCATGAATAATATGATAGAGTTAGGTTCTTATTTCAACAGCCATTCTATATGTATTGGGTCTGCGTTGTCGTGTTAATGCATTTGTATTGTACCAATCGGATAAACGTTATTAACTTAAATCTTGGTTTGGCTGGTGATTGCTTCGCTATGGCATCGATGGGTTAGTACAATCCCATAAAACAAGTGTCAACTTAAATTGGGAATAGCTCCTTGAGCTCAATCTTTATAACTTTTTCTTGTCTATTTGCAGAGTTCGGCAGTATTTGAATTACTTGTAATTAAAATACGAATACGTATTGGTATTTGTAATTCAATTATATCTTAAAAGTGTAATTTGTAATTGGTATTACAAATACCTGACGCTGAAGTATTTTGTAGTTAGTATTTTAAATACATTTTCTTTTAATTTCTTCAATAATTTTTGCTTTAATAATTTTGAGATAATCAGTTGGTTAACGTTTTGAATACATTACTTTACAAAATGTAATGATATCCCACAAAAAACATAAATGGGAGCCAAGTTCAATATCCGAAAAAAGAATTGAGATCTAAATGGCTGCCTAGTTTTATAGAGAATCCTGAAATTTATTCATAAGAATCCTAACATTTGACTTGGCAAATTTTTTAGTGACATTACAAAAAAAAAACCTTGCATAGGGCTCAAAAGGATTCATATCCAGAGGCGTAAAAAAATTGCCCAGTATCGTAATAGTAAAAAAATCTTTATTGTGTTACAGAAAAGGTATTGTAAAGTGATTCTATTATAAAATTTCGATAAGTTCCTACTTTGTTTACTAAGTACTCGTATGGGATAAAAGAAAATGAAAATATGTTCTAGCTAGTATAAACTCGTTTTAAAGTTTTGTATTTGAATTTTACGATATCAGATTAGACAAAATATTATTTTGTCTTTCTGAAACAACCTGTATACTTATGACTATAACCTGTATATATGAAAGTTTGTTTTTATCATTTCCTTTTTCTCTTCCTTGCTGGTCTGGGAGAAAAGAAAAAAGATAGAATGTACCAACTGCTTCTCGTCCCGCGCAAATCGTAAAAGCCGTTTGAATCTAAAACATAATTATCAATGGGCGATGCGGATAGCAACCCATCACTTTTATGATTTCTTTTTTCCTCTTTCATGTCCACCATCGCGCTAAAAGTGGCCTAGAGACCTTACCGCACTAGGCTCGGTCTGCCCCGTTAGGGCTTAAAAACGTGAAAATTTGATAAAAATAAATACTGTAAAAGTTTTACAAAGAATTTTGAGAAATATGAGTAGCGCAATCTAATTTAGAAATAAATATTTTTCCTTTCGTTAGCTCTAACGAACGGCGCCTGAAATGTGAGCCCTATTAAATTTAAACTCGCCTTGCCTGTAAACGAATTTATCTTGTTTGTAGCAGTGTTCTTATGTTAGGTGCAAGTTACGTGGTGTCTGTGGCTTTTACTGAGGGAATATTTGCTGGCAGTAGGTACTTTTAAACTAAAATTTCAAAAAGAATTATAAATATTTTACTTTTTTCTGTCCGTGTTTTAAATAAACGGGCAAGTGCGAGTCGAACTCGTACATGAAGGGTTCCGTACCTCCGTACAATGTTTTAAAACGCTAAAGAAACTCGTTTATTGTATGACGACCCCCTTTAATTTTTAACTTTTTTTTATTTTTAGTATTTGTTGTTATAGTGGCCACAGTCATACATAATCTGTGAACATTTCAATTTACTAGTTAATGATACTATTAAGATCTAGTTAAAAACGCTGAAAAAACACGTTTTTTCTATGGCAACCCCCTTGAATTTTTAACTTTTTTTTATTTTCAGTATTTGTTGTTATAGCGGCCACATTAATACATAAAATGAAAATTTCAAGTGTCTAGCTATTACGGTTCAAGAGACGGGCAGACGGACAGACGGACAGACGGACAAACGGACAGACGCACAGACGGACAGACGGACCCTTTGGGTACGGAACCCTAAAAATTATTAAAAATCCAGCGTAATATCACTCGATCATAGGGCCGGATCTACCTAATGGCTTTTTGGGCTAAAGCCCTGCTTTCTTAAAAAATAATAGACAATAATAAAAAAATCAAATAAATAAAACTCCCTTAAGGTTGTTGTCTCACTCAGTAACAGAGTGGACTAACAATACAATACAATACAATACAGTACCCTTTATTGCACAAAAGTAAAAAACAGAACATAATTATCTTAAAAATTAGGAAATGCGCAAAAGGCGGCCTTATCGCTAAGCAATTAAGCTAACAACCTTATGATAAGAAATATACATACATACGTTTGTGGACAAAACGGCAATTAGTTGAGACTTACGGACGGACGGACGGATCCCGTTTGCACCCTTTGGGTACGGAACCCTAAAAATGATAAAAAATCCAGCGTAATATCACTCGATCATAGGGCCGGATCTACCTAATTGCTTTTTGAGCTACAGCCCTGCATTCTCAAAATCAAATAAAAAAAACTCCCTTAAGGTTGTTGTCTCACTCAGTAACAGAGTGGACTAACAACCTTATGATAAGAAATATACATACATATGTTTGTGGACAAAACGGCAATTAGTTGAGACTTACGGACGGACAGACGGACAGACGCACAGACGGACAGTCAGCGGAATCTCAGTCATAGGATCCCGTTTGCACCCTTTGGGTACGGAACCCTAAAAATGATTAAAAATCCAGCGTAATATCACTCGATCATAGGGCCGGATCTACCTAATGGCTTTTTGAGCTACAGCCCTGCTTTCTTAAAAAATAATAGACAATAATGAAAAAAATCAAATAAAAAAAACTCCTTAAGGTTGTTGTCTCACTCAGTAACAGAGTGGACTAACAACCTTATGATAAGAAATATACGTACATACATACGTTTGTGGACAAAACGGCAATTAGTTGAGACTTACCTAAATAGGTTGGCCCCTAAGTAGTATTAGCCCAGGGCCCCTCAAATTCACAATTCACCCCTGCTGGATTAGATAAATACTTCTAACATAAGAGTTTTATGTTTGTGTGTATGTATGTGCGCGTGTGTGTTTGTATGTGTCTTATGCATAAAAAAAACAGAGTCATTGTGTCTTAAAACTGCCTAACACACTTCGGTCCTTGGTTGAAAATAAAAAGAAATAAGTATTTATTTTTAATACAAACTAAAATAAAACATCATCATCCGAGCGTATTCCCGGTTGCATCGTCAGCGGTTACGCTTCAGAGCCCGGGGTCCGCTACCTAACCTAGGTGATTCGACGAGGTTACTGGTTTATATACAGAGCGACTGCCGTCTGACCTCCGCAACCCAAAGGGTAGACCAGTACCAATCCTAGGATAGGTACGAACACTAGATGGCGTTCGGGACCAACAGCTTTACCTGCCTTCCGAAGCAAGGAATCGTCTTTCTTTTCGGATAATCAGGTGATTCAAGCCTGCAATATCCTAACCAGACTGGAAACAACTTTTCACAAAGTATGCTTCCCAGTGTGATTTGAACTCACGACCTCCGGATCACAAGGCAGACGCCTTGACCACTGGACCACGGAGGCAAACTAAAATAAAACGTTTAAAAAATTTAAATATTTAAATCCATTATACAAAATTAATATACGAGTAAATACTAACGTATCCATTACGAAACACAATACAGATATTCATTTGGCTTTCCCGCCATTTTTCACTGTTTGTATGCATGAGCACACAAGTGTTGTGCACTTTAATCTCATCGGTGCTATAAACACCGGGTTTCTCGTAAATTCTCACATGAAAGCCCGCTCGCCGACATAACTCATAATTTCACCATTGAACTGTGAAATATATCTACAGCAGTGAAATACAGGTATGTAATTCTAGAAATGGAATTGGTATAGTTTAAACAAGACCACAGAAGACAGTAAGAGTATACAGAACGAAATCTCCTAAGGTATGCGCAATATGCGTCCCTGTTCCTCGACCCGGACCTCTCCCCCGTTCTTGTACTGCCACGTGCGCCGTGCAGTGTGTATTCGCCCGCTCTCGCCCTGAGACAAGGAAAAAACGGGGAGAGGTATAGAGGTACCTTAGGAGATTCCGTTCCTTATACTCTTACTGTCTTCTGTGTACTGTTGTGTGTTTTGTGTGTGTGTGTATGATGTGTGTGTGTGTGTGAATACTGCCGTGTGGTTTTCGGAAGAGTAGAGCAGGACCACTCCAAGTCTTCCCGTGGAGGTCGTAGAAGGTGACTTAGGAAACACAACCTAAACAAATCTTATCAAAATCAATGAGACCTTAATTATTGATTTTTATAGCATTACAATTCTCGGAACATATATTCGTCACATTTTTAACTAAGGCAATAAATAAGACCTCTTCAACATTTCTGGCTAGCATGAAGAGTGTAGGCCAAATCATCTGGCTATTCTGGCCAAGTATGGCTCTATTAGTACAGAGGGGGTCGTGCTCCTGCAGTGGATTAGTCTCCACCACAGAAGACAGTAAGAGTATACAGAAAGGAATCTCCTTAAGTCCCGCGCAATATGCGTCCCCGTTCCCCGTCCCCGCACCTCTCCTCCGTTCTCGCCTTGTCGAGGGGCGAGAGCGAGCGAACACACACTGCACGGCGCACGCGGCGCATAAGAACGGGGGCGAGGTGCGGTGACGGTGAAGGGGAACGGGGACGCATATTGCGCGTACATTATGACATTTCGTTCTGTATACTCTTACTGTGTCTGTGTGTACTAAAAAAGACCTGATAATGATGATGATGAGACAAGTCACTTCATAGGTCTTACGCTATACCGACGTATTGTAAAATAATGATTTTTGTCGAGGGTCTTAAAGGCCGACTTAGAAGTTGGCTTAAAAGTTGGCTTACGCATAATTAGCACACCCCGTTCACAGGGACCACAAATTGTATAAAGATGTATCAAGCTCCTACACGCTTTGGAAGTCTTATTTAGCCGTTATTGGTCCCGGCAGTCATCATTAGAGCAGTCAGTAAGCGTGATAGATGCACTAGGCATCTTCAAAGAATGAGATAAATCAAATAGTTAGCTGTTTTCTGTAACAAACAATTTTCATGAAACTCTAAACGTTAACCCGCGGCATTGATGAATACAAATCGTTCATGCCATTTTGTGTATTAAGGTTCAGTTATTTAATTACAACGCTAAACGGCATTCGCTGTTTTATAAAACCGAGTTCTAATGCCGAACAGCTAAAGGTTTTGTAAAACAGCGGATTATACAATCCAGCTCCGACATATACGAGTCTGCCCCTGGATTCTGACATACAAAATCTCGGTGAAGGCTAGACCAACAGTTCATTTACTTTTTGTGTATTAAAGCGACAGAAGACAGATCAAATAGTTAATCCCAACTGTCAGTTGGACCGATACAGTATTAATTCGATAAACACCTTCAATTACTCCTAGTTGTTGACTCAATAAAGAATAATGTTAAAATGAATATCAATATGATTCTGCTGATACTTAATTTACTCGTATCGTATTCCTCTCAATTAGTTTCAAACCGTATTAACATTCACCATAAATCAAATTCACAATTCCCCGAAACCACTGGATTTCCTCTTGGCAACCATTCGTTGCACACACGAAAACGCGCCAAGTTTTCTTCATTACACTTTTAAAAACATCTTTTTGTATAATTACGTTATTCACATTCAGAAAGCGGTCGGTATCTTTTAAAATCCCATAAAAATGCAAAAGCCGCCCGGCACTGTTATAAATATTTTTAATGGCTATATTTAATTAAAGTTTGCCTGCAAGATTCTGTTGCATGATAGTAACGGGTAATGAGAATGAATTTTGTAAGAAAAATAATCCTTTCTTGGGGAGATTGCGTAAATAGCAGGGCCTTAATTAATAGGAGCTATCATCTTGATATACTATAGAAAGCTTTCACAGTTTATAATTACAGAGGCTTGAATATTTACATCGACTATGTATCGTCGAAGAATATTTACTATTCAAATTTTTGTGGAAATGAATGCTCCATTCTAATTTTGTTAAATGTCGCCATAACCCTTATAAAAAACAATGAATCTAATTGAGACGTGTACGTTAGTACTTATTAGGATTCTGTAGCCTGATTAAAGTTTTAAACGGGAACATATCATAAATCTTCGTAAAACCTAGGCCCTAGTCATTGCATCGTTAACTGTGTTGTTTCAGAGCACGTGGTCTAGTATTTGCTCGGTCTGTCTCCAGGTACGTTTAAAATTGAATTTATGAATGTTTACTTCGGCCACAGAAGACAGTAACAGTATTACATACAGAATGTAATTTCCTAAGATCCCGCGCGATATGCGTCCCCGTTCCCCGTCCTCGCACCTCTCCCCTGTTCTCGCCTTGTCGAGGGGTGAAAGCGAGGGCACACGGCGGCACAAGAGCGGTGGAGAGGTGCGTGGACGGAGAACGGGGACGCATATTGCGCGTACCATAGAAGATTCCGTTCTGTATGTATATGTTCTCTTACTTCTGTGCTTCGGCGAAAGCCCCACTGGATGTGTTGGAATTAGAGACGTAGCACGAACGTCTTCCTATTCAAATCAAATTTCAAACAAAAAGTATGGAAATCAATTCTAAATAAAACCGGCCAAGTGCGAGTTAAACTCGCGTGGAGTGAGTTCCGTACAATTGATTGAATTCTTATAGGTTTTCCTGTTATCTACAATCAATGAACTAAATTTCGTATTTTTTTCAAAATTTTAGGTTCAGTAGTTTCGGAGATCAGGGGGGAGAATGGTCAATTTTCGTCTTCTTTCATGAATAAAATCAACTGTTCATATTACAAGAATAAAAAAAAATATTTGAGATCCTCATAACGAGCCCTATCATTTGATATATAACACAGTAAGGTTTGCAAAACTTTTTTTTTAATTTCCTAATTTATCCCCCGAAAATGACCCTTATTTAAAAAAATATTTATTTACTTTGCACATTTGCACATAAAACATCATCATCCGAGCGTATTCCCGGTTGCATCGTCAGCAATTACGCTTCAGATCCCGGGGTCCGCTACCTAACCTAGGTGATTCGACGAGGTTACTGGTTTATACACAGAGCGACTGCCGTCTGACCTCCGCAACCCAAAGGGTAGACCAGTACCAATCCTAGCATAGGTATTTTTTTTTTATTTCCTAATTTATCCCCCGAAAATGACCCCGAAAAAATATTTATTTACTTTGCACAGTCATAGGATTACACCATCCTACCAAATTTCACCTGATTCGGTCCAGTAGATTCGGAGAAAATTGGCTGTGACAGACAGACGCACGAGTAATCCTATAAGAGTTCCGTTTTTTATTTTTTTGTACGGAACCCTAATATGGAACGGAAGCCATATGCAATGTCATATCGATTGCGTTTATTTCCATTAGTTAGAGCATTTAATCAACGCGGCGTCACGTCTCTGCCTCCGTCATTTCCAGTATAGCTAGTACCTTATCGATTTTGTGTCTGTAATATTCCCATCTGAATTCCGTTTCTCTTTCACTGATCTCTGTCTTATTATCAAGTCTTTTTAGTGTCCACTGTAGGATTATGACCCTCTCTGTAATACCAGAGCCATACTTGGCCAGAGCAGTCAAAGGATTTGCCCACACTCTCCAAGCTGGTCAAATGGGTTGGAGAGGTGACACTGATGTTATTAAGCTTTGTTTAGCTTGTACTACCTAAGTCGCCTTCTACGACATCCACGGGAGACTTGGAGTGGTTTTATTCTACTCTGCAGGAAACCACACGTCTAATCTATCTAAGATTACCTATTCTATATCTAATTCTGTGTATCAGTTATTCTAAGAACATAATCAAAATGTCTCTATTTGAAAATAAGGGTAGTACACATACTTGCAGCATATCGTTATTAATTTCAAGTATGTACACAAGTTGAAATCTTAATTCAGTAGGGGCGTAGTTTAGGCCAGGCCCGGGCACAGTAACGACAGTTTGCAAGTGTCGTTAAATGTTGTGCCTACCTGTCTACAGAGCCCGTGTTCACTACACGAACTACGGTAAAAAGTATATTACCCCTACTATATATAGTCGAGATGACGAAACTCTAAAAGGGAAATTCGTAAAATATTTTTAAAAGACTTCAAAAAAGGAAGCGGTTTCAGCGTCGGATTTTTTTTAGGTATGTTCCCCGATTTCTCAAAGACGCCTGGACCTGTTAAGAAAATTTTTTTTTTTTGTTCGAAAGCATATACTTTACGGGTTGCCCCATAGAAAATCGGTTGAATAGTTTTATGCCCACCATCACGCTAGAACTGATTCTGTCTACTTCGTTGGGAATAAAACATACATACATACATACATTCATACTTACACTATCTCGTCTGTTATCCCTAACAGACAGAGCCTAGGGCGGTAAGTCCCAGGCCACTTTTAGCATGGTGGTGGGCATGAAAGTGGAAAAAGAAAATCGTAATAGTGATGGGTTGCTAACCGCATTGCTTATTGATATGGTTCAGATTCTCGCCTATTCCTCGATCGGCTTTTACGATATGCGCGGAAAGAGAAGCAGCTGGTACATTCTATGTTTTTTGTCTTTTCTGCCAGTTAAGCGAGGAAGTAATAATAAAAACGTGATAGTTTATCTGTTCTATTTAATATTTTATACAATACAATAATTTTGTATTGTTTGTATAAATACATGAATATGTTACCAATAGTGGGTAAACCATGAAAGGCCATGCTTCTTGTAAGGCCAACTATTAAAAATCGCAGTGTGTGATGGACCGCATTTATGCATGGACAGCGTAATATCATGATTATCAGGCATAATCTACGCATCACATTCCTTAGCTATGCTCCTTATCAGAAGCATTAAATTGCACTAAACATTAAACAACTGATTTGAATCAATGTTTATTTATAAGCATTAAAGATTTAAACGAGCACCATTTTTAACCGACTTCAAAAAAGGAGGAGGTAATCAATTCGACTGTATGTTTTTTTTTTTTTTATGTTTGTTACGCGATATCTTCGCCAATTGTGAATCGATTTTGATGATTCTTTTTTTATTTGAAAGCCTTTACCAAGTTGGTCCCATTTTAATTTGGTGAAGATATGATGAAGAACTTTGGAGATATGAAAGAAAGTCCTAAAAAAAATTGAAGTCGGTTGTTTTTTTTTGTTAAAAATTTAATTATCATGAATATGATTGAAACTCGCTAGTGACAAGGTGAGTTTACAAATTCTCTGTAGCAAATAGTAAGGCCAGTTTCTAAAACCCTCGCTAGGGACAGTTTAAGAAGCGATGCCAAGAGACGTGAATTGCACACCTTTCAGGCAGAAATTACTTTTGGCTACTGGTCAAAAGTTTTGAAGGTGCTTCCTTTTAACGTCTTTGGTTATAGAAGCCGGTGGGATTATTCTTCTAGATGATATCTTCATCGTGCCGCGTTTCTGGTTCCATCCGTAGCGGTACTGCTTTGGTGTTCAGGATGTCCCTTCCAAAAATGATATGAATGTCAATTGTCGATCACCCAAGGAGATAAAAGACCATGCAAAGTGGGGAAGAAATAGCCGGAACCCTTAAGATCATTTAATTGGCTGTGGTTTTTCGACGATCCACCTGTTTGATGTCAATCCTCCTTGGGTATGCTTTTGTGCGAAAAGTATTCCTCCGGCCGCCGCACCCTTGTGGAACGCAGTTGTTGCACGTGGTTTGTGATTAGTTATTTGATCGTCTTTTTTACCGACTTCAAAAAAGAGGAGGTTATCAATTTATTGGTTTCTTTTTTTTATGTATGTTTACTCGAAGACGCCTAGACTGATTTGGGATATTTTTTTGTTTGAAAGGGTTTACTTTCAAGATAGTCCCATAGAAATTTAAAAAAAATCGGCTGTGTGGTTTGTTTTTAAAACGAAAAAAGCGAGAAAAAATATGTCGTATAAGTATATAATTGGGTATTTTACTGGGTCAAAAATAAATTATTTGGTACTGTTAATAGAATAAAACGTCACAAAATAATGCCACTTGTCATTGATCATATCCACTTTGAACGTGATTTTAGATTTATTGAAGCAGAAAAACGGATATTAAGAGCGCTATTTGACTCCAAGGAACTGTGACGTCATAAATCGATATTTCATACAAATCCCATAGAAAATGTTTGTTTTTGACGTTAAGAAAAAAGTATCTGATTTGACTTGTTGCAAAATAGCGTATTATTTTATATTTATATAATATTTTATTAAAACGTACGTGTGATAAATCCATAATTAATAAATTTAAAACCGTTGCCGGTTGACTTACGTGATATAGTCGGAAAAGGCCGACCAGGTTTCGATCGATCTAGACGATCATCTTCAGGGCGAGTGTTTCCGACTATATCACGTGACTCAACCGGTTATTAATTAATTAAGTATAGAATTGTTTAAATATTTAGCTTTTCTAGTATTAAGTTGGTTTTTAGTTTTGAAAAAATTTGTTATATGACATCCACAGGAAGAGGCGAATATTGCTCCTAAGTATTTTAGGCCGAGAAGCCCGTGTGCTTCTCGGGTCCGACATCCAAGTCCGATTTACATCGGCCTAAAATACTAAAAGACAGGGATTATTACCTACAAGGTGTTTCAGAAAGGTGGAATAATACTTAAAGGACATGTTCAGTCCGTAATATTTCAGTCCTTTTACCCAGGAAAAAAATCAGAAATCTTTTTTTTCTACTTTATATCAGGAACTTATTTTTACTACGATTATTTTCCACATAAATTCGATCAGTTGATTGCTGCTGCAAACAAGAATAAAAGAAATTCACGTATTTAATGAAGAACTTAATATTTAGGGAGTGTCGGGGGTAAAAAATCGATCAAAGTACGTTTAATTTTTAGAACATATGTGTTTTCAAGTATCAAAAATGTATATGTCACCGTATGATTGCAAACGCCGAGAGTTTATAAACTATCGCGCGAGATTATAAACTGTCGATAAATTGTGAACTATACCATAGTGCTTACAATATAACGTATTAATTTACGATAGTTTATAATCTACCCACGTCAAACCGTCAAATTGTGAGCTGATTTTTTATTAAACCTACTTGAATGCGACTGAACGCACCTTGCGCACTGATTGATTCAAAACGTCATGTGCCCGTGACGTAATATTTGGCTGTCATTCGTCAGTCACCGAACATCAACAACAGTGTTTTTCAATGGTTCTTAATAGATTTCGTGTAGAAAATAACAAGTACTTAGTTATAATAGTGTAGCATTCAATAGTAAAATTTAACTACCATTAAACAAACAAGTGAAGTTTCAGAAACAACTCTATCGGTGCAGAACGAGCTACCGCCAAGACCGTCCATTGAGGGACGACGTACAATTTTACGAGTAATAATATCGGAGAGATTGTAAACCCTGTTTGTAAGTGCAGTTTCATTCACAATTTAACGGATGGCGTAGATAGATTATAAACTATCGTAAATCAATACGTTATATTGTAAGCAGTACGGTACAGTTCACAATTTATCGACAGATTGTAATCTCGCGCGATAGTTTATAAACTCTCGGTGTTCATAATCATACGGTGATACCTATACAACATGTAACAAAAAAGGGGTATCAATCAACCCGAAAGGGAGTAGGTAAACGTACTAATCAATGTGAAAAACTTTTACCATGGGACCATCCCTGAAATAGCGAAAAAAAAATCTGCAGTTCCATACAAATTATCCTCCCATACACGTTGTATAAAAAAAACATTAAAACTTAAAGGTAATTTCGCCTCGATTTTCAGCAATGCAGTAGCTCAGTTGGTTTAGCGATAGACTGTGGACTCGAAGGTGCAAGTTTCGGTAGCTCGATAGATTTTTTAATATATTTTCCTGTTTTTATTTTATTGTATTTCCGAAGTTCAATCATATTTCACTTATTTACAGACTCACTTATTAGAAATTAGGTACTACTTTACACATATATGAATAATTTACGATCTAAATAATATTTATTACACAAACAAATAAATTCAGCAATAAACAGTTACATGCTTTTTAAAATTATCAATTCAAATAATAATATCTACCTATATCAATTTAAATTTAAAAAATAATTAATTAATTATGCGCTTTCTACCTTGATAGGTAGAAATCTTGTCTATTATCTACCTAGAGTGTGTCATCAAAAAATTATTTTATACTATAATAAGATTTTTTCGATAGGAAGCTAGGAACAGTGGATTTAATCACTCAGATAAGACTTTGTCTGTAGATATTTAGATAAAACAACATCTTTGTGTACTTGGTGCTAATTTCTTCGGTTATCCCAAAAAATAAAGGCATCACCACATTTACGTTTTTGTTAATACGTGTCAGACGTTGGCTAAACATAAACTTTTACTGACGAAGTTATTAACGTTGTTATGGCCGATAAAATCGGTTGAGCCGAAAACGTATCTCTGATTTAACTGTGTGCTTACCTTTAACCTCGCGAATAATGTTACTGCTTGGTAATAATGTTTTCTTTTGCGTAGTAGGTAAGTAAAACATCGTATTATCTAATTAGTCTAATCCTAACGATCTTGCATTACAATTTATTCCGTCTGGTCGAGGTAAAAAAGAAACGTAGAATGTACCAGCTATTTCTTTCAGAAATAGCTGGCTTTCTTTCAGCTTTCTATGCTGTTCGTAAAAGCCGACCAAGGAAATAGGCGAAAATGTGAATCGTGTCAATATTCTATGCGGCTTTAATTTTCTCTTCCACCTGCTCAAAGAGGTATTAATCGTATTCTATTTTGCTGCTACCATGGTATTAATAAAACACGGTATTCTCTTCCCGTGACAGCTGAGTCACGTGCTTGGCCCAAGAATACTTCATCAGTTGGAAGTGTTGCTACTGTGTGTGATTTAATTGAATTACCCAAGCAAATATCATTTTTTAACTTAACAAACCAATTAGGAACTAATAATTAAATATATAAATTTATTAAAAATTAAACAGGATAATCACACGATACACGAAATAGTTATGTTAGTTAGTATTTTATTTTAAGCATACATATATTTATTCATTAATTAATAAGTCCCTAAATTTAGTATAAGGAACCATCAGTGTACACTCCTGAAATTCGTGACGTGGTCTTGGGCTATCGCGGGAAAAGAATACCTACCTTGTTTTATTATACCACAGCTGTCACCACACTGTCAAAGTATAAGTATACTGATATGGCAAGCCAACTCCAGTTTACACCATCTTTTCTCTGAGTCTTTTCTACAATCTGTGGGGGCGAAGAAACAATAAGGAATATGCATGTAATACCAAGCAGGCTCATTTTTTTTATTTTACAATTTCTATTAATACGTTATCACGCCTAGCTAATTATTTTTCTTATTGACTCTTATTCGGATTAGAAATAAATTATTAAAAATATGCAAATATTGCCCGGGAACTCTAAACAAATAAAAGGGAAATGACGACAAAGTCTACAAAAGGGAAATGACGAGTCCGGCTGCGTTTGGTAGGACTGTCCGCCCATGTAGTTTGACTACCGATGACATACAAGATGTGTGTACTCTTATATAGAGGTTAATTTACATCACTGGTTGATTATATCGAACGTACCAAAAAAAAGAAAAAAATGCGTTGACAGGTTCTGTCTCTAGCTAGGTTTTTTTTTTATTAAATAATTTTACGGCTCTGGATACAAGTCCTTTAGAGCCTATCTTTAATTTTGTTCTTTATTCCTAATCCAAACCTAACCTAATCCTAACAAGACAATCAAAGGGTGGTGTAGGGCTTTGTCTGCTGCAAGGCAGCTTCTGGCGACAATTCTATACGAGTCCACTGGTTTACATAGACGATTGAGTGGCGGACGACGCCCAAAGACGCCCACACAGTCCGCAAAATAAATATCACTACAGCCGTACTATGACTGTCAACTTTAACTATTTCACACATTGTTCATGTCATGAGCATTTATAACACCAAACAACACCAATTTCATATTATAAAGTCTAATAAAATCAATTTGTAAAATAATTTAAAGCAAACCCCAACCGAACCCCTTGACTTCCCGCCAAAAACTCTCTAGCTAGGTTGTCACAAGAAGTTTTTTTTTTCTAACGGGATGTCTGCGGATATCTATATAGTATATAAATATAAAGTCTGGATATTGTAGACTTTGACGTTATATTAAAAAAAATGGCACGTTTTAGTTGTCATAATCAACTTGCTATTTTTAATATTTATGTTTTTCAGCACTGATTTATTTTTTGTAGCTATTTCTCGACGTGAACTATCGATTAAAAATATGAAAAAAATGCATGCATACTCTCCATTGTAAATTCTACGTACTTTATTTTTTATTTTAGAAAGCATAAGAACTATCTTACTTCTTCTTCGTCTAAGCGCGTTCCCGATTGCATCCTCAGCTGTGCTGCTTCGGAGCCCGGGGTGCGCTTTCCCGCTTTTTCTTCTCCAAATATAACATGCATGTCAATGGTCATCCAAGGATGCCAAAGACCTTGCAAAATGAAGAAGAAATAGCTGGAACAGTTTAAATGATTTGGCTATAGTTTTACGACCGGCCGCCTGCCTGACGTCAACCCTCTTTGGGAATGTATTTGTACGAAAAGTTTTACAACCGGCCGCCGCCCGACGTTAACCCTCCTTGGGAATGCAATTGTAGAACTAGATGTTTGTGCTTAGTCCTTTAGTCGCCTCTTACGACATCCACATGAAGAGTTGGAGTAGTCCTATTCTAACCCGGAACCACACGGGTAAGAACCATCTTACTGCCTACATAAATACTTACATCAGTTGAGACTTACAACAGATAAACCTCTGTATAAAAAAGCTTGTAAACATAGCTATAGGTATAAGGTAGATATACGAGTGTAGAATGCAATGAAGCAGTGGCAAGAGCTGTAACTCAAAAGCTCATACACGTTTTACGGTACGACATGGATACGACCCCATAAACTGTGTACTACCCTTCAATGTACGAGTATGTTAATGTTCCTTGCGATTTTTTACGACACCTATACACTTATATACGACACTTATACAGTGAAAAGCCTGCTGTGTCTTGTACAATGTCTCATATAATATGAGCAATGATGAACTCAAGTTTTATAATTCTTACTTCTACAGATAACATGACCATATTTTTAAGCGACTTAAAAAAGGATGTTAGGTATATTTTAATGGGAATAAATTTTTTGAGCTGTTATTTAAATATTCGAGATGTTATTATGATCAGTTGGAAAACATATTGAGCAGTTATTTAATGTAATGGCGTTTGATTAATTATTGCGACAGTAAAATATGAACAGTAATAAAAAATCAATTAGTCGGTTATTTTATCATTTTACTAGTTCTATTCATTTTACTAGGTTAGGGAAAACCTATAGGTTAGGTTAGGTTAGAACTGCGACGTGAGCGAGAGTGGGAAGCGAGCGTGCCGCGGTAGCGGCCGGCGAGTGCTAGGTCGGTTTTATCCATTTTACTAGGTTAGGGAAAGCGCTCGTTTTTTATTTAAAGGAGTAAGAAAATACATGCAAGTTTTATACATAAATTATTAATTATTTAGGTCCCCGTTTGGTAGCCCTGACAATTATTTTCAATTATGAAATCAAATAAATTTTTTTTTTTTTTTAATTATTAAGCTGTTTGCCGCTTGAATTCCGGGTTTTACCTTTCACTTTATTTTTCTTTCTTTCTTTTACGAGACCTATTCTTTTTCAAATAATTTGAAAAAACATTGTACTTATGTTATTCATGTGGATTGTTCATTACAGTTTGAGCTCCATAGGCAAACGACAGTGACCGGACCGTCTTCAACTCCAATAAACAACTTTCCACAGTATCACAAAGATTCAAATAGGTATGTGAGGTCGTTGTTTATTTCGATAGTCGACGCAATATCTATTAGATCCCCAACCAAGTTGTTATGTTTTTCGTAGGTATGCTCGTGCTCCTGCAGTGGAGACAAAAAAGACCTGATGATGATGATTATGACTTAGAAGTGTTGTTACCATCAATATGACTTCCTCAGTAATAGTGGAAATGAAGAATAGGCCTTAACAAGAGTTTGGATTAACACGTACATAATGCTTTTTGCATTTACAACGTCACGCCTGGCGGAACGTTCTATTACGCGGATACTTTTCTGTATGCTTTTGTAATTTTTGTACAGAAATTCCATTTTAAAGCATGAGCTGTCAGCTAGAATTTAAAAAAGCGTTTTTAGCTGTCTTATATTTATGAGGCTTAGCGCAGTGCCATACACTGGAAGCGGCCAGTGAAACGGACGTGGAACTCACATTGAGGTATACTATCGTAGAGTGACTAGCTCGGAGTGGTTAAGTACTTATCACTTGGTTGATTGGTTGAAGAGCTCGGTGGCTCAGTGGTAGTACGCATTACCAGCGCTTGCGCATGTTAAGCCACCGGGCGTGGTCCGGACTTGGATGGGTGACAAGTGGCACACAAATTTTCTCGAGATCCTCCGTACTTCGGGAGGCACGTAAAGCCGTTGATTTCGGTTGTTATCATTAGATGGCAGTCGTCTAGCTATGTCCAATGCCTTTAGGCAACTTGAAATATAAACGGGCAAGTGCGAGTCAGACTCGTACATGAAGGGTTCCGTACCACCGTACAATGTTTTAAAACGCTAAAAAAACACGTTTTTTGTATGACGACCCTTTAATTTTTAACTTTTTTTTATTTGTTGTTATAGCGGCCACCACAGCGACCATAATACATAATCTGTGAAAATTTCAAGTATCTAGTTAATGCCATTATAAAGATCTAGTTAAAAACGCTAAAAAAACACGTTTCTTGTATGACAACCCCTTTTAATTTTCAACTTTTTTTTATTTTTAGTATTTGTTTTTATAGCGACCACAGTAATACATAATCGGTGAAAATTTCAAGTGCCTAGCTATTACGGTTCAAGAGATAGAGCCCTGTGACAGACGGAGAGACGGACGGACGGATAGCAGCGGAGTCTCAGTAATAGGGTCCCGTTTGCACCCTTTGGGTACGGAGCCCTAAAAACTGACTCCAGTGTTAGCTAAGCACTTGATAAGAGAATATTATTTACCGACGCGACGTTAATAGTCTGTTGTACTTTGCATACGCTACAATGCTCCTAACACAGTCGCTCCCACCCGTACGATAAATCGACAAACACCCGAATTGATGTTAGCGGGTCTTACAGCGGATCGCGTTCGGTCATTACGACCCGCGATAAATAGTTGGTTGCACGCAGAACCGGATCGCAGTCGGTCACCGGGCCCGGCGGATTAATCGTGTGTCCGGCACCGTAATGCGCTATTACAAGATTAATACGGCTACATTCTATCGGGCAAATGAATCGGGTAGTCTGGTCATCATTTAAAACCAAGGATTTTTGTTTTCTGTCCAAGGAAGTTGAGTATAAGTGAGAGACATACTTAGTAAGTATATGATTTGTCGTCTCAAGCCCATAGGCGGCTGTCTAGCAATCTATTCGATGGACGAAGAGAGTACCTTTGTGACCAAAGAAACGTGGAAGGGACATTCCCGTAATAAATCGAACCACGGGCTATACTAGATCACTTAAGTATAATGAAATTAAAATACCTGTCAAAAAACAAAAAAAATATTCGACATTCTCATACAAATCGCCCGGGCGGCCGGCACACTTTTGTATGGAAATGCCGAAATTTTTTTTTTTTTGGCTGTAATTTTAATTTTATTATATTATAATGGTCTAGTATAGACCGTAGTTGATTTATTACGGGTATGTCCCTTCCACGTTGTATAGAGTCTATGTCTGAATTTGTGACTGTGTGCCGATAACTGTGTACTAAACAGTACACTTTGGTAACAAGGAGAACTGTGGGTTATATTTCAATAAAATATTTATTTTATTTATTTATTTTATCCAAAGATTTCGTCTTGCCATTCAACGTGGCAATGCCGCCAGTCTCTTAGGAACCCTGCCCTGCGACCGTAGTGATCTGGGGTCAATTTTTTATATAATATAATGTTTTATTTTTATTTAGTTATAATTTTAGTTGATAGTTTTCTATTTATTTAATTTGTATTTTAAGTATTAGTTTTATTTATTTATCCATCAAGTAAAATTGAAATCCTCCAATTAAAATTATGCTAAAAATATATTATTTAGCTTTAATTTAAACTGTATAATAATAAAGTTTTCACCTTAAATTATGCTTAGTTTTTATAATTGTTTATTTGGATTGTTGAAGTTACGTAAGTACGTTATTAAAAGTTTAATTTCATACACATAACTAACTTTACAAGATAAATCCTAGGGCGTTAGAGGGGAACATAATACACCAATGACTACTAACTTAAAATTAATCTACATAACCACCTTTGCGAATTTACTCAAAGGGCATGAAAAAACAGACAAGAGCCCAGGGCTGCAAGTGATGGGTTGCTAGCTGCATCATTTTTGCCCATTCCCTCGATCGACTTCTACGATCTGCGTGGGTAGAAAAGCAGCTGATATCCTCCCGGACCATTGTGGAAGAACCATTGTATGAACCGGATATGTTTAGCTGAAATAAATTAATAAATTCGATACCTAACGACATTTTACTATGTGACTTTGTGAACCCCCAACTCGACGGGTAAGAGATCTAACAAGCCTTACACTTATTTAAAATAAAATTCACAAAAATGCGAGTCACTGAAAGACAAAGAGTTCAATCGGAAAATGCAATTTTTCGTCGAGGCGGCCACCTGCCAAGCCATAATGGTAGTTGGATGGTGAGCCTACAGATATTGACAGTTTCTTGGCAAGCCCCAATTTAATTACAAGCCAGTTTTTACAGAACTCCGCGGAATGCTATCTGCGGCCAAAACGTTGGAAACATATGGCTTCATATTTGGACCGGTAGCGAAGCGGCAAACGATTTCTTTAATTATTATATTACTATGTATACAGAGTGAAATACATTGATGTAACATAATAACTATAAACTATTACGAGGGTGGTTCAAAAAGTTCGCGGCCTCACATACTAAAAGAATATGTATTTTTTTTTTATTGCCCTCATTAAACATGTTGTTTATTTATTAGTAATTGTGCAAAGTTTCAAGTGGTTACAACTGTTTTTTTTATAACTATTTATCTAAGGAGAGTCGTGGCCGTGACAGTGTCTTATTATGAAAAAAGAATAAACGGGCAATTGCGAAGGGTTCCGTACCACCTTACAATGTTTTAAAACGCTAAAAAACACGTTTTTTGTATGACGACCCCCTTTTTTTTTAACTTTTTTTTATTTTTAGTATTTGTTGTTATTGTGGTCATATTAATACATAATTGGTGAAAATTTCAAGTATCTAGTTAATGCCATTATGAAGATCAAGTTAAAACCGCTGCAAAAAACACGTTTCTTGTACGAGTATGACGATCCCCTTTAATTTTTAACTATTTTTTATATTTAGTATTTGTTGTTATATCCGCCACAGTAATACATAATCGGTGAAAATTTCAAGTGTCTAGCTATTACGGTTCAAGAGATAGAGCCCTGTGACTGACGGACAGACAGACAGACGGACAGACGGACAGACAGCGGAGTCGGTACTTTGGGTACGGAACCCTAAAAATGAACAGCGCGCGGGCATATGCCTATAAGAATGGAACCCAAAGCAAATTAATGAAGTTTTGGTTAACGCTTTATAAGGATCTGTTATGTTATATTCCTGTATAAAAATGTGGGTCACTGAACTAAAACAAATTCAGGAGAGAATTGAAGTTAATACAATACAACACCCTTTACTGCACAAAAGTATAAAACAGGACATAATTATCTTAAAAACTAGGAAATGCGCAAAAGGCGGCCTTATCGCTAAGCAATTTCTTCCAGGCAACTTCGTTTAAATAGAAAAAAAATATGGGAAATTAGGTAGTGCGGGGTGTTCAATATAATAAACATACTTATATACAATAATTATGATAAACATACATACACCAAATACTTAAATACATACAACTTACACAAAGAAAACATAACAGGACAAAATGAAGAAACTAAGTGGAAATAAGGGAATGAGATTACCTTTCATAAGGATAGAAAATGCGATTTTACTTGTTATAATTAACCCCGAAACGGAAAGCCCGCGACAACCACTAGCCAGGAAAACATCGAAAAAATTGTGATCTTGTATAAAGAGACCAGAAATCGTACAAATTACCTACTATGGATTTAAAATCTAAATCTTTATATGTATTTTTAATGTAATTTTACCAACATATTCTATTACTATTTATTTTTCTAATAATTAAAGACGTTTCCATCCTCAAATGGCAGCTAAATAAACAAACTACAAAAATGTACTAAATTTTAGTAAGACATTGCTACGATGAGCTACGGCCTATGACGTGCCACAGAATAAGAACCAGTACAGAAGTCTCACTCAGCAAAAAAATTCAAAGAAATGTCTACTCAATGTAGTCAATCATCCTTATGACTCTGGACAACCGATTCGTATAACTGAATTTACCACCCCGAGGGCCCGGCTGCGCGCATAGTAATAATGTAGGTACATTTTCGATACCTAAACGGGGAGTGACACAGGCCTGGACGTGCTACGAAGGGTTACGACTGCGTCGCACAATAAGGCGATGAACTCTGTGCACAAGTACCTCAATTTGTATAGAAAACACGCCTACCTAATAGTACAAAATCCCCAAACCTTTGTATCATTATTTCAGAACTAATAATAGACATTGTTGATATCAATATTCGTCAATTTTTACATATTTGACCTCTAGTCCAACCCACTAAAAACGCTGTAGATCCCGTAAAAACACGGCAGATTCCGCACACCGCGGAGGGGTGCGTTGCCAGTGGGGGAATCGCCTAATAGTATAGATCAAATAGACTTTATCCGTACTATGAGTATAATACTTAAAGTTGGATAACAACGAAATAGCCAGAAAATTAGAGTCTTCCTTTACAAATTTGTATCTTATTGTCTTTAACTCTAAAAGAAAGTTAGTATTGTTTTGAATTTAGTCGTGAACTCTTGCATGTTTTAAACAAGGATGTTAAGTAGAAAACTACCGCGACCACCTCCCGTATGTCCACAAACATTTCTGGCACATCGGAATCGCAGCCGCGGATGTTTTTATGCACCGTAATTTGTACAGGCATTGTCTCCATTTGTGCGGAACTGTGCAACTGTTGCTGTCGTCAATTCGACTGGCGCTCGCTAGTTTATGACTTTCGTCGTGTATTCTGTTTGGATGTATCAGTTTGGGCATAGTTCAAAAACTGCACCCAGATTTTTCACGTTTCCATTTTATTTGCCGGATTAAACGAGTTTGCAACTGCTTTTTAGGGTTCCAAAGTATAGACAATGAACCCTTATAGTTTTTCTATGTCCGTCTTTCTGTCTGTCCGTCCGTGGCTTAGTTCATATTATTAGTACTAGAAAGCTGTTAATTTTACGTGGTAGAATAAAATGTGGAAAAACAAGGTACCTTCCTTATACCTACCTAGTGGGAATGATTTTTTTGCCATCCGTTACATTTTTTTCATGAGTCTAGAATTGATCTCACAGGGAAAAAGTTTATATTGACGGGCATAGGTACATACCTCTATGGACATACCTCTTCGAAGTAAAAAACTTACCTAACTAACTAACCTAACTAGACTGAAAACATCTTTTCACAAAGTATGCTTCCCATTGGGATTTGAACCCACGACCTCCGGGTCACAAGGCAATAGGAAGAATCATAGGAACAACAATGGACAAATAAAGCTAAATTCATATAGCGATAGCCGGAACTGTCCTAGAATGTTCTTATATATGTCAACGCTTCTACTGGTTCGTTGGTTCTTTCTTCGGTATTTGGGAGATAAATAAAAATCGTGCTGCCGAGACGAGGTTTGTATTGAGAGAGAGAGAGAGAGAGAGAGAGAGAGAGAATGAAGTGTGTCATAGTGACATTTATACAACAGTGAATGTTATACGAGGGCTCTAAAGGACTCGTTTCCAGGGCCGTAAAACAATCCAAAATTTAAAAAAAAAGAATGTTATACCCTCAGTTATACCTTCAGTGAATGTTGCCCGCAGCCGCTACACGCACGCCATACATATGAAAGATTCTTTTGTAGTGTTAAGCCTTTAGACTAGGTGGCGCTACGTGCAACAATATACTTATCCTAACTTCCTAATCCTAACTTCCTAACTAATACTATAAATGCGAAAGTGAGTTTGTATATTTGTTTATTTGTTAACTCTTCACGCTTTATCTACTGAACCAATCTTCTTGAAAATCCGCATACACATAGTTAGGAGTACTGAGAAGGACAGGGTACCTTTCATCCCGGAAAATGAAATGTTCCCGTGGGATACGCGAGCGAAGCCGCGGGCAAAAGCTAGTCTTAAAATATTTCCGAAAGCAACACAGGCAGAAAGCGTTTAACAAGTTGTGTTATTTAATTAATTTGTCTGGAAAAGGCACGGATGTACTTTCTGTTCGGCTCTAATGAAATTCAAAACAGCTGGAGCGCGAGTTAAACCTGCCTTTTGTTAAGTATGTTAGCAATTTTGCAGTAATTCTTGATTCTACTTTTTACACGGTTCCAAAGCGAAGTCCAGACAATCCTTATAGTTCCACCATGTCCATCCGTCTGTCTGTCTGTCCGTAGCTTAGCTCAGGCACTGTTAGGACTAGAAAGCTGTAATTTTGCATGAGCATACTTATACAACGTGTAAAAAAAGGGGGTATCAACCCGAAAGGGAGTTAACGTACCAACCAATGTGAACAGCTTGTACTATATATATAATAAGTATTTAATTTTGTATGAAGCAGCAGATTATTTTTTCGCGATTTCAGGGATGGTCCCATAGTAAAAGTTGTTCACATTGGTTAATACGTTAACTCCCTTTCGGATTGATACGCCCTTTTTGTTGCACGTTGTATATTAATCACGTATCATCTACAAAGTGGTAAAATAAAATTTTGCAAAAACCCACTTCCCATTATTCGATTGAGCTGAATCATCACATACTTATGTAAGTTGGGTGACAATATGTGACGTTCCACGGGTAAAGGTACCTTATGGACGGTGGCGCTTAGGACGTTTAGAAAAACAATTCTTACAATTAACTTAGCTTGAATAAACACAATGTCGTAAGTGCCAGCGTCCATAAGGTACCTTTACCCGTGGAACGTCACATATTATGGTACCAACGACCTGATCTCACGATTAAGCCGGAAGGTGGCCACGGCATCTTTGTGATAAAACAACCCCACTGAGTTTGGGCTCAATTGATTCGTCTTGAAGAGTGCTTTAAGGCCCCGTCAGTTCGGAGCCAAGAAAACAGTGTGTTTTTGGAAAATCACTGTAATTAAACTATCACAGTTTATTCCTCAAAAATTTTACATAGAAATTTTAAGGCTTTTCTACAGACATCCACAATATCCAAAGCACGATTGAGCATTTTTGGCTTGATAGAAAAAAATCACAAACATACCTCTAGATTTGCCTAAATTTACCTTTATGTCTTATATTACTACTCGTATTTTATACAATCACCGTTTTATATGAAAATATACCAAACAATGTATTATCTAAATATCTAGTCAATTTCGCTACAAAAAAAATTATAAATAAAACACAGCGAAATATTGTCGAGCAAGGGTCCGGGTCTTTGTCCGCTCTCGACGAATATTTCACTGTGTTTTATTTATTGTTTTTTTTTGTATCATTTATATTTTTTGAGGAATAAACTGCATTAGTTTAATTACAGTGATTTTTCAAAAACACGCACAGTATTGCAAGTTGTGAACCCATCTCGCCTTAAACTTTATAGTACATTGTTTTAGATAAAAGTTTGTTTTTTTTAAATATTTTTTAAGATTACTTGTTTTAAAACTAGTAGGTAGTGTTACAATGTTTGACACTTGTATTGGTCTGTTGAGTGCCCCGCTAATGCGTAACATTTGAAAGATAAACCTACAACACTGTTGCCGTGCATCACAGTCTGGCTGGTGCTACACACCGCCCCGCAGCTTTATTACAGGAGTCAAGTTTACTTTCCACCTTTGTATGTATATTATTGTTAGACTACAACTATAGTAGTTATTTTTTCATTAGAACTTCGGTGATCAAAATGAAATTTGTACGACATGTACGTACATAAGAAAAAAGATTTTTAAACTTTGAACATGAGCCAAATTAGTCGAGGAATTACAAAGATATTGTATAAGTTGTAGTCGAGAGCGGACAAAGGCCCGGACCCGTGCTCGACAATATTTCGCTGTTTTTTTTTGTGTTATATTTATAATTTTTTTTTTGTAGTGAAATCGACTAGATATTTAGATAATACATTTTTTGGTATATTTTTATATAAAAAGGTGATTGTATAAAATAGTAATATAAGACATACAGGTAAATTTAGGCAAATTTAGAGGTATGTTTGTGATTTTTTTTCCATCAAGCCAAAAATTCTCAATCGTTTTTTGGATATTGTGAATGTCTGTAGAAGAGCCTTAAAATTCCTATGTAAAATTTTTCAGTAATAAACTGTTGTCGTTTAATTACAGTGATTTTTCAAAAACACTCACAGTTTTCTTGGCTCTAAACTGACGGGGCCTTAAAGCTAATAGAAAGGTAAATAAAGCTAAAAAAAACGACGGGTTGCACTCCGGGAGTGCCGGCAGAAGTGAAAGCTTGAATATTAACGTTGTGCATTTTTGATATTTTGGAATGGATAGGGAATAATTTTGCACGAATTGCTTTAATTATCAGTATAAAAGTACTATCATTTATGTGGTAGAATACAATATTTATTTATTGTGCTATCGTACACAAACATGACAATTTATATTACATTAAAAAGTTTATCTCTCAGCTAAACAAAACAGCAGGCGCAGGCATACATTTTCGCCGCGCCGTAGAAAGAGAAGGGGATACTTCCTCTCCTACGCCGCGCCGCCGGCTGTCTACTCTCCATCCGTCTTACGAATTTTCGATCAAGACACGTGTCCTGACGCGAGTTTAAAATTTTTTACCCATTACAAAAAAAGTGCACAACGCCGCTAAAGAAGTTTTCACTTCAAAAATGTTGTTTCCATTTATTTCTTCTTGCTCAAGATTGGCGACAGTGAGTCCCGAGCGGTACGAATACAAAATTTGAACCGCTGAGAACGTCATAAAACTCGTATCAACGCCGTAACTTCAGACAAAACCGCGCGATAAACATGTGCGACCTGTGAAACTAACAGATAGATACAATACAATAGGAAATATGTTTCAGTTTTATTTGTCACACACAGTCACTCACAATCACGTCATTATTGCTAACCTGGGAGACAGAGCATTTTGGGTCTTGCGGCTCTAAGCAGACAGAGCTGCAAGACCCTAAAGCTACTTTTTGCGTAATGGTGGGCGAGAAAATGGTTTTATTCCATCGGTAACGCTTCAGTGCCGGGGGTCCGCTACCTAACCTAGATGATTTGTCGAGAATACTGATTTTTACACAGAGCGACTGCCGTCTGACCTCCGCAACCCAACGGGTGACCAGAACTAATCCTAGGATACGCTAGAAGGCGTTCGAGACCCACAGCTTTGCTTGCCTGCCGAAGCAAGGAATCTTCTTTCTTTTCGGATAATCAGTGATTTAAACCTGTAATATCCTAACCAGACTGGAAACAACTTTTCACAAAGTATGCTTCCCAGTGGGATTTGACTCCATGACCTCCGGATCAGAAGGCAAACGCCTTGACCACTGGACTACGAATACGGAGGCAGGCACACACACCCATTTATATATTCGGTACAATAGAATAGGATGAACTAAACCGATGCATAGTGCGAGGAAATCTTCTATTGGAAGTAAATTCCCAGTTGTCACCACAGGGGACTTTCATCGACATAGGTCGATATGTATAGTGCTAGAGGGGACAACTGGGATTAATCGTACGAATAACTAAACGAATAGAACATACGAGTATATTTTACAAGATGTGTCATGCTGATAACCGTAATTACTTTCTGTATAAGTTCATATTACCATACGATATTACTTTTGAAAGCTAGCTCGCGAATTTACAAGTAAATTGAAATATTACCGTCGAGACACTCGTATGCATGACATTGTCTAGTCTGTATGCATGTGTAGATAGATATTTACTGTGGTAATACATATCAAGCTCTTACAGTCAACAGTAGACAAATTAACATGCAGCAGTAATATTAGTGACATTGAAAGGAATTTGGATAGCTTAAGGGCTGTTTTTATAGCTTCAATTTATTCAGATTCGACATATAGATACTTATATATATACTATACTACGGTATATGCCCAACAGTGGGTTGATGTGGGCTGAGAAAAGAAGAAGAAAAGAAGAGATGATGACCCTGTCACCACCCCTATTGACCGGCAATATTCTTGAAAATAGGGTTACCTGGGTGATAAAGAAGTTAGATTGGCCAATCATTTTCTAATTTCGTGTGCAAGTTTTTACTTGACAAAAGTAACAAAGCTAAACGAGTACAACACCGCTATCAGACAAAAGCGAAGTCGGACTCTAAACAATTCCGTCGCTAATGCCCTGGACATTTGTTTCAGGTCTTCCATTTATCCTGGATCTACATAAAAATGCATTCACTAGTGCATACGGAGGGCCGGCAGCTACCGACTGCCATGTTTGTAAAACAAACATACGACTCCCAAGGAAATTGAATCAAGGTTTATTCTAACTAGTATTATATCTCAGTATGTAAGTAAGTAGACATATAAAGGATCTAACAAAATTTACTGAGACTATTTTAAGTGTGAATTCAGTCTATGATACTGGAAAACTTTTCCCTAGAACCTTATATCGAAATATGGAAAATAATTTTATGCCTCCCATAGAAGTTGACCGATCAGCTGATCTTTGTGTTTGTAAGGAAAGCAAAAAAATATTTTTCAAATTTCGATATGTATAACAATATATGTTCCTGAATTTTTTTTCCAGAATCATTGACTGAGTTGATTCACCGTTAAGGTGAATATATAAGCAAATGGCCTTGAAGGGTGAAATAAATTTTTTACTCGTAAATATATATATATTTCCATATTGCTCTTCGTCGTGCACTAGATAGCTCTTTAAATTATTTTATGAACCACCTTTGAAAGTATTTAAATTAGTCCATCTAGCTTTAAAACTTGCCTCCGCCAAAAGTGGCCACGGCAAGTTTTAAAGCTAGACGGATCACCAATAATAGTTTCAACGGCAGTTCATAAAATAATTTAAAAGAATATCTAGTGCACGACGAAGAGCAATATGGAAATTATCACCATACTCGTATTTACGAGTTAAAAATTTATTTCACACTTCAAGGCCATTTAATCTCAAAACATGTACAAACGTTCATAGTCAACCATAACAAGTTTAATTGCACGGTAAAATAAAAGAACCCCCGACTTTAAAGCGTTCACCCCTAGTTCACCTAATAACTTAACCGATTTGCATTAAAAGACCGATTTATCAATAATTTAAAATTTTCACCTCTTTATTTGATAAGTACTCAGGCATATTTGCATACTTTGGGTTGCTCACTTCCACTTTCACCCCCATAACTTTTAAACCGCTGAACCGATTTCCATCAAACATTTCGACAGACAAAGGCTAAAAGATTTAAATAAAATCGCATTGAAATCGGTTTATTCGTTTAGGAGCTACGATGCTACAGTCAGACACACAGATACACAGACACATAGATACGTCAAACTTCACCCCTCTTTTTCGTCAGGGATTAAAAAGGGTGCTATAAAAAGGGCAAACAAACGCACAACAATATTTAATTAATTGAGTTAACGATATTACTAGATTCATAAAAAAAACAATAAATAAATCTACATAACCTCCAATAAAATAGCGAGCGCCAACTTGACGTCAACCCTTTGGTAATTCATTTGTAGGAAAACTTTTACAAGCGGCCGCCGTTCAAGATCAACCCTCCTTGGAAATGCAGTACAGCACGAGATGTTTCAACTTAACCCTTTAGTCGCCTCTTACGACACCCGTGGGATAGAAGTGGAAAGAGGTGGTGACAAATTGTATTCTACTGAGTCGTCACCGTAAGTATCTACTAGTGACATAAATGTACCTATATTATCTGTTGTCTGGTATATTTTTACAAGTGCAAGACCAGTTCGAGCGTTAGTGTGACCATAATATATAATCAGTATGTAATCTGTCAGGAACAGACATCTGCGAGTGACTAATGTTAGTGCCCTTATATCAGATTACTGAAATGTCTGTCTATTAGTAGGACCTAAACTAGTCAGATAACAGCCAAATGAATTTGATCAGTGTATATTGTCATTATATTTGTATGCGAATAATAATAGGCAATGCGGCAACCCATCACTATTTTGATACCTTTTCCACCTTCTCACTCACCATTGCGTTAAATGCTTAATTTAAAAGATATGATAGTGTGTGTAACAGAAATTTCACTTTTCAGCATTAAGGCCGTACCTGAATTTTCCGGGTCCAGTGCTGCCCCCATTGAAAATAAATCATTTCAAAGAAAACGGAGACATTATTTAAAATTTTGCTACTACCAAGTCTTAGATAACCCTTCAAACTATTTTGAGAACTACTGTTTACAGTTTATAATGAGAACGTTAAGCTTTACTACGCACATTTGTGAAAAACGGCCACTTTTGGCAAATGTGCGTAGTAAAGCTATAACAAAGGATTTATTATTGGATTTGTTAGTCATTATATATGTATTTTTTATAAAATGTTGTATCGTTGAATTAGTATCTCATAATACAAGATTAAACTTACTTTGGGGCTTGCTCAATCGTTATATATTTATATTTATATATATCTTAAAAGAATCGCATGCTTGCTTGCCACGTGTTATCGTTACCATTACAGCAGCGGGTTACCTCAACAAGGCTGTCTGAGACACGGCGAATGACGCCATCCATCATGCCGGCATGAAGACGACATTAAAATAGGGCTGCCAATGCCAAGCAGCTTCCTAAATAATAAACCTAATATTGGAATGGTCATTAATAGGAATCTGTTCAACGTAAGTACATCGGTAGATAAGCAATAAGTATAATAACTTGTGGTTCTCTAAGAACAGTAGACATCGTGCGTGAGCTCTTTTATCTTTGCAATATCCGACACTTCCCCTTTCCCTGGCTTACCAAAGCCATTTAAGGCCATACCTGAATTTTCCGGGGTCCAGTGCTGCCCCCATTTAAAATAAATCATATCAAGGAAAACGGAGACATTATTTAAAATTTTGCTACTACCAAGTCCTAGATAACCCTTCAAAGTATTTTATGAACTACTGTTTACAGTTTAAAGTGAGAACGTTAAGCTTTACTACGCACATTAGCTAAAAGTGGCCGTTTTTCGCAAATGTGCGTAGTAAAGCTTAACGTTCTCACTTTAAACTGTAAACAGTAGTTGATAAAATACTTTAAAGGGTTATCTAGGACTTGGTAGTGGCAAAATTTTAAATGATGTCTCCGTTTTCTTTGAAATCATTTATTTTAAATGGGGGCAGCACTAGACCCCGGAAAATTTAGGTATGGCCTAAAGTGAAATCCGTCCATATATATATATATATATATATATATATATATATAACGCTACAGCAACCTTCCCCCCTTTTCCCCCTCCACTCCCCTTTGGGAAATATTTTTAAACTTCTATTTTTTTCCTTGTGTAGAATGAAGTCCATAATGTCCTCTAAAAGATTGAACTCCGTCAATAAATAACGCTACAGCAAAGTTACCCCCTTTTCCCCCTATTTCTCCTCCAATCAAAAATCGCGATCGACTAAATTTTTTTTATAAATCATACAAAGTGGAAGGGCATACCCGTAATAAATCGAACCAGGGGCTATACTAGATCACTAAATTCGACATTCCCATACAAATCGCCCGGGCGCTCGCACACTTTTGTATGGAAATGCCAAAATTTTTTTTTTGTTATTTGGCTGTAATTTTAATTTCGTTATACTATAATGATCTAGTATAGACTGTGGTTCGATTTATTACGGGTATGTCCCTTCCACGTTGTATTACTATCGTGCCAATTTTTGTTAAAATCGGTTGAAAAATGCGACCTGTAGGAGGCGAGAACAGACAGATAGACAAATGGCATTTTAGGCCAATCTCGAAATATAAGCAAATGGCCTTGAAGTGTGAAATAAATTTTTAACTCGTAAATATGGTAATAATTTCCATATTACTCCTCGTCATGCACTAGATAGCCCTTTAAATTATTTTATGAACTGCCGTTGAAACTATTATTGGTGATCCGTCTAGCTTTAAAACTTGCCGTGGCCACTTTTGGCGGAGGCAAGTTTTAAAGCTAGACGGACTAATGTAAATACTTTCAACGGTGGTTCATAAAATAATTTAAAGGGCTATCTAGTGCATGACGAAGAGCAATATGGAAATTATCACCATATTTACGAGTTTGCTTCTATATTCACCTTAAATGAACGCATCGAAATCGGTCTATTCCTTTAGGAGCTACGACGACACAGACAGATACACAGACACACAGGCATAAGTAATTATTGCCACAGCTACTATATTTGAGCCTTTTGCGGTTTTTTGCGTCTGCTGTGGCTGTCCCGGCCTTAGGCCCTGTGACCAGGAGATGGGACGGCGCCAGGGTGTTGACACAGAATAGCTATCCGAACCTCCAAGACACAGCACCCTTTTGGTACAGCCCTGTCGAATATTTGTGGCCCCACGCGATGGTATCGATTGTCTGTGTAACTCTTTTGTCCGCTGTCGCTCCTTAATGGACTTCCAGGCGTCCTGATTGATATCCCAGCGGCAATGTTTTGAATAATTAATTATGTCTCGGTTTTGCTAAATAAATATTAAATGTATACTTAGTACCTATACAGTACACAACTAGACTAGATTAATGGATACACTGTTTTCCTCTCCTTTTTATTTATTTATCAAAATTTATTGTTCCAAAGTAAAAATATACAGATATACACTATCTAGTCTTTATCCATAACGGGGTAGACAGAGCCAAGGGCGGTAAAGCCCAGGCCACTTTTAGCGTAATGGTGGGCATGAAGGTGGAAAAGGGAAATCATAATAGTAATGGGTTGCATCACCTATTCATATGATTCAGATTCTCACCCATTCCCTCGATCGGCTTTTACGATCTGCACGGGAAGAGAAGCAGCTGGTACATTCTATGTTTTTTCTTTTCTCCCAGACCAGCAAAGAAGAAGTAAAAATATACTTTTAACAATACTTAAGTAGGTACCTACCTAGACCGCAAACTTATTGATTTTTAGGGTTTGTGGTGCGGAAGGAAAATGTTTCGGATCCCATCATTGACTTATATATTAATCATCGGATCCCATGTATAAACTTAGGTATTCTTCAAGAAGAAGGAATAACAAAAGACCATGCTCTCAACTTGACACTTAAGCACAGAATACATAAGAGTACAAAACTTAAGTCGGCTGCGACGGTCAGCGGAAAATTTACTTTTTTTTATTTTATGTACTGAGGTATATAAGAGTGGGTGAGGAAGAAATTGCTTAGCGATAAGGCCGCCTTGGCACATACCCTAGTTTTTAAGATAATTTTATTTATTTTTCTTGTGCAATAAAGGGTATTATTGTATTGTATAAGGCCTATCTAATACATATTTCAACAGAAACATTATTATCCATTTCAGTATAATTATTACAGTATAAACAAGTATAATTATTTAAAAAATATTTAGTTATATTAAGTTTTTATCTAAAACAATGAACTAAAAAGTTCAAGGAGCTCTGTGACGATACAATTGAGCTAAAACTCGGTGGGGTTATGTTGTTTTATCACAGAGATGCCGTTAGTAGCGGCGTTAGGGTAGGGCGCGGTTGGGCGACCGCCCAGGGCGCCAGATATAAAGGGGCGACAGAGGGCGTTTTTGGGCAAGGGGGGGAACGAATAACGAATAAACTGATCAGCTGATCGAGTCAATTTGTATGTAAATCAGATTTTTTTTTTTTATTTTATGAAATTTGGATTTTTTGTTTTGCGTTCTTTCATTAACACTTTGTATAAATAGCTGGTTAATGGCAAATTTGAAGAATCCTATATCGTACTTGCACCCCTCCCCCCCCCCGCCCCGTCGGCAGAAATAAATCCTATAAGATTAAAGCCTAAGTCAGATTTTGAATTGCAGTTTGGAGGGGGGGGGGGCGGGGAAATCTCGCCCGGGGCGCTGGTAGAGCTAAAACCGCCACTGGATGCCGTGGCCACCTTCTGGTTTCATCATGAGATCCTAAGTCATTGTGTTAATGGATACTTACCTACCCCAAATCTACCTCACTTTCATATTTTTATTAATAAACACGATATTTTTTAAATAAACTAAATAAAAACACACATTCAAGATGGCGGTCTTGAACGTTACACAAGTTAGTTGCCAAGCTGGTCAAGATGCCTCCACTCAAGTGCCCAGAAACTTGTTGTACCATCGACGGATTCTTGGCAGCTGAAATTTAATTACACTCGACTGCTGCCTCGAACTAATGTAGAACTTTTGGCGTGATAGAACTAGAGAGAAAAATAAGTTAAATATATTTCAGTTTTTGTTATTGTATGTACACATATCCTCTTCCATGCTGTTCGGGGAGAAAAGTAAAAACTTAGAATGTACCAGCTGCTTCTCTTCCCGCGCAGATCGTAGAAGCCGATCGGGGGAATGGGCGGAAATGTGAATCCAATAGGCGATGCGGCAACCTTTTCTTCACTATTTTGATTACCTAACCTATCTATTATTTATTTCGCATAACAGAGTACTTTCCCTAAATAAGTATAGCTAGGTAGATTTAAAATCACCATGTATAGTAGCTATAGAAAATGATTACTCATATGCGACAAACTAGTCACAATTATGCAGTAGGTATCACTATCTGATGGACCATCGTTCTTCAGCGCACCCAATAAAACAAGCGAAGAAAATTCCCGGTGAGTGACATGGTAAGCCGCGCTTATGTTTCCCGTCACGGCGCGTCCCTAAATCGGCTCATTGTCCCGGCGTGTGGCCCGTGGCCAAATCCCCACACTTGTCATTGTCTATACGTGCCTCCGGTGGGATACTATCCAGTAACTGTCCATGCCTGCGAGCGATAAGTTCGCCCTTTGTTTTGCTCTTAGGTACTAGCGACGCCTAGGTATAGAACGACTCGTTTTGTTTATCTATATCAACTATGATTATGTTCTAAATTTCTGTGTAGATTTTATCATGATATCTGTTACATGAAGTCCACTGCTAGACATAGGCCAGCCCAGGGATTTCCAAAACGACTGATTGGATGCAGTCTGCATCGACCTGCAAACTTTCCCAGGTCGTACACCTGGTACTCGGCGGTGGTCGGACCGCCCTGGTTCTAAGCTGCGCTTGCCTTTTGTTCTTCGTGCTATGTGCCCCGCCCACTGCCACTTCAATGAGCTAATCCGCTGAATTATATCAGTAACTTTCGTTCTTCTACAAATCTCCTTATTTCTGACTATCCATCAGTATCAGGATAGACTAAGTAATAACTATAGGTAAAGTACCTACTTAGCCCATGATGGGTGCCTGATTAAACTTTAGGCTAATTGGGATGCAGCCTAGGGCGCGAAAAGGGGGGGGGCGCCAGAGGCGCTTATTTATCGCGGATTATCCTAAAGGCAAAGTAGGCACGTGCCTAGGGGCGCGCACAGAGGCGGATCATCCTAAAGGCAAAGCAGGTACGTGCCTAGGGGCGCGCGGAAAGGCTCCTATTTGCACCCCCCCGATCGGTCGCCGGATATAACTGGCCATTGGGCGGCAAAATTTTAGATTACATTAAAAGTTTGAGGCGGCTAAATTGAAGACTCCTGTTTGCACCGCCCCGGCACCCCGTCGTCGCCAGAAATAACTGGAAACATGATTAGCCTACGGGCGCCAAATGTGTTAATCAGCCACTGAGCCCATCACTTGACACAGTTTCTCTTTGTAAACTACTGCATATAGATAGACGTAGCTATGATATATTACCTATAGCAACATTATAATATATTTTAGTAATGTTTGAGCCACCGCAGACGGAGCCATAACATTTATTTCTATTACGTCACAAAAATATGTGTAAGGATATTATAGCAAGCCATAAATAATTATTATTATTAGGCAAGGCATAGGTATGTAAAGGCAAAAATATATTTAGTATCTCGGTATCTACCTATCGTGTGGTAATTTGCTGTAATATAATATAGGTATAGATAGCTAAGTCTGTGGCGAGCTTTAGGCACAGGCACAGTTGCCTATAACTACTACTACAAACGATGTGCACACCCGTGCGCACGTCAATGTGTGAGTTTCAGTGTACAAAGCCATCCCAAGAACGGGGAGAGGTGCGGGAACACTTTACATACGGGCGTAGCGAGGGGATGCAATGGCCCCGGGCGGCATAGAAAAGGGAGGCGGCGGCAAGATCACAATGGGGCGGCTGGTTAAGGGCGGCAAATTTAGAGATTCCTATTTGCGATCCCGTCGCCTGAGATACTGGCGCCAAATGAGCCCAGCAGGTGCAGGTGGTGTGTGGGCGGCAAATTTCCAGTCGGCCCCGGGCGGAAAAACCCCACGCTACGCCACTGTGCGGGAGACTGCGAGTTTCCGTTCTGTATGTTAATACCTATATTCGTTCTGTGCTTAAGGAATAATAGCTTGGGAAGATAGAGAAGCGCCATCCTAGTCTGGACGTGTTCCGCAATATTGCGTCAACTCAGCCGTCGTGCGAGAGGTATGTTTTACTTTTTTACGGTCAAAAGTACCTACCTATTTTTATAAAACATTGCATATACCAATGATTTCAACTCAGGATAGGCCCATGGGAACATTTTGCATAAAATTCCTTCATACAATACTTACAACGTCGCACCCGGAGCGACCACAACGCATGCGCTATTGCAGCGCATGCGCTGTTGTCACTCCGGGCGCGACGCCGTTGCTCCTGAACGCACATTACCGCTAATCCGTTGTAAAATTATCGCGTTTAAATTTCTTAATATTTTAATTATAACAAACAGTTATGTAACTTACCGGTGATACGATATTCCATGTACCTACTTTTTTAACCTAAAGTTATAGTTTTTGCAGCCTTTAAATGCGCAACCAGGCATTTTTATGGTAGTTACAAGTATGAAACAAAAAGGAATGAACTCTTCCGCGGACCGAGGACGACTAAGTCGCGTTGGCCCGCAAACCGACTTTATCGGGTCAACGATTTGGTGCCATTTCTTCACGCGGTCGGCCTAGTCGTTACGCTAGTAATATTTAAGTCAATGGCATATACCACAACAAAGGGACATAGGTACCCGTAAAAAATCGAACCACGATCTATACTAGACCATTATAGTATACCTACACTGATATTTCATCGGCTTTGGAGCCGAAGACCACTTCATAAGGATCGTTAGTAGGACCCAATCAGCTAGTCAAAATAAAATTGAGAAACAAAGTGTTGACTAAAACTCGAAAGTAAAGGCGTAACTACGTGGTCTCGATCGAAAATCATTTCCGCAACTTTTATATTTTATGTCGTACTAGACATGGGTAATCTCGACTCCGAGGAGTGTTTCGGCTCACTGAATCTTACCCTGCACCCGGTACCGACTCATCTTAATGATTCCCACTCCCTTATCGGCTCCAGCTCCAAGGTCCGCTAAGTTTCGCTATTGAATCTAAAGAATACAGACATCCTATCTGGTACCGGTTTCAATACAGAATAATATTGACTCCCGACTTCCGATTCCTCCCGAGACGCGGTGGAGCCGAAACGCGGCTCGCGGCTCGCGACCTGACAGGCGGGACCAAGATCGGTACGGACTTAATAACTCGCGGGAGCCGATAACGATTACTGGGATTCAGTACGGTTATCGGCTCCTATTGATGAATCGGCTCATTTAAATATTCGAATCCGGAGTTGTCTATGTCGTACACACATTTGGATTACGTATATGGATAGAGGAATTTAGTTTAGTAGTTTTAATACGTCAATTTTTTTTCCTAAACCAATGGAAATTAAGCGTGTTTATTGAAATAAAATAACAGCAAAAAAAAAACAAATTCGGCATTCCCATACAAAAGTGTGCAGTCGGCCGGGCGATTTGTATGTAAATGTCGAATTTTTCTTTGATTTTTTGACTGTTATTTTAATTTCATTATACATTAGCGATTTATTAGACCGTGTGATTTATTACGGGTATGTCTCTTCCATGTTGTATATATAGAGGTAATGTGTCTTTATCCGTCATAGGTCCACAAGTAGGTACTTAATTAGCAGTCATACTTTACGTTCTTCTTGATACACAGATAACGGGAAACATTGTACTGTATGTACCTTTATAGGTACTTATACTTGAGAGTACTTACACCCGGTATTAATGCCGTACCTGAATTATGGGGGCAGCAGTGGACCCCGGAAAATTCAGGTACGGCCTTAAACAGAAAATCAGTCAACTACTACAGATGTCTTTAGGCAGCTTGAAACTTCTGACCACCATTGTTTTGACCACCATTCGTAAGAAATGAATGCATCATCAAGTTATGTGCCTTCTGAGTCATTGCAATTTCGCTACTATTGCCGCTGCGTAAGGGTGCAACTGCTGGAATAATTAAACTCGAAAAACAATAAAATAATTATATTCATTATCTATTAATATATTTTTTAATAAAGTATGTACTAAGAAATATTACAAATGTCTTTAAGTAGGTAATGAAAATACTCTTAATAAATAGGGGAAAGTACAAAATTACTTAATTATACACTTATGAAACAACCAATTCTATACATTTCACAATTTCTCCCACTCATGTTTGACGTCGAGCCGTCGTAAAACCACAACCAATAAATCGATCGTTTAATAATCGATCCCGGGCTCTGACCGAAGCATAAACATCTCCCAATGGAGAATTCCAAAGGGAGTATTTACTCATAATCATTACACTGGGCAAATTGGTAGGTGATCGATTAAAATATTGTATCGCTGAGTTAGTATACCATAACAAAAGTTTAAAAACATAGGAGCTAGCTCAATATCATGCGATGTCACTATATATTTATTTATCGCAGATGGTATAGTCATACCTCTCTTAGTCTTTTACACCCGTGGGAGTGGAAAAGAGGACTTTTTATCCACCCCCCAAAATTTTAGAAATAAAAGTCACCCTAAATAAGTTCTAACGAACTATACTGAAACTTTTTTAGAAGTATATTCAGTACATGATACTGAACCACTTTCTCTATGGAACATACAACGTGGAAGGGACATACCCGTAATAAATCGAACCACGGGCTATACTAGATCACTAAAGTATAATGCAATGAAAATAACAGTCAAAAAACCAAAAAAAATTTCGACATTACCATTCAAATCGACCGGGCGGCTGCACAGCACACTTTTGTATGGAAATGGAAATGCCGAATGTTTTTGTTTTTTTGCTGTTATTTTTATTTCATTTTACTATAATGATTTAGTTATAGCCTGTGGTTCGGTTTATTACGGGTAAGTCACTTCCACGTTATATGTTCCATAGAGAAAGTGGTTCAGTTATGTTTAGTTCAGACACAGGCCGGAATCTCCTAAGGTACGCGCAATATGCGTCACCCAGGCGTCACCGTTTCCCGTCCCCGCACCTCTCCCCCGTTTTCGCCTCGATGACTCACGTTGGCCGTCAAGAACCGGGGGAGAGGTGCGGGTGCGGGGAACGGGGACGCATATTGCACGTGCCTTAGGAGATTCCGTTCTGCTTACTCTTACTGTATTCTGTGGTTCAGTTACGTTTTACAACTGGACCCACTCCTTAGGGTTGGGACACATCTGTCAGCACGGAACAGCATTTTCCTATGCTGCTATCCTTTTCTGTCGCTCAGAACAGTCATTTGCTAGAGCAAGAGGGAGCAACGGAACGCCGCGGAATCGGCGACGCTGTCGCATTCCGTTATTCTTCCGCTCGTCTCTGTCCGTCGTTATTTTAATAAAAAAATACATAAATGCAAAGCGAAATACGAAAAACATGTTTTGATCACCCATTGCAAATTGGACCTAATATTTCAGTACGTTTTTAGACTTTAATAAAGTCTGAAATCACAGAGTTGCCAAAACAAGATTCTTCTCATTGGATGTGAAGTGCAACACCGCCGCGATAGCGTTGAGCATGTGTCTGCGGCCTTCATAGTCGGTAGACATCAGGTAAGCCATCACTACGTTCTTCAAGTACTCCAAGTTAGCACCCTCGCGTGATTGAATCCTTCTTAACCTGTCAAAACAATAATACAATCCGCTAAATGACAACAAGTCTAATTAGATTTTTTTTTATTTAATAATTTTACGGTTTTGGATACAAGTCCTTTAGAGCCTATCTTTAATTTTGCACGCCTCATAAGCGGAGCGTTGAGGTAGTGCTCTACTCTCGCCTTACAAAAATCAAGTGATTTTTCGAACTAAAAATGTCGGTATTTATTTCTGATCGTACTTGTAGAATAATATTTACACACAAATGTCAAGAAAAAACACTAGTTTCAACAATCATGATATTTTTAAAGGACATTTTGTTCTTTAAAATAATAAAACAAGGGGACTCTTAATAGTTTTTCTGCATTAAAAAATCTAAAATCATGTTGAAAATGAATATGATCAATGACCAGCGACACTATTTTGTGACTTTCATCGTCTTGGCAGTACCAAACAATTTATTCTTGACCCAGTCATCTACCCAATTGTATTTTGGGGTTTTCAGGCTTGAAACTGCGTTAAGCGGAGACCCGCGACGAGATCACTCAGTCCGTCTCTGTCGCAAACTCTACGTGCGAAAGAGATACGTGACCCGCGACGGTTTCAGCTATCTCTTTCGCACGAAGGGTGTGTGACAGAGACGGCCTGAACCCGTCGCGGGCGTCCGCTTGACGTAGTTTCAAACCTAAGGCATTCAAGATGCATTACTAAGTACTCAAATTAAATAATTAAATAAATAAATATAAATATATAGGGACAAATCACACTGATTGAGCTAACCCCAAAGTAAGTTAAACTTGTGTTATGAGATACTAACTCAACGATAGTATATTTTTATAATAAATACATACATAGATAAACACCCAAGACCCAGGACAATTTGAAAAAGGCCATTTTATAACTTGCCCTGGCTGGGGATCAAACCCAGAACCTCTAGATTGGCAGACTAGCGTGTTGACCCACCACGGAGGTCGTCAATGAAATGGTTTAATCTTTATGTTTTAAATTCAATTAACTTTATTTAATTGTGTGCAACTAGGGTTGGGACACATCTGTCAGCACGGAACAACACCTTCCTATGCTGCTATCCTTTTCAGTCGCTAAGAATAGTCATTTTCTAGAACGAGAGAGAGCGACGGAACGCTGCAGCATGGCCGGTGCTAAAGCGTTCTGTCGCTAGCATAGGAAAGTGCTGTTCCGTGCTGGCTGATGTGGCCCAACCCCTATATGTAATGTGAACTGTATAAATTTATGTAAAGAAATAAATAAATAGATATTTTCAATTGAAAAATGTTTGCATGTCTGTCCTCATGCTAATACATGTACTTAACTATGATGACAACAACTTAAAACACTGTATTTTGGCAAATAAATGATTATATTGAGAATTACCACGTGAGTGGGACTTGAACTCGCAAGCTTGGGTCTAAAAACGACCATGCTCTAACCACTGAGCTATCACGTGTTCAATAATACAATTAAGTAGTATCCTGGGTCAAAATTATTTGAAACGAGTCCTTGTGACGTCTCAGCAACGCGCCGGCCGCTCAGTGAACTTCGCTAAGAAATAATTTGGTCATAACTTCATCAATATTTATCGTAGAATATTTTTTTTGCAATATATGTAATGGATTTCTTGGCTTCTCTGCTCTAAAATCTGCAATCTTTAACTAAATTCGTTACGGATCCTCTTTCTGAGATCTAATACTTTCTTCTATCACCGCCCTATATAAAAATAAGTAAAATAAATATCAAACCTGTCTATTTCCTCCTTTAGAGTGCGTATTACTTCTTTAAATCGCTCTTTCTCTATAGTTGACTCACGTTGACAGTCCCTGGAGAAACAATATTGATGATTAAAGACTAAAATAAGATTTTAATTAAATAATAATCATTACATACTTCGTACATTCTTATTAGTGTTAGATTAGTATACTACCTATTTCTCGAGTTGCCTAAAGCGTCTGACCTAGCTCAGGAAGCCCCCCCATCTATTTATTTATTATATATATTATTATTTATATTTATTAAAGTGATTCTATTTTTAAATTTCGGTATTGAGATTAATTTTACGGCCGTGGATGCAAGTCCTTTTTAGCTTTAGGTTATCTTTAGTTTTTTAGGGATCCGTACCCAAGATAAGTAAGACTAAAGTTATGGTTTTTGAAAGGGATGATAGTTCAACAGAATGCAATATTTTAATAAATGGGGTGAGAGTGGAGCAAGTGAAAGAGTTTGTATATTTAGGATGTAAGTTTACAAAAGATGGCAAGCACGAGGGTGATGTGGAAAGAAGAGTGAATGCGGGTAACCAAGTGAATGGAGCGTTGCATTCCTTTATGACCAGCAGGAAGGTATCAGATAAGGCACGTCTTGCTGTTCATAAGGAGTACTAATACCTACTTTAATGTACGGTAGTGAGAGTTGGGTATGGCAGAGAAAGCATGAAAGCAGAATAAATGCAGTTGAATTGCGAGCGCTGAGGAGTATGTGTGGTGTTACCTTGAAAGACCGAATAAGAAATGATGTTATAAGGGATCGGTGTGGAGTGAAAGAGGACGTAGTGACAAAAGTAGAACAAGGGATGTTAAGATGGTTTAGGCATTTAGAAAGGATGGATGAAAATAGATTAATAAAAAATATTTATAAGGTCAGTGTGAAAGGAAGAGCGGGACAGGGTCGACCTCGGCGAACGTTCTGCGATCAGATTGCAGACGTTCTGAAAAAGGGAGAGGTAAGAAGTACACGTAACCGAAGGGCATGTATGAAGAGGTTGATGAGTGTAGATGAAGCGAAAGAGGTCTGTCAAGATCGTAGCAAGTGGAGGTTCATAGTCTCTGCCTACCCCTGTGGGAAACAGGCGTGATAGTATGTATGTATGTATATACCCAAAGGGTGCAAAAGGGACCCTATTACTGAGACTCCGCTGTCTGTCCGTCTGTCCGTCTGTCTGTCCGTCTGTCACAGGGCTCTATCTCTTGAACCGTAATAGCTAGACACTTGACATTTTCACCGATTATGTATTACTCTGGCCGCTATAACAAAAAATACTAATAATAAAAAAAAAGTTAAAAATTAAAGGTGGTCATCATACAAAAAACGTATTTTTTTAGCGTTTTTAACTAGATCTTAATAATGGCATTAACTAGATACTTGAAATTTTCACCAAATATGTATAACTATGACCACTATAACAACAAACAATAAAAATAAGATAAAGTTAATTATTAAAGGGGGTCATCATACAAGAAACGTGTTTCTTCAGCGTTTTAAAACATTGTACGGTGGTACGGAACCCTTCATGTACGAGTCCCGACTCGCACTTGCCCATTTATTTTTTGTTTCTTTATTTCTAACAACTTATAATTGATCATTAAGGTTATCAATATAAAAACGGGTTAAAGTTTATAATTCGAACTTTACGATATTAATATTAGATAAACTACTATTTTTCAATTTAAGTGCGATTCACGCCCGGAATATTGCTGACACCCATGGCTTCCAAAGTCTTCGGATTTACAAATTTCCCACCAGTAGGCTATTCATAATTTGCCGCCCAAAAAACTCATTCGCTTCACGCAGCGTAGTAGTTGTTCGTGGGGCCAGGATTGTTTTGCTGCCCCTGGGTTCACACGAGTAACTGCGAGTTGACTGCGGGCGAAGCACGGGGGGACGGGTACAAATTGGTCTTAAATTTTCCGCCCCCTAAAATCAGCCGCCCTAGGCTCCAGCATACTCAGCTTGCTGATAAATACGCCACTGTATAATAATGTGTTCTCGCGTGACCGTCTAACTCTTAGAAGCGCAATTTCATATGTACCTGTACTGTCCTTCGAGAATATGCTTCTCTTTTCTCAAATGCGATATGTCCAAGTCCTTTCTAGCCAGCTCGTGCGCATAGTGCAGCATGTGCGGGGGAGCTGTGACATCCTGTTGAACACATCTTATCATGACATACGTAAAACAAGCCATCATCATCATCATCACCATCATCAGGTCTTTTTAGGGTTCCGTACCCAAAGGGTGCAAACGGGACCCTATTACTAAGACTTCGCTGTCTGTCCGTCGGTCACAGGGCTCTAACTCTTGAACCGATGTCTAATTTTACAATCTTCACTACAGGAGCACGACCCTCTGTGCTACCAGAGCCATACTTGGCCAGTTTAGTTAGAGGATTTGGCCTACTCTCCACGCTGGCCAGATGGGTTGGAGAGGTTTCATTGATTAAGCTATCTTTAGCAAGTGTTTCCTAAGTCGCCTTCTACAACATCCACGGGAAGATTTAGAGTGGCTCTATTCTTTCTGCCGGTAATCACACGGCGGACGGTCAAACAAGTACTTATTTGTATTTTTTGTTTTGTAAAGATATGTGCCCTAAATTTTTCAAAAATAAATTCTACCCGGCAATTGGGATGATATAAGAATTCGAAAAGTGGACGATTTAGGAAGTAGTCCTTCTGAGTCAAAAGGATTTTGACGATACTAGATCAAATCCGTTGTCATTATTTTCTGAGTTATGGCGAAATATATGCCTATGCGATATGCGATATCGCTTTCGATTGGTCGATGATATTTTTTACGTATCCGGGCCAAAACTGGTGTTTTATATATAAAAATGCCCGAAAGCGTCACCGTTCCAGATTAGGCAAAAATGCTTTTTTTTGTATGTAAATGTATTTTTTTTTTTTGTAAATTAAATTTCTGGAAATTTTTCAAAATGGCGGAGACATGAGGATTAAAAACGTAAAAAAATATCGTACTTCAACCGAAAGAAAAATATTCAAAAATGTCATACAACTTTTTTGTTGCCCTTATTAAGGCGCAACTTTTTTGTCGAAACCACTTTTTCATCCGATAAAGTTCAAGGGGTCTGAGGGGGTGGAAAATCCGGCAAGGTCGACATCTCTAAAGGCTTGAAACTACATTAAGCGGATGCCCCGGGTACAGTTCGTCTCTGCCACAAACCCTACGTGCGATAGAGATAGCTGAAACCGTCGCGGGTCACGTGTCTCTGTCGCACGTGTAGAGTTGTTACAAAGATATTATAAACAATCTAGAATGCCTACGAAATGGCAAAGCCGTTCCCAAAAATGATACCTAAAGTTGTAGGTGTCCCTATCTGTCTTACTGCACTGTCAGTTTGTGGGAAAGGGACGCCTACATCTTTAGGTACGATTTTTAGGAACGTTAGGTAATTTATCATAAACGTTATGAAAATATAAACTTTATGTACGTCGAATTAAGTTTAATTATGAATGTTGTTTTTTTTGAGATTATTACTTGTAGTCATTCTAGATTGTATTTAATTTCTTTGGTTTGTGACTTGTGAAAGAGACAGACTAAACCCGTCCGGGGCGTGAAGCCTAAGAGCCACTACTTAGTAATCATCTCACGTTTAACATTCCCTCTTTCCAGTGGCCGTCCTCCGCGCTCACTTTCCTGGACCTGTCGTTCCGGGCCCGTATGTAGTTGTCGGTTTCTTCGAGCAACGCCGCGTACCGGTCGCGTTGCGTCTGCACTTGCTTCTCCAAGCTTTGTGTGCGGCTCTTTAAGTCGGATACGATCTCTTGGTGGTAGTCTTGCTCGTTTTTCATTTTCTGGAAACAAGTATTGATAAAAAAATAGGTACCTATATTTATTTTTGACAACCTCCGTGGCGTAATGGTTAACACGCTAGACCGCTAATCCGGAGGTTCTGGGTTCGATCCCCAACCAGGGCAAGTTGGAAAATGACCTTTTTCAAATTGTCCTGGGTCTTGGGTGTTTATCTAGATATGTATTTATCATATAGTATCGTTGAGTTAGTATCCCATAACACAAGTTAAAAACTTACTTTGGGGCTAGCTTAATCAGTGTGATTTGTCCTTTTATATATTTATTTATTTTATTTATTTACACTTTATTGTACAGACATACAAATGTAATAAGTACAACAGGCGGACTTAGTGCTAAAAGCATTCTCTAACAGTCAAACTTTTGGGTTGATTGGAGAACTTATGGGGGTGTGAAACGTAATAAAAACAAAACGAAACTAAATTTTATAGCCATATATGAAGTTGTAAAAGAACAGGAACAAGAAAGTTTATCAAATAATCTAACCGATAGGTTTATTTGCTGGGCAAATTAAGAAAACTCCCAACTGTCACGAACGCCATCTATTGATGAGTAGCGGAAATACCGATACGACTTGATATCCGTAGCGCCATCTATTATTTGCTAGGGAAAGCCCTGACTTTCAAGCGTTAACCCCCTATAACTTTTAAACGGCTGAACCGATTTTCATCTAACATAGCTAAGAACCACCGCAAAGGGACTTGCTTTCACCTTAAAAAAACCGCATCGAAATCGGTCCATCCGTCCGAGCACTACGATGACACAGACAGAAAGACCGACAGACATTAGCGTCAAACTTATAATACCCCTCTTTTTTTTCGGGAGTTAAAAAGCGATTGGCGAATCGCAATACGGATGTAAACTAAAAAATATTTTTAGCTCAGGTAGATTATTAAAAAATATTATATAGGTACGTATTTTTTCTTTTTTCTGATTAGCAAATAATTACAACGACACAGCCTAACAGCGCATTTAATTCCGCATGACGTCACGATCAATTACGATTTTCACTCGACGGTGACGACAATCACCCCCACTCCGAAACTCCGACGCGCTGTATCTTTGTGAATTTTCACTACTTTGATAAACCGAAAAATATCTTTGGATAATCTTAACTGACGGACTAAATAAAATACAATTTTTCGGACCCAGTCGTCATCCCTATTTGATTTAAAGTGTATTCAAGGAGAAAAATTAAAATCGTAAAAACAAATAAAGTGGTAAGTTATACATACATTAACTATTTTATATAATTTGGGGTGCATCATTTTTTTGTGAATAAAAAAGATAGTGACAGGCTGGCAGCTTTCGAGATGTGGTGCTGGAGGAGAATGGAAAAGATCAGTTGGATGGAAAGGAAAACCAATGAGGAAGTATTAGAAATAGTAGGAGAGAAAAGAAGACTGCTGGGCGAAATAGAAAATAGGAGAGGGAAAATGATTGGTCACTTAATACGACATGACTCCTTATTTAAAAACATACTAGAAGGAAAGATAAAAGGTAGAAGAGGTCCAGGACGACCAAGAAAGAGCTATGTAGACCAACTGAAAGAAAAAGCAGGGGTCATGTCGTATCAAGCACTAAAAAGTAAGGCAGAGAACCGAGAAGTTTGGCGCATACTCCACCGACAAGAGCCACTAAGCTCTTAAATAAGAAGAAGAAGAAGAAATTTTTTTCCAAAAATTTGCACCTGACTCTTTTTACTTTCAAACCATCATCATCACTATATTTAAGAACTATGTTCTTGTCGGTGGAGTATTTTCCATGTCTCCCGATCCTCAGTCAAATGCTTGACTTCCCGACGACACGACTTCTGCCTTTTAAAATAATAATAAAACTTTATTTCTATCTCAATAACGCATAGTTCAGCTTGAAAGATTCTACGACTTCGGTCTGAAGATTAAACATAGCATAAACATCTCGTGCTTCAATTGCATTCCCAAGGATTGACGACGGGCGGCGGCCGGGTTAACGATTAGCAGGCGGCCGGTCATAAAACTATAGCCAAATCATTTAAACTGTTCCGGCTGTTTCTTCTCCTCATCGCAAGGTCTTTGGCATCCTTGGGTGACCATTGACATGCATATTATACTTGGAGAAGAAAAAGCGGGAAAGCGCACCACGCGCTCCGAAACACACAACTCCGACAAAGATGAAGAAGAAGAACTTTTCTTACCTCTTCGTAAAGCTTCAACGTATCTACTTTATCCTGTTTCTCTTCCTCCAACAACATCTTATAAGTTTCTAATTTCTCCTTCAATACTTTTATCTCTATCTTCTGGTTCTCAATCTCACTACTATCTACTACTTCACTCTTCTCGTTTTGTACTTTGAACATGTCAAACTCTGACTTAACCTTTTCCAGTTCCTCTTTGCATTTGTTGTGTATGTTTTCGTAGCCTTCTACTTTGAACACTGTGCTTATATCTATGGGATTGCCAAGTTTGTCGTTCTCGACTATTAATTCCTTTTTCAGTATGTGTATTTTGTCAATTAAAGTTTTTAGGTATTCGCTGTCTGCCAGCTTTTCAGTGTCGGTCTCGCTTACTTGATTTGATTCTGGAACTGAATTGAAGAGGAATTAACTTTACAATGCAAATAGAGAGTATGCATGCATTTTTTTTATATTTTTAATCGATAGTCCTCATCGAGAAATAGCCGCAAAAAATAAATCAGTGCCGAAAAACATGTATATGGTGTAGAAAATAAATATTAAATATAGCAAGTAGATTATAACAACTAAAACACGCCATTTTAAAATATGACGTCAAAGTCTGCAATATCCGCTCTGTATCCGCTGACATCCCGTTAGAAAAAAAAAACTTCTTGTGACAACCTAGCTAGAGACAGAACTGTCAATGCATGTTTCTCTTTTTTGGGTACTTTCGATATTATCAGCCAGTGATGTTTGTTAAATCTCTATATAAAAGTACATACATTTCGAATGTCATCGATAGTCAAACTACATGGACGGACAGTCCTACCCAACGCACCCGAACTTGTCATTTCCCTTTTGTGAACTTTGTGTGACTTTGTCGTCATTTCCCTTTTGTTTGTCAAAAGTTCCCGCGCAATATTTGCATATTTTCAATAATTTATTTCTAATCCAAATAAGAGTCAATAAAAACTGTGAAAAAATTGTGTTGATACCTTGAAAACTGATTGTTTTATAAGCAAATCAATATGGGAACGCGCGAAAACTGACTGCGCCTGCCGAGTAATGGCTGTGACGTCACGTCACCGGTGCGATGGGCGCGGGCGGGAGTAGCACAGTATGTAAGTAAACGCGCGCTCTGTGAACTTGCTTTCTTCCGTTAATTTTTTTTATTAATTAGACTATTAAATCGTGACGCTTTAACGAGCTTTGTTATATAAAAATACCCACGTAGCGCACCACGCTACGTGTTAACAACTATCCCGTCATGAATTTAGTACGTATAAAGTCGTACAGAGGACGCTGCTGGCGGTTTTTTGGTACCAGTCACCTTTTCCGCAACCCGTAAGAGAGGGAGGAATGGGGTTGTGACAATTCTCCCATCACCACTCAACCAAAGAATATATACTCTACGCGAAAAGAAACGACTTAAGCATGTGTGCACGTAAAATCGCTTGTGGCTATGTGTGGGTGGCGGGATGTGAACGGGGGCCTTGAAAGGCGCGCGGGGCGTGGAACGAGCTATCGCTGACTGCTTTGGTCGAGGGCTGGTACCTAGTTCGCGTCTCTCTCACGCATCGCACGATATTCCATTTCGGTTCGGTATCAACCCTAGCATTACGAGCTCCGAACCCAAAGTCACCGGCGTTCGAAAGGGAGTGTCACCGCTGTGACTCAACTACAACCAACTACAACATATTATAACTGAATAGTTACCGTAATCTGAGGTGGAGGGCGCAATTTTATCTAAAAGACTTCCATTCAGTGAGTCTTTTAGCTGCTTTATCAGTTGCTGATCGTGTCTCCGCCGCAGGTCGTACTGGCCCACTGTTTCTGACAGCTCAGCCAGTTTGCCTTCTAGCAGCGCAACTCTTTCTTCTTGACGAGCGCAGATTTTCCGGGCCGATTCTTCAGCTCGCTTCGCTTTTATTTGTTCCTGAAATAACAATTTGTTACCGTTGACGTCATCATCTTCAGGTCTTTTTTAGCCCTCAACGTTGACATATAGATACTAAATCCTATATTTCTCGTGTGTACAATTATTAGGCACGTGTCGATAGTGAATCTATCTCCCATCTGTAATAACCATGGCAATGGCGTAACTACCGGGTGGCAAGTCGGCAAAATGCCACGGACCCCCAGCAAGAAGGAGCCCCCGGGCCGGGGGGCCGTTTCATTTTTTTATTCCTTATATTAAAAACAAAAAACTCAAATTGGCTAGGACAGGCTAGGATCGTATCCAGGCTTGTAAAATTATTCTCAAATAAAAATGTGTCTCAGTTAAATATGTACCTTTAGGTACCTTTAATTTAAACCTTTGATTATTAGAAAATCAAGTAAATTTATTTGGGGGGGGGGAGTGCATCCGATGAATTTGCCACGGGCCTCAAACGGTATACTTACGCCACTGAACCACGGCAAACATACCTCTCTGATAGCAATAGAGTGCGATTGCTCCAGTAGGGCCAATTTCTGCTGAAGCCTGACCAGCTGAGCGGGGGTCTCTATCGTGCGAGCTTCGGCGCGCTGCAGTCTTCTCTGGGCGGCTTCTAAAGAGCTACTGAGGTCTCGAACGCGTTTCTCGAGCTCCGCTTGGGACGCTGAAATAGATTTTATCTAAACTCATATCGTTAAATTCGAATAAGGATGTGGATTGGGTACTAAAAATGTTATTTAGTTTAAGGTGAAGGGTTAGGCAAATGACCTTGAAGTGGCGCCCTCATTTGAAATAAATTGTTAACTCGTAAATATGGAGATAATTTCCATATTGCTCTTCGTCGCGCACTAGATAGCCCTTTAAATTATTTTATGAACCACCGTTAAAAGTATTTACATTAGTCCGTCTAGCTTTAAAACTTGCCTCCGCCAAAAGTGGCCACGGCAAGTTTTAAAGATAGATGGATCACCAATAATAGTTTCATAGGCAGTTCATAAAATAATTTAAAAGGATATCTAGTGCATGACGAAGAACAATATGGAAATTATCACCATATTTACGAGTTAACAATTATTTCACACTTCAAGGCCATTTGCCTATATCTTCACCTTAAGCCATCAGTTAGGTTAGGTATACAAAAATAATTGACCTATATTTTTCGTTTATCAAATCAGAACAATACAGCGCATCGAAGTTTTAAGTTTATCTAAGGATTATTTCATACGCAATACCGTGAAGATACTTGCTGCGACACGTAATGTACCTTTTGCAACAATCTTGGTTCAAAATGTATCAAGCGATTGAATGCATTCTTTTAACAAATTAAACCGTTTATTTTTTTTCTCCATTTTGGTATTTGTTACATACGCCCTATACTATACAATTAAAATATTCTTTTTAGGGTTCCGTACCCAAAGGGTGCAAACAGGACCCTGTTACTGAGACTGATTGAAATTTTCACTGATTATGTATTATTGTGGCCGCTATAACAAATACTAAAAAAAAAGTTAAAAATTAAAGGGGTCGTCATACAAAAAACGTGTTTTTTCAGCGTTTTTAACTAAATCATTATAATGGCATTAACTAGATACTTGAAAGTTTCACCGATTTGACCACTATAACAAATACTAAAATAAGATAAAGTAAAAAATTAAAGGGTGTCTTTCAAGAAACGTGTTTCTTCAGCGTTTTAAAACATTGTACGGAGGTACGGAACCCTTCATGTACGAGTCCGACTCGCAATTGCCCCTTTATTTTTATGAGGATTAACCCTACGAATAGTCATATATACGTGATAAACGTTGGATTCGGTAACTAACTGGGTGGGAGGCGTGCCGGAAAATGCCAATTGACAAACATATCATGCGTCGCAAACGGACATGGATAGGCCATACTTTCAGTAGAGCCCACACACATTTCGAGGCAAGCCCTGTAGTGGGCCCCCAGTGCAAGCGGAAAGTCGTAGTCCCAAGCAAAACCTGGGTGCGGAGATAAAGACAATCGGGGTAACCTGGCCCGAATGGCGTAAGATTGTTGAAGCCCTTTAAACCATGTTTTTATATATAACTTATTATATGTTATTTAATTTAATATGTAGGCGTAGTTTATGTATCTTAGATACTAAGTATATTTTTTTTCTCTCATTCCTATTTTGTATACGCTTGCACCCCATTTATCGCCTTCTCTTATACGTCCCAAAGGTATTTTCTGGTAGACAGCGCTTAGCGTTAAGATTATACCTATTGTACATTAATTTTATAGTGCAATAAGTTAAATAAATAAATAAAAAATAAAAAAACCACCTGGCATTAGCAAAGTTGAAGTAATGGAGATTGATATTTATTTTTTATCAGGTTGGTGGTTGTATCAACGCTGTGTTATGTTTCCGCGTGAAGTTAAGGCAAAGCGCCCGATTGTCCGACCACTAGTAATGATATATGACTTCTGTTATTTTATATATGGATAAGAGTTGTTACCTTGAGATTCAGTATTATTAACCACTTTGTCTTCCAACTTCTCCTTGGTTTTTCTTTCGCTGTTCAATTTCATGTGAAGTTCCCTGTAATAAATAAAACATATTATAATGTAACTACTTTTAGTCTCTCTCTCATCTCAGCGTATTCCCAGTTGCATCCACAGCTGTAATGCTGTGAAGCCCGGGGTCTGCTTTCCGGTTTTTTCTTCTCCACTTCACACGGTCTCGAGCATCCTTCTCTGTATGTAATGTAACTACTTTTAGTTTTTTACCCTAATACAGAGACAGTGAAGCAATTTCAGTCAAGAGAAAATACAATTAAAACGTCAATTGTGATCAAAGGTTCACTAAATAATCCATTGTCAGTCTACACACCTTAATCATCCACCATTTCGTCAACTTCTTTTTTACCCGACTACGGCAGGAGGAAGTCTATGTGTGTTCCACCGTAGCATCCAAACCACTTATCCAATTGTCACAAAAGATAAGTCAATCGATTCATCATTATCGTCTGGGTGTCATAGGCTTCATTTTGTATACAAAAATATTATGTAACGAAAGTTACATAAAAAAAAGTGCGAGACAAAAAAATTTTTTTTTTGTTTAGGTATCGAGTGGGGTATCAAATGAAAGGTCTTTATTAGCCCATTTCAAAAATATATACATTGTTAGTTGCAATAAATGGCTGCTGAATTGGATATAATACAATTAAAAATATATATTTAATTACATTATCAAATAGTTCCCGTAGTCGGGTATTATTTTTTTAAACGTAAATCTTGTTATAATACCTAGTTTACTTTTGTTATAGCATATATCTAGGCATATAACTATATGTATTTATATAGTGTGTATACAATGTGGAAGGGTAAAAAACCCGTAATAAATCGAACCACGAACTATACTAGATCATTATAGTATAATGAAATTAAAATAACAGCCAAAAGACAAAAATAAATTTCGACATTTCCATACAAAAGTGTGCGGGCGATTTGTATGGGAATGTCGAATTTTTTTTTGGATTTTTGACAGTTATTTTAATTTCATTATACTTTTATAATCTGGTACAACCCGTGATTCGATTTTTTACGGATATGTCCCTTCCACTTTGTATATATAGGTGGTCAGACGACCTGAGCAAGGTTGCAGGAAAACGCTGGATGCAGGCCGCTTCCGATCGGTCGTTTTGGAAATCCTTGGGGGAGGCCTATGTCCAGCAGTGGACTTCCTGTGGCTGATATGATGAGGCATATAACTAGTGTTCGACACCAAAATATGAACTTGAAAGAAAATGTAGAAGTCTTCCATACTAATGGTCAAATATGATACACTATATTCACTTTCAAGATCATATTTTGACTGTAACAGCCAGTTATATGCTTAGATATATGCAATTTCTTTGAAACTTCAAAATATTGCCATAATTTTTTTTAAATAAAAGCTATGTCTATCTATGTATGGAAAAGTCTAATTCTGTCTAGAGTAAGGGGACTCTTAAGTACGAATAATCAACTAACTTCATCATAGCCATTTGATCCGCTCTCTCTTTCTCTCTCTCCTGAATCTCATATGCAACTTTGGCCTTCCAATTGCTAATTTCTGCTAGATGCTGTTGTACCAAGGCCTTTGTCTCCTCCCTCATAGATGCTAGCATGTTTTCATACTGCAAATTAAATAAATTAAGCAGTATTAGATACCTCATTAATTAAATAGGGTATTTCACTGTAGTTATTGGACCAGGTAATGTCAGATTATTAAAGGCATAGGCTACGAACAATAATTCTCTAGAATCGTAAGTATTATCGTTTGTCTATGTGTGCGTTCGAGTGTTTCGTTGTAATTACTGTTCGTTTGTTTGCGTAAATGGAATCAGAATCGAAGCGGTGAATGTAGGAGCGTTAGGTTTCTAGAGAATTATATTTCGATGGGCATAGGCATAGAATAAATACCTTACACAGTAGCATACATATGATTAGATTATACACATACCTCAACCTAAAATATATCACAAACAATATAAATTAAACTTATGGTACACGTTGAGGCTGCAATATGTGTTGCGCGTTATGAGAGTGTTAGTTATGGTTCCGTAAAAGCAGCACATAACACCCGTCAGCCAAAAGTTAGCTTCCATGATACATGCATGTTTTAAGAGTACAGATGATGTAAAATTACCTTGTCTCTTGTAACTTTCTTGTCAGCTTGAAAAGCCTCTTCCATGCGTGCCTTCTCGGCAGCTAATGTAGACAGAGATACTGTAAGTGCCGCAACGGAATCATCTGAAAATTACATAAACAGAATCTCTAATTAACCTATTGAGAGTCCTGTCGCCGGGTTGAATAAGGAGGACAATATGATGTCAAAAATTTTAAATTTCCGAAAGACTTGGAAATACAGTTTAATTTTAGTAGACAGAGGTGGAAAATTACAAAATATTCAAATGCTAAATAACTCTTTAATTTTTCTTTTAAGTAGTATTTTTAATATTTTCATATTTAGGAAATTTCATGTTTAATCACTACAAATTTTAATATGTGTCGAATACTCTGCAGGAAATCTGTAGTAAGTTCTACACTAGCAATTTACCTCCATCTTCATTGGGAGCTTCAGCCCTATTCAATGCCTTCAGACTAATTTCCAGCGCCTCCTTTTCTTTTGCAAGCCCCTTATATGCAGCGACAACATCTGGAAATAATATATTTATAAATATTAAACGAAGCACATTGTGGATACTTTTTTGTAAGTACACTTTTTGACAAAGCCTGATAATTTGAATGTGCGATTTTTTTATTTAGGTACTTATATGAAATGTATAAATATTATAAAGTAATTAACAATGAAGACGTGGTTGACATGCATTAAGGGAGGCCTATTCCCAACAGTGGGATATAGAAGGCTGCCAATTAATGAAAAAATGAAAAAAAAAACAATGAAGAATCACAATTTAGATAAGATTCCTAGCTCTTCATCAGGGCGAGGTGAGAGTAAAGATAATAACTTAATTGTTTACTTACTTTATTTTATACTAATAATTTTTTTTAGAAGAAAAAACAATTTATTATCAGGAGTTTAGGATATTCATTTGCATTTTATTTTTTTCTTTTTAGGGTTCCGTACCTCAAAAGGAAAAAACGGAACCCTTATAGGATCACTTTGTTGTCCGTCTGTCCGTCCGTCCGTCCGTCTGTCAAGACCCTTTTTCTCAGGAACGCGTGGAGGTATGAAGCTGAAATTTATATCAATTACTCAGGTCTACTGTCCCTTGAAGCTGTGAAAAAATCAAACTTCTAAGCCAACGCAATCAAAAGATACAGCCGTTTATGCCGCAAATTTTCGACACTTGCAAGGGAATCAAAACCTACAGGGTGCTTCCCGTGAACTCAGAATCTTGAAATTTGGTACGAAGCAACGTCTTATAGCATAGATAAAGGAAAAATTACGAAAACCATAAATTTTTAGTTACATCACATAATATATTTTTTTTTAATAATTTTAAACTTACTACCCATTTCCTCATAAACGCGTAGAGGTATTAAATTGAAATTCATACCAAATACTAAACCTTGCAGGTTTGTACGGAACCCTCGGTGCGCGAGTCCGACTCGCACTTGGCCGGTTTTATTTTTCTTCAAAAAAAGGGAGAGTATTATGACAACATCCTTAAGTTGTATGTGATGATCACAAGGATATATACGAGGGCTGTTTGATAAGTACCCGTTTTCTAAATATATTAATATCACTGGCCGCAAATAAGTATACCACCTTTTTAAGCCATTTTTCAGAGGCAGGAAAATTAAAAAAAAAATGGCATTCTTTTGGTTTTTTTTCTCATTTGACATCGATTCAGTAAAGGCGTGAACTTAAAATTGTTAAAATGGAGAAAGAACAGTATTGGTCAGTAATTAGATTCTTATTTTTGGAAGGAAAAACATGTGATGAAATAAAAGTAAGAATGCAAGCAGTTTACCATGAATGTGCTCCTTCTATGACAACCATCAGATATTGGTATAACGAGTTTAAGCGGGGGAGAACAACCGTCTTTGATGAGAATCGCCCAGGCCGGCCAGTTGAGGTGACTACAGACGATATGGTTAAGAAAATTGAAAATATCGTTTTAGCCGACCGCCGAATTAAACTTCGAGAAATCGTTGATGCTGTAAATGTTTCAATCGAGAGGATACAACACATATTAGAAGAAAAATTGGGTATGAAGAAAGTATCGGCGAGGTGGGTGCCGCGTTTACTCACGGAGGAGCAAAAACGGAACCGACTGACTACTTCGGAGCAGTGTTTGGCCGTGTTCAAACGTAACCCGAAGGAGTTTCTGCGTCGTTTCGTGACCGGGACGAAACGTGGGTCCACCACTACACCCCGGAAATGAAAGAGCAGCCGAAGCAGTGGATTTTAACGGGTGAACTTGCTCCAAAGAAAGCAAAATCCGTCTCATCCGCTGGAAAGGTCATGGCGACCGTTTTTTGGGATTCGCAGGGTATTATACATATTGACTATTTAGAAAAGGGAAAAACAATAACAGGGCAGTACTATGCCACTTTATTGGATGAATTTGACGCCGTGTTGAAGGACAAACAACCCCATTTAAAAAAGAAAAAGGTACTGTTTCATCACGGCAACGCCCCGGCTCATTCGTCCAGAGTTGTGACGGCTAAATTAGCACAGTTTTTTGCTACGAACTATTGTCTCACCCCCCGTATTCTCCAGATTTGGCCCCATGCGATTTCTTTTTGTTTCCTAACCTAAAAAAATGGCTCGGTGGCAAGCGATTTGGATCAAATGACGAAGTCATTGCCGCCACAGAGGCCTATTTTAATGACTTTCCAAAATCATACTTTCTGGATGGTTTATTGAAGCTTGAGTATAGGTGGAACAAATGTATAGAGTTAAAAGGTGACTATGTAGAAAAATAAATGCATGTATACAAAAAAAATGTTCTTTTTTTCCATAAACGGGTACTTATCAAACAGCCCTTGTATTTTAATAAGCACACAGGTACTAAACGAACTTGTAGACCTAAGGTTAACACTGCAAGTGTGAATATTTTAGTACAAAAACCTGTAGTTAAGCAAATAAATTATCTATTATTACATTGCTACTCCTAGCCTTTAAATGGTGATGGATCAACTAGATCCAGTGGGTTAGCTCATCACTATTAGTAGTCGCTATAAAAAGTATTATATTTATTTGCATTAAATTTTTTAGTGTAGAAATAAAAAATAAGCACACAGTACATTCAATCAGGTTTAACTGTTACTTTAGTGTGTGTCACCATCACCATCTATACAATTATTTAAGTAACTTATGGTTTTCTGTGACGACACTGAAGGAAGGAAGTCTAATAAATGTCTAACATATGGTTACTAAAAAGTCGAGGTATTAAGGTTTTACATTATACTCACCACGAAGTCTAGCTTCATATCGCTTTATTTGGTCAGCTTGTTTGGTGATTGTGGATATTAGCTCTTGCTTAGACAACGACTCCATCATTTCATTAAATGCATCAAGGGACAACAAAAAATGTTTCAGACTCTCATACAGGTCTATTAAATTTCAATTTTAATGCTGTAGCCTAGCCTACTTCGGTTATAGGTAAGTATTATTTTTTATTCCAATAAATAGCAGATTGCTCTGTAAAATATATTTATTTTTTTCAATTACATTCTAGTTGATTTGATTTTCACAAATATTTATTTCACACAAATTCCAAGAGAGAGAAACATTGACAATTGACATCAATCAAGAAAATCGGAAAATGACAATGACAACATGATGACAACTAACTAACTTGAGATAACAAGACAACCAAGATAAAACTGACGAGATTTTGGCGGGAAGTCAAGGGGTTCGGTTGGGGTTTGCTTTAAATTATTTTGCAAATTGGTTAATTTTAGTGGATTTTATAATATGAAATTGTTGTTGTTTGGTGTTATAAACACTCATGCTCATGAACAATGTGTAAAATAGTTGAAGTAGACAGTCATAGTACGGCTGTAGTGATATTTGTTTTGCGGACTGCGTGGGCGTCTTCGGGCGTCGTCCGCACTCAGTTGTCTATGAAAACCAATGGACTCGTACAGATTTGTCGCCAGAAGCTCCCTTGAAGCAGTCAAAGGCCTACACCACCCTTTGATTGTAACTTGTTAGGATTAGGAATAACTAAAAAACAAAATTAAAGATAGGCTCTAAAGGACTTGTATGCATAGCCGTAAAATTATTTAATAATAAAAAAAAAAGATAAAACTGACGTTGACGTTTACACGGTTTTTTTTTTAAGTTAAGGGGGTTCGTTCGGTTAGGGTTTGCTAAAATTAATAAGTAAACTATCATGTGAAATAATTTCATAAAGCCTACTCCAGAAGAGCAGTTTGGTATTTTAAGCCTTAAATTCCTACCCATGCTTATGTCATCATGATGAATGTTATTTTTAGCTTAATCATTTCATGATTCATTACGAGTAGCAACCTTAGTCAGATCGTCTGACCACCTTGTGGGTGGGTGTCCAACGCTTCGCTTGCCAGTACGTGGTCGCCATTCGAGAACCTTTCTGCCCCATCGGCCATCGGTTCGTCGCGCTATGTGTCCCGCCCACTGCCACTTCAACGAGCTAATCCGCTGGCACAGGCCGGAATCTCCTAAGGTACGCGCAATATGCGTCCCCGTTCCCCGTCCCCGCACCTCTCCCCCGTTTTCGCCTCGGTGACTCACGTTGGCCGTCAAGAACCGGGGGAGAGGTGCGGGTGCGGGGAACGGGGACGCATATTGCGCGTACCTTAGGAGATTCCGTTCTGTTTACTCTTACTGTATTCTGTGCCGCTGGGCTATATCAGTGGCTTTTGTTCTCCTACGAATTTCCTCACTTCTGATTCGATCACGTAGAGAAACACCGAGCATAGCCTTCTCCATAGCGGCCATTCCCGGTTGCTGTGCTGCTTTGGAGCCGGGGGTGCGCTTTTCCGCTTTTTCTTCTCCAAATATAATGTAAATGGTCGGTCACTCAAGGATGCCAAAGACCTTGTAATATGGAGAAGAAATAGCCGGAACACTTTAAATGATTTGGCTATAGTTGTACAACCAGCCGCCTGCCTGACGTCAACCCTCTTTGGGAATCTATTTGTGCGAAAAGTTTTACAGCCGGCCGCCACCCGACGTTAACCCTCCTTGGGAGTGCGATGTTTGTGCTCCTTTAGTTGCCTCTTACGACATCGACAGGAAGAGATGGAGTGGTCCTATTCTAAACCGGAAGATAACAATATACTCGTAGAAAGTAGCCCGGTCAAATTAGACGAAAAAATGGGTGTAAGGTTACAATAATTCGCAAACCAGCTGAAAAATGGTAGTAGGTATTGTTTAAAACACCATCAGAAATTAAATATATAAAGTCCTCATCGATCCGATACCTAAAAAAAATAATGAGGGTCAAAGGTCACAAAAAAGTACTGTTAAGTAGTAATTTTGAAAAAAAAAGGGAATCTTGGGGAAATGAACCTGTATTACTTACAATTTATTTCATACAGTTTCGTTGCTTTTAATAATAATTTTGTATGGTACAGTCCGTTTCAAAAGTTTAAATAAATTCAATGTAGGTAGGTGTTCTCAAATCTATTTGTTTTTATACTGATATTTACGACTTACGACGAGCTTTGTGCTTTACTCAATAGATTTCGGCAAAGCTTACGAAATTGAGCGCTATAAGTATATAACGTGTAACAAAATATACTGAAACTATTTCAAAGGTAAATTCAGTCCATGATAACAACTTTCCCCAAGGAACATTTAACGAAATATGAAAATTTTTTTTTGGCTTTTCATACAAACTCGGCTCAGTCAGCTAATCGGTCAACTTGTTTTATATGGGAGACCAAAAATTATTTTTCATATTTCGATATACAGGCTGACTTTTTAACCACCAGCCAAATTGGAGCAAAATCAGTCCATGATACTAACTAGTAACGAAAAACTAAAATAAAAATTCGCCTTCCCGTACAAATCAGCGCTCAGCCAAACGGTTTTTATATGGAAGGACGCAAAATTTTTATGGATTTTTAATAACTTTTATAGAGAATAAAAGTTTCATAAATAAAATAAAAAACTTTCAATATCATGGACTGAACTTGCTCAAAAAATTTGGTTGTTGTTTAAAAAGTCACTCTTTATGTTACGCAGATAAAGTTGTTCAGTGTCATAGACTGACTGAATTCACCCTTAAAATTGTTTCGCAGTGTGTACTTACCTACCTACAAACGGAAAGTGGCACCGCGCGGCTAATGTTGACCGCAGGTTGACGGGCGGCCTATAGGGCCTCATTTACGGAGTCGGCGTCAGCGCCGCGTGCAAAAACGCTTCCTTGAAGTTTGTTTGTTTGTAATAACTTTATTGTACTAAGAAAACACATAATTAAAGACATACACAACATGTAGAGTAAATTGACAAGTACTGAACGCTCTGAAGTACCTCTTACTCTGAACATCACCAAATGTTTGTTTTTGCGGGCGGTGGTGACCGCGTCGCCTGACGACGCTCCGCGTCTCCGCGTAATGGCTACTCTACACTTGGACCGTCATTGCGCCAATTTACTGTATGTACATTGCTGTTTAACTCACAAAAGCTTTTGAGAGTTTTTCACCCAACGCAGCAATGGACAAAAAATCTGTGCAATGTTGGCCCATCGTGTTAGAGGAGCCATAAAGACGCGCGCGACGCGAGGAGGCAAGGAAGTGAAGCGGCTCTAAACATTTTTATACGATAGGTAGGTACTACGAACGAGTATGGTCGCAGGCTTAGAATAGGTAGGTACTCCCAATCTTAATGATTGACTTCCGTGCATCGGGGCTGACTTCATCCATACTTATATACCTATGCTGCAAGTCACACAGAGAGCTATGGAACGAGCAATGTGAGGTGTATTGCATCTCTCCGGGATAGACTAATAAACACGGGAATCCGTAGACGGGCGAGACTCAACGTAGCTTATGTAGCCAAGGTGGTTGATCATTTATTCTGAGGTTGCGCATAAGTTAGGAAGTGGCGCCATGGGTGGGCCATAGGTACTACGTATATGCTGAACCAAAAACGAACGCTGGGAAGAAGTGCTGGGGCTGGAGTGGAGACCTAGAACTGGCCGCAGAAGCGTTGGACCTACGATCTGATCAAAGTTGCCGGAAAGATGGATGAGGAAACTCAAGATCGAACAAAATGGCATAATAATACTATGCATCGTTAGATTCGAGGCTTACACTCACCATTGGAAAGGAAGGAAGAAGTTCAGTTAAGGTGAAGATATAGGCAAATGGCCTTGAAGTGTGAAATAAATTGTTAACTCGTAAGTATGATAATAATTTCCATATTGCTCTTCGTCATGCACTAGATATCCTTTTGTGGTGGTTCATAAAATAATTTAAAGGGCTATCTAGTGCATGACGAAGAACAATATGGAAATTATCCCCATATTTACGAGTTAACAATTTATTTCAAATGAGGGCGCCACTTCAAGGCCATTTGCCTGTATCTTCACCTTAACGTTTCTTTTGAACTGGTCTTATAGGTACCTACGAGTGTTACCCGCATTAATAGAGTTTTTTTTGTTATTTGACTAAGTTAGTTAAATTTAATTTATATGTAGAAATTGTTTATTTTCCCATTTTGAGATAAGGCAAGGAAGCCGGTAAAAGAAAATGTTATGTACCTACACGCGACATTTATTATGTTAGTGTTAATTAGTCCCAAGTATAATCTAGTTTAGATATAAAACGTAAAATACAATACTTTAACCCATCAAATATTATAAAAAGCTAAAAAAGTGAAAAAATAGCCATTTCGCCGGTTGGCGACCACTTTTTTCAGTTTACGACCACCAGTAAGCTGGTTTGCGACCACTATTTTAATATTTAAAATATGCCTATAAAACATTTATAACTGACTTAAAATATGTTTTATTTTGCCTTTAAATAAAGAATATTTTTAACATCCGTAAGTAGGTAAGTACCTAGTAATTTTTAAAAAAATATTGTCTATTTTTTATAAATTTTTACGGGTACAGGTATCTAAAATCACACGTGGTCGCATACCCAATAACTTAAATACTTATTTCGGTTTTCTGCCGTTGTTTCTCATACATTACGGTGGCCGTAAACCAACGTCTTTATTTCAATGTTGTGTGTAACGGCCGCCTATTAAGCGTCAATGTTTGTAGGTAAATTAAACAAAGTTCCTTCAAAACTTGTGGTCGCTTACTAAAGAATTGCATCTTTACACTATAAGAATGCTACACCCTAAAATGTTAGTCCTATATGAACCATTAGGATCAGAATAACGACCATGCGACCATGTGGCCGCAATCCAACATTTTTGCAAATATGCACTTCGGTTTTCCGACCACTGGATTTTATTTTAAAATTAAGTATAAAAATAGCAAAATACTAGGAAATTAATATGTAAACTTAACGATTGTACTAAAAAAAATCGTACTTGTGTATAAAACATGAAATAACTAATGAAACTTATCATTAAGCGCCGAGCGTCGTGCTATATTTTTTTAACTTACTACTCAAAAACACACCGCTGAATCATCACGCGAATTGAGTAATTTTTCTTTGGTGCTAGGGTAAACCATTTGTTTCAAAGTGTGTAAATTCATATTAAAGAGGTAATCATTTGAGAAACGCGTAAGATTTATATATTTTTTTTGTTATCTCTATAAATAGTATTATCTTGAATTTAAGACACTAAGTCCGTCAAGTGGTCGCCAACCGAAGGGTGGTCGTTAACCGCATAAGCGACCTTACCTTCCTACTTATCTTACAAACACCTTTTATTTAAACATAGGTAGGTAGGTACCTACTTATTCTATGAATTTATGTAGGTAGGTACTTATGTAATGGGTAATATTCGCACAATTTAAACTATGTAGGTACTTAAGTTTAAATAAATACATAGTTTTAGAGACAGCATGGCATAGCACAGACAGACCGAATAAAAGTACCAACTTATACATGGATCAACTCTACACAATGCAATGGGTGCATTGAACTCGAGATGAAGGGTGGCGGGGTGACACGGTTTCGGCCACCCCTCGCTAAAGTAAGCACGTGGAGGGATACAATTTGGGAGGTCATATTGAATGAAAGCTTAAAACATAATAGAAAATTTCATTATAACGAAGTAAAATGGAGTAGGTACCTACAACCCGCAGAAGATATGTAGGTAGGCACCTCGCTCTGACGGAAAAACATACTTTGCAGGTGCCAAGTTGATATCTCCGGGGTACCTACATTGAACATTATTCTAACTACTTAATTAAACGAATTTTGTTATAATAACCCGCAGAAATCTACTAGTTAGGCACCTGCGAGGAATGTTTTTTCATTTCCATGTTTTGGCTGACTTGTGAAAATGTGACGTTTCCGTTAGGTTAGGAGAGGGTAATAAAGGTGATTTTGCCGCCCTCCTAATCTTGCCACCAGTGGCGTAGCTAGGGGGCGGACCGTCCCCGTCATCCGATTGGAGGTGACACCAATCTCCTATTTGCACACCCCCTCATCTCTGGACATATGGGGCATATATAGATTTTGCCCCTCCCAAGGTAGCTATCTACGCCACTGCTTCCCCCTCTAGATCCGGGGCTGTTTATATGCTAAAAGGAATATCTAAATATTCCTTAAGATATATGATATGGGATATGGGAAAATTGGGAAAGACAAACAATGGTAAGTATAGTTAAATGAAAGAATGTTGAAATATATTATTGCTAATGTCAATATTTAATATCTATATCAATATTCCCTACATCAGATTACATTCGTTGACATTAAAATTAAATGTAAGTAAGCCAAACATTTATTTTCATACGATCGGCAATTTGTACTCTGTCTTAATTACCTCTATCTACGTCCTAGGCCAAACTTACATTACCCAAACCTGCCCAATGTAAAACAAAAAAACCAAAACTAAACCGAAGTTATATTGATATATAAGTAAGTATACACTAAAAAACGAAAAAGTTAGTAAGGTAATTAAACTGAAACTAATCTAACACAAAATACGCGGTCTCAACCCAAAATAACTATAAATAGTAACGAGAAAACGAGTCATGATCTTTGGAGCCTTACATTGGTTTTGCCAAAATTTTATATAATGTAGAGCATTATATGTTCTAATGATTCTTGAAGTACTTGCACGCAGACCATGAGTCGCATTTTCGCCTATAAATGTAAACGAAACAATAAAATGGGACAGGTGTGTAAATGACATGAAACGTACATTTCGGTGGCGATACTATGTATTCATTTTATGGACGACACAACACATACTTATCAGGAAGTGCCGAATCTTTCGAACGCGGTGTCTCGAATGATTTATACACTCGAATACTTGAGATTACACAAGTTTTAACAAGAAATTTCAGAATCAGGCTACACTGAACTGAATGTCTATCCTTTGGCCTTACACTTCAGCGTTAATTCAGGCTACCTGATCAATCGAATTTGATACACAAGACAGAGATGAAATTTAAGTTCATAACTACGTATAACTACGTTGTATATATGGTACCAGTACTCCTACGTAATCAATCAGTATAAATGAAAGTTGAGCATGTTGGTCATTTGCAAATTACACTACTTTCGACGGTAGGTCGATAGAATATCAAACTATTAATGGACCAATCAATACCAATAAAGAACGATAAAAGTGCAGTGCCACCCTGCTAAAACAAACAGAAAGTCGGTGCAACTGACAAAGACCTACATACCTACCTAAAACTCTTTACAAATGACCATAAAGTTTAACGCGGCCAAAAGACTAAGCACATTCCACTCAAATAGTTAATTCAGAGCTAAATATTTTACTTTTGACTAGTTTCGTTATACACCATTTATAATATTGTTGTTTTGTGTGCTTCATGGTATAATGCTACATCATAGACACTAAGTTAACCAAACACCACACCAACATAATTTAAAACTCAAAATCTATGCTAAGTTTCAATTAGAGAACACAGTTTTTAAATACTTAACATGTAGGTAGGTACTTAAAATATTAAGCTTGCGCAAAATTATATGTGACTAGTTCCGCATAGTTAAGTACTTTAAATAAATAATTAATCTTATTCAAACATTTATCCTTAAATATAAATATGCATTGAAGAAATACTTATTCGAAATGCATCATACAAGCCCTTCTAACCAAGAAATTCTCAAATCTGTAAGGTTTTTTCAATGATATGCTTTTAACATTATCTATGAATATTTCAACTATGTAAGTAGTAAGTATAGTAATATGAGACTACTATATAATAATAAAAAGGGAACGATACAAACCATTTTGATAGGTAGGTACTTATATGTTTTCATTACTGGGTAAGTAATTACCAAACTAATTTCAAACTTACACTAAGTGTTCAATATATTAATTATAACATCAAATGAAATCTATATATCTATTACGATTACAATAAATTATGTTTACATTCAATTGAAAAATTACTTAAATATAATAATAAATAGTGATGATTATACAAATAATTAGAGAGACAATATCATTATGTGAAAGTCAAATACAAATTATTTCATGTAAGAGTGAAAGTTTGTTTGGAAAAATTGGATGTAAAAATGCATTTGGCATCTTAAAATGCTATTGTTTGAATTATTTCATTTCAGTTTAAAGACCGACCTCAAACACACCTGTAGAGGTAGTTACTGTAAATTGTTGACTTTCACTATATACACATACATTTACTGCACTCAGTGCACTCACAAGTCTGGTACATGTAGGTATGCATGTCACAATTACAAAATTTAGTTGATAAAATGTTGATCAATAGCAAGCTATAGTACTGTCATGGTCTTTCAACTTCATAATTTAGATTGAGATTATTTTCATGTCGTCAATATTAACCCTTAAAACAGTTAATCACATTCATAACATAATACATATTCTTAAGGAAGTAAGTACTAATGATGTCCTAAAATATCAATGATTTGTTTATAATTATAACTTTCACTTTAGTTACTATATGATTTTGTGCAATTGGATATTTTGATTTATTAATATAAAAAGTACATAATAAACCTTAAACTGCAAAACTTAAGATGAAGTAAAGCTATGGAAGTAGTAGGTATATTTCTTTGTTTTAAACAACAAAGAGCATCTATAAATCAGTCATATTATTTTGACATCTTTGGTTGATCTACAATATTTATTACTATAAATGTCCAGAATAGGTAATGAATGCTTAATATGCATCATCTGTAATTTGTGTGTGAGATATAATTGCACTGGTTTTTATTATATAAAATATTATTTCTTTTAATATACTTTAACTTATAGTTAAAAGTTTTCATATTATTGCACTGTCAAGTCATTACATACAAGTTATTGCCTGAAATATAGATATTGCATTTGGAGTCAATTAAAGATGAACTTTTCACTTAATCACCTTTCCTATTGCTATACCTAGATTTTGAAAAGACCAGTAAATAGTTGATAATAACTATGTATGAATACTACAATGTAGTATTGATATATCATGTCTTTTTCCTTAATGGGGAGATGGAGCCTGGGGCCGTTAAGATACATAGGCCTCGTTCAAGTGGCTATTATTAAGGGTTGCTAGCCACATCGCCTATTGACATGAATCCAGATTCTCACCCATTCCCTTGATCACCAATGTAAAAGCACATGAACGTAAAAAAACACTTATACAAATTCAACATTTTGACACCTTAGTACTAGAAAATTTTGAATAATACACAAAATGTTGATTTTGTTAATTAAAAAAGATTAATTGGAAAAACGTACCTATTATGCAATATTAATTACATTAACAAATACATAAAGTTGTGATGAACTTCTGTCTGCTTTAATACATGGAATTTGGTTTAAAATATAAACACAATAAATAGACAAGGACAAAAAAGTTTACCGGTTGAATACAACTGCTTTAAACTACCTAGTCATTGTATCTAGTGTTAGGGTTGGGACACATCTGTCAGCACGGAACAGCACTTTCCTATGCTGCTATCCTTTTCTGTCGCTCAGGACAGTCATTTGTTAGAGCGAGAGAGAGCGACGGAATGCTTCAGCATGGCCAGTGCTCTGAAGCGTTCCGTCGCTCTCCCTCGTTCTAGCAAATAGCGCTTCTGAGCGAAAGAAAATAGAAGCATAGGAAAGTGCTGTTCTGTGTTGACAGATGTGTTCCAACCCTTAATGTGATTAAATTGTTTGTACTTCAATCAATGTTTTATTCCAACTGATGTGCCATGATTTCCATCCTTCCACCAAACATTACTCCTGATTTACAGATGTTACACCATGACAATGGTAATGATCAACATTTTTCTATTAGCTATAATTTATTGACTAGATTCATATTAGTTTAAGATTTACTCTTGTTTGTTTTGAAACTGACCTGCAGTACTTGGCCATTGAGCGAGTAACCGTTCAGTGATTGGATTGCAACCACAGCATCATCATAGTTGGTCATTGTGACAAACCCATAACCTTTGCACTTATTGGTAGTGGGATCCCTTATAATTTTAACACTCTGGACGGCACCAAATGGGCCAAAAAGCTGCCAAAGGACACTCTCTTCGGTATCAGCTCCAATATTGTACACAAAAATGCACCAACCAGAACCGCCTAATGCATTACCTTGGATGAGGGGATCTGCTAGAGGAGAAAATCTCTGTAGGCCCTTGTTAATAGCCAGCAGGGCCTTTCCAGCAGGACCCACAAACCGCCGTGCTGCAGTAGGTGCCAAGTACGCCGCCAATGGAGCCAACGCTTTGTTTTGGTTGCTGGGGTTGTTTGCACACTTAACTGTAATCGGCCCAGTGCCTCCAGGAGGTACGGTACCATTCAACTCACGTATTGCTGCTTCTGCTTCACACCTCTGATCGTAACGTATGAATGCAACTCCTCTTGATGGCCCTTGGATGGATGGTTCATCTGCACCAACTTGAAGTAGATGACCAACATTCACATTTTCATGAAGAATCCGCGAGCTGATGATCGAGCCGTATGGACTGAAGAGCTTCTCCAACTCCTGCTGTGTCATATGTTTTGGTAGACCAGACACGTAGAGGTTGGCACCCTTGATGGCATCAGAACTAGGGCGGGCATATGAAACTTTAATAATTTTATTTTGCAGTCTCAACCCATTGAGTGTATTGACAGCTTTCTCTGCATCTTCTGCCTTATGGTAATTGACAAAAGCATATCCAAGGCTCTGCCCATTCAAAATGTGGTCAGGGAACACCGTCACTTTGTCTCTAATTAGCTTGCAACTTTCTACTTCGCCGACGCTTGAAAATAATGACCGTATCTCTTCCTGGGTCATAGTTTGTGGTAAGTAGTTAACTATAAGATTAGTCTTTGACTCATTATTACTCGGCTGCAACTTACTACCATTTTGCGTGGGTTGATTTGCGTTTACGGTGTCAAGTGCATTTGCCATCATTTTCACTTCTTTTATGTTTACACCAAAAAAGGACTAGAGAAGCTCCACTAGAGAAGTTTAATAAAACCTAATGGTCAGAAACTCCAATCAAACCATGAATAGGACGTAAGCCAAGATAAAACCACTTCGCGTTGCTTGAAAGCATATGCAAGGTAAGAAAATCAATAAGATGCCAGGTTCACTTCTGTACTTATCTTGTTTTCAGTGTTCCGGCACCGAAACCGCTGAATCAAATTATAATCAGAAACCCAAATTAACTTTAGTTTATTAGATCGTACAATAGTAAAGCAAAGTGAAAAGGAAATCAACCAAAAATCTATGCGACCTATTCTCGTAAATTCATTTCTTTCACTTCACTCACTTTCTTTTTAAAATGTTGCCAGTAAACCGTTAATATTTAACCAATTTAAAAATATATAAAAATTGATAATGTTTGGGGAAAAAACAATGGTAAAAATAATGACAATATTATTTTATCTCGGTAAACATAAGATCGATTAGATCGATCGATCTACCAAATTTCATGAAGTTCCAATCGTAGACACTTGAGTTTACGTAAATTGAGCAAAATGTATATAGCATAACAGGACTGATAGGCTTGTGGTCAAAAGATATTTAATAAATTCTACTAGTCTAGAACTAGATCTCTAACATGTGTTATTCTGTTCAGCTGTTTTGTTGTGAAAGTCGAACAATCATCTATACACACATCCATTAATACTTAATAGACATCCTTCTTACTAATATAATAATAATTAGTGAGACATTACATACAAAATATTTTTGGAACAAAGTTCCTTCTTGCAGGTTGCGGGGGCAGGATCGTGAGACCGTAGGTCTTTTTTCTATTTATCCAAGATAGCCGCCGGCCGCCGCGCCGCTTCTCAACTGCATGCGATGTTTCATTTTACTGAAACTCGGTAGGTAGGTACCCAGAGTTCTTTTGGGTCGCAGAATCAGAAGCTAAACTATTTTTGGAATTTATGAAGGTTGCCTGCCTGACACAGTGTCAACTGACGGCCAATGTACTCGTAACACGTATAACGCAGTGTCTTATATTAAAGCAGTTACAGGCCTATCTACTGATCGGTCTTGCAAATGGCGTGAAGTAACGTAAGTAACAGTGTTGGCGACAAAATAAGATGAAGTCTTTAAACACCACCCACTTGAATGTACTTTTGATTAGGCCATTTTGCTTATGTATATTTTTTTATAAAGCAATGTTCTACTCATTTTCACATAACTTGGGAATTATTTTTACACTTGTAACATTTTTGCAGTACTACCAACACTCAGAATATGATCATTGGCCATTGGCCTCGTTCAGAACTACCAACCTAACGCAAGTTAGGTTGCGTTTTTGATGTTCTATCTCATAAGCTGCGTTTACAATTTTTCTAAATTAGTTACATTAAAGTATACTATTGGTTTGTAAAAAAATGAGATTTCGTGTAATGCTTATATGGTACATTAAAATAAATAAATCTCCTTTACTCATCTAGATACCTAGGGTACCTATGCAATTTATTTAAATGTCATGCCATGGATAAGCTTTATTAAAATTAAATAGGTAGGTACATTGACTTAGTAAGTACTAGTATCTCAATGATTAAATCTTCAGATATACCAAGTAGGTACAGACTACAGACCTTAGGTATTTACCAGTTCGCGCTAAGTTTGCCGCTGATGGGAGGGACGCACATTCCAGGGACCGGCAAACTTAGCGTGAAAGGGTAGTTTGTTTTTGTTTGTTTGGTTGTTTGTTTGTATAGCATAGGCCAGCAGTTCTTGCACTTTCTTTACAGCCTATAGCAGTCCACTGCCAGCAGTTCAGTTAGCAGTTTATTCCTCAGCTGTGCAGGGAAAGCGAAACCCGGGCTCCGAAACAGCCTAGCTGCTTCGGAGCCCGGGGTGCGCTTAGTATCGCAATGTTTAAATACTTCAGATATAAGTAGGTACAGACTATAGACCTTAGGTATTACCTGTTCGCGTTAAGTTTGCCGCTGAGAGGAGGGGACGTGCATTCCAGGGACCGGCAAACTTAGTGCGAAGGGGTTGTTTGTATGTATAGCATAGGCATATTTATCTTTATTACAATATATGTAAATGGCGAACTTAAGGCCAGGGGTCTTTTCTACCTTATCTTATAATTGTATAAAGCAGGGATCATATGTCTTATTTTTGAAATAACTCTTACGAGTACCTATTCTTTGTATTGTAAAACGAAAAAAACCTCAAAAACCAGAAACGTGTAAACCAGTCTCATTGACCTCCCATGATCTTTTCACCCCGCATGGCTCGCTGTCTCGCTTCGGCTAGAGTAAATTTGAGTAAAATCCACTATAATACGTAAGTACATAGATCTCGCTAATATAATACGTGAGAATTTGAATAATTTTAATAGGCGATGCGATGGCGATGAGGCTAGCGACCCATCACTATTTTGATTCCCTTGTTTCATCTTCACCACAGAATACAGTAAGAGTAAACAGAAAGGAATCTCCTAAGGTACGCGCAATATGCGTCCCGGTCCCCGCACCCGCACCTCTCCCCCGGTTCTTGACGGCCAACGTGAGTCATCGAGGCGAAAACGGGGGAGAGGTGCGGGGACGGGGAACGGGGACGCATATTGCGCGTACCTTAGGAGATTCCGGCCTGTGTCTTCACACCCACCATCACGCTAAACGTGGCTCTGTCTGCCCCATTAGGCATAGAGACGATATAATGTATATGTATTGATTCTGTAATGTATACCTGCCATCGGATGGTCTCGCCCCTTTTGTCGGTGCAATCGGTGCACGCGCACCCATGATAAATGAGCAACACGAACATCAGCGTTGCCCTCATTTGAAGTAAATTTGTTTTTCCTGAAAATGATGCTGTTTTGATTGTTTAGATATCAACCTATTTACATCACTTACGCATTACTTCGTACGCATGTAATAAATATTAAGTTAATTTTAAAATCCATATTTGCAGAATTGGGCATGGGTATTCTCAAAAGAAGATAATGAAGGCTGCAGACGTTGTGGATCTGCCTTTTTTAACCGACTTAAAAAAAGGAGGAGTTAACAATTTGACTGTATTTTTTTTTAAACGTATGTTTGTTACTCGATGTCTTTGCCAATTGAGAACCGATTTTGATGATTCTTTTTTTATTTGAAAGCTTTTACTATACTAGAAACTGGAAGAAACTCCTAAAAAAAATTTAAGCCGATTGTTTCTTTTTTTTGTAATAAAAATAATTATTTAGCTAACAACCTTAGCTTATAATTTATAATACACCACCACTAGCACCTAGCTATCTAGATGGTAAGAAGGATTGGAGTAAGATTTATTTAAAAAAAAAATATATAAATATTTTTCTGTATAATTTCTTGTGTGAAGTACCTATAATCAATAGATCACGGACAGAACGGTCGTAAAGAAAAAACTTTCATTATAGGTACCTACCTACTACGTACAGTGATTTCAAAACTCTTAGCGGAAACGTTTTTTTATTTGGTCTGACGCGGAAACGATTATCGACCACCGCGAGTTATCGCTAAAACTTATACTTACCCCTATTACTCAAAAGTATACATAGGTAAGTCTATTGGAAAATTTAAGCACCTGAAACTGGATCTTGCTTCATTAATGTTGTTTAAATGTTTGTTCGATGATAACTCACGTATCTTTAAAAGGAGCTTTATGAAAGTAGGTAATATTGGTCAACGGGTTACCGAGTACCTAATGGAGTTCGCGAGATCATAGTTCGAGGCGAACTATTAGGTGCTATTAGTTATCTTATTTCATACATATGCAGGTAGGTATAGGTATTAGCCAACAAATGTACACCAAAATAACCTTCCATTTTATTGCTACCGGGCGATTGGCGTAGGGTTGCCAACACAGACCATTGATCAAAATATACACAACCTCTGTTTGAATTTGCGTGTCGATCTGATGTCAAATTGACTTCATTTAGGATCGTCACTTTTAGTCCGTGTATGTCAATTCATTAGATCGGACATTGAGCTCTCTACTGTACAATACCTAAATCTGCCGTTTTGAGCAGTTTTGAAAGTGAATATCTGATTAAATATTGAAGGACTTACTTTCTTTATCTAGTTGTATATTCAGATCTGTGGTTGCCAGTTTAATGAATTCCAGATAACTGGGATTCGTGGGGATTATCCCCACATTTCATCCGATGTCCAGTCTCAACAAGTGTCCCAACAAAATAAGATAAGACAACAATCGCCACAAAATTTCATGAAGCTCTAATCAAACATACTCGAGTTATTCTTAAACAAACATAAGTACATACTTACATACATACATACTAACGCCGGATTGTTCAAGTAGACTCAGAGAACTTCGCTCGTTTCTCTCGTTCTTTCAAATACGACCCGACCATACATGATTATTAAATATTAAAAAAAATAAAACTGGGCGAGTTCGAGTTAAACTCGCGTGAAGAGGGTTCCGTACTTCTCATAGGTTTTTCTGTAATCTACAAGCAATAAACTATATTTTGTATTTATTTTTCAAAATTTTAGGCTCAGTAGTTTCGGAGATCAAGGGAATGTTAAATTTTTGTCTTCTTTCATGAATAAAATCAAAGCTATAATATATAGCTATATCATTACCATAGGACGTGCAATCATTACCATTTTTACATCGTCATTACCATTCACTCGGATTCACCCAGTCACGTGAAGTAGTATACAATCATATTCCAAATAATTTAAAAAATATTGAAAAAAATACCGAATTTAACAAAAAGCTCAAAAAATTTCTTGTAAATAAATGCTACTATAAAATATCAGAATTCTTTGACGAAAAACATAATAAATAGGTTATACATTGCTTCGTTTCTCTACTGTCTCTATCCATAAGCTGAATATATAATGTATTAATGATAATATATAAATCATAATTAATTTAATTTTATTTATTTATGATTTTATCTTAAAAATTTAATAAAATTAATTTTTTTAATATTTAAGTAACTGGCATCTAGTGCCTCTATGTTTGCTGTGCTCTTACAGGGCGTCACTTGTACTGAAAAAAAAAATGTAGTTAGGTAGGTAAAGATAGTGTAAAAGATTTTAATATAGCTAGGTAGCAAAAGTGTACACAAAACCAACCTGTATAGGTACCTACTTACCTTCCTTCTTCCGGATCATAATGCTATGACTTAGACCACAGTGTAACTGATCGTTGCCCCGGTGCACCGAGCTCGGTGCAAGCGCACTTGGTTACGAAACATTATTGCAGCTGTTTTGACGTCAACGTACTCGTATGTTTACCATGCGTACTGACTCAGTACCATTGTAATCTTTGATTGAAAGCAGCCATTATGTAGATACAGAATAATATCCATAATAAAACAATTAAGTCTACTCAGGTCTACTCATTGTCATAAAATGTATGAGTATGATTTACAGTAGGAATGGAATTCATGTCATTTACATCTGTAAGTAGGAAGGTAGGTATCTATTATTAAAAAAAATTGTAGGTAAGCGATTAGGCGACTGTAACTTAAATTTACAATGCTAACTTAGCCGGCATAATTTTCCCTAAATCGAAAATTTGTCTTCGCAAAGCCTCAATGGTTCTAAAAGACCTATTAACTAACGAATAACTCAAAATGTACATGCAAAAGAAATCATCCGCTCTTTACGTATGGGTATCTACACTATCTACGTAACAAGTGGGGATGACTTTTTCCCATACAAAATTACAGCTTTCTCTAGGACCTACCTACCTACGTAACTAGTAACAGTCTCTGAGCTAAGCCATGGAGGGACAGACGGACATACCGAAATATAAGAGGTTATCGGAACTCTAAATAAGTAGGTATAGGCACAGAATACAGTAAGAGTATACAGAACGGAATCTCCTAAGTTACGCGCAATATGTGTCCCCGTTTCCCGCCCCCGCACCTCTCCCCCGTTTTTGTGCGCCCGCGTGCGCCATGATGCAGTGTGTGTTCGCCTAGGCTGCTCTCGCCCTTCGATCAAGTATATAGTTGATAGAAGCTCTCTCCCCTCGACAAGGCGAAAACGGGGGAGAGGTGCGGGGACGTAGAACGGGTACAACACATATTGCGCGGGACCTTAGAAGATTCCGTTACTACCCAAGCGACCTACTGTAAATAGGTACCCATCTGACTAAAAGTAGGTAGGTAGGTATATAGGTAATATTCATTCCGTGCCAAAAAAAAACACTGTTTGTATGTAAAGCCCAAATTACTTAACGCAGCGCGAGCGGCCTGCGGCGCGGCGTCTGACGAGCGACGTGACTATGTTGAGGGCATCAGTAGTCAGTGCAGCGGTGTTACAGGTTCAACGACCTAGCCTTCTAACGCATCGGTACTGAGTACTGACAGACGTGTATTGATTTTAGCAAAATAATAGATACCTAACTAAATATCTCTTGCTTAGCCGGTTAAAAAGCTAACAAAAATCGTCCAAAGAGCTTGGACTAGGACCTCCTCAGCTATTTAGCCATATTTATGGATGAAAAAAAAACAAACCCAAATGCACCAGCCTTTATCAACCACCTTTAAAAAGAATGAGGTTTTATTTTTGTTACCGGCAGAACTATTTTTTATCTTTATTTTGTAGGTACCAAACCTATATGGACAAGGACGGATTCAACCATTGGTTCAGCAGAGGGGGTCACGTGTCATTAGGTCAGTCAAATTTATCCCCTCCCGCACTGCCACCAACTGAACCATTTTATATTTGGCACAGAATTGCTCAGGGGTCATGTCTTCCATGACCAAACACGTGGTTTTCGAGGATTTAGCTTTGCTTACCGGTAAGGAAAGCCGAAATAATATTAATTTTGATATTTTTCTCTAGTTACATGTAAGTACTGAAATCTAGACATTGCGTTTACATATCCCCTTGTACATGTAGTCTTTGGAGGGGCGCCACTTTTCACACATCATGATGAGGTCTGCCCAGATCGATCAATGAATACTTAAGAGCCCGTACTACCCTAAAGTTCTTAGAGCGATCTTCAATATTATCACTTACTCTATACTTAATACATATGTTTCGAAAACACGATTGCCTAAAATTTTCTCGATAGTAAAAAATTGCGAATTTGCCTCTCACTCAGAATTATACTAAAACGGAAAGTATTCAAGAAATACAATAAATTAGCCCTTGATACTCTGGATTTTAATTGTATTAAACATGTCTTAGTCGTCATAATATGTCTTAAATTTTAAATAACTCTTAAATATTCTTTGTAAAACGAAAAGAACCTGAAAACCAAAACCAGCCTAATTGACCTACCATGATCTTTTCACCCCGCATGGTCTCGCTGTCTCGCTTCGGCTAGAGTAAATTTGTGTGCGGGGAAGTGGGAGCAAAACTTAGATTATTCACATCAGGCCCAGCCTTATTATTTATTTATTTATTAAAATCTTTATTGGCCACAATGGTACAAAAGGTGAACTTAACGCCCTGCATTCTCTACCAGTCAACAGAAATTAATTTAATTGCGATAGGAACTGTCAGTTCATAGCTCACAATACTGTGAGTGTTTTTGAAAAATTACTTTAATGAAACTACTAGTTTATTTTTCAAAAATTTTACCTATGAATCTACAGAAGTACAGACAGATACAATATCCAAAACACATTGAGCATTTTTGGCTCGATACAAAAGAATAACAAAAACCTCTTAATTTCCAGATACAGATACACTATCACTTCTTTATCTCTAACGGGGTAGACAGAGCCAAGGGCGGTAAAGCCCAGGCCACTTTTAGCGTAATGGTGGGCATGAAGGTGGAAAAGGGAAATCATAATAGTGATGGGTTGCTAACCGCATCGCCTATTTATATGATTCAGATTCTCGCCCATTCCTTCGATCGACTTTTACGATCTGCACGGGAAGAGAAGCAGCTGGTACATTCTATGTTTTTTCTTTTCTCCCAGACCAGCAAAGAAGAAATTTTTAATTTACCTTTAAAAAAATATATAATTATTTTATTCAATCATAATTTTTATATGAAAGTTATACCAAAAAATGTATACTTAATCTAAATTACTAGTAAAATTCGCTACAAAAAAATGTATAAATATATACAAAAAATAAATAAAATAAAACCCAGCGAAATATCGTCGAGCAGGGGTGGGTCGGCACTCCGGCCTTTGTTCGCTTACCAATATTTGAAATGCAATTAGCATTTCAAATAAATTTGTACGAAGAAAATTGGAGCGTAGTTGGGATATCTCGCTATCTCTTTCATTCCCGCAAAACCTATTAGCAGTGACGTCACAAGCGCGGTATGTGCATCCTTTTTTTCTGTTAGTTGTCAGTGGGATTTCCCTGGTGGAAAGTAATTTGAAAAGCTTTTTTTTCTGTTGCGGGTTCTGTTACTTCTTGATATATTTAATTAATTTAAAAAAAATTGAGTTATAATTATAATACTCGTATAGCGTTTTGGCTGGTAATTATGCAGTACCTCATTCCGTACTTTATACCCTTTTCCTAATTAGAACTAGGCCGTCCTAATCGTAAATCTACCCTTACTAACCGTCGTTACATGAGGACTAGGCTTTACTAAAGTTCACTTTAGTAGCTTCACTGAAGCAAGTAGCTTCACGACTGCAATTCGATTTTAATTTTTCCTTTGTCCGCCTAACCTAGATAGGTATACTTAAAACCCGTAATGTCAATTGATTTACTGATAGTTACGGCAATATGGATATGTACCTACTTACCTAGTAAATGTACAAATTATAGGTTGTTACGTGCCCACTGGGCTGGTTCACTGTGCCACTGAAGTAGTTTGCGTGTGTCCTAACCTAAGTAATCTTTTGTCGAATAGAGATATTTTTGATAGATATCAGATTTTTTATTATTTGTTAGATATTTCAGTCAGATGATAAAAAATTACACAATAAACTGGAATAATATCTAATTATACCTACCTACCCAGCCTATTTACTTATATTTAAGTTACGATTGTATTTTAGGTGCTTAGGTAGCTTAGATAAAGTATATGTAGGTATATAATGGAGGGAATAGGATTAGAGATGCGCCGAATATTGGTTTCACCGAATAACCGAATACCGAATATTATTCGGTTTAACCTTTACCAAACCGGATATTCGGCCAAATTATTCGGTTTACCATTTCATTTTTTTGCCGCGTAAATAGGTTCTAAAATGTACGCTACGTGTCGCTACTAGCTAGATGACGAGCGAGCCGTACCTCACCACCCGCTACCACCTTCCACACCGCGCTGTCATTTTGCTTCAAAACATCGCACGATTAAGTTACAAATATCTCTGTTATAGTGTATTATTATCAATTTGCCACTTATGTGTGTTCATTAAAAATTTTGATTTTGGTTTGAGGCTTAATTAAAAATATATTGGTATAAGTTTTAAAAAGGAATGTTAATTTGATTTAGGATTAAAAAAAATTTGATTTTAAGTTCAAAATAAATGTTGATTTAATGATTAAATAAAAATGTTGAATTAAAGTTTAACAATAAATATTGCTTTAAGTTTTAAAAATAAATGTTGATTAAAGGTTTAAAATAAATGTTGACTGTACTAACTATAGATTAAAAAATAAATATGTTTTCTTTGACCATAAATCTTATATTAAATAAGAAGTTTAGTCTTTTAATTCTACACCATGTCATGTAGTCAAGAAAATAGAAATGCTTGAACCAAATATATTCGGCAACAAAACCGAATATTTCGGCCGAATACAAATAGTGGAAAAGATGCCGAATACGCCGAATACCGAATACCAAACGAATATGCGGCGCATGTCTAAATGGGATGTCTTTATACGTTTAAATTGCTGTAATTATGAAAAAAAATACCAGAGGCAATAACAGACAGACAGAGTGCGTTCAGTACACGTGCACTAAAGCGAGCACACACCTTTGTACCAGTTATGACGAGGGTGGCCAAGTTGCCATGATTCATTCATTTGCTTTGTACTCATACGTAAATAGAAGGTTCAAAGCCCTAGCATCATCGTGACTAAAATGTTTAAAAGTTTTAATAAAACAAATTAAGATAAGGAAATCAAACTTCAAGATCGAGTTCCCAACACATCTGCAAAGATGTTGGAAAACGAGTGACAGAACTCAAATGGAGTTGGGCAGGACATCTAGCGAGACGTAGTGATGACAGGTGGAGCAAAATACTAACAGAGCGGTAGCCCATTAATTGTGAGCGCAGCGTGGGCCATCCGTTAGCAAGATGGGTTGATGACGTCAGTAAGTTCGCGGGTCGAACGTGGATGAGAGTAGCTCAGGACCGTGGTAAATGGCATTCAATGAGAGAGGCCTATTCCCAGCAGTGGGAGGATCAAGGCTGTGAATGATGATGAATGAAAGAGCTGGAAAAGTGTCTGTCATCGTGGATAAACCCAGATAACGTTTATATAGCGCGACGGACTAGTGCCATCCCGCTCGTTATTATTACCTAGAGTGAGATAGCGATAGATGATAGCGCTCGATAAACGCTGTCGCCGGTGCCATTTATTTATTTATTTATTTAAAAACTTTATTGCACAAAAATATTGTACAAGTGGGTGGACCTAATGCCATATGGCATTCTCTACCGGTCAACTATAAGACCAAGCAGAAAATATGCTACCATGCTAAGTGAGAGCTGACTAGGATGAGATGAACACGAATGCCAAAATAAAAACCTGTCAGATTTTTATTTATTGCCTTTGACATCTTATTGGGAACATCAATTTTGTTTTGTTTTGTTTTTTTTACTTTTATTTTAATATCGATACTAAAGTGATCTAGTATAGCCCGTGGTTCGATTTATTATGCATGCAAATGTCAATGGGCATTGTTATTTTTTTTTGAAAGCGTTATTTTGAATTCGAGATAGGTACAGAGTTAATGAACAGTTGTGGGTCATTTATTTGCCAAAATAATCAATGATTTTTGATATTTCTACAAACAAACGTATGAACTTTGTTTGACCTTACTCCGCGGCTGTATCGGTTTAAGCTCTAAATCCTTTCAATAAAAAATTCGAGTCGCCTTTATGGTATTTATCCGTCACTGATAATAACGTCAAATCGTCAATCGTTTCCGCCAATCACAAACCTACCACTACTAGACTTGCAACGATATTGCTAGAAAAAGACTGTCAAATACAAGTACAACGTGAGTGTGAAAGAAACGCTGATATGTTTTTTGGGCTCTATCGGCGTGGCTGCTATAAGCTGGCCTACTGTTAAAATCTGGGCCAAACAAACCACAAAACGAAGAAAGTTATTAATTTTAGGGATTTTATCTTATTGTTTTATTTGAGCTTATTATAAGTTAGTAACCATAGTGTTTTCTGTGACGTGTGCAAAATATGGGTGGAGGCAACAATCAAAGATAGAAAGAGATGCGCTAAAGTGGCCTGGCACTATGCAGGTTAGTGGTAGGTCTGTGTCGCCAATTATAACTAAGAAAATAACTTTCCGCCAAAATGGGCAACTGAATTCACTGAATGACACTGACACTGACAAAGACTATTATGACACTAGCGTGTTTTATTTTGAAATATGTATTGGGCTTGGCCATTTGTTTTTTAAAGCCGACGGCCGACACGACTTTGTCTTTGATATGATTTTTATAATAATTTATAAAAATTGAACTAAGCCGTAATATGAAAAAAATATTCAAATTAGTTTCTTGATATACGCTATATTTTGATATCAAAAATAAAAATTAGGGGTTAAAAATTAACAATGCCCATTACACGTTATGCAGGTCTTTAAAAAAAATTAGGGTTTACAAAGCCAACTTTCAATTTATTGACCCATTTTCGAAATATTATACTAATTCTTGTTCGAGTAGGTATAGTTATGCAATTAGTCAAGTGTACTATTATGTTTTCATATTTGCCATTTTGCCATCGTATATTTGACCTATCGAGTCGGGCAAACAAATATCTATCATTGTATTGCACGATAGCTTGTTTATAAATTTCCGGAAGTGCGCCACCGACCGACGAATGGATACGTAAATATTTCTTTGCGTTATTGTTTCGTAAGTTGTAGACGTAATCATACCTCTATGGATAATCTTTTCAAGGATGAGTACCAATATTGGAATTCGGCATTTAAGGTGGAGGTATAGGCAAATGACCTAGAAGTGGCGCCCTCACTTGAAATAAATTATTAACTCGTAAATATGGAGATAATTTCCATATTGCTCTTCGTCATGCACTAGATAGCCCTTTAAATTATTTTATGAACCACTGTTGAAAGTATTTACATTAGTCCGTCTAGCTTTAAAACTTGCCTCCGCCAAAAGTGGCCACGGCAAGTTTTAAAGCTAGACGGATCACCAATAATAGTTTCAACGGCAGTTCATAAAATAATTTAAAGGGCTATCTAGTGCATGACGAAGAGCAATATGGAAATTATTACCATATTTACGAGTTAACAATTTATTTCACACTTCAAGGCCATTTGCCTATATCTTCGCCTTAAGTTTCTTACATCCCATACATCAAAATCAACTCGAAAAGATCTAAAAAGCGTATTGCTCTATACGGCTTCTTCATAAGTTGTGTCGATGACTGGAACTTATAATATAGCTACGTAAAAAACTAAATTGTTTTTGACCAGAAGGAGAATATTAGGTCCTTACATATGAAATTGCCGTTCAGTATCAAAAAAGTGAAACAAGTTTTTTTTAATGAAATTATTATTTAATCAATCGAAGTATGCGCCGTTGTTATCGATACACTTCCGCCATTTTATAGGCTGATCATTGATACCTTTGGAAAAAAAATCCAGGGAGCGAGAGTCTATGAACTGTTTGAAGGCGGTTTTGACTGCCTCATCAGATTTGAAATTTTTTCCTTGTAAAAAGTTATCCAAATTTTGAAAAAAGTGGTAATCGGTTGGGGCAAGATCTGGAGAGTATGGTGGGTGACGCAGAGGTTCCAGTCACAGCTCCTCTAACTTGGCGATCGTTTGATGTGCAGTGTGTGGTCTAGCGTTATCCTGAAGGAGCAGTGGGCTAGAGCAATTTATCAGTCTCGGTTGTTTAATGGCGAGCTTTTCCATCATTGTTTGCAATTGTTGGCAATACAAGTCTGCAGTAATCGTCTGGCCTGATCTCAAGAAGCTGTAGTGGATAACACCAGCACTGGTCCACCAAACACTAACCAGAATCTTGTTTTTGGTCAGTTTACGGTTCAAAATCCCCTCATTATTGTGGCGATTAAGCAAAGAAACGCAGCAAGCAACGCGTGTTTGTTGGTTTGCTTCAGTCAATTCGTGCGATACCCACTTTTCGAGTTTTTTAATTTTTCCGATTTGGCGCAAGTGGATAAGTATCGTTTTGTCACTTACGCCGAAGGCTGCTGCTAATTCAGAAGTGGTTTGAGATGGATCCGCTTCCACTATCGCCTTCAATTCTTCGTTATTCACTTGAGTATCAGGTCGTCCACGAGGCTCATTGTGTAAATCGAAATTTCCAGAACGGAAACGTTGAAACCAAAAACGCACCGTTCGTTCGTTAGCGGTGCCTGGTCCATACACGTCGTTAATTCTTCGAGTCGTTTCTGCAGCACTGGTGCCACGGTGAAACTCGTATTCGTAAATACCGCGAATTTTCAATTTGTCCATAGTTGTTGTTATAGCAATGTTGAAACTCAAACAAATGATGTTAAAACAAATGAAATACGAATTTTAAAACAATATTTTTCTGGCTTTATTTCGAAATAAATTTGAATTTGGAATTCCTAATAAAACGCAAGATATTTGATTTTAAAGTTGCCAGTATTGAACATCGGCAATTTCATATGTAAGGACCTAATACAATTTAAAGGGCCATCTAATTTCCTAATGGATAGCAGTATGTTAATCACTTATCACGTTTAGCAATGAAACAATTATTTTCAAATTAGGGACTGGATCATGTTTTTCGCCTTGATAACGTGTTAAGGCCGTACCTAAATTTTCCGGGGTCCAGTGCTGCCCAGTTTAAAGTGAGAACGTTAAGCTTTACTACGCACATTTGTGAAAAACGGCCACTTTTGGCAAATGTGCGTAGTAAAGCTTAACGTTCTCATTATAAACTGTAAACAGTAGTTCATAAAATACTTTGAAGGGCTATCTAGGACTTGATAGTTGCAAAATTTTAAAATGATGTCTCCGTTTTCTTTTAAATGGTTTATTTTAAATGGGGGCAGCACTGGACCTCGGAAAATTCAGGTACGGCCTTAATGAACAAACGAAAACCTCTCAGATAGTACCTCAGCCCATGAAACTAAACAACTTTGTTTTACAACATTCGACTCGATCAGCTGATCAGTTTGTATGAAAATTCAATTTTTTTTTTGGATTTCGTGAATGTTGTAGAACAAAAGTTGTTCAGTTTCATGAGCTGAGGTATCATCTGATAGGTTTTCACGTTGTATACGTAGAGCGCGAGTTCACAGTTCTGGGCAAACTACTAGTCTATTTGATTTCAAAGTTGAAACTAGATTGGCTAGGTACATCACAGATAATACATATGTATAGTAATTGTATAATGACTAACGTTACATAAGCTACACTCACTGTAACCAGCGGCAGAAAGCTACTCAATGGTAAGTGCCTTCTTTCCTGGCTGCTTAGTGTCTTTTGATTTCTATCCAACATATTTTTTATTCTATGCTCAACAGTTTCGTCTATGTAATTTATTTTCTCTCGCAAGATTAAGGAAATGCGGAACCAATTAGCTCTGATAAGCAACCCAGCTAACTTGACTACCAGTTCCACCTACGTGTCTATTATCACGCTGAACGCGACATTTATAATTAAAATCAGCATCTGCATTTTAGCAAATGGATGAATATAATATACATTACTGCAGTTATAATGGTTGTAAAGCAGGCAGGTTGTATATTAAATCAGCATCTGAATTTCAGCAAATGGATGAATATTATATACTTGCTGGTGTTGTAATGGTTGTAAAGCAGGCAGGTTGTATATTAAATCAGCATCTGAATTTCAGCAAAGATTCCCAGGCATTGTTGCCCACCTCGACATCAGCCTTCTTTTTTTTTAATGGACTGAGCGCGAAGCACGAGCAAAACTGTCGTTTATCTGGATGCCCGGTTGTCCGGTTGTCCAGCTATTTTTCTCTACAGGTCGCATTTCTCAACCGATTCTCGTATAATTTTATAAGCATCGAAATATGAAATTTTATTGTCGATTCAGTTTTTGGATTCTTTTAAAGCGGAGCTATGTTGGATTTTAAGGTGCGCGGTGAACGATGACGTGACTTGTTTAATCTCACTTTAGCTTAGCCGTTCTCTTGATAATCTAGTTTAAGGTGAGTAAATTAAAATCACAGATGCCGTTCGTATTTAATTACGTCAGTCAGACTGTATGGAATCCGACGCTAATGTCATAAATGGATATACAGATAACTAGATTTCAATTGAAACTAGGCGTTCTGTTTCAAATCCAATACGAATAAAGTAGGTACAACTCTATCAACAAGTGACAGTAAAATCCATGAATTTAATCAAACTTGTCGGATCTACCGCGCCTAGTTGAAACCCGTGGGAGTCAGTTTAATTTGCTTTTCTAGTTCCATTTTGCTTTTTTAATATTTTGTTTTGTTTTTACCTTACTACGGAGAAGACAAAACGGGGGAATGAATTAATGAATGTTATTTGTTGCGCCGCTATGTACTTATGTAAGGTTTATGAGTATTTATGTAGGTATGTTCAATCACCTATTCCCTCGTATCTTCAATATTTGTGATGACAAATGAGATATCATTGGAAGTATCTTGACAATCAAATAAAAGTGTTGGGTATTAAATAAACGGCTAAATTAGCACATTCAAAAATATATATGACGCTGTCGGATTCTATAATCCGCCAGAAAGTTGTCAATACAGCTCTGTTTTGTTAAACAGCTGCAAGTCGTTCAGCTGGATTGTGTAAGACTGCGCAACGTGTTACGTTCATCAAAACCGCTAACCACAATATTTTAGCTGTTACTTGCTGCTGTGATTGCATTAACTGCATAATACCTACCTAGTATTTTTCAGTAAGGATTTTCCCGTAGTCAGATTTTAGTTTTTTAGTCATATCTTGTGACCTTATCCTGAACAACGAGAACCTAGAAAAATCCGTATGTTTACTTCTGTTTGGTAACTCTAATAATTCTATCAACTTAATTATTAAATTAAGTATATCTTGATTACAATCTGACTAAGAACCCGACAATTTGTACCCATTATTGCATCGTGATGTGGAAAAATTCTCGTCATCTAAAACTTCCATGCGAGTTCGTGCGACAGCAGATTGTTATGTAAGTACAATATTGTTAGATGATGCTATACTACAAGTGACATGGTTGTTATGAACACATTGTTTTTAGGGTTTTGTACCCAAAGGATGATCATCCAACACTTTTGCTCAAATTTCGTCAATACGGTTTTGATGATAAGTCAATTAAATTAATAGAATCTTACTTAACAGATAGGCTTCAAACTGTTGATATAAACGGCGTAAAATCACACGGGTCTAATGTGAAAATGTTCCTTTTCTTAGTTTATGTCAATGACTTGCCTTACATGGTTGAGAAAGAGGCTGACATGGTGCTGTTTGCTGATGACACCTCGCTAATATTTAAAATAGATCGACATAACAGTGATGCTAGCGCGGTGAACAGCACCTTATCTTTAATTTCTGATTGGTTTTCGGCCAATAACCTCATGTTAAATGCGAACAAGACCCAATGCATTCGATTCTCTCTTCCTAATGTGAATCAAGCCTGCGTTGACATACTAATTAATGGTCAGAAACTCGATCTGGTTGAAAGTACTACCTTTTTAGGAATCACAATTGATTCGAAACTTCAATGGGGCGCTCATATAACTAAACTTTCTAATAGGCTTAGCTCTGCGGCTTACGCTGTTAGGAGAATAAGGCAATTGACAGATGTAGCAACTGCTAGACAAGTGTACTTTAGTTACTTTCACAGTCTAATGTCTTACGGGATACTTCTATGGGGGAGTGCAGCCGACATTCAGACTATTTTTCTTTTACAAAAAAGAGCAATTCGTGCTATTTACGGTTTAGGATCGAGAGACTCACTGAGGGAATTATTCAAGGAAATAGGTATACTTACTTTTGCATCACAATTCATATTTGAAAATATAATGTATGTAAGGAAAAATATTTCCTTGTTCAATAAAGTAAGTGATTTTACAGATAGAAATGTACGTAATAAGAATGACTTAGTTAGCCCGTATTACAGGCTGAATACAGTCAGTAAGTCTTTTATGGGGAAGTGTATACTTTTTTATAATAAATTGTCAGAATCGGTCCTTGATATGCCAGACAGAAAATTCAAAGCTTATGTAAAAAAAGTACTTTGTGAGAAGGCTTATTATAGGACCGATGACTATCTTAAAGACAAAAAGGTCTGGCTTGAGCTTGGCGCGGGTCCCTCTTAAAGGTTTGTATACTGATGCGGCGTAAACTTAGCTTTAAGTAACGCTTTGACGTCAACATTTGTGCAAAACAAAACAAAGTGACTATTATTAAGAGATATTATAAATATCCTATGATAATAAAGATATTTTGAATTGAATTGAATTGAATTGAATTGAATTTGAATTGAATTGAATTGAAAGGGTGCAAACGGGACCCTATTACTAAGACTCCGCTGTCTGTACGTCTGTTTGTCAGTCTGTCACAGGGCTTTATCTCTTAAACCGTAATAGGTAGACACTTGAAATTTTCACCGATTATGTATTACTGTGGCCGCTATAACAACAGATACTAAAAATAAAAAAAAGTTAAAAATTAAAGGGGGTCGTCATACAAAAAACGTGTTTTTTTCAGCGTTTTTAACGAGATCTTTATAATGGCATTACTTAGATACTTGAAATTTTTACCGATTATGTATTACTATGGCCGCTATAACAACAAGTACTAAAAATAAGATGAAGTTAAAAATTAAAGGGGTCGTCATACAAGAAACGTGTTTCTTCAGCGCTTTAAAACATTGTACGGAGGTACGAAAGCCTTCATGTCGTACATGAAGGGTTCCGTACCTCCGTATGTATAAACATACATATTATGTACATGCATTACTACTTTTGCATCTTTTTGGAATTTGGTAATAAATCTTAGCACGGGCTGTACTAGATCGCTATAGCCAATCGACTCGAGAAGGCGTGGACAAGCTCTTTACATCCGTCTCTGAAAATATAAATCTGCTGAGATAATCTATAATTTTTTGAGGGGTATTAGGAACAAGTAAACCGAATTCGGTTTACATTTCTGAAAGCGTGAATAAGCATAAAGGTAAAAAAGATAGCAAAGATGATCATTATTGTGCATATATAAATATAAATCTTCTACAAAAGATCCGATGGATCAAATGCGCACCACTCTCATAAGGAGATCACGACTCTCAGCAATTGAGGAACAACGCAAGAAGAAGGTTAATGTAGGATAAAATTGTCATGAATAAAAACATTTTAAATTAGTGTTGGGATAATTTATTGATCTAATAATTTATTGAATTATTTTTTCTGCTTGTTGATCAAACAAGTGACTTACACACCTACTTATTTTCCTATGTCTCCTGGGTGGGGCAGAGGGCCGCTACAGTGCTTCTCCATCCCGCTCTGTCCTTTGCTTTCTTTCATCATCTATCTTACATGCAAACATTGTATCTGTCTTGAGCATTGTCTTCATTTCCGCCGCTACCGATCGCCACCATGTTTGCTTTGGGCGACCACGCTTCCTCTTTTCTTGAGGAGTCCATTCCAATGCCTACGTCGGAATGTGGGTAGTTCCTGAGCGTGTGGTCGATCCAATAATATGTCCATTTACGATGCGCTATTTGGTGATCGATCGGTGTCTCGCCGCAAAGCTGCCACAGACGTTCATTAGATATATTTTCAAGCCAAAAGATACCCAATACCTGTCCAAGGCAGCGATTGATGCAGACTTGGATTATTAATTAATATCGAAATATTCATTAACCGAGCCAGCAAAGTTACAAGTAAACATGGAGATGTTTACTTATAATACTAGTAATATGATGTTTGCATGTATGTAGGTATAAACGACGATAACTCAAAATTCTTTGATTGGAACTTCACTATTCGCGCGGTCGTTGCCGAAACTGAGAAGCTATTCCATACTGTAGGTAGCTACATAAGTCTTAAAAAGGTGGATAGCATAAGCATAATGAAAATCACAATTTTTGACCATGGAGACTGGAGATTTAAAAAAAAATATGTATGTCAAATAGAATTAAGGCGACAAATTGCAAGGATAAATCCTAATCGCTGTTCTCATACTAAGGGGGCTGGTGACACGATTTTATCTAAAAAATCAGTATTGTCAGCCTTGCTCTACAATAACGTATCTTTTTATGGATTACCGTGGCAGGTAAAGCAACCCATGGTACTTACTATTTGGATTGGTGAGCAAATGACATAAAAAAACTTCAGATGGCAGTCTATAAGAATATATCAGATACCAAATGTACTATACTATATAATACTACCTACTTTAAACATAACTATTCAACCTTTGTCGGTTTTCTAAATCAGATGGAATATTTCAAAATATGTCATGCCTATCGTAATTTATATAAACAACAAACACGCGTGACCTACAAACTGCGAACGAGCGTATCGCTCAGCTGCCAGATGTTCCAATTGATGTTATTGGTGCTAAGTGACGCTAAAACGTTAACAAGCGAATTGCTTCAATTGGTATGAGTTATATCTGGGAAATAGCAATGCCCCAGCCAAGTCGAGCAAAAGAAAACAAACAAACAAGCAAAGGCGTAGCCATCGCCGTTCGTTGTAAAAGAAGCTAGAAACATAAATTTTCAGTGACTTTATCTTTTCGAGTTTCAAAGTCAAGGAACTCTAATTACGGTATGTCCGTATTGTCCATCTGTCTGTCCGCGGTCCGTTAGATTAGAGACTATTAGTACTAGAAAGTTGCAATTTTGCATAGGTAGGTATATACATAGACCTAGTTTTTTTAGATTAGTATATTACGTACGCTGACACATGAGTAAAATATAATATTTAATTTTTTTTTTTTTATGTGTCTCAGTAAAGTGGATATATAAAGTGAGGGTGATGTTTTTTCGCGTGTGCATAGTGAGTCGTTATAGGTCTTTTTACAAGCTTTTATTTAGTTTCACCTCAAATGTTGTAAGCTAAATTAGACCCACTTCCCATTATTTGATCGAGTTGAAACTACACATACTTATGTAGGTTGGGTGAGAATGCAAAATTATGATAAGTACCAATGACCTGATCTAATGATGAAGCTGGAGGGTGGCCACCGCATCTCTGTGATAAAACAACATAACCCTACCGAGTTTCGGCTCAATTGTTTCGTCTTGATGATTTCAAAGTTTCATTTTATTTCATTGTTTTAGATAAAAGCTTGTTTTTTTTTAAATGATTACTTGTTAATAAATTGAGGTTTGGAACATTGAATTATTATTTCGTAGGTTTGCGATGACAATTGTTTGATTGAGTTACCAGTTTGAGAAATATTCAACTAAAGTACGCCCCTCTAAAAGTAAAACAGTAAGCTTGAAAAATCTTTGAAAAATTGTGATAGTAACTATACTAGTAACTGTGTGTGTGATAGTAACAAGTTAAACTTAAAACGAAAACTATTACGGTGTTTGCTTTGTTAATTAAATAGCAACCGCCTTATTAACCGTCTTAGAAAAGAATTACGAAGACGAAGTTGTAACTTGTTTAAAATGGGTAGTAAACATGGTAAATAGTCCCCTGTTGTAATGTGTAACTTGGAACTCTACTCTGAGCATGGTCCGCCCATCACGCCCAGTTATTTTTTCTCTATGACTAGGCTATGATGCGAAAATGTTATAATGAGGACAATTAGTTTCTAAGAATCATAATTGAGCGCCAATCGTTACAATTAATCGTAATTGTTCAGGTCAAACAAATAACCTAAACTACGCATGTTGATTAATTTACGAAGAGCGACCGCCAACAATGTTAGGATATCAAATTCTTTACAAATCCAATACTTACTTGGTGTAATTAACATCAGTGACAGCAAGAATTCAGGCTGCCTGTCCATTGGAGCCGGGAGGAGAAAAGAGGAGCAGAGCTGTGTGTGATTAACCCATCGAATTGCTTATAATATCCGCTCCGCTTCAGTGGACGGGTTTTGGAAATTAGTTTTAAAATTTATATAATAAATGCGGAGCGCGGCCGTGGTGATAGGAAACAGAGGAGTAAGGCCGAGTGGAAAAGCGTAGCGGAATTTATTTCAGCTCAAATGACGCGTCGCGTCCTCGCAGCCTAGCTTCGCGTATGGAAAAATCCGCACCGCAACTCCGGTCCGCCACCTAGCTTCGCTCTAGTGGATAGGCAGGCTTGTCGTTATATGCATAAAAATCTGCCTTCCTAAATCAGTTATAAAGTGAGTATGCTACCATTTTAAGAAGAGCTGTAGTGTAACAGTAAAAAATCACGCTCCACGTAACTATTAGAGTAGGTACATTGAAAATTAAATAAAGAAATAACACAATTTATTGTAGTTGCCAACATCACGGAGAGCGTATGCGCTTTATAGACTGCCTCAACGCGGCAGAACTACAAAGTTCTGTCGTCCGATCATCTACCCCATCGGCTTATTTTGTAGCCCAATTCAGTCTGCAGATACCATTTTTCCGAATTTTGATTAAGACCCCTTAAGATTAAGAGAAAAAAAAGTTATTTTAATTTTTTCACGGCTAGTCGGAATAATTTTTCAGATTTTTTCGAAATTTATTAAAAACTACCTAATCAATTTTAAAAATTCCAGCTTTATACAAATCCCTAGTATTTCAGCATGGAGAAGGACTACGCCAAGCTGATTGTCAATCTTCATTAGTTGGAGAGGCACTAGAAGAAGCGCCATACGCTAGATTTCCGCACTCTGCACATTTGACACCTCTATATATTTTGACCGATCTACGGCCATGTCGCACTTTTGGCTGGACATCGGGCACATACCACTGGTGATCACATAAATATTTTCAATGTTAAAAAGTCGGCATTTCCATATAAAAGTGAACCGCCGTTGTTTTGACTGTTTGAATTTTAATTACATATACTATAGTGATCTAGTATAGCCCGTGGTTCGAATATGTACTTTATGAATATAAGGGTAATTATTTTAAGACTTGGTTCCGTTCAGAATATAAAACATATTATCCGATACATTTAAATAAATAGTTATAATAAGTTAGCGAAAAGCAAAAAATATTCCAGAAAAATTTGTTTCCTTTTTTCTGCTCGCATCTCGTTTCAGGGATATTCTATTCCTTTTCTTGCTTTAACACTGATATCTTTGAAACGGAATTGGAACGAAGATCATCTGCAGCACAACAATATCCATTGTTATACCGCTGTACTGAAGATACCTACTTCTTTGACAAATATATCTTCTATTGTCTTCGATTATTTCAACAATGGATGTTATCCTCAAGCTAACAATTGTCATGAAAAAATAAACTGTAACCAACTTTCCATATTGAATCTTATCTCAAACGTATTAAAGGCTACATTTTCCTTCAGCTCATGTAATAAATTGTATAGGTATTTTGCGCTAGATTTACTCAGTTTCCTCGTAAGATACGAGTAGCTGATTAAAAGTATAAACACATGAGATAAAAATACAAAAGTGTTTCAAAACATCCTATTTATATGACTCATTTATGTTGGTTCATGCTCGGATCCTTTATTATATAGGTTAATATTGGTATATTCTTTTAATGGTGTAACCCGTCGCTATTTGAATTTTTATTTTTTCATTAGAGATTTAAGTGGGTTTGACCTCTATCTAGCCTGGTGGGAAGCTAGGATGAGGGCTAAGGTATTACACTCAGATTTGTACTCTTATGTATTCTGTTACGCTGACTCAAAAAATGCCTATTCACTCTTGCCTTGAAAATCCCTAAATCATACGTATGGGGAAACATCGATTCCCCTTTTTTCCTTTTCTCTACCATTTATCCAACAAACAGCTGTCAGCGACGTCGTGGTTAGTTAGGTATGTTTGTTGCATTGCTTCTCCATCATTTCGTACTACTTTTCGTTTTCTGTCCTTCCACTCCGACCAACTAAACCGACCAACTGAAACGGATCAACTATTTTTCTTTCTCAACGACACAACTATTTAGTTGGTCCGATAGGATTATTTTATCAATTCAAATTTGTTCCCATCCACACAACTATTTTTCTTTCCCAACGACACAACTTTTTAGTTGGTCTGATTGAAATAAGTACTTACCTAAGGGTTGCTACACACATGAGTGGAGCGGCATTGTCAGTCGGGTAGTTCATTCGGGTCGACACATAGCAGAAAATCATTGCTTTACTTCCATCTGCGAGTAAAGATTTACGTTGAGCTTATCATCATCATCATCATCATTTCAGCCGCATAACGTCCACTGCTGGACATAGGCCTCTCCCAAGGTTTTCCTTTATTACCATATGGGATACCTATGCAAATGTATGCAATAGGCAAATATCGTGAGCACAGATGATAATAGCTCTTGGCCGGTGGAATAGGGGGGAATAATTCTTTCTGGGGGTAACCTATATCACAGAATACATATTAGTCCTATATACAGGTTTATATTTCACCCCCTAGCTACAAATATTGAAATCTTAGAATCAGAATTGCTAATAGAACACAAAACTGTAAGAAAAATAAACTAATTTTTTTTTATTTATTTTACTTTATTACAAATGTAGTAAGTGGACTTAAAGGCGATGAACCCACTGCACCGCGCACCGTCGCGGTCTGGTGATGCCGAGAAAAAGAAAACTTTAAAAGGAGGTACAGGTCGCGCCAAACTTCTAGTTCGCTCTGAAGTTGAGGCGATTCGCGTCGCAGTAGTAAAATACAGATACCCATAACAGATAGAATTTATTTTATTTTTGTTTATTGTGTATATATATCATATCTACATTCTTACAATCATTCTGAAAAAAATATTTTTGTGGTAAATATTCTGTCCCTGTTTGTAACCTGAGTGAGGCAACTTCAGAGCGAACTAGAAGTTTGGCGCGACCTGTACAAATTATGTATATCATATAGGCATATCTATTGACTTTACTTGCCTGCATTTAAATACCTACATACAAAAAAAAATGTTAATTGGTTAATTCGTTTTATCGTGTAAGATGAGGATGAAAACAAACATAAATATTCTTCTACGAGAATTATGTAGCTTTAGTATTGATAGAATTATAATAGAAATTTAATTCTCTGTTGAGCTTATGACCTTTTTGAATTGCTGCCGAACTCACACAGACTAATTATGTTTTTCTGTAATAAAATTCTGTATTTTGATGTGTTTTTGTTTGGTTATTTGTGTGTGTTTTTTAATTTTTTTAAGCTTGGACTAATGGTTGACGGTTAGAAAATGCCATATGACATTAGGTCCACCACTTGTACAATAAATAGTTTTGTGCAATAATGTTTTTAAATAAATAAGTAAAAATAATTTAAATAAAGATAATTATATTCTACATCATTCGATTCTGCAGTATTTGCATACATCTAAACAGGTATATTCATTTTATCGCTTGACTTTGCCGATTAATGCCATCTCGTTGTTGTTGTCATTGTCATAGTAAAAATATTCGTGCATCACTGACAAGACAAGCAAAATGTTATAGAGATGACTGTTACCACGAGGCTTAGGGCAATTAGGACTACGAATGCAATTTTCTGATTAGGGGCATGCTTGAATTTTCCGGGGTCCAGTGCTGCCCCCATTTTAAATAAATCATTTCAAAGGAAACGGAGATATCATTTAAAAATTGGCTACTACCAAGGGTTATTTTAAAGTATTTTATGAACTACTGTTTACAGTTTATAATGAGAACGTTAAGCTTTACTACGCACATTTGCCAAAAGCGGCCGTTTTTTGCAAATGTGCGTAGTAAAGCTTAACGTTCTCACTTTAAACTGTAAACAGTAGTTCATAAAATACTTTGAAGGGTTATCTAGGGCTTGGTAGCAAAATTTTAAATGTCTTCTTTTTTTTTAAAATGTTTTATTTTAAATGGGGGCAGCACTGGACCCCGGAAAATTCAGGTACGGCCTTAATGGACTGAGTCGCCGAGTATGTACCTACATCTGGAAAGCGCTGAATGCAAGCCGCTCTTGATCGGTAATTTTGGAAATCCTTGGAAGAGGCCTATGGCCTATAGGCCTTCAGCTAGGGACATTATACGGATGAAATGATGATGATGATGTATATCTAACAATTATAAAACGGAAAATACCTACCGGAAGCTGCCATTTATTTGCGCCGACATTGTCATTGTCTTTTTAATGGACTTTGTCACTGAATCATCGTTATCTGTCATTACATTATAACTAGCACAATAATAATAGTACCTAAAACGTTTATTTGGCTCTCATCACGTTACAATAAACACTAGAACTACTTAACATACAGTTAATACCTTATAAAAATTGTTATTGTACCCCATAGGTATCTTGGAATCAGAATCATTAATAGTACAAAAAACCGTAAGAAAAATAAATGGTTATCCTACTAACTTTCAACTGAAACTATTTTAATTGTGGATTCAGTAAATGATAGTGAACAACTTTCCCCAAGGAACATATATTGGCTAATTTACAAGTTGGCCAATCAGCTGATCCGAGTTGGTATGGAAAGCCAAAAAATATTTTTCATATTTCGATATAAGTTCCTTGGCGAAAATTGTTAAGTATCATGGACTGAATCCACCCTTAAAATAGTTTCAATATACTTATTTTGTTAGACCATGTATAAAGGTATAATAAGTACCCGGTAATGTAGAGACATGGTTAATACAAGTATTATGTATTTTGTCTCAAAAACTAAATACTTGTAACTAAGTAATTTTTTTTCTTATTTCATCATCTTTGAATCCACAAGAAAAGGTAACCCAACTTACCGGTACCTGTATATTTTAAACTCATAACCGTAAAACTCCACTAAGACCAAGTGAAGGCTGTCTCTGGAATCAAATCTCCCAACCAATTCTAATAATCTCTTCGTGGTCTCAGCGTGACTGAAGCAGCGATATTAGGCTTCTAAATGATAACAAGTTACCCAGGATAATATTAACGATAGGTTTTTTTTACATTTTTCAGTTCTAGATAAATACTTATGCCAAAAGTGGGTCAAAAATAACTCGAAAATTTTAAAACGCCCGTTATTTAAAAACATTTTTTTTAGTTTACAGTGAAGACGAAAGTTTGAGAAAATGTAACTATGTAGTTGAATAATATTTCTAACGGGAATAAATTCTTTTGAGTGTTCAAAATACACTGTTTCAAATGTTTAACTCAGTTCTACGCCGCGCGGGTATGCGCAAAATGACGCGTGTAGACCTACTTTCAGCGTTAAATTAAAGTAATAAATAATGTAGATAGAGTTCCAAAAGTTATGTTTTTTAATTGAAAATATACGCCTCTTTAAGATTCTTGTTTCAAATTTTTTTAAATGTTTATAATATAGATATAGGTGTAAAACGAAACACTTCTTCGTTTTTCGCCTATATCTCATAAGCGGTGTACGAGTAATTCTTTTGTCGGTGAAATCGACAACCACTCTATATCACATTGAACTTCGGCTCCCATTTTTGCATTTATATTTTTGATGGGACTAGCAACAGGTAATCTGCTCACCTCGTCTCTATGTAGGTCAGTAAAGCCTGCAATTCAAAGGAAATAGGTAAGACGATAGAAATCTTTGACCTGATATTGCGAAATAGGATTTGTTTGAAGTAGGATTACAGGAAATGGGTAAATAAAATACGAGAAATATAGGTAAATATTATTATTATTATTTAGAGCCCACTAGATCCCATTGTTGGGCAAAGGCCTCCCTCTCAGCTCTCCATTCCTCTCTATCTTGCGCTTTTGCCTGCCAGTCTGGTGAGTAAAATAAAAATAGGTAAAAAAAAATACGAGAAATATAATTTTATTGACGATCTCCCATTGGTGCAAGAACTAAGTTTCTTATCCATCGACGATTTTGGGGTTGTGACATCCCAACTCTTACATGTGTGGGACCTCGACCTATCTCGGTGCAGTCAGGTGAGTTCCCACATGAGAAGTGGGCAGTGGCGGATTTACAAAGTTGCAGCTAGTAGGCTACTAAATTTTTGCCGCCCCTTCTGACCTTTGAAATTCAATACGTTAGTTTAGTTTACAATCATATTAATTACATTTATTCTGAAATTGCAACTTTATGTTTTGTGTTCTATCGTCCTCATTACATCGGCTTTTTCCCGTTATTAGTATGATTGTGAACTAGGTGCTATTATATATATTCTGTCAGTTAGAAGATTATTTTTGCAACCCACTATGTAGTGACGTGTATACTGTTGACCTAAAAACAGCAGCATGTACTAATCATAAGGTAAAGGCATGCCTTAAAAATACCTACATCATATGAACACAGCTTACACAAAATAATGTGTAGTCGGTAAACGTTGTTTTTGTTAAATATTTTTTATTGCACGTACAGTTTAAAAACAATACGAACAATTTCTATTAAATAACATGTTAACAATCCGGTTAATGGTGACAATGACGTCATATAAGTTTTACATTATCTTTTTGCGAGATTTTGAATTCGCAAAATTATTAATTATATCGTCGTATGAAATCTTGTTCATTAGTTCTAACTCTATGCACAAAAGAGATAAAGCGTTAAGCTTTTCTTGACTTAAAGTAGATCGTAGATAGTTTTTTACCCGTTTCAAGCAAGAAAAGCTTCTCTCACCTGAACAATTTGTCACTGGTGTACACCAGTGCTATGTACATAGAGCCATGTGAAGTGCTATATCCAAGTTATAAATGTGCTCTAAATGCTGTTTTCGCAGGAACAAAGATAGACTTCTTAATGCTCCAGAATCTGATTTTATCAAAATTCTTAAAGAAGAAAGGTGGCATTGAAAGTGTACGCATTCCTGAACTAAATCAGTTTCTAAATCATTAGGATACATTTTTTCCAACGAAATGGCTTTTTCCGTCAGGGTCAATGGTAACAATTCATTTTGGTTAGAAATGAAAACTTCTCGTTAAATTCGTGGTAGTAGGCCTTTTGCTGTTTCTCTAACTCCGATACGAGTCTATCTATGAGGACGAGAAACTTAACCCTGAAAGTTTCACTTACAGTCATTGTAATAACTTCTTCAGATGTTTCATCAAATCTTTTTTTCTTGTCGGTTGTCTTTTTCCAATCTCTGTTGTATATTGCTTCGATACGCTTAATTCCATCGCATTTTCTTCGAAATACTTAAAATTCTCTCGTTCAGCTACAAAAAACTTACGGAGTGATTCGTAAAGGTCGGCAACGGTGATCAAATCTACGGTGGAAGCCTGAATTTGAACACTCACTTTGTTTCCCGCGCCGCAACCCAAAAACTACTACGCAAATACATACGTACCTAGTAGAAAATAAATATTTAAATGTTGGAACATATTACACGTTAAATATCATTTTTATAATTAGGGTAAAAGTTACTAAATTTAAATTGAAATTAATATTGAAACGCTATTGGAATATTTTTAAAATTTATGATCGCATAGGTACCTATATTTTACAGTGCGTTTAGTAATCTTTTATATACGGATTACGGACGTAATGTGTATACATACAAGTATAATTAGTTTAAGTTAATTAGTTAAATAAGATTTTTTTTATTTGCCGCCCCTCTAAATCTGCCGCCCTAGGCTCCAGCCTACTTAGCCAGGTAGGCAGATGTAGTAGAGAGCAGTTAGAGACTCAACAACACTAATTTATAAATTTTATTCTTCTTGATATAGTTACAGCACTGATATAAAAATTAAAATTAGACTTTATAAGTAATAAGTATTTAAGTATATTATTGAATGTCCGTTCAGGATGAGAGGTGGAATTGGAATGAGTCTGTGGCGACCTCTACGCCACTATGAGGAAACTACCACAACAACGAAAGCGATAACATAGTTAACAAGAAGACTACGAGATGGCGCTAGCAGTATCCTACATCTCGATTTTAAAGTTCTGGTTGCAACTGACTATATATAAGTACATCCTCCGGGCTCCAGGCGCAACACCATGCCTGGCGGGAAGATCTTCCCTTTGTGACGGTCGAGCATATTACCTCGCTCCCGTTACAAGTCAAATAAAGAGGGATGCAGTAAAATCACCGCGGGAATACAATCATCTAGTATATTCTAAATTTGTTCTTTGCTTCCGACAAGCGTGAAAGGGCCAGGATCTCGATGACGAGCTCCAGAAGTCGGTCTTCTGGAACTCGTCATCGAGTTCCTGGGCCTATCGAATCGAAATCATCCCGAAAATTCCGTATTCGGAATTCCTTTTTTCATGACGGGCATCTTGGCTCCATTCTTTCGGGTCGATCTTTCTTCGAAACTTTGTCATCCACCTCGGTCAAGCTCTGTCTCTTGTCGTAAACGTGTGACCGAGTTTGAACAGAGCAAGCGCATAAGTATTTTTTAAAAAATCCTATACATCGTTCCGATAAAGATAAAGGACAAGTATAAATATACATACACTACGACGTCTTTGTCCATAACGGGGTAAACAGAGAATCCCATCAAATATATAAATGCGAAAATAGGTGCCAAGTTCAATATCCGACAAAATAATTGAGATTTAAATGGTTACCAAGTTCTGTAGATAAAATAAAAAATCACACTAGCCCCGAAGTAAGTTTAAACTTGTGTTATGGGATACTATACGAACTCAACAATACTATATTTTATCACACAATAGGTACTAGTACCCAAATTTTATAAGAAACACCCAATACCAAGGGGATTGGGTGTTGCCATACTAGAGAAAATAAAAATAGCAAAACAGAACCTTGCGAATTCTAATAAGACACCCACTAATAACATCCCATTAGAATGGGACACTCTTAATTTTTTTTAGGAATTTTGAAAGAGTCCGCACATGAGGCCCTACGAAAACCAATCGCTAAAACAAAAGAAAGTAGAATTGCACTAGCAAACCTACAAAAAACACTATTCAAAAAATCAAAAAATCTTCATTATCTTTATTTCATTACAACAAAAAGGAGTAAAAGCCCGCCGCGATCTTAAAAGAATCCGAGAGCAAGAGGAAGCGTACGACGCCAAATTTTTCTTCGAGGGACTCAGCAGTAAGCACAAACCTATGGCAGAAATCAAGTACCTAGGAACATATATTACAGCGACCCACAATCGAAAATCAACCATCAAAACTCGCTGCGTGAAAGCGATAAGAAATTCTAAAATGCTATTACCATTCATACAGAATAATCAAATAGAGAGGAGTATTGCAGTACTGATGAACAAAATGGTAATAAGACCATGCATGACCTACGGTTTAAACGTTGCGGCACTAACAACAGAAAATCGCTCCAGACTTAGAAAATACGAACGCCAAATACTTCGAGGATTTCTACACGTTGCCAAGGATTCACCAAAAGGAAAAATAAAAGAAATCTTGCAAGAAAAAACTATTACCAAAATAATAAAAGTACGAAGGTACAAAATAATAAAATACTTCGCGCAATTTATAAACGTAAAGAATCCAAGCGGAAGGTTCGTCGACCTATCTACACCTGGGAGGAATCCCTGGAGGATGTTCACTACTACACGGGCAAAACAAAAGTGGAATGGAGGAAAATTGCAGAAAATCGAGCCCTTATAAAAAAAGAGTAGAAAAAATCTACGAAGTATCAGAAACTGACACCGAAACGGATACTGAATTAGAAGAATCTCATCCGAACCAACCTATTTTACGACGCAGCCTACAATCGACACGTAGTAGACTTAGATGTCGCAAAAGACCCAGAGCACGAACTCCAACATCACCATGATAGTTACAAAGAAGACCTAAGCAGCAACGCGACGGACGCCAAAACAACAAAGCAGTCTTACATCCTTCCAAATATTTATTACACACCAAAATATATCTATCCTCCCCATACCGATTTGATGTCTGGATTCGGTCGGTTCTTACAACTCCTTTTCTCTCCCACCTCCTGACTGCGAATCTCTCTTACACTCCTCTATCCCTATCTACGAGTCCAACTGGTTTCTCGAGCTACTCGTATGTGAGTAGTATAACGAGGTTTGGCATCGCCACTCTCAATGAACAGAGGTCGGTACACGTATCGGCTTTGGTTTGTAAGCGTGACACTTTCCAAGGTAGACCTCATTCATACGCTCTTGCAGCGTAACTGCTGGCTGGGCGGACTCAGAACAGAACAGAACAGAATACTAAGGGGATTGGGTGTTTATAATAAAATATAAAATACATTATAAAAAGGCCATTTTTCAACTTGCCCTGATTGGGGCTCGAACCCAGAGCCTCCGAGTGATGGATTAGCATGTTAACCAATACGCCACAGACGTGTAGAGAATCCTGAAATTTATTTATAAGAATCTCAACATTTGACCTGGCTTCGCACCTCCCCCAGCAATCTCCTGAGAGGTGACCGGCTTTACCTTAGCGTATCTACTGAAATGAAAAGTAACAAGTTTGACTCGGTGTAACTTTGAGTGCGATTTTTGACTCTCAATTCAATTAAATTAAAAATATCTTTATTATCATTGGATATTTATAATATCTCTTCATATTTTTTTTTTGTTTTGCTTAAATGTTGTCGTTAAATTGTTACTTACAGCTAAGGAAAGGATATAAGAAAAGTTGGAAAGGTATGTTCAAACAGTACCAACTTTTCTTATATCTTATTCATTTAATATACAAGTTACAACCACATCTTAGTAATTGCTTCCTAAGGATGAACATGGATTTTGTACGAAATTTTTTAAATATTTTTTTTCATCGTTTTTTACTACTCTGCGTACCTACATAATAAATTATATATATCCAGAATTACAGCTTTCTAGTACTAACAGTCTCTGAGCTACAGCGGACAGACATATGGACACACTGAAACTATAAGAGTTCTTTGTACTGACTTCGGAACTCTAAAAATGGAGGTGTCGAGGCATTTACACTACGGTTCAATGATGAAGTATGTATGGCACATTTTGGTCTGAACTAACCTCTTAGTATTCTGATGGGGTACAATTCGTTACCGGTGGTAGAGACAAAGATATTGGGGTAGAGAGAGACTAGCCATCGCCGCCATGTTTTATTTTGCATCAAATTAATTTATAATACAATATGTACAGTGGGATTGTCCAAAAGCCAATTTATATTTCACGAAGTTGTATGTAAATTGTTGTATCAAATTATCATCTTATTTTGAAGACTACGAAATGTAGAGTCACGTAAAAAGCTCTCGTTTGAAATGTTAAAAAAATAGCCCAGTTACTACCCAAATGTCTCGATTTCGGACTCGCCTTTTCCCACTAATTGCCAGTCTTTTTACTTACAAGGTCTTTGTTGTATATCCGCTGAACGCAGCTAGCCGCTGCGAGCAGGTCAATCGTAATCCGGGCCAATGACCAGCTTGAAGGGATTTTAAATAACGAATCAAATGTGGGCAAAGAAATAACATGGATTTATAAACTCAATAATATTTTAGAAAATTACGTAGGTAAGTAATTTAAAAGCACGTTACACTCAGATTAAATACTTTTCCATTTATCCAGAAACAAGGCAGGTTGGTAAGTACTTCATCGGGGTCTTTTCAATTCTGAATATCATTCTTAATTGTTAGTATTCAGTATTTAATTTTTTATAAAGGCTGATTCTAAATGTTTTTCAACAACCTAACAATAAAAAAAAATTACTTAAGTTACCTAATAAGTAAAAATTTTTGAGCGCAACCTATCAAATAAACAATTTGAACTTTAATGTCAATTGTTTTCAATACCTAACTTGTGAATGGTTCGAGATTATTTTTACCCTAAACAAGTCTGCCCCAAAATGCATTCTAGAGTTTATTCTAAAATAGGACACATCTCGACGAGCCGTCCGACTACATCGGTATATCCGCAGTGCGCGCCGCGTTCCATGAAAAAGAGGGAACATTGGGCTAGAAAGAGACGCAAACAATGACCGAAATCGATGTTACTTTCATTTTCCCTCTCGCTCTACTTAAGTACGCGCGCACTCAAAATGCACTAAGCTCGCTCTTGTCAGTGCATAACGTACTCAATGTGTACTTGGCCGATATTACAGTAAAAAAAAAATAACTTTAATTAGGCTGGTTTGTTATTGATAATGGTTGCAATTAGCTAGCATTTTACAGAAAGAAAGGAGATTTGTAATTTTTACTAATAACTATACACTTTAACTATAAACTTTAATCTAGATTTAAACAAATCTGGATATACTATGATAGTGAACGATAATGATGTGAACAAAAGTTGTAAAAACAATAATGATTGTTTAGTTACATCAGAAGCTATTAAAATTCAGAATCGATTGGCAATGTGTTGGGTTCACAAACATTAAACAGCTGTGGCAGTTCGGGCAGCGTCGCCTTTGTTCGGTGCCAGGGCCACACAAGCACACTGTGTAGGCATAGGAACCTCTGGTTGGAGTTTGTTGTCGTGTGAATCAGACTCAGTAGTCGACAATCGTAGTCAGTAGCACATGAGCCTTTGATGAGCAAGAACGTCGCGCTCTTCTCTTAGAGCGCCATTTGCCACTCTCAGTAACGTATAGCAAAAACGTTTTCTCTACGAAGTTCAGTGACTGTGCTTTTGTGAATGAAAAAGTTTGTGTGAGGATTTCCAATGCTGAAGTTAACATCAGGTAGGTGAATAAATTATTGTTTATTATTTTGGTAAAACGTCAGCCTTTCTATCTTTGTTCGAACGAATTGAATCCAAACAGTTTACTACGATGTCGTGCGAGTACAATAAAAGATCACTCTTTTTGTTGTGAGTTATTATTATTTACAGTAATTTTACAGAATATAGACAATAAATATCATCGAAGATTAATAAAATTTAGCATCAGTAAATATTTTTAAAATTTAAAAAGATTTGTTGCTATGTATTTAATGATAGTTTTATAAACTTTGTTAAGCGATTCATTGATTACATCAATGAGAATAAGAAGGTAAAGAAGAGAAACAAAAAGAATACATTCTACTCTATACCTACTTACAAACCAAAAGCTCTACCTGTTAAATTGTTAGATACACAGGTAGTGAAAACCATGTGAAAACTCAACAAATAGGTACCTATAGGTCACATAACCTAACCTGCAGATGATTCACGCCTTTGTGTGAATGCCTGAGTCTGAACATCTGAGTCAACTTAATCTAGATTATTGACACAGGCATTGTAACTTTCTCCTACATACTGAATAAAACCATGAAAGATATATATAATACTATAAAATACACTTTCCATAGTAACTAGATCACGTGACTACTTCGATTTGTTTGGGAAGTGAAAATTGTTTACTCGTATTTCCATATATGGATATGGAAATACGAAAAAACTATTTTCAGGAACAGCTGTTAAAATTTTTGGAGTTAATCAACCCTTAAAATATTTGTACCTTATTAAAAATAAGCTTCTGTTACATATACTTAGTAAGTATTGCAGCTATTAGTTCCTATATCTATATCACATATCACTCTATTTTTCTACACATTACTCAATGATTGTCAGAACGATGAAATAATAATCTTAAAATTCAATAATTTAAGACTGACACTGAAACATTTAATTTATTATATAATAGTAGAATTAAATTACATAAAATATTATCTACTTTAAATTAACAACTATCGTCATCATCAGAAATTAACAACCAGAAGAAATTAAATGTTTCAGCAAGGGAGGAGCAAATCAATAAACAAAAGAAAAATCTAGTAATCTACAATAATATCCATACTTACTTTACTTTAAGTTTTATTCCTTCAAAACAATCAGGGTCTGCGACTGTTTCCAAAAGTCAAACGATACGTTATCATGATAGGTAGGCATTAAAGAAAGCCATCAACAATTGTGTCAACGTCGAATTGCTTCCTTTTCTCGAAAGGGGTTATAAGTAGTTACGAACTCTTAATACAGACAGACGAAATTCACGGAAAATGATATTACATACTTACCTCTACTCTACCTGACGCATGGCAGTAGTTTTGAACCAAGAAAGGCCAAAAAAGGGTTATAATGATGACAAAGGATACTTGTATAGACATATAATATGCTATTGCATGGAGTCAAAAAGAAAACATGTAGAGTTAAGGCGTAAAGGCCGCAAATCGTGTTTTGAAAAATAAGACTGGTAAAATATTCTACTGGTAAAATATGTGAAGAAAATTAATGCAATCATTATATGAGTGAAAAATTGCTACATGAAGAAAGACGAATAATTTAATTTGCGACCGTGAAAAACTGCGATGTAAAAATTCGCTACTATGAATAAAATAATTTATAAAAATATTGCCTCTTGTACTATACGTATTAAATGTTTTTCTTACTAATTGTAAATATTATTTGGTGCAATAAAGATTTTGGATTGTGTTTGGATTGTGATTAATGTACTGTATTGTATTATTGTATTCTTGCTCTTGTCAGTGGAGTCAAGTGGAGATGTCTTAATTCTTCTCTTTTAACTGCCATCTTTTTAATGTCCTAGCAAGACCATACGCAAGAGTTATAAAAGTTAGGAGTAGAGATGCAGTCAAGGATTTTTAATAATAAAATAACAATTCCACAAAATTAAGTAAGTAGGTAGGTAACTGCCCAATAAAATTTCAAGGCTTAATAAAACGTAATGAAACGAGTTCTTGACTACTTTGTGGATTGTATATACATGTACATATGACGATTAGGATACTTTATTCACTGTGTAGGATACCTCTTATCATATCTGACAAGCTTCATGAGATCCAGTCTCTGTTTGTGCACATATATATGTTTGTTAACTCGCAATAACATTTATAATGTGTCAACATTGTATTATATTAGAAATATTTATTTATTAATAGACATAATAATAATTATGAGAAAGGCCTTTCGGCGGGTAGGTGACCAATACTGTGAAAATTAGTTTCTATCGGCGTTTCTTTTTCAACTTTGCGAAAAATGGCCACTTTTGGCAAAAATGAAAAATAAAGCTTAACGTTCTCACTTTAAACTTTTATTTCAAATGGGGGCAGCACTGGACTCCGTGTATCTTCTTAAGAGCCGCGCTTTTGTCGGTGGAGTCAGAGATCTAGGGTGAAGTGTGTACCGTTTCGGTTAGTAAAGCCTAGATTTAGGATCTAGGAAGATAGATGAGATAAAAGAAAGACCAGATATCGGCAAATGAGATAGGTATAATGAACAACTATTACATTACATTAGTTACAAAGATTCACAAGAACACTAGGTACAGATTAGGTAGTCAGGGTCGTGAGTTATAGGCACTAGATCAGTTGAGTAGCCCTTCTAGGTAGAAGAACTACTTAGCTTCAGATGCTGCCGAAGACGAAGAGCACGAGCGCCGGCCGCCGCGCCTTATATATGGGCATGGGCCCCCCCGCTGCGCCTAAGAGGGGCGGAGGAGTGCTGGAGCCCGCGCGATGTCACAAGTGCTTTCCATATCTCGCCTTCCTCTGCTTAACTTTGTTTTCTCTAACCTTATCTACTAAGCTATGTACGACACGATGCGTTCTTTAAAATCAAAGCGTTGTAAAGGAACTCGGTGTTTATTTTGATAAATAAATAAATATATAGAGACAAATCACACTGAATGAGCTAGCCCCAAAGTCAGTTTAAACTTGTGTTATGGAATATTTATCATAAAACATAATATCGTTGAGTTTACTAACTCAATAAAAAATACGAGTAATTATATAAATAAACATCCAAGAACCAGGACAATTTGAAAAAGGCTACTGTCCAACTTGCCCCTGCTGGGAATCGAACCCAGATAACAAACTAACATTCCATGCTCATTACGATTATATTGTTGAGACAAATAAGTTAATTGGTTCAATTTTAAGGTCAACTCGTAGGTTTAAAATCCCACGCAGCGTAATTTATCAGTCTTTTACACTGATTCGATCAATTTTGGAGTACTCAGACATTTGGGCGCTGTTTTACAACACACATTGCCAGAGTTTGCTTCCGGTGTGGTTTGAGTCGTATGATTACATCCTACAGAGATAGGCTGACCAAATTCAATATGGTTCCCTTGTAATTAGGTGAATACGCTGGTAATGCAGTTTCTTGATATTTTTTTATGGACTGAGCGAGCAAAGTGTCTATGTTTAGAGATTGGCCAAAAATGCTAGGAGAGTAAAGAGGGGGGAAGTTTGCCGTAGCATTAGCGTTATAAATGGCTTTGCTAGCCAGGGGAAAGGGGAAAGAGTCAGTTATAACATGGTTATAAGAGCTCACAAGGTCTACTGTTCTCACAGAACCACTGGTAAAATAGTACATTCTAAAATTGATTCAGCCGTTCTTGTCCTCACTAAGTTTTAACACCCATTTTATTTCAGATCTCGTAACCCTTAAACACGTTCAAACTTAACGTGTACGCCAACAACACTTCCTATTATAACCCTATAGTTCACATGTGTCGCCAGACTCGCCAGTACAATGGTATTCTTGTTAATCACAGAAACTTGGATCATCATTATCATCGTCAGCTTTCAGGGACGCACTGCTGGGCATATAAGCCTCCTTCTGTCTGCGCCATCTTGATCTGTCCCTGGCCATCGCAATCGAAATTTGGATCTTCGGTTTAAAGTTCCAATTTTACAAAGCAATTATAGATCCACTGGGGTCGGATAATCCTTATTAAGTAATTGCCACTTTCACTAAAATTTAAAATAACAAAAATTATAGTTGTTGGGGGTACTGCGTTTTTTCTTTTTGTCTCGTATTGCTAGTCTGTATTTTCCGATCAGCCTCAATTCTATTTTATTTTCTAAGACCGTCATAATTGCTCTCAACAATTTATAGTATCGTATGTTAGTATAATAATAATAATAATTTCTTTATAAAAGGTGAAAACCCAATACTCATACACAATACAAAGTACAGTATAAGTAAAAAAAAAATAAAAAAAAATAATAAAAATTATAAAGTACCAAATTTAAAATTTACAGTAGGTTCATACACATTTTCTAAGACCGTCATAATTGGTCTCAACAATTTATAGTATCGTATGTTAGTTATGCATTGTAATTTCTAAAATGTTTAACTATTCAATGCACTTATAGTTTATTGAATATTTATAAAAAGTACTCATGTAAATATAATTAAAGCAACTGTAATCTAATCGTGCGGTAAACACATATTTTTGCAGTACAGTACAGTCTAGAACATATGTATGAATGTGATATTTTGGTCATGAATTTGATTGTACTCTGTTTGTGTCTTGAATAAAATAAAACCCCTAGAATTTTTAAAGACCTGTCTTACGAAAGACTCTCATTATGAGTAGATCTGAGGAGTAGATATAAAACAAGATTAGTTGGTTCTATTGCACGGATTACATAAGTTACTCGTCTTGTTAATCGATCGAAACCTGGGCAGCCTTTCCACTACCTCTATATTACGTGATTTAACTATTTTAATTAATAACGAAGTAACTGTATTGTTCAACGTACTCAGGTGGATTGTTTTTCGTGTGTGTACCTCACTGGCCAACACTGGCGTCAGATTGACAGTAAAATTTATGTGGTCTTCTTATTGTCGTTTCAATGACAAATATATTATGGCCTAGTGGTATGGTGGCCCACTCATGTGGGAATATAATCATTGTGCATGGATCACTAGCCTCTTATCCTGTGACCTTTTTGTAACTTATGCAATGTGCCGTTTGTTTTCTTATTTTTAAATATGCTATGGATGTGGAAAGAAATCAAGATTCACATACGTATAATATACTTTTATGAAAGAGTGTAACATTTTTCCTCTCGCTTTCTTGCCATCTGTGGGAGTGATTTTGTTAAATGTGACAGAAATGTGTAACAGGGAGCCGGGAAAGTGCGCGTTATTTGACTACTGAGAGCGGTTGCTTATTACTAAGAAGGTGATATCAGATTTTACACATCATATACGACTACGGTAAGGCTTGCTCGTTTTTAATAAGTTTTTAATTAGTTTCACCTGTCCCGTTGTCTATGTCTGTAATCTAAAGTTCGAAGGTAAATTAGACCCACTTCCCATTATTCGATCGAGTTGAAACTTAACATACACGTGTAAGTTGGGTGACAATGCAAAATTATGAAACCAATGACCTGATCTTATGATGAAGCCGGAAGGTGGCCAATGTGGCATTTCTGAGATAAAACAAAATAACCCCACCGAGTTTGGGATCAATTGATTCGTCTTTAGGAGCATTTTAAACTCTCTAGTTCATTGTTTTAGATAAAAGCTTGTTTTTTAAATAATTACTTGTTTTATTTCTGGAAAGTCCCCACGTTGTAACATGTAACTTCTGAACTTTACTCTGAGCATGCACGACACGCAATTGGTCATTTATTTTTATTTCTTGTTGTTTATAGTCGAAAGCATTGAAGGTCGAAGGTTTTTTGCTATTAGTCTGACAATGCCCTAACATCCTTACGGTACATGTGTCCATAAACATAAAGCTTATTAAGAGACTTTAGGGTTGAAACTTTCAACCCTAAAGTCTCTCAAAAAGCTTTTAACTTGAAAGCTTCTTAAACGTGTCAGTCATACAGCCATTGTCAACTATAACCTTAACGATCCTTACACGCACATGGCCAATTTATTATTTATAACTCCTATGTAAATTAAAGTGTCGTGTGTCCAAAAGCTCACGCACGTACTTAAAAGCTTAGACAGATGATCCACCATTTGAACTAAAGAAAAGTAGGAATAACATGTAAATATTATGAGTAGTTATTTCTGGCTTTATCGATTTTATGTCGACCTCGACCCTTGAGAGCACAGAAAGGCATTGTTACTCACGAATTATATTTGTCTCGAAGTTCGTTTTCAGTTGATTGTTACTTTTCGCTCTTAAAATAAAGAAAAAGGGTCCAGAGGCATTTAAAATCAATTGTTTCATCGTAATATTTATTTTACGTATACCATTGATACTTAGATAAATCGATGAAAGTATTAAGTTAAGTCGTCTAGCGCGTCTAGGTGGAAACGTGTTTTAAAACTAGAGTTCTGCATACTTTCAGCGGAGTACGTAAAGGGCTATTTAAGTCCTAGAGAAAAAAAACGAATACAGAAGTTTTAGGACGTGTCAAGGAGAAAAGAACGTTAATGAAGACAATCATCGTAAGAAGGGGAAAATTTTGGATACGAAAAGATCGAGACAAGAAGAGGAAAATGAAGGCCAAGAAGGGCGTTCGTGGATGAAGTAAAGGAAAAGGCAGAAGTCGTGTCATATAGGGAAATCAAGCATTTGGCTGAGGATCGGGAGACATGGAAGATACTCCACCGACAAGAACATAGTTCTTAAATATATTGATTGATAAGCCGTGTAGTTCCCGGCAGATTAGAATAGGACCACTCCAAGTCTTCCTGTGGATGTCGCAGAAGGCGACTTAGGGAAACACAAGCTAAACAAAGTTTATAAACATCAATGAGACCTCTCCAACCCGTCTGGCCAGCCTGGAGAATGTAGGCCAAATTCTCTGGCTGCTCTGGCCAAGTATGGCTCTGGCAGTGAGAATAAAAAAGACCTGATGATGAAACATGAACGTATTCCATTGAGTCCAGATTCTATATAACCCGTGACGTTCGTTTGATACAACTTGCGCTAATACCACGTACTCAGACTAAACTGTCAAGGTATCAGTATTGCCACAGAAGTTAGTAAGAGTATTATATACAGAACGGAATCTCCTAAGGTACGCCGGGTACACGCAATATGCGGGTGCGGTGCGGTGCGAGGTGCGGGGATGGGGAACGGGGACGCATATTTCGTGGGACCCTAGGAGATTCCGTTCTATATGTAATACTCCTACTGTCTTCTGTGGTATTGCCTCACAAGCAGTACTTGCAGATGCAAGTTGTGCTTATGAGACCATATCAAGACAGGTTGAAGTCTAGTGTTATATAATTTATTTTATCTTTATTTTTAAGAGTATTGAAGTATTGCATCTTAAACGATAAAAAAGTCCGTATTTCTTGACATTTTCCTCAAAGCCCTCAAACAAATGGTAAATTAAAAACTAGTTTGTCAAGTACTCACTTAGGTCATTGAACTTGATCCTAAAAAAACTGCTAAGCAAAAGCAAGACAAAAAGTAGAGTCATTATCTTGCTTTGTCGACGTAATATTGCAAAAAATCCAGACAGACGGTGTCTAGGCTAACATTCTACACATATTACCTAATCTACTCTCGTCATAATTGATTAGTTTTGATTTTTGCGCCGAACAAATTATTTTTCTGTTTATCCTTAAGGTTGACTGGGAGAAAATGCTATTAGCATTAAGTCCGCCATTTGTTAAAAGTATGTTCTTCTTTAGAACAATAAAGAGTATTAAATGTAAAATAAATGAATAAAATGATTGTTTTGTACTTCCTAGCTCCTCACACACTCTCCAGCTAGCGGCCGCTTGGACTAAATTAACCAAATAAGTTTATTTATACGGATATACGGATTAATTCTGTTACTAGGCTTAAAACTATTTTCCGAGTCTTCCATGCCGGCAGGAGAAAAGAAAAACTTAGAATGTACCAGCTGCGTCTCTTCCCGCGCAGATCGTAAAAGTCGATCAAGGGAATGGGCAAAAATGTAAGCGATGCGGCTAACAACCCATCAATATTTTGTTTTTTTTTTCATCTTCTCGCCACAGTCACAGTTTCTGTGACCACAACTACGACTGGTCCAGAACTCGTGTTTACTAACAGTCTAATGCGCCAGGTGCCTAAGAGAACGCCATAAGTGAATGCTACTTTTCTCGAGATTGCTTGCTTTTAAAACATACTTACTGAATATGTTCTGGAGGGGTCCATATTCGAATGCATAAAATTTATAGGTATAAATTAAAGTGGCATATAAATTTTTGGCATTATTATCATATCGCATAACGCTAATTATAAATAAATTGTATGGCATTAACTTTTTTACCATAATTAATTTAAACATAATAATATATCGGCATATAAACTTTTAGCATCAACGTTTTTACAATAATAATAACTAGTCATAACATTTTTTGGCATATTAACTTAAGGCATAACTGTTATGTTATATATTTAAGAAATATTTTTTTTTTCGATAATATAAAATGGAAATATATGTAATGAAGCAGGTATGTATAAAATAATATATTTTGTATCTGGCAAACGCATATGTTGTGCGGCTTCGGGTGGCCCAAGGGTCACCCCGCCGCAACCTTAAGGCCGTACCTAAATTTTCCGGGGTCCAGTGCTGCCCCCATTTTAAATAAATCATTTCAAAGAAAGCGGAGACATCATTTAAAATTTTACTACTACCAAGTCCTACTACTACGCACATTTGCGAAAAACGGCCACTTATGGCAAATGTGCGTAGTAAAGCTAAACGTTCTCAGTAGTTCATATAATACTTTGAAGGGTTATCTAGGACTTGGTAGTAGCAAAATTTTAAATGATGTCTCCGTTTTCTTTGAATTTATTTATTCAAAATGGTGTGCCCAGCACTAGACCCCGGAAAATTCAAGTATGCCCTTAACCTAACTATAGCGCTCTGTCACAAGCTTTTTTGTTTGTTTGTCGTAAAAAAAAATATCACATAAGAACACTTTGCTTTTCATGATTTATGCGTAACAACTATATGCCAACCCCGTTATGCCAAAATGCATTATAATTAAAAAGTAAATGGGATCGATGGGGTACCCGTTCTGGAGTGCGTGTCTTTTCATCACATAAATGACGCTTTTTGGACAGCTGCCTTGTTTCTGGAGGCTAACACAACCAATTTGTTTTCACGTATACGTTTAGGATAGGAACTGCGTTGCACGGACGTCTGCGCGGTAATCCGGTCTCCGCGAAGGGTACCCGTGACGAGGTCCGTCGCGTATTCGCGGAAGCCCGCGACGTGACGCTCGCCCGTCGTGGGCCTCCGTTTGACGTAGTTTCAAGCCTTATAACGTATTTTCGATGTAATAGAACTTGGTAATTGAGGAAAAGGTAGACCAAGAAAAACGTGGGAAGAATGCGTGAAATCAGATATGGGAGAACAGGATGTTAGTACGGAGATGATCAAGGACAGAAAATTATGGAGGGAGTTGACATACAGAGCCGACCCCAAATAGGGAAAAGGCGAGGAAAGAAGAAGATTTCAAAAAATAGCTGGAAACAGGACCTTTACTCCAAAAGCGCCTCGACAAACGTACGTAGCTATGTACCCTCGTTGCAGTGTCAAGCAACATTAAGCGTTACAAAATAATGACAGTCTTAAGCGGTTATTACACTATCCAATTTGAAGGAATCCTAACTAGGAAATCGGAAGATGTAATCGCAGTTAGGACTGTTTGGATCCGATTTACAGTAAAAACGGGGGAAACAGGGGAAAGTTTGCTGTAGCGTAATATAGGGACGGATTTCAATATACCAATACCAATCAGACTACGCAGTCCTCTCCGCCTTCACAAGAAGAACCCGTAGACACCGGATTCGATCTCCTAGGACCCATTGTTGCTCATTGAAAAATTCAAGCACCTAAAATTCGATTTAAAATTGGACATTCTTCGTTAGTTTTGTTGCGCAAATTAGTTTTTGGATTTCCATTATGTTTGCTAAGCCAGGAAAAAGGGGAAAGTGTTGGTTATTGTATGGTTATAAGAGCTCGCGAGGTCACACACTGGTCACACAGAACCACTATAAAGTTTGGACTGCCACTAAATCGATTTTCGATTTTAAATCATCGTATTTTCCTTCTGTTTTCGTATATTTGTATAACTATGTTCCATGAAAATTTATCAAAGTTATGAAGGTAAAAACTTGCTGAATAATATTGGCGACGGGGAAAGCAAAAATAACTTAATTCGTTTTGGTAAATAGAGAATAAGCAGTCTAATAAGCAGAGTCAGAAACTCAACGCATGTTTTTCTTTTTTTGGTACGTTCGATTTAACCAGAAACCTACCTACCCGAGGCCGTGTGGTTCCCGGCAGAGTAGAATAGGACCACTCCAAGTCTTCCCGTGATTGTTGTAGAAGGTGACTTATGAAACACAAGCTAAACAAAGATTAAAAAACATCAATGAGACCTCTCCAAACCGTCTGGCCAACGTGGCGAGTGTAGGCCAAATCTTCTGGCTGCTCTGGCTAATATATGGCTCTGGTAGCTCAGAGAGGGTCATTCTCCTGCAGTGGAGACTAAAAAAGACCTGAAACCTATGTAAATACATACATCTTGTGTTGTGCGCCATTGGTAATCAAATTAATCGGACAAGCCTACCGAAAAAATGTATGTAAGGAAAAATATTTCCATGTTCAATAAAGTAAGTGATTTTACAGATAGAAATTAACGTAATAAGAATGACTTAGTTAGCCCGTATTACAGGCTGAATACAGTCAGTAAGTCTTTTATGGGGAAGTGTATACTTTTTTATAATAAATTGTCAGAATCGGTCCTTGATATGCCAGACAGAAAATTCAAAGCTTATGTAAAGAAAGTACTTTGTGAGAAGGCTTATTATAGGACCGATGACTATCTTAAAGACAAAAAGGTCTGGCTTGAGCTTGGCGCGGGTCCCTCTTAAAGGTTTGTATACATGTCATAATTTAGGTACATTGGTACATACTAAATTTACAAATTGACATTATTTTAAATTTCGTAATTCTTATAATTCAATTTAATTATGACATAATAAACAATGTAATCTCTGTCCATCTATATAACTAATTTTAAGTTTTTAGTTTGTTAGTTGACGTCTTTGGAGAAAACGTGCAGTGCAGTTTGTTGCCGCTTCTTCTGCACTTGCGCCTAGGTGTGTATGTATTTTAATAAGAAAACACTTTGACGCCAGGCCTTTAAAGTTTGTCTCTGATTTAGCAGTCAAGTTTAACTTTGAATGTTGTGGGTTGGAAGTGCTGGGAATAGGCCTTATTGTGATTAATATCTATAGAACACCTGAACGTACAAAAGCATACATTAATATTTTTCTGGATAAACTAGATAGATTATTGCAACATATTAATTTAAAACTTAAGAATAAAAAAGTTGTTATATGTGGCGATTGGAACATTGATTTATTCAAAAATAACTGGGCTTCTAAGGAATTACTACATACCTTACATAATTATGGCTTTGCAGCACACATCACGGTTCCAACAAGGATTAATTCCTGTATTGATCAAATTGCAAGCAATATTAAATTAACAGTACCAGAAGTTCACTATTTTTACCTTTCAGACCACGAAACTGCGCAAACATTGACGTTTAAAGTTAAAAAACAAAGAAAAATTTCGACATGGTTTGAATATAAACGCGACTATAGTAATAGTAACATTCAAAAATTCCTGCATTGTTTGTCGGCCCTATCCTTTTCTGATGTTTATGAAACTTCGGATTTCATAGAAGCTTTTAAGCAATTTTATGATCTTTTGCGTCTATTCTACGATTTATGCTTTCCAAATATTAAAATAAAAGTAAATAATCGTGATACTAAATCGAAATGGATCACAAAGGGAATTAAAATATCGTGTAGAGCAAAACGCTTATTACATCAAAAATATAGAAGAGAAGGGTCTATAAATAAGCAGGCAAACAAGAATAAAATCAGAGCATACAACAATATGTTAAAAAAGTGTGTAACAAAAGCTCGTAAAATAAGTAATCGCCATTATTTTGAAAATAGCAAGAATAAATGTAAGGCTGCTTGGAATGCTATTTCATCAACCATTTCAAATAATTCACTTGATAATAACGTAGGCAAAGTTAAGTTTGGAGATAAATTATACTCTAACCCTAATGATATATGTAATGTATTTAATAACTATTTTATAGATTTAAGAAATAATGAAAGACAAAATGAAAACAAAAAGAATGACATAAGATTAAGAACAAATTTGACAAATAGCAATCCTCAAACCATATTTTTAAGACCAGTTGATTACATAGAAATTTACAAAATAATTTTATCTTTAAAAAATAGTAAATGTACTGGTTACGACAACATTGACACTAGGATTATTAAACTAAGCGCTCCTTTTCTATGTCATGTACTTGCCTATTTGATAAACCTATCATTTAGCCAGGGTGTTTTCCCGGAGGAACTCAAAACTAGCATTGTTAAACCTCTGCATAAAAAAGGTGATAAAGAAGATCCTAATAATTTTAGGCCAATTAGTCTACCTTCTGTTCTATCTAAAGTCTTTGAAAAGCCATTCTATAATAGATTAATTGACTTTCTTGATAAATATAATGTATTGCACCCAAATCAATATGGTTTTCGCAAGGGAAGTTCTACGACATTGGCATGCTTTGAATTTATAAAAACGATAACACAGAACATTAATGATAAGAATCCTATACCTGTAATGTCAATGTATCTTGACATGACAAAGGCGTTTGATCTTGTAGATCATAATAGACTATTAAAACAACTGGAACATTATGGCATCAGAGGCAAAGCACTTGACTGGATTGATAGTTATTTAAAAAATAGGCGGCAATGTACGGAAATTACGAAATTTGATGAATCAGGTAAACTACCCACTAAGAGAACGTATAGATCTTATTATAGAAATTGTGATACAGGTGTTCCCCAAGGTAGCATTTTAGGACCATTATTATTTTTACTGTTTATCAATGATCTCCCTAATGCTACTACACATAAATGTGTTCTATTTGCAGATGACACAACAGTTATTGTTAAGTGTGATGATGTAGATTCATATGAAGCAAATATAAACAAAGCGCTTCAAGATATAGCTCAGTGGATGAATACAAATGGCTTGAAATTGAATTTAGAAAAAACCAAATTCATGCAATTTTCATCATATAATTCTAAACAGACTTCTCTATTAGTAAAATATAATGATTATGAAATTGAACAGGTCAATACTTTTAAATTTTTGGGTATTACAGTCGACAACCACTTGAACTGGAAGGCGCACGTTGAAGAAGTGTGTAGTAAATTAAACCGCTTCGTATTTGCTCTAAAGCGATTAAGACAAATAATCTCCTCAGAAGCATCAGTCATGGCTTATCATGGATACGTTGGATCTGTTCTTAGTTATGGACTCATCATTTGGGGAAACTCAGTAGATATTGATAAAGTATTTAAAGTCCAAAAAAAATGTATACGTGCCATCAGTACAGCCTGGATAGATGACAGTTGTAAGCCGCTTTTTAAGAAATTAAATATTTTACCACTGCCATGCCTATATATTAGAGATGTTTGTGTGTTTGTTAACACGCACCATGATTTCTTTCAAAAAAGAAGTGAGGTTATCATAAGACAAACACGAGAAAACATTATGAACAGATTGTATCAACCTATGAGCCATAAAGACATTTATAAAAAAAATGTTTATAACATGTGCATCAAACTTTTCAATGTTCTGCCAAAAGATATCAAGCAGTTAAAAGGCAACGCCTTTAAAACTAAATTGACAGAATGGCTTCTGGAACACTGTTTTTATTCCGTAAAAGAATATTTGACACATTGTGAGTCAAAAAAAAAATACTAGATAATTTCATTTAATTCCTATATAGTAATTTGTTTTAATTTATGCACTGTGACATTTAATTTATATAATTATGACATACTTACTTTAATCTTAATATGTATTAAAATTCAATTAACTTATTTCACTGTGTGCAACTATATGTAATGTAAACTGTATACATTTAAATTTATCTAATGAAGTAAATATAAATACCTAGATATTTTTTGATTGTAAAATATTTGCATGTCTGTTCTCAGACTAATACATGTACTAAACTATGATGACAACAACTTGTAATACTGTATTTTGGCAAATAAATGATTATTGATTATTGATTAGGAAGCGGCGTAAACTTAGCTTTAAGTAACGATTTGACGTCAACATTTGTGCAAAACAAAACAAAGTGACTATTATTAAGAGATATTATAAATATCCTATGATAATAAAGATATTTTGAATTTTGAATTTTGAAATTTTGAACGCACCCAAATGTAGACTATTTCGTCATTTCCTTTTTATTTGTAAAAAGTTCCCGCGCAATATTTGTTTATTTTCAATAATTTATTTCTAATTAAAATGGAGCTAATGAGAAAAATAATTAGCTGGGCGTGATAATGTAACAACAGAGATGTAAAATAAAAATATGAGCCGGATTGGAATTAGTACATGCAACTGGCTTATTGTTTTTTTAAATACGTTATATGCTCCCTTATGTACCTTCTACTTACTTACATTACGTTAATATTCAATTGGCTACCTACTGTTTGCTTTGACATTGCCTGACCATTCCGATTATACTACCTGATTGTGTTACAATGTAAGCAAGCTATCAGTCAAAACGAGGAGATTTCCTATCAAAGAATTTGCAACGTCACGATTAGTAATAATTTGAAAATAAAAAGCACGTTTAATTTTTGGTTTTCTTCATCAGTTCCACTACACCAAAACACACTTAATGTATGCAAATGTTTGATTTACTGACAGAAACATTAAAATCCTTTTATGAGTGCCTGTAATATTTAAGGAGTTCCCCTGATTTTTCGAGGATTCCATCATTAAATCTTGACTTGGTGACTGATGGGACCAATTTGCACGTGTATACAATGACCATACATAAAACAAAACTATAATTTTCTACTCCTGTGCTTTTTCTGTCTTTTACATGGCTACGAACACTAATAAGAACAGTGATAATATGACTTCTGAAAAGTCTATTCTCTATTCCTCACTACAGAACTTGTGTCGTAATGCCACTAAAATGATACGGGTAGCTGCCACAGACTAGTAAATGTAGGTTACACTTAGGATAAGGAAAACCTTATCAACATTAACTTTACAACAAAGAAAAAGCTATCAACTTCACAAACACAACTTTTAGAGATAATTTCTTTACTTTCAACAAAAGAAAAACAATTTTAATATCGTCACTATGGGAAGTTTAGCAAAGACACATATCTGCCAATCATATGTCAAACATATTCATATTTCTCACACGATAACTGTTTGCTTAATTTTGAATCTTGTTTTAATACATAGGTATAGGTAGGTACTTAGAATCGGTTTCTTGTTTGTTTTTCAGATGTTTATGTGGCCTATATTATTAAAGGTGTGATTTTTCAAGCTGCCAAAAAGCATCGGATAATATGACATAACGTCTCCCATCTAAAGATGACAGCTACGGCTTAAAGTGCATTCCCAAGCGCAGAGAAGATTTATGTCACTCGTGGTCACTTAATCAAGCGTGAACTAGATACGATTATGCGATAATCAGTATTGATATGATTTTGGAATTTTTCCCTTAATAAATTAATCATGATGAATAAGCTCTGTTCCTTAGGTTACTAATAATTCAGAATTACATAATTCATTAGTTTTCAATGACAACGTATATGAGATTGATTGAAGGCAGTCTGTTATAGAGATAATATTTATGAACATAGGCTTCGTTATTAATTTACATACGAGTACATAGGTACTTAGATAAATCATGGTTGTAAGATGTCACCACTTATCAATCAACAGAAGAAAAAATCACCTACCTAATTTAAATACAAACATCGAGGTAAGTGTGCTACTTTATGTATGTGATAGGGTTATCGTAAATTAACATTTCGTACGTGTATTTAAGCAGGTCACGCAGTTCAGCTGTCGAACAAAGCAATATACTCGTTTTGTTTTTCATTTTGGCAGCATATAAGGTAGTATTTAGGCATAATGTATAATCTACGATACTCACTAGTTTAACATATACCTGAGTGACCGAGCTTTGCTCGATGAAAAATAGGTTCTCATAAAATGACACCTATACTCTATTTGGTAAGGCATTTAAATAAAGGTAACAAATTTTGACACATTAAAGAAATCCCGTAGCCTGAATAAAACTAATATTCTTTTATTTTAATTATTTTTATTAGATTAATGTGGGGTGTTTTTTAATACTTTGTTCATATCTAAATAAGGTTGTTTTATTTTAATAAACTCAACGTAATCAAGCACAACACAAATTAACATATTGATAATAGTCATTTTGAAAAGTCTCACGTCAGATTTAGGGGGAGGAAAAGGGGGTCAGATCTCACATCTCACCATGGGACGAGGGCAGGTCTATTCGCTAAAATCACCTCACGTAATTTAAAAGCCGTGTGGTTTCCGGCAGATTAGAATAGGACCACCCCAAGTCTTTCCGTGGATGTCGTAGAAGGCGACTTAGGAAACACAGGCTAAACAAAGCTTATAAACATCTGTGAGACCTCTCCAACCCGACTGGCCAGTGTGGTGAGTGTAGGCCAAATGCTCTGACTGCTCTGGCTAATATATAGCTCTGGTAGTACAGATAGGGTCGTGCTCCTGCAGTGGAGACTAAGGAAGATCTGATGATGATGACCTCACGTAATTTATGGACACCCCCTAACTGTATCCGGTTCTAGTTGCTATGCGAAAATCTGACCCATATCGTCTATTCAGGTTAATCAAGTTTAGTTTACGCTTAGAATACTTGGCCTGACCTAAATTGCCCATCAAAATAGCTGACCGTTGGCTTTGCGAACAAATTTATGAAAATTTACAACTAATACCTAAAAATAAGGACAACATAGTCTTTTATAGGGTTTTTCAAGCATTCAAGATGCAGTAATAGTACCTACTCAAATTAAATAATGAAATAAGAAATGGTGAAAAAATTCCCCGTCAGCAGGACTTGAACCCGCGACTTTAGTCTCAATACGACTATGCTCTTACTAATTTACCAAAAAAAGACTATGCTCTTACCAACTGAGCCATCACGTGTCCCCGCACGCCGAATTTCGCCACCATTTGATATTCCTACACGCATTAGGCTTGCGTCACCTAACACTACTACCCACTTTTACAAGTAAGGTATCTAATTTAACCCATCTTACAATGAAGTTGAAAATCAATTAGAGTGTAGAAAAGCCATACAATATGTTTATAGGATTTTTTAGGCATTCAGGATGCAGAAGGAAAAGGTAACTGGCCTACAATACAAAACTAAATAAGTAACTTATAATAAATATAATAGAGTCGGTCAGAGCCTTCGTCCCCGACGCGCCTTCATCGGTCGGAGTGGAGACCCAAGAGGGCTCTAGAGCTGTTGCTTCAGGGGTGGAAGTGTTAAAGGGCATCACGCCGCGAGTAACTTCGTAGAAAGCGCAGCACACCTCTCGACATCTCTGAGTCGCCCACACCGGTGTTGCCCCTTTGCTGACAACAATCGTCGGCTCGTTTGAGGAGCCCATCTAGTGGGCGGCAAGCTACCACCTGCCACAAAAATAGTCAGCAATCATGCAGTTGCCGTTATTTCTATTGCAATAGCCCAGCATTAGTCCATCCCAACTTCATTGCATAACCCATAAACCTTTTATTTTCTTGTAATACATCCTTCTCCTGCCTAAATCTATTCAAGGGTATTGGCTAGGTATTGGTATATCCAAGAATGGATTTTGGCGGGAGCGTTACATTACATTAACTTCTCCAAAGGGCCTCTACGTGTTGGATCTGTACCTCCACGCAAGCCTCGCAAAGAACCGGGATGAAAAGACCAGTGAATCCAAAGGAAATATAATATTGCCCATCTAGTGGGCGGCAAGCTACCACCTGCCTACAAAGGCAGTAATCATGATTATGGCAGGTGCTGTTGTTTCTATTGCAATATCCCAGCAGCATAGTCCATCCCAACTTCACTCCATAACCTTTATTTTTCTTGCAATAAATCCTTCTCCATTCAAGGGTACACCTTTCATTGGTATATCCAAGAATGGGTTTTGGCGGGAGCGTCACATTACATCAACTTCTCCAAAGGATCTCTACGTATTTGATCTGTGTACCCACGCAAGTCTCCCAAAGGACCGGTGTGAAAAAGACCCGTTATTCCAAAAGGACATAGAAATATAGGTATTAAGTATGTATATGTTATTTAGCTGGCTATAAATACAGGTATTTAGGTAGGTATATGTGCCTAGTTAATGACATTTCTCTTTTTAGAATCGCGTGTACTTTTGGCTTTATTCTATCGATCGCGTGTCCGGTACAGCGCCCGCGGCCGCGGTTATATCATGACTTATGTAAACAACTCGTATTGTACTATGAAACCTTATGCTGATCTGGGATAGCAGCTGTTTTAATTCATTTTTCCACCTACTGTAAAGAAAGAAAACGTTTTCTAAAAGAGAATGTTCATTTTTTTCCGGGACCTAAGACCTAGTGCGCATTTTGGCCAAAGAGTAAGTCTGGCCATTCAACGAGGCAATGCCGCCAGTCTCTTATTATAAAAAATGTATGTATACTTTCAATAAAACTTGACTGCTACAATGTTCAATGGAAATAAAATCTCCCGAGTGTTCACTGTTTTTACCTGACTGCGGCAAAGCCAAAAAGAGGGTTATGTGTTTCGCCGCTATGTATGTATAAGTATGTATGTGTATGTTCATCTCATCGACTATACAAACGTCATCTGTTCCTTCGTATCTTCTATAATATCCATGGTACCTCGACAAATGAAAGAAAGTATCGTTGGTAGCGTTTTGGCTATCCGCTGGTATGGGTTATATGACGTCACAGTAAATTCAAATGGCGTCCTCAATAGGCCATAGAGTAATGAACAAAAAAATAAATTAATAGAATCATACCGTGTAGGGATGGTGTAGTATCAAATGTTTCAAAAATATATACATTTATAACTATTACACCCTGCTGTGCTTGCATTAATGGGAAAAACGTACTTCTAAAAAAAATCTTAGACAGGATTTAGTTTTTACAACTATATGTTGCGATTCAACCATGGTTTTGCATGACCAACGCCCATTGCTGTAATGTTTACACAGGCTTGTTGGGTCCAACAACAAAACAGACTGATGTTGTTTGTTTGTTTTTCGTGTGTATAATTCAACACTGGTGTCATATTTTTCAGGCTGCCTAAAGGCATCTGATAGGTATAGCTTGACTACTGCTATCTAGTTAATAGTGACAGCTAGGACTTACGGCATAACAAGGTACTACTAAAAGAATTTAAATTCGCGCAATCTTATCTTACCTTAAAAAAAGTGCGCAAAAAGTATATTAAAATTTTAAAAATCTGACAATATTGTGGTGTATATAAATATTACAAAGTTAGGTACCGCACATTTAATGCTCTAAGAACATCGTATTTTATAAATCTATAAAAAAGATAATATTTAAATTAGATAAATAAATGTGTAGGCAGTATGTATATCTGATCCGCCGATCCGATTGACGTTGGAAATATCGGACGGCGAGTGTTATCAGTCACTATGAGGATTTGTGGTAGTTGATGTTGATAATTACAATGTATTAGTGATAAGTCGTCTGTACTATAAGTAGGTACTGGATTTTTTTTTATTTTTGAGTCAGCAAGGACATTTTAAAACTGCTGACGCAGATTTCAAAACAGATGCGGACTCAATTTATGGTCTATGCAAACTCCTAGTATTTCTGAAAATACCTGAATATCTCAGTGTGTTAAAGTCAGCTCAATGCAAAATATGAACAAAAAAACGTCACTTGTCTGATTAGGTATGTATATATTATGGCAGCTATAATACCTATTTTTTATAGTTTTACCAAGATTTAACATAAAAACTTCGTCGTGACAAAAACAAATCAAAGCTTTCGGGTACAAAGGTCGCTTAGACAGACAGATGAACGTTGCAAATATATATGTACCTACAAGGGTTACGGTTTTATCATTTGTCTCCGGAATCCTAAAAAACAAAAAAAAATGGTGCTCTTTCATCTGATTACGGCGAAGCGAAAAGGAGGGTTATGTATTTTGTAACGAGATAGACTTCTTCCTGACAGCGAAGAGGCAGATATTTAATGATGTCTCTGTGATCAATATGATTAAAACCGGCAGCGATCACCGAATTGTAAGAGGCATCTTGAATATCGACCTCAGACTTGAAAGGTCAAGGCTTATGAAGTCTACGCTTCGACTATCACTGAGCCAGATCCAAAACCCCGAAAGCTTTCAAGTTCAACTCTCCAATCGCTTTGAACTTCTCCAGGATTGCGTTTCAGTGGACGAGATAAGCAACGGGTTTATAGAAACTGTCCAAGCAGTGGGATCCAAGTTCTTTAAGTCCCGCCCTAAAAGAAAGCCTCAAAAAATCTCTGCTCAGACCTTATGACACAGCGACGATCCATGCCGCTGCAAACCTCCGAAGACGCTAAGTCATATCGAAAGCTCAACCGACAAATTCAAAAGTCCTTGCGACACGACATTCGCTCCTTTAATACTAAATGTATTAAGGAGACGATAGAACAAAACAAAGGTTCCAAAGTGTTTGCAAGGGCTATGTCTACTGGGCAGAGCCGATTGACTAAGCTGAAGACGGAGGGCGGAAACGTTGTGTCGACGGGGGAGGGGGTTCTGGGAGAGATCGAGAGGCCAAGTTAACCCGACACTATACCGAAGATATCCCGGACATCAGTCTGTACGAGGTAAGGATGGCTCTCAAACAGCTTAAAAACAACAAGGCGCCGGGCGAGGACGGAATTACAGCAGAGCTTTTGAAAACGGGCGGAACGCCGGTACTGAAAGTCCTTCAAAGGCTCTTTAATTCCGTTCTACTCGAGGGAGTGACTGACGCCAGAGGCGTGGAACAGGGGTGTGGTGGTTCTGTTCTTCAAAAAGGGTGACAACACTCTCTTGAAGAACTATAGGCCCATCACACTTCTGAGTCATGTGTATAAGTTGTTTTCGAGAGTCATCACGAACCGTCTCGCTAACAGATTTGATGCCTTCCAACCTCCCAAACAAGCCGGGTTCCGAAAAGGCTATAGTACCATGGACCACATCCATACGCTGCGGCAGGTTATAGAGAAGACGAGGGAGTATAACCAGCCGTTGTGCTTGGGGTTCGTGGACTATGAGAAAGCCTTTGATTCGATCGAAACATGGGCCGTGCTCCAGTCTCTCCAGCGGTGCCGTATTGACTATCGGTATATCGCGGTGTTGAAGTGTTTATACAACAAAGCCGGTGTTGTCGGTCTGAGCACAGGGCTCAGTACGAAGGCTATTCCATTGCAAAGAGGCGTGAGACAGGGAGATGTCATATCTCCAAAACTGTTCACCACTGATCTGGAAAATGCCTTCAAGCTTCTAGAATGGAAAGGACTGGGCATTAACATCAATGGCGAGAATATCACTCACCTTCAATTTGCCGATGATATCGTTGTCATGGCAGAATCGATGGAGGACTTAAGTACGATGCTTGAAGACCTAAATCGAGTTTCCCAACAGGTTGGCCTGAAAATGAACACTGACAAGACGAAGGTCATGTCGAACATGCACGTAACGCCTTTACCTGTTTCTGTTGGGAGCTCCACCCTCGAAGTTGTAGACCAGTATATCTACCTGGGTCAATTGATCCAGGCAGGTAGTTCCAGCTTCGAGGAAGAGGTCTTTCGACGAATCTGACTCGGCTGGGCAGCGTTCGGGAAGTTACGCAGTTTCTTTTCGTCCAAAATAACTCAGTGCCTCAAGACGAAAGTGCTTAATCAATGTGTGTTACCAGTGATGACTTATGGCTCTGAAACGTGGTCCCTTACTATGGGTCTCATAAGAAGGCTCAAGGTCGCTCAACGGGCTATGGAGAGGGCTATGCTAGGTGTTTCTTTACGTGATCGAATCAGAAATGAGGAGATTCGTAGAAGAACTAAGGTCACAGACATAGCCCAGCGGATTAGCTCATTGAAGTGGCAGTGGGCGGGGCACATAGCGCGAAGAACCGATGGCCGATGGGGCAGAAAGGTTCTCGAATGGCGGCCACGTACCGGCAGGCGCAGCGTAGGACACCCACCTGCTGGTCAGACGACCTGAGCAAGGTTGCAGGAAAACGCTGGATGCAGGCCGCTTCCGATCGGTCGTTTTGGAAATCCTTGGGGGAGGCCTATGTCCAGCAGTGGACTTCCTGTGGCTGATATGATGATGATAATGATCATGTATTATATTTTGCCGCTATGTATGTATGTAAATTTTTTCCTCATATCTTCTAGATATACATATTATGATACCTTGACAAATGAGGTATCGTCGAAATTGTTTTGGCTGTTCGCTGGTTATAGACTATGTGACGTCACAGTAAATCCACTGTGGCGCCCTCCATAGGCCATAAAGTAACGAACTAAAAAATAAAATATACTTATCTTACATACCGCATAAGTAAAAAGGACGTTTTAAAAATATATACTTACACTATTAGCTGTTGCTGCCTGCTGTGCTTGCAACTGGATAAACGTTATTTTCAGTATGAATTTTACTGCAGTCGAGTTTTAGTTATTAAAGATATCTTCTTCTTCGTCTAAGCGCATTCCCGGTTGCATCCTCAGCTGTGCTGCTTCGGAGCCCGGGGTGCGCTTTGGCGCTTTTTCTTCTCCAAATATAATATGCAAGGATGCCAAAGACCTTGCAAAATGGAGAAGAAATAGCCGGAACAGTTTAAATGATTTAACTATAGTTTTACGACCGGCCGCTTGCCTGACGTCAACCTTCTTTGGGAATGTATTGGTGCGAAAAGTTTTACAAGCGGCCGCCACCCGACTTTAACCCTCTTTGGGAAGGCAATTGTAGTACAAGATGTTAGTGCTTAGTCCTTTAGTCGCCTTTACGAAATCCACAGTAAGAGATAGATGGAGTGGTCCTATTCTAACCCGGAACCACACGGGTTAGTTAGTAGTTATTAAAACTATATCTTGTTGAATATAAACCATTCGAAAAATTATGAATTTATCGAGATACAATGATATCTCTATACATATTTCGATTATCGCACTTAACATAAGTTATCGAGACTTATCGGAGCTATTACCATTATCAGCACTTGACGACTGAAATAAAACAAATGTCATGAACCTTTCATCTGAATAGTTTACATTAATCCTTCGAAGGACGTGGTCCACTCGCGGCCATATTTTAAATAAACAAAGTATAATAAGGTGATCTTGCTGCGTGCGTGCGTACAATAGCAGTATGCCTAGGATGCAACCGAAAACACGCTTGCATGAGCGAGGTTATGTGTTGTTTTTTAGCATATCTCATTCCAAATTACATTTAAAGACATACTTTGTATTCAATTCAATTCAATTCAATTCAAAATATCTTTATTATCATAGGATATTTATAATATCTCTTAATAATAGTCACTTTGTTTTGTTTTGCACAAATGTTGACGTCAAATCGTTACTTAAAGCTAAGTTTACGCCGCTTTCTAGGCGCAAGTGCAGAAGAAGCGGCAACAAACTGCACTGCACGTTTTCTCCAAAGACGTCAACTAACAAACTAAAAACTTAAAATTAGTTATATAGATGGACAGAGATTACATTGTTTATTATGTCATAATTAAATTGAATTATAAGAATTACGAAATTTAAAATAATGTCAATTTGTAAATTTAGTATGTACCAATGTACCTAAATTATGACATGTCTAAGTATACAAACCTTTAAGAGGGACCCGCGCCAAGCCAGACCTTTATATGTATGTTATATATATTATTATGTATATAAACTTAAATAAAATCCTATCTTGTCACCCCAATCAAAAGGTTTTGAATAAAAAATATTAAGGCCGTACCTAAATTTTCCGGGGTCCAGTGCTGCCCCCATTTAAAATAAATCATTTCAAAGAAAACGGAGACATTATTTAACGGCAGCACTGGACCCCGGAAAATTCAGAAACAAGGAATTCATCAAGCCGTTAAGACTGCAGCCTTAACGGCTGGCGGCGAGCATTCCAAAGAAATAAACATATTTATATACATACTCGTACATACACTCGAAAATCATTACCATCGTTCTGGCGCAGTCGGTTAAAAATATAAATATCACTTGCACCCGACCCCAGAGCATTGGTTCGAAGATTGAAATAAATCAATTTAGACATAAACAAACATGTATCTATAATCAAAATTTTCGTGGACTGTACACGTTATCGTACAGTGCCACGAAAATTTGATTATATCGTACTTTCGCATCTGTTATATTATAAACTATAGGTGCGAAAGTGCGATACACTCATATATATTCATAATCCGTTACGTTTATCTTTTATTTTAATTGATTGTGGTGTTCTGTGTTGCGTAGACGTCTTTTCTGATGATTGCTAATTTGACCGGCACATGGGTGCAAGTGCAGGTGAATATACTATATTTTTTATCTTTGTTTATCAAGTATTTTTAATGAATAGGTTAGTATAAGTCTCAGTGTAACCTAGTTTCTGAATAAATAATACATTGTTTGTGTAACTCACAAGTTTGTCATAATGTAAAGAAAAGAAATCCGTTCATTTTTTTTTTACATGACAACTTTATTTGTTTACATAAGTCTTGAACGAGGTTGAAAGGGCAGAAATAACTTAAATTAATGAAGTGATAATGTTATACAAGATACTAGCGGCCCGCCCCGGCTTCGCATGGGTATGTATTATACATATAAACCTTTCTCATGAATCACTTTATCTATTAAAAAAAACCGCATCAAAATCCGTTGCGTAGTTTTAAAGATCTAAGCATACATAGGGACAGACAGTGGGAAGCGACTTTGTTTTATACTATGTAGTGATTAAACACAATTGGCCCAAAACGTACCGTTAAGTGAATTCAGTCCATGATACTGAACAACTTTTCCCAAGAAACATATGTTTCGATATATATCGAAATACGGAAAAAAATTTTTGACTTCTAATACAAGTTGACCGATCAGCTGATCAGCTGAAAAATATTGATATTTCGATATATGTTCTCTGGAGAAAATTGTTCAATATCATGGACTGAATTCACCCTTTAAATAGTTTCAGTATATTTTGTTAGGCGTTTATATTGAAATGTAGGGTATACTTTATTTTATTAGCTAAAAGAGCTGTGCGTCCACTTGACGTAATTTCAAGCTTTATTAAACTATAAGAAGCAGGCTAAAAAAGAGGGTTAATAAATTAATAAATGTAGACCTGAATAGCCAAAAAATGTAGAAATCGTTGAGCTATTCTCACAGGCTATTCTACTTTTATTTTTTGTGTATAAATAAATAAATATATAGGTAGGGACAAATCACACTGAGCTAGCCCCAAAGTAAGTTTTAAACTTGTACATATAGGTATGTATGTGTAATATTTTTTTCTTAGTAGAGTTTAATGTCTACAAATTTATTTCCTTCTATTAATGAGCAATTGCCCAAAAACAAATGATTCGAAAATGAGAGAGAAATATATCATCTCATTCGTGTACATAAGATATTTTTTAAATTTTTATGTGTGCATAATACTGATATTAGGTACATCCCACAATGAAATTTACGTAGAAAATATTTCACTTCCGATGCTGTTAATTTTGTTCGCGCATTTGAAACATTTTTCATATTTAGAGGAACTGACTGTATACTTGCTACATAATATATTAATCAGAGCTATATACTATACCGTGTGTGTATTGTGCCGTGTGGTTCCCAACAGAGTAGAATAGGACCACTCCAAGTCCTCCCGTGGATGTCGTAAAAAGCGACTTAGGAAAACACAAGCTAAACAAAGCTTATTAGTAAACATCAATGAGACCTCTCCAACCCGTCTGGCGAGCGTGGAGAGTTTAGGCCAAATCCTCTGACCGCTCTGACTAATATATGGCTCTGTACTACAGAGAGGGTCGTGCTTCTGCAGTGGAGACTAAAAATAAACGGACAAGTGCGAGTCGGACTCGTACATGAAGGGTTCCGTACCACCGTACAATGTTTTAAAACGCTGAAAAAAACACGTTTCCTAAATGACGACCTCCTTTAATTTTTAATTTTTAGTATTTGTTGTTATAGCGGCTATACTAATACACTCTGTAAACATTTTAGGTAACTAGTTAATGCCATTATTAAGATCTAGTTAAAACGCTGAAAAAACACGTTTTTTGTATGACGACCCCCTTTAATTTGTAACAATTTTTTATTTTTAGTATTTGTTGTTATAGCGGCTACAGTAATACATAATCGGTGATACTTTTTAATGTCTAGCTATTACGGTTCAAGAGATAGAGCCCTGTGACATACGGACAGATAGACGGACAGACAGCGGAGTCTCAGTAATAGGGTCCCGTTTGCACCCTTTGGGTACGGAACCCTAAAAAAAAGACAATACCCACCGGAATAAAATCTTCATTAATACGTACTTACGTAGGTATTAACATTTATTATCAAGTCTATCAAATAATATAACTAACTCATCGATCATACGCGTGATAGTCATCGCGTACGTCGGCAATATTTAAATTAAAATTTAATTTCAAACGATAAAGACGATCGCTATAAAATAAAAAATAAATTAGTTAAGCTTTTATTTATCGTTTGACATTATTTTCAAAAAGTAGATTTCAAAGAGTTATTTATTTATTTAAAAAAAAACTTAATTGTAAATCACCGATAGTGCACATAATAAAATAACAAAGGTAATTTTACAAATGGTGGACATATCCCAGAAGTATCCATTATTTATTGTGCCATAAATATTATTATCTTGATAATGCAGTATAAATCAGAACTAATTACTAGTGTATTGATATATTGGCTGCAATTTCCAACAAATATTGAGAGAAATGGATTTCTCCTAAGGTTTTACAAAAACCACTCTAGAAATCTTCTAAGGCATTCCAAGACTTGGTATGGCTGAGACTGGGGGGTTATTCCATAAAATAATACGATACTCGTCCGATAGTCACGTGAATGTCAAACCAAATTAGACTTTATCCTTATATATTAACGCTCAATGTTACTTGACACTGAAACGGGGATAACCAGGACGCATCATAGTGAAATAAAAATGCGAATATTACTTGCAATACTCGCATTTTTCTCTGTGATGTCAAATGGTCTACGATCGTTTAGCTAAGATCTGGCCCGCTGAGTTGCAATAAATGAACCAAATAACAATACCGGATATTTGACACATCCGTGTAATGGTCCGCTAAGGGTTTCTGGTATCTAACGCATAACCTCCTAGACATCAAGACTAACTTTTGTTCTATTACTTTTGTTTAAACGTAATAGTTAGCAAGATTTTGCATTTTTCAGTTCAAGTTTGCATATCCTTCACAGGCGCCGTCGCGTGCGCTGCCACGTGAGCGTAGAACGCCAAACATACGCGGGCAAAGCCGCGGGTAACAGCGAGTAATAAAAATGTTTAATAAATTAAGAATTCATAAGCATTCCTATTTACCATAAAATATCAGATTTTCTTTTCAGTCGAATCAATGTAAAAAATAATTTATTTTAAATCACGCAAAATAAGCTGCCGCCGCCATTTCTTTTGTCCTGACCGTCTTATAGTCCGGTTAAATTAGACCAAAAAATGGTAGTGAGGTTACAATAAGTAAGTAAAATATTACTAAGACTCCGCTGTCCAGCTGTTCGTTCGTCTGATTATCTGTCCGCCTGTCTGTCTGTCACCAGGCTGTATCTCATGAACCGTGATAGCTAGACAGTTGTAATTTTTACAAATGATGTTTTTCTGTTCCTGCGATAACAACAAATACTAAAAACAGAATAAAATCAATATTAAAGGGGGGCTCCCATACAACAAACGTATTTTTTAAGATTTGGCGTGATGTATGGGACCCCCTCTTAAATATTTATTTAATTGTAATTAAATTCTTAATTTCTAAAGTGAATATACAACTAAATATTCTGTTAATATTTTAAGCGTCTACCTGTTGCTGTTATTAATATCGAGCAAGAAAACAGCAATAAATCTCTTCCAACTTTTTGAATCTTTTTTTATTTTTTATTTATGTATATCCAAAAATAACAATAATTACAATTATATGCACCCATAAACCACAAAGGTTTGTCCGGAAGCATATTGACTACATTCAATCTTAAAATTATATCTCATTATATCTCAGAAATGGTGACTCTTAGGAAAAATATTTTTGTGACCTTTGACCCCGAGTATTTTTTTTTGCTGGAGGATTTTTTAGATTTCATTTATGATGGTGTTTTGAACAATCCTACCACCTTTGAGCTGGGTGCGAATTATTGTAACCTCAGATGTCTAAATTGACTGGACTATGACGTTTTAAAAAAATATGTCATATAACAGTTGACAACTTTTTGACTGTGGTTTTCACCGAAAAACTTCCTACGCAGTTACTTTTTAGAGCGTTAGACATGCGTGGCGTAGCTTTTACGAGGTCATAAGTTGACGCCCTGATTTCATAGATTTATAGCTAGGTACATCGACCGTAGCTGCGTCGTGCCGTAGCCACATCGTAGCCGTGTCGTAGACATTTTGTAGCAATATCGTAACAGTGTTGTAGCAAGGTTGTAGCAGTGACTTTGAAAGGAAAAGTTGTTCAGATTGAGGGACTGTGTCACCCCTTTAAGTATGTATAGACTGTAAATTTACAGTCGATAGAGGCATCTCAAGAGTTTCAACCATGTCTATTTTGCAAGTAGATACATCAATTTATTAGGTCATTCTCCAGTTTCTTTTTGTTTTTCCACTTGCTTTTTGACAATCTTCTTCTTCGTCTAAGCACATTCCCGGTTGCATCCTCAGCTGTGCTGCTTCGGAGCCCGGGGTGCGCTTTCCCGCTTTTTCTTCTCCAAATATAATATGCATGTCAATGGTCACCCAAGGATGCCAAAGACCTTGCAAAATGGAGAAGAAATACCCGGAACACTTTAGATGATTTGGCTATAGTTTTACAACTGGCCGCCTGCCTGACGTCAACCCTCTTTGGGAATGTATTTGTGCGAAAAGTTTTACAACCGGCCGCCGCGCGCCGCCCGACGTTAACCCTCCTTGGGAATGCAATTGTAGCACGAGATGTTTGTGCTTAATCCTTTAGTCGCCTCTTACGACATCCACAGGAAGAGATGGAGTGGTCCTATTCCACTTGCTATTTGACAATATTAACACCAAATTAAAAAAAAACGACGGGTTGCCCTCCGGGAGTGCCGGCAGGAGTGAAAACTTGAATATTAACGTTGTGCATTTTTGATATTTTGGAATGGTTAGGGAATAATTTTGCATGAATTGCTTTAATTATCAGTATAAAAGTACTTTCATTTATGTGGTAGAATACAATATTTATTTAATTCGCTATCGTACACAAACATGGCAATTTATATTACATTAAAAAGTTTATCTCTCAGCTAAACGAAACAGCAGGCGCAGGCATACATTTTCGCCGCGCCGTAGAAAGAGAGGGGGGTACTTCCTCTCCTACGCCGCGCCGGCTGTCTACTCTCCATCCGTCTTACGAATTTGGATCAGGCCACGTGTCCTGACGCGAGTTTAACATTTTTTACCCATTACAAACAAATTGCACAACGCCGCTAAAGAAGTTTTCATTTCAAAAAAAACTATCGACTATGATGTGAATGTCTTGTTTTGCGCTTGTTTAGTTCTCCGTCTAACAACGCGTCGCTTTTTTTAAAGTGGAAAAAGGTGACGCATTTAATTATGCAGCGAAAAAAAACTGGAGAGTTACTGTATTAATGTTTTAAAAATGGTTGTATTATATCAATCTTTCTTATGGCTCCTCCACACTTTGGGCCATTATAACGCCAATGCATTGTACATTGTTGTTTAATTCACAAAAGCTTTCGAGAGTTTTCTATCCAATGCAGCAATGGACAAAAATCTGCGCAATGATAGCCCATCGTGTAGAGTAGCTTATTATACTAAGACTTCATTGTTGATAAGCAAAAAACATAACCTATATTTTATCCAGAGCAGTAACAAAACAACACAAGTATCTTGTGGAATTTTTGTTTGTTTTCATACTGCTTTATTATTTAAATTATCTATTTAGTCTAAAACTTGAGACAAGCGGAACACAAAGAATTGTCTCTATATCTTATCAGTTATACTCGTTTGAATAACCTAAAAGAAAAACATTCTTGCAACACATAATTACTATTGTATTGTTGGATCTGATAATGAATACAAAGTTATTTATTAAATACGAGTATAAATACACACAAACATAAAAAATGAAAGTTTCGTAAAAATTGTGCAGCCAGGGCAATTTGTATGGGAATGTCGATTTGTTTTTGTTTTTTTTACTGTTATTTTTATATCAGTATACTATTATGATCTAGTATAGCCCGTTGTATATCTTCTTTGTCTAAGCGCATTTCCGGTTGCATCCTCAGCTATGCTGCTTCGGAGCCCGGGGTGCGCTTTCCCGCTTTTTCTTCTCCAAATATAATATGCATGTCAATGGTCACCCAAGGATGCCAAAGACCTTGTAAAATGGAGAAGAAATAGCCGGAACAATTGAAATGATTTGAACCCTCTTTGGAAATGTATTTGAGCGAAAACTTTTACAACCGGCCGCCGCCCTTAACCCTCCATTGGAATGCAATTGTAGCACGAGATGTTTGTGCTTAGTCCTTTAGTCGTCTCTTACGACATCCACAGTAAGAGATGGAATGGTCCTATTCTTACCCGGAACCACACGGGTATATTTTTTACACAAAATACATTATGTGTATAGTAGATTGTGCTAGGTATAAGTCAATTCTATTTTTAAAAAATCCGCTTCACTTGTAGGATTGTATGTTAATGTAATTCTTTCCCTCTGTTGATCCATAATGCGCATATAAAATATTTCCGGTCAAAGTCTAGGACAACGTCACACAAAGTGTCAAGGAGAACTCACTCGTGTTTTGAATAATAACTGGCCAAATTACTTTGCTACCTATTTACATCACTTAAGAAATGCTAAATAGCAACGATTTTTATGTCCGATTCTATGTTCCCTCGTAACTACTGAACGGCTAAACCGATTTTGATAAATTATACGTGGTTAAATTCGTCTTCGCCACTAGTGTATAGGCTATATTAAAATTATTAGATATCAAAATGGCAGATTTTTGGTGCCAAATTGCACGGCATAAAAAATCTTTTCAAACCTATCGAGTCTTAAATAATTTTATTCAAGGATTTAAAAAATATATACAATTTATATGTTTAAATGAAATTTGAAATGAGAAATGCTAAAGAACAACATTTAACATCGCTTCGCCAAGCGCATTACCGGTTGCGTCTCACCTAGGCCACCGAAGACAATACGAGTAAGTGCCTAGGCATAGACATAGGTAGTCGGGTTTTTGCTTTTTTAATAATAACTTGTTTATGTATGTTCCCCGAACTTCTCCGTTTTGGAATATTCTTTTTTGTTTGAAAGCGTATACATGCAAGTTGGTCACCAGGTGAAGATCTGATTATGGAATCCACGATAAATCGAGGTAACCAATCAAATATTCCATGCACACATACAGGCTGACTTTTTAACCACCAGCCAAAGTTTTGGAGCAAGTTCAGTCCATGATACTGAACTATTTTCCATAAAAACAATTAACGAAAAACGATAAAAAAAATTCGCCTTCCCATTCAGATTGGCGCTCAGGCCAACAGATTTTGTATGGGAGTCGGAGATTTTATACGAAAACGTACGAAAATTTGTTTAAAAAATCCTTCATGTTGTGTCTCATGAAAAACCGTTCCATTTCACGCTGAGTTTTTACTTATGTTGAAATGTTTAGAAATTCGTTGAAAAGTTAATGATTTTTTTGCGTAAAACAAAATTATTTATCGGTGACACGACGACGGTTTCCAAAATACGATGCAATACGTCGCAACGCGAGGGGTGACTTGAAAAACTACACGTTTTGGGTTTTACTGTCTCCCTCAATGAGAAATAACACTCCTGGAACTTGTTAGAGTCAAACCAGCGAACAGACTCGCTGGTTTGACTCTACGTGTGAGGCAAAGTTCCAGTTGCATGAACTTTGATTTGGTTGGATCAATATTGCCCGTTATTCAAGAGTAGCCGCTAGTCGTGGCCTTTGTCATAGAGATTATTTTTGCAACATTGAACTAAATAGCTTTTATATTATGAAAAATATTATCTTCGAAGAATTTTTGAGGGATTGTTGAAGGCATGAAACCATAACCAAATTGTTTAAATGTTTCAGACTTTTTCTCTTCCACTTTGCACGATTTTTTGTATCCTTAGTGACCTCTGACGATAGCGAATATTTTTATGTAATAATTCAATTATGTAATATTTCAATTAGGTCGTAAAAATCAATAATATTAACCCGTGAAAAAAAGTGTGTTAATTTTGGATATAGAACCCTAAAATGCCCGTAGCCTTATAAAAAGCATTGTTATGTTTTGGTGAAATAAAGATTTTAACTAACTAGACGCAAAAAACTTTTTATTAGATTCATTTATATTTGTTATAAGATTTTGTTATTAGCGGCATATAAATGTTCAACGTAATTTATTACCCTACCTACTAATAATTTTATATTCAAATAAGAACGCTGCCAAGAGGGTTTATTTAACGAATTCAGAAAATTAAATAAAAGGCACCAGTAAATCATTTATTGTTATAAATTTTAATTACTTAAACTATATGAAATTATAGAACATAAAACAGAAGTAGACGGCGAAATAATTTCAATGAAATTATAAATCTAGGTTATTTGTCCGACCTTCATTCCCAAACAAAGAAGGGGATCGACGTTGAGCTGAAACTTCAAATATATATTTAAGTTGGGTGACAATGCAATATGGTGCCTATTTATGGTGCCAATGACCTGATTTAATGACGAAACCGAAAGGTGGCCAGGGCATCTTTGTAATAAAAACATAATCCCACCAAGTTTGGGCTTAATTGATTCGTCTTAGGCATACTTGACACTTTTTAGTTTATTGTTTTAGGCTTGTTTATAAAGTAGTTTTAATTAATTACTTGTTTTGTATGTAGATATTATATACCCCATGTTGCGTAGGTAGATTCTATTTGGGCGCAGAATCCTACGAAGGATATTTTTCATCATCATTATCAGATCTTTTCTAGACTCCACTGCAGGAGCATGACCCTCTCTATACCACCAGAACCATAATTGGCCTACACTCCCATGCTGGCCAGACGGGTTGGAGTGGTTTCACTGATGTTTATAAGCTTTGTTTAGCTTGTGTTTTTCAAGTCGCCTTCTACGACAAAGACGGGCTATTCCCACTTGTAGTAGTCCTATTCTACTCTGCTGGGAACTGCAAGGACACACGGCAAGGATAATATTATACAAAAAAACTAAGAAGCACTTCAGTTTCTGTTATTTTTCATCAGTTTCATCATCATCATCATCTTAGGCACTACAGCCTCGGGTGGGCCTTCGTCTGGTGAAGCAAATCTCTCCAGCCGGTTCTGTCCTTGGCCTTTTCTCGCCAGTTTCTCACTACAAGCACTTTTAGGTCTTGTTGTACTCCATCCAGCCATCTGCGTTTTGGTCTACGGGTGGGTCTTTTTCCGAGGGTTTATTTATTTATTTAATATTTATTGCACAATAATCTAACGATTATAATACAAAAGGTAAAACTTAATGCTAAGCATTGTCTACCAGTTCACCTTAGGGACGTAGCAGAAAAGGTAGTAAATGGGGTGCAAGTTTAAATAATATATAATAAATTTAATAAAGAAAGAAGAGTGTTATATACAAATAATAAAACATATATAATTCGTATAGTTACATAAGATATATACATTATACATATATTCATATATAAATTACATTAATCGAAATACATATTTACATACTTAAAATAAACTTACATAAATATGAATACATAAGCATAAAATAAATATACTTACTTAAATTATTGCAGCAAAGCTTTTCCGCGATAGTGTCGAATTACCAGCATTTTGAAGTGATCCCGCGTCTGTGCTCTCATGATGTTATCGGGAAGGGCATTCCAAAGTCGTACAGCCGTGACGGCAAAAGAATTTGAGAGAAATCCAGTACGGTGAGAAGGAATATTAAGAGTTAGTTTGTCGGAAGAGCGCAGTACCCTGTCATGATTAGAGCATAGAAGCTGGAATTGAGACGTTAAGTAGTTAGGGGCAGAAAGATTATATAGTATACTATGAAGTTGACATAAAATGTGAAGGTCTCTGCGTTGTCGGATGGTAAGCCATTTAAGCTCAGAACGAAAAAAGGAGATGTGGTCATATTTGCGAAGGCAATATATGAACCTAATGCAATTATTTAGAAGACGATCGAGTTTGTTGAGATGTTCCTCTTTGGTGTCCAGGTAACACACATCAGCATAATCAATGATAGGAAGAATGAGAGACTGGACCAGCATTAGTTTGGTTTTGAAGGGGAGAAAGTTTTTAAGGAGGTTTAAATGATGCATTGAAGCATAGACCTTGCGACTCACCTCAGCAATTTGTGTATCCCAGTTTAATGCATTATCTATATGGAGACCCAAGTCTTTAACTGAATTAGAGAAAGGGACGATATTGCCATTATACACTACATGTGCCATCGAACTAAAATCCAATTTTGGAAGTTGTCGCGTGCTCCCTATAATAATAGCCTTGCACTTAGTTGGGTTAACAGCAACACCATAGCTTTCCGACCAGTCTCTTATGAGGTCAAGATTAGAATTTAGTAAAGCTATGGCATCGTTAATTTGATCAACATCAGTTTGTACATAAAGCTGCAAGTCATCGGCATAGAAATGATAGGAACAATTGAGAAGACTAGAAAGAGTATTGATAAAAATAGAAAATAAAATAGGAGAGAGTATGCCGCCTTGTGGGACACCAGTAGTCACTTCCATCCAATCTGAAACAGATTGCTCAGAACGAACACACTTTTGGCGCCCACGAAGATATGAAGAGAACCAATTTATCACTGAGGGTGATACATTTATATGTAGTAGGACAGCTAAAAGTATATCTGTGTCGACAGTGTTGAAGGCATTAGAATAATCGATCAACACCAGAACCGTCACCTTGGTATTTTCCATGCCAGCTCTAATGTCCTCAGTTATTTTAAGTAAGGCAGTCGTTGTACTATGACCCAGTCTAAACCCAGATTGAAAGGGATCAAAGAAATCATTTTTGTGCATGTAGTCCGAAAGTTGTTGGTGAACAGGGGCTTCTAAAATTTTTGAAAGAAAGGGGAGAATAGAAATTGGGCGAATGTCATTTAAACACTTCGGTATTGAAACTTTAGGCAGTGGACGCACAAAGGCATTACGCCAGGCTGAAGGAAAAACGTGTTGGGATAAGCTAGAGTTGACGATGTGAGTAATAACTGGTAAAGCATAGTTCAGTATATGCATAATCATAGCTCTGCTTATGTTATCAGGCCCAACCGCGTTAGAATGTATAGAGTTTATTACTTTTAGAACATATTCCTCAGTGACTGGTACAAAGTCGAAACAACTTATATCAGAAGTAGGTAAGGCAGATATAAATCAAATAGTGCTGGTTTTGACCTGAGTATTTAAAGTGGGGACAGAAGTAAAGTGTTGATTTAAATCGTTAAGACTAAAAGGAAGATTAGAAGCAACAGTCTGCGCTTTACCTATACCAACAGAATTAAGAAATTTCCAAATATTGGATGGTGAAGAGTTTTCCAAATTATTTATGAAGTATTGGCGTTTAGCGTTCCGACAAATCTGATTGCACAGATTTCTTGCAGCCTTATAAACATTCCAGTTGTCACTACAACGGTCTTTTTTTAATTTGCGAAAAGCACGATCACGCTTCCTCATTGCCATACGTACACCTTCAGTTATCCAAGGCGCAGGAGGATGTCGAACCTTAATTTTACGCACCGGTGCATGAGTGTCGTACAGTGACAGTATAATTTTATTAAAAAGAGAGACTTTTCCGTCTACTGACGTGGCACCATAGACGGCCGACCAATCAATGTTGCTTGCATCCTCCTGTAATGCTTTAACATTCATTCGTGAGAAGCTGCGAATATTTAAAAATTTGGACTTATTTTTAGGTAGCTTTAGTTTATAAGAAGCAAAGATGAGATCGTGGTGAGAGAAACCAGGAGCAGGATATTGACCATGGCTGGCTATAAGGTTATCCGATGATGTGAGTATCAAGTCTAATAAAGTGTCACCAACTTTTGTATGATGAGTAGGCCAAGGAAAGGGTTTGCCATTTAGGAGATGCTTGGGGCTCTATCATGGTTCATTCGCTCTACGTGACCGGCCCATCGAAGGCGTCCCATCTTGATAAACCTCACTATGTTTGGCGCTTGGTACATTTCGTAGAGCTCATGGTTGTACCTCACTCGCCAGGTGTCAACATCTAGTACTGCGCCAAAATCATCAGTTTCACTTCACCAAATAAAGCAAAACTACCGCTTCAAATAAATAATTTATGATTGAGGTCGTATTATTTACAGTTTACAGACCGCGAAAAGCATTTGGCCGCCCGTCACCGGAATAACAGTAACGATTACTGACGTCATACGAATGACCTTTGACCGTGTGAACGGTGAAGTATTATAGTGGATACTTCTTATTTACCTACCTGTTTTTTATTTATTTATTTAAATTTTATTTTACATAAAGTTGTAAAATTAAATTATAATAAAAAATAAATAAATGGGCAAGTGCGAGTCGGACTCGTACATGAAGGGTTCCGAACCTCCGTACAATGTTTTAAAGCGCTGAAGAAACATGTTTCTTGTATGACGACCCCCTTTAATTTTTAAGTTTATCTTATTTTTAGTATTTGTTGTTATAGCGGCTACAGTAATACATAATCGGTGAAAATTTCAAGTATCTAGCTATTGCGGTTGAAGAGATAGGAGCGCCCTGTGACAGACGGACAGACAGAGGGACAGACGGACAGACAGACGGACAGACGGACAGACGGACAGACAGCGGAGTCTCAGTAATAGGGTCCCGTTTGCACCCTTTGGGTACGGAACCCTAAAAAAGAGGAGGTGGTCGCTTATCATTTTGGAAATTGCCTTTTTTGGAAGTTGGAAAATGACCCAAAATGGCCAATTGTCTTGGATGTTTATGTGTTCAACACATCTTTTCATGGATTCTTCCTAAAAATATTCTAGTAGGAGAACTACTTTGTTGTACGAACAATTGCAACAATTTGCCGTTCGTACGGACATTCACCAAGGAGCGTAAACATTTAAACATAACGTTCGATGTGTGGGGAAGGATGCTTACAAAGCTGCTAAGTTGAAATCGATAACAGGTGTTGTTTATACCGCTGTACGTACGGTACGGGGTACCGTATTTTCAGTTACTCGATTTTACAAGTGAAGTCTGTACGGACAGAGCAGCGTGGGCGAAGCGTTTCACAGGGTTCAAGGTCCAGTTACGTCACAACCAGACTGGGTTCGGAGCCCTATAATAGGTAGTTGGGCAGAGTGGGTGTAGTAGGATTACTGCCGCTACCTAGAAAACTTGTACAGAAGTTGACAAGGCAGTATGTAAGGACTAAATACTTGACACTTAGACCCTAAGCACACGGCGTATTTTATACATACGCGAAGACGACGCGCAGGGAACGCGCGTATACGCATTTCAAACGAGATTTGATCGCAACCTTGAAGCACACGGGGCGATCTTGAAACACGCGTCTACTGCGTCAATATATGTGCAGATACCAGCGATAAAGACGCGCTGTAGACGCGCGTAGCTTCCGCGTTTTAATTAGAGTGACTCAGTTGACATTTGTCATCGATACAAACGCGCGTATAAGCGCGTATACGCGCTTCACACACGCGTTTGAATTGATACAAACGTAACAAACGGCATCTACGGCGCTGAAAACGCGCGTCGTCTGCGCGTATAAAAGACGCCGTGTGTTAAGGGCCTTAACTCACATAATACAAACTGCCGGCGGGACGGGCTGCCGGCTTTTCCTGAGCGGCTCGTGCCGCGTGTCAATTTTCTCTTATGTTTATGTGAGCCGCGCGCTGGCGGCTTTATAAGCCACCGGGCGCACAACAGCTTGCCCGGTCACTTACCACTTTGTGTAGAAGCCTTTACACTTCAAACCTGTGATTTTAACCTCTGATCCTCGTGCTAAAAACATTTTTTTTGTTCCCAGAGTAAATTGACCAATGATGAAAATGTGGCGATGACTCTTGGCAACGACATGGATTCTAAAGACACCCAGATCCATTTGCCGCTGAACGGGCGGGGCAGCCGCGGGGAGCTCGGCGAGAAAGTGTTGTTCTGCCAGATGAAATCACCACCTTTTACGGAACAGCTCAATAATGGACAGCTTACGGGGTGAGTAACTTTAAAACTCTAACTAAAAAACACTTTTTCACTTTTATTTAGTTACTTATCTCTTTCTCCTACTGTATCTTCCCTCTTTCTGCTTAATCATGTAAGTACATATTCATTTTACATCGTTGTGATATTTGTTTATGTAAGTATGTAATTTTTTTACTTTGTTTATTTTATTTTATTTAGCCATGCATGTCCGACTGCTGGGAAAAGGCCTCCCTTCTTTTCTTCCAGTATTCTCTCTCCTTGATCTTCTCAAATAATTTCAGTTCATCAGCCCATGTATGTAATAAAATCATTATTTTTATTTTATTAATGCCATGTATCTATAACATTTAAGGCCGTACCTGAATTTTCCGGGGTCCAGTGCTGCCCCCATTCAAAATAAATCATTTCAAAGAAAACGGAGACATTATTAATAATTATATTACTAATTATAAACTGTAAACAGTAGTTCATAAAATACTTTGAAGGGTTATCTAGAACTTGGTAGTAGCAAAATTTTAAATGATGTCTCCGTTTTCTTTGAAACGATTTATTTAAAATGGGGGCAGCACTGGACCCCGGAAAATTTAGGTACGGCCTTAACAAAATATACTGAAACTATTTTAAGGGTGGATTCAGTCCGTAATACTGAACAACTTTCCCTAAGGGAACATATGTCGAAATATGAAAAATAATTGTTGGCTTTCCCTACAAACTCGGATCAGCTGATCGGTCAACTTGTATGGGAGGTCAAAAATTATTTTTCATATTCCAGTATATGTTCCTTGGGGAAAGTTGTTCAGTATCATGGACTGAATCCACCCTTAAAATAGTTTCAGTATATTTTGTTAGACCCTGTATAAGTATAATTATGTATACGTACATGTATTTATTTATTTATGATGATATACCTGCCTCCGTGGTCCAGTGGTCAAGTTTGCCTTGTGATCCGAAGCTCATGGGTTCTCAAACCCTACCGGGAAATTACTTATCCTATTTTTTTTGACGGTCGCCATTCGTGCATCGTTGATTAAAAGCCGGCTTTATTCATATGTTTTATATACTCGTAAGTACGTAACTAGCTCGTCTGTCGTTTGGCTTCGGTTTCAATAGCTAGCGGGCACCTCAGATACCTACTTGTACTCATTTTCACATTGTCTTCGGTTGGAAAAAATGCGGTCTTTACTTTTTAGAGTTCCGAAGTCCCTAGACGGAACTCTAGTTTCGGTATGTCCGTCTGTCTAAGCGGCGGACCCGCTTAGCTCAGCGATTGTTAGCACTAGAATAGTGTAATTTTGCGTGGGTACATAATATATATATTGCTTAAGTAAAATAAAAAAAAGGGTAGTTCCCCTATACGTGGGGTTGAAATTTTTTTTTCGCGTGTGTACCGTAGTCTCATTAGATAAGTATTTAGGTCTTTTAAAACCACTATGGATTTGCAAAGACAACTTTTCGATTAGGTAAGTGACTCGTTTCCGAAATAAACTAATTCTTGTTCGAGTATAGCGTTCCAACCCCCGCGTCTAAAAGCTAAACTGTTAGCTTGAAAAATCTTTAAAAAGTCGTGATGGTTGTATATGATGTACTGAACTTAAGAAAAACTATGCCGGCTAAATTAGCTTTCTTAGTTATGTAAAACTAGAGTTACAGCCGCCTAACAGATACCTTAAATGTACCTACTTATTTATAAAAAAATTCTTACAAAATACATACCTAATTCTTAGAAAACAATTACCTAAATATATTTAACTAACTTGTTTAAAATAAATAGTAAACATGTAATATTAAGTTTCCATATTGTATTGTAACGTGTAGTATAAATTCGGAACACTACTTTGAGCTACTGCCCTACGCATGCGGCCCGTTTATTTTTACATTTTAGATACGAGTAAGCCTCTAAAACAGTTTTCCAAAGCAGGCTGCGATTTTATTTGAGTTTAAATATTCTATTGCTACATATATTTCGTTTCAACGCCGAAACCTGGCGTTGCTCCAAAATTTCTTACACGCCGGCGTGTCTATAATATAGTAAACTGTACTGTATGTATGTACAGTTGGCCACACATCGCGACGAGCCACGATATAGATCGAGAGCTGGCACCAATTTTTGAGTAAGTATTTGAGGCAAGCTGAAAACTTGTCACATACCTCTCCTATTATACCCCAACACGGAACTGCAGACCTGGCTGGTGAGTAGCGGGGCTAAAGGAACCCCTAAATTATATATATTATAATTAAAAAATTATGGTTGCTTTAGCCCCGTATGGGAGAGGTATGTGACAAGTTTTCAGCTTACCTTAAATACCTACCCAAAAATTAGTGCCAGCTCTCGGACCATTAGCGTTGAGAAGAGCGACCTCTGTAGGGTTACTCCAAAAGCTGCTCGCAAGACGTACGTAACTGCGTATCCGCGTTTCAATGTCAACTAACACTGAGCGATAATACATGATGATAAAGTCTAATTTGGTTTAAAATAGAAATAGAACGTCCCTATCGGACGACTTCTCGTATCGACGGACGACAAGACGAACTCCGTGGCGTAATGGTTAACACGCTAGACCGCTAATCCGGAGGTTCTGGGTTCGATCCCTAGCCAGGGCAAGTTGGAAAATGGCCTTTTTCAAATTGTCCTGGGTCTTGGGTGTTTATCTATACAACGTGGAAGAGACATACCTGTAATAAATCAAACCACGGTTTATACTAGACCATTATTGTATAATAAAATTAAAATAACAGCCAAAAACCAAAAATAATTTTTTGCATTTCCATACAAAAGTGTGCGGCCGCCCGGGCGATTTGTATGGGAGTGTCGATTTTTTTTTTTGTTTTTTGACTATTGTTTTAATTTCATTATACTTTAATCATCTAGTATAGCCCGTGGTTCGATTTATTACGGGTATGTCCCTTCCACTTTGTATATGTATTTATCATAAAATATAGTATCGTTGAGTTAGTATCCCATAGCACAAGTTTGAAACTTACTTTGGGGCTAGCTTAATCAGTGTGATTTATCCCTATATATTTATTTATTTTATTAATTGTTTTATTTTATGGAGTAACCCCCCTGCTCAATAGCCAAGGTGTTATTTTGCTGTACAGGCTATACTCGGTGCTATCAGGTACAACGAAAAAAGATTGATTGCCAAATATTGTTTAGGGCTAATAGAATTTCTATTTAAGTATTAACACCATTTTTGTTTAATTCAGTACATAATTAATAATTTTGTCAGCTTTCTTGACTTTTCGATGTGTCAATAACGAAAACTTATTTGTTGTATAATAATATACCGCTTCACTTCGAATTCAACTTCAGAACCCCCAGCTGCGCTGTTGATTCTACTGTAGAATCCATCATTTCGCTCTGAATTCAAAGTAGCGCCCTCGCGATAAAATATTACTTTACCGCCTTGTAGCACAATCTACTTTGAATGGCACGATTTACATTGATTAGGTTAGGTAATTCGAATAAAGCCAATAACCTATGACGTCAACAAGGCAAGATTGCAAAGATTAAGATAAAAAGATTGTCTTCATATCAGTACCTACTTAAAACTACAATCTCGATAAAAATTATACCTATCTAATTGGTGACAATGATTAGGAATGTTCGGTGTGTACCCAAGTTGGGCATTAATCAATTAAAATTTCAATTGACTAATTAACGGATTGAAAAATTAATTTATTTAATTGCTCGTTACAATTGATGTATTTGAATTAATCTGTATTAGTTGTACCTTGCAACTAAATTACCTGCAATTAAATGAATCGCGATATTAGCGATGAAACTTTATAACTGTTTTTTAAAACTTATTGTTAATTTATCGTGATAAATTAATAATTAATTAATTATTAGATGCGAGTTCTCACAATTACAACTAATCAATTGTTAATTGCGAGTTTTCGCAGTTACAACTAATTAATTGTTAGTTGCGACTTTTCACAAATTACAAATTGATAATTTTTAATTGTTCAAACAGTTTAATTTTGCCCAACACTGGTGTGTACCTACCTAATTACTTACTACTTTTGTAAGCACCTAAAAATAAAACCAGTTTAAAAACCTTCTTGAACGCAAATACGCTTAAAAAGATTTTTAAACTGGCTTGATATTTCTCTAAGACATCATTTTGCACTTTCAATGCAAATGTGAAATATCTGAATTAGTTTAATTATTAATTACTCCAAAAGCGGCACGCAAGACGTACGTAACTGCGTATCCGCGTTTCAGAGTCAAGCATCATTGAGCGTAAGTACATGATGATAAAGTCTAATTTGGTTTAACATAGAAATAGGACGTCACTATCGGACGACTATCGTTTTATTTTATGGAGTAACCCCTTGTATGGGTCTTACTTTCATTTTTTTAAATCGGATGAGCGGTTCAGAAGCTACGGTAGAACACACATAAACTATATACCGTTCATTTTGACTTTGCCATAGTAGGGAAAAAAATTACACCAGTTTTGGGTATTTTTTTTAAACTGCCTGTCACACACGTGAAAGAAAAAAATGCAATGTTTTGACAAACTTTTTTTTAACTTGCAATGTATATACATATGTGTGTTTGTTTGGGTCAAACCTTGCAACAGCATTTTGAAAGTTATTCTTAACCGATCATATATAAATCGGATGACAATACAGACCCGAATAAGGGTCCGACAAAAAAGTCTGATTTACATGTACTCGAATCAATTTTGTTCGAGATTTTTTTTTTTGCGAACCTTGCGAATGTTATTATGGAGTCTCCCGGAGGTAGCCGTAAGATCTCAATAATGGAACGACTATAATCTATTGTGTTTAGGCTTGTATGATTGTCTTAACAAATTATTTCTTATCATAAAATATTGCATAAAAATATTAAAATAAAAACATATTAATTAATAAAACTGTTTGTATTTTTCAGAGGCTCACAAATGAATCTGTGCAATGGTGGAGCAGGCGCGGTTGCTATCACCGGTTTGACTCCAAAGATTCCAAATGGCTACGGCGACCAGAAAAAGCCCATGGCATCCCTCACACACCTTCCGAAGCGGCCTCCAGTCGACATAGAGTTCTTGGACCTCTCGTACTCAGTCAGTGAGGGCAGGAAGAGGGGCTATAAAGCTCTGCTCAAATGTATCAATGGAACTTTTCGCTCAAGTGAACTGACAGCCATCATGGGTCCTTCTGGAGCTGGAAAGAGTACTCTGATGAACATATTAGCGGGATATAAGTAAGTATTGGTAGTTAAATTGCACCTACACAAACGCTGCTAAAATTTGTTACAAATTATTTCATTTAACGGATTTCTTGACGCAGTGGTTAACACACTAGTCCACCACTCCGAAGTTTATGGGTTCGATCCCCAGTCAGCAAGTTCGATTTTTTTTTGATTATTTCAAAGTGTCCTGGATCTTGGGTGTTTATCTAGGTATATATAATGTATTTATCATAAAACATAGTAGAGTGAGTATCCCATAAAATAAGTTTAAACTTACTTTGGGGCTAGCTCTCAGTCTGTGTAATTTACCTTATACATTTATTTCATTTGTATTTTTTTAAACCAAAGTGGTATTTGGATTTTCATCTCTGTTTTCGAGATTGTATATCATATAATTACTATAATTAATGAAAATAATTGAAATAATAATAATTTTAATTTAAGCTCTTGAATCAAACTTCACATTTTCCCGGATTTATTCTTTATTTTTCACTTACATGCACTTACTTATAAGTAAGATTTATCGTTTATGACCTCCAGAAATTATTATAGCAGTCCAAAATTATCTGTTCAGTGGTGCGTCTTTATCGAAAGGCAAGCTCAACATTGTGCAAGAAACAGGTGCATCATAACCTTACAACATGAACTGAAATAGATATCTATTTTTATTATGATGGATAGATAACAACGGACCATTGAGTTAGTCATGAACTGTAGTTCTATTGATCTGATTTGCGGTTCTTATTTAGTAAAGATTGTGTACCTGACAGAAAAGCAAGTGTACCTATATTCAGATCAAAACTGTTTATTTATCTTGTACCTAAATAAAAAATAGGTCAGACAATCAGAATTTGAACTTTTGCCAGCTACACTAAAAATAACAAATATGCAATAAAAGAATGATGGCAATTAAATGTTTCACGTTTAAACATTTCAGAACGTCAAACGTCAGTGGCTCAATACTCATAAACGGAAAGGAGAGGAATTTACGGAGATTTAGAAAGCTTTCATGCTACATCATGCAAGACGACTGTCTTCTACCACACCTCACAGTCAAAGAAGCCATGAATGTCTCAGCCAATCTGAAACTGGGAAAAGATATGACAGTAGCCGCCAAAAAGATTGTAATCAAAGAAATATTAGAAATGTTAGGACTTTCGGATGCTAGCGATACTCGGACGATAAACCTTTCTGGTGGCCAGAAAAAACGTCTGTCAATAGCTTTAGAGTTAGTTAACAACCCACCTGTGATGTTTTTCGACGAGCCGACTTCAGGATTGGACAGTTCGTCGTGCTTTCAGTGTATATCGTTGCTGAAATCACTAGCGAGAGGCGGAAGGACAATAATATGCACTATTCATCAACCGTCCGCAAGACTCTTCGAGATGTTCGACTTTCTATACACTCTAGCAGAAGGACAATGTATATACCAGGGAACAGTGACTGGGTTAGTGCCGTTCCTATCGTCAATGGGTCTTAACTGTCCGAGTTATCACAACCCTGCGGATTACGGTGAGTAAATCAAAATAAGAGATCTGCAATCAGTACCTAGAGCTAGATTTTCATAGGCGAAACGAGATTAGATTTTCAAGTTAAATTGAGAAAAAAATTATATATTTCAAATAAGGATGCCACGTAGCTTGGGTGGCAGTGTCGCTAAAAATATCTTAATGTAATCTGAGGTAATAGCAACATTTTATGGTTGAGTTCAGCGATGGCTGATCCACGCGTCAACTCGTGAACGGGTGCCGGTAGGGACTGGTCAGCTTGGCTCCGTTTTTCCGTTTTTCTTAAGGCCGTACCTAAATTTTTCGGGGTTAGTTCTGCCCCCATTGGAAATAAATTATTTAAAAGGAAACGGAGATATAATTTTGTTCTAGTTTGCCTAAAGTGGCCGTTTTTCGCAAATGTGCGAAGAAAAGCTTCACGTTCTCACTTAAAACTGTAAACAGGTAGTTCATGAAATAGTTTGAAGGGTTATCTAGGGTTTACTAGGACAATTTTTTTAATGATATCTCCGTTTCCTTTTAAATAATTTATTTCAAATTGGGGCAGCACTGGACTTCATGTATCACCTTAAGCTATTTTATAGGATTCCTTACCCAAAGGGTGCCAACGGGACCCTGTTACTGCGACTTTGCTGTATATCCGTCTGTCACAGGGCTCTATCTCTTGAACCGCAATAACGAGATACTTAAAGTTTTACCAATTAATTATGTATTACTGTGGCCGCTATTACAACAAATACTAACAAAAACTAAAAATAAGATAAAGATAAAAATTAAAGGTGGCTTTCATAGAAGAAGGGTGTCTTTTCAGCGTTTTAAAACATTATACGGAGCTACGGAACCCTTCATTTACGAGTCCGACTTGACCGATTTTATTACTTTATTTAAGTACTTCATAATCTAGAACTTTATAGTTAAGAATTCAAACTTATTAACTTAGGCACAGATATAAGTAGGTACATAGGTACCTACTATGCGTACCATCGCAATGACATTAATGAGTAGGTAAGTCTACCTATTTTCTACTGAAGACACGTAGGTATAATTACAGCATACGCAAATTGGGTGTAGTTAGGCACGGTGACTAATTTTATGTATTCAATTATTGCTATATCTGGTCAAAGTTCACACGTTATCTCAATTATTATATGTTGTTATGATAACATGAATGATACATTGCGTAAAACTCGCTATAGGTACTTACTTTGACATAGTTATTCCGTTATTTATAAATATACATACGTAACCGGAAGGAAGCGGAAAATCTACGCATCAATTTTTTATCGACTATCGAGTTTGACCCCCGATGACGTTTGTGCTGCCAGTGCTGCCCCCATTTGAAATAAATTATTTAAAAGGAAACGGAGCGGAGATATCATTTAAAATTTTGTCTCTAGTAAGCCTAGATAACCCTTCAAACTATTTTATGAACTACTGTTTACAGTTTAAGGGGATACATGAATTTTCCGGGTTCCAGTGCTGCCCCCATCTATACTAATATTATAAAGCGGAAGAGTTTGTTTGTTTGTTTAAACGCGCTAATCTCAGGAACTAATGGTCTTTGGATTTGAAAAATTCTTTTTTTGTTGGGTAGTCCATTTATAGAGGAAGGCTTTAGGCTATATATAACATTACGTTCCGACAACCACGCGAACGAAGTCGCGGGCACAGCTAGTTTGAAATAAACTGCTAAACTTAGGTTAAGTTATACCTAAGTTTAGCCGGCTAATCTTAAATTTATGTTCAAACTTTATAAAACGTGTAACAATAAGAATATCAACCCGAAAGGGAGTAAACGTACAAACACCGCTGAAATCGAAAAAAAATCTGCAGCTCCATACAAAATTAAATACCTACCACGCCAAAATGTATGGAGCTGCAGTTTTTTTTTTCGCGATTTCAGGAGGGTCCTATAGTCAAAGTTGTTCACATTGGTTAGTACGTTAACTCCCTTTCGGGTTAATACCCCCTTTTTGTTACACGTTGTATAGCAGCTAATTCTAGGTTTATGTTTACACCCATCCTTTAGCCGTAACAATACATTCATTGGGAAAAGTTGTTCAAATTGATGGACTAAATCACCCCTTAAGGCCGTACCTGATTTTTCAGTAGTTAATAAAATAGTTTGAAGGGTTATCGGGCTTGGTAGTAACAAAATTTTAAATAATGTCTCCGTTTCCTTTAAAATGATTTATTTTAAATGGGGGCAGCACTGGATCCCGGAAAATTCAGGTACGGCCTTAATATTTGTTCTTGAGTTAAACGCTTCTTGTATAAGTACTTCTTACAAACATTTTCGTTCTAGAAATCTTATTTTCATTCCAGTAATGGAAGTAGTGACGGGAGAATATGGAGACTGGGTGCACAAGCTAGTGATGGCAGTGAACAAGGGGAACTGCGGGCGAGGGCAGTCGTCATCGTCATCCTCTACCTCCTCCGTCCCACAGAACCTGAACTACAACAACCAGACCAAGAAGAAAAACACTGAGAAAGCGGACGCTTTGGATGTTGTTATAGGTAAGCTTTATTGTTTCTGTGTTGATCCAGATCAACTCAGATAGAGACGATGCTGAATATTTCATTTATCCTGCATGGATAGAGGATTATTAGCCGTGTAGTTTCCGGCAGAGTAGAATAGGACCACTCCAAGTCTTCCCGTGGATGTCGTAGAAGGCGACTTAGGGAATACAAACTAAACAAAGCTTATGAACATCTATGAGACCTCTCCAACTCGTCTGGCCAGCGTGGAGAGTGTAGGCCAAACCCTATGGCTGCTCTGGCAAAGTGTGGCTCTGGTAGTAAGGAGAGGGTCGTACGCCTGTAGTGGGGACTTCAAAAGACCTGATGATGATAGGTAAGCTTTCTTGTTTCTGTGTTGATCCAAACCAACTCGGTGTTGATTATGCAGGATGAGATGATGGAGAAATGAGGTGGAAATCATTGCTCCATCATCTCATCCTGTCCGATTTTCGAAATTTCATTTCAGAATTCATGACATATTTCTTATCCATCATCTGTATATCCTCCTGATCACACAAACAGGAGAGAAAATCAAGGGCCTTCGTGTTTCTTTTTTAAATACAAAAATGAATTATGTTCGTTTTACGCACATAAATGTGCTGCGAAAACTTCTGATTCGACCAATGTTTTTCATAAATCCTCGATACTTAAACGACACATGTTTGTTTTCAGATAAGCCCACTTGCACTGTGATAGACATGTCGGAGCCGCCGCTCAATCCAGACAAGCAGAACGCCCTGCCAAATGCCACGAACCTAGCGCCAGTCACCTGTACCACTTCATTACTGGATTCCAGTGAAAGCTTCACAAAGAAACCCATAAAGGCAGGGTTCCCTACGTCGGGCTGGAAGCAATTCTGGATCCTCTTGAAACGGACGTTCAGAAGTATTCTTCGAGACCAGACGTTGACGCATTTGAGGCTATGCTCGCATACCATTGTGGGGCTGCTCATAGGGTTCCTGTACTATGACATCGGATCCGATGCCGCTAAGGTCATGAGCAATGCCGGCTGTATTTTTTTCACTGTGATGTTCACTATGTTCACGGCTATGATGCCTACTATTCTTACATGTGAGTAAATACTGCACATTATATCACATGTAACAAATTAAACTATTTTAAGCGTAGAATCAGTCCATGATATTGAAGTACTTTCCCCAAGGAGAACATATTATATATTAAATAAAATATTAGGTCTTTACATATGAAATTGCCGTTCAGTATCAAAAAAGTGAAACAAGTTTTTTTTAAATTAAATTATTATTTAATCAATCGAAGTATGCGCCGTTTTTATCGATACACTTCCGCCATTTTATATGCAGATCATTGATACCTTTGGAAAAAAAATCCTGGGAGCGAGAGTCTATGAACTGTTTGAAGGCGGTTTTGACTGCCTCATCAGATTTGAAATTTTTTCCTTGTAAAAGGTTATCCAAATTTTGAAAAAAGTGGTAATCGGTTGGGGCTAGATCTGGAGAGTATGGTGGGTGACGCAGAGGTTCCAGTCGCAGCTCCTCTAACTTTGCGATCGTTTGATGTGCAGTGTGTGGCCTAGCGTTATCCTGAAGGAGCAGTGGGCTAGAGCAATTCATCAGTCTCGGTTGTTTAATGGCGACCTTTTCCATCATTGTTTGCAATTGTTGGCAATACAAGTCTGCAGTAATCGTCTGGCCTGATCTCAAGAAGCTGTAGTGGATAACACCAGCACTGGTCCACCAAACACTAACCAGAATCTTCTTTTTGGTCAGTTTTCGCTTAGGGCAAGGTTTTGCCGGTTCTCCAGGGTCAAGCCATTGTGATGATCGCTTCCGATTGTCGTACAGGATCCATTTCTCATCACAAGTCACGATACGGTTCAAAATCCCCTCATTATTGTGGCGATTAAGCAAAGAAACGCAGCAAGCAACGCGTGTTTGTTGGTTTGCTTCAGTCAATTCGTGCGGTACCCACTTTTCGAGTTTTTTTATTTTTCCGATTTGGCGCAAGTGGATAAGTATCGTTTTGTCACTTACGCCGAAGGCTGCTGCTAATTCAGAAGTGGTTTGAGATGGATCCGCTTCCACTATCGCCTTCAATTCTTCGTTATTCACTTGAGTATCAGGTCGTCCACGAGGCTCATTGTGTAAATCGAAATTTCCAGAACGGAAACGTTGAAACCAAAAACGCACCGTTCGTTCGTTAGCGGTGCCTGGTCCATACACGTCGTTAATTCTTCGAGTCGTTTCTGCAGCACTGGTGCCACGGTGAAACTCGTATTCGTAAATACCGCGAATTTTCAATTTGTCCATAGTTGTTGTTATAGCAATGTTGAAACTCAAACAAATGATGTTAAAACAAATGAAATACGAATTTTAAAACAATATTTTTCTGGCTTTATTTCGAAATAAATTTGAATTTGGAATTCCTAATGAAACGCAAGATATTTGATTTTAAAGTTGTCAGTATTGAACATCGGCAATTTCATATGTAAGGACCATATGAAAAAAAAACTTTTAGCTTCCCATTCGGATCCCATTCGCTTTCAACTCGGATCAGCTGATCAATCAACTTGCATGAGGCCAAAAATTATTTTTTATTTTTCGATAATGGTGAAAGTGGTTCAGCTGGACTATAAGTTCAGTATATTTTGGTAGACCCGGGTAGGATTCTACATTTATGAAAATCCTTACAAAAATCATTTACCTATCAATCAATTTGTTCAAACGTTTTCTTTTTTTTCAGTCCCTACTGAGATGAGCGTGTTTGTGAGAGAGCATTTGAATTATTGGTATTCATTAAAATCGTTCTACTTTGCGAAGACTATGGCAGATCTACCATTCCAGGTAATAAAAAAACCTTTTGATGAACTTCAAGCTAAAGCGCGTTGGTCAAGATAAAACGAAATGGAGAAGCACTGTAGCAGCCTTCTGCCCCACCCAGGGGACATAGGCAAATAAATTAATTATTAATTCTTAAGTCTAGTCGTAGTAAACACAAAAGTATTGATTATTCTGTGATAATGATATAACTATGTCTCTATCTCCCAAAGAGAGTTGACGTCAGGCGTGCGGCTCCGGTCGTAAAACTATAGCCAAATCGTTTTAACTATTCCGGCTATTATCCACTTCGCACCGTCGTTGTCATCCTTGGGTGACCATTATCATGCATATTTGGATAAGAAAAAGCGGGAAGCGCACCCCGGGCTCCGAAGCAGCACGGCTGAGGATGCGACCAGGAAAGCGCTAGCATGAATAAGAGAAGAAGAATGTTTGTATCATCTTTTGGAATCACGGGTATTTTCTCCCCGGTTTTTTAAGACTTTTGAGAGGCTTGCGTGGGTATACAGATCCGACACGTAGAGGCTTTGGAGAAGTTGATGTAATGTGACACTCCCGCCAAAACTCATTCTTGGATATACCAATGAAAGATGTAATCACGGTGTAATTATGTATCATTATTATCACCGCTGAACTGACCAACATCTTAACGCACATAACCGCGCACTCGTCTGATCGTCTAAAGTCAACTGAAGTAAGTCAGAATGGCTGTAAACGAAAATAAAAAATATATTTTTTTTCAGATTGTATTCAGCGGCGTGTATGTCATAATAGTATACTTTATGACCGGACAACCGATGCAGACCGACCGACTGTTGATGTTTGTTACCATCAACATACTGACAGCACTCGTGGCACAGTCATTAGGCCTACTTATAGGAGCCGCTATGAAGATAGAGACGGGGGTCTACCTCGGACCAGTAACCACCATTCCAGTAGTACTGTTCTCTGGCTTCTTCGTCAATTTCAACGCCATTCCTAGTTACTTACAATGGATCACGTACTTGAGTTACGTAAGATACGGCTTCGAAGGTGCCATGCTCGCCGTCTATGGTTTCGACAGAGAAAAACTTAAGTGCTCCATTCCTTACTGCCATTTTAGGACACCGGAGAAGTTTTTGAAGGAAATGACTATGGACAACGCCAACTTCTGGATCGACGTAGGCGCCCTATGCGCGTTATTTGTCTTTATTAGAGTAATCTCATACTTAGTACTAAGGTTTAAGTTAAAGATGATGCAGTAGATGTGTAGAGCACAAATGCAGAGATGCTTGTATGTCGGCGACATGTTGGCAATGAATTTTTCCAATAAGACATATTACGCAAAACTCTGCGCAGATGGTGGCACTAGCATAAACAAACAGTAAACAATCTGCTGTCATTCTACATGTCATATTTTTTCGCAACAAATAATTATTATAAAAGTATGCCATTTAATTTTAATAGGTCTATTGTTATTCACTCATTCTAAACCTGTGATGTGGCTTTTAAATACCTAATACCTATATAATTTTACAAATTTATTGTGAGTTTGATGTATTTGTCATTGTCAAACATTCGATTACGGTCTACGCTAATGCTGCACTCTGGCGGCAGAACATTGCAGTAATATCTCTTATTAAAATGGATTCTGATAGTGAAAATAGGTAATCAGATCGGGAATGTAAGAAGGACAATATTAAGATAGGACAGTCGGCCTGATTTTGTATTTTATTATGGTTTAGGTGTTGATAATCGTAGGATTAGTTCTTACATTGCTGATCCGGTTATAAGTTAGTTTTCGAAATGTTTAGCTTTTTAGGATGCAGGAATTAAATGTTTATACGTAATATTAGGAATAGGTAAGGTTTTATAGGAGATCGGGCCCATGACTTAATGTTAAGTTCCTTATTAATAAAATGATATTATTAGGTTAATTCGAATGTATCATTTATTTATGAGTCACATAGGCAGTTCTACTTAATACATTACCTTATAGAATTTAAATAGATACTTAAAGTACCTTTCATTATTGATATTATTAGGGTCATTTGTATTAATGTCTTACGTAGGCTGTTCTACTCACTACTTGGACATTACGTTATAGGATTTAAATAGATTCTTAAAGTACCTTTCATTATGCTAAAGATTTGGTAAATCTCTATTTATCCTAATTACCAGTATTTATTATAAATAAACGACTGTGATTTTTATATAACATTTTGTTTTATTAAGCCTTCCTTATACCTATGTAGGTTTTTTGATAAGAGGTTATAAATCAATATAAACTAGTCAAGTGCGAGTTTAACTCGCGTGAAGAGGGTTTCGTACTTTACGTACGTTTTTTTTAATCAAAATTTTAGGCCCTGTAGTTTTGGAGATAGGGAGGGCTGGTTAAATTTTGCCTATTTTCTTAAATAATTTCACAAATACTCATCGTAAAATTAAAAAATATATATATTTGAGATTCATACAACAAGGCATTCAAACATTTGATGTCACACGACATAGTTTGGTTTTTTTATTTTTATATTTACCCACTATAAGTGACGTCCGACCAAGCACGACTGACGGCACCCGTTCACGAGTTGACGCGTGGTCGTGGACTGATCTGCCATTCTAATTTAAAAGGGGTTCAGTTTCCAATAAAGCTTAATTTTGCTATTACAGTCAACAAAGCCCCTTACGCTTTGTTGATTGTAATAGCATTACTTAAGGCGACGTGGGTTAACAATTTGCAATACTGTGCGTGTTTTTGAAAAATCACTGTTATTAAACTACTACAGTTCATTCCTCAAAAAATTTACATAAAAATCTTAAGGATTTTCTACAGACACCCACAATAGCCAAAACACGATTGAGCATTTTTGGCTCGATAGAAAAAAATCACAAACATACCTCTAAATTTGCCTAAATTTGCCTTTATAATACGTATTACTATTTTATACAATCACCTTTTTATATAAAAATTATACCAAAAAATACGTATTATAAAGGCAAATTTAGAGGTATGTTTGTGATTTTTTTCTATCGAGCCAAAAATGCTCAATCGTATTTTGGCTATTATGGGTGTCTGTAGAAAATCGTTAAGATTTTTATGTAAATTTTTTGAGGAATAAACTGTAGTAGTTTAATAACAGTGATTTTTCAAAAACACGCACAGTATTGCAAATTGTGAACCCACGTCACCTTAAACCAACATTGCAGTTTGCTGGAGTGCATCTGGAAAAGCAATGCTTTTCCCATGGCCAGCTATACATATGTAGCATGTTCGTAAGTGCCCAGTGCTCAGAATTTGTTTGTTTTGGCACCAAATGGGAGAACGTAAACAACAGTGTCCTAAAATAAATCTCTGTGTCCATGATTCAGAAAAATTGCTTTTTCAGAAAACTCTCATAATTATACGCGAGCGAAGCCGCGATTAAAAGCTAGTTCAAATTAAAGATAAAATTTTCTCACATATTCTAAAAATTTGATAATATGGTTAATCCTGTACCTTACTTATTCATACGGACATACTAATTTATCTGTGACGAAACAGACCGAGTCCCTCAACACAGGGAATCCTAGTATGGGACCAGTGATATATTCATAATTAGGGTTCCGTACAAAAAATGAAAAAACGGAACCCTTATAGGATCACTCGTGCTCGTCTGTCCGTCCGTCTGTCACAGCCAATTTGCTCCGAATCTACTGGACCGAATCAGGTGAAATTTGGTAGGATGGTGTAATCCTATGACCCATACACATTTGTGCAAAGTAAATAAATATTTTTTTAAAATAAGGGTCATTTTCGGGGAATAAATTAGGAAATTGAAAAAAAAAGTTTTGCAAACCTTTCTGTGTCATATATCAAATGAAAGGGCTCGTTATGAGGATCTCAAATATATTTTTTATTATTGTAAAATGAATAGTTTTGATTTTATTCATGAAAGAAGACGAAAATTGACCATTCGCCCCCCTGATCTCCGAAACTACTAAGCCTAAAATTTTGAAAAAAATACGAAATATAGTTGCATTGCTTGTAGATTACAGGAAAACCTATAAGAATTCAATCAATTGTACGGAACCCTCTCCACGCGAGTTTAACTCGTACTTGGCCGGTTTTATTTTATCTTGTAATCTTTAATTATATTATAAGGGTTCTTAGTTTGGACTTCGGAACCCTAAAAATGCTGCAAATCCTATAAATAATAGGCGCATGGATTTCTTGGCCACAGATTAAATGCAACGCAAATAATTTGCTTATTGTTATCAAGAAACCAAAACCCGATAACGTTTGTCGTGATTATTGTAATAGTATCCATGCAACAAACATTGTATGGAGTACAAGTAAGCGGCTTAACTCATTGATATGCGATAAATCACCTACCGAACGCGTATCGGTCAGTAATCAATTCAATGATTTCGTGTCACGTAGACGCATAAAGTAGCTCGTAGGCGTTCTTATTCGCAATGCGCAGATGTCTTGTTTTTAATAATTGTTTTACTAAACAGGTGTCAGTGGAATGAAGAACTTGTGAATATTTACGTAAGTATGTTTAATTATTCCTAAGTCAAGTTTTTTACCCAACTAGGTACCTACGGCGAAGCCGAGAGAGGTTTAAGTATGTGTATCGCCGCTGTGTATGTATATCTGTTCCCTCCTATCTTTTAAGATATCCATGATACCTACTTTGACTGCCTCCGTGGTCCAGTGGTCAAGGCGTCTGCCTTGTGATCCGGAGGTCATGTTTTCAAATCCCACTGGGAAGCATACTTTGTGAAAAGTTGTTTCCAGTCTGGTTAGGATATTGCAGGCTTGAATCACCTGATTATCCGAAAATAAAGATGATTCCGTGCTTCGGAAGGCACGTAAAGCTGTTGGTCCCGAACGCCATTTAGCATTTGTACCTATCCTAGGATTGATTCTGGTCTACCCTTTGGGTTGCGGGGGTCAGATTGCAGTCGCTCTGTGTAAAAACCAGTTATCTCGTCAAATCACCTAGGTTAGGTAGCGGACCCCGAGCTCTGAAGCGTGACCGCTGACGATGCAACCGGGAATACGCTCGGATGATGATGACTACGGCGAAGCCAAAAGGAGGTTTAAGTATATGTATGTTCATCTGTTCCCTCCTATCTTTAAAAATATCCATGATACTTTGACAAATAAGGTATCGTCGGAATCGTTTTGGATGTCCGCTGGTTATAGGCGGTTCTTTGAAATCTAATGCCGTTTGATCAAACATGATTTGCTCGAAAACCTTAGTCAATTGATGTGACCACTAAAGTTTGGCACATCAATGTATCAAAATCTCTAACGATTACAATTAGTGATGTGCCGTTCCCGTTCCCCAGATTTCCGGGAACATTCCCGGGAATGGTCCCAAAAAATGAAAATGTCAGGGAAAGTTGTAATTTTATTCATCAGGCATATTTTTTATCACTGTAAATATATTTTACTAACGTAAATGCATCACTCTATATGGTTATAATACAAATACACATATCCAATATTCCGTAACATTCACTAGAAATACGGAAACGTTCCCCGGGAATTTAGGCACGTTCCCGGAAACGGCACATCACTAATAAAAATAGGTAAACGCGTTTTCTGGAAATATCATAAGATCAAATCGTTTTAAAATCTAACCATCATATTCATCAAAATTAACAAAGGTTTGCTAATTTTTTTTAGTTAAAAATAAGTATGTTTTGTCCCTATCACTTACAAAATTTGACATTGCCAGAACAAGACCAAACATATTTTAACTAAAATAGGTTTAGCAATGTACGTATTTTTTTATAAATAAGGGGGTAAGTATATTATTTTAATTATAATATTTTTTATGCAAAACTTATTGCACATGTGATTGCAATAATAACGCGTAAAATATAAACTTAACGTCAACTTATAACACTCTTTCTTTTTGTCGTTAGTTAAATAGGTTGGATACCCATACCAAATTATTTTTTCTCGTACGTCATATTAATATCGCAAGACGCAGCGCTCTTTTTTAAGAGAAGTTGATTTTCGATCGATTGTTTTGCTTGGATTTTTATCAAATACTTTAGTATAAAATAATAGTACTTAGTGAATAAAACGATTTGATCTGACGATATTTCGAGAATTCGCATTTACCTCTTTTAACCGTTAGAGATTTTGATGCATTGATGTAGCAAACTATGGAGCGCACTGATTGTAGGTCTAATAGACAGTTGAGTAAAAGTTTTCGAGCAAATCATGTTTGATCAAACGGCATTAGATTTCAAATAGGGGAACCCATTTTGGCACGGGAAGTAGGTATTTAATTTTGTATGGAGCTGCAGATTTTTTTGTTATACGTTGTATAGGTATCTTGTGTAGGTACCTATTTGTAAGCAGCATACGTTTTTTTCCAGTTAAACAGCTAACCAACTTTAAATATGCCTCTTCGAATTTCAACTGTCTAGCTATCATAGTTCATGAGATACAGCCTGGTGACAGACAGACGGACGGACGGACGAGCAGACGGACGGACAGTGGAGTCTTAGTAATAGGGTACGTTTTCACCCTTTGGATACGGAACCCTAAAAATTATCATTAGAAAATATAAGTGACCTTGTTTAACGTTGGTAGAGTCGAACTTCAAAACAAGATGACGCATTCGCAAACTATTTAGTATGGCCAACTAACATGTATTTTGTGGTATGGCTGACGCATTGTTTTGTCGTGTGTGATTCGTGTGTGATATGTGATTTCTTGTGTGAATGATTTTTTGTCCTGTGTCACTATCATAAAATAATAAAAGAATTAAATTTGAAAACAATAAAATAGGAAAAGACGTGATTTTTTAAATTTTAATCGATGTATCGATGGAGAGGGAGTGAAAGAAAAAAGTGGTATTGTCTCTTTCGCTTACTCTAAGAACTAATGAACGAGAAAGAAGAAGGAGAAGTACCAGGATAGCATAAGTCTGCAGGAGTTGCAAAAGTAAACTCCTGCAGGCTTATGCTATCCTGGTACAATTGATTTGCATACCGCTGGAATAAATTTAAGCGGCCAGGAATAAATTTCTATACTTACTTTCCTGGCCTAGGCCAGCAAAGTAATGCATGAACTAAGAATAACAAACTTTGTGTCTTCTTTTTACTACAATAATGCCTACATTTCCGAGCATGTTTGAGAAAAAGGACTGTACGTTTATGCACTTCCTTGAACGAATTTTACAATCTTCTCGGATGGGTTACAGTAATAGCACATTCAGTCTTTTCACTTTTCATTCCTCCCAGAACAGAATAGAAGCAACCACACTAATAATAAAAATACAATGTTTCTTTCTTGTTCTAGTGGTAATGACAATGGAAAATTCTAATGAAAATGGAGTTCACAAAAAACCTAAGCTCACTCATCTTCCTAGGAGACTTCCAGTGGATATCGAGTTTTCTGATTTATCTTATTCAGTATATGAAGGACGGAAGAAAGGATACAAGGACTTGCTCAAATCTATTAGTGGTTCCTTCCGCCATGGTGAACTGACAGCCATCATGGGTCCCTCAGGAGCAGGGAAGAGTACTCTGATGAACATTGTAGCGGGATACAAGTAAGTATTTATTTATAGTATTTTTGATTAACCAACCAAATGTCATGTCGAACATCAATGTCCAGCAATAGACTTCTTGTAGCTGATATAATATAAAAATGTCAACTATTAGAATAATTGTAATCTAAATGTCTTTAATAAAATTTAAATCCCGAAATGATTTTGCTAAATGATGTTTCAGGACCGCTAATGTCACTGGATCCATACTGATTAACGGAATCGAAAGAAACCAGAAGATTTTTAGGAAACTTTCATGTTACATAATGCAGGACAACTGTCTCTTGCCCCATCTAACAGTCCAAGAGGCAATGAGCGTGTCAGCCAACCTGAAGTTGGGGAAAAACATCTCAGAATCGGGCAAAAAGATCACGATCAAAGAAATTCTCGATATGTTAAACCTTACAGTGGCCAAAGATACAAAAACGATCAAGCTTTCTGGAGGCCAGAAGAAACGACTTTCAATAGCTTTGGAATTAGTTAACAATCCCCCAGTAATGTTTCTAGATGAACCAACTTCGGGGCTGGATAGTTCATCATGTCACCAGTGTATATCATTGCTCAAATTTTTGGCTAAAGAAGGCCGAACAGTTATTTGTACAATACATCAGCCATCCGCTAGACTCTTTGAAATGTTTGATTATTTATACACGTTAGCAGAGGGCCAGTGCATATACCAGGGGAAAGTCACTGAACTAGTGCCGTTTTTATCCTCTGTTGGACTTGACTGTCCGAGTAATTATAATCCTGCAAATTACAGTAAGCATATAAATATATTAATATACTTTAAATCTACACTAATATTATAAAGAGGAAAGATTTGTACCTATTTTTGTATGTTTGTAATGAATAGGCTCAAAAAGTACTGGGCCGATTTAAAAAATTCTTTCACCGTTGGAAAGCTACACTATCCCCGAGTGACATAGGCTATGTGTGTACCACGGGCGAAGCCGGGGTGGACTGCTAGTACTATATAAATATACTCGTATTTTGTAACAAACAATAATAAAGTGGAATAACATAGCGTAATCCGATCTTTAGTTTAAATGTTGCTAGATGGAGTTACTAGTTCGAAAGAAGGTAGTTTCGTTTTGACTCTTATGTATTCTGTGGTTTCGTAGTAGTACCGCTTAATTTCAAAAAGATGGCGATATAAGCGTTCATTCTCTATGAAGAAACAAGCGCCATCTCTGATTTTTCGTGGACACCGTTAACCTAAGTACCATACCAAGCAGGCTTTGTATGGCTAGCGGGCCACATAATAGTAATAGTAACATCTAGAAATAATACAGTATTTTCGCTTCCTAGCAGAGTACGCTTTTTGTATGGGGTTGTCACTCCTCTTGTATTTGATCGTCCATGGTCCAGTGTATGAAAACACTACGCTAGCACAGAATACATAAACGCTAGTAAGTAAAAGGTTAATATATCGATGCATACTATACTATTATTGACAATGTCAGGGTGGTTCTACACGGTAACCTATCATTATCGCGGCATTTACAGTATCATAAACTACATTTTCTTTAGCTACATTCAAACCAAAAATGTGACTGTCAGAGAATGCTTTTAGCAACACCCACCTCGGTCTATTGTACTTTTTACATTTGTCTATATTAAGTGTACAGATCGCGCCAAACTTCTAGTTCGCTCTGAAGTTGAGGCGATTCGCGTCGCAGTAGTAAAATACAGATACCCATAACAGATAGAATTTGTTTTATTTTTCTTTATTGTGTATATATATCATATCTACATTCTTACAATCATTCTGAAAAACATATTATTGTGGTAAATATTCTGTCCCTGTTTGTAAACTGAGTGAGGCAACTTCAGAGCGAACTAGAAGTTTGGCGCGACCTGTACCTAAGTGCATAAGTTTAATCAGTGTGATTTGTCCAGAAAAAAAAAGTATGAGTAAGTATACATGGTAGAATAGGTAGGTGTAAATTACCTACCTATTCTACAGACAGGGCGACAAAATCTGTTAAGCTGAGCGTTGATTTGTATAGGAAGGTGATTTTTTTTTTGAAAAGTTAATTGTTTTAATGGAAAGTAATTCAGTATCATGGACTGAATTTGCTCCAAAAATTTGGCTGGTGGTAAAGGTGAACCTGTATAATGATAAATTTATCCTATAATTTATACTGGGTGGCGCAAAAGTACTGGCACTAAAGAAAATACTTTTATTTTTTTTATATGACATTTTCTGTCATTCTGTTGTTGAAAATTGTGTAGTGAACAAATGTAAAATACACTGAAAATAAACATGGACCGTTTTACTCCCCAAGAACGTGGAATAATTGTGTCAATGTTCTTACGGAATAATTCATCAGTGATAAGAACACAACGTGAATTTCGTCGACGATTTCACCACCGTCCGGCACCGATTGGTCGCACAATTCGACGCTTTGCCACACGCCTTGAAGCAACTGGCTCAACATTGGATAGACCTAAGTCTGGGAGACCAAGAACAGGCCGTTCAGCTGAAAATATCGATGCTGTGCGCGAAGATGTGGAAGAGTGTCCAGAAACATCAACGAGGCGACGTGCCACGCAATTGGGCATTTCCAGACGGACCCTGCAGCGTATTTTGGTGAAAGACTTAAAGATGTTCCCGTATAAAACTCAAATGACTCATCAGCTGCTGCCTGCTGACCACCGAGCTCGTCTAGATTACTGCCAGCGCGTCATAAACCTCAACCTTGAAGAGGATGATTTTCCTTCAAAATTGGTTATGAGTGACGAAGCGCATTTCCATCTCTCAGGGCATGTCAATAAGCAGAATACTCGGTTCTGGGGCATTGATAATCCGCGCATTATTCAAGAAACACCTCTACACCCACTAAAAGTTACTGTATGGTGTGGCATCTGTGTTGACAGAGTGATCGGACCCTATTTTTTCGAAGACGCTGGAGGCAATGCGATAACTGTCACTGGAGAACGCTACAGAACCATGTTACGAGAGTTTTTGATACCCAGTTTGGACGAATTGGGGCTGGAGCACATCTGGTTTCAACAAGACGGCGCTACGGCACACACAGCGCGCGACACTATGGACTTAGTGAGGGACGCTTTTCCAGGCCGAGTTATCTCTCGTTTTGGCGATTTGCCTTGGCCTGCAAGATCACCCGATCTGACCAGTCCAGACTTCTTTCTTTGGGGTTTTTTGAAATCTCGGGTGTATGTGAACAAGCCACAGACTCTCGCAGCTCTAAAAGAAAACATTCGTCAAGAAATAACGAACATATCGCAGGAAGTGTTACGGCAAGTTATGCAAAATGTCATAAATAGGGCTCAAATGTGTATCAACTCTGGAGGTCACCATTTAAAAGACATCATCTTTAAATCCTAATGGTACGAAATTTAATGGCACAAATATACATTTAAAAAAACCTAAATCTAGTTTTCTAATTTAGAAAAAATGTTATAGCTGAACCAAATAGGGTCTTTACTTTTGCGCCACCCAGTAGATAAATTATATATTTTTTCAGTTATCGAAGTGGGTTCTGGTGAATATGACGACAATAATTTATGGGTACAAAGATTAGTGTCAGTTGTAAACAACGTTAATCGTGGGAGTGAGAGAAACATAAGTGGTAACGGCTTAAGCGAACATCCTAGACATGTGAAATATAGGCCATCACTGCTCAACTCTCAAATGTTAATAAGAAAGCCATTTGAAATAGTATACCCGACGTCCGGTGTGACACAATTTTGGATTTTGCTAAAGAGAACATTTAAAAGTACTATTAGAGATCCGACGTTGACGCACGTGAGGCTGATCTCTCATGCAGTTATCGGTCTGATGTTGGGATGGCTATGTTACCAAATTGGTTCCGAGGCTTCCATCGTGGAGAGCAACAAAGGCTGTTTGTTCATCGTTGTTCTCTTCACCATGTTCACTGCTATGATGCCCACTATTCTGATATGTAAGTAGGTAAACTTTGCAATAATTGTGATCAAAGTTGATCCTCTTTAAGGATCATTCTCCAGTAGATTGACTAGATTCATTATGGATCTAGTGAGAATTTTTTCTCTCAGTAATTCTAAGCCTTGACAGATTGGATCTACTGAGAACGTTCATTTTCAGTAGATCTATTGACCAGATCCATAATAGATCTAGTGAGAATTAACGTTCTCAGTAGATCCAAGCTTTAACAGATTGGATCTACTGGGAACGTTCATTCTCAGTAGATACATTGCCCAGATAATACAACTTATTTATATCATGAAATCACTTTTAGGGCGTCCGCTACGTTAAGCAGGCGCACGCGACGTGTTCAGACACCTTCAGTCTATCTCTGTCACAAAATCTACGTGCTAAAGAGACAGCAGAATCCGTCGTGTGATGCCGTGTTTCTGTCGCACGCAGAGTTTTAGTGACATAAATAGACTGAAGACGTCGCGTGCGTAGCGGACGGCCTCTCCATTTCGTTATCTCCAATAGCTTTACATGCACTTATCAGAGATATCCTTATTTAACTCAAAGTTGAGAACTTAATTCGAGACAAGAGGTTGTCGAATTTATTTACTTTTTTGTTTTAGTCCCAACGGAGATGAGCGTATTTTTGAAGGAACATTTAAACTACTGGTACTCATTGAAATCTTTCTACTTAGCGAAAACCGTAGCGGACCTACCGTTTCAGGTTAGTTGTTACTTACAGCGCGACAGCAACAGATTTTACCTGTTTTTTAATTCTCACTACCTTAGTATTTCCTCGGTGAAGTTAGAAACAAATGACCTTGGCACTTCTGCTTGGTATTCACCTAAAGTAATCTACCTCAATAATTATCCCTTTTTTTCAGATTATATTCACAAGTATTTTCGTGACGATTGTGTACTTCATGACAGGACAGCCTTTGGAAACATATCGTTTCTTCATGTTTCTCAGCATCAACATCCTGACAGCGATAGTAGCACAATCTATAGGGTTGCTTATGGGAGCTGCCTTAAACATCGAGACAGCCGTCTACGTCGGACCCATCACTACGTTACCTGTGATACTTTTCTCTGGCTTTTTCATTTACTTAAATACTATTCCTAAATACTTACGGTGGCTCAGTTATGTAAGTTACATACGTTACGGGTTCGAAGGAACGATGCTGGCTATATACGGGTATGGAAGAGAAAATCTTGATTGTAATGAAGAAGATTTCTGCTTTTTCAAGTATCCCAAAGAGATACTTAAGTTCATGGGGATGGCAGACGCGAGTTTCTGGTTTGACGCTGGATTTTTAATAGTATTGTTTATTCTACTTAGAGTTTTAACATATTACGTATTAAGGTTAAAGTTGATGATGATGCAATAATAGTTACCTACATTTGTATTCTACCTATGTACTTACTTGTAGAATATATTTTTCCGTTTATTTTGGTTTAGAAACCAGTTTTTTGAAGTATATTTTGATAAAAGCTGTGACCGCTTCTTCATCCGCGTGGACTCAGATCTCGTTTTTGGTATACCTTGTTACTTATAACATTTGCTATCTACCAGTGAAAGTCCCGTCAGAATCGGTCCAGTCGTTTCAGACATCAGCCAGAACAAAAAGCCAGACAGACAAAATTTTGATATGTTTATGTGTTTATTATTAGTACCGTATATACTTTAATAGGTATGCATTTAGAAAATAAACTTATTTTTATATTACAAACAGACCCTTTAATTGTATTTGTATTTGAGTATTGATGTATTGTTTTGTATGTATGTATGTACATGTACCGTTCACGCTAATCTTTGAAACTACTGGACTGATATTTACGCGGTTTTCAACAATAGATTGGAGGAACATTAAGCCTTTGTTTTCTTGAAATCGGGGGTCAAAAAATGTAATCGTTATTTAAGATTTATTCAATGTGCGTAAAACTTAACTTTACGCAAACGAAGTCGCGGGCACCGTCTAGTAAATCAATAAACACATCTAGGTATTTCATTTGTTTATTGAAAAACAATATTAATGGCTAGTTATATTACTACGAACTTTATGCATTCTTCAATGTTAACTTAAGTATAAATATGATTACCTTCACTGCATTTGATCTGTGATCCAATCTTCATTGAATGTGTACCTAAAAAATTAATACATGTAAGAATATTGATGTACAATAAGTTTTTTTAAATAAATAAACAAATACAAATAAAATATTCTTCATAAATAGTTATTTAATTTTGCTTGGTTGTTTATCATCTCTCTTTATTATTCTCATTTGAATATTTAAGAAACTCTATAAATCGATATGTATAACAGATTTAAGAACTTTTATGAAAGTCTTATAACAATGTACATACATACATAATTTCACACATATTAATCACGACCTCAATCATCCCTTACGGCATACGAGAAGATAAAGATGTTAGTAAAGCCTTAGGGAAAGAAAGAGCCTTGGTCCTTAAGACCTTAAATACTAAATTCAACTTGCTAGCCGCATCGATTCTAGTTTACAAAATTTTACATTTTTTGGTTCCCAACTATGAAACTACTTGTTTCTATTAGATTTTTGTATACTATATACGGACCTGATTATGATTTTTTTCTAGGACGTCAGAAACGGAAGTATTGTTATAACAAATTTCCAAATTTGACCAATATCACCTATTTTCAATTTTTTATAGTAAATACACTACTATGCATATAATTTACTTTTATACTGTAAAACAAAAAATCACTATTCTTAATCAAAATAAAATTTGATTTATCGTCCTACCATTTTTATGTACACAGTTATATGAAATTAAAGTTGCCATAAAATTCCCCATTGAGCATCACGCGCATTGTATGGCATTTATACTGGCCCATACATAAACGCGAATAACTCAAATTCGTAAAAGAATTAAGCTGTTATGTAAATAAATTGTACAAATGAAGGCTTGCACTATAATAAACTTAAATTGAAAAGTTCCAAAAAAGGTAATTGAATTTATAGTAAATTTTTTAAATTGGCGAAATTTACGAAAATTTAAATTTTGACATGAGATATTTTAAAACTTAGACGTCCTAATTTTTTTTTATAACCAGATTTGTGTATTTTGTAATGAATCCTATAAGAAACCGATACAAGTGTGCGTGGGTAAAAAACCTTGTAAACTAGTGTTATCTATTAACATAATTCCACAGATTTTTGGTCATTTCCGCACTCGGCTTTTACGATCTGCACGGCAACAGGTTTATTGCACGTTTTCTTATAAATATGGCAGTACATAGACATAATACTTACGTATTAAGGTGCAATAATAATTCCATCACAGTCCAGATTTTGTGGGATTAGTTTCAGCTTGAGATTTAATACTTCTTTAACTTCATCATAGGTCTTACATTTATTTTTAATCAATCTGACTACAGTGTTCAACTGATTAAAGGCCATTTTACGCCTTCTTATATCCTGATGCATAGCCCTTATTTTTCTTCTCAGTGCCTCCTCTTTGGGTGAGGAATAATGCCCAGTTTGAGTTGATACCTCAGAAATATTTGATTTCACTCTTTTTGTTAAATTACCTTTACTTTTATTCGTTTTTTCAGTATTGACACTAGGAGAACATATTATTTTACTATTACTATCTATACCTAATGGATTTGATAGAACATGCTTTCTTTTTAAATCTATTTTTGGTGTATCTTCTCTTATAAATGCTCCATCCTCAGGTGTTATAATCTGTGGCATATCATTGGCATTTGAAGACTCCTCATCATCTGAACCCTTGTGGACTGGTGAAGTATCATATAGATCAGTATCAGATGGACTTTTAGTTGATATAATATCTTCTATTTTTTCTTCATCTACCATTGGTTTTATAATCATAATTTTATTTGCTTGAGTCTGTGGTAAACTTGTAGGCGCATTTAACTTGTTGATTAATTGAAGATTACTACCTGGCGAGGGTATCTCAGTCTTTCCAATTTGACGAATCTGAGAAATTGGTGTTACAATAATTTTTTTAGTTTTATTTTTTTCTGAATTTGGTATTGCTACCATAATTTTTTTTTCACCTGTACTTGGGTTTGCCATTAAAAATGTATTTTTCTTATTTGCTTCTGAACCTGATGTTAATAATATAACTTTATTTGTTTTCTTTGCTTCCGAACCTATAGGTACAAGTACAATTTTCTTAGTTTTATTTTCACCTGGTTTTGCTGTTGCTGCCATAGCATTGGCATCCATAGTACTATTTTTCGTTCTATTATCTTCACACTCTTCATCAGGTTCTGGGTGTTTCTGTAAAATATATCAAACATGTAAATTACAAATAGGATAAAATACCTTAGTGCTTTAAAACTAAAGTTGACAATCAATCAATGTGTTACCAGTGATGACTAATGTCATAGGGATCGCCATGGCCACATACTGGTCAAAGATGATTTGAAATTGAAGCTACAATGAAATAATTTCGACTCGACAAGAAAATACTAATGTCGTGGTCCCTAACTATTAGCTCAGTCACTCAGCGAGCTATGTTTTAGCACAGAAGACAGTAAGAGGATACAGAACGGAATCTCCTAGGGTCCCGCGTAATATGCATCCCCGTTTCCCATCACCGCATCTCTCTTCCGTTTTCGCCTTGTTTCAGGGCGAGAGCGGGCGAACACACACTGCACGGCGCACGCGGGCGCACAAGATCGGCGGAGAGGTGTGGAAACGGGGAATGGGGACGCATATTACTGTATTTATATATGTATTTAAGTATTAGGTGTATGTATATTATATTGACCACCCCGCACTACCTAATTTCCTATCATTTTTTCTATTCAAACGAGGTTGCCTGGAAGAAATTGCTTAGCGATAAGGCAGCCTTTTGCGCATTTCCTAGTTTGTTAAAATATATATGTCCTGTATTTTTCTTTTGTGCAATAAAGGGTATCGTGTTGTATTTTATTGTACTGTATTCTGTGGTTTTAGTAAACTATCTCAGTAAATAGGTGTATATTATGAGAACTGAATAAATTACCCACCAGAGTAAAAATAGATGGAGTAACTCCTTGTTTTAACTTTCTAATATGAATTTTTTGATCACTTGAATAAATAGGAGAATAATCATCGTCTTTGAAGTGTTGGCTACATACAGTTGAATTATTCGTAAGCTCTTCTTTGGCTGGAATAATTTCAATCCACTTTTTTTTCAATTCTGGATCATCAGGAAGCCTGAAAAACCATTCATATGAATTAATATCAGTTAAAAACACATCCACAATAACAGGGTTCCAGGCACCCTGGTACTGGTAACAAAGCTCTTGCTCAGAATGTCTGCCCCAGTAACAGGGTTCCAGGCACCCTGGTACTGGTAACAAAGCTCTTGCTCAGAATGTCTGCCCCATCTTATTTAGACAACATAGATATTTGTACGAGAATGAAAATCACTTGTAACAGGCATTTCTTTATCTAAATTAAAACTAGGTGATGAAAATTAATTTTAAATTAAATAAACTAATGGAATGGAATTTGTAAATCTTTATCAGATGATTTAACAGCTTAAATACACACAGATACTCCAAACACATAAAAATAATGTGTATCAGGAAAGATTACTATGAAAAATTGGTGTAGGATTGTAAAATATTTTTTATTTATTTACAAATTCGCTAAAAACGCAAAGCGCTTACCGATGAAATGCTAGGCCACAAGCAGGATAAAGTTTTTTGCCACATCCCTTAACGCAACAAATCGTCGTCATATGATCGTCTGATTATGGAGAAACACGTGTAACCCTTTTTTATGTTTTTCTTATGAAATAACAATGAGTAAAATATATTTATTTTATGTAGGTACGAAAACAAAAAACCTTAATAGCTAGTATAGTAGGATAAATTCTCTTTGGTTTTGCTTATAATATAATGTCAAATAAATAATGTCAATGTCAGATCAGATGTCAGTGCAAGTAAAAGCCAGTGCTGCCATGATCAAACTTAAATAAATCCGAATTAAATTAAAATAAAACCGGCCAAGTGTGAGTTAAACTCGCGTGGTGAAGGTTCCGTACAATTGATTGAATTCTTTTAGGTTTTCCTGTAATTTACAAGCAATGAACTATTTTAAGTATTTTTTTCAAAATTTTAGGTTCAGTAGTTTCGGAGATCAGGGGGGGGAAAAGGTCGATTTTCGTCTTCTTTCATGAATAAAATCAAAACTATTTATTTTATAATTATAACAAAAATATATTTGAGTTTCTCATAACGAGCCCTTTCACTTGACATATGACAACTAAGGATTGAAAAACTTTTTTTTTCAATTTCCTAGTTTATCCCTCGAAAATGACCCTTATTTAAAAAAAATATTTATTTACTTTGCACATATGTGTTTGGGTCATAGGATTGCACCATCCTACCAAATTTTACCTGATTCGGTCTAGTAGATTCGACGCACGCACGAGTGATCCTATAAAGGTTCCGGTATTTTTCATTTATTGTACGGAACCCTAAAAATACCCGACAACAACAAAATTAAATACTTTTAACCGACTTCAAAAAAGTAGGAGGTAATCAATTCAACTCAACCGTTACCCGTGTGGTTCCGGGTTAGATTAGGACCACTCCATCTCTTCCTGTGGATGTCGTAAGAGGCGACTATAGGAGTAAGCACAAACATCTTGTGCTAAAATTGCATTCCTAAGGAGGGTTAACGTCGGGCGGCGGCCGGCTGTAAAACTTTTGCACAAATACATTCCCCAAGAGGGTTGACGTCAGGCAGGCGGCCGGTTGTAATACTATAGCCAAATCATTGAAAGTATTCCGGCTATTTCTTCTCCATTTTACAAGGTCTTTGGCATCCTTGAGTGACCATTGACATGCATCACTATCACTACATAGTATAAAACAAAGTCGCTTCCCACTGTCTGTCCCTATGTATGCTTAGATCTTTAAAACTACGCAACGGATTTTGATGCGGTTTTTTTTAATAGATAAAGTGATTCATGAGAAAGGTTTAGGTATGTGTATAATACATACCCGTGCGAAGCCGGGGCGGGCCGCTAGTATTATTATATAGTGGATAAGAAAAAGCAGTAAAGCGCACCCCGGGCTTCGAAGTAGCACAGCTGAGGATGCAACCGAGAATGCGCTTAGACGAAGAAGAAGAATCAATTTAACTCAACCCATCCGTATTTTTTTAATTTGTTTGTATGTTACGTACGCGATATCTTTTTATGATTAATTTTTTATGATTCTTATTTTATTTGAAACCCTTTACTACCTAGTTGGTCCCACATTTGGTGATGAAGACATGATGAAGAAAGCCCGCTATAAAAATGAAGTTGGTTGTTTTAAAAAAATACTAGTTACTAGTACTACACGTAAGTAGGAACACTTTATCTGCAGTATCCATTGATGCTGGGGGGTTACTCCATAAAATAATTCGATAGTCGTCCGATAGTGATATTCTATTTCTATGTTAAACCAAATTAGAATTTATTATCTATCATGTATTAACGCTCAATGTTGCTAGACATTGAAACACGGATACGAGTAACGTACGTCTTCTTGCGTACCGCTTTTGGAGTAACCCTACTGTATTGCTGTGTAGGTGCATTGTACTGTAGACTGCATCGTATCGTCTCGCATCGTATCGTATTGTATGTAGCTTACAATTTGTAAAGCCAATTTCAAGCATTTTATACCTATCAGCAAGTTACCTATAAATTCTGTCTCAAACTTCCAACAATCCCAAGCTCCCAACACAACAACCAGAGAAAGAAATTAAATACAATCTAGAATGACTATAATTTTTTTCTCATACACCAATCATAATAAAGCGGTGTAAGGTTTCTCGCGCTGTGATTGGCTGACGCGGCACGTCACTGCTCCTGTGTTCCCAATACAAAAATTTGCTTAAAATGGTGTATACTGCTCTTGCTCAATCTGTCATACTCGTATCGTATCGTATTGCATACCTGTATGTGGTGATACTTCCAAAATGAAATTCCTGGAACTAGAAAGAGCCCAACGAGCTCTTCTAAAAGTGATAAGTTTCAAACAGATGAATTGTATAAAATCTATACATTTTAAATAGTTCTTAAACTCCATAGCAGCCTCCCATATGATCCATCTAAGCTGTTGAGAAGACGTAAACACACGGTGGCACCAAACACGCCCTTTAAGTCAGAGTATGCAAAAGCATACTCTGACATAAAGGGCATCATATAGATCAGCCTACCTATACCTATAACTCAATAAATAAAATCTTAGATATCTATCCTCCACTAAAAGAGCATGCAAAATTGCAGTAACCAATCTTCTTACACGTATATCTTACACACCAAAAATCATAGTATAGCTATTAAACTTACTTGAGAGGTTTTTAAATTAAATATAGTACCTACTTAAAAATATTATATAAAATACTTTCGTCTTTCTATTTATTTATTTTTCAACTTTAAATTTATGTTTGGATTTAACAATACATTTGTAAGGAGAGCAGGGATTTCTAACACGCCTCATATGTTTGCTTACAATAAATTCCTGATCGTTAATCCAGTGCTGTAAAAACTACAGAAATTAATAAACTATTTTGTTTTTTCATTTTCTTATTTGGTTCTCGCCGAAGCGATGGTGCGTGCGAATGTTGTTTTCGTGGACAAAAATGGAGATATAGCACAGACGTAAGATATAGGTATTTTCAGTTAGACCGCTTGTGCATTGCTCCGAATCCGAACCATATTCAAATCAAATCCAAAACGAGAAAAATTCGGACGGAAAATTCTTGAGTAGCGTCTGTGCACTGCAGCCGAATCCGAATCGTATTCGTGAATTTCGAGGCCACCGATTTCGTTAGTTCACCGCCAGACTTTGATTAGAGAGGCCGCATTCACTATGTGTCCTGCCTGCATTTAACCGCCGTCAGTTGCTGGCACTATTATTATACTTATTATTTATTTACCCCAACCGTTGTATGGAAACATACGAATTGACACGTCTCAGTTTACATTTTTTGCTGGAAAATGATTGTAGACCTAATTATATGTTAAACTAAGTAATCAGACATCAAACGCGATGTCAACATATGGACACCCCTCCTATTTTTGAATGCTTATTTGAAGGCCATAACTACTGATTTCGAGGTTCGTCCCGGAACAAAAGATATTCGTATTGACGAGTTTTTCAATCCCCCATCAACTTTTTATAACATTTCCCACAAATTAGTATGTCGGGTATTTACCCCAATCTACCCGTTGTATGGGAACATACGAATTGACATGTCTAAGTTTACATTTTTTACTGGCAAATATATTTTTAACCTAGTTATATTTTAAAATATGCAAATAGACATCAAATGAGATTATATCTGTATATTTAATACTAGCAGTCCACCCCGGCTTCGCCCGTGGTACACACATAGCCTATGTCACTCGGGAATAGTGTAGCTTTCCAACGGTGAAAGAATTTTTTAAATCGGCCTAGTACTTTTTGAGCCTATTCATTACAAACATATAAAAATAGGTACAAATCTTTCCTCTTTATAATATTAGTATAGAAGTATAGATGGCTAATTTAGTTATGGCTATTTGAGATATATTAATTACAGATAATTAGAGGACTCGCACTAATTTATTTGGGTTCCGTACACAAAGGGTGCAAACGGGACCCTATTACTGTGACTCCGCTGTCTGTCCGTCTGTCCGTCTGTCACAGGGCTCTATCTCTTGAACCGTAATAGCTAGACACTTGAAATTTTCACGGATTATGTATTACTGTGGCCGCTATAACAACAAATACTAAAAATAAAATAAAGTTAAAAATTCAAAATTCAAAAAAAATATATCAAAATTCATAATATCTTTATTATCATAGGATATTTATAATATCTCTTAATAATAGTCACTTTGTTTTGTTTTGCACAAATGTTGACGTCAAATCGTTACTTACAGCTAAGTTTACGCCGCTTCCTAGTAAAGGGGGTCGTCATAGAATAAATGTGTTTCTTCAGCGTTTTAAAACATTGTACGGTGGTACGAAACCCTTCATGTACGAGTCCGACTCGCACTTGCCCGTTTATTAATAAATATTTCAATCTACCCACCAAACGGGTAGATACGGGTATTTACCCGGTGCATATCGGGTATATATCCAAGCGTGGGTTTACATACCCGGGTATATGATTCGGATTCGGAGCAATGCACAAGCGTCGACGCTTGTGCATTGCTCCGAATCCGAACCATATTCAAATCAAATCCGAATCTGACTCAAATTGGCCTTCCTAGTGATTGTATGGATGCTTGTGCACTTAGTCGTAAACGGTTCAAATCCGATTCGTATTCAAACCAAGAATTCTCACTTCGGGTCGTTTTTATTTCAGATCAAAACCGACTCGAATTGGCCGCCGTAGAAATTGTACGTACGGCTGTGCACCCACTCGAATTCGATTCATATTCGAATTTCGGGTGAGGTACGGGGAGGGAAGCACACGTTGCACGCCCCACCCACTGTCCCGTCTCGCCCGATAGTGTTGCCGAAAATATAGAAATTAATGTATAATATCGACAGTGTTATTGATGTTTCTGCTATTGCTATAACAATCGATACTATTTATAGTTCTTCTTTGCTGGTCTGGGAGAAAAGAAAAAACATAGAATGTACCAGCTGCTTCTCTTCCCGTGCAGATCGTAAAAGCCGATTGAGGGAATGGGCGAGAATCTGAATCATATGAATAGGCGATGCGGTTAGCAACCCATCACTATTATGATTTCCCTTTTCCACCTTCATGCCCACCATTACGCTAAAAGTGGCCTGGGCTTTACCGCCCTTGGCTCTGTCTACCCCGTTAGGGATAAAGACGTGATAGTGTATCTGTGTACTATTGATAGTTTGATATTATAGATAATTAATGACCTTTATTTAAGTAGGTAATATTGGTTAGGGGGCGTCCATAAATTACGTGAGGTTTTTTTTTTAATTTTCTGTCCCTCCCTCCCCCCCAGGTGAGATGTCGTGAGATTTTATTCAACCCCCTCCCCCATACCCCAATCTCACGGGAGATTTTTCAAAATGTGGGTTTCTTACGTAAACGCGTTGGATTGTTATTGTAAAAAGAAAAAAAAATTGCTTCGTGCTTTTATTTACGACTAGTTAAGACTAGTAATCAATATTACTGAGAGTTTAATTATAAGTGTAATAAAAATTTAACAATAGACAGGCGGGCTACACTGTACCGTAAATTCAGATTAAATTGAGCTATTTGGTATAAAACAAATATGGTGGTTTGACCAGTCAGTAGATGTATAACGTCAAAGTATGAATGAAATTATTTCCTTTCGAACGAATTAGTGAATGATCTTAATCGTATTACGATTACGCTTAAGAATGTACAATCTGGATTAAATGGACCAAAATAGTATATTTTTTTTGTTTCAATCAGAAAAAAATTTACGTGATATTTGCCGAGACCCCCCCCCCTCTCTCCAACGTAAGAATAGATGAGATTTGACTCGACCTCCTCCCCCCTTAAACATCTCACGTAATTTATAGACGCCCCCTTACGAACACCGGACGTTGTCACTAGAGATGGGCATATACCCGGGTATGTAAACCCACGCTTGGATATATACCCGATATGCACCGGGTAAATACCCGTATCTACCCGTTTGGTGGGTAGATTGAAATATTTATTAATAAACGGGCAAGTGCGAGTCGGACTCGTACATGAAGGGTTCCGTACCACCGTACAATGTTTTAAAACGCTGAAGAAACACATTTATTCTATGACGACCCCCTTTACTAGGAAGCGGCGTAAACTTAGCTGTAAGTAACGATTTGACGTCAACATTTGTGCAAAACAAAACAAAGTGACTATTATTAAGAGATATTATAAATATCCTATGATAATAAAGATATTATGAATTTTGATTTATTTTTTTTGAATTTTGAATTTTTAACTTTATTTTATTTTTAGTATTTGTTGTTATAGCGGCCACAGTAATACATAATCCGTGAAAATTTCAAGTGTCTAGCTATTACGGTTCAAGAGATAGAGCCCTGTGACAGACGGACAGACGGACAGACAGCGGAGTCACAGTAATAGGGTCCCGTTTGCACCCTTTGTGTACGGAACCCAAATAAATTAGTGCAAGTCCTCTAATTATCTGTAATTAATATATCTCAAATAGCCATAACTAAATTAGCCATCTATACTTCTATACTAATATTATAAAGAGGAAAGATTTGTACCTATTTTTATATGTTTGTAATGAATAGGCTCAAAAAGTACTGGGCCGATTTAAAAAATTCTTTCACCGTTGGAAAGCTACACTATTCCCGAGTGATATAGGCTATGTGTGTACCACGGGCGAAGCCGGGGTGGACTGCTAGTATTAAATATACAGATATAATCTCATTTGATGTCTATTTGCATATTTTAAAATATAACTAGGTTAAAAATATATTTGCCAGTAAAAAATGTAAACTTAGACATGTCAATTCGTATGTTCCCATACAACGGGTAGATTGGGGTAAATACCCGACATACTAATTTGTGGGAAATGTTATAAAAAGTTGATGGGGGATTGAAAAACTCGTCAATACGAATATCTTTTGTTCCGGGACGAACCTCGAAATCAGTAGTTATGGCCTTCAAATAAGCAGTCAAAAATAGGAGGGGTGTCCATATGTTGACATCGCGTTTGATGTCTGATTACTTAGTTTAACATATAATTAGGTCTACAATCATTTTCCAGCAAAAAATGTAAACTGAGACGTGTCAATTCGTATGTTTCCATACAACGGTTGGGGTAAATAAATAATAAGTATAATAATAGTGCCAGCAACTGACGGCGGTTAAATGCAGGCAGGACACATAGTGAATGCGGCCTCTCTAATCAAAGTCTGGCGGTGAACTAACGAAATCGGTGGCCTCGAAATTCACGAATACGATTCGGATTCGGCTGCAGTGCACAGACGCTACTCAAGAATTTTCCGTCCGAATTTTTCTCGTTTTGGATTTGATTTGAATATGGTTCGGATTCGGATTGGTGCACAACCGGTCTTACGCTCTATGTATGATTTAGCCTTTATAGTGGAATAGCCACTTTAAAAGCCTACTTGCTCAAAGAGTTGTGTGTGTGAAATTAATCGAGTTGTATGTTGATTACAGGTTTACTTTGGTGAATAACTTTGATCTAGATCTGTTAAATTTGGCGCAAATTGATTATTTCTTTTTTAACAGCTGTAAATCGATTTCTTTTGATTGGGCAATAAACCCGCCAAAAATTACCAAATTAGCAGTAATATACTACAGATGGTAGCACGTACACTGGTACATTATATTGACGTACTGACATTGACAAAAAAATACAATCCCATGGCAAAGGTTCTATAAGTCAAAGAGTTTGGAGATTGTAGGTACCTTCTCTGTGGAGGTTGTAGGGTAAGTTGGTACCAAAGAATTTATAATAGGTACTATCTAGAATAACTACGAATAATAATCTCACAAAAACGACATACAAAATTAAACTTAATGCCACGCTCATAAAGCTCATATTTTCATAATGCTTATATTGAAATACCTAACGATCCCAAAAAATGTACCTTAAGTTATAGGCGTCCCTTTCCCGCAAACTGTCAGTGCAATAAAGTAGAAGGGGAGAGCTATAACTTTAGGTTAAGTATAATTTTTGGGAACGGCCTTGTCATTTCGTAATCATTCTAGATTTGTATACAATTTCTTTGGTTAGTACCTTGGTATCATTTTATTAGGAATGTGAACTGTCCGAGATATTGGAGGTCTATAATAGAATATTCCGCGATGATGCCTCAAAAGTGTCGACTGTTTTAAAACGTCATGGGGTCCGTGGCACTAATCATGGCATATTTTTGGCGTTATGGGTCATGGCTATAGTTGTAAAACCCCCGTTAATAACGGTTAATTAACCAAATTTTTGGTTAGCTACCAATACAATGCGGTTATTAACGGTTAATTATCCGACTGCGACCATGAAAAAGGGTTAAGTTTTTAAGTTTAAGTTTAACGTAAACGTAGATAATTCACGTATGTAGGTATATTATCTTTATATTATACTTGATTGTTTTAGTTTTTCGTGTGTGCGAGTTGATAACACTGGTACTAGTTTTTCAAGCTGCTTAATGGCATCTAGCATATCTTAACGACTATCTCTAATGATGCCAGCCAGGACTATAGTTGAAAAACCCTCGTTAGCTACGGTTATTAAACCAAATCTTTCGTTAGCTACCAATAAAATGCGGTTATTAACGGTTAATTATCCGATTGCGCTGAAGCCAAAAGGTGGGTTATGTATGTGCCGTTTCGCCGCTATGTAGGTATGTATGTACAATACCCGGCACATAAGATGACCCAAAATGGCGGTCACTGCGCACACTTTTCCCTCTAATTATACCTGCACAGAGCCACCATTTTGGGTCAACTTATGTGCCGGGTATTGTATGTAAGTATGAATGTATTACCCGACTACGAAGTTGTCAAAAGGAGGGTTGTGTTGGGTGATTCGCCGCTATGTATGTATGTATGTCCATCTGTTCCCTCGGTATCTTTTTTTTGTATTTTTATTTTTTCGTCTATAATATCCATGGTATATTGTCAGATATGGTATCGTTGAAATCGTCTTGACTGTCCGCTGGTTATAGGCTATGTGACGTCATACTTCATTCAACATGGCGCCCTCTATCGGCCAAAAAGTAATGAACTCCAAAATATAAAGCTGCCATCATCGCGTAACTCGCGATACGCATTTGAAGTCACTAGCGACATCTAGCAGTGGCATTTACCCGTTACAAGCATAAAATGCGGTTAATTAACCGTTAATAATGAAGAATGCATTTTTAACCGCTTGGTTAAAATCGTTAATAACCGGCTTCGCATCTATAGTCATGGCCCTACTTAGGCCGTATCTGAATTTTCCGGGGTCCAGTGCTGCCCCCATTTGAAATAAATAATTTTGTCTTTGTAAAGCCCTAGATAACCATTCAAACTATTTTATGAATACTGTTTTCAGTTTATGTACCTATGGCCTAAATTTTTAAGAAAAAGGTTTTTCTACCTCCTCTTTCATTCCTCATTCTAGATAAATACGCCATTGTAATGACTCACATCTATACCTACCTAGTGATCTAGTAATAGTCCTTGATTTGATTTATTACCTACGCATAAGTTAGTCCCTTAAACACGTTGTACATTCACTTATATACCTATTATTAGACGTTGTATAATTTCTTTGCTCGACACACACCCGAAGCGGGTCTGCTTGCATCCCGGAACCCTAGCATATCCCCAGCTCATCCCGGCTGTCAAGTCGAACTTTCGCCACGTCAGCCTACTTGGTGTGTTGTTTCTTATCTTATTACTTACGTTCTCGTAAGTATAAAAGATTCTGAATATCTTTTGTAATTTTCTATCCAGGGCTTGGAATACCGTTAAAAATCTGGTTACGTTAATTCTGTCAAACGGCGCAAAGATAACGTTATGCTGGGTAACGGTATTTTTCCAAACATTTACCAAAAAATCAGATAACGTTACCTATGATATTAACGGTAAAATGTATTGTTAACACTGTATTTCTTTTCGATATTTGTCAGAATAAATTAATGAGAGTTTGTCTAGTAGGCTACTAGAGCTACACGGATGTCGTGATAGTCTGTGTTACCTTGGGTTCGATTCCCAGCGCGATGAAATACACTTGTATAATATTTAAATAATATTTTAAAAGTATTGAAAAAAGTATCGTTACTTATATCGTTAATTGATAACGTTATTAAAACGTTTTATAACTGTATTATTAATACTTCTTATAATGTTACCACTAACACCTGTATGAAAATAACGTTATTTAACGTTACTTTTAGTGTGAATTTGGTATCGTTTTGTAACAAGCCATGTTTCTATCTATACTTATTCTGATCAACCAAGACAAAAATAATGTTGTCCTATTCGAACCATCTAGTACGATTCGGACCATGGAGTGAAAAGCTCATGGAGCAAAACAATCCAATACCTTCTGATTGGATCTGTAGTTGGGTACTGCTGCGCTGACTATTTATTTAAGACGATATACGGAGTCCAGTGCTGCCCTCATTTGAAATAAATTATTTGTGAGGAAACGGAGATATCATTTAAAATTTTAAGCTACTAAAACCTAGATAACCCTTCAAACTATTTTATGAACCACCGTTTAGAGTTTAAAGTTAGAAAGTTAAGCTTTAGTTTGCGTTTTTGCCAAAAGTGGCCGTTTTTTCGCAAAAATGCAAACTAAAGCTTAACTATCTCACTTAGCAAAGCCATCTCAGTGAAATCCATCCATATATAACGCCACATCAAACTCCCCCCCTTTTCTCCCCTCCACTTCCCTATTTGGATTTTTTTGCAAATCTTTTGTAGAATGAAGTCCTTAGTATTCCTTTAAAAGTTGATTGAAATCCGTCAATAAATAACGCCTTAGCAAATGCCAAAGTTCCCCATCCTTTTTCCCCCGTTTCTCCCCCAATCAAAAATCGCGATCGATTAAAAAATTGAAATACTTAAATTAAGGAACTTGCATGCAAATTTTCGTCAAAATCGATTTAAAAATGCGACTGATAGGCGAGAACGAAGGACGAACAAAGCATTTTTGGCTTATATCGAAATTGAGCTTCATATCGTACCTATTCATAAAAAATGTTATTTGGCCTAATCCTCTGAATGGGCTTTTCAAAATTTCGCGCACCGCTAACCAAAGAGCTAGAATGTACCTCTCAATAATCTCTGTCGCTAACAATCGGAAATTATCCAATAAAATAATCTGAGTCGGAGTTCGACCGGTGCCGCATAATTTATTTTCTATAAATTATTTAAATTTTCTAAAAAAACATATAATATAAATAAATAAAAAGTCATTTATTGCCAAATTAGGTACAGTTTGTTATCACTTATTCTAAATTAAACTATGCTTTAAAACCTTAATGCTTTTTGGCAAAGGAGTGCCTCAGCATTGTGTTACCTTGAACCAAAGGTTCGAGGTAACACAATGCTGATAAATTTCTAAAAATAAATAACTCGACTTTACTCGATAACCGTTCTCTTTTGCACAATACAATACAATACAGGGTCCAATCAATTTCAAATAACAGTCCCTACAACCCCAAGGATAGCATCTAATTACCAATAACCCTGTATTATTATATAGGTAGTATGCATCACAGTTTTCTAGTAGGTACTAACAGTCTCTGAGCTAAGCCGAGGATGGACAGACGTACATACTAAAACTGAGTTCCGTCTAGGGACTACGGAACTCTAAAAATAACAGTAACCCTTATCGTATTTATAGCACTTAGAGTAGATATAATGCTAGGATTTTCCGTCTAGTAACATTAACCACCCGATTCTCTACATTCTGGGGAGAAACATTAAGCCGATGATCCCGGATGTTGGGAGGTGTCCGCCTCGGAGTAGAGTTAAGCTGGTGTTTGTGAAAGCTCCGGTAAAAAAGTGGAAAATATACCTTAATCATGTCCTTCACGGCTTTTATTTATTTTATTTCATTTACCAATTTATGTACACGGACAATATATACAGAGAATACATAAACAAAAAGTTGTACAAAGGCACTACTTATTTTAAAAGAGATCTCTTCCAGTAGGTCCGTGAGAAGAGATGTTCATATATGAAAGGCATATAGGCGTGTTCGATAAATAAAGGAAGAAGAAATTAACATACTATGAAACTACAGATAAACCTACATATACATATGTTACATACATACTTAAATAAATACATATGTCTATTTAGAAATAAATATACTTAATAAATAATATAAACTACAACTATGATGATTCCGATAAATAATAATCTTTTACTCGTCTTTTAAACAGATTTTATATGTGCGGATCAACCCTTTACTGTGTAACAAATGTAACACTGCTCACACAATACCATGTTCCCACACGCCCGTACATTGCACTGGGTTAGGTGGTGGTGGTGGTGGTAGCCATTTCTTAAGAAAAGTAAGGTTGCATTATAAAGATAAGAGAATAAAACTTTGCAAAATAATGTCACTTGTCATTGATCATATCCATTACTAGCTTCCGCTCGCGGCTTCGCCCGCCTGGATGTCGGTTATTGCGAAGAATAAAACTTTGCAAAATAATGTCACTTGTCATTGATCATATCCATTACTAGCTTCCGCTCGCGGCTTCGCCCGCGTGGATGTCGGTTATCGCGACCAAAATCCATTTCCATCCTCATGACACTGCTATGACACTTCATAGATTCAGAGTAACATATGTATATAAATACTACTACTACTACAAACGAAACAATTTATCTGTACACACGTCAATGTGTGAGTTTTATACTTAGGGTCGCACCGCAGAATTAATTTAATACTTATCTACCTACTAACGAGTTCGACATATTTACGATTATATCTTTCCATACCGGGAGATTTGCGAACACTGTGACGTTAAGGACCGTATGCACAAAGCCATGTGGTCAGATTTGGCTCTGAAATATGCAAAATTTGCCCGCTAGGGGGATAAAAATGTCAAGATGAAGTTGCGTAGAGTTAATAATGTGTAAACGGGACAATAGATGTAGGTAATCATAAATTGTAATGTAGAATTAGTATACAGCATACTTTTTTCTTTTCGTCAAGACTTCCAGTCCGCGATAATTATTAAAATTTTCAAATCAATCAAATCAAATAATTATTTTGTTTGAATTATTATTTCTGAATTAATGCCTTGGCAGACGTCATTATAATGTACTTAACACTTTAGTAGACAGGCTATCAGTAGAAAAAGTAAAGTTGAAAATACAGTAGTGTGCGTGAATGCAAGACGTTTATTTAAAAAGCGAGTTAAAATATATGTGAAATTCATATACCACTTTCTAAAAAATCCAAGTTATAGTTATTCGAATCTTGCGTAAAATTTATTACTTTTCAATTTATTAGTCGACCTCCGTGGCGATTCCTTAACATGCTAGTCCGTCACTCGGAGGTTCTGGGTTCGATTCCCAGCCAGGGCAAGTTGGTAAATGGCCTTTTTTAATTTGTCCTGGTTCTTGGGTGTTTATTTTATCCCATCAAAAACATAAATGTAAAAATGCCAAGTTCAAATTCCGACTAAACAATTGAAATTTAAATAGCTGCCAATTTATGTAGGTAGAGAAAACTGAAATTTATTCATAAGAATCTCAACATTTGACTTGGACAACATTAAGATTGAAAGCACGGTCACCCATCCTAACTGTGACCAAGCTAGAAGTTGCTTAACCTGTAAAATCACGGTCATTCATCCATCAATTTTTGAATTTATCGTATGCGAAGTGGAGCGAAATATTTACACAAGTGGTTTTGATTACTCGTATTTTGAAATTTGCTAAAGCGCAAATGACAAAGAACCCTTAGAATAGAGAATCTGTTTCGTTTCACGCAGCTTTTTAGGGTTCCGTAGTAAACAATAAACCCTTATAGTTTCGTCATGTCTGTCTGTCTGTCCTCAGTTTTACTCATAGACTATTAGTACTAGTAGCTGTAATTGGGCATGGGCATGGATATGTGGTAATAAAAACTTGAAAAAAAAAGTTGTGGTGTGAGACGTCGTTGAATAGGTCTTTCAAAAATATTGTAAGATTATGAACACCCTTTTTCGTTTTAGCAATCCGTTTGTGAAATATTTGGTTTTTGATTGCAAATTTTTGTTAGAATCATGTGTCTCCCCTCTCTGTCAGTTAAACGGTTGTATATGGACACTTAAAAAAATTCACGGCAGTAGTATATAACGTCTCCCTGTACTTAAACTAATTTAAGGTGGATTCAGTTCATGATACTGAACAACTTTTCCTAAAGAACACATATTTAAAAATGAAAAGAAAATGTTTGCTTTCCATTCGACCTCCGTGGCGTAATTGTTAACACGCTAGACCGCTAATCCGGAGGTTCTGGGTTCGAGCCCCAGCCAAGTTAGAAAATGGTCTTTTTCAAATTGTCCTGGGTCTTGGGTGTTTATCTATGTATGTATTTATCATAAAATATAGTATCATTGAGTTAGTATCCCATAATACAAGTTCAAAACTTACTTTGGGGCTAGCTTAATTAGTGTGATTTGTCCTTACATATTCCATACATACCTATATTACATAAATATTAAATTTTGCCAAATCTTGTGTGTAAGAGATCAAAAATAATTTTTGTATTTCGTCTGTTCCTTGGTGAAAGTTGTTCAGTATCATGGACTGAATTCAGACCTAAAGTTAGGCAGTTGTTAGTTACATAAAACAAGTAGGTACTGACTACGGAACCCTACACTGCACGTGGCCCGTCACGGCACGTGGCCCGTTTACTTTGGTTAAGTTGAAATTTTAGGGAACCATAGACAAATTTATGATATTTCTGCGTAAATCAATATAACTTATCGCTGACAGGACGTTCTCAAAAATACAATCAAATAGTATTTTACGCGAGCGGTGACTTAGAAAACTACACGTTTTGTGTTCCACTGACAGAAAATGTACACATTTGAATTTTCTTTGTGAAACATAGACGTTTAGCGACCATCTGCAATCGTCACACCTTTCACTTCTATTTACCTTATTATGTAAGTACGGAGGGTAAAAAAGAATTGCACGTTGAACAGATCAACAGTCTTGGCTTAGCAGCTGTATGTGCTCAATGAATGACTTGACTGTTTGATTTTGTACAATATTTTTAACGAATTAACAAAAAGCACTAAAAAGAAATCTTTTCCTGAAAACAGCTAAAAAACTTGGTTGATTATTGAAGCAGTAATTAGCATTATTGCACCCTTTTATTTTTTATCTTCTAATGGGTTTTCCTGTAATCTATAGGTAAAGAACTATTAAATGTATATTTTTCAAAAGTTTGGGTTCAGTGGTTTCGGAGATAAGGGTATTTTTATTATTTATTTTCAAAAATAACTTCAAAAACACCAACTTAAAAAATATAGAAAAATATATTTAATATTATAATAAAATGCTCTTTTATTTGATATTTTACGCGATATAGTTCACAAAACCCTTTTTTTAATGTCTCATTTATCTCCCATAAGTGGCCCTATTTTTTTTTTATTTATTCATTAACTAACATTTTACTTCCGTCTTTGGGTCACAAATTTACATTATGTGCACCACATTTGAACTGAATCGGTCCAGTAGTTTAGTAGGGGGGGTCAATTTTCGCCCATTTTCTTAAATAACTTAAAAATACCGATCTAAGAAATAAAAAAAATATATATATTTAAAATTGTCATAAAAAGTTCTTTCATTTGATATAGACACGATTTTGTTATCAAAACTTTTTTTAATGTCTAATTTACCCACAATAAGTGGCCCCCTTTTTTAAATTTCATTTATTTACGTTATACGTCTATCTTTGGGTCACTAAGTTACATAAGTGTAGGTACTAAATCTCAACTAAATCATTCTAATAGTTTCGTAGCAAATTGGCTGTGACTTACGGACAGACAGACAAGCGAAACCCTAAAAACAGTAAAAACACAAAAAAAATCGGTTCCTATACAAATTTCCCGGGCGGCTGCACACTTTTGTATGAAAATGCAGATTATTTTTGTTTTTTGACTGTTATTTTAAAATCATTATACTATACTAGCAGTCCACCCCGGCTTCGCCCTTGGTACACACAAAGCCTATGTCACTCGGGGATAGTGTAACTTTCCAACGGTGAAAGTTTTTTTTAAATCGGTCCAGTAGCCTACTATAGCCTGCCTGCCTAGCCAAGTATAGATCTAGTATAGCCTGTGGTTCGATATATTACGCATAATGTCAATTCGTATTTTGATATACATTCATGGGGAAAAGTTGTTCAAAATTTCAGACTGAATCACCCCTACCCCCAAAATAATTGTAAAACCCTAATTAAATAGCACTTTTTATTACAAAAACAGTTAATATGATTCCGCGACCCGAGAAAGTTCCAATCCGATTGTCACCCTAATCGCCAATTAAAAAATATAGGTAATAAATCAAAACAAATAATTTTTTTCATTGACTTAATTTTCAATAAAATTAAAAAAAATGTGCGATGCCGTATCTGCGATAGCATTACATCTTTGCTGGAACGTCAACAAAATGTCAAAACTGTACCATAGTGTAGCGAAAGTATGACATAATTTGGCAGTTTGTACATAGTTTTTTATTGAAATATTTTAGACTGTAATGCAATTTTACGTAATTCGAAAATGGATTTTTTTGAAAAATTCGACACGGCCTCCTTCCTGAACGCCCGGCGGGCAACTGAATTTGTATGGAGGAAATATGGCCGCCATTTCAGAGAATTCTGTCAAAAACGTTGAAAAACATCCAATTTTTAATTTTTTTTTTTTATTATTGCGTGATTGCATTGTAAGCAAATATTAAGAATAATGTTTCAAAATAGCCTATATTTTTATAAAATATATGCAATCCCTTTTTAGAATATTTCTTTACGCAGAAAAACAAGCCAGTTTGTAGCAAGATTTTCTAAAATATTTCTTTCAGGTTTCTTTACAATTATCTTACTTTTTCTGAATGAAAATTAAAAAAATACGGTTTTCGTCTACTGGCTAGTCTATTCACCTATAACTAGGTATGTAATTTTCTTAGTGGTCTTTTCTACTTAAGCCATAACTATTGCCCGCGCAAAGTGCGTTTTGCATGTTTTTGGGTAAATTCAATGCTTGTTTTTAGGAAAACTACAAAATATTTTAAAAAATCCTTTTTTTCGTCTACTGTCCCAACTCTTCCTCTATCTATGTGTATACATTATTTGACTTAAATCAAACGTTTTCTGTACAAACTTGTTGCCCGCGCAAACCCAGTTTACATGGTGCCGACCCTTAAAAATATTCTGTTTTATAATATGTATTAAATGTTACAGAAAAGTCTGAAACAGCTACATAATAAATCGCTTCATAAATATTTTTGTGTAGTCTCTTGTGTATTCTCCCGCTAATGCGAAAGAGCGTGAAGGGTATATATATATATATCAATCGGTGTTCAAGATGGTTGCTGGGTAATAACGTGAAATTATATTGTTGCTTTGCTTGCCTGTTTTCATCACTCGGAAATGTATGAAATATACGTTCTTTGTTGTATTCGGTGGATAAACAATTATTATATGCGCATCTTCTCACCATAATGGTTACTATTGGTTGACAGTTCTCAAGACAAGACACGTCGCGAATTGCGTGCGGCTAGTAACTAAACCATAGTTTAGAGCGCAAAAAGACGCATAAAGTGAGGGGTAGAGGTGCGGGGATGCCAATTTGCGGGAGACGCTGTGAGATTCCATTCTGTTTGTACTCTTATGTATTCTGTGCTCATGATTCAAAGTATTTCCATGCCAAATTTTAGTCCATTCGTTTCAGCTTGAAAAGGTAACAGATAGACAGACAGAGTTACTTTCGAATTTACTTGTAAAATATTAGTATGGATTGAGTTTTCCTTCATATTTGTAACAAATTTTATGGAAATTGCAGCAGATTTTAAATATTTTTCATACAAACTTTTAACCAATATTTCGCACCCTTAGGGGGTGAATTCTAATAAACCATGAAACACGTATTCAATGAAATGCTTTTAACAGCATGAATTTCAATTTATATCAAAAAAGTTACTTAGATTTTAAATATTTTCCATACAAACTATCAATCTCTCTATTTTACAACATTTGGGGATGGATTTTAGAAAACAGGAATATATGTGTTTGATTATTTGTATTTAGGAGCGGAAATTTCATGGAAATTAGAGCAGATTTTAAATATTTTCCATACAAACTTTTAACCTCTATTTCGCACCCTTAGGGGTTGAATTCTAATAAACCATGAAACACATATTCAATGAAATATTTTTAAGAGCATAAAAGTTTCTGATTTGACTTGTTGGAAAATAGCGGGATTTGATACTAAACCTATATTATATTATTAAGTGAAAAGGTAACAAAATAAACATGTGAAATATAAGGATCCAAAATAGAAGTTATAAAAATAAATCACATAACAAAACTGTAGCGGTGTCATTCACTACGGTACAGGGATATCCACCCCGCATTCCATTGACATAGATTGCATAGAATACATAGACTAGCTATCTCAAACATTGGCCCCTGTTCTATTTTTGAATATATGGTGGCGAATTTTATCTTCCGTACCTATTTAATTTTCAAACAATGAAATCTGGTTACTTACCGATGGAAAGTTATTTCTTTACACTTTGTGGATTACAGTATTTAAACACACCGTTATTTTTAATTATGTTTACAATGTTTTCATACGGTTTTCGCTTATAAACTGTCGAAAGTACTAGGCGTCGAGCTAGCAAGCTAGAAAGACTAAGTGAAGTTTATGAAGATAGCTACAATCCGCAAAATCAAATAATTACTTCAAATTGTTTTTTTGGCCCAAAATATAAAAAAAAAACAGTGGAAAATCATAAAAAAATCTAAAATCTTTTTATCGCACAAAGGATTTTGTTGTGTTACTTATAAGTTGAGATAGCTACAATCTGCTAGTTTCTAATAAGTCAAATCAGACACTTTTTTCTTAACGTCACAACAAACATTTCCTATGAGATTTGTATGAAATACTGAACTGTGACGTCATAGTTTCTTGGAGTCAAATAGCGCTCTTAATATCAGTTTTTTTGCATTAATAAATCTAAAATCACGTTTAAAATGGATGTGACTAATGACAGGACTTTTTATTTTTTTATCAGTACAGAATAATTTATTTTTAACCCAGTCCACGCCCTATTATACGGGACAAAACAGTGGTATGTGGTGTCTGCTCTAGGTTTACATAATAGCTCTTTGCCTCTTTCTTATTTTTTTCATCGTTTCCAAAACTTTGTTATTATCTTCGCAGTGGTCCGCGGGCACGAGTACTTTCCAAATTGAATTTAGATTATGATTATGTTTGTTCGACTATGAAGGACGAAGGTCTTTATTTTATTGAGCGAAATCGAAACCGTGATTCGGGAAAAGTATTAAGGGCTAGTATAAACTACATAAGCTACAAGTTATGTATTTTAGCAGATATTGTATTGAATTCGTTTTGAATTAACTGAATGGTGACGTTTGTTTGGTGAATGAGACGTTCGGCCACGATTAGATTGTATGGATGGCACAGTCAGTCAATTATAGTTAGTTAAAATCTTTATTACACCAAAACATTATGTTACAAGACAATATTATAAACATAAACAGATTACGGTGTCTGGTATATTTTTTAGGTCCGAATATTAGCCTAGGGAACTCCCTAGGCTAGTAGATATACTTCTTCTTTAACTTAAGAGCTTGCTCTTGTCGGCGGAGTTAAGTGGAGATGCCTCCATTCCTCTCTTCTCTCTGCCATCTTTTTAATGTCTTGGTAGGACCTTACTCCTATAACCCTTCCTTAATTTTATACTTAGATATACTTACGCATCTTATATGCCGTAATATTACTCACTAGTAATAATAATATAAAAAAAGAGCCACTGCTCTGTGAGCTGTAAACCTCGCGACTTACCCGCAACCCGTTGAAGTTTATCGGATAAAAAGTTGTTCAGACAAAAAAGTCTAATGACATATTTGGCTGTTTGAGCTAGCCAGTAGCCCTACTAAGTTTGTCCTACCAGTAGGACAACTGGGAATTTTTGTTCCGGTAATTTTAATTTAGATCTACCGGTTGGCTGTGACGTAACAGTAGTTCAAAATTTCAAATGGGAATACACTATCACGTCTTTATCACTAACGAGGCAGACAGAGCCTAGGGCGGCAAGCCCCAGGCCACTTTTAGCGTAATGGTGGGCATGAAGGTGGAAAAAGGAAATCAAGTGATGGGTTGCTAACCGCATCGCCTATTGATATGATTCAGATTCTTGCCAATTCCCTCGATCGGCTTTTACGATCTGCGCGGGAAGAGAAGCAGCTGGCACATTCTATGTTTTTTCTTTTCTCCCAGACCAGCATGGAAGGAATGGGAATATTATTAATAACCCCACCCATTTAGAAAAAAATCCAAAATCTAAATCGACAAAAAATTCTATATAAATTAATAGCCAAAATAAATCAGCCAGAATAAAACAATCTACCTAAGTGTAGCAAATGAAAATATACAATAAAAATGTACGAAAATATACAATTTGAACGCAGCATAAAACTACTTACCTGCTATCTCCACCCTGCCTGACTCTAGACGATGTGCCGGATGTGCACGCTCGCGGATAAGGAAATTGCTACGTTTCTATACTATTCACATCTAAATATTGGTTCTGGCTGTATTTTTGTTGTACAAAATATCATTATTATAATATTTCAAGATTACTGTCTATAGTAAATACTTGATACCTAGTATTTTTTTGTTAACATATATTGTCCCACTGTTGGGAAAGTCTCCCAGATCCTTCCAGACCTGATGTCTACTTGGTATTAGCAATATTACAGAATACATATTAGTACATACAAGCACTATTTCCCTCTCTTATCTTATCGTTTTCCCAGTTTGCAGCTTAGGATGCTTTAGCTGAAATGCTGTGAAGCTTGGAGTGGTTTTCGACATTTACTTTTCACTTCGCATGGTCTTGAGCATACTTGGCTGTGAGACCATTGGCACGCATATCATCTTTGACTACGTCAGGACAGCATTTCTTGGGTTTTTCATGTCTGCTGAGGCCCGTCGGACACGGCATGGCTATATATTTGTTTCCTACGTAACTTTCCGGTTCCGCAGGACATGAGCGTACCAGCGTAGGCGTTTCTCTTGCAGTTTAGCGCTATATCCGTCAAACGTTTATATTAAAGTTGTCAGTAATCTTACTACTTATACCTACTACTTACTTAATAGGTATTTTTGTGACTTGGGATGTTTATTATTCAATCACGCTAACACAGCCGAACGGGTTGAAACTTGCATCTTACAGAAAATTTCAGGATGGCAAAGATGGCGCTTGTTTGTTCAATACGTTTTTGTATGGAGTTGTCAGTCTAGTAATATATATTAGTTCGTCTATGCCTATTTGCTATAATTTAAAGATTTAGTTTTACGTTTCAGATATAGTTTAGTTTTAGTTACCTACCATATTTTTATTCTTAATAAACTAATTGCAAAACCTCAAAAAAAATGGTACAAAGTAAAATGCAAGCGATAATGTCGCGCTATAAAACTAGTATGTTTTATCTGCTGACAGATATACTCGTATTTGCAGCAGATTTCTCGATATTGGATATCGGCGAAGCGGGTTTTGCTGCTCGTCTGCTTTGGAAAATTAAAGTATGAAGGTATAAGAAATCAAATGCATACGTTTCCAACGTCACAAACATGGTTTATCGCAACATTTTATTATTTGGGAGCATACTTACCTACTCTATGTGATTGTGAATTTGTGAATGATAGCACAGCGCGTATTTTTTCGAGTCGTATCGTCGAGATCGTATCAGAAATGAGGAGTGCAGTGAATAGAGGCACTGTTTCCGAACGTGGTTTCCGCCTTGATAGATGGGAAAGATATACCTACCTAGATTGTCTTTGCTTATTTTAATCCAAATCGTTGTAGCTGTTTCCGAGATCCTCATTATAATAGGTTTCAACATGTAAATAAAATATGTATGTAGTTGCAATAATTGCTCGTTTAAAAGAAATAAGATGGGCATTAGTAGGTTTTTTTAGTACTTAGATAAAATAAAAAAGAAAATACTTAAGTATACAACGAAAATGCTTAAGGTACATTACACTATTAGTATCTATGTAATATGATATTGATAAACTAACACGTTTGTTTGTTTGTTTGTTTGTAATAACTTTATTGTACTAAGAAAACACATAATTAAAGACATAAACAACATATAGAGTAAATTGACAACGGCGGACTTATCCCATAATAGAATCTCTTATCTCACGTCTTTTTCCGTAATGGGGAAGACAGAGCCCAGGGCCGCAAGACCCAAAGGCCACTTTTTACTCGAAAGTTCCTTACTCTCTGAATTTTGTATGAATTATGGAAGTGTCACATGAGAGCATTGACTTATACAACCTGGAAGAGACATACCCGTAAAAAATGGAACCACGGGCTATACTAGATTACTAAATTGTATTGAAATTAAAATAAAAGTCAAAAACCAAAAAAATTCGACATTCCCTTACAAATCGCCAGGGGGCTGCACACTTTTGTATGGAAATGCCGATTTTTTTTTTGTTTTTTGACTGTTATTTTAATTTTGTTATACTATGATGATCTAAAATAGGCCGTGGTTCGATTTATCACTCAGCCTCCGGCCTCGTTGGCCTTCGGTATTTTTTGTGGGGAAGAGGGAGGAGTGGCTCGGCCTTCGGCCTTAGACCACAGAAGACAGTATGTAGAGTATACAGAACGGGATCTCCTAAGGTACCTACGCGCGCAATATGCGTCCCCGTTCCCCGTCCCCGCACCTCTCCCCCGTTCTTATGCGGCCGCGTGCGCCGTGCAGTGTGTGTTTGCCCGCGCTCGTCCTCGACAAGGCGAGAACGGGGTAGAGGTGCGGGGGCGGGGAACGGGGACGCATATTGCGCGGGACCTTAGGAGATTCCGTTCTGTATATTCTTACTGTCTTCTGTGCTCAGACTTTGCCAAGTTACTTAAGGGTATAAATATAAAACTGATATGGCGGAATTTTTTCCGAAAAATTAAAAATATACAACGTGGAAGGGACACCCGTAATAAATCGAATCATGAGCTATACTACATCACTATATTATAATAAAATTAAAATATTATACATTCCCATACAAATCGCCCAGGCGGCTGCAAACTTTTGTATGAAAATGCCGAATTTTTTTTGTTCCTGGCTGTTTTTTTTAAATTCATTATACTATAATTATCTAGTATAGCCCGTGGTTCGATTTATTACGGGTATGTCCCTTCCACGTTGTATACTCGTACCTACCGGCTCAGGTAGTTAATTATGAACCCCTTTCATTGTGTTTATAGGGTCAAAGCTGTATCTTTTCCACATTGTAACGATTCGCAAATTCGCATTCGTTAAGTTCATTCTCAAATAATTTTTATCACATATAAAGCTGGAATTCGATTCAATAACTCCTTGTACGTCATCTTAGTCATAGATTCATTGTTCACTCGTTCCCAGGAACTGTTTATCGAATAAGCAAAAAATTGACCGTAGCTCCGTCCTATTCTATAACGTTTGGGCTGTCCCTTTTCAAAGTCATAAACATTGTTTTTAATGGAGGCGGCGAAGCACAAAAAAAAAAAAACTTAAACAAACAATTCGCCAGATTGCAAGTTTAGTGGGTGCAGAGTAAATTATTACTGTGTGAAAAGAATTCGTAATCGTTCACAATTTTGAGTCTATTTATAGACCATCCGTTTGTTTATATAATTTCACTATATTTTATATTAAATTGCAATATTTATGATGTATGTATGTATGGTCATACATAATTTCAAAAATCATCTGAGTTCAATTTTGTATAGAAAATGATAAGAAATCATTATCACGTCTTTATCCTTGACGAGATGGACAGAGTCCATGGCCGTGGGACCCAAGGATCATGTTTGATGTAATGATGGACGCTAGGATGAAGAGAGAAATCAAAATAAATAAATAAAGTACAAAGAATTTTGTATAATATTATGTTAATTAAATCTAGGTCACAGATAAAAATTCTAGATTGTCTGAGTTCGATCCTCAGCAAATAAAAATCAAAACAAAACAAACTTTCGTTATGTTTTGAAATAACTATAAAGTTTATACATAATTTGTTTGTAATGGTCAGTTTACACTGAGTTTCTTAGTATTTTTCCTTTGCCAAAATAAAAGAAGGAAATTATGCTATATTGTAATCAATTATTCTATTTATTTTCATACAACACTTTGTATGGTCTTATATAAATCTATTACATAAATATTACATACAAGGTTGGCATCTAACTTCATTAGTTAAAAGAAAATGGACAGGGCTCTGTTAAGTCGTTGGGTTAAGAACGTGAAAGTCGAACTCCGGCGCACATGGCGTGGTTTGTTATCGCTAGGACGAAACTAACACGAGCTCCAAAGCAGCATAGCTGAGGACGCAACTGGGAATATGATTAGATGGAGAAGAAAGTATTTCTGTTTACAGAAATAGAATAAAGATAGATATTTTATTATTATTTATCAATGTAACATTTGTTGCACTATAATCTGTGTATGGTTTTATAAGTGAAATCATATATAAACTCCTTTAATTTCTACATTTATATACTTTCTAATAAACTATTATTTAGATATATTTTAATATATCTTTACATTGTCAAAATTATGGGTAAATAACTTTATTTTATCCATTAATCATTAATGTTTCACTATTCATATAATTTTATATGAAGTGAAAATAAATTTAAAAACTTTTACCTAGACATATCTAGATTTGATTTATCAATTTACAAAAAAACATAATAAATTTATTAAAAATCTACATTCGATCACCCAAACTGATGTTGCCTAGGACTGGTTGCGTCATTGTTTTTGCAAACTACCTGGAATTGGTTTGAGGCGGGATTCAGCGGGCAGCGAGCTTGTTGGGTTCGAGTTCCGGTTTTATATGCATTGCTAAGTAAGAACATAGTTTCGTTTGTTCACTTTAGAACAGGCAATGTATGTATACAGTTAAGTTTGAATGCAGTTTTATGATGGCATTCTCATTTCGGGGTAAGGTTCCTTTCAACGGGACTGGTAGACGGGAGACGAAGGGGTATTCATCATCGGGCGGCCGGGGCGTGCAAACGTTCTGTAGGGAGATGGAGATTTTTACGTCGATGTAATATTTTTAACTCAAGAAAAGAAAAAGTCTTGAAGAAAAAGTGTGGGGAAACGAGAGTTTGACAAAATAGGTCGCTTTATCTTTCTCGCGGTGTCCCTTGATTGGTTTTAATTAGGAATATAATGGTAAAATGTATTCTGAAATTAAAATCTTAGATTGTTTGAATTTTTGTTATTAATAAATAATTTAGTTTGTCCCTAGTAAATTTTAATAAGTTTAATTAATAGTTTTGGTTTAAAATCAGTGCCAATCGTGTTGATTTCAAGAGGTGAAGTGTTCGACATTGAATTTTCAGAGATTCTATGTCGTTCAATTTCGTCTTTTGATGTCAAGGATTTTGGTGTAAATAATATTTGAATTTTAATATTTTGAACTTTGTTTCTATTTGGGGCTTAATGGTCAAACTCATCGTTAATTTCTATTATCTTTGGTCTCGCTAACATGAGGGCTCTCTGAAGAAATAGAAATTCTAGGTAAATTTCCAGATTTGTAGCGGGTCTGGCAGGATTGGTTTGTTTCAAAAACAATTCTGTGTTAGCTACTGGTTTTAACAATCTGAACTTGCAACATTAATAAGGAGACGCGTCCGGAATCCGTGTGTTGTTAATACATATTAAGGTTGCGAGAATTAGTTGTTGAAACTATCCAATTAGCTTGGTTAGTATTAGACCAGTCTAGACTCCCCCTTCCCTATGGAGTCGTAGATTGGAACCGACGGGCGATAGGTAGGTCGGCTAACCCAGGCCACTCCGCGAAGTCGTTAGCAGCTAGGGGAAAAAGGACAGTTTAGTTCTAAATCCACCACACACCAGAGTAGGATTCTCAAATTAGGATTTGTAGGCAGGTAAATTTTAGCTCAGGGCGAGAGAAACTCTCTCAAAACTTTTAGCTTTAGCTTTAGGGAACTTTCTCTTACACCGGAGACTGTTCGATACCTAGGTACACTAGAATTGATTCTTACACCGGAATCAATTCCAACACACACACACATTTAGTGGGAATGGGGTAGTCTTTTACACAAGTAGCTTTAGCTTTAGGGAAGATAGATAGATCCGTTAGGTTAGACTAGGAATTACATTAACTATGCCAACAGTTAGTGTAAAATAACTTTAACAAAAATATCTTCATTAACTATGAAATATGATTGATTTGTTCAATAGAACGAAACTTCAATTATTGTTAAATAACTTTAACCAATTTATGTTCATAAACTATGAAAAATTTCTAGTTTGTTCAGTGGAACAATTTGATTTGTCTTGGAAATGCTGAGACATGAATTCGGAGAAATCTGAATTACTTCATCAATTATTTGTTTGGACTTATCTGGATGAGAAATGTACTGTCATAATTTTTGGGTGATGCAAAGCAAGCCCTGGCTAATTATCTTTATGCAAAAGCACAAGAGAAAGGCCATATTCTTCGTTTGTGATGGTGCAAATCAAGTCGGAAAAGTCTGAATTATTTTATCATTTATTTGGATTTGACTGGATGGGAAATGTAGTCTCACATATTGGGTGATGCAAAGCAAGCCCTGGCTTTTTATCTCAATGTTGAATCACGAGAATAAGGCCATACTTCGTTTGTAGAGATGCAGATCTGTTCGGGAAAATCTAGATTTATTTCATCAATACGTTCCTTAGCACATGTAGAAATCATGTTTGGAATGTGTCCTTGGTTAAAAGGATTTATATGAGAAAACCAACAATTTTGGAATTATCCGAACTGCTTTTGAGTCAAGGCAAATCCATGACATGTTTGATTTATGTCCGCTGAATGAACTAAGTCTTACGACTTATAACTTAGCATTCTGAATAAGAGTGCCCTACCTATTATAATTAGATCTTTCAAACATGGAAAATTCAAGTTGAATTGATACTATTTCTTCAGAGGAACTTAGTTGTTCGAAACAATTATATATTTATATTTTTAGTTTCTTCGGAGACTAATCAATGGTTTTAGTAAAGTATACTTAACCATTTACCTATTTAACTATTGTAAAAATATCATCTTCTATATTTATTTTAATATCAATGATATTAAACAGTTCTTTCATACATGGAAAAGGCATGTGGAACTGATAAATTCTACATACAAAATACCTAGAAGGTAATACTTCTAATTTAAGACAATATTGGTTGCGAATATTTGGTTTCTTTGGAAGCTAAATTATTGGTCTATTTATTTATTGAATTGAATCGTATTGACAAAATTCTACTCTGTAAGATTTATTTATAATCTGGAATACCTTCTAACTATATCTATTTGTAAAGCCTAAGGTTTTATAAATACTATATTTATCATTGGTCTAACTAAAATACATTTTACGATCAATTCGAATATTTTATCAACTATAATAATTTCTATTTATTAAAATATTAAATAGAAATTGAATGAAGTACTAACTTAGGTAAATAGTGTTTAAATCTAACACATCAATAGTAGCGGATTGTAGGTACGTTGTATGATTTGACCTACTACTACTACTACTACTGACAAGACAGACTCCTTATATTGTTGAGTAGTATACTCTTAAAGTATTTAAGATACCAACCGATTTGAAGTAATGATTAAAATCATAGCTCAGTCCGGAACTATGTAAAAATTACAGGTTCTGAAGCGGTTGATATCGCTTGGCAAGACTTTACTTGCGTCCTCTTCTATGTCTCTAGCCAGTAAAGGCTCATTAAACTTAAATATATTTGTATAACAAATATCTGAGCACTATATTTGCTGTCCCAAGGCAGGGAGGATGTCCAAGTCATTTGGTTGTATCCTACTAGAGTCTGGCGTACGGAGGGGCCACTCTTTTAGCCATATAAAAACAATACTGAGCTTCTAAATCATTATATATATATATTTCTATATACATAATTATATCTACATATTTATAAGGTGAAACATACTTCAGGTCAAAGCTAACTAAGAAATAAACTTAAAATATAATGCAAATTTTGATTATATGAATCTCTATATATTATTTAATACATAATAACATAAACACTATTTCGTAATCACTAAAATTAATCATACTAAATAAATTATTTACTCCAAGAACTTAAACCACAGTTTCCCGTTATTTAATACTTAAAGCTAAAGTCAATTACGCTATCGACTTTCTTAGGACTTTTATAAAACACTAGGAACTCTAAAAACGAATATAACAACAGTTTTCTTAAATTTTATACTAGGATTTATATCATCCACTACTACCGATCTCAAACACAAATAAACAATAAATTTACTAAATATAATTTAAGGGTGTTCATATTAGTTTGTCAGTAAATAATCTTAAACCAAATAAAATTAAGTTAATTTTATAGTATATATAAAATATATAATAAGTAGATAAATCAAACGTGTTACAGCTGAATTTAGGTTGCTATTCTTAACAACTTGGGTCCTCCATTAGATAATTACAGCCACTACACTAATCAGTCACAGCCATGTTCAGGATGATACAGATGATACAGATAACAAGATTTTAAAATAATAGGTTTGTTAGTATCCAGATAGAGTTAAGTTCTAGATAAAAATTATAGCATAATAGGTTTTAAAAGACTAAAATACTAAATCATTTGCTTATTAGGATATATAGGTATTGTAAGTTTTGTTCTCGACTCTAATACCTAGGTCTTCTAGGTTCGGATTAACTAAGTAAGTTAAGTAAGCAGAAAAACAAAATAGAATTTTAGTAGGTAGGTTAGCCGATTGTTACATTGTGGTGTGGCCGTGACCAGGATTTCTATTCTAGGTTTATGACATAATTTCATCTCTAGTTCTTTATCTGTTGTCTTGAGCTGGCTGATGTCTAGATTGGACTCAGTGACCAGTTGCAGGGGTTTTTCGATTCTTGTTTTCTGGTCACATTTTGCTGTCGTGTAAAGATAGGGTACTGTATTCACGTTTGGTAGTGACTTTTTCCAAATAATTTTTTAAATAAATAAATCTGGTATCTCACTTCTAATGTTATTAAACTTTGGGGTCGCGGGGTCGCTTTTACGTTTATAGTTTTTTCGAACTTAGTTAAAGAAGAAAAACGATTTACATGATGTTATATTTGTAGTTCTTTTATAACTTATTTTCTCTTTTAAAAAATTCTGATAATGTAGTTTAATATGGGAGCTATGTTATCAAAAGTAAATAATTTTCTATCTAGCATAACATAAAAGTTTCTGACAACTTGAGTTTTAGAAGTTGGTAAATTACCACGACGTCAAACTATGGAATGGTTTCTGGTCTCACGCAATTAAAAACATCTGTCAAGGGTTTGAGTAGGTAGACGTAGACAGAGTAATAAATAGCCCTGCCAATACTTATAACAAAAGTGTTAGTTATGGCTTATGGCTCTTGTTACAAACAAAAAACAAATGGCCGAACAGACCAAGTGCCTGTTTGCCTTATCGTATTCACAGAATTGCTGTTAGGGTCGGGTTTTTTTCCGTCACATTTGTTAAGTTTGTTAAGTAGTCTTGTGTTTGGGTACCTACCTGACACAAATGAAGTACGTTAAAAATAACACATGTTTGGTTGGAGCTCATGTGATTTTAAGATTGGTTCTGACTTTGAAATATTTTCATAGTAATGTTCGTATAACGTTTCGTTTCTTAGAATACTGAACACTTATGCCAAATAGTGCAGATTTAGTATTGACCGATTTCTAAATTGAAGTAGGTATACTAAAACTAAATATTTAATTATTTAATAAAATTAGGTACTTATTTACCTTTTTAAAGTATTTATTTAAGTACAATTTGTTGTTTAGTTTTAAAACAAATAGTAATAAACGAAATACATACATCCATATTTAATTTAATAATTTGTATGTTAGGTTGATTTTATTTTATTGCTTTTATTTAATCTTTGCGAATTAGTTTAATTAATAATCAATTGTTGATTAATTATTAAAAGGTATCTTTTTAGTCATGTTATGTCATTTAAATTAAATAAAGATAAAATTGAAAAGGTTATTTAAAGATAGTAGTTAGTTTATGAATTGATCTGATTTTTTTTATTAAAACCAAATTTGAGCGTTCATTAAAATAAATTGCTTATCGAAGCACGCCTTATGAGACATAATAAAATGGCACGTCAATATTTCGCAGGAAATACAGAATGTTTTAATCAAATAATTATCAAATATTTACCTTCGTAGTAATACTAATTACTAATTACAATTACACAAGTATTGTCAAAAATAATGATTATAAGTAATTGTTTTTATCTTACGTAGTTGCTATAGGCGAAATGTCAGTCTCTAATTAAATATGACAATGCAGTCATGTGACTTGAATGGGTTTTGATTTAGTCATTCACGTACATTCACGTATATTACAAAAAAAACAATAACTATCAACAAATAACCAGTGCGTAATAATCACAATATTATTACTATCAATACAAAGTTATAATACCTATAAAGAAAAACAATACATTAATAATTTCAAATATCTATTGAAATTTACAATAGACTTTACTGAGAGTACAGTTATTGTTTGTTGCATTATAGTAGAAACATTTACAAAATTGGTAGTAATATTAAAACGAAGTTATATTACAATTCATTCATGAGTACAATTCATTCATGAGTACAATTCATTCATAAATGTAAAATTACCAAAATATTATTGGCGTAAGGGAATTTCCAGAATCTTATCTGGAAGCGTCAAGCTAGCCAGCGGTTCTTTTGCACAGCATTGTTTTATTGTTTTTGTGAAAGTTGGGTTTATGACTCCCAAGTACAACAAACAATGTTCGGGTCAGGCATAAAACAATAGAGACTCGGTACCTGATATTGCATTGATGCTCATGGTAACATCATTTTGGCTCGATTTTATGTCCTCGTAGTTTTAGAATATTTTCGTTATTCACTGTTTAAATACATAATACAAAATATCTAATGATATTTAGAATTAGTCAAAAATATACTAACTTGCTTCACAAGTCTAAGAAAATAGTAATTTATTGATTCAAAGTTGATGGTTCGAGTTCTATTTCATCATGGTGGCGACACCTAGCCCAGATGTGTCGAACTACTTAAGATTTACGAGCAACATGTTTCTGCTGGCAAGTAGTTAGATGACGCTATTTTTAGTGGCAGATAGATGGCGTGGATATTTATTTTCTATAGAAATGAATAGGCATTTTAAACATTTTGAAGACTTCCCATGGTAGACAAAAATTTTAGTATATACCTATCACGAGATATTACTGATATAAAATATTGGTAATATGATTTGTGAAAAGTAACAGATTTACGTATCACTAGTTAGATAAATATGTACTTACGTATATGGGAATAAATAGGTCTAAAACATTTACTGAAAACAAAATGAAGGATATTCTCTGCTCTAGCATCAGTACTTAATTCAGAGCTTCTAAAAGTCTTTGTTTGAATTTATTCCTTATAGTCTTATGTAATTTTAGAATGTTCTATAATGTTTCGGTGCTATATTATAGTTACAACTAGGAGGTTGAAGTTTATTTTTAAATGATTAGAATAGAAAATAAAATAAAAACGCACATCTTTACTAAGTATGCTAACGCTAATAAATAACAAAATCTACAAGGCTATTTTTTCTCATATGGAAGTACCTACTATATAAGAAGCACACAAGAAAAGAAATCTATATTAGACTAAAACATGAAAATCATACTTTCTTTTCTTTGTTGGTTAATAAGAATATAATTTTATATGTATGATAATTCCAGGCAAAGATAAACTTGTGTGATAGATATTTTAAGAGTGGTCGTTTATTTATTTATTCAAACACAACATTGCTACTTTCAAATTTTATTAAATTCGATAAGATTGATATTTAGTTAATTTCTATATAAGTCATTGATACCGTAGGTCAAAATTTGAGTTAATGCCTGGTTAACCTAAGGTAGATAGATACTACTTAGGACGGGAATAGATTGTCAATAATTTTATAGTCGAAAATAAAACTGATTTAGGTAATAAAATTATTGCAACGACACAAGGTAATGGGGTCGTAGAATTTTATTAAGAGGATACAGTAGATTGTTTCATTCTTTCGATTTTAGTTGTCATGATAATGTAAAAGTTATAAAAATCAGTGTAATTTGTTGACACACGTATATGATGTTAATGATGTAGGTATAATAATTAACGTGTAGAGATCTTAAATAGCTCACGTTTACTTAGTACCTATCATTTCCTAACATTAACAAACTTGAAAGACTAATTAGAGATGTGAAATGATAGATAGTATCACAACTAGAATTATATTTGCAGTATTAACTTCATATAATAAATTGTATAAAAAAATGGGTTTTGCTTGAGCATGTGCATATGCAAGTGGGAGTAGATTCAATATGGTCGCTTTCATAAAAAAAAGCAACGTTGGGTGCATGCATTGTTTGTAGTTTAGCAGTTAGCTACGGGTTTCTTGTAGAAGGCAGAGTTTGCGTAGCATCGTAGCGTGCGTGCGTACAATACTCGTAGATGCGTAGCAAAGCGTAGGCAATAGTGAGTTGTATCATTGTTTAATACCTAGGTGGCGTAGCGAAAGCGTAATTTTGCATTCCTAATTAAGCGTAGTTTTTATTTCTTGTTAGATTATTTTAAGAAATATTTCTTTTGAATGAATGATTAAATGAATGATTGGATTACTATTAATTTTATTTACGTGATTTCTTTTGTTAGTAATAAAAAATAATAATGAATTTTTTTGTCCTTTCAGTTTTAGGTTGTTTGTTTTAGGTAACCATTGAAAGCATTATAAGACAAGCATACTACTTAAACATTTTATAAGAGTAATGAATATAATTACATATTTATTGCACATTGTACTTCGAGGAATGTACCTTTCATTAGAATATGCAATTACAATTGTTGAGATAATGAAGATAATAAAAGGTAAATGAAAGGAAATAAATAAAAAGGTAAAATTGGTAACGTTATACAGATTTAATTTAAAATAAGTTAATATTTAACATAGATTTTATTTAAGATTATTTATTTATTTATTTAATATATGATATTATTACATACACATATTATGACTTGTGCGAATATGCGAATTTAAATTGAATACATTATTCATTATTAATATATTTAAAATTAATCTAATCTCAGAAATTATAATTTTTTTATGTGATCTGGTGGATATTTGTTGTGGATTTGGGTGGCGCGAATCTGAGAAAGAGGAAGGTGTGAATATTTGCATATTTAGAATAGGATGGTATTCTGAGAGAAGAAGTATGAAACAAAAAAAACAAGATACATTTAGTTATTGAGGGCCCTGGTTCATACCTTATGTGAAACCAGATCACAATTTAATATTATTAGCCCAAAGATCAGAATTACACATCACACAAAAGAGCATTATATAGGGAGAACAGATGCTAGGTTTAATTTTATTCCATGGTTACATAATATTGTATACTATTGGAAAAGTTCTCAAGTGTTAAAACGCCTGTAAAGTGCTCTACGCCAGACAAGAAGCTAGGCGAAATCATGCCTAATATCATGAACTCGGCAACATCACACTCTCCAAGACAGTGTTGGAAGTCGTTTTGATTTCAGTTTTTGGTATGACTTTTGGACATGGGTTGTAATGATTTGTTTGCCTCTAATGGTGGACTATGCTTGTGGGGGATGCTGAACTTTTTATGCGACTTGGATTGTAAGGTTGAATCCGGGCGGATTAACTTCAGCAGTGATTAATAGGATCAGTGGCCTCACAACCCACGCCCTACAGGAGTGTAGTCTGATCAGGCGATACTTGATTGTCGTTCATGAATGAAAGTATTGAGCTTAAAGCTGAGATTTTAGTGATGAAAAACGCTCTCTTGGTTTAAATACACACCACACTCGTACACACACCACACTAGGGATACACACCTTCTGTGATTTGGGAATATAATATTTGTTTAGGTTCTTGAATATTGGAAAAAAAAAAAAAACAATATTTGAGAATGTTAGGGAAGTAAAATTTTAGTTCCGGTCCTTATTTATATGGACAACTACATAAAATTTTAGGGGTCGGATGTAACGATTCGCAAATTCGCATTCGTTAAGTTCATTCTCAAATAATTTTTATCACATATAAAGCTGGAATTCGATTCAATAACTCCTTGTACGTCATCTTAGTCATAGATTCATTGTTCACTCGTTCCCAGGAACTGTTTATCGAATAAGCAAAAAATTGACCGTAGCTCCGTCCTATTCTATAACGTTTGGGCTGTCCCTTTTCAAAGTCATAAACATTGTTTTTAATGGAGGCGGCGAAGCACAAAAAAAAAAAAACTTAAACAAACAATTCGCCAGATTGCAAGTTTAGTGGGTGCAGAGTAAATTATTACTGTGTGAAAAGAATTCGTAATCGTTCACAATTTTGAGTCTATTTATAGACCATCCGTTTGTTTATATAATTTCACTATATTTTATATTAAATTGCAATATTTATGATGTATGTATGTATGGTCATACATAATTTCAAAAATCATCTGAGTTCAATTTTGTATAGAAAATGATAAGAAATCATTATCACGTCTTTATCCTTGACGAGATGGACAGAGTCCATGGCCGTGGGACCCAAGGATCATGTTTGATGTAATGATGGACGCTAGGATGAAGAGAGAAATCAAAATAAATAAATAAAGTACAAAGAATTTTGTATAATATTATGTTAATTAAATCTAGGTCACAGATAAAAATTCTAGATTGTCTGAGTTCGATCCTCAGCAAATAAAAATCAAAACAAAACAAACTTTCGTTATGTTTTGAAATAACTATAAAGTTTATACATAATTTGTTTGTAATGGTCAGTTTACACTGAGTTTCTTAGTATTTTTCCTTTGCCAAAATAAAAGAAGGAAATTATGCTATATTGTAATCAATTATTCTATTTATTTTCATACAACACTTTGTATGGTCTTATATAAATCTATTACATAAATATTACATACAAGGTTGGCATCTAACTTCATTAGTTAAAAGAAAATGGACAGGGCTCTGTCAAGTCGTTGGGTTAAGAACGTGAAAGTCGAACTCCGGCGCACATGGCGTGGTTTGTTATCGCTAGGACGAAACTAACACGAGCTCCAAAGCAGCATAGCTGAGGACGCAACTGGGAATATGATTAGATGGAGAAGAAAGTATTTCTGTTTACAGAAATAGAATAAAGATAGATATTTTATTATTATTTATCAATGTAACATTTGTTGCACTATAATCTGTGTATGGTTTTATAAGTGAAATCATATATAAACTCCTTTAATTTCTACATTTATATACTTTCTAATAAACTATTATTTAGATATATTTTAATATATCTTTACATTGTCAAAATTATGGGTAAATAACTTTATTTTATCCATTAATCATTAATGTTTCACTATTCATATAATTTTATATGAAGTGAAAATAAATTTAAAAACTTTTACCTAGACATATCTAGATTTGATTTATCAATTTACAAAAAAACATAATAAATTTATTAAAAATCTACATTCGATCACCCAAACTGATGTTGCCTAGGACTGGTTGCGTCATTGTTTTTGCAAACTACCTGGAATTGGTTTGAGGCGGGATTCAGCGGGCAGCGAGCTTGTTGGGTTCGAGTTCCGGTTTTATATGCATTGCTAGTTTTGTAAGAACATAGTTTCGTTTGTTCACTTTAGAACAGGCAATGTATGTATACAGTTAAGTTTGAATGCAGTTTTATGATGGCATTCTCATTTCGGGGTAAGGTTCCTTTCAACGGGACTGGTAGACGGGAGACGAAGGGGTATTCATCATCGGGCGGCCGGGGCGTGCAAACGTTCTGTAGGGAGATGGAGATTTTTACGTCGATGTAATATTTTTAACTCAAGAAAAGAAAAAGTCTTGAAGAAAAAGTGTGGGGAAACGAGAGTTTGACAAAATAGGTCGCTTTATCTTTCTCGCGGTGTCCCTTGATTGGTTTTAATTAGGAATATAATGGTAAAATGTATTCTGAAATTAAAATCTTAGATTGTTTGAATTTTTGTTATTAATAAATAATTTAGTTTGTCCCTAGTAAATTTTAATAAGTTTAATTAATAGTTTTGGTTTAAAATCAGTGCCAATCGTGTTGATTTCAAGAGGTGAAGTGTTCGACATTGAATTTTCAGAGATTCTATGTCGTTCAATTTCGTCTTTTGATGTCAAGGATTTTGGTGTAAATAATATTTGAATTTTAATATTTTGAACTTTGTTTCTATTTGGGGCTTAATGGTCAAACTCATCGTTAATTTCTATTATCTTTGGTCTCGCTAACATGAGGGCTCTCTGAAGAAATAGAAATTCTAGGTAAATTTCCAGATTTGTAGCGGGTCTGGCAGGATTGGTTTGTTTCAAAAACAATTCTGTGTTAGCTACTGGTTTTAACAATCTGAACTTGCAACATTAATAAGGAGACGCGTCCGGAATCCGTGTGTTGTTAATACATATTAAGGTTGCGAGAATTAGTTGTTGAAACTATCCAATTAGCTTGGTTAGTATTAGACCAGTCTAGACTCCCCCTTCCCTATGGAGTCGTAGATTGGAACCGACGGGCGATAGGTAGGTCGGCTAACCCAGGCCACTCCGCGAAGTCGTTAGCAGCTAGGGGAAAAAGGACAGTTTAGTTCTAAATCCACCACACACCAGAGTAGGATTCTCAAATTAGGATTTGTAGGCAGGTAAATTTTAGCTCAGGGCGAGAGAAACTCTCTCAAAACTTTTAGCTTTAGCTTTAGGGAACTTTCTCTTACACCGGAGACTGTTCGATACCTAGGTACACTAGAATTGATTCTTACACCGGAATCAATTCCAACACACACACACATTTAGTGGGAATGGGGTAGTCTTTTACACAAGTAGCTTTAGCTTTAGGGAAGATAGATAGATCCGTTAGGTTAGACTAGGAATTACATTAACTATGCCAACAGTTAGTGTAAAATAACTTTAACAAAAATATCTTCATTAACTATGAAATATGATTGATTTGTTCAATAGAACGAAACTTCAATTATTGTTAAATAACTTTAACCAATTTATGTTCATAAACTATGAAAAATTTCTAGTTTGTTCAGTGGAACAATTTGATTTGTCTTGGAAATGCTGAGACATGAATTCGGAGAAATCTGAATTACTTCATCAATTATTTGTTTGGACTTATCTGGATGAGAAATGTACTGTCATAATTTTTGGGTGATGCAAAGCAAGCCCTGGCTAATTATCTTTATGCAAAAGCACAAGAGAAAGGCCATATTCTTCGTTTGTGATGGTGCAAATCAAGTCGGAAAAGTCTGAATTATTTTATCATTTATTTGGATTTGACTGGATGGGAAATGTAGTCTCACATATTGGGTGATGCAAAGCAAGCCCTGGCTTTTTATCTCAATGTTGAATCACGAGAATAAGGCCATACTTCGTTTGTAGAGATGCAGATCTGTTCGGGAAAATCTAGATTTATTTCATCAATACGTTCCTTAGCACATGTAGAAATCATGTTTGGAATGTGTCCTTGGTTAAAAGGATTTATATGAGAAAACCAACAATTTTGGAATTATCCGAACTGCTTTTGAGTCAAGGCAAATCCATGACATGTTTGATTTATGTCCGCTGAATGAACTAAGTCTTACGACTTATAACTTAGCATTCTGAATAAGAGTGCCCTACCTATTATAATTAGATCTTTCAAACATGGAAAATTCAAGTTGAATTGATACTATTTCTTCAGAGGAACTTAGTTGTTCGAAACAATTATATATTTATATTTTTAGTTTCTTCGGAGACTAATCAATGGTTTTAGTAAAGTATACTTAACCATTTACCTATTTAACTATTGTAAAAATATCATCTTCTATATTTATTTTAATATCAATGATATTAAACAGTTCTTTCATACATGGAAAAGGCATGTGGAACTGATAAATTCTACATACAAAATACCTAGAAGGTAATACTTCTAATTTAAGACAATATTGGTTGCGAATATTTGGTTTCTTTGGAAGCTAAATTATTGGTCTATTTATTTATTGAATTGAATCGTATTGACAAAATTCTACTCTGTAAGATTTATTTATAATCTGGAATACCTTCTAACTATATCTATTTGTAAAGCCTAAGGTTTTATAAATGCTATATTTATCATTGGTCTAACTAAAATACATTTTACGATCAATTCGAATATTTTATCAACTATAATAATTTCTATTTATTAAAATATTAAATAGAAATTGAATGAAGTACTAACTTAGGTAAATAGTGTTTAAATCTAACACATCAATAGTAGCGGATTGTAGGTACGTTGTATGATTTGACCTACTACTACTACTACTACTGACAAGACAGACTCCTTATATTGTTGAGTAGTATACTCTTAAAGTATTTAAGATACCAACCGATTTGAAGTAATGATTAAAATCATAGCTCAGTCCGGAACTATGTAAAAATTACAGGTTCTGAAGCGGTTGATATCGCTTGGCAAGACTTTACTTGCGTCCTCTTCTATGTCTCTAGCCAGTAAAGGCTCATTAAACTTAAATATATTTGTATAACAAATATCTGAGCACTATATTTGCTGTCCCAAGGCAGGGAGGATGTCCAAGTCATTTGGTTGTATCCTACTAGAGTCTGGCGTACGGAGGGGCCACTCTTTTAGCCATATAAAAACAATACTGAGCTTCTAAATCATTATATATATATATTTCTATATACATAATTATATCTACATATTTATAAGGTGAAACATACTTCAGGTCAAAGCTAACTAAGAAATAAACTTAAAATATAATGCAAATTTTGATTATATGAATCTCTATATATTATTTAATACATAATAACATAAACACTATTTCGTAATCACTAAAATTAATCATACTAAATAAATTATTTACTCCAAGAACTTAAACCACAGTTTCCCGTTATTTAATACTTAAAGCTAAAGTCAATTACGCTATCGACTTTCTTAGGACTTTTATAAAACACTAGGAACTCTAAAAACGAATATAACAACAGTTTTCTTAAATTTTATACTAGGATTTATATCATCCACTACTACCGATCTCAAACACAAATAAACAATAAATTTACTAAATATAATTTAAGGGTGTTCATATTAGTTTGTCAGTAAATAATCTTAAACCAAATAAAATTAAGTTAATTTTATAGTATATATAAAATATATAATAAGTAGATAAATCAAACGTGTTACAGCTGAATTTAGGTTGCTATTCTTAACAACTTGGGTCCTCCATTAGATAATTACAGCCACTACACTAATCAGTCACAGCCATGTTCAGGATGATACAGATGATACAGATAACAAGATTTTAAAATAATAGGTTTGTTAGTATCCAGATAGAGTTAAGTTCTAGATAAAAATTATAGCATAATAGGTTTTAAAAGACTAAAATACTAAATCATTTGCTTATTAGGATATATAGGTATTGTAAGTTTTGTTCTCGACTCTAATACCTAGGTCTTCTAGGTTCGGATTAACTAAGTAAGTTAAGTAAGCAGAAAAACAAAATAGAATTTTAGTAGGTAGGTTAGCCGATTGTTACAACATCTACTCATTTCACATCAGGTTTTCGCAGATTTCCTACTTTTCTGAATATATAACATATTTAGACATAAAAACTATGTCCGTTTTTGGTACAAAAATCTTGCTTGCCCTTATTCATGGAGTAATCGTCCTTGCCCTTATTAAACGCGTGCATTTTTTTTAAATCTTCTAAATCCCTTTCAGGTCAAACACTCCTGATCTTATCAATCAATCACTTGTTTACCTGCACCCTATTTTCTTATTTTTGAAGGGTCGATGCAAAATGAAACATTATTGTAGGGCCAGTGAGATTAATCTATAGCTCCCGCTAGGCACGTGTATGCTACTTTGTTACGCAGTAAACCAATAAAAAGAGGTCACGGTCTTGAGAAGTTTCGGGAACTTCTCAAGACCGTGACCTCTTTTTATTTATTATATCCAATAATAAATTCTTATTTCACACTTGTGTGGTACAAGGTACAGAGAGCGAGCGAGAATCTGAAGAAGAATTCTTCCACTGCGTAGGTATATCGTTTTTTTCTCTTTTAGTTTAAGGCCGTACCTGAATTTTCCGGGGTCCAGTGCTGCCCCCATTTAAAATAAATCATTTCAAAGAAAACTTTCCGGGGTCCAGTGCTGCCCCCATTTAAAATAAATAATTTTAAAGAAAACGGAGACATAATTTAAAATTTTGCTACTACCAAGTCCTAGATAACCCTTTAAAGTATTGTATCAACTACTGTTTACAGTTTAAAGTGAGAACGTTAAGCTTTACTACGCACATTTGCGAAAAACGGCCACTTTTAGCTAATGTGCGTAGTAAAGCTTAACGTTCTCATTATAGACTGTAAACAGTAGTTCGTAAAATACTTTGAAGGGTTATTTAGGATTTGGTAGTAGCAAAATTTTAAATAATGTCTCCGTTTTCTTTGAAATGGTTTATTTTAAATGGGGGCAGCACTGGACCCCGGAAAATTTAGGTACGGCCTTAAGCTTTACTACGCACATTTGCGAAAAACGGCCACTTTTGGCAAATGTGCGTAGTTAAGCATAACGTTCTCACTTTAAACTGTAAACAGTATCTCTTGAAGATGTTCTACGATAAGAGTTTATTAAGGCTTTTGTTAAAGCAATGCTCTAGAATGTATTAGATCGTGAATAGACCACACTGTACTCTTACAAAAATAAATATTTTATGCTCTAGATATTTTTTCTTTTTTCAACTTCACATTCCTACAAAATAAGGCTTAGGTAAAGTTTTTTGTTCGAAATCTATCCATATTGACTGGATTTTCGATATTAACTTGAACTAAGATTTTTTTACGAGTAAAAGAACGTACCTAAACGTAACGAGGGCTTGGTTTAAGGTGGTTTTCCACCTTAATAAATAAAGGTAAATCTGAGCCAGCTTATGTTTCGCACCGTTTTGGAAGGGCTTTCCGAAAGGGAAATAAAGTGCTGTATAGTTAGGACGCCGGCCGTGGGTCAGCGCATATTGAAATAAGGTTACCTAGCCAAGCCGTACTGTGCGAACTTTTTATTATTTATTTCACTTTGGCTTTCATAAATGTCAGGAAATATTATGCTTTTATGCTGACCGTAGATACTTTTACGTAGAATTGTAGAATTCGATCATACGACTGTGACGATACGGTGGAATGTCCAGAACGAGGTTATATAGGTCCAATTTATTGCCCCTTGTTTCACAGACTGAAATTTCATAGAATTTCGATTCACAGAATATTTTTCATAGAATATTTAATTCTTATATTTTTATTTCAAATATTATTGTTTCAAAGACTATTTACTTGAATGAAACACAATTTATAGAAACACAGTTCAATGAATTTTAGAATCTCATATTTTCATTTATAATTTTTCATAGGTTAGGGAAAACTTATACTTAGGTTAGGTTAGGTTAGAACTGCGACCAACACACGCTGGGAAAGTTTTATCTATTTTACTAGAATAGGGAAAACTTATAGGTTAGGTTAGGTTAGAACTGCGACCAACACACGCTGGGAAAGTTTTATCCATTTTACTAGAATAGGGCCAACTTATAGGTTATAAATATATTATATTAACTAAACTTATTAAAAATAATAATATTTAATTTGATATTCTGATATTAGAAACATCGCAAAAGTAAATTTTATTTGTAATAAAATTCTATGATTTCAAATTACCTATTCATAACAAACATTCTAATTATTGATTTTCTGTGCAACGAAAATCTATTATTAAAAATTATTTTTACTGAGTAACCTGCATATTGATTATTCTATGACATGATAATCTTGTAAAAATTTTCTAAATAACGAAAATCTGTTAAACTTTTGTCTGTATAAGAAAGTACACCCCCAATTTATGATGTGTATTTTTTGATTGGCTTAAAAATTGTGGAATATATGTAATCGTTTTCGGCAATCATATCACATCATCATAAAACAATAATAATCGCGTGGCTGTATAATTAATAAATTTATCAAAAAATATTGTGGGCGATAAGAAAAGAGTAACTGAACAAACACAAAAAAGATTTCAAAAATTGTTTGTCACGCCAACGCTCACGCTAATCTCCGAGGAATTCCGAGGTACTAAGGATTTTGACGTGGTTTCCAAAAATAGATCGGAGCAACAAAAAAGGTTTGCAAACCTTACTGTGTCATTATCAAAAGACTCGTTATGAGATCTCAAATATTTTTATTTTATATTATTTTGTTATTATTGTAAAATAAATAATTTTGATTTTATTAATGAAAGAAAACGAAAATTGACCATTCCCCTAATCTCTGAAACTACTGAACTAAAATTTTGAAAAAAATATTACATAATATAGTTCACTGCTTGTAGATTACAGGAAAACCTATGAGAAGTACAGAACCCTCTTCAAGCGAGTTTAACTCGCACTTGACCAACTTTTTTTTTCATTAAAATCGGATGTCAGGGAAAAAAGTTATCATAATTTTTTTAAAGATATTTTAATACGCCGCTCGCCTGTTAAAAATATATCAATTAAAGGGTCCATTCCAAACCTTATCTGCCCAACAAAATTAACAAAAATACAATTTTTATCTAACTGTATGTAGCTTTCGACTTCGTTCGCGTAAAATTGAGTTTTATTATGCACCCCTGTTTGACAAAGTAAGTAGAAGAGTCGATTCCTATTTTATCTAGCTACATTTCCTCTTTCGGGAATACACCAAGATGAAGTTACCAGGAGTGCTATTTTTCAACGAGGTAGTCAACGAAACACAAAACATGTAGTTTTCCAACTTACCGCTCGCGTTCCGGCGCATTGCATCGTATTTTTGAAACCGTCTCGTTTTAGCGATAAGTTATTGTTTTACGCAGAAAATATTTTATTATTATTATTAATTGTTTAAATGGTCAATGGTTTTCTAAATATTTCAACATAAATAAAAAAGTGGCATGAAACGGAACGAATTCTACATGAAAGATTTATTTGACATGTAGTTCAGTTCAGTTCTGTGCCCACACAGCCAGCGTTTAGCAGCAAGAGCGTAGGAACTAAGTCCACCTTGGAGTGAACGTGACTGCACTTCACGCAACGGGCCGATATATGTACTTATCGTCTCCGTTTTATTAGCGCAGCCACGTCAGACCGCGTTAGACCTGTACCAGGCTCGAGAAACCAGGTGAGCACGTATATAGGATATGGAGTGTGTGGGGAATTGCAGTCTGGGAAATGGGAAAGAGGAGGGAAATTAGAGTCTACCGTATACCAGCAACAAGTAAACATATGGGAGATAAATTCTATACTTGGTGTGTAATATATAATGAGGAAGGGATAAAACTGCGTGTTCTGCTCTTCCTGATGTTCCTCTTTCGAAGGGCTGTGCTGGCTGCATCATGCTTCACGGAGTCATAGATAGGGTTTGGGATTCTGGTTTCTCTGACGCTTCCTTCTTAGTTTTCTTATATCTTTTATCGGTCCTGAGGTATCTTCTTTGCTTGTAGAGCTACTCGTACTGCCCTCGTTATGTACTCTAGTCAGCTGCGTTTTTTTTTTTTTTTTAGGGTATAGGGTTGGGGGGTTCAGAGACACCTGTATCTGTGTATGGGGGAAGGTAGATGGTAAAAGGTGCGATTATTTAGTAACAAACAGTCGGTGGTGAGTTAATTTGTGATGTGGTCAAGGTATGTTCTTCTGGTTCCAGGTCGGTTTCTGAATCTGTCTCGGGAGCATCATAAATCTTTTCGGCTTCATTTTTCATTAATTTTCTGTTTTCCGCTATTTCTCTCCATTCCATCTTTGTTTTATTTGTGTAGTAATGAATGTCGTAATTAAGGGAGTTTTCCCATGTATAAATGGGGCGCCCCACTTTTCTTTTGATTTCTTTGTGTTTGTAAGCTGCTTGAAGTAAGTGCGGGGTTGGTCGTCTTAGTATATGTCCATAGTAAGAAATTCTCCGTACCTTTATTACTTTTGTAATTGTTTTCCCATCTAAGATGGCTTTTGTTTTTCGTTTGGGCGTCGTTTTGGCGTATCGTGAAGGATTTGACGTTCGTATTTTCTAAGCCTGGATCGATTCGCTTTCGTTAATGCTGATACGTTTAGACCATACGTAATGCACGGTCTAATCACCATTTTAAACATTAAAAGTGCAATTTTCCATTCTATTTTATTGTTTTTTATGAAGGGCAGTAGCATTTTGCTGTTTTTGATTGCCTTTAAGCAGCGTTTTCTGATGGTGGAACGTCGATTGTGTGAGGCTGTTATGTATGTGCCAAGATACTTGATCTCTGGTACTGGCTGGATGGTAACTCCCCCAAGGACCCGGCTTTGTTGGTGTGAGGTCGTTGGCGAAAAAGGATCGCGTACTACGAGTTTAGATTTGTTTTCATTAATGGTGAGTCCGACTGAGTTGAGTAGTGTCTTCATTTTGGTTATTACGCGGTTTAGTACCTCAATATCTTCACCGATTAATAAAATGTCGTCTGCAAAGGAAAGGATTATGGGCAGGGATATTTTTGAGTCTTGATCTAGTCTTACTGCCTCATCTTCTTCCTCAAGCGTTCTGAGTACTTCGTCAATGATTGTGGTAAATAATCTCGGAGATAGTGGGCAACCTTGTTTTACTCCCTTGCCCTTCTTGATGGTGTCGGAGTTTTGTCCACACCATGAGATGAAAGTCTCTTCATTCATGCACGCCTCGATTATTTTGTTCGTTAGTGAGGTTCCTACTCTGGTTAAAAGAATATCTTTAAGAGCTTCCAGATTGACATTATCGAAGGCCTTTTCCAGGTCAAGCCCCACCACGAACACGACTGCGCCCTCTCTCCATTTGATATCTAGGACTCTACGAAGTGTGAAAATTTGGTCATCCGTTGATCTATTATTAAGAAACGCTGCTTGATAATTTCCGAGTGCGTCGATGGTAGCGTCAAGTTTTTCTAGTATGTAGTTTGCGTAAATTCTGTAACCTACATTGCATATGGATATTTTCCTAAAGTCACTGATTTGTTTTGGGTGTGCTTGTTTTTGTATGGGCACTTGTTTGGTGAGGCGCCATTCATCGGGAACCTTATTTTTAAGCCATATTGATGCCATGGTTTTAACTAACTCTTCTAAAAACTCCATTGGAGCGGCCTTGTATAATTCCGGCACTATTTGGTCTGAACATGAAAGATTTATTTGACATGTACGCTATAAATGCTATAAATCCTTCCATTACAATCAATTTCATAATGCGCCCGTTTGGTAGTATACTTATTATACTTTGACTCTTAAAATATGAAAGATCGTGTCAAAAATACGCGGTTGACAATTTTTTTTTACTTCTAGCATTCTTTAATTTTTTTTAGCAGCAGTCAGAGAATTTAGCCTACACTATTTAATTTACAAAGGATTTTTCTTCATTTTCATTTATTTTCAGTCAAGAGCGAAAGAAATAACTAAAACCCTAATAACGTACTAACTTATAAAGGCTTCTAGATAATGGGAAAGGGTGAGTCACGTTGCAGGAACTATTACACAGGAAACGTATATGGGTTCCCAGCCCGACACCCGAGCTCGACAATGGGATAGATGGACGATAAAAGCACGCCCGTGTGAAGTCCGAGACTACAATTTTGTGAGAGCCAAATCGTTTTTATGGCGATAAAATATAGATTGACATGGTCTTATATCTAAATTACATTTACTTTCGGTAGGGCACAGCACTTATCATAATAGTAGTTTATGATACTGTCACTTAATAACCATTATACGTACAGTATCCATTATACAGCAAGCATGCAGCAAGCACACAGCAAGCATGCAGCTAGCACGCAGCAAGCATGCAGCAAGCACGCAGCAAGCATGCAGCAAGCACGCAGCAAGCATGCAGCAAGCACGCAGCAAGCATGCAGCAAGCACGTAGCAAGCATGCAGAAAGCATGCAGCAAGCATGCAGCAAATAAGCAGCATGCAACATGCAACAGGCATGGCTTCTGTCATGGCTCCGGCGCTGCGGGGCTCCGGCGGCGGTCTCACGCGGGCCAATCGTCGCAGATGGCTTACACTCGCCAGCCTCTTTCCAAGCCACCTGCTCCTCAGGCCTCAGCTCGTGGGCCGCCTCGCCCCTTCGCGCCTACGCGGGTTGGAATTACACCCTAGGGGTCGGGCAGACAAGACAACGTGAAGTCGGTTGTGTAGCGATTCGTTTCTGTCACTGACTTCTATAGCACAACATATTAGCTTTTTTGAGCATAATTTTAAAAGTTCTGCCATCTTTTGACGACCTCTGTGGCCTAGTGGTCATCATGCCAGGCTGTCACACCCGAGGTCCCGGGTTCGATCCCCGGTCAGGTCAAGATGGAAAATATTCTTTTTCAGATTGGTCTGGGTCTTTGATGTTTATCTATGTATGTATTTGTTATAAAATATAGTATCGTTGAGTTAGTATCTCATTTCACAAGTCTTGAACTTACATTCGGGCTAGCTCAATCTGTGTGATTTGTCCGTAATAGTTGTCTTAAACATAGTTATACGAGGTCATTGTTAATATAAAGATACAAAAGCCAAACGATTTTAGGACATCTATTAATAGAGATTCTAAAATTAGAGCTAACAATTGTTAGGCTATTATTGTGCAAAAACATCAATTAGGCTAAACAATAATGTTGCATTACAAGTTTAGGCCAATAATGTTCGGCGAAGTGAAATTAAAAACAAAAATTTTAAACGATTCAAAGGGCACCCGAGTAAGTAGTAAGTTCTTCTTTAACTTAAGAGCATGCTTTTGGTAAAGTTAAGTGGAGATGCCTCCATTCCTCTCTTCTCTCTGCCATCTTTTTAATGTCTTGGTAGGAACTTACTCCTAACCCTTCCATATTTTTTTGGAAAACCTTCATCCTTGATCTTCCTCTTTCTCGTCTCCCTTTTATTTTTCCTAATATAAGAGGGAAGATGATTGGACATCTAATAAGACATGACAATCTATTCAAAATAATAGTAGAAGGAAAATCGGGAATAATACATTTAAAAAAAAAATAATAACGACAAATTGATAACCTTCTCCTTCTTTTGAAGTTTGTTAAAAAGCCAGCACATTTCTACGTTCCATTTTAAAAAAATCCAAGAAGCTAATGTCAAAAAGGAGAAAAGTATTTTTTTACTATTAAAATAGTGAGCCCCATCATAATTGATAGTGATCTACTTGGAAGAGATTATCAATATTGTTTTTTGCTAATAGCTCACCTTTTTTACGACATTCTTTTTACTGTAGCAGGCTTAAAAGGACTTAAAAAAAGTTGCCATTATTTAAGTATTACTTTGTTTGAGGGAAAAGTGTTGTAAAGTGATTCTATTCGATATTGTGTTCATAAAGTATGTTTATATAAAAGCTAGCAAAGTCAAACGTTTTTAGTGAAATAAAATATAAAAAAAAAATATTTTGTCGCTAAAAATGACGTATCACTCACAAAATATCTTTTCCTTTTGAATAATACCAGGAAAGCGAAATTAAATCGTCTTTGTAACTGACTTCAAAAAAGGAGGTTATCAATTCGTCAGAATGTTTTTTTGACGTGACAACGTCTTAAATTAGGTTGCGGCTGGGAGTCACTTATGAAAAAGTGTAACGCTCGGTAACGTTACGATGAGTCACCGAACGAGAGAGAGGCCCGCCGAATGCCTTGCGTCTCTCTCCCACTCAACTATGATCGGTCTGCCGCCGTTGTCACGTAAAATCTTCGCCCGTAAAACCGACTTTACAGGCAACCATTTTTTTATGTAGGTAAGTTGCCCGATTACTAGAACACGCCTGGACTGGACTAATTCGGAAAAATCTTTTTTTGTTTGAAAGGTATACGTTCCAGGTAGTCCCATATAATCAGTTGAGGGACTTGTTTTACTAGAGGTAGAAAAAATATGTCATCTAAGTATACAATTCTTTGAATATTAAGCTTATCTGTATTGAAGTCAGCTTTTTGTTTTGAAAAAATATCAATAGTTATTACAGATCTCCCCGAGGATCCTTATTCGTAGCCCGAGGTAACTAAATTATGAAACTTAAAAGTGTTTTTAACCGATTACTGAATAAACAGACAGTCTTTATCATAAAGTTTAATCGTTAAAAAGTGGTGTTAGGTTTGTATTTGTTAGCCAAGACGAAACAAGAATTAAGTAATTTTTACAAACATTTATTCTGCGAATATTGCAAGCAAAATACATTACCTTTTGCAAACACGGAGCGCAACGGAATAAAAAAATGGATGCCTAGTAAATCATGTCGACTTTCCAGTCCAGCTCTTGGAACTTGACAGGACTTATAGTTCCGCTTAGTATATGCTCTTTGTATTCCTTTAAAGTTATACTCAAGTGTATTTTATTTAATTCTTGTTTAACACATCTTTGATGCGTAAATTTCTTTCTAATTTCATGTTGATTCAACGTGATTATTTTCAAGATTCTAAGATCATCACCATCATCATCATCAATAGGTCTTTTTTAGTCTCCACTGCAGGAGCACGACCCTCTCTGTACTACCAGAGCTATTTTTGGCCAGAGCAGCCAGAGGATTTGGCCTACACTCTCCACGCTTGCCAGACGGGTTGGAGATTGATCTCAAAGTCGTGTTATTTAATAATTAATAATTCGAAATAATTTGTCGTGTAGTTCTCGGCAGAGTAGAAATTGTAGAATAGTCTTCCCTTCCGTGTCCGTGACCAGTCCCTGAACATTATCTATGATGAAATGCTCGTCAAGACAAATCTAACGAGTCCAAACTCAATTAGGTTATGTTGTTTTATTACTGAGTTCCATTGAATATATCCCGGCTCCGTCATCAGATCAGCTCATTGACGCCATAATATTGATTGTCATCCAACTTACACAAGTATGCCAAAGTTAAGCTCAATCGGTTGAGGGGAAAACTGGTTGAAAATTAAATTCGACCCAACAAACATACAACCTTACAAGATACATTGTAACTTTTATAGAGGATTTATAGCATAGGTGTAGATAAAAGCTTGTAAAACACAATTAAACATACATGTAGGATATAACAGAAACGGTATGTAGGTATTTAATGTTTTAATCTCGCCTCTAGCAGGCGACATGGCAGTAAACTAATTTAAGACTACTTGTTCAAATTGAATAGGTGTTTTATCAGGCTCCCACTGTTTCTAACTTTGTTAATTTGTTTCAAAATGTCTCGAGGTTGTATCCCTGAAGCCGAAAGATATAGCACTTACCAGAACAACCACTTAATAGAAGTGGGAGCAAGATAGATTTTACTCTAGATGCTAAATTGTTTGTAATGCTTGGAACATCTTTCTTCTTTCTTCATCTTATAAAAAAAAATTGCATATCTGAACACGTAAGTACATCCAGTTATGTTTAAGTTGAATGACCCAGTCCTGTGGTCTATGGCGTTCTCATTTGAAATCAATTTTTTTTATCGTAAATAAGGTGACTATTGCAAACATGTTACGATTTTACTCCACTTTTCGTAACACATTGGTATCCCAGAGACGGCAAAAGTAGCCAAGGAAGGCAATTCACAAGATGGGAGGATGAATTCAAGTTCACAGCGGGTCCAGATTGGAGAAGAATTGCAAGAGATAGAGAACAGTGAAAATGGTTAGAGGAGGCCTTTGCCAGGAGGCACATTGAGCTCAGAGACATCTTATAGGCAGAATGAGAAGGAAATGAAAACAACCTGAGCTCTGGATAAAGGGCTAAGCTAATAAATAGATAGATAGAAGGTCATTATAAAAATTCAGCTTACCAACAATAAAAATAACAATGAATTTAATTTTAAGTTAAGTGTTTTTAAAGCTTTTAACTTTGTAGTTCGATCCCACCGGGTGTACACCACGACACTCATCCCTTTTTTTCGTATTTAATGTGTTGTCCTCCATGCCGGATGTATTTTTCCCGTCATCTGACTTCCACCATCGGCCAGAATCATTAATGGTGCTAACTTGATCGTGCAGATCATAAAAGCCGATCGAGAGAATGAGCGAAGACCGATATTTATAGGTGATGCAGCTAATAATCATCACTATTTTAAATTAAATAATGAAATTAGAAAAAGTAAAAAAAAATCCACTTGGGCAAGACTTGAACTCGCGACCATGGTTGAAGTCCTGCTGACGTGGAATTTTTTCACTACTTTTTTCTTATTTCATTATTTAATTTGAGAACTTTATTACTGCATCTTGAATGCTTAAAAACCCCTATAAAAATACTATTTTGTAGGGTTTATTCCACCTTCACAACCGCTCCATCATGGAAAAAGTGGCCTGGGTCTACCTCATTAGGGTTACAGAACGTGTAACAAAAAGGGGGTATCAACCCGAAAGGGAGTGAGCGTACTAATCAATGTGAACAACTTTTACTATGGGACCATCCCTAATATGGCAAAAAATAATAATCTGCAGCTCCTAACAAAATTAAATACTTACCGTGCTAAAATGTATGGAGCTGCAGATTTTTTCACGATTTCAGGGATGTACGTAATTAGTACGTAAATTCCCATTCAGGTTGACTTGATACACCCTTTTTATTACACGTTGTAGACATGATAGTATTCAATATTTATCTTTGTTGTATATATCGTTGGCATTCAACATATTCAAAACAGACATATGTCAATGAAGTCTTCACGTCACACAAGATGGAGCGTTTACCCACCACTGATTATTTAAATCAAGTCGATTTTGTATTCCTACTGGATAAAGTGTGTATGCAAAGTCTGGGATCAAGTCCAAATTGTAAGCGGGGGCGACAAAGGAATATTTGTGTGACCTAAAGACTAAAAGATAGTTTTTAGGGCAATTTCATAAATTGTTTCTTCTTATATTTAAGAGCTGGGCTATTGTCACTGGAGTGCTTTCCATGAAAAGAAATTCAGATTCATCTGAACTGAACTTTGGTTGGTTCATCTGAACTGAGCTCCAAAAATTTGGCTGGTGGTTACAAATTCACCCTGCATGTTATGTTGGCTAATAACTTCTCTGTTTATTAACTGATTTAGAAAATTATTATTTTATAAGAATGAGTTTGCATGCAAGTTGGTCCCATTGTCACCAGGTCATAATCTGATGATGGAATCCTTGAAAAATCGAGGATGCTCTTTAAATATTCTAACCTCCTTACAAATATAAATTTTGATGTTTTCGCAAATGCAAATTAGCTTATGATTTAGTAAAGTGACTGAACGAAGAAGACCGGATATTGAAGTCGCTTTTTTGTTGTTTTAAAATATCTTATTGTCTCATTTATTTCCTTTTTTTTTTTTCTATGTTATAGGGCGGCAAACGAACAAGCGGGTCACCTGATGGTAAGTGATCACCACTGTCCATGGACAACTGCAACACCAGGGGTGTAACAAGAGCGTTACCGGCCTTTCAGGAAGATATAGACTCGTTTTTTTAAGGTTTCAATGTCGTATCGGTTTGGGAACACCGCTGCAGGAAGTTGATTCCACAGTTCGGTCGTTCGTGGCAGGAAGTTCCTTTTAAAACGTACGGTGGTTGATTGCCAACTATCCAGGTGGTGTGGATGGTATTTTAATTTCAGGCGGGTGGTGCAGTGGTGAAATTTTGCAGCAGGTATTAGATCGAACAATTCTTCAGAACATTCCCCATGATAAATGCGATAAAAAATGCACAAGGATGCAACATCCCTACGTAGAGCCAGAGGATCGAGACGGCTGACGAGAGTCTCATCATCGATTATACGAGTTGCGCGATTTTGAATACGGTCAAAAGGAAGAAGTTGGTATTTAGGTGCCCCGGCCCAGAAATGGGAACAATATTCCATATGCGGCCTAACTTGTGCCTTATACAGCTGAAGGCGATGTGCCGGTGTGAAGTATCGCCTTGCTCTACCGAGGATACCAATTTTTTTAGAAGAATTCCTTACTTACAAGATAAAGATACTCCAGTTATTGTTGAACATACGTACATACTTTCTTGACTAAAAAGATGTAGACAACTTCACTCAATTGTTCACTAAAGAGTCTCTTTAGTTCGCTTATAGACTGGGCTCTTCCGGTCTTCGTACTTTCTGCACAAAGCTCCAGTAATTTGTATGGTTTGCGCGAGATGGATGGAATAGAAAATGAGATCATTCCGTCTTGCGCGATGTTCCGCGAAACTCTGTTTTTTACACTTCCTTTGTTAACTTGTTTGTATTGAGGACATATTTATTGTTCTTTCGATTTAATGAGAAATTGTTGTAGTTTGTTTAGTTTTTACATACAACCTTCGCTGTAGCCATTTTTCCATTTTTTTTATTGTTTTTAATAAAAATTAGAGGTATTTTGAGTTTTGATTTCGATGATCGAACATGGGAGTAGACCTTACCGATCCGGTAAGGGAGATCAGGTATCTGCAAAAATTAAAGTGTTGCCTTGCCAGCCTTTTTGTCGCCTGTACATAACATTGAAGAAATTCACAGAAGGATTTTTGAAGATCCAAATAACGCTCAGCTAGATATGTATTTCAAAGGACAATAATGAATGGTTTGATTGGTGTGAAAACTCGAAAGTGCCAAATCATCCACCCTCGCAGAGGCAATGGGATGGGCCGCTTTGTGGGTAAGCTCAGAATAGTTTAATTGAATCATCTAGCGATTCAACTAGCCATCACCGAGTAGGAATCCGGGCTTTGGCTACAAGCCCTCCCTTTTGCCAACTTAAGAACCCTGTAGGGTTTTCTACTACTATTATCAGGAGGCAAGTAAAAGACCAGTTGACGAAATGGAATGATTCTCTTTATTTCAAGACTCTTTTTATATACAAAATGTTGGTATACTAAAGTATCGTTCATACAATAATTTCCACCAATCAGCTCACAGAACGCGTTCATATAAATACGTTTCGCAGCTCCACAGCGCTAGTCGCAAACATGATCTTGAGGCGAACGGCCGCTGCACGTCTCGTATGATGGAGGGGATGGACACGTAAATATGCGCGCACTCGCTCGCCGCTCGTCAGTAGTAAACAGCCACTAGCCTCAGTGCACGTATGTCCCCACAGTATTCCCCCTCAGGAAAACCGTACGTTCTTCGTTGGTTTTACAACTCGTCCATAGCGGGTGATGTAGGGATTTTCTTCGGATGTTTCTGTGGCAGAAGGCAAGATGTGTGCAGGCTTCAGACGATCCAAGGATATAACAGCTTCTCGATTAGGTAGACGTATCTTGAAGAATTTTTCATGTTTTTGTATAACTTCGTAGGGTCCTTCATAAGGAGGCGCGAGCGATCGTCTCGGTGCATCTATACGCACAAATACATGCGTACACGTCGTCAGCTGTTTAGGTACGTAGGTCGGGCGATGTTGTTTACTTGGCGCGCCGTGAATACGTAATGTCTCCATGCATTCCGATAAGCGTTGAACAAATAACGGGTCTTCTTTGTTGACCTGCGTAGGTATGAAAAATTCCGACGGCAAACGTAATGAGGTGCCATAGATCATAGTAGCCGGACTGTAGTTTGTTTCTTTATGAATGGCGGTGCGTAAACCCAATAAAACGGTAGGTAATTCTTGGAACCATCTTGTGCTGTTTCCTCTCGCCATTATAGCAGCCTTTAAATATCTGTGTTGAATTTCCAAAATTCCATTCGCTTGAGCATGGTAAGCTGAGCAACGGAAACGGGATACACCAAGTTTATTGAGCAGTTTCTGGAATAAAGACGATTCAAACTGTCGTCCCTGATCCGTCGTGATTCTCAAAGGGCAGCCAAAGCGTGGGATCCAGCCTTCGTATAATGCGGCAGCCACAGTTTCGGCAGTAATATCTCTGACTGGAATAGCCTCCATCCAGCGGGAACATCGGTCTATGATAGTGACAAGGTATCTGTATCCTTTCGATGGGACTAGTGGTCCGACTAAATCTGCGTGTATTTGTTCAAATCTGCTTGATTCAGGAAATTGTACTAATGGTGTCTTCGTATGACGATTGACTTTAGAGCGTTGACAGGATATGCAGCATCTAGCCCATGTTGAGACATCTTTGTTCATTCCGGGCCAAAAGTAATGTTCAGCTATCAATTTTCTTGTTGCTCGTATACCGGGATGGCTCAAGTTGTGTAGTGCTTTGAAGGCTAACTCACGAAATGGTGCAGGTACATAGGGCCGCGGTCTTTTCGTACTGCATTCACAATAAATGTCGGCGGGTACTCCGTGCGGTCTGTGCTTAACCATACGGAGATTGGTTTTCTGAAGCAGGCTGGGTAGCTGATCATCTTGGTCTTGCATTTTCGCTAACTCTTTGAAGTCAATAACAGAAGGGCAATCGATAGCAGTGACGGTGATTCGTGAAAATGCATCTGCGACAGTGTTTTCTTGACCGCTGATGTACTCGATCTTATTGCAAAACTGACTTATGAATTGCAGTTGTCGTTCCCTTCTCGGCGTATCAGCTGGACTTGCAGATTTACTGAGCGTATATAGTGACGTCGTTGCCTTCGATCAGTCTTCGGAATTGCTTGACAGCCATATACATTGCTAATAATTCGCGATCGTATACGCTGTATCTTTTTTGAGTGTCGCTCAGTTTCTTCGAAAAAAATGATAGTGGTTTCCATTCGCCATCTATTTTTTGATTTAAGACGGCTCCAGCGCTGATATCTGAAGCGTCAGTCATGATGCATAACGAGGCTCCTTGGGCTGGATGATTTAACAGAGTAGCGTTCAATATGCTTTGTCGGCAATTTTCAAATGCTGTTTCGGCTTCGGGTGTCCAAATAATCGGCGTCTTGTCATTTTTCTTTTTGTTATGTAGCAACTTATTTAACTCGATCTGTAGCTCGGCTTGTTTAGGTAAACAATCGTGGTAGAAATTTAACATTCCAAGAAAGCGACGTAATTCTTGAATGTTTATCGGTTTTGGAAAATTTCTGATGGCCTTGATACGTTCTTCAGTGGGCTTGATACCTTCGCCAGTGACTTCGTATCCCAAAAAATTCAGCTTAGTCTCGCCAAACAAGCATTTTTCCACGTTGATGCCAATCCCGTTGTCTGATAGTCGCTTTAAGACGGTTCTTAGGTGGCTTCTGTGTTCTTCTGGGCAGCTGGAATATATGAGCACGTCATCCAAAAATGCATAGCAGCAGTAATCTAGGCCTTGAAGTACTTCGTGGATAAATCTTTGGAATGTTTGAGGCGCATTTCGTAGTCCAAAATTCATAGAATTGTATTCAAACAACCCAAAAGGTGTGGCCACCGCACTTTTCTGTATATGCTCTTCATGAATTGGTATCCAAAAAAATGCTTTTTTTATATCAATTTTTGAGAAGATCTTCATGCCATGTAGTTGATATGTAAAGTCTTGAATGCGCGGAATCGGGTAGCGGTCGGGCAAGGTCACAGCGTTCAAACGACGGTAATCGCCACAGATTCTTAAAGTGCCATCTTTTTTCGTAATTACGTGAATAGGGCTTGCCCAAGGACTCTTTGATGGTCTGCATATGCCCATTTCCATCATGGATTGGAATTCTGCTTTCGCGGCTTTGTATTTATCGGGTGGCAGGGGGCGGGGTTTAGCGAACAATGGAGGTCCGGTCGTCTCAATGAAGTGCTTGACGTCGTGTTTAGGTGGTATCTTCTGTGACAATGGTTTTAAGAGCTCAGAAAATTCATCCAGGATATCATGATATTTGTGGTTGGGTTCTACAACGTATAGCGTGGTATCTTGGTCTGTGTGTATCTCTATTGCTTCCACAGAAAATTCGGTGATGCTGTCAACTAACTTCTTGCTATGTAGGTCTACCAGTAGCTTGTGATGTCTCAGAAAATCAGCTCCCAGGATCGACATGTTTACGTCAGCTACTATGAACGTCCAGGTGAATGTTCGTCGAAGATTCAGGTTCAGATTTAGTGTCTTCTCCCCATACGTCTTGATCGGTGTATTATTGGCGGCAAATAACTGGTACGAAGCGTTTACCGGTGTTTGCTTTTTGTTTTTAACAGCTAGCACCGATAAATCTGCGCCCGTGTCGACTAAGAAGTGCTCTCGTGTATACTTGTCAGTAATACATAGGCGGTTATTCTGTTTGTTTACACCGACGCCCGCCACAGTCGATGTATTTTCTAGTTTTCCGATTTCTTTCTTGCACATGGTGACTCGCATTTTCTCGCTTTATCACCAAATCTATAGTGATAGGAACATTCCCAGTCCGGATCTCCCGGCTTCTTGTTGCTTCTAGATTTTGATCTGGATCGATTACGACGATACGAGTTTCTTCTAAAATTCTGCCGACGATAACCCGATCGATTTGCTTTTAAGGCAGCAATCTCGAGTGTGAGTTTTTCTAGTTGCTTGTTGATTAATTCATACTGAGAATCTTGAGAACTCGTAGAAGGCATTTCCCGGCTGACCTCGGCGATATTGCGATCTGTATGCTCCATCATCTTATCAGCCATCTTTGCGAGTATGTCCAAAGACGATTCAGAATTGACAGACAACACTGCACGCACTTGTGAAGGTAAGTGGCCCATCCAGAGTACTTTGAGGGCGTCGTCTCGAACTTTTTCTCCAGCGAGATCTCTCATAACGCGTAACAGTTGCGTTGGCTTCTGGTCTCCAAGCTCTAAACCTCCTAGTAACTTCTGGAATTGTTTAGATTCGGATTCTTCATAAACAGACAAGAGACGACTCTTCAGTGCCTGATATCTTCCAGTAACAGGTGGTTTGCATATAATGTCGCTGACCTGTTCAATGTCTTCTCTCTCCAGTACCGGTAAAACAAGGTTGTACTTCTGTTCCTCGCTGGTTTTGTAGCTTGCGACGACCGCTTCAAACTGTGCGAACCAGAGTCTGGGTTGAGCTCGCCAAAAAGGTGGAATCCTTGATTGCAGCGAAATAGTGGATATCGCCATTCCAGATGAGCTTTCTCCTTGGACTTCTTTGGTAGAACTTCCCGTCGTGTCGTCAAGTTTATCCATCTTCGTGTTCTTAATTCTCGGGGTCACCACTGTAGGGTTTTCTACTACTATTATCAGGAGGCAAGTAAAAGACCAGTTGACGAAATGGAATGATTCTCTTTATTTCAAGACTCTTTTTATATACAAAATGTTGGTATACTAAAGTATCGTTCATACAATAATTTCCACCAATCAGCTCACAGAACGCGTTCATATAAATACGTTTCGCAGCTCCACAGCGCCAGTCGCAAACATGATCTTGAGGCGAACGGCCGCTGCACGTCTCGTATGATGGAGGGGATGGACACGTAAATATGCGCGCACTCGCTCGCCGCTCGTCAGTAGTAAACAGCCACTAGCCTCAGTGCACGTATGTCCCCACAACCCCTTTGATGACACTTCTTTCAGAATGGCGACATCTTTAAGACTAATTGCATAATTGCAATATGCAACCTTCCACATCGTTGCCCTTGCGGCGATAGTGTCGATAGATCACACACACCACACACGATAGACACCACCGTCTCGCATAGGCGTAAAAGTGCCGGCCGTCCCTTAACATCGGGCTCTAGCCAGCATCCACTTGCCAAAAATCACGCCCCTTAGTCTAACTATTTCTGCAGGCCGTATCCCTTTCACATCAAGATGTGGTGATCTTCAACTTTTGGATTTTTCTGGTTAGTTTTCAAATATACTCTAGATGATAGTATATCAATCATTACCCCTGTTTCCTTCGACTATACAACCTATCGTCATTGTCTGTTACCCTGGAACAGGTCTATCAACTATGTCAGGATTTCGTGTACCTACAATGTAACGCACGCGACTTGTGGAGACCCGACCCCGCAACCTGCGAGAAGGAACTTGGTTCCAAAAATTCTATATCTGTTACAATCACCAACCCGTCTGCCCAGCGTGGTGATTATGGGCAAATCCTCGCTTAATTAGGAGAGGCCTTTAGCTCAACAGTGGACTTTTATAGGCTGATAATGAAAAAGAAAAAAGGTCTGTGGTATATATATATTATGCCGAAGGCGAGACTGAAAGTCGAGGCCAAGAAAAAGAACATACTCGTACATAGGTACAACATGCGGATTGGTTAAAGAGGAAACATCGACTATCACAGAATAAAATATCAATAGCAACAAAATCGCGTGGTTCAGTCGTTTTACTTATAGATTTGCGATGTGGTAAGAGTTGTACCATGTCTCAATTTAGTTTTACTCTATAATATTTATAAGATGTCTAACATTTTTATTTGTATCGATACAACGTATCGATGCGTATCTCGTGAGTCGTCGTATCGATACGACGTTATATCTCAACAATATGTAATACAGTGAACATTTGATGTCTTTGTTTATTTTTTTCTGTGTCTACTTATATTTTATAAGTGTTACTTACTTACTTACAGTCGATATTATCGATATTTTTCAGAAAGTCTTAAATCAAAGACAACGTGGTGTATAATTAAATTTGAAACGAGCAAGCTTCAAATGCTTGTAAACATTGAGAGGCGCTTAAGTTTAAAAACAAAAGTTTGGACAGTTGTGGATTTAAACGATTACGACTGTCGTAAGGGTATTTCCGGCTAGTAAAAATAGGCATTTGGCACCGACGTCGCAACCCCTGACAAATATCGAAGAGGAAAGTTACTCAGGTTAGTTAATAGATTCAGGTGTTACTTTGCGGAAGTCAAAATTACATAGTATTTGATCTTTTTTTAAATTTATTTATATCCAAAAATAACATGTATGAATTACAATTCTATGCACCCATCAACCACGCACGAAGGTTTGTCCGGAGAGCATAATGCTACGTTCTATCTTAAAATTATACGTGTTTCACCTCTACACGCATCCTCAGGCACCAAACCAGATGTGTGATGTGATCGGTCAAACGACGGATGCATTCGTCGTTTGACCGCCGAACACATGTCGCGAGTACGACAGCCGCTAAATAGCGAAAGCACCCAAAATAATCTAGATCAAATGCCATATTACTCAGGTAAGGCAAAAATGTATTCTTGTAGTTCAATACAATACGGAATTTCCATTATTACCCAGAAGCTGTTCTTTTCAGTACAGCTTTAAAATATCATCCATGTTTTCTTTGGGTATATTTTGTGATAATTCGGATACCAACTCTTTGTGGAACTTCCATATTAAAAATTGTTTTTGAAACTTGTGCTCCTTGAAGTTTTCTAGTGAAAGTAGCGTAGCGGCAGGTTAACTATGATCATTGTCCAAGTTTCTTTATGGTGACGATTGAGCTCTCATATTTAAAATATTCAATTTTAAAGAAGAAGAAATACGTTTGATAAATTTCACGCCGCCATATATTTAAATAGTTTGGAAAATCCAAAAGTGCATGCCTCATAATCTCATTTTTCACAATTAAATTGATTTTGATTGTTTTATTGCTAACTTAAAACGAAGAAAAGTATGTGTCGGCTTTAACGCACGACTGGAGATTATTTTTAACTTTTATTTTTAACTTCCCGTTGAGAAAATTGAAAATTTTCAAAATTCGGGACGTTATTAGTCTCACCCTGTTTTTGAAGTCGAGTTTTCATCAGATCTCGACGTTTAAAGGTCTCAGGAATCCTCCCTGACCACTCACGAGCAAGTGTCATGCACCCTATCCGTATGTGTGTGTAGGTGTGTATGTGACCCGCTTATAACTCTTGAACAACTAAACCGATCGGAACCAAACAAGTAGCTTTCCAAAGAGTTCTATACAACTCAGATTTCCTGTGAATTTAAACCGAAATGTCAAAAAAACTAAGCAAAAACAAGAAAAAGACACAAGACTACGTCACGAATGTCAAGAAAAGTGTTACCACTGATTGTTCTTTTCATTCTCAATTAGTTAATGCAAATTAAATAAAATATTAACTAACTTATCGCTTCTTTTACATTTATTCGTCTTTCATATTTAATAAAACAAACAAAATCACAACATTCTTTATTCAAATTTCTTTTTACTTCTTTTCTTACTTGCCAGTTACACATTCGTACTCATCATACATAGGTATTAACTCTTTCAACAAACCTCACATCCAAAATTATTTTTAATATGTCACCTGTATTTTTATAATAATAATTACGATTAAACTACATTGAATTAGACCGTGATCTTCGAAAGGACTTAGTTTTGAATAATACTGAAGCGTATAAAAAAAAATGGACTTGATCAGATAAGTTTTTCGGGAGTTATCGTGACCACGCCAGTTTCCATACATACAGACACACGGACGTCCACAAAATGATTTTATTAAACATTGTTTTTATTTAATTAAAAGGCAAAATGTCTTTTAAAAATGTCATAAGTGTTGAAACTAGTGTTTTTCCTTGACATTTATGTGTAAATATTATTGTACAAGTGCGATAGAAAATAAATAGAGACACATTATTTAAAAAAATCACTTGATTTTTGTAAGGCGAGAGTAGAGCACTACCTCATGCGCTTCGCTTATGAGGCGTGCAAAATAGAACAGGGGCTAATGTGTGAGATAGCTGGTATACCCACGGAATACAGTCTATGTCTTTGTTGTTCTGTGGGTATACCTATATATTCTATGCTAATGTTTGGACTCGGGACTTTCATTGAACAAGTGAAGTTCTTAAGTAGACTTTGAACTCTTGTAGGTAGATGTTGCTAATAGAATATGTAAGTTCGAACATAAGCGAAATCGGTCAAGAGGTTTCCGCGATATAAGGTTCGCGAGTTCCCTATTTAGGGCGTAATATTGATTAATTTCGAGCGAGGAGAACTGTTTTCTCTGGACTTTGCTGATAGCGGACATGTGTTGAGCTTAGATAACCAATATGACAGATATATATTCTCAAGGAGCGTACAATCAAATTGTCAATATATTACTTTTTTCCATTACGGAATCGCGATACAAAAATTTAAGTAGGTACCTAATTTTTTGAACTGTTATTTAAATATTCGAGATGTAATTATGATCAGTTGGAAAACATTTTGAGCAGTTATTTAATTTAATGGCGAATGATTAATTATTGCGACAGTTAAATATGAACAGTAATAAAAAATCAATTAGTCGGTTATGTTATCATATTACTAGTTCTATTCATTTTACTAGGTTAGGGAAAACCTATAGGTTAGGTTAGGTTAGAACTGGGACCAACACACGCACGAGCCGAGCGAGCGAAGCAAGCGTGCCGCGGTAGCGGCCGGCGACTGCTAGGTCGGTTTTATCCATTTTACTAGGTTAGGGAAAACCTATAGAACCGCTCGTTCAATTTTTTTACCGCCCATTTAATTATATTCCTGCTCAATTATGTATTCCCTGATCCAGTTCATTATTTTTTATTACTCATTTTTGTTTACTTTACTGCTTAGTTTTAACTGCTGAACTATTTATTAAACATGCCATTTATAATTTTTAACTTACCAAAACTGCTATTTACAACTGCCTCTTAAATCAGTGCCATTGTATAATAGATAGATAGATAAATAGCTTATTTGATGCAACGGAGACGCAAACACAAACAATTCATACAGATAAAAAAAAACAAAATCTACTTACTACACTACTTATGAAATAGGCACTACCTCAGTGCGTCGTTCTTTAATCATGTGACGTTTTAGCAACTTTTTAACCGACTTCTTAAAATTGAGGTTATCAATTCGTCGGAATCTTTTTTTTTAAATGTATGATACCCGATTACTCGAAGACGCCTTGACCATTGACAATGTACATAGTATCTTAATGGCCTGGACCGATTTGGAAAATTCTTTTTTTGTTTGAAAGCGTAGTCTTTCCAGATGGTCCCATAGAAATTTTATTAACATCCGTTGTGTTGTTTGTTTTTAAAACGATAATAACTAGAATTTTTAAACCGGCATTGAAGTGATTTTGTTTCGAAAAAATATCAATAATTATCACGAATACTTTCGACAATTTTTTATAAAATAATTTAATAATTGAAAACATATCAATAATTATCACGAATACTTTCAACGATTTTTTATAGAATAATGTAAAGGGCTATACAATGCAGAATAGCAGAGTTTTAAGTCTTCGAAACGATTCTACAATTTATTCCAAATGAAATCCTGGACCATGCCATTCGCTTTAACCTCCCCCCAGATACTCTCCTTTAGTTCGCAGTGGGAATCGGTTTAATCAATCAAACATCAATGTAACATTCCGAATGGATGATATTGATAAATGACAGTGAATTGTATATCTGGATCCTAAATGGATCGCTTTGAAAAGTAGGTCAAAGAAATTAGTAGGTAATTTCAACTAGCTCACTTTAGCAAGGGTTTTCTTTCATAATAATTTTGTCGGGTATTCCGAGAAGCTTAGCGCAGCTTCAGACTGAAATGGCTGAGGCTGGCAGGGCACTTTCATTGTCATACAATATTTACCTTTAGGGGAGATCGAGGAGAGTTGTAACATAGTCATTGACAGAGAATAAATAGACCAGCTATAAGCTATCCCAGACATGGGCCCCTGTTCTATTTTTGAATATATGACGGCGAGAATTTTATCATACATAGGTATTTAATTTTCAAGCAATGAAATTTGGTTACTTTCCGTTGGAAAGTTATTTCTTTTTTGCCGTGTTTCTTGAATTGTTCTTACTGTATTGTAATACACACCAATGCATTTTTAATTATGTTTCCTATGTTTTGTACGGTTTTCGCTTATAAACTGTCGAAAGTACTAGGCGTATAAGAGCTGGTAAGCGACTAAGTTATACCTACCTACTGTAAACAGTAGCTCATAAAATAGTTTTAAGGGTTATCTAGGGCTTAGGCAGAACAAAATTTTAAATGACATCACCGTTTCCTTTAAAATATTTAATTTCAAATGAGGGCAGCACTGGTCTTCATACTTAAATCAGCCCACTATAATCACCACGCCGGGCAGGCGGGTTGGTATCGCAGTAGATAAATTTAAGAGCTAAGAACTTTAGGGCTCTTAAATTTATCTACTGCGATCTTACATATTATCAATATTACCAAAATACTTACTTTGAAATAAAAACACAGCAAAGTTCAGGAGTAACTCTACACATAATATGTTTCAAAAACACGATTGCTTAAAATTTTCTCTATAGAAAAAAATTGCAAAGTTGCCTCTAAATCACCTCAGAATTATACTAAAACGGAGAGTATTCAAGAAATACAATAAATTTGCCCGTGTTAATTTGGATTATAATTTTAATACACATAAGGCAGTCTTAATATGTCTTACTTTTTAAATAACTCTTAAATATTCTTTGTAAAACGAAAAAACCTCAAAACCAAAACCAGCCTCATTGACCTACCATGATCTTTTCACCCCGCATGGTCTCGCTTTGGCGTAAAGTGTGCGTGGAAGCGGGAGCAAAACTTAGACTATCCACATCAGGATATCCCTAATGGACACTGCACAAAGGAAACTGCAGCCCTTATCCTATATCTCCCACCTTAGCCTATATCTCCCACCTTATCCTATATCTCCCACCTTAGCCTATATCTCCCACCTTAGCCTATATCTCCCATTATATCGCCTCTTACGACACCCGTGGAAGAACAGGAAAAGGTCAAGTATAAAAGTTATAGTAGTAGTTGCCTTAACTTGGAATTATTACTTACTAGCTGTTTCCCACGTAATGGTAAAATAGAAAAAAAATATAAATACATAAATAAGGACAAATCACACTGATTGAGCTAGCCCCAAAGTAAGTTTAAACTTGTATTTTGTGATACTATATTTAATAATAAATACATATAAAGATAAAAACCCAAGACCCAGGAAAAATTGATGAAAGTCATTTTCCAACTTGCCCTGGCTGGTGATCGAACCTAGAACCTCCGGGGCAGACTAGCGTATTGACCATGGAGGTCGTCAAAAAAGGTTATTTGACAAATCCCACGGCCTCCCCACGGCAAACACATTTTTCAGAAATAACTAACTATCTACGTGCCCGAAATTTCATTCGTTTTGGCGTGAAAGCGGACCAAACATTCATACAAATTTTCGCATTTATAATATATCGTAAGTTAGAAGTAGAACTTCGTAAAACGTCGCACAAACCTTTAGAATAACCAAGTCAGTTAAAAAGAAAAAATAAAACAAATTCACAGCAACATCATTATGTGAATCTGCGTTTATACAAATAAAAAAAGCATTAAGGGGATACATGGATTTTTCGGGGTCCAGTGCTGCCCCATTTGAAATAAATTATTTGAAAGCGGAGATATCATTTAAAATTTTGTCGATTTTCCAATTTTTCGCAAATATGCGAAAAAAGCTTCACGCAGTTGTTCATAAAATTAGTGAAATGTAACTCCACCTTGAATAAAATCCTTCAGTCGCACAAAGTCTACTATATCAAAATGTCCACTGTGTAAAAACGTCCACAGTATTGAAATGTCCATAGTATCATTATGTCTATTTTGATTAAAAACTTCTGAAAATATTTTTGGTTTATCTTGTAAGGTATTGCAAATATCTCTCATAATCAGCGAGTTAATTTGCTTAAAACATTTCCATATGATGTGACTTTGGAATGATAGCTATGTTTTGTTTTAGGAAGACCTCTTTGGGACGAAAGGTCGAAAGGGTAAACCGCAACGCCGAGGTCGCCCTGTCAGTTTGGCCAGCAACTTTGACTTTGGCTGACAACATACTTTCCCAAATAATTCATATCCAGCTCTCATCCAAACTCATTAGTAATTTGCTGTGTAAATAACCTTTTTTGGGTTCCGTAGTCCGAACAAGGAACCCTATAGTTTCGTAATGTCCGCTTTGAAGAGGTAGTTTTGTCTCTTCCCGTCCCGTCTCTTTGTCCGTCCGAGACTCAGCTCAGATACAGTTTTTACTAGACAGCTGTATTTTGCATGGGTATACCGAGTAGGTATACATATACTGAAATTATTTCAAGGGTGAATTCAGGCCATGATACTGAACAACTTTTCCCAAGTAACATACCTATAATGAAAAATAATTTTGAATGAAAAGGGTTCCGAACATTTCATAGGTTAGGTAAAGAACTATTTCTGTACTTATTTTTTTAAACTTAGGCTCAGTGGTTTCGGAGATAAGGGCCCCATGGTCAATTTCTGCTTATTTTAAAACCTATATTTAAAATTCACATAAACAGCTCTCCCATTTGATATGTCACCCGATATAGTTATTTTTTTTTTAAATGTCTAGTTTACCCCTGATGTGTGGCCCTCATATTTGAAATTAATTTATTTACGTTACACCACGGTGTTATCTTTGGGTCACTGACTTACAAATCTTCTTCATCTGACCGCGTTCCCGGTTGCGTCCTCAGCTATGCTGCTTCAGAGCCAGGGGTGTGCTTTCCAGCTTTTTCTTTTCCAAATACAATATGCATATCAAGGATGGAAATTTTGCAAATTGGAGAAGAAATGTAGCCGGTACAATTAAAACGATTTGACTATAGTTTTACGACCGGGGCCGCCTGCCTGGCGTCAACACTCTTTGGGAATGCTATAATTACCTGTGACTGTGACAGACGGACGGACAGGCAAGTGAGTGATCTTATAAGGTTTCCTTTTTTGCCTTTTGAGGTACAGAACCCTTATAAATAAATGCATTTATCTTCACAGACTAGAGAAATTATCTGTTATATTAGTGATAACAATTCTCAATAGATGGCGCTGAAAGAAGTTAAAACTCGATATGGTTTTTTTTATGTTGAAGTAGTCTTGGTAAGAATTGATATGTCAATACTAAATGTTTATTTAACTTACATATTATACATATTTTTGGAAAGCCAAACACATGCATTGCTTGCTGTGTCATTGGCATTATCTTCATTAGATTCTGTGAAAATGGTAAAAAGGAAATATAAAACTTGGAATGTATAAATAAATTTTCATTTGAGCTTTAAACCTCGCGACTCACCCCTATCTAATGAAGTTTATCGAATAAAAAGGTCAGACAAAACATTTGCGTCTTAATAAGGGTAACAAAAAAGCTTTATGACATATTTGAAAATTTTTGAAAATGGCTGTTAAGCGTCACGAAATCCCGCAAAATTGCACTACCTATTCCAATGGACTGTATATTAGTGATAACAATGCTCAATAGGTGGCGCTGAAAGAAGTTAAAACTCGATATGTTTTTTTTTATGTTGAAGTAGTCTTGGTAAGAATTGATATTTCATTTTAACAAATATTTATGTATCTATCTATCTACATACATACATTATTTTTGGAAAGCCTAGCACATGCATTGCTGTGTGTGTGATATTAGCGTTATATAATAATTTAATTTGATTTAACTGTGAACTAGGTTCTTCCATGCTGACCTGGGGGAAATTAAAAAAACTTAAGATGTACCGTACCGGCTGCTTCTTATCCTGCGCAGATCGTAAAAACCGATTGAAGGAATGGGCGAGAATAAGGCGATGCGGCTAGCAACCCATCACTATTTTGAATCCCTTTTACCATTTTAACACCATTCGCATAAACAAATTACGGTGTACAAATTTCTTTATTTCGTAAAAACATTAAAATGGTGACAAACTAAAAATACAACGTAAAACTAACAAGTAACTAAATTAAAACAAAACAAATTAAAATATAACCTAAATTAAAACTAAACTAAAAATATTTAAAAATAGAACTAACTTATATTAAATTATATAAAAAATTGAGGCCATTCGCTGCCGTCACAGGGCATAGCAATACTTAAACGCTGTCAGAAATGCGCACCAGCCCTTGGATCTCCCGAGACGTCGATCAGGCGTGCGGAAATTTCCTTAAAAATTTGGCGGGCTTCCACACCTCAAGGCCCTAGGGTCTCCACAGCAAAAGGCACAAAATTATACGGCTCTCCCACAGTCGCATATTTGCGCCTCTTGATGGCTTCTGCTGTCGTCGCTGATGCGCCCGCCTTTCGGGCAGTCGCTCGTACATGGGATGGAGCTACGGTATCTACACATGTAGCATCCCACACAAGCGAACGCCCGTTTTTCCAAGGGATGAGCGTCATACCGTCGGGCCTCTTGCCATCGTCTCGCGAGATACCATTTGGTTCTAAAATTGCAGGCACACCGGCACTGGCGAGGGCACGACGTATGACGTCATTCAAGGCGGCGTGACATAAAATACTTCAAAGGGTTATCTAGCACTTGATAGTAGCAAAATTTTAAATAATGTCTCCGTTTTCTTTGAAATTATTTATTTTAAATGGGAGCAGCACTGGACCCCAGAAAATTCAGGTACGGCCTTAAAATTTTGTCTTTGTGAAGCGCCAGATAACCCTTCTAACTATTTTATGAACTACGAATAACAATTAAAGATAACTAGTGGCTCTATGAGCTGTAAACCTCGCGACTCCCCCCCATCCGTTGAAGTTTATCGGATAAAAAAGTTGTTCAGACAGAAAAGTTGCGTCTTAACTTGGCACCCTTAGCCAAAAAGCTTTATGATATATTTAAAAAAAATTCGAAATGGCTGAAATATGAATATTTTAAAGTTTTAAACATCACGAAATCCCGCAAAATTGCACTAGGTACCTATTCTGATCACTCTATATTAGTAAGTGATAACAATGCTCAATAGATGGCGCTGAAAGAAGTTGAAACTCGATATGGTTTCTTTTATGTTGAAGTGTTCTTAGTAAGAATTGATATTAAAATTGATATTTTTAAAATTTATACGTATCTAATTTGTGCAATAGATACACTATTTTTGGAAAGCCAAACATGCATTGCCGTGTCATGTCATTCATGTCCAGTGTTGCCAGATCAAATTTTTGAAAATTCGTAGGCCAACGCTCAAAAATCCGTAGAAGTCCGTAGATTGCCTCTACAAAAATCCGTGGTTCTACGGACATTTTTTTAAAGGTTAATAAACCGGTAAAGAATTGTTAACTAAAAAAATCAGCGGAAAATTCTCCAAGACAAAGAAAAAACAATAAACATTGAATTTTTATTTTTATTGATTAATAATTCTAGAGATGTACCGACTAGACTAGTGGCCGACTAGTCATATTTATCGGCGATTAGTCGGTAAAAACCACCGACTAGTCAGTCATATATTTTTTTAAATAACTTATACCTAAGCAAGGATAGAAAGAAGGGAGGTAATAGTAAACTACTCTCGTGTTCATAAAAATAAACCAACCAACGTATACTTAACCAACTTTATTGAAACATGTTGGATACATCTTGTTAAGAATTAGAGACTATACTTGTAAATAACTAAAAATAACTGAAAGTTGGAATTTTGTCATATATTTAGAATTTTATCATTTTAATAAGTTTTAACTATTTAATATGATCTTTTTACTACCGTTTGGGTATGGATCTATTGGTTTACTGGCAACCACAAAGAAAAAAAATTGAAAAAAAAGACAAGAAAGAAATCCGTAGGTTTGGCGACAAAAATCCGTATGTCCGTAGACAAGACCTAAAATCCGTAGATCTACGGACAAATCCGTAGGTCTGGCAACGCTGTTCATGTCATTGGCGTTATACATCGTGGAAGGGACTGCATGCATACCCGTAATAAATCGAACCACGAGCATTTACTATCAAATAAAATTAAAATAACAGTAAAAAACAAAAAAAAAAATTGACATTCCCATACAAATCGCCCGGGCAGCTGCACACGTTTTTATGGAAATGCCGAATTTTTTTGTTTTTTGTCTGTTATTTCAATTTCAATATTATACTATAATGATCTAGTATTATGGGTTTGTTATGTCCCTTCCACGGTGTATAATATTTTCATTTGATTTTGTCTGTCTGTGAGTAAGGTTCTTCCATGCTGACCTGGAAGAAATAAAAAAAACTTATATTGTACCGGCTGCTTCTCATCCCGCGCAGATCGTAAAAACCGATTAAATGAATGCGCGAGAATCTGAATCATGTAAATAGGCGATGCGGCTAGCAACCCATCTCTATTTTAAATCCCTTTTACCATTTTAACACCCGCCACATGGCCATTGGGTCTTACGACCCTAGGCTCTATCTACCCTGTTAGGAATAAAGACGTGATAATGTATCTGTATCTGATTCTGTGAAAAATCGCATCTCAAGGTGCGTACAGACCTGTGTAACGTAATATGCAATGTATCATTTTGCTTTTCATTGCATGTTCGCTGCAAGTTTGGACGCGTAGGCGTAGCGCTCTCAGTCCGCGCACGTACTACAAACCTCCCGCACGCGCCTTTTTTTATCATTCCGCCGCGAATATGGGCCGTATCGTCACGGCATAGACATCAACTTTGCGATTTCTGATCATGCATCATGTTTAAGGTGAAGATATAGGCAAATGACCTTGAAGTGGCGCCCTCATTTGAAATAAATTGTTAACTCGTAAATATGGAGATAATTTCCATATTACTCTTCGTCATGCACTAGATAGCCCTTTAAATTATTTTATAAACCAACGTTGAAAGTATTTACATTAGTCCGTCTAGCTTTAAAACTTGCCTCCGCCAAAAGTGGCCACGGCAAGTTTTAAAGCTAGACGGATCACCAATAATAGTTTTAACGGCAGTTCACAAAATAATTTAAAGGGCTATCTAGTGCATGACGTAGAGCAATATGGAAATTATCACCATATTTACGAGTTAACAATTTATTTCACACTTCAAGGCCATTTGCCTATATCTTCGCCTTAAGAGAATTGTGTAGTGCCGATACGCATCGCGAGTAGGTTTTGCAAAAATTCTATCTGTTTCACGCCGCTCTGCTTCCGACTAAAGATGTGCCGTTCCTGGGAACGTTTCCGTATTTCTAGATGTGACGGAATATTGGATGTATGTATTTGTATTATAACCATACCAAGTGACGCATTTACGTTATAAAAATATATTGACAGTGATAAAAAATATGTCTGATAAATAAAATTACAGGTGTACTTTCTTATACAGACAAAAGTTTAACAGATTTTCGTTATCATGAGATAAGAGAGATAAGATAAGATTATCATGTCATAGAATAATCAATATGTAGGTTACTCAGTATAAAGAATGTTTAATAATAGATTTTCGTTGCACAGAAAATCAATAATTAGAATGTTTGTTATAAATAATTTGAAATCATATAATTTTATTACAAATAACATTTACTTTTGCGATGTTTCTAATATCAGAATATCAAATTAAATATTGTTATTTTTAATAAGTTTAGTTAATATAATATTTATAATCTATAAGTTTGCCCGATTCTTGTAAAATGGATAAAACTTTCCCAGCACTCGCCGGCCACTGCCGCGGCACGCTCGCTTTGCTCGCTCGGCTCGTGCGTGTGTTGGTCACAGTTCTAACCTAACCTAACCTATAAGTTTGCCCTATTCTAGTAAAATAGATAAAACTTTTCCAGCATTTGGTGGCAGTTCTAACCTAACCTATAAGTTTGCCCTAACCTATATTGTGTTAGCGATTTATAATGTATTCTAACTTATTATATGGTATTTAATTTGATTAAACAATGTTTTCACTTAATACTTCCTTAAATAATAATTTTCAGTAAAATAAAATTCCATGAAAGATTATACCGAACAAACAATATTCTTTAAAGAAATATTCTACTATTTGATTAGTTTGTTAAATGAAAATATGAGATTCTAAAATTCATTGAACTGTGTTTCTATAAATTGTGTTTCATTCAAGTAAATAGTCTTTGAAACAATAATATTTGAAATAAAAATATAAGAATTAAATATTCTATAAAAAAAATTCTGTGAATCGAAATTCTATGAAATTTCAGTCTGTGAAACAAGGGGCACCCTAAAATTACAACTTTATCTGACATTTCCATTTTTTGAGAACATTCCCGGGAACGTTCCCGGAAATCTGGGGAACAGGAACGGCACATCACTACTTCCGACCCGTGTCGTACGATAGAGAGAGTTGCAATTCTTAGAGGCGATTGCCTACTTTTTCCTTCTGAAATATTGTTTCGGGCGATAACGTTTCCACCCCCCTAAACTTTTACAAAATGAGGCAATTTTGGTGTCATTCAATTCAGTACACCTTAATCTAGGGCTGTACGGTTTCTTATTTCAGTAATTCGGTTTAGTTTAATACTAACACTTACTTATAAATGTACCTTATTCAGTACTAGGTAGGTACGTCACGTAATATTGCAATTTTTATAAGTATCCCTTTACGACTTACTTAGTACCTTAGAGGTAGGATTGTTGTACCCACGGGTTGTACCTTTAGGTACATAGAGCGGCAACTCCTATTTATACAAGCAAAAAAAACGAGACCAATTTCGAATGTTGTTTACACGTTGTCTATAGAATGAGTTACTTTCAGCCCCGGTGCGGCGGGAAAGTAAATTTTTTAACGTTTAGTGCAAAAAATCTAGTGATAAAGACACAAATAGCTGTAATAAGCTTGATTTACTGTGTTGTACCGGGCTGCTAATCGAATTCAAAGAAAAAATCACAATGTTTTTCTTTTCACAGGTAAGTTTATTTTGTAATTTTTTACTGATTGAACACACATATAGTTAAACTTTGTATACTAAAAGATTGCAAAAATTGTCTTATTTTATATTTTGTACTATAAGAGTATCTAAGATTTGAATATAACTTTTTATAAAATACGTGAATTTCCGCCAAGTTTTGACCATTTTGACCATTATTCCCATTTAGCCGGCGTACAACACATGCATACGCACGCACACTAATGCAACAGATTTTTGGTCTCGCCTTTTTCCCGCTGATTTCCAGTCTGAATAGTTACAAGGTTTTTGCTTAGTACCTACTCATCAGATTAAATGTGGACACGCCTAGGCCTACCTGATTATCGAATCAGGTAGGCCTAGGCGTGTCCACATTTAATCTGATTTATTTAGACCATGTGTATCGACACATGCTCACTGGGATATAAAATATTAGTTATAACAATGCTCAATAGATGGCGCTGAAAGAAGTTAAAACTCGATATGGTTTTTTTTACGTTGAAATGTTAGTCTTGGTAAGAACAAATTATGTTTTTGTTTATTAGGTACATACGTTTTTTGGAAAGCCAAACACATACACTGCTGTGTGATATTGGCGTTATATAAAATATATTGATATTGATCGAGCGAGCAACAGCAAAGCATTTGTTTCTGTAGAACAGTGTTCTGTGCCCCCACCTATCTATACAGCCTAGGTCGCATTTTTGAAATGATTTTAAGGCCGGCCAAAAGTGGCCGTTTTTCGCAAATGTGCGTAGTAAAGCTTAACGTTCTCACTTTAAACTGTAAACAGTAGTTAATAAAATACTTTGAAGGGTTATCTAGGACTTGATAGTTGCAAAATTTTAAATGATGTCTCCGTTTTCTTTGAAATTATTTATTTTAAATGGGGGCAGCACTGGACCCCGGAAAATTTAGGTACGGCCTTAACTAAAGCACACAACCACACCTTGACAATCGCGATTTTTGCTTGGGGTGGCTGGGGTGGAAAATAGAGGGGAATAGGGGAAGTTTTTTGTAGCGTTCTTTATCGACGGATTTCAATCAAATTTAAGAAGTACAACAAGGAAGGACTTCATTCTAAAAAAGATTTTGCAAAAAAAAACCAAAATGGGGGAGTGAAGGTAGGAAAAGGGTAGAAGTTTGCTGTAGCATGATAGGTAAGTATATGGACGGATTTCAATGTTTGATTTAGATTGATTTTCTTTGAAACAAGAAAAAAAACTTGTTTTTTCTTTTGAGTTTGCTATCCGTAGTCGGGTTGCAGTTTTTTAAATCTTATTTTTTTATTTTAAACATTTCCTTGTCAACGTAAAACTTGACAAAAAAAAACTTAGCATAGCTCAAGTAATTAATTTCTTAAATACTGAAGATATTTACAATGATAACTTGATGTCTTCTGCTTCTCCTTTCTGCTTATCCTAACGAAACCTTATCCATGTCTCAATAATAGCGGGAGCTCCACGCCTTGTCAACGCCCAAACCCCTCGTTTTCTTTTCTTCTTAACCTAACCTGAATCTTGTATCAATGGAAGTTTTAAAATAGCAGGGCCTTCCACCCACCGAACCCCTCGTACTCTTTTTTTCTTATCCTCATCTTACCTTAATAGCGGGGCGCTCCACCCCCCGAAGCCCCCGTTCTATTTTTTCCCTGACTTACCCATGTCTCACAAAAAAATGTTATATAGCGCACATTGACATGAATATATAGACTCGGCGTCTTCAGAGATGGCCATGTCCTTTTTGGTAATATAGACTAAACACGAGAGTAGTACAGAAAGGTCAATATATTTTTACATACCTACGAGTACGTGGTTCAAATTAAATCCTACATATATTTTAATAAATGCGACTGTTGGTAAGTATGGCTGGATTTTCGGATGGGTGTATGGATGGTTGTATGGTTGTATAGATTTTTAGATTGTAGACACTCGACTATCATATTTATAAAGGTAAAAGTTAAACTACACATATCTGTTTCTTTGGTAACCTTTTATTATTCTTACTTAATTTCTTTACATAATGTTTTGCACTAGAAGAAAGTGATTTCTTGTACTTGTACACCTTTTTCTTTTTTTTTTCTTTGTTAGCTATCTCTGTATTTAATGTATTATATAATCATATACGTAGGTATTGGGTCTAAATACATATGTTTATTTAGATTACATATATGAAGATTTGTAATCGGCTTATAGTTATATAATAATTTATCAAAATCGATTTAGCCGCGTAGTAGTTACGAGGAAACAGAATTATAGGGACAAACAATAAAACATCAAAAATGTGTAAGTGGCCATCTTGAATCCAAAATCTGATAGCAGTTTCAAGTTGCGTGGGGCACTTGTAGGGGTACAGCCCCCACATACAAAATTTTTGAGCCTTCGGAGGTCCTAGTCAGACTTTACGAGATATGACTTAATTTTATAAAGGATTTATAGGATTTTAGGAAACTTTTGTAAAGTATTTATAGCATATGTATATAAAAATTATAAAACTTAAACATTTTTAAACGTTTTACAAACATTAATGACTGAGTAGCAAACAAATAGTTTTTCATGAAGAAAGTGAAATGTAGGCATATTTATGATGTCTACATTTCACTTCTGTTTTGTTAGTCTATGACGAATTATTCCATCGGTTGACAGATCATTCACTCATTTCATTCATTATGGCAGCCGAAATTTTGCAATCCGTATTTAATTTTCAATCAATGAAATCTAGTTACTTACCGATGGAAAGTTATTCCTTCATATTTTGCTTTGTTCTTTGAATTACTAGTTCAGTATCTCAACACACATCAAGGCATTTTTGACTAAGTTGACAGTGTTTTCTTTAATGAATTTTGGAGTGTTTTATGCGCGTATTGCTAGCGAGTGACTAATGTGAGGTTAACAGTGATAGCATATGAACAGAACACAACTGTGGTATGTGGCGTCTTCTCTAGTACGTAACGTACTTAATTTTAAGTACCGTATTTAAAATTGAGCTTTAGGGGCTTTGGTTTTATATATTTTATACTAAGTATTTTTCTTTTAAGCTCAACATTTGTTCCTCTTTCATTTGACACCCTTTTAGATATAAAAATAAAAATTTTGACTTGCACTTTTTTGTATGCAACTTTCGTTATATAATTTTTTTGTTTACAAAATGTAGCCCTTGTCACCCAGATGATAATGACGAATTGATTGACATATAAAAATTGGATATGTGGTTTGGATGCTACGGTGGAACACACATATACATACATAGACTGCTAAAATCATTACCCTTCCTCGTGCCGTAGTCGGGTAATAAGCAATAACTTGATTCTTAGAAGCAGAACTATATCGTCTTCCGTAAAAAAACCTGCCAGTCGTATTCAACTATACTTTTGTGGCGATGTACATACAAACTAGGTATTTTCGGGTTTATTTTGACGCAATACTCATGTCATTTGTATGAATTGTTAAAATATTTTTTTGGCAAACGTATGTTCTTTTCTCGGAATGGTAAAAGGGGGGCGAAGATACAGCGCATTTCATGGTTGCTACACACTTATTCGTACCGGCAGGCGGTAAAATCAATTATTTTTAGACGAATGTTCGGGGAAAAAGCCGATATAATTGCTTCAGGTCGGCTTTGTTGATTGACAAATACTTACTGCCGAACCGACAATGCCGGTCCGCTTGTAGTAACCCTCAAGTTCGCGCAACGTTACGCCTTGGTACAATTTTCACTGAGAGGGACGTCACAAGCCCCCATTCCGGAACTTAGACGCTATGTGACGTATCTTTGGAATTTTTTACTAATTGGATGAATTATTTTTAGATAATCTAACTGACGGACTTAATAGAATAATTTCTGACCCAGCCATCATCCGTACTGTTTGCAGCAGTTGGGATTAGGCAAACAGAAGGCGGAAGGCCACCTACGCTGCTCCCCGGTCGCCGGCAACAAACAATCACCGTACTTGTGACGTAACACTACCCTAAAGTTACCCCCCTCGTTGTGCTCGTTTCCAACTCGAAAATATGCTGTTTTGTGCTCTCCACGTAATTATTTTTGTTGACGAATTAAAATGCGGATGTGGCAGGCCTTGGCTTTTGTTATTTTCACAAACATAATTTGGGGAAAACGACGCAATGTTTTTTAGATATTTGTATAAAAAATTGCTTTTAATATTACTTTGATATAGATACCTACTTTGTTCAAAGTGATCTGTTTCGCAAATATCGCAAACATTTTTTTTTGTTTTAAAAATCATGTCAACTGGGCACGATACAGAGCCCGAGGTCACGACGACACTTTCACGAACGGTTGACCCAATTTTGTATTGTAACGTTAGTTTGACAATTGTTTCAGAGGTAAAATATAGTATTCCAACAAGACTAGCATTCGCACGCTGTGCATCAGTGTTCTTCTTCATCTAAGCGCATTCCCGGTCGCATCCTTAGCTGTGCTGCTTCGGTGCCCGGGGTGCGCTTTCCCGCTTTTTCTTCTCCAAATATAATGCATATCAATGGTCACCCAACGATGCTAAAGACCTAGCAAAATGGAGAAGAAATAGCCGGAACACTTTAAATGATTTGGCTTTAGTTTTACAACCGGCCGCCTGCCTGACTTCAACCCTCTTTGGGAATGTATTTGTGCGAAAAGTTTTACAACCAGCCGCCGCCAGACGTTAACCCCTCCTTGGGAATGCAATTGTAGCACGAGATGTTTGTGCTTAGTCCTTTAGTCGCCTCTTACGACATCCACAGGAAGAGATGCAGTGGTCCTATTCTAACCCGGAACTACACGGGTGCCCGCTGCGTCAGTGTTATGAGAAGACAATTTTTTTAAAAGTGAAAACTTCTTAAGGCGCGTTGGGCATTTCTTGGGATGGGAAAAACCATTGAACTCGTACACTGATACCGTAACCGACACCACCTTGTTCAAGTTTTTACTTCTATCGGCACTCCCGGAGTGCCACTGTTTTTTTAAACATCTCTTCGCGGATCTGAATGTATTGCTAGGTAGAAGATACTATTTTATTTTATATAACAATTATTAATAAAAAGAGATTATACAGAAACAAATGTATGCAAAGGGCGGCTTTATCGCACAGAAATATTCTCCAGGCAATCTTATAGAAGATATGGAAATAGAGAAATGAGACGAAGAGAGAATGAAAGAAAAGAAAATGAGCTCAACTTCTGAGACGAACAACTACAACTCAGACGTCGATTTTCTGTGAGAGTGTGGTACTTCCCCGGACGAGCCAAACGAAATAGAGAAATGAGACGAAGAGAAAATGAAAGAAAAGGAAATGAGCTTAACTTCTTAGACGAACAACTACAACTCAGACGTCGATTTTCTGTGAGAGTGTGGTACTTCCCCGGACGAGCCAAACGAAATAGAGAAATGAGACGAAGAGAAAATGAAAGAAAAGGAAATAAACTCAACTTCTTAGACGAACAACTACAACTCAGACGTCGATTTTCTGTGAGAGTGTGGTACTTCCCCGGACGAGCCAAACGAAATAGAGAAATGAGACGAAGAGAGAATGAAAGAAAAGGAAATGAGCTCAACTTCTTAGACGAACAACTACAACTCACACGTCGATTTTCTGTGAGAGTGTGGTACTTCCCCGGACGAGCCGATTCATGCTACTAGCAAAATTTAGTTTTTCCGCTAGCGTGGCTCTACCACATCAAAATGTCAAGTTGCAATCAGAACTCTGATATCGAGATATAGGATACTGTTAGTGCCATCTCATAGGCTTCTTGTGAACTATTTCTGTGTCTTAGTTATCGCGTCAGTATTTCTTGTTGACCTTTTAAATTTAGATTTAAAATTTTAAGAAAATCATATTCCAGCGTTTTCGATTTTTTTTTAAATATGTCATAAATCTTTTTTGTTACCCTTATTAAGACGCAACTTTTTATCCGTTAAACTTCAACGGGTTGGGGGTAAGTCGCGAAGTTTACAGCTTACATAGCCACTAGTAGTGGCGTAGAGGTCGCCACATGTAATTGTGGGTGTACTGCAAACTACTTATTTGAACAAACCTACTGTACCTGTATGGTTGTGTATGTAGATGTGACTGAAGATAGACTTGATGACGAAAGTTCTACGAGTACCTTGTTTGCTGCAAACTTTGAGTAACACTACTATACCGGAGTAATTAATATTGACTTTTCACAACTCTAACAGAAGGATAAGACAGACAAGATAAAGATATACCTATTAGTAGAAAAAATAATATTATTTTGGTTACTTTTCTATTACCTAATTAATTTTAATTGACTGAACGAGCTTCAGCAAGAATTCTAATTCATGTGTCCGAATTCCGGATGCCAAGCTGTTTTCGGGTACAGGTCGCATTTCTCAACCGATTCTCATTAAATTTTAAGGTTCAATAAATTATATAGAATTTTTCGTCTCGATTAAGTTTTTCGAATTTTTTCAAAATGGCGGAAATATGAGGATTGAAAACTTAAAAGACTGGCGAGCTGGTGGTGAGTGGCTACACCACGTACTCTACCTCCAGAGGGACCATACACACATGCGCTTACACACACACATACACCCTGTTACACACCCCCCGCCTCTGTCTTGCCCGGCCAGCCAGAGCGGAGTCGCAAGAGCAGAATTTAACATACGCTCCAGGGTTGAAGAATATTGCACGTAATGGCGTAATAACGGGAAAACCTGCTCTCGGGGCTAAGCCCCGTGATGGTGAAACCGGAGCCGCACCTCTCGTCACCCTCAGCTGCTCACATTGTGTTGCGCCCTGGCCGGGGTGCCCACAGGCAGTGTAGCCAACGAGCAGCAAGTCATCTAACAGGCTAAAATTGTTGTGAGAGATTTTTAGGTAGATGTCCGTATCTAACATCCCATCCATGTGGATGGGATAGCCCAAACCAAGTAAATCACTCCCTGGCAATAGTTCGGCAGCTATGGAGGACTGTCCGTTAAGGCATCTCAATGGTACATTAAGGGATAGACCTCCATAGATGCAGCCATCTCACTTTTTAGATAAAAATATACTAAAGGGCCTCTTCATGTTGGCTTTGGCCCCATGAACACCTCAAAGGACCGGGTCCCCATGGATCCGTGGCTGAAAAGCGTACCGACATAATAATAATAATTCAATATGAATAATAACAAGACTAACATTGAAAAACCAAAGTGGCGATCACCAACCTAAGAAGATTTTGGTTTTTCTAAAGAAACGGAGAAAACTGGCCCGAAGGAGCGATGGCAAGTGGAGCAAGGCACTAAATGAAAGGTGGCCCAAAACGGGTGAGGGAAGCGTCGGGCGTCCGCCTATGCAATGGGTTGACGAAATAATCAAAGTCGCGGGTCGCACTTGGATGAGAGCAGCACCGGACCGAGATGGGTGACGTTGATGAAGAGAGGCCTATGCTCAGCAGGGGGCGGAAGAAGGGTTGGGATGGTGATGATGATGAACAAGACAAACGCTACCTACAATTTTTCATATCTAAAAAAACTCGCTTGTTAAAGGTTTTCTCTGAAACCCTTCCAAACGTAATCTGAGCACTCTATCAATGAATGGAATTGCGTGGCATCACGTTACGCGCAGATTTAACGTTTACGTTCGCAGCGCTTCGAGGAGACGATTTAGATTAGATTATGGCCCCCTCAAGTCCATTACAGACCGTTTGTGTTACCTACGCCTCGCCTGAGCCGGTAAATCTCGACCAATTAAGTTAATTAAGCCTCACTCAGCCATAGAGTAATCAATGCATTTTTAAATTAATGTATATGACGTATCTACATGTTTTTCTATATAAGCCTGTAACGATGCTGCATGCTACCTACATACTGCATGTTCGGTCTCACCTCATTTCTCCATCTTATCCTGTCCATCTTACTTTTTCTAACTACATTTCATAAGTCATTCCCTAATTACATTTTCGAATCATTTACACATTCCTTTTTAATTGACTCATTCCACTTCCACCCCTCATCCTGAATGGAAATTCAGGAATACCTACCGTACCTACATTACAAAAGTCTAATTATAAATTTTATATCAGTGCTGTTATTATGAAGAAAGTTAATGAAGACAATCGATGTAAGAAGGGAAAAAATGTTTAGACACCTTCAATGACACAATAATTTCATCAAAAATATCATGGCAGGAAGGATCAAGGCAAAAAGAGAAAAAGCAAGGCCAAGAAGGGCGTTCATGGATGAAGTAAAAGCACAGGCCGGAATCTCCTAAGGTACGCGCAACATGCGTCCCCGTTCCCCGTTCCCGCACCTCTCCCCCGTTTTCGCCTCGATGACTCACGTTGGCCGTCAAGAACCGGGGGAGCGGTGCGGGTGCGGGGAACGGGGACGCATATTGCGCGTACCTTAGGAGATTCCGTTCTGCTTACTCTTACTGTATTCTGTGGTAAAAGAAAAGGCAGAAGGTGTCGTATAGGGAAGTCAAGCATTTGGCTGAGGATTGGGAGACATGGAAAATACTTCACTGAAAGAACATAGCTCTTAAATATAATGATGATGATGATGCTGTAATTATATCAAGTGAAATGAAGTTTATAAATTAGTGTTGTTGAGTCTCTAACTGCTCTTCACTACATCTGCCTACACCTACTCTGTACCTACTTCTCATGTGGGAACTCACCTGACTGCGCTGGGACAGATTAAGGTCCCACAAGCCTTACAAGCATACCTAATCTAAGAGCAAAACAATCTGCTAGATGAGAACAAATCAAATCAGACACTTTTATCAAAACGTCAAACAAAACAAACATTTCTGCTATACGAATAGTCAAACAGCGCGCAGTTTTTCTGCATTAACAAATCTAAAATAATGTTAAAAATGGATATGATCATTGACAAATTACACTATTTTGTGACGTTTTATTCTCTTGGCAACACCAAATATTTAGTTTTGACCCAGTCATCTGCCCAACTCTGGGATTACTAGTAAAAAAATGGTTGTCAACATCTATCTTATTAAAACTAAGCCTCTGCAAACACAAGTGAAACCGTAAAGCCAATGAACATTACCGTTTGTGACGTCCCGTAAAACCACGCAATTTTAGGGCACCCCCCTGGACTGGATGCAAGCCCCGAATGAGTTGCCACCTTCATATTAAAGTCGTTTGGGGTAACGACGCTGAATTTATTAAAGCAATGACATCGCCTGTTCCTGTCGTTCTTTTTAATGATAAGCTGTTTCAGGTTGTAGGAAAGATATATTTTTATCTTGATAGGTTAGAATAACTTTATTTCTCATAAGAATTACATGAAATAATTCACTTACTGAGAAAACATAATATTTACATAGGTAATAGTACAATGAGCGTGCTTTTATAAACAATAAAAACCAATTAAATAGCTTTGACAAAAATATAAATATAATATACAGGCTGACTTTTAAACCACCAGCCAAATTTCTGGAGCAAGTTCAGTCCATGAACTACTTTCCATAAAAACAATTAATGAAAAACTAAAATAAAAATTCGCCTTTTCATACAAATCAGCGCTCAGTCAAACGGATTTTCTATGGGAGGACGAAAAATTTTCATCGATTTTTAATAACTTTTTTTATAGAAAGTAGTTCAATATCATGGACTGAACTTGCTCCAAAAATTTGGCTGGTGGTTTAAAAGTCAGCCTGTATAAATATAAATATACATATTTTTATCACCATTTTGTTTACATGAAAGTTGTTCGTTTCAAAATTTGCAAACCATTTTCACCCATTGCTGGTGGGTTATTATAATTTCACCGACAAGTTAATTCACCACCTAATCCTAACTACTCGTAATATTATAAATGCGAAAGTGAGTTTGTATATTTGTTGTCTTCACGCTTTATCTACTGAACCAATCTTCTTGAAAATGGAATTATTGAAAAAGGAGTACTGAGAAGGACATAGGGTATCTTTCATCCCTGAATAAAGTAATGTTCCCGTGGGATACGCGAGCGAAGCCACGGGCAAAAGCTAGTTAGCTATAACTTACAGACAATAGGTATGTGTTTACGAAAGCATGCTAAATTACCATAAACGTATCGTTTTTTAACTGAAAAGCTGGACTTACTTAAAATTTTTATGCTGATTTTATACAAATTGTCTGTTTTTTACAAGCGTTTATTTGCCCTTTTTGTTGTTATTTGTTTTTTGGGTCAAATCTTGCAAGTTAAATTTCAGCCACTTCCCGGTTTCCGATTGAGATGACATTTTGTATGCTAATGTAAATTAGATAACAATGCAATATTATAATTATATATTAATAACAAGAAGCTGATCTGATTATGGAGCCGAAAGGTGATTATAGGAACTGTAATAAAACGACGCAACCCCATCAAATTTGGGCTTATTACTATTGTCTTGACAAGTTACTTAGGTAGGCCTTAAAATAAAAGTGGAAACGAAAATATTATTTTCGAAAATCTTATTTATTGGTTGGTTAGAATTTAGTCGCTACATTTATTAATCCAAGTAGCCTAAGCTGATATCCAACGGCCCTTAAAATTATTAAAATATTTACTTAAGAATAATTATTTATTAAGAAAAAATTAAGAAATACTAAACTGATGTTTCATTAGGTACTGTTGGGATAATACTTAGAAAGGATTGATAAGAATAAGAAATAATAAAGATAATAAATAGGTAAGTACATAAACTAAAGCAAAATATAATGAATTAAAATGAAAGCTATAATTAAAGAAAAATAGACGGAAAAAGACACAAGAAGAAATAATAAAATATAAGGCTAATCAAAGAGCCCCCCTCGGAGCGTACATAAGTATTTATTTAATCATCGGTTGTCTGGAAGAAATCGCTTTTAGCGATAAGACCGCCCATTGTACATTTTAATTTTTTTTTATTCTTATTGTATATTTTTTTTATTCTTGGTGTACAATAAAGTATTACTTACTTACTAACTTACTTATTTATTACCTTTACTTATCGCGTTTTAAGTATAGTACTCTGGCGATCAAACTTCGCTCGATGAGAGACTACGAGAAAACGAAGTTATCTAAAACTGAAACGTTAGGTGTAGTTTCCGAGATCCTCACTATTTATACCGATATTAAAACAAGAATTGCTCATTTATGGTTAAAGTGAGAAATAATACACTTGTGGTAATGTTTTACAAGCCTCTATTACTTAACTAAAGTATTTCAGCATGTAATTTGTCCACGCGTATTTCTTTCTATCCATTTTTAGGGTTCCGTACCTCAAAAGGAAAAAACGGAACCCTTATAGGATCACTTTGTTGTCCGTCTGTCCGTCCGTCCGTCCGTCTGTCAAGACCCTTTTTCTCAGGAACGCGTGGAGGTATGAAGCTGAAATTTATATCAATTACTCAGGTCTACTGTCCCTTGAAGCTGTGAAAAAATCAAACTTCTAAGCCAACGCAATCAAAAGATACAGCCGTTTATGCCGCAAAGTTTCGACACTTGCAAGGGAATCAAAACCTACAGGGTGCTTCCCGTGAACTCAGAATCTTGAAATTTGGTACGAAGCAACGTCTTATAGCATAGATAAAGGAAAAATTACGAAAACCATAAATTTTTAGTTACATCACATAATATATTTTTTTTTAATAATTTTAAACTTACTACCCATTTCCTCATAAACGCGTAGAGGTATTAAATTGAAATTCATACCAAATACTAAACCTTGCAGGTTTGTACGGAACCCTCGGTGCGCGAGTCCGACTCGCACTTGGCCGGTTTTTAGATTTACTTTCTTCTTTATCTAAGCGCGTTCTCGGTTGCATCCTTTGCAGCTGTGCTGCTTCAGAGCCCGGCATGCACTTTCCCGCTTTTTCTTCTCGAAATATAATATATATGTCAATGGTAATCCATGGAGGCCAAAGACCTTGCGAAGTGGAGAAGAAATAGCCAAATCTTCTATTGTTTTACGACCAGACGCCTGCCTGACGTCAACTTTCTTTGGGAATGCATTTGTGGGAAATTATTAACAACCGGCTGCCCCCCGACTTTTTTTACCGAATGCAGTTGAAGCACGATGTGGTTGTGCTTATTCCTTTAGGGTATTGCTAGAGCGACAGAGAGCGACGGAACGCTTCATAACCGGCCGTGCTGCAGCGTTCCTCTCGCTCTCTCTCTAGCTCTAGCAAATGACGCTTCTGAGCGACAGAAAAGGATAGCAGCATAAGAAAGTGCTGTTCCGTGCTGATAGATGAAATCCAACCCTTAGTCGCCTCTTACAACATCCACAAGAAGAGAAAGTGATTTTAAGATGCACCATCTTATTTAAAGGGCTTATTCAGGCTGAAAGGTAAAATAATCCTTGAGGACATGATCAGTATATCAACGGCTTACTTATGAAAGAAAAATAAAGGACTTTTCATAGAAATTAGATTCTAACTTTTTCGAGTAATACTTATTCAGCGAAATCAACATTTATTTTCGTTTATATATATATATAACGGGACTTAGCACGAACCTTTTTATTGTTTTGTCTAACGTTTCGAAGAAGAGTTACATCCTTTGTTGTTACATATACATTATATATATATATAAATCATGTGTTCAAAGCGCGATAGTTTAAAAACCAATATTTATTTTAGTTTTTCTAAAAATGTATTTTTTATAAAATAAAGAGAAGAAGAATAAAATATAGAGGTAGTGTCATTTAGTTAGAAACATAAGTTTAAAAACTTTCTCTGGGGCTAGCTTAATTGATTTGTCTTGTCCCTATATAAGTAGTTATTTATCTACTATCGTAATTTCTTTTGTAGGTTAACTTTTTTAGATATTACACTATTTCGCTTGTCTGGAATACCTACGATGTAACTATATGCTGGAGGTATTTATACATACAACATTGATACCCTTATGGTCGTCTGACACGCTCCAGTAAATCCCAAAATCCCCACTCGGTTAAAGCACGTTCCAGTGTCGTTATTCAAAATGAATTGTTTAATCGTAAATTACGTGATAATTAAAATTGTAATTAAACCAACAGGATTATTTTCACGCCAAAAGTTGTAATTTTTAGTGGAAGCTTGTTTGTTAGCTACAAACTAAAGTTCAAAATAATACTTTCAACGGTTGTTTGTAAAATGATTTGTATTAAATTTTTAGAGTGACATCAAACCCGTTGGTTAGAGTCACATTAAACCCGTTGGTTAGAGTCACATCAAACCCGTTGGTAAGAGTCACATTAAACCCGTTGGTTAGAGTCATATTAAACCCGTTGGTTAGAGTCACATTAAACCCGTTGGTTAGAGTCACATCAAACCCGTTGGTTAGAGTCACATTAAACCCGTTGGTTAGAGTCACATCAAACCCGTTGGTTAGAATCACATCAAACCCGTTGGTTAGAGTCACATTAAACCCGTTGGTTAGAGTCACATTAAACCCGTTGGTTAGAGTCACATTAAACCCGTTGGTTAGAGTCACATTAAACCCGTTGGTTAGAGTCACATTAAACCCGTTGGTTAGAGTCACATTAAACCCGTTGGTTAGAGTCACATTAAACCCGTTGGTTAGCACAGTTATATTTAAGAGTATCGCCTTGTTTACAATACATATACAGGGTGACTTTTTATTCACCAGCCAAATTTTTGGAGCAAGTTCAGTCCATGATACTGAACTACTTTCTATAATTTTTTTTATTGAAAATAGATAAAAATTTTGTGTCCTTCCATACAAAATCAGTTGCGCTGAGCGCCAATCTGTATGGAAAGGCGAATTTTTTTATCGATTTTCGTTAATTGTTTTTATGGAAAGTAGTTCAGTATCATGGACTGAACTTGCTCCAGAACTTTGGCTGGTGCAATGGTGGTTAAAAAGTCACCCTTATGCATACTATAACGTATTTACCTCTTATGGGATGGACAGAACATTTTGGGTCTTGCAGCTCTAAGCAGACAGAGTCAAAGGCCACTTAGCGTAATGATGGTCGAAAAGGTAGAGAAGAAAAACTAAATAGTGAAGATAAAATAAAAAAATGCGGCTAGCAAGCCTTTTATAATATATGATTTGCATTTTCGCCCATTCCTTCGATCGGATTCTGCGGGAAGAGAAGCAGCTACATTCTAAGTTTTTTATTTTTCTTACAAGCATGGCAGCAATTTACGATTTACTGCAGCTTGTTGACGATTAAACTATTTATTGCAAATGAAAGCGCCAACTTGACTGTGCCCTTGTGAGGCAGCTTTGGAATGTGCTTATTCTAAATCTGTTTTTAACCTGAATTCCCTTTTTCCATCTTACACCCACTAACAAGCTTAACAAGGCTTCTATTTACTCCGTTAGAAATAAAGATGTGATAGTGTACCTGTTTCTAACTAGACTCTCGCCATCCAATTTCGTACTAAATGAATGTACCATTCACCAGGGAGGATGAATTTAGATCGGGTTTTCATTTCCGTCTAGCGAAGGAAGATGAATGTCTGGCGAGACAAAGAGACTAGATGAGACGACTGAGACTAGTGGTGTAAGATAGGACCCTCTAATCACCTAGGTAACGAGAAATGCAGGTAAAGTGTGTCACAGACGGCTAAGATGCTATATATCTTTAATGCGCCGCCAGTTCAGAGCCAAGAAAACTGTAAGTGTATTTAAAAAATCACTGTAATTAAACTACTACAGTTTATTCCTCAAAAATTTTACATAAGAATCTTAAGGAATTTTCTACTGACACCCATAATATCCAAAATACGATTGAGCATTTTTGGCTTGATAGAAAAAAATCACAAACATACCTCTAAATTTGCCTAAATTGGCCTTTATAATACATATTACTATTTTATACAATTACCTCTTTATATAAAAATTCTACCAAAAAATGTATTATCTAAATATCTATCCTTTTTGGCTACAAAAAAATAATAATAAATATAATAAAAAAAAACAGTGAAATATTCGTCGAGAGAGAAGAAAGCCGGGCCTTTCTTCTCTCTCGACGAATATTTCACTGTTTTTTTTTTATTATAGCCGTGCTCGACAATATTTCGCAGTGTTTTTTCTTTTCTTTCATCGAGCCAAAAATGCTCAATCGTGTTTTGGCTATTGAGGGTGTCTGTAGAAAATCCTTAAGATTTTTATGTAATTTTTTTGAGAAATGAACTGTAGTAGTTTATAATCAGAGATTTTTCAAAAACACGCACAATATTGCAAATTGTGAACCCACGTCGCCTTAAATACGATATCATCGGACTCCCCTTTACTGATGCTTACAAACACTGAAAATATTAGTGACTAGCAGTCCAACCCGGCTTCGCCCGTGGTACACACATAGCCTATGTCACTCGGGAATAGTGTAGCTTTCCAACTGTGAAAGAATTTTTTAAATCGGCCCAGTACTTTTTGAGCCTATTCATTACAAACATACAAACATACAAAAATAGGTACAAATCTTTCCTCTTTATAATATTAGTGTAGATAACAATGCTCAATAGATGGCGCTGAAAAAAGTTAAAACTCGATATGGTTTCTTTTATGTTGAAGTGGTCTTCGTAAGAATTGATATTTCAACACAAATTTATAAAACTTAAATACATAGTACATAAATTTTTTTGGAAAGCCAAACTTATACATTGCTGTGTGATGTGACATCATTGGCGTTATACTAATATATTAGATTAGATTGATATAATATAATTAATATTAAGCATAGGTAAAAAAATAATAAATAAAGGACAAGTTACACTGATTGAGCTAGCCCCAAAATAAGTTTAAACTTGTATTACGGGACACTAACTCAACGATACTAAGTATATTTTATAATAAATTAATAAATATATATAAATATAAACACCCAAGACCTAGGACAGTTTGAAAAAGGTCATTTTCTAACTTGCCCTGGCTGGTGATCGAACCCAGATGGTAATATATAGGTCGCGTCACGTAAAAAGAACGCTGGCGGTCAAGCTGCACATTAGGCTATTTATCGATCTATTTAATGAATATAATACCTAACATATTTTTCAATGTACATAAAACCTTAAACCTACCAATAGCCAATTATACCAAACCGCGAGTGAAAATAATACAATAGGCCTAGTACCTTCGTGCGCGAGTGTACCCATGCGCAAACACACCCCTTCTACTTTTTTCCAGCGTTCTTTTTACATGACGCGACCTATACCTCTATATATAATGTCAGATGGTAATATACCTCTATATATAACGTCTAACAAAATATACTGAAACTATTTTAAGGGTGAATTCAGTCTGTGATATTGAACAACTTTTCCTAAGGAACATATGTCGAAATATGAAAAATAATTTTTGGCTTTTCATACAGAATCCGATCAGCTGATCGGTCAATTTCTATGGGAGGCCAAAAATTATTTTTCATATTTTGATATATGTTCCTTGGGGAAAGTTGTTTAGTATCATGGACTGTATTCACCCTTAAAATAGTTTCAGTATATTTTGTTAGTCCCTGTATAGGTCAGGGGTGCCATTCCTTAAGGCCGTACCTGAATTTTACGGGGTCCAGTGCTGCCCCCATTTAAAATAAATCATTTCAATATACCTAATAGTTTAATGGTATGTCATACGGGTACGCGGACCAGGCCGGGTCCCGCCGGGTCCCTAGCTGCTATGGACTCACTCCTTATGTCTTCCGAGTCAGTAGTATCCCATAACCTCTAGTCATATCCCTATCCCAATCCCAATCAATCCTGTCCTTATCTATTTATTACTTTCTCCCTGCCTTCTTTTTCTTTGCCAATCCAAGGTCTGTCGGGCGCCCTCAGAACAAGGCTATCCTTCGCCTGACGAGGGGCTCTGTCAGGTGCGACCGACTGAATCTCCATTACAAGTGGGAACCCAATGATTCAAAAAAATTTAAGAAATCAGTATGGCGGCGACGCGGTTCGCAATCCGTCACGACCTGTTTCCCGCAGGTGCGAAAAGCGGTCTCTGGACAGCCGCTTGGCTACTTTGAATATTATAGGAGGATTTAATGGTAAAATAGATGAGGTGTATCAGATGATGAGTGAAAGAAAGATTGATGTCCGGGACCACTAAGTGTGATTATTTCACGGCATAGTGGTCAGGAGTACCAGAAACCGCTAAAGGCTGTCAAGGAGTTGGCCCCATTCTTTCTAAAAGAATGGCAGAGTGTGTGAATGAGTACGAATTTGTAAGTTCAAGACTTGTCTGGATTAGAATGAAAGTTGGGTTGAATCGGATATTTATATTGGGAGTGTATGCGCCCATAGAAGGTAAATCTAAAAGAAATAAAGAAGAAAGAAAGGAATTTTGGGATAGTGTGAATGATGTTTTGAGTGGTTGCAAGGGCACTGAGGAGATAATTATGCTAGGTGATAGTAATGGATGGGTTGGTATTAAGCGAGATGGTTATGAAAAGGTATTCGGTTTGTTTGGCGATGAAAGGGAGAATGAAAATGGAAAAAGTTTGCTTGAGGTATGTCTGGAGAAGAATCTTTGTGTGACAAACACTATGTTTGATTACAAAAAGATTCACATGTACACAAGGGAGGAAAACGGAGTGAAGAGTATGATTGATTTTATAATAGTGGATGAAAACATGAAAAAGAATGTGTTTGATACAAGGTCTTTCCGTGGAGTAGGGATTTCTACAGACCATTATTTGGTAATCTGTAAACTGAAAAACTTTTTTAGAAAATGGCGAAACCATAAATTTAAGCCCTCCAATAGGCTGGAAAAGATAAAAGTTGAAAAGTTACAAGATAAAGATGCAAGAAAGGAATATAAATCATTACTTTCAGAAAAAATTAAAGAAATAGAGGATGAATGTGAGGTAGAAAACGTGTGGACAGTATTAAAAAAAGAAATGATTGACGCTGCTGTTGAAGTATGTGGTATAACAAAAAGAAGAAAAAAGTGGTAAATGTATGGGAAGTACAAAAAAAGAAGAAAGCATGGAATAATTGGTTGTCAGTACGAGCTGATCAGAGTAAACAAAATGCGAGGGATAAAAATGTTTTCGCAGCGAAACAAGAATATAGGATGATAAATGTAGTTGTGAAAGAGATAGTAAAAAAGAAGAAAGAAGAACAAAAGGATGATTTTGATGTAAGATTGTCTCGAAACTTCTAAAGCAATATTAAATACTTTTGGAAGAGCGTTAAATGTATCTATCACAGTCTTAAACTTACGCACCATTGTAGATGAGAAACATTATACCTCTATAAATTCATTATTTCTCAAGAAACTGCTTATAATATAGGGTAGGCTTATTTTCTTAGTCACCACCCGCTGTTGTTATAAATGTAAGCTTTAGGCTCATTTAACATGTCGAGTGCACTATGATATAATATAAACAAATAAATATACAAGCTTTGTAAATAAGCAATTAGTGCTAATAAGTTGGGTCTTCTTCTTCTTATTCAAGAGCTTAGTGGCTCTTGTCGGTGGAGTATGATCGTGTTTTGGATATTGTAAGTGTCTGTAGAAAAGCCTTAAAATTGTTGTGTAAAATTTTTGAGGAATAAACTGTAGTAGTTCAATTACAGTGATTTTTTAAAAACACAGTTTTCTTGGCTCTAAGCTGGCGGGGCCTTGAGAAAGTAACCAATTAAAGTTCAAGACGATTATTAGATGTATAAAAAAGGTTTCCGACAAATGTTTGCAAAATGCTGTATAGATTAGGACTGAATAATTAAAAGCTCACATGTATGCAGCTTAGCTAGTCTCTTCAGAAATCCTTGCAAGGCGTCGTGCCATAGGATTACTCTCCTTTTGTTCGCATGTTGATGAAAGAACCTACATAAAAGGCTACTGCACAAAAACCCTTCTAGGCTATTTGATGCGGGTAGAATATCCAACTACTCTAAACAAACATACCATTACTTTGTATAGGGACTGAAATTCGGAGGTTTTACAAAAACGTGCCCGAAACACTGCATTCACCTACACTCTTAGTGCTACTCGTATGCCTGCGTGCTCGAAATATTTCAGCGAAAATTTCTTTTATGCACATTTATTTGAGAGTGTTTGAAAATTTTGTAAATCCAAATAAATTTATAGACTAAAGGTATTTGAGGCAGCCTTAAATAAAGTTAGAATATCTAACTTTAGAAATTTTATCAGTTACACGTTGTATACAGGGTGACATTTTAACCACCAGCCAAATTTTTGGAGTAAATTCAGTCCATGATACTGAATCAGGTATATTTTATAAAAATAATTAATGAAAAACGAAAATACAATCATATTCCCATACAAATAAGTGCGCAGCGAAACGGATTTTGAATGAGAGGACGAATTTTATTTTTTTGAAAGGTACTGTACTATTCAAGAATTTGGCTGGTAGTTAAAAAGTCACCCTGTATTGTTAAGGCCGTACCTGAATTTTCCGGGGTCCAGTGCTGCCCCATTTAAAATAAATCATTTGAAAGAAAACAAAGACACCTTTAAAAATTTTGCCACTACCAATTCCTAGATAACTCTTCAAAGTATTTTATGAACAACTGTTTACAGATTAAACTGCGAACGTTAAGCTTTACTACGCACATTTTCCAAAAGTGGCCGTTTTTCGGAAAATTCAGGTACGGCCTTGAAACGCAGTTTAACGCCATCAAATCAAAGTGCAAATTTGTTCAGTTGAAATGTATTTTAGAGGTTTTAGGCATTCAAGATGCAGTAATAAAGTACTCAAAAGTTGAAATGCAGTCTGTCTGTCTAGATACTTATCCGGCTGGCCGCCGACGAACACTAAAACAGCTCTTTGTTTGTCAGTGTATTAAGGACTGTATGCACAAAGCCACGTGGTCGGATTTGGCTCTGAAATATGCAAAATTTTTCCGCTAGGGGGATAAAAATGTCAAGATGAAGTTACATAGAGTTAATAATGTGTAAACGGGACAATAGATGTAGGTAATCATAAATTGTAACGTAGAAGCTTACTTGTTTCTTTTCGTCAAGACTTCCAGTCCGCAATACTTATTAAAATTTTCAAATCAATCAAATCAAAGAATTATTTTGTTTGAATTATTATTTCTGAATTAAGGCCTTGGCAGACGTCATTATAATGTACTTAACACTTTAGCAGACAGGCTATCAGTAGAAAAAGGCTAAAGTCGAAAATACAGTAGTGTGCGTGAATGCAAGACGTTTATTTAAAAAGCGAGTTTAAATATATGTGAAATTCATATAGCACTTTCTAAAAAATCCAAGTTATAGTTATTCGAATCTTGCGTAAAATTTATTACTTTTTCAATTTATTAGTTGACCTCCGTGGCGATTCCTTAACACGCTAGTCCGTCACTCGGAGGTTCTGGGTTCGATTTCCAGCCAGGGCAAGTTGGTAAATGGCCTTTTTTAATTCGTCCTGGTTCTTGGGTGTTTATTTTATCCCATCAAAAACATAAATGTAAAAATGCCAAGTTCAAATTCCGACAAAACAATTGAAATTTAAATAGCTGCCAAGTTATGTAGGTAGAGAAAACTGAAATTTATTCATAAGAATCTCAACATTAAGATTGAAAGCACGGTCACCCATCCTAACTGTGACCTAGCTAGAAGTTTCTTAACCTGTAAAAGCACGGTCATTCATCCATCAATTTTTGAATTTATCGTATGCGAAGTGGAGCGAAATATTTGCACAAGTGGTTGTTATTACTCGTATTTTGAAATTTGTTAAAGCGCAAATAAATAAATAAATAAATATATAGGGACAAATTACACTGATTAAGCAAGCCCCAAAGTAAGTTTTTTTTAAAACTTGTGTTATGGGATACTAACTCAACGATACTATATTTTATGATAAATACATATATAGATAAACACCCAAGACCCAGGACAATTTGAAAAAGGCCATTTTCCAACTTGCCCTGGCTGGGGATCGAACCCAGAACCTCCGGATTAGCGGTCTAGCGTGTTAACCATTACGCCACGTCAAAAAGTTGTTCAAATTTCAGACTGAATCACCCCTCAAAATAATTGTAAAACCCTAATTAAACAGCACCTTTTATTACAAAAACAGTTAATATGATTCCGCGACCCGAGAAAGTTCCAATCCGATTTTCACCCTAATCGCCAATTAAAAATATAGGTAATAAATCAAACCAAATTATTTTTTTCATTGACTTAATTTTCAATAAAATTTAAAAAAAAAATGTCGATGCCGTATCTGCGATAGCATTACATCTTTACTTGAACGTCAACAAAATGTCAAAACTGGACCATAGTGTAGCAAAAGTATGACATAATTTTGCAGTTTGTACATAGTTTTTTATTGAAATATTTTAGACTGTAATGCAATTTTACGTAATTTGAAAATGGATTTTTTTGAAAAATTCGACACGGCCTCCTTCCTGAACGCCCGGCAGGCAACTGAATTTGTATGGAAGAATCATGGCCGCCATTTCAGAGAATTCTGTCAAAAACGTTGCAAAACATCCAATTTTTAAAATTTTTTTTTTTATTATTGCGTGATTGCATTGTAAGCAAATATTAAGAATAATGTTTCAAAATAGCCTTTATTTTTATAAAATATATGCAATCCCTTGTTAGAATATTTCTTTACGCAGAAAAACAAGCCAGTTTGTAGCAAAATTTTCTAAAATATTTCTTTTAGGTTTCTTTACAATTATCTTACTTTTTCTGAATGAAAATTAAAAAAATACGATTTTCGTCTACTGGCTAGTCTATTCACCTATAACTAGGTATGTAATTTTCTTAGTGGTCTTTTCTACTTAAGCCATAACTATTGCCCGCGCAAAGTGCGTTTTGCATGTTTTTGGGTAAATTCAATGCTTGTTTTTAGAAAAACTACAAAATATTTTAAAAAATCCTTTTTTTCGTCTACTGTCCCAACTCTTCCTCTATCTATGTGTATACATTATTTGACTTAAATCAAATGCTTTCTGTACTAACTTGTTGCCCGCGCAAACCCAGTTTACATGGTGCCGACCCTTAAGAGGACATTTAATAGTATGGTAATGTTTTGGCAAAGTCGTCTTATATTATACGCCATTCGTGCTTCGGAGGAATTAATGTAGCGTCCGGTTTAGTTCCTGGTATCTTCATGCTAGTCTGTTTCCTCTAAAGAGCTTAAGCTAGATAAAATAGGACTCGACTCCTCTAGTGCAATTTTCAATTTGTCAAACAGGGATACGTAATAAAACTGAATTTCAACGAATGAAATCGCTAGCATTAGTTAAATGTTATTTTGTAATTTTGAGAACTTTGGATCAAAAAAATAAAAGAACATGCACGCTTAGCTTGGTATACACCAATTGGTGCGTGCGATTGGTAAGAAAAGAAAATGCCACAAGTATTAGGTGCCTATTTAAAACGACATTTACAAGCGCCATTCTAAAAGTAACATAGATATACGAAAACTTGGATCTAAGCACGTGGTGTATTTTAAACGCGCAGACGACGCGCGTTTAAGGCGTTTGCGTTGCGTTTGTATCAATTAATACGCGTGTAAAACGCTATACAAAAGTGCGCGAGTAGCGCGTTTGAAACTCGTTTGAATCGATACAAACCCGACTACAGCGCGTCTGTATCACTGTATCTACAACGTATGCCGTGTGCTTAGGCTCTTAGAGCGTATAAGCACACGCCTGCCTGTTAGTAATCATGAAATAGTTAGTTCCTATTGCAATAGGCCTACATAAATCTATCCTAACATCATTTTCAATAAGCTATAAACCTTTTATTTTCTTGTAATAGATCTTTTTCCTACCAAAACCTGTTCAAAGGTATATTTTCCATTGGAATATCCAATAATGAGCGCCACATAACATCAACTATTTCATCAAAGGGCCTATGTGTTAGATTTGTACCGTACCCCGGACCGGGGTGAAAAGACCCGTGAATCCATAGGAAATGAAGGAAAGAGAGAAAAAATAAGTATATTTAGTTGGAACACATTTGTGTTTATTTTCCAAATTAACTTAAGGAAGTTTTTCACTTTGGATACATGGGTCGACGTTGCGTGCTCAAAGTCTACGCTATTTATTATACTTTGCACGAACTTGGTTACGAGTACACGATAAGTTAATCTTATAAGACGACCTAATATTCTGTATCTTTTGGTGCCGTTCAAACAAGTCTAGGAGAGTTAAGAAGTAGTGGATAACGGTATAGTGAAAAGAAATCCCGGGCTTATTTCAAAGAGCAAATCTTCACATTTTTTATTTTGGTTAATTTACAAAGAATATTATTTGTTCTTCATAAGAAATATTTAAAATTTTTACTTTAGTAGGTCAGAATTACCCCCCCCCCCCCTGAATTAAACTTTGCTGTTATGGTTATAAATTTTTATTTTGTCGCAATTAGTTCTACAACACTGAATAAGTAGGTAATATTTGTATCGAAGTAAGCACTAGGTACTTATAATATTTCCATGTAGCTATATAATATCTAGCTAGCGTCTAGATAAACCATATTATCAATGTTGAATTAAGGGAGATTGATATTTATTTTTATCAGGTTGGAGGTTGTATCAACTCTGTGTACCCACCCGCGTGAAGTTTAGGCAAATGAGCACTTAGCTTATTTGCAAATAAGCGCTTAGCTACTCAGAAGTAATTCCCGTATGCATTAATTTAATAATAATGCAACGCGATAGTTTAAAAGTATTTACTCAGAAGTAACCGTAACCGGCAGGAATACATGTTCCCGCCGGTTACGGCTACTTCTGACCTATTCAATTGAAAGTTTAAATCTTAATTTATTACAAAATAAGATATAAATAGTAGGTACCTATTAGAAAATTCCTCTTCTCATAGGTCTATGAGAAAGGAAATCTACAGGCTGACTTTTTATCCACCGGCAAAATTTTTGGAGCAAGTTCAGTCCATGATACTAAACTACTTTCTATTGAAAAAGTTATAAAAAATCGATAAAAAAATTTTATCCTCCCATACAAAATCCGTTTGGCTGAGCTCTGATTTGTATACATTTTTTTATCTATTTTTAGTAACTTTTTTTATAGAAAGCAGTTCAGTATCATGGACTGAACTTGCTCCAAAAATTTTGCCGGTGGATAGAAAGTCAACCTGTATAAAGAAGCGAAATAGGAACCGGTTATTTATGAGGAAGCGGTAGCGGTTGAGGAACTCTAAAAAATGCGGAACTACCGCATTATGAGGATGCGGAAGCAGTATCCTCATCAACCCTCGATCGAACCAGAACCTCCGAGTAGCGGACTAGCGTAGTTACAAGTACCAATACGCCACAGAGGTCTTCAATGTTTGTTTCGTAAATAAATGGATGCTTTAAAACATTAAAAAAATTAACGGGCAAGTGCGAGTCGGACTCGTACATGAAGGGTTCCGTACCACCGTACAATGTTTTAAAACGGTGAAGAAACAAACACGTTAATTGTATGAAGACCCCCATTAATTATTAACTTTATCTTATTTTTAGTATTTGTTGTTGTGGTCATAGTAATACATAATCGGTAAAAATCTCAGGTGTCTAGCTATTACGGTTCAAGAGATAGAGCCCGACAGACGAACAGACGGACAGACGGATAGACGGACAGACGGACAGACGGACAGACGGACAGACGGACAGACGGACAGACGGACAGACGGACAGACGGACAGACGGACAGACGGACAGATGGATAGACGGACAGACAGACAGACGGACAGACGGACAGACAGCGGAGTCTCAGTAATAGGGTCCCGTTTGCACCCTTCGGGTACGGAACCCTAATTAGATTATTAAGCTATTAAAAATATTTAACTGGTTACCTAATTACTTATTTATTTCGGTATCATAAAAAGAGAATGCGAAGTACTCTATCGACGTTCAAGCATCAACTTTTGTATGAAATGAGCAGAAAACCCGCCCGGATGGTCAAGTTTGCGGTACACCCTCTCTCTTCAAACTCCGCAAACCGAAAAAATATTTAAATTATACAATACTCCAATCACAATTGCCCTCGACGGGTTTATTAATCCCTTCGGTATCCAGTTCCATTTTCGTATTGCCAATATACATCGGTACTCGTACTTTGATACTGATCTATGATTGTTTGTTATTCGGATGATGTAGCCGATTTCAGTGTTTTCAATTACTTTGATACATTATTCCTAACGGGGTAGACAGAGTCCTGAAGATGAAGATAGAAAAGGAAAACAAAATAGTGATGGGTGCTAGCTGCATCGCCTAAACACGAATCAGATTCTCGACCATACCCTCGATCGGCTTCTATGATCTGCGCGGGAAGAGAAACAGCTAGAACATTCTACGTTTTATCTTTTCTCCCAGACAAGCATGGAAGATCGATCAAGCAAGGTCTCATCGATACGAACTTTAGCAATTTTTTCGAGGCAAATATTCTTATTACGCATTTTGAGTAGTAATTTTGATTGAATTTGATGTTTCCATTTATTACCTATAGTTATTGCTTAAACTTTAAACATGCTATGCTCGGTGTTATTAGAAGAGATATAAATTAGGAAATTCGTAGGAGAAGAAAAGTCACTTACGTAGCCCAGCCGATTAGATCGTTGAAGTGGCAGTGGACTGGACATATAGCGCGACAAACCGATGGCCGATGGGGCAAAAAGGTTCTTGTGACCAAGTACTGGCAAGCGCTGGATGCAGGCCGCTCTACATCGGTCATTTTGGAAATCCTTGGAAGAGACCTATGTCCAGCAGTGGACTTTATGCGGCTGAAATGATGATAACGAAACTATAAACGTTCATTGAATAGGGTTCTTACTAACTTTAAGAGCTAAATTTAAGAGCTATGTTCTTGTCGGTGGAGTATGAATTCTCTTACATTTGTCTAAATAGATAAATGTAAGATAAAATAGCTGGCAGATAGAAGCATCTGCCAGCTGTTTTATCTCGTTGTACGACTAACGCATATACATGAAATATGTCATTGCAAAGTATTCCCTCGTAACTTCTATAATATTATTCAGTGTAAAATCAGTAAAAAAGCTTCTTTCGCTATAAAACGCCGTTGTTATAATTGCCTCCGTCAATCCCTGTCGATATAAGTAGACCCAAAACAGAAAAGTAGTTTGGGATTCAGAAGGGGAGACTTTGGAGGGTAGGTCGCCTGCGCGGCGCCGTTTCCTCCCCGCGCACCCCGCGCGCCCCCTGCAGGCAGTCATAACCAGCTTTAGCAGGGGATGTGACGCTTTTCGCGATATTTCGATTTTAACCGAGTCTACTTACCTTGTATAAGTTATTCTTATATAGACGTGCTGTGCGCTGAGTGCGACTCAAGTGAAGTGAAAGTGTGTGAATATACATTTATGGCAGTTTTCGTTCAATGTGGATTGTCTTATGGTTTTAAATCACGTAAGTTGCATCTTTATAGTTATGTTGGTTAAGTTGCGGTTTTTAGGTCGTTGTGCACACTTGGATTTGAATTCAAAAAGGGGATTTTCATGTAAAAAAAACAATTAATGGATAATCATTAACTGTAAGTATTAATATTTTATTGGTTGTGGTTGCAGTGAAAAGCTGCAACATAACCAAATATAAAGTTAACATAAAGTATTTACGCTGAAATTGATAGGTACTAGATTTATTATAAAAACATGACGATTTGATTTGAATACCAATACCTCCTACCCTGCGCATCCTGAGTCTGTTATGCGGGTTGTTCGCCTGCACACGCTATTAACACTACCTGATTCGTATAAATTGCGAGTTTTGCAATTAACAATTTAAATGCCATCTTATAAAACACGCAAGTTATATGAATAGCAACTTAAGTAACTTATCTGAGTAGATTTACTACTACATCTTCATTACCATTGATTATTTTCAAGTCTGTGCCGTTTTCGTCTGGCTGAGTTGAATACACTTCACTAGATGCAATACAATTTTCATTGTTGTTGCGTCTAGATATACATTCTACTACTTATGTATCTAGATTTACATATGAATCTAGACGAAGAATTCGTTCTTGGCATGTTACTTTGCGCCAGTTATGGATTCATCGCTAATCTGAGGATAAAACGTTTGTCTCTATCAGGACCGTGACCACCCAATGGCCAAGTGAGGGGAGCCGATGACTGAGAGGGTGGACGGGGGGAGTCGTTGATTTTACTGGAGGATTTATGCATTTTAGGGTACTTGAGTGCACTTACCTAATGGCACCTAATGGTATGTACTAAGTCCAATGAGTAAAGCTAAGCAAACTTTTGAATGAAGGATAAATAACAAGGAATTAACTAAAAAATATTAAAAAAAACAAGCTTTTATCTAAAATAATGAACTTAAAAGTGCTCCTCAAGACAAATCAATTGAGCCTACACTCGGTGGGGTTGTATTGTTAGATGCCGTGGCCTTCTGGCTTCATCAATTCAATTCAAAATATCTTTATTATCATAGGATATTTATAATATCTCTTAATAATAGTCACTTTGTTTTGTTTTGTTGACGTCAAATCGTTACTTACAGCTAAGTTTATGCCGCTTCCTAGGCGCAAGTGCAGAAGAAGCGGCAACAAACTGCACTGCAGCATTTTCTCCAAAGTCGTCAACTAACAAACTTAAAACTTAAAATTAGTTATATGGATGGACTGAGATTACATTGTTTGTTTGTGTACCATAATATTGCATTGTCACCGAACTTACATAAGTATGTGAAGTTTCAGCTCAATCGAATAATAGGAAGTGTGTCTAATTTAGCTTGCAAGATTTGATTACGGACACACAGACAACGGGACAGGTAAAACTAAAAATAAAAGTTTGTAATAAAAGCTTGTAAAATACGTCTTGCTGGGCCTATTGTGGCCACGAATTCATGGATACACACCGACACTAATAAGCACTCCATCGCCAACCACCTGGTTGAAGATAGAGTGCTGATTATATTGAGCCAACAAATCATCGTCCTCATATGGAAAAGTTAATTATAGGTTCTTTAATTCAACTTTAACTAGTAGTTCTCTCCAAACTGTAAACTCGCGAACCCCATATTTCGGCAGCCCCTTAACAGAATGGCTCATGTTCAAACTTAAAAATTGTATTAGCTACAAAGCCTACCAAATTTAATTAAGCTCCAACCAAAATTACTCAAGTTATCGCCGAACAAACATACATACTCACATACATACAACGCCGGATTGTTCAAAAAGATTCGAAGCACTTTGCTCGCTCGGTCAATAATGATACTAAGCATAGCGAGGTTTCTATTTAAAAGTAGGTTACAATTTTACAAATTCCCTCAGGCAAAGTGACTGTTTAAACTTTCATCATATTCAGCGTCCAACCATCGCATAAATAATGCAAGTGAATTTTATTCCGCACCATGTCCATGCGCTCTCTTTTATGTAGAAAAAAATTAAATTCTTCTGTGTTCTACGAATATGTATACCTGTATTTGAACGAGCGGGCAAAGCGAGCGAAGTTCTTCGAGTCTCTGTTCATCCACATATCTAATTGTAAGTTGTAAGTTTGTATGTTGACGTCTTTGGAGAAAAAGCTGTGGTGCAGTTTGTTGCCGCTTCTTCTGCACTTGCGCCTAGGAAGCGCCACTAAACTTAGCTGTAACGATTTGACGTCAACATTTGTGCAAAACAAAACAAAGTGATATATTATTAAGAGATATTATAAATATTTATTTGTTTATTTCAAAGCTTAAATCTATCTTTACAGTTTACACCAATACGATAGAATATCACCTTTTAAATACAGTAACTTAGTATATACAATGATGTTCTTATCTACACTTATCCTATGATAATAAAGATATTTTGAATTGAATTGAATTGAAAGAAAAAAATGGCCAGGGCCATAGAGACTCAATTTCCATAATTTTAACATTTTAAACTTTGGAACTCAAAAATCTTAGAATATACCAGCTGCTTTTTTTCACGCACAGATCGCTATGGAGGATCGAGGCATTTGTAAACATACGCGGTACCTATATTGCATTTTATTTCATACATTTTAGAGCGTTTGGATAACTTGTTTTATACTCGTATTGTACGGTCCGTTTCAAAAGTTCGAATAAATTTAATTTAAGTACGTGACTGCTCATACATACACGTACCTACAAACGGTTTTACAGAATACTTAATTCGTGTCTGGCGGGATGTTTAGGCCGTCCGATTGTTTTGACTACTACAGAAAGTATATTGAAATAGTTGCTAGGTTATTACCTAATAATATTAATATATTTATTATATGTATAAAAATCAGACCGTGAGCCTACCTTTATTCTCATAGTGATACTTAATACGTGTCTAGCGAGATGTTTGGCCCGTCTGATTGGTTTGCCTGCTTTCCAAAGGTATTGAAATAGTTGTCTGAGTATCATATATAAAAATCAAGACTGAGAATATACCTTATATGAAAAGTTAGGTACTGTTTGTACCTATTTTTGGGCCCCTGTACCAGTAAATCGGCCCTGTTTTCAAACTATCTCTAGTTTGAAAACAGGGCCGATTTATTGGTTCCTGATTTACTGGTTAAGTACGCGTAAACTGAAAGTACATACTAATAAGTAAGGACTGGAATTTCTACGGCTCTAATCTCAATATATTTTCATAATACGTCTGGGTCCGATATTCAAGTCCGATTTACATATATTCGAATGAATTTTGTTCAAGTGATTTTTTTGCGAAACACTGTAATTCGAACGGATGTAGCATCGAATTAACATTAATGCAAAACACAGTGCATCGACGAACATTTCTCCGATTTTTTTTATTCCGAACAGAACTCGTTTGAATGAACTCTGCTACAAAAACGAAGGCTCGACGGCAGTGGCGGATTTGCAGTCCTACCCGCTCTAGGCCCCAGGCCATGTGCTGGCCTTTCTCAGCACCCATCATATAGACTAGATACATTGAAACCTTCAAAAAACGAGTCTATATCTTCCTGAAAGGCCGGTAACGCTCTTGTTACACCCCTGGTGTTGCAGTTGTTCATGAGCAGTGGTAATCACTTACCATCAGTTGACCCGCTTGTTCGTTTGCCGCTATATAACATTTAAAAAATAACTGTGATTTTCTTTGACACGATTTACCGCCCTTCATATCTGGCCGCCCTAGGCCCGGGCCTACTAGGCCTTAGGGCAAATCCGCCACTGCTCGACGAACTTTTGCCAAAAAAATCTGTCAGCCTACTAGCTACTCTTGGGTGTGGGTTCGATCTCCAGGGCAAGTAACGAACGTGGGTGAAGAAAAACATCGTGAGGAAAAGTACATGTTAAATCAATGTGAATTCAAATGTGCCAACCCTAAATTCAAATTCACCTCACACATTCCTATTAACTGGAGCACAGGCCTTCCCTCATACTAAGGGAGCTATGGGCCCTTGTGCCGTTTTACCGAGAGACTACGTCTTTAAAAGGGCGTAAAAAGATTTTTTTCAGGGATAGCAACGCGCACGTAACATCTTCGGTGTTGCTGCGGTAACCGCTTTCCATCAGGTGGACTTAGTAGTATAAAAAACTAGTCAAGTGGTAGTCGGATCCGTACAATGTTTTATGTATGACTACCCCACGTTACCGTGTAACCGATATCACCTTTTTCAAGTTTTCACTTCTGTCGGCATTTCCGGAGTGCTACTGTTTTTTTTATATATTTTATATATATATAGTATATATCCGCTTGATGCGTCCCTGGCCGTACTGTATGACCCAGTAAGATAATTTCTGGAGATTAGGTACATTAAGAACTTTAATCTTGTAGATAGCGGGGTCACCCAAACCTCCTTTCATTAAACCTTTTGATCCTTCTTGGGAGAAACTTGTCTTTAATGATGCTAATTTACATTACCACATGTAAATCTAGCGTTCGTAAGGCGCTGCCTGTAAAGATTATAACTATGCCGCGACGCCTCTGGCGGCTGCGCGACTTTTGTTTCTCTAAAGCTATTAAATGATCCAATCTGATTCTCCAATCTGACCTAGAAACTAAACTGACAGTTCCTTAAACCAAGACAGCAACTTATAATGAAACTTTACGGCAACTTGTGATCCCTATCGATGGCAAGCTGCCATGACTGCTGGAATATAATTTTCCCTTGTATTGTTTTAGAAAAAAAAAAAAAAATTTTGTTTATTTGGTAGAAACAAATAAAAAAATAAATTTACATCATTTTGACATAATAAAAAACTACAAAATGATACCAAAGTGGTCTCCGCTCAGCACATGTCGCGGTATGAGCCACGACATTGGTCTTCTTCGCTGACGCCATTTAAATAAAAATATAATAAAACTACAATAACACATACATAAATAAACGGGCAAGTGCGAGTAGGACTCATACATAAAGGGTTCCGTACTACCGTACAATGTTTTAAAACGCTGAAGAAACACGTTTCTTGTTTGACGACCCCCTTTAATTATTAACTTTATCTTATTTTTAGTATTTGTTGTTATAGTGATCATAGTAATACATAATCGGTAAAAATTTCAGGTGTCTAGCTATAACGGTTCAAGAGATAGAGCCCTGTGACAGATCGAGTTAAAAACGCTGAAAAAAACAGGATTTTTGTATGACGACCCCTTTAATTTTCAACTTTTTTTTTATTCTCAGTATTGGTTGCGGAAAATAATGTTAAAATATTTTTTTAGTTAATAATTTTTTAAAGAACTCATTCTTTAGATCTTTTGAATATTCTTGTTTCGCATGCATGGTAGCGATCGATTGGGACTTTTGACATTTCATATAATAGTGTCCTGAATATTCAGTTACATTATATTGTACAAATTTTTTGTTGTATACGAGTTAATGTAATCATGACGTTGTTTTGATCGGACTATAGGTTCAATACCAATTTATTAGATTAGATAAAAAAGTGTATGAAACTGAAACTCAACTTTAAAGCTGAATTCTAAATAAATATTCTAATACAGGAAAGTACAGATACATTATCACGTCTTTGTCCCTAATGGGGTTGACAGAGTCTAGGGTCGCAAGACCCAAAGGCCACGTTTAGCGTTTATGGTGGGCATTAAGAAGGAAAAAAGAAATCAAAATAGTGATAGGTTGATAGCCGCATCGTCTATTAACATTATTCAGGATTTCGCCCATTCCCTTGATCGCCTTTTGCGATATGCGTGGAAAGAGAAGCAGCTGATACATTCTATGTGTTTTTATTTTCTCTCAATTCGTGGACGTGACATTCTAATAAATATTTCAGTTTTTTATAAATCACATCAAAATGGCATAAAAAGTGTAAGCTACAGTAAAGAGAATGGTTCAGAATCAAACAAAGAAAAAGAAAAACGTGAAAACGGGAGTTATTCATCAACACAAGCATAAAAGTTGGAATTTTCAGAATGCGTAGCTACGCAAACAGGGTAAGAAGGGGTTCCGGACATTCCGTTCTCAAAGGAAGTAAGGTGAAAACAAATGGGTCCGAAGTCAGCTTTCGTGTGTATGGAGGCTATGTTACATATTATGATACATTGCTGAAGTGGGTTGAGTTCAGCAATGATCTGATCCATGCGTCAACTCGTGAACGGGTGCCGCCAGAGGACTGTTTAATTTGGCTTCGATTTTTGACTACATATTTGTTAATTCGTTAATTAATTTGTTTGTTCGGGCCAAATATCGCAGCTGAATTGTAAAGCTGTTATCTATAACTGATATGGCTGTAATTTTACATTACACTATATACCTCTAGAGTTTGTATTTAATGCTTGTTGTAACAAACCTCATGTTGCACCTACTGTCACAGCCTATGACTATGCTTGTCTACACTTCAAATACCTAATTCAGTGTGGTTCAGAATGACGGGTGAATACGCTATTTGGCAACAAGTCAAATAAGGTACTTTTTTCTCAACGTCAAAAACAAACATTTTCTATGGGATTTGTATGAAATATCGACTTAAGACGTCATAGTTCCTTGGAGTCAAATAGCGCTCTTAAGGCCGTACCTGAATTTTCCGGGGTCCAGTGCTGCCCCCATTTAAAATAAATAATTTCAAAGATAACGAAGACATTATTTAAAATTTTGCTACTACCAAGTTCTAGATAACCCTTCAAAGTATTTTATGAACTACTGTTTACGGTTTAAAGTGAGAAAGTTAAGCTTAATGGGGGCAGCACTGGACCCCGGAAAATTCAGGCACGGCCTTAATATCCGTTTTTCTGCATTAATAAATCTAAAATCACGTTCAAAGTGGATGTGATCAATGACAAGTGGCATTATTTTGTGACGTTTTATTCTAATAACAGTACCAAATAATTTATTTTTTACCCAGTAAAATACCCAATTGTTTTAGAAATGATACCTGTAATGTACCTAAATGTACCTTTATTGAAATTTAATGTACTTTCCTCCATGAAATAAGATTAATTCTAAAAAAACAGTGGCACTCCGTGCCGATAGAAGTGAGAACTTAAACAATTACGGGAGGTGTAACAGGGTCGCGAATGCAATGGCTTTTCCCATCTCAAAAAATGCCCAACGCGCTTATAGAAGTTGTCACTTGAATACTTAAGAGGGATTTCACACTTGGTTGGCTGCCTCGCTCGCACAATCAAACATTTTTAAGGATTATTCAAAAAAAAATTAAAAATATTTGGCTTCCCATACAAATCTGTATGGAGGACGAAATTTTTTATCGATTTTTAATAATTGTTTTTATGGAAAGTAGTTCAGTATCACGGACTAAACTTGCTTCAAAAAACTTTGCCGATGTTTAGAAAGTAACCCTGTATACTATCACGTCTTCATACCTAATGGGGCAGACAGAGCATTTTGGGTCTTGCGGCTCTAAGCAGACAGAGCCTGAGGCCGCAAGACTCAACGGCCACTTTTAGCCGAACTAATTAGTTTGTTAAGAGCCCGTACTACCCTAAAGTTCTTAAAGCGATCTTAAATAGGTATTATCAATATTAACGAAATACTCACTTTGAAATAAAAACACAGCAAAGTTCAGGACTAACTCTATACATACTCGTAAAATGTTTCGAAAACAAGATTGCTTAAAATTTTCTCTATAGAAAAAAATTGCGAAGTTGCCTCTAAATCACCTCACAATTATCCTAAAACCGAAAGTATTCAAGAAATACAATAAATTAGCCCTTGTTACTTTGAATTACATTATAATTGTATTAAACATAAGGCAGTCATAATATGTCTTACTTTTTAAATAACATTACTTTCTAAATATTCTTTGTAAAACGAAAAAAAACCTCTAAACCAAAACCAGCCTCATTGACCTACCATGATCTTTTCACCCCGCATGGTCTCGCTGTCTCGCTTCGGCTACAGTAAATTTGTGTGCGTGGAAGTGGGAGCAAAACTTAGATTATTCACATCAGGCCTAGCCTTAATAGTTTTTTGTACACCCGGAAGGTAACGCCAGAAAAAAAATTGTATTTGAGCAAATATCTCGAAATTATTTTTGATTCCGCCTAACACATAATAACTGAACTGTTGTAGTACAGTAAGTTTTTTCTTCGACTAATGAATATGTAAACTGTGGTATCGTAGTTGGTGATATAATGACATGTAGTTATTACTACTACATCATTGTTGGATATCCAAATAAATGAAAAAAAAGTAGCAGAACCAATTTCAGAGTACACTCCGCGGGTCGTAAGGTTATTTTGGATACGAGAAAATCAATGGAAGGTCAACGAACTGTTTCTTTCGCGAGGTTTTGTTAGAATATGGAATGTAAATTCTTTCGGAAGACCGTTACTGTTTTTTTACATGACTACCCAAAAAAGGAGTGTTATTTTTTTACGGTTCATGTATATTGTATGAATATGGGTTTTTATTCCGGTGTAACATATTGATTTCCTAATATAAAAACCTCCGTACTTCGTACAATGTTTTAAAACACTGAAAAAAAACACGTTTCTTGTATGACGATACCCTTTATTTTCTTTTACTTTATTTTATTTTTATATTTGTTGCTATAGCGACAACAGTAATAAATCGGTGAAGTTTTCAAGTGGGTAGCTATTACTGTTCAAGAGATAGAGCCCTGTGACAGACGGACAGATGGACAGACAGCAGGATCTCAGTAATAGGGTACCGTGCGCTCCATTTGGATAGGAACCCTAAAAATACTGAAGTGGAGATAAAAAATTTTTTTGTAGACTAGAACTTACATTGTTCTGCACATTGTGATGATAGTTTATTAATCTGCTTAAAGCGTAACTTCTATATCAATTCGTATAACACACTTTACAAATTTAATACTTACCTTAATTTTTTAAATAAATACATATAAATATATAGGAGCATAGCACTTTATGGATGCGAAACGTGGATACTGAATAAAAAAGATAGTGACAGGCTGGCAGCTTTCGAGATGTGGTGCTGGAGGAGAATGGAAAAGATCAGTTGGATGGAAAGGAAAACCAATGAGGAAGTATTAGAAATAGTAGGAGAGAAAAGAAGACTGCTGGGCGAAATAGAAAATAGGAGAGGGAAAATGATTGGTCACTTAATACGACATGACTCCTTATTTAAAAACATACTAGAAGGAAAGATAAAAGGTAGAAGAGGTCCAGGACGACCAAGAAAGAGCTATGTAGACCAACTGAAAGAAAAAGCAGGGGTCATGTCGTATCAAGCACTAAAAAGTAAGGCAGAGAACCGAGAAGTTTGGCGCATACTCCACCGACAAGAGCCACTAAGCTCTTAAATAAGAAGAAGAAGAAATATATAGGGACAAATCACACTTTTTGAGCTAGCCCCAAAGTAAGTTACTTGTGTTATGGGATACTAACTCAACGATACTATATTTTATAATAAATACATATAAAGGTAAACACCCAAGACCCAGGACAATTTGAAAAGGGCCATTTTCCAACTTGCTCTGGCTGGGGATCGAACCCATAACCTCCAGACTGGCGGACTAGCATGTTGACCAATACACCACGGAGGTCGTCATTAATTATCTTTATAATTATCGAGATATTGTTTCCCATTGCTGGGCAAAAGCTTCCTGTTCTTTTTCCTCATCACCTTTCTCCTTTATTGTCACCTGGTCGGGACAGTTGACAGACGTGAGTCAGTTACTACTCTCTATGCTGGATAAGATTTGCCACCTGGCTGACCCCAACCCTTCTTGGGAATGCATTCGTGCAAAAGTTTTACAACCGACCCCCGTCCGACGTCTACCAACCCTCGTAGACTTGTATGCGAAGGCATTTTCACCTCGTCAAAAAAAATAGGTTAGGTTAGATTACCCTTCATTAGCGATTTTATGAATCATAAGCTCTTCCAGAAGTACTCGTATTCTCTCCATCATCGTCTTCCTTACCTTTTCCCATTTTATTTGAGGTCGGCGTAGTATGTCCTAACCCTCCATTTCCCTCTATCACCCATCATTCCTTCATCGATACCAACTATATCCATGTCATGCTTTACGCACTCTATCCATCTCTTCTTTGGTTTACACCTTACCTTTATGTCCGTTAACCTGCATATTAAGTGTTTTTGCGTTACATGTCCAAACCGAGAGAATTTGTTACTTCTTACCTTGTCTGTTATCGATGCCACCTTCAAACTACCTCTTACGTATACGTTTTTCACCCTATCCATCCGCGTCACCCCTTACATCCATCTCAATATCCTCATTTGCGCAGAATGGAACCTCTTCTCATCCTTCACTTTTGAGGAATATTTTCACCACCTCGCTAATAATTTATCGCAACGCTTATATCCCTTCAAATCGTAGTGCAAAATAAGGTCATGTATATGTTACAGTCAAACTCTTAACCGGTCTAAAGTATTTTTATCAAAAAAAAAACCGGCCAAGTGCGAGTCGGACTCGCGCACCGAGGGTTCCGTACAAACCTGCAAGGTTTAGTATTTGGTATGAATTTCAATTTAATACCTCTACGCGTTTATGAGGAAATGGGTAGTAAGTTTAAAATTATTAAAAAAAATATATTATGTGATGTAACTAAAAATTTATGGTTTTCGTAATTTTTCCTTTATCTATGCTATAAGACGTTGCTTCGTACCAAATTTCAAGATTCTGAGTTCACGGGAAGCACCCTGTAGGTTTTGATTCCCTTGCAAGTGTCGAAAATTTGCGGCATAAACGGCTGTATCTTATGATTTCGTTGGCTTAGAAGTTTGATTTTTTCACAGCTTCAAGGGACAGTAGACCTGAGTAATTGATATAAATTTCAGCTTCATACCTCCACGCGTTCCTGAGAAAAAGGGTCTTGACAGACGGACGGACGGACGGACAGACGGACAACAAAGTGATCCTATAAGGGTTCCGTTTTTTCCTTTTGAGGTACGGAACCCTAAAAATAGGCAAAAGTATCATTGACTGATCAGGTCGGTCAGAAGTAGTTTAACCTAAAAATCGTTGGTAGCTTGTGACTGCAAACTCGTTATAGGTTTTGATCGAAGCTTTTAAAGTCAAAACAACTTTTAATTAATAGATAATAAAAAAAAAATATTATTAATCCCGTTTACATGTTTGTTACAATGAATGCAAAGGAGAACACAAGTACACATTTTAATAATCAAAAAGAAAATAAAGTACAATGATCACAAAATGCAGGAGTTACGAAATCAAAGACTGACGTTGTTTTTAGGGTTCCGTACCTCAAAATGTAAAAACGGAACCCTTATAGGATCAATCACTTGACTGTCCGTCCGTCTGTCACAGCCAATATGCTACGAAAGTACTGGACCGATTGAGTCGTTATTTTGGTACAAATATGCAAGGCCTAAAGACGGACGCATAACGTAAATAAATGTTTTTTTTATGGGGGCCACTTATGATGGTAAATTAGACATTAAAAAAAATTTTTGTGAACTATATCCTGTGACGTATTAAAGGAAAGAGCTTTTTATGTGAATTTTAAATATATTTATCAGATCAGCATTTTTTAAGTTATTTAAGAAAGCAGGTGAAAATTTACCATTTATCTCCCTTATCTCCGAAAACACTAAGTCTTATCTTTTGAAAAAAAATACAAATAATAGTTCTATACCTATAGATTACAGGGTAACCTATAAGAAGTCTATCCTTTTGTTTATAATGAGCAATACTTATATATACCTATATCATAATATTGAACTTGGCTTCTATTTTAACGTTTATGTTTTTAGTGGGATTTCATTATCAATAGTAACATAGTGTCACTATGTTATACATTAGAGCGACCCAAAACTTATAGACACCAAAACTTGATTCGTAGGAGCGTGAATTGTAGAGGCTGACTTCTCTACTCTATGATTGGCTAGAATAAACGGTGCCGCGGTGTGCGTAGTCGTGCCTATGCAGTGGGCCGGTCATTGAATTGGGCCGATTGGGATCTGCCTAGGCAAGGGCAACATAAATAACCCATAATTGGCCAATGTCAAGGCTACCTACTAGTTTATTGCTAGCAAAATCTATTGAACGCAGAGATTTATTTTATATAAAATATAATACTCTGATTAGACATAGGCTGTGACATAGGCACGGCTACAGTCTTTCAACTGAGGGATCACGATTTTTAATTTTACCCTGTTCTTATAACTGCTTATATTTAACTCCTTTTCATATTCCCCCTCTTATTTTATATGATCTTTTAAATTATAACACATTGGAACATCATTTCGAAATAAAATTTTAAAAAAAAAATCCTTCACCTTCTACTCTATAAGCTCTATGGCTCGACGGGAGTACGTTTACTAGGGATTGAATAGGGATCTCGGATAGGTAGTGTTGGAGCTGAATCGACCTCGTTTCTTTTTGCGTTTGCAAGCAACAAAAAAATTATACGCAATATCATTAGAATTGAACGCTAATTTTGCCGCTCCTGTCGCTATATCTATGGCACAGATAGAAATAACATACTCGTAGTATGTGATCGCAGTAACTAAGGTTCTAATCCTGACTTTATGGTTCTTTTATTATTGTATTTTTTTAGAGAACTAAGGTTTCCAGAAGACCAAGACAAAGGACCAAGGATAGGGAAATGTGAAAGAAAAGAGGGGAGGCCTTTGCCCAGCAGTGGGACATAAATGGCTAGCAAAAAAAAGTTTTTCAAGCGTGAAAACACATGGAAAACATAAATAGAAATATTATGGAGGCCACTTATTGTTGCCCACCACAAATGGCATCCATATTTTTTCTAATAACGAAAATCTTTAAAGATGTCGTGTGACATTATAATATAGTTTGCAAATATTTTCATTAGACAAAACTGTATTTTATTGTGATAAGCCTGCGGTGTGGTGGTGTGATTTTTGACTGATTTTGTTAGTTAAAAGGAAAACTGGCTAAAAATTTTGACTTCAACATATACATAATAAATGTTTGCGGAATGATTGATGGTGGAGGATAGAAAAGATTTGGCGCAGTCTCCGATGTAGGTATTGGTTTTACGACGCGGGAGTATCTGGGTTGAATTCGCTTTTTTATGATCCGATACTAAATTACCACGTCGCCGGGGTGGTCTGTTGATAGACTGTCTACCATTTGACACGTTCAAGTTACAATGTTGTTTCTTTTTGCCTTTGTATGTGAGGTTACAGTCATAAATTCGGTTAGTATTAAAAAAACCTTTATTTGGTTATTGTGACAAAAATCTTTTTTTTTTTACATAAGTCTTCAGTGTTACTAAAATAAAAAGTAACATGTGACGGTCCACGGGTAAAGATACCTTGTGGACGCTGGCGCTTAAGGTGACGTGGTTTCACAATTTGCAATACCGTGCGTGTTTTTGAAAAATCACTGTTATTAAACTACTACAGTTTATTCCACAAAAAATGTACATAAAAATCTTAAGGATTTTCTACAGACACTTCTATATTTCACTGTGTTTTTTTTTTGTATTATATTTATAATTTTTTTTGTAGCCAAAACGGATGGATATTTAGATAATACATTTTTTGGTATAATTTTCATATAAAAAAGTGATTGCATAAAAAAGTAATATTAGGTCCTTACATATGAAATTGCCGTTCAGTATCAAAAAAGTGAAACAAGTTTTTTTTTATGAAATTATTATTTAATCAATCTAAGTATGCGCCGTTGTTATCGATACACTTCCGCCATTTTATAGGCAGATCATTGATACCTTTGGAAAAAAAATCCTGGGTGCGAGAGTCTATGAACTGTTTAAAGGCGGTTTTGACTGCCTCATCAGATTTGAAATTTTTTCCTTGTAAAAAGTTATCCAAATTTTGAAAAAAGTGGTAATCGGTTGGGGCAAGATCTAGAGAGTATGGTGGGTGACGCAGAGGTTCCAGTCGCAGCTCCTCTAACTTGGCGATCGTTTGATGTGCAGTGTGTGGTCTAGCGTTATCCTGAAGGAGCAGTGGGCTAGAGCAATTCATCAGTCTCGGTTGTTTAATGGCGAGCTTTTCCATCATTGTTTGCAATTGTTGGCAATACAAGTCTGCAGTAATCGTCTGGCCTGATCTCAAGAAGCTGTAATGGATAACACCAGCACTGGTCCACCAAACACTAACCAGAATCTTCTTTTTGGTCAGTTTTCGCTTAGGGCAAGGTTTTGCCGGTTCTCCAGGGTCAAGCCATTGTGATGATCGCTTACTATTGTCGTACAGGATCCATTTCTCATCACAAGTCAAGATACGGTTCAAAATCCCCTCATTATTGTGGCGATTAAGCAAAGAAATGCAGCAAGCAACGCGTGTTTGTTGGTTTGCTTCAGTCAAACTTTTCGAGTTTTTTAATTTTTCTGATTTGGCGCAAGTGGATAAGTATCGTTTTGTCACTTACGCCGAAGGCTGCTGCTAATTCAGAAGTGGTTTGAGATGGATCCGCTTCCACTATCGCCTTCAATTCTTCATTATTCACTTGAGTATCAGGTCGTCCACGAGGCTCATTGTGTAAATCGAAATTTCCAGAACGGAAACGTTGAAACCAAAAACGCACCGTTCGTTCGTTAGCGGTGCCTGGTCCATACACGTCGTTAATTCTTCGAGTCGTTTCTGCAGCACTGGTGCCACGGTGGAACTCGTATTCGTAAACACCGCGAATTTTTAATTTGTCCATAGTTGTTGTTATAGCAATTTTGAAACTCAAACAAATGATGTTAAAACAAATGAAATACGAATTTTAAAACAATATTTTTCTGGCTTTATTTCGAAATAAATTTGAATTTGGAATTCTAATGAAACGCAAGATATTTGATTTTAAAGTTGCCAGTATTGAAAATCGGCAATTTCATATGTAAGGACCTAATATGTATTATAAAGGCAAATTTAGGCAAATTAGAGATATGTTTGTAATTTTTTTCTATCGAGCCAATAATGCTCAATCGTGTTTTGGCTATTGTGAGTGTCTGTAGAAAATCCTTAAGATTTTTATGTAATTTTTTTGTGGAATAAACTGTAGTAGTTTAATAACAGTAATTTTTCAAAAACACGCAAAGTGTTGCAAATTGTGAACCCACGTCGCCTTAAGACGTTTAGAAAAACAATTCGAACAATTAACTTAGCTTTAATAAACAAAAGATCGTAAGTGCCGTCATCCATAAGCTACCTTTACCCGTGGGACGTCATATATAAACCTTATAACAATTTTAGATTTTTCATACCTACCAGAAAGAAACTTTGGCAATAAGATGGGATGAAATTTTTCCTTTATTATTTCACCATAACTCAAGAACAATTAAAATACGATGACAATGAAATTAAACGTTTTCTAGAAAGACCTCATTTCTAGTAGCAGGACTCATGCATTTGAAATTTCAAGATGGCAAGTACCATTGGCGTCTAAGGAATATTCTTTCGACATAAAAGGCAACAATATTACTGACAACTACAAATATATGTTAAAAGAAACGTTATATACCTACCTTAAACGGTAAGGTGAGGTATAACGTTTAAAGTAGGTACCTAATTAAATGAATTGTAAGGTAATTAAAGATACAAGAATCATTCATTTCAAGGAATTTGAGAAGCGCGCGTGTTGCTCTTACGAAAACTAAGAGATACTTATCAACAGCAACGTATAAATAATTAAAAATAAACCGGTCAAGTGCGAGTCGGACTCGTACATGAAGGGTTTCGTACCTCCGTCCAATGTTTTAAAACACTGAAAAAACACGTTTCTTGTATGACGACCCCCTTAAATATTTAACTTTATCTTATTTTTAGTATTTGTTGTTATAGCAGCCATAGTAATACATAATCGGTAAAAATTTAAAATATCTAGTTAATGCCATTCCATTAAAAAGATCGTGTTAAAAACACACGTTGAAAAAAATCACGTTTCTTGTATGACGACCCCCTTTAATTTTTTACTTTATCTTATGTTTAGTATTTGTTGTTATAGCTGCCATAAGAATACATAATCGGTGAAAATTTCAAGTGTCTAGCTATTACGGTTCAAGAGATAGAGCCCTGTGGCAGACGGACAGACGGACGGACAGACAGCGGAGTCTCAGTAATAGAGTCCCGTTTGCACCCTTTAAGTACGGAACCCTAAAAACTGACTTAAGTGCTACTTACCGCGTAAAACTTTCCAAAAATTAAAAGGACAATATTTTGAAAGTATACGAGTATTCTTTTAAACAAAGCATATCGCCACGCCATCTAGCGTTTGTTAAAACCTATCCTAGGGTTGGTTCTGGTTTGGTTGGGTTACAAAGGTCAGATGGCAGTTGCTCTGTGTAAAAACCATAACCTCGTCAAATCACCTAGGGAGCGGTGCGGTGGGAAGCGGACCCCGGGCTCTGAAACGGTAACCTCTAGAAACCCTTACGGCATTTCGGAATGCCGTCCGGAGAAGGTTACTACAAAAACTCAAGATCTCCAAAAGTGAATCAGACCAGTAATTTGCGACTGAAATAAAAACCACATCAAGTAAATTATTTTCAAACCTGCGAGGTCTTTGGGAATGGATGCGAGATCTTTAAGATTGTCAGTCAAGGTATTATCCACTCCAATGTTGCTCTATACAACGAGTTAATGAAATAACGCAAAACCTCTCAGGTCGTAACTCAGTCCATGAAACTGAACAACTTTTGTTCTACAACATTCCCAAAATGCCAAAAATAAAATTCGGATTTTCATACAAATTAACTCGATCAGCTGATCAGTTTGTATGAAAATTAATTTTTTTTTTCAGTTTCGTGAAAGTAGAACAAAAGTTGTTCAGTTTCATGTGCTGAGGTACCTTCTGAGATGTTTTGCCTTAATTCATTAACACGGGTAGAGTCACCACGCATAATTTATTGATAAAAATTGTAACCTAAAAGTTTGTTTTACGCCTCGAGTGTTGGTAGTTACCAACGCTGGAGGTGATAAATGTATTATGTTTACCGATAAACAGATAATTCACTTTCATAGCACAGCTGGATGGAAATAATATAATAAACACACTGGAAGGCCAGCTAGGAGCGAGGAATCTAGCGTGAACTATCCCACTGTCTGCTTTAACATCAGTTTTTAAGGCCGTACCTGAATTCAGTGCTGCCCCCATTTAAAATAAATCATTCCAAAGAAAATGGAGACATTATTTAAAATTTTGCAACTATCAAGTCCTAGATAACCCTTCAAAGTATTTTATGAACTACTGTTTACAGTTTAAATTGAGAACGTTAAGCTTTACTACGCACATTTGCGAAAAACGGCCACTTTTGGCAAATGTGCGTAGTAAAGCTTAACGTTCTCATTATAAACTGTAAACAGTAGTTCATAAAATACTTTGAAGGGCTATCTAGGACTTGATAGTTGCAAAATTTTAAATGATGTCTCCATTTTCTTTGAAATGATTTATTTTAAATGGGGGCAGCACTGAATTCAGGTACGGCCTTAAAAACTGATGTTAAAGCAGACAGTGGGATAGTTATATACCCCGGAAAATTTAGGTACGGCCTTAATTAAAAGACACTTAAAAATTAAGGACGTTCTCAGTTCAGTTTAAAAAAATTTTACTTGTTACTTTAAAACTCTATCATTTATGAACCGAATCGAATAAATATTATTTATTATAGAATAAATATTTATTAAAAGAATCATCATCATCCAAGCGTACTCCTGGTTGCATCCTCAGCGGTAAATATGGTAGTAGATATAATAGAGATGTGGACTGGGTCCGAAAAACAATATTTTATTTAGTCCATCAGTTAAATGGTTTTCGTCAAACAAAAATAAACGATACGTAGGTACGTATTACATAGGTGAATGGGTAATTTAGTCCATTTACACAGTTTTTCCTATGGATGAAATATAAACATTAAAAAGTTCAGCGCTACGCTTTTATTCTTACTGCATACTGTGTTTTCAAATACTCGTGTGGTATTATTAAAAACCTTACCGATTTGCCCTTTATCATGTGTAAGTATCATAAAAGACTATTATAACATTATTTTGTTACAGAAAAAGTGTTGTTATGTGATTTTATTTTTATATTTTGGTATTGGTTCATAAAGTATGTCAATATAAAATACTTCATTTTAAATTCAAATACGATATGAGATTAGATAAAACTGCTACCAATTAGGCATAAACTATTTATAATTCAATATCATCCGACGAGGTTATTTATTTGTTTTCAAGGGGAGCCAACAGCTATTACAACACAAAACTTAAATTTGAATAGATACCGGAGAGCCCATAAAAGGTTCCCACTTTACTGGTTTTTACACAAAGCGACTGCCGTCTGACCTCCGCAACCCAAAGGGCAGACCAGAACCAATCTTAGGTTTAAACAAACGCTAGATGGCGTTCAGAACCCACAGCCACAGGCCGGAATCTCATAAGGTACACGCAATATGCGTCCCCGTTCCCCGTCCCCGCACCTCTCCCCCGTTTTCGCCTCGATGACTCACGTTGGACGTCAAGAACCGGGGGAGAGGTGCGGGTGCGGGGAACGGGGACGCATATTGCGCGCACCTTAGGAGATTTCGTTCTGTTTACTCTTACTGTATTCTGTGCTACAGCTCTACGTTCTTTGCAAAGCACGGAATTATCTTTCTTTTCGGATAATCAGGTGATTCAAGCCTGCAATATCCTAACCAGACTGGAAACAACTTTTCACAAAGTAGTATGTATCCCAGTGGGATTTGAACCCACGACCTCTGGATCATAAGGCGAACGCCTTGACTACTGGACCACGGAGGCAGTTGTCTGTTGTACATAAACTGTTAAATTATCTCACATTCATTTATCAAAGCTTAAAATTGTCACATCCATTTTTTATGCAGTAGAACATCACCTACCTACCTACTTTTAGATTCTGTTTTCACTTTGTTAGCATTAGATCCATCACGTTCTGCGTCTCGAGTTACTACTAACTGAGTCTGAGTGCCGCACTGCAGATCCATATTTTGCTTCCCTAGGGTATTTTCAGCCGATGGAAAATTCCATTATAAGCAAGTACAGTAAAAGGGAGCTCGATGGCCCCATGGGAAAACTCATTGATAGCGCTTTCGCAAGTTAAGCAACACCGGGCGTGGTTTGCACTTGGATGGGTGACCAAAAGTAGCATGAAAAATTCTCGAGCTCCTTCGTGCTTCAGATGGCCCGTAAAGCCGTTGGTCTCGGCTTTCATCGTGGTATGCAGTCGTCAAGCTGTGTCAGATGCCTTTAGGCAGCTTGAAAAATCTGACACCAGTGTTGTCCAGTGTTGATCCAGTGCGCAATTGTTTATTTTTTACTGATAACAAGGATATTTCTAGAAAAGAAACAACAATTAATTAGCTGATTGTACTTTTGTACAGAAAAAACCTTGTAATTTGAGAGCGGCTGACCCTGTTTAGATATATAGGTCACTGTCAATCCTTCTCGTAACACGGGTTGGAGAGACATGACTAACAGTAATAAGCAATATCTTACGGTGTACAGTTTTTGGGAACTCGCCTAGAGCGCCGGGACAGGTCGAGGTCCCACATTTCCCAAACTTCCTTTCATTCCATTTCCAAATCATTTACGCACCCCTTTTGATGCATTCCACCATCATCTCTTACCCTGACTATTTGATTTATCTGCTGTACCTATATAAATAAATATTATTCAAAGCCTAGTTGTTTAACAAATAAATTTAATATAATCTGTTGTTGTCGAGTCTAAGTATATTGTACACTCCTATCTTTACCTATCTTCCCTTATATGTGGGAACTCGCCTAGAGCGCCGGGACAGCATGCATGTTGCATGCAGCATCGTTACAATTTCACTTCCTTATTTCATTTTAAAAACGATATATGCACGCGCCTCGCTTTAACATCGCGTCTTTAGCGATACATATGCGCGACATCAGCGCATCACCAGCGCGTTTTTTACGGCGCGATTGTATCGATTCACGGCCGATACTTTTGTTTTCGTCAAGTTTGTCAATTGGCCAGCACGTCTTTATCGATAAACACGCGCGTTAGCCTCGCGTCTGTATCGGTACACACCAGCGTTAGCATCGCATCTGTAAATCTGTATCGTCACAAACGCGGGTGTTTAACGAAATTGACGCGATTTTGTTCTACAAATGAATTCCCAAGGAACTCTCCTTGTTTACATCAGGCAGATGCTACCAGAAACGCGCTAAGATGATAAAGAAATAATTCATGCAGCTTATTAATGTCTACAAAACTTGGCCCCCATTTAGATCCCAATTCTTTTGTAGGTAAAGTTCACAACCACACCATGTATATTGAACTAGGCTCCCATTTTTATTTTTAAGTTTTTGTTGGGATTTCATGATCAATAGTAACACTAGAGTGAACCGCTGTAGACACCAAAGCTTGATTCGTAGGAGCGTGAATTGTAGGGTAATAGGGATTGAGTTCTCTATCAAAGGCTGGAATAGGGGGCGCCGCAGCTATGTCGTCAGCCGACCAATGAATTAGACCGATCTAGATTTGCCTAGGAAAGGCAACGCAATTAACCTTTCATTAACGGTTTTTCTAGTTTAAGTGCTAGCAACATCTGAACGCAGAGCATTAACTTTATTGTTAAATGTGTAGGTAAGTAAATACCCTGCGATCAAGAGGTGACAGAGTTGTATACCTTGTTTTCTTGACGATGAAGGTTACAGTAAGGCTGACAGTAACGCTGCCATCTTTCTCGCTCGTAAACATACATATATACAGTAAGGCTGACAGTAACGCTGCCATCTTTCCCGCTTGTAAACATACAGCTACAGTAAGGCTGAAAGTAATGCTGCCATCTTTCTCGCTTGTAAACATACAGATTTACAGTAAGGCTGATAGTAACGCTGCCATCTTTCCAGCTTGTAAACATACAGCTACAGTAAGGCTGACAGTAACGCTGCCATCTTTCTCGCTTGTAAACATACAGCTATACAGGAAGGCTGACAGTAACGCTGCCATCTTTCTCGCTCGTAAACATACAGCTGACTGGCTTTTCGTGTGCAAACAGCGCCACTGGCGGCGCAAGTCGGAATTACATTAGAATGCGACCAGCCATTTCTCGGTTTGGCTAGGTTTGGAACATCGACAAATATTTTGATGTCATTGATCTTCTTCTTTGTCTAAGCGCGTTCCCGGTTGCATCCTCAGCTGTACTGCTTCGGAGCCCGGAGTGCGCTTTCCCGCTTTTTCTTCTCCAAATATTACATGCATGTCAATGGTCACTCAAGGATGCCTAGTGGAGAAGAAATAGCCGGAACAGTTAAAATGATTTGGCTATAGTTTTTCGATCGGCCGCCTGCCTGACGTCAACCCTCTTTGGGAATGTGTTTTTGTGAAAAGTTTTACAACCGGTCGCCGCCTGACGTTAACCCACCTTGTAAAAGCAATTCTAGCACGAGATATTTGTGCTTAGTCATTTAGTCGCCTCTTACGTCGTCCACAAAAAGAGATGGAGTGGTTCTATTCTAACCCGGAACCACAAGGGGAAATTTTTGTTGCCACATCATTTTAACAGAGGTATAATCGGCCAAATCATGGCATATCTCAGCCTTCCTGGACAGATCTCGATCAGCCCGATTGAATGATCCTCCCACGAGATCTACATGTCTATGCAAACGTGAATGGCGGTAATCTTAACCGTTCAAATTCAATCCAATCTCGCTTTGAATAGAACATTTATAAGTACATATGTCGAGGACATATGTAGATTACTACTGATAGCTAAAACTAGTGTTTTCCCGCGGCTTGGATTCGCCCGGCGTGGGGTAATAAGGTGCAATGAGTCGACTCTCTTTTTTTTTTGTTAGGCAAAATTGTTGGGCAAAAGCCATCTTTCGCAGTCCCTAGACGTGTTTTGCCATTATTTTCGAACTGTGTAAAGTCGTCCGCCTATCATCTTTGGTCTTGCTCTCTTTCTTCGACCGTCCGAGGTCCAGGTGGTGGTAATATGTGTCCATCTTTTATGGTGCATGCGACAGACATGACCCGCCCAATTCCATTTTAACTTAGCCGCTTTTATCTCACATTAGTTATCTTGGTAATGGAGCGCAGTGTGGCAGTAGAGGCGAATCTTACACAATCAAACAAACGCATATGTATAAGTGTATAAGTATAAAGGTTGACAGGAAGAGAATGCTTTAGCATTAAGTCTACCTATTGTAGCTTTTAGCTCAATATGGTTTAAATCTATACTAATATTATAAAGCGGAAGAGTTTGTTTGTTTAAACGCGCTAATCTCAGGAACTAATGGTCCGATTTTAAAAATTCTTTTTTTGTTGGATAGTCCATTTATAGAGGAAGGCTTTAGGCTATATAACATTACGTTCCGACAACCATGCGAACGAAGTCGCGGGCACAGCTAGTAAATGAATAAAATAAGTAAGTACCTACACCATTTGCGATGTGCTTCTAAAGTTTTCTTTTTCTCTTTTTCTCATCACCAAAGGGTTGACTAGTATAGATAAAGCCTTGAGTCGGCCTTATTTAGTTAATGGATTCAGGCATTACCTTGCGGAAGTCAAAGTTACATGGCACTTGATTTCGTTGTTTGACCGCCGAACGATCAACATCTGGTTTTGTTCCTAAGGATGCCTCGTGTAGAGGTGAAACTCGTGTCGCGAGTACGACAGTTAAATAGTGGTGGAAGTACACAAAATAATCGAAATCAAGTGCCGTCGGCCTTATTTCTAATAAAGTTAAATAAATAAATACGAGTAAATAATTGCTATGGGACGCAACTTGCGTCAGTACTTACGCGGCGTCTCATCTCAGGTCAAGGTGGTCGAAATTTACATACAAGTAAACCTAGAATTTTTTACTGAAATTTACATCGAGGATCATCATTTTGTCATAATTAATAAGATTGGTACTTAGATATACTTTAAACATCGAATTGTCATTAGCGTACATTTTATAATTAGACTGGTAGTATACATTTATCTTTTATCTTTCATCGAATTTCTGATTTCAATGAAAACTTATTATCCTGAGGGATAGGTACTCAAAAACAGGACGTGGCTAATTTTCCGGTCCCAAAAATTGTTGAGCAGAAATGGCAGGGGAATGAAAAAAATCTCATTAAGAAATATCTCTCGAGGCCAATGGGGATACTTTTAAACTTGCTAAAAGGATCTTGGGAATCTGAGATTAAATAGACCTACAATATCTTTACCCTCCTATTTTAAAAATATATCAAGAATCAGATATTTATTTAGTAATTAGGCCTTTGCAGGCACTTTTACACGTCACTAGTTTCAGTGTACATTACAAATTAAATTAAACTAATTGGGTGACGAATTGACGACACTTAATACTTGATACTTTGATTTATTTTTTCTGTACCTAGCAATTTTAATTTTAATTAAAAGACTGAGAGGTAACTAGACTCGAGTTCAGAAATTTGATTTTGAGACACGAGATCGACACATACCAAAAAAACCACCAAACAATTTATAAAATCAAACTAATCAGACTACTCTTTAAAAAGTGCCGTGTGGTTCCCGGCAAAGTACAATAGGACCACTCCAAGTCTTCCCGTGGATGTCGTAGAAGGCGACTTACGGAATAATAGCTAAACAAAGCTTAAAAACTCAATAAGACCTCTCCAACCCGTCTGGACAGCGTGGAGAGTGTAGGCTAAATCCTCTGACTGCTCTGGCTAATATATGGCTTTAGTAGTACAGAGAGGGTCGTGCTCCTGCAGTGGAGACTAAAAAGACCTGATGATGATGAAGATGGTGACTCTTTAAGAAGACTTAGACGCGTAAAAGAGTTTTCAAAGGCTTAATCCTAAAGAAACATTGATTTTTTGAATTATTCTTTGGGAAGCATAATCAATGTGTATGTGTAAAAAAATAAGAAGGGTCTCGAATGGCGGCCACGTACCGGCAAGCGCAGCGTAGGGCACCCACCTGCTAGGTGGTTAGACTACCAGAGCAAGGTTGCAGAAAAACGCTGGACATAGTGCCTTGAGAACTACATCATCTTCATCCGAGTTTATTCCCGGTTACATTCTCAGCGGTGTAACGCTTCAGAGCTCAGGGTCCGCTACCTAAACCTTGTTTGACGAGATTACTGGTTTTTACACAGAGTGACTGCCGTCTGACCTCCTCAACCCATAGGGTAGATCAGAACCAATCCTGGTGGATGGCGTTCGGGACGGGGCTTTACGTGCCTTCCGAAGCATATAGAGTCATCTTTTTTTTCGGATTATCAGGTGATTCAAGCCTGCAATATCCTAACCAGACTGGAAACAACTTTTTACAAATTATGCTTCCCAGTAGGATTTGAACCGACCCTCCGAATCACAAGGCAAACGCCTTGACCACTGAACCACGGAGGAACTTGAGAACCTTGAGAATTAATACTTTGTACATAGTTACATATTTCCTAACTGATTTAGCACTGACCGTTAAAGAAACTACAGTTGGAGATGTGTGTGCCGCAACCCTCTTAAGTTACGCAGCCCCCGAGGGCTTAGTTTGTAAAATTGCTGTTGTTGGCCCATCAAGTCGTCTCGAAAAAAATGTTTATTGAAACCGGCCGTTTTTTATCCCCTGTCCGGAGAACTCCCTGATGGCTTGGGTAGGGATTCTCCAGTTTGAACCGTAATAAAGTTTTATTTCTCAAGTTTTAGAAACGCGAAGCTGAATACTCGTAGGCTATTCTTTCTAAATGTGGTAGATACTTTCAGTAAAGAAAGGCATTGCCAAAATATCAACTAAAAAGATATACTTACTTTACACTATCACGTCTTTATTCCTAATGGAATAGATAGAGTCTAAGACCGTAAGGCCACATTTAACGTTACTTGTTTGGGTAGGGGAGCTATATCCGAACAAAAATTCATTTGTCGTCCCTCCCCACTAAGTAATTATTGCATAAGTCATTACACTTTGTATACGAGGGGCATGCTAAAAGTAATTAGATACTCTTCACTCAATAATTTGATACTCGCAAGTTATACGCCATCTACCTATATATCAATATATAATATCAAGTTATACCTATCACTATAATACACACTCGTTTTAGCACTTTTCTTGCTCAAACGAGTGTGTATTATTTTTGGTATCAGATGTTTATCTTTTTGTAGTAAGATGGTATAGGTATTTTAGACATGAAACTGATTTGAAATCAAATTTGTTTTCTTTAATAAATGGTTATTTTTGTGAGAATCTGACGGGAATTTGCTGGCAACAATGGAACTCAGTCGTTGTGATGATTTAAAGAACAATAAACCATAGGTCGTGATTTTCGCGCAATGATTTATTATGTTTAAAAAAAGGTTTTACCCCGAATGTTTTGAACTTTTGGTTACTACTTTTGGTGAGTCTGCTTGTGACTGTTTTTAATTGGTTGAGCAACAGTTTTTAATTGGTTTGCCGAAATCAAAAGGGGACGGGAAAGCTTTGAAAAGGAAGCGAGTACAGGTCGGCCGCAAACCGCAGTCACTTGAGATAATGTTCAAGCTGTTGAAAAATTGATTCGCGAAAACCGACGAATTACATAATGTAAAGCTTGAACGAGAACTGGGTATTGGAGCAGCAGCAATAGAAAGGTTTATTCACGATCACCATTCTCTCCGTAAGTATCAATAAATATGGGTGCTGCACAAAATATTTTTTTAACAATAACACTTATTGTTAAAAAAATATTTTCTTATAAGAACGTTTTTGAGATGCGACCTACTTCATCATCCAGAAAAATAAATGGATAGAACAAAACACAGACCTAGCAAAATGAAGGATGCGCATTGAAGCTGCGCGGTAGGGGCTGGTTACCAGTCAACTCCGGCATTCGGTCTTCGCTCTCGTTCTTCAGCACTCGGGTGGTTAGGACGCGCTAAGACGATCGGGGTCGTGAGGTAGATTCGTGTCCTGTGTGGTGAATTTGTGTAAATGTTCGAATATAAAATATAGGACATAAATGTTTGTGTTTGTCTTGTATTCGTCTATAATTTTTGATCATATTAGAATATATAAAAAATCTAAAGAAAGACATACTTTTTAAGCTATTGTCATAGCTTTTATCGCGAGCTTTGAGGCTTACAAACTATATAGCATTTAGTAAAATGTATAGAGGGCTGGGGTTCGAGTACCATAAAAATCTGACATTTGAGGATTTGCAGAAACCTGATGTGGTAGGGGTACGGCCTGGCAAAACGGTAAGACTTGGAGATTTAGCTCCATAGACAAAATGGAAGCGGTACCTAAGCAATTACCAGATCCGGTATTTTTTTATTTATTTTCGGAGCTGCGTGGCGAGGCCGAAGGCCGAGCCCCTCCCCCCCCCCAGTAACCCCCCCCCCAAGTAATTTTTACAAGGCCGCAGGCCGAGTGACGCGAGCCCGAAGGGTGAGCTGTGTGGCGGGGCCAAAGTCCGAGCCCCTCCCCCCATGAACTCGAAACTGAAATCTTATTTTGGATCCAAGATGGCCGCCTGTATAAATTTTTATTTTTCTTCATACAGACTGCAAATCCTCACCTATCTCTCAACTGGATCTGGAATATAGACCATTTCAACAGCTGCACGAAAATCCGCGAGCTGCTTGCAGCTCGCGCCGCACCCGAAACACTAGTTATAACCGAAACACTAATTATAATTGCATAAGTTGATAAAAGATGCTTTACCGCGGCAGAGCCGAGTGCCACACGTTTTTTTATGTTTTATATTTTCTTTCATTTTACTCACAGTAAAAATTGTAAAATTGTTTCCTACTAGATTATTGTCAACATGTGAAGCTATCAAATGTTTTATAGGCTTTTTAAATTTATAGGATCGTTAATCGATCGTCGATCGATCTGTTAGGATGGCACTCCGTGGGTCCTTTTTAAAAAAACACTTTTATTTAACTGAAAGAGAACTACTTTATTACTGGCAATTATTACATTAAAAATACACAATGTTACAGTTACGGAGGTTTGGGGCTGACTGACTCGAGTGCCCAGTGACATATGGTTTTATGTAAAATGAAAATGAGGAGTCAGCATTTTACTCGTACTACTAAACAAAATGGTAAAAAAATATCATGGAAGGAGAAATGTAATCATGAAGGGTTATTAGGCGATAAAAATTGCCATATATCATACTACAAAAAGCTACGACACCGATGACGGGACCTCTATATTGCAAATCGAAAAAAAATCGTCCTATTTGTATGGGAGGGTGTATAATTTTGAAGCAAATCTACTTGTAACTTTGAAAGGGTACAACGTATTCGCTACAATTATGTTTTGAGAAGCGAATGCTCGGATTGGAACTGTTTTAATTAAGTTATTCAAGTTGTGAACACAGCACTGGTGTGGTTTATTTGGTAATTTAATTTTGTTCAGACCTTAATTTTAATAGAATAAGTTTAGGTTACATATTAATTTTATGTCAACAGCAAAACTTGTGCAGATGTATCCCGCATCTGCTCAGGTTTTGCGGACAACAGGACTTGCCGTACATAAGGATGAGCTTATATCTGGAAAGATGCCCCAATGTGTGTTATCTACCCACAGAAGAACTATAAGCATTCAGTAGATTTATTAAGCGAATAATAGTGTTTATATTTAGTATATTATATATTTATTTTATATATATGTATGTATATAAATAAGGCATATAAACATATACCTTCATTGTTATATGGTCTATAGCTATGTTGCACTAGGGAAAGCCTGTAAAATCGAGCTGTATTGGAAATAAATAAAATAAAATAAAATAAAAATTTATTTATAAATACATATGTTATATCTTTTGTATTTGTTTTTATGTTTTTTAGTATTTTATGATTTTAAGTTAGTCTTAGGATTTTCAAAATTTCTTTGTATTATATTGACACTCCACCCATTCCAAAAATATGTAACCTTTTGAAGACTGGGTTGACTGGAAGAGACCCGATATTCTTGAAATAAGTCCGCCATTGTAAAAGTTATTTCTTTCTCTCTTTGTATTAAATAATGTACATAAATGTAATTTTTGTGCAATAAAGAAATTAAACAAACAAAAACTGGCCACAAGTTATTGGCTGATCTTCAAGTGCTTTTAGTGGCTACAAACCCAAGTTGATCGCAATAATGATAACCAGGCCAGGTGGGATTACAAAGCAAATGACAAAATATTTGTAAATTGCATGGTACAATAATATAATTCGCCTGGTATTCTCTTCCTGTGACAGCTGGGTCACGTGATTGGCCTAACACGTCATCAGTTGGGAGTGTTGCCACTTAAATTACCTAAATGAAATGCATTTTTTAACCAAACCAATTATGAACTAATAATTTAATATATAAATTTATTAAAAATTAAAAAGATGAATATTTTATATTCTATAATTAATTGAGAAAGTCCTTAAATTTACTAAAAAGAATAATCATTGGTAAAATTTATCGAAGAATTCGTGACGTAGGCTTGGCCCAACGCGGGAAGAGAATACCATATATTCTTGTACCATGTGTAAATGATGTGTTCAAAGGGCATTGAAAATAAATAAAAATTCAAAAGAAGTACATACATACTTATTTTTAAATGTGTAAGTACACATTAAAAGTCAATAGAGATGAAATTTCACTAATAAATAAAATTACTACACTAGTTACAAAATAATATCAAAAAAAATAATGCAATCTTTAATGAATTTAAGCCAAATTAAACATAAAAATAAACAAGTCACTCAGTTATACTCATGATACAGTCTCAAAGGAGACACCAGCCTCTCGTACATGGTTAACATCTTATCGTGCCCTTAAATTAATTACGACAAAGATAACACGAAAATGAGTTTTACGTAAGCTTCGAAATATAAGGCAACAAGCTTGATTTACTGAACTAGTTTACAGTTGGCATGTATGAAATTTACGGCGCTAAGTTGCGTGCCTGCTGTCTTAAATCAATTTGAGTTGGTACTTAGCGATCGTATGTATATCGTAACGATCGGGGCATTTGGAGACGTGCGCGAAGAGAATTGTGGACGCATTTAGATACTGATACACGTACCTAATTTCGACTATACGTACGTAATCGTAAGGTATAATATTGTAAATACATAATTAATTGGATATTCATACATTTCAGTAAGTAAAAATTTTCCCGTAGTCGGGATCTAGATTTTTAAACGTATATTTTGCGTTGCGATATTTATGTCAATACTTTATTGAATTGATATAGGTACTGTACATACTTATGGATATGCATTAATGACTAAATCATAATTATTTTCAAAGTTAAAGCCTGAGGAACGCGCCAGTTCTACGCATCCTTGCTTGTATAAAATGCAGAAAATAACTGTAAGTATGAAATTGTGCAACAATGTAGGTTTGTTTATTTTAATTTGTTGTTGGTGTGGTATTCGAACATTGTTATTTGACTTCCCCATAAGTTCATATAACATACAAAATTCAATCTAAATGTGAAATAAGCTCTAATAGCGCTTATAGACGGATTAACCATCGATCGTGTCTAACAGTGGGGTTTACTAAACCAGATTGTTATGTAATTAATCAGTATTTGATGGAATCTGGCTCAAAGATGACTCAGACCAGGCGATTTTTAAACTGATTATCAGGTTCAATTTATTTAAAGTCCAATCGGATATTCGTGGTTTGCGTTGACGTTGACAGTACCAGGCTGTCCACTTTTGTACACAATTTAAATAGTGTTGTAAGCAAAGGATTTTGTTCCAGATTAGGCCAGTTATCTTAAGATTTAACCTCGGAATGAAACGGCATTCGAAATGTTGTCCCAAAAGTCTTATAAAGTCACGTGTGATAAAAGCGGCAAAATATTTTTTTCGAAATATAAGCAAAAGAGATATTTCGAATCAAATCTTATTTGCATGTTAAAAAGTTTTAGAGTATACCATTATAAGAATTACTTTTGAATAATATTTTTTTTATACACAACTGTTTTTGAGATAGAGCGCGTAGAGTGCGTAGCGCTAAGCCATACATACTCGTAGTCTTACTGTCATCTGTGATAGAGGTACAATTAGTATGAAAGTACTACATTAATCGTATCTACCTAATGGAATGGAAAATTGGAAGTTTTAGTACTCCGAAGTTTTGACAAAGAAGGAAACCTTATAAATATAAGTTTTTATAAAAAAAAAATTTTTTTGTACAAGCTTTTATTGTGAGACCAAGGTCTTGTCAACAGACTCAAGACTCAAAATATCTTTATTATCATAGGATATTTATAATATCTCTTAATAATAGTCACTTTGTTTTGTTTTGCACAAATGTTGACGTCAAATCGTTACTTAAAGCTAAGTTTACGCCGCTTCCTAGGCGAAAGTGCAGAAGAAGCGGCAACAAACTGCACTGCACGTTTTCTCCAAAGACGTCAACTAACAAACTAAAAACTTAAAATTAGTTATATAGATGGACAGAGATTACATTGTTTATTATGTCATAATTAAATTGAATTATAAGAATTACGAAATTTAAAATAATGTCAATTTGTAAATTTAGTATGTACCAATGTACCTAAATTATGACATGTCTAAGTATACAAACCTTTAAGAGGGACCCGCGCCAAGCTCAAGCCAGACCTTTTCGTCTTTAAGATAGTCATCGGTCCTATAATAAGCCTTCTCACAAAGTACTTTCTTTACATAAGCTTTGAATTTTCTGTCTGGCACATCAAGGACCGATTCTGACAATTTATTATAAAAAAGTATACACTTCCCCATAAAAGACTTACTGACTGTATTCAGCCTGTAATACGGACTAACTAAGTCATTCTTATTACGTAAATTTCTATCTGTAAAATCACTTACTTTATTGAACATGGAAATATTTTTCCTTACATACATTATATTTTCAAATATGAATTGTGATGCAAAAGTAAGTATACCTATTTCTTTGAATAATTCCCTCAGTGAGTCTCTCGATCCTAAACCGTAAATAGCACGAATTGCTCTTTTTTGTAAAAGAAAAATAGTCTGAATGTCCGCTGCACTCCCCCATAGAAGTATCCCGTAAGACATTAGACTGTGAAAGTAACTAAAGTACACTTGTCTAGCATTTGCTACATCTGTCAATTGTCTTATTCTCCTAACAGCGTAAGCCGCAGAGCTAAGCCTATTAGAAAGTTTAGTTATATGAGCGCCCCATTGAAGTTTCGAATCAATTGTGATTCCTAAAAAGGTAGTACTTTCAACCAGATCGAGTTTCTGACCATTAATTAGTATGTCAACACAGGTTTGATTCACATTAGGAAGAGAGAATCGAATGCATTGGGTCTTGTTCGCATTTAACATGAGGTTATTGGCCGAAAACCAATCAGAAATTAAAGATAAGGTGCTGTTCACCGCGCTAGCATCACTGTTATGTCGATCTATTTTAAATATTAGCGAGGTGTCATCAGCAAACAGCACCATGTCAGCCTCTTTCTCAACCATGTAAGGCAAGTCATTGACATAAACTAAGAAAAGGAACGGTCCTAGAATTGAACCTTGGGGTACGCCCATTTTCACATTAGACCCGTGTGATTTTACGCCGTTTATATCAACAGTTTGAAGCCTATCAGTTAAGTAAGATTCTATTAATTTAATTGACTTATCATCAAAACTGTATTGACGAAATTTGAGCAAAAGTGTTGGATGATCAACGCAATCAAATGCTTTAGAAAGATCGCAAAATGATCCAATTGCATCATTTCTGTTTTCCCACGCGTCGTGGATATTAGTAATAAGTGCTACTCCTGCATCGGTGGTCGATTTTCCAGCAGTAAAGCCGTATTGTTGGCTATGGAAAATATTATTGGTATTAAAGTGAAGTAGCATTTGATTGAGCATTATCTTTTCGAACACCTTACTCAAAACTGGCAGAATAGAGATAGGTCTGTAGTTGCCAGGGTCTGTTTTTTCTCCTTTTTTGAATAAGGGGATTAGTTTACTACATTTCATTAAGTTAGGGAATATGCCTTCATCAATACATTCGTTAAATATAAAAGCTAAATCGGCAGCAATTATGTGTATAATATGACTTACTACGGCTACTGACATGCCCCAGTGATCTTCTGATTTTTTTAAATTTAACTGTTTAAAAGCATCTATTATATCGCTAGGGCTAACATGCTTAAAATTAAATTTAGAATCACAAGGGCTAACATTACTCTTAAGCAAAGCCTCAGCACGCTGGGCGCTAGAACTCACATTAGAAGTGAGTTCCAAAGGAATGTTAGTAAAATAATCATCAAATATATTTACTATTTCTTCAGTTTTTGAAGTATTTTTACCATTACATTTGATTCGGCAAATATTTTCTTTGGTTTTATTTTTACCTGTTTCCTTATTTATGACACTCCATGTTTCTTTAATTTTATTAGGAGCATTATTTATTTTTTTGCTAATACTATTCGACTTGGCTCGTCTACAAACTTTTTTAAATATTTTAGAATAATTTCTAACATATTCTATAAAAGAAGGATTAAAGTTATATTGTTTTTGGGCATATAGATCATATAACCTGTTTTTACTTATGTAGATGCCGGGAGTAGCCCATTCACTAAACTGTGATTTACTATGAACTACTACTCTTTTTTGTTTTAATGTTTTAGAATACTCAGAGGAAACAGTACTAAATAGTTTATTATAATGGTCGTCAGGATTATTTCCTATATATACCACTGATAATAATTTGTTATCTAAATTATTTTTAAGTTTTTTTATGTTTTTAGAAGTAATCGGTCTACACAAGATCTTATCTTTTCTCAAATTACTGGTGGACTCTTTGACAAAAGCTACATATACACCAGAATGATCTGAGGGCAATTTATTAATAACAGATTTATCACAATATTGAATATTACTAAAAAAATTATCAAGACATGTGCCAGATGTAGCTGTAATTCTGGTTGGCTCAAAAAATAAGTTTTCTAATCCATAACACTTAAAAAGATTGAGGAATTGTGTGCTCTTTGGATTATGTACTTAAATATCAACATTAAAATCACCGCAAATAATTAAATTCTTTTTACTAGTTGAACAGGACTTAAGAACCTGGTCCATTGCTTTTAAAAAACTTTTGAAATTACTATCTGGTGGACTGTATACACAAACAATTATATGATGATCAAGCTCGGCACAGGCCACCTCACAACAGCGCTCAACAGAATGTCTGACAATATCCTTCCGCGCTTTGCTACGGAAAGAATCTTTTATAAAAATTAAAGAACCCCCTCGTTGAGCAGACTTTCTGTTAAAGCAGCTAACAATAATATAGTTGTTTAGGCTGAACATCATCTGACTCTGATGCAGCCAATGTTCAGTCAAACATAAAATGTCCACATCCATTTCTTTTAAACTTAATTCTACTAATAATTCTTTGCCGGAAAGACCTTCTAAATTTTGATGAAGTATTCTTAATTCATGAGGCCTTCCCGTTGTCCGAATGGTCAGTTTAAATCTGTCGTCAAGTCTACAGAATTACCGTTACATAAACTTGGTAAGTCTGTAGGTGTCTTAAAACTAGAATCTTGTTTACAATGTAAACTCGTCCAAAAATTAATATTATTTGCTATCAATGTAGCAATCTTATGTCTAAAATATTTTGAAAGATAAATATTATCTTTTGTCACATGACATTCACTTATAAAATTGTTAGTGTCAAAAAACACTAATTTATCACTATAACGACATGTCATATTATGTATCAAAGTATTGAGATAGTGAATAATTTTGTTAGTTTTTGGAGACTGGCAATGTAGATATGGGAACGCACATAATATTATTTTGCTTACTTCTAGTTCAGATAAATAATCCATACAGCTGATTATTTCTTTCTTTCCTACTTTGTTACTATTGCCTATTAATAATACAACAGTAGATTTACAATTCAGTTTGGTTGATTTAATTTTATCTAAAATTTGAGTATAGGTTGCGTCCGGGAAGCAGTAATTTATACAAGTTTTATCTAGAATTTTGTTTAACATGCAACCCATATTGCGACCTATACTGTCAGAAAATACTATTGTATTACATGGAGGGTCAATAAAGTCAACACAATCAGACACATTACTACACAAACTACCGTCACAAGGAGAGAGCTCTGGTGTGGAGACACTGATGGTGGGCTGGGTGAATTGCCCGCAGGTACATTGCTTAGTTAATAAATCAAGAGTTTCTTGATTGTACCTGCTGTCGTTAATCAATTTCTCCACAGTCAGCATGTGTTCGGTATTTTGTTTTTGTTGGAGGTCATACTTAGAGAATAATTTGGAATAGTCCTCCTGCAACTTAATAATATGAGATTCAAGTCTAATCCTGTTGTCCTCATATGACTCCTGACTTTCCGCCAATTGTTTATTACATAACTCTAACTCTGACTGCAATTTACAATTTAATGAACTGGATTTTAATAAACATGATTTCCTGAGATTAATTTTTAATTTATTATTAGTTTTCTTAATTTTTTTGGATAGTTTTACATATTTTTTAACTTGGTTATGACTAATCATTGATTTTGAGATATCTAAATCAATACTACTCGATGATGTCTCACTAGTGAGATCAATAACTGGAGAATTAGTTGAGGGAGACATAGCGACACTATCAATGAGCTGGTCATATAGGCTGGACACCTCTGCTGACTGACGCATCTGGGCATCTTGCTCATAGCTATTAATTTGTCTGTATGCCTCGCCCAACTCCTTTTCTAATTCAGTGGTACGTCTGAGGGTCTGCTCATACGTATCACCACATTGGCGGAAAGAATCTATTTCTAACTTTCATCGTTTCAGCTGCTCACTCAAATCATCACATAACTGAAGACTCTCAGAGAGTTTTTGTTCAAGTCTAATGTTGTTATTTCGCATCAATACATATTCGCGTTCATTATCTTCCCTTTCCAGTAATAATTTCTCGTTGTCTTCTTTTTCTGCCTTGAGCTCGAGTAAGACTTGCTTCAGCTGGATTTCCAGTTGTCGGGCAGTCTCAGCACGGGTTGAGGAGGACATATTTTACAAAAAGGGACAGATGTAATGTCTAGGGAAGATAATAAAGTCTAGAATTGCACGATAAAGCTAGCAAAACCGATCACCTAACTAAAAAATAACAATAACATAACCTAATCTACTTTGTCAATTTACATCAAAATTAGATGTGTTTATGTACGATAATTTTCGCAAATATGAAAAATTGTGCACAAAGGACGCTGTGTTTTAGTGAAATATATAAACGGGATTAAATATTGTACCGTTCTTACCTTGTAAAAGTTGTAAAAAGCCGGTAACAATTTATACCCACTGAACGTCAACTTGGAACACCATTATTTCACAAAATACACTAAATTTACACAAACAAATTATGAATTATGCAAGCACCTATCTCATTTTACGATTAAATAATATTATTTAATGAATTAAACTTTTAAAATATTTAAATTTACAATATTAAATACGGAGCAATAAAATTGACATATAAGCTCCTGGGTTGCCAGCCGCCAAAAAAACACAAAACAAATAAGCCGAAACTCAACGGGGTTACGTCGTTTTATTACGAAGTGCATATGGCCTTCCAGCTCAATCATCAGATCCCAGATGCCATCTAAGGACAAAGTACCTACACGTCAAGACGAATCCAACGAGCCCAAAATCGATGGGGTTCCGTCGCTTCATTACAGAGTTCCTATGGCCACCTTCCAGCCCCATCCTCAGGTCAGCTCAAAGTCAAAACAATATTGCATTGTCACGCGATATACATATGCGCACAAAATTTCAGCTTAATCAGTTAAAGATATCTGCTTGAAAATTGAGTTGCAAGATTCCACCCAAACAAACATAGTTACATACATACATTGCAAGTTAAATAAAAGCTTGTAAAATAGGCAAATCACACTGACTGAGCTAGCCTCAAAGTAAGTTTGAACTTGTGTTATGGGATAATAACTCGACGATACTATATGTATTTTGTAATAAATAAATACATAATTAAACAACTTGGAAGGGACATATTCGTAATAAATCAAACCGCGGTCTATAATAGATCTTTATAGTATAATTAAAATAACAGCCAAAAAACCAAAAACAAATTTCGGCATTTCCATACAAAAGTGTGCCGCCCGGGCCGGATTTGTATAGGAATGTCGATTTTTTTTTGTAACTGCTTTTTTAATTTTATTACACTTTAGTAATCTGGTATAGCCTGTCATTCGATTTATTACGGGTATGTCTCTTCCACGTTGTATATGAACGCCCAAGACTCAGGACAATTTAAAAAAGGCTATTTCCAACTTGCCCTGTACTTGGGAACGAACCCAGGACCTCCGGAGTGGCGAACTCACGGCTTATAGTTTGTCCATTTACGTCTGTCTAGCCGGGGCTTAGTTTAGAGACAGACAGGTAGACGCGCCGAAGGACTTTAAATTATTTACTCAACAAAACCTTTTATTTTATTTTTACCAAGCAGCAGGAAAATATAAAAATAGCTACTTTCAACTTTTCCTGGGATCTGCTGGGAATTGAATACTACTCGTATATCCATATATACAATCCTTTAAAGTGGCCGACTAAGTCGTCTTAAAAACATAATAATAATTAATGGTTTTATTTCAATAACCTTAAGTGTCAGAAACGGTTAAATTATATTTAAATGTTTAAAGTTATAGTAAGAAAACTATACATCTCTATACATATCTATACATCAGAAATCTCATCTTTAATAAGCTCTTTTATAGTCCAATTTTTGAAAGCAACCAACATCTGGCTCCCCGTAATGAACTGAGCTCAGGAAATATCTTGCAAAACTTTAGCTTACCACTTAAAGTTATTTGGACTTGGCGGTGTTCAACTTATTTTTCAGTTCTCAAATTACTGACGATGATTAATCGAAATCTGTTTTGTAATTGATAAGCCTAGTTCCAACAAAGTAATCAGAAAGTTGTTTTAAGTATAAGTGAATTTGCAACCGCGGTGAAGGTGTAAATTTACGGTCGATAGGTACATAAAGAAGGGATGATTTAGTCCGGGAATTTCAACAACTTTTCCTATGGGTTCAATGATGGGATCTCAAAACAAAAAACAATTATTTGTTTGTTTGCTCTTTATTGCACATTAAAATATGAACTCCTCCTCCTCCAACCTCTCCAACCCGTCTGGCCAGCGTGGAGAGTGTAGGCCAAATCCTCTGGCTACTCTAGCTAAGTATGGCTCTAGTAGTACAGAGAGAGTGCTCCTGCAGTGGAGACTAAAAAGACCTGATAATAATAACGATGAAAATATGTACAAATTATATGCATTACGAAATAAAAATTTACAACGGCGGGCTTGGGTAGCGTAAACACATAACATTTATTCTACCTAAAAGCAATGAAAATGCTTTTATTAAGCAATAAATTTTCTTGTAGTTCTTCTAGATATTTATACCTATAATACGCGTTACGCCTAAAGTGGCCACTTTTGCTGAAAACGCGTTTTAACTCTAAAAGAACTACAAGAAATTCTTTGTACGGCTACGGCTATGTACGACGTCGAATAAAGGGGACCTATCGACTCGTAAGTCCTTATCCTTAGCAGGCGCAGTAGACGTAGACAAGATTTTATACACATTGCCCTTTTTAATCCCCGACAAAAAGAGGGGTGTTATAAGTTTGACGCTATTGTCTGTCGGTCTGTCTGTCAGTAGCATCGTAGCGCTCGAACAGATGGAACGATTTCAATGCGGTATTTTACGTGAAAGCAAGTTCCCTTGCGGTGGTTCTTAGCTATGTTTGATGAAAATCGATTTAGCCGTTTAAAAGTTATTGGGGGTTAACGCTTAAAAGTCAGGACTTTCTCTAGCAAATAACAGATGGCGCTACGGATATCAAGTCGTATCAGTAGTTCCGCTACTCATAACTAGATGGCGTTCTTGACAGTCGGTTTTTTTTTAATTTGCCTAGCAAATAAACTTGTATCTAATTAAATAAATAGAGTATATAATAGAATAGAGTAAATTTGTCTTTCAAAAGTTTCTTCAACTACATACTTGAAATTCACCTATAAGTATAATAAGTAGGTATAACGCCAGGTTACGGGTTGTAGTTTGCTCGTTCATTATTCAGTTTGTTGCGATGGTTTTATTTTTCGTTAGCTGTAGTCTGCGCATGTTTGCACAAGTCCCTAAAAGAGTGCCGGATTTAGGACTTCCGGCAGACCTGGCGCCCCCGGGCGAGATTTGTATAACAGTCATCCTCCTTCACGACCCCTACCCTGCCTAAATTCAGGTGGAAAATAGTGTTAGCTAATCCGCTTTATTAATATCCAGTGGCCTGTCCCGTATTCGCAAGGGTATGTATAATTATGTAAGTATTATACTCTGTCATATTTTAACATGATTTTAACCTTCCCGGAGACAATCTTCTGCATGTATTTAGATGCGTTACCGCATAAAAATCGGCCCTGTATATTTAGTTATTGAGTAGAGGGACTTCATTTCGTAATACTAGTAAGTATGAATGGATATTTTTTTATGGAAAATATCTTTATCAGGAACAGTACCTATACAGACAGACATTTTAAAACATAATGTACCTGCAGTAGTCTAAAAAAACAGTGTCGCAAGCATCAATGCCTATCTCCAAAATAAATACATACCTACGTATGTTCCTGTACTGTTCTGAAAAGAAATAAAAAAGCGGCCAAGTGCGAGTCGGACTCGCCCATGAAGGTTTCTGTAGCAGCAAGTAACATAATAAAAAAAGTTCTAAAGGTAAATTGCGGTTTACAATTTATGACGGATTAAAAAAAAAACTTAATACTAGATCTCGTTTAAACCAATTTTCAGTGGAAGTTTGCATGGTAATGTACATGATATATATTTTTTAGTTTTATCGTTCTCTTATTTTAGAAGTTACAGGGGGGGGGGACACATTTTACCACTTTGGAAGTGTCTCTCACGCAAACTATATAGTTTAGAAAAATATATATATTAGAAACCTCAATATCATTTTTGAAGACCTATCCATAAATGGGGTATCTATGGATAGGTTTTCAAAAATGATATTGACACATATGGGTTTGATAAAAAAAAATATTTGAATTTCATCATTTTATTCATACATATTTATTTTTCAATCATTTTATAATTTTTTATTTTAATGTGCAAATAGACAATATGCATGTGATTCAGAAACGAACAAAAAAAAATATGTGTAAACTTTATTGCTAAAGAAAAATACCCATATACATTTTTTTTCAATTTAACATGTTTCCATTGAGAAATTAATGATTTAAAAGTTGTCTTTTTCAAATTCCCGCACAAATTTCCGAAACGCAACGCTATTGGCGGAATGAAACGTGACGACACCAAACACTGTCAAACTTAATTTTCTAAATAGTCTGTACTGTCAACCACAAATTAGAAAGAAGGAGAATCTGTCACTGTCAATAAGTTGTTTGTAATTTGTATGATTGTTGGAGGTTATTTTCATTGCTTTGCTAAATTATTAGTGTTCTTTGAGAATTATTAGCTGAAAGTCTGACTCCTGGTGAAAGAAGACTTGCTACAATGATTGAAAGCGGTTTTGTTGTGGCAGATACAGTCAGATAATCTACTTAAAATTGATGTGTTTATAATGACTACGTACTTCGCAAGTTATTCCAATTTTACATCCTTTGAACTCAGAGGAGTAAAAGCCGCGAGGTAAATAATTTATAGATATTTGATAAATTTCCATTTTTCTCAGTTTTGTACTTATGAGACAAGTCAATCAATTAAATGTAACCTAAAATATGGTAGGACTATTTTTTGATTTTTTATTTCCATTGACTCTGACATTGACAGTGAGCGGCGACGTCACAGAATAAAAGCGCAAAATGGCACCGCGTTTAAGTCGTCCGAAAATGATAGTAGTTTTAATTATTTTTTTTAAGCTTATTTAATAATATTCTGTGAGTGTGATATTTTTTTCCGTTTATATAATAACTTATAGAATCATTTTAAAAAATAAAAAATAGACATGAATATACCCTATTGGCGTCAAAAATTTTGATTTACAATAATTTTAATGTATCCTATGTTACTCTAGTGGTTGAGACGAATCTAACCATGTATAATTCATTAAAATCGGTTTAGCCATTTTGTAGTTACTAGGGAACATAAGTGATAGAACCGGACACAAAAATCGTTGTTTTTTAGCATTACTCATTCCAAATTTCATTTAAACATATAAGTTGCATATATTTTTGTAATCCTTGAATCGCACGCTATAGGTTTCGAAAAGAAAAAAAAAATGCTGCACTATTTGGCGCCTAAAATACCTACGTCATTTTGATTTCCAATAATTTTAATACTAGTATATCCTATGTTTGTGTTGTGGTGTTAATACGAATCTAACCATGCATAATTTATTAAAATCGGTTTAGCCGTTTAGTAGTTACTAGGGAACATAAAATTATAGGGACAACCATACAGGTCAAACACATATTATACCCTCCTTTCCGACTTTGCCGCATTCGGGTAAAAAGTGCCTGCGAAGAAATAATTCTGAACAAATGTTTTTTTTATGTTCAATGCAAACCAGATGCAAACATGAATAAGTGTCAAAAATGTTATTTCAAATTCAGCTACACTTAAATTTACAACAACTCAAATTCAGCTCACTGTGTGACGCCCCGGCGCCCCTTTTTGCACGGTGTCCGTGGTAATCAAACTGCGCCCTCGTCTAACGCCCCTATTGCCCGGAGATATAGCAAATAAGGCCTTCACAAACAACCCAGATGGAATAAAACGACGGGTCGATACATATAAATAATGCAACATCATACATTATGGAACTTTGGTTCTTTTTGGAAGCGAATGTAATGTCTACAATCAATTTCCTAAATTGATAGGTACTTAGAAAATTGTTCTAGTTTTATTTTGAAAAATAAAACTAGAACTGGAAAATTAAGTAATATTTAATAAAAAGTTATTGTTCAAAAAGCCAAATATTATACCATTTAAGTATCGACTTAATACCGAGTCCAATATCTACTGTACCTATCTATTTTAGTCAAATTCTATCAATCATAAGCAGTCAAGCTCCAGAATAGACGTATAATCTCGGGGGAAGCTTGTATTGTAGGTAGTATTGTATAGAGGTTTAAACTTATTATGTAGTTCAGTCATTCTAGATTGCAATGTATGGAAAATTGACTAAATTAATGTTGTACTTTTGTCTATCAGGATAAAATTTAAATGAACATATCCTGATAGATAAATATACTACATTATTAATTTTGCCATTTTTTAACCTAGAATGACTCAACTATTGGTAACAGTAATCGAACCCCTGCTTCATATCTTCAACTTATCACTGCATAATTGTAAATATCCCACCCAATGGAAAATATCCGGAGTAACGCCTATCCCAAAAAGCAATAACAGAAATCTGGTGGAAGAACACCGTTCAGTAGCAATTCTGTGTCCCCCCGCCAAGATTTTTGAGTACATACTGCACAATGAAATATATAGACAAGTCAACCAGTCATTAGGCGATGAGCAACATGGCTTTAGACCGGGTCGTTCCGTGGACACCAATTTGCTATGTTTAGTAGACTATATCTCGAGTGCCATGGAGCGAGGGCTTCAGGTGGATGTTATGTATTTTGACTATCAAAAAGCCTTTGACAAAATCGATAACGACATATTGCTTGATAAATTTTCCATCATCGGTTTTTCCCCCAATCTCTTAAATTTTTTCGCAGACTATATGAGAGACCGCAGTCAGTATGTTAAGCATAGTACATACGTATCCGAGCCTTACCACACTAGATCGGGGGTGAGTCAGGGTTCAGTTCTTGGCCCACTTCTCTTTCTAATCATGATACACGACCTGCCTGGCGTACTGACGACCGCCAAATGTCTCTTATATGCCGACGACCTTAAACTCTTTTTAAAAATTGAATCGCATGAAGATTGTATCAGATTGCAAAATGACATAAATCTTATCCACGAATGGAGTTTGACAAATAAAATGCCTTTTAACATAAATAAATGCTATGTAATGACTTTTGACCGAAAAAAAAACCCAGTTCATTTTAAGTATTATTTAGATGACACCGAAATTAAGAGAGTGAGTAGTATTAAGGACCTCGGTGTGTTGTTTGACCGTAGTTTGACTTTTCACGACCACGTGTCTAGTGTTTCTAAAGATGCCTATCGCCGCCTAGGCTTTGTGCTGCGAAATGCCAAGGAGTTCCAAAACCCGCAAGTCATTACAACACTATATAATGCCCTTGTCAGAAGCAAACTAGAATCTAGTGCGTGTGTCTGGAATCCGTATCATGTTACATATACACGGATGCTTGAAAAGGTACAAAAAGCCTTCCTAAGGGCCTTATACAAAAAATCATATGGCTATTACCCATACTTGTACCCAACTAAGTTCTTGCTCGGTCACCTGGGATATAACTCATTGGAGGTGCGAAGAATGGTACAACAACTCACCATTTGCCTCAAGGTTCTAAGAGGTTCCGTCGACTGTCTTCTTTTACACAATCTTTTGTGCGCGCTGTTTGTGCCTAACGAGCTCGAGATCCCAGTGGATAGACATGGTCGTAGCCGGCCTCATGACATCTTCCATGTTGACAGGGGCCACACGACATCGCGCGCGATGTCACCATTAGTACGACCGCTGGACAACCTCAATGCACTACGTCGCGCCAACACTAACTTTGATTTTCGTTTTGACAACTGGTCAACCATTGTAAAGGCTATATTGACTTATTGTGAAAATCTGTGTGACCAGTGGTTTAACAACAAAACTGCTGATAGCGATGATAGTGAATAAGTGACATTTAGTACGGACGGACAAACATGTATTTTGACTTATTTTAATTATTATTTATTTTTATATTTTATTTTTATATTGATTAATTTTTGATAATAATAGATTGTAATGCATGTACGTATATTTAATTGTAATGTGTGATAAATGTAATTGGTGTAAATCGTTTTTATCACAGTAAAATAAATAAACAAATAAACAAATAAACAAATTGGGGCAAGCTCAATCAGTGCGATTTCTTCTTCTTCTTCTTCGTCTAAGCGCATTCCCGGTAGCATCCTCAGCTTTGCTGCTTCGGGGTGCGCTTTCCCGCTTTTTCTTCTCCAAATATAATATGCATGTCAATGGTCACCCAAGGATGCCAAAGACCTTGTAAAATGGAGAAGAAAGAGCCGGAACACTTTCAATGATTTGGCTATAGTTTTACAACCGGCCGCCTGCCTGACGTCAACCCTCATTGGGAATGTATTTGTGCGAAAAGTTTTACAACCGGCCACCGCCCGACGTTAATTCCTTGGGAATGCAATTGTAGCACGAGATGTTTGTGCTTAGTCCTTTAGTCGCCTCTTACGACATCCACAGGAAGAGATGGAGTGGTCCTATCCAAACTCGGAACCACACGGGTTCCTTAATCAGTGCGATTTGTCCTGTATTTATTTTTATACTGTCAATATCAGATATTCAACGCTGTTTTACATCAGATGCTGATATACAGTGTCGGTTTTTGTAATGATCGATCAGAATGATGGAAGTTGTTAAAAAAGGAAAATGTTTACAAAATCGTGTGTACTGAGCGCCCAGGCTACGTCTACTGCGCCTGCTAAGGTTAAGGATTTCTGACAGCTCTATAACAGTACAATAATCCTTATCCTTATCTAAGGATAAGGATTTTAACAAAAACAGTTTATGCCTAAAATGTTTACAAAATCGTGTGTACTGAGTGCCCAGGCTACGTCTACTGCTCCTGCTGAGGATAAGGATTTCTGACAGCTCTATAACAGTACAATAATCCTTATCCTTACCTAAGGATAAGGATTTTAACATAAACAGTTTATGCCTAAAATGTTTACAAAATCGTGTGTACTGAGCGCCCAGGCTACGTCTACTGCGCCTGCCAAGAATTAGGATTTCTTACAGCTCAAAACAGTATAATAATCCTTATCCTTATCTAAGGATAAGGATTTTAACATAAACAGTTTATGCCTAAAATGTTTACAAAATCGTGTGTACTGAGCGCCCAGGCTACGTCTACTGCGCCTGCTAAGGATAAGGATTTCTGACAGCTCTATAACAGTACAAAAATTCTTATCCTTACCTAAGGATAAGGATTTTAACATAAACAGTTTATGCCTAAATCCTTATCCTTAGCAGACGCAGTAGACGTAGCCTGGGCGTTCAGTAGTAGCGTTTCCAGCAAATGTGGCCATTTAGGCGTAACACGTTCCATAGGCTTTACTTCATTGCTTTTAGGTAAAATAAATATCAAAAGTATTAAAATGATATCTTTCACGTTTACATTTTGTTTTAAGTATCTTTTCTTTATATATAGAAGTTTTACGGCTCACCCAATATGCTGCTGCTTTTATATATATCTCGAGATATGACCTTAACCTAATCACCTATTTTGTTTATAATAGAGAAGTAAGTAATATAATTACACTTAAATTTAAAATAACCCCGACCCTTTTACCACCTCTATATTGTAAACGTCTGAACTGATTTCGGTCAAACATAGCTAAGAACACGCTCGATGTCACCTTTCATAATGGAAATAACGTCACACATTGACTTATATATCTTACATAGTATCTCAATGACGTCATATGATGTTATTTTGTCTAATTTTGGCTGTAATTTTTTGTTAAAAATATGTGATTAAAAAAATATTGTTATTACGCAAATATTTCGGATTGGTTTTGGATTCAGCTAATGAAATATTTACTCAAATAACTTACCGAACTAAATTTTACTTTTTTAAAATAACAATCTCGTTTTTAAAAACATACGTAGTAATCAATGTTTTGAAATGAGACAAATAAAAACAACGAATGCTCTCCACCCTCGTCAATGTCCAAATGCCTACATTTAATTTGCTCTCAGTTTAATTCTCAGTGACACAATTTTTGTTATTTTGGAAAACAGAGAAAGCTAGCTCGTTATTTTATTCCCATCTAATTTACAGTAACAGTTAAGCAACATAATAATCAAAATAAATAATTAATAAGTAAATAATAGATAGGGATACTACCACACAGATTGAGCTAGCACCAAAATAAGTTTTTAGACTTTTTTATGGGACACTTACTCAACGATACTATGTTTTATGATAAACACACATATATTGGACACAGTACAATTTGAAAAAAGACCCAGACATTTTCCAACTTGCCCTGGCCGAGCATCGAACCCAGAACCTCCAAGCGGCGGACTAGTTACCAATATGCCACGGAGGTCGCCGAAAATAAATATTAGATAAAAGTATTTTTTATTGAAGAACAATATTCGTATTCTTCGTGAAAATGCTTTATAATAATGGACTGAGCTGCCCCTTAAAATATTTATAAATATTAAAAACGACCCCGCAGAAAAGAACTACCTTTTCTATGTTGACTTTTCTCCAAATTAAATGCAAAAACGTAACTCCGTGTCCGCGATGCTGTGTCAAACTAAATTGAGAGCTACGAAATGACGGTAAAGCCCAATTAGGTTTGGCTGCCTTGGCGAGCACGGAGCTGCGTATTGATTTCATGTAGCTTTCGAATCATGAAGCAAAAATACCTATTACCTCACAGGTATTTCAATTTGTTTACCAATAACGATATTATGTATTTTGCTTCCAACTTTGCAGTGTTGTTAACTGCAATAACAACATATTGGACAAACAAATATTGAGTCTGATCTTGATTTATATTTTGTTTCAGATAATGTTGGTGGGATACATTGATGGACGGGTGACCTGAACCAAAATGAGGGTCGGCAAGATCTTAGATTTCAGGCTTATAGCCTTTTGCACACTATGTACACTTCTTCCGGCTATTGCCTGTCCTTCAGGATGTGCCTGTAAGTGGAGAGATGGTAAAGAACTTGTAGAATGTCTGAATAAAGGAATAAGGGCAATTCCTGACTCTCTTGACCCAAGGACACAGATAATAGAATTTGCTGGAAACGACCTACAAGTGCTGCGAGAAGAAATATTTGTCAAACTTAACTTGCGTGATTTACAAAAGATTTATCTTCAAAGATGTAAAATACATAAGATTGAAAATAATGCCTTTAAAGATCTTTCGAACTTGGTTGAGCTGGATTTGTCAAGTAATTATCTTACTGTGTTACCGTGCAGCAACTTCGAGTTCTTACGTAACTTAATGAAACTCATGATAAACAACAATCCTATAACAAGTATAAAAACACAATGCTTTGAGCCATTGTCATTTCTGACTAATCTGGAACTAAGTGATTGTAAAATTGAATTTATAGAACGAGACGCATTTACTGGGCTAACGCATTTGCAATGGTTAACACTCAATGGAAATAAATTATCAAATATACAAGGCGAGAATTTGTTTCCTAGTACACTACAGGGGATTGAATTACAAGATAATTCTTGGAATTGCGACTGTCATTTGAGAGATTTATATATTTGGTTGCAAAATTTTGACCAACCACATGACGTTGAACCGATTTGCTCTAACCCAGACCGATTAAGAAATCAAGCAATATCGAGTGTTTCTGCAAGTGGTTTAGCATGTATGCCCAGAGTGAGTCCTACGTCCATGCACATAGAGGTGAATACCAGCAGCAACGTAACACTTGAATGTCTCGTCAAGGCCATACCAGAAGCGCAAATAACCTGGTTTTATCAAGATCAAATTATACCCAACTACACAAATACGGTGCTTGGATCTCGTATTTATTTCGTCCAGAATGGCGTAACAGATAAAAAGAGTGAACTGCATATACATAATATTGGTGTAGATGACAATGGGACTTATTCGTGTGAAGCTGAAAATTCTGCAGGAAAAATATCGGCTACTTACACACTAAGAGTAATTACTAAAGAGGAACCAGTTGTTGTAGTAGTTTCCTTTCCTCAAACTCATTTAGTTGCAATAATTACTGTTGTGTTTTTGATAATTGTTCTGTTAATTGCTATAATTGCTGTAGTATTATTAAAATCTAAACCTGAACCAACTCATAGCCGCAAAAGAAAGGAAAGTGGCAAGGAAGTTGCTCTTTGTAATCAAATTTTACCATCAAACCGTAACAACGGAACCCTACCCAAAAACAATGGTAGCATAATTGAGACCCAATCACACCACGCACATTATACTGTACACACAAACCGCGATTACGAAATAAACAACGTGTATCCATGTAATAATATAAAAAGTTTTACAGATAGAAACCCAGACTTAATCAACGACGCGGAAACAAGCGGTATACAAACCAACACTACGGCATTATCTTTATATAGAGCGCACACCACAAATGAAGATGGTTTTGAACAAGAAACCACATTTGTCACTGCACCAATGCCTCGACAAGTCACGTGGAAAGACCAACATCCAAATTTTTCACAAAATGTAATGAATAATATTTACCAACATTCAGCTGACGTACATTTAAACCCTGGATATTTCCTAGACCACGATGGTTATCCCCATGACTATGGCTTACCAAAACACCAATGTCGATCTTCGCTTATAATGAATTATCCCGGTGTTGGGTCATTTCAAACTTTACCGTACAACAAAGTTAAAGTGCAGAATGTTGTAACAAAATTTGCCAGTGATAACGAATTCAATACTACACCGCTAATTCGTCCTAACTTCCAATTATATAATACAATGAGCGTGTGTCGCACTCCAGATGGTTATCCCGTACCACGAAACCGCCCGATTGCTTTCGTAGGCAACGGTCCGATGGTATACAACGAAGAATTAATTCCGTCCCCTCCTGAAGGTTACAAAACAGATCCTTACGTTGCTCCAATAGAGCCAAGTTCATCGGGAATAAATCCCAAGGGTATAATCTCAAGTCTTGTTCCTAAAGGTGTGACACAAGCTCCCGGAAAAGGTTATCAAGTGGAAACTCGTTGTGTAAATACTCAAACAAATAATGCTTGCACTGATAACATTCATGTCGTCATAGATAGCAGTGAAAGTGTTTTCAAACCCCTACCGCAGGTATTTAATGCTAAATGCGCATTAGATAATATCTGTTCTGAAAGCCCTGACGAGGGCTACGTAGATGCAAGTGATATCTGACGGCGTCGTCAAGCACAATGCGTGAAACGCGAAAAAAGTGATAAAGCGACTGAATAAGTAGGTAGTAAGGTTGAGAAATTGTTTAGTGAACGAAGCATATTTTTGTTTACCTACCTCATTTTTATATAAAGTTTTTTTTGCCTTTAGCATCTTTAAAATAATAAACCAAAGGGTAAATTTAAAATATGCTTCTGTCTCTGATAATTTTTTGATGCATATGGCATTAAATATCATTCTCAATGATTTCTAGTCAGTTTTTAACAATGACTATATTTTACGACCAATTGTGATAGACATGTTTAGGCTTATTTATTTAGATAATTTAAACGGTTATTTAATTACGATTTAATATGGAAAATGTCACAAAAATTTTATAAAACACGCTTTTCGATTGAGAGAAGATTTTAATTGGAGTATTGGTCAAATAGTTTAAAAATAAAATGGTAGCTAATAATTAAAAATGTTCGCACAGTAATAAATTAATGAAATACTACTGCGTACGGCTAATCAAGACTAAGAGTAACACAAGTTACCAGAACACAGAGTGACATACAATTTATTTAATTACATATCGATTTACGTTTGTTATTTAATAGTAACATCGGGTTAATACACACAACATACAACGTGTACACACAACGGTGTAGGTAATTGTTTCGTGCAGAAGTCAAAATAAACCTACAGTTCAATAAAACTAAAGACGGCAAAATTATCATTACTTACCTTGTTTGCAAAAAAAAAAACAGAACAGTTTTTGAACAGAGATCTTCAAAATAGAAGATTTGAATAAGCATCGTAGAATCGATACAATGAGCACAACATATGATGTACTTACCTACTTACCAACAGTCTTATTAAAGACGAACTACACACGGCGTGGTGCGGCAAATTTGGTTGGAAACTTTTAACGCTTTCAACGTGGTTTGACCTTTTTATAAGCAATATCGGATATGAAAAACAACATAAAATGTTAACATCTATTGGGTCAAGCACTCGTACCTATGTAATATATAAGTAAGTGTTTAAATTCATGTTTACATGTATGTGACCAACATTTCCTGAAAAAAATCTGTGTTTAAATTCATGTTTTCATGTTTGTGATCAACGTTCCCCAAAAATTAACCCGATTCTAGATTGCATCAGTTAAATTATTATGTACCATAAGTTTTATGGTAAATATAAATTTGACCAGACCCATACATTTTAAAAGCCATTTCTTCTAATTTTGCGAAAGTCATTCTACCTATTTTATTTTAATAAAAATATCGACAGAAATTTTTTTTTGTTGATTTAAGAATGTTACTCATTTTAGTTTTTATTTTAAACATCTAGGTACCTAACTTCATTAAATGAAACTATAAAACCTTGTAAATAATAATTAAGTATCTGGTAAACTTTTCCTGAAGGAATTTAGTTGTAATTTACTAGTACTTAATGTAAATCGATATCAGGGTATTTCCCTTTTTATAATGATATCTAGCGTTTTGCTAACTATATTCTGTGGGTTGTATCAATTAGGAGCGGGGTTACTACTCAAAGTACTTCAAATGTACACAGTCATTTCTTTTTTTTTTATATATATTTTATTTAATAGTTCATATAGTTGCCGATATTGACTATAACCTGAGCTTATGACTTATTGATGATAAAGAAAAAGCTATCATATAAATGCCTACTATACTTTAACCCACATACGAATATATTTATAGAAATGCTAAGACAGGGAATTTACACTTAACTATATACTAAGTACATTATACTTTATAACTTACAAACTTTTTTAACATTTGTAACTTACAATTGGGTTTAAGTTCTATTTCAAACAATTTAGAAAGGATTCGTTTTATATAAACTACAAATATAAAATAAGATATTTTTAAGAATAGTTTTGTTTGTCATTTTTTTATGGGAGATTTTTAGTGGAAAGTACTTTTCGTAAGATAGGTACTTAATTTCTATGTCAGCCTTGAATAATGATAAGGCACTAGTCGAATAATTTTGAGTCGGTCATGGAAAAAGTGTACGATCATCAAACATCAAAATTAAAGCCACAGATGTAAAATGATTGACACATTTTAACTATAAATTAGTGTCACCTCTTTTATACAGTCAGTTAAAAAATACAGGTATTTTCAAAGAACGTAATTACATACATACTGAATTAGTATTTTAAAGATAAATTTGTTAGTTATAATTTATTTTTTGATTGTTCTGAAAATACTATAGGTGTATGAAAAGAAACAAGTACGTTTACGTACCTACATGTACTTCTTAAGTGTTTTAGCCAATTATTATGTTCTAAGTAAGTATAACTTACATTAAATGGATGTTACATTGAAATAATATAGATGATTGTAACAGCTGTATTTCTTTCTCCACAACATGTTTTGAAACTGTGCTTAAAGTTTCGAGTGTAGCGAGAAATAAATAAAGAACACAATACTTTTAACGACAATGTCGTACTAATTTCTCTACCACTTAAGTACCTACTAATTTATCTACTACTTAAGTACTAATTTCTCAATTTTATTTGTTAGTCAAGGGTTAAGAATAATACTTACTTTAATGATCTATAAGTATTTATTTTTAACTTAATCATAACTTTAACCTGAGTATAATTTCTAACAAAATATACTGTAACTATTTTAAGGGTAAAAGGAATTACATATTTTATATGTGACAACCAGCATTCTGCCATTACTAGAGTCGAAAAAGTAAAGTTAAGTAAATTACATGATTATAGTCCAACACAAAATTGAATTATTTTGCGTCGAATTATTTAGAATTGAACTATCTTGATTTCAATTATCTCAAAAATAGCATGAATTTAGCAATTATAACGAATCACATCGTGTAACTGTTTAAACAAGGCCCCTGGTTTTTTCTGATGAGTACGATACGCCGATATCGTTAATTGTAACAAATGGGTTGCATAACAATTGCAGGATGTACAGGCGATTCCCACTGGCAACGCGCCCCGCCGCTCTGCGGTGACCGCAGTGCGCGAAATCTGCCGCGTTTTAGTGTGTTGGACTAGGCGTGTTTTCTACGCGACGGAGCGCGGTGCGGTGGGTTCATCGCCTAATATGATAGATTCAATAAAGACACAAACAAGTGACTACGAAGTAAACCAATCAATCTTAGTGGTTTAGAAAACATTTAATTTATTAGGTTAATTTCTCACTCGAAACTATAATTACAGACATAACAATCTAAAATAGCACTTAATCAAACATTGTTAAACATTAGATGGAAGAAATTGTAGATGTGCATGAAATTAAATTGAAATAAAAAGTGTTTTTATATTTCTGTCTTTAATTTCTTGTAAATTTATTAAACTCAAAATACCAGTACTAGTTTCGGGGACATGTAAATGGTTTAATAGACATTAGACCTATTCTGAAAATCCCCTACTTGATAGTTTTTTTTTAATTAAAAAAAATATAATTAAAACAACAACATACAATTTAGTCCATATAAATGTACACAATTCAAATGTCAGACGCAAATCAAAGTGAAATAGGATAGACATGCAGTCTAGCCAGAGGCCGCTTCGTGATGCGGTTTGGTGATAACGATTGTGAGATGTGGATTTACCTCGTTTAGTCGTCTCGACCTTAAAGGGGTAAAGCAAAGGTCATTTCACAGCATAAAGTTGATGTTTAGCCGCAAGCGATATGATGAATGACATTACTTATACTTAAGTACATTATTTTACTAATAATAACAATCATGCTGATAATAATTTAAAAACAAACTTATTTAATTACTTACCTAGGTAAGTATATGTTAACACTGAAGGTTTTACCCGTATTTTATTTACACTAAAGGTTTATATTTATAAATTTACTGCATATCATAAAGCTCATTTGCCGTTCTAATTTTTGTTTTGCGATACTTGACAGGGTTCATAGTGTGCTATTGTGTGTCTTACAGTGACTTTTAGTAGTTAGATAGAACTGATGTACATTATGAAATGCAATATTTGAATTGAATAGAATTTAAGCGATTAGCCGTGTGTTTCCCGGCAGAGTAGAATAGGACCACTCCAAGTCTTCCCGTGGATGTCGTAGAAGGCGACTTAGAAAACTCAAGAATATTAACTCAACACAAAAATATTATATGTATGTACAATATTGTATAAATATCAATGAGACCTCTCCTAACCGTCTGGCCAGCGTGGAGAGTGTAGGCTAAATCCTCTGACTGCTCTGGCTAATATATAGCTCTGGTAGTACAGAGAGGGTCGTGCTCCTGCAGTGGAAACTAAATAATTAAATTTTTAACAAAAAAAAACAACCGACTTCAATTTTTTTAAGGAGTTTCTCCCATATCTCCAAAGTTATTTATCATATCTTTACCAAATTAAAATAGGACCAATTTGATAGTAAAGGCTTTCAAATAAAAAAAAGAATCATCAAAATCGCTTCACAATTGGTGAAGATATCGCGTAACAAACATACATAAAACGCACGCCTGCGTCTACAGTTACTATATTCTATTCTATTACATAATATTACATACGAGTACAAGGGCCACACTATATACTTTTAGAATAAAATAAAAAAAACAAAAACAAAATTGTGTGAAGTTGCTGATACTACTTTGATTTTAGTAAGAGGTTTTTTTATTCGTTTGTATTTTTTTATTACGTTTCTAACTTCACACTTCGTTATTTATACACAGATTTGATAAAATTTTTGTTTAAGAGTAAATTAAATGTTACAAAATCAGTTTAGAAATGGGTCAGTATTTTATTTTTGTTTTTAAACCGAAATTTACCTAAGTAAAAAATCGCGTATTTAGCTTTTCTGTATACCTAGTGGTGACGCTTTTTTGTTTTGAAAAAATATGTATAGAACCCTTCTATACCCGCTCTCAATAAAACTATTGCTCTAAGGGCGTCTCGAGGGGATGAAGCATAATACAATTTCTGAAACTTGAATAGAATTATTATTTCTTGATCTAAATATATTTTGCATGAGTTTGTATATTGTTTAAGTAATTTTTGCAATATCGATCGAAGAATTAAATTGTACTAGTTTTAGAATATTAAGGAAGGATAGGATACGTTATTATAATACCTAAAAGAAAAACGCTACTACGACTAGGTTTCGGAACGAGCACTTCTAAAAATAATGATTTCGGTGTTTATGTGATCTAGTAGTACTACCCCGATTTCGAAGTTATTTTCGCAAACATTTAGATTTTTATTTTCCCGGAAGGGTTGACCTTATAAAACATACCCGTAGCCAGGGTGGGCTTATATGTTTATTAGCTACCATTATAGTTGAAGTAAATAAAAACAGTCTGCAGTGCCGCGCACATGGATTTTACAGGCAATCCCATACATATTAAGCAATTAACTCTGATGGTTATTGCTTTTAATCTGACTTCAAACAAAAGTAGAATGGTCTCAATTCGATTGTTTTTTATGTTAGTTAGGTAACCTCATAACCCCGTCATTTATTAACCGATTAGAAATAATATTTTTTGTTGAAAATATACTTTGAGATTAGTCCCAAAGAAATGTTCTCAGTTTTAAAACAAAAAATGTTTGGAAAATCCAAAAGTGCACGCCTCATCTTCAGGACACAGCTGAAAATCAGTGTATTGCTCCCAGGCAATATTACCACTGAGCTGTGTCCTTTTTGTATTGCTGTAGCACACACATTTAAATTTATTATGTTTTTGTGTAATTTTTTTACTATGTTGTTTTTTGTAAGTATGTGTGTTATAGCAACAAATAAATGTCTTTCAATTCAATTCATAGCGGTCACTCATTTTCACAAAAAAAAAACAGAACTTGAATATTGCATATTTATCGGTGTATTATGAACAAAATAAAAAAAATACTTTTAAATCTTCGCGCCATTGCCCACAGAAAAGAATGGTACTGCGCATGTATTGTCAACGAACCTTATTTACATAGATTTAGACATACCAACGATAGGTGGATTTCAGTTTATTGCTAATTATAATTAAACTACTTTTAATTAGACCGTGATTTTCGAAAGGACTTAGTTTTAGATAATACTTAAGCGTATGAAAAAAAGAAGGGTTCGATTTGTTAAGTTTTTCGGGCGTTATCGTGACCACGCCAGTTTCCATACATACAGACACACGGACGTCCACGAAATAAAAAAAAAATTCAATATATCTTTATTATCATAGGATATTTATAATATCTCTTAATAATAGTCACTTTGTTTTGTTTTGCACAAATGTTGACGTCAAATTGTTACTTAAAGCTAAGTTTACGCCGCTTCCTAGGCGCAAGTGCAGAAGAAGCGGCAACAAACTGCACTGCACGTTTTCTCCAAAGACGTTAACTAACAAACTAAAAACTTAAAATTGGTTATATATAATTTTCTTAAACACTTGTTTTATTATTTTAAAGAACAAAATGTCCTCCCTTTATAAGGCAGTGGCAAATATATTGCCACCTAAAATTGAACCTTATGCCTTGGTAATAAGGTCCAAAAACATATTTTTTTAAATATACCTACTGCCTTATAAAGGGTTAAAAATATCATGACTGTTGAAACTAGTGTTTTTTCTTGACATTTGTGTGTAAATATTATTCTACAAGTACGATAAGAAAAAAATACCGACATTTTTAGTACGAAAAATCACTTGATTTTTGTAAGGCGAGAGTAGAGCACTACCTCAACGCTCCGCTTATGAGGCGTGCAATAATGGAAAAAGAAATATCTTCCACATAAACATAATTGTTGCGAATTTAGCTTTTCTGTCTTTTTGTTTTACAAGGTTATTCAAAATTGAGTAGGTAGGTTTTAAGTTTGAAAAAATTATTAGTTTGAAATAATATTTTTATTTTATTTCATGTCTGTGTTCAATAAGCTCTGACTGAGGTGAGGCCCTTCTAGAATTAATTCTCTTTTTTGAAACACCCAGAAGCTTGAGTTTCAAAGCAGATGTCAAATGTGTCCCTAATGTTCGGTGTCTTTGTAATGGTCAACGTATGTTGACCATTACAAAAACAGCCTTAGAGGTACCGTATGGTAGTCGGTAAACACTGCAAGTGTTCATTCAAATTTGTCTGATAAACTTCCGATCATTTTCAAGTGATCATTCGAATTTGTCTAATTAACTGCCGTATAGATAAAATAGACGTGGCATAGGACATCTTAGCACCGCAGTAGTCCGATGTTCCTTTTGAAGTTAAAAGGTTTGAGACTTTCCTTTTGGATTTTTAGTTAACAATAGCAAGACAAATTGTATGTTCTAAGAGCTTTTTTCTCCACTTCGCTAGGTTTTTGGCATCCTTGGGTGACCATTGACATGCATGCTATATTAGGAGAAGAAAAAGTGGGAAAGCGCACCCTGGTTTCGAAGCAGCACAGCTGAGGATGCAACTGGGAACGCGCTTAGACGAAGAAGAATAGCAAGACAAATTGTATGTTCTAAGAGCCCTTAATTCCAAAAAAGGAGTACTCAAAGCTCACGTATAATGAAAATATAGCAAAAAAAGTGTCCTTAACGACGTAACTTTTATCTGAGAGCGGAAAAAGTTCGTGATAAATTAAGAACGAAGTTCCAGGCGGGCCCCGAGGGCCGGTTAATGGAAGATACTGTTCTTTATGAACCTTTTCGCATATGGAACCATATTTTAAAGGAATGTCTGTGACAAATAATTGAGTATTTTTTATTTATTTACTGAATTATATCATGATATATAATATGTACTCGTAAATGACAAATTCAGGTCATTTTCTACTAGTAGAGTTTTCGAGGACAAAATTGTCGAGTAACTTTATTTTTAACTGGCTTGTTTTTCATGTGGTTTATGAACTCAATTCAATTCAATAAATTTAGTGCATTTCCTAATGTACATCAGTTCATACTACTAAAAGTCACTATAGCACACTATGAACCTTGTCGGGTATCGCAAAATAAAAATTGGAACGGCAAGCGAGTTTTATGACATGCAGTTAATTTATAAATACAAATCTAAACTTACATTTTTTACGATGAAAGTATAGGTAGGCTTAATCTAAAGTATTGTTTTTGAGGGGATCAGTATCTTTCTTGTGATGATTGTAATTGGATTGGACTGGATTTATTTTCATATTTTTACTAATTTTAAAAATTTATAAATTCGTTATACGACCGGTAATGTTATACGGCTCAGAATGCTGGACCACAAAAATGCAGACGAAAAGAGGCTCCATTCTACGGAAATGAGGATGTTGAGATGGATGTGCGGGGTGAAGCGGACAGATAGGGTGAAAAACGTAAGGTAAGAAGTCACAGATTGGCTTGGTTTGGTAATGCGAAGGAAAAAACATCATGTAAGGATATAGGGGAAGACCAAGAAGAGATGGATCGAGTGCGTAAAGCATGACATGGATATAATTGGATATATGACGGGTAATAAAGGGAAATTGAGGGATAAGACATACTGCGCCGACCCTAAATAAAATAGGAAAAGGTAAGGAAGATAATGATGTTTTTTAGTAATTTAAGTTTGTTACAAAGTCTCAAATTTCAAGCTATACTTAGTCATGATTATTTTTTTGTTGAATTTCAATGTTTGTTTGCGTTCCAAACATCAAATGTATGACACAAATAGCGAATATGGATTTTCTTTCTTTCACATAAAAAACTTAGTAAGTAAAATAAGATTTTCGAAAAAAGAAACATTATTTCGTGCAACAGCTTTTACTGTGAGGCCTTAGTACTTATCAAGACAAATGTTAATACATTTGTCTTGATAAGTTTATAGATTTGATTAGGCCATACAAATAACAAACAGGGCAAGCTAAATAAAAGCGTGAATTCAGTCCATGATACTAAAAAACTTTCCCCAAGGAACATATATCAAATATGGAAAATAATTTTAGGCCTCCCATACAAGTTGACCGATCAGCTGATCCGAGTTTGTTTGAAAAGTCAAAAATTATTTTTTCATATTTATTCGATATACGAGTATGTTCCATGGGGAAAGTTGTTCAGTATCATGGACTGAATCCACCCTTCAAATAGTTTCAGTATATTTTGTTAGACGTTATATACTTACTGTTAGTTTAATTTCAATGCATTTTGTGAAATAAAATGAATGAATGAACGAAAACGCTTTATTACCTATACAACAAAAAATAAACAAAATAAAATAATAAAATACACTTAGGCACAATGGGCGGTCAGGCAGTATGGGAGCCAGGACCAGGAGTAGAACAAACAATACCGTTGTTTATTAGTTATTTTATCGTTGTACTTAATTGTCGATAATTTATTTGTAATTTTTAGGGTTCCGTACCTCAAAAGGAAAAAAACGGAACCCTTATTACCGTCTGTCTGTCTGTCAAGACCCTTTTTCTGAGGAACGCGTGGAGGTATCAAGCTGAAATTCATATTGAATACTTAAGTCTACTGCCCCTTGGAGCTGTGAAAAAATCAAAGCCAAGGAAATCAAAAGATACAGCCGCAAATTTTCGACACTCGCAAGGGAATCAAAACTTACAGGGTACTCCCCTTGAACTCAGAATCTGAAATTTGGTACGAAGCAACGTCTTATAGCACAGATAAAGGAAAAATTTCGAAAAGCATAATTTTTTTATTACGTCATATAATAAAAATATTTTTAATAATTTGAAATATACTTATATGCCTACAGGTTTGTACGGAATCCTGGGTGCTTGAGGAACTTCGTTCTTGACAGAGATCCCCTGGCCGACATACTTATTACGCCATATCGTTTTTTTTATTGTCTAACGTTGATTTAACAAGTTTATATGCCAAACAAATTAACCCCTTCCCCCCTCCGACTTTTCAACAGCTAAAGCGATTTTCTTCAAACAAAGCTAAGAACTATCTCGACAGACAAGGCTTTCAATTTACAAACCGCATCGAAATAGGTCGATTCACTTAGGAGCTACGATGTCACAGACAGACACAGACACACATACACAGAATCGTCAAACTTATAACACTCCTCTTTTTCGTCGAGGGTTGAAAATAGCGTAGATTCGTGAGAAAACCATACAACAGAGTGTATAAGTAAAGACGTGATACCGTAAACTAAGGTCCAAAGGCCACGTTTCGTGGGTGAAGGTGGAAAAAGAACTAACACAGTGAAGAGTTGCTAGCTAGGTATTTATGGGTCCTGGAGTACGCCTCTATAATAAAATTTCAGACACTATAATAGCGTTGCCATTATCCAAGTTTAAGACTGCCGTTAAAAATCAATTATTAAAAAAAATCGTATTATTTATAACGATATTATTTATCTCATAAAAATTCTTAGAAATAGTTTATGTTAAGTATAAGAAAAGAATAGCTGCAAATATTTTAAATGTATAATGTGAAATGTAATGTTAATATACGATAAGAATAAATGTAAATCTGTAATGCAATAAAGCCAATCAGGGTGAGTAGGGACCTATACTGAACTGGGTTTCTTTCGGCGTAATCTTCCCAGCAGGGGTCGTTCCAAAACGCTAGTGGTTTGTAGCTTTTGCAATTAAAATGATAAAAAAAAATAATGACCTTCAATAACTGATATATTTATTCTACATTGAATAAAAATAAATGGGCAAGTGCGAGTCGGATTCGTACTTGAAGGGTTCCGTAACACCGTACAATGTTTTAAAACGCTGAAGAAACACGTTTCTTGTATGACGACCCCCTTTAATTTTTAACTTTTTTTATTTTTAGTATTTGTTATAGTGGCCATAGTAATATATAATCTGTGAAAATTTCAAGTATCTAGTTAATGCCATTATAAAGATCTAGTTAAAAACGCTGAAAAAACACGTTTTTTGTATGACGACCCCCTTTAATTTTCAACTTTTTTTTATTTTTAGTATTTGTTGTTATAGCGGCCACAGTAATACATAATTGGTGAAAATTTCAGGTGTCTAGCTATTATGGTTCAAGAGATAGAGCCCTGTGACAGACGGACAGACGGACAGACAGCGCAGTCTCAGTAATAGGGTCCCGTTTGCACCCTTCGGGTACGGAACCCTAAAAATGACTGACTTTGATTCAGATGCTCTCTCCCTCGATCTGCACGAGAAGAGAAACAGTTTGTATACTCGTATTCTACGTTTTTTCGTATCTCCAAGACCAGCTCGGAAAACAAAACAATACCGTCTATTTTGTTTATAAATAAGTCTCGAAAAGGAATGGAAATCGAAAGTAAACACTTTGTTGAGATGTCAAAAAGTTTCACGAACAAACTTCAATTCGTCCCAAACGTCTTTGTAAAGAAACCCTTTGATTTTGTTTGACAAAGTACTCACATTGGTCTTGAACTGATTGGTAAATAACAATTGTGATTAAAGGAAACTCTTTAAGGCCGTACCTGAATTTTCCGGGGTCCAGTGCTGGCCCCATTTAAAATAAATAATTTCAAAGAAAACGGAGACATTATTTAAAATTTTGCAACTACCAAGTCCTAGATAACCCTTCAAAGTATTTTATGAACTACTGTTTACAGTTTAAAGTGAGAACGTTAAGCTTTACTACGCACATTTGCGAAAAACGGCCACTTTTAGCAAATGTGCGTAGTAAAGCTTAACGTTCTAATTATAAACTGTAAACAGTAGTGATGTCTCCGTTTTCTTTGAAATGATTTTTTTAAAATGGGGGCAGCACTGGACCCCGGAAAATTTAGGTAGGTAGAAAAGGTACTGAGTTCTGATGTGAGCTAAATTAAACCATATCGCTAGCCACATTGAGTACATATTTCTTTGAATTTCTTTGCTTTGTCTCTTTGGTGAGACTTCTGTATGTTAGTATTATTTATTCTGTGCCTATACCGAGAAGACGACTTCACCAAAACAATTACATGCACTGGACCCCGGAAAATTTAGGTAGGTAGAAAAGGTACTGAGTTCTGACGTGAGCTAAATTAAACCATATCGCTAGCCACATTGAGTACATATTTATTTGAATTTCTTTGCTTTGTCTCTTTGGTGAGACTTCTGTATGTTAGTATTATTTATTCTGTGCCTATACCGAGAAGACGACTTCACCAAAACAATTACATGCGATAAAGTACTCTCCTATTACACCTTTATCAATTAAAAATGTGATAATGATAAATTTTTGAAAAACAGTTGATAGGTCGTCACTGTTGAGGCGGCCTATATCCACTGATATAGCCCCAACGTTTGGGTCATTTGTTTTGAGTGATGTTAGGATTCTGTAGTATTTCCAAACCTTTATCGTAAAGAGAAAAATGTAAGACATATCTACTTGTCTGAAGACTTGCTTTTGCGACCCTGAGCAAGGATTTAACTAACGAAAGGGTACCTAAATAAAAGTCCTCTCAATTCCATTCAAAATATAGTCTTTTCAATTGGGGATGACTTATACTTACATAGTCGTAGGGCATAACTATTTTCAAAACATTACCAGATCATTGATCAACCTCGCGTAACTAAGAAACTAAGTTCCACTGGATTAATGTAAATATTTATGACAATTTATCAAATTTTATTTTAGGATAAAAGAAAATGTTCATATAGGTAACGAGGTGTGCATAAATAATGATTGAAAACTGTTCACCCTACATGTCCCAGATGGCATTGGCAAGACTTATCTGACCAGAACGATTTTCACCGAAATCCTAGCACAGCAATGAAACACAGAATTCTCACAGGACAAAGGGAATGTGTGAAGATTTGCGGTCTAATATTTTGGGATGAATGCACAATGGCAAACAAAAAACCCTTTAAGATCGTGGATCGAACATTACAGGACATTATTCGTGATTCTACGACATTAAGGAGTGTTACATTACTTTTCTCAGAGGAATGCAGAATTAAGAAGTTCAGGTAATACCTTCTTCTTGCCTTGCCTAGAACTTAGAGATAGATCCAACAAGATCAACGAAATAAAAGCTGAGATCGTGAATTTTTGGCCATTGCCAAAATAGCCATGACACATACGTACCTACTTAAAAATTTTGTGATGTGTTAGAGAAAATTAAAGAAGGCTTCTTCCTTGAAAAAAAAACGGTGTGAGTGGTAAAGTCAAATTAGGAAATTTGCTCCAAAAGCCGCCCTTTGATGTCATCATACGGCCATTCAAACATTTGGCCCTTAGTAAATATAAACTTTTGATATTTTGACAAGACATCTTGAACAATCAAAAAGTTTCACAAATATGTTGCCAACTGTATACTTAATGCTAACAATATCCCTTATTTTCACTTTATAAATCAAAGTTGAGGAAATGTCACAGTCTTAAATAACGGGCCAAACCACTTCGGAACTAACGTGTTGTAACAAAAACGCTTTCCTGCCGGGAAAAGAATAGAAAGAAATCATGCAAGGGCACCGTTCCGCACATTTCTCACTTTTTCGCATGTATGCATTACAGGAACGCACAAATAATGGAAGGGCCATTTTTTTGTTTTTTAGTTCTTTATTTATTTTCTAATTCATGTTTTAAAATGCAAAATCCATCCGATCTAGTGCTACAACTTCATTCCCAAAGAAGTAGACGTCAGGCAGGTGGCCTATGGTAAAACTATAGCCAAATAATTTAAACTGTTTCAGCAATTTTTTCTCCACTTCGCTAGGATTTTGGCATCCTTGGGTGACCATTGACATGCATATTATATTTAGAGAAGAAAAAAGCAGGAAAGCGCAACCCGGGCTCCGAAGCAGCACAGCTGAGAATACAACTGGGAATGTGCTAGATGGGTAGGTAAGTACTTTAGTTAATACAAACTTTGCTGATAACATAGTATGAAATGAGCTAAGGACGTTACGTACGGCTCGTAATTTTTTGTAGCACTGTCGTTTCGATTTAACAAACGTAAAAATTCTATTGCAAATTATTGCTTTCAGATTAGAAACATTGGCTATTAACTGTACCAATAAGATTCATTGCAAACACTTAAAGTGACCCTTTACCCTAGACCAACCTAGACATCATATAAACGTATTTTAGCTTTTATTTTGAAATGACATGTAAAATTTGGGCAAAATTTTGTGATTTCGAAGAAATTGCATATATCTAGGCATATACTTCACTGGTTTTCATAGTCAAAATATGGACTTGAATTAGAATAGAATGTATCACATCTTTAAAAAAATCTGAATGGAAATCTTCTACACCCTTACATTTTCTTTCAAGTTCATATTTTGACAGTCGAACACCAGTATAACATGCAATTTCTTTTAAATTACAAAATTTTGCCTAAATCAGACATGGTATTTCAAATTAAAGCCTACGCTAGGGTAAGGGGACTTTCTTAAAGGTAAAAAAATGTTGCACATATTAACTACAGAATACCCCATCTGTTAGCAGTAAGTCTTTGCTACATTCAGAGTATAATTTATCTCAGATAGCCGCGTCTGGCCACATAAATCACGTCGCGTTTTTCACGCGCGAATGCGATATGGCTACGAGACGGCGACGGGTACTTACGTACCATTTTTTACTGTTACTTCAGTACAAAGTTTCATTTTTAGTAAACAACTCACTAATCACATAAATGTTTATATTCTCTTGGTTGTGACTCAAAAACCTCGCTCGTTTAAGCTGTTTTCGTAATGATTATACCCTTTCTAGTCTCTGTCGTGGCGGTAATAATAAATAATAGTATACCTATTAGTGGCGTGGTTTGCTACAAAGGACGCACCTCCAACGTCGCTAATTGGCCACATTTCAAATTAACATGATATTTTTATTTTATAAAATAAAACTATAACCAAAAATAGAATTTATTTTTGCTTTGCTGTGAAAATATTTTTTTCTTTTCATTCTGACAGGAAGTAAGTGCAATGTACCGTCATCCTTACATTGTAATCGGCTTTTATACTTATTTTTGCTATACGCTAAATGAAAAATAGTTATCACTTTGAAAATCACTCTGTATAATAAGTATAATTTCAAAATTACAATTTATTTTATATTTCTATATTTTTTTTATGTTAAGGATGGCAAACAAACAAGCGGTCACCTGATGGTAAGGTAATATAAACGTAGTAAAGGATATTTCAAATAGAAAACCTACTCCAGATACCTGTACGTTATTTCAGGGTTGGTGAAGTCTTTATCTTTGATAAAACGCAGACCCGCACTTGAGAACAAAACTCTAATGGTACAAGTTCATTGAAGTTAATTTGAAGAGAACTTTATTCGACTTCTAAACAGAGTTTAAACAAGCCGTGTCATAGGCAGGCTTTCAAGAGGCTGTTAAGTACCTTTGTGCTTTGGTGTTTATTTTCTTAAGCGAAAATTAGCTGACAGGAAGTTGTTTTCTCAGGAATTTTTGTTCATCAAATAGGTAAGTAAATAATGTGGATTACGGGAAATTTGAATGCGCACAAAAATAAATTAATAACTTGTCAAAATAAACAAGGCGTGCGGTTGAGAGATCGCAGTCCTAAGGCCCTTACGTCTTGTCTTTTTATACTTACTCGAAGATGACATGACATTTTATATCTAAAATACACGACATTTCGTGAATTTGCCCGTCGACCTACTGAATCATGAAAATCATAAGGGTTTCATACCAATTTGGAAAAACAGGATTTGAAATAAGTAGGTATAAAACCCACCACAAAACATAAATGTGAAAATAGGAGCCAAGTTCAATATTATGATGTTGTGGTTTTCGACATCAACAATTTATTATTTATGAGAACATATAACATACTTCAGTTAAGAGGAAATCGATGGGACGTATTTCCATACAAACGTAGTCCCTAATTTTTTGCCGGGTAGTACTGGTAGAGCAATGATTTTCTTCCAAAAAATCTATGGATATAATGGCATATTCCTATGTCTTTTTTTTTCATAATTTAATTAGGTACCTAGTAAAAGAGATACGAACCTTCATATGAAAAATAAATTAAATCGGTTATATAAGTTTTGGAGGAGAAATCAGGGTCACTTGTCATTGATATACATACACACAAATATCCATTGTCAACATGATTTTAGACTTATTAATGCAGAAGAACTGATATTAAGAGAGCTATTTTACTCCACATAACTACCTATCACGGTTGTTTTCATACAAATCTCATACAAAATGTTTGTTTTGACGTTTAGAAAGAAGTGTCTGATTTGACTAATTTCTTAACTTTTCATTGCAAGCTTTTATTTAACTTGCAATATATTTTTATTCAGGTTAAATCACGCATGTTAAATTCGGCCCACATCCAGGTTTCCGATCGAAATGAAATTTTGTATGCAAATTTTAATTACATGATGCAATGAACAATGCAATATTGTATATAGGTAACAAAGAACTAATCTGATTATGTAGTCGTAAGTTGTCCTGTCCGTAGGAACTCTCCAATTAAACGACACAACCAGATCGAGTTTGGGTTTAACTAATTTGCCTTGCAATAAAAGTACACAGTACATTTTTATCTACACTAATATTATAAAGAGGAAAGATTTGTACCTATTTTTGTATGTTTGTAATGAATAGGCTCAAAAAGTACTGGGCCGATTTAAAAAATTCTTTCACCATTTGAAAGCTACACTATCCCCGAGTGACATAGGCTATGTGTGTACCACGGGCGAAGCCGGGGTGGACTGCTAGTAATTTATAATTTCAAAAATTATTACACATGTCTTAGGTATAATATAAATGTCATATTTTTTTCTTCTAAATACTTGATGGACTTTATTTATTTGTTTTAGGGTTCCGTAGTCCACAAGGAATCCTTATAGTTTCGTCATGCCCGTCCGTCCGTCGGTCTGTCTGTCCATCCGGGATCAAACTCCGCCGCTACTGCACCGATTGTCACGAAAATTGGTGGAGAGATAGATGATATTGAAGTTCCAAAAATTGGTTTTTAAAATAATGAAAAAAGGTTTTTTTCAGCCTCCCTCCCATACAACGAAAAGTGAATTTAAAAAATTAAATTGGACTTACCCCAACGTGTGGGGTATCTTTAAAAAGGTCTTTTAAAATGCAACAAAAACTGCTTTAAAACTATGTAGATCAAACCCCCCAGTCTTGAGATAATCTAATACAAAGATAAAATTTGAGGTGTCCCCCACCGTAACTTTTGAAATATTTCTAAAATAATTCTGGAAAAAATATGGTACATACCTATGTACTTTCAATTAAAACTATAGCGGTCTCGGTTTCATAGACAGTTATTTTTTAATACGTCATAAATCTTAAACCACAATTTAGCTTTAGAACATTTATATTATGTTACTTGCTGCTACGTGAGTCCGACTCGCACTTGGCCGCTTTTATTATTTTATTTATTACTCTTTATTGTTCCAATGTAAAGAAAAACATACTTTTAACAAATTGTGGACTTAATGCTAAGAGCATTTTCTCCCAGTCCAACACAAGGATAAAAAAATTCTACTACTAAACGAATCCATCACTATAGGCACAGAGTTAGAACCAGTACTCAAGTACTATAGGTAGTTCTGATTACTATTTTCCTATCTTTAGGCAGTTTAGGCTAATCATTTTTCTAAACGTATCATTTGAGTCATGCGGCTCTTGTCTCTGTCTACTCTAAAATAAATGAATACGTAAGTTCTTTTCATGATATTTAAATAAACGGGCAATTGCGAGTCGGACTCGTACATGAAGGGTTCCTTACCACCGTATAATGTTTTAAAACGCTGAAGAAACACGTTTCTTGTAATGACGACCCCTTTAATTATTAACTTTATCTTATTTTTAGTATTTGTTGTTATAGTGATCATAGTAATACATAATCGGTGAAAATTTCAGGTGTCTAGCTATTACGGTTCAAGAGATAGAGCCCTGTGACAGACGGACAGACAGACAGACGGTCAGACAGATGGACAAACGGACAGACGGACAGACAGCGGAGTCTCAGTAATAGGGTCCCGTTTGCACCCTTTGGGTACGGAACCCTAAAAAGGAAAAACAAAATGCCATGAAACCAAAATCATTACGCTTTACAACGGAGGTAATACAAATTTATTATTATAAAGGCGCATAATTCGTAATTAATTATTTGAAAGTGAGTGTATTTGGCAAAGTGTGATGGCAGGGCTGAGTTATGATCAGAGTTTGGGTTTAATAACAGTCTTGGGACCGGTCGTTTTTGTGTATGATATTAAACCGTGTGTACTGTAATAAAACGTTAGGCCTGTAATATACGAACCGCATTTCAACTACATTTCGACTGGCAACTCGCAGTTTAGATGCAGTGTGATTCCATTAGGTACGACCTCTGTGGCAAAATGGTTAACACGCTAGTCCACCACCTCAGAGGTTCTGGGTTCGATCCCCAGCAGGTCAACTTGGAAAATATCTCTTAAAATTTTCCTGAGGATTTGGTGTTGATATAAATTTAAAGCATTGTCATAAAATATAGAATATAGTATCCCATAACACAAGTTTTAACTTATTTTGGACTAGCTCAATCTGTGTGATTTGTGCCTATATATTAAAAAAAATATATACTTAAGACGATACACGGAGTCCAGTGCTGCCCCGTTTTAAAAGATATCTCCGTTTCCTTACAAATAATTTATTTCAAATGGGGGCAGCACTGGACTCCGTGTATGGTCTTAAAAACTTCTATCCCTATTTTTGTATGTGGTTTTCGCTATAATGTAGTGCATATTACCTATAAGATGTGTTAAAAATACCCTTGCAGTGTTGGGGTGCACAGTTGTAGTAGTACCTAGTTTAAACTATTTTAAAACTGAAATTAATTTAGAATGTTCGATTCACAAACTTCAGAGATAAGGAATGGGATGGGAGTATTTTTGCTGACTTTTTACGACATATCGACTAAGGTTAAATCTTGGATGGACGGACCGGCATTCTTTTTAGGGTTCCGTACCCAAAGGGTGCTAACAGGACCCTATATACTGAGACTCCGCTATCTGTCCGTCTGTCACAGGGCTCTAACTCTTGAACCGTAATTGCTAAAAACTAGAAATTTCACCGATTATGTACTACTAGGCCGCTATAGGTAACAAGAAATACTAAAACTAAGATAAAGTTCAAAATTAAAGGGACACATACAAGAAACGTGTTTTAATCACTGTTTTTAATTCCATCTTTATAATAGCTTTAAATCTAGATACTTGAAATTTTCACCGATCAGGTATGTATTACTGTAGCCGCTATAAAAGCGAATACTAAAAATAAAATAAAGTAAAAAATTTGAAGGGTGTCGTCATACAAGAAACGAGTTTTTTCAGCGTTTTTAGCTCGATCTTTATATCGGCATTAACGAGATAGTTGAAAATTTCACAGATATATATTGCTATAGGTAATTGAACGGAGGTACGTAACCCTTAATGTACGAGTCTGACTAGCACTTGACTGTTTTTTAGGGTTCCGTACCTCAAAAGGAAAAAACGGAACCCTTATAGGATCACTTTGTTGTCCGTCTGTCCGTCCGTCCGTCCGTCTGTCAAGACCCTTTTTCTCAGGAACGCGTGGAGGTATGAAGCTGAAATTTATATCAATTACTCAGGTCTACTGTCCCTTGAAGCTGTGAAAAAATCAAACTTCTAAGCCAACGCAATCAAAAGATACAGCCGTTTATGCCGCAAATTTTCGACACTTGCAAGGGAATCAAAACCTACAGGGTGCTTCCCGTGAACTCAGAATCTTGAAATTTGGTACGAAGCAACGTCTTATAGCATAGATAAAGGAAAAATTACGAAAACCATAAATTTTTAGTTACATCACATAATATATTTTTTTTTAATAATTTTAAACTTACTACCCATTTCCTCATAAACGCGTAGAGGTATTAAATTGAAATTCATACCAAATACTAAACCTTGCAGGTTTGTACGGAACCCTCGGTGCGCGAGTCCGACTCGCACTTGGCCGGTTTTTTATTGATTATGAGTCACGCACGAATCGTTACAATTAATTACTACGAATTATTATATATCTATCAATAGCATTCACGAACAATGTTCGCAGAATCTAACATTTTCCTGTAATCGGCGATAACATACTTAATACCCTTACGACGTCATTCCGTATCATGTTGTATTATTCTCTACACATCAGGACATGACAAAGGTTCTCGAATATCGTAAGGTAGAATCTACGCATTGAGACGGAATTTCGAGAATTTGGATTCAATTTCAGATGCTCTGATGCGACGTTAGTATTAAATGACGGAAGTTTCGGTCTTATATTATTTAAGCGATTCTCATATTGCCCCGCACTACGCAGCGTAGCGCGTGAATGCGTGTTCTAACGTTGCTTGTAAGGCGATTCTCACATTGCCCCGCACCACGCAGCAACACGCAGCGTAGCGCGTGAATGCGTGTTCTAACGTTGCTTGTAAGGCGATTCTCACATTGCCCCGCACCACGCAGCCACACGCAGCGTAGCGCGTGAATGCGTGTTCTAACGTTGCTTGTAAGGCGATTCTCACATTGCCCCGCACCACGCAGCCACACGCAGCGTAGCGCGTGAATGCGTGTTCTAACGTTGCTTGGTATCTCCGTTTGTATAGAAAACAGGCACAGTCCAACACACAGAAAATGCATCCAGAAAACGCAACATGCAGCGTGATACGTGGCAGTGTGATAATCGCTTTAAACTATTTAAATATATTTAAATTATGCGGGGTAACATGACAATCACTTCGAAAAACACAATTCGTTTCTGAATAAATATTTGATTTTTTGTACTGTTCTTTTACTGTTATTCATTCATACATCCTATTTATTGAACCGTTTTAGCTGTTAAATGGTGTTAGTCTATCTGTTTGTACAAAATAAACTCAGAAAGTACTCAGAGGATTTTGATGTGGTGTTGACATGTGAATAATTTTTTTGGAAATTATATATAACAAAATTCTTTGTTATACCTATAAAGAAAAGTGCAAGTGCGCACATAGAAACTAAAGTCGAGCTCTATATATACTTCATCTTCATTATTGAAATTAAAATTATAAACACTACCTTTGCTCGCTAAATGAAGGTTTTCCTTGATGGAATTTATTCCTGAAAATACTTCAAACAATTTTTACCCGAGTTTGGCTATGAATCGAGAATGAAACATGGCCGGAAAACTTCAAGGTTTTTCCTATTGCATTTGAAACTCACCTACATGGAACCTACCAGTCTTATCGTACCATAGTGAAGAATATGACCGGAGAGTCACCGTTGCCAATTACTGGTCAAGTTTATTATTGTCTCAGTTTCAAATTGGTCAAAAATGCTCCGTCTGTCTGTTCTCGCCTACTGGTCGCATTTTTCAACCGATTTTGACAGAAATTGGCACACAAGTTCCTTGATTTATCAAATACTAGCTTTTACCAGCGGCTTCGCTCGCGTATCCCAGTTCCTACGGGAACAGAACATTTGTTTGGGATGAAAGGTAACCCTATGTCCTTCTCAGGACTCCTAAGCAAATAAAACGTGAAGAAGTGGCAAACAAACAAATAAACAAATATGCAAACTCACTTTCGCGTTTGTAATATTAGTTGGGATTTTAGACAATCGCGTTTTTTATTGGGGGAGAAATAGGGGGGGCAAAGGGGGGAACTTTGCTCTTATTTATTGACGGATTTCAATCATATTTGAGAGGTACAGTCCGGACTTCATTCTACACAAGATGCTGCAAAAAAATTTCAAAAGGGGGTTACTTTACACTCGTAATATGGATGGATTTCACTGAAATGGCTCTGGTAAGCCAGGGGAAATCGGAAAGTGACGGTTATTGCATGCTTATAAGAAACCGCCAGGTCTACAGATACAGGGTGACTTTTTATTAACTGGCAACATTTTTGGAGCAACTTCAGTCCATCATACTGAACTACTTTCTATAAAAAAGTTATTAAAAATCGATAAAAATTTTTCGACCTCCCATACAAATCAGCGCTCAGCCAAACGGAGCCGAAAATTTTTTATCGACTTGAAAAGTTGAAGAAGACCACTCTTATCTTGTGGATCTTTTATTATGATCCGGGATAGTCGATTAGCAGTTAAGTTCCTATCGGCTGTAAATACCCTAGGAAAGCAAAATATGGATCTGCAGTGCGGCACTCAGACTCAGTAAGTAGTAACTCGAGACGCAGACTGATGGATCTAATGCAAATAAAGTGAAAACACAATCTAGGTAGGTGATGTTATACTGCATGAAAAAATTATGTGATAATTTTTGTAAGATAATAAAGAGTTTGTGCACAACAGTTTGACTGCCTCCGTGGTCCAGTGGTCAAGGCGTTCGCCTTGTGATCTGGAGGTCCTGGGCTCAAATCTCACTAGAAGCGTACTTCGTGGAAAGTTGTTTCCAGTCTGGTTAGGATATTGCAGGCTTGAATCACTTGAGGGAAGAGGGAAAGAAACAAAAGATGGGTTTATTCAGATTATCTCTATAAGAAGGTACCTTTTCTTTGGATCGCAAAATGTTTGCCGAGGCCGTGTAATTTCAACCCGAAAAAAATGTGAGATTCCCTTGGGTTTGTCCAATAACGAACAATCCACCTGAGCAACGCTGTAGATAACAGCTAGTTACATATAACATTTTGTTATTATTTTACTGATCTGCGAAATGTGAAACTCTTTACAACTGACTCAGCATTTTTCGATCAAAGAATTACGAAAATCGATAGCAATAAGCAAGACGTTCGGAAGAAAATTATTAATAACAAGGAGGAAATTGTGACGGTGACACTTTTATTGACAAGAAAAAATGTACGTCAAGCAGAATTTCTTCTTGATTCCTACTTATATAAATGCGAAGTTACAATGGTTTTTAGGATTCCGTACCCTAAGGGTTTCAACGGGACCCAATTACGGAGACTCCGCTATCTGTCCATCTGTCCGTCTGTCCGTCTGTGCTCAGGGCTTTATCTCTTAAACCGTAATAGCGAGACACTTGAATTTTTTACCGATTATGTATTACTGTAAAAAAAAATAAAGGGATCGTCATTCAAGAAACATGGTTTTTTCAGCGTTTTTCACTCGATCTTTATAATGGCATTAACTAGATACTTGAAATTTTCACCGATTTTGTTTTAGGTACTACTATGGCCGCTATAACAACAAATAGGTACTAAAAATAAGAAAGTTAAAAATTAAAAGGGGGATGGGTCATACAAGAAACGTGTTTTTTTCGTAGCGTTTTAAAACATTGTACTGAGGTACTGAACCCTTCATGTACGAGCCCGACTCGCATTTGACTGGTTGTATTCACAGTTTGTCTATCTAGATTGCAGATGTTTGTTACCTACTCAACCACACCTAAATATACCGTATGATTACGGCAAAGTACGATATTTTTTCAGGACACCTTTCTTTAGAGGGGTAAAGGTCCCACCTGTCCCAGCTTGTTAGGTGAGCCCTACATATTATTTGTAGAGTAGGCAGGAATAAATGTAACCCTCAGGAAGTAGCAAAAGACTTGATACGATACGACACTGAGTTATATATTTTAATTCACCTGTTACAGCAGTTTTTTTATATCTTTTCGGTGGAGTTAAGTGGAGCTCTGCCAACTTTTTAAATTATAAATGACAAAATATAACTTTTATTATAAATGGGATCTAATAAAATATACAGAAACTATTTTAAGGCTGAATTCAGTCCAGACATATATAATTTTTGACTTTCCATACAAGTTGACTGATCAATTGATCTGAATTTCTATGGTAAGCCAAAAAATATTTTTCATATTTCGATATAAGTATGTTCCTTGGGGAAAATTATTCAGTATCATGGACTGAATCTACCCTTAAAATAATTTCAGTAAATTTTTTTAGACGTTATACAGGATCTAACAAAATATACTGAAACTATTTTAAGGCTGATTTCAGTCCATGATACTGAACAACTTTCCCTGAGGAACATATATCGAAATATGAAAAATAATTTTTTTCCTCCCATACAAGTCGACCGATCAACTAATCCGAGTTTCTATGGAAAGCAAAAAACTATTTTTCAAATTTCAATATGTGTTTCTTGGGAAAAGTTGCTCAATATCATGAACTGAATCTAACCTTAAAATAGTTTCATTATACGTTGTTAGAAGTTATATAATTAAATAATAGCTCTCCTGTTTGTGAGATCAAGCGGAAGGATGGAGTACGTCACCGTCAGATGATAAAGAGGGGAATATGTCATAAATTTTAAAATTAAATTTGGAATTAAATGAAGTTTCGAAAAGTGGGCAGGATAAATAAAGGAGTTACAGCAATATCGTTTTATTTCCGAATTACCATATCACAGTGAGTGCTCGGGTAAAAGCGGATACAGAGCATTGCGGGTCATTCCGCTGAGCAAGGTAAAACTCAGGGAAAAGTTTCAAATATGCAAAATATAATATATTGTTCACTTAAAATAATATTAGATAAATACTAGAAACGTGCCATTGCTTTTGTTTAATTTAAAACAGTAGCGGTTAGTCTGTAGCGATCGAGTTTCCTACCTTCAATGTACCTACACAAACAAAATTACCTAAACAAATTATTGTTTTCCTAAATTGCAAACGGTCTACCACAGAATACATTGCCACTGCGGTGTGGATGGCACTGCGTATGGGGTCACATGTGACCCCATACGAGCAGTTATGTAATATTCTTTGTGCGGGTGATTAAGGGTTAATACATAGGTTATTTATAATAATAAATAATTTTATAATAATACTGCCGAAATCTGACTTGTCATTTCAAAATAAAAGCTAGACTACGTTTGTTTGGAAAAGTCTAGGGAAAGGGGACTCTTAAGGAAAACGTATAAGATATGTATATGTATATAGTCGACCTCCGTGGCGTAATGGTTAACACGCTAGACCGCTAATCTGGAGGTTCTGGGTTCGATCCCCAGCCAGGTCAAGTTGGAAAATGGCCTTTTTCAAATTGTCCTGGGTCTTGGATGATTATCTATATAAGTATTTATCATAAAATATAGTATCGTTGAGTTAGTATCTCATAACACAAGTTTAAAAAATATAACTTTTATTATATATGGGATCTAATAAAATATACAGAAACTATTTTAAGGCTGAATTCAGTCCAGACATATATAATTTTTGACTTTCCATACAAGTTGACTGATCAATTGATCTGAATTTCTACTTTGGAAATTGGATTATTAACAATAGGACTTTGACTCGCACTTGACCGGTTTTATTTTATTTTTACGATTAAGGTAGATAAATATACTAAACCTTACGTTTATAGCGGTAAGTAGATCCAAAAATAACAAAAAACATTAACGCGGCAGAAAGCTATAATCCACCGCTAATACCGCCATAACTCACCCCAGTTAACCTTAGCTGTTTGGAATTTAGCCACAGATTAACACAAAAATGCTTTTAAGATCTTTTTAGATGTTAATTTATACTCTTGTTTCACAAACTCCTGCTTATTATCCCGAGTACAGACAGATCTAACCTTCGAGTCAAGCAACGGTGAGAAAAGTCCTGTAACCATACTGTCGGCGAAAAGTCCAAAGGTGAAAGGTTCTGACGGAATCTCTCAGAAACGAAACGTCCTAATCGAAAGACACGTCCGAAATCACCAACAGGTGATCAGTCGAAAGAAGAGACGACTGTCGGAGAAAGCTTGCAGATTCATGGTCAACACATCCACACCGCAGTGGCAATATATTCTGTGGTAGACCGTTTGCAATTTAGGAAAACAATCATTTGTTTAGGTAATTTTGTTTGTGTAGGTACATTGAAGGTAGGTAACTCGATCGCTACAGACTAACCGCTACTGTTTTAAATTAAACAAAAGCAATGGCACGTTTCTAGTATTTATCTAATATCATTTTAAGTGAACAATATATTTTATTTTGCATATTTGGAACTTTTCCCTGAGTTTTACCTTGCTCAGGGGAATGACCCGCAATGCTCTGTATCCGCTTTTACCCGAGCACTCACTGTGATATGGTAATTCGGAAATAAAACGATATTGCTGTAACTCTCCGTTGGGAATAATCGGAACTTTTAGTAGTGTCAGGATTTTTCTAGAACGTCATTATGGGATTTTTTTTCTTGAATACTTGTTTAAGTATATACATTTAATTGAATTTGTTGTATTTTATATTATTATTTACAATTCTACTGCATATTATTTTCATCCTGCATGTTATTATCCACATCATTTATCCTTCACATCCTGCCCACTTTTCGAAACTTCATTTCATTCCAAATTTAATTTTAAAATTTATGACATATTCCCCTATTTATCATCTGACGGTGACGTACTCCATCCTTTCTCTTGATCTCACAAACAGGAGAGCTATTATTTAATTATATAACGTCTAACAACGTATAATGAAACTATTTTAGGTTAGATTCAGTTCATGATATTGAGCAACTTTTCCTAAGAAACACATATTGAAATATGAAAAATAGTTTTTTGCTTTCCATAGAAACTCGGATCAGTTGATCGGTCGACTTGTATGGGAGGCCAAAAATTATTTTTCATATTTCGATATATGTTCCTTAGGGAAAGTTGTTCAGTATCATGGACTGAAATCAGCCTTAAAATAGTTTCAGTATATTTTGTTAGATCCTGTATAACGTCTAAAAAAATTTACTGAAATTATTTTAAGGGTAGATTCAGTCCATGATACTGAATAATTTTCCCCAAGGAACATACTTATATCGAAATATGAAAAATATTTTTTGGCTTACCATAGAAATTCAGATCAATTGATCAGTCAACTTGTATGGAAAGTCAAAAATTATATATGTCTGGCTGGACTGAATTCCGCCTTAAAATAGTTTCTGTATATTTTATTAGATCCCATATATAATAAAAGTTATATTTTATAACCTATGTATTAACCCTTAATCACCCGCACAAAGAATATTACATAACTGCTCGTATGGGGTCACATGTGACCCCATACGAGCAGTTATGTGTAAATAACTATTATATGCCTAGATTAATGCAATTTCTTTGAAATTACAAAATTTTGCTGAAATAAAACGTCGACTACGTTCGTATGGGAAAGTCTAGGGTAAGGGGATTCTTAAATTGTATCAATATAATATTTTCTGTTATTTTAATACGAATAAATATCTTTTAACCCTTATCCGACGAAATACGCACGCCGTAACGTGAAAATTATGCTAAAACCACAAAAAGTAATTTTATAAGGGAATCGTGTGTGACCGCGGAGGCGTAATTCCAGAGGGATTGTGTCACCAAAAATATGCACAGAAAATACAAGTTTTATTATCCGACTACAGTAAAGCCAAAAGGTGGGTTATGTGTTTCGACGCTATGTATGTATGTATGTTCATCTGTTCCTCATTATCATCCAAGCGTATTCCCGGTTGCATCGTCAGCGGTTACGCTTCAGAGCCCGGGGTCCGCTACCTTACCTAGGTGATTTGACGAGGTTACTGGTTTTTACACAGAGCGACTGCCATCTGACCTCCGCAACCCAAAATCCCAATGGGATTTGAACCCACGACCTCCGGATCACAAGGCAAACGCCTTGACCACTGGACCGCGGAGGCAGTCACTGTTGTTCATCTGTTCCTCATATCTTCTATCAAATCCATGGTACCTTAACAAATGAGATATCATTCGAAGCCTCTTGGCTGTCCGCTGTTATTAGATTTTATCACGACACAGAACATTCAATATGGCGCCCTTTATTAAGCCATAATGTTATGAACTAAAAAATAAATCGAATCAATCATACCGTGTAAGGTACCAAATGAAAGGGATCAATTAGTTCATTTAAAAAATGTACTTCCATTCACTGAATAAACGTACTTTTATTTATTTATTTATTTACTCTTTATTGCACACAATTTAACAAATTAGATACAAATAATAGAGATAAATAGCATACAAAAGGCGCCCTTATCGCACAGCAATCTCTTCCAGGAAACCTAAGGGTAGTATGGATACTTTTCAGCAAGAATCTTCCCGTAGTCGGGATTTAGTTATTAAAACTATGTCTTGTTTAAAATATAACTATTTTGAACTAGTAGAATAATCTGGCGCTTGTATGTTCTGGATGTATGTTCAACGATAACATTTATTTGATTAAAACTTCGAGAAATAAATTTAAGAGACCAATAAAAAATTAAGGTGACTAAAACTATTGAATTGAATTAAGTAGATAGCTGCAAAGTCCAAATACTCGATTTTCGCGTTCGCCGCTCGGTATATTTACCAACCTGATTTGAGATGGTAACTTTTCTGCATTTCTTTCTTTTTAATTCAATAAGCACGACACCTTGGTGGGCAATTTTTGATCGCAAATAGGAGCCTAGTTTTAACTAGTTTTGTCCTTCTGTATTCATGTATGTTTCAAATATATTAATGGGATATTATTAATTGCACATCAGATAAATAATCATACCATCAATTTAATCTCACCATTTATACACTTTTTTACATCAAACAAATTACCAATCTCATAAATACTGACTGCACATCAAATTTACTAGTTTGCAAATCTACACGACGACGTGCGACCAACACACGAGTGCTAGGATAGTTCTATCCATTTTACTACGCTACAAATATAAATTGCAGTTTGTTTAGTAATATTTTCAGTTGAGTATTTTGCTGTGCAACCAGTAATTTTGATTTGCGTTTAAATACTACTATTCTCAAGGTGAGTTAACATCGTGCGGCGGCCGGTTATAAACTTTTTGCACAAATACATTCCCAAAGAAAGTTGACGTCAGACAGGTGGCCGGTCGTTACAATATTGCCAAATCATTTAAACTATTCCGGCTATTTCTTTTCCATTTTGTAAGGTTTTTGGCATCCTTGGGTGACAATGACCATTGACATGCATGTTATATTTGGAAAAGAAAAAGCGGGAAAGCACACCCCGGGCTCCGGAACAGCACAGCCGAGGATGCAACCGGGAACGCGCTTAAACGAAGAAGAAAGAAAATTCTTGGAAAATCTTGGAAATACGTAGTAGTGGATTATCCCCTAGGCACGTGGAAACGCGTGACGCCTAAATTAAGCATTCCTTTTACAACCGCGCATCTACGCATCATATCAACTATTGGTATATTGAGGTAAATTGGAAACTTTTTGGGGTGTGAACCTGATTTTGATTTGATTTAGTTTGCTACAGAGAGGCGCCACATACATTAGGCTCTTTCAACTTTTACTTTTCCACCACTGGATCTATGTATGTTTGTATATCTTTAACCAGAATCTAATTAAGTTTGGTTGAAGAGCATATGAGACAAATGAAATTTTAAACATCAGCCAAGTAGTTGTCGAATTAAGTATAGCTTGTATAAGGCATCACGTTCACATTTTCACATACTACTTAACTTAGTACTTACAATTTACTTACCTACTTATTCTATCTGCCATCACAGCTAGTCATGCGAAGGACATTAGTAGTGTTGCTAGGAAAAAATCAGACCCTGCCCTGAAGCTATATAATACATACTTAAATGATGTCCTTATCAATTTATTTTGCTACACGGTTGGCAACTTGGAGGTATATAACTTTTTTTTGCAGCCATTTTGTTCTGGCATTAAATATGCGTAGATACGGCAAATTTGTTATGGAGCGGTTTTTGATTGTATTAATTATAAAAATATATACTCCGCCCAATCATGTATTGCGGAAACTAAAAAAATTGAGCATTTGGGATGTGTCTACTCGTATGTTAACAGGTCTTTGAACCTTCAACATTAAAAACAAAATATTCGAGTCATAGTCACTGAAGCAACGCAGAAAATGTGTGAAAATGTAATGAACAACGCAATGAAAATGTTTTAATCTGCCATGCAAGAGATACATTTGTCTGAAATTATTGTCCATAATTAATTGCCAGCCCTAAATACTATACTTATTTAAAAAAATACATTTTTTTTTATTTCATATAATATTAAAAATAATAAATAAAATTTCGAAAATAAAGTGTTAACCTACTTACCTCTTATTTGCCCACCCTGAATAATTAATATTGGCATTCAATATTCATTTTATTCAATCAATCCAATCATCATATTAGCCACAGGAAGTCCATTGCATAGGCCTCCCCTAAGGATTTCCAAATCGACCCATCGGAAGCGGCTTGCATCAACGTCCTTTCTGCGACCTTGCCCAATCAATCGAATATTTATTCAGTACCTAATGGTAAAAGTCTTTTCCAGGTACTTTAATACGTTAACAAGTTTGGTACTTACCTATACGAAAGAATTACTAGCGTTTCGGAACGACCACTGCCCAATAAGGAACTAAACAGTATATTGGTCGCCTACTCACCAAAACGGCTTTTTCATGTCTGTCAGTTTATAAATATAATGTTATGAATCATATAATGATTGTGATATATATATATATTTTTATATATATATATATATACACCAATGAAAGCGGGAAGAGAAGCTGCTGGTACATTCTAAGCATCGAAATATAATTCTCTAGAAACCTAACGCTTCTACATTCACCGCTTCGATTCTGATTCCATTTACGCATACAAACGAACAGTAATTACAACGAAACACTCGAACGCACATGGAATGATTTTTTTTATACTTTTATCACTTCACTTTGATTACTTAGATTCTAGAGAATTATTGTTTGTAGATTCAAATTTTTTTTTTCTTCCAGACCAGCATGGAAGAAAGCTCGTATACCGATGGGAATATCCAGGGTGACATTTTACCCACCGACAAAATTTTTGAAAAATTTTGATATAATAATACTGAACTACTTTCTATAAAAAAAGTTATTAAACGGATTTTATAATGGAGGATGAATTTTTTTTGTCGATTGATAAAAATTTTCATCCTCCATTATAAAATCCGATTGGCTGAGCGCTGATTTGTATGGGAGGACGAAAAATTTTTATCGATTTTAATAACTTTTTTTATAGAAAGTAGTTCAATACCATGGACTGAACTTGATCCAAAAATTTTGCCGGTGCATAAAAAGTCTGCCTATATACCTCTTTTAAACTTGACTAAGAAAAGGTAAGGTAAGGTTCTTCGAAACTTAAAAAAAAAAACAATTCTTTACCGGCCTTAGTTCTCTGCAGGATATAAATGCTGTGCAGGTCTCCCAATGGATGGAGGATTCGCCCATAATCACCACGCCGGGTTTAGGGGATTTAGATAAATTTTACATTTGACTCCCTCCGTGGTCCAGTGATCAAGGCGTTTGCCTCGTGAACCGAAGGTCATGGGTTCAAATCCCACTGGGAATCATATTTTGTGAAAAGTTGTTTACGGTCGGGTTAGGATATTGCAGGCTTTGGTCAGCTGATTATCCGAAAAGAGAGATGATTCCGTGTTTGCAAAGGCACGTAAAGGTGTGAGTCCCGAATGCCATCTTGCGTCTGTTAAACCTATCCTAGGATTGGTTCTAGTCTACCCTTTGGGTTGCGGAGGTCAGACGGCGGTCGCTCTGTGTAAAAACCAGTAACCTCGTCAAATCACCTAGGTTAGGTAGCGGAACCCGGACTCTGAAGCGTTACCGCTGAGGATTCTTACTTCCTTAATATAAGTAGGTAGGAAGTATGAATGGTAAGTAGGAAGTATGAATGGTAAGTCCGAAGTATGAATGGATGGCGTTTGACGTAACAAATAATATTTCTTTTCAATTAAATTGTGTCCATCGCAATTTCTTCCTTGTTATAAATAGTTTCGCTTTTCTATACTTAGGTTTATATTCATATTTCTTTGATCGAAGAATGCCTGTTTATTCGGCTGCGAGAAGTTTCAGATTCGTTTTACATCTCACTGAACAACGCGTAAACAAAATATAATTGAATGTAAGTATTTATGCAAAAACGAATCATTGCACAAAGACTTCGTTTTGAACTGAGGTTTTGAAGAAGTTATTACTAATACTACTCGCAGTAAGTGTTTGCGTAGAAATAACGGGCCAATTAGGGGTGAAGTAGGGTAACGTGACAGGGTCAGAAAAGTATTATTCTAATTAGTCCGTCTTGTAGAATATCCAAAAATAATAGCCTCATATTTTTCAGTTTGTCATAAAAGTAAAAATTCACAATGATACAGAGTATCTAAGTTCCAGAGTGGGGGCTTGTGACACCACCGCTAGGCAAAAATTGTACCTACCTAGCCGTGACGTCATGCGAAATTTAAATGCGCTGTATCTTTGTAAATTTTTGTTTCTCACAGAAAAGAAAAAACACGTGTACAATATTTTTTTTTAATCTTACCGATGGGCCAAAAATATTCTTCTAGTCGTCATGCCTATTTACTATTAGTAGGTGTGTAGACATATAAATTTTTGTGCGACCATGTGCATGGAATCTTTTAAAAAAAAACGTTGTAAGTGCATTGTTTATATATAATATATATTTTTTAACTTTATAATTAATTACGCTATGTATTGTACTATATCTATACTATATATAATATAATAAAAGTCCCTAAACCTTTATTAAAGTCCCTATATTTCCAACAAATTAAAAAAAAATTAAAACGACAAAATAAAAATGAATTTATATGCTTTTAAAATCAAATTCTAATAAAAATTGTCTTCCGTATAAATCATTTTTAGGGTTCCGTAGTCCGACAAGGAACCCTTATAAGATCGTTCAGTCCGTCCGTCCGTCCTAGTCTGTCACAGCAGAATATCTTCTACGTTTATAGACTGATTTGCATGTAACTTGGTTCGAGGATACTTCACATATAGATCTCATTTTAAAAAATACAAAAAATTAAAATTACTCCTTTTTAAGGGTACCTCCCCATACTTGTAAAGGGGGGGGTAAATTATTTTTTTGAGTGCACCCCATTGTGTGGGGTATCGTTGAAAAGGACTATGAAAAAAGGGTAGAGTTTTCATACAACACTTTTTTATCAGCTTTACCATTTGCGAGATATAGCTCGCCAAAGTCGTTTACACGGTGTCCCCCCCCCCTGTAATTTCTAAAGTCTTGGACCTATTAACTTTAAATCACTCACGTAAAGAAACAGGTGCGGAAACTCTTATTTAAAATTGTTTCGGGTATCCTGTAATGAATACTTTTGAAATTATAAACAAAATAAAAATATATACTTTTTACCAAAAGAACAGTATAAACTTAAAAAGTTTTTTTACATATTTTACTGTTAGGACCGAATGAAGCTTGAAATGCAAGAAAAGCAAAAAAGCGCGTTGCCAAAAATGACTACGGAACCCTAATTTATGCGTGGTCCGACACGCACTTGGCCGGTTTTTTGTATATTTCTATTTTACTTTGACAGCTTTCAATAACGGTATTGGAGTAACAGAAGTTCAGAACTATGAATTTCTGCTGTTCCAATATCGTTTACAAATACATACGGTCGGTCAGGTCTAACAATTCCAGTTCTCCCCAGTTCTAGTGTCCCAGTTGTACATTGTGACTTTTTTCAAATTCCAGTGCTTTCGATCGCGTGTAGTTTGCAGAAAAATCGTGAGTATTTGGGTATTTTTTCCTTGCTTTTGCTCACACCACATAATGAACAAAAATCTTTTGTAGATTTTGAGAGTTTGAGATGTTTTCAAAGTTTTCAGATGTAAAACAAATAATTATTGATATTTTTTTAAAACAAAAACCAACTGCAATACCTATTCAAACGATAGTATACCAAGACAAACCTTTTTCTAGTTATTTTTGTTTAAAAAACAAACCACTTAACCGATTTTAATAATATTTCTATAGTTCCACCTGGAAAGTATACTCTGTTAAACAAAAAAAGAATTTTCCAAATCGGTTCAGGCATCTTTGAGTAATCAGGGAACATACACAAAAAAAAAAGATTCCGACGAATTGATCACCTCCTCCTTTTTTTGAAGCCGGTTAAAAAGAGGCATCCTCAAGAGGAAATTAAAAAAATATGTGCAGTCCCTTAGTGCTACGCAGTTACCTGAGCTGTGGGAAATAGAATTACAGAAACGTTTTCATAAGTCACAACCTAGAATAGGAACACTCCATCCCTTCCTGTGAATGTCGTAAGAGGCGGTTAAAGGAAAAATAGCACTTAGTGACTTAACTACAATAGCATTCCCAAAGAGGGTGGACGTCATACAGGCGGCCGGTCGCAACTAAAGCCAAATCGTTTAAATTGTTCAATTCGCTAGACTTTTGTCATCCTTGGGTGACCATTGATATGCATATTTGAAAAATAAAAAGCGGGAAAGCGCCCCCCGGGCTCCGAAGCAGCACAGCTGAGGATGCAACCGGGATTGCGACTTGCGTTCAGATAAAGAAAAAACGTTTTCACAAGTCACAACAGTTAAATAAGTGTAACTTGGAAAGCTGATCAAATAAAGCGCAGCAATTTGGGGCCCATCTTTTATATAAATTAATGTCTTTTTAGTTTAGTTATTTTAGTTTTATCATTATTATGTGTCTTATTTAAACTGGAATAAAATCCACTAAAATTAATTTAGTTTTCTAACATTCTGCATGTAGACTGATGAACTAAAACTGTCTGATTTGTGATGTAATATTGGAACAAACATTTGTCATTCTACGAGTTACCAGTTAAATTACTAAGTCAACACGGCTTACGGCGCGGCGCGTCGCGAAGTTTTATCGGATCGGGAAGTTTGAATTCGATTCCGCGGCTGACATTAATCCCAGGAGACGTATATCTCGTCTTAAATGCAATGCCATTGGGGAATATTTTGCAGGAAACTCTTGAAACGCCTCTTGAAGAAGCACTTAGTTTAAGTCAGTGAATTCTTAAGTTGTTTTACTTGGTATTCAATTCAAGTTACAATTTCTTTTCTACTGGTAAAATTAGGGACGCCGATTTAAAAGGTACGTAGGTGATACGCCTCTGATTTTAGTTAATTTAACTAAAATCGGGGGCGCTGATTGCATTGGTGCCCGGGGAACACCTACGTAATCTGTACTACGTTATTATTGACGTTATTATTGACGAGGGCTAAGCCGTGTGGTTTTCGGCCTAGAATAAGACCACTCCATTTTTTCCTGTACATTTCGTAAGAGGCGAATAAGGGACAAGGCACAAACATCTCGTGCTTTCATTTCATTACCATAGGGTTGGTACCAGAGGGTTAGGTAGGTACCAAAGGGTTATTGTAGCGTAGTGGCCTAAACTTTTCGCACAAATGTATCGTCAGTATCTAGTGCGATTTTCACTAGACGGTCACGACGTCATGCGAAATTTAAATGCACTGTATCTTCGTCATTATAGGTAATCAGTAAAAAGATAAAATACGTTATTTTTGCTAACGTAAGACACAGACATTAGTAATATAATAGGTATTCAATAACCGGGTCACTCACATAAAAAGACAGCTCCCGGTCGACATGTTTTGACCTCATCCGGAGGCCTTCCTCAAGGTGAATGTGACTAGCGACGCCTATACGAAGACGTCCCGACTCCCGAGCCACACCGTCGGCCAGTAGTTGACTTTTTACGTGATAATACTATGTAATAATTTACCTGGTAAGCCAAAACAATTTTTTTAGACCACATCTATATTGTTTGTTGTTTGTTTTTTGTGTGCGTAAGTGGCCTACACTTGTTTCATATTTTTTAAACTGCCTGAAGGCATCAAACAAACCTTGACGACTGCCATACAATGGTGACAGCCGGGACCAATGGCTTAACGTGCCTTCCGATGCTTCGGAGGAGCTCGAGATATACCACTTGTGGTCACATGGTTGCTTAACTTTATAATTGCGCTTGCAATGCGTACGGGCCGGGCCATTAAGCTCCTCCATCCATCCATATTATACAGATTCACGTATTACCGTTCATTTATAAAACAGCAAAAGCAAGACTACGTTTCGGTTCGTTAGTTGAAAACAACAAGTAGGATAATTGGATGGAGTTGGTTCGGTGGCTAGCTTGTTATTACTCGCAGATACATTTTTCAACGACCGAACACATTATAATTTTCCTTTTTAGGGCCATAAAGTAAAATCAGCAAACAGTATCTTTGCTTGCCACACCGGAGGGGGTTCGATCCCCGGTCAGGTCAAAATGGAAAATGAAAATCTTTTTCAGATTAACCTGGATTTTGAATGTTTATCTATATCTTATTAAATTAATGCATACGGGAATTAACGCGAAACGTACCTTTTTTATTTATTTTGCAGACGTTTCGTTCGGGTTTCACCGAACGTGGTCCCAGCTTGACTGATGACTGCAACGCGATAGTTTAAAAGTATTTATCTATATCTTTTTCATTCGAACGCGCTCCCGGTGGCATCCTCGCAGCTATGCTGCTTCGGAGCCCGGGGTGTGCCTTCCCGATTTCTTTTACATATAATATGCATATCAATCACAAGTCACCCAAGGATGCCAAAAATCTAGGGAAAAGGAGAAGAAATAGCCGAAACAATTTAAATGATTTGGCTATAGTTTTACGACCGGCCACCTGCCTGACGTCAACCCTCCTTGGGAATGCTATTGTAGCACGAGATTTAAGTGCTATTTTTCCTTTAGTCGCCTCCTACGACATCCACAGGAAAGAGATGGAGTGGTCCTATTCTGACCCGGAACCACACGGGTAGGATGTTTATCTATATTTTGTATTTGTTATAATATAACGTAAAGTATCGTTGAGTTACTGTTTCTTAACACAAGTCTAGAACTTACTTTGGGGCTAGCTTAATCTGTGTGATTTGTCCGTACATATACAACGTGGAAGGGACATACCCGTAAAAAATCGAACCACGGGCTATACAAGACCACTATATTATAATGAAATTAAAATAACAGCCAAAGAACAAAAAAAATTTTTGCCATTTCCATAGAAAAGTGTGCGGCGGGCCGGACGATTTGTATGGAAACGCCAAATTTTTTTTGCTTTTTGGCTGTTATTTTAATTGAGTATAGTGATCTAGTATAGCCCGTGGTTTCATTTATTACGGGTATGTCCCTTCCACTTTGTATATGTATTTTTATTATTATCTATATAAATGGAGAGTTACATTTTTTGTCAACGCATTGCAACTTTCTCTTTTTTTTTATAGCGAGGACTTTGCACCCGCACCATTCCTTCCCCATTCTGCGTTAACATTATAACTAGGTAGGTATATTCTAAAAAGACCTTGCGCTAATATTGGTAGAGCGGAGCCCATGTCTGTCGATTCGCGACTTAACTCAGAGATGGTTAGTATTTTGCATGGGTATACATTTATACATTGTATAACATGTCATGATAATAATCAGTCCGATAAAGTGGTTAAACAAATAATGCTTTTTTTAGGTTTTTACTCATGTTTGCGGGGTATTATATACTGTTGGCTTCAAATCTTAAAAAAATGGCAATTTATTATCAATGGAACAAAGTTAAGCTATACTTATTTGCTTGTTTTTGTTTTTTACAATGCTAAGTTTTCAAAGCAGTAAGTAGATCCAGAAATATTTATAAAAGAAACACAGTAAGTAACAAACAGCATTTACGCGGTTAGAAGGCTATAATCCGCCGCTAATACCGCCATAACTCACCCAAGTTAACCTTAGCTGTTTGGAATTTAGCCACGGATTAACACAAAGATGCTTTTAAGAGGTCCTTTTGGATGTAAATTTATACTCTGACCGAAGTTTAAAAAAATCCGGCATTGTCCCGAGTACAGACGGATCTAGCCTTCGAGTCAGGCAGGGTAGGGAATAGGATAGGAGTAAACTAGTGGTATTCTAAATGCTAGTATACACATCCATAGGCCGAGCATCCACTCAAGATGCTCGGCCTACAGAAAACCAAGAACGCTCTCCGGTGGTCTGACAGCTTCCTCCACAGTTCCCTGATGTTCCAGGAACCCTCTTCATATATGTTTTAGCATCCAATATTAGCAGCGCAATAACTTGAAAGATATTGCCCCGTTAATTTTGAAAGGAGGCGCGACCGCAAAATTTAAGTATAAGTCGTGACTCCATATAGGCGATGATGTACCTTAACAACCAATGACATTTCGTTATTGACACACCGAAAGAGATAGAGATAATATACTTAACTGTTTAGTGACATCGGAAGCCTAGGTTGTCAAAACACAGCACATCTTCGCCCATCTCTAATGGTGACGCGACGCGACGTAGCGCGCACTTTGGAAAAAATATAGAACTTGTTTACTAGACTAAAAGATACTCATTTCAGCGACAGCCCGCTATGCCGCGCTGTGCAGCGCTGCGTAGCGCGGCGCAGCTGTCACTGAAATGTCACTCTTCTCGGTGTGAACTAACCCTAAGTTCATGTTTCTTGCAGTTTAGAAATAATTGTTTATAATTGAAGGTGAAAGAAAGAACAAAGTCAAGCGTAGTGAGCGTGAAAATTTTTAATGAAACAAAAGTTAACTTGAAGACACTAATTAGTGGCTCTGTGAGCGATAACCCTTGTGAGACTGTCTTTGCATAGCCCTAGACCCTTGAAATTTATCGGATGATAAAGTTAGTCGGGCAAAAAAGATGCGTCTTAATAAAGATGACAAAAAAACTTATATTTTTATTTTTTCTCATTTTCTACTTCCATTGTTCCGTATTTCTGAAAAAAGAATTCTATGTACCTAATTATCGATCCTTCTCATAAAAATTCACGAGAGTCGGTTAAGAAATACAACCTATAAAAGGAAAACATCCGACAGCGGGACAGCCGGACATAGGTACCTATGTCGAGCCAATTATTTTCTGCCTAAGCTGAAAAAAAATACGCAATCCCTTGGTCAATTAATATTTTTTTGAGTAGGCACTTTAACATTTTTGTTTTGCATAAGTACTTAAAGCTGTTCCCGGAGTTTTGGACAAGTTGAAGCAAGGGAATTGACCCCCCGCCCCACGGCTCTGTATCCGCATTTATACCCGAGAACTCACTGTGATATGGTAATTCGGAAATAGAACGGTATTGCTTTAACTCTCCGTTGGGAATAATCAGGACTTGTAGAATTTTCCTACGCTGTGATTTTGTTAGACTTTTGTTGAACGAATATTTCGTATTCCACACTATGGACTATGGAGACTTCAATTGATTTTGTTACAGATCTTATTATTTTTTCTTAAAAGAAGGTTATAGTTGATAAGTAAACTGTAACTGAACTATTGATATGTTTTTTTTTTTGCAAAGCGTTAGGCCATACTGAAACGCGACGCGAAGCAAAGTGGCGCGCACTTTTGAAGAAATAGAGAACTTGTTTTATACAAAAAACGAGTGAGATTTCAGTAAGAGCCCACTACGCCGCGCTACGCAGCGCTGCGCAGCGTGGCGTAACAGCTGTCACTGAATTAGTATATTGTAGAGTAGTAAACAACTCTACGTCGCGTTGCCCGCGTCTCGATGTGAACTGACCTTTACTATCCTGAATCCTGGCTCAGGGACCCAAAATGAGTCTTGGCCTACAGCACGCCAGCGCTCCAGGGCCTGTGCTAATACTCGCCAGTTGTCACCAACTTGCAGCTCACTCAGGTCCGCCATCACCACGTCACTTCAGCGATACTTGGGACGGTCCAAGCACGCGGCCAATCGTCCGGCCCTGGTGTACTCTCTTCACTTAAAGTAAATAATAATTGATTGCATATAATAAAAATAAAAACTCCTTTGCTCGTCTGGGAAAAAAGGAAAAACGCAGAATGCACTTTTTCAATCCCATCCCATCACGTCACCCACTAAACGTGGCCCTGTGTCTAACGGACCCAAGCTCTGTCTACCCCGTAAGGGTTAAAGAGATAATGTATGTATATTGTATCTAATGAAAATACTGTACTTTACACGTAAATTAAATTTTCCTTGTTTAGTTTTTTTATATGTCACAACCAACACAAAATTCTAACGATAAACATTTTAAATCACAGGTAAACAATATATGAAATGTATTATACTTGAGAAACAACAAGATCACCCCCAAAAAACATTTGTTTATGTATTAATTACTAATCATACTGTTCTAGAACGTGTCAAATATAATCCGAATACTCAGAATCCACGGAGAAGATTACCTCATGATCTCAAAGAACCCTCGTTATGTTCCGATATAGAGCACAAGATACGTAGGAAGACGATACAATGACGTCACAAGCGCATGATGTAATCGCCTTACGATCATCACAAGAAAATGTTGTATTCTGCAAACGTTGTACTCTCAGATTAAAGATAGGATTCATTTAAGGTTGTACTTATATTGTTGTTGTATTGGTGATAAAACTGATAAATATAGAGTTACATTTTTAGTGTTCCGTATCAAATTGTTTAAAAATTTGTACGAATTCCTGGCGAACTCGCCGCACCTAGAAGTTAATAATGCATTGTCACCTAACTTACATGTGTGTGAAGTTTTAACTCGATCAAATAATTTGAACTGGGTCTAATTTTGCAAGATTTGATTACGGACACAAACAACGGAACTAAATAAAAACGCAAATGAAACAAAAAATAACTTTATTTTGCCTAGAAAATTGTTGAGGTTTATTAGCCTTCTTTGATCGAATTTACTCCAGGAAATAGACATGAAGCAATAAATTTTCCCGCCATTTTGCTATGAATAATCACTTTTACGTGGGTCCGGGAATGAAAAATGGTCGGAAAACTTCGAGGTTTTTGCTATCCAATTGCATTTATACAAGACTTACTTACCTACCATCCTCTCTTATCTTGGGGTTATTTTATGATCCGGGACAGCGTAGTCGGGCGACTGCAGGTAAGGTATCTAACGTCTTCCCCGTAAAAATGGATAGATAGACACAGAAAAAGATTTTTTTTTGTTTCATTTTATTTAATTTTTAGGGTTCCGTACAAAAAATGAAAAAACGGAACCCTTATAGGATCACTCGTGCGTCTGTCTGTCCGTCCGTCTGTCACAGCCAATTTGCTCCGAATCTACTGAACCGAATCAGGTAAAATTTAGTAGAATGTTGTAATCCTATGACCCAAACACATATGTGCAAAGTAAATAAATTTTTTTTTAATATAAGGGTCATTTTTGGAGGACAAATTAGGAAATTAAAAAAGAAAGTTTTGCAAACCTTACTGTCTCATATATCAAATGAAAGGGCTCGTTATGAGGGTCTCAAATATATATTTAATATTAATATTTTGTTATTATTGTAAAATGAATAGTTTTGATTTTATTCATGAAAAAAGACGAAAATTAACCATTTCCCCTGATCTCCGAAACTACTGAGCCTAAAATTTGAAAAAAAAAAAAATATAGTTCATTGCTTGTAGATTACAGACAAACCTATAAAAATTCAATCAATTGTACGGAACCCTCTCCACGCGAGTTTAACTCGCACTTGGCCGGTTTATTTAATTTTAATACGTATCAGATGTTGTAATTAACATGAATTTGTTGATTTCTCCACATCCAGCGAAGAGAGCAAAGCGTCTCAGTTTCGAGGTTGGCTAAAAATGCTTTTGTTCGTCTATCTGGTCTCGCTTACATGTTGCATTTTTCAACCAATTTTGGCAAAAATTGGCACACAAGTTCCTTGATTTTTTTTGTCGATCGATAAGTATATTGGAAAATTCAAGCAACTGAAATTGATTTAAAATTGGACTTTCTTCGTTAGTTTTATACTTTATAATATTATAAAATGGCTTTGCTAAGCCTGGGGAAAGGGTCGGTTATGTAATGGTTATAGGTTATGTAATGGTTATAATGACTGGCGAGGTTTACTGTTTTCTCAAAATCACTAGTGTTAAATTCAAGGTTCTAATTTCAAGGCCCCATTCAAAAAAAAAACGCGAATTATTGCTTTGCTGATATCTTAACTGACATAAAAATTGCCCACTTTTCAGAAATACGTACAAGCCATTGTGTCAATAAATTATTAAAATTTTATTAAAACTGACGCGAGATGAATTAATAGAAGCGTTTTACCTGAAATAAAACGCATATTAAATACTTACCTTATTTGATACTAATGTGTTTGGGTCATAGGATTACAACATTCTACAAAATTTTACCTGATTCGGTTCAGTAGATTCGGAGCAAATTGGCTGTGACAGACGGACGGATCATATAGTGCCGTCTCGCTCGCACGATCCCCCCCCCCCCACCTCACCAGGCAGGGCGAGGTTGCCTTTTTGGTGCTCGCCATTTTTGACTCATTGAGTCGAATTATGCCCAGGCAGAGTTAAAATTAAAGTTTCAAATAAGGTACGTATTTAATATGCGTTTTATTTTAGGTAAAACGCTTCTATTAAAGTACTTGACCGTTATTTGAAACTTTAAACATAATGAGACGTGTTTGTTATCGCCTGGGTGAGATGGACGCCAATGTGAGGCAAGTAAAATTTTTTGGAAATTATTAAATGTAAAAGGTATACATATATATATAGGTATATATAAAGGTATATTTCTTCAGTAAAATGTATTTACTTAGGACGACTCAATTATTGAATAATAATTGAAGCATGTATAATGGGATGTGCGAGTTATTAGTGTAATTATAAAATTAAAAACAAAAATTGAATGAAAATAAACATTTTAATCAAAAATCGTTTGCTAATTAAATTCACAACTTTTTAATACACGTTACTTTTCAAATCAAGGTTACAAAAGTAACAATTGCTTCTGAAAACTATGGAATCAGAATTATGTTGGGACAAACAAATTAGTAATATTTATATTGGAACGAGTTGGCATGACTTCCTTTCTATAAAATTTTTTGAAGGTATTACCGGAAAGCCAATTTCCACGTAACAAAATATCATCAAGTGGCGTATTTTCAAACCAATTCTTAGATGCAACTGCTGAGCGCACGCTTCCGGGAGATGCGTCTATGTTGGCTTCTTTCAGCAATGATTTAATCCAACCTCCAATCAAAGTACGTGAGGCAGCTTTAGGTTGGCCTCTAAGGTTGATAAATAAACTCGAACAACCCGATGAGGAGCGTTTATCTTTGATAAGATCAACACAATGCTTCACCCAAAAGACTGGATCGAGTTTCTTATTGGTACGGTTGCTTAGTAATTTCCAACCCGATTGCCTGTAATCAGAATTATCGGTTTTGGATCCAAAAGTAGGCCACAAAATTACGTAATCATCAAAACATTGAAAATGATTATTGTCTACTGCTAATAGGGTCAAATCGTGAACGCGGCGACCCGAACATAATAAAAGAAAAGTAGCTGTATGTCTACTAGCGTAAAATAAATTGCTTTGATCAAAATTGTACTCTGAAAGAAAAGATACAAGATCGTCAATATTCCATATAGACTTTTGATGATGTACAGGTTTTTTCAAAGCAATAGATTTTAAAATATGTTTGACTAGTACATGAGAACTTAGCTGACCAGAGTTTTCAGCACTGCAAAGTTTAGAGACTACTGATTTATGAAGTAAAATTGTATTATAAGAGAGATTTGAAGTTAAATGTATATCGGCCAAATATCTTGCCAAAATAGAGCCATCTGGATGAAAGGGATTTAGGTGTAATTGCTTGCACCAGGAAATCCACCTATTCCATGCCGCTTTGTAAGTTCTTTTAGTAGAACACCTCCATGAATTATTGAGTAAATCAAGCTGGGATTTATTCCAGGTTTTTAAGCTGTCTGACCACTCCCACATTTCCAGACTTCCAGGGTCATATCCTGAACTTTGGGTGGTGGGAGACCGGTTGACATGTCTATCAGATGCTGTTGTAAGTTGTGAATTGTGAATGGGGCTGCTAGTGCACGAGACTTGAGGTCTGCTCTCCAAAACACTCGCTCCCATCGTGGAACGATTAATAGAAACATGCCCTGAGCTTGGTTGAGGTGAGCCAGCACCTTGGGAATCAGGTAAGGAGGAGGAAAAACCCACGCTAGGCTGTATTTCCAGCTCTGGGAGAAAGCATCGTGATAAATGGCCTGACTGTCTGTTTGGTCTAGGGAAACCACATGTGCGTTCCTCGAAGCAAACAAATCTATGAGAGGTATTCCGAATCTCCGAAAAATTTCCTCTGTACAAGGTGGCAGTAGATGCCATTCTGGGAGTAAACGGTAACGTGATAGATGATCTGCGTGGCCGTTGTACTTTCCTTGAATATATCGCGCAGATATCTGAATCTGAAATTGATCTAATAAGTGATAGATTTTTGCTGTTATGTTCATTAAACACGATGATTTGGTCCCCCCTTCGTTTCTTATGTGAGCTACTGCCGTCTTGTTGTCGCTTTGCCACAACAGTGTACTTTGATTCAGTTTCTGATGCTGAGATTCTAACACCTTTAGAACTGCTAGTAGCTCTTTTTGATTGCAGTGTAACCACTGTTCCTGGCTGGTCCATTGACCCGACAACGGCACGTTGTCTAACTGGGCTCCCCAGCCTTGATCGGACGCATCTGTTACCATGAAGTGAGATGGGGGTGGCAAGTGAATTGTTGATGGGACGTTGTGGTTGTGAAGCCACCAGGACAGGTCGTTCAAAACCTCGATCGTAAGAGGCTGTCCTTTTGTATTCGGTGCTTTGATTAGAGCATTGAGAAAAGATAGTAATGCCCGATGGTGAAGTCTCCCTCTCGGGACGACGAAGCTGGCAAAGTTCAGGAGACCTACCAGACTTTGTAAGTTTTTGAGATCCACCATACCTTGGTCCATAATCTGTAATATTTTCGTTGAGAGAATGATACCTTTCTCTTTGGGTAACGATTTCTTGTTGGCCCAAGTGTCCCAATAAATGCCGAGAAATACCAGGCTCTGCTGTGGAACTACGATTGACTTGTCCATGTTCACTTGCCAACCTAGATACTGAAGTCTCTCTAAAAGTATGCGAACATGAGACTCTAGGATCTGACGATTTTGATGGACTATGTGTGTGCCACCCAATTGGTCAGAGAGGCAAATACTTTGGGTGCCGTGCTGAGGCCGAAAGGCAGGCATGTCATTTCCAGCAGCTGGCCTTTGTAAAGAACTCTCAGAAACCTTCTGTGAGATGGGTGAACACCAAGATGAAAATAGGCTTGTGATAGATCGATTTTGCACAGCCAATCTCTCGGCTGTAGAAAATCTGGGACACGTTGTACGTTCACAAGCCGAAATTTTTCGGTTATTACATATTCGTTCAGAGACGAAAGGTTGAAAATAGGGCGATGGGTGCCATCGCCTTTCGGTATAAGGAACATAGTTGACACAAAGCTTGGAGACGGTTTGACTACTTCTAAGACACGTTGATTTATAATTTTTAATAACATGGTTGTCATAGGATGTGATTCCGCGGTGTTGAGCCGATTTTCGATCAAATGTGGCATCAAAAGTGGCGGCTTTTGATGAAAGGGTATGCGGTACCCTCGTATTATCGGAGGTTGTTTTGAATGGGCAATGTACGACGCACAACATCCATGTGAGTTTATGGCACCCTGTGCGGGGCCATTGCTTGATGCCTGCCCCTGCAGGGGGTGGCGAATCGATTTGCTCGAAACAGCTTGCGCAGCTGGAGCACTGGAGCTAGACCCTTGCTTCTGTAGGGGTAGGAAAGTTTTCCGTACTCCACCGGCTTTTTCAAGTACAGATGTCAAAGACTCGGCATTAAATAAATGTTGACATGAGGGTGGAATTTTACGCAATGCTACTTTAGTCAGCGGATCGCGCACAAAATTAATAATACCATCTCTCCTCATTTGTACAACTTCAGCCCTGTGGCCACAAATGAGTTGGAGTAGTTCTGAACTGACTTTAAAAACATCACCCTTCAAGAACAATTCTTCTACTTTTTCGCGTAAACTATCATAAATTTCTGATTCACGGGCCCATTGTAAAAGTTCACGAAGAGAAGATTGTAAAACCTCACGTTGTTTTAGAACGCAAGAAGTTAAAGCAGCGTAAGCTTTTTCTGAATTTGCAAAATGGCGTAATGAATCATATGCTTTTAGTTCGTCATTTACTTCCAGTTCAACAAATCCGGGGGTAGAACTATACATTTTTGAGTCTCCGCATATTGAACTTCACACCAATCATTATTATCAAAATGTTGAATTTCTTAAAAAAACCTTTAAATTTTCAATGGATGTTTTAGGCACAGAAGGCTCCTTTAATTTTGTATCAATTTCAAAAACAATATTTGATTCAATTGGTGAACCGGGTAAATTAATTTTAGAATGAGGGGGGCTATGACTTGTCCCTATATATTTATTTATTTATTATTTATTTATTTATTATTTTCATATAATTCACCACTAATATTTTCGTCAACAATATAATCATTTTGACAAGAATTTAAACAATTTTGACTATTTTCCTCATAGAACGAAACTTTTTTCCTGAGATCATTTAGCTCACGAGATATTTTATTATAACGACGATTATCACGTCGCCTATAATTATCTCGCCGATGTTTGCCCCCCCCCCCTTTTTTAACGCTTAGTCTTATTATCGGAAGAACTAGAACTAGACGATGAACTAGATTGGCTACTGCTTGAAGAATCACTAGGAGAAACACTACGCGAACGTTTCCTTTTTAAGGACTTTTTATTTTTCACAATTTCGGATGGGCCCGGTCGCGGTGAATTATCTTGGTTATCGTCAACAGACTCCATTTTATTTATAGCACAGATTTATAGAAATAACACTTTCACTTTCTGTGGAAAAAGTCGTATTATGCACAAAAAATATAAAGTAAGCACTATAGTGGGTAGCACAAAAATAAAAATTTTTCTTAAAAAACGAATCGAACGGAAACTCCGTTATTACCAATTTAGAAACTTAATGAAATTAAATGATTAATTTTAAATAAGTATAAAGGTAATATAATTATATAGTATAGGTAATATAATATTATATATTTCTTGAAAAGTAAGAAGGGCAAAATTAGAAATAATAAAATTTTAACTATAATTTCTTTTGAAATTAAATAATAGAAAAAGAAGGCAAAATTAGAGAAAAAGGGATTTCAAATTTTACCAGAATTTTACGCAGTCCAAGGCACGACCGTGCCGCAGCAGAAAACAAGACGCCAATGAGTCAAAAATGGCGAGCACCAAAAAGGCAACCTCGCCCTGCCTGGTGAGGTGGGGGGGGGGATCGTGCGAGCGAGACGGCACTATATGGTAGACAGAGACAGCAGAAAAGGCATAGCCTATCTCATTATGTTTAAAGTTTCAAATAACGGTCAAGTACTTTAATAATGCATATAATAATACGGTAATCTCACGTGAGAGAGACAAATGCGGTAAAAATTTCATATTAGGTCCTTACATATGAAATTGCCGTTCAGTATCAAAAAAGTGAAACAAGTTTTTTTTAATGAAATTATTATTTAATCAATCGAAGTATGCGCCGTTGTTATCGATACACTTCCGCCATTTTATAGGCAGATCATTGATACCTTTGGAAAAAAAATCCTGGGAGCGAAAGTCTATGAACTGTTTGAAGGCGGTTTTGACTGCCTCATCAGATTTGAAATTTTTTCCTTGTAAAAAGTTATCCAAATTTTGAAAAAAGTGGTAATCGGTTGGGGCAAGATCTGGAGAGTATGGTGGGTGACGCAGAGGTTCCAGTCGCAGTTCCTCTAACTTGGTGATCGTTTGATGTGCAGTGTGTGGTCTAGCGTTATCCTGAAGGAGCAGTGGGCTAGAGGAATTCATCAGTCTCGGTTGTTTAATGGCGAGCTTTTCCATCATTGTTTGCAATTGTTGGCAATACAAGTCTGCAGTAATCGTCTGGCCTGATCTCAAGAAGCTGTAGTGGATAACACCAGCACTGGTCCACCAAACACTAACCAGAATCTTCTTTTTGGTCAGTTTTCGCTTAGGGCAAGGTTTTGCCGGTTCTCCAGGGTCAAGCCATTGTGATGATCGCTTCCGATTGTCGTACAGGATCCATTTCTCATCACAAGTCACGATACGGTTCAAAATCCCCTCATTATTGTGGCGATTAAGCAAAGAAACGCAGCAAGCAACGCGTGTTTGTTGGTTTGCTTCAGTCAATTCGTGCGGTACCCACTTTTCGAGTTTTTAAATTTTTCCGATTTGGCGCAAGTAGATAAGTATCGTTTTGTCACTTACGCCGAAGGCTGCTGCTAATTCAGAAGTGGTTTGAGATGGATCCGCTTCCACTATCGCCTTCAATTCTTCGTTATTCACTTGAGTATCAGGTCGTCCACGAGGCTCATTGTGTAAATCGAAATCTCCAGAACGGAAACGTTGAAACCAAAAACGCACCGTTCGTTCGTTAGCGGTGCCTGGTCCATACACGTCGTTAATTCTTCGAGTCGTTTCTGCAGCACTAGTGCCACGGTGGAACTCGTATTCGTAAATACCGCGAATTTTCAATTTGTCCATAGTTGTTGTTATAGCAATGTTGAAACTCAAACAAATGATGTTAAAACAAATGAAATACGAATTTTAAAACAATATTTTTCTGGCTTTATTTCGAAATAAATTTGAATTTGGAATTCCTAATGAAACGCAAGATATTTGATTTTAAAGTTGCCAGTATTGAAAATCGGCAATTTCATTTGTAAGGACCTAATACACCACCGACAAGAGCATAGCTTTAAATATATCAATGAAACTCACATACGTGATATAGGCAGAAAACACCGTCTTATTTCAATCGAAATAAGTACCTACTTATTAAAAATATTTTTAAGAATAAGTTGCTTAATAACGAAGATTCTATGGCCATCTTCCTGCTTCACCATTAGATCAGGAATAATGGAAAGTGGGTCCAATTTAACTTGCAAGATTTGATTACGGACATACAGACAACGGGACAGGTGAAACTAACTAAAAGCTTGTAAAATACGCCACAATTACGGTAACGTGGATGATTGTTCTATTTATTTAGGTTTAATAATACAGTTCTGAGATAAAGAAAAATACAAGCGAATTGAGAACCTCTTCCCTATTTTTATGTATGTCGGTTAAAAAAACCAAACAGTTCCGCGATAACGCAAGACAATAGTGAGACAAAGTGAATAGCGACATAAAAGAAACAATAGGGAAGGTGGCTCTGTACTTAGTGATGAATTAACAGGGTGATTGATTTTGTGTCGCCTTTAACAAGAAACTGAAGCTGAGTCTGAAAGGAAAGGACATATATAATTATCTATAAACTAGCGGCACACCCTGGCTTTGCACGGGTATCTGATATCTGACGCCAAGACGAGACAACAAAAGCGTAGGTAGTGACCTACCTTTTCTCCAAGAAGTACGTCGTATTTTTGTACCCTTATAGATTCGATCTGGATACTGCTAGAAAGGCCAATTTCTCAGGATATTATTTCATTAGAGTACTCATAAAAATACCCAGATTTCGTCAATCACTGATTCACTTGTTCACTGACTGATGATCAGCAAAATTGCTATGGTACTTCCTGAAGTCATAGAAAAAATATAGCTGTTTGGTGTAAAAGATAAAATTTGCACACAGAAAACACAAAAACTAAGAAATCTGTACATTTCAAGCTAGGATCATTCCTAGCTTGAAAATTGACGAAGTTCGATATAAATTTACAACCCATAAGGGATGTGGAAATTTTTATGGAACTCAATTTTCAAGCTAGGATTATAAAAATTGGTATTTATAATATTGTTTACAAATTGAAAAAATACCTACTTCACCACATTTCAAAAATCACCCTTCAACCCCTTATATGAAGGGTAGTTTTTTTATACATCGTGTTAATTAAAGAACCCAAAACCTCTCAGATGGTTCTTCAGCCCATGTAACTGAACGAACAACTTTTGTTCAACAACTTTCACGAAATCCAAAAAAAATATTTGAATTTTCATACAAACTGATCCGTTTTTTTTTTGGATTCCGTGAAAGTTGTTGAACAAAAAACAAAAGTTGTTCAGTTACATGAGCTGAGGTACCATCTGAGAGGTTTTGCGTTCTGTCATTAACACGATGTATATAGGCTAAAATGTTCAATGTAACTTACAAAAAGAAATTACGTGTTAATTTTCGCCAATATCGGCCCTTGAGTAAAGAAACGGCCAGGCCAGGCCACACATTCGGACTTTGATGCAGGGTTTGCAGAGAACTAGGATTCACGCAGAACTCTATACGCAGAACGCTATATATATGATGAGAGTTAGTGAGTGTTAGTTTAGGGCGTGTGGAATTAGGAGCTTGGCACTCCATGACATCTGATAATACAATGCTAGTAATATGTACCTACCTACTCGTCCTAGCTTTATTTACTTTACATGAAAATGTTTATAAAGAGGCTTAAATGACCTAAACAAGAGTTTTATTTAACGTAAAACTACATATAAGTTTCACTTCATTTAAAAAATCTTCAGGATATATGCCAACCAAGTACTGTTCTCGAAGGAAAAAATCGCGAATATATATATTTTTTTTCAACGAGTATAGTACTGTAATAAAATGTATGGGAACATTGGATTTTTTGTAGGATTCAAGATACATACTAACGAAGTAGTGTTCTCTTTATTTAATAAAATGTAATGCTTTATGCTTATGGTTTCGGGTCAAGTTTGTAAATAGGTACTTGACGTACTTTATGGGGCCAACTTATGTACGCTCCGAAAAAAGACGACGGCACGCGCTTTATTGCTGTAGGTAACACAATCCACGTCGTCGCGTCCAAAATCTGCTGTAGGCACATCGTACCTAATCTTCAACGTGAGTTTCAACCAACTCAGGTTTTGGAACTAAAGGGGGATGTGAGGCTGCCGTTCCTGCGGCCCGCACCTTTTTAAATCATGGCGGAAGCGAGTGTTTCTAAAGGTTGCTGTGAAAAACGCGTACAACTCCTTAGATAGGGGCGCTCTGCTGACTCAGGCAAAAAATTTAATACCGAGCACATACTCTTATTACTTACGACGCCCAGCTCATTGAATCGGCGGTCGGTTGACAGCAGGGTGACCCACTCGGACCGGCTATTTTCAGTTTGACCATACATCCATATATAAAAGATTTGGCTTCAAAATTCAACGTTTCGTACCTGGATGACGGGACCCTAGGTGGAGATGCTGCATCAGTTTTGTTGGATTTAGACAAAAGTATAAAATCGTTTGATAAATCTGATTAGAGCAAAATTTTTCAAAATGTGAATTATAATAAGTGAGGACTACTCTCTATAATGTCGGAACGCTCTAAATTCTAAATTCAATGCGTTGGCTCCAAATATAAAAAATATCAATGAGTAGTCACTTTACAACATTTGTAGAAGAAAGATTAGTAGCTTTTGAAGAATCTTCCAGGCGTCTAGTCTAGCGGACATAAATCCCCACATGGCATATTCGATCATAAAATTCTGCCTTTTCATACCCAAGACCACGTACACTCTCCGTTGTACTCCGCTTTGGACTCATAACCATCTGTTGACTGTGCTCGATGAAAAAGTCTGAGAGACTTTAACAAACATTTTAAATTGTAACCTCGACGACACACTTTGGACCCAAGCAACTTTGCCAATTCGCCACGTGGTCTCGGTATCAGAAAAATTTCAAGTGTAGCACTTCCAGTATTCCTGTCCTCGGTCTATAGCACGGCTAAACTCGTCGGTAAAATTCTAGGCCCGTCGCTGAGCGATATGGGGGTAGCCGGCTTAGCCGTGGCCAGTGATGCTTGGATCGGCGCAACCGGTCCGGACAATGCTCTACCCCCGAATCCAGATTCACAGCGGCAATGGGACGAGCCTCCCTGCATGCTTATTCGAAAACAACTATTAGAGAGCACGAATAGTGATGCGGAGAGGTCTCGTCTTTTAGCAAGCTGTGAGCCGGAGTCGGGATATTGGTTAAATGCCATTCCGTTGGCGAGTGTAGGTACCCTTTTGGAGAGGACAACTTTCAGTTAAGCCGTCAGTCTCCGGTTGGGGGCTAAAACGAACGAGCCACATCGCAGTCGCTGCGGTGGAGACGACGATCCCCTTGGCCACCATGCCTGGCCTGTCGTCGCAGCGCATGGCGTATTTCACGTCACGCCGCCTTGAATGACGTCATACGTCGTGCCCTTGCCAGTGCTGGTGTGTCTACAATTTTAGAACAAAATGGTATCTCGCGGGACGATGGCAAAATGCCCGACGGCATGACGCTCATCCCTTGGAAAAACGGGCGTTCGCTTGTGTGGGATGCTTCATGTGTAGATACCGTAGCTCCATCCCATGTACGAGCGACTGCCCGAAAGGCGGGCGCAGCAGCGACGACAGCAGAAGCCATCAAGAGGCTCAAATATGCGGCTCTGGGAGAGCCGTATAATTTTGTGCCTTTTGCTGTGGAGACCTAGTGTATCCACAGCAAAAGGCCTTGGGGTGCGGAAGCCCACCAAATTTTTAAGGAAATTTTCGCACGCCTGATCGACGTCTCGGGGATCCAAGGGCTGGTGCGCATTTCGGACAGCGTTTAAGTATTACTATTCAACGCGAAAATGCCGCCAGCCTTTTGGGTACTTTGCCCTGTGACGGCAGCGAATTGGCCTCAATTTTTATATAATTTAATATAAGTTCTATCTTTAAATATTTTTAGTTTTGTTAGTTTTAATTAAGGTTATATTTAAGTTTGTCACTATTTTAATATGTTTTTACGAAATAGACATAACAAATTAAAATATTTAAAAAAATGTATACCTATATTGTAAGATAATAGCTAAAATATCATTTTGAGCATAAAACGTCCACTCGCATTCGCCCGTGTGTCTATTGTACCGGCCAAGGCCTCATGCAGTACGGAGGTCTCGCTCTCCCTTACTGTAATAAAAAAATATGACTGAAACAAACGGTTTAAATATGTGCAAGCATTTCTAGCTGGTGTAAGCAAGTGTATGTAAGGAAAAATATTTCCATGTTCAATAAAGTAAGTGATTTTACAGATAGAAATTTACGTAATAAGAATGACTTAGTTAGCCCGTATTACAGGCTGAATACAGTCAGTAAGTCTTTTATGGGGAAGTGTATACTTTTTTATAATAAATTGTCAGAATCGGTCCTTGATATGCCAGACAGAAAATTCAAAGCTTATGTAAAGAAAGTACTTTGTAAGAAGGCTTATTATAGGACCGATGACTATCTTAAAGACAAAAAGGTCTGGCTTGAGCTTGGCGCGGGTCCCTCTTAAAGGTTTGTATACTTAGACATGTCATAATTTAGGTACATTGGTACATACTAAATTTACAAATTGACATTATTTTAAATTTCGTAATTCTTATAATTCAATTTAATTATGACATAACAAACAATGTAATCTCAGTCCATCCATATAACTAATTTTAAGTTTTTAGTTTGTTAGTTGACGTCTTTGGAGAAAACGTGCAGTGCAGTTTGTTGCCGCTTCTTCTGCACTTGCGCCTAGGAAGCGGCGTAAACTTAGCTTTAAGTAACGATTTGACGTCAACATTTGTGCAAAACAAAACAAAGTGACTATTATTAAGAGATATTATAAATATCCTATGATAATAAAGATATTTTGAATTTTTTGAATTTTTTTGAAAAGCCTCATAATCAATTCCCCTAACTCTCTGGGCAATTGCCCATATTGTGATATGGTCGAGTTGAACACATTGTTATGTTCCGTTTTGCAATAGCAATAATGTTGTTTGCACACTATTGCCGTTACACTGTCAGCTGTGTTTACGAGTATAAGCAAGAAAAACAACTAAACTGAAGATACTTATGTCTTTCTCTTTTTGGCAGTATGCGACAGACAAATCATGAAATTCGCATATTATTACCTATAATGACACCGTGCGACCCGGGCATATTACCGCTTTGATTACGACATAATGGGATGAAAATTTTGAAAATGCCTAAACCTTTTTCTGTTGTTTCATTCCTATTTACCAAATATCGTCCATTCGGTCGATTGCCTAGTTGCCCTATTTATTGCCTTTATGACTAGCAGGTCCCCATATCAAATCACTGTGAAAATGTAATAAAACATTTTTAAGGATCTGAAAGAGAACTTTTTTTTATTTTTCGGTAAGGCGAGTTCCATGTGCTTACTTTTTTTAAGGTGAAGTGGTAGCATAAGTGGCGCCCTCTTTTGAAATAAATTGTTTAAAACTAAATATGGTGATATTTAAAAATTTGATCTGGATCAATGTCTAGAAAGCCCTTCAAACTATTTTATGAATAACCTTTGAAATTATTACTAATATTATAGTCCGTCTAGTTTTAAAACGGTTTTTCGCCAAAAGTGGCCACTTTTGGCGAAAAACCGTTTTAAAACTGGACGGACTCATCTAATGAAGAATAATTGTTAATTCAATTAGTTAGTTAAAAAAGTTTTTAATTGAAACTCTTTCAATTACAATTGGTATATTAGGTCCTTACATATGAAATTGCCGATTTTCAATACTGGCAACTTTAAAATCAAATATCTTGCGTTTCATTAGGAATTCCAAATTGAAATTTATTTCGAAATAAAGCCAGAAAAATATTGTTTTAAAATTCGTATTTCATTTGTTTTAACATCATTTGTTTGAGTTTCAACATTGCTATAACAACAACTATGGACAAATTGAAAATTCGCGGTATTTACGAATACGAGTTCAACCGTGGCACCAGTGCTGCAGAAACGACTCGAAGAATTAACGACGTGTATGGACCAGGCACCGCTAACGAACGAACGGTGCGTTTTTGGTTTCAACGTTTCCGTTCTGGAAATTTCGATTTACACAATGAGCCTCGTGGACGACCTGATACTCAAGTGAATAACGAAGAATTGAAGGCGATAGTGGAAGCTGATCCATCTCAAACTACTTCTGAATTAGCAGCAGCCTTCGGCGTAAGTGATAAAACGATACTTATCCACTTGCGCCAAATCGGAAAAATTAAAAAACTCGAAAAGTGGGTACCGCACGAATTGACTGAAGCAAACCAACAAACACGCGTTGCTTGCTGCGTTTCTTTGCTTAATCGCCACAATAATGAGGGGATTTTGAACCGTATCGTGACTTGTGGTGAGAAATGGATCCTGTATGACAATCGGAAGCGATCATCACAATGGCTTGACCCTGGAGAACCGGCAAAACCTTGCCCTAAGCGAAAACTGACCAAAAAGAAGATTCTGGTTAGTGTTTGGTGGACCAGTGCTGGTGTTATCCACTACAGCTTCTTGAGATCAGGCCAGACGATTACTGCAGACTTGTATTGCCAACAATTGCAAACAATGATGGAAAAGCTCGCCATTAAACAACCGAGACTGATGAATTGCTCTAGCCCACTGTTCCTTCAGGATAACGCTAGACCACACAGTTATTGAGGGTTAACTCTTGAAATTCAGGGCTTTCTCTCGCCAATTATAGATGGCGTTACAGATATCAAGTCGTATCGGTAGTTCCGCTACTCATTACTAGATGGCGTTTTTGACAGTCGGGGTTTTTTTAATTTGCCTAGCAAATAAACTTTTATCTAATTTAATTACTGTCAATGAACCATGTTCGTAAAAATTGTATTTGATATACGAAAAATACACCCCGAAACAACTACATTTTACATCATAAATAAAAAGTTATTGTTTTCCGCCGAAAAATCGATCGCCGAAAAACCCAGATGGTTTCATTATTGCAAAACCTCTTTTACTGTAAAAAATATTCTAATGCTAAAAAGGTCAGATAAAGCGGTAGTCCAAATACGTTTTCAATCTGAGCTTTCAAACATTCCTCGCGAGCTTCTCGTGAATGATTGTCAGCATTACTTGCCAAGGCATACAAAGTCTAGGGATCCACTTACAGCGGTTGATTTATTTTTCTTCATGAGTAATTTGTTTTACCAAATATAACAAATTATGCAAGTAATATATATTTTAAACTATAACTTTTGTTATTGTTATTTTTTTTTCGTTTGTTTTAGTTTTTTTTTTTCATTTTCTTTGTCCTTTTTTGTATTCTTTATGAATTTACACTGCTCAAAACAATATGAGTTAGTTATTAGTGGAAACGTTACTGATGTACGTTTAGTTATATATGTCTGTGTTGTAAAGCTATTTCATAAAAATACATAGAAACCAGTAATGTCTCTGCGACACGTCGTCTGCTGCTGCTGTCTGCAGTCGGCTCCGAACTTGTACCTTATAATAATAATTCTTTATTTCTCCTCACACCAGACTGCCTCCGCGGTCCAGTGGTCAAGGCTTGTGCCTTGTGATCCGGAGGTCATGGGTTCAAATCCCGTTGGGAAGCATACTTTGTGAAAAATTGTTTTCAGTCTGGTCAGGATATTGCAGGCTTGAATCACCTGATTATCCGAAAAAAAAGATGATTCCGTGCTTCGGACGGCACGTAAAGCTGTTAGTCCCGAACGCCATCTAGCGTTTGTGACGGCAGTCGCTCTGTGTAAAAACCAGTAACCTCGTCAAATCATCTAGGTAAGGTAGCGAGCGGACTTCCGGGGACTGAGGCGTAACCGCTGACGATGCAACCGGGCATACGCTTGGATGATTATGATTTCTCCTCACAACAGCTCTTTAAATGAAAGCTTCAATTAAATGTTTCAATGGTTTCTTTAAAAAAAATGGTCAAACCTTTGAAATATGTTAAGCTTTCTTTTAAAGAACTATAAAGCCGCAGTAGCCGCTTCTATTTTGTATGCATTTGTATGGATCTTGAACACAGCCGCTCACACTGTAAACACTCGCGGTCATCCCTTTCAGGAAACGACAATCTATATGAAAAAAAATCCTATCCAACGCACACATAAATAGACTTTTACATTTACAATAAGTATGAAAAATTTATCCGCTTCAACTGTGAATGTACGAATGCCGATATGTGACAGCGAGAGAGCCCAGGGATAAGTAAGGCACGAGTCTCGCCGCGGTAAGACAAATATACGTCGTCAACAATGTTTCCACGCAATCCAATAGATACCTACGTGGAAATTGAAGGCTTTTAAGCGGCGATAGGTGTTTTCTTATTTGTAGATACAAATATTTATGTGAAATTAGGTTACTAGGCTTTGTTCTTATGCAATATGAATGTGTAAATATAATTTTAAAAAAAACCGTTGTATAAAGCATACATTAGTAGTTAGATAGCTAATTACAAGAAGATAAGTCTCCACAACTTAATATACAGCACTTAGCAAATTAGAAAACTACAGAGAAACTTTGCAATTCTAATATGCCTACGAAATGTATATTGTAACCTCGGGTTTCTTTCATCCCAGAGTATTTTCATTTCCACGTAATCAATACATCAACACTTAATACATACTTACTTACGAGTACTTTCTTCGGCGCTACAACCCTTTGTGGGTCTTGGCCTCCACAACGATTTGTCGCCATTTCGGTTTGTCTCTGGCTTGCCTTTTCCATGCTGTGTACTTTCCCATTTTTCTTAGGTCTTCTTCGACTCCGTCTCTCCAACACGTATGCAAAATCGTTTGTCCTTTAATTCGTGCCTAGGTCGTTGAGATTTTATCGATCCGGTTCTTTTCATTGTGGACTTCACAACCAGGTTCTTTTCACCATGACAGGTGGTTAGCCTACCGATGAACCCTCTTCTTTTATCCGGCTCGGGACCGGCTTTGCTATTAGATAGCACAAGCAGAGTTGAGACAGTTGAAACACTTAATACATATACATGTTAACGGAAATGTATGTAATCCGTCATTGTATACAATTCCTAGCAAATGTATGTAATTCCTAAAATCGCACGGAAATGTGTGAAATAAATTATATTATACACATTACCTAGAAAATCCATGTATTTCCTAAATAGCAATCGGAAATGTAAGACTGCCGCGTAAACTGTCAGTGCGCGTACGTGGGGACAGTGGTAGCGGCCGGCGAGTGCTAGGAATGTTCTATTAATTTTACTAGGTTAGCACAAACCTATAGGTTAGGTTAGAACTGCGACCAACACACGCACTAGCCGAGCGAGCAAAGCGAGCGTGCCGCGGCAGCGGCCGGCGAGTGCTAGAAAAGTTCTATCCATTTTACTAGGTTAGGGCAAACCTATAGCAATAATAAAAATTATTATTCTCATTTTAACAACGTGTTTTATTACAGAAAGCATTTATTTTATAAATTTCCTAATACGATATTGGAATTATATACAATTCCGAGGAAATGTACACATTTCCTAGGATATCTATGCATTAAAAAGTTTTTTAAACAATATTTTATACATTTCCTAAATAGCATCGGAATTGTAAACATTTCCTAGGATTTGTATACAGTTCCTTGATTTCATACATTTCCGGTAACATACATATAAATAAAATTAAAGTGTCTATTTCTAATCATTATCAAAATAACAGTTTTTTTTTATAAATTCATATATGAAAGTCTATATGGTATTGACAACAAAAACACAATTTATAAAAATTACTGTCTCTTTGTTGCGGCTAATCTCCGAAACGGCTGTACCTATTTTGTCGGGATTTACTGGTTCATAGCTAATGTTATAAGGTGTAACTTAGGCTTTATTAATATGCAATAAATAGATAACTCACGTAAAAATCGGATACTGGCCGACATGTTTCGACCTTATCCGGATGCCTTCCTTAGGGCGAATATGACTCGCGACGCGTACACGAAGCCGCACTGATAAAGTAAGTATTAACCAAAAAGTAACAATAAGTACTAACAGTCTATATGGTACTGACAACAACAAGTAACAAAGTAAAGTAAAAAAAATAAAAACTTAGGCTACTCTTATTAAAAATAAACGGGCAAGTGCGAGTCGGACTCGTACATGAAGGGTTCCGTACCTCCGTACAATGTTCTAAACGTGTTTCCTGAAGAAACATGTTTCTTGTATGACGACGCTCTTTAATTTTTAACTTTATCTTATTTTTAGTATTTGTTATTATAGTAAACATAGTAATACTTAATCGGTGAAAAATTCAAGTATCTAGTTGATGCCATTATGAAGATCGAGTAAAAAACGCTGAAAAAGACACGTTTCATGTATGACGATCCCCTTTATTTATTAACTTTTTTTATTTTTAGTATTTGTTGTTATAGCGGCCAAAGTAATACTTAATCGTTAAAAATTTCAAGTGTCTAGCTATTACGGTTTAAGAGAGAGAGCCCTGTGACAGATGGACAGATAGCGGAGTCTCAGTAATAGGGTCCCGTTTGCACCCTTTGGGCACGGAACTCGGAACACGGAAAAGAACTAGGGTTTCGCAAAAAAAAACAAGATCTAAGTCCGCGCAAAACAAGTCGCGGGCACAGTTAGTAAGTTTACATAATCTCTTCCTATATCGATTTATTTATAACCGTGACCTCGTTCCTCTTAAAGGGCAAATGATTAATTAGTTTGCATTACTCAAAGGGCCGGAGCGATGCGTGTAATCGAATGGGTTTTGGCGATTCTGTGGACCTTAGATTTACGGCCGAGAACTTGGGATCGGGAGATGGCGGTACTTCAGTGGACATTTATTGTAATCTAGATAAAAAACGTAAGAATTTATTGAGGATTAATAATATTATTCCTGTTTTGAATCATCATAATGATGAAAAATAAAAAAAATGACTTTGAAATTAGTTATTATAATACAAATAATATACATACTCGTATAATAACACAATAAAAAGATAGAAATGGAATTGGGCATAGAATAGTCGGTGAACCAGAAGGGTTCCCTGGCAACCACGGGGAATCCTGGCAACCATGGGCCAACAACGAAGGAAACCCAGCACTGCGTTGGGTGGACGATATTACGAGTAAGCTTAACGCAGACCGCACCTGGATGCAAGTGGCAAAGGAGAGACAAAGATGGAAAGATATGGAGGAGGCCTATGTCTTGAAAATATCTCTGCCATGCAATTACACTGACAAGAACACGGTGGAAGGGAAATAATAACACGTTATTTATTACTCGTATTATTTTCGTTCACGTATCCTGTAAACCAGTTTATAATCCACAGTTCTGTTCTCTCTCAATCATAATTTCATGACAGGATTGAAACTAACGATTGACTGATTAGTGACTAATTGATTTCGTCATAATTATGAGAGCTGATGAATGAATTGATGTTTGTGGGTTGGATCTCATCTATCAGCACGGAACAGCACTTGCCTATGCTGCTATACTTTTCTGTCGCTCAGAAGCGTCATTTGCTAGAGCGAGAGAGAGCGACGGAACGCTTCAGCACCGACCGTGCTGCAGCGTTCCGTCGCTTTTGATAAATAAATGATAAATAGTTGATTTTCCCAACACTGCTTACTGCGTCGGTTTGGATACTCACATCTAATAAATATGTTTTCCGCACAACAGACTGATATGAGGAAAACATATTGATTTGAAGTTATTAGTCCATACATTTCTTCAGTCTCATCGAATGCTTCCGTTCAATACAAATTCTTTTTATACATCGTAAAAGTGTCTGCAAAGCTTCCGATGTCGACTTATATTTGAATATGTAATAAGGAGGCATTCGTATTCAACGTATTGTGGGCCGGGTTTTACGCTCCGAAGGCTTTGACTCGCCTGAGGTTATTAATATTTTTCCAGAGTAATGGAATAAATCATCTTAAAGGCTTTTTGTAATGAGGAATTTATTGTTTATTGTTTATTAAATCCATAGGTACACTTCTTTCATTACGCGTACAATTTACAGTGGTAACATTCTTTACAATAATTATCTCTGTTATAATATAACATTATGTGGGTATACAGTGTGGCCACATAATGTTATATTACTGAATTTACAGTTGTAAATTCAGTCAAGGAGTAACACTCATCATCATTATCCGAGCGTATTCCCGGTTGCATCCTTAGCGGTAACGCTTTAGAACCCGGGGTCCACTACTGAACCTAGGTGATTTGACGTAGTTACTGGTTTTTACACAGAGCGACTTCATGAACACAATAGCAAAATTTAAAAAAATAATCACATTATAACACTTCTTCCCAAACAAAATAATGTTATAAAATATTTTTTTAACCATCACGATACTGGTTAATTTTGTTACGGCCTACTACTATACAAATAATATAATAATATATGTATACTGGATACATTAAATTTGAGCCTCATAAAAAATGGTGTAACCGTTTATGCGTTCCGAATCCCTAGTAACTGACGATGATCTCCTTGGGGATCAATTTATTTTTTCCCGACTACGGCAGAAGGAAGGGTCATGATTGTTAATGGAACGCTAGACTGTTTTACTAAATTCGTGCACTCTTGGGGTATTACGATCATAATTATAAGGTTGCCGTCGTCACCATACGTCCGTTCGGCACGCACACCGCCATTTATTCCAACACGTCTGTCACATACTCAATTTGAGTGTATTGCACCCAAACATCCTGATCACAAATAATGGCCCAATAACACACAGCACAATCTACTAAGCTACCTAATCCATCGTGTTAGTGGATTTTCCTGTTTACTTATAATTCAATTCTTTTTTTAATATTCAATACACTTTTTTGCTTAGCTCTAATAGTACTTTAGTAATAATTTTAAGTATCAAAATCTCGTTGGGTAAAGGTGGTATATTTTGTTTGTGTACATTGCATGGACCGTATATTTACACAGTTTACAAAACAATACTTATTCCTCAATTATTTATAGTTTTAATGAGTTTCACCAATGAGTTTCACAGTTTTAGAATCAATCTATACTAATATTAATAATAAAGAGAAAAGATTTGATTGTTTGTGTGTTGGTTTGTAATTGATAAACTGAAAAACTAATGATCCGATTTTAAAAATTCTTTCACTTTTGGGAAGCTACGAGTACATTATCGGGGAGTTTATAGGCTATATTTTATCTTTCATAACGTGCAACGCCGCGGGAAACAGCTAGTGAGACATAAATAACTAATAAATGAATGTACAATTAATGTGATCCTACTCGTATTACTACTATGCGAGTGGTTCTGTGATACAGTAGACCTCGCGAGCTCTTATAACGATGCAATAACCGACACTTTCTCTTTTCCCCTGGGTTAGCAAAGCCATTTCAGTAAAATTCGTCCATATATAACACTACAGCAAACTTCCCCCCCTTTTCCCTTTGCCACTCCTCTCCTTTTCATTTTAGGGTTTTTTTTAAATAAAAAATATAAATATAAATTATTTTTTTTCGTTGACCTTTTGCTGACCTTTTGGCTAAGTCCCGTCACGTAAAAAAAATATATTAAACTCTTTTTAAATATGCCAAACGAGATACAGTCTTTAAAATGTATCTCTTAACTCATTTGTGATCCTATTATTCTAAGAATATATCCCATATTTTATCTGATGATAGTGATGTTTTGTATAGTTAAAATAAAAAAGATTATGTTATAATTTGCATTGTACAGCAGTTTGATACATTTTTTTAAAAGAGACGAGTCTAAAGCTAAGTGTCAAAGAAATTTCTTTTTATTTAGGTTATTTGATCGTATCATCAGTTTTATTGTAGAAATTGGTGGTTCTAATACCTGAATAGTTTGCATTAAATGTTTCTAACATCAAAACAACTTGACTAAATTGGGAAAAAATACAGCCCAAAAAAACTTCGTCAAAGTAAATATTTCTATAATAAACTAAACTGTGTATAATTTCTAAAACTATTAACATTTTGTTAAGGGAATAAGGTAAAAATCGTTTGTTTTTGCCAGGTTGAACACGTCGCAACGGATATAGGTCGACTTACAATACGTAATGTTGTATAAGTTGCGTAAAATTGTTTAAACAATATAAATAATTATCCCCCCTCCCCGCCCCTCAAAGGTTTGTGATTTTGAATAATAATAAATTCGGCTAGAGTAAAGTGTGCGTGAAAGCGGGAGCAAAATTTAGATTAAGTATCCATATCAGGCGCCGTCTTTAAAAAGAATCATCTAAATTGGAGCTGTTTTTGAGGACTTCTATGATTGCCTCTTTTATCATATCATTAACGCGACTATATATTTCGCCTGGAAAGACAAAAGATAGATGTACGGATGGAACAGAACTCAGGTTAAAACAAACCTCTTGGCAAACCTCATATTCTACGTAAATAGCATAAACAAGCTAAATAGGTATGTAACACACCTTTATCATTTCATATGTAATAGGTATGTTACATTTATTCAGTATCACAAATCCACGTATATTAACTGTAATAAAATTTTAACTTTTAGTGGCATTACAATAAAAACCCAATTTTGACATTCAATTTCCTATAAACTGTGTACTATAATTGAGGTTAAGCCTCTTACATTTTATTTATAAAAATAGTCCTATCAAAAATTTAAGAGGCTTATCCTCAAGTATTATAGGGTATATACAAGTAAATGCCCACTTAAATATTAATATAGGTATCTTGATTTGGTAAACTTGCTTTTCGTCTTTTATGGTCTAAGTAAACTTGTTTCATTGGACAGAAAAGCCACTCGTAAAACTACATCTACATACGTTTTCTATCTGAAATAAAAGAATTAGATAACACAATAAAATAGTTATTTTGTTAAAAACAAGGGAATGGCTATGGGTGTTGTGGTATGGAACACCCAGTGAGAACAAAGTTCCTTACTGTAAAATCTAAAGCTATATGTACACTTAAAGTATAATTCAATGAATTTTTGTTAAAAATAATTTCTAGGCGCCATCTTGGATTTCAAAAAAGTTTCGGTTCGGATTCCGCGACCCAAAAAATCCGATACCGTGGATACCGTTTCAGTTAAGTCGCATGCAGTTGAGAATCGGCAGACATCTTGGATTTATGAAGAAAAAAGAAGCTCAGCCTTTGGTGGTAGTGGCTCGACCTCGGGCTTCGCCCTAGAAAAAAAACTCAGCCTTTGGTGGGAGAGGCTCGGCCTCAGGCTTCGCCTTCAAAAAAAAGCTCAGCCTTTGGTGGGAGTGGCTCGACCTCGGGCTTAGCCCTCGCCACGTAGTTCAGCCTTCGGTCTCGTGGTACACACTCGATAAATAATTGTCCTTGTTACCGGAGTCGAATCTTGAAATGTTAGTTTCGCAGACTATCGTTAAACAGAAGCGATAATCACTTGCCATCAGGTGACACGCTTGTTCGTTTGCCGCCCTATAAAATAAATAAAATAAAAATTAATAAATAAAAAATAAAAATGTTTTTATTACGTTAACAGAGGTGGTCTTACGTCTATAGGTGTTGAAGTCTCCTTTTAGGTAATCAAAGATGCCTGTGCAGGAGGATAGATAAAATATAAAAAAACTATCTGGGCTGCTGGACCAGCGCTTAGCTAAGAGGCGAAGAAAATTTCCTTTCACTTTTAATGCTTTGTCAGTCATTTCACGAAATGTCAATTCATGATCGTGAACGGAGCGTGCGTAATGTTACATGTTACATGTAACTAACGCGAATCATAGATTATGGCCCTCCAGGTAACCAGCGAGGAAGAACTTCGTTCCTAAAATAAACCTTTCATTCCGTTATCTAAAAACAAATGGAAAATAAAGGAACGATGACAGTAACAAGTGGTCCTAATTTAACTTTAGGGAATCTTTACGAGTTGGAATACTCGGGAGGAATCTGAATGAGCCAGAGAGAGCTGTTTTCAAAAACATTCGTAACTGACATATAATTTTTAATAAAATCTCAATTCAAGCTGATAGATTAGGCGCCTAACAGCTTGCCATTAATAAACTTTAGATTTAGTTTAGATTTTTTGTAGTTTCAGAAATGAAAGGATCCCCAATATTAGATTTTTTTTATCGGGTTTTTGGTTACTTTCCGGGACATTTATATATATAGACGTCGCCGTCGTAAGGCGTCCGTAAATAAAATACAATACAATACAAAAATCTTTGCACCAAATGAAAACAATAAAAAATTACAAAGTTTACGGAACTTATAAATAAATAAGGTACAAGAGGCGGCCTTATCGCCGAAGCAATCTCTTACAGGCAACCATAAAGAGAAGGAGTGCGAAGTATATGAGTAAGATAACAGGTGGCGCAGTTAAATTTAAAATATAAATTATAAATAACCAATAGATATTAAAATACTTATACAAAATATATAACATTATACAAAAAAAGATATATTTATATAAATAAATGAATATATATATATATATATACATATTCATACCTATATATACATAGCATAATAATAAATAATTTATTACATACATACAAATAAATAAATATCACAATGATGTAAACAGAAATAGTAGGGGAAAGAGATGAGGAACTAAACAGAAGTAAAAAAGTGATTTTTAGTTAGGGTTTTAAATTTATTCAAAGTTTTGGCGAATCGAATGGAAAGGGGTAGAGTGTTCCAGAGATGAATAGCATAGACAGTAAAAGAATATTTGTAGAAATTGGTCGAGTGGACTGGAATTTTGAGAAGAAGTTTATCTGCACTGCGTAGAGGCCTTGAAGAGGTTCTAAAGAAAAAACGTTCCTTGAGGTACTCAGGATATGTGGGACTAAAAAGGATGGAGTATAGGAGAGAAAGGATATGCCAATCACGACGTAAGCGGATAGGGAGCCACTTGAGTTGAATACGAAATTGCGAAATGTGGTCATATTTACGGAGTCCAAATATGAACCGTATACATAAATTCTGGAGGCGTTCAAGCTTGTCCAATTGCTCCTCGGTAATATCTAGATAACAAGTGTCAGCATAGTCAAGGATAGGGAGCAATAAGGAGTGAGCAAGCGCAATCTTGGTATCTATTGGCAGAAATTTATTTAACTTTCTTAAGGAGCATGCAGCTGCAAACATCTTCCTGCTGACTTCGGAGATCTGAGTGCGCCAAGAAAGAGTGTTATCGAAGTACACGCCAAGATTTTTCACGGATTTGCTATATTCGATTATTACCCCATCAAATACAACTTTAGGAATTGCCTCAAAGATATAAAAAAAAAAAAACTAAAAAATAATAATAAAAATATCTTGCAAAGAGACTTCATCAATTCACCTGAAAAATTGGCTTCGCTGTCCATTCATCTTGTCAAACTTTTCTGCTAGTTTAAAATCAAAGTCTCAACTTTGGTCAATTTATTACTGCCTGACTTCGGGTTCATTTTATGTAACGTTACAAAAATGTCCTAGGAAGGAAAAAAGTGTTTCCTATTTTTTTTTGCTTGAGGCAATGTCTATTTCTCCTTGTAATATGTATTTTGTTATTTATTGTATTTTCAAAAAACCTTGCATAGATCGCGTAAAATATTTTATGCTTTTCTAAATAATTGTATGTAATCACTTTCATTTATTTACAGAAAGGCATAGAAAATTTGCTACTAGACATAAGCAATAATTTCTTAAATGACCGATTATATAAATAATATGTAATCTACATCTAACCAGTTTTACGCATTGAAATATAAAGTAGGTTCCTGTAAGTTATGAGTCGATCCCCAATCCACCCGAGACGTCTTCATCCGAGGAGGAAAACGGTTTTATTGCTGTGTTTTTACATAAACCCCACATAAAACTAATTTATTACTGTAAGGAAAAAGTATCTAACGCATCATAGTTGGAGCCAAAGCTTTATTTTATTTTGACTGTTTCATTTTCTGCATTATTATTATTTTTATAAGCACTTGATGATTTTTTTATAGGTAGATACCGGACTAGTCAGTGGTATCGTTTAACTTTAAAAGGCCCACCGTACCACCAGGGGTAAGGCCAGTGGTACGGTGGCGGTGGGTTTAAAATGGTCAATAATAGTATAACTAAAATAATAGAATCCTATGGTCCACCGCTCAAAATTGGAAAAGATGTTAAACAGGAAGACTCGCTCACTTCCAAACTTTTCACCAGCGAAATTGAAGAGTAGACGGGTGCCTTCTAAAGATATAAGGAGGTTAAGAACTTAGCGGAAGAAAGAGAGACATGGAAATCAGTCCACCGACAAGAGCGCAGCTCTTAAATACAAGAAGAAGAATCAAAGAGGTATTCAAAGAACAATTGAGACAAAAGACATAAACCACCGCATCGCACGACCGTCTAATGTCTCTAAAACACAAACTCATCGACATGTCACCCCTAACCTTACAAACTCATTCGTGATTATTCACAAATCAAAACGCAAAATTTGTCAAAGAGCCATGTAACGAAGTGTACTAGGTGTGAAAATACTGATCAGAGGCCCAAATGTCACACTTTGTTTAAAGACTGGCATTGCTGATGTGGGCTACAAAGCTGCCAATTTGAAGAAGGATTAGGCGGGTCAAGTAAGCAGAATCTCTCCTGAGACATTTCTCATTTGGGCCCATTGGCCCAAAGAATTCTTTTTGGTTACCCGAAAACGGTCGGCGTTGCAAGGAAAGATCTAGAAAGCGTTGGTGCGATGACCTTGATACCTTCCAATGATACGATTGGTCTGAAGCAGCTCTAGAGCTGCTAGATACCTAGAGAAACATAAAAAAAAATGTAAAAGAAAGCAAAAATTAATAATTTTAACATACCTTGTACTGCACCAACAGCTTTTATAAATAAGCATTCTTGATAAGGATTACGCCCAATATTATCAAGAGATTCATTCGGTTTTCCATCGACCATTTCTGCAATGATTTCAATGGGGACGGCATGCAATACATAGTATATGACCGGTTTTAATTTGGATTTATCAGCTTTTCTTTCCATAAAATATAAAAATAAAAATACTGGCTCCGGTTTAAAATAAAATAAACTTTTTAAATTCTGTGCCATCTCTAAACCAATTAAAAATGTGTGACAAAAAAATTCTCGCTACGAGTGGGATTCGAACCCATGCGTGTAAAGTCCATGAGTGCATTAGACTTTGTGACTACCGTCTTTGCGATCTATTTCATTGCAGCAGGATGGAGTAGATTGCAGTAGTGCGTAGCGACTACTGTAAATCTAATAACGATTGCCTCTATCATTAAAGGAAGACAAAATGGCGTGCGTACGAGTATATATTTGGCGCCGTTCAGCGCTCAATATTACGTGTAAAATTTTTTAGGCTTCTATACCTAAAGGGGTGCCAACGGGACCAACGGGTATTGCATATGGGGATAGGGAATGCATTTTTGCAAGATTTGATGGAATTTTTTTATTGCGAGATCTTGACAATCGAACATCTGCTATGTTTTTGCAGTTTGAAATAAGGTTCTTCTCCATGAGGTTCGTTCCTCGTTTATATTTGAAATATCTCGTATAGTAATCTCCAAATATACAGGTAAATTTGACGTGGGAGTACGCATTATTAGCTCTGTGGTCACCAATATATGGGCTACGTTAGTACCTAATTATATTATCCTTGGTATGGGTGACCATAAGTGGTATAAAATTTGTATGTAGAGCTCCACCGCGCTTCAGAAAGCAAGCGTTGATACCGGCTGCGATCATTAGATGGCAGACTGTAGGTAGGCATTTCCAATTATGATCCAACTCAGATTGTATGGCCCTTTTCATAATTAGAGATAATTGAGCGATTTGAGAGTCAACAGGACCGCGGTCGGAATCTCATCAATTAATTGTTAGTTTAGGATCCGCCAGGTGGAATGATTTCACCATCAGGAGAACTATCAAGGGTAGTGCCTAATCATGCGTATTAAATTAAATAGGTACTTAATTATCTTTAAAGGTCTAAATATAGTACCTATGGTATTTCATTTTGTCGTTAGAAAATCGTTTGTTGGTTTTTCTAAGTAAGCATCACGGGTGTCAGATGTAATATAAGTACTAATTTGTCACAAAAACTGTGTTTGTGCTGTTTAATATTCCGTTAATGATGACGGGGCACGACACGGGACGCTGCCGTCGCCGTGCCGGCAAGTGGAAAAATTAACTAAAATTTAAAGTAAGAACGTTAAGTTTTTTTTAGCACTTTTGCCAAAAGTGGCCGTTTTCCGCAAAAATGCTAACTAAAGTGTTTGTTTACTTGAAATGGTTTTCGATTTAATTACGTACATACATCCACTTCACACCAATTAGATTTGTGCTAATCCAACTTCACCAGCCGATGACGTCCAAAAAGGTAAGCGCAAAACCATGTAAGTGAAAATGAAGAGAAGTTTAACCCTTTGACCGCCGTGGACACCTTTAGGCGTCCAGCGGAAACTGTCCTGAAACGTCAACATTCGTGTCACATAAACTGATCGCGGCGTAGTGGGCACGCTTGTCATTTTCTTGCGGCGTTCAAAGGGTTAAGGAGTGAAGAATACTAACAAAAATCTCAAAATCTACAGTGTTGAATGCGCTCGTAAAATTTAAAATATTTTTTACGCTCAAATATGAAGCGATATCGATTTAGTAGAAAGGCTATTTACATCAGACAGCCATCTGGGATGTGCTCTTATATTCTTTTAAAAGCGTTTCCATTCATTCAGCTCGGTGTCCCTATCCATCCATTCATTATTTATAATTAGCCCCCCCGTCGCTCGTTTGGCGTCGTCCGCAATGGAAACATTAATCATTGCAATTAGTACGAAGTCTGGCCCAGATGAACGAACAAGTGACAAAAAACAATGAATTTTTGAGGGCGTTTGCCGCAAAGTTTTCAAGGTCCCAAAGTTAAAATTTAATTATATTTTTTCCGTGTTGTATCACAAGATATTTTTTTATAAGCCTAATTCAGGGTCCCACTGCTGGCCAAGCCACTCGCACAAGATATATTATATATTATACGTCTAAAAAACTAATACCCGACTACGGGAAAATTTTTAATGAAAATTTTGAATTATCCAATTAAGGTGAAGATATAGGCAAAAGGCCTTGAAGTGTGAAATAAATTGGTAACTCGTAAATATTGTGATAATTTTCATATTGCTCTTCGTCATGCACTGGATAGCCCTTTAAATTATTTTATGAACTACCGTTGAAACTATTATTGGTGATCCGTCTAGCTTTAAAACTAGCCGTGGCCACTTTTGGCGATGGCAAGTTTTAAAGCTAGACGGACTAATGTAAATACTTTCAACGGTGGATCATAAAATAATTTAAAGGGCTATCTAGTGCATGACGACGAGTTAACAATTTATTTCAAATGAGGGCGCCACTTCAAGGCTATTTGCCTATACCTTCACCTTAATGCAAGCTATGCAGCTATTAACGGCAATGTATATACATATTTTTGAAATTTGCTTATTATTATTAAGACCTTTCATTTGATACCCCACTCGTTATCGAAGCAATAAATATTTTTTTGAGACCCACCCTCTTTTTTATGTAATATATTCATCATATTTATGTTATACATATGTTATAGGCAAACCTCGAACCTCCGGCGCTCCTAGGTTTGACTAGTCAATTCTCAGGTCTGACTTAAAGTCTTAGTGAAAGATCAAATTGACGTTTTCGGCCCTTGACTAAAGTATTTTCGTCAAACCTAGGAAAGACTAACTAGGTAACTAATTTGTATGGGAGGAAGAAAAAATTTTATTACGGAAAAGCTAACGAGCTTTTCGTAGTCGCGTAAAAACCCAAAGTATTGTTTAAAATTACTTATTGCAATATAAAATTCAGATTACTTAGCTACTCGCCTCTTGGCTATGCACGCACGGGCCCTTTCCATATAATGAAAACTTTCATAAAGTAATGCAGTACAAGAAAGTAAGAGTTTGCGATTGAACAGACAGAAAAACGTGGAAACATAGCACAAATAGACACTAATGTAGAACTACAATGTGTAGTTTGAAATAAATTAAATATCATGAAATAAAAACCACAACCTTTCCGAAACACTAGTAGGTAGCCTTTTTGGCAATTCGTGTATACTCGTATAAATAACATCATCTTCATCAATACACTAGCCTAGCCTATGTCTAGGAGTTGAATAAAATTTATCAATTTTGCCGTCACGACGTCAACTGGACATAAGCCTCTCCCAAGTATTTCTAAAATGGCTGAGCTAAAGTGGCAGAGCATTTACACCTTTGTTAGGTCGTCTGACCACCTTATAGGTGGATATCCTACACTTCACTTGCTAGTAAGCGGTCACCATTTCAGAACCTTTTTGCCCCATTAGCCAAGGCTTCGCTGCGCTATGCGTTGCTGCCACTTCAATGAGCTTATAGGCTTGGCTATGTCAGTGATGTATAATGTCATACAAATTTCCTCATTTTTGTTTCGTAGAACACGTAGATAATACAGTATAATAAACTCACTGCCACTTATATAATATGGGTTGGGATACATCTGGCCGCACGGAACAGCACTTTTCTATGCTGTTATAGGTACTTTTTTGTCGCTCAGAATCGTCATTTACTATTAGCGAGAAACAGAGCGGGAATGCGGCCGCATCGCCGATTATGCGGCATACGCGCTCTCTTTGAATGTAGTGTTTTGCAATTTTATACTTAATCGACCGAACTCGATTTACCACTTTGACTGCGAAAAAACCCACCGTATGTGTTTTGTGTTCCGCGAAATACACACGGTGCGTTTACCTATAAAAAAATATCTACCTATATTCCGTGGCGAAAGTTGATAATTGCTCTTGGACAAAGAATATTGGCGGTGGGGATAGTCAACACGCATTATTAATTCGCTCCAAGTACCTTCAAAACTCAATTATCCGAAAATTGATCGTTTCATTTCAGTTAAGATTTCGTTTTACTCATTCAATTACAGTAAATTATTCCCTTTAAGATTGAAACACACTCATGGAACGCAAACATTTACATTTGTATAATTTAAGGCGAGATGGGTTCACAATTGGCAATATACTGTGCGTGTTTTTTAAAAATCACTGTTATTAAACTACTACAGATTATTCATCAAAAAATTTACATAAAAATCTTAAGAATTTTTTAGAGACACCTACAATAGCCAAAACACGACTGAGCATTTTTGGCTCGATAGAAAAAAAACCACAATCATACCTCTAAATTTGCCTAAAGCCTTTACAATACTATTACTATTCTATACAATCACCTTTTTATATGAAAATTATACCAAAAAATTTACTATCTAAATATCTAGTCGTTTTGGCTACAAAAAAATATAAATATAATACAAAAAAAAATATAATTAAAACACAGTGACATATTCGTCGAGAGCGAAAAAAGGCCCGGAGCTGTGCTCGACGATATTTCGCAGTTTTTTATTTATTATTTTTTTTGTATTATAGTATTATAAAGGCAAGGTTTATGATTTTTTTATATCGAGCCAAAAATACTCAATCGTGTTTGGCTATTAAGGCCGTACCTGAATTTTCCGGGGTCCAGTGCTGCCCCCATTTAAAATAAATCATTTCAAAGAAAACGGAGACATTATTTTAAATTTTGCTACTATCAAATTCTAGATAACCATTCAAAGTATTTTATGAACTACTGTTTACAGTTTATAATGAGAACGTTAAGCTTTACTACGCACATTTGCCAAAAGTGGCCGTTTTTCGCAAATGTGCGTAGTAAAGTAAAAGTTAACGTTCTCACTTTAAACTGTAAACAGTAGTTCATAAAATACTTTGAAGGGTTATCTAAGACTTGGTAGTAGCAAAATTTTAAATGATGTCTCCGTTTTCTTTGAAATGATTTATTTTAAATGGGGGCAGCACTGGACCCCGGAAAATTCAGGTACGGCCTTAAGGCGCTTTGCAGACGACGGGGCGGGGCGGGCTTTTTGTCCGCGAAGCAATAAAGACCGCGTCTGCCCGTCGATGTCTGCGGCTGCCCTCGCCGCGTACACAAAGCCCACGACGACGGGCAGAGGCAGTCAGTTCAGGACGTTCGTTCTAGTGAATAGCACGTCAGTGAAAATGGAGATAGACAGAATTCGAATCGTTGCTTATTTCATGTACAAAAAAAGGAAGAGACGCAACCGTAATAGAGAATACTGGGTACACCCACTGAATTCACAAAGGTTGACTAAAGGTCTGTTTCACATAAAACATGCAGACTTAAAATTGTATCCTCGCATATTCTTTAAATTTTATAAAATGTCTGTTCGCACTTTTGATGAGCTACTATCAATCCTGGAACCTGCTATTACTCATTTTGATACAGTTATGAGGAAGTCCATTCGTCCTGAAGAAAGGTTGGCAGTAACTCTAAGGTTACTTACCTTAGAGTTACTGCCAATAAAAATATTAAAATCATGTGTACTTTTTATTTCTCTTGTTCATTTACGTCGTGATATTCTTTTAACGACGTATCATATATGGGTGATCCTTTCTGCACTTCAGCAATTAAATCATCTACATCGATGACGTCCATCACTAAAAAGCGCGTGGCGTGGACTGAGTTAGCCGCCCCGCGTCACCGTCTGCGTTACTGCATATAAACTGGTTTGTATGATCCACGGCGGGCAGCCGCGGACATGCCGCGCCGCCAGTGCCCGCCGGGCACCTGCGGCGCGGTCTTTTTGCCCTGTGTGTGCGTTTGTAGTATAGGATTCACTTTGTGCTATCGTTCGCGGCGAAATTGTCCGGCCCGCTCCGCCCCGCCGTCTGCAAAGCGCCTAAGGGTGTCTGTAGAAAAGCCTTAAGATTCTTATACAACATTTTTGAGGAATAAACTGTACAAGTTTAATTACAGTGATTTTTTAAAAACACTCGAAGTTTTCTTGGCTCTGAACTGGCGGGAAGCGCACTAAAAGAATCTACACCTAAAATTTTCACAAGTATTTTTTTTATGTTGCATTAACAACAACATAATAATCGATACTCTTTTGAATTTAATGCACGTAGTTGCACTTCGTGATTTACTTTACTTTGGGGCTAGCTTAATCAGTGTGATTTATCCGTATATATATATTTATTTATTATTTATTTATTTAATTAATTTTGTATTAATTATAAATTATCATTTTGGAATAAATTAGATTTGATTAGCAAGTTCGCTTATTTTCATTAATAAATTAATAACAATAAAAATGGAAGGTCATCAACATCAAGATGATGACACTGGCAGAACATCACCAATTATAAGTCACGTCCACCCTCGCTCCGGAATGCCGAAATAAAAGCTTTTCACAATCAATCTTCCCCATTAGATCGGCCATGGGGATATCATCCATCTTAATTCTGGCCACATTCGCGCCTACGGTTAGGTAGCCAAATATTACGAGATGTCAAATTTGCTTTGGGGTTGCAATTATTGTATTTGTACTTACCTACTTTGATGCAGTGTACACAGGGCTTGGGAACACGGTTCGAAAAATATCACATCCCCAACCAGTGAAAAAACCGCGAACACTCGCTAGGAGCGGAATCGATACGCGAGCGTTATATAATATAATATTCGCCGGGATTAACCAGGTTAATTTCAAACGATTTGGGGGCGGGGCTTCCCGTCACCTTTCAAGACAAGTTGAACTGAACTTATTTTATAAAGCAAGAAAGATACAGGCGGGCGCGCGGGTAAAGGGTGTCGTTGGGTGGAGCCAAAATGATCCGAACGAAATTAACCTGGTTTCGCAAACTAAAACACTTATTATTGGTTCTTTGATCAAAACTCAAATAATATCGATTCTGCTTGAGCGGAATCGATATGTTAATGCTGTTTTTAAAATGTATGGCGTTTCTAATGAGATGGTTAAATATTTTAACCTGATATCCGAGCCTTGGTGTACATAATATACAACATATAAGGGACATATGCGTGATAAATCGAACTAGGGGCTATACTAGATCACTAAGTAGGTATAATGAAATTAAAATAACAGCTAAAAATAAATCGACACTCGCATACAAACTGTCCGGCGGCTGTACACTTTTGTATGGAAATGCCAAATTTATTTTTGATTTTTACTGTTATTTTAATATTATTAGATTCCTTCCAGTTTAGCGCATAGTTCGATTTATAACGCATATGTCCATATCTATGTATGCATTCTATACAGGACTGGAACAAAAAAATCTTTAAAAGTAAAACTGCTTCTAAAAGTTAATCAAGGGATTGGCCGCTCTTGATTTTAGCCCCGGATCTATGAGTTGGAGGCTAAACTTTGCGCACGGGCCTCCTGGCAAAGTTCAGAGGAGCCGCGAAGTAGTAACTACCTTATGAATACTCGTATTGACAACAACGACCCTACCAATGAATTATATTTATTTTTGAATTCTTAAATATTACCACAAATATTCATCAGCAACATTTTTCGTCAAAAATGCTAGCCAGCTTCAAATTCCAAGTAAAATCTCGAATCATTTTCTATCCTAAAAAGGTAAATGTTATGTCTTTCCTTTGTTTCCACTAAATTTCTTCATTTTGTTCTGTTATTTTTTGTTAGTGTAAGTTGTATGTATTTAAATATGATTTATGTGTATGTTTAATATAATTATTGTATAAACTTAAGTGTGTTTATTATGATCCAAAATAAGTACAGTTACAATACAGCGAAACAGTTTTTTTTTCAAACTACAGCAGGTGTGTCTTCCATGCTGATCTGGGAGAACAGAAAAACCTTATAATGTACCAGCCATTGATATAGGTAGAGGTAGAATATACATATATACAGCTATCTCAAACATTGCCCCCTGTTCTGTATTTGAATCTGAGATTTGTCCTTTTCGCGCTATTTTCCAATTGTCACTGACAAATGATTACTCCAACTTCATCAAGCATTCAAATAAAGGAACACATAACGCTCCGACATATTGATAATGGTATATTTCCACTGCGTTGTTTTAATAAAGGCAGGGGTGAAAAAGTTAGCACTTTTTTGTCCATAGTTACCCATGTAGTTATTGTCGCATCAGTCTAGTACAGCCTTTATTGTCGGAAAAGCCGGGAGACAATTGAAAAACTTCGTTATCCCGCCGACCTCACTGTGCTGTGGAACGCGGCGTGCGTGACGTTGACAAACTATAGTTGTTTTTATTGGCATGGCAACCCCTTTACTAGGATTTTAGCGGTGTAAATTTAATTTGTGTTCGTGTACGGTCATCCTCCAGATTTTTGTTCTCCGTCTAATTAACATGTCGCTTTTGTTCCCCACTTGCTTTTTCACAAAATTAACACCAAATTTAAAAACCTTCACATGCACAATCTACACACATACTACACAATACACATATACAATACAAATAATTATGAATAATGGGAACTTGTTCATTAAATAGGAAGTTATTATTTTTTTCATGGCTCGTAGAAAGGCAATGCGTTAGACCGTTTCTTTTACTTCTTCCTCTGTTTCCTATCCCTTATTATTTAAAGAATAGGTTTAAAGTAGAAATACTTATCAACTGCCTCCAAATTCTCTCCACAAACCGAGGCAGTATAATTAAATTTGGAGATATTTGCCATATCCTTCGTCCATTACCTATAACACCTCTTTTTTTGGTCGGTGGTAATGAAAGCTTGTAACAATAATTTAAAATCTCAAGTCACATATGCATGCGCTACTTTGCACTTAAAAAAAGTACGGAACGCATTCAATTTTAACGCGTAAATTAGGCGTGGTAATTAGGGGTTCTTGGTAAAAAAATATAAATCTTTGCACGTATAAAATAATAAATATTTTAAACAGAAATCTCTATATTATCTTAGGTGATTTTTAAGACGCGAACGTCTGAATTAGAAATTTCGCGCACCAAATCTTAGGAATTAGGTTCTTGCTCCATTAGCCAACAACCCTTACAATACAACCACCTGTCCAAACTTTTATGAGAAACCCACCTTTCTCATGAAAGTCCGGAGAGAGCTCAAGGCTAGCGCTAAAAGGAATGGTGACATGGTATGATCTTGCTTGAATATAAAAGAACGTGATGCGTTAAGGTGAAGTGGTAGCATAAGTGGTTAAAATAAGTCATTTGAAATAAATTGTTTAAAACTAAATATGATGATATTTAAAAATTTGATTTGTTTCAATGTCTAAAAAGACCCTTTAAACTATTTTATGAATAACCTTTGAAAGTAATATTGGTAGTCCGTCTAGTTTTAAAACGGGTTTTCACCAAAAGTGGCCACTTTTGGCGAAAACCCGTTTTAAAACTAGACGGACTATTAGTAATAATTTCAAAGGTTATTCATAAAATAGTTTGAAGGTCTTTTTAGACATTGATACAAATCAAATTTTTAAACATCACCATATTTAATTTTAAAGAATTTATTTCAAATGAGGGCGCCACTTATGCTACCATTTCACCTTAAGGTATGTTTTTACAAAGGTCAAATCTTCGTAAAACTATTACTGTATTTATCAAATAAGCTTAGTATTTTTTTTTCTTTATAATTAGTTTATTTATTCTTGTATTTTTTTAAATGCTTTTATGGTGTGACTCAATTCAATTCAATTCAATTTAATTCAAAATATCTTTATTATCATAGGATATTTATAATATCTCTTAATAATAGTCACTTTGTTTTGTTTTGCACAAATGTTGACGTCAAATCGTTACTTACAACTAAGTTTACGCCGCTTCCTAGGCGCAAGTGCAGAAGAAGCGACAACAAACTGCACTGCACGTTTTCTCCAAAGACGTCAACTAACAAACTAAAAACTTAAAATTAGTTATATGGATGGACTGAGATTACATTGTTTGTTATGTCATAATTAAATTGAATTATAAGAATTACGAAATTTAAAATAATGTCAATTTGTAAATTTATTATGTACCAATGTACCTAAATTATGCCATGTCTATGTATACAAACCTTTAAGAGGGACCCGCGCCAAGCTCAAACCAGACCTTTTTGTCTTTAAGATAGTCATCGGTCCTATAATAGGCCTTCTCACAAAGTACTTTCTTTACATAAGCTTTGAATTTTCTGTATGGCATATCAAGGACCGATTCTGGCAATTTATTATAAAAAGTATACACTTCCCCATAAAAGACTTACTGACTGTATTCAGCCTGTAATACGGGCTAACTAAGTCATTCTTATTACGTAAATTTCTATCTGTAAAATCACTTAGTTTATTGAACATGGAAATATTTTTCCTTACATACATTATATTTTCAAATATGAATTGTGATGCAAAAGTAAGTATACCTATTTCCTTGAATAATTCTCTCTGTGAGTCTCTCGATCCTAAACCGTAAATGGCACGAATTGCTCTTTTTTTAAAAAGAAAAATAGTCTGTATGTCGGCTGCACTCCCCCATAGAAGTATCCCGTAAGACATTAGACTGTGAAAGTAACTAATGTACACTTGATTGTATATATATATGGAAAATAATTTACGAGGTATAAGGAAGTGGGACACGACGCGTTCATTAGAAGAATGGGAATTGTATTTTTATTCTCTTGAAAGTTCTGAAGTTATGTAAATGTGTAGTTTTTGAATTTTTGAAATGTAAAGACAAACAAAAATGAAGAAAAGCCGTTTAGATACAGCCATTTTTTATTATTTTCATAGGTACTAAAAACCGAACTGTGGTCTCGGTAAGCTAGTTTGGCTCGCATGTTTTCTTATAACAGTACTGTGTAAGTTTACCAAAAACAAAATCTTTTACAAACATAATTACTGCGTTCTAAAACAATGGTGAGTATTTATATGGCACCAATAAGGTGTACTTGTATTGTATGTACTCGTTGGCACCAGTCAGGTGTCAATGATACTGAATTGTGCAAGTTGTAGAAAAATCTAATATGGCAGATACCTGCCTAATTAGGTTAGTTAACTGTATAGCAAATATGATATGAAATACCCTTATTTATATAGAAAAGTTATATTTGTTGCGAGTTCTTTTGTTGCTCAAGGAAGTTATTAAAGGCTTGTTTAAACTTTGCTCGTTGCCCGCTGATAACTCGACGTGGGATAAAAAATATATACCTAGAAGTTTGTTCATTAGCGACACTGGCAACGGCAAACATGTTATTTTGGCCACCCTGTGACCTTCATTTTTTGGAAAATATTTTATTACACATGTGAAATTAATTTCGAATAATTAAAAATTATTACGAGTTTGCTTTATTATGTATACAAGATAATACTTATATGTAGTGTTTTGTGGACTGACATCAGAACATATTTTCTAAAACTATATGAAAACTGGCTGGTTTTAAAGAAAAATAAAACAAGAGCTGCAGATAAATAAAAGAAGAGTGAGAACTCTGTTAAGTTCAAAGTAACACTATGAATTATTCAGTAACAAAGTAGAGATAAGCAAATATGATGCTTAGTACAAAATTGTGAGTTACATCAACAATATATACCCCAAGGACCCAAGGGTGCCTCGCTCAAGCTGGTACGACAAGGGAAATCGATTTTACAAATCTTGTTACTATAGGCAAGTTTATATAATATATTAAGCATGTGTCTTTTAGGGTTCTGTATCCAAAGGGTGCAAACGGGACCCTATTACTAAGACACCGCTGTCTGTCCGTCTGTCCGTCTATCCGTCTGTTACAGGGCTCTACCTCTTTAACCTTAATAGCTAGACTCTTGAAATTTTCACCGATTATGTATTACTGTGGCCGCTATAACAACAAATACTAAAATTAAAAAAGTTAAAAATTAAAGGGGGTCGTCATACAAAAAACGTGTTTTTTCAGCGTTTTTAACTAGATCATTATAATGGCACTAACTAGATACTTGAAATTTTCACAGATTAAGTATTACTATGGCCGCTATAACAACAAATACTAAAAATTAAAAAAGTTAAAAATAAAAGGGGGTCGCCATACAAATGACGTGTTTTTTTTAGCGTTTTTAACTAGATCTTTATAATGGCATTAACTAGATACTTGAAATTTTCACAGATTATTTACTACTATAGCCGCTATACAACGAATACCAAAAATAAGATAAAGTTAAAAATTAAAGGGTGTCGTCATACAAGAAACGTGTTTCTTCACCGTTTTAAAACATATTACGGAGGTACGGAACCCTTCATTTACGAGTCCGATTCGCACTTGCCCGTTTATTTATATTTTCAATCACGATGTGTTTCGCCTAAGATTGGACCATTTTTTTTTATTTGATCCCAAATTTCATAAGTACAGTTTATAATGGCCGAGATATTGAGGCGTCCAGTGCCTTAGGCTCAATTTACACTGCCGCGGAATCGAGGCAAATTTTAAATAAATCACAGAGACGTAATGCTAATGACTAATGACATATAATCTAGGAGAAGGAACATAGTAAATCTTAGCATGAAGAAATAAACTTAGCGGGAATTTCCGCGCATTGCGTGTTCTTTTTGTTGTTGACACAATACACAAACAAACACACATACATTACTGAATCGACATAGGGTTCAATTTGCTTTGTAAAGTTTAAAAAAATCGCTTCCATTCCGCGGCAATTAAGCGTATATTAAGCCTTTAACTTTTTCGGTCTTTAATAACAAAAACGTTCAAAAAATGTTATTCATCAATTTATAAAGTCTATCAAACTCTTAAAACTACGAGTAGCTCAGGGTTAGTACCTATAAAGAGTATCACTTTCTGTGTCAAGGTAACAATCTAACAATTATACCTTTGAGTGTATTATCATTTATGAAACCTGGTGTAATTCCGGTAACTTTATAAATTCTAAGCATGATGCTGAAAGTGTAATTTGAGTGCGAAGAATAAGAAGAAAAATTCCGTGGCGGATTCTGTTGTTGCCAGCCAGGTATAGTATCTTTATCTCTTTCGATATGTCAATAAAGAAAGCCTAAGTGCGCGTCCACGGACACGCGACGCGACAGGCGCGCGACTCGCGGCGCGACTCACGGCGCGATACGCGGTGCGACTCACGACGCGGCGGCCTTAGTTGTCAGGTAATTCTCCACCTTATTGTCGCCGAGCGAGTACGATTTTAGTCTGATCTCGTGCAGCATTTCCAAGCGCGCCGCGTCGCGTGTCGCGCCACTTGTTCGTGGACGCGCACTAATGGTTGTTGAAACAAAGCAACTTCAAAACAACTCAGCTTTAGTGCAGCGTGGCACAGGATTCCGTTGAATTAACAAAAACAAGATTATAGTAATTAATTGAGATGCCACTATTTTTTAGCGCCATCATTTTACTAGTACCTACTCCTACTCATATTTACATTCGTGCTTCTTTTAAACATCGTCATCATAATCATCAGGTCTTTTTTAGTCTCCACTGCAGGAGCACGACTCTCTCTGTAGGTACTACCAGAGCCATACTTGGCCAGAGCAGCTAGAGGATTTGGCGTACACTCTCCACGCTGGCCAGACGGGTTGGAGAGGTCTTGCTGATGTTTATAAGCTTTTTTTAGCTTGTGTTTCCTTAGCCGGCTTCTACGACATCCACTGGAAGACTTTGAATGTCCTATTCTACTCTGCCGGGAACCACACGGTTAACATATAGTTATATACATCGTGTTAATGAAAGAACGCAAAACCTCTCAGATGGTACCTCAGCCCATGTCATTGAACAACTTTTGTTCAACAACTTTCACGCAACAAAAAAAAAAATTAATTTTTATACAAACTGATCGAGTCAATTTGTATGAAAATCCGATTTTTTTTCGGATTTTGTGAAAGTTGTTGAACAAAAGTTGTTTAGTTACATGGGCTAAGGTACCATCTGCGAGGTTTTGCGTTGTTTCATGAACACGATGTTATATCTTATAACATACTAAACATATATCTCTAACATACAAACACTGTAAGTTTTTTAGAGAAGAAATAAAAAAAGTTTAAATCGTATATTTATAAAAGGTTTTCCTGTAAAATACAAGTCATCCGTTCTTGGAATTAAATCGAGCCGTCACAGACTCTACGAGGCTATGAAACGGTGGTAATATATTGTCGTCATTACTCACTAAAGCTGGACTCTGTAAATAAATGAGGTCGTAAGGACTGCACATGTGTCCCTCGGCATTCATACAGCTCTTTATGTTATACAGGGTGATTTTTTAACCACCAGCCAAATTTTTGGAGCAATTTCAGTGCTATGATACTGAACTACTTTCTATAAAAAAAGTTATAAAAAATATATAGATAAAAATTTTTCGTCCTTCCATACAAAATCCGTTTGGCTGAGCGCTGATTTTTATGGGAAGACGAATTTTTATTTTAGTTTTTCGTTAATTGTTTTTATGGAAAGTAGTTCAGGATCATATCATGGACTGAACTTGCTCCAAAAATTTGGCTGGTGGTTAAAAAGTCAGCTTGTATAAAAAGTTATGTGTTGACCGGCTTCATGTTAATGTTTATTCGATAGTTCTTTGTAGCAACGCTGCTTGGAAGCAGCTTGTGTTTATTCATAAACTGTTTTTAGTCACATTTTGCTGTAAACTATCGATACTATTGATAGTATCGATTGTCAATAGTTTGCAATACTATTGATGAAGGTTAAAACTATCGATACTGTTGAATTTAGATACTATAGATACCTAGTTTTTAATGAATACTATCGATACTCTATAATACTATTTGTATGAAAAATTATCGATATAGCTAAACTTATATCGATAGTATCTTTGAATAAAGAGTCTTGGAAAGAGATCGGGGAGACCTTTGCCCAGAAGCTGGACAATGTAGGTTAAATAAAAAAAGTATTATAATATCGATATTCGACTAAGAAGCAAGTGTTTTCTTGTCAAAAATTACTTCAAAAAATTATTTAGACTTACTCGTATAAAAGTTCGTTCGGGGTTAGTAGACTTATTGTTCTATAGGTACTTGACTTTCTTGTTAACCTTTTATACAAGCACCGTCTTCTATTTGTTCTCATTAAGTTAACAAAGACGGTGTATTCAAATATACTCGTAAAAACGATAAGTAAATTATAATGTTGTCTAAAGTAACTTGCGTCTATTGAAGACAAAATTTTGCTTGGTGATTTCTGTATAAATTAGTCTCCTTTTGGTTTATCGATATAAAAAAGTTTGCTTACAACAAACGTAAAAAAAACAGCTTTGAATGGAATATTCGTGCTAATTGTATATACATATTTATATATCGTAACGTAATCCTTCACAGTTCATTGGCTGAAAGGGTTATGTCAGCGCGCTACAAAGGCAGCGTCTTTGATAGAACAGTTTGCATATCATTTGAATGAACAAACAATCGAGTAATTCTGGTAAATATACAGGGTCTACTTAATTTTAAACAAGTACTAAAACTCTTTGAAGTGTGAAATTAGTCCATGATATTAAAAAACTTACCGCATACGAAAATCAATTTTTGGCCTTCCATACAAGTATTATTAGGAAACACAAGTTAAACAAAGCTTATAAAGGGTCGTGCTCTTGCAGTGGAGACTAAAAAAAACCTGATAATTATGATGATACAATTTCCATATTTCGACATACGTTCCTTGGGGAAAGTTATCCAGTGTCATGCATTGAATGGGTATATATATTTATCATATCGCGAAAACAATATCTCCGCGTCGAAAATGCCATCTAGCGTAGTGATCACGTTCCGATAAAATGGTGAGTGACATCTTCTAAATTACACATTTGACTAAAAATCACTATTTTAATTTATATTAAATAGCCAAGGTAAATGACAAGGTAAGTTGGTGAAAGGACAGAATCAAAGTTTCCCATACAAACATAGTCTAAGTTTTATTTTGAAACGACATGTCAGATTTCGGTTAAAATTTGTAACTTTAAAGAAATTGTATATATATAGAGTGATAATTGGTTTCCACAGTCAAAATATGGTCTTTAAAGAGAATATAGTGTAGTATCATTTTTGAGCATCAGTATGGAAAACTTTTACACCCTTATATTTTCTTTCAAGTTCATATTTTGACTATAAAAACCAATTATAACCCTATATATAAGTAAGTATGCAATTTATTAAGGGTTACAAATTTTTACCGAAATCTGACATGTCGTTTTAAAATAAAACATAGACTTCGTTTGTATGGGATAGTGTAGGGTAAGGGGATTCTTAAAACCTAGCCAGCGTTTGCCATGAAAGTGCCTGACGTTGCGTCTGAAATTACTTTTTTTGACAAAAACTTAATCATAGCTCAGTTAATATAGCAGGGCTTGGAATACCGTTCAAAATCTGGTAACTTTAATTCTGTCAAACGGCGTTAACGTTATCAGCAAAGATAACGTTATGCTGGGTAACGGTATTTTCCCCACTATTTACCGTTAATTAGATAACGTTACCAATGATATTAACGGTAAAAGCTATTGTAAACACTATTTCTTTTCGATATTTGACAGAATAAATTGATGAGAGTTTGTGTAGTAGGCTACTAGAGCTATTTATATAAGACTAGCTTTTTCCCGCGGCTTCGCTCGCGTATCCCACGGGAACATTACTTTTTTCCGGGATGAAAGGTACCCTATGTTACTTCTAGTACCTCCCAGGATATGTGTACAAAGTTTCATGATGATTCGTCATGTAGTTTTTGCGTGAAAAGGTAACAAACATCCACGCTTTCACATTTATAATATTAGTAAGGATTTTACAAGTATTGAAAAAAGTATCGTTACTTATATCGTTAATTGATAACGTTTTAAACTGTATTATCCATCGAAATATATATCTGTAGAAACCTAGAGCTCCTACATTTACCGCTTCGATTCTGATTCCATTTACGCAAACAAACGAACAGTAATTACAACGAAACACTCGAACGCACACATAGACAAAGATGCATGCGATTGGTCACGACAAGGACACGCGTCGTCGTCGGTCGGGTGGGGCAGTCAACGCAATGAGCGGTGAGATACAATGCGCGGATGGTACCTTTTATGCAGTACGCTACGCTAAAATTAATAGCCTTGTTTACGAGTTACTTTTTTTTTTATAACTAATTTTCGTGTCTGTATGGCTTCTACACCACTTCACGGCACATGACGGCATTTTTAATGAAACGATTATCGCAAAAACACAGCAATATGCTCAAAGGAAACTTCTTGCGACGCAACCTCATTAGGTAAATGTGACAATACCTACATAACTTGTACCTCCTAAAGTTTTCTTTTTCTCGGCATCACCAGTGGGTTGACTGGTAGATAAAACCTTTGGCTTTAAGTCCGCCTATTACGTTTGTAATAAAGTTAAATAATAGTACATTACGATATAAGTGCGTTATGGTGTTTATAACACACAAAGCGGAATATTAGCCCGAGCGAACGCGAGGGCGTTAGGAGCTGAGTGTGTTTAACCAATATACGCACGTATATCGTACGACGTTTTTCAACATACTTGCGAGGGAAAATACCTAATAAACTGGTATTTTTGATTTTAAATAAACTCAACTTAAAAAAATTTCAAAAAACTTTGATGCACACAGTTGCTTTCCCGCTGTTTTATTTTTTAAAATAAGCAGGGCGCGCGGCCTACTGGCCGGCGCCTAACAGCATGCAAATTCGAAATTTGATAAAAAAAAAACAATTTGAAGCGTAGGTATGTAAGTACAAAGATAAATATTGAAACAACGATGGCGTTCGATGTCTGATTTATTCTTTTTCTTTGTCTAACCTTCACCTTATGTTATCTAACTATCTCGCTCACACACAACTGTCAAACTTTCTTACTCTCTCATTCATACTGGATTTACCATTAGCAAATCGTGAGTTATAGAAAATATAACTTCACTATTTGCGTTTCTAACACACGCGTGTTTTATAGGCTGCTTTATATATCTAAAACCGGTGAACGATTTTATGAGCCCTTGCTCATAAAATCGTTTACCGGTTGAAAATAAATAAAACCGCACGACTCGAGTGTCACGGCGAACTGTCGCGCCACGCTGTTCATATTTTAAGCCCCGCCCGCCACGGTACATATCGCGTGCAATGATTTTTCGGGATTACTTAGGTTATATAGAGAATTATTGTTCGTAGGTATTGTCGATACCCTTTATAACGTTACCACGAAAATATTTCACGACGTTATTTAACGTTACTTTTAGTGTAAATTTGGTATCGTTAACAAACCCTGTAATATAGGTAAACAAAGTATCTTTACATTATATACATAAACCTTTCGGAATAGACGATCTATGTAAAAGTAAAAATTGCATTAAAATTGGTCCAAATATAGCAATACTATCTTGTGAAATGTTAAGTTTCATCCAAATCTGATTAACGGCTCAAAAGTTATAGAGCAATATTTATTTTTACCAAAATGCGTATATCTCAAAATCGGCTGAACCTATTTTGATGCCCAACAAACACAAAAATTGTATGAGTTCTTGCTACACTCATATTTAATATCATCAAAATCAGTTCAACGGTTCATGAGTTATTGCAAAACATCCATAGATACATTACGTTTATGTTGTTGTATGTTCTTCACAAACAATGTGTGTTCACCCCTACTTAAGGACCGTATGCACAAAGCCGCGTGGTCGGATTTGGCTCTGAAATATGCAAAATTTTTCCGCTAGGGGGATAAAAATGTCAAGATGAAGTTGCATAGAGTTAATAATGTGTAAACGGGACAATAGATGTAGGTAATCATAAATTGTAACGTAGAATTAGTATACAGCTTACTTTTTTCTTTTCGTCAAGACTTCCAGTCCGTGATACTTATTAAAATTTTCAAACCAATCAAATCAAAGAATTATTTTGTTTGAATTATTATTTCAGAATTAAGGCCTTGGCAGACGTCATTATAATGTACTTAACACTTTAGTAGACAGGCTATCAGTAGAAAAGATAAAGTCGAAAATACAGTAGTGTGCGTGAATGCAAGACGTTTATTTAAAAAGCGAGTTTAAATATATGTGAAATTCATATAGCACTTTCTAAAAAATCCAAGTTATAGTTATTCGAATCTTGCGTAAAATTTATTACTTTTTCAATTTATTAGTCGACCTCCGTGGCGATTCCTTAACACGCTAGTCCGTCACTCGGACGTTCTGGGTTCGATTCCCAGCCAGGGCAAGTTGGTAAATGGCCTTTTTTAATTTGTCCTGGTTCTTGGGTGTTTATTTTATCCCATCAAAAACATAAATGTAAAAATGCCAAGTTCAAATTCCGACAAAACAATTGAAATTTAAATAGCTGCCAAGTTATGTAGATAGAGAAAACTGAAATTTATTCATAAGAATCTCAACATTTGACTTGGACAACATTAAGATTGAAAGCACGGTCACCCATCCTAACTGTGACCAAGCTAGAAGTTGCTTAACCTGTAAAAGCACGGTCATTCATCCATCAATTTTTGAATTTATCGTATGCGAAGTGGAGCGAAATATTTTCACAAGTGGTTTTGATTACTCGTATTTTGAAATTTGTTAAAGCGCAAATGAAAAAGAACCCTTAGAATAGAGAATCTGTTTGGCTTCACGCAGCTTTTTAGGGTTCCGTAGTAAACAAGAAACCCTTATAGTTTCGTCATGTCTGTCTGTCTGTCTGTCTCCAGTTTTACTCATAGACTATTAGTACTAGAAAGCTGTAATTGGGCATGGGCATGAATATGCGGTAATAAAAACTTGAAAAAAAATGTGTGGTGTGAGACGTCATTGAATAGGTATTTCAAAAATATTGTAAGATTATGAACACCCTTTTTCGTTTTAGCAATCCGTTTGTGAAATATTTGGTTTTTGATTGCAAATTTTTGTTAGAATCATGTGTCTCCCCTCTCTGTCATTTAAACGGTTGTATATGGACACTTAAAAAAATTCACGGCAGTAGTATATAACGTCTCCCTGTACTAAAACTAATTTAAGGTGGATTCAGTTCATGATACTAAACAACTTTTCCTAAGGAACACATAATTAAATATGAAAAGAAAATGTTTGCTTTCCATTCGACCTCCGTGGCGTAATTGTTAACACGCTAGACCGCTAATCCGGAGGTTCTGGGTTCGAGCCCCAGCCAGGGCAAGTTAGAAAATGGTCTTTTTCAAATTGTCCTGGGTCTTGGGTGTTTATCAATGTATATATTTATCATAAAATATAGTATCATTGAGTTAGTACCCCATAATACAAGTTTAAAACTTACTTTGGGGCTGGCTTAATTAGTGTGATTTGTCCTTACATATTCCATACATATATTACATAAATATTACATTTTGCCAAATCTTGTGTGTAAGAGATCAAAAATATTTTTTGTATTTCGTTTGTTCCTTGGTAAAAGTTGTTCAGTATCATGGACTGAATTCAGACCAAAAGTTAGGCAGTTGTTAGTTACATAAAACAAGTAGGTACTGACTACGGAACCCTACACTGCACGTGGCCCGTCACGGCACATGGCCGGTTTATTTTGGTTAAGTTGAAATTTTAGGGAACCATAGACAAATTTATGATATTTCTGCGTAAATCAATATTACTTATCGCTGACAGGACGTTCTCACAAATACAATCAAATAGTATTTTACGCGACCGGTGACTTGGAAAACTACACGTTTTGTGTTCCACTGATAGAAAATGTACACATTTGAATTTTCTTTGTGAAACAATACGTTTAGCGACCATCTGCAATCGTAACACCTTTCACTTCTATTCACCTTATTATGTAAGTACGGAGGGAAAAAAAGCATTGCACGTTAAACAGATCAACAGTCTTGGCTTAGCAGCTGTATGTGCTCAATCAATGACTTGACTGTTTGATTTTGTACAATATTTTTAACGAATCAACAAAGGGCACTAAAAATAAATCTTTTCCTGAAAACACCTAAAAATTGGTTGATTAATGAAGCAGTAATTAGCATTATTGCACCCTTTTATTTTTTATCTTCTAATAGATTTTCCTGTAATCTATAGGTAAAGAACTATTAACTGTATATTTTCAAAAGTTTGGGTTCAGTGGTTATGGAGATAAGGGTATTTTTATTATTTATTTTCAAAAATATCTTCAAAAACACCAACTTCAAAAATATAGAAAAACATATTTAATATTATCATTAAATGCTCTTTCATTTGATATTTTACGCGATATAGTTCACAAAACCCTTTTTTTAATGTCTCATTTATCTCCCATAAGTGGCCCCATTTTTTTTTTATTTATTCATTTACCTACATTTTACTTCCGTCTTTGGGTCACAAATTTACATTATGTGCACCACATTTCAACTGAATCGGTGCAGTAGTTTAGTAGGGGGGGTCAATTTTCACCCATTTTCTTAAATAACTCAAAAAATACCGATCTAAGAAATAATAAAAAAAATATATATTTAAAATTGTCATAAAAAGTTGTTTCATTTGATATGTCACACGATTTTGTTATCAAAACTTTTTTTAATGTCTAATTTACCCACCATAAGTGGCCCCCTTTTTTAAATTTCATTTATTTCTGTTATACGTCTATCTTTGGGTCACTAAGTTACATATGTGTAGGTACTAAATCATTCATTAGAATGATTTAGTACCTACACAAGTGTTTCGTAGCAAATTGGCTGTGACTTACGGACAGACAGACAAGCGAAACCCTAAAAACACCAAAAAAATCGGTTCCTATACAAATTTCCCGGGCGGCACACTTTTGTATAAAAATGCAGATTTTTTTTAGTTTTTTGTCTGATTCCGCGACCCGAGAAAGTTCCAATCCGATTTTCACCCTAATCGCCAATTAAAATATATAGGTAATAAATCAAACTAAATTATTTTTTTCATTGACTTAATTTTCAATAAAATTAAAAAAAAAAATGTGGGATTCCGTATCTGCGATAGCATTACATCTTTGCTTGAACTTCAACAAAATGTCAAAACTGTACCATAGTGTAGCAAAAGTATGACATAATTTGCAGTTTGTACATAGTTATTTATTGCAATATTTTACACTGTAATGCAATTTTACGTAATTCGAAAATGGATTTTTTTGAAAAATTCGACACGATCTCCTTCCTGAACGCCCGGCGGGCAACTGAATTTGTATGGAAGAAACATGGCCGCCATTTCAGAGAATTCTGTCAAAAACGTTGCAAAACATCCAATTTTTAAAATTATTTTTTTTATTATTGCGTGATTGCACTGTAAGCAAATATTAAGAATAATGTTTCAAAATAGCCTTTATTTTTATAAAATATATGCAATCCCTTGTTAGAATATTTCTTTATGCAAGAAAAAGTAAGATACCTAAACCAGGTAAAGAAACCTGAAAGAAATATTTTAGAAAATCTTGCTACAAACTGAGCAAGATTTTCTAAAATATTTCTTTCAGGTTTCTTTACCTGGTTTAGGTATCTTACTTTTTCTAAATGAAAATTAAAAAATACGGTTTTCGTCTACTGGCTAGTCTATTCACCTATTATATAACTAGGCATGTAATTTTCTTAGTGGTCTTTTCTACTTAAGGTGGTACTGAAGGCGCGGGCGAACTCCACAGCGAGTTGCCTACCGACGCGCTTTGTCGTGTTGCTATTTCGTCGAGAAAGAGAAAGGGCGCTAAAAAATGTAGCTCCGTCCCGACCCCCGCATGTGAGAGCTACACCCCCGCGTACGACAAAGAGAGTGCACTGAACGCCAGCGAAACGGGCCGTTATAGGCCATGAATCGTAGTTTTCGTAGTTTTCGTTTATTTCGATAAATACGATACATACCCAAATAAAACTAAATTATTTGGAATTTAGAGTCTTCACTCTAGTCGTATAATTAGTTTCCATAAGGATCGAAAATATAATTATAAGTGTAATAGGCGTCTAAATATTACTCGATTTCGTCGATAAAACTTTTTTTTGTTTATTATTTTCGAACCAAAACTAATTACAGATCTAGATATTTATCATCTTAATGCTTGTAAAAAATTTGAATACGATGAGTTTTATGGTTTCGAAATTAAAACGAAAGTACGTTTGTATGGGATTTCGTCCCTCCAGTTAACCCTTAAGCCATAACTATTGCCCGCGCAAAGTGCGTTTTGCATGGTTTTGGGTCAATTCAATGCTTGTTTTTAGGAAAACTACAAAATATTTAAAAAAATCACAACAAAATACAAATTTTTTTCGTCTACTGTCCCAACTCTTCCTCTATCTATGTGTATACATTATTTGACTTAAATCAAACGCTTTCTGTACAAACTTGTTGCCCTCGCAAACCCAGTTTACATGGTGCCGACCCTTAAATTGTAGACCTCGCTCGCTTCGCTCGGTCGGTCAATGAGTTTCGGTCGCTGTAGCTGACCCATCGCACCCCATGATGTCCAGAGGTCAAAAGCTTTATTAGTGAATTAGGGCGTCGTTTACGTTTGAACCGGGACAATACAGGGTTGGAATTTTTTGATAATTAATTATGTTTCTTTATGGTTAATTGCTTTGTACATATTGTATGTGTATAATATAAATAAATGTAAGCGTTAAATTCACTATCACTTCTATATCCCTTATCTACAAAACCCATGGACCTAAAATTTTGAAAAAAAAAATACTGGTAACAGTTCTTCACCTAGATTTCAGTAAAACCTATAAGTGAGTATCAGCCTCAATTTTTACTTCAGGCTAATAATCTAAATTTTGCTCCCGCTTCCACGCACATAAATTTACTCTATCCGAAGCAAGACAGCGAGCCCTACGGGGAGCACAGATCGCGGCGGGTCCAATAAGGCTAGTTTACGCGTTTCTGGTTTTTAAGGTTTTTTTCGTTTTACAAAGAATATTTAAGAGTTATTTCAAAAGTAAGACATATTATGACTGCCTTATGTTTAGTACAATTATAATTCAAAGTTACACAAGGGCTAATTTATTGTATTACTATCTTATAATACTTTCCGTTTTAGTATATTTCTGAGGTAACTTGGAGGCAACTTCGCAATTTTTTTCTATCGAGAAAATTTTAAGCAATTGTGTTTTTAAAACATATACTTAATGACTAGAGATAGTCCTGAACTTTGCTGTGTTTTTATTTCAAAGTAAGTATTTCGTTAATAATGATAATATTTAAGATCTCTCTAAGTACTACGAGTATCAGGCCGGGTCATACGCGATCTTAAGAAGGCGCCTGATGTCAATAATCTAAATTTTGCTCCCGCTTCCACGCACAAAAATTTACTCTAGCCGAAGCGAGTAAGCGAGCCATGCGGGCGTCGGGAATCGCGATGGATCAATGAGGCTGAACCAGCCAGGTTTTGAGGTTTTTTTCGTTTTACAAAGAATATTTAAGAGTTATTCAAAAAGTAAGACATATGATCTCTGCCTTATGTTTAATACAAATATAATCCAAAGTTACAGGTGCAAATTTATTGTATTTCTTGAATACTTTCTGTTTTAGTATAATTCTGAGGTGATTTGGAGGCAACTTCGCAATGTTTTTCTATCGAGAAAATTTTAAGCCATCGTGTTTTCGAAACTTATTATGTTTAGAGTTAGTCCTGAACTTTGCTGTGTTTTTATTTCAAAGCGAGTATTTCGTTAATATTGATAATATTTAAGATCGCTCAAAGAAGTTTAGGGTAGTACGGGCTCTTATAGAGTTAATAGAACCTAACCCATAGTCGTTTATTATCAAGCATTCTAAACAACACTCTTGTCGCTATTATTATGATGCGAGGGAGGAGCTTCCGATTGCTGCAATATACAATATGATGTGATCTCCGGCGCTAAACGGGCTAGCCGGCGTGATTTACGACCGGCAGCGCGATTCCGGCTGGGAACTTCGGCCGATTTGTCACGTCGGGACGGTTGCCGTAGAAATCAACGGCCTAAATCACATAAGGAAGCGAGTAGACAGACACTTAATGTTCCTCATATCGCGAAAAAGGACAGTAGGTAGTAGACACGTGAGGAGTAAAATTATATTTTTACGGCGATTGCAGTACCTTTATATTGTTATGAACAGCGATTTACTCCTAATGTATTTATTGATTTATACAACATTACAATACTCGAAACAATATCTAAAGTAAAAATATGTGATGAAAAATTTATTTTCGCCACGACGAGTGAGATTCGAGCTCACGCTCCTAACATTTGTACTTTGAGTGCACTTCAAATTGTGCTTCGAATCACCCTGACTAATTTCCTCATCATATTTTACTTAGGCATTTAAAGCATGCGTACAAATGTAGGTATTTATTTCAAAATGAAAATAATACAGTAGGACCTTCGCATCCACTCGGCTTCTCACATCCCTATTATACTGTCCTCTATCGTTTTGGCTCTAGCCCATCGCAGTAAAGCATACTCGTACGAATGTTAATGAATGTTAAAAACAAAAAAAAAAAATTCTAATAAATGGCGAACCTATCGTCTCGTGATTGGAATAAAGGCTTGTACAAATATGAATAAATAAAAAAATATCACAAAGTAAAATAATCTTCTCTTAATACTTGCATCTTTGATATCTTGGGTTCGGTCGGCGAGGTCCACAGTTCGATCCAGCGCGGCGACCCTTTTTATTGTTGTTGATCGGCTGTCGGTTCGTTCGGAACGCGTATGGAATTTACATGTAGGTTTAGGCTATTTGACATGTTAAATATTTCACCATTTCATGCAGGTATAGGAGATGGTGAAATATTTAACTTTATTATTTAGACGATTATACTGATCTTGTAAAAATGAATGAAAGAAGTTTCAAAACAATATTTCCTTATGAGTCTTTTGCATCTCACCTTATCCCGCATATTAAATTAGCTTTTTATAGATATATTTTTTTCTATTTATCGAATAGGTTTAGTGGTCCTAATGTGGCTCACAATCGACACGAAAAGAAGAATGGTTAACAATGTTAATGTGATGTCAGATTTTTCAAATTCTGAGATGCATCTTAAGTGTCAATGACCGTATAAGTAATCTTAATCAGCGAGTTAGGTAATTATTTTAGTAAAAGCTTGTGTTTAAAAAGTTAACCTGTATGAATATAATATGTTTGGTTTCGTGTTTCTCTTAAATATAATAAACTCCAAGAATAGACAATATCAAGAAGTCATCGCAAGACGTGTTGTTAAGCCGCTTCGTTTAAATTGTAAGAAGGAAACAAATTACGTTGCCTCTTTACTTGAGTTTCAATTTCACCCTCTTTACATTTCAACCCTTCATTTATATTTTATTTTTTGCTTTCTAATTTAATTTTAACGTCTCCACTGTTCTGCGAAATGTCGTTTCCTTATCTACTCATCTCACTTTATTTTTAAGCTAAAATGATTTCAAACGATACTGAAGCTTATTTATCAGTTTTGCGTCTTCTCCTTCGGTTGTATTGTGTTGAAACTTTTGTAAATTTGGCATTGCGTACGTCAGGTGCATTTTTTGAAACTTTTGTTAATATTGCGTTACTTCCGTCATCGGTTGTATTTCTTTAAAACTTTTATTAATATTGCATTGCGTTCGTCAGGTGTGTTTTAAGAAGCTTTTGTTAATCTTACGTTGCGTCCGTCAGTTGTATTTTTGTAAACTTTTGTTAATTTTGCGTTGCGTCAGTCTGCTTTTTTGGGTTTCGTACCCGAAGGGTGCAAACGGGACCCTATTACTGAGACTCCGCTGTCTGTCCGTCTGTCCGTCTGTCCGTCTGTCCGTCTGTCCGTCTGTCCGTCTGTCCGTCTGTCCGTCTGTCCGTCTGTCCGTCTGTCCGTCTGTCCGTCTGTCCGTCTGTCCGTCTGTCCGTCTGTCCGTCTGTCCGTCTGTCCGTCTGTCCGTCTGTCCGTCTGTCCGTCTGTCCGTCTGTCCGTCTGTCCGTCTGTCCGTCTGTCCGTCTGTCCGTCTGTCCGTCTGTCCGTCTGTCCGTCTGTCCGTCTGTCCGTCTGTCCGTCTGTCCGTCTGTCCGTCTGTCCGTCTGTCCGTCTGTCCGTCTGTCCGTCTGTCCGTCTGTCCGTCTGTCCGTCTGTCCGTCTGTCCATCTGTCCGTCTGACACAGGGCTCTATCTCTTGGACCTTAATAGCACTATAGACACCTGAAATTTTCACCGATTATGTATTACTGTGGCCGCTATAACAACAAATACTAAAAATAAAAAAAAGTTGAAAATTAAAGGGGTCGTCATACAAAAAACGTGTTCTTTTCAGCGTTTTTAACTCGATCTGTCACAGGGCTCTATCTCTTGAACCGTAATAGCTAGATACCTGAAATTTTTACCGATTATGTATTACTATGATCACTATAACAACAAATACTAAAAATAAGATAAAGTTAATAATTAATGGGGGTCGTCATACAAGAAACGTGTTTGTTTGTGTACGGTGTACGTGGGTGGTACGGAACCCTTCATGTACTCGCACTTGCCCGTTTATTTAACATTTTAAGAGTTAAACACAAGATAATGGTGCCCTCATTTCAAATAAACTTCTCGAAAATGAAAATAAAGTTATACATTAGATTATGATTTAGTATTGATCCGCGATTGAGGATATTTAGAAAGAAAATCAAGTAAATACTTAGTTAATTTGTAGTGGTATGGAGGGCAATTAACTGTTTAACTTAAAAAATGTTTCTTGCAACCCCCTAGTATTTTTGAAAGAACTGCATATCAATTCCTTAAGAGACGGACGTCTATACGCATCGCAGGAATTTCAACTTTTTCGTACTGATTGTGGCATAGCGCAAAGAACCACCGCACCCAGCTACGAAATTGACTGGCTAGCAGTTTGTACAGACCGTCAAAGCTCTGTAAACTATAGGAGAAGGGCAGCTTATAAGAAAACGTATTAGGTCCGCCACTTGTACTTTTATTTTATTGTGCAATAAAGATTAAATAAATAATCGTTTTATGTCACCGGATGCGCACGCCAGGCTCTAAAGGTCTATCATATTAGGTCCTTACATATGTAATTGCCGTTCAGTATCAAAAAAGTGAAACCAGTTTTTTTTAATGAAATTATTATTTAATCAATCGAAGTATGCGCCGTTGTTATCGATACACTTCCGCCATTTTATAGGCAGATCATTGATACCTTTGGAAAAAAAATCCTGGGAGCGAGAGTCTATGAACTGTTTGAAGGCGGTTTTGACTGCCTCATCAGATTTGAAATTTTTTCCTTGTAAAAAGTTATCCAAATTTTGAAAAAAGTGGTAATCGGTTGGGGCAAGATCTGGAGAGTATGGTGGGTGACGCAGAGGTTCCAGTCGCACCTCCTCTAACTTGGCGATCGTTTGATGTGCAGTGTGTAGTCTAGCGTTATCCTGAAGGAGCAGTGGGCTAGAGCAATTCATCAGTCTCGGTTGTTTAATGGCGAGCTTTTCCATCATTGTTTGCAATTGTTGGCAATACAAGTCTGCAGTAATCGTCTGGCCTGATCTCAAGAAGCTGTAGTAGATAACACCAGCACTGGTCCACCAAACACTAACCAGAATCTTATTTTTGGTCAGTTTTCGCTTAGGGCAAGGTTTTGCCGGTTCTCCAGGGTCAAGCCATTGTGATGATCGCTTCCGATTGTCGTACAGGATCCATTTCTCATCACAAGTCACGATACGGTTCAAAATCCCCTCATTATTGTGGCGATTAAGCAAAGAAACCCAGCAAGCAACGCGTGTTTGTTGGTTTGCTTCAGTCAATTCGTGCGGTACCCACTTTTCGAGTTTTTTAATTTTTCCGATTTGGCGCAAGTGGATAAGTATCGTTTTGTCACTTACGCCGAAGGCTGCTGCTAATTCAGAAGTGGTTTGAGATGGATCCGCTTCCACTATCGCCTTCAATTCTTCGTTATTCACTTGAGTATCAGGTCGTCCACGAGGCTCATTGTGTAAATCGAAATTTCCAGAACGGAAACGTTGAAACCAAAAACGCACCGTTCGTTCGTTAGCGGTGCCTGGTCCATACACGTCGTTAATTCTTCGAGTCGTTTCTGCAGCACTGGTGCCACGGTGGAACTCGTATTCGTAAATACCGCGAATTTTCAATTGGTCCATATTGTTGTTGTTATTGTGTTTTTGTAAGTTGTGTAAGTTGTTGTTATAGCAATGTTGAAACTCAAACAAATGATGTTAAAAGAAATGAAATACGAAATTTAAAACAATGTTTTTCTGGCTTTATTTCGAAATAAATTTGGATTTGGAATTCCTAATGAAACGCAAGATATTTGATTTTAAAGTTGCCAGTATTGAAAATCGGCAATTTCATATGTAAGGACCTAATATTATATGAAGACAGAACGCGCCTACACACGATGTTTTAGCGGGTAATCACAACCTCTTACAGAAGAGTATTAATTATATGCAGAATCATAAATTGAGTTACATAAAATATACTTGTATTTATATATTATATGTAATATATTTGTTAGATAGTATATTCGTATTGTTTACGCTTTAATATAATACTTGTTTTCCTCTGCCCTACTGGTCCACTGGAAGAGATCCCTTCAGGGACAAGCCAACTATTTGTAAAATTACCTTTGTTATTTTAATTTGTGGCTGATGTACAATTAAGTTTTTTAAATAAATAAAATAAATAAGAGTCAAGAATTTAGCTCAGCTAGCAATAAGACTATTTTCGAGAGCTGATAGAGTACAAGTGAGCACATTTATTTATTGTAAAACTAAATACAACGGTACCTAGTACTAATACCTAGCTTAATCAGTGTAATTTGTGCTTATATATTTATTTATTACTTTATTAATAGCTAGGTATAATAGGTGTACACAGTTTTTTTATTTGTTTATTTATTTGATCTTTATTGCACAATTAAAATAAAAGCTCATGTGGCCGACTTAATGCTATATAGCATTCTCTCCTAGTCAACTATAGACCAAGCAGAAAATATGTGTGGCTGACGCGATAAAATTCATGAATAAGTAAATTAAATAGTTTTAAACTTATAAAAGATAGGTAGATTATCAATGTAGAGCATAAACTCATTGGACACGACTCGACTCACATATACTCGTACCACTATCGCAAAACAGTAACAAATTCCTAACTACCAGATTCCATTCATCAGCATACACATCCCGTAACAAGTGGAAATTTGCTATAGTTCGCCGCATTGGTCAGAATATTTCGAGTTCCGAACTGATGATCAATTATTTGTTATGATGTCAATTAGTAAAATATCTGAATTATCACGTAGTAGTTTATGAGACTGGCACATTAAGTTTATGACCATCGCATCTTTCCAATGTGGCACATAGGTTCTGTGGTTAAATTGTACATTGGTTGCTTGAGGACGATTGACCCGGTGAAGTTTGAATGTTCGTGCGTTCCGGCGAGCTCACAGCCACTGCATAAGCAATTTATCTAAAAACTGTTTTTGTCTTCTCACTTAAGAATTTAACGATGTTCAATTTGTTTTCTTCTTAAGTATTTCGCGATACACCAACTTATTGTCTTAATGATACAGATTTTTCATCAAAATCTGTATTTTTGCTAATGCGAAATATCCGCTTGAGTCACGGGTCACGGGGGTTAGTCATTATAAAATTAACACGAACTACTTATACTGTCCTAACGTTCTTTGTTCAAGTCTATTTTACCCAAAACAAAGGTTGGCTATAAGAAAATGCTTTGCTTTAGTTCAATAAATATATAGGGACAAATCACACTGATTAAGCTAGCCCCAAAGTAAGTTTTTTTAAACTTGTGTTATGGGATACCAACTCAATGTAATACAAAATTTATTTTTATTTACAATAGAAAAACATTATCGTTTGACCCGAACCGCTTTGGTTGACCAATCTTACGACCTTATATCTTGGAAAATACTTGACTGATGTTAGTTGTTATTTTTTTTTGTATTATAATTAAGAAATCGCTAAACAATTTCATAAAAAGTTTCGTTAAGACATACTCCACTTACCGTCGATCTACCAAACATAGATTTACTTAATCTATACTAATATTATAAAGCTGAAGAGTTTGTTTGTTTGTTTGTTTGTTTGAACGCGCTAATCTCCGAAACTACTGGTTCGAATTGAATAATTCTTTTTGTGTTGGATAGTCCAGTTATCGAGGAAGGCTATAGGCTATATAACATCACGCTACGACCAATAGGAGCAAAGATATAGTGGTAAATGTGTAAAAAACGGGAGAAATTATTTCATCTTTGAAGCCTTCCGTTGCGTGCGCCGTGAAAACGGTTCAAGATACACAAAAAATATGTATTAAAGAAAAATAGCTCTTTTAATGATCTAAAAAACAGTCCGCGATTGTATATGTCTATCTTTTAAGATTAACTCACAAAAACCGTTTTTATGGTACCTAATTTGGTCGAAATAATTTGTTTAAGTTGTATCAACATAATAATATTAATCTTTATTCAAAAAAATATGTTGTTGGTTAAGAGTACTTCATCTATACTAATATTATAAAGCGGAAGAGTTTGTTTGTTTAAACGCGCTAATCTCAGGAACTAATGGTCCGATTTGAAAAATTCTTTTTTTGTTGGGTAGTCCATTTATAGAGGAAGGCTTTAGGCTATATAACATTACGTTCCGACAACCACGCGAACGAAGTCGCGGGCACAGCTAGTAAGTAATATATGAGTAGACTGACAACGTCGCTAGCCTCGCTCGCTCGTTCAATTCATAAATTCATTCCTGGAATACCTAAATGCTGCCGTCAAGCTTTATGGGTATATGCTATCTATAGGGAAGAATAATTTAAATTGAACACCTGCGATGGAACATAAATTCACATAGAAAGAGAAATTTCAGATATAAATAATTGAACATTTTCCTCTAAGCAAACCGTAAAATAAAATGTAGCGATTTTATTAAAAAATAAGTAAAAAAGTTAGAAGTAACAATTCACTCGCCCACGATTTTACTGTAATACTACAGTAAAATCGTGGGCGCGTATTTTTTTAGCTTTGAGTAGGAACTAATTAATAAAACCGTTCAACTTTTTATACTCATTTTATTTTCAAGTACATAATGTTACAGTGTACTGTATTTTACTGTAATATAGTCAAGCTCTTTCTTTTGATACCCATATTGATGTCATTAGCATTGGATTTCGGATTTAGAATTATAGGAATTAGACTAATACATAATACCTATACATATTAGCCGTGTGGTTCCCGGCAGAGTAGAATAGGACCACTCCAAGTCTTCCTGTGGAAGTCGTAGAATGCGGCTTAGGATACACAAGCTAAACAAAGCTTATAAATATCAATGAGACCTCTCCAACCTGTCTGGCCAGCGTGGAGAGTGTAGGCCAAATCCTCTGACTGCTCTGGCCAATATATGGCTCTGGCAGTACAGAGAGGGCTTCTGCAGTGGAGACTAAAAAGACCTGATCATGATAATACATATTATTAGAATAATACATGTCTACGCCAAATGTATATTGTTTGTTCAATTTATAGATTTCACGCACTACCGCATATACATACATACACAGCATACATGCATAGGTACACATACACTATTTTCTACCCCGCTTCCCCGCATCCCCTCTCCACTTCCTTCGAGAAAAAGATGGCCGATCGCTAATGGACTCATAACGACGCTCTGTGTAAAAAATATAAAAAAAACAAAATAAAATACGCACATTTCAAGTGAGAGAAAAGTGATTAGTGTTGTGTGAGTGAACAACTATTAAGACAAAGTGTACGAGCAGTAAAACCAGCGCGGGGAGATCTAGACACGTGTCGCCACAAGGTATCCCTTTTTATTCCTGTTCGTCCAACTGTTCCCTCTCGCCGGATCCCACATCCATCGCCTTACAATATACACCTCAATATCTATTTGATTTATTATATATCACGCTTTAAACTCACCACGCACTCGCATCAACCTAACCTATCCGCTAAACGAGATTCCATATTGTTCTCGAACATTATTCGCAATTACGTAATCACCACGTTCTTTATTCAATTTCCCATTTCATTAAATTTTTCTGTAGTTATCTACTTATCGCTTCAAGATGCCTAAAAATAAGGAGGAAATCGTAGATTGCCCCGAAGTTGTTCGCTTAAGAGCTAAAATTGAAAATCTTTTTACTATCGTTCAATATACCTATTCGCTCAGCAAAAAAGTTTCCGATGAAATTAACAAAACTCAGTTTTTGATTAAGGTACAGTCGCTTGAAAAAATTAGAACTGATTTTATAAAAACATTAGATGATTTGATAGCGGCTCAATTAGCATTTGACCCGCAATGTAAACCGGATTACTCCAGTATGACATCCTTTGATGAACTTTATTGTCATATTAAAGTTTGTGAAAATAAACTCAATGAAAATACTCCTAAGTGCGATCAAAAGTATGAGTTATTAAATCGGAAGCTTCTACCTCTCAATTTATTATCATTTGATGGAACTCCCAGCAAGTTCCCGCTTTTTTATGAAAACTTTAAAAGTCTTATCCATGAAAACGCCCGTTTATCAGATGCAGAAAAGGTTCAGTACCTGATAGGCAGATTGACAGGAAAGGCTTTGACGGTGTGTTCTGGCATACCGCCCACTGCAAATAATAATACAATTATTTGGAACGCGCTTCTTGAAAAGTATCAAGATGTTAGGGTCCAAGCATCTTTATACATTGACCAGATGATCCATTTTAAACCCAATCAATCTCTTGACGTTTTTTTGGATCAGTTTTGTGCCGCAGAATCAGCATTACGTAGATTAAAAATCGACAGTCTGTCTGATTACTTATTTACCCATATCGCGCTTAACAAACTCGACAAAGAGGTCGTAAAATTGTTCGAACAGAAACATTCAACGGAAGAAATACCTACTTTTTTGCAGCTTACTCAGTTTGTGAAGGAACAGAGTAAGATACAAACGCTTCGCTCGTCTGCTTATACAAACAAACCGCAAACCTCAAACACTACTAAAAATACTTACAAAAGTAAACAAACACACACTTTTTTCGCTAACACTGATCAGTTCGATCAGAACTTGCACGCAAATCATAGGTGCTCGCCGCATACAGCCAGCACTATGAATACTTCTCCGCACCGCACCGCACCGCAAACGCACGCGTCTCGCTCTCAAAATTCGCAATCGAATTGTTTATTATGCAATTCTAACCCTTCTCACGCTTTGTATAAGTGTCAATATTTCCTGAATGAAACTCCTCATGTGAGAAATAACTTAGTTTCAAAATATAACTTTTGCATAAATTGTCTCGGTTTTCATAATGTTACTACTTGTCGTTCAGAACGCAGTTGTAATATTTGTCATAAAAAACATCATTCGTTATTACATATTACTAAGGAAAACGAATCGAAAGGTCAAGCAAAGAGCTACCCATCTCACTCGCACACTCAACATTCCGCTGACGCTTTCTCGCCCGCTCGATTACCAGCTTCGCAGGTTGTGCGCGCTACGCCCGCTGCTCCCGCGTTCTCCACGCCGGCGCCTCAAGGTGACGTGTTGACAAACAACCCTGCGTCAACCGCGAGCTCTGCGCGCGAAAATTTAAACAACGTTGCGTTATCAGTTGTTACTTCTTCGCGTAATAATAATTTGTTTAGTACGGTTATTTTACCTACCGCCTTAGTTTACGTTTATGATAAAAATACACGTAAAAACGTCCGCTTATTTATCGACTCAGGTTCTATGAGCCATTTCATTACAAAATCTTGTTGTGATTGATTAAATTTAAAAATTATTCCCGCTTCTTCTACGATCAAAGGCATCGGTCAAACCGAAAGTACGTCTTATGGATTCGTAACTCTTAAATTCCATTCACGTTTCGATCCTTCGTGTTCATACGATATCGTAGCGCGCGTAATAGACTCGATCACCGATCGATTACCCAACGTTGAGTTAGACATCTCGCAGTTAACTCACCTTAATGACTTACCAATGGCTGATTTTAATTACCATACGCCTTGTGAAGTGGATTGCCTGATAGGTAATGAACTTTTCCCATTCCTGTTAGGGAATAATAAAGTGACCTCTCCGCACTCATCTGTAGTTGCGGTAGAAACTACTCTTGGGTATTTAGCCATGGGTAAGGCTTCAGCTACGCATGTTAAGCCTTCTCGTAACGCTCATAATAACAATAAAACTTTCTTTTGTTCTCTTGATCAAACTCTGACGCTAGAAACAATTACTCAGCGCTTTTGGGAACTCGAAAATGTACCATGTAAAAGGCACATGAGTCCTGAAGACGAGGCCTGTGAAAATATATTCAGGTCAACTTGTTCACGGGATGATACTGGTCGCTATACCGTGTGTCTCCCATTTAAATATAATCCTTCAGAATTGGGACACTCGTATTCTATCGCTAAACGCCGTTTAATTAATTTAGAGAAAAAATTAGATGACAGTCCAGACTTACGCACTAATTATAATGATACTATACAGAATTACATAGACAAAGGTTATTTAACTAAGGTTGAAAATACCTCACCCTCTGATTGCTCTTATTACATTCCTCACAGAGCTGTTTATCGCCCTGACAAACAGACTTCTAAAACTCGTATTGTTATAGACGCAAGTAGTAAAACTACAAGTGGCAAGTCACTTAATGACTTACTTTATAAAGGCCCAAATTTACAAACAAATATATTTCATCTTTTAATAAATTTACGTATGTTCTCTATAGCCATGACCGCGGATAGTGAAAAAATGTATTTTCAAGTTAAACTCACACCTGATCATCACGCTTTTCAACGTATTTTGTATCGATTTGATTCTCATTCGGACATCGATACATTTCAGTTCAACCGCATCTCTTTTGGTATATCAAGTTCGCCTTATCTTGCTATGCGAGTCGTCCGTCAGCTGGCTGCCGACAGTCGTGATCGTTTTCCGCTCGCTGCCGCTGAAGCCGAGTCACACATGTACATGGATGACTATGCATCATCTGTGGATGGCGTGACGCTTGCAGAAAGAACCCAGCGTGAGATGGTTCAAATGTTTGCCTCCGGTGGCTTCAATCTCACCAAGTGGGTCTCTAATAACTCTGAAATCATGGATAAAATCCCTGATTCTCATAAGAGTAACGAAGTCATAAAATTTGATACTGATACGACTTCTCACAAAGTAGTAGGAATGCAATGGCAACCTACTACAGATAATTTTCAGTTTGCTATTAATGCTGAAATATCACAATGCACCAAACGCTCTATACTCTCAGTTACTGCGCGCTTATTCGACCCATTAGGTCTTATAGGCCCAGCAGTTGCATTCATGAAGCTTTTAGTTCAAGAGTGCTGGATGGCGGACCTTGGATGGGACGATCCAGTGACTCCCACTATTTTGGATAAGTGGACGCGTTTCCATAGTGAGCTTCCTTACTTTGAAAAAATAAAAATACCGCGACATGTTGGTTTGAATGCAACCAATGTCACTTTTATAGGTTTCGCAGACGCAAGTGAGAAGTGCTATGGCGCTGCTGTCTATATACGTATTAGTCATGATTTACAATCACCTGGATTAGTTCAGTTGCTCGCCTCACGATCGCGCGTCGCTTCTTTGTCCAAAATGGCTCTGGCCAGACTAGAGCTTTGTTCCGCGCTCCTTCTCGCAAACCTTATAGACGTCATTCGAGACGTTCTTTCTAAAAGATGTCTTATCAATGATATTTACGCCTTTTCAGATTCCACTGTGACACTTACGTGGATTCATTCTCCCTCATATAAATTTCACACTTTCATCGCAAATAGAATTACCGAAATTAATTCGAAACTTCCTGCAAAACATTGGTTTCACGTCAAGGGAACTGAAAACCCTGCAGATATCATATCACGTCCAGTAACGCCTAAAGTTCTAGTAAATAATAATTTCTGGTTTCACGGTCCTTTTTGGGCTCAACAAAGTTTTTCTGATTGGTCTGTCAAACCTTTTACAGTCAATCCTAATATATTTTCTGATAATTTAGAGGCAAAAATTATAAGTTTAGTCGTTCAGAATCCTGAAAGTATTCAAATTTTACATCCTATTGAAACCTTGGCTGAACGGATTTCAGATTGGTCTAGATTATTAGGCTGCTTAGTTTATATATTACGCTTTTCACGCAAATTACGCTCAAGAGGCTCAATTACTGTCCGGGATTTGGAAGTTTCTGAAATATACTTAATCCGCTATGTTCAAAATAAACATTTTTCGAAAGATATTATAGCATTGCAAAATAACAAATTATCTAATGATACTTTACTCAAACTCAATCCTTTCGTCGATCAAAATGGTATTCTTAGAGTCGGTGGTAGGTTATCAAACTCCCAACTCGACTTTGATCAAAAATATCCTATTTTATTACCTCCTAAAGACGCTATTACTCAGTCAATTGTTGACTTTTATCATATAACTAACCTTCACACAGGTCCATCACTCTTACTCGCACTTCTTAGGCAGAAATTCTGGATTCTATCTGCCAGGAACTTAATTCGCCAACGCGTTCATAAGTGTAATATATGTTTTAGACTCAGACCTAAATTTTCTTATCCTCGTATGGGCGATCTTCCGTCTTTTAGAATATCTCAGGCTAAATGTTTTGTACATACAGCCGTCGATTATATGGGACATTTTTATATAACTCATATAAGACGCCGAGGAATTAAAAGCCAAAAGGCTTATGTATGTATCTTTGTGTGTCTCGCCACAAAGGCGATACACTTAGAATTAGTCTCTGACCTCAGCTCAGATTTATTTCTTGACGCTTTCAAACGCTTTATCAGTAGAAGAGGTCCAGTTTCCCTGATCTACAGTGATGGAGGAACTAACTTTATAGGTGCTAAACGAAAGCTTAGCGAAATTTATGAATTATTACAGTCCACAGCTCACAAAAATTATATTAAAAATTATTTATTAAAACATAAAATTCAGTTTAAACACAGCCCCCCTTTCGGACCTCATTTTAATGGTATCAGTGAAACGAATGTTAAAAGTGTTAAAACACATTTACATAAGACTATAGGATCTCAGATCTTAACATATGAAGAGTTCACAACCGTCTTAGTTCAAATAGAAGGCTTGCTAAATAGCAGACCTCTTTGTGTATTGGGTTCTGAACCTGAAGCAACCGCATTAACTCCAAATCATTTTCTAAATGTAACTCCAGCTAAATTCCTGCCCGCTGAAGATTTCATCGAAATAGCTGATAATCGTCTATCGCGCTATCAGTTATTATGTAAAATTACTCATGACTTTTGGCGCCGTTGGAGCCAAGAATATTTAACTTCTCTTCAACAAAGAACAAAATGGACAAAGTCCTCAGAAAATATTAAGCTGGGTACTGTTATCATTATAAAGGATAATAATGCACATCCTCTGTGTTGGCCGCTTGGAGTTATAGAAGAGCTCTATCCTGGAAAGGACAATGTTGTTAGAACAGTTAAAGTTCGTACTTCCTCTGGAAGTTACATACGCCCAGTAATCCGAGTTTGCCCTTTGCCTACTCAATAAAATTGAAATAAATTCAATATATATTAATTTAGGTTCTAGTTTTTTCACGCTACTTTACAAACTTAGTTTAAGTTAGTTACCGCACTCTATGTTAATTTATTCTTTAATATAGAGGAAACCTCTAGGCCGGCAGACTTGTCTACGCCAAATGTATATTGTTTGTTCAATTTATAGATTTCACGCACTACCGCATATACATACATACACAGCATACATGCATAGGTACACATACACTATTTTCTACCCCGCTTCCCCGCATCCCCTCTCCACTTCCTTCGAGAAAAAGATGGCCGATCGCTAATGGACTCATAACGACGCTCTGTGTAAAAAATATAAAAAAAAAACAATTAAAATACGCACATTTCAAGTGAGAGAAAAGTGATTAGTGTTGTGTGAGTGAACAACTATTAAGACAAAGTGTACGAGCAGTAAAACCAGCGCGGGGAGATCTAGACACGTGTCGCCACAAGGTATCCCTTTTTATTCCTGTTCGTCCAATACATATTATTGTATTGTAATCAGAACTAAAGACGTGTACCTAATTACAGATCAATCAATTAACAGGAAGGGGGTAAATTAGAAATTACTCGATTTGACCCACACAAGACACAAACAGGCCAAGCAAACCTTTCTTATTCTGTAACAGTAGTAAATAGAATATCGATTGTTATCTCAAGGTTACATTAACTCACATAGAATTGAAATTTGGTACAACATGTTAGGGACACCGTTATAAATAAAATGTCAAATGTCCACATTTGTATATACCACATCTGGAAAAAAAACATTCTTATAATTTTAAGTCTTATCTGTCTTATAATCTTAAGTTTGGGTTTTTGAATTTTTCTGTGAAACAGTAAATTTTATCATAAGATACGAGTAGATAGTTTAGACAAACAAATCTTTTTTTACATTCCAAACATTCGCACCTTCTAATGGTAATGCTACTAATTTTCAGTAGCCTTTTTACAAAAAAATCAGTAGGGGCTTACAAATGTTTTAGTTTCCCTTTTGATAATAGCATCAAATGTATGTTTTAAAACTGAAATAAGTTACAAAAACAAATTTTCCGTTTATAAAACCTTAAGTTAACCAGAAAAGTATTAGGGAAATCAAACAATTTGTACCCCCTACTCGTGGAGCATCTGGCGGATGTTTTTGGAACCTTTAGAGAAAAATATATTAGCTTCGTCAATGCTTCGTCCTATGATTTGAGGTAAATTAACCGAATAGCTTTTGCGCTGCTATGTCTGTGTACCCACATCAGACAAAAGCCTCTATTAGATCTGTATTTGTCCAGAGACTGTTTCAAAATAATTCCTTCTTTTGTAAAGATGGCATAAAGGCTTTTCATTAAAAAAAACCAGGCAACGTTAAAAAGAAAGAAAATTCGTTTATTTGGTACGTGATATCTCACGTAGAATTTATGCTACGTGTAACTAATACTGACCAAGTATTTATTATCAGATAGATATTTTTGTTTTTGACAACATACAACGTGGAAGGGATATACCCGTAATAAATCGAACCACAGGCTATGCTAGATCACTAAAGTATAATGAAATAAAAATAACAGTCAAGAAACCAAAAAAAATAATTCGACTTTCCCATACAAATCGCCCGAGCAGCTGCACACTTTTGTATGAAAATACCGTTTTTTTTTTTTGTTTTTCGGCTGTTCTTTTAATTTCATTATACTATAATGATCTTGTATAGACCGTGGTTCGATTTATTACGGGTAAAGTATATCCCTTCCACGTTGTTATATAAAGCGACATAAACCTTTGATGTTGCTTCCAGCGTTGTCAAAGCAGATATTATACGATATCCAATAGGATATTGGATATCTGCTTTGACAGGGTGGCACTACTTGTGGAAGTAAAGCATGCTTAATTAGTTTTCATGCAGATTTTACATACAAAATCTATGCTAGTAGTTCGCTCAAACTCATGACCTCGACCATGTGTCTCTTACAAATCCTCGGCAACCCCTTTACCAATTTGCCTTAAGGGTCGGCACCATGTAAACTGGGTTTGCGCGGGCAACAAGTTTGTACAGAAAGCGTTTGATTTAAGTCAAATAATGTATACACATAGATAGAGGAAGAGTTGGGACAGAAGACGAAAAAAAGGATTTTTTAAAATATTTTGTAGTTTTCCTAAAAACAAGCATTGAATTTACCCAAAAACATGCAAAACGCACTTTGCGCGGGCAATAGTTATGGCTTAAGTAGAAAAGACCACTAAGAAAATGACATACCTAGTTATAGGTGAATAGACTAGCCAGTAGACGAAGATCGTATTTTTTTAATTTTTTATTCAGAAAAAGTAAGATAATTGTAAAGAAACCCGAAAGAAATATTTTAGAAAATCTTGCAACAAACTGGCTTGTTTTTCTGCGTAAAGAAATATTCTAACAAGGGATTGCAAATATTTTATAAAAATTAAGGCTATTTTGAAACATTATTCTTAATATTTGCTTACAATGCAATCACGCAATAATAAAAAAAAAAAAAAAAAAATTGGATGTTTTGCAACGTTTTTGACAGAAATCTCTGAAATGGCGGCCATGATTCTTCCATACAAATTCAGTTGCCCGCCGGGCGTTCAGGAAGGAGGCCGTGTCGAATTTTTCAAAAAAATCAATTTTCAAATTACGTAAAATTGCATTACAGTCTAAAATATTTCATTAAAAACTGCCAAATGATGTCATACTTTTGCTTCACTATGGTACAGTTTTGACATTTTGTTGACGTTCAAGTAAAGATATAATAATATCGCAGATACGGCATCGCACATTTTTTTTTTAATTTTATTGAAAATTAAGTCAATGAAAAAAATATTTTGGTTTGATTTATTACCTATATTTTTTAATTGGCGATTAGGGTGAAAATCGGATTGGAACTTTCTCGGGTCGCGGAAACATATTAACTGTTTTTGTAATAAAAGGTGCTGTTTAATTAGGGTTTTACAATTATTTTGAGGGGTAATTCAGTCTGAAATTTTGAACAACTTTTCCCCATGAATGTATATCAAAATACGAATTGACATTATGCGTAATATATCGAACCACAGGCTATACTAGATCTATACTTGGCTTGGCAGGCAGGCTATAGTAGGCTATTTATCTACACTAATATTATAAAGAGAAAAGATTTGTATGTTTGTTTGTTTGCATTACATGGCTCCGAAACTACTGGACCGATTTAAAAAAAACTTTCACCGTTGGAAAGGTACACTATCCCCGAGTGACATAGGCTTTGTGTGTACCAAGGGCGAAGCCGGGATGGACTGCTAGTATAGTATAATGATATTAAAACAACAGTCAACGAACAAAAAAAAATCTGCATTTTTATACAAAAGTGTGCAGCCGCCCGGGAAATTTGTATAGGAACCGATTTTTTCGGTGTTTTTACTGTTTTTAAGGTTTCGTTTGTCTGTCTGTCCGTAAGTCACAGCCAATTTGCTACGAAACTATTAGAATGATTTAGTTGAGATTTAGTACCTACACTTATGTAACTTAGTGACCTAAAGATAGACGTATAATGTAAATAAATGAAATTTAAAAAAGGGGGCCACTTATTGTGGGTAAATTAGACATTAAAAAAAAGTTTTGATCGATCGTGTGACATATCAAATGAAAGAACTTTGTATGACAATTTTAAATATAATTATTTTTTATTATTTCTTAGATCGGTATTTTTAAGTTATTTAAGAAAATGGGCGAAAATTTACCCCCCCTACTAAACTACTGGACCGATTCAGTTGAAATGTGGTGCACATAATGTAAATTTGTGACCCAAAGACGGAAGTAAAATGTAGGTAAATGAATAAATAAATAAAAAATGGGGCCACTTTATGGGAGATAAATGAGACATTAAAAAAAGGGTTTTGTGAACTATATCGCGTAAAATATCAAATGAAAGAGCATTTTATGATAATATTAAATATATTTTTCTATATTTTTTAAGTTGGTGTTTTTGAAGTTATTTTTGAAAATAAATAATAAAAATACACATATCTCCGAAACCACTGAACCCAATCTTTTGAAAAATATACAATTAATAGTTCTTTACCTATAGATTACAGGAAAACCTATTAGAAGATAAAAAATAAAAGGGTGCAATAATGCTAATTACTGCTTCATTAATCAACCAATTTTTTTAGCTGTTTTCAGGAAAAGATTTCTTTTTAGTGCTCTTTGTTGATTCGTTAAAAATATTGTACAAAATCAAACAGTCAAGTCATTGATTGAGCACGTACAGCTGCTACGCCAAGACAGTTGATCTGTTCAACGTGCAATCCTTTTTTACCCTCCGTACATAATAAGGTGAATAGAAGTGAAAGGTGTTACGATTGCAGATGGTCGCTAAACGTATTGTTTCACAAAGAAAATTCAAATGTGTACATTTTCTGTCAGTGGAACACAAAACGTGTAGTTTTCCAAGTCACCGCTCGCGTAAAATACTATTTGATTGTATTTTTGAGAACGTCATGTCAGCGATAAGGAATATTGATTTACACAGAAATATCATAAATTTGTCTATGGTTTCCTAAAATTTCAACTTAACCAAAATAAACCGGCCACGTGCCGTGACGGGCCACGTGCAGTGTAGGGTTCCGTAGTCAGTACCTACTTGTTTTATGTAACTAACAACTGCCTAACTTTAGGTCTGAATTCAGTCCATGATACTGAACAACTTTCACCAAGGAAAAAACGAAATACAAAAATTATTTTTGATCTCTTACACACAAGATTTGGCAAAATGTAATATTTATGTAATATATGTATAGTAATATAAGGACAAAGCACACTAATTAAGCTAGCCCCAAAGTAAGTTTTAAACTTGTATTATGGGATACTAACTCAATAATACTATATTTTATGATAAATACATACATAGATAAACACCCAAGACCCAGGACAATTTGAAAAAGACCATTTTCTAACTTGCCCTGGCTGGGGCTCGAACCCAGAACCTCCGGATTAGCGGTCTAGCGTGTTAACAATTACGCCACGGAGGTCGAATGGAAAGCAAACATTTTCTTTTCATATTTAATTATGTGTTCCTTAGGAAAAGTTGTTCAGTATCATGAACTGAATCCACCTTAAATTAGTTTAAGTACAGGGAGACGTTATATACTACTGCCGTGAATTTTTTTAAGTGTCCATATACAACCGTTTAACTGACAGAGAGGGAAGACACATGATTCTAACAAAAATTTGCAATCAAAAACCAAATATTTCACAAACGGATTGCTAAAACGAAAAAGGGTGTTCATAATCTTACAATATTTTTGAAAGACCTATTCAACGACGTCTCACACCACACATTTCTTTTTCAAGTTTTTATTACCACATATCCATGCCCATGCCCAATTACAGCTTTCTAGTACTAATAGTCTATGAGTAAAACTGGGGACAGATAGACAGACAGACATGACGAAACTATAAGGTTTTCTTGTTAACTACGGAACCCTAAAAAGCTGCGTGAAACTGAAAAGATTCTCTATTGTAAGGGTCCTTTGTCATTTGCGCTTTAATAATTTTCAAAATACGAGTAATCAAAACCACTTGTGCAAATATTTCGCTCCACTTCGCATACGATAAATTCAAAAATTGATGGATGAATGACCGTGATTTTACAGGTTAAGCAACTTCTAGCTTGGTCACAGTTAGGATGGGTGACCGTGCTTTCAATCTTAATGTTGTCCAAGTCAAATGTTGAGATTCTTATGAATAAATTTCAGTTTTCTCTACCTACATAACTTGGCAGCTATTTAAATTTCAATTGTTTTGTCGGAATTTGAACTTGGCATTTTTACATTTATGTTTTTGATGGGATAAAATAAACACCCAAGAACCAGGACAAATTAAAAAAGGCCGTTTACCAACTTGCCCTGGCTGGGAATCGAACCCAGAACCTCCGAGTGGCGGACTAGCGTGTTAAGGAATCGCCACGGAGGTCGACTAATAAATTAAAAAACTAATAAATTTTACGCAAGATTCGAATAACTATAATTTGGATTTTTTAGAAAGTGCTATATGAATTTCACATATATTTAAACTCGTTTTTTAAATAAACGTCTTGCATTCACGCACACTACTGTATTTTCGACTTTATTTTTTCTACTGATAGCCTGTCTACTAAAGTGTTAAGTACATTATAATGACGTCTGCCAAGGCCTTAATTCAGAAATAATAATTCAAACAAAATAATTCTTTGATTTGATTGATTTGAAAATTTTAATAAGTATCGCGGACTGGAAGTCTTGACGAAAAGAAACAAGTAAGCTTCTACGTTACAATTTATGATTACCTACATCTATTGTCCCGTTAACACATTATTAACTCTATGTAACTTCATCTTGACATTTTTATCCCCCTAGCGGGAAAATTTTGCATATTTCAGAGCCAAATCCGACCACGTGGCTTTGTGCATACAGTCCTTAAGGTCAATTAAATAAACGCTTGAATTGATGAAGTACAATTGCAATTAGTCTAGTAATCGTAATATAATAGTAAAATCTAAGGTGAGCTTATCTACTTAGTAATATCGCAGAATAAATAATTCTAACGTACAGAAGTCTCACTCAGCAAAGAAATTCAAAGAAATATCTACTCAGTGTGGTTAGCGATATGGTTTAATTTAGCTCACGTCAGAACTCAGCACCTTTTCTTATAGATACCTAGACATCTATTGCAAGCCAATTTCATTTTTATACTCTGGACATACGATTCGTATAACTGAATTTACCACCCGGTGGGGCCACCTGTGCGCATAGTATTAACTTGCAATGTATGTTTGCAATTTGTTTAGGTAAAATCTTGCGACAATTTTGAAGCGGATTTTGAAGCCGAAAGGGGATTGAGCTGAAATGGGCATATAATATCGGCCCATATACGTCCCCAACGAGGGGCTACATTACGTATGTAAGTCCGATAACAATGCTTTCCTTAATTAATTTTTAAAGTTGGCAAGTTATTTTTTTATATAAATTGGACAGCGGAACTCTAAAGGTGCTGTGGTCCAACTTTTTTTAAAGTTGGACAACTGCCCCTATTGAAGGCCCATGGTCCAATTAATTGGACTGAGCAGTTGGACCAGTGCCCCGGACTGACATTTTCGATACCTAAACGGGGAGTGTCACAGGCCTGGTAATATCTAAGTAGATAACCTTAGATGGTCGTTTCGTTTCGTTTACATAATTGACCAAGCGAGCGAATTGTCTAAATTTCGTTATTGGCCATAATTTTTTTTGTCCGTCTGTCTGTTCTCGCCAACAGGTCGCATTTCTTAAACGATTTTGATGAATATTTTAGATTGGGGGAGAAATTGGGAATGGGGAAACTTTGCTGCAGCGTTATTTATTAACGGATTTCAATAAAATTAAAGAGACATACACGACTTCATTCTACGCAAGATGTTGCAAAAGAATTTCCAAAAAGGGTTGCAAAGTGAGGAAAAGGGGGGAAATTTGCTGTAGCGTTATATATGGGCGGATTTCACTGAAATGGCTTTGCTAAGCCAGAGGAAAGGGGAAAGTGCGGTTATTGCATGGTTATAAGGGCTCGCGAGCCTTGGTCTACTATTCTCACAGAACCACTAGTAAATATTTATGAACAAGTTACATAGCTGCCTAGCTGGTATAAAAAATATTTTATTCATCTCCTTTGTCGTGGGCGCGTACCTATATCCGAACATGAGTGACCGCGATTAGTGTAAAAAAAAAAGTGCGGTCCGATTTGAGTGCCATTGGAAAGAGTGCTTTCTCTTTTTAAGGCAAGAGCTCTGAAACACAGAGATTAGAAATGTGTTTTATAACTACGCAGTCACGTTTCTTCTTAAATACCTTGTAATTTGAATATACCTATGCGCCTTTTAACTGTGTGGTGTGGCACGTGTAAAAAGTGCTTCACCGGAGGGCTGGAAGCCGAAATGGACAAAATACCAATAAATTAGGTATTTTGCAGCGTAGTGATTTGGCAATGAAAAAAACCGCTTTAGATACCAATTTGACAAATGCTAGCACTAACCTGGGCTGTCTTCTTCCCGATTACTTCCTGAGGGCCTGCGGCAGGCACTGGATCCTCGCTAGGCGTGGTCAAGAGTTCAGGACAAGCTGGCCAGCTCACGTACAGTCCGTATATTGGTATTACACAGTTTTCACATACACAAATCACAAAAACAATAGATAAGGTGATTAACTTTCACTTTAGCGTTAATTAGGATGCGGCGAATCCCTAATGCGTAAAGGGATTATAAAAAATTGCGATAACTTGACGAGCGTCACAGATTGCGTTGCGGGGAAAAACATAGTGAAGTGGCGTGAAATTCAAACACAGAACGCCATAGGGTTTCATCGGGATCTCCAACAAAACCACAGACTAGCATTGCCAAATGGTAAAAGCGGTCGAAAGCATTGTAATGTTTTATGAAAAGATATAAAGAGGTCGCTGCACCACTGTGTTTTTTATCGACAGTTGAAGGGATAATTTCTAATTTTACTATTTAATTTTATTCAGAAGATTAACAGCATTAATATAAAAATATACAAGAAACTTATATATCTTTAAACCGATTACAAATCGTCATAGATTAAACCTGAATATACATTTGTAATTTAAATATGAACCTACGTGACTACGTTCGGTTCGTACGCTACGTAACGCTAAGAAACACAAAATGTATATAAGTACAAGAGACCACTTTCAAGTGCAAAACATAATGTTATATGGTATACCTACATGAGAATAATTCATATAGGTATTTTATACATGCGATCTAGTGCCTAACATTGAGAAATATGGAAATTTTCACCATATTTATGAGTTAAAAATTTATTTTAAATGACGGAGGCACTTTTTCTTGGTATTCAGCTGTTATAATAATTCCTATCCTAGTCACCTTATAGTCTAGGTATTGGTCTCTTTTACGTCTGTTTTCTATGTCAAAATATTTAATTTAAGGTTTATGTATATGTATTATTTTGTATTTCAGTATAAATTGTTTTACTGAAATACAAAATATTAAGACTCTAAAATATACTGACTGAATAATTTTATAATTTATCGGAAAAAATAATTTCAACTTGTATGGTTTATACAGGGCACTAACTTCGAGGTATACAAGTTTTTTCACCGCCACTTTATTTTGGCGGCAAATATGACAGTTGTTTCATCAAAATTATTTTATGTAGATACGGAAAATTTGTGAACAAAGTATTTTAATTACTAAAACATTCTACTCAACTCAATCATGTATTGCGGAAAATTGAAGAAAACTGCGGCTAATTTTTTTAGAAATCACTTATCTTCGCAGTTAACAATAACTCGTTAAATTAATAAATTTGAGCATCGTGGCATTCTAACAGATAACGCAGTTTGTCATCGTGTCCGAAGAGCTCGTACAGAGCAGAATATTGAAATTGTTCGTCAAAGTGTAGTCGAATTACCAGCACATTGTCTACTAGGCGACGTTCTTAACAACTCGGAATTAAAAGGACTTCTCTACAGACAATTCTGAAGAGATCTTGACTTGATTCCAAGTAAAATTCCGATTACTCAAGAACTGCCTGGAAAACCATGAAAGGCGTCGTGATTTCTTTAGTGTTACGCTAACCAAGCTGGAAAGAGGCCAGATCTTCATCAACAAGTGTTAATTAATTGGCTAAACCGATTTTCATCAAATAGAGATAAGAACCACCGCAAAGGAACTTAAATTGCTTTCACGTAAAAAAACGGCATCAAAATTGGTTCATTCGTTCAAGCGCTACGATGCCACAGACAGACAGACAGAAAAACAGACAGACATTAGCGTCAAACTTACAACACCCCTCTTTTTTGTCGGGGGTTAAAAAACCATTATGTGTGACGAAGGTCATTTTGACCTATTCTCGCTATTGGGACGAAGAACAACCTTCGTTGTTCCATCACATAGACGACCACTGTATCCACATTTACGTTAAATTACGTTACAATTACATTAGTTCATTTACGGTTTGGTTTTGGTCAGGAGGGGTAATTGGACCATAATTCTTTGAAGCTGCTGGGGTGCTGACGTTGCAGTTAATGGAGATCAGTACAGCAAACTCGACTCGATAAGAAGAAGAAGTACAGCAAAGGAAACGTGTGGACAAGACGGGGCCACATGTCATACGGGACGAGTCACTTCGTCACGAATCTTAATCGAGACATTGAATAGAATGTTTCCGGGTTGATTAATTTCGAGAAACGGTGACATTGATTGGCCCCATGATCCCCAGAATTAACAGCTCCTGTGATACTATAATAATGTATGCTAGCAAAGCAATAAACCTTCAACAATTAGAACAAAATATCCGAGACACAATCACTGAAATAAGCCAGAAAATATAATGAAAAACGAAATATTAATTTAAAGGGTTCGCATCTGCCATGCTGCTAGAGGTGGACATTGTCTGACATTATTTTCCATAATAAATTGCCGGCCCTAAATACTATAGTAAAATATTTTTTTTCATATTTTTATATTTCATAGAATAAAATTTTAAAAATAACGTGTTAACCTGTTATTACATTTAGCTGCGGTTTGCAAAAGAACATCAATGTGAAATATTCGGGAAACAATGTACAGACATTTCATGAAACTATCTCACTTATAATAAAATTGACATAATTTTAGTACTAATTACTTCCACTACGGCGCAAACTAAGATCGACCGGCTTGAAAAACTTGCTTGAAACTAGCTTGAAAATTACACTACATAGTTCTTTAAATAATACTCGTAAGTTATCTACACAGCGAGATACTATGTACTTGGATCTACATATTAGAATTTCACTATCGGCGGCGCGGCATAAAACATTAAATTTAGATACCTACTTTGTTTGGACTTTAGGGTAATAGGTACTTCAAATACTTATTTTTTTAAATTTAATTATAAAATCAGACCGTGAGCGTGGGAATTAAGAAATTCAGTAGACCATGGCAATTTTTCAGCAAAAAAATCGTCCGTGTCTTGCGGTCATTGCCAATAACTTAGCAAATAACTGAGCGGACTGCGAAATAAAATAACATTAATTTTTAATGAAAATCTTGGACTGGAAGAAACTAGTTGTTCCGAAGTTTTCTGTTGTTTATTAATTTATATATTTAAGTTTATTGCACACAATCTCGTATTTGATTGATTACAATGGGTCAAACTTAACGCTATGCATTATCTATCAGTTTGCCTTTGGTAAGTTGTTGCTACGTGCTTAAACCCCCGACTCAGAAGAGATGTGTTATAAGCTTGATGTTTATGTATACAGACAGATACATACACAATACATCATCCACTTTCTTACTTATTCATACGCTTACAGACTCCCGAGGGGATGGAGCAATTTTTATATAGTTGTCTTTATTTTGCTTTAAGAGCCCGTACTACCCTAAAATTCTTAGAGCGATCTTAAATATTATCAATAACAACGAAATACTCACTTTGAAATAATAACACAGCAAAGTTCAGAACTCATTATGTTTCGAAAACATGATTGCTTAAAATTTTCTTGATTAAAAAACATTGCGAAGTTGCCTCCAAATCACCTCAGAGTTATACTAAAACGGAAAGTATTCAAGAAATACAATAAATTAGCCCTCTTAACTTTGGATTATAATTGTATTAAACATAAGGCAGCGATCATATGTCTTACTTTTTAAATAACTCTTAAATGAGTTAATTTCTCAAGCGAAAATTTTACGCGTCCTGGCTGAAAACGCGAAGATGCTTTGCAGATAATATCACGGTTTTTTTTCTCAAGACTAAAGAAATGTATATCTAAATGAAGTCATATTAATTAACTTTGTTAAATAATTAGTCTTAAAGAAAAAAATCAGTAAATTATGAAATTTAATTTATGTGCCTTGTCCACAATTACTTTAATGCAATATATTCACTTCTCAGCAAAATAATCTCCAATAAATATAAGAAAAGGTATTTTCATTATGTTGAGTATTATATGTTGTACAAGAAAATAATAAAATTAAAATTTTGAGACCCATAGTTAATTAAAATTTATCAAAACTAGTTTTGTCCGAGCGAAACAATCAATTTCTGTGGTCATTTTGTCTCGCCAATCCTTACTTCCCCTGGTACTCACCAGGGGAAGTATATATATACACGATTAGTAAATCCTTCCCCCGCAAGGATCTACCGTGCCCTTTCGTGCTGTGGGAATGGTGGTGCATTATCATGCTACTTCTTCCCGCCAAAAATGTAAGTACCCGATTTTAGTTTACGCGGAACGAAATTTTGCAATCTCTGTGGCCTAGGTTTTGAATGGTTACATACCTTAGGAATAAAAATTATGATTTTTATACATGTTAATAAACCTTAGATACACTATTAATTTAAAAGTAGAAACCTGAAATAACCTTGATACTTTTTGTAATTTTTAAATAAACCACATATTTCCAATTTCTGTGGGCTAATTTCCGTGGTTTCTGTGGCTGATTTGTGTCCACAGAAATTGTACGAATCAATTTAATATTACTTTTAAAAGGGTCCTTAAAAAAAATAACATTTATTCAATATGTTTTTAAACACAACTGCCATAAAAAAAGACCTGTCAGCTGACATTGTGCGAAGATCCATGATAAATAAGGAGAAGGTGTTGTGCAGTAAGGCTTTCACCTGGTATGACTTTGCAGTTGGTTACTTTGGTGAGGTGATTAGGTGTTTGGATTTATTCTTAACGTATTCACAACGGCAAGGTCGGCCGCCTCACACGTTGAGAGGATGTTAATACTCAATACTTTATTGCTCCTTAAATTACATGCAGATAACATATACATATACAGTGTTGTATGATCCCACACTCATTTAAGGACCCTGTTGGGCACTGCAAAGCAGAGAGGAGGAATCTCGTCATAGTTATTCATAATTTCAATTCTTATTTATTTACAATTACAATTTTATATATTAGATTTTTACGCATATTATTGATTTATTTTTTAATTTTATTGCTTATTTAATGTATATAGTTTTGCTAATTAAATTTGTATTTTTCCAATTTATCGTCAAGGTACTCCTCTTTCGTAGAGGTTTTCTTCCTCTGGGTTGCAGCCACAGTATCCGTACCCGCCATGAATAAATTCAGGCTTCTGACACGCCTTACCCATATAACGGTTCAAATCACCAACCATAACCATTGTAACAATGGGATGGCTTGCAACACTTTGTCTAGTTGGTTCCAGAACCTCATCTTATCAACTTCGCTGCAACCAGCCTGTGGCAGCACGTAGGCACATATAAAAAGGGTTACATACAATTACAACCACTTCGATAAGTATTTCTACAGCTATAAACCTCTCTATAGCATTTCCCCTGCAAACCTCTCGCAGCCCACCCTGTTCTCGCCACCAGGTACACCGTTATAAATTGCTTTATAACTGCTTCCTATAGCCCGGAATCTGCTGCCTTTTTTATCGATTCCCCTGCAGGATTGCCACAGCTAACTTCCGCCTGGAAAGTACATCGACTAGCTCCCTTGTGCATCCAGTCAGCGTGCCATTGTGATATGTTGGGTTACTGAGATAAAACTGTTGTTTCCAAACATAGTCTCATCTATTTTGTTAAATTTTTTTGCATACTTTCATGTGAAGCATATTCTAATAAGACGTTATAAATGCTATCAAATTAAAATTATTTGTATTATGACCGTTTTTTCTTACACCATGATATATAATTTTTTTTTTTATTTATTTACTAGCGATATTGACAATTTTAGTGGACAAACACAATTTCTGTGGCACCGTTACAATTTCTGTGGTACAGCAATTTCGATGGTCAAAATAACTCTTCAAGTATTATAGTTATTTAATTCTCTTTTAGAAAATGTATATAAAATGTGGATCGTTTGCGCTCTCACATAAAAAAAATGATGAAAAACCTGAAAATAAAAAATTCCACGGAAATTAGGAAAAAAATCCACTTGTTGAAATTGACTCAAATATTCTTTATAAAACGAAAAAAACCTCAAAACCAGCCTTATTGACCTAGCGTGATTTTTTCACCCCGAAATGGCTCGTCCGTGTACTTGAACGTCCATACATACAGGACACTTGATACTCGTACTACGTAAAATAACACGGCAGTCAAACCAAATAAAAGACTTTATCATCATTTCGTAGCTCTCAATGTTGCTTGACACTGCGACACGAACACGTCGTACTACTTACTATACACGCATGTCGTGCTGCTTTTGGAATGAATGACCTGAACTTAAAAGTACGTCTTCTAACGATAACGACTTTCCCAAGTGTTTCCGGAAGAGTCACATGATTGTTGACCGTTTCCTTCAGGGAAGCAGTCATCTCTAATTTTCGCTGAAACATCGTAAAATAAGGCATGTTAATGGCCACCCAGCTGTGTGTGCTCGCATGTTTATTGTCAAGCTTAGCTTTTTTTGGGGCCATGGATAAGAACGCTTCAGCGAAGTAATGATCTCGTCGGCTTTAGATCCCCAAATTCAAGTAATGCCTTCCCGTCAATGAACATACGTACGTACGTATCTGTAGCCCCATATTTACCCACCAAAAAACATACAAACACAGCGGCAAAACAAATAGTCGGGTAAAAATGGTATTTCGATTTAAAGTTCAACCTCAAAAAAAACCACCCGTTATAATCAAAAAGTATAAAATCTAAAAAGAAAATTTATCATTTGTGGATCTGGATTTATGGCTGTGGCTGAACTTGGGTTATCGTTAACAATGCAAAACGGATTTGGGGACCGTTGTTCGGCTGGAATTATCGGACCACGTTAATCCTTTCGTCGTTAAAATTTCAAAGTGCATTTTCTAATATGTTTGTGCGTGACGATGCCGGCACGTTTTGTATAGGAAGAACCATGAGCCTGATTCATAAAATAACGATTGTCAAGTTCTGCAAATCACAAAGGTTAGGGTAGGTCAACTGAAAAGAATTTAAAACACTAGGGTTGTCAAGTGCATCACTAAACCCGCAAATATCGGTATCGATGAAAGTGTTTTGGTTGTTCGCTGGTTAAACTTGTAGGCTTGTAGCCCAAGAGCTCGCAACGGCAAGATCTCCGTTATTTTATAAAGGCTGCAATTTTTTCTATGTACATGTATGTCCCCAACACAGGTCAGAACGATCCCTGACTATGAAACATGGGTTGTCGTGGTTTTGGAAGATAACAGGTTGTAAATGTGTATAAAATTGTACCTCAATTCGTTATGATTAATTTTTATATATTTTATTCGTAATCAGTTGAAAATTGCATCTACCATTGCCAGACATATTTATAGACATACACTTAGCCAGAGTAGCCAGAGGATTTGGCATACGCTCTCCACGCTGGCCAGACGGGTTGGAGAGATGTCATTGATATTTTAAAGCTTTATTTAGCTTGTGTTAAGTGGTGGTGTTAGTGGCTTGTGGTAAGACTTGGAGTGGTCTTATTCTACTCTGCCGGGAACCAAACGACATTATCTACTAAATTAATGCATATGGCAATTACACGAACTATACCTTTTCAATCTGAGGATGAATGTAGATCGCACCGAGGATTGAAGATCGCACCAATCAAAAGCAGGCCTAACATCGCTGCTTTAGCTAAGATGCTAAGGATGCAACTTAGACGAAGAAGAAAAACATACACATACATACATACACATACATACATACATACATACATACATACATACATAAATACATACACATACATACATACACATACATACATACACATACATAAATACAAAAAAATATATGATAATGATTAGTTCTGCTGCAACAAAGTAGCATAAAGGTGCGTGTGGACTTTTCTCTTAAAACTTAATTCTAAATTTAGAAATGATGCTACGCGATAGTTTAATAGCAGCTTATGAACTTATGAGACTGTCATATAAGGCGTATTAAAAAACGAGTAGTTTAACTAACCAGTTAGTGCAGTATCATACACTCTAATCTCATAAATGAGGATTGAAAGTACTAAATAAAGGCGTATAAATGGCACTTCACCGTATTTCGTTTTTTTTCAGATTAAATAAAAATATTTTTGAATGGATGTATTAAATAAAGCGGACATCATACACATGAACATAATATTTTCGTGTTTCACTTTGATACCTTTATCACCCTTTATATCAAACGATCCTCGGGTTGGAACTTTAATAGGACGAACCTTTTCATTTATAAATGAGTATTTATTTGGGACATAGCTGCAATTCTCTTTTGGGCCCTCGTGCGAGTTTATCTGGTAGATACTTATTTTACACAATGCGTTATTTATTTATTATTTATTAGCTGTGCCCGCGAATTCGTCCGCGTGGACTTAGATCTTGGTAATATTTTTTTTGAGCAGAACCCTAATTCCTTTTTTCTAAAATATAATTTTTAAAAAAACTTTTATTATGATAAATACAAATTACAACCAAAGATATTAGCCAACAAATGCATACCAAAAACCTGCCATTTGAATGTCACCACACCACCCGCTACTAGGCTCATAGCAAAGAATATATATGTCGCAGTTGAATGGTATAATCCGCTAATTCACTAAACCTCTAACTGTTTGGTATTACAGCTCGGTTTTGTAAAATAGCGAACCCTAATACGCGGAATTGAATGAACGACTTGTATTCATCCATGCGGCTAGAGAAGTTGTTGAACAATTCTATCTAAATAAATTATATATTTATTTATTAAAATCTTTATTGACCAAAATGGTACAAAAGGCGAACTTAACGCTAATGCATTCTCTACCAGTCAACCTTTAGGAAAAACAGAAATTATTTAATTGCGATAGGCGCTTTAAAGATGTACTTAATAATTTACTATTTACAAGTATACTTAAATACATTCATATAATACTTATATAAATATACATACACATATATATATATATATATATATATATATATATATATATATATATATATATATACTACAAAAGTTTTAAGATAATGACTAATTTTGCTGCGAAAATTTTAAAGAAAGGTGCGTGTGAACTTTCTTCTTAAATAAGTATCTGTTTGAGATACTTTTGATGTCTTCAGGTAAGGCATTCCAGAGTCGCGTAATTTAAAGAGTAATAGAGTTAGACATAAATTCAGACCGAAATAACGGAAGATAAAGTTGAAGAGTATGACTGGAGCGAAGCTCACGGTCATGGCTTTCAGACTGATATTTAAATTTGGTTTTCATATATTGGGGAGAAAGAGGGTTCTTAAGTATAGAGAAAAGAGTACAGAGCATTCTCTTTACAACAATTTAGAATTCGAGTGTGCCGCGGCAGCGGCCGCCGAGTGCTAGGAATGTTCTATCCACTTTACTAGGTTAGGGCAAACCTATAGGTTAGGTTAGGTTAGGTTAGAACTGCGGCAACACACGCACGAGCCGAGCGAGCAAAGCGAGCGTGCCGCGGCAGCGGCTGGCGAGTGCTATACAAGTTCTATCCATTTTACTAGGTTAGGGCAAACATAGCAATAAAAATCGTGGAATAGTTTTTTGGGAAATAAGATTCGATGTCGAAAAAATCTGTATTCTAATAGACACCCAGTTATATTTCATTATGGAAACCCTACACCAAAACTTTATCGTGCATGTGTCGTAGTTGGATTGTTTAACGGTTTCGTCAAACAGCGGATTACCGCTACTGTTTCACAAAACCGCTAGCCGTTTGGAAACGTGGATAGCGGTTTAAATGAACGTAACTCGTTGCGCAATATTAGACAGTCCAGCTGAACGATATTCGGCTGTTTAACAAAACCGAGCTGTAATGCCAAACAACTAGAGGTTTCGTGAATTAGCGGTTTATACCATCCAAATGTGCGCACGTAAAATCGCTTGCGGCTATGTGTGGGTGGCTGGATGTGCGCGGGGCCTTGAGAGGCGCACGGGGCGTGGAACGCCCCATCGCCGACTGCATTGGCCGAGGGCTGGTACCTAGTTCGCGTCTCTCTCACGCACCGCACGATATTCCATTTCGGTTCAGTATCAACCCTAGCGTTTCGTTCTCCAGCTCAAGGTCACCGGGGCGTTCGAACTCTCACGTACAGGGAGTGTCGCCGCTGTGCTCATAGCGAGCAGCAGCCGGTGAGCGGGGAGGACAACGGCCGCGCGTATAGTAATGTCAGCCAGAATAGGTTAGCCATTTATTAGAAATTTCAAAGAATAAAACATTACAAAAAGAAGTCGCTTTTTCTTCCTAATAGAAACGGTTTTGGGTTCTATCATTCATTCTGATTACAGGATTTCAATATAGCTTTCCTCCTTCTTATATTTAGGTAAGAGCTGGGCTCTTGTCGGTGGAGTGCTTTCCTTGTTTCTATTTCTTCTTAACCTCCTTAAATGTTTTCACGTTTAATTTTTCTTTTATTAAATCGAATAATTTTCTTCTGGGTTTTCCTACTCAATATAGCTAGGGGATATCAACTTATATACTTAATAAACTGCGTGCCACTGTCAAGATAAATATTAGGGGTTTCGTCCGAAGCATTAAGCATTCATGGAATTCCCGCTTTGCGCGCCCTTTAAGTTTAATCCAAAATCACAATTATACCTATTTCTTACCAATTTAATATTAACCGATTTTGTTCAATTAAAGGCGCTGGTAGGTTTACAGCTATTGAAAAATTGCTATAATTAAACCACTAATATTTATTTTTCAAAAATTTTACATAGGAATTCTACGATTGATCATTTTTGGCTCGATAGAAAAAAAGCGGCCAAGGGCGAGTCAGTAAGTAACATAATATAATATTATATAAAAGTTCTAGAGGTAAATTGCGGTTTACGATTTATGACGTATTAAAAAAACTACTTACTAGATCTCGTTCAAATCAATTTTCGGTGGAAGTTTGCATGGTAATGTACATCATATAATTTTTTTAGTTTCATTATTCTCTTATTTTAGAAGTTACAGGGGGGGGGGGACACATTTTACCACTTTGGAAGTGTCTCTCGCGCAAACTATTTACAGTCACAGTTTAGAAAAAAATTATATGATAAACCTCAATATAATTTTTGAAGACCTATCCATCGATACCCCACAGGTATGGCTTTAATGAAAAAAAAAATAAGTTTCAGTTCTAAGTAGTATCGAACTTAAAGTGTTTAAAAGATAGAGCCCTGTGACGTACGGACGGACAGACAGCGGAGTCTCAGTAATAGGTTCCCGTTGGCACTTTTTGGGTACCTACAGTACAGAACCCTAAAAAAAATCAATCTAAAAAATCGTTATTTAAAAAAAAATACCAAACGCTGATTTGCAATCATATTTTATTCGGTTGCCAGCCTTCCCCTTTTATCGCTCTCCTCCTTCCTCAGTCCTTACTGTCGTAATTTATAATTTAATCAAAAAGTTTTATAATCTTATCCGTAATGACTCTTCGAAAGTAAGGAAACACCTTTACGGCTCGTAAAAGGAAAGGCGAAGCGTCAGAGTAAAAGGTAGGTTCGTCAAAAACTGGACACATTATCTGGATGTTTTTATTTATTTACCTTATAAAGAAATTATAAAGAAATGAAAAAAAAAATCATATATAAACCACGGTTTGTCCTTGAATGAATCATAACCAGTATCATCATTATGTCAACAATCATGAATCAGTATTTTCTTGATCGTCTATTATTTATTTTATACATTCCTTTTTCTTTAATCATTTATTAATATTACAAAAAATACTTAATACTTTAAATAAAGTGAGCATTTTAACATCAAATAAGGAATGGAATCTTTCTATAGGTATAATTAAAAGTCTATAAACAGGTAGTTTATTGCGTTGCGGGTAAAATAAGAGAAACATTTTTGTATACTTAGAATGATTTAAATAATTTATAATGATAACTTAAACAATATTTCATGCATCTGCGTCTAAAGTTTGAATTATTGTCAAAATATTCTAAATAATTTTAATGATTCTTTTTTAATGAAGACCATTGTAAATTTAGGTATATCAATAATTTTTAGGGGATGCAAACTATTTCATGTTTGTGTTTGACACTCGTGTGTCCAGTTGGTGATAAACCCGAGGCACCAGAGTGATCGAATAACAGTTAAGCATTCATTAAATTTTATCTTCAATGAGTAACAAACAAAGTGTACAACGTATTGTTTGATTTTATTTATTTTGGAAAATAAATGCGATTTATGTGTGATTTAAGTGATACTGATCAAAATTAATAAAACCAAAACAAAAAAAAATAGTAACCTCGTCACATCACCGTTAGGTAGCGGACGGCTCTGAAGCGTTACCGCTGACGCTCGGATGATGATGATTATGATCAAAATTAATAAAACCATACCATTTACTGGTTTTTAAACAAATAATTTAATTTTAAATAATGAAACATTGCCGCGTGTTGACAGTAGAGTAGAATACAAGGGAATATTTATCATATAAATAAACAAAATTTTTGAATTGTATAAATTCGTTATTCGTAATTAGCTAACTATTGACTTCAAACAAACAAATAAACAAACATGCTTTTTCTTATAGATGGAGATGAAAAGAAGAATGTGCTACAAGGTGTACGGTAATAGTTTTATCTCGGGCGATATACTTGAATCGCTCGCTTCACTCAGGATTCCACCGTAGAATTCCTCGCTACGCTCGTGATTCTACTGTGGAATCCTTCGTTTCGCTCTAGATTCAAAGTAGCGCCCTCGCGTTAAAACTATTACCTTTACGCCTTGTAGCACAATCTACTATAACTACTTACTTCACATATACTGACACCCTTACTACCTAACAAAAGAACAATTTCCATTCCAAATTCGGTCTCCCCAACTATGACTTACCTGGGCACATCTATTTCTTTAATTTTTTTCATCTTTTTTATTATTTCATTTTTATTACCTTAAGGAACTTGGTACAGTACATCCAATTGGTTGTTTTCCAGGTAATATTAGGTACCATATCCAAAGGCGGGAGCACTGGAGAACTGTGGCCCAGCCTTCATCAGTCTCCAGTCTCCTTCAATAGGTGCTGGTAACCCGTAAAAATGTACTTGTCATTGTAAAACATTTCGGAACGATTTTTGGAGAAAGAAATGATTATTTACTTTACTTTTTCAAAAATTCTTGATTTCTGATTACAATTTGTCACCACCCCTTTCCTCTCCCACTGGGTGTCGTAAGCGTAGTAGCTTGGTAAATATTCCAATTTACGAGGCCCCAGGCAAAATTTGATTGAAGCTATCATCAGCTGCAATTCAAGGATCATCTTAAAAAGGCTTAGTGCTTACTCGGATTGTTTAAAGGAGATCGTAGGCTTATATTATGAATTATTTAGATCGTGTCCCGTCAGTGTCTCAGTCCCGTAAAGCTGTGGGTCGCGAACGCCATTTTACGTTTGTTTAAACCTATCCTAGGATTGGTTCTGGTCTGCCCTTTGGGTTGCGGAGGTCAGACCGCAGTCGCTCTGTGTAAAACCAAGTAACCTCGTCAAATCACCTAAGTTAGGTAGCGGACCCGGGGCTCTGAAGCGTTACCGCTGAGAATGCAACCGAGAATACTCTCGGATGATGATGATGGAATATATACTTATGACACTCGACCTTACAACATAAAAATGACAATGATTTTATATCAATAAGTATCTTGGAAATATCAAAAATAGTTGGAACTCAAAAGATGACGGTATATAAGGCACACATAAAGCATATTATTCTCACTCTTAGCCGCTTTTGATCTAGTAAGCTGAGAAATAAAAACAGTTGTGGTTTTACTCGCTTATGTGTTGACTGTGCGCATTGAGTGTTAAGAGTTCGTGTTCATGATTTTATTACTATAGCTACGGCTAGTATTATAGTATATGTGCTATAGCGAATGTACCATGTGCATAGCTACAGTACCGGGGCATAATTGTGTTTATTACACAATGTTTAGTTTCTGTGCTTCGGAAGGCACGTAAAGCCGTTGTTCTCGGCTTTTAACCATTGTATGGCAGTCGTCAAGCTATGTCAGCAGCCACTTGGCAGCTTGAAAAATCTGACACTAGTGTTGGCCACTTACACACACGAAAAATAATGATTAGTATGTTTTTACTATTGCCGCCCTTTTGAGGTAGACTGAGTTTTAAGGTCACACTTAGAAAGTTGTGGGATAAAGGAGGAAAAAGAATCGAGTTGTTGCAAGTAGAGTCTTCCTTGATCTGCGGAACGCAACTGGTAAATACGTAATTTTCTTCGTTCCTAATTATTTTGGTAAATTCAGTTACAAACCAGATTGAGATTTCGATTAACTTTTTTCGTTTGATTAGTCAGAACGTTTAATTTATACGTCACAGGTCAGAGCCGTCTGTTATTGAGTTGTTTGCTGCGAGTGGGAATATTTCGTGAGCATTTGTTTGGAGGGTTTTGGATAATCTAATAAACTTGCAGCGAATGGAACCGCCAACGTGGAATGAACTCATTATTTCTTTCATATCAACAGGCTTTTATTTATTCCATAGACATTGGTATTTTTATTAGCTTATGGTAGGTGGTGAACCTACTGCATCGCGCACCGTCGCGGAGCGCGGATCAACACACTGACGCTCCCGCGCGTTGACGCATTTTCAGTGTGTTGGACTAGGCGTGTTTTCTATACAAATTGAGAAAAGTTTCTCACTGCTCCGGTCCTGAGCGCGGTGCAGTGGGATCACCGCCTCAGTGTCTCACAGCTGGGCAAAGGTCTCCCCTTTCTGCATTCAATAGTCCTGTCAAGATAACAGTTTGCCACTTTCCCATATACGCGTCCTGCGTGGCGTGATGACTTCATCACGCCACCTTCGAGGTCCGCCCTGCTTTCGACGACCACCTGGGATGCACTCAGTGGCCATCCTGCCCCTATCCTCTCGCATGCGGCAGACGTATTCATTTGGAAAAGAAAGAAAATGAGTGATATGGGTTTTAACCATCTTGGTTCTCAAAATGATTAACTGATTTGTGTATTCAGATTATTGAATAAACATGTAAGTTGTAAGTAAGTAAAAACACTTTATTGCACCAAAACATTTAGAAGTAACATTTATAATAAGTATACCTACTATGCCGATTTTTATTTAAATAAAAAGCTTTGTGATGTGACCATACTATCAGTGATAGGCGTTAATATATTTTTTTAGGGTTCCGTACCCAAAGGGTGCAAACGGGACCGGGAGACTCCGCTGTCTGTCCGTCTGTCCGTCCATCTGTCTGTCCGTCTGTCACAGGGCTTTATCTCTTGAACCGTAATAGCTACACACTTGAAATTTTCACCGATTATGTATTACTGTGGCCGCTATACCAACAAATACTAATAATAAAAAATTGTTATAAATTAAAAGGGGTCGTCATACAAGAAACGTGTTGTTTTCAGCGTTTTTAACTCGATCTTTATAATGGCATTAACTAGATACTTGAAATTTTCACCAATTATGTATTACTATGACCACTATAATAACAAATACTAAAAATAAAATAAAGTTAAAAATTAAAGGGGGTCGTCATACAAGAAACGTGTTTCTTCAGCGTTTTAAAACATTGTACGGTGGTACTGAACCCTTCATGTACGAGTCCGACCCGCACTTGCCCGTTTATTTTTTTTTTAATACAAAGCTTTGTGATGTGACCATACTATCAGTGATAGGCGTTAATATTTCTTTTTTTTTCAAACATGAACTGCTTCTAAAAACAGTACCTTATGTTCATCTGCCTAATCTTAAGTAGATTTTAAAATTCATTTTTTACCGTAAAATACAGGCCAAACGGGCCAATTTCCATATAGATTCACTAATACCGCCTTGGCGAGAATCGGCTAGCCAGTCGATTATTGACCGGGGACACAAAATAGAGTGAGACGCGGAATGGGACACGAGTTCGACGTCGTCCAAATAGAACACGATCACGCTTCTATCGTAAATTCGCGCGATCTTAGCTCGTGTAAACTGACGATCAAACGTATTGATTTCAAATAGGTGTCGTGTGAATTATCACACGTCGTACGAATAAATGTCACGCGAATTTGCGATGATCGCGCATACTTACCGATAATAAAAATGTCATGTATTTTTTACCCTTGTTTTTGCAGCCTTTAAATAGGTACGCAACTAGGCATTTTTATGGCAATACAAGTTTGTAAACAAAACCGAATAAACTCTTCCGTGGACCGAGGACGACTTAGTCGCGTTGGTCCTAAAACTGACTTTTTTGGGTCAACGAGGTGGTGCCATTTCTTCGCGCGGTGGGCCTAGTCCTCTAGTAATATATAAGTCGATGGCATACTAGGTACATACAAAGAAAACAATAGAAAGTGAGACAAGCGTTGTACTTACACTCATCTAACTCTGTAGACAATGTGAAGCGCATACTCGTAGTGAGACGCAAATAAGTATCCATCAGAATACATAATAAATATGTTCACAGATTGATTACCTACTCATATGATTAGTTAGACAAGATACTGGACCTTCTCTAATTTTTCGCCACAATAGCCACGTGTCTCTGTGTATGACTCTAACAGACGAGCGACAGTAGGTATGCCCGCGACACCTGTCAGCGACCGTCGCGTCGCCCTCGCGTTTTGCCGACCGCTCGTCTCTTAGGCAGAGCAGGGCTGTAAATTCGGATATATGATGTAGATTAATGTTCTGCGGAAAAGCCGATAGATATAATTGCTTCGGGTCGGCTTTGTTGTTCGACAAATACTTCCGAATCAACAATGCCGGCACGAACAAGTGTGCAGCAACCCTCAGAGCTTGTGGTTTTCCTACTGAAAAAAAAATTTTTAACAGCGTACCTGTTAAAAATTATGTAATTTTACTAAAAATTATGTAATTTTACATGCAAAAAATTACATAAACCTGTGAAATTCCCGAGAAATCTGGGAAGTTTACGGAAAAATATGTAAAAATGACAAAAATTATGTAAAATTTCATATTTTATGTAAAATTTGATATTTTTCCGTAAATTTCCTAGATTTTTTGGGAATTTCACAGGTTTATGTAATTTTTTTGCATGTAAAATTACATAATTTTTAACAGTGTATACCTAACCTATATACACTTCTGTAAAATTTGTATTTTATGTTGGGGCGCTGGCGAGCGGCCAAACATTGCCTGTGGGCCACCAGCATCACTACCTTCGACACTCGTAACAAGGCGGAATTTAAATCAGGGAGAAATAGCGATTCGGCTGGAGCGTAAACAGAATCAGTGATTAATTTCACATTTCCTGGTCACTGCAGTGACTCATTGCTATGATGTCGATTATGCGTTCGGGTGCTTTGTTTAAAAAACATTCTCAAATGCAAGTGCACATTCATTTTTACATGACTGACCCAAAAATTTGTGGCGTAGTTAGGGGGGGGCGGACCGCCCTAGGTGTCACCCGATAAGGGGTGACACCCGAGTCTCCTATTTGAACCTCTCCCACCCATCTCCAGAATATATATGTGAATTTCTTTACTCCGCTATAACTTTGAGATACCTAAACAAATTTGGATGTTTTTACATTATTCCGGGTCCCGTGTGACATAGATTATAGATGTATTTTTTCATTACAGTCGCGTCTTTTCTTTTTTGAGCCCGAAGCCCGAACCAAACTTCCCCGTTTCAGCTTGAGCAAAATTGCTTTAGTATTTCCGGCTATCCTGTAGTTCGCAGCTCGTATTTCTACACCCCGGTGAAAATTTGTGAGCAGGTTTGATAATTATACGGTTTTTTTATCGATTCTGTTTTTGCATTTTTTTTTAAATGGCGGAGCCATAGATGCGTGGTGAACAGTCTTGAGAGGTCTACCGGTCTACGACTTACAGAGCCACTAGTCAATTATTGCTAAAATTTAAGTACTAAACTTGATACTTCTTATTATAAAACTCAGACTAACTTAGATTACGTCTCTTCTTCTTTTCTTCTTCGTCTAAGCGCATTCCCCCTTGCATCCTCAGCTGTGCTGCTTCAGAGCCCGGGGTGCGCTTTCCCGCTTTTTCTTCTCCATATATAACATGCATGCCAATGGTCACCCAAGGATGCCAAAGAACTTGCAAAATTGAGAAGAAATAGCCGGAACAGTTTAAATGATTTAGCTATAGTTTTCCGACCGGCCACCTGCCTGACGTCAACCCTCTTTGGATCTTCCCTATGTCTCTTCTTCTTCCTCCGGCCTTATCCCATGTGTACTTGGGGTCGTTCTTCTCCAAAGAGATCTAGTTAGGGTCGTCGCTGATTCTGTGGTCGCTTTCTTTGGGTATTTATTTACGACAGACATCCATGTTAATCGAGGCCTGTCGGGGCGTTTTGGGAACGACTTGAATTCTATTACTTACCTGGTCATGTGCTCGGCCTCCTCATGACATGGCCGTACCATCGAAGGCGCGCCTTATCTAATTTTTCAGGCAGGGGTCTCATTTTAAAACTTCCTTGGTCAAATAGGTTGGGCACTTTGTCCAGAAGTGTGCCGACCATCTTAACATTCGCATTTCTGACACTTGACTAACTTTATTAAGTACTAGGTTTAAACCATAATCCGCCCAAATCGAGATGTCATTAAGAGGCTAAATGAATTTTCCGGATTCCAGTGCTGCCCCCATTTGAAATAAATTATTTCAAAGGAAATAGAGATATTATTTAAAATTTTGTCTTTGTGAACCCCTAGATAATCTTTTAAAGTTTAAAGTGAGAACGTTAAGCTTTTCTAAGTAAATTAGGCTCCCGGTGACATTCAAATGGGAGATTTTTGTGAATTTTATAAGAAATAAGCTAGTAGTTTAATTACAGTGATTTTTCAAAAGCACTGACAGTATTGTGAGCTCTTAACTGACAGCGCCTTAATATAACGTATTACAATTACAATAGATAAATGCATTCAGCCGGGCGAGGGCGCCGGTAGATGGGGAGGGGGCGGCGAATGAGTGAAGCCTAGGTCAGTTTTATAAATCGCCAATACAAAATATATTACTATGACTTTTAAACACTGTGTTCATTCCCTAAAACACCTTAATACTTAAATGTAGTTTAAAAGTATGCAATTGTATCCGATTAATTTGCAGAAAAATCTAACATTGGAGTAACAAATGATGTAAAAAATCTATATACTTATGTCGGGGAAATAAATGTTTTTCATTCATTTTTAAACGTGGCATGGAAATAAAATCTCAAGTCAACTTCTTACCATGCATCCAGTATCCAACATCATATAACACCAATAAGGAATGATGATGTAGCGGTTTCCCACATCCTTTCATCCACGTGTATTTTCCATCTTGCCGGAAGATGGGTGTCGAAATAATAAACTTGGGACCTAGCTGAAGGGCTGCTTTATATTCTCAACTAGGGTTTCGCCATGTCTGCCTGTCTGTCCTCGGTTTTAATCAGAAACTATAAATAAAATACAGCTGTAATTTGGCAGGGGTATGTATATTAATCACGCCGACAAAATTTTTTTTAGGACAGCTCCATTCGTGTAGTGGTTTTATTTTTTCGATTAACCCATGGTGTGGGGTCGTTGAATAAGTGTTTCAAGGTTCTTTATTATAAGTGGAGTAATTTGCATATAAATATTTTTTTTCTTAAAATTTGTATTTATTTTTTTAGGGAACTAAGTTTTTCAGACATAAATAAAAATAATATGGAAGCCACTTTTGGAGGTAAATTTGAAATTTCCAAAAGAATCTGCGAACTATGTCGTGTGACATATCCAATGAAAGGGCTTGTTCTGAGAATCTCAAATGTATTTTTTTATAATTTAAAAATTAAATTATTAAGATTAAGATATTTCTTACTGGTTTTGTGAGAACAGTAGACCTCGTGAGCTCTTTTAACCATGCAATAAACGACACTTTATTTTTTCCTCTGGCTTAGCAAAGTCATTTATGCTTTATTATAATGCAACAAGTCCAAAAAGTAATTTTCCCAACAAATATAACGAAGAAGGTCCAACTTTAAAAATCAAACCGCAGGTGCTTGTATTTTCTTCAATAGGCATACCTATGTAGACTTTTTGAGGTGTATAAGTTTTAGCAATGACCTTTTAGAATTTTTTTTTCATCCTTTTAGATCTTGTATAGAATGAAAGTTTTTAGTATGCTTCTCACATTTGATTGAAATCCGTTGACAAATAAAGCTACAGCAAACTTCACCACGTTTTCCCCTTATTTTTCTACCAATGAAACCGTTTAAAAAATTTAAATAAGTCAAGAAACTTGAGTGCCATTTCGTCAAAATTGGTTAAAAATGCGACCTGTAGGCGAGAACAGACAGACGGACAAATCATTTTTTGCCAATCTCAAAACTGAGACGCTTGGCTCGCTCAGTCAATTATTATTAATATAAAGAAAATAAGCGAAATATGACCATCCCTTCCATTATCTCCGAAAACATTAAAATTTTAGACACAATAAGGCCTAAAATTTTGAAAAAAATACAGAATATAGTTTGTTACCTTTTACGATTTGTGGAAAATCTATGCGTACTCCGCGAAATCGGCACCCTCTTCATGTGAGCTTAACTCGCACTTGACCGGTTTTCTATTAAATATACTTAATTGGCATTATGAGCGTATTTCGAATGATAATCGGCTTGCTCGCTGCTCTTGTATGATATATTATAATAATATGCTTTATTGACTCTTATTCACGATTTTTTTCCAAGAATTTTTGCTTCCTATAATTCTAATTTAGATATTATTTACTTTACTGTAATAATCATTAACGATAAATTTTATCAATCAACTTCTTATTCTTATAGTTAATCAAATATTTGGTTACCTTGAACTTTATACCTACTCGTACCAAGAAAGAATTTGCAGATTTTCTCTAACACGTTTTCAATATCTGTGTCGTCGCTAAACAAACGAAAATAACGAGGAACGGGTTAATAACATCAACCTCATACGAAATTCTGATGGACCACCAGTACTTTAGGAGTTATAGGGAAAAAATCCGTTAATTAAGAAGGTTCACCGCAGAGGTCACGTTTCGCGGAGGTGATAATATTTCTCATTAACTACAGAAGGGGCAGCATTCAACGGGGTAGGTACGTGCCGACTGCCCACCGAACGACACGGGGGATGGCCTGCCGCAGTCAGTACCTACCTTCCACTTAGGACTATACCTAATTTCATCTGTTGCTGTTGCTGATAAGATTCTAACACAGCTTTGTAGTAATATTAGGTATACGTATATTACCTTTGCTTGGCATGGCGGCGGCACTGCTATGACCAGTGATAAACTAATGCATTAAAATTCATAGCTCGCTAGATAATAGTATTTTATGCAACAGTTGTTAAAGAGTGTTCAAAAAAGACGAGTGGCGCGGGTATTTTTTGACTTAGTACCTATACAACGTTGCATACAATTTTGTTTTCTCCGACTATATTCAGATAGGTAGACAGCAGGTATTATAGTATTCTTTTTTTTTTTTCGACTGTAAATCACAAGACATCGTTCCGCTACCATTCCAAAATGCCTAATCACTCAATGTTTTTATTACCCCGCTACTGGCACGCGATGGTTGCTAGTACTCAGAATAAGAATAGTTTTTATTTATAGATCGCATTTTTAACCGACTTTGTTACAATGTATGGTTTTCGTTATTAAAAATTACAAATTAACTTGCAATAATGAAATAGATTAACAAAATAAAATAATTATTTGATAAGTAGGCAAAAGGCGGCTTCCAACAGTAATAAATAAAAACTATGGCAAAAGCAGTTTTCCCATGTAGGTAGTAAATAATAATTTATATCGGAAAATTTTATTTTTAATAAAAACCACATGAATATAGTTTTTTGTTAAGTTGGTAGTTGTGCTTTTTTGATGTAAATTTATGTTGATTGAGCCAAACCTTAACCTATTCAGACTTATCTATATTTAGAATTATCTGTGGCAGCTAGCCGTATCCAAAGAGAAAGTAATAAGAGCAGTATCTTAAGAGAAATAAAGACACATGTGCTTTTATGAGGAATAAAATATAGACTTTTGTGAAATCATATTCTCTTTGTTCTTATATTATTGTTCGTGACTATGTAAAAGACAGATAAAAGTACAGGAGTAGAAAAAAACACTTACCTATTTGTGTGCTCTATGCCAGCTTGTTATACTTATTGTATCTTAATCTCAGGTTGAACAATAAACCTATTTTTTGTGATAAACTCTTCCAAAAACAACGAATAAGACACCAAAGACGTCGTGCGGCGACCTTTTGTAAAACTTTTCGCACAACTGTATTTCAAAAGTGGATAGTTCTTTTCAAATTATCAGTTGATTCAAGCCTGCAATATCCTAATGCTTCCCAGTGGAATTTGAACCTGACCTCTGGATCACAAGGCAAACTTCTTGACCACTAGACCACGGAGGCAATCATATAACAATAATAAAGTATATAAAACTAAATTAAATGTGAAATAATTAAATGTTATAAGTATAATGAACAAGAAATCTTTTTCTTTTTCATCAGTCGAAGCTGAATACAAACTACAAACAATAAATTCAACTGCAAAAAGAACTGTTTACACTCTAGCCCGCCATTTGCCACGTAATTGAATTCACTTTTAGACGCCGTGCAGCAGCTGCAGCAGAATATAAACAAACATATCGAACTGTTTTAATAATTTAAAATACTCGTAATGTTGATATTTTTCTCTTAATGCAAATGTCAAAATTACGAGTAGTCAATACCAGCCTAGGTCGAGACCACTCGTGGAAACTCTCCGTCATCAGGTCTTTTTTAGTCTCCACTACAGGACCACGACCCTCTCTGTACTACCGCAGAGCCATACTTGGCCAGAGCAGTCAGAGGATTTGGAGGATTTGGAACTGCCAGGAACCAAACGGCTAAGAAAAATCCTTCGCATACGATCAATTTAAAAATGCGCCCGTTTGGAAACAAATCCTTACTTTTGTGACTCCCCGATTTCTAAATAGCACTCCTCAGGGCACTACCGTGCCATCGCCAACTCGAGCAAACGCAAACAAACAAAGGCATAGCAGTAGCACATAATTATGGCCGTAGCATACTTTTCTCGAAGCAATTCGTGGCACTTTTGACACATCTACTGGGTGGCGCAAAAGTAAAGACCCTATTTGGTTCAGCTATAACATTTTTTCTAAATTAGAAAACTAGATTTAGGTTTTTTTAAATGTATATTTGTGCCATTAAATTTCGTACCATTAGGATTTAAAGATGATGTCTTTTAAATGGTGACCTCCAGAGTTGATACACATTTGAGCCCTATTTATGACATTTTGCATAACTTGCCGTAACACTTCCTGCGATATGTTCGTTATTTCTTGACGAATGTTTTCTTTTAGAGCTGCGAGAGTCTGTGGCTTGTTCACATACACCCGAGATTTCAAAAAACCCCAAAGAAAGAAGTCTGGACTGGTCAGATCGGGTGATCTTGCAGGCCAAGGCAAATCGCCAAAACGAGAGATAACTCGGCCTGGAAAAGCGTCCCTCACTAAGTCCATAGTGTCGCGCGCTGTGTGTGCCGTAGCGCCGTCTTGTTGAAACCAGATGTGCTCCAGCCCCAATTCGTCCAAACTGGGTATCAAAAACTCTCGTAACATGGTTCTGTAGCGTTCTCCAGTGACAGTTATCGCATTGCCTCCAGCGTCTTCGAAAAAATAGGGTCCGATCACTCTGTCAACACAGATGCCACACCATACAGTAACTTTTAGTGGGTGTAGAGGTGTTTCTTGAATAATGCGCGGATTATCAGTGCCCCAGAACCGAGTATTCTGCTTATTGACATGCCCTGAGAGATGGAAATGCGCTTCGTCACTCATAACCAATTTTGAAGGAAAATCATCCTCTTCAAGGTTGAGGTTTATGACGCGCTGGCAGTTATCTAGACGAGCTCGGTGGTCAGCAGGCAGCAGCTGATGAGTCATTTGAGTTTTATACGGGAACATCTTTAAGTCTTTCACCAAAATACGCTGCAGGGTCCGTCTGGAAATGCCCAATTGCGTGGCACGTCGCCTCGTTGATGTTTCTGGACACTCTTCCACATCTTCGCGCACAGCATCGATATTTTCAGCTGAACGGCCTGTTCTTGGTCTCCCAGACTTAGGTCTATCCAATGTTGAGCCAGTTGCTTCAAGGCGTGTGGCAAAGCGTCGAATTGTGCGACCAATCGGTGCCGGACGGTGGTGAAATCGTCGACGAAATTCACGTTGTGTTCTTATCTTTGGGGAGTAAAACGGTCCATGTTTATTTTCAGTGTATTTTACATTTGTTCACTACACAATTTTCAACAACAGAATGACAGAAAATGTCATATAAAAAAAATAAAAGTATTTTCTTTAGTGCCAGTACTTTTGCGCCACCCAGTATAACTTCATAGTTGAAAAAGCTACAAGTCTAAATTTTGTGTGACCAAAGAGAACGTACAAGAGCTACATATATCCCAAAATTATACATTCTTTGTACTTATAGTTTAAGAACAGCCAATAGCCTTAATTTTGTCATTGACTCCACAGGATGAGATGGAATGGTCGTACTCGTATTCTAAAAACTTTGGCGGAAAGTGTGGGGTATAATAAACCTAACCTAACAATAAACCTAACCTTGTTGATGTCATAAAAGAAGCAAAAACCTTCTTTCCTGAAACGGAAAAAGCGTTGAAAATTTACCTTGCAAAACATGTACGGTAGAGCGATTGTTTAGCAACTTTAGAAGACTAAAGACTTGGTTAAGAAGCACTATGGGGGAGTATTGCGTATTGTATTAGTATTCTTCTCCATCTCGTTCTATCTTGAGCAACGCGCTTCACCAACGCCAAGATAACCAACATTAGAATCGACGTTCAAGTTCAATTTAAGGTGAACGTATAGGCAAATGGCCTGACGTCAACCTACTTGGAAATGCAATTGTAGCAAGAGATGTTTTAGCACAAACATCTCTTGCTACAATTGCATTTCCAAGTAGGTTGACGTCAGGCAGGTGGCCGGTCGTAACACTATAGCCAAAGTTTAAACTTCGGCTATTTCTTTTCTACTTCGCAAGGTTTTTGGCATCCTTGGGTGACCATTGAGATGCATATTTGGAGAAGAAAAGCGAGAAATCGCATACCCCTTGGGTGCCCTAATTCTAAGGGGTGCCCTGCCCCCCTTGGCAACGTCCTTGGGTGTACCGTACTGTACTGATTCAGAGTACAGTCAAAACAGATTTTCGTGCTTTTCAGAACATACTCGTTTACCGAAAAACTCTTTATGAAAATGTTATTTAAAGTGGTATGTTGTTGGCTATTAAAAAAATATCCCTAAAACAATCAATTTGCATGAAAAAAACAAAGAAATAAAAATTTTGGAGGAAAAGTTAATACGGATTGGTTTTACATGCATTTTGCCGGTTAATTCAGCAGAAAAAGAACTGTTTAATGAGAGCCGGCAACGTGCAACGTAATTGAATGGTCTGTCCCACGTGTTACAGGACTTAATTCTATTTACTGATCATTTCCTCACTGGAGTGGTCCTTAAGGTGAAGATATAGGCAAATAGCCTTGAAGTGTGAAATAGATTGTTAACTCGTAAATATGGTGATAATTTCCATATTGCTCTTCGTCATGCACTAGATAGCCCTTTAAATTATTTTATGAACTGCCGTTGAAACTATTATTGGTGATCCGTCTAGCTTTAAAACTTGCCGTGGCCACTTTTGGCGGAGGCAAGTTTTAAAGCTAAACGGACTAATGTAAATACTTTCAACGGTGGTTCATAAAATAATTTAAAGGGCTATTTAGTGCATGACGAAGAGCAATATGGAAATTATCTCCATATTTACGAGTTAACAATTTATTTCAAATGAGGGCGCCACTTCAAGGCCATTTGCCTATACGTTCACCTTAAATTGAACTTGAACGTCGATTCTAATGTTGGTTATCTTGGCGTTGGTGAAGCGCGTTGCTCAAGATAGAACGAGATGGAGAAGAATACTAATACAATACGCAATACTCCCCCATAGTGCTTCTTAACCAAGTTTGCTTTCAGGATAACTATATGGCGCGGGGTAAGATTTCAATGTCAATTTCAAACGCTCATGAATGAATGACTTGATGTAAAATGAAATTATCTCAGCCAAGGACAGCTTTATATTTATGGTAAAGTCGTAGTCTTCTTGTCGTCTATTGATTGTATCGCTTTCACGCCAAAACGCCTGAAAGGAATAAAATTTGGAATGTACTTAGGTTATTAATACCTGGATTAGGTATCAAAATAGGAAACTTTTTATCCCGGAAATTGTGCGGTTCCCGTGGTGTCAAATAACTTTTGATCACACGGGCAACAAATGCCTATAATGACGAGTGGAAACCTACTTTCAGCGATAAATTAAAATTCTAAATAATAAAAACAAATCGGGATATTTACCGTGATTACTTACCGCCTGAAATTTTTGATCACTTTACCTTGCAGTACGTGTACGGTTGAGCGATAGTTTAGCAGCCTGGAGATCAAAGACTTGGTTGGATGGGGTAAAATCGCCTCAATGGTCAGGCCATGACGAGTGTGCAGAGAAATCGTATTAAATTATCGAAAACTTAGAGGATTTTCTTAGTAAAGTGGTCGAAAATTTTACAAAAACCCACGAAGATTATGTTTAATTAAGGGACTTAAATGACCTAAACGAGAGTATTGTTTTGCGTAAAACTATAAGTTATACTACATTGAATAAAATAAAAATAATATATGATATTCTTCAGCATATATGCTACCGAAGTACTGTTCTCAAAACATGATGCTATTAATTTGACTCGCTAGAAAAAAATCACGAATGTACCTCTATTTCCTTTTCAACGAGTAGTACTGTAATAAAATGTATGGGAAATTGGGAACACTGGATCTTTTGTAGAATTCTATGTACCTACATACTAACGAAGTACTATTTTCCTTTTATAATAAAATGTATTTTATATGTAAGAAAATAACTAAAATATAATTTCAAGCACAAAACGTCCACTCACACGCGCGCATCGACCGTGTGTCTATTGTACCGGCCGATGCCTGATGCTATACGAACGTCTCTGAAAAAATATTACTACAACAAACGGTTTCGATGAGCATTTCTAGCTGGTCTAAGCCTCTTAAATTATTTTGTTAAAGATAAAAAATTAAATTAAATTAAAACTAAGTAAGAAAAAATTAAAAAATAAGATTCAAATATCCAATAAAAAAGTATTAGCTCCCGGAATTTTATTTTTATTGTAGCTTTTTTAACTTTTACGGTTTATTAGTCTAGTATGAAATATGCCAGTTCTTTCGTGAACATGGCTCATGCAGTTGCATAAGCCATGTTCATTAACGAACTGGGCCGAAATTTCGAAGACTCACAAATAATAATCACGGTAAATATCCCGATTTATTTTTATTATTTAGAATTTTAATTTATCGCTGAAAGTAGGTTTCCACTCGTCATTATAGGCATTTGTTGCCCGTGTGATTAAAAGTTATTTGACACCACGGGAACCGCACAATTTCCGGGATAAAAAGTTTCCTATTTTGATACCTAATCCAGGTATTAATAACCTAAGTACATTCCAAATTTTATTCCTTTCAGGCGTTTTGGCGTGAAAGCGATACAATCAATAGACGACAAGAAGACTACGACTTTACCATAAATATAAAGCTGTCCTTGGCTGAGATAATTTCATTTTACATCAAGTCATTCATTCATGAGCGTTTGAAATTGACATTGAAATCTTACCCCGCGCCATATAGTTATCCTGAAAGCAAAGTTATTCGACAAACTCTCAAATAATACGTGCTCTAGGCGATAATATGGTGGCATTTGGCATTCAGCGGGCGTACGACTCGGTGTCTTCTCTCTTACCAAGTTTGGGTGCGATCTTAGAAAATGATAGCCGGCATTTGGCGCTATGACATCAATATATTATTCGCGTGGTGCAAAAAATAAAATTGTAAGTTAAGTAGTTTATCATACTGCCATTACTGCCACATGTTTGTTTGTTTTTCGTGTATGTAGGTAGCCAACACTGGAGTCAGATTTTTCGAGCTGCCTAAAGGCATCTAACATAGCTTGACGACTGCCATACAATGATGACAGTCGGGACCAACGGCTTTACGTGCCTTCCAAAGCACGGAGGAGCTTTTGTAAGGACCACAAGTGGTGGTTGGTGAGTGGCCACGCTCAGGGTTGCTTAACTTCTGAAAGCGCTAGCAGTGCGTACTCCCACCGGGCCACCGAGCCCTATTACTGCAACATAATGAGGGGTATTAAAATACAAGCGTGTGTTTAAAAACCGGTCAAGTTCGAGTTGGATTCGTACATTAAGGGTTCCGTACCTCCGTAACAGTAATACATGATCAGTGAAAATTTCAAGTGTCTAGCTACTACAGTTCAAGAGAGAAGGTCCTGTGACAGACGCACTGAAAGCGGAGTCTCAGTAATAGGGTCCTGTTGGCATACTTTTGGTACGGAACCCTAAAAACCGAACCGTAGGCAAGATTTTAATAATATCAAACGATTTTTTTTAATAACCTATTTTGTCTAATCTCAAAAATTGGAATTGAAACTAACTAGTGAATCGAAGTGTCGAAGGTAACAATAGCGTACATTTTTTTTAAGCAAAAGAACCAAAAATTGCTACATAATATGATCATACTATACAATACAATACAAAAATCTTTATTGCACCAAATAAAAAACAATAAAAAATTACAAAGTTTACGGAACTTATAAATAAATAAGGTACAAGAGGCGGCCTTATCGCCGAAGCAATCTCTTACAGGCAACCATAAAGAGAAGGAGTGCGAAGTATATGAGTAAGAAACAGGTGGCGCAGTTAAAATTAAAATATAAATTATAAATAACCAATAGACATCAAAATACTTATACAAAATATATAACATTATAAACAACGAAAAAAAGATATAGGTATATAAATAAATGAATATATATATACATACTTATATATACATAGAATAATAATAAATAATTTTATTACATACATACAAATAAATAAATATCACAATGATGTAAACGGATCTGTACATGACGATTTTAAGCAGGAAGATGGAAGAAATATCCAGAATGAAGGGTGTTTAAGATGTTTTTAGGGTTCTGTAGCCAAATGGCAAAAAACGGAACCCTTATGGATTTGTCATGTCTGTCTGTTCGTCCGTATGTCACAGCTACTTTTTTTCGAAACTATAAGAACTACTGTTGCCGCATTAAGATTTTCACACAAAAATAGCAAAAAAACAATAAATTTTGGGGGTTCCCCATACTTAGAACTGAAATTAAACAATTTCTTTTCTTCAAACCCATACGTATGGGGTATCTATGGATAGTCTTCAAAAATTATATTGAGGTTTCTAATATAATTTTTTACTAAACTGAATAGTTTGCGCGAGCGCTGCTACGGAACCCTTCATGGGCGAGTCCGACTCGCACTTGGCCGCTTTTTTATACTTGACAGTGGTTTAACAACAAAACTGCTGATAGCGATGATAGTGAATAAGTGACATTTAGTACGGACGGACAAACATGTATTTTGACTTATTTTAATTATTATTTCTTTTTATATTTTATTTTTATATTGATTAATTTTTGATAATAATAGATTGTAATGCATGAACGTATATTTAATTGTAATGTGTGATAAATGTAATTGGTGTAAATCGTTTTTATCACAGTAAAATAAATAACAAATAAACAAATTGAGTCTTTATCAAATAACGAAGGTCTGGCTGTCACAGGCTTTTGGGTTAGTTTTCATATGATCATCGATTTTGATGAATATTTTATAAATAAGCACACTTGACTTTTCTCATATTGTCAATCATATGACCTGGGATTCTGTCTTCTCTGCGAGAGACAGAGACGTAATTGATTACTAGGTGTATATACAGCGTCTAACAAAATATACTGAAACTATTTTAATGGTGAATTCAGTCCATGATACTGAACAACTTTCCCCAATGAACATATATCGAGAAGTGAAAAATAATTTTTGGAGTTTCATGCAAGTTCGCCGATCAGCTGATCCGATTTTCTATAGAAAACAAAGTGTTTTCTTTTCGTATTTCGATATGTGTTCCTTGGGGAAAGGTGTTCGCAGTATTATGGACTGAATCTACCAATAAAATAGTTTCAGTATATTTTGTTAGACTTTATACAGGCTGACTTATTATCTACCGGCAAAATCTTTTGGAGCAAATTCAGTCAGTAAGAAAGAGTTCAGTGCAGAAAGTAGTTCAGTATCATGGACTAAACTTGCTCCAACAATATTGCCGGTGGATAAAAAGTCAGCCAGTATATTGTATGTTTGACGTATGTAATTTATATTCATTCTTTTAAAATGCCTACTTGTCACTAATCAAACTTGCCTCTACCTATATTTTTGTAGGTAGGCTTATTAAAAGTTGTGAAATTGACTTTCGTTTTAGAGCAGAGCACAGTAAAGTCTGACTTATTAAATACTAAAACGGGTGTTAGTACCTAGTTATGTTAATTACTTACCTACATGTAGTCTCCATAACTCGAACCCCAAAATGTTGTTACGTACAAGATTAAAATTTTATTAGATGAGATATGAAAATTTTAAAAACGCTTGGATATTTTTCTTCCGTAAGAAATAACATTCCTCTTTACCATTAAAAATATCTCATTTTTCTGTTTAATCGATTGTAAAAAATAATAAATGTTTAATCACGTAAAATAAACCCATAAAGATGTTGACATTTCTTTTGCTCACACTGTCATTAGTATAAAAAAATGTCATATGACAATTGACAACTTTACTGCCATATTGTGACAACTATCACATTTAAATTGTCAACTTTCATACTTAACTGCCATGTTTTGACAACTATGACAGTTATGTTTTCAACTGTCATATCATCAGGTTCTTTTTTAGTCTTCACTGCAGGAGCACGAACCTCTCTGTACTTCCAGCCTTATATTAGCCAGAGCAGTCAAAGTATTTGGCCTACACTCTCCACGCTGGCCAGACGGGTTGGAGTTCTCACTGATGTTTATAAGCTTTGCTTAGCTTGTGTTTCCTTAGTCGCCTTCTACGACATTCACGGGAAGACTTGGAGTGATCCTCTTCTACTCTGCCGGGAGCCACACGGCAACAACTGTTAGATATTAAAATTTAAGCTTTCATTTCAGTGTTTTTATGTAGGTACAATATGTATGTTTATGTATTTATATGTATGTATGTATATATCTCGTAGTTAGTTTGCATGTTTATATTAGTTTAAGTTCGTATAAATGATGCTTTCGTTTATTCTATGTACACACTTCTACCCTTCTTGTGAGTAATTGTCCTATCTACTTATTCGCCGCTTGACTGGAAGAGATTCCATTATGGGATAAGTCCGCCGTTGTCAATTTACTCTATATGTTGTTTTTGTCTTTAACTATGTGTTTTCTTAGTACAATAAAGTTATTACAAACAAACAAACAAACAAACAAACAAACAAACAAACAAACAAACAAACAAACAAACAAACAAACAAACAAACAAACAAACAAACAAACAAACAAACTGTCATAGGTATGACATTTCTTTTTAATACATGAGATGGTCAGAGCAAAGAAATAGCGACGACAGCTATATGGGAGTTAATTTTAAGTAAATTAAAATAAATTGATTTTTACATTGAAATAACTGAACAGAAAAATCTGATATTTGAATATGGTGAAGAAAAATGTTATTCCTAACAGCAGAAAAATATTCAAGCGTTTTATAATTTTTCATCCTTTCTCTATTATAACTTTCGCCAGCGGTGCTCCAATTTTCTTCTAGGTTTGCTAGTGCTGGTCTGTACCTACAAGAGGGTTCAAGAGTAGGAGCTAACCCAAACAGCTCCAATAATACGTGCTCTTGGCTGTGATATGCTACCACTTACGATTCCACCGGCGTGCGACTGTGAACGAGTATCCTCTCTGTTACCTAAATAACTTGCCCGTAAGTTTAGGCGTGATGTTAGAAAATTATATTGCGGCACTTGAGTGTTAGGTATCATATGTGTAAATGAGTTTTCTTTAAATCATTTTTTGTAAGTAAGCTATTTTCTTCTTCGTCTAAGCGCATTCCCGGTTGCATCCTCAGCTGTGCTGCTTCGGAGCCCGGGGTGCGCTTTCCGCTTTTTCTTCTCCAAATATAATATGCATGTCAATGGTTACCCAAGGATGCCAAAGACCTTGTAAAATGGCGAAGAAATAGCCGGAACACTTTCAATGATTTGGCCGCCGCCGCCCGACGTTAACCCTCCTTGGGAATGCAACTGTAGCACGAGATGTTTGTGCTTAGTCCTTTAGTCGCCTCTTACGACATCCACAGGAAGAGATGGAGTGGTCCTATTCTAACCCGGAACTACACGGAACAAGTAAGCTTCTTTGTAAAGCCAAATTGTATCAAGACAAATGTAATAAGCCCAAACTGCGGTTTGCGTCGTTTTATTACAGGGTTCTTATGGCCCATCGGTTCCATTACTAGATCAACTTTTTGTCATTGTGATATTGCTATGTCATTTGTCATTTACATTTATTTGCACAAAAAATTTCATCTCGAACGGAAACCGGGAATAAATTGCAAGATTTAACCCGAACAAACATAGTATTTCTTTGACGTGACGTGATTTCTTTGTGTGGTTCCATCCCCTGGCAGAAAATTGTAAGTACCTGTACTTTCGTCATATCAGTAATAGCCTACGAACAATAATTCTCTAGATTCGTAACTAATCCCGAAAAATCATTCCACGCGATATGTACCGCGGCGGGCGGGGCTTAAAATATGAACAGCGCGGCGCGACAGTTCGCCGTTGCGTCTCACAATGCTCGAGTCGTGCAGTTGCGTCACAAGAAGTTTCCTTTGAGAATATTGCTGTGTTTTTGCGATAATCGATTCATTAAAAATGCCGTCATGTAACGTGAAATGGTGTAAAAGCTATACATACATGAAAACACAGGAGTCACCTTAAATATGTAAGTAAATAAACATTTTAATATTGTACCTCACCGCTCGTGGCGTTGACCGCGGCCGTTTCGGTCGAGCAGCCGGCTTCGGGAAGCTGGCTGCTTGACCGACATGACGCGTACGTGACCTTGTCGCGACCAATCACATGCATTTTTGTCTATATGTGTGTTTGAGTGTTTCGTTGTAATTACTGTTAGTTTGCCTGCGTAAATGGAATCAGAATCGAAGCGGTGAATGTAGAAGCGTTAGAATTCTAGAGATTATATTTCGATGTATAAAACTAAGCTTTACACTATCACATCATAGGGATCCAATTTGGTCGGTACAACTTCACTACCTGATATCTACCATAACCACCACGAGCCAATTTTCATATTCGGGGATTGTACTTACCTGTTTGGGACTGTTCATAGAGAAACTATTAGCCTTTATAAAATAACGGGAGTCTGCCACTTGCGGGCTCTTGGTCTAAGAATATCGTGCATGCTAGCAATTGGCATAATTTAGCGCCGAGTTCTCACTTCCGTAACATCCGGCCGTTACGTAATTTCCGAACCCTTATCGATTTTGGAAACTTACTTTCATTTCAAGGACGGCTAATTACGTTTTGAATTTGTATACGCTCCCTCTCGGTAGGTATACATACCTAATTATATTATTTTAATGCAGTGACGAGCTAAGATAAAACCTAAACAAGGTTATTTTTAATTAACCGGCAACCTTTTTGGAGCAAGTTCAGTCCGTGATACTGAACCATTATCCTTTTTCAATAATTGTTTTTATGGAAAGTGGTTCAGTATCACGGACTGAACTTGCTCCAAAAAGGTTGTCGGTTAATTAAAAATAACCCTGTATAATGCAATACATAAATAAAAACACGTATTTTTATTAGCTGTAGGTATCCGGTGTGATTTCAGATTTATATCTCATTTGCTTGATGAGAAGCGGCCAAAGTTTGCCGAAATTGTTATCCATGTTGTTATAATAATATGCCAAATTGCTTTAACTTTACAGCTAAGTAAACCAACAAAACAGCCTCCCTCACCAAATCTACTGACAAATAGAAAGGGAAACGCTAGGTAATAACGTTTGTCGATTACTGTTATTTTCTTTGCCTATTTCACCCCCATTCAAGCAGCTGCAGCCAACGAGTTATTATGTAAAACTAGAAGAGACACCACATTCACTGTTTTGTCCCGTTCTTTACTTACCAGCTCACTTGCTAGCTACGCCTACTACTTTTGCCAGTTTATAAGCTATACGGAAACATGGTAAACAAAATTAAAAATGCCTTGGTTTGTGTTACAATGCAGTATGAATAATTCAGTATGAATAATTCCAAAGGAACACGGCAAAGTGTAGAAAAATAACGTTCCATATCGGTAAGTAATTAGGATTTAATTGTTTGAAAATTAAATATGATAAAATTCACGCCGCCATGTTTAAATTATTTTGAGGTTCAAAAATAGAACATCGGCCAATGTTTGAGATAGCTAGTCTGTATATTTTATGTCAATGGAATATAAGCAAAGGATATTTAAGCGAATATAATAGGTAGAAACGTGATTGAGGAAATTCTTTAGGCAATTTCGTAACATTTGCTTTCAGGTTTACAATATAATATTTTTAAAGGGTTTCACTTATTTTATAACTAAGTACTAAAAAACCTAAAAGGACAACAGAAACATTATTACGTCTTTGTCCACAACGGGGTAGACATAGCCTATATAGGGTCTCCACTGCAGGAGCATGACCCTCTCTGTACTACCAGAGCCATATATTAGCCAGAACAGTCAGAGGATTTGGCCTACACTCTCCACGCTGGCCGGACGGGTTGGAGGTCTCATTGATGTTTATAAGCTTTGTTTAGCTTGTTTTCTAAGTCGCCTTATACGACATCCACGGGAAGACTTGGAGTGGATTCATAGGTTGCTTTAGCCCCGTTACTCACCAGCCAGGTCTGCAGTTCCGTGTTGGGGTATAATAGGAGAGGTATGTGACAAGTTTTCAACTTGCCTCAAATACCTACCCAAAAATTCGTGCCAGCTCTCGATCCAATAGTATACTTACAAGGGACTGAGTTTAAATCTCACTTATGGCGCAAATTTTTCTAAGGTTTGTCGGTTAAAAGTTAAAGGAGTTTAAAAAATATATTTATATTGGAATAATTTATACCTAATGAACATCGAAAACAGGAAAGGCTGGGGCATAATCATAAAGGTTGCCCCAAATACCGTGCCATTAACAAAATTGTCAGATCGGTGACACCCACCATTTATAAACTGTGCGTTGGGCTCATAAATCAATATTGTACCCTTATCCTTACATTCTGGTCTGGCAAAAAATAAAAAAATTAGAAGGTATCAGTCGCTTCTCTTCCCGCGCAGATCGTAGAATTTGTAGAAGCCGATCGAAGGAATGGGCAAAAATGCAAAGCAACCCATCACTATTTTTTAAATAACTCCGCCGTTGCCGGAACTCCGCCGTTGCCGGTCCCAAGCCCGGATGAGAAAGGAGGAGGGTTGGAGGTGACTCACCCTGCCGTAAAACTTATATGCCGAATATCGGGCGGCAATAACCTGATCCAACCGGCGACCACAAGCCATAAGGGACTAAATCCCCTTTAAAAGCGTGGACTCGCCAACTCGCACTGGCCAGCGCGGTGTTTTAAGGCCAATTACCTCCCATATGGTAAAAACAAAAAAACCCAGGCCCCCCAGTCCCCGGCAGCCCTGCTATTCCTGACTCCGGTAGCGGTCATGGTAACGGCGGGGCAGGGGGTGCGAAGAATCTCCGGCAGAGATCCGGCTACCACTCCTGTCGACGACTGGCCCTGGTAACACACAACATACGCACTTTGAGGACAGACGAGAAACTAGCTGAGGTGGAAGAGGAAATAAGTAGGTTACGGTGGGACATTGTAGGGTTGTCTGAAGTCCGAAGAGAGGGCGAGGGCACGACAACCCTGAAGTCTGGTAACCTACTCTATCACCGGGAAGGAGACCAAAAGAAGTCCCAGCATGGTGTCGGGTTTCTCGTCCACAGGTCCCTCATAAACAACGTCATAACCATCGAGAGTGTTTCTAGTAGGGTAATATACCTGATACTCAGAGTATCCAAAAGATACTCGCTGAAGGTCATACAGGTATATATGCCAACTGAGGATCACTCCGATGAAGAGGTGGATGAGGTGTATGAGGACATCAGTAGGGCCATACATACTTCTGAAACCTATTTTACGGTTGTTATGGGGGATTTCAACGCAAAACTGGGCAAGCGAGGCGATGGAGAGTTTAGGCTGGGAAATTTCGGATATGGAGTGCGAAATAACAGGGGTCGTAGGCTGGCAGATTTTTTGGAGAAAGAGGAACTCTTTGCGATGAACTCTTTCTTCAAAAAGTCGCCGCAAAGAAAGTGGACCTGGCTGGGTCCAGGAAAGAAAAACCAGCCCCCTGTTAAGAATGAAATCGACTTCATCCTAACGACAAAGAGACGAATATTCAACGATGTCTCAGTGATCAATCGAATCAAAACCGGGAGCGATCACCGTATATTAAGAGGCATCGTAAATATTGGTCTCAAAGTCGAAAGGTCGCGGCTGATGAAGTCAACGCTCCGACCGTCGCGGGTCCAAATCGAAAACTCCGAGAACTTCCGGCTTGAACTATCAAATCGCTTCGAAGGCCTTCAGGATTGCGCTACAGTGGACGAGTTAAACCAAGGGTTGGTAGAAGCTGTCCAAGCGGTGGGATCAAAGGTGTTCAGGTCCCGCCCCAAACGAAAACCTCAAAAAATCTCTGCTCAGACTCTAGACTTGATGGCAGAGCGACGATCCAGGCCGCTGCAGACCTCCGAAGATGCTGAATCATATCGGCAGCTCAACAGACGTATACAAAAGTCCTTGCGACACGATATCCGCTCCTTTAATACTGAATGTATTAAGGAGACGATCGAGCAGAACAAAGGCTCCAAAGTGTTCGCAAGAGCTATGTCAGTTGGGCAAAGTCGATTGATGAAGCTGAAGACGGAGGACGGTGGCGTGGTGTCGACAAAGGAAGGGGTTCTGGCAGAGATCGAGAGGTTTTATGGACAGCTGTATACCTCAGTCGCACAACCCAGTGGACAAATGGCTAAAGACCCAAGAGCCAAGCTGACCCGACACTATACGGAAGATATCCCGGACATCAGCCTATACGAGATTAGGATGGCCCTCAAACAGCTTAAGAACAACAAGGCGCCGGGTGAGGACGGAATCACAGCAGAGCTTCTGAAAGCGGGCGGAACGCCGGTACTGAAAGTCCTTCAGAGGCTCTTTAATTCCGTTCTGCTCGAGGGCGTAACGCCAGAAGCGTGGAACAGGGGCGTGGTAGTCTTGTTCTTCAAAAAGGGAGATAACACCCTACTGAAGAACTATAGGCCTATCACGCTTCTGAGTCATGTATATAAGTTGTTTTCGAGGGTCATCACGAATCGTCTCGCGAACAGGTTTGATGCCTTCCAGCCTCCCGAACAAGCCGGTTTCCGTAAAGGCTTTAGCACCATGGACCACATTCACACGCTGCGGCAGGTTATAGAGAAGACGAGGGAATATAACCGGCCGCTATGCTTGGGTTTTGTGGACTATGAAAAAGCCTTCGATTCGATCGAAACATGGGCCGTGCTTCAGTCTCTCCAGCGATGCCGTATTGACTATCGGTATATCGAAGTGTTGAAGTGTTTATACAGTAACGCCACTATGTCAGTCCGAGTACAGGAGCAGTGCACGAGGGCTATTCCACTGCAAAGAGGTGTGAGACAGGGAGACGTTATATCTCCGAAACTGTTTACCGCTGCACTGGAAGATGCCTTCAAGCTCCTGGAATGGAAAGGACTTGGCATCAACATCAATGGCGAGTATATCACTCACCTTCGATTCGCCGACGATATAGTTGTTATGGCAGAATCCATGGAGGACTTAAGTACTATGCTCGGAGACCTTAATAGAGTTTCCCAACAGGTGGGCCTTAAAATGAACATGGACAAAACGAAAGTAATGTCGAATGTCAATGTTGTGCCCATACCTGTTTCTGTTGGGAGCTCCACCCTCGAAGTTGTAGACCAGTATACCTACCTGGGTCAATCGATCCAGGCAGGAAGTTCCAGCTTCGAGGAAGAGGTCTTTCGACGAATCCGACTCGGCTGGGCAGCGTTCGGGAAGTTACGCAGTGTCTTCTCGTCCAAAATACCTCAGTGCCTTAAGACGAAAGTTTATAATCAATGTGTGTTACCAGTGATGACTTATGGCTCCGAAACGTGGTCCCTTACTATGGGTCTCATAAGAAGGCTCAAGGTAAACGCGCTATGGAGAGGGCTGTGCTTGGTGTTTCTCTACGTGATCGAATCAGAAATGAGGAAATTCGTAGGAGAACAAAAGTCACGGACATAGCCCAGCGGATTAGCTCGTTGAAGTGGCAGTGGGCGGGACACATAGCGCGACGAACCGATGGCCGATGGGGCAAAAAGGTTCTCGAATGGCGACCACGTACTGGCAAGCGAAGCGTAGGTCACCCACCCACAAGGTGGTCAGACGACATGACCAAGGTCGCTGGAAAGCGCTGGATGCAGGCCGCTCTAGATCGGTCATTTTGGAAAACCTTGGGAGAGGCCTATGTCCAGCAGTGGACGTTATGCGGCTGAAATGATGATGATGAATGATGACTATTTTTTATTCCTTTTTTCTACCTTCACACTAGAAGTGGCCTTTGAGTCTTGCGGCCCTGAGCTCTGTCTGCTAACAGCTGACGTAGTATGCATGTATGTATGTATGTACGCATATGTGCGGCAATCTAAAATTTTAATTATTTATCAAACTTACGTTCCAAAGTAAAAATATACTTTTAACAAATGGCGGACTATGCTAAAACATTATTCCCATGCCATGATAATCAGAGAAAAAGCAATAAAATAATTCTATATAGTTAATACCTTACTTAGTTAATACTTACACATTAAGTACTTACATGATTTATATAATTCTTGTGGAAGTATTTTTTTAGTACTTAAGTAGGAATGTATAACTTATACTGAGCATTGTTAATACCTACGTATTTACTAACTGAAACCATAAGAAGTTTTTGAAATGTCGTTAGTACTTAGTAGTATGGCTAAAAACATGCAGAAGTGGCGTCCTCATTTGAAATAAATTGAAATAAGTAACATTTTGCTCTCAAAGATTGCTAGCCGTTAGTCATTAAATAGCCCTTTAATTTATTTTATGAACAATAGAAAGTATAGTCAAAAGAGTTCCGTCTAGTTATAGTCAAAAGAGTTCCGTCTAGTTATAGTCAAAAGAGTTCCGTCTAGTTATAATAAAAACATGTCACTTTTGAAGGAAACGGATTTTAAAACAAGACGACAAAAGTGTGTATGGTTATGAACGTTGTTTCAACAATTTTGCTCAAAATTATCAAGCGTGATTAAGCTTCACAGCGGGTTGTTGTAAACTCACCACCGTTGTTAACTCACCACCTAATTATAAATACCATATATATTTAAGGTAGTATAGAGAGGGTCGTGCTCCTGCAGTAGAGACTAAAAAAGATCTGATGATAATGTTCTCTATTAAGGAGATCACCTTCAAATCTGACGAGGCTCACCATTTTAATGGCATTACAAAAAATCTGTAAGTAGTATATTGTTTTCATCCAAAATCTACTTGAGTTCCGATGTCCCTAGCCGGAACTCTTATAGTGTCGGTATGTCGGTAAACTTTTTGAAGTGACTTCATGAGGCGCGTTGGGCATTTTTTGAGATGGTAAAAAACCAATGAACTCGCGGCTCCATTATTTTTTGACTAACTACAATATTTTTTGCACAGTAACACCTACATTAAAATAACTGCATATTTCAGTTTCAAGCTGCACTAGTACGGCCGTATGTCACCGAGAAATATTACTTCGAAAGTGAGCTCTCGCAATTTATCTGCCTGTTAAAATTAAATTTATACGAAGCGCTCACCTAAATGATGCTAATTAAGTACCTAGGTATCTTGTTTCCCGTATATTGTGGTTAATTTGGGTTTTACTTTGTAATGTTGTTATTTATATGTCTTTAACTAGTTTAGCTGCAGATTTATCTAAGTACATCCTTTGTCGATATAAGCCCGATACAGAAAAAACAATCATTAGTTGCAAAAATAAATTAAATTGGAGATCTCTACCAAATTTTAATAGCCGTGTGGTTCCCGGCAGCGTAGAATGGAACCACTCCAAGTCTTCCCGTAGATGTCGTAGAAGACGACTTATAGGAAACACAAGCTAAGCAAAGCCTAGCTTATAAATATGACACATTTCCAACCCGTCTGGCCAGCGTGGAGAGTCTAGGCCAAATCCTCTGGCTGCTCTGGCTAATATATGGTTTTGGTAGTACAGAGAGGGTCGTGCTCCTGCAGTGAAGACTAAAAAAGATCTGATGATGGGGATCTCTACCAAGGAGATCACCATCAAATCTAACGAGGCTCACCATTTTTATGGCATTATAAAAAATCTGTACGTATGTTATTATCATTCAGAATCCACTTTTTAGAGTTCCGAAGTCCCTAGACGGAACTCTAGTTTCGGTATGTCCGTCCGCAGCTTAGCCCAGAGACTGTTAGTACTAGATTTTTATTTTTATTGACATATAAAATAAAAGCTGTAATTATAATATGCTGACAAAGGAATAAAATAAAACGTTGAATTTATGTTTCTAGCGTAACTCCCCTATACGTTTACCATCTAGGGCCTACACTAGATGGTAAACGTAGTGTGGGTCGTCCAAGAGCTAGATGAGTCGATGAAGATCGCGAGTCGAAACTGGTGTCGTAAGGTGTGGGACCGAAGTGGTCGGCATTCACTGAGAGAGGTCAACTCCCAACAGTGGGATATAGAAAGCTGCTAATGATGGTGATGATGATAGCAATGGACCAAATTGCGGAAAAATGTCCTCGAGGGTTGTAAGAAGTATGATGATGATCTCCCCTATACGTAAAGTGTGGATGATGATGGGGGTTAGCTTGACAAATCTAAAAACGTATAGCCCGTGGTTCGATTTATTAGGGGTATATCCCTTCCACTTTGTACATGTATGTATGTTTGTTCCGCAATAACTGCCGAACCGATAGTCCGATTTTGATGAAATTTGGTAGGCATGTAGGAAATATCAATAGAATTTTCAAGTTCTTTGGGCATCAAAATCGGTTCAGTAGTTTTTGAAATATTAATAAAAAATCGCGAGGTCTAAGTTCGCGGCGTACTACTAGTTTACTTACGCCATAACTTATTATACTGAAACTATTTAAGGCTGAATTCAATCCATGATACTGAACAACTTTTCTCAAGGAACATATACAACGTGGAAAGAAACATACCCGTAATGAATCGAACTACGGGCTTTACTAAATCTCATAAAGTATAATGAAATTATAATAACAGTCAAAAAGCAGAAAAAAATTCCACCTTCCCATAAAAATCGCCCGGACGGCTGCACACTTTTGTATGGAAATGCCAAAATTTATTTTTATTTTTCCGACTGTTATTATCATTTAATTATACTATAATAATCTAGTAATGACCGTGTTCGATTTATTACGGGTATGTCCCTTCCTCGCGTATTTCTTCTCTCTTCACTTAAGACTAAGTCTTTAGCATCTATGGGTGACCATTGACACAGATTAATAAATAGTTACGGCAAAGCATATTATATTATTTTGAAGAAGAAAAAGCGGGAAAGTGCATTCCGAGCTCCGAAGCAACAAAGCTAAGGATGCAACCGGGAACACGCTCAAAGGAAGAAGATAGTATCGTTTAGTTCCCATTCCCACAAGTTTAAAAAACTTAATTTACTTTGGGGCTCTATCTGTGTCATATATATATTTTGGATATATTTATATATTGTTTGTAGGATATTCAATAGGTATGTATGTAATATATTCGTAGTGTATATGCTCCCGTCAAATGTCCCAATTACCAACTGCTATGGCGTTAGTATGACGCTTACCACACGTAGGGAGTGGGACATTCGACGGTATTATACTTATGTTTTTCATTGTCCTGTACGTACTTCGGCATTCCTATTAAATACCTATGTAACTGTCCTCTGTCCTACTGGTCGACGGAAGAGATCCCTTTGGAATAAGTCCACCATTTGTACAATTTCCTTTGTTATTATGTCCTATCCTATCCTAGGTGCAGTGGTCAAGGCGTTTGCCTTGTGATCCGGAGGTTGTGGGTGGAAAAGTTGTTTCCGTCAGTCAGGTTAGGATATTGCAGGCATGAATCACCTGATTATCTGAAAAGAAAGATGATTCCGTGCTTCGGAAGGCACGTAAAGCTGTAGGTCCCGAACGCCATCTAGTGTTTGCCCTATCCCTAGGATTGGTTCTGGTCTACCCTTTGGGTTGCTGAGGTCAGACGACAGTCGCTCTGTGTAAAAACCAGTAACCTCGTCAAATCACCTAGGTAAGGTAGCGGACCCCGGCCCCTGAAGCGTAACCGCTGACGATTGTGACATCGCGCGGGCTCCAGCACTCCTCCGCCCCTCTTAGGAGCAGCGGGGGGGCCCATGCCCATATATAAGGCGCGGCGGCCGGCGCTCGTCCTCTTCAACTTATCTAGTGCCTATAACTCACGACCCTGACTACCTAATCTGTACCTAGTGTTCTTGTGAATCTTTGTAACTAATGTAATGTAATAGTTGTTCATTATACCTATCTCATTTGCCGATATCTGGTCTTTCTTTTATCTGATCTATCTTCCTAGATCCTAAATCTAGCCTTTACTAACCGAAACGGTACTCGATGCAACCGGGAAGAATACGCTTGGATGATGATCGCTAATGTACAATAAAGCTTTGTAAATATACCTTTACATATACCTATACATTGTATATGTACCTATATATTTGTTTAAAAATTTGTGCGGTGTTGAAAAGCATGTCCGCAGTAGTCAAAGTCGAGTGCGGAGCGATAAAAGTCATCTGCAGAGCCGAAACGTGCAAATTATGCTCGCAGAACTGGAATGTTGTACTCGTGGTTTGCTGCATTTACTGACTGCGGTACGTTTATTACTAGTAAAGTTGACAGAACATAAACTTTTACTACACTTTGTTACGTCAGTTGTCTATTGTTTTCAAGCGCGGGCTATAATAGCACTAAACACGAGTGTATTTCTAAAAACCTCGCTTGTGTCTACTCTGCCGGGAACCACATGGCTTGGGAACCACACGACTTTATGTTTGTTGTGACTTAAATTAAAATAAATGGGTTATCCCAAAGTACTCTATTCTTTTGTTCTAAAAAGATAAAAATCTCATATATTGATTATACAAGTTACTCCAAGGAATTATTACTTGTATAAAATACCTATTATTTTGTTCCCATTCTGCTTCATACTCGTAGGTATCTGTAATAATTCTTAAACCACTGATTATTTGTTATCAATTCTAAAAACTGCTCTATCGAAATAATTTGGGAATTAATCTCTTAATCGAGTTGGGGGCGAAAACAAATTTGTATGTATGTATGTTTATATGTATGTGTGTGTATATATGTATGTATGTATGTATATATGTATGTACTACGATAACTGCCGAACCGATAGTCCGATTTTTAAGTTCGTTGGGCATCAAAATCGGTTCAGTAGTTTTTGAAATATTAATAAAAATGTCCGCGATTATGTAGCAAACGAAACCATAGCGCGTTCTAAATTAGGATAGCGCCATCTAGGTGTGTGAAAAGGTTATTGATATTTCTTACAAGCCTACCATATTTCATCAAAATTAGACCATCGGTTCCGCAGTTATCGCGGTACAAACATACATACATACATGCATACATACTATACATAAATATGTACATACAAACAATGTGTTTTCGCCCCCAACTCGATAACCTCGCTCGCTTCGCTCGCTCGGTCAATTACTTTTTTCATGGAGTAGTTTGGGAACTCTTTGGAGTACTCTGGGAATTACCAAATAAATCAATGCGACATATTCAAGGTTGACTCCCGTCGCAGTTTTTGCGATCCGCATTACGGAAAGCTCATTTATTCATTCGTCAGCGAGGCCCGAGAGTCATTATGCTAATCATCTGGTTCGCAAACGACACCCGCACCCACTGATTGAACCCGCCCTGGCATACTGATTACGGTTCCAGTCCTTTATACTATGCGATGCGATGACTGATATTACTTATCAATAAGTTTTTAGGGTTCCGTACCCAAAGGGTAACGTGCTAATGGACGGACAGACAGCGGACTCTTAGTAATAGGGACCATTATTAAGACTCCACTGCAAGTCGGTGACCTAAAGGCGGATGTGTATGTGTAGTGAAATTAATATTTTTTTAAGTAATTAACGTGCGAATAGCATTATTATATTGAGTTTGTAATGAATTGATTGAAAAAATACATACACCTCTAGCAAGACGATCGTACAACGTACGTTTAAAAAGAAAATGGTCCTAGTGATTAGGGTTCCGAAGTCAAGACACTTCGCAGCTAAGCTCAAAGACTGCTAGTACCTAGTAAGCTGTAAAGTAGCGTCAAAGTGGTATAACAAAATGCAGAAAAAAAATTAAGAACGTCTTATCTTTCGTGCATTTTTTTTTCATTTATTTGGGTAAGCTAACAATGGTACATTGTATATTTCTACCAAAAATGACAGAGTGACAGATGAATATGCCACTGCCATCCAAATCGCCAACTACTGATTACCACAAAGGTATTAATAAAATTCGATAGAAAGTTGAGATGGGTTGGGTTACACTTAATTTCCTATAATTGATATTTCTAATGTTTTACAAGCTTAGTTTACAAGTTACATACCTTGAATATTGTCTAATATTGCTGATTTAAACGCACCGATGCGCGTTGACAACATTTTAAAATCATTAAATTAATTGTTGTATGAATCAAACAATCGATGCAGAGGTCTTTTACCTGCGTTGGTACGGGAAACCGTGCTATGAAACTTGTATGAAACAGCCTACATGGGTGACGGAGATTTACTCTACTGAGAACTTTATAGCAAAGTTGGTTATGCAACGGCATACAGTCGTATCTGTTGTTACAAATCTCATAGAGCACAATCATTTCAAGTTGCAATCGTCTATGTTTAAGTGGTAACAGATTATATTTATTCAAAAGATCTTCGTAAGACATACGATTGCGGTAACATTTGTAGTGCATGAATCTTAAAAATCTTTTTGTGCTGATTCTATTGCATCTATGTATATGTTATATAGTGGATTCCATACGGGCACAGCAGCGTACAAGTTGGGAGTGTATATCAATGCATCCCGTGATGTCCATCGTTATATATCATGTTTTAAAAGACCGAAGATAAATATGTTTTTAATGGGATCACCGGGGTTGTGAAGATCATATCAGTGATTCATTTGCGAAATAGTGCTATATTTTGCTGGAGTTGAGTGGCCCTTCCACCCTCTACTCGAAAAGCTAGCTTGAAAAATCGGAAAAGTTAGTACTTTTTACTTCTTCCGGGAATTTTTTTTCCGCAAATTAGCCACATCATCTCGACCTATTCGTGACACCAGTCTTGCGTGGGGAGCTGGCGCCGGCTTCAGTTTTTGAACCAGCCTAACTACTGCAAGTCTTTCGAATCTGTTGTCTGTCTTTTCTCGCCTACAGATCGTACTTTTCAACCGATTTTGACAAAAATTGGCACGCAAGTTCCTTGATTTATTTAATTCATGAGATCAATCGCAATTTTTAATTGGGCAAAAAAAAAGGAAAAGAAGTGGGGAAGGTTTGCAATAGCATTATGTATCGACGGATTTCAGTCAAATTTGAGAGGCATGATAAGGACTTAATTATATACTAAAAAGGGGAAGTGGAGGAGGGAAAACAGAGAAAAGTTTGCTTTAGCGTTATACTCGTACATGGACGGATTTCGATTCTTCAAAATTTTTCGGAAAATTTATACTTAACCACAGAAGACCTCTTGTCTTCTGTGGTTAAGTATAAATTTTCCGATCTTTCATAACTTAACTATACCAATAAGACTACGCAGACCTCTCCGCCTTCACAAAACGAACACGTACGTAGACATCAGATGTGATCGATTAGTGAAAAATTTGCTTTCAAATGCGCAGAATACTGGGAAATGGTCCGTGCATATGCTCGTGCAAATGACAGTGCGCGTGGTGCAATCGAATTGTTTCGCGCAGCATTTCCAATAGCAGAATACCAGAATACCTTCGGCTGCCATTATTGTTCGTGTGAACCAGAATTTACGAGATTTTAACCAATTTACTATTAAATACGCCACAAAAACCAAGTACCTACTAGGTACGTACTTAAGTACCATTCAGTCATTTTCTTTATTTATTTTTTTAAGGCCGTACCTAAATTTTCCGGGATCCAGTGCTGCCCCCATTTAAAATAAATAATTTCAAAGAAAACGGAGACATTATTTAAAATTTTGCAACTATCAAGTCCTAGTAACCCTTCAAAGTATATAATGAACTACTGTTTACAGTTTAAAGTGAGAACGTTAACCTTTACTACGCACATTTGCGAAAAACGGCCACCTTTGGCAAATGTGCGTAGTAAAGCTAAGCTAGTTAGGTAGTTTTGCCTGTCCTAAGCTAGGCAAAGTATGAAGGGAAAATGGATTGCACTTTCTGGTACAAACCATTATAAAAAAATTCAGATATAGCAAGGTTGGGAAGGAGGAAGGATGCAAATATTCGATTATGTCACCCGTCTGACCTTGCCGCCCGGGGCGTAGGCTCCGGCTAGCCCCCCCTCCCTAGATCCGAGGCTGGGGGCGTCTAGTTGTATTTTGTTGGTTTTATATTTTTTAACGTTACATTGTAATCATAATTTATTATGTTCTTAAGTATGACACGTGATTTACCAGTCAGCCGGTATAAGGTTAAGGCACAGCAGCAAAAAAAAATCCATATATAGTATTATCATATTCATATAGTAGTAACTGCCCCTGAACTATTGGTATTAGTGCGCTCGGTCCCTCTATCTCTGAAGAAATCGCATTAAGAGGGCGCCTGATGTCAATAATCTAAATTTTGCTCCCGCTTCCACGCACACAAATTTACTCTAGCCGAAGCGAGACAGCGAGCCATGCGGGGCGTCGGGAGTCGCGGTGGGTCAATGAGGCTGGTTCTGGTTTTGAGGTTTTTTTCGTTTTACATATTCAAGAGTTATTTAAAAAGTAAGACATATGATGGCTGCCTTATGTTTAACACAATTATAATCCAAAGTTACAAGTGCTAATTTAATGTATTTCTTAAATACTTTCTGTTTTAGTATAATTCTGAGGTGATTTGGAGGCAACTTCGCAATGTTTTTCTATCGAGAAAAATTTAAGCAATCGTGTTTTTGAAACTTATTATGTTTAGAGTTAGTCCTGCACTTTCCTGTGTTTTTATTTCAAAGTGAGTATTTCGTTAATATTGATAATATTTAAGATCGCTCTAAGAACTTTAGGTTAGTACGGGCTCTTAAAATCCATTGCGTAGTTCTAAGTGCACATACATACAATGGGGCAAACGGCGAGAAGCTACTTGTAATCGTGATTGTATAATCGACTGAAACTCGAATTTTCATTCACTTGGTCGATGTCTTTGAATCGAATAGAGTGTTCTCATCACTAAATGTCACCACTGACATTTCATTCGACATTTCAACATTGGCACGCTAGGTTTTCATACAAATTAAAGAATTTTATTTATCGTTATTTTTTATCGTTATTATCGTTATATCGTTATTTATCTAGTATATACAGATCTGTGGATGTTAGTCATAAGGCGCAGGTTCCTCCGGGGCAGTGCTAATTGTCGTGAACAGACGACGAGAGAAAGCGGATTTCCCATTGCGGGGTAGCGCCTCCCTAGCCTGCCGATATGTCAGGATTGCCATGATTGAGTTGGTTCGTCGTTAATGCGATTTCTGATCCAGGAGCAAATCTGCGTGAAGGGGATTTGGCCATCGGTAGAGGTGCCTCACGTGGTCAGATCTGGTTTTGATAAACGTGAAAAATTATTTAAGTTACCTAACTTCTTCTTCCTCATAAAAAAATTCTCAGATGAAGTGGTTATTTGTTTTTCCCTTTCACCGCGAGACTTTATATCAGTTGTCGTGCTCCCAGCGCGAGGAATTGTGAATATCCATAGTTTTTGGTCGGATAAAACCGACGCTCGCGAAATGGGCACGAAAATGTTTGTGGGATTAGTCCGACGTTCGCGGTTAAAGGGTTAAAATTGGCAGTAAACATGTATTATCAAAAATAATTCTCCAAGTCGTGACTTCAAACCCTACACTATGCATGGCCGGAACCCAAATCGCACTTAGCCGGTTTTATTATTTTTAAATACGAAAGTAGCTAATTCATATCAAATACCTTTAGGCGGCTTGAAAAAAAAGGAAGAAATATACTAAGTCCATTCGGTAATGCAAAGTAAGTGACTGCCTTAGTGGCCCAGTGGTCACGATTGCCTTGTGATCTGGAGGTCGTGGGTTGAAATCCTACTGGAAAGCATACTTTGTGAAAAGTGGTTTCCACTGTGGTTAGGATATTGCAAACTTGAATCACCTGATTATCCAAAATGAAAAATGATTCCATGCTTGTGGGTCCCGATCGCCATCTAGCGTTTGTTTAAACCTATTCTAGAATTGGTTCTGGTCTACCCTTTGGGTTGCGGATGTCAGACGGCAGTCGCTTTGGGTAAAAACCAGTAACCTCGTCAAATCACCTAGGTTCTAGGTAGCGACCTCGGGCGTTCTGAAGCGTTACCGCTGAGAAACGCTGCAACCGGAATACGTTCGGATGATAATAATGAGATAGGCAATGTAAGATCCACAAACAATTAGTAGGTAGCTTAGTAGATTAGACGCCTTTTCCCTGAGTTCCACTCCACTCACAAATAAATAAGGAAAATAGGTACCTATGTAGAGTATGCATTGTTTCACTGAAGTTACATGACAATTCATGACAAAAGCAACCGTCTCAAAAAAATTTAAAATAAATGTATTTTCTCATAAATACCTAACTGAGTCGTGTCGAACATATAAAAGTTCCGGCAAAGTAAGTCAGTGTGCGTCGACAAATACAACTTGCAGATCGTCTGACGCGAGCTCCGCATAATTTGTTACCGAGTTGACCCCGCCCCGTCGCCTCGTCTCGATCGAAGGGCTGTGTGAGAATGATTTATCACTCACTTCATTGGAAATCGGTTGATAAATATCTGCCTCTGCGTTTGTAGGTATATACGATGTGTAATTGACATATGCGTTATAAATTGAAGTAAGTATGTACTAGATCACTATAGTGTAATGATATTAAAAGTACCTAAGGTAAATGTACCAGTAGTTGATAATGAGAAAAAAAACACGTTTTCTTTAATAATAATGTATTTATTTCAGTTAGAATTTTCAAAGTAAGTAACAAATATTAATCAGGCTTTCATTTCTCTTAGGTACATTGAACTTAAGTATGTATTCTGTGCTTAAGTAAAGATAATAAGTATTATTTATTTTAATATAGATTTTTTTCGAGAGGACTAAAAATGTACCAGTAATTGATGGGCAAATTTTCAATTGTCCCAGTAACTGACTATGACTTTTTCAAGCTAGTGATTCAGTACTTTGTCAATTTTCAGATTACAGTTAACAAATACATACCTATTAAAGCCTATTAATTAATCGATCTACCTTAAAACGGTATACCCGTAATATACGGACCCGTACCTGTAATAAATGATACCTTAATACCATCTTTTTATAATATACCTACTAGCTGTTTCCCGCGGCATGGCCCGGGGTGGCCCGGGTTTTGAAAGATAAAATATAGCATATTATATGATTCTCGCTAATAATGTAGCTTTCTAATGGTAAAAGAATTTGTAAAATTGACTTGGCGTTTTTGCGTTTATCCATCATAAACAAACACACAAACAATCAAATATTTTCTCTTTATAATATTAGTATTTTTAACATTAATGCGAAAAATACACCGTAAAATTCATGTAAAAACTAAAACTTGCGAAAGATTCAGATTCAACCCAAGATCCGCAAGAATAGTTTCTGAATTTTATTGAAAAATACAGGGGCGTTTAAAGGTACATGTAGGTAATAGGATTCAAATTGTCATGTCATGCTCTGCCGCAGAGCCACCATTTTAGAAACCTATCAATTATATCTTAAATAATCATGTACGACAAACGAACATAATCACATAATAAGAACCAGTACTCACGTAACGGCTCACTCAGCAAAGAAATTTAAAGAAATATCTACTCAATGTGGTTAGCGATATGGTTTAATTTAGCTTACGTCAGAACTCAGCACCTTTTCGTTTAGATACCGAGACATCCATTGCAAGCCAATTTCATTCTTATTAATCTGGACAAACGATTCGTATAACTGAATTTACCACTCCGAGGAGCCGCTGCGCGCATAGTAATAATGTACATTTTCGATACCTAACCGGGGAGTGACACAGGCCTGACATAATGTACAAATTCCCTTATCACTGTACGTGCATTAGGTAATGATAGAATAGACATTGTGGCTCTGCTACAAAGCATACAGAATCTAGCAGAGCCACAAAGAACATGTACTCAGGAAACGATAAACACATTTTCTTTATGAGAACTGTTGTACGAATAGTATTTATTGCGTACTTGTTGGAAAATATCAATATTATACAGTACTTAGTTTTATTTATTACAATTTTCATAGAAAGTGCCTGGTTCATGGCAAAAAAAGTTTTTCTAGAAAAAATATTTCTTACGTTGCGATTTCGGAACAAACGTGGACAGAAACCAACACGCACTTGGCCGGTAATTTCACCTTTAATAAGCCCATCATCTTCTTACGACGTAGCCTCTGGATCTTGTCTTTGTTTAACCCGTAATAAAAAGACGTGGGAGAAAATTCCTATGAAACATACGCCAATAAAGTTAGGTGTAATGTCTATAAGGTCTTCATATAAACAGCGAAGTGTAGAAAGGTGGCATTCGTTCCACTTAGCCTTAATGTGATATATAGCAATCTTAAAAACTCGTTTGAACCTAAGTTACTCGTATTAGGGGCTGGAGGTATTTTTATGTGGCTCCCCAAAAATAACTGTAAGTTTTATTAAAGGAAGATTTTCCTAGTCCGCAATTTTTTTACAGCGAGTTGAATAGATTACCTACAAGACGTGGCAGATCCAATACATGCTGGCTTGATGTCGTCAAGGATGATATGCGTGCCAATGGTCTTACAATGAAGGATGCTCAGGACCGTGCGAAGTGGAGAAGGAAAAGCCGGAAAGCGGACCCCGGGCCCCGGGCTTCACAGCATTACAGCTGTGGATGCAACTGGGAACACGCTGAGATGAGAGAGAGAGGGAGAGAGATGAATACCGGCCGGAGTGACAGCATTGACAACAGTGACACATAATATGTGATCTAGTGGTCGTGTATTCGGGCGCATATTTACCTCAACTTCATGAGGGTACATAACATAGATTTAAAAATGAATATCAATCATACTTCAAACTTCTTTATTTGTGGAAACAAGTTACAAAAACCAGAAACGCGTAAACCAGCCTCATTGACCCGCCGCGATCTTCCTACCCCGCATGGCTCGCTGTCTCGCTTCGGCTAGAGTAAATTTGTGTGCGTGGAAGCAGGAGCAAAATTTTGATTATCAGCATCAGGCGCAGCCTTAAAGAAAAAGTCGTACTATACTGTCTGGCCTTGGCCGGAGAAGTGTTGAATACACAGGCTGACTTTTTAAGACGACCTCCGTGGCGTAATGGTTAACACGCTAGACCGCTAATCCGGAGGTTCTGGGTTCGATCCCCAGCCAGGGCAAGTTGGAAAATGGCCTTTTTCAAACTGCACTGGGTCTTGAATGTTTATCTATATATGTATTTATCATAAAATATAGTATCATTGAGTTAGTAGCCCATAACACAAGTTTAAAAAAAAAACTTACTTTGGGGCTAGCTTAATCAGTGTGATTTGTCCCTATATATTTATTTATTATATATTTAACCACTAGCCAAATTTTTAGAGCAATTCTTCCATAAAAACAATTAACGAAAAACAAAACAAAAAATAGCCTTTCCATACAAATCAGCGCTCAGTCAAACGGACTTTGTATGGATGGACGATTTTTATCGATTTTTAATAAAAAAAATTATAGAAAGTTGTTCAGTATCGTGGACTGAACTTGCTCCAAAAGTTTGGCTGGTGTTTAAAAGGTCAACCTGTATTTATATCAAATTTTTTTTTTAATTGGAGAAGAAAAAGCGAAAAAGCGCACCCCTGACCTCAAAGCAGCACCCGGGAACGGGCTTAGACCAAGAAGAGGAGAAGAGATTTTCTTAGTCGTCGTTATATACCGTGGAAGGGACATACCCGTAATAAATCAAACCAAGGTTTATACTAGATCATTAATTAAAGCATAATAAAATTAAAATGACAGCCAAAAACCAAAAATAAATTTCGGCATTTCCATACAAAAGTGTGCAGCCTCGCCCGAGCGATATGTAAATTTTTTTTGGCTTTTTGACTGTTATTTTATTTTAATTACTTAAACTTAAGTGATCTAGTATAGACCGTGGTTCGATTTATTACGGGTATGTCCCTTCTACGTTGTTTAATGTATAATTTATTTTTATTCGCGAACATACGTGCTGTAGCAAATACAGATAAGACGAGACGCAGCCTGATTTAGATACCGAGTCAAAACCTACCCTCCTACACCCGTAATGAGCCACCCCCGCCTTAAATCGAATGTTGAATAAACCCTCCAACGCGTATCGACACGAAACTAACCCTATCCTTTTAATATCACGATTTCAGGATACCAGCATCTCGCTTACGTAGGATTAAATATTAAAGAAAGATTTTCCGGAAATATTTATTAGAAATTTTCCAATGCTAGTCCCTGGTGCGTGGCCCAAACCCGACACTTACTTGGCCAGTTATTTCTTGACTCGGGTTGGTAAATTTTGATTAAAACCAAATATTTATGACCATAGGGCCCCAGCGCGAGGGCTTTCTTGAAACAGATAACTCCGCGCCTGATCACCGTCGCTGGTGACAAGAGAGCAGGCTGCTTCTTTTCTCAACGAATTAGCATAGCTAACCAGAGAGGAAACGCAGTCAGCGTTCTTAGCACCATGTCGCACTGTCATAATCTTTTAGATTTTTAAATCAATAATTTTGATTAGGTTTTATTTTTAGGTTTAGTTTGTGGTTTAATCTCAATTGTATTTATTTCTTTTTTTCTTAATAAATATCTGTCAGGAGAAAAAAAAAAATTCAGTCATTTACAAAGATTTATCCGCAGCAGGCTTCCTCAAAAAGTGTACAAAAAGTATCCACAACATGCTGCGTCAAAAGGTGCACTTATTAGTTAATTAAATAAATATCCGCAATGTAATTCGTCTTTTGATTAAGGCCATACATGAATTTTCCGGGGTCCAGTGCTGCCCCTATTTGAAATAAATCATTTTAAAGGAAACGGAGATACCATTTAAAATGTTGTCTATGTGAAGCCCTAGATAACCCTTCAAACTATTATGTGAACTACGAGAACGTTAAGCTTTTCTACGCATTTTTGCGGAAAACGCCCACTTTTGTAACACAATTGATCGAATGTTTAACTATCTACTAGATACTACATATACAACGTGGAATATCACTAAAATATAATGAAATTAAAATAAGAGTAAAAAAACCAATAAAAATTTCGACATTCCCATACAAATCGCCCGGGCGGCCGCACACTTTTGTATGGAAATGCTGAATTTTTTTTTGTTCTTTGGCTGTTATGTTAATTTCATTATACTATAATGATCTAGTATACACCGTGGTTCGATTTATTACGGGTATGTCCCACGTTGTATACTAAAAAGTTACATTACTATTTATTACTCTTCATTGTTCCAAGGTAAAAAAACATACTTTCAACAAATTACGGAAGCAATTGCCAGCCAGGGCAAGTTGGAAAACGGCCTTTTTCAAATTGTCCTGGGTCTTGGGTGTTTATCTATATATGTATTTATCATAAAATATAGTATCGTTGAGTTAGTATCCTATAACACAAGTTTAAAACTTACTTTGGGGCTAGCTTAAGACCGTACCTAAATTTCCCGGGGTCCAGTGCTGCCCCCATTTAAAATTAATCATTTCAAAGAAAACGGAGACATTATTTAAAATTTTGCTACCACCAAATCCTAGATAACCCTTCAAAGTATTTTATGAACTACTGTTAACAGTTTATAATGAGAACATTAAGCTTTACTACGCACATTTGCCAAAAGTGGCCGTTTTTCGCAAATGTGCGTGGTAAATCTTAACGTTCTCACTTTAAACTGTAAACAGTAGTTCATAAAATACTTTCAAGGGTTATCTAGGACTTGGTAGTAGCAAAATTTTAAATGATGTCTCAGTTTTCTTTGAAATGATTAATTTTAAATGGGGGCAGCACTGGACCCCGGAAAATTCAGGTACGGCTGTGTAGTTAATCAGTGTGATTTGTCCCTATATATTTATTTATTTATTTATGCTAAGAGCATTTTCTCCAATGACCTTTGATTTTCTTTGAGATGGTTGTATGGTTGTATAAATTTTTAGATTGTAGACCCACGACTATCATATTTATAAAGGTAAAAGTTAAACTGCACATATCTGTTTCTTTGGTTACCTTTTATTATTCTTACTTAATTTCTTTACATAATGTTTTGCACTAGAAGAAAGTGATTTCTTGTACTTGTGTACCTTTTTGTTTTTTTTCTTTGTTAGCTATCTCTGTATTTAATGTATTATATAATCATATACGTAGGTATTGGGTCTAAATTACATATGTTTACTTAGTTTACATATATGAAGATTTGTGTTTTGAATAAAAGTGCTTTGTTAGGAGACTAGCGCCATCTGCGTGTGATCTCCACAAAAACACGGGCAAGATTATCGATTCATCGATTTCCCGTGCGCGGATTGTCTTTGCCCGACAAGAAAATTATTGTGTTGGAGAAATGGACTTGCCTTTGAAAAATGTCTGACTGGGTGTGGCATCCTCGCGTGTTTTGGCAGCATTAATTTTGTAATCTTGATATATAAAGCGAATGTTTCGTGAGAATTGTCGTTAATTGTTTGTGGCCAAGTTATTTGGAACGGCGTGAAGCCGAAATTGTTTGTATTACGTAAAGAACAGTGATTTGTGTAAATTGTGAAATGCGTGCCATATGGCTATGAAAATTGTTAGTTTGTGATAATGTATGTGAATAATCTTGAAGTGGCGAAAGAAGAACAAGAAACTTATTGTGCGGTCTTGAATTGGTGTTATAAATACGACGTATTAGTTGGGGAAACGTACATGAGCTCATGGGGGGTTATTGTAGGGACCCAATTCTCCGCACTACTGACTCGGGATCCATGAAGAGACCTGAGGCCGTCGCCACCCCTGAGGAGGACCTCAGGATCGACGCGAAGGCCAGGTGAGGCTGCCTGAAGACCGCGGGGAAGCGGTGAGTTTTACAATTAGTTAGATTAGTGTATTTACTTTTAATTAGAATTAAGTTCAACTCATAATTAGGTTAGGAGGTTCCCTGGACCTTATCTGGGGTGGTAGCAGAGTGCGTAGGTTGTATGTGTGTTTGTTTGTTGCCGTTGAGATTGCCGGACTCGTACCAGGAGCGTAGTCCCATAATCTCTTGGTACCCAGAACGTAATCTTACCTACTCTGCGCCCAACATTTTTTGGTAGCAGAGTGTAGTTAGTAACATTTGTAATCGGCTTATAGTTATATAATAATTTATCAAAATCGATTTAGCCGCGTAGTAGTTACGAGGAAACAGAATTATAGGGACAAACATGATAAAACATCAAAAATGTGTAAGCGGCCATCTTGGATCCAAAATCGGATAGCAGTTTCAACTTGCGCGGGGCACTTGTATGGATACATCCCCGACATACAAAATTGTTGAGCCCTCGGAAGTCCTAGTTAGACGTTACGAGATATGTCTTAATTTTATAAAGGATTTATAGGATTTTAGGAAACTTTTGTAAAGCATTTATAGCATATGTAGATAAAAATTATAAAACTTAAACATTTTTAAACGTTTTACAAACATTAATAACTGAGTAGCAAACAAATAGTTTTTGCATGCTTCCATGAAGAAAGTGAAATGTAGGCATATTTATGATGTCTACATTTAACTTCTGTTTTGTTAGTCTATGACGAATCATTCCATCGGTTGACAGATCATTCACTCATTTCATTCATTGTGGCAGCCGAAATTTTGCAATCCGTATATAATTTTTAATCAATTAAATCTAGTTACTTACCGATGGAAAGTTATTCCTTCATATTTTGCTTTGTTCTTTGAATTACTAGTGCAGTATCTCAACACACACCAAGGCATTTTTGACTAATTTAACAGTGTTTTCTTTAATGAATTGTGGAGTGTTTTATGCGCGTATTGCTAGCGAGTGACTAATGTCAGGTGAACAGTGATAGCATATGATGAACAGAACACAACTGTGGTATGTGGCGGCTTCTCTAGTACGTAAGTACATAGATCTCGTTGAGATAAACAGAAAAAATCTTGTTCGGCGTAAACAGGAAAATTTATCCATTATGACTATCTACTAATTTAATAAATACCAATATTTTAAAGTTTGCGACCATTCTATATTATCTCTTTGAGAGTCTTAGATTAGTCTTTCTATATATTTTGTTTTTGGGCGTGGCCATAAGATTCATATAGATTACTTGAACTTATTTCAGCAACTCGAAAACTAGCCAATAGAAAGTGGCAAGACATACGTGAGCGGCTATAACTCGTAGAAATAGGCTGTTGGATAACATTTAAAATAAACCATAATTTGTTGTCATCCTATCAGATAAGAGCGTATAGAAACATATTTTACGTAATTATTATATAAATCATACATGGTTTTTGCAAAATACACCAATAGAATTACATTTTTTATTTTATTTTTTATCCATGACGTAAACAACCTATGAATGGCGTCTTGTCCAATGACGTCACATGAAAGTAAACACAATGTTTTGACAGACTTTCTGTATGCGCGTATTACCTGTGTGTAACATGTACCTAAGTACATCTGACGAATATACAACGTGGAAGGGACATACCCGTAATAAATCGAACCACGGGCTATATTATATCACTAAAATATAATTGAATTGAAATAACAATCAAAAAACAAAAAAAAAATTCGACATTCCCTTACAAATTGCCCGGGCAACTGCACACTTTTATACGGAAATGCCGAAATTTTTCTTTTCTTCCTTGTCTGTTATTTTAGTTTCATTCTACTACAATGATCTAGTATTGTGTATCGTGGTTCGATTTATTACGGGTATGTCTCTTCCACGTTGTATACTATCCCATGACAGAAATAGCGTTTTTGGCGCAGTTGTAGTTTAAAGTTCAATATTGATTTTTATTATAATAGATATTTGCTTATTATGTAATAAAGTTTTTTTAAACGATTTTTATAAATTTGTCAAATAGCGTATTCTAGACTTATCTTTTTGGCAACGCGCCAATGCGAAAGAAGGAAACCTACTGCGTCGGCATCCTGCAGCATAAACCGCTTACACATCACAAATCAAAGATCGAGAGTTTTATTCCTTAACTATACCGGTTAACTTTTTAACCACCAGCCAAACTTTTTGAGCAAGTTCAGTAAAATTCATAAAAATACTCATATTTATTGAAAACTGAAAAAAAAAAGTCCTGCCATTAGAAAATCCGTTCGGTTAAGCACTGATTTCTATTCGAATTCTTTTTCGTCTATCGTTTATTACTTTTTTAGAAAGTAGTTCAGTATTATGGACTAAACTTACTCCAAAAATTTGGCTGCTGGTACAATAGTCAACTGCATATTCCCTGATGTACCTATAAGCACACTACTTACCCGTGTGGTTCTGGGTTAGAATAGAATCACTCCATCTCTTCCTGTGGATGTCGTAAGAGGCGACTAAAGGAATAAGCACAAACATCTCGTGCTTGTACAATTGCATTCCCAAGGAGGGTTGACGTCAGGCAGGCGGCCGGTCGTAAAACTATAGCCAAATCATTCAAACTGTTCCGGCTATTTCTTCTCCATTTTGTAAAGTCTTTGGCATTCTTGGGTGACCATTAACATGCATGTTATATTTAGAATATTTAGAATTTAGAAGAAAAAACGGTAAAGCGCACCTCCGGCACCGAAGCAGCACAGCTGAGGATGCAACCGGGAACGCGCTTAGACGACGAAGAAGTAACACTACTATTGCGTGGTCAATGGGTTTTTGACAATTCCTGAACCTCAATTTATTTTGAATAGTGTCATATGTATTAATTCAGGTATCTACATACCAAATTTTATTTCAATCCTTTCAGCCATTTTGACGTAAAAAGTGGATCAAACATCCATACACATCGTGAGACTTGATCCTTGGTCGGTCGAAAGGGTAGTAGAAGTAATATGATGTTAAGTAGTTATATTGACTATTCCAGTTCTAAATGAACCCAAGATAAACAACCCGTCCACATGTTGCGCTATAAATAAATAAATATAAATAATAAAATTGTTTATTTGATAACTATTTATTAACAATATTATTGATGCTGGAGCCTCCTTTTAAGCCAAGACCCAGAACAGTTTAAAAAGGCCAATAGAGAGTATGCATGCATTTTTTTTATATTTTTAATCGATAGTCCTCGTCGAGAAATAGTCGCAAAAAATAAATCAGTGCTGAAAAACATGTATATGGTGTAGAAAATAAATATTACAAATAGCAAGTAGATTATAACAACTAAAACACGCCATTTTAAAATATGGCGTCAAAGTCTGCAATATCCGCTAGAGACAGAAGCTGTCAACGCATGTTCTTCTTTTTTGGGTACTTTCGATATTATCAGCCAGTGATGTTTGTTAAACCTCTATATAAAAGTACATACATTTCGAATGTCATCGATAGTGAAACTTCATGGACGGACAGTCCTACCGAACGCACCCGAACTAGTCATTTCCCTTTTGTGAACTTTGTCGTCATTTCCTTTTTGTTTGTCAAAAGTTCCCGCGCAATATTTGCATATTTTCAATAATTTATTTCTAATCCAAATAAGAGTCAGTAAGAAAAATAATTAACTAGGCGTGATAAAGTATTAATAGAAATTGTAAAATAAAAATATGAGCCGGATTGGTATTACATGCATATTTCTTATTTCCAACTTGCCCTAGCTGGGGATCGAACCCAGAACTCCCGGAGTGGCGTAATGGCGTGTTAATCCCTACGTTTTTATTAAATGTGAACCATTAGGTAATATATATCTATTGATTTAGTAACACTATCTTAGTGTGGTTTCTAAATAAATTAAGTAAACGTTCTGCAGCTCATAACGTTATTAAATAGTATTTAAACTTCGGATAGACTGGCGCAATGAATTTATAAGCGGGAGTTTGAGTGTTTAATCCCATCGTCTTCCAAACTGCAGCAGATGTGCTCTACTAACTCCTTTCATGTAGTTAGTACTTAGTGCGACGAGAGTGAGGATTTTCATCATAAATTAGGAATTTAATTATAGAGTAGGATGGTATTGAAAATTAAACTAAAACTAGTGGCTTTGTGAGCTGTGGACGCTCGCTGCGCTCGCTCAGTTAAAAATTATTTAAGACCAAAAAATAACGCTCAGTCTCGATAGTTATTGTAGGTACCTTAACTAGTACTTGGCGCCGAACTGTGAAATCTGGACCAGAATTTTGTTGGTTTGATTGAACATAAATATTACAGTGGTCCCATCACACCTTTAACAAAATTTCTAGTATAAGTTGGACAGTCCTTGTTAATTAATTCGTCCATGACAAAGTAAGTAACACTTTATTGCACCAAAAACACATATAAATAATATTCATAAATATGTGCAGTATAGGTATACAATAAATAGGCGGCCTTATTGCCAAGGTACTTACCTACAGGCTACGTTTGGGCACAGAATACATAAGAGTGTTTGGGTGACAGGAATTTAGTAATATAAAACAGTAAAATACGGAGATGAAGAAAACATTAATATAATAACTTAGAATTTAAATAATACACATATAATATAAATACATACATAGACAAATACATATAAACATAACGTTTAACAGAAAATGAAAAACAGAGATACATACATACTCATGTCATACTTACACAAAGAAGGAAAGATGAAAAACAATGCGGCTTTACCTGATTCTTAAAAATTGGCAATGTCCTGTGTACATCCGCTGTGTGTTTGAACACAGCATGATACAATGTAACACAGATGTATACAGGACCTTGTTGGACTTCAAATATTTAGGAGAATAGAACCTTACAATATAAAAACAATAACTGGCGTATAATATAAAGATGATAAGTTTATTAGCTAAATATAATATGTATACAAAAAATAGCCAATTAGACGCGACGAGATATTGCAAGAAAATGTTACAACTTACAAGTAAAATACAGATAATTTGATATACTTATTCTATTCAAGCAAAACAATGGCTTTATTAATTTGCAGAGGGTGGTGTTGAGATAAATATCTGTAATTCGACCTTTGGATACACGAGCATTAGGCGTCCGGAATAAGCGGCGTGTTCCCGTAATCGCCCCCTCACTTAGCTAAACGAGGGAATTTTCTAAGCGCCGTTATGACAGAATATTGCGGCACAAATTATTATAACCCGTTCAAGTATCTCACTTATGAAACACCTAACTAGATATAGCTATCTAGATATAGCTTCTGAAACTATTTTGACGGGAGATTCAGCTAGCTGATAGAGATATAATTAAGGCCAGGCAAGTAGGTGAATTTTTAAATTAGTCAATGTAAGTAAGTACTCGTATAGTCTTTATTTTATGTATTTATTCAACTTTATTACAAAAATTGTTAACGGCATAAGTCTGAGCTTTTTCTACCAGTCAACCGACAGGTGATATAGAGACAAGTGAGGCTTATAACGATATTAGTCTTATAATAAAATTTTCATGTACTTGCTTTCTGCCATTTAAAGTAAATATCCTCTCAATCTATTGCAAGTTGACTGGAAAAGATCCCTAATTGGGTTAGTCCGCTTTTGTATAGTATTATGTTGTCATTTTAAGGTTCCGTACCCGAAGGGTGCAAACGGGACCCTATTACTGAGACTCCGCTGTCTGTCCGTCCGTCCGTCCGTCCGTCCGTCCGTCCGTCTGTCCGTCTGTCCGTCTGTCCGTCTGTCCGTCTGTCCATCTGTCCGTCTGTCCGTCTGTCCGTCTGTCCGTCTGTCCGTCTGTCCGTCTGTCCGTCTGTCCGTCTGTCCGTCTGTCCGTCTGTCCGTCTGTCCGTCTGTCCGTCTGTCCGTCTGTCCGTCTGTCCGTCTGTCCGTCTGTCCGTCTGTCCGTCTGTCCGTCTGTCCGTCTGTCCGTCTGTCCGTCTGTCCGTCTGTCCGTCTGTCCGTCTGTCCGTCTGTCCGTCTGTCCGTCTGTCCGTCTGTCCGTCTGTCCGTCTGTCCGTCTGTCCGTCTGTCCGTCTGTCCGTCTGTCCGTCTGTCCGTCTGTCCGTCTGTCCGTCTGTCCGTCTGTCCGTCTGTCCGTCTGTCCGTCTGTCCGTCTGTCCGTCTGTCCGTCTGTCCGTCTGTCCGTCTGTCCGTCTGTCCGTCTGTCCGTCTGTCCGTCTGTCCGTCTGTCCGTCTGTCCGTCTGTCACAGGGCTCTATCTCTTGAACTGTAATAGCTAGACACCTGAAATTTTCACCGATTGTGTATTACTGTGGCCGCTATAACAACAAATATTAAAAATAAAAAAAAGTTAAAAATTAAAGGGGGTCGTCATACAAAAAACGTGTGTTTTTCAGCGTTTTTAACTCGATCTGTCACAGGGCTCTATCTCTTGAATCTGTTTCGAATAAGAGTTGCATCTTTCGTACATAAAAAAAGGTTCGTGTCCCGTTATATATGTACATATAAAAATCATGTTGTCTTTTTATTGACCGAGCCAGCGAAGCGTCTCAGTTTCGAAAATGGCCAAAAATGCTTTTGTCCGTCTGTTTTTTTGCCTACAGGTCGCATTTTTCAACCGATTTTGACGAAAATTGGCACACAAGTTCCTTAATTTATTTTAATTATTTTTGATTAGGAGAGAAATAAGAGGAAATGGGGGAACTCTCTGTAGCGTTAGTTACTGACGGATTTCAATCAAATTTGAGAGGCACACTAAGGACTTTATAATTCACAAAAAATTCAAGAAGGGGCCATTGGAGAAGGAAAAAGGGAGAAGTTTGCTGTAGCGTTATATATATATATGTATATGGATGGATTTCACTGAAATGGCTTTGCTACGCCAAGCGAAAGGGGAAAGTGTCCGTTATTGCATGGATAAAAGAACTAGCGAGGTCTACTGTTCTCACAGAACCACTAAGTACTTAAATGTTTTTGGTACAATAAAGTTATTACAAACAAATTTCCGAATCAAGTTCGCAAATAAAATTACCTCGCTCGCGGCGCGGGCGGTGTGCTCACACAATTTGCAATTTGCATATGAACTGAATGCACCTCAACAAAAGCTTTATTGGATTTGAGACGTACACTAATTGATCCCATTACCTGTACTAATTTAGTTTGGATTCGAAACCCGGCATACGTTGTTATATTACTTGTACCATTGTGTTCATAGAAAACGTGCACTCATTAATTAGTACGGGTTGAGTTGTAAAGTGTATATTTTAATAAAAACTTTAAACACCTAACCGAATGGAGTATAGTTGCGGCATACCAACCTTACGAAAACTTTACACAACTCATTAAGTATTCAGCAAGAGAAGTACCTAAATAAACTCGCGTATTTGAATGTAGTGAAGACAAACAGGAAGTATGTAACGGAAAATTGGTGCCTTCCCTTTTTATGTACAGAATTTATGTCGCATTTAGAAACAATAAAACAGCCTTTTTGCTTTTGTTTAAGACACAAATATTTTATGAATGTACTTTGTGTTCCAATGCAATCAACATGTTTGTATTTTGCGCACTGTTTTCTTTTATTTGGGGTGTTAATGAACTAGATAGGTTTCTCTCGGTGTATCCTGGAAGAGTAAGCAGTGATCCTTCAGTGATCTTTAATAAAAATCATTAAAAAAAAATTATATTTAATTTTTTTTTAATGATTTTTATTAAAGATACTCCTATACAATTTAAAGTATTGCGAAAACTTTATAAATATTGCACCTCACCTGTAACATATCTAAATTTCTTTTGTATCCATACTACCCTAAGGTTGCCTGGAAGAGATTGCTGTGCGATAAGGCCGCCTTTTGTATGCTAAAATTTATCTCTATTATTTGTGTCTAATTTGATAAATTGTGTGCAATAAAGAGTAAAATAAATTAATAAGTAGTTTCTTTAGTAGTCACCATAGCCAAACACTGGTCAAACCTATTTCGTAGAACCTATTATTTAAAAAAATGTTATTTTTAAATAGCCAATCGACTAAATAATTAAATTTTTAACGTAAAAACAACCGACTATAATTTTTTTGAAGTTTCTTCCATATCTTCAAAGTTCTTCATCATATCTTCACCAAATAAAAATGGGACCAACTTGGTAGTATCTAAAGGCTTTCAAGTAAATAAACAATCATCAAAATCGGTTCACAATTGGCGAAGATATCGCGTAACAAACATACATAAAAAAGTTTAAAAAAACATACAGTCGAATTGATAACCTCCTCCTTTTTTGAAGTCGGTTAAAAAAAGAAGTAGTTTTTTTTCTAAACCGTTTTATTTAGCTTGCCCTGCAATGTCCGTCACTTATTCGACGCTCACTCACTTCGCCCGCTTGCTCCTTGACTAATTCAAGGTAGCCAAAGACGAGCATCCGTCACTTGGTTTTACACACATTTCCGGTGACAATAGTGACATACACACACTAGGAATCATGTCTTTATCTCTAATGGAGCAGTCAGAGCATTTTGGTGATGTTTTATCGCTTGCCATAATCAGGAGTGTCAGAATGTCGCTTTGCAGGTATCAGCGCATTGGTCACACAATTTATAGGTATCAAGAGAACAAAGTTAGCAACAAACAGTATATGAATTTGTATGCCGGCCGCGGCGTCGACGTACTCGTAGAGCCGATTGCAAGTCATAAGCGACTGTGATTTACTTAATATACGAGTATGATAATAATTAATCAATAGGCGATGACCATGCTTGTTTTGCAGCGAATAGCGTAACGACCGCGCAAAAAAGTGAAGCGTAAAAGTGGTTAATTATTATAATAACTAAACCTATTCCAACTATTTTCGAGTCCAGTCGATTTACATATGTTCGAGTCAACCACTAGGTATTTAACTTACTAATGAACGAAATCCCTAAAGGAGAATTCACCTTTGGGTTATTTTACTACAATTAATTAACCTAGGTCGATTGAAGTAATGGACGATTTTACCTATACATATGTCGTACATTTCCGATCGCTATTTAGGAAATGTATAAATACGAGTACACTTTCTAGGAATTGTATTCATTTCCAAGGACTTGTTATTCCTGAAATGAACATATTTCCAATGACATATACTTGCTAATGTTGCTTTTTAGGGTTTCGTACCCAAAGGGTGCAAACGGGACCCTATTACTCCGCTGAGACTCCGCTGTCTGTCCGTCTATCCGTCTGTCTTTTCGTCTGTCTGTCCGTCTGTCACAGGGTTCTATCTCTTGAACCGTAATAGCTAGAACTAAACACTTGAAATTTTCACCAATTATGTATTTCTGTGGCCGCTATAACAACAAATACTAAAAATAAGATAAAGTTAAAAATTAAAGGGGGTCATCCAAGAAACGTGTTTCTTCAGCGCTTTAAAACATCGTATGGAGGCACGGAACCCTTCATGTACGAGGACGACTCGCACTTGCCCGTTTATTATTTATGAATACGCATACTTGCCAAAAGATAGTCGCTCCACGCTCATGCCATAATACTCACTGCGGGACGTGAGCCGCCGATAAATGCGGGCACTCTGTTAAATGGAGCACCCGAGGCTGACCTCCCAGATAAAACCGGCTAATCAAACTTTTTTCGCGTCCAACTTTAAAGAGACGCTGTCCGACTACGATTTGTTTCCCTGCTTGATTGCCCGGACGTAGGCTACGTTGCCTTAGGGAATCACTAATTGCAACTAAGTTACTTAAACAATGTATGTTTGAAGTAGCTTTTTTGTTACAAAGCTAACTATATTACTTCATTCAAAGAATGTACATTTAGTAAAAAGGCCTGTGCAGGCACTTTTACACGTCAATAAATTAATAAATATAAGGACAAATCACACACTGATTGGGCTAGCCCCAGAGTAAGTTTAAACTTGTATTTGGGATACTAACTCAAAGACTCAATATTTTATAATACTACATATAGATAAACACCCAAGCCCCAGGACAATTTGATCGAACCCAGAACTTCTGAAGTGGCGGACTAGCGTGTTAACCATTACGCTACGGAGGTCGTCACAGACTTTAATACGTTTGGTTAGATACATTAGGTGTAATCTTAATAATTAAGTAATTAATTTATCGTTATTTAACTTGTAACACATGTTTGGTTAATACATTCATCTTTATCTTCTTTTAAAAAAAACTATCTATACCAGCGATTCGGAACGACTTCTGCTAAGAAAAAATGCCGAAAGAATTGGTCGTAAATATAAATAACGTAGTTAATGCATACGGGAATTACCGCGAAACACTTTAATGTAATGGTGCAACGCGATAGTTTTAAAGTAGTTTAAAGTACATAGTTACAAATAACGTGATAAGAAATACTAATTAGTCAAAACGTAAAGCCCTCCTGGTGGCACCGTTCTCGAATTGACGTTCGGATCAGCCATTGTCGGACACAACCATATTAGAGGGAATCCAGCGACCCGACCTACGACGACGCCATTACCAGATTGGATATTTTGGTGAGCATAAAAAGCCCGAGCTCACAGGCCGTCATATGTAATTTCAATGCACGTACTATGTCAAAAGGGAATAATAGTTACTATGTTCAACACCTATTGATAGCAGGCATCCATTTAACTTAACCAATAAGAGCAAGATCTTAAATGTAAAAAAAAAATATCGCAGCGCATTAACATTTTTTATAGTTAAATAAGTCCATTGGACCAGATTAAATTTTTGAGGCTACTAAATTTATTCGCCTTCTTTCCACTGTTGGGCATAGGTTTCACACAATGATTTACAAAATGATCAATTATTATTTATTCATAAATTACATACAGATTGTCAGTTTTCACCAAAGCATCTTAATAGTCAAAAATACAATAAAATTACAGAATCACTTGTCTGTCTTTAGGCCTTTAGGGTCAAATTACATCATCAATTAAAAGGGAAAATGTCAATGAGTATTATGTCAATACGTATACCTACAATACCGAAGTGGACTAAAATAAACGGACAAATACGAGTCGGACTCGAACATGAAGGGTTAAGGGAGCGAAGGGAATGTTTTAAAACGCTGAAAAAAAAAACGTTTCTTGTATGATGACTCCCTTTAATTGTTAACATTATCTTATATTTAATATTTTATGTTAAAGCGGCTATAGTAATACATAATTAATGAAAATTTCAAGTAATAGATACTTGAAATTTAAAATTGAATTTTAAAATTTAATGCCATTATAAAGATCTAGTTAAAAACGCTGAAAAAACAGGGTTTTTGTATCACGAACCCCTTTAATTTGTAACTTTTTTTATTTTTACTATTTTTTTATAGCGGCCACATAATAGGTGAAAATTTCAAGTGTCTTACTATTACGGTTCAACAGATAGAGCCGAGATGTGACAGACGGACAAACAGACAGGCAGCGGAGTCTCAGTAATTGGGTCCCGTTTGCACCCTTTGGGTACGGAACCCTAAAAAATATCAGGTAGATTATTAAAAAATATTGTATACGTATTTATTTCTTTTTAGTGATTAGCAAATAATTACAAAGATACAGCGCATTTACATTCCGCATGTCGTCACGATCACGTACGATTTTCACTTGACGGTGACGTCACTCACCCCTACTTTGAAACGATGCCTTGTATCTTTATGAATTTTCACTACTTTGATAAACCAAAAATATGGGTCCATTATTTTTGTAATAATCTGACTGACAGACTAAATAAAATTAAATTTTTTGGACTTAGTCTACATCCCTATTATAATCTGATAAAACTATATAGGAAGAATTGAGATATGCCAATAAATTTTGCATGAATACATTTATTTCATTAAATACATCCAGACAGTAGCGGCGTTTGGGTAGGGCGTGGTTGGGCGACCGACTAGGGCGCCAGATATAAAGGGGCGCCATATAGCATATAAAGGGGTGCTTTTTTTACTGCTACTTATTAATCGAGACTTAAGTACTCGTGAATTCCCAAAATTTAGAAATTTTTCGGCAAACCGGGGGTGAGAGGATTTCTCCGGACCTCTATTTGCAACCCCCTTCCCCTCCCCCTTAGTTAGTTCCCAATATTTGAAGAGAAAATCCATACAGTCGAATTGATAACCTCCTCCTTTTCTGAAGTCGGTTAAAAAATACCTCCCATCTGGGGGCACGACGGCAGTGACCCTGCCAAGTCGAGCAAACACCTATATACTTTTCTAGATGCCATTCGGGGCCCTTGTAACTTCTTTGTGGAAGAAGTTAGGTATAGTATAAGGTGGTATAAGCCTAAACTTTCACTGACTAATACTATACATAACTAGCAATTGCGGTCAATTTACTTCAAATTACATCACGAATGTTGGGTGCACCATTATAAGTAAAATCTCAAAATTTCCTATCGATCCCATGTATGCAAAAAAATATTTTAAAGGGCAAAGATCACAATCTTTACAATAATGGGTAACGTTTAATTTTAAACAAAAATTGTAGATTGACCTCATTATTACCGGAGATAAAGTGGTTGAACAAGTTATCTTGCATTTTTCATCAAATCCCAAAAACGTATGTTTAAAATATTTCTAAAAATCAATTTTGAAATTTTGATATAGAACCCGAATCATACCGGAAAATTTGGGATCACAATTCACACGAATAACCAAGTCAGTTAAAAATTTAAATCACTTGGCAATGTCACGGCGAAATAACTTTCAAATTCTTAACTTTTCTCACATAAGTAATTGATTACGTTGCTGTTTTGTCAATATTTTTTACGGTGTAAAGAACTGTGAGACTGGCATTCCCAAGTATTGTTTTTAAAGGGATACAAGTTGACCAATTATCTGCTCCGAGATTTTATAGGGACGCAATTTTTTTTTATGTTCTTTGGGGAAAGCAGTATCAGGGACTGATAGTTTCAGTATAGTTAAATAAAAATCATTTTTTTTTTCATAGTAATAATAATTTTATTATGTATTTTCATGAAAATTTTTAATGATAGCACCATCGCATTAGGTATATTATGAGACCTGTAATGATTAGCGCTAGTGAGATATCAAATAAATAAATAATAAACATGGACAAATCACACAGATTGAGCTAGCTTAATCTGTTTGTTGTCTGTGTAACAAACAAAAAAAAATATTATGATATCAGTAGCGACATCTACACTAACGTCTTCCAAACAAAATACAATATTGGCTTGAAATTGACACGAGATGTCGCTAGTCGTCATTCATTCCTTTTAATTAAATAAGCATAAATAAAATATAAACAAACTTAAATAAATGTAAAACAATATATCTAAAGCTATAAATAACAAATTAACAAAATACATAAATATAAATTTTAAACTTAATATGTTTCATAAACTCATCCGATTTTTGTAAGTCAAAAACCTTTCATCTAAGTCCCTAAAGAAAGAGTATATAAAAAAATAAGCAGGCTTTTGACAGCCATTTTGGAGGACATCGTCTTGAGCGTCTTGATTGAGATAGACATACCTAAATTTAATTAAAGAAAAAAAGAAGGGAAACGGGGTCCAGATTGGACGATGAGGAAAAAGAAAAAAGGAAGATGTCATAAATAAATTTAATAGACCGATATAAATCGTATGTAAAAACCATGACACGAGTTGTCACATTGTCAATACAATATAAAATTAAAATCCAAAATAATCAATAAATACATCTTTTGTTTTAGGGTTCTAAGCTATGATTTAAATAATTTAATAAAATATTAAAAAGTGAGCGCAGTTAGTTTTTCGCAAATGTAAAGGAACAGACTGCATATCCCACATCACTGATGGCTGACCTGATGGCATAACATCGAAAGGACCTTGGGAGACAACCTGGAAATCTAAGTACATCATTCGAAGGTCTACCTGTATAAACTACTTATAATGTTACTAAATTAACAAGGACAATTTAAGTAAGTGAATCTTTATTTGCCTATGTAAAGAATTATATTTTATCAAGTGTTTCTCAAGAAATCTAACGTCAAGCAAGTGGTGAATCTATACGTCCCATTATGGTATGCATATATATGTAATAAAACACATCTGTTGCTCACAAATTGTAGTTTAATTGAGCAACCAACACACGCCACCTCACTCCCTGAATTGGTCTCATGTCTTTACTAGGTAGAAAGCCGGTGGTGACTTCTTGTAAATAATCACAAGTAAGAGGCCACATCTGTAGCTCAATTTGGGGCTAGCCCCAAAGTAGATTCGAGACTTGTGTTATGGGAAACTAACTCAACGATACTATATTTTATAACAAATACATATGTAGATAAACATCAAAGACCCACATCAATCTGAAAAAGATCATTTTCCATATTGACCTGACCGGGGATCGAACCCGGGACCTCCGGTGTGACAGCCTGGCATGATGACCACTAGGCTACAAAGTCGTCGTAATTAATTAGTTACACGTAATAATTATATTCTAGTGAATACGTACGTGATTATGTACCAGTATGTACGTTTAGTCTGCGGTATTCAGTATAATGATTTATAATAGGTTAGCTGCTGCGGTTACTATGACCGCATAGCATTTAATTTGTATTAAATAGTACCTATTAAGTATGAGTATGTTTATCATCAATTTGGAATCCCAGAATTCCTCAGAGGTTAGTTTGTAACAATAATTGTACTTATTAAGGAAGGAAACTGATACTTTATACAGGGTGACTTTTTAAGCACCAAGCAATAAGTTTCATCAAGTTGCAATCAAATATATTCGAGTTAATGTCGAAGGAACATATACAGACCCTACAAACATAAAACTCCGGATTGTTCAAGTAGGTACATATTTCTTAAAAGTCAACCCTCAAAGAGCATACTAAAATGTAGGAACAAAACATATTTGGGCTCTCAGCTCGTCACCAGGAGTAGGATTTGTTACAGGAAGGGTCTACTGTCTTCAATCCAAATATCCATTATTTCAACATCGACAAAAACTGGGCCACTAATGCATCCTTTGTTCGTACCCGGGCCTATCGGAGCTCCCATTTTGTTTTGCTAGATAAAGCACGCTCGAAATAGCCGATTCAAGAGCTGATCGCTATTTGGAATGCATAGCACTATTTCATAACAATATGCGGCATTTTTCAGCAGAAATACTCGCTGTGTCATAGTCGGAAGATGTACGGGTTAGATACTATATGCCATTTGCCATCGTCAGACAAATAGTTGTGTAGGTATCCAATTTGATACGACATTGTATATTGGTTTGCTTTTAACGCGCGGAAATATTGGAACGCGAGGAAATTGCTGCTCAGAGCCAGGCGATGAGATAAAAAGAAGCTGGTAACTAGTATGGTATGATCTGCGGTTATTTTTAAATACTTTTATGAGAATAATATGAAGTAGTGGTTCTATGAATAGTAGACCTTACAAGCCCTTATAACCATGCCATAATCGAAACCTTCCCCTTTCCCCTGGCTTAGCAAAGCCGCATTTATGCTTAATTATAATGGAAATACAAGTCCAAAAAGTAATTTTCGCAACCAAATTAATAAAAAAAGTCTAATTTTAAATCGAATTTCAGGTGCTTGAATTTTCCAATATGCTTCTCTATGTAGACTTTTGAGCAAATAGGTTTTAGCGATACTTGCGTTCCCATGGTCCCTATATTTAGATCTGGTGTCTACGGCTTCGTCTTATGATTGCGAAGAGGACTGCGATTAGTCTGATTAGTATAGGTAAGTTTAAATTTCCATCCGTCCATAAATAATAACGGTACAGCAAATTTCCCCCTGTTTTCTACCCTCCACTCCTTCCTTCTGGATATTTATTCACATCTTTGTTTTCACAATTTAATTGAAATCCTTTGATAAATAACACTACAACAAAGTTCCCCACTTTTCTATCGCAATCGACCAAAACATTTTAATAAATTAAATTAAATTTTTACGAAAATTCGCACAAATTTCGTTGAAATTGGTTGAAAAATGCGACCTGTAGGCGAGAACAGACAGACGGACAAAAGCATTTTTGGCTAAACTCGAAACTGAGACACTTCGATTGCGTCGATCGCTCGGTCTATAATATGACTACGATATTACCCGTGAATCGATATAAAATTTATGTTGCCGGCGTTGCCGCTATACAAATACTAAAAACAGAATAAAATAAGGGGCTCCTATACAACAAACATGATTTTTGAGATTTGGCGTGATGTATAGGAGCCCCCTTAAATATTTATTTTATTCTAATGACATTAATTATTTTTAAAGTGAATATACAACTAAATATTCTATGAATATTTCAAGCGTCTACCTGTTGCCGTTATTTAATAACGAGCAAAAAAGGCATAAAATCTCTTCCAACTTTTTGAATCGTTATATCTCAGACGCTGACTCTTAGGAAAAAAATATTCAGACATTTTTTATAGATAATTATCTGATCTACAAGTTTTTCGGAACTAATTTTATGATAAAATCCGTCTTTGTGACTTTTGACCCCTACCAACTTTGGGCTGGGTGGATGCGAACTATTGTAACCTCTGATGTCTAAATTGACTGGACTACATTTTATTTCGATTCAAAAAATATGTTAGTTTTATGTTTGGCTACAAAATTGAGAGAAAATTTTCGAAGAACTGGATCGATAAAAAATTCTATACAAAGTATAGTAAAAGTTGTTCACATTGGTTAGTACGTTAACTCACTTTCGGGTTGATACCCCCTTTTTGTTACACGTTGTATAATTATCGAACCTTCTCACAAAATTTTGCGAGAATCGGTTGAGAAATGCGACATGTGGACAGCCGGACAGAAACGCAAGCATTTTTCCTAAGCTGAAACGGAGACGACCTCCGTGGCTAACACGCTAGACCGCTAATCCGGAGGTTCTGGGTTCGATCACCAGCCAGGGCAAGTTGGAAAATGGCCTTTTTCAAATTGTCCTGAGTCTTGGGTGTTTATCTATATATTTATATATATATATGTCGCATCCGGTTATGAGTACGGACACAAAACGGAACGCAAGCGCGCCCCTAGCGGCGAAATCGCCGCAACTAAGTTTCCGGTGCGCTTCGACAGAGTCGTGATGTTTCGTTCGAGCTCGGTGTGACGCAGTTTCGATCGAGCCTCCGACAAGTGAAGACGTTGTCACGGAACTGTCCCACGTTTCGTTATTGTGAATTCAGTGTTGATTTGTGGTTACTAATCAAGAATAAATCAAGTGATTATTTTGTTCGTACTCCTCTTATTGCACGATACCTACGTCAGCTCACATTATGTCGGAGGAAACCGGCCGAAATCCTTCTGCTGCGACATCAGAAGTGGGATCTGACCGTGCAATTGAGACTCGTAACGAAAACAGTGAACAGTGGCGGTTACTTTTCGAAATACAAAATCAACAAATGCGCGAGCTGATACAAGCATTGAAGACTCCAAGTGCAAACAACAAGGTAGTGTTGCCGGAATTTGATCCCGATAAACATAATTCCGACGCGCGGTCGTGGTGTTCTACAGCCGGTTTGGTTTTTGAAGAAAACGCAGTGCAAGGTGGCCAGCTCGTAGTGATTCTCAGCAAGGCATTGAAAGGATCGGCATCGTCATGGCTATCGGAGATTACTTATCCAGGTATGACTTGGACACAATTTAAAGAATTATTTACTGCAAGATTCGTCAGTGTGGAAACATTTGCGGCTACCCTCATAAATTTAAGTAATGACAAACCTAAAGAAAATGAGACCTATGCCGCCTACGCTAGCCGTCTTATTACGTCATTGCTTAGCCGGTGGAAAGATACGAGCATTGAGCAAATCGCTGTATCGACAGTTACTGCCCACTTGGCACACATTGACACTCGCTTGCAACGACTTGCCTTTACAACGGAGATTAACACACGTCATCAGTTACAGCAAGAACTCCAAGCTTTCTCATATCTGAAGCGAAAGGCGATTGAAAACCGGGTAGATGACACAAAAGAAAAACGCCAAAAGTTTTCATCGCAATCACAAATCAAGTGTCATGCCTGCGGCAAGCTTGGGCATAAACAAGCGGATTGTCGAACGAAGAAGACTGAAGCAAAGAAACCTGCACCTGCATCAGCTGCAACAGCTACTTCTCAACGCCAGCAACCCAACAACAGCTCCGTCGTTTGCTACAAGTGCGGCATAAAGGGCCACATCGCCAGCCGCTGCACAGCCGCCGGGTCCAGTACTGCTGCCCCGGTGGAGAAGCGTGTTGACCTGTGCCTGGTGGAGCCTCCGTCCGGACTTTTAAACCACTTTGGTGAGTGTTTTAAATTTGACTTTGATTCAGGAGCAGAATGCTCGTTAATGAAAGATAGTTTTTCCAGTAAATTCAGAGGCAAACGAATTAATAATTTTATTTCATTAGTTGGTATAGGCAATAAAAAAGTAAACTGCACTTTGCAAATATTGTGTCAGGTAGAAATAAATAATTTAGCTACCGAGATTCTATTCCATATCTTGCCAGATGCTTATTTACGTAGTAGCATTTTGATAGGCCGGTAGATTTTACATAATGGCTTTTGTGTTAATATGAGTGCTACTGAATTTAGTTTAACGAGAGATAAGGCCGTAAATGCCTGTAATACATCCGATGTTTGTGTGCCTACTGACAATTTCGATAGTATTGACACAGATATTCCTGCTTACAGTCGAGACGAGCTCTTTAATATTTTAAAACAATATTCTGAATATTTCATTAATGGTTTTTCGACAACTCGTGTAAATACTGGAGAGTTAGTTATTAGATTGGTAGACCCTAACCGTACGGTACAAAGACGTCCCTATAGGTTGTCGCCAGATGAACGTCAGATTATGCGAGATAGGGTTGACGAATTGTTACGTGCAAAAATAATTAGGCCTAGTAATTCTCCTTTTGCCAGCCCTGCTCTGTTAGTTAAAAAACATGATGGATCAGACCGCATGTGCATAGATTATAGAGAGTTGAATATGAACACAGTGCCGGACCGTTATCCATTACCATTGATCTCGGATCAGATTTCGCGGCTCCATGGTGCCAGTTTCTTTACAAAACTCGATTGTGCAAGCGGATTTCATTTAATTCCTGTCCAAGCAGAGTCAATTGAGCGCACTGCTTTTGTTACGGCTGATTCCCAGTATGAGTTCCTCTCTATGCCTTTCGGGCTCCGTAACGCAATATCCGTCTTCCAGCGAGCAATAATTAATGCCCTGGGTGAACTTGCAAACCAATACGTGATAGTTTATGTTGATGATATTTTGATTGTCTCAGACTCAATTTCTCAGGGATTAGATAGGCTACAGGTCGTGCTCGACAAGCTTACAAAGGCAGGGTTTTCGCTGAACCTTAAGAAATGTTCTTTTCTTAAAACGCGTGTAGAATTTTTAGGTTATGAGGTAGAAGCAGGTGAGATCAAACCTAACAAGCGTAAGATAGAAGCTCTATCGTCTTTACCTTCACCTACATCAATTACTCAGGTTAGACAATTTGTAGGCTTGGCATCTTACTTTAGGCAGTTCGTGCCGAACTTTTCTCGTATAATGGGCCCAATCTACAAACTAACCTCAGGTAAGTCACCTTTCGAATGGACGCCAAAATGTGAGGAGGTGCGAAAGAAGGTAGTAGAAGTACTGACCAGTGAGCCAGTACTTATGATTTTTGATCCACAGTACCCTGTTGAACTTCATACAGATGCAAGTGCCGATGGGTATGGAGCGATATTATTTCAGATTGTTGACGGTAAGCGAAGGCCAGTGGCCTATTTTAACAAACGCACGTCGCCGGCTGAGTCCAGATACCACTCGTACGAGTTGGAGACACTCGCCGTCGTCAATGCGGTAAGGCACTTTAGGCAGTACTTACACGGTTTGAAATTCACAGTTCTAACCGATTGTAACTCTTTGAAGTTGTCCCGCACCAAAATCGATCTAACGCCGAGAGTTCATCGCTGGTGGGCCTTTTTGCAGTGTTTCGATTTTGACATCAAATACAGAGTTGGTAAGCAAATGGCGCATGCTGATTTCTTCTCTCGTAACCTGTTGCCACCTGGTTCAACAAAACCACGAATCAAAAAAGTGGAGCAAAAACGCGTGAACGTGGCTGAATTAGCCAGTAACTGGCTTCTTGCAGAGCAGCAGCGATATGAAGAAATTAAGAAAATAACATCGGAACTAGACCTAGGACAGCTCAATGACGACGTCACAAAAACATATGAGGTAAGATCAGGCATACTTTATCGTAAAGTGCAACGAAATGGTAGAACAAAATGTTTGCCAATTGTTCCTCGAGCTATGCGGTGGTCAGTCATTAATAACTTCCATGATTCCCTGGTGCACCTTGGATGGGAGAAAACTTTGGAAAAGCTGTATGATCATTACTGGTTCGAGGGTATGAGTCGATATGTAAGAAAGTTTGTAGACAACTGCGTGACCTGCAAAGTAGCAAAGCCTCATTCTGGTAAGATACACGCCGAACTTCATCCCATCCCAAAAGCCGCAATACCGTGGCATACGGTACACATCGATGCTACTGGAAAGTTGAGCGGAAAAAGCGATAACAAAGAATACGTTTTCGTAATGATCGACGCGTTCACAAAATACGTATTGCTTTTTCATACAAAAAATATAGACACCAAGAGCAGCATCAAGGCAGTGAAAGATAGTGTAGCATTATTTGGCACTCCCGTACGCATAATCGCGGACCAAGGCCGCTGTTTTACTAGTAAAGAATTTCAAGACTTCTGTGGCAGTAAAATATCAATCTTCATCTCATTGCCACGGGATCAAGTCGCGCAAATAGACAGGTTGAGCGTACGATGAGTGTTTTAAAATCTATGTTAACGGCGATAGAGACTGGCAGGGATAGGTCATGGCAGGACTCCCTTGGTGACGTGCAACTCGCTTTAAACTGCACTATTAATCGTGTCACAAAAGCTAGTCCGTTAGAGCTATTAATAGGGAAGGTAGCTCGTCCGCTAGAATTGATGGCCATTGATAACGATGACGTCATAGACCTAAGTAAAATTAGGCAATCTGCGTCTGAGGGCATACAGGCATCCGAGAGTTATAACAAGGCACGTTTTGACAGCAATAAAGCGGCAGTAAATAGGTTCTCGGTGGGCGAGTACGTTTTAATAGAGAATGAAGAACGTAACCAAACCAAATTAGATGTAAAGTTTCGAGGTCCGTTCCAAATTACAGAAGTTCTTGATGGAGACCGATATGTTTTGAGGTCATTGGTTAACAAGCGTACCTATAAGTACGCTCATGATCGTATTAGGAAGATGCCTGAGGGCCAAGTACCTATTGAGATTGTATTCAGAAATACATTATCCTTGAACTCTTGGGACGTGAAATGTAATTGTTAAACCTACCTATATTAAAATTCCAATATTTTCCGACCGCTACAACCTGCGGTACGACATCTGACCTCAGAACACAGTAAGAGTATTACAGACAGAACGGAATCTTCTAAGGTACGCGCAATATGCCTCCCCGTTCCCCGTCCCTGCACCTCTCCCCCGTTCTTGTGCCGCCGTGTGCCGCCGTGCACACGTCAAGCGTCAAATTTATAACATCCCTTTTTTTGTCGGGGGTTAAAAATAAATAAAATACGTATACCCGTGCGAAGTCGGACCGGGCCTCTAGTGGGTAGATAAAATTGAAACCCTTCGGAGGTCGAAAGAAGGATTGTTCAGATCAAGAAATTGTTTAGATAAAACAAGGCCCGCCAATAGTCCAAGATCCTAGAGCGAGCAGACACAACTTATTTTCACACGGACGAAACCTCAGGTCCTCAGTAGAGTCTCGTGTGCTTTGTAATACCTGCGTGGTTGTGAAGCTCGCTTTGTGACACCTGGGCAGGTACCAGGTGAGAAACGTAACTAAAAATAAGGGTAACTTAACTTAAATTTGTATGGCTGATTTTTATATATATATTGTAAAATATTATTCTGAAGTAGTATGTGTAAGTGGCACTTTTCATGGGCCAGAACTTTTGGCAGACGCTTTAAAGCTGCACAAAAAATAAATGAACTTAACTTATTTTTACATGTCTGCCTTTTAAATATGTTATTAAAGTAACTATCGCTAAGTTATATTTTATCAGGCAGACAAATTGGAGTGACCAAAAATCGCCTAAACACAAAAATTATTCTATAATATGCATGCAATACCTACATTTAGTGACATCTAGTGTGGGATAGACAAACTAAACTACGTAATAATATTACTACGTCGTTTATCTATCCCACACTAGATGTCACTAAATGTAGGTTTTGCAGGCATATTATAGAATAATTTTTATGTTTAGGCGAGGTTTTTTTTTTGCCCGGTTTGAACCAGGCTCTAGACCCTCTAACATGATTAGAGACTCTTTTTGCAATTTGCAAGTTAGTTGCCCTTATGAATTTTTATGTTTGGTGCAACTAGATTTTAAATTTCTAAAATTTTAAACTTAAATGAGTTTTGGCCTACCAAAGATCCACCGAAATTATAGTTTCGGCACTGGTATGACTCTCCATTGATTCAGAGTAACATATATACCTACTACTACTACAAACGAAACAATTTATTTGTACACACGTCGATGTGTGAGTTTTATACTTAGGGTCGCACCGCAGAATTATTTTAATACTTACCTACTAACGAGTTCGACATATTTTCGATTATATTTTTCCATACAGGAAGATTTGCGAACACTATGACGTAAAAAATATTCTGTTTTATATGTATTAAATGTTACAGAAAAGTCGAAAACAGCTACGTAATATCACTTCACAAATATTTTTCATTATGTCCATTGTCCATTTCACCTATAGTTCACTTTACTGATTATTATTGAGTCATTTATATTGTAACGCACTAATTTCACTAATTCACTATTGTAATATAGTAATTTGCATATTCGGCGCAAAACTATACGGTAATTATATGAATAAATTCAATAAAAATAAACAAATGTTTATCACGCTCACACACAGCATGTCAAGTTGTCATTGTCAACAATGACATTTAGCACTATAACCCGCGGAAATCTAGTTGGTATTTGCGTGTATGTGATTAACTGTGAGCGAGGAGCCTATGTAACATTACCGCATTGCTTATTAGCAATCCGGTGTTGTTGTGTGTAAAATGCGAGAGAGCGAGAAGGGTATATATATCAAGATGGTTGCTGGGTAATAACGTGAAATTATATTGTTGCTTTGCTTACCTGTTTTCATCATTTGGAAATGTATGAAATATACGTTCTTTAGAGTATTGGGTGGATAAACAATTATTATACGCGAACCTTCTCACCATGATGGTTACTATTGGTTGACAGTTCTCAAGACAACACACGTCGCGTATTGCGTTCGGCTAGTAATTAAACCCTGGTTTGGAGCCGTCAAAGCTCACAAAGTGCGGGGGAGAGGTGCGGATACGCCAATTTGCGGGAGACGCTGTGAGATACCATTCTGTTTGAGTCTTATGTATTCTGTGGTTTCGGTTTATCCATGGTGGGTCACACGCATTTTCGAAGCGTCACAAGTTTTTTTAAACCGATAATTTTTTAAAAACAATTTTTTTATACTTTGACGATCTCCTAATTCCAGAAATCGGTAAACGATCCTCGCTTTTAGCGTTTTTTGATCTAATGCGCGTACCCCGGGATGGACCCCGGGGCAGACAGAGCCCGGAGTTATGGCCTAGGGCCATCCCTGGCACCCTCTGCAAGCCCCGCGAGGGAAAGGGACACGCAGTTTCATTAATATTTTTCATAAAGCTGAAGCGGAATCACCTACAATAAAAATTTAAATTTAGTTCTAAAATGTTTTCCTCTCCGCGACGGGGCGGACAGAGTCCAAGCTAGGTCCAGCCCAGCACTGGGTATGGCCACCCCGAAGCGGGAAGCAACCTACCAAGAAATTTGATACCCAGAAAAGCAGCATGTAAATTGCTGCATTTCCGTATTCCTTTGGAGGCACGTTAAGCCATTCCGGTTCTTTCTGGTACAGTCGGTACTTTTGAAAAAAATTTTGCACGACGTACCTTAAACCCCGTCACTCCAATTTGTCTGCCTGATAAAATATAACTTAAAATTATAAAATAAAACTAACTATATCTATCCCACACTAAATGTCACTAAATGTAGGTTTTATCGGGGTCGTACTCAGGATTTTTTACGAAGCAAATAGTTTCGTATCAAAGAGATTTTTTTATCATTGATAATGTTTGTGTAGATTGAATTGAAATAAATTGTGAGTTTAAGAAGGGGAACCGAGTCATTATGGATGTCTCACTCGCTCTGAGAAAACGCAATTAGTGATATCTAGTGTGGGATAGATAAACTACGTAATTAAATTATTACGTAGTTTAGTTTATCTATCCCACACTAGATGTCACTAAATGTAGGTTTTGCATGCATATTATAGAATAATTTTTGTGTTTAGGGGATGTTTGGTCACTCCAATTTGTCTGCCTGATAAAATACGAGTATAACTTTGTGATAGTTACTTTAATAACATATTGAAAAGGCAGACATGTAAAAATAAGTTAAGTTCATTTATTTTTTGTGCAGCTTTAAAGCGTCTGCCAAAAGTTCTGGCCCATGAAAAGTGTCTTCCAGTTACACATACTACTTCAGAATAATATTTTACGATATATATATAAAAAAATCAGCCATACAAATTTAATTTAGGTTACCCTTATTTTTAGTTACCTTTCTCACCTGGTACCTGCCCAGGTGTCACAAGGCGAGCTTCACAACCACGCAGGTATTACAAAGCACACGAGACTCTACTGAGGACCTAAGGTTTCGTCCGTGTGAAAATAAGTTGTGTCTGCTCGCTCTGGGATCTTGGACTACAAGGTAGGCGGTCTGTGACCGCTTCGATAACAAAGTTTTCAAATCCACCCTAAAGTCCCGCAACCAAACTAAAGCAGGTCATCTACCTACTTTATTTTGGTTGCATGTGTGGGGTACCCTATCAAACTTGTTTGCCAGACTTTGCCAGGCGTTCGAAGTGTTACGGTTAAACTCGAATAAAGTTAAAATGCTTCCTACTACCAAAGCTGCCAATAAAAATCAGACGATTTTTACACGAAATAATTTTCAAATTAGATCATTATTTGATCGAGAAATCGGTGAACATTAACAATTGGATAGATGACTGGGTCAAAAATAAATTATTTGGTGCTGATAAGAGAATTCCTACCTAAAACGTCACAAAATAGTTTCACTTATCATTGATCATATCATTTTAACATGATTTTAGACTTAATAATACAGAAAAACTGATATTAAGAGCGCTTTTTGACTCAAAAATCTATGACGTCACGGTTTTGTATTTCAAACAAATCCCATAGAAAATATTTGTTTTGACGTTCAGAAAAAAGTGTCTGATACTTATTGTCATCTAGCCGATTCACAACATATAGATATACATTTAAGGTACATAAGTAAGTATATATATTTACTGCCTCAGCGGTCCAGTAGTCAAGGCGTTTGCCTTTTGATCCGTAGGTCATGGATTCAACTTCAATCCCACCGGGAAGCATACTTTGTGAAAAAGTTGTTTTCAGTCTGGTTAGGATATTGCAGGCTTGAATCACATGATTATCCGAAAAGAAAGATGATTCCGTGCTTCGGAAGGCACGTAAAGCTGTTGGTCCCGAACGACATCTAGCGTTTGTACCTATCCTAGGATTGGTTCTGTTCTACCCTTTGGGTTGCGGAGGTCGGACGGCAGTCGCTCTGTGTAAAAACCAGTAACCTCGTCAAATCACCTAGGCACGGTAGCGGACCCCGGGCTCTGAAGCGTTACCGCTGACGATGCAACCGGGAATACGCTCGGATGATGATGAGGTAAGTATATATAGATTTAGAAAGTACCTTCACCCTCATAGTGGAACTTTAATGGTGTTTGTGGGGATGTATGGCCCTTTCGGTTGGTGTGGCTGCTTACAAAAGGTAGGTAATAAAGTAGTATTAAAATGTGTCATATTTAAAAATCAAGATTGACCATAATAAGTATACTTTCATAACCCTTAAGGCGTCTGGCAAAGGTTTCTACCGACTGAAAGTGTTCGGCAGGTATTGATTATTCGTATTTACAATATTATTTGAAACTTAACTCATATTGAGTAGACGTGTGGCACAAACACAACTTTCATATGAATTCAAATGGAGCGTAAATTACGCGACACATAACTCACTACTCAAATAATTTTAAACAAAAAAAAAGCGACCTTATGTTTTCTTCATCAGTTACACATCACCAAAATCATCATCATCATATGAGCCACAGGAAGTCCACTGCTGGACATAGGCCTCCCCCAAGGATTTCTAAAACGACCGATCGGAAGCGGCCTGCATACAGCGTTTTCCTGCAACCTGCATCACCAAAATACACATTCTGAATGCAAATGATTGATTTATTGTCAAAAACATCGAAATCACTATATGTGTAAATAGAATATGAGTAGTTCCCTCGATTTCTTGAAGATTCCATCATCAGACCTTCACCTTGCATAGGTATACCCTTTCAAATAAAACAAGAGTTTTATAACCGGTTAAAAAACGGAAAATTTTTTGAGGAACATAAATAAAAAGTATATATATATTCAAATTGAGAAGCTCCTCCTATTTTGAAGTCGCTTATAAATTACGTTTAGTACGTACGCTGTACAAGTACTAGTGTTTGTTCTGTGTTTTAGTTCATTCGCTGGGCCCTTATAATCCGCCAAGTAATTGACGCAATAATCCACTCGGGCTCGGCCTGCGTATACTTGTTCACCTAATATTATACGTACTTACCTTAATAGATATTTTAATAATACGTATTTTAATAAATACCTACCTATAAAATCCAAAGTAGAATTTTTAGAACAGGAAAATAATTTCTAAACACTTGTTGTCTTCAAGCAGGCTGTTCTGTCGACCTTACAATTTTAATTACTTCGCGCTTTCCAGTAATTATTTTCCGGATCTGAAATTACGAATACAATAGGATAGACGAGTAAGCCCATTGAATTCATTAAATGTAAGATATCTTAACGACAAAGTACGGAACAGGGTCCTTTGATTTATTATTATGAGTTATATTTATGTTGATAGGCTCACTTCACTTGAGTTTTAGAAACGAACAAAAGCAGAAGTTCTGAGACATCTTCTTGAAATCTTCTCCATTTAAGAGCCAGAAGTTCTGCGACATCTTCATGAAATCTTCTCCATTTAAGAGCCAGGCTCTTGATGGTGTGATTATATGGAAAAATATGCTCATTTTGACGATTTTTTGACCTTTGCCGAAAGCGGTGGTGACCAAGCGATTTAGGCACTGGCCGGCTTTGTCTGTAAAGCATAAGTTCGATTATGAGTAGATGCGACTTATACCTCTATGTTTATACTCAGGTATGGGCCATTTTCAACCAGGGCTCGGAAACCGGTTAATTTTTCAAACCGGTTTTGAACATTTTTCACGAACCGGAAAGGATTTTGGTGAAGGTTTCGTTTACCAGTATTTCAACAGGTTAATCAGATAACCGGTTTTTTGCTAATTTCGGTAACTTTGGACAATAACCGGTTAAAATTAATTTAACAACATAAGTCAGGTACGCCATCTGTTGTTTTTCGGTACCTACAAGCGAATGGGGGGCGGTGGGTGCGAGGCAGCGGTTGCGGCGTTACTGCGTGCGCCTGACTTTAACAGGTTTCGTTTAGGTGTTACTACCGGTTAAAACGATACATAAAATACTCTTTCTTAAATTAAGCGGTTACCGAAAATATTTTGGTTAATTTTAAACTATTTCTTTGTTTAACCGGTTAACCAACTAACAAAATGTTAACGTTATTATCAACATTATTAACCGGTAAATTAAAACCGGTTCCGAGTCCTGTTTTCAACTAAAGCCACTTGTTTCCGGTGAAGGAAAACAACAAACGAGGAAACCTGGGCACTAGTGACTATTAGGTTTACTTTAGTGTGTAAAATGGAGAAGGCAATGGCAAACCACTCCATTATAAAAATAATTACAGCGACATATATATAGAAATATGACGTCACATATAGATGTGCATCCTTTTTCTGTCACTTGACAGTTTCCCTTTCCACCAGATTTCAAAGGCCTGTTACTTACTTATTTTTAAGAACATTAAAAAATCTTTTTTTTTTCGGTTTCAGATTATGTTCATTTTTGATATAAATAATAATAAAAAAAATTGTCAATAACCGAATTGTTTAAGTAAACTATCATGATAGATTTACTCAAAACAATTAAATCTCGAGAAACATGACTTTATGCATAAAGTCATGTTTCTCGATTGTTGCTCTCTACGATACGAGCTTGGAATCAAAGAGTTATGATGTAAAACTAGAGGAGACACCACATATCACTATTTTGTCCCGTTCAATTGTAGCTATCTCTATAAACTTCATTTAGTCGCTTGCTAATTCTTATACGGCTAACACTTTCGGTAGTTTATTTGCGAAAACCATACAAAAACTTGGTAAACATAATTAAAAATGTCTTGGTGTGTGTTAGAAAGAATACAGTAAGAATAATTCAAGGAACACGGCAAAGTGTAAAGAAATAACTTTTCATCGGCAAGTGACCAGATTTCGTTATTTGAAAATTAAAAACGTATTACGAGTATAAAATTCACGCTGCCATATATTCAAAAATAGACTATGGGCCAATGTTTGAGATAGCTGGTCTATATATTCTATGTCAATGCATGGAATACGGGGAATCACTAATGACTGGATCGTTCGTTAGTTATCTGTGTTTGGATCACAAAGCCGTTCAAAAATAAAAAATAATTAATACAACAGCTGTATCAATCCAAATTCAGACGAGACTCGTCTTTTATTTGGTGCTTGATGGTAAATTATTATTTACACCTAATATAAATAACATCTACACCTACATGCCAAATTTCAGCTCGATCCGTCCAGTGGTTTAGGCTGTGCGTTGATAGATCACTATGTCAGTCAGTCAGTCAGTCAGTCAGTCACCTTTGAGTTATATATATTTAGATGAATAACAGGCGATAGAGCAGTAGAGTTCGCCGTAGCCATTTACTGTTTTTAGCGTAAAACTGGGCTTTACAAATACAGGTATACACACCAAGGGGCATCGATTTATATGAAGTTAAAATTAAGTACATTTTATTAAACAAGCTATTTTGACACATTTATATAAAAAAATATTTGCTAAACAAGTAATTATTTATAATACGAAAAAAACCGACTGCATGATACGATGCAACACGCTCGGATGAGCGAGGTTATATGTTGTTTTTAGCATTTCTCATTCCAAATTACATTTGAACATAAAAGTTTTATTTATGTTTTGTAATCCTTTTATAAAATCATTTATTTTCATACCCCACTCGATATGTCATGAATAAACAAAAAAAAATTTGGTGAATTTGGCGCCAAATCTCGGTGGGAGTTTGAACTCAATTGATTCATCTCAACAATACAATACCCTTTATTGCACAAAAGAAAAATACAGGACATAATTATCTTAAAAACTAGGAAATGCGCAAAAGGCGGACTTATCGCTAAGCAATTTCTTCCAGGCAACCTCGTTTAAATAGAAAATATGATGGGAAATATGGTAGTGCGGGGTGGTCAATACCAAACTAGGTGTATGTATGTTTATTATAATTATTGTATATACTTATATACAATAATTATAATATAAATACTTAAATACGAGTACATACAACTTACACAAAGAATACATAACAGGACAAAATGAATCATCTTAATGAGCACTTTAAAAGCTTGTAAATCAAATAACTACTTGTTTGAAGCATTGTCCAGATTGTGCATCATGGATACAAACAACACACAAATTCTTCAGATAGTTTCAAGTCTTTTATATTATCTTGGCAAGCTGCCTAACCTATCTTTTCCGTTGTCATAAGCCTCTTCGTGGATTCTATTTTCTTAGAAGAAATAATAAAACAAGGAAGAGCTTTCTCAAAGTAATCACTACTTATCTCGGCGCGTGTAATTTTGTGCAAACAATTTTCAGTGAGTATAAATAGCGGTAATAACAGATACGTTTTTATTTTCAGTAAGTGTAAATAACGGTAATAACAGATACGTTTTCATTTTCAGTAACTATAAATAGCGGTAATAATAGATACGTTTTTATTTTCAGTAAGTGTAAATAACGGTAATAACAGATACGTTTTCATTTTCAGTAAGTATAAAAAGCGGTAATAACAGATACGTTTTTATTTTCAGTAAGTGTAAATAACGGTAATAACAGATACGTTTTCATTTTCAGTAAGTATAAATAGCGGTAATAAATAGATACGTTTTCATTTACAGTAAGTATAAAAAGCGGCCAAGTGCGAGTCGGACTCGCCCATGAAGGGTTCCGTAGCAGCAAGTAACATAATATAAAAGTTCTAAAGGTAAATTGCGGTTTACGATTTATGACGTATTAAAAAATAACTATCTATGATACCGACACCGCTATAGTTTTAATTAAAAGAACATACTTTGAGGTATATACCACCTTTTTTTTCAGAATTATTTTAGTAGTTTAAAACCTATCCTAGGATTGGTTCTGGTCTACCCTTTGGATTGCGAAGGTCAGACGGCAGTAGCTCTGTGTAAAAACCAGTAACCTCGTCAAATCACCTAGGTTAGGCAAGTAGCGGACCCCGGGTAGTAATTATTTATTAATCTGTGCCCCGGGCTCTGAAGCGTTACCGCTGTAGGATGCAACCGGGAATACGTTCGGATGATGATGATGTATGTTTATTCGAGTCAACCCCGCAAGTAAAACATAACCCACTTCCTGGTTACCGATCGAAATGAAATTTTGTATGCAAATGGAAATCAGAAGAACAACTGACCCGAAGGTCATGTTTAGCGTGACAGTGTGCGTATGAGATACAGGAATCAAATGATGATGGGTTTGCTAGCAACCTATCACGCTCGCCTACCATCACGCTTAAAGTAGCTTTTGGGTCTTGCGGCCCTAGGCTCTGTCTACATACAGCAAGACCCAAAATGCTCTATTTGTCCCATTAGGGATAAATATGTAATAGTGTATGTATGTTACATTAGAAAAGGCGACTTCTAGTAAAAGTAGGTTATGAAAGGTTTTGGTTTTCACATTTCATCCTCATAATCAACAGTTTTTTAAGTCTCCACTTTTTTTTTTTTTGTTAGAAATTTGAGTGCGTTTGACCTCTATCTAGCCTGATGGGAAGCTAAGATGAGGTCTAAGGTGTATCACGCAGATTAAAAAAATGCCTGTTCACTCTTGCCTTGAAAATCCCTAAATTATATGTATGGGGAAACATCGACGCAGGGAGGGAATTCCACACCTTAGCGGTTCGCACAATGAAGGAGGAGGCGAATCGAGAGGTACGATGAGGAGGAATATCGACCACAAATGGGTGGAATCCCTGTCCACGTCGTGTTGTCCGATGGTGGAATGGTGCAGGGGGAATTAAATTATGTAATTCCTGCGCACACTCCCCGAAGTGCAACCTGTAGAAGACACACAGACTTGCTACCAGTCGGCGATGTTCGAGGCTGTGGAGCCGTCCTGCCGTAAGCAACTCATCACCGACGAGTCTTCTGGCACGTCTGTCGATAGCTTCCAGGGCTTCGAGCTGATAGCGGGCAGATCCATCCCATAGGTGGGAGCAATACTCCATACATGAGCGGACTTGAGCTGTGTAAAGGCTCAACAGTTGGTCAGGGGTAAAATACCGTTGGACCTTGGAGAGGATGCCCAGTTTTTTAGAAGCCGTCTTAGCCCTGGACTCAATATAGCTACCGAAGTTAAGATTTGATGAGAGATCGATACCGATAAGTTCGAGATGACGGGTGATAGGAACAGGCACACCCCGGAAAGTGGGAGCCAAGTTGAAAGGGCTCTTTTTAGCAGAGAAGAGACACGCCTGTGTCTTAGAGGCATTGAATCTCACAAGGTTGGCATCACCCCAATCGGAGACAGCTTGCAGAGTAAGATTGGTATGGAGCACCATTGCCTCTCTTAGTTCGTCTATTTCCGGTTTTTTTGCCCTTGCACTAGAAAAATATCTTTCCGTAACGGTGCTATCGTCTGCATACCCAAAAATACCGGCTTTAGCAGATCGTTAATGTGAAGCAGAAATAGCGTTGCGGAAAGAACAGATCCCTGAGGTACTCCAGCATTAATTGCCAATAGGTCAGACGAGCAGCCGTCAAGAGTTACTCGAATAAACCGTTCCCTCAGGAAATCGGAAATCCAAGCACAAAGGCTGGGAGGGATGCCGTAAGCGGAAAGCTTCGCTATAAGAGCGTCATGCCATACCCTGTCAAATGCCTTTGAAATGTCAAGTGAGACAGCAAGTTGTAACGAAACTAAAAAAATACTTAAATTAAACTAAAATATATACAAAAAAATGATTATTTAAAAAAGAAAATACATAAAATTATTTACCTAATTAAAGCTACTTACCTTAATCCTTATAAAATTAAACATACCTCAATGCGCGCCATATTCTAATACGTGCGACATCGCATAGGTACCAATGGAGAAACCGGTTCTAGCAAGCGGAGAGCGGGGGATCGACGATACGACTAGAGAGTGCTTGCGCCTTGAGAACGTCAAGTACACTACTATCAATTTCCTACTTACATAAAAAAATAATCTATTATAAATATTATATCTACAAATATTTATTACCTGCCTATGGTAGGTATATATAAATACTCAGTTGTTTAAACAAAAGTGTTATATGTGTTATCCCCATAATTTGGGTAAGTGTTGCATAGCATTATAATTATAACCTATTAGGTTTTATTATGCCAGCTGGAGAAGATACTATGCATAGGTAATGTCAAATTTATTCATATCTGAAATTTCAAATAAATATTATGTTTAATTCTAAGTGAATCATAATTATTAAGTTATGCTTATTTCTTTTGACTGCGTGTACGACCACGACCTTGCATGACCTTCACCAGTTGACAATCAAATTTCTATATCTTTAGTTTCTAAGTTCTTTCATACTTCATTAAGCTTATCGTAATTACCAACATTATTTCACTAATCGATTTATAAAATACGATTCCACGTAGTGCATATAATTCGTGCCATTAGTTGATACCTTGCATACCTATCACTTCAAATAAATCAGACCTTTTATTATCATTGTAATTTAAAAGCTTGTATGCCTCATCCATCATCGATCACTATTCTATGCTAGTAAATTACGCCACTTCCTTCTTCAGTCTTTCGCCGCGCTGCGCTTGGTGACACGAAATGTTGCAGTCACTCAACGAAAGTCGACATTTCTAAAATGTCTGGAATTATGCATTTCAGGGACCACCGTACCGGTACTGGTTGACGTTTTCCACAACGAAGGAGTCATTAACTGGACCAGCTCGGACCAACCCCCACTACCCAACAAGGATTCTGGAAGGACTCAGGACAGTGGTGTTTTTTTATGAACTTTATTACGCGATCGGTTTCGTGTGAGTGAACGAACCCACACCCATTTTGTAAATTAGCTACACTTATAAAGTAATATATATTGTAATAACTGATACATTTTGTAGTTTCAATTAAAAATGTTACAAAGTGCCTCACTGTATTTTTCAAGGGCTTCACCCCAAAGATGTGTAGCGTACACAAGAAGATCCCCAGTAGATCGGTTCTGGCGAAATCCGTATTGCCGGTCACTGAGAAGATCATTGTCCTCAAGGTACGCAAGTAAGCGCTTGTTAATAACACGCTCCATTACCTTACACAGAGTGGAGGTGATTGCAATTGGGCGATAGTTTGAAGGGTCGGCACGTCTACCCTTTTTAGGTACGGGTTGAACATTGGCGAGCTTCCACATTTTTGGGACGATTCCGGACCGAAGAGATAGACGAAACAGGCGCGTCAGAACAGGAGACAACTCGGGTGCGCAATTCCTTAAGACAATAGCAGGAATACCGTCGGGACCACTGGCCTTATTCACACTAAGTTGCTAGAGTCTTGAGAACCTCATTTTGATGAATGCGGACTTCAGGCATTTTACATCCACAAGGAGGTAACTGGGGCGGTGTTTGATTGCTAGCGTCTAGACGTGAGATTTCGGCAAACAGTGAAGCTAGTAAATTAGCTTTTTCTAAAGCCGTGTGTGCCAGTGTACCGTCAGGTTTCTGTAAATGAGGAAGTGAGGAGCGGCAAAAGTTAGCTTCAACGCACTTAGCCAGAGACCAAAATGCTTTACTACCGGATGGGTACGAAGCGAGTTTGGCACCAACTCTGCCTATGTGGTCGAAGCGAGCCTTTTTAAGCGTTTTTTTGCAGGTCTTGGCCGCAATGTTAAAGGCTTTCTTCTTTTTACGCGTATCCGAAGCTCTGCGCTTACGAGCGTCAGCCCAAGCCTGGTATGCTGACTGTTCAATAGCCTCAGCTTTTAAACAGTCAGCATTGAACCAGGGTTCAGCTTTGATGCCAGAGGGTCGATCAGAAAATGGAATATAATACTCCATCGCCTGACCGAGAACCTCAGCAACGGCACTTGCACAGCTCGACGGATCGCCAGAAGAAAAGCAGGCTTGCAGGCTTTTGCCAAGGGTAAGAAGCAAGGAAATGTCGCATCTCATCCCAATCTGCTGACTTGTACCGCCAAACCCGTCTATTGCCTCTAGGGCTGGAGTCAGGTGGAGGACATATGAGGACGGACTTTACCAGACAGTGGTCACTGCATCAGCATGACCCTCTTTGTATTACTAGAGCCATATATTGGCCAGAGCAGTCAGATGATTTGGCCTACACTCTTCACGCTGGCCAGACGGGTTGTAGAGATCTCACTGATGTTTATAAGCTTTGTTTAGCTTGTGTTTCCTAAGTCACCTTCTACGACATCCACAGGAAGACATGGAGTGGTCCTATTCTACTCTACCGGGAACCACACTATAAAAAATTTCACATTTCATAATTAATATTTATTAATTTTTAAACTCCATAGTCGTTGAGATATAATGAAAAACGTAAGCAAAATTTTTACTTGTTGAACCGCTATTACTCAGAAATAAGTCAAGAAACTTGTGTGCCAATTTTCGTCAAAATCGGCTGAAAAATGCGACGGGCATTTGGACATTGGGCAGGCGAGCACAGACAGACTGACTAAGCATTTTTGGCCAATCTCGAAACTGAGACGCTTCGCTCGCGCGGTCATAAATTTAATTTTTTTTTTTTAATGAAATGAAATGAAAATTAACGTAAGGGTCGTGGGTTCGAGTCCCACTCGTGGCGGATTTTATCATCACATATTTTCAATTTGGATAAATTTAATAATATTAATTAGATATCCATGGTCGTCAAGGATATGCCAATATTAGAAACATAATTTGTTTGCTAAAGATAAGAAGATAAAGATATATATATATATATCTTTATCTTCTTATTATTATATTATTATATTAGATAGATGTAAGATAAAGATAGTAAGATGAGATTTGAGAGAGAGATGAGATACGTACGTACATTCCTCCCTATGGAAGAAGAAATTGATAACAATGAAAATGGCTGTTTTCATCGCAAATAAGCATCCAAATGTTATGATCGAGACCTACTGTAATCTATTACACAAGCTTTGCCACACGCGCTACGAACAATAATTATTAACGAGATTATATTTCGATGCGTAAAATGATGTGAATTGTTTCTTAATAATGGGCTACCCATTATTAAGAAACAATTCACATCATTTTAAGAGTTCCATGGTCCTGACGAAGAACGCTTATGGTTTCGCTATGTCCGTATGTTCGTCAGTCCATCCGCGGCTGAGCTCAAGTAGTGTTAGTACTAGAAGGCAGTTTTGCAAAGTGATAAAATAAAATGTAGAAAAAACAAAGGGTTTCTCCTATACATACGAGTACTTAAAGTGGGGGTGATATTATACGTACTGTTGAAACTTGGTAAGTAGATGTATTCAGTGAACCGCATTAAGATTTTCACACAATAATAGAAAAAAAAACAATACATTTTGGGGGTTCCCCATACTTAGAACTAAACCCAAAATTTTTTTCTTTATCAAATTCATACGTGTAATATAATTTTTTTCTAAACTAAATAGTTTGCGCGAGAAATTCAAAGTGGTAAAATGTGTCGTCGTCGCAGTCGACGACATAAGAGAATGATAAAAGTAAAAAAAATATATGATGTACATTACTATGCAAACTACCACCGAAAATTGGTTTGAATAAGATCTAGTAAGTAGTTTTTTTTAAGACGTCATAAATCGTAAACCGCAATAGAACTATTATATTACGTTACTTGCTGCTACGGAACCCTTGATGGGCGATTCCGACTCGCACTTGGCCGCCCATTTCTATCGAGCCAAAAATGCTCAATCGTGTTTTGGATATTGTGGGTGTCTGTAATTTTTTTGAGGAATAAACTGTAGTAGTTTAATTACAGTGATTTTTAAAAACACTCACAGTTTTCTTGGCTCTTACATGGCGGGGCCTTAAAGACTAGGTAATAGTCACCTAAATAATAAAACATAGCTTTATCTGGAACAAATAAGACCTTAAATTTTTTAAAGTTGTAACTTCTTAAAAAAGGGCAGTAGTTATATGCAATACTAGTTTCTGCCCGCAGCTTCGCCCGCATAGATTACACAAATTTGATTGTTTTTTTTAAACTGGGGTTGAAATTAATAATATCCAATTAATGGATTATTATTTTTTACTAACCACTAATTTAAAAATGTCATGTGTCTCGCTTCAAAAATGACGAAAATTCATACAAACTTTCAACCCCTATTTTACCCCTATAGGGATGTAATTTTCTAAATCTAATATATGCAATATTATTTTCTACTAACTACTAAAATACATTAAAAATGTCATGTGTCTCACTTTAAATATAACGAAGTTTCATACAAACGGCCAACCCCTATTTCACCCCCTTAGGGATGGAATTTCCAAAAATCCTTTCTTAGCGGATGTCTCCTAGTCACAATATACCTTGCTGCCAAATTTCATCTTCATTGGCTAAGTAGTTTTCGAGATTTCGTGATGAGTAAGTGATTATCGCTTTTATATATACCTTATAAGTATAGATTATCAAAAAAAAAATTCCCTTGATGATTTTCTGACTTCGACACGTACTTGGCTACTTATTGTTTTTTTTTCCACGGCCTATGTATTCTATGGTAACTAAATTATTCAGACAAAAATTCCCTCTTCCCCAAATGCACGATAGCGGTGAAAAACCACTAAACGATCTACTACTTTAGAAGTAGATCCTTAACCAAGGGACGGCGGATATACGACAAAGAAATTTAATCTGCCCTCAGTTGCTAATATCCGTAATATCCGTAGAAAGGTTTAAAGAAAACGCTATTTGCGGATTTAAACCCAATTCGGGACTTCGCGGTGTTTTGTGGAGCCGACTTTTATTCCAACATTTTATACGCAAATGTTCTCTTTGTAGGTTGGATTGGGATTATTTGGGAGTTTGTTTTTAACCACCGGCGTTGAATGTTTTAGACATATGTTTGTGCATATGTCGGCTATGTCGCAGTTGGATTGTATAATCCGCTTATCAAGTTATTTGGAATTACAGCTCGGTTTTGTTAAACAGCTGAATGTATCTGTAATGCCAAACAGCTAGAGGTTTTGAAAATTATCGAATTATACTATGCAATACGTGTGTACATAAATATTTCTCGAGCTCCTCCTTGTTTCGGAAGGTACGTATCGATATATCTATATCCTATTAGAATATTTATTAACAATTTGATTACTTATTTGAATTCTATTAATTACATAATTTAAGTTTTAATATTGCATTCTTATTAGTTGGTTTGTAAGTCTCTAGCATGCAAATATTTTGGTGTATACTGTAAATCTGTATGTAAATTATTAAATAAATATAAATATAATACTCGTAAATGTGAAACGGTGTATGTATCGTCCTTCGCGGAAAATCGAATCAACCGATCGATATGATTTTTTTTTGTGCAGATAATTTATATTGTATCCCGCGATCAATGAAGTTTCAAAACTCATGAATGACGACCTCCGTGGTCTAATAGTTAACACGCCAGTTCGTCAAACCGAAGGTGCCGGGTTCGATCCCCGATCAGAGGGAAAATGATCTTTTTCAGATTGGCCTGGGTCTTGGATGTTTATATCTATATATGTATTTGTTAAAAAATATAGAATCGTTGAGTTAGTATCCCATAACACAAGTCTCGAACTTAGTTTGGCTTTGGGGGTAGCTCAATCTGTGTGATTTGTCCGTATATATGTATTTATTAATGAACTGATAATAACTTTGTTTTCCTTTGATTCCTGCTTACTAAAAATCTATTGGAGTTGCTCCTGCTCATCTTTGCGTGTTCCCGGAGTTGAATCCTTAGTGCTGCTTCGGAGCCTGCAGGCGCTTTCAAGCTTTTTCTTCTCTAAAGATGTATCTCGGTCTATCAAGGATTCCTAATTAAGACCGTGTAAAATAAAGAAAACAAAACAATCAAACGATTTGCCGATCGGAAAAGTGTTACACGAGACGTAGATATGTGCTGAAAACTTTAGTCCAGTCTACGACATCCGGAAAGGAAGACAGACGAACTAAATGAAAAATTTATTAGAACTAAGTAATATGCAACGATAACATTAGCTAATGTGCATTATTATTTTATGACAATAAAAAATATACAAATGAGCTATTTGCCTAATGCGACATGCAATCAGAAGTAATCTCCTGAATTGATTTGATTTTAGCTTACTATGCTAGTTTATCCAATAATTAATGACAATTAATTTGGGTAATATCGAAGGTAATTAATTATTTAGTCGGTCAAAAATTAAATACCTCTGATAATACTTAGTACGCATGTGGCATGGTTTAAAATGGCGATGTTCAGTTTATACCCATGGTAAATACACCCTTCTCACTTCTCTACCTTTAATTTATTAGATAAACAAAAACTTTGCCCTCTGTAATTTGACAGGTGTCAAAAAAGCCCAAAGATAACGTTAAAAGGGGTAAAAAGCGGCAAAGCCTCCCAAAAAGGATGTGATTTATGAAAATTAACTCGTTACTCGCCAGCCAGGTAAAAGTACAAATTGCCTTCGATTAATCAGAACCTTTTTCAACCCCATTTGAATTTAAAAATGGCGGCGACAGATATTATTTTACCTCTACATTTTGTTACGAAAATAGCATGTTATACTGATTATAATGGTTTATTCCAGAAAGCGCCGGAAAAAAACTAGAATGCCAAAAGTACTACGCAATTGCAAAGGATTATTTAAAAATTCAATTAACTCGTTTCACAGGGAATTTTAGCTTTCGGGCTAATTAAAAGCATTCCCATAGGTATGGGGACACAAAAAGCTAAGGATTGTTTTTCTTTGGAGGTTTATCGCCGCAGTAGCCCGAACAATGGCTAAGTAGATGTTTGTATAAAAACGAGAGGATAGCGGCGTTTTTCCCACGCGTACCCTTGCTCAGGGCTGTGAGATCGCAAAATTGATGAAAGCTTCTTATCGGTTTGGAAAGCTGTTTGAAATATCTAAGCAGTAGGTACATACCTTGTAATGAGTGATCGACAGTTATAAAAAAAAATTACAATAGCATATTTTGCTAGTCGAGCGCGTACACCAAGGGTTCTGTACAAGATTTATAATGCTATTTGTATCAACACGTATGGGGTTTCCACTGGATACACTTTTACTGAAAAACGATTTCACTTAGAACTTTAACAATTAAACCTCAAAAGTAACACATTACCCTATTTACACAAACTAAATTGCACTGGTTAACACGAATCGAACCCAAACCAAATCGAACCCAAAGGTTTTGGGTTTGATCCCCAGCCAGGGCAAGTTGGAAAATGCCTTTTTAAATTGTCCTGAGTCTTGGGTGTTTATCTATAGATGTATTTATTTTTTATTTTATTTTTATTTATAGATTTGTCCTTATCTATTTATTATTATTTATTTGATTATTATATAAAAAAAATTAGTAACGGGAGTAGTAAATTTAGTAAGGGGAGATCGGAACTACATCTATCCGGCCGATACGAGTAAAGTGCTGTGTAGTCGAGAACTCTCCATCAAATTGCGAACAAGGTTGCTTCAGCGCTATGTTTGGCCTTTTGTGTTGTATGGTTGCGAAGCGTGGACCTGAAAAAATAAACCGGCAAGTGCGAGTCGGACTCGTACATGAAGGGTTCCGTACCTCCGTACAATGTTTTAAAACGCAAAAAAAAACGTTTTTGTATGACGACCCCCTTTAATTTTTAACTTCTTTTAGTATTTGTTGTTATAGTAGTCATAGTAATACATAATCGGTGAAAATTTCAAGTTAGTTAATGCCATTATAAAGATCGAGTTAAAAACGCTGAAAAATACACGTTTCTTGTATGAAAACCCCCTTTAATTTTTAACTTTTTTTATTTTCAGTATTTTTTGTTATAGCGGTCACAGTAATACATAATCGGTGAAAATTTCAAGTATCTAGCTATTACGGTTCAAGAGATCAAGAGAAAGAGAGATCAAGAGAGAGAGAGCCCTGTGACAGACGGACAGACGGACAGACAGCGGAGTCTCAGTAATAGGGTCCCGTTTGCACCCTTCGGGTACGAAACCCTAAATAAGACCTCCAAAAGAACTTAGAAGCGTTTGAGATGTGGTCTTATCGTAAAATGCGACGCATAAGCTGGACGGATCACATTACTAATGTTGAGATTCTGGCACAGGCCGGACACTCCTAAGGTACGCGCAATATGCGTCACCCAGGCGTCCCCGTTCCCCGTCCCCGCGCCTCTCCCCCGTTTTCGCCTCGATTTCTCACGTTGGCCGTCAAGAACCGGGGGAGGGGTGCGGGTGCGGGGAACGGGGACGTATATTGCGCGTACCTTAGAAGAGTCCCTTCTGTTTACTCTTACTGTATTCTGTGGTTCTGGAGCGGATGAGAAAAAAAGTAGAGCTCGTTCAAACCACTAAATACAGGTTTGAACCATTGAAATAAGAAAAAATACATATCTTGGTCACGTGTAAACCCACAAAATCATCTACTCCAGACAATATGATGGGTAAAATTTCCGGAAAGCGCAAGAAAGGTCGCAGAATGTCTTTCTTGGCTGAAGAACATCAGACAATGGACTGGTATCAAAACAGTAAAACAACTGTTTAGGCTTGCTATGGATAAATCAAGATTAATAGAGCTGACTGCCAATCATCATCGTCATCCGAGTGTATTCCCGGTTGCATCGTCAGCGGTTACGCTTCAGAGCCCGGGGTCCGCTACCTTACCTAGGTTACTGGTTTTTACACAGAGCGACTGCCGTCTGACCTCCGCAAACCAAAGGGTAGACCAGAACCAATCCTAGGATAGGTACAAACGCTAGATGGCGTTCGGGACCAACAGCTTTACGGGCCTTCTGAAGCACGGAATCATCTTTCTTTTTCGGATAATCAGGTGAACTTTTTCACAAAGTATGCTTCCCAGTGGGATTTGAACCCATGACCTCCGGATACCAAGGCAAACGCCTTGACCACTGGACCGCGGATGCAGTCTTGAGCTAGAGCTGACTGCCAATCTTCAGGAATAAAGCAGCACCTAAAGAAGAAAAAAGAAGAAGCTTTTTAGTTACTACTTACAACTAAATCATGTTGTAAGCCATAAAATTCATAACATTAAAAAAAAAGTTTTTGTTTCAGTAAAAATATGTACATCCCTATTCTGGTACGAGTATTAAATCACAACGTCTAATGAATGCGTGTTTTTGCCGAACGTAAATTAAGGAATTACGCTGCCGCTGACGTCTTTTTCTAAGTGATACAAAAGACTTATGTACTTATATAATCTGACGATATGCTTATATATGATATATCTAAATGCAGGCCAATTTTAGGGTACGTTGGTAATTTTGCATAATGTCGAAGAACGATGATGTAATCCATAAAAACCTAAAAAATGCTTTTAATCTTGAAAACCGATTTTGAGAGTTGTTTTTTTTAACCGATTATCAGTCCAGAAACCCAGGAAAAGAGTAATTTTTAAGGTAGTTATCTGGGGTAAGTTTTATGACAGGTCACAGACTCCTAAATGATACCGAAAACCGTGCAAAGTGGAGGGTTATTGTCACCTTGTCCCTAATTCTAAATTCTATATAACGTCTAACAAAATATACTGAAACTATTTGATGGGTGAATTCAGTCCATAATAATGAACAACTTTCCCCATGTTAAAAAATGCCGAAAAATATTTTTCATATTTCGACATATGTTCTATATGGAAATATGAAAAATATTTTTCGGCTTTCCCTACAAACTCGCATCAGCTGATCGGTCAAATTATATGGGAGGTTAAAAATTATTTTTCATATTTCGACATATGTTCCTTGGGGAAAGTTGTTCAGTATCATGGACTGAATCCACCCTTAAAAAAGTTTCAGTATATTTCGTTAGATCCTGTATATCCTTGGGTTCCATTAAAAACAAAATTTTGAATACCTTTCAGGATTCGTGAGTTTCTTTGAGCTACCTGATTTCATTTTCATGTTTTTAGTTTATGTTATAGGTATGTAGGTTTATGTATACTTATATGTAAGTCTATTTTTATTAATATATGTGTAGGTTTATATTAGGTCCTTACATATGAAATTGCCGATTTTCAATACTGGCAACTTTAAAATCAAATATCTTGCGTTTCATTAGGAATTCCAAATTCAAATTTATTTCGAAATAAAGCCAGAAAAATATTGTTTTAAAATTCGTATTTCATTTGTTTTAACATCATTTGTTTGAGTTTCAACATTGCTATAACAACAACTATGGACAAATTGAAAATTCGCGGTATTTACGAATACGAGTTCCACCGTGGCACCAGTGCTGCAGAAACGACTCGAAGAATTAACGACGTGTATGGACCAGGCACCGCTAACGAACGAACGGTGCGTTTTTGGTTTCAACGTTTCCGTTCTGGAAATTTCGATTTACACAATGAGCCTCGTGGACGACCTGATACTTAAGTGAATAACGAAGAATTGAAGGCGATAGTGGAAGCGGATCCATCTCAAACCACTTCTGAATTAGCAGCAGCCTTCGGCGTAAGTGACAAAACGATACTTATCCACTTGCGCCAAATCGGAAAAATTAAAAAACTCGAAAAGTGGGTACCGCACGAATTGACTGAAGCAAACCAACAAACACGCGTTGCTTGCTGCGTTTCTTTGCTTAATCGCCACAATAATGAGGGGATTTTGAACCGTATCGTGACTTGTGATGAGAAATGGATCCTGTACGACAATCGGAAGCGATCATCACAATGGCTTGACCCTGGAGAACCGGCAAAACCTTGCCCTAAGCGAAAACTGACCAAAAAGAAGATTCTGGTTAGTGTTTGGTGGACCAGTGCTGGTGTTATCCACTACAGCTTCTTGAGATCAGGCCAGACGATTACTGCAGACTTGTATTGCCAACAATTGCAAACAATGATGGAAAAGCTCGCCATTAAACAACCGAGACTGATGAATTGCTCTAGCCCACTGCTCCTTCAGGATAACGCTAGACCACACACTGCACATCAAACGATCGCCAAGTTAGAGGAGCTGCGACTGGAACCTCTGCGTCACACACCATACTCTCCAGATCTTGCCCCAACCGATTACCACTTTTTTCAAAATTTGGATAACTTTTTACAAGGAAAAAATTTCAAATCTGATGAGGCAGTCAAAACCGCCTTCAAACAGTTCATAGACTCTCGCTCCCAGGATTTTTTTTCCAAAGGTATTAATGATCTGCCTATAAAATGGCGGAAGTGTATCGATAACAACGGCGCATACTTCGATTGATTAAATAATAATTTCACCAAAAAAAAACTTGTTTTTCTTTTTTGATACTGAACGGCAATTTCATATGTAAGGACCTAATATTTCTATTTTGTTCATCTTTTATACTCTTTTATTGTACTAGCCACTTCTACCCCAAACTCATATTAGTTAAACATTCCTCTCAATTACTGGCCGGTTGACTGGAAGAGATCCCTATATGGGATAAGTCCGCCGTTGTATGTTTACTTTTTACTTTACAATAAAGCTTTATAAACAAACAAACAAACGAACGAACGAACGAACGAACGAACGAACGAACGAACGAACGAACGAACGAACGAACGAACGAACGAACGAACGAACGAACGAACGAACGAATGAACGAACGGAACGAACGGACGAACGAACGAACGAACGAACAAACGAACGAACGAACAAACAAACAAACAAACAAACAAACAAACAAACAAACAAACAAACAAACAAACAAACAAACAAACAAACAAACAAACAAACAAACAAACAAACAAACAAACAAACAAACAACAACTTTGTGAAAAATAATTCTCTATAAAATATTTGTACTAATTTTTTACAAACTTTTATTTTGTTTCTCCTGTCTCGTTGTCTGTGTCCGTTTGGTGTCCGTAATCAAATCTTGCAAGCTAAATTAGACACACTTCCCGTTATTCGATGGAGCTGAAACTGTACATACTTATTTATGTTAGGTGACAATGAAATATTATAGTCATAATGATCTGATCTCATGACGAAGCTGGCAGGTGGCCTCGGTACCTCTGTGATGTGATAAAACAACACATAACCCTACCGAGTTTGGGCTCAATTGATTCGTCTCGAAACGCACTTAAGATTTTTAGTTCTTTGTTTTAGATAAAAGCTTGCTTTGACATGTTAAAACATAAAACATGTTTTTTAATTAAAATTACTTGTTGTAAAGTCGCCAACCGATTAATTCCTTATTTTTTTAAAGTACAGTTAGCAACATAGTAATTATATAATATAGTATGATGGGTAATTCGCCTTCTCGGCTGAAGGTCTTTATTGTGTCTCCATCGTCTGTCTGAATAGTTTCAGAAACTATATCTAGACAGTCAGGTGTTTCATAACTTAGATACTTACTTGAACGGATTATAATAATTAGTACCACAATAGTAGTTCTGTCATACGGTGCTTAGACAATGCCCTCATTTAGCTAAGTGAGGGGGCGATTACAGGAACACGCAGCTTATTCGTTATGTTCGTGTATCCTAAGGTCGAATTATGTATACTTATCTCAACAACACCTTGAACAATGCTATACCTAGATAAGACTAAAATGTCCTGTCTTTTTAACAGTTCCTATAACTTGTAGGACTTCTCGAGGCATCTTTTTTCACCTCTTTCTATTTTTTTACAAAAATTCTCAATACAATTTTCATTTTGCTTTATTGAGAAAACGTTGTAGAAATTAAACATAAAAATATTTTAAAAACTATACTATCTACGGACATAAATAATAAAAAACTAAAATTCCATCGATTTGTTTTTTCTATTTTACTGTTGTAGTGTTACGACACACGTCACTCATAGCTACGTATCATCATCATTTCAGCCGCATAACGTCCACTGCTGGACATAGGCCTCTCCCAGGGATTTCCAAAATGACCATTCTAGACCCCTCTTAGTGTGCATTTCAAATTTGATTGAAATCCGTCATTAAATAACGGTACAGCAAAATTCCCCCCTTTTCCTCCCCCCCCCCCCCATTTTTCCGCATTTTCCGCTTTTTCCCCCTATATTTCTCCCCCAATCAAAAATCGCGACTGACTAAAAAATTTCAATAAATCAAGGAACTTGTGTGCAAAAATGCGATCTGTAGGCAAGAACAGACAAACGGACAAAAGCATTTTGGCCAATCGTAACTGAGACGCTTCGCTCGCTCGGTCAATAAGGCCGAATTTTGCGCCTAATGTATGACGTGATGGTCTAAGGCAGCACTTATACTTAGTTGGTCAACAGATGCCGTTCAGCATTTTGACAACCATGCAAAAAATTGCTAATTAAAAAAAATTGCATGTACTGAGAATATTTTGACCGAGGAGTGGGGCTAGCAGTTTTAGATAGACAATCTATACTCGTGGTTCTGTCACAACGGTAGACCTCGCGAGATCTTATTTATAACCATGCACTCATCCCTTTCGCCTGGCTTGGCAAAGCCATTTCAGTGAAATTCGTCCATATATAACGTCTAATAAAATATACTGAAACTATTTTAAGGGTGAATTAAGTCCATGATACTGAACAACTTTCCCCAAGGAACATATATCGAAATATAAAAAATATTTTTTTGCTTTTCATACAAACAATATTTTTAATGTTTCGATATATGTTCCTTGGGGGAAAGTTGTTCAGTATCATGGACTGAATTCACCCTTTAAATAGTTTCAGTATATTTTGTTAGACCCTGTATAAACCTGTACAGTAAACTTCCCCCCTTTTCCCCTCTCCACTCCCCGATTTTGAAAATTTTTGCAACATTTTGTGTAGAATTAAGGCACACTAAGGACTAGTGTGCCTCTCAAATTTGATTGAAATCCGTCAATAAATAACACTATAGCAAAGATTCCTCTTATCCCCCCCTATTTCACCCCTAATCAAAAATGACGATCGACAAAAAAATTAAAACAATCAAATAACTGATCAAATAACCGGTTTTGATCAACATTGGCACACAAGTGCCAATGTTGGTCAAAATCGGTTGTGAAATGTCACCTGTTGGGCGAGGAACAGACAGATGGACAAAAGCATTTTTGTCCTATCTCGAAAGTTCGAAACTGCGAGACGCTTCGCTCGCTCGGTCAACTAAATTAAGTCCTCGTTTTATAAAAAAGTAAATAATAGTACATTACGATATAAGTGCGTTATGGTGGTTATAACACACGAAGCGGAATTTCAGCCCGAGCAAATGCGAGGGCGTAAGGAGCTGAGTGTGTTTAACCAATATACGCACGTAGATCGTACGACGTTTTTCAACATACTTGCGAGGGAAATACCTATTAAACAAATATTTTTGATTTTAAATAAACTCAACCATAAAACTTTAATGCACTGTTGCTTTCCCGCTGTTTTACTTTTTAAAATCAGCAGGGCGCGTGGCCTACTGGACGGCGCCGCAGAGCATGCAAAATTTGAAAAAAAAAAACAATTTGCAGCGTATGTAAGATACAAAGATAAATATTAAAACAACGATGACGATCGATGTCTGATTTATTATTTTTCTTTGTCTAACCTTCACCTTATGTTATCTAACTATCTCGCTCACACACAACTGTCAAACTTTCTTACTCTCTCATTCATACTGGATATACCATTAATTCTGTCCCTTTCTTTCGCAATAGCAAATCGTGAGTTATAGAAATATAACTTCACTATTTGCGTTTCTAACACACGCGTGTTTTATAGGCTGCTTTATATATGTATCTAAAACCGGTGAAATTAGATCGATCTTATGAGCAAGGGTGTTGAAAAATAAATAATCAATAAATGAATATACATCTACAATACATTTTAAAATGTCACAAGCCCCGTAATTAAACGAGAGGGTGACGAGTTGCGGCCGAGGAGTTCTCGAAAGAGTACGTCAAGAACATTCTTCTAAGCTGTTTATTGTGGAAGTTTGCAAGAAAACTCATGGTTTAGTCGGACGCCATTACACAAATCGTTGCTCAACGAAAACCATTTTGCATTAATAAGTTTATAGCAAATACACAGTAGGTATTAAAATACTATAATTGGAATTATTAACTCAAAACGATTTTATATTGACAAACTTTTTGAACACGATAGCGAAAATTAAAAATGGAATCACATTACAATACTTTTTCTTTAACAAAATAATGTTATAAAGTAATTTCCGTTCTTTATACAAGTTGAGGCCAATAAGGTTCGGCGAAGTGAGATTAGAAACAAAAAATTTCAAGGAATCGAAAGGGGTGCCCTCCGATTCCTTGAAAATCTTTGAAAATTTATTACGCATAAGCCAAATTACACATTGTATCCCTACCTGCAGAATAATGATCTTATACGTATAAGTACGTACCTACTTATACGTATGAGATCATTATTCTGCAGGTTATTGTGCAGTAAAGAAAGATAACCATGTGGTTATCTTCTTTTACTGAATTTTCATATACGTAATATAATCCCTTTAGAGTGGATGATATTCTGGTTTTAGTTTTACTTTATTTATTCACTTGAATTGCTTAATCCGATAACACGATAAGTAAGTAGGTATGTCTCTCAAATGCAATGAGGTTTGTCCTATGATTATATATAAATAATAATAATCTCATTTTGAATTGTCTTAGACGAAGTTTTATCCCGGGTTATTTGTATCGTAAAATTGCAGGGGAAATGCATCGACAATTCGACATACATAGATCTCGCTGGGTAAATGATTCAATGAAATAATACCTACGTCTTTGACTTCTAGTGCTTAAATACTTTCAAACATAATCTTAATGGATTCCTGTTTCCACGTCCTAAGTAGGTATGCTCTGTGCAAACGAGTAATAAGATAAGATTAAATTTTCCAAGAAAATGATAATCTCTAAGTGACTCTGGTCCGGGGCATTTCAGATTGTTTTTATAACCGATTACTCGTAAAATGTAAGTTCCTACATTTTATTTCTTTCGTTTATTTTGAAAATAATATTTTAATTGTATGCATAAACTTAAGGTGTGTTAAAAGTTCGTCGAATTGCGAGAAAAGATGCAACGGCTGTATCTTTGTTTATTTGTGCTTTTTGCTAGATTTGGCGAGAGCACTACCGTGCCTCAACAGATATTATATTTTTAAAATTTTGTAAGTACATAGATAATATAACAGTCACGTAACCTCTTATAGAGTAGCTATATTGAATTACTTATTATAATTCGATGAGTACCTAGCTAAGACTAAGTTCCTATCTTACATAAGAGGCTTGATACGCGACGCATGCCAAAAGTAATTAGATAGTCATTACTCAATAATTTGATACTGTCAAGTTATACACCAGCGTAAACCACTAGGTATTTAGTGATAAATTTAAACATGGAACATATTTGATTTGAATTCAAATATTATTTCTTATTAATGCTTATTTTTGTGAGAATCTGGCGGTGCTTGCAACAATGGAACTCAGTCGACGTGATTTTCGCGCTATGATTTATCCTTCCGGGACTGGGCTGTTTACTTGACTAAACGTCCAAATTATGATTACAGAAAAGGTTTAAAACCCCAAAAATGTAGGTATACGATAAACTTACCGGTAACGGAACTTGGCTGTATAACAACGACTCCGTAACAAAACGACAATCGACTGTATGGTGCTTTGATGATGAACCAACACCAACAAAATGTCGTTGTGCGCGCAGCACGCAAAAACTATGGTTGCCTCGTTTTTTGCAGGACCGGTCATATCGCTACTGTGGTACTAGAGAATCATAAAATAGTTAATTCTGAGAGGTATGTGTCAGTTTGTGCACCAGCAGTATTATCAGCTTGGTGTGACTAACGACCGAAGTCAGGAATCCGGCACCTTCTTTGGCACCACGACAACGCCTCGCCGCACACGTCAAGTCAGAACACTTGATTTTTTTTATTAAAAACATGTGTATCTTTCCTTACTCACCACACTGCCCTGACTTAACACCTTATGATTTTACTTATTTCCCAAAATTAAAGAAAAATTGAAACGCAAGTTTTTAGATTTTAGAGCAATCTGGAAAAAGTGGTCAGAGTTGTTTTCTAACTGGTTTAAACTCATGGAAAAGTGTATATGCCGCAGTTTGATCCTATAATCCGCTAATTGACAAAACTCTAACTCTAGCTGTTTGGCATTACATCTCGGTTTCGTAAAACACCTAATAACGTTTAGCATTTTGGTTAAATAACTGAACCCTCATACTCAAAATGGCATGAACGGTAACCATTCATCAATGCCGCAGCGCGGCAGCGCAAGACGTACGATTGTAGATTTTAGTTCGGAAATCGGAATTCGTCATAACAACAAAGGCCCCCGATAAGGTAAATTCTTCACTTACCGCGTTCCGAGAGTAGGTAAGCTGTTTTCACATGGTTGAGAAAAATAAAGCAGACCTATACTTAAAAAAAATTAAATATTAATAAATATTAAATTAACAAAAAATTAAAAAAAATATATTTAATATCTATCTATAAATAATAATGAAAAAATTTGAGTATTTAGTTTTTTCCTTTCCCTCGTACTTATAAGTTAAAACTTTTTCTTGTAACATGCTGCGGAACTTCGACACAGTGTATTTAGGTGTCTAAGTACTTGTTTAGTATACCTATGTCAGTTTGAAGCTTTTACATCAAAACATTTTATTCGTTGAAACGTAAATAGTAGTAATAAATAAAACATTGTTCCGATTTCAAAATATTCCTAAAGAAAAAAAGTTATATAGTAAAAGAGTATAGTATAATAGTTTATAATATGCCCTTTTGCGCAAAACTAAAAAAATTTATGGGATACTACTGACTCGAAGACATAAGGACCTAAGGACGTAGCAGCTCGAGAGACCGGATCCGCGTCCCGTTGAGTTGACATATCTCTTATCTACCAAAAAGTTAGTTCAGGACATCCGTGGCACAGAAAACTGCTGCGATAAACCTCCAAAGAAAATTCGCACTTTTTTTTATTTTTATTTATTTGGTTCGCTAACTGCCTGAACAACACACAAATCTAAGCATATACAAATTAGAGCAAAAATCAAAATCTTATTCAAAATCCTTCTCTGTGATGGCAGCACGCACTTATGGAATTTGCTCCCTTCGGATACAAAGAAGCATCACCTCCTTTCATAAGATTCCTTAGTTTCTCTGAGCTACCAATTTCATTTTCATGTTTTTAGTTTATATATGTATTATATGTAAGTTTATGTTTAGGTACTTAAGAGCCCGTATGACCCTGATAGTACTTAGAGCGATCTTACATAAATATTATCATAGTAACGAAATACTTACTATAAAATAAAAACACAGCAAAGTTCAGGACTAACTCTATACATTATTTGTTTCGAAAACACGATTGCTTAAAATTTTCTCGATAAACATTGCGAAGTTGCTCATATCTTTTTTACAAAATCTTTTTGTAATCTCAGTCAATATTATTGTTATATTTTCCGAAGTAGTAAATAGTTTTGGGCTCCGGCTGGGAACAATGATGGATGACTATGTTTTTATGCCGTTTGGCGTGGAGACTTTCGGGCCGTGGGGCCCCTGTGCTAGGGCCTCCTTAAAGAGATCTCTCCAAGACTGATTTCCGCCGCCGGTGACAAGAGGGCTGGCTGTTTTATCGCACAACGTATTTTTAGTATTGCGATTCAACGCGGAAATGCGGCCAGCGTTCTTGGCACTATGCCACATGGACACGATTTTTTAGAAATTTGTAGTAAGTAGGTATTTAACTTTTGTATATCTGTAAATATGTAAATTATTTTATCTTTCTTTTTTAAATAAACTATATGTTCAGCAAAGTTTATTGTACCTCACACTTGACCCAATTTGATACGTTAGTATTATTTATTCTGTGCCCAAACGCATATTATGTAACAATTACTGGCCGGTTGACTGGAAGAGATCCCTTTACGGGAAAAGTCCGCCCTTGTATGTTTACTTTTCTTTTTTTTATCTATTTCTCTCTAGTGTATAATAACGCTTAATAAACAAACAAGAAAAACAACTCTAAGCTCTTTGTGCGCCCATACCTATGGGAATGCTTTTAATCACCCCGAAAGCTGAAATTCTCTGTAAAACAAGTGAATTTAATTTTAAAATAATCCTTCTTTGCAATTCATAGCACTACATTGTTGCTTGGAATTCTCGATTTTTTCCCAGCGCTTTTCTGAAACGGAACGCTAGGAACTGTAATGGTTCGCCTTTTGCAGTTTATGGTCTATATTATGGGGGTTTTACTGGTCCCTCCAGTTCGTTCGTTTCGTTCGTAATAGTTCGTTTTCATTCCATTCCATTGCTTGTGACTGCCTAGTTTTACGTTTCGCTCCAAGTGATATTAAGTCTGTTCTATTACATAAGGTAGGTACATAAAGCGTGACAATTGACCAGCGGATTAAGTGCCAAGAAATACTACTTACGTAGAAAATGCAGTAACACAGGCGTATCTCTGACCATAATAAATTGTTAGATAAGTAGGTACATTATTCTCCTAGACTTGTGTTTTCAAAGCAAGTATAATATATTATATTTTACATTATTTTTTGATGAAAACTTAATTTTAAGTACATTTATACTGGCTGACTTTTTATCCACCGGCATAATTTTTGGAGCAAGTTCAGTCCATGATAATGAACTACTTTCTATAAAAAAGTTATTAAAAATCGATAAAAAATTTTCGTCCTCCCATACAATATCCGTTTGGCTGAGCAAGCGCGTGCTCGCGCACGCTTCTCAGATTCTCATCTGGGCTGACCGTGTTCATTTTACATTGTAACTAGCTTTTGCCCGCGGCTTCGCCCGCGTAGATTCGGGGTATGAAAAATAGATGTTGGCCGATTCTCAGACCTTATGCTCACAAAATTTCATGAGAATCGGTCAAGCCGTTTCGGAGGAGTACGGGAACGAACATTGTGACACGAGAATTTTATATATAAGATAAACCAAAGGCCCATAACTAAGAATAGGTATGATAAATGTAGGAAGGTACTAATACAAAAAAAAATAAGTGTTTCATTGACGTGATGCTAATAATTGAAAGCTATCCAATGGCTACTCGTAGCAGAGTGTATTAAAATTATCACCTTATTTATTTCAAACGAGCGTAAAATAGCGTAGCATACAATTCAGTTTTACGCAGATTGAACCAAATTCAGTCAGCTCAATAGGTAATTAAATGACGATTTTTTTTCCACTGATTTAATGTTTTGTTGATAACCACGTTAATATCCGTCCAGTAGTTTCAAAGAATAAATAAATAATTGAATATATGTATTAGGACAAATCACACTGATTGAGGGAGTCTTGGGCCGACTGCGGTGTCGAACGGTCGTCTCCCATTGTCTCCCATTTTGGGACCGGACATAAAAAGTCTGCGATCATAAACCTCTCGCTCGCCTTACGTTCTGCTATTACTGGGACAGACGCGGTTTAAGTAAAATGTGCAATTTGTGACAATTTGTGAGTGTAGTGTGTTTGCGTAAATTGTGCATTCAACAAGGCCGCCCTAAAACCTAGAACAAAATCTACTTACTGCCGTGAAGAAATCTGGTGAGGTCTTTCCAATTATTTATTTATCTATCTATTTATAATTTGATTATTTGTATAGGCTGCCTATTTAGGTCATCAAAAACTGCAAATACCCTGTTTAAAACTTGGTTAGCCTTAAGACATCAAATTCAAGAGTGACGTAATAGTAAGTAAACATCCTAAATTCAGCATCTGAGAGATACATACTACAAGAGTCATCAACCGTGATCCTAAATACCCTTTTGTTTGAACGAGCTTCAAATTGTGGTTTCGAAGTCAAGACACTAGATTACCAGCCGAGCTGTAAAACAAAAAACTCCAACAAAATCCGCAGGGAAACCAAAATAAAGAAAACAAACTTAAATATAGCAACAAAATACAATCATGTCTCGCATAAAAGAATCTTGAACTAGCACCACAAATGAAAACTGCTTGATCTCGGTAAGAAGCATGTCACATATTGTACCTAATATACTAATCTTCTAAAATAATTTTTCTTCACTTATAAAAATCGATATATGCTAAATACCCTAAACAAAAAGTAAATTAGATCAAAACTAACACCTTAGTAGCAGAGTGACTCCTTTGTTCTTGATAATCATGCATGTGCAAACAGGTTAAAAACAAAAGCTATCCCCCGGAAGCACAAGTTACCTACTCAAAATACCGGCTAAGGAACGCGCTCTTTGTTGACAGCCCAATACAAGAACAATAGTAGGTTGATATCTTAACTGACTATTTTTCGGCTAGCCCGAACCGATTATCATGGCTCCCCTTTCTTCGCAAGAGGTTGGCTTTGTTATTGAAAATAAGTAAAGTTATTATCATCATTCAACATAGGAAATTTTACTTATTGAATAAAACCAGATCTAGAAAATAAAGTTCATAATTTGAAGACGAAAAAAAAAAAAAAATATACAACTACATCATCCCGGTAAGAAGCTTGCCACATAGCGTACCTAATGTATTAAACTTCTAAAATAACTTTTCCACACTTCTCTGTGATAAAACATTTCGCCAAAAACGGTTGTAATATAACATAGTTTATAGTCAGGTTGTAAATAATATACTTAATAAAACATCAGCCAGTTTTACATCCTTTAGTAACCTACGTAACCTAGTAACCGACGTACATATATTGTAACCACTCCGGAAACAGTCAAGTACATAAATCTTCCCACCCATTAAGCAAAACAATACCTACGGCCTCCAGTGCATTTAAAAATATTCCACGAAAAATTACTAACACAGAATTGCATTCAAACCAAAGGCCTCGCTCGAAGAATCATAAAGGAACAAAAAATATATAAGTAAAACAAAAGCCCACAGATGCAGACCACTCTGTTAAATCATCCGGGTAAAAAAAAAAAAAAAAAAACAACACTGAAAGAGAATTGACGCAAACCCATAACAATAAATAAACAAAAGCAACGTAACCCATAGACCATAAATTTCTGAAACGCATAGCCCAGTACACACGTGCACACAATGGAAAAAAAAAACCTAAACAAAGAAATTCGACAAATTACTGGAGACGGTAATTGTCTCTTCAGAGCGTTAGCGGATCAAATAAACAACATCTTTGGATTAACCTTCAACTATCAAATGATACGAAATGACGTAGCTTCTTACGTTAAAAACAATAAACACACACCCAGTATCAATCTGGCCCTGCAAAATAATATCCTAGACTGCAACCACCTGTTTAGCTCTACTAGCAATATAAAATTAGATGAACGCATAGACAAATACGTAGAAAAACAATTTGAGGATGGCTTCTGGGGAGGAGAGGACATCCTAATAGCTGCAGCAGAATATTACATTATTAACGTTTACATATATGGGCAATATAGAAATCCGATCATATATCACCCGTCATCAGATAACGCAGTAGCAAACATCTACCTTTACTTCGAAAATAACCACTACGATAGTATTATTAACCAAGAAATACAACACAACCAGTTTTCAAGTATCGTAGAAAGCAACACGGAGCCCCATAAAACATACGAAAAACCTAACGGAATAGTAGTTAATTCCCAAGGCGACACCCAAGTACCTACTACAGTTTCAATCGTGTCGAAAAGCAATAAATGCAGCGATAATGACCTTAAACGACCGAGTCCCCCCACTCAAAAACAGGTAGAATTACAAAGATCTTCGAATGTGCCAAGCGAGACGAATTCAACGGAAAACACTCATCCACTTATAATACTCTCGAATGATACTGAAATTACACAAAACAGCTTCATATGCCCCAAGGGGCTACGCTCTCCCGATCCAACAGTAAGATTACCGACTCATTTGCCTATGGCCTGTGAGTCGCTTTCCGTTGCGACTTGGAATGTTTCGGGATGCGCACAACCTCACGATAAGAAAAACATAGACAAGACTCTCTCCGAACGCAATATAACTATCGCAGGCCTACAAGAAACACACCTTACAACGGGCGAGTTCAAATCGAAAAACTACAACTGGATATTGTGCGGCGGTAAAAACGCGAAGGAATCTCGAGGTATAGCGATATTAATCAACAACAAAGTAGAACACGAAATTATCCAGGTATATCGCAAAAGTAGAGACGTACTTGCAACACATCTACATCTAAAAACAGCAGATGTCAACAACCCAATCAATCTCTTTGTTATCACAGTTCACATTCCAGTAAAATCAACATCACGGTTTTTACAAATAGGAAATCTTGTCAGACAAAACAGCCCCAAAAATGCTTACTTAATAATCATAGGCGACTTCAACGCGCACATAGGTAAGGAAGACGTACGAGCCGGTAAAAATCACACATACGAGAAATTAGTAGGAAAAAACCTTTATCATAAAATTTCCAACGAGAACGGCCATCTCTTACTAAACTTAATTCAACAACATCAGCTCAAGGTAAATAGTACTTGGGGCAGACCTACATGTAGGACCACATGGTCTAGGGGGAAAAAGCAATCACAAATTGACCATATTATGTCTGGTTTAAAAAGAAAAGTATACTTCCATAGCGTAGTAGGCGAAAAAGATCTAGCAGTTAACTCTGATCACAAATTAGTATGGGGCAGCATCCAAATGTCATCATTCCACAAATCACAAATATCTGGGACATATGGAACCCACCAAAAAAATAAAAACAAAAAAATTCAATATAAACATAGAAACTACAACTATGAGCTCCTACAAGGGAGTGCCCACGCGGAGGCCTACCAGAAAGCCATAATAGAGAAAATAAAAAAAGCAAAACATGACCTCGAAAATTCTAATAAGACACCCACTAAGGACATCCCATTAGAATGGGACACGCTTAATGGAATTTTGAAAGAGTCCGCACACGAAACCCTCCAAAAACCAATCGCTAAAACAAAGGAAAGAAGAGTTGCACTAGCAAACCTACAAAAAGCGCTATTCAAAAAATCTAAAAATCCCCATAATCTAGCATTACAACAAAAAGTAGTGAAAGCCCGCCGCTACCTTAAAAGAATTCAGGAACAAGAGGAAGCGTACGACGCCAAATTTTTCTTCGAGGGACTCAGCAGTAAACACGAATCGCTCCGAATGAAAATTACATATAAATTCTTGCGCAAATTTAAAAGAAAATGTGCCCGAGCGCAAACAAAACACCAAATTCCCATGTCCAACTGGATAGCGGACCTAAAAAAAAAGCGAAGGCCAACACATAGCTCACGTTTCCGGAAAAGATAATAGAGTTACACACTTAGAGCCCCCAAATCTTGAGGAAATAAATAATATCATCCAACGGATGAAAAATGACACAGCCCCGGGCACAGACCAAATAGTGCCGGAATTATACAAGGCCGCTCCAATGGAGTTTTTAGAAGAGTTAGTTAAAACCATGGCATCAATATGGCTTAAAAATAAGGTACCCGATGAATGGCGCCTCACCAAACAAGTGCCCATACAAAAACAAGCACACCCAAAACAAATCAGTGACTTTAGGAAAACATCCATATGCAATGTAGGTTACAGAATTTACGCAAACTACATACTAGAAAAACTTGACGCTACCATCGACGCACTCGGAAATTATCAAGCAGCGTTTCTTAATAATAGATCAACGGATGACCACATTTTCACACTTCGTAGAGTCCTAGATATCAAATGGAGAGAGGGCGCAGTCGTGTTCGTGGTGGGGCTTGACCTGGAAAAGGCCTTCGATAATGTCAATCTGGAAGCTCTTAAAGATATTCTTTTAACCAGAGTAGGAACCTCACTAACGAACAAAATAATCGAGGCGTGCATGAATGAAGAGACTTTCATCTCATGGTGTGGACAAAACTCCGACACCATCAAGAAGGGCAAGGGAGTAAAACAAGGTTGCCCACTATCTCCGAGATTATTTACCATAATCATTGACGAAGTACTCAGAACGCTTGAGGAAGAAGATGAGGCAGTAAGACTAGATCAAGACTCAAAAATATCTCTGCCCATAATCCTTTCCTTTGCAGACGACATTTTATTAATCGGTGAAGATATTGAGGTACTAAACCGCGTAATAACCAAAATGAAGACACTACTCAACTCAGTCGGACTCACCATTAATGAAAACAAATCTAAACTCGTAGTACGCGATCCTTTTTCGCCAACGACCTCACACCAACAAAGCCGGGTCCTTGGGGGAGTTACCATCCAGCCAGTACCAGAGATCAAGTATCTTGGCACATACATAACAGCCTCACACAATCGACGTTCCACCATCAGAAAACGCTGCTTAAAGGCAATCAAAAACAGCAAAATGCTACTGCCCTTCATAAAAAACAATAAAATAGAATGGAAAATTGCACTTTTAATGTATAAAATGGTGATTAGACCGTGCATTACGTATGGTCTAAACGTATCAGCATTAACGAAAGCGAATAGATCCAGGCTTAGAAAATACGAACGTCAAATTCTTCACGATATGTTATCCGTCGCCAAAACGACGCCCAAACGAAAAACAAAAGCCATCTTAGATGGGAAAACAATTATAAAAGTAATAAAGGTACGGAGAATTTCTTACTATGGACATATACTAAGACGACCAACCCCGCACTTACTGCAAGCAGCTTACAAACACAAAGAAATCAAAAGAAAAGTGGGGCGCCCCATTTATACATGGGAAGACTCCCTTAATTACGACATCCATTACTACACAAATAAAACAAAGATGGAATGGAGAGAAATAGCAGAAAACAGAAAATTAATGAAAAATGAAGCCGAAAAGATTTATGATGCTCCCGAGACAGATTCTGAAACCGACCTGGAACCAGAAGAACATACCTTGACCACATCACAAATTAACTTACTACCGACTGTTTGTTACTAAATAATCGCACCTTTTACCATCTACCTTCCCCCATACACAGATACAGGTGTCTCTGAACCCCCCAGCACTATCTATGGAAAGTACCCTAGATCAACACATAAATAAGATACTCGTAAGGGCCCATCCCGACATATGTCTTTAATTATTTAACATACGTATATACTTCATATGATCTACGCCTGGATAGTTTGATCCGCGCAGCCGACTTGACGCTTTCGACGTTCCGTATGTACATCTACAAGGCATACCCATTATCTTGACTCAACTTAACAAATTAACCATGTACACAAAAATAAGAGTATAGTATATATATTTAAAAAAAAAAAAAAAAAACGCAGCTGACTAGAGTACATAACGAGGGCAGTACGAGTAGCTCTACAAGCAAAGAAGATACCTCAGGACCGATAAAAGATATAAGATAACTAAGAAGGAAGCGTCAGAGAAACCAGAATCCCAAACCCTATCTATGACTCCATGAAGCATGATGCAGCCAGCACAGCCCTTCGAAAGAGGAACATCAGGAAGAGCAGAATACGCAGTTTTATCCCTTCCTCATTATATATTACACACCAAGTATAAAATTTATCTCCCATATGTTTACTTGTTGCTGGTATACGGTAGACTCTAATTTCCCTCCTCCTTCCCATTTCCCAGACTGCAATTCCCCACACACTCCATATCCTATATACGTGCTCACCTGGTTTCTCGAGCCTGGTACAGGTCTAACGCGGTCTGACGTGGCTGCGCTAGTAAAACGGAGACGATAAGTACATATATCGGCCCGTTGCGTGAAGTGCAGTCACGTTCACTCCAAGGTGGACTTAGTTCCTACGCTCTTGCTGCGAAACGCTGGCTGGGTGGGCACAGAACTGAACTGAACTGAACTAGGACAAATCACACTGATTGAGCAAGCTCCAAAGTAAGTTCGAGACTTTTGTCCTGTTTTTACTGTGTGTGATTTTTTTTTTGTATTTACTGTGTGTGTGTGGGATACTAACTCAACGATACTATATTTTATACAAATATACAGGTATATCTATATATACCTTTAGGTATTATAGGTAGATAAACATCCAAGACCCAGGACAATCTGAAAAAGATCATTTTCCATCTTGATGTGACCGGGGATCGAACCCGGAACCTCCGTTTCAAAGAATAGCGTGTACGTACATACAGACAGACAAAAAATTAACTACTCTCTGCGAGGACCTTTGCCCATAAGAAACATTAAAAATTATTTCGATTTCTCTTTATCACCCACACTTATTTTGTGATAAATTTATTAAATGTACCGGCGCGATTTTACTGTTTTATTAATGTACTCGTATAATGATAATAATCACTTCCTGCTTCGGAGCCGGGATGCGTCACCCAAAAATGCCGAAAAGATTTCAACCCTTGGGCACATGCACTTGACGTGCTAAAAGTTTTATAACCGGCTCCCGTCCGACAACATCCTTAAAAATGCAGTTGTAGTACGAGATGTTTGTGTCATTTAATCGCCTCTTGTTATACAAAAAAAATGGCCATAAACAAAAATCGGCCATTCCTTTTGAAGCTACAACGCCACTAACAGACAAATAGTTGCAAAACACATGTCTAGATGGATAGATTTGCCGTATGGTTCCCGACAGAGTAGAATAATACCACTCCAAGTCTTCCCGCGGATGTCGTAGAAGGCGACTTAGGAAACACAAAATAAAAATACTTAAACATCAATCCGACCTCTCCAACTCGTCTGGCCAGCGTGGAGAGTGTAGGTCAAATCCTTTGGCTGCTGTGGCCAAGTATGGCTCTAGCAGTAAGTACAGAGAGGATTGTGCTCCTGCAGTGGAAATTAAAAAAGACCTGTTGATGATGATGATGATGATGACATGTCTAGATAATAAAACATTTTTAACCAAGATTAACAAACACACACAAACGTTTTTAACCAAGGGTTAAAAACAACCTCTCAAATAGTCCCAATCCAACCTACAAAGAGAACATTTGCGTATAAAATGTTGGAGTAACAGTGGGCTCCACAAAACACCGTGAAGTCCCGAATTGGGTTTAAATCCGCAAATAGCGCTTTCTTTAAACCTTTCTACGGATATTAGCATACTGAGGGCAGATTAAATTTCTTTGTCGTATATCCGCCGTCCCTTTTAGGAGTTGAGTAGAATGTTTAGTGGCGTTTTTTACCGCTATCGCGCATTTGGGGTAGAGAGAATTTTTGTCTGAATAATCTAGTTTGCATAGAATAAATAGGCCGTGGTCCTATAATATGTGCCTCATAAGCTCAGGGTCGCCCAACGGGTTATGGAGAGGGCTTTACTCGGTGTTTCTCTACGTGATCGAATTATGTATCAATGAAAAGATTCGTTGAAGAACTCATTGAAGTGGCAGTCGGCGGCGTAAATAACAAGAAAAACTATCTACGAGTACAAAGTAGGTACTATCTCTCTTATCTTAGCGTCTTCCCAGTTGCATCCTCAGCTGCAACCTGCAACGCTGCGGAGCCCGGGGTCCGCTAGTAGAGTGATAAAACACCTGCATCCGCGGCAGCCTTCATTTCCGAGACATAGCAGACAAACTGCAAGAGAGTCGCCTACGCTGGTACGGTCATGTCTTGCGGAAACCGGCAAGTTACGTGGGAAACGATTTTAGCTGGTTTTTACACGAAACAAATCTCCCGGCAGACGTGGTAGACCCGAGAAATGCTGGCTTGACGTCGTCAAGGATGACATGCGTTCCAATGGTCTTACAACCAAGAATTCTCAAGATCGTGCGAAGTGGAGAAGAAAAAGCCGGAAAGCGGACCTTGGGCTTTGCAGCATTATAGCTAAGGATGCAACTGGGAATACGCTGAGATGAGAGAGAGAGAGAGAGAAACAGCCGGTGACAAACAGACCAAAGCAGTACAATCCTATTCCGTACCCAAGTGGTTACAACGGCAACGTTGACACCACCTATCACAACACCTATCTGAAATGTTAATGTTTTCAAATAAAGCAGACAAAGATGCTCAAGCACGTCTTTATCTGTTGCGGGGTACCCAGAGCCTAGAGACATAAGAACCAAAGGCCGCATTCAGCTTAATTGTGCTGGAAAGTCGCAAAATATACTTCAGACTCAAGTCTCTAAAAGACTCAAAATAGTCGCATCGCCTATAACCATGATACACAAGATTTTAATAATTTCGAGCAAACTGTTCTGCAAAATATTTAAAATATTTTGATATGAAACACCAAAGTTTTAAAATTTATTGGGAGTTACCCTGATTATCGTTTAATTTAAGCACTCTAAATTAAATTAAGTCCTACTGTTCAATAATGTGCCAAGAAACTTTTTAATTAATATTTAATCCAACAATAATGTCTCACTGGGTCGAAACAAGTAAACACAAAACAGTTAATAGGCTTCCTAATGAAGACGGTGGCTTAATTAACTGGCGATCAAATACGACGTGATTTTAATTTTACGAAAAATAAACAAAATACACGGTCAAGTGCGAGTCGGACTCGTACATGAAGGGTTCCGTACCACCGTACAATGTTTTAAAACGCTGAAGAAACACGTCTTGTATGACGACCCCCTTTAATTTTTAACTTTATTTTATTTTTAGTATTAGTTGTTATTGTGGTTATAGTATACATAATTGGTAAATATCTAGTTAATGCCATTATAAAGATCAAGTTAAAAACGCTGAAAAAACACGTTTCTTGTATGATGACCCCCTTTAATTTCTAATTTTCTAAGTATTTTTTTTTTTAGTATTTGTTGTTATAGCCGCCCCAGTAATACATACCTAATCGGTGAAAATTTCAAGCGTCTAGCTATTACGGTTCAAGAGATAGAGCCCTGTGACTGACGGACAGACAGCGGACTCACAGTAATAGGGGCCCGTTTGCACCCTTTGGGTACGGAATCCTAAAAAGTGAATTTAAATTCTGATCTTCTTCATAAGTTCCACTTCACTAAAAACTCACTTTCTGAATGCAAATGCTTGATTTATTGACAAAAACATCAAAATCACTATATGTGTGCGTAGAATATTTGAAGAGTTCCCTCCATTTCTCGAGGGTTCCATCATCAGATCGTCACCTGATGACAATGGGACCAACATGCATGTATACTCTTTCAAATAAAATAAAAAATCAAACGTAATGTTACTTCTTTCTTCCTGATCAAATATTTAAAATAAATATCTTATTATTTGATATATATATGTCGTAGTTGGATGGTATAAACCGCTAATTCACGAAACCTTTAGTTGTTTGGCATTACAGCTCGGTTTTGTGAAACAGCAGAATATCGTTCAGCTGGATTGTCTAAGATTGCGCAACGTGTTACGTTCATTTAAACCGCTAATCACGTTTCCAAACGGCTAGCGGTTTTTTGAAACAGTAGCGGTAATCCGCTGTTTGACGAAACTGTTAAACAATCCAACTGCGACACATGCATGATAAGGATTTAGTGTAGGGTTACCATAATGAAATATAACTGGGTGTCTATTAGAATACAGATTTTTTTCGACATCGAATTTCATTTCCTAGATAACTATTCTACTTGTACGATTTTTATTGCTATAGGTTTGCCCTAACCTAGTAAAATAGGATAGAACTTTTCTAGCACTCGCCGGCCGCTACCCCGGCACGCTCGCTCCGCTCGCTCGGCTCGTGCGTGTGTTGGTCGCAGTTCTAACCTAACCTAACCTATAGGTTTGTGCTAACCTAGTACAATGAATAGAACATTCCTAGCACTCGCCGGCCGCTGCCGTGCACGCTCGCTTCCCTCGCTCGCCATTGCCACTTCGTAGGTTCTACATTGTATATAATTTCTTTAGATAGAATTGTTCAACAACTTCTCTAGCCGCATGGATAAATACAAGTAGTTCATTCCATCCCGCGTATTAGGGTTCGCTGTTTTACAAAACCGAGCTGTAATGCCAAACAGCTAGAGGTTTAGTGAATTAGCGGATTATACCATTCAACTGCGACATATATATATTAATGTTCAGCTAAAGCACACTTATAGGAAAAAGTTCAATCTTTGAAAATGTATATAAATACCTAGTTAATTAATAAAAAAAAGCGGCCAAGGGCGAGTCGGACTCGCCCATGAAGGGTTCCGTAGCAGCAAGTAACATTTTACGATTTATGACGTATTAAAAAATAACTATCTATGATACCGAGACCGCTATAGTTTTAATTGAAAGTACATACTTTGAGGTACGAGTATACCGCATTTTTTTCAGAATTATTTTAGTAATATTTCAAAAGTTACGGTGGGGGGACACCTCAAATTTTAACTTCGTATTAGATTATCTCAAGACTGGGGGGTTTGATCTACATAGTTTTAAAGCAGTTTTTGTTGCATTTTAAAAGACCTTTTCAACGATACCCCACACGTTGAGGTTAGTCCAATTTAATTTTTTAAATTCACTTTTCGTTGTATGGGGGGCTGAAAAGAAAACATTTTTTTATAATTTTAAAAACCAACTTTTGGAACTTCAATATCTATCTCTCCACCAATTTTCGTGACAATCGGTGCAGTAGCGGCGGAGTACGAGCCCGGAAGGACAGACGGACGGACATGACGGAACTATAAGGGTTCCTTGTGGTCTACGGAACTATAAGGGTTCCTTGTTGTCTACGGAACCCTAAAAAGCGAATAAAAATATACCTAACTTGTGACATATTGTGTATCATCTCTAAGTTCCTATCTAACTATACCTAATTACCTGCCTAGGTATAATTACCCTCTACGATTTTCAATAAAAGAAAGCCGTCTTCCTCTACAATTTCCAACTCGACCACTACTGACCGTGTTAAATGAAGTGCGCATTCCGCTCGCTAACCGAATGAAATGCGACTGGCACTGGCGTTTCCACTGGATCGATTACTATTAAAAATAGCCTAGGCATCCATCATGGCGTAATCGATTCCGCAAACCGGCACTAACTCGATACAAAATCGGCTGCATCATTCACCGGGGCAGCAGATCTCCCTACAACATCAATCACATATAGGAACGCTGATAAAAAGTAAGCTCAATGCTTTTTTAACATGCGAAAAAAGCGGATTCCTCAAGTCTAACTAGCTACCTATATTTTATTGTTCCTTTTGGACCTTTCCTATACAACGGTATATACTAGATTATTATAGCATAATGAAATAAAATACCAGACAAGGAACAAAAAAAATTCAGCATTTCCATACAAAAGTGCGCAGCCACTCGGGCAATTTGTATGGAAATGTCAAAATTTTTTTTGGTTTTTCGACTGTAATTTTAATTTCATTATACTATAATGATCTAGTATAGCCCGTGATTTGATTTATTACGGGTATGTCCCTTCCACTTTGTATAAAGAAACCAAAACCTCTTTCGTCAACGTCTAATAGGAACAATAAAATATAGGTAGTTAGACTGTCGTGGGCAGATAGTAAAATTAATAATTTCATGATATGGCCGACTATTTCATGATATGGAAAATACTCGTTGATCACATCATGATGTGATCTGCATCAATTAATAATCAACGTTTAACGATATGAAAAGCTAAATGCATGGCTACTTCATGATATGGCCAAACATAAGTGATAATATCGAAAAATAGTTATCTACTTACATTATCCACCGTTAGAGGTGCTGATATTGTTTTAATTTTTCGATGTTTCATGGCGGTGGACAATTAATCTGATAAATAAACGGGCAAGTGCGAGTCGGAGTCGGTTCCGTACATCAGTATAATGTTTTAAAACGCTGAAGAAACACGTTTCTTATATGACGACCCCACTTTAATTTTTAACTTTATTTTTGTTATAGTGGCCATAGTAATACATAATCTGTGAAAATTTCAAGTATGTAATGCCATTATAAAGATCTAGTTAAAAACGCTGAAAAAACACGTTTTTGTGTGACGACCCCCTTTACTTTTTAACTGTTTTCTTATTTTTAGTATTTGTTGTTATAGCGGCCACAGTAATACACCACACCACACCACAGTAATCACCGATCAGGTGAAAATTTCAAATGTCTAGCTATTACGGTTCAAGAGATAGAGCCCTGTGACAGACGGACAGACGACAGACAGTGGAGTGTCAGTAATAGGGTCCCGTTTGCACCCTTTGGGTACGGAACCCTAAAAAGCTAATAATGTGCCAATTGGGGATAAAAAGGAAGTAAAATGTGGTTACGAGTTACGACATAAAACTACTTGAATTTTATAAAAGTCACACAAAAAACCTTAGGAACCTGTGGACTGTGGTATTGCACAGTTGAGTATAAGTAAATTTTTACCTCAAACAGTGTTTTTTTTAGTGGTATCATCCCCTTAAATTTTATATTATCAGGAAGCATAGGAGCACCCTTAAAAACGTTAAAAACAAAAATCATTTGCCACACAGTGAAAGTCTGAACATACCTACATGGACCGACACCACTAACGTACCTAACTTATTAATTATGCGGTATGACTCTGTGTTTCCGGAAACGGCCATGTAATTTCATGTCACTAATACAGTCACGACACTCACGACCGCTGACCTGCCACCGAAATTGGCGGATTTAGGACGTGTCACACAAGTTTAGTTTAGTTACCTCAGCCAGCCGTCGCGTGGCCAGCTGGGTCACACGCTCAAATACGCTGATATACTATCCATATAGATGGATAGTAGATACAGCTCTCCGTCAATTTTCATACGAGCAGATTTGGGCGACGGTTCTCTATTTATTCTCATAAGTTTTTTTACATAATATAGCTTCATATATTATATATTATATTAGCCTAATGTATCATATTATATTTTAAACATAAAAAATTAACATAATTTAGTTAAACATAAACACACCTAAATCATAATTTCATTCAAAATAAACGAAACATACTTAGATTAATTTAAAAAAAAAACATTTTTGCGTCTAAGCCGCCGCACCGTATCCTACTCGTATACCTAAGTACTTTAGTGTCCAACCAACACTTCGTTTGCTACTTGGTCGCCATTTGAGAACCTTTCTGACCCATCGGCCATCGATTCGTCGTGGATTAGCACACAAAAACATTAAAAATAAGAAATCAATCTGTACATTTTGCCCCCCATCCCTTAAGGCTCTGTCAGTTCAGAGCCAAGAATATTGTGTGTTTTTGAAAAATCACTGTCAATAAACTACTAGATACAGTTTATTTCTCAAAAATTTTACATAGGAATCTTTTAAGGCTTTTCTACAGACACCCACAATATCCTAAACACGATTGAGCATTTTTGGCTTTATAGAAAAAAAACACAAACATACCTCTAAATTTGCCTAAATTTACCTTTAAAAAGATATATATCATATAATATCACCTTTTTATATGAAAATTATACCACAAAATGTATAATCTAAATTACTATATGTAAACCGCTTAAATGAGTCCTCGCCCGCGGAATACAGGGACGCGGGGGTTTGACGAAAAAGGGGGACGAAAGGGTTGCGGGCGGCGGGCGCGCGGCGCGCCTAGTAACATTCGCTACACAAAAATTCTTATAAAAGAGTGATTGTATAAAATAGTAATATCTTTTTTAAAGGTAAATTAAGGCAAATTTAGAGGTATGTTTGTGATTTTTTCTATAGAGCCAAAAATGTTTAATCGGGTTTTAGATATTGTGGGTGTCTGCAGAAAAGCCTTAGGGTTAGATCTCATCTATCAGCACGAAACAGCACTTTCCTATGATGCTATCCTCTTCTGTCGCTCAGAAACGTCATTTGCTAGAGCGAGAGAGAGCGACGGAACGCTGCAGCACGGCCGGTGCTGAAGCTTAAGGTGAATATACTCGTACAAAGTGGAAGGGACATACCCGTAATAAATCGAACCACGCGCCTATACCTATATTGAAATTAAAACTTGCCTCCGCCAAAAGTGGCCACGGCAAGTTTTAAAGCTAGACGGATCACCAATAATAGTTTCAACGGCAGTTCATAAAATAATTTAAAAGGATATCAAGTGCATGACGAAGTTCAATATCACCTTTATTATGAAATTATCACCATAATTTACGAGTTAAAAATTTATTTCACACTTCAAGGCCATATACTGACCTTAAAATTTTACATTTCGTTAACCTGCAGGTTAACGAAATGTAAAATTTTTGAGTAATAAACTGCAGTAGTTTGCGTTATTGCGAGCTGTGAACCCACCTCACCTTAAAAAGGGGGAAAAGTTTGTTAATTATCAAGTGGAAACTGCTAGGCCACACATTTTGACTAATATTTAAAAACTAACCCATTTGCAGATAATTTTGTAGGCGGAATTCTGAAATTTCCAATTTAACCGACCGTGGCGTAACGGAATCTTGGAATTTGTAATTTGACCGATCGGTACAATCCGATTTGAACGTCAGAAAGTAAATAATAAACCGGTCAAGTGCGAGCGTCACTCGCGTGAAGAGGGGAAAAAGTTTGTTAATTTATCAAGTGGAAACTGCTAGGCCACACATTTTGACTAATATTTAAAAACTAACCCATTTGCAGATAATTTTGTAGGCAGACTTCTGAAATTTCCAATTTAACCGACCGTGGCGTAACGGAATCTTGGAATTTGTAATTTGACCGATCGGTGCAATCCGATTTGAACGTCAGCAAATAAATACCTAAGTATATTAAGTTTACATACATAAATGTTTATTCATTCATTAGGTGTTTTAGCAAAAAATACAAAACGGGAACAGTTTTTTTTAAACGATTTGTTTGCGGTAACTCCCGATTTACCCTTCTGTCTAGTCTATATGTTGTGGGCAAAGGGCCGGACGCACTAAATCGCAGTACCTCCAGTTATGGGTATACTCAGTAGTACTCTTGATCTTTCCATTTTTAGGGTTCTATACCAATCCGTTCATAATGGTGACGACGAACCGATGGCCAATGGGGCAGAAAGGTTCTCGAATGGCTGCTAGGTAGCGGCAAGTGCGGTACAGCATAGTACCAGACTACTAGGTAGTCAGAAGGCAACATAAATTTGCGGATTCTGGCATTGATCAGTTTTATCTGCGGAATTCGTGGGAGCACCAATGGAATCTAATAGGTGATAGATGGCAGAATGGATGTAGATATGATGTGTATAGGATGATCGGTGTAGCAGAATGGTAGTAGGTATATACCTACTGCCATTCTGCTACACATAGAATATCATCCAAGATGGCCGCTGAAAGTCAAGTTCTATTTGGCTGATATTCTCGGGATTCGGAATCTGACATTTGTTTTGGAATCTATGATGGCGTCTGACATCAGATTTAGGATCTAATCAATAGATCGCCGCCCCATGTTCAGTTATTTGTGGCGACGTTGGGGGGGGGGGGGGCATCCGGAATGGGTGCAGCAGCCAGCGCTGGCTGCACCCATTCTCAGATCTCGCTTGAAGAAGCCAAAATGGCTTCTCCAAAATCTAGCAAGATTGCATTCTACCATCACCAATCAATCAGATATTTTGGCATACTGTCATTAGAAAAGTATGTACTTATCTACTTACCTACATCTTATTATTCGAAACCCTAATAAGGAGATTTTTTCCAAACAACAAATCGACTTCAACATCACTGAAAAATCACAGGAAAGCAAAATTCTCAGCAATTGATTACTTACTTGATTTGATTGGATTGGATGACAATTTTTTTGGTTTACAACAAAACTACTGAACCGATTTTGATAAAATTCCTAGGGGGCCAAGCCGGAACAAGAGAAATACTCTTAAACAAAATTAGACATATAGTTAGTAAGTATTCTAGTTCTCAAGTAACAAACATACAAAATAAAACAACCTCAATTTTTTAAATCGGTAAAAAATGCGATTGCTGATACTCTTATTTCTTACTAAGTGGTAATTACGACCCATCGAGTCCCAATCCCAACGTTATATTGATCCAACGAAAGAGCTATAAATGCGATATGAAGCCATATGTGACCCAACCCAACCGAGCAAACAGGAATGGCTAACTAACTATACTATGTAATTAAACTCACATAAACTACCATATTACAGATTTAGATACAGCTATAGGCAGGTATATGTAAATTGCGAAAACAACTCTCGTCGCGAGGCGTAACAGCGGCATTGGTCGCGATTTATATCAACGAAGCACGTTAGTGTCACATAAAATTAAATTATAGGCAAAGTTGCAGTATCTTATTAGGTAAAATGCTGACCTGGGACTGAGGGGTTACGCTGGAAAGCTGTGGCTCACCTCGTCGCGAGGTATTGGTTCAAAGATGATAAGAGCTTATTTTCTCGCTACTAACGTACCTAACAGTTAGCAAAAAAACTTCCAGCAACTTTTTCCACAGCGGCCACAAGATTAATCGCGCTGTTCTAGATTACCACGCGCTCCTGAAATCTTATCTGCCGGCACGGCAGTAACCCCGCCAAGTCGAGCAAACAAAAGCAGCCGTGCCGTACTATACTTTTCCCGAAGCCATTCTAGGCACTTACGCGCCCGTAACTTCCTTGTGGCAGTAACTAGAAGTCTAAATATCAGAGACCAAAAGACCTATACCTAAATTAACTGCCATACCTACTTAACGATCCTAAAAATAAACAAAAACCTATCATTTGATAGCTTAACATGTAGACAATAAATCTAGTAGAAAACTTGTTACTACTACATATTTTCACTGAGTAAAATGATAAAAAAATGATTTAACAAAAAAATATCATACTCTGAAACCGCAAACAAAATTATTTTTTAATCCGCTCAAAAATAAGAAGTTTTAAGTTATAAGCCTTTAAGGCCGTACCAAAATTTTCCGGGCTCCAGTGCTGCCCCCATTTTAAATAAATCATTTCAAAGACAACGGAGACATCATTTAAAATTTTGCTACTACCCAGTCCTACATAACCCTTCAAAGTATTTTCTGAAGTACTGTTTACAGTTTAAAGTAAGAACGTTAAGCTTTACTACGCACATTTGCGAAAAACGGCCACTTTTGGCAAATGTGCGTAGTAGGGCTAAACGTTCTCATTATAAACTGTAAACAGTAGTTCATAAAATACTTTGAAGGGTTATCTAGGACTTGATAGTAGCAAAATTTTAAATGATGTCTCCGTTTTCTTTGAAATGATTTATTTAAAATGGGGGCAGCACTGGACCCCGGAAAAATCAAGTATGCCCTTAAAATCTGGTGGAAAGGGAAACTGTCAAGTAACAGAAAAAGTATGCACGTATAGAAACAGCTAAGCTCTTTGTATAGAAATGTGATAAGGACTGATATTAGGTTTCGCGCGTATAAAAGAGATAGCGAGATGTACATCTATATCTGTACTTTCTTCACACTAATATTTGAAATGCAAATTTAATTACTGCTTAAGTACTGCTTCGTAAATAACCAATTTTTGTGCTGTTTTCAAAAAGATTTATTTTTGTGTTAATTGTTGTTTCGTAATAAATATCAGTAATCACAGTCGAGTAGGTACACAATAGACAATATGCATGTGATTCAGAAACGAACAAAAAAAATTATGTGTAAACTTTATTGCTAAAGAAAAATACCCATATATATATTTTTTCAATTTAACATGTTTCCATTGAGAAATTAATGATTTAAAAGTTGTAAATTTCAAATTCCCTCGCAAATTTCCAAAACGCAACGCTATTGGAGGAACGAAACGTGACGACACCAAACACTGTCAAACTGAATTTTCTAAATAGTCTGTACTGTCAACCACAAATTAGAAAGAAGGGGAATCTGTCACTGTCAATAAGTTGTTTGTAATTTGTATGATTGTTGGAGGTTATTTTCATTGTTTTGCTAAATTATTAGTGTTCTTTGAGAATTATTAGCTGAAAGTCTGACCCCTGGTGAAAAAAGACTTGCTAAAATGATTGAAAGCGGTTTTGTTGTGGCAGATACAGTCAGATAATCTGCCTAAAATTTATGTGTTTATGATGACTTCGTACTTCGCAAGTAATTCCAATTTTACATCCTTTGAACTCAGAGGATTAAAAGCCGTGAGGTAAATAATTTATATATATTTGATAAATTTCTATTTTTCTCAGTTTTATACTTATGAGACAAATCAATCAATTAATTATAACCTAAAATATGGTACTACTATTTTTTGTTTTTCTTTTTCCATTGACACTGACATTGACAGTGTGCGGTGACGTCATAGAATAAAAGCGCAAAATGGCACCGCGTTTAAGTCGTCCGAAAATGATAGTAGCTTTAATTATTTTTTTTAAGCTTATTTAATAATATTCTGTGAGTGTGATATTTTTTTCCGTTTGTATAATAACTTAAAGAATCATTTAAAAAAATAAAAAAAAGACATGAATATACCTTATTAGCAAAAGTTTATTAAATCTATTTATGCTTAAATTTATGTTTTGTCCCTATCACTTTTTTCGATATTTGACTTTAAAAGGTAGACAAAACATATTTTGACTACAAGAGGTTTTAGAAAACGTTGGTTATTTTTTATGAATATAAGAGCTCTATAACCTGTGATTCTTATTACAAATAGGTATGAATAAACGCGGTGGCAAACAGATATTTGTACAGCCGTCTGTCAGGGTATAGCCATTTAAATGAAACAAGTAATATAAAAATACAAATATTTTAGTTACTTTGACTATTACACTATCTGTTTTAGAATCCCTTGTCTTATAAGAGTTTGACACTCAGATGTTGGTAAAAAATGTCTGCTATTTTTCTTCAACATTATCACATCACCATCTTCTAACTCCAACTTCCCATAGTCTGACAAGCACAACACTTCAATGTACAAAGACTTAGGTGGCATAAGGTTCTCGGTGAGGTCTATGCCACTGTAACCAATATCAGCACCAAGCGACCGCATGTACGATGCCAAATTCGTAGAATATTTTGAGAACCAGTTGTATTCTTCATCAGACAAAAGTTCTCGGACGTCAGGGGGCAAAACTGATCCAAACTCCCACCGAAGAGTTTTGATTTTATTCATACGGCTGTAGAGGTATGCAAGCAGGCAACGCTTATTTCTTTCAAGTGCTGAATGACGAACTTGTACTGTAGTCCACAGAGACTTGTTCTCTGATGATGCATTTCTGAAATTCAAGTTATTCACTTCAATTCAAAATATATTATCATAGCTCATAATAATAGTCACTTCGTTTTGTTTTGCCCAAATATTGACGTATTTGACGTCAACATTTGGGCGTTATGCGGACGCCCGGCCGGTTCAATAGAAAGTAATTTATAATACAGGGTGACTTTTTAAACACCAGCCAAATTTTTGGAGCAAGTTCAGTCCATGATACTGAACTACTTTCTATAAAAAAGTTATTAAAAATCGATAAAAATTTTTCGTCCTCTCATACTAAATCTGTTTGGCTGAGCCTTCGATCATAGAATTATATGTATGATCGAAGGGCTGAGCGCTGATTTTTATGGGAAGGCGAATTTTTATTTTAGTTTTTCGTTAATTGTCTTTATGGAAATTATTTCAGTATCATGGACTGAAATTGCTCCAAAAATTTGGCTGGTGGCACTGGTATGAAGACACTTCATAGATTCAGAGTAACATATATACCTACTACTACTACAAACGAAACAATTTATCTGTACACACGTCGATGTGTGAGTTTTCTTAGGGTTTCTTGAGTTTAAGGTGAAGATATAGGCAAATGGCCTTGAAGTGTGAAATAAATTGTTAACTCGTAAATATGGTGATATTTTCCATATTGCTCTTCGTCATGCACTAGATAGCCCTTTAAATTATTTTATGAACTGCCGTTGAAACTATTATTGGTGATCCGTCTAGCTTTAAAACTTGCCGTGGCCACTTTTGGCGGAGGCAAGTTTTAAAGCTAGACGGACTTATGTAAATACTTTCAACGGTGGTTCATAAAATAATTTAAAGGGCTATCTAGTGCATGACGAAGAGCAATATGGAAATTATCTCCATATTTACGAGTTAACAATTTATTTCAAATGAGGGCGCCACTTCAAGGCCATTTGCCTATATCTTCACCTTGTCGCACCGCAGAATTAATTTAATACTTACCTACTAACGAGTTCGACATATTTACGATTATATCTTTCCATACCGGGAGATTTGCGAACACTATGACGTAAAACATATTCTGTTTTATATGTATTAAGGCCGTACCAAAATTTTCCAGGGTCCAGTGCTGCCCCCATTTTAAATAAATCATTTCAAAGAAAACGGAGACATCATTTAAAATTTTGCTACTACCAAATCCTAGATAACCCTTCAAAGTATTTTATGAAATACTGTTTACAGTTTAAAATGAGAACGTTAAGCTTTACCACGCACATTTGCGAAAAACGGCCACTTTTGGCAAATGTGCGTAGCAAAGCATAACGTTCTCATTATAAACTTAAAACAGTAGTTCATAAAATAGTTTGAAGGGTTATCTAGAACTTGGTAGTAGCAAAATTTTAAATAATGTCTCCGTTTTCTTTGAAATGATTTATTTTAAATGGGGGCAGCACTGGATCCCGGAAAATTTAGGTACGGCCTTAAATGTTACAGAAAAGTCAAAAAAATAGAAAACTCAGACAATATTTTTGTGTACTCATTTGTGTATTCTTCCGCGAATGCGAAAGAGCGAGAAGGGTATATACATATATATATATATCAATCGGTGTTCAAGATGGTTGCTGGGTAATAACGTAAAATTATATTGTTGCTTTGCTTACCTGTTTTCATCACTCGGAAGTCGGAAATGTATGAAATATACGTTCTTGGTTGTATTCGGTGGATAAACAATTATTATGCGCATCTTCTCACCATGATGGTTACTATTGGTTGACAGTTCTCAAGACAAGGCACGTCGCGAATTGCGTGCGGCTAGTAACTAAACCCTGGTTTAGAGCGCAATAAGGCGCACAAAGTGCGGGGGAGAGGTGCAGAGACGCCAATTTGCGGGAGACGCTGTGAGATTCCTTTCTGTTTCTACTCTTATGTATTCTGTGCTGGTGGTTAAAAATTCAGCCTGTATATTACTTTGGATAATTTAATATATTAAATTCTCCATCAAAACGCCACGCGCGTAAGCTTGTAGTCTTACGTATTCTGTGAATTTCTGTGACGTAGTTTCAAGTTCAGTGCCGCTTCCTAGGCGCTAGTACAGAAGAAGCGGCACACAAACTGCACTGCAGCATATTCAGGGCCGGATTAACCATGTCGTCGAGAGCGAACAAAGGCCGGGACCCGTGCTCGACGATATTTTGCTGTGTTTTATTTATTATTATTTGTTTGTATTATATTTATTAATTTTTTTGTAGCTAACAGAACTAGCAATTTAGATTATACATTGTTTGGTCTAATTTTCATACAAAAAGGTGATTGTATAAAATAATCATAAGTATTTTAAAGGTAAATTTAGGTTAATTTAGAGGTATGTTTGTGATTTTTTTCTATCGAGGCAATAATGCTCAATCGTGTTTTGGATATTGTGTCTGTAGAAAAGCCTTAAAATTCCTTTGTAAAAGTTTTGTTACAGTAATTGTAGCAGTTTAATTACAGTAATTTTTTAAACACACTCACAATTGTGAGCCCTGAACTGACAGCGCCTTAAGCACTCCTTAAATTGCTAGCATACTATGTAGTATGCTAGCAATTTAAGGAGTGCCTAAGGAGTGAGATGAACTCACAATACGACTTATTTAGGAGGGCAGATTTTAAATGAATATGAGAAAGCGCCTTAAGCACTCCTTAAATTGCTAGCATACTATGTAGTATGCTAGCAATTTAAGGAGTGCCTAAGGAGTGAGATGAACTCACAATACGACTTATTTAGGAGGGCAGATTTTATATGAATATGAGAAGTAATGTTTAGAATTGATAAAAACTAATGCTAGTTCTACTTACGCATCATTCATATTCATGTTGAATAACACTTTCATTTCTTCCAAAATCTGGCGAATTTTTTCATCCTGGAATTATATAAGCACAAAATTATTTTTATTGAATAAGTAGATGAATGTATGCATTAAATAGTTATAGCATAGTTTGTAAGTGTAATGTGAAAGTAAGAGTAGGTAAGCTTTGATTCATTGTCAAACCAAATTCACCTTTATTTCAATTCATAAAATGCTTGAGAATAACAAGTTGCGTGGCCAATTTTATCTTATTTATTTAATGGGTACGGGATTATTTTTTTCAACCTACTGCATTTCTTAGATAGAAATAAAGGTCAAATATGGTTTTCCAATGAAAGTGCACTACCGGTTGCTGCCAATTTAGTGTGAATTGACACTAATGGATAGAACAGTTTTTTTTTTAATTAGCCTATTTCAGTGACCCACTGTTAGGCAAAGGCCTACCCTTAACTTGGACAAGTAAATGGGCGAGTGACAAACTATTGCCCTCAACAGCACTGATTGGAAACAGAATAGATATAGATAATGACAAATCACACTGATTGAGCTAGGGAAAAGTAAGCTTAAACTTGTATTATGGTATACTACCTATACATAATTATAATTAAATATGTAGATAAATGGTGTTTCTCTACATGATCGAATCAGAAATGAGGAAATTCGTAGGAGAACAAAAGCCACTGATATAGCCCAGCGGATTAGCTCGTTGAAGTGGCAGTGGGCGGGACACATAGCGCGACGAACCGATGGCCGATGGGGCAGAAAGGTTCTCAAATGGCGACCACGTACTGGCAAGCAAAACGTTGGACACCCACCCACAAGGTGGTCAGACGATCTGACTAAAGTCGCTGGAAAGCGCTGGGAGAGGCCTATGTCCAGCAGTGGACGTTATGCGGCTGAAATGATGATGTAGATAAATACTTAATACCCAGGACAATTTGAAAAAGGCCATTTTCTAACTTGCCCCGGCTGGGGATTGAACCCAGAACCTCTAGATTTGTGGACTAGCATGTTGACCACTACACCACGGAGGTTGTCAATGAGAATTTATTACAACTAAATACTTAAACCTACTACTTGAGACTGCTAGAAGCTATGTCAGATGCCTTTCGGCAGCTTGAAAAATCTGACACCAGTGTTGGCCACTTACATACACGAAAAACAAACAAACAAAACAAGACTGCTAGACATAACTTTAGTTTTTCTAAAGTTTTTGCCTCTATGGACAATAGTGACAGGTCTGACAGACGTTCATGTCCCATCGAAGTTCTTAGGTAACTTTAATCAGTTATAATTTTGAAAATATTTTTGTTTACGCACTTCGGGGTCCCCCGTGGCCCAGGGGCCCCGTATAATTGATGCGGCAGATACGGCAGTAGCTACGCCCCTGCTAGTAGCCTCAAACGAATGAGACTGAGACCCATAAAAAAATCATAAAAAGCCAACTTATTAATTCAAGAAAGCACTGAAATAGGATGTACATTACAAAAATAAAAACTTACATTGAATGGATCAATAGTATCCGGATTTCTCTCAGCTTCTTTCAGTAACTCTATTACTTTTTCAGCAAACATATTTTAAAAATATTTTTTTATTTTGTTACATACCACCTACCAAATTACCATTTTTTTCTTATAAATCAATAATATTTTATTAAGTTGTTTTTATGGTTACCGCAAATGTGTCACTGTCACCATAGATTAATATTGTGTATACTGAAGTAGATAATAAACTGTAGCTTTAACATTAGATCATACCAGTGGCGCCATCTGGTAACATGCTTTTGCAACACCAAAGGACAAAGATGAAATAAAACTGAAAAAATTACTCCGTGAGCTGGGACTTGAACTCGCGATCTCGATTCAAATACGACTATGTTCTATAGCCTAAACAACTGAGCTACTAAGTGATTAACCGCGCATGTCGAATTTATCCATCATTTAATATTCCTATCAAATAAAAAAATGGTGTAAAAATATACTGAGTGAGTAGGACTTGAACTCGCAACGTTGCTTTTATTATAACCACGCTCTAACCCTTTACCGCATACGGTGACAAATTTGGAACACCTTAAATTTATCCTTGTAAAATATTACCAGCGCCATCTAGCAATTCCATTTCGAATTAATAAACAATAGTAAGGTCTGTTCTAAAATCCCAACTTTCTTCAAAGACCAAGAAAATAGTGATGGACTCTGCTATTCTACCTTGCCTCACATATGGATGTCAAACCTGGGTATTTGACCATAAATCCAAAAGCAAAATTCTGACTACACAAAGAGCCATGGAGAGAAGTTGCTTGGGTATCAGATTAAAAGACAGAATCAAAAGCACAGAGATACGCAAAAGAACAGATGTGACGGATGCCCTAGTTTATGCACAGAAAATGAAATGGAAATGGGCTGGACATATCGCTAGGTACTCTGACAATAGATGGACACTGAAAGTCACGAGGTGGAAGGGGCCCCAAGGATGGAGACGCAGAGGACGACCAAATGCCAGATGGGGAGATGAAATAGCAGCCCGCGCAGGAAAAAACTGGATGAAAGTAGCTGAAAACAGGGACAAATGGTTAGCTTTGGAGGAGGCTTTTACCCGAGAGGGGTCCATACAATAGTTTTTTCAATATCAATAATTATCTGGACATTGCAATACACTGACATTTCTTTATTATATTTTAGTATTAATTATTATGACAAAAATATAAAAAATAACTAATGCTTATAAATTATTAAAATTCTTTTGAAATACATTTGAAGACTAACAGTGTAAATATAAATGTAAAATTGTATGGAATAAATAAAGCTTTATTATTATTATTAAGGTCTGTTTTATCCAAAATGTCATCGACAACGTCCATTTTTTTTTCAAAATGCTGTCATCTCGTGTCAAAGCAAAGTAGTCGAGGCAGCCATTTTGTGGCAGTCGCACGTTACTAATTTTCAAAAAAAGAATTATCGTGGTTGTTCTTGCTAAATAAATACAAAACGGTGTTAGTGTTGGAGAAAAATGGATCCTCAACGCTTTTATGGTAAAAAACGTAAGTATATCTATTATTATCGTATTAAATTTATCAGTTAAAGTTTGTTCCAAATCCGGAACAGAATGCAGTAAGGCACTTTTTATCTGGCCAAATTTGGAACGTCATGCAATGCATTAGTTAAACCGCGCTGGTCATATTTGGAACATTATGCATTATGTTGTACAAAGTAGTTTTTCTAGAAATCACCATTTTGCGGGTCATTCAGGTCAGTATATTTTTACCCCCGATACAAAAAGAGGGTTATTCAAAATTTGACAATGTGTGTTTGTGTGTGTCGAAAGAAAATGAAAGGCCCAATTAGGACGCGGCTTTGTTTCGTTTGTTGTAGCTGAAAGTACTCGAGACTATTCTGAAATATGTATGATATTATGGTCCTTGTGTGGGTAGGTAACTTAATTTTTTTTTAATTATGTCTTTTTTTTTACAGGCCCTGCATTTTCCATCCCAGAGAGTAGTGAAGATGAAAAGGCGTCGGACGATGAAACTTATAGAAACCCAGGTCATCAGATTTTCGTCCCCGAGAGCAATGACGACGAAATCGCATCAGATGATGATCGTGAAAACGCAGGTGAATTTGAAGAAATTTATTTAGAAGATGACGAAGAATATATTCCATATGAAACAGAAGAAGAAGATGGCTCTGGCTCTAGCAAGCCTTCTACTCCAAAACAGTGCTCAGGAAATAAAAGGAAAAAGGTTAAATTTGTATGGTCTAATGAACATATGGAATATGACGAGGCAAATATTTCGTTTCTAGGATGTCAAGATCTTCCAAATGATATTATGAAACTGGAAACGCCTATGGATTTCTTTAAATTTTTATTTCCTTCTGAAGCTATAAATTTAATTGTAAGAGAAAGCAACGTGTATGCTTATCAAATTACCGAAAACAACTACAATGAAGTCACGGAAGAAGACATACGTAAATTTTTAGGTAGGTATAATAATTTATATGTCTGTAGTGCACCTTCCAACAACTCGTCACTATTGGAAGGAGGGAACGTACATTGAAAAGGTGGCTTCGACAATGACATGTAACAAATTTGAAGAAGTAAAAAGATTTTTACATTTTTTTAACAGAAATGAAGAGTCAAAGTCCGGTGATCCAAATTTTGACAGGTTACAAAGATACGCCCTTTTCTAAATATATTGCGTGAAAGATTGTTGCAAGTACCGAAAGAAGAATACTTGGCAATTGATGAACAAATTATTCCTACCAAAGCACGCACTTCTGGTATGAGGCGTTATAATGCCAAAAAACCACACAAATGGGGATACCTCAATTATGTGCTAAGCGGAGCCAGTAGCTTCAGCTACGATTTTGAAGTTGATACTGGTAAACATCCTGATCCGCCAGAGAACTGCCCTGACCTCGGAATACCGGGAAATATAGTCCAGCGATTATTAAAAACTGTTCCTCAGAATCTCAATTATAAAATTTTTGTAGATAATTGGTACACTAGTTTGCCTCTGATGGCCAACATACACAAAAAAGGACTTCTTCCTTTAGGGACAATTCAACTGAATCGAGCACCCAACATAAATATAAACAAAAAAACTAAAATGAAAGAAGAAAGAGGATATTGTGCTGAAAAATCTACCGTTTATGAGGATGTAAAGTTAACCATCACAACTTGGGTAGACAATAAACCTGTTAGCCTGTGTTCGTCATACGTAGGAGAAGAACCCATGGCGATGGTTAAAAGATTTGCAAAGAAAAAAAGGGCCAAAATTGATATCCCTTGCCCAAAGGCTATAACAATTTACAACAAATATATGGGTGGCGTGGACTTGCTGGATTCTATGCTAGGTTTCTACAGAATTAAAATTCGAAGCAAAAAGTGGTATCACAGGTTATTTTTCCATTTTATTGACTTAGTCTGTGTCAATAGTTGGTTATTATGGAGACGTAGAACTAAACAAAAGGGTGAAGATTTGTACACAACCTTACTGGATTTTAAACTTATGGTGGCAGATATTCTAATGATGGAAGAATGAAGCAGAGTTTTTACACCCACACGCAGAGGACGACCGCTTAATGAAAACATTGAAAATATTAGAAAAGGCAAAAAACGACGTCGTATTGAATTGCCTCCAGTCAAGGTAGCCGAAGATGGTTTTAATCATTGGCCGGAATGGCAAATTGATCGGCAAAGGTGTAAGATGGTCGGCTGTGGGCAGAAATCCCAAGTAATGTGCATAAAGTGCAAATGTTATCTATGCTTAAATAAAGATCGCATTGTTATAAAACATTTCACATGTCTTCATGAATTAATAAAGTTATTGTAAAACATTAATACTTTTTTATTTACAAGTCAATTCATACAAAAATAAATCTTAAATAACTAATAAAAAAAATATTATCCATAAGAAGACTCCACTGCATGATGTTCCAAATATGGCCATAGTATGCTAATAAGCCCAAATGCATATTGTTACAAATTTGGAACCAAAATTCTTTTATTTATTTTAGGTATTAAAAAACCTCTCAGATTATTTTTAGTATTTTTATATCAATAAGAGTAAAATATAGAACTATATATATATTTTTTTAAATGATTTAAAAATGTCATGCGGTAAAGGGCTAATCAACTGAGCTATCACGTGTATGACGAATTTCTCAGACATTTGATCATCATCATCATCATTTCAGCCGCATAACGTCCACTGTTGGACATAGGCCTCTCCCAAGGTTTTCCAAATTGACCGATCTAGAGCGGCCTGCATCCAGCGCTTTCCAGCGACCTTGGTCAGGTCGTCTGACCACCTTGTGGGTGGGTGTCCTACGCTTCGCTTGCCAGTACGTGGTCGCCATTCGAGAACCTTTTTGCCCCATCGGCCATCAGTTCGTCGCGCTATGTGTCCCGCCCACTGCCACTTCAACGAGCTAATCCGCTGGGCTATGTCCGTGACTTTTGTTCTCCTACGAATTTCCTCATTTCTGATTCGATCACGTAGAGAAACACAAAGCATAGCCCTCTCCATAGCGCGTTGAGCTACCTTGAGCCTTCTTATGAGACCCATAGTAAGTGACCACGTTTCGGAGCCATAAGTCATCACTGGTAACACACATTGATTATAAACTTTCGTCTTAAGGCACTGAGGTATTTTGGACGAGAAGACACTGCGTAACTTCCCGAACGCTGCCCAGCCGAGTCGGATTCGTCGAAAGACCTCTTCCTCGAAGCTGGAACTTCCTGCCTGGATCGATTGACCCAGGTAGGTATACTGGTCTACAACTTCGAGGGTGGAGCTCCCAACAGAAACAGGTATGGGCACAACATTGACATTCGACATTACTTTCGTTTTGTCCATGTTCATTTTAAGGCCCACCTGTTGGGAAACTCTATTAAGGTCTCCGAGCATAGTACTTAAGTCCTCCATGGATTCTGCCATGACAACTATATCGTCGGCGAATCGAAGGTGAGTGATATACTCGCCATTGATGTTGATACCAAGTCCTTACCATTCCAGGAGCTTGAAGGCATCTTCCAGTGCAGCGGTGAACAGTTTCGGAGATATAACGTCTCCCTGTCTCACACCTCTTTGCAGTGGAATAGCCCTCGTGCACTGCTCCTGTACTCGGACTGACATAGTGGCGTTACTGTATAAATACTTCAACACTTCGATATACTGATAGTCAATACGGCATCGCTGGAGAGACTGAAGCACGGCCCATGTTTCGATCGAATCGAAGGCTTTTTCATAGTCCACAAAACCCAAGCATAGCGGCCGGTTATATTCCCTCGTCTTCTCTATAACCTGCCGCAGCGTGTAAAAGTGGTCCATGGTGCTAAAGGCTTTACGGAAACCGGCTTGTTCGGGAGGCTGGAAGGCATCAAACCTGTTCGCGAGACGATTCGTGATGACCCTCGAAAACAACTTATATACATGACTCAGAAGCGTGATAGGCCTATAGTTCTTCAGTAGGGTGTTATCTCCCTTTTTTAAAGAACAAGACTACCACGCCCCTGTTCCACGCTTCTTGCGTTACGCCCTCGAGCAGAACGGAATTAAAGAGCCTCTGAAGGACTTTCAGTACCGGCGTTCCGCCCGCTTTCAGAAGCTCTGCTGTGATTCCGTCCTCACCCGGCGCCTTGTTGTTCTTAAGCTGTTTGAGGGCCATCCTAATCTCGTACAGGCTGATGTCCGACATTTGATATTCCTATTCTATAACACGCATTAGGAGTTAGGTCAGCTGATTCGTGACTAGATGGCGTTTTATTGAATTTTTTTATCAAAATTCTGCAATGTTCTAAGTTTCATAGGCATGACTGTCACTGACTCACACACCTCACCAATGAATGTCCAATGACTTAAATTTGAAAAGTGACCTTAATGACATTTGGAGGGTTGCCTGGTTCTGCAATAACACGACCGAAATATTTATCGTATTTTCTTTTCGTATTATGGAAAAAATATTTAATATATAATCTTTACGAGATGGGTTACGTTGACGAAGAGAGGCCTATGCTCAGCAGTAGGCGGAAGAACGGCTGGGATGATGATGATAATCTTTAACTTTTTGATTAAGAATATGTATAGTCATGATAATCATATCATAACTATACATATTCTTAATCAAAAAGTTAATTAGATAAAGATTCAATTTTTCACTCTTTTTCATTGAAGCTAAATGGTTGCCGTTCCCTTTTTTTCTTGTTCTTGTGATAATATGACTCCATCACTTGATGATGTGAGTGTAAGTGAGAAAGACTGAAGTAGATGGTTAATATTAATAAGTCATCCTCCCATAATCAAAAATAAAACAAAAAAATAATAAAAAAAACGTAACAATAAACAGAAAGTTTACACAGAATCAACGCAGCAAACACAATTGAAAACTTTGGAACCTGAAGTTTTAATGACTAGAAAACTACTCCAGTCCACACTTTAACTCTCAACTCAAACACAGCCGTAGTATGTATAAACGATATTGTACTTTATGAATATTGTATAAGGTTTACTCTCACGCCGAGCCACGCCCGCCGTCACCCACGCTTTGTGGTATGATTATAATTATTACATGACGTCCGACAAAACACGCGTACGAGTGTACGAGCGTACGCGTATCACGTATGTACGAGTCACGTACACCGTGTACGTGTACGGTACACGTAGTATAGTTGGAAAGGCGGACCAGTCTAAATCGATCGAAACCTGGGACCTTACTCCATAATCATAGAGCCACTGCCCACTGATCGACAGCCATGCGTATCACAAACAGAGCCAATTCAAGTGAAATATACTAAAAAATATACAATAGAGAGTATGCATGAATTTTTTTCATATTTTTAATCCATAGTCTTCGTCGAGAAATAGCCGCAAAAAAAATAAATCAGTGCCGAAAAACATGTATATGGTGTAGAAAATAAATATTAAAAATAGCAAGTAGATTATAACAACTAAAACACGCCATTTTAAAATATGACGTCAAAGTCTACAATGTCCGCTAGAGACAGAAGCTGTCAACGCATGTTTTTCTTTTTTGGGTACTTTCGATATTAGCAGCCAGTGATGTTTGTTAAACCTCTATATAAAAGTACATACATTTCGAATGTCATCGATAGTCAAACTACATGGACGGACAGTCCTACCGAACGCACCCGAACTTGTCATTTCCTTTTTGTGAACTTTGTCGTCATTTCCCTTTTGTTTGTCAATTGTTCCCGCGCAATATTTGCATATTTTCAATAATTTATTTCTAATCCAAATAAGAGTCAATAAGAAAAATAATTAACTAGGCGTGGTAACGTATTAATAGAAATTGTAAAATAAAAATATGAGCCGGATTGGTATTACATGCATATTCCTTATTAGTTTTGGTATTATTTACTAATTACACTAATATACATAACATATATACTCCTCCATGTAAACAATTTATCATATTAATAAAAATAAAACCATTTGACCAATCATCTTACTCTTGAAAAACATTACGCTCTTTTGACAGTCAGCTAGAAAATCTTAACGATTTACCCGAGAATCATAATTGCACATTACTAAAAGTTTTAACATGGTAACAGTATTCATAGTGTAGTGTAAGTTTTTTTTTTGACAAATCACCCTGATCGCACTAGATAAAATTATGTCAATGTCAAGTCAAACCAAAGTCTAACTAGTCAAACAAAACTCAAAGCAATGAATGAAATGAAGCATTTTTGCTTTTCGTTCGTTTGTTCGTATCGTAACGTAGTATCCTTTGTAATCCTTTTTGCCCTCTGAACAGCCCTGGTCAAGTTAGTACGGGCCTTCGAAAACTACCTACGGGGGCTAAAACCAGTGTGGCTGTATACAAGTTATACTTACTACTATTGCAGCAGATAAAATAAATGTCGTAGTAACACTTTTTATTAGTACTGGCAACACTAGTCAATGTCAAATCAAAATGGCGATTTTTTCACAATGAACCGGAGTTTTGGACTTTGTCGTGTGTTTTTCTTTGAGTTGAGTTTTCGTTCCATTAAGAAATTACTCTGACTTTAAATTTGCTGTGTTGCGTTGCGTTGCAAACTGTGTTGATGAGATATTAATTATCTTGACAGAGAACGTTGTTGAACAGCTGTTCCTCCGTTTTTTGGAAGTTCCGAGAAAAAATATTCCTGTGAGCCTGTGTGTGACGCTTAGTTAGTGAGAAAATACTCGTAATTAGTGCCAATAGCCAAATAGTGAAATGATTTTAAGTGCGGCTATAGAAGATGGCATCATAGTTCATCAAACTGTTCCGTGTTTTAAAGCCAGGGGAAAAAGGAACCTCTATTGTCGCCAGTCATATCATGATTAGTCTACAGTGTTTTAAATTATTTGTACATTTTATTAATAAATTCTTGTCAGTAATTCTTATTTGTTTTATTTCTTATGTTAGTGTACGGGACCGGCCGCACATTTATTGTGCGCTGGTATTATCTTGTTCGTGTGTTTCCTTTCTCACACGTGGGGCACGCTATGCTGACCGACGCGGCTGAGGCTCTCGGAGCTGTGGTAGGGTACGATCTGGTAATTGTCTTAGAAACAGGATAGATTGACGGTCAAAGAAACAACAATAATTGACTTGACGACAGATTGTATCCCCAGCCACGGCGAGAAAAACGAGTCTCGTTGGCCCCGCGGTCGCGAACTGGTCCGAGCGGGCTACCTGCGGTCTATTTTATGCTCGCACGGTCGGGCGCACGCTATCTCTAGTGCGTCCGATCGAACGGCCAATCCCGTGCGTGCATTTCTGTATGCCCCTCTCTGTCCGCACCCCCTTGACTCGTCTTGGCTAAGGGATATCTCTTTATTTATAATTTTCTATTACAATTATCTAAATTCTTAAATATCTATTCTATAAACCATTAAAAAGCACTATCTATTACAGAGGAAACTATCTATTACAATTATCTATTTGCCTATATCTATCTATTCGAACTAACACGTGTACGTAACTATCCTTGCATGGTATTTTTAAACTATATGATTATTTAATTTATTCTATCTATCTACTTAATTGTCTAAAGGGAAAATGAAACAACCGGATTTCTATGCTTTATTTAAGTTGAACCTAACTAACAACAATTTTATTCTATTGGTTACGTGCACGTGTTAATTTTACATAGGCTGTCCCGTACAGTTAGGTACCTACATATATAATAATAAATTAACCTACTACCACGGAATATATAGGTATAATACCTACCTACCTCTACCTACCTACTACGACGACAACAGTGCCGTTCCCATTGGTTTATTTAATTCTTGGGAACCAATCTCCATGCGGGGGATAATTTTACCGACCAATGAAATATAAAAAAAATAAAAATGTTATCTTCATTTTGTCTACACTTTCATTGTATGCGGTTGTTCTTCTCCGAAAAGGAGTAAATTGTTCTGTGCCTTTTTGCTCTTTCTTTTATTTGATTGTAAACATAGATTAATATTGTATATACTGAAATAGATAAGAAACTGCAGCTTTAACATTAGATCAAACCAGTGATGCCATCTGGTAACATGTGAACTGTGAACTTTCGCATCACCAAAGGACTAAAAGATGAAATAAAACGGTGAAAAAATTGCTCCGTGAGCTGGGACTTGAACTCGCGATCTCTGTTCAATTACGACTATGTTCAATAGCCTAAACAACTAAGCTATTAAGTGATTAACCGCGCATGTCGAATTTATCCATCATTTAATATTCCTATCAAATAAAAAAATGGTGTAAAAATATATTGCGTGGGACTTGAATTCGCAACGTTGCTCTTATTTTAACCATGCTCTAATCAACTGATCTATCACGTGTTCTACCTCGCATGGCGAATTTCTCCACCATTTGATATTCCTATTCTATAACACGCATTAGGAGTTAGGTCAGCTGATTCGTGACTAGATGGCGTTTTATTGAATTTTTTATCAAAATTCTGCAATGTTCTAAGTTTCATAGGCATGATTGTAAATAATGGTTCTTTGGTCAAAAGTGTGTTAAAAAGAACTGCGTGCGATGATATATTAGGTGATTATATTGTAGAATTGCAAAACTTATCACGTTAATAATGGGATCAAGTGTAAAGCTAGATTCTGTTAAAATATCGAAACTAGTTTCACCATTTGTAGAGCAAGCCACCTGTTTGGATTGGTAGGTATTTTTGTTGTTAAACGATGTTTATTCCGTTTTCGAGCTAAAACGGCTTAACGGGTTGGGTTGGGAGGAAATTTGGCATGTAGAATTGTACCTAGATATTACCTTGATTGACGCAAATAGTAATAAATACATGAAAGATTTTCCTTGTGGCTTCCGGCCTAGAATAGGACCACTCCATCTTCCTGTGCATGTTGTAAGAGGACTAAGCACAAGTACATCTCGTGCTACGGCTGCAGAAGGGTATAAGCCGTTGGTCCCGGCTGTCATTGTATGGCAGTCGTCAAGCTATGTCAGATGCCTTTAGGCAGCTTGAAAAATCTGACACCAGTGTTGGCCACTTACACGAAAAACAAACAAACAAGAAGGGTTAACGTAAGGCGGCGGCCAGTTGTAATATCTTTTGCACATATTTTGCCCGACTGCCTGCCATCAATCCTCTTTGTTCCCAAAGATGATGCCAGGCAGTCGGCTGGCCGTAAATCTATTTTATTTAATTTATTATAGACGAGCAGCTCAGAGCTGATATGTCTATTTCACACAGTGCTGAGAGTCCATAAAGTCTTTTCACAGTTCATATATTTATTAATGAAACTTTATTTGTCCTTAACCACTTGTCAAGTCTATTTTTAAATGCATTTATGGAAGGCACAGAGACCACTACTTCTGGTAGTCTATTCCAATTATTGACCACCCTGTTACTCAGAAAGTGGAAATTTGCAACTTTGGTTTTAGACGCTGTACGAGTTAACTGGTAGCAGTGTTTGCGTAATAGCTTTGTGCCTTGTCTCATGTTGTAGATGGTATGCAAGTCAGGTAAATCATAGCTGAGAGTCAGGATCTTAAATGTCTCAATTAAGTCACCACAAAGGCGTCTATAAAAATAAATAAATAAAAGATACTTTTTTTCCTGGAAAAAAGCGAGTTTCTCTGGGAATTTAAATAACCCTGTGGTCATTCTGATACTGTGGATGTTTTGATACAGTCGACATTTTGATATAGTGAAATTTCTGCCACTGAAGGCCTTCAACCATTTTTGGCAACCATCATGTAGTGTAGTTTTATATGTGGAATTCTCAAATAAAAGATAAAAAAAGATAAAAATATATTTATTTTTCTCCAAGATCTTCATTACAAATAAGTATATAACAATTCGAGTTTGGGAAGAACCCTTTTCTCTTCATATATGTCTTGACTTATTTGAATCCTCTTTATGCCTCTTAATTAATTTACTAATGTGCTTGATCTCCTCTATTTCCCGTTTTAAGGCATCATCATCATCAGGTCTTTTTTAGTCTCCACTGCAGGAGCACTACCTTTTCTGTACTACCAGAGCCATATATTAGCCAGAGCAGTCAGAGGATTTGGCCTACTTTCTCCATGCTGACCAGACAGGTTGGAGAGGTGTCATTGAGCTTTGTTTAGCTTGTATTTCCTAAGTCGCCTTCTACAACATCCAAGGGAAGGCTTGGAGTGATCCTATTTTACTCTGCCGGGAACCTTAAGGCCTATGTAAACTGCTTAGATCACCGTATTTATGAAAACTACAGAGCCCAACATGGTTCTGGAAGACCAGAGATCTTTAAAAATGTTTGATTATGCGAGCAAGACAGTCAACCAAGTTTGAAATGCCTGTTAATATAAACCATTCACTCAATTTTTCATACATTAAAGTCCATAATGCACAGGATGTCAAATCTTTGTTTATAACTTCTATTTATTTTTAATGAAATTTACTTGAAATAACATACTATAGTCTTTCGCTCCACATAATGTGTAAAATATTATTCTAGTTGCAAGTTCTACATAGCTCCAGAAACTGCCAGTTGTGGTCACACCTTCTGTCATGCTTGCTGGAGAAAGCGGCGCTCTTGCATGTGCTGTGCAGCTCCTTTAGACCGCCGTAGTCTGAAACTTAATCTGCCTGCCCAAAATATTACTGAACATGTGCAGAGTATGTGTGAAAAATTTGAAAAGATCTTTGACTACAAAGGTAAATTTTCTTATGAATACTTGTTTAAATCAGTCAACTTTTGCTGTTGAATTGCCTTAATATTTTGTTTATCAATTTTATCATCAATATATTTAGGAACTATGTAGTCGGTGGAGTATTTTCCATGTTGTGCGATCTTTAGACAAATGCCTGACTTGCCTATACTTCTCGACTTCTGCCTTTTCTTTTACTTCATCCATGAACGCTCTTGTCCTTCTTTTTCCTGTCCTAGCCTCAAATATTTTGATACCACGGTATAACAGTTTTTTGTTAATTTCAGTTGAAAAATTTTTATTTGGAGATGGACTAAGTACTGAAATAGAATCTGAACCCGATCCCGCAAAGAATGTCAATGATTGGTTAGCAAGTTCACAAAACCACTTCTCAGCGCCCTTTAGTTCCGAGACAAATGTTACAACTGTTGAACACAGTATAAGTACAAGTACAGTGCAAGTGCACAGCCATACAAAAAAGGTTACCACACCTCGGAAAGTTGTGCATAAGCAACCTGTACAAGAGGACTGGGAAAAAATTGAGCATCTTCCTGATACAGATGAAAAAATTATCAAACAGACCAAAGTGGTTGATAACAGCCAGGAATATTCAACAGAACATCCTCGTCGAAGTTCTAGGAAGAGAGAATTAAAACATGATGAACATAATCCAAAAATTTTAAATACAACTAAAAATAAATTCAGTTCAAAGGACTCCAGCATAGAAATTGACATCAAAACCACTAACATTAAGCAAAAATGGAATAATGTCAAAAAAATGCGCAAAGAATTCAGTAAGTTAAATAAACAAAACAGAAATAAATTAAATGTCTCAATAGAAATGTGTAAGAAAGCTAAAGCAAACAGCGGTAAAGCAAATACAGGAAATTATCCCATTTCAGAAAAAGTATTTGTTATTGAGGATGATACTCCCAGTGATAACATTAAAGAAATTGCTGATAAAACCAATGTAGACCAACAAACAGATAATAGTATTAAGAACTTTGTCTGTGAAAACAATGTTAGTAGAAGCAGTAGCAAAGAATCTCAAATTAATCCATCTAAAAGGCATTCCAATAACAGACATGATGAAAATTTAGTTACATCTAAAACAAACAATAGCAATATCCAATATATGGAACAAAATGACAATAACATAAATAATGTAAGTGATAAAATAGAAAAACCTTTAAAAATGCCATTTTATAAAAAAGGCAACTTGCATATTGATACTGACAGAGTTGTTAAAAATAATGTTCAATCTATAAACTATAATATTGATTGCACCAACAGTTCCAATGCTGATGACATTGAGATAACTATTAAAATAGGTGATACTGTGGCAAATATATTCTTCAAGAGGAAGAAGGATGAGCCATCTAAAGTGAATATTAATCAAGAAATTCAAACATCCATTGGCATTCATACATTAGATGAAGTGTCCAATGCTAATGAGGAAAACTTACAACATATTGAACTTAATAAAGAAAAAGAACGAACTGTAGCTGACATGGAGGACAAAATCTTAACTTCCTCTAATGAGCCAGTCCCAGTTCAACCGGATATCGTTCATAAAAGTGTATCATCTAAAAAGAATACTGCATCTGCTGAAACTGTAACTGCACAATTTGAAATAACTGAAAGTGTTGAAAAAGAGTTATCAAATGTAATGGAAATTGCAGAACAAGAAGAATGCAATGACCAACATTCTGAAATCATATGTACTAAATCAACAAATAAAATATTAACAAGTACTCATCCAAAACAAATTGATAAAGAAACCCCTAACATGGTTGAAAACCTAGGTGGTTCTGATTTGCTTAATGATATGGACATATTTGAGAGTGGATCTGTTCAAGAAGGGAATGTTCATGTTCTCAAGGATACTAACGATACACGTTCGGAAATCATACCCACCATGAAAAGTATAAAGGGAAAAACTCAGTACAAGCCTAGAAAACGAAACAGAGAGGTTGTGGAAGACATTGAAATGACAAATAAAAAGCAAAAGATTATACAAAATTCACCAAAAGCAAACAACACCATTGAGTTTGATAAATCTTTGCAGAAAGAATTTGTAATGGATAGCGAAGGCATAAATTATGATGCTATCATGGGACAAGTGTTTGCTAACATAGATGCTGAGATAAGTAATACTCAAAAAAGTAAAGCTCTCATCAGAGATACACAAATTCAAGAATCACACAGTAATGTTAATAAAAAAGATCAACAGAAAACTGTAGTTCTAACTCCTGACAAGATTGCTGAGGATCCAATAAATATTGAAGACTTTGTATATGATAATGCTGTCGCCCCTGAAGGTTGCAGTGAGAATGTTTTTACTGTTATCGAGAAAGAAAATGAAAGCAACGACATTATTGAAGATAAAGAGGTGAACATAATTAACTAGTTAGTCAATAAAAAATATATATACATATACTTATCTACGCAATTTGCAGAATAGGGTATTTGGACAATATACGAAACCACAAATTAAACTAAAAATAAATCTTTTTCTGAAAATAGCATGACAATTAGTTTTGCAATTAGTATTCCAAATTGGTACAAAGAAAAGTGGGAGCATGGTGGGGACATCTCGCTATCCGATACCTAATGGCAGTGACGTCTCAAGCGCAGTATGTGCATCCTTTCCAGAGTTCCGTCCCCGAAGGGTGCAAACGGGACCCTATTACTGAGACTCTGCTGTCTGTCCGTCTATCACAGGGCTCTATCTCTTGAACCGTAATAGCTAGACACCTGAAATTTTCACCGATTGTATTACTATGGCCGCTATAACAACAAATACTAAAAATAAAAAAAGTTGAAAATTAAAAGGGGTCGTCATACAAAAAACGTGTTTTTTTTCAGCGTTATTAACTAGATCTTTATAATGGACTTAACTGAATACTTGAAATTTTCACAGATTATGTATTACTATGGCCACTATAACAACATATACTAAAAATAAAAAAAGTTAAAACTTAAAGGGGGTCGTCATACAAGAAACGTGTTTCTTCAGCGTTTTAAAACATTGTACGGTGTTACGGAACCCTTCATGTACAAGTCCGACTCGCACTTGCCCGTTTATTCTGTCAGTTGACAGTTTCCCTTTCCAACAGATTTGGAAGGGGTTTAACTTAATATTATTTATGAGGGGATTAAAATAATTATGTTTGGTTTTGGATTATGTTACTTTATGATATAATAGGCATGATGACTGTAAAAATATTATTGATCCATCGGTTAAATTATTAAAAAATATTGTACACATATTTTTTCTTTTCCCTTAGAAACGATAAATGACGGAAGATACAGCGCATTTCAATTTCGCATGACGTCACGCTTTCATACTTTTTTAAAAATCGGTGACGTCACAAGCCCCCACTCTGGAATTTAGATACTCTGTATCTTTGTGAATTTTTACTTTTTTGTTAACTGAAAAATATAGGTACATTATTTTTGGATAATCTAACGGACTAATTAGAATCATACTTCTCTGACCCAGCATCATCCCTATTAAATTAGGTGAAAGACCATACTTTGTCTAATTAAATATACCCTCTGTCACTTATACTTTAATTTTGAATTATTATCATTAATAATTATAATTCGAAAAGAGCTACTAATTACTAGCATTTTGAACTAAACATAAAAGATTCTGTTGTTATAAACTTTGAATCCTGTGTTTCAGAATCCTAAGTCTGTGCAACAGGACATTGAGAATTATTTGACGCCTGAGGTGTTTATGGGAACAGACAAGTTGTGCACTCCACATCAGAACGTGGAAGATGATGACAAGAGTGTAGTGGAGGAGACACCACAGAAGTAAGATTCTATTTCATTTGTATGAGGATTAACTGAATGAAAATACACTTGGAAGACCTATTACTTAAGGCGAATACCATGCAGACCTTATTTGAAATAAATTGTCTTATTGTAAAAATGGGGAAAGTTTCCATATTGCTAACCATCAGGCAATGAACAACTATTGAAAGTATAACGTTACTCCGTCCAGTTTTAAAACGTGTTTTAGCAAAAAGTTTTAAAGCTAAACGGACGACCAGTGATAGTGTCAACGACAGTCTACGAACAATAATTCTCTAGAATCGTAAATAATCCCGAAAAACCATTCCACGCGATATGTACCGCGGGGGGCGGGGCTTAAAATATGAACAGCGCGGCGCGACAGTTAGCCGTGACACTCGAGTCGTGTGGTTGCGTCGCAAGAAGTTTCCTTTGAGAATATTGCTGTGTGTTTGCGATAATTGATTCATTAGAAATGCCGTAATGTGCCGTGAAGTAGTGTAAAAGCCATACAGACATGAAAAACACAGAACTCACCTTTCATATGTAAGTAAATAAACATTTTAATATTGCACCTCACCGCTCGTGGCGTTGACCGCAGCCTTGTCGGTTGAGCAGCCGCTTCGGGGAGCTAGCTGCTTGACCGACATGACGCGTACGTGACCTTGTCGCGACCAATCGCATGCATCTTTGTCTATGTGTGCGTTCGAGTGTTTCGTTGTAATTACTGTTCGTTTGTTTGCGTAGATGGAATCAGAATCGAAGCGGTGAATGTAGGAGCGTTAGGTATCTAGAGAATTAATTATGTCGATGACGACAGTTCATAAAATAATATAAAGCCTGATGATTAGCAATATGTTAATTATCACCATATATACGACCAAACAATTTATTTCAGATGGGGGCGCCACTTCTGCATGGTATTCGCCTTAAATACAATAATAATATGAGTAATGAAATCCATAAACCTATTTGTTTCTATTCTAAGCCTCGTGCTGTCTCTGTGTAGCTAAAATGTTATATAGACATGTAAGGGACATAATATGCGTAATAAATCTAACGAAGGGCTGTACTAAATCATCATCCGAGCGTATTCCCGGTTGCATCCTCAGCGGTTACGCTTTAGAGCCTGGGTCCGCTACCTAACCTAGGTGACTTGATGAGGTTACTGGTTTTTACACAGAGCGACTGCCGTCTGACCTCCGCAACCCAAAGGGTAGACCAGAACCAATCCTAGGATAGGTTTACAAACGCAATTCAATTTTTTATTTGCTTAATAAGAGTTTTACAATACTTGTCGCTAGATGGCGTTTGGGACCCACAGCTTTACGTGCCTTCCGAAGCACGGAATCATCTTTCTTTTCGAATAATCAGGTGATTCAAGCCTGAAATACCTTAACCAAAATGGAAACAACTTTTCACAAAGTATGCTTCCCAGTGGGATTTAAACCCACGCCCTCCGGATCACAGGGCGATGGCCTTGACCACTGGACCACGGAGGAAGTCCACTGTACTAGATCACTATAGTAAAATAAAATTAAAATAACAGTAAAAAATAAATAAAAAGAATTATGGCATCCTAAAGTGTGGCACTTTGTATGGGAATGTTGGATTTTTTTCTTTTTTACTGTTATATGACGACCTCCGTGGCGTAATGGTTAACACGCTAGACCGCCAATCCGGAGGTTCTGTGTTTGATCCCCAGCCAGGGCAAGTTGGAAAATGGCCTTTTTCAAATTGTCCTGGGTCTTGGGTGTTTATCTATATATGTATTTATCATAAAATATAGTATCGTTGAGTTAGTATCCCATAACACAAGTTTAAAACTTACTTTGGGGCTAGCTTAATCAGTGTGATTTGTCCCTATATATTTATTTATTTATTTTAATTTCATTATATATACCACGGGCTATACTCTCACTCTCACCCACAGTAGAGTGAGAGTATAGCCCGTGGTAACGCATATGTCCGTCCATTAGACGTTGTTTAATTTGAGCATTTCATCAAATAAAATATGTTTGACTATTCAACCTCTTACTTATTCAAAATTTTTACAGGACTGTCTCTTTTACAAAACCTAAAAACAAATCTGAAAATGCACAACCACATCTAAGTTTAATTAAACAGAAAAGTCTGAATGAATCAAAAGCACAGAGTATTGTAGACATATCAGACTCCAAGACCTCTAGCAATGTCAGTAAAGAGACAACGATCATCGACATGGCAAGGAAACAAACGGAGACACCACTTACCATCAACAGATTTGTCGATCAGATCAAACATAAATCCACTCCAGTTGCAAGAAAATCTCTTAATTTTGAAAACGATGATGACCCTGAACAAACGCTGTGCCCTACAACTGAACCAGTGAAAACCACACAAGAAAAGGAATTTATGTCAAAGGCATTTGAAAATACTCCTAAATCGCCTGTAAGAAAGCCTTTCATGATGAGGAATGTGAGAGTCGATGTGGGGACATACTGCCTCGCAGGGTCTTGCCTGTCGTCGGTGGAGCTGGCAAAGGTGAAGGTGCTGTGTCGGCAGAACAAATGGACGTATGTGGACAAGTACACGGATGAGCTCACACATCTCGTTGTTGGCGTGGATGAAGAGAATAGATCGCAAAGGTAGGCCAGTATATCACATAACCCCAGAGGCGGATTATCTTTAAGGGATACACGAATAATTTAAAATGTTGTCTTTGTGGAGCACTAGATAACCCTTGAAACTATTTTATGAACTACTGTTTACAGTTTAAAGTGAGAATGTTAAGCTTTTCTTAGCATTTTTGCGGAAAACGGCCATTTTTGACTTCCTTTGTGGTCCATTAAGATTATACCTATTGTACATTTATCTTATAGTGCAATAAATTAAACGGTCAAAGTATATTTTTGCAGAATGAACAATGCTGAATTTATTAAGAACATAAATAACCATTAACATATGTTTGTTTGTAATAACTTTATTGTACCAAAAATTTTAGTATAAAAGACAACATAATAAGAAAGAACAAATATACAAAGGAGGACTTATCCCATGTAGGGATCTCTTCCAGTCAACCTGCGATAGATTGAGAGGACATTTTATGGGTGAAATACATTCCCTCATATTTGTATCATTGCACTGCAAACCATTGCGTGGGCGTTCAACAGTTGGTCAAATGTATGTTAATACATAATATAATAATTGCTTTATGTTAAAAGTTATATGAAAAATCAGTCAAGTAACCTAATTACGCATTTTCAGGTCTGTCAAATACATGTGTGCCCTGGCAGCTTCCAAATGGATAGTCTCATTTCGGTGGATAGATGTGTGCTTGAATACAAACAAAATTGTGAATGAGGTAAGTTGTGTACATCGTTACCTACAAATTATTAGAAAACCCTTTTGCTGTTGAACCACTTCAGAGCTAGCTTCTGCAACTATTGATTTAGGGTTGGGTTGGGGCACATCTGTCAGCAAGGAACAGCACTTTCCTATGCTGCTATCCTTTTCTGTCGCTCAGAACAGTTATTTCATAGAGCGAGAGAGAGCGACGGAACGCTTCAGCACGGCCGGTGCTCGCTCTAGCAAATGACATGAAATGAAAGTGCTGTTCCGTGCTGATAGATGTGTTCCAACCCTTAGGCTGCGTTTCCACCAGAGATGTGCGAGGATACGTAACGAAGGATGTGTTTGTTAAAGAACCAATAGAATAGCTTTATTTGCCTAGCCTCGCTCAGTGCAGCTCCTGTGGAAACGTCTTAGCGGAGCGAGGTTGGTTAAAAATTGCGAAGTTGATTCCAAATCACCTCCGAATTATACTAAAACGGCTAGTATTCAAGAAATACAATAAATTAGCCCTTGTTACATTGGATTAATACTAATATTAAACGGATTACCCGTGTGGTTCCGGGTTAGAATAGGACCACTCCATATCTTCCTGTGGATGTCGTAAGAGGCGACTAAAGAACTAAGGACTAAGCACAAACATCTCGTGCTACAATTGCATTCCCAAGGAACCTTTAACTTCGGGCGGCGGCCGGTTGTAAAACTTTTCGCACAAATACATTCCCAAAGAGGGTTGACGTCAGGCGGCCGGTCGTAAAACTATAACCAAATCATTTAAACTGTTCCGGCTATTTCTTCTCCATTTTGCAAGGTCTTTGGCATCCTTGGGTGACCATTAACATGTATGTTATATTTGGAGAAGAAAAAGCGGGAAAGCGCACCCCGGGCTCCGACGCAGCGCAGCCGAGGATGCAACCGGGAACGCGCTTAGACGAAGAAGAAGACAATGGATTAATAATAAATCCCGGTTCTCACATACTCATTTGGCATTATTAAATGGACTAAAACAGATCTACTATAACTCCAACGCCTTATTAATACCTCCATGACACACCACCGCAAGCACCATCCGCGATCCTGCATCCAGCGGCTGACCTTGCTTGACCTTAAGCCGGAAGGAGACTCATAGGGAAATTACTGTAAAGTTTAAAGAAAATGCGACTTTACCTAGTTCTTGAAACTTGCTAATGTCTGAACAAACCGGATGCGGGGCGGGAGGGCATTCCAAAGACTAAAGGCCCATTTACACAGTGCAAGTTTCTTGCCTGTTGCATACAATTTTATTGAAGCAATAAATGATTTGTATAGCTGACGTTCTGTTTAGACCATGCAAGTTTTCTATTGCTTCAATTTAATTGTATGCAACAGGCAAGAAACTTGCACCGTGTAAATGGGCCTTTAGACAAAGATTCTAATTGTATTAAACATAAGGCAGTCATCATATGTCTTATTTTTTTATAAACTCTTAAATATTCTTTGTAAAACCACAGAAGACATTTAGAGTATACAAAACGGAATCTCCTAAGGTTCCGCGCAATATGCGTCCCCGTTCCCCGACCCCGCACCTCTCCCCCGCTCTCGCCTTGTCTCAGGGCGAAAGCGGGCGAACACACACTGCACGGCGCACGCGGGCGCACAAGAACGGGGGGAGAGGTGCGGGGAACGGGGATGCATATTGCGCGTACCTTAGGAAATTCCGTTCTGTATACTCTTTTACTGTCTTCTGTGGTAAAACGAAAAAAACCTAAAAAACCACAAACGCGTAAACCTGCCGCATTGACCCGCCGCCGCGCCGCCGTTCCCGCCCCGCATAGCTCACTGTCTCGCTTCGGCTAGAGTAAATTTGTGTGCGGGGAAGCGGGAGCAAAATTTAGTTCTAGCCCCAGGCGCCCCGGCCCTCCCAGGCCTCTTAATCCATTATCATAAGTAATTAAGAGTATGTTAACCGTTTTAAACTAATTGCGCATTGTTTTTACCAATGTTTGTTTGATTTCAGGAGCATTTCGAAGTCCTGGACGGCACCGGCGAGCCGGGCCCGAAGCGCTCGCGCATCGCCAACAAGAAACTATTCGAAGGCATCACGTTTTTCTGCATGCCGCCCTTTAGTATATTGGATGTCGATACCTTGAAGGTAACCATATAGGGTCTAACAAAATATCATCATCAGGTCTTTCTTAGTCTCCACTGCCGTAGCACGACTCTCTGTACTACCAGAGTCAATAAGCTAGAGCAGCCAGAGGATTTGGCCTACACTCTCCACGCTGGCCAGACGGGTTGGAGAGGTCTTATTGATGTTTTTAAGCTTTGTTTAGCTTGTGTTTCCTAAGTCGCCTTCTACGACATCCACGGGAAGACTTGGAGTGGTCCTAATCTACTCTGCCGGGAACCACACGGCTAAACAAAATATATTGAAATTCATTTTAAGGGTGAATTCAGTCTCCGGCTGTATTAGGAAAAACGTTTTTGGGTTTTCCATACAAGTTGACCGATGGGCTCTTACGAGTTTATATGCAAAGTCAACTTTTTTTAATCTTTCGACATATTATGTTCATGCACCAGGGCTGTGCGAATAGGCGTAAAGTAAACGTCTACTGTTAAAACAAACGATAAGCTAGCAGCAACGGTAGAGGGAAAACCCAACTTATACTAGTGACATCATTCTTTATTTATAATTATAAACAAATAAAATAAATAAATAATAATGACATAACAATGTGTTCTTAGTCCACATAATATCTAATTTCAATATCATATTAATTGTAAGTTGACGTATTTTGAGAAAATGCTGCAGTGCAGTTTGTGGCCGCTTTTTCTGCACTTGTGCTTAGGAAGCGGCACTAAACTGAGTTGTAAGTCGATAGAGAAATGTATAGTCGATATACAGCACGCTGGGAATAACCACAGATGGCCAAACGACCATTGTATCGACTTGTGGCTTTCATTGGTCGCTATCCAGCATACGGGGAGTGTCCGTATAAGTACTGTATATCGGTTGAGTTACCGACCTATGAAAATGAGCTATGAATAAGTTACTCGAATTCGGCCTTATGGAATGCCTTACAGAAATCTCCCACACCCTGAATGTGGACCAGAACGACCAATGAAAATGGGCCGTAAGTGTGGCGTGGTATCTTGCTACTCTTGGCCTCGTCAGTACAGGGTGACTTTTTAAACACCAGCCAAATTTTTGGAACAAGTTCAGTCCATGCTACTAGTTCAGTAGCATGGACTGAACTTGTTCCAAAACACTTTCTATAAAAAAAGTTATTAAAAATCGATAAAAAATGTTTTGTCCTCCCATACAAAATCCGTTTGGCTGATCGCTGATTTGTATGGGAAGGCGAATTTTTATTTTAATTTTTGTTAATTGTTTTTATGGAAAGTAGTTGTGGAGAGTGTAGGCCAAATCCTCTGACTGCTCTGGCTAATATATAGCTCTGGTAGTACAGAGAGGGTCGTGCTTCTGCAGTGGCGACTAAACAAGACCTAATGATGATGAACAGATAAACATACATAACGGGGAAAAATATAACCCTTTGTCTTTGCCGTAGTCGGGTAATAAAAGGTATGGTAATTTCAGAGGATGCTGGAGGCGGCAGGGGGGACGGTCGCGAAGGAAATAAGCGGCGTGCGAGCCGGCGGGGACGCGCCGGCGCTGCTGCTGGCCGAGCCCGAGAGCACGCAGGAAAACAAGTTCCTATGTGAGTACCTTAGTAATCAGGGGCGGATTATACTAAAGGCAAAGTAGGCACGTGCCTAGGGACGCGTGGAAACATTTCCATCCCCCCTTCCCCATCCCCGGATCAACGGGCGGGGGCCCTACGCCCCGGGCGGCAAGGTGAGAGGACTTTTGTATTTTTTTTGCTATCACGCCTTTTCTTCTTTGCTGGTCTGGGAGAAAAGAAAAAACATAGAATGTACCAGCTGCCGCGCAGATCGTAAAAGCCAATCGAGGGAATGGGCTAGAATCTAAATCATCAGTAGGCGATGCGGTTGACAACCCATTTTGGATCTCTATTATGATTTTCTTTTCTACCTTCATGCCCACCATCACGCTAAAAGTGGCCTAGGCGGCGAAATATGATTAGCCTTTTTCTTCTTCATCCAAGCGCTTACCCGGTTGCATCTTTAGCTGTGCTGCTTCGGAACCCGGGGTGCGCTTTCCCGCTTTTTCTTCTCCAAATATGCATGTCAATGATCACCCAAGGATGCCAAAGACCTTGCGTTGGAGAAGAAATAGCCGGAAGAGTTTAAAGATTTGGCAATAGTCTTATGAACGGCCGTCTGCCTGACGTCAACCCTCTTTGGGAATGTATTTGTGCGAAAAATTTTACAACCGGCAGCCGACCGACGTTAACCGTCCTTGGGATGTTTGTGCCTAATCCTTTAGTCGCCTCTCACGACATCCACAGGAAGATATGGAGTGGCCCTATTCTAACCCGGAACCACACAGGGTGGAAATATGATTAGCCTAAGGGCGCCAAATGTGTTAATAAGCCACTGATTATGTATGTGCATCAGAATCTGCATTAACCTAACAAAAATTGTGAAGTTCATAGTGTTAACATTGAAATAAAAAAAAATTACTGCCTACCTCAGCTTTTCGGTTAGAAAAAACAAAAAATCTTTTCTGGGTCTCGGATTGCGCCTCTATAGTAAAATTCCAGACTCTATAGTAGCGATTCATTATCTAAGTTTAAGCACAGAATACAGTAAGAGTAAACAGAACGGAATCTCCTAAGGTACGCGCAATATGCGTCCCCGTTCCCCGCACCCGCACCTCTCCCCCGGTTCTTGACGGCCAACGTGAGTCATCGAGGCGAAAACGGGGGAGAGGTGCGGGGACGGGGAACGGGGACGCATATTGCGTGTACCTTAGTAGATTCCGGTCTGTGGTTTAAGACTGCCGTTGTAAATTAATTATTAAAAAAGGCGTTTTATCATGTAAATGACTATTTAACTGATAAATATTCTTGGAAATAGTTTATATTATTAGAATAAAATAGTTGCAATTTCTTTTAATGTACAATGTAAATTATAATGTATATGTATGATAAGAAAGTCCTAAATCTGAAAGGCTGGGTAGGGACTAAAGATGCGAAGCCGGTTATAAACGATTTTAACTAAACGGTTAAAAATGCATTTTTCGTTATTAACGGTTAATTAACCGCATTTTATGCTTAATACGGTTAAATACCTTCTGTCCCGCTTCAACCTCTCATCAACAGTCTTGAATTGGTTCTCATCATACCTCCGCGGCCGACAACAGGCCGTTCGTGGTGATCAGTCACTCTCTAGCTGGCAAAATCTCAATTCTGGAGTCCCACAAGGAGGAATTTTATCTCCACTATTATTTTCTATCTTCATCAATTCTCTAACTTTCCTACTTTCTTGCTCTCACCATCTGTACGCGGATGATCTACAGCTCTACCACTCTTGTGATTCCAGTGACATCGACTCAACGGTTGCTCTCCTCAACAATGACTTACGGCGTATCGCCGATTGGTCTGCAAAATACAGTGTTGCTGTAAACCCAAATAAATGCCAGGCAATAGTAATTGGCAGCTCTCGTCAAATTTCTAAATTAAATCTTGACACTATCTCTTTTTTGCAATTTAATAATACTACCATTCCCTTTAGTGGGAGTGTGAAGGACCTTGGTCTACACATCGACTCTACCCTGAGCTGGACTACCCAAGTAGCTGAGGTTAGTCGAAAAGTAACTGCCACCTTGCGCTCTCTCTATCGTCTCAAGAACTTTCTCCCACTTAAAACAAAAATAACATTAGTTCAAACCTTAATTCTTCCCTTTCTTGATTACGCAGATGTTTGTTATTGTGACCTTACGCATGTTCTCCTTAACAAATTGGACCGATTGGCCAATAACTGCATCAGATTTATTTTTAATATTCGTAAATTTGACCACATCTCTTCATTTCGCGCTCAGCTTGCATGGCTCCCTATTCCCTTACGTCGTAATGCTAAAATACACTCTATGCTATTTTCTATCTTGAACAATCCGCACTCTTAAATCTAAATTCAACCCTCTCAGTTCCACTCACTCTCGTTCACTTCGCTCCTCTAGCACTCTCATCCTTAGTTTTCCTCCTCATCGCTCTACCTTCATGGACAAGTCTTTTCAAGTCCAGGCTATCCGGCTATGGAATGCCCTTCCGGAGTCTATAAGAAGAGCTCCCAGTCGTTTGGCTTTTAAGCGAGCGGTACATAAATTTTTCCACCAGCAGTCCTAGTCCCAGTCATCCTGATTATATTTATTAGTATTTATATTTATGTATTTATCTATTGTATTTTATGCATGTTAGTATATATGTATAGTTATTACTAGCTGTGCCCGCCTTCCTCTATAAATGGACTACCCAACAAAAAAAGAATTTTTCAAATCGGACCATTAGTTCCTGAGATTAGCGCGTTTAAACAAACAAACAAACTCTTCCGCTTTATAATATTAGTATAGATATGTTTAAAAGTATAAGTATACCTATGTGTTTTTGATTATATATATTTTATTTATATTAAGTTTGCTTATTTTTGTGAATTTTATTACGCCAGCCACCCATATTTTCTGCTTGGTCTAATGGTTGACCGGGAGAGAATGCCATATGGCATTACGTCCGCCACTTGTACTTTTATTTTATTGTGCAATAAAGATTAAATAAAGAAATACCACCGCTAGATGTAGCTAGCGGCATAAAATGCGTATCGCGAGTTGCGCGATGATGGCAGCTTTATATTTTTGAGTTCGTTACTTTTTGGCCTATAGAGGGCGCCATGTTGAATCAAGTATGATGCCACATAGCCTAGAACTAGCGGTCAGCCAAGACCAAAAAGGTACATAGGTACGTCATTGCTCTTTGGCCAAGACGCTTTCAACGATACTCATCTTTCAATATACTTACCATGGAAGATAAAATTAAAAAAGAATAAAAAAAAGATACGAGGTAACAGATGGACATACATACATACATAGCGGCGAAACACATAACCCTCCTTTTGACAACGTCGTAGTTGGGTAATACATTCATACATAGCGACGAAAAACAATAACCCACCTTTTGGCTTGGCTGCAATCGGATAATTAACCTGTAATAACCGCATTTTATTGGTAGCTAACCAGTTTGGTTAAATAACGGGTTTTTTTAGGGACTCAGACTGAATTGGGTTTCTTTCGGTTATTGCACTAAAATAATTTTAAAATAATGACCTTCAATAAGTAATATCCTATTGAATAAAAAAATGACTTGACTTTGGCCTTTAGCTAAAACTTATCTAAGTACTTATATATCTTTGTTCTGATAAGAATATACTGATGATTCAAAAACTGTAGTAAATAGGAGGACTTTTATTTTATTACACGTGTATCTATAATAAAGAAAACATCAACAATTTTTTTAAGAGATCATAGCATCTAGAGGTATAAGACAGATTGTACAACCGGATTCATAATTTGCATGTTAGTTAAAATACATCTATTTCATTGGCAACAAAAGCCGTGTTGCCCTGTACCTATTAGAGATCACGCGTAGCCGTACACTGATAAAAAAGTCAGTTATATTTATTTTTTATGATTACAATACAACAGAACTACAAGGTTTACTGACCCCGTTTTACACTTTAATGAAAGGTGCTAAAACTTAGTTTCACAATTCCTCTTTTAGCATTAGCCAATGGGCCGATATTGTGGCTGAAAACATCAACTAAACTCAAACTCAGTATTGTTAAAATAGAGTGTTTTATATTCGGAACAATAGACATCACTATTAAATTCTAGTAACATTATTTTACTTTCTTCAACACTTGCTCATAAAATCGATCTAATTTCACCGGTTTTAGATATATAAAGCAGCCTATAAAACACGCGTGTGTTAGAAACGCAAATAGTGAAGTTATATTTCTATGACTCACGATTTGCTATTGCGAAAGAAAGGGACAGAATTAATGGTAAATCCAGTATGAATGAGAGAGTAAGAAAGTTTGACGAAGCAGCGTAGTTGAGGATGCAACCGGGAACGCGCTAAGGTGTAGAAGTGCCGCTGCTGTAGGTCCTTGTAAAGAGTAAATAAACAAAACACAGGTGTCACATGTCTCGACGATATCAGTAATCACATAATTATCAGACACATAACATAACACATACCTCAGGATTATAAATATAATCTTGAAAGCTGTTGCCTGCGTGGTCAAAGGTTATTCATTTTATATTTTATGTTATAAACTGAGTTGATACCTTATTAACATACTTAACATAGGGCACTCCCACCGCGGATTTGTTTATAACTAACCGACATACCTAACTCCTAAACAAAATGTCCGATTGTTGAAATTGTAACTGGAATCTACATGTGAACATTTAGTTAGATATTGCAATTTTCGTAGAAAGTCTAATTGAAGAAAAAATTGCCTAAGTACATATTATTATGTTACTCGTTGATAACGTAGCTATCTATACATATAATTATGTGAAAGAATTTTTAAAATCGGATTAGTAATTTTAGAGTTTATCTATAAAAAAAAACAAACACTTAAATATTTTCTTTTTATAATATTAGTCTAGATTGATCCAATTTTGATTAGATATACATATAATTCTAGCAATCTATCTAGCAATGAGTGTACGAAATCATAAAAATTGTTTATCATTGTTTTTACATAAAACGTGAGAATTGGGGAAAATTCCTCATGCCGTACCGTCCACGTGAGATAACGTTATCTTTTATTTACTAACGCATAAACAATCTATAATTAACTATTATTTCAATTTTTTTTTATAAGTGCAATTAAGTTTGTTTGTTTGTTTATTACAAAAAAAAACTTTATTGTACCAAAAACATGCAAATGAAATACAAATATCGAAAAAGCAAATATACAATGGTGGACTTATCCCATATAGGGATTTCTTCCAGTCAACCTGCGATATATTGGGAGGATATTTACAGCAAGTACGTACAAAATAATTTAAAAGATTATACTTGTAACGATGCTGCATGCCACATGCTGCATCTTTCAAACCTCATGATTCTTCATCTCATCCTGTCCACTTTTCATTCTCCATTTCATTATAAATTTCGTTTCAATCCATTTACACATCTCTCTTCATTTTTTACTCATCACCATCCTCTCTTACCCTGGAATTACCTCTTACCCAGGATTACTGGTATATCTGCTACATACATATAACTTTAAAATATAATTTTGATATTAGTGTGTTATAATAAGTATAAAGTATCAGTACAATAAATTTAATTATATCTGTGTTGAGTCTCTGTATTCTTCACTCCACCTATCTTCCCTTATATGTGGGAACTTGCCTAGAGCGCCGTGACAGGTCGAGGTCCTCATAAAGGTACAAGAATCTCTTTTTAGAAAAGTTTATTTTGTAGGTACTAGTCTTTTTTTTTTTTGTTATAATCAACATGGGTTTTTATTTTAAAAACGATTACCATGGCAGTGATTCGTTGCCATCGAAATCAAAAACACAAAAATTATTGACGTGTAAAAGTGCCTACAGAGGTGTAGGCACTTTTGTGTAAATTACATTATATTTTTTCTTTTTTTAAAATATACCGATACTAGCTTTTCGCAACGACCACTGCTGAGAAGAAACGCCGAAAAGACCGAATTTACATAGTATTATTGGTCGCCTACGCGCTAGAAGGGCTTTGTCTATTTACAAAGATATGCCTAATATTTGTTTATAAAAAAGTGTACAAATGGCGGACTTAACGCCTTATTACAACTAGCTGACCCGGCAAACGTTGTTTTGCCATATAAAGACTACCCCTAACATTTAGGGGGATGAAAAATAGATGTTGGCCGATTCTCATAGATACCGTATAAACACAAAAAATTTCATCAAAATCGGTCAAGCCGTTTCGGAGGATGGCAACGAAAACTGTGACACGAGAATTTTATATATTAGATGTTATCAAAATGTAACATGTGAAGCTTGCGAACGAGTGCCAAATCAAATTTACAGAAAAACGGAGCAGAGCTGACCAGTCTCTACTGGCGGCACCCGTTCACGAGTTGAAGCGAGGAATCGGCCATCGCTGAACTCAACCATATTAGAGGGAATCCAGCGACCCGACCCACGACGCCACCACCAGTCTGGATATTTTTTCTGGATAGGCTCGGGCTCACACTACTCACAGACCTTACTAAGAGGGAATACTAAGTTAATTTGTCTGTCAACCATTGATCGCAGTCCTTACATATTTCACAGTAAGACGATACACGGAGTCCAGTGCTGCCCCCATTTGAAATAATATTTGTAAGGAAACGGAGATATCATTTAAAATTTTAAGCTAGTAAAACCTAAATAACCCTTCAAACTATTTTATGAACCACTGTTTACAGTTTAAAGTAGTTTGCATTTTTGCGAAAAACGGCCACTTTTGGCAAAAATACTAACTAAAGCTTAACGTTCTCACTTTAAACTGTAAAAGAGCAAAAATATTTTGAGATACTTACACGTCCGAGATATTTGCATTTAAACATTTGGAGGTTATGTGGATTTATTTGTCTATGAATCTAGAAATATCGATATCCCAATTGAAGTATTAATTAATAGTAGTTTATGTAATGTATGACACTGTCTCATAATGAGGGGTATGAAACACGAGTGTGTGTTTAAAAACCGAGCGACAGGCAAGGTTCTTACTAGAATCACACGAGTGTGAGTTAAGATTATTTAAAGTTTGAATATACAACGTGGAAGGGACATACCTGTAATAAATTGAACCACGGGCTATGCTAGATCACTATATTATAATTAAATTAAAATAACAGCCAAAGAACAAAAAAAAATTTTGGCATTTCCATAAAAAAGTGTGAGGCCGTCCGGACGATTTGTATGGAAACGCCAATTTTTTTTGTTTATTGGCTGTTATTTTAATTTCATTATACTATAGTGATCTAGTATAGCCCGTGGTTTGATTTATTACGGGTATGTCCCTTCCACTTTGTATAACGTGGAAGGGACATACCCAGTGGCGTAACTATACCGTTCGAGGCCCGTGGCCAATTTATCAGATGATTATCGTGATTTTGACTCCAATAAAATATGACGTCACGCCGTGCGTTTTTCATAAAAATTCCATAGAAAATATTTGTTTTGACGTTTAGAAAAAAGTATCTGTTTTGACTTGATGGCAACTAGCGTATTAAATGTGATATTTGTTTCAGACATGGCAGTGGAGCTAAGCGTGGTGCCGGTGAACTACGAGTGGGTGCTGAACTGCCTGGGCAGCTACAGTCTGTGCTCCGTGCACGAGCTGCTGCTGTGTCCGCCCGCGCTGCTGCCCGCCGCCAGCGCGCGCTGGCCGCACCAGCTGCTGTCGCAGGAGGATTATGACTCTTCTAGGGCTGCGTAGTTAACGCGGTCGACAACACATTGTTTTTCAACTGTACAGGATATCTGGTATCAAACGCGATATTCTATAGGCGACTTAGGTACATCAAGAGTAACAAGTTTCGTTCTATGACTTTTTTAATTTGATGTTTTTTTTCATACAAAAATAAACAAAATCAAATTTACAAATTTTTACTCGTCTTAAATCTATGGCAATCGGCACGCGGCAGTACTACTCACGTGGCAGCGCCTATGACACATAGACTTAACGTTTGATGGATATGCAATCTTGAACTAAAAAGTGTAAAATCGTGCTAAGTATTACATTTAAACAAAAGTCATAGAACAAAAGTTGTTAGTCTTGATGTACATACTTAAGTCGCCTCTAAGGTTATGCATTAGGCCGCGTCTACAAAACAAACAAAAACAAACTGGAAATTTTGCGGCGGCCCGCGTAGCTCGACGTGCCGCGTGTCCGTGGACGCGGCCTTAGATGCCAGTAACCCTGTATAAGTCCAATTTGATATTCGTGGTTTGCGATAACAGTTTTAGGGTTACCACTTTTTACACAATTTAAATAGTGTTATAAACAAAAGATTTCGTTTCAGTTCTTTCACTTGTAATCAATCATCTGAGTTATGTATATTTTTCATTAACAAGTCTTGTCATTTTCATCATATTCTTTGTTTATTTGGTATAAATTATTTTGTTAAAAAATGAGATGAAAAACAAATTCTCCTTCAACGGTGATGCAAATGCGATTCACCCTCTGGCAACGCGCCCCGCCGCGGTGCGCAGAATCTGCCGCGTTTTTAGTGGGTTATACTAGGCGTGTTTTCTATAAAGACTGAGATACTTGCATACAATGTCAAAATCGGCCGCGCCGCGCTCCGCGACGGTGCACGGTGCAGTAGGATCACCGTCATATAGTTCATAATTTGATTTATTTAAATATTCACTAAAAGTTTACGATTTTCTTCTTCGTTTTTAAGAAAATAATATTACCAATCAAGGTCAGTTTTCTTCGTCTTCACAATTAAGAAGCATACATTATTTTATCGATTGTTACAATGATCCTGTTATTGAATATATTTTGATATGTATGTAATACGTTTGTTTTTCTACTCCTGTACCTAGTGTTATCTGTCTTTTTGGTCACAAAAAATTTTAAAAGAGCAGAGATAATATGACTTGAGAAAAGTAAGTACTTATATACTTTATTCCTCGTTACAGCGCTGTTTTTATGCGCCCGTACTCCCGGCTGAATAATTTTTGTGTTTACGAAAGTTTGGTTACTACAATTTGTCTGACTAATAACTTTGTAATAGTTAGATTAATAACATATTAAAAAGTCAGACATGTAAAAATAAGTTAGTTCTTTTATTTTTTGTGCAGCTTTAAAGCGTCTGACAAACGTTCTGGCGCATGAAAAGTGTCGGACACTTATGGATACTACTTCAGATTATTTTTTTACAATATATATATAAATATCAGCCATACAAATTTAAGTTCAATTACTCTTATTTTAGTTACCTTTATCGACTGGTACCTGCCCAGGTGTCACAAGGCGAGCTTCACAACCTGCACGCAGGTATTACAAAGCACACGAGACGCTACTGAGAACCTGAGGTTTCATCCGTGTGAAAATAAGTTATGTCTGATCGCTCTGGGATCTTGGACTATTAGGTTAAGGATGTACTCGATCAACACTAACTTTACAACAAAAAAGCACAACTACCAACTTAAGAGGGATAAATGAATTTTTCGGGGCCCATTTAAAATAAATTATTTTAAAAGAAACGGGGATATCATTTAAAATTTGGTCTGTGAAGATAACCCTTCAAACTATTTTATAAACTACTGTTTACAGTTTAAAGTGAGAACGTTAAGGGCCCAGTCCTTATTTTTAGTGATTTTGACTGCTTTTTCGGAGCTGATTGAAGCCAAACTATTAGGTCCTTACATATGAAATTGCCGATTTTCAATACTGGCAACTTTCAAATCAAATATCTTGCGTTTCATTAGAATTCCAAATTCAAATTTATTTCGAAATAAAGCCAGAAAAATATTGTTTTAAAATTCGTATTTCATTTGTTTTAACATCATTTGTTTGAGTTTCAACATTGCTATAACAACAACTATGGACAAATTGAAAATTCGCGGTATTTACGAATACGAGTTCCACCGTGGCACCAGTGCTGCAGAAACGACTCGAAGAATTAACGACGTGTATGGACCAGGCACCGCTAACGAACGAACGGTGCGTTTTTGGTTTCAACGTTTCCGTTCTGGAAATTTCGATTTACACAATGAGCCTCGTGGACGACCTGATACTCAAGTGAATAACGAAGAATTGAAGGAGATAGTGGAAGCGGATCCATCTCAAACCACTTCTGAATTAGCAGCAGTAAGTGACAAAACGATACTTATCCACTTGCGCCAAATCGGAAAAATTAAAAAACTCGAAAAGTGGGTACCGCACGAATTGACTGAAGCAAACCAACAAACACGCGTTGCTTGCTGCGTTTCTTTGCTTAATCGCCACAATAATGAGGGGATTTTGAACCGTATCGTGACTTGTGATGAGAAATGGATCCTGTACGACAATCGGAAGCGATCATCACAATGGCTTGACCCTGCCCTAAGCTTGAAAACCTTGCCCTAAGCGAAAACTGACCAAAAAGAAGATTCTGGTTAGTGTTTGGTGGACCAGTGCTGGTGTTATCCACTACAGCTTCTTGAGATCAGGCCAGACGATTACTGCAGACTTGTATTGCCAACAATTGCAAACAATGATGGAAAAGCTCGCCATTAAACAACCGAGACTGATGAATTGCTCTAGCCCACTGCTCCTTCAGGATAACGCTAGACCACACACTGCACATCAAACGATCGCAAAGTTAGAGGAGCTGCGACTAGAACCTCTGCGTCACCCACCATACTCTCCAGATCTTGCCCCAACCGATTACCACTTTTTTCAAAATTTGGATACCTTTTTACAAGGAAAAAATTTCAAATCAGATGAGGCAGTCAAAACCGCCTTCAAACAGTTCATAGACTTTCGCTCCCAGGATTTTTTTTCCAAAGGTATCAATGATCTGCCTATAAAATGGCGGAAGTGTATCGATAACAACGGCGCATACTTCGATTGATTAAATAATATTTTCATTAAAAAAAACTTGTTTCACTTTTTTGATACTGAACGGCAATTTCATATGTAAGGACCTAATATCTTAGTAACAATATGTTAAATTAAAGTTTATTTAAATATTTAAAAGTGAATGAGACAATTTATTGATTTTCATTGTAATAATTTGTTTAATTCCAAATTACCTGAGACGTGTTTCAGTTTTTTGCGGTGCGCGACGTTCATGTCTTTGTTGTTTACACGGAATTTAAAACATGAAGTTGTTTATAAATTACAGAGAAATAAGGACAAAGGAAAATCCTAAAAAGTGAATGAAAATGATTTTAGTATTTTCATTCAAAAACTTAGTTAAAAAGGTTAAACTTTGAAGTAAATATAAGCGAATACGTCGTCAGATTTCTTGCGCTTACGACTGAGTTAAAAAATAAAAAGTACACATATATGAAGATTGAGTCATGCTTAAACACGTACAATAAATAAATAAAAAAAACGACGGGTTGCACTCCGGGAGTGCCGGCAGAAGTGAAAACTTGAACATTAACGTTGTGCATTTTTGATATTTTGGAATGGTTAGGGAATAATTTTGCATGAATTGCTTTAATTATCAGTATAAAAGTACTATCATTTATGGATTCGTCGCTTTTCGTCAGAAACGTAACTGGTCAGATAAGCATCTCGTCATCTCTCAGGATAGACTCGCAACTTGTCAGATACGCAACTCGACAGACACACAACTTGTCAGAAACGCAACTCGACAGATATTTGAAGTTATTCACCCAGATTGACGAAAGCATATGGGTAAAAGCTTGTATATATACTAACATACAAAAACTGCAATTCTGACAATACTAGCCCCGGCTTCGCCCGTGGTACATACGAGTACACTAACCTAACTAACATTCAGGGGTCTATCCAACGGTGAAAGAATTTTTGAAATCGGCCCATTAGTTCCTGAGATTAGTGCGTTCAAACAAACTCTTCAGCTTCAGCAAATCGATAATTTCCTTTTTTTGAAGTCGGTTAAAAAGTCAAATAAAAGAGTGCCCTTTAATAAACATAATCAATATCAAATAACAAGTGCACTCAGCATATAAAACAATGTAAATTATTTTTTTATTTTGTCTACCTTATACTGACGCGCTAGGACTGGCGTGGAAAATATAGTAATGATCAAAAAATCAAATCAATGGTAATTGGGATATCCGGTAATAAAAATATCTCGATAGGTAGGTACTATAGAGGTATAGAAAAATGTCCGTAAAACCGATAAATTGAGGTGGAGTTACCATCGTAGATTGATAAATTATAAAGAAGTTGCCATCAATTATTAACTAATTAGTTTACTGCTTTTGTTCAGCAAGATAGGTACTTTTACAATGGAAAAATAAAATTACTGTGGAAAATATAAGATTCCTGTTTTTTAACACTTCCACTGCTGAAAACGCACCGTATGTGTTTTCCTCTTTAGAAAAATACACACGTTGCATTTTTCAGCAGTGGAAGTGTGATGAAATGTATAAAATAGGAAATAGTAAATTGCTTCATTTTACTAGTTGCGTATATTTTTAATGACTACAGTTTTTAAATTCTATTTATTAAAAATGACTGTCGAGTCGAGATGCATATCTGTCGAGACGCGCATCTGTCAAGTTGCGTTTTTGACGAGTTTCAAATCTGACGAGATGCGTTTCTGTCAACATGCGTTTTCTGGCGAAATGAGTATCTGACCAGTTGCGTTTCTGACGAAAATCCTCATTTATGTGGTAGAATACAATATTTATTTATTGCGCTATCGTACACAAACATGACAATTTATATTACATTAAAAAGTTTATCTCTCAGCTAAACGAAACAGCAGGCGTAGGCATACATTTTCGCCGCGCCGCCGTAGAGAGACGATACTTACTCTCCCACGCCGCGCCGGCTGTATACTCTCCATCCGTCTTACGAATTTTCGATCAGGACATGTGTCCTGACGCGAGTTTAACATTTTTTACCCATTACAAAAAAAGTGCACAACGCCGCTAAAGAAGTTTTCACTTCAATAATTTCTCTTTTGCAAAAAGATAGAAAAATTTAAAGTTCTCCGAAATTCTCAAATAAATATGGGGACGAAAACGCTGATAAGGCAGACCGCTCGCTGCGCTTCTGAATTCGTCTAAATTCGTCTCCAGGGTGCATGTACAATACAGTGCAATGCGTATGTGTAGATAGAAAATATAGATTCGGGAGTTCAATCACAGAATAAATAATATTAACGTACAGAAGTCTCACTCAGCAAAGAAATTCAAAGAAATATCTACTCAATGTGGCTAGCGATATGCTTTAATTTAGCTCACGTCAGAACTCAGCAGCCTTTTCGCATAGATACCTAGACATCCATTGCAAGCCAATTTCATTCTTATTAATCTGGACAAACGATTCGTATAACTGAATTTACCACCCGGAGGGGCCGCCTGCGCGCATAGTAATAATGTAGGCACATTTTCGATACCTAAACGGGGAGTGACACAGGCCTGGTTCAATCAAAAATTCCCACGGTCGAAGACTGCGGTCTTAAGCTTTTCTTAGCATTTTTGACAATATGGCCGTTTTCCGCAAAAATGGTAAGAAAAGCTTAACTGTAAACAGTACCTAGTTCATAAAATATTTCAAAGGGTTATCTAGGGCTTCACAAAGACAACATTTTAAATGATATCTCCGTTTCCTTTGAGATAATTTATTTCCAATGGGGGCAGCACTGGACCCAGGAAAATTCGTAAAAACGTAAGCAACATTGTATAAGTACCTACGTCAAAAATAGGTTGTGGACTTGTGGCGTATTCCATAAGTCACGTCACTCGCATTTTGACCCCTGTTATACAACGAAAATACTATCTATTACTTTGCAGTGAACCAGTGAGTGATTCATTGCTGATAGGGTGATGCAATGCAATACAATAATAAAAGCGACCAAGTGCGAGTCGGACTCGCCCATGGGTTCCGTAGCAGCAAGTAACATAATATAAAAGTTCTAAAGGTAAATTGCGGTTTACGATTTTTGACGTATTAAAAAATAACTATCTATGATACCGAGACTGCTATAGTTTTAATTGAAAGTACATACTTTTAGGTATATAGATACCACATTTTTTTCAGAATTATTTTAGTAATATTTCAAAAGTTACGGTGGGGGGACACCTCAAATTTTAACTTTGTATTAGATTATTTCAAGACTGGGGGGTTTGATCTACATAGTTTCAATGCAGTTTTTGTTGCATTTTAAAAGACCTTTTCAACGATACCCCACACGTTGGGGTTAGTCAAATTTAATTTTTCAAATTCACTCCGTTTTACGGGACGGCTGAAAAAAAATCATTTTTCCATAATTTTAAAACCCAACTTTTGGAACTTCAATATCTATCTCTCCACCAATTTTCGTGACAATCGGTGCAGTAGCGGCGGAGTACGAGCCCGGACAGACAGACGGACGGACGGACATGACGAAACTCGAAGGGTTCTTTGTGGACTACGGAACCCTAAAAACATAATTATACCGTTCAAAGATTTTTTTTATCCCATAATCATTTAAAAACCGGCCCTATGATAATTAAATATACAGGTTTTTTTTTAATTATATGCAACAAGGGCAATTTCAGTCATTGCTACTGAACAACTTTCCTAAATTAACTATTATGAGCCCGAAAATAAAACTAATATTTCCTCTAAGTAGGTAGGAAAGTCTCGCTGCTAGAAACCACAGGATTAGTAAACGATTTGCCTTTAGGTGGTTCGTGCCAAAGATAGTATAATTACTAACGTAAGCCGTGCTATTTGCTTACATAGTTGTACAAAAAAGTGCATACATAAGTAGATACTTATACAATTTTTGAAGCAAGTTCAGTCCATGATATTGATCTACTTTCTATAAAAAAAGTTAGTAAAAATCGATAAGTAAATATTTTTCGTCCTCTCATACAAAATCCATTTGGCTGAGCGCTGATTTGTATGGGAAGATGAATTTTTATTTTAGATTTTCGTTAATTGTTTTTATGGAAAGTATTTCTGTATCATGGACTGAACTTGATCCATTTTGACTGGTGAATAAACGTCACCCTGTGTACTGGGTTAACTAAACCATAGATTTAGTTTTGTAACTATATACCTACCTTTGGTACAGCTACTTATCTACATCTACATCTACACTAATATTATAAAGAGGAAAGATTTGTACCTATTTTTGTATGTTTGTAATGAATAGGCTCAAAAAGTACTGGGCCGATTTAAAAAATTCTTTCACCGTTGCAAAGCTACACTATTCCCGAGTGACATAGGCTATGTGTGTACCACGGGCGAAGCCGTTGTGGACTGCTAGTATAATAATAAAATGCTTGGTTGATTGTTTTTCGACCAGATGACTAGACTTAGTAGGTAGGTATTATATTCGTCGCGGATGTCGGTCAGTCAGAGTGAGACGATCATAGATTAAGTATTATTGTTGAACTTGGAGACGATCACATTCGCGTTTCGTGGCCGGTTAAAACAAGTGACGTGACGTGGTCATGTAGCATCATCGTGCGATCGCGCCACCTCGCTATCCAATCGGCGAGACCCGCGCGACCCGCGCCGTACCATTACCATGCGCCGGCCGTTCGCGACCTGTCTGTCGTCATTCATTCCGCCGCAGACGGCAGCGGCAGTATCGAAAACAGGGTCCGCAGTCCATAGTTCAACACGTGAACCGGCTTCCCACGGACCTGACAAGAAATGAGTAATTTTTGTTATCATTGTATATAAGTGAACATCAATTAGACAAAGCTTCATTACGTACAAACCGCACACCGCCGCGCCGTCCAAGAACAGTGATTTATTATTTAGTGTTGTGAAAATTCTGAATTCCTGATTTCTATCATCGATAACTTTGCCTATACATACGGTAAGTTTGATGAATTTGAACACGTAATATGTACTTTAATTAATTTATAACTCTATATTTCTATCTGTATAACCGTTATATATAAGCGTAGTTAGTTAAATAAAATATGTACCTAGGTAAGTACGTATATAGATCTATTAACTACTTCATTTGGTTAGATATTTAAATAAATGTAAACAATCTTGACATGGCTTTTTTATTAAAATATACACTATAATTATAAATTAATACTAGGTACCTTTGCAAATTACAAATTAATTATTTTGTAAATTGTAAACTACTTACATAGGTACTTAGGTAGGTAATTAATTTGTAATGTGTAAAGATATTTATTAATTTGTAAATTGTAAGTAGGTATATTTAATCATTATACAAGTCAAGATTGTTTACATTTATTTAAATATTTTTAAATAAATGTAAACCATTTATTTAAATATTTTTAAATAAATGTAAACAATCTTGACATGTATAATTAGTTATTCCTAACCAAATGGAGTAGGTAGGTACATATAGTTTTACCAAAATACCCGTGTGGTTCCGGGTTAGAATAGGACCACTCCATCTCTTCCTGTGGATGTCGTAAGAGGCGACTAAAGGACTAAGCACAAACATCTCGTGCTACAATTGCATTCCCAAGGAGGGCTAACGTCGGGCGGCGGCCGGTTGTAAAACTTTTCGCACAAATACATTCCCAAAGAGGGTTGACGTCAGGCAGGCGGCCGGTTGTAAAACTATAGCCAAATCATTGAAAGTGTTTCGGCTGTTTCTTCTTCATTTTACAAGGTCTTTGGCATCCTTGGGTGACCATTGACATGCATATTATATTTGGAGAAGAAAAAGCGGGAAAGCGCACCCCGGGCTCCGAAGCAGCACAGCTGAGGATGCAACCGGGAATGCGCTTAGACGAAGAAGATATTTTTACCAAAATAGGAATAAGTAGGTTAGGTAGGTAGGTAGATACCTCAACTGCGTAAATAATTTAATCTAAGTACTTACCTACCTCTTACCTTCGTCAAGCTATTCTACATATTTTGTAGGCTACTTAATAGAGCTATCATACGGCAGAGCTCAAAATGATCTTAGTGGGACGCGTACACCTGTATTCCATAATTTACAGTACCTATTCCGCGATTTATCGGTGATTTCCAATGAAAAGTCAATAGCCCAATTCTCGTAAAAATATTTCGAATATCAAACCAAAAGTCACACATGCAAAAATCCATCAAACCGTTGAAGCTGCACAGGCTGCACAACAGCGTCAACAGCGTGCCAAAGAAAACTTACATACCTACATACACTTGAAAAACATATAATAGTATCCTCTATGTATCCTCTTTTTATCGCAGTCGCTGTGTGGTCAACAAGCAATGTCAATGTCAAGAGAAAGGTCAAGAAAATTTTATGAAAACACTTTTCTCTGCCTGTCACTGTCACTTTCTGTCACATGCGCCAAAATTTATTGTGCGTGATCGCGATTTGCGGTTTGCGCATCTACTATCTAGGTAATCCTATCCTACTTGATCTTACTGTAATTCTAGTAGGTATGGTATTCATTCATGGGATTTTTCCCAGATTCCCGTGTCAACTTTAGTGAGCAGTTTTTCCTGTTTTCCGACAAGTCTTTCCCATTTCTAAATTAATAAGTTTCGCAATAACATTTTATATGGACTTTCTTCTTAAAATGGACTACGAAAGTGAAATTAAAAACTGTCTTTCAAGGTATTTTCTAACTCTATCATTATGTACGCATGTTAAATGTATTTTCGGGTGTATACTTAACTAACTTAGCTAGGAAAATGTACCTATTCAGTGATACAGATCACGTCTTACGTAAAATACTAGTAAAACGCTGACCTTAGAATTACTATATCTCCCATATTTTTGCTTAGGCACATTACACAATTTGACTAGATTTTACCAAAGTACAATGCAATACCACTTGTATCTATCAAAAACTGAAATGATTACACTTTTACCTTAATGAAATTGTTATCAATGCAAATAGAACAAATATTAGATGTGTACTTATAAATTCTTTTAGTAATTTACAAAAGCAAGGGGCACAAGCCTCCCCTATTTATTTGAAACCACTTCTATCCCATAGGAACCCATGATGCGGTTTTGTAAGCCCATATGAGCACCATGCAGCAAGATACTATACTTAAACAAATAATTACATATGTAAACTAAACGGATAAGGATGCAACTGCAAATGAGATGATGAGGACACTGATAAATTTATTTATTCATAAAATCTTTATTGACCACAATGGTACAAAAGGTGGACTTAATGCTAATGCATTCTCTACCAGTCAGCCTTTAGGAAAAACAGAATATTTAAATTAGCGCTAGACGCTTAAAGATATGTATTTAAATACACACACTATAAACATAGGTACATACATACACATACATAAATACATCATATAAAATACAAAACAATTTATGATAAATTTATAATGATAAATTAGCATAAAGGGGCATGTTAATTATTGTTAACTGTTTACTCTGATAGATGGCAAGAGGAAAAAAGTAAGACCTAGAATGGGATGATGGGATGGGATGAATTGAGAATTTTTTAGGGGTTTGTAATGAGAAAGTGAAGAATAGAGATGATTGGAAGCGTAGAGGGGAGGCTTTTGCCCAGTAATGGGGCATAGTTTTTGTATATACTTAACATCATAATATGTATGCCATGGAGGTTACCGGTAGATGGAAAACGATTAAAAATCAACAAAGAGCAGTCAAGGTGCTAAGCAAACTAAATGTTTTGCTTCTTTTCCATGGAGAGTAAAACAGGAGGAAAAATATGCATACGAGATTATTATTTATTTAATTATGTATTTAAACTTTTATTGAGCTAAAAGCTACAATAGGTAGACTTAATGTCAACCTATTTCTTCTAAGATGAAGTCAAAAATAATTTATTGTATTCCTGTAGGAAGAATATGTTAATGTGAGACTTTTATAATAATAATAATATAATAAAGAATAATAATAAATATTAAAATAATAATAAATCATTTATTTCAGGCAACATAATATTACAATACTAAGGCCCATAGCATGAATACCTAAAAACACTATTTATTTATTGTCAACACCAGCCACTGCCAGTAGTGTTGTCTTCATGGTCCTCCTTTTTTGGGACCGTTCAAGTATTAAATAAGCAGAATTTTAGCCATTTTTAACCCCCCGCACCCTTGTCAGCAAAAGTAAGCAAATCTATTATCCCTACCTTCATATGCTAAATAAGCATTGATGTATTTTCTTACAAAATCTGTATTATTTCAAATCAAAGTTTCAAAAAATTGCATATATTTGTAAAAAATAACTAAAAAATTGACGTAATAAAGTCCAAACCGATATCATAAAAAATAAACAAAACAGACTCCCCAACCCCCTTTTGGTGCTTACGTAATACTTGCGGAAGGTACATCCTTTCCTGCTCTTAGTAATACTTCCTTTTTGAAAATTTGAAAATCCCACTTAATTTTTATAAAAAGTGTCGTATGTTTATCCAGTTAATAAGCTATCTAATAGCTTATTAGTGGATTGGTATTAAATTTGACAACTACATTTCAAATTTTATGCCAATCCACTTAGCAGTTTTTGCGTAATTGAGTAACAAATACCCAAACTCACAAATAAATGATAAAGTATTTAAATAGTCATGGGATAATAAGCTCAGGCAATGCAAATTCTTATTATTATAATATAACAAAAAATCCTTTTTATTATTCCTTAATATATTGAACTTATCCTCATTTGCTACATAGCCAACCCCCACTCTAAAGCAGCTAAGCTGATAAGAGAGGTAGAGAAAAATATACTGAATATTAAGTAAAAACTTTGCAGCCATTTAGATTTTAAAATGCAAAAAGAAAAAGGGCGAAAATGCTAATTATTTTAATAGGCGATGCGGCTAGCAACCCATCACTATTTTGATTCCTTTTTTCACCTTCTCGCTTACCAAAAGCCTTTGAGTCTTGCGATCCTGTGCTCTGTCTGCTTAGAGCCGCAAGACCCAAAATGCTCTGTCTGCCCCATTAGGGATAAAGACGTGATATATGTATTTAGTTTTTAAGCCCCGACCAAAAAGGGGTGTTATCTAATGTCTGTCGGTCTGTCTGTCTGTGTCGTCGTAGCTAGCGCTCGAACGGATAGACTGATTTCGATGCGGTTTTTGACGAGAAAGCAAGTTCCCTTGTGGTGGTTCGTACCTATGTTTAATGAAAATCGGTTTAGTCGTTTAAAAGTTATTGGGGGTTAACGCTTGAAAGTCAGGGCTTTCTCTAGAAAATAATAGATGTCGCTACGGATATCAAGTCGTATCGGTAGTTTCGCTACTCATTACTAGATGGCGTTCTTGACAGTCGGGCTTTTTTTAATTTGCCTAGCAAATTTTAGACATTTTTTATTCTTTGCAGATCCAAACAAGCAAATATGGCACCACATGCGACGGATGTGAACGGTGTCCTGTTTGAGTCAGATGCAGCTACGCCAGACCTCGCTCTTGCACACACCCCAGTACAGAAAGCCGACAACTACCCAAGGAAATATGTGTGGAGAAATATAATACTATTTGCATACCTCCACATTGCTGCACTCTACGGCGGCTATTTGTTCCTATTCTCGGCAAAATGGCAGACTGATATATTTGGTAAGCTTGTTAAATATTTTATACAATGTGCTTTTAAATTAAATACAAATATTTCAAGGGGTGATTCAGTCCATCATTTTGATCAACTTTTCTCAAAGAAGTTTATTGAATTCCGAAAAAATATTTTGGGGTCTCATACAAATCGAAGTAGTCACGTGATGTTATTACTTTTTTTTTCGTGTTTCAATAAACATTTATTCGGCAAAGTTGTTAAAAATAATGGACTGAATCACCTCTTAAAATAGGTATTTGTACTTATTAAAAATTGCCTTGTATACCTATTGAATTTATTGCACGATCAGACTATTCGATTTTAACCTTAATAAAAATTAACAAATGTAAACCTTTTGTAGTTAAAGTATCCTAATCTCATTCCTACCTACTGTGGCAAATATTGTTAAATTAGAGAAAGAACTGAAGAATATTTTAACTGAAATTAGTTAAAAGCAAAGCTTTATTATTTTATGACTATTCATTATTTGCAGTAAATGTAAAATTTATACTGCATGTAAACCCGTAAAGTACACCATACAGATTTCCATTTTCCATTCACAATAATTAGTAATTAAAAGTGCTTTAGCTATTCAGTAGGTACTAATAAAAAAAATATTTATAGAGAAAGATTTGTCTTATAGCAATATCATCATGTCATGATTAATAATCTGATTTATTATATTTTTATATTATAATTATATATTTTGTCAACAGCCTACATACTATATGTGATGTCCGGACTGGGAATCACAGCAGGAGCTCACAGACTATGGGCACACAAATCCTATAAAGCCAAATGGCCCCTGAGACTTATTTTGGTCATCTTCAATACGCTGGCATTCCAGGTAAGCAATTTCTATACATTTTGTTGCGTGTGATCATATTACCCACAAATAATTCACATTTTAAGTTTTACTAACATAGTTATATAAGTTTTCTACTAACACAATATGGACCTGTATCTATGTGCAGTCTGAAATAAACTATTTCATTCATTCATTAACAAGCAGAAGTGGCGCCCTCATTTGAATTAAATTGTTAACTTGTAAATATGGTAAAAATTTCCATATTTATATTCTGAATGTTGGCACTAGATAGCCCTTCAAATTTATTTTGTAAACCACCGTTGAAAGCACTCAATAGTCTCATATCGCAAAGGATTTTTTTACAATAATCGCGAAAGAAAATCAGCTGGTATATTCTAAGTTTTTTCTTTTCTCCCCGACCAGTATGTAAGGAAATATGTTTAAATTGGGTAGGTACGTCTATAATAACATACCTACATACAATTGCATCCCTCTCTCATCGTAGCGTCTTCAAAGTTGCATCCTCTGCTATAATGCTGTGAAGCCTGAGGTCCACTTTTTTCTCTCCACTAACACGGTATAGCTATAGATAGAGCATCCTTGATTGTAAGACATTATGTGCAATTGCGTCCATCTATTTGGAGCTGTCTTCCTTAAAAAAAAAACAGGATATCCGTTGCCTTCGCCTTGTGCCAATAAGCGCTAATTCGATTGTTCAAAGTTAAACTATACCTACTATGTATAATATATATGCTTACTGCAAACAACTGTACTCGTAGACAATAAGTATAGATTGTTTGATTGTTTAAGCATGTCGTTGGTATTGCCTTACGACACGTGACGAGGATACACGTGTTCGTTACAGAATGGTATAAAAGGAACTTGAGTTACCTTGACTACAAGAATGGCCGTCAAAATTTTAAATGTTGTGACTTGCTTTAGTGGCTAGTCGCTACTCCTATAATCCAGTAGGACGCATTTGTGTCGGTATTTAGCAGCTCAACGATTTGGCTGTTTTTTTACAACTTGCTTCTTGGGAATTGATTTATGCAAACAGCTTAAGGTGAATACCAGGCAGAAGTGGCGCCCTCATTTGAAATCAAAAATTTATTCAGTAATTAGGCCTTTGCAGGCACTTTTACACGTCAATAATTATAGTGTACATTACGTGTAATGTTTATTTATATCTAAATTATTTCTTTCTTTGTTCAAAAGCTACCGATACTAGCGTTTCGCAACGACCACTGCTGAGAAGAAACGCCGAAAGAAACTCTTTTACACAGTATTGGTCGCCTACGCGCCAGAAGGGTTTTGTCAGTTTACAAAGATATTATGCCTAATACAATGTTATCACAACATAATATGTAAAGCTTGCAAACGAGTGCCAAATCCAATTTACAGAAATAAGTTGTAGTAATAAGTAAAAACTATAACTATTAGAAAAAACTATTATTATTGGTGATCCGTATAGCTTTAAAACTTGCCTCCGCCAAAAGTGGCCACTTTTAAAGCTATACTGACTAATGTAAATACTTTCAACGGTGGTTCATAAAATAATTTAAAGGGCTATCTAGTGCCTAACATTGAGAAATATGGAAATTTTTACAACATTTACGAAATCAAAATCATTTTTTTTTTTCAATTTAAATCAATATAATAAAATCAATTTATTTTAAATGAGGGCGCCACTTCAAGGTCATTTGCTTCTAACTTCACCTTAACAATCCAGTACCAAATGTAGACATGAAGACTTTTTTAGGAGACGAAAAATCTATATATGGTGCTCCATGTCTATTTATTGTCTGGCGACAAATATGAGGCTTTAAGTTTGTTTTGGTTGTGGCTTGTATATTATATATCGCATAGCAATTAGTAATTATGGTTTTACGTCATTTTTTACATAGTAAGGTCCTAATTAGTATTTATTACCTACAATAATAATCTTGCTGTAACTGGCTTTTTTTTCTTAATTAAAGAAGGAAGAAAATCCTTCATTAAGTGTAACGTATATAGTTCAAAAATGCGTAAGATTTCACTACAGGAAATTCACTACGTCGTGACAAACACCTAGGTTCCCCTCTGTTACTAAGCGTGGTAATTTGAAGATTCCCCTCCCCCCTGAAAGGGTCACGAAGTATGGGTGTGTTGCCTAAGTTCCATTATTTTACGAATATGTAAGCTCGTAGTACATCAGCAATAACCCAAAAACTGTAAGGCCGCGTTCAGACGACAGGCGCTGACCACGCACAGGACCCGCACAGGCCGCACACGCGTTACGCCCGCCTTTCACCCGCGCTCGCCACGCGCAAAGACAGTGCACGAGGCGAGGCATGTGCGGTAATGCGGTTAGATAAATGCAAATTGAGTTGTATTAATGTGTAAACAGAGGTCAAATCTCGAGCACTTTTGCAGTAATTATATAATTATATCTTTAGTCTATAAGTCTTTTAAATTAGCTGTTGACATTAATTTAATTTAATACTACTTACTATTATCACAATTATTGTTATACAAACTCAAATACATAATTTCGCAATACCCTGCCAGGGTTCAAGTACTTACCTACTAACCTTACTTATAAGTGCATGTAAGCGAAAATTAAAGAAATTATATGCAACAAAATTCAAGGCGTGTTAGACGCCGATGTTGAAGAGCGTGGCATGCGCGTCTTGTCTGAGTCTGAACGCGGCCTAATAACTTCGCAATACCCTGCCAGGGTTTGTGTACTTACCTACTAACCTTACTTATAAGTGCATGTAAGCGCAAAATAAAGAAATTATATGCAAAAAAATTCAAAGCGTGTTAGACGCTTTGAGTTTTGTTCCATTGCGTGCGCTTGGCGTGCGCGTGTCGTCTAAACGCGGCCTAAATTTGTCGTTGCTTCAGGACTCTGCGTTGGACTGGGCGCGCGACCACCGCATGCACCACAAGTACTCTGAGACGGACGCCGACCCCCACAACGCGACCCGCGGCTTCTTCTTCTCGCACATCGGCTGGCTGCTCGTCAGGAAGCACCCCGAGCTAAAGAAGAAAGGCAAGGGACTCGACCTCAGCGACTTGCAAGCTGACCCTATTCTACGTTTCCAGAAGAAGTAAGTACACAGTGCTAGTGAAAATTCATAATGAAGTCGCTCTCTTCCACTTCTCATTCTTTACAGTTATACATACTGATGTTTTGTATTTCGCTGACTCACTTAATGAAAAAATAGAGTGCTTTTTGGAGTATGCACTGGTGTTTAAACACACAATGCAATACTTATTGTTATAAAAATACGGCAGTGACGCAGTTAAGAAGGATTAAAACGTAATCACCACATAATTATTCGTTTATATTTTTGTTCTACAAAATGAAACTTAAACAAAAATATTGTATTTTTTATGAGGACTCCATTCCCACTTGTAACCTTGTACAAGCTACACATTGTAATACATAAACTCAACTATACGAGTACGAACTTCGTGGTTTAATATACGCCATTATACGCACCTTCTAAACCCAGTAAGACTAGGAAACGGTAATAGAGAAACTGTATTTTTTATTTAAGACGATCTGAAAAATGAATTGTCAATCACAGCCAAAGAATAGGAACACGAAATGACTACCTTGTATCACCCGTCTGTCAAGTAAGCAAGCATAGACTTATGCGTCGAATTTGTTCCAGGTACTACCTGATCCTGATGCCCTTGACATGCTTCGTCCTGCCCACCGTGATCCCCGTGTACTACTGGGGCGAAAGCTGGACCAACGCCTTCTTTGTCGCCGCACTGTTCCGGTATGCCTTCATCCTTAACGTCACTTGGCTCGTCAACTCCGCCGCCCACAAGTGGGGCGCCAAACCCTACGACAAGACCATCAAACCCTCTGAAAACATCTCCGTGGCCATATTCGCGCTCGGGGAGGGCTTCCACAACTACCACCACACCTTCCCCTGGGACTACAAGACCGCTGAGCTCGGCAACAACCGGCTCAACTTCACCACGGCCTTCATCAATTTCTTCGCCAAAATCGGCTGGGCGTACGACCTCAAAACTGTCTCGGACGAGATCATCCAGAGCAGGGTGCAGCGGACGGGGGACGGCTCGCACAACCTGTGGGGCTGGGGCGACAAAGACCACGCCAGGGAGGAAGTCGACGCGGCCATCAGAATTAACCCGAAAGACGATTAAACTAAACACTAACCCCCTTATTCATAAAAAGTATCGTACGTTTGCTAAAAAAATTTTTGTCCTTATCTCACATTTCAATATTTGACTAAGTAAGAACGAGACAGAACATATTTTAACTCAACTAGGTTTAGCAAATATTTGATATTTTTTTATAAATAAGTGGGTAGATTATTGTTGAGATTATAAATCTAAGTAGGAGTCGATTTAATATCACCTACATGGTAGGCCCTCAAATTTTAAAGTTTGTACTTTGATAGAGTTCAGAGAAATACATATTAGCATAAACATATATATTTGCATAAATTTTTACCATTGAGTCATCGAGGTACACAAATTGTTCCGGAGGTCAGGTGCTTACATATACAATCATGTAGTGACAATAGAATAATTAATTTATGTCGCTTTTTAGTTTTTTTTAATGTTAAAGTGATAATACCTACTTCGCTTTTTTCTGTTGTCTGTTAATGTAGTCGATAACCTTAATGATGTAGGTTTTAAGCAAGTAATATTACACAGTTGATCCAAGATAATATATGGGATCAATTTGGTAATTAATATGCGAGAATAAGTTATCACTTATGTAGGTACATCCATTTTTTATAATAGGTAAGTTTTACTAGCACCATTGGAACTAAATATTTGAGCTTATTCATACAACATTATAATATACTTTTATATTTTTTATTAGCCTTATAAATAACACTTGTAAAGATATAGGTAGGTACTTTTATTACTAGGTACCTGTCTCTTTAGTTCTGTTTTGTATAAGGCTACTAATGAGTATTCTAATAAATACTGTCAGGAAATTGGTTGCCCATGAAAAACTTTTATTAATGGCAACTGTCTGTAGGAATAAAATATATTTTTTGTGCTAGTAGGTACGTACTTATTTCGTGTGTATGGAACTGATTATAATTTTATACCGATTTTGGGGATGGACCAAAGATAAAGTTTAAAACTTACAAAACAATATTTGCAAGGCAAAAAAAAGTTTATATGAAATATTACATATCCTTTGTTAAGATGTTTACTTTCACGAAAGATAATATTTTTTTATAACGTAAGACGTAGCTGTAAACAAGGCCGCCGGGAGATATCAACCCATCGATCATTTTCGTCTAGATTCGTGTGGAAATCTTACCCGGCGGAATTATTCTTTACTGAAGTTACATGTGGCTTCCAAATACTTATATGTAATGTCGTTCAGTTGCACAAACAATAGCTACGACATTATTTATCCTTATTCCTTTTAAAGGGTTACACTAGCGTCCAGTTTAATTGAATTTTTCATGATGTCAAATACATAATTATGGGTGAAACCTTGCACAAGCATTACGAATTATTAATTATTTAAAAAAAAAATATTGTTATGTATTTTATTATTTACCATAGACATACCTAAGACTAAATTGAACTCTACTATAACCTCTTTTAGGGAATACTACGAATAACATCACTCTGTATATTAGGGTACAAATATGTCGCTTGTGTTCTGTTTCAGTAAATTTATTATTATTATTTCAAAAAATCTTTCATTGTCGCCCGCACTCGTTCTCGAGATGTGCAGAACTGACAACAAAATGTTGTAAATCTAAATGTTATTTTTAATAAGATGAAACATTATGACTGATGTTAAAATTATCTGGAAATACATAGGTACCTAATTGCTAATAAGCACAAAAATATGTAAAGTTCAAATATTAAAATTGTTATGAACTAAATATTTCAATAATCAAAGTGTATAACCAAATATGGTGATACATTTATACATACTGAAGTTTGTTGGCCGAACTTGAGCTTTCCAATGCAATACTGTGCTACGATCATAATCTTCTTGCAACTCTCTGGCTGGTTTCCATAAGGTTTGAAGAGAAGAATATATTAACTACAAGTACTCGTATATAAAAGAGGCAATTTATTAGCAGTAGCTATCGAGAATTATTTTCGCTTTCTATGGTTAATGTTATGGTCTAAGTTATTTATTAAGCTGAGCTTATTTAGGATTTTGAATACAGTTTTTGATTATGCACACATCAGTATTATAAACCACATATTGGAGCAAATATTGCGTAATAATAGTGATAGTGACTAGTCGCTTTGCATTTTTTTATGAAATAGTTAAGTACAACTTTTGTAACACGGAGCTGGGCTTTGCCCTACAGTATAACTGTTGTAAAATCGGATTTAATTTATTGTAGCATATGTGGTATATAAGATAAAGTAGAAACTTGCACATTGTATGGGCACAAACGGTTTAACCTTGCATGGGTCGCGGCAATATGAATATATGCTTGCATGCTCTTGTATTGTGCTCTACAATGTGCATTGACTGATGTGTATGAGACTTGTGATATTAAAGTGTGTATGTTCGTATTTTAGAAAACTATAAAATGGTTTTGCGCACTTCTCTTCTTAGTGCACAGATAGAATATTGTAAAAACTTAGTTTCCCCAGTGTTAACACTATGTTCTCAATGTTAATTCATCTCGTACAAATGCTCACGTCGGCATGTACGAGTAACTATTGTTCGAAAATATTACAATAAAAATATATTATGAAACGATTATCTCCTTTGCATCTTCTCCGTTTATATTATTTTACCGTCAAATGACAGAAATATTTATTAATTAACTAGCTGTGCCCGCGACTTCGTTCGCGTGGTTGTCGGAATGTTATATAGCCTGAAGCCTTCCTCTATAAATGGACTACCCAACAAAAAAAGAATTTTTCAAATCGGACCATTAGTTCCTGAGATTAGCGCGTTTAAACAAACAAACAAACAAACTCTTCCGCTTTATAATATTAGTATAGATATTCAGCCAAGTGGGCTTAATCTGGAGCGTGACCAAAAGTGGCCGTTTTTCGCAAATGTGCGTAGTAAAGCTTAACGTTCTCACTTTAAACTGTAAACAGTAGTTCATAAAATACTTTGAAGTATTATCTAAGACTTGTTAGTAGCAAAATTTTAAATGACGTCTCCGTTTTCTTTAAAATGATTTATTTTTAATGGGGGCAGCACTGGACCCCGGAAAATTCAGGTACGGCCTTAACCATTCGATTCCCTCGAATATTCGGTATCCCATTCTACTTGAATCACATGTAAATCGAATTTAGTTGTGTCAATGTTCCCATTTATAAGCTAAATCAGCAGTTTGTAAGATCTTGACATCAGTAGTGCCCACACGAAAAGATAAAAGGCGTAGGTGGTAAAATATCATACAATGGTCGCTAGAAAAAAAGCATAACAATACAAAGGAACACAATAAAACTCAAATGTATTTCTTGGTTATATTGAAGCATAAAAATATTTTTTCATTTTCAATCTTTGCACTTAAAATATGAAATATTTACAATGGACAGATAGTTACCTACACTATTTAGAGGTATAGATGTAAATACCTACATAACAATAAACAATTCAAGAAAAAACTAAGTTATATTCGTGTAAAATGCAAGTAAAGTTGAAGCAGCCAACATATTAAATACTAGCTGTGCCCGCGACTTCGTTCGCGTGGTTGTCGGAACGTAATGTTATATAGCCTAAAGCCTTCCTCTATAAATGGACTACCCAACAAAAAAAGAATTTTTCAAATCGGACCATTAGTTTCTGAGACTAGCGCGTTTAAACAAACAAACCAACTCTTCCGCTTTATAATATTAGTATAGATTAGTGGAATAAATAAATTATTGTAAAAACTGTTATAGTCTAAGAGGTGACGCGATTTTTGAAAACGATCACGGATACGGTTAGATTTACTTTTATGGGATGTAGTGTAGTCCCCTAATGTGAATGATGTCGGTCTGTCTTCTCTCAGTGGATGCAACTTCGAGTTATAGCACTTACAAGAGGCTTCATTGTTGCGAAAGGGAAATGGTCAGTTTTAGTACCTATTCAAAATATGGTATCTTCACATGTGAAACGAGTTGGTCTGTCTGCTCTCAGTGGTTGCAACTTCGAGTTATAGCGCTTACAAGAGGCTTCATTGTTGCGAAAAAAATAAGATCAGGGAAATGGTCAGTTTTAGTACCTATTCAAAGTATGGTGTCTCCACAGGTGAAATGAGTTGGTCTGTCCGATCTCAGTGGTTGCATTTCAGAGCTATGATGCCCCCAAGAAACTGCGTCGTTGGTGCGGAAAAAAGAAAACGTTACGAAAAATGGTCAGATTTAGTACCTATTCAAAGAATGGTGTCTCCACAGGTAAAACGAGTTGGCCTGTCGGCTCTCAGTGGTTGTATTTCAGAGCAATCATTGTGTACGCATATTGTACTTTATTGTACATCAGCGATAATTACACATAATAAAATAATAAAGGTAATTGTACAAATGGCGGTCTTATCCCAGAAGCGATCTCTTCCAGTCGACCAGTAGGGCAGAAGACGGTTACATACTTAATAGGAAGGCAGAATAACGTAGGTATAGAAAAATACAAGTATAATATTAAGGTAACACTACGAATACACTAAATACATACCTAATTAATAAATTACATATAATATACAACGTGGAAGGGACATGCCCGTAATAAAACGAACCACGGGCTATTCTAGATCTATAAAGAATAATGAAATTAAAATAACAGTCAAGAAACCAAAAAAAAAAATTCGACATTCTCATACAAAACGCCTGGGCGGCTGCAAACTTTTGTATGGAAGTGCCGAAATATTTTTTTTGTTCTTTGGCTGTTATTTTATTTCATTATACTATAATGATCTAGTATAGACCGTGGTTTAATTGATTACGGGTATGTCCCTTCCACTTTGCATAAATGCAATAAAAATAATAAAAAATAATGAGCTTCACTATGTGATATATTTATCTTATATTGGATAAAAAAAATTACTTATACCTTATATATTTTATAAAACTCAATTTATGATTCTGCATAGAATTTCTTGACTCCAAATTTAAAAGAGCCAAGTGAATGAGACATTCTTATCTTCACTGTTAAAGCGTTCCATAAACGCACAGCGAGCACAGCAAAGGACTTCGCGTAGGTCTGTGAGGAATAAGAAGGGATCTGTAGAAGTGGTTGACCGTTGACGACAAAGACGGATCAAAAACTTTAAAGGATATTTTTTTATGAAGATGAGCGAGGATTAAATAGAATGCAAATATTTTGCTAACTCTTCAACTTGTTTAGTAGCTCCTCCGTCAAATCCAAGTAAGCCACATCTGCATAGTCAAAAAAGGGAGCAGTAATGTTCGAGCCAAAAGTGCTTTAGTGTCTACAGGAAGGAAATATTGTAAGCGTCTGAGTGAATGCATGGAAGCGTAAATTTTCTTGCTCAACTATCCGATTTGGGGAGACCAGGAGAAAGTCTCGTCAAACAAAATACCCAGGTTCTTATTTATTTATTTAGTTACACTTTATTGTACACACATACAAATGTAATGGTACAACAGTTCTTAACTTTATCAGAGAAAGGAATAATTTGATTGTCAAGAACAACATTAGGTTACTGTAATGGGTTAAGTATATATAATACATGAGGTTACTGTAACGCTTTAAGTATCATCATCATATCAGCCACAGGAAGCCCACTGCTGGACATAGGCCTCCCCCTAGGATTTCCAAAACGACCGATCGGAAGCGGCCTGCATCCAGCGTTTTCCTGCAACCTTGCTCAGGTCGTCTGACCACCTAGCAGGTGGGTGTCCTACGCTGCGCCTGCCGGTACGTGGCCGCCATTCGAGAATCTTTCTGCCCCATCGGCCATCGGTTCTTCGCGCTATGTGCCCCGCCCACTGCCACTTCAATGAGCTAATCCGCTGGGCTATATCTGTGACCTTAGTTCTTCTACGAATCTCCTCATTTAAGTATAAATAATACTTACTACAAATAATAATGGCTTGAGATTTAGACGCATTCACCATAAGCCCGAATTTTTTGGAGTTGTTTTTGAATTAGTCGGAGTTGATGGTGCTAATAGCACTGTTGATAACATCAAGAGGAGTGGCGGTATGGATCTGAAGATCGACAGCGTAAAGATGGAAAGAGGAGGATAAGGATGACGTTATTCTAATAATGAAAATAGCAAAGAGAAGCGGATTTAGAATTAATTCCTCCTCCATTCGCGGAAAAGTTTACTGCAGGTACCGAAAAATGATTATTGAGCTCATTGATATACATACACATGCATATCTCAGGGCTTTGTTTACTGAGACCCTAGACCCTTTAAGAAGTTCCATGGTTTATCCGGTAGACTACGAGTATTTTCTAATTTTTTATGATTATATCTTCGTTTAGCATTCCTGCATTCACGATTACATTTATTACGCAATGCAATTAAGTGATTTCGATACTTGTTAGTAGGGAAGTGATGAAATTTTAGTTTGAATTTGTCTCTCTTGGTCATAAATAGCTTTATTATAAACACGTACAACTGCATGATGCTCAATTTGGCTTCAAAGCCGTGTCAACGGAGAGCTCCATATTATGTCTGAAAAATACTGTCAAGTACTATACGCGAAGAAAAACACCAGTGTATGCGTGTTTCCTGGATTTGTCCAGGGCCTTTGATATGGTGTTATATGAAAGGCTCTGGAGGAAACTGGCTTGCATGGGTATGCCAGAAGAATATGTGTCTTTACTGCGTTTTTGGTATGCTAATCAAACTAACCAGCTCAAGTGGGACGGTAGTTTTTCAGATGAGTACACCTTGGAGTGCGGTGTCAGGCAAGGTGGGATTTCCTCACCTATACTGTTTAATCTCTACATCAACGAGCTGATTGTTGAGCTCAGCAAGAACCATGTTGGGTGTCATATTGACGGTGTCAGTGTTAACAACTTAAGTTTTGCCGATGACATGGTATTGCTGAGCCCATCAATCAGCGGATTAAGGAGACTAGTGTCCATATGTGAAGCCTATGCCAAGGATCATGGTCTGGTGTATAACTGTAGAAAAAGCGAAGTATTAGTATTCAGGGCCGGTACAAAGGAGCCTCAATTTGTACCAACTGTTACTTTATATGAAAATGAATTGTAGCGGGTCACTAGTTTCAAGTACTTGGGACATATTGTAAATTCAGTTCTATCTGATGATGCTGACATTGAGATGGAGCGCGAGGAAGGGCTCTAGCGGTTAGGGGAAATATGGTAGCACGTCGATTTAACTCTCGTACCACTCCGGTTAAAATAACCATTTTCAAAGCCTTCTGCCAAAGCTTTTACACAAGCAGTCTATGGGTGCAATATAAGCGCCGGGCCATTGAAGACCTGCGCATTCAGTATAATAACATCTTTAGGATGCTGTTTAGGTTGCCACCTAGATGCAGTGCCTCGGGCGTGTTCACAGAGGCCCATACAGACGGGTTTCACGCGATAGTGCGGAAAAAGGCCGCCTCTTTATTGCAGCGTGTGCGGAACAGCCATACCAGCATCCTAAGGATGGTATCCTTGCGTCCCGACTGCCCCATGCTGAATAATTGCATGCGGGTGGCCATAGGGGGTCGCATTTAATTAATTTTATTGTTTGTAATTTTAACTATGGAGATATCCGAAATAAAGTGTATATTATATTATTATTATATTATATCTAATGTTTGACATGGACAGTATGGATTGGAGCGTGTTTGTCGTAAATTGCCAAGAGGGTGGAGTTGAATATTGCTGACTTTAGCATCAATGTCAGATACCTCCAGAACCGAGCACTAATCAGCCTCGACAATATCTGTTGTAAGCCGTGATCAATTGACGAATAGTTACGAATCGTCATGAGGCGAATTCTACGTTTAGGCGGGCGCAATTTGAAAGAAGCATAAATCAAGTCATGAGCAGAGAAACCTATTTGTGGAGAGAGCCTAAAAAAAACGGGACAATAAGAAAATTTTCCAAGTGCACGCCGGTGTCGTATTTGCAATTAAACAATTCATTTGTAAGTTAAATGGTGTGAAGAGTAAATCAGTAAATAAGGTCAACCATAAGATTTTCCTAAGAAAAAATAAGCCCAATAAAGAGAATGGAAAGTTTAACAAAACCCTTATGAACTTTGATGCTGCTTTTTTGCCGACGTCTGAAATCTTACTAATTCAACTGCAGATACTTAGAGCTAAATACGTATCAAGTATCTGGATAAATTCAAACAAAAAATCCTCCAAGCTATCTATTGCCAACTAAACACGGGTGGAAAGAAGAACACGGCAAATATGTTCCTCTCTGGTATGTACGGAACTAACTACCAGATAGAGTATATGATGTTACTGTAATAGAGTCAAAATGTGACAATATTTCTGGTGATGTAAGCGGTAAGTTTCAGAAAACTGCGGGTCTTTAGGTAAAAATTTTATTTAAGTTATATACCATATGTATATTAATTAAAAAAAAGTTATATACAACGTGGAAGAGAAATACCGTAGGTAATAAATCGAACCACGGTCTATACTGGATCATTATAGTATAATGAAATTAAAATAACAGCCAAAAAACAAAACAAAATTCGGCATTTCCATACAAAAGTGCGCAGCCGCCCGGGCGATGTTTGTATGAGAATGTCGAATTTTTTTTTGGTTGTTTGACTGTTATTTTAATTTCATGATACTTAAGTGATCTAGTATAGACCGCGGTTCAATTTATTACGGGTATGTCCCTTCCACGTTGTATTCTGTTTTACCCAAATATAGATTATATAATAGATTTTACCCAAAGATGAGTAGATTATGTAAGTTGAATTTGTAAAAATTGGATTTGTTCGATTTAATTCTTTATTTATTGATTACATATAAGTTGAATTTTTCTATAATTCAGCGCCTGGCGTGTCAAAACTCTGAAATAGAACCACTGAGGGCCGGCAGTCCAACTCGTTTCACCTGTGGAGACATTATACTTTGAATAGATACTAAAACTGACCATTTCTCTTTTCGTTTTATTTTTTTCGCACTAACGTTACAGTTTCTTGGGCGCGTCATAGGTCTGAAATGCAACCACTGACAGCCGGCAGACCAACTCGTTTCACCTCTGGAGACACCATACTTTGAATAGGTACTAAAACTGACCATTTGTCTTATCGTTTTTTTCGCAACAATGAAGCCTCTTGTAAGCTCTATAACTCGAAGTTGCAACCACTGAGAGCAGACAGACCAACTCGTTTCAGATGTGGAGACACCATACTTTGAATAGGTACTAAAACTGACCATTTCCAGTATCGTTTTTTTTTCGCAACAATGAAGCCTCTTGTAAGCGCTATATCCAGAAGTTACATCCACTGAGAGCGGGCAGACAGACATCATTCACATTAGGGGACTACTCTACACCCCATGGAAGTAAATCTAACCGTATCCATGATCGTTTTAAAAATCTTGTCACCTCTCGGTCTATTAGGCGAAGCAAAATCTCCAGAACGAGCCATTTTAGTTTTTGGGATCAGTGCACTTGCGATTCCAACTGAGCTTGAATATTCTACGTCATTTGAACCGAGCAGAATACATATAGGTACATCAGACGCATTTTCTGCATTTAGTAATACCAAGATATTTCATCGGTTTGACCTCGCACGCCTCGGACTACAAAGAGAGACAATGTCCTCTGACATAGAGGTAGGATTGTTGTACCTCGGACGCATCTCACGCATCTACATGAAGTATATATAGCCTGCTTACCTGGGACCTTACTCCAAAAGCCACACGCGACATCGAAAACAAAACGCAGCTTCGAAATTGCATCGTCAAACTTCATTCATTACGAAATAGCTTTGGGGTGCACAGACCTACGTATTAATTGTTGCTCTGACAGAGTAAGGCCTTCGGATCTATAAGTCTACGAAACAGGCGGAATCGTTTCGGAATAACGCATGTCACACTCGCAATTAATATTTAAACAAGTACTTAAACTGAGTAGATGATATTAGCTCAACAAATTGTTTACGATCTCTGTCTTTCTCTCTCATCCTTTCCACGTTCCAATAAATATTGCTAAACGTTCATTTCATATCATATAGACTCTTCGTGGAAGATGTCCTGCTCGTCGCACTTGTCGGGAAGGCACACGAAGAACTCGATGAGGTTCATGATTGGCCCCCGTGAGAACGGGTTCTGATAGCGCCCCCTTTTGTCCCTTAGGTAGGGGTACCTCTTGTAATTGAACATTTCGTTTGTTGTTAAATTCATGCACGCATGCAATATCTGAAAAAAAAAAACAGATCTTAGAGCAGACTGATGATGGTAAATAGGTAGCAATATAAAAAGTCTATTCTAGGGCCGTACTCCACAAAATGAAACGTCAGCCGTCCGATAGTAACGTCCTATTTCAATGTCAAACCAAATAATATAAACTATTTCTTTGGTAGGAGGGTTAGAGGGAAGATTTACTCCATGACACACTTTCCCCAAAGAACTAATATCGAAATATGATACTTCTTTGCTTTCTATAGAAATTCGGATCGGCTGATCGGTCAACTTACATTGGAGGCCAAAAATATTTTTAAATACTTATGTGCCTTGTGCAAATTTGTTCAGTGTCATAGACTGAATGTACCCTTAAATTAGTTTCAGTATATTTTGTTAGATCCTGTATAACTAATATCATCTAAAATCATACCCCCTTATTCATAAAAAAATACAAACGTTTGCTAAAAACCTATTTTAGTTACAAGTTTAGGTATGTGCTAGGCAAATTAAAAAACCCCCGGCTGTCAAGAACGCCATCTAGTGATGAGTAGTGGAACTACCGATACGACTTGATATCTGTAGCGCCATCTAATATTTGTTAAAGAAAGCCCTGTCATTCAAGCTAATAACCTCTGGCGAAAAATCGCATCGAAATCGGTCTATCCGTTCGAGCGGTACGATGCCACATTCAGATAGACAGACATTAGCGTCAAACTTATAACACCCCTCTTTTTTGTCGGGGATTACAAATATGTTGTGTCCATTACTCTATATTTGACATTGCAAGAACAAGACTACTGGGAATAGCTCACAACATCATCATCAGGTCTTTTTGAGTCTCAACAGCAGGAGCGCGACCCTCTGTACTACCAGGGCCGCATATACAGGGTCTAACAAAATATATTGAAACTATTTTAAGGGTGGATTCAGTCCATGATACTGAACAACTTTCCCCAAGGAACCGAAATTTGAAAAATAATTTTTGACCTCCCATATAAGTTGACCAATCAGCTGATCCGAGTTTGTAGGGAAAGCCAAAATTTCGACATATGTTCCTTGGGAAAAGTTGTTCAGTATCACGGACTGAATCCACCCTTAAAATAGTTTCAGTATATTTTGTTAGACGTTATATTACTACTGGTATTTATTCTGTGGTTATATATTAGGTATAGCCAAAGCATTCAGAGGATTTGGCCTACACTCTCCACGCTGGCCAGACGGGTTGGAGAGGTTTCATTGATGTTTTTAAGCTTTGTTTAGCTTTAGTTTCCTAAGTCACCTTATACGACATCCACAAGAAGACTTGGAGTGGTCCTATTTTACTCTGCCGGGAACCACACGGCTAATATGTATACCTACCGTAATTTTACATATTTAAACTAATATGGTTTAGCAAACTTTACAATTTCTTTATGATAGACACTCACAGAAGTGCAGGTGAGGATCCAGCCTAACGCACAGAAGGTAATGGCCTCGAGAAGGCCGAGCGCGTACAGCAGGCCGAAGCCCTCCAGTAGCAGGCAATAGCCCGCGAAGTAGATGGACAGCGTGCAGTTGATGGCCACGCTCATCACGAATAGAAAGAACCACATGCGGTTGCGCACGCCCACGCAGTTGTAGATGAACGGGCAGTGGTGGTCAAAGTAAGCCACGCAGCGCTTGCAGATGCGGCAGTGCTTCGCCCTGTCGACAAAATAAATTTTATCATAGGTAGGTAACTTAATTATAACAATGTAGAAATATTTATTGACTTATTTCAAGACTTTGATGCTTTATTTAAGTACGAGTGGGCCAAGCAAACAAAACCACGTATAGGTACAGAAAGAATTTCTTGCGGTGTGACTTCTCTAAATGGCTTTTTAAAGGTCACTATATAGTATTTGAACATTACCTACCTTTCGCAGGTTTGCTAGTAAAATTACTAGCAAATGTGTGCTGCCATCTCTGTGAGAAACTGGTACTAATAATTTGTCTACAAGTTTCTGCTCTATATATCTCCAATAGTTTGTATGACATAAGTGCAGTGTCCGATATCCAAATCAGATTTACATATATTGGAAAGCCACGGTAACACCTTCGGAATAGGGCAAGCTTACCTTAACGGCCTGAGGCACCGACACGTGTGGCAGAGTCTGGACAAAATGACATTTCTCTTCTTCCACTTATCATAGTAGGGGATCTGGCGGATGGCGCGGTAGTACGTCTCCGAGTTTTGCGGGATGTAGCCGGGGTCGCGCCGGTTGGCGATCACCCAGCTCAGCCACATAATGCCGTTCCAGTAGAGGAAGCAGTAGTGCGACAGCCGCAGCGTGTTCCACGTCAGCGGGATGCACTGGAAAAACAGGGAAATATGGTGTTAGTTCTTACATAGGAAACTGTAGTCCCTAGAAAAAGCAGAATTACTACACACGAACCCGGATCAAACAGGGATACCGCACTGCAGCACGAACAACCCAAGAGCAACAGAATCAACAGCAGCGGTCCCTTTGACTGCCCAGCGCCTGCTAACACCAACTTCTGTGTAACCACCTCCATACAACACACTTACTCGGATCACGTACAGAAGAACTGCAGCGGTCCCTTCGACAACCCAGCTCCTACGAACAGTGGCATCCACTGAGGCTGCTGTGTAATCCATACAACACACTCACCCGGATAACGTACATGGGATAACCCCATAGCAGCACGGACACCAGAAAGAACAGCAGCGGGCCCTTCGACTGCCCAGCTCCTCCGAACAGCAGCGCCCACAGCTCCGACAGCGGCGGCATCCAGTGCGACTTCCTCTTCATCTCCTTCTGTAGCAACTTGACTACCTCGGCGTGCCGGTGGCTTTGGGCCAGCATTAGGGGCGTCTTGCCATTCTTGTCTCGCGGTTCCAATTCTGCTTTCACCTTTAAAAAATATGTTTCATTTTACGGCAGCTGTTTTGTTTTCTGCTGTGATAAATTGTTAAACTTCCTGCTGCTTCTTTTCCTACGCAGAACCGTAGAAGCCAATCGAGGGAATGAGCAAAAATGCAAATTAATTATGTCAATAGGCGATGCGGCTAGCAACCATTACTAGGTATTTTGATTCCTTTTCCCACCTTCTCGCCCACCATCACGCCAAAAGTCTTGCGGCCCTGGGCTCTGTCTGCTTAGAGCCACAAGACCCAAAATACTCGTTGTCTGTACCATTAGGGATAAAGACGTGATAGTAAGTATGTTGATATGTATGTATAAATTGTTAATTTTAATAAGTCTCTCTTTCATTCCATAAGTATTTCATTCAGGAGTTTTTGAGAGGAGGTTTCTTACCAAAACCGTTCGGCGAAAAAACCTTTCAATTTCCTTTTATACCTACCTAGGCGCTGTCTCCGAAGATTGTCCATGAATTTATTTTAAGGTGTCAGTATAATACGGTAATACCCTAATATTAAGCCCTTTCATTTTGTAAAGGTAAGATTTAAGAAGACAGCAAGTAGGGTAAGTTAGCTAGTTAGCGACAAGTTAGCTAAGTTACTCACTTCAAATGAGTAAAAGAAAATGTTACCTACACGCAACATATACAGCCTAATATGTTAGTGTTATACTTACCATTAAGCGTAGAGCTTCGTGCTATTGTTTTTTAACTTACTACTCAAATACACACTGCTGAATTATCACGCGAATTGAGTAATTTTTCTTCGGTGCTAGGGTACACCATTTGTTTCAAAGTGTGTTAAATTCATATTAAATAAATCATTTGAGAAACGCGTAAGATTTATTATTTGTGTTATCTCTAGAAATGGAACCACGGAAAAATCAGGATCATACGGGAGCGTTAGTTCAAATAAGTGGGTTTTTCGGTCCTGATTTGGGCCAAGACTCCATTGATGCTTAGTGACGACGTGCTGCACCTCAGCATTAATGGAGTTTCGGCCTTAAGAGTCTCCTTACCCTAGACGAAATCCGAGTTTCCCATACAAACGTAGTCTACGTTTTATTTTAAAACGACATGTCAGATTTCGATAAAAATTTGTAACTTTAAAGAAATTGCATATATCTAGGGTTATAATTGGTTTTCAAAGTCAAAATATGAACTTGAAAGAAAATCTAGTGCATTATATCATTTTTGACCATCAGTATGGAAAAGTTTTACACCCTTATATTTTCTTTCAAGTTCATATTTTGACTGTGAAAACCAATTACAACCCTAGATATATGCAATTTCTTTAAACTTACAAAATTTTACCGAAATCTGACATGTTGTTTTAAAATAAAACGTAGACTACGTTTGTATGGGAAAGTCTAGGGTAAGGGGGTTCTTAACCTTGACACCGTTGTACTTACTTAAATGTATAAGTACTAACAGTACATACCTGCCATAGATGAATAGCTTCGCGACCGTACTTACTGTCGCGAAACTGCTAAAAGTAGAACATTCGGAAACAATAACGGTACAGTACTAAAAGTATGTATACTTACACGAATATCTACTCTAATCAATGGCAGCAACGGTAGCGGAGGTATCTATTGTGAGATGCCACAGATCTGTATATATTTACTACTATGTAAGTATATCTTGATCCATGGTCTGTGTGAGATGAATTGTTTTTGTTTTCGAGTGTCCAACACTGGTTTCAGATTTTTGATTGAAGACTGCCATACTATCCATACCATGATGACCCTCGGGAGAATATGACCAACTTATTCACCTTTTCCACGGGAAGACTTGGAGTGGCCCTAATTCTAGTCTGCCGGGAACCACACGGCACTTATACGTCGTAAAAGGCAACTGTAGGAAACACAATAAGCTATAATAATAATAACTACAGTGGGTACATTGGCTAATGTTCTGGAAATACAGATTATACAGAGAGTGTCGTGCTTCTGCATTGGAGATAAAAAAAACCTGATAAATCACCTTTTCACAAAGCAACCGCACACACGTCAGGTTGCCGGAAAGACACGCAAGATGCAGGGGTGTCGAGCCGAAGTTGTCGGTGCAATGCAGCGGCACGCCCGAGTAGATCAGCAGCCGCACTAGGTCGGCGTGCCCCTTGTAAGCGGCCCAGTGGAGAGCCGTGTCGCCGTTGATGTCTGCCAGCCGCGTGGCCGCACCCATGCCCAGCAGGTATGCGGCTGTGGCGGTTTTACCGTACATGCACGCCGTCATTAGTGGTGTCAGCCCTGGATACACATAACATAGTAGTGTAAGATAGTGCCTCTGCATGAGGGGTATTAAGAAAACCGAGCTGCAGGCCTGCAGGCGAGGTTTTTGAATATCACACGAGTAGATTTGTTATATCATACCTGATGACAATTTCTTTCACATGGACGGTAAGGATTGGATCTCATCTATCAGCATGGAACAGCACTTTTCTGTGCTGCTATCCTTTTCTGCCGCTCAGAACAATCATTTTCACTACGCTACTGAGCGTCATAAAAGGATAACAGCATAGGAAAGTGCTGTTCCGTGCTGATTGATGAGATCAAACCCTAAAGCTTGTGGACATAGGATAACTGTGTGAGCTACTGGCACTAGACTAAAAGCCGAGTAGGTAGCGTTAATCTGTTTTCAACTCCCGACGACTAATGGGGGTTTTATAAGTTTTACGTGTCTGTGTATGTCTGTCTGTGGCATCGTAGCTCCTAAACGAATAGACCGATTTCGATGCGATTTGTAATCAAAAGCCTTGTCTGTCGAGGTGAAAATCGGTTAAGCCATTCAAAAGTTGTTGGGGGTTAACGCTTGAAAGTTGGGGGGTTTTAATTTGTCTGGAAAATAAACTTGTGCCATCTTACCCTTGAAGTCAGCTGCGTTGACAGCTACTCCGCACTGCAGCAAAACTTGCACCACTGACGCGTGGCCCTTCCGGCAGGCCCAGTGGATGGGACGTGGGCCCTGAAACAGGACAACTTTGTCACCGTCTGTTATGTACTCGTAGTTATACCTAATCACCCCGGATCTTTCGAAGCGGGGAGAAATTATGTTATTGCTTATGCCTTCCATGCTGGTTTAGGACAAAAGAAAACGAAGAATGTAATTCCGATCGAGGCATTGGGCGAGAATCTGCATCATATAATTAAAATAGGTTGCTAACTAACTACCTATATAACTCATAAACTCTCATCTTATAACTAACTATAGTCTCATATACAAAGTGGAAGGGACATACCCGTAATAAATCGAACCACGGGCTATAATAGACCACTAAAGCATAATGAAATTAAATAACAGCCAAGAAACTAAAAAAAATTTTGACCTTCCTATACAAATCGCCCGGGCGGCCGCATACTTTTGTATGGAAATGCAAATATTTTTATTGTTTTCGGCAGTTATTTTAATTTCATTATACTATAATGATCTAGTATAGACCGTAGTTCGATTTATTACGGGTATGTCCCTTCCACGTTGTATAACTACCTAACTTATTATAATTTATATAGGTTTACCGTATTATTTTGTACACCAATAGTTTATAGACTATCTGCCAAAATTGAAAACTCTTGATTTTTGTAACAGTCGGTACCATACTGCTACGGTGACATTTTAGAATTGGAATAATTCGGTTGAAAATTACAAGAAATTGAGTGCAGCAGCTTGAGATGAGAGAAATAAGATTTCCTGAGGGAGTACCTACCTGGGTGCCCAAACAGGAGAGGTCTATAGGCGCTCCCCTCTCGACCAGGTACCGCATGACTGCAACGCTGCCGTCCAGCGCCGCCCAGTGCGCCGGCGTATACCCATGCTGGTCTCGCGCGCTCAGAACCTCTACGCCGAGCTTCTCTACTAGTCGCTCGATCTCCGATACTTCACTACAATGGGAATATCTTATATTAGTAATGACGACCCCAGAACTATAGTCTTTACAGTTAATTTATTTTTTTATAAGTAGAGTTGTTTCTAAACAGTAAGTAGGTAAAGCCTCTAAGCAATGTAGGTATAAAAAAATATCTGCTAAGGGCGTATGACCTGTGGTATGACGTGTGCTGGGTCACGAAGATCGCGAGCGTGACTTAATTGTCTCTGCAAGAAGTTATCATGCCTATAGATGGGTTAGGTTAGGAGACCCGAAAGAGTTGGGCCTTTTTTGTTCATGCCATGTGGTTTCCGGTAGAATAGGACCACTCCAAGTCTTCCCGTGGATGTCTTAGAAGGCGACTTAGGATATGTACAAGCTAAACAAAGCTCATAAACATCAATGAGACCTCTCAAACCCTTTTGGCCTGCGTGGAGAGTGTAGACCAAATCCTGTAATTGCTCTGACCAAGTATGGCTCTGGTGGAACAGGAGAGTCGTGCTCCTGCAGTGGAGACTAAAAAAAGACCTGATGATGATGAGTTTTTGGTCGGATAAATCCGACGCTCGCGAAATGGGCACGAAAATGTTTGTCGGATTAATCAGACGTTCCCGGTTAAAGGGTTAAAGGTTTCTGGTTGCATCCTCCGCGGTAACGCTGCAGAGCCCACCGGGGTCCGCTACCTAACCTAGAATTTGACGAGGTTAACTGGTTTTTACGCATAGCGACTGCCGTCTGACTTCCGCAACCCAATGGGTAGACGAGCGAGAACCAATTTTAGGATTGATTTAAACAAACACTAAAATGGCGGGACACACAGCTTTACTTGACTTCCGAAGCACGGAATCTTCTTTCTTTTCGGATAACTCAAGCCTGCAATATCCTAACCAGACTGGATACAACTTTTTAACAAAGAATGCTTCTTGTGGGATTTGAACACCTTAACAGCTGGACCACGGACGCAGCTCAACGAATGTTGAACATAATGCCATAGGTACTACTCGGGTTGAGAAATAGGATGGTTTTGGGGTCACAATGAAACCTTACCCGGAACGAACTGCTTCAAAGATGAGCTGATGCAAGTCTGAGTGATGGTTGAAGTTGGCGATTGTTCGCGGTGGGGCTTGCGGGCAGTCCGGGGAGAGGGGCGAGCACGGCGGGAGGGGCTCCTCCGCCGCCATGCTGCATGGGGGCGGCTGCGGCAGCGCCCATACGCCGCGCGCCGCCCCCGGGCTTGGATACACCTAGGATAATTCACGTCATTCAAACAGGGTGGAAAAAGACAAACCTATCTTACAAAAAATCTCTTCTAAGTAAGTAGATATTATGATATTGACAGGAGCTAGTGCTCAACTGTCTGTGAGTATGAAAGGCTTCCGCAAGTACCTACGAGTATATAGTTACTACTGTAGACCATATATATGGTCTTTGATTATATAGGTTACAGGTAAGTATGTACTTTCTTTCAGTTTTAATTGAAGTGTATTTTAACATCACTTGCCTACCTACTTACTTTTATTAAAAGTTAAGTTCAGTTTAAATAAATATCAATGAAACTTTTGTCGGCGTTGTCACGAAGTTACCTGCTTGTGTTATGGGATACTAACTCAACGATACTATATTTTATGATAAATACATACCTATTAGATAAACACCCAAGACCCAGGACAATTTAAAAAAGGCCATTTTCCAACTTGCCCTGACTGGGGATCGAACCCAGAACCTCCGGATTAGCGGTCTAGCTAAGTAATTTAAGTAGTTGAGTAAGTATCTGCCTAATTCACTTTCACTGCCGAAAAATGCAACGTGTGTATTTTTCCAAAGAGGAAAACACATACGGTGCGTTTTCAGCAGTGGAAGTGTAAAACATAACCCTATGGGTAAAATTCGCGGTAATCAGCTGTGCCGCTTCAGAGCCCGGGGGGCGCTTTCCCGCTTTTTCTTTTCCAAATATAATTGCATGGTCACCCAAGGATGCCAAAAACCTTGCGTTGTGGAGAAGAAATAGCCGAAACAGTAATAAACGATTTGGCTAGTTTTACTATCGTATGCAGAAAATGGGTCAATTAAAAATGGTGGCACTAGCAGAATCGAAGCGTGAATACTTACATAAACTACTACATAATAAAAATTACACGTTCATACGAATTTTAGCCAAATTACTTTAATTAGTTGACATTGAACTTTGTAACTGATATTGTAAAATTTAAAGGTATAAGGTATCACCAAACCAAAATGAAAGTACCTACTCGTAGATATATAATAGTGACGTAGGTACCTTACCTTACTACTCACGGCGAGGCCGCTGCCTGCCGCCACAGAATTCTCGCCGTCAGCCACGGCCTCACTGCCACAAGAATACACCGTGAATTCTTCACTTCACTGGCAACTAGAACAAGTAGTGGCTCGAACACCGCAATAGCACTAAACACGCACGTCTATTGATTCACACGGGCTGTTTGGAGCATGCGCTGGTTTGCCGCAGGCCGCAGGGATACCTACTTAGCTGTCATTTGAACTGTAAGGCGCCAAAAATTATTAAGTACTTTAAATCTACTATGGAAGTGCCGAATTGCTTCCAGCCAATAACGGTGGTGAAGCGCATTCCCGGTTGTATCCTCAGCTGTGCTGCTTCGTAGCCCGGGGTGATTTTTTTGTAATAGGTACATATATTCTTAATAAAATTATACTTACTTCAATACGTGGTATAATTTCGATTACTTGGTTGAAATATTTTTTTATTTTGGTTTAAACAAATATACTACAAAAGAGCCGATTATGATAAAAATTCTTTGGGCAAGAAATATAGAAATTGTAACTGATCTGGTAAATTTTCTTCATAAACCAACCGATTTGTTAACCTACCTTTTTAAAGTCGGTCAAAAAGGAAATCAAAATAGTAATTACGTGAAATTCAGCGTTTCTCGCCCATTCCCTCAAACGGCTTTTACTATCTACGCGGGAAGAGAAGCAGCTATGCTAGTGTGGGTAAGGTACCTACATTCTAAGTTTTTCCTTTTTCTACCAGACCAGCATCATCATGGGAAGATGTTTATTTACAAGTGTTCATTAAAAAACTATAATATCACTGTCCGACATGTCCCACAGCACAGAACAAGTTTATTTGCTAGGCAAATTAAAAAACCCCCGACTGTCAGAACGCCATCTAGTGATGAGTAGCAAACCTACTGAGTTTCACTACTCATCACGCGGTGCGCGTGATGTACACCACATAGTGCCATCTATATATTTGCTAGAAGGCCCTGACTTTCAAGCGTTAATTCCCAATAACTTTTACACGGCTGAACCGATTTTCGTCAAACATAACTAACACCGCTAGGAAACTTGCTTTCACGTAAAAAAAACCGCATCGATATCGGCCTATTCGTTCGAGCGCTACGATGCCACAGACAGACAGACTGACAAACTTATAACACCCCTCTTTTGGTCGGAAGTTAAAAAAACAGCACAATACAGACATAATACACTACTAACGTAGCAGAGACAACAATGGGCTGGCCAATTCAGTTCTTGACTCACACTTAAATTGAGTTCATGAGTTGATTACTCTAGAATTCTAGATCATACCGCACTGCTGGCTACACTATTTTACTTTACTAAGAACCTACCTACGCAGGTATGTCTGCTCTGTAACTCTGTTGACTCATCAAGATAAGTAGCCATGGTACCTACCGATGACTCGACACCACACGTCGCTTTTCACACCCACTATACATAGGTAACTATCTTCATGGGGCAGGAAGCCAGCAGGCTCAGGCAGTTCGAATCGTGGGATGTCGTGGATAAAGTCACTGTCGGGTGTTCCACAGGGTGGCTTTTTTAGTTACCTTATTTAATAAAAACTATTTTTTTTGCTTCTTTGTTACCTCGACTCATCTTCGTTAAATAATTATCGTATAGACCTCGATTTTTTTTTACTAGTATGGGAATCCCTCATACAAACCGCAGTGAAATGACAGCATTTGTTGGCTTAAAAGCAAGCCATGACGAAAACTAAGCCAATAAGATAATGTAGCTATTATGGTGCTCCCACACGGCTGTTAAAAATGTTAACAAACATTTTCTTAGATAATAAAAATGCATTTTAACTTAAAAATGAAATAGTGTTATAAATAATAATAACCATAATTTTAATTATAATTATAAATAAAAGTATTCATAGTAACAATATTACATTCAGTTATTTTTTTAATTTTAAAATTGTTTTCTTATTTTTGTACTTTTATACCAGCAGTGTGAGAGCACCATAATTTAACCCTTTCACTGCGAGACTTTATATCAGTTGTCGTGCTGCCAGCGTGAGGAATTGTGAATATCCATAGTTTTTGGTCGGACAAATCCGACCCTCGCGAAAAATGTTTGTCGGATTAATCCGACATTCGCGGTTAAAGGGTTAATATTACTAGGTATTGTTTTATTTGGACAAACTACATTGTTCCAAAGCCGCATATACCAATCACTCACGTCAATCATTGCCTGTGTTATATGAAAATAACTTAATAAAAATGTTCAAAACACCAATGAATGAGTTTAAATATTTAATATTTTATTATGTACGAAATATAAAAATTACAAATAACATATTAAATGTAATGAATAAATAATTTCAAAATCAAAACACAATGTAAAATTGTGAAAATGAACTTTAATTCAGCAAATTTTATACTAAATGTATAAATATGATATATTCTAGATTTTGTTTCACTACCTAAATAGACATTATGTTATAAAAAAGTGTACAACTAAAACTAGTAGCTGATTAAACATCTCAAAGTGGCTTATCAATTAGTAAGATCTTGTAAAAGCACTTTCATTAAAATTGTTTATTATACTTAAATAATAGATAAAAATAATGAAGCATAGCTTACAAATGATAGTGAACTTCCCAACAACAATCATCTTCAAATACAATCTTAAACTTCTAGTAAACTTGAAACATTTAACGAGCAAACTGAATAAATTATTATTCATAATATAAGAAACAAACTTAACAATGTCGATAGCTCAAAGTAATAATAATTTTAACAAGTATTGACATACCACGCTCTTCACATAGTAAAGGGTTGGGAATTGATACAGACTTTTTATGCAATATATTTGTTTAATAAGGCAAATTGATGATAAGGTATTGTTTTTGTCCATTTAATGTAGTGTTGATATTGCATTTACTTCTATTTTCATAGCATTATCTCTTCTGAGTTTTAAAACTCACAGACAACGGCTGGCCATGCAGAACGTACCCATTCACTGCTTGGATTGCCATAGCCGCCTGGTCATAATTCCTCATCGTCACAAAACCAAACCCTTTACTCTTATTTGTTTGGTGATCCTTAATGATCTTTACAGACACAATAGCACCATATGGACCAAACAATTGCCATAGCGTCAACTCCTCTACTTCTGGAGCAATATTATAAATATAAATAGACCATGTGCTCGGAGAGCTATGGTCGCCCATGGGCCCCATGTGGTTGATCCAGTGATAGGGCTTCACCAGGGAATTTCTAGAGAAGTTATTATTATTGTTTTTATGTTTGTTTGGGTTACTTTTATTAGCATACTTAACAGTTAATGGATGTAAAAAGCCAGGTGGAGTACTGCCATTTGTATTTTGAATGGCCCTTTCTGCTTCGTATTGGTGCTCGAATAGAACAAAAGCTATACCAGCCGCTATACGCGAATTAACTATTTTACCATATTGTGCAAAAAGTCCATGTAAGTCCTGCAAGGTCAGTTCATTGGGCAGGTTACACACGTAGAGGTTCCAGTCGGCTTCCGGTTTCGTAGGCGGCTTCAACTCGGGGTTGAGAAGCGCGTGCGAGACTTTTAGAGTCTTGTTCTGCATAAGAAGCCCGTTAAAAGCTTTGCGTGCCTTTACAGCATCTTCTGGCGAAGTGTACTCTACGAACCCGTATCCTCGATTTGCTATCAGTTTACAACTTTCTAGTTTGCCCATTGTCGAAAACAATGAATACATCATATCCTGGGTCATGACTTCAGGAATGTAATTGACAATAAGTTTGGTGGGCGATTCATCGGGTCCAAATTCGTTAATTCCATGACAATTTATACCGTCTTGACACGATTCCGACATTTTTTAATTGTTGTCGCCAAATGACATTTCCGTACAGCAGTATCACTTTTTTTTTTTAAACGTTCAAAAACTAAATATGTCGACTTCTAAAGCCAGCCATTCACACACCTGCGTGGCACTTTGGCAGACTGCTAACAACACTTGAGAAGTTTGATCTGAATCTGCTGACTGAATCATATCAACAGGCGATGCGGTTAGCAACCCATCACTATTATGATTTCCTTTTTCCACCTTCATGCTCGCCATCACGTTAAGTAAAAAAATAAATAAATTAATAATTTCTTTATTCACTTGAAGATATGTACAGTTTTTTACAAGTTGGTTAGTTTAGTACAAAAAAGGTATAGGTAGTACAAATTTGACCCTGAAACCCTGATTTCCAAACTAGGCTGGCGCCTGTATTTTGGAATCCAGTGTTCGACCGTATTTTTAAATAGGGAGGACATAATAAGAAGTGTACAAAAGGTGCTTAGGCTGAAAAGACTAACGAAGGGCTAGAAATACAAAAATAAAAGATAAATAAAAAATACATCGGTGCATGACCATTGTACAAGCATGAGGCATGTGCGTGTGTAGAAGTGGGTGTGATTGTGGCTATGAAGTGGCCCTGGGCCTTACCGCCCTAGGTTCTATCTGCCCCGTTAGGGATAAAGACGTGATATTGTATCTTTTCTCTTGCATTGCATGCAAACATTGGTTTTATATGTTATTGGTAGGTACTTATACACTTTTATACCATGCATCCGCTACGTACGCTACGTGTAACGTGCCGGTTCCAACTTTTGTATTGTGGGTTGTGCGGTGGATAGAAGTCAGTCACCCACGCACGCCGGTTGGTGAGAGATGGATTTCTATTTTTCATATTAGCATAGACACGCACGCACGTATGATCCTAGAGACATCTATAATGTCAACATTGAAACTGAATCAAGATATCCGTTTCATCAACTGCATTGAAATACAATCAAATGAGCGCAAATACTAGGAAGACTATGCGTGACTATGCATACTTACGCAAATATCGATAATAACAATGGGTTTTGGGTATGTTTCATTCAAATACTATAAATAGTGTCCGACCGAATGTTCGGTTTCAGTTTAGTTTCGGTTTCGGCGGCAAACCTGCCGAAATTACGACCGAAACCGAAACTGCATTCGGGAGTTCTCGGGCTGTGCTTGGTCATGTTCGGCGCGGTAAATTCCATCCAAGCGTGAAGCGTCGAAGACATTTTGCCGCGTCCACGTGCCTATCATTCGTGACTGGCTTGTGTTTGCAGTTCGTTTTTTTTGTTTTAAGTTTTCGTGTGATTTATTTTGAGTTCGGTAAGTTTTATCACGTGATATACGAGTAGTATAAGAGTAGGCAGTAAACATTTATAATAACGTTTTCTTCATTTTTCCCTCAAAACATGATCCTTGTAAGGAAGTTTCGGTTTCGGCCGAAACTAAGACCGTTGCCGAAATTCGGTTTCGGTTTCGGTCGTAAAAACCAATTTCGGTCGGACACTAACTATAAATTGCCGAGTAATAAACCAAAGGCAAAGAAATCATAATCGAATACAATTTCTGTGACCAAAGGGTACCTACTCTTAGGGTTGGGATTGGTGGGAATGGGATGGGACACATCTGTCAGCAGTCAGCACGGAACAGCACTTTACGCTCTAGCAAATGACGCTTCCGAGCGACAGAAAAGGATAGCAGCATAGGAAAGTGCTGTTCCGTGCTGATAGATGAGATCCAACCCTTACTGTCTTCTGTGCTTTGGCACAGAACAAGGATCAAGATAGACACAGTCTCTGTATGAATTTGCGTGTCGATCTGAAGTCAAATTGACTTCATTTAAGATCGTAACTTTTAGCCCGTGTATTTCAAATCATTAAATCGGACATTAATTCTCTACTGTAAAATACCTTCTGCCGTTTTGAGCCGAAACTCGTCGAAAAACGTTGGAGGAACTAATAAAAAAGTTTCCTTCCGTTTGTAAGTAAATTTCTTATTAAATATTTGGATGAATATTGGCTCGCCAGGTTTTTATACAAATTGAAGGACTTTCTTCTGTGGTGCCAAAGGTTTCACTTCCCCCCGATTCACTTAACCAGTACCCTACCTGAACGATACTTACTCGTTATTTAAAAGCACCTTGTCTAAATTAAGTATACATGATTTATTTAACAATTGTAATTGTAACTTTCAATAATAAAGTACACACTGCAAGCAATTGACTTATATATTACTCTGTAAGCATTTGTAATCTGCGAAGACGATAAATTGCTTATTCATACATAGGCTGTTCAGCAGACAACTTACTTCGACCTGTCGCCCCTGTGACCCAACGTTTCATTACCAACGCTCCGTGCCCTGTCGGTCCAAACACTCACTCTTTGGTTACATTCCACCCTCCAGGCGCCAGAAGGTGTACCACGCCACGGCCCCGTTTACGGAAAGCCGGAGGTATCAAGCAGAGGTGGGGCTGCCGACAGAATAGCGTGTGACGCGCGCGGGCTACCTCTTTTTTTTAGAGGACGCCCAGTCTTTGCCATCAGGCAAATATAAAATTTTGCTTTTGATTAGTGCACCAACAAAAATATCTCGCTCCATTAGATACGAGGAACTAATAAAAAAAATGCAATTTCATGCTCTGATAGTTATTTATTTTAAATGTTATTTAGGTATACAAGCACATTAATAATTTATAAATGCTCTAATTTTGATTAACAATAAAGGGGAATTAATTTTGATTACAAAAATATTTCCTACGATACCTAATGTAGATATATGAAATCAGTACATTGAAAAAATACATTTTACAAATATTCCCAGATCACTGTTATTACTTATAATTCTTAAGAGGCTGGCCACAAGAAGCAAAATTACATGATAAAAATTACATTAAGACGATGCATGGAGTCCAGTGCTGCCCCCATTTGAAATAAATTATTTGAAAGGAAACGGAGATATCATTTAAAATTTTGATCTGTGATCCAAAAGTGGCCGTTATTCGCAAAAATGCAAACTATGGCTTAACGTTCTCACTTTAAACTGTAAACAGTGGTTCATAAAATAGTTTGAAGGGTTATCTAGGTTTTACTACATCAAAATTTTAAATGATATCTCCGTTTCCTTTCAAAAAATTTGTTTGAAATGGGGCAGCACTGGACTCTATTCATCGTCTTAATAAAATGACATAAAAATAATATTACTAATGTTTGCTTAACTTATTTTATGTAGATGTTTTGTCTCGTTCTCTTAATGTTAAATATTGAAGACATAAGGGCAAAACATTTACTGAAATAGGGTAAGCAAACGTTTGTTATTGTTTATGAATAAGAGAGCAACGTCATGAAGGTCATATTTGTATACTGAAAAGGGTTTGAGAAGCAAAAATTTGTTCAACTTTCTAGTAATATAATGTTATAGATAATAAATAACAATGTTATATATATGTACGTACATTCTCTCTAATAACTCTAGAAACAGAATTAAATTTATTAGAACTTTCAGCGCAAACAGTAGCCCACATATTTTATAGACTAAACTGTACAGAGTGATACCAAATATACTGAAACTATTTTAAAGGTAAATTTAGTACACGATACTTATCAACTTTACTCAAAGATCATAAATAGTAAAATACAAGAAAAAAAAATTTTCCTCCCACATAAGTTGACCGATCAGCCGATCCGTGTTTTAATAGGGAACAAAACACTTTTTTCGTATTTCGATACATATTCCTTGAAAATTTGTTCAGTATCATGGAATTAATTCACCCTCCAATTTAGTATATTTTGTTATAGGTATAAACAATTTTTACCTACGGCGGCGCACTGTCTGATGCTGATTTCATAAACATTGCCGGTTTTGATTGATTGATCAGTATGTATTTGTAACAAAACAGGCAATGTATATAAAATCTGAATATTCTTACCATTATAATTTTTACGTGATTAAGAGGTAATAATAAAAAAAAAATACATTAAAAAAATGTAGGCACAGGAAACTTGAGAAGAGTTTAGCGTCTCATTTTTACGCATTATTATGTAAATTAAAGAGGTGATGTAAACACATATGTAAGTACAACATAAATTAAAATAAATAACTAAATAGCTACCAACAAAATAAAGAGAAATCAAGTCAATAAGTCAATAGGACATATTACGCAAAACTCGGCGCAGATGGCGGGACTTTTATGAATAAGAGAGGTGAATATACATATTTGATTACCTTGTAGGTAACCGTAGGCGTAGAGACCACGAGCGTTAGCTTTGATGAATCAATAGGATATCTGAAATACTGGGTATACCAATGTTTTAATGAATCAATACTTTAATGAATCAATAGTATACCTGAAATACTGGGTATACCAATCGTCCGAAAACCCTCGATGAGCTAAAGAACAGTATTCGTGGTGTTAATAGGTTTAACAAAATAGCATGTTATCGATAAACACGGAAATGCTTAACAAAGTGGACCAAACCTTCAGATTTCGACTCACCCGTTGCATTTAGCAGAACGGTGAAAGATATCATTTTCAAAAGGCAATGTAAAAAAAAAAGTACTGCTACAGATACTAAATTAAAATAACATTTTGATTTGTGATTTTTTTAAATATGGAATGGGCATTGTTAGTTTTTTTTTGGAAAGCGTTATTTTGAAATCCGTTTCGAGATACATAGTTGATAAACAGTTATGGGTCATTTTTTTGCCAGAAAAATCAATGGTTTTGGATATTTCTACAAACAAACGTATGACCTTTGTTTGACCTTACTCCGCGGCTGTATCGGTTTAAGCTCTGAGTTCTTTCATCAAAAAATACGAGTCTCCTTTATGGTATTTATCCGTCACTGACAATAAAGTCAAATGTCACCGTTTCCGCCAATCTTAACTAAGAAACTAAAGGTACATAGGTACGTCATTGCTCTTTGCTAAGAAAATAACTTTCCGCCAATCATGGGCAACTAAATTCACTGAATGACACTGACTGCGTGTTTTCTATTTTAAAAATGTATTGGGCTTTGCCGTTTGATTTTTAAAACCGACGGCCAACTCGACTTTGTCTTTGACATGATTCTTATAATAATTTATAAAAAATTAACTAAGCCTTAATATGAAAAAAATTTCAACTTAGTTTTTTGAAATACGCTATATTTTGATAAAATAAAATAAAATTAGGGGTTAAAAAAAATTAGCAATGGCCATTTGCTGCGGTTCCTCTGCTTTCGATACTTTAAGCAGTTATTCATTAAATAATTTAAAGGGTTATATCATGCCTGACGGTTACCAGAAAGTTAATTATCAACTTATTTACGATTAAACAATTTATTTCTAGTCAGGGCGCCTCTTCTGCATACCCCTCGCCTTAAGTAAATGCCCATAACTGACATGTATTATGTACTTATTAGAAAGTTGACAATTACTAAGTAGTAGACCTCGCCATATTGCTAAAAATCATGAACTAAATGTATTATAGTACTTACCGCACACAATACAGATAAAGATATACTCGGTGGCACCACCATTTTAGGTAAGTATACTAACTTAGCTGTCAACTTATACAGGCTGACTTTTAAACCACCAGCCAAATTTTTGGAGCAAGTTCAGTCCATGATATTGAACTACTTTCTATAAAAAAAGTTATTAAAAATCGATGAAAATTTTTCGTCCTCCCATAGAAAATCCGTTTGACTGACCGTTTGATTTGTATGAAAAGGCGAATTTTAATTTTAGTTTTTCGTTAATTGTTTTTATGGAAAGTAGTTCAGTATCATGGACTGAACTTGCTCCAGAAATTTGGCTGGTGGTTTTAAAGTCAGCCTGTATGTATAACGTCTAACAAAATATATTCAACCAATTTTAAGGGTATATTCAGACGTTCAATATATGTTCCCTTGCGAAAGTTGTTCAGTATCACGGACTGAATTCAGCCTTAAAATAGATTCAGTATATTTGGTTAGACCCTGTATATTTTATTTATATATTTTTTTTTACATTTTTTCAGAATATATTGAATTTAATTATTTACAGCAACAGTTTTGAAATAAATTTATAAAATTACTGTTTCATGAACAGTTAACAAATATTTTTTTAAAACAAAAAAATCACAGCTTTAATGTAAGTACCATTAAAGTTATTTACATTTCGTTACATAAGGAATATATTAGATATCACATAAGCAAAATGTATGTTGGTATCTACAATCTCACTAGGGAACCCGACATTTTTGGTAAATATATATAAACATATTTTTTTTTGTAACAAAATGAGGTCAATTAATACTTAAAAAGCTTAAAATTAAATAACTTTTATATTATGCTCCGTTTATCTAAGTCGCCTAAATGCTACAGTAAACAACGTACAAAAGCAAAACAGATCAAAATAATTACTACACACAATTATTGTCCGATTAAATACAATAAATAATTCGAAAACTCTTTGGTTCTATTTATCCAGATCGTCGTATTTGCTATTACCGCTGGGTGCCGAAACGAATACAATAGTTTCGGCAGTCATTGGTTACGGCTGGGCACGAGGGCGAAGCGGGCGGCAAGCACTTACTGCTTGGTTATTACGCGTACTTACCATTAAAATGTTTAGAATAACCATTACTCTTCCCACGTTTGATTTAAACGGTCATAAGACCCATACTGACATGGCTGCGAGGCCTGGACGCTATCACTAAAGGAAACTTATTGGTAGCAGAGCGCAAAATATTTCTTAGAATCCTCGGACCGGCCAAAAATGATTACGGAAGCAGCGGAAAAAAAATTGAGATAGAGGAACTGGTAAAAGAGCCGAATATAATCGGTTTTACTAAAGCGCTCCGCTTGCAATGGCTTGGGCCTAGAAAGAATGAAGGAGGATCGTAGCGTCAAGGCAGCCTATATGGGAAAGTCATAAGGCCGAAGACCAGTAGGTCGACCGAGATATCGCTGGAGCGATACGGTGCAGGCTGATCTGCGGGAGATGGAAGCTGTCAGCTGGCAAGATATCGCTCAGAATAGAACATTGTGGCGCTCCCTCATCTCGGTGGCCAGTGTCCACTTCGGGTCGCTGAGCCAGCGGAGTAAGCAAGTATTCTTATCCCACAATGGTCTAAGACAAGAATGTCACGTTTCAGTAAATTTAGGGGCTTTCTCTATTAGTTAATGAATACAAAATAAAATAGGTACTAACTTAACTATTTAGTTTAAAAAATTTGTATAATAAATTATAACTTTATAATTGGTTCGTTAAGTTAATAAAACACATTTTGCTTGGTGTTGTCAGTGTGTAATTCCATCACACAGTGGCAACACTAGCAACTAATGACGTATTCTTAGGCCAATCACGTTACCAGCTGTCACGGGAAGAGAATACCCGGAGTGCCATTTTTGAAACGATGAATCAATAAACAAATGGTTTTTTCTATACAAAAAACCGTTCGTTTAGAGTCAAACCAGCTAGTTTGCACAAAAAAAGAGCGGCAAATTCAAAAATCTTTAACTGGTAACACAAAGCATAGTACGAAAAAAGTAATTTGATACTTGGTGCAAATTTTTATTTCAATCATATTTTTAAATGTTTAGTAGACTAAATTAGAGGGGTTATTCGAACAATCGTCGGTCTGTTATAAATAATGTAATTAAATTTAAAGTGTACTATAAGAACAAAATATCTCATACTACCTTTTTATTGTATAAGTTTTTGTTTTTTTTTACGGTAATTAGAGATAGAGGTTATAGATTTGCGTTTTATTTTAAATATAAATATATAGGGACCAATTTGAATTTAAAAAAAAATACATACGATTTTTATCAAGGGTCAAGATACTTTAGGTTATGTACAAAATGAGTTTGACAATTAGTTTGACAGATAAAATTGTTGCCATATATAGAATTCTGAAAAAATGCTTGTGCAGAGACTCGCTGGGCAGACTCTAGTGTCCGTGTTTCAAAAATGGGTCCACAGCCGAAGTATATTATTATACCAAGAGAATAACAAGAGTAACGTATCAAACAAGATGCAAACCGCAGCCGCTCGCCGCGCCATCTCGTGTCCTAGGGGTCAGAGATACAATTCAATTGTGTTTTAAAATGGACTCTAAACTAGCGTAAGTGCCAAATGCAAATCCAGTAATTCCAAACATGATAATGGCGACGTCTTTCCATAGTTTCCAGTCATGTCTGCCGAGCTGGTCGGGCCAGAAGGTGATTATTTCGATTAAAGGCGGAAAGATGAGGGCCAGTGCTGAGCTGCTGAACGCGCCAACCAGTGAGATGATGCCGCTCAGGTTGGGGATCAGCGCCGCAGCTGAAACTGTGTGAGGTAACTTATATTACTTGATGTTATCCGTAGTTCTTCTTGTTGTGTTGATGGTTTAATGATTTGACTTTATTGGACCAGAATCGGACTACCTCTATTGCATTGTTGGATGGAAACTATTAGGTCCTTACATATGAAATTGCCGTTCAGTATTAAAAAAGTGAAACAAGTTTTTTTTAATGAAATTATTATTTAATCAATCGAAGTATGCGCCGTTGTTATCGATACACTTCCGCCATTTTATAGGCAGATCATTGATACCTTTGGGAAAAAAATCCTGGGAGCGAGAGTCTATGAACTGTTTGAAGGCGGTTTTGACTGCCTCATCAGATTTGAAATTTTTTCCTTGTAAAAAGTTATCCAAATTTTGAAAAAAGTGGTAATCGGTTGGGGCAAGATCTGGAGAGTATGGTGGGTGACGCAGAGGTTCCAGTCGCAGCTCCTCTAACTTGGCGATCGTTTGATGTGCAGTGTGTGGTCTAGCGTTATCCTGAAGGAGCAGTGGGCTAGAGAAATGCATCAGTCTCGGTTGTTTAATGGCGAGCTTTTCCATCATTGTTTGCAATTGTTGGCAATACAAGTCTGCAGTAATCGTCTGGACTGATCTCAAGAAGCTGTAGTGGATAACACCAGCACTGGTCCACCAAACACTAACAAGAATCTTCTTTTTGGTCAGTTTTTGCTTAGGGCAAAGTTTTGCCGGTTCTCCAGGGTCAAGCCATTGTGATGATCGCTTCCGATTGTCGTACAGGATCCATTTCTCATCACAAGTCACGATACGGTTCAAAATCCCCTCATTATTGTGGCGATTAAGCAAAGAAACGCAGCAAGCAACGCGTGTTTGTTGGTTTGCTTCAGTCAATTCGTGCGGTACCCACTTTTCGAGTTTTTTAATTTTTCTGATTTGGCGCAAGTGGATAAGTATCGTTTTGTCACTTACGCCGAAGGCTGCTGCTAATTCAGAAGTGGTTTGAGATGGATCCGCTTTCACTATCGCCTTCAATTCTTCGTTATTCACTTGAGTATCAGGTCGTCCACGAGGCTCATTGTGTAAATCGAAATTTCCAGAACGGAAACGTTGAAACCAAAAACGCACCGTTCGTTCGTTAGCGGTGCCTAGTCCATACAAGTCGTTAATTCTTCGTGTCGTTTCTGCAGCACTGGTGCCACGGTGGAACTCATATTCGTAAATACCGCGAATTTTCAATTTGTCCATAGTTGTTGTTATAGCAATGTTGAAACTCAAACAAATGATGTTAAAACAAATGAAATACGAATTTTAAAACAATACTTTTCTGGCTTTATTTCGAAATAAATTTGAATTTGGAATTCCTAACGAAACGCAAGATATTTGATTTTAAAGTTGCCAGTATTGAAAATCGGCAATTTCATATGTAAGGACCTAATATATAAAGGGTAGATTCCGTCTATGACACTGAACAACTTTCTCCAAGGAACATACAGGGCCTACCAAAATATACTGAAACTATTTTAAGGATGAATTCAGTCCATGATACTGAATAACTGGGAACATATAACAAAAAATGAAAAAGAAAAAAATTACCTCCCATACAAGTACTACATAATAGGTTTTTTTAAAATTAAAGTTTAGCCGTATTCATAAAAATCAACGTTGCGTTGCTAAACCTATGTTAGTTAAAATATGTTTTGTCCCTATCATTCTTTTCAATATTTGACATTGAAAGAACAAGTTAAAACATACGAGGGTTAATGTTTGAATGTTCATTATTTTCAAAAATAAAAAGTATAACCTACGTCACTCGGGATGATGTAATAAGATTCTAAGGAAACCTCATACATCTAATCTGTTTGTTTGTTTATTAAGCTTTATTGTACACAAGTCAGAACAGAGATATAAAAACAGAAAAGTAAACATAAGACAACGGACTTACTTAATTATTATAGTGATGTGCTGTTGGAAATATTCCTAATATTTCCGTAAATATTCCCAATATTTCCGTAATATTCCCAAAGTTCCCAGAGACGGAACATCACTAGACACATCCCGTATAGAGATCTCTTTCAGTCAACCGGCCAGTTAAGTATTGAGTGAAATTTTACTTATTATGCGTTTAAGATTCAACTCTAGATATCTGTCCAGATCAACTAGCCAGTGTTAATACTGGGTGGCGCAAAAGTAAAGACCCTATTTGGTTCAGCTATAACATTTTTTCTAAATTAGAAAACTAGATTTAGGTTTTTTTAAATGTATATTTGTGCCATTAAATTTCGTACCATTAGGATTTAAAGATGATGTCTTTTAAATGGTGACCTCCAGAGTTGATACACATTTGAGCCCTATTTATGACATTTTGCATAACTTGCCGTAACACTTCCTGCGATATGTTCGTTATTTCTTGACGAATGTTTTCTTTTAGAGCTGCGAGAGTCTGTGGCTTGTTCACATACACCCGAGATTTCAAAAAACCCCAAAGAAAGAAGTCTGGACTGGTCAGATCGGGTGATCTTGCAGGCCAAGGCAAATCGCCAAAACGAGAGATAACTCGGCCTGGAAAAGCGTCCCTCCGTCCCTCACTCACAATTATTCCACGTTCTTGGGGAGTAAAACGGTCCATGTTTATTTTCAGTGTATTTTACAGTTGTTCACTACACAATTTTCAACAACAGAATGACAGAAAATATCATATAAAAAAAATAAAAGTATTTTCTTTAGTGCCAGTACTTTTGCGCCACCCAGTATAATACCAACGGTATATAATGTAATGCAACCTAGTTTGACGACGGAGTTACCTCCTTCCTATCCCTATCATATAACATTATGAGTGTTCACGTGTCAATGAGCTCTACACAGATAGTGACGGTGCCTGGCTCTAGCGATTTCACTATGCGTATCATAACATTATGTATAATTTTTAGTATAATAATTTGAATTTTCATACCTGAGTTTCATACAAACTGATCAGCTGATCGAGTCAATTTGTATGAAATTCGAATTTTTTTTTGGTATTCGAAAAAGTTGTTGAACAAAAGTTGTTCAGTTACATGGGCTGAGGTACCATCTGAGAGGTTTTGCGTTCTTTCATTAACCCTTTAACCGCGAACGTCGGATTAATCCGACAAACATTTTCGTGCCCATTTCGCGAGCGTCGGATTTATCCGACTAAAAAACTATGGATATTCACAATTCGGTTCCTCGCACTGGGAGCACGACAACTGATATAAAGTCTCGCAGTGAAAGGGTTTAAACGATGTATAACTACAACGTATCAATAATGACATGTCACAATGGTTAATGAGTGTCGATGAAGCGAAAGAGGTCTGTCAGGATCTTAGCAAGTGGAGATCCATCGTCTCTGCCTAGCCCTGTGGGAAACAGGCATGATAGTATTTATGTATGCATGTAATAATGAACACATTAATTTAAACTTTCTAGATTCTAGGACATCTGGAAGTAGGTTAGGTTTTTGATCTTTATGTCAGTCAGTCAGTGAAATAAATGACGATTTTTAGACGTAACACAAGTATGTACACTATCACGTCTTTATCCCTAATGGGGCAGACAGAGCCCAGGGCCGCAAGTCTCAAAGGCCACTTTTAGCGTCATGGTGGGCGAGAAGGTGGAAAAAGGAATCAAAATACTGATGGGTTGCTAGCCGCATCGCGTGACGCGTATTTTTGCTCATTCCCTCGATCAGCATTCAGGTTTTTTTCTTTTCTCCCAGACCAGCATGGAAGGAATTTTTTGACATAAATATCTAATAACAGTTTGAACTGTGATTGTTAAATATCTATGGAGTTTCAATATACGGGGTGACTTTTTATCCACCTGCTAAATTTTTGGAGCAAGTTCAGTCCATGATACTGAACTACTTTCTATAAAAGTCATTAAAAATCGATAAAAATTTTTCGTCCCCTCATACAAAATCCGTTTGGCTGAGCGCTGATTTGTATGGGAGGACGAAGCATTTTTGTCGTTTTTTAATAACTTTTTTAATAGAAAGTTCAGTATCATGGACTGAACTTGCTCCAAAATTTGGCTGGTGTTTAAAAAGTCACCTGTATAAACCAAATTTGGTGTCTTTATGTTATGCTGCTTCGCCTTTATTTGGCTTGGCACACTCCCGCGTGTCTAGATAATACATATTATAAATTGCCTAATCAAATCACTGATTAAGATTATTTACTGGTCATCTACACATACAATTTTTTTTGACACCCATTTCAAAGCTATGTGTCCTTCACAAATTTTGGTTCACTAAAAGGGATCCCTTCCTGGAATAAGTCAGATATCGTACAAAAAAAAATCGTTTAAAAAATTATATTTGATCTGTACTTTGTGTTTTTGTACAATAGAGATATCAAACAAGATATACTTTCAAAAACTATAAAACCTGAACGGAAAAAGTCATACTGAAAAGTAAAGTACATTTATCAAGTTAAATGCAAGCACAAGGAGCAACAGTTAATAATTTTTGAAATGTGCTAATAAAGCCCTTTCATTTGATACCCCACAAAGTATGATTCGATTTATTTTATTTTTTAGTAAGTTCATAACTTTATGGCCTATAGGGGGCGCCACAGTGGATTGAATGTGACGTCACATAGCCTATGACCAGCGGGCAGCCAAGGCGATTCCGGCACACCTAGCGGCGAAACACATAACCTTCCTTTGGCTTCGCCGAAGTCGGATAACAAACAATACATACGCATGCAACTATACTATACTAGAATACAGATGCATGCCGGTACGTGTTTTGCATTCCACATGCGGTACTAATTGCGTCGTTGTGCACACTAGGGAGTTTGGTGTGAATACTAACCATTCATTTTGCTAAATTACCACTAAATCTATCAAAATAAATTACAATCACAATTAAATGAGGGAACATAGTGCTGTATCAGGCTGTCTGTGTAGACTGCCTCTGTGGTCCAGTGGTCAAGCGTTTGCCTTGTGATCCGGAGTACATTGTAAACATTGTACGGTGGTACGGAACCCTTCATGTACGAGTCCGACTCGCACTTGCCCGTTTATTTAATATTTTTTTAGCTAATATTATTTAACAAAGCAGTATTGTTTAACCTTTTTTTCTTGTTATTGCTGATAGTGTTATTGATTTTATTAGATCATACGAGTTATGGTTATGTATGACAAATTTCAAGGTTGGAATTTATAAGGTGCTTTTAAATGTAGAAATATTTTAAGGGGTGATCAGTCCAACATTGGAACAACTTTTCTCATTAAAATTTAAATAAATGAAGGAACTTGTGCGCCAATTGTCGTCAAAATCGATTGAAAAATGGCAAAGCATTTTAAGCCAAACTCGAAACTGAGACGCTTTGCTCGCTTGGTCAAATATATTATATACGAGTATCTATGTATGCCTACAAAAGAAAAACATCAGTAGGTAGTTGGAGTACAACAAAATCTCTGATTAAAGTACGAAAATTTAAAACGATCACCAGATTCTTCGCAGTGGAAATCGAAAAAAACAGCTATCTCACATACGTTCATACCGTGCTCAAGTAACATTACCCTTTTTGTGTGACGTGACGTGTACGAGTTAACTGATATGAATAAAACGAGCGAATGGAGCTAATCATCAGCCAAGTGATACTTGATATAGTTTTATTATCAGAACCATGATATTCTAACCTACCTAGCTTGTGATATATGATATATATAGCTATACATTGAGTTGTTTTTAAGAACTACATTCGCTAACAGTGCAGTGTGAGCGCTAGTTCTATTGTTAATGCAATAAATTCGATTTTATATTATATGATAGTATGGTAACGTTACTAGTCACGGGAATAGGCATGATGACTGAAAAATTTTTTTTGGCCCTATGGTTTGATTTCTAAAAAATATTGAACATATATTTTTTTCTTTTCTCTGAGAAACAATAAATGACGAAGATACAGCGCATTTAAATGGACGATTATTACACATCGGTGACGTCACAAGCCCCCACTCTGGAACTCAGCTAATCTGTATCTTTCTGAATTTTTACTTTTTTGATGAACTGAAAAATATGGGTACATTATTTTTGGATAATCGAATAAACGAACTAATTAGTATAATACTTTTCTGACCTAGTCATCATCCCTATTACATCTATCTCGGGGCATGATCTCTGGCACAATTGTTTTCGATAAGTATGTAGAGGTATAATTGGGTAAATAATATACGAAATAACGGATATGTTTAATTGTATTCAAAGTTCAAGTTTCCTATCAAGGTTTCGGCAAAAAGGTTCAATATATTTACTTAAAGTATGACAAAGGCAAAATATACTACCTATATCGCATAAAAAAGGTCTGGTACAAATACCATATTTTAACTTAAAATTTAATTTTGTTGCAATGACTTGAATTGTTTTGATTATACAAAATGTTGTTAAGTATCATGGACTGAATATGCCCTTGCCTAGTTTCAGTACATTTTGTTAAACATTATATATTTGGAGGCCACTAGAAAAAGGGGCTAAACTTAAAACAATATGTACACCTATGTTAATTTTATATATCTCTAAGAGGGTTGATGTCAGGCAGGCGGCCGGTGGTAAACTAGCCAAGTCTTTGAAACTGTTCCGTCTATTTCTTCTCCACTTCGAAAGGTTTTCAGCATACTTGGGTGACCATTGACATACATATTATATTTGGAGAAGAAAACACGGGAAAGCGCACCCCAGGCTCCGAAGCAGCACAGCTGAGGATAAAACCGGTACCGCGCTAAGATGAAAGAAAAGTACCGACCTATTATAGTTCGCTGTAGTAAACTCAGACTTACATGTGACAAAGATGAGCACGAAACGGGTAACTGCTTCGCCGTGTTTGAGCGCTTCCTCCGACGTCAATTTGGACTTCACGTAAGGCCACACTATGTTCATAGGTACGTAGAACTGCAGCCCGTAAGACAGGAATATAGAGACTGCCATCACAGCGCGAACACTTTGAGCCAATCTGTAAATAATAGAAAAGTTAATACAATTTTTTTACCTATAAAACTTTATCCATAAATATTAAAATATATTATTAAGTAAAAATTAATATTTGGAGTTCTGTCGGATACCAAAATTTTGGATGTTTTTTAACGTCCGACGAAAAAGAACTGTGTTTGTCTGTGTCATCGTAGCTCCTAAACGAATTGACCGATATCGATGTAGATTTTTTAAATCGAAAGCCTTGTCTTTCGAGATAGTTCTTAGCAATCCTCTTCTTCGTCTAAGCGCGTTCCCGGTTGCATCCTCAGCTGCGCTGCTAAGATAGTTCTTAGCAATGTTTGATGAAAATCCGTTCAGCCGTTCAAAAGGTATTAGGGGGAATGCTTGAAAGTAGGGGGGGTTATTTAATTTGTCTGGCTAATAAACTTGTCGATATATTGACATTTAAAAGGGCGCTAAAATTATAAGTCTAAACTTATTAACTTAATATTATAACGATACCTATACATTAAATTGAAATGTTTTAAAAAGGAAAGGTCTTCCTTTTAAAAAACATATCAATTAAAACAAAAAAGCTATTAACTACTACTAATTTCTCGAGGGCCATTAGAATTGCGACCGCCTTTTCCATTATAGTGGTGCGTAACCTCGATACAGCCACCCCGCACAAATTATGGACAGTGCGGAAAGATCTGTGGCCTTTTTTTCGTACCTACCTAAATAAACTAATAATTCTCAATGAACTGTGAACTCGTGACCTCGCTTACAATCACTTCTCCCGTCTGGCTCATGTTCGATCTTAATTTACTTGTCTAAGTTTTTAGAAGTTGGCTCGCTTGCCTGCGTAGACCGTAATATTTGTTTTAAATTAGCCGCCAGTCAAACGACCATTTTTATAGCGATTGTCTTTAACACTACTTGATTCATAAATATAAACAAAACGATCTGCAAATGATCTTGCAGATTGAATACAAAACGAAATGATCAGCCAGTATCTCTTTGTCCAATCTATGTGTGTTAACTTGGTTTGGCTACGGTAAATATCAGTTCACGTTTTTGGATTTTTTGGATTAAAACGCCCTGTGAATGGCGTCTTGCCCGATGACATCACATGAAAGTAAAAGTGGTGTTTTGACGGACTTTCTGTATGCGCGTATTACCAGTATCGTACGTCTGTATAGATATTCCGGAAATATTAATATATTGTGCTTATTATGTAATAAAGAATTATTAAAAACTATTTTTAAAATTTGTCAATTACCGTATTGTGCGGCCAACGTGGTGTGCAATACGCATGAGTAATCTTTCTGTATTTTTCATACTTTGTCTAAAATTATGTACATATGAATATGCTTCGTTTGGAATTACCAGACGCAACAGACGTCGCCATGGCGCATGGCGCCACAACGCCACCATAGTTCCTCGTTCTCGTTTTCAGTCGACTTGTTTTTGTCCTATCGATTTTTACATTAAAGCCTTTGTCGTACGTACCACTAGTAGAATCAACGACTTGTGACAAGTTCAGTTTATGGTAACTACATTCTTGGAGATAAATGGCGCGAATTAAAAAATATTTGTAATATTTAAACTGACATAAAACTTAATTTAAATATAAGGAATATATTATTTTTTATTTCGCTACATTTAGCTCTGTTGATTATTTATTTTTGTATTTGTCTTAGGCTAGGCTACAAAAGTATTTAGGAAAGGGTCCGTGCGTAGCCTACGAGGACCGTTAGTTGTTCGTATCATAAGCACTCACGTCTCGATTAACATATTAGAATGGAAGATTCCCATTACGAAATCATTAGCTATATTCATATGAACCTCGAACTAGTTCCCAATATCTCCAAACTACTTGTATGTAATGTTTAGATAAGTATTCGGTTCTCACGGAAAATCTCCGCGTATCTCCCATTATATCAAATATAATGTACTTACAGTGATTTATAATTGTAACCTAATTACCGCATCCCAGACAGATACGTCGGATGGAATGGAAGCTAATTAATCAGGTACAACTTATAATAAATTCTCATTAAAACATTTAAATGAAAATAAACTTTTTTAACCCCCGACAAAAGGGGGTGTTATAGTTTGAGGCTAATGTCTGTCTATCTGTCTGTCTGTGTCATCTTAGGGCTCGAACGGATTTCTAAGCGGTTTTTTTACGTGATAGCAAGTTCTTTTGCGGTGGTTCTTAGCTTTATTTGATTAAATTGGTTCGGCCGTTTAAAAGTTATTGGGGGTTAACGCTACGGATACCAAGTCTCAGAATTAATAAGTATTACATTATCAAGTCGTATCGGGGAGCCGAAATCTACTATCTATTTACTATCAGTCTATTTCAGACTTATTAAAAAATATGTAGGTACCTAAATACATAATAGTATATCAAAAATATTAGAAAAAACTTACAAATCATTCGGTAAATTCAGAGTGATGCTGCCCAACACATGCTCGCCGTACTTGAGGTAGCCAAAGAAGCCGATAGCCGTGTACAAAGCCGCCACTATCACCATGCCCGTGTTCAGGACGCCATTATAGCCTCCAAAGTCCTCAGGGGTTTTCATATTATTCTCTAAAGGCAATACCTGAAAGTTTTAAATTTATTAACTCAGCTGCTTTCACTTCAATACTTCCATGCAGGTCTGAGAAAAGAAAAAACAATTGTACCAGCTGCTTCTCTTCCCGTTTATATCATTAAAGCCGATCGAGGGAATGGGCGAACATACAAATCATGTTAGCAGGCGATGCTGTTAGCAATCCATCACTATTTTGATCCACTTTTTCTATCTTTAACGCTCACCATCACGTTAAACGTGGCCTTTGAGTCTTGCGGCCCTGGGCTGTGTCTACCCCGTTATGGATTGTATGTATCTGTTTTAATTTAGTGTAAAGCCCGTCGGCCGAAATTCACAAGAGGTAAAAGGCAAAGAGCAAAAATGTATCTTCTATCTCTGGTAACAAGAGTTAAAACCACCGGTTATTTATTATGTCACTTACTGTGATTCCTATTTTAATTCTATTTTCAGTCTTCCATTCCAGTAAAAAGTAAATAAAATCGAATTTTTTTTTAAAGTGATCAATGTGTGCAACCTCAAATGTAATCCAATCTTCTTGTTTGGCATATCTAGACAACTTTTATATCACTGAGACACTTGGTGGCGAGCAGTGTACAAAAAATACAATTTTTTTTCTAATAAAATATAGTACCCTGAGGTACATGTAAACTTTCTCAGATAAATGCTCTACCGCATCAATATGGGCCCAGTAGTTTCAGAATCTATCTGATATATATATATAGACAGCTAGACAGATATAGGGGCCGGAAGACTTAAATTTATAAATAGGTATATTATACAGTGCTTCTATTTTCTTAATGTCTCGGCAAACTTCGTGTTTCTTCGGAATGGCCGCTTCGAAGTACATAGAGTTTACATTTCCTTCATTTACATTCATAACAATTTTTACTTAATAAGTAATTTATTTTAAAAATTAGAGGAAAGGAGTTGATTTGCAGGCACGGCAGATAATTTTAGGGTATATTGTTGTTAATTCGCACATGGAAAATTTTATAATAAATACCTGTTCGAGCAGTGACATGTGATCATTCCATCGCTATTAGATTTAAAAAAATCTGACTAATTTAACAACGAAATAAAGATTAATTTTATTTGCATAATCACCTACATGTCGAATAAAGGAACTTCTTCTTTTTTGGATGTCTTTATTTTGTTATTTTTTTTTTTAATTTAAAATAGTTTTACAGCTCTATATAGTCACACATACGTAAATAAATAACAAAACAATAAAGTACTTAGTTCTAAATTCATATTATTATTCACAATAAATCTAATAATGGATGGACATGATAAATAGCAGATGTTTGTAATTGAAAATGGGCCAAGGGATATTAAGAAAATCGACGCACTGATGTTAAATATATAAAATTAGATTTTAAGTATGAGTGAGTGTTAAACTTACCACTCCAATGCCTTCAAAAGCGTATATAGCTGTACCAAAGTACAAAGGTAGCTGATGCCAAGTCGCAAACGACTTTACCGTGCTAGTATGCGGAAGGTCTTGCAGTATGTAGTAAAATGTTATGACTAAACCCCAAGCCGTCATTATTGAAGCGATCAGAGAAACTGGTGTCAAATACTTTAAATTCTTCACCATGGCTAATGCTAATATGGGAATAAATAATAGAGCTAAGTAGGTGTGAACACTGAAATTTATATGGAAAAAATGCATGGTGTCCTGCAGGTTAGTCGCCACAAACAGAAAATACACACAGCAAAATCCCAGTTGTGTTATCACCAAAAATACATTGACTACTTTCCTGAAACAACAATCAAGTGTTGGTATAATGGTATTATAGTCATTGCAATTCCTTAATACAGTGGCGTGGCTAGCATGGGTCGCACCCAGTACGAATACCATATCCGCACCGGGTGCCACCCCAACAGTATTTTTAAGAGGCTTTTTTAAGAGGGAGCAATATCTAAATATGCCCACAAAATTTACAGTCGGGTGTCTGACTGTCACACTCAAAGGGGATGCCCCCTCCCCCCTTCCACTCCACTCCATACTAGATACGCCACTGCCTTAATGATAATAAATAAAAAAATCTTGATATTTTGAAAGAAATAGTGCCCACGGCTTTCTCCGCGTGTAAAAGTAGCCAAAGTTACTCCATAAAACATTAGCTGTCTGCCAGTGTCTGTCAAAGTCTCGTCAAAATCGGTCCAGCCGTTTCTTCGGAGATTATCCCAAACAACTGGACAGACAAAAATTTAATAAATTATGTATTTGTTAACAGTACCCTATACTTTCATATGCATTTACAAAAACTGTTATTACAAACAGACATTTCAATTTTATTTATTTGCATTGATGTAATGAATGCTGTTGGGATTGCCAACTATAGTTTCGAACTGATCACGAGTCCATTTTTAAGACCAATATGAGACTAGAGATAACGAGACGGCAATGTCGACATCAAACAGGGCATGAGTGCCGAGTTTCCATATCATATAATTTGTCCATGTCTTTTCTTAGATCAAATAATATGTTAAATATAATTTAAAAAAAGTACTGTTAGAAAAAAACCATTCATAAATTGGTTAACACAAACAAACACATTAGACAAGTAATGCTAATGATATTAGTTTTCCATGCTCAACCCTTGACACAAAGGCGATTTGTTTGTTCATCTTTAAAAAGACAAATAAAGCAACTGAGACCAAATACTACTTTAATTTTAATTTACCGTATTTAACTCAAAAAAGTACTCTTAACTGGTCCATGACAAGACAAAAAAAATTGTCAAATAATTCTTTTTTATTTTTGTTCTTAACCTTCATGTGCTTTCTCAACACTAAAAGGGTAAGAACCACTGTTGTATAATCACAATGAGAAAGATTAATCAGTTTTGGCTTAGGCAGTGGAGCGTATGTATCGCCCGTATTTGCCATGAGTGTGTAAGTTATAAAGTTTACAAAGCAATACTTACTTCATTTTTTGCGCATATGGTCTCAGCGGCACTGGTCCTAAAATGAATGCATCCTCGACCACCTCAGAGAAGCTCAAGGCTGGCCGTTGGTTCCTGACGCATAGCTCATGGGAGCACCGCACCAATATGTGCATGCAGTGTGTACATATCACACCCATAAATAGTGTACCAAACACGCCTGTGGGAAAAAAAGGGAAATTCAAAAAGTAAGAAGAAATTTGAAAATAGTGTTGATTAAAAGGTTTCTTTCATGGTGGTCTAGAAGAAAAAAACGTAATGTACTAGCTACTTCTCTTTCCACACAGATTGGAAGAGTCAAGGGAGAATTGTCAATACATGATGCCGCCAGCAACTCATTACTATTTTATTTGACCTAAATACATACAGATATACACTATCACGCCTTTATCCCTAATGGGGTAGACAGAGCCCTGAGCCGTAAAAAAAGTAATCAAAATAATGATGGGTTGCTATTAACAACGCCTAAACATGATTCAGACTTTCGCCTATTCCCACAAACGGCTATTACAATCTGCGCGGGACGGGAAGAGAAGCAGCTGGTACATTCTACATTTTTCTTTTCTCGCAGACAAGCATGGAATAATTACGAGACATACATACATGCCCACCATCATACTGATAGTGGCCTTTGATAGTAGTGGTGGTAAAATCCACCACAAACCTCTGATCAGTTATGTCAATGTTCAACCTACTGAGATGCAGCTGCTGTGGCTTTGAAACTTTTTGATCATTTTTGTCATCATAGACAATACCTTCAAATACTTCAATATTGTTTCTTAAGGAAAGTTGTTTAGTAACATAAACCGGATTAACCCTTCAAATAGGTTCAGTATATATTGTTAGACCTCATAATAAAATCCAAGCAAGTATCTGCTAGAATTAAGTGAGTCAAATAAACGATGTTAAGGTATATTAATATGTGTTTATACAGATCTGTGGTGTTTATACATTTAGAAGACTGGCTGTGTTGTTTATCGAAAATAGGACTACTTCATCTCATCTCCTGGATGTTGTAATATTTAGGTGACAAAAGGACTAAGCACTAACAATTAGCTACAACTACATTCTCACTCAGGGGTGATGTTTGTAGAAAGCCCACCCTGGGCTCTGGAGCTAGGGTTGCCTGGGATCTGTAGGGATAATCCTAACATTTCATTTAATGAGCGAAGTCCAGATTGCGACATACTGTGGATTTTAGAGCATCAAATTCCTGTTTACAACCCTTGTTCTTTACAAAACCTGACTCCTAAATGTTCCTATCTAGCAACCATAAGATGAAAAGAAGAATATTGAGAAGACAATTGGTGTAGTAGGAGTTTTTGGCGGGAAGTCAAGGGGTTCGGTTGAGGTTTTCTTTAAATCATTTTGCAAATTGATTTTAGTGGACTTTATAATATGAAATTGGTGTTGTTTGGTGTTATAAATGCTCATGCTCATGAACAATATATGAAATATTTAAAGTGGAGAGTCATAGTACGGCTGTAGTGATATTTGTTTCGCGGACTGTGTGGGCGTCTTCGGGCGTCGTCCGCCACTCAATCGGCTATGAAAACCAGTGGACTCGTATAAATTTGTCGCCAGAAGCTCCCTTAAAGCAATCAAAGGTCTACACCAACCTTTGATTGTAACTTGTTCCTGGCTAAAGACACAGCAGCGTCAAGCCATTAATAAAAAATAAAAAAAACTGCTGTAGTAACTACACTTTTTTCATCTTCAGTCTTGATAAATTCATATAAACACAAATAAATCTATACTATAACATAGTAACCATACAGATTGAGCTAGCCCAAAGTAAGTTTTAGTATCCCATAACACAAGTTTAAGGTGAAGGTATAGGCAACTGGCCTTGAAGTGGCGCCCTCATTTGAAATAAATTTTTCACTCGTAAATATGAAGATAACTTCCATATTGCTTTACGTTATGCACTAGATAGCCCTTTAAGTTGAAAGTTAGTCATTAGTCTGACATTAGTCCGTCTAGCTTTAAAAGTTGTCTCCGCCAAAAGTGGCCACGGCAAGTTTTAAAGCTAGACGGATCACCAATAATAGTTTCAATGGCAGTTCATAAAATAATTTAAAGGGCTATCTATTGCGTGACGAAGAGCAATATGGAAATGATCACCATATTTACGAGTTAACAATTTATTTCACACTTCAAGGTCATTTGCTTATATCTTCACCTTAAACCTTACTTCTTACAATTATTAATCACATCTTCACCTTAAAAACTTACTTCTTACAATTATTAATCACAAAGTTATTGTGGAGTTAGTACTCAAAAATATTTTTGTGAGATAAACACCAAAGACCTAGGGGACATTTTGAGAAAGGCCATTTTCCAACTTGCCTTGGCCATGGAGGTCGTCAAACTACTTGTAATTATACAATCAGCGAAACAAGCAAAGATCTTCAAGACTACTTGGACGGCTTGGACCCTTTTGACTATGTTCAATGAACAATAACTTAAGCATCTTTGATTGAAGCCTCATGAAATTTGGTGGGCAAAAAGGAGGAAGTATAAGTATGTATTATAAAATAAATAATCCAAGTAAAAAAAATAGGTAGATCTATTACTGCTTATTGATAAATTGATAATGTAGTCTGCTATAAATGGCTATAGGTACATACCAAAAATCAATCCTGCATTTTTAAAAGCATCTGGCATAGCCAAAATCCCGGTTCCGATGTTTCCTTTCAGCAGATGAATCAATGTATCAAAGTTAGAAGTTGGGTGCTCCAAACACCGTTCGGAGGCAGGGTGATATTCACTTTTAGATTTCTCATCTTTAGCTAATGTAGGATCATTTTCCAACTCAACAGTTTGCACATCTACATTATCGATGGGTGCACATGGTCCAGTTAGAAGAGGCTGCTTTTCATCAGTCATAATGATTAATTTTATGATTTTTAACCCCTTTTACAGTATTTCCATTTCACTTTGTCAGAATACAGATAATGATTGCTCCTTTTCTTGGGGGAAAAGACAGGCTAGGTATCTATCAGAAATTATGATAAGTACGTCGATCCTAGATTCTTCACAATGTCATCACTGAAAGGACTATTTTAATTTTTTTTCTAAACAATATTTACTTTTACGTCTTTACTTCAACACAAAAACGAAACCACACCACTCCACCAAGCAAGCAACCAAGAGCAACTTAGAAACTAACCTGTGTGTTCACACACACTAACTATGAAACTTAGAACATTGCAGAATTTTGATAACAATAATCAATTAAACGCCATCTAGTCACGAGTTCTGACCTAACTCCATGCGTGTTACAGAATAGGCAGTGTTGCCAGTATGATGTCCCAAAAAAGTATGGTTGCCTTCCTGAAAAGGTATGGTTTTTTACTGCAAGGTACGGTTGGGCCAGTTCTCACGAGATGACGGGGGGGGGGGGGGGGTACGGTTGTGTGATGAATGCCAAAGACCTTGCGAAGTGGAGAAGAAATAGCCGAAACAGAAATAGCCGTCATAGGGCTCGTTCGGCTGCCGGCGCGTGCGCGAGCATCCGAGGCGACGCGACTCCGCAAGTGTGAATCGTACTTTATAGGATCACTCGTGCGTCTGTATGTCCGTCCGTCTGTCACAGCCAATTTGCTCCGAATCTACTAGACCGAATCAAGTGAAAATTAGTAAAATGTTGTAATCCTATGACCCAAACACATATGTGCAAAGAAAATATATTTTTTTTTAAATAAGTGTCATTTTCCTAGGACTAATTAGGAAATTGAAAAAAAAAAGTTTTTCAAACTTTACTGTGTCATATATCAAATGAAAGGGCTTGTTATGAGGAACTCAAATATATTTGTTTTTATAGTTTTGATTTTATTCATGAAAGAAGACGAAAATTGACCATTCCCTCTCCTGATCTCCAAAACGACTGAACCTAAAATTTTGAAAAAAACAAAATATCGTTCATTGCTTGTAGATTACAGGAAAACCAATAAGTATTCAATCAATTGTAGGGAACTCTCTCCGCGCGAGTTTCACTCGCACTTGACCGGTTTTTTTATAATTTAAAAACAGCATAAATGTATAATATTCTTAGATATTTTATGCCTTAATAAGTTAATACAATAACTTATCAAATAATGTTATGCTAATGGTACTTACATTATAACAATGGTATAATAATAATAACAATGCGATAAGTATATTTTTTATAAATAACTATGGACATTCTGTGGTGCTATTTTTGAAACGCTGCGTCACTAAGCGAACTGTTTTATGTAGGTATAGAAAAAAACCAATTGTTTAGTGACTCAGCGTTTCAAAAATGGTCCTCTTGTTATGTTACGTTTCACGCAGCTGAGTTTATCTCGGCTGCGTAAAACATAACAAACAACTGACAAAATGAGCATTCTGAATGATTTCGGTCGTGCTGAAAGTTAGAATCTGTAATTTCGAACGAAGACGGCTAGCCATTGAAAGTAGAATGTGTCACTCAGGCAGGACAGGACTTCTCATGCAGGAGTCAGGTCAGGACTAATGTTTATATGTGGGTAACATTGAAAATGAAAACTTATTTATAAGTTTAACATACATTGAATCCGTTACTACGCTACACTCAGCAATTAAAAATTAAGCCAGCACATAAAAAATATCACTTCAATACCTTAAGGCACAATCTTCTAATATGTACAAAGTTGGTCTTCAGACAAAAAAAACCTCTTGAACGTTATTGATTTTTAAAATGAATCAATTTTGTATAAATGTGACGGATACACTTTTTAGGGTCACTTTTTTTTGCTAGAAAGGAAATTCTTGTGTTTGTATACTTATTGAGTACTGTCCTGGCTGTGTACTAGCTGTGCCCGCGACTTCGTTCGCGTGGTTGTCGGAACGTAATGTTATATAGCCTAAAGCCTTACTCTATAAATGGACTACCCAACAAAAAAAATTGGTTGCCTGTAAAGTCGGTATACGGGCGAAAGTTTTACGTGACAACGACTTCACTCCACTTCACTCCAAACTTGACTTCCACTCGGGCATGGTTAGCCCGCCTAAGAGCGAGAGAGACAGACATAAAAAGTGAAAGGCACGCGTGCCTCTCACTCGCTCTCATTGTGAGCGCATAACGTGAGCGGAGCATAACGCAGTTTCTTGAAGTGTCACCCGGCTAACCAATTTATAAGACGTTGTCACGTCAAAAAGAATTTTTCAAATCGGACCATTAGTTTTATATATTAGTATAGATAAATATATCTGCATCGTGAAGTTCTATATCAGGAAACAAATTTTCACCTATCACGTGACGAAGACATTTTGTCACAATGTAAGTTGTGGTAAATTTAGAACTTAATTTCTTATTTTCGTCAAGACCTTGTCTAATGATTCTTTCAGACAATCGACACAGCACAATTTGATGCATTTGACTTTGATGCATATTTTAAATAACCTTTAGTTTTATGATATATGAGGCTCTTATCATCACACTGTCCAAAAAGACCTTTCTTTGCACTTAATTGCTTTTGAAATACTAAATACAACGTATCCAGTTTTGTACTCTACTACTTTTTCGCCAAAAGGTGAGAGATACGGTTGCGATTCTAAATCTAAATCATCTAAATCCATATTATCTGTATCTTCAATAGCAGTACGAGTGCTAGTGGTTAAATTTATTTTGTCAACAGAGGAACAATTTAATATACTTATATTTTCCAATGGAATGCAGTTGGTCCCTTCCCCTGTTATCGAAAGTTCGTTGTGAACCAAAAGTTTTTTATAAATAGATTCGAACTGCCGTGCTGTGGGATTGTCTGAAAAACCACCATGACTTCGAATCTTGGAAAATAATATTTCAATGTGGTCTTGACTTATTTTATGTAACGGTACGTAAGTAAGCCCTGTATTTGGAGTCAAAATGAGGTCTTGGCATAGATTTTTCGTATTTTCCACGCAAACGCAAAATCCTAGGAAACCAATATGACGCGGACTTTGAATAATGCTTTTTCTCTCTACTTCTTTTTTCCGGTTTTCAACGTCTACGTTAAGCTGCATGATATATGTTTTTGCTTCATCTAATTTTTCAAAACATTTCTGATAATTTTCTAGATACATAGCTCTTTTATAACCTAGACCAAATGTTTTGGAATCTAAGATATCAAAAATGTCATTCACTAATTTTATAAATACTGCCGTCGACTCAGTGTTTTTAAAATCTTTTATTTTAAGGGATGTATTGCAAAATGTAAGAGCATCTGCTACACTATCGCTAAACAGTTGAGCTGCTAAGCGGACATTCATTATTTTAGCTTTAAAAAATATGTGATTTGATCTAAATTTATTTGCTAAATAAAATAATTCTTCCTCCTGAAGCTGATTTAATTTTACGATGTAACTCCATTCTATTTTATTACCTTCCATATCTACAAAATATTTACAATGCTCGAAAGCGTTACGTACTAATTTCAACATATGACATGGATCCAAGAAGAAATGAATTTTTTGCCCGGAAGTGGAATCTGATATAATAGTTTGTAAATTTTGTGGATCCAAACAGCAGCCCAACTCTTCAGCCATTGCTATATTTGCCTTAGTACCATCACATGTCAATGTTTTTATTTCGACTCCTGTAATACTAACGAGATTAATAGCTTGTGTCACCAAACGAGCCTTGAGAGCAGCAGATGTTCCTTTCACTAAAAAATAACCAATTGGCAGTTTCCACATGGTATTGATACCCACCAAAAGGAACACTAATGCTTCTGTAGCTTCTTCGTCAGTATCAATAGAAATAGAGAACCCATAATTGACATAGCCAAAATATCTTTGCGATTTCGGATCCCACTCTGGACTTTGTCTTATTTTCATTTCGTCCATTATTAGAGCGCAATAAATATTTTTTTCAGGATTTCTCTCCTTAACTCGTTTTAAAGCATCAAGAGCTTCTTGTGTAAACCCAGGTCTTCCGTCTACTGTAGCGTACCATTTTTTTAGCGTTCTAGGGTGTGGTAACGCAGTGGAAAATACCTTTCTTATATATTTATTTATTTATTAATTCTGGTGAATATGGTTTCCGTGTTATTTTACCTGATAATTTATGTAGCACTTGTCTTTTTATTAATTGTTCGGTAGTAACTCCTACATTTTCTAATATTACTTTATTTTCTTTATCGATTAATTATTTATCATTCAAAGTTTTTAACATTTCCTGCAATGACGCTACTTTTTTATTTAAGTGTCTACTTTTTGCCTGCAATCGTTTAATTTTTTTTGCTTGTGTAATGATCTTTAATTTCATTTTCTTTTTTCTTGGCGTCATTTCGTTGGTTGATTGTTTGCTCGTGGAAGGAACATCTTCATCGTGATCTTCACAGCCCATCTTAGTATCTATTGTTGATAAGGAAGTTTGATTCTTGGAAACAACAGGTTCTTCTGGGGTAATTATCGATCTTGAGCTGTTCTCCTAGAATATTGGAAATGGGTTGTCAATTTGAAGATATTAATAAAATCCTAAAATAATAAAAATAATCGTATTGCATAAATATTCTTACAGTAGATGTTAAAAATAAAGTCGGCACAGCGTAATCCCTTAACTTGCGTCGTTTATTTGGCAAACTTTCAAATTGAGAGGATTCAAAGTGACGTGAACAAACAGTACTAGTACGGGTAGGTACCCAATTAGGTGGTCTGTTACAACCTTTATACCACATAACCCTGAATTGGAGATCTTTTGGAAATCTGAAAAATAAATAGAAAATATTATTAAGTACATATTCTTTAAGTTCTCAATAAGTATATCATCTTCTAATTTTATATGATATTTAGACGCCAACTTTGCCATCTGTTTAATTTTCCCAAAGGTCGACAGGGAGAGAATTCTATAGCATTAACTCCACCTATTGTAGTTTTGGCTTAATAAAGTTTAAATAAATAAATTACTCGTCATGACGAATCAAACGAGCCCAAACTCGATGGGGTTATGTCGTTTAATCACGGAGTTCCTATGGCCACCTTCCAGCTCCATCATCATATCTTGGATACCATCTAAAGACAAAATACTGGTTAAGTCAAATCATACGAGCCCAAACTCGATGGGGTTATGTCGTTTAATCACGGAGTTCCTATGGCCACCTTCCAGCTCCATCATCATATCTTGGATACCATCTTAAGACAAAATACTCGTTAAGTCAAATCATACGAGCCCAAACTCGATGGGGTTATGTCGTTTAATCACGGAGTTCCTATGGCCACCTTCCAGCTCCATCATCAGATCTTGGATACCATCTAAAGACAAAATACTCGTTAAGTCAAATCATACGAGCCCAAACTCGATGGGGTTATGTCGTTTAATCACGGAGTTCCTATGGCCACCTTCCAGCTCCATCATCGGACTCTGGATACCATCTAAAGACAAAAAACCCGTCAAGATGAATCATACGAGCCCAAACTCGATGGGCTTATGTCGTTTAATCACGGAGTTCCAATGGCCACCTTTCAGCTCTATCATCAGACCCTGGATACCATCTAAAGACAAAATACTCGTCAAGACAAATCATACGAGCCCAAACTGGATGGGGTTATGTCGTTTAATCACGGAGTTCATATGACCACCTTGCCGCTCTATCATCAGACCCTGGATACCATCTAAAGACAAAATACTCGTCAAGATGAATATTACGAGCCCAAACTTGATGGGGTTATGTCGTTTAATCATGGAGTTCCTATGGCCACCTTCCAGCTCCATCATCAGATCAGATCCATGTTGTCATAATATTGCATTGTCACGCGATATACGTATGCGTGCAAAATTTCAGCTCAATCGGAAACCAGGAAGTGGGTCAAATTTAACTGGTAAGATTTGGTTATAGACAGACAGACAACGGGACAGGTTATAAACTAAATAAAAGCTTGTAAAAAAATTAAAATATTTCGATATTTAAATTATATCACAAATAAAACTATATCAAGGAAATGTAATTTTTATCGACATCGATAATAATGCGATGTCTCGTCACTCAGAAAGTAGCATAAATTTACTTGGACAGTTGAGTGGTTAATCTATATTCAAATCTAATGACCAGGGAATAAAGACGAAGGTTGTAAATCACAAAAATACTAGCCTCGTAGGGAGTGCGCTTACGTCATCAACTCATCGTTTTTTTAATTTGAATCTTATTACCGAAGCTTATGAATGTAATTGATATATTTAAAATGAGAAAGTCTCGTGTCGAAGGATAATGAAAAAATGTCAACGTTGTGATAAGTGATTATAGATCTTTTGACGTGACAACGTCTTAAATTAGGTTGCGGCTGGGAGTCACTTATGAAAAAGTGTAACGCTCGGTAACGTTACGATGAGTCACCGAACGAGAGAGAGGCCCGCCGAATGCCTTGCGTCTCTCTCCCACTCAACTATGATCGGTCTGCCGCCGTTGTCACGTAAAATCTTCGCCCGTAAAACCGACTTTACAGGCAACCATTTTTTTTGGTAGGTATTGTTGTGGCAGTAAATAAGATAAAAAATCGCTTGGGATGGAAGGAAATCAGTTGCAAACTTGACTCGATTATTTTTTCCGTAATCTATACTGAAAGATATTATATCGATTTTTAAGTAATTACATTTAAATATAAATCAATGTTAATAAAATAAAAAAATACTTACAAATGAAAGGTTATTCCATCTTTACTAAGATTAGAAGTATTTGACCTCTTTTTACATGCGTTAACTGCACAACTTGGCATTTTTAATCGAGTACCTACTTGTAGACCACAGAGTACTTTATATTATACTGAAATTGTAGACGTCCTTTCGATGCTTTACCGATGCACGTAATGATCATAATCGATTACGCAACTAGTTTTTATAAACGTATTAGAGCATGCGATCATATACTTCGGCAGAGGGGAACGCGCAGGTAAGGCTTATCCTGTATTAAATGATTTAAGTATAAACCACATATCTGTATAAACTTTGCTCTAATGTCAATGTCATCAGATCAGCAAGTGAGTGAGTGAAGTTCAAAGTAGAGGTTTGCACCGGTTTAGCCAGTACCGGTGAAAAACCGGTGATTCACCGGTGAATGTAATCGTTAAAAAACCGGTTAATCACCGGGTTTCACCGGTTTTATTATATATTTTTACTATTTTATTTAAAATGTTGTTTTAAATAAAAAATGTTTATTATTAAATGTTCTATATTCTACAATATTAATGAAAACATTATTTATTCATTTCCCATTTGCTTTTTGCGTATAAGATTTGTTATTTCAGTCATTAATTCAAACCGCGCCTGTCCATTTATATCATTAATTTCACTTGCTGCTACTAATTTCCCAAAATACATGTTGCAATGTTCATGGTTTTGCTTAAAGACGGGCATATACCCGGGTATTTACCCACGCTTGGGTATTTCTCGATATGTACCGGATAAATACCCGTATCTAATAAATGAGTGCGAGTCCTCTAATTATCTGTAGAAATGTATGAAAAGGTTATAATAAATGACAAAGATTAAAAATCACTAAATTATCCATATTAAATATACAGATACGATCTCATTTGATGTCTATTTGCTTATTTCAACATATAATGAGGTTAAAAAACATTTTTTCAGCAATAAACGGAAACTTATACCGTCAATTTTTATGTTCCCATACAGCGGGTAGATTAGGGTAAATACCCGGCATGCTAATTTGTGGGAAATGTTTTAAAAAGTTGATGGGGGATCTAAGAACTCGTCAACACATGACTATTATTCTGGGTCCAAACGCGAAAATAATAGTTGTGGCCTTCAAATGAGCACTCAAAATGACCTCTCTATATTAAATATGAGTGTGCTCATATGTTGAAATCGCGTTTGAAGTCTGATTGCTTAGTTTAACCAAAGATAATATAATTACTAACGTAAGTTTAACATATAAGTAGGTCTATGTATAAACATTCGCCAGTAAAAAGATTGGGGTACATACCCGGCATGCTTATTTGTAGGAAATTTAAAAAAAAGTTGATACGTGATGGAAGAACTCGTCAATACATATAACTTTGATTCTAGGAACAACCCCGAAACCAGTAGTTTTGGCTTCAAATGAGGAGTCAAAAATACGTCACTCCATATTATGTATGCATGTATAAAACAATGTGGAATATGATAAATGAAAAAATAAAAACAAAAAAAAATAACAAAAATAAGCACGAAAATATAAGATTAAAGAACAATAATGGAGAAATTATAACGTCTCCTTCAAAAATATCGGACATGTTCCTAAGTATAAATGACAATAAAAATAAACCAATGACATACCAATCTAATTTATCCTCCCAATTGACAAATACATTTTTTCTAGAAAGTGTGACCGAATCAGAAATTAAAAAAGTTATATTAGGATTGAAACGAAACAATACAAGCGGTTATGACGAAATACCTTCTTCTTTACTCGTATACTGTGTTAATGAATTTTTAACACCATTAACATTCTTAATAAACCAATCTTACAACGAAGGAGTATTTCCGGATCATCTAAAACTGACTGTAATAAAGCCCATTTTTAAAAAAGGTGAAAAAACGTGTATAACTAACTTTCGACCAATTGCATTGTCATCAGTTTTCTCTAAGGTATTCGAAAAACCAATATGCCAAAAAATCGGTTTGTTTTTAGAAAAATACAAAGTATTGAACCAAAACCAACATGGTTTTAGAAAAAACCACTCGACAACGTCGGCTGCCTTCGATTGTTGTCAAGAAATATACGAAGCCCTAAATAATAATAAGTGTGCCATAGTTACGTTTATGGATATGTCCAAAGCATATGACCGAGTGGATCATAACACTCTGATAAAACAGTTAGACACTATAGGAATCCGCGGACCAGCAAAGAAGTGGCTAATATCCTACTTAACGTATAGACGACAATATGTACAGATCACTCATCATTCTGAGACCAGAAGGGAACTAATACAGAGTAAATCATCCAGTGAGGTTGTGCTTGGGTCTATTCCACAAGGCAGCGTGCTTGGTTGTTTGTTATTCTTAGTTTATATAAATGACCTACCCACGGTAGTCGAGTCTCACAAAATTGTATTATATGCAGACGATGTCACACTTATAGTATCTTGCGAATTAGATAAAATAAGCGAACTACAGGACCTCATCTCTGTTTCTCTTCGTAAGGTTATTGAACACTCAAAACAAATAGGACTTACGCTAAACTTCGAAAAGACCAAGATAATGCAATTTAGACCCTATCAGAGAAAAGAAGTAGTATTAAATGTATCCCACGACGGTACTCGTATTGAGGAGGTGAATAAGTTTTCACTGCTGGGGATCACGCTGGACTCCAACTTAAACTGGAAAGACCACGTAGAATCAGTAGTTGGCAAACTAAGCCAGTTCACCTATGCACTACGGGAACTCAGAAAAAATACGAATCAGGAGTGTACACTTACCGCATATCATAGTCATGCAGCAGCCTGGATAAGGTATGGGTTGATCCTTTGGGGAAACTCAACTGACGTTCAGGCAGTATCTGTACTACAAAAACGTTGCGTTCGAATAATAACCTTCACAAAACGCAGAGAAACATGTCGAGACCTCTTTAGTAAGCTAAACATTCTCACAGTTACGGGCATGTACATATACGAATTATGCCGCTTTGTAAGAAGACACCCACACATATTTGAAAAATACGAGGACAGGCCTAGGCGATACACCTCGCGCCGCGGTAATGACTTAATTCTACCCCCATGGAATCTTGCATTGTACCAACATAGTCCGTATTATATGGCAATTCAGGTGTACAATCACCTACCAAAAAGAATTAAAGACCTTCAGGGAAAAAAGTTTGACACTGAATTAAAAAAACTTATGATAGACAAAAGTTATTACAGTATGACGGAATATTGGACGGACAAACTTTAGTAATTAAGGACATTTTAACGACATTTATATACCTAATTTAAATTATATTAAAATTATCTATATTTAATATTAATAATGATATCCCAGTTAATAATTTTTGGAATTTTATGAATTGTAATGTTGTTTAAAATCAATTCCCAATGCCTAAGAAGGCAATTTTGTAAATAGTTTTAAGAACACTAATTGTTAAGTGCATGACAGTGAATGTGTATATTGTTTACAAATGGTGAATAAATGAAATATGAAATGAAATATGACGTTTCTCATATGTTGACATAGCATTTAATGTCTTTTCACTATTAATATTTAATAATATTATTCATATATAAGATAACTCAAAATAACAACGCTAAAATAAAATTAATCTATAACTACATATAATATATAACAAACGTATATAAAACTAAACTGAATAAAAATACTTAAATAATATAAAAAATGGAACCCAAATCGCTGCGCTAGCAGGATAGGGTACCGAGACACTCCCACGTTTTTTACTTATTTAAACATATAATTACACCTCCAAGCAAAAAAATGGTAATAAATCAAAGCAGCCTATTTTCAATTGATGATAAGTATGACGTTTTCAATTACTTTAACGTCGCATTTGACGTTTATCTGCATTTTAAGCGTATTTTAGCATTTTTACACACTTCCCGACAAGAATTGCGAAGTAATTACTCATATAATTCAATCTACCCACCAAATAGGCAGATACGGGTATTTATCGAGTATTTCCCCAATCTACTGGTTAAATACCCAAATGGGTAGATTGGGTATTTATCCACCGCCCATCTACAATTGTATTTTTTTGATTGAAATCCCATTTAGCACATATTATACTTTCTGCGCATAAACTGGTTATTCACCGGTGATCGCCCATTGACCTGGTTCCTGAAATTCCGCACCGGTGCAAACCTCTAGTTCAAAGAATTTATAATACAATCTAGAATAACTACGAGTAATAATCTCAAAAAAACAACATTGAAAATTAAACTTAATGCCTCGCACATAAAGCTCATATTTTCATAATGCTTATGTTTAAATACCTAACGTTCCCAAAAAATTTACCTACCTTAAGTCTGTACGTTCAGTGAAAACTGAGTTAACTCGAGTAATATCGGTTTTAATATTCTTACATATTCTGAATCAGAAAAAAAATGCTATTTTTCTGTCTTAATTTCATAGCCGTAGGGCTTAAAATGCCAAAGTTAGGATTCGTGTAAAGTGTTGTAAGTATCTGTTGTTTCAAGTTCCTACAACTTTTTTTGTGTTTTTCAATACAATTGTATTTAAAACTAGTTGAACTAAACTATATTTTTAATTTTGTTAGTGTAAATTGATATAAACAGAATCATAACACTTAAAAAGGACGGACGGAAAGGACGGGTACTCAGATTTGTGTATAGTGATATCTCTTCTTTTTTCGACATTCTCAAAATAAAACCAGCATATTTCTTATGCTGTCATCGAAATTAACATATTTAATTTTGTGACTTTTCGCTGTATTATTAGAGATCTCATTTGTCTATGAAAACAGTAATTGTATTGTTGGGTGCTGGATCTACTGTAATGACTCATCCCCGGAATCAAAATAGAAGAATAAGTAATTCACAATTATTAGTTAAGAGAATTCATCATTTATTAAAATAAAATATATCAATGTAAATAATTAATGGAAATGTATTTGCAAAATATAATTTGATACTGAACTGTCAATTGAGTATTTTACTAGGCTAATAAATATGGTTACAATTGTAATAAAAGTTATAAATCAATGTAATTATTATTATTAATTATAGTTATGAATCGTAAAATATAAAAGGTACCCTTTCTTAGAAATTTACTATTAATCATACTTTATTTTGATTATTAATTAATGTTTTGAAGTTGTTACGAGTTTCCGCCTCCCATTACGAGTGTTCTTACAGTTGCAAAATCAGTTCTTGAGTCAGTCTGCTTTGAGTCTTCGAACGAGAAAGATAAGTATTGTGAATTGTGCTTATATGTCGGGATAGTAGTTAACGCCTAATTAGCGCCTAACGCCACGTGGGCAGTTTAAATAATAAAACTCGTGAATATTCGTAGTTATGTAGCTGTGACTAGGCGTGGCCACGACTCATTCAGATACGATTATTATAAGGAATGAGGATCACTTGACCCATTTGTTATAATGACGCTCTACTTCACCTGGACGGTAAGCACAGGATAACTGTGCAGGCTAGAGAGTTAGTTTAAGCTGTGATGTGGTTTCACAAGGAAGCTTCTCATAGTTCAGCGCGTTGAGGGGCGCTGACCTTACCGTCTCATTTTTAATAAATGTCCATCCGTTTACCCTCATTGTGATATATATTTATATAAAGCAATTTAAACGTTCGGTGCTAGTAAATTAAAATAAATCTGAGTTAAATGTTGACTTTGTGTTTTAAATTATATGAACCTAATCAGTGTGTTGCAACAGTATTTCATTCAGCACTAAAGCAAAGCAGAATGTGTAAAATGTTATAATGTGACTTATATTAATTGGCACAAATAAAATTTTGTTTTTTCTGTGTCAAACGACATAACTCAATGTTTTTAATTTTTTTATATTAAAAAAGAAGACATAACGTTATATCTGTTTCAGTAGTTTATTGAAATGGGTATTATCCATCAATAATAGAAACCAAAAATTATAAAACTTCCATAGAAAATGAGTGGGAATTTTTTGAAACTTTAAACTCGATTATCTCAAAACTATCATTTTTGACTTAACCATGTTTTCACTGAACATTCAAAAGTTCAGGCGTCCCTTACCCGCAAACAGTCAGTGCAATAAAGTAGAAGGGGAGAGCTATAACTTTAATTTTTGGGAACGGCTTTGCCACTTCGTAAGTATTCTAGATTTGTACACAATTTCTTTGGTTTGACATTTGATTTGACATATAGTCTCTTTGTGATTTGATGGTTAGTTGGTTGTTGATTGATACATAGATTTGGTCGCTTGGTTGGTTTGGTTTTGGTTCATTCATGGTTGGTTGAAGTGTAATTAAATGTGGTGGTGATATTCCTAAAAGAAATAATCTTGTCGTTTATAATTTACTGGTAACGTATCCCTCAAAACTACAGTAAGAAACAAACTATATTATGGGAAACGCCGCAAGCAATCACCCCAAGGAGTGGAACAGAGATGTAACCAAATCTCCCGATGTAGGACCTTCATCTCCAGTGAAGGAAGGAGAGGCCTTTACATTTGATAAAAAACCTGGTCAAAGTATTCGCGAAGAAGACACTAACATCGAAGATGGCGCGCCTTATTATACCAAAGCTGTTCCTGAAAGTGTTTCAGAATATCTTGAACCACGAGAGAGGTCAAATACGCTTACTGATACTAACAAAAGTGTTGATGATGCAAAAGTTTTACCTACTGTTTTCAAGTGGGAGGGTGGTGGCAAGCAGGTATAATTTTCTTTTGTTCTTATTACTAGTGGTCGGATAAAAAATGGTACCTACTTATACAATTTTTTAGAACTCATTGCGACAAAGGGGCTATTTCCAAACAAGTTATAAACATAAAAGCAAAGTTGAATTGGAGAGATTGATAATCTATATCAGGTTGGTGGTTTTATTAACTCTTATGTTAGGTACGCTAAGGAAGTTTAGGTAAATAAGCTCCCTGATATCCGACCACTAAGACGATCTAAATGTCATGTTTACAAAACACAATACATTGTGGTGTGGTTTGGATGTATTAATGTCAAATTTTAACATATTAAGTATCTTACCTACCTCGCATATAGTATAAACACTCAATACCTTCTCCATCTCAGCTCTCAGGTTGCATCCTCAGCAGCTGTGCTGCTTTGAAGCCTGGGGTGCGCTTTTCCAGTTTTTCTTCTCCAGATATTATAGTCACCCCAGGATGCTGAAGACCATGCCAAATCTAGAAGAAATAGCCAAAACAGTTGACACGATTTGGCTATAGTTATACGACTGGCTGCCTGCCTGATGTCAAACCTCTTTGGAAATGCATTTGTGTAAAAAAGTTTTCCTGTAGCCCAACTTCAACCTTCCTTGGGAATGCAGTAGCATAAGATGTTTGTGCTTAGTTCTTTAGTCGCCTCTTATGACATGCACAAGAAGAGTGTGAGTGGTCCTATTCTAGGCTGGAAGCCCCACGGCAGCAGTCTTCATCAAACACACTTTATTTTTAACTTTTCTTCTTTATTTAAGAGCCAGGCTCTTGACCGTGTGATTGTATAGAAAGAGACACACATAATGTCAATTTTGGAAGAGATATTGGAGTGGTTTGCAACCTAATAGTTACTTGTAATATTAAAAAATATTAACATTGGCTGAGCAATATTTGCATTTCATGTTTTTGAAAAGAATTTATCATCTAGTTTATTTGCTAGACATTAAAAAACCCCTGACTTTTGAGTGTTCACTCCTAAATGGCTGAACCAATTTTTATCAAACATAAGATAGCTAAGAACTACCTCGAAAGGCAAGGTTTTCGACTTTAAAAATAAACCCACATCAAAATATTTCTATTAGTTTAGGAGCTAAAATGCCACAGACAGATACACTGAAACAGACTAAGACTCGTCAAACTTATAAAACCCCTCCTTTTCATCAGGGATTCAAAAGAGAAGGAATTTACTTTTCGGTATTTTGCTCTTTTGGAAACTTACGAATAGAATGCTAGTGCATTACCATTTTCCAGACTTTTGCTGACTCACTGCTCTATGGCTAGAAAATAATTAGTAAACACTTTCAGGTTTATATTAGTGGAACCTTCACAGAATGGAAGACAATCCCAATGGTGAAGTCCCATGGGGACTTTGTTACTATTATTGATTTGCCTGAAGGCGAACATCAGTTCAAATATTTTGTAGATGGAGAGTGGAGACATGACCCTTCCATGGTATTTATTTTTATTTATTTTATTTTAAGATTTTTTCATATTACCTTAAACCGGAATAGGGCAAATTAATTAACACTGAAGTACTTGAGTGATGGCACTCAGTCACTCAAGCAAGTGGACAAGGCAGAATGATTTATATTTATTCAAAGTTTCAAAGCAGTAGGATCATTGGGGACTTTTGATGTTTAATTATAATGGTTTTCTCAATATTCATACCAATTTACAGTTCTATGGGAAATAATGATAGCTTACATATTATGTGAGCTATAATTTAAACAAATTGACCAGATTAAATTGTTTTGATACTGATATTTTTATTGTTTATTTTATAGAAAGTGATAGACAATGGGATGGGCTCCAAAAATAATTTAGTGACTGTAAAAATGTCAGACTTTGAAGTCTTCCAAGCCCTAGCTAAGGACAGCGAGGGCATCCACAGCAGTGCGCAGACTGAGTATTCACAGGTTAGTTATATGCTATGTGTAATGTTATTGGTGTCGGAGCCTTTAGTGGTCTAATATATGGTGGTTCAACATTTCTAATCCATAGTACTCGTAATCACTCTTCAAAAGTAATTTTTTCTCCTATTTTTTCTCTTTTTTCTCTTTTTTATTATTCTTTTGTGTTTATTTATTATTCTTTTGTGTTTATAGGACCGTTACATTCTTTGATTGGCTTAGGTGCTTTATTACAATAAAAGATTGCATTTTACAATAAAAGGCAAAAAACTACTAATGAAGAATGATAGACAAAAGGAAAAAGAACACCCAATATGTTACTGTGATTTTTACTGACTGACTAACTGATATTAAGTCTCACTTTTACATAATGTCACTCTGTATTCCAATTAAATTATAAATAATAATACGCTCAGTATTCCCATTAAGTAACAGTAAAGTAATGTAGTAAAGGTTAAATAAATCCACTGTAAAAATTAAAATTTTGTAATGTGTATGTCGCAATTGGATAGTATAATCCGCTAATTGATAAAACCTCTAGCTGTTTGGCATTACAGCTCGGTTTTGTTAAACAACTTAAATTGTTCAGCTGGATTGGCTAATATTGCGCAACGTGTTACGTTCATTTAAACCGGTAACCATGTTTCCAAACGGCTAGCGGTTTTGTCAAGCAGCGGTAATACGCTGTTTGGCTCGTGCGTGTGTTGGTCGCAGTTCTAACATAACCTAACCTATAGGTTTGCCCTAACCGGACTCGGATTCCATATTTTAATGACGACTGCATCCAGTCTACTTTCTTTGCTACAAGTGTGACAGAATCAAAGAAATTACCTAAATACAATCTAGAATGACTACGAGTAAAATCTAAAAAAAAACAGCATTAAAAATTAAACTTAATGCTACGAGTATAAAGTTTATATTTCCTTATTGCTTATGTTCAAATATCTAACGTTCTCGAAAACATACTTAAAGGCATCCGTTTCCCGCAAACTGCCCAAGCAATAAAATAGAAAGGGTAACCTTCAACGGCTTTGCCACTTTGTAGGCATTTTAAATTGTATATAATTTCTTTAGACAGAATTTTTGTACAACTTCTCTAGCCGTATGGATACAAATCGTTCTTTCTATTCTGCGTATTAGGATTCGCTGTTTAACAAACCCGAGCTGTAATGCCAAACAGCTAGAGGTTTAATCAATTAGCGGATTATACTATCCAATCCAACTTCCACATGTGTAACGATTAAGATTAGGAACCAACTTAATGTAATAAAATAACTTCGTTTAATAGAATAAAAGCAATATGATTATTTTACAGATGGTGGAAATAAGTGAAACTATTACACATCAGGATTTTTTCCCCTTGTGTTACATTAAACGGTGTCACATACAGGGAACAGATGTAAAATGTCTTCGTGTATTATCAATAAGTTTCATTGATAGTGATTGTGTGTAACTTATCGACTAAAGGCCCATTTACGAGGGCTGTTTGATAAGTACCCGTTTTCTAAATGTATTATTTAAATTAGTATACCACCTTTTTAAGCCATTTTTCAGAGGCGGGAAAATTAAAAAAAAAATGGCATTCTTTTGTTTTTTTTCTCATTTGACAACGATGCAGTGAAGGCGTAAACTTAAAATTGTTAAAATGGAGAAAGAACAGTATCGGTCTGTAATTAGATTCTTATTTTTGGAAGGAAAAACATGTGATGAAATAAAAGTAAGAATGCAAGCGGTTTACCATGAATGTGCTCCTTCTATGACAACCGTCAGATATTGGTATAACGAGTTTAAGCGGGGGAGAACAACCGTCTTTGATGAGGATCGCCCAGGCCGGCCAGTTGAGGTGACTACAGACGATATGGTTAAGAAAATTGAAAATATCGTTTTAGCCGACCGCCGAATTAAACTTCGAGAAATCGTTGTTGCTGTACATGTTTCAATCCAGAGGGTACAACACATATTAGAAGAAAAATTGGGTATAAAGAAAGTATAGGCGAGGTGGGTGCCGCGTTTACTCACGGAGGAGCAAAAACGGAACCGACTGACTACTTCGGAGCAGTGTTTGGCCGTGTTCAAACGTAACCCGAAGGAGTTTCTGCGTCGTTTCGTGACCGTGGACGAAACGTGGGTCCACCACTACACCCCGGAAATGAAAGAGCAGTCAAAGCAGTGGATTTTACCGGGTGAACCTGCTCCAAAGAAAGCAAAAACCGTCCCATCGGCTGGAAAGGTCATGGCGACCGTTTTTTGGGATTCGCAGGGTATTATACATATTGACTATTTAGAAAAGGGAAAAACAATAACAGGGCAGTACTATGCCAATTTATTGGATGAATTTGACGCCGTGTTGAAGGACAAACGACCCCATTTAAAAAAGAAAAAAGTACTGTTTCATCACGACAACGCCCCGGCTCATTCGTCCAGAGTTGTGACGGCTAAATTAGCACAGTTACGCTACGAACTATTGTCTCACCCCCGTATTCTCCAGATTTGGCCCCATGCGATTTCTTTTTGTTTCCCAACCTAAAAAAATGGCTCGGTGGCAAGCGATTTGGATCAAATGACGAAGTCATTGCCGCCACAGAGGCCTATTTTAATGATTTTCCAAAATCATACTTTTTGGATGGTTTATTGAAGCTTGAGTATAGGTGGAACAAATGTATAGAGTTAAAAGGTGACTACGTAGAAAAATAAATGCATATATACAAAAAAAAATTTTTTTTTTCCATAAACGGGTACTTATCAAACAGCCCTCGTATACAGTTTCTTGTCTGTTGTATATGATTAAATTGAAGCAATAGATGACTTGTTTGGTCTGTAACTATAGGTGCTATAATATGATCCTGCAGGAACAATTTTAATATGAAATGTATAATTTTCAGGAAATCCCACAGACAAAGCCATGGGAGAAAGTGTCCGGGCCGCCAATACTGCCTCCTCACTTGCTTCAAGTTATACTCAATAAGGATACACCTCTGTCGGTTAGTAGTACTAATAATAATTTATACAGAGATTAAATATTTTTTTATTACTAGACTACATAAAATATACTGTATATTGTTATAGGTGTTCTAACTGGTACTCTATTTCTTTTCCTAAAATTTTTTGCCGAATTTCATCATCCATAACATATTTGCTATAAGCTTCAGTAGCAATAATGTTCGAATATCAGAAATTTTGTTTTACATAAGAATCTTAAGTCATAAAATTTTTGTATCACAATATCAGGTGCTATAATAATTGGATTTTAATTTATTTTTTTATTATTTTAATTTTCCATGCTATAAAGTCACATGTCCTAAGTGTGGTATTGTATAATGTGTGTTAGTCTGTCCAGGATAGTTCTATCCATTTACTAGGTTACATATTAAAACATTTTTTTATGAACAGTTTTATCAATAACTTAATAGTTTATATGAAATTTTAGTTCGATATACCGTTTTTCCAGTAACAAAAACAATTTTAAAATATTTTTTTATTGAAATTTTATTAGACAACATGAATCTGCGTTGATATACTATTCAATTTCTTAAGAAAAATATATATTAAAAATCGTGGAATAGTTTTCTGAGAAAAGAAATTCGATGTCAAAAAAATCTGTATTCTAATAGACACCCGCTTGCATGCTGCATGCTTACTTGCATTCCCACTTTAGGGCACATTATATTATATTTGACATTAACTTAGGGCTAGTCATTATTCGGACTCATGGTAATTATGGAAAACAAATTAAATATTTTAAATATTATGTAATATAATATTTATAGCAAAAAAATTTAGGGCATTTTGTATTTAGGGATTTCAACTTTAGGGCACGTGATATTATGTGACATTATGTTAGGGCTAGAAATCATTCGGACACATGATGATTATGGAAAAAAAAAATATGAGACCTTAAATTTATAGATAATTTTTTTATGAGAAAAAATAGAGAACCGTTTTAACTGCACGGTGTTTTATGTCTTAAGGCTAAAAAAAAGCGACTTCAATACCAGAAAAGCTAAATATTTAAACAATATTGTATACTAAGATGACATATTTTTATTTGTTATTTTTATTTAAAAAACCATGCAAACGATTTTAATAAAATTTCTATGGGACCACCTGGAAAATATACCCATTCAAACAAATAAATTTTCCAAGTCGGTCCAAGTGTCTTTGAGTAATCGGGGATTTTTTTTAAGTCTTGAAAAAGGTACCTCCTAAGTCCCGTTTATATGCATAAATCGGGTGTGATAGTTTAAAAACCGATATGTTTACGTTCGCAACGTGTTTTTCCCTAATGGGGTAGACAGTACTTGGGGTCTCAAGACCCTGAAGCCACGATTAATTTGATGATTTGATGCAGATGGAAAATGAAAATCATAAACAGTTGGGAGGTTGCTAGCCCAGAATGTATTTTTATAACCTTCACAGATAAATGTCTACATGTCTTCCAATTAGTCTCAGAACAAAAGTTCAGTTCTTTCATACTGTTTTACTTTATTTTTTCAGTGTGAACCAACATTATTGCCAGAGCCAAACCATGTGATGTTGAATCATCTGTATGCGTTGTCAATCAAAGATGGCGTCATGGTGTTGTCAGCAACCCACAGGTACCGGAAGAAGTATGTCACGACACTTCTCTACAAACCCATTTAAAACAAAGTGTTCTTTATTCTTATTCCACATTACTCAGACAGGGTATATAAAACGGTCAATACATTCATCACAACAAGTTCAACTATGTGTACAGTACAGTGTTGGAGCTAGAATGGGTGCCACCATTTTCCGCCTTTAACCAGCCGCCTCATTGTGAATGTGGTGTAAATAGGAGTCTAGGAGTTGCCGATATTAACCAGCCGGTACAAAAAGTAACCAAAGGGGCGCCCGTGGCTCCCCCCCCCCTTGGCGCCCTACCCTAACGCCGCTACTGGGTGCGGTGATACAATATCCGCACCGGGTGTCACCCCAACAGTTCCAGATGTAGACTTTCATCTAAGAAGGGCAAAATCTAAATATGTTGCATATGTCCAGTTATTTTATGGTGATTGAGAGCAAATAGGAGTCTCGATAGTGGCGGACCGATCCCCTCGCTACGCCACTGTGTGCAATTTGTCATATTAGTAAAGCTCATTCATAAAAAATATCATGTTTGCAAAATTTTTTAAGTAAAACATGTTTTGTCTCGTTCTTACTATGTCAAATATTGATAAGAGAGATACGGAAAAAACATATTTTAACTGGAATAAGTTTAGTAATCGTTTTAGAGGCTAACCCCCTTATTCATCAAAAAATACGAATGTTTGCCGAACCTGTTTTAGTTACAATATGTTTTGTCTTGTTCTTGCAATGTCAAATATTGAAGAGTGATAGTTACAAAACATATTTTAACTGTAATAGATTTAGCAAACGTTTGTAAATTTTTATGAATATGGGGGTAAGTGTTTACGCCGAGGGTTGAAGAATGCTCTCCTGGCTGCCACGCCGGTCTGCCTCAGCCGATGTGCTCCGCCCAGCTGCCACTTTTAGGTGTCGTTTGGGTGTGGTCAATGAAACTACGATTTGGTAGGCACGATTGAAGCTTTCAGGTCAATAATGTCCCTTTCCCAAAATTTCCCCTGGTTTCGAAATGACCCTTTCCCAAAATGTCCCTTCCTCAAAATGTCTCTTCCCTAAAATGTCCCTTTCCCAAAATGTCCCTTCTCCATAATGACCCTTTTCCAAAATGACTTCCCTGCTCCGGCTTCATAAGACGTCTTTATATCTATCTATATAATACAAAAAGGAGAAATTCCCTCTGACTGACATATAGACGTACACACAGCCGTAACCGCTAATGATAGAATATGAAATTTGGATAGTTGTTTTAATTCAAAATGCAGACGCACACTAAGGGATTTTGAAAAATTTTAACCCTTAAGGGGTGAATAAAATTTGTATGGAAAATCTTCAAATCTGCTTGCTTTGGTAAAAGTGAGATTCATACTCTTAAAAACATTTTATTAAAATTCACTCCCTAAGGGTGTAAAATGTGGGTTAAAAGTTTGTATGGAAAATATTTATCTATGTACATATGATTTAAATCTGTTCCAATTTTCATGAAATTTGTTACTATAGCTCCGAAATACAAATAATCTTACACATATATATTCCGGTTTTCTAAAATCCATCCCCTAACAAAAAGCTTCTTTTGAAAATTATTGTTAGAATTCACTTGATTCTAGCATCAGGGCTACTCTTAACCCATCCAGTGGATAATTAAACGAAGTTAATTTAGTTATAAATAAAATATATTTATTTTATTTATACAACAACAGTTCACCAGTTTTTTCTCAATTGACACGAGTGACAAGACAACTCAAAAAAACATAAGTTCTTTTCTCCAAAATAAATTATTCCAAAGAGGTTTTACACTTCAACACTCCTCCTTAATTTAATTTCTCTTTGTCACTAAACCAATCACTCATCATCACTCAGTCATCCATCTTCCATTAATCACGCAACTCCCATATTTTGTACACACCATTCAAATTTCCCTTTCTAAAGAGGTTTGGTTAATGCATCAGCAATCATTCGAGTTGTCTCTACATACTCAAGATTAATGATCCCATTCTCAACTGCTTCTCTTACAAAATGGTGGCGTACATCAATATGTTTCGTGCGTTGATGGTGCACAGGATTCTGTGCAATCGCAATAGCAGACTGACTGTCACTGAAGATTTTCATTGGCTCCTGAGTAGTTTCAGTAACCTCGGCAATAAATCTTCTTAGAAAGATTGCCTCTCTTTCTGCCTCGGATAGTGCAACATACTCAGCCTCAGCTGTTGAGAGGGCTACAGTTCTTTGCTTTTTGCATTCCCATGACACTGCAGCTCCTCCTGTCCATTTAAAAATCAGTCCACTAAATGACTTTCGGTCATACGTGGTTGCATGGCTCGCATCTGCAAAACCCAACACCTTTTGCTTTCCTGAAGCCTGGTACTTCAAACCAAGAGTTTTAGTACCCTTTAAGTACCTCAGTACTCTTTTAGCAGCTGACCAATGTTGTTCTGTATAACAACTGTTAAATTGGCTAAGATTGGTCACAGCGTAACTTATGTCAGGCCTCGTGCACACGGACAAATACATCAGTGACCCAATTAGGTTTTGGTATGGAATCCTTGGATCTGGTTTATGTTCTGGTCCTGGTTTCTCTAACTTTTCACCAAGTGACGAAGGTGTTGATGCACTCTTGCAGTCAACCATTCCAAACAGTTCTAGGATCTTCTCAATATATTTTTGTTGATCCACTTTTACTCCATCTTGATCCTGACAAATTTGCATACCAAGAATAAGGTCTGCCTTTCCAAGATCTTTCATTTCAAATTTGGACATAAGGCCCTTCTTAACGGTTTGCAACTCATTTGCATCGTTCCAAAAAATCAGCATGTCATCTACATATACTGCCAATATGACAACCTTTTTTTTTTAGACCTGGTATAAACGCATGGTTCATTTTTGGACCGTTTAAACCCTAGCAATAACAGTTCCTTGTTAAGCTTTTGATTCCAGGCTCTAGGAGCCTGCTTTAATCTGTAAAGAGACTTCCTTAAGAGACAGACATAATCTTTTCCTTTTTCTTCAAAACCTTGTGGCTGCTTCATGTAGACCGTCTCTTCTAAGTTTCCATTCAGAAACGCGGTTTTTACGTCCATTTGGTCTACCTTTAAGCCTGCTCCAGCCGCGTATGCCAATAGGGTTCTAAGTGAGCTATGTCTTACTACCGGCGAAAACGTTTCTTCATAGTCTATGCCACTTCTTTGGCTAAACCCTCGAGCAACCAGCCGCGCTTTATATCGCTTTCTATTCCCCCCTTCATCTTTGATTCTAAATAACCATTTTGAATCAACGATGTGATGTGAAGGCGGTGGTTTTACTACGACCCATGTACTATTCTTCGATAATGCATTAAGCTCTTCCTCTATAGCTTTCTTCCACTCCTTGCCATCTGGGCGGGATAGAGCTTGTTCAATAGTTTTAGGATCACCAAGATCCAGAGGTGTTTAAACAGCTTGGTAAAAAATATAGTCTGGAAACTCCCTTGGTTTCCTATCTCTTAGTGGGTACCTCCGTTCACTCTCTACTGGAACAATTTCAATGGTTGAAATTGGTTCTAGTTCACAATCGTCAAACTCATCAAGTTCATCAATATCAGTGTCTGGCAAATTCCTATCTAATTCCGACTCTGAGATAAGATTTTCCGTTGTTAATACATCCCTAACGTTCTCTACTTCCTGGTTTAGTAGTACTCTTACCACTGAGGTACTCACCTCAGGAGCTTCAGGTTCTGTAGAGTTGACCATGATGGGATTCGGGGTTTCAAGTACTTCCTCCGAAAAATTATGAATTACCCTCTCCAGATTCTCTTTCATTAATTCTTCTTTATATTTTTGATTTCAAAGAAGACTACATCCCTTGCTTTGAATACGGCTCCCGTATCAGGGTTGATAAACCGATATGCTTTGGCATTATCACAATATCCAACATGAATAAGCTCTCTGCTTTTCTGATCCCACTTTTTCCTCTTCTAGTCTGAAATGTGCATAAAGGCTTTGCACCTGAAAGTCTTCACCATGCTCAGGTCGCAGTTTTTTCTTGACCATTTCTCTTCAGGTGTCATATTCTTTACCGCAACTGTTGGAGATCTATTCTTCAAGAATACGGCAAAGTTAACAGCTTCTGCCCAGAACTTTCTCGGTAAACTAGCCTCGTGAAGCATGCTCCTTGCTTTCTCGCAAATTGTGCGGTTGGCACGTTCACAAATTCCATTTTGCTCTGGTGTGTACTCAACTGTCACCTGGTGCTGAATGCCATGTTGTTTTAGGTAGCCATCCATCCTTTTATTGACGTACTCTGTGCCATTGTCAGTGCGCAAGATCTTGATCTTTTTGCCACTCTGATTTTCAGCAAACGCCTTAAACTCTAAAAACTTTTCAAAAACTTCACTTTTAGATTTAAAAAAATAAATAAAAGTTTTACGCGTAAAGTCGTCAATAAAGGTTAAAAAATAATTGCTACCGCCTATAGAAGGTTCACTCATAATGCCACAAAGATCTGAGTGGACGATTTGTAAAACCTCCTTTGCCCTTGTAGCACCAGTCTTTTTGAACGGTTTTCTCGTTTGTTTTCCCATAACACAAGATACACACTCGAGTGTAGAAGTAGTATTTGGAAAACTTACCCCTGTCGCCATTTTATCTCACTACATGTCCCTTCTTTACAATCGCGCTCACGCTCAACAAATTAGCTCGTAACTCTGGCACATACGTTACATCACTGATAGACAACCCTGACTCACAAACTACTGTATCCATACCTTGACCAAGAACCTCATTACCATCTGCACATGTCACTCTCAAGCATTGAGGAGTGTTGTTGAGATCTCTGAACCACATCCTACGATTAGTCATATGGTTTGAAGCACCAGAGTCGATTATCCAATCTTCCGTCTGAGGCTTCATTGCTGTTCCCATCGCATACGCCTGTAATGCTTCCTTTTTAATCTTCGGGTTTTGTGGACATAATTGTGCTTTATGTGGTCCTTCACAAATAAAGCATTTAATCTTCTTCTTGGGTATATTCTTACCCTTGCGTTTATTTGCTATAAATGCTGTTGGTTGGCTTACACTCGTGCTAGCCGTATAGGTATCCTCCATTTGAAATAAGTAAGTGCCAAGTTACTATTTTCTATTGCTAATTTCATAGGTTGAAAGTTAGTAGTAAGACCTTGCAATAATAATGCTGCTAACAATTCATCATCAATATCTGCAAGCTCTTGTGACGTTGCCATAACATTCGTAACATAAACTGTTGAAAATTGCTCCAGTTTGAAGCTCACTAATTTTGTAAGAAGCCTGCATCTATTATTTAGGCCCTTATCCTTGAATGCTTTCTTGAGAGCTTTCCACGCCTCTTTTGCAGTTTTTGCCTGACGGAAATGTACTAGGCAGTGTGGTTTTACCATCATACATATTTTGGCTCTTGCCTTTTGATCTCTTTTAGTACCTTGCACGTCAGTTGCACTCGGTTCCAAACTTGTATACTCCCACAAGTCTTGCTCTATAAGCAACATTTCAACGTAAAATTTCCAAGTAGCATAGTTACTTGACCCATCAAGTTTCTCTATATTTGTACTTGTGCTACTCACATTACTGATTGAATAGTTGGTATCTCCTCCTCCGGGAATGCCACTGTTCCTGTTTTCGTTTATTATGCTGGTCGTCCATAACCTGTTAGAATTCACTTGATTCTAGCATCAGGGCTACTCTTAACCCATCCAGTGGATAATTAAACGAAGTTAATTTAGTTATAAATAAAATATATTTATTTTATTTATACAACAACAGTTCACCAGTTTTTTCTCAATTGACACGAGTGACAACTCAAAAAAACATAAGTTCTTTTCTCCAAAATAAATTATTCCAAAGAGGTTTTACACTTCAACAATTATTATACTCCACCTAGTAGCCGGTTCAGCTACCCGTGCGAAGTCTTAGCGGGTCATTATTTCATTAATAATATTGTTAGGTAAGGATATTTGGTGAGGGGATATTTTGTAAACGGGACATTATGTGGAAGGGACATTTTGGGAAGGGGACATTTTGAGAAAGGGACATTTTGGGAAAGGGACATTATGGACCTTAACGGATTGAAGGGTTACCTATTTAAGCTGCGCTAGGCAGCACTTAGAAGTTTACAAAGTAGGTAAATATCATATTAAAATAACTTTGTGACAACGAACGCGCGCTAGATAAGTAGTTCTAGGATTGAAGTGTGTGTAGTCCCCCCGCACTCCGCACCTATTGGAGTGGCCATCGCAACGCGATCTCCCAACATTTAGGGAGTGTTTAGAGTGTTTTTTAATTTTTAACTCCTTTTTTAGGGAATTTAGTACGGTGATTTCCCTATTTGCCTTCCGTACCGCAGTGCTTGGGTTTGACAGAAACCCTTCCAGACCCCGTATCTTTCGGCCTTCTGCCATTACTATCACCACTGCTGCCTAGTGAGTGTTAGAGTGTTTACTTAGTAATTATTACTAATAGCATCATACAGACAATTGGCAAGAAGCGCCCCCTCCTAAATTGACGTAGGTACTATTATAAATTAAATTGCTAGATTGCCATTAACTCGTAATAAAGCGTGAAAAGAGATATTGCTTTAGTACACTTATTTTATTGAAAAGGATTGTTGTAAGAACCTCGATTTTTTTTTTAATAATGTTAAGATAAATATTATTGGAGATAATTCAGAAAATAGGCGTAATTTGACCATTTCCCCTCTATCTCCGAAAACATCAACATCTTATGCGGGCTCCAGACTCCTGTCTGATTTGCGGCGTAATTGTCACTTCGTAATTTTACCGCGAAGTCGGCGCGAAAAACATGGCCCTTCACACTCGCTATCGTTCACAGTTTAGTTCGCACGCTCGTCGAGAATGTACGCTGAATGCACTGCTATCGCCGTGACGCTGCGTGCATTGGCTAACGCGTTACTGTTTTTACACGCGAGTGTGGATGCGTTCGCGTTCACGGGAATTTCGCGCCCCACGAACCCTTTGACGCGGGCGCAAATACCGACACTGAACCGGGAACAAGGCGCGGACGTGCGCGAGGCCCGTGAACGGGCGCGAAAGCCTTCCATATTCGCGGTTCGCGGCGTTCGCGGGTGTTCGCGGCGCGAATGTGGAGCGGGATTTAGGGTCTTCTTTAAAAAAAACACTAAAAATTATTAATTTTTTGATGAATTATAAATATTTATTATTCATCAAATTTATTAGTTATTTGTTAAAAACCAGTAAATAAAAATACATTTAAATTTAGATATTATTTTAAAGAAAAGTTCTTAGTCTTACCTATCGATTTTAGAAAAATCTATGCGAAGTACAGAAGCCTCTTCAAGCTAGTTTCAACTCGCACTTAATCGGTTTATTAATAAATATCCCTGGACTGCTTAAGGCGAAGATATAGGCAAATGGCCTTGAAGTGTGAAATAAATTGTTAACTCGTAAATATGGTGATAATTTCCATATTGCTCTACGTCATGCACTAGATAGCCCTTTAAATTATTTTATGAACTGCCGTTAAAACTATTATTGGTGATCCGTCTAGCTTTAAAACTTGCCGTGGCCACTTTTGGCGGAGGCAAGTTTTAAAGCTAGACGGACTAATGTAAATACTTTCAACGGTGGTTTATAAAATAATTTAAAGGGCTATCTAGTGCATGACGAAGAGCAATATGGAATTTATCTCCATATTTACTAGTTAACAATTTATTTCAAATGAGGGCGCCACTTCAAGGTCATTTGCCTATATCTTCGCCTTAATTGATTATTATAAATATGTATAGGTATACGAACGAATGTATATTGTTGACATTGTTGTAGATATGGGACCAAATAAAAATTTACATTTTGCTTTGTTGTTACATAAATAAGTGTTTAATAAAGAACGTCAGAAATCACTGGCATAAAAGTGGTGTTTTTTAAGCCACTTCTTGGTGAGAAGACGTATAAATTTAACTTGTGTATAAATTATTTTACTAACGCCACGGTTATGAGTTAGGTCTAGCATGTCTGTTAAGATAAATCGATCAAAACCAGTTCGACCTTTTCCGACTATATTATGTAAGTCAACTGTTTTATATTCATTATTCTTCTCGGTGTTTACTCTATTGTAATCGAATATCCCGGTAAAATGTATTTTGTTATTAAAATCTGTGATTTGAACTTTGGTCAACATGGTCTAGGATTCAGCAAGCAAAAAAGAAAAGCTATCTAAATTTGCCAGAACGCATAACTATTTGACGCCATAATGCCTTATCAGATGTAAGTTAAAATAATTCGGTTCATTCTATATTTTGTTGATATTTTATTTCGCGATATAAAGGTTGGTTACTTTGTAAAATAGCTGGATAAACTAAATAAAATTTCAGTAAATTAGAATGAATGCTAAAAACCTGTAAGCGTATAGTGATGAGTCATTGAATTCTTAGTGGCTTTATATACCCTATCTATCTATCGTGTGAGTGAATATATTATTTAGTTCATAGTCAAAGTATATTGTAATTATAACTTTATCAGGTGCTAGTAAATTATATAAGGATCAAGTCTAACGCTATTGACGCCCTCATTTTCATTGACAAAGATTTTGAATATATAAGGGCGTTGCTGGTGTTAGTGTATGACCTTAACATTGAAAATTGTGTGTATATTCCTATTTAAATATTTTTTCCTAATGATTGTATATATTTTTAATGCACATTGATGTGCAGCAATAAATTTCTCTTATTTTCACAAGTGTGTTGTACCTTATAAAAAAAATTGTAGTCGACATTTTATTATATTAGGTACTTATGTAGATTTTCGATTTTAGAGCTCTGTGATGTGCCAGTGCCAGTGCGTAAACTTTTATTGCAATTTCAATTTATGATACTCATTACATTCTACATAAAATATATTTTCGTTTTTTTTATTCGCCAAAACGAAAAAAAGATAACCTTCGTACAAAACTTGATAAGCCTAAATCGCGCGTATTGTATGATATTGAATTCTTAAATATTTTCATGTTTTATAAAAAAAATTCTAATCAGTATCATGGACTGAACTTGCTGTGTGAAAAATACTTCTTGTAAATAAGTTTTATCATATGAGACACTTAATTTATAATAAGATTGACTATTGACAAATAGAATTTGAGAGAATAGACGTTTTTGTTGATAAATTAGGTACAAATGCCATAGCTTTGTAATATTAATAATGCTTTGCTTATATGTTTATCAAGCACTTTGACTCGCTAAAAAAAAATACACTTCCTATGTAAGTACTTATATATATGTACCTTTCTCTATCTAAAGCAATATATTATATTATTATCTATATGTTGCCATCCACTTAGGTAACATCCCGCCATCTCTTACATTTACCCCTTAAAAAAGATGGTAGGCTTTTGCCCAGCAGTGGTAGACAACATCTAGGTAATAAAAAAAAAAATATATGTACTTACATAAGTATATGAAGTGTTTTACAAAAATGCCACGCCAGTTTAAAAAATAAATTAGTATTAGCAGCGGTTAGGCACAGCGTGTAGTTGTTTTAAAACGAATAAAGAAAGGATATCAAATTTGGCAGTTTTAATAAATAACCAATCCTAACAAATAAAATATAAGGCTCAAGCTACACTGGATTGGCAGCGACGCGACGAGAAGTTAACTAGACAAAACTCGCTGCCATGCCTATGAAACTTAGAACATTGCAGAATTTTGATAAAAAAAAATCAATAAAACGCCATCTAGTCACGAATCAGCTGACCTAACTCCTAATGCGTGTTATAGAATAGGAATATCAAATGGTGGAGAAATTCGCCATACGAGGTATAACACGTGATAACTCAGTTGATTAGAGCATGGTTAAAATAAGAGCAACGTTGCGCGTTCAAGTCCCACTCACGCAGTATATTTATTTACACCATTTTTATTTGATAGGAATATTAAATGATGGATAAAGTCGACATGCGTGGTTAATCACTTCTTAGTTGTTGATAAGGTTATAGAACAAAGTTGTATTTGAGATCGCGAGTTCAAGTCCCAGCTCACGGAGTAATTTTTTCACCGTTTTATTTCATCTTTTAGTCCTTTGGTGTTGCGAAAGCTTGCTACCAAATGGTGCCACTGGTTTAATCTAATGTTAAAGCTATAGATTCTTATCTAGTTCAGTATATACAATATTAATCTATGCTCACTGCCAGCCAGCCCGACTTGTATTTTTTTCCAAGGCATGGGATCCACATGTCCCTTTTTGACCCCCGAGAAAAAAGAGGGATGTTATATGTTTGACGCTAATATCGGTCGTCTTTCTTTCTGTCTGTGGCATCGTAGCGCTCGAATGGATGGACTGATTTCGGTGCGGTTTTTTTACGTAATAGCAAGTTCCCTTGCTGTAGTTCTTAGCTATGTTTGATGAAAATCGGTCCAGCCGTTTAAAAGATATTGAGGATAAACGCTTGAAAATCAGGGCTTTCTCTAGTAAATATATACATGGCGCTATCCGTAGCACGCATGTAGCGCGACTTGATGTCTGTATCTATGTTCCGGTTCACATCACTAGATGGCGTTCTTGACAGTCGGGGTTTTTTTTAATTTGCCTAGCAAATAAACTTATTCTTTTTGGCCTACGTTTATTTATTTCTTCCTCTGCTTCAGAATAAATGCAATTATGACAGATTCCATATTTTCCAAAACAGCAAAACACGATTTCTCTTGCCCAAGGATATATCGTAGACTGGCGGACGCTATCCTGGCGCGGCGGCCCTCTACTCTGACTCTTCACGTCGCTGCCAAACCAATCCGGTGTAGCGTGCGTGAACCTTAGGCTTAATTTACATTGCCGCGGAATGGAAGCAAATTTTTAAAACTCTACAAAGTCTATTAATGTGACAAACAATATACAATTTTAACAAAAAAAAATACCATTTTTTTAGGAGTTTCTTCCATATCTCCAAAGTTCTTCATCATATCTTCACCAAATTAAAATGGGACCAACTTGGTAGTAAAGGCTTTCAAATAAAAAAAGAGAGAAGATATCGCGTAACAAACATAGGTACATTAAAAAAAACAAACAATCGAATTGATAACCTCCTCCTTTTTTGAAGTCGGTTAAAAATAACATCCGCGGAATACCTACGTCAGAATTTCCGCGAAATTTCAATATACACTTAATATAAAATAATTTATATACCTAAGTATACTTACTTATTGTATGTTATGTATTAGAGATGCGCCGTGTACCAATTTTACCGAGTAACCGAGTACAAGTATTAACTACTCGGTTTAATGTTTGCCGAACCGAGTACTAGGCCGAGTTTCACGGTCTATACAAACGCTTTTGAGGTGTGAAAACAAGTTGTATCCGTTTGTTCCCGATTTGTAACACAGTAACACTGTTACTCAAGGGGACAAAATTTCCCGATGAGTTCCAGTGTTACTCATTGCTAGTGATACGGAATGCTGTATTCCCGTCAAGTAACACTTAGACAGTGTTACTTGACAGGAATACGGCGCGTTATAAAAGTGCTGTTAAGACACACTGGTACTCATCGGGAAAATGTAAGTTGCAATGAGTAACACTGGAATTCATCGGGAACAAGTTTTAAAGCTAGACGTGCCATTGTGCCATTGAAACTAATAATGATCACCATTATTAGTTTCAATGGCACTTTTGCTTGATATTCACCTTAAACCGAGTTATTCGAACGAGTAAGAGTATAAAAAAGCACCGAACCGAAAGAGTACTTGGCTCATCTCTAATATTTATACTACGTATTATAGGTAGCTGTGGTACATATCTACATGAAAAACATGTATATTTAATAAAATATTTTATTGACTTTTATTTAAATACAAAGATATGCAAACGTTTACATATATACACGTCTTTATCCCTGTGTAAGTATGTGACAATATTTAAAAAATAAATCTAATTAGAATTGTTGGAAACTAGCAGATTCCATGAATACTGTGCTGTAAATCGAAAGGTATGTATTTATTTATATTTATAATAATTTACATAAGTAATTTTGCGACTTTCAGACATAAATCCGGGCAATTTAATACGATAGGGGCTTATACTAACTCGCATAGAGCTGAATATTATAATTTTCAGCTTTATGGGAATTAATATCATCATGAAAGTCTTCATGAGATTCTTTGGCATTGACTTGTTAACGCACAGCGTAAAATACCTACTTAACAAATTCATTCAAAAGATGACAATGTATAGTCAATACATCACATAAGTATCCTATCATACCCTTCCTTCCAAGGTAATTTTTTTTGTCAACTAATATTTTCATGTCAATGTAATAAGGTTGAGATTCGTCTGTGCGAGCGACCTGATCGGGTCGCTTCGAAGGTAAGATAACTATACTATTCCATAGTATCTGTTGCTCCAAAAAAGACAATCACTCGCATGAGCATGACTCACTGCTAGAGAATCCGAAGATAGACCTTCCCCAAAAATCTAATTTTATTTTAATAGTGTTTAGACTTAAACGCAGCTTTGGATAGGTACTTATGTCAGTAATCGACTGTACATCTTAATCGGAAACAAATACATAAATACCTATATGTATAATAAATATAACATCAACAGAGGCCTGCCCTGAGGCTTTGGGTTGGTATGTTTTAAACCGTATATGTCTGTCTGTATACAATATAAGGCCGCAAAGTAACTTCCGGCCTTGTACCCATGGCAATTGAAATTTATTAAATGCTTGTAAAATGCATGTCATGTTACAGAATTCGTAGTTCTATCAGACCGGAAGAGATTGCATAATCTGTAGCAGTGTTATCAGTTCCGGACTTCCCCTAAAGCCCAGTAGGCCCGGGCCTAGGGCGGCTAGATTATAAGGTTCAATTCACGAAATAGGTATCAACCATAATAAGCATCGCGCTATAATTAGTGATGAGCCGTTCCCGGGAACGTTTCCCAATTCCCCGGGAATTTGGGATCGTTCCCGGGGAATTTGGAACTTTCCCGTATTTCAAGGGAATGTTACGGAATATTAGATATGTACTCGTATTTTTATTATAACCATATCAAGTGATGCATTTACGTTAGTAAAATATAGGTACTTAGTGATAAAAAATATGTCTGATAAATAAAATTACAACTTTCCCTGACATTTCCATTTATTGTGAACTTTCCCGGGAATCTGGCGAACGGGAACGGCACATCACTAGCTATAATCTGGCGGCTGATGCTCAACAGCCTGAAACGGCTGAAACTACAAATCCGCCATTGACTGTTAGGGCTGAAACACATACCGTGAGGTATCGGCGACATAACACAACGATGTGCGCGCTGCGCGCTGCAAATAGCTTAAAAATTGTGATGTGTAGTTTATAAAAGTATTCGATATCGATAAATAGCCTGAATAGGCTGAACTGCATAGAGCCTGCAGTTAAAAACTATAATTATTTTTGGCGTCTAGAAAATATTAGCTCTCATGTATGTATCATCTAAAAGAGTAAAGCAATAATTATATAAATCAGCTCGTATAATAAGTAGATACTTAAACATTTTAGAAGACCCAACAGCCAACCGGTCACATGATTTATCTTGTGGTAATTTTTCCTTTTTAGGTTCGAAACACAAAAAATATACATTATACCTAAGCAAAACGAGTCAAACATAAGTTGAACATTTAAATTACTATTACCGAGTCAATTCTTATTATATAACTTATTTCTTAGTATTGCTTTGAGACAAAAATTTATGGCATGCCAGCATGCCGCATGGTTCGACGTTCCAGAGGCCCATTACTCCCTTTGACCTTTTCCGGTGCCATTTCAATACACATTATTCAAAATATGGTTCTTTTTGGTATTCTTAATAATACAGGATTTCTGTTTAACCACCAGCCAAATTGAAGCAAGTTCAGTCCATGATACTGAACTACTTTCTATAGAAAATATTGTAAATAGTTTCGTTCTCCCATACAAAATTCGTTTGGTTGAGCACTAATTTGTGTGGGAAGGCGAAATTTTTTTCGTTATTTTTATGGATTAGTAATACATTAGCACGGACTTACTTGCTCTACAAAATTGGCTGGGGTGAAAGTCACTCTGTATACCTACTTTGTCACACAAACACGTTAGTACATCGGTTAAAGGCCCAGGCTTCACTCAAGATGAGATATTACATGATATAAAAAAATTTCGGCTTCCTATACATATTATCAGTACTCAGCCAAATGGATTTTGTATGGGAAGACGAAATTTTTTTTTCGTTTTTCTATAATGGTTTTTATGGAAAGTAGTTCAGTATCATGGACTGAACTTGCACCAAAAAGGTTATGCGATATATATTAGTAACCCTGTATACATATAAATAGATGATAAATTTCACAAGCAATGACATTACGTTATTGACACATCGAAAGAGATAGAGTAGAGTATATCCGTCTAGTGTCATCGGAGCATCGGAATCTTATTGAATGTCAAAACACTCTCGTTCTCGTTTATCTTGAGTGGAGCTTGGGCCGAAGTCGTGGCTCCCTTTGAGGCTAACCAAGCGGTGTAAACTCTTTCTGGCACTGAATTCGGATTCAACCGATGCATTGGCTCATTACAATTTGGCAACTCTGTCCAAAGTCAGATGAGGAAGAGGATAGTGCGCTACTGCAACCGGAACAAATAGGTATCCTAGACTACTAAGTAAACCATCTAAAACATAAGGCACGGTAAGCATTTTGTGAATTTTTGTACTTAAACCTCTTCTAATAATGCTTTTTTATCTTTATCATTTGAACTGGGACTTACATTGACCACTGGATTTCTAAAGTACATACCTACAGCAATACTGACTAAACCAATAGATATAATAGTAAACGAAGTAATGTATATATTAAATAATAAATAACATACTACCGCAGTTATAACTAATTCTAAAGCACTCGCATATGTCTTTAATATTGAGTTGAGATTCTTTAAGAAAAAACTTGTGACTATACCAACTACGGCACTATTCACAGTAATAAGTATCACAAATACATTGCCGAGAGAGGGAATGTCCTCCATAATAGTACCTAATTCACCTTTGAACATCAACACGAAAAAGTTGCATAATACTGAGTCGAGATACATAAAAACATTTTGTAAGAATATGTCAACGTCGGAGCCTTTTGTTTTGAGCAAGTATTCGTTATACGTGCCCGCCAAGCAAGAGCAGAAGTTTTGAAAGTTAATAGACCAGAAATAAATGTTAAATAATTGCGACCAATTGGTGTCTTTCTGAGGATCCATTGTGGCGGCGTCAATGTTCTTTAATATGCATCCAAATGTAAGGACGCCCAAGGATGCCCACTGGAGGCCGGTCAGCTTTTTTTTGAATATAAACTGAAAAAAAAAACAAATTTATCAAGCAGCAGAAATATGTCACCTAATAAAAAGCTTTTACACATTAATTACACTTTTGTAGCTGACTGTACACTGTCTGTACAGTCAACGAAAAAAGTAGAAAATCAAAGTCATAGTTCCAATTAATCCGCCTGGCTTCGCTCGCATGAGAATATTTTCTTGTATGTATGTTATAAACCTCCTTTACGGCTCTACGTGTTAAAATGAAGCTTGCATTGGAATCGCCCCAGTTATTTTTTTAGATTTTATCGTGTACAGACAGAATAGCCGGTATGGATGGATATGAATGAGTGTGCCATCAGGTTTTCACATGTAACAATTAATCATTCGTAACTAATCGCGTACGTGAGTACATAGATCTCGTTGCTAATCGCCGAGTAACCTCTAAAACGCGTGAATGTAAAATAATTGATATTTAAGTTTAAACAACAAGATGAAGCAAGCCTTGTAAAGGTCATATCATATTGTTAAGGCGAAGATATAGGCAAATGGCCTTGAAGTGTGAAATAAATTGTTAACTCGTAAATATGTTGATAATTTCCATATTTCTCTACGTCATGCACTAGATAGCCCTTTAAATTATTTTATGAACTGCCGTTAAAACTATTATTGGTGATCCGTCTAGCTTTAAAACTTGCCGTGGCCACTTTTGGCGGAGGCAAGTTTTAAAGCTAGACGGACTAATGTAAATACTTTCAACGGTGGTTTATAAAATAATATAAAGGGCTATCTAGTGCATGACGAAGAGTAATATGGAAATTATCTCCATATTTACGAGTTAACAATTTATTTCAAATGAGGGCGCCACTTCAAGGTCATTTGCCTATATCTTCACCTTAAGCAAGTTTTGTCTAAAATCAGATAGGTAGATATATTCCTACTATTTGGTTTTTACAGGTGATAGGTACCTATGTTTAGTGGGATTATGTTACTACAATGATACTTGACTAATTGCCTATCGAACTTTCAAATCACTGAACGGATCTTGATGAGGCTTTTTAACTACCTAAAATATTTTATTTAATGATGTTTGAGGGTTTTTCTTTTTATATAAAACATTAGCTTGTATATGTCGTACGCAGATCGAGATTTCCCTGTCTTAAACCGGCCATATCGCTCAAAGTTTAACGTATGACGATTTGCCCGACAATGTTTGGGCAGATCGATTCTTTAGGTTTGCTATTTTGTAACAAATGTCTCGCTTTAAAACATAGTAAAGAAATTAAAACTTTATTTTTGCTGCTAAACAAACAGCTGACAAACATCGCCATCTTTTATTGCTCGTAAACACGATGCTGATTGGCCGACGCTGACAGTGCAAGCAGCCCCACAACGTCGCAAAACAGAGTTATGTTACAATGCGCCCAGCCTTAATTAACCAAGTGACCAGTTGGGCAAATCGACAAATAGGTTGCTCTCATCGATCTGCCCAACTTTATATTGGACACATTATGAAATAATCGGTCAAATCACAATATGCCTGCACATCGTGGTCTGCTCGATCGACCTACTATATAAACATATAAATAGTCAAGGTTTATTGTATAATATGTAGTTGTATATGTTATATATGATAGGTACCTAATATTGTTTGTACTTACCTGAAATAGTAGTGCAGTCACAACGATCCTGAACTGCAGAAGTACGTAATACGACGTTGGGTCATAGTGGGATAAATTAATAAAGGCTAGGTTATTGTAAAAACAATAAAGAAGAGATGGCACGAAGTATAATAGTAGAAGTTCGCGGTTCAAAACTATGGCCTTGAAGAGGTGTGGTTTGTCCCTGAAAAAAAAAACTTGATTAATTTATCAAGCAAAAAAACATTAATTATTACTTATTATAGATAACCGTCTTCCTCGACATAGTAATGTGAATCTGGAGACACCGCGCGAGCGTTTCCAAAAAGGCGCATTGTTTTATCGCTCGCACGCGAAGGATTTGCACTGGTTTTTTTGACAGTCAAAAACTGTTTAATCTTTGATCAACTAATTCACGATTTAGTCAATGTCTATACAACATACAATACCTTTAATATATCTAGGTTAGTATTCAATATTAATATTAGTATTAAGTATTTAATGAAACACTTTTTTAAAAATGAGTCACATTTTTAATAATGTTTAAAAATGTTTGATTGTGCGAGCGCGACAGCCAACCAAGTGTAAATGCATGTGATTTGCACCATCTTGCTAGGCGTTGCTTTTGAGCCTGTAAGATGTAGGTTACACGCTCAGTTTGGCATCAGTTCAGTCCATCAGTATGGTCAGAATGATCGGAAAATTATCGTGTAACCCACGGAATGACAGATTGATGGTTTGGACTGATGAAAATTATAATTTTGTCAGTCTGTTTTGAATTATTAAAGACTGATGGGAGACTGATCGCGTAACCCGTTCGTATCATTCTCGCATCAGTCACAAATGTGAAAATCATCCATCATTCTGGCGTCAGTCAAGTCAATCCAGACTGATAGACTGAACGAGCGTGTAACCTTGCTCTTACGCTTTAGCTTAGCACCCCAATAACGGATTAAGATGCGATAACTGATAATGTATCTGTATCAGATCAGCAAGTACAATAACCTGTGTCAATAGGTATCTAATTCGTTCCCCTTTGTAAATAAGTTTTTCGAAAAAAAAAATCATTTTTCGTACAAGCTTTGACGTCTAAGTATTAATCAAGACAAGTGTAATGAGCCCAAATTCGATAGGGTTGCGTCGTTTTATTACAGGGTTTCTATAGCATTATATATAACTTCCATCATCAGATTAGCTTCTTGTTAAGGGGATATATGAAGTGCAGTGCCGCCCTCATTTGAATTGAAATAAATTATTTCTAAGAAAACTGAGACATCATTTAAAATTTTGTCTTTATGAAGCCCTAGATAACCTTTCAAACTACTTTATGAATGAAGCTTAACTTAGCTTTTCTTAGCATTTTTGCCGAAAGTGGCCGTTTTCCTAGGGCTTCACAAAGACAAAATTTCAAATGATATCTCCGTTTCCTTTGAAATAATTAATTTCCAATGGGGGAACACTGGACTTCATGTAAGTATATTCCTTAAATAATTTTGCATTGTCACCTAATTTACTATAGCGTACAAAATCTCATTTGACCGGGAAGTGGTTTAAATAAACAACAACAAACACGGCAAGCTAATTAGAAGCCTGTAAAAAAGATTATTACAAAACCTACTCTCGTCCGAACGTGTAGAGAACCGCAGAAGCAACAAGCTTCAATAACTCCGAGAAGAATACAACGAGCGTTGTGTTGTATGCATAACCCCCTGACGTTGTCTTAGACGCAGTGATAAATACACCTAAAAAAGAAAGATTCTATATTAGGCTTGCTGTGTACGTCGTCTAGTTTTCTAGATGACGTACAAAGCAAGCCTACATTGCAGTGACAATTAGGCATGATGCCCGAGAACATTCTTTTGGCCCATCAGTTTTCAAGGCAAAAAAAATTTCAGTCAGGTGAATATATAAAAAAATGGCCTTGAAGTGTAAAATAAATTGTGAACTCGTAAATATGGTGATAATTTCCATATTGCTCTTCGTCACGAACTAGATAGCCCTTTAAATTATTTTATGAACTGCCGTTGAAACTATTATTGGTGATCCGTCTAGCTTTAAAACTTGCCTCCGGACGGATATTTAGACGAACTAATGTAAATACTTTCAACCGTGAGTTTGTAATAAACAATCTCAGTCATCTTTAAAAAATTCTACACAATGTGAAATAAATAAAGACACAAGGTATGTGAAAACAGACGCTTTATCGCAGTTTCGCAGTGTACGTTCGTCCTTATTGACATTATAATAACAACATAAGTATTTGACATGTCATGCATCATGCGCATGACCTGACTATACTATACCTATACTACGGCTAAACGAAAAGAAGGGGTTATTATTATTATTTTCGCCGCCTATGTATGTGTGTATGTCGTCATTTTTTCTTTTGTCATATCTTATAAGATATCCTATAGGATATCCAATTCATAATACTTTGATAAAATATGAGGCTGCCAGCATTAACACAATAGGGTCACTAGGTACCTTCCTACTTATTGAACTCCATAAATCGAAACATGCCGTGTTGAAAAGGTATCAAATGAAATGAGCATATTTAAAAAAATACGTAGGTATAATTATATTTATTAATTGTTACTGGCTGCTTTTCTTTGCTTTTTGTACTTTTCAGTAAGAAACCTTCCCGTCTTTTTTTTTTAAATTTAGCTTACATGTCACTTGCAATCCCTACATAGTTTGTGGTCTTGTTACTCTTTCAGGAATTGTACAAGAATGGGGGCATGTATCGAGATAGCCAAGTATACATTGTTCAGATTACCATTTTACGATAGATACCTACTTCATAGCCTGACAATATTAGGTATTTCTGTGTCGTGTGTGGCAAGGCACAGTTTGCAAACCTATAAATAAATAAACTAAAGGTAAGTATAGTACAGTTAGGTACTAAGTACAATAAGGAAAACGGTTTTGAGAATGGATTAATGGACATAATAATACTTTAATCACACAATTTTGAAATAAAGAATAATATAGCAATAATATTAGGCCGTTTTCAAAGCCCAAAATAAACAGGGGAGTTGCTATATTACTAGCAATCTAGCTACTATAAGTCAATGGGGGTGTCATGTCAAGTCATGGTCAATCTGGCCTTAGTTGATATCAAGATGATTATATCAAGAAGTTGTTTACTAGTTTAATTTTATTTTATTAGTTCAAGTACCAAGTCCATTGTTAGGGCTCCTCTTTTGTTGAGGCCAGGGCTGTCTGTAGCCCCAGTTCCCCTTCCCTAAATCCGGCACTGTATCGACATGGATAATATGGATATGCTGGACACAGTGAAACAAAACTTCAGATTACGACTCTCCCATTGTATTGGGCAAAATGCTCCCCCATTCAAGACATCATTTTAAAAGAACAATATAAAACTTTAGTGCCGCTATGTTTATGATTTTTTTTAAATAAGGAAGTTCCTGCGCCACATTGTTCAATAGTACAGTATTATAACTTAATAACCCTAACAAATATATATTGTTTTACTCTCCAAATATGCGTACCTATACATTTTCTTGAAGAATAATCATTAGATAATTTAGAACATATTAGATTAAAGAACAGACCAACACTTCGAATAGAATTAAGTACTATATAACTAATACATAAGTAATCAGCATATAACTTACCTTGAAAAACAAACAATACAATGTACAAAACAAAAGTAATGAATCCTTTTTTATTAGGAAATAAACTAGAAAATTCTCTCATTTTTAAGTGGTATTTCGACTTATGTATGATTTAACTTTGGCACATTACTTTCGGAGTAGATCCACGTATAATGTAGTTTTAAACATTATTTAGCTAATTTTAATTTTTAATTCCGTATAAATAATTCTCCCACAGACTGAGACCGCTAAAAATATATTGTAATTTAATTAGAGGTGATATGTCAAGTCAAATCAGTGTTGCCAACATTCATATCCAAAATTATCCCAAATCACACACAAAATTATCGTATTTTTATCGTATACATTTATTCTCGTAATATATTATGAAAATGAAGTTAAGTAATGGATTCCTATTATTTTGAGTATGTAAAAAGGAAGAGGATTTTTAACCGCCTCCGTGGTCTAGCGGCTAGTTCACTTGCTTCACATCAGGAGGTCGCGGGTTTGATCCCCGGCGGGGTCCTCCTTGTGGGACTCAGTTTGGTGGGGTCCTACTTTGTGGGACACGGTTTGGTTGGTGGTAGGGCATTTTCTCAGCCCGCCTGGATAGCGACCACCATCTTATCTAAGTCGCTTCCATCTTCGGCATCATCGTCACTTATCATCAGGTGAGATGATGCCAAGGGCTTGCCAATAGTGGATAAAAAAAAACTAAAAATATAAATATACTAAAAATATTGTAATATTCAATAAATTATTGTATGAAACGGTTAAATTATCGTGCGATACCCTGTTATTATTTTATATCGTATAGCACATAAAACTATCGTATATTTACGATAATTATCGTATGGTTGGCAACGCTGAGTCAAATTGACTTGACATAAAGTGATAAAGTACTCTGTGGACTTGACGTCAGACGTCAATGCAAAGCAAAGCAGACCATAAACAAATTAACTAGGTATCACACACAGACTACGGTACGGAGTACGGGGCGGAGCAGATACTCCACATGATACTGTCTACTGACTGACTGAGTGAGGTGAGATTACAAAAGTACAAAACTTCGTTCAGCTATGGTTTAGCCATGGACGTACCATTCAAACAGGACCGAGTACTTCTCAAAAATAAAAATTACATGTTTTTGAAAAACACCTTACCTCATTGCTATAAGACTTAATTTGAGGCTACCAAAATTGACAGGCTAAACGAGCCAAGCAAGATAGCAATAACGGAAGCCGTTTGTCAAAAAAAACAGCAGTTAGTAGAAAATGGTAGTAATTATTTTTGATATTTAGTCTAATAATAAAGTAACTTCACAGTTAATTTACTAGCAAATAACCCCTATATATAAATTCTTATATGAATATAAAGTTCTCATCTAAATATTTTATATTTTGTAATTTACCTTTATTTATTTTATATTTAATGTATTTGCGTTAATTTCAATCAACTTGGTAGTATAATTTTTCAATGGTTTGTCCACCCTTTGAATGTGTTTATGTGTTATGGCCTGTGGGCAGCCCTGTTCAAGTTAGTACGGGACTTCGAAAACTACCTACGAGGGATAAAAAATGTACAACAGTATGGCTGTATACAAGTTATATTTACTACAATTGCAGTAGAAAAAGCAAATATTGTAGTATTTTTTTCATTAGTACTGGCAACACCAATCAATGTCAAACCAATGAAACCAAAATAGCGATTTTTCACAATGAACCGGAGTTTTGGACTTTGTCGTGTGTTTTCGTCGCCTTGAGTTTTTGTTCCACTAAGAAATTACTTCGACGCTGTGTTGCGTTGCGAACTGTGCTGATGAGATATTAATTAACTTGTCAGAGAACATTAAGTTAAACAGCTGTTCCTCCGGTTTTTGGGAGTTCCGAGAATAAATACTCCTGTGAGCCTGTGTAGTGTGTGTGACTGTGACGCTTAGTTAGTGAGAAAAGACTCGTAATTATTGCCATAAATAATGTCAGATAAAGAAAACAGGCAGAAATGTTTTAAGTGCGGCTCTCAGACCAAATAAAGTGCGGCTATAGAAGATGCCATCAAAGTTCATCAAACTGTTCCGTGTTTTGAAGCCGGGAAAAAGGAACCTCTATTGTCGCCGGTCATGTCATGATTAGTCTATAGTTAAATTATTTATACATTTTATTAATAAATCCTTGTCAGCAATTCTTATTTGATTTCTTTTTTATGTTAGGTTAACCTACATATACATAATAATAAATAAACCTATTACCACGGAATATATAGGTATAGTACCTACCTACCTCTAACTACACCTCAGAAATATGGGATTGTTCTGAGCTACACCTACTACGACGACAACAAAAGTGCCGTTCTCATTGGTTTCTTTAATTCTTGGGAGCCAATCTCGAAGCGTGGGATAATTTACCGATTTATGAAATATAAAAAAAATGTCATCTGCATTATGTCTACATTTTCATTGTATGCAGTTGTCATTTTTCTGTGGGTTTGTGACCGTAGTTTGTGATTGTGACATACATGCCTATAAAACTTAGAACATTGCAGAATTTTGATAAAAAAATTAATTAAAACGCCATCTCGTCACGAATCAGCTGACCTAACTCCTAATGCGTGTTATAGTATAGGAATATCAAATGGTGGAGAAATTTGCCATACGAGGTAGAACATGTGATAGGTCAATTAATTAGAGCATGGTAAAAATAAGAGCAACGTTGCAAGCTCAAGTCCCACTCACGCAGTATATTTTTTACACCATTTTTTTATTTGATAGGAATATTAAATGATGGATAAATTCGACTTGTGCGGTTAATTTCTTAAAAGCTCAGTTGTTTAGGCTATGGAACATAGTCGTACTTGAACTGAGATCGCGAGTTCAAGTCCTAGCTCACGGAGTAATTTTTTCACCGTTTTATTTCATCTTTTAGTCCTTTGGTGTTGCGAAAGCATGTTACCAGATGGCGCCACTGGTTTGATCTAATGTCAAAGCTGCAGTTTCTTATCTATTTCAGTATATACAATATTAATCTATGGTGACATATTGTTGACTCTATTTGACTCTTTCGTTTTGGACAAAACTCACTACTTTAATTTTCGGAAACCAACACTACTTTTTCATATGACTTTTATACAAATTTCAGCATATTTTAGCAGTGTTTTATAATTTATTTTATCTATTCCATCTGGTGTATGTTTTGTTTGATTTATAACTGCGTTGTTCAGCTTGCTGAAGAAAAGTACTAAATGGCTGACGAGGAGAGCGATAACACTTGGTAATTATAAGCTTGGGTGTTTATCTATATATTTATGTATTCTGTGTATGTATTGTATGTAAAATATAGTATCGTTGAGTTACTACCCCAATTAAAACTGACTGTGGGGCTAGCTAATCAGTGCGATTTGTCCTTAGGTACCTACCTATTTATTTATTTATTCATACAGTATTTATTCATCCAAAAATTTTACGGTTTTTGTAATGTCGTCTGTTTTATATTTTGCGATTAAGTATTTTGTGTCTTGACATTACTTAGACATCAAAAAGTGTATTATTTTGGGCTAACTACACCCAAGATCTGTAGAAGCAAAGGCTGACTACGTTAATATACATATAATATGGTAGTTTGTGTATTTTTATAGCCGGAGGCGCGGAGGTAGCGCAGCCCCCGCCCTCTGGGCGGAGGGGCTGCACTTCCCGCAGCTCCGGAGATGTCACATTTCGAAATATCTGCAGAGAAAACTTCATAAAAAAAACAAGGGGGGATCATGGGGGGGTAACCCCCTCCCCCCCGAAAACCATAATATGGATGTGGACTAGGACCGAAGAATTGCATTTTATTAATTCCGTCAGTTTGATTATTTAAAAATAATAGACCCATATTTTTCAGTTTATCAAAGTAGTGAAAATTTACAAAGATACAGCAAGTCGAAGTTTCGGAGTGGGGATGATTGATATATACATTTCACAAATCATACTTCATTAATCGTGACATTTTGTAGAATTGAAATGTGCTGTATTTTTGTTTGCTAATCAGAAGAAAGAATAAATATGTAGGTATACAATATATTTAATAAACTATCTGATGAGCTAAAAATATTTTATTACTCCACATCCATATTATACGAGTACAAATGCAAGAGTAACAAGTGAGATAGTGAGGATCAATCTCATGCTTCACAAGCACACAGCCAGTGTCTAAACCTATTGGGCACCTCGGTAGTCTCATTATCTCATTTGGGACCTAAGAGGTTATCTATTACTTATAAACTATTTTGTTGAATTACCTATTACTAAATTATACACTGAAAAGATAAATCAAAGGGGTATGTTTCGCGTTAATTCCCATCTGTATAATTAAGTCATTTACTGTTTATTTTTGTTCAATGACCTATTCTATATTTTCAGGTTAATAGAGCTAGAATCTGCTCTATTGGATGGAAGTAATGCACAAGAAATACATGCACTTACAAAAGGCAAGAAAATTCCAGAGATTTTGCGTCCAGATGTCTGGTTGCTTTGCCTCAATTGCCAAGATGTAGGTAATCAATTGCTCTTATTTGATGAAATATTTGACTTGCCAAATCAAACCGAATTACGAGATGATGTAAAAAAATTTGTGAAGAGACTGGCAAATGAGGATGAGGAAAAAGTGTCTGTGGTCTCGGATATTGAGTCAATAATCACATATTACTGCAAATCGAATTCTCTCAGCTACAATTCTAAAAATGGATGGATTGAAATTTTGCTGCCATTACTCAGCCTGAAATTGCCAAAGTCTGATACCTATAATCTATTCGAAAAGATTGTTCAACTCTACATTCCAAAAGGTTGCTCAAAAAATGGAGTGCCCTTCCATATTTTAAGACTTGTACTTCAATATCATGATCCTGAGTTATGCTCTTTCTTGGATACAAAACGAATAACGCCAGAACAGTACTGCTTGCCGTGGCTGAGATCCTTGTTTTCTGGCACATGTAATCTCGAAGTTGTTTTGTTCATGTGGGACTTATATTTTCAGAGATCTGACCCATTTTTCATTTTCTTTCTCTGCCTCATAATGATTATTAATGCAAGAGAACAGTTGCTTCAGATGAAAGACAAGGACAAGGAAACCATTATAAAAACACTAAGTGGCATGCCTGCTGACTTGGAGGCCAATGATGTTTCAGATTTTTGTTCATTAGCACACTACTACTCATTGAAAACACCTCTTTCCTTCCGTGAAGACGTATTGGAGGTGTTATTTTCTGAAAGTGGCCTCGAAATTAATTCTAAACTATATTCTCAGGCTTTGTGCCTTCCTGTAGCTGTGCACGAGTTGATAGAGAGTGCGACCATGGATGCTACAGATGTGGACAGTATTAAGTTCTTCCTGGTAGACTGCCGCCCTGCCGACCAGTATAACTCTGGTCATTTATCGACAGCTTTCCATCTCGATTGTAATTTAATGCTGCAGGAACCCAATGCGTTTAATACTGCTGTACAGGGCTTGCTGAATGCACAGCGACAGGCTTTAGCCGCAGGGTCATTAGCGGCAGGAGAACACCTTTGCTTTGTTGGATCGGGTAGAACTGAGGAGGACAGCTATGCCCATATGGTTGTGGCATCATTTCTCAAACGAAATATTAAACATGTCTCGATGCTTGATGGCGGGTTTGTTGCTATACATGACTATTTTGGTCCTCACATGACGGATTGTTTGGAAGAACACAATCCAGCAACGTGTTTAGTTTGTGCTCCAAATAACAACAATAATGGCCCGCAACAGCCCGAAAATAGGACAAAAGAAAATACACCTACAATACAATTATTCAGTAAACTGTCTTCTGCCATGAAAGCAAAGAGTCAAGAAGTTAAAGGGAGGCTAATAGAGTATATTGTAAATCCTAATTCCAATATTAACACTGGTGAATGGCACGTTTCCGCCGGCGATAGGAAAGAACAGAGATACAGGAATGTGCCACCAGTGTTTAGTATCAACGATGAGGATGAGGATTCTCGGGCGGACGTGAGGCGCGACGGAACTGATTCGGACTCCGTTGAAGAGGTTGTAGAAATCAATGCATTTCTGAAGCAGCACAACGTCGTTGACAATTTCCCCTGCCAAGAAGTTTTGGTCAATGGCTATATGCATGATTCTTACTTAGTTGTGACTACGACACATTTAATTGTTTTGCGTGATATACCGAACAAGAGAGGTATAGCGCGGGTTATGTCGCGAAGACCACTCTCGACGATAGTCAAAATAACTGCGAAGAAGAGGCATCCAGAGTTAATAACTTTCAAATACGGCATTCCAGACGGCGATAGCTTGTTAATTAAGGATATGGATAGGTTCCTTATTCCTAACGCTTCTGTAGCTACTAAAGTCGTTTCTAATCAAATAGTTCAGCAGTTAGACAGCAAAATGGAGTAAAAAAATAATCTATATCTAACTAGCTTTTACGCGAGGTTTTGCCCATGTGATTCACATAGACAAGCATACACTTTTCGCTATTAGACAATACTACGGGATAAAAAGTAGTTTTTGTGTTAATCCAGGTCATTCCAGATAATAATTTTCTACATACTAAATAAAATTCCACTCGGTTCAGCTGTTGCGTGATCTATTAACAAACATTATAAATTTGACCTGAGTTGGTACCTAGTAATATAGTTAGATTACTGTATGATACGATTGGTTATCTTTTTTCCTTGACGATGTTTTTAATCTTTCGTCTATTTGCGACTCCACCTTGATTACTCATGTATTGAGTGTAGCAGATTGTGAGCGGCGTCATTATACTTTGCACGTTTTAATGTCTTAATTTTTATATTATAGAATTACTTTGTGTGATTAAAGCACATGGTGAATAATATATTAGTATACCTACCTACATTCTACATGTTATTTAAAATTTTTATTTTTTTCTATGACAATCCTACATCGATACTTAAATTTAATTACCTATTTTAAAAAGTATTACACTTTAGTCATTACTAGTGAAAAGTATTTATATCTAATTAATTTATTGTTGTAGTATAAGAACGATTAAATTTTCTATAGGTGTATTAAGTATATTCCTCAAAATTCTCATTACTTACCTGAAATTGTAAAGTAATCGATTTTATGATTTTCTGGATACTTATTTGAAAATCAAACGAACTGATGAAAGTTCTGTCATAATTACGTGAGCGCTTCACTCGAAGATACATTTATGGTGCTTACCCCACAGAGGCGGTTAAAAAATGTTTACAAACATTAGTAAACATTTTCAAAATTCAAACATAGTAACTTATTATTGTAATATTTGTATTATACGTCGGTACGCTTTTTAGCCACTGGTCCATGCGGACCCGGTCCTTTGAGGAGTTCATGGGGCCAAAGCCAACATCAAGAGGCCTTTTAGTACCTTTTTATCTAAAAAGTGAGATGGCTGCATCTTTAGAGGTCAATCCCATAATAAATTATGCATTTTTATTTTATTAGAAATGTTTGTGAACATTTTTTAACACCAGTGTTGGGACCACTATTACAATCACGCCCTTTCACCGCGAGACTTTATATCAGTTGTCGTGCTCCCAGCGCGAAGAATTGTGAATATCCATTTGGGTCGGATAAATCCGACGCTCGTGGAATGGGCACGAAAATGTTTGTCGGATTAATCCGACGTTCGCGGTTAAAGGGTTAAAAGTAAATCGCTAGGATAAAGCTGCGAGAAATTTATTTTATATAGGTACTAATACTTTTCCGTCTTCCTATTTGTAAGATTCGGCTTTTTGTCGGTGTTATTGTATAGAGAAAAACTGCACACTGGATAAATATGTAAACATATTGGCAGAATCTGACGCAAAGAGTACCTATAATACTTTCCAAATCTCAGAATGACAGATACCTAATACAGAGTAGGTACTTAGCTGTAATATTGAAATATTAATTTTTTTATGAATATTATACTTAAGTACTAGGTATCTCATTAGTTTTATAATTCAAATCAGCTAAGACAAAAAGATCGTAAAAAGAGAAACAACTCCGTAGTATTGAGACCTGTGATTGAGACTTATCAGTACTGTGCTACTCTACAAATGGCGAATACCATGTGGAAGTAGCGGCCTTATTTTGAAATAAATTGTTTAGTCGTAAGTCGTAAGTATGGTGATAATTAACATTTGCAAACTGTCAGGCATTAAATAGCCCTTTAAATTATTTTATGAATAACCGTTAAAAGTATCCTTGGTAGTCTAGCTTTTAAACGTACGATGAAATAATTTATTTTAAATGAAGGCGCCTCTTCTGCATGGTATTCGCCATAATAAAGCATACCTACTATGCGTTCAGAGTTTGTGCCTCCATATGTCAGTTCTCAAACAATGTTAACTTGAAAACTCAGATTACCCCTACTATGTAAACGTTATGTAGACAATGTAGACATACCTAATGCTGTGTAATATTGGCTGTATTACAACTAAAATAAGGCTCAATTTACATTGCGGCAGTGTCGCAGCGATTAGCCGAAATCGTAAATAGCTTAATTAACTTTGTCAATCGTATAATGGTCAAGCAACGTTTTTCAGCGTCTGCCGGCGACTTCGCGAGAATTTGCCGCTTGACGCGCGATGACTTTTTGAACTCAAATTTAGTTTGAACATTATACGATTGACATAAAGTTCATTATGCTATGTACGATTTCGGCGAAACGCTGCGACTCTGCCGCAATATCGTCAAAAATAAGTAAGGAAAAAACTTAGAACTGAGAGTAGTTCTTGGTTTAGTTACTGCAGATCTCAGACAATTAATTGCACGATAACACGCTACGCGCACCTTGTCTCCTAATTATGTGATTTTGTTATAACAAATAAAGATTTAATGAAATGTTAAAAATGTGTTTTTTTTGTTATTCGTCTTAACGTAATGGGTATCTAAATTCTTGTTTTAATCTTGTTTATTCTAATTATTGTTACCGTAAAATTTCTACAGTTTGTCTTTTATGCGTCTTTTGTGCGTAGTATAATAGCAGATTATTGTAGCAGTCTAGTAGACACATCACACAAGAGTCAGTCTATGACGAGGCAAAACAGTCTTAGAGCCTATACACACTTACGCTGCGCGGCGAGGCGTGACAATATAGTTTGTATGGAGCAATGCGTGTAGTCTTTACTCCTCCTTCAAAGGTCAAGTTTTTTTGTCAAGGAACCTGTATTTTTATGTTCATGTAATAAGGTTTAGATTCCTTTGTGTTAGAGCGGGCCGCTTCGGAGGTGACAGGACAGTCTTGTCTCAAATAGCGCTCATTATATGGTCTTGTGAAGCAATAAGGCTTGATTGAAGCTACGTCAAGCGGACGTCCCGGATGGGGTCAGTCCGTCTCTGTCACAAATTCTATGTGCGACAGAGACACGTGACCCGCGACGGTTTCAGTTTCAGCTATCTATCTCTATCGCAAGTAGGGTTTGTGACAGAGACGGACTGAACCCGTCCGGGGCGTCCGCTTGACCACAGAATACAGTAAGAGTAAACAGAACGGAATCTCCTAAGATACGCGCAATATGCGTCCCCGTTCCCCGCACCCACACCTCTCTCCCGGTTCTTGTGAGCCAACGTGTGTAATCGAGGCGAAAACGGAGGAGAGGTGCGGGGACGCATATTGCGCGTACTTTAGGAGATTCCGTTCTGTTTACTCTTACTGTATTCTGTGGCTTGACGTAGTTTCAAGCCTAAGGCCGCGTCCACACGGACACGTGGCGCGTTTTGCGACGCGGGCCACCGCAAAATTTCCAGAGTTTGTCGTAGTCGCAATAACTAACTATGGCAAACGGCCCGCTCGTCTGCCCGCCTGGCAGCCCTCGTCGCACGACGCGCCGCGTGTCCGTGGACGCGGACTAATAGCACAGAATACAGTAAGAGTATACAGAACGGAATCTCCTAAGGTACGCGCAATGTGCGTCCCCGTTCCACGTCTCCGCACCTCTCCCCCTTTCGCCTTGTCGACGGGCGAGAGCAGGCGAAAACACTGCATGGCGCAAGCGGGCGCACAAGAACTGGGGAGAGGTGCGGGTGCGGGGAACGGAAACGTATATTGCGCGTACCTTAGGAGATTCTGTTCTGTATACTCTTACTGTATTCTGTGCTAATAGGTAACTTGACATTACAAGGATAATGAAACCAATGCATAAAAGATTTTATTTTTATTTTCATTAATAAGTAAATAATTGAATAGATAAGTATAGTTAATCATCAGAAATAATCAGTTAGATATATCTATTTGTTACATTAGGTATCTAGTTAAAATGAACGAAGAACGTAATAATAGGGATGAAGACTGGGTTAGAAAAGTAATCATTCCAAAAATAATGGACCTAGGTAGGTATATTATTCAGTTTATAAATAAGTAAAAAATTACAGAGATGCAAGTAGGTATCCAAGATCCGGAGTAGGTACCCTGGTAAGGTGGAAGAACCTATCTGGAGGGAAAGTACCCCAAACATTTACATTGGGAATCTTCATGAGGAACCATTTCTTGATGAGTATCATAGGAGATAGATAGCAGCAAATTAAAACATTATGATACAAATATTTCCAAATTAATTCATTGAAATTGGAAAAATGTATCCTAGGCTCAGCCTTTGCCGATTTAGGACAAAATCGATGGCGCTGACACCCAAGTAATAAAATAACCTTTTTTTACTTGGCATCATCACTCCCAACTTGGTTGCATTGCATAATTCATCATCATCACATGATTTTTTACGATTATTTTCGTTGGTTGTCGTTCTCCATCTACTTACTTACTTGTCCATCACTGGTGGACAAATTAGTAGGATATTTTTTTATTTAAATAATAATGAATGAAAGTCGTTTACCTAATATATTTTTCTTATAAAAAGATTTGTAACTAACTAAAGCAATAAAATTCTTTTTAAAAAGTAGTAGGTACCTACCTAACTACAATATTAGAGTTCTTTCGTTCCAGGTAAGTCAATTCCACGTGTTTCGTTTCTTATATGGCCTTCCATATAAGATCTGGGCTAGTCGCACACACCTGCAGTACTTTCTGCCGCTAAAATTAAGTATTTTAAGGGTGCCGCCCCCTTTTAGAAGCTAAACTAGGCTAGAATAATCTTAAAAAAAATCACCATTATATGATGAACTTAAAAAAAAAACTCACTGGTAAGTTAGCTCAGACGCCTGACTTATGAACTACCTACTTATTTCGTATTTCCTTGTATAGGTATGTACCTTGGGGAAAGTTGTTTAGTATTTTATTAATAATGCATTTATTAGCCTTAGTCATTGAATTATTGTATATAATATAATATTATTATATATAATTCAATGGCCTTAGTCGACAAGTGTATGCGTCGAACACGAAGAAATAAGTAATAATAATAAAAGTCACTGGCAAACATGTATAGTTTAGTATAAGTATAATAAACCGCTTTCGAACTCTACATAGCTTTTACGTCTCGGAGGGGCCTGCGACGCGACGTCACTTCTCAGTAAAAAATGTACCAAGTCGTGATGTCACTCGAAATTTTCATGCACTGTATCGTCGTTGTATTTTGTTACTTAAAGAAATAAAAAAAATACTTTAGGTGTCTAGGTACTTAATCTTCCTTCGAATATATATATATATATATACGAGTAAGTCAATGTCCTATCGACCTTTTAATCTTTCGGTGCCAAAAGTACTGCAAGTGTACTGAGACCTTAAATGTACTTACTTTATCGGCCGTTGATTGTTGCATACTATGTATACCTACTTACTTGATATTCATTTATTTCTTACATTAGACAGTCCAAGATATTAAGGAGAATAATTTTACAAATGTACGATTGGTATGTCAATAACATTTTAATTTACAGTCAGAAATAGAATTCAAGAGAAATATTGTAAAATAAAGTCTGGCCAGCGAAGGCTGTCCCTGACAAACCGCGGCAAACTTAAGGATTGTTTAAACTTGCACTCTATATAGATTTGTCATTTTTTAGTTTTTAATTACTTAGACGATCTCCGTGGTGTAATGGTCAACACGCTAGTCCGCTAATCCGGAGGTTCTGGGTTCGATCCCCAGCCAGGTACTTGCCCTGGCTGGGGATCGAACCCAGAACCTCCGGATTAGCGGACTAGCGTGTTAACCATTACGCCACGGAGGTCGTCAAAATTATACTTTTTAACAAAATACTAACTTTATTTTCTAAGGGGAGTTTCTTCCATATCTCCAAATTTCTTCATTATGCATTTACCAATTTAATATGGGATCAACTTGGTAGTAAAGGCTTTCAAATAAAAAGAATCATCAAAATCGGTTCACAGTTGGTGAAGATATCGCTTAACAAATATAGAAAAAAACATACAGTCTAATTGATAACCTCCTCCTTTTTTGAAGTCGGTTAAATACATTTTCCCCGATTGTGTGCTCTCACAGCGGAAAAGTGGCGAGTAATCGCGGAAATAGGCCTTTTTCAAACTGTCCTTGGTCTTGAGTATTTATCTTTATATATATTTATAATAAAATATAGTATTGTTGAGTTAGTATCCCATAACACAAGTTTAAAACTTGCTTTGGGGTGCTCAATCAGTGCGATTTGTCCTTATATATTAACATTTCTTATGTAATTTCATTTATAATATGAAATCGAATTCAAACGAAATAAAAAATGTGTCTTTTTTAAATTTGCCGCGGTTTCTTAGAGACTTGACGAGACTATGTATGCACCAAAACCTTATATTATTATTAAGTAGCTGTGGCCGCATATAAGTCAATGTGTGGCCGCGACTTCGTTTCAGTGTAAAAGTAGCCTAAGTTATTCCTATAATTCTAGAGGTATCTGCCACTTAAAGTCCTGTCAAAATCGGTTTAGCTGTTTCGGAGATTAGCCCAAACAAACAGGCATAGGTACCTATAACATTTTTAAAAATTGTATTTTTATTATCAATCCGTATAGACCAGGGCTCCTCAACCTTTTTTTTTCGAGAGGGATTATGAATAATATTTTCATGCCCCCCCAATAAGTATATTTTCAGTATTATAAAACCTGTATTATTTTAGCATCTATTTTTATTGTAACTTGTACGAAATTTAAAACGTTTGTATCAAGTACAATATGACGGCGCGCCCCCCTTGGTTGGGAACTCCTGGTACCTATAGGCTTTAACCACAGAGTAATAATGACTTTAACAGATAATAAGTTAAACACTGCTGTGACTGCTAGTTACATATTTTGATATTACAAATTTAAGTACTTATAGTTAATTTTAATTTATTTTTATTAATGTTTTGCTAAAAAAAAAACAGCAGATTGTATTAATAAAGTATTATAAACACTTATACAAAACATTTTGATCCCAAATATTTTTTGAGATACATACATTATATCGGACTGACGAGTTTGCTAGTAGTAGGTAATATCATTAAGTTTATAATATTAGCACTTGATTAAGTGTAAAATGAATAACCTTACTAAATCTGCTAAGTACTTACTAGGTATTTATTTACACCGTACTTAGGGTAAGGTGCGCAAGGAAACGACGGAAATATATACCTAATTTGGTAGATTATAGAAATTTCATGAAAAAAGTAGGTATCTACTTAGGTTATTTGAGTCGGCACAATATAAACGTGTGTATTGTTCCTGCTTATAAAACGTGTTTTCCTTCTATAAACTGTACGATTAATGCTTGCGATTTTTTATTCAGTAAAACAATAAAAAATATGTAAATAATGCATGACGGCCGTACTATATTTTAGATTTACATATAGTTGATATTTTTAAGTTTACAATAAAAATAAATGCTTTTTCCTTATAATAACTATTAATACTTATACTGACCTATACTTAATTTTTAGCGGGACATCGAACGCCCACCTTTTGAATAATTGAAAAGGACGCTTCAAGACGAAATCACTGCTATCTTCAGTCTGTAGGTGGTTTACTCATCAGCAGATAATTGTATTACTGTTTTAAATTTTTGGTTTTATACTTTCTGCTTGAAAGTACATGGATGGATAGACTGCGCAGCGGCAACAGTCACAGATCATTTTGAAGGTGTTCAATATATTGACTAGTCATCAAGCATCATAATTCATGCATATCTAGAAAAGGAAGTAGGTTCTTAAGTAGTACAACGACTTGGTATTAATTTCCAGTAGGCACGTCTTTGGCGGTGATCCCACTGCATCGCGCACCGTCGCGGAGCGCGGGGCGGCAGATTTTTACATTGTATGGAAGTACCTAAATTTGTATAGAAAACACGCCTAATAGTCTAAAACCCAATAAAAACGTAGCAGATTCCGGGCACCGCGGCGGGGCGCGTTGCCAGTAGGGGAACCCCCTTAAGGTCTTATATATACCTAAACTATGTGGAGTCATGATGGCATCTCTCGTTAGTTATAAAGTTGGTCCGCGCCAAATCCGTGAAAGCTTGAATTTACAACAAGAAACGATTCTCCTAGTGGACTTTGCCACACGTATGAATATTACCTATGCTATTTCTTACTGATTACAATATTTAATCACTTTTTGCTAACTACCTAAGTATTTTAAATAACATTCATAGAATCACAGGCCATGCTCAGAAAGCTACACCACAAATAATGCAATAGCATAATAAGGCTACGAGACGTGGACATTCAGTGGCAAAGAAAGAAACGATAAAGTTCTAGAAACATTCGAGATGTGGTACGGGAGATCGCTAGAAATATATTTACCTAACACAAAACCACAAGTACTGAATGAAGTCATAAACACAGTAGGCAAAAAGAGACATATTGGAAGAATTACTTAAAATAAACAACAAGACAACTAAATTAATGCTAACTTCAAAGGACAATACTATCAAGAATAAGAAAATTAAGAAAATAACCCATCCCATCATAGTAAATAACATTCAATTAGAACAGGTTGATAACCGTTTACATATTAAGGGAGTAAAATAACATGTGACTCGAGATGTACACAAGACATAATAACGAGAATAGAAATGGCAAAAACAGCATTTAATACAAAGAAAAGTTTACTAATATCACATATTGCAAAATCGATCTAAAAAAGAATAATTAAGGTGTACATCTGGAGATTGCTCGATACGGCTGTGAGACGTGGACACTAACGAAGAAGGAAACTAAAAGGTTGGAAGCATTTGAGATGTGGTGCTGGAGAAGGTTAGAAAGGATTAATTGGAAGGATAAAGTAACAAACGTAGAGGTCTTAAATAGAGTACGTGAAAAGAGACACATACTCGAGGTAATCAGAAATAGGCGAGGCAATATGTTGGGACACTTGATACGGCATGATAATTTTATGCAAATTATAATAGAAGGCAAAATAGAAGGAAGGAGGGAAAGAGGAAAGCCAAGGCACAGCTATATGAAGCAAGTTAAGGAAAAGGTGATAGCATTGTCGTATCAAGATGTCAAGAGGTTGGCGGAAGATAGAAGAGAATGGAAGAAACTCCACCGACAAGAGCGTCGCTCTTAAATTTTGATGCTGATGGAAATAGGCGAGGAAATTTTCGAACGAGTTTATAATACTCATCATCGTTAGTTTTACTAACGAAAGACAGATATTATTAATATGTCGTATATAACCGATAAACGGGTAACTCACGTAAATAATCAGCTACTGGCCGACATGTTTCGGCCTCATCCGGAGACCTTCCTCAGGTCGAATGTGACTCGCGACGCATACACGAAGATGTCCCGAGCCGCACTGACAGGAGCTGACTTCTAACGTGTTTTATCCATTTATTGCATATTAATAAGGACTATATATAATAGAGCGCAACATAGGAAGAAGGGGAAGAGGAAAACCCTGACGATGACGACTTTATGAAGAAAATAAATGAGAAAGTGAGAGTGGTGTTGTACCATGATATGAAAAGGCTGGCTGAACACAGACAAGGATGGAAAGAACTCCACCATTAAGAGCGTCACTCTTAATTTAAATGAAAAATAAATAAATGAAGTGGTAGACTTCGCAGCGTTATTTGCGTCTGCTTGACCCTTTACGCGTGTTGCATAGCTTTCAGAGAAAGGCCCCTTTGCTTTGAACACGAACAGTTTCTTCCATAAGAACATTAATCTTTTACAATAATATGATGTTACTATCTAGTCTAAATCTACTTAAGAATATAAGGTCCTCCAAAGGAGCAATGATATGTTTCGTTACTTTGGCGGATTTATAACATCTAGGCACAACAATGGCGATTTTTAAGCATTAAATACACCACGGAACTTAAATTAGGTAAGTACCTAATATTTAATGGAAAGCTGGTTTATTTTTTATTTTAAGAAGGTATTTGAAGGTAAGGTATTTATGTTATCAAGTAAGCTGCCACTTACTTTGAATGTGTGCGAAAGACATATAATAGATAATACATTTTGTATGGCCCAGAGGTTGGACTGTTTTAAGGTGAAATGGTAGCATAAGTGGCGCCCTCATTTGAAATAAATTGTTTGAAACTAAATATGGTGATATTTAAAAATTTTGTTTGTATCAATGTCTAAAAAGACCTTCAAACTATATTATGAATAACCTTTAAAATTATTACTAATAAGTCCGTCTAGTTTTACGGACGGTTAAACGGGACGGACTACCAATATTTCTTTCAGAAGTTATTCATAAAATAGTTTAAAGGTCTTTTTAGACATTGATACAAATCAAATTTTTAAATATCACCATATTTAGTTTTAAACAATTTATTTCAAATGAGGGCGTCACTACCATAATGTACTTCTACCATAATGTAATTTTAATATTGAGCACTGCTACAAGGTGAATACCAAGCAGAAGTGGCGCCCTCATTTGAAATAAATTGTTAACTCGTAGGTAAATATGGTGATAATTTCCATATTTCTCAATGTTAGCCCTTTAAATTAATTATGAACTGCCGTTGAAACTATTATTGGTGACCGCCTAGCTTTGAAACCCCCTCCAAGCGGGTTTTACTTTCGATGGTGGTTCATAAAATAATTTAAAGGGCTATCTAGCGCCTAACATTGAGAAATATGGAAATTTTCACCATATTTACGAGTGAAGACTATTTCTGCTTGTTATTCACCATCCTTCATTTTCTGTCCTAAAATTAACAGACTTAGGTAATGAATGCCAATAACAATTCGTCGCTTCTACAAGCATCTTATTTTCCACCGCAGTGAATTTACAGTAATTTATATCACAGCTTATAAAATTAAAACTATAAGTAACTATCTCTCAAGCCACCTTGAGTAAGGTAACAAAAGGGGTTATTATGAGTACTTGTGAGATAAGTAACGTATTCGCTAGGGATGCGCTGGACTCTGGAAGCGTCAGGTTGGCAGAAGGCTGCGGGCTGGGCGACGGCCGGATCACGTCCACTGAAAAAAAAAGGCAGTTTATTCAGAAGTTTTATAGGTACATCTCTCTATATTAGGTACTTATCGTGAAAACCGCCTCAATATCCGTTCAGAAACAAATCTTCATGGTATAATGATTCCGGTACAATAGACACACGGGCGATAAGCGCGTGTGAGCGTACGTTTTATGCTCGTAATTATATTTTAGCTATTTTCTTACATTTTATTATAAAAAAACATAGGTACTATAGTTAGTTATTATGCATCTTGAAACATAAAATCCCTCAAAAATCCATAGTGTAAATACATTTTATTACAGTTCTACTCAAAAATTAAAGGTATATTCATGATTTTTCTTTTATCGAATCAAATTAATAATATCATGTTTTGAGGACACTATTTCAGTAGCATATATCCTAAAGAGTATATTTTTTTTTGTCTCAATGTAGTGGATCTTATAGTAAAGAAGTCGGCAGAAGCCGGCTCCCTGTAGAGAACGAGTAGAATAGGACCACTCCAAGTCTTCCCGTGGATGTCGTAGAAGGCTACTTAGGAAACACAAGCTAAACAAAGCTAAACATGAATGAGACCCCTCCAAGCATTCTGGCCAGCGTGGGGAGTGTATACGAAATCCTTTGACTGCTCTAGTTAATTTATGATTCTGGTAATACAGAGGGTCGTGCTTCTGCAGTGGAGACTAAAAAAGACCTGGAGTGCTATTTTTCATTTCGGGGTGCGAAACACAAAAACGTGTAGTTTTCCAACTCACCACTCGCGTTCCGACGCATTGCATCGTATGTTTGAAACAGTCGTGTGAGCGATAAGTAATATTGTGTTACGCAGAAAATATCATAAATTTGTCAATGGTTTCCTAAACATTTCAACAAAAATAAAAAAAGCAGCGTGAAACGGAACTGATACTCCATGGAACGTTTTTTTGACATTTGTACGCTACAAATGTCAAAATTACGAGTGGTTCAAACCACTCGTTGCAAATCCTCCGCATACGATCAATTCGAAATGCGCCCGTCCCGTTTGGAAACACTCGCGCAAATCATTCGTAATGTGAGTCCTTGAATGAAAAATAGCACTCCAGATGATGAATCCCCTTAGAAACAAATGGTGCGTTCTTAATACTTATGGACACCATTATAAGATCTAGCTACTTGCGAACGTCTGGCAGCTTCCTTAAACAGATAAAATTGCTGGAGTGAAGTTCCGTAAAGTGTATAAAATTGAGTCCGCGGGTACCTATCGGGGGTTTATCGCGCTCCGAGGCGGGTCGGCGTAGATAGTGTCACATTACTTTCCGAGTTTACCCGCTCTTTGGACGCTTTAAATCCTAAAACTTCGGCAAGGAACTCTTATTTCGGCTTCATGTATAAATGAGTTTACTTTCGAAATGGGTTTATAGGATTGATTTATATCTATAATTTTATTTAAGACATAATTATGTCGTATAATAAAATATACTGAAACTATTTAAGGGTGAATAATGTCCGTAATACAAAAAATCTCTCCCCAAGGAACAAATATCTAAATATGAAAAATAATTTTTGGCTTTCCATACAAACTCGGATCAGCTGATCGGTCAGCTAGTATGAGAGGCCAAAAATAATTTTTCATATACGATATATGTTCCTTGGGCAGCACAAAATGTAGATACTGATACACTTTCACGTCTTTATCCCTAATGGGGCAGACAGAGCACTTTGCGTCTTGCGGCTCTAAGCATACAGAGCCCTGGGCCGCAAGACCCAAACACAACTATTAGCGTGATGGTGGAAGACAAGGTAGAAAAATTAATCAAACAAAATAGTGATGCGTTGCTAGCCGCATCGCCTATTAACAAGATTCGTATTTTCACCTATTCCCTCGATCGGCTTTAACGATCTGCGCAGGAAGAGAAGCAGCTGTTACATTATAAGTTATTTCTTTTCTCTTAGATCATGGGATCATGGGAGCATGGGAGCATGGGAGATTTGAACACTTTGACTGCGGAAAGCGCACCGTATGTGTTTTCATTTTCAGGAAACACACGGTGCGTTTTTCCGCAGTCGAAGAGAGCAATAGCCAAATAGCAAAAAACGGAACCCTTATGGATTCTTCATGTCCGTCCGTATGTCACAGCCACTTTTTTCCGAAACTATAAGAACTATTATTTACTGTTGAAACTTGGTAAGTAGATGTATACTGTAAACCGCATTAAGATTTAAAAAAAAGTATTTTAAAAAAATTTAAAAATAACGTTTAATACGTCATAAATCGTAAACCGCAATTTACCCTTAGAACTTTTATATTATGTTACTTGCTGCTACGGAACCCTTCATGGCCGAGTCCGACTCGCACTTGGCCGCTTTTTGTTGTTAACATTTTGTTTAGTCGATGCAAGTCATCCAATGCTTTAATTTAATTGTATGCAACAAGTAAGCAACTTGCACTGTGTAAATGGGCCTTTATACCTATTCTCGTCAATACTCACCGATGACGGTGTCGTTCCTGAGGTCCGCGAACTTATCGTGGATGCTCCTGAACTCCGGGATGGTGCTGACGCAGGTGATCTCGAGCCGGCCCGTCGCGATCAGCTGGAGCTCCGACACCGTCACGAATAAATCGCGCCCTCGGTTGGGCCGTCTGCTTTTGTGTCGGCTGACTGTGTGGATTATGTTGGGCCCTTCTATTTGCTTCATATCTGATATCTGGAATTAACGAATACCCTTTTCTTTAATATTTTTTTGGCTCCAATCACACTGATTAAGCTAGCTTTAAAGTAAGTTTTTGAAACTTGTGTTATGGGATACTAACTCAACGATGCTATATTTTTATGATAAATACATATATAGATAAACATCCAAGACCCAGGACAATTTGAAAAAGGCCATTTTCCAACTTGCCCTGGCTGGGGATCGAACCCAGAACCTCCGGATTAGCGGTCTAGCGTGTTAACCATTATGCCACGGAGGTCGTCAAAATTATACTTTTTAACAAAATAATAACTTTATTTTCTAAGGGGAGTTTCTTCCATATCTCCAATTTTTTTCATTATGTATTTACCAATTTAATATGGGATCAACTTTGTAGTAAAGGCTTTCAAATAAAAAGAATCATCAAAATCGGTTCACAGTTGGTGAAGATATCGCTTAACAAATATAGAAAAAAACATACAGTCTAATTGATAACCTCCTCCTTTTTTAAAGTCGGTTAAAATACATTTTCCCCGATTGTGTGCTCTCACAGCGGAAAAGTGGCGAGTAATGTTTAAGTTTCCTAGATAATTTGTTCAAAACGTATGTCAAACCTACCTAGTTTTTGAGATTTAACTGATATAATAAAGTGTAAAAATTATAATATACTCGTATTTTGCATTTTATTTTTATATGTGTGCATTTTTCGTTTTATGTTAGTGCAACTCTTACATTTCCGTATACTTTTTTAATTTTATTTCTGTATCACATTGACATATAATAGGGGATCGGACAACTTTTCACAAAGTGTTTGAAAGTAATTAAAATGGTTATTTATTACCATAAAAAATAATATTTTATTTCAATTAGGCTGTAAATTTACATAAATTACATTTAAAATTTGAATGCGTAAAAATGCCGCGTATACGCTCCCATTTGTCACCTTAGCCGCGTGACGTCATCTGTTTTTGATAAACATCAAACAATCAAATGGAAAAAAGGATGGCAGTAGTGGAGGCCACAAATTCACATAGTAATGTTGACATCTACTTACTCGTATGGTTGACATTTTGAGGTTACCCCAGCCGTCAAAAATGACAATTACAAACCAATGACGTAACGCGCTGTGATCGGTGTTTCGTTCATGGTGGCGAACAGATTAAAAATATTGCAATTAACGCATTTTATTTTATGATTTAAAAATATAAATCATTATTATTTCACAAAAATACTCATTGAATGGTCAGTTTATTTAATTAACATATTTTCTAATTACAATAAAGATTTTTTGGTAAGACCTGTCCGATCCCCTATTGTTATCGGGATCTCCTCCAACCTGTGTTAGGAGATGCCGTTCTCTAATAAAATATTAATAAATATATTTTTTATTGTAAACAATTATTATTGTGGATCAATAAAGTTTTAATAAATAAATTTTTCTATTCTTTACTAAGTAACTTAACTGTTTTGTATGACACTCATACACACCCATGTGTAGATGGGAGAGTGCGTGTTTGTATATTTGTGTGCATAACGTCTACCTGTTCTTTAAAACTGCATCCAGGTCCTTTGGTGACAGCATGAGAAAAATGCTTAAGGCCGATCAAGGGAGAAGAGCTTGTGGCTGCCTCGTGGTCTATTGGCCGAAACCCCCTCCGGCCGTTCCGTTCGCTGGGCACGCGGAACTTGTGTGAATTGGTCACTATCTCGTCCATCTGAAATGGATATGAGCAAGCTGATACGCTATCTCTTTATCCCTAACGGGGTAGACAGCACCTAGGGCCTTATAAGACCCATAGGCTATGTTTGGTCGGTGAACTAGTTTCACGAGGAAATATGATATGCATGTTTGGTCACCCATGGATGCTGAAGTCCATAAAAAAAATTTGGCTGAAGACCGTGTGAAGTAGACATTACGACTCTGGGTAAATAGCAAAGCGCTTGTTGTGCTTGTACCAAAGAACAATATGTCCTTTAACGCAAAGACACACACACCGTTTTTCGGCCGTTGATAGGGACGTATCAGACGTATGGTATGGTATCCGTGCCACTAACATCATATCCAAACACTTTAAAATGTGTGTTCATTCTATAAAGATGCAAAAGTAGAAATAAAATAAATTATTTTTATATCTTTGAGTTTTCCATGCGAGTTCTTTTAGATCCGCAAGCAAGTGGTGTTAACCACTATGTATCGCTCGCTCTGCGTCAACGTCAGTCAATGTGACATTTCGTTCCGTTTTCAACGGTGTGTGTGTGTGTGTCACCACTACGCTAGTAATATAAGTCAATGGTCACCATGCTTTTAATTAATACCTCCCAAAAAAAAACCTCTATGGGTTAGTGGTTACTGGGAAGCGAAGTGGGAAGGATCATCATCATCAGGTCTTTTTTAGTCTCCACTGCGGAGCACCTCTGTACTACCAGAGCAATATATTAGCCAGATCAGTTAGAGGATATGGCCTACACTCTCCACGCTGGCAGACGGGTTGGAGAGGTCTCATTGTTGTTTATCAGCTGTTTAGCATTTGTTTAGCTTGTGTTTCCTAAGTCGCCTTCTACGACATCCACAGGAAGACTTGGAGTGGTCCTATTCTACTCTGCCGGGAACCACACGGCTATCTGCCGCCCGGGAAGTGGTGTTAACCACTCCGTATTGCTTGCTCTGCGTCAACGTCAGTCAATGTGACATTCCGTTCCGTTTTCACCACGCTTAGATACCTATCCAAACAAAGAGTACTATTTATATATTCCAAAAAAATCTGTGGCTTTCTGAGAAGCGATGAAGTGAACCTATTAGATCGGAATTCACATACTTAGCCGATAAATTGTAAAGTACCTTCTTGCCATTTATAAACCATGTAACATGAGGGGCGGGCAGGGCCGGAGCGGTAGTGCAGTTAGCGCGGAGCGTGTCTCCAAAACTCAAGTACCGCGTCGGGAAGTCGATGCGTGGGTGGTGCTTCTGGGGGTCTGGGAACAAAACAGTGTGATAGGTATATTACCCATATTCTTAAAAAACCTCCTAGTCAGTCATATAGTAAGTCTGCTATTAATTTTTAGAGTGCAGACTTTTTTATGCAATTGATAGGAAAACATGGAATTATATTACTGATACTCTTACTAATTACTGATTTAATAACTTTGCTGTCCGTAAATAAAGAACAATAGTAAATCAATTGATTTCAGTCATATATGACTTATGGGAACATGTGTTGTAACGTTCATGTAAAGTTGATTTTTTTTATGAATACGGCGACAAATTTTACTGAAATCATTTAAAAGGAACTAAAGTAAATGGTTACGAAATTATGTAAGTACTTATGTATCTTCTATGCTGGTCTGGGAAAATAGAAAAAAAACTTAGAATGCTGCTTTTTTCCCCGCGCAGATCGTAAAAGCCGATCCAGGTACCTAATGGGTAAAATTTCGGAGATCCGGCTGGCAGCCTCTCATTTTTTTACTACCTTTTTTTTCTCGCTTAGGGTTTGTCTACCTCTTTAGGGATAAAATCGTAATAAGTAGAGTATCTTTATTCTGTAAGATTGTTATCACCTCAAATGATCTTTGGTTTATTTTTCGCTTTTCAGGGTGAAGCCGATAGGCCCCCATTCGAGGACGGCCTCGGCTGGTGCGCTTCCAATGTTTAAAATTTATTTTTTCGGCACGCCCTTGTCCAAACTGCCCGAGATATTTTTTTTGGACAAGTTGTTAAGGCCTCGTCTGTTCAGAGCCAAGAATACTGTGAGTGTTTTTGAAAAATCACTGTAAATAAACTACTTACTACAGTTTATTTCTCAAAATAATTACGTAGGAATCTTAAGGTTTTTCTACAGACACCGACAATATCCAAAACACATTTTCTCTCTCTCTCTCTCATCTTAGCGTATTCCCAGTTCCTTTCTTAGCTGTAATGCTGTGAAGCCCGGGGTCCGCTTTCCGGCTTTTCCTTCTCAACTTCGCACGATCTTGAGCATCCTTGGTTGTAAGACGATTGGCACGCATATCATCCTTGACGACGTTAAGCCAGCATTTCTTGGGTCTACCACTATTGCCGGGCCCCGGCGGAGGCAGCATGGCTATACAGCCATGCTGCTGGGGAACAAATGTATATTTGTTTCCCACGGAGCTTGCCGGTTTCCGCAAGACATGACCGTACCAGCGTAGGCGACTTTCTTGCAGTTTGTCTGCTATGTCACGGACATGAAGGCTGCCGCGGATGCGGGTGTTTCTCACGCGATCTCTCCGTGACACTCCGCATATCCAGCGCAACATTTGCATCTCCGTGACACGCAGTTCCTGCTTGTGTCGCTCAAGCAATGGCCACGCTTCACTGCCATATAAAAGGACAGGTCTAATAATGGATTTGTAGACCTGTCTCTTTAACCTAACCGGCATTTTGGGGTCACAAATGACAATATCCAAATCACGATTATACATTTTTGGCTCGAAATAAAAAAATCGCAAACATACTTCTAAATTTGGCAAAATTTACCTTTAAAAAAGGTAGGTATTACTTAATTTATACAATCACTTCTTTATATGAAAATCATACAAAAAAGTTTATAATCTAAATTACTAGCTCATGTCGCAACACAATTTTTTAAAAATATTATACAAAAAAAAAATCGTTAAATATCGTCGAGCTCGGGACCGGTCCTTTGTTCGCTCTCGATGAATATTTCACTGTTTTTTTTCCTTAAGATTCCTATGTAATTTTTTTGAGAAATAAACTGTAGTAGTTTATTTACAGTGATTTTTCAAATACACTCACAGTATTGCGGGTTGTGACCCAACTTTAGGATCCTTTAGGATCTGTAGTTAATACCGTATTTTCAGTTGATTTTCCGTAATAAACATATATTTACTATTATAATCCATTTTCCTACATTCTCCTACGCGGTTAACTTGTTAACTTATTTAGTGAGGATCGGCGAAGTTATGTCATACGACTAGGTAGGTATAGGTATGGAGCTTCAATTTACTAATATTGGTTAATTGAGTCTTAGGAAATTCGGAACGTGCTTCGTAGCGTTCGTTGTTTATTCAATCATTAGGGGAAGTAATTGATATCTGGGGGCACGGTAGTGCCCCCTCCAAGTCGAACAAAAAATCTGCAAAATGCGATGATATATTCTTATCGATGTAGCCGTGCTAAGGGTGCGTACTTCGACGTTCGCCTACTAACGAATCCGTTTGGAGCAATTTAGGTATTCGATTACTGTATTGGTGTGTCCATTTGGTTAAGTGTCTAAACTCACCATAGACGCAAAATATCCAACGCGCAGAAAGTCCATTACTCAAAATTTTATGTGTCTGAAAAAACATTTTTAATTATTTATATGAGTAAATTGCCTTTGCTCCGCAGGGAGACCAAATAATGAAGAATACAATTTATTAAGAAATTAGGATTTCAGTTAGTTATATTACGTAATGTGCATCTACCTTCATGTGTATTTAAATTATTAATCGAACGAGCGAGTGAAGTTCTCAGTCTTCTTGAACACACCGGAGTTTGTATATATATGTATGTATCTATGTTTGTTCGACGGTAACTCGAGAAGTCTTGAAGAGTAGGTTCGAACCAATTACTTAGTAAACATTTAGTACGTGTTTAGTTTTTCTGCCTAATAACCGCTTTAAAGGTTTAAAAAAACTAGCTATCGTTGTGGACCTCATATTGGGGAAAAATTCTGAAACTAAATGTATTATCTATATTATCTTTGCTATGCATGGCACCCCACATAACACATGTCATATTAAAAGCATTAGTTGGAGCCATCATTTTAGGCCCGCTAACTTAGTTGTTGAACTTTAAATTAGATAGTATATAATCATATGACGTCCTATAGGCAAGTAAAATAAATTGTCCACCTTTCAATACCCACATTAGGCTGGTTCTACATTGCACTTTGCACCTAGAAGGCAGTTAGCTATAACATACATACATTCTACGAAACTGTCCTTATGCGCCTAGCCTGCATTGAATCCCAACGCTATAAATTATTTAAGAGTTCTTTGTCATCCATTAGGCAATTTCCTAAAACGATCTCCGACCGTTTACATTCCATCGACTTCCTGTTTCCGATTGAAATTACGGGGAGTTGCTTTCCGCTGTGTTTTGACATATTTCTTAATTTGGAAAAATGAATTTGGCATCTGCCATAAAAATTAACAGGTAAATTAGTAGGTACAGAGGTACACAGCGAAAAAAAAAACAGTAGCACTCCGGGAGTGCCGACAGAAGTAAAACTTGAACAAGGTGGTGTCGGTTATACACGGTTTTTTCCCATCTCAAAAAATGGCCAACGCGCCTAAAGAAGTTTTCACTTTAAAAATTGCTTACTTTTATTGATGTAGCGTGGGCTAATATGGTGTGGGCGATTTACGCGCGAGGCCCTATAGACCGCGAGGTCATAGGCGGAGGCCCACGAACGCCCACGCTACGCCTCTGCTTATTGACCGAGCGAACGCGAAGCGTCTCCGATTCAGCTTGGGAAAAAATACGTTCGTACCCATGTTCGGATGTCCTACTGTGAGGATATACCCTACAGCTTGCATTTCTCAGTCGATTTTCATAAAATTTTGTTAGTAGGTTCGATAATTATAATATTGTAGATATTTTTTGTCGATTCAGTTTTTAGACGTTTCCAAGACGCCCCGACATGGATCTGTCGTAAAGGTCCTTAATAAAGAAAGCGAAAACAAAATCAGCGACAACCCAAACGAGATCTCTTTGAAGAAGAATGATTAGGAGAGCCGACCCCAAGTAGACCCGGAGAAAGAGAAGAATTCAGTCTCTAAAATGGCGTTACCAACTGTATTGCAAGGGTAATAAAAAAAATAGAGTCGCGAGATCTACAGCTCACGGAGCATCTTGTATCTGATACATTACACTTGTTTAATAAGATATCTGTGACAGTGACTAAATACTTGTCTTGCTGCAAGTTGAATACACCGAAGATTCTGTGCAGTTTTAACAATTACATTATGCGAGAAAAATTGCGAATGTTTAGTGAGAAACTTATGGTGCCGTTGTATAGCCGAGTAATATCTTTATTCTAGTATAGAAATGCTTGATCGTATTTGGTATCAATATAATGTGATCTCACAACTTTGGAAGGTGGAAGACACTGCAAGGCGAGACTAGCTATCCCGAACAGTTATTGAACTAGTTATTGAACTTATTGTTTATAATAGGGTTCCGTCAAATATTTCGCTTTCCAGAAGAGTTCCGCTGCTGCAGTTTGAGAGTGACACACGAGTAAAGCGCTTTAAATACCGCAATTTTCGCGCAATTTTCAAATTTCGCTGCAAAAACGCAGTCAGCATTGTTATATTTTTTGACGACGTCCGTGGCGTATTGGGTAACATGCTAGTCCATCCCTCGGAGGTTCTGGGTTCGATCCCCAGCCAGGGCAAGTACAAAAATGGCCTTTTTCAATATTTGTATTTATTGTAACATATAGTACCGTTGAGTTAGTATCCCATAGCATAAGTATAAATTTACTATGGCTAGATCAATCAGTGTGATTTGTCCCTATCTATTTATTTTCCGTTGTTTAATTTTCAGGAGAAAAAAATCTGTTGTTTAATTTTCAGGAGAAAAAAGTAATAAAACATGATCGTCCGCCGACAGAGTAAATACTAACAGCTGTAAAAGATTAAGCAAATCCCCGTAGCCTAGTGTCCTCAATCAGACAAATTTATTCGACGCAGCTCTGCCTGAAATTTATCTCTCTTTTAAAAAGTTTCTGGCTTCGGTTGAGGAAGGCTTTATCGTCAATATCACCAAGAATTGGCATGAATGTGGATTAACATATGTTTTTACATGTATTATACACTTTCAGAGGTAGATGGTAGTATATCATCCAGGACTTCAAGACCGAAAACAAATTAAGCTATTTCGCGAAAACAAATTTAGTTATTAAGCGTAAGAATGAGAACCATTAGATAATAATATTGTATGCATATCAAATAAACGTAAAAATTTGTAATTGCGAGCATTTCTCTGTTAGTTACGGATTAAAGCATGACATCAGTGAGGGGGGGATAACCGAGCAACAGTGCGCAACATATGATGCTGAGATGAAATGTAAAAAAATTTGTAATTGCGAGCATTTCTCTGTTAGTTACGGATTAAAGCATGACATCAGTGAGGGGGGGATAACCGAGCAACAGTGCGCAACATATGATGCTGAGATGAAATGTAATGAATGATACAATTTTTGAATGACACTTAAATGGACAACTCGAATCTCACGCTGACAATTGAATATCAAAAATATTCAATTGTCAGCGTCAGATTCGAAACAAAAATGTTTTCGTATGTCTGGCTGTTTTCCTCTACAGGTCGCATTCAGAATGTCAGACAATCAGATAGACATACGCAAGCATTTTTGCCCAAGCTGAATGCGTCTCTCAACCGATGCTCGTTGCCTGTTCGGTAATTATTTGGTTTTATTTTGTCAATTCAGTAATTGGAAATTCCCGTACTTGCCAGCTCTACAGCTCACAGTGCCACTCAAGTACATTTACAAACATTAAGAGGTATAAGGTAGTTAGAGTCGTCACGATTAAAGACTTCATACATACATACATACTATCGCGCCTGTTTCCCAAAGGTGTAGGCAGAGACTATGGACCTCCACTTGCTACGATCTTGACAGACCTCTTTCGCTTCTTCTACACTCATCATCCTCTTCATACATGTCCTTCGGTTACGTGTACTTCTTACATCTAAAGACTTCAGCACTGCTAAATAAGTAGAATTAAAGCAGGTGGACCTGAATTCTGTTATTGCAACCTAGAACTTGTAGCCAGTTTCGTAATTTTAATTTTTAAGTAGATATACTTATTTCGCTAAATGGTGAAGATCAGAGCGCAACGTGACCACCGTGTATCTATCTGAATAGTAAAATTTTTGCTTGTTCGGTTTTTGAATAGGAAAGAAAGAAAATTCATTTATTTGGTAAACCTAAAAAAATATGTTAACATTAGACAAAAATTATATGTAAGTAATTTTATCAAAATAGTTCCCGGGGCGTAACCCCCGCGATATCATTTAAAATAAAACAAAAATAAAAGTATAAATTAATATCAGTTATACCTACAAACACAAAAAGCTATTTCGATGGTGTATTTTATATTCATTGATTTTGATTGTGTAGCTTTAGGGAAGAACATGACTCCTTTAGAACCGCTTTTGCTTACAGTGTACGTAAGTACGAGTACATGCATCACACAAGAGTCTAGGACCTCTTTTGTTGAATTTTAGACTAGAAAAAATCGTTGGTAACATCTCGTCTTGCCGCTCCTCATGTTTCGTAACCGTGATTTGATTGGATTTTGATAATTACAACTACATCTCTTTCTTTTTGACTCGTAGAGAATTATAGAAAGGAGTAGATAGTATAAGAAAAAACAAAACTGGAGATTCTATTGCGTTTTATTATACGCAAAAGTAAAGACCCTATTTGGTTCAGCTATAACATTTTTTCTAAATTAGAAAACTAGATTTAGGTTTTTTTAAATGTATATTTGTGCCATTAAATTTCGTACCATTAGGATTTAAAGATGATGTCTTTTAAATGGTGACCTCCAGAGTTGATACACATTTGAGCCCTATTTATGACATTTTGCATAACTTGCCGTAACACTTCCTGCGATATGTTCGTTATTTCTTGACGAATGTTTTCTTTTAGAGCTGCGAGAGTCTGTGGCTTGTTCACATACACCCGAGATTTCAAAAAACCCCAAAGAAAGAAGTCTGGACTGGTCAGATCGGGTGATCTTGCAGGCCAAGGCAAATCGCCAAAACGAGAGATAACTCGGCCTGGAAAAGCGTCCCTCACTAAGTCCATAGTGTTTATTCCACGTTCTTGGGGAGTAAAACGGTCCATGTTTATTTTCAGTGTATTTTACATTTGTTCACTACACAATTTTCAACAACAGAATGACAGAAAATGTCATATAAAAAAAATAAAAGTATTTTCTTTAGTGCCAGTACTTTTGCGCCACCCAGTATATTTAATTAAGATTTATTTGCTCACATGTGCCTATGAATCCAATCGATGAAAGATGATACTCTCGCAAACACTGATGGGAATCCCAACTGACAGCCGTCGCGGGCCACGAACGAACTCACCCCGATCACAATGTCCTGCCCTCCGCTGATCACCGTCAAGGGTCCACCAGAATCGCCTTGACAGATCCCAACGCCTCCATACCCGTTTGTGCAAATATTGGAATCCAAAATAACATTCCCATATGTCTGCCTGCACTTGCCCAAATCCATTATTTGTATAATAACATTTCTGGCAACAGTATTTGTAGTCGGGGTTGTAATATCTGAGTATCTACCGTAGCCGGCAGCTCGCGCGAAGTAACCGGTTAAATCCATCTTCAGCAAGTTTTCAGATGGCAGATATATCGGCCTGATCGCGTGGTTGAACGAAACAGAAACAGGCAGATACAACATTGCGATATCATTAGCGAACGTTCGAGAGTCATATTGTGGATGCATGGCTATGGCTGAAATCGGTGTCCGGAGCCCGCCGTGGAAGAGGAATGCTGACCCGAGCACCACGGTGATCATTCTCGCCTGGAATCTTCCGTCGTTCCAACAGTGAGCAGCTGTCAGTACCCTCGTGGCCGACAGGAGGGATCCACCGCATGCTGAAGGATTTGGTAAGCCAATGACATCTATGAGGAGTCCGGCTAGGTAGGGGTGCGCAGAAACTGGTGCTATAGTACCTCCTACAATGCGATTGATGTAGTAGAAATATTCTTCAGTCTTCTTGATTTCGTCAGCATTTTTCATTCCCACCTTTTCGTGCCATCCTATAAAACCCTCGCTCGTTTGATGCTTGTCGGCATAATTAGCCAGGGAAGCGGATACAAAAATAAGGAACACTAGCAAGCAACGCATTTTACCCGCTATTGTGAGAAGGGTTAGGAGCATTGTCGTTTATAAAGGCTTATTGTAATTCTTATCTTTTGTGCAAATACCAGCCGCTTCGGTGTCAGCCGTTAATAACTTTTAATCCGATATAAGTTTTAAAGTAGGCATTAATTAAGCGAATAATAAGATTGTGAAAGTATAAAAGCATTGTGGGAGGAGTATCTACTTTGCGATGACTAAGCTCCTAACTACCTCTCAGCTAAGTCCGCAGCTAGGACCACGGCTGGATGTTACTGTTTCATTCCCTGGTCTCTGTTTGATCTCTTACTCATGCTCTAAAGATTCTAGTAGGGTCCTAGGCTACAAGAGCCAGTTTTGAATACGAAACCCTTTTGTGAAATAGTTTTAATATAACTCAATAGTGGAAACCCGTCCTATCCAAATTCTTACAGTGGTATACCAGTAGGTAATTAGCAGACAATTGTTTGCGTATGGGTGTATAAAGAAGTACTTATTTACATAAGCAAGGTTCGAAGATTTATCTGTGACCCGACGACGGTGCATGGTGTGTAACTAACTACTCGTTTCGCACGTTGCCACAAACACCGTTTTACGGCCGTTGAAACTAGGTTGAAAGTGTTAAAATGTGCCAGTTCCTGATTTCGGTTGCTTGTCACACCAAGCTGATAATACTGCTAAGGGCAAAAACTACTCAGAATTAACTGTTTTTTGACCCTCTAGCACCACAGTAGCGATATGACCAGTCTTACAAAAAAAACGAGACAACCATTGGAACAGACTGGAAGAGATTCCATTATGGGATAAGTCCGCCGTTGTCAATTTACTCTATATGTTGTTTTTGTCTTTAATTATGTGTTTTCTTAGTACAATAAAGTTATTACAAACAAACAAACAAACAAACCATTTGTTTCTGCGCGCACGGCGACATTTTTTTGGTGTTGATTCATCATTTTTCTCTATCATAAATCGGCACCGCTTTTTCTTCTCCAAATATAACATGCATTTCAATGGTCACCCAAGGATGCCAAAGACCTTGCCAAGTGGAGAAGAAAATGCCGGAACAGTTAAAATGATTTGGCTGTAATTTTACAACCGGCCGCCGCCGGACGTTAACCCTCCTTGGGCAGTGCCGGTCTAGTCGCCTCTTACGTCATCTACAGGAAGAGATGGAGGGAGTAGTCCTATTCTAACCCGGAACCACACGGGGTTCGCCACACACCATCTTGAACAACGCTTATGGAGAGAAAATGGTTTGTATCGCTGCTAATCAATTACCCAGTTTTCGCTTAAGACTGCGGTCTTCGACTGTGGGAATTTTTGATTGAACACCCGAATCTATATTTTCTATCTACACATACGCATTGCGCTGTATTGTACATGCACCCTGGAGACGAATTTAGACGAATTCAGAAGCGCAGCGAGCGGTCTGCCTTATCAGCGTTTTTGTTCCATAATATGTTTATTTGAGAATTTCGGAGAACTTTAAATTTTTCTATCTTTTTACAAAAGACAAATTATTTTTATTTATTTATTGTACGTGTTTAAGCATTAATCAATCTTCATATTTTCATTTATTAACAAGTCGTATGCGCAAGAAATCCGACGACGTATTCGCTTATATTTTCTTCAAAGTTTAAACCTTTTTAACTAAGTTTTTCTTTAAATAAAAAAAAATACACAGTAAGTAGTCACTTTTTAGGATTTTCCTTTGTCTTTATTTCTCTGTAATTTATACACAACTTCATGTTTTAAATTCCGTGTAAACAACAAGATATCAACGTCGCGCACCGCAAAAAATTTAAACATGTCTCAGGTTATTTGGAATTAAAATAATTATTACAATGAAAATCAATAAATTGTCTCATTCACTTTATTAATACTTAATTAAACTTCAATTTAACATATTGTTACTAAGTTAGTTTGGCTCCAATCAGCTCCAAAAGTGAAGTCAAAATCACTAAAAATAAGAACCGGGCCCTTAAGTTCTGTGAATAAATTTTTCAATTGCTTGAACATTACGTCGAGCGACTGCCGGTTGGAGGCCGCCCTGTCCTCTCTTTATCTTCAAAGCTTTTCCGTCCTCTTTTAAATTCAGCAAACCTGTTAAAAACTGTTGCTCGTGAACAAGCAGTCTCACCAAAAGTAGAAACTAAGTAAAAGTTCAAAGCATTATTGGGGTTTTAAACCTTTTTTGTAATCATATAAATCATCATAGCACGAAAATCACAGCGACTGAGTTCCATCGGTACAAGCAAGTTCCCCGCCAGATTCTCACATAAATAAACATTTACCTAAAAGAAAAAATATTTGAATTTAAATATGTTCCATTTTTAAATTTAATTATTACTAAATACCTACCTGAGATGTGAGAAAGGCTAATATGAGTATTGTTCTTTGCTAATTATACGAGTGTTTACGAAGTTGTAAAACTTACCAGTATCAAATTATTGAGTTAAGAATATCTAATTACTTTTGGTATGCCTCTCGTATATCAAAAGTGACGTTATCATAATAAAAAAAAATTGTTTAAGAAGTGCCTAGAACAGACGGTGTTATCAAAAATATATTAAATTTATGACCCAGATTATTACTAAAAAATAATTTTAATTACAATCTTGAAGATTAACATAATGCCCTTGGGACGGGCTAAGTCCACAGGTAATAAGTACTCGTCCTGAGTCTGTCTAGTAACAAATGGTCATAAACTGCGTCAATTTACTATGAAGACGTTTAGAAATGAGCAAAGTCGCAAGAAGGTAAAATGTAAAAGGGAAGTGTAATACTTTAATATCTTTATGTATCTACCTACATTTTATGCAAATAAAGAAATTGATTGATTGTTTTTTTTTTTTTTAATATTAATACAGTCTCAATCGACTGCTGTACTAAATGCCTCTCCAAGTAGATATGCCCATAATCATCACGCTGGGTAGGCAGATTGACGATCGCAGCAGATGGTATTTCTTCTTCTCCTCCTTCGTCTAAGCGCGTTCCCGGTTGCATCCTCAGCTGTGCTGCTTTGGAGCCCAGGATGCGCTTTCCCGCTTTTTCTTCTCTAAATATAAAATGTATGTCAATGGTCACTCAAAGGCGCCAAAGACCTTGAAAAATGGAGAAGAAATAGCCGGAACAGTTTAAATGATTTGGCTATAGTTTTACGACCGGCCGCCTGGCCTGAGGTTAACCCTCTTTGGGAATGTATTTGTGCGAAAAGTTTTACAACCGGCCACCATCCGACGTTAACCCTCCTTGGTATCTGCCCGTTCTCTGTTATTTACTTACTGCCTCCCTTAGTCGCTTCTTACGACGCCCTTGGGAGAAAAAATCGTATTCTATTCTGCCGTCACCATACGACTGAATACAAAATATACAAACGTGTGAAAATCATGAATGTTATCGAACGAAGCGAGCGAAGTTCTCAGAGTCTACCTGGCCAATCCGGCGTTTGTATGTATGTATGAAAATCACAGGAAATAAACGTCTGAGTAGTAGCTTCACCACTTCTATGCTTCTTTCGTTGTTTGTTTGTTTGTTTGTAATAACTTTATTGTACCAAAAAAAGTATAAAAGACAACATAGGAAAATACGAAAGAGCAAATATACAAAGGCGGACTAATCCCATGTAGGGATCTCTTCCAGGCAACTTGCGATAGATTGAGAGGATATTTACTCAGTTATAGGTTAAGGTAGTAGCCAGTCAGTACGTACAAAATTTAACTATAATATTATACTTACATAACTACACACATATATAACATAGTTACAAAACTTACTATGGGTCTAGCTTACGTTAGTAATTATATTATCTTTGGTCTAGCTTAATCAGTGTGATTTGTCCCTATATATTTATTTATTTATTTATATACATACTTACATAAATACTTATAACATATATATCTTACATACATAGGTATATATTAACCATATTACAGATAAGTACTTAATTATGTATGTACGAGTAGGTATTTTAAGATGAGATCGATAGAAGTTTAGAATTGTTCAAAAAAGGTTTGCCGAGATAATTCCCTCCGGGCGTCATCGCAACCAAGTTTTACAACTAGTTGCCTAGTTGCGATGGAAGAATTTATATCCTTTATACGCTACTGGTTTATGTGGTTTACGAGTTCAAATGTCGAAGCGAACTAATAGTTCATGTACCTACCTAGTTATGTTAGTTGTTAAGTCATTCGCCGTAGTTAGGTAAAAAACTTTTTTACCTTTTTAACCGACTTCAAAAAAAGGAGGATAAGCATCAATTCGTCGGAATCTTGTATGTTTTTTTATGCATGTTCCCCAAATACTTAAAGACGCCTGGACCGATTTGGAAAATTCTTTCTTTGTTCGAAAGGGAATACTTTTCAGATGGTCCCACAGAAATTTTATTAAAATCGGTTGTGTTTTGGTTTTTAAACAAAAATAACTATAAAAATATGTCGTCTATGTAAACACTTGTTTCTATACTAAGCTTCTCTGGTATTGAAGTCGGTTTTTTATTTTGAAAAAATATCAATAAATATTATTTCTCTCTTAAGTGACTAGATCCGCGGCCCATAGTTTGAGGACCCCTGTGCAACACAATGTCAACCTGGTTTAGGCATTGTATCAAATCAACTTATAGGTATCAAAACAAAAGTCATCATAATCAGGTCTTTTTTAGTCTCCACTGCAGGAGCACGACCCTCTCTGTACTACCAGGGCCATACTTAGCCAGAGTAACTAGTGAATTTGGCCTAACTTTCCACGCTGGCTAGACAGGTTGCGGAGAGGTCTCATTGATGTTTATAAGCTTTGTTTAGCTTGTGTTTCCTAAGTTGCCTTCTACGACATCCACGGGATGACTTCGAGTGGTTCTATTCTACTCTGCCGGGAACCACACGCCAAAATAAAAGTATTTTATAAAATGCTAACAATCTCTCGTTTCTTAATTTAATAAATACATAATAAATTAACTAAACTATACTTATATTAAACTTCTAAAATCAACTTACCTTGTATAAAAATCCTTTTAAAACTCTTACCACCTGACAAAGCAGACTACTGTTACCAGGTTTATACAAAAAACTCTAAGCCTGTGGTTTAAACCATTAACCAACCAACCTATATCAAGTTTATATTCGAATAATAAATAAATATATAAGGACAAATCTAATCAATAGATAAACACCCAAGACCCAGGACAATTTGAAAAAGGCCATTTTCCAACTTGCCCTAGCTGGGGATCGAACACAGAACCTCCGGATTAGCGGTCTAGCGTATTAACCATTACGCCACGGAGGTCGTCGAACTACATGTCTATTCTTATTTAGTCTGTCTATTAAATTTGGTACCTATATTTAGAGGGAATCGTTTGTTTACTAACGATTTAGTTTCTCAACAAGACAAGGGTTCTGTATAGAATAATAAACAGTCGCAGTATATCCAAATAGGCTAATTTTGCTCTGCCTTGGGACACCGAGGGGAGATAAGTATCTAGCGATAAAGTACACGTTCTTCGCGAATTATCTTATTTGCATTTTGGTGGGAGCCATACCACTCGTACTATGGAGATAACACATTTATTATCTTTTGGATTTTACGTGAATTATAAACTTATATTGTAAATTATTTTAGATTTACGTTATCGTACGAGACATTGTTTTGGTGCAAGCGTGATATCGTTTTTAATTATTATGACTGGGATTAAATTCAATTTTAAAATAAATCTATTTATTTGTTGTAAATGTTATGGTCAGGTACCTATTAGTTATTTCGTTAATGGATTCAGATGTTACTTTTCGGAAGTCAATGATGAAGACATATTATGCTCTTTGAACAAAATTACTTTGTGTGTACCGAACTAGTTAGGTATTTAGTTAATTTATTTATTGATTTACCAATTTATGTACACGTAAAATATATACAGAGAATAAATAAAATAAAAGTTTTACAAAGGCACTACTTATCTCAAAAGAGATCTCTCGTGTATGCCTGTGAGACGAAATGTTTATACATGAAAGGCATACAGGCGTGTTCAAAGAATAAAAAAGAAAAAGATATACTATTGCCGACTTTCAATCTAATAGTGGGAAGAGTTTAATTCAGCTTGCAAGATTTGATTACGGACATACAGACAACGGGACAGGTGAAACTAAACAAAAGCTTGTAAAAAATAGAAAAATGGCTCTTTTTAACCTACAGAAGACAGGGACGTGAGGTACGTTTAAAGAAACTGGACAAGCTACGGTAAACAATCTCAGGTCGCTTGAATAAAAAGCCTATTCAAGTGGTAAGACGTTGAAGATAAAGAAATGTGTTTTCCAAAGCTGAAAATTCTTACAATTTTCGCAGGAATTTGGGAGCCGCAATACGCCCGCAACTCGTCTACCATTAATCATTTTATTTGCTCCGCTTACAAAAGGAAATAATCACAGGCATAATAATTTAATAGCTGGTATGCGTCAGGCAAATTATGTTCGGGATCGGTAACAATCATTTCATAGGCACCTATTCAAGTTTTCAGTGTTGAAAAATGAAATGTGTGATATTACCGAGAATTAAATTCAAATTAGCAATGTGATATAAATTTTTATTTAGAATAAATATATGACAAAACGCATGATGACTAAAAAAATATCGGTTAGATTATTAAAAATTTTGTACACGTATTTTTTATTTTCTCTAAAAAACAATAAATAACGAAGATACAGCGCATTTCAATTTCGCATGACGTCACGCTTTCGTACGATTTTTACACATCGGTGACGTCACAAGCCCCCACTTTCGAAGTTTAATACTCTGTATCTTTGTGAATTTTTACTTTTTTGATAAACTGAAAAATATGGGTACATTGTTTTTGGATAATCTAACTAACGGACAAATTAGAATAATACTTTTCTGACCCAGTCATCATCCCTATTTTACTAATTTTAACGTATAATAATTTAATGTAAAATAGATTTTGATGTAGTTTTTCTTCACTGTAATTGGACGAAGCAAGCGAAGTTCTCTACATCTCCTACATAGTCCACTTAAGGTACAAGTTCGGAGCAGCAGCAGACGACGTGTCGCAGCGACACTCTGGTTTCTATATGTATTTCTATGAAATAGCTTACGCAACTAGCGACACTTCGCATGTACTACGTGTCGTCCGGCCGCAGATAGTCGTACCACCGACTGCAGACAGCAGCAGAAGACGACGCGTCGCGGCGACACTACTGGTTACTATGTATTTCTATGAAAAACCTTCGCAGCTTAAGACACGTCGCACGAACAATGGTTGTTCCCATACCAGAAAACTGACCATGCTGGTAGAGAGGCGTACAAGTTTGCCTTGTCTTTGAACCTTTCCCAGCTGGTCGACCAGGCGACTAGGATACCCGACGTTGAGAATCACATAGCTAATTGCTTGGACCTTCTGCTGACGACTGAACCAGACCGATATCACGTGTCTGTTTCAGCCCCTCTTGGGAGTTCTGACCACTGTCTGGTAAAGTCCGTCCTCATATGTCCTCCACCTGACTTCAGCCCTAGAGGCAATAGACGGGTTTGGCGGTACAAGTCAGCAGATTGGGATGAGATGCGACATTTCCTTGCTTCTTACCCTTGGCTGCAAGCCTGCTTTTCTTCTGGCGATCCGTCGAGCTGTGCAAGTGCCGTTGCTGAGGTTCTCGGTCAGGCGATGGAGTATTATATTCCATTTTCTGATCGACCCTCTGGCATCAAAGCTGAACCCTGGTTCAATGCTGACTGTTTAAAAGCTGAGGCTATTAAACAGTCAGCATACCAGGCTTGGGCTGACGCTCGTAAGCGCAGAGCTCCGGATACGCGTAAAAAGAAGAAAGCCTTTAACTTTGCGGCCAAGTCCTGCAAAAAAACGCTTAAAAAGGCTCGCTTCGACCACATAGGCAGAGTTGGTGCCAAACTTGCTTCGTACCCATCCGGTAGTAAAGCATTTTGGTCTCTGGCTAAGTGCGTTGAAGCTAACTTTTTCCGCTCCTCACTTCCTCCTTTGCAGAAACCTGACGGTACACTGGCACACACGGCTTTAGAAAAAGCTAATTTACTAGCTTCACTGTTTGCCGAAAACTCACGTCTAGATGCTAGCAATCAAACACCGCCCCAGTTACCTCCTTGTGGATGTAAAATGCCTGAAGTCCGCATTCATCAAAAGGAGGTTCTCAAGACTCTACGCAACTTAGATGTGAATAAGGCCAGTGGTCCCGACGGTATTCCTGCTATTGTCTTAAGGAATTGCGCACCCGAGTTGTCTCCTGTTCTGACGCGCCTGTTTCGTCTATCTCTTCGGTCCGGAATCGTCCCAAAAATGTGGAAGCTCGCCAATGTTCAACCCATACCTAAGAAGGGTAGACGTGCCGACCCTTCAAACTATCGCCCAATTGCAATCACCTCCATTCTGTGTAAGGTAATGGAGCGTGTTATTAACAAGCGCTTACTTGCGTACCTTGAGGACAATGATCTCCTCAGTGACCGGCAATACGGATTTCGCCAGAACCGATCTACTGGGGATCTTCTTGTGTACGCTACACATCTTTGGGGTGAAGCCCTTGAAAAATACGGTGAGGCACTTGCTGTCTCACTTGACATTTCAAAGGCATTTGACAGGGTATGGCATGACGCTCTTATAGCGAAGCTTTCCGCTTACGGTATCCCTCCCACCCTTTGTGCTTGGATTTCCGATTTCCTGAGGGAACGGTTTATTCGAGTAACTCTTGACGGCTGCTCGTCTGACCTATTGGCAATTAATGCTGGAGTACCTCAGGGATCTGTTCTTTCCGCAACGCTATTTCTGCTTCACATTAACGATCTGCTAAAGCCCGGTATTTTTGGGTATGCAGACGATAGCACCGTTACGGAAAGATATTTTTCTAGTGCAAGGGCAAAGAAACCGGAAATAGACGAACTAAGAGAGGCAATGGTGCTCCATACCAATCTTACTCTGCAAGCTGTCTCCGATTGGGGTGATGCCAACCTTGTGAGATTCAATGCCTCTAAGACACAGGCGTGTCTCTTCTCTGCTAAAAAGAGCCCTTTCAACTTGGCTCCCACTTTCCGGGGTGTGCCTGTTCCTATCACCCGTCATCTCGAACTTCTCGGTATCGATCTCTCATCAAATCTTAACTTCGGTAGCTATATTGAGTCCAGGGCTAAGACGGCTTCTAAAAAACTGGGCATCCTCTCCAAGGTCCAACGATATTTTACCCCTGACCAACTGTTGAGCCTTTACACAGCTCAAGTCCGCTCATGTATGGAGTATTGCTCCCACCTATGGGATGGATCTGCCCGCTATCAGCTCGAAGCCCTGGAAGCTATCGACAGACGTGCCAGAAGACTCGTTGGTGATGAGTTGCTTACGGCAGGACGGCTCCACAGCCTCGAACATCGCCGACCGGTAGCAAGTCTGTGTGTCTTCTACAGGTTGCACTTCGGGGAGTGTGCGCAGGAATTACATAATTTAATTCCCCCTGCACCATTCCACCATCGGACAACACGACGTGGACAGGGATTCCACCCATTTGTGGTCGATATTCCTCCTCATCGTACCTCTCGATTCGCCTCCTCCTTCATTGTGCGAACCGCTAAGGTGTGGAATTCCCTCCCTGCGTCGATGTTTCCCCATACATATAATTTAGGGATTTTCAAGGCAAGAGTGAACAGGCATTTTTTGAGTTTGCGTGATACACCTTAGACCTCATCTTAGCTTCCCATCAGGCTAGATAGAGATCAAACGCTCTCAAATTTCTAATAAAAAAAAAATAAAAAAAAAAAACGTACGAAGTGTCGTCCGGCCGCAGATCAGTAGTACCACCGACTGCATTGCAGACAGCAGCAGCAGACGACGCGTCGCGGTGACACTACTGGTCACTATGTATTTCTATGAAATAGCTTTCGCAGCTTAAGACACGTCACACGTACGAAGTGTCGTCCGGCCGCAGATCAGTAGTACCACCGACTGTATTGCAGACAGCAGCAGTAGACGACGCGTCGCGGCGACACTACTGATTACTATGTATTTCTATGAAATAGCTTTCGCAGCTTAAGACACGTCGCACGTACGAAGTGTCGTCCGGCCGCAGATCAGTAGTACTACCGACTGCAGACAGTAGCAGTAGACAACACGTGTCGTATCGACCGTCACCAAGTTTGAATTCATGACTGCAGCCACATGTAAAAGCATCGTAAAAGTACCTGTGACTCTACCATGAGTTGCTGTAGTAAATCACTTAACGTAACTACAATAGTAACAGTAAAAACGTGCGTTTTCACGGAACTTTAACTGACAGTCTCGATATTACCTACCTTCGTACCTAACTTACTCTAGTGAGTAAAGTATACCTGCTATTAACCTGTGTTATTTTTCGGTGTACCCACCCCATTATACAGCTAAAACCTACTTAGCTCTTACTGGCGTGTATCCCTCGAGAACATAATATGTAAATACTTATACAGCAGTGTGAGCGTAAGTTCGTAATAACGAGTACAGTCAGGTACACCACGCTGTCTATCTACAGTTATCTTTACGAGTATATTCCTCTTAAAGTCAAAATTATATTAGTTAACATAGCGCGACGAAGCGACAACCTTTTGGGTCCAAAGGAGGGAAAGGATTTTTGACTGCAGGGGAGAAAAAACTCGAGGTGGACAGACAAGAACACAGCTCGTCTGTCCACTTCACGTGAAAGGAATGACGGACAAAGTTGGAGCAGCATTAATACGTAACTACTCCATTCTCTTTATACACACTCCGTACTCCAAAGATACGGGGCATTTGGGTTCACCAACGGATGTCATTACTTACTAGTTGTCTATAAAACAGCCCGCAGTTACGGGAGCTCATATTTATTTAAAAAAAACTAAACGCACAATAGCGGAAAGAGACAAGAATAATATAATTATCGAACCTGCTTACAAAATTTCACGAAAATCGATTGAGAAATGCGACCTGTGGGCGAGAACAGCCGGTCTAACGGACATAAGGAAGGGGAATTCGGAAAAGCGACCCGACATAATTCATAACAACGTCAATTGAAATCCGATGTGGATGGTTCTCGCGTGACCGCGGTTCTTCCTGCCGGGCCGTGATTCAGATTGATTTATACGGAACCCTAGCTGAGCAGTAATTCATAGCTTAGCTGTGAGAGACCGCAACGAAATTAACTAAGTATACTTAATACTACAGATTGTCTAACGGCAAGTTGTACATTTACGAATTTCTTAATAAAGTAAAGAAGAAAGTAATATTAAATAATTTTATATTTTTGAAATATATTATACATTAAGTTTTTGTTTCTTTTTAAAAACATTTCAAGGACCCTTCCCATATTTTACGCATATTTTGAAAAAAAACTCAAACATTTTTTAAAAAAAATATTTTGATTTAATTACAGTATAAATATATATCATTTTATTCGATGTCTTTTTGGCATTTTCTTGGTAATGACATGATCCCGCTGTTGTAGAAATTTTGGGATATCTGATCAAAAAAAGGCGACAAGTAGTTTTAGCAGTCCTCTCTTGATGCCTAAAGAATTCTGAAGAGACTGAAACAGATAAAAATCTGAAGGTTAGGGCTATATGGCGAATGCATTAATACCTCCCAGCCAACCTCTCTTAATTTTTGCTGAGTGGCTAAAATGTGTGTGGTCTAGCGTAATCGTGATGAAAGAGCAAACCCTTTCTATTGATAATTCCAGCCGCTTTCTCTCAACTTTTTGCTTTAATCTCATTAGTTGTTGGCAGAAGAGATCCGAATCGATGGTTCTGCCTGGCGGTAAAACCTAATAAAGAACAATGCCCTTCTAATCCCACCATACACACAGCATTACCTTATTGTAACTTACCCTAGGTTTTGCCACAGTCTGTGAAGCCTGACCGATCTTTGACCACGACCTTTATTTGGACGTTCTTGTCGTACGTGGTCCACTTTTCATTATCAATTATCAATCTCTTCAAAAACTGTTCGGTTTCATTACGTAAATGAGTAAAGAATCGCAAGTGAGTACACGGTTTATTAGGTTTCCTTCAGTGAGCTCGTGTGGCACCCACATTGCTTTTTTGTATATCCAGCTTTTTTAAATGGGTCAAAACTGTTTTGTGGTTTTATTTTATTTTATTTATTCATGGCAACAAACAGTCATGTACAGATATATAACATTATGTATAAGAAAAGTTTATATTATAGACCTACACAGTGCCAGTAAAGTAAATATTTTAACAATAACATATTTTAAAAAGAATCTACTGTAACAGACGCGAATAAACAGATGCGATTTACTCATAAAATAGAAAACATAACGAAAAAAACAATTATTGAGCTAATAATTATTTGGATAAGTACAGTTTGTAACAATAATAAACTCTGGTACAATTTGTAGGTAAGTTACTCAGGAGAGAGGAGAAAAAAATATGTTCAAATATGTTCTCTTCCATAAAAGAGAGGAAAAAAGAAGAAAGCAGGTGAATTAGTAAATATACAAACAAAACTTATTCAATTATTTCTACAAAGACTATAAGTACCTACTTAATTTTACCCTAAGGGCCAAGTTTTAGTTTTAATTTTTTTTCTTTCTGTTAAAAGTTCTGAAGCGCATGGGCAGAAACGTAGAGCTCGTTCAAACCATTAAATTTAAAAAAATCACGCACGTGTTGAGATACCCTCAATATCATCTACTTTAGTAATAATGATAGGTAAAATTTCCGGAAAGCGCAATGTGGAGGGCGCAAAATGTCTTGGCTGAAGAACATTCTACAATTGTATCAAAACAGTAGAACTGTTCCAGACATTTTTTTTCGCGGTATGTAAATAAAGTTTTAAAATCTATCGAATTTCTTCATTATAGGTATTCACTCATTTTGACAGAAAGAAAAACAAATTAAAAATTGCTGGAAACAATATTTTATTAATTTGTTTCTTTTTTTTAAATGTACCTAATTATTTCTAATATCATTAAAAACAGCCAGATACAAATAGTACAGCTAAATAAATTTTATTACAAGTTTATTCACATACCATATGCGAAAATACTTTTTTCCCGACCTAATATAACAAACAGTAACTTTCAGCAACAAGCAACTTCACGGTATAAGTTAATTTAGGCGGTCATAGGTACCTTCCCGCTTTAACACATGTTATTTTATGTTTCCGAGCTGAGGTAACATTATCTAACAATGTTATCGATTGTTAGAGAATGTTGACTGTATTCAAAAGTTAGGCAACATTACTTAAAATATTATACGGCAAGGAAACATATATTAGCAATTAATAACTTTGCCATCGGATATTGCTCAAAATGAAACAATTTGTTGTTGAAATGGCATTTTTATATGGTGATTTAAAAGAAGATATTTATATGGAGATTCCTTTAGGGTATAATATTGATAAAAATAAAGTTTCAATCAATCAATCAATCAATACGTTTATTTGCATAAAATGTAGGTACATAAAGATCTTAAAATTACCACTCCCTTTTACATTTTACCTTCTTGCGTAGGTATGCAAATTTTAAATGTTTTTAAATTATTAATTACAATTAATTACAGTATAATTATTATTACAATTTAAATAATATTAGTAACAATTAATTAATTAAATACAAGCAGTTATATTTTATCATTTAAAAATTCATTAACATTATAATAGCATTTTTTTATTAATAATTCCATTAGTTGTTTCTTAAATAGATTAAAACTAGAATTTCTTATTTTTTTTGGGACCTTATTATAAATTATTGACGCCATTCCAAACACACTTTCACTGAACATAGCTGTCTTGTGTGACATCTGCCTAATTCTGTCATTAATGCGATTCGATCCAAGGCATTGAAAACGGTGTATGTTTAATTTTACAAAAAGAGCTATTTCATATATATACATTCCAGGCAATGTTAATATTTTTAGTTTTTTAAAATGTGGTACACATGAATTCCCTTCGGGTATTCCACACAATGAACGAATGCACTTCTTTTGTGCTTTAAATGCCTCTTCTTTTCCTGTTGCATTACCCCAGAAAATCAGACCATATCTTATTGTCGATGCAACATAGCTATGGTAAGCAGTTAAAAGAGCATCTTAATTAACCACTCTTCTCAACATATACAAAGCATATGAATAGGAATTAAGTCTTTTGCAAATATGTTTAATTTGGGATTCCCACGTCATATTTTTCTCTATATATAATCCAAGAAACTTAGTCACCTCCGATTCTTTAATATCAATCCCTGAATAAGCAATGTCAAGTTTAATATGTGTTTTATTTGGTCTTTGACTAAATGCCATACATTTAGTTTTTTTAAGATTTATTATTAGATTATTGTTTTTTAACCATTCAATTACTTTATTCAATGTCGTATTTATTTCATTTGTATATGTCACGGGATTATTACATTCAAATATTATAGTACTGTCATCAGCAAAGAGAACCATAGGGTGCTCAATAGCTTTTGGCAAATCATTTATATAGATCAGAAATAGAAGTGGTCCTAGAACACTTCCTTGAGGAACCCCGTATTTTATTTCTTTTTCTTCTGATGTATATGTTATCTCACACTTAGTCTTGTGACATAACCTTTTTATTTGCGTTATTTGAATTCTGTTGCTTAGATAAGATTTTACTAAGTTAAGAATATTACCTCTTATACCACATTTATTTAATTTGTCCGTTAAGATAATGTGGTCAACAAAGTCATATGCTCTAGTCATATCCATATATAATGCTGATACCTGTCTTCGACCGTCAACATTTTTCACTATTCTAGATAAAAACTCGTATATAGCCATATTTATAGTCCTATTCTTTCTGAAACCATTTTGTTCCTCACAGAATATTTTATGTTTTTCAAAGAATGAATAAAGTGCGTCATGTATAACTTTTTCAAATATTTTAGAAAAAATTGGCATTAAAGCCAGTTGTCTATAATTGCACATATTTTCTTTACTATCCTTTTTATATAACGGCCTAACAACGGTTAATTTCAGACGATCTGGAAAAATACCTTTGTCAATACTTAAATTAATAATATGAGCTAATACAGGTGCTATAATTTCAGTAGCTCTTTTCAGTATTTTTGTGCTTATATCATCATAGCCCGTGCTGTTCGTATTTTTGAGTGACTTTATTATTAATAAAATGTCATATGGGGCCACTGGTCTCATAAAAATAGAATTACAATTAGAATCATTCAATGTCATTATTTTTTTATCATTATTTCTAGAAGCGACGTCAACAAAATATTTATTAAATGCATTCGCTATTTCTTGAGGGCATTTAATTGTTTTTTTATCAACTTTTAATTGTTTTATTTCTTCCTTAAGTACATTATTTTTTGCTTCATTTATAATTTTCCAAGTCGCCTTTGATTTATTTTTGGAATTCTTGATATAGTATGTATTTTGCGCTTTTTTAGTTAACTGAACAATTTTTTTAAAACGTTTAGCATATTGTTTAAATTTATTTTTGTTTTGGGTATTTGGATTCAATCTATATTCCCAGAGTAATTGTCTTTTTCGTTTACTACATGTTCTTATTCCCCTTGATATCCATTTCGTCTTTTTTTGAAAGTAAACTTTTCTTTTTTCAGTTGGGAAACAAAGTTCATACATTAATTTAAAAATATCATAAAAGTTATTAAATGCCTCATTTGGGTCACTACTATCATATACGTCAGCAAAATGAAGACTGGCGGTACATTTTATAAACTTTTGTATATTATCTTCGTCATAATTTCGCTTGCTAGTATATATAAATGGATATTTGTATGTACTTTGAATTTGACATTTTATTGCTACTCCTGAATGATCTGAAAGTACCAGTTCAATTACTTTGGTTTTGTTCCCTTTAAAATTATGTAAAATATTGTCAAGGCACGTTCCACTTGCTAGACGTGTCGGCTCCTTAATACCTATTTTTAAATTATGTTCCTGTACCATATCTATGAAATTATTAGATTCTATAGTGTCCTCTAAAATATCTATATTAAAGTCTCCACACACAATTACTCTATGTTTGGATTTATGACAGTATTTATGTAAAAGTTGTTTGAATATTTTGAAAAAAACATTAAATTCCTCTTTTTTTGTTCTTGGTGGTCTGTATATACATAAAACGTAAACATTGTGATTTATCAACTCAATTCCACAGCATTCAACAACCTTAGGGATACTAAGTTTTGCAACGTCACACAGTATTCTATATTCATACATGTTTTTTAAGAGAATACATGCACCTCCGTATCTATTATTCCGGCAGTAATATGCAGTCATTTTATAACCTGGTAAAGCTAATTGTGGGATGTCACACTCTAACATATTATGTTCTGTTATGCATATAATGTCAATTGGTGTTTCCTCCTCATATTTGTAAACTGAAGAAGAGTTTGTACGAGTAACACTTGGAAACGTTGTTCTACAAAATATAGTAACTGCGGTGTAGATGCACCATTAGGTATTTACAAGATAACATTAATTCAATAATGGTTGGAATTATACATTTCCAAATTTTTGGAATAACATATGATAAGTAGGTGTAATTAAAACATTCCTATGTCACTTTACATGTACCAATTCATTTATGATATTTGTTCGTGTTCAGTTTAATTATCTCGACGGATATAAGTGTGATGAAAAACATTGTCTGTTCATGAGCGGTACAGAACTAACAAACTTCTGCCGTTAAATAAACACTCGTACATCCATCCATTATTATAATAAATTGTAGTACCGATGTTCTTATGTCTGTTTGTCTGTCTGTATATACTTGTAGGTGATGTTTTGACGCACAACCTCTGTGTTGTGGAATTTAAAAAAAAAACACAACTTTTTCGTTTGAATAAAAAGAAAATATAGTTTGATAATCTTCCTAATATTTGAATGCTTTCCTTCTTACTCCTTTTGACTTTTTCTATTTCTATTTCGGAACTCTATATACTTACTTAATAAACTCTGAAACTATCTTATTGGCCGCTTTTTATGCGGTTTTCATCATACATTACTAATTTGGTATAAGTATTGTACTTACATTATTATTCTATTTCTTAACGTAAGTATGTCCCTAATGCGGGTGAAGTCACGACAAAAGCTAGTTTTTAGAATGCAATATGTATTGTATACTTATTCCAATCTATTAGCCTAGATATAGGTACTTGTCAGAACAAAGCACAGCAATTTTTATTACTTTTTCACTGCCAGAATTTAGATATCAAATAATACAGGGGTACGCCAAGTCGAGCAAACAAAGGCACAGCCGTGTCAATTCTTCAAATTCAAAAATATCTTTATTATCATAGGATATTTATAATATCTCTTAATAATAGTCACTTTGTTTTGTTTTGCACAAATGTTGACGTCAAATCGTTACTTAAAGCTAAGTTTACGCCGCTTCCTAGGCGCAAGTGCAGAAGAAGCGGCAACAAACTGCACTGCACGTTTTCTCCAAAGACGTCAACTAACAAACTAAAATCTTAAAATTAGTTATATAGATGGACAGAGATTACATTGTTTATTATGTCATAATTAAATTGAATTATAAGAATTACGAAATTTAAAATAATGTCAATTTGTAAATTTAGTATGTACCAATGTACCTAAATTATGACATGTCTAAGTATACAAACCTTTAAGAGGGACCCGCGCCATGCTCAAGCCAGACCTTTTTGTCTTTAAGATAGTCATCGGTCCTATAATAAGCCTTCTCAAAAAGTACTTTCTTTACATAAGCTTTGAATTTTCTGTCTGGCATATCAAGGACCGATTCTGACAATTTATTACAAAAAAGTATACACTTCCCCATAAAAGACTTACTGACTGTATTCAGCCTGTAATACGGGCTAACTAAGTCATTCTTATTACGTAAATTTCTATCTGTAAAATCACTTACTTTATTGAACAAGGAAATATTTTTCCTTACATACATTATATTTTCAAATATGAATTGTGATGCAAAAGTAAGTATACCTATTTCCTTGAATAATTCCCTCAGTGAGTCTCTCGATCCTAAACCGTAAATAGCACGAATTGCTCTTTTTTGTAAAAGAAAAATAGTCTGAATGTCGGCTGCACTCCCCCATAGAAGTATCCCGTAAGACATTAGACTGTGAAAGTAACTAAAGTACACTTGTCTAGCAGTTGCTACATCTGTCAATTGTCTTATTCTCCTAACAGCGTAAGCCGCAGAGCTAAGCCTATTAGAAAGTTTAGTTATATGAGCGCCCCATTGAAGTTTCGAATCAATTGTGATTCCTAAAAAGGTAGTACTTTCAACCAGATCGAGTTTCTGACCATTAATTAGTATGTCAACGCAGGCTTGATTCACATTAGGAAGAGAGAATCGAATGCATTGGGTCTTGTTCGCATTTAACATGAGGTTATTGGCCGAAAACCAATCAGAAATTAAAGATAAGGTGCTGTTCACCGCGCTAGCATCACTGTTATGTCGATCTATTTTAAATATTAGCGAGGTGTCATCAGCAAACAGCACCATGTCAGCCTCTTTCTCAACCATGTAAGGCAAGTCATTGACATAAACTAAGAAAAGGAACGGTCCTAGAATTGAACCTTGGGGAACGCCCATTTTCACATTAGACCCGTGTGATTTTACGCCGTTTATATCAACAGTTTGAAGCCTATCTGTTAAGTAAGATTCTATTAATTTAATTGACTTATCATCAAAACCGTATTGACGAAATTTGAGCAAAAGTGTTGGATGATCAACGCAATCAAATGCTTTAGAAAGATCGCAAAATGATCCAATTGCATCATTTCTGTTTTCCCACGCGTCGTAGATATTAGTAATAAGTGCTACTCCTGCATCGGTGGTCGATTTTCCAGCAGTAAAGCCGTATTGTTGGCTATGGAAAAGATTATTGGTCTTAAAGTGAAGTAGCATTTGATTGAGCATTATCTTTTCGAACACCTTACTCAAAACTGGCAGAATAGAGATAGGTATGTAGTTGCCAGGGTCTGTTTTTTCTCCTTTTTTGAATAAGGGGATTAGTTTACTACATTTCATTAAGTTAGGAAATATGCCTTCATCAATACATTCGTTAAATATGAAAGCTAAATCGGCAGCAATTATGTGTATAATATGACTTACTACGGCTACTGACATGCCCCAGTGATCTTCTGATTTTTTTAAATTTAACTGTTTAAAAGCATCTATTATATCGCTAGGGCTAACATGCTGAAAATTAAATTTAGAATCACAAGGGCTAACATTACTCTTAAGCAAAGCCTCAGCACGCTGGGCGCTAGAACTCACATTATGTCGTACTCGTACTTATCTCGAAAATATTTGAGGTTCATTTGACATCCATGTATCTTCCTTGTGGAACTAGCTAAAATAATATATTTTAAAAACATGTGGATAGAACATAATAAATATAATTCAAATACCACTTTACACTTGCCTTTTGTGCATTTCCTAGTTTTTAAGATAATTATTACCTGTTTTTTACTTTTTTGCAATAAAGGGTATTGTATTGTATTGTATTGTATTGTACCACGTTGTTACAAGTATGAGTTTACGAACATCACCAACCTAGCTCAAATCTCAAATACTACATTTTTACACCTACTGCCATATGTATAGTTTACGAACATCACCAGCCAAAGTTTGTAAATTTTGTCACTAAGTCACTCACTCATCGACCCAAAGAAAAAAATTAAAAATCTTGTAAATTAGGGCTTTAATTTATTTTTTTCTAAGTACTTGACTACTGTAACAGTGGTCACCTGCAGAAAGAAATTAACTTCAAAAATACAACAATCGCAATAGAATTTATACATCGTAAAAAGTTTTGAGATCAATAACCAAATAAAAACAAGTTACTTAAAAAATTAAATTATCCAAAGCAAGATATTCAAATATAAGTATATGAGAAAAGTCGAGAAAGTTGAGAAACTTTTACCGAAGAAAATTACGAAGTAATCACACTGCGAGGGCATTAAGCTGTGGGCACATTATGTGTCGTGCGTGTCCGTACCAGCTGAGAAATTCGTGGAGAGAATTCTTCTCAATAAAAACGCAGGCGGGGTATTTGTTACCCGACCGCCACGTGATAAATGATCCGAGAGGAGAAATAAACCTTCCTACGTCGCCTCCTCGAACGGAACGGAACGGTGGCTGTATTTGCGAAACATTTTATTTTACTAGTATTTTTACGTTACTTGAGCAGAACATGTTGAATATATTGCATACAGTGATCGTACACACAGAATTTATACGAAAACTAGATATATCTAGTATTATCCCACACGAAACTATATATAGTTTCGTGTGGGATAATAAAATGCAGAATTATAATAGTTTGTGAAACTTGTTAAATATAAAAATGTACTGAGATACGTAGATAAATATTCTATCATCTATTTTTAACATTCTCTATTTAGATAGCATCCTTGATATTTTAAAATTATATTCAATTTAACTTGACCTAATAAAATAAAATTACGGTGAGTTAATTTTATTTATTGCATGAATCGTATTTTATAGTTTTTAAATTTAACGCATTCTATTTTTTAAAGATCTTTTTATTATGCCTTTATAATGGTGAGCCCCGTCATCAATTAGTTTTTGCTAACTTTTTATTGGTACCTGCACCTTGTTTACAATGACGGATTAAGTACATACATTTCCGAGAACAACATTAACACACATCTAATAATTAAAATATGTAAAATATACGTAGGAACTCGGATCAGTTTGTTGGTTAACTTGTATGGGAGATTTGGAGGGCTAAAATATTTTCCTTTGGAGAAAGTTGTTTAGCGTTACGGTTTGAATCTGCTTTCTAAAACTAGTTTCAGTATATTTTCTTAGACCTTAAATATAATATAGCTAGCTCTAAACTAAGTTTAAACTCGTTTTATGAAATCCTTACTCAACGATACTATATTTTATAATAAATACGCATATATATAAACACACAAAATATGACTGTAGATACTTTCTCATGTTTAAAATTGCTGTGTTCCGTTCTGCTGACCGTATCTTCCGCAATCACGGTTGGAACTATGGAAAGGCATGACGTGGCTTGAGCCCAATTTGAGTTTATTCACAGGGACATAAAGTTCAATTTGGAACTTCAAGGTACGGAAGCGCGTGTTAGCTTATTTGCGATGCTTTTCAGCGATCTCGTTTCTCGTGAATTCAAATGGATCTCTAATGACGACGGGACTTTATATTTATTTTTTTAATTAAAGATAATTGTTGGTTATATTACATCAATTTATATTTGGACGCAGGATTGAGGTGGTCATGAATTTTATTTTATCTTTTATTAACTCTTCCTTACTTTAATAAGGTTAATGAAACTAATCGTCCAATTAGTACCGAATCTAAATTCGTACTAATATTATAACTAGTGGCACAGAATAGACACTAATACTCACGTACAGAAGTCTCACTCAACAAAGAAATTCAAAGAAATATCTACTCAATGTGGTTAGCGATATGGTTTAATTTAGATCACGTCAGAACTCAGCACCTCTTCGTTTACATACCTAGACATCCATTGCAGGCCAATTTCATTCTTATTACTCTGGACATACGATTCTTATAGCTGAATTTACTACCCCGAGGGGCCGGCAGCGCGCATAGTAATAATAAATAATAATAAATGTATAGGGACAAATCACACTGATTAAGCTAGCCCCAAAGTAAGTTTTGAACTTGTGTTATGGGATACTAACTTAACGATACTATATTTTTATGATAAATACATATATAGATACCCAAGACCCAGGACAATTTGAAAAAGGCCATTTTCCAACTTGCCCTGACTGGGGATCGAACCCAGAACCTTCGGATTAGCGGTCTAGTGTGTTAACCATTACGCCAAGGAGGTCGTCATGTAGGCACATTTTCGATACCTAAACGGGGAGTGACACTGGCCTGCTAGTGGTCCTGTCTGTGAGAACAGTAGACATTGCGAGCTCTTATAAACATGCCAATACCGACACTCTCCCCTTTCTTCTGGCTTGACAAAGCCATTTCAGTGAAATCCGTCTAAATATAACGCTACACCAAACTCAAGTTTACCCCCTACAATCCTTATTTTGGATGACTCTCAAATTTGATGAAAATCCGTGAATAAATAACGCTACAGGTTTCCCCCCATAATAATCCCCCAATCAAAAATCGCGATCGACTTAAAAATTAAATAAATTAAGGAAATTGTGTGGCAATTTTCGTCAAAAGCGATTGAAAAATGCGAACTGTAGGCGAGCACAGACAGACGGAAAAAGCATTTTTGGCCAATCTCGAAACTCAGACGCTTCGCTCATTTGGTCAATAAACCAATTATTGTTGTAAATAAAACCTCTTCTTGTGTCATACCTATTCATATTATAATATATACTTATTAAGTAGGCAGTAGTTTAATGCTTTTGCAGTAATACGAGGAAATGTATAAATTGCAATACATTGTGACGGCACAAAACCCAATAATAGAAAACGTATTGGATCCGCACATAAATTCCGGCGGGCACCGGCATTGTATCCGCGGCGGCGGCCGATACGGTACATTTATCATGGAAGTTAAGTGGCCGAGATTCGGGGATTATAGCCAGATGAGGTACACGCTTTTCAAGCGTGTGGTTCCGGGTTAGAATAGGACCACTCCATCTCTTCCTTTGGATGTCGTAAGAGGCGACTAAAGGATTAAGCACAAACATCTCGTGCTACAATTGCATTCCCAAGCATAGCCAAATCATTGAAAGTGTTCCGGCTATTTCTTCTCCATTTTACAAGGTCTGGCATCCTTGGGTGACCATTGACATGCATATTATATTTGAAGAAGAAAAAGCGGGAAAGCGCATCCCGGGCTCCGAAGCAGCACAGCTGAGGATGCAACTGGGAACGCACTTAGACAAAGAAGAAGAGGTATACGCATTTCAAGCCTTTTGTGGGGTGGAGACAGATCAGAGCGTCCAGCAGCAGCAAGACCTAAAGAGCACGTTTAGCGGGCGTAAAGATCATCATCATCCGAGTGTAATCCTGGTTGCATCCTCATCGGTTACGCTTCAGAGCCCGGGGTCCGCCATCTTACCTAGGTGATTTGACGAGGTTACTGGTTTTACACAAAGAGACTGCTGTCTGACCTCCTCAACCCAAAGGGTAGACCAGAATCAATCCTAGGATAGGTTTTATTCGCCAGACAAATTAAAAACTCGATTTTCATCAAATATAGCTTACGCTTTGCGAACATAGCCCACGATTTTCTAACTTATTGTATTGCAAACTAAAGCCATTGTTTTTAGGGTTTATGCCGAAATCGTTAAATAGGAAAGCGCTCCATTCCATGAATTCGTATGTATGACAATTAAAGCTTTGATGTGGCTTCGAGATTGACACATAATTAACTGTTAATTATGTGGAAATATCGAAGCCACAGCCAGTGCCGGTTTTAGCTCTACCAGCGCCCCGGGCGAGATTTTACCCCCCCCCCCCTCCCCCCAACTGCAATTCAGACTCTGACTTAGGCTTCAATCTTATAGGATTTATTTCTGCCGACGGGGGGGAGGGGTGCAAGTACGATATAGGATTCTTTAAATTTGCCACCCCATTGTATTTATTATTATCTGTGACCCACCGTTGCCCAAAAACGCCCCCTGTCACCCCTTTGTATCTGGCGCCCTGGGCGGTCGCCCAACCACGCCCTACCCTAACGCCGCTACTGGCCACAGCCTAGGCGACCGAGTTTCGCTCGACGAAAAAACGCGTAGAAAACGAGGTTCTTTAAAAATTAATACAAATACAAAAGTACTCATTATCATCAGGTCTTTTTAAGTCTCCACTGCAGGAGCACGACCCTCTCTGTACTATCAGAACCATACTTGGCCAGAGTAGTCAAATGTTCGCCTACACTCTGCATGCACGCAGACGGATTGGAGAGGTCTCATTGATGTTTATAAGCTTTGTTTAGCTTGTGTTTCCTAAGTCGCCTTCTAGTACATCCACGGGAAGACTTAGTGATTCTATTCTACTCTGCCGGGAACCACACGGCATATACACTATCACGTCTTTACCTAATGGGGCAGATTTTGGGTCTTGCGGCTCCAAGCAGACGGAGCCCAGGGCTGCGAGGCCCAAAGGCCTTTGGTGAAAGACACGTGACGGTGGGTCAATAGGTGAAAAAGGAATTAAAATAGTGATGGGTTGCTAGCCGCATCGCCGTGGCGTGTTGGTTAACACCCCAGTCCGTCTCTCGGAGGTTCTGGTTCGATCCCCAGCCAGGGCTAGTTGGAAAATGACTTTTTTCAAATTGTCCCGGATCTTGGGTGTACAACTATATAGTTGCTCAACTATATAGTTAGCTATATTTTATAATAAATACATATATATGTATTTATTATAAAATATAGCATCGTTGAGTAAGTTACCCATAATTCAAGTTTTAACTTTGGGGCTAGCTCAATCAGTGTGATTTGTCCTTATCTACGAGTATTTATATTTATTTTTTTATGCTCTTTTCAACTGAGCTATCACGTGTTCAACCCCATTCATTTTGCACTATATTTTTTATTTCATTACAGAAAAAATAATACTAACGTACAGAAGTCTCACTCAGCAAAGAAATTCAAAGAAATAACTACTCAATGTCGCTAGCGATATGGTTTAATTTAGCTCACGTCAGAACTCAGCACGTTTTTGTTTAGATATCTAGACATCCATTGCAAGCCAATTTCATTCTTATTACTCTGGACAAACGATTCGTATAACTGAATTTACCACCCGGAGGGGCCGGCTGCGCGCATAGTAATAATGTAGGTACATTTTTGATACCTAAACGGGGAGTGACACAGGCCTGGTTTAAGTATTTGAATTTCCTTTACAAATAATGGCGTACTGTGTGATGCAGATCTATCATTAAGAAAAAAATATCAACCACACGTAATTAAGTACACAAACGGACTATTTTGACTAAAGACAATTTATCTCTACAAAGGTAAAACTATTGTGATAGGAGTCAAATTTTATCTGTTCTTATTCTGGTGGTGGCTATTAAATTTTGTCGAATAATACTTTATCGTTACCATAATAGATATTTTCCGTAAAAAGTTTGTACAAGCGTTTGGTGTACTTAACGGGGTCAGTCACAAGTCACAACATAAATTATTCAAGAAAACACCGTCCCATATGAACGTATATTCACGGTTTGGTGATTGTTATTTTATTACTATTTGGTGTCTTTTTTTTATTTATTTTAACACTTTATTGTTGCAAAGTAAAAATATACTTTTAACAAATGGCTTTTACGAGTAAGTCAAGTATGTAAGTCTATTTTATCTTACTATGTATAATTTTGTCGCCGAATCTTTAAAACAAAACACTTTTAACCCGAACTTATCCTTGGTTTTGGATCCTTTGTTGTTGTTATCTATATAAAAATCTGCCCAATTTTTTTTGCATTTTGTGTTACTAAAATTATGAGCTATCATTAATGATCATCCAGAAACACACTCGGATGATGGTGATCATCATCCGAGTGTGTTTCTGGTTGCATCCTCAGCGGTAACGCTTTAGAGCCTGAGATTCGCTACTTAACCTATAATGATTTGACGAAGTTATTGGTTTTTATACAGAGCGATTGCCGTCTGACCTCCGGAACCCAAAGAGTAGACCAGAATCAATCCTAGGATAGGTTTACACAAACGCTAGATGGCGTTTGGGACCCACAGCTTTACGTGCATTCCGAAACACGGAATCATTTTTCTTTTCGGATAATCAGGTACAAGCCTGCAATATCCTAACCAGACTGGAAACAACTTTTCACAAAGTTTGCTTCCTAGTGGGATTTCAACCCACGACCTCCAGATCACAAGCCAAACGCCTTGACTAGATCACGGTGGCTAAAAGTACTGTTCTAAATGTTCGGTACTAAAATGGGGCCTTCCATCACTCAAAATATTTTGATAAGTGGAAAAATACCGTTCGAATCCACTGGGGTAACTATAGATGTGCGGCTGCTACGTAGTATGAGCACTCGAAAGACCGTGTGAATATTCCATATGGCTGGCTAAAACGTAGTATTTTATCCAGAAAATAATTAAAAATTTAGAAGGCAGTACTCTGGCGGCCCTAACTACCGGTAGCTTGGGCCTGGCCCCCCGTTGCTAGCGGGCAACTAGGTTAGTTTTTTCTAATATTATTTTTGTACACTTTTTTCTTAGCTACCTGTGTCTGTGCAAAAGCCTGCCTTAATTTTAAGGGTTCCTTAACTTCATTGTAGTATGTTTTATATTTAACTTTTTTATAAATTTATTATAAATCTAATATAACAGAAGTTTAATAAATAAAATGAACAGTCTCAGTCAACAATACATAGCGTTTAGTTTTAATTGTCTATTATGACCACAATGCACCTAAAGGTAAATAAAAAAATAATTTTCACATAATTCATTTTGCCGCGCGTAACGCACTTGTAATGGTCTCTAAAATCAGCGATTTTTTTAAATGTATATTTATTTATATCCTACACAAACAACGTACTGTAACTTATAAGTATTAAGAAAATAGTTTATTGAAAATAAATCTTGATATTGTTTTTTTATTCTAAATTGAATCATTCCAACTACCCTTCATATCCTTATTTTATAGTTTTTATCGTCAGAGTCAACGTCGAAAATCATGCGGTTTGAATTTGGACCATTACTTGTACGAAGAGCCTTATCTCAAAACCTATTCAAGAAAACGACCCTAGAGGCAGATACTGATAATAATTTCTGAAATTGTGCGTCTTGCGATGAGTTTTACAACAGTGTAATCTAGCGATTAGCTCACGAAATTAACTATGCATTCAAATAAGATAGCAATCGTCACAAATTGTTCGCGATTTCATCCGCATAGATTAGTTTTTGGAATTATTTTGAAGATTATAAAAGACTTATAAATTCTTAGAATTTTCGGAAAGATTATCTCGAACAGTAAGCCAAGATTACTGTTTTAACGTTTTACATATGTTAAGTATAATTTATATATAGGATCTGAAGCTTTATTTGTCCTTGCCTAAATTCCTTTTTTCAATGGCCAGACATTTTGGCGTAGTGGGCGTAAAACGACACTTAAGGCGAGGTATTGGTTCACAATTTGCAATACTGTGCGTGTTTTTGAAAAATCACTTTTATTAAAATACTAAAGTTTATTCCTCAAAAAATTTACATAAAAATCTTAAGGATTTTCTACAGACACCCACAATAGCCAAAACACGATTGAGCATTTTTGGCTCGATAGAAAAAAATCACAAACATGCCTCTAAATTTGCCTTTATAATACACTAGCGGCCCGCCCCGGCTTCGCACGGGTATGTATTATACATATAAACCTTTCTCATGAATCACTTTATCTATTATAAAAAACTGCATCAAAATCCGTTGCGTAGTTTTAAAGATCTAAGCATACATAGGGACAGACAGTGGGAAGCGACTTTGTTTTATATGTAGTGATGATAGTGATATTAATATTTTATACAATCACATTTTTATATGAAAGCTATACCAAAAAATTTATCATCTGTTATTATATCTATCCGTTTTGGCTAAAAATAATAATAATATAATACAAAAAAAAACAAAAAACACTGCGATATATCATCGAGCACGGCTCCGGGCCTTTCTTGCAATATTTCGCAGGGTTTTTTTGTATTATATTTATAATTTTTTATTATAAATATTTATGTGTAATAAAGGCAACTTTAGGCAAATTTAGAGGTATGTTTGTGATTTTTTTCTATCGAGCCAAAAATGCTCAATCGTATTTTGGCTGTTGTGGGTGTCTGTAGAAAATCCTTAAGATTTTTATGTAATTTTTTTCAGAAATAAACTATAGAAGTTTAATCACAGTGATTTTTCAAAAACACGCACAGTATTGCAAATTGTGAACCCATCTCGCCTTAAGAAACGTGAAACCGCGATCCCAATTTTCCGAACTGTAAAACTTCGATATTAGGGCAATTTTCACACTTTAGATGTAGATATCGTAGTATGATATAATTTTTTGGCGTACGAGAACCCTCAGGTTCATAGCCAATGTGTAGCAGCGTAACCGACTGGATGATGCTTCATCTACGCGGTAAGGCTACGAAACTATTGTCAATGAACATACGAAGGTCGTAGACTCGTAGCTTGTGTAGCAGCGTAACCGAGTGGATGGATGCTACGTGATCTTCGCAGTAAGGCTACGAAACTACGATATTTGTCTACGATCTACGATAGAGCAGGCCGTAGACTCGTAGCTTGTATAGCAGTAGCAGCGTAGCCGAGTGGATGCTGTATTTGCTGCTTGATCTTCGTGGTATGGCTACGAAACTACGATATTTTTCTACAAAGGACCAAGACTAGGTAGTTTGTTTAGCAGCATAGCCAAGTAGATAATAATAATTGGTGTACAAAATGGTATACTTACGAAAGACAGTGAGTTGCTTTTCAATGGACGCTTTGGTGTATATGGGTGTGTCCAGGGAAACTTCACAGGAGTAGCCACCGCTGGCGTCGAAGTCAAGGTTCTGCAGGATTATTGAGTTCTGCGTCGCCAGGGCTATCTGAAAGGACAGACAAAATGAGTGTTCAATTAAAATGTCTCTAAAACATGTTTTAACCGGTTTCCAAAAAAGGAGGACTTATTAGTGGCCCACCCTGGCTACGCATGGGTATGTATCATACATGTAAAACTTCTCGGATAAATGCTCTATATGTAAATGAAAGCATCAAAGTCGACAGAGAAATTTTAGACTTTATCGAGTATGGACAGACAAATATACGCGAATATAATACTGTAGTATGGATAAAATATCGTTAGACTAGAATACTAGAATAGCTTGCTATTTTCCTTTCACAAGTGGAAGTCCATAGTCTCTTTCTACCCCTGTGGGAAACATCCGTGATATATACAAAATGCATGTATGTTTTCCTCTTACATCTCTCTCTTTTTATTTCCTAGGTTTCTTTTACGTTTAGGTAAGTTTAAATATGTAGGTAACTACAATGTGTTTTTGGGGTTTCGTACTAAAATGGTAAAAAAACTTTTTGGTGCCACTCAGCTTAATATTTAAGCAACTTGAAAGCTGTCGCTTAAAATGTTTCATCCCATCTATTCGAAAAACGATGTTTTAATCCCAAAATATATGGGACTTCCGGCGGGGCTGAAGAGTAAAAAAGAAAATGTTATGGGATTGAAACAAATTTGAAAACTAAACACGAATGTAGGACCAACAATAAGAATTTCGTTTTAAAACAATAAAATATTAGCATAAGGGTCTTTTTTAATATTGAAATACAACACGTTTTACATAGATGACTTTAGATAACTTTTTTTCGTTTGAATGCAAGGCGCATTTAAATGAAAAAAATATATATTTCGATGTGATCCCTCACTGTTTTTACATGTGAAACGGAACAGTTAGATTCCTTGCTTTGCCCTCACTATCACGGCGATAATTACTCCGATACAAGTGCGAATACAAAAAGTAAAGAAAAAAATACGAATAAATTATAGACTGAGCCCTAACCCTACTAGGTAATCCTATGGGACTTTGGGCAATAAATAAAAGAGTGGATTGTAATAATATAGGTATATGTACTGATGGTTTACAAAGCAGATCTATTCTATGAGACACGCATAATGCCAAGCGCAAGTCGTTTGGCCGAGTCATGGATTCTCAATGGGTTCAGTAAAGAAAAATATTAAAATAAACGGGCAAGTGCAAGTCGGAATCGTACATGAAGGGTTCCGTACCTCCGTACAATGTTTTAAAATGCTGAAGAAACACGTTTTTTGTATGACAACCCCCTTTAATTTATAACTTTATCTTAGTTTTAGTATTTGTTGTTACGAGGGAAAGATCGGGAATAGAATACTTAGGAATAAATTACAGTAAAACCTTTTTGGTGTTTGGAATGTATTATTTCGAACAGAACTCCATTTTTGAATTTTAAATAAAGTATAAAAGAAAAGAGTATTGACCATTTGAATTTGACAAGTCGGTGAGAAAAATGGAGCTTACGCGGGAAAATTTTCGTGCAATAATTTTTCATAACTTTCGTCGAGGTTTATCTCAAGAACAATGTCTCGCCGAGCTTGTTTCTATTTATGAACTTGAAGCACCTAGTAAAACGACTATATATCGTTGGTATTCTGAGTTTCGTCGTGGATGTTCCTCTCTTACCACAGTCCCTTCTACTGGTCGGCCAAAACAGCGGTAACACAAGATAACATCGATGCTGTACGCCAATTAATAAAAGAAGATAGACATGTGACATACGAGCAGATTCGGGTTTCTCTTAGCATTGATATGACAGCCATTCAGACCATTTTACAAGATGAACTGGGTGTCAAGAAGTTATTTTAACGCTGGGTGGGGCCGTTTGACCGAGGAACAAAAGTCGGCTCGTGTTAATTGGTGTCGGTCTGCTCTGCAACGGTTCAATAGAGGGAGCTCAAATGCAGTTTACAATATTGTCTCTGGGGATGAATCGTGGATTTATTCATATGAGCCCGAAAGAAAACATCAATCGGCAGTTTGGGTCTTCGAGGGTGAGGTCAAGCCAACAAAAGTTATTCGCTCACGCAGCGTGTCAAAAAAATGGTCGCTTCGTTTGTATCGAAAACTGGTCATGTGGCTACGATTCCTTTACAAGAACGAAGGACGGTTACTGCTGATTGGTACACAACAGTTTGTTTGCCGAAAGTCATAAGAGAACTTCGTAAAATTAATCCGAATCGTCGTATAATACTTCACCATGATAATGCGAGCTCACATACCGCACGCAAAACAAGCGCGTTTTTAAATCTGGAAAACGTGGAGTTGATGAACCATCCTCCGTTTAGCCCTGACCTGAGCCCCAATGATTATTTTACATTCCCAAGAATTAAAGATATGCTACGTGGTCAACGGTTTCACGGCCCAAAGAGGCGGTCGAAGCTCACAAATCAGCTGTTTTGACTGTATCCAATTCAGACTGGAATTACTGTTCCAATAATTGGTTTGATCGAATGCAAAAGTGCATTGACTGTCACGGAGAATACTTCGAAAACCAATAAAAGTAAACATTATTATATTATCTTTGTACTTTTTTCTATTCCCGATCTTTTCGGTGTGGCCCTCGTATAGCGGCTATAATAATACATAATCAGTGAAAACTTCAAGTATCTAGTTAATGCTATTATAAAGTTCTAGTTAAAAACGCTGAAAAACACGTTTTTTTGTATGACGACACCCTTTAATTTTTAGCTTTTTTTTATTTTTAGTATTTGTTGTTATAGCGGCCACAGTAATACATAATCGGTGAAAATTTTAAGCTATTACGGTTCAAGAGATAGAGCCCTGTGACAGACGGACAGATAGCGGAGTCTCAGTAATAGGGTCCCGTTTGCACCCCTTGGGTACGGAACCCTAAAAATACATAAGATGAGATTATGTGGGAAGAATACGGACCAAACCCTAAAAGAAGGGTTAATTAAAAAAAAAGAATGTGAAACGAAACTATAACTAAAAAAATCCAAAATCATAAATAGCTTTAATGGAATTTCCTAGTTCTCAGTAATAGTAGTTCTATCTATGGCTATATTTGAGTTGGGGACAATAAGCTAATTTGCTCGCCAGCCGTGCAACCAAAACTGTCCACACATGTAAGTACGATGCAATATATTATACGTACTGTCTGGTCCATTATACTTAATAACTTTCATAGAACAACAATTTGTGATGCAATTATTTTTATCTCTTTTACTTTAGGGATGAGCGGATCCAAATTTACCTTTAGACCTCGTACTCGTTGCAAATTGATGGTTCAATTTTGGCATTAAAATAGAAAATATTTTCTCGTTTGTCTGTCAGTACAGACCTGGGAGGGTCTGCGCATTATGGCAGACGGGTCAAACCCAGGAATCAGCTGGCACTTCCTTTTATGAGCCATAAGCATTTAAATGTTCAATGTCGGTAACATGCAGTTTATATAATATCGGATAAACAGGCGTAAATAATTGTGTAGGTATAAGTATGTAACGTCGATTGATACATATGAAGGGACGAATGTGGGTTGTATTTTTAACCAACTTTAAAAAAAAGAGGTTATCAATTCGTCGGAATCTTTTATGTTTTTTTTTATGTATGTATTACTCGATTACTCGAAGACGCCTGGACCGATTTAGAAAATTCTGTTTTGTTTGGAAGGGTATACTTTCCAGGTGGATTCATAGAAATCTTATTAAAATCGGTTGTGTGGTTTGTTTTTTAAACGAAGATAGACTAGAAAAAATATTTCGTCAAGTATACAATTGTATGAATATTTAGCTTTTCTGGTATTGAAGTCGGTTTTTGTTTTAAAAAAAATATCAATAATTATTAGAGCATACAGACTTAAGTAACTGTTCACTCTATAAATGCAATTCAAGACAAATACATATTTAGAGCATAGATAAAGTTTACCAGTAAGTAAACTATGCTCTAAAAACAACCCAAGACAAGGTTGTATCCTTCTGTTACATTCCCGCGCGATCTCCCGGCTCGCATTATGGATTTACCCATTATGTAAATATGTTTAGGCCTCGCGGTTTACATACGTATGCCTTACCATTCCCAGAAGATATATTGTTTTGGAACATTTCATGCATTTTTCTGGGTCCGACCTGTGTCAAAACAACCTGTGGAAAGTTGAAATTTTATTGAATAGGAACAGTTGTTCTCAGCCTAAGATTGACGAGCTTTCAATATTCAACATCTCAAATATACGTCGGTATAACACAACACAAATATCGGTCGGCGGTACATTTATACACTATTGAAAATTATGTAATTTTACTAAAAAATATGTAATTTTACATGCAAAAAATTACATAAACTTGTAAAATTCCCGAAAAATCTGGGAAATTCATGGAAAAATATGTAAAAATGACAAAAAATATGTAAAATTTCATATTTTTCCGTAAATTTCCCAGATTTTACGGGAATTTTACAGGTTTATGTAATTTTTTTGCATGTAAAATTATATAATTTTTAACAGTGTAGCCGGTATGTAGGTACCCTTTATTATGAATACTAGATAAGATAAGATAAGATAAGATAAGTTTTTTATTTGCAATAAATAGGGTTAATACAGGTGTTAAGAAAATACAATTAAATACAGTAGCTTAACCTATTTAGCCATATTCAATAGCATGAAAATTTTTCACACATTATTAAATCAAATTATTCATGCATCGAATTCGCAGTCTAAAAACTCATTAATTGAATAAAAACTTTTTTTTAGCAGCCATTTGCGCAGGGATGATTTAAATTTATTAAATGGAAGCTCTTTAAGTGCAGATGGTAATTTGTTATAAATATTTTTGCACATTGCAAAAGAGTTATTTTTATATTTTTCAGTTTTTGGTACCACATTTAACACGAGTCTATTACAATTTCTTGTTGTTCTAAGAAAGAAGTGTTTAGCTTGAACAAATAAATGCTCATTTAGTTTCACAAAGATGCTTATTTCTAAAATGTATAAGCATGGCAGGGTTAATATATTGAGCGACTTGAAATAAGGTCTACTCGCAATATATGGTGGTATGTTGATAATTGCTCTTATGCATCTTTTCTGCGCCTTAAACACTCTTTTTATGTTGGTACCATTTCCCCACATCATTAAATCGTATCTAATTATAGACTCGACATATCCAAAATATGCTGTTAAAGCTGTATCTTTATTTGCAACTTTATTTAGTTTTGAAATAGCATATGCAAATTTGTTTATATTACTGCAAACTTTGTGTATTTGTCGCTTCCAATTTAACTTCGTATCAATAATTAAACCTAAAAATATCGTGTTATCTGCATTCTTTAAAACTTGTCCGTCAAACTGTATGTCAATTGATTTATTTTTAAAATTATTAAAATTCATTAATTTTATTTTTGATATATTAATTTTTAAATTATTTTTATTCAACCAATCAACTACCAATTTTAAATTATTTAAAATGTCATTTTTATGTTGTTCTAAGGTAAAATTCTTGTCAGTAGTTATTATTAATGATATGTCATCAGCAAATAAGATTGATTTTTGGTCAATAGTATCTATTAGGTCATCAATATAAAATATAAACAAAAGTGGTCCTAAAACACTGCTTTGTGGCACGCCAAATTTATTTTGTTTTTCTTCTGACCTGTACGTTTGAACAATCCCATTTTTATCCACTTGCTCAACTTCTACACATTGCACTCTATCAGACAAAAACGATTTAACCCAACTTAAGGCCGGACCCCTTATGCCTTTGCATTCCAATTTGTCCAGTAATAATTGATGTGGAACAAAATCAAATGCCTTCGTCATGGCTAAGAATAGTACAGATGTATACTTCTTTGCATTAACATTATTTAGAACATTATTTACTAGATTAAAGGTAGCATGTGTTGTAGATTTATTTTTTTGAAAACCATATTGATTTTGGTGTATTATATTGTATTTAAAAAAGAAATCAGACAACTGTCCATGCATTACTTTTTCAAAAATTTTAGAAAAACTGGAGGGTATTGCCACTGGTCTAAAATTTGATAGGTTTGTTTTGTCTCCTTTCTTATGAAGTGGTTTTATCAAGGAAACTTTTAGTTTTTCTGGAAATACACCTGTCTGTAATGACAAATAAATTAGAAACGCTAATACATGACTTAGTTCATTTTTGCAGTATTTAATAACCTTTGTGCATATTGAATCATACCCTTCCGAATTTGTATTTTTTAATGAAAGAATAATTTTCACGACATCCTCCGAACTTACAGGTCTAAGAAAAATACTATTGTTCATAGTATTTCGAGTTGTATTTTCTAGATTATAATTAGTTTTATTCGTTTCTTCTATGAAGAAGGTATTAAATGTTGTAGCTATTTCCGCTGGATCAGTAATTACTTTAGTTTTGTAATTAATTTTATTTATAAAATCTTTATTGAATTTTTTATTTGTTTCATTTTTTATTACATTCCAGGTTGCTTTACAAACATTTTTACTAGATAAAATATGTTTTTGGTTCGTCATTTTCTTAGATATAACAGTACATTTTCTGAATAGTTTATTATATTTATTATAATTGTTTTTATCATTTTCAGTCTTTGTATAGTAATATTTGAACCTCATTTTTCTTTTAATCTTGCTGCTTATTTTAAGTCCATTAGTAATCCACTGTGGTTTAGTCACTCGGTTACAGAATTTGACTTTAGGAAAACAGAGGGTATATAGAAGACTAAAGATGTCATGAAATTCATCAAATGCTTTGTTCACATTGTTATGCTCATAAACATTAGAAAAAGAAAGGCTAGCCAAATAACCCTTAAATTTTTCCATATTTTCAAAAGAGTATATTCTTTTGAAATAGAAAATCTTTTCGGGTATAGCCTTCTTTTTTTCCACCTCAAACTTTATGGCTTGTGCAGTGTCATGATCAGAAAGACATAATGGTAAGGTATAACCGTGTGCATTACTTATATTCGAAATTATTAAATCTATACATTTTTTCCTTCTTGTTGGCACATTTATATGTGAAATTAAGTTATATTTATTTAAAATGTCTCTTAATTGAATTGAATATTTATTTTCTATAAGCATATTTATATTCATGTCACCTGTAATTATTAACTTATGATTTGTAAATTTTAAATAACATTTAGAAAGCAATTGGTCAAATTTTTTAAGAAAATACTGAATATAGCTTGCTTTTTTTGATGGAACTCTATATATACATATAACTATAATATTATTTGACGGTAGGCTTGCTGCACAGCATTCAAAATGATGATTCGTAGCCAAACCATTAAGACAGGTTAACTCCTTACTTTCTATACCGTTTTTAGTAAAAATACAAGCTCCTCCCCTCTTTTTTATCCTAGAATAGTTTGCTGCAAGTTTATAATTGCATATGTTTATATTTCCTTCTGCTCCTAATGGGATAAAATATTCTGTGAAGCACTATATGTCAGGATTTGTGTGACTTTTTATATTTGAAAGGGTAAGCTCTAAGTATTCCTTTTTGTGTGCTAAACTCTGTATATTTTGGTGAAAAAGGACAAATGTATTTGGACTATCAAATTTAGACGAGACGATTCATAATGAGACGCTTCGTTCGCTCGGCCAATTAATATTATAATTGGGAAAGTTTATTAGGATGTGTGGATGCATTACGTTTATTTCACAATAAACGGGCATTCCTCTGTACATGTTCTAAAACGTTGAAGAAACACGTTTCTTGTATGACGACCCCCTTTTATTTTTAACTTTATCTTATTTTTAGTATTTGTTGTTATTGTGGTCATAGTAATACATAATTGGTGAAAATTTCAAGTATCTAGTTAATGCCATTATGAAGATCAAGTTAAAAACGCTGAAAAAAACACATTTCTTGTATGACGACCCCCTTTAATTTTTAACTATTTTTTATTTTTAGTATTTCTTGTTATATCCGCCACAGTTATACATAATCGGTGAAAAATGTAAGTGTCTAGCTATTACGGTTCAAGAGATAGAGCCGGACAGACGGACAGACAGCGGAGTCTCAGTAATAGGGTCCCGTTTGCACCCTTTGGGTACGGAACCCTAAAAACGGCACTAGTATCGATGAAGACCAAAGATGTGTAGAGGCTTCGAGGCTCTCTTTGACGGCTGCGAGGGAAACCATAGCTCTCCACGGGCCAAGGCAGCCAATAATGTATGGATGTTTATTACCCTTCACACCAAAACGGCTTTTCGGATTGGAATGTAATTTGGCATGTATGTAGCTTATTAAATTAAGAGCGCGTATGACCCTCAAAGTACTTAGAGCTATTTTAAATATTATCAATATTAACGAAATACTAACATTGAAATAAAAACACAGCAAAGTTCAGGACTAATTCTAGTCATTATATCTTTCAAAAACACGAATGCTTAAGAACGCGTATGACCCTGATAGTACTTAGAGCGATCTTAATTATTATCAATATTAACGAACTTCACTTTGAAATAAAAACACAGCAAAGTTCAGGTCTAACTCTATACATTATATGTTACACAAACACGATTTCTTAAAAATTTCTTGATAGAAAAAAATTGCGAAGTTGCCTCCAAATCAACTTAGAATTATACTAAAACGGCTAGTTTTCAAAAAATAAAGGTACAATATATTAGCCCTTGTATCTTTGGATTAAAGTTGTGGTAAACATACTCGTAAAGCAGTCATCATATGTCTTATTTTTTAAATAACTCTTAAGACGACGTGGGTTCACAATTTCCAATACTGTGCGTGTTTTTGAAAAATCACTATTATTAATCTATTACAGTTTATTCCTCACAAAATTAACATGAAAATCTTAAGGATTTTCTACAGACACCAACAATAGCCAAAACACGATTGAGCATTTTTGTATCGATAGAAAAAAATCACAAACATACCTATAATTTGCCTAAATTTGCCTTTATAATACATATTATTATTTTATACAATCACCTTTTTATATGAAAATTATACCAAAAAATGTATTATCTAAATATAGTAGCCAAAACGGATAGACGTTTTGGCTACAAAAACTTTCTTCGCTCTCGGTGAATATTTCACTGTGCTTCATTTGTTATATTTTTTGTAATTATCAATAGTAACAAAATACTCACTTTAATTAAAAATGCAGGAAAGTTCAGGACTAACTATATACATTATATATATAGTTAGTCCATATCCACATATAAAATTTTCTCGATAGAAAAACATTGCAAAGTTGCCTCCAAATCACCTCAAAATTATACTAAAACGGAAAGTATTCAAGAAATACAATAAATTAGCACTTATTACTTTGGATTTTAGCGATCTTTTCACCGCGCAAGGCTCGCTGTCTGGCTTAGGCTAGAGTAAATTTGTGTGCGTGGAAGCGGGAGCAAAGAATAGATTATCCACATCAGGCCCTTATCAAAAAACTTCATTTAACAAGAACACACCGGTGCACTCCAGCCAGTCTGCGACCGCGAAGGATGTACCTCCTATTCGAAAAGTTACGCGCAACAAAAAATGTTCCCGCAATATTAAATCAATTGTTTAAAGCGCAATAGTTTAAAACATATATAGTTAACACATACATAGAAAAAAACAACATAGAATTTTAAATAGAAATGATAAATAATAGGTACAAAAATAATGCCTAGCCCATTACTATAGAGGTAGAGAAATAAAGATAGGAAAAAGACAATAAAGAAATTGAATAAAACTTTCTGATAAATATAATAATTAAAAAGTAGCATAGATACCTTGCAGTGTTGCCACAGATACCTAACCCATCGTTACTCTAGATTCTATAAATACTGACCTGTCGCTTGACCTAAAATGGTTATAATAACCAATTAGTAAATTAACAAATACCACAAAAACAACAAGTGAACTGTTGTAATCGTCATAGCATCCATGAATAATAATCTTCATAGCACAAATACGGTCGAATCCAAATAATTAAAGTACCAAGTATATTTTATATTCCAGAAAAACTTCAAGCTTAGGTCTTGTATTTTAAGTAATCCGCTAGTTTCCAACAAGTCAAATCAGACACTTTCTTCTAAACGTCAAAACAAACATTTTCGGATTATCGGATTGTGACGTCATAGTTTTTTGGAGTAAATAGCGCACTTAAATCCGTTTTTCTGCATAAATAAATCTAAAATCACGTTCAAAATGGATGTAATCAATGACAAGTGACATTATTTTGTGACGTTTTATTCTCTTAACAATACCAAATAATTTATTTTTGACCCAGGAATTTACCTAATTCAGTACCTTAGTACCATACTAAATTTAATATTTTTTTCTCTTAAATGAAGATGAAAATCTAATTTTTCTTTAGATTATTGAATATTATTTATTATTAGTATAAAGTTTACTACACAAAAAGATACTACTTAATTTCAGTAAGAGCCCGCTGCACAGGGCGGCGAAGTGAGTATATTTTTATGTAGTAAACAAGTTCTATTTTTCTTCAAAAGTGCGCGTCGCGTCTCAGTGTGAACTGCTCCCAACTATATATACTATCTTTATCTCTTTCGACGTGTCAATAATGAAATCCTTGTTGTTTGTAATGCAAAGCATAGCCTCGTTCGGATACAGCTTGAATGGAGCGTAGTACTGGTGGGATTTAGCGAAAACTGAATTTTAAAAATTCATACGCATATTCATAAACGTTGCTAAAGAAACACAGACACTAGGAAAACCGTTGTTATTTTAATTTTTTATTTATTTAACTTTACAAATGTGATAGCGGACTTAAAGCCATAGCCCATAGGCTTTATTTATTAGTCAACCCACTGGTGAAGCCGAGACAAGAAGACTTTAATATTATTGTTATTCGTAAACATAAAACATACATAAACCATCTATTTTTAAAGTAAAAACTTCTTTAGCGGCGTTTTTGCACTTTTTTTGTAATGGGTAAAAAATGTTAAACTCGCGTCAGGACACGTGTCCTGATCGAAAATTTGTAAGAGGGATGGAGAGTAGACAGCCGGCGCGGCGTAGGAGAGGAAGTATCCCCCTCTCTTTCTACGGCGCTGCGAAAATGTATGCCTGCGCCTGCTGTTTCGTTTAGCTGAGAGATAAACTTTTTAATGTAATATAAATTGTCATGTTTGTGTACGATAGCGCAAGAAATAAATATTGTATTCTACCACATAAATTATAGTACTTTTATACTGATAATTAAAGCAATTCGTGCAAAATTATTCCCTAACCATTCCAAAACATCAAAAATGCACAACGTTAATATTCAAGTTTTCCCTTCTGCCGGCACTCCCGGAGTGCAACCCGTCGTTTTTTTATTTAAAACAAATGTGGATGTACGTACATACTCGTACATAGGTGGTTGTTACAATTATAAGTCAATTTTATAATTGTCACACATTCACCATATTAGGCATGCAAAAAAGTTTTTTTTTTTAATTTATATAAACTATTAATTAAATTATTCTACATTTTATTTTCATAAATATGCAAGCTTTTATTTAATTTCATTATTTAACAATTTTCATATGCTAAAAATAACTATTAGTATCTGTCAAATACTCCCGCAGTAGTAGGTAAATTTATGTATCGCCATCATCATCGCTGCCCACAGTTGGGCATAAGCCAATTTTGTATGTGTGTCTCTGTCGTACTCACGATAAGAAAATGTTTACATCTATTTAATATTTAAAATGAAACGTGATGGCTCAGATGGTAAGAGCATAGTCGTATTGACACTAAGGTCGCGGGTTCAAGTCCTGCTCACGTGGTATTACTTCACCATTTCTTATTTCATTATTTAATTTGAGTACTTTAGTACTGCATCGTGAATGCCTAAAAAACCCTATAAAAATATTTCACATCTATTTGTTTGCAAAATATTTATTGGCTCGAAGCATGCCGTTGTAGTTACGTGTACGTTGCCGGAAAGTAGGACATTGATAAATATTTACCGCCGCGTTGCGTGCATCTAAATTACTTACTGCTAAAATTAAAAAGATGTAGGTTCGTTGTTCTCTTTTTGTCTTATTTTTGTTTTCAGTACAGTAGGGTTGTGAACCATTATTAGTGGAAATCAATTACTAGCAACACCTGTGTGTTATCGTAGGGTAACCCTACGATCACGTATAGTATAGATGCTATAATTGTTAGAGCGTTTACTCACGACAGTGGCACTGCGCTCTTGGATTTGGTTTGCATACGATTTCATATTGTACTGTAAAAGTAAGTGCAGCAGTTGACTCAAACTCATCATCGTAGAATAGGTATTACACATATATTTGAGACATAAGTAGCAGTTGATAAACGCGAGCGAAGCTGCGGGTAGGTAATAGAAAGTAAATAAAAATGGAAGTTATTATGGTGAACTTTTTGGACCTTCTCTTGGCCTCAACGTAAACATAAATTCACCCTTTTACCTAACTTGATAACATCTGAAGTCTAAATATTTCTAAGAACCTTCTGGCTTTTCAGATTTCTATGCTTATTTTGCGGTTAGCCCGAACATAACTCATCCAAAAAGCCTTTTATATGTTACAAAAGTGGTCGTGTACTGACACGATTACTTTCGTAACATAAACACTAGTTCACCATACACCACAGGGTGTATGGTGAACTATGGCGACCCTCATATCAAATATTTATTAAATATAACATTATCTGGGTTAAGGAGAGATATATAATTTTATTTTTCAAAAATATCATATTTTATATAAGACTAGCTGATCCAGCGAACTTACTTTTACCCGTTACCGTTCCTTTTTAGGGTTCCGTACCCAAAGGGTGCAAACGGGACCCTATTACTGAGACTCCGCTGTCTGTCCGTCTGTCCGTCTGTCTGTCTGTCTGTCTGTCCGTCTGTCTGTCTGTCCGTCAGTCACAGGGCTCTATCTCTTGAACCGTAATAGCTAGACACTTGAAATTTTCACCGATTATGTATTACTGGGGCGGATATAACAACAAATACTAAAAATAAAAAATAGTTAAAAATTAAAGGGGGTCGTCATACAAGAAACTTGTTTTTTTCAACGTTTTTAACTTGATCTTCATAATGGCTTTAACTAGATACTTGAAATTTTAATTATGTATTCTTGGAAATAAGACCAGAAGTGATTTTTTTTTAAAAGATTTAATTACAACTGCCTTTAAGAAATATTAACTCAAAAATAGAATTTTTACACAACCATTTAATTCACATCATTCAGCACAAAAATATCACAAACTAACTAATTAATCACAAAATGAACATAACAACACTATGATCTAACAATTACGACAAACACTAAAACAGTTAACCAAATCGGCAGAGTAACGACCTAGTCACACGAAAGATGAAGCGAGAATGTGTCGGCACTGGAGCGGCATCGCCTTTTTATAGGCTTTCCCCTCCACCATTACTCTTCTCGCCAACACGGCCTTTCCTGACGGGAGGCCGACCTCGGGCTCCTTCATCTCTAACTGTGATGGTCGGTATCCAAGATTGGCATGGAAGAGTCTTCACTGCCGGATGGAGTCCTGGGCGGCATGACAGATTCTTCCGTCAATCTCTGCGACCCGGATGTTCCCGGCTGCGGCTGCCCAGCGTCAGGCACCTCGACTATGGGAGGCTGGGTAACACGCGAGGCGGACTCCTCGCTCTCGTCGTCTGCATCTGCACAGAACAAGAACCAAAGCACAAAAACTTGTTCACTCAATTCAAAACAAAGTGAGGGAACTTAATTAGTAGTTAAGTTAAACAGCAATACAGTAGGCTAGCTGATCTAGCCTAGCCTAAGCAAGACGGATATAAAACAAACTGATATCTGTACCAATCACCCGGGGCAGTTCCCGTCGGGGGAGTGCCGCCTCACGACTCGTTAGAGATCTACGTGCACTTACGTGAGACATAACTTTGCGTGTGTGAATCGGTTCCACATAAAAGAATGTTTCAACCCAAACTTTCAATAATCCGAGGACAGTGCTTCCTACACAAGCACCACACACACATATGTATACCCCACGACTCGTCAGGGACCAACCCGTGGTATGACGCTGCGTGTACCAATGCTCCAGGACCACGTATCTGAGCGACTTCAAGACAGTGTCCGAGCACACAACACCAAGCATGTTCCATATACAAGAATCGCATGTCTGAGCGCACTCCAATACAGCATTCCATAACATGAAACATACTTTACACTGGAAGTACATCCGTCAGCCAAGATAGCTTACCCAAGTACACGGACTTCAAGATAGCGGCTATCCAGACCGCAAGATAAAACCTCCATCGACCGTGTCTGCCCCATGCGTAAACATATTACACTCACAAAAATAATAGAGCACAAAAATTTACTTCTCGAAACCATTATCTTTAAAACAGACAGAGGCCCCGGCACAGGCGTGTCTCACAAAAAATATTTGAGCAGACTTCTTGGTAAGCCGAAATAATCAAATTCACTTACCACTAAAGAAAGCAGAACAAACATCAGGAGTCCATTCTCCATGCCACGGCATCATATATTCCGCAGCTGCCTGTGTTGACTTCCCATATGAGCCTGCCAGGAGCTGCAGCTCATAGCGACCATGAGGCAGGATCTTCATCACCCGGTAAGGCCCTCGCATACAGGAATCCAGCTTCCCTGTCGCTTGAGCCTGTTTTCTTACAAAAACTAAAGAATTAAGTTCAAAGCCACGAGGTGACTTGCGACCTTTGTTGACATAAGCATTTTGAGTCGCTTGGTTTGAACGAAGACGTTCAGAAACTCTCTGGCGACTCATCTCCCGGAGAGCTTCCCTGTTTGGGCTTGAGCCCTCAATGGCCACATCACGAATTAAACTTCGAATGAGTGGCGTAGCTGCATCAATGCCAATTAACAGGTTCAGAGCTGAACATTTTGTTGTCCTGTGCTTGGTGATATTGAGGACCAGCTGTAGCTTCCACATGACAGTTGGCCATCTTTGTTCGCGATAATTGCACTCAATTCGTACCATATTGAGCACAGTACGGCAATAGCGCTCCACTTGCCCGTTGGATTGATGCATCTCGGGAGTTATCAGATGCGTGTCACAGCCCAAACCGTTAATCCAGTCGAGGAAGTCGAGCACTTTGGAACATCCGACCTCTGTCAGCTACGATTAGCTTGGGCGTTCCAAAAAGTGAAACGAAGTTGGTAACATGGCGTTTTAATTCGTCTGACTCTTGCCGAAACATAGGATACAACAAACAGTACTTAGAAAAAGCGTCTATTACTATTAGAACATAACGATAACCATCGGCTTCTGGTAGAGGTCCCAACACATCCATATGGACTGTCTCAAAGGGCACATCTGGTTTATCCCATGAATGAATGGGTTGGAAAGGAGCACGAGCTACTTTTTTATGTGAAAGGCACACCAAACAGTGTGTTATATATTTCAATGCGAAAGCTCTCAACCCTGGAAACCAGAAGTGCTTCATGATCAAGTCCACTGTTTTATCTACCCCAGGATGGTCATGTTCGTCGTGGAATATTCGTAAAAGGCTTAATCTATGACCTTTCGGAATGTAGCATAACAATCTTGAATTTTCACCAGTAGGTGTACATTTAAAATACAAGATATCATTCTTTACAACATATTGAGTAGCATCCAATTGACCGTCCGACAATCTCTGCATAAGAGACCGAGTCTCTTCGTCAGAAGCCTGAGCAATTCGAGCCCAGTTCTGAGGTTTTTGGACAGTAACAGTATTGATCGGATTACGGCTGAGATAGTCGGCATGGGACAAAAGGGAACCCTTACGATAATCCAAACAGAAATCAAAATCTTGTAGGTATACCCACCACCGGGCCACTCTGGGCAACAAATCTTTTTTCCTCTGAGTTAGTTTTAAAGCGTTACAGTCACTTACCACGGTGAAGCGTACACCCACAAGATAATGCCTAAAGTGCTGGAGGGCCTTAACGACTGCAAGCGTTTCCAGCTCATAAGAGTGGTATTTGCTCTCAGCACCCTGAGTCAGTCGGCTAAAATAAGACATAACTCGTTTACGGTTACCCTCATGTATCTGCATCAAAACAGCTCCATAACCAATAGAGCTCGCGTCTGTATGGACCTCTATTGGTAACGAAGGATCATAGATGGCTAGTACCGGCTCACTCGTTAGACATTCTATGATGTACTTTCGGGCAGCCTGTTGTTCTATCCCCCAAGAAAAGTTAACGCCCTTTTTAGTTAATGCGGCCACACACGCAGTCTTTTGGGCAAAGTCAGCCACATAGCGTCTAAAATAACTGGCTAAGCCCATAAACTGACGAACCTGTTTTACATTTTGTGGTTCGGCTGAGTCAATCAAAGCTCTCACCTTCTCATGGCTCGGCCTAACCTGACCTTCACTAATTGTTCGTCCCAGATATTCTATCTCTGTCGCTAAAAACGAACACTTCTTCAAGTTAATCGAAAAACCGGCGCTGGTTAATGTGTCAAGGACCTTACGAAGCAAAATAAGGCCTTGGTCTACCGTTTTACTTAAAATAAGTACATCGTCAATGTAGACCAGGATATCACCAGATTCGATGAACTCGCGAAGTGTTTTTGCGATAATTCGCTGATAAACGACAGGAGCGTTGGCCAATCCATAAGGCATTTTAAGATACTGATAATGACCCTCAGGCGTGACAAATCCTGTAAGCGGTATCGACTCCTGATCCAATGGGATCTGGTGGAACCCAGTTGCCATATCCAGGCTACAAAAAAATTTGTTACCTCCTAATCGGTCTATGTGGTCATCTATTCGTGGCAAAGGAAACCTATCTTTCACAGTGACCTCATTCAGCTTACGAAAGTCGACACACATTCTGTCCGACCCGTCTTTCTTTTTGACGAGAAGGATAGGACTCGCGTACTCAGAATCTGACTCCTCAATAATGCCTTTATCCAAAAGATCTTTAATTCGCTAACGCGAAGTGTCTCGGCGTGAGACAGTCTATAAGGGCGATAGTAGACAGGAATGTTGGATTTAAGTTTTATTGACATACACCCTGTCTTAACTGTTGAGGTCGCAGTGCCAGAAATGAAAAATTTTGAAAAGTAATTTATTATCTCTAACAGCTTTTGTAACTGTACACCAATAAGAGGAGTGTTAATTGGAATAGAAGCCTCAGATTGAACTGTGTTCACCGTATCCGAGTTACGTTCAACCCTCGTAAGCCGCTGATAATCCTTGGTACGAACATACCTAACTCCTTCCCTATTCAAAACATCTGTACCTAATATGACTGGAGTGTTCATGTACTGAGATGGTACAACGAACAAGTCTACCTCGAGAGTCAACCCGTCAAACTCAATCGGCAACCTTACATAAGACGTACTTTCTACCTCCTAGCTACCCAATCCCTTTAAAATCCGAAAAGCAGGCTTAACTGAACAGTTAAAATGTTTCAGCAACGATGACGACATTAGTGAAATAGTCGAACCACTATCGATCAAAATATCCACCGATACATCCTGAATGACAGCCACTACAACGTCACTATTGGTGGAAGCAACCAAAACGTTACAAAAATTGACTGTCTCCTTATTTGCCGCTTCGGACCTTTGTTTCGCAAAACAAGTATCGACACTGTGACCCAATTTTTTGCAGAATGAACAAGGTTCAGACCTGGTCGGCACGAAAGCAGACCTTGAAGACGCGGCACTCGAAGTATTCGACGGCTTACTCGACCCCTGATCGACCTTATGACGCTTAGAACAATTAGCCTGCCTATGCCCCGGTTGACCACACGAAAAACATTTAAAATCACTCTACTCTTTTTTCGCGATGAATCCGTGGTTTGCTTACTCGGGGTACTATTAAACGCAACCGAACGCGGCGCAAAACTCTTTGAGGTAACAACCGACTTAACATAAATCGAAAAAAATTCAATCAGATCATTAGGCATTAATTTTGCATTAGTTGCCGACGCTCGAATATTCGGATCGCTAATGCCGCGTATAATTATTGCCGAAATCAACTCATCACTGAGACCCCGCACTATACGTAACCGAAGCAACGCGCGACGCGCATAATCCGCATACGTAGGATACTTGTCGGAGTTTGTATTAATGACCTCGGCCAAAATATTCGCAATGTCGGGTGTCTTTGGACATAACGGCTTAAACTCTTTCTTAAAATTTGTCCAGGAACGATCATTTGACACCCACTCGTTTAACCATGATTGTGAGTCACCTTTAAGACAGTTACCGATACGCGAAAGGCATTCGTAGTCATTCCACTTGTTACATGATTTAGCACGATCCACTTCCGCACACCAATCATCAAAATTGTGCAAATTCGGATCGGAACTCGAAATGAAAAAATGTTGGCTCGACCTACCCCCATAGTTTATGGAACGTATCGCGTCTACAATGCGATCGGTAACCGACGAACGTTCCAGCGTCAACCGCTGAGGTTTCAAGTTACGTTCCGTATCACGAGGTGGCGATCTAGATCTACAATGCAAACGCGATGGATTACGGGTGGGCGATACAAGCCAATCCCGTGAGTGTCTCCTACTTCGATCGTGAGACGTAGACATGTACCTATCTGGTGAACGTGACCTACGTCTACTTGGCGACACCAACGTATGCTTGGACTGCGTTGGCGATGGGTGACATGCATGTGAACGTGACGGTGTTCGCTGGCGCCGCAGTGGCGACCTATCTCGACTCACATCTCGATTTTTCGAACGTACCACTCGTACATTAGAACGAACCGACGCAGACGAAGACCTAACCTTTTCTTCTAACACCCTAACACGAGCCAATAGAGCGTCCATTTCAGAAGACCGTTCACGGTGCCTACTACTATGTCGACCGCGACTATCACGGCGATCACGCTCACGATACGGGCTTCGACTATCACGGCGGCTCACACTGCGATCACGCCCGTGATTTGACATTCTAACTTTATAAAGATTCGAACAATAACTTATAATTCAAACACTTAAGAAAAACGCAAAACAAATGTACGGAAGAAAATCACACACAAATCACTGAAATACCACAGTACAAACAAAATGGAGAAAAAATGGAAATAACTCACCCTTGACGACTATGATGACTCGCAATCAACACCTACACGTGTTAGAATAGGAAAAAATAAAAAAAATCTAGGGTAGATGAGTTTAAACGGTTATTCAAATCATAAACCAACTAAAATCACATGTAAAACAAAATACGTGGGCAAAAGAGAACGAATCCCACTTCTGATCTTGGAAATAAGACCAGAAGTGATTTTTTTTAAAAAGATTTAATTACAACTGCCTTTAAGAAATATTAACTAAAAAATAGAATTTTTACACAACCATTTAATTCACATCATTCAGCACAAAAATATCACAAACTAACTAATTAATCACAAAATGAACATAACAACACTATGATCTAACAATTACGACAAACACTAAAACAGTTAACCAAATCGGCAGAGTAACGACCTAGTCACACGAAAGATGAAGCGAGAATGTGTCGGCACTGGAGCGGCATCGCCTTTTTATAGGCTTTCCCCTCCACCATTACTCTTCTTGCCAACAGTATTACTATGACCACAATAACAACAAATACTAAAAATAAAATGTAGTTAAAAATTAAAGGGGGTCGTCATACAAAAAACGTGTTTTTTAGCGTTTTAAAACATTGTACGGTGATACGGAACCCTTCATGTACGAGTCTGACTCGCACTTGCCCGTTTATTCCATATTTTCTTCACACAAACACAGTATAATTTGTATTTATTTATTATATGAAATTTAAAGTCTCAAAAAAAATAACAAACGATCCAATCCAGGGCATTGCAGATATTTCAAGTTTAGAAACTTAGCAGTAGGGGCTCAGAACCAGACGCTTTCTACAATATTAAAGCTCACAAAGCAACGGAAATAATTATCTATCATTACCCTAATTTTGAAGGATGGTGGGCGAGTTATTGTGCGATGTCTATCATCTGGGTGGACCTTTTTTAGTTGAATTTACGCAATATGTTCGCCACGGCTGGCGAAACACTCGTTTCATGCAGATTTATTGTGGTCCCTTTAAATGCAAAAAATACTGCGATTTGACATCGGGGCAGACTTAGTTTCAATATATTGTAAGACTAAAATACATACTTGTAAAAAGAATAGGATTTTTTTTTCAAAAACGAGAAGTGCACGTGCAACCGCACGTGGCCAGAGGGGTCATTTTCAGCTAATTTTGCGTATGGCGGTAGATCAATATTAGGAGAGCCATTAAAGAATGAAGTGTTATTTTGGCGAACAGTTACTTGGTGAGATAATCTATATGGTATAATTTGTATAACCGATCGAGATATTTTGTCGGCGAATAGTATAATGGGCAAGGATAATTCGTAGGTATTGCAAATACGCTGGGTGCAGTTATTTAGTCAGTCATTTACACTTGTACATATGAGAACATACAACTTTGTTTATCAAATCTATAGAAATCAGCTTTTAGTTTATCAAATACTCTGCAAGAAACTTAAGTATGTAGAATATTTTGGTTTAGAAGATACCTACAGCTCTGTGACAGAAGCCTGGACAACTCACGATTTCTAACATATAAGAGAGCCTGAAATAAATATCCCAATGGCATCGTTTGGCCACACAGTCCTTAAAAGGTACCTAAGTATATTTTCATTCCACAAGTGCTGCTTCCCGCCACGTGTAATAAGAAAAGACTCATGTAAATAGGTTGACAATACAATAATGCATGAAGAATGATCACAAAACTTTTCTTCACTTTAATCGAAAGGAGTTCGGCATCTCTAAAAATGCCGAGGTATTCCACTTAGGGCATCCGTCTGAATAGCACCTAGGCGAATAGCACCTGGCCTATTCCACGAAGAGCACATAATATTCGCAGGTGCTCTAAGTGGAGCACCTCAAAATTCCGAGGCGGCCTTCTTCGAAGCATGCTTTGACAAATGAAACCGTTGTGTCACCAGCCTTTTAACACTCGTCCTCGTGATAGTCGGTTTCTGTCTATACGCAAGTAAACCTTTATACAATTATTGATAATACTTTGACCTTGCGAGCCTTTACAACCCCACATCTCGACAACCTCTTCATCGATTTGGCATATAAGTACATACTTACATAACATACAAAGACTTCCTTGCTCGTTCAATGAACTAATGCATGGTGTAAATACACCTATGTGTACAAATTATGCGCAAATGCGCATTGCTACACTTAGCTTGCACAACAAAGTGTATAAGTTTATTTGCCGACCTGTTACGCCTCCCGCCGAACGATCGTACCACATGCAAGTCATTGCAAATATGCGGGGCCACGTTCACGGAATCGATTCAACTTTGCTTCCATGCTTCGTGCTTCGTGCCTCTAACGACACGGGTACGAATTTACAGCGTAATAATTCAGTAAGTAATTAGTTATTTTCGATCCCCGGCTTTGGCTACCCCGAATTAGTCACGGTAGGTCTGATTTATTTATACAAGGTAATAGGTTCCACAATATACTTCCTGAATAAATAACCATAAATATTATTATATATTAAACGTGGAAAAGACCAGTCGTAAATTCGGAGAGATGATTTTCATCAAGTCGACCGTAGTTAAGTAAATTTCGATAATTCTGCTAAAAATATTTCACTTTTACTAGTCAAAGTAATTAGTATTAGTAAAAAGTAGTCATACATAATTTGTGAACTAACTTACACCTTTATCAAACATCACCAATTTATCAATATCTAATTAACCAAATGACTTCACAACATTCAGCCATCTGGTTAAAGGTTGCGCTCAATGACTTGGCTAGTTGTCCTTCAACCATTTAATTGAATGCCGGCGGCGTTTAATGATCGGCCTAGGCGTTTAATTAGCTGGCTAATTCAACCAGATGGCTGTGACAAAGATACGATGCGCTAGTGATGAGCGTTATCAGAGTCTTTCTTTTAGTTCACCATACACCTTTTAAAAATTTTCTAATGTTTCTTTTAATCTGGTCTGGGAGAAAGGAAAAGACGTAGAATATACCAGCTCCTTATCTTCCCAGGTCGTTAAAGTATATCGAGGGGAGGGCGAAAATCTGAGGAATCGAAATACTTAATAGGCGATGCGGCTAGCAACCCGTCACTATTTTGGTTCCTTTTTCAACCTTCACGCCCACAATTACGCTAAACGATTGGATATAGACCTTGGCTCTGACTACCCCGTAAGAGAGATAGACAAGGCGAAATATTATGACTACAACTACTTACATACGTCTATTTTAATTAATTAAAATGAATCTAGAAGTTAAAACGGCCGTAAGTGAATACATTAACCTAAATATTATGAAAGTACAGTTCGTTTACATAAATAGTATGGAGTACACGATACATGTTATTTTGGAAACTATGTGAAAAGAATAAATAGGTATATTTTTGACGAGTGACATTAAGTAAATTTTGACGGTTTACCTCTAACGTATAAAAGTTACGCTATTGAGATCATTGTTCATGACGAACACGACCAGACAGCACCAAACCAACAAACTAACACACCAGATGCGGATACAGATATATTATCACGTCTTTATAACTAACGGGAAAGACAGAGACAGCGCCCAGAGACGCAAGAAACATAGGCCACTTTAAGCTTTATGGTGGGCGAGAAGATGAAAAAGGAATCGAAATAGCATTTTCACCTATTCCCTCGATCGGCTTTTACGATCTGCGCGGAAAGAGAAGCAGCTAGTACATTTTAAGTATTTTCTACTCTTCCAGACCAGCATGCAAGGAACGCAAGGAACCAATGTGTGTCAAATGTACCTAGATACCCTGGAGTCTTCGAGTGTATGGCACGGGCGGTGAGGGCGACCAAGCTCGTAAACTATTTGAGCGAACGAACTGTACATTAGCGAAGATTTGTAAATGGCTTATTTCCTACAAGTAATGCTGTAAACGTTCCGAGTAATGGCACGGCTTAAGGCTACAATTCTTCCTTTAGCTACCTCAAACATCGTCAGGGTTTTATCGTCATAAATAAAATGAGAACGAATGTGTATTTCTTTCCGTTACTTAATCACCAAAAAGGCTTTTTTACTAAATGTCGCCGCGTAATTCATTACGACGTACACAACTAGTCGATTATTCGCCGAGCCTCGCTTTTCAGCCACCCACGGGAAATACAATGGCGCGATGTTTTGAAACCCATTTACTAAAAAAGGTATGTTTGATTCTGTTTAAATGAATGTTAGGTACTATGCCCTGCCCTGCAATGGTTCAAAAGCTATCTTACAAGCCGAGAACAAAAGGTAGTAGTTGACAAAGTGGAAAGTGATGTTGGTTACAGCAAATTTGGCGTCCCACAAGGTAGCACATTGGGTCCTACCCTATTTATTGTATATATTAATGACCTTTGTTCAATATCCCTTCCAGGAATGGACCTAATGATGTTTGCAGATGACACAGTTCTTTTGTTCCATGATAGGAATTGGCAGTCTGTAGCGGAGTTGGCAGAGCTGGGACTTTCAAAAGTGACCTCCTGGCTTGAAGATAGTATCCTCTCCTTAAATACTTCTAAAACAAAATATATATGTTTTGGCAAAACCGCTTCGAGTCTGCCGAAATATGACTTCCAGCTAACCATACATACCTATCCCTGTAATCGACTTGTATTAAAAACAAAAAAATGATGTCTGTGTGAAAAATTGGAACGAGTTCAGAATGTCAAGTATCTAGGCGTAGTACTTGACACACACCTAACTTGGACATGCCACATAGATAACCTGTCCGCAAGAATTAGAAAACTTATCTATGTTTACAAAAACCTGCGGACTGTAGCAAATATAAAACTATTAATCCAAACCTATAAAGCTTTATGTGAATGTATAATTGCATATTGCGTTTGTTGCTGGGGTAACGCGGCAAAAACGCATATAATTGATGTCGAACGAGCGCAAAGAGCAGTCCTGAAGGTTTTACTACAATTACCATACAGACATCCTACTACTAACGTTTACGAAAGAGCAGAAGTACTAAGTGTAAGAAAACTTTTTATATACAATGTCCTCAAGAAATATCATTCTAAAGTTGTCCCAACCCTACCGGTATTAAACAAAAGAGTAGATCGATGCCCTGTTCCGAGGATTGGTTGTAAAATTGTAGAAAACCACTTTGATGCTGTTGCCCCTAGACTCTATAATATATTGCTGAAACGTTACACAAAAAATCACATTAAAAAACAGCCGATGAAAATATTTAAAAATACTGTACTAGAATGGCTAAAAAGTATGGATTATGATTCCATAGAAAATATGTTATATAACCTTTATTTAAAATAAATTTTTGGATTTAAAAATATTAAAATATTATTTTAAAAATCATTTATGTTTACTTTATTTATAAATCGCGTTTGAAATGTAAATGTGAAAACACACGCACATGCACCAACATACACACATACACATCCTCACAGACCCCTACACGCAAACGCATACGCACATACACACGCACACACACACACACACAATACTTGCACGCTTTGTTTCCTTTTGTTTTATATAGTTTCTACCTATATTATTCTTAAATAAATAAGTTAAATACGCACAAGTGCCAAAGCACAGCTTGATATGGGAGAAGACGCTGGTTTTCGAAACACAGTGAAAACTATATCGTAAACCAGAGGCTTCATATATACTTCTTCTTCTTCTTCTTCTTATTTAAGAGCTTAGTGGCTCTTGTCGGTGGAGTATGCGCCAAACTTCTCGGTTCTCTGCCTTACTTTTTAGTGCTTGATACGACATGACCCCTGCTTTTTCTTTCAGTTGGTCTACATAGCTCTTTCTTGGTCGTCCTGGACCTCTTCTACCTTTTATCTTTCCTTCTAGTATGTTTTTAAATAAGGAGTCATGTCGTATTAAGTGACCAATCATTTTCCCTCTCCTATTTTCTATTTCGCCCAGCAGTCTTCTTTTCTCTCCTACTATTTCTAATACTTCCTCATTGGTTTTCCTTTCCATCCAACTGATCTTTTCCATTCTCCTCCAGCACCACATCTCGAAAGCTGCCAGCCTGTCACTATCTTTTTTATTCAGTATCCACGTTTCGCATCCATAAAGTGCTATGCTCCAGATATACGTTTTTATAAGGCGTTTGCGTATTTTTCTGGATATATTTGCTGTGAAAAGTTTCTTTTTACTTTTGTATGCTCCTTTGGCCATGGCAATTCTGGTTTTAATATCTGCAGTACATATAGAGTCTTCTGTCAATATGCTTCCTAAGTACTTAAATTTTTCTACTTGTTCTATTGTTGTTCCGTTAAGTTGCACTGAATCTCTTATTGGTGATGTTTTATATGTAATCATATATACTAGTATGTCAAATATTTTTAGTGTCAATAAAGATTATTATTATGTCGGTACGCTTTTCAGCCACGGGTCCATGGGGACCCGGTCCTTTGAGGCGTTCATGGGGCCAAAGCCAACATGAAGAGGCCTTTTAGTACCTTTTTATCTAAAAAGTGAGATGGCTGCATCTATTGAGGTCTATCCCTTAATATACCATTGAGATGCACTAACGGACAGTCCACCATAGCTGCTGAACTATTGCCAGGGAGGGATTTACTTGGTTTAGGCTATGTGGATGGGATGTTAGTGGACCGGATAACTGGGTTATGGAGTGAGATACGGACATCTACCTAAAAATCTCTCACAACAATTGAAGCCTGGTAGATGGTGACTTGCTGCTCGTTGGCTACACTGCCTGTGGGCACCCTAACTAGCCACGAAGATGCGGCCAGGGCGCAACACAATGTGAGCAGCTAAGGGTGTCGAGAGGTGCGGCTCCGGTTTCACCATCACGGGGCTTACCCCCGAGAGCGGGTTTCCCCGTTATTACGCCATTACGTGCAATACACTTCCACCCTGGAGCGTATGTTCTGCTCTTGCGACTCCACTCTGGCCGGCCGGTTAAGGCAAGACAGAGGCGGGGGGTGTGTAACTGTGTGTATATGTGTGTGTAAGCGCATGTGTGTATGGTCCCCCTGGAGGTTGGGTCCGTGGTGTCGCCACTCACCATCAGCTCGCCACAAGCTGCCCTGCATTGACTGACTACACTGGAAATCCAGTGGGCAATGGGGTCGTCACGTCCCGACGCCGTTATTATTATTATTATTATGCCTGTAAGTGAGTGAAATTTGTGGTAAAAAGGCATGGTAAAAGTGGACTGAATATAGGTAGCTCTGGTGGAAAGCTCTGATTACTTTGCGCTTCAATGGTAGAATACTTCTATGATTTGGACTACTTATCTTAGGCTCTGTCTTCTCTTTTAGGGATAGAGGCGTGATGATTGGAAATGAATTAATTTCGTTAGCCGGCTAAACAATGTTACTTTCGTCTTTCTTTAGCCGGCTAAAGTTAAGTGGTGAAACGGCAATTGCCGAAACTGCAAATTAGCCGAATTTGCAGTAGTGATGACAGTAAAAGCGTTCATATTTCGCGTTCAGTCGACGGCCGTCAACGGCAAGTCGACGGCAGTTAACGGCAAGTCGACGGCAGTAAACGACAACTCGACGGCAGGTCAACGGCTGTCGCCGACCTGCCGTTCGGCTGTATGAGCTTTATGTTGTGATTCGATAAGTATGTACCTACATGTGCCTAGCTCGTGTTTCACTGAAAGTTACGCTAACCTTAAAACTGTGTAGTAACAACATGGGCGGGCAATTGTGACTTGAGTTGTATTCGAATACGACTCGATTTTGCGGCCGGAATACGCGAGAAATACAAGTAAATCTGAATTAACTGCAGGACCCTGGCGACCCAGGAAATTAGCTCTGCCCGGCTCGGACACACTTACCCGGATCACAAAAACATCGCCAATATTTTACTTTAACGCATTTTGTACTTGTTGTGGAAAGGTAATACGTATACAAATATATGTTACATGGGGAAAGTTTTTCAGTATCATATACTCAGTATAACAGATTCAGTATATTATCCTGAATCTGTTTTTTTTTGGAACATTTAATTAGTACTTGGATTTTAACTTATTTATTTATTTAACTTTATTAAAAAAATGTAACAAGCGGACTTAAGGCCTAGGGCCTAATAATACTAATATTATTCTATTTATTACTTCTGTGTTTCTCTTTCTCTCAACTAGTTAAATTTGCTTCTTCGGCACCACATTTAAAATGCCTCCAATTTTTCTGCCATTAGAATAGAGCAGTACACATTTTTATGCCTTTTTAGGTTGATTTTGATAATATGGGATGTAAGCAGTTAATTCAAAATCGATTTAATTGTAATGACTCTAAAAACTAATAACAAGATAAACTTCAGGAAGCTGATATTAAAGACAAAAATCAAATGTAAAAGAAGTATTGATTTAATTAAAAAAATATATATTTGCTGTGCTCGTTTTACTTTTGAGTAAAAACTGCTCTGAATATACTAATGTGCTTTTACCTTCCACCAATTGTCATAAACTGGATGCAGTTAAAAGTAATACATATGTGTGAAGTGTAAGAACTACTCTATATATTTTTCAAAATTCTAGGTGCAGTACTTTCGTAGCAAATTGGCTGTAACAGACCGACGGACAGATAAGTGAGTTGATTACTCATTATAGGGGTTCCATTTTTAACTTTGAGGAACGGAACCCTAACACAATAAGTTAATGTTAATCGTTTTGAACTTTATAATTCGAATTAAATAAAAGCTTGTGAAAAACTGTGACAAACGAGAAACGATTTTCACGGCGACTGCGAAACGCTAACGTGATTTTTTATCGAGTGTTATAACTTATAACAGCATATATCACTGGTGTCCGATTTTCCGAGCGGCCTAAAGGCATCTGACGTGGCTCAATGACTGTCAATACTGTCAGACCATAGTCATTTTACCAAAGAGCTATAATGTACCTTTTCCAATATCTCTCTGCATTTTCACTCTAGTGAATCAGTTTACAGGTTTTTTGGCACGATGTTTTTCTTCACCGGAAGCAAATAGTGGTCGATGAAAATTACATTACATAAAGTCATATTGTATTACAAACTCAGGTACATAAGCTACATTATAACGCTTTGACAAATTCAGACGTACAAGTCCGGCCGGGTGAGATGTCTCCAATCCGTCTGGCCAGCGTGGAGAGCGTAGGCCAAATCCTCTTGCTGCTCTAGCTAAGTATGGCTCTGGCAGAACAGAGAGGGTAGAGCTCCTGCAGTGGAGACTAAAAGGACCTGGTGATGATGAAATTATGATGATGATGATGAGATCCTCAATAACACATATATAATCCGACAACTTACGTTTCTTCCATGCTGGTCTGGGAGAAAATAAAAAACATAGAATGTACCAGCTGCTTCTCTTCCCGCGCAAATCGTAAAAGCCGATCGAGGGAATGGGCAAGAATCTGAATCATATCAATAGGCGATGCGGTTAGCAACCCATCACTATTATGATTTCTTTTTTCCACCTTCATGCCCACCAATAGGCTAAAAGTGGCCTGGGCCTTACGCCCTAGGCTCTGTCTGCCCCGTTAGGGATAAAGACGTGATAGTGTATCAGTATCAGTAACTTACGTTAAGGACAGCACCAGGGGTAGTGAAGTTTCTGTAAGGCGGTTTCCTATCCCTGATGTACTGGAAGATCTTGGTGCCCTGCCGCAAGAACACCACTTTGTCCAGCAAGTGAGGGGGAACGTCATGCACGCAGCGCAGCCGCACCGAGCCTCCTCGCGCCGCCCAGCGCTCCATCTGGAGTTCCACTTTGACCTCAGTGTGACCTCGAGCTGAGAATAAAAAAGAATTGTTTAATATTTTTCACCTTCCTTGAAGTAAGTATAAAAAAGGCTCAATGGTGTTCTTATCGAGTTGAAAATGACTTCAATTAAATTTTGATACCAGAACATAGCCAAAATTAGTCTAGGGGGTCAATGTAGGTTAAGGGCCAAGGGAAAGGTAAAGGCCAAGGGTTGCAGAATTATGCGGCTCTCCAAGTTCATGATTTCGAGCGTACATGTGTGTTGAAAAACCGCATATATCATGTAGATATGTTAATCAGTAAATATGGGATTCTGTTGAAAGGAAAATCTGTAGAAATGGGATCCTGTAGACATGGAAATTAGTAAATATGAGAATCAGTTAAAACGAAATTCTGAAGTAATGATAAGTGAAAGATATGGGTATAATCGACATAATATGAGTTTTGAGTTTCCGAAAGCGTCTGGCTTTAGTAAAAGTTCTGAAGCAAATGTAAATTAATTGCCTAATTTTTAAAACTAACCTTTCTAAAATAACTATAAATTAAAAATGGTCCCTCAATCGTGACTGATAGACATAGACATGTACTCTAGTGTACATGTCTATCAGTCACGATGGTTACGGGTTGGTGTAACTAGTTACAATAACAACCCGTAACCATCAGTTTTTGTATATTTCGGCGTGGTCTTATTGCGTGTTAGTTAGCTATTTCATTTTGTATAGAACATATTTTTCCCGTTTCTATTAGATAGGTAGTAAAAACTTAGATTAGATCTATTCTTTAGCAGTGTATGCTACAAATATAGCCACGTTTTCCAGAGCAATGTGTTTGTCGCTGCAAGTTGCAACGAAATTCGTCTTGGAGGATTTCGCGATTTGCATCACAATGGCGGTAGTTTGTCATGCTGCAATAAGGGAGATTGTGCAGTGTAGTTTGTATAACTAACTAGTTACGTTCCCTTAGAATAAGTCGGTATCCTTCTTCATCATCATCATCTTCCTCGCCTTCTCCCTATTTGGGGTCGGCTCTGTATGGCAAATCCTTCCATCGTTTTCTATTATTTACCATAAATGTACTAACCTCCCTCTTCTTCATGTCCCGCTTCCCACATTCATCCTTCTTAACGAGATGAAAATGTCTACACATATTTGAAGAGATGACTCAGCCCGTCAACCACAATAATAACTTTTTTGACCAAGCGAGCGCGAAGCGTCTTCTTTTCAGTTTGGGCAAAAATGCTTTCGTATAAGCGGTGATCCCACTGCATCGCGCAGCGTCGCGGAGCGCGGGGCCACAGATTTTAACATTGTATGCAAGTATCTCAATTTGTATAGAAAAGACGTCTAGTCCAACACACTGAAAACGCGTCAATACGCGGGAGCGTCAGTGTGTTGAACCGCGCTCCGCGACGGTGCGCGGTGCAGTAGGTTCACCGCCAGTCTGTGTGGCTGTTCCCATCTACAGGTTGCATTTCGCTACCGATTCTCGTGAAATTTTGTTAACATGTTTGATAATTATTTAACGTTTAACAAAATATACTGCAACTATTTCAAGGGCCAATTCAGTACAAATATGATATCAAATCGTATCAAAATATGAAAAGTATTCTTTTGCTATCCATAAAAACTCGGATCAGCTGATCGGTCAACTTGTACGTAAGGCCAAACTTTTTTTCATATTCGATGTTCCTTGGGAAAAGTTGTTAAGTGTCATCGACCCTTGAAATCGTTTCAGATTATTTTGTTAGACCAGGGGTACAGTTTTTTTTGGTAATTTAGTTTTTGGAAATTTCTCAAAATGCCGTGGGCGCTGTAACATTACACATAACACGGTGAACATTTATGCAGCTGTAAGCTATGCAAACACAGAATCGCGAGGTGAGAGGTCAACAGCTCACAGAGCCACTATTATACGTAGGAATAATGCTAGGATCTCACACAAAGACAAACGTAGAGAACCTCCCAAGTAAATAGCCGCACAAGATCTCAGGGAAAAAGGGTGCCTGAAAAACAGCGTTACCTGGCTTAGTTGGCTGAGGCATTCCTTTGCCAAAAATTAGGTAATAAGAATATATAAATAACATAACTTTTTAATTTAGAGGTTCTCTGTATTTTTTGGCAATAATTGACGTTTTTACTTTTTTTAAAAATTAAATCCACTGGGATTTACTCATAAAGCTGCACTACACCACGCACGACACTACATCAACACAGCATTTCGGCATTGTACCTATCAATAAGCATTGCGCGAAGCGCGCTACGTAATCTAACTTTCCCCAAGAAACATATCTCGCAATATGAAAAATAATTTTTGACCTCCCATAGAACACAGAATATATATTACTATGGCCGCTATAACAACAAATACTAAAAATAAAAAATAGTTAAAAATTAAAGGGGGTCGTCATACAAAAAACGTGTTTTTTTAGTGTTTTAAAACATTGTACGGAGGTACGGAACCCTTCATGTACGAGTCCGTTTCGTACTTGCCCGTTTATTTTCTTATCTCCCAGACTAGCCTCGAAGAATATGTATGTAGCTATGTTTATTCGAAGATAACTCAAGTACCTATGATGTAATGGAATTTCTAAAATTGGAAGGTGTAGATTTTGCCAATATATTTTTTAAGTTTGACCATTTGCTGAGATATGGGGTTCGCGATTTCACAGTTGCCTATTATGAGACTAGCTTGACTAGATTTTTTCATTCATTCATCATCAGGTCTTTTTTTAGTCTCCACTGACAGGAGCACGACTCTCCCATATATTAGCCAGATCAGTATATATAGAGGATTTGGCCATCACTCTCCACGTTGGCCAGACGGGTTGGAGAGGTTTCATTGATGTTTATAAGCTTTGTTTAGGTTGTGTTTTGATTGCTACTATCTAAGTAATACCAATATACCTAGGTACTTCAAAGTCGTTTTGAATGAACTTTCAGTTTTGTCAGTAAGTATGACTGACAATGCTGCAATATAGCTAAACGTGTGGCGAGAAATTCCAGATTGTTAGCCGAAATGCGGAACGCGTGTTATCTCGAACACAACACGTCTCATAACTAGGGCTTCCACACTAGAATTGTTTATTTGATTTTTAAAAAATATATACTTCCACGCCATTATCTATATATATATCCGGTATTTCTATGTATGTACGTATGTGGGTGTGTTAGACCATAACTCAGGAGTCTATTCAGTGACCAGTTGAATGCGCCATGGATAAATTATCGTTTGGCAGAAACGTCGCTTTTGGGAAAGCTGCTGTGGAAACTTACCTTTCAAAATTCAACTCTAGCGACCGAAGGATCGCAATCGAGTGGCCCATGTAATGTTTCCGATCTTGTATGAGAGTACCGTTGTTCGGTCAAGAGAATGACCACCAAGTTGAGTTAAAATGTCGAGCTAGCAGCCCTATGACACAGTTCTTACACCAAATACATAGTTGCGTATAACTATAACAATCACAAGTATCATGTTACACATTGCCTCCAAGAGTCAGATTGTGGATGGAAGGACGTACAATGTGAAGTCTTTATTCGTAAATTATTATACGGGGTTGGTTAACAGAGTTGAGATCCTAAGATCCAAAACCACGATAGCAAGATGGTGCGCCTAGGTGATAAATGAAACATTGTTTTCTAAAAACTCTTATTTAGTACTTACAAATACTTAAAGGACATTTCAGTTCATCATTCTGTATAACTTTCCTTTGTGAATGTGAATTATCGAAATACAAATAATTTTACACAAAAAAAGCGACTTCAATTGCTGGTCTTCTTCATTAATTCCACTTCATCAAAAACACTTTCTGAATGCATATGCTTAATTTATTGGCAAAAACATCAAAATCACCACCTATATGTGTGCACAGAATATTTAATAGAAATCCTCGAGAAATCGGGGGAACTTAATAAATATCAGACCTGGTGACAACTTCCATGTACTTATTTATACCTTAAAAAGAAAAAAAAATCTAAGTTGCCAAAAATACGGGACAGTTATTGAGGAACATACATGAAACAAACATATAAATACCTATACATTCGAATTGAGAAGCTCCTACATTTTTGACGACGCTAAAAAAAATTAATCCCAAAGAAATTGAAGCAGTCACGTAATATGAAGTTGCTATGGGAAGTGTTTTTCAAACCTAGGCTTCTAGCTTCTGGCGCGTAGATGACAAATACTGTAAATGAGTTTCTTTCGGCGTTTCTTCTTAGCAGTGGTCGTAGCGAAACGGTATCGGTAGCTTTCAAATAAAGAATAAAATAATTTTGATATAAATAAACATTACTCGTAATGTACGCTATTGTTTAATTTTATTATTTATCTAAATCGAGTTGGGGTTGGGGGCGAAAACACATTGTTTGTATGTATGTATGTATGTGTGTGTGTATATATATATGTATGTATGTATGTATGTACCGCGATAACTGCCGAACCGATGGTCCGATTTGGATGAAATTTGGTAGGTGTGTAGAAAATATGAATAGAATTTTCAAATTCATTGGGCATCAAAATCTATTCAGTAGTTTTTGAAATATTAATAAATATGTACGAGTATATCAATAAAAACGAGAATAATAATCGCGAGGTCTAAGTTCGCGGCGAACTACTAGTTCGCCGCGTATAAAAGTGCCTGCAAAGGCCTAATTACTGAATAAATATATGTTTTGATTTTAATTTTTAGGTTTATTGGGAAAAGAAGTTTAGTATCACGAGCTAAACTTGTTCTTAATATTTAGACTGATTGAGATGAGATTTTGATAGTGTAAGAAGTAATAAACAAATAAACAAATAAACAAATAGACTAAAAAAAAGATTTATATGATTTTATTAAAATCCATATTTAAGTCCATTTTATTCATTGTCTTTTGATCTAAGCAAAACTTAGTCCATAAAAATTAGTAAATGAAAAACAGTCAATGCATAGTTTATTTTCCCTGTTATAAAATAAATATTTTCTGGCCCGGGTCTAAGAGTCAATTTTAGCTGGGCGCTAAATCCTGGGTTTATGTAGCGTTAAAGTCAAGCGTTTCTGATTTTAAAAACACCCTGCTTTTGCAAAATAAATCATGTTTACATTACGGTTAATGAGTTTCCAGCCATAAGTAGGTAACAGTATTTACTTATGTCTGGAAACTCATTAGTGCCATTAGTTTATATTAAGTACAGACTTAGTATAAACTAATGGCCCATTTACACAGTGCAAGTTGCTTACCTGTTGCATGCAATTTATTTAAAGCAACAAATGATTTGCATGATTGTCGTTTTATTTAGACCATGTAAGTCATTTATTGCTACAATTTAATTGTATAATGCAACGGGCAAGAAATTTATTCGCAGTGTGTAAATGGGTACTGCATTTACGTCACCTAATGCGCCGTTCTAATCAAAAATGTAGTCTAAATATTCCAAATAAATAAATACTCAAAAACTTCAGGAAGTTTTGTTTTGAAGAAACAATGCTCAATTTTCCCTGTCTCGAGTCAGGACTCGAGGAAAATTGAGCTCTGTTTCTTTTATATTAGAACAATGTCGTTAACGAGACAGTTATGACAAGTTATTATAATAGAGGTCTTAGTTTAGTTAGGTAGAGTCAGGCTCGTAGAAAAATAGAGGCGCCATTGTCTGAGACAAAAGATATAATTGCAACACGTGTTTTAGAGTTCCAAAGATCCTCGTGACAAAACCAAACCTATGTAGGAGCACTCGTGTGTCGAAATCTCGTGTTTCTATTTTGAAATAACATTATTTACTGCGTAAGCTACTTGAATGAGCAAGCTCTTCAAGCATTATTTCGCCTCTCTAAATCATTATTCTACGCCCGATCTTCGGCTTTAAAAAAATAGAAGAGTGGAAACTAAGACGAAATACAAATTACATTTACTTACTGGAGAAAGTAGTGTTATTGAACAAGCGATTATTTTTAGGATTTATTTGAAGGATGATAACGCACAGCCTTTCTAGTGTCTATATTTTATTGGTACTGACGAAAAATTCACTGATCACTCCAGATTTAAAAACAAAAAAAAACAAATAATATAAAATTTACTTTTTAGCCCTAAGGAGTTTGTAACAAAGGGATTTGGATAAAATACATCAAAAAAGGTGACGTACGGCTGTAGGTTTTTCAGGAAGGGTTTGCTCGACTTAGCGGGTGCATTGCCTTGCCCCCACCCTAATAGTTCGCTCCGAACTTTGAACTCACGAACCCCAAACCTCGGCAACCCTTTGACCGATTTGGCTCATGGTCAAACTTAAAAATTTGATTAGTCCCATCAACACACTATTACGTCTTTATCCCTAATGAGGTAGACTAGACAGAGCATTTTGGGTCTTGCGGCTCAAAGCAGAGAGAGATAAGATGGAAAAAGGAATCAAAATATTGATGGGTTGCTAGCCGCCTCGGCTATGAGCGGGCAGGGCGGGGAGAAAAGCAGCTGATACATTCAAAGATTTTTCTTTTCTCCCAGACCAGCATGTAAGAAAGATGGAATCCATGGATGGAAGAATAAAAGATGGAGTCCCTTCAACAATTTAATTTCATTAAGTTCCGATTAAAGTTACCTAGTCGATAAAACATACACTACTGACATAAAAACGCCGTACTAATATGCTATACATGGGTAACTCGAGTAAAATATGGAACCGCGAACCACAAAACATAGATGAATGCTACTGCGATACGTAACAAGACTGACATGTACGTTACCACGAAAGCTTGTCACTGCGAAGCCACTAGGCGCAGCAGCGGGCAAACGCCCGCGCTGCCCGCGCGACGCTTCGCTAAGATCAGTGTGGCGGGGATGTCTTCGTGTAGGTGTCGCGAATCACATTCGACCTGAGGAAGCCCTCCGGATGAGGTCGAAACATGAGGGCCAGTAGTTTAGACTTTCTATGTGAGTTACCCCGTTTATAATGCGTTTATAGCATATTTAGTAATGTCAGTGTCTTACGTTAGTTTTAACGAAAAAATAAAATCGCCTTTTCGATAAAAATGATTGTCCAATCTGGAGACTCCGCTGCGAATATAGCGTAAAAGCCACTAGTGCATTATTTAACGCCTTAACATTCTGTGTGTACGGCGGCGTCTCACTTGGCACAAGTTTAAGTACCTACTAAATTTCTCTCGTAGGAAAATGCTGGCGAAAAGTTCAAAGGTCAAAATGTATAACATTTGATGGGAGTAAGTAAATATTTTCTTCATCTAAGCGCGTTCCCAGTTGCGTCCTCAGCTATGCTGCTTCGGAGCCCGGGGTGCGCTTTCCCGCATTTCCTTCTCCAAATATAACATGCATGTCAATGGTCACCCAAGGATGCCATAGACCTTGCCAAGTGGAGAAGAGAATGCCGGAACAGTTAAAATGATTTGGCTGTAATTTTACGACCGGCCGCCTGGACGTCAGGACGTCAAACCTCTTTGGGAATGTATTTGTGCGAAAAGTTTTACAACCAACCGCCGCCCGACGTTAACCCTCCTTGGGAATGTAATTGTAGCACGAGATGTTTGTGCTTAGTCCTTAAGTCGCCTCTTACGACATTCACAGGAAGAGATGGAGTGGTCCTATTCTAACCCTGAACCACACGGGTCAGAGTAAGTACATATCATTATGCTTATTCGTAAATACTTCATTGTACACAGAAAATAGAAATTATAAAAACTAGAACAGCACGTGCTGGTCTGGCAGAAAAGAAAATTTTAATATAGCAGCTGCTTCATTTTCCGCGCAGTTCGTAAAAGTCGATCGAGGGAATGTGCGAACGAACCCAGATCCTCCGTATTTGCGGACTGGCGTGTTAACCGCTAAGTCACGGAGGTCGTCAAATTAATATCTGACGCGTATAGGGTTGCCGCTTGATTGATGGTGTACGCGTGATGGTCGTTTGGGTCGTGACTGCCCAGATATATCAGGCCTGTTCGGCTTTTGGTAGGCTTTTTGAGCAAAGCGGAAGATCTTTTTAGGGTTCCGTACCCAAAGGGTAATGTCGGGACCCTATTACTAAGACTCCACTAGCCGTCCGTCTGCCTGCCACCAGGCTGTATTTCATGAACTGTAATATCTAGACAGTAAATTTGAAATTTTCACAAATGATGTATTTATGTGGCCGCTATAACAAAAAATACTTAAAACAGAATAACAGTTGTATGGATACCTGGTACGGAACCCTTCGAGCGCGAGTCCGACTCGCACTTGGCCGGTTTTTTGAGCTCGCCAGAACTACAGTATCCGCATCTCGTCTGAATTAATCTGGACACATAGCCTAAAAGCCGGATCCATGACCGGACGACCTTTTTTTTTAGACATCGCCGGAACTATCTCGCCAACATATAACGGCCACAGGATCACTTCGAAGTGCTGGTAATTCGTCACTTCGCGAAAAAGCTTTGCTGCAATAATTTAAGTATGTTTATTTTATACGTATGTAGGTATTCATATTCTAAGTATGTATTTACATACATTTATAACCTTTTATATCATAAAGGCAAGGTAAGAAGTACCCGTAAACGAAGGGCATGTATGTCCTTCGTTTACGGGTAGGTTGATGAGTGTAGATGAAGCGAAAGAGATCTGTCAGGATCGTAGCAAGTGGAGGTTCATAGTCTCTGCCCACCCCTGTGGGAAACAGGCGTGATAGTATGTATGTATGTATGTATGTACGAGTATCATGTATATTTCTATGTACCTATCACGTATGTTATTATTATTGAAAAAAAATACTCTTCTTTCTTTATTTTGATTTTTAGTTACTTAGTGCATAATTTACAGTTCTAGTTTTTAATGCGATTCGGCACATAGATTACTCGTAGCTCTATACACGACAACAAAATGAAAAAGTTTTGCTTGGTCTCATATCTATATAGATTACATTACTTATTCACCTGCTGCGTACAACATTTTACGATTGTCGCGAAGTAAGCAGCTATGGGAAATTTTGTGCACTATAACTGGGATGGGACATTGTTGACGATCAGTACTACTTTTTCTGCTACGTCCCTAAGGTGAACTGGTAGACAATGCTTGCATTAAGTTTTACCCTTGGTATTATAATTGTTAGATTATTGTACTTAAATAAATAAATAGATTCGATCATGCTCTATACATCCGGTGAGGTAAAAAAAAAGGTGGAAATGGTACCAACATAAAAAGAGTGTTTAAGGCGCAGAAAAGATGCATAAGATCAATTATCAACATACCACCATATATTGCGAGTAGACCTTATTTCAAGTCGCTCAATATATTAACCCTGCCATGCTTATACATTTTAGAAATAAGCATCTTTGTGAAACTAAATGAGCATTTATTTGTTCAAGCTAAACACTTCTTTCTTAGAACAACAATAAATTGTAATAGACTCGTGTTAAATGTGGTACCAAAAACTGAAAAATATAAAAATAACTCTTTTGCAATGTGCAAAAATATTTATAACAAATTACCATCTGCACTTAAAGAACTTCCATTTAATAAATTTAAATCATCCCTGCGCAAATGGCTGCTCAAAAAAGTTTTATTCAATTAATGAGTTTTTAGAACATAAAGTTAAAGACTGCGAATTCGATGCATGAATAATTTGATTTCATAATATTTTAATAATGTGTGAAAAATTTGCATGCTATTAAATATGGCTAAATAGGTTAAGCTACTGTATTTAATTGTATTTTCCTAACACCTGTATTAACCCTATTTATTGCAAATAAAAAATAAAAGAGTCCGGCTTTTTGCCAGTGGCGGATTTACTAGCAGGCTGAGTAGGCTAGAGCCTAGGGCGTCAGGCAAATTTGAGGCCAATATGTCCCCCCCCCGTGCCTCAATCGAATCGATACGACATTGAAACCTTCAAAAACCGAGGCTATATCTTCCTGAAAGGCCAGCAAAGGAACGCTCTTGTTACATCCCTGGTGTTGCAGTTGTCCATGGGCAGTGGTGATCACTTACCATCTGGTGACCCGCTTGTTCGTTTGCCACCCTATAACATAAAAAAGTGAACTCTCAGTTATTCGATTGAACACAGGAGCCGCAAAACAGGCCCGCCGCCATTTATTTAAATGCCCGCGTGCAATACCGATTAAGCCGCCCCACGTAACTACGTAACGCTGCGTCAAGCATTTGAGTTTTTTTTTCGAAAAGTGCCGATTTTAATTATTAGACCTTTAGCCGCCATTTTAAAATTTCTTCTTTCATTCTAATCTGTTTAGCCGTTTTGCCTTGGAAAAATAAACTACAAATGTTACAAACATTTGCATTTCCTAATAAAAGTAGGAAACAAAGCGACATAGTTTAAGTATTATCGATAATTACAAAACAGGTACCGGCACTCGGCTCGTACCACACGGAGCTGCATTATAGTAGCCGTGATCCTCGTAAACCGTGCTAACCGTAAATGCCGGGAATGGTTTATAGCACGCAAGAAGGATACTTCTTCACCGCCTGCCGCCATTTCCCTTGATTGCACATCATGTTTCATCGGCGGCGGCGTCCCCTTCCCATGTTCAGGTAAAGAGGAAATTCTCTGGCGGTTAGCAATAAAAACTCGCGTCGTTTTTGTCCTTAATTTCCTATTTTAAGTCTGACAGTAAGGAATTTTAAAAAATTGTAGGTTGTTGGCAATGGCAATTATTAATTTAAAACGAATTAATAATTTTATTAATGTAATTAATTTAAATGTTAATAGGCAATGCGGCTAGCAACCCATCACTATTTATTTTGATTCGTTTTTCCACCTTCTCGTCCACCATCACGCTAAAATTGGCCTTTGAGTCTTGCGGCCCTGGGCTTTGTCTGCTTAAGGCCGCAAGACCCAAAATGCTCTGTCTGCCCCATTAGGGATAAAGACGTGTTTATGTATGTAATTTAAAACTAAAAAAACATTTGTTGTTATGGCAACTTGCATTGTATTGTCATCTTTCTACGTCTCCAGCCATTGTGCTATATTTAAATTGTTTGGTGCTCAAATAAAAGGATTTCAAGAAATAACGCAGTTTCAACCAGCTCTTCCATAGATATTATTAAATTTTTCTAAAGTTAGGGTACTGACTGGTACGGGAGATGCATGTATTTTATGCCTTAAACACGATGAAGTTAAAAGACGGGGCAGACAGAGCAGACTCTAAGCATACGCAAGATCCAAAAGGCCACTTTTAGCGTTATAATGGGAGAGAAGATGGAAACGGAATCAAAATAGTGATGGGTGGCTGTCGTATCTTCAAAGATATCAATGATACCTTGACAAATGATATATCGTTGGAATCGTCTGGCTGTCCGCTGGCTATGTGACGTCACAGTAAATCTGTTTGTTAAAAGTATATTTTTGCTTTGGAATAATAAAGTTTGATAGTTTAGTGTATTTTGTGAAATAATGGTGTTCCAAGTTGACGTTCAGTGGGTATAAATTGTTACCGGCTTTTTACAACTTTTACAAGGTAAGAACGGTACAATATTTAATCCCGTTTATATATTTCACTAAAACACAGCGTCCTTTGTGCACAATTTTTCATATTTGCGAAAATTATCGTACATAAACACATCTAATTTTGATGTAAATTGACAAAGTAGATTAGGTTATGTTATTGTTATTTTTTAGTTAGGTGATCGGTTTTGCTAGCTTTATCGTGCAATTCTAGCCTTTATTATCTTCCCTAGACATTACATCTGTCCCTTTTTGTAAAATATGTCCTCCTCAACCCGTGCTGAGACTGCCCGACAACTGGAAATCCAGCTGAAGCAAGTCTTACTTGAGCTCAAGGCAGAAAAAGAAGACAACGAGAAATTATTACTGGAAAGGGAAGATAATGAACGCGAATATGTATTGATGCGAAATAACAACATTAGACTTGAACAAAAACTCTCTGAGAGTCTTCAGTTATGTGATGATTTGAGTGAGCAGCTGAACCGATCAAAGTTAGAAATAGATTCTTTCCGCCAATGTGGTGATACGTATGAGCAGACCCTCAGACGTACCACTGAATTAGAAAAGGAGTTGAGCGAGGCATACAGACAAATTAATAGCTATGAGCAAGATGCCCAGACGCGTCAGTCAGCAGAGGTGTCCAGCCTATATGACCAGCTCATTGATAGTGTCGCTATGTCTCCCTCAACTAATTCTCCAGTTATTGATCTCACTAGTGAGACATCATCGAGTAGTATTGATTTAGATATCTCAAAATCAATGATTAGTCATAACCAAGTTAAAAAATATGTAAAACTATCCAAAAAAATTAAGAAAACTAATAATAAATTAAAAATTAATCTCAGGAAATCATCTTTATTAAAATCCAGTTCATTAAATTGTAAATTGCAGTCAGAGTTAGAGTTATGTAATAAACAATTGGCGGAAAGTCAGGAGTCATATGAGGACAACAGGAAGACTTGAATCTCATATTATTAAGTTGCAGGAGGACTATTCCAAATTATTCTCTAAGTATGACCTCCAACAAAAACAAAATACCGAACACATGCTGACTGTGGGGTAATTGATTAACGACAGCAGGTACAATCAAGAAACTCTTGATTTATTAACTAAGCAATGTACCTGCGGGCAATTCACCCAGCCCACCATCAGTGTCTCCACACCAGAGCTCTCTCCTTGTGACGGTAGTTTGTGTAGTAATGTGTCTGATTGTGCTGACTTTATTGACCCTCCATGTAATACAATAGTATTTTCTGACAGTATATGTCGCAATATGGGTTGCATGTTAAACAAAATTCTAGATAAAACTTGTATAAATTACTGCTTCCCGGATGCAACCTATACTCAAATTTTAGATAAAATTAAATCAACCAAACTGAATTGTAAATCTACTGTTGTATTATTAATAGGCAATAGTAACAAAGTAGGAAAGAAAGATATAATCAGCTGTATGGATTATTTATCTGAACTAGAAGTAAGCAAAATAATATTATGTGCGTTCCCATATCTACATTGCCAGTCTCCAAAAACTAACAAAATCATTCACTATCTCAATACTTTGATACATAATATGACATGTCGTTATAGTGATAAATTAGTGTTTTTTGACACTAACAATTTTATAAGTGAATGTCATGTGACAAAAGATTATATTTATCTTTCAAAATATTTTAGACATAAGATTGCTACATTGATAGCAAATAATATTAATTTTTGGACGAGTTTACATTGTAAACAAGATTCTAGTTTTAAGACACCTACAGACTTACCAAGTTTATGTAACGGTAATTCTGTAGACTTGACGACAGATTTAAACTGACCATTCAGACAACGGGAAGGCCTCATGAATTAAGAATACTTCATCAAAATTTAGAAGGTCTTTCCGGCAAAGAATTATTAGTAGAATTAGTTTTAAAAGAAATGGATGTGGACATTTTATGTTTGACTGAACATTGGCTGCATGAGAGTCAGATGATGTTCAGCCTAAACAACTATAATATTGTTAGCTGCTTTAACAGAAAGTCTGCTCAACAAGGGGGTTCTTTAATTTTTATAAAAGATTCTTTCCGTAGCAAAGAGCGGAAGGATATTGTCAGACATTCTGTTGAGCGCTGTTGTGAGGTGGCCTGTGCCGAGCTTGATCATCATATAATTGTTTGTGTATACAGTCCACCAGATAGTAATTTCAAAAGTTTTTTAAAAGCAATGGACCAGGTTCTTAAGTCCTGTTCAACTAGTAAAAAGAATTTAATTATTTGCGGTGATTTTAATGTTGATATTTTAGTACATAATCCAAAGAGCACACAATTCCTAAATCTTTTTAAGTGTTATGGATTAGAAAACTTATTTTTTGAGCCAACCAGAATTACAGCTACATCTGGCACATGTCTTGATAATTTTTTTAGTAATATTCAATATTGTGATAAATCTGTTATTAATAAATTGCCTTCAGATCATTCTGGTGTATATGTCGTTTTTGTCAAAGAGTCCACCAGTAATTTGAGAAAAGATAAGATCTTGTGTAGACCGATTACTTCTAAAAACATAAAAAAACTTTAAAATAATTTAGATAACAAATTATTATCATTGGTATATACAGGAAATAATCCTGACGACCATTATAATAAACTATTTAGTACTGTTTCCTCTGAGTATTCTAAAACATTGAAACAAAAAAGAGTAGTAGTTCATAGTAAATCACAGTTTAGTGAATGGGCTACTACCGGCATCTACATAAGTAGAAACAGGTAATATGATCTATATGCCCAAAAACAATATAACTTTAATCCTTCTTTTATAGAATATGTTAGAAATTATTCTAAAATATTTAAAAAAGTTTGTAGACGAGCCAAGTCGAATAGTATTAGCAAAAAATAAAATAATGCTCCTAATAAAATTAAAGAAACATGGAGTGTCATAAATAAGGAAACAGGTAAAAATAAAACCAAAGACAATATTTGCCGAATCAAATGCAGTGGTAAAAATACTTCAAAAACTGAAGAAATAGTAAATATATTTGATGATTATTTTACTAACATTCCTTTGGAACTCACTTCTAATGTGAGTTCTAGCGCCCAGCGTGCTGAGGCTTTGCTTAAGAGTAATGTTAGCCCTTGTGATTCTAAATTTAATTTTAAGCATGTTAGCCCTAGCGATATAATAGATGCTTTTAAACAGTTAAATTTAAAAAAAATCAGAAGATCACTGGGGCATGTCAGTACCCGTAGTAAGTCATATTATACACATAATTGCTGCAGATTTAGCTTTTTTATTTAACGAATGTATTGATGAAGGCATATTCCCTAACTTAATGAAATGTAGTAAACTAATCCCCTTATTCAAAAAAGGAGAAAAAACAGACCCTGGCAACTACAGACCTATCTCTATTCTACCAGTTTTGAGTAAGGTGTTCGAAAAGATAATGCTCAATCAAATGCTACTTCACTTTAAGACCAATAATCTTTTCCATAGCCAACAATACGGCTTTACTGCTGGAAAATCGACCACCGATGCAGGAGTAGCACTTATTACTAATATCTACGACGCGTGGGAAAACAGAAATGATGCAATTGGATCATTTTGCGATCTTTCTAAAGCATTTGATTGCGTTGATCATCCAACACTTTTGCTCAAATTTCGTCAATACGGTTTTGATGATAAGTCAATTAAATTAATAGAATCTTACTTAATCTAATTTAACTTTATGTCAATGACTTGCCTTACATGGTTGAGAAAGAGGCTGACATGGTGCTGTTTGCTGATGACACCTCGCTAATATTTAAAATAGATCGACATAACAGTGATGCTAGCGCGGTGAACAGCACCTTATCTTTAATTTCTGATTGGTTTTCGGCCAATAACCTCATGTTAAATGCGAACAAGACCCAATGCATTCGATTCTCTCTTCCTAATGTGAATCAAGCCTGCGTTGACATACTAATTAATGGTCAGAAACTCGATCTGGTTGAAAGTACTACCTTTTTAGGAATCACAATTGATTCGAAACTTCAATGGGGCGCTCATATAACTAAACTTTCTAATAGGCTTAGCTCTGCGGCTTACGCTGTTAGGAGAATAAGACAATTGACAGATGTAGCAACTGCTAGACAAGTGTACTTTAGTTACTTTCACAGTCTAATGTCTTACGGGATACTTCTATGGGGGAGTGCAGCCGACATTCAGACTATTTTTCTTTTACAAAAAAGAGCAATTCGTGCTATTTACGGTTTAAGATCGAGAGACTCACTGAGGGAATTATTCAAGGAAATAGGTATACTTACTTTTGCATCACAATTCATATTTGAAAATATAATGTATGTAAGGAAAAATATTTCCATGTTCAATAAAGTAAGTGATTTTACAGATAGAAATTTACGTAATAAGAATGACTTAGTAAGCCCGTATTACAGGCTGAATACAGTCAGTAAGTCTTTTATTGGGAAGTGTATACTTTTTTATAATAAATTGTCAGAATCGGTCCTTGATATGCCAGACAGAAAATTCAAAGCTTATGTAAAGAAAGTACTTTGTGAGAAGGCTTATTATAGGACCGATGACTATCTTAAAGACAAAAAGGTCTGGCTTGAGCTTGGCGCGGGTCCCTCTTAAAGGTTTGTATACTTAGACATGTCATAATTTAGGTACATTGGTACATACTAAATTTACAAATTGACATTATTTTAAATTTCGTAATTCTTATAATTCAATTTAATTATGACATAATAAACAATGTAATCTCTGTCCATCTATATAACTAATTTTAAGTTTTTAGTTTGTTAGTTGACGTCTTTGGAGAAAACGTGCAGTGCAGTTTGTTGCCGCTTCTTTTGCACTTGCGCCTAGGAAGCGGCGTAAACTTAGCTTTAAGTAACGATTTGACGTCAACATTTGTGCAAAACAAAACAAAGTGACTATTATTAAGAGATATTATAAATATCCTATGATAATAAAGATATTTTGAATTGAATTGAATTGAATTAATAAATAAATAAATCCACGGTGGCGCCCTCTATAGGCCATCAAGTAATAAACTAAAAATAAAATAAATCAAATCATTCGTGTGGGGTACCAAATGAAAGGGCTTAAAAAGCACATTTCAAAAATACATTATTTGCTGTGGCTCCCTGCTGTGCTTGCATGGACTGCATAAATGTACTTTTCAGTATGAATTTTTCCATACTCGGGTTTATATCTTGTTATTGATACTCAAACAGCGGCTGCATTAGCAGCAGCATTTGATGTTAACATTAAAACAAATGGACCAACCATTTGTGTCAAATTTGCAGGGTAGAAAAGCTTGATAAATGGGTGTCCTACGAACTTAACGATCGCCAGCGCGATCTACGCGAGACTTGCCTTGCTCTGCTCAACAGGCGCAGAAACGAAGTTATTTTTAACACCATTGCTACTCGTACTTGCGATAAAAAATGGATTCTGTTTGACAATCGCAAGCGCTCGGAAATTTCGTTAAAAACTAATGCTGTAATGTAATGTAAGGTTGCATGTGAGATGTAGTGCTGGAGAAAGCTAAAAAAAAATAATTGGAAGGACAGAGTAACAAACGTAGAGGTATTAAATAGAGTAGGTGAAAAGAGATACATACTCGAGGTCATCAGAAATAGGGAGGCAATATGTTGGGACACTTGATACGGCATGAAAATTTTATGTGAATTATAATAAAAGGAAAAATAGAGGAGGGGAAGAGGAAAGCCCAGGCATATGAAGTAAGTCAAGGAAAAGGTGACATCAGTGTCCTGTCAAGACGAAAGAGGTTGGCGGAAAATAGAAAAGACTGGAAGAAACTCCACCGACAAGAGCCTCTTAAATTTTGATGATGAAACAAAATAAAAACTGACAGGTCGTATACGGAATACCACCATTCGCTTCAAGACCAAAATAAAAGTCGTGGAGAAGAAAGTAGTCAGACTGAAGTGGGACTTGGATGGTCATGTGAGCAGGATGCACCCGGATATGTAAGGTTAAAATAATAACAGAATGGGTCGTTGTACGCTGACGACGAAAAACGAAAAAGAAGCCTTTGCCCACGATCATGGTGGAGACGATCTAAGGGCATACGAAAAGAACTGGAAAACTATCGCCACTATGGGATACTACAGGCTAATACATGTATATATAAAACAAAAAAAATACCCCTAGAAAAGTGACGGCTATTGTTTGGTGGACAGAGCCGGTGTGATTCATCACAGCTTTTAACCAAAGGGCTTGAGCCTCAGACCAATAATCATTGGTCTGAGGCTTGAGCACACTGCTTTGTAGTGTGAAGAACTGAACACAATGATGGAGAAACGCGCACATCTGCCACCAGCTTCGGTCAATCTCTCGTCCCCGCTGCTCCTACACGATCCCTAACTGCACAACAGAAGATGTCCAAGCTGAAAGCTCACTATTATCCTCTGTATTCATTAGACCTTGCGCCTAAAGACATGCAAAGGTATTATACCCTTTGCAGAAGAAACAAGTAATTAATTAAAAATATTAATAAATAAAGACAAGATTTTATCTAAAACAATGAACTAAAAAGTTGTGTCAAGACTAATCAATTAAGGCCAAACTCGGTGGGGTTAAGTTGTTTTAACACAGAGATCCATTGCCACCTACCAGCTTCATCGGGAGATATGTTTGACGTTAAAACAAAACTGCTAAGTCTCAAATGCGGGTCATAGCATGGCATCGTTGTAAAACCCAGATAAAATTATGTAACCCAATGGACAAGTGCCATCCCGCTCGTTAATATTGAGTAGAGCGAGATAGTTATGTATGATAACGCTGGATCATTACTCGATAAACGTTGTCGCCGATGATGGTACTCATTTTTACGCAACTGAGTGAATGACTTGCTGTGACACCACCAAAATTGTAACCGTAAAGTAATGTTGTTTTCTATAGGTCATGGTACGAATTGACAAAGTAATATTAAAACAGTACTGCTATAAGAGGTCATTGGTACCATAATAGTGCATCTTCACCCAACTTACATAAGTATGGGAAGTTTCAGCTCAATAATGGCAAGTGTGTCTAATTTAGCTTGCAAGATTTGATTACGGACACACAGACAACGGGGCAGGTAAAACTAAAAAAAAGCATATAAAATGCAAAAAGTCGAGCAGCCACTTCGAGTTGCAAGTGTGGAATTTTGCATCCTACATTTTCCGTTTACGTTAAATAATATAAATAAAGGAAGCCCCGGGTCACATATTCTATTCATAAAAAAAAAACTGCTACCGTAGATACTCGAATTTGTAGCAATTGGTTGGAAAACACAAAATGATACTTTATATATTCCATAAGAGAGTTCAAAGTTGAGTGAAAAGGTATCAGGTACCTGCAGAATAGTAACACGTGCTTCTCTTGATAGCGAGTAGACGCTGGCAAAGCAATTTCTGAAAAACGTGATGAAGCACATAAAAAGGACAACTTTAGCTTTCCCATCGAGTGCCAATTGCCTTAGAATTTCAAAATAGCATACAATAAAAATACACGATGATTTTCGACTTAGATTATTTTTATATGTGTATAATAACTAAGTTTTTATGCGAATTTTTTAAGTTTTATGCGATAATAGTATGCAATATTTTTTTTATCGAAGGGCTTCGGATTTTTATCTCACTTTTTAGGCGGTATCCATCATAGAAATTTAAAATTTTGTCAAATATTTTGTATAACCTTAATTTTTAAGTATATGCAGTATATGCATGTCATGTCAGCTCTGACATGCCTATGATACAAAGAGGAAAAAAATCTCTCACCTCTGCTTTTGTTTTCGGATGTTTGTATATTTAAATAAAAAAAATAATAATCAAATGGTACAGTAGCTCTACATATAAATAACGGCATAGTGAAATAACACAATCCCGCGCTAGAACCGAATTTCTGGCAAGCTTACTGTCTCTGCTAAGCCGAAGTTGAACTTCGAGGCTGAGGCACAGCTCTAAAACTCCATACATTCTGAGTAAATTGTCACACAACTTAGATACAACGTCTGTACACACGCGTCCGTGTGTTAGTAAAACGTAGGGTAGATTGACAAATTTTATCGGACCGTATTTATGCTGTCGCCTTAAATGAAACTAAAAGTAACATACAAATATAAATAAAAAAAGTGTATTGTAATGTCGGCATGCTGTGTGAGCGGTGGCTGGACGCGCCGTTGTCTAGCTATGTCAGATTCAAAATCATTTTTCCATTCATTTAAGGTCAAGTTGCGCAGGACACTTAAGAACATTGCACTCCCAGTGAGTTCTCCCAGAGCTTCCTGATCCAGAGTTCGACCCTCAGATCAACGATGTTTAACCCTTCCCTTCGAAACGAATTTCTGGCCATGGTCTTGACCTATCAATATTTAGATCTTCAAAAGGCAGATAAACCATAAAACCCTTGTTGCTTGGAAACCAATGACAATAAAAAGAGCAGCGAAATAAAAACAGGTGGCTCTACGCAGTCTGGACGGCGCCCCTGAGACTCGTAAGGGCAAGTCCCTTACACCGATCGAACCTTTTTCTGCCTTGAGAACTGAGATACATACCGTGACCTAGTTTAAATTTTAGACGAATATCTTGCCTTGCGTTACTGCTCATTTACAATTTTTTTAATGAACGTACCAAACGCGAATGAAATAACCGGCCAAGTGCGTGCCGGGCCACGTGCAGTGTTGGTATCCGAAGTTGCCCAGTTATTTCAACATGGCGATTTTATTTTCTATAATTTTAAGGAGTTAATACCCATTTTAAATAAGTCACAAATTCATCTAAATAATATTTATTTAGATATATGAATTTTTATTTTGAACGAATTTGACCAAGTAAATAAGTTAGGCGACTATTTTTAGGAGTAGAAAACAGTTATCGCTTGTATCTATAATTTTATAAAAAATATTACACGCTTGTGTCCGGGAGTGTGTGTAAATTAATAGTGGAATTCGCTACAGAAAAATAATTATAAATATAATACAAAAATAATATTAAATAAAACACTTAAAAAACGGCCACATCTTGACAAATAATATTTTACTGTTTGTCCTCTTCTCCCCCATCTTATCTCACTTTACGTGGGGTTGGAACAGCATGTGAGTCTTTTATTACTCTCCATGCTAAATAAAGATTTGGCTAAAAATTTTACGGCCGGCCGCCGTGTTGTTGCTCAAGATGTAAGTGATTTGTCCTTTAGACACCACTTACGACATCCACAGGAAGGAATGGAGTGGTCAGTATTATAGGCACGAAACCGCACGGATATATAAAAATATTTAACTATTTCTCACGGCATGCAATTGCTTTTACTGTCTGACCTGTAAATTGAAAACTCGATCTGTTTTTGTTTGCATCATATTACCCGGAAGGGGAGAACACATATTATGTAAATTCCTGGTGTAAACCTCAATTCAGGACTAGCTTGTTACGTAATATATTAATCTGTGATTCGGATCGAACAAGCATAGAAGCCTATCTTCCCTGCGTTGCCTTGCGTCGCCTTTTAACCCCAAACTATGCATTTTTGGATATAAATAAATAAATAAAAAAATATTACAATACATTTTCGAATTGATAAGCTCTTCATTTTTTGAAGTCGCTTAAAAATGGAATATGTTTTGAAGGTAAGGCCGCTGTCATTTCAGTCTGAGTTGAGCCTAAGACCAATCAAGCTTCACAGTCCCGCGACGCAGCTTGACCTATATTGTGTGAGATGCAATTTCACACTCGCATAAAGTGTATGTCAACAAATTTAAGGTCAACTCGTATGATTTGTCAGTGGAGTATTTTCAATGTCTCCGATCTTTAGCTAAATGATGATTTCCCTATAATATAACATAACCTCCTCTTATTCTTCTATCATGTAGGGGTGGCGAGACTTCTGTACCCTATTACGCTTCTTTTGCTTTTTCTTACAATGATCTGTAACGTTTTATATGCATGTTTATATATATTTTGTTTCTTCTATTTTAATGTGAAACGATATCGCAATAATTACTGTGCAGTATATTATTTCTTTTATGATTGTGTGACTGATGTCCACACGTCACACGAAAAAGGGACTGCAGAATATCAGCGCTGCAGTGCTATGTGCTGCAATCAAAATGTTTAGACTATGTAAATTAAGATAATTGTTTCGCATATTGTGTCTTAATGCCAATAAACTTTTTCATACTTATTGTATACTTATACTTATTTTCAAACATTTTCCCTCTTATTAATCAACTGCGTGATTATGGGTTGGCCCCATTCACCAGGTAAAGATCTGATGATGGAATCCTCGAGAAATCGAGGGAACTGGAGTGCTATTTTTCATTTAGGGACTCAGCGAAACACAAACGTGTAGTTTTCCAACTCACCACTCGCGTTCCGACGCAGTGCATCGTATTTTTGAAACCGCCGTGTCAGCGATAAGTAATATTGGGTTACGCAGAAAATATCATAAATTTGTCAATGGTTATCTAAACATTTCAACAAAAATAAAAAAAAGCAGCGTGAAACGGAACTGATACTCCATGGCTCCATGGAACGTTTGTTTGACATTTGTACACTAAAAATGTCAAAATTACGAGTGGTTCAGACCACTCGTTGCAAATCCTTCGCATACGATGAATTAAAAAATGCGCCCGTTTGGAAACACTTGCGCAAATCATTCGTAATGTGAGTCCCTGAATGAAAAATAGCACTCCTGCTCTAATATTCTATGCACACATATAATAATTTTGATGTTTTTGTCAAGAAATTAAGCATTTGCATTTAGAAAGTGAGTTTTGGTGAAATGAAACTGATGAAGAAGAATAGAATTTAAAGTTTTTTTTATGTTTAAAATTATCAAAAGTAAACTTAGACGTTATTATACAAATAAATGAGTAAAAGAGGCGGTCTTATCGCTCGGACCGCGCTCACAAATGCGCGCGTCAATGTATAAAAAAACATCCCCCGAGCGTGGGAGATAAAGCGACTCTTCCAGACAACCAGTGGATGGTCATGTCATGATATGATTAAGACGGACAAGGTATCCTTGCAGTTGATTTTATTTCAAAGTTATGTTCCGGCCTTCATCTCAGTGTCTGTAAATTTACGTCCGAGGCTGCAAATTTGTTCCGGCGCTTACTGCCGTTGCCGCATGCATATCTTATTTCGTAGGGATCTTCAACGTACCTACCTATAGAGAACTTTGAAACAAATCTGTAGGCGTATAGTCTATTAACAAATAGACTTTACATCTAATTGAACGCAATTGGAGGGTGGCTGCCCAACCCCTTGTACAATAGACGACCTAAATTCGGCTAATGACAGGGGAGTAAGTGTGGCCACACATTGGTTAAGTGTGGCCACACATTGGTCCTCACTCATTTAATAATTTTAGCCATTCCGACTCGCTAAGAAGAAGAAGAAGCTGGTGGCTGTCGGCGCGCTCTAAAAGCGGCATCGGCTTTTACAAAGACGCGGTCTTTGTGCGTGCCGACGGCATGGACACCAATTTAGCAAATGAACTATAGCCTCAATGCCGAGCCTGCCCAGGTAGCACGGTATAGCAAGAATGTTCCCACTCGCCAGTTGATGTTCTAGGGAGGCAGGTGATACGAGTATATCTGGCGGATGGGGAACGTATGAATCGCAGTTCAGTCATTCTCCAGTTTTTTTTCGCTACTTAATTAACGAATTAATTTTTGACAAAATTAACACCAAATGTAGAAAACTCGACTATACAATGTCTTGTTTTGTTGTCCGTCTAATTAAAGCGCGTTTTTTTTGTGAAAAAAAGACGACATGTTAATCAGGAAGCGAAAAAAAAAACTGGAAAATGGCCGCGACAATTCATAAGATTGACTAGGTATAGGTATAATATATGAATAAAGATAGTACCTATATTTAGGTAGATAAAATCAACTTACTGCTTCTACTGATCATGGCGTCAAATTTTTTAAACGTCGACATTGTTCTTTGTTATTTTTTTCAGAAAAATATAGATAGTTACGTTTTTCATCATTTGTGACACGCAAACCAACCATTCTCACAATGGAAATGGGTTGTGGGCTATCCCATTACTTCGACGTTCACCTGTCACACAAGCAGTTAATGTCAAACAATACAAGTTTTAAGTTAGTTTTAGTAGCTTACCGCATAATTAGAATGTCTCTTTTCAAAAAATATATTTTTGTACTATTTTATATTCAAATTGAAAGTGCATTCCAATGTCATCATTAGTTCCTGGATACCATCTTATACGATATGTCATATATAGCAAAACGGTTCTCGAATGGCGACCACGTGCTGGCAAGCGAAGCTTGCCCACCTCCCCACAAGGTGGTCAGACGACCTGACCAAAGTTGTCGGGAAGCGCTGGACTGGATTCCGCTCTAGATCGGTAATTTTTTTGGGAAAACCCTATGTTCAGCTGTGGATGTTATGGACTGAAATGATGAAAATAATTAATTTAGATAAACAAATAAGCACAAACAAGAAATATTTTTGACATTTCGATATCGCTGATATATGCATAAGTCACAGTACCTATTCCATTAGTTTTAAGAGAGTATCTTCTTAAACAAGCAGAAATTGTCGGTTTGAAGAGACGCACACCAAAATGAGAGATATTAAGTTAGCTGAAGCTTCATAATTCAGAATTGATCTACGACGATACGATTTCCAAAAAAGGCAATACCAACCATGTTATGGGTCATTCTGACAATATGATAGAAATTAAACTAAGATTTCAATGATCGATAAATTGAACATAGACGATTATTACGAGTACCTTATGAAAAAAAAATTGGTTGTCTGTAAAGTCGGTTTACGGACGGTAGTTTGACGTGAAAACGTCAAACATTCCGAACTGAGCCGATCGCTCGAGCCGATCATGCCTCTCTCTCGTTCGTGCCGCGCTCTCGCTTGCGGAACGCGACAAATTACGTCATCTTTTTCGTGCATGCAGCCCGTAGTATCGAGTTATTAGACGTTGTCACGTCAAAAAATGCTTTGTTTTCTGTTTCAAAAACCGTTCATGTGAATGCAGGCATGCGTTGGCACACAAAAACGCGACGTAATTTCATATCCTAACTTAGGTTACACTTTATAGCTAATGACATAAATAAACGGGCAAGTGCGAGTCGGACTTGAAGGGTACCATACCTCCGTACAATGTTTTAAAACGCTGAAGAAACACGTTTCTTGTATGACGACCCCCTTCAATTTTTAACTTTAAGGTGAATTGCGGTTTACGATTTATGACGTATTAAAAAAAACTACTTACTAGATCTCGTTCAAACCAATTTTCAGTGGAAGTATGCATGGTAATGTACATCATATATTGTTTTTAGTTTTATCATTCTCATATTTTAGAAGTTACGGGGGGACGGACACACATATTACCACTTTGGAAGTGTCTCTCGCAAACTATTCAGTTTAGAAAAAAAATATATTAGAAACCTCAATATCATTTTTGAAGACCTATCCATAAATACCCCAAAGGTAAGAGATAGATGAAAAAAAAAATTTTGAGTTTCAGTTTATGTATGGGAACCCCAAAATTTTTCTTTTTTTTTCTTTTTTAGTATGAAAATCTAAATGCGGTTCACAGAATACATCTACTTACCAAGTTTCAACAGTAAAGTTCTTATAGTTTCGGAAAAAACTGGCTGTGACATACGGACGGACAGACAGACAGACAGACATGACGAATCGACATACGGACATACGGAACCCTAAAAAGAAAACATGCGGTATAATATGTAACGTAAGAAGTTTTTAACTATTATTAAACTATCGCGCAAAAAAGCCGATTTGATTATTTTTTTGCCGTTTCTATTTACACTACAGATTTTTTCTTTTACTTTCCGCATAGTGTTGTAAAATACTTTTCTCAAAAGTAAAAAAAAAAACTTAACTGAACTAAAAATAAAACTAACGAAACTTAACTAAATAAATAGTCATCATGCCGTATTCAGCCGTATAGTCACCCAAAAATTACATTTTAACCACAGGTCGCACTGCGAAATAATATTGAAAATGAAACATAAATACAATTTTCATGTCCTCGCAATTCGCTATCCAGCATTGGCTACTTGTTACTAAACCTATTCAAGTTTGGTCTACATCTGTTTGTTTACCAAGTCCGCGCAATCAGGACTGTCATACATATGTATGAGATTGGGCACCCAGATATAGAGATAAGAATAATCTAGATATATTATGTGTGACTGCATCCGTGGTCCAGTGCTTAGGCGTTTGCCTTGTGATCTGGAGGTTGTGGGTTCAAATCCCATTGGGAAGCATACTTTGTGAAAAGTTGCTTCCAGTCTGATTAGGATATTGCAGGCTTGAATCACCTAAATATCCGAAAAGAAAGATAATTCCGTGCTCCGGAAGGCACGTAAAGCTGTTGGTCCCGAACGCCATCTAGCGTTTGCACCTATCCTACGATTGGTTCTGGTCTACCCTTTGGGTTGCGGAGGTCAGACGTCAGTCGCTCTGTGTAAAAACAAGTAACCTCGTCAAAACACCTAGGTTTAAGTAGCCGACCCCGGGTATTGAAGCGTTACCGCTAAGGATGCAACTATATAGATGCCTTGGATTCTCCTATTTCTTTTAATTCGTATTTAATATGTTTCTCTTAACGTTTTTGTCACAGTTTTTTCATATTACATAAAAAATCTCATTATTTCTTAAGCACAGAATACTTAAGAGTACAAACTAATTTGGCGTCCCCGCACCTCTCCCCCGTTCTGTGCCCCTAATTGCGCTCTTAAACAGGGTTAGTTACTAGCCGCACGCAAATCGCGACGTGTCTTGAGAACTGTCAACCAATAGTAACGTAACCATCATGGTGAGAAGATGCGCATATATTAGGTCCTTACATATGAAATTGCCGATTTTCAATACTGGCAACTTTAAAATCAAATATCTTGCGTTTCATTAGGAATTCCAAATTCAAATTTATTTCGAAATAAAGCCAGAAAAATATTGTTTTAAAATTCGTATTTCATTTGTTTTAACATCATTTGTTTGAGTTTCAACATTGCTATAACAACAACTATGGACAAATTGAAAATTCGCGGTATTTACGAATACGAGTTCCACCGTGGCACCAGTGCTGCAGAAACGACTCGAAGAATTAACGACGTGTATGGACCAGGCACCGCTAACGAACGAACGGTGCGTTTTTGGTTTCAACGTTTCCGTTCTGGTAATTTCGATTTACACAATGAGCCTCGTGGACGACCTGATACTCAAGTGAATAACGAAGAATTGAAGGCTATAGTAGAAGGGGATCCATCTTAAACCACTTCTGAATTAGCAGCAGCCTTCGGCGTAAGTGACAAAACGATACTTATCTACTTGCGCCAAATCGGAAAAATTAAAAAACTCGAAAAGTGGGTACCGCACGAATTGACTGAAGCAAACCAACAAACACGCGTTGCTTGCTGCGTTTCTTTGCTTAATCGCCACAATAATGAGGGGATTTTGAACCGTATCGTGACTTGTGATGAGAAATGGATCCTGTACGACAATCGGAAGCGATCATCACAATGGCTTGACCCTGGAGAACCGGAAAAACCTTGCCCTAAGCGAAAACTGACCAAAAAGAAGATTCTGGTTAGTGTTTGGTGGACCAGTGCTGGTGTTATCCACTACAGCTTCTTGAGATCAGGCCAGACAATTACTGCAGACTTGTATTGCCAACAATTGCAAACAATGATGGAAAAGCTCGCCATTAAACAACCGAGACTGATAAATTGCTCTAGCCCACTGCTCCTTCAGGATAACGCTAGACCACACACTGCACATCAAACGATCGCCAAGTTAGAGGAGCTGCGACTGGAACCTCTGCGTCACTCACCATACTCTCCAGATCTTGCCCCAACCGATTACCACTTTTTTCAAAATTTGGATAACTTTTTACAAGGAAAAAATTTCAAATCTGATGAGGCAGTCAAAACCGCCTTCAAACAGTTCATGGACTCTCGCTCCCAGGATTTTTTTTCAAAAGGTATTAATGATCTGCCTATAAAATGGCGGAAGTGTATCGATAACAACGGCGCATACTTCGATTGATTAAATAATAATTTCATTAAAAAAAACTTGTTTCACTTTTTTGATACTGAACGGCAATTTCATATGTAAGGACCTAATAATAATTGTTTATCCACTGAATACAATAAAAAACGTATATTTCATAGATTTCCGAGTGATGGAAACAGGTAAGCAAATCAAAAATATAATTTCACGTTATTACATATAAAACAGAATATTTTTTACGTCATCACTTTCAGCCCACATCAACCCACTGTTGATTTTTACGTCATAGTGTTCGCAAATTTCCCGGTATGGAAAGATATGATCGTAAGTATGTCGAACTCGTTAGTAGGTAAGTATTAAATTAATTCTGCGGTGCGACCCTGAGTATAAATTTCACACATTGACGTGTGTACAGGTATATTGTTTCGTTTGTAGTAGTAGTAAGAATATATGTTACTCTGACTCTAGGAAGTGTCATACCTGTGTCTTAAGTTTGAAGGTAATGAATACAAGTTTTTTAAAGACAGACAGTGGAGTCTCAGAAATAGGATCCCGTTGGGTACGGACCCCCTGAAAATAAAATTGAATATCAGTTAAAATTACACGTTTTTTAACATTTTCCCATTCTTTATTTACAAATCTTAAATTTGGAATATTTTTGTCTCACAATATATTATTGAAACAAAGCAGCGTTGCTGTCTGCCTGCAGGGAGATTAAAATTGACGATGTCGGATCGCAGTATTTTTTGCGTTAAAAGGGACCACAATAAATCTGCAGGAAATGTGTTTTGGTAGGGCCGTGGCGTCTATTATGCATGAGGTATTGTGTAAATTCAACTAACAAAGGGAGCAGATGGGGTATATCTCAAAACTCGCCCACCATCCTTCAAAATTAGGGTAAGGAAAGATAATTAGTTCCGCACCTTTATAAGCTTTGTTATTATTAGAGGGTTTGGTTCGTCTCAATCCCAAATCTTAAGTTTATACTTACTCGTAAATCTGAAATATCTTCAACGCCAGGGTTATTGCACAACAGCTCGAAAATGTATGATATTATTGTGATGTGGAAAAATTATTTTTTTTAAATTTCTAAATAATGATTATCTCAATCACTTATTCAATTCAATTCAATTCAAAATATCTTTATTATCATAGGATATTTATAATATCTCTTAATGTAATGTAATGTTGACGTCAAATCGTTACTTACAGCTAAGTTTACGCCGCTTCCTAGGCGCAAGTGCAGAAGAAGCGGCAACAAACTGCACTGCACGTTTTCTCCAAAGACGTCAACTAACAAACTAAAAACTTAAAATTAGTTATATAGATGGACAGAGATTACATTGTTTATTATGTCATAATTAAATTGAATTATAAGAATTACGAAATTTAAAATAATGTCAATTTGTAAATTTAGTATGTACCAATGTACCTAAATTATGACATGTCTAAGTATACAAACCTTTAAGAGGGACCCGCGCCAAGCTCAAGCCAGACCTTTTTGTCTTTAAGATAGTCATCGGTCCTATAATAAGCCTTCTCACAAAGTACTTTCTTTACATAAGCTTTGAATTTTCTGTCTGGCATATCAAGGACCGATTCTGACAATTTATTATAAAAAAGTATACACTTCCCCGTAAAAGACTTACTGACTGTATTCAGCCTGTAATACGGGCTTACTAAGTCATTCTTATTACGTAAATTTCTATCTGTAAAATCACTTACTTTATTGAACAAGGAAATATTTTTCCTTACATACATTATATTTTCAAATATGAATTGTGATGCAAAAGTAAGTATACCTATTTCCTTGAATAATTCCCTCAGTGAGTCTCTTGATCCTAAACCGTAAATAGCACGAATTGCTCTTTTTTGTAAAAGAAAAATAGTCTGAATGTCGGCTGCACTCCCCCATAGAAGTATCCCGTAAGACATTAGACTGTGAAAGTAACTAAAGTACACTTGTCTAGCAGTTGCTACATCTGTCAATTGTCTTATTCTCCTAACAGCGTAAGCCGCAGAGCTAAGCCTATTAGAAAGTTTAGTTATATGAGCGCCCCATTGAAGTTTCGAATCAATTGTGATTCCTAAAAAGGTAGTACTTTCAACCAGATCGAGTTTCTGACCATTAATTAGTATGTCAACGCAGGCTTGATTCACATTAGGAAGAGAGAATCGAATGCATTGGGTCTTGTTCGCATTTAACATTAGGTTATTGGCCGAAAACCAATCAGAAATTAAAGATAAGGTGCTGTTCACCGCGCTAGCATCACTGTTATGTCGATCTATTTTAAATATTAGCGAGGTATCATCAGCAAACAGCACCATGTCAGCCTCTTTCTCAACCATGTAAGGCAAGTCATTGACATAAACTAAGAAAAGGAACGGTCCTAGAATTGAACCTTGGGGAACGCCCATTTTCACATTAGACCCGTGTGATTTTACGCCGTTTATATCAACAGTTTGAAGCCTATCTGTTAAGTAAGATTCTATTAATTTAATTGACTTATCATCAAAACCGTATTGACGAAATTTGAGCAAAAGTGTTGGATGATCAACGCAATCAAATGCTTTAGAAAGATCGCAAAATGATCCAATTGCATCATTTCTGTTTTCCCACGCGTCGTAGATATTAGTAATAAGTGCTACTCCTGCATCGGTGGTCGATTTTCCAGCAGTAAAGCCGTATTGTTGGCTATGGAAAAGATTATTGGTCTTAAAGTGAAGTAGCATTTGATTGAGCATTATCTTTTCGAACACCTTACTCAAAACTGGCAGAATAGAGATAGGTCTGTAGTTGCCAGGGTCTGTTTTTTCTCCTTTTTTGAATAAGGGGATTAGTTTACTACATTTCATTAAGTTAGGAAATATGCCTTCATCAATACATTCGTTAAATATGAAAGCTAAATCGGCAGCAATTATGTGTATAATATGACTTACTACGGCTACTGACATGCCCCAGTGATCTTCTGATTTTTTTAAATTTAACTGTTTAAAAGCATCTATTATATCGCTAGGGCTAACATGCTTAAAATTAAATTTAGAATCACAAGGGCTAACATTACTCTTAAGCAAAGCCTCAGCACGCTGGGCGCTAGAACTCACATTAGAAGTGAGTTCCAAAGGAATGTTAGTAAAATAATCATCAAATATATTTACTATTTCTTCAGTTTTTGAAGTATTTTTACCACTACATTTGATTCGGCAAATATTTTCTTTGGTTTTATTTTTACCTGTTTCCTTATTTATGACACTCCATGTTTCTTTAATTTTATTAGGAGCATTATTTATTTTTTTGCTAATACTATTCGACTTGGCTCGTCTACAAACTTTTTTAAATATTTTAGAATAATTTCTAACATATTCTATAAAAGAAGGATTAAAGTTATATTGTTTTTGGGCATATAGATCATATAACCTGTTTCTACTTATGTAGATGCCGGTAGTAGCCCATTCACTAAACTGTGATTTACTATGAACTACTACTCTTTTTTGTTTCAATGTTTTAGAATACTCAGAGGAAACAGTACTAAATAGTTTATTATAATGGTCGTCAGGATTATTTCCTGTATATACCACTGATAATAATTTGTTATCTAAATTATTTTTAAGTTTTTTTATGTTTTTAGAAGTAATCGGTCTACACAAGATCTTATCTTTTCTCAAATTACTGGTGGACTCTTTGACAAAAGCTACATATACACCAGAATGATCTGAAGGCAATTTGTTGATAACAGATTTATCACAATATTGAATATTACTAAAAAAATTATCAAGACATGTGCCAGATGTAGCTGTAATTCTGGTTGGCTCAAAAAATAAGTTTTCTAATCCATAACACTTAAAAAGATTTAGGAATTGTGTGCTCTTTGGATTATGTACTAAAATATCAACATTAAAATCACCGCAAATAATTAAATTCTTTTTACTAGTTGAACAGGACTTAAGAACCTGGTCCATTGCTTTTAAAAAACTTTTGAAATTACTATCTGGTGGACTGTATACACAAACAATTATATGATGATCAAGCTCGGCACAGGCCACCTCACAACAGCGCTCAACAGAATGTCTGACAATATCCTTCCGCTCTTTGCTACGGAAAGAATCTTTTATAAAAATTATAGAACCCCCTCGTTGAGCAGACTTTCTGTTAAAGCAGCTAACAATATTATAGTTGTTTAGGCTGAACATCATCTGACTCTCATGCAGCCAATGTTCAGTCAAACATAAAATGTCCACATCCATTTCTTTTAAAACTAATTCTACTAATAATTCTTTGCCGGAAAGACCTTCTAAATTTTGATGAAGTATTCTTAATTCATGAGGCCTTCCCGTTGTCTGAATGGTCAGTTTAAATCTGTCGTCAAGTCTACAGAATTACCGTTACATAAACTTGGTAAGTCTGTAGGTGTCTTAAAACTAGAATCTTGTTTACAATGTAAACTCGTCCAAAAATTAATATTATTTGCTATCAATGTAGCAATCTTATGTCTAAAATATTTTGAAAGATAAATATTATCTTTTGTCACATGACATTCACTTATAAAATTGTTAGTGTCAAAAAACACTAATTTATCACTATAACGACATGTCATATTATGTATCAAAGTATTGAGATAGTGAATGATTTTGTTAGTTTTTGGAGACTGGCAATGTAGATATGGGAACGCACATAATATTATTTTGCTTACTTCTAGTTCAGATAAATAATCCATACAGCTGATTATTTCTTTCTTTCCTACTTTGTTACTATTGCCTATTAATAATACAACAGTAGATTTACAATTCAGTTTGGTTGATTTCATTTTATCTAAAATTTGAGTATAGGTTGCATCCGGGAAGCAGTAATTTATACAAGTTTTATCTAGAATTTTGTTTAACATGCAACCCATATTGCGACCTATACTGTCAGAAAATACTATTGTATTACATGGAGGGTCAATAAAGTCAACACAATCAGACACATTACTACACAAACTACCGTCACAAGGAGAGAGCTCTGGTGTGGAGACACTGATGGTGGGCTGGGTGAATTGCCCGCAGGTACATTGCTTAGTTAATAAATCAAGAGTTTCTTGATTGTACCTGCTGTTGTTAATCAATTTCTCCACAGTCAGCATGTGTTCGGTATTTTGTTTTTGTTGGAGGTCATACTTAGAGAATAATTTGGAATAGTCCTCCTGCAACTTAATAATATGAGATTCAAGTCTAATCCTGTTGTCCTCATATGACTCCTGACTTTCCGCCAATTGTTTATTACATAACTCTAACTCTGACTGCAATTTACAATTTAATGAACTGGATTTTAATAAACATGATTTCCTGAGATTAATTTTTAATTTATTATTAGTTTTCTTAATTTTTTTGGATAGTTTTACATATTTTTTAACTTGGTTATGACTAATCATTGATTTTGAGATATCTAAATCAATACTACTCGATGATGTCTCACTAGTGAGATCAATAACTGGAGAATTAGTTGAGGGAGACATAGCGACACTATCAATGAGCTGGTCATATAGGCTGGACACCTCTGCTGACTGACTCATCTGGGCATCTTGCTCATAGCTATTAATTTGTCTGTATGCCTCGCCCAACTCCTTTTCTAATTCAGTGGTACGTCTGAGGGTCTGCTCATACGTATCACCACATTGGCGGAAAGAATCTATTTCTAACTTTGATCGGTTCAGCTGCTCACTCAAATCATCACATAACTGAAGACTCTCAGAGAGTTTTTGTTCAAGTCTAATGTTGTTATTTCGCATCAATACATATTCGCGTTCATTATCTTCCCTTTCCAGTAATAATTTCTCGTTGTCTTCTTTTTCTGCCTTGAGCTCGAGTAAGACTTGCTTCAGCTGGATTTCCAGTTGTCGGGCAGTCTCAGCACGGGTTGAGGAGGACATATTTTACAAAAAGGGACAGATGTAATGTCTAGGGAAGATAATAAAGGCTAGAATTGCACGATAAAGCTAGCAAAACCGATCACCTAACTAAAAAATAACAATAACATAACCTAATCTACTTTGTCAATTTACATCAAAATTAGATGTGTTTATGTACGATAATTTTCGAAAATATGAAAAATTGTGCACAAAGGACGCTGTGTTTTAGTGAAATATATAAACGGGATTAAATATTGTACCGTTCTTACCTTGTAAAAGTTGTAAAAAGCCGGTAACAATTTATACCCACTGAACGTCAACTTGGAACACCATTATTTCACAAAATACACTAAATTTACACAAACAAATTATGAATTATGTAAGCACCTATCTTATTTTACGATTAAATAATATTATTTAATGAATATTATTATTATAATTTATATTATATTTTATATTTATATATTTTATTATTATTATTATAATTTAAGAATAAATACGGAGCAATAAAATTGACATATAAGCTCCTGGGTTGCCAGCCGCCAAAAAAGCCGACGCAGCCGCCAAATTATAAAAAAAATATTTATTATTTCCGTATTATTTATTACACGTGTGATAAATTTGAAGTTTTGTCCTTTTCTACAGCTTTTGAATCATTAGTTAATTTAATATTAGTACGGAGACATATAAGTTATTTTCTGTAGACTATATATCCCATACTATTTGTACTGTATTTTTTGTATAAAAAATAGCATGGAAAATTCAACCTTATATAGGTATTTTTGCAAAAAAATATGGTAGGGAGCAACGCGATCTATGTACTATTCATGTCAATTGTAGGGAGACACAAATTTTGTTTAAAAAAAAATTGTTGAACTAAATTTTTAAATCTAAAACTAACTTTTTTTACCAATAAACAATACATAAAAATCACTCAATTTCAAGTTTTCAAAATGTCCTTCGAAATGTACAAAAATCACTCGATATCAAGTTTTCAAAGTAGTTTTTTTCACATTTTGAGTTGACTATAATAGAAAAAAAATATAACTAGGTCGATAAACAACATAAAGAAGTCGACAAGAACACCGATTTGAATTACATAACAATTTTCTAACAAACTATATAAAAACCAAATAAAAAAACAGCAATAGGCAATAGGCAATGCCTTTTTAACTTTATTAGTGTGGCATATAAAGAAAACATTTAGCACCAAGGTACTTAAAAAATCTTACTTATCTTTTTGCGTCATGTATGACGTACCTAATTTCATAGGTACATTATACATGTACGTACATATAAATCCACCTACCCGAATACAACCAAGTTACTAGGAGTAACCTTACCTAACGATGACTGACACAGCCCTTTCATAAAGGTTTATTTTACATGATTTATGTTCTGCCTAAACGGTAAATAAGTAGACACTTATTAGACTAAAAAGCACGAAGGTTATAAGAAATAATTACGCTTGGTTCAGATGTTATCAAGTCAGGTAAATGAATGAGTTCATGTTATACTAACATTGAGGTCCAAAAAGTCCGCCATAATAACTTCTAAAAGATAATTATTATATAGTCTATCTGTCGGCGTTATAAAAAAGAATATGCTTTTTATCATATGCTTCCTAGATTCAATACAAAAAAAGTCCTAAAACTCTGTAAGTGTGAATACTATTTATACACCTACTTCCAGTCGAATGATTCAAAAAAGTATACAGAATAAAACGTTTTTTAGAAACCGAGCCTTATTTACGTCAATTTTTATTACATGCTAGCTGTGCCCCCGACTTCGTTCGCGTGGTTGTCGGAACGTAATGTATATAGCCTAAAGCCTTCCTCTATAAATGGACTACCCAACAAAAAAAGAATTTTTCAAATCGGGCCATTAGTTCCTGAGATTAGCGCGTTTAAACAAACAAACAAACTCTTCCGCTTTATAATATTAGTATAGATTTTTACACGAGTAAGTAACCTTACATGATGAAACTCTAAATGTCATATAATGGTGCAATAGTGTTTTGTATTGTATTGACAATTTACTGAGTGCATGTCATTGGAGCGAACGATGTTGGGGTTTACAGGCATATGTGTGTGAGGAGTTCGGTGGCCCGGCGGGACTACGCATTGCTAGCACTTTCGCAAGTTAAGCAACACCGGGCGTGGACCGCACTTGGATGGGTGACCGCAAGTGGCATAAATTTTCCTCGAGCTCCTCCGTGCTTCGGAAGGCACATTAAGCCGTTGGTCGGACCTGTCACATTGTATGGCAGTCGTCAAGTTACGACAGATGCTTTTAGGCAGCTTGAAATCTGACACCAGTGTTGGCTAATTCCATACACGAAAGGTCATAGGAGCGACGTCATACGTACGAGTGATCGTAGGGTCCCGTATTCCTCTAAAGCTTCGAAACCATCAAGAAAAGCCGTGGTAACAAAGCGGTTTAGGGTTGGGACACATCACACAGAGCGTCAGAAAGCCGCGGAATTGGCGATGCTGCCGCATTCGAACGCTCTCTCTAGCAAATGACGGTTCTGAGCGGAAGAAAAAGATATGAGCATAGGAAAATGCTGTTTCGTGCTGAGAGATGTGTCCCAACCCTTAGGCACTGGCTGTACGCCCTTGAGGCATGAGTTCAATCCTCATTAGGCGTGACTTTTACCGAGTTTGTACTCATGTACATTGTAAGGTCATTTTCAACTACCACTTGCTTTCGGCGAAGGAAAACATCCTTAGGAATCCATCAGACTAGTTCACTATTGTGTAATAATGACTGTTGTCACTAGATGACAGTCATTGAGGTACGTCAGATGCCTTTAGGTAGCTCGAAAAATCTGACACCAGTGTTAGCTGTTAAAACACTCGATAAGAGACCCAGACAGACAACAATCTGATAAAAAAGGTACACGGTATAACGAACCTTCTACATTTTAATTATTAACAGTCATTTAGATGCACGCAACGGCGGCGATTATTTATCAACGTCCCACTTCCTGGCAACTTACGTCGGCCTGCTGCTTTGAGTAAATAAAAGAATTTGCAAATGAATTGATGTTCCTAAACATTTTATCTATCTAAGTATCTATATTTAAGAGCTATGCTCTTATCAATAGAGTTCTAGTACTCTTCTATTTGTCTCTCTCATCTGCCAGCTGTTTTACTTCACTGTAAAAAACGACGTTCACCTTCTCTAAATTAAGAATATCTTCGTCTAAGCGCGTACCCGGTTGCATCCTCAGCTGTGCTGCTTCGGGTTCCGGGGTGCGCTTTCCCGCTTTTTCTTTTCCAAATATAACATGCATGTCAATGGTCACCCAAGGATGCCAAAGACCTTGCAAAATGGAGAAAAAATAGCCGGAACAGTTTAAATAATTTGGCTATAGTTTTAGGACCGGCCGCCTGCCTGACGTCAACCCTCCTTGGGAATGCAATTGTACGAGCACGAGATGTTTGTGCTTAGTCCTTTAGTCGCCTCTTACGACATCCCCAAGAGATGTCCACTCCATCTTTTCCTATTCTAACCCGGAACCACACGGGGATAAAATCTAAATTAAGAATATGTGATGACAAATTTCGCCTCGAGTGAGATTCGAACTCACGCCCCTCACATCTGTACTGTAAGTGCATTTCCAATTGTGCTACCGTGACTTAGAATCATCCTGACGAATTTCCTCATTGCATATTACTTAAGCATTTTAAAGCATGCGTATTTCTTCATTATATACTACCCACAATTTAGAAGTGTAGTATAAATGTGGCTAAGACTGAATACATGGGATGTGCCAATGGTCTTACAAAGGATGCTCAAGACCGTGCGAAGTGGAGAAGGAAAAGCCAGTAAGTGGACCGCGCGCTTTGCAGCGTTGCAGCTGAGGATGCAACTGGGAATATGCTGAGATAAGAGAGAGAGGGATTTTGAAGTGTGGTATTCAACTTAATTTATATTAGATGAATATAACTTGGTTCCGAGGAGAAGGTGAACAGTTGTTCACCTTCTCCTTTATCATGTAGCTATGCCTCGGTCTTCCTGATCCTCTTTTCTCTTATATCTTTCCTTCGATGATTGTCTTTATGAAATTGTCGTGTGGTAGCATGATGATCTAGAATGCACCTTTTCTCTAGTACTCTTTTCAGGACCTCCTGATTTGTTACTTTTCAACCCAGCTTATCCGTTTCATTCATTTTTATGAAATACACAATATCTACTCAAGTATTCACTGGTCTTTTCGCGTGTGGATTCCGTCCTCACAATCCATCTCTGCCGGTGGAGAAGCGACCAGTGGCGGATTTACCAGCAGTTTTTGTAGGCAGCCCTATCTGCAGCCCTAGGCTCCAGCCTAGGGCCGCAGATTTTAGGGGGCGGCAAATTTGAGGACAATTTGCTCGCAGTTACTCGAGTGAACGCAGGGCAGGGGCAGCAAAACAGGCTCACCGCTAACTGTTTAAACGCCCGCGTGCAATACTGATTTAGCCGCCCCACGTACAATTCTACGCTGCGTGAAGCGGATGAGCTTTTTTGCTCCAAATAGAATATACCTGAATTTTCCGGGGTCCAGTGCTGCCCCATTTAAAATAAATCATTTCAAAGAAAACGGAGACATTATTTAATTTTTTTTCATTTCATTATTTAAAACCGTTTTTTGCAAATGTGCGTAGTAAAGCTTAACGTTGTCACTTTAAACTTTAAACAGTAGTTCACAAAATACTTTGAAGGGTTATCTAGCACTTGGTAGTAGCAAATTTTAAATAATGTCTCCGTTTTCTTTGAAATGATTTATTTTAAATGGGGGCAGCACTCGACCCCGGAAAATTCAGGTACGGCCTTAATATACTGTTCTGTTCTGCCACATTGGGAGTGCCGAAATCTAAAGATTTGCTATATTGTCCTAAAACATGCGATATAGTCGTGGCACTAACTTTCGAAAACTTCATGAGTGTTTCCTTTCCCACATGCATAATAATTAAATATTTTTCTTTCTCAACTGGAAAAAATGGATGTGGGGGTTTAAAACCGGTACAAATTACGAGTAGTACAATGGATATTGCGAGATTAAGTTTGATTTAAAGTGGCCAGCTACCCTGCTCGTCAGATTTAGCACCCTGTAATTTCTCCAATTGTCCGAAAACGTGATATTTACCAATATCGACACGGATATGCTGGACAAACTGGAGCAAACCTTAAGATTTTGATTCTTTCACTGAAATAAGCAGAGCAGTAGCCTTTTACATTTATAATATTTTCCTTAAAGCTATAAAAAATAAACGGGCAAGTGCAAGTCGGACTCGTATATGAAGGGTTCCGTACCACCGTACAATGTTTTAAAACGCTGAAGAAACACGTTTCTTGTATGACGACCCCCTTTAATTTTTAACTTTATTTTATTTTTAGTATTTGTTGTTATTGTGGTCATAGTAATACATATTTGGTGAAAATTTCAAGTATTAGGTTAGTAGTAAGTAGTAAGTTAATGCCATTATAAAGATCAAGTTAAAAACGCTGAAAAAAACACGGTTCTTGTATGACGACCCCCTTTAATTTTTAACTATTTTTTATTTTTAGTAATACATAACATAATCGGTGAAAATTTTAAGTGTCTAGCTATTACGGTTCAAGAGATAGAGCCCCTGTGACTGACGGACAGACAGACAGACAGACGGACAGACAGCGGAGTCACAGTAATAGGATCCCGTTTGCACCCTTTGGGTACGGAACCCTAAAAACTAAAGATTTTTAGTGCGATAAATTTGAAAATTTGCCGCACAAAAAAGGGCGGACATTCCTTCTTCTTCTTCTTCTCGAGTCGAAAGGCTATTTATTAATTAGGATATTCCTATAATCAACAGACGGGTTGGTGATTGTTTATGGTATAAAGACTTTGCGGTTTGCACTGAGGTCGCTGCTGCTTGTTCCTATAGATCTTCTTTAGTCGCCTCTTTCGTCACCCGTGGAAGAGGGAAAGGGTGGAGACAAGTTTTATTCTATTCTACCGTCATAACACCAATATTTACCAATAAATAATTGAACTTAAGTACGTAGGTATATTTGTTGGAAACATCATGACATTTAGTAAGCATTTATACTTCGAACACGAGTCAACTCCTTCAAAAGTTACCAAAATATGGCGTTAAAGGTGTTGTCAGTTTAGGGTGAACTACAACTGGGATCTCGGCTTTTAATTTAAGTACAATATACCAATTTACTTACATAGTTGACGTATAGTAAAAGCGTTAACGGCCTGACTTTTATTTTTACAGGAAAAGCACTCTATATGCTAATCTAGCTTGAGTATAAAGTAAACAATTCGAATTCGACCGTATTTGTTCACGGCGTACCTAATTCAGTGAGTTGACAAACATCCTGTTTATTGATTACACTCAATAGTATTACTTATACTATCGCCAATTGTTTTTATTTTGAACTGACATATCACATTTCGGCATATTTTTATAATTTCAGAGAAATTTCATATATAACTAATTCTCGACACACAAAATATGGACTAGAAAGAAAATATGTATAAGGGTGTAGATATATCTATACTGAAGCCGTGTGGTTTCCGGCAGAGTAGAATAGAACCACTCCAAGTCTTCCCGTGGATGTCGTAGAAGGCGATTCGGGAAACACATGCTAACCAATGCTATAAACATCAATGAGACCTTTCCAAACCGTCTGGCCAGCGTGGAGAGTGTAGGCTAAAAAAAGGTCATGCTCCTGCAGTGAAGATTAAAAAAGACCCGATGATGACATCTATACTGATGTTCAAATATGATATGATATCTTCTCAATTTTGCATGGTCATCGACATCCTTGGGTGACATGTATAGATAGGTATATTAAATTTGGAGAAGGAAAATCCGGAAAACGCATCCTGGGCTCCAAGGTAAGAAACCAATTACAGGGAACGCGCTACGCTGAGGATAATGCAAGATTTGACAGGCACTTGACAAAGTTTAACGACTGCCATCTAGTTAATGATGCCAGCCGGGAACAACAGCGTTTAATCTGTCTTCGAAACAAGAACTTGTGAACTTGTGACCAATTCAAATGTGAACATGCAGGGTTACTTTTAACATGTGTACGCCCGCTGAGCCATCCAGCTCATCACAAAGAAATAGTCTGTTAACTAACTCTTATTATATTGTTAAACCAATGTTAGTTTTAATACCTATTTTTTGTCTTGTCGGTTCGATGTCGAATATTGAAAAGAAAGAAAGATAATGACAAAAAATATCCGAATCCTAACCCCTTGTACTCGTAGAGGAGAGTTTGAACCCGCACATCTTAGGTGTGCACTTCATTCGTTTACCAAAAACACCAACAAGGCTGTTAAAGAAGTACCCAAACAGATTGACAATCAAAATCACACTGAAATGCTATTTTTGTAACATATTTCTCATGATTTTTTTTAAAGAATTTTAAAGCATATGAAGTATCCTTATTTAAAGATCTAAATACATAAAATAATTAGCACTCAGCGAAAATAAGATGTAACCGACCGGATAAGTTTTTGCCACACACTTTTTTATATATTTTGTAGGTATATCTTGCGGCTGAAATCTTGCGGATTCCTGCGACCTACTTCTTGCACACAAAAGTTTCTAAAGTTGTCTCAGTTCCTGTTTGAAACTGGAAAAATGTAAAAATGTAATCCGTGTCTCACGACGCGGCCATTAAGTAGCATTCGTAAATCGTAACTCGTTCATTAAACGTGTAAAAATACACACAGCAAGGAGAGGGGTTCTCTTTCAGCACAAAATGTTTCTTTATCGCCTTCCATTTGGACATCCATTCGTAAAGTGGGCCGAGCGTGTGCGCTCATAAATAAGGAATGTCGCGAGCACAAGTACAGAGCCGACATTGGTGTACTCTTTACTCGACTACGGCAAAGATAAAAGATGGGTTACGGTTTTCGCCGCAAACACACAACCCTAAAAGACTTGTGACGTCACACTTTCACGGTCTATCGAGGTCGATAGGCTGATGATATTATATTTAATGCCTGAATAAATAAATATCTTGGTCAGCAGGTCGTCATTTATGTTCTCTGTAGATATGCAATATATTGATCATGAGCAAGTTCATATTTCGACTCGCACAAGGCCGATTTACGGATGACCACAATTTTTTTAAGGGCTTCATCATCATCATCCGGGCATGATGAACCTGGGTGATATGATGAGGCTACTGGTTTTAACACAGAGCGACTGGCGTCTGCCCTCCGCAACCCAAAGGTTAGACCACAACTAATCCTAGGATAGGTTTAAACAAACGCTAGATGGCGTTTAGGACCCACAGATTTTCGTGCCTTCCGAAGCACGGAATCATCTTTTTTTCGAATAATCAAGCCTGCGATATCCTAACCAGTCTGTTAACAACTTTTCACAAAGTATGCTTCTTAGCGGGATTTGAATCCACGACCTCCGGATCACATACGCAAACGCCTTGACCACTGGACCACGGAGCCATTAAACCTTTTTTAAGAGCTTATGAGTTGAAAACTTTTTGGAGCACGTAGATGTACCGGCAGTTATTGTAGAGAAAAGAAAAAGCTTATTATTTTCTTGCAGATCAGTATCAAGTGTATTAAAGTTGAAAATTATGAGTTGAAAGCTAAAATGTCACTTGGTATATAAATGTCAGGTAAGTAGGTCAGGCGAGGTGTAAACGAGGGCTGGATGCAGTTAAACCGCTTAATTAGTTCAGTATTTCGAGATACTGTATGTCGTTTACCCTCCGTAGAAATCTGCACACATGGCAGAAGGATTTCAATTCCAAAAACTGGTTAAGTGCGAGTTAAACTTGCATGAGAGGGTTCCGTACTTCTCATAGATTTTTCTGAAATCTATAGATGGAGAACTATTTTCTGTATTTTTTTTTCAAAATTGTAGGTCCAATATTTTCGGAGATAGGGAGACCCCTCCCTGTCTCCGAAAATATTGGTCTTTTGCCTACATTTTTAAAAATCTTCAAAAATATATTTCTTAAAATTATTAAAAAAATATACATTTGAGATTCTTACAAGAAACCCTTTCGTTTGATATGTCACACGACATATATTCCAGGTTTATTATTTTCAAATTTATCCGCATAAAAGGCCCCCAAATTTTTTTATTAAATTTTCTGAAAATGATTAGAGAACTTAGTTCCCTAGAAAAAATCAGATAAAAATACAAATAAAAAAGAAAGAATCATGATATCGGAATTTGAACTCGGAGGTACCACCATCACGTCTGTTTTCGTTCCATTGCGCCAAATATAGATAGTGAGAATAGCGACAAAATTAGCGTTCAATTCTTATGATATTGGGTATTTTTTTTGATCGACTCCTTAGGGAAAATGGATCAGGATAATGGGCAGAATCTTCCCAAAAACAGTTAAAAAAATGTTTGTAAGACGTTTTATAGGATATAGGACCTACCTATAGGCAATAATTTGCTAAGCATGGTCTTTAGCTCCTGCAACCCTTGGCTCTCTCTACCTTATAGAGAACGTGATAAAAACGTTATAGCCTGATAGTGAAACTGTATCTATATTTGTGACGCCACGCAGAGTTCGTACCTCTATTTCTGATAAGAAACAAACATAAGGATGATAATGAAATGCATTAGGCGGTGAACCCACTGCATCGAGCACCATCGCGGAGCGCGGTTCAACACACTGACGCTCGCGCGCGTTGACGCGTTTCCAGTGTGTTGGACTGTTTTCTATACAAACTGAGATATTTGCATACAATGTTAAAATCTGCCGCACCGCGCTTCGCGACGGTGCGCGGTGCAGTGGGATCACCGCCTTAGGTATGTGAGAGCACGTGCCGTCGGAACCCGCCCTTAGACTCAAGCTGAAATGTCTAATTACGTCGGTGCAATTAGATAGGGCAAGCAAACGTGTTAAGGTTGAGTTTGCAGGCTTTGCCTGCAATCTCGATTGGTCGGATCAACTAGGTGAAATTACTTGGAAAAAGCATAAAAAATATTAAAAATCTAAAAATATGACTGCTAAACGACTACCATACTAAAAAATAAGTGTGGTCGCCGTAAAATTTTTTTCGAAATTAAGTAGTTTTAACCATAATAGTCGTATACTTATTATATACATGGAGTTTTAGTGGGCTCGACAAACTACCGCTCCCCATCCCCGTGGTTGAGTGGTGTGGATTGGCCATTTCTCCATGTAACAAAAGGTTTTAAAGTGTTACCATACTTCAAGTGTTTACCAATGTTACCATTATGCATGTGAGGGAGCCATAAGACCATGTCTTTCGCCTTAATGAATTCACTAGGATTAAGTACTGTCTATTTGCGTCCATAATCACAAATTAAACCGCCTCATATTCTAAGCTTATTATTCATGTTTTATGCATGAACTCCTAGCGTCGAGCACATTTTTAAGGAACGTGTACATATTTTGAATGAATTCATTGTTCTAAATGAATTCTGCTGAGAATACCTAGACTTTTGTATTTAGTAGTAGTAACATATTAACTAATTTATTTTACTATTCACTAATGTATTATTTCAAATGAAATATTTTTATTTCATTGTATCCGTTTAGACATCCTACTCGTATTAATAACCCCTAATATATACACGTTCTCAGCTCAATTGGCTGCCAATTCGTCAACGCAGGAACCAACATATTCTCTGTCAGCTGTACAATATCCTAAATAATCCCCAGACCCCTGAGTATCTCAAATCATGTTTCCAACTTTTAAGTTCTACTTATGAGAGGTCCCTGCGTTCTTAAAATACTCTTACCCTAGCTATTCCTTCTCACCGTACAGGTTTTATCGATAACTCTTTCTCTGTCACTGCTGTACGACTCTGGAATGCTCTCCCTGAGTCCATCAGAAGGGCTCCTAGCCGCGACTCCTTTAAAATTAGAATTTTGAGACACCTCCATTTTCAATGAAATATGAGACAGACTTGATTGTATAATATGTATTTAGAGATATGTATGTATATTTATTGCTCGTTTGTATGTATTTAATATGTAGGTATAGTATTATTATAATATTTATATTTAGTATGTTTCTTTTATTTTATTTTTAAGTTTAAAATTTTATTTAGTTTTTTATTGTTATTTTTTATTATGTGTTACACCCACATAAACTCTCCCAATCAACCCAAAGGTTTGACTGTTAGAGAATGCTTTTAGCATTAAGTCCGCCTGTTGTACTATTACATTTGTATGTGTGAACAATAAAGTGTAAATAAATAAATAAATAAATACACTTGAAGAAGGTTTTACTATTGTTATCAATGTTCAGCCCACGAGGTGCTTGCTTCGACATTGAATCCAGCTCTGCTTATTTTCCATAGATAATATGCATACCTACCATTGGGTCAGCAAGGATTTTGAAGACCGTGCGGTGCAGAAGAAAATACCTGGATCATCAAAACGATTTAGCTGATTTTACAACTGGCCACCGCCGGACGTCAGGCCTCCCTGGAAACGCAGTTGTTCTCACCCTAATATATGACATAAAAGAAGGACCATTATTATTTAATATTAATCATGATTTACAACCGAAAATACAAAAATAAATAAATGATTTTGACTTGGAATTTACATAAAATAATCTGTTCTGTTTTATACTTAGGTAGGAGGCATAAAAAATGCAGGCTTGCATGAACAGAGTGATGAGTTTAGATGAAGCGAGAGAAGTCTGTCAGGATCGAAGCAAGTAGAGGTCCATAGTCTCTGTCTACCCCTGTGGAAAACAGGCGTGATAATATTTATATATGTTTTCCTAGTTTTCCTATCACGTAACCAAAGTATTTCAGCTTCCTTTCTTAAAATAGAAAATATGTCTTGAAAAAAGCTAATGGACTGCTGTTAAGGCCTCTATCCCTTCAGACACAAGTACCTACTTGCTAATCTCTATGAGTTTCAAGTTGGCCTACTTATTAACTGTGTTAAACTTGATGCAAATTCCACCCTTGAATAACTCCACTTGAAATTTTGTATAAATACAGCCGCGTTAACCTCTACAATCTACATAAGTACGAATGATCATATGAAGTATGGTCTGCATGTTATCTGGATTATCAAATTTATTCTTGAGCAAAAATAACATTTTCATGCCCATCAGTGGATTAGTGATTACTTGTAGAACTTACATTAGTGTCGAAATGTAGAAAACAAGGTATTTTAGGGCTTCGAACCTTATAAGGAAACCTTTGTAAGATGACTTACGTGTCCAGTTGTCTGTTATCATAGCCTGTTTACACGCTTTTAAATAAAATTCAGGATTGTCCACAGAACTTGGCACCCATTAAGGCGACGTGGGTTCACAATTTGCAAAACTGTGCGTGTTTTTGAAAAATCACTGTTATTAAACTACTACAGTTTCTTCCTCAAAAAATTTACATAAAAATCTTATAGACACCCACAATAGTCAAAACACGATTGAGCATTTTTGGCTTAATAGAAAAAAATCACAAACAAACCTCTAAATTTGCCATTATAATACGTATTACTATTTTATACAATCACCTTTTTATACGAAAATTATACCAGAAAATGTATTATTAAAATATCTATCCGTTTTGGCTACAGAAAAAAATATAAATATAATACAAAAAAATAATAAATAAAATACTGCGAAATATCGTCGAGCACGACTCCGACTCTTCCTTCGCTCTCGACGAATATTTCACTGTGTTTTATTCATTATTTTTTTTGTAATATCTCAATTCTTTTGTCGGTGAAATCGACAACCACACCATATTATAATATTGTATTTGGCGCTCATTTTCACATTTATGTTTTCGGTGGGATCAACTAAACGGAAGCAGTTGTGTTTCAACATATGTTATCACTATCAGTTAAACTCACTAATTGTTATAGTTTGAAAAGCGAAAATAGACGTACACTTGTACATACATATGTGTAGATGCGAGTCATTAATTAAATCTAGTTAAATTACGTACGTAATTTGCATGTTTCGGTAAAATGAAAAGCCAAAACGCAATGGAGTAGAGATTTAATTCAAATATTTGACCTTGACCTTGAGGAATAATTTTCCAGCGTGTTAATTTTCCAGTAGGTATATGTTGAGTCGATAACACAGATTATATTTTGCAAGTAATAAAATTTAATGGCGACAAACCAGGCTGAAATAGGTGTGTCAATAACTTAAGCCCTATGAAATAGGGACATGGACTGGGTCCGAAAAATTGTATTTTATTTAGTCCGTCAGTTAGATTATCTAAAATAATGGACCCATATTTTTTGGTTTATCAAAGTAGTAAAAACTCACAAAGATACATCGCGTCGGAGTTTTAGAGTGGGGGTGATTGACGTCACCGTCAAGTGAAAACCGTACTTGATCTTTTTTCGGAATTTAAATGCACTGTGTCTTTTTAATATATAATTTATATTTATAATAATTTATATAATAATCAATCAAAAAAAAAAGAAAAATACGTATTAGCACAATATTTTTTTATAATCCACCTTGTGAGCTGAAAATATTTTTTCAGCCCATATCCGTATTTATAATAATTTAATGATAAGCCATAATTGATATTGTATGAAAATTCTAAATTATTGAAAAGATTAGATGAATTTATTTTTTAATGTATTTTAGAATATTATTTTATAATTTTTGTATTAAAAAACTAGTTTTGTAAATGAGTACAGAAACATAATCATCATGGACTTTCGAATAAACTATTTAAAGTCCTATTTTAAGGACAAGTTTAAAGGTCTGGATTATATTTAATTATAATAAACTTTTTATATAAACGGATGAAAATGTAAACAAATAGGGTTTCAAAATATAGGCAGCTATTTCTAGTCTTTAAGGCACTGTGAGTTCGCATCTAACATACTGTAAGTGTTTTTGAAAAATAATTTATTGTACTTTAATAACAGAACTTTTCAAAAATAATCACAATTTTGTGACCTGTGAACCTACAGCGCCTTGCCGCACATCGGGCGTAGGCACCTCTTTTGTGCCATATAGATAATGTTTGTTCTATTAGAGTCACCGTAGAAAATTACGCCGTAACTTAACGAAGGTGTGCCGTGATCAGCTACGTATTGATACTAGGCAGTGCCGGATCTAAACTTTTTTTGGAGGGGCAGAATAAAAATATGCCGCCCCATGACTAGTTATTTAGGCGGGACGGGAGGAAGTCCAATTACTCAACGATTTTGGCGCCCCCTGAAACTGCCGCCCGAGGCTGGGGCCCATGTTTGCCCCTAGATTTGGGCCTAGTAGATACTTTTTTATTTTACTTCTTTAAATAATGAAACAGTGCATGGGTTGTTTTTTTTTCATATCTATTTCGTTGGTATAATTTAAATTTGCTACGACTACTTAATTGTAGTTAAAAAATGTCGTTGTATTTCGCAATTTAATGTCCAAGATATTAAGGTTTAATTTTGTACCTAATTAAAACGGACTTATAAGTATACTAACTTCTGGCTAAACCAGAGTAAATATGACAATCCAAAAGCCTCCGAAGCCATTACAAGTGCCATTTCCGCCGCGATATGTTTAAGGGTAGGCTATAAAGCGGGCTTAAAGCCCGGTGACTGAATATGAAATTGCTATATGAGAAATGGAAAGGAGAATCCGTTACTTTACCATTGACGTAATGCGATTTTCAGCTAAAACATTGGCGCTGGTGGTAATTGTATATATGAAAGTAAGTTCGTATATATGTATGTGTGTAGTTATGTAAGTATAATCTTATAGTTAAATTTTGTACGTAACTGCTTCTACCTTAACCTATAACAGAGTAAGTATCCTCTCAATCTATCGCAGGTTGACTGGAAGAGATCCCTACATGGGATAAGTCCGCTTTTGTATATTTGCTCTTTCGTTTTATGTTGTCTTTTATGCTATTACAACAAACAAACAAATATTTTCGTATGTCTGTCCTGCTGTTCTCCTCTATAGGTCGCATTTCTCAACTAATTTTCGCTAAATTTTGTGAGCAGATTCGATAATAATTCTTATATCAAATATTTTAGCCGAGTCAGATATTGGAATTTTTTTAAAAAGGCGGAGCCATGTGTGTTTTAAATTTAAATTATATTAGGTGAAAATTAAAATTTTAAGCTATGCAAGACATACTCGCGAGAACTAAAGTGCACCAGAGCCTCTAAGTAGTTACTTAATTAGATTGGTGCATAATTAGTAATGCTATGTACTATTTCCAAGCCTCTACAGGAATATATACAGTACAAGGACGGAATGTTATAACAAGTGTAATAACTATATATTTAAAGAGCAACTCAGCACGTCAAAATGAACAACTTTTCCAATAAGACCTATACATCGTGTTATTTTTATTTATTTATTTATTTAAACTTTATTGTACAAAATACAATTTGTATAGCACAATAGGCGGACTTAATGCTAAAAGCAATGCGTGTTAATGAAAGAACGCAAAACCTCTCAGGTGGTACCTCAGCCCATGTAACTGAACAACTTTTGTTCAACAACTTTAACGAAATCCAGAAAAAAAACGGATTTTCATACAAATTGACTCGATCAGCTGATCAGTTTGTACGAAAATTCAATTTTTTTTTAGTTGTACACGATGTATATGCTGGAATTTCGAGAAAATTAACACTTCAGCTGAATGATGTGATGTCGAATTTTGTTTGGAGATTACAGTAATAGTCTCATAGTCTCTCTCGAGCTCAGTGGTCGGGTGGGAGTGCACATTGCTAGTGGTTTCACAAGTTAAGCAACCCCGGGCGAGGTCCGTACTTGGATTGGTGACCACAAGTAGTACAAAAATTTAGTATATAGTAGTAGATAGTTTGGTGTATACTGTAAATCTGTATGTAAATTATTAAATAAATAAAAAATAAATAAAATATAAAAATAGCTCTTTCGTGCTTCTCGCTATCATTATGAACTCTTAAGAACTTTTTCGGCAAAATTTTATGTTTTACTTAATGTAAGTATAATTTATTGTACAAAATAGTACATAAATTAATTTTGTGACCTTACTAGAGCTGATAAATGGACGTGGCGAACCTGTTTACTTAGTTATTTTGCTTCGGATCCCTAAAAAGGCACATGAAATGCTCCATCTCCGCATTCATAATGTGGAATATATGATGGTAGTAACAAAAGTAACTCGGTAAGCACCTACATTTTCTTGGCTGCCCTGCGAAAATTTATATATGTGACATTCAGTGTGTATGCATGTCACGTTTTATTATTCGCGCCCAAGGGAATATATAGAAACGTCGGAGCATGCCAGGAAATATTCTGGAAATAACGCTGATTCAATGTGATGGCTTCCGGTAGTAAACAGCGATAAAGTTATTAACTCAACGGTAGGCAATTCGAAAATTGTTTGTCAAAGTACTTCGGAAACACTAAGTACCTACTTAGTCTTAGAAAAATGGTTTCAGCTTAGGCAAAAATTCGTTCGTATGTCAATCCGGATGTACCCTCTGCAGGTTGCATTTCTCTATCCATTCTCGTTAAATCTGTTTGTTACCGATTCTCGTAAAAAGGTTTTTGAAAATTTTTCCAAATGACCGCGCAGCCATGTGCTTGAAAACTTGGTTATTGTCAAAGTTTCAGTTTGGGCAAAAATTCTTTCGTAAGGTAGGTCCGCCTAATAGGAGCCGGTCTTTATAAGGGCCACATTCCAAGACTTAATTAAATTCTAAAATAAAATGAAATTTTGCAAAAACCTTCCCAACCCACCAACTAACTATTAAACCGCATCGGCGATCAATGATTCCGCAACGTTTTGTCAGTTAAATTGTGTATAACGTTTGAAGCGGTTAACATGACGCAGTTATAAAAATACTGCCTACATTTTGGATGATTTGGGTAGAAACCACGGTTTTTTTTCCAATATTTTTTTTAACATAAAGTGTTATAAACTTTTTGAATGTGCACAGAAAATGTGTTTTTATTGAAATCACTGATAATTATCCTGATGTATAAATTTTTGCTAGTTGAGTTAAAATTCCTAACAAGGCTCAACCCGTTGTCACCCAATAAAGACGCAACATCTTTGTCTAAACAACTTTTTCGTCCAAACTTCTGGGGGTCAGGCCTATGCAAAGACGAGTCTATAGTTTACTGAGCCACCAGTAAATTTATTTATAAGTACCTAAAACTTTAAATGCGGGCGCTCGTATGTCGGATAAACCAAAAGATCTATACAGTCAAAACAGGGTTATTAATAACTCAGCCATCGCAAAGCATCTTTCACAAGCTGGAATCGAGCAACATCTACCGAAAATACTATCCCTAAGGTGAACTGGTAGACAATGCTTAGCATTAAGTTTTACCTTTTGTATTATAATCGTTAGATTATTGTGCAAAAAATATTAAATAAATAAATAAATATAGCAACGAAAAGATTATGCTGGAGGTTGGTTGCATACATAGATTAATTTATTACCTATGTAGCAAGCTAGTTACCAATTATAGTCATTTTTTAAATCTCTTTGTATGAAAACCGTTCGCTGTCTTGTATTGTATGCAATGTACATATATCGATCCCAAAATTCCTCTGTGATACTGTCACAACAATTTCTCTGTTATCAAAGTTTTAAAAATTAAGCTATGAATATCAAAACCCGTGTGGTTCCGGGTCAGAATAGGATCACTCCATCTCTTTCCTGTGGATGTCATAAGAGGCGACTTAAGGAAAAATAGCACTTAAAGCTCGTGCTACAATAGCATTCCCAAGGAGAGTTGACGTCAGGCAGGCGGCCGGTTGCATAACTACCTATAGCCAAATCGTTTTAAATTTTCTGGCTATTTCTTTTCCCATTTGCTAGATTTTTGGCATTCTTGGGTCACATCAATGGTCACCCATTGATATTTATATTATATATGGAAAAGAAAAAGCGGGAAAGCGCACCCCGGGCTCCGAAGCAGCATAGCTGAGGATGCAACCGGGAACGCGATCAGCTGACGGAAGGCTATAAGAAGATCAAAAGTATTATTTCAATTCATATACGTAACTCTGGGATAGAACCCCTGGAGAGATTAGTTTAGGATGCTATTGAAATTAAGAAGCATCCCAATTTCAATCGAGAAGACGGCTGGAAATTGGTTTGGGACGTAAAATTCAATTTTGATTGAGCTTTGTAAAAAGTGCGTGCGTCGAAAGCATCAAAAAATAATTCCTGAACGGACACCGTCAGTGTTGTATATAAAAACTTGTGCAACAAACGACGAAGAAAGAGAATAGACCGATACGATTGTCCTTGACAGCTGATATTCACCGCAGTTCCTCAGTCTACCAGAGGTCATGATATCTGAAATGTTGTCCGCGGGGACCGCGGGTCAGCGGCTAAAAGGTCCTAAGCACACGGCGTATTTTATACGCGCAGACGACGCGTGTTTAAGTAACACGCGTTTTCAGTGCCGATTGTTGCGTTTGTTTCAATTCAAACGCGCGTAAAACGCGATACAAACGTGCGCATGAAGTGCGTTCGAAGTTCAAACCTCGATAAAAATGTGCGTACAAAGGCGCGACGCTATTTTATAACCAAAGAATAAATACTAGTACTGGTACAACTGAATCACTCTCAAAACGCGGAAGTTTCGCGCGATTACAGCGCGTCTGTATCGCTGAATCTGCGCGTATACAAGTTTCTTCTGCGCGTCGTCGCCGTGTGCTTAGGCTCTAAGCGGTTTAAGTTTTAGGTATCACATTTTGTACAATGTCTGGCTGACGTTGTTGTCGCTGTCACTCGTAGAGGGTACACTTTATGGCAATGATTTGCATAACGATTCTCTTCTACTCTCATAAAAGACAACTTAGTTGATTAGATTGAGTGAATTTTATAATCAATATAAAATACGTGTAAGTATATAGTTACTCGTATGTACAATTTATTATGTATGTACCAGAGAGTGTAGCATAGAAATGTAGTCGGAGGCAGCTCAAAACGGTCGCATTAATATTAACTTGTGCTGTAGTATGGCCCGGGGGTCAAACATAAAACAAGAATACTGTAGAAGGGTACCTAACTAACTTTTTCTTCATCGTAGCGCATTTTTGGTTGCATCCTCAGCTGTGCTGCTTTGGAGCTCGGGGTGCACTTTTCCGTTTTTTCTTCTTCAAATACAATATGCATGTCACATGTGCATGCAATGGTTACCTAAGGATGCCAAAGACCATGCAAAGTGGAGAAGAAATAGCTGATTTGGCTATGTACTTTTACGACTGACCGCCTGCCTGACGTCAACCCTCTTTGAGAATGCATTTGTGCGATAAAGGGTGTAGCCGTCCTTCCATAGGCAAACTGCCCCCGATAGGAACCTTTATCGTAACCTATATTATATTATAAAGGGTACTAATAGTAGTTCACCCAGTAGATATTAGCTCTATGTCTTAGTCAATTGAGGAGCTATTTAAAAAAAAGTGTCCGGAGACGACTTTTTTTCAAAGTGATATATCTCTTTTGATTTTAAAGCTAGAAAAATAAAACAAACTCCAATGTTTATGGTACACTTTACGGTTTATTTGATATAAATTTCCATGAGCCAAGCTTAAATAAAAATATTAAAAAAATGCAAATAAATTTTATTTTTATTGATTTCTACCAGATTGAATTGAATTACCACTTTAAAAAAAATATAATAACTGTCTATACCTTGCCTAACAGTACGCCAAGTTTCATTAAAATCGATATGGTGCAACATGTTAAAAAAAAAATTTTGAAAGTTAGTGGACAACCTTATGACCACTTTGTTGATTAGATTTTAATAATCTTTAACAAAGTAGCGTTTTGACAGTTTATAGAAAGTACATTAACTCTTTCACCGCGAGACTTTATATCAGTTGTCGTGCTCCCAGCGCGTGGAATTGTGAATATCCATAGTATCTGGTCGGATTAATCCGACGTTCGCGGTTAAAGGGTTAAGAGTCTCCTTACCCTAGACCACAGACTATGGAGCAGATACTAACTAGTATCAGACGACCGACTGCCATACATATTTTTTTGTGGATAGTGTCTATGGGCGGGGCCTTGATTGAATTTGACAATTGACTTTTTTTCTGTCCCGTGACATTTGAAGCAAAGAAATTGTCTATTTTGTTTTTTTTAAATAGCAAGTACCTTTTAAGGTTAATTAAAACCTCATATTTATTACAAAGAAAACAACGAAATAAAAAAGGAAATATTTTTATTTAAGTATAATATTACGTCGTACGTGAAATATAAAAGGTAGGTACATCGATATAATACTTATTCATTTTTATATAAAATTTAAAGTAGTCCTTTCAGGCAGGGAGGAGCAAATTTGATTTGTGTGATTTTTCTTATCTGAAAAAAAGAAAATATCTTTATTTACTTGTTTATGTAGAGGCACAGGTAGAGGTATACGACATTTTTACATGTTAGTCAAGGAGAAAAGAAAATATTGGACTGGTATATTCCATTACTTATTTTCACGCGCGGCGCAGATCGTAAAAATTCCGATCGAGGGAATGGGCGAAAAAACGAATCATTTTAATAAGCGCGACTAGCAACCCACCACTATTTTGATTCCTATCTCCACCATAACGCTAAAAGAGGCGTTCGGGTCACGCGGCCCTAGGCTAGGATATATACCATTTTTACGTCGTCAGCAAAAGATTAAGTCTTTATCAGGAATTCAAAATGTCAGACAGAAGTTTAGAGCTTTCGCACATGGGCTAGCATAGCCGCAGCAGTTACTTCAAACAAACTACAAACTAATGCCGGTTGTCTTACAGTCAATTTGGCCTCCTAGTTTTAGCTTTAAGTAAGACATTTTACTTTAAATATGTACTTACATACCTAAGTACTACTTACTTTAATTCTGTACCTATCAAATAATATAAACTTACGTTGGATGTTGCTGCCTCACCCGTTGAAGTCGTAAAAGCCGATTTTGAGCGAGAGGTAAACAAACAAAGATATCCCTAAATAGTTTGTGACAAAGAAAACTTATATGTGCACTTTTGGAATGAAGTGAGTTCTGACTCGGCTTTTACGACTGGCGTGGGTTCTTTTTTTTCCAAAAAATGGCATGGAAGACGACAATAGTATGACAATTACGATAATAACTTAGGTATTATATGTACTTACAATTGGACTTCACTTCGGATTTTCTTAGGATAGGTACCTTTTATATGGAATATAGGTTAGGTATTGAATGGTTAAACTTTTACAATGGGGTGAATCGATTTGGTCTTTCCATGGTTGACTGCTTGAATTTATTTGCGCTAAAACAATAAAATACAAGTTATAAAATATATGTACCTACTACCTACAGTAGAATAAACCATTTTAGTACCTACTTAAATATATAGAGGTACCTATTCGGTACCTACCTACTTACCAAATACCTACCTACTTCTTTCAATGTTCCTTATTCCATGACGAGCGGAAACTCCAATCTACATAACATCAGCACAAAATAGGATGAACTGTTGCTTGTTTATCTTAGAAAACAAAATTATAATTACTTGTTTTAATTTTTTCAATAGTTGACATAATTTTCACAAAATGGCGCCAAGATGAAAAAATAGAATTCAAATTATTTCGAAACCAAACAAAGAGTTCGGGGATATTGTAGTGCAGAACAGCCAACCTTTTTGGGTAAGTAAGTGCTGGGCGACCGCGGGGGTGAGGTGCAGTGCGCGAGTTGGCATGTCATTCAAGGCCTCGCCACTTTTTTTTTTTATTAAATAATTTTACGGCTCTGGATACAAGTCCTTTATAGCCTATCTTCAATTTTGTTCTTTATTCCTAATCCTAACAAGTTACAAAGAGTGGTGTAGGCCTTTGACTGCTTCAAGGGAGCTTCTAGCGATAAATCTGTACGAGTCCACTGGTTTTCATAGACGACTGAGTGGCGGACGACGCCCGAAGACGCCCACACAGTCCGCAAAACAAATATCACTACAGTCGTACTATGACTGTCCACTTCAACTATTTTACACATTGTTCATGAGCATGAGCATTTATAACACCAAACAACACCAATTTCATATTATAAAGTCCACTAAAATCAATTTGCAAAATAATTTAAAGCAAACCCCACCCGAACCCCTTGACTTCCCGCCAAAAACTCCAGGCCTCGCCACTAAGTATTTTTTTTTTTGCTATATCTTAATTTTTTAAAAGGCAAGTGAATCGGTCGTGCCCTAGACTGAACCAGAGTTTCCCATGCAAACGTAGTCTGCGTTTTATTTTGAAACGACATGTCAGGTTTCGGTAAAAATTTATAACTTTAAAGCAATTGCATATATAGGGTTATAATTGGTTTTTACAATTAAAATATGAACTTGAAAGTGAATATAGTGTATTATAACATTTTTGACCATCAGTATGGAAAATTTTTACACCCTTATATTTTCTTTCAAGTTCATCTTTTGACTGTAAAAAACATATTATATAGAAGAAGATGATTCCGTGCTCCGGAAGGCACGTAAAGCTGTAGTTCCCGAACGCCAGTTTGTTTGTTTAAACCTATCCCAGGATTGGTTCTGGTCTACCCTTTGGGTTGTGGAGGTCGGTCTGTGTAAAAACAGTAACCTCGTCAAATCATCTAGGTTAGGTAGCGGACCCCGGACTCCGAAGGGTTACCGCTGAGAATGCAACCGGGAATACGCTCGGATGATGATGACGATATTAGTCTTAGCCCAAGTTAAAAAAATGACATCCTGTGCGTGATGCAGTGATTGTCAAAAGATGAAAGTTTAGCTACTTCTATACTGTTTTACTTTGTTCGGCTCCCGCAACTTCTTTCGTGGTAGATTCTCAGCGTAGTTATATAGTTTGCTTTTGTTCGAGATCCCTAATGCATCGTTCGCAGGCTGTAATTTATTATTGAATTCCGATCTGCAGACGTTAACTTCAGTATTTCACTTCCTGAAATATTTTATTTCCCATTTACCTACCCATTCTACTCATACCTTTTTACAAATTGAAATTGATTTTACTGCATACTGTATTTATATATTTAGGTTATTGCTAGTTTTACAATCGCACCACCTATTTATTATTTTTTAGCCAATCCTGTCACCCAAAGGTAGCCTGTAAGAGATTGCCTTGGCGATAAGGCCGCCTATTGTACACCTTTGATTTCTTTTTTGTATAGAATTTTTCAAGTGTTTTGGTACAATAAAGTGTATTATTATTATTATATTTAACTTTTGTTTTTCTCCTTTTAAAGAGTATTTCCTATTTACACGGGCCGTAGCCAAAGCGTTAATAGGGGGTCATGTAATAGTATTATAGGAAGAGGAGACCGATGAAGTTGTGAGGAATTTGCGAGTTAAACGACATGTATTTAGAATTACAGCCTTTTGATGAAAGGTATTTTTATTTATTTGCAGTATGTCTATGTCTAAGCTTCGTTGTAGAGTTTTATTTTAATTTTATTTATTAGTGTGACCTGGAAAAAACAGACAAAATCAAAAGTAATTGTATTTTTACAGTACCAATCAACTCAATCATAAAAACCTCCCGCTCAAATTTATAATAACTTATCAGTTTTAGTAAATTTGGAAAATATGTAATTGATTTTAGGGTTTATTTTCGATATTCTGAATCTTCGAGGTACTAGAAAGAGTGGGAGAGAGACGAAATATTTTAAAAAATATTGAAAATAGAAGAGGGATGGTGATTGACATCTAATAAGACATGACGATCTCTAAAGAATAATAATAGAATAAATAAATAAATAAATATATAGGGACAAATCACACTGATTAAGCTAGCCCCAAAGTAAGTTTAAACTTGTGTTATGGAATAATAACTTAACGATACTATATTTTATGATAAATACATATATAGATAAACACCCAAGACCCAAGACAATTTGAAAAAGGCCATTTTACAATTTGCCCTGGCTGGGGATCGAACCCATAACCTCTGGATTAGCGGTCTAGCGTGTTAACCATTACGCCACGGAGGTCGTCGAAGGAAAAATAAAAGGGAAAAGAGGAAGGGGAAGACCGGGGTTAGAAGTAAGGTAAGGTCCTACCACAGGCCGGAATCTCCTAAGGTACGCGAAATATGCGTCCCCGTTCCCCGTCCCCGCACCTCTCCCCCGTTTTCGCCTCGATGACTCACGTTGGCCGTCAAGAACCGGGGGAGAGGTGCGGGTGCGGGGAACGGGGACGCATATTGCGCGTACCTTAGGAGATTCCGTTCTGTTTACTCTTACTGTATTCTGTGGTCCTACTAAGACATTAAAAAGCTGGCAGAGAAAAGATAGGAAAGGAGGCATCTCCACTGAGAAGAGCAAGCGCTTAAATTAAAATAGAATCTCAAAACAGAAACCAATAAACCATGCCGGTCCTCGTATCGAAAGAATTTGAGAAGTGAAGAATTTGGTGCTCTAAGCACACCGATCCTACAGGGAGCAGCACAGTGGGGTCACATCGTACCCATAAAGAAACACCTGTAACTCCTGAAGTATTGAGGCAATATTTCTTTAAACGAACGTTGCAATTAATGCACTGTTAGTGCCCAATCTTTCGGTCTCCCGGTCCTGAATTCCAGTTTGGGTACGTCAGCTATACGCACACCCACTTCGTCAAAAGCTATGAGTTTGGGTCACTCTCACGGAAACCTGTCCGGAATAAAGTTTTATTAATGCTAATGATTATGGTAATTTCTACCTGTATTATCACCAAACCACAAGCTTAAACTTTTTAGTTCCGAAGTTGCGATCAAATATTATCAAGTTGTTGTCGAATAAGAAACGTCGGATTATCAAATTACTCGTAAAATCAAGAATCAATCATCAATCCTTGGGGACATGATAGGCACTCATAATCTGACCTACGATCATTCAATAAAAGATTCAGCAACAAATTAAATAGGTAGCATATTGATTGCGATTTTGATGCACTCGGCGTCGCGTGACCGGCCGACGATCGGACGGCTCATCAACCGGAAATGCTCGCGATATAAGCCGGATAAGCTATTTACATCATGTTACGGATCGTTTACGATGCGAAAAATGCCTCTACGGTGTGTGTGATGGTTCGAGCAGTGATTATATGAGAACCGCAGTTCTAAGAAGTTTACATGTTCAGATGTTTATTACTCGATCACGCCTAATTAGCTGAATTCTCGTAGATTAGTATTATCATAAACGTTTTTCTTTACTGGTCTGAGAGAAAAGACTTGGAATTTATCAGATGCTTCTCTTTTCATGCATACCTATCGTATATACCGAGGGAATGGGTGAAAATGCGAATAATGTTAATAGGCGATACGGCTAGCAAACTCTCACTACCTATTTTGATTTCTTTCTCCATCTTCTCACCTGTCATCACACTAAACCCCTTTGGGTCGTGCGGCCCTGGGCTCTGCCTGCTTAGAGCCGCAAGACCTAAAATTCTCTGTCTGCCTCATTAGGGATACAGACATTTTTCCATCACAGCTAGTTGTAAAAATTGGCGACCAGAGGGGGTAAAATAATATTTACTTATATCTAGAGATGGGATGATATTTTTTAAAGAATTTGTCAACTTTTTTTAGGTGAATGCAAGGTCCAGTAAGAAATGAGTATATATTTTGGAGTGGCAACTTATCACATCCATATTGATCATCTTCATCTGCTGGATATAAGCCTCTCCCAAGGATTTTCAAAACTACTTATCTAGAGCGGCCTGCATCCACCTTGGTCGTATGACCACCTTGCCGTACTCCTCGCTTGTAATTCCATATCCCAGTCAATATGAACAATCCGCTAGATGACAAGTCAAATCAGACACTTTTTTCTAAACGTCAAAACAAAAATTTTCTATGAGATTTGTATGAAATACAAATCCGTGACATCATAGATTTTTCGAGTCAAATAGCGCTCTTAATATTAGTTTTTCTGTATTAATATAAAATCATGTTGAAAATGGATACGATCAAGGACAAGTGAACCTATTTTATTCTCTTAAAAGTACCAAATAACTTATTTTTGACCCAGTCATCTACCCAATTAATTTAAATTGAAATGCAAGATAGAGTTCTCAACTTTTGAAAAGGAAAAAAATTATGAACATACCTAAAAGGTTCATTCTACTGATTTGTTTTTACATTGTAACCAATATTCCGCTAGGACGGCACTCCTCGTTGGAACGTCGGTGGAATACGAAATGAGAAAACATTGATTCAAGTCGTTCATGGACGGTTTCTAATAAAATCTCTATAAACCATCTATAAACCCACTTTTCCGATGAGGACGTGAACGTGGGACTAATAAATTTATACAAATATACTTATATATTAATCATATGTTCTCTTTTGGTCGTGCCGTGTAGTTTCCGGTCTAGAATAGAGCCACTCCATCTCTTCCTGTGGATGTCGTAAGAGGCGACTAAAAGACTAAGCACAAACATCTTGTGCTACATCTGCATTCCCAAGGAGGGTTGATGTTAGGCAGGCGGCCGGTCGTAAAACTATAGCCAAATCGTTTAAACTGTTTCGGCTATTTCTTCTCCACTTCGCACAGTCTTGGACATATTTTGGTGACCATTGACATGTATGTTGTATTTGGAGAAGAAAAAGCGGAAAAACGCACTCCGTGCTCCGAAGCAGCACAGCTGAGGATGCAATCGGGAACGCGCTTAGATGAAAAGAACAAGATGTCCCCTTTCTGATACACCTGAAAATAGGTATTGTTATTATGAGTTTTACTCAACTACGGAAGAGCATGGTAAAATAAAACAAGTTATATCTTCCCGTGACAGCTAGGTCAACTCACGAGATTGGCCTAAGAATACGTCATCAGTTGGGAGTGTTGCCACTGTGTGTGATTTAATTACCAGAGCAAAATGCACTTTCTAACAACTAACCAGTTATTACCTAATAATTCAATTAATCAATTAATTAAAAATTAAACATATGAATCATACAATATACGAAATGGTTAAGTTATTTAGTATTTTATATTCATTAGTTAATTGAAAAGGTGCTTAAATTTACTGAAAATAACAATCACTTAACACTTATCGTGTCATTTGCGACGTAGTCTTGGGCCATTGCGGACGGAGAATAATGTTTTGTTTTGAATCGACTTAAAAAAAAGGAGGATGTTATCAATTTGTCGGAATCTTTTAGGTTTTTTTTAATGTACCTCTATGTTCCCTGACTCTAAAACGCCTGGACCGATTTGGTAAATTCTTTCTTTGTTTGAAAGGGTATACTTACCAGGTAGTTCCATGGAATTTCCATGCCAGACAGAAAATTCAAAGCTTATGTAAAGAAAGTACTTTGTGAGAAGGCTTATTATAGGACCGATGACTATCTTAAAGACAAAAAGGTCTGGCTTGAGCTTGGCGCGGGTCTCTCTTAAAGGTTTGTATACTTAGACATGTCATAATTTAGGTACATTGGTACATACTAAATTTACAAATTGACATTATTTTAAATTTCGTAATTCTTATAATTAAATTTAATTATGACATAACAAACAATGTAATCTCAGTCCATCCATATAACTAATTTTAAGTTTTTAGTTAGTTGACGTCTTTGGAGAAAACGTGCAGTGCAGTTTGTTGCCGCTTCTTCTGCACTTGCGCCTAGGAAGCGGCGTAAACTTAGCTGTAAGTAACGATTTGACGTCAAAATTTGTGCAAAACAAAACAAAGTGACTATTATTAAGAGATAATATATATATCCTATGATAATAAAAAAAAATTGAATTGAATGGAATTGAAATTATTATTAAAATCGGTTGTATGGTTTGTTTTTAAAAGAAATTAACTTGATTAATAGGTCGTCTATGTATACAATTGTTTAAATATTGAGCTTTTCTAGTATTGAAGTCGGTTTTTATTTTGAAAAAATATCAATAATTATACTGTACATACCATGCGGAAAAGTAAAGTAAAAGTAAAAGTTTTTAAGCGACTTCAAAAAAAGAGAAGTAAAGAGTTTGTAGATACTTTTATTTTTGTTACCTCAGTTTTTGTTTTAACGGTGTATTTCCATAATAATATTAGTGTATTGGGAATTTGTTTTAAGGATGTACTTCCATAATAATATTAGCGTATATTTTCCTGGTGGTCCCATAGAAGTTTTATTTAAATTAGTTGTGTGGTTTGTTTTTAAACGAAAATAACTGGAACAAATATGTCGTCTAAGTATGCAATTGTTTTAATATTTAGCTTTTCTGGTATTGTTGTCGGTTTTTATTTTGAAAAATATCAATAATTTATTTATTACTTTTTGATAATTTTTAGGGTTCCGTAGCCAAATGGCAAAAAACGGAACTGATAAGTATGTGAGTAAAATAACCGAGTCGTTTGAATGCGAGTTTATTACTGACTGCATAGATGTGACCACAGATACAAATAGGCCAATGCGTTCATATACATCATTCCTCCACATTTAATTTTTGGAACCTGATAACAAAGATTATTTGGTTACTATAAGTAGCACAAGCTAGAAATAACATGAAACAGGAGGAATCACATCAATAATCACCTATAAAAATAATATATACATAATAAGAAATAAAATCTAAAAATACTTTTTATAATCAACTATTTTCCTAGGTCTCTTGATACGCGAGGGTGTCAGTGAGGGCTCCTGAACTGTAGCCGACGATACCTTACTACGCGGTACAGTTTGGCCAGATTCGTCTTGAGAACTTTGACGTGGTAAAACTATGGCTTCATTGTCCATGATCCCTTTCTCACACCCCTGCTCTTCCTCACAATCACCCCACTCTTCTCCATCAAGCTCGGGCGGAGTTACCATTGAATGTGGTATTTTCGGTGCTTTATCAATATCAAACACCTCACCCTCATGAATATCAGTGCCGTTGTTTGATTGCTCCGGTAAACAAGGAATAACATCAGCCACTGATGGCAGAACTGATGATGCAGAAGGCGCTAAAGGTGGAATTTGAGATTCATGAGCTATGTTATCTTGAAAATTAGTTTTATATCCCTTATATTTTAACATTTGATCGACATGTCTTATACAGTATGAATTTGTGTTATGAATTAAAATTTTGTACATTTTATTTCCAATTTTCTCTTTAACGATACCTAGTTGCCAAGTCTCTTTCCGAGCACTGTACCATCGGGCCCATACAACGTCACCTATTTGAAAACTTCTTTTAACCGGTACATGTTGATCTGATAGCTTTTTCTTTGATGGTAATATTAAATCAAGACGTGAACGTAGTTTTCTCCCGAACATTAACTGAGCTGGTGTGTGGCCGGTGGTGCAATGCACGGTGTTCCTATAATTAAATAAATATCCATATAATTTTTCCTGTAATACATTTAAATTACTATATTCCTACATAATACATTTCAACATTTTCTTACACGTTCTAACAGAGTTTTCCGCCTGACCGTTCGACGGCGGGTGATAAATGGGAGATGTAATATATCTCAAGCCATTAGCTATACAAAATTCCTTAAACTCCACGGAATTGATTTTGACATCATTATCCGAGACTAGTAACTCTGGTATTCCGAATGTAGAAAATATTCCCTTTAGTTTGGTAATAAGTGCACTTGTCGAAGTCCCATTATTCATATATATACATTCCAACCATTTACTATAAGAATCTATAACCACTAAGTATACTTTTTGTGCAACCGTCAAATAATCGATGTGCACACGCTGCCACGGGCCAGCGTCCGCAGGCCAGGGCGCGGGCGGGTCGCGGGGCGGCGCTGCGCGCACACTCACGCATTTAGCACACGAGCCTATCCAACGTTCGATGTCGGCGTCTATACCTGGCCACCACATCCTAGCTCTAGCATTACTTTTTGTTTTTGTTATTCCTAAATGGGAGTCATGCAGCTCTTTTAACATTCTATCTCTTAGACTAGACGGTATTACCACCCTGTGCCCCCTAAATAAACAACCATTTTCGTATTGCAAGTCAGTCTTACAATGGAAATACGGTAATATTAATTTACAGTTTATTTTTCTTGGCCAACCAATTTGCATATACCTAACTACGGTCATTAAGGTTTTATCTTGCTGAGTCATGTTTACGATCTCGTTTAGCGTAATCGCCGGGAACGCAGCGTCAAGAAATCTAAGTGCATAGTAGGTATCTATATCTGCACTCGTATCTACCGGTTTGTTATCTTTGATAGGAGCGCGCGAAAAATAATCTGCTACGGCATTATGTTTACCTGATACGTACTCCACTACATAATTATACGCGGATAATATTATAGCATATCTTTGCAATCTCAGTGCAGTAGTAACAGGTATGCCAGATTTGTTATTAAAAATAGATACTAGGGGTCTATGGTCCGTTTTCAAAATAAATGCGCGTTCCTGGCCGTACAAATATTGGTGAAACCTTTTAACCCCAAATATAATAGCCGTCGCCTCCTTTTGAATTTGGCTATAATTTCTTTCACTAGGCCCCAGTGTCCGTGACGCGTAAGCTAGCGGACGCTCAGTACCGTCGGCCGCGCGCTGTGACAGCACAGCGCCGAGCCCGGCCGGGCCTGCGTCTACCGCCAGCACGAGCTGCGCTGCTGGCTCAAAGTGCGCCAGCACCCGTTCCGAAGCCAGCTCTTGGCGCACGGCCGCCATACTACGCCGCTGTCGTTCGCCCCACTCCCATGGTGCATTGTTACGCAATAATTCGTGCAGAGGGCTAAGCACTGATGATGCGCTTGGAATGAAATTCCTATAATAGTTCACTACGCCTAAAAATCTCTTCACCTCCGTAACATTAGTGGGCTCCGGCGCGTTCAGTATAGCCTGTACTTTATTCGGGCAAGTTCTAATTCCTTCCTTGCTAATAACGTAACCTAAATAGGTAACACTTTCCTTGAAAAATTCACATTTGTCTTTGTGAAGCCTCAACCCGGCATTATTTAACCTACACAAGACTTCGTTAAGTCTTTCCAGGTGCGTGTTTCTATCCTTGGCCGTGATACACACATCATCCAACCAAATGCTCACTCCATCAATACCTGAGAGCAAGGTCTCCATGGATTTTTGGAAAATAGCTGGGGCATTTGCTAGACCATACATTAATCTCGTAAAAGAATATAATCCTTTGTGCGAATTGATGGTTACGAGTTTCTGAGATGGACCATCCAGAACAAATTGATTGTACGCATTTATTAAATCAATTTTACTATACCTTTCGCCTCCACCTATCTTTGCAAAGACTTCTTCTATACGGGGTAAAGGATATTTGTCAATGATAAGTCGATGATAAATGATAAATCTTTATTAAGTGTAACCGAAAAATCGCCAGCAATTTTTACTTGCCCATTATCTTTCAAAACTGGCACAATTGGTATAGCATAATCAGCATAGTTAACAGGGACGAGGATACCTAAGGAAACTAAACGGTCTATTTCTTTTTCCACCTTATCCCGTAAAGCGAAAGGAACTGTACGAGGTTTAAAAAATTTTGGAATAGCATTTTCCTTCAACTTTAGGCTTATTTTAAATTTATTAAAGGCACCCAACTCGTCATTCCATAAGTCCGGAAACCTTGTTAGAACTTCATTCAGATCTGTGTGTTTGTTTATAGTGTGCATATTTGTTGTAATAATCAACTTAAAGGCAGACATAAAGTCCCTCCCTAATAATGGTGGACCACCATTCTTAACAACAAAAAGTTTAATTAATTTTGTACAGTTATTATATGTAACATTTATATTAAAATAACCTAAAGGAGAAATTTTATGCCCATCATAAAAACACATTCTTACAAAACATTTAAGCAATACATAACTGGAAAACTTTTCTTTGTATAGATCCTCAGATATTACACAACTACCTGAACCTGTGTCTAACTCCATTGTAACTTTTGTTTTGCCTAAAAATACATCTAATAAAATTGGCTTGTCGTTTACGTACCTTAAATTAAAGTTCTGACACTCCTCGCAAGACGTGTCCATCACCTGGTTGCCGCATTCACTTTCCGTGTCGAAATGGTTAACGAACTTTTTCGTACGCTGCTGATTTTCACACACTTTCTTTAGGTGACCCTTGTCACCACACTTTTGGCACCGATAAGACTTGTAACGACACTTGTCACTCTGGTGGTTCCGTAGCCCGCAAACCTTACAACTAGACGAGTCCTTAGCCCGAGCGCTACTAGTACCGTCACGTCGAGAACTTCCTCCTTGACCGGAGCGCGACTGGAATTTCGCCCGGAATACCGGCTCTTCTTTGACCACCGTTGCTTCGGTCGCGCACATCACCTTGGCTTCCTTGGCACATGCCGCTTGTTCCCCTAAATCAACCGCCCTTGCCAACGTTAACGTAGACGCATTCTGCTCGAACAGCTTATCGCGTTCCGGGCCCGCGCCCAGGCCTAGGACGAAACGATCCCGCAGAACCGTTTCCAAGGCGGTGCCGAACTCACAATGACTTGCGAGACCCCTAAGTCGCGCCGCCCAGTCTCCCAAGGATTCGCCTGAACTTCTGGTCGCCCCGTAGAATTTTGCCTTATCTACGAACGAGGCCTGCTTTTTCTTGAAGTGCGTATCCAACAGCTGAACCAGCGCTGCGTTCATATACATCAGGAACCCTTATGAATTCGTCATGTATGTCTGTCTGTCTGTCCGTCCGTATGTCATAGCCATTTTTTTCCGAAACTATAACAACTATACTGTTGAAACTTGGTAAATATTCTGTGAACTGCATTAAGATTTTCACACAAAAATAGAAAAAAAATAGTTTGGAAAATCCAAAAGTGCACGCCTCATAAGCGGAGCGTTTAGGTAGTGCTCTACTCTCGACATGTCAAAAAACCCAGTCTTTCGAAACTTAAATGACTTTTTTTTTTTAATATAACACTTACAGGATAATATGAGTGCACTAATATGAAGTTAAATAATCTGTCTAGCACATATGGTACATTTTATAAACAATTAATTTGTTTAATATAATAAATAATAACATTAAAACTAATCATTCTTGGACGTCCGTGAGTCTGTGTTTATGTGACCATGTATGTGGCAGAGAAATTGGTCGAAAAATTCATCTTACCGGAATACTTTTGTTTTTAATATATAAAGTATCACACTGTGCTGATTCCTAGTTAATATTAGCGTTCTAAGTACTGTCGTTTAATTATAATTTATAAAAAACTAATATACCACTGTATACTGTATATCTATATATATATTTTTTATTTTTATTTTTATTTTCATTTTTTATTATCTTATCGTTAGGAGTAATAAAAGAAGAATGAGGCGTGCACTTTTGGATTTTTCAAACTATTTCACAATTAAATTGATTTTGATTGTTTTATTGCTAACTTAAAACGAAGAAAAGTATGTGTCGGCTTTAACGCACGACTGGAGATTATTTTTAACTTCCCGTTGAGAAAGATATAGCGGGCACTGTGAAGGAGGACCCATTGCAAACCTCTTTGCCTACACCCCGACGATCTACGCGTGCGCGAAGAGCAGCTCAAGTTCTGTCACCCTGATTTGTTTTTGACAGTAAGATTTTGGTTTGTAACAAAATGGCGAGCTCACGCGCGATAATTTGAATTTTTTTGCTGCTCGCTATAACTAAACTACATTGAATTAGACCGTGATCTTCGAAAGGACTTAGTTTTGGATAATACTGAAGCGTATAAAAAAATGGACTTGATCAGATAAGTTTGTCGGGAGTTATCGTGACCACGCCAGTTTCCATACATACAGACACACGGACGTCCACAAAATGATTTTATTAAACATTGTTTTTATTTATTTAAAAGGCAAAATGTCTTTTAAAATGTCATAAGTGTTGAAACTAGTGTTTTTCCTTGACATGTATGTGTAAATATTATTGTACAAGTGCGATAAAAAACAAATAGAACACATTTAGTTAAAAAAATCACTTGATTTTTGTAAGGCGAGAGTAGAGCACTACCTCACGCGCTTCGCTTATGAGGCGTGCAAAACAATAAATTATGGGGGTTTTATTCAATTTTTTATTTAAACTTTATTGTCCATCAAATACAAATTGTATAGAACAATAGGCGAACTTAACGCTGAAAGCGTTGTCTAACAGTCAAGGTAGGGTTTAGGCTTTAGGTTCCCCATACTTAGAACTGAAATTCAAGTTTTTTTTATCATCAAACCCATACGTGTGGGATATCTATGGCTAGTTATTAGTTATTAGTGGCTACTTATTCTTCCACGGGTGTCATAAGAAGCGACTAAGGAAAGAGCCGTGTGGTTTCCGGCCTAGAACAGGAGACCACCCCATTGGCCAATTTAATTTTCAACTCACATGGTATAAATGTGGATTGTGATCTAAAAACTTACGATGAAAAGTACTGAATTGCGATTTTGCTAGACCCTAGTCTCGCAAAATCGCAATTCAGTACTTTTGTATCTATCGGGTATTGTTTTTTTAAAGTCAAAAGTTTATTTTTCAATTATATATCAAGTACAAATATGAAACAAGTTTATTTGCTAGGCAAATAAAAAAAAACCTGACAGTTCGTAGCGCCATCTATTATTTGCTAGTGAAAGCCCTTTCAAGCGTTAACCCCCATAACTTTTGACCGGCTTAACCGATTTTTCATCAAACATAGCTAAGAACTACCGCAAGAGAACTTGCTTTCGCGTGAAAAAATACCGCATCAAAATCGGTCCATCCGTTCGAGCGCTACGATGACACAGACAAACAGACAGTTAGACCGACACTAGCGTCACCCCCCATTTTTCCGGGGGTTAAAAATAAACATAGATACAAAATAGTCCAGTATCCTATTGGAAATAATCTATGAAATCAAGAGCTAAAAGTAAAAATACAGCCGTGCGGGCTGCCAGGCTTATCATTATCTGTGAGCAAGGCTGCTTTTTTATTCCGACGTGAAGTCTCTGAATCCCTGATCTCCTGGTTCTGTGAGCGCTGGATTAATGTCGTTTCTCCGGGATCTCGCCACATCTCCATTACTTCGGCAGCTTAAATGTTTAATATATGACAAACATAAAATGTGCCAGCAGCTTCTCCCGAGCAGATTGTTGATGATGACGTATGTAGCCGGTTCTTGCCTTATTAATTAAACGTAGAAAACCGCAAAAACTAAGTCGTGTTTGGGCGTATTTAGTTTGTCTTGATAACAAAATATACAATCACAATATAAGCTTGTAAAAAAAATATTTTTTTCAAAAAAGTTATTTGTCTCACGGCAGTGCCTCTATTCCCTCAAGTACGAGACTAATCTCTCTACGACTTACAACTAAGTAATCGCCTCAATGTTGATGATTCTACCCTTCCTCTCGATATAGTAACCCAACCTCGATAAGCGGTAGTGTTTGCTCTGCTATAATCTTATTATAACAAACTTAGCCTTGGAGCTTATTAGTAAATTAGAATAGTTTACAGAATGAAATGTACTTTTAGAGTTCCGAGCCTTACAAGGATAATGAAACCCTAATAAAGTTACTGATGTTAATCAAGTGACTGTGAAAATAGAGCATAGTAGGATTGTCTGTTTACACTGCCGCTTGGTTTCCTCTAATCTACTCGTACACACGCAAACCGTTGGTAGCACTGTTGAACCAATGGATTTATGAATTCGTGTTTTGGGGATGTTTGGTAACCCCAATAGTTCATTGTTAGCCATTGTGTGATCTACCAAATGAAAGATTTTATTTTTTCTTTTTGGTCACAAAAGGTAAACCTTATGGCGGATTAAATAGAGAAAAAGAACTTTAAAATGATTTCATAGTCAGAAGTTATACGATGATACGGTATGCTCATATGGTGTCCTCATTTGAAACAAATTGTTCACTTGTAAATAAAATGGTAGGTATCTAATCAAAATTCTACTAACCATTAAAGAAAGAAAAAAACTGACATAACTATTACAATAGAAACAAATGGTACTCAATTGCCCAAAGGGCGGCCAGCTCAGCTATAAGTGCTGAAGACGAGTGCCTTGCCTTACGAGTTAGGCCTAAAATTACTTGCCTAAAAATTATGAAGCAAAAATAAGAATTCGACTCTGTTAAATGTGCTGATGTGGCGCCCTCATTTAAAATAAATTGTTGAAATTCTAAACTGTAAAATTTGTGATTTGACGAGGTTACTGGTTTTACACAAAGCGACTGCCGTCTGGCCTCTGCAACCCAAAGGGGAGACCAGCACCAATTCTAGGATAGATGGCGTTCGGGGCCCACAGCTATGCGTGCCTTCCGCACGGAATCATCTTTCTTTTCGGATAATTAGGTGATTCAAATCTGCAAATCATCAAGCATCCTAACCAGACTGGAAATCACTTTTCGCAAAGTAGCTTCCCTGTGGGATTTCAATCTACGACCTCCGGATCACAAGGCAAACGCCTTGACCATTGGACCACGGACGCAATTCAAATATTTCCACTTAAGGTCGTACCTGAATTTTCCGGGGTCCAGTGCTGACCCCATTTAAAATAAATAATTTCAAAGAAAACGGAGACATCATTTAAAGTTTTGCTACTACCAAGTCCTAGATAACCCTTCAAAGTATTTTATGAACTACTGAGTATGAGTTTAAAGTGAGAACGTTACGCTTTACCACTCACATTTGCGAAAAACGGCCACTTTTGGCAAATGTGCGTAGCAAAGCTTAACGTTCTCATTATAAACTATAAACAGTAGTACATAAAATACTTTGAAGGGTTATCTAGGACTTGGTAGTAGCAAAATTTTAAATAATGTCTCCGTTTTCTTTGAAATGATTTATTTTAAATGGGGGCAGCACTGGACTTCGGAAAATTTAGGTACGCCCTTAATTAAAAAGGAGTTTGTATATTATTATCCCGGCTAACCTGGACCCAATACTCTTGTGAATCCAATCCAAGTCTCCGAAGCCATCCTAAGTATAATTTCCGCTAGGATATGTTGAAAAGCCAGATGAGTGAATATGAAATTGCAATATGTGAAATAGAAAGGCGAATCCGCTATAAGACCGCAGTTCAGAGCAAGAAAACTGTGAGTGTTTTTGAAAAATAATTGAACTACATTTTATATCATACAAAAAAAAACAGCAAAATATCGTCGAGCACGAGTCCGTGCCTTAATTTCTTCGCTATCGTCGAATATTTCACTGTGTTTTATTTATTTATTTTTTGTATTAAGTATTTTTATTTATTTTTTGTAGCGAAATTGACTTTATTTATTTAGATTACCTATACATTTTTTGGTATAATTTTTATATAAAAAGGTGATTGTATAAAATAATAATATATCTTATAAAGGTAAATTTAGGCAAATTTAGAGGTATGTTTGTGATTTTTTTCTATCAAGCCAAAAATGTAAGTGTCTGGAGAAAAGCCTTAAGATTCTTATGTAAAATTTTTGAGGAATAAACTGTGATTTTTCAAAAACACTCAGAGTTTTCTTGGCTCTGAATTGACGAGGCCTTAAGTATTTATTTACTATTGAGGTAACACGCGGTTTTTACATTAGGGTATTTTAGTGCGAGTCAGACTCGTGTTGAGAGGGTTCCAAACGAGAAATATGTGATGATGATAATGAACGTAACTAATGAATTTGAAAATAAAGTGCTCCCTCATTTTTTTATTCTTTATTTTAAATTACCTTAATAAAACACTACTTATTTTATGCGTTTATTTATTTTAGGATTAGTGGTTTCGGAGTAACTTGTGGGGATGGAAAATTTTCGTCTATTTTATGAAATAGTGATTATCGTTATTATAATAAAGTTGAAATTTAATTAAAGCTATATAATATATATATATATATTATTTATATATATATATATATATATTATTTATATATATATGTACATTCATTAGTTACGTTCATTATCATCATCACATATTTCTCGTTTGGAACCCTCTCAACACGAGTCCGACTCGCACTAAAATACCCTATGTAAAAACCGCGTGTTACCTCAATAGTAAATACATACTTAAGGCCTCGTCAATTCAGAGCCAAGAAAACTCTGAGTGTTTTTGAAAAATCACAGTTTATTCCTCAAAAATTTTACATAAGAATCTTATATATATATATATATATATTTTAAATTAAAACTTATAAGTACCTCTAAGAACTAAAACTAAAAAAGAAATTGCAAATTATGTAATCCCACTAAAATATTACCCCTCGGCAGCGTGGCAAAAAGGCTGGCAGCATTGCCATGTTGTATGGCAATGCTGATTGTTTGTGCCAGATAATTTCCAGCCCTTTGGTCACGGGATACTTCAGATAATCTTGTAGACAAGTATTTAAATAACTTATGGGCTGAAGGACCCCACGGACCAAAAGTTTCTACCCCAAAAGGTTCAAATATGTAGTTTACTCGGATGTCTACATATTTGCGCCTTTTGAGGTTCTCTGCTGTGGCAGCTGCTGCGCCGGCCTTTGACTTGGTGACCTGAAGATGAGACGGTGCGAGGATATCCACACAAGTGGCATCCCATACTAAGGGCCGCCCCAATCTCCAAGGCAGCAAGGTAATTTATGAAATAAATTTAAAACAATTAAAAATTCGTATCCCAAGTATGAAATTCAAAACTGATTTATGTAACACGATCGTATTTAAGTTGCATACTCGTAAATTGGTAGTAGATTCGGAGGAAATTCGTTATAACAGATAGCTAGATTCTATAAGGATTCTGGACCGGAACTTCCACATAATATACGGAACATTAAAAACCACAACGTGCAAATTACCTTCCCGCCAAAAAATTTTTCCAGCAATAACTTTCCAGCTATATTTCAGATGCAATATTTAACCGCTTATTTTCAGAATGACATAATGATGATGCATTAGGTATTCCCAGACGTGCTCGTAAAAGCGGCTTCCGGGCCGGGTTCCGGCTAAACCGCTAGTGTAATTAGTTAATTAGACTAGTCAGTACATAATTATAGGTAGGTAAGTAAGTATACATTATACATTTACAAACCTCTTGAGAAATATGTGGACAGAACAAGGGCGTATTGATATATCAATACAATGCATTTACTACAAGCGTCCTGTAACACAGACGTTCAGTTTAGTCAGGCCTGTGTCACCCCCCGTTTAGGTATCGAAAATATACCTACATAATTATTACTATTAAATAATAAACTACTATGCGCGCAGCGGCCCCTCTGAGTGGCAAATTCAGTTATACGAATCGTTTGTCCAGAGTAATAAGAATGAAATTGGCCTGCAATGGATGTCTAGGTATCTAAACGAAAAGGTGCTGAGTTCTAACGTGAGCTAAATTAAACCATATTGCTAACCACATTGAGTAGATATTTCTTTGAATTTCTTTGCTGAATGAGACTTCTGTACGTAAGTACTGGTTCTTATTCTGTAGTTTAGTTTAGGCACCAGTCTCACAATATATAATATCTTGATGACAGCGAGCGAAGCTTCTCAGTTACGAAATTGGCCATAAAATGCTTTTGTCCGTCTGTCTGTTCTCGGTCGCATTGTTCAACCGATTTTGACGAAAATTAGCACACAAGTTCCTTGATTTATTTAATTTTTTTTCGATCGCGATTTTTGATATGGTCAGAAATAGGGGGAAACTTTACTGTAGCGTTAGTTATTGACGGATTTTAATCAAATTTGAGAAACACACTAAGGTCTTTAATTTACACAAGATGTTGCAAAAAAATCCCGAGAGAAGAAAAGGGGAGAAGTTTTCTGTCGTGTTATATATGGACGGATTTCACTGAAATGGCTTTGCTAAGAAAGGGGAAAGTGTGTTACTGCATGGTTAAGGCCCGCGAGGTCCACTTTTCTCACAGAACCACTAGTTCTTAAATTATTTGTACACTGTAAATTGTATAGCATATAAGAATATTGTGATGAGACAATAAATACATTAATTATTATTTATTATTTACTCGTATATGTACTTTTAAAATAGATGCACAAAAAGAGGTCTACTACATTTAATATGATCATCATCATCATGCGAGCGTATTCCCGGTTGCATCGTCAGCGGTGACGCTTCAGAGCCCGGGGTCCGCTACCTAACCTAGGTGATTTGACGAGGTTACTGGTTTTTACACTGAGCGACTGTCGTCTGACCTACGCAACCCAAAGGGTAGACCAGAACCAATCCTAGTATATGTACAAACGCTAGATGGCGTTTGGGACCAACGGCTTTACGTGCCTTCCGAAGCACGTAATCATCTTTCTTTTCGGATAATCAGGTGATTCAAGCCTGCAATATCCTAAACAGACTGGAAACAACTTTTCACAAAGTATGCTTCCCAGTGGGATTTGAATCCATGACCTCCGGATCACAAGGCCTTGACCACTGGACCACGGAGGCAGTCGACTAAATTTAATATGATACCATAGTCGAATTACACAGGTATGCAAACGTAGCACATTAGTTTTTATCATTTCAATCATTAAAAAGACTCATGAAATGCTCGACCTTCGCATTCATAATGTAGAATATATGATGGTAGTAACAAAAGGGACTCGGGAATAGATAAGTACCTACTTTTTCTTGGCGGAGACGAGACTTTGTGAATGTGACATTCAGTGTACTCTATGCATTGACATGCATATGCATTCATCCCATTTTGTGTGTGCTAAGGTTCAGTTATTTAACCAAAACGCTAAACGTAATTCACTGTTTTACGAAACCTAACTGTAATGACAAACAGCTAGAGGTTTTGTCAATTAGCGGAATATACAATCCAACTGCGATACATACATTTCATTATTCGCGCACAAGGGAAAATACATCAAAAATGTCAGATTCTGCTAGAAAATATTCTGGGAATAATGCTATTTTGAACTTATTGGTCGTGGGAATATAGGTTAGCGATAAGTAGGCTAAAAGTTATTAAGAGCCCGTACTACCCTAATGTTCTTAGAGCAATCTTAAATATTATCAATATTAACGAAATACTCACTTTGAAATAAAAACACAGCAAAGTTCAGTACTAACTCTAAACATAATAAACTTTCTCGATAGAAAAACATTGCAAAAGTGTCTCCAAATCACCTCAGAATTATAATAAAACAGAAAGTATTTAAGAAATACAATAAATTAGCACTTGTAATTTTTGTATTAAACATAAGGCAGCGATCATATGTCTTACGTTTTAAATAACTCTTTGTCAAACGAAAAAAACCTCAAAACCAGAACCAGCCTCATTGACCCACCGTGATTCCCGACACCCCGCATGGCTCGTTGTCTCGCTTCGGCTAGAGTAAATTTGTGTGCGTGGAAGCGGGAGCAAAATTTAGATTATTGACTCTTAAGTACAGATTTAATAACGTTATATACAGTGGAGTAAAGCGTGAAAAGACATTTCTTTGTGTTCCGGCAGGTGTAGGGTTACACTTGTACTCATAACAACCTATTTTTTGCGGCGATCAAAAATTGGCATTAGTAAAACTTCCTGCCTTTTAAAAAATTTAATTTCGTAATGGAAATAGCACTGCATTTAAAATGCCTCATTCCGACACACCCCGGTCTTATACACGAACCTTACTGACCTCAATAACGTTCGAGGTAAGTAACAGGTTGAGTGAGTGAAGTTATTTTTACGGTTTGGGAGATTTTTACAATGAATTGCGATACTAGTGGGTTTTTAGAGTTCCGTAGTCTCTAGACGTATGTATGTATGTAGTCGGTATGTCCGTCTGTCCGTCCGCGGCTTAGCTCAGAGACTATTAGTATATATGTTACGAATGACAAAGTGATGAAGTAAAATGTTGAAATTTTTTTTTTACGGTAGCTATTCGTAAAGTGGGGGTAATATTTTTTCGCGTATACCCCATGGTGGGGTGTATCGTATGATTGGACTTTTAAAACCATTGAGGGGCTCGGGTATAGCCCCCGTATAAAAGCTAAACCCCCTGAAAAAAACAAAAAAAATCATGATAGTTCCTATATAGTATGTTAGAATTAACTTTATAGAAAAACTATGCATGCTAAGTTAGCTGTGTTAAGAGTTACAACTGCCTAAAAATTCTCTAGATTATTAGAAAAAAATGTATACTTTTTTTTAGCTTTTCACTGATTAGCAAATAATGACTAAGATATAGCGCATTTCAATTTGGCATGACGACACGATCTGATTATACCACAGTCCGACAAACTGTTGCTCGCCGATACACAACTTTTCGATTCAATGACCCATTAGCAAAATATTTAACGTATTTTTCTCTAATGAGCAAATAATGACGAAAATTTCGTACAAAATTCTTAGAAAACAATTACTTTCTTAAATAGTAAGTTGAGACTTGTTTAAAATGGGTAGTAAACATGTAAAATTATGGAAAATATATAGGTTCCATGTGTGACGTGTAAATTGGAAATTAACTCTGAGCATGGCCCGACACGTGCTTGGCCGATTTATTTTTGTTTAATTCAGGTGTAACTTCGTTAAATAAAAGTCAAGATGTGTGTACTCAAAGTCAAAGTCAAAATCATTTATTTATCTTGGGATTTTTGTATCACTTGATAATTATCTTTCGATTTCATAAAAGTTGTTGGTGGATAGGTACTTAGTTACTGTACATATTTATTTTAACAGTGAAATACTGTTTATACAAAAAATCGGCTAAAACATCGTACACTAGTAGGTACTGTTACTATACTCATGCTGCTCCTAGAATAAGAATAGAAGAAGGAGGGCTGTGAGAAAACAAGAGGCTGTGAAAACGTGAATTCGAAACTTTTAACATAGACAACGTAGACGTAGTAAAAACCTACCTACGTCCACAAATCTAGGCTAGGTTTGCGTAACCGTGAATAACCACGTCAATAAATATGTCTTTTAAAAAAAGCTTTTATAATGAGGCCCAAGAAATCAAATGTATAAGCCCAAACTCGATAAAGTTGCGTCGTTTTATTACAGTTTCCTATAGCCACCTCCCTCCATTATCAGATCAGCTTCTTGTCATAATAATATTGCATTATCATCTGATTTACATTAGCATACAAAATTTCATCTCAATCAGAATCGGGAAGTGGCTCTTTAACTTGCAAGATTTGACACAAAACAACAAACAGAGCAAGCTAAATAAAAAGCTTGTAAAAACAGCTTTCTCGAGTATCCATATTTTTCACTAACGTAATTTCCCGCTGAATGGCAAGGACGATTCATACCAAACTATTGTAAAGAACAATGCCTTTATCGTAATTCTTTTCAGTTCCTCCCACTCACGCGCCTCTTACCTCCACAACAGGCTTGTCTATTGTTCGGTACCAGCTAAAATTCCCCCTAAAATAAAGAGCTGCAATCCACGAAGTGTCGGTGTAAGCATTACGCCTTTTATTCAGTTTGTGGCTTTCGTCACAATTTTAAGGGATGTAATAAAACCATTTACGTTTACGCATTTTAAACAGTCATTAAGTCCGTTATATAGGGTAAAGAAAGCTCATAGGCTCTCGTGGATATTTTATGGAAAACAAAAATCACAAATAGTGACTATGTTTAGAATGTTAAATATGATAGTGAGTGAGGTATCACATCTATTTATATATTTAGAAAAAGATTTGCCATTCCGTTAAACTGTGTTTATGTTCGCAACATCAGAATTCTAATAGAAGTGAATAAAAATTGGCTATGTACTGTTTGGATTTCCTTTTGCACCAACCCGTCCCCAACATGCTGAACGTGGCCTGTGGAGATATCATTCAAAATTTTGTCTCTACCAAGCCCTAGATAACCCTTCAAATTATTTTACTAACTACTGTTTACAGTTTAAAGCGAGAACGCGAAGCTTTTCTTCGCACATTTTCCAAAAGTGGCCGTTTTTCGCAAATGTGCGAAGAAAAGCTTCACGTTCTTACTTTAAACTGTAAACAGTAGTTCATAAAATAGTTTGAACAGATAACCCTATCTAGGGCTTGGTAGAGACAACATTTTAAATGATATCTCCGTTTCCTTTCAAATAATTTATTTCAAATGGGGGCAGCACTGGACACCGGAAAATTCAAGTATGGCCTTTACTGTGCATGGTCTCTGGCATCTTTGGGTACATAAGGTACTTTATTGCTCTTTAGCGTGACGTGACTATTCATTGACATTCGCGATTGATTGACATGCATCAATATCATCATAACATTTCATCTAGAAGAAAAAGCCGGATGGTGCTTTTGGCAGGAAGTCAAGGGGTTCATTTGCGGTTTGCTTTAATTTATTTTGCAAATTGATTCTAGTGGACTTTATAATATGAAATTGGGGTAGTTTGGTGTTATAAATGCTTATGCTCATGAACAATATGTGAAATAGTTAAAGTGGGTAGTCATAGTACAGCTGTACTGTGATGGGCGTCATTAGTTACCGTCCGCCATTCAATCGGCTAGTTGTATAGATTTGTCGCCAGAATATCACTTGAAGCAATCAAAGGACCTACACCACCCTTTGATTGAAACTTGTTAGGTCAAGGGTTAGGAATAAAGGAACGAAAACTAAAGCTCACCCGTGTGGTTCCGGGTTAGAATAGGACCACTCCATTTCTTCCTGTGGATGTCGTACGAGGCGACTAAAGGACTAAGCACACACATCTCGTGCTACATTTACATTTCCAAGGAGGGTTAACGTCGGGCGGCGGCCGATTGTAAAACTTTTCGCACAAATACATTCCCAAAGAGGGTTGACGTCAGGCAGGCGGCCGGTCGTAAAACTATAGCCAAATCATTTAAAATGTTCCGGCTATTTCTTCTCCATTTCGCAAGGTATTTGGCATCCTTGGGTGACCATTGACATGCATGTTAAATTTGGAGAAGAAAAAGCGGGAAAGCGCACCCTGGGTTTCGAAGCAGCACAGCTGAGGATGCAACCGGGAACGCGATTAGACAAAGAAGGAGAAACGAAAACTAAAGCTGTAAAGGACTCGTAAGTAAAAAAAGCAAGATAGCACACATCCGGATTTGAAGCACTTCAGCTTAGAATGTAATCGGAAACATTCTAAGATGAGGATTGCCGTTAAAAATTAAATGCAGTTAACGTTTTTGACGACGAAAATACGTTTTTTTTGGACAAGAAACACAAGAAACGTATTTTTGTCGGCAATTTTGTACAATACCCTTCGCGTTCGAGTCTAAATCGAACTTTAAAATATGCTAAGACTCTCAATACCAGCGCCACCAACTCCGTTATTTTTCCCTACTTGAGCCAATTTGAATGCATTCCGCGTTGCGAGTCTATAGTCCATAATCTCACTGTTTCAAGTCTCAATTTTGTGTCTTCACATCTCAACAGATTCGTGTCCGCGAAACAGAATGTTCAACACACAACAACATCAAAATGTGAACACTTTCCGTTCGCGTATTTTTTATTCAACTTCATCACAAAACTTGTATATGGTAGACTTAAGGGCATGGTCCAATGGCCCCCAATGGAAACAAATTCTCTACCAGTCAACTGACTAGTGACACAGAGAAAATTAGGAGCAAAATGCAGGCATACACTATCTATCTCGTCTTTATTCCAAAGCAGACAGAGCCCAGAGTCGCATGTCCCAAAAGTCACTTTTAGCATGATGGTCGGCGAAAAGGTGGTAAAAGGAATCAAAATAGTGATAAGTTGCTAGCCGCATCGCTTTACCATGATTAAAATTTTGGTCCATTCCCTCGATCGACTTTTACGATCTGCGCGGGAAGAGAAGCAGCTGGTACATTCTCATACTCACAAGTTTTCTCTTATCTCCTAGACCAATAAGGAAGCGATCTTTTTAGGGTTCCGTATCCAAAGGGTACAAACGGGACCCTATTACTGAGACTACGCTGTCTGTCCGTCTGTCCGTCTGTCTGTCTGTCCGTCTGTCTGTCCGTCTGTCTGTCCGTCTGTCTGTCCGTCTGTCTGTCCGTCTGTCTGTCCGTCTGTCTGTCCGTCTGTCTGTCCGACTGTCACAGGGCTCTATCTCTTGAACCGTAATAGCTAGACACTTGAAATTTTCATCGATTATGTATTACTGTGGCCGCTATAACTACAAATACTAAAAATAAAAATAGTTAAAAATTAAAGGGGGTCGTCATACAAGAAGTGTGTTTTTTTCAGCGTTTTTAATTTAATCTTTATAATGGCATTAATTAGATACTTTAAATTTTCACCAATTATGTATTACTATGACCACAATAACAACAAATACTAAAAATAAGATAAAGTTAAAAATTAAATGGGGTCGTCATACAAGAAACGTGTTTCTTCAGCGTTTTAAAACATTGTACGGTAGTACGGAACCCTTCATGTACGAGTCCGACTCACACTTTCCCGTTTATTTGCAACTAAAATGGGTGCAAAAAAGTATGTATAAAGTACCTACTTTCCTAATAATAGAAGTACCTTGTTAGTGTTTTTTCAACACATTAGCTCGGAAAGTGCTATATTCCACACTGATTTTAATTGAGTTATGCCATTCATTATGCACATATTCGAAATCGTGCGGTAAACTTATTTTTACGATACAAGTGCTGTAAAAAGCCCAACATCCATAGGTACTAAGTACTTATATTAATTCTGTGTCAATACAACAGAGTTGACAATTTATTTAAACGTGAATACTTTTGTAATTTGCCTTATTCAATATTTACCAATACGAATACTTAATTTAGTAGAACCAAGAGTCCAGTAGGAACATGAGCCATAAAATAGATAACATATTATAAGGTCCCACTTCGTTACTTGGCTCTCCGCCTATTTCTTGTCCTTAGTTTGTTCGGGCTGCGTAAGTGAATTTAGTTTCTACTTTACTACTTTCCTAGCAATAATACGAGGTGAGGATAAAAATACCTACGCATCTATCTCTAACGAGGCAAACAGAGCCTAGGGCCGTAAGACATAGGCATGCTTAGTATGATTGTGGAAAAGGGGAAATAATATTGTGATGGAACCTACATTAAAATTAGTACATTACGATATAAGTGCGTTATGGTGGTTATAACACACGAAGCGGAATTTCAGCCCGAGCGAATGCGAGGGCGTAAGGACTTGAGTGTGTTTAACCAAACGCACTTATATCGTACGACGTTTTTCAACGTACTTGCGAGGGAAAATACCTAATAAACTGATATTTTTGATTTTAAATAAACTCAACCATAAAACTTTGATGCACACTGTTGCTTCCCCGCCGTTTTACTTTTTAAAATCAGCAAGGCGCGCGGCCTAGTGGACGGCGCCGCGCAGCACGCGAATTCGAAATTTGAAAAAAAAAAAACAATTTGAAGTGTAAGTATGTAAGATACAAAGATAAATATTGAAACAACGATGAAGTTCGATGTCTGATTTATTCTTTTTCTTTGTCTAACCTTCACCTTATGTTATCTATCTCGCTCACACACAACTGTCAAACTTTCTTACTACTTACTTACTTTTTCATACTGGATTTACCATCAATTCTGTCCTTTTCTTTCGCAATAGCAAATCGTGGGTTATAGAAATATAACCTCACTATTTGCGTTTCTAACACACACGTGTTTTATAGGCTGCTTTATATATCTAAAACCGGTGAAATTAGATCGATTTTATGAGCAAGGGTGTTGAAAAATATTTAATCTTGTTCGTCTAATCTGCTTGGCTGTGTCAGTTTGCCTACGAATCTCCTAATTTCTAATTCAACATAGCCCTCTTCAAAGTTATAGTTATAGTCTTAGTAAGACTCATAGTAAGGGACCACGTTTGAAGTGGCAGTGGGCACATAGCGCGAATAGACGATAGGGCAGAAAGGTTGTCGAATGGCGGTCACGTACCGAGAAGTGCAGCTTAGGACACCCACCTATTATGTCTTTGGACGACTTGAGCGCAAGATAGCAGGAAAGCTGGTTGCAGGCTGGTTCCGATCGGTAGTTTTGGAATCCTTGGGGGAGGCCTATGTCCAGCTGTCTGATTTCCTGTGGCTGATATGATGATGATGATGAAAATGATCTAAACTAAGTATAGCAGCAGCTTTATTTGTATCTATTTACAACCATAGTTAATAATAATTATTGATATTTTTCAAAACAAATAACCGACTTTAATACCAGAGAAGCTAAATATTCAAACAATTTAATACTTCGACGACATATTTTTTACTTATTTTCGTTTGAAAATTAAACCACACAACCGAATTTAATAAAATTTCTATGGGACCACATATGTATAGTAGCCCTATATACCCATTGAAACAAAAAAATAATTTTCCAAATCGATCCAAGCGTCTTCGAGTAATCGGGGAACATACTTAAAAAAAGATTCCGACGAATTGATAAGTTCCTCCTTTTTTTTTAAGTCGGTTAAAAAATTAAACTAGGGGTAATTTAGCTGGAGCATAAAGGCTTTGCGTGTTGCAAATGGCTTAAGCCGGCCCACGCGAGTCTTATCATGAAGCCGCACGATCACACCCGCCGAGGATATTCTTGCAAATTTGATCAAAACATGGATCTTGTTACGCAGGATTAAACCTTAGCCACTGTTATTAAAACCTTTTATTTTATTTACCTACATCTTATTTTCGTTTTTTGCACCACGGTTGAGTCGATATACGGTAGACCGTCTGTCTGCTTGCTTACTTATATCATCATCCGAGCGTTTTCCCCGGTTGCATCCTTAGCGGTTACGCTTCAGAGCCGGTCCGCTACCTAACCTAGGTGATTGACGAGATAACTGGTTTTTACAAAGCGACTGCCTCTGTCTGACCTCCGCAAACCACCAGAACCAAATCTAGGATAGGTTTAACAAACGATAGAATGCGTTCGGGACCCACAGCTTTTCGTGCCTTTCGAAGCATGGAATCATTTTTCTTTTCGGATAATCAGGTGATTCAAGCCTGCCATGCCTACCTGCCAGTTCCTAACCAGACTGGAAACCACTTTACACAAAGTATGCTTCCCAGTGGGATTTGAATCCACGACCTCCGGATCACAAGGCAAACGCCTTGACCACTGGACCACGGAGGCAGTCATGGACGGAGGCGGAGGCTTGCTTACTTATAGGTATGTAGTTATACAATTTTCAACAAAAAAAAACGACTTAATTTCTGGTCTTTACACCATCAGTTTCATTTCACCAAGACACATTTTCTAAGCAAAGCATACAACTTAAGGGCCACGTTCAGTGTAATGCTGGGCGTGAAGGTTGGAAAAGGTATTAAATTATTTTAAGTTCCTATCCGACGTACCGTGTGGACCCCGGCAGAGTAGAATAGGACCACTCCAAGTCTTCCCGTAGATGTCGTAGAATGCAACTTTAGAAACACAAGCTAAACAAAGCTTATAAACATAAATTACCCCACTCCAACCCATCTGGCCAGCGTGGAGAAAGTAGGCCAAATAATCTGGCTACTCTGGCCAAGTATGGTTCTGGCAGTACAGAGAGGAACGTGGTCCTGTAGTGGACTAAAAAGACCTAATGATGATCGCATATTGACGTGGGATTGAAGAGGGAATCAAATTAGTTACCTACAAGTTGCTATCCCACGTTATTTCTGACTAAACTTCTTTGTTTAACTAACAGATGATATTTCATTCTTACCCCACGCCGGTAAACTCATTCGTTCAAAACTTATAAGTTGCTGAAACAGAAACAAGTTCAGCCGCCTTGGGAACAAAATACCCGTAACAGCGCTCCGGGGAAATGCGATTTCCACTTCCAAACATTGACGTAACAGTGTAGAGAACAATACCTACATGAAACATTGCATTCATTGTAACTGGAAACTGTTAAAATTCAAAAGTACAACAAAAAAATGTTATGATTATCATCTAATAAGTTTTGTAAGAGCGAGCGTACATTGAGACAATGCTGTCTTACGACTGTTTTGTTTCACATCTCAGTTTCACATAGACAAGAATAAAACTGTTTTTTCTGATTCTAATAAAACTCGTCTTTCCATCTCATCAGGAAACAGGGAAACAGCCGAAGATAGAAGTAATTGGAAACAAAAAGGGGAAGCTTTTGCCCAAAAGTGGGACCTAAATGGCAAAAAAAATATACAACGTGGAAGGGACATACCCTTAATAAATCGAACCACGGGCTGTACTAGGTCGTTATAGTGTAAAGAAATTAAAATAACAGCCAAAGAACAAAAAAGGTTTTGCATTTCCATAGAAAAGTGTGCAGCCGCTCGAGCAATTTGTACGGGAATGTCAAATTTTTTTTTGGTTTTTCGACTGTTTTTTTTAATTTCATTAAACTAAAATGATCTTATACTAGATCATCGGATATCGGGCTATAGCCCGTGGTTCAATTTATTACGGGTATGTCCCTTCCACTTTGTATATTAGTAAATCTCTCGGCCTTTCATACTATTCAACAGATCAGCTGAATTTAATGCAATTGTTTTCGGACATCAATGGAATATTTCTTCGACTATGTAACTACCTTGTCGAAGTCGAAGATTGAACTCAATATAATCAAAAAACAATTCTGAAAAAATGACCTCCGTTGTCCAGTGGTTTGTCAGCGTTTGCCTTGTGATCCGGAGGCCGTGGGTTCAAATTCCACTGGCAAGCATACTTTGTGAAAAGTTGTTTCCAGTCTGGTTAGGATATTGTAGGCTTGAATCACTTGATTATCCGAAAAGAAAGATGATTCCGTGCTTCGAAAGGCACGCATAATTCTGGGTCCCGAACGCCATCTAGCGTTAAGATTGGTTCTGGTCTACCCTTAGGGTTGCAGAGGTCAGACCCAGAGGGCAGTCGCTCTGGATAAAAACCAATAACCTCGTCAAATCACCTACTTTAGGTAGTGGACCCCGCGGGCTCTGAAGCGTTACCGTTGAGGATGCAACCAGGAGTACGCTCGGATGATGATCACTATAAAAAAATCTAGGTCTATCACGGACTCAATTTATCCTTAAAATAGTTTTAGTATATTTTGAAACAATATATTATAATTTTTTTAAACCTAGTATAAACGCACCGAAGGTACCTTGACACTCAACGTGTTAACAATATGTCAATAAATACTATCTGTCTGAAGACTAAATTGATCAGAATGAGCTTGGAATGACCGACTAATATAGTGAATGATTGATTAAACAGCGTGTAGACACTGACCCAGCTGTTACCATTCACTGTAATGACAGCAATACGAGGCGTTCGCGTGACACTCGCGTCGCTACTCCATTGACCAACTATGTAATACGCGCCGAAAGTTTTAGAATAACAATAGTGAGCCAGGTTCATAAGAAATGAAAAAATCTGGGATTCGAACCCACTATCTCTCATGACAGGACCATGAGTGTTCAACCAATTGAGCTGTCGCGAATTTAAATTTCTTTACATTATATCTCCCTATAAATAAATAAAATATGTATTTATTTTTCTCCAAACAGTACAATGGTATTTTGAACAAAAAGTTAAATAAATTAAAAGTATGGAATTGGAACATTTTCCAAGTCTGTAAGGAGACTGGAGCTTTTATTAGGCAAGGCTTGTATTTCTATACATGTATTCAGCATCCTTGTTCTCCATCATTAGGTAGGTACCCACTTTTCAGCAGTGTAGTATTCGACTTAATTCGTATCAGATGAATTAGCTGCGACTCTAGGTTGATTTTCTTATTTTTTGTGTAATCAGTAAATCCGTTCTTGAGATCATCAAAGATCTTACAAAATGTTAGTGTAAATAAATTTCCTTTATAATTTTTGCTACGTTTTAATAGTTATTTAATCTGCTATTATGGCCGGAGACAAATCCAACAAATCGCAGATTATAAAATTCAGCCCAACCTACCTTGAATTTTAAATATCTACCCCTCATATTCATAAAAAAAATCTTCCCAGAAAAATCTTGACAGAAAAATCAAATGCTTTTTAAATCGTAGAACTTGATTTTTCGTTGTACTATATAGGTAGTTAATTTGCTAAATTGGTGTGCCTGTGCATGCCTAAAACCCGATGCCGCCTTTGAAGCGCACCGACAGCATATCATCTAATTGAACGAAAATACTTTATGGAGTGCAGGGTTTTTATGAATACAAAGGCAACTAAGTAAGGTAGACTACCCTTAAGTACCTACTTATCGAATTGGTTAGATCCGCGATTCCTTTTTAGTTTTCTATTTCTATGTATTACCTATGTATTGTTATGTTCGTGGCATCCAAACATACAAGGACATTGGACAATAAATATAAATAAGATTGATTATGTGCACACCTAATTTGAACTTAATTGCACCTATTTAGCCCTTAGGGACGATTTTGTATAACAACCGAAAATTTGTGTTTTACCCTGTTCAATAAAAATATCTGTAATCTAATTTTGTTAATTAAATATGACCCCTCCCCGGTTTCTGAGTAAGCTGAAATTTTGTATGCATATGTAAATCGGATGATTATGCAATATTATTATGACAAGGAACTGATCTGATTGTGTAGACGGAAGGGCTATGAGAACCCTGTAATAAAACAAAGCTAACCCCATTGAGATTGGGATTATTTGATTTGTCTTGACAAGTACTTTAGTCGCACAATAAACGATTCAAACATTTTTTTTCTAAGTCTTTAGTCGCACAATAAAGTAAAGCTGACTTAGTCCCACACAAAAATATTCAACATTTTTTTTCTAAAATTATATTTTCTCAATCTTCACGCCTAACTAAAATGAGCTGACTTTAGTCCCACAATAAAAGATTATGTTTTCTTTTCCCACCGAACTATATCTTTAGTCGCACAATAAAAGATTCAAACATTTTTTTTCTAAAATTATATTTTCTCTTCACTCCGAACTAAAATTTCTTTAGTCGCACAATAAAGTAAAGTTGACTTTAGTCGCACAATGAAAGATTCAAACATTTTTTTCCATAACTATATTTTCTCTTCATGCCGAACTAAAATAAGCTGCAAGTTTAGAAGCTACCGAATTGCTTCTGGGACCCTTCTGTTTCAATTTCTCGAGACGGTGGAGCGGCAACTGTGTTATGTACTGCTCATGCGGCAATATTTTATTTTAGCGACAATGTTTTATTAAAGCGACGGTATTTCTTCATTCCTATAGTGGAATTCGTGAAATGAATGAAGCTAAAGTAAAGCTTATTTCCAATAATGGTATTACTAGAATTTTGTCCCGAAATTTAAACTCGCGCCGCGAATGTGAAGTCGAGTTCATCATCATGATCAGATCTTTTTTAGTCTTTACTGCAAGAGCACAACCCTCTCTGTACTACAGCATTATATTTTAGCCAGAGCAGTCAGAGGATTATTACTATACTCTCCAAGCTGGCCAGACGGATTGGAGAAGTCTCATTGATGTTTATATAAGTTTTGTTTAGCTTGTGTTTCCTATCCTAAGTCGCCTTCTACGACATCCACGGGAAGATTTGGAGTGATCCTATTCTACTCTGCCGGGTACCACACGGCTTCGAGTTCCCTATCTTAAACTATACCATGATACGAGAACCTACGTTCCAAGAAGCTAAACAAAACTACTGATTTACACCACTAAATAACAACTAAGTTTAAATTAGTTCTAATCACTTAATTGATCACAATCGACTTGCTCTACCTACACAGTAGTTCTTCGTGATCTATTTCCAAGGTTGTGAACTTAACTAACTCCCTGGAGTTTGATAGATTAATTACTTGTTAATGAGACGTAGTAATTGGCATCAATTTTAACTTAACTTAGGGCTCAAGGGATTTTTAATGACTTTGATGTTACCCTTTGCAATGCTATAATATAATCTATAATTAAGGGTAAGTAAGTAGGCCTAATGAATTCTGGGAAAAGGTTTCTGGTGATTTTCTTTTTCCACCTTCTTACCGACCATCACGCTAATATATTTTGTTGTTTGTTTGTGGTCGTGTGTGCCAGCGGTCGCATATTTAGAAAACATAAAAGGAAACCAGTGCGCTGGTTTTTTGTACATTGCAATTTTCCGTGTGGTTCCTGGCAGAGTGGAATAGGACCACTCCAAGTTTTCCCGTGGATGTCGTAGAAGGCGACTTAGGAAATAAGCTTATAAACATCAATAGACCTCTCCAACCCGTTTGGCCATAGCGTGAAGAGTGTAGGCCAAATTCTCTGGCTACTTTGGCTAATATATAGCTCTAGCAGTACAGATAGGGTCGTGCTCTTGCAGTGGAGACTAAAAAAGACCTGATGATGATGTAATTTAGTAAAGTAATTGTAGAAATTGTAGGTACCTATATGACTTTACACTATCTACTTTGACGACACGGCACAGTAAAGCATGGTATGAACAAATCCCCCCTTTATTGGGGGAGGCCAGCAGTTCACCAAAACAGGTTGTAAAGAAGAATAAAACAACCCATAAAGTTCATCTCCGGACACGAGTTAGCGCAGTGAGCGTCGGTAGTATAAAGCGTTTCTTGGTACATTACTCCCCCTCAACGTTTTAGATTGGTCGTGCATGATATTGTGCAGTGAAATACAACCCGCTCACTAATCATGTCTTGAGTCAGGGGTAGACCACAGATCTGTATATACTACTAGATAAAGAAAGTCCTATAATTATGTACTGTAATGTAATTGTATCCTTCAATTTGTAACAAAACCTGGCGTGCCAATTTCCAATAGAAGGAATCTTTTTTATTACTTCTTCAACGCCTTTCTATGGCATAAAATGGCAGGTTTAGGTATCTAGCAGTAGAGAGCTCATGTCCGATCTAATGCATCGACATACACGGACTAAAAGTGACGATCCTAAATGAAGTCAATTTGACGTCAGATTGACACGCAAATTCATACAGAGGCTGTGTCTAGAGTGTCTATCTTGATCCATGGTCTATGGGGTAGACCTTTTAAAGCGGTGGTGGCTAAGCGGTTTAGGCACTGGCTAAGCATCAGTGAGGTACGAGTTCGACCTTTACTAGGCGCAACTTAAAGTGCTATTTGTCAATGAGAGAGTTAGCGAAACATCGCTCGTGCTTTGCATCGTATTTTTGAAACCATTGTGTCATAGATAAGTTTGTTTGTTTGTAATAACTTTATTGTACTAAAAACATGCATATAAGTAATATTGTTTTACGCAGAAAATTACATTTTGACAATAGTTTCCGAAACATTTCAACATAAATAACAAAAGCAGCGTGAAACGGAATAGATTCTCCATGAAAGGTTTCTTTTTAAGAGCAAGAAAGAATGTACCTTTTGGTTTCTTTAACATTTGTACGCTACAAACGTCAAAATTACGAGTAGTCAAGACCACTTGTGCAAATCCTTCGCGTATTTCACATACGAGTACCTACGACCATTTCAAAAAATCACATTTGAAGTCGCGCAAACCATTCGTAATGTGACTTGTCCGTGTCCATTTAAAAACTCTGAGTTTGTACTCGTGTGAAGGATAACAATGCAAGGAAACCTGCACACTAGTTCACTACATAGAGTGTAGATCCCAATCCCAACTTCCCAACTAATATTATAAATGCGAAAGTGAGTTTGTATATTTGTTTATTTGTTTGTTTGTTTGTTACCTCTTCACGCTTTATCTTCTGAACCAATATTCTTGAAAATTCGCATACACATAGTTAGGAGTACTGAAAAGGACATAGGGTACCTTTCATCCGGGAAAAAAGTAATGTTCCCGTGGGATACGCGAGTGAAGCCGCGGGCAAAAGCTAGTAGATAAATGTTTATTTGTTGCTATCGACACATACATAAAAAATAAAATTATACATATAGTTAACTTAATAAGTTGCATGTGTGTGCTGCAGCAAGTCAGATAGGTCAATGCTCAGTAGTGATATTGCCTCAAAAGCAATACACTGTAATGTCATAATGACCACTGTAGTGTAATAATGACTGTAGTCAGATGCCTTTAGGCAGCTAGAAAAGTGATGAATAAAGCAGGCAAATTATAACAATTTACTTGTTGCCATAATTACGAGTACCACGAAAATATACGTTCTCGTATAAAATTATAGATTACGTGGACTATTTATAACAGTGTTTCACGAAACTATTCAAAAAGTTGTTAGCTGTTGAAATTAGAAAATTCAGCACGACGTTCAAGCATGCAATAGTAATTTTCTATATAGACAGCAATATGACCTTTGTCTAGAGGGTTCATCGATTTTGGATATTTTTAACCGACTTTAAAAAAGGAGGAGGTTATCAACTCGCCGGAATCTTTTATTTTATAAATTCTTTTTTTGTTCGAAAGGGTATACTTTACAGGTGATGAATTTTAATATGATCGGTTGCGGGTGGTTGGTTTTTGAAACGAAAATAACTAGAAATATATGTCATCTAAGTATATAATTGTTTGAATATTTAGCTTTTATGGAATTTCAATCGGTTTTTTGTGTTTAAAAAATGGCAGTAATTATTTATTTCACAGTAGATTTGTTTCTTGTTTACAGTAGATTTTCCGTGTGGTGACGGCAGAGTATATAATACGATTTGTCACCACCCCTTTCCTCTCACTGGTCACGGGTGTCGTAAGAGGCGACTAAGGGAGGTACAGGCAACAGAGAACGGGCGGCAGCGTCCTTTGTGCAAAACCCCACTTTATACCATCTACTGCGATCACTAACCTGTCCAGCGTGGTCATCATCATCATCATTTTGGCCGCATAACGACCACTACTGGACTTAGGCCTCTCACAAGGATTTCCAAAATGGCCGATCTAGAGCGGCCTGCATCCGGCGCTTTCCAGCGACCTTGGTTATATCGTCTGACCACCTTGTGGGCAGATGTCCTACGCTTCGCTTGCTAGTACGCGATCGCCATTCGCAAACCTATTTGCCCCATCGGCCATCGGTTCGTCGCGCTATGTGTTCCGCCCATCTCCACTTCAACGAGCTAATCGGCGGGGCTATGTCAGCGTGGTGATTATGGGCAAATCTTTTCTTTATTGGGAGAGGCCTTTAGTCGAGCGGTGGACTAATATGCCGTAAAGAGATTTCTTGTCATTTTGTTCATGCTTTTGTTCGTACTTTCTTACTTACTTTCCTCTTTTATTGGTATCGTGAAATTTTACATACCTACACTTGCAAATCAGATGACAATGCAGTAAAATAATGACAGGGGGATCTGCTGATGGCTTAGATGGAGTTGGGAGGTCGCACAATAAAAGGATGTACTAATGTTAACATTTTTTAAAAAGGTTGTTTGTACCACAGATATATAAGTATAGGCACTTGAAGAGTTTACTTAGCCCGAAAATATCATCAACTCTTTCTATGGAATTAAAACTGGTTCTCAATTATTTTAATACAAATTTTTCGGTCAAGTAGTATTGGACCCATAGAAAAAGTTGTGCATTTTGACAGATTGAGTCATCCGTATAAAAGCAGGTATAATGCATGGCCACCGTACTTTACACCCGATACTAAAGTTCTATTCGATATTGGAAATTAATAGGATGGTCACTTTGTTTACATTGTGTTAACTCGTAAGTAGGTCACTCACTTGAAACTAATGAGTTAGTCTATCTTATTTCATAAGACAAAGTGATTGTTAAGATATTATTCCAAAATGTTTCGGAAGGGTGAATTTATTTTTGGGTAAAAATTTGCTATAAAAGCTGATTTTGTATATGCAATTTGAATCTTCATTCATGTTTCACTGTTATTATTATGTTATAACTATAAAAAATAAATAAAGGTATGAATTAAAATCATTTTTGGATTAAAGTAGGTATGATAGCTAAACATGCTTACCTTAACAAATAAAGGGTATAACCGGGTATGAATGGAGAATTGGCCCCAGACGTCAAATAAGCTATCGTTTAATCGAGTTATTTGATCAATCATAATATGTAATTTCACCAAATATTAACCCTAAAATGCGGCCGGTTTTAGAGAAAATAAAAAAAAAGAAATATAATTTTTTTTTTCTCCTGAACTGCTAAACCGATTTTTTGTAATTTGTATATATTATGTAAAAAAATTAGATTTATCATTTAAAAATCGTCTGGGGCCGATTCTCTATTCATATCCGGTTATACCCTTTATTAATAAATCGGAACTATAGTGACTATATACATGATACAGAATAAATTCTGGACACATTATACAGGTTTAACAAAATATACCAAAACTATTTTAAGGTTACATTCCGTCACTGATACCTACTTAACAACATTCCCCAAAAAGCAAAAATTTATTTTCATATTTCGATATATGTTCCTAGGAGAAAGTTATTCAGTATTATGGCCTGAATTCACCCTTAAAATAATTCCAGTATATTTTGTTAGACGTTCCATTCTAGGATTGGTTCTGATCTACCCTTTGGGCTGCGGAGGTCAGACGGCAGTCGCTCTGTAGAAACCAGTAACGCGCAGTTACGTTTTACAAGTCCATAGGGTAAAACCAGTAGTTTCTGGTAACAGAGAACGTACCTGCTATGGCTCTGCCCAGTAGCAAAGTGCTGAATATAATTGAGAGCACGCGACATCGGCCTCGCGTCGCCATCTTCCCGGAGGCTGGGCGAGGGCGTCTCCCTCAACTCACGAGCGACATATCAACTCTTTACTCTCACACCATCACACTTCACTTGCCACATGGTACTCGTTGATCCCCCTCTGAAACAATAAATCAAAAGGAAATATTTTAATAAATACATACCTTCATGCCCACCATTACGCTAAAAGTGGCCTGGGCTTTACCGCCCTTGGCTCTGTCTACCCCGTTAGGGATAAAGACGTGATAGTGTATCTGTATCTGTAAATACATAAGGATAACAAATAAGTTCTTCTCTCTTTTACTTTGTGTATCGTTTTGTTAGCGCAATAAGCTATTTCGACGGCATCAGTGGCCGCAAAGAATTTTCTAGGGTGCAGGTACTTGGGCACCTCAAAAAGAAAGCCAGATATTCCGATTCGTAGACTGACCTTACATATTCTTAAACACAATATACCTATAGAAAAATATGCAATAGTTATCATAAGAATAGTTATCCACTAGATAAAATATCGTCATTGACTGAAAGATAAATAATTGTTTTATTTTGTTTATGAAAGGCAAAATGTCCACGTCGTTCATGAATAATTGATTCTAAAAACAAATTATGTAATTACGACCAATCGAAGGTTTACATAGAAGTTGACTTATTACGTGATTACTCGATTCGATCTATATTCTAATTAGAAACCGTCTCGGAAAACACATATACATGGTTCACATTCAATAAAGTCAAAGGATGAAACCTCAAGCTCCAGGGGACCGCTGTAACATGTAACTAGGGACCAGGCATAATGAACGATGACTTAACTCGTTAGTTGTGTTACAGGTACAAGCTAAGGGTACAAGGCGTCTCCTAATAATTTTAAGGGACTTACGTGAGACGCTTACCTACTTATTTGACTGCCGGCTCTATTTATTTTATTTATTAAAACTCCTATTCCATACTGAGATTCCATAATAAAAATTACATTAAGGCGAAGATATAGGCAAATGGCCTTGAAGTGTGAAATAAATTGTTAACTCGTAAATATAGTTATAATTTCCATATTGCTCTTCGTCATGCACTAGATAGCCCTTTAAATTATTTTATGAACTGCCGTTGAAACTATTATTGGTGATCCGTCTAGCTTTAAAACTTGCCGTGGCCACTTTTGGCGGAAGCAAGTTTTAAAGCTAGACGGACTAATGTAAATACTTTCAACGGTGGTTCATAAAATAATTTAAAGGGCTATCTAGTGCATGACGAAGAGAAATATGGAAATTATCTCCATATTTACGAGTTAATAATTTATTTCAAATGAGGGCGCCACTTCAAGGTCATTTGCCTATACCTCCACCTTAAACTTTGATGTGAAGTTTAAAGTCGCCTGTTTTTTTATGTATTTTATTAGTTAGGAGGGAATAATTACGCATTTATTACATTTTGAAAATTACATTCCTATAGGGGTGAAATAAGGGTTGCAAGTTTGTATGAATCTTCGTCATTTTTGAAGCGAGACACAAATGACATTTTTTAATTAGTGGTTAGTAAAAAATAATAATCCATTCATTGGATTTTAATAAATTGCAACCCCAGGTTAAAAACAAACAATCTTATTTGTGTAGTCTACGCGGGCGAAGCCGCGGGCAAAAGCTAGTACAATTATAATCCAAAATACAAGGGCTAATTTATTGTATGTCTTGAATACTTTCCGTTTTAGTATAATTCTGAGGTGATGTAGAGGCAACTTCGCAATTTTTTTCTATCGAGAAAATTTTAAGCAATCGTGTTTTTGAAACATATTACTCGTATGTATAGAGTTAGTCCTGAACTTTGCTGTGTTTTTATTTCAAAGTGAGTATTTCGTTAATATTGATAATATAAGATCGCTCTAAGTACTATCAGGGTCATACAGGCCTCTAAAGCCATACTTGAATTTTCCGGGTTCCATGGTGCTGCCCCCATTTGAAATAAATTATTTGAAAGGAAACGGAGATATCAAATAATATTTTGTCTCTACCTAGCCCTAGATTAACCCTTCAAGCTACTTTATGAACTACTGTTGACAGTTTAAAGTGAGAACGTGAAGCTTTTCTTCGCACATTTGCGAAAAACGGCTACTTCTGGCAAATGTGGACCCCGGAAGATTAAAGTATGGCCTTAAAGCGATAGGAAGATAGCTCATATAGTACACATGTTAGTCGCACTAAATTCTCATAAATATTCTTTATAACAGTAATAAGGTCTTGTCTATTAAAATATGCAGAGTTTTATACAGCGTAGAAAATTTATGACTGCAATCTTTTGCAGCACATTTGCATTTACCATATAGCTATCATTAATTAATTACAAAAGAGCGAAATATTTAAAAAAAAGATAAAAAAGGTTATTAAATTTATTTATAAGTATCCTCAAATTTATCAATCTAGTTAATGGAATGAGTTGAGAGAGTGAGAAGTTCTCTGAGTCTACTTGGACAATGCAGCATTTGTAATTTTGTACTTCCCATACAAATCTGCGCTCAGCCAAATGGATTTTGTATTTTTTTATCGATTTTCAATAGTTGTTTTTATAGAAAGTAGTTCAGTATCACGGACTGAACTTGCTCCAAAAACGTTGCCGGTGTTCAAAAAGTAGCCCTGTATACTTGTATATGACTTATTATGTATTTTAACCATTGAGATACATGTACTTACATTTTAACTGTAGAATATTACAGTGTACTAGCTGATGCCCGCGCCATTGCCCGCGCGGTCAAAATTTTGACAATTCCTCGGTAACCTCACATTTTCCCCGGATATAAATAACCTGTGTTAATTATCATATATCATCATCATCAGGTCTTTTTGTTTAGCCTCCACGACCCTCTCTGTACTACCAAAGCCATATATTATCCTCTGAAAGCTCTGGCTAATGTATATTATCATTATAACCTGTGTTAAACATACGTTCGTACTACATCTAGAGGTTTACATCCGCAGGTACATTCTTTCCATTTTGACAGAATATGTAGTTTTTTACTTCGCTTAAAATGTAGAGTACTTTCCATGGATAAGCTAGGAGGTTATAAATCACCCTGTATATTATAGTATTTCCCCGAACTGTGAATTCACGAACCTCTTACTCAGCAGCAACCTCTTGACTGACTTGGCTTATATTCAAACATCTCACCCTTATACAAACCGCGGGAGCATAGCTCCCAAATTACTTTGATTTAAAAGTTGAAAACCAATAAGAAAATTATTCCTACAATTCCTGGTCAAGGCATTAATTACATATAAGTAAAAAGTTGAGGGTTAACTATTTTTTCCGTAACATAATAAAAATACAGATGAGCCAAATGAACACATTTTTTTTTCTTTTGGTGTCCTAACAGCAATAAAAAAACAAATTGTCTTTCTCATCTCCCCGCAGCAAAGAACTTCCACTCTAGATTCAGCGTAACACTCACCGTATAAGTGCAGAATCTACCATTGTCTCTACTTAATCTGTGGCTTTTATTTTTCTCCTTAATCGCAAGCACTTTAGAGTCAATTCAACCGTAAACAAAACAAAGCAATAAGCGCGGCAAACAAAACTTTGTGGCAGCCTTAATTGCATCCACAGAATCGTCCCTGTTGTTCTTTTGAGAACAGTAAAAACTTCGGGCCGTAAACTTCGGACTCGCCACAATGAGGGTTCTACTTACATAGTGCCGGTTCTACCACTCCTGGCGCCCCTGGGCGGTTTTACAAATATGCGTTATATAAAATAAAAATAAGAAATATATATAAATAATAATAACAATGAATAAATAAATATATACGGACAAATCGCACAGATTGAGCTAGCCCCAAAGTAAGTTCGAGATTTGTGTTATGGGATACCAATACCAACTCAACGATTCTATTATTTTATAACAAATAAATATATAAGTAGATAAACATCAAAGACCCAGTAGGTCAATATGAATAAGATCATTTTCCATCTTGACCTATACAATGTGTTTGGTTCCCGACTAGCGATAATTTAAGAACATGCTTTCGTCATCTATACGAACAACTTTTACTAAGGGAAAAATTCCGAAATCCCGAAAAAATTCTTTGCTCATAGTAAATTACATACCTACTACATACAAATGTATGGAGCAGCGAGTTTTTTTTCGGGATTTCGCAATTGTTTCCTTCCTACTCAATACCCATGGTTAAAAATATTCGCCATTTTGATTTTAAAGAACTTTCCTAAGGACACAAGGGTTTTTGAGATTAATCTAATGTACTTTGATTACCGAAATCCATCAAGCCGATTGGAAGATACGAGGTAATAAAGAAATTTACAAACATACATACAAGATACGCGCGAAAAAGATAACCCTTCCTTTGAGTAGGTACCTAAATCGAATACAATATTCATAATATCGATATTGCTACTCTTAAGGAGGTTGTTCACAAAGTACGTGGTCAGATCTGACTAAAAAATTTAACATTTTTTCGCGAGGGCAATGCTATAAAATCTAAAGTTGCACAGAATATTATTCAATTAGCTCACAGAATTTTACGAGAATCAGTTGAGAAATGCGACCTGAAGAGGAGAACAGCCCCGGACAAGACGAAAGTTTTTTGCCCAAGCTAAATAGCAGACGCTTCGCACTAGTTCGGTCAATGAAACAGTTTAATTTACCTTACCCAAATAGGTTTAAAAATAGGCCGAAAAGTTTTCAAGCTCAGATTTTTATCGATTTGTATTTTCGGCTGGGAACATTCAATCTTCATATAGCAACCTTAATAAAATCTATATTATTAATGTGAAACTTTGTATGGATGTCTAAATGTTTAGATGTATGGATGTTTAGTATGTATGGATGTTAGGTATGGAAGTTTCAAAAAAAAAAATTGGAATTTCATACAAATTGACTCGATCAGCTGATCAGTTTGTATGAAAATTCCAATTTTTTTTTTAGTTTCGTAAAAGTTGTTCAGTTACATGGGCTGAGGTACCATCTGAGAGGTTTTGCGTTCTTTCATTAACACGATGTGTATAATATTTTTTACTCCGGGAAAATGTAAGATTTCCGTGAGATTGACAAAAAATGACTAGGCGGGCAACAGCTACTTTAATTATGAAAGCGAAACAGTTATTTCGGGAAAAACGTCCTCATTTTATACCGGTGTAAAAGAAAAGCGTTTCGATTTTACGTGATGAAAATTTCAATTTTAAATACATCCCAAGCTTCCCAACCTTTATGGCGCTCTAAATCATTAGCACACCACGACCCCACATTTCCCGGAAGCGTTTCTCATCCATAAATTATACGATTAAACGGTTTCCTGCTCCAAATTAAAAACGAACCAAACAATAATAAATTCATCTGCATGTTCACGGAAATCAGTGTCAAGGTTCCGTACGAAATTAGGGTTGTAGTATACGATATATGTCGTTGTAGGTTTGGCCATTTATGGAAATTGAACGAATACGTCGCGTGACTAAGCAACAAGGCGTTGCCGAAACCTGTGACGTTACACACGCACAGCGGCGCTTATAGAGTTCTCTTTTCATAATTTTCATCACTCCGCGTCAATGAATTATTACCATAACAAAACCATACCGAGGATCGTGGAATGTGGTGAAGAAAAGCCCGAAAATTAAAAAGGCACCCGGACGCGCTTTGATGAGGGAGGCCTGTATTGTACATTATAGAAGCAATAAATGTTTGACTATTGAAAATAGAAACCTGAGGTTGAGACAAGACAAGACCTATACTATAACAGTAAGTATATCTTTAACACTTCGCCTGCTGAAAACGCATTGTATGTGTTTTCCAGCGCCTATCGCAATTCAATTAATTTCTGTTTTTCGTAAAGGTTGACTGGTAGAGAATGCATTAGCGTTAAGTTTACCTTTTGTGCCATTTTGGTCAATAAAGATTTTAATTAATTAATAAATAAGTAACCTGTTTTTAACGAAAAATCTCATTGATATTATCTATTTATTTATTCATCTTTATATAACTTTGCTTAAGGCCACCCTTTTCTACCAGTCAACCAACATATGATGCTGAGAAAGCATCTTTTGGTGTAAGAACAAACAAAAAAAAATATACAATGTATATATCGTATATACATAAATATCGTATATAAACCTGCACAAAAATATACATACCTATTTAAATTATTCCACAATAAACCGCATACATACATAAACTACAAAAATACTATTTATATAACCTCGGACAGTTTTCGGAGATAGTGTGCACGCACTGCCTTTTCTATGTAAATTGTAAGTAGGTACCTACTATAAGTAGTAAGTAATTTCAATGAGTTAGGTGACTAAGGTGTTTATTGAAATAAAACTGATTCTTTGCAGAATAACTAAATTTGCAGAATAAGAACTTTCAGTTTTTTTTTCTTTCGAGGCAATTTGTATGAATCATGTTTTGGCTTCCACCAGCGACTGAAATATTTTTAACTTTCAGTATCATACAAAACTTATGGCGAATGAGTATTATAGTTTTTAAAAGCAAATAAATGGTTTTCTTTGCAGGTAAAACGCGTCAAAAATCCGTTTTGGGTGGCATTGAAACTTAACTTAATATTAATAGTATTAAAGGAAGATGTATTGATACAAGTTTCTGTATGTGTTATATGTATACAGCTGAGAATTTATCCAAATAATGGCAGCAGATTACATTCCGAACAAAGAAACAATATAATCCAAAATAAAGCCGCAAAGTATTGCTAATGCGAAAAGTTCCGGTGTAATTTGCAGTCTTACAGAATTGTTATTTGTGTAGGCGGACAAGAGAGCTATAAAAATATGTACAACCTGTATATTTGACATTATGGAACATATATTTTTCACCAAGTTGCGTCATAAATAGAACTTTTAAATACACACTGAGGGCGATGAAAGAAGCAAAGTCTCCGAATTTCAAAGTCAAATACATTTATTTATTTTCGGATGTTTGTACTCGTATGACTTGATACATGTAATTTTATTATCTTTTGATTTTATAAAAGTTGTTGATGTCAGATCATTAACTCACAGCTAAGTTTAGTGCCGCTTCCTAAGCGCAAGTGCAGAAGAATCATTTTCTCCGAATACGTCACATCATAATTTAACTAATATCAAAATAAGATGTTATCTCAGGAGCTCTTTGGCCCGGTAGGAGTACGCATTGCTAGCGCTTTCGCAAGTTAAGCAACCCCCGGTCTGGTCAGCGCTTGATGCGTGACCACATGTCGTCCACTTCGGGGAGTGTGCGCAGGAATTACATAATTTAATTCCCCCTGCACCATTCCACAATCCGACAACACGACGTGGACAGGGATTCCACCCATTTGTGGTTGATATTCCTCCTCATCGTACCTCTCGTTTCGCCTCCTCCTTCATTGTGCCGTGAACCGCTAAGGTGTGGAATTCCCTCCCTGCGTCGATGTTTCCCCATACATATGATTTAGGGATTTTCAAGGCAAGAGTGAATAGGCATTTTTTTATTCTGCGTGTTACACCTTAGACCTCATCTTAGCTTTCCATAAGGCTAGATAGAGGTCAAACGCACTCAAATCTCTAATAAAAAAAAAATATGGCATAAATGCTTTTTGAGCTCCTTCGTGCTTCGGAAGGTACGTAAAGCTGGTCCTGGCTGCCATCATTATCAGTCGGCAGTTCGGCAGTCATCAAGTTTAGTTAGATGCCTTTCGGCAGCTTGAAAAATACTTAAATAAAAATAACTTATCGTAAAGTAACTTATGTATGATAGAGTAACTTATGGTATTTACGGCAGTTCCAGGACTGGAATTAGTGGCTGTACTGCACATCAATAATGTTGACCATATTGGCGAAATACGGGATGCCTCCTTGAATGTACTTTTGATGGGGTAATTTTTTGCGCTTGATTGCTTACATAGTATTGTTATTTGCTGAAGCCTGTTTATTCAGTGTGCACGACAAGTTCGCAATAAATAATGTCACCGTATAAAATTAAAAATAATTAACACAGCTTACTTACATTCCTAGTTTTGTCGACGTTAATTAATGCAACACGTTTTCACCTGCAAGGTATGTACTCTTATTACTCGTGTGTACGAAAGCTAAGCGGTGAAAATAGGAAGTTTCAAGTTAGATTGCTGTTTCATATTTGTTTGTGTCTTCCGGACATAAACGTATAATATTTTTTGGTATAATTTTTGTTTCGAGCGATAACTGTTATCCACAACTAAATCTTTATCAAACTTATTTAGTTAGATATTAATCTTTTTTTATAATTTGGTTTCAGATCAACAGCCTAGTCTGCCAATTTGTGAGTACTTAGATACTTAAATATTTTAAGGGCAAGTTTAGTCAATGATATTGAGATAGTGAAAGTAAACATCAGAATAGCGTAGAGGTTTTTCACGTCCATCATTTGATCCACGTATATTTTCCATCATGCTTCAACGATGGGCGTCGAAATAATAATATGGGAACCAAGCTTAAGGTCTGTTTTATTCTTCTCAATAATTTTCAGTGCAAAACGATGTCTCCGATATCTCTCGATAAAAAGCCTACTCTCGAAACTTGCGGTTAAGTCAGGTAGAGGACGGCTCGGGTTGAAAGGCGCGTCTGTGTCAACACGCGCCTTTACCCTTAGCGGGTTGAATTGAAGGCCGACGGGCCACCCCGCAGGCCACTCCGACCCCTCTCGCTAATTGAGAGGGTACCGCGAGCGAGCCCAGCAAGCCGAGGCCGCTGATAAGCGGCCACTGCGCCGGGTCTGTGGAGCGAAAGTAGCACACGGTCCTGGCAATAGCAGCATCGACGTTGACACCGCGGAGTTTTTAGTGGCTACACCACATAACCTTGCCGGTCCCCGCACCCGGCAAGGTATCCGAAGGGATTTTCTCCGCGTGAAAAAAAAAAAAAAAAAAAAAAAAAAAAAAAAAAAAAAAAAAAAAAGGTAGAGGACGGCTACACATCCGTACAGCTCGACGATCCATTCAAAAGAGTTGCTGTCAGTTTTTCGTTAGCATTTGCAGCTCCTTCTAAAGGTTTTTTTTGCCTATCATCAACATCACAGTAAAAAAAATCGTCTGTGTGTTGCAAACTTCAAAGTTTTGCCAACCTCCGCAACCGAATAGGCCTACGCCCAAGTCACGTCGTGCTTGATGTTCCGATTTATAAGCCACGACAAATATATAATTTTTTGACTGGGTGCTGTGGACAATGGTCAATGGCCACGGCCACCTTCGGACTCCATTATCGGAAATGGTAAATGCGTTCATTAAATATTAAAGATAGTCATCAAGTTTATATATGTAGGTGGTTACAAGTTTTTAGCTCAATCAGATACCATCGATTGAGCGAAAACCTCCAATAAGTAATTCCTCCATCGAGCATTCGACCATCTCATGTCTTGTACTGTCAACTTTCTGAAAGAAATACGTTGTATGTATGTATGCATCGTAAGAGCGTATGATTTTCCCTACCAAAAGGACTGATGCATAATGTTGAAGGGTTTAGTTCAATAAAAATTTAGATCAATCAACCCAAACCGTTTAATAGGAAGACAATATGTAGGTACTTAGAAAAAATGAACGTCTTACGTATTCTGGACAATCTTTTCCATCAACTACAAAAATAGGTGAACGAAAACTTTCGTTATTTACTTTGCAAACAGTATAAGTAGGTAAACATTTTATCGTGTACTAGAGATCTAAGATGGATGTGATGGCCACTTTAAGTAACATGGCAGCAGCTCCCTAATCTTGTTTTATCATAAAAAAGTAACGATTAATATGTATTTTTTAATATGTATTTCATATTTATTTATTGCTAGCGGTTAACCACAGAGTTGACCCTGCGACCCAATTTATTCTTTATAATGTCATTCCGTCAAATAAATAATAAACTAATGAACAGAAACGTCAAACTTATTCGCGATAAAAAGTTGATTTTTTCATGATAATGTGGATTATCATTGGATACTTAGGACTTTTAAAAATTGAGTCGTTGTGAAGACTATCTTTAAACAAAAAAAAAAACGTTTAACGAGGTCGACTTGGCCCGGTTCTCTAATATATAAAATATACAGGATAAGTCTATCTATATGCGTTGCAAGGTGTTAGATTTGGCCAAAACAATCAGTTTTCAATTCGTTCAGCCATCCTGTCTTGCGCTGTCGTGGTTGTGAGATTGCTTGCCGCCCGGACGGAATGCACAATTCAAACCCTGAAGGCTTGCAGCGCTATTAAGGTGACGTGGGTTCACAATTTGCAAAACTGTGCGTGTTTTTGAAAGATCACTGTTATTAAACTACTACAGTCTATTCTTCAAAAAATTTACATAAAAATCTTAAGAATTTTTACAGACACAAACAATAGCCAAAACATGATTAGGCATTTTTGGCTCGATAGAAAAAAATCACAAACGTACCTCTAAATTTGCCTAAATTTGCCTTTATAATACGTATTACTATTTTATACAATAACCTTTTTATACGAAAATTATACCAAAAACTGTAATATCTATCCGTTTTGGCTACAGAAAAAATATAAATATAATACAAAAAAATAAATAAATAAAACACTGCGAAATATCGTCGAGCACGGCTCCGACTCTTCCTTCGCTCTCGACGAATATTTCACTGTTTTTTTGTATTTATTATTTTTTTTGTATTATATTTTTAAAAAAATCTGTAGCCAAAACGGATAGATATTTAGATAATACATTTGTTGGTATAATTTTCTTTGCTGGTCTGGGAGAAAAGAAAAAACATAGAATGTACCAGCTGCTTCTCTTCCCGTGCAGATCGTAAAAGCCGATCGAGGGAATGGGCGAGAATCTGAATCATATGAATAGGCGATGCGGTTAGCAACCCATCACTTTTATAATTTCCCTTTTCCACCTTCATGCCCACCATTACGCTAAAAGTGGCCTGGGCTTTACCGCCCTTGGCTCTGTCTACCCCGTTAGGGATAAAGACGTGATAGTGTTGGTATAATTTTCATATAAAAAGGTGATTGTATAAAATAGTAATACGTATTATAAAGGCAAATTTAGGCAAATTTAGAGGTATCTTTGTGATTTTTTTCTAATGAGCCAAAAATGCACAATCGTGTTTTGGCTATTGTGGGTAACTGTAGAAAATTCTTAAGATTTATATGTAAATTTTTTTAAGAAATAAACTGTAGTAGTTTAACAACAGTGATTTTTCAAAAACACGCACAGTATTGCAAATTGTGAACCCACGTCGCCTTAAAGCTCAGTTACGGCTGTAGACGTAAAAAAAGTGTCCCTCAAAGTAACAACTATTCGTATTGACCAGATAGCCATTTTTTACCATTATACTTGCAGAGGCGGAGCATGGCGTGGGCCACCGCCCACGGCCTCACGATCTACAGGACCTCGCACGTGAATCGAATAAGCTATAATAACAGAGAAAGAAAAATATAACATACAAAACTTTTGAAATATCATTGACAGAGTAGATTCGCTCAATGCTAAATCAAAACAATTTATAACCCAACAAATAAATGTTGACGTCGTACATAAAGACACAATCACAAGCAGTGATGATAAATGTAGCAATTTCAATTTATCGCTGCTAAGGCGCATTATACCGGTATACGATCGGATGGGCCGTAACTCGCGCGTTTATGTTGTATTTCACAATCTACGTGGAATGAATGACGCCACGTATGGAGTGGAGGTTTGTACGGCGTACGGTACAGACGGAGCTTCACAGGTAAAACCTACGTAGACAAAACAACTGAATTCAGTACAATTCAATTGTTACTTAAAACTTAATTACAGTAGTAAAAAATAAATAATTTTCCAGTGAAAAAAAAGGGTAGAGTCGTAGATATTATTTTGACTGACGTAAAGGTAAAGTTATTTTGGTTTGTTTAGTTTATATTTTACTTGTTGTAATAAATTAGTATTACAACTAACACGACGGCTATAAGTACATGTATTAAAAAATAAAATAACTACTTATAACAGCGACAAATTACAGAAATAATTTTTTTTTTAACAAAAATACAACATTAATTTTATTTGAGGAGTTTCTTTCATATCTCCAAAGTTCTTTGTCATGTCTTTACCAAATTAATAAGGAAACTACTTAGTGTGAGTAGTAAAGGCTTTCAAATAAAAAAGAATCATCAAAATCGGTTCACAATTGGCGAAGACATAGCGTAACCCACATACAAAAAAAGTTCATACGGGTCGAATTGATAACCCTATTTTAACCGACTTCAAAAAAGGAGGACCTTTACTGCAGGAGGATTTTTTTTTTAAATAGTGTTTAGAAAGTAAGAAAAATAACACACAGTCGATTCAGTAGATGTTAGAATATATTTTGTACATTTCCAACCATTAATTATTCACAGCCTTTTTATCTAAGTATCGAACAGCCGAAATAAGAATTGAGCGGAACAAGGTGGCTTTTGTGTCACAAAAGGACACGCCGACACTCTCTACTCTCTCTAAAAATGGTTTATTCAATTTCGATCTGATTGTCAACATTGTAAGAATAAATGTTAACAAACTAAACATCTCTAGGTATATAGAGGTATATATATATATACCTATCGCACCCGTACCTAAAGGTATACGAGGCATATTTTAATGAACATTTTAATAGCAACTTACCAACGTCGATAATCCGACCCTAAGCGAGTTTGAGTGGCATCTGCCGTGGATCCTTACATTACGTCCCCAATTGCACGACCCTTGTAATGGAGAGGCGAGAGGTCGGTCGAGCGAAATTGGCTGTACTACGCCTGCTTTGAAACATTTATAAAATTGACTTATTAATCTCCAAATTGTCAATTTTAAGTGCGACTTTAATAGGGATGAGGACTGGGTCCGAGATATTGTATTTTATTTAGTCCGTCCAAAAATAATGGACCCATATTTTTTGGTTTATCAAAGTAGTTAAAATTCACAAAGATACAGCGCGTTGAAATTTCGGAGTGGGGGTGATTGACGTCACCGTCAAGTGAAAATCGTACTTAATCGTGACGTCATGCGGAATTTAAATACGCTGTATCTATGCTAGCTTACTCGTTGATGACCTCCGTGCTGTACAATGGTCAACACGCTAGGTTGCCAATCCGGAGGTTCTGGGTTCGATCCCCAGCCAGGGCAAGTTGGAAAATGGTCTTTTTCAAATTGTCCTGGGTCTCGGGTGTTTATCTATATATGTATTAATTATAAAATATAGTATCGTTGAGTTAGTATCCAATAACACAAGTTTAAAAAACTTACTTTGGGGTTAGCTCAATCAGTGTGATATGTCCTTATATATTTATTTAGCTACTTTTGGGAGATGCCATCAAAACCGAGAATAGTGGGGTTTGTCAAACAACAATCGTTGTGACTGTGGAGCTGTTCAAACTATGACCCAGCTACTGTCATGTCCCAACTGCCCAACCCCTTATACAATAGACGACCTAAACTCGGCTAATGACAGAAGAGTGTGGCTGGCCACACATTCTTTTTCTTATCTAGAAAGTCATCCTCAGCTGTGCTGCTTCGGAGCCCGGGGTGCGCTTTCCCGCTTTTTCTTCTCCAAATATAACATGCACGTCAATGGTCACCCAAGGATGCCAAAGACCTTGCGAAGTCTAGAAGAAATTGCCGGAATAGTTGTTGTTGCCGTTGTTTGTGCTTAGTCCTTTTGTCGCCTCTTACGACATCCACAGGAATAGATGGAGTGGTCCTATTCTGCCCCGGAACCACACGGGATACCAACTACAGTCAATATTACACACTAGTGAACTAGTGTGAAAGTTCCTCACGATGTTTTCCTTCACCGGAAGCTAGTGGTGGTAGTCAAAAATGACCGTACATGAGTAGAAACTTAGAGGTACAAGTCGCAGCTACTGAAGATCGAACTCATGCCTCACAGACCCAGAGCCAGTGCCTAAACAGCTAGGCCACCACCGCTTCAACCACCATACCACCATTGGTCTACGCTCATATAATAATATTAGCCATTCCGACTCGCTAAGAATAAGAAGCGAGCTACTTAGCTGTTCAAATAACTAAATCGTAAATATTTATTTTTCTTTTTAAAAGAAGACTACAGATATAAATACAAATTACATACTTACAAATAATTAGAAGTAAATTAAAAAAGAGAAGATCAAGGAAATGTAAGAAGCAAGAACACAGTAGCCAGTGACATACAAAAATAACAAGTATAAATAAATAGAAGAAAGAAAAGAAAAGGATTGTGTGGTTTTATGAAACCACGGTAAAAGTGAAACTTTTTTTCACATTACCGCGGCCGACCGTCACGCGACATGCAACACACAGACGAAAAAGTTTGAGACGATGTAATAAAAGTTTCACTTTAAAAACTAAGTACTGACATAACTAGAATATACTTATACCGCGAACATTGTTACAACTAAATACATATAGGTACCTATAGTAGAAAAGAAAGAAATAGGAAGATAAGAATAGTCTTTATACCATGTACGAGAATAGCGAAAACATAAAATACATATACAAAGGCGGCGTTATATATAGGGATCTCGATTATTACAGGTTTATAGGTTGAGGATATCGACTAAATTATAGCGTTGAATGTGTAAGATGAGCCACGACTTTACATTGAATATAATTTCGCGCCAACACCCAGTTCCTGAGTAGAATAGGATGCGGATGACCGCGTCCCTTTGTTCTTTTCCGCCTGTGTTCCGCAGCCATTATTTTCAAGGGCCATTTCGAACGCTCCCTAATAAATTTCTTATGGATAATCCTCACTGCAATATTAACTACCGGACTATCGGAACCGGATCATTAAGGTTACAGGGCAATTTACTTTGTATGGAAATTAACAACTTTTCTTTTGGAATATTAGCTAAGTAGTAGAGTACCTACTTACATACAAAAATATTCTTCTGATGGTTTTGAATTATAAAGGTAAAAAAAACAGATCTGTGGGTAAAAATTACTAACTTTTATTATAACGAAAAATGAAAATAGGTTTAAATTTCTTAAAAACTGAAATAAGGATAAGCAAAAGCTACTCACTGCACTACACTACTTAAGTAATATTTACAAATAAAAAGGCTGGGTGGTTCTTTACCCTGCGGCAACGTGCTCAGAAGGCTGGCAGCATTGCCACGTTGTATGGCAATACTAATTAAACTAATTATTCTTGCAAGTCTGTAAATACCTACCGACCAGTGAACGCTGTTATCTTTGGCTGACAAACAGCCATACGGCCCGCTTAATGGGATCTAGTTATCGTAAGTTATGGACCCTGAAGAACATGTCTCGAGATCGATCATTATACTTTAAGGCCGTACCTAAATTTTCCGGAGTCCAGTGCTGCCCCCATTTTAAATAAATCATTTCAAAGAAAACGGAGACATCATTTAAAATTTTGCTACTACCAAGTCCTAGATAACCCTTCAAAGCTTTACTACGCACATTAGCCAAAAGTGGCCGTTTTTCGCAAATGTGCGTAGTAAAGCTTAACGTTCTAACTTTAAACTGTAAACAGTAGTTCATAAAATACTTCGAAGGGTTATCTAGCAGTTTGTTATTTTTATTTTATTAATTATTATGGTGCAATAAAGATAATTTGTATTGTATTGTATTGTATACATTGTATCAGTCCAAAAGTAAAAAGCTATTTAATTATCTGAAAAGAACGACATTTTCCAGTCGCTTGCTTGTTATATTTCAGTCCCTCTTCTGGGATTAATTTGTAGTTGGTGCTTCAAAACATTTATTACGTCCATTTGAGCGCTCGCCGGCGGCTGCAGCTTGCTGCTTGCCGTCTCGCACATTCATTTTCATCTCATCTATTCTAAAAACGATGTCTATCCCTAAAAAGTATGACTAAAACTACTTGTTTATCTTATGATTTGTACGAGAATGTCGAATTTTTTTTTGATTATTTGACTGTAAGTTTAATTTCATTATACTTTAGTGATCTAGTATAGCCCGTGGTTTGATTTATTACGAGTATGACCCTTCCACGTTGTATGATTTTAATAATTCAGATAATATAAAAAATAATTATATATAAATAGTACAGTTTGATGGTAGAGCTGCTTTTATGTATAACAAAATAGACAATATTCTACATATACATATAAAACATATTTTGAGTGCAAGACTACCCTTATTAATTGGTAAAAAAGTAAAACTTATGATGAATTGGAAATATTTATCGATAACTCCCCTATATAGACACACACATAGACATCCCCTAAACACACATACCTACTTCATACGTGCATAAATACACATTTATTTATCTCTCATCTAACACACACACACACAAACACTTGGTTAACTATTGATATAAAAAGTTCTCAATTCAATAAACTGAAGAAATCTATTCTGGTTCTTTTTTCTATACTATGTATGTATTGATAAGAAGTAATTATCAAAAAATAATTTTAACAAGATTTACGTTTAAAAAACTAATACCTGACTACGGGAATTATTTGATAATGTAATTTGATGCAATATTTTTTTATATTGTATTGTATCCAATTCAGCAGCCATTTATGGCTAACAATGTACCTATATATTTTTGAAATGTGCCAATTAATACCTTTCATTTGACACCCCATTTAATACCCCAATTGATATCGAAACAAAAAAAATTGATTTTACTCGCACTTTTTTGTATGTAACATTCGTTATATGATTTTTTTAATACAAAATGTTGGCTATGTCACCTAGACGATAATGACGAATCAATTGACATCTTTTTTGTGAAAACTGTATAAGTAGTTTGCATGCAACGGTGGAACACACAAAGATATCAACATACATACATACATAGACTGCTAAAATCATTACCCTTTCGTTTGGCTTTGACGTAGTCGGGTAAAAACAAGCTTATAAATCAATGAACTAAAAAGTTTAAAGTGCTTCTCAAAACGAAACAATTGATCCCAAAATCAGTGGGGTTATGTTGTTTTATCATAAAGATGTCGTGGCCACCTTCCGGCTTCATCATGAGTACAGGTCATTGGTACCATAATATGGGTCTAATTTAGCTTACAACATTTGATTACGGACACACAGACAACGGGACAGGTAAAACTAAATAAAAGCTTGTAATGATAGCGCCACAGACCCCGGACCTGGATTTGAACTGAATAGATTCTTATCATACTATGAATAATAATTAGGTATTTATACTTTGGGGCCACTATCCATTTATAATTACTGAGCAAGTATGTACTTCACTCTATCATTACTCGGTTGGTATTGATTTTCATAAATTATGGCATTTCCTACGTTAACATCATCATATCTGCCACAGAAAGTCCACTGCTGGACGTAGGCCTCCCCCAAGGATTTCCAAAACGACCGATCAGAAGCGACCTGCATCCAGCGTTTTCCTGCAACCTTGTTTTCCAGCAGGTGGGTGTCCTACGCTGCGCATGCCGGTACGTGGCCGCCATTCGAGAACCTTTCTGCCCCTTCGGCCATCGGTTCTTCGCGCTATGTGCCCCGCCCACTGCCACTTTAATGAGCTAATCCGCTGGGCTATGTCTTTGACCTTAGTTCTTCAACGAATCTCCTCATTTCTGATTCGATCACGTAAAGAAACACCTAGCATAGCCCTCTCCAAAGCCCGTTGAGCGACCTTGAGCCTTCTTATGAAACCCGTAGTAAGGGACCACGTTTCAGAGCCATAAGTCATCACTGGTAACATCATTTCGTCTTGAGGCACTGGGGTATTTTGGACGAGAAGACACTGCATAACTTCCCGAACGCTGCCCAGCCGAGTCGGATTCGTCAAAAGACCTCTTCCTCGAAGCTGGAACTTCCTGCCTGGTTCAATTGACCCAGGTAGATATACTAGTCTACAACTTCGAGTGTGGAGCTCCCAACAGAAACAGAAACGGCTACGTTAACATGAATGTTAGTTAATTCAAATTTAAAACATGTATACATAGGTAATAATCATCTAACAATCATCAATTTCAAAAATAGAGCTGATTTGTATATTATGGTACTCTGACAACTATTTTAATACTTACCGACAATAAGCAGCCAGACCGATCGGACAAGCCAAACATCCTTTCATCAGTTCTTATAGACACTTTTGGTCCGAAAGCTGCATTTTGTGAAGGAAGCAAGGCGTTTTGCACAGTGATAGTAGGGAATAAAATAAACGATTAAACCCGAGGCTACACAGCATTCACCCCTTAGGAACAGAAATGGATCAGTCAAACCGCTTATTTTAGCCCCTACTCTCCTCTTCTTCTTCATCTGAGCGCGTTCCCGATTGCATCTTCAGTGCGCTTTCCCGCTTTTTTTCTCCAAATGTTACATGCATGTCAATGGTCACCCAAGGATGCAATGACCTTGCGAATTGGAGAAGAAATAGCCGGAAAGGTTTAAATGATTTGGCTATAGTTTAACTACCGGCCGCCTGCCTGACATCAACCCTGTTTGGGAATGTATTTGTGAAAAATGTTATTTTAGCCCCTACTATCACCATCCGAATATGCAGCTTTTTTTCATAATTACTATGACTATGAAACTCGGCCTATTAGACCGCCAATAGGCCGAGTGATCATTAAAGATCACCTGGCAGTCCAATGGGCCGAGTTTTTTAAATAATAAAATAGTATAGACATAAACAATATTTTGCCGACTTCGTTAGCATGTTGGTGTTTGCTAGAGTTGGTGTGTTCGAATGGTTTACAAACCTGAAGTGCCCATGTTTGAATTTGGATAATCCGGCTTTTGTTTCCATGTAGGTATTTTAGACGATAACTTGCCGTTGTGGACAATACTTTAAGGAGTAAGTGAAAATTTTTAAGTTTGAACATGAACCAAAAAAAAAATCGGCTAGGTTAAGGGCTATCCCTTAACCTAGCCGATTTTTTTTTTGGTTCGCAAGTTTACAGTTCGGGGAGACCAGCTGATAGTTATTGGCTTGTACTGTACACCTTTCCCAACAGAACTACCCCTACTGATAATTTATTAGTGGATGGAATTTATAAACCATGACTTTGTAACACGGATGTGACGTTAAGATGTGACGTTGGGATGACGTAGGATGGAGATAACTACGTAGAAACGAGTTTCGAGTATATGCGGTGCCAGCTGATTGAGTTAAAGGATGAACATGGAACTATATTACTAGATTAGTTTTGTTTAAGATTTCAGTGTTTCGTGGTCACAAGACTATTATTAATATAACGGGACTTTATAAGGTCGCTTAACGGGCTATGGAGAGGGTTATGCTCGGTGTTTCTCTATACTTGATCGAATTAGAAATAAGGAGTTTCGTAGAGTATTTCCTTATTTCTTATAACTCCCAGTGAATCTCCTCATAACTCACATAGTAGTAGTAGCGGGGCACATAGTGCAAAGAACCGATGGCCGATTGGGCAGAAAGGTTCTCGAATGGCGGCCACGTACCGGCTAACGCAGCGTAGGACACCCACCACCAAGGTGGTCAGACGACCTGATAATCGAATAAATCACATTGAGGGATATGTCCGCTGTTGTAAATTTTCTCACGATATTGTACAATTAAATTACGCAAAAAAAAAAACCACTACTCTCGCCCACCATCACGGTAAAAGTGGTTTTTGGCCCTGGGCTCTGTCTTAGAGCCGCAAGACCCAAAATGCTCTGTCTGCCCTATTAGGGATATAGACGTAATAGGTATGCATGTGCCTGTACAATGTACATAAGCCAAAAGTGGCCGTTTCCTGAAAAAATGCTAAGAAAAGCTTAAAGTTCTCACTATAAACTGTAAACAGTAGTTTATAAAATAGTTTGAAGAGTTATCTAAGGCTTCACAAAGACAACATTTTAAATAATATCTCTGATTCCTTTAAAAGAAATTGTTTCAAATGGGGGCCGGGGCACCCCGAAAAAATCATGTATGGTTAAAGTGTGAAGTGAAAAAGAAAACACTAGAATCATTAAAGGGAGGTTAAGAGAGAGTAATAACAGCATTCTGAAAATAGTGGCAGATGATCCGCATGCACCTTTGTTGAGGGGTCTTGAGTAATTGATGAATGCAGTCGTAAATAGAGGTCCTTCGACGGATGTCAGCTCGACTTCTCACGGAGGTTCATGCTTTATTAAATTAACTTTTTTCTTTTGATAAATTAGGTTAAGATACTACTATTAGTTATTTAAGTCTGTTATTGTAATACTAACATAAAATGGATCTAAGTTATCCGGAATAAAGATTTATTATTATTATTATTAAAAGATTTAACTATGGTTTTAAGACCGGCCCGGCCCCACGTCAATCCTCCTTGGAAATGCCGTGCTTGTACGAAATGTTTAATTCCTCCTCAACGCCTCTTATGAATTTCACGGGGCACTTTCAGTAATGTAGACTCTTTGTGAATAGCTTAAAATATTATTTGACCCAGCGAGCGCAGCGAGTGAAGCGTCCCAGTTTTAAGATTGGGCAAAAATACTTTTGTTCGTCTGTCTGTTCTCGCCTACAGGACGCATTTTACAACGATTTTGACGGAAAGTGGTGCACAAGTTTCTTAATTTATTAAATTTTTATTTAGTCGATCGCGGGTTTTTTCTTGGTGGAGAAAAAGGTAAACTTTGCTGTGGCGTTATTTATTAACGGATTTCAATCAAATTTGAGAGGTACACTAAGGCGAAGGTCTTCTTTCTACTAAAGATGTTGCCAAAAAAAACTAAAAGGGGGAGTGGATGGGGGGATAGGGGTAAGCTTGTTGTAGCGTTGGATATGGATGGATTTCACTGAAATAGCCAAGGAACGGGGGAAAGTGTTGGTTATAAGAGTACTAGAAGTACTAGGGGAACATCTAGATTGAAATATTTAAATATGTACTATCGTAGTTAGTATTGTTAAATCATGTAGGTACTTACCTACCTAATATAAACTTATTTTCAGATACTTTGCATGCATGTAATATAAGTACTTACGAATACATATTTATCTCTTACGTAGAATCAACAACCTAATTGAATGTATTCAACTCGTTCTTTGCTGTGTCATAAAAATGCAATTCCATTAATTTCCTAGCTAAGTACTTATGATTTATGAATTTATGATATCAGTTTCTAAGACAAAATTACCCTTTAAGAAAAAAATATAAAAATAATGTTTGGTTAAAATTTTCATACTTACAAATTTTACAACTTTTTGTTACACTAGTTTCTCACTTCACTTACAATATTCACTCAATTTGCACGATAATATTTCCGCACGCGGTGAACTTGCAAGAGGGTTTTCTTCACTGAAGTTCACTTGTTGAGGGTCGGCCGTCTGAAAAATACTACCCTGGCGGGATCGCGGCGTCACAGGGGTGGTACGTTCGCGCGGCCGACCGAGAGTGGGCAACTGCGCTTGCCGCCCATTCATTGAGCTTACCCTCGGCTTCTCGATGCGATCTCACGCACGTGATTAACTCGCTGTTACTTTCATTAATGGCTGCAATTACTACTATAAAGTAAAACAAAGCCTTTTTGGCAGGTCCATTTTGCACTTGGCTAGGAGAGCTACTCGTATATTAAAATCTTGTCATTATTAATAGAACACAAAACCGTAAGAAAAAACTTTTAATAATTTCTAATATATGGCTAACCTACTGACTTTACTACGGCGACCGCCGCCCGCCCACGAGCGTAGCGGGTGGTGACATTCAAATGGGAGATTTACATTTTTCGACTGACATCTTTTGTTTTTATTATAAAACATATGACAGAATATGTATTTTTTGTTTCGCCTTAATAGTATTTTCCTTGAATATAGATACAAGGCTTAAAATCAACCTGTATAGATGCCAATTTGAAATTACTTTTACTATTACTTGCTAATTTTATGTAGGTAACTTAAATACAAAAAATAAATTAATAAATTACTATCTTGTAATTATGTTTTGTGTAAAAAACAGCTGGTCATCCTGGTTATAGAGGTACTTACAGCATTAATCGTCATCAAGCCAAAAAAAACCTGCCAAGTGCGAACTCGCGCATTGAAGGTTCCTTTACAAAAACAATTTACAAACTTTTTTGCGTTAGTTTATATACCACACCATGTCGAAGGCTGCCACCCTGAAGAGACATTTTTTTTTACAGTCGAGGAGGCAGGCAGTTATGTAAACTTTTTTTAGGTGCTCTTCGACATCCGATGCCTTGACCCTTGCCACTTGGAGCGTTGTTAAATGTCCCGGTCTAAACCTGACCTGTTCAACGCTTGAGTAGTGTGACGCGTAATGCGTAACGTGAACCAGTGGTTATGGAAAGTCAGCGTAGGTGGTACCTATCACAGGTACCTTGCTGGAAGACAGTATATTAATTGTCGTGACTTCGTGATGTTTAATTCCAAGGAGAGAAGATTGAACAGAATAAATTAGATGTACATCCGTTATATATAACGCCAAGTCATTACGTTCCGCACCCATTTTTTTAATGAACCCTAATGACTTGCCTCCTCACAAAATAAGCTTGTTTTGTTCATATTTTAAAAAATATGATGATCGACCAAAACTAGTCGGCGTTTCCAACTAAACTACGTTAGTAAACCATATATATTTTTTTGTTAACCTTTTTTATTTATTGTATAAATTATTCATAATAAATAAAATATATCTTGAAATATTTATATTAGCTACCAAAAAGGAGGCATTATAGCGGAAACTAAATTTAAAAATGTGTACCTATGTACTATTAGCAAATAAAGGTTTTAAATTTCACTTAGTATAATTTATTTAACCCTATTATGATTTTGTAATGTTTTTTTTGTTTCTCAGAGAAAAGAAAAAATACGTGTACAATATTTTTTAATAATCTAACCGACGGGCCAAAAATATTTTTCCAGTCGTCATGCTTATTCGCGCGAACGAAGCGAACGGGTAAAAAGCTAGTTTGCAATAAATTTACTGATTGTATGTACCGTGGTTGCTCGAAACACCTACATAGTAGTGAAAGGATTTGGTTCGAATATTGTATTTTACAATGAGTAAGTAAATATTATACCTAGAGAGCTGAAACTCACAAAAGCAAGATAATTTTGTTAAATTGCAAATGCGGAGCTACCTGCGTTCGAGTAGGGCTTGTTTTACACCGGCATACACCGGTAAAGTTATAATTTCCCCATTCCATCGTCTGGGGTTAGAGGTGTTCGAAAGATTACCGCCTATCGTCATTCTGCCGGTTGGTTTTGATTTCCGTCACGATCATTAAATTCCGCTTAATCTTTTAATTTTGAGTCTAAAATCGCAGCACATACGTTTGCTATTTGTATAACAGTAACGTCGCGGTTCAGCAACTGTTACTGACACGCATAAACGAAATCCGATTTGGCAAACGAACTTTGAATAAATTAAATTATACTTTGGGACTTTGCTTTTCGACGTACCAATGAAAAAGTGTTTCTGTTTTATCTTTATAGTACTAATTATCATTATAATATTGTCTATAGGATATCTAATGGGAATTTATATTTGTTTATTTAAACTTCATCATTCCACAATACAAATTGTCTTACAATAGGACTTAACGCTAATAGCGTTCACTCCCAGTTAACCATAGGGATAAACCATGGATAAACAGATAATTCGTTGGGGCGCAAAATAATTAAATAAGTACATACAACATACCAAATAATACATACACATGCATTTTATATACTTATAATAAAGACGTACTCATACACATACATATTATACAATGAATGATGATGTTGATAAGAAAAAGAGACACAGTGTACCCACTCTTGAAGGAATTTTTTTAGAAATTTCTTATGTTCTGTGTATAAAATTATTAAAATGTATATATTACAGGGTCACAGTCACAGGGCATCTAAATTCCGGTGTGTGAGTGTGAGCTTTAACTCAAAACAAAAGAAAATACGTACAGGTACAATGTATTTGTTTGATCAGTGGAAAAAGAAAGGGGAGGCCTTTGCCCAGCAGTGGGACACAAACACAGGTAAAAATACAGGTAAAATACTTTATAACAATGTTGGTTGACTGGTAGAAAAGGCCCCTAGCCTTAAATCCGCCATTTACATTTATTGTATTAAAGTAAAATAAATAAATAAAAATTGATAAGGTTTGGGACACATCTGTCAGCACAGAACAGCACTTTCCTATGCTGCTATCCTTTTCTGTCGCTCAGAAGCGTCATTTGCTAGAGCGACAGAAAAGGATAGCAGCATAGGGAAGTGCTGTTTCGTGCTGACAGATGTGTCCCAACCCTAATTGATCGAACGAACGCGAGCGAAGTCTCCGTTTCAGCTTGGACAAATTCGTTCATATTTTCAGTTGTCCCGCTGTCACGCCGTCCAGTTGTTTTTTTCCTCTACAGGTCGCATCTCTCAACTGATTCTCGTGAAATTTAATGAGCAGGTTCGATTATAACAAGGAAGTGTGTCGATTTAAAAAAAAACTTTGAGGCTGCTAACGAGTCCAGAGAAAATAATAAGCAAAGCCTACGCAAAAACGAGAAAATCGTTCCGATTAAAAAGCTTTTTGCTTTGTTTGCTAAAGCGAGACGTTTTTTCGTCCATTCAGTGGAAAAAATTGATCATTCACTTGAACGTTGCGTCATTTTCGACAATTTAAATTAAGGCCGTACCTGAATTTTCCGGGGTCCAGTGCTGCCCCCATTTAAAATAAATCATTTTAAAGAAAACGGAGACATAATTTAAAATTTTGCTACTACCAATTCCTAGATAACCCTTCAAAGTATTTTATGAACTACTGTTTACAGTTTATAATGAGAACGTTAAGCTTTACTACGCACATTTGCCAAAAGAGGCCGTTTTTCGCAAATGTGCGTAGTAAAGCATAACGCTCTTATTATAAACTGTAAACAGTAGTTCATAAAATACTTTGAAGGGTTATCTAGGAATTGGTAGTAGCAAAATTTTAAATGATGTCTCCGTTTTCTTTAAAATGATTTATTTTAAATGGGTGCAGCACTGGACCCCGGAAAATTCAGGTACGGCCTTAATCAAAATCTGTGATCTGTTTCAAAATACGGAAAACATTTTTCTTTATAAACTGAGAAAAAAAAACATAACTTTCTATAAGATAGAGTTAGTTTATCAAGAGTAGAGAATATACAGCCTGCAAGGTTGCAAGTATCGGAAATTGTATAAGTACTTAAGGCGACGTGGGTTCACAATTTGCAAAACTGTGCGTGTTTTTGAAAAATCACTGTTATTAAACTACTACATGCAGTTTATTCCTCAAAAAATTTAAATAAAAATTTTAAGGATTTTCTACAGACACCCACAATAGCCAAAACACGATTGAGCATTTTTGGCTCGATAGAAAAATATCACAAACATACCTCTAAATTTGGCTAAATTTCCCTTTACGAGTATAATACGTATTACAATTTTATACAATCACCTTTTTATACGAAAATTATACCAAAAAATGTATTATCTAAATACCTATCCGTTTTGGCTACATCAAAAATTAAAAATATAATACAAAAAAATAATAAATAAAACACTGCGAAATATCGTCGAGCACGGCTCCGACCCTTCCTTCGCTCTCAACGAATATTTCACTGTGTTTTATTTTTATTTTTTTGTATTATATTTATAATTTTTTCTGTAGCCAAAACGGATGGATATTTAGATAATACATTTTTGGTTTAATTTTCATATAAAAAGGTGATTGTATAAAATAGTAATACGTATTTTAAAGGCAAATTTAGGCAAAATTAGAGGTATGTTTGTGATTTTTTTCTATCAAGCCAAAAATGCTCAATCGTGTTTTGGCTATTGTCTGTAGAAAATTCTTAAGATTTTATGTAAATTTTTTGAGGAATAAACTGTAGTAGTTTAATAACAGTGATTTTTGAAAAACACGCACAGTATTGCAAATTGTGAACCCACGTCGCCTTAAGTACCTATGACAAATTTCATTGGCTAATCTAAATCTGCTTTGGCAGATATGTACAGAAATCGATTCATTTTCATCAGAAATTAATATTTATCATAATAACGTTAAGTACAGTAAAAATTCACATAATTTTTTGGTTTAAACACAAAAATTAATTGTATTCCCTTACTCCCAGTTTGTACCACGTACCTACGTGTAATATTACTAAGTACTCAGCATATGGCCGCTGTCAGATGATTTACATATGAAGAAGCAAAAGCAAAATCGTCGCAAATGCCGCAATACACTAAAAGTTTATACAATACAATAAACTGAGACAATAAAGAATTTATGTATATTGAGAAAAATAAATATTTTTTTCATTTGTTTTTTCAACTTTGAATTCAGAAGGATTGCAGATGGCGATACGAATGCTAAACATCACTTTGACTGACAGTGACGTAGAGCGAACGTAACAGAGTGATTACCTAATAAATAACACTTGGTTGAGGACTTAAAGACTTCGCATGGAAAATAAACTAAGACCCTATGGATTTAAAAAGGATTCCTTTTATTTGTTTTTTTAATTGACTTGCGAACAATGAAGTAGTCACCATTAACTAATAGGCTGACGACTGGAAGAACATTTTTAGCCCATCGGCACAGGATACATAAGAGCCATCGGTTAGATTATTAAAAAATATTTTACACGTATTTTTTATTTTTTCTGACAACCAAAAAAATTCTAAGATATAGCGCATTTAAATTTCACATGACGTCACCGCTAAGTACGATTTTTACATAGCGGTGCGGTCCATTATTTTTGGATAATCTACAAGACGGAATAATTAGAATAATACTTTTCTGACTGACACTGTCCTCACCCCTAATTGATTTAGAAATAAATTATTTAAAATTAATTATTTAAAAAATATGTCAGATGGAATATGCATAATATATATACATATATGTAGTATATGTACTTTCAGTATAAAATATTTTATGGTTATCTGTGTATATATTGAATGTATGTTTATTGATATATTTATACTTATACTTAAGTGAATATTTTTTGTTTTTTTCCTTCTAATAAAGTCTTTTTTCTCGGCATCACTAGAGGGTTGACTGGTAGAAAAAGTCTATGGCTTTAAGTCCGCCTGTTACATTTGTAATAAAGTTAAATCAATGAATAATATTAATTAACTGATACGTACCAACCAAGTAACTAATGTGCCTACCTAAGAACATGACCCTGCCTATTTAATTCCCACCACAAGCTTTGATTCAGAAAATTTCTTTCGACCTAATGGATCATTGTGCGCGTAGAACGATTAATTTCATTATCTCAGAAACGTGACGCGGCACAAACCCTTTTCTCACGCCCACGCCCTTTGATTTTAAGATCTATCGATATAACTAGGTACTTGTTTCACTGCAAACGAGTCTTTTGACCTAGTGTATTTAAAGAATAAAAAATCGCCTTAAAAAAAATTACATTCCTACTTATTTTCTTCTTAATTTTCTATTTTACTCTCAAAAAGTGCCCCATGTTTAAAATTCATTTATTTATAATAAACGTCCGTCTTCAGGTCACCGACTATATATTGGGTGACTTTTTTAACACCAGCCAAATTTTTGGAGCAAGTTCAGTCCACAATATTGAACTACTTTCTATAAAAAAAGTTAGTAAAAATCGATAAAATTTTTTCGTCCTCCCATACAAAATCCGTTTGACTGAGCGCTGATTTGTATGGGAAGATGAATTTTTATTTTAGTTTTTCGTTAATTGTTTTTATGGAAAGTAGTTCTGTATCATGGACTGAACTTGCTCCATAAATTTGGCTGGTGGATAAAAAGTCAGCCTGTATACAGGCTGACTTTTTAGCGAAGTGATGAACATACATAGCGGCGAAAATCAATACCCTCCTTTTTGTTTCGTCGTAGTAGGTTAGGTTAAAAACGTGAAAAGGTACCTAGGAATTAAGGTAATAAATAAAAAATAAAATCTATCATAGACTTTTTACTTACTCTAGAGAAATTCGAGTATTTTCAAGTTGAGCAATAGTTATGTCACAGTTTAAAATAACTTCTTACACACATCAGAAGCATAAATTAATATTACTAGTGTAAATTATACAAAGGGCTCGCATGAGCACCTAATAATTCTATGTGTAAACATTCCCGGGAAGGTTACATCATTATCATACATCTCTACATCGTCTTTACTCTACCACTGCATTAAAATCGGCCCAGTAGTTTCGGAGTTTATCGAGTACAGACAGACAGACAGACAGACAGATATGCGTATATCTGCGGGACTTAAATTTACAGGTGTGGATTGTAGTCCCTTGGTGGTATGTCCGTAGGTACTCGATAAACTCAGAAAGTACCTACCGATTTCCATGACCGTTTTCGATGGGGTTTTCACAGATAAGGCCTTACACGTTTAATACGTACTCGTGCGAAGTCGAAGTGGGCCGCTAGTTAATAACAACTATGGATTATATACATACATACTAAATTATGTATAATATAATAGGTAAGTACCTATAAGGACGTAAAGTCCCCGCTGTTTCCCTGCGTAAGCGAGGTACGGTAGCTTCCAAACTTTATAAAGTAACAAAAATTTTACTGGTTTACTTTAAAACTAAACAACGACATTTGACCATGTCTTTTTTATCAAATCGGCCGCCTTTTCACCGATCATTATCGCTGGAGCATTCGTGTGAGCACTAGTGGGTCTGGGAATGATGCTAGAGTCCACCACTCTAAGGCCGGTAACTCCATACACCCTCAGTTCTGGATCCACGACTGCGTCGGGGTCTGTCTGAGGCCCCATTTTACAGGTCGCTATTTGATGATGTAAAGATATGACCATGGTTCTTATTGCACAATCCCAGTATGAATCCGATCCAGGAGTTTGACCCTTACACGTAGGATACTCAGCCAAATGCAATTTCGGAGAATATTTACTAAAAGCCTCCGACTGCCCAAGTTTAATAACGTATTGAACTGCCTCTTTTAACGTAGCCATGTCTTTAGGATCAGTCAAGTAATTTCCGTACAATTTTGGTAATGAAAATGGATTAGTATCACGTAGTTCCATGTACCCTTTAGATCTTGGTTGTAAAAGCATTGGGACTGCTGACCAGGTGTCAAGCCCGGTTAGAGATCCCAACGCTGGGTAGTACGTGCCGTCTGCTATCTTCCAACTTTGTCTGAAAGCGCCGCCACCATCGAGGGTCATCGAACCTCCCAAGCTTATTAGTTCAATATCAGGAACAAGTTCAGGATCGTTTGATTGCGAGGTTTTTATGTAGCCTAACGCTTCTACAGAACCAGGAGTAGTAAGAAGTCCATCCCCGAACTGCATCCACTGCATCAGATTAGGTAGTGTGGCGACTTTCGGCTCAAGTAGACTGGCATTCGTAGTGTTTAGTTTAAAAATGACGCCAGGGAAGGCGATGTGATCATATAAAGTTTTGCCTACTCGTAAATCAGTAATCACTGGTATTCCTAAGGTTTCCAGATGCTGTTTTGGTCCTACTCCAGACAACATGAGTAGTTGAGGTGAAGCTATTGGACCAGCCGATAGAATAACTTCTCTACGACAGCGCGCCGTGTATTTAACGCCGTTCCTTGTGTACTCTACACCATATGCTCTCTTTGTCTGAGGTTCTATTAAAACTTTTGTAGCTCTGGTTTCAGGAAGTATGTGAAGATTTCTGCGTCGTTTGTGTGGGTGGAGGAAAGCTTTCGCGGCACTCATCCTGTGACCTTTGTTGGTGGTGGTCTGAATATAGCCGAATCCGAATTGATTGGGGTCATTATAGTCGACGGTTGGGTGACCGAACGTCCTGCCCGCTTCCAGAAAAGCCTCAACTAGTCCAGTTCTGAAAATAACAAAACAAAAACAATGTTAATGTTGTATTATTAAAAATTACTCTTTACGTACGTTTTCCTAAAAGTAAAAGTTTAGATGAATGTTACATTAGGCGTCAAATAGAACAATATATGAGAACATTGTGAGAACGTTGAATAATTGAAGATGATAATGCAAATTTTATAATATTTGCGATAAATTTATCAAAATAAAGGTTATCTACACTATATTAACTAAACCTGTTCCAACTATTGAGATAACTACAGTCGATTCACACATGTTCATAACGCATATTGATCGCTTTCATCACTTGGTTGAAGCTCGCTCGCTTGCTCTTGTGATGGTCACTGTACAACCATAATATGTGACGTTCCACGGGTAAAGGTACCTTATGGACGGTGGTGCTTAGGACATTTAGAAAAACAATTCGTACATTTAACTTAGCTTGAATAAACACAATGTCGTAAGTGCCACCGTCCATAAGGTACCTTTACCTGTGGAACGTCACATATAACCTACCTTCTGTCACTAATTCGAAGTAGTTAAATTGGTCGCTATCGTCACTTAGTTGACGGTCGCCCGCTTCGCTCGATCTTTTGTGATGGACACTATACAACCATAACCTAACCGTATTTTTTTTCTGTATGTGTGTGACTTTGGCTAAAAGATAAACGTCTTATCTATCTATCTAATCTAACCTATCTTCTGTGTCTAATTCGGGGTAGTCAAATTGGTTGTTTCATCACTTGGTCGATAAACCTCAGATAAATCAACTGTAGGTGAATCGTCCATTACTTTACCTAAAGTTAATTAATTGTAGTTGAATAACCCATAGGTTAATTATCCTCTAGGATTTCGTTTATTACTAAGTAAAACGTAGTTGAGTCAACCAATATGAGTTATATAACGTCTAACAAAATATACTGAAACTATTTTAAGGGTGAATTCAGTCTGTGATATTGAACAACTTTCCCTAAGGAACATATGTCGAAATATGAAAAATAATTTTTGGCTTTTCATACAGACTGAGCAGCTGATCAGTCAACTTGTATGGGAGGCCAAAAATTATTTTTCATATTTCGATATATGTTCCTTGGGGAAAGTTGTTCAGTATCATGGACTGAATCCACCCTTAAAATAGTTTCAGTATATTTTGTTAGGCCCTGTATAATATTATATGAACAGAACATATGTTAATCGACCGTAATTATCTCGAACTAGTTTGAATAGGTTTTGTTCACAGATCTGTATATCTCTACCCTTGTTCTGAGGTTTCCTTATTATAATATGTAACCGAAATAAAATGAGAGCCACTTTGTCATTGCCAACCCCTTAAGCACGCTCTCTATAAAACAAAACTCGTGACTGAGTCCTCGAGGGATGAACGTAGACGGAATTACGTATTAAAGCTATTTAATAATTTTTTTTGGTAACGTCAATACGCGTTACATTAGCCATTGCGAGCTAAAACTGTTTGTATTTTTCAGATATAAATTTCTAAACGACTGTGCAATCTAATAGACAAATATAGAAAAAGAATGCTTATAAACTTTCAATGCTATGATTGGTATTTATGACTAACTTTTGCATTAAGTAGGTACTTGAGTATCCTCTTGCTAGACGCTTTATGTCTTTGGTTACCTAAGGATGTCAAACACCATGCTCAGTGAATAGCGCAGGATGGGAGGAAACAAAGGCTGATTCTCTACTAAAGATAAGCGAAGATGCCCTACTTCGTTTTGACAACCAATAGGATTCTGATGTCTAATTTAAAACTGCATCGGCCTTTCTTTCTGGAAACGTCAGGAATGAAGCGGCTTCTAAAGAAGAAGATAGGTACCTAGTACATACATAGATACGCGCGAAAAACATAACCTCCTTTAGCAGTTGGCAATATACATTGAACTTAGGTATTTTAATAACTTCATATTTAAGTAAATATTTTTAGGAGCTGTAAGTATTTTATAAACTATTTGCTCAACTTTTTCAACAGGCGCATTTCCGTCAAAAGCTATTAAATTATAAACTTACTTAAATGGAACATTTTCCACAGTAAGCTCTCCGTCGCGGCCGCGGTAAGGGGCGCTTTTGTACTTTTTCAGCTCGGCTCTCTCGGATTTCTTGTAATAATTCAAAACTTCCTCATAAGACCTGTAACAAACAAGCTTCAACTTTATTTTTTTCATATCTTAAAATCTTTGATGACGGCGCCTTGGGCCGGATCACTGAATCCCTTTAATTGGACGAAAGAGCGAATCGATCAAAGTTCTCCAAGTGTACTTAAAGGCACAGTCCAGTGGCGCTCTAATTTGGAATAAATTGTATAGGTGTGTACCTAATCGCAAATAACGTGGTGTACATCGACATATATTACATAGTATCTCGCTGGAGGTGTATAATATTACCAGCATTTTTTTTAATGTGATAATTAATCCCATACATGAGATACCAAACACGGTATGATTTGATTTATTGAATTTTTTATGATGGCGACATATTGAATTTAGTGTGACGTCACACACATAGCTTTTAACCAGCCTATAGTCAAGACGCTTCCAAAGATACTTCATATATCAAGTCACCGGGAATATGAGGGAACAGATGAACATTCATACACATATATATATATATATTACAATCCGTTCAACCGTTTTCTGTATTTTTGTTGTAAAAATCATATTTCTGAAATAGGTAATTTTCTACAGGTTTTCTGATTTTCAATTTTCTAATCTACTCCTGAATTATCTACCTTCATATTAAATTAATAAAAAAAATATTTCCTTTTTTATTAGATTCTCATAAATTTAGTAACAATATCGTCAGGTGCATATATTACACATTAGTCATTGTTCATATGATTACTCAGTATGGTTACCTATTTAATTTACAATTAACATGATTGGCGTGGAAGAATGTAAAGCATTGATAGCATTTATCGAATATTGCAGATGTTTTACTCCACATGTCTGAATACTTTATGAATCACAGGAAATGATTCATAAATAATAATGTATTTATTGTTTTTACCCGAATGCGGCAAAGTCGAAAAGGAGGGTATATGTGTTTGACCTGTATGTTTGTCCCTATAATTCTATGTTCCCTAGTAACTACTAAACAGCTTAACCAATTTTAATAAAATATACATGGTTAGATTCGTCTTAACCACTAAAGTAACACAGGATATATTAAAATTATTGGAAATCAAAATGGCGGATTTTAGGCGCCATATCGCGCGATACCAAAATGACCGATCTAGAGCAGCCTGCATCCAGCGCTTTCCAGAGACCTTGGTCGGGTCGTCTGACCACCTTGTGGGTGGGTGTCCTACGTGGTCGTATATAGCTAACAGTCTCCTTGAAAACAATAATAAATAAAATCTTGAGACTCTCTCGGTAGATGGCTGGGTCAAGCCGGTCAAGGGCCCGATTCAGAAAGCAGTCATTCTGGACACGGTGCGTATTGTCAGTAGGTTTCTCTCTCTATGCGGCCCCAACCGCCGCGCCGGTAGCAAGGCTTTGCCTCCTTGCTATCTAGACTCGTAATTATAATATGTTTATATTTGCTACTATTTTTTATATTTTACTATTGTAGATATTTATAAATCCTAGATTAAGAATATAAGCAAATAAAGAGAATAATAAAAATAAACAAATTTCGTTGCCACAGATGGATAGACAGACAGACACGCTCATAACCCCTCTTTTTGCCTGGAGGGTAAAAATAGGACTCACCACCCGTAATTTCCATCAGCAGCTATCCTGTCCCAGTCTTGGGGCCGGCCTCTGGTGTACAGCATAAAGTTGGTGACGCTGGTGCCTCCCACTGCCTTACCGCGAGGCCAGTAACAGCGCTGACCTTCACTACCTGTAAAAATAATGCCTTAAATATTCTCTTCTTCTAATTTAAGTTCTTTTCCTATCAAAGGTTGAACAACTCCACGGTAATTTTGACTTTCCAAGCCGTTTCTTGGAACATCGAGGTGGTTCTGCGGCCGAAAAGTCACGCAGGTTTCTCAGTCATAAGAAGCTTCTATTCCCTACAACAAATGACAACTTTAATGATATTTTGTTATTGACATATCAAAAAAGATAGTATATCTATCTAGTGACACTAGAATCCTCTTGGTTGTCAAAACAATGCACATCCTTGCACAGCTTCAATGGAGTTTCGGCCTTATACATATACTCGTCTTCCGCAAAGAGCTAGATTAGACCAAGCCACTTACCCATACAAACTCCAGATTGGTGCTCCATGCTGTAAGGCCAAGCATAGTCAGTCAGTTGAAGATACTGTGCCAGGGCTGGTATGTCCGAAAGCAGCATCTCAGGTTTCCCAGCTTCGATAAGAAGAACCATGGCTCTTGGTTTATCTTCCGTGAGCCTGGCGGCTAGGACGGACCCAGCTGATCCAGCACCGATGATAATGTAATCATATTCTTCTAATGGACTTGAATATCCTGAAAAAAGACCAGATGAAATGCGTAATCAAATAATCATAATAGTAAGTATCACTGGCACCATGATAGGCGTTGTCCTAATGGAACGCGATCATGTCGCGGGCATACCATTCTATTGGCACCATTGAGGTTTAGGCGTCGTCGACCTATTACGACTATGCTAACGAAGGAGCCAGCGAAACACAAAACGTGTAGTTTTAAAGTCACCGCTCGCGTTCCGAGACACGAAATATTGCATCGTATTTTTGAAACCGTCTCTTCAGCGATAAGTAATATTCTTTTACAAAACTAAGGAAATTTGTCAAGGTTTTCTAAAAATTCAACGAAAATAAAAATAAGAAATGTGAAACGGGACTGATTCTCCATGACAAACAACAGAGGTCATTGACCAGTCGATTGTGAGACCACTGGTTTTACTTGAACCTGGTCAAGACCACGTTGCAAATTCATCGCGTACAACCGATTAAAAAATGCGTCTTTGTGGAAACGCTCGCCCAATTCAATATATGACACCGGCCTTTGAGACCCAAACCTCAGTCAAATTCAACTGGGAACACACTTACTCGTAAATGAGAAAGACAATTTGAGTAATTGCTGATCGAGTTTCTTAAAAGATTTTTTAAATTTTGATATTCGTTAATTGGGGAAAGTTTTTCTTTTATGCTCGTCTGGGAGAAAAGAAAAAACTTAGAATATACAAGCTGCTTTTCTCCCTGACCAACTCGACCTGACCGAAACCGATCGAGGATTAAGTGGATAAAAATACGAGTCATGTTAATAGACGAATCGGCTTATCATTATTTGATTCCATTTTTCCAATTTCATGCCCAGCATTACGTTAAAAGTGGCCTTTGGGGTCTTACAGCCCTAGCCTCTATCTATTCCTTTAGGGATAAAGGCGTGACGGTGTATTGATAGAGGGAAAGTTATTCAACATGAAGCTGGGCAATGCTTTTCCGGTGAATGCTTTTGATTACGCCTTACTGTAACATTGATATTTCTTACATGCTAGCGACCATACGACTATGTAGAGGTATATTAATTAACCTGATGGATGTACTTGTTTATCCATTGAAATCACGTATTTACAAAACATCAAAAGGGTCTTATAACAAATGTAGGCTTACCTTTAGGCAGCGGATAAGAATCTCGCAAAAAGTCGAAAGGGTCCCTCGCATTAGTGGGCGAATAATTGATAGATACAGTTTGCATCATCATGTCAACAATTGGACTCTTCAAGTACGAAACAGGCAAGAAGCGACCTTTTCTATCTCCTTTACTTAAGTAATTATTTCCATCATATTTATTCTTTTCTTGGTTGAAATTCAGTGGATATGGTCGATATTCTTTTGCGTTTCTGTAGGTAGGTTCAAATTTTGTATCAAAATCGGATACATCATTCGCCTCGATAGTTATGAACTCATCTTCGGAGTCAATATCTGTAGCTTTGATTGGTAATGTCGCATATATTGTCAGTAATACAATAATCTTTAGCCTTTTCATTTTCTGGAAAGCAATTATAATATACAATTATAAAAATAAAATTAAATAAAAAAATTTATAACTTGATAGATAAATAAAAGATTTAGATAAGTAGGTACTTTTAGTTGAATTTTGTTACTAGGGGTAAAAGAGTAGATCTGGATTTTCCGAAATGGCAATATATTAATATATAATTCTTAATAATTCTGCTCCAGGTATCAGGTGACCAGGGAGCTGGTAATTAAATTACTCCGCACAGAGAATAACCATTGCCATCCAACGTAGCAATGCTGCCAGCCTTCTGGGCGCTCTTCCACAGGGAAGGATATTTTTTATTTACAATAGTTTGTTTATTAAGTTATTTATTTTTTGTCTAAGTTTTATTGAGGTTTATTTTAGTTAGGTACTTAGTTTTGTTATTATTTATTATTGGATAAATTGTAAATATTTATATTTAGTGTTATAAACTTATAGTTTGACAAAAGAAATAGAATATAGAATGTATAATGATGTAAATAATTATTTTATTAGTTAATAATTAATAATCATTGCAGAACATCCACAATCTAAGGTATTAAAGAGATTATTGATTTAAATAGCATTATACTTAAATCAGCTTTTTAAGTTTTTTTTTTGTAAAGATGCCTAAAAAATGCCGGAACGAAACTAGTCTAATGAAGCTCAATTTTTTGTAAAAAAAAACTTTTTCTCACTTGGTCTAAGAAATAAATATGTAGGTACCGTTTGTCCGCTTTATACAATTGAATGTTAAAATTTTTCTTTATACAAACATAGTTTTTATATAAATACTCAAAACTTATTATTTTATAAATGTATGTATGACTTTTTAATAATAATTTACTTTTTTCTTGATAAAATGAAATAGTAAAGTTATCTCTATATATTATCTCTATTTCTCTCTCATCTAAATATGCTCCCGCTTTCATCCTTAGACATTCTTATTAGCCTGGGGATATTATAAGTATAATGTAGATTCTTAAATTCATGATTTTAAAAGCATTAAGGGAACAATAGCACACACATCGCAAATTATAAAAAATATACATAAAAACTTACCAATAGAAAATAACGCGTTTAAAAAAATATATGAAGACTATATTCACAACTTTTTTCGGGTTCGACGGACACGTTTGGCGACTACCAAGGGGTCTCGCTTAGTGACGAATCCAGGCCGTGTATACACATGCCTTGACCATACACTTGAAGATACCGCTACTTTGACATAATGACCAATATCAACCAAAGGTTTCCACGGATCAAATACCGTTCACCGGCCAAACGCGGCCATCTCGCAAATTATTTTCGGCATTCTCGACTTTTTTGTCTTGTTTACATTTGTTTGGTACTTTTTATTCTTCTGTAGAGAATATCGAGAGAATCGATGGTGAGGTAGTCGCTTGACTGGCAAAATTTGCAAAGAAATTTTTATTATTAAAATAAATATTTTTATATTTTTAAAGAATATTTTAATATTACTCAAAGCCCATCATCATCATTATCATCCGAGCGCATTCCCGGTTGCATCCTCAGCGAAAAGCCCATCCCTATAGCAATATTATCCCCACATTATATATAGAATACTGAATGTTTTTTATCAACCATTTATTTAAAATTTCAGCTTTCTAGTACTAACAATCTCTGAGCTAAGCCGGGCGAAATTTTTTTATTTTTTTATAGGGACAAATCACACTGATTAAGCTAGCCCCAAAGTAAGTTTAAAACTTGTGTTATGGGATACTAACTTAACGATACTATATTTTATGATAAATACATATATAGATAAACACCCAAGACCCAGGACAATTTGAAAAAGGCCGTTTTTCCAACTTGCCCTGGCTGGGGATCGAACCCAGAACCTCCGGATTAGCCGTCTAGCGTGTTAACCATTACGCCACAGAGGTCGTAAATTAAATTAAATTATAAGGGTTCCTTGTCTGAAACACATCCACAACAGAACTGAACAGAATCCAAAAAGGACATGACGACATACGAAAAAATCAACCTTAAATACTTGGATATCGTTCTGATTCTTCAATAGAATTCATCTATCACGTATCCATTCCGTTCAATGGGTGGTTTTGCCTTTCAAATGGTGGTGTAAAAGCAATTTGAGGTAATATTATGAAGGTATAGAGCTTTATAAAAGTTTTCGACTTTAGTAGATGTAACTAAGCGCTATCCACCATCTTAAATTTAATAAACCACTACAATAATATAGTATTATACAAAAAAAAGTCTGTTTCAAGGCAAATTTTCATTTTGTATGAATTTAAGCAGTTGACATTTCAAAATAGATTTTCTCGACAACTACTGAAATCCATGCAAGATTTCAATGATTCTTTGCATTGCATATTCAAGTTTGAGCTTTCATTTATTAGGCTAATGTGTTTTCCACTTTGTCTAGGTACTAAACATGGATGTAATATAATATAAATATAATTTACCCGTGTGGTGCCGGGTTAGAATAGGACCACTCCATCTCTTCCTGTGGATGTCGTAAAAGTCGACTAAAGGACTAAGCACCAACATCTCGTGCTACAATTGCATTCCCAAGGAGGGTTGACGTCGGGCGGCGGCTGGTTGTAAAACTTTTCGCACAAATACATTCCCAAAGAGGGTTAACGACAGGCAGGCGGCCGGTCGTAAAACTATAGCCAAATCATTTAAAATGTTCAGGCTATTTCTTCTCCATTTTGCAGGGTCGTTGACATCCTTAGATGACCATTGACATGCATGTTATATTTGGAGAAGAAAAAGCGAGAAAGCGCACCCCGGGCTCCGATGCAGCACAACTGAGGATGCAACCGGGAACGCGCTTAGACGAAGAAGAAGAACAAGATGGATGTAATATAATCTTATTTTAAATATATAAAACTCAATTGTAATACTTTTCAAGCATTGAATAATATGCGATACACGGGTAACTCACGTGAACATTCACCTACTGGCCGACATGTTTTTTTCTTTTCAAGCACTTGTTCGAAATTAGTTTATCAGAACTTATTTATTTGTCACATTTTATTGCTCCAAACTTCGATCATATATTCTATAGATGCACAGTTGCCACTTAAAAAATGGCACTGGAAAAACAAGGCATAATACAGTATTATGCCTTGTTTCGCTCTCATTCGCTCGGTAGGAGCGCGCGTGACGTTACAAAATGCCAAAGTGCGTGGTGAAAATATGGATTTAAATTAGATTAAACTGTATGACACTTCAGAACTTTTTTCGCAATACTTGAAATGGTATACATCTACCTATGTACGTATTGACAATGGGACAATATTTTGTTTGATTTTGCAAGAAACTGTGCATCTATAGAATATATGATCGAAGGCCCCAAAGAAAAAATATAACTTACTTGAGCATTTTCGGTCAGTCAACAGTCAAGTTTTGCGCCGCGAAACAAGCCTGTACCTTTCTAAGAAATATGTGCATTAGGTATAGCTTGAACAAGTACACAACTCTGGTTTTTGCAGTCATTCTAAAATAGAACTCGCAAACAGGTTTTGTCTGGAAGGGCTAGGATCTCATCCCGACGCGACTTTACGGGGATTATGACCCTAGCCAGTGAACTGGAAAATAGTAGAGTCGAAACGACATCCAAGTCGTTACCAAAATAGCAATATTTACTAGTAGAGAGTTAATACTCGTATTGAAAGACCTAAAAAAACAGTAAATTGAGCTTCGGGCCATGTATGGTTTTTTAATAAGAGACTACTACAACACGCGGTATTTACAAAGTTGTGGGCATATTTCCAATAAACAATGTTTGGTAGAGCCTCCTTTTGCACTTGTATTGTTACTAACCACTTATTGTTAGTTCAGGTACCATTTCTTTCTTTCTTTTTTTTTGACGACCTCCGTGGCGTAATGGTTAATACGCTAGACCGCTAATCCGGAGGTTCTGGGTTCGATCCCCAGCCAGGGCAAGTTGGAAAATGGCCTTTTTCAAATTGTTCTGGGTCTTGGGTGTTTATCTATATATGTATTTAATTTATCATAAAATATAGTATCGTTGAGTTAGTTCCATAACACAAGTTTATAACTTACTTTGGGGCTAGCTCAATCAGTGTGATTTGCCCCTATATATTTATTTATCCTAAGGCTGATTGAATTTCAAATGTCCGCATGTCTGTCTGTAACTCCCGAATGGATGAAGTGATTTTGTTAGAGTATTTTTTTTTATTGAAAAGTGACTATATAACGTCTAAAAATATACTGAAACTATTTGAAGTGTGAATTCAGTTCATGATACTGAACAGCTGATCGGTTAACTTGTATGGGAGGCCAAAAATTACATTTTTATTTTAAAATATGTTGAAATCGGTTCAGCCATTTACTAGATTAATCCTTATTGATAACCAGGTTAAAGTTAGGTCAAACATTGACGTTCTTATAAATAAATTTCAAGATTGTCTACAGTACATAATATTGAACTTGGCTCCCATTTTCACGTTTATGTTCACATTCGTAGGTAGATATGACGTCAAGGTATACATCACACCTTCGTATTATCTACACAAACAGAGTCTAGCAAAATATATTGGAACTATTTTAAGGGTGAATTCTGTCCATGATACTGAACAACTTTCCCCAAGGAATATACATCGAAATATAAAAATTATTTGTTAGCTCATACAAGTTGAGTGATCACCTGATCCAAGTTTGTATGGAAAGCAAAAAAAAAATTCATATTTCGATATACAACGTGTAACAATAAACAGGCAAGTATGAGTCATACTCGTAAATGAAGGGTTGCGTACCTCCGTACACGTTTCTTGTATGACGACCCCCTTTAATTTTTAACTTTATCTTATTTTTAGTATTTGTTGTAATAGTGGCCATAGAAATACATAATCGCTGAAAATTTCATGTATCTAGTTATTGCTATTATAAAGATCGAGTTAAAAACGTTGAAAAATACACGTTTCTTGTATGACGACCCCCTTTAATTTTTAACTTTTTTTGTTGTTGTTATAGCGGCTACAGTAACACAACGAATTATCTGTTTATCCTTATGGTTGACTGGGAGAGAACGCTTTTAGTCCGCCAATTGTAAGACAATTTCATTGTTAAACAATAAAGTTTAAAAATAAATAAATAATAAATAAATAAGTACTACATAATCGGTGAAAATTTCAAGTGTCTAGCTATTACGATTCAAGAGATAGAGCCCTGTGACAGACGGACAGACAGAGGGACAGACGGACAGACAGCGGAGTCTCAGTAATAGGGTCCCGTTTGCAGATCCCTTTTTAGGGTTCCGTACCCAAAGGGTTTTGGGTACGGAACCCTAAAAAGGGATCTGCAGATTTTTTTTTTGCGATATCAGGGATAGTCCTATAGTAAAAGTTGTTCACATTGGTTAGTAGGTACGTTGACTCCCTTTCGGGTTAATACCCCCTTTACGAGTAGTTACACATTGTATGTTCCTTGAGGAAAGTTGTTCAGTATCATATATTAATACTGATGATACAGCTAAAGTGTGATCATCGCAGTATTAATACTTCTGTGTCAATATTATCACCTAACTAAACCTGTGTAAATAATGAGAAATATTTTACGAGAAATTATTACGCGTGATGCGAGCCGCCTTGTTGATTCTCATACACTACTTTATTTGACATTGATTCGAAAGTCTGAATTTACTGAAACTAAAAACTAAAAACAAAATTGATTTCTGTACAACCTCATGGATTAAACAAGCTTGGCTGGATGGGGTTATGTCGTTTCGTTACTGGGTTCCTAAGGACACATTCCGATTCCATGTTCAGATCAGTTTTATAACATTGTTGAATGCAGTATTGAATCCTGTCATATACAACAAATTACCTAAACAACTACAATTGACTCAAAATACAAGACACTTTAAAAAGACCCTCCATGATCTACTAGCTCAGAAATGTTACTACAAATTGAACGACTTTTTGAATGACAAGCAATTAAGACTGCAGTCTTCGACCGTGGGAATTTTTTATTGAACACCCGAATCTATATTTTCTATCTACACATACGCATTGCGCTGTATTGTACATGTACCATGGAGACGAATTTAGACGAATTCAGAAGCGCAGCGAGCGGTCTGCCTTGTCAGCGTTTTCGTCCCCATATTTATTTGAGAATTTCGGAGAACTTAAAATTTTTCTATCTTTTTACAAAAGACAAATTATTTTTATTTATTTATCGTACGTGTTTAAGCATGAATCAGTCTTCATATATATGTATTTTTTATTTTTTAACTCAGTCGTATGCGCAAGGAATCCGACGACGTATTCGCTTATATTTTCTTCAAAGTTTTACCTTTTTAACTAAGTTTTTGAATTGAATTAAAAAATAAAATACTAAAATCTTCTCATTCACTTTTTAGGATTTTCTTTTGTCTTCATTTCTCTGTAATTTAAACACAACTTCATATTTTAAATTCCGTGTAAACAACAATAACATGAACGTCACACATCGCAAAAAATCGGAACACGTCTAAGGTTATTTGGAATTAAACAAACTATTACAATGAAAATCAATAAATTGTCTAATACTTAATTAACTTAAGTTTATTTAATACTTAAATAAATTTAATTAAATTTAATACTTAAATAAACTTCAATTTAACATATCTTTACATATTGTTACTAGGTTAGTTTGGCTCCAATCAGTTTCGAAAAAGCAGTCAAAATCATTAAAAAAAAAAAGACTGGGCCCTTAAAATAATGTTTTTATTTTATGATATTGTAGTTTGTAAGGAAACAGAGTGCTGTATCTTTATATTTAAATTGTCATCTTTTGTTACTTGTTTCCACAAATAAAGAAGTTTGAAGTTTGAAGTAAGATGTAAAATTTTAGCCCAATCGGATACCGTGTGCTTCCCGGCAGAGTAGAATAGGATCACTTCAAGTCTTCCCGTGTACTTAGATGTCGTAGAAGGTGACTTAGGAAATACAAGCTCAACAAAGCTTATAAACATCAATGAGCCTTTCCAACCCATCCGGCCAGCATGGAGAGTGCAGGCCAAATCCTCTGGCTGCTCTGGCAATATATGGCTCTGGTACTACAGAGAGGGTCGTAGCAAGTTGAAGAAGCAGCACAAGCAAACGGCGGCTACAGTGGCTGATACATGTTTAGAACAGGACGCCTAGCATATGTATCAGCATATTCTGTGATTAACACGTTGTCCGTGTGCAAAGCTCAAAATAAATGAGTCGTCTGTTTAGAGCATTTTGGGCACTGATATATTTTATTTATTTATTTAAGTTTATTGCACACAACTGACACAATTTCATACTTGATTGAATGTATTAACTTAGGAGTGGGTTGATGTTGCAGTGTGTGTTAGCCGTGTGGGTCCCGGCAGGCGATTTAGGAAATACACGCTAAAAAAAGCTTATAAACATTAGTGAGACCTCTCCAGCCAGACCCTACTCCAAACTCTCCAGATGTAGGCCAAATCCTATCTGACTGCTTTGGCTAATAATATATGGCTCTGTAGTCCACTCAAAGAATGATCTAAAAGCAGGTGTAGAGTGCGTGAGCTGGAACCTAAGCAATTTCTTCATAAATTTGTTCAGGATGCTTAGATAGTAAACATACAAAAAATCCCCGCCTCTAGGAGGGGAGCCGGAGTGGGGGGAGGGGGTTAAAATTCCCACTTTTGAGTTTTTCGCTAATATCTTTAAAACCGTGCGTCGTAGAGAAAAAGTGTCTTCCACCACATAATGAAAGCTAATAAAATTATCTACAACTTTTATCCTACTCAATTTTTTGGATTCCTAACCATTTTTGAACTACACGTACTGGAAAAGTGAAATATTCGAAAAAAAAACGACTTATCAAACACTACCTCTTGCCTTCTACTTCAATCGTGTTAATTCGGGATAAAAAATAGCCTGCATGTTAATCCAGGTCCTAATATAGACATACCAAATTTCATACAAATCTGTTCAGCCATAGAGCTATCAAAAGATTTTTCCTTTTTTAACTTTTTTATTTTATTTTATATCTTTATCCGTTTAGGCCGTGAAGGTCCTGACAAGGGTTCTTCTGCCAAAGCACCCTCCTCTTCAGTGGATGGTCCTTGCTGGAGGGGTTCTACGTCATCTTTAACATCGTCTTTGTCAAGAGACTGTACTGGTAGTACAGAGAGGGTTGTGCTCCTGCAGTAGAGGCTAAAAATTAATTGATGATAAAGACAATAAGGCTCATCAATGAGACCTCTCCAACCCGTCTGGCCAGTGTGAAGAGTTTAGACAAATCCTCTGGCTGTGCTGGCCAAGTATGGCTCTGGTAGTACAGAGAGAGTCGTGCTCTTGTAGGGGAGACTAAAAAAGACCTGATGATGATGGGCTGATGTGGACTGAGAATAATAAATTATGATAACATTAGCTGCCATTTTTCCATACAAACGTTCTCGACTGATTTCTACCTGGTTTTAGACCCTATATAAATTATTGCTTAAATTAAATCAATATCTGTATGTGTCTGTTTGTTTTGCTTTTTTTTTTTTTTAATGGTGCTAGGTTACTACAAGCAGTGCTTAAAACGGTCCAATGAATACGCCTAGTAACAAATCTCAGAAAAATATGCTTCAAAATCGAAATGGTCCGCCACAGAACCATTCAGTTTACAAAATGTCGTTATATTGGTTAAGTTTTGGAGGAGGAAACACTCGAGAACTTTAAGATTTTTTTCATCTTGGATTTTTAGTCAGAGCACTGATTTTTGGTCCCACCCTCGCCAGCGCGACAGAAATATTGACTTAAAAATTCTTAAATCTGAAAAGGGCTTGGCTAATGTTCCTATACGAATGATGATAGGAATATCATTAATGTCAGAAAATGTATAATCCGCTATGTTTCTGTTCATGAATCTTTACAACCTTATTCCACTGCCTGACTAAAAGCCTCTTCTAGTAAAGGGAGGATTTGCCAAATGAAAATCAAACAAACATACATACATAGCAAGTTAAATAAAATCATGTAAAATATATGTAATTTGTATATATATGCATAACAGGTTTCTATTTGATACTAGCTGCTAACGCCTAAACGAAGTCCATTGATCCTTATTACCCAAGTTTCTCTTGTCGGAAGCTCGAACGCGCTTGAATAAGATAAGTGGATGGCTCTATAGTACTTACCCTACTCAAGGACTCAGAAATTCAATGATAAGTCAGATGTCAAATTGCTACGAGAAATACTTATTGAACCAGTGTTGCCAACCCCACTTTAGTAAAAAACTACATACCTACATGCTAAGCAAAAACTGTAGAAGATACAGATACATTATCACGTCTTTATCCCAAACGGGGCAGACAGAGCCCAGGGCTATAAGACCCAAAGGCCACTATTAGCGTTATGGTGGGCGTTTTAAGAAGGAAAAAAGAAAAAAAAGAAAAAACTGTAGAAAACTATAAATATTAATTTTAAAAACGGCAAATCTACAGTTTTTCTTAGTTTATGACTTGAAACCGTATTTAAAGGCGGTAATAAATAAAACAAGTAATGGAAATCAAACTGTTAATAAACAGATATGATATGCCATATGTATGACACATGTAACAACACTATATGTACCTATTAAATATCATTTATGCTATTTCGCTTTCAATCTGCAAATCTTTTTGATTTTTGATCTCTTCATTGTTTTTAATGTCGTACATATATTTATACAACTTTTTGTAATGACCATTTGTGATATTTAATTCGAAACAATTTGAAATTTCAGATTTTGTATGTAGAGTGCCTTTTATTGTGCTCGTAGAGAGTTTATTTCTTAGTTTTGTTTTAATAACATTAATGCTCGAAAACAAGCGCTCTACCGTAGCAGTGCTATGCGGCAAACACAGAGGTTAGTAGAGGTACTATCAACCTATATCTGTAGCTATGCTACGTTAAAGCTATAGAGTAGAGAAAGTAAGTTTTGCTGATGAGGCTGAGTCAGTGTATGGAGGCTATGGACAGTATGGATGACGTAGATGCCGCTCGCTAGTCCTTATAAAGCAAAATAAACCGGCCAAGTGCGAATTAAACTCGCGTGGAGAGGGTTCCGTACAATTGATTGAATTCTTATAGGTTTTCCTGTAATCTACAAGCAATGAACAATATTTTGTATTTTTTTCAAAATTTTAGGCTCAGTAGTTTCGGAGATCAGGGGGGGAATGGTCAATTTTCGTCTTCTTTCATGAATAAAATCAAAACTATTCATTTTACAATAATAAAAAAAATATATTTAAGATCCTCATAACGAGCCCTTTCATTTGATATATGACATAGTAAGGTTTGCAAAACTTTTTTTTTAAATTTTCTAATTTGTCCCCCGAAAATGACCATTATTTTAAAAAAATATTTATTTACTTTGCACATATGTGTTTGGGTCACAGGATTACAACATTTTACCAAATTTCACCTGATTCGGTCTAGTAGATTCGGAGCAAATTGGCTGTGACAGACGGACGGACAGACAGACGCACGAGTGATCCTACAAGGGTTCCGTTTTTCATTTTTTGTACGGAACCCTAAAAAAACTGTAGAATTGGAGACCTAAACTGAAAACTTTAAAAATAAACTGTACATCTACCTACAGTTAAAACTGTAGAGTTAGCTACACACACTGTTGAAGCCACTAAACTAAGGTAAGGTTTTATGTGGCGTTTTGGACTTGGAGTGGAGTATAGAGTTATATTATAATATTATATGTGAGTATTTGTACTGTGAAGTACAACTCACTTCAAAAATACCTAAGTCTTTCCTCTTACGACATATAGGAAGGCCGTCAAAATATTATGATTTGGTTATGAGACGTCTCACAAACAAAACCATAGCGAGTTCTAACTTTGGACAACGCCATCTAGTTGAAAAAGCGGGAAACTTTTTACTATGGCTAAAGAAAGATTACCGAGTTATTATTAGAATATTAATATTAACTTATTTTTTTATGAGTACAGATAGACAGATATATTTCATCATTAACATATTCTATGATAGATTAGCATATTCTATGATTAACACGTCATCTGTGTGCAAAGCTTAAAATAAATGAGTCTGTTTAGAGCGTTTTGGGCACTGATATATTAAATTAGTAGTAGGTAGAGTCATGATGATAATTAAGAGGAAACATTAGCGGCCATTTTTCCATACAAACGTTCTCGACTGATTTCCTCCTGGTTTTTGAACTATTGTTTAAACAAAATCAATATCATCAGTATCTGTGTCTGTGCGTTTTGCTTTTTTATATGTGCTAGGTTACCTCAAATAATGCATAAAACGGTCCAATAAATAGGCCGGAAACAGACGGGTTTACAAATCCCAGAACAAAACGCGTCAAAATCGAAATGTTCCGACACAGAACATTTCCTTACCATTCAGTTTCCAAAATCATTTGAGGAATTAAGATTTTTATCTCGGATTTTTAGTAAGAGCCATAGAAATTAATGAGAGTATTTCATACAGAATGGGATCTACTAAGGTCCCGCGTAAAATGCGTTCCCGTTCCCCGTTTCTGCACCTCTCCCTCGGTCTCGCCTTGTCGAAGGGCGAGAGTGGGCAAACACATACGCATTGACGTGTGTAAGTATGTAGGTATAGTTTCGTGTGTAGTAGTGTATGCATAAATGATACTCCGCTTCTATGAAGTTTCTAACCTGTGTCATATCTACAGTTGTCATTATAGCACTGAATTTTGGTCCCAACCTCACCAGCAATACACAATACGAGTATAAATACCTACCTATTGACTTAAAAATTCTAAAATCTAAAAAGGGCTCAGCTATGTTTCCTCTCAACCAGATTTCCTATAAGTACTCGAATGATGACAGGAATGTCATTTATATCCCTTCGTATCATAAGTACTACCGGAGGTACAACTGGTAGTACAAATGATAGGTACAAGGTTGTATCATTTGTACTACTACAAAAAACACAAGCAAATTTTCAGAAAATTCATAATCCGCTATATGTTTCTATTTTTGGAATCTTTTTCACTGCCACTGCTACCTACACCTACTGCAAAGGGAGGATTTGCCAAATTAAAATCAAATAAACATAGTGACAATGCAATATTATGGTACCGATGACCTAATCTCATGATGAAGCTGGAAGTCTATAGGTACAGAGCAAGATAAATAAAATCTAGTAAAAAAATAGGTTCCTATTTGACTTCGTTAATTAAATGTTTAGGCGTTAGCGGCTGCTAACGCCTAAACATTTAATTGTTCTTGTCCTTTGATCCTTATTACCCAAGTTTTTCTTGTCGGAAGCTCGAACGCGCTTGAATAAGATAAGTGGTATAGTAGTTTAGTTACCCGACACAAAGGATTCGGAACTTCAAATGATACTCGTAAGTCAGTCAGATGTCAGATTGCTATGAGAACCGGCCGGAGAAATATTTGTGAAGACAAAGGTTGAGATAATAATATAACTTAAGTGACGTTAAACTTATTATGTGAGTACTTGTACTGTGAAGTACAACTCACTTCAAAAAATACCTAAGTTTTTCCTTTTACGACAAATGGAAGGATGTTCAAGAAATTATGATTTGGTATGAGAAGTCTCACAAAAAAACCATAGCGAGTTCTAACTTTGGACAACGCCATCTTGTTGAAAAAGCGGGAAACTTTTAACTGGCTAAAGATTACAGAGATTATTAGAATATTCAAAGTCAAAGTCATATACACACCGAGGGACTTCTGTTTATAATATGTAGCAATAAAGTATGTACCTATAAAGAAATAGAACGGAATCCTAGGTGTGCAATTCCGCTGAGGTGTAATTCAAATCTTAGTAATTTGAAAATCGAGATTTTTAAGGCGAGTAAGTTTTTTTTTAGTTTCAGAATGTGGCGAGATTCTATACTGATAAATTTTGAAAGATTCTGTCACTTTGATCCGTACGATATATATTTTATCACCTAACCCTAACACAAAGAATACTAGGTAACTACTTCTGAATCAAATCAAATGACTTTGTTAAGGAACACAGGATATAAAAGATTTTAATATTTATTATGTTCCGAACTTTGGACCGGACACTTAATACAAAAAGACGAACAATAATTTATTTATGCATTTTATGCAACTCCGGGATAAAGCGATTATTATAGTTACACTAAATAAAATCTATTCGATAAATAACATACCTAATACATCAAATAAAATTAAAAAATAATAATAAAACACTTTATTGCACCAAAACACTAGAAAGAGACAATAAAAAACAATACAAATAAGGCGTACAGTAAAAATACTTATGTCATAATTAATAATATTTTTCAAAATAAAAAACCGACTTCAATTCTTACCAGTGAAGTTACAGTCACAGAAAAGCTAAATACGCTACAATTGTATACTTAGAATATATATATTTTTCAGTTATTTTCGTTTAAAAACCAAACTTCTTAGGTAATCGATTTTGATAAAATTTCTATGGAACCATGCAGAACGCATACATCGAACATGCAGTCGGCATGCTCGAGCATGGATGAGCATCAATTTAGTCATAAGATTATTTTTTCAGTAGTCTCAGAAAATGCTCTGCTCTGCTCTGCTCTGCTCTGCTCTTGGTGTGCGCTGACCCTAGATCATAGAACAGTGATTAGCTGGTTTTGGCGCCAGGCTTTTATTTCGAATGTAACATCGCAATGTAAAGTCGCAAAACTCGTATTCAAAAAAGTTTTCTTTCTTTTCTTCATTCTCATAATAAATATTTGTCATAATTTTATTCTAATTTTATTTCATAGATGTTCAATTTTACTTAAATCATTATAGTTACTTACATTTTTAATCATAAATGTTTTAATATAATTTTGTTAAATATAACTATTATTAATAAACATACCACATCGTTATAACATTCTTACACAAACAATACTCTTTATTAATTTATTTTTTGAATTAACCTATTTTATCCCACAGCTGGGCAAAGGTCGCTCCCATTTATTAATAAAAAAAAACGACGGGTTGCACTCCGGGAGTGCCGGCAGAAGTAAAACTTGAATATTAACGTTGTGCATTTTTGATATTTTGGAATGGTTAGGGAATAATTTTGCACGAATTGCTTTAATAATCAGTATAAAAGTAATATCATTTATGTGGTAGAATACAATATTTATTTATTGCGCTATCGTACACAAACATGACAAAAAATGCACAACGCCGCTAATGAAGTTTTCACTTCAAGAAGGTTTGGACTTCTGGGCTTACAAATACTTCCTCTCCTACGCCGGCGCCGCGCCGGCTGTCATTCCGTCTTACGAATTTTCGATCAGGACACGTGTCCTGACGCGAGTTTAACATTTTTTACCCATTACAAAAAAAGTGCACAACGCCGCTAAATAAGTTTTCACTTCAAAAACAATGGTGTCGACAGAAGTGAAAATGTCGTTTACGGTAACAGTGTTGCGAGTTCAATGTTTTTTTCCCCATTTTAAAAATGCCTAACGCGCCTAAGAAGTTTTTACTTCAATAAATATGTTCGCGGCTAAGCATTGGCCCCAGTCCCAGTGGCCCAAAGGGCAAAAACCGCTTTTTTTAAAACTTACTTTAATCACAAAATTTCAGGATAGTAATGGTTTATTATCTAAAGAAACATTGCGTGAAACAAATACTATGACAAAATGACAAAGAAGTTATGAGAAACAACATTATGAATTGAAAAATAGGAGAACCAAAGGGATCACTTTGAAAAAGTGCCCCTCATTACGCAACAGTTCCATAAACTGTTATTACATTATAATAACAGTCGTCAATCAGAAGCAATTTTAATTTCTTTTTATTTTCTTTTTCTGAGTTTTGTACATTTATTTCAATGACAGTAAAAAATACACTTACTTCAAAAATATTTAGTTATGTTTATACACTACAATCCCTCGACCCCGAGTCCATATGGAGATGCTGCGTTAGTAATGAAAAAGTAGTTTCCAGGTAAACTGAAAAATACAAATACTTAAATATAGGTACCAACTTTATTAAAAAAACAACTAAGTTTCTTACTTAGTAGAAGTATAAAATATAAAAAGCGGCCAAGTGCGAGTCGGACTCGCCCATGAAGGGTTCCGTAGCAGCAAGTAACATTTTACGATTTATGACGTATTAAAAAAAACTACTTACTAGATCTCGTTCAAACCAACTTTCGGTGGAAGTTTGTATGGTAATGTACATCATATATTTTTTTTTGTATTATCATTCTCTTATTTTAGAAGTTACAGGGGGGGGGGGACACATTTTACCACTTTGGAAGTGTCTCTCACGCAAACTATTCAGTTTAGAAAAAAATGATATCAGAAACCTCAATATCATTTTTGAAGACCTTTTCATAGATATCCATACGTATGGGTTTGATGAAAAAGAATTTTTTGAGTTTCAGTTCTATGGGGAACCCCCAAAATTTATTGTTTTTTTTAAATATTTTTGTATAAAAATCTTAAGGTGAAGTGGTAGCATAAGTGGCGCCCTCCTTTGAAATAAATTGTTTAAAACTAAATATGGTGATATTTAAAAATTTTATTTGTATCAATGTCTAAAAAGACCTTTAAATTATTTTATTAATAACCTTTGAAAGTAATATTGGTAGTCCGTCTAGTTTAAAAACGGGTTTTCGCCACCAAAGTGGCCACTTTTGGCGAAAACCCGTTTTAAAACTAGACGGACTATTATTAATAATTTCAAAGGTTATTCATAACATAGTTTGAAGGTCTTTTTAGACATTGAAACAAATCAAATTTTAAATATCACCATATTTAGTTTTAAACAATTTATTTCAAATGAGGGCTCCACTTAAGCTACCATTTCACCTTAATGCGGTTCACAGAATACAAGTTTCAACAGTATAGTTCTTATAGTTTCGGAAAAAAGTGGCTGTGACATACGGAAGACAGACATGACGAATCTATAACTGTTCCGTTTTTTGCCATTTGGCTACGGAACCCTAAAAATGAATGACGACGCAAAGCTAATGTGGAAGATGCCAGTTCACACACATCGAACAGTAAAATAAAGTTATTCTACAAAATATTTATAAATTTAAAAAGTGGTGAGAGTTAAACTCGCGTTAATCGGGTTCCGTGCTTTTAAAACGGATCCCTAAATCGAAAAATGTTGTACACAAACTGACAATTTTTTTAAACATTTTATTTTACCACTTTGTGTGGTCTTGAATGTGCATGCCAATTTAGACTTTATAGTACTTAGCCTCTGTGTAAAACCGCGGATAGACAGACAGACATGGCAAAATTATAAGGGTTTCTTGTTTATTACGGAACCCTAAAAAGCGCGAAATTGAAGATGCATAAGAGTTTCCGTTGTCCGTCTGTCCCTCTGTCTGTCCGTCTGTCAGTCCGTCTGTCTGTCCGTCTGTCACAGGGCTCTATCTCTTGAACCGAAATAGCTAGACATTTGAAATTTTCACGGATTATGTATTACTGTAGCCGCTATAACAACAAATACTAAAAATAAGATAAAGTTAAAAATTAAAGGGGGTCGTCATACAAAAAACGTGTTTTTTCAGCGTTTTAAAACATTGTACGGAGGTACGGAACCCTTCATGTACGAGTCCGACTCCGAAATATGTAAAGAAAATACACTCACGGGTTTTCCTGATACACCCCTACTTCTAAAACATTTTTATTTCTCTCGTTTTCTGAATATTTCCGCCACCTCCGGTAATTCTGCGCATGACTACCAAGTATCGTGCCAGGGTAAGCTATGGAGTCCACTAATATCTCCCAACACCGATTGTGGTTGCATAAGTCTGGAAAAAGGTGGCTACGTGTTCATATAAGTATATATAAATAAATATATATAGGGGCGAATTACACTAATTGAGCCAGCCCCAAAGTAAGTTTTTAAACTTGTGTTATGGGATATTAACTCAACGATACTATCTTTTATAATAAAAACATAGGTATATAAATAAACACATAAGTCCCAGGACAATTTGAAAAAGAAAATATTTCAATTAGTCCCTGGCTGGGGATCGAACCCAGGACCTCCGGAGAGGCGGACTAGCGTGTTGATCACTACGCCGCGGAGGTCTTTAAAATCGTAATCGTAAAGATATTGCGACCTCTATGGCGTAATGATTTATTATTATTATAATCTATTCTAGGAGTAACTCTTAACACCCTATTTACGTAAGCACCTATAAACCAGATCTGATTTCTGAATGGGGTGGTAGTAATAGTAAATTATCTGCCTCATCACTCTCCTGTGGAAGCAGGCAACACATGTACGTCAGTTGCCAGCTCACTATGACATTCAAAGTCGTCGTAGTTATAGGATCGTTGTGGAACGTCACCTTTTTAATAATATGTATACCGGTTGCCTCTATAGGCACGTAGCCCGTGTGGTCAAAGAGTATTCGACAATCCCACTTGTCACTTGTGTCATACACACACACAAATTGTCATTTTTTCGAGATAAAAAGTATATTTACATATACTAGTAGTTCGCCGCGAACTTAGACCTCGCGATTATAGTTCCCTAAGTAACTCCTAGATCGCTCGCGCTATCCAAAGTTAGAACGCGCTATGGTTTCGTTTGCTACATTTTTATTAATATTTCAAAAACTACAAACTACTGAACCGATTTTGATGCCCAACGAACTTGAAAATTCTATTGATATTTCCTACATGCCTACCAAATTTCATCAAAATCGGACCATCGGTTCGGCAGTTACCGCGGTACAAACATATATATATATACATACATACAAGTACAAACAATGTGTTTTCGCCCCCAACTAGATTAAGAGACCTCGCTCACTTCGCTCACTCCGTCAATATTCCATAGGCTTAGATTACATATGAGTTACTTATCCAGGTAATAAGATATAATGCTCTATCGTCTTAACTTATTCTTTCAACAGTTGACGTTGACAACAGTTGAAGACATTTTTCTGTGCACAAGACAGATATACATACAACCAGAGAAAAATGGGACTAACCTTCCGGAGTAAACATTGGATGGTTTTTCTTATCACAACCAGGCTGTGTAACTGTTCCAGGGCCGTAATTAGGCCAGAAGTCAACAGTCCCCAGAGACCGTTTGAACCCATACTTGCTCGGGTCCGAGTGGATCACTGAAACGAAACCAGCTGACCCAGGGTTAAGCCTGGCAGCCGGTGGCTTATTCTCAAATCCTACTGTGGCTGGGTCCAAACCTGTTATCCTGGGAAAACATAAGGTACAATTTGATAGTAGATAAGATAATAACATAGTAGATAAGAACATATTCCTTTAGATTTTCGCTTCAAGAATACGTAAAGTAATTTTATTATTCAACTGACTTGGTAGTATCATTTATGGATTATTATCTCAAAACTTTTTACGGTAAAAAACATAAGTTGCGGCTATTTCGAGACTGGATCATTTTTTATTTTTTATTTTATAACGGTGATCATGATTCCTATTATTTCCTTTCTTTATAAATTCAAACTTAATTCCAAATTTCAAGTTAATAGGTCTGCTAGAAGTACCTTGATGATCGATGAGCGAGTGAGTTAGTAATAAAATTTTAAGGAATGGTTGAGGATTGTTCGCGAGTACGACGAATGTGTAATTTTAGGATAGGTATAGTTATTTACACTAGTAGCTCGCCGCGAACTTAGACCTCGCGATTTTTTATTAATATTTCAAAAACTACTGAACCGATGATGATGATGATGATGATGGAAAATGATGAACCACATTTCATCAAAATCGGACCAAAATAAAAAAATGCTGATTTCTTCGATATCTTTTTTTATTCAAAATCTATCGAGTGGGCTTTCAGAATAAAGTATTTCGTAAGAGGATTACGATATTATATACCTACAGCGTATATGTTTAAATTTAATTTGGAATAAGAAATGCTGAAAATCAATATAACCCTACAACCTACCTAACCTCGTTCATTTTCATTACTTATTTGATACCATCGAAATATATTGTTCGTAGTTTGATACCCTATTCCACCTGCATAACTACCATTATACATACATATACATATAGGTACTGAAAGTAGCCTTTGAGTTTTATGGCTCTAGCTAGACTCTGTCTACCACGCAAGGGACGTAATTGTGTAAATCAGTTTTGGCAAAAAAAGTGAAAAAATTATGAATTTACTAATGTTCAAACTTGGTTCTAAGTTATCTTACCACGGCAGAAGGATCCCACTTTCTAATAGAGTATTACCAGCTATCCCGAATATGTGCGCGCCCAGAGAATGGCCCACTAGATGGGTTTTATTCAGGTCGAGCCCAACTGTGGACAGATTCGATAGTGTCTCGGCAAATTCTATCCCTAACTGAAAAATAAACAAAATAAACCGGTTAAGTAGTACGAGTTAAACTAGTGTGAATAGGGTTTCGTACTACTCATAAGTTCACCTGAAGTCTATAGACAAAAAAGTTTATATGCCGTGTGGTTCTCAGCAGAGTAGAATAGGACCACTCCAAGTCTTTCCGTGGATGACGTAGAAGGCGACTTAGGAAACACAAGCTACACAAAGCTTATAAACATCAATGAGACCTCTCCAACCCGTCCGGCCGTGGAGAGTGTAGGCCAAATCCTCTGACTGCTCTAGCTAATATATGGTTTTGGCAGTACAGAAGGGGTCGTGCTCCTGCCGTGGAGACTAAAAAAGCCCTGATCATGATAGGCAAAGAAGTAATTCTTTTATTTTTATTTCCAGTATATCAGGCCCAGTAGTTTCAGAAATGAGAGGGGGATGGTCAAATTTCGCCTATTTTCTTAAATAACTTTAAAAATATATTAAAATTAAACAATATACTCGTACATTTGAGATTCTTTCTACCTACCCTCTATACCTACTTATAACTAAGTATGAATTAAAAATATATATAACGTCTAACAAAACTTACTGAAACTATTTTAAGGGTAAATCCAGTCCATGATACTGAACAACTTTTCCCAAGGAACATATATCGAAATATGAAATATATTATTGTGCTTTCCATACAAACTCGGATCAGCTGATCGGTCAACTTTTATGGGAGGCCAAAAAATATTTTTCATATTTCGATATAAGTTCCTTACGAAAAATTTTTCAGTATCATTGACTGAATTCACCCTTAAAATAGTTTCAGTATATTTTGATAGACCCTGTATATTTCAGACGCTAGAACTAAGCACTGAAAATGTAATGCTACTCCTGATGTGTCGTGTAGCTTTTATAAGTATACTCACTTTTTTGGAGTTCGGATAAGCCCAATTGAGATACGAGTTGACCACGCTGGGCAACACCGTAGCCGCCAGCTCCTGCCAGTTCAGCAATGCCACGTTATAGCGTCCTACATTCAGGTACATGCTCACCACAGATGACACTGCCGGACCTTCTGGAAAACCTGGAATATATCAAACTAACAACTATAGCTGTGTGGTTCCCGGCAGAGTAGAATAGGACCACTCGAAGTCTTCCCGTGGATGTCATAGAAGGCGACTTAGGAAACACAAGCCATATTTATAAACATGAGACCTCCGCAACCCGTGCGGCCAGCGTGGCGAGTGTAGGCCAAATTTTCTGACTGCTCTGGCTAATATATGGCTCTGGTAGTACAACGAGGGTCATGCTCCTGCAGTGGAGACTAACAAAGACGATGATGCAGCCATGTCAATAATCACTCAAGAATGCCAAAGACCTTGCAAAATGGAGAAGGAATAGCTGAAACAGTTTAAATGATTAGGCTATAGTTCCACGACCGGCCGCCTTCCTGACGTCCGTCAACCCTTTCTGGGTATACATTTGTGCGAAAAGTTTTACAACCGGCCGCCGCCCAATGTTAACCCTCCTTGGGCATGCAGTTGAAGCACGAGCTGTTTGTGCTTATTCCTTTAGTCGCCTCTTACGACATCCACAGGAAGAGATGGAGTAGTCTTATTCTAGGCCGGAATCCACACGGAAAAAATGCCAGCAAATAATACTCGTACAAAAATAATGAAAGTCCTGTCCATCTCATCTTAGTGCGTCCCCGGCTGTGCTTCCTTTTAGCTTTGCTGTTTTGGAGCCCGGAGTCCAGTTTCCGGCGTTTTCATCCCCTAGGGATATGTCTCTATATCTTTGATTTGTCTATTTGGATCTGGATTCCTTTCCACTTTGAAAAATAATTCGGAACGACAAATATAAGATAAATCGGCTGCGGTCTTACAAGTGGTCACTCTGCCTGGCATTAATTTTATAGGCCTCGGGAATGTATAGGTACCGACTTACCTGTGAATCCATGTGTAAATATGACTGTATTTTTGTGAGAGTCATACCACGGCCTAGAGAATATTTCTTGAGCTTTTTCTATCGGTAATTCAATAAATTTGTCCAAAGAACTGTAAAAAAACATATTCATTTGTTTATTTACATCAAAAAACTTGACTTAATTTAGGGTTTTGGATGTACTAGGTATAATAATGTATATCTATACAGCACTCACTTTTGATAAAATCTTAATTTGGCATATTCATCCCCAGCACTCAAAACTGAAAAAAAATCACGATTTTGGATTAACAGGAGTATGAAACCACGTTTTGCAAGCAATAAAAAAAAGGATGTGCTATTTGAGTAGTAGGTACCTACCTCAATATTTTTTTACCACATCTTAAAAAAATGCCTAACGCGCCTAAAGAAGTGTTCACTTCAAAAATTAGGGTAGCTTCCATACATGTAAAGGGAATCTTTTTTTTCTTGACTTAACCATGGTGTGGGGGTCGTTCAAAAGGTCTGGGACACTTTTGTAAATGTTCCCTCATAATATGAGATTGTTCTCATTATATTCTACCCTCCATACTTGCAAAGTCAGTTTATTAGAAGTCGTATAGGTATGTTTGAAAGTAAACTGAACGAACATAGAGTTATTTATTTTATTTATTTATTTAAACATTTTTGTACAAAATACAATTTGTATAGCACAATAGGTGGACTTAATGCTAAAAGCATTATCTGACAGCCAACCTTGGGGTTGTTAAAAAACTTAAAGTGGGTACAAAAAGGATATTGATAAGACTTTAGATATATATTGACTTTCTACATAAACTACTTTATAAATACTTCCTATACTACAATAATATAAATATCTACATAAACATACATACATTGACACATAAACATAATATATATTTAAATATATTAATTTATAGATATAAGTTAGAAGCTACCTCAGAACTCCGTAATTTTACTAACCGATTTGAATCTTCTTTTAAAAGATATTTAGTCCAGATTGTTCCCATTTCATCAAAATAGCTTTTCTGTGAACTGTCGTTGTTCTCGAATTCTGTTACTTGTTTTGAATACATAATCTATACTAATATTATAAAGCGGAAGAGTTTGTTTGTTTGTTTGTTTGTTTGTTTGTTTGTTTGTTTGTTTGTTTGTTTGTTTGTTTGTTTGTTTGTTTGTTTGTTTGTTTGTTTGTTTGTTTGTTTAAACGCGCTAATACTAGTTAATAAAGTTAAGTTTAGTTATATAAGTTAGTTAGCTAATACTAGCTAGTTTGTTTATACGCTCAGGAACTGGTCCGATTTGAAAAATTCTTTTTTTGTTGGGTAGTCCATTTATAGAGGAAGGCTTTAGGCTATAAAACATTCCGACAACCACGCGAACGAAGTCGCGGGCACAGCTAGTTAATCAATATTTGGACTGAATTTATTACCACACTATGTACGTTTACTATTGATTTTGCATGACAAATTAAAATTTACAACATTTACTTCACTGTTTGTTTGCATGGTTTTTGTGGCCACTTACGCAAAGTGGCCAGTTCCAGATTCGAACGTATAGAAGAATAAGGGGAAGGCATTTACACTAGAGGAAAAAGCTGCTAAAAAGTACAAAGAGTTGTCAGTCAAAAAGTAATCAGTACAAAGATATTTATATAAGTAAAAAATGAACGGGCAAGTGCGAGTCGGACTCGTACATGAAGGGTTCCGTACCTCCATACAATGTTTTAAAAAGCTGAAGAAACACGTTTTTTGTATGAGGACCCCCTTTAATTTTTAACTTTTTCTTATTTTTAGTATTTGTTGTTATATCGGCTACAGTAAAACATAATCGATGAAATTTCAAATGTCTTGCTATATCGGTTCAAGAGATAGAGTCCTGTGACAGGCGTATGGACAGATAGCGGAGTCTAAGTAATAGGGTCCCGTTGGCACCCTTTGTTATTTCGGGAATCTTATTGTGAACTAGGTATACAACACATTTTATTTATCATAGTACTTAAACTACAGCTTATTTCTACTCACCTGTGCCAAATGACAGGAAAACGAGTGACAACATGGCAATCATTGCGACTTCTTCACGAAGTGTTTTATTGTTCAAGTACTTAGATGGTTTTATAGGGGCTGCTATCAATATGTCCTTTGTGTGAAGCCGTGACTCCGTGACACATTTTGCTGATCATAAAAGTTATCTCAAATTGGGCTTGACAAGTACTTTTAATTTAAATTTATCTTAAGTGGATTAATTGCTATACAACTCTATAACAATCAGATATACCTAAATATGACGGTACAACAACGCTGCTGTTTGGGTATGCTTGTTGTGTACTTACACAATCATATATACCTATATGCAGTTGCATAAAAGTATACATGATGTGCATCGAAGTAGCAAAAAAATATTTTGACACTACTATTCAACTCCCTCTATGTGAAAAAAACCGACTTCTGTACCAATCATACACTCGTATTTTATATATTTTTTAATTATTATTTTTTTGTTTTTCAATTAATAACATTCCACACTTCAGATTATAGCGCATCTAAATAAAATAAAAATTTTCGGACGAATTGTAATTTGGACGTAAAGCCATTTCATATGGTACCCCATTGATATAGTTCTCTTCTCTTTAAACTTTTTACCCGACTACGGTGCCAAAATTGAAATTCACTTTCAAAACATTATCCACATATACCTACACATAAAAATTAAGATTAAAAAACTGCTATCCGACTACGGATAACAAATTCAAAAGTAATCTAACTAGTGTTTCATCTTCTGGCATTTTACATCAACGACACTACAATATTTATAAAAGGCCGTGGTCGTGCGTTATCTGAATCCTCGAATTTATTTCTTCAAAACGCACGACCACGGCTTTTTATAAATACGAGTACAACAATTGCGTGTTTTGGCCCCCGACGAAAAAGAGGGGAAGTTTGACATGTCTGCGTGTCTATATATCGGTGTATTTATGTGTCTGTATGTGGCATCATAGCTCCTCCGACTGCAACAAACATATTAGTTGAAAAGTGCATTATATTATAATTATATATAAGTACCTAGCACTTTTTATCTCAGCTGAGATAAAAAAGTGCGTATCTTCAAGTTAGTAAGGAAGTACACTTTTTGTGGTTTATTTAGAATCTGGAGGTTGGTATCTACATTAAGAGGATTACATGTACATACATATAAGATATATGTATTAAGTAATAAGTATTAAATAATAATATTTTTTTAAGGTTTTATTTATTAATAACATTTTATATAAACGCTACATACGTATACAAACAAGAATGTGTTTCCATACCCAAAAGGTATTGTTACTTTTCAGCATATTTTTCGAATACACGAATAACTTTATCGTTAACCAAAACATTTGCGTCTTTCCCCCAAATGTAATCAAAATGGTTGAAGGATGAGCACGGCACTCGGTAGAACTCGACCAAGTTCGGCAATTCTCTGACAAACTGTTCAGTGTCTTTGGAGCTGGTTAGCAAATCATTGGTGCTGAAGAACAGGGCTATAGGGCAGGTTATATTTTGTACGTTGTAGTCAGGAGGATTAATCGACTTGTATTTTATTAAATTCTTAAGTTCTCCGTGGTCATATCTTCTGAATTTCCCAGACACCACCTCTTGAAAGTAATGGAATGCTTGCCTCACAGCAGCCCCAGACGGAAAGTGACCATAAAATACCGGTAGTTGTTTGATATCCAGTTGCGCAAAGTCAAAGCCAGTTAACAAGAATATCGTAAAGTGGCAAAATATGGCGGCGGACTTATCTGTACCGCAGAACGTAGACGTGAAAGCATTTACTAATGCGCTACGTGGTAGAAATTCGTAGTATCCAATTATATTTGTTAAAATCTCAGCTCTTGAGGCAAATGGAGCCACAAGTTTAAAAATAGGACTTTTTACATTTCCCATGTACGCAGCAGAAGCTAGTGCCACCATCACCGATATCTTATCATTGTATTCTGGCCTCTCCGAACACATCACGTAGAATACTGTCGTACCCTGAGAGTGCCCCGCATATAGCAGTTTACTCGATCCAGTCGCGTTTAGTGCGTAATCAATCATAACGGGAAGATCGTACCGGCCAAGTTCATCGAAGCTGAAGTCCCAAAACTCTGCACATTCTGGGGATATCTCCTTGTGAGATCTGGAGTACTTGTTACCTCTGTGGTTCCCCAGCCACACGTCATAGCCGGCGTCCGCTAGTGCGTACGCGAGACCACCTTTGGGGCCTGCACTTACAAATTCATCTGCGCTGCATAATATGCCATGCTGGAGGTAAACCACGGGTGCTCCTGGCTTCGGAATCCGGAACATCTTGAGACAGTAGTCGTCTTCAGTTACAACTTCATGTTCCTCCACGGAATAACCATACTTGGTTACTAGTTCGGTAAAGTTAAAGTAAATGTCAGGATTGGTTTTCCCAGCGTCAAACTGTTCAATGAGCTTGTGTAGATTTGGTACAGTGGTGCTGTTGTAAATCGACAATTTCGATATAAATGGCTTAATCATCTTTTCCAAAACCCTTACTTCGCTCTGCGTATAATTGCTCGAATCACTGGTGATTTTTTTGCATGACCCTTTCGCTATACACGGATTGGTAAGACAGAAATATATACAAAAACATATGAAATATAATCTGATCATTTTTAAGTAATATCATGTAAGTACTCCTAATTACTCCAATATCACGAATTAAAATGGTGATAAATTTTGTTCTTCTAGTTTTTATAAACTTTTTTTCTGTTTGTTTACATATGTAGGAATATAGAAAAGCAAATACAAACTAAAATGTACAAATAAAACGTAAAAGAAAACAGACAAAAAAAACATGTTTTGCACGGGCCGACGTATATATTTTGTTGTTGTCTCTATTTACCTATTCTTTTGCCATTATGAGCGATTTCGGTCTTTGAACGTAACAGTAACAGATATGTAAGTCAGATTAAAACTATAGAATTATTTTAGTGTGAAAATGACATATCTACCGCAGTTTCACAGAGCTAATTTCCTGATTCGTTTTGTTTTTATGTAAGTAAGCCATCTTATCTTGGTACCAGCTGAAAATCAGCGCTGTGGCACATCACCATCAGCACATAGCAGAGCTGGCCTCCCTTTCTCGGCAATTACTTGCAAGCAGTTGCTTTTAGTACCTATCTTTAATTAGATACTTAGGTGAGTATATAAAACTTTTCTTTTCATTTTCATTTAGAACCTATGAAAACCTAGAAAATGTTAACAGAAAAAAAATATATATTACTTAGGTATAATCGATACCTAGTGAATAAAATTTTTCATACTGAACGTTCCCCGGGAATTTGGGAACGTTTCCGGGAACGGCACATCACTAGCCAAAAGTGGCAGTTTTTCGCAAATAAGCAAAGAAAAGCTTCATTTTGTAAACAGTGGTTCATAAAATAGTCATTAGAAGAGTTAGGCTTACTCGTAGCTTACTAGAGACAAAAGTTTAAAAGATTTTTCCGTTTCTTTTTATTTCAAATGGGGGCAGCACTGGACCCTGAAAAATCCGCTAGATGTCAAGAAGTCAAATCAGACACTTATTTCTAAACGTCAAAACAAACATTTTCCATGGGATTTGTATGAAATACAAAACCGTGACGTCATAGATTTTTTGAGTCAAATAGCGCTCTTAATTAGTTTTTCTGCATTAATAAGTCTAAAATCATGTTGAAAATGTTTATGATCAATGACAAGTGACACTATTTTGTGACGTTTTATTCTCCTAACAGTACCAAGTAATTTATTTTTGACCCAGTCATCTACCCAATTCATGTATCGTTAAACGGCGCGGTTTTGATTTTGCCAATTTTTACTAAGTGTGCCGAAAGAATACTTACAATTTTCCTAAAATGTAAAAAAAATATAGAAAATCTTCTCACATGGAACAATGCCCATCCCATGTCGGTATTAGGTTCATTTGCCATAAATAAAAAAAACGTCATGCTGTAACATACTATTTATTAATTTATATTAATATCCTTCGTAGTAATAATTATTATCGCTTACATTTCTTAATTTGGAATGGTATTATTATATCTTTTATCTTAAAAATAAGTAAAAATCAAACTTTACCTGAATTACTACATAGAGCGCATGCAAAAAATGTTTCTTGGCAAAACAAAGGAACGTGGCAAAGAGTTGCACCTCTTTGGCTTGGCTGAGATAAAACTTTTAGATCTGTTAGAACGATTTGCAACAAAGTGAATAATGTTAATTCAAAGAAAACACAGCAAAAGCATTCATCAATTCTAAATCAGCGTCAAAACTCTAATAGTAGTACAAATGTCTTACGTCAAGACTATTGGTGGTACAAAATCAAAACACAGTAAAGACAATTTTTTTTATTTAGTTCTCATCCTTCTCATTAGTTGCATTACGCGTCTATTTTACGCCATTCAATAAAGATGGTATGTAAGTGTCATTTGGGAATGTATTATTATTTTATTTGCTTTAGACAGGAGCTAATTCCTGCAAACGGGTGCAAGTGGGAGGTATGTAATTAGTTACATTATACTACCTAATCTAGTAACGTTACCTCGCACACGCATAGTTCGCAAGGCGCATTTACAGTCTGCTGTACTGGAGTGTCAATTGTCTTTTGACTGAAATAATTGAAATCGGTAGGATCATAAAACGCAAAATAATAAGAAGTACTGTGTTTTCATTTTGAACAGGCACAATGTTCCACTTAAAACTATGTTACTTTTTCATCACTAAAATCGTTATTTGTACATAAAAGTAATACAGTGCCAACAACCACGATAAACTATAATAATTAAGTTATAAATACGATAGTGGATACAAAACAATAATATAACATTTAAGATCACTTTTGCTACTGAACGCAGACAACAACCTGCTAGCGACGGCTCCACAGGATAAAATATTCGAATCATTATTTTACATTAAACCAGAAACAAGAATCATTGCACCAATAAATAAAAACGAAATGGAAAATAAAGAAGCTAAGAATAAACATTTGAAAATTGTTACGTAGAACTTGAGGAAGAAGATTGAAGAAGTAGATTAATAGAAGAGAAAAATAATACAATATTGGTTATGGTTGCTCTAAATTGTGATATAGTTACTTAAGTACCTATATATAGAAAGGTTTTTAAGACTATGTACACGTAACTGGTTTTCTTGGTATAATCGAGGTTATAGTTATAAACAACCAGTGAATACGTATCACGCTTTCGCTGCGTGTTACCTCAACACGTCACGAGATCCATAAATAAAGAAGTTCTATTCATTGGTGCAATTTACAGGTACATAAACACTTTCCTACAAAACATAGCCGAATCAGACATACTTTCAAGGCTAATCTTGGGAAAAGCATACTTATAACATACTAGAATGGGTTTACTCATTTAACTTATTTCTGAAGTTAATCCACTGCTAAAATAACTAAGGACACCCACGAAAAACCATGGAATTAAGTTAAATGTGTAACATATCAGTAGGTACTTATATTTATTATCTACAATAATATCATACGTGAATAACATCATATATCACTTCAAGCTAAATCCGTTATGAAAGAGTAATAAAGAATCGAATCTGCTCTATTCATCGCGTGAATTAAATTCATAAAATCCTTTCATTAAATGTACTTAGCGAAATCCAAATATCTTGGTACATAATCGTGACTCAAAGATTTCCATCTTCTCGATGAATCAATATCGAGACTTAATTGCGAACATTTCTGTTAGGTCCCACGTTTAATTAAATCTATGACTGACATGCAATACAAAAATCCGGCAAGAATCAAATCAATCCGGAGGCGATTCTCACACAGAAGAGGTATACGCGGTGGCGGCAGGTAATTTAAATACTACCTCTTTATATTGTGTCCAACAAAGTGAATTGCTTTTTCACCACGTCAACTGAGAATTCGCAAAAAAAAATCAGCTTTCCCATACATTTTCTCACGGTAAGTAAGTAGGTATCTACCAAGCGGGAAGGCCTGTGCCCAACAATGGAGCAGGCTAGTAAAACAAAGTAAAGTACTTATCTTATTTTGAATGGAACAGGTGATTTTTTCTCGCTATTTCAGACTTTGTCTTAAACTAAATGTCGTTTTATTGGTGGAAAGTGCCTTTCAAAAATACTTCCAGAGTCAGCCACAGGGCCGTTGAAAGTATTGTACACGAGTCAGCGTGCAGTTATTACGGAAAATCTTCCGGTTGCCCTACAATATATGTGTTACGAGAGATCGCCTCCAAGCGGGTCCTATCGCCGCGGAGTGATATTATATTCCGTTCATAAGTACGAGACTAGTATTTCACGAATCATCATTGTCCTCACGTTCAGTACTGGCGGTCGTCGTAGATGTAGATGGCCTCCCCAGCGGACTCCTTAAGAGGGGGCGGTGGCGGTGGGAAGTCGAGGTCTCCGGGGCGGAACAGCTTGGAGGCGTTGGGCGCGGGCGAGGCGGGCGCGGGCGAGCTGCCGGGCGACCCGCCGCCGCGCCGCTTCACGCCGCTCGGGGACGACGCCGCGCGAAACGACGACCGCCGAGCTAATCTGTAACAAACACCACAGTAGATACAGGGTGACTTTTTAAACACCAGCCAAATTTTTGGAGCAAGTTCAGTCCATGATATCAAAATACTTTCTATAAATAAAGTTAGTAAAAATCCATAAAATTTTTGCGTCCTCCCGTACAAAATCCGTTTGTCTGAGCGCTGATTTGTATGGGAAGGTGAATTTTCATTTTAGTTTTTCGTTAATTGTTTTTATGGAAAGTAGTTCTGTATCATGGACTGAACTTGCTCCATAAATTGGCTGGCTGGTGGATAAAAAGTCAGCCTGTATAGGGTCGAACAAACAACTCGTTTAAAGTTATAATATCTTTCACGAGGAACTAGGTGCTTGTAAGTATATTATATCCATTAATAGGGTATTTTAATAAATGAGAAAAAAATTAAAATTATACTATTGAGATAGCTTTGCTAGAATGTTAGTTTTAGTTCAATAAGTAACAAAATAAATTTTAAAATTCAATTCAAACTTTTCAGTTTTTAAACACAAATAGTAGCCGCCATGCTAATACGTCATACGCCCGTGTTAACCAAAAAGAGTTAACTGACAAAATATACATAGGTACGTCAGCGCATTTGTTTACATGCATAACTGACGTCATGACCACAGAGCAAAATGGCGTCCACTGCTTCATCGTTTTCGGCAAATTACGCGCGAAATTTGAAAACGTAAAATTTAAATGCATTTTTATGGCACATGCATGCTACATATCGAGGGATCTAATTGAGACACTTTTCAATGGGTGAAAACCCCTATTGCAACAAATAATACAAACCTTGAAGCAACTTCTTCCGGCGTTTCTTCAATTTCCAGCACCCAACTGACGGAATCATGTTTTTCGACGACTCCTTTGACAGCGGGGAGGGGGGGAGTGTCAGGCGCGGGCGAGGCGGCGGGGGACGGTGGTGAGTCGGGGGGCGGGGACGACGACCGCACCGAGTCGCCCGAAGAGGTGCGCGGGCGCATTGGCGGGCGTTCTATGTAACCACCGCCGGCTAGCAGCGATACCACCTTAAGAGAAAAATATATTGTGCACTTTATTTAAATGTCTCAACTGGTTCATAAAATCATTCAAATTTAGGCTGTCTTAGAATATCCCTTAGTATGTGAAAAGGAAAGAAAGTGTGGGATCTTCTATGGTCTAAGCTCTCCCATGATTGATCTCCCTTGTTGGCCGGAAGTAGTACAAAATCTTAGTACAGGCTTGTTTTTCTAAAAAATTATAAGATAGATAGATGATAAATATCTGAAATTTCTGCTGAAGGCAGCTTCGGCAGAAATTTCAGGTAGGTAGCGTGGTCTGTCCTTTAGACCGGACAGAATGCCTTGACTATTGCTGCATTCTGTTATTATCATCGAGGCTTGACCGTTTCTCGGTTGACGAGTATCTTCTCACCGACGGGGGAATTTCAGGTTTGATTACGTAACCTCCAAAATTATGCTTACCTGAGACTTCTGCCGAAGCTTGTATCTTAGCTCTTCATTGAGCGCCACCAGCCTGGTAGCGTGGTCTCTGTCCCTTGCAGCGACGTCTCGCAGCCGTCTGTTGTCGTCGCGGAGCCGGTCGACGTCCCGCTGTCGGGCCGCGGCGCGTTCCTTCAGCTCTTCAGCGGCGTGCCGCGCAGCGCGAACGTCCCGCTCGGCCGCCGCGCGCCGCTCGCGCTCTGCTTCTAGTTCTGAACGCGCGTCCCGCAACGACACCATCTCAGCTTGCTTCAGTTCAATGACTGCTCGTAAGGATCTCACCTAAAATTACAATATTCAAACTGGTAATAAAAACTTTACTGTTAAACAGTTTTCAGATCAAGATCCATAAAGAATACGTAATTGTTTGATCCACCTACTCATTACAAATATTTTTCCCAATAAATTCTATGTTTGAAAATTAAGACCCGTAATGTATAACTTCTTTTTCATTTCAATTACTTACTGGCTGTTGTTAAAAACCAGAATAAGTAAATAATCAATGAATCTTATTAAAAGTACAATGACTTCTACAAATATTTGATCTCTAAATATTTATCGGTTTACATTCTTTGATTTGCTATTGATCTATAAATCTATCCACCGTATTGCTTCCTAATGAAATTAATTTTATAGTTTCGGCCATCTGGTATCTATGAGATATGTCATTCCTGTAAATAGACTGAACCTGAGCCAAAAATTCAAACCTTAACTATCTTAAAAATGCTAGAGGGAACAAACCTCGGCTGCTAATTCGTTGGCATCCGTGCTCAGTTCCTCGTTGGCAGATATCCGTAATTCGCAGTCCTCCACCTCGCACCGTACCGGGTCGCACGCAGCATCGCACATATTGCACGATTTGTCGCGGAACGAGTCTGCTGACTGGTTGTGCGACAAGTCCGCGAGCTTGCTGCGCTCGCTCTCCGCTCGCGCCGCTTCTAATTGCGCGCGCAATGTTCGCTCGATTTCACTGTGCGCATGCAAACGCGCTCTACTTTCCGCAACCTCACGTTTTAGGGACTCGATTGTTTCCTGGAATTTGAAATTACCTTTTGATAAAATTTAATGCACACTTCAATGTCAAATCTAAGATGCATAATTTTTGTCATGATGAATCGTTGAATTTGCGATGCATCTTTAGGCTGTAATCTTGCTTGCCGGTACGTGGCCGCCATTTGAGAACGTTTCGGCCCCATCGGTCTTCGGTTCTTCGTGCTATGTACCCTTCCCACTGCCACTTCAAAGAGCTAATCCGCATAGAAGAACGAAGGTCACCGACATTCAGAGCTAGGACACCCACCTACTAGGTTTGTTGGACGACCTAAGCAGGTTGCAGTAAAACTCTGGATGCAGGCTGCTTCCAATGGGTCGTTTTGGATATTCTTGGGGAGGCATATGTCCAGTAGTGGACTACCTCTATGACTGATGATGATATAATAAAGGCTATTGAAGTTGTCTGCTGGGCTTTATATTTACTATCGTTTTTGCCGCTCGATGTATTTATATAACCCTACGTCTTCTCTAGAAAGTGCCTATCTCACGCGCGTAGCTGACGTAAAATGTCACTTGCGGCCCGGGGGGAGTAAAATTTATTCCTTACCTTGAGCCCCTTGATGTCGTTTGCTAGGGCAGTGACCTGTTCAACGTGTGCGGCCTGGAGACGAGAGTTCGCCTCCTCCTTCGAGGACACCTCCATTTCCAGCTCTGAGATCTTGTTCAAGCATTCTGCGACTGGAAATAAATAATGATCATCTTAGTTTTAATACATAACTAGCTTTTCGGGCATTGCGCGGGCTGCAAGCAGCTCGCGGTTTTTCGTGCAACTGTTAAACTTTGCTGAAGATCATGTCCAGTTGCGAAAACGGGTAAAAACAGCAGTCAGTAAAGAAAACATCAAAAAATGTGTGGCCATCTTGGAATCAAAATTCATTTGCAGTTTTGAGTTCCGCGGGGTTCTTCACCCCAGATCCCTTCGATGTTCCAGTAGGACGTTATGAACGAAAAAGTTAAAATTTAAAAGCCAGACGCCATATAGGATTCATCACTAAACCAATCCATTCGTTTGTTCGTACTGCGGACTGAAGGATGGAAGAGTCAATAAATCAAAAATGCATTTTCCATTGCAAAAATGAAAAACCACTTGTTGTTGATACCCTATCGCTTCAAAAATTGGGCGAACCGGAACTGCGAAAGGGTATCGATAATACACTTCCCGCAATGCCGGAAACGTTACGAGAAGTTTAGGTCCCTACCATGCGTAATGAATGAGCTTTGTTATGATACACACAAGGCTGATTTACTTAGAATGTATCAAGAGGGGGTACAGTCAAAGGCACATGAAGTTTTACACTTGTCATTGATAGAAGAACGTTACAAATCACAAGTGTAAAGCTGTACATTTTTTTTAATCTTTTGGGGCTTAGGACACAGAAAACGACAAAAACACGTGTCTTTTACCTTATTGTGAACGTTTCCAAGCATAGTTTATGGCAAAAATTACATAATATTATGGTTACGTCAAAAACTTACTGGTATCTAAGTCCTTTTGCGCCCGTTGCTGGCGGTCTCTGTCGGCGCGAGCGGCACTGCTGCGCTCCGCTGCTGCCATTTCTCGCCATTTTTCTGCCTCCAATCGCCATGTTCCGCCATTTAATGCATCCAACTGAAATACAATGATATTTTCATTATTTCAATAGAAATAATAAACAAGACATTTTAAAAAAAAAAAACATTTTTAATAAGAAGCTCTTATCTTAAACTATGAACTAAAAAGTTTAAAGTGCTCCGAGACGAATGAATTGAGCCCAAACTCTGTAAGGTTTTATCACAGAGATTCTGCTTTCATCATGAGGTCATTGGTACCATATTATTGCATTGTCATCCAACTTACATAAGTATGTAAAGTCAATCAAATAATGGAAAGAAAGTCTAATTTAGCTTACAATTTGATTACGGACACTCAGACAACGGGACAGGTGAAACTAAATAAAAGTTTGTAAAAAAGTATCCCACCTTGATAAAGGTCTCCTATTTCCAACCAACCAACCAACATATATAGTAGAAAGGTCCTATTATAATAAAATCGCTGAGTTCCAAATAGGATCTTCCACATTAGTTTACTTTTACTTTGTGTGATTTTTGAAAATAATTCTAACGCCTACGGTCACATATTCAAGTACTATTTTATAGAAGAACTTACGCGGAAAACTAAATATTGCACTAAAACGCCCAACGCTTCGACGCCTTTTGCAGCGTGTGCGAGGGCGGCAGCTTGTTCCCGGGGCGGCGCAGGCAGCGGGGCGGCGAGCGTGACCGGCGGCGTGCGAACTGGCTGCGGCGTCTGCACGCGCTTGCCCCGGGGTGCAATCGCCGTTGCCACTCGAGGCGGCTCTGAAAAAAACAATTATTTTTAATACATTTTTATTATACTTCTTATATATAAAATTATCGTGTCACAATGTTCGTTCCCGTATTTCTCCGAAACGGCTTGACCGATTCTCATGAAATTTTGTGAGCATATTGAGTAGGTCTGAGAATCGGCCAACATCTATTTTTCATACCCCGAATGTACGCGGGCGAAGCCGCGGGCAAAAGCTAGTAATTAAATAAAAACTCAATGCGTAAAAAATACAGACAACTTCAAATTGAAACGGCACGGCATACCTATATTGGTGCATTTAATAAAGTCACTTCTTGTAGTCATAAAGACAGATAGTATCTTCGTTTTCGAGACAATAATTAAGTACTTATACATTATACTGAAATTTTTTTAATCATGTATTCAGTCTATGATATGATGATACCGAACAACTTTTCCGGTGGAAGATATCAAAATATATAAAAAAAAATTGCTTTCCATAGAAACTGGAATGAGATTATCGGTCAAATTGTATGGGATGTCAAAAAATATTATTTATATTTCCTTGGAAATAGTTGTTCAGTATCAGAAACTAAATCTATCCATAAAATAGTTACAGTACATTTTGTTAGAACATGTTAGACCTTTTTTTTCGTTTAAAAACCAAACTACACAACCGATTTTGACAAACTTCCTATGGGAGGTCCCATCCTGAAAAGTATACCTTTTGAAACAAAAACATTTTTTTTTTAATTGGAAGACGCCTAGGTCTTCAAGTAATCGGGGAACATACATAAAAAAAAATCCGACGAATGGAGAACCTCCTCCTTTTTATAAAGTCGGATAAAAACAATAGGACTTCATAAAGAATGCCAGTCTTGCAACATATCGTAAAAAGTTTTGATATCACAATCCACATAAAAACCAGGTTAATTAAAAAAAAAAATTATTTGGTAACTCCGCAGAAATATTATAGATAAAGATTATGTGAGAAAAGCTGGGAATGAGAACATTGTGATTGTTCATTAACTATAGTTGTGAAAATTACGGTATTTTAGATGTATAGCTCTACATCACAAAAAAGTTAGATTTTTAACTTCTTCCACAACCAAGTTTCAGGGGTGGCGAAAGTGTCTCGAATGTCTTCGAGAAAAGTATATTACGTCTTTGCCTTTGTTTGCTCGATTTGGCGAGGGTACTACTGTGCTCCAGATTTAATTTTTTTTAGTGTTTAATTTGATATCCCTTCCGTGACTCATGGAGATTTGTAAATTTTTTGGAGTCTGAATCAATCTATATAATATAATAAAATATACTGTTACTATCTTAAGGGTTCAGCCCTTAAAAATTTACCCTAAAAGTACGTTTAATGGTGAAATATGGAGACTTTTAGTTGCATGCTACTGAATCTACAGTTAAAATAGTTTAAGTATATAAGACCTTGTAGTCAAGCTATGAAGAACCTAGTAATTAGAAGTTAATAAGAATAGTTGAATGGACCGTCAGCCATTTCCCACGCATTGCACCGGCAGTCCGTCAGTGCCGGGTCACGCTTCATTTAGCGATGCAGCAATGTGTAGCGCCCATTTCCGTTGCATAACAAAACGCGTAATGTATACTGTAGTAGCCTAGATAAGGGTCGAATATAATAAACCCATCCTATATTAAACGTAATTGTTGTATGCATTGATAAACGCAGTCAGGAGAATTTAAAACGCGCGTGATGCTTCAAATTCAGCAATATCTCCATCGACGTCAACTTACAAATATACCTAATTCAACCAGCTTAGTCAATAAGAAAGCTAAGCTTACAATTTGGGTTGGAATCCCATTCGTGGCGTTTTGTTTATCACATGATTTTATAATTAGAAAGCCTTGGAAGAGAGAACATGCATCACAAGATGCTTTCAAGCAAAAATAGTTAATAATAGAAAAGTCTCTATGGCAGAAGATGCTGAAGAAAAAGGCAAGTAGGTAACTTAATTATTATCGCAGATACGTATCTTCTTAAGTTATTGCATACGAGTATCTATCCATAGCATATTTAGTGCGCAAATCTCGGAGCAAGTTCAGTTTAAATAATATTAAACAACTTTTCCTATGTGAAATCAGAATACTGAACATGTGCCGGAATAATGCCGGAATACGAAAAAATACAAACGCGACTTCCGATGTATTTAAAAACATAGTATGGGTGGTCTACTACTACTACTTTTTATATTGTCATACCTATATCTTTACAGTCATATCGTTTAAACTGTTCCGGTTATTTCTTTTCGATTTTGCATGGTCTTTGGCATCCTTGAGTGACCATTGACAAGTATTATATTTGGAGAAGAAAAAGCGGGGAAAGCGCACCCCGGGCTCCGAAGCAGCACAGCTGAGGATGCAACCCGAGACGCGCTATGAAGAAAATATGAGTATATCTTTCTTAGGAAAAGTAAGTAAGTATAACACACTGAGCAGTAGGTTCAGTATGTTATAAAAATAAAAGTTAAAGCCCACTGCAAGAAAAAACTTATACTCGTACATGTACTTTTATAATACCAGCATATTTGAAGATACCTCCAAGATAAGTTCGAGAGGGACATAATTATTGCGGATGATGTCTCAATAGTAATTTTGTGAATGGTTGGAGTGGTGGGTCAGTGGCGGCGGCGCGGCGCGTGGGCTCCAATTGGGAACGTTGAAACGTCAAATTAACAAACGCGTAGGGTTGGCGCACTGCCGGTAAAATTGTATTGTATCAATAAGATCTATGCGCTAAATAAAATAAAAAAAAATAGATATGGACAAATCACACTGATTGAGCTAGTCCTAAAGTAAGTTTAAACTTGAATGAACCCCCAAGACACAGAACAATTTGAAAAAGGCCATTTTCCGACTTGCTCTGGCTGGGGATCGAACCCAGTAAGTACCTCCGCATTCGCGGACTAGCGTGTTGACCATTACACCACGGAGATTGTCTAGGATAGGACACACACTTATAGGGAAGAAACTTGCTGAGAAAGGCAGGAATAACACAACACGTGATTAAATATTATCTAGCTAGAGAGTAACTACTCAAAATATAGGCAATAGCAAATATTGTTAAAAAATATGCTATTTAATTATGAATACTTCATAATTTCTTTTAAATTGCTTGCCTTGTCTAAAACTGTTTTATTTTCTGTACAAACCAACATTTGAAACAACATAGATGATATTTATACTATAAATATTATAAAGAGAAAATGTTTATTGTTTGTGTGTTTTAAGGTAATGGATACACTCAAAAACTACTGATCCTATTTTAAAAATTCCTCCACCAATTGAAAGTTATATTATCAGCTTTTTTTCTTTAAAAGTATTTCAGTCTCAAAAACTGAAAGTTTTCTAATGATCTAAAGCCAATAAAAACAAATACTGAAAAGGGAAAGAACACCGGATGCATTTTGTGTCGCGTTGTTTGTAACATATATTTGATAAATGAGTCCCAATTTCAAACCAGGCATTTTACCAAGTTTCTAGTATTTTAAAATATGTTTCTTTTAGTTTAGTAATCTGTTCCTGGATATCTAAGACAGGATAAATCAAACTAGTCCGAACTCGACATGGTTTCGTCGTTTCGTTACTGGATTCCTTTGCGTCATTGCTACCTTACGTCCATCATCATACCAGCTCTACTACATAATGTTTTGCCCCCATTTTTGCAGCCCCATCGGACACCGGTAAAACTGAAAATGTTTAGACAACTTTGACATGGACAACTTTTGTATCATGACAAGAGCAGACTTACGAGTGTGAAGTATTCGATGGTGCTATCTCAAAAGCCATAGATATGAAGACCAAAAGTTGCTGAAGGCGTAGTGACGTAAAGTAAGTATTACGTAACATTTTGCAGTAACGTATGCTTACTTTTAAACACAACTGTCACACATGAAATCTATTTTATAACAAAAATTATAATAGGTACCCAGGCAGCTGATTTTTGTATAAAAGAGTCTCTTAAAAAAACATGGCATGACCTGTTGTAAAACAACTTTAGGATAGCAAAATATTGTTTGTACTACATTGAATATGTGACTAGAGCCTAAAAAAATAAAAACAATACAAAAAAGCTATTAAGTAGGAGTTCAATATGTTTTGTTCGCTTTGCCGACCCTACATGGACTGTTAGTAATAGAAGTACAAAAGAATGATGCGCCTACACAATAGTTTGACCAAATGATTGCTAACGTTTTTATGAATAGATGAACACATGCAAATATATACTTTCTCAAACAAGTATCAGGATAATAAATATCTGTAAGTAGTTTCTCCTTGTGAATGGTTTCTTGTAGTTATGATTACATCACATTGGGATTGTTTATTGAATAAAATATTACTAGTGGTTCTGTGAGAATAGTAGACCACTCGAGCTGTTATAACCATGCAATAACCGACACTTTTCCCTTTCCCCTGGCTTAGCAAAGCCATTTCAGTAAAATCCGTCCATATACGAGTACATGGTGACTTTTTAAACACCAGCCAAATTTTTGGAGCAACTTTAGTCCATGATGTTGAACTACTTTCTATAAAAAGTTAGTAAAAACCGATAAATTTTTTTCGTACTCCCATACAAAATCCGTTTGGCTGAGCGCTGATTCGTATGGAAAGGTGAATTTTTATTTTAGTTTTTCGTTAATCGTTTTTATGGAAAGTAGTTCTGTATCATGGACTGAAATTGCTCCATAAATTTGGCTGGTGGATAAAAAGTCAGCCTGTATAACGCTACAGCTAAGTTTCTCTCTTTTCGAATCGAAAATCACAATCGTCAAAAAAATTTAAATAAATCAAGGAGCTTTTGTGTGTCAACTTTCGTCGAAATCGGTTGAAAAATGCGACCCTATGTAGGCGAGAATACATAGACAAAAGCATTTTTTGGGATCTCGAAACTGAGACGCTCTGCTCGCTCGGTCTATGACTGGTGATTGTTTTAGCAATTTATGTAAGTTCTGTACGATTTCAAATGTTTCGCAACGATGAACATATGTACATGTAATTGTAGAATGTTTTATTCATTAACTTTTACATCATTCGGTGGCTAGAAATCGAAGTTATTGATAAATTCATTGCTAACAAATAAAGATTCATCCTCTCGCTTTTTCTTCTCCAAATATAATATGCATGTTAATGGTCACCCAAGGATGTCAAGGACCTTGCGAAATGGAGAATAAATAGCCGGTACAGTTGAAATGGCTATAGTTTTACGACCGGCCGCCTGCCTAACGTCAACCCTCTTTGAAAATGCATTTGTGCGAAAAAAATTTACAACCGGCCGCCGCCCAACGTCAACTCTCCTTGGGAATGCAGTCGTAGCACAAAATGTTTGTACTTATTTCTTTAGTCGCCTCTTACGACATCCACAGGAAGAGATGGAGTGGTCCTATTCTAATCTAGAAAACTCTCGGCATATTTATTTATTTAGCACGAATCTTTAATCAGTTCTGCGCTAATAATACTAAGTCGTTTGCGTCTAGCGTGACTGCGTGAGTGAGAATCACAGATCTAAATATAGTTTGTTTGTATGTATGTCAGGGGGCCGCCGCGACGTCCGCCCGCCCTACAAGGGTCATCTGCTCAAACATTGACATGAGTATATATATTTCTTTCAATTCAAGACCTCATCATTCATCAACCAATTTGTGTCCTCTAACCAGTGGCAGATTTGTAGTCCTGGCAGTGTAGGCGTGCCCTTTTATTATTTATATTAAGCATGTCGCGTTGTCCAGAAATGCTAGGCCGAGTAGTGTTAGCGGAAAATATAGAGTTATGGATGGATTATTTATAATTGATTTATTCATAATTTTTATACTCCTTTGGGAGACATGGAAACTACTCCACCGACAAAAACGTAGTTCTTAAATTATAGATAGATAGATAGATATTCATAATTTAAATAAAAATAACATAATTTAACCACATGTATGTACTTATATAAAACTAACCTAGATATAAATACTTTAATAACATGAATTAATATAAAAAATGGACCTCAAATCGCTGTGCTCGCAGGATAGACTACCTAAGAGACTGGCGGCATTGCCACGGTGAAAGGCCAGTCTCAGCTTTTGGCCAAAATGCGCGCCAGCCCTTGGATCCCCAGAGGCATCAATTAAACGTGCGGAAATTTCTTTATATAACTCTGCACCCCAAGGTCCCAAGGTCTCCACAACAAAAGCCGCAAATATATACGGCATAATAAATGTAAAGGATGGAGTTGTAAGGATTTTTGAGATCCAAGCGGTGGCGCTGTACAAAAATTCTCGCTGACACTGGCGCCAGGAAATGTTTTTAAGCAAATTCGAAACCGGCTGTCAATCCGACAAGAAGTAAGAAAGCTAAGCCAAAAGGACACAGTCCCGTTACATTTTCGTCAATGCGGATGCGGCCAGCATTTAGTTGTAAACATGTCTCATTTCAATACGCCTGTATCGTCATGTGGGCCCCGATTGCAATTCCAAACGCATTTACGCGCGCGTGCTCGACATTTACGACGTCGATATCACCCTACATTCAGCTGACATGTTATTTTGATGGGCCAAATTATGCATTAGGCACCTAAAGTAATGGATGAGCACATACACACTCGCACACACACAGCCATATACACAGTACACACCCTTGATGCGTACTTGCATTACTACTTATTGTTTTTACTTAGTATATTCCTAATAAAATTTATTACTTCATCATTGATCGTAACTGCTAGGCTATCTAATAGGTCTAAAACTGTAGGTATAAAACTGTTCTCATGTCGTGCTCTTTTTTTTGGCAAATAATAAGTCTAACTTTTGATATAAGTACAGGACTTAGATTTATTTTAAATTGTGTCCAAATTGATTTACCTAAACTTAATTTTGATTAACTACTAATTAAGATAAGCGAGTCACGCACGTAAAAAATCAACTACTGGCCGACATGTTTCGACCCCATCCGGATGTGTCTCACGTTAGTTTTAGCCAAATAATGTTGAATGTACTAAATTTTAAAATAAGAAGCTCAAAATTAATTAAAAAACATTAAAATTGGTTAGTGCCTTTGATTTTTTGATGACTAAATAAAAATAAAAATCTTAGATTTTGCCCGTAACCCGCAACTTTGTGCATTTTCGAAAACATAGTTCTAGAATCTATACTAATATTATAAAGCGGAAGAGTTTGTTTGTTTGTTTAAACGCGCTAATCTCAGGAACTAATGGTTCGATTTGAAAAATTCTTTTTTTGTTGGGTAGTCCATTTATAGAGGAAGGCTCAAGGCTATATAACATTCCGGCAACCACGCGAACGAAGTCGCGGGAACAGCTAGTAAAATATAACAAGATGTCACTGTCCAGTGTCTCTGTCTGTATATATATGCATATGCATGCGAAAAATCTCGTTCGTTCGTTTTACGATCTGCGCGGGAAAAGAAGCAGTAGTTACATTTTAAGTTTTTCTTTTCTCCAAGACCAGCATGAAAGAAAAACCTCGAATTATTACTTCTTGAAAAAAAAATTTAAAAGCAGAAAACGGGCGATCGCGGATGTTTTGCACAATGCAACTCCACTTTCAACTTACATATCAGCTCTTTACACGCCACACCATTTAATATAAAAAGCATACTTATAACTTCGATAAAAAAAAACACGGCAGTACTTGAGCAAGTACTCTTAAGTATATAACATACAAGAAATAACGCATATTTATACAATAAGTTATTACCTGCACTGCACTATGAGTATAACATTACTTGGCTAGGTAGGTTTTTTAGGTCGATAAAATTAATGAATCAAACAATTTTTTGCTTCTCATAAATGGGCAATAAAGCTGTCAATTTGTACTTACAACTACATATGTAATGTTCATAATAAACTACCTACATTACTTTCTCTCATAATGACGTAAGATTATAAAAAAAAAAGGTTCTTTTTTAAAGAAGGTAGGTACTTTCTGGCTAAATCGATAAGGGTTATTTCATTAAATAGCTCTATGAAATCTTTTGGAAATCCTTGGGGGAGGCCTATGTTCGGCAGTGGACTTGATGTGGCTATATGACGGACTAATTATCGTAGAGAAGGCAGTGATTAACAAAGTGGTTGCTATATGTTGCTTTGAAACAATGTAAATTGTCCAAAATGTAATCAAGAAGTAGGTATCGATAGAAGTTTCAAAAAAAATCTACGATACTGTTTATTTCCACGTTTAAAAATTAAAACATTATGGATCCAGATATAGGCCAAAATTTTCGGTCGGGCGACTTGAGTAGGTTGCAAAAAACCCTGAATGCAGGCCGCTTCCAATCGGTCCTGTTGTAAATCCTTAGGGGAAGCCTATGAGCAGTGGACCTCCTGTGGCTGATATGATGATGATTGTTGTAATGTCGATAACCTTAACCTACTTTTACTTTTAAAATTCTAAACTTAAAAACCTTTTACGTATAAAAAATAAAAACACGTATGAAACGGCAGTTTTATACAGGAAGTTCACACCTTGATTCACGCCTATTCTCATCTAAACGCTTTCCGGCTTTTTTCCAAGAATATTAAAAAAAAAATCGGAAAGGAATAAAACGATGCTGTGATTTGATGCCCTGTTTGACCGTCGTCAAATTATTTGATATTGAAGACAATAAGCCGTGTTGTTGCTGGCAGAGTAGAATAGGACCATTTCAAGTCTTCCTGTGGATGTCGCAGAAGGTGACTTAGGAAACACAAGCCATACAAAGCTAAATATAAATATAATAAACATCAATGAGACCTCTTCAACCCGTCTGGCCAGCGTGGAGATTGTAAGCCAAATCTTCTGACTGCTCTGGCTAATAATATATGGCTCTGGTAGTACAGAGAGGGCCGTGCTCTGCAGTGGAGACTAAAAAAGACCTGATGATGAAGACAATAAGGCTGATAATAAATTCTAATTGTGAGGACGAATTTTTATTTAGTGTTAAGAATTGAACGAAGTATTTTTTTTTATTTTTCAAAGAATAATCTTACACTAACCCCTTTATATTTTATACCGTTCTGACACGCTTTGACTTGGCTCGGAGTGTGCATAAAGATTACGTTGCGAATTTTGCAATTTCCGCCAACAACAATGAAACTGGGAAATTATAACACAATAGCTTCGTAGCGGACGAATACAATCGTATCTTCAGACACATTCACAGGCAGTAAGAATAAAACGATACAGTTTCCTCTTTAATTAAAAGGATTTATATCTTTCAATGGCAACAATCTGTACTTTTTAGTTCCTGATTCTACGCAATCCCTGATTTTGAATGCGTCTAATGTACGAGTATCGACCGATTTTTCTTGAATATCACAGGAGGCAACGATACAAATTTATTCATCGTTTATTTTTCAACCAACTAAGCGAATTACTCCTCGTAGCTGAACTCGAAAGCCCCACTAGATCGTGCGGAGGCAGAGACGTAGCGCGGACAGAATTCCATTCCATTCAAATTTAAGGCCGTACCTGAATTTTCCGGGGTCCAGTGCTGCCCCCATTTAAAATAAATCATTTTAATGAAAACGGAGACATCATTTAAAAGTTTGCTACTACCAACCTAGATAACCCTTCAAACTATTTTGTGAACTACTGTTTTCAGTTTATAATGAGAACGTTAAGCTTTACTACGCACATTTGCCAAAAGTGGCCGCTTTTCGCTTTTTTTTCTCATAATAAGTGCAGTGCCAAACCTAATGCAACCTCTCGAGAAAACAACTGTATTGTGGTAAAGAAGGAAGTTAGATTATATTCAAAATGAATCGTTTACACAAACACGTTGAATCGAATGAGACGAAGATGCAATAATGCACATTTAATAGGAGAAAGTTTGAAAGCAGAACATGGTGTTTCACCATAACCACCAAGACAATGAACTCTGCGTTGATTTTGCTTGTTCTGTCGGTTTAGATAATCGTTTGATACCCGCCATACCTACTGCACAAAAAGTCGAAAATTTTAAAAAAGGCCAAACTTCCTTGGATCTGCGCGGAGGTGTACTTACTCTACCGTATTTTAACATCCAATAATAAATAGATATAGCATATATGTGTAGAAAAAGTGGATGTAATTGAATTTGTTCATAAAAAATGTAAATAGAAATTCAGACAATAATATTTACTTGTAAATAAAACCTAAGCAGCCCTGTGTAAGAGCGTTTACATTATGTACGTGCCGCAAATGCTTGGATTTTGTATGTTTTTCTATGGACCTTTACACACATGTCACATGACCACCACTCGCCGCTGTCAATACAAAGTATGCAAATATTTTTCTATTACGTACGTCACCCAAATATGTGTGGGACAGATAAAGCAAGACATATTCATATACAACGTGTAATTGACATTGAAATATGCGTAATAAATCGAACCATGGGCTATAGATCCACGCTATAGAACCACGGCTACATCACTATATCACCCGTCCTTAGAACGTGAGGTAGGTACAAAGGTTTGTAATTTTATTGTACTTTAAAAATGATTTGCGTAATTTACGTTCTAAAGAAATTCACCGCTCATTTTCTGGCGACATGTGGCACAAACAGGACTTTCATAAGAAACCGAAGGCACCATAAATTACGAAACTTATTATACGCGACTTACTCAAAATAATACGCTCAATTATCCATCCAAATTATAATGTTACCTTAGTGTTTGTCACTTTTTCTTCAGTTAAAAGTATGGGCTCAACAACTAAGAATGTTCTCAGAAACGAACAAGATTTAATTTATCAGATGTACCTACCTAGAGTTTATTTACTATATTTTTTTCCAATAATTGTGTTTTTGCGCTCACCTGTTTTCCTCTAAAATCTCCTAGTACCTCGGTTGCCTGGAAAAGATTGCAGTTGCAATAAGGCCGCCTTATGATATCTGTTTTATGTTTTATATTGTTCTGTATCATATTGTTTTGTTGCAATATAGATTTTAACTAAGATGAGAGTTACTTTGTTTTTAGGGTTCGGAACATCTAGACTAGGAATCCTGATTGTTTCAGTATGTCCGTCTATCTATCCGTCTGCGGCTTAGCTAAGAGGCTATTAATATTAGAAAGCTGTAATTTTTTATGGGTTTGTATGTATTGTATTAGTTACGCCGACAAAGTAGTATAATAAAATGTAGAAAAAATTTTTTTTAGGCTACATCCTCTATATACACAAACTCGTAGATGTTTCATTATCTCGATATGCGTACAATCAGCAGAGTTGTAAAGTCGTAACGGAGACCTTGGAACCTGTGACGAATGGACAGGTATTGTGTATGGTCTTGGCAACACTCCAACAGAACGTTAAACGCACGAAAAGCCTGCCAAATTATATTTATTCGATGGTCAGCCATTGCGAGTTAAGACTAAGAAAACACTTGCAACATTTCTGTCTGTGTTTGAAAATTAAGTTAATTTGTCATGGCCTTGGTTTAGAAAAGATAGGTAGCACCAGTATCTACGAGAATTCTGATAATGGTAAGCCTAGAGTTTTCGCAAGACTGTACCCACAGATCGGTACACTGTAAACAAAAACTAGTATCAGTATCTACGCCATGTAACAAACAAAGAAGTATCAACAGTACAAAATTAAATACCTACCGCGCCAAAATGTATGGGTCAGCCGATGTTTTTCGCGCTTTCTGGGTTGGTCCCATAATAATATATTTTTTATATTGATCCTAATAATTCAGGGTCAACACCCTCTTTTCGTTACACGTTGTAAACTTATTTGAAAACACATAAGAGGAACTGAACTTTAGTGCTTGAGGTATCAAAAGTATTTTACTTGTTTGCCGATTGTTTTTCGTCAAAAGGCATTGACTTATATATTACTGGCGGCGGAAGACTAGGCCAACCGCGCGAAGAAATGGCACCAACTCGTTGACCCGATAAAGTCGGTTTGCGGGCCAACGCGACTTAGTCGTCCTCGGTCCGCGAAAGAGTTCATTCGCTTTCATTCGTTTTTGTAAATGCCATAAAAATGCCTGGTTGCACATTTAAAGGCTGCAAAAACCACGCTATGAAAGTTAAAAAAGAACATGGAATATCGTATCATCGGTAAGTAACATAACTGTTTGTTATAATTAAAATATTAAGGAATTTTACCGCACTAATTTTACAACTGACTAGCGGTGGCAACCATGATCGCGGCGGCGTCGCGCCCGAAGTGACAACAGCGCATGCGCTCCGGGCGCGACGTTGAATGTTTGAAGATATTTTATGCAAAATGTTCTGATGGGCCCATCCTGAGTTGAAATCATTGTCAAAAGGTATAGCCACTGTCTTAAATCTTCTGAACTTACATTCCTATTGTATATTTACGGTTTGCGGAGCCTTTTATTTATACATAGACAGGTTTTGGGTTATCAATTGACATACAAGAATTGTAGGAAACAGAACGTCCAAATCTAAGGTCCAAATCAACTATTTTCATTGAGCATCGTCACTTTGCTAATAAGACGACCAACAGATTTCTATTCTCCCTAGTTCGTACCTGATTGTTTATATGGACATCTACGTCGCCAGTCGAAAAGGTTGATCAAAATGCACAATGATGTCATTCAAAACAACATCATTGAATTAACAATTACGTGACTGAAATCAAAGGAAGCATGGCGTTTCGTCCATTTTCAAAGCAGCAAAAAATCGTGGAAACCCGGCCTTGAGCAGGGCAAGGCCAACCGGAAACTTTCGAGCGTAAGTACCGAGGTTCTTGTCGTTAAATGATTTCATGGTGGCTATTTTCATCATAAAACATATTTAAATATGCGTTCTAAAAAATCTGAAATTTAAAGGCCGATTGATTGGTAGAAGCGTAAGCTCTACTAAAACAGAGTTTACATTGAAATAATTTCAAGATTCTATTTTAAGAGGATGGGAGTGTCCTACAAAGTGTTAAAGTATGGACGTATACCTATATTTTTTATTCTGTGTATATTTTTCGCCTGTCTTTTTTACGTCCTTTCGTGACGAGTGAACATTTATATGGAAATATGAGCAACTATTTTTGATAAAAACTCAGATGAATATATTAATATAAATAAATAAATATTAATAAATATAAATAAATAAATATAAATAAATATATAGGGACAAATCACACTGATTAAGCTAGCCCCAAGTAAGTTTTAAAACTTGTGTTATGGGATACTAACTTAACGATACTATATTTTAAGATAAATAAATATATAGATAAACACACAAGAAATAAATTAATAAATTCATTGTTTGTTTTCAAACTCATGTTTTGTCACCAAAGGAACTAGTAGATGTTTTACGGTTAGATTTTTACAAGAAACGTGAATGGAAGTTTCTGACAATAAGCAACTAGCTCCATATTATTCTGAACATTGAAAAACACTTAATGAATCTTTTTGCGTTTCATAAAATATCAACAGGAGGGAGTACAGGCCGACTTTTTAACCACCAGCCAAATTTTTGGAGCAAGTTCATTCCATGATACTGAACTACTTTCTATAAAAAAATTATTCTTCCATACCAAATCCTATTTGTTTCGCTGAGCGCTGATTTGTATGGGAAGCCAACGTTTTTTTTTCGTTTTTCGACAATTAGTTTTATGGAAAGCGGTTCAGTATTATAGACTGAACTTGCTCCAAAAATTTGGCTGGTGTTTAAAAAGTCAACCTGTATAATCTGATGTGTGTACGTACACGACATGTGACACTGTCTGCCGAGCCGTTTTGCCGCCATCCTGTCGCTCATTGTAAAACAAGATCTAAGTTCTTTCTTTTACAATTTGTCTAAGTGTCAAACAAACACTTGCGTCAAAGTTTTAAGCTACATGTTCACTGTGTATGTGTAACTCATTTACTGCGCTCTAGCGGTAAGGGTGGGCCGGCCATTTATCGACACAGCCGGGCGGTAAAATCGAATATATGTAGATGAATGTTCGGGAATAAAGGCGATATAAGGTAATTGATTCGGGTCAACTTCGTTGTTCGACAAATACTGCCAAATTGACAGTGCCGGCCCGCATAAGTGTGTTGCAACCCTAACAGTATCTATGGTTATAATTTCCTTCCAGGGTAGCATAGGTATTATAGACATATTCCAGTTCCTTCTATTTGCCGCTATTTCCTTCCGTCGTTTCTTAAATTTGCGGAGGTCGTCACTCCATCATATTCTTGGCCTATTATAAAAAAAAATAACAGCTAGTCGTAGTACCAAGATAGTCCTACCAGTAGGTTTAATGTAAATTTTTGTCTCAACAGACCTACGACCTACGCTGGTGGAGGCGTGTAGCACACCCTTTGCACAGACTGATCCGTTACCTCTACGAGCTAGGTTGACTCGAATGAGATTAGAGACACAGACGAATATTGATTCAACTCCCCCGTGCAAAGAAGGCTTGAAAAACGAGTCTAGGGGCGGAAAAAAGCCCACGGAACCAGCTGAACAGACCTCAAAAGTTACTAGTGACCGCTAAGAAAAGACTCAGAATGGGCCAGGCGTACTCAAAAGCAATTAAGTAATTTAAAAAATTTACATACTCTATGACTGGCGAAGTCATGAAGTTTCACTAAAAGCAAAAGACGATTAGCATACATTGCGTAAAAGTCATACACGCACTATCGTAGGACTAACCTCGTCCGTCCACAAACATTTGCTTTGGCGATACTAGCTCATGTTTGCCGTAATGTTAATCCACCACACACAGTCAACACTTCACTGCACACGTCCATGGCTCGCGAATATTGAAACAATGTTTGGCTCGTCACAACACAATACTCAGGGAACGTGCGTCCCGCGTCACGCAATGTGTCGGACTGGCGTTGCTTTGCTTGCAGGAGCTTCATTGACGTCGATCAACAGAAAGCAGTGTTTCAAAAGAAAATAGCTGTGATGAGCTAAACCGATGTACTCTCAGATCCGGGCACTACTTATTATTACAGTAATCATGACAAGAAATGCTCAAGTCTCATGCTTAATAGTACATGGCGATGCGTATAGCAACGCCGTCTGCTATGAAATGAATCTATCATAGGGTTGCTATGATAATGTTTACTTATAATTTATGTCACAGAAACAAACTAATAAACAAACCATGATTTATTTTATTTATTTAACTTTATTACAAACGTAATAGGCGGACTTAAAGCCATAGGCTTTAATGATAATTTTATTTATGATCGTACCGAGGTAAAAATTGCTGAGTCAAGACCAAGGAAAAATGTTTCGGACAGTATTTACTGATTTTTTTATTTGTGTTTCTTGATATTCAAGACAATTTCACAGTTGGGAAACAGAGTTTGATCATCAAAACGTTTTTGAGGGTCGGTTGGTGGTTAAGCTAAGCCAGTCTTATAAACATTAAAAACAAGGACTGCATCTGTAGGCAACCCTAAATCTGAACAAGTGCATACAAAGTTTACGCACGCGCGGAAATTTTCCCTTTTGAACTGCAACGTCAGTGTGCAGTTCAACGTACTACCAGTGGACAAGAAAGCAGAGGAACGAGGTAGGACACCTAGCAACTAGCTTTGGATTGGCGCCAGAAAAATTACGACACGACTTCCTGATTTACGTAAAAAAATGTTTACATTCCAGTTTGTATTCGATGACTAGTTTCGCGACTAGAGCTTTTCCTGCTAGAATGTATTAGACGAATAGAAACCTGTACCAAGCAATATCAATCACAACTTTAGATTTTCATAACAACCTTTTGCATTTACTCATAATCCCACTCCATTCTATCAGTGGTTCTTTCTTATTGATGTTAAATCGCTGACAGTGAAGATGACTTTTGTGACTAGTTTTTACTACTCTACTTACATCAGATTAAATTTGACAGTTGCTGAATTGTAGAATTCAATCAATCCTTTAAATATTGCCATGTAGGACTTGTATATATAATCTGATCAAGCAAAGCAAGCGTGTTTCTTGCTATCTACATTGATAGAACATAGTTCCTTTACTTTTCTGTTAATCCTATATATTGTCTATCCATTTGTAGTAATAATCTATAATACTCATACAGCGTGTACAGAAAAAAGCAGAAGCTTACTTATCCAACCTTTTAAATTGAAAAAGAAATCATAGGTACCTACATATGTATAAGGATCTACAATAACCATACTTAATTACATAAAATATTCACAAATGGAAATAATAAGCATACACTGATTTCATAACCAAATATTAAAGATGTACTTATATGTTTATGAAATTAGTAACGTAAGTAACGAAATAAAAATAAAAACCGTCCAAGTGCGAGTTGGACTCAAGAATCAAGTGTTCCGTCTCACAAATAAAATGTTTCCTTTATAATTTGTTGTTACAGCAGCAATAAGAATCCAAAAGGTTAAGGCAATTCCAAAAATTAGGATAGACAAAGGGAGAGGTAAATAAAGAGATAGAGTGGGCACAGCTTAACGTAAAGACACAGCATAACACTGAATCCCAAACTACGGGACGGCATACAAAAAGATAGCGGTAATAAAAATCTCGGGGAAAATATCAACTGTGTACTATTGCAGTTCTGTGGTACTTATTGCAGTTCGTGAGATGACAGACAGTTCCCAGAGCTTGACCTCACTATGTCCTGAATGATCCAAAATTTTATAAGTAAGTTGTCCCGCGACTTCGTTTGCGTATTATAAGTAGCTTAGGTTTCTTATACTATTAGCTATCTGACAGTGAAAGTCCCGTCAAAATTTCGGAGATGACAGAACAAATAGACAGACAGATGAATATTTCATAAATTGTGTTTTTGTTATCAGTACCTACCGTATAGTACATACATACATACATACTTTTGCTTCATCTACAATCATCAACCTCTCAAATACATGCCCATGCCCAGTACCGTATAGTATAGATAGATATTCATATGCATTTAGAAATTAACTGTTATTTACCTATTACAAACAAACATTTCAATTTTATTTATATGTGTATTGAATGTTTGTTTGTTTGTAATAACTTTATTGTACTAAGAAAACACATAATTAAAGACCAAAACAACATATAGAGTAAATTGACAACGGCGGACTTATCCCATAATGGAATCTCTTCACCAACCAACCAATCAATGTTGAGTCAAAGTCAGATGGATGGATGGATAGCGGAAGTTTAGAGTAATAAAATCCCGTTGGCACCATGTTTGCAACCTTTGAGTACGGTACCCTAAAATCGAGAAAGGGTGCTATTTTAACGTTAGAAATAACCGTACTTTATAAAATAAATGTTGGGTAAAATTACACACGTAATACGCTTCATGCTCGACTACCGATGTGGAGCAGTCTGCGCTTTCTCAGCGGCTTCAATCACAAGAACAATATGTTCTTAGACCAGTTGGAACAGTAATCACTAGCCTGAAGGCTAACTAATGTATAACCGATGGTACATCATGGCAGATATCAGTGACGCACTTTTATGATTTTGTTTTCAAATTGTGGTTAGATTTTATCTTGTCATATTCCGGAACAGGCCCCGATAGGTCCATCCAGAAAACTGAAATAAACATCTTACTATATTAGGTAATCATAATCACTATTAATCTTAGAGGTTAGCCTTATTAGAAACGCTAATGGGAATCTAGATTTTCAATGTGTCCTCAGCTTAATGGAAGTACAGACATTGCGTGTTCATAATAAGGCGTGCTAAGTAATGGGAGACAATTATCGTATACTGGTTTAAGTGTCTACAACCGGAACTAAATTGTGACGCAAGCAGAATACTCGATGCATCCGTTAGTTCCGTATTAAACAACGGTCAAATTGCGTACAGTCTTCATAGTAGAACCAGTGGCAGCCCTGGAGCGGTACGACTGCACCGGGCGCCATTATGGGCTAAGGGGGCGCCGAAATCAACCAAAGGGGCCGATGAAATCAACCGAAGGGGGCGCCGAAATCATATAAGCAAACTATGAATTAATTTATTATTTGTAGGGGACCCCACTTTTGGATCTCGCATCTGATAGCACCGTCACTGACTAGACCTTATAGTTACTACCACACGCGTGTTGAATAGAGAAATAATATATTAATATCATTAGATGCAATAAAGACATTTTGTTATTTCATATGAACTTTATTATATTTTATTATAATTACGAGTATATTATATTTCCATTATAGCTGGTCTCTACAGAAAATGCGATGAGCAGATCTTTAGTATGGAATTTTGAAATATTTTTACAGTATTTCACCATTTATTGCATATGTAAATAATAATTAGTATCATGGATGTAACTGTTGTTTAAGCACATTTAAAACAATCAAATCCATAGACACTTATCAATCAAAAGCATGGTTGCGCAAATTGCACACTACGTAGAAAATAGTATGACGTTGGATAAATAAAAGTGCTCGTAATTAATTAATCAAAGATAATATAAAATTGTTGTCAATGCATTCGTGTACCTATATCATGTAGTTACCATTACTATACGCCACGCACCACCGCCTGCGTCCACTAGCTGTGTTCATGCATATGCAAAAAACAGACTTTCTTCATACATAGAATGTTTATTACCATTTCGCAGATTCTCTTATTTGCCAACTAGCCACGCTAATGTATTGATTTCTTTGTCACGTGAATATTTACATTGTAATTAGCTTCTAATACTGAAACCGCGAATAAGCCGTACATAAATGAATGCACAATATAATTATTTATAAATCTCGATTAAACTTTTTACAAAATTTCATCATCATCATCAAGTCTTTGTTTTTATCTTTAATGGAGGTAAGACCCTCTCTGTACTACCAGAGCCGCCAGAGCAGTCAGAGTTTACTCCTCGCTGGCCAGACGGGTTGGAGGTTACATTGATGTATATACTCGTAAGCTTTGCTTAGCTTGTGTTTCCTATGTCACAGAATAGGTACATAAGAGTCAAACAGAATGGAATCTCACAGCGTCTCCCGCAAATTGGCGTCCCCGCACTTCTCTCCCGCACTTTCTGTACCTTTCTGTGCTCTAAACTAGGGTTTAGTTACTAGCCGCACGCAATACACGACGTATCTTGTCTTGAGAACTGTCAATCAATAGTAACCATCATGGTGAGAAGATGCGCATATAATAATTGTTTATCCACCGATTACAACAAAGAACACATATTTCATAGATTTCCAAATGATAAAAACAGGTAGCAAAGCAACAATATAATTTCACGTTATTACCCAGCAACCATCTTGATATACAACGTGGAAGGGACATACCCGTAATAAATCGAACCACGGTCTATACTAGATCATTATAGTATAATGAAATTAAAATAACAGCCAAAGAACAAAAAAAAATTCAGCATTTCCATACAAAAGTATGAAGCCGCTCGGGAAATTTGTATAGGAATGTCAAATTTGTTTTTTCGTTTTCGACTGTTATTTTAATTTCGTCATACTACATATATAATAATCTAGTGTGTATGGAAGGTCATTGAGTATAGCCCGTGGTTCGATTTATTACGGGGATGTCCCTTCCACTTTGTATATACCCTTCTCGCTCTCTTGCATTGGCGGGAGATACACAAGAGCGAGAGGGATTATCAATCGACAGCAGTATAAACCGGTAAAAATACATAGGCTCCTCGCTCACAGTTTATCACATACACGCAGATGCCAAGTAGATTTCCGCGGGTTATAGTGTAGTGCTATAATGCCATTGTTGATAATGACAACTTGACAAGCCGTGCGTAGAAGCGTGATAAGATAAACATTTGTTTATTTTTATTGAATTTATTACGCCGAATATGCGAATTACTATATTACAATAGTGAATTAGTGAATTTAGTGCGTTACATTATAAATGACTCAATAATAATCAGTAAAGTGAACTAATGGTGAAATGGACAATGGACATAATAAAAAATATTTGTGAAGTGATATTATGTAGCTGTTTCCGACTTTTTTGTAACATTTAATACATATAAAACAGAATATTTTTTACGTCATAGTGTTCGCAAATCTCCCGATATACAGATATAATCGTAAATATGTCAAACTCGTTAGTAGGTAAGTATTAAATTAATTCTGCGGTGCGACCCTAAGTATAAGACTCACACATCGACGTGTGTACAGATAAATTGTTTCGCTTGTAGTAGTAGTAGGTATATATGTTACTCTGAATCTATGGAGAGTCATACCAGTGCCTATGTCGCCTTCTACGACATCCATGGGAAGACTTGGAGTGGTCCTATTGTACTCTGCTGGGACCCACACGGCACAAAGTGTATTTGCAAGTAGTAGGTATCACAATTACCTACATTATTTTGATTCTTTAGGTTTATTCTGTGGTGGTTATATGATACTCTATCTAATACTATTTTATAAGACATTTGGAGTTAGTAGGTATTTAGTTGAATGACTGTCTCCTTTTAGGACGTAAGACGTCAATATGCAAAACAAGCCATAATAAGGCATCTATTGTATGGAAATGCCACTGTTATTCTGTTCCCATGGTGGATTAATGAAGGACCTTATAGCACAGAAACGGGATATAATTGCTTCGCTTTTTACGATGCAGCAATAATAGAAAATTGCCCGCATTATGACAAGAGGTCAATGGACTCTACGAAACTGTTTTCTACAGTAATACATACTTGTGGCAATACATATTGATATGATAGATAGCTCAGTGAATAAAGTGTATAATTTTGCACAAACTTTCCTTTTTTATAGAAACTTTTTAGTTATTGCTTTTAGTTTAGTTATCCTAATTTTATTGTTATATGCCTAATTATAATTATTTATTAAGTTGTATTTAACATAAAAAATGTGTATCCTCAAAATTGTTTTTATGGGCAGATTTAAATAGTTCATGATAACAACTTTCTATAAGAGAATAACATCAACAAATGAAATACGGAACCATCCAAAATATTTGCCTATACGAGTATAACTTGACCGATCTGCTCCTAGAATTTGCATTTCTATAGAAAATCAAAAATATACTCAAAATAAATTTTCATCGGGATTGTAGTTCAGCTTTGTGGACAGAATTTGACCTAAATATTGTTCCAGTGAGTGAGTATGCCTATTTTAAAAATGTGAAACTAAAATACCTAATTGCAACCTAGAAATAGATGATGAATCATTGTTGGAGAGTAGTGAAATGTCGATGGTCAACATTTGGCACCCACCTGAGATCGCCTGTGCAAACTCTAAGTTTTTAGGGTTCACAATTCAATCAAATCATTTAAATAAATAATATCGGTATAAAATAAAAGAAAAAAAAAAACAAGAGACAAAAATAGTTATACTTAGAAATCTGCCTTTGTGCAGATTCTAATAATAATTCTAATAAAGTCTGTCTGTACCTACTTCGATGGTACCTACCTAGGTTATTTTTGGTGCAAAAACGGCCACTTTTGGCAAAAATGCAAACTAAAGCTTAACGTACAGTGGTTCATAAAATAGTTTGAAGGGTTATCTAGGTTTTGCTAGCTCAAAATTTTAAATGATATCTCCGTTTCCTTACAAATAATTTATTTCAAATGGGGGCAGCACTGGACTCCGTGTATCGTCTTCCAAAGTCGCGTTACTTAAAGAGTTAAAGTATTTGACATAAAGTTAGATCAAAATAACGGATTATGAAGAAAAAGAGAATGAGTGGAGAGAAGCTCGCGTCATGGCTTTCAGACTCATAGCTAAATCTTATTTTCATATACTGGGGGAGAAGAGGATTCTTAATTAATAATTAAAGAGAAAAGAGTACAAACATTTTCTACTTTTTTCAATACTTCAATTTGAGATTTTTATATTGCATGCACATTGCAAATTCTGGTAAATCGAGTGACTTTCATGGCAAGTGGCAACCCTAAAAAATTACAAAAATAAATTGAGTGGGTACATCTAAAAAAGTTCTGTTTAGAAAAAGTTTGCAGCAAGCGTGGGACGATCCAGTATTAGCAACACAAGTAGCATTGAAACCAAAAATACTGTGCGAAAATTTCATTTTGCATTTTTCCTCTCATTGTTATACACGTGATAAAATCTCCATTGAAATGTGTGGGTCAGTCATCAATCGCATCAAAAAAAATTGATTTAGATGATCTTTTAGTATAATTGCCATAATGTAAATACATGAAGGACAAACTATACATATATTAGGTTTTCCTTGTACAAGTACATTTTGGTTAAAAACTAGACACCTCTGAACGACCAAGATGGTGGGATTCGTACCAGATTGGAAAATATTAGCATAAGATAACAGTCAGGAGATAACGTAGGTATATATCTCTATCGCCCACTCACCACTCAACATGATATATTTTGCGCAATATAAAAAAAGTAATACAATATACAACGTGGAAGGGACATACCCGTAATAAATCGAACCACGGGCTATACTAGGTCACTAAAGTATAATAAAAAAAAATACCAGTCAAGAAACCAAAAAAAAAAATTTGACGTTCCCATACCAATCGCCCGGACGGCTGCACACTTTTGTATGGAAATGCCGATTTTTTTTTTTGTTTTTTGACTGTTATTTTAATTTCGTCATACTATAATGATCTAGTATAGACCGTGGTTCGATTTATAACGGGTATGTCCCTTCCACGTTGTATAAGTACAAGCATAATTACTGCCACAGGAAATCCACGACTGGACAAATTGAATGCTACGTATAACAAATATATACTACGTACGTACATAGCTACGAGGTTCAACATCATCCTGAATAATGTTAATTTTATTTTATAAGGTGACAAAAGGACAGCGATCGTAGTGCCAAGCTAGAGTTTAGTCCGATTTAAATCGGAAGATTCCAAATTCTTATCTATTTTCTTGAAGACAAATGTGCGGCGAGTGTGGGATGGCTAATTCAGAAAATCGTTTATTTTTAAACGAGTTTCATCACTCAGAAGTAACTGCTTTATTTATTGTGTCCATTGGCATCATTCTTGCTTTATGGCTGGAAACAGTTGCTAATGTGGCCCGTTTCAGGCGTTTAGCTGTAATTTAGGGTTGCATGCAAGTTTTATAGTAAACAAATCGTTTACTGGTTTTCAGTGAATGGATAACTGGGGGAAGTATTTTCTTGAAGATAATTATTTATTTTATTTAAACATTATTTAGCCAAAAGCTTTAATAGATAGACAATTTATTTAATTATTTTTTTTACTAATTTATGATAAAGTGATATGTTTTTATTATTATTACATTATTTAGTTAAGTTAACTTTATTATCTATAGTTTAGATTAATTTTAATTTTTTTTTAGCTTATACTTATTTTATTATACTTATTTTATTTAATGTTTTTATTATGAATGAATGTGATAAACATCTCCATTATTACTATTGGAAATATCAAAACAATCATCCACTTGTTACATTTAAATACTTCTATTGATCTTATGAATCCAAACAAGTAGAAATATTAATCAAAAACGGGAAATATTGTAGAAACGTGTACAATCCATGGCAAACGGGCGCATACTTCAAATATGACATTGAAAAGCAGTGCACACCATAAATCTAAATATAGCATCATGCTCATATGCAGTTTACACAGATCGAGTAATATTTTAGAGGCGGCGGTGCTCGTACCACGGCGGATGTATACGAATTCTTACCGCGCGGAATCGCCTGCTTCGTCGGTAACTCAAACTAATTTCGCCTCAAAAACTACGAAGGAACAGTTAAGTGTAAACACGGTAAACTATGAGAGTTGAAGCCAAAATAGCTGGAATCGTAATCAAATACGAGTATTTCCGCATGAATGTATTTTGCGTGTTGAATTTCTGACAATAAATAAGTATGATGTAGACAATTAAGTTCTTACCTAACTAATTTCGGTTTGCTGCATACTACGAGGTTTTGGATGGTAATCTTGGTTACTTAAAACGTTTATTAAAATTTCAAATCTAAAAGTAAATGTATACTAGTAGTTTAGCTAAATAAATAAAAATTGTATTTTCAAGTCTCATCTTTCATTAAGCCTATGTTACCGTGTTTTCTCTATGCCTCTGTTTAAATAGGTTTATCTACTAGATATAACATCAAACAAATATCCGGACAGTTAAAAAAGAGATTAAGAGTAACTTGTCAAGTGCGTGTCAGGCCACGCGCAGTGTAAGGTTCCGAAGTTGCCCGTTACAACATGGTAAATTAATCCTAACTAATATTATAAATGCGAAAGTGAGTTTGTATATTTGTTTGTTTGGTTGTTTGTTACCTCTTCACGCTTTATCTACTGAAAAAATCTTCTTGAAAATTCGCATATACATAGTTAGAAGTACTGAGAAGGACATAGGGGCACCTTTCGTCCCGGAAAAAAGTAATGTTCCCGTGGGAATTGGGATACGCGAGCGAAGTCGCGGACAAAAGCTAGTTTTCTATTATTTCACTTGTTTTTTTACCCATCTTAACAACTGCATTTAAGTATTCTTTTTGTTAGGATTAAAAAATCATCCTCATTTTGTGTACAAGGAAGGTACGCAAAATTATTTTCTTCATTTTATTTTACCAGTTTGTCACCCTGATTAACATTATCTATGCAAAATTACAGCTTTCTAGTGCTAACAGTATCTGAGCTAAGCCACGAACGGAAGCCAGACATAGCAAAACTATATGGGTTCCTTGTTTGGACTTCGGAACCCTAAAAACGAACCAACCTTTATGTAACCTGTGATGTAACCACATCAAGATTTTGACTGATATTAAAGTGAGTTTAATCATTGAATGTTATTATTACTATGTAAACGATTCCGACCACACATCAAAGAAGGTTGTCCACTGGCAAGGAGGTGCAAGGTAAAGCAAGTAGAGTTTGTATCTCAATAAAATACCTTATAACTGCAATGGAAAGGAAAGCCGAGAATTTCAACAAATTTCGAATTTAAGCGTCTCAGTTTCGAGACCAAAGACCGAAAATGCTTTTGTCCGTATGTCTGTTCACGTCTACAGGTCGCATTTTTCAACCGATTTTGATGAAAAATTGGCACACAAGATCCTTGATTTTTTTTAAATTTTTAGTCGCTCGCGATTTTTGTTTGGGGTCAAACTAGGCGGAACTTTGTTGTAGCGTTATTTATTGACGGATTTCAATCAAATTTGAGGCCACACTAGATACTTAATTGTACACAAGTGGTTGCAAAAAAAATCCCCTCGCCCATACTCGCGCCAGCTGTAGAAAAGCAACTTAATGCTTTTGATCTGGACTTTGTCCTTGAATCCATAACTGCACAACACAACCAACACCTCAGAAGATTTACTTGCGGCTAATGATAACGCCATCGAAGTAGCTCTCTACTGGGCTGACAAAATATAGAGACCAAAAACCATCGACACGCAAAGAAGATTATAATGATACGCTAAGTTATTAGGAAAAATCTAATTTCAAAAAACAAAATTAATTCAAACTGTTAAAACACATGAATTAATAAAATAATAGGCCAACTTGTACAGTAACTCGGCAAGTCATATTCACTGCAGTGCATTTCAAGCAATCGTAAAACCATTACACAGAACTACTGCGAGTCAACGAGACAGTGTAAAAAAGAGCAAACGTGTGTTTCCGATACAAAAACCTCAGCTTCCTCCAGTTTGCTTCCACCGCTTCTAAGAACTAATGAAAGGTACGTAAATAGTCCAACGGAACCCCGCTTCTGAAGCGCGATTGATGAGCAGATGATGGATTGGGGTGACATTGAAACGCGAAGTGGTTTGAGTTACAGAAATATGTTTCTTTCAGACACAAGCACAAGACACAAGCTTTATCTTCCATGTAATATAGGGTCTTTCATTAAGCGCTTCCTAACTTTAAATTAATACAAAGTAAATGTAAGATATCAATAGATTTTTTTAAATTAATTTTATAGAATGCCATCATATTTTTATTTTATATTTATTGCACAATAATCTAATGATTATGATGCAAAAGGTAAAACCTAATGCTAAGCATTGTCTACCATATTCCTTACTTGTGACTTGTGATCCTGCCTTAGCAGTAAAAATAGCGCCAAAAAATAGAGACCTACATGAACTGCCAGTAATTTTGTCATAGAGAATAACAGGGCCGCATGCATGTCCGTTATTCATACTTTGCCAGGACCGCACTGGGTAAACTTCTTTGTTTGGCTGTACTCGTAATGGATAAGCTTGGCGGCTGAGGTTGAGGTAATCTTGCTTATTAATTACTGTTACTAAGGCCTTTTTTCATTAAGTAATTTTCCTGTCTTTATTATTGTACAAGTAATTAACTGTCATGATTGAATATAATTTACAAGCTGCCCGCCCCCTTAATAACCAACGGGTGTAAATATACCACGGACATAGCGACATAATAAAAAGAATTTGCTTTACATTTTCATGATATTGACGCAAATGGCAGGATGCCTATTTGTACAAAGTATACAAAAAGTACCTGTAAATTGAGGTAAGCTATTCTAATCACAGCACGTTGGTTTAGAATTGCACTTTAATTTATTTTCTAAAATTTTTAAAAAAGTGAATCGACCATCCATATAATAATTATCGGATGCTCACAAAATTTTACAATAATCGGTTGAGAACTCGCGCTTCGCCCTTGCTCGGTCAAAAAGCATTATAACCACAGATCTGTATATACCACTAGATAAAGGAAGTCTTGCAATTTGTATGAAAACCTAGCGTGCCAATTTTCAATACAATATTTAAAAAGAAATTCACTTACAAACGGAAGGAATCTTTTTATTACTTTCTCCAACGTTTCTCGACGAGTTTCTACGGCTCAAAACGGCAGATTTAGGTATTTTACAGTAGAGAACTTAATGTCCGATCTAATGAATTGACATTAAAATGTTGTAAACTCACTAGTACCCATTTGTGTTATAATATAATACTCGTAAAGAATCAAATATTCCCTTCTTATAAATATTTAAGATATTGAACATATTTCCTTTTTCTAGCCAAGAAAAAAACATGGGATAAATTGTTATAATAAAAAATACAAGTAAAAAATGTCACTCAAGTCCTGGCCCTTAATGATATCTTAATTATTATCATCTCTTATTCGATCACATTCAGCATTTCTTCCAAATAACGGTGAGTACAGTCTTGTACTTTTCGTCCATGGTACAGTTAAATAGCGCATTGATTTATCTGTGGACTAGCTATTCATCGGGCAGTAAGGATCAAGATACACTGAATTGGCAACGACGCGACGAGTTATAATAACAAGACATAATAAACTTTATAAATTGATAGAATGAACGCTGCGCGACTGCTCGAGCCGGGCGCGAGCCCCCGCGCCATTTTATAATTAATAAAGTGTTTCTATATCTTAGGACATAATACATAAAGTTTGTAATGTCTTGATATTAAAAGTGCTCGTCACGTAGCTGCAAATTCAGTGTAGCTTGAACCTTACATTGAGTTCCCCGGTCTTATAGTTGATTCCTCGTTGGCATGATTCAAGATAATAATATAAATTGAAGATGTTTTAATCAATATCGTATATCTTGCTGACGCTATTTCATCGCTATAACATTTGTCCACGTCAATTAGTATTACGGAGATCACGCAGTTGCGCTAAAATAATGTGTTGGCTAAAAGGGAACAATAAGGAGGAAAGAGGCGTTACTCAACCAGGGTTTACTTGAGTTCGCTGACTCAAGTTCTAAAGTCTTTATATAACGTCAAACAAAATATAATAAAACTATTTTAAGGGTGAGTTCAGTCCATGATACTGAACAACTTTCCCCAAGAAACATATATCGAAATATGAAAAATGTTTGTTTGCTTTTCATACAAACTCGGATCAGCTGATCGGTCAACATGAATGGGAAGCCAAAAAAAATTTTTCATATTTCGATATATGTTCCTTGGGGAAAGTTGTTCAGTATCATGGACTGAAATCACCCTTAAATAAGTTTTAGTGTATTTTGTTAGACCCTGTATATTGTAAACTACTAGAAGTGCCTATCATTCTTTATCTTTAATATTTTTTAGGGTTCTGTACCCAAAGGGTGCAAACGGGACCCTATTACTGAGACCCCGTTGTCTGTCCGTCTGTCACAGTGCTCTATCTTTAAAACCGTAATAGCTAGAGACTTTAAATTTTCACTAATTATGTACCTATGACTGTTGCCGCTATAAAAATACTAAACAAATACTAAAAATAAGATAAAGTTGAAAATTAAATGGGGTTGTCATACAAGAAACGTTTTTTTTCAGCGTTTTTAACTCGATCTTTATATCTCTCTCTAATGGCATAAACTAGATACCTGAAATTTTTACCAATTAGGTATGTATTAATGTGGCCGCTTTAACAACAAATAGGTACTAAAAATAAAATAAAGTTAATAAACAAGAATAGTGATTTTTTTAGCGTTTTAAACCATTGTACGGAGGTACGGAACCCTTCATGTACGAGTCCGACTCACACTTGATTTGTCAGTGATGTTTTAGGACTATTTTAGAGACATTTTGTCATACGAAATAAAAAAATGCTAATATGATTATGTAAAAATCCAGTTTATAAAGAGAGAGAACGATAAATGCATAAATAAGAAAACACCTTTTGTAATGATTTATTTTTTGCATAAACCTGTCATCTCTGTCTCATTTAAATAGGTATTAATGCTAATTTAACATACGTATTAGTTTGGGGTTAGTAGGACTGTTTAGAGTAAAGATTTATTATAAGACTGGTATAAAAGCAGGTCTTATGTAACATGAAGGCTATGTCTAGTTGGCGTTAGACAATTCTTAAAATAAGTGTATACTTACAGACCAAAGCCTCAAAGTATAGTAAGTACTATACTACTACTAAGTAAGTAAGTATATAAGTCAATGTATTAAGTACTCTACGTTTAACCTTAAAGAATGGGAGGTTTATCAATTCGGCTGTTTTTTTTTATGTTTGTTACCTCATTATTTAATAAAATAAAGGAATAGGTAGGAATACCAAAGCTATATTTTTTTGCTTTACCAAAGCTATATTACAGGATTTACAGGCAATGCATATCACCTAAATAAGTACTTATAAGATTGTCTTCCAGTAGCTATTTCTATAAGAAGCCAATTCTTTTGCTTAGATAGGCAATTTTAATCGTTACGTGTAAACGTACACGTAAACATCAGTTTATTATTAATATATTTGTATGGGATATTTCCTAATGGATATACAAGCACTTGAAAACTAGCCAGAAACGATAAACCCGTGTCTGGACTCCGATGCCACTCAAGATCCATTATTGGCGCGTGCTTTTCATGTCAAAACTCGGTGCAAAAATCAAGTAGGTGAATGACCACGGCTTGGTTTTGATGATGATGATTTTCTGCTACGAGTATCTCCAAATTGCACACTACTTAAGAGGAAATCGGTGGGTCGTATTTATATTCAAACGTAGTCCCCTGATTGCTCGCCGGATAGTGCCGTTACAGCAATTTTTTTTCCTAAAAAGTCTATGGATAATGGATATATTGGGATGTCCCTGTTTTTTTTCATTATTAAATTATTAAAAGAGTTATGAATCTTCATAAACCAGAAAAATTGGTAAGATTTTTCAATCTGTTCAAACAACAAACTTTGACAATATTATTTAATAAAAAGAAAACATAGGAACACAGCCATATCTTTTCTTCAATTGTTAATGAATAAAATTAAATCGGTTAAGTTTCAGAGGTAAAATCAGGGGACTACGAAACGTTGATTTTGTGTACTCTTTATACGCATTTCCTCTTAAAGAGCTCGTCAACTCTACTAAGTACGCGCATTCTAAGCTATAATCGACGAAAGCATTGCTGGGTATGCTGGCTGAAATTGGAAGGGAGTGTCTGTCTAGTTTTGGCTCTCCCGTATAAGAAAAAGCCTGTATTGTACCAGCTGCTTCTCTTCCCGCGCAGATTGTAAAAGTCGATCGAGAGAATAGGCGAAAATGCGAATCATGTTAATAGGCGATGTGGCTAGCCGTCACTATTTTGATTCCTATTTCCACCGTCTAATGGAACTGGGTTCTGTCTGCCCCGTTTGGGATAAAGACGTGATAATGTATCTACTATAGATTTGTTTACCGACTTGTGATTCATTCATCTAGTTCACATACAATACGAGTACAGATATGTTATAAAATTATGCACCTTGGAGCTTCAATCAAAATAAACTGCATGTCGGGAGATTGGGCCGCGAAATTTAGCATAGCCGGATATGATTGTTTTTAGCCAGGGTCGACTGGATGAACACAAATCACTTTTCTTTCAATTTAAAGACAGGTTTATTATCCGCTTACAGAATAAAGTAAAATGTTGCCTGTGTTAAAAAGATTCATTTTATCTACTTAGAAGTTACCTATAATGGCTATTTTTAGACTTTTTTTAGGGTTCCGCGTACCCAAAACCCTTTGGGTAAAATCCGTTGGCACCCGCCAACGGAACCATATTACTGAGACTCTGCTGTCTATTCATATGTCACAGGGCTGTATCTCCTGAACCGTTATAGCTAGACACTTGAAATTTTAACCGATTATGTGTTACTGTGGCCGCTATAACAACAAACATTAAAAATAGGATAAAGTTAAAAATTATAAAGGAGGTCCTCATACAGGAAACGTGTTTTTTTCAGCGTTTCAAAACATTGTACGGAAGTACGGAACCCTTCATGTACGAGTCCGACTCGCACTTGACCGGTTTATCTTAATTTTGTGTTAGTTTTACATTTATTCCAAATTTTCAATTTGCCTGAAGGCGGTCACTATCGCTGCCTCACAAAGCACGGAGGAACTGAACGTGCTTCTAGGAAACCGCAAACCGTATCGCTGAGTCATCGAACTCCTAAACTAATACTGTGAACGTCTTAATTTTTCCGTCGCAGGATTCTTACCTGAAACAAGAGCAATATACCAATAAGCTCAGGCTAAAAAAAAATGTTCTTAATTTTTTTAGGTAAATAATTTATTGTAAGAAAAAAACTACCTGCTAAGATAAAGCAAATAAACCCAAACTCGATGGGATTGTGACATTACACATGCATACAAAAAAAACATGCTTAGATCATAATAGTGGACAAACATAACCTATTTTTATCCATAAGTATTCAAAAATTTGCCTAGTTACAATCTGCCTAAAACTTGATTTCACTGGTGGCTAACCGCTATTGAAACATCATCGCGGACAAAGCAACAATGGAATGTAAAGATTTATTAGCCGTGTACCTACTTCCAGTAGCGGCGTTAGGGTAGGGCGCGGTTGGGCGACCGCCCAGGGCGCCAGATCCAAAGGGGCGACACCCGGCGTTTTTGGGCAAGGGGGGTCACATAAATAAAAAATAGCGGCTGGTTAATGGCGGCAAGCCGCAACGAAGGGAGGAGGGGGTGCATACAAATAAGAGTCTAGCTCTTATTTGTATGCACCCCCTCCTGCCTTCGTTTACAATGGGGCGGCAAATTTGAAGACTCCTACACGTACTTGCACCCGCGTCCCCCGCGTCGGCAGAAATAAATCCGTCAGAAAAAAAGTCTGAGTAAATTGCAGTTTGGGGGGGAGGTAAATCTCGCCCAGGGCACTGGTAAAGCTAAAACCGGCACTGCCTACTTCACGACTTTCCAAACAATTGCTCTAACAGTCGTTGGCCGGATTGTGAAACAAAGCGTTTAGAAGTGAACACTACACCTAGCCTTGCCTAACTCTAACAGTTCTCTTAATACTTTAAACTATTGTTTTTTACAAGCCTAACCACGGACGGCCCCCCAATAAAAGGAAGATTTGCCCGAGTGTACCTCGTTATTGCGGAGAACAGTTTTTAAATAAGATTTGTTCTTCGTTTTATCTCTCTATTCTCTTAAAACTTTAAACTATTGTTTTTTTTTCCAAGCCTATCCACGGATGGTCTCTCTCTTCCAATAAAAGGAGGATTACCACAACGCGTTGGGGTCGTTCTGTGATAGCCACATTAGCCACAACCACAACGCGTCGGCCAAGACACGGAGTTTACCTCGTTACTGCGAAGAACAGATTTCTAATAAGGATAATGCAATAGAACTAAGCCATAATATACAACGTGTTAATTTTAGACATTTCTATCACTAGGCCATAGGCCTGTTGCTCTAAACCCATTCTGTGCTATATCCATACGACCTGATCTGGGGTACGCTTCTACCGCTAAACATCTAAACAGCTCTGCAACATTTTCCTGTTTTATCTCAGCCTCATTTGAACGCAGCAATGACGATGCTGCATAATTGTAGTTGCTTTTCAGAAAAAAATATTCCCGTAACATCGAAGTCGTACCAGTACGATTAAGGAATTTTCTGCTGGTACGACTTAGGCAGTGGGGTGTACAAAGTTAAAATCAAAATTAGTAAAATAACCCAAAAACCGTTTACCGTTTGACCTTGCTCATATCAATCAATCATAAAACACTACAAAAACAGACATGAATAAAAAAAATAACTATTTCATCATAATCTTACGTGAAATGGCTTACGACTGACGTAAAAATATTAGTGAAAACTGTGCAAAAACTTACTTTTTCATTATTTTTCGATCGGGAAATCCAGCAAGCCGCCGCATGTTTTTGTTTACCCGTGCGACTAAGTAGAACCATGGTACACCGCTAGATGTCACCTTTTCAAGACGAGTGCGCAGATATCGATGTGGTACGACTTAAGCGCTGGTACGACTAAAGGTACCTTACCCTACTTCATTGCTTACCTCTTTCGCTATGAAAACATTTACCTTCCCACTTTGACTGCTGAAAACGCACCGTATGTGTTTTTTTTCTTTGTCGAGTCGATAAATAAATCACGGTAGCGTTTTGTACGCCAAATTCATAACTTACATAACATAGGTACCTAAAAGATGAAATAACACCGAAACAATCACGATTCGAAAGAAAGAACTTTTTCAATGAGGATTATAACGTCACGATAAGAAAAAGAATGTTGGTTGAGATCGATAGTAAGAAACTATTCGGCATTGATTCGCAAACATAAAAATCACGGCAATTTCGTTCTGCTTAACTTCCGTTACTTTCGTGAATGGTGGTAGGTAAGTAAGTTTTCTTAGAAAAAGCAATTTTTGTAACAGTACCTACCTACTTGACTTTCTGCGAGGCTGTTTTATATATTACTCGTATTAATTTATTATCTCATCAATTTAAATTATTTTCTATCGAGTTAAGTATGCTTTCTTTTCGATCTTGAATATGAGTTCTTTTTGGAATGGAGTTTTTATTTAACTATGGCTTATTTTTTGACTTCTAAAACATAAGCTCGTCAAGAGCTTATGTTTTCCCAAATAGGCTGTTGGACAGTATTTAAAATATAAAACATATTTTGTTGTCATCCAATCAGATAAGCGTAAAGAAACATATTTCACCTTATTATTATATAAATAATACATGGGTAAAATTTGACGCGACTGATCTGTGATTTGCTCCCTGAGCTTTGTCGCTACAAAAAAGCAACAGCCTTGTTGTATCACCGCGGTCAGAATGCGGTACACCATCGCCTACAATATAATTATAATAATGGCACAATTTCTATATATGTGCCTTAATCGACATATCTATTTATCTCTGGTTACTTCTTGTGACAATCAAAAATTAACAATTTTTCTTAACTTGTACAAAAACAACACAAACATTTAAATTCAATAAATTCCAAAGCGGGCTCTAAAAAATTCATTAATTGGTGACGCTTCTAAATCGAGACGTAAAAGATGCATTAGGGCGAGTTCAAAGACAAGCGGGAGTGTTAATGAACTAGGCATTTTCAGGAAGTACGAACTATCTGAGTAATTGGATAATGTGCCGTTTCAGAGATCGAATGCCGTGTGGAATAAAGGTCTCCCCACATTTACTGAATCGATGCGGAATGGGCTTGAATCGGTCGGAAATAGCCTTACATATGAGAAATGATTTATCGACGTCATCGCATCGCGTCCTCTGAGCCCTGACAAAAAACTTCGTTTACACTTTAATTATACTTACAGGTTCTAACTAATTACAGGACTAATAACATTAAACATACTCGTAACGTAACATTATTTGCTGATGATAGTACAGTAACAATTAAATCCATGGACAAAGAAACATATAAATTCGACGTTAATTCAACATTAACCTCATTAATTACATGGCTTGACAATAATAATTTAAAAATAAATCTTGATAAAACCAATATAATGCATTTTAGTCAAAGACCGAAAAAGATGGACAATTTTAATTTAGAGTATCAGGGCAACATTGTAGGTAATGTTCCTTCTACTAGATTTCTTGGATTAATAATAGATTCTAAGTTGAAATGGAAAGAACAAATTGAAAGTATTTGTAAAAGAATTACTAGTTCATCGTATGCACTGTACAGACTATCAAATGAATTAAATACCGAGGTACTAATAACGGCATACTATGGTCTAGTTGAATCGGTACTTAGATACGGTATAATTTTTTGGGGAAATTCTACCAATAAAGATTTAGTATTCAAAATGCAAAAGCACTGTATTCGAGCAATGTTTGGACTACAAAGTACAGATAGTTGTGTGCCACTATTTAAAAAACATAATATTCTAATACTCCCGTCACTATATATACTGGAAGTAGCAATATTTGTGAAAACTAATTCTCATTTGTTTCCTAGTTTATCCGATGTAGTAATAAGAAACCGACGTAAGATATATTGTGATAACTTGTGTCTGCATTCATCTAAAACTGCTTTATTGCATGACAGTGTAGTATGTATGGCACCGAAGATATATAATATAATACCAAAAGAATACAAAGATTTAAATTTAACTTTGTTTAAGAAAAAATTTAAGCTCTTTTTGACAGGTAAGTGTTATTATAGTATTAGGGATTTTTTATTTGATAAATTGTAAAATTTTAGGAGAAAATAGATAAATATGTATGTAAAAATTTTGCTATACCCGAAAGGGTTAATAAGAAGGCCTATATTTTTAATTATAAGACAACACTGTACTCTTATTAAGCAAATAAAAAATTTGATTTGATTTGAGGATAATTTTATCTTCCTGCTCATAACCTGTACCTAATAGTCGTAGACATAACACTTTTTAGAATTTTTCGTATAACCATTCCTTGATGATTAGTTGATGCAAAAGCTGGCGACTTCTTCTTAGATTTTCTTTGACTCTCATTACAGTATTTAAACAAAGTCATAGCTAACCAAAAGAGACATGTGCAGAAACGACTCATCAAATTTCACGAGAAACATTGCACAATCATTCAAGTTATAATGAAGTAACAGCAAATCAATTAACATCCAAAAAAGTCATTGGTTTCTTAGAACAATATAGAAAGTAAGGAAGCGATACATCACGTGTGGGAGTGATCCGTGGGTTCCCGGAGGTGGCCTTTGAAATTTAATGTGCGGTTAAAGGAAGATGCGATCGACGGCTCGACGACAACAAGTAATTTAGTTTTCTCCGTTAAAAATAACTTCCTATGCGTAACTATCCTACGCGTTACCTTTTTATTCTGTGATTAAGTTTAATTTCTATTTATTTATTTTACTGTTTATTGCCCACAATCAAACAAATTATGTTATTATTTTTTATTATTAAATGTTAGCATATAAAAGGTCCGCTTGCCTCCGTACAGCGAAGTCAAAAAAAGGAGAGTTCTGTTCTTCTATGATATCCATGTTACTTTAACAAATGAGGTATCTTTGGAAGCGTCTTATGTATGTACATACAATATTAGCCGTTTCTCCCTGCTGTGCTTGCATTTAGTGTATAAACGTAATTTTTAGCAAGAATGTTCCCGAAGTCGGGTTTCAGTTTTTAAAACTAGGTATATCTTGTTGTTATAAATCTTTATTGTTCACACTGCATTAAAATAAGTCGAGCAATTATTGCCTGATGGCCAAAGAAACAGACTAAATTCTCTGATAAAAAAAGTATAATAGGTTTTTTATAAAAAAATTCATTATTTGTACAAGCTTTTATTATGAGAGCAAAGGTCTTGTCAACACAAAACAAATAAGCCCAAGCTCAATGGGTTTGCGTCGTTTTATTACTGAGTTCTTATGGCCACCTTCCAGCTTCATCATCAGATCAGCTCCAAGTCATCATAATATTGCATTGTCACGTAATATACACATGCGCGCAAAATTTCAGCTCAATCAGTTGAAGATATCTGCTTCAAAATTGAGTTGCAAGATTCCACCCGAATAAACATACATTGCAAGTTAAATAAAAGCTTGTAAAAATAGGACAAAATAATCCTTATTGAAATCCAGTAACAAGTTTGTTGTTTGTTTTTCGTGGGTGTAAGTGACCTACACTGGCGTCAGATCACATAAATCTGTGTCGCCACTTGACGACTGTCATACAATGATGATAGCCGAGACCAACGGCTTAAGGTGCCTTCCGGAGCACGGTAGTAAGGATGCTGAATGTTACCCAATGCAAAAAGCAGTACACTCCTACATGCAAATACACTTTCTTTCATTGAAAACAACCCACACGGGTAATGACACGATTCACGACCGGTTTCAAAATGGAGGCGGAAATTTCGGTGTTTTGAACTGTTATGTAATAAATTTATATTATAAAATAAACGACGATTGTGAATGACTTTTTATTTCAACATTAGTTTAGCTTTTGCAATCAGCTTGTCCGATTGTCTGTGTGCCAGACTGCGCCATGACTCAAGAACCTAACCCCAGGAATATTTTAAAGCTTTTCATGTTAATAGTCGAAGTAACAAAATTTAAAAATCAAAAATATGTCTAGCAAAAACTTTGCAATTGTTAACTTATTAATTCAAATATATCCTTTAGATTTTTATTTTATTTATTTAGAGAAACAAACAGGTCTAAATATATCATATTTCTCATTCTTTACACAATCTTTAGTACACAAACCCTGCTTCTGGAAAATAACAATAAATATTATCTAATCATAGTTAATTGATAATGAAATGAAAAAGGCATAAAGGTGACACGGAAACTGGTAACTTACTCATCAAATTACTCTTTTGGTTCACATTTAGTCGAGCCATTAAGGCGAGTGTAGTGGTGAACGGTGAACGGATGAAAAACTAAATAGCCAGTACGTTGGTACTCAGAGAATTATTTAATATTAGACTTAGAAACCTAGCATGTACAAAAAAACAAGAAATGTTTTAAATTATGTGAAAAAAAAAACAAAGGTAAATATGTGTGTAAAATACCATATTTCCTAATTATGTATTTTTCCGGTTCCGGTTGCATCCTAAAATGTTTAAGCTTATTCCTTTAGCCTCTTACGATATCCACATGAAGGGATGGAGTGGTCCTATTCTATTATGTATTTTATAAATCGCTAAACAAAATCTACTGGAACTTACTACTTGACTTGTTTATACAATTACTTTAATGTCGTAGCGATGAACCATTACTAAACCATTAGTTAGATAATCAGATAATACTCCTTATACTTATACTGGGTCACGTTGATTGAACTGGTTGTGTTACCAAAACCTGACGCATAACTGCTTTATTGACATAAATTTGCTAAATGAATTATGAAAGTAGCGCCAGTTACCTATATTTAGGGCTATGTCACGAAGAGGGGGGAAGTTCACGTTACAAAAACAATCTTATATTTAAAGTTACCAGGAATGGAACTAGAAATTGAGATTGACTTAACAAGAGATAGAGTGTTAAGAGAGTTGAGATTAAGCGATTGTATTAGTTTGGAAAATGATTAAACGAGATGATAGCTAGAGGATAGAATCAAATGGAAAATTAAATAACATATTGTTTGGACCCCACATGATAGTGGGATAAGGTCAAGAAGGAGTGGAAATAAGGATAAAGGTGTAATATTTCATATTAGTATGTATATAGGCAGCTTCTTAATATTATAGACATACGGCGCTACTTGAAAAATTATATACAATACAATGTGATTTATAAAAAAATGGTTTACATTATAATTGTACAATGAACCATTGCAAAACAATTAGTTAGATAATACTCCATATACGATATTCTTAATAGGTGATATTTAATTAACTGGTTGTGTTATGTAAGTAGGTATATTTACCACTCTCAAGCACTCACTGACTGCTCATTGACTGACATAAGTAGTGGTTTAGTAAAATAATGAAGAAAGTAACGCCAATGATAACTTCTTTTTACCTGACTGCGCCAGAAGAAGGGGTTTTTACTTGACTGCGCCAGAAGGAGGGTTATGTTTTTCGAGTGTACATATGTATGTATGTATATTTCTTTGGCGCGCTCTTCAGCCTAAACGGCTTGGAGGATTTTAGCTTGAGAGGTGTCATTAGATTTGTCTTGATTCTAGAGTGACACTGAGTATATTAAAAGTATTAAAAATCCAAAATTGTGGATTTTTGGCGCCAAATGATTTGTCTAATAATGTCTTTAAATATTTTTTCCATTTAAAAACCATTCGAGTCGTATCAAAAGAAAGAATTTTATAAAGGGATTACAAAAATATAGATAAATTATATGTTTTAATGTAATTTGGAATGAGAAATGCTAAAAAAACAAAATATAGGTAATCTGGCTCATGTTGTATGATATCGCAGGGCAGAAAGAATTTTTGTTTTTTTAATAATTACTTGTTTCATCTCAAAGTTGGTACGGACATGTCAAGGAAAGGGATGAAAAAAATGGCCTAATGTACCTATAGGGAGGTGGAAAGATCTCATTAATAGCAGTAGACAAAGAGGGATGGTGCGTTGAAAAAAATAAGATTGAACGATTGGATGAAGTGTAAAGAAATATCATATCATATCCTTGATATGATAGATGACAAATAGAGACAAATGACAGAGATATTCTCGAGTAAATTTAAGAACTTTCTTTAAAAATATATCAATGCTTACTTAAGCATAGGGGGAGGACAAAAGATTTGCTTACTGCTGACAACGGGGGCCAGGGGGTTAAAAATGGCTAAAATTCTTCTTACGTATTACTTGAACGGTCCCCTATCGGTCTATCTGAACGCACCCTAACCTGTCAGTAAAGTTTGTAAGCAGCGGAAATAACGCATACAAACAAATCACATGCGGGTGCTTCCAGTGCTGATTTACGAAAGGCAAATTAGTGAGAGCGCCTCGTCACAGTACCACCCACTAAGGCGTCAGTTTTCGTTGCAAGTCATTTTGACAAAAGTAATATTAATAGTACCTGAAATTTAATTTTAATTTTACTGGTACACTTGAAAATTTTGAATAAATACATCCGTCCAAGTACGAGTCGGACTCGCGCACGAGTGGTTCCGTACCATTATCTATACAACATTAGACAACACGTTTGTTGCACGGGAGCCACCCTTAAATATTTATGGGATATTATTAATTGCACATCTAATAAATAATCACCCATCAATTTAATCTCATCATTTATATACTTTTTTACATCAAATAAATCAACAATCTTATCATAAGTACTGATTGCACAGCAAATAAATACTGACTGCACATCAAATTTATTAGGTTAGGGCAAACCTATAGGTTAGGTTATGTTAGAACTGCGACCAACACACGCACGAGCCGAGCGAGCGAAGCGAGCGTGCCGCGGCAGCGGCCGGCGAGTGCTAGAAAAGTTCTATCCATTTTACTATGCCACAAATATAAATTGCAGTTTGTTTAGTAATATTTTCAGTTGAGTATTTTGCTGTGCAATCAGTAATTTTGATTTGCGTTTAAATACTACCCAATATTTATTTTAATTTAATTATTTATTTTTAAATTTAATATACAACTTAATATTCTGTGAATATTTCAAGCGCCCACCTGTTGCCGTTATTAATATCGAGGAAAAAGCGGCAAAAAAATCACGTTTGTTGTATGGGAGCGCCGCTTAATATTTAAATTATTCTGTTTTTAGTAGTAAAGAGAAATGTTATTTCGAATAGCAGAAAAATATTCAAGCGTTTAAAAATGTCATCCCATCCCTATTCCGGACCATTTTACATTATTTTTTCACATTTTGCCTAAGTTGCTTTCATCTTAGATAGAAAGGTTTTCAAGTGTTTCCTTATTTTTAGAAAGTGGTTTAAATTAATACGTAATACTCATTTCCTTTCAATCTAATCGTACTTGGTTGGTTTGACTATAATAAACTGTACATACTTTTTTCAGTTTAATAATATTATACTCGTAATAATTTGTTTCTCAAATAATGTAGGTTTAAAATATTTCAATACATTTTACCTATTATAAAATACTGTCTATTTTATGGATACCATACCTGTTTTTAGCAAATTATTTTTTTATAGAATCTAAGGAAAAAGACGGTTGAGCTTTTAACCCCCTAATTAAACTTTCAATAACATTAATTATTCAGTTTATTTTAATTAAATTAAAATGAATTAGTAAGTAGGTACTTGTTACCTTTTGTTCTCCGATAACCATTAAGAGTCCCCCATTGATTCTTCTTCAATTCTTCAGTTTTACTGCAAATGTTCAGATCACTAGAGAACACTTTTTTCTGAACGACCAAACTCTTTCTGTTGCTTTTAGAATCCGTTTGGAAAAACGACACAAACTTATTAATTGGACTCATAATTATGAATCAAATGATAACAAAAAGATTAAAATAACTAACAGAAGTATACATACAGAAGTCTAAAAGATAAATCAAAATAATTAAATCGATAGTACACCGGTAACAGGTCACAGCACCACACACGAACGCGCTCTATAGTCACTTATACAAAAATTTAATATGTTTGTTGAAAGTCGAGCGCATGCGACAGTGTAGTCGGCCGATCTTTTAACTATTGCGTTTCGACTTGTGACTTTCCTTTGCCGGCATCTCTTGTGGCGTCGTCGTCGTAACGCTCACCCCTGGACATATTATTTTGATTGAATATATTATGCGGCAGCGCAGTGAATGCAGCGCTTACAGCTTCTGGCGTAAATTAATAACATATTGGTAAACACTTCATTATCAATTTATACAGTATTACACTGCTATAGCAACAATATCTTTAAAAATATGTTATGAAAAATTTCGCCACGAGTGAATGTGTTTTTAGTGTTCAAATTCAAGTTAACACTTGATAAGTGTAAATCGTACAATTCGATTTTTTCGGGTGAGGCTTAATTAATCATTTTCTTTTCAATACTGAAAGCATATTTTATTTGCTAGCGTTAATAAATAATATATTTATTAAAACATGATAAGTTTAAATTGTAATTTATTTATTGTAATTATTTAAAATAATGTAGAGCAAAGCTAAAATGAACAATCGCTTTTTGGAAATTTTTTAATTTGCAAGTGTGGTCAGCCGTCAAATACAAATTCAGTATATCTATAAGTAGTATAATATTTATATTCACAAAACGAAGTAGGTATGTTGGACCTATAGGTACAAGTTCTCAAGGTCTGCTGACAATTATGACCTAGACCAGCGTTAATTTGAGAAGCGCGTAGTGCTGAAGTTGAAAGACTTCTCAGTCCAACTTAGGTATATTCATTTATTCGTTCAATCGCAGGATATCCTGACTATATTGTCATTGCATGCTCTATTCAAAATGATAAAAAATACTTATGTAGTTCGAAAAAAGACGAGAGGTTGGCGGAAATAGCGTGCCGATTTATGCGCCAATTGCTCTGGAGCTACTGTCGAATCAGTTCCAAGTCTAAGAGAACCATTAAACTTTCGACGTATATCTGTCGCAGTTGAATGGTATAATCCGCTAATTCACTAAATAAACCTCTAGCTGTTTGGTATCACAGCTTGGTTTCGTAAAACAGCGTCAAATAACTGACACCTGATACGCAGAATGTCATAAACGATTTGTATTCATCAATGTCGCGTTAACAAACTTCAATTGCAAAAACATTCCAGCTGAACGATATTGAGCTGTTTAATAAAACCGAGCTGTAGTGCCAAACAGCTAGAGGTTTAGTGAATTAGCGGTTTATACCATTCAACCGCGACATTACCATCTAGACGGGAAAAGTAAGAGTTCCTAGTTTAGTTAGAGGTATGTAGCCAGCAGTGGGTAACGCAAAAACAAATAAATAACCTTGCTGTCAAAAATGCCTAGGCTGATCATAGTTTCCGTTACCCGCTCTGCTGAAACTGTTACCTGAAACCGAGGTCATTGGCACCATTACCTGTTAGTAAGTAGGTAGGTCTGTACTGTTGTCTTTTTATTTGCTAACAATGCGGTGCCACATTTTAAATTAGTATTTTTAAGTAAAAAATTGCTAATCAACTATTGTGTTTATGCTATATCACAGAATAAATAATACTAACGTACAGAAGTCCCACTCAGCAAAGAAATTCAAAGGAATATCTACTCAATGTGGCTAGCGATATGGTTTAATTTAGCTCAAGTCACTCAGCACCTTTTCGTATAGATACCTAGACATCCATTGCAAGCCAATTTCATTCTTATTGCTCTGGACAAACGATTCGTATAACTGAATTTACCACCTGGAGGGGCCGCCTGCGAGTATAGTAATAATGTAGGTACATTTTCGATACCTTAACGGGGAGTGACACAGGCCTGGCTATATCCAGGCTGAAATCCTGACGGGAAACTACTAGGTTATTAGATGAATGTGACGATAATTGTGTATTTACAACAGCTTCTAAATTTTTTGAGAAAAATGCAAATATTAAAATCGGACGAATATGATTTAAGCTACTGGTGTTTTCTGTTTTTGCAAGAGGAATAACAAATGCTTTACGCCATAAACGGGGTAGTTTGGTGTCCAGTTTAAAATTTTTATTTCATCCCTTGTACATTGGTTTTTCTCATTAAATCCCGCGAGATTAACAAGTGACTTGAATCCTACTATTTAGTGATTAAGACAGCTTTTCGATTACTTATATGAGGTGAAAAAAAGAAATGCTTCAATATGCTGAATTTTTGGACAATATAGCGTAAACTGCATTAGAATAATAAATAAGTAAGTATTTACACCACGAGATATGACAAACTCTACAGTAATATGAAGGAACGCGAAGCAATTGGATTTTTTATGAATGTCGTCTAACGGTGTCGGGTGAATTAAAAATCACTATTTTTGGTCCAGACTTTCAGTCATCAAATATTTTTTTTGAATTGAAATGCAGTATAAAATCTGTAAATCATCTATGGTTTCATTAAATTTGCAATTAGTATTGGTACCTACCTACCTAACACGTAACACGTCCGTAATAAAGTGACATCACGCCTGTTCTAACCTATTTTGCTTGCGTTACGCATCAAACGTTAGATAATGTCAACCCGTCATTGACAATAATATTGATGACTAGTTTCATTATCTACTTTTTTAATAACAGGGCACAGGTATCTCGTTCGCAAATGTTTGTAAGATTTGTCCGAGAGAGCCATCAAGAAAAAGATTTACTCGCGTGAAGCTAGGCATTTACTTAAATTAAAGCTGTTAAAGTAAAATAAATCTAAGTTTAGCCGAACTAAAGTTGAAGGCGTATTTTATGTTGTAAGTAAAACAAACAGAAAAAAGATTAATCTCAACTTGGGGCGCCAGCTCCATCATCAGATCAGCTTCTTGCGTTGTCATCTGATTTACAGTTGCATACAAAGTTTCATCTCGAAACTGAAACTTGCGAGATTTGACCCGTCCCATACATAGGGTGGATACATACATACATGTCAGCCTTTTAGCACACATTACACATTTAAAAAACTGTACTGCTTTAAGTACCGGTTGAAATCAGTTGTTTTGTTTCTAACTTGTTATGTTTTTTATTATACGTGTAAATTAACATTACACGTAATGTACACTATAAATTATTGACGTGTAAAAGTGCCTGTAAGAGTTGTCAATTACATTTTATGTTGCGTCTTGGTTTTAGTAAATTAATTAATAAAATATGCCTAACTTGTTTTACGAGCAATTTATTATTACATACTCGTAACAATATATTAACATTATAATTTGGTTGTTAGAAGGAAAAAACCCGTGTGGTTCCGGGTTAGAATAGGACCACTCCATCTCTTCCTGTGGATGTCGTAAGAGGCGAGTAAAGGATTAAGCACAAAAATCTCGTGCTACAATTGTATTCCAAAGGAGGGTTAACGTCGGGCGGCGGCCGGTTGGAAATCTTTTTGCACAAATACATTCCCAAAGAGGGTTGACGTCAGGCAGGCGGCCGGTCGTAAAACTAAGCCAAATCATTTAAATTGTGCCGGCTATTTGCATCCTTGGGTGACCATTGACATGCATGTTATATTTGGAAAAGAAAAAGCGGGAAAGCGCACCGGGCTCCGAAGCAGCACAGCTGAGGATGCAACCGGTAATGCGTTTAGACAAAGAAGAAGGAAAAAACTAAAAAAAGAAATGTGTGAAATACCTTGAATTCTCACATTTCTTCAGCTCTACAGTTCGAGATTTGTGATAGATAATGATAAAGTAGTGAATCAATTTTTAAATATGTAATAATTTAGGTTTTACTTCAATGGGGCTGTGATAAGGTACCTTAATTATATGTCGAGTATAAAAATCCAGCCTCTGCTGATAAGAAATACAAAACGTAAATTATTATTTATAAATCGATTCACTATTTTATCTATTACACAAATCACGAACATTAGAGATGAAGAAATGTGAGAAATACTTTTCTTTTCTCTAAACTTGAAGATTTTTTTACCAAATGGCCGACGTCCCTTAACGCCATAATATGTTTCAATTGAAGACTGGCATCAAACGTATTCATGCCAGTTTTACCATATTTAACATGTATTTTTTTACAAATGGTATATTTTTTATGCCGCTCTATGTTTACAGTAATATTAATAACTAATAAAATGGTGAAAGGGCTCGTATCAGGGAGCGGGGCTGATATTCGAGGCATCCACTCTACATAATATAAAAATAAGTTTGAAAAATTCAAGTTTTTACTTCATCCTAAAATAGCTTGCTACGACATCTATACGGTTCTTCCAAAAGAAAAGCTTACAGTACAATAGTTATCATTGTATTCACTAGATGGCACCACCAAAACAAAGATTTTAATTCGTGCTCGAAGTAATAGATGGCGTTAGTACACGATGGCAAGATTTCAACAAGGTAAAATTTATTGATTACTTTGTAAGATCTAGTCTTTTTTATGATATAGATATTTAAAAAAATACGCAATTTTTTTTTGAATACAAGTAAGGGCAAATTTAGGCTCACCTTTGTTGGTGGTTAATGTGGTTGGCCGTTGAGCAGGCACCCGATGTGATGGGGGTTTCCGAGGTGAAGGTGGTGGTGCCAGTGACGTGCGAGAACGAACTGATACGGGGGAAGCGGACAGCTTCTGCACGACGCCATTTTTCTTAGCTGAAACAAATAATGAATTGCTAAACTGGCTGTTAGATAAAGAATTGCATAGCATATAATATATACCTACTTACACTGTGAAAAAAATATTTGCTCAGAATGCAAACAATGCTTAAGTCTATAAACGCCATGGCGGTCACACCTGGTGACCGACAAACAATTAAAAATCTATTGTGTGTTAAACAGCATTTCAGCATTTGTGCCCCTTGAAACGGAATTTAAACGAATATGGCGGCACAGAAACCAAAAGGCAACGGTAATGGTAAAACAAGTGCTAATAGAGGAGATCCGCAGCTGTCTTCGTGTTCGAAAAGGCTGTATTTTGTCATCGTTGCTTTTTAACGTGTATGTATATATATATCTACTCCGAAGCAGTTATGTCCTTGAGGGGTTGGAAATAGAACTTAAATGAACGGCTAAATTGACAATAATCTTCGTTATGCTGATGACACAATACTTATTGCCCCCATCAGAAAGTGACCTTCAAAAGATTTTGGACAGAGTGCATGAAAGTAGCGAAACGGCTGCTCTCTCTCTATTAAAACTTCGCCTGCTGAAAAATGCAGTGTGTGTTTTGCGAAAATGAAAACACATACGGTGTGTTATCAGCAGGCGAAGTGTTAACATCTCAAAGACGAAATAACTACGTGAATAGTGTCCCGAAACGCCGATTTAAAGCCAAAAATAGCATTAGGTGAATTTAACCCGCCTTGATTTGCCCCACTGACCTTAGCGAGCGCTGTGAAACGATTTTTCATTTTACGCATTTTACTTCCGTATTTGGACCCCTGTAGCCCGGGGGTCCCGTATCATTAATACGGCTGATACCGCGGTAAGCTACCTATGCCCGACATGCCCGTGCGTGCGGGACTAGTATGGTTATGGCGACAAGCATTTATCCTTGTAATTTTCAGTGCAAATATGAGTTTGATATCTTATCTTATCTTGTATTGGGGTCCACAATGGGAAGCACGTCGAACCTTTGGGTTATATTGTACTTACCCGGGTCCTTGCCTTACTATGAGTTTGATAGGTCAAAGTAGACATTTTGACGATAGGCAACGTAAAATCGTGTAAATTTGTCGCCGATTCGTAAAACCCATGTGGGTTTTACGAATCCAATGACCACGTCATGCCTCTATTCAGGACTTTAATCAACCTGTAATTCAAAGAATACCTATATTTTTACTTAAAAGCACATCGATTATTCTTGAGCAGAGGCATGACTTGCTATTAATCGAACCAGTTACATTTGACATACTTTTGAAAGGACAACCTTTGCGAAGGCGCTATTGTCTATAGTTCTATACGTACACATTACGTAACGGTTACGACATTCCGTTTATTGTTTGTGAAGATTATTACTCTCTTTCTTGATGCTAAATACAATACAACAATACATATACAAACCCAGTGTCGGACTGGCCAAACAGTAGACTTTGCCGGCCGGGCCCTAAACTACGCAGGCCCCCTGCCAATTATCATTATTTCTATTTTATTTTGGTTTGTCCATTAAAATTCGTACTGAAATATTTAAGCAATAACTACCATTATACAGAAGTTAGCTATTGTAAAAAAATAAATAGTATAGATTCATTTTATGTCTTGGGTGCCAGGTCTATACAATTATAATTAAATTAACATATAGCAATATAACAAAACCAAGCAACCCGGACCCTTCAGGCCCTTAGCTGGACACTGTACAGAGCTACCACGACTTAGTTGTCCACCACAAATCTATCTATATTTTGAGTCAAATATCACTTATCATTATCGAATACCTGGACACTCCCGTGAGAGATTTTTTGCCACGTACCTACGTTTACCCAAATCAATCAGTCGCTACGCGTATAAATTGATCAACATATTATTAAGTAGGTACTCGTATCTACCTTTTTCCGCATAATTTATTACTTTACCTACTATGACACGTACAAAATATTTCTAATACTATGAATTACTTCTAAGAAATGTATGACGTCACGGTACGATGAACGAATGACTCACCTTGGGCGGGCGGGGGTTGGGGTTGCGGTGGAGTAGGCGGTGGGCGGGCGGTGTTCGTCGGCGTTGGGCCATTCTCCCTTTTCTTGCCGTTACCTGGAAAATTAAAAAAAAGAAATCAGCATTGCAACGTAGGCTAAGATCTATTTCTAGGAGTTTTGTTCTGTTTTCTTATTAACCCCCGATGCAAAAAGAGGGGTGTTAGTATGTTATAAGTGTGTGTCTGTATTTGTTTACGTTAAAAAGGTGAATCGATCGAAAGAGCTAATAGCTTCCTGCTGCGGTGAAGGCGTATTGGCAGTATCAAAGGTATACCTAAATATAATTACTTATGTAAGTATTAAAATCATCGATATACCTAGTAAGGTGAAATTAAGAATAAAATACTCGTAATGACCTGAATAACGCATTGCAAGAAATAGCGAAAAATGACAAAAAATTTCTTCCAGTGACCTCGGTGAGATCGTCTGACCGCCTTGTAAATAAAAAAAGAGGTACGTATATTGCTTCTGTACTATACTACGTTTCTTTACTACGCTTGTATGGAAAAGTCTAGGGTAAGGGGTCTCTTACAAGATCTAATTTCTGAATAAAACTTACTGATTCGAAAAAAAGTAAAAAACAAAAGAATTTAAGAGACTTTCGCAGGATTGATGCAAAACGTTTACAATAGGGCTATTATTTACACTACTGCACTTGTTGAAGAAGACTTTATCTCTGACATCAGACAGCCGTGGGAACGAGCCAGTCGCCGAGAACAACACTTGAAAAATGTCTTATCCAGTTATCGCACACGCTATGCTAATCACGCAGCGTCATGAGATTTTTCTTTTGATACCAAATCAGAAGAAAAATCACATGAATCTGCGTGATTGTACAAGTACAAATCCTCGACTAAACTCTACATCTAAGCCGTTTCTTAGCCGGTGGTTCCCGCCAGAGTAGATTAGGACCACTCAAAGTTTTCCCGTGGATGTCGTAGAAGGCGACTTAGGAAATACAAACTAAACAAAGCTCATAAACATCAATAACACGTGTCCAACCCCGTCTGGCTTGCGTGGAGAGTGTAGTATAATCCTGCTCTGGCCTAGTATGGCTCTGGTAGTACAGAGATGGTCGTGCTCATGCAGTGGAAACTAAAACAAGACCTGATAATGAAGCACGTTATTGGGTATATCCTAGCGTGCTACTATTGAGCTCGGCGTGCAAAGTTCGGCGTTTTTCTCTCCAAAAATCATATATGTACGTACCACATGTACATACAGTCAGCAGCTAAAGTATGCCACCAAATAAAAGCGTTTTCACATTAGTAAGCGCTTTTATTTAGTGACATATTTTGACTGTTGACTGTACGTACATAGCAATTTAATGGTCTCACAACCAAGCATGCCAAAGATCGTTTGAAGAGGATAAGAAAAATCCTCGACTGAATTGATCACGATTAAAATTTGTTGTGGCTGGATACTAGTAAATTTCAGTCTATTAGATCATATTTTTAAATAAATTAAGTAGGTATATTGTATACGTGTGGACTCGGTGAATACAGGAAGCTCATGAAAGGACGCATTTCCCTTCCTACTTAGTTTATTATATTTATTTACATGTGACAGGCGAACGGATTTCCAGTTACAAGGTTTCCATTTGCAGTTGCATGTGCAACGGAGATTGGTATCATAGTACAGTCAGGTACCTTCACATATAAGTACGTTTTAGCTGTGCTGCTTTGGAGCCGAAAGATGGAGATACATTTTGCATGTATCCACCCAATAGTCACCCAAGGTCGACTAAGTAGGTGGAAAATGGTGAAGAAAAAGCTGGTCTCCTTCCTTTATCTTTAGATATTATTTAGCATGAAAAATTATGATTGGGAGTGTAATGCAGTAAAATGTTTTTAAACATTCATTTTCGTGTAGATATAGGTATGTACTTAAAATATACCTTACTTATTGGATTACTAATTATTGATATTTTAAATACCTGTAAAAAAGAGCTTCAAACTAATTGTGCAAGATATCTCGTAGACGAAAATCTCGAACCGAACCGACCTTTCTTTAATCTGAGTGGGCACCCTTATTCTTCAAACTCGACATTAAATTTCTATAAAAAAGTAATAATTTGATTTAAAAAAGAGCACACAAGAAGTCAAGTGCGGTCTGCGATTCCTTGCACGATAACAATTTAATCAAGTTAAAAAAAAATAACTCCGAGAAACTCTCCTAGCCTAGTAGGTACTGAGGCTTAGCATCCGCTTACGCAAACTTAGTAAATTTAAACGACATGAAATTAGAACAAAATACCTACCTAATATACAAATACAACCATACCGTTCTTTGAATATTTAATTTAAACAAACGGCCAAAAAGCTAGTTTATTTAAACATACACCACACACTGATACTTTGTGTATTAGTTATATATATAGTGTGTTTCTACGTATCTATAGTACCTACGTAGAATTATGTATAACCTTTACATTAAATACAGAGTACCTACACAAAAGTCAATATTGTAGTGCTATAGTGAGGAAAAAACGTACATAAATACTTACAAAGGCATTCTACACGAGAGCCATCAGAAATCGACAATAACTTCAGTTAGTATGTATTGTCAAGCAGTACATTGACTCTCCTTACTAATTTATAGCCTTTATGCTACAAGTCAACGTCTGAAGTATCGATTGGGTTTATTCTTAGGGATATCTACATCTAAGAGCCAGGCTCGTCGATGTCATTGTATGGAAAGAGACGCATGCAATGATGATTTTTGGGTGGGTTAATGAGTGGTTTATTTATTTATTTAACTTTATCACAGAGAATTGTAACAGGCGGACTTAAGGCAGTTGGCCTTTTCTACCAGTCAACCTATAGGTGGTGCTGAAATTAGATCATTGTCATTGGTTTGCAATTCTTCATTTCACACACTAGTTAACTTAATAGCTACTAGTGTGCACGTTTCTTCGCGATGTTTTGGCGTAGGTGTTTGAATGGCGTAGAATTAGGTAAAACGAACAATCGGGTTAATAAAAATCAAGAAAACAAATGTTCTCTAAATTAACCCTTTTACCGCGAGACTTTATATCTGTTGTCGTGCTCCCAGCGCGAGGAATTGTGAATATCCATAGTTTTTGGTCGGATAAATCCGACGCTCGCGAAATGGGCGCGAAAATGTTTTTCGGATTAATCCGACGTTCGCGATTAAAGGGTTAACCTATCGGTTAAACTTCATCTGGGAAAAATAATTCCTTAAATAATGTTTCTGGCGTAATGTTAATGGCGTAACGCGTAGGGAACCCGAAGTACACAGGTATCAGCGGTCAACGTTTCTGTCAAAAATTACACATTTTTCCTTATGTAATTTTTGTAAAATAGCACCTTATCCTGTTAATTAGAATCCTGTTCATTAGACTCCTTCGTTTGTGGATGTGTTAATCAATACAAGGTGATTTTGAACCTCCTAGCTACGTATATATTCAAAGAAAGTATACTTTTTCAATATAGCCAAAAAGTACAAAATCAACCTGTAAGAAGTACAAACTCACCTCTGGCCCCAAAAGATCCGAATCGCTCCCGAGTGACTGCTATTTTGTATTTCTTGTCGCTCGGCACCGGTAGCTTCGACGGGTATTTCTCCGAGTTACTTCTGTACAATTTCTCCTTTGAACCGTGGGCCCCCATCTTTGGTCTCCGCATTAATATTTAAGGCATTCACATTACTTTTCAGGCACGTTTAGGAACTACATAGTTTTCTTTCACTGTACAGTCACATTACTGCTTTTACACTTTACAGTCTTAATTCATCACTTTATCATCTATTGGATGCTTGCATAACTGCTCTAAAATGTTTTACGTTAATTTTAGAAGTTTGGCAGTCATTTAGACGTAGGGTCATTATTTCAGTCCACAGGATAGAATCCTTTAACTAAACTCTGGAATTATTAGGGTTCTGTACGTTTGAGAGACAAAATGGAACTCTTATATCAATTTAAAAAATATAATTTTCTATATATTTTTTTTTAAAACGAGCTCTATTTTAGCCAAGAAATAAAAATGATGCATGCAGGTGTGACCTTTTCTGGTAACAAGCTGCTCATATTCTCAGAGGTATAAATATGCTCACTCAGTCTGTAACATAATACAAGGGTTCAGTTTAACTAGACCTAGACCATTAAAATTAGTCCCATGATACTACTGCTAAGGTCGCAGAGTAGGTACCATTCATCTATTAGAACCTTCTTGGTAGAGGTTAAATTGTCTGTCAACTCAATGACTACCTATTTATGCTTCCTATTATTGAACTTCTGATCATAAATTTATTAGTGCACATGTGTTTATCTTACACATCTTCAATTCTAAGATGCAAAATTCTCAATTTCCAAGAATTTTGGGCAATCAATCAACCTAACAGATCCCTAATCCATACCGAAAAATGGCTATCTTACTTGGTAATTAATCAAATCGTACATCAAACAGATTTCTGTAGTAAAAGTACGCACGTGCCCGTACTCGTACGCAGTCAACAAAGCCGGTTCGCTGATATAATTATTGCAACGCCATTCTATTTTGGTAGTCCACTCACATCGCACCAGTATACCACGACCCCTCTCTAAATACCCCATCCTTAGAACCGACAACAGCCGCTGCTGGACGAGAGAAATCCTGCAGGTCTCCTCACCCTGGTCATGTCACGCATTACCATCCGTTTAAAAAGATCCTTTCTGAGCGGCTTAACTCGGTCATTTGTCATTCAACGCTACGTTATTACACTAAGTAAGTATGCTTTATAATTTCAAAACATTTAGTCACTGACTAGTTTCTTTTGTTTTTGTATTTGCTGTTTTGAATTTCACAAAGTTACTAACGCGCAAACACGAATAGAATTCTAATCTTCGACTTCATCGATGGATTCTGATACTAATTCGCTAGCGAAAATAATTTTGATGAAATTTTCTATTCAAAAGTATAGTTTTAAATTTTAGATATAATTTCATTTTAGTTAGTTTAGAATTGTTTGTTTTTGTCCTTTCTTCTTCTTCGTCTAAGCGCATTCCCGGTTGCATCCTCAGCTGTGCTGCTTCGGAGCCCGGGGTGCGCTTTCCCGCGTTTTCTTCTCCAAATATAATATGCATGTCAATGGTCACCCAAGGATGCCAAAGACCTTGTAAAATGGAGAAGAAATAGCCGGAACACTTTCAATGATTTAGCTATAGTTTTACAACCGGCCGCCTGCCTGACTTCAACCCTCTTTGGGAATGTATTTGTGCGAAAAGTTTTAGAACCGGGCGCCGCCCGACGTTAACCCTCCTTGGGAATGCAATTATGACACGAGATGTTTGTGCTTAGTCCTTTAGTCGCCTCTTACGACATCCACAGGAATAGATAGAGCGGTCCTATTCTAACCCGGAACCACACGGGTGTTTTTGTGTGTTTGTTTTTGTCCTTTACATACCTATGTTAATTCTTCAGAGATAGGACGGCGATTAAAGTCCCGTGGATATGACCACCGCTCCGGATGGTACCTGATCCAAAGGCTATCCATAGTAATTCAAAGAAGTAATGCGGCAAGCATAATAGAAACCTTGTAGCCGGGTACAATTCGGGGTGGTATTTTTGACTGATTTATAATATATTGACGTAACTGTTGTGAATTTTTAAATTTTTTTTCAATGAATAAAATTTTTTAGCTTACTTAGGTTAATTTCATATTTAATATTTTATGTTCCATGCTGGTCCGAGAGAAAATAAAAAAGCGGAGATTGTAAAAGCCGATTGAGGGAATTGGCGATAATCTCCATTAAGTCAACTGGCTAAGTAAAAATATTGCAGGCCGAGTGCATAGAAGACAGTTAAGAGTATTACATACCGAGTGGACCGACCGGCGACCAATTTCCGTCCACTGATAACTTTGCACGTTGCGCTCTATCGGCTGCTTCAGTGACAGACACGTAAAAGCTAATATACCACGTGTTAATGAACTAACGCAAACCCTCTCAGATGGTACCTCAGCCCTTTAAACTGAACATTAACATCCTTTGTTCTACAACTTTTGAATTTTCATACAATACTGATCTGACAATACAAAAATACTGATCAGTTGATCGAGTCACTTTGTATGAAAATCCGATATTTTTGGCATTTTGAGAATGTTTTAGAAGAAATGTTGTTCAGTTTCATGGGTTGAGGTACCATCTGAGAGGTTTTGCGTTAGTTCAATTGAACACAACACGTTGTGTATACGCGACAGCTGTTTAGTTAGATGACATAATTTTCCAGTTGTTTTAGACTCAAAACCAAACTACTGTAAGTACAAATTTTGAAAACATTTGTATGGGGCCAATTTGGAAGAATACCTATACTTTAAAAAAAAAAACAAATTTAAATCGATTTTTAAATGAAGCAACAAACGTTAAAAATACAGCCGAATTGATAACCTCCTCCTTCTATTGAAGTCGGTTGAAAATACTTTTGCGCACAGAAATTGAAACTTTTTGTGTACTTACTATGTCTATGCTTGTCTGACTTCCTTTGGCTGATATGATGATGTGTTACTTACTCAACACAAAACAAAGTATCCAATTTAATCAGAAGCTTAATACATTGTTGGACAGTAGGACGCCTATAGACGTAATCAATTGTTATTTCTATTGTGTCTGACCACAGAATAAGAACCAGTACACACGTAGTCTGACTTACGAGTAGTGTCCAACAATGTGTTAAGCTAAATCTTAACTGACAATGAGATTTGTCTACCTCGGAAGGTATAATGAAAGCGGAGATTGAAATTATTTAGCTTTTAATAAAGAACTTCGAAATGCATATAGAGAAGTAAGTAGGCATAAAAACCTAGAAACATTCTGCTTTAGAGGGCTTACAGATAAATACAATTAGTCACAAAACATTTAATTTCATTTATCTTTGGTTTTATTGTCACTTTCAGTATCTAAATGAATGGCTTGTGTTTGTACCACCGATATAATTAACGAACGAAATTGTTACATTTGTTTATAAAACTGTCACAAAGACGATAAAAATGTATGCTTCCCTTTATTTTAAATTACCAAAATACTAATAACGATGATAAACATAAATAGATTTTATGGAATATAATCCTTGCCTTGATTTATTTTGTATCTTCTCTGATATCAAAATCAATCACTTATTTGTCCGCTCCAATTTCCAACAAAAATGTTTTTGTTAATGTATGCGAAGATAAATGAATTCCAATCGAAAGTGATTTATCTCAATAAATCAGTCAACAGTATTTAAAAAAACAACGGCGCTAGATTTGGTGGTGCTAAAATTAACATCACTAATTGATCTGGAATTAGACGCTCCATTTTATCGTTTCTAATATTATAAAATGCTTCGCGTTTTAACTAAGTACCTAATTTATTAGTGTTTTGGTCATTTTAAATAAAAAGGAAGCATACATTTTCTTCGTCTTCGTGACTGTTTAAAGTGTAAAAAATTTTAGTACTCTTCAATAACACAATTGAGCCCAAACTTAGTGGTTGTGTCGGTAAGGTTGTTTTATCACAGAGATGCCTTGGACACCTTCCGGCTTAATCATTAGGTCATTGGCACCATAATATTGCATTGTCATCCAACTTTCGGCTCAATCGAAAAATGGGAAGTGGGTCTAATTTAGCTTGCAAGTTTTGATTACAGACACACAGATAATAGGAAAGGTTAAAGTAAAAAAAATCTTGTAAAAAGTAATAATTTTGTTCGTTGTATTGGTAGTTGGCAGCAGTACAAAAGTCTTTCATTTAGATACTGAAAATAACAATAAAACGAAAGGTGAATGAAGTATGCGTTAATAATATTTTGTATGTTTTGTGACTGTTTTTGTTTATTACGATTACAGTCCTCTAAAGCAAAATGTGTCTAGATTTTACCTACTTCTCTACATGCATTTTGAAGTTCTTTATTAAAAGCTTCTTTCAATAATCTCTAGTAAATATGTCTATAGCTTACTTTTTCACTTGTTGCAAATTAAGAAGGCCAAAAAATAACGTCACATTTCGCGATTTCAGTTTACGAATAAAAAACTTGATCGCTGAAATTAGGAAATTCGTTTCTTTAAATAATAATAAAACTTTTCTATAGCGAGAAATCTTCCCTTACCCAATAGTGTTAGTCACTTGCAAAACGAGTAGCAAGTAGCATCGCCTTAGATTCGCGCTATTTCTGAACGCTTTCAGGGTTAAATAACTTGGATGCGTTGTGGACTTTCAGGACATCTTGGAAAATATATTTTAAGCTGTTCTAGTGCTACTTTAAAACTATATGTGGAGATAAATGGTTGAAAACGACGTGTAAGTACTTATCGAGCGTAAAATTATAATATGAATTTTTGTGAATACCAACGTGGAGTATAGTGTCTTGAAAATAAATTTATTATAATTAAATGTAGCTGATGTTTATACAATATACTCTACGTGATCTCTCTACGTGATCGAATCAGAAATGTGGAAATTCGTAGGAGAACAAAAGCCAATGATATAGCCCAGCGGATTAGCTCGTTGAAGTGGCAGTGGGCGGGACACAAAGCGCGACGAACCGGTGGCCGATGGGGCAGAAAGGTTCTCGAATGGCGATCACGTACTGGCAAGCGAAGCGTTGGACACCCACCCACAAGGTGGTCAGACGATCTAAGGTCGCTAGAAAGCGCTGGACGCAGGCCGCTCTAGATCGGTCATTTTGGAAATCCCTGGGAGAGGCCTATGTCCAGCAGTGGACGTTATGCGGCTGAAATGATGATGATTATACAATATACACTCCATTTTTTTATAAAAAAAAATATTACAAATGAATTATTAATTATTATAAAATAAAGTGGGTTTTATCAATATAATTACAGGAAGCTTCGTCATTTAGAAAGGATACAAATATTGATTCGAATTTTAGAGCAAATCAGATTCACCTACACTATAGATTACACTAACATCTAACTCCTTTCCTTGTGGAATAAGTAAAAAGTTGTCTTCTTCTTACACTCAAACTTCTTACAGATAATAAAAACATATGAAGAAAGATATCACCTGACCAAACAAAACTTGCTTAAAAATTGTATGCACTGGAAAAGTTTATACCCACAGACCTATTTTTAGGGTTCCGTACCTCAAAAGGAAAAAACGGAACCCTTATAGGATCACTTTGTTGTCCGTCTGTCCGTCCGTCCGTCCGTCTGTCAAGACCCTTTTTCTCAGGAACGCGTGGAGGTATGAAGCTGAAATTTATATCAATTACTCAAGTCTACTGTCCCTTGAAGCTGTGAAAAAATCAAACTTCTAAGCCAACGCAATCAAAAGATACAGCCGTTTATGCCGCAAATTTTCGACACTTGCAAGGGAATCAAAACCTACAGGGTGCTTCCCGTGAACTCAGAATCTTGAAATTTGGTACGAAGCAACGTCTTATAGCATAGATAAAGGAAAAATTACGAAAACCATAAATTTTTAGTTACATCACATAATATATATTTTTTAATAATTTTAAACTACTACCCATTTCCTCATAAACGCGTAGAGGTATTAAATTGAAATTCATACCAAATACTAAACCTTGCAGGTTTGTACGGAACCCTCGGTGCGCGAGTCCGACTCGCACTTGGCCGGTTTTTTTACTGTGCAATCTATGAGCTCATCGCGTATAATGTTTTCATTAGGCTGAATTGCAACACGCACTACCTACACATTTCTTACCGAAAAATCAGCGGTGCTCTCAAAAAGATCAACAATGCGTAGAGTTTACAAAAGCAAGTTGCAAGGACGTTCAAAATGGCATATGATATTTGGTAACGTTTCTTTTGCAATTTCATTTTATTTAAATATTTAGTAGCTCCTACCCACAACTTCGCTTCGTCTATAAATTGTTAACTACTACGCGTCTCGGAGCTCGTAAAAGACGACCGAGTAAAATAGGAACATCTGGGAAATTTTGTAAATATACTCGTATATATTTTTATTCTTTCTTCTTCTGTTTTGTATTCCGTTTTTTTCCTTTTATTAAAGCTTTAGTTTTATTTAATTATTTTTAGGTTTTTAGCTTTAGTTTATGTATCTATTTTATTATCTTTAATTGTTTCTAATTTTTAAGTATTTATCTTTTTGTAAACTATCTCGAGACATTAGAAACTAATAATTTTATCAACAAGTGATGCGGTTCACCTACACGCAAAACCATCACCCTAAGTGTAACATTACATGGCATTTATATAAGGTCAGAGATAAGGGCGTGATTATTGTATAGGTACCTATATGTATAAAGAATTTGATGAGACTCTTTGCTCCCTAAAAACGAAATAAAAAAATAAACTCACCATAGTTAGAACCACAGGAATGTGAACAATTACTATTAAGGGGAAGAACAGTAACTAGAAGGATAACTTTTATTACAATTCCATTCTATGAACGATAAGTCATCTACATTTTATTACGGTGGCACGTACTAACTAGCATAGCAACTGACAAATTCAGTTGCGGTCAGTGACTGATTATTATCGTAAGTTCTATTATTATATAATTTTTTTTATAGTAAGTTCTATTTTTTTAGTTCTTTTCACCGACTCTCACTACTCACTCTACTTGGTTGAGAAAGCATTCTTCTTCGTCTGAGCGCGTTCCGGGTTGCATCCTCAGCTGTGCTACTTTTTTTTTAACTAATTTATATGTAATAATCTTATGAAATGAATCCAAAACCTTTCTTCCCAAATCATAAAATTAAGTCGGAGTTAACTGTTTATCTACTAATTACTTCTAAGCCACTGTCCAAATAATGTGTTAGATCGCTTCATACATTTTGGGCCCTCATTGTTGCACTACGTGTCGCAGCAAATATTTTTACGTCATTTTGTAGGAAAAAATCCTTAGATTACAAAAAGATTTTTTTATATTTTATGGACGTTTGTACACTATATAAAAAAGGATTTTACTTTTTCTACATTGGGAAATAGCAGTGACGCTATCTGGCAACGATCGATAATGCATCTTTGACGGAGCGTTTTGTTCACTACAGTTGTTCACTAAAATATATTTTTTTACAAAACGATAAAAAGTGTATGGTATAAAATCTCATAAAAATATAATAAAAACAAAGCAACAACTTCACATCTTGCATCATGCATTTATATAAAGAGGTTTAGTGACAGACAGTAAAACAAAACGCGATTGACAAATGAACAAACATGAATGATTCATATTGTATAAGTAACTGTAGCTTTAATATAAGTTCAAACCAGTGGCGCCATCTGGTAGCAAAGTTTCGCAACACCAAAGGAATAAAAGAACTTGGACTTGAACTCGTGATCTCGGTTCAAATACGACCACGTTCTAAATAACTGAGCTATTAAGTGGTTAACCTCGCATGTCGAATTTCTCCACCATTTGATATTCCTATTCTATAACACGCATTAAGAGTTAGGTCAGAACTTGTTGACTAGATGGCGTTTTATGGAATTAGTTTATCAAAATTCTGTTATGTTCTAAGTTTCAAAGGCATGGAATGATTAATGACATCTCGTTCGTTCAGTAAGTATGGCGGTATAAAAAATGGATTATCATATGGGAAATTATAAAAAACCCAAGTACAGAAAACGTAAGGATTTTGTAGTTTATTAATTGTAAAATATGTTTTTATAAAAAGATATTACCAATTATAGTGCTATGCTTGTTTAAATTAATTTTAGGCCGCTGTACTCATTTTGCGACATGACACTGCAACAAAGAGGGCCCAAATGAGAACAGACTCTTTGATGCGTTTTTTATTTATATTGGATAGAGCATTTTTTAAAAAGATTTCGTATAGTCGGGGCAGGTCACTAATTGATAAATATAGAACACATCCTTTTCACAGTCACAGTTGTTATTGATTTTCAAAATCTATATTGTAAACACTACACTACGTACAGTGATACAATATAGCTACTTTTATTTAGACCTCACACAACCGTTAGAGTGTAGAGACAAAAGGTGACTGGATGTGTAGAGTCAATCGCAAGTTCCCCTCCAATGCCTCAAGATAATAGGAAATTGCTAAAAAACCTAACTCTCATCCATTATTAGATTCAGCTGAATGATTTCTAACCATGCACTTAGGTTACGGTGCACCCGTGTAGGTGATTAACTCATCATTTTAGACAAGTTTTTATTATGCTTGCTGTTTGTTGTTTATTTGTTTAGGTGAAATCTTGCAAGTTAAATTTAAGCTATTTAGCGATTTCCAATTGAGATGAGACTTTGTATGCTAATGTAAATCAGATGTTGTCATAGTCAACATGTCAAGTCTAGATAGTTGTTGTCATATCAACCGAGGTAGCTTGATTGGAGATAGTTTTGGAATAAAGATTGCAGTTGTGCTAAGGGTGCCTAACGTATCTATTATATTTTATGTAAGCTATTATTTTCTTCTCTATTGTATTGTCGCTCATGAAGCATAATATTGAAATAATAATAGATGCTATAGGTACCCATTATAGTGTATCAGAGGCAGATGTATAAGTTCTTACTCGCAATAAATAAATATACAGGGACACATCACACAGATTCTACGTACTATAATTAATAACGAGCAGGATGTCACTAGTCCGTCGTGCAATATAAACTTTATCTGGGTTTATCAACAGTGTCATGCTAAGGGGGCTGAAATGGTATTATGGTTTATAAACATAACAGCCTTACTGTAGCCTACAATATTTATTTTGCACATTCCAAAGTCGTAGAATTGTAATAACGTGCACCATACAACTTTATATTTCTTCGAATACTAATAAGCAAATGGATGGATAATGTTGCAAGTGTTGCAACACCACGAAAAGGGGTTAAGTGACATTTTATTACCTACTGTCATAAAATATTGCTAGCATAGCGTGCATAACGACAATAGAACTATTTTAACCATTTCTACGAGATATTTTTAATTATTATAATAAGAAATAAGTACCTACCTACTAAAAAACCATAAACAATATGACTCGTAAATTATGTAAATTTAAATTTAAATTGAACTACAATTGACTTGTTTTTCGTTTTTGCAATTATTTTAGCAGTATTAACATAACGTCTAACAAATAATACTGAAACAAACTATTTTAAGGGCTGATTTAGTCCATGATACTGACTTAAGAGGGCGCCTGATGTCAGTAAACTAAATTTTGCTCCCGCTTCCACGCACACAAATTTAGCCGAAGCGAGACAGCGAGCCATGCGGGGCGTCGGAAATCGCGGTGCGTCAATGAGGCTGGTTCTGGTTTTGAGGTTTTTTTCGTTTTACAAAGAATATTTAAGAGTTATTTAAAAAGTAAGACATATGATGACTGCCTTATGTTTTATACAATTATAATCCAAAGTTACAAGTGCTACATTATTGTATTTCTTGAATACTTTCTGTTTTAGTATAATTCTGAGGTGATTTGGAGGCAACTTCGCAATGTTTTTCTATCGAGAAAATTTTAAGCAATCGTGTTTTCGAAACTTATTATGTTTAGAGTTAGTCCTGAAATTTGCTGTATTTTTATTTCAAAGTGAGTATTTCGTTAATATTGATAAATATTTAAGAACTTTAGGGTAGTATGGTCAAGAGCCCATACTTATTATGTTCTTTGGGGAAGACCCCAAAGAACATAATAACTAAGTAATATGATTTTTTTTTGCTTCCCCTACAAACTCAGATCAGCTGATCGATCAATTTGTTTGGGATATCTAAAAATATTTTTCATATTTCGACAAGTATGTTCCTTGGGGAAAGTATTTCAGTATCATAGACTAAATTCAATTCTGTAAAATAGTTTCAGTATACAACGTGAAAGGGACATACTCGAAGTAAATCGAACCACAGGTTATAGATCACTAAAGTAAAATGAAAATAAAATAACAGTCAAAAATAAAAAATAAAAATTTCGACATTAACTCACCAGACTGGCAGGCAAAAGCGCAAGATAGAGAGGAATGGAGAGCTGAGAGGGAGGCCTTTGCCCAACAATGGGATCTAGTGGGCTCTAAATAAATAAATAAATAAATTACAAATCGCCCGGGCGATGCACACTTTTATATGGAAATGCCGAATTTTCTTTTGTTCTTTGGCTGTTATTTTATTTTCATTTTACTATCATGATCTAGTATAGACCATGGTATGTCCCTTCCACGTTGTATTTTGTAAGACCCTGTATAATGTAATTTTTCTACATTGTCATTGTTTCTTGTACCTGAATATCCATAATTTATTTTTTTGCTATAAATTAATTATTGTCTAGCTGCTCGACAGAATCGCACATGTCTCTTACGTCGACATTTCAACTTATACAAAGATGCTAAGTTTTGAAGGTCATTATGTCATCACAGGTACTTGTTTGAGTACAGACATAATCACTAAAAATAACATAGACAAGGTTATTATTAAAACCCGCAAAAATCATTGAGGTACCTACTTAAGCGTTTTGCAAATATAATACTAACAAGTAAAAGTACCTATAACTTTGTGAGGGCATCCAAGTTTTTTTATCTAGAACAAATTTATAAGTGTGACAGTTTTGTGGTAAAGTGTACGTGTAAGTAAAAATCTAAGTGGTAAACTCAAGCGTTTTGCAAATAAACTATAACAAATAAAAGTATCTATAACTTTGTGAAGGCATCCAAATTTCTTTTTTACCTAAAGCACACATGTAGAACAAATTTAGAAGTGTGACAATTTTGTGATAATTTTTTTTTTTGACCTAAAACCACAGCGTACATAATACAAGCTAAAACAAATTAAGAAGTGTGACAGTTTTGTAGTAAAGTGTACGTGTTACTAAAAATTTAGGGGTTAACTCAGCGTTTTGCAAATAAACTAACAAATAAAAGTGCCTATAACTTTGTGAAGGCTTCCAAAATTTTTTTTTACCTAAAACACACTTCTAGAACAAATTTAGAAGTGTGACAGTTTTGTGGTAAAGTGTACGTGTAAGTAAAAATTTAAGATGGTAAACTCAAGCGTTTTGCAAATAAACTAAGAAATAAAAGTAACTTTGTGAGGGCATCCAAGTTTTTTTTTACTTTTTCACATAACACATCTAGAACAAATTTAGAAGTGTGACAGTTTTGTCGTAAAGTACGTACGTACGTGTTGGTAAAAATGTAAAGGATTGTGAAACACGTTTTATTTTACGTTTTAGAGTATGGCTCTCCTTGCTCGCCTTGATTAGAAATTGCGCTAGGTAGGTACTTATACATAGAAGTCGATAAAACATATTCACTTGTCTTACCTTTAGAAAACTGAAATAATCCATTATGAAATTTATTAACGTTTCGTTTCAAACTGTAAAAAAACGACTATAAGCCAACTCACCCATAAAAGAAATACGGCCGACTGATTCTATAGCGGGTGCGGCTATCCCAAAGGCGGGACCTTATAACCTCGTCAAATTGCGGAGATATACCATTTGTTATTCCATCTACTTTATCATTGCCCTGTTTCGATTGGCTGGTTAATAGGCTAGAATATGCAGTCATGCGTATCATTATGACGTGATACTTATATGTACATCTTGCAAAGAAGTAAATACGAGTAGGTAGGTAGATTACCAGTGATCACAAAAAATCTAACAAATTAAAAAAAATGCTTTATGGGCAGTTCGGTCCATAATACTAAACAAAACTCAAAGAACATGTTGTGCTTATAATATTTCTTTGTATAAATATTCTCGATCAACTTAGAAGGAAATTGGAAATCCTTGGGGGAGGCCTATGTCCAGCAGTGGACTTCCTGTGGCTGATATGATGAACTTAGAAGGGTGGCCTTAATTTTAATTTAATATTTATTATTGTTACTAAGGATTATTTGATTTAGTACCTTTAATTTTGTATGCATCTCAGTTGCCCATTAAATAGCTATAATAATGTAAAATTTATAGGTTATGGGTTCAAATACCACTGGGAAGCATACTTTGTGAAAAGTTGTTTCCAGTCTGGTTACACTGTTAAAAATTATGTTATTTTACATGCAAAAAATTATGTAATATTACATAAACCTGTAAAATTACCAAAAAATCTGGGAAAATTACGGAAAAATATGAAATTTTACATAATTTTTGTCATTTTTACATATTTTTCCGTAAATTTCCCACATTTTTCGGGAATTTTACAGGTTTATGTAATTTTATTGCAAGTAAAATTACATAATTACATGTAAAATTACATAATTTTTAACAGTGTAGGATGTTGCAGGCTTGAATCACCTGATTATCCGAAAAAAAAGATGATTCCGTGCTTTGGAAGGCACGTTAAGCTGTTGGTCCCGAACGCCATCTAACGTGACGATGCAACCGGGAATACGCTTGGATGAAGAATAATGTAAAATTTAAGTTGTGAGCTTTTCTTTGCACATATACTAAGAGTCATCTCACACAACACTATTGTTGTGATACTAACAAGTGTGTATGAGATAACGTTTGGTAAAGGCAGCAACTTTAGTGCCTCAGTATCTGCCTTAATATAATATTAAATGTAATCAAACATCTATTTGCTTCTGACGGCCTATTTGACTTTAGCATCACACGCTATTCAAACTCCTCGACCGGCCACTACATCAAAGCCTGCGATGTTTCATTTAAAAATTCAAATAGAAGAGACGTAATACATTTTGTTATAGTCCAATTCATCCAAAAGTAATCTGCGAGGACAATCAAGAGGAACGGTTTTTAAATAAAACGCGACTGGCTCAGAAATAGATGGAGTAACTGGTGGCAGGCAAGACAACCCGTGAGGAATGTGCCCGAATGTCAGTCGGCGGAGTCGCCAATACTGGACACGACTTGATTGTATAACTTTATCTTTTGTAAAATGAAACCTTGAAAAAAAAAATTTTAGGTTAGCTACCATATTATTATAAGAAAAGCGGGAATCATGTTTTTTTTCGCGACTAACCCATGCTGTGAGATTTCTTTGCATAGATCTTTCGAAAATATTTTGAGATTGTGAACACTATTTTTAGATTCAAGGATCCGTTTGAAATATTTGCAATTTTTTGTTAGAGTCAAGTGTGTCAGCTAAACGGTTGTATGTATATATGGACCCATAAGAAATTTACGGTAGGCAGTAGTATATCATTATAACAAAGTTGAAAGGAAAACTATCAGAGCTAAGTAGGGTTTACAAATTTAACAGTCGAATTTGAAAAAGGAATATTTCATACAAATTCTATTGAAAATTAGTTAGACCTACGTAAAACAAGTACTAGAATAGATAATATTTTTTCTAATTATCACTTAACTATACACTCTTTCTTCATTTATAACTCTTTCTTCAGTTACCATCGCCCTGTGTGGGCTCGTTTTTAAAAGTTTTTAGTCGTTAAACAATGGGGCGTCAACTCTATGTTGGCATTCGCAACTACTAAGATTCCATTATGGGATATGTCCGCCGTTGTCAATTTACTCTATATATGGTTTTTGTCTTTAATTATGTGTTTTCTAAGTACAATATAGTTATTACAAACACACAAACAAACAAACGGAACCCTACACTGGGCGTGGCCCGACAAGCACATGGCCGGATTTTTTTTTAATTTTAGGGCCTTACTGTGAAAGCTACAATTCGTCAATACGCAACTCCGTGTCCGTGACCACCAACGAAAATTGGAATTTAGCATTATGTCATAGAGCACAAAGTAGTAAGACACATTGCACGTGGACACGGAGATGATTATCTTGCAGCATTCGAAGTAAGGTCCCAGCATTCTACTTATGTGCCTCATTTCCGACGGCTATTTAACGATCAAAATATTGAAGAATATGGAGGTCAATCATAAGCCATTAAAAAGAATTTAACTAGTTTTACGACTTATGATAAAGGAAACATTAACTTGAACGTTGCCCTTTCGAATACTAAAACAGTATCGAGTATGTAGATAGCTCTTTCTCTGTGCTACAGGTGATTGACTGCCTCCGTAGTCCCGCAAGTAGAGCTATGGATCCCAAACGCCATCTAGCGTTTGTTTAACCCTGTCCTAGGATGATTCTCTACCTTTTGGGTTGCGGAGGTCAGACGGCCGCTCTGTGTAAAAATCAGTAACGTCGTCAAATCACCTTTAGGTAGAGCGGACCCAAGGCTCTGAAGCGTTACCGCTGAGGATGCAACCGAGAATATGCTCGGATGATGATGACAGATGATTGACTTGTCTTAAAACTGGTCAAAACAACTGCTTACTATTGTTACTTCTTTAAGTTTATTACAAATGTAATAGGCGGACTTAAAGCCATAGGTATGCTTTATCTATTAGTCAACCCACTGGTGATGCCGAGAAAAAGAAAACTGGAGAAAAGAAGGGGGGTGATAATTTTCAAAAGTATCATCTTGAAATACACAATGTGGATACTACGGTTGCAACGAAATGAGGTCGTACTACTGGATCAGTTTTGGCGGAATTTCGTAATAAACAAACAAGCAGGGCTTCGGCTGGCACTGCGCCAGCTGCAGTCGCCGAACAGCTGAACTCATTTTTTTCATCGTATGTTGCTGATAATATGATAAAATTATACCACCTATAGATAGTAGCAAATAACTACCGTTTTGCACGGAAATAAAGTAAGTTTTAAAGTTATTATCGGCTAAATTAAAGAAATATAAAACCTTTAACATTTTTACCTATTGAAATATACCTAACATCAACAGTTTATGACAAAATAAAGCAAATTTCCTCGTACCTTAATATGTTTAAAACTTATTGAAATAGTGTCGAAGAGTTTTTAGAATAATAGCAAAAATGTGCTCTCTATTATTTCTAAGCGACATCATATCATGTACCATGTTTTCAAGCAAATAAAACATCTTATCTTATATTCATTTCAGTTATATATTACTATAAACAGAAATTAAAGACTATTTATGAATTGAAATTTCTGCGTCTGAAATAATAGAAATGTTTAGTACAACATATGTTTTTTCAATTATACGTACTTTTATAAATATTCGGAAATTATAAAAAACGCTAAACGTAATTCAGCTGTTTTACATAACTGAGATATGCTGCCTAACAGCTAGCTTCTGTAAAGCAGCGTAATAAACTATCCATCTGTAACTTGCGCGTTGAATAGACAGTATCATCTCATCAGCACCCGACCCAACTGAGTCCACATACAAATAGTTATTCGTACAGATAGCAATAAAACAGATATATTAAAAAATAGGGAAATACCACAATGCCTAAAGACACGCCTCTTCAACCAGTATCCTGCCTACGATAAGTTATGGTGCCGAGAAATGGACTCTTACAAAGGGAACCATGTATAAAATCGTGGTTGCGCAAAGGCCATGGAGCGAGTCATGCTCGGTATCAAATTGCAAGACCGAGTTCGCAATGTGGAGATCCGGCGTCGAACGAAAGTTTACGACGTGCTCTCTAGAGTTGCGAACCTTAAATGGAGCTGAACGGCACACCTGGCTACAAGGAACGATGGAAGGTGGAGTAAGACTATCACCGAGTGGTACCCTAGGAATGGAACCCGGAGTGTTGGGCGTCCGGCGGCTAGGTGGGTCAATGATATCAGACGGATTGCTGGAAAGAACTGGATCGTTTAGGTTGGAAATAGGATTCAATGGCGCAGACAAAATGAGGCTTATGCCCAGCAGTGGGTCGTTGAGAGCTGACGATGATGATGATGAGCAACAAAACATTTCAAAGCAAGAACTATGGCAGAATTTGGGGAATGATAACCATATTAAGATATGTTTATCATTCTATGTATAGAATACTTAGGTTGTATATTGGATCGGAATCAAGGAAGAACTTAGGAAAAACATACATATATAGATTTTTTTTTGCAATGCATTTCGTAGCTTTAATTCGGTCTTCGGTACTTATTTGATTTCGCAAAAAATATATATGACGAACAAACGCGGTATCTGGCTCTACATAATAACACAGAATAGGATACCAGTACTCCGTAGTAATAATAACGAGCGTGATGGCATTAGTCTGCTGCGCGACATAAACTTTATCTGGGTTGGATTTTAACTTGCTAAAAAATTTGCTCACTTATTTTAATTTTTTCAATTATTTTTTTCTCCAGATAGGCATATTTACTTATATGCCTCGCCTACACAGGAAAGCAACTTGCCTACATATGATGAGCTCGATGATTAGATTTTACTAGTGCGCCTTCGCATGTCAAGCAAACCCATGTTAGTTGTCAGGGTAGGTATGTCAGATCTCAGATGCTTTATAAAAAATCTGATAGCAGATGTATCTACTGACTGTACTGGACACGTCAGATTAAATCACGACGCGAGGACACGAGGCGGATTCGCATCCGGCATGAGAATGTTCCCGCAGAACACGCCATATCTAGTATATTTATTTCTTGTGGCCCGCGGCGTTTCCAACTTTCCAGCGTGTTCAAATTATTTGACAATCCCAGGGGAACTTCATATATTTCACGGATAAAAAGTATACCTTGTGTTACTCCAAGTAATAAGCTTTTGGCGTTTTAAAACATCCATACAATATACAGGGTGCAACAAAATATACTGAAACTATTTAAAGGGTGAATTCAGTCCATGATATTGAACAACTTTACTAATTTTTGGCCTCCCATACAAGTTTACCGATCAGCTGATCTTGAGTTCGTTTATGGAAAGTGGAAAAGTATTTTTCATATTTCAATATTGTTCCTTGGAGAAAGTTGTTTAGCATCAACACTGAATTCACCCTTAAAATAGGTTCAGTATATTTAGTTATATATGTATAGTCTCTTTGATTCGGAAAATCGAAATTTTTACAGCAACTCACTCAATTCGAAAAAGTACGCTGTATTTATATCTGCGGGCACGGTAGTGCCTCTGCCAAGTCGAGCAAACATAGGCACAGCCAGACCATACTTTTTTCGAAGCCATTCGAGGCACTTTTATTATAAATCTCCTTGTGGAAGAAGCTAAACCTCTAAATTTTCGTACTTTACGAACGAACAATCATCTATCCGCCAAAGTTCCTCACTCGCTCACAGCTCATGCTTTGCAGGTATCTCAGAATACTACTAAATGGTCCGACAGTTAATTAATATTGAAAGTCACGTAACATCTATATTGTGCATTCACAAAACGTTTCTATGAGTTACGCGAGTTCGAAATACTGGATGAAAGAGTAGAATTAGAATGCTTCCAAGAGTATAATATAAGTTAGTTTGTACCTATATATTTATACTGTATAATCATACTAAAAATACTATACAATCACAGTTATGATTAGCTGGACCTAAGTATAACCTCATTTTAATTTGAGTAGCCTTGCGTCGATGGTGTAATGTGGGTATGCTCGATTCTTAAAAATGTACCGCGCTCTTTTCATCAACCGACCGGTTGTGCATTACCCGAGATACAGACCAACGTCTAGTTCGGGGATGGACTTCCGGACGGGGCATGGACTGGGGCGCCTTTAGTACCTACCTACTACGATTATTTTTGCTACCTCTATAGAAATACGTACGTGTTAGTTACCTACATTGCGACACTGTAATACTTTTTGTTGTTAAACGTTTTTGGCAAATAAAGACTTATTTTTATTACTGTCGAAGGAGTTCATGAGTTCAACGATGGCTGACCCGTGCGTCAACTCGTTTGTTCATAGAATAAAGGAAGAAAAAGAAAAATCACTATGGATTTTTGTACTTTTAGCTAGCAATTTATTTGCACCTATTAGCCAAATCTTCAATTAGCATGTTTAACAGGAATTGATTACGTACAAAAATAACAATTTGCCTCCAAAGGCGAAGCAAAGACGTGACAGTGAAAAATACCACTTCTGCAAGATTATTAAGCCTTCATTCTAAAATAAGTCTTATCCATCACGGCAAGAAAAATAAATTTGATTGCTTTAATGTACACCTACCTAAGACTAAGTTCGTGTATAACTACAGTATCTATTAAGCGATCAAAGTAAAGAATATACAGCAGCATCGTATGATTATGTTTGAGCAAAAACAGCACGTGAGGTGGCAATTACCTAGCTTTCCAAGTGAGTACTCGTACTTTTCTCTGCGCTTGGTATGAAAACTGAATAGATCGATTGATCGATTTCATACATGCTACGCTCAATTTATGTACTATCTTACACCGTATTTTACCAAAATAAGTAGATTATTTGTCCAATCTTAATAATTGTAATAAACTTTTGGCACATTTTTCTTATTCCATATCTTATTAGATAAATGTATGTATATAATAATCCCCACTGTACCCAGAAAATATTAATTACATTTTACTATTTGGTCGGCGTGATAAGTATACACATAGGTACATATCTGTGCATATACCCATGCAAAATTAAATCTTTCTAGTACTAGTCTCTGAGCACAGCACAAAGACAAACAGATAGACAGCCAGACAAACGGACATGACGAAACTATAAGGGTTCCTTGTTAGGACTACGGAACCTCCAAAAAAAAGTTAGCGCACTGAGGCTCGCGCTACACTGAACTGGCAGCGACGCGACGAGTAAAAATATTTTTTTTGCTTTCCATACAAACTCGGATCAGCTGATCACTCAACTTGTATGGGAGGTCAAAAATTATTTTTCATATTTCGATATTATGTTGCTTGGGGCAAGTTGTTCAGTATCATGGACTGAATTCGCCCTTATAATAGTTTCAGTTGTGATTGTTAGAACTTGTGTAATGTCATAACTAATAAAAACGCTTGATAGAAGAACTTGACTGTCCGAAACGGCGCGAGCCACCGCCGCACCGCGTGTCTTATGACACTGTACATAAAGTTTATAATTTCTTGTTATTAAACTGCACGTCACGTCGCTACCATTTCAGTGTAGCGCGAGCATGAAGCGTCTAGCAACAAACAACCAGTTGTAAAGCACCTGTAACTGTGTAGTGCCAAACCGGTTGTTGCGGTCACGAAACCACTAAAAGGTCTATCGTCACAGTCGTCACACTTTCAAGCCTTCGGGATATAAGTAACTAGTAACCAACGATATGAAAACCTTCGAAAGTAAACAACAATTATAATTATTTCAATGAGGTATTTTTTCCTTTCATAACGTACCTACTAAACTAAACATAAATAATACAATCTACCTTAAATTCAGGCTAATATATAACATTCATACATATTTGTATGTAACACAAAAAAATGGTAACTTTTTAACTACCAGCCAAATTTTTGGAGCAAGTGACAATTATATCGAACTACGAAAAACCGATTTCCCATACAAATCAGCGCTCAGCCTAATGGATTTTGTATGGTAGGACGAACATTTTTTATCAATTTTCAATAAACATTTTTTATTGAAAGTACTTCAGTAGGTATCATGAACTGAACTTATTCCAAATATTGGCTGGTTAAAATAAAAAGTCACAGTTATATGTAAAATGTTGTATATTACTTTTTTAACTTCATTTCTACCAAATAAACATATTTTCTTTCTTTTTTTCATTACAATGGCGATACCCCACCAAATATGATTCAAATAATTATAACATTTGTTTGAGTGGCACACATCTAGTAACTTGCAATTTGCTTCAAATGTAAGTAATGGCTTGTATATTATACAATGTTGACTTTCTCGAAAGGCTTTGACGTTTATAGACGATCAATTATGAATATGGTCTTACGAATATATTCATGGGTATAACTGTAACTGAATTTTACTCGTTGTGTACACAAAACCCGTTTTGGTGAACTTGTTATTTTAGTGACTAACTTCAGATCCAACAACATAAAAATTGTTATTATTAGGTAAATTAAGAGTCCCATTACCCTAGAAAAAATCAGACTTTCCCATTCAAAAGTAGCCTAGCTCTTATTTTGAAACGACATGTCAGATTTTGGAAAAAAATAGTCATTTCAAAGAAATTGCATACATCTAGGCATATTTTCTTTTCAGTCAAAATTTATTTTGTCGGGCCTCTCTTAAGTCCATAATAATAGTTGTAAGGTACATGTCGTCGCATTAGGCTATGTCGACATATTTTTGACTGAATAACTAAAAAAAGCCTTATATAATATAATACTTGTGTATTTAAAAGTTGGTCTCGTCCTCGAAGAGATGATATTCACATGTTCATTTACAACTTTGTACTGAGTTTTCCAACTTCAACGTTTCTTATTGAAAAGGGCACTTTGATCGATAAATCAATCTTTAGTGGTTTTGAAAGTACATATTTGTTCAGTTGATCGACACAAAATAAAGTGTTTGTCATTGGAGCGACAAACAAGAGCTCGACAATATCATTGAACACACCATACCGTTCACAAGCTACGGTTCTCGCAAGTTTCCGTTGTTTGGAGAAGCATTCGTGTTCCCAGCCTCCCACACTGTTAAATTGTTATAATGCATGCAGTTCTAAGAACGACATTGTACAGTTAAATGGGTTTCACTCTATAGAAGACCGCGCTAAAACTTGGTTTCGTCGCTAATAAAATTGATTAATCAAATAATGTTAATGAAATGTGATAAACTTTTAAGGTAAATTGTTCGGCTTTTTTTGTCGATAAATTTCTAAATTGACGTCGAAAAAATTATAGAGATTTTAATCTTTGAGGCATAAAACCTCTGTGGATTGATTTCAGATAAAGATTTTAGTTGTGCTAATGCAAAAAACATAGAGCAAGACGATTCCCGTGTTTCACCTATGGTGAATATGCACAGGTTATGCAAAGCGGGAATCAGAAATATGTAGTTATAGGTTTCTATCCTATCGCCTATCATGGATCCAGAGATTTTTAAAAAGATAATAAATTATAGATCTTTATTTTTTTATTTTATAGATTGCGAGGGAGGAGAAGAATTAAATTTTTTTTTGATACCAGCATGAAAGGATCTTTTGAAATTAATAATATTGCAATTCTTACTAACTTTAACGAAACATACAATCTCTTTGGTTTTCTTGTTCTACTTTTTGTCACAAACGGAGCCGATGAACTCGATTTGCAATTCAATACGTTGAAAGAAAATACGTAACATTTAAATTCTCGATTAAATAATATCAGTTATGTCTGTTACATAGCGTAGGTAATATAATTGGCTAACCCACTTAGGGTCCATCGCCGGTGGTCTAAAAGCCTCTGTGACATTGCATTAATGGGCTATCCTTGCTCCTAAAAAGCACTGAAGGCGGATTGGCATTCTCGTGGAGCGCCCACTGAGGCTGCCTACGGTTGTGGACTTGAACCTTAAAATTACTATAGTATTTACTATACTACAACACAGTAATGCCATTTTTGAAACGCTAAGTCCCTAAACGAACGTTTTTTTGTATAGATAAAAAACATTAGTTTCATGGCCTTCAAACAACAAAAATGGCGCTCTAGTTATTGTTATTTCAATTTCCTTTGGGTTCCTACGGGTCTTTTCACTCCGGCTCTTAGGGAGGCTTGCGTGGGGATATAGATTCAACACGTAGAGGCTCTTTGGAGAAGTTAATGTGGTGTGGCGCTCCCGCCAAAACTCATTCTTGAATATACCATGAACAGGAAGATATACCCTTGAACAGGTTTTGGCAAGAAAAGAATCTATTGCAAGAAAAGGGAAAGGTTTATGGTTTATGGAATGAAGTTGGGATGGACTAATACTGGGCTATTGCAATAGATTATTATTTCATTATTATTATAAGTACATATTATTGGAAAAGATAATAAGATTATACGAAGCCAAGACGTGTGGAAGATCGAAAGTCACTAGTTTATAATTATTAAGTACAGAAACAGGAATCTAGTAGATAGTGACGGCACCTGTCACTATTTTAGCATTCCCAGGCACATTATCCCAAAGAGCAATAATGTACCTTATGTACCTTAGACCTCCAAAATCTTTGCATTCTTCTCTGTTATCGAAACAACAGTATTATACGGGTGTTCTGAAAACGCCACTCGTTAAATAAGCAACCCAAAAAAAAATTGTGAGAAGGTAAGTATTTACTCAATTTTTACAATCCCATTGCATGAGTAGTGTTATTACAGGTATGTCCTAGATAAAGCGATAAGTTTTAGTGCCACTGGAACCGGGTCAAAAGTCCAAATAAAATTGGAAACTCTATTCGTTCAGTCCATTAATCTAAATACTCGTACTATAAAATCGAAATGATGAAAAGGATACGAATGAAAAAAATTACGAAAATTTGTATGAAAAAATCTACCGTCGCCAGTATGAGCTACAGTTTTACCTACAGTATTACCTACTCCTTTATCAGTATTGTAAATAAGATCATCCTTATTAATAGGTAATGGTTTATTAGTTATTTTTAGGGTTCCATACCCAAAGGCTGCCAACGGGATTCTATTACTAAGACTCCGTTGTCTATCCGTCTGTCACAGTGCTCTATCTCTTGAACCGTAATAGTAACTAGCTAAAACTTGAAATTTTCACCGATTTAGTATGATGATGATGAAACGTGTTTTTTTTCAGCGTTTTAAATCATTATACCAATGTACGGAACCCTTTATGTACGAGTCCGACTCGCACTTGACCGGTTTTTTAATTTATTTTAGTTCGAAACGTAACAATACCGGATGTTTTACCGGCGAAATGTAGCCTGTACTTAAGAGGGAAAGGCCTTCAGTCAAGCAGTAAACTGGTACAGGCTGTTTTAAAGATACCTACTTTTTTTTCGATATTTCAAAACTAATTGTCCGGTCGGCTGAACACATTTGTATGAAAACACCCAATAGCTTTTTCGAGATTCCAGCATTGGTCCACTAGAACAAGTTGTTCAGATTGAACTGAATAACCCCTTCAAGCACCTTTAAGTATGTGTTGAGTATATCTTCATGGCCTATTATTACAAAGTTTTTATTGTCATTCAATATCTATTTATCAGCCAACTGAAACCGTCGACCAGTCTATTTCGCGTCAGTCAGTTTCCCACTGGGGTCAACGATTCTCGGCTCGTCAACAAATCCGTCGACGAGAATAACCCGTTACACTGCATCGGTCTCCAGTAGGTTCGACCACAGATTTGAACACGTCTAAAACACCTATTTTCTGTTAGTCTAATACACTAATACTCCGCGTAATATCGAAGCGGTAGATTTCCAGCGTGAACGCTCTCAAACGAGCAAATAAGTACTCATTGGTCACAGGTTTGGGTGCGTTGTGCGTAATTTGTTATCTGTGTTGATGTCCAGACCTACGGCCTAGATATATTAACTTTGAACCTCGCAAAAACTAATTATATTGCATTTGGCTTGAGAGCTCTAATAACTTTGTCCTGAAAGTATCCTATTCTGTGGGCCTAGATGGGGCCGTTGAGTGTTATCCGTAAAATCTAACCAGTATAGTATTGGTACCACAGACCTGTATTTTAGGCAGTATACTGATGATGAGCGGAGCGTCTTCGTTTCAATTTTGGCAAAAATTCGTTCGTATGTAGGCCTGTCCGTATGTTCTAGCACGTTCTACTCTACAGGTCGCATTTCTCAACCGATTCTCGTGAAATTTTGTGAGCAGATTCAATAATTCATTACTTGTACAGATATTTTTGTCGAGTTTTTGTATTTTTTTTTAAATGGTGGAACCATGTTACCATGCGTAAAAAAATAGACTTATTTATAAAATCTTTATTGACAGCAATAGTAAAAAAATGCATTCTCTACCGACTGGAAGAAATACAGGAAAAACAGAAATAAAATTAGTGATGATATAATTTTTCAGTTATCTCGAAAAAATTTTAATAAAACTCTTTTGATACCCTTATTCAGACGCAACTTTTTTTGTTCAAACAACTTTTTTATCCGATAAACTTCAATAGGTCAGGGGTCAATGCAAAGACAATTCGCGAGGTCTACAGCTCACAGAGCCAGATTATAATTTACTCGTAATTATGCATAATATACAGTGTAATTGGCCGTGTGGTGTGGTGACCATCCCGTTCCTCTCTCACAGGTTTCATAAGAGGTGATTAAGGGAAGCAGGTACATAAAACAGAGAACGAACAGTAGCGTCCTCTGTGCAAAGATACCTTATTATGTAATGCGATCACTGTCTGTCCAGCGTGGGAATTATTTACCCTACAAAAAGAAAATAGGAGTACATTGCAAATCAATCGTTAGTTCATATTTGTTAATTTTAGTCTAACAATTTAATACCACGTTACTTGACTCAATTATTTTATTATTCTTAGTAACATACCTAATCTGAAACCGAAAACAAAAAAAAAAAAATCGGCTCAAAAATAAGCAAGTTATATTATCATCATCATATCAGCCACAGGAAGTCCACTGCTGGACATAGGCCTCCCCCAAGGATTTCCAAAGCGACCGATCGGAAGCGGCCTACATCCAGCGTTTTCCTGCAAGTTATATTATAAGCCTTTCAAATCTGGTGGGAAGGGAAAATTCCAAGTAACAGAAAAAGGATGTACTCGTACATATAGAAATGTGACATCACTGCCACGCTCCCACTTGCACTTCTCTTCATACTAATATTTGAAATGCTAATTACTGCACTAACCAATTCCTTTGCTGTTTTCAAAAATCTTCAAGTGTTAATTTTTGTTTCGAAAAAATATTTTACAAAATCAAACACAATAAATTACCCAATTGTAGTACGTACTGCACAAAAAGTACAACTTTTACTTGAAAAAATCTGCAGTTTCATATTTTAACGCGGTACTTTTTAGGGTTCTGTACCGATAGGTGCAAAGCCAATGGCCTCCGATTATTTAACCTCCGCTTGCGTGTTGCAATTGCCAATGTAACAGCAGAAAATATAATTCAATTAAATATAGGAATAAAATTAACAAAACGTATCCCATGCAAGTAACGTGATTTACGCGGTTTTTGCTATTGATTTTTTAATAACAACAAATGATATAAAAAAAATCAAAGTTCAAAAGGAGCGAATTGTGTCCATGATAGTGAACAACTTTTCCCAAGAAACATGCATCGAAATAAAAAAAAATTGTTTTGCTTCCCGTAGAAACTCCAATCACCTGATGGGTCAACTTGTATGGAAAGACGACCTTTTTTTGTTTTTCTTTTATGATCCTTGGGGAAAGTTATTTAGTATAATGGACTGAATTTATCCTTATAACAGTTTCATATTTTGTTAGACCCTGTATATATAATAAATATATTATCTTGATAAATATATAGGGAACCCTAGATGTGAGTCCGACTCGCACTTGGTCAAAATATTTGCGATTTCAAAAAGTTCACTGTCTGCCACTATATCATACTACGTGTCTCAATTAACGAGAAAAAAGTGTCTTTTATTTACGATGACAAGGTGTTTTTGAGTGACTACGTCCAAATCGTATTACATGTAATATGAGAGACTATATATTAGGAACAATATTTCTACTCTCGCAAGTCTCACCGTCATGCTTTCCAAACGGATTATTTCTTTATCAATTTAACAAGTTTCGATCATTTATCGCGTGCAGCCTCATGACGGTGAAAGGCAGTGTGTGGCCACCTGTTCAGATTATACAAGGTAGACACAATCGTGGAACAATGGCGTCTTGAACGTTTCTAAAAATTTTTGTTTTGTTCTAAAATCAATAACGGTTTTATTGGGAGTTTCACGAATTTTATCATCGGATCCTTGAAATCACTTTGGACTGGACTTTTTGTTTGTGAGAAATAAGAGTTTGAACTTGTATGATACAGATACACTATCACGTCTTTATTCCTAACGGGGTAGATAGGCGTGATAGTGGGCGAGAAGGTGGAATAAGGGAATCTTCCCACAATTTTTCTTTTAGCATAAGCGGTTGTACCGATATTGACTGAAAACATATCCAAAACTAAAAAAAAAACACTATTTGTATTAAATATTGATTTTTTGAAGATTTATATCTCTGAGATTTAGAGATGTTATATCATTTAAAATGTAATATACTAAAGTAAAAATACATAGTTTTTTAATTAAACTGCAAAAACTGAAACAGTCCGAATATTTTGCAGTTTTTCACGTTTTACTCATAATTTATTTTTGCTTTCAAAATGTAGTTTCACACTCTTCTAAGGAGTCCAAATAAAATGCAGCTTTACATCGCGATTTGCACTTAACATGTAGAAATTGACTGGCTGCCAGTGGCTGCTTTGATCATAGGACTGGCCGATATAAAAGTCCAAAAAAATTGACAGGCCTATCTTTGTCGGAAAATAAAAAATGTTCCCCTGGTCATCCAGCACTGTGCTCCTTGTTACCTTGTACTTAATATTTATGAATGTGGTATGCTTTATGTACGTTTCAACATTAAGTAATAGTTTTCTAATGAGGCAGGCTAACATGACAATGCTGACAAACTGGTTAGTGATAGCAAGTACTATTTAAATGTTATCCTTTTAAAACATAATGTTATACACTGTAGGTAATACTATTCAAATTGATTTTTTTTTCTGTTAGGTATATAAAGTCTAACAAAATATACTGAAACTAATTTAAGGGTAGATATCTGTTCTGTTCTGTTCTGAGTTCTCCCAGCCAGCAGTTACGCTGCAAGAGCGTATGAATGAGGTCTACCTTGGAAAATGCATCATCACGCTTACAAACCAAAGCCGATACGTGTACCGACCTCAGTACGAAACTATTTTAAGGGTAGATATAAATAAATATATAGGGTATAGATATAGCCTATGATACTAAACAAGTTTCCTCAATGAATGTATACCGTATATGTATACCGAAATATGAAAAATATTTTTTGGCTTTATATAGAAACTCTGATAAGCAGCCGATCGGTCAACTTGTATGGGAGACCAAAAAATAATTTTCCGTTTTTCGTATTTCGCTAATTTCGCTATATTATGTTCTTTGGGGAAAGCTGTTCAGTATCATGTACTGATTCCACCCCTAAAATAGTTTCAGTATATTTTGTTAGATATGTATAGGTATATGTATAGGTAAACATACATATATATATATATATATACTTATAGAACAGATGCGAACTACATATATATATATATATATATATATATATATATATGTGTAGTTCGCATCTGTTCTATAAGTAATAACTCTTATTTTGAAATAAAGAATTGTGCTATCAAGCTACCAGCCTCCATCACTCGGAATTTTATCTTTTTATTCATTTTGATAGTGTTATCGTTCCTCTCATCATGTTACTTCTTGCGTAACACATGCGTAACGTTAACAATGCAATATTATGGTGAGAATCAACAGTGAAATCACAGAAAAATATGTTCAATCCCATCCATGTTGTGTGTTCGAAACTCTTTTCAATTTCCTCCAGTCAAATGCAGATAAAAATGTTTGTAACTCAGTATAATTTATAGTAGAGCGGCCGTCTCTACATCAATGTGCTATGCATGGCCATTGATGATACTTAAAGAGTCCCTTACCCTAGACAGAATCTGAAGTTTTCATACAAATTTAGTCTAGCTTTTATTTTTTAACGACATATCAGATTTCGGCAAAATATTGTAATTTCAAAGAATTGAATATATATCTAGGTATATAACTGATTTTCACAGTCTAAATAAGAACTTAAAAGATAATAGTGTATCATAATATGATGATATTATCATATTTAACCATCAATATAGAAAACTTCTACATACCCTTATATTTTCTTTCAAGTTCATATTTTAAGTTTCGGAAACTAGTTATAATCCTATATATATGCAATATTTTAACCGACTGCAAAAAAGGAGGAGGTTATCAATTCGACTGTATGTTTTTTTATGTATGTTTGTTACGCGATATCTTCGCCAATTGTGAACTGATTTTGATGATTCTTTTTTTATTTGAAAGCCTTCACTACTAAATTGGTCCCATTTTAATTTGGTGCAGATATGATGAAGAACTTTGGAGATATGGAAGAAACTCCTAAAAAAATTGAAGTCGGTTGTTTTGTTAAAAAATTTATTATTTAATTACAATATACTTCTAAAAACTGACTTGTCATTTCAAAATGAAAGCTAGACTACGTTTTTATGGAAAAGTCTAGGGTAAGGGGACTCTTAAGAGGTTGAATTAATGGTCGCTTAATCATCCAGGTCTTTTTTAGAGCGTAGAGCTTAGAGCGTAAAGAAAAAAATTATAGCTTGTTAGCTTATAACTTATTGAAAAAAGTACCTACATAAATGCCTACTATTGCCATAACGGAAAGTAACGAAAGCCTTTAGATAACTTCCTTTTACCACTCTAGCGGAACATAGGTAACCTGTCGGTAACTGCTATAGACGGTGATTAAAAACAATTATTTTTACTTCATTTAGAACAAGAACAACCTAATTAATATTAAGTTTGGGACTCAATTGAACGCACGCGAAGACTTCATTAGAAACTACTGCGTTCCAAGATGCACAATAAATTGTTTACATTTCAAATAACATCTTGTAGAGCTCACAGTTGTTCAACCAATAGCGTGTTGACACAGACAGAACCCGTGCGAAGGACAGTTAAACGATGGAGTTTAGCAATCACTTGTGATTTTATTGTAAAAGTCTATCGGCAAGCGTAAGTAAATACCTACTTGAGAACTCATTGAAAAATATATTTAGACAAAATGTGTCTTTAAGTTGGTAAAAGGTGAATGCCCTGGAGTTTAGCAAGATTTTTGCGTTACCTTAACTTTAATGAACTGATATAATGACACCACACAAAAATACGAGAAAGTTAACCGTCCACGTGACTCCTTGTTTGTGCAGGCTTCGTATTAACTTAATATTATTAAGGCATCCTGCCGCGGCATCAACACTTCACTAGCATATGACACATTTTCGTTGAGAAAATGCGGTATGCGGGCAACCTTAACGGGAGAAGATCCATTGATTTTTCGCGGTGCAAGCTGACGTCACAAGCGCGACAGACGACGGCGCGCGCCGGATCGCGTCTCGGAGGCGACTGGCTTGGCATGGCCTGTGGACTGTGGAGCAGGCTACAGAAACCAGTCGAGAGGAAACGCCGGTTGCCATGCTGTCCTGCTTGCCACGAGGGGCAAGTCGACTGGCGACTTAACGTGACTTGACCTTCCGCATCGATTTACTATCGCGGCACAGCTGATTTTTAATTAGGTGCGTTGTGACAGGAATGCAAGCGATGGTAGCACCTTCTGAATACTTAATTAATAGACCATTAAATATTTTTAGTGGACTCGGACTATCGAATAATACTTTCAATGTGCTCAGTTACTTAGTTGGTAGGTAACTCTCTACCCACATATACATCTATCAAAAATTCAAACTCGGTGTTTTCACCTTTGTACATTGAACATAGGTTGCTTAAACACATTGATTTTTAATTTTGTAAGTAATTATGTACCTATAAGTAGGTATCTATATCTACAGAATGACTTTTTAACCAGCCAAGTTTTTGTAGCAATTATGTATTCAATACATGATACTAAACTATTATATTTTTAATAAAATTAACTAACGAATGAAAATTTCGCTTTCCCATACAAATCAGCGCTCAGCCAAACGGATTTTGTATAGGACTAAAACTTTAATTCGATTTTTAATAATTGTATTGAAATAATTTCGCTGGTGGTAAATAAGTCAGCTGGTAGGTATATTTTAAAATAACTTTGATAAAATATTTTTCTTGTACGGAACTTTTGAATTTTAAATTTTATTTAATTTTATAAAGGATAAAAAAATTGCTATTTATATTTTAAAGTAGGTACCTTAGTAAGTACCAGCTTTCGACGATACAATGTATAGTCGATGGTACCAGCTGATAATGCTGATATGTTGATAATTCATTTTGTCAACGTCTAAAGACTACCGTATTCAAGCCAGTAAATTTGACTTATCACGCATAAACACTCTCCCAGATAAGACTTTCCTAGTATCCCAGTTATGAGATAAGTCTTGACTCTATAGTCATTACCACTATTTACGTAAAGAATATTGGACAGTCAACGCCTTTTCTGAACAGCAACGCAATTTGTTACAGCAAACTCTTTGCTTGCATTATTTTTTAGGCGTTCGTTGTACTTACGTGGTTACTATTAAAACTCCTCTAAACTATATAATTGCGGGACTTCATTTTATAATAATAAACATGGAATTATTAGTAAGCTATACACAACAGAATTATCACATCTTCTTTTGTCTTCGTGTGTGCGAGTGACCAACGTCATTGGACAATCCTCAATATTCTGAGTGACAGGTAGGGCTGGGCAAACTACATGCTTTGCTTTTATTAATATACAAATTACTAAATACTATTTCGCACGTATTTAAAATACGAAACATAAAATACAGTATTTATTTTATTTTAAATACAAATAACAAAATACAGTCTGGTTATATAAAAAGAATACCACCAAAACAAGGATATAAAATTGGGAGCCAAGTTCAATATCCGACAAAAAAATTGAGATCTAAATGGCTGCCAAGTTCTTTATAGAATCAAAAATTTAGATCTCAATTCTTTTGTCGGATATTGAATTCATCATCATCATCATATCAGCCACAGGAAGTCCACTGCTGGACATAGGCCTCCCCAAGGATTTCCAAAACGACTGATCGGAAGCGGCCTGCATCCAGCGTTTTTCTGCAACCTTGCTCAGGTCGTCTGACCACCTAGCAATTCAGCTCCCATTTTATTTTTTGATTACTTTTTGCACAATAATTTATTCAGGTATCTAAAATTATGTACGTAAATAATAATTAAATAACTCAAAATTATAAACGCATTATTTAGTAAAGAAATAAATTTTAAAGAAATGTTTTTATATTCAATTGTATTTTGAAGTAGGTAAGTGAAATACTAACTACATATCATATGTAGGTATTACCTCAGCGTCAGGTATGTGAAATACCAATTACAAATTACATAAGAAGTATTGAAATACAAATACCAAATAGGTTTTATTTGTATTATTTTACAATTACGTATTTTTACAATTAATTCAAATACTGCCCAACCCTAGCTACAGGGCTTGTATACATAAATGTGCTCAGAATCAGAGACTCGATATTATTTGACCGTGAGTACTACTGATAAAGGTTAATTAATAGCGTCTTACTATGTAGCTTACGTAATACCTTGTATCTAAACATACTTATTCAATCAGTCAAGAATAGTGATGTGGCACTGGAAATGTTCAAAATTTACGCGATTTTTCCATGTAGGCATGCTAAATTGCTAATGTAAATCAGATGATAATGCAATATTCTGATCTGATCTTGTATGAGAATGAAAACATGAAATAAATGAATATGACGATGAAGCCGGAAAACGTGTAACCCTGTAATAAAACGACGCAACCCTATCCAGTTCGGGCTTATTACATTTGTCTTGATAATTTGGACCTCCGTGGCGTAATGGTTAACACGCTTGACCGCTAATCCGTAGGTTCTGGGTTCGATCCCCAGCCAGGGCAAGTTGGAAAATGGCCTTTTTCAAATTGTCTTAGGTCTTGGGTGTTCATTTATATATGTATTTATCATAAAATAATAGTGTCGTTGAGTTAGTATCCCATAACACAAGTTTAAAAAACTTACTTTGGGGCTAGCTTAATCAGTATGATTTGTCCCTAATATATGTATAGGGTCTCCTAGTCCTAATATATTTATTTATTTCGCCTCACAATATAAGTTTGTACAAAAGATATTTTTTTTAAACTTATTTATTTATTCGCTGACGTTTCAGTCGGATAGCGTCGACCGTGGTCTCAGCATGACTGATGCAGCCATGGATGCAGCGGTGTATAGTATAGGCCTCTTCCCGTTCGGTGAAATCTTCATCCACCGGCATATTTTTTTGGGAACTAATTTTTTGAGCTGTTATTTAAATATTCGAGATGTTAGTATGATCAGTTGGAAAACATATTGATCAGTTATTTAATTTAATGGCGGTTGATTAATTATTGCGACAGTAAAACATGAACAGTAATAAAAAATTAAGTAGTCGGTTATTTTATCATATTACTAGTTTAGGGTCGGTAGCTAGGTCGGTTTTATCCATTTTACTAGGTTAGGGAAAAAAAATGAACCGCTCCTTAAAATTTTTTTACCGCTTATTTAATTATTTTCCTGCTCAATTATATATTCACTGATCCAGTTCATTATTTTTTATTACTCATTTTTGTTTACTTTACTGCTTAGTTTTAACTGCTGAACTAGTTATTAAACATGCCATTTATAATTTTTAACTTACCAAAACTGCTATTTACAACTGCCTCTTTAAATCAGTGCCTTTTTTTTGTCTAAGTAGGAACTGTCACACACTACACTCAGTGTCCCTAATCTGTAATGCAATCAATACGTCCGTATTCTGGAAGTTAAGCGATGGCACCAAACCGGGGTTGTGTTTTCGGAATCACTGGATTCCACGCTCCTGACAATTTTTTTTAACCCGTGACAAAAAGAGGGGTGTTATAAGTTTGACGCTAATATTGGTCTGTCTGTTTGTCTGTCTGTTTGTCTGTCTGTTTGTCTGTCTGTTTGTCTGTCTGTTTGTCTGTCTGTTTGTCTGTCTGTTTGTCTGTCTGTTTATCTGTCTGTCTGTGGCATCGTAAAGCTGCGTGTTTCTGAATGCTTCTTCGACTTAAGGTGAAGATATAGGCAAATGGCCTTGAAGTGTGAAATAAATTGTGAACTCGTAAATAGTGCATGACGAAGAGCAATATGGAAATTATCTCCATATTTACGAGTTAACAATTTATTTCAAATGGGGGCGCCACTTCAATGCCATTTGCCTATATCTTCACCTTAACACTTGTATAGCGTTGGGCTTAAGAAGCTTTCGGGCAGACGAATTGTTTGTACGTATTTCCGAATGCTTCTTTGAGTCAACACTTTATCTAATCCAAAGTAGAAGGTTGATTTTTGTTTTATTTTTTTTATATGACTAAAAATCTAACAAAAATTCAAACAAAAAATTAAACAAAAAGTTATTTTTTTTGTTTGACTTCTTGTTTAATTCTTTGTTTGATTTGATTTAGCCAAAGAGAAATTGTTCGAGTTTTGTAATTTAATAAAAAATAACATTAATTTAATCTTATAAAGCATTAGGAAACACTCCACACAATTTGTTTGTCCGAAGGCTTACTCGTATTTAGCCCAACGCTATACAAGTGTTGAGTCGAGGAAGCATTCGGAAACATGCCGTAGCGCTCGAACGGATGGACCGATTTCGATGCGGTTTTTTTACGTGAAAGCAAGTTCCCTTGCGGTGGTTCTTAGCTATTTTTGATAATAATCGGTCAAACCATTTAAAAGTTATTGAGGATAAACGCTTGAAAATCAGCGCGCGTGATGAGTAGTGGAACTATCGGTAGTCATCACTAGATGGCGTTCTTGACAGTCGGGGATTTTTTTTATTTGCATAACAAATAAACTTCGGTGTGTATATTTTATTCTTGGTGTACAACAAAGTGTTACTTATTTATACAGGCTGACTTTTTATCCACCTGCAAAATTTTTGAAGCAAGTTTAGTCCATGATACTGAACTACTTTCTATAAAAAAAGTTATCATTTTTTTTTATCGATTTTTAATAACTTTTTTTATCGAAAGTAGTTCAGTATTATGGACTGAACCTACTCCAAAAAATTAGCAGGTGAATAAAAAGTCACCCTGTACATTTCTATTGGAAGCAGCAAATACATAAATAAAGTAGGTATAGGTACGTTTGCGTGAATTTCCGTATACATTGTGTAATTGACAAATGTGTTATAAATAAATCGAACCACGGGCTATACTAGATCACTATATATAGTAATATGAAAATAACAAATAACAGAGAAAAAATAAACGCCATTTCCATACAAAAGCGTGCAGGCACCCGGGCAATTTGTATGAAAATGACGAAATTTCTTTTTTGTTTTTTGGCTTATTTTTATGTTATTATTTATTTATGTTATTTAATTACATACGAGTATTGTATCTAATTTACTTATGCCGCTGATATCAATTACACGTTGTCAAGATACTTAAAAAGTAGTTCTAAAGTATCGTGGCCTAAAATACTACCGAAACCTTGTCAAATTCACGTGATCTACGACTTATCAAGATCTATTGTTTATCCAATATCTTAGATTCTAAGGTTTCATGATAGATATAAGTATGATGTTTTGGACAGACTTATCGCGACTTAAGTATACCTACACTAGGAATAACTAAGACAAAGTAGACGTTATTATTCTAGGGAGGTTTTGAAATAAATAAACGGGCAAGTGCGAGTCAAACTCGTACATGAGGGGTTCCGTACCTCCGTACAATGTTTTAAAACGCTGAAAAAACACGTTTTTTGTATGACGACCCCCTTTAATTTTTAACTTTATCTTATTTTTAGTATTTGTTGTTATAGCGGCCACAATAATACATAATCGGTGAAAATTTCAAGTGTCTAGCTATTACGGTTCAAGAAATAGAGCCCTGTGACAGACGGACAGACAGACGGACAGACGGACAGACAGCGGAGTCTCAGTCCCGTTTGCACCCTTTGGGTACGGAACCCTAAAAAATTAAATCACTTACATTCTACCCCAATAATTGCACACATGCTATCTGCTGAAGAAGATTCATCATCATCATTATCAGGTCTTTTTTAATCTCCACTGCAGCCAAGTTATTAAACATCGAAAAAAAAATTTTTTTAGGGTTCCGTACAAAAAATGAAAAATGGAACCATTATAGGACCACTCGTGCGTCTGTCTGTCCGTCCGTCTGGCACAGCCAATTTGCTCCGAATTTACTGGACCGAATCAGATGAAATTTAGTAGGATGGTGTAATCCTATGACCCAAACACATATGTGCAAAGTAAATAAATATTTTTTTAAAATAAGGGTCATTTTCAGGGGATAAATTAGGAAATTGAAAAAAAAAAGTTTTGCAAACCTTACCCTGTCATATATCAAATGAATATCTCAAATATATTTTTGTTATAATTATAAAATAAATAGTTTTGATTTTATTCATGAAAGAAGACGAAAATTGACCATCCCCCCCCCCCCCCCCTTGATCTCCGAAACTACTAAGCCTAAAAATTTGAAAAAAATACGAAATATAGTTCATTGCTTGTAGATTACAGTAAAACCTATAAGAATTAAATCGATTGTACGGAACCCTCTCCACGCGAGTTTAACTCGCACTTGGCCGGTTTTTTATAGAAAGTAGTTTTGCAGGTGGATAAAAAGTTAGCCTGCCAGAGCAGCCAGAGGATTTGGCCTATACTCTCCACGTTGGCCAGACGAGTTGGAGAGATTTCATTGATGTTCATAAGCTTCGTTTAGCTTGTGTTTTCTAGGTCGCCTTCTACGACATCCTCAGGTAGACTTGGAGTGGTCTTATTATACTGCCGGAAACCACACGGCTAATCTCCACATAGTAAGTAGTACTTACGTAAAACAGGAAATCGGCTGGTGGCATGTTTCCCGAGGGGGGTGCTAGAGACGCTGATGTCGCTCTGGGAACTATGGAGGCTGCTCTTGCCGCTGCCGGCCGCCGAACCTAGCTCCATACGCATACGCATGTGGCGGCTGTAAAACAACAAATGTTTTATGTAACCTGTAACGTCTTTTAATATTTATAATCAATAGCAGGGTAAGTTACCCTTCATGCACATTTTCGTAGGGGTAATTTAAATTAAATTAAATTTAAAGGGGTAACTTTATCTTGCAACCCACATTTAGACTTTCTGTATAACCCAAAGGTTGACTGGTAGACAACGCTTTTAGCGTTAAGTTCGCCTATTGTTCTGTACAATTTGTATTTGATGGACAATAAAGATTAAATAACAATAATAGTGGCTTTAAGCTACCCGTGTGGTTCCGGGTTAGAATAGAACCACTCCATCTCTTCCTGTGGATGTCGTAAGAGGCGACTAAAGGACTAAGCACAAACATCTCGTGCTCGTAAAATTGCATTCCCAAGAAGGGTTGACGTCAAGCAGGCGGCCGGTCGTACAACTATAGCCAAATCATTTAAACTGTTCCGGCTATTCCTTCTCTATTTTGAAAGGTCTTTGGCATCCTTGACATCCATTGACATGCATGTTATATTTGGAGAAGAAAAAGCGGGAAAGCGCACCCCGGGCTCCGAAGGAGCAAAGCTGAGGACGCAACTGGGAACCCGCTTAGATGAAGAAGAGAATAGTGCCATTAAGCTACCCAAATTGCAATCAATTTGGGTTAGCTAATGTGCTGTTGAATGAAACTCAAAATGATTTATTCATCTTTTGATATTATTATCACTTGTTAATTGTCAATTTTACTTTAGATTTATTCAATAAATGTTGACGTCAGATTTAGTGCCGCTTCCTAAGCACGCGTGCAGAAGAAGCTGAAACAAACTGCACTGCAGTATTTTCTCCAAAGACGTATTTATTACATACTACTAGTCAAAACTGTTTTTGGGAAAACTGGTTCATAATACAACACTACAAGTCTTAAGTTAACACGAGCAAATGTATCCCGATATTATATGACTATGGTCGTAAAGCCGCAATAATCGCAACCGCGTGCATCTGTCACTAGGGCCTCGATGCAAAGAGCAATAATGTACCTTCCCCCGAGCTTCCCCCTCAATGCACGGAAGCAAAGAGCAATAATGTACCTTTTCATCTCATCTATTCGAAAAACGATGATTTTATGCCAAATATTAGGGGCTAAAGTCACTGGTAATTCTCTTAACACTGAAAAGTAAAAAGTAAATTCCCTAGGCGTTAAAACACATTTAAAAACCGCACACGAATGTAGAATCAAAAATAATATTGGCAGTCAGCTAAAAAAGAAGAATTTAGTTTTAAAATTATAAAATATAGGCAAGGGCGTCGTAATTTTTTGAAATTGGAATACAACTCGTTTTACGTGAATGACTGTAGGTCAAAATTTTTTGGATCTCTGGCTTCAAAATAATAATTTATTAAAAACCAATAAAAACGCGCTATTGTTGTCTTTGATTTAAATAGTAATTTTATTAAAGAACTATTAGGTTATTTTTATAACTATTTTAAATGTGACTAATTTCTTATGAGGCCGTAGTAAATAAATATGAAGTTTTCGTATATTATACATATTTAAATATATAAAGTATTAACACACAAGGAAAAAGTAATGAAATGATTCTAATAACTGGAAAATTTATAAGATGTGGTGGTCCTAGAAAAATATTTTTATAGTACTTCTTCAGTGAAAACGCCACCAAATAAAGGTTAGTAACTGACTATTAAACTCTGATTAGGTATATGTAGATATTCTACTTTCGTCTTAGGTATAAATTTGATTTTTCTTATAGATGGAGATGAAAAGAAGAATGTGCTACACGGTGTACGGTAATAGTTTTATCTCGGGCGATATACTTGAATCCCTCGCTTCACTCGGGTTTCCACTGTATTGTGGCATCCTTCGTTTCGCTCTGGATTCAAAGTAGCGCCCTCGCGTTAAAACATTACCTTTACGCCTTGTAGCACAATCTACTATATAAGACCTCCAATATCTTTGCACGGAAGTCAGTCTATCCGTCAGTTTATGTTTAAAAAAAGATCCTTGCTTGCTCTTAGTTTAAAAATCAACAAATGTCAAAACTTACCTTTTCGGTTTCAGATTGTTGTTTGTGGATTTTGAGCTTAGCATCCTACTAACACTACACGCAGTCTGTGATCGTTGTAAAGAGTACGAACAATCCACTTTCGATTTGATATCTTTAAATGACTTTGTTTTATAATCACTTTTAATATCTAGCGAATTTTTCTTTGACAAAGTCTCTCGTCTGTCCATCTTATTTACTGTTTTTGGAGTACTTTGTACACTTACATCAACATCAGTCTTTTTGCTGGCCAGCATACTTTTCAGTTTGCTTGGCACATCACGCTTGGGCATTTTGTACTTTTTCAAAGTAAAACAACGCTTTTCTTCCTTGCTTTTCTCGGAAATTCTAGAATCCTTCTCACTATTTAAGGAGTTTCTTTTACTTGTGCATTTTGGAGTCGGAACTTCTTTAGTTGAAGAAACCAGATCTGTTTTGTGATCGTCTGGATGATTGTCTAGTGAAGTGAAATAAGCATTGATATTTCCTGTGCTATTATTTTTCTGACTACATTCTGAGCGTGTTGACGGAGTAGATCCCGCTGGAGACATATCATCGATTACATTTAGATAAACTGGAGAAGCACGTTGATTTTCAAAATCTGTATATACGCCACTCGATTCCATACAAGAATCATCATTTCTATTGACAATCAGAGGAGCATTGCCATTTCCATTTTTACCGCCATAAAGAGCACCATCTATTACTTGAGCCCTCCGATCCCCTCTTTGCATTTGGTCGTCCAACCCATCTGCATCACTTTCGGTAAAAAAGTCGGAATCTGTCATGGGATCTGCTCTCCTAGTCACTGGGACATTTTGCCAATTCATTTCCAAAACGTCTTCTCGTTGTTCTATTGAATGATCAGCACCTCTACTTACGGGCCTGGACATTTCTCCGTCACCTTGGTATCCATCTAAGCTCGTAATACTTGTTATACTTGTGATAAAGCTATTTGAAACTTTTGATGTCTCCATGGACTTAGAATAGTCATTTTTACTATCGGAATAAGTCTGAGAATCGTGCAGAGTAGACGCAGAAAGCTGGGAATACGAACTTATTTCACAATTTAAATCTGAGCTGTCTAGAGGCAAATCTTCTGGTGACGGTGTTTGTTCAATGCGACTTATAATTATACTACTGTCTTGTTTACAATCCAACGGTATCTCTAAATTAATATTATTTTCTGCCATAGAACTGACTGGTTCTAAAATGCTACCGTGAATTGAAGGCATAAATTCTTCATCAACTTGTGTATCATTAAAATAGTCATTTTGTATGATGTTATGATCTGTTAAATGATTAGATTCCGAATGACTTCCAAAAACTTCTGGGGAATGACTTAAAAATTGACCACTTATATCCTTTGAACGATTGTCAAACGATGTAAAGGGGAGATGGTAGTCATTATGATGCATTTCCAAATCATGGTTAGGAGCTAAATCGCATCGGTGCTGTACATTTTTATTCTCACTTTCAAAACCATCATTTTGTATTGTAGACGCAGCCGAATTACTTTCAGTCTTATCAGTTGACGGTGAGTCGCCATTATCTGGAGATATTTTGTTACATTCATTATTATCACAGAATATTGGAAGGCCCTCTACTGTTGGAGAAAATGCATTTTCCAAATAACAAATATCATCCATTTGATCAGGGGTCAGGATTCCTAGGCTATCATCAAGAGAATTTTCTTCATTTGTTCTACTTAGTGAATGATCATTTGGACTTTGATTTGTGTCGAACGAACGTGGCGAACGAATGTGTGATTTTAACTGTAAGCATAGATCTGATCTTGAGTGGGTGTTGAAAACTTTTTTTGTTGGGAAATTAACTTCACCTTCACATGAATATTCAAATTCTTTCATAGGTTTATCATCGAAGTTTAGAACATTCAGTCCAATTCTATCCGGACTTTTTTCGGTAGCAGAATTCACTTTATTTAAACTGGGAGTGTTATCAATAACACTTTTGTTTTTACTCCAAATTGTTTCTGAACTTTTATGACATGATGTTGATGGATCTGCCTTAAGATCAAACAGTAAGCTGTAAGGTCCAGATTCATCTTGATCTTTCTCGTCCACCAATTGTTGAGTTATGTCGTTGATAAGACATTTGGTTTTCTTATCAACAATTCGATCTTGTTTTTTCGTGATAGCGTTTAATTTTTCTCGTAAGTCTAGTATTCTAGGGTTTTGTTCCACCACTTTCTCCAAACTCAAATTCATTTTAGGTATAAATGAAGCATAGGTTTTAGAAAACGATTGTTCTGATATACTCTTAAGCTTCACGTCGGGGAAGCTTTCAATAGAGCTCGATGATTTTTTAATTTCATCGCGATCCAATGACTCCGTGCGTGTTATTTTAGAAGGGTTGTGAGCAAAAATTCCTCGAAGCTCAATCGATCTCAACTTTCCATTTTTGTCGACAGGAATCTGAAAAAAAGGAAAAATGGGTTAATGCGTGACATGTTCGTAAAAGCTTCATTTTGAGGGAATATTATCAAAACATTCGTGTTCCTATATTTTGATGTAATTAGTACACTAATGTCTGTGCTCACTGCCCGTAAGCCCGTAACACAAATGAAGTACTCGTACAGTCAACAACAGGGTAAGTGACATTTGAAGTACCTTTAGGTAAGGTATGTAATAGAGACGAAATTGCGATGAATTTGGATATCTTGATGTGCTTTTGCCTGTACGTTGCTCATCACGGTTCAGAGCGTTGTCACGCTGGGTGGGCTCCGTTCTGCGTGTACACGTACAAGCCACCTTGTATGAGTATGAGTAAGTATCTAAGTAAAATGCAGTAAGATAACTACAATAAATATGAATATTCTACTACCATAAAGACGCAGTAAAGAAATACTATCGCCCGGTATAGGTATGACAGTATGAGGACCTTGAAATATCTGAGCTAGTCCCAGTACTCCCAATAGTCCTACCAAGTTTGTCTACCTGTAGGCTGTCCAATTTTACAATAATGATTCTTCATTAAGTTTTTTAAGTTAGTTTTCTATACAATAGGATGTTTGACAATATTTGAATAAACCATAAGTAATTTGTTGTCATCCTATCAAATAAGAGCGTATAGAATAGAAACATATTTCACTTAATTATAAATACATGGTTTTTGCGAAATATACGAATAAAGTTATACAATATTTTTTCATCTGTCGGTCATGCCTGTACAAATCTCGTAAAGTTGCTTCTAAAGTTACTCTTCTTGTACATGTTGTTTCTGATAAATACACATAATTCAAGTATGTAGATGTCAGTTAAAGTAAAGTGACCGTTTTCCTTGAATACATTTCTCAATGTCTCATCAGAGTACATTTTGTAAATAATTTTTAAACATCTTTTCTGTACTTATGTATAAAAGTAGTCTGAACATTTACAGAATTTCCCCAATATATGATCCCGTAGGTGAGTTTGGATCTGTGGTGTGGATATACATGACCATAGTAGTAGTACCAGCCCGAGTCACTTCCACTGAACAATTTTCAGATAGTATGGACAGAGCAAAACAGTAACTAGATATTTTTTAGGTTTCCGTACCCAAAGGGTGCAAACGGGACCCTATTACTGAGACTCCGCCGTCTGTCCGTCTGTCCGTCTGTCACAGGACTCTATCTCTTGAACCGTAATAGCTAGACACTTGAAATTTTCACCGATTATATATTACTGTGGCCGCTATAACAACAAATACTAAAAATAAAAAAAGTTAAAAATTAAAGGGGGTCGTCATTGAAAAAACATATTCTTTTTTGCGTTTTAAACTACATCTTTATAATGACATTACCTAGATACTTGAAATTTTCACCAATTATGTATTACTATGACCACCATAACAACAAATACTAAAAATAAGATAAAGTAAAAAAATTAAGGGGATCGTCATACAAGAAACGTGTTTCTTCAGCGTTTTAAAATATTGTACGGAGGTACGGAACCCTTCATGTACGAGTCTGTCATGTCATGTACGGAATGTCTTCGTGTAGGGTTACCATATCTCAGGATTTGTCTTGAGATTTTTGGGTTTTTGAACTCTTCTCAGAATTGCGGCCGGATTTTGCAAATCTCAGGAAATCTCAGGATGTTTAGAATTTTCATTAAAATACAGTACATTTAATAAACTATAATAACTCTGGTAATAATCAACACTTATTTATCCAAACAAGTAGGAACTTAAAAATTCTTTCTACGTTTGAATTCTGGGCTGTAATTGCGACGCGTGAGCGAGATCCACAGTGTATAAAAACAATAATAATATGACTTTTTTAAATTGTTAAGTATGTCTGAGAGAAAATTTTCAAACAAATTCACAAACAATAAAATCTCAGGATTTTTCAATGGAAATCAGGCCTTTTCTCCGGACTTTAGATTTTTTCATCTGGTAACCGGTAACCCTATCTTCGTGTGGATGTCGCGAATTACATTCGCCCTGAGGAAGAGCCTCCGGATGAGGTTGAAACATGTCGGCACGCGGCCAGAAGCTGACTTTTGACGTGAGCTGCTACCCGTTTATAGCATATAGAAACATTACGAATTTTTAACCGACTTCAAAAAAGGAGGAGGTTATCAATTCGACTGTATGTTTTTTTTATGTATGTTTGTGACGCGATATCTTCGCCAATTGTGAACCGATTTTGATGAGTTTTTTTTTATTTGAAAGCCTTCACTACCAAATTGGTCCCATTTTAATTTGGTGAAGATATGATGAAGAACTTTGGAGATATGGAAGAAACTCCTAAAAAAAATTGAAGTCTGTTTTTTTTTTATTATTACCTGACTACAGCGAAACCAAAAGGAGGGTTATTTATGAGTTTTGCCACAAGGTATGTATATTTATTTATGTATGATCATCTGTTCCCTCATATCTTCTATGATATCCATGGTACCTCGACAAATGAGGTATCGTTTAAAGCGTCTTGGCTGCTCGTTGGTCATAAGCTATATGACGTCATATTACATTCAATATGGCGCCCTCTATAGGCCATAAAGCAATGAACAAAAATAAATCGAATCATGCTGTATAGGATATCAAATAGAAGGGCTTAATTAGAACATAACACTGCTGTGCTTGCATTAACAGGATAAACGCACTTTTCAACAAGAATCTCCGTAGTGGGGTGTAGCTTTAAAGACTATTTATATCGTGTAAAAACGCTATGGTGTACGCCTAAAATGAAACAAAGCTAGTGACGCACTATACGTGTACCATCAACATACAAAACTAGTTTAGAGTTAACTTATTGTACGCATTTTCAAGGCCTCATATTATGTACGTTATCGTTGACAAATGTGCAAACAGTCAAACGTTGTTAGAACATTGTTGATAACGAACCAAAACGACTGATTTCTTTGAGATAACTAAACCGATTTACAAAATAATTGTGATTGCAAGTGTAATTACAAAAAAAAACGGCAAGCAGTGTCCCTGTTTGTGACACGTTTTTGTTTGTGTGAAAAGGGCATTTCACTGTGTTTGTTTTTGGACAATATTTTATACAAAACCACAAATAATACGAAAAAGAAATCTTTTTCTGAAAACAGCATGAACATTGGTTTTTTAATGACACAGCAAAAAGCATTTCAAATATTGGTTCGAGGAAAAGTGCGTGGTGGGGACATCTTGCGTACACGCGAGACCTAATGGCAGTGACGTCACAAGAGCAGTGTGCATCCATTCTGTTAGTTGACAGTTTCCCTTTCAACCAGATTTGAAAAGCTTATAACTTAATTATTTATGAGCGGATTCAAATAATTATTTTTGGTTTTATGTTACTTTTTGATATAAGTACTTCATTAATAAATAAAAAAATAAACGGGTAAGTGCGAGTCGGACTCGTACATGAAGGGTTCCGTACCACCGTACAATGTTATAAAACGCTGAAGAAACACGTTTCTTGTATGACGACCCCATTAAATTTTTAACTATTTTTTATTTTTAGTATTTGTTGTTATAGCGGCCACAGTAATACATAATCGGTGAAAATTTCAAGTGTCTAGCTATTACGGTTCAAGAGATACAGCCCTGTGTCAGACGGACAGACAGCGGAGTCACAGTAATAGGGTCCCGTTTGCATCCTTTGGGTACGGAACCCTAAAAATGAGCGAAATACCGTAATACAGTATTAACTCAATTTTTTAGAGAGATTTCGTTAGAGAATCAAAATGTAGGCAACAATTGTGAGGAATTAATCGGGTTGAAACCTAATAAACAACAAAACATTGTAGATTTCACCACTGTATACCTATCTGACGCTCATAATAAAGGCCCATTAATCCTTAAAAATACGTGGGAAACTATTAATAACATTGTTCTTCGCGAAATCAAAGTTAGGTACAGTTAGATGACATAGTAATTACAGTTTCAGATCGTGCGATGGTGATACAATGTACCTATTGTAAGTTCACACGGTAGGTACCTTGGTAGATCTAGATACTAAATATCATTTAATCTAGGATTTTAAATAAGTTCCGTACACAATCATTTCTATTTCTTTTACGTAATTGAGTTGTTGTTTTCCAAATAGTCAATAGACTATTATTATTTAAGGTGAAGATGTAGGCAAATGGCCTTGAAGTGTGAAATAAATTGTTAACTCGTAATTATGGTGATAATTTCCATATTGCTCTTTGTCTTGCACTAGATAGCCCTTTCAATTATTTTATGAACTGCCGTTGAAACTATTATTGGTGATCCGTCTAGCTTTAAAACTTGCCGTGGCCACTTTGGCGGAGGCAAGTTTTAAAGCTAGAAGGACTAATGTAAATAAGTACTTTCAACGGTGGTTCATAAAATAATTTAACCTATAATAGAAGGTGACACATGTTGATACTCATAACATACCTACTCGACATATATTTCCATGATTTTATCTGAGATTTTTATATTGTCAAACCTCACATAAATACAAAATAGTTGTACTGAAACAATTTTAAGGGTGTATTCAGTTACCGTGTGGTGTACTGAACAACTTTCCCAAATGAACATATAGGTACTTAATATATGAAAAATTATTTCTGGCCTCCCATAAAAGTTGACCAATCAGCTGATCCGAGTTTGTATGGAAAGCAATAAAATATTTTTCATTTGTAAATATATGTTCTTTGGGGAAAGTTGTTAAGTATCATGAACTGAATTAACCCTTAAAATAGTTTCTATATTTTGTTAGACGTTATACAACGTGTTGATGAAAGAACGTAAAACCTCTCAGATGGTACCTCGGCCACAGAATACAGTAAGAGTAAACAGAAGGGAATCTCCTAAGGTACGCGCAATATGAGTCCCCGTTCCCCGCACCCGCACCTCTCCCCCGGTTCTTGACGGCCAACGTGAGTCATCGAGGCGAAAACGGGGGAGAGGTGCGGGGACGGGGACGCATATTGCGCGTACCTTAGGAGATTCCGGCCTGTGCCTCAGCCCATGTAACTGAACAACTTTTGTTCAATAACTTTCACGAAACTAAACAAAAAATTGTATTGTCATAAAAACTGATCAGCTGATCGAGTCAATTTGTATGAAAATCCGAATATTTTTTTTTGATTTCGTGAAAGTTATTGAACAAAAGTTGTTCAGTTACATGGGCTGAGGTACCATCTGAGAGGTTTTGCGTTCTTTCATTAACACGATGTATATTTGTCCGTCCTTCACGTCCAACAACGTGCTACGGATTCGTTAATCCGTTGCTGCGGATGGACATAATTTTACTTGTAAGATATTATAATAAAATACTATCTCAACTCAAGTGCAAATGCAAGCAAAATTATATCGGTCCATTTGGGTACTATCCCATTATCGCAATCACCCATTACAAGACACCGATGGTATTGTTGCACGCGTTCCTGTGAATCTCAAGGTGGTGGCTGAAAATCAGCAGTTTGTTCTGCGAGCAAACGTTTTGCTGAGCCACAACCTTTTGGTATCGCTACGGCACACACGCACTAACTTGCATTTTTATTTATTTTGTTTTATATATTTCTGATGCATTTTTTTTTCATGTTGTTATTGTATTTCTTTTCTTTATGTAATTTATGTGTATTGTGTGTGTCTTTTTGTGTACCAATAAAATGATTTATCTATCTATCTTATCTATCTTGTTTTCGCCCTTATTTACTACCGGACCGGATGGATTTGAAGAATAACTTCTTAAACGAGTTTAAATTGCAAATCATCCATTAATCTATCATGCATTATCGTATACTTACTTACATCAAAACCAATACAGTAAAGAAAATAGAAAGTTTTTGCCATAATATGTGTACTTTGCGACTCGCTGTTTCACATTGGTGCAAGTGAAATTGCATTACAATTCATTGGAGCTCATGATAACTACTTGTATAGTACACATATTATCAAGCAGTGAACTAATGCCCCACATATCCTTTACAATTAAATTAGGTACAAATTTTATTGACACCATAATAAAACATAAAATTTACAACCACACGCGACATTAATGGGCACAAAGGCTAATCGCTAAATGCAATCTCTTCCAGCTAAGCCTTCATCTAAGCCAATCATCTTTTTTTTCAGATAATTAGGTAATTCAAGCCTGCAATAACCAAACTGGAAATAACTTTTCACAAAGTATGCTTTCCCAGGATTTGAACCCACGACCTCCGAATCACAAGGCCTTGACTACTTGATCACAGAGGTAGTCAAAATTGATTAAGGTGTGAAATAAATTGTTAACTCATAAATATGGTAATAATTTCCATATTGCTCTTCGTCATGCACTAGATAGCCCTTTAAATTATTTTCTGAACTGCCGTTGAAACTATTATTGGTGATCCGTCTAGCTTTAAAGCTTGCCGTGGCCAGTTTTGGCGGAGGCAAGTTTAAAAGCTAGACGGACTAATGTAAATACTTTGGTGGTTCATAAAATAATTTAAAGGGCTATCTAGTACTTGACGATTAGCAATAAGGAAATTATCTCCATATTTACGAGTTAACAATTTATTTCAAATGAGGGCGCCACTTCAAGGCCATTTGCTTCTATATTCACCTTAAAATAATGTAGATATATTTATCTACTTTCTATGTATTTAAACAAAATTAAATAGACACAAAAATGTTTGTGTGACCTCTTTCACGCCAAAGTATCTTAGACATGAACATTCATTACTCATTGCCGCTTTACCGCCACCACCATTCCTGACCACTTCTTACTTGTCTCGCCCGTTATACTCGACTATTGTGAACATTTGTGGTAACATGACGATTGCCGCCGACTCGTCGTTAAACATTATCGTAGTTGCGATAATGACGTTATGATATTTAGGTGGTGTTACGCAATGTTAGAAAATGTTATCATCATGAACGCAGAAATGTGTCAGTTTAGTTCAGTCATGACGAGGATTTTAAGTTTTCTAAAAAATGTTGTACAATTATTTGTTTTGAGACCTATCCTTATCATACCAAATCAGACTAGACCAGACCTGATATAGGAGATATAGACAGTAGGAGATCCCGATAATCTTGTGGACCCCTCATACTCTTACCAGACTATTTTCGTTTTTCGTTATATGTTCGTTGTGGATAGTTGTTCAGTATCATGGACTGAATTAACTCTTAAATAGTTTTGGGCCGTACCTACTTCCGTAGTTGACGCGATCACCTCTTATAACAGCGCGTTCTCAATTGCATCCAGCTGCATAGCGCTGCTATGCTACGGATGCGCTGCGCGAAGAAAAGAAGAGCTTGCGAGAACAAACTCTTACGACCGGCTGCCTTCCGACGTTACCCTCTTTTGGAATGCTTTTATGCATAAAGTTTTAAAGCCGGCCGCTAATTGACGTCAAATCTACTTGGGAATGCCTTTAAAGCACGAGATAAATGTTTGTTCCAGGTGTTCTAGTCACCTCTTACGACATCCACAGAAAGAAATGGAGTACCTAGTCCTATTCTACAGCGGTTACCACACGCGACATTCCATTAGCCTGTTGATTTCGTCTTTTGTAGTTAAAATTCGCACTCCAAATCCCAGAGCGTTGTTGCCGGTCCAACGGCCGAACCCTACAGGCTATTGAAGTATCAAATCAACAGGTCTTTTTTAGTCTCCACTAAAAAAGCACGACTCTCTCTGTACTACCAGAGCCATACTTGGCCAGAGCAGCCAGAGGATTTGGCCTACACTCTTCACTCTGGTCATTCAGGGTTGGAGAGGTCTCATTGATGTTTACAAGCTTTTTTTAGCTTGTATTTCCTAAGTCGCCTAATAGGAAATTCACAGGAAGACTTGGAGTACCTATATAGGCCCTATAGTGGCAAATACTCGTAGTACCTAAGTATCAATCAAGTGAGATTACAAATGCATGTTGATTTCGGCTCGGAAGCACGCAGCCTTTTGTAATTGAAACTCACACTCCCGATTTACTAAATAATTCGGCAATGGAGGTACACAAGTTCAGGTGTTGAACCAAACCTGTTGGGCGTTTCGTGTGCACAAACCATTAACACATTGCGCTGGTTGGCCAATAAGTCCATTTAGTGGTGATAGTGCTTGCTCCAGTTTCTTCCAACACGAGCCGGAACAGCCAACAAGTTTTATTCTAAGATGTTTCAAGGCAACCAATATAATAAAGGAATTGGACCAGGTTTTATTTTGTAGGCTCTTTTTTAAATTGAAAATCAGTTAAGTAAGTACTAACGAAGTACTTACTTATAAGTTTTTTTACAGCTTGGGATAAGTAACCTAGTTAATGTAGCCTATGAAAGTCTGTAATACCAGGAAAACCAAACCATAATTGATTTTATTTGAAAATCTTTTTTTTTTTGGTTCCGTAGTAAACAATATTTGACCATATCATGAAGTAGCTATGCGTTTAGCTTTTATACCATTAAATACTTATTATTCATTGATCTGGGCACTGGGCATTCATGATGTGGGGTCAGGTATTTCTATCATAAAATACAGTCATCTCATGAAATGGTAGGCCATATCATGAAATGATAAATTCTATATCTAGCCAAGACACCTACACTCATTTTTAGGGTTCCGTAGCCAATTGGCAAAAAACGGAACCCCTATGGATTCGTCATGTCTGTCTGTCCTTCCGTCCGTATGTCACAGCCACTTTTTTCCGAAACTCTAAGAACTAAGTATACTGTTGAAACTTGGTGAGTAGATGTATTCTGTGAACCGCATTAAGATTTTTACACAAAAATAGAAAAAATACACTAAATTTTGGGTGTTTCCTATACTTAGAACTGAAATTCAAAAATTTTTTTTTTCATCAAACCCATACGTTTGGGCTATCTATGGATAGGTCCTCAAAGATGATATTAAGGTTTCTAATATCATTTTTTTCTAAACTGAATAGTTTGCGCGAGAGACATTTCCAAAGTGGTAAAATGTGTGTGTCCCCCACCCCTCCTGTAACTTCTAAAATAAGAGAATGATAAAACTAAAAAAAATATATTATGTACATTACTATGCAAACTTCCACCGAAAATTGGTTAAGCCCGTATTACAGGCTGAATACAGTCAGTAAGTCTTTTATGGGGAAGTGTATACTTTTTTATAATAAATTGTCAGAATCGGTCCTTGATTTGCCAGACAGAAAATTCAAAGCTTATGTAAAGAAAGTACTTTGTGAGAAGGCTTATTATAAGACCGATGACTATCTTAAAGACAAAAAGGTCTGCCTTGAGCTTGGCGCGGGTCCCTCTTAAAGGTTTGTATACTTAGACATGTCATAATTTAGGTACATTGGTACATACTAAATTTACAAATTGACATTATTTTAAATTTCGTAATTCTTATAATTCAATTTAATTATGACATAATAAACAATGTTATCTCTGTCCATCTATATAACTAATTTTAAGTTTTTAGTTTGTTAGTTGACGTCTTTGGAGAAAACGTGCAGTGCAGTTTGTTGCCGCTTCTTCTGCACTTGCGCCTAGAAAGCGGCGTGAACTTAGCTTTAAGTAACGATTTGACGTCAACATTTGTGCAAAACAAAACAAAGTGACTATTATTAAGAGATACGAGTATTATAAATATCCTATGATAATAAAGATATTTTGAATTGAATTGAATTGAACGAGATCTAGTAAGCAGTTTTTTTTAATACGTCATAAATCGTAAACCGCAATTTACCTTTATATTATGTTACTTGCTGCTACGGAACCCTTCTTGGGCGAGACCGACTCGCACTTGGCCGCTTTTTTTATTTTATTAAATATAGAGGTATAGGTACTCGGTTTCTTCCGCATAATTATAGGTACTTACCTATATGATAATGCTTTATACAGTACTAATATATAATGTATACTAATTTGCAAATATACAGGGTGACTTTTTAAACACCAGCCAAATTCTTGGAGCAAGTTCAGTCCATGATACTGATACAAATTGTTCGTCCTCCCATACAAAATCCGTTTGGCTGAGCGCTGATTTGTATGGGAAGATGAATTTTTATTTTAGTTTTTCTTTAATTGTTTTAATGGAAAGTAGTTCAGTATCATGGACTGAACTTGCTCCATAAATTTGGCTGGTGGATAAAAAGTCAGCCTGTATAGAAGGCAAGGAAGATGAATGATGATAGAATAGAATAGAATAGAAAATCTCTTTATTGTACACCAAAAGAAAAAACAAATAACTTAAAATAACATTAGTACAATGATGATGACACAAGAAAATAATTAAATACCTATATAAGGACAAATTAAGTTACAAACTACGTACCTAGTAGATTCGTAATAAATAAACGTTGTCTATTCCGCAACGTGAACACATCGCCGGAGCACTGTCCGACTGCTCACCTTGGGTTGATTCAATTAGTAAAGATTAGGAATGCCAATCATATTTACAATAGTTTGCTAGAATTTCGTGACTAAAGTAAAAGAAAAAACATTCATTATGAGCTGTATTTTACATTTACATATACGTTATAAAGCAACTCACAAGATCTTATTACCCGACAACGGACTTGTTACATTTGTATATGTGTGTACAATAAAGTATAAACAAATAAATGAATAATTAAATTTTTAACAAAAAAAACAACCGACTTAATTTTTTTTAGGGGTTTCTTCCATATCTCCAAAGTTTTTCATCATATCTTCACCAAATTAAAATGGGACCAACTTGGTAGTGAAGGCTTTCAAATAAAAAAAGAATCATCAAAATCGGTTTACAATTGGCGAAGATATCGCGTAACAAACATACATAAAAAAAAAATAAAAAAAACATACAGTCGAATTGATAACCTCCTCCTTTTTTGAAGTCGGTTAATAAAGAAACTGAAAATTCATACTGAAAAGTACAAGCACAGCTAAAAATATATATATATATATATTATTTATGTACTTTTTAAGCCCTTTCATTTGATATCCCACTCGGTATGATTCGATTTATTTTATTTTTTAGTTTATTACTTTATGGTCTATTGGGGGCGCCACAGGGGATTAATTGTGACGTCACATAGCTGCGAACTACTAGAACTAGCGAACAGCCAAGACGATGCCGAGGATACCTCATTTGTCAAGATATCATGGATATATCTGAAGAACAGATAAATATACATATATGTCATACATATATGTCATACATACATGGCGGTGAAACACATAACCCTCCTTTTGGCTTCGCCGTAGCCGGGTAATAAATGAATGTTAAGTTTGTACCTATACATATACAATTGTTCACGTACATTCATATGTAATATGTTAGTACATACCATTTATTGACAGCTTGGTATGTTAATGTTAACCTTTTAAAATCATACATAATACAATATAGGTACATAGTGGAAAAGTCATCAGCGTAATAAATGATAGCACAGGTTATATTAGACCAGTATAATAATATAAAATCATAAAAAAGTAAAATAAGTAATCGCTTTTCAATAAATATGAAGCAGCTGACCTTTAAAAATTGATTTTCTTGAAAACTACTGGGTGGATTTCAATAATTCTTTGCATACTATCATTAAATATTCATACAAGTATGTGCATTTATTACGTTAATAGCTTTTCAACTCTGTATCTATCTATATATGTCTGTTTGTATACAGGGTGACTTTTTAAACACCAGCCAAATTTTTGGTGCAAGTTCATTACTTTCTATAAAAAAAGTTATTAAATTTCGATAAAAATTTTTCGTTCTTCCATACAAAATCCGTTTGGCTGAGCGCTGATTTGTATGGGAAGGCTAATTTTTATTTTAGTTTCTCGTCAATTGTTTTTATGGAAAGTAGTTCAGTATCATGGACTGAACTTCCACAAAAAATTTTGCTGGTGGTTAAAAAGTCAGCCTCTATATTGTGAGAAAATTATAGTTTAGCTCTTAGTAGTGTAGTGGAAAAATCATACTCGTATAAGTACCTACCTAGTCGCATACCTACATCGAAAACATACAATCTTATTTTAAATCGGTTCATCATTAACACACTAATGTGCGATAAAAAAACATACACATAAAAACATGAGAATGTCGTATTGTATTTATTTATATTTAAAAAATAATCGTCGAGGTACAGTCAACGCCAAAAGATATACGTTTAAAAAACTTATCCGACTACGGGAACTTCAAGCTCGGCAGCCATTTAGGCATTAAAGGCCGTGTAATGTACATATGTCGTAGTCAGATCGTAGAATTTATCATTTCATGAAATGGTTGTATTTCATGATATGGCAAACTAAAACTGACCATATCATTACACGGCAACATTTGATGATTGTAAATCAACGTTTGGTCATATCATTAATCTAGGGCTTTCATGATATCAAAGGTTTAATAGAAAATTCAAATAAAGAAAGGAACTTTATATATTTTCCTTGTAAGTAGAATTTTAAGATGGTACCTCTAAATAACACTATTTGAGATTTAAACCATTCATGTAATTATTATTGTAAAATGTGATAGGTGGTACGGTATAGTCGTATGGTTCTGTTAATTTGTCGTATTGTTATGAGGATTTTGAACTAATATTGACGTTGACTGTACGTACGTATCATAAAATGCAGTAAATGAGATGATCACGTTCACGATTTTTGCAAAAGTCAAGCAAAATAATTAGGTATCTAAACACCATAGAAATACAACTCATTTTTCCATGATCAAATGTTAAAAAAATCCTCGTTTCTGTGAAAGGAAACAAACAAAAACATACCTCGAAGGTTGAAGTATTAAAAATAATAAAAGTACAGAAGTTTAAGTAGGTATTTATGTTCAAATGAAATGGTTTTTAGGGTTCCGTAGGTGTCCAACGAGTGCCAACGGGACCCTAAACTGACACCCCACAGTCTGTCCGTCCGTCTGTCACAGGGCTTTATCTCTTGAACCGTAAAAGCTATACCTACACTTGAAATTTTCACCGAATTTGTATTACTGTGGCCGCTATAACAGAAAATACTAAAAATAAGAAAAAATGAAAATTAAAGGGATCGTGATCGGACAAGAAACGTGTTTTTTCAGCTCTTTAAAACACAGTACGGAGGGAGGTAGGGAACCCTTCATGTACGAATCCTGCTGGCACTTGACCAGTTTATTTAATTCAAATGTAGGTAAGTATAATTCTGGTACAACTTTTGGTAAAAGTACCTACTTATAAGTTAACTAGTGCATGCATTAAGAGTTTTGTACAAATAGATATGGCACAGTGTTATGGTCTGAAAATCCTTTCATGCTGGTGATGCTGGTCTGGGAGAAGTAATAGGGTCCAGTTAGCACCCTTTGGATTCGAAAATTCCCAAGCTTTACATGTTATATTGTGATAACATTGTATTAGGCATAATATCTTTGTAAACTGACAAAGCCCTTCTGGCGCGTAGGTGACCAATACCGTGTAAATGAGTTTCTTTCGGCGTTTCTTCTCAGCAGTGGTCTTTGCGAAATGCTAGTATCGGTAGCTTTTGCACTAAAAATAATTAAAGATGACCTTCAATAAATGATAAATTAATCCTACATTGAATAAAAAAAAATTACTTTGACTGAAAAAAAAAACCGGCCAAGTGCGAGTGAACTCGCGTGCATAGGGTTCCATACAATTGATAGAATTAATCTACAAGCAATGAATTATATTTTGTATTTTTCTTTTCAAAATTTTAAGCTCAGTAGTTTCGGAGATCAGGGGTGGGATTGCCAACTTTCGTGTTCTTTCGATGAGTAAAAACAAAAAGAAATATTTTACAATAATAACAAAAATATATTTCAGATCCTCATAACAAGCCCTTTCATTTGATATATAACACAGTAAGGTGTATGCAAAACTTTTTTTTTATTTTTAATTTGTCCCCCAAAAATGACCCTTATTTAAAAATATATTTACTTTGCATATCTGTGTTTGGGTCATAGAATTACACCATCCTACTAAATTTTACCTGATTTGGTCCAGTAGATTCGGAGCAAATTGGCTGTGACAGACGGACGGACAGACAGACAGACAGACGAGTGATCCTATAAGGGTTCCGTTTTCATTTTTTGTACGGAACCCTAAAAAACAGTTACCACCGCAAATGAACACTTACTCAGCCGACCGGATTTTATAAGGATGGAGAATTGGAGATTACTTATTATTCTGTGCCATCTATGATAAGAAACGACCACTGTTCGGCGACTGATTTTCGTTACGCTATTCACTGTGCTCGCATAGTAAATTTTCGATAAATCGGATTTAAACGAGGAATCAAATCGGTGTACGAGTACACAGTGAATGTACAGGTGAAACAAAAACTGTAAACAAAAAACGCTGCAAAGCGACAAAGTCGGTGACACGAAACGTAAAAATTAAGTAAACATAAAAAAAATCTGATATCCTAGGTCGTCAATATGGTTTTTGTTTACCTAATTATGTTATTGATCCCAAAATCAGACAAAATAGCCGAGCCGGTTTTCTTTTTCGTGTGAAGTGACCCTGGTGTCTGATTTTTCAAGCTTCAGGCATCTGATCTTGACGACTATCTACAGTGATGACAGCCGGGACCATCGTCAGCACGGGGAGCTTGAGATTTTTTGTTGTGCCACTTGTGGTCACCCATTCAACTGTGGACCACGCTCGGGATTGCTTAACTCGCGGAAGGCGTAAATTATGAGGGCTGGTTGGACGGTGGAAACGGGATTCCATCGTCCAACGGACAGCCCTCCGGAGTGTAAAGCAGGCGCGTGTGCGTGTCAGCGCGCCTGTCCTTGTCAGGCCGAGAGGCCAAGGCGACGGTTGCTCTGGCCCCTCTGATTCAGCAGAGGGTACCGTGAGGCCGTTGGCGAGCCGGGGCCGCTGAGGTAGCCGGCCGCGCCGGGGCTGTGGAGCATGGAGAAGCACACGGCCCTGGCCGATAGCGGCTAAAAGGTAACACCGCGGAGTTTTTAGTGGTAGCACCACATAACCTTACCGGTGTCCCATAACCGGTAAGGTATCCGAAGGCATTTTCTCCGTGTAAAAAAAAAGGCGTACACCCATCGGGCCAGTGAGCTTCTCAATAACCGAACTCAATACTGAGCCGGTAAACTACGGATATTCTGAAGCGATTTATTCATGTCCTGGATTACCACATTTCGGATTTCAGGCAATGTAGGTAATTAGATTACCTATACCGCCTTTACTTTGTTTGCGAATTTGGATATTTGTTAATCAATCACGCAATCAAGACCGAACACAACTGACTGAAGACTGAACTTCGTTGCGAAACGCTATTATTGGTAGCTTATAGAGAAGAAAAAATAATTTAAATATAAATAAACATTTCACGTACACAAAAATTACACTAGTTTACAAAGTTTTTGCCCTTCGCATACTTGCAGCGGTTTCATAAAGAATTCAATACAAAAAACACACATCTGGTTATTAGTTTTAAAATATCTCATGTCAAAAATTAAATTTTGGTAAATTTCGCCAATTAAAATTTTACTATAAATTCAATTACTTTTTTTGGAACTTTTTAATTCAAGTTTATGATAGTGCAAGCCTTCTATTGTACAATTCATTTAGATCAAAGCTCAATTCTTTTACGAATTTGAGTTATTTGCGTTTTTGTATAGGCCGGTATATTGCCATACAATGCACACGGTGCTCAAAGTATGAGAAATGTTATGGCAACTTCAATTTCATATATCTGTGTACATAAGAATGATAGAAGGATAAATCAAATTTTATTTTGATGAAGAAGAGTGATCTTTTATTTTACAATATAAAAGTAAATTATATGCATAGTAGTTAATTTTCTAAAAAAAAATAAAAAAGGGGAAATTGGTAAAATTTGGAAATTTGTTATTACAATACTTCGAATTCTGACGTCCTAGAAAAAAATCATAATCAGATCCGTATTTAGCATACAAAAATCTAAAAGAAACAACAAGTTTCAAATACTGAGCACAAAAAATTAAAAATTTTGTAAACTAGTGTTATTGACGTGCAAAAAAGTGCCTGCAAAGGCATAATTACTGAATAAATTATTGATTCTTTGCATTCTCTAGCTCAATCAGTGTGATTTGTCCATCTTTAGTACTTCGCTATGATGGACTGAATTAGCACCAAAAGGTTTTTGGTGGTAAATAACTTTAATAAATAAGTCACCCGGTGACCTGAAATATTAAACAGCATTAAGTAGTCATTGCGAAACGCTAGTATCAGTAGCTTTAAAATATATAAAATATAGGTACCTACTTAGATAAATGTTTAAGTACACTAAAATTATTGAGGTGTAAAAGTGCCTGCAAAGGCCTAATTACTGAATAAATTTGATTCTTCTTGATTCCTGATTATTTTTGATTTAAACTTTCCTATCTAGCGCCATCTTAGCACATTCTGTAGTTATTTATTATTACTATGTCGGTACGCTTTTCAGCCACGGGTCCATGAGGACCCGGTCCTTTGAGGCGTTCATGAGGCCAAAGCCAACATGAAGAGGCCTTTGAGTACTTTTTTATCTAAAAAGTGAGATGGCTGCATCTATGGAGGTCTATCCCTTAATGTACCATTGAGATGCACTAACGGACAGTTCTCCATAGCTGCCGAACTATTGCCAGGGAGGGATTTACTTGGTTTGGGCTATGTGGATGGGATGATAGTGGACCGGATAACTGGGTTATGGAGTGAGATACGGACATCTACCTAAAAATCTCTCACAACAATTTCAGTCTTACTATTATTATTTATATTACTTTTAATTCACAATAAACTGTAATTTATAACAAATACAAACACACTGGTTTTCGTTTCGAACCCGGTTTTCAAGGCTTATTTCGATCTAATTATTCATTCCACGAACCAGTTATATTTTATAACATCACCGACGAGTATTTTTAAAGCAGATAAAATCAATTTTTCAAGCGCAGACTTGATGTACCTTGATGATGTAGTCTGTACCTTAGGTCTGTACTACCTGTTTATTTAATTCTGAGATTGATAATATAGTTTGTAGATTTTGTAAGAAATTAAAATGTTCGTATAAATAAAACCTGATATACGTATATTTACCTAATATACCCTATTTTTAGGGTTCCGTAGTCCACAAGGAACCCTTATACTTCGTCATGTCCGTCCGTCCGTCCGTTTGTCTGTCCGTCCGGGCTCGTACTCCGCCGCTACTGCACCGATTGCCACGAAAATTGGTGGAGAATTGAAGTTCCAAAAGTTGATTTTTAAAATTATGAAAAAATGATTTTTTTTCAGCCCATTTCCCATACAACGAAAAGTGAATTAAAAAAATTAAATTGGACTAACCCCAACGTGGGGTATCGTTGAAAAGGTCTTTTAAAATGCAACAAAAACTGCTTTGAAACTATTATATGTAGATCAAACCCCCCAGTGTTGAGATAATCTAATACAAAGTATTTTTTTTTTAATTGTATTATTATTATTATTATTTTTTTATTTGACTGTAATTATAAATATAAGACCTCTTGTAAAACTCTTATTAGCAAATATACAAAGTTAAAATTTCAGTTAAAATTTGAGGTCCCCCCACCGTAACTTTTGAAATATTACCTGTGATATTACTAAAATAATTCTGAAAAAAATGTGGTATATACCTCAAAGTATGTACATTTAATTAAAACTATAGCAGTCTCGGTATCAGAGATAGTTATTTTTTAATACGTCATAAATCGTAAACCGCAATTTACCTTTAGAACTTTTATATTATGTTACTGGCTGCTGAGTGCGAGTCCGACTCGCACTTGGCCTCTTTTTTTTGAGTAAGTCCCTAGTCGGAACTCTTTAGTTTCAGTATGTCTGTCCGGGCTTGGTACTAATAATAATTATGTGTGAGCCTCAGAGATTGTTAGTACCTACTAAAAATCTGTAATTTACATATGCTGACAAAGTGTCGTAGTTACGTAAAAAAAAATTAAGATGGCTCTTCTCACGCTCCCCTATTCCTAAAGTGGGGATAAGTTTTTTTCGCGTGTATACCATTGTAAGGGGAATCGTTCGAAATATATTCTACGACCACTGGGTTTTCTAAGACAACTTATCGATTTAGTAACTCGTTTTCGAAAAATTAGACTAGGTAGTTAATTCTTATTTAGATAAAGCATCCCCCGCCCCCTCTAAAAGCTAAACTGTTAGCTTGAAAAATAAATAAAAAAATCGTAACGCATATTATGTACTGAACTTTGAAGGGAAACTATCCTGGTTAATTTATTTAGCCTTGTTAATTTAAGAGTTATAGCCGCCTAAAATATTACATCATTTTTGGAAAAATACGGATAGGTATGGATTAGAAAAATTGTATAAGTACATGTTTCTTTCTTTTTTCTGCAAAGTAAATAATGACGAAGATTCAGCGCATAAATTGCGCATGACGTCACGACCTGCTTGCACCACAGCACAGTTGTAATAATATTTTTTTTCACGTGTATGGCATGGTATGGGGGTTTCGTTAGATAAGTCTTTTAAAAACATTGAGGAGTTACAAAGACAACTTTTCGATTCAGTGACCCGCTTGCAAAATATTTAAGGCTGCGCCAGATGTGGATAATCTAAATTTTGCTACCGCTTCCACGCACACAAATTAACTCTAGCCGAAGCGAGACAGCGAGCCCTGCGGGGTGAAAAGATCACGGGAAGTCAATGAGGCTAGTTCTAGGGGGGCAGAGAAGGGGGTTACAAAAATGTTTTTGCCGCCCCCTAATCTTGCCGACCCAGACAGGCCCTGGCTTGCCTGCCTAGATCCAGGGCTGGCTCTCTGTAGCCATCATTTTGACACTCCATTTGATATGTTTAAAAGTGCTAAAGTGTTAACATAGGATATATTTTGTAGTCTGGGAGCTAGAGTACCTAAATTTTGTTCATCTGTCCTCAGATTTAATTGCTTTTATCGTTTGCACTTGGCAATAGGTACTTGTAGGTATAAGTTATTCAACTTACAGATTTAGAACTGCGGACCCCGTCATCGTCTGAACAAAAAATGAGAAGCCATTGACCTGTGCAGCATCTCGGCGATGATGTAATTGCGAAACCTGAAGAATTGCCATTTTATAAGCTTGATATGTTTCCAAAATTAGCCACCAAATTAGACCTACCACTAAATCATAACTACCTATAAGATAGGTACCCTACATATTCGCGAGCGCTATTTTTAAAGAATTTTATTTTAACGCCCTGGATAACTTTAGCTTATCTTTTCGTTATTCATAGCAAAATTTCTATCAATGATAGGTCATTTGATTGCTTTAAGCGACTTTCTGGCGACTAATCTATACGAATCTACTGGTTTTGCCGATTGATACGCCTAACCGCTCACCACAGTCGGAAAAAACAAATTTCCTAACAGCCTATGACTGTCAAGTCCACTTTAAGTTTTTAACAATTTACATACATTATACGAGTACATACTTGAATGTACTTCACATTATAAAGTCCGCTGGAATCCTATTGAAAAAATAATTTTAAAGAAGCAACAACTTGAGCACTTTATAATATCTAGTAAGTAGTTACCTACGACTTAATATTTTTATTACATAGGTTGCTACATTTCATAAATTCAAAACCATCTTGGAGCTTTGAGAATATCGTAAACCATTTTACATGTAGAAGGAACGTTTCCAATAGATAAACTACTTATATATATATATATATAGAAGATTCTACAAGGAAGGATTAATTTTATTTTCTATTCTACATAAAGTGTCTTTCGCAAAGGACAACATTAAAGTCAGCTAAGAGGAAAATACCGCAGGCAGCTAGGTTCTATCTGCCGATGTATCTTTTCTTTGGTTTATATTCCTTGTGTTCTATTGTACCTACTTACATAAATTTGTTTTTATTTAAGTTGTAAGTAGCCAAATGTACTTGCCAAGTAGGATAGCTTTTATGGTAGTTACACCCATGGTATATTATTATTTATACCATGGTTACACCTATTGTCTCAGCTTTAAGTAACCAATATGGTTGAAGATCTAACTAGAGAGTTAAGATGTTGTACTTGTACCACCTCTGAAGTAAGTAGATATTCTCTTTTTGGTACGTATGGTATTATGATATTTTCGTACATATCACCTTTTATTTAACCAAGAACCCTGCAGACTGCATACAACGTCCTTGGCAATGATTTAGCAACTACCTTCATACCCTTACTACGCCATTAAGCCACTCACCTTAGACATGTCGGCAGGTTTTCCACACCACTTCGCACACTACACCATCATACCTGCAGCCTTAAGTTTAAGCATTCAATCGGAAATTCACTATTACTATCGGAAAATATTACTCATGAGACCGTTCGTATCGCATTCTCGTGACACCGTACCGCGACGAAGGCCCGATCAATACTGATGTGATGTGGTGCTTCAAGCCGGTAGATACGGTAAAAACGCTGTGTTACATTACGCGGCTTGCGTGCGCGCGCAATCTGTTGTTGACTGACACGGCGCATGCGGCATATGGGCGATAGGGCTGTATTTGTAGTCTTGTTATAACAAAATCGCTCGTAAAGTCGTAACCTACGGCTACTGTCAGTGGGTAACTTAAAATCAGCAAAAAAAATAATTTTTGCTGCTAGCTCCTTGTCTAGGTTATACTTTTTGAATGAGTGACACTGAAGAGATAAGAAAACATTAAATAGTGACGGATTAAAATAACATACTGGTCTGGGAGAAAAGAAAAAACTTAGAATTTGCCATTTGCTTCTCTTCCCGCGCAGATCGTAAAAGCCGATCGAGGGAATAGGTGAAAATACGAATCGATAGGCGATGCGGCTAGTAACCATCACTATTTTGATTCCTTTTTCCCATCTTTTTCCACCTTCTCGCACCGTCACGCTAAAAGTGGTATTTGGGTTTTGCGGCCCAGGGCTTAGAGCCGCAAGACCCAAAATGCTCTATCTGCCCCATTAGGGATGAAAGAGGTAATAGTGTAAATACCTACTCTTTCTTATTAACAGACTTCAAAAAAGGTGGAGTTTATTAATTTGACTATATATTTTTTTTATTATTTTGTTATGAATGTTTGTTACGCGATATCTTTGCCAATTGTGAACCGATTTTGATGATTCTTTTTTTTTGAAAGGCTTTACTACCAAATTGGTCCTATTTTAATTTGGTGAAGATATGATGAAGAACTTTGGAGATATGGAAGAAACTCCTTAAAAAAATTGAAGTCGGTTGTTTTTTTTGTTAAAAATTTAATTATTTTGTGTGAATCAAACGACTGTGCTTAGCGACTGTGTTAGCAGCTCTGATAGCCGCCATCTCGGAAGGCTGCTAACAGCTCTGCCACTACAGTACGAGTAGGAAGCTATGTCCACCCTGTCCTTCAACGTGTTCACGTTCAGCAACTCAATACAGCAAGTATTTAAAACCTCTCCCACCTGTTGATATTTAGTGAGGTTTAAGACTAACCCTGATTTTATATATAGTTTTTAGGGTTCCATAGTAAACAAGAAACCCTTATACTTTCGCCATGTCTGTCTGTCTGTCTATCATCCGACATCAGTCAATCATGCTGACAAAGGCAAATTAAAATCCTGAAAACTTTTTTACGGTACTCGTAAGTATCTCCCATATGCATGTTAAGGGAAAAAAACTCTTAAATTTCTAAAAATTATAACAAGAATAAAATATTTTTAAGTCGTGTCTATGAAATTCTTATTTTAATCACTTATTTTAATTTTTTATACTAAGTATGGTGATCTAGTATAGCCCGTGGGTCGATTTATTACGCATATCATATGTAATTATTTTATTAAAACTAACGTGAGATAAATCCATAATTGATTAATCACTTCGGCTGCTGAAAAATGCACCGTGTGTGTTTTGTTTTGAATGAAAACACATACGGTGCGTTTTCAGCAGGCGAAGTGTAACATATCATATTATATGCCCAGAATACATAATAGTCATATGTCAATTAAACGTATAATGAATTACACTTTGACACACAACACCGCGGGAAACAGCTAGTGAAGAAAAAATAGTAAAACAAATAATAAACAATGCACATACCTATGTTTTTTTATGAAGGTCTTTTTGAAGTGAAAACTTCTGCGCTCTGGGCATTTTTTGTGGTGGGAAAAACTCGCGAACTCACGACATTGTTACCGACACACCACCTTGTTCAAATTTTTACTTCTGTCTGTCTGTATGATTTTAGCTATGTTACGCTTTAAAAAAGGGTTCCGTCGCCTAAAAAATTTGAGAAGCGCTGGCTAGTGGCTCAGACAGCCCTATCTGTGGTTCTGGGATGAGAGAGAGGGCAGACAGCTCAACCGCAGTGTCTCGGTCGGCAGACGTCAGCGTCACACGAGACCGCACGTTGTATTGTAAACTTATGTACTATTTACTGGCTCTAATTGCATCGCACTGATTACCGCCAATTGCTTTGATATAAGTTACACATACTTACTAGTCGGTATTGAGGAACTGTTCAATACGATATCATTACCGATGATATGTAGAATGCCGTTTATCCGATAGACAGATATTTATTTAGCTAAGAAGCGTACATACCTACAATAGCCACTGTGAAAGTAAGTATGTATTCATTAGGACGATTTCACTGAATTTTCTGTATAAACAGTACAAATAAGGCAAGTACATAAGTATGTAGGTAATTGACCTTTTTTGCGATGTTCATGTTGCTTAAAAAATTAATCATCCTTTGATCTAAAATATATATAATAAAGAGGAAGTAAATTATCACTTTTTTGGGGTCAAGAGACCCCCAAAATCGTTGGACTAGGCTGTGACTGCGCCTGTTCTAAGGAGTCGCCGGCAAAAGGTAAAAGATCTATTCAACTCCGTGGCGTAGTGGTTAACACGCCAGTCCGCCACTCCGGAGGTTCTGGATTTGATCCCCAGCCAGGGCAAGTTGGAAATTGCCTTTTTCAAGTTGTCCTGAGTCTTGGGTGTTTATTACATATATTTATTATAAAATATAGTTAAGTTTTACACTTACTTTGGGGCTAGCTCAATCAGTGTGATATGTTCCTATTTATTTATTTATTGTGAACTATAACGAAATTACATTAGCCGACAGAGCAAAACGATGGTGACACGAATTTCTAATCAAGGTAATAATGTAAACGTAAAATAAGAACAAGCATTTTCAGTAGTAAGTAGAGTCATTATCAACGATAACATAGATTGAATTAAGATTTTGTATCGTTCAATTTTGATAAAGAGTTTGACGTTATCCAGTGCCGGTTTTAGGTCTATCAACGCCCCATGGCCTGATCGGAACTGCGCCCCAATCTGAATATAAATATATAAATTCATTTTGTTGGTATGCCGTTGGCGTGCCGACAAAGCGACGTTGGCTTCATAAAAGTCACGGTCTTTGTGGCGCGACCGCGCGATGGCGGCATATACGCCATTTCAACAAATGAACTATACCTATAGCATAATGTTATAAGTTAATAAATAAATCTGCCAAATAAGTGTCGGGTCACACTCAGTGTAGAGTTCCGAAGTTTCATGTTACAACATGAAAAATTGATTTTCTAGTAAGTACAGTATTAATCTAAACTTGAGTAAGTACAATAGCTACACAATAACTTAAATATACAGATTATAATAATATGAACTTCCTTACACAAATTGCTGTCTAGCTAGGTAAAAATCTAATGTTAAATGTTCCCTAGCTCGAGCTAGAATAAATAAACTCTCCTTTAGCCTCCAGCCAGACGGCGATATACGAAGGCGACTAAGATCTTTCTGAATAAAGCTGAGTTTTTTTAGGAAGCGATTAGCCTGAATGCACCTTTAAGCTGTCTTTTTAGCGTTTTTAGCCTATGAACTTGCTTATCCTTGCCTTCGGTTCTCGCTACCCAAGGCTCTGTCTGACCATCATGACAAAGACGTGACCGTGTATTGGTACTTTCCTTTATTTATCAGAGAACCTCAAATTATTCTACATAAAATGTTTTGTTCCGGCCCTCCCATAGGTACTATCGCTCCAAGCTCTCGACGCCCCTGGGAGGTCCCAACCGTGGCCCACAGCGCCGCCACTGCTGTTAGCACAAGATAAGTGGCGTAAAATTTAATTGTATCTAATATTTTAGCCTTAGTATTATAAGAATAACCACGTCTGTACAAAAATGAGAAAAAAAACAGTGTTGATAATTTCAGTGGTAGCCGCAGTAATAGTGGCTGCAGGCTTGGGTGTCTTAATTTGGTGGCTAGTGACAAGCAACGATGGCGAAATCACTGTTATTGGTAAATAGGTTTTTTGTTTCTACTACTTAGATTGAATTTGCTTTAACACATCTACTCGTAAGTCAATTTTGACCCAACCTAATTCGAGTCAGACTACCTGAGTATGATTGCAGGAAAACGCTGGATGCTAGGTGTTTCCAATGGGTCATTTTGAAAATTTTTGGCGTCAACGTAGGCACAGAATACAGTAAGAGTAAACAGAACGGAATCTCCTAAGGTACGCGCAATATGCGTCCCCGTTCCCCGCACCCGCACGTCTCCCCTGGTTCTTGTGAGCCAACGTGAGTCATCCAGGCGAAAACGGAGGAGAGGTGCGGGGACGGGGAACGGGGACGCATATTGCGCGTACATTAGGAGATTCCGGCCTGTGACGTAGGCGAAGGCATTTCTGACATTGGCCAATGATTGAAATTACGTGACTAGGTGGAGCAACTCACATGGCGGTCTTAAGTCCACTGTAAATTTATATGTTCTCGCGGGTACAAATATTCGCGTGCCATGTCCGTTGAGTCCACAACTTTTTATGACGATTCAAAAATCAAAGTCAAAATTTTTTATTCAATGTAGGATAACTTATTGAAGGTCATTATTTTTAGTACAAAAGCTACTAAGTACTTGCGTTTTGAAACGACCACTGCTGGGAAGATTAGGTACGCTGAAAGAAACCCAGTTCAGTATAGGAGGTGACCGAGCCTGATTTAAGGTTTTTGTCATCCGACGACAAAAGTAACTAACTCATTTGCACTGACCTTTATAAATTAATGTGATCCAGACATATATACTTAACCTACCTTACCTAGCTATTTAATCAAAAAGACGAAAATGTACTATGCACCGAAACCACGGATTCTTTTGAAAAAAAATATAGATCAATGACTTTTATACTTATAAATTACTGAAAAACGACTATAAGAAATGTATGGTGTTCGTTAATATTGTTAACATATTTATTATCAAATCAAATCATTTTATTTCAGGCTATAAATGTGTACATACAATAAACATCCAGAGGCCCATATCAATATATACCTTAACCTAAAATACATAATATATGATATAAACATTATTGATTAATTGTCTTTGTGACGCAATGCACTTTGTACTTACGGACTCCCATTTAACCGTGATCGACCCGCACTTCTCCGATATTTTTTGTGTCTAGATTTGGAAGGAGAAGGATTCGACGGCGTCTCCCATTCAGCAGGTTTCACTAGCATATCAGGAACTGGAGACTTGTTCTGGCTATTTTATCCCACAACAAATTTCTCACCCACAAATAGGCCTATAATTCTATTCCTGGATGGAGTCATGGGCCTGCCACCTAGTCTCTGGGCGAATTTTGGCATGTTTGGACCCCTAGACTTCAATTTGAATAGAAGAGAAGAGTCCTGGGTAAGTTCATGATACTCCTAACCATGTCCAATTATCTATGTCTTAAAAGATATCATAGAGTAATGCCTTGCGGTGGAGGCCAAGCGGTTTAGCTGCTATCCTTTTCCGTCGCTCAGAAGCGTCATTTGCTAGAGCGAGAGAGAGCGACGGAACGCTTTAGCACCGGTCATGCTGAAGCGTTCCGTCGCTCTATCTCGCTCTAGAAAGTGACTGTTCTGGGCGACAGAATAGGATGGCAGCATAGAACAGTGCTGTTCCGTGCTGATAGATGTGACTCAACCCTTAGGCACTAACTGTGCGTCTGTACGAGTAAGACACGAGTTCGATCCTTACTAGACTTGTAGTTCTGAGTTTGTACTCATGTATGATCATTTCCAACTACCAACACTAGCTTCCGGTAAAGGAAAACATCGTGGGGAAACCTGCACACTAGTTCACGATTGTATCACAGATGTGCGATAAACCGTCGCCTGGCAGATCTTTTTTTTATATATGTAGGGACAAATCACACTGATTGAGCTAGCCCCAAAGTAAGTTTTTTAAACTTGTGTTATGGGATACTAACTAAACGATACTATATTTTATGATAAATACAGATATATAGATAAAAATCCAAGACCCAGGACAATTTGAAAATGGGTATTTTCCAACTTACCCTGGCTGGGGATTGAACCCAGAACTTCCGGATTAGCGGTCTAGCGTATTAACCATTACGCCATTACGAGGTCGTAATGGCCAAGAGCTATAATGAACCTTATGTACATTAGTGTACGGTGTGTATTAAAGTAACTAAAGTACGGTGACTGACTCGAGAATGATACGAGCGGGTTATGCGATCAGTCTCCCATCAGTATTATATCATTCAAAACAATTTTAATTTTCATCAGTCCGAACCATCGGTGTTGTCATTCAGCGGGTTACACGATCATTCTCCGATCATTCTGATCAAACTGATGGACTTGCTTGACTGATGCCAGAATGATCGTGTAACCTACCTCTTAGTCCCCTTTTTTCGACATCCACAGGAAGACAGTCCAGATTCATATTCTGCTAAATTCATCAATCATTTACTGCAAATAAATGTGTAGCATTGAATACTATATCTTCCTAAATAGGTAGGTCTAATCAGTGTTTAATTTTTAAGATCCTGGCAAATCTGTTTTTAGGTCGACGCGTACAACTTACTATTTATGGATGCCCCAATGGGGACTGGCTTCAGTACTGTTCAGCGAGTAAATAGAATCCCCAGAACACTTGATGGACATGGTAAGTATAGTACCAATAAATAAAGAGAAAAAACAAACGTTACGATTTTGCTTTTTAGTTAGTATCAAAATTTTAATAAAGAATATCAAATCGGGTTCATCCCCAAACTACATAACCGATTTTTATAAAATTCATATGGGATTCAGGGAACATACTTACATAAAAAAAAAAGATTCCGACAAATTGAGAACCTCCTCTTTTTTGCAAATAGTTAGTATAAGGATACAATAAAGTTGTCCTGTTGTATTCGGTAAATTTGGGTGCTTGAAATAACGCTGTTATGCTACGACGCTACGAAATCGCTACGCAGTGTCTACGACCCAGACCAAGGAAGGATATAATCTGTGGTCTCGGAATACGATAATACTTACATATCGAAGTACGATAAAAATAACGCCTCTTCCCTTTCTAAAAGTTACATTTACTTAGGTACTTGCAAGTGTTTGAATACAAAACTCCTCACATTTTTGTATGCACTATTGTGGAAAAATTTTGCGTTTACTCGTATGTCGTTTTCCCTCAAGCTGCTCTAGCGTTCGTAGTGCCCCCGCAGGGCGCGCAACAACATCGGGCTATTGCCGCGCAGAATTTTTCAGAGAAACCCGTGCCATTCAGGAAATTAAGAAACATAAAATGTTACAAATTACAGCGGATCAGTTGGTCTCCAACCTTGAATCGTTTTACTCCCGCCACGGGACTTATGGATCGGCACCCTTATACATCTTGGGCGAAGGGCATGGCGCTCAGCTCGCATTAGCTCTAGCCGTGAAGCTGACTGAACCGGTGAGCAGTTATAAGTAGTAGTAGTTATAAGTTTTGTATTTTTTAGCAGAATTCTTTAGTACTTAAGCTTAACTCTGCTACCAAGTATTGTTTCTACGTTACATCATCGATCATCGACCGAACCTCGGTGGCCTAGTGGGTGTACGCATTGCTAGCGTTTTCACAAGTTAAGCAACGCGGGCGTGGTCCGTACTTGGATGGGTGACCACAAGTGGTACAAAAATTTCTCGAGCTTCTCCGTGCTTTGGAAGACACGTAAAAGCCGTTGGTCCCGGCTGTCATTGTATGGCAGTCGTCAAGTTATGTCAGATGCCTTTAGGCAGCTTGAAAAATCTGACACCAGTGTTGGCCACTTACGTACACGAAAAACAAACATCATCGATCAAATATTATTTGGTAATATTTGATCTATGGTCTGGAATGGAAATATATTTTTTTTTGTTCATTGGCAGTAATATAATAATCACGCACGCGGCACGACTGATACCTACCAATCTTACCAATCTCATTTGTAGCATATTAACTTCGCGTTCAACTTACAAGGAGTGGTCGTTGGCAACGGCATCGTCTCCCCAGCGGCAGCCCTCACTCGTCTCGGATTTTACCTCGAAGAACTCGCATACGTTGATGGAATGGGAAGAGAAGTTATTGAGAACTTCTCAAACCAGTCAAATACGCTGGTCAACAACCAAAATTATGAGGGAGCATTTGACCACTTTCTGACATTAGGGGAAGTGGTTAATGAAAATGCTGGTGCTATTGCTGTAAACTTAGGATACATTGTTGAAAAGTTGACGGAAGATATTACCAGTAAGTGCAATAAAATTAATATGAGAACTCCTAGCTGATTCTTCTGAAGCCAGATTAATATGAAAATCATAAATAAACTACTTCTCATACATTACATACGTAATATCTTCTAAATTATGAACACAAGCGTTTAGATATTTTCTGCTATATATGTATTTCCAAAATTTTGGCAGATTTAGTTGTGGTAGAGCCACGCTACGGGCAACTCAGTTTTGCTAGTAGCATGAATGGGCCGGCTCGTCCGGGGAAGTACCACACTCTCACAGAAAATCGACGTTTGAGTACTACTCACCGCTTCTATGCTTCGTTTGGTGAGTGAGAGAGCCGGAGCCCCTTTGAAGTGGCAGTGGGCGGGACTCATAGCACGAAGGATCGATGGCCGATAGGGCTGAAGGGTTCTCGAATAGCAGCCACGTACCGGCAAGTGCAGCGTAGAACACCCACCTACTAGGTGATCGGACGACCTGATAAAGGTTACAAGAAAACGCTGGATGCAGGCTACTTCCGATCGGTCTTTTGGAAATCCTTGGGGAAGTCTTCCTGCGGCTGTTAAGTTGATGTATTGCATAGACGATCACAGCGTCGCAGAAAACGTCGCAGGAAACTAGGAAATCCTTGGAGGCTTAACGATGACTAGCAAAATATTTCTTGAGGCTGATATGATGGGGACTTAGATCTGGCTGTTTCATTTTCAGGTTCAGACCCTTTCGGAATGAGAAGTTATGTACGAAGTGCCTCGCGTAGCCAAGCCAACTTCCAATTCATGGAAGACATAGTAGCACCAGCTTTGGGTATCTCTAGCGCAGTATACGATGGATCACGAGAAGTAGCATTGGACTCTTTCAGGTCCATATTGATGGTTCCTACTGTGGAAAAAGGTGTGCACTATTGAATTCTACTCGTTTTATCACGTTATCTAAGAATCACATTCTAACTGCCCTAACTAACAACGCTCTGATTTTAAATATCTTTAGGTAGGTAATAATAATACAGTTCGTTCGCTTAAATGGTTAGTTGGTTGTCGGTGCGACAAAAAGGCTGCGTCTTTGAGAGAGCCTTTACCGCCTTTGTCGGCGTGCCAATAGTCTACACAAAAATGGACGAACGAACTGTACGACTTTTCCTATACAACGTGTTAATGAAGTAACGCAAAACCTTTTTTGGTTTTGTGAAAGTTGTAGAACAAAAGTTGTTCAGTTTCATGGGCTGAGGTACCATCTGAGAGGTTTTGCGTTACTTCATTAACACGTTGTATATGTCCTGCATGCCTGAGCAACGATAACAAGACAACCCGATTTTGTCTTCATCTCCACTGTTACCTACCGATCGCCGCCAGGTTTGCTTAGGTCTACCACGCTTCCTTTTTCCGTGAGGAGACAATTCCAATCGCTTCGGAATTTACTCACGACACGCTATTTATATTTATATGTGACCGATCGGTGTCTCGTCTGTGGCAACAGACGTTCATTCAATATCTTTCAGGCTATAAGATACCCAATATCTGACTTGACTTGTATCTGCTGCGTAACAGTGGAAAGAAAGATTTTGAATTTTAGCCTTGGAATCCATTTGCTGATATTCAAATGCTGATTTCATTTACATTTCTGGCTTTGTAATGATCCGATTATGACCAAGCGTTGTGAAATAGGCAAGGTACCTATATAAAATCAGCATCTTAAATTCTTCCTTACTCTGAAAGCAAAGTTCGACCGCCATATGGGGCGGAGCAGCGCGATGGTGGATCGAGCTTTTGCAACTCTAAAGTAATGTCCTTTTCTGTTCCTCCTGTGCAACAATGCTAATTCCTAGGGAGCGTCACCCTTGGAACTGTATAGTTATATATTTCTTTCTTTTTCAGTTGAGTATTTGCTCCAAAATACAGCCGTCACAGTTTCAATATACAATGGTAATCTAGACGCAGTATCTAATACGCCCGGTTAGTAAATATAACACTAGCTACTAATAATTATGTACATACTTACCTACTTCTATTTTTATACTTGAAGGAGCAAACCTGATATTTGAACCTGTATATGTTTTTCCGGCAATTTGTAATAACATGTATTTTTGTTTAGAAATCCCAGCATTCGTTCAATAAGATAAATTATAATGAAGTATAGGTACATACATACTATCACGTCTTTACCCCTAATGGGGCAGACAGAGCATTTAGGGTCTTGCGGCTCTAAGCTGACAGAGCCCAGGGCCGCAAAACTATAAGGCCATTTTAACGTGAAGGTGGGCGAGAATTTGCATTTTCATCCATTCCCTCGATCGGATTTTACGATCTGCCCAGGCAGAGAAGCAGCTGGTACATTCTAAGTTTTTCTTTTCTCCATGAAAAGTATATTATGTATATGGTATAGAAGCATGGAATTGTATAGAAAATGACTCTAGAAATACACACACACAGTCATACATGTCTTTATCCTTACGGAGTAGGCAGAGCCCAGACTGCCTCCGTGGTCCAGTGGTCAAGGCGTTTGCCTTGTGATCCGGAGGTTGTGGGTTCAAATCCCACTGGGAAGCATACTTTGTGAAAAGTTGTTTCCAGTCTGGTTAGGATATTGCAGGCTTGATTCACCTGAATATCCGAAAAGATAGATGATTCTGTGCTTCGGAAGGCACGTAAAGCTGTTGGTCCCGAACGCCATCTAGCGTTTGTACATATCCTAGGATTGGTTTTGGACTACCCTTTGGGTTGCGGAGGTCAGACGGCAGTCGCTTTGTGTTAGTACATTGTCAAATCACCTAGTTAAGGTAGCGGACCCCGGGCTCTGAAGCGTAACCGCTGACGATGCAACCTGGAATACGCTTGGATGATGATGAGTAGGCAGAGCCCAGGGTCGCAAGTCCCAAAGGCCACTTTTAGCGTGATGGTGGGCCAGAAGGTGGAAAAGGGAATCAAAATAGTGATGGGTTGCTAGCCGCATTCAGATTGTGTCCTATTCCCTCAATCTGCGCAAGAAGAGAAGCAGCTGGTACATTCTAAGTTTTTCTTTTCTCCCAGACTAGCATGGAAAAATAAATTAGTCCCCGTTTCATTATAAGTTACTTCATAAGACAGTTCGTGTTGCAGGCCAACTAGAATGGGTAAACAACCTAGACTGGAGTGGGCAGGCTGAGTTTCTTAACAGCTCACGGCTAACCCTAGTCGTCAACAGACTTGTACAAGGATACTTCAGAGAAACCAGCAGACTGAAGTTCTATTGGATTAATGCTGCTGGGGTATCAGTAAGTATTGAAATTCGTTATTTCTTTTATACAGGCTGACTTTTAAACCACCAGCCAAATTTTTGGAGCAAGTTCAGTCCATGATACTGAACTACTTTCTATAAAAAAAGTTATTAAAAATCCATGAAAATTTTTCGTCCTCCCATAGAAAATCCGTTTGACTGAGCGCTGATTTGTATGAAAAGGTGAATTTTTATTTTAGTTTTTCGTTAATTGTTTTTATGGAAAGTAGTTCAGTATCATGGACTGAACTTGCTCCAAAAATTTGGCTGGTGGTTTAAAAGTCAGCCTGTACATCGTGTAATTGACATAGGTGTGAAAAATCGAACAAAGGGCTACTACGAGGTACATCACTATACTACCTATTTTTTTAAAAATAGCCTTATTTTTAAAAAAAATATTTATTTACTTTGCACACCTGTGTTTGGGTCAAAGGATTACATTATCCTACTAAATTTTACCTGATTTGGTCTACTTAGTAGATTCGGAGCAAATTGACTGTGACAGACGGACGGACAGACAGACAGACGCACGAGTGATCCTTTAAGGGTTCCGTTTTTAATTTTTTGTACGGAACCCTAAAAATCGGCATTTTAAAGAGTGCCACCGCCTGGGGCAATTTGTAAGGGAATGTAATTTTTTTTTTTACTTTTTTACTGTTATTTTAATATCACTATCTACACTTCTACACTCATATTATAAAGAGGAAAGATTTGTACCTATTTTTGTATGTTTGTAATGAATAGGCTCAAAAAGTACTGGGCCGATTTAAAAAATTCTTTCACCAATAGAATGCTACATTCTTCCAATTTGACATAGGCTACAAAATTAGGGATCCTTGGTAAAATTTAATTGTCTACCCCGTGCGAAGCCGGGACGGGCTGCTAGTCTACACTAATATTATAAAGAGGAAAGATTTGTACCTATTTTTGTATGTTTGTATGTTTGTAATGAATAGGCTCAAAAAGTACTGGCCCGATTTAAAAAATTCTTTCACCGTTGGAAAGCTACACTATCCCCGAGTGACATAGGCTATGTGTGTACCACGGGCGAAGCCGGGGTGGACTGCTAGTCTACACTAATATTATAGAGAGGAAAGATTTGTACCTATTTTTGTATGTTTGTATGTTTGTAATGAATAGGCTCAAAAAGTACTGGGCCGATTTAAAAAATTCTTTCACCGTTGGAAAGCTACACTATTCCCGAGTGACATAGGCTATGTGTGTACCACGGGGAAGCCGGGGTGGACTGCTAGTACTATATATAGTGACCTACAATATATAGCCTGTGGATCTATTCATTACGCATTTGTCAATAGTAGCATAAAATTTAGGAATGGATCAATTCATAGACATTGATGTAGGTAGAGCGCTGCCGTACCTATATACGTCTCTAGTGTTTGAGAAAATATAGGTACCTTTTAGGGTACGTAGTAGGAATACGCTTGAAAACCATAGACCACTATTTGTGCATAGTAATTCTTACGATATCAGTAACAAGAGATGGCCACTCCATCTCTTCTTTCAAGGCTGCAAAGCACACGGACTCTTATACACGGGAGAGCAGCTGGTTCTTTCTATGAAAGATAGGTAGGTACTGTGACATCCCCTAGGTTTCTATTTCTATTATATTTTGATGCTATATGGCAAAAAAGCCACTAACTTCATTTCCCAATGTCAGAATCAGAAGTAAGTACATGTGTCACACTGAAACAAGTCGCAGGCGCTCCATTGCGTTTATTATGAACGTACTTATATAAATACGTCATACTGGTCATACATACCTACATAACATAACTGATCGTGAACTTTATTTCCAGGTCCCATACGATAGTCCTCGAGCAATGAGACGAGTTCTGGATCGGATAACAGGGACTAATTAATCTGTACTCGTATTCTATATGATTAATCGTCATCTTCACTCTCACAATGGAGCAGCTGCAGGCTGCAGCCCAGATGAGCCCAAACAAATCAGAATATGTACTTGCTACCAAAATAATCTACGATAAATAACGTGACAAGTATATAATAAATAATTAAAGTAAAATAATATTTTTTTCTGCTTCCCTGCTGCATGTTTCCCGATTTGTGGTTTTCGCTTTCGCCTCGAAACTGCATCACGTTTCACGCACAATCATAGCTGCTGTAAAATTATATAAGTACAGTAAAAAAACGTATAAGTATATGTATTTATTAAATTTATACATATTTTTACTAAACAGCCGGCAGGCGTTATCCCTCGTAGTACCTAATTTAAGTTTCAATAAAGTAATTTAATTTATTATGAGAATTCTTTTCTAATAAGTGCTGTAACTTTTTCATCATCATCAGTATATTTAAGAACTATGTTCTTGTCGGTGGAGTATTTTCCATGTCTCCCGATCCACAGGCAAAAGTTTGACTTCCCTATACGACACAATGCCTATGCTTGACATATATAACATATGCCTTTTCTTTTAGGCGGTGATCCCACTGCACCGCGCACCGTCGCGGAGCGCGGCGCGGCAGATTTTTAACATTGTATACAAGTAGCTCAGTTTGTATAAATAAACCGGCCAAGTGCGAGTCGGACTCGTACATGAAGGGTTCTTACCACCGTACAATGTTTTAAAACGCTAAAGAAACACGTTTCTTGTATAACGACCCCCTTTAATTTTTAACTTTATCTTATTTTTAGTATTTGTTGTTTTAGTAGCTATAGTAATTATCTATTGTATTTTATGCATGTTAGTATATATGTTATTATATGTTTAAAAGTATATTTGTGTATAAGTATACCTATGTGTTTTTGATTATATATATTTTATTTATATTAAGTTTGCTTATTTTTGTGAATTTTATTACGCCAGCCACACATATTTTCTGCTTGGTCTAATGGTTGACCGGGAGAGAATGCCATATGGCATTAGGTCCGCCACTTGTACTTTTATTTTATTGTGCAATAAAGATTAAATAAATAAGTAATACATAATCGGTGAAAATTTCAAGTGTCTAGCTATTACGGTTCTTGAACCGTCTGTCTCAAGAGATAGAGCCCTGTGACAGACGGACAGACAGCGGAGTCTCAGTAATAGGGTCTCGTTTGCACCCTTTGGGTACGGAACCCTAAAAACACGCCTACTCCCAACCACTGAAAACGCGTCACCGCGCGGGAGCGTCAATATGTAGAAACCGCGCTCCGCGACGGTGCGCGGTGCAGTAGGCTAGCCGCCTTACTTCATCCATGAACCAGTGGCGCAGCGTGGGCTTTCGCCGCTCGGGGCCGATCGTAATTTGCCGCCCACCACCCGCTACTGGGCTCATTTGGCGCCAGTTTGGGTGGATGCAAATATGAGTCATTTAATTTGAAATATTGCCGCCCTAGCCCTAATTTAATAATCATACTTATTTCGTTTTCTGGTGACGGGGGGAGGGGGCTAATAGGAGTCTTTAAATTTACCGCCCCCCTTTTGACTGCCGCCTGGGGCCATAGCCCCCCTGGCCTCCAACTCGCTACGCCACTGCCATGAACGCCCTTCTTGCCTCGATCTTTCTTTTTTCCATGATATTTCGTATAAAACAACTAACTTATAACTTGTAACTTTTTAACAACCCAAATTCGTTTTTGTTTAACTCCGTTAAACAAAAACTCCGTATTACCAGAAGCAGCTTTTTGCTCATTTATAAGTGTTCATGTTGACTATAGTGTATCATGGTCTGATAACTTCCCGTTAGTAATAAAGTGTAACTTACATAGCATACGCCCTAAAATATTACAGATAATATTAAACAGAATAAAGTAATTTGGGGTGACAGAACTAAACACGAATAGAAATTTATAAAAATATCTGTAATCAAAAATTTTGAGAAATAGATTTTCCGGAAGATTGTCAATTATGTAGTGGTAATACTTTGTGCAATATTAAGGAACATACAATTTTAATTGAAAATATGTATAAGAAAATTGTATCCATATCTATGAACAATAAATTCTCTAGAATCGTAAGTAATCCCGAAAAATCATTCCACGCGATATGTACCGCGGCGGGCGGGGCTTAAAATATGAACAGCGCGGCGCGACAGTTCGCCGTGACACTCGAGTCGTGCGGATGCGTCGCAAGAAGTTTCCTTTGAGAATATTGCTGTGTTTTTGCGATAATCGATTCATTAAAAATGCCGTCATGTGCCGTGAAGTGGTGTAAAAGCCATACAGACATGAAAAACACAGGAAAAGAAAAACACACTTTCATATGTAAGTAAATAAACATTTTAATATTGTACCTCACCTCTCGTGGCGTTGACCGCGGCCGTGTCGATCAAGCAGCAGGCTTCGGGGAGTCCGCTGTTCGACCGACACGACGCGTACGTGACCTTGTCGCAACCAATCGCATGCATCTTTGTCTATGTGTGTGTTTGAGTGTTTCGTTGTTATTACTGTTAGTTTGTTTGCGTAAATGGAATCAGAATCGAAGCGGAGAATGTAGGAGCGTTAGATTTCTAGATATTATATTTCGATGATCCATATTAACTGAAGCATCTATAAACAGCTACAGAGAGGCAAATATTTGTAAAAGAAAGAGACATGTTATAAGATGGAATAAATATGTGAGTAGTGCGCACAGGGAGGCACGGCTTATTTTTCAAAATTGGGTTCTAAGTGGTAAACCTAGATATGGGCCGTTTTTTGATTTGATGCATGAAAAAAGAAAATATTTTAAATCGCAACTTAAGTGGTGTCAGGACAACCAAGAAAAAATTAAAATGGAAATATTTGCTACTCATCATTCTTCAAAACAATTTAAATCTTTTTGGTCTGGCTTGAGCTTGGCGCGGGTCCCTCTTAAAGGTTTGTATACTTAGACATGTCATAATTTAGGTACATTGGTACATACTAAATTTACAAATTGACATTATTTTAAATTTCGTAATTCTTATAATTCAATTTAATTATGACATAATTAACAATGTAATCTCTGTCCATCTATATAACTAATTTTAAGTTTTTAGTTTGTTAGTTGACGTCTTTGGAGAAAACGTGCAGTGCAGTTTGTTGCCGCTTCTTCTGCACTTGCGCCTAGGAAGCGGCGTAAGCTTTAAGTAACGATTTGACGTCAACATTTGTGCAAAACAAAACAAAGTGACTATTATTAAGAGATATTATAAATATCCTATGATAATAAAGATATTTTGAATTGAATTGGAAAGAAACTAGCAAATTGAATCACAGGCCTGGTATTCCTGCGAGTGTAGAAGGGGTAAGCGAACCTGTTCAAATCGCAGAATTGGTTAAAAAACATTTCCAAGTGAAAACTCCTCTTGAGACGGGGCAGGCCCCGCTTACCGATGTACAAGTACCGCAGACGCATTTCGAGCAAAGTATTGTTATTACCGCAAAAGAGGTGCATGGTGTCTGTAATTAAAGATATGAAACGGGGCAAATCACCTGGCCATGATTCGCTAAACATAGAACACCTGGTGCATGCTGGTGTGCATTTGCCCCGGGTGCCTGTCTTAGCCATGTTTTATTCTTTATGTATTAAACATTCCTATTTGCCTGAGAACCTTATGAAAACTATATTTATTTATTTAAACTTTATTGTACATAAAAAAGTGTACAAATGGCGGGCTTAACGCCTTATGGCGTTCTCTGCCAGTCAACCATTGGACCAAGTAGAGAAATAATTTGGGTGGTGCGACAGAGTATGTAAACAAAATTGAAAAGTAATCTATAAATACCTACAAGAATAAGTCAAAAATATACATATGTATAAATTTATAATAAATATACCAATACAATAACTATAGATAAAATAAATATACAAAATATATAATTATGTAAATGTAATACTTAAAGAACTAATATATATGTGTACGGATGAATAAATACATATATGGATGACTACTAATTACCGCGCAGGGACACCACGAGAAGAAGAGACTTCTTGGAGAAACCGTTTATGAACCGCCCGTTTAAAAGCGTAACTATAATGGTTCCCATTGTAAAGAATAAGACTGGCGATGTATCTAGCTTAAAGAACTACAGGCCTATATCGTTGGCCACCATCATAGCTAAGGTGCTGGACGGTATTCTTGACAGGCAATTGAAAAAACATATAAAATTGCACGACGCCCAGTTCGGTTTCAGGCCTGGACTATCTACAGAAACTGCTATCCTATGCTTGAAGAATACGGTAGAGTACTATACTACTAGAAAAACTCCAGTATGTGGGTGTTTCTTAGACTACTCACAGGCTTTCGATATGGTATCTAATGATGTGCTGTGGCAGAGTTTGGCTGACGATACGGACATGCCAAGGGAGTTAAAAAGCTTGTTTAAATTTTGGTACAATAACCAAGATAATTATGTAAGGTGGGGCGAGCTCGCTATCGGAGGTATACAGGTTGGAGTGTGGGGTAAGACAGGGAGGTATGACATCTCCCGGTCTCTTCAATCTATACATGCATAAACTGGTAGAGGAACTCAACAGTGCAGAAGTCGGTTGCTCAGTACATGGTACTTTCATAAATAAAATGTGGTATGCTGATGACGTAGTACTGTTTGCGCCCTCTGTCAGTGCCCTTCGCAAACTGCTCGCCATCTGTGAGAGGTACGCTGAGACACACGGCCTCACGTTTAATGCAAGTAAGAGTAAGATAATGGTGTTCAAAGCGGGAAATAAAATGTATAAAACTTTTTCGCCGATATTACTCAATGGGAATGCGTTAGAACAGGTCACTCAGTTTAAATACCTGGGGCACTGGCTTGACGAATCACTTAAAGATGACTTGGATATAGAAAGGGAGCGTAGGTCGCTGTCGGTCCAAAGTAATATGTTGGCTCGAAGGTTCGCAAAGTGTGCAGAATCTGTTAAGATCACGTTAAGACATATTGCACGTCATTTTACACATGTGCCCTTTGTTCTAGTTATACGAAAAAGGCGTACAGCGCCCTACGAGTCCAATATATTATGAGCATTGATGCACTTGCCGAGACACTGCAGTGCGTCCGAAATGTTTGCAACGAGACGCATGGATGGCTTTCAAGCTGATGAGCTAAGAGATGGCTGTAGCAACAGTTTACTGGCCACTGTCTCATCATGTCAGGATAGCTATATGATGAGGCAGTGGACCAGGCTCATGATATAAATCTCTTTTAAATTTATGTATTTGTTACTAACAGTAGTTATAAGTTGTATACTAACAAAATATGGAATTTAACTCTGAAATAAATTATAATTATTATTATTAATAATAAGATCTCAAAAGATTACTTCGAACTCGTACCTACATTTCCATAGGAATGACTTATACAGCCTTAGAGCGGTTGTGCACCACACCGAATCCAATTCGTATTCAAAAAACGATTTTTTTTATCGATTTTTAATAATTTTTCTATAGAAAGTAGTTCAGTATCATGGACTGAACTTGCTTCAAAAATTTTGCCGGTGGAAAAAAAAGGCAGCCTGTATATACAGGGTTTAACATAATATACTGAAACGACATTAAGGGTGAATTCAGTCAATAACTGAACACAAAAAAGATTGAAATAACATTTTTGTCTGTCTGTAGGTATGTTCACCCTAATCTCCAAAAATACTGGACGTATTTTGAGTTTGACGCGGTTTTTCAACAATCCGTTAAGTTCAGCTTGGAGCAATGTATATTTTAATAAAATCGGATATCAGGTAAAAAAGTTATCATATATAACTACTTTGCAAAGGAACGTCATCGAAGGTGCGATTCTCAGTGGTTTTATTTCAGGTGAAACTGTTTTCATACCACAAAATATAGAAACCACACCACTGATTCCCAACAATGTCCCATCTCAGTTCTAGCGCACACAATTTCTCATAGCTGCTTATTTCGCGACAACAGTAAAATGTCTCAGGGGGCAGGGGGCAAAAACAGGGGCTCCTAAAAGCGTGGAGTGGTGTAGAGTGGTGGAGTTGATAAGTTGTTATGAGTAAGATAAGCTAAGTCTAAATGTTATTCCCACGGGCAGTTGTATGTGGCGTACTCGCTGGTAAATAAGTAATGCTGTAATCTATATAGGTATGAGTGTGAGTTATAAAACCAAGCAAAAATTTATTTCTAATTTATTCTATTCTATTCAAAAATAAAACTATTAATGTCATTTTAATTTTGTCATCATGTATAAAGATTAAACATACGGATACGAGTAATCTATGAGCAGAATCGCAATAAAAAATTCGGACTCTAAATTATGCAAGGCAACTAAAGGAGTCTTTGGCGAAAGTTCTTCTGCCCCGGCACTACTTTCGACGTCAGCGTCCTTGATAACCGCGACCAGAGATATGGGATAGGGATATACCACGACATACTCGTAGCATAGACGGCATCTCAGACCAAATGACGACCTAGATGTCTAATCGTTGCTCGCAGGCAAAAACGCAAGCCAGAGGGAACCCTAGAAAGAGATCTTTGCCCAACAATGGGATATTATGGGCTCTAAACAAAAAAAAAATCAAGACATAGACTCTAGAAGACTCGTATCCAGGCCGTAAAATAGTTCTAAAAAAATATATATAACCTTAAAATAAAACGTCAAATATGTCAAACAAATTAATTGTCAAATAATAATTTCGATTTTAGCCTAATTTGTGTTTTGTAAAAAGAAATAGATTTTGAATGAAAAGTTTATTATAAAATAAAAACAAAAATGGCTTCAGTGTTAATTAATGCAATAAAAAGATTGCATATATCTGTTGCTCCTCAAGTGCGTGTATTTTCAAATGTTTCCGTGTCTGCTGTATCGGACAACTCGCTAAACGTGATTCAGAAAGAGTGGAAGTTAGCCCCCGTTTACACCAAACCACGAGAGGTATGGATTGAGAACCTGGACTCTATTGAAGAGAAAAAATTAGGACTATTCGAATTGCACCCTGAAGTATACGCAACAGTACCAAGAATAGACATAATTCATAGCAATGTTACATGGCAGAAGAAGTACCGATGGGTATCGTGGTCAAACACTAAAACCCGAGCTGAAGTAAGAGGCGGAGGCAGGAAGCCATGGCCTCAAAAAGGATTAGGTAGAGCTAGACATGGTTCCATAAGATCTCCATTGTGGCGCGGAGGTGGTGTTGCCCACGGGCCACGTTCAGGAAAAACTCATTTTTTCATGTTACCATTTCATATCAGATTACATGGCCTTACCTCAACTCTGTCAGCTAAATTAGCCCAAGATGACCTGCATGTTGTGAGAGATTTAGAAATGCCTTCAGACGAGCCAGAATACCTAGCAGAGCTGATTGAGTCAAGGAATTGGGGACCCTCAGTTTTATTGATTGATGAGTAAGTATTTGGATCATGCCATTTCTCACAGGGTAGACATAGACTGGATTGGGAAATCGCTTTGCCTATGTCCAGCAGTGGACTTCTTGAAGCTGAGATGATGATGATGATGTCCACGATACATAAATTCCAGGAAAAAAGAATATGAGTATGAAAAAATAAAAAGATGTACCTAGGTAGGTATTGCCTAAAAGTGTTAATATCGGCTAAATATGCAATGTGTTGATGAAATAACGCAAAACCTCTCATGATATTTTAGCTCAGCCCATGAAACTAAATAACTTTTGTTCTACAACTTTCACAAAACCCAAAAAAAAATTGATTTTCATACAAACTGATCAGCTGATTGAGTAAATTTTTATGAAAATCCGAATTTTATTTTTGGCATTTTGGGAATGTTGTAGATCCACTTACAAGGATTGAGTGTTCCTGAAAACCCCATATAAAATTTAAGTAGGTTTATCATCAAATTCTATTAAATAATTTTGTCATTAGATTGACTTTATATACAAATGTAGTTCTTTATGAGATATATAGTTTTATCAAGAGAGCAGATAGTGTTCCAGTGCAAAATTTTTACTATCCTATGAAATTAGCACAATTGTTTCCTAAATTTTTACATCTTATTCATATAAAGATTGGGAAAAGAAAGGATCACCTCATTCTCACTCACATATGCATAAAATAAAATAAGCCTTTATTGCTGTAAGTAAAGTTTGACAGTTACAATAATTATATTGAATCACTATTCAGTGACACTGAGTTTTTTTGTGACAGCTTGTCCTTGGACAAAGGCCTCCTCCAGTGACTTCCATGGCTCTATTCTTTGCTGCCCTGATCCATGTTGGCTATTAATATGCATAAGAATATATTTAAAAAAACATCCCTGATGGAATGTACTCTTTTATTACTGTTATTTGTTTTTTTTTCAGTACAGATTATGCTCCTCGCAACATAACAGCTGCCATTGATTCCCTTCCACATGTCAATATTATGCCAGTATACGGACTGAATGTATACTCCATGTTGAAACATGACACACTAGTCTTGACAATGGCTGCTGCAGAGAGAATTGAGGAGAGGATTCTACACCACCTTAATTCTTTCACTCATGATAAACAAGCGGCATTTAAACTAGATCAAGTATAACCATGTAATACTAAAAACAATATGTAGCCAAACAGATAGTGCTACACAGTATAATGTAAAATAATACAGATGTATTTAGGAAGATTGAGTAATTAAAAAAGTTATACAAATAGTTTTTTTATTTCTACTCATTATCAATGTTGTCACAACAAATATTGCCTTTAAGCACTTTCTTAGCGCATTAATAGAGCCACAATTTAGCCACAACTAGAGCATTTAGAACTTAGGGCTTGCACAGACAGAGGACTCAATATTAATCACAAACTGTATCAAAGAATCCCTGAAAAAAATCGAAATGACATGCATGACTAGTCAGAGCAATGCACACTGCAGACTAGTCTGCTGTATATTTATTCCGGGGACAATTTTAATGTTCGTCGTGCTTTGAGTCCATGGCAAGATCTTGGCAGAAATTTTTTTGGCAATTTAGGGAATTGTGTGGTCCGCGGCCAAAAGTCCCTCATTTGTGCAGTCCTTTACCACACTTATTTTGCTTGCCACAGTTAATTTTGAAAGTAAATATCAGTTTTTATTCAAGGCTTCAGTTTTCTCTTGCATTTCAAGAATCTGAAACAAAGTGTTTAAATTATTTTACTTTTTGTACAACCTTTTTCATGTGAGGTGAATCCGAAATACTTGTCAAGCGAAACCAAATAAGCCCAAACACAATGTTTTCATAACTCCTAGCTACATTAACAAATATTGTCATCAAGATGGCCAAACTAACATGCTAGAGAACTGAATATCTCATACATGTGTTTTGAAGAAAAGCTATGCAAAAGATAGTGTAAAAGCGATTTCTTTCTGGACCTTCCCCTGCGACGACGACAATCCTCGCGTATCCATGAGTTCATGACATTCACCCATTTTTCAGCGGGAATTCAGCTGACATGGCCCGCCCAAAACTTTAAATAGTGCATGCTATAGTCTATTCCTTCGCTGTCAGCGTGCTTCAAAGGCGGCATCGGCTTTTACAAAGACGCGGCCTTTGCGGCGCGCCAACGTCATGCTCACCAATTCAGCAAATTAACTATAAAAATATATTGAATAATTCTAACTTTGCTCTGGGCTGGCTTTGCAACATTGCCTGCCATCTTCTGCCGGACATTCCATCGCAGATCTGCCCAGTTGTTTTCCCCAGGCACATTAGGTTTGTACTTGGCCCAGAGAGAAGTGTAATAGTGATATAAGGACACAGGGTCACATTTCTTCTGTACCGGTTGCTTCTTGACTTTAATTACTGAAAACAATTTAAATTGTTAGTTCACTTGCAGCAGAATATCAATGGGGGGAGGGAAGGGATACCTCTTCCGTTGTCTGCCATCCAGCTTAAGTTTGCCTTACATGGATGGCAAGCAACTATTTTTAGAATTTTCAAAAGTTCATATCCCAAAATGAATACATTTCTGCACAAAATGAATAACCAGTGTTTAGATTGGCTTAATAATTCATCTAACTAAATCCTTGAAATATCAAAATTTGTACAATTTTTTTACCCCTTATTGAATGTGTAATCAAATTGTCCTTATGAACTGATCTATAGGTCACTAGTGCACCAAAAGTGCTCCCCAGCCTTTCTTAGTGCTTAACAATCATACTTCTTTGTGAAGACTAATGAAAACAATGTGAAGAGGCAAATACAAGATATCGTCTTTTGATATCAGTTCTCTTATACAACACCAAAATTGAAAATAAACATAACATACAGTTTTTAGAACAGCTACTTCCAGTGGTTGGGGCTTTGCACTCTGATCCAATTTTCTTCTCCACTCTGACACACGAGCATGCACGTCGCAGTGGTTTATCATCAGTAATTTCCACCTTCCTAGGTATACATGGGGCAGAATGGGTTTTCCTATTCATAAACTTTCTTGAGTTACATTCCCTGCTGCAACACAAGGGTCCCTCGTTGGCCTTAGAGCGACTTCTTGAAGAAAATGTAGTAGCACTGTGTAGTCTCTCTGGACCCTGTTCATTTTCTTTGTCATATTGCAAATTTGCTTTCTGCTTGATGTCATACTTGATGAGTTTCTTTAAATCTGAAATCATAAGATATCCAAAATAAATTATGCTAGTCACATTGTAGCCAAACAAAAAAAAAACTAAGCACCAAAAAATTACGATAAGTTGTAGCTTGTTGCTAGTGCTGTATGCCAGCAAAATAGCGCCAGCGCCGCCAGCCAACTGGATACATACAAATCAGCTTAAAAAATATTGACACAGTTATAATAATTTCTGTGCTGACCTCACTGACTTATATATTAGGTACTAGAGTAGTTGAAATCATTGGCTGACCTGTAATGAAATACTTCAGGACCTCACCGCTGATGTTCCGTATACCTAAATGGTTTAGATATCTTAAAACCTCCCTAGCGTCTAATTCAGAGGTCACTTCGTAGTAATCTAATTCCATTTTTTTTAAAATAAAATTAATTCTGTCCACAAACCAGAAGGGCGACGAGCGAGCGAGATACAAATACAAAGAACCTCAGCAAAAAACAAACAGACAGAGCAACGGGCAACCAACGCGGGCAGGCAACGGCCATTAATTTGACAGATGTGTAGTAAACTGTCAAATAATCAGTCTTGTCATAGTGACACTGACAGTTCACTACTCCATTGCCAAGCCATGTCCATGGGTCTGGTACACTCCAGCGAAACAATATAAGCTAAAAACGCGAAAGCGAAGAAATTTAAGCGAATAAAATTCTGTTACGAAACTGGGGTTCGAATTTGGAGAGAAACGCCAAACTCGTATGAGGGATTTATTCACTACGGAACCCTAAGATGACACGTGAAGATGGTCTTCCAAACGTCCAAGGTCCAAGTCGCGTAGCAGCTGAGATCCAGGTATCTCGCCAAGGTAGTCGCAGGTACTTCCACTTGTCGCACTAAGGTAGGTTTCCTTCGCTTCGAAGTGATCGCTTTGATAGCTCGTATTGAACTGCCGTGGCGCACCCAATGTTCCCTATTTATATGCGCCATCGAATAGGTCCACATTAATCTCGAATATTCTACATAGTCGACGAATGTGTTTCGAAGCATCCAGGCGCCGGGTATGTGTGTGAGTGTAACATGGTTAAGCAACTCTAGACTTTATGACACAAGACATATGGGCCAATTTGGCTTGCACCATTCTATCGTAGTATTCGTTCGCGAATATTGTTCGAGAAGGTTCTGTCACGTTCGCGACACTGCCCCCTTCTTAGAGGCGCTCGTCCCGAGCGCCACAATTGCTGCCATGATAACGTCCCAGGCGGCCTATGTGTATCACTCTGATATCTATCGTCACTCACTCGCTTGACTACCCTGTTTGGAGCTTCCCATCTCGCCCGATTCTGACGTCTAACTAATGCTTCATTGATGTCGGCTCTTACGTCGTTCGAGGTTGAACTGATGATGTCCTTACCAGTTCGCCAGCTGTAAGAATTCCTAGCATGGCACCTGTCCGTCCTCTCGTCGAACTTGCGTTTTCCTTGTTTCGCCTCGTGCAATCCATTCCAACGTTCACGCAAGAGTTTCGATCTTCGCCAATTAGCCTCATTAGAATTCTTGTCAAAATTCTCTCCACGAAATGAGGTATCATGTCCCAATGTTACTTCGTCGAGCAATTCTTTTAACTTCCTTATTTTATCCATAAGATCGTCTTTCTTTGTACAACTAAGCTGCAGATGGCCCCTTTCCCCACATCTGTAACACAAGGGCCCTGTTGAAATAATCTTCTTCGACGGAGTTTTCAAAACCTTTGTTTCCATTATTGATTCTTGCTGGCTGTGCACTTGTGTGTCCTGTCGCAGTGCTTCAATTTCCAGAGCATGTGCCAACGCGTCTCTGAGCGACGTATGATGTCTCATGCTTACAGGAACCCTTACTTCCTTATCTCGGATTCCATCCACAAAGAATGCTAAGATTTTACTATCTACCATTCTGGAATCCACCGAAGCATAGGCTTTGCGCACTAGTTTCTCAATTTCTAGTGCCCACTCCTGTAATCCTTCTTCAGGGCGTTGAACTCTGTCACGCAGCTGTTCCCGAAACACGTATTCCAAGTGCCGTTCCCCGTACCTAGTTTCAAGTGCCTCTATCAATTCTTCAAAGGTGCTGCCTGAGCCTGGCAGTACCTCCAGTACCGACAGAGCTGAACCCTTCAAGGCAACGGTGAGAGCGGCCAGCCTTTGTTCATTCGTCCACCCATTAGCAGCAGCCACAATTTGGAATTGCTTTTTGTACACAACCCACGATGTTGTACCATCATAAGGTGGCACTTTGACTTTTAGTCCCTGAACTTGACCTCCGGATGTACTTGGAATGGTTTTCGCTTCCATAGTCTCAAGCTGCAGAACTTTTCTTTCCAAACTTGCCATTCGTTTTTCAACCCTATTCTCCAGATCGGTTACCCGAATCTCCAAATCGGTCATTCGATTCTTCAATAAATCAACGTCCTCACGGATATAGTCCATTGCCTTGTTAAGTTTGCTGACAGTGCTCAAAACTATTTGCTGGTCCTCACTCAAGCGTGCAAATCGTAAATTTTGTGTCTCTTCTATGCGTTGAAGTCGTTTTGTACTTGCATTTTGTGCCTCTTTTTGTTCCTGCCGCATTTCTTGTAACATCTGCATTAAATATTTTAAATCCATTGATGCCTCTAATGCACGCGGCACTGTTTGGTGGGCGTGGTCAGTGGGCGTGGCCTGGCCAAGGTGGGCGGGGCCAGTGGGCGTGGCTTGAGGTCCGGTGGGCGTGGCTTGACGTCCGGTGGGCGGAGCCTGATGATCGGTGGGCGTGGCCTCAGAGTCAGTGGGCGTGGCTTGAGGTCCGGTGGGCGGGTCTTGTGACCCGGTGGGCGGGGCCTGATGATCGGTGGGCGTGGCCTCAGGGTCAGTGGGCGTGGCTTGAGGTTCAGTAGGCGTGGCCTGAGCCACGCCCCCTTGAGCCTCCATGGCACGCTGGGCCCTGGTCCTGACACCTTCCCTGGTGGTATCCTCTTCTTCCCTCGGAAAAACTGGCATCTCCAAATCCACTTCCGACACCAAATGTTACGAAACTGGGGTTCGAATTTGGAGAGAAACGCCAAACTCGTATGAGGGATTTATTCACTACGGAACCCTAAGATGACACGTGAAGATGGTCTTCCAAACGTCCAAGGTCCAAGTCGCGTAGCAGCTGAGATCCAGGTATCTCGCCAAGGTAGTCGCAGGTACTTCCACTTGTCGCACTAAGGTAGGTTTCCTTCGCTTCGAAGTGATCGCTTTGATAGCTCGTATTGAACTGCCGTGGCGCACCCAATGTTCCCTATTTATATGCGCCATCGAATAGGTCCACATTAATCTCGAATATTCTACATAGTCGACGAATGTGTTTCGAAGCATCCAGGCGCCGGGTATGTGTGTGAGTGTAACATGGTTAAGCAACTCTAGACTTTATGACACAAGACATATGGGCCAATTTGGCTTGCACCATTCTATCGTAGTATTCGTTCGCGAATATTGTTCGAGAAGGTTCTGTCACGTTCGCGACAATACGTTCGCGAGTAATTTTTCAGCGCGAAAAAATTCTCGAAAACCTTTTCGCCGAAAATTACGTCAGCGACATCTGTCAACGCGACAGACATTTAAGCGAAAAATGCAAAAAAAATGGCGGAATTTTGTTTTTTAATTTTTTTGACTTATGCTTTTGGCCAGCCACAGACATTCGGAAATGGTTTATTTAGGCTGGGATTGGGAATCCATTTGCTGAAATTCAAATTTATGCCTTATTATGATGGTAGGGGTGGTACTCCCTCTTCCCATGACAGCTGGTCACGTGATTAGAGAACAAGAATACGTCTTATGAACGAACGAACGAACTCTTGAACACTACACTCCTATTCACAATTCTTACTGGTCCTAATACCTTACCTTGAATGTACAAAAATGGTATGTAATTATTTTCATTTCATATTACGTTTCTTTATTCTTTCTTCTTTATCAGCCTGTATCAGTCCACTGCCGAACTAAAGGCCTCATTTCACCTCCTCCCATTAAAGGAAACATTTGCCCATAATCACCACGCTAGGCAGACAGGTTGGTGATCGCAGCTCGCAGCAGATGGTATGAGTTTATAGTCGTTACATAAAGTACCACAGAATAAATAATACTAACGTACAGAAGTCTCACTCAGCAAAGAAATTCAAAGAAATATCTACTCAATGTGGCTAGTGATATGGTTTAATTTAGCTCACGTCAGAACTTAGCACCTTTTCATAAAGATACCTAGACATCGAACCCGTACCTTTGCCTTCCTTAGTCGCCTCGCCTCTTAGGCTTAGACACCCATGGGAAAGGAAAAAAGTGGTGAGACAAATTGTATTTGCTGATTGTAGGGGAAGACGGAAAATTGTACACACACGCTCAGACAATGATTAAGAATACTTTGAATCTCTTTTCCACGTCCACCCAGGCATTAAAAGTAGCCTTGGGCACCTATGACCCTAGGCTTTGTCGACCCCATTAAGGATAGGTAAATATGTCATACTGTCTGTGAACAATGCAGGATATACGGAGTGAGTGGGTGCATTGACTGTACAGGCAGACTGTACTCTATGTACTCTGCTATTAGAGAATAAAAACACTTTGGCCACTAGTGCAACATTTTATATGTGGACGTTTGAATCATCCACTTTTAAAGTGATGATGGAGCGAGCCATCATTCCTTAATTTGGCTATCAACAATAATTTAGAGAATTTGGTAAGAGCTGGCGATGAAGCCATCTTACCGGGTAATACTAGGTATGTTGTAATGAATAACTATATGCGGCTGTGGGCTCACCAGAGGATCACTTTAACAAAATCAATTTATTACAATGAATGGTACGGAACCGATGCTCAGCAGTGGGCGGTAGAAGGGTTGGGATGATGGCGGTAGAAGGGAAGGGTTCGACTATTTCTTCTTGTAAACTTGTAAGTATATCCAGTTATCCAGAGTTTTCCTTTAATTTTATTTATATGCGTATTAAAAGCAGAAGGGAGGCATTCGCCCAGCAGTAGGACGCTATAGGCTAGATTAAATTAGAACATGTGTCCCAGTACGCTGGATTTTTGCAATGGCAGTCGATTTTTTTATGTACCAATAGTAGAAGGGGGCATTACCATATCTCTAATACAGCTGAGATCAGAGGGTTCTTCATCAGATACTTCAGACCTTCGATTTTTGACATCAAATGAAGCGGCCCACCAAGTTGAATATTTTTTGTAAAGGCGGTATGTCGATCTCTAATAGTTTGGTTGGGCTCTCGTGTTTTCTAATCAGGGTCACCAGTACTCCAGATCTTCGATTATCCTAGTTTTTATAGTTTTCCCTTTATGTGGCCATTAAACTCTGTACCAAATTTCAGCTCTCTGAGTTTATGGGAAGTACTAGTTCTATTCTGATGATCATGAGTGTGTGAGTCAGTGTCATAAATGCGAAACTTTGCTTTCGCTTAATTTCGGAACTAAATGACCTACAGACTTGAAATTTTGCATTTTAAGTATGTGATTATAGCTTACTGGATGACAAAAATTTCTGCATTCTGGTCTTACCTAGAGGTTCTCAAATAGGGGCCTGAAAATGCGGCGAAATGGTTCTAGTAAAGGATGGTACGGCGGTTTGCTTCGCGCTTGACTTGGCGGGGTTACTGCCGTGCCCCCAGATGTCGGCCTCCCATAGAATTTGTTTGACCGATCAGATAATACGAGTTTGTATTGAAACTTTGAAAGCAAAAAAATATTTTTCATATTTTGATATAGGTGCCTATGTTCCTTGGGGAAAGTTGTTCATTATCATGGATGAATTCATACATAAAATAGTTTCAGTATATTTTGTTAGACGACAACGTGTTACAAAAAGGGGGTATCAACCCGAAAGGTACTTACTACAAAATCAATGTGAACAACTTTTACTATGGGACCATTCATAATATCCCAAAAAAATATCTGCAACTCCATACAAAATTAAATATTTACCGTGCTAAAATATAGCTGAGTGAGAACCATGGGGGTCCATGGAAGCTTGCGACCACGTAACACATGAAATACATTAGCGACAAACTTATTACGGCATTTTATTCCAAATCCTAAGGTAAACATTAGCACACGGCCGGGCCGGCACGCACTTGCATCAACCCACGTACATGCCTATATTTGTGACCAGGCGTCAAGGTAGGGGCTTGTATCCAGGGCCGTAAAAAAAATCTACAACGGTTAATGACAGTGAGATAAGTGATAGTTCAAGTTAATATGAAAATGTCAGTACGGAAATATAAATAGCAAAGAAAATAATACTCATAGGGTAAATAAAATGTTTGAAATGAAAATGTTGAAAATAACTTTAGTTTCTTTATTGAATAAAGGTGATAAGAAGATCTAGAGATAAGACTATGCCAGTGAAATTGTAAGATAAATGTGTTATAATAAAAAGGAACTCAAGACTTATATTAGGTACTGGTTCTCTCTTGGAATCTATAAGAAAAGAACACTATAAAATATTTTATCCCTCTTTAGCAGCATTTCACTACATAAGTAGTGCTTCCACTGTGGCTTCTTTTCAAAAGTGGTAAGTTTTTAGTTGTGGTAAAGCCACGCCACCGGCAACTCAGTTTTGCTAGTAGCATGAATGGGCAGGCTCGTCCGGGGAAGTACCACACTCTCACAGAAAGTCGACGTCTGAGTAGTAGCTTCACCGCTTCTATGCTTCGTTCAGTGAGTAAGAGAGCCAGAGCCTGACTGCCTTTGCGATCCAGTGGTCATGGGTTCAAATCCCACTGGGAAGCATAAATACTTTGTGAAAAAGTTGTTTCTAGTCTGTTTAGGATATTGCAGGATTGAATCACCTGATTATCCGAAAAGAAAGATTGGTCCCGAACGCCATCTAGTGTTTGTACCTATCCTAGTATAGGTACTGATCTACCCTTTGGGTTGCGGAGGTCAGACGGCAATCGCTCTATGTAAAAACCAGTAACCTCGTCAAATCACCTAGGTAAGGTAGCGGACCCTGGGCTCTGAAGCGTAACCGCTGTCGATGCAACCAGGAATACGCTTAGATGATGATGATTTATTATTATTCCTGCCCCTCTTCTTATTTTTTCCTTTTATTATATTCCTTATGAAAATAACCTTAACATATTTTCATACCAATAAGACAAATTATTTTCTTAAATTTGCTTAATGTATGATATACCTATATACGTAACTTCCTTTAAACTTTGGTTGCGTACCTGAATAGTGTAAAATAATATATCCTTGTTTCAGCTCCTGAATTAAAGATTAAAGCAAATAATATCAAAGAGTAAATAATAACCCCCCTTGGAAATGCATTTTGTTTGAAGTTTTGAAACCAGCTACTGCCCGATGTCAACCATGAAACCATCTTTAGGAATGCAAGTGTTCTTTGTGCTGCCTGTTAGTTTAGTCAAGATGGACTCCCATCGTCAAAAGAGGCGGGCCTAAAATCACTGGCAGTTAACTGAATTTGACTACTCAGAAAAAATCGGTGGGATGGTTGAAAGATAATAATCAGTGTGCTCTAAGATCATGTATGTTTATCTACTGAATTAGTATAGTCTTTTTGTGTACCAATAAAATGATTTATTTATCTATCTATCTAGGATGTATGTACAAAGGAAATAAAATAAATGATTGACATCAAAATGGTACTTTTTAAGTATAACCTTTATTAAACATACAAATACACTGTACTATAATAGTTCACTATATTCTTACTGGCCAAACTCATTTCTAAAGCAAATGACACCTATATAGGTACTAGCTTGATATATCTGGACCTTGTATATCTACACTGACAAGCAAAACCAGTTGTAAAAGTTATTTTTGAAGTATGGATGATCTCAGTATCACTAGTACCTAGGTGCACCCAGCTCACATGTTTACATTGGTTAGCACATACATACATAGTTCTGCTCAATAGTCGTCCTTTTGGCAAAGGTGGGGTTTCGGCTTAAGATTATGATCCTCTTTAGCTACTTGTTCCCGCAATGCTAGCGGTTGTGGCAGCTTCCTTAGGCGTCCTATTCTTCTTCTTAGAAGAAGAAGTCGTCCTATTGGTGAGGGATCAAGTCGGTCTCTCTTGAAGCAGCGCCTTGCATTATCGACGAATCCAGATAGCCCTTCGAGGCGAGGGTTTGTAGCTGTCATCTGGTAAGTGAATATGCGTGCAAGAGCGGGATACCCCTGAAATGGAGGTGTGTCGAGTTGTCCACGTTCCTTCAGCAATGCCCTCCGCCAGATGAATATACTCTTTCTTTGTGGCCGCCTCGTCGAGCTGACGTGACGACGTTTTGTGATGATGGCATAGAAAAATCACAAATTAGATAGTAAAATTTTACTCTAGACGACGACGGCGATTGATGCACAAATATTATAGTAGTCCTGAGATAAGATAACAAGATAAGTAAGATTGATATGCACACACAAACAAATAAACTTGACAGATATTATAATATAGATAGGTTATGTTGGTTATGGTACCTACAAGGTACCTACTTATGGTTGAATGGGATTCGATCATTCGAAACTTAGTGTTAGGGCAATATAAATTCAAGCTATACTGAAATAAGGTCTAATATTGTGTCCCAATTTTTCGCGGTTTCTCTCAATTAGAAAATATGAACAAAGAAATTTGAACTCTAAAGTAAGCCGTATAAAGTCGAATTTAGTATACTTGCTAAACTTATCGCTCAAAAGTCTTTCTTTTAAGTTGCTTTCGTAGATTTCGTTTTCGTGGTTATCGCTGACGCAACATTCGCGGACGACTTTTTTCTATGACAGACCAGTCTTTCGTAATTTTTCGTATGTCGCGCGTTGGGGTTTCGTTGTCGCCATTTTTCGAAATAGGGGGTTCGCTCAATAAAAAATTCTTTATGTTTTTTTCGCCTATCAGTCTGTATACCCATGTCCATAGCGTTCGTTTTTGTTTTTAGAGTAGAGCCCAGAGTAGAGCCAGCAGCACAGATCAAACTGCAAAATGCTCGCGCATGGTCAACATAATTTTTATCTGTTTGAGCATGCAGGCGGCATGCTATGTGCGAGCGAGCATGCGTGAGCAAGCTCCAAAGATCTGGATCCTTTCTTGCTCTTAGGGGATAGACTTAGAGGTGGCTTTTTATTACCCGGAAAATTTTTTGGAGCAAGTTCAGTCCATTTATGATGCTAAACTCCTTTAAATAAAAAAGTTATTAAAAATCGATAGTTTTCGTCCTCCCATACAAATTAGTGCTCAGCCAGATGGATTTTGCATGGAAGGACGAATTTTTTTTTATTGATTTTTAATATCTTTTTACAGAAAGTAGTTTTTAGTAGTCATGGATTGAACTTGCTCCAAAAAGCCGGATAACTGTATACATAATAGAATAGTGGCGAAACCGCGAACGAAACACAACCCTCCGGCCGGGTGGCTTCCCCGTGGTCGGGTAAGGTAATACTAATGATAGGCTCATAAAAGACAAAACCAAGGCTGCAAAATTATTCTAAAAAAAATTTGGTGACATTGACATTTATCTGTCAAACAAACATAACGTTTTGTTTTCCAGTTTCCACTAGGTAGGTACTTTATAAGCATAGATTAATATTGTATATACTGAAATAGATAAGAAACTGTAGCTTTTAACATTATATCAAACCAGTGGCGCCATCTGGTAACATGCTTTCGCAACACCAAAGGACTAAAAGATGAAATAAAATGGTGAAAAAATTACTCCGTGAGCTGGGACTTGAACCCGCGATCTCGGTTCAAATAAGACTATGTTCAATAGCCTTAACAACTGAGTTATTAAGTGATTAACTACGTATGTCGAATTTATCCATCATATAATATTCCTATCAAATAAAAAAATGGTGTAAAAAATATACTGCGTGAGTGGGACTTGAACTCGCAACGTTGCTATTATTTTAACCATGCTTTAATCAACTGAGCTATCACGTATTCTGCCTCGAATGGCGAATTTCTCCACCATTTGATATTACTATTCTAACGGGTGGCGCAAAAGTAAAGACCCTATTTGGTTCAGCTATAACATTTTTTCTAAATTAGAAAACTAGATTTAGGTTTTTTTAAATGTATATTTGTGCCATTAAATTTCGTACCATTAGGATTTAAAGATGATGTCTTTTAAATGGTGACCTCCAGAGTTGATACACATTTGAGCCCTATTTATGACATTTTGCATAACTTGCCGTAACACTTCCTGCGATATGTTCGTTATTTCTTGACGAATGTTTTCTTTTAGAGCTGCGAGAGTCTGTGGCTTGTTCACATACACCCGAGATTTCAAAAAACCCCAAAGAAAGAAGTCTGGACTGGTCAGATCGGGTGATCTTGCAGGCCAAGGCAAATCGCCAAAACGAGAGATAACTCGGCCTGGAAAAGCGTCCCTCCGTCCCTCACTCACAATTATTCCACGTTCTTGGGGAGTAAAACGGTCCATGTTTATTTTCAGTGTATTTTACAGTTGTTCACTACACAATTTTCAACAACAGAATGACAGAAAATATCATATAAAAAAAATAAAAGTATTTTCTTTAGTGCCAGTACTTTTGCGCCACCCGTTATAACACGCATTAGGAGTTAGGTCAGCTGATTCGTGACTAGATGGCGTTTTATTGAATTTTTTTATCAAAATTCTGCAATGTTCTATGTTTCATAGGCATGTTTATAAGTGTACTTTTAGCTACTGTCGGAAACTATAAAAAATGTAAACAATTAAATTGAAATTCAATTTTGTAAATAATTTGTGTCATGTACATATTGTTCTTATGTATAAAAAATCGTGTAAGTACTTGCAATACCTATTTAAAATATAATATGTCAATATTTAGCCATGTGGCTTCCGACCTAGAATAGCACCACTTCCTTCATCTCTTCCTGTGGATGTCGTAAGGGGCGACCAAAGGACTAGCACAGAGGACTAGGCACAAAACCATGGGCAAAAACATCTCGTGCTGACATTGCATTCCCAAGGAGGGTTGCCGACGGGCGGCGGTCGGTCGTAAAACAGGATGGATCCGGGAACGCGATATGAGGAAGAAGATTAAAAATATTTGCCAATAGAGCTGTTACGAAAAATGGCTAAATATACGTGTTAATGAACTAACGCAAAACCTCTCAGATGGTACCTCAGCTCATGAAACTGAACTTTTGTTCTACAACTTTCACATAACCCAAAATAAATTGAATTTTCGAACAAACTGATTAGCTGATCGAGTCAATTTGTATGAAAATCCGAATTTTATTTTTGGCATTTTGGGAATGTTGTATAACAAAAGTTGTTCAGTTTCATGGGCTGAGGTACCATCTGAGAGGTTTTGCGTTAGTTCATTAACACATTGTATAAAGTCTGGTTAATGTAATTATAAGTAAAAATAAGTCATATGTGAGAAATTAAAAATGTGATTTTTAGGGTTCCGTACCTCAAAAGGAAAAAACGGAACCCTTATAGGATCACTTTGTTGTCCGTCTGTCTGTCCGTCCGTCCGTCTGTCAAGACCCTTTTTCTCAGGAACGCGTGGAGGTATGAAGCTGAAGTTTATATCAATTACTCAGGTCTACTGTCCCTTGAAGCTGTGAAAAAATCAAACTTCTAAGCCAACGCAATCAAAAGATACAGCCGTTTATGCTGCAAATTTTCGACACTTGCAAGGGAATCAAAACCTACAGGGTGCTTCCCGTGAACTCAGAATCTTGAAATTTGGTACGAAGCAACGTCTTATAGCATAGATAAAGGAAAAATTACGAAAACCATAAATTTTTAGTTACATCACATAATATATTTTTTTTTAATAATTTTAAACTTACTACCCATTTCCTCATAAACGAGTAGAGGTATTAAATTGAAATTCATACCAAATACTAAACCTTGCAGGTTTGTACGGAACCCTCGGTGCGCGAGTCCGACTCGCACTTGGCCGGTTTTTTTATATATTACACCGTTTTACCTACGTACAGACTATGACTTTTATACTAGGCTGGGTTGATATCGTGGAATCCTTGTTCGATAACATTTACGTTGTCCTTTGCTTATCACTAGTAATATACTTGCCTGGCAGCTCTGTGCTCTATCTGAATAGAGCCAAGTGAAAGTAACTAAATTAAATACTAAGAGATCTAAACATAACATAATCGTTAAAGCTGATCAGGGGAATCTGAATCATATCAATAGGCATTGTAGCTAGCAACCCATCATTTTTTGTAACCTTTTTCTGTGTAACGCCTACTGTCACAAAACATGGCCTTTGGGTCTTATAGTCCTGGGATCTGTCTACCCAAACAGGGATATAACCGTGATAATGTATTAAAGTATTATGGATATCTTGGTCTACTATGGATGTTTACAACTATATAATTTATTTAAAATGAAAACAATAATGAACCGGGTTCTGGGCCTTACCGTTATCATGGGACACTATCAAGTTAATATCATTATTCAATGTCAATATTTGACAGTCTTTGATAAAGAAATCTATAGATGTAGCACCACAAAAGACAAAACCTATATTATGTCTGTGTGTAGCACCAATGCTCAAAAAAGTACATTTAGTGTTTAGAAGAACATTGATTTTCTGGAACATGTTTGTTTAAAATTGCATTTTTTGACCGAGCGAGCGAAGCGAGCGAAGTCTCTAAATCAAGTTGGGGGCGAAAACACATTTTTTGTATGTATGTTTGTACCGCGATAACTGCCGAACCGATGGTCCGATTTTGATGAAATTTGGTAGGCATGTTGGAAATATCAATAGAATTTTCAAGTTCGTTGGGTATCAAAATCGGTTTAGTAGTTTTTAGGGTTCCGTACCCGAAGGGTGCAAACGGGACCCTATTACTGAGACTCCGCTGCCTGTCCTTCTGTCCGTCTGCCACAGGGCTCTATCTCTTGAACCGTAATAGCTAGACACTTGAAATTTTCACTGATTATGTATTACTGTGGCCGCTATAACAACAAATACTAAAAATAAAAAAAAGTTGAAAATTATTTATTTATTTATTAAATCTTTATTGAACACAAAGGTACAAAAGGTGGACTTAAGGGTTAACTGGAGGGACGAAATCCCATACAAACGTACTTTCGTTTTAATTTCGAAACCATAAAACTCATCGTATTCAAATTTTTTACAAGCATTAAGATGATAAATATCTAGATCTGTAATTAGTTTTGGTTCGAAAATAATAAACAAAAAAAAAGTTATAGCAACTTAAAATTTGACTTTTTTATCGACGAAATCGAGTAATATTTAGACGCCTATTACACTTATAATTATATTTTCGATCCTTATGGAAACTAATTATACGACTAGAGTGAAGACTCTAAATTCCAAATAATTTAGTTTTATTTGGGTATGTATCGTATTTATCGAAATAAACGAAAACTACGAAAACTACGATTCATGGCCTATAACGGCCCGTTTCGCTGGCGTTCAGTGCACTCTCTTTGTCGTACGCGGGGGTGTAGCTCTCACATGCGGGGGTCGGGACGGAGCTACATTTTTTAGCGCCCTTTCTCTTTCTCGACGAAATAGCAACACGACGAAGCGCGTCGGTAGGCAACTCGCTGTGGAGTTCGCCCGCGCTTCCAGTACCACCTTAACGCTAATGCATTCTCTACCAGTCAACCTTTAGGAAAAACAGAAAAATCAATTTTATTGCGATAGGCGCTACAAAAAGAAAAAAGTAATGGGGTCGTCCAGGGTCGTCATACAAAAAATGGGTTTTTCAGCGTTTTTAACTAGATCTTTATAATGGCATTAACTAGATACAGGTCGCGCCAAACTTCTAGATCGCTCTGAAGTTGAGGCGATTCGCGTCGCAGTAGTAAAATAAATCTGTATTTTACTACTGCGACGGGTAATGGACGGGACGGGGAATGGGTATCTACCCATAGCAGATAGAATTTGCTTTATTTTTGTTTATTATGTATATATATATTAGCCGTGTGGTTCCCGGCACCTTAGCCGTGTGGTTCCCGGCAGAGTAGAATAGGACCACTCCAAGTCTTCCCGTGGATGTCGTAGAAGGCGACTTAGGAAACACAAGCTAAAAAAATAAACATCAATTAGATCTCTCCAACCCGTCTGGCCAGCGTGGAGAGTGTAGGCCAAATCCTTTGACTCCTTTGGCTAATATATGGCTCTGGTAGTACAAAGAGGGTCGTGCTCCTGCAGTGGAGACTAAAAAAGACCTGATGATGATGATGATTATGTATATATATCATATCTACATTCTTGCAATCATTCTCAAAAAAATATTATTGTGGTAAATATTCTGTCCCTGTTTGTAACTTGAGTGAGGCAACTTCAGAGCGATCTAGAAGTTTGGCGCGACCTGTACCTTAAATTTTGACAGATTATGTATTACTATGACCGCTATAACAGCAAATACTAAAAATAAGATAAAGTTTAAAATTAAAGGGGGTCGTCATACAAGAAACGTGTTTCTTCAGCGTTTTAAAACAATGTACGGTGGTACGGAACCCTTCATGTACGAGTCCGACTCGCGTTGGCGAGATATGGACTTCGTGAGTTCACAGTTCAGGGCGAACTAGTAATTTGAACGAGCGAGCAAAGTTCTCGGAGTCTACTCTAACTATTTAGCGTTTTTATGTATGTTTGTTCGACTTTATGTATATCAAATACATTTGATCAGATCTTTGAAATTTTAAAGTTCGAGCATGAGCCTAATCTGTCAAGGGGTTGCTCAGATATGACTCGCGAGTTTTTTTGAGGCAGTTCGGGGCAAACTACCTACTAGTACTTAATATTTAGTTTTAATGTATAGTAGGCGAAGTTTTTGTTGTTGCCGTGAAAACATAGATCAGTGTTTCGAGTTAATAATGTATGAGTTATATGACACATTAACCAAAGTATTGTTGAATGTGTAAGTAAGTTTTTTTTTAAATTTCATATTTAGTTTTAAAAACGCATTTTTAAAGGTGTTATAAAAATGCATTGAGTGATCTCGGTTTCCGAGGTATTAACCCGCCCGGCAGTCAATAAAATCAAAATATCATAATAGGTAGGTATCTACTTTAGTTTGTTGTGCGCCATCTTGAGAAAATATTAACATCATTGTTTACAGTGCTATCAGTTAAGTGTACTTCGTGACATGGCTCTGCATTCGTTCGTCAGAAGCTGCGGCGGATAGGTGGTGATGGCGACTAAATACGCGGGCAACTCGGCTGTGGCCAACTTTGTGGAGTACCTGAGGATACCGAGTGTCCAGCCTGATGTTAACTACGGTAAGATTTTATTGAACGATTGAGCGAAGTTTTACGAAACTAAGTGCTTGTTCAATTCGGCGTGAGTACCTTTGTTCGATCTTTGGTCGGAGGCACAGAAGGCAGTAAGAGTATCGGAGGTTCATAAAAGGTAGGTGTAGCCAATGTTTAAGTTCAAATATAATATAACTTACAAAAATCACTGTCTCAATACCAGATCAAAGGTAGAAACACGCAATAATCTAATCCAGCGTCTCACTTCCACCACGTGGTGAGCATCTCCACACGTACTCCGGACAAGTAGCTTAGCACTCTGCTTCTCTGCTGGCGAATATGCATGCCCAGTGTGGCATCTTTCTGCCCACGCCGGAGAGGTAGATGTTGCTCTCAATGAAATTTGCCGAACAATTACTAGATGTCTAAAGCCAACACCTTTAAAATTACTTTACCCTTTAGCAGGCATCGCTCCACCATCGGTCCGGAGGAGCATCGCTTGTGGAATCGAAAGACGGAAGCAGCTTTCTGACCCTAGACACCCTTTATTTGGAACTTAACCCACAGCCTATCGCCTCAAAAGCCGTAATAGTTTTATTAAATGTACCGAACCACTTGCGGGCCAACCAGAATCCTCCCGGCTTCAAATGTGGCGTAATAGGCAATACGCCCCTCCCCCTAACTTTGTTCCTCCGTCGGAGGAGCTGCCCCCGGGCCATAAACTCCCTTGGGCAACTTGGAAGTGCCTGAATCGACTGCGTACTGAGAAAGGCCGATGCGGGCACGACCTTGCGAAGTGGCGCTATATTGAAAAAACAGAGGTCCGATGCCAATGTGGTCAGTCCGATCAGACCATGCAGCACCTTTTCTCGTGTCCTTTGTGCCCGACCAGCTGCACGAGACACGACCTGTACACGGCGTCGGAAAGTGGCATAAGAGTGGCGACTTACTGGAGGAACAAAATATAATGTGTCTTTGAGCCAATCGACACGAAAAGAAAAAGAAGTTCAAATATGAATGAAAATGTTTCAGTTCAAATAGAATGTTTAAGTTCAAATATGAGCCATATCAGTTAAGAGTTACCCAAATATGTCTCGAGAGTTCACAGTTTAGGGCGGACTACTACAGTTCGTCTCGAACTATGAACTCCGAAACCAAAAACCGATTTGGCTCAAGTTGGAATTCAAAAATTCTACTAGCTACATCTACCTACACGCTTATAATCGTAGATTTTAAAGTTACTGGATCAAATAAAAGGTGAATGGAGTGTGTTAAAGATGATAAAGATAAAAGGAATGTGAGAAGTAGTTACCATGACATGAGATATGGAGGGAAACTGGAAAAGAGACTGCTGTCCCGATGTCTAACAATATACATATATACAGAAACTATTTTAAGGGTGCATTCAGCCCATGATAGTGAACATGTTCCCTCAGGAACATACAACGTGTAACAAAAAGGGGTTATCAACCCGAAAGGGTAGCAAAGGAAGTTAACAATACGTAAACTTAAACCTTAACTTACTTTAAAAAAATAACTTAACTTAAAAAATGAACCTCCAACAGCAAAACAACCAAGCCAGATCACCGCAAACCAGATTTGCCCAACAATTAATCCTAAAAGAAAAATCCCCAAACCGTACCAAGTGCCCAGTAAGCCACAAAACAATACAGACTTGAATAATAATATAAGCAAAGAAATTACTTTAGATTAATTAATTTCCGCGGTTCAGTCATTGAAATGTGGGAAAGCCTCGGGTATTGACATCATCACGGTAGAACAGATAAAACATTTGGGCCCCGATGCTATTTCCTGGCTCTTACAAATGCGCACAAATCGCTCAGCTTTGGAGAAAATCAAAAGTAATCGCCATCCCTAAACCTGGGAACCCCTCGACGGCCTAAAAAATTTCCGCCCAATTGGTTTCTTTGCCGTACTTTTAAATTATTCGAAAGACTCCTACCGATCAGCTGATCCGAGTTATTATTGAAAGCAAAAAAAATTGTATTTAGATATAATATTTAACTATTTAGATATATAGTTCATTGGGAAAAGTTGTTAACCCTTAAAATAGTTTTAGTACCTATATTTGATTAGACGTTATATTTAAGAGCTATGCTCTCGGTGAAATACCTATACTATGTATGTTCTTCCATTTGTCGCTCTCGTCTGCCCGCTATTTTTGTTTAGTCAAATATTATTTATCAGATAAATATGTGTTTACGTAAGTACTTGTACATATTGTTTGTAGTGACGTATCTACATGATATGAACGTATATGTCATGTTCTATATTATACTATATTGCACCATCTGTGCGGTGTGCTAGCACAGGTGCTAGTTCAAAGAGATAGTTTGTGAGTTGTCAATAAACCAAAGGTGGTAATAACAACCGTAAATAGTTACATCAAACAAGTAGGTACAATACCCGGCGGTGAAGGTATAGGCAAATGGCCTTGAAGTGGCGCCCTCATTTGAAATAAATTGTTAACTCGTAAATATGGAGATAATTTCCATATTGCTCTCCGTCATGCACTAGATAGCCCTTTAAATTATTTTATGAACTGCCGTTGAAACTATTATTGGTGATCCGTCTAGCTTTAAAACTTGCCGTGGCCACTTTTAGCGGAGGCAAGTTTTAAAGCTAGACGGACTAATGTAAATACTTTCAACGGTGGTTCATAAAATAATTTAAAGGGCTATCTAGTGCATGACGAAGAGCAATATGGAAATTATCTCCATATTTACGAGTATTTCACACTTCAAGGCCATTTGCCTATATATTCACCTTAAACCAAAATGGCGGCGCTGCGCAGGTAAAATTAGAGGCAAAAGTGTGCAGTGACCGTCATTTTGGTTCAACTTAAGTCCCGGGTATTGTACCTACTTACGTCTTACTTATAATCGCGACAGTGAAAGTTTTTCTAGGAAGTCCTCAAAAACAGTTTCGATTTTGATGATTCTTTATAATATGTTTATTTTTATATTATTTAAAATCGGAAAACTTCCAGAGGGGGGAAGTAATTATTTATGTTTAAACAACATTTTTAATAGATACTTATTAAAAATGGTACATTCCTATAGTAGGTAGATAAACACTAATGCCCGTTTTCACCAACGAACCCCTACGTTAAGGGGCCCCTTAGCCGGCCTTTAGGGGACCCTTAGTATGAAATTCGTTTTCACCAGCGTTTAGGTGTCACCTAAGAGCTTAAGGGGACTCTTATATTTAGGAGCCCGATTATTCACTGCTCAAACCAACCCCTAATTTATTTGTTGTACGATACATTTATTTCTGTATTGAAATTCAAACGTGATTTGCTATTTTTACTAAATTTTACGATGGAGAGTGCTTTAAGTGATTTTTTGGATAATCTGGAAGCTATTGAAACAGTTGAATTGGTTACAAATCAAAGATTTCTTAAAAGACCACGTTTTTACCGGGAAAGGGCAGACCACTTTCATATTTATGATGACCAGGACTTTTTCTCAAGATATAGGATGTCTAAACAAAGTGTTCTATATTTATTAGAAAAAATTGAGCACCATATTGAATATAAAAACGACATGTAAGTGTGTTTGAATTATGTCTAACCTCAATTTTGTATAGTTACCTAGGTAGCAGGCACAATACAATAAATGGTTATATAACTGGTGAAGTACCAATAATTTTATATGTTTTTTATGGTAAATAATCTTTTCATTTCAGAAATAAATCAGTGTCCCCTATAAATCAACTATTATGTGCATTAAGATACTTTGCCACTGGAAATTTCTTATTAACTGTGGGCGACTTAGGCGGGGTCAGTGTGGCTACTGCTAGTCGTATAGTGAAGCGAGTTGCAGCTGCTATAGTGACTCTACGAAAGGAGTTTATACAATTTCCAGAGTCAGAGGAAGAAATTGGTGTAGTAAAAGAACAATTTTATAAAATTGCCCAGTTCCCAAATGTGCTTGGTTGCATAGATTGTACGCATGTGAAAATTCAATCACCAGGTATGTATTTCCCCATAGTTATATTTTGAATTAAGTTTCTATTCTTGGAAGAAATCTATTTTTTTTTTGCATTTATTACAATTTTTTTTAATTTTCAGGTGGTGATGATGCAGAGCTATTTAGGAACCGGAAATCTTACATGTCCATTAATGTACAAACTATATGTGATTCTAATTTATTGATCACAGATGTAGTTGCACGCTGGCCTGGTTCAACACATGATTCTTCTATTTACCAAAATAGTTCAAGATATCGCAAGTTTGATACAGGATCATATGGAGTTGCATATCTTTTAGGAGATAGTGGATATCCATTGAAGGTGAATATTATTAACCAAATAAACACTATAATATTTTACTAAACATTTATTAATATATATAACTACATTATTTTTTCTCTGGGGCACCAAATAGACTTTGAATAATGTTCAGACCTCCACCTGAAAAAGAAAGAAGTTTATTGTAAAACAATATTCATGTAATATTTTTTTTTCAGAGCCACCTTTTAACCCCATACTTGAATCCTTCAACTCGTGGAGAACAAAAATATAATGAAGCTCATATTAAAACAAGAAACACAGTGGAACGACAGTATGGTGTTTTAAAAAGAAGGTTCCCGGTGTTGGCTGTGGGCATACGGCTAAAACTAACCACAGCAGTTAATGTAATTTTGGCATGCTGCATATTACACAATATATGTATAATAAGAAAAGAGCAAGAACCTGTCAGAGAGAACAGAGCTATCCCAAATTTAGAGGAACTTATACATAATGGACAAATTCCAAGAGATCCTATAACAAGTGCCGACCCAATTTATGGTTATCAAAGGACTTTGATTACACAGTACTTTGAAAATCAGAGTAGTAGAAATTAGTAATTTTAAAATACTAATTATCCGAATAAATATTTGATGCTTTGAAATAGTTTTTTTTTTTCAAATTACCTTTTATTTGATTTAAAACTTCTGTTTTAATTTCCACCTCCTTGGTGGCTGCCTCTAATTGTAATGCATACAATTTTCTTTTGAATTCTAGTTCTTCTTGAAGAAGTAGTCTTTTTAACTCTTCGATTTCTTCTTTTTTTTTATTCACATTTGTGAAACTTGAGCACAAGGAAGATACAGCCTCAGTCCTTTCATTTGTTTGAGAGAACTGTGGCCGTCTCCTTGACCAGAGGGGCATTATTGGAGTTTTACACTTCTGAAACAATACATAAAGAAAATGATTACTTTTATTTATTGCCTTACTGCTAATTAAATAAAGACAAATCACACGATGTGTAATATAACTATTTAAAAGGTAACTAAATAATGAATAAATCAATTTTACTATAACATACCTCTATCGGCACATCATCTTTAGGTAGGTCATCCTGTGAAGCGCCTGGTTTTGGGCTATGTTGTATATCTTCAATATGATATTCAATAACCACATTATCATGATTATTTAAAATTATTTTTTTGGGGGGTGAATGTTCTTTCTTGTTGTCACATGCATTATCGCAGTCTTGTACCCCGATAATGCCTGTACAAGCTCGGCCAAGTATGGCACAAACTTGCTCTAATATAGGATCCACTTTTAAATCTGCAGGTCCACCACCAGTACCAGTCATGTTCTGCCTTTTATTTTGATAATATAATTTGCTTTCCGTTTTTAATTTCTCCCACATTTTCTGGAGTGATTCTTTAGTCCTGAAACAAAGCACTAGAGCTACATTGATGTGTTTATAATTTCTTAGAATCTGAGATTGCATTACATACTGACTTTTATATTTTTGGCAAAACTCGCCCTATACTACAAGACTTCATGGGGATAAGTCCGCCTTTGCACTTGTTGTATTTTTTTTATTGTGGCTTTTTATATATGTACAATAAAGAATTAACTTACATAAAGCATAGTATAGTCAATTAATAGTTATGAAATGTGTTAAATAAATAAGTACCATGCTTCTGTTACAAGCGTGGTATTTTTTAGGGACGTCCATAAAAACAGTAGAAACAAAAATAAAAATGTAAGTAAGCAATTAAACAGATTTACCTGAAATTCGTTCCCGAAGAATTGAAAGAATCCGTCACATTACTCCATGCTTTGTGTTTGGCTTCATTCGTGGCCCCATCAGTTTTCTTATTTAATATGGTCTCCTTATGAGCTAACAATAATTTAATGAGTTTTTCTTTATCGTCGGCCGTAAAATTTTGGCCACGTTTCCGCTTTTCAGCCATTGAGTATACACAATATCAATAAAATAAAGAAACAAAACAAACACTAACTCGTACTCGAAGTTCTGAACCGCTATTTTTGATTTGAGCGATAAAGGTTATTTTAACTGACTTGACACTTGCTTGACATTTCATATGACAGCCCGTAGACAAAAATTATAAGAAAATACAGCCAAGGCTGTGTAAATTTTTAATATTTTACGTTTTTGAAGTACAAAATAATGTTTAAATGTGTGAAAAGATACTACATAAACATATTTTGGTTCTAATTTATTTATTTATATTTTATTTCAAAGATTAGGGCGATCCCTTATATTATCGATATGTTGTCGATAAGATAAATGACATTCCCACACATTAAAAAAGAAAAGCATCTGTCACTTAACTAAGAGCCCCCTAATTAGGTAACACCTAGCATGGTGAAAATGAATTTAGGTAGGAGACTGATTTAGGGGTGCCCTTAACTTAAGAGATACTTAACTAGGAATGTTTTAGGGGCTGGTCGGTGAAAACGGGCATAATGCCCGTTTTCACCAACGAACCCCTACGTTAAGGGGCCCCTTAGCCGGCCTTTAGGGGACCCTTAGTATGAAATTCGTTTTCACCAGCGTTTAGGTGTCACCTAAGAGCTTAAGGGGACTCTTATATTTAGGAGCCCGATTATTCACTGCTCAAACCAACCCCTAATTTATTTGTTGTACGATACATTTATTTCTGTATTGAAATTCAAACGTGATTTGCTATTTTTACTAAATTTTACGATGGAGAGTGCTTTAAGTGATTTTTTGGATAATCTGGAAGCTATTGAAACAGTTGAATTGGTTACAAATCAAAGATTTCTTAAAAGACCACGTTTTTACCGGGAAAGGGCAGACCACTTTCATATTTATGATGACCAGGACTTTTTCTCAAGATATAGGATGTCTAAACAAAGTGTTCTATATTTATTAGAAAAAATTGAGCACCATATTGAATATAAAAACGACATGTAAGTGTGTTTGAATTATGTCTAACCTCAATTTTGTATAGTTACCTAGGTAGCAGGCACAATACAATAAATGGTTATATAACTGGTGAAGTACCAATAATTTTATATGTTTTTTATGGTAAATAATCTTTTCATTTCAGAAATAAATCAGTGTCCCCTATAAATCAACTATTATGTGCATTAAGATACTTTGCCACTGGAAATTTCTTATTAACTGTGGGCGACTTAGGCGGGGTCAGTGTGGCTACTGCTAGTCGTATAGTGAAGCGAGTTGCAGCTGCTATAGTGACTCTACGAAAGGAGTTTATACAATTTCCAGAGTCAGAGGAAGAAATTGGTGTAGTAAAAGAACAATTTTATAAAATTGCCCAGTTCCCAAATGTGCTTGGTTGCATAGATTGTACGCATGTGAAAATTCAATCACCAGGTATGTATTTCCCCATAGTTATATTTTGAATTAAGTTTCTATTCTTGGAAGAAATCTATTTTTTTTTTGCATTTATTACAATTTTTTTTAATTTTCAGGTGGTGATGATGCAGAGCTATTTAGGAACCGGAAATCTTACATGTCCATTAATGTACAAACTATATGTGATTCTAATTTATTGATCACAGATGTAGTTGCACGCTGGCCTGGTTCAACACATGATTCTTCTATTTACCAAAATAGTTCAAGATATCGCAAGTTTGATACAGGATCATATGGAGTTGCATATCTTTTAGGAGATAGTGGATATCCATTGAAGGTGAATATTATTAACCAAATAAACACTATAATATTTTACTAAACATTTATTAATATATATAACTACATTATTTTTTCTCTGGGGCACCAAATAGACTTTGAATAATGTTCAGACCTCCACCTGAAAAAGAAAGAAGTTTATTGTAAAACAATATTCATGTAATATTTTTTTTTCAGAGCCACCTTTTAACCCCATACTTGAATCCTTCAACTCGTGGAGAACAAAAATATAATGAAGCTCATATTAAAACAAGAAACACAGTGGAACGACAGTATGGTGTTTTAAAAAGAAGGTTCCCGGTGTTGGCTGTGGGCATACGGCTAAAACTAACCACAGCAGTTAATGTAATTTTGGCATGCTGCATATTACACAATATATGTATAATAAGAAAAGAGCAAGAACCTGTCAGAGAGAACAGAGCTATCCCAAATTTAGAGGAACTTATACATAATGGACAAATTCCAAGAGATCCTATAACAAGTGCCGACCCAATTTATGGTTATCAAAGGACTTTGATTACACAGTACTTTGAAAATCAGAGTAGTAGAAATTAGTAATTTTAAAATACTAATTATCCGAATAAATATTTGATGCTTTGAAATAGTTTTTTTTTTTCAAATTACCTTTTATTTGATTTAAAACTTCTGTTTTAATTTCCACCTCCTTGGTGGCTGCCTCTAATTGTAATGCATACAATTTTCTTTTGAATTCTAGTTCTTCTTGAAGAAGTAGTCTTTTTAACTCTTCGATTTCTTCTTTTTTTTTATTCACATTTGTGAAACTTGAGCACAAGGAAGATACAGCCTCAGTCCTTTCATTTGTTTGAGAGAACTGTGGCCGTCTCCTTGACCAGAGGGGCATTATTGGAGTTTTACACTTCTGAAACAATACATAAAGAAAATGATTACTTTTATTTATTGCCTTACTGCTAATTAAATAAAGACAAATCACACGATGTGTAATATAACTATTTAAAAGGTAACTAAATAATGAATAAATCAATTTTACTATAACATACCTCTATCGGCACATCATCTTTAGGTAGGTCATCCTGTGAAGCGCCTGGTTTTGGGCTATGTTGTATATCTTCAATATGATATTCAATAACCACATTATCATGATTATTTAAAATTATTTTTTTGGGGGGTGAATGTTCTTTCTTGTTGTCACATGCATTATCGCAGTCTTGTACCCCGATAATGCCTGTACAAGCTCGGCCAAGTATGGCACAAACTTGCTCTAATATAGGATCCACTTTTAAATCTGCAGGTCCACCACCAGTACCAGTCATGTTCTGCCTTTTATTTTGATAATATAATTTGCTTTCCGTTTTTAATTTCTCCCACATTTTCTGGAGTGATTCTTTAGTCCTGAAACAAAGCACTAGAGCTACATTGATGTGTTTATAATTTCTTAGAATCTGAGATTGCATTACATACTGACTTTTATATTTTTGGCAAAACTCGCCCTATACTACAAGACTTCATGGGGATAAGTCCGCCTTTGCACTTGTTGTATTTTTTTTATTGTGGCTTTTTATATATGTACAATAAAGAATTAACTTACATAAAGCATAGTATAGTCAATTAATAGTTATGAAATGTGTTAAATAAATAAGTACCATGCTTCTGTTACAAGCGTGGTATTTTTTAGGGACGTCCATAAAAACAGTAGAAACAAAAATAAAAATGTAAGTAAGCAATTAAACAGATTTACCTGAAATTCGTTCCCGAAGAATTGAAAGAATCCGTCACATTACTCCATGCTTTGTGTTTGGCTTCATTCGTGGCCCCATCAGTTTTCTTATTTAATATGGTCTCCTTATGAGCTAACAATAATTTAATGAGTTTTTCTTTATCGTCGGCCGTAAAATTTTGGCCACGTTTCCGCTTTTCAGCCATTGAGTATACACAATATCAATAAAATAAAGAAACAAAACAAACACTAACTCGTACTCGAAGTTCTGAACCGCTATTTTTGATTTGAGCGATAAAGGTTATTTTAACTGACTTGACACTTGCTTGACATTTCATATGACAGCCCGTAGACAAAAATTATAAGAAAATACAGCCAAGGCTGTGTAAATTTTTAATATTTTACGTTTTTGAAGTACAAAATAATGTTTAAATGTGTGAAAAGATACTACATAAACATATTTTGGTTCTAATTTATTTATTTATATTTTATTTCAAAGATTAGGGCGATCCCTTATATTATCGATATGTTGTCGATAAGATAAATGACATTCCCACACATTAAAAAAGAAAAGCATCTGTCACTTAACTAAGAGCCCCCTAATTAGGTAACACCTAGCATGGTGAAAATGAATTTAGGTAGGAGACTGATTTAGGGGTGCCCTTAACTTAAGAGATACTTAACTAGGAATGTTTTAGGGGCTGGTCGGTGAAAACGGGCATATTATGCCCGTTTTCACCAACGAACCCCTACGTTAAGGGGCCCCTTAGCCGGCCTTTAGGGGACCCTTAGTATGAAATTCGTTTTCACCAGCGTTTAGGTGTCACCTAAGAGCTTAAGGGGACTCTTATATTTAGGAGCCCGATTATTCACTGCTCAAACCAACCCCTAATTTATTTGTTGTACGATACATTTATTTCTGTATTGAAATTCAAACGTGATTTGCTATTTTTACTAAATTTTACGATGGAGAGTGCTTTAAGTGATTTTTTGGATAATCTGGAAGCTATTGAAACAGTTGAATTGGTTACAAATCAAAGATTTCTTAAAAGACCACGTTTTTACCGGGAAAGGGCAGACCACTTTCATATTTATGATGACCAGGACTTTTTCTCAAGATATAGGATGTCTAAACAAAGTGTTCTATATTTATTAGAAAAAATTGAGCACCATATTGAATATAAAAACGACATGTAAGTGTGTTTGAATTATGTCTAACCTCAATTTTGTATAGTTACCTAGGTAGCAGGCACAATACAATAAATGGTTATATAACTGGTGAAGTACCAATAATTTTATATGTTTTTTATGGTAAATAATCTTTTCATTTCAGAAATAAATCAGTGTCCCCTATAAATCAACTATTATGTGCATTAAGATACTTTGCCACTGGAAATTTCTTATTAACTGTGGGCGACTTAGGCGGGGTCAGTGTGGCTACTGCTAGTCGTATAGTGAAGCGAGTTGCAGCTGCTATAGTGACTCTACGAAAGGAGTTTATACAATTTCCAGAGTCAGAGGAAGAAATTGGTGTAGTAAAAGAACAATTTTATAAAATTGCCCAGTTCCCAAATGTGCTTGGTTGCATAGATTGTACGCATGTGAAAATTCAATCACCAGGTATGTATTTCCCCATAGTTATATTTTGAATTAAGTTTCTATTCTTGGAAGAAATCTATTTTTTTTTTGCATTTATTACAATTTTTTTTAATTTTCAGGTGGTGATGATGCAGAGCTATTTAGGAACCGGAAATCTTACATGTCCATTAATGTACAAACTATATGTGATTCTAATTTATTGATCACAGATGTAGTTGCACGCTGGCCTGGTTCAACACATGATTCTTCTATTTACCAAAATAGTTCAAGATATCGCAAGTTTGATACAGGATCATATGGAGTTGCATATCTTTTAGGAGATAGTGGATATCCATTGAAGGTGAATATTATTAACCAAATAAACACTATAATATTTTACTAAACATTTATTAATATATATAACTACATTATTTTTTCTCTGGGGCACCAAATAGACTTTGAATAATGTTCAGACCTCCACCTGAAAAAGAAAGAAGTTTATTGTAAAACAATATTCATGTAATATTTTTTTTTCAGAGCCACCTTTTAACCCCATACTTGAATCCTTCAACTCGTGGAGAACAAAAATATAATGAAGCTCATATTAAAACAAGAAACACAGTGGAACGACAGTATGGTGTTTTAAAAAGAAGGTTCCCGGTGTTGGCTGTGGGCATACGGCTAAAACTAACCACAGCAGTTAATGTAATTTTGGCATGCTGCATATTACACAATATATGTATAATAAGAAAAGAGCAAGAACCTGTCAGAGAGAACAGAGCTATCCCAAATTTAGAGGAACTTATACATAATGGACAAATTCCAAGAGATCCTATAACAAGTGCCGACCCAATTTATGGTTATCAAAGGACTTTGATTACACAGTACTTTGAAAATCAGAGTAGTAGAAATTAGTAATTTTAAAATACTAATTATCCGAATAAATATTTGATGCTTTGAAATAGTTTTTTTTTTTCAAATTACCTTTTATTTGATTTAAAACTTCTGTTTTAATTTCCACCTCCTTGGTGGCTGCCTCTAATTGTAATGCATACAATTTTCTTTTGAATTCTAGTTCTTCTTGAAGAAGTAGTCTTTTTAACTCTTCGATTTCTTCTTTTTTTTTATTCACATTTGTGAAACTTGAGCACAAGGAAGATACAGCCTCAGTCCTTTCATTTGTTTGAGAGAACTGTGGCCGTCTCCTTGACCAGAGGGGCATTATTGGAGTTTTACACTTCTGAAACAATACATAAAGAAAATGATTACTTTTATTTATTGCCTTACTGCTAATTAAATAAAGACAAATCACACGATGTGTAATATAACTATTTAAAAGGTAACTAAATAATGAATAAATCAATTTTACTATAACATACCTCTATCGGCACATCATCTTTAGGTAGGTCATCCTGTGAAGCGCCTGGTTTTGGGCTATGTTGTATATCTTCAATATGATATTCAATAACCACATTATCATGATTATTTAAAATTATTTTTTTGGGGGGTGAATGTTCTTTCTTGTTGTCACATGCATTATCGCAGTCTTGTACCCCGATAATGCCTGTACAAGCTCGGCCAAGTATGGCACAAACTTGCTCTAATATAGGATCCACTTTTAAATCTGCAGGTCCACCACCAGTACCAGTCATGTTCTGCCTTTTATTTTGATAATATAATTTGCTTTCCGTTTTTAATTTCTCCCACATTTTCTGGAGTGATTCTTTAGTCCTGAAACAAAGCACTAGAGCTACATTGATGTGTTTATAATTTCTTAGAATCTGAGATTGCATTACATACTGACTTTTATATTTTTGGCAAAACTCGCCCTATACTACAAGACTTCATGGGGATAAGTCCGCCTTTGCACTTGTTGTATTTTTTTTATTGTGGCTTTTTATATATGTACAATAAAGAATTAACTTACATAAAGCATAGTATAGTCAATTAATAGTTATGAAATGTGTTAAATAAATAAGTACCATGCTTCTGTTACAAGCGTGGTATTTTTTAGGGACGTCCATAAAAACAGTAGAAACAAAAATAAAAATGTAAGTAAGCAATTAAACAGATTTACCTGAAATTCGTTCCCGAAGAATTGAAAGAATCCGTCACATTACTCCATGCTTTGTGTTTGGCTTCATTCGTGGCCCCATCAGTTTTCTTATTTAATATGGTCTCCTTATGAGCTAACAATAATTTAATGAGTTTTTCTTTATCGTCGGCCGTAAAATTTTGGCCACGTTTCCGCTTTTCAGCCATTGAGTATACACAATATCAATAAAATAAAGAAACAAAACAAACACTAACTCGTACTCGAAGTTCTGAACCGCTATTTTTGATTTGAGCGATAAAGGTTATTTTAACTGACTTGACACTTGCTTGACATTTCATATGACAGCCCGTAGACAAAAATTATAAGAAAATACAGCCAAGGCTGTGTAAATTTTTAATATTTTACGTTTTTGAAGTACAAAATAATGTTTAAATGTGTGAAAAGATACTACATAAACATATTTTGGTTCTAATTTATTTATTTATATTTTATTTCAAAGATTAGGGCGATCCCTTATATTATCGATATGTTGTCGATAAGATAAATGACATTCCCACACATTAAAAAAGAAAAGCATCTGTCACTTAACTAAGAGCCCCCTAATTAGGTAACACCTAGCATGGTGAAAATGAATTTAGGTAGGAGACTGATTTAGGGGTGCCCTTAACTTAAGAGATACTTAACTAGGAATGTTTTAGGGGCTGGTCGGTGAAAACGGGCATAATGCCCGTTTTCACCAACGAACCCCTACGTTAAGGGGCCCCTTAGCCGGCCTTTAGGGGACCCTTAGTATGAAATTCGTTTTCACCAGCGTTTAGGTGTCACCTAAGAGCTTAAGGGGACTCTTATATTTAGGAGCCCGATTATTCACTGCTCAAACCAACCCCTAATTTATTTGTTGTACGATACATTTATTTCTGTATTGAAATTCAAACGTGATTTGCTATTTTTACTAAATTTTACGATGGAGAGTGCTTTAAGTGATTTTTTGGATAATCTGGAAGCTATTGAAACAGTTGAATTGGTTACAAATCAAAGATTTCTTAAAAGACCACGTTTTTACCGGGAAAGGGCAGACCACTTTCATATTTATGATGACCAGGACTTTTTCTCAAGATATAGGATGTCTAAACAAAGTGTTCTATATTTATTAGAAAAAATTGAGCACCATATTGAATATAAAAACGACATGTAAGTGTGTTTGAATTATGTCTAACCTCAATTTTGTATAGTTACCTAGGTAGCAGGCACAATACAATAAATGGTTATATAACTGGTGAAGTACCAATAATTTTATATGTTTTTTATGGTAAATAATCTTTTCATTTCAGAAATAAATCAGTGTCCCCTATAAATCAACTATTATGTGCATTAAGATACTTTGCCACTGGAAATTTCTTATTAACTGTGGGCGACTTAGGCGGGGTCAGTGTGGCTACTGCTAGTCGTATAGTGAAGCGAGTTGCAGCTGCTATAGTGACTCTACGAAAGGAGTTTATACAATTTCCAGAGTCAGAGGAAGAAATTGGTGTAGTAAAAGAACAATTTTATAAAATTGCCCAGTTCCCAAATGTGCTTGGTTGCATAGATTGTACGCATGTGAAAATTCAATCACCAGGTATGTATTTCCCCATAGTTATATTTTGAATTAAGTTTCTATTCTTGGAAGAAATCTATTTTTTTTTTGCATTTATTACAATTTTTTTTAATTTTCAGGTGGTGATGATGCAGAGCTATTTAGGAACCGGAAATCTTACATGTCCATTAATGTACAAACTATATGTGATTCTAATTTATTGATCACAGATGTAGTTGCACGCTGGCCTGGTTCAACACATGATTCTTCTATTTACCAAAATAGTTCAAGATATCGCAAGTTTGATACAGGATCATATGGAGTTGCATATCTTTTAGGAGATAGTGGATATCCATTGAAGGTGAATATTATTAACCAAATAAACACTATAATATTTTACTAAACATTTATTAATATATATAACTACATTATTTTTTCTCTGGGGCACCAAATAGACTTTGAATAATGTTCAGACCTCCACCTGAAAAAGAAAGAAGTTTATTGTAAAACAATATTCATGTAATATTTTTTTTTCAGAGCCACCTTTTAACCCCATACTTGAATCCTTCAACTCGTGGAGAACAAAAATATAATGAAGCTCATATTAAAACAAGAAACACAGTGGAACGACAGTATGGTGTTTTAAAAAGAAGGTTCCCGGTGTTGGCTGTGGGCATACGGCTAAAACTAACCACAGCAGTTAATGTAATTTTGGCATGCTGCATATTACACAATATATGTATAATAAGAAAAGAGCAAGAACCTGTCAGAGAGAACAGAGCTATCCCAAATTTAGAGGAACTTATACATAATGGACAAATTCCAAGAGATCCTATAACAAGTGCCGACCCAATTTATGGTTATCAAAGGACTTTGATTACACAGTACTTTGAAAATCAGAGTAGTAGAAATTAGTAATTTTAAAATACTAATTATCCGAATAAATATTTGATGCTTTGAAATAGTTTTTTTTTTTCAAATTACCTTTTATTTGATTTAAAACTTCTGTTTTAATTTCCACCTCCTTGGTGGCTGCCTCTAATTGTAATGCATACAATTTTCTTTTGAATTCTAGTTCTTCTTGAAGAAGTAGTCTTTTTAACTCTTCGATTTCTTCTTTTTTTTTATTCACATTTGTGAAACTTGAGCACAAGGAAGATACAGCCTCAGTCCTTTCATTTGTTTGAGAGAACTGTGGCCGTCTCCTTGACCAGAGGGGCATTATTGGAGTTTTACACTTCTGAAACAATACATAAAGAAAATGATTACTTTTATTTATTGCCTTACTGCTAATTAAATAAAGACAAATCACACGATGTGTAATATAACTATTTAAAAGGTAACTAAATAATGAATAAATCAATTTTACTATAACATACCTCTATCGGCACATCATCTTTAGGTAGGTCATCCTGTGAAGCGCCTGGTTTTGGGCTATGTTGTATATCTTCAATATGATATTCAATAACCACATTATCATGATTATTTAAAATTATTTTTTTGGGGGGTGAATGTTCTTTCTTGTTGTCACATGCATTATCGCAGTCTTGTACCCCGATAATGCCTGTACAAGCTCGGCCAAGTATGGCACAAACTTGCTCTAATATAGGATCCACTTTTAAATCTGCAGGTCCACCACCAGTACCAGTCATGTTCTGCCTTTTATTTTGATAATATAATTTGCTTTCCGTTTTTAATTTCTCCCACATTTTCTGGAGTGATTCTTTAGTCCTGAAACAAAGCACTAGAGCTACATTGATGTGTTTATAATTTCTTAGAATCTGAGATTGCATTACATACTGACTTTTATATTTTTGGCAAAACTCGCCCTATACTACAAGACTTCATGGGGATAAGTCCGCCTTTGCACTTGTTGTATTTTTTTTATTGTGGCTTTTTATATATGTACAATAAAGAATTAACTTACATAAAGCATAGTATAGTCAATTAATAGTTATGAAATGTGTTAAATAAATAAGTACCATGCTTCTGTTACAAGCGTGGTATTTTTTAGGGACGTCCATAAAAACAGTAGAAACAAAAATAAAAATGTAAGTAAGCAATTAAACAGATTTACCTGAAATTCGTTCCCGAAGAATTGAAAGAATCCGTCACATTACTCCATGCTTTGTGTTTGGCTTCATTCGTGGCCCCATCAGTTTTCTTATTTAATATGGTCTCCTTATGAGCTAACAATAATTTAATGAGTTTTTCTTTATCGTCGGCCGTAAAATTTTGGCCACGTTTCCGCTTTTCAGCCATTGAGTATACACAATATCAATAAAATAAAGAAACAAAACAAACACTAACTCGTACTCGAAGTTCTGAACCGCTATTTTTGATTTGAGCGATAAAGGTTATTTTAACTGACTTGACACTTGCTTGACATTTCATATGACAGCCCGTAGACAAAAATTATAAGAAAATACAGCCAAGGCTGTGTAAATTTTTAATATTTTACGTTTTTGAAGTACAAAATAATGTTTAAATGTGTGAAAAGATACTACATAAACATATTTTGGTTCTAATTTATTTATTTATATTTTATTTCAAAGATTAGGGCGATCCCTTATATTATCGATATGTTGTCGATAAGATAAATGACATTCCCACACATTAAAAAAGAAAAGCATCTGTCACTTAACTAAGAGCCCCCTAATTAGGTAACACCTAGCATGGTGAAAATGAATTTAGGTAGGAGACTGATTTAGGGGTGCCCTTAACTTAAGAGATACTTAACTAGGAATGTTTTAGGGGCTGGTCGGTGAAAACGGGCATAAGACTTTCAACTTGCCCTGTACCCTGTATGGGGATTAAACCCAGAACCTCTGTGGACTAGCTAGCGTGTTGACCATTGCGCCACGAAGTTGTCTAATACAAGGCTGCTTAACCCTATGCTCGCGGGTCAGTATGGGGCCCTGACGATTTTATAAACAACCCTTGCAAACAAGTCAGAAAATTCCAGCCTAGTGGAAAGTGACCCGCACCCTATTCCTGCTCAAGAAATATTTTCTGACGGAAAAAATGATAAAGGTGGCGTTGACAATTTATCTTGTACAAAATTGTTGTCATTTATCTTGTAAAAAACGCCAAGCTAAATAAGATAGTGTTTTACACTCACGGCACACCTCTTAGGTACTAGATGATAAAAAGGTTGAGCAGCCTTGATCTAATACCAGAATACTCTTGTTAAGTGGCTGCAGTGTGCGGTGCAAATTGCAACCAACACGCGGACACCCAAGTATTAAATGAGGATACCGCAAATTGAGTGCTCGATGGTGGGTAATAGATAGGGTCCAGGACGCTTGTGGGGCTCAATAACTCAGATTGGATAATGAATAGGAATTGTTTGTTTTGTATGTTTGTTTTTCGTGTGTGTAAGTTGGCCAACACTGGTGTCAGATTTTTCAAGCTGCCGAATGGCATCTCACATAGCTTGACGACTGCCGTACAATGACGCTCGGGACCAACGGCTTTACGTACTGGCGAGAAATGAGTAGTCCAGTGGTGGTGGCAGGCTTGTATTTGCGGTTTGTACAGGAGAGAGGCAATAATGCGAAAGAGAGCTCAGATAATAAAATTCGTTCCTTTTATAGTAAATAGTAAGCGGAAAAGCGCCATCTGTTGGAGACCGGGTGAACTGTCAATGACTTGTAATAGCAGTGTTTAGTGTGTAGATGTTTTGTAGTGGTGCTTATAGAGGATCATTAACAGTGTCATGTGGTGACACAGATGTCGCTTTTTACAATTTTAACACGTACTTACCTGCCGAAGGACAAAGGAGCTCGAAATTTTTTTATGTGACTTGTGGTAATCCAAGTGCCGTCCAGGCCCGGGGTTGGTTAACAAACATACTCTCTCTACTCAACCCCGACTGAAAAAGAGGGGTGTCCGACGCAACAAGAGGGGTGTTGTAAGGTTGATGTCTGTGCGGCTGTGTATTTGTCTATCTTATGGCATTGTAACAAGCAGACGGATGGACTAATTTTGTTTGAAAGGTGTGAGAGTGAGAGTGTCTATCTGTATACATAGTGTTAATGAAAGAACGCAAAACCTCTCAGATGGTACCTCAGCCAATGTAACTAAACAACTTTTGTTCATCGACTTTCACGAAACTAAAAAAAATATTTGAATTTTCATACAAACTGATCAGCTGATCGAGTTAATTTGTATGAAAATCCGAATTTTTTTTTTTTGATTTCGTGAAAGTAGTTGAACAAAGGTTGTTCAGTTACATGGGCTGCAGTACCATCTGAGAGGTCTTGCGTTCTTTCATTAACACGATGTAGATATTATGTGGCTATATTTTAGGGTTTCTACACACTCATTCGGGCTGGCATTGTCGGTTAGTATTAGTCGAAAAAAAAAGCCGACCCGAATCAATTATACATATCGCCTTTTTCTACATCCTTTATCTACATACATATATGTATTATATTTAGAATAAGTGTGTAGCAACCCTTATGATGTTGTGTGTCAAACTCATAAGTACACATATGAGGCAAAATACAATTAAAAAGTTTAAAACAGCGAGATCTTTATGTCGATGGTTTAAAATCATCTATTTGTTAATTGTAACTCTCATACAGGTTAGTTAGTAAGTTCCAGATACATTTACATGAAAAATTCAGCAGCGTGCATATAAACTTAGTAAAGAATTTTATGGTGAATATAGACATTTTTTTCAGACGGCTGCGTGTCTTTCCTCGAAAAGCAGGCCAGTCAGATAGGCCTGTCATTCAAAGTGTACGAGGTGGTTCCGAGAAAGCCTATAGTGGTGTTGACATGGCCAGGAAAGGAGCAGAGTCTTCCAGCCGTCTTGTTGAACTCTCATATGGATGTGGTGCCAGTGTTTGAGGTGAGAAGGTGCTCCAGCTCAAACCATACAAATTGAGATTAGCCAGAGTCTATTTGACTGACAATATCTTAAAATATTTAAGTAGTGATAAAACACGAAAACTTAGAAACAATACTTTTTTCAGAGTTTATGTTGAGTATTGATATAAAATGAAGCTAAAAGTTAAGTTGTGAGTTCGTCCCTTTCAAAAAAAATTGCATTTTAACACAAAATATTTAACAAACAGATCCAATTTCCAAATCGAATAATGGTTTTCACAAATTCGCAATATTTTGAATTCACACCGTTTGATATTTCAACTTTACAGCTACTCTGAAAAAATTCAAGTCTTTATTACCTACCATCACAGAAGACAGTAAGAGTACCTATTACATACAGAACGGAATCTCCTAAGGTATGCGCAATATGCGTCCCCGTTCCCCGATCCCGCACCTCTAACCCGTTCTTGTGTCGCCGTGTGCCGCCGTGCACATGTCAATGAGTGTGTGTTCGCCCGCTCTCGCCATGAGACAAGGCGAGAACGGGGGAGAGGTGCGTGCGGGAACGGGGACTCCTATAGCAAGGGACCTCAGGAGATTCCGTTCTTTGTGAAATACTCTTGTGTGTCTTCTGGGCTACCATGCCAAATTACAGCTGTCTAGTATTAATAGCCTCTGAGTAAAACAGCGCACAGACAGATAGCCATGGCGAAACTATAAGGCGGTGATTCCACTGCACCAAGCACCGTCGCGGAGCGCGGCGCGGCAGATTTTTAACATTGTATGCAAGTATCTCAGTTTGTATAGAAAACACGGCTACTCCCACCCACTGAAAACGCGTCACCGCGCAGGAGCGTCAGTATGTAGAAACCGCGCTCTGCGACGGTGCGCGGTGCAGTGGGATAACCACCTAACTAAGGGTTCCTTATTTACCACGGAACCCTAAAAAGATGATGGACATATGCAGGATATCTGTCAATTTTTGGTCGATTATTAAGTTGCGATAAATTCGTCGGGTTCGCGTCTGTTGTTCATTATTCAAATTACCGTTTTCCATTATTATCCATAGTACATAAAACATATTATTATAAATTATCGGCCCTAGGTAATGCCACCCAATGCGTACACCTGTCCGACTGATAACCTTAAATACTGGGCCGAACTTTGATGCGGGTTTTTACTTAATCTAAAGCATTTCTATGCACAGTCACTGCAGGCATAGGTGCGAAATCGGGGCCGTGAGTGAGTGTTTGTTAGGTACATAATATAATCTTTTGTTATCAGAAAAGCTGGAGTTATCCACCATTCAGTGCCCACATAGACGACGATGGGAAGATTTTCGCGAGAGGATCGCAGGACATGAAATGTGTTGGCATTCAGTACCTAGAGGCCATCAGAAAGCTGAAGAAAGCCGGAGTGCACTTGAAGAGGACATTGCATGTGTCTTTTGTTCCTGGTAAGTATATATCAAGTATTTTCTTTTTTCATCTTCACCAGCCTTTATGACCACGATCACGTTGCGAAGTGGTGATGTATTTACATATCGGAGGCCCGTTGCCACTCCGATCAGACCATGCAACACCTTCTCTCGTGTCCTTCGGGCCTGACCAGCTGTACAAAATACCAGGCGTATATAGGCGTTCCAAACTAGTTTTTCGGCTCATGTGAGACATTTCTTCGGGACGGCTTGATGGATTTTAGCTTGAGAGATGAGAGTTTTGTATTCAGTTAAGATTAGATACGGTATCTAGAACAGTCAATGGATAATGAGGATAAAAAAATATTCAAAAACGGGCACATTTTTTTATCACACATTTTTGAAATTAAAACTCTTAAAAAGTTTGATTCAAGAAAAAGCATTTTAAATGTTTAAAATTATATTTCAATTAAGTTAATTTCAATTTTGGTACTTACTTAGAAATATCATATAAAGTAATTACATTTGTCATGCATACATTTATTTACAATAATTAATTAATCAATTAAAATCTCGAAATGCAATTTTTTGCACCCGCCTTTACAAAACTCTGTATACGAGTATCTCGGAAATGCCGACGCCCACATATCATTTCTTGATTTTTGACGTTTCACCATGTTCGTATACCGCTTAGACAGCTACATCACTACATAGTATAACACAAAGTCGCTTCCCACTGTCTGTCCCTATGTATGCTTAGATCTTTAAAACTACGTAACGGATTTTGATGCGGTTTTTTTTAATAGATAAAGTGATTCATGAGAAAGGTTTATATGTATAATACATACCCGTGCGAAGCCGGGGCGGGCCGCTAGTTACCTATAAGCCTCATATATATGTATTCCTTTATTATTCATCATTACCATCATCTTCTTCTTCGTGTAAGCGCGTTTACGGTTGAATCCTCAGCTGTGCTGCTTCGGAGCCTGGGGTGCGCTTTCCCGCATTTTCTTCTCCAAATATAACATGTATGACATATCAATGGTCACCCAAGGATGCCAAAGACCTTGCAAAATGGAGACGTAATAGCCGGAACAGTTTAATTGATTTGGCTATAGTTTTACGACCGGCCGCCTGCCTGACATCAGCCCTCTTTGGGAATGTGTTTGTGCGAAAAGTTTTACAACCGGCCGCCGCCCAACGTTAACCACCCTCCTTGGGAATGGAATGGTAGCACGAGATGTTTGCGTTTAGTCTTTTAGTTGCCTCTTACGACATCCACAGGAAGAGATGGAGTGGTCCTATTCTAACACGGAACCACACGGGTAATTATCATCATTACCATCATATTTGAGCTAATAGCTAAGTCAAAATGTCGTATCCCCAAGTATTCCCAAAATGATCGATTGAAAGCGCCTGCCTCCAGCGTTTTTCCGCGATATTGGTCAGGTCATGTTCCATCTTTATGTAGGTATTCGACGTTGCGCTTCATGTAATTATATAGTTACCTAATGTTTTTTTGCAGATGAAGAGATCGGTGGTCACGATGGCATGCAGAAATTCGTTCACACCAATGAGTTCAAGGCGCTAAATATTGGATTCGCTTTAGACGAAGGCATGGCGAACCCTGGCGAGGAGTTCATTATTTTTAATGGAGAAAGGAGTATTTGGCGTAAGTTTTTGCTATTATACGAGTGTAAATGATGGCGCCAACGAACGTTTTTTAATTTGTGTTATGGGTGGTGCCATGTTAAATTTAGTTCCGATGTTTCCGCAATATGGCGAGATCCTCTTAAGACGAAAAACGGCCACTTTTGGCAAAAATGCAAACTAAAGCTTAACGTTCTCACTTTAAACTGTAAACAGTGGTTCATAAAATAGTTTGAAGGGTTATCTAGGTTTTACTAGCTCAAAATTTTAAATGATATCTCCGTTTCCTTACAAATAATTTATTTCAAATGGGGGCAGCACTGGACTCCGTGTATCGTCTTAACTTATTTGTTAACCGTTAAGTAGGTAGTTCTTATTTTAAAAGATCTATAACAAAATTAAGATGAAAAAAACTACACGAGATCCAGTGATCTCTTGTGAAAGGGGGCTTATGGCAGTCCATAAGCCCACCTTTGTGCTGTTCTATGTGAGACTTATAATAGGTAATGTCATCATCATCATCATCCGAGCGTATTCCCGGTTGCATCCTCAGCGGTAACGCTTCAGAGCCTGGGGTCCGCTACCTAATCTAGGTGATTCGTCGAAATTACTGGTTTTTACACAGAGCGACTGCCGTCTAACCATCGCAGCTCTAACGGTAGACCAATACCAACCCTAAGACAGGTTTGAACAAACGCTAGATGGCGTTCTCGTCTTGGCCCTCAACATGAATAGGATTAATTACCTTTACAGAGATACACGTCCACTGCACCGGGCAGCCAGGTCATGGTTCTCTCCTGATTCCGAATACAGCTGGTGAAAAGGTGAGAAAATCCTTCGTTATCTATCTTACATCTATATACATATTTTAAAAGGTGATTCAGTCCGTGGTTTAAAACATCTTTGCCGAATAATATGTTTATTGAAACATGAAAAAAAATCACCTCCCGTAGTAATAAGATCACGTGACTACTTCCATTTGTATGGGAACCTAAATTTTTTATTTCATATTTCGATATTCATTCAATGGGAAAAATTTATTTAAAATGATGGACTGAATCACCCCTTTAATTGTTTCATCAACCGAACAATTTTTTCGTTAACAAAATAATAATTATAGTACAAAATTCGAGTAAGCAATCAAACTTGCCTAGAAAGGCCTTATCCTGTGTTATAAATTTAATTTGTAAGGGAATTATGATAAATATAGAACCCATGTTTTTCATATGTCGTTTCTTTAAGGTGAAGACATAAGAGAAACCGTGTAAACGAAGTGATTTAAGGCAAATATTTTGGCTTAAATATAGAACGTGAAGTTTTGAAATATTTATATACTGTATAGGATATCCTAAAGTGTTGCTTTACGATTGAAAATGCTTGCTTTTAGTTTCTATTCACATCCAGAAATAATTTGAAAAGCGTCGATCTGTTATTTTTTGGGCAAAATTTTTATCATTATTACAAATCCATTTTAAACCTATACTGGATATATTTGTGACTTTAGTTTGTGTCTATTTCCTCACATTCCAATAGTTGGAAAAAGTAATCAAACAATTGAATAATTTAGAAAAAAATATTTGCGCCTACTGCAAACATGAAAATGTCAGAACTATATTTGCTTGCAAAAACAATCAGGCGCAAAAGCATACGGCGGCGCGGCGTTGCCGATCTGTGCAGCGTTTGTAAATGCGACGTTGTTGCCAGCTCGTGCACGTTTCGCTCCCTAACCTACGAGTATTGTGATATAATTGATGGAAAAAGTCACAATGTGATAATTTCGAGCTGTTGCATATTTGATTTAAAAAAAATGGGTAATGTTTATTTTTCGTGTATGTAAGTGGCCAACACTGGTGTCAGATTTTTCAAGCTGCCTTAAGGCATTAGACATAGCTTGACGACTGCCATACAATGACAACCGAGATGATTTTTTTAGTACGGTACTTTTTGAATTTTTGAAATCCGTTCATAAATGCAGAAGATATTCAATATTTTATTGGACCCGATTTAAAAACACGCGTCTGCCAGCCGCAAGTAGTGATGACGTCACTCCGGACCATACGGCACGCCACCGCCGCGCGCCGTCCGCCCGCAAATATCGTGGTTAGTGGTCAACACTGTTGGTTTTTTGCATTGTTTCGGTAACTGTAATAATAAGTAACAAATTGAAAGATGGATTTGAAAAAGGACTATCCATAAATCAGTATTTTATATATTTATGGGTACGGTACCCTGAAAATTAGTTAATCGTAACGTTTATTGCAGGTTAAAATACAGTTGTCTCCTGAACTATGCATGTACCTACGTAGGTAGATAGGCGTTCAGATAACCCAAACGTTTACTTTTAGATTTTAAGCAATGGCCGATGGGTTATTAAAAGGCTGTACCAGGTTGAATTAGGTAAATCTAGCAATAATGAGAAAAAGAGATAGATAGGTACCTGTAATATAACCTATTTCTATTGATCGTTTAGGTAGGTAGGTACATACTTAATTAATACTAAATAAGTACTATAATATGTCAAAATGATCTTCGCAACAGTAAAAAGTACCTACTCTTGCTTGCTAGTGGATCTCTCTTCATAACACTGATCCACTTTTTTATAGTTTTTTGGTCCGTTGGAACACAAAAAAAAACGGCCAAGTGAAAGTCAGACTCGCCCATGAAGGTTCCGTAGCAGCAAGTAACATAATATAAAAGTTCATGTAGTTCGTTGTAACTTTGATCGATGTTTTAATGATAGTGTATTTTTTTTAAGTTTATTTGCGGTTTACGATTTATGACGTATAAAAAAAAACTGCTTACCAGATCTCGTTCAAACCAATTTTTGGTGGAAGTTTGCATGGTTATGTACATCATATATTTTTTTTAGTTTTATCATTCTTTTATTTTAGAAGTTACAGGGGCGGGGGGGATACACACACATTTTACCACTTTGGAAGTGTCTCTCGCGCAAACTATTCAGTTTAGAAAAAAATGATATTAGAAACCTCAATATCAATTTTGAAGAGCTATCCATAGATACCCCACACGTAAGGGTTTGATAAAAAAAAATTTGAGTTTCAGTTCTAAGTATGGGTTCCCCCCAAAATTTATTGTTTTTTTTTCTATTTTTGTGTAAAAATCTTAATGCGGTTTACAGAATACATCTACTTATCAAGTTTCAACAGTATAGATCTTATAGTTTTGGAAAAAAGTGGCTGTGACATACGGACGGACAGACAGACAGACAGACAGACATGACGAATCCATAAGGGTTCCGTTTTTTGCCATTTAACTACGGATCCCTAAAAATTGTTTGTTTGGAGTAGGTACCTACTATTAGAATTAGAATTTCATTGTTCCGGATTTTTTTGTTTAAAGCAATATATTTCTGGCAACAAATAAGTTGTTTGAATTTAATAGCAAATAATGTTTTTACGTCAAAACATAGGTATATACATTTGTATTAAATTCTCGTAAAAATAGACTAAAATAGTCAATCTTCGTAAATAATCTCTGTAAAATATTTTGGGCGAATCTATAACGTCAATAAGTCTGTGTGTAATAACTAACGACATCTATACAGAGCGCAAAAAACTTTTTGAAAACTGATATCTGCTTGCCGTCCATTGTATGTAATTCCGGTTTTTTGATAGATGGCGCTGGCCATGTTTCTATGTGTGCACACTCAGTGTGCGTATTAGGTTGTGCATGTGTGAGTGAAAACAAGCGAGGTCATTTGCCTATATCTTCGCCTTAAGTAATATATATCGACTATACTTTTTCATTCAAGTGTTTGAAGTAAAAACCCCTTATGAACTCACCACCATGACTGTCACAACCACAGGATGCCCTGCTTGACATAGGCCTTGGGATGTCCCGTAAAAATTTCCAAAATAATCCAGCGTTTTCCTGCAACTTTGCTCAATTCTTCTTCATCTGAACGCATTCCTGGTTGCATCCTCAGCTATGCTGCTTCGGAGCCCGGGGTGCGCTTTCCAGATTTTTCTTTATCAAATATAATATGTATAAGTAAGGTCACCCAAGGATGCCAAAAATCTAGCGAATTGGAGAAGAAATAGCCGGAACAATTTAAACGATTTGGCTATAGTTTTCGTTCAAGTTCGACTGGCCGCCTGCCTGACGTCAGCCCTCCTTGGGAATGCAATTGTAGCACGCATAGCAATTTTTCTTAATGTCGCTCACATTCTTCATCAAGTTGATCATTTAAATAAATAAATAGATAACGACAAATTACACTGATTGAGCTAGCCCCAAACTAAGTTTAAACTTGTAAGTATTATTTGCCACTTTAGAATGAATCGAGCCTCTATGACTTTCTTTTTTCTTTTATGACTTGCTTATTTGACACAGTAAAGTTTTTTTTTTTCAGTTGAGATATATCATAGACAAACTCATGGATTTGAGAGAAGAGCAGAAAAAGATTTTGGAAAGTGATCCCAGACTGACAATTGGAGACGTAACAACGGTTAATCTGACACAAATATATGTAAGTATATACGTAACTTAAGACGGGTTTTGACCTATGCTTATACAAGACAATCTGCATTGGACGGGGACTTTGCCTGTCTGATTCGACCTTCAATTCGGTATTTGACTCATTTTTTTTATTCATTCATTTCAAAAAGTAACATACACAGAACACTTAACAATAAGGTTAGGTGTTTATTTATTTAACTTTATTACAAACGTAATAGGCGGACTTAAAGCCATAGGCTTTATCTAAGTGTTCTGTGGTACCTATGGTAACAAAATCTGAAACTAAAAACAAAGATATTTTATCGGCTCAAAAATATTAACGTTAACTGGTGGAAAGGGGACATTTAGAAATATGACGTCACCGCCATAAGGTGTCGCTCGTATGAAAGAGATAGCGAGATATCCCCACCACGTTCCCACTTTTCTTCATACTAATATTTTCTTTTTGCTTTCAGGAAAGTATTTATTTTTAGTGCTACTTGTTGTTTCATAAAAAAATATTGTACAAAATCAAATACAGTCAAGTACCCAATTGTCGCTTTCATGCATCGCGTAATGAGAGAGTAAAAGTTAATTCAAATGCCTATTTCTTATGGCTCTTTGACCGTATTTTCTCTTAAATTGCGAATAGCTAATTATAAACACAAACGCTTGTAAAACTTCTTTGAAATATGTCTCGTGGTTTAAAATGTCAAATTTTAAAAAGAGAGACAAAACCTATTTGAACTAAAATAGGTTTAGTAATCCTTGTTAATTATTATGAATAAAAGGGTTGTTACTACGAGTATATTTAAACAAAAATCAGGGTTATCATGTCGCAGTGGTATATTTTGTTATTTCTGATTACTTGTAAGAATTGCTTATCGTGCCCTTTAATACCAAATTTTATTTTTATGCTTTATTTTCAAGCTACCCTATAATATATATAAAAATAATGGTAAGTACATATTTTCTATGCTTGAAATGCTTTTTTTTTTTAAATTTCCGAATGCAAGCTTTTGTCGGTCATTTATTTATAATTTATTACACACATAAATGCTAAGTGTTCTTTCCTAGATTGTCTTTGGGTCGCTGTAAGAATATCTTAGTAGCACATATATCTTTCTCGACGTAGAGTCGGCTTGCGCCGGACGGACAACGCCTTACAGTAGTTAGCGTTTAATAGTATGTATAGATCGTCTTATTTAAAACTGCTCGCCCCCTCCGCGGTTTACGCTCACAACAAAAATAGATGTTCATTCCCAATACATATAATTTTATTTATTTCATTGGTCATTCATTGACTGCTTGGCAAAATGCCAAACCGCCATATCAGTTGACCATCTAGTGCACAAATGACACGAACGCTCGACAGCAGTCGTGTCACCCCATAGACAGCGCGCGAATTTCGCCTTACAATGACAGTACTTACCAGGATTGATCGATCGATTAGTTGATAGATTAGAGCACAAACGAGTTCATTATACCGTCAAATTGCTACACGCACTCAAATAAAATGTCACAATGAGTATTTATTCCCACACATTGAAATAATCATAATCATCGGGGGAGCTCATTTTTGGACTTGACGATCTATACCTATTTATCACTATGTCAACTCGGCATGTAAGTTAATTCTGTTCCTTTTATTCACAAAAATTAACAAACGCTTGATACTTAAATATTTTTTTTGTTAAGAGAAGTTTCGTCCCAATCTCCCTTTTTAATTTTGACAATGCAAAAACGAGACGAAACCTCTTTTAATTTATGTAATAACAAAAGTTTATTATTTTTTATGAATAAGAAGGAGTAGAGTAAGGGATATTTAGTTTGCCAACAATTAATATTTTAGGGAGGTGTGCAATCAAACGTGGTACCGGAAAAGTTGACCGCGGTCTTCGACATACGGTTGGCCGTCACGGTTGATCACGTCGAGTTTGAGAATCGGGTATGTTGTTTATTTTATTTTCTTTATTTAACACCTTTGGCCTTCGATCATATATTCTATAGATGCACAGTTGCCGCCTAAAAATTGGCACCGGAGAAACAAGGCATAAAACAGTATTATGCCTTGTTTCGCTGTCATTCGCTCGGTGGCCGCGCGCGTGACGTTACGTCAAAGATGACCAATCTAACCAGAAGGTAATATGTAACGAACTTAATACGGATTTATTTCCACGCTTATCTCAGTTACTTAAGGTTTAAATTAGATTTAAATTTTGGCAATACTTGAAATGGTATACATCTACCTATGTACGTATTGACACGGGGACAATATTTTGTTTGATTTTGCAAGGAACTGTGCATCTATAGAAGATATATGATTGAAGCCTGTGGCAATTTTTTTTTATAGAATCCTTAAATATATTAGCGAACACGATATAAGACTTATTTATTTATTTAAACTTGATTGTTCCACAATACTAATATATATTATAACTTTATTGTGGGGAGCTCGTTGGCCCGGTGGGAGTACACATTGCTAGCGCTATCACAAGTTCAGCAACCCGGCATGGTCCGTAGTTGGATGACTGGCCACAAGTGGTATAAAAATTTATCGAGTTCCTCCGGGCCTCGGAAGGCACGTAAAGCCGTTGGTCCCGGCTGTCACCACTGTATGGCAGTCGTCAAGCTATGTTAGATGCTTCAGGCAGCTTGAAAAATCTGACACCAGTGTTGGCCACTTTCACACACGAAAAAACAAAAACTTTATTGTCAATCAGCATTTTGTGTAATTTACGCGACTTGTGGAATTAGTCCCGACCCCGCAACCAGCCAGATCGAACTTCGTTCTAAAAAAAGCGGCCAAGTGCGAGTCGGACTCGCCAATGAAGGGTTCCGTAGCAGCAAGTAACATAATATAAAAGTTCTAAAGGTAAATTGCGGTTTACGATTTATGACGTATTAAAAAAAAACTACTTACTAGATCTCTTTCAAACCAATTTTCGGTGGAAGTTTGCATGATAGATAGATAGTTTTATCATTCTCTTATTATAGAAGCTACAGGGGGGGGGGGGGGGGGGACACATTTTACCACTTTGGAAGTGTCTCTCGCGCAAACTATTCAGTTTAGAAAAAAAAAAAATTAAAAACCTCAATATCATTTTTGAAGACCTATCCATAGATACCCACACGAATGGGTTTGATGAAAAAAAAATTTTTTGAGTTACAATTCTAAGTATGGAGAACCCCGATTTTTTTTTGTGTTTTTTCTATTTTTGTGTAGAAACTTTAATGCGGTTCACATAATACATCTACTTACCAAGTTTCAACAGTTCTTATTAAATAGTTTTGGAAAAAAGTGGCTGTGACATACGGAGGGACAGACAGACTGACAGACAGATAGACAGACATGACGAATCCATAAGGGTAACGTTTTTTCCATTTGGCTACGGAACCCTAAAAACGTCGATAAGCGGACCCCGGGTTCCAAAGCTGCAACCGGGAACAGTCTAGGAAGAGAAATTGATAATACCTACGTAACATATGATTTGGTTATTTTTCTTAACAGATTAAAACATGGTGCAAGGAGGCAGGTGATGGTGTCACATTCGAGTTTGAACAAAGAAACCCTTATGTCGAGTGCACCAAGACGGACGCCAGCAATCCTTATTGGATTGGCTTCAAAGCGGCTGCCGATGAAATGTTTGTATCGTTTTATAATAAGAGTTGTATATAAGTATTTACAAAAAATCTAAAAAATTGCAAAGTTGCCTCGAAATACAATAAACTAGCCCTTGTAACTTTGGATTATAATGTATTGAACATAAGGCAGGGATCATATGTCTTATTTTTTAAATAACTGTTAAATATTATTTGTAAAACGACAAAAACCTCAAAAACCAGAAACGCGTAAACCATTGCAGCCTCATTGACTCGCCGCGATTCCCTACGCCCCACATGGCTCGCTGTCTCGCTTCGGCTAGAGTAAATTTGTGTGCGTGGAAGCGGGAGCAAAATTTAGATTATCAACATCAGGCGCCCTCTTAATGTACTCGTAGTTTCAAGCCTCACCGCCCTCTTTGTGTGTTATCTACTTTATTTTCGTGGTAGGAAGCTGAAGTTGGAGCAGCGCATTTTCCCAGGAGGCACGGACAGCCGCTACATCCGCGACATCGGCATCCCGGCCATCGGCTTCTCCCCCATGAACCGCACGCCCGTGCTGCTGCACGACCACGACGAGTTCCTGCACGTCGACGTCTATTTGAGAGGCATCGATATCTACGGCAAACTGATACCGGCCGTTGCTAACGTCTAGTTTTGTTCATTTGCAAGTTTTATCTGACTGCGGCAAAGCAAACGGAAGGGTAAAGGCTGGGACACATCTGTGAGCACGGAACAGCACTTTCATGTGCTGCTGTCCTTTTCTGTCGCTCAGAACAGAGAGAGCGACGGAGCGCTTCAGCATAGCCGGTGCTGAAGCGTTCCGTCGCTCTCTCTGGCTCTTTTTTTTATGTTATAGGACGGCAAACGAGCAAGCGGGTCACCTGATGGTAAGTGATCACCGCTGCCCATGGACAACTGCAACACCAGGGTGTAACAAGAGCGTTACCGGCCTTTCAGGGCCCGCCCCAGAGGGGGAGAGGGGGGGACGGGGCACCGGCTCTCTCACTCATCGAACGAAGCATAGTAGCGGTGAAGCTACTACTCATACGTCGATTTTCTGTGAGAGTGTGGTACTTCCCCAGACGAGCCGGCCCATTCATGCTACTAGCAAAACTGAGTTTTGCCGGTAGCGTGGCTCTACCACAACTGCAAGCAAATGACGCTTCTGAGCGACAGAAAAGGATAGCCGCATAGGAAAGTGCTGTTCCGTGCTGTCAGATGTGTCCCAACCCTAATAATTTTAGCAGTCTATGGGTATTTATGTCTGTTCCATTGTAGCATCCGAACCGCTTATCCAATTTTCACAAATGAGATGTCAATCCATTCGTCATTATTGTCCGGTGACATAGGCTAAACTTTGTATCAACATCATCATGTCTTTTAAAATTTGTATGCAATACATGTAATTATCTGATGTTATATACAATAAGTGCGAGTATTTTTTTTTGTTTCGATATCAATATGGGATATCAAACGTTTTAATTATTTTAATTTATTTATTATAGACGAGCAGCTAAGAGCTGATAGGTCTATTTCACACAGTGCTGCGAGTCCATATAAAGTCTTTTCACAGTTCATATATTTAACACATTTCAAAAATATATACAATACCCGCCATAGGTACCTATAAGAGTAAAATAAATAAATATTAAGCTTATTCATGTGGACGACAATATCTCATATATTATATTAAATTATAAAGATTGATTGCGGACGTATCATTTCAATACTATTTTAAGTATGTATTTATGCAAAAGAACAGACTAAGTAGGTACTATGTAAATCTTTATTAAGAAAAACTCGACTTACTCGAATATATACAATGAGTGTGAAATCTACATACAAAGTAATACCGTTATACCGTATGGAATAATAAGTAGGGCAAAATAGACGTACATTGTGTAGTAATTTTTTACACTAAATCTACTTCATAGAGCTTCATAGGCAAACTGTAATATTCTTTAAAAGTACAAGGTAAGGTAAAGTACCTAGTTATTTTGTTTTCAAAATACAATGTTCTCATTCAGTCGATTTTTAACTGTCATTTAACCGGACATGTTAATAGGTACATACTTGTAAAATCTTCCGTCCCTGCTTTTCCAGGGCACATTTGTCTTGGATTTTACTCATATTTTAGTGAAGTAAATCCTATCGATCCTTTAATTTTGTGTTATTTTTTTTCGTTATTTTATTATTGTTTAATTACTAGCGAAGTATACTCGTTTTAACGTTGTTTATATTTGAATAAAATGTGTGATTTTTATTGTTCATGTATTTTGGAGACACAGAATTTATTTATATGATAAGATAGGTATTAATTTATTATTATAAAAATATTACTCTAAATAGTTTAATAAAATGTGTTTTAAAGATGGTGGAATTTACTTTTATTATGGATTTTTTTATGCAAGTATACTGAATATAGGTACTGGGGCACGAGTAAATACCCAGTACCCAAGTTAGGTCGCGTCATGTAAAAAGAATGCTGGAAGAAAAAAGAGGCCGTGTTTGCGCATGGGTACACACGCGCACGAAGGTACTAGGCCTATTGTATTATTTTCGCTCGCGGCTTGTTATAATTGGTTATTGGTAGGTACATTAATAAATATATTTTTTATAATATTCATTAAATAGATCGATAAATCGCCTAATACGCAGCTTGACGCTAGCGTTCTTTTTACTTGACGCGACCTGTACCTATACCATTTTGTGGGAGTCAATATGAATAACTTTTAGAACGGGACCATCGCCGAAAACATTAGTTTTTGAGTTTTGGCACTTGAATAACAAGTCACAGAAGACTTCGCTCCATACTCAGGCTCCATACAATGTGTGCGCCTGGCGCCGCTCGTATGTTGACTTGACTTGACTGTCATAGTGTCATCTTTATATGATAGTATGGCAGTCTACACTTATCTCAGATGGCAGCTAAGAACAATGGCAGTCACTCTGTGATGGCAGTCGTCAAGAACAAGCTACGTCAGATTCAGATGCCTTCATGGTGCCTTCATGCAAAGCTGCCGCTTGTAAAATCTGACACTGACACCACACCAGTGATGGCCACTAACACGCATACTTAAGGCCGTAAACAGTAGTTCATAAAATAGTTGAAGGGTTATCTAGGGCTTGGTAGTAGCAAAATTTTAAATGATGTCTCCGTTTTCTTTGAAATGATTTATTTTAAATGGGGGCAGCACTGGGCCCTGGAAAATTCAGGTACGGACTTAACAAACATTACTTCACTAATCACTTCTTTGCAGACTCCTGCAAAAAGTGGAAATGAGTAAAATCCTTTCGATTTTAAATTAATATGGTGTTTTCTTACACTTTCCGAGGTGTTTTTTTTTGTAATGGTCAACACGCTAGTCCACCGGAGGTTCTGCTGGGTTCAATTCAATTCAAAATTCAAAATATCTTTATTATCATAGGATATTTATAATATCTCTTAATAATAGTCACTTTGTTTTGTTTTGCACAAATGTTGACGTCAAATCGTTACTTAAAGCTAAGTTTACGCCGCTTCCTAGGCGCAAGTGCAGAAGAAGCGGCAACAAACTGCACTGCACGTTTTCTCCAAAGACGTCAACTAACAAAATAAAAACTTTAATTTCAATCCCCAGCCAGGGCAAGTTGGTTGTCTGGTTGGCCGTGTCGTGCAAAGAAATTATAAACAATCTAGAACGACTACAAGTAATAATCTCAAAAAAACAACATTCAAAATTAAACTTAATGTGACGTATATAAAGCTTATATTCCATAACGCTTATGATGAAATACCTAACATTCTGTAAAATCGTACCTAAAGTTGTAGACATCCCTTTCCCACAAAATGACAGTGCAATAGAATAGAAAGGTACACCTACAACTTTAGGTAATTTTTTTGGGAACGACTTCCATTTTTTAGGCATTCTAGATTGTTTATAATTTCTTTGGTGTCGTGTCACTCGTGTGTAGAGGTGAGAGGTGTAGACCCTCAGAACCATAAACATAGTATCTCTAGACGCTTCATAAAAAATAGCAGCAGAATAACTATATCTGCTCTACTCGCACTAATTTGTCCGGCTCATATGAACGAAGCGAGATAGCGCTAGAGTGCATCGCCATCTTGAAATGCCGCGCGCCGTCAGCCGACCGGTTGAAGTACTCACGTTGCCAGCTGGACGTATGCGAGTCAATTGTGTTTTTAACAAAAAATTATAAATCAAGTTGTTTTATCGTTACTGTTTGTGTGGAAACAAGTGCTAAGATGCCTATCCTGTGTTCTGCTCTCGGTTGTTTCAGCCAACAAGGTATTTTAAGCGGAACAGGACAAAAAATATCCTTCCATCGGTAAGTCGTATTAAATACATTCGAGGAAGAAAATGATATTAAGGCTTAATTCGAGTAAAACAGCATGTTGACTTGTAGTTGTATTCGTTGGTAATTGGCGTAACAAAGTTTCGAATTCATTATTAGTAAAATGAACTCATTTTTATGTTTGTAATTATTGACTGTACCATTTTTGACAACTGAAATACCCTTGAAATTTAATCGTAGTGCTGCACCTAAATAGGTTGCTATCGATAAGTTTATAGGTACTTATTTCCCCATTCTGTGACTAATTTAATGAATGATATAACTATTTTATAATACATAAGTATTCTATTTTAGGTGTACCACATTAGGTATATTGTATTTTGTTTTTATTGCAGATTCCCAAAGGATAAAATTTTGAAAGAAAAATGGGTCAGGAATATCAGACGTGGAGAATGGACTCCTTCTAAATATTCAAGATTGTGTTCACTGCATTTTGAACCCACTTGCTATCGTGAAGGATCAGATCAAAAACTGTTACATTCATGTTCATATGTCGCACATTTAGATCTTTTTCATAGGCAGGCATTATTACTTAACCATTTAAACATTCCTTTGTTATTTGGATTAGATTAAATTGTGAACGAAGTCACGTGACAGCTGCTTTGTGAGTCGATTGGAGTTCATGCTGACGATATGTACAATGACAACCGACTTACCCGATGATTCATAAGAAACCCGACTACTCTGCGTGACCGTTCAAATTTAATCGCAATTCAAAGTTTACAGTGATATACATATTTACATAATTACTTCTATGTGTTTTTATACTTTTATGAACGTCTTTTTGTTATATTCTGTTTTTATTTATTTTTTTTGTCTTATATGTGACAGATAAAAACGTCGGATGTAAGATAACACTGCTGTGGTAACATATTAATCTTCATCGCCGTATTTAATTAAGATTCTGACTATTTTTTTCAAATCATAACTACTTACGAAACTTTAATTTTGATTTAAAGTGCATTTAGTAAGTATTAGAAAATAGTAGCGTGTAATAGTTTTAATAAATACTCTTCTCTCACTCGCGAAGTTGGTGTTTGTAAAAAACATTTTTGGCAATAAATACAAGTATGAGAAATTCGAGATGTTTTTTTAACAACTAGGACCCATTTCCTTTGGGTTTCCCATAACAAACACCAACTTCGCGAGTGAGAGAAGAGTATTGTCTGCCATTAATTGTCATTATCGATAAATTGCAAATCCCATCATCCCTGCTCTGCCCATCACTAATAGTATACATTAATATAAACAAATTTGTATAGCACAAATGGCGACATGAGGGTTTTAAGTAGTAAGTGTTGCAGTATATCGAACTCTGTCACTCTTATAACATTTCTTATTTGTAAAAAAGAAAAGGCTATAGTGTTTTCCGTTCATTTTTTTAAGTTTCCTCTATACATTATAGCTCTGTGCTCAGAACAATAGACCGCTCATGCCTCGCTCATGCCATGTTGACCAAAGAGAATATAATCACTACGTTCTTAGAGACGGGACTCCAAACAAAAAGAACGAACTCCATTTGCAGCGTTTTGCAACACCAACATTAGGTAACAAAACGTCAAACGTGACTTGTTAGAGCTTAACGCTTCTTTAGATTGTATTGATATCGATACTACAGGATGACGCATGGGTCCTCCCGAGTCTTATATATTATATATATTTTACATAAATATACACATAAATGTGGACTCAAAAATAAAACAAAAAATACTTTTATAACTATTTAATTACGATTTTGAAAAACATAAAAATGCATTATTACTTTTTCACTGCTTATTGTGCTTCATCCAAAGGAAATTTTGCCATAAATTTCTTTTCTTGTTACCTACTCGATTGGTTTATAATACTACATATTTGTAAAGTTTTTAGTTATTAGTGGAGGCATTTAATAGATCTAAGTCACTTTTACACAATTACACCACTGTATCACTAACTAGCTGTGCCCGCGACTTCGTTCGCGTGGTTGTCGGAACGTAATGTTATATAGCCTAAAGCCTTCCTCTATAAATGGACTACCCAACAAAAAAAGAATTTTTCAAATCGGACCATTAGTTCCTGAGATTAGCGCGTTTAAACAAACAAACAAACTCTTCCGCTTTATAATATTAGTATAGATTTACTTAATTTAATTGCAAAAATAAACTTTTTAATTTCTCACAGTGTTAGGATAGAAAACAGATGGCGAAAACGAACGACAACATGACGAAACGAGCAGTTTTATTTTTAAAACGAAAGAGAAATTCGACAGAATGAGATAGTAATAGCCGCCATCTTGGTCGCCATGAAAAGAGATGCAAACTCCATACAAAATTTATGGTCTTCGTAGTTTCAGCGCACTGATGTTGACTGACGGCCGAACGTACCTCTGAGAACGTACCTACCTGAGGTACCTACCAACCAAGCCAATGTCAATGCCAAAGTCAAACAAAGCGTTTATGTCAATGTCAATACGTTCACGACGCTGCTGTCACAGATGACAGGTCAGACAACTCAATTTTTCAAAAAAATAATTTGATAATTTCTCAATCGAACTGAGGCTGAGGTTCATGAATTTTTATTTTGTGAAATAATTTTTTATTGTATGTATGGCATTCACTGGCATTTCATCACTTCCAAGTACTCAGGTGCTTAAATAAATATTCAGGCCTGCTTCTCCATTGTGATTTCAGTGATAAATTGCCGTAGCAAAATCAAAACAATAGTTACTAAAATAATAAAAATAAAAACATCAAAATGAATAAAATCTGTAGAATATGTCTGGAGGAAGGAGTGCTCTCATCAATATTTACTAAAAACTTCAATGTGTCGTTATGTGAAATGATTGAGTATTGTTCAAACACCAAGGTAAGCTATTTGTACATATTGTTATCATATTTCTACCTAAATGGATAACATCCAACCTCCAGAGGAGCCACCGGCAGGCCATAAACTGCCACGGGCCACATGGAGGTTCTCTATTATCTTCTAAACTGAGTTTAGGTATGTCAATGTAAGCAATCTGGTTTACATCTGGCGCTATAATGACTAAGCAGAAGCACAGTGCAAGTGTGGTCATGAAGACCAGACCATGCAGCACCTCTCATGCCATTTGTGCACAATCAGCTATACCTATGCTTGACCTAGAGGAGAAAGGCATAAAAGGGGCATCATTCTGGAAGAAAAAAAATCAAGTTTTGCGCCAAAACACTAAGAAAAAGAAATGGAGAATAGAGAAAGAGGCCTTTGCCCAACATTTGGGGCATAAATGACTCGTTATAATAATATACTTAATAATTTTCTCTCATAGCAATCACTCTGAATCAAAGCCCCATCCCAAAAAAAAAAGACTTAAGTTTATAAAGATTGTTGTGGGCCCTGAAGTTGACACATGACTATCCAGACTGCAATTCAATGTGTCAAACTTCATCACATAGCAGGGTTCACGCTTTTGAAGCATGCTTAATTGTTTTTCTTATGCTTATTGCTTTTTTAATTTACACAGGTACATGTAGTCTCATAAAATGCTTTTAGCCCGCACTAGGTACTTAGGGCAAGCCAAAACTTAGCTATTAGGTACCTTCCTACTTAATAGCGGATTTGCCCTAAGGCTCGCTTAACACTTCGCCTGCTGAAAACGCACCATATGTGTTTTCATTTTCGCAAAACACACATAGTGCATTTTTCAGCATGCAAAGTGTTAAGGAAGACATCGGATAACAGAATGAGGGCAGCATCGACATTTGTGTAGCCCCTTAAAAAGTTGTCATTCGTTACATTATTATTAATTTTTGTTTCATAAAAAATTTTTTTTTTTACAGATCAGTAAGCATGATGGTTTGCCAGAACAAATGTGCAGTAATTGCGTGTACAAACTGGGGGTTGCTTACCATTTCAAACTAACTTGTGAGAGAGCTGATGTGCGACTACGGCAGTATCTCGGTCTGCATACACCGGAGAAGTAAGTTCCTTTTAGGGTTGCTCTGCATGGACAAAGGTTGGTAAGCAACTAACTCAACTAACGTTATAAATGCGAAAGTGAGTTTGTATGTTTGTTACTTCTTCATGCTTTATCTACCGAACCAATTTTTTTGAAAATTCGCATACACATATTTAGAAGTACTGATAGGGTATCTTTCATCCCGGAAAAAAGTAATGTTCCCTTGGGAATTAGGGTATGCGAGCAAAGTTGCTGTTGTTCTGACGAACTATGAATACCTATACATAATTGCACGAAGTTCTCGAAAGCATTTTTGGCCAAGCTGAAATGGAGACGCTTCATACACTCGGACAATTTCACAAATTTGAAAAGAAAAAAAAAAACAACTTGTTTCATTTTAAAGTGCCATTGACTTAAATTTCAAATTTATTTGTTTACAGATTTAATGATGCCGCAGTAATGACAGATCCTATTGTAAGTAAATTTTATATTTTACTAGCAGATGCCCGCGGCGTTGCCCGCAACAATCCCCTCACGTTACGCGTTTTTATACAAAAGTATTCGGCCGAGCGGACCATTTGTATGGGAACGTAGAATAGTTTATAGTTTCAAAGTAAATTCTTGTACATATACGAACCTTATATAAATTTTAATTTATTTTATTTTCAGATGCCAGTACGGACAACTATTATAAAAAAGTGGTTAGTGACTACGTACTTAATTTATGTTTTTGATAGCTTTCTGATATGTATAATAGAGAAAATGAGTTTAATACCGTATTGTATTCTTGTACAAATGCATTCCCAAAGAGGGTTGACGTCTGCCGGTCGTAAAACTATAACAATCATTTAAACTGTTTCGGCTATTTCTTCTTAATTTCGTAAGGTCTTTGGCATCCGTGGGTGACCATTGTCATGCATATTTGAAGAAGAAAAAGGAAACCCCGGGTTTCAAAGCAGCACAGCTGAGGATGCAAACGGGAATGCGCTAAGACGACGAATTTACTTATTATTGCATTTTTATACCGAGGGCTTAAAATCTCATAACACAGTAATTAACCACCATTAAGAAGACGAGGGAACTTAATATAACCTTAACCGGCTAAGGTGTAGGTTTGACTCTTATGTATTCTGTGGTGTAGGTATGCCAAATGCCAATACAATTTTACGTCTTCCCCCTTCGATCATATCTATACTATCTATACTAATATTATAAAGCGGAAGAGTTTGTTTGTTTGTTTGTTTAAACGCGCTAATCTCAGGAACTAATGGTCCGATTTGAAAAATTATTTTTTTGTTGGGTAGTCCATTTATAGAGGAAGGCTTTAGGCTATATAACATTCCGACAACCACGCGAACGAAGTCGCGGGCACAGCTAGTATTCTATATAGATGCACAGTTCCTTGCAAAATCAAACAAAATATTGTCCCCGTGTCAATACGTACATAGGTAGATGTATACCATTTCAAGTATTGCGAAAACAGCTTAATCTAATTAAATCCTTAAGTAACTTAGATATTTGTGGAAATAAATCCATGTTCGTTACATATTAGGTACCTTCTGGTTAGATTGGTCATCTTTGACGTAAAGTCACGCGCGCGGCCACCGAGCGAATGACAGCGAAACAAGGCATAATACTGTTTTATGCCTCGTTTTTCCGGTGCCATTTTTTTAAGCGGCAACTGTGCATCTATAGAATATATGATCGAAGTCTTCCCCCGTCTAAGAAGTGGCAACACGCCAATTTTTTTTTGCTACGGAGGACATTAAATTTCTTAGGTACTTACGGCTTTTTTTAGTTAGATTATAATTTGGGTGCTATAAATGTTTCAGCAAATGCATGAGCCTAAGAAAAACTAGCAGGAATTACAAAAAGAAACCGGAATCCGAGAAGTTGAAACGTGGGCCGAAGCCGAAACCCAAACAGGAGCACGCCTGCTACCAGTGCGACAAGCAGTTCCGGTGTCAGGCGCAGCTGGAGATGCATGTAAGGTAACATGGGAAACTTCTTATAATATTAGCGCGTTTAATAAGTTTATCACGCTAAATGTGACCTTTGGGTCTTGCGGCCTTGGCCTGAGGTCTGCTTAGAGGCGCTAGATCCAAAATGTTCTGTCTGCCCCATTAGGGTTAAATACTTACCCTCTTATTCATAAAAAATATGAAATGTTTGCCAAACCTATTTTAGTTAAACATGTTTTGTCCTTATCTCCCATTTCAATATTTGACATAGTAGGTAAGCAATACCTAATAATCTTCTGTTCAGTTTTATTTTCACCCACTTTCCTTTCAGTAGTTGAAAGAAAAGCAGATTATGCACCTCACATTAATTAATTAGTATTGCACTCGTGCTTTTTCTTTCGCTCGGGCAATAATAACTTACTTTTTGCTCGGTGCAACAATCTACCTATGATTAATTTACAATCGTCTCGTTTCAGGACTCACACAGGGGACAAACCGTTTGCATGCATGTATTGCTCGCGAAGGTTTACTCAAAAGCACAATTTGACTATACACTTAAGAGTTCACACCGGTGAGAAGCCTTTTCAGTGTGAAGTTTGCAGGTACTTTTTTTTATTTCATCCTAGCACCCTCCAGGTAATCTCGGTTGCATAAGGATGCAACCGCAAAGGAGCTGGCTGCTTTGGACCTTCACCTCCGAAGCGGCCTGATTTGGCCGCTCGAAAACAGAAGAGTTGACATAAGAATATTGGTTCCTTGACAAAAAAATACTTTGGAAGGAAGGGTAAATGGTAGTGGTTAATACACAAGAATGCTGAAGACCGTGTGAAGTGGAGAAGAAAGAGCTAAAACGATTTGGCCGTTGTTTTATGACTGACCGCTTGCTTGAGAGTATGTCAACCCTCCTTGCAACTTTTCTCATAAATTCACTCATTTTTGTCACAAGTTTTGAAAATAGGAATATAAGCAAGAAAGTTATGCCTTTCGGTTTATGCTGTTAAAATACTGTCAATATCAATAATTATATTTTTTAAATGAAGAAACTAGAACCATATTTATACCTGTTACACATGCTGTGTGAACAATATTGCATATTTATTTCAGCAAACGATTTTCGGCGCAAGGAAATCTTCAGGCGCACCTTAAAATACATACCGGACAAAGAGATCACGTGAGTAAAATAAAATCTTAAAGGCTATCCGATTACGAAAATAATAAATATTTCTCTTGTGAATGTGTTTAAGTAGTATAAGTACATATACTTACACAAAAGATATCCTCATCCTTATATTATATATAGGGTGATTTTGAACCTCGTAGCTATAATTAAGGAAATTAATCTTTAAGCGAAAAAAATATACATATTTGGTCATAGGTATGTATGTTTCAGAATTAAAACCAAAGATTGAAAAATGCATAGAAAAAATCTCCCATTTTAATGTTACTACCCGGTACTGGGCTCGTGGCGAGAGAAGGCCGGTGAACGGGGAGGGCAACGGCCGCGCGTATAGTAAAGTCTGTAGGTTAGCCATTTATTAGAAATACGTGATAAAAAAATACAAAAATAAATAGGTCTTTTTTTGTTACGATTTTGTGTTCTATTAATGTTTCTGATTACAATATAGCTCTAGGGGGTGCAAAATCGATTTCGGACTCGTGACTCCTCTCCCCTGATCAACTTGTAAATTGCATCAGTTTGGCTTTAAACAGGGTATAACAAATAAAGTGGAACAAAACTTCAGATTTTGACTTATGTATGTAACACAAGCTGTATTTCACAGGTTTGTTCGCTGTGCAACAAGTCTTTTATAACGTCGAGTGAACTAACACGCCACATGAGCAAACATAGAGGCATCAAGAATTTCAAATGCGAGCTTTGCAACGCGGCTTATGTACAGGCCAGGGACCTTGTGAGTTCATGCAATCATAGACAAAATAGTTTTAGTAAAAAAAAATTTTTTTTGGTACAAGCTTTTTTTGTGAGACCAAAGGTCTTGTCAACACAAAACAAATAATCTCAAACTCAATACAACGAGGTTGCGTAGTTTTATTACGTACATCTTCCAGTTCAATCATCAGATCGGCTCCAAGTCCTTATAATATTGCATTGTCACGCGATACACATATGCGTGCAAAATTTCAGCTCAATCGGTTGAAGATATCTTCTTCAATTCAATCTAAAATTGAGTTTCAAGATTCCACCCGAACAAATATAGTTACATACATACAAATAAAAGCTTGTAAAAAAGAGGACGCAACCTTCATACTTGAATTTTCCGGGGTCCAGTGCTGCCCCCATTTAAAATAAATCATTTCAATAAAACGGAGACATTATTTAAAATTTTGCAACTACCAAGTCCTAGATAACCCTTCAAAGTATTTAATGAACTACTGTTTACAGTTTATAATGAGAACGTTAAGCGTTACTACGCACATTAGCCAAAAGTGGCCGTTTTTCGCAATTGTGCGTAGTAAAGCTTAACGTTCTCACTTTAAATTGTAAACAGTGGTTCATAGAATACTTTGAAGGGTTATCTAGGACTTGGTAGTTGCAAAATTTTAAATGATGTCTCCGTTTTCTTTGAAATGATTTATTTTAAATGGGGGCAGCACTGTACCCCGGAAAATTCAGGTACGGCCTTAGCGTAATTCGATTTTTAGTTTAAATGTTGTAGCTAGATGGAGCTACTAGTTCGAAAGAAGGTAGTTTTGTATTAGTGCCGCTTAATTTTGGAAAGATGGCGGCGGTATAGGCGTTCATTTTCTACGAACAAACAAGCGCCATCTCTGTTTTTCGTGGATACCGTGTCCGTCAGCCTAAGCACCCAACATCCTTTGTATGGCTAGCGGGCGAGATAGTAGCGACATCTAGAAATAATAAAGGATTTTGGCAACAGTTTCTATTCCATGATTTCGCATTAGGTACACTTATTTAGTTTGATGACAAACTGTGAAAGAATTTTTACATAATTATACTCATATAATCTCAATGATATTCGTATTTTGTGTTTCAGAAAATACATAAACAGAAAAAGCATCCAGTCTCGCACGAAAGCTCTAAAATTCAAAACGAAGGCTACAATAATGCGAACATAGACATCATTGGTATAGATGTAGGTAAAGATATTGCGCCCTTACCGCCAAGCCCCGTGAAAGATGTCAACCATCATATTCAACATCTGATCGAACCTAAACCCCATCAGAATTCATCTGAACAAAGTCACAGTTTATCATTTGAACATAGGGCTCTAAAGGATGTTTATCCAAGCCACAATTCTTATCCTAAAATTGCTAGTGATAGCCATAATTGCGCGATATGTGGAGAAGGCTTCGATTATTTGACTGCGCTGGCGCAGCATCATTTGCAGTACCATAAAGGCTATGAACCTCCCATGAAGAACTATGGTGTGCTTTAAAATAATGGATAAGTAAGAATAATATGAATCTACCTATAATTTGAATGTGGTGCTGGAGAAGGCTAGAAAAAATAAATTGGAAGGACAAAGTCATAAAAGTACTGCCTCCTTGGTCCAGTGGTCAAGGCGTTTGCCTTGTGATCCGGAGGTCGTGGGTTCAAATCCCACTGGGAAGCAAACTTTGTTTCCAGTCTGGTTAGGATATTACAGGCTTGAATCACCTGATTATCCGAAAAGAAAGATGATTCCGTGCTTCGGAAGGCACGTAAAGCCGTTGGTCCCGAACGCCATCTAGCGTTTGTACCTATCCTAGGATTGGTTCTGGTCTACCCTTTGGGTTGTGAAAGTCAGACGACAGACGCTCTGTGTAAAAACCAGTAACCTCGTCTAATCACCTATGTTAGGTAGAGGACCCCGGCTTCTGAAGCGTAACCACTGACGATGCAATCGGGAATACGCTCGGATGATGATGAAAGTCATAAAAGTAGAGGTCAAGAGACATACTCACGGTCATCGGAAACATGCGACGCAATATGTTGGGACTCTTGATGATAACGATGCGAATTTTAATGGAAGGCAAAATAGAGGAAAGGGTGGGAAAAGGAAAGCTCAGGCACAGCTATATGAAGCAAGTCAAAAAAAGGTGCAGTGTTGTATTCAAGAGCTTGGCGGAAAACAATGGAAGAAACCCCACCGACAAGAGCGCCGCTCTTTAATATTGATGATACCAATAACTAAGAAAAGACAACAGAATGTACCCAATACTTTTCCTGCTATGCAGTTAGGAGAAAGGTAAAAGGTGGATGGAGTGCGTTAAAGTACTCCATAGACAAGTTTTAAAGCTAGACGGATCACCAATAATAGTTTCAGTGGCAGTTCATAAAATAATTTAAAGGGCTATCTAGTGCCTGACAGTTAGCAATATGGAAATTATCACCATATTTACGAGTTAACAATTTAATTCAAATGAGGGCGCCACTTCTGCTTGGTATTCACCTTAATACTTATTAATAGGTACTTAGGTTGACTTGTATTTTAAGTAAACTGGTTATGTACTTAGTTGTAATTATTTAATAAACTCATAAATTAACATATCATTTTCTTTATTCTCACTAATTTAATTTGATTAATGTATACTATTTAACGAATCGGCACCCATGGTTCGAAGATTTCGCCAATTTTCTTCCTTGCTGTAAAATAATAATAAAAAACATTAAATTTTGGTATATTAACCTGTAGGGTTACTCCAAAAGCGGTACGCAAGACTTGCGTAACTGCATATCCGCGTTTCAGTGTCAAGCAGCATTAAGTGTTAATACATAATGATAAAGTCTAATTTAGTTGGACATAGAAATAGGCCGTCACTATCTGTCTATCGTAAATAATATGATAGTCGTCAGACAGTGACATATGGAGTAGAGTAACCCCCCTGGACTTTTACTCCAAAAGCGGTACGACATATGTACGTAGCTGCGTGTCCACGTTTTTGTGTCAAGCAAGCAACATAGACTGCTATGAAATTAGGATAAACACTAATTTGGTATTGCATTAAAATAGGACGACAGTATCAGACGACTGTCAGCCCTGAGATCTTGATCTATAACACCCATATAACTTTACCACTAAATAAAGAGAAAAATGATCTGTCTGTCGGAAATACACTATTAGATCCCATTTTTCAAATTCTATTTCGTGTATTGGTAAGAACATTTTTTTATTTAACCAACTTAAATATTGTGTAACATGCACAATATAATTTCAGCTACTTGGTGTTTTCATGCCTTATTATGCTGTTGAATCCAACGGTTCATCATTAGATGGCAGTTTAATCTATGTAAGATGCCTTAAGAGTCCTTACCCTAGACAAAATCAGTTTCCCATATAAACATAGTCTACGTTTTATTTTAAAACAACATGTCAGATTTCCGTAAAAAATTGTAACTTTAAAGAAATTGCATATCTAAGGTTATAATTGGTTTTCACAGTCAAAATATGAACTTGATAGACAATATAGTGTATCATCATTTTTGACCATCAGTATAGAACACTTTCACACCCTTATATTTTCTTTCAAGTTCATATTTTGACTCTGAAAACCAATTATAACCCTAGATATAAGCAATTTCTTTAAAGTTACAAATTTTTACTGAAATCTGACATGTCATTTCAAAATAAAACAGACTATGTTTGTATGGGAAAGTCTAGGGTAAGGGGATTCTTAAGGCAGCTTGTAAATCAGACATGTACATGGCCACTTACACACAAAACAAAGAAAAGAACCAATAATAAATATTTGTCAAAATTATTACGTTGAACAGGGAAGTCCTCAGGGTGCAATTCAATGTAGTGCCTGAATACAGCATCCTTTTCTGCATAGTAGTCCATGCGCTTGTTATGGGCGTATGTTAAGACTGTAGTCCATCCCAAAATTCCCAGGACGTGTTTGTGTATACCTGGAAGAAGTATAAATAGCACACGATTTAATATTTGTCACTTTATTACAAGCTTTGCTCTTTAAGTATGTATGTGTGGGTCAAATCTTGGAAGCTTAATAAGTACCAATTCCTGTATATTTCTTTGGCAACAGTGCAAGTTTGTATGTTAGAATTCAAAAGAGTGATGTAAGCAACATGTTATGTTCACTCGGCAGCACACATGAAGACGTCTTTGCTATTGTTCTGTCAGACAAGGTGCATGCTAGTTATACTATGAAACAAGTAAATAATAAATACATAGGGACAAATCACACATATTATTAAAGAGCTATCCCCAAAGTATGTTTTTAAACTTGTGTTATCGGATATTAACTCAATGGTTCTATATTTTATACACTCAAGATCAAAGACAATTTAAAACAGGCCGTTTTCCAAATTGCCCTGGCTGGGGATCGAACCCAGAATCTCCAGAGTGGCGGACTGGCGTGTTAATCATTACGCCACGGAAGTTGTCGAAACAAGGGTGCGACATATATTTGCTTTGCCAACCCCATGCTGTAGTGTCTATAGATAAATGCGTAAATATGCAGACTTTATACACATTTGATAGTTGTACTCATGAATCTGCTCTGCGTCTTTGTTAGCACCTACCTTACCCATTGCCCTGGCCTTGGTAAGTGCTATATGATTGACATACCCAGAGATCTAATACATACTAGACAAAAAAGCAAAAAGCATTAAATAAAGTTGTTCTTGTTATTATGTAATTACCGCTGAATACAGGACGTTTCGTGCCAAAGTTTATTGCAACTCCAGTGCCGATTCCAAAAACGACGCCTAAAAGTTGAGGCCACACTTTGTTGAGAAAAGGTTTCTCTCTTCCTTCATCTCCTAATTTTAGTAGTTCTATTGCACTCATTTGAGAAGACATCGTGGAATAATAATAATTATATTTGGTGTGGTGTAATGCCCTTTATTTTTGTTCTACAAAATTAAAAACTGACAGTGACAGTGACAGCACCGTCGCACCTACCACAGACTACTCGTAGATTAGTTTTTTTTTGATAATGGTTTTACAGCTCTTGTTACAAGTCTTTTAGAGCCTAACTTTAGTTTTGTTGCTTCTTTATTCCTAACAAACCCTTTATTGCACAAGGGTGCCGTTGTCCTAGACTACTGCATACAAACGTAGGTAATCTAGCTTTTATTTTGAAACGACATGTCAGATTTCAGTAAAATTTTGTATCTAATTTTAAATAATACATTATCACGTCTTTATCCCTAACGGGGCAGACAGAGCCAGGGCTGCAAGACCCAAAGGCCCAAATGAAAAAATGGAATCAAAATAGTGATGGCCGGGTTACTAGCATGATTCAGATTCTCGCCCATTCCCTCGATCTGCTTTTACGATCTACGCGGAAAGAAAAGCAGCTGGTACAGCTGGTACATTCTAAGTTTTTTTTCTTTTCGTCCATAATGCTGGTCTGGGAGATTTTTTTTGAAAGAAATTGCAAGTATGTATGTTACTGGTTTTCCATACACAAAATATGTTACCTACTCACACACCGCGCTGTCACTTTGTTTCAAAACAGCGCACAAATAAAAAATTAAAAAATAAAGTGCTTATCATTACAAAAATATTAAAAATGACACCGACAAGAGCTTGGCTCGGTCAGTTGGCTAGGTATAGACACACACCTTACCTGCGCAGAGCCGCCATTTTGGGTCAACTTATGTTTCGGGCAAAGGAAATATTACTCTCTGACGAGAGATGCCGGGTATCGACTGCGTGCGCTTAGTAAAAGAAATAAGTATCGAAGAAGTGAAAACTGCTGTTCAAAGCATGAAAAATGGGAAAGCAGTAGGACCGGATGAAATACCAGTAGAAGTATGGAAGGCGAAGATATAGGCAAATGGCCTTGAAGTGTGAAATAAATTGTTAACTCGTAAATATGGTGATAATTTCCATATTGCTCTACGTCATGCACTAGATAGCCCTTTAAATTATATTATGAACTGCCGTTAAAATTATTATTGGTGATCCGTCTAGCTTTAAAACTTGCCGTGGCCACTTTTGGCGGAGGCAAGTTTTAAAGCTAGACGGACTAATGTAAATACTTTCAACGGTGGTTTATAAAATAATTTAAAGGGCTATCTAGTGCATGACAAAGAGCAATATGGAAATTATCTCCATATTTACGAGTTAACAATTTATTTCAAATGAGGGCGCCACTTCAAGGTCATTTGCCTATGTCTTCATCATGGAAGTGGCTGACTTTATTCTTCAATAAGTTGTTGCAAGAGGAGGCGATCCCTGACGAATGGGGTACCAGCTATCTAGTACCTACCTGTATTCAAGAATAAGGGTGATGTACAGGATTGCAACAACTATCGGGGAATAAAGTTAATGTCACATAGCATGAAAGTATAGGAAAGAGTGATAGAGAAGAGAATGAGAGATAAGTGTGAAGTTAGCCAAAACCAGTTTGGGTTTATGCCCGCGCGTGGAACGACGGACGCCATATTTTCTCTTCGCCAACTTTGTGAGAGGTTTTATAGACTAGCGTACAAAAACTTGCACATGGTGTTCGTCGATTTAGAGAAGGCGTATGATAGGGTTCCACGGAAAGCTTGTGGTGGGCTTTGAGGAAGAAAAGAGTACCAAAAAAATATTTGCGTCTTATACAAGCAATGTATACTCGTAGTACAACCTACTGGTTGTGCCGGACCTACAGATGAGTACATCTGTCCGGTCCGAAGCTGGCGTTACCGATGAGTTCAGTGTAGCGGTAGGCTTGCATCAGGGATCGGCATTAAGCCCTTATCTGTTCCTCCTTGTAATGGACGCATTGACGTTAGACATTCAGGAGGAAGCACCCTGGTGCATGTTGTTCGCGGACGACATAGTTTTTGTCGGTGAAGATGGACCTGAGGTTCAGAGCAGGCTGGTAAAGTGGCAACAGAAGCTGGAGAACTTTGGATTTAAAATAAGTAGGTCAAAAACTGAACAACTCTTTTTGATTTTGGTGGTGCCTTCAGCTCTACTTCCGTTGCGTTAAATGGTGAATCCCTGCCAGTCTGCTCTGATTTTTGATACCTCGGTTCTTTTTTGCAAAACGACGGCAATATAGACCGGGACGTAAAAAATCGTATTAACGCAGGCTGGGCAAAGTGGAGGCAAGTGACTGGGGTTATATGTGACGCGCGAATGCACCTTAAAAAAAATTATAAAAGCGTAGTAAGACCAGTTGTGTTATACGGTTCAGAATGTTGGGCTACCAAGGTGACGGATGAAAGACGACTGCATGCAGCGGAGATGAGAATGTTAAGATGGATGAGTGAAGTGACAAGAAAGGATAGAATTAAAAACGAGTATGTAAGAGGAAGTACAAAGGTAGCCCCAATAACAGAAAAGTTGAGAAGCAATAGACTAAGATGGTATGGACATGTAATGAGGAGGGAGGAGAGCCACGTTACCAGAAAGATTCTGAATTTGAAGGTTACAGGAAATAGGAACAGAGGAAGGCCTAAGAAAAGGTGGATGGAGTGCGTTAAGGACGATATGGATAAAAAGAATGTAACAAGTGCCTTGACAAAAGATAGAGGAAATTGGAAAAGACTCACATGCTGTCCCGACCCCACGTAAAGTGGGATAAGGTGAGGAAGAAGAAGACAGCGACTGCGTGCGCTATAATTATAAACCGTGTATTGTATTTGCTAAGTGTTTGATTAAAATAATAAGTTTATTTATTTACTTACCTATTAAATTTGCCGGCTCATGAAATTTTGTCGGCCCATTGTAAACCATACAAAATACTAAATATTAACCATACGTAAATTTGGGATATTTCGGATATCTGGGCAGGAGGATGGGTGCAAATATTCGATTTTGCTGCCCCTCTAACCTTGCGGCTAGCCCTCCCTCCCTAGATCCAGGGCTGCCTACTAGTGCAGTACAAATAATATGAAACTAAGAGAGCAAAAAAAAGTTGCTTGTACAACATACAACTGGGCTCAAGAGGTAGATACCCCATTGACTTCTTTTTGTTATGCAATAACTGGCTTTTGCAGGTCATGCATACCTACAGAGACTTCCTAGATTAAACTTTCTAGATAAAGCACTAACCATGTTAAGCTTATAGGTAGACTTCTGCTCTGCCCACTGCGACCGATCGCAGCATTCGCAGCCGCATGCGACAAACGTGGCTAACTATATGTATTTTGTTCTAAGTGTTTGGAGGCTAGGCTTGATGCAGAAACATTCTAAGACTGCAAAAATATTTTTAGCCGAATTTTTATCTAGTAAATTACTTTTATAATAAGTCTATTAAGTAGGTACGTGTATATTTTATTATGAATCCATTCTGATAAATAATTAATACTATCTACTAATAAAATCATCGGAGTCCATAATCGGGCTGGGTTTTAGAGTATACTGTTTCGGTATGTCCGTATGTCAGTCCGCGGCTTTATTTAAAGACTGTAGTACTAGCACAGAGTAATAATATACTTTGGTAGGTACTAGAAAGCTGTAATTTTGCATGGGTACTACTATATTACATATGCTGGAAAAGTATTATAAAAATGTTGAAAAAAAAAATTTTTAAGGTTAGAGCTACCCTAAAATTTGTTTTTCCCTTATTACGTTATTATTTACGTAAAGTGGGGATTAAGTGTTTTCCTTCAACGATAGTTTTTTAAAACCATAATTGAGGGTTTAATTGCAAAGACAACATTTAGTGATTCGTTTTCAAAATATTACATTAAAGGAAAACTATGCCGGCTTAGTAAGATTTGTTAATTTAAGAGTTCCAGCTGCCTAACTTAGGTATAATAATGATGTAGATACTTATTTACGCACAAAATACATAATACTACAATTACATAAATAAAGTTGTAAATTCTTTAAAATGAGTACTCACCTAGTAAACCCTGCCTAGTAAACTAAATATGGAAAATAAAGTTTCCATTGCATTTTGTAATGTGTAACTTCGGAACTCTACTCTAAGCGTGGCCCGATGCGCATTTGGCCGATTTATTCCATAGATCACGTATAAATTATTTGATTGGTAAGCTAGTATTAATAAGAATATGTACATAATTAAGCGTAGGTTGAAAATAAATTAGCAACAAAAGCCACACGACAACACACACAACCACATTACAAATTTAATACTAATTTATTGCTTTTTATTAATATAATTACATTCCTAGTCCAATATTTATAATTCTATCTTCCATTGCTGGTCTGTGAAAAAAGAAAAGCTTAGAATGTACCAGTTGCTCCTCTTCCTGCGCAAATCGTAAAAGTCGATCTAGGGAATGGACAAAAATGCGATGCGGTTAGCAACCCATCACTATTTTTATTCCTTTGTCCATCTTCTCGTCCACCATCACGCTAAAAGAGATCTTGTGTTTTCCCGCAAGACCTAAAATGCTCTGTCTACCCCACTAGGGATAAAGACGTGATAGTGTTGTTTGTGTATACTCCAATATATATTTGAAAAATCTATGGAATTATGAAATTATGATGAAATTTTATGACATTTTATGATATTTACACTTTTATCCACAAGTAGCCGCTTTTTGCGGAAAAGCTTTTTAAAGCTCGACGGACTAGTAATAAATATTGTGACGTTCCACGGGTAAAGGTTAGGTAACCTTATGGACGGTGGCGCTTAGGACGTTTAGAAAAACAATTCGTACAATTAACTTAGCTTGAATAAACACAATGTCGTAAATGCCAGCGTCCATAAGGTACCTTTACCCGTGGAACGTCACATATAATGGTTAGCAGATTTTTTATTAAAAAACCTTAATATTTTATAAATAAGGGCGCTACCGGATATTCGGCTTTATTACAGGAATACATGTAATAATTAGACTTATTGTTTAAATATAGGGCCTACTATATATTAATAAATAAAAGCTGGGGTGTTCCAGCCTAGTATGGGCAAGTCTTTTTCCTAATTTAGACACGCATACTCTCTATTTTTTTTCTACTTGACTAATAACTAAAATAATAGGTAAATGTTAATGATATCGGGTAACGATAACCCGACTTGAACTCAAAGTTTACCTATATATTATGTAATATATAATATAACTGGACCGAATTTGATGCGGCTTTTACTCACATGTAGAGCTTTTCTCCAGGTACGTTTACATGCATACAAATATGTACCTGCATACAAATATGCATACAAATATGCGAAGCCGTGCGGGCGCCTAGTCTATTTTGTCGTCCTCTCGATCTTTGAGGAAATACAAACCAGTTGAGATAGTACCTACTTGTATAAAACGACCACTTTCCTCCAGTAAATTTCTTACATAAACCGTTCCGATTGAGGAGATACCTGCCTGAGGCCTTTCGCGAAACCGCAGAGTGGGGACTTAGTTTGAACGGTTAACATTCGTGGATTACGAATGTTAGGTAGTTTTAGTTTGATAGTGAGAACGCAACCTTTAGATCAGTTACGTGGGAATTTTAATTTGATTTAAATCGCGTTGTGTTTTTTGAAAATGGGATACAAGTGAGTTTGTGATATTTATGTGTTATTATATTATAAATAACCGGTTAATGAAATCTCTGTGTACATGAGGTTAGCTTTTTTTTTTATTATTAAATTAATATAAAAACTTTATTGTACATATACTCGTATGTAACAAAAAGCAATTACACATTGTTTCATAAACAATGGTACAAAAGGTGGACTTATCTTAGAAGGATCTCTTCCAGTCGATCATTATTTCACTTCCGTAATTCCGTAATAAAACAACGCAACCCCATCGAGTTTGGCCCAAACTCGACTGGAAGAGATCCTTCTAAGATAAGTCCACTTTTGTACCATTAGCCCAATAAGCCCAAACTGTTTGGGCTTATTAAATTTGTCTTGATAAGTACTTACACTTAGACGTCACAATTGCTTGTACGAAAAATATTTTTTCTTCGATTTTTTTAAAATTATTTATATATTTCCATTTCTGGATATAGTATATTATGTTTTTATCCATTATGTACTCATAATATCAACAGCATAGGTACTGAATATATTATTGCAATTTCCCTTTTTAATTAAATTTACGCGCCATGAAACAATCTCTGCTTTTGACTGTACGTACCAATAAGTACACTAAGCTGAGTATAAAAAGTAAAAAAAACTAAGGTCACAGACATAGCACAATGAATTAGCCCATAGAATTAGCTCATTGAACCGATGGCCGATGGGGCAGAAAGGTTCTCGAATGGTGGCCACGTACCAGTAGGACACCTACCTGCTAGACGAACGAGTAATTTGCCTCGCTGTTTTTATATATTCTAGCTTTTGCCCGCGGCTTCGCCCGCGTAGATTCGGGGTATGAAAAATAGATGTTGGCCGATTCTCAGACCTACTCAATATGCTCACAAAATTTCATGAGAATCGGTCAAGCCGTTTCGGAGGAGTACGGGAACGAACATTGTGACACGAGAATTTTATATATAAGATAAAGAAGCAAAATATGTCGATAAAACTTAAGATTTTTAAAACGCGAGAAAAGCAGCTGGTATACCTAATTTCTTTTCTCCCAGACCAGCATGGAAGGTAACTTTTTAGGGTTCCGTAGCCAAATGGCAAAAAACGGAACCCTTATGGATTCGTCATGTCTGTCTGTCTGTCCGTCCGTATGTCACAGCCACTTTTTTCCGAAACTATAAAAACTATACTGTTGAAACTTGGTAAGTAGATGTATTCTGTGATCCGCATTAAGATTTTCACACAAAAATAAAAAAAAAACCAAAAAATTTTGGGGGTTTCCCATACTTAGAACTGAAACTCAAAAATTTTTTTTCATCTCGCCCATACCTGTGGGGTATCTATGGATAGTCTTTAAAAATGATATTGAGATTTCTAATATAATTTTTTTCTAATCTGAATAGCTTGCGCGAGAGACACTTCCAAAGTGGTAAAATGTCCCCCCCTGTAACTTCTAAAATAAGAGAATGATAAAACTAAAAAAAATATATGATGTACATTACCATGCAAACTTCCACCGAAAGTTGGTTTGAACGAGATCTAGTAAGTAGTTTTTTTATACCTTTATTTTTAGCAATTTACCTTACATTCAATCAACAACGAACTACAAGAACTTTTATATTATGTTACTTGCTGCTACGGAACCCTCCATGGGCGAGTCCGACTCGCACTTGGCCTTTTTTTCACTTCGATATAGGTATGTACATTTATTTGTAAAAGTTGAAAATAATGGACTCACCTAAAATGTTAATAAAAAAGTTTGTACGTCCAGCAGTGGACGTCATACTGTGAAAATTGTTAAATTATTTTATTTTCTTACTAATTATAAGGTAAATTGTATAGGTACTTTAAAGAACTGTTTCTTTTGTAAATATGCAAATTATCATTTAAAAAGTTCCGTACATAATTCAGGCACCTACTACCTACTACTTAGATACTTCTATGCTAATTTGGGAGAAAAGAAAAACCAAGAATCCACCAGCTATTCCTTTTTCTGTGCAGAATCAGTTGACTTAAAAAAAAATGTTTTTATTTATTATTTTCTTTACACTCGATCATTTAGTTCGTAAACATCTTTATATAACCGTGACGTAATCGTGACCGGAATAGGCAGTCTAACGTCTCTGGTGTCCGAAAAACCCAAAACTGTTACGATGATGCTATTCTTATTCGTAACAGTGACCCAGATTGTCAAGTTATGTAAACAAATTGACACAAAAATGAGATGTGCCGAACTATGCAAAATAATAACCTTGTACAAGTCAAACTCGCCTGGCTTAGTTTACGCAAGAAACCCTTCCTTGCGTAACCGTAGAGGTTTTCCTTAAAGTCTGGGTAATGTTAATAGAAGGAGGAAATAATAATAGGAGAAATATATATACAATACAATACAAAAATCCTTATTGCACCAAATAGCCTTTACAATCACAAAATCGTACATTAAATAATATAAGATACCTACAAGAGACGGCCTTATAGCCTAATTTAAGTCTCTTACAGGCAACCATAAAGAGGAGTGCGAAGTATATAAGTAAGATAACATCATAATATAAGTATATATAATATAAATAATATCATAGTATATCGGTACGTGATAGGTACTACCATCCTTTTACCAAATTTTGTACGGATGTTTGTACCACTTTTAAGTCAAAACGGCTCTAGGAATTGGAATGAAATGCATTTTAGGAAGGTACCTATAGGTAATATACCTTTTAGTTAATTGTTATATAAGCGACATTAGCACTAGTTTATTGACCCAATGAGCGTAGTTTCCCCGTTTCAGTTCGGCAAAAATCCTTTCCTGTGTTCGAATTATGGATGTTCCCGCCTACAGGTCCCATTTTTCAACCGATTCGTGAAATTTTGTGGACAGGTTCATCAAAGTTTCTCGAAATTTTTGAAAATGGCGGAAGTATTGGGTTTGAAAGCTTAAATAAAAGTATCATCGAAGCCTAAAAATCCTCGCGCGAAGTTTGCATTTACGATAATTCCTTATTCATTTAAATTGTATGGTACAGAGCTACTCGTATTATAAAAGTGTAAAATAATAACTAACGTAGGTATTTACGAGTAATTTGATAACGATTAAACAGTATCGGTCTTGGCGCAATCGGCGTGAAATTTTGTGAGCAGGTTCTTAGAAGTTTTTTTTTTAAAAATGGCGGTTATATTGTGTTTGATAACCTCAAAGTATTATCGAAGCCTAAAAATCCTCGTGCGAAGTTTTCTTTTACGATAACTCCAAATTTGTTTAAATTGTATGGCTTACAGAGCTATTATAAAAGCATGTCATTTTGGCATGTCTGAAGTGTCAGGTGAAAAATACGACCTGAAGTATAACAAATCCCCAGATTTCGTATGGATATTGGTACCAAAGGTATTAAATACTGGTAGACTAGCCTCATACCAAGGGTATATAGGTGCATAAAGAAGAACCATCACTAATAACTTTTGGCACGTTTCCTTTACATTTTTCAAAGGAAACGCCAAAGAGCCGATACGAGTAGAGTAGTAGTAGAAAAATAAACAAGAAAAAGCGGCTCGGGACGTCTGTGTGTAGGCGTCGCGAATCACATGCGCCCTGAGTAGTAGTAGAAAAATAAACAAGAAAAGAAAATGTGTCTCAGGATGTCTTTGTGTAGGCGTCGCATCACATTCAATCAATCACATTCGACCTGAGGAAGGCCGGATGAGGTCGAAACAAGTCAGTTAGTAGCTGATTTTTTACGTGAGTTACGTGTTTAGCGCATATAAGTAAGGAAAAAAGGACTTCACATACATACACATACATATTATCACCCGTGTGGTTCCGGGTTAGAATAGGACCACTCTATCTCTTCCTATGGATGTCGTAAGAGGCGACTAAAGGACTAAGCACTAACATATCGTGCTATAATTGCATTCCCAAGGAAGGTGAACGTCGGGCGGCCGGCGGCCGGTTATAATTGGCAGTTTTTGGCATCCTTGGGTGACCATTGACATGCATGTTAGATTTGGAGAAGAAAAAGCGGTAAAGCGCACCCCGGGCTCCGAAGTAGCACAGCTGAGAAAGCAACTGGGCACCCCCTTAGACGAAGAAGAAGACACATACATATTATCACGCCTGTTTTCCATAGGGGTAGGCAGAGACCACGGATCTCCACTTGCTACGATCCTTGCAAACCTCTCGCCTCTTCAACACTCAGTATTCTTTTCATGCATACTCTTCGGTTTTGGGTACTCCTACTAAAAAGGACTTCTTCTTTGTTATAGCTCTGTTTCAAAAATAAACAATGACCCCGTTTAGGGTGATAGTGGGCGTAAATCGTGATTGATCAGTAGATATCCTACTAATTATCATCTGATTCAGAAGTTTAAAAAAGTTTTAGTATGTTTAATTTTGTTCTCCTTTATTTTCAGACTTCTTATCCTGTTGGGGCTGCTGCTTGGCGTCCTGTACTCCCTACACCTTCTAGTCAAGGACTACCAGGCATTGACGGCTGCGAGCAAGCTGTTGAGGTTCCTTTTCAAGCGGGATGTAAATGCACAAAACTTTACACTGGTATGTACCTACTTCTTTTTCTTCTTCATCAAAGCGCGTTTCCGGTAGCATCCTCAGCTGTGCTGCTTCGGAGCCCGGGGTGAGCTTTCCCGCTTTTTCTTCTCCAAATATAACATACATGTCAATGGTCACCCAAGGATGCCAAAGACCTTGCGAAGTGGACATGAAATAGCCGGAACAGTTAAAACGGTTTGGCTATAGTTTTACGACCGGCCGCCTGCTTGACGTCAACCCTCTTTTTATTCTGTGTATAATTTTTCATACTTCTTGAACAATAGAGGACCTTATGAGGCTAACGATAGAGGGATCGCCGTGGCCACATACTGGTCAAAGATGATTTGAAGTTGGAGCTACAGTGAAACCATTTCGACTCAACAAGAAGAAGCTGCTTGAAATTTAGTCTTGCTTGGAATCAGTAAGGTTTTAAGAAAAATAAAATTTATTTCGATTTTTGCACAAAAGATTTTAGTTATCGTTCCTTTTTTAAAAATTCCTCACAATTTTTAGGATTCCGTACAAAAAATGAAAAAACGGAACCATTATAGGATCACTCGTGCGTCTGTCTGTCCGTCCATCTGTCACAGCCAATTTGCTCCGAATCTACTGGACCGAATCAGGTGAAATTTGGTATGATGGTGTAATCCTATGACCCAAACACATGTGTAAAGTATATAATTTTTTTTAAAATTAGGGGCATTTTCGGGGGACGAATTAGGAAGTTAAAAAAAAAAGTTTTGCATACCTTACTGTGTTATATATCAAATGAAAGGGCTCGTTATGAGGATCTCAAATATATATTTTTTATTATTATAAAATGTATAGTTTTGATTTTATTCATGAAAGAAGACGAAAATTGACCATTCCCCCCACCCTGATCTCCGAAACTACTGAGCCTAAAATTTTGAAAAAAATACAAAATATAGTTTATTGCTTGTAGATTACAGAAAAACCTATAAGAATTCAATCAATTGTACGGAAACCTTTCCACGCGAGTTTAACTCGCACTTGGCCGGTTTATTTTTATTTCATATCTCCAAAGTTACCTTAGGAATATGGGACCAACTAGATAGTAAAGGCTTTCAAAGGTATAGTAGATAGATAATCTCCCCTTTTTAAAAATTGGTTACAAATAAATCGAATAAAATTTTATTTCGGAAATTAGATATGCATTTTTAATGGTACGTATGTTTTTTTCAGAAACACAGCGTCCGTTGGAGAAAAATTTTGCTTTACGATGCGACTCAGTGCGCTCGCTACTTCTACTGCAACCTCGGGGTGGACTCAGCCGACACCGAAATAAGAAGAGGATTTACCTTCATGCTCACGTAAGACTTGATGGATGATGCTGTGTAGTTGTACTTGTCAAAAGAACTTACTCCAGCTTCAAGGTACATGAGCCATTGATCAATAGGTCTTATTGACTATGAGATTGAAAGTGGAGTTAAAAGTGTATCATTATCGTATCAGCCACAGGAAGTCCACAGCTGGACATAGGCCTCCCCCAAGGATTCCCAAAACGACCGATCGGAGGTGGCCTGCATTCAGCGTTTTTCTGCAACCTTGCTCAGGTCGTCCGACCACCTACGCTGCGCTTGCTGGGACGTGGCCGCCATTCGAGAACCTTTCTGCTCCATCGGCCATCGGTTCTTAGCGTTATGTTCAAAAGTGCATAGTTCGATCGTTCTATCTATCTATCAACGAGTTCATGAAATACCGCAAAACCTCTCAGGTTGTAACTCAGTCCATGAAACTGAACAACTTTTGTTCTACAACATTCCCAAAATGCAAACAATAAAATTCGGATTTTCATACAAATTGACTCGATCAGCGACCAGAAACCAATTAAAATACGGACTTTCAAACTTTCACCCCTAGTAACTTTTGAACGGCTGAACCGATTTTCATCATAGCATCCATCTCGACAGCTTAGACACGGCTTTCGATAAAAAAACCGAATGGAAATCGGTCTATTCGTTTAGGAACTACAATATACAGACACATAGACACTCACGTTAAACTTATAACACCCCTCTTTTTCGTCCTGGTTTAAAAACCCACGTCTTTCAAGCCTTCCACCTCAAATAACTTGAATGGCTTAACCGATTTTCATCAAACATAGCTAAGAAACATCTCGACACTAATCGGCAGACAAGGCTTTCGATTAAAAAAAAACGCATCAAAATCGGTCTATTCGGATAGGAGCTACGATGCCACAGACAGAGACACAGACACCCGTCTTTTTTATCGGGGGTTAAAAACAACTTGCTAAAGTTTTCAATTTCCACACTCTTTTCTTTACAGGTTAGAACCTCGAGAAGAAGATAGACCAGCTTTAGAAGTAATGAAACGAGCGTTCGAAATCGGAAGTATGAGTACCTCTGGAGAGAAATCGTGCAGATATAACTTTCCTATGTGTCCCTTTAACAAAAATGTGTTGTTTGAGCTCATTAAACATTTGATAAGTGGTCAACAGTGATCGGACTGATCGAGTGAGCAAAGTGTTTAGAGTCTATTTGGACAATTTGGTTTGTAATGTTCGACCATGACTCAAGTATTTGTCAGGGACGATGTCTGTGTTCGCCGCGCGCCGTCTGTGCAATATTGAAGGCCTACCTGTCAACTCTATGGCTTCGTGTAGATTGCGAAGACCATCCACTCGTCTATGCATGCCTCTACATAACAGGTCCCATAGCGGTGGCCACGTACGACCGAACTGTGGTATCAACTTTCTGCAGCGGTGTTCCCGAACCGACACGACATTGAAACTTTCGAAAAGTAGCAGTTGTTCATGGGCAGCAGTGATCACTTGCCATCCATGCCATGCCAAGTGACCCGCTTGTTCGTTTGCCGTCCTATAACATAAAATAGTGTCTTTGATCGGATATCCATGAAAGGCATTTTGTTGCCAAAAGTTCGAGATAAGGTTCATTTGTGTAAAAAAAGTGTCATAATAACAAGGAACTATCTAATTAATTAATATTTAAATTATTAATATATTATGTATACTAATTATCTTTATAATAATTAGGTCTGGGCTAAAAGCCGCAAGATCCAAAATGCTCTGTCTGCTCAATGGATAGATGTTTACAAACATTTTTTAATAAAATAAATATTCATAATGACATAAAAATAAAATACCGTTATATATAATAAATCATTATAAGAACTAATAATAACAAATATTACAATGAAAAGTTATTTATACTAATATTATAAAGCGGAAGAGTTTGTTTGTTTGTTTAAACGCGCTAATCTCAAGAACTAATGGTCCGATTTGAAAAAATCTTTTTTTGTTGGGTAGTCCATTTATAGAGGAAGGCTTTAGGCTATATAACATTACGTTCCGACAACCACGCGAACGAAGTCGCGGGCACAGCTAGTTAGATTATATAAATATATTAGCTACTGAATTTTGAAAATGTTTATTGATGTTTTTAAACAATTTTTAACAGCTGTGTACTGCCTAACCTTAGGTGATTTGCCGAGGTTATAGGTTTTTACACAGAGCGACTGTCATCTGACCTCCGCAACCCAAAGGATAGAAAATTGGAAAATTCCAGAGGAATGGTGCACCAGTCCTCTGGCATTTTCAATTTTTCTGGCCAAATAGGACTTAAAATAGTTACCGTTAGTAGTTATATCTATGCATCTTTGGTATTATGGACTGTATTCAGCCTTAAAATAGTTTTACATATTTTGGTAGGCCCCGTATTAACTTTCGAAATTTGACCGGTGCTTTTATATTAAGACGTCCGACTCTATGTTTACTAAGTATTAGTCATTTCTTTTAGATTTTTCTATAAGTATGTACAACAAAAAACCTGTAATCAATAGCTTTTTTAATGTCCGAAATGACTTAATCGACAATATCTGTTTGAAAGATAAGACTTATTTAACTTAGGATACCCTTCAGGTGATGTCGAGCTTACTGCTTTCGTAATGGTCTTCAATCACTTGACACCGAAAAGTGACGATTATTTCATTTCTGAGGAATATTTTACTGAAAAAAGAGTCGATAAATATACTCAAAATAACTGTATTTTTGTTGATGAGTGTTACAACCCAGTCTCAAAAAGCTAACCTATACAGAGTGATTTTGGATCTTTAAACTAACTTGAATTCAAGGGAAATAACCTATTCTGTCATTGTAACTTGGTTCATAACAAAAAGTAAAGATATCAGCCGACAAATAATATGTATACCAAAAATCTCCCATTTGAATGTAACCCCGCTTGCTACCGGGCCCGTGGCAGGCGCTTCGGCCAGCGAGCCGGGGGATCAACGGCTGCGCGTATAGTAAAGTTAGTAGCAATATACTCGTAGCTAGTAGGTGCAAAATCAACCTGTATTGAGCCCTTGTCAAAATTTGTATATAGACATGTAAAAAGTAGTTTTTAATTTGTGTGTAGGTAACGTACTTCTGAAGAATAAGACTTATTAATAGTTAGGTTTTTTAATAAATAAGCTTTTTTTGTTTGCTGTCCTTTATTTTAAATATAGTCTCATGTCGCCTAAGACCGAAATGTGTGTGTGTTGCACTGTAGAAAAAATTGACTAAGTTTAAGTAGTCTTAAGTTTATATATTTATAGCGCCATCTAGCGAATTCTAATCTTGACAGCCCGTAGCTCTGTTCGACTGCTTCTTTTCTCAGCACATTCAAAATGGGTTTTACTTTACCTCGTAAAAAACATCTTTTCGACATACCATTTTCAAAGCATCCGTCAACGCCATCTATTGCATTTTCCACGTACCTACCATTTTAAGTAAATTGATGTAAAAAATAAAGATGTCTATGTTATACTCGAAACTCGATAGAATAGCATATTTAGGTATTGGTAAAAATTGGCTGTAAATATGAGCTATTACAAAATCTGTTCTCGTATAGTAAATAATATTATTAAAAATATTATATCATTCAGCTTTGGCATAGAAATTGGCTCAGTGGCTATTAGGATGATTAGGTAAGGTTAAAAGTGGGATACGGAGGATCTTAGGTCACAAACTTCTAATATAAGTAGTTATTATTGCATAGCATATATCCACGTGTACGCCCGTGACTTTGCCTTTTAGTGTCTAAACACACTGAAGTTGTGCGGCTGAACTTCCGCGGCTAATTTATTTCTTCGTGAAAAACGCAACCTAAGTTTGGCATAGTGAGTTGCTGGTAATTAAAACAGCATTGCATTGTAGGCGTAATTTCGCTGATGTTGGGTCGCGCAAATTCGGCATAGGTACTTAATAAGTACTTAAATTATTTATTGTACTGGGTGGCGCAAAAGTACTGGCACTAAAGAAAATACTTTTATTTTTTTTATATGACATTTTCTGTCATTCTGTTGTTGAAAATTGTGTAGTGAACAAATGTAAAATACACTGAAAATAAACATGGACCGTTTTACTCCCCAAGAACGTGGAATAATTGTGTCAATGTTCTTACGGAATAATTCATCAGTGATAAGAACACAACGTGAATTTCGTCGACGATTTCACCACCGTCCGGCACCGATTGGTCGCACAATTCGACGCTTTGCCACACGCCTTGAAGCAACTGGCTCAACATTGGATAGACCTAAGTCTGGGAGACCAAGAACAGGCCGTTCAGCTGAAAATATCGATGCTGTGCGCGAAGATGTGGAAGAGTGTCCAGAAACATCAACGAGGCGACGTGCCACGCAATTGGGCATTTCCAGACGGACCCTGCAGCGTATTTTGGTGAAAGACTTAAAGATGTTCCCGTATAAAACTCAAATGACTCATCAGCTGCTGCCTGCTGACCACCGAGCTCGTCTAGATTACTGCCAGCGCGTCATAAACCTCAACCTTGAAGAGGATGATTTTCCTTCAAAATTGGTTATGAGTGACGAAGCGCATTTCCATCTCTCAGGGCATGTCAATAAGCAGAATACTCGGTTCTGGGGCACTGATAATCCGCGCATTATTCAAGAAACACCTCTACACCCACTAAAAGTTACTGTATGGTGTGGCATCTGTGTTGACAGAGTGATCGGACCCTATTTTTTCGAAGACGCTGGAGGCAATGCGATAACTGTCACTGGAGAACGCTACAGAACCATGTTACGAGAGTTTTTGATACCCAGTTTGGACGAATTGGGGCTGGAGCACATCTGGTTTCAACAAGACGGCGCTACGGCACACACAGCGCGCGACACTATGGACTTAGTGAGGGACGCTTTTCCAGGCCGAGTTATCTCTCGTTTTGGCGATTTGCCTTGGCCTGCAAGATCACCCGATCTGACCAGTCCAGACTTCTTTCTTTGGGGTTTTTTGAAATCTCGGGTGTATGTGAACAAGCCACAGACTCTCGCAGCTCTAAAAGAAAACATTCGTCAAGAAATAACGAACATATCGCAGGAAGTGTTACGGCAAGTTATGCAAAATGTCATAAATAGGGCTCAAATGTGTATCAACTCTGGAGGTCACCATTTAAAAGACATCATCTTTAAATCCTAATGGTACGAAATTTAATGGCACAAATATACATTTAAAAAAACCTAAATCTAGTTTTCTAATTTAGAAAAAATGTTATAGCTGAACCAAATAGGGTCTTTACTTTTGCGCCACCCAGTACTTACATAAAAAGAAAAATTGATATTTTTAACGGTTTTACTTAGTTTAGAGCGAATTTACTTGTATCATTATGATTTGTTTTTTTATAGCATAATAACATAAAGCAGGGGTCATGTCGTATCAAGCACTAAAATGTAAGGCAGAGAACCGAGAAGTTTGGCGCATACTCCACCGACAAGAGCCACTAAGCTCTTAAATAAGAAGAAGAAGAAGAATAACATATGCCATAATAATATAGCCATGTACTTAAGTATAATAATCTTATGAAAACAGAAGGTTCTATAATTTCTCATTTTTACAGCCAATCGAGATGAATACGTAAAAGTTTGTAACGATGCTGCATGCCTCCTGCATGCTGTATCTCTTCCAACCTCATTTCTTTCTCATCCTGTCCACTTTTCATTCCTCATTTCATTTCAAATTTCATTTCATTCCATTTTCAAATCATTTCTCTCTCGGTCATCTCACATTCTACCATCATCTCTCTTACTGTTCACTTCTATTCCTACGTTCGGTCTGATCTTATTTTAATATAATATATATAGAAGTTATAAGTCATCAGTTGTGTGACAAATAAATTAATAATAAATTTAATCTAATAGTCTAAAGTCTCTGTTCTCCACTCCATCTACTTTTTTATATGTGGGATCTCGATTAAGAGCGCCGGGACAGGTCGAGGTCCCTCAACTTAATTGAAATGTACTGAATCGGGTAAAACACAGACATCTTTTTAGGGTTCCGTACCCGAAAGGTGGAAACGGGACCCTATTACTGAGACTCCGCTGTCTGTCCGTCTGTTCGTCTTTCACAGGGCTCTATCTCTTGAACCGTAATAGCCAGACATATGAAATTTTCACCGATTATGTATTACTGTGGCCGCTATAACAACAAATACTAAAAATATAAAAAAGTTGAAAATTAAAGGGGGTCGTCATAAAAAAATGTGTTTTTTCAGCGTTTTAAAACATTGTACGGTGGTACGGAACCCTTCATGTACGAGTCCGACTCGCACTTGCCCGTTTATTTATTTAACATGAATTTTGAACGCGTTTTACTTACTTAAATTACGAGTATACATACATAGAAAATGAAATAGTTGATATTGATGGATTCATGATCTTGAACAATCTTGGCGTTGGTATGTATCTATGTGCCACATACAACCTCGTTTTTTTGGTGTTTTTCATCGAGCCAAGCTTAGTTAACTTCATAATACGCCCATGTTAGGTATAATTTGGAGAATGGAGAGGGCAATGACATACCACTCCATTATCTCTGCCAAAAATAGTAATTGTGTGCGTTTCTTTCCACACAGATATAGAGACGGGTATTATTTGCGTGTGTATTGTAAGTGCCTATGTTACGGCTAAAGATGGGTGTGAACATAAATTATAAACCTAGGATTAGCCGGCTAAACTTAGATTTATGTTCACACTTCAGCGGTTAATCCTAGGTTAGCATGGCTGAGCGGAACCTACCAGAACATGAGTTTAGAGCAAATCATCATCATTTTAGCGTATTCTCGGTTGCATCCTCAGAGCCCGGGATCCGCTATCTAACCCTAGATAATTTGACGAGGTTACTGGTTTTTACACAGAGCGACTGCCGTCTGACCTCGGCAACTCCAAGGGTAGACCAGAATTAATCCTAGTTCACGTGCCTTCATAAAGAACGGAACCATCTTTCTTTTCAGATAATTCGGTGATTCAAGCTTGCAATAGACTGGAAACAACTTTTTACAAAGTGAGCTTCCCAGTGGAGTTTGAACGCACAACCTTCGGATGACAAGGCAAACGCCTTAGCCACTGCATCACGGAGGCAGTCATGGGTTTAGAGCAAATCTCAATACAAAATAATAGGTCTTTGCTGTTACAAAATCCCGAGCCGCTTACTCAGTTTAGTTAAGTAGTTTAGTAACTAATACGTTGGTATAGACTTACCCGAGAACATTTAACAAGTTGATCGAGGTTGAACAAAGAGATCTAAATATACTACGTGATAGAGAGATCATGGCGAATACTTTCGAACCTCCCTTCGATCATGTCGTCCTTTTAACGACACGGTAGAAAGCCTGTGTCGTGTTATCAAGCGATATTTAATATAGTCATCATCATCATCAGGTCTTTTTAGTCTTCACTGCGACCCTCTCTGTACTACCTGAGCTATATATTAGCCAGAAGAGGATTTGGCCTACACTCTCCAGTCTTTCCAGACTCTTATAGTCCATTCCTTCAATTGGTTGGAATGCCGTCAGCGTACCGGCAAAGCGGCGTCAGCTTTTTCAAAGACGCGGCCTTTGAGGCGCGTTGACGGCATTCACGCCATTTCAATAAATAAACTATATTTATTTTCAAAACTTCCGTGACTATCCGCCTTTTGTATAACAAATGGCACAAACATTTTCTACCAGACAACGTTCGGGATAAATAGAAAACTATCGTGGTAGATGCACAATACAGATGAGGACTAAAACAATATTTTTGGAACATTAATTAGACAGATTATAAAAAAATCAGGATTTTTTTGATTAGCAAGTAATGACGAAGATACAGCGCATTTAAACTTCACAAGATGTCACGATCTACCACGATTTTCACTAGACGGTGACGTTAATCGCCCCCACTCCGAAACTTTGATGCGCTGTATCTTTGTGAATTTTTACTAATTTGATAAACCGAAAAATATGGGTTCATTATTTTTGGATAATAAACTAGGATAGTCCGCATCCCTATTAAATACTCAAGCAGGTAAATGACTTGAGTTATAACAACAAAAACATACATCACATTAATAAAAATAAATATTCGTATACAGACACAGTTGCAAACTGTTGTGTAGGTGTGTGAATGCCATTGCTACCAAATGACTCACACAATTACGTGTTTCTATAGCCTTTTAAGGGTTGGATCTCATCTATCAGCACGGAACAGCACTTTCCTATGCTGCTATCCTTCTCTGTCGCTCAGAGGTTTCATTTGCCAGAGCGAGAGAGAGCGACGGACCGCTTCAGCACCGACCGTGCTGCAACCCTAGTCTGTACCCATTTGACTACCCGCATCTAGTCAAATGGGTACAGACTTAAAAGACAGAATGGCGGATTTCCCCTAAGTCCCGGTAGACTCGGGTTTAGGGTAACCAGATATTATTGTATTGGTGGCCAATCCAGCCCCGTATCTAGGGGAGGGGGAGATAAGCCAGGCGGCATCGCATGGAGGGCGGCATATTCTAATCTAGTACCCATCCATACAGTGACTAATGTACTTTTACGAAAAGTGCAAAAGACTGACTCAAAACCTATGCTTATTAATTTACCCATGTAGGTAGGTATATGGGTTTTGGTAGCTATGTCCGATTGTCTACTCTGTTACTTTTACTCTTTGTTATCGGGTGGGTCTCTAACACTGAAAGTTGAGCCTGGGCTATTAATCCTACATCTTAACGATTGTTTTCAAGCCTTAAAAGCCATCTGCGGAGGCGACGACTTTCAGAGTTCCAAACTAAAGGGATCAGGGGATAAATCTGCGATAAATGATATCCTGATTGGAAGATTTTAGTGGCTTAATGTATAATTTTCGAGATTTTTACATTAGAAATAACAGGTTTTTATTTTTAGATAAGAACAATCTTATTTTTTTAGTTACAATTGTACAAAATAAATTACTTATAAGTACTAAAATCTCATCTGATCCTCGACTTTTGGTTGTTTTCAATGCGAGGTCTTTTAGATTCACAAGAAGGTGGTATTAACTACTCTGTATCGCTCGCTCTGCGTCAACGTAAGGCAATGTGACATTCCGTTCTGTTTTCAACGAGTTATTTATCAAAGAACAATAATGACCATATGTATTCAAAATGGTTCATTTAATCAACACATATTATTTTATGCACATATTTTGTAGGCCCTGGTAGCGTACACTCTGCACTGAAAAGTAAATTATTTCGACTTGACCGAAAAGATTTACTGCTAATAACGGACTTATGACCAAAATGACCAAAGATTTTTCACGTTTGTAATAATAGCCTAAAAATATAGATTCTACGAGGTCACAATGACAACTAAACACTTTTTTATTTCATGGTGGAGGTGGTAGAAACTTTATAAAAATCGGTTATTATCGACACATTATATAAATATAAAAGTTTGCATGAAATTACATGTTCTTTTTTTCTTCGGGGGTATAAGGTGACCAACAACGGTTTCTGATTTCAAGCTACATAAATGCAAGGTTTTGTCCAATTTATCTAGTCAAATAATAAGTAACTTATCGAATTTCAAGCTTGTATGAAAACGCTGCTTTCAGATTCTTGATTAAAATTTTCAAATAAGGATTTTAAAAGGGAAAATCATCTGATGTGTCTGGCAGTCTTTAAGTTTAAATAATTTTGCGAATCCACTAATTAAAAAGGTAAGAAACCTATGCAACTTAAAAAAAAATTAAAAACTTTTACTTTCGCAAACAAATCCTTTCTTTTCATAAGGCTATTGCCAATGGTTCTCATTTTACAATCCGGCTATAAAGAAGTCGGAACCCTTTCTGCGCAAAAACAATTAATATGATTTATCGCACAAATAACAACCCCTAAGCCCATTTAGCCACATTTTTGCGTAGGCTATTGTCGACTGTTGTAATAAATTTGATTTATAACACATTAATTTCAAAATACTAGACTGAATCGGAATAAATTCGAACTTTCGAAGACCTTTTCAATTTTACCTGCTGGTCTAGAGTTTAGAGGTGACTTGGGTAGTTTTCTAGGTATTATTTGGTACTGATAAGAGAACAAAACGCCACAAAATAATGTCACTTGTCATTGATTATATACATTCTCAACGTGATTTTAGATTTACGGATATTGGATTGGACTCCAAGAAACTATGACGTCACAGTCCGATATTTCATACAAATCCCATAGAAAATATTTGGAAAAACGTATCTGATTAGACTTGTTGGAAACTAGCGAATTATTGAGCCCGATTTTATCATATTCTGATAAACGAGAACCCATCACTTTATCGCAATTCACTTCAACGATTTTCATTCCCCATAAAACTATTCGCAGATCTTTTAATACAATATTTAACAAATCCTAAAATGTGTTTACATTGAAATTTCATTTACTTGATTATTTATTATCCTAAAACTCAGTCTATCGTTATTTCTTTTCATATTTTATGCATTTTATCGAAATAATGTAATATTTTAAAGTTTTGTTAAACATAATTTTGTTTCCACCTAAGTTTCAGTTAGCAAAATAGTTGAAGCATTTGAAACAAGTGCTAGGACAGTTTAGGGCAACCGATAGGTTTGCCCTAAACTGGCCTAGCACTTACTTAGGTTAGGTTAGAACTGCGACCAATACACGCACGAGCCGAGCGAGCGAAGCGAGCGTGCCGCAGTAGCGGCCGGCGAGTGCTAAGAAAGTTCTATCCATTTTACTAGGTTACATATTGAAACATGTTTTTATGAACAGTTTATCGATTACTTAATAGTTTTAATAAAATGTTAGCTTGATATACCGTTTTTCTAGTAACAAAAACAATTTAAAAATATTTTTTTTATAAAATTTTGTTCAATAATATGAAACTGCGATGATATAATATTCGATTTCTTAAGCAAAATATATATTAAAAATCGTGGAATAGTTTTCTGGGAAATGAAATTCGATGTCAAAAAAATCTGTATACATAGACACCCCCGATAAACCGATATTTTGACAAAATTAGCACACCGGTGATGTAAAAAAATGATTGGACTTAAAAAATGAGAATATCTTGTAACAAATTGAGAGTGGTGAGAGTGGTCCACAGAGTGGTCGTAGTAATACATAATCGGTTCAAATGTCAGGTATCTAGCTATTACGGTTTAAGAGATAGAGCCCTGTGACAGATCGAGTTAAAAACGCTGAAAAAAACACGTTTTTTGTATGACCTCCCCCTTTAATTTTCATTTATTTTTATTTTTAGTATTTGTTGTTATAGCGGCCGCAGTAATACATAATCGGTGAAAATTTCAGGTGTTTTAGTTTCAGGTTCTGTGACAGACGGACAGACAGACGGACAGACCGACAGACGGACAGACATAGGAGTTTCAGTAATAAGGTCCCGTTTGCACCCTTCGGGTACGGAACCAGCCCAGCCCAATACGCGTCAGATAGTCAGGCGCCAACATTTAAATGTAAACATAAGACAATGTTCTTTGTTTATAAATGAATATGTAAGAGGATAACGACAGATTAAATATACCATTCACTATTAATTTATGCTCCATAAATGGATTTCTATAATATAAATAAATAAATAAATAAATAAATAAAATATGTTTATTTCTTTAACAATTTGGTACATAAAAACTTGTGATTGTGGCCTTCTGTTAAGTGGAATACACCTGTATTAGAAGGGCACACTCTTCCATAGCCATAGTAGAGCAGTACCTATTAAATGATTTACCATTTAACATAACAATTTTAAAATGTAGGTATTTAGGACTTAGGTAATTTAAGGTATGTATATGTATAAGTTGAATATGTGTGTGTGTGTGTGTGTGTGTATGTGTATGTGTATGTGTGTGTGTGTGTGTGTGTGTGTGTGTGTGTGTGTGTGTGTGTGTGTGTGTGTGTGAGGGTGCGTGCGCGTGTGTGTGTGTATGAGTACGTGCGTGAGTATATATGAGTATGTTTGTGTGAAAGCATGAGTAGTGTGCAAGTGTAATATGACACTGAAGTGGTGCTTTTAGTACCACATTTTATAGATTTTGTTATTACAAGTGTAAATGTTCTTTCAGCTAACATTAGGATAAATGTAGACTACTAAAATATTAAATAAAATAGTTTACAACTTACCTACTTTTTTAAGGTTCATGCCTTTGATCACATTTCTTTGCCGTCATTTCACTCTGTGTCCATTATTTGAACTGTTCAAAAAAGTTCATAATGAGGAGACAAATTCACCAACTGTTTCAAAACAACTGTGCAATTAGGAAATGCGTGTGAAAAGTAATTCTGCAATTTGGCGATACAAACTCGTAGCGGAAAAAAGTTTTTTAATTAAGGTTTTAAATATTTTCTATATCATGCACCACAACATTGATAAACTATCATATTTAATATATTTATTTATTTATTATTTATTATTGACCACACAATGCATGCATGGCGTATATAATTTTGTACAAAATCTACATACATACATACAATACATACAAAAAATTTTGTTCTGCTGTGGAGGTGTTAATCTTCTCAGTCACTACGGCGTGGCTTGTGGTAGCTGCGAAAAGTTTTACAACCGGTCGCCGCCCAACGTTCGCCTTTCTTACTTAGGAATGCTGTTGTAGCACGAGACTTTTGTCTTTAGTCCTTTAGTTGCAATTCCGTCATCCACCGGAAGAGATACAGTGGTCTTATTCTAGGTCGAAAACTTGGTAGTGTTCCTAAGGAATGAGCGTCATACTGTGGTCAGTATGAAGCTCTTTCATTAGGAAAACGAGCGGTTGCTCGTATGGGATGCTACGTGCCTAGATGTCTTAGCTCCATCTTATAATATTTACTGCTTGAAAGCGGACGAGTCTGCCATGACATGAAGTTTGTTAAATTAGTATTTTTTTAGAAGTAATAACACAACACGCAAAAGCTGTCTTGTATTGACTTACCTAAGTTTACTACTACAAATATACTAGTATATTTGTAGTAGTAAAAACAGTAAGCTGGGCTCCGAACAGCACAGCTGAGGATGCAACCACCGGGAACACACTTAGATGAAGAAGAAGAAATATACTAGTATATTCAAATACGTTGTATTATTTTTTATATCAGACGAACGTGACACAGGAACGCCCTGATCGAAAAAAAATGATATGTAGAGCATATTGTAGATATATCTTTGGTAGAGCCTTTGGTAGAGCTGAAATTGGAATACAAGAACGAATTAAAAATTCATAAAACAATAGTGCATAAATAGTAATATGAAAATAGTCATATTTGTATGAATTGCAAAGTTTGCCTTTTAAGCTCGTCGCCCGTAGTTATTTATTTTTTAACTCTTCTTTTACTCGGAAATTTCATTGGTTTCAATTTGGTTTGAATGGCATTCAACTCGTAATATTATTTCATCTTATTGTACTTGTACCTTGGTCCTCTCATCTAAGCTTGTTCCCAATTTCATCTCTAGCTTTGCTGCTTCGAAACCCGAGATGGACTTTCCTTCTTATTCTTCTCTTTTGATTTCCTTTTGGTTTTGTACCTTAAAAAGGTAAAAACGGAACCCTGGGATCACTCCGTCTGTCCGTCCCTCTGTCACAGTCAATTAGCTACGAGACTACTGGACTGCCGTCTTAAACAGGACTAACTTTGTTACTAGGTTTAAACCATTACCTATTGGTCGCCGTTATCGAAAGCGATAAGGAGGACTATATACAGGGTCTAACAAAATATACTGAAACTATTTCAAGGGTGGATTCAGTCCATGATACTGAACAACTTTTCCCAAGGAACATATGCCGAAATATGAAAAATAATTTTTGGCTTTCCCTACAAACTCGGATCAGCTAATCGGTCAACTTGTATGGGAGGTCAAAAATTATTTTTCATATTTCGGCATATGTTCCTTGGGAAAAGTTGTTCAGTTTTGTTAGACGTTATATAAACTATTACCCGCCCAAATCAAGTTGACATCTAGTAATATCACACTATCTCAGCTGTCAATGTCAACTTGATTTCGGCGAATAATGGTTTAAACCTAGTAACAAAGTTAGTCCTGTTTTATAATAAGAGTTGAAATTTGGTACACATATGTAAGTCAGTGAACCAAAGACGGATTTATAACGTTAATAAATAATTAATTTCAAATATGGAGGGCCACTTATGGAGTGTAAAATAAGATATTAGAAAAAAAGAACTATGAACTATATCGTGTGACACTTTAATGAAATAACTTTTAATGAAATTTTTTTTTAGATCGGTATTTTTGAAGTTTTTGATGAAATTAAACAATAATAAGTAACACCATTATCTTCCTCCTTATCACCAAAACCACTGAGCCTAAAACTTTTGAAAAAATACAGATATTAGTTCCTTAATCATAGATTACAGGAAAAAAATATGCGGGCCACTTATGGGAGGAGGTAGATTTGAAAATAAAAAAAAAAGATCTTCAAAGTACGTCGTGTGACATGTATATCAAATGAAACGACTTGTAGTTATATATTTTTTATAATTTTAAAATAAGTATTTTTGCAATTATGTGTTAATTATTGATGGACAAGTTAAATATTATTCGCTTGTAATCGAAAATTCAATGATTTCCGAGGGATATTAAGAAAATAGACGCAGTGAACCTACATAAAACCTGTTTTAGACAGAGAGTTCTTATTAGTACTTACCGGGAACTTCCCGGAAATTTGTCAAAGATTTTTAATTGAGGCAAGTAATAAAACAAATTATCTTTTCCTTGCGTAAGTAATAAGGTTAATAAATGGCTCTCTTTATTCCACAATTTGTCAAACAAGGCTTTTTATGTTAGTTTAAAAGACTTGAGCATTTGTGTTTTTTGAAACCGTAATTAGGTGTGTGTAGATTTTAAAAGACTAAGTTTATGAATAAATTATGAATCTTTGAATTTATAACTACCTATATTCCGAAAACCATAAGTTATTCTGGGATAAAATATAAGTATTTTTCGTCAGTCTATAGTGTACACAAGTTTATTTGTTAGGCAAATTAAAGAACCCCCAACTGTCAATAACGCCATCTAGTTATGAGTAGTGAAACTACCGATATGACTTAATATCCGTAGTGCCATCTATTATTTGCTAAAGAAAGCATTGACTTTCAAGCGTTAACCCCCAATAACTTTAAACGGCTGAATCGATTTTCATCAAACAGCTAAAAACAACCAGGGATCAAATCAAAAACAATCACAAGGGAACTTACTTTCACCGTCACGTAAAAAAACCACATCGAAATCGATCCATCCGTTCGAGCGCTACGATGCCACAGACAGACAGACCGACAAACATGAGTGTCAAACTTATAACACCTCTCTTTTGTCGGGGGTTAAAAACATGTGCATATTAAAAAATCCCCTCAATCTTTTACTTTGTCGTATAGGGAGGTCAAAAGGGTGGCTCAAGAGAGAGAGACATGGAAACTACTCCACCGACAAGAACGTATAGTTCCTAAATTATATATAGATCATAGATAGATCTTTTGCATAGTTTTCGGTAATTTTTAGACGCAACAAAAAAGATTCGACCAGTTTATAGGTACTCGTATATGTAAATCTTATTGGTTGTTAAAAGTACACACAGTTCCGTTTCAGCTTCGGTAGCGACTTTGACACCGTAAATCAGGATAGGAACATCGTAATTCCGTCGTAATTCCGCCTTCTCTGAAGGTGCACCTGCTCCATCGCGCTATAGCCGTGAACTGAAATTGTAAATTGAATCCCACTAAAACATTTTCTTGTAAAGTAACGCTAAGACGAGCAAATGTTTGCACTGTACAAAAGTTAGCAGACCTCATTGAGAGCCAAGCTCCTAACTCTACACGCTCTTTAACTGTCATCATACATAGATAGCGTTTTGCGTGAATCCTAGTATTGAGTTATCTAAAAACTGTGTCACTCACACCAGTCCTTAGTAAAAATGTGTGGCCTGCGGCCTAAGCACGCCACTTGAAACTTATATATCATCCCTATGTAAAGATTTACATGACAAGATTAAATTAATCAATGGAATAGTAGTAAAATGAATCGTTACTGCATGCTACATCTAATTGGCGTAGCGGTTTCTCACGTTCCATTATTAAGTTTTGATCCACGTGTATTTTTGATCTTGCTGGAAGGTGGGCGTCGAAATAACAACATGGGAACCAAGTTAAACGCAAACCAAGCAAAATTATAAACGATGTCTCCGATATCTCTCCATGAAAACAGGTTAAACTCGGAACGCGCGGTGAAGTCGCGCAGAGTCAATCAAACAACCGTACAGTCAAGGTCCAAGCTCTTTGCAACCGTACAGCTTGACAATCCATTCAAAAGAGGCATAGTGTTGCAAACTACTAAGTGTTGCCAACCTCCGCAACCGAATACACCCAAGTCACGTCGGGCTTGACGTTCCGATTTATTGCCTGTTAAGATAATGTAAGTAATAATAATAAATAAACAAATAAAATAAAAAAAAAGCTAAGACTTATGGAGTACTGGCAAAGAGCAAAGGCCTCCCCTTTGTACTGCAGTGGGACAGTGTAGAATCTAAAATATAAATTCAAAGTAATGTAATTTGTGTAGCTCTCAATATTATACAAAAATACGACGAAACGCTTCGAGAAACAGAAGATAGTGCCCTGCGCTTACTTTTCTTGTCTTGGCGGGGGCACTCCCGTGCGCCCAGATAGGAGCAACCCGAAAGAGGGATGACCGGGTTACTAACTCGCCATCAGACTATCAATCTAATAATAAATTCCATACAATCAAAGTAATATTATAATTGTATTGGGATTAATTTATTACATCACTGGAAGACTGGAAAATCACTGAAAAAACCATTTTAATAAAAGACGTATACTGTCTTTTATATAATATAAATTGTTTTTATGAGCTAAGACCATTGCCTTTTTTATAATACACTAGCTGTACCCTGCGCGCGTTGCTACGCCAATTTTTTTTCCTAAACCATCCCTGAACTATAACGAAAAATTCAAAAAAATATCGAAATCGGTCAAGCCGTTTACGATTTTATAAAGGACATACAGACAAACATTCATTTTTATATATACAGATAGAAAGATTTGCTTGTAAATTGTCCAGAAACTGTGATTTTAAGGTCAATTTACAAGCAAATGACCTTGAAGTGGCGCCCTCATTTGAAATAAATTATTAACTCGCAAATATGGTGATAATTTCCATATTGCAAATCATCAGGCACTAGATAGCCCTTTAAATTATTTTATAAACTGCCGTCGAAACTATTATTGGTGATCTAGCTTTAAAACGGAGGCAAATTTTAAAGTTAGACGGACTAATGTAAATACTTTCAACGGTGGTTCATAAAATAATTTAAAGGGCTAGGCTAGTGCCTGACGATTAGCAATATGAAAATAATATACCTACATATTTACGAGTTAACAATTTAATTCAAATGAGAGCGCCACTTTAAGGCGATTTGCTTCTAAATTCAGCTTAAGCAAGATACGATTAACTATGCAGATAATGATGTAAATCAAGACAACATTGTTAGCAAAACATTATTTTTTCCTCTTCGCTCTTACTGATTTTATTCCTTTTTAATTGGGCTTATTTGATTTTATTTTATGATAAAGCTTTACGTCGCGTTTTGCAATTTTCACGACGAATTTCACTGGCCAAATAAGTTCTAAGGCTCAATTCATGAGAAGCTGAGAGAAGAAGAAATATTTATTACTAGCTGTTGTCTACGTGGTTAATTGGTATTTAAAAATCACACGGAATTCTCTCAATTTCTCGGAGTTTTTGGCGGTACAGTTTGAGTTTGCTTTAAATTATTTTGCAAATTGATTTGAGTGGACTTTCCTTGTACATAGCTGGCAATCTAATTGGTAATGTACAAAGAACGAATGTTTCTTAGTACATTACCCGATTTTGTGCAAATAATATTTTTTCTTGTACATTGCTGGTAATGTAACTAGGTAATATACGAGTAACAAGCGGGCTTCATTATAAGAAATTGTTGTAGTTTGGTGTTATATTGCTTATGAACAATATGTGAAATAGTCAAAGTGGACAGTCATAGTACGTCTGTAGGCATCTTTAGGCGCAATCTGATACTCAATCGGCTATGAAAAAAAAACAGTGGACTCGTATAGATTTGTCGCCAGAAGTTCTTTTGATGCAATCAAAGGACCTCTGATTAAAACTTGTTAGAGAAAATAAACTAAAAGCAAGATAGGTCAAGGACTCGAATCAAGCACAGTAAAATCTTTCTTTAAAAAAAACAAATTTTTCGGCCTACATGCCAAATTCCATTTCATGTTCAGCCGTTTTGCATTGAAACAACGTCCATACACCTATTCAAAGTACTTCTGAAAGGCGTAGTATTCGGTAAAACGAACAATCGGACAGATAAATATTAAGAAAACAAATATTCTCTAAATTAAGGTATCGATTCAACGTCATCTGGGAAACATAATTCCATAAATTGTGTTTCTGAATGGCGTAGGAAACGTCCACGACTGTTATACTGAACTCCGACTTTTAAAATATCGATGTACGTATTTAGAAAGTTGTGTGATGTGTTGAATTACTTAATTATGAATGTTCATCATTGCGATGTACGGAACTTCGAAAATTTCCTATAACGAATTCCTGAATCAAGTATGTTTATCATCGCGATGCACGTAATTTCGAAAGCCCACAAATAAAAAAATATGTCGGGGTCGTACTATCTCCTTTCTGTCGCGGGTAAAAAGACCATTAACAGACCACCAGCTACGAGCATTCGATAAATTGCTTTTCAATGGTGCGACATTATTAGTTGATGGCTAGCAAATAGATGTATACAACAAGATAGGAGCGCCGCGACGCGTATCGATTTCACTCACAGGGATATGAATCTGGTTTGCTCGACTTGGTGGGGGCACTGTGGGGCACCACAACAAACAAATAAAGGCACAGCTGAGCATACTTTTTACCCTTATAAATTGAATGTGGAAAAAGCCAGAAGCCTAAATTATCAGTGACCGCAGGAGGACATATGTACCATGCCTAGCTATATTCCAAAATTAATTATTTTTTTATAGTTATAGATTAGGTAGGTACATTTACGCGCCAAAGGTTTAACGCGCCTTATTTACTCAATGAATCACTGATCATTAAAATTCTGAGGTCTATTTAGATCTAGAAACGACAAATTTGGATTTTTTTCAATACCTACATTTTCTGCGAAAACTCATAATCCTGAGCATACTCGTCTGTATGTAAGTATAGAGGTAGAGTCTAACGCTTTGTCAATCTTCAAGGTATAAAAAAAAATCTAGATTTTCAAAATATTTTTTATGTAAGAGGTCCAAATATACCATTTATAATGCATAAAAGCATAGCTTGAAAGTCAAATTTGCATTATAAAAATTAAGTGAGTATAAAGATTCCACTTTATGACTTTATTTTACTCATTATTTTTATTATGTACATATACCTCGATCAGACATTGATCTATTAAAAAGTAAGTATATAAGGTCTACAAGAAGATAGAAAACTTTACAGCTTATTTCTTATTCTCTTCTAATAATATATGGTAAAAAATAATAACACAAAACTCACATTATGTCGGATTTATTAACAAAAGGTGGTAAATTAATTTGTTTCAGACCAATTTTACGAGGTGGTAATATTGACCTGTTGAGTCGTTTTGGCACGGCCGGCGTGAGCTGGCGTGTGGCCAAATGGCCCCAAAGCTCTTTTACATAATTCCCCAAACTCACGATAAAGCACGCTTTAAACCTATTAAGAGATTGATGGCTCTTTTCACGTCGTATTATCGCTTTGTCGAAGATAGCAATGTCATCATGATATTGAAAATTCAATAGGTATGGAACACATTGTGAAGAATAAGTGCAGGTTTGTTTTGTGATTTCGTATCTAATATCTTTGCCCTTGTATAGCCTAGAAACACAAGACAAAAAGGTCATAACGATGGGTCTACTCAAGAAGATAGAAAACCGTGCGCGTAGCCCGACACGCACTTGGCCGATATTTTATTAATTCATAATATCAGAGTGACCGCGCGAGCTTTACCCGATGAAAATGTTATTGTTAGTGAGTACTGAATGAAAATAAAATATAAGTAAAAATGAATCCATCTACCGAGATACGAACCTGAAACCTTCGGGTTCATAGTCTAAACCAACTGAGCCGTCAACGTAAATCAGCCTGGAGATTTTAAGAAAAGTGAGCCTACCTTTAATCTCATAGTAATACTTAAAATGTCTCGTCTTGGCGGGGCACTCCCGTGCATCCAGATAGATGTCTGGCAGGATGTTTGACCTCAATACGTTCTGTAAGCAGATAGATAGAACAATCATAATCTATCCTGAGTATCATACATAAATTACAATCAAGACGAGTATTAGAAAAATTGGTACCGCTGTTGGAACCTACTTTGACCTCTTGTATTGACATAGTTTAGGCAATTTTCAGAAGGTACAGCAGTGTTTTAGTTTCTGTAGTTGGACGTGTTTGTTTTAATTCAAATAAAGATTTATTGAATTATAAAAAAAATCCCAAGAATCAAAGCCTACGCCATATTTTGTTTACGTCAGGAATCTAGACCTTGCCAAATGTACAGTCTACTGTACTAGTCACGGTCTCAGTTAATTCCGATTGATACAACAATGTTCTGAATACGTAACGCATAAATCATTTTGGATGGTATGGGAGCCGGGAGCAACATAATTAGGTAGGTACTCTATAACTAGTTATACCGCCCACATTTTGAATCATTATTCAGTTATTTTCAAAGAAATTGCATACAATCTAGAATGCTTACTGCCACTTGGCAAAGCCGTTCCTGAAAAATATACCTAAAGTTATAGTACTTGTATTCTGTGGTTATAGCTCTCCCCTTCTACTTTATTGCACTGACAGTTTGCGGGAAAGCGACGACGTATATAACTTTAGGTAGGTCAATTTTTTGGGAACGTTAGGTATTTAAACATAAGCATTATGAAAATATGAGCTTTATGTGCGTCTCATTAAGTTTAATTTTCAATGTTGTTTTTGAGATTATTATTCTTAGTTATTCTAGATTGTATTAAAAATTCTTTGGTTATTATCTACATTAGCTATTATTTATATGTAAGTACTTATATAGTTTACTTGTTGTAAAATGGTTCTGGCAAATAAAGATTATTATTTAAAAAATATTTATTTAAAGTATAAAGGAAGGCCTGTGCTCCAGTTAATAGGGATGTGTGAGGTGAATTTCAATTTAGGGTTGGCACATTTGAATACACATTGATTTCACGTGTACTTTTCCTCACGATTCACGATGTTTTCCTTCACCCACGTCTGTTACTTGCCCTGGGAATCGAACCACACCCAAAGCACAGAATACATAAGAGTCAAACAGAATGGTATCTCACAGCGTCTCCCGCAAATTGGCGTCCCCGCACCTCTCCCCCGCACTTTGTGAGCTTTGACGGCTCCAAACCAGGGTTTAATTACTAGCCGCACGCAATACGCGACGTGTGTTGTCTTGAGAACTGTCAACCAATAGTAACCATCATGGTGAGAAGGTGCACGTATAATAATTGTTTATCCACCCAATATTCTAAAGAACGTATATTTCATACATTTCCAAATGATGAAAACAGGTAAGCAAAGCAACAATATAATTTCACGTTATTACCCAGCAACCATCTTAATATATATACCCTTCTCGCTCTCTCGCATTGGCGGGAGATACACAAGAGCGAGATTGTAACATTACCGGATTGCTAATAAGCAATCCGGTAATGTTACATAGGCTCCTCGCTCACAGGTAATCACATACACGCTAATGCTAACTAGATTTCCGCGGGTTATTGTGCTAAATGCCCTTGTTGACAATGACAACTTGACATGCTGAGTGTAAACGTGATAAACATTCGTTTATTTTTATTGAATTTATTCATATAATTACCGTATAGTTTTGCGCCGAATATGCAAATTACTATATTACAATAGTGAATTAGTGAAATTAGTGCGTTACAATATAAATGACTCAATAATAATCAGTAAAGTGAACTATAGGTGAAATGGACAATGGACATAATGAAAAATATTTGTAAAGTGATATTACGTAGCTGTTTCCGACTTTTCTGTAACATTTAATACATATAAAACAGAATATTTTTTACGTCATTGTGTTCGCAAATCTTCCGGTATGGAAAAATATAATCGTAAATATGTCGAACTCGTTAGTAGGTAAGTATTAAAATAATTCTGCGGTGCGACCCTAAGTATAAAACTCACACATCGACGTGTGTACAGATAAATTGTTTCGTTTGTAGTAGTAGTAGGTATATATGTTACTCTAAATCTATGGAGAGTCCTACCAGTGCCCAAAGGTAAAAAAAAAGGTAAAGTAGGCAGACAGATTATTTAGACAAGCGTTCGTCGAACCTCCGTGTTTCGTAGCAGAGTTCGTTCGAACGAGTTCTGTTCGTCGATGCACCGTGTTTCGCAGCATGTTATTTCAATGCTACATTTGTTCGGATTACAGTGTTTCGCTAAAACATCTCTCGAACAAAATGCATTCAAATACATGTAAATCGGACTTAGATATCGAACCCAACAAGGGGCTCTGATCAAAAATCAGTTTTTTTTAAGTTTCTGTCTTCCGTGACGTCAAATCGTATTTGTACATATTAAAAGTTGTAGTATACAAGTATACAATCTCTAAAAATCTCTTTTCGCCGCCATCTGTCGCTCTGTACGTATGTACGCTTAGATCTTATAAACTACGTAACGGATTTTAATTTGGTTAATGAATAGATAGGTCTTTTTTCAAGAGGAAGGTTTATATGTATAATATATACATACCAGTGCGAAGCCGAGGCGGGCCGCTACTAATGAAATAAATATATATTTTTCTATCTAAAGCTTATAATGTTCATAAGCCAGTAAATTTGTTCCTTACCCTTCTGACCTTATTTTTATATCCATTTGATTGAGATACAACATACAAGACGGTAAAGAATAGAAAGGCGGACAAAAGGCTGGGTATTGGGGATTGTAATGTTTCGTAGCTCTCGCTCTTAACGATAAAATATTATCTCTTTCAATATAGGATATTGAAAAGATATTGAACACGAGTTTGTATACCTACCTAACGCCGTTGCTCCCGACTGTCATTATTAGATGGCAGTTGGCAAGCTATGAATATGATATGATGACTATGATACAGATGCCTTTACGCAGCCATATTTTTAAAAATTAAGCAAAAGGCTTGCTTTATTCTTTCCAATAACTTTCTGAAAGTAAATAGAAATTACAGCAACTATTTTGAACCTTCAGGCAAATCTTCGGGATATCCTGTATAGTATGTTAATATTTTTTTTAATTTACTTTTTATATTTTAGTCTAAAAACTTGACCTAAGTAACCTCGTTGACACGTTTTCGCCAACATTTGCCTTAAACGCGACTTAAGGTCATATATAAATTTTCCGGTGTCCAGTGCTATGCGTATAGAAAAGCTTAACGTTCTTACTTGGGGGCAGTAAGAACGTTAAGCTTTTCTATACGCATTTTTGCCACAAGTGGCCGTTTTCCGCAAATGTGCGTAGAAAAGTTTAACGTTCTCACTTTAAACTGTAAACAGTAGTTCATAAAATAGTTTAAAGGATTATCTAGGGCGTCACAAAGACAAAATTTTAAATATTATCTCCGTTTCCTTTGAAATTATTTATTTCAAATGGGGGCAGCACTGGACCGCGGTCGAGTGTTCTTGGCAACGTTTGATAGTCTATTCAACCGTTTGCAATATACGGAGATAAAACTACAACGAATTTTTTTTTTTAATTAAAATTTGTACTCGTTACATTACGATAACGTCAGCCAAAAATTTTCATTCCCTTTACAACATGATGCAATATGCCAGTGAAAAGAGTGCAGAAAATGCAATGCCATGCCACAAAACAATGTGTGGCATGCGGAAATTGAACATGTCGCGAAGGAAACGGACGTGTCTGACATCTACGGCTGTAGCCTCAGTTACCCTTTATAGAGGCATGCGCTTTATACGGGGGGAATAGGGGCTAGATTGCATTGAATTTGGTTTGCTTTGTGTTTTAAAGTGCATCCGGTGTCTTATTATAAGGTAAAATTATCGACTTTACTATATAAATAGATAGAAACATTTTTATTTGAAGGACAACAATTACAACAATCACATAAATTTACAAACTATAAAACAGTATCTTTATTCCCAAAATGGTCTTAAACTCAGCATGTGGTGGATTTTGCATTATCGAACCCCCAGCAGCGCTGATCTTCCGTAGCCATATTTTGTTTTCAAACAATTTTATTTTTATAAAACAGGTCATATACCACACATAATAGTACTTTTAGCGAAGCTCTCCCGAGTCTATTTGAACAATTCAGCATTTATATGTATGTTTTGGTATATATGTGTGTTTTGGTATATATATATGTGTGTATAGGTGTATTACATATTTAAAAAAATATACAAACCACAAACAGGGTGGGCAATTTTGTTATAAGTAGAACGATAAATGGAGAGCGAGCTACTCAGCCCAATCATGTATTTCGGAAAATAATATATCGGCCAATTCTTTGTAGAAATCACTTACCTTCGCGGCTTACAATAACTCGTTTAATGATTGAATTTGAGCAGCATAGCATTGTAGAGGCTATCTAAAGGGATGTGTCTATGATAACAGATCAATGAACCTTCAACAATAACAATCACTGAATTTACGCAGGAAATGTGTGAAAATATAATGAAAAACGAAATGAAAAGGGATCACTTCTGCTGCTAGAGGTTATTTTCCATAATTAATTGCTGGCCCTAAATACCTACTATATTTTGTCAATCCTGTACAAACACCAGATTGTTTAAACAAACTTGGGATATCATTTATTGTTTAGTTATATCGAACTTCGCTGGAAAGAACCAAACCGAAAAAACGATTTTTTTTTGGTTATGTTACATTTACTGCCACCACAACCTATAAAACCTTTTAACACAGTTCGACACCGCGGGGAACACCGGCCACAACCCGTCAGAAGTATAAATGCTCCGGAGAAGGCCTTTGCTCGTCAACAGATCCAGCTGACTTAGTTACAGGTACATTTGTGGGAATTTTCATTACATAGATTGTAGGTACATTTGTTCGTTTTCAGTGAGTGTTTATCTATATATGTATTTATCATAAAATATAGTATCGTTGAGTTAGCATTTCATAACAAAAGTTTAAAACTTACTTTGAGGCTAGCTTAACCAGTGTGATTTGTCCTTCAAAAAAATACTAAAAATATAAATTAATGACTGCATAATAATTAACTTGTCCCTTACATAATCTTCTTCTTCCTCACCTTATCCCACTTTACGTTGGGTCGGGACAGCATGTGAGTCTGTTATTACTCTTCATGCTTAATAAAGATTTGGCTGATAAACTTACGGCCTGCAGCCTGCCTGACACCAACCCTCCTTGGGAATGCATTCGTGCAAAAAGTTTTACAACCGGTCGCCACCCGATGTCAACTCTTCATGGGAATGCAGTAGTTGCACAAGTGTAGTGCTTTGTCCTTTAGTCGCCTCTTACGACATCTACAGGACGAATTGGACGACTCTCGATGGACCACTCTATTTCCTATTCTAGGCTGGAAACCAAACCACGCGGCGCCTACAGAATGTCTTGCCTAAATCGAAAATCGGCTTTGATTTACTAGCCATATTTAAAAAAAGAAACTAATAAGCGTATTCAAAAAAAGAACGTTAATCAATATGTCCACAAAATTACAGCTATAATTATAAAAGTTGGACTGACAGCGAGTCGGGCTGACACAATATTGATTTAGGAGTTCGTAGTTCACTCAGTTAAAACCCAGTTGGCCTCACATAATTATATTGGTACTCGTAACTTTCGGCTTCGGCTTTTTGTGTGAATAGAAAGAACTTTGTGTTGTTTCTGTTTTACCTGTATTTTTTACTTTTGTAGACTTGGTATGCACATATTTGAAGAGGAGTTCAACTGATCGAACAATTTACAAGAATATGTTTTTTTTGTTTTCGTTTTCATTGAATATTTGTTTGCTGTTGAGGATTGCCTCCGTAGTTCAGTGGTAAAGGCGTTTTCCTTATGATTCGGAAGTCGTGGGTTCATATCCCACTGGGAAGCATAATTTGTGAAAAGTTGTTTCCTGTCAGGGATTTAATGGTCCTATGCTAGCCTAAACCACGCGGCACAACAAATTTTATTAATCTACTTATAACAAATCTTGTGACTCTATTCACTCGGTCTGTAACAAAAAGGCCTGACTCCTTAAAATTTGACCGAAAATAATATATTTACTCACATACATGAACATGAAAAAAATTGCCCTCCTTCTGGGTCAGTCGGTAAAAAAGGTCAAGCTTACCGAATCCGACTTTTAAATTCGAACGGACGCCACAATACAAATGAGTTTATTAGGAACACAAAGACAAGCGTGGAAAGATTTTCACATTTAATGGTTTACTTTGTATCCCACCTTTCTACCGTTGTTACAATTTGAATAGGTAATCATATTCTGAGAATAATGTTTTTATGAATATTTACGTATTTTTACTGTCGCTTCGAATCGATCGTTTTGGAAATTCTTAGAGGAGACCATGTTCAGTAGAGTAGGTACTTCTTGTGGCTGATATGACGATTTTGATGATATTTTTACAAGAAAATCATTAGCAATGTAGATATAATAATAAATATTGCTGCATGTGTCACTCTTCGGTTTCTCAAGTAGGTACTTAGCTCAATGCAAAAAATCACTGAGTTGCTTGAAACGTTAAGGTGAATATAGAAGCAAATGGCCTTGAAGTGGCGCCCTCGTTTGAAATAAATTGTTAACTCGTAAATATGGAGATAATTTCTATATTGCTTATATTCAGGCACTATATTCTAAGGTCAGGCACTAGATAGCCCTTAAAATTATTTTATGAACCACCGTTGAAAGTATTTACATTAATCCGTCTAGCTTTCAAACTTGCCTCCGCCAAAAGTGGCCTCGGCAAGTTTTAAAGCTAGACGGATCACCAATAATAGATTCAACGGCAATTCATAAAATAATTTAAAGGGCTATCTAGTGCCTGACGATTAGCCAAGGGCGGGGGGGGGGGGGGGGTCATGGGGGTCATGACCACCCCCCTGGGTTGGGTTTGCCACTGCCACTTCACCATCCAAAGCTGTGAATGGTGTATGTATACACCTTATATAGGTATACCTTATATAGGAAGGTAGGTATTTTAAGTACAGAACTTACATTGATTATTAAAAACCTACTTTTTACTTGTATTGTATCTAATTATTATCAAAATTAAATTATAACTTCTTGTGACTTGACCACGACTATGTGACCCCCCTGGCGCCAGAGCTGGATCCGCCGTTGCGATTAGCAATATGGAAATTATCACCATATTTACGAGTTAACAATTGATTTCACACTTCAAGGCCATTTGCTTCTATATTCACCTTAAGGAACTGATAAACTATACTTCGTGAAAATGTTGCTGATTTTTTTTCTAAGGATCTCGCAATAGGCGATCGGACAACTTTTCACAAAGTGTTTGAAAGTAATTAGAATGGTTATTTATTACTATAAAAATAATATTTTATTTAAATAAGGCTGTAAATATACATAAATAACATTTAAAATTTGAATGCATAAAAATGCCGCGTAAACGCTCCCATCTGTCAACTTGGCCGCGTGACGTCATCTGTGTGTGAGTAAACATCACGATCAAGTGGTGAAAAGGATGGCAGTAGTGGAGGCCACAAATTTACATAGTAATGTTGACATCTATGGTTGACATTTTGAGGTTACCCCAGCCGTCAAAAATGACAATTACAAAAGAATGACGTAACGCGCTGTGATCGGTGTTTCGTTCAAGGTGGCGAACAGATTAAAAATATTGCAATTAACGCATTTTATTTCTTGATTTAAAAATATAAATAATTATTATTTCACAAAAATACTCATTGAATGGTCAGTTTATTTAAATAACATTATTTCTAATTACAGTAAAGGCTTTTTGGTGAGACCTGTCCGATCCCCTATTATTTTTCCGAATGATCCTTGTCCGATGAACTGTTCACCATAATGATCACAAAAAAAAAAAAAAAATTTTTCAAATCACAAGATAAATTACGGTGGTTCAACAAAAATAACAAATAAAAATATTTCTAAAAATAAAAATAAATTTATTAAAGGCCATCAGTGCAAATATCTAAAATTTTCACTAGTTAGTTTTTATTGTGAGGGAAAAATTGCAGATGCCATTTTGACGAAAGTTCTTCTTCATTATATAATTAGCTGGTATGGTAAGTCTCTAGCTTTAGAGGTAAATTTGACGTTAAACAACGCTTCATATGCAGTTCTACTAATTGTATAGAAATAAATTAAAACGTAATAGGAAAGATGCACATAATAATCTTTATCAATATTTTGTGACTACAATGTTAAAAAACATACCGCCGCCACTGCAACGTTTTTATTTTATTTAAGAATAGTACTCATCATATTTGTCAAAGCTACCACCACCACGTCAGTAGAAACAAGTGTGAGGTCGGGGGACCCCTATCAGGAACAAACTTTCTTACACCTTTACTTTATACGTCAAAAGACAAATCCGGCTTAGTTCTTACAACTAAACGTCATATAAGTATTACACAAAAAATACATGAAAATTTGTGAAAATGCTTGTCCGCCATTTTGAATTTGAAATTGGAACTCATTAAGGCCGTACCTAAATTTTCCGGGGTCCAGTGCTGCCCCCATTTTAAATAAATAATTTCAAAGAAAACGGAGACATAATTTAAAATTTTGCTACTACCAAGTTCTAGATAACCCTTCAAAGTATTTTATGAACTACTGTTTACAGTTTATAATTAGAACGTTAAGCTTTACTACGCACATTTGCGAAAAGTGGCCGTTTTTCGCAAATGTGCGTAGTAAAGCTTAACGTTCTCACTTTAAAGGTAGTTGGTACTTACTAGGACTTGGTAGTTGTAAAATTTTAAAGAATGTCTCCGTTTTCTTTGAAATGATTTATTTTAAATGGGGGCACCACTGGACCCCGGAAAATTCAGGTACGGCCTTAAGGATTGGATCTGAAAAAGGACCTTATTTTTGAGATAAGCAACACTGAAAACTCCGAACATGACTCTCATCATAAAAATAAACAATACTTTCCAAACTATACTGCATGAAACATACGTCTAATATCATTTATACGTCATTTCATGACGTAGATAACTTCCTTCATTCCTTGTTTTCTAAGTCTCTACCGCAAGCCGCGTAAAGAAACTTCGTTTCAAAAGTTCGCGTCAGGCAGAGGGTTAAGAATAGATGTTCCCATTCGGTAACAATACGAAAAAGGTTTTGACCTGAATACCTTTATCACTTAGGGCAATGTCTATATCAATTTTTCAATGTCATGGGTGAGTAGACAACCTTTGGGTTTAAATAAAACAAAGGTCAGAGCGGGAAAGGGCGATGATGAGGTCATCAGCGTCCGTAATTAAATTAGAACGAATAAAGCTGTGCCGTGATGGGGATTTGAGTTAGTTGGGGTTAGTGCACACGGATATTTCAAACCGTTTTCTTTTAGCTTACATAGAGAACATTGCTTATTTAATAAGGTTACAAGTTTGACTGGTCTGTATTTGTGATTGTCTCTGTGTCGTCTACGGTATCATAACTCTCGAACGGATAATCAAGCGTATTTTTTTTCCATGTTTGACCGAAAATTATGCGTTTACAATAGTTAAACTGGTGAAAGGGCTTAATTTTTAAATTTAATTACTATTAATTATTATTATTATATTAATTTATTATTAGCTATTGTTAGTTGTTACCTGCGGCGTTGCCAGAGACCGTTTATCCTTTAGTAAGTTATTCTATAATCCCACGGAAACCCCACATTTTTCTAGATAAAAAAAGATTATTTGTGTTAATTATTATTTATGTAGGTAATATTAGGTCCTTACATATGAAATTTCCGTTCAGTATCAAAAAAGTGAAACAAGTTTTTTTAATGAAATTATTATTTAATCAATCGAAGTATGCGCCGTTGTTATCGATACACTTCCGCCATTTTACAGGCAGATCATTGATACCTTTGGAAAAAAATCCTGGGAGCGAGAGTCTATGAACTGTTTGAAGGCGGTTTTGACTGCCTCATCAAATTTTGAAAAAAGTGGTAATCGGTTAGGGCAAGATCTGGAGAGTATGGTGGGTGACGCAGAGGTTCCAGTCGCAGCTCCTCTAACTTGGCGATCGTTTGATGTGCAGTGTGTGGTCTAGCGTTATCCTGAAGGAGCAGTGGGCTAGAGCAATTCATCAGTCTCGGTTGTTTAATGGCGAGCTTTTCCATCATTGTTTGCAATTGTTAGCAATACAAGTCTACAGTAATCGTCTGGCCTGATCTCAAGAAGCTGTAGTGGATAACACCAGCACTGGTCCACCAAACACTAACCAGAATCTTCTTTTTGGTCAGTTTTCGCTTAGGGCAAGGTTTTGCCGGTTCTCCAGGGTCAAGCCATTGTGATGATCGCTTCCGATTGTCGTACAGGATCCATTTCTCATCACAAGTCACGATACGGTTCAAAATCCCCTCATTATTATGGCGATTAAGCAAAGAAACGCAGCAAGCAACGCGTGTTTGTTGGTTTGCTTCAGTCAATTCGTGCGGTACCCACTTTTCGAGTTTTTTAATTTTTCCGATTTGGCGCAAGTCGATAAGTATCATTTTGTCACTTACGCCGAAGGCTGCTGCTAATTCAGAAGTGGTTTGAGATGGATCCGCTTCTACTCTCGCCTTCAATTCTTCGTTATTCACTTGAGTATCAGGTCGTCCACGAGGCTCATTGTGTAAATCGAAATTTCCAGAACGGAAACGTTGAAACCAAAAACGCACCGTTCGTTCGTTAGCGGTGCCTGGTCCATACACCTCGTTAATTCTTCGAGTCGTTTCTGCAGCACTGGTGCCACGGTGGAACTCGTATTCGTAAATACCGCGAATTTTCAATTTCTCCATAGTTGTTGTTATAGCAATGTTGAAACTCAAACAAATGATGTTAAAACAAATGAAATACGAATTTTAAAACAATATTTTTCTGGCTTTATTTCGAAATAAAATTGAATTTGGAATTCCTAATGAAACGCAAGATATACCCACGATAGATCCTATATGCCTCTCCTAGGCACGTATACTTGCGCCGTTTGAGGGATTCAGCGGTAGCTGCCGCCGTGCCAGCCTTTCCACTTATGCCATTATGATGGGAAGACGCCAGAGTGTCGACACATGTGGCGTCCCACACTAGCGGTCTTCCCAACCTCCAGGGCACAAGTGTCATTCCGTCCGGCCTCTTGCCATCATCTCGTGCCAGTCCGATTGGTTCTAAGACGGCTGGTATCTGAATGGTGACAAGAGCCCGGTGGATAATATTGTTAAGGCTGGCATGATGCGCCAGGCGGCCTGCGCTCCTGCAACAAGAAAGTCCGTGGTGGCCCTGCCGGTCGACGGTATCGCCGCAGAGTCAGCGATGCAGGGCGTTGGTAATAGCGCCGAGGCGCAGGCAAGACGCTATGCGGAAGGTACTGTTGGCGAGAAATGTGCCTAAATTAAAAGATGGTAGTGTGTGTAACCACAAACCAGACTCCCATTCGGCGGTAGCAAGGAGACGAGCGCGCTCTACAGAGTTGTTGGCAGATGATTCTAGTAGGCTACTCTGTACAAGTCTGCAAAGCGGCTCGTCCCATTGTTTTTGTGAAGCTGGATGATCTGGAAATTTTGAATTTGGAATTATTTCTGACCACCTGGTTCCGGCCTCCGTTAAATTTAAAATTTCGTAGGAAGGCTGTTCTAAAAATTTTGTAAAAAGATTTTGAATGCTGTGGACGGAGGACAGAAAGGCAGGTAAAGCTACACTAGAAATTTTGCGAATACCGAGACCCCCTAACCTGATTGTTAAGGAGGCTTGGTTCCAAATAGATTGCTGATTCAAATCTATATTCAAAAGGGATGAAAGTGAATGTTTGATGATATTGTCCATTTTTGAAAGTAGGTCCGGGTTCTTCCAGAAATGGCTTAGATTGTAAGTAAAATTAGGGACGAAAAGGCAATGTTTTAAAATCGATAAAGCAAAATGAGTATGAATGCTTGATAGGCGATCCGAAGCAGACTTAAATTTATGGATTTTTTCTTCAATAAAATTTGGAAAGGAATCTTTAAATACAGGGGAACCCAAAAGGCGAAGTGATGTTTTGTCAATTATTTTGATATTTGGGGCAAGAGTGTTAAAATTGGTTATTGTTTTAATTTTGTTCAAAAGAGAAATGTCTTCGTCAATATAGAGTTCACATTTTGAAAAATTTAGTTGAAGGCCAATTGCTTCCATTTCTAGTTTTATAGTCTGTAAGTCGGTCAGGACTGCACTAACATCTCCTGATAAGCATCCATCGTCGAGAAACCATGCGTTAAATTTGGAATTTAATTTTTGTATTACTGGATGGATAGCCAGACTGAAAATAACCGGACCAAGAGGATCGCCCTGTTGACACCCTACTTCAGAGGAGAGTAGGTGGTTTTGGTACATTAATTTTGAATTTTGACTGTAACATTGCCAAAGAAAATTGTATACAGACGGGATTTTTTCTTTGACTTGTGTCAACATGGCGCCTCGGTTCACTGAATTGAAGGCATTTTTTATATCCACTTTGAGCAGAACCTCTGGTTTTTCTATTGAAAGGAATGTGCGCAGAGAATGAACAGCGGCCTCACAGCCACCCTTGGAACCAAACCTAATTGGAGGGGTTGGAAATAGTATCCAAGTGTGCCTGCAACAGCCCTGCAGCAAATTTTGGCCGTAAGACGACGATAGGTCGTACCTACTGCAATCGGCCTAATGCCACCATCTTTTTTTTTAAGGCACATATGTTGGCTCCGTATAATGATGTTGTTACATTATCGTTGACTTTCCCTAGTAACATTAAATTAACAAGAGCGGTGAGTTCCCTTAGAAGCGTCTCGCCGGTGTTAGTGCTGTCGCTGCTTAAAAAGTCTTTAAGATGCTGTGGTGACAGTCCATCTAGGCCACCGGCTGAGCCACTTCTAAAGGACATCACCGCTCCATATACCTGTTGTTCAGACACTTGTAACACGACATCGGTGTTTAAGGGAGGATCAGGAAGGAGAGGCACAACACAAGGTGGATGTTTTTCCTGCAAAGCAGCAAGGGTGTCTGGTGTGTTAGGGGCAACTGCATCGTCCGAGAAAAGTATTCTAGCGGCTCCTTTTATATCTCCATCGCTAATTTAGGATTCTACATATTGGGCCAATTTTTTTTGATTAGGTTTAGAAACTGTACAATATAGAGATACCAATGAATTATGGTTGACACAATTTTGTTTGATTTTAGTAGTTAAATTTTGAACGCCAGATGAGTTTTCTTTGGAAATATGTAGAACCCTATAAGCGAAGGTCAGTAGGTGCTCCCAAGCCTCTTCCGAGTTCTGGTGAACTGTTTTTCTTAAATCATTGGCTAGAGCTTCAGAAACAGATCTGCGAGCACCTTTGGGTATACGTTTGATTACAGGTACGGAATGTTTTAAAACTGCTAAAATGTTATGTAACTGTTGAACCAGGTCCAACCTACCCGAGGTTGGACTTGGTTTGAGTAAGGTGGCAAAAAATATGGTGTAGAACTGATTTCAAATCATGCTAAACTACATCGCATGATTTGAAATCAGTACTTTCAAGATCTTTGGCATCCTTGGGTGACGACGACCACTGACATGCATATTATATTTGGAGAAGTAAAAACGGGAGAGCGCACCCTGGGTTCTGAAGCAGAGTAGCTGAACTGAGAATGCAACCAGGAATGCGTTAAGATGAAGATGAGTTACTTTCAAGATCTGCGAAAAGTCTAGACTTCTATTTGCATTCCTCCTCCTTTGCTCATGCTTATTGTTTACCTCCTTTTTTTGTTCGGTAGAGGTCTATAATCCAGCAGCAGACTGGTACAAGACTTCACAAGATAGCGCAACAAATCGCTATTATCCTCCGCATCACTTGTAAATTTATGGACTTTAGACTCTTATTCAAAAGTGTGATGTCACAAGTCCGTTGGGTTTGTGGGTATGCCCATCGTGCCCACTATAGTAGATCCGCCACTGGTATTTAGTAGCAATTTCTGCAAACGTGAGCAACTCCATCCTCCACTCTTCACTCTCCACTCACAAAATGTTATGTAACTGTTGAACCAGGTCCAACCTACCCGAGGTTGGACTTGGTTTGAGTAAGGTGGCAAAAAATATGGTGTAGAACTGATTTCAAATCATGCTAAACTACATCGCATGATTTGAAATCAGTACTTTCAAGATCTTTGGCATCCTTGGGTGACGACGACCACTGACATGCATATTATATTTGGAGAAGTAAAAACGGGAGAGCGCACCCTGGGTTCTGAAGCAGAGTAGCTGAACTGAGAATGCAACCAGGAATGCGTTAAGATGAAGATGAGTTACTTTCAAGATCTGCGAAAAGTCTAGACTTCTATTTGCATTCCTCCTCCTTTGCTCATGCTTATTGTTTACCTCCTTTTTTTGTTCGGTAGAGGTCTATAATCCAGCAGCAGACTGGTACAAGACTTCACAAGATAGCGCAACAAATCGCTATTATCCTCCGCATCACTTGTAAATTTATGGACTTTAGACTCTTATTCAAAAGTGTGATGTCACAAGTCCGTTGGGTTTGTGGGTATGCCCATCGTGCCCACTATAGTAGATCCGCCACTGGTATTTAGTAGCAATTTCTGCAAACGTGAGCAACTCCATCCTCCACTCTTCACTCTCCACTCCACAATGTAGCAATACATTTTTTCTTCTTTTAGGTTTTATTCTCACGATTCTAAAAGTTGTGACCATCGGGAATCGTCAATATCGCAAGTTGACAATTTCGAAGCAAGCCTTTAATAACCACGTGTGTAGTTGATATATAGTTATGTGATGCCATAAAGCTGGTCTGATCATAAAGCTGGAAGGTAGCCATAGGAACCCAGTAATGAAATGACACAACGGCATTTGATTTCGGCTTACGTGATTGTACAAAATTTTATTTTGAATAACAACTGAACATCTCGGTCAAACATAATATCGGGTATATGGTACCCGTTCATAATTTGATAGATGTAACGTTGTTGGTCCGGTGTACCGATACATCACTGCCAATGCCAACCCTGTAGCTCCCAAAATATTATAGTAATATAATTATGGGAGCTTTAACCTCCCCCAGTTTTTCGACGTACATTATGCTATAAGACAGTAATTATATTTATAAAAAGAGAAAGTGCTTCTTGAATCCTGAGAGAAGCGAGGGATCCATGTATATCGCCTGACACTATACTTTTCATCTCCCTCTATATCTATCTCTATAACTATGAGAAAATTTGTAAATGAATATAAAGGTAATACTTAGTATAATAAATATACTTAATCTGAGTGAAACAGGTAGTTACAAACTTTTATTTGGCGTCCTTTTCCACTAAAGAAATACTAAGAAAACCTTTTTCGAGGAGCATCAACTTATTCATCATCTGCTTAAAGCCGCAAGACTCAACATGCTCTGTCTACCTCATGAGGAGTAAAGACGTGATAGTATGTATGTATCATCTTATTTACCTACTGTTTCCACTGAATAAAATCGTTAGGCATCATGCCATTCTTCATCAGCACATCATATCTTCACAGCTGTGGTACTAAAATATGCCTAAAATCCGGCCTGTCTGACCTCGCCTTACGGATTTACCCCAATATCCTCCCTTGCATATTACCGCCAAAAGTACTAAAGCCCAATGTGGTGTTTCCGCAGATCCTTAGTTCTCATTACACAAATCGATACCGCACAGATCCTATTAAGCCGTTGCTTTGTTGATAATATAGGCTTGTTTTCAAAGAGCCAAATAATATTTCTTGTCTTCTGAAACAAATGTTGAGAAAAAACTTATTAATTTTTGGCTTACAAATTCAAAGTACATGCCAATAGGGATTTGATTGGAATAAGTTTCTATTGGATTGCAATGGTCAGGAAGAAGATGGGACAGACAAAGGACTTCTTGATCGAGCGAGGAAAGCGAGCGAAGTTCTCCGAATCTACTTGAACAATCCGGCGTTTTTATGTATGAGTATGTATGTATGTTTGTTTGAGGATAACTCGAGTAGTTTTAATCAGAGCTTCATGAAATTTGATAGGAGTGTAGATGTAGCTAATATAATTATTAGGTTCGATCATGAGCCATATCGGTGAAGGGGTTGCCGAGTTATGGGGTTCGCGAGTTCACATTTCAGGGCGGACTACTAGTATTATTATTAGTCTTTTATTAACCTATTTCAAGTAGTCCTGGGTCTTGGGTGTTTATCTATATATGTATTTATTATAAAATATAGTATCGTTGTGTTAGTATCCCATAAACAAGTTTCAATTTACTTTGGGGCTAGCTCAATCAGTGTGATTTGTCGTTATTTATTTATTTATTCCGTCCGATTTTTGGGCAAAGGCTCAAAAATGGGACCACAAAAAATATATGTATTAGAAATAGGTAGTCTATATCAGGTGCGTTATGTAAATTACGTTAATTTAGAAGCGGTTAGGCCTAACACACTTTCTTAGACCTAGCTGCTTCTAAATCAACGATTAAACATTTTCCGAGAGATAAGCATAAAAGTTGAGAGGAAAGCCTGTAAATATTATTAAAATTTAATGGAAAAATCTTGGCTGTACTAACTTATTTCATAACTTGTTTATTTTCACGATCATAACAACTCCTGAGTTATGGAAAAATAAACAGAGCCATTTACATTCAGCCGACGTGTTTTTATTTCAAAGGAGGTCTTTAAAAATAAACCTTATTTTTATTGTTATTGCAGGGTTTCAATTTAATTACCGATCGGGACAACGATTTTTCGTGGACTAAATTTAAATGCTCGGTATACCAAGGCTATATAGGTATGCCTTATAATTGAACGAGCGAGCGAAGTTTTCAGAATGGCTAATTTTTTCGAGGACCCAGCATTTTAAATTTAGGTAGCTTTTAGGTAGCTTGGGCACGCTTTAGTACTATGTTTTTTTATATTTCACTTTTTATAGACGTATTATAAACTAGCTTTTGCCCGCGGCTTCGCCCGCGTAGACTACTGGGGTTGCAATTTATTAAAATCGAATTAATGGATTATTATTTTTTACTAACCACTAACGTCGCTTTTAAAAAATGACGAAGATTCATACAAACTTGCGACCCCTATTCCACCACTATAGGGATGTAATTTTCAAAATCTAATAAATGAATTATTATTTCGACTAACTACTAAAATACATTAAAAATTTCATGTGTCTCACTTTAAAAATTACGAAGTTTCATACAAACTGCCAACCCCTATTTCACCCCCTTAGGGATGAAATTTCGAAAATTTCTTTCTTAGTGGACGTCTAGTCACAATCTACCATCCTGCCAAATATCTACTTCATTTGCTAAGTAGATTTCGAGATTTCGTGATGAGTGAGTGAGTTTCGCTTTTATATAGATGATAACCTAACCTAAGATAAAAACCGGCCAAGTGCGAGTTAAACTCGCGTGGAGAGGGTTCCGTACAATCGATTGAATTCTTATAGGTTTTCCTGTAATCTACAAGCAATGAACTATATATCATATTTTTTTCAAAATTTTAGGCTCAGTAGTTTCGGAGATCGGGGGAAGGGGGAATGGTCAATATTCGTATTCTTTCATGAATAAAATCAAAACTATTTATTTTATAATTATAACAAAAATATATTTGAGATCCTCATAATGAGCCCTTTCATTTGATATATGACACAGTAAGGTTTGCAAAACTTTTTTTTTCAATTTCCTTATTTACAGATACACTATCACGTCTTTATCCCTAACGGGGTAGACAGAGCCAAGGGCGGTAAAGCCCAGGCCACTTTTAGCATAATGGTGGGCATGAAGGTGGAAAAGGGAAAGCATAATAGTGATGGGTTGCTAACCGCATCGTCTATTCATGTGATTCAGATTCTCGCCCATTCCCTCGATCGGCTTTTACGATCTGCACGGGAAGAGAAGCAGCTGGTACATTCTATGTTTTTTCTTTTCTCCCAGACCAGCAAAGAAGATTTCCTAATTTATCCCCCGAAAATAACCCTTAATTTAAAAAATATTTATTTACTTTACACATATGTGTTTGGGTCATAGGATTTCACCATCCTACCAAATTTCACCTGATTCGGTTCAGTAAATTCGGAGTAAATTGACTGTGACAGACGGACAGACAGACAGACGCACGAGTGATCCTATAAGGGTTCCGTTTTTCATTTTTTGTACGGAACCCTAATAATAAATGAAAACTAAAAAAGGAGTATAACTTTGCCTCTAGATCCCTCTAAAAAGCTGTGACTGTGGCAAGGGCGAAATACATTCGAAGAATTGGTGGGAGACTGGCTCATCTTCCCTCAGGAACACGATCATTCTGGTCTCTTGCCAAAGCTGTTTAGGGTATTTTTTGTCAGACATCCTTTCCACCATTACGCACGGAAAATGACGTGTTGGTCCATGATGCATAGGAGAAAGCCGATCTCTTGGGTACATTCTTTGCATCTTATTCCACTTTGGATGACGGGGAGAATTTACCACCGAATATCCCTCGATGTGGGAGTACTATGCCAGATATTCGGTTTACCCAAAAAATTGTTTGTCAAACTCTCTTTTTACTCGATGTTCACAAGTTCAATGGGCCTGATGGTATCCCTGCCATTGTGCTCAAAACCTGCGCTCCTGAGTTGGCTCCGGTCTTGACGCGTCTTTTTACTCGACACTCTTATTCTACAGGCGTTGTCCCGTCAGCGTGGAAGACTGCCTTAGTCCACCCGATACCCAAAAAAGGGGATCGGTCTGTTCCTGGCAATTACAGGCCTTTTGCCATTACCTCCTTACTCTCCAAAATAATGTAGTCCATTATTAACCGCCAGCTCCTTCTGTATCTCGAGGAGCACCAGCTCATAAGCGATCGCCAGTATGGTTTTCATCACGGACGGTCTGCTGGCGATCTTTTGGTGTACCTGTCCCATAAATGGGCGGAATCGGTTGAGAGTAAGGGGGAGGCCTTGGGGGCTGGCAATGGATTACCACTTTCCTCACAGGGCGCAGCATCAAAGTCGTTGTTGACGATTCATGCTCTGAATATAAGTCCATGAATGCTGGTATCCCGCAGGGCTGTGTTCTGTCTCCTACGCATATCAATGATATGCTGCAATCCAGCAGTACTCATTGCTATGTAAATGATACCACAGTAGACACCTCTTATACTGGTCAAGCCAATATTTCTCGGGCAAGCGTCTCTGAATGTCGTACAAAACTTGTTTATGTTATCCAAACTTCGTTGAACCAAGTTTCAGATTGGGGTATTTCCAACTTAGTCCAATTTAACCCCAATAAAACACAAGTTTGTGCGTTCACTGCAAAAAAAGTCCTTTTGTCGTATCTCCCTCGATTCAGGGTGCTTCCCTTGAAATTCAGCAGAAGATCGGAATTCTGGGAGACGAGATTTCAAGCGACGTTCAATTTCGCGGTCATCTGAATGACAAGGCTAAGTTGGCGTCTAAAAAACTAGGTGTCCTCGGCGCGAGCAAGGCGATATTTCACATCAGCACATCGCCTTCAGCTGTATAAGGCACAAGTCAGGCCGCATATGGAATATTGTTCCCATCTCTGGGCCGGGGCACCTAAATACCAACTTTTTCCTTTTGACCGTATCCGAAATCGCGCAACTCGTATAATCGACGATAAGACTCTCGTCGGCCGTCTCGATCCTCTGGCTCTCCGTAGGGATGTTGCATCCTTGTGCATTTTTATCGCATCTATCATGGGGAATCTCTGAAGAATTGTTCGACCTGCTGCAAAATTTCACCACTCCACCACCCGCCTGAAATAAAAAATTTATCCACACCACTTAGTTGGCAATCAACCATCGTACGTTTTAAAAGGAACTTTCTGCCACGTACGACATTGACACCTTCTAAAAACGAGTCTATATCTTTCTGAAAGGTCGGTAACGCTCTTGTTACACCCCTGGTGTTGCAGCGGTGATCAATTACCATCAGGTGACCCGCTTGTTCGTTTGCCGCCCTATAAAATAAAATAAAAATGAAGAGGAATAAAATATTATTTATTTCTCCACAATTTATCCAAATTTAAGAACTCAGACAAGGTATACAAAGGTCACAAGTGTGTTCATATAATGTAAGTGAAGACAGAGCAGGTCTGTCTGGCACAAGCATTATTTGCTTAATAGGCAGTTCTCACAACCAAGTTATTTTTTGTTAACGAAATAAACATTTTTTTTCAGAAACTATAAGTAAAATTGGAGCACGGGTGTCCGAAGAACCTGTGTTACAAACCACCAGTCTTTATCTGCCTGTTTACCCGTGGTGGTTCCGGGTTAGAATAGGACCACTTTATCTCTTCCTGCGGATGTCGTAAGAGGCGACTAAAGGACTAAGCACAAACATCTCGTGCTACAATTGCATTCCCAAGGAGGGTTCCCAAGCCGGGCAGCGGCCGATTGTAAAACTTTTTGCATAAATAAATTCCCAAAGAGGGTTGACGTCAGGCAGGCGGCCTGTCATAAAACTATAGCCAAATCATTTAAACTGTTCCGGCTATTTTTCCTCCATTTTGCCCTTGCAATGCATGTCAATGGTCACCCAAGGATGCCAAAGACCTTACTTTGGCATCATTGGGTGACCATTGACATGCATGATATGTTTGGAGAAGAAAAAGCGGGAAAGTGCACCCCGGGCTCCGAAGCAGCACAGCTGTGAATGCAACCGGGAACACGCTTAGATGAAGAAGAAGAGTCTTTATCAGCCTGTATCAGTCTATGGCTGGACCACAGATATATAAAGCTACATTATCACGTCTTTCCTTAACGAGGCAGACAGAGCATTTTTGATTTTGCAGTTCTAAGTAGACAGAGCTTAGAGACGCAAGATCCAAAGGTCATTTTTAGCGTCATGGTGGGCGAGAAGATGGAAATATGGTTGCTTGTCGCATCGCCTATAAACAGATTAGCATATTCACACATTCCCTCGATCGGCTTTTACGATCTGTGCGGGAAGAGAAGCAGCTACCTATCCTAGGATTGGTTCTGGTCTACCCTTTGGATTGCGGAGGTCAGACGGCAGTCGCTCTGTGTAAAAACCAGTAACCTCGTCAAATCTCCAAGGTAAGGTAGCGGACCCCGGGCTCTGAAGCGTAACCGCTGATGATGCAACCGGGAATACGCTTGGATGATGATGACCACGCTGGAAAAGGTGGGCCGGTTCCCAATTCTTATACTTCATCGCATCTTACTGAGAGACAGTCATAGGAGAGGAAAATATATGTGATGACATATTGCATTTTGCTCTGCTCTCACTAAGCGCTCATACAGACGAAAGGTACGTTGTCAACGGCAGGTCGACGGCAGGTTGACGGCAGCCACCTACTGCCACCGACCTTGCAGTCAAGCGGGGTCGACGGCTCTAAGTGGTGGATATTTTACGAGTAATAGTATTGTAATATTTTTACCCACACCTAAATCAATTTGACTTACGAATGAATTCGTTATAAGCCGGGTAGAAGGGTCCAAACTTTAAGACTGAAGGGTTGATTTATTGGGCTTATCTGACCATCGGGGTAGAAACACCGTCCGGATCAACTTCCGTTTTATTCAATTTGGTTGGGACTGCGATAAGATAGTGTTACTGGATTTATAAGGTCACTTCAAACACCATGGAAGCAAAAAAACCGGTCAAGTAAGAGTCGGACTCGTACATGAAGGGTTTCGTTCCGTACCTCAATACAATGTTTTAAAGCGCTAAAAAAAACACGATTCTTGTATGACGACATCCTTTAATTTTTAATTTTATCTTATTTTTAGTATTTGTTGTAATAGCGGCCGCAGTAATACATAATTAGTAAAAACTTCAAGTATCTAGATCGAGTTAGAAAGCTGAAAAAAGCACTTTTCTTGTATAACGACCCCTTTAACTTTTACTTTATCTTATTTTTAGGATAGAGCACTGTGACAGACGGACGGATCGAAGGACAGACGGACAGCGGAGTCTCAGTAATAGGGTCCCGTTGGCAGCCTTTGGGTCATCATCATCATCATCAGGTCTTTTTAGTCTCCACTGCAGGAGCACAACCCTCTCTGTACTACCAGAGCCATATATTTTCCAGAGCAGTCAGAGGATTTGGCCTACACTCTCCACGCTGGCCAGACGGGTTGGAGAGGTCTCATTGAAGTTTATAAGCTTTTTTTAGCTTATTTTGTCTAAGTCGCCTTCTACGACATTCACAGGAAGACTTGGAGTGGTCCTATTCTACTTTGTCGGGACACAGCTAAGCTAAGCGAACCTTTGGGTACGGAACCCTAAAAACGATGTAGAATATACTGTTTTTCTTTTGCGAAGATTGTAGATATGAATCAAAGGAACTGGGTTACCTGGGTATCCTTTCCAATAGGCGATGTGCTAAAATTTATTACTGTTTCCGATATTCGTTTACCATAAAATATGTTTGATTTTGCTGAGCATGGTCCATCTTCTTTTGGTCACATCACAAGTTGCCTCTTCTAATATCAAAGAAGCCAGTTTCGATGTCACGAAAACTCGGAGTTTTAATTGTAATACTTAGCGCATTTAAGAGTACCTAACTATACAAGCGCGCGAGTAGCAAAGGGAATGATGAGATGAGTACAGTCGATTCGGCCTAAATGGTTGCACGCTATAGCGTGCCGCTATATATCGGGCGGCCCGTCAAAGGCGGCGCCGGCTCCATTAAGGGCGCGGTCCTTATTTTTAGTGATTTTGACTGCTTTTTCGGAGCTGATTGGAGTACCTAAAACCAAACTAACTAAATAACAATATGTTAAATTTAAGTTTATTTAAGTATTAAAAAAGTGAATGAGACAATTTATTGATTTTTATTGTACTAGTTTGTTTAATTCCAAATAACCTAAGACGCGTTTCAATTTTTTGCGGTGCGCGACGTTCATGTCTTTGTTGTATAAACGGAATTTAATACATTAAGTTGTGTATTAATTACAGAGAAATAAAGACAAAGGCAAATTCTAAAAAGTGAATGTTTAATTCATTTAAAAACTTAGTTAAAAAGGTTGAACTTTGAAGAAAATATAAGCGAATACGTCGTCGGATTTCTTGCGCATACGACTGAGTTTAAAAATACACATATATGAAGATTGATGCATGCTTAAACCCTTACAATAAATAAATAAAAATAATTTGTTTTTTGTAAAAAGACAGAACAATTTAAAGTTCTCCGAAATTCTAAAATAAATGTGGGGACGAAAACGCTGATGAGGCAGACCGCTCGCTGTGCTTCTGAATTCGTCTAAATTTGTCTCCAGGGTGCATGTATAATACAGCGCAATGCGTATGTGTAGATAGAAAATAAAGATTTGGGAGTTCAATCAAAAAGTCCCACGGTCGAAGACTCCAGTCAGTCAGTTCAGTTCAGAGCCAAGAATACTGTGCGAGTTTTTGAAAAATCACTGTAATTAAACTAAGCTACAGATTTTTTCTCAAAAATTTTACATAGGAATCTTAAGGCTTTTCTACAGACACACACAATATCCAAAACATGATTGAGCATTTTTGGCTTGATAGAAAAAAATCACAAACATACCTCTAAATTTGCCAAAATGTACCTTTATATTACTATTTTATAAAATCACCTTTTTATATGAAAATTATACAAAAAAATGTTTAATCTACTTCGTTGTCGATTTCTCTACACAAAAAATTATAAATATAATAAAAAAATAATAATAAATAAAACAGTGAAATATTACATACAGTCGAGAGCGAACGATGGCCCCGGACCCGTGCTCGACGATGTTTCGCTGTGTTTTATTTAATATAATTTTTTGTATTATATTTATATTTTTATGTGCAGCGAATTCGACTAGTTATACTGTATACCTGTATTTAGATTTTCCATTGTTTCATTAATTTAAATAAACGAATGATTAAAAAGTCATCATCATCTGTCCGTATTCCCGGTTGTATCGCTTCAGAGCCCGGGGTCCGCTTTCTAACCTAGGTGATTTGACAAGGTTATTGGTTTTTACATAGAGCAACTGCCATCTAACCTCTGCAACCCAAAGGGTAGACCAGAACCAATCCTAGGGTATGTTAAAAGTATTTATATTTTTATTTTCCAAAATTTTATCATTGAGGCCTTTGCCCAGCAGTGGGACACAGGCAAGTTAAAAAAAAGTCCAAAATAGCTTGTAGGTGTACTGCACACCATTTAAACGAACGAACTGTACGTCTAGACAGCACACTCGACCTATAAATACATTGATGGTAAGTCGGCACTTGTGCACGAAGGTTTTGACAAACAATTGTCTACTGACGAGACTAACATGTGTAAATACGGTGTTTTGTTGTAGAATAACCTAACAACAAATAAATAAATATATAATAATTGGATGAGAAGAGCCTATTGGTGATCGTTAAGACTGCCTCCGTAGTCCAGTGGTCAAGGTGTTTGCCTTGTGATCTGGAGGTGATGGGATCAAATCCCACTGAGAAGCCTACTTTGTGAAAAGTTGTTTCCAGTCTGGTTAGGATGTTGCAGGCTTGAATCACCTGATTATCCGAAAAAAAAAATGGTTGCCTGTAAAGTCGGTTTTACGGGCGAAGATTTTACGTGACAACGGCGGCAGACCGATCATAGTTGAGTGGGAGAGAGACGCAAGGCATTCGGCGGGCCTCTCTCTCGTTCGGTGACTCATCGTAACGTTACCGAGCGTTACACTTTTTCATAAGTGACTCCCAGCCGCAACCTAATTTAAGACGTTGTCACGTCAAAAAGATGATTACGTGTTTCGGAAGGCACGTAAAGCCGTGGGTCCCAAACGTCATCTAGCGTTTGTTTAAACCTAACCTAGGAGTGTAAAAACCAATAACCTCGTCAAATTACCTTGGCTAGGTAGCGGACTCCGGGCTTTGAAGCGTTACCGCTGAGGAAATACCGGTAATACGCTCGGATGATGATAATGATGTTGCATAAGACTACCCTTATAATATTTTTAATTACATATGATAGCACTGAATAGCCAAAAGGAACGGTGACTTGCTCTGGTTTATGTCTGTTGCTAAGGATGACCATTGCGATCTAGCGCGGCAACGCCGCCGCTAGTGTCTTGGGTACCTTGGCGCCGGAAACGACAAGGGGCGGGGTATAGCTTTTTATATTGTTGATATGTGTTCTTTATTGTAAATGATGTGTTTTAACGTTTATGATTGTATAAACAAATGATATCAAATGGAAAGCTGTCTTTGATTTACTGAAGAACTTCAAAGTCCATTCCGATTCCCGATCCATCCTGACTAACCCCTTATGGCGCAAAGGCGACCATTACTGTGTAAATGAGTTTCTTTCAGCGTTTCTTCTCAGCTGTGGTCGTTGGGCGTTTCGCAACGAATAAAAGCGTTTATATACGAGCTTTTAAAAAAGAAAAATCATTTAAATATAAATAAACATTACACGTAATGTACACAAAAATTATTGAAGTGTAATAGTGCCTGCAAAGACCTATAATTACTGAAGAAATATTTGATTCTTGATTCGTGTTGGAGAATAAAAACCAAGGGACCTTTGAAATAATTGATTATTTATAATTTTTTAAGAAATTTAAAGTGTACATGAACGAAACATACCTACGAGTAGGTATAAAAAATGGAAAGTTTTCTTTGATTACACTGAAAAACCAATTTATCCCGATGGAGAATAAAAATCAAGGGACCTTTAAAACAGCCGATTATTATTTATGATTTTCTCAGAAATTGTGTCAAAGAAACACGGGCTATCCATAATCTTATCTTTAACCACGCAGGAGTATGTTCACTATGTCCTTTAAGGGTTGGGACACATATATCAGCACGGAACAGCACTTTGGCACTTTCCTATGCTGCTATCCTTTTCTGTCGCTTAGAAGCATCATTTGCTAGAGCAAGAGAGCGTGACGGAACGCTTTAGCACCGGCCATGCTAAAGCGTTCCGTCGCTTTCTAGCAAATGACTGTTCTGAGTGACAAAAAAAGATAGCAGCATATGAAAGTGCTCTTCCGTGCTGACAGATGTAGCCCAACCCTAATCAAGTAACAATACAAACAAGATTGTTCAAATGGATCTCTTTTGAAGTAAACACACGCTGTTTGATTTCAAATTGCTTATTTCTTTGTATGATTTTTACGTAGTTACTTGTATCGTATCTGTTATTTTGATCGTCGGGAATACAATACGAGTAGGTAATGTAATTATCTACAAGTATACCGAGGTCAGCGGTTAGTATTTTTTATTCGCCACTCGTGTACCCACCGAAAAAATTACGAAATACTGCTACACTGTTACGTCTATAAAGACGTAGTCTGTTCTGTTAGGGATAACCTTAAAAGAACAGACCAGCAAACCCAAAGGCCACTCTTAGCATGAAGGCGGACAAAGGAAATCAACGGCTTGCAAGCCGCGGCGTCTTTTGCTCGCTCAATACTTCGATCGGCTTTTACAATTTGCACAGGATGAGAAGCAGCTGGTATCTACATTCTACGTTTTTTCTTTTCTCCCAGACTAGTATGGAAAGAAAAAAGTTACAAGCTACCATCTGAAAAACTAACAACAGACATAAAAAGAGTAGAGATGAACATTTTCGTTTGTTAATCTATAGGTAAACAACGTCATTTTCCTTTTATTTAACTTGAACGCCCACTACACCCACTACGCCCACCTACACCCACATCATATATGTAGGTAGAATGATTGCGCACTTATTTTCTTAAATTTTGTTGGCAGGAGCTCTTGTCTATCTCATGAACAAAAAACAGTGGCACTCCGGGAGTGCTGACAGAAGTGAAAACTTGAATAAGGTGGTGTCAGTTACGGTAACGGTGTTGCGAGTTCAATGGTTTTTTCCCATCTCAAAACACGCCCAACGCGCCTAATGAAGCTTTCACTTAAAAAAGTTAAAAATTCAGCGTGGCGTGCACTGTCAGTGTGCGGCCAGCTTTATTTGTTTTATTGACACCCAAATATACTACCTACTTAACCTTTTGGTTATGATAATTTCAATTTGGAGACATATTAAAAGTGTCGATGGTTTTTTTGTAATCGACTTGAAAAAAGAAGAGGTTTACTTACCATTTCGTTCAAAACATGTTAGTAAAAAGAAACCCGTGTTTAAATTAGTAGAAGTACTCGTAATAAACAAATGTATTTTATGTCAAAATTTAAAAAAAAAAACTAAGTATGTGCCAGCTGCTTCTCTTCCCGCGCAGATCGTAAAAGCCGATCGAGGGAATGGGCGAAAATGCGAATCATGTTAATAGGCGATGCGGCTAGCTAATCATCGGTATTTTCATTCCTTTTTCCACCTTCTCGACCACCATCACGCTGTAAGTGCCTTTGAGTCTTGCGGCCCTGAGTCTGTCTGCTTAGAGCCGCAAGACCCAAAATGCTCTGTCTGCCCCATTAGGGATAGAGACGTGATAGTGTGGCGTTTTTTTTCATATAAAATCGTTCATAAACCACAGTGGTATATAAACGATTGTTGTAAAAAAAAAATAGGTTAGTACTTAACTCCGTTTTAAAATATTTGATTGTAAAGAAAGATCTACAATAGAAAATCTGATGCAGCTTATTAAGGCCATACTTGAATTTTCCGGGGTCCAGTGCTACCCATTTGAAATAAATTATTTTAAAGGAAACGGAGATATCATTTAAAATTTTGTCTCTACCAAGCCCTAGATAACCCTTCAAACTATTTTATGAACTACTGTTTACAGTTTAAAGTGATATCGTGAACCTATTTTTCGCACATTTGCCAAAAGTGGCCGTTTTTCGCAAATGTGCGAGTGTGTTTATAGCTAACAATGGTGTCAAGTTTTCCGACCTGCCTAAAGATATTTGACGTAGCACAATAATTGTCATCTAGTGACAAGGACAACAGTCATTATTACACACTAGTGAACTATATAGTGTGAAGGTTTCCTTAAGGCCGTACCTGAATTTTCCGAGGTCCAGGCTTGGTAGGGTCTAGGGCTTAGTAGTAGCAAAATTTTAAATGATGTCTCCGTTTTCTTTGAAATGATTTATTTTAAATGGGGGCAGCACTGGATCCCGGAAAATTCAGGTACGAGCTTAATCTAGGTACCTAGATCTGATGCAGCTCGTGCAGCAATTTCCCAGTTCTCAGTCACTAACCGAGCGGAAGCGGATGCTATCCAGTGTTGGCGGCTTTGTGCGCTCTACCGCAATGAAACTGTAAGAATTTTCATCTTTTGCGGATAAACTTTGTCTACGATAAACGTTATTTATCTGAACACTTTGCAGTTTTTGTTATTGGATTTTTGATATTCAAACAAGTAAGTGTTACAGTACTCTTAGTCAGCCTGTCCGGCTTCGCACGGGTTAGTATCATTCATGTAAACCTTTGCAGAGAAATTATGTATATGTCAGTGAAAGCATAAAAATCGGCCCAGTGGTAAGTTTATTGAGACAGGAGGAATAAATTGGCAAACAAAGTTGTTGTTGTATTGATATTGCCTATAAAAGCAAATTGAGCAATAGTCCAGGCTTCACTCCTCGTTTGGTCTTCAAAGAATAAACAACTTACAAGGTATTCGTTGTGTCTATTTACCTACCCCACACTATGCAGAGCCATATGTTGCAATACGTATCTATAGGTGTGAATATCCAATTTCATGACGAGAAACAAATACTTTAAAATCCAATTATAAATGTGGGATCAAACGACCCTCGCCACGCGGCCACCTCAAAGCAGTCCCTAGGGCTTCACTGGACGAGTTGCGTTTGTGCGACTTTACATAGAAGTTCTTATTCGAATGTGTTCTAATATGAATTTTGTATAAAATATGTATGTAATGTTGTTATATGAATTTCAAAGTTCTTCGGATCTTATTGAACAATGTGGCGTTTGTATGTTCGGCGATAACTCGAGTTTCTTTGATTGGAGCTACAAAAACAATTTAGTTACATACACTGCCATTTTTCAATTCAGGATCTTATTAAGATAAAGTTCCGCGTAGCATGGGGCTCATTAAAATGCTGGTCGAGATATCAGTTGACCAGGGGGCTGGAAATTACGCACAAGAATAAGCATTGCTATCCAAAGTGGCAATGCTGCCAGCCTCCTGGGCATTCTTCTGCAGTGGAAGGATTTGCGTTAAGCTTTACTACGCACATTTGCAAAAAACGGCCACTTTTGGCAAATGTGCGTAGTAAAGCTTAACGTTCTCATTATAAACTGTAAACAGTAGTTCATAAAATACTTTGAAGGGTTATCTAGGACATGGTAGTTATAAAATTTAAATAATGTCCCCGTTTTCTTTGAAATTATTTATTTTAAATGGAGGCAGCACTGGACCCTGGAAAATTCAGGTATGGCCTTAAGGGGCTACCTACATGAAGTCCAGTGCTGCCCTCATTTGAAAAAAAAAATGGATTATTGATAAAACTACAAATTTTCCTAAATAAACTAAACTGCTGAAAAACCTCCGAAAAAGCTCGTTTAGACAGTATTGTTAGGCGCCCGTCACATAATAATCATAGCCAATTCTGTATAAATAAATTAACAGGGCAGGAAATCGATATATGCTCCATTAGTCGACAAAATTAGTTTAAAGTAGGCACCTTGCGCACTAGACGGCCACGACGACACGACCACGACCAGTAGTCGCAACGATTAACTAAAGAAGCCATATGAAGGTGGCGTACCGTACTTGGCCGCAACTTATTTTTTTAGGGCCTCTGGTCGTTGCGGCCTCTGTTCGTTGCGGCCTCTGGTCATTGCGGCCTCTGGACATTGCGGCCTGCTGTCATTGCGGCCACTGGTCGTGGTCGTTGCCTGCCCTCCTTAATCAGTCATATACTAATAATGCTTTATTGTTTGAGGTTTGTACAACTTTTTTATGCGACAGAAAAAAAGGTGATGGGTGTTGTGGTACACCCGGTGGGAGCGAAATTCCTTACTGCTAAATACAAAAAAAGTTTACACGCTCAGCCTTTGGTGAGAGTGGCTCGGCCTGGGGCCTCGCAGGGGGAGCTCAGCTTTCGGCTTATGGCCTCAGGTTTTGCTTAGTTCCTTAAAGGGCCCTGCGGGGAAGGTGGGAGGGTTTCAAACTTTAAAAAAGTAACGATAAAGATCTAGTGATCTTCAACTTTTTGGATTTTTCTGATCATGGTTGCTGGATTCCCTCTAATATGGTTGAGTTCAGCGATGGCTGATCCATGCGTCAACTCGTGAACGGGTGCCGCCAGTAGGGACTGGTCAGCTTGGCTCTGTTTTGGCGAGGTGGGTTCACAATTTTTAATACTGTGGGTGTTTTTGAAAAATCACTGTTATTAAACTACTACGGTTTACTCCTCAAAAAATTACATAAGAATCTTAAGGATTTTCTACAGACACCCACTATACTCGTAGCCAAAACACAATTGAGCATTTTTGGCTCGATAGAAAAAAATCACAAACACTCTAAATTTGCCTAAATTTACCTTTATAAGACATATTACTATTTTATACAATCACCTTTTTATATGAAAATTATACCAATCGATCGAGCACGGCTCCGGGCCTTTCTTCGCTCTCGACGAATATATCACTGTTTTATTTATATTTTTTTTGTAGCCAAAACGACTAGATATTTAAATAATACATTTTTTGGTATAATTTTCATATAAAAAGGTGATTGTATAAAATAGTGATATGTCCTATAAAGACAAATTTAGGCAAATTTAGAGGTATGTTTGTGATTTTTTTCTATAGAGCCAAAAATGCTCAATCGTGTTTTGGATATTGTGAGTGTCTGTAGAAGAGCCTCAAGATTCTTATGTAATTTTTTTTAAGGCATAAACTGTAGTAGTTTAATTACAGTGATTTCTTAAAAACAATCACAGTTTTCTTGGCTCTGAGCTGACGGGGCCTGAGACTACTCAGTGTAACTTATTTCTGTAAATTGGATTTGGTACTCGTTAGCAAGCTTTACATATTATATTGTGATAAAATTGTATTAGGTAGGCATAATATCTTTGTAAACTGACACAGTCCTTCTGGCGCGTAGGCGACCAATACTGTGTAATGAGTCTCTTTCGGCGTTTTTTCTCAGCAGTGGTCGAAGCGAAATGCTGTAGCTTTTTTTTGCAACGGTAGCTTTTTTTTTAAATAAAAAATTTAATTATTAATAAACATTACACTAAAATTATTGACGTGTAAAAGTGCCTGTAAAGGCGTAATTACTGAATAAATATTTAATTTTAATTTGTTTTAAAACACACTCTATACAGTCTGCATGCGCGCCTACTAAGGTTCCATTGCCATATCTGAATGGAAAACCAACATAAGTGCATATTGTGTCCGGATTCTTATAACTCTCGGAACGCGCTGCAGTCTGCTGAACGCAGAGGTCAGCCACAAAACCAAACAGCTTGGCGATCAATTCGCGAAGAAGGCGAAGTTCCCGCGCCGCTCCCTGTGTAAATTCATACACATCAAATATTACCGTGGTCTTACAAAATAAAAGTTGAATCAAAGACAATAGTGCTGTAATAACATTTGAATAGGAAAACATGACATCCAGTATGCCGGTCGGTATCAGGTCGAGTGTGCCGTGCCTCTGCATAATGATTTCAGCCATGCACCGAACTTGGCTGTCTGCAGACTTTCTGCCAGCCGAATAGTTTTTGCTTAAATTTGTTTTTGCGGGAAACATATAGTCGCCTCGAACTTTTTAAAGCGAGAAACAAGAGCGATTAGGTTCATGTTTGAATTAAAAATATATTGGCTACATCGACACTCCTACTAAATTTAGTTAAAAGCTCTGATGAAAGATACTCCATTTATCCTCGAACAAACACACATTCTCACATACAGGTTGATTTTGAACTCCGAGCTATATTAAAAATCTTGGAATCAGAATGATAAATAGAACTCAAAACCATATATGAAACATATTTACTTTTTGTAAAAATAAATTTCTCCCAAATCTATACTTACTAATATTATAAAGCGGAAGAGTTTGTTTGTTTGTTTGTTTGTTTGTTTAAACGCGCTAATCTCAGGAACTAAAGGTCCGATTTAAAAAAATATTTTTTTGTTGGGTAGTCCATTTATAGAGGAAGGCTTTAGGCTATATAACATTCCGACAACCACGCAAACGAAGTCGCGGGCACAGCTAGTTTCTAATAAAGGGCTTTACTATACGCGCGGCCGTTGCCCTTGTCGCTCACTGGTTGCCGCCTGCCACGAGCATGGTTAAATATTTAGCTTTTCTAGTATTGAAGTGGGTTACACAGTCATCGGCCCTGGATAAGACTGCATCAAATTAATCTGACGTTTTGAAATGGGTGAAAATCGCGTTCGAAGATTTTATCGGCCCTTGCTAAATGTACAAATTTTCAAATTAATCTGACGCTTTGATGTGGGTGAAAATCGTGCTAATAAATTCTCGTAGAAAACAAATATTATTATCATATTATGAAATTGAAATTATGGCATGCTACTGGCAGAAAAATCTTTTACGATTCTTTCTCGTGAGCACAATTTATTAAATAACCGTTGGTTGGTTTATCCTACGAGGATCTGATCAAACGTCCGAAGGGAAGATTGTAGTTTGCGAGGAGACTAAAATATAGGATTCGATGGAATTGCATTATGCATTACCTATATTTTGGCTTATCTTATTCACTACTACAATACCTATGGATTTGACTGGTACAAAATTTAAATTGAGCTGAACTTGAATGGGATGCCGACATGTCCTGAAATCTTATCTTCTTCGAATCAAAGTCCCACTGTATATTTATTTATTGTGTTGTGATATAAAGGATTTATACCGATTACATTTATAGACCGAGAACCAAGACTGTAATATACAATAACTTTGTGTGGGATTAAGTAGTGTTTGTTTATTTCGATGGTACGCTGTCGGCGCTCTTTAAAGGCGGCATCGGCTTTACAAAGACGCGGTCATTGTGGAGCGCCGACGGCATGGTATTAGAAAATTAACTAAAAGTACTTTTATTTTACTTTTAGTTTGTAAAAAGGGCCGATTTACTGGTACAAGGGGCTAAAGGTAGAATCTCCTTGAGAATGCAGTAGCTTACGTGAGGATGCTATCTTTTAGTTTCCCGTCACGACATGCACAGTACTCGTAGGAGGATGAAGTGGGGGCCTAATCTAGTCCGAAAAGCCCAGGCTTATCCTGAACTCACACGTTAAAAGCTAAGTGCAGGGAAGCTTTTTGTGCAGCCTGAAAAAAAATACCCAGTTATTTACGATAGCCCTACTTTTGTTCGTTTGTACCTTTGGACATATATAACGTCTAACAAACTATACTGAAACTATTTTAAGGGTAAATTCAGTCCATGATACTGAACAACTTTCCCCAAGGAACATATATCGAAATATGAAAAATACTTTTTTGCTTTCCATACAAACTGATCAGCTGATCGCTCAACTTGTATGGGAGGTCAAAAATTATTTTTCATATTTCGATATGTTCCTTGGGGAAAGTTGTTCAGTATCATGGACTGAATTCACCCTTAAAATAGTTTCAGTATATTTTGTTAGACCCTGTATACGTTACATAATACTTATTCAAAATATATTTTTTTAAATTGAGCAGAAAAAATATCTTTTAGTTTAAAAGGTTTTAATGACAGTGAAAAAAAAATCGTAAATTTGCTATTTAATTTTTACTGGAAAGTATAATAAGCCATTCATAATAATTAAGCTAATATAAATGTTTCAAATGTGCTAATTATAATAAAAAGACCCGAATCGATACCGACGATTTTTTTGAGACTTTCGCTTCTATAATATGTAAAATTCGTTTTATTTATTTTATGCATACAAAATATTGCCTTTTTCATCTGGACTGTAATCACGACTCGATTGACATTTCGTTAAAATTGGATGAGCGGTTCACAATTGTTCAGATGCTACGGTGAAACACTCATAACTACCTACAAAAGAGCAATAGTGAATACAAACATAGACTGCTAAAATCATAAACAAACTGAACTACGGCAAAAACAAAAGAAGCTTTAGTTTTTGCCGTAGTCAGCTTAAAATATACTATTACAATATTAAGTTATTCTATCTTAACCTAGTTTTGTTTTCACGCCATCCTTGCTTGAAGTGTTCATTGCAAACAGCTAAGCACACGTCTTCTTTATTCTCATTCGCTTTGAGCAGACGCCGACCCTTGGGAACATAGCATGTGAGAGCAATGCATACGGAATAAACGATGAATGCTAGCTTCTTCTTTCAGTTTTTTTTTTTTTTTATTATGACAAAGATTTTGACGATATAGTAGTAATTATCTTATATTGTGTACCTACAAATATATTGGAAACTGCCAAACGAACCATCTAAAAATGGATCACTTATTAAATATAATGTGTAACAAAAAGGGGGTATCAACCCGAAAGGGAGTAAACGTACTAATCGATGTGAACAACCTTTTTCTATAGAACCGATACTAGAAATGAAAAGTACACACGTGTCTCATACAACGTTTTTCAACACATTTAAGGAAAAACCCAAAAATAAAACTTTGTAATAAAGCGCAAAATCTTTTATTATTCCAGACAAGAATTTAGTACGTTAACTCCGTTAAAATTTCGGGTTGATACCCCCTTTTTGTTACAAGTTGTATATAAGTTCCCGTTAGATTACTAATTACCTTGACCGCCGTAGACAATAGCTAGTAAAGTAACTAGATAACAGTAGTACTGCTTTCATTTAAAAATAATAGTTGAAACGGGTAATTTGATTCAGCTTTAGTCCAGTGATGGAGCCTTTGCCTTGCAAAAGGTAGTGTATAAGCGATTTTGATTAATGTAATGTATGTTTGAATAATTGTAATGATACGTAATTGCACTGTCGCATTAGGTTTATAACCTGTAATGATAGTATGTAAGAAGAAATATAATAATAAATAAAGAAAAAATTGACATTTTAAGGTCTGAAGGCTTCATAGAAATCCAGGTTTTCGATCTTGTTTGGGGGATGTATGCCCAAGCCGCCATCTTGAATTTAATCTACCAAAATTAGTTTTTTAAATAAAGTCTCAACAGCTTTTGTGACAAAAGTATAGATATATCAGAAGAATGAAGAAGATTTTATTCCTCAGAATGTTTGCTTCCAGTTGTATTCTATAACGCAATGTGTGAAAATTTACAAAAATATTCAACTCCATTGATTATTTCTAGTTTTATTTTATTCCGTCGCTTAGTTATTGTAACTATGTATAAGAATTATATTATAAAAAATTGTGAGGAACTAAATCGTCTTAATTTTTTTTCTTATATTATATTATATTTCTTTGTCACATAATCAACCGTTGAGACGATATTTTAAAAACCTCGAGGTTTGATGGCGGCTAGCGCATACATCCCCAAGGTCGAAAACTTGGATTTTTATGAAACCTTCATACTTGACAACATTACGTCGTAATCGCTTAAACACCACCTATTGCAAGGCGAAAACACCTACTAAACGGACTATTGTTGTTTCAGCACTTTCAGCTCGCCACGAATAATACTCGTATAACGAGCGAGGCGTACACGTAATTGCATTACCGATAAACATTATTTCACGGGCTTTCTACTTGTGAAATCATGTTGATCAGTTTGGTTTGCAGAGCTTTCGTTCCCTTCTTTGCGTGGGTATTCGATGTCATGATTTAAAAAAATGCGAGGATTCAAGAATAAGGCCCATCCAACATTGAAGCTTTCTTCTTTCGAATCGATTAGCTGTACAATACATATTTTTAACCGACTTCAAAATAGGAGGAGGTTCTCAATTCGTCGGAATCTTTTATGTTTTTTTTATTTATGGTCCCCGAATACTTCTGGATTGATTTAAAAAGGTTTTTTTTTGTTTAAAGAAGGGTATTGCTTGGCTTGGTCCCATAAAATTTTTATCAAAATCAGTTGTGTTCTTTGGTGTTGAAGTCGGTTTTTAGTTTTGAACAATTATTGTGAAAAGCCTTTCTAACAACAAATAGGATTCTGTCTTTCTAAAAAAAATTACTAACATTAATTACCTCTACGAGACATTGTTTTGCTTATTAGTTATAGTCGCAGTTGGAGCTTGAGGTGGGTAGAAGCAAAATGTTAATACTCTTACGGCACTGTGAGTACGTATGTACGGGTAGCTAGCGATTTACATGGAAATCCTCTTTACCTAGTTGCAATTCGTGCCTGGGGCACTTTGGCCCCCGACCTACTCGCCTCTTTTACATGACAGTGGCCTCTGGCGAGAAAATAAAAACTGTAACGTTTACTCAGAAACTAAACCTTTTCACGCTCTTTGGTCGATTCAGCACCATTTCAATTTTGCAGCAAGTTTTTACTTATATTGCTGCATGGTCATAAAACTATAACGTATCCAATGGACAACGGTCTTCTTCATTCCGCTTTGAGAATCTGATAAGGAATGAATTAATAAAAAAATATATAATTATGAATGGTACGGAAGCTTCGGTGAGCTATCCGGTTTCTATATTTCGGTATTAATACTAAGTATGTTGATATAAAATCGTTTTAAAGTTTATAATTCGAATTATACGATATGGAATTAGATAAAAGTAGTTTATGATGAAAGTGTGGTAAGACGTTCATTTCAGTTGAGGCGGGCGACACAAATCGGGCGAAGCCCGCACCTTTTTCTATGGAACCGATACTTGAAATGAAAAGTACACACGTGTCTCATACAACGTTTTTCAAAAACCAAATTTTTTTTTTTAATAAGGCCTAAAATCTTTTATTATTCCAGACATTCGCGCATATGCGCACTTGCGTGGCACCAGAGACAAGAATTATTAAAATAATTAATTGATTTCAGCAGACTTTTAAGTATGTTTATTTTTACAAATATTTTACTTACTAAAATTGCAGGTTTCTTACACGTTCCGTTCCTATTTACGTTGGAACTATTTATCTCGTATTGTCGACGCAAATTGTACATTTTCATTTCATTTGTCTGTGTTACCAGTTACCTCATGACTTCCATAACGTGTTTCACAAGATTTCAGATTGGCCGGAAATGTTGCATACGGGTTCACAAACGGATGACAATGCAATATATTATGTACTCGTAATGATGTCAATATTTTAGTATCTGGGCGATCGAACCAAACGTGGTTTTCTAAAACAGAAATCTATCTAAATCGATTTTCTGGCCCCGAAACCGACTTACAAAACATCGAAATCATTGGAGCCGTTTAAGAGATCCTCATTATATATACTTACAAGAATCGCTCGTTTCAAGTAATAATATGGAGTCGGGAAGTGGCCGTGGAACTCGATAATGAAACGAAGACGCAACTCCGCCGAGATTGGGTTGTGTTGGTGTAAACGGTAGGTATATATAATAATTTGTAATGTAGGAACCTAATTTTTGTATTAAATTGGTTTCTACCCTTGACAACATGAGTAAGACCCATTTACATAGTACCTGCCTGTTGCATACAATTTAATTGAAGCAATAAATGCTTTGCATGATCTACCTAGACAACATGTAATATTCTTGAATTATACAAGTTTCTTGTATTGTAAGTAAACTTGTACGATAATTTGTTATTCAATTCTTGTATTCAGTTGGACGCTATTCTCTTGAAAACATAAGTAAGGCGACAGTCAGCGACAGCAGAAAACACTCACCGTTATGAGATCTCAAGCCTGTTTTGTTCTCTCTGTCTATTCTAGAGTTTGAGAAAGTTTAAATGTTGACGAAATTCGTATGCGATAGATTAATCTATCATTTCTCGAGCCGCTATCGCTACGCTCGCTAATGATTAACGATGTGACAATATTCCTTTTGGCAGTGTCAGGAAAATTGATTTTCGACTGAAGACGCGGCATGCACACTTAGGGCCCAGGCAAACGAACGTAATTTGAGTTGTGATTGTGAGTCACGTAAAATGAGATGCGCAATTAACGCTGCATTCAGTTTCATACCCGGAAATTTAGCCCGGACCGTCTGACATTGGAGAGACATTGTCATATGACAGTTGAAAACTTAAATTTTATCGAGATAGATGATGTAGATGATTATTGTTCTTTGCTAAGATAAGGTTCTTCCTTTCCATTAATATACTGAACACAAATTTTAAAGTGTTTCACTAAAGTGTCTATGGCAAGGATTGAATAATCGTATACACCATCTTACCCTGTTGAAAGGTTTTCCAACAAGATTCATTTGTCAAATATAAAAATGAATGAGTCATATGTGAGTTGATGAAAATGTTAATTATTTTTAGATCCACAACCAAGTGGTATTAACCACTTTGGCACTTTCGAATCAGTATCACTCAAAGTGACGTTTACGTCTGTTTAAACCAAATAACAACCACTCAAAGGCCGCGAAGCGGTGTGTGTGTGCATCGTGCTTAACTGTCATAGTTGTCAAAATAGTGATCCAGTTCCATCCATCTAGGAATGTACATTCTTTCTTTTTGCATATCCATTATTTCCCTATTACGCTCGCTTGCCTGGGCCCATACGCACGAGTAATACATTCACGCATAAGTACCTACCTCTAACACGCAACCAAGGTGAAGACCTCAGATTAAAGACGTTCTTTATTCTGAGGTAAAAACTTTGCTTTAATAAAGTATAGGTTTATTATATCCCATATCTCTGGGTTCAACTATTATTAACATTACGTTACTTAACCCGGCGTGAGTGAGGACGATCATCATATCAGAGAATATATCATACCTGAGAAGTATCATATCAGACAGGTTTTTAAACGCAAATGAGTTAACCCTTAAATAAAGTGAGAAATTGTTACACCATGTTACACCAGCTATGGGGCATGAGATACCCTAAACTTTGATGTCAAATTTTTGTTACGTGTCGTCATTCACATTTTATATATATATATATATATATTCCTTTTGAATATATATATATATATTGAATATATATATATATATATATATTGAATATATATATATATATATATATATATATATATATATATATATATATATATATATTCAAAAGGATTAGGAATTAAAAACTACGTTTAAGAGTAAAAAAAGTGTTTGATTTTATGACAGTAAGATTTTTTTAATTACAAATTTTGGTTGTTTAACATTTTTCCATTAAAATTTTAACTACTTTGGTTAATCTACGTAACTAATACTATAGTATCTTCTTACTATAAAAATAGAAAACAGAACTAAAAAGATCAATTAGCACAGCAACAAACAATCACTACAAACCAACAAGTCTCCACATATAAAACTTATGTGTGCTCTATACAAAATGGTTTCTCACACTTTGCACAGCAATATGATTTATTTTTCTGTCATTCATCTATTCTGAGGGCAGTCACCACACAACTGGTTGATGATCAACAATCTTCTGTCGAGTTTCTTTTGGAAAGTGCACGTTTTTAATTACAAATTGCCAGACAGAAAATTCAAAGCTTATGTAAAGAAAGTACTTTGTGAGAAGGCTTATTATAGGACCGATGACTATCTTAAAGACAAAAAGGTCTGGCTTGAGCTTGGCGCGGGTCCCTCTTAAAGGTTTGTATACTTAGACATGTCATAATTTAGGTACATTGGTACATACTAAATTTACAAATTGACATTATTTTAAATTTCGTAATTCTTATAATTCAATTTAATTATGACATAATAAACAATGTAATCTCTGTCCATCTATATAACTAATTTTAAGTTTTTAGTTTGTTAGTTGACGTCTTTGGAGAAAACGTGCAGTGCAGTTTGTTGCCGCTTCTTCTGCACTTGCGCCTAGGAAGCGGCGTAAACTTAGCTTTAAGTAACGATTTGACGTCAACATTTGTGCAAAACAAAACAAAGTGACTATTATTAAGAGATATTATAAATATCCTATGATAATAAAGATATTTTGAATTTTGAATTTTGAATTTTTTTGTTGTCTAATGCGAAGACTGTCATTTGACAGATCCAAATTCAAATTATTACAAAATAGTGATTTATCTTATCATCACCTGTTATTTTCTCCATAGATTAGGTATACTGCCATTAATTGCAACCATGTTGACAGAGGAACAGACGGAAAAGTGAGTGATCCAATAAGAGTCCGTTTTTACCTTTTGAGGTACGGAACCCTAAAAAAATATACTCGCACAGGTTGGTTATTGCAGAAGATAGTATAAAGTTACTTCTCCTATTCGTCATTTACACCACCTGTGAGAGAGAAGAAGGGAAGGGAGGGAAGAGAAGGGTGACAATATGATGAAAAGAAACTAATAGGTATTTCACTATATAGTGACGACCTCCGTGGCGTATTGCTTAACACGCTAGTCCTTCACTCGGAGGTTCTGGGTTCAATTCCTAGCCAGGGCATGTTGAAAATGGCCTTTATCAAATTGTCCTGGGTCTTTTATTTTAAAATATAGTATTGTTGAGTAGGATCCCATAACACATGTTCAAACTTACTTTACAGCTAACTCTGTTAGTGTGATTTGTCCCTATCTATTTATTATTTATTATACGACGGATATGTGAAAATGCTTGAATTTCAAACAATTTATTTTCAAAATGGCGTCGCTCATTTAGTTTAATATTTTTGTTCACAAATAAGTGTTTACATCTCGCCGTGGCGGTGCATTTTACGGCGCTGTCGGGCCTTATCGCACGAACATTTTCTACGCCATTCGTTTATAAGTAACCGTTACGGACACGTTAAATAATGCAGGGACTTTCGATATAATTTATTTTATGATGAACTAAATAAAATAATTTTAAACTAGTGGTTCTTGTGAGCTGTAGACCTCGCGAGTCTTTCTTGCATAGCACCTCACATACGGACTTCTTGAAATTTATCGGATGAAAAAGTTGTTCGGACAATAAAGTTGATTTTTGAATATTTTTCAAAATGGCTGAAATATGTAATTTTTACTTTTGCAACCCCTTTCCGCCATTTAGAGAAACTGGGTTGGAAAAAAATTGTACGTAACTATCAAACCTGCTCACAAAATTTCACGAGAATCGGTTTAGAAATGCGACCTGTAGGCGGGAATAACCGGAAAACTGGAATTCGGACACACGAAAGAATTTTTACCGAAGCTGAAACGGAGATCGTCGCTCGCTTCGCTTACTCGGTCAAAAACTTTGAATATATATATATACGTATAGATACGTTTTGTTCATGTTTTGGTAAATAAATCTCTTTTAGCGCCTCAAATCCCGGTACATACATTTCGCGTCTCACCCAAAGGCCATATTTAGTGTGATGGTCGGCGTGAACATAGAAAAAAGGGAATCAAATTAGAGTCAAAATAGGTTTCCCTGGTGCTTGCTAGGTGCGTTAAGAGAAGCAGCTGGTACATTCTACGTTTTTTCTTCCAGCCCAGCAAAGAAAGAAGTTTCTGGTTACAAATAGTTGTATTGGTTTGAAAACACGGGTCCGGCTTTTACTTCTACGAGGTTATTTATGAAGAAAGATCCGGAACCACAAAACAAATTAGCTGTAGTTTTTTAACATTAACCCTTCTTGGGAATGTATTTCTAGGAAAAGTTTTCAACCGGCCTCAGCCCAACGCCACGCAACGTCAACCCTTCTTGTCATTAAGAAGTATGTCTTTAATTTAATTTTACTACCTATAGCGCGTGGTAGATTTATTACGCATTTGTATACCTATAGTATAACATATTGATTACAATACAACCCGATTACATTACAGTGGGTCGAACCAGGCCTATGCCACTCCCCGTATAGGTATCGAAAATATACGAGTATTACTATGCGCGCAGCAGCCCCTCGAAGTGGTAAATTCAGTTATACGAATTGTTTGTCCAGAGTAATAAGAATGAAATTGTCCTGCAATATAAACGAAAAGGTGCTGAGTTCTGACGTGAGCTAAATTAAACCATAGCGCTAACCACATTGAGTAGATATTTCTTTCTTATTTTGAGACTTCTGGTACGTGAGTACTGGTTCTTATTCTGTGGTCAAACTTAACGCTAATGCGTTATCTAACAGTTTGCCTTTGGGATATGTCGGGAAATCGGTAAAAGGAGAACAGGTGTAGCAAGCTTCTGGGTATTGCTCAATCTGTGCGATTTATCCTTATACTGTTTATCTCGGCACATTTTGCTAGCGGAATCCTAGTGAGGTTTAAACGTTCTTACGGTAACTTCAAGGTACGGAACATTGCGATTTACATAGAAATCCTCTTTACCTAGTCGCAGTTGGCCAGGGGCACTTAAACCGTGCCCGATTTGCCTCCTATATAACAGTGGCCCCCGGCGGCGACAAAATGGAAAGCTCAAACATTCATTCTCCAACCACTTAAATCTTTTTACAGCATTTTTTAGCACATAGCATCTTTCTTACATAAATTTCCCACAAAAACGTGCGATCAGAATTCTAACGCAGGTCGGTATATTTTTTACGTTGTTTTTGAATACACTTACCTAAATTGAATGTTCTGGTTTGCACTTGCTGTAAACATTTGCACAATGTTTAAGAAAAGTATTTTGTTTAGGGTAGATGATGTAGACAGATTGATCGCTATGTGAGACTTTTAAACAATGAAGTTTGACCAAAATTTTATCAAGAATAACGATACCTAGTAGTATCCAACAATAGCTTTAAGTATTATCTGTTTATTTTTATACGTATTTAAAAACTCAATGTCATGATGGGTTACAAAGATACCTATAGGCCAATAAATTCAAAGTATCCTAGGCGGCTATGAATGCTATGATTGACACTTCATACATTTTATCTTTAAAGGAATCGGCAGAACAATAAAACTTTGGCATCAAACATAAACAATAGAGCAAATTAAAAATGATGGAGTCAATAATACTAATAGTTTAATATACATGTAATCGGATAAACGCCAATACATTGGCTGCATTTAATCGAAATATCGCAAACGAAGGTTTTATTGTCTAATATACATGTCTATAATACTAGTACCAGCCGTTAACCTCATAGGATTAATAGCGATAAGTATCAGAAAGGATACGGAATAATAAAGTATATATAATAAAAAAATAAAAAATTATAAAGACAAAAGGCGCCTTTCCTTTTATTCCTTTATTGAAAGTAAGTAGGTACCTGACACTTACTAGTTTTGGTAAAGATTTTTTGTAAGTATAAACTCTCAAAATAAGGTGTACACAAATTGTAAATAAATAATATTTTCTTACCTATGCCAATCGCTCCGAGATAAACAAGTTCTTTTTTAAAATCCCTGCCTTTCAAGCATTGTCCTCCTATAACTCTTGAATGGTTGAATCGATTTTTATCAAACATAGGTAAGAACTATCTCGACAGACAACGCTTTATTCGTTTAGGAGCTACGATGCCACAGATACACACAGACACAGACATAAACAGATACCCCTCTTTTTCATCGAGGGTTGAAAAGATGAATTATAATTCGGAAAAAGGAAGAAAGGTACATTTTCAGTATACTCGTAAGTACCTCATTTGTTAATTTGTAATACACTAAAGTTAAAATCCAAAAGTCGATAGCAACTCTCATACAAAGTTCGAGCCTGAAAGCTCGAAGTTCCCAAATGTAATAAACATGTATAATTCATTGAGTCTCGTTTTTATGCCTTATTGTATTGCTCCCAGTGGAAACACATTGTGAAAGAAAGAACTCACGGAAAGATTTTGGTCAATATTCATATTTGATGCAAACTCTTAACGCTAAATTTTTAAAAAAATCTGCCGTCTGTGAGTAAAGCCTATTATTATATATATTATATTATAATAAATAATCTACCAATTTTGTGTGTGTGTAATCCAGAACATTCCAAGCTCTTTGGTGTAATGCATCAATTCAAGGTTTGCAAGCTTTTAAGGCCATACATGAATTTTCCGGGGTCCTGCCCCCATTTGAAATAAATAGTTTCAAAGGAAACAGAGATATCATTTAAAATGTTGTCTTTGTGTTGCCCTAGATAACCCTTCAAACTATTTTATGAACACACAGAACGTACAGTTTAAAGTGAGAACGTTAAGCTTTTTTACGCATTTTTGCCCAAAGTTTTTTGCACAAAGTGGCCGTTTTCCGCAAAAATGCGTAGAAAAGCTTAACGTTCTGACTTTAAAATGTAAACAGTAGTTCATAAAATAGTTTTAAACCAACAAACAAATACAAAATTTCATCATAAATATATAATATACATAGTTAGAAAATTAGGATTTTTGTATTATTATTACATATAAAACCCTAAAATATAGGCGCGTGTGTTTTTAGACTTGAGATTATAACTTTGTCGACAGGTGGCCAATTTACAATGACTGTTATACTCAAACTTTGTTATCTTTCACAACAAACCCAAGCTAAACAGAAAGCAAACTCGTCTGAGCACATTGTAATAACACATGGATGCTTTTGTTTCATAATTATTTCCATTTTGAATTGAATTAGAGCGTTACTGGGTAGAAATCCTTCAAATAGACTTTGACTTGCTACTACATCTACTTTTTAGGTTTCCGTACCCAAAGGATACGGAAACAACGGGACCCTATGTCTCCGCTGTCTGTACGTCTGTCCGTCCGTTTGTCACAGGGCTCTATCTCTGGAACCGAATGGGCTCTATCGCTTTAAACTGACTAGCTAGACACTTGACATGTTCGCCGATTATGTATTACTATGGCCGCTATCACAAAAAATACTAAAAGTAAGATAAAGTTAAAAATTAAAGGGGATCGTCTACAAGAAACCTGTTTTTTTTTGCGTTTGTAACTCGATCTTTATTATGGCATTAACTAGACACTTAAAATTTTCAACGATTATGATTGTTACTTTGAGGTATTACTAGCCGCTAGTTTTAACGGCCACAGTAATACGTAATCGGTTGTTTTTATTATTGGTTGATAATCAAATACTTAAAATAAGATAAAGGTAAAAATTAATGGAAGTCCTTATACAAGAAACTAAACTATGTTTTTTCAGCGTTTTAAAACATTGTATGGAGGTACGGAACCCTTCATCTACAAGGCCGACTCGCACTTGACCGATTTTTTTGGCATTTGGCTGCCATAATAACAAATATGTATAATCTTATATATTTTGGTATGACACGAACCTTATTACTTTTTAACGATTTTCCTAATCATGAAAAAGTACTTCAAACGGGATAGTCGAAGCGATTTTAATTTTCTTTTTATATCTTCTTGCCTACTGAAGCTTTAAACGTGGTCTGTAGGTCCTACGACCCTGATCTCTGCCTACCCTATTAGGGATAAAAATATGATCTATATTAATAACTACGCATTAGTATTCAAATATTAAAAAACCCCTTCTAACTCACGTAATCATAAAAATATTTACATTCATAATACTTCTATTTTCATCTGTACTTACCCAAAATGCAATATAGGCGGGGGGGGGGGGGGGGGATCCAGCCGAGGAAGTGCTGAAAAACAAATTTTAAATATCACGGGCGCACCATCTTTAGGCGTCCCGAAATGCCTAAGCTAACTTGATCCATCTATCTGAATTAGATCATTTTAGGGGGGGAGTTTAAAACATAATTACTTATTATTTATATCAGTATTAATTACACGCTAGAATGAGAACAGATAAGATATAGGAGATAGGAGTAATTGGAAACAAAAAGGAGAGGCTGTTGGACCTAAATATCTAAAAAACTAACTTGTTGTAGTTCGTACTGGCTTAGAAACTCTGCAATGGAATGAATAAATTCACAATCTCCATTGGGCCAATTCACACAAAATGATTGGATTTGACTGAGCTGTCAATTGTGCAATCGTATTGAAACGTTACTCGATTGAAGTCAACAGTTGATGCTGTGCATTTCTTCTCATTTCGATCGATTTTCTTGTAGATCTATGCGAGAAACTCATTGATTTCTCATTACCAACCTTGCATATTGAAGTATCTACAGCTCTTGTTCAAACTTCTAATACAGCATTCTTCTCGTGCGATTTCTTAATAATCTGCCCTGGATTGATTCGCAATAGGTAATCAAAGCAAATTGTATTATGGCTTCGTTGTGAAAGATTAGATTTTCTGGCCTGAGGCATGGTAATTCAAAAAAATCATAATTCAAAATTATATAATTACTGAACCTAGTACATCACTTTTTGCTAATGGTTTTAAGAAAAAAAATATTTCACACTACCAAAAAATACAAAAAGTCAAGTGCCTAGAAAAAATCAAACAATATTTAAAGTTTGGATATACCTAATTATAGACCGAATTATGATGTTTGTCTATGACTTAAACGTTAATACCGTCTCTGGTTTTTCATTTTTATCATAATAATTATAAGACAAAATAGAGAACCTCTTAAAATATGTTTTTTCTGTTTGCTTATCTGTAAACTTACGGCATACTTACAATGCCGTAAGTTTACAAATACGCGAACACTAAACTATTGCTCGTAAGCACAAACTTGATTCTTTACTTACAACTTTGAGCCATGTAACCTATTCCATGTTCTCCAGAATATATACTGTAATAATAAGTTGGTCTTTGTCCTTCGTCGTTTCAAAATAAGATACAGCTCTAGCACTTTTTTACGAGTATCTAATATTCATTGTCATTTTATTTGAGGGACAATCATACTTAATCACTGTATTGTACCACACTAGATAGTATTTTCTCTAACTCTTTCACAGTTACTCTTTCTCTCTCTTTTACTTAATTCTTCTCATACACATTTTTGTGACACAACCAACCGGTGAGACGTGGGTAAAAAATGAAAATATCGAATTTCGGCCTTTTAAATTCAGAAAGGCGACTAGCGCCTTTATTCTCTTACCAAAATCTTGGATTTTTATACAGCCTTAATATCTTAACAATATTACGTTAAAATCGCTTTCATTCCAACTTTTGCAAGGCAAAGGCTCTATTATTTCCCTAATGACTGGACTATTCGGAGCAATACAAAGGTTGCTGCCAAAACTTGTTTTTTTCCGAAATTAATTTTCCGTTTATTCACTGGGCCTGAGAATGCCCTTCAAAAATGATTTCTCTTTTCTGATACACCTTGTATACTTTTTTCATTTACGTAACAAGCACAGACAGAAATATACAATATCAAGATGAACTAGAAGTGTATTTCTCGCGTAATAAAATTTATGGATTTCCGAATGAGCCGAAATATTCTCATTGGTAGGCCCACACCGAATTATGAGCGATAACAAGTCAGTGAATAACGTCTGAATTATTCATAGCCTTTTGGGATCGATACACGCTTCCGAAGTTATAGTCTTCCAAATCCACTTATTGATGGAAACATTATTTTTATACTCGCTCCCAACATTGGTAATGATTTTGTTAATATCCAACAGTGGATTTTTTGTGGTTTATATGATGATGTTGATTATAATGATTTTGTAAAAGAGAAATTTTAAAAGATTTTCCCAAAGGCCTATTTCTTTGTTATTGTTGTTATGTATGACACCGGACTTACTCTCGACGTAAATTAATTCAGTAATAAACCGGCCAAGTGCGAGTTAAACTTGCGTGGAGAGGGTTCCGTACAATTAATTGAATTTCTATAGGTTTTCCTGCAATCTACAGAATATAATTTGTATTTTTTTAAAAATTGTAGGCTCAGTACTTTCGGAGATCAGGGGGGAATGGTCAATTTTCATCTTCTTTCTTGAATAAAATCAAAACTATTTATTTTACAATAACAACAAAAATATATTTGAGATCCTTATAACAAGCTCTTTCATTTGATATATAACATAGTAAGTTTTGCAAAACTTTTTCTGAAAATGACCCTTTTTTTTTAAATAATATTTATTTACTTTGCACATGTGTGTTTGGGTCATAGGATTACACCATCCTACCAAATTTCACCTGATTCGGTCCAGTAGATTCGGAGAAAATTGGCTGTGACAGACGGACGGACAGACAAACGCACGAGTGATCCTATAAGGGTTCCGTTTCTTCATTTTTTGTACGGAACCCTAAAAATTATATTAAAAAATCATTCGATTATTTCTTTTACATCATAGGCAATATTACTGGCATTTACACCTTTAAAACAAAAAAAAGGCACAAGTCAGTCGTACAGGATTTTCACTATACGCGTTTTTATCATTAACCTCCTAAGGACAATAAAAGGCTATATTATTATTTTTATTTAAGTCCCATTTGATTTTCTAACTTCGTTTTATGAATTTTTATTTCATAAAACAAAATTAAAAAATTAAATGGGACTACCATTTGATTTTTTTATATTGTTTTATGGAATTAAAATCAAAATAGCCTAGGTACTTACTATGAATGTTTTGTGGACATACATATTATCTATCTACTATTGCGCCTGTTACGCTCTAGGTGCAGAGTCTCTTTACCTCCTCTCATCTTTTAAGTTATTTGCAGTTTTCGTTTCTGAAAAAAAATACTTTATTTGAAAAAGAGGAAGTGATGAAAATAGTATCTATCTATACCCAATAAAACAAAATATATTTTTGAAGCCTTTTATTTTATCATCATGCGACTGTAGTTGTTTTTTTTTCAATAAAACAAATTACATAAAATGCAAAGTATCATGAATGGCTTACGTTTATACTTGAAAATAAATATCTTGAACAACTTTTAATGTAGACAGTTCGTCGCGTTTCGGCCGACCTCAGCCGGCGGCTGACAACTGCGGCTGATGCTTTAATTTCCATGTGAAAATTAATTGCACCACTTCCATGGAGTGCAATTGTCGCACGCGCTACAGTTAGCGACCATTTTCATAGTGCGAGTATGGTAGCATCATATCAGCCGCACAGTCCTGTCATACGCGGCTGTGATCAGCCGCAACCGCAATGCTTAAAAATATACCTTTAGGGCCATATACTCAAATGCTGGAATCATTAAACCTCATGCTAGTAAGTCCCTGTCTTAATGATATTTTATTTACACAGAGACGGCGTGATATAAGGCATACAATCAATTACTTAGGTAAAATGAGTTTGAGTATTTGGTCAATAACTGTATATAGGGTGCGAAACATACATATTTTGCCGAAACAAATGCAACGTTTCGGCATAACATGTTTTCTGTGAACATATGTATAAGGAATAATACGTTTATTAAAATATTTTAATAAACTTATTAATTATATATGTAGATAAAAAAGACTCCTTACTTAATAAATATCGTTAAATTAATTTAACAGAGAATATATTTCTATTTTGATCAATAACACAGTAAGATTTTTTCCTGTTTACAAATTTTTAAAGCAATATTAAGTACATTCCCCATGAAATATATGTCAAAATAAAAAAAAATCGACTTTCAAACGCGCCATCAGTTGATAAATATAGCATCAGAGGTTGTTAGTTTTTATCCATATCTTTCTTGGAAAATGTAATAGTACAAAAATTTGCTTATTGAATAATAATTCTATTAAAGATCAAATAAGCTATTGGCGGCTTTGTAGTCCTAGTATCTAATTTACAATAAATATACACGACTCATACAGTAGCACGTTGATTACAATTAATCTAATTGAAAATATAACTTTACTTGAATATACATATTCTGTAACTTATCACATGTTTAGCCTCACAAATAAATTTCTACAATAGTCAGTGTAAAGAGCTGCAGGAAGACTTTAACACCAAGACAGAGAATTGACTTATTATACGTCGAGAACATTTTTTACGCTTATATCAAAATAATAATATATAATTAAAGTGTACTCTAAGTAACATAACATCATATATTATGTATGTATGTTGTAAATAAAGATTTATACCTATTAGTCTGAATTGAATTGTATTGAAAAATATATTTATTTGCTGCTATAAGACACACACTTACAAAAAAATATAGAATCAGAAAATAACGGGTGACTTCATCGCGGCGGTAATATAGTCCATCACTCAATTGGTAGGATGTCGTCGGCGCGCCGACAGAGCGGCATCGCTTTTTTCAAAGACGCGGTCTTTGTGGCGCACCGACGGCATACACACCAATTTAACAAATGAACTATACAGTATAATATAATCAGTATGTACATTTGAAGATAATCTCGCCCGTGGAGAATACGTCGAATTTTGCCACGGTGACAAAACAGTCACAAATTCTGGTCTAAATAATAAGAAGAATGTCAAATATTGAAAAAAAAAGATAAAGGGCAACACACATTATATGAGACATTACGTGACATTTGTCGTTTATTTTTATGCTTACTAAAATTTACTCTGCGATAAGTATTTTTATTTAAGTATTTTATAAAAAACAAAATACCTAATACACCTACCGTAAATGCAAATTAGTACGTACAAAGTAGTAGTAAAACTTAACGAAAAATTCTACCTATTTTGTTTGCATTTAATTTATGAAATAAAAAAGTATGTTCTCTTTCAGTCAATTCCCTTTTGGCAATTATTTTAAATATAAATACTTCTGATTTACAGCGTAATTCTAATGTTATCGAAAATATTCTGCCAAAAATACACAGTTTAATATTTAATCGAATTCTCAAAATATGTTCTCATTTCAAAATCACCTAACATGAAACATTTTGTGAACACAGTAATGCTCTCGAGAAGTAAGTAAAGTTTTAAATCACAAAAAAAAAACTTCAAAAACTCATTGTTTATTTTTAAGGTGTTTTCCTAAAATTTATAATGATAACAGTAAAGAATTAAATAAAGACAGAAACATGCGCGATCGGAAATGACATAGGTATGTACAGACAGTTGCCACCGCGCGCGTCGCGCACTACGGTGAGGTGGCATAGGTATCCGATTGACCGTCTGTACCTACGTACATACATACGACAATAGGATAAGAATGCAATATAATAACGTCACAGAGTCACAAGTATACACAATACTTATTGATGCTGTTGTCATAAAATTTTATAAACAAGAAATCGGCTATTTAATCTAATCAAAAAAAAGTAAGTAAAATTTTAGTAATTTAATACGATTAGAAAAACACCTTTATTATTGTCCATATAACAAACCGATTCATGTACAGTCCAATAACATTAGGTTTATATTTAATCAAGAGCACTTAAGTATACGATAACACTGTAGAACTTAATTGAAATGACGCTCTTAAAAGGCCGTGTAAGTTACTCCAGGCACCTACTATCTTGTTCATAAGATAAACTATAAGGTAAATTTTCAGTATTACTGCAGGAAAAATTCTTTTCAGTAAATACATTTTTATTCAAGTTCAGTCCATGATACACATCCGGAGAAAATTTTGGAGAAAAACGACAAAAAATTCAGCTTCAAAAACAACCAAAAAATAAGTCCTATACAAAAAGTTTTTATGAGAGGTTGAATTTTTTTCCCTATCTACCTATCATAGACTGACCTTGCTGTATAAATGCGCACTGCAGAAAAGTTCCTGTATCATAAACTTTGTTTTACCATTAATTATTTATTTTTAATGAAGGCGCCACTTGAGCTCTCTATACAGCCATAATCATTATACATGAAGGTCGACTCTCTCAAATTACGATTAAGTTTTGAAGTGTTGCCATATACGTATAAAGCGTACGTAACACTTGCTACGGCTAACTCCAACATTTTCATGCATCCTACAAAACTTTATATACTTGTAATTTCAATTGTTAAATTCTGTCTATTACAATGCACAACAGTTATTAGGTAAGTATAACATATTAATATGTTTCTATGCATCTCAATAATGCAAATCTAGCGGGGAATTTATTCAATATTTTTTTACACAATCACGGTTAAATGCATAAATCATATAGGCATTACAACCCAAAGATAAACATGAGTTTTAAATTAAAAAAATACAGTAAATATTTTAATTACAATAAATTGCAATAAAATATTTGCAAAGAAAAAAAACCTGTACAAATGTTAAGGTGCTCCCACACAGTGGATATATAAAATTGTTACCATGATAAGTAACTTTATTTAACAAATTGTAACAATTTATATTTGTTATTACATAACATGTATTCTACTGACCGCGGAGCGTGAAGCTGATAGGGGAGGGCGGTGTATCTTCCCTATTAAACTGCGCACTATAATAAGTAAAAAAAAATCTTTTTTCAGACAAGCTTTTACTGTAAGGCCTAAGAACTTATCAAGACAAATTTAATAAGACCAAAGTCGATGGGGTTGCGTCCTTTCATTATAGGGTTCCTATAGCCACTTTCCGGCTCCATCATCAGATAAGCTTTTTGTTGTCATCTGATTTAAATTTAGCATAGAAAATATAATCTCGATGAAATTTTCTATGCTAATGTAAATCTCGGGAAATGGCTTAAATTAAACTTGCAAGATTTGACCCATAAAACAAGCAGGGCAAGCTGCTAAAAGCTTGTTAAAAACAATATGAGAGCGTTTATAACATAAAACATTCACTAACATATTGTAGCAAAACGTAAGGTCTTAATGTTTCACATACATCGTACGTTGCCCGATGATTAATAACGTTATATAACTCTGTGTGGAAGAACCTGGCTTTTATTATTATTTAGTTTTATAATATAATATTCAATTTTCTTTGTTTTTTTGTTTGTATTTTTGGTTTACATCAAGTTAACAAATGTATTTCTACTTGTTACTCTACAAGGTTGGTTAGGTACTTAGGTATGCTATCAGATTATTGGATATAGTTGAAGCTGTACTATCAAACAGGCATCATTTTCACCAACCAGACTGTAATTCGATTGAATAGTGTAAGTTAAAATTTTAATATTATTTTTCAAACTAGAAATAAATGTTACAATATTATTAAAAATGAGTAGACACTCGTAAATCCGCAAAAAGAAACAAAAACTTGGAGCACCTTTTGTCGTGGGACATGGATATTAAATAAGTTATATGAGCAGTTATGTGAGTTTTGTTTGTATGTTTGTTACTCATTGAAGTTGTCAAGGGTTGGAATAAAACTTTGCATGTAGGTAGATAGTTTTCTCTTTGACCACGACAGCTAAGGATGTCAAAGACCATGCCATTGCCAAGAGGAAGCCGAGACCGGGACATTAAATATATAACATACACGCTGACTTATCATAAATTCCTCTATCCATATACGTAATCCAAATTTGTGTGTGACATAAGATAAAAAAGTTGCGAAATGATATTCGATCGAGACCACGTAGGTACGCCCGTCTTATCATACGAATACGAAGGTACTCGCGCGGCGAACGATGAACTTTGTTATGCTACTAATTGATCTCACGTTTTTACTTTCGAGTTTTAGTCAATATTTTTTGTTTCTGAATTTTTATTTTGACTATTAGGTCTTACTTACGATCCTTATGAAGTGGCCTTCGGCTCCAAAGCCAATGAAAAGTCACCGTGTATATTTAAAGCCTGAAATGTTATTACAACACATAGTTCTTACCGTAAGTATTATATTTATAGCTGGTGATGATCCTGCGATCCTGGACGAGCTTCTGAGTAACTGTACTATAAAACTCATCGTGCTGTAACAGCTTTTTTAATTATAGTAAAAAAATTAATTATATTAAATAATAGTGGTTGGTGAAAACGAAATAGATAATAGGTATCAAAAATACAGTGAACGTCTCAACAGTAGGTAGATATTGTTAGTACAGAGAGATCTATAAGGATTATTCCTGAAACCCTGAAAGAAGAGATTGGATCAACAAACATGTTTATAGTTGAGTATTTTTTTTAATTAACAAAAAAACACTTACATGTAATTTGCAATTTGCAAGTAGGTAATAAAGTTCTACAAATACTCGACTATTAATATGAATGTGTTAATTGACATTATTGAAGCTCAAGAATTTAAAACAGCTTGGATAAATCTATTATAAAAGAACCACTTTTTTATTTTAAAGAAGTGTTTTTTGCTATAGGTAAGTCGGTAACTTATTAATTTAACTCAAAATATTTTGCAAAATAATTATTTTCATAACTTGAGAACATAAGCCTTACTAAATTACATAGGTATTATAAGAGGTAAAAAGATTCAATACAAAGGTACTACACAGGCTTATAAAATTCTTATATATATATAAGAACACGTGATAGAATCTTGCAAACATAAACGGGACAACCTCTTTTTCTTGAAAGTGAGACGATGAAGCATAAAATATTTCATGCCACTGGTATGAAATTTAGGGACATCAACATCTTTATGTAGGATATTTTTATACAGTGCGCAAATTTTTGGGGTAAAATAAATACATAATTTATTTTCTCTTCATAATTTGTGCATGTAACAAACAAATGCAAAGTATTATTTCTTATGTTAATATGACAAATGCTATGAGTTTGAAGACAAAAGTTAATACCAATACTAACAATATAAAAATTGTGAGAGAGTGGTGTCAGTGATACCTAGGCTTCGTAAGAAACCTATACTACAGATCACCACTGAGTACACAATGGGTTTGAGCTTGGGGTACCTCAGTCCATGGAACTGTAACACATCAATTTCCTAAAAAGTAAAACGAAATTAAACTGACTTTTTTTACAAACGAACGATCAGCCGACCAAGTTTGTATGGAAGAATGGAAATTATTTTCGTATTTCGTAATATATTTCTTGGAGAATGAAATAAGTATCAAATATAGAACTTGGTGCAGAACCATATTAACAATATAAACACCTAATAGTACACTATATTATAAAGTTAAAAGGAAACTTAAAACTGCCTTATAAGTAAAAATAAATACCAACAATCCAACATACATTATAAATAAAATATTTCTTATGAAGGGTCACATTAAAGGCAACGTGCCCAAGGGACTGAAAGCCTTTAATTGCTTTATAGCGAGAAAATCGAAGCTGTACTTCGCTAAACTGCTAGCTCTTGGTTTCCCAGTTCTATATCTGTAATATACATATATCTACAGCGCCACAATATATGTATATTCATATATACATTTTTCTCATATATTTATTCATATATATATTTTTTCAACACCAAACGGTAAGAAAACAATTGTAAAAATTTGCGCACTTAAAAAAATACCCTGTTCGATAAATATTCTAGGTAGATACAAGCAAATTTTTGGTAAGAACGTGGGCCATTTATCAAGAAGAAGATGGTAAAGGCGTTCCCCAATTTATTCAATTTAATTGAAGAGAAACCTTACGTAGGAGGAATCCACAACTAAGGAGCCAAAGTGGGTGGTAATTTTGAAGGCAAGTGGCCGTCGCGTTCGCTTGACTCGTCTCCGAATGCGGCTTCTTTAGACTGAGTTCGTTCACCGCCACTGCAAAAGTATTAGCAATTCAATTTCTATTTTGTTTAAAACTATACCTAAGCTTGTTCGTTCCTTCGGCTTTAAGGTGAAGGGCACACTCCAGTGGTGCCCTTATTTGAAAATGTTTAATGGAAAATAAGGTGATTAATTACAATTCTACTAACCAACATGTAAATCATGTTGGTTATATATAGCAATAATTTATTAATTTAAATAGCTGTACAGTGTATAAGGTCTAATAAAATATACTGAATCTATGTATTTTAAACGTGTATTCAATCCATGATACTGAAGATCTTTCCCCAATTAACTAATTATATCGAAATATGAAAAATATTTTTTGGCCTTCCATACAAGTTCACAGAGCAGTTGATCCAAATTTGTATGGAAGGTCAAACATTATTTTTGATATGATCTGAATACACTTTAAAGTAGGTTCAGTATATTTTTTAGACGTTATATAGCAATGCTGTATATATCAATAATAATTTTTAATTTAAAATGCATTGCAGTAATTTTATAATTATTGAGACCAGGCCTTCCTTACTTTGATCGACTTTTATATAAAAAGTTGAATACCACACTACTAAATGATGAATAAGGGATGAATTTTTTTAAACGCTTGTAAATTTTTCTGGTCCTTAAAATAACATTACTATTTTTTTTAACAATTTACAGATTTTTCTGTTCAGTCAATTATAAAATTTACATAAATTGTTTTCTTTGGGTTGGGTTGAAGCCACGAGTGGCGTAAACCTTACGTCCAAACGTGATCAAAATCGGTTTAGAAGTTGCCGAGGTAAGGTATAGGGTTTTCGAACACAGTCAGAGCACAGTTCGGGTCGTACTACTAGCTATACTCGTAATATATTTTAAGGTCATACTTACCAGCTACAGTCTGTTTCTTGACGTCAGCAAATTTCTCTCCGGGCCCTACTTCGTCGGGTATCGTTGCGGTGCATGTGAGCTGCAGCCTACCGTGGGCGGGCGTCTTCAGCTCTGCTATGGACACCCACAGAGATATGGGCGTGACAGCTGGCGTTCTTTGTCTATCTTGTATCTGTTACATACATAAATATACAGATACATAATCACGTCTTTATCCCTAAAGCGGCAGACAGAGTATAAGTAAAACCTATTTGGTTTAATGATCTTAATCGCTGTTCTTGGATCTTCCATTTTCAGATGTAAGAGTTAAATATACAACGTGGAAGGACATACCCGTAATAAATCGAACCACTGTCTATACTAGATCATTAAAGTATAATGTACAAATAATAATAAATAAACAAAAAATAATTTCGTCATTTCCATACAAAAGTGTGCGCCCGCCCGGGCGATTTGTATTGGTTTTTTGACTGTTATTTAAATTTCATTATACTTTAGTGATCTAGTATAGCCCGTGGTTCGATTTATTACGGGTATGTCCCTTCCACTTTGTATAAATCTTTAGTCATCACTTATTTTCTCCACAAGAAATACCTGTACTAGATAAAACACTCCATCAACTCTATGGCATAGAGAGAAATAGCATCTTTATTTAAGAGTTTATTTACTTCCAACGGCAAGTCTACCTATTCCTTCTTATTAGTAGGAAATTGTTAATAGGTAATATATATACCGTGTAATTTCCGACTTACAATAAGACCACTATTCATGGATGTCGTAAGGGTTGCTATACACTTATTCGGGACGGTATTGTCAGTTCGGCAGTATTTGTCAAACAACAAAGCCGACCCGAAGCAATTACGAGTATATCGGCTTTTTCCCCGAATATTCATCTAAACATATTAGATTTTACCGGTCGTCTGTGCTGATTAATGCCGGGCCGAATAAGTGTGTAGCAACCCTAAGAGACAATTAAAGATAAGCAAAGACATCTCGTGCTACAAATACATTTCCAAGGCGCTTTACGGCTAAATTATCTGCATAAACTATAAAAAAAATTGCTTTGATAAAGCAACTCGTAATTTATTTGCCTTGAATTTTCTGCTGATGAATTTTTCAAACATTTTAGTTAGACAGTAGAATTCGACGGTTTAATTAGGAAACTACGAATACTCAAAAACGTTGCGCATATAGTGTTCTATTTTTTTGAATAAAGTTACTAATATAGTTCTAGTTAGCCGTGTGGTGACGGCAGCGTAGCATACATTTTGTCTCCATCCCTATCCTCTCACACAAGTGTCGTAAGAGGTGACTAAGAGATTAATAGGTAACAAAAAATGGGCAGCAGGCTCCTCTGAGCAATGACGTCATACCATCTACTGCGATCACCAACCCGCCTGCCCAGCGATTATTGTCAAATCCTCCTTTAATGGACAAAGACCTTTAGTACAACTTCGGACTGCTAGGTATAGGCTGCTATGAATATAGTTCTATAATAACGACTCCTGGTCTCGAATAATTTTCAACACTAATGTAGACTACTTCCTATCGGTGATTTTGGAAATCCTTGAGAGAAACGTGCATGTAAGTATGTATATGACTGCCTCCGTGGTCCTGTGCTCAAGGCGTTTGCCTTGGTATCCGAAGGTCGTGGGTTCCAATTCCACTGGGAAGCATACTTAATGAAAAGATGTTTCCAGTCTGGTTAGGATATTGCAGGCTTTACTCACCTGATTATCCCAATAGAAAGAGGATTTCGTGCTTCGGAAGGCTCGTAAAGCTGTGGGTGCCGAACGCTATCTCGAGTTTGTTAAAACCTATCCTAGAATTGGTCTGGTCTAGTTTGAGTTGCGAAGGTCAGACGGCAGTCGCTCTATGTACCAGTAACCTCCCAAATCACCAAGGTTAGGTAGCGAACCCCGGGCTCTGAAGCGTTACCGCTGAGGATGCAACTGGGAATACGCTCGGATGATGATGAAGCATGCATGTATTGTATATGACGTCAAAACGTGTTGATTATAGGCAAATGTTCCCTTTATTAAGAGAGGATAATAGTTCAGCAGTGGCAAAGAAACAAGATACCTTAGACATTTCCTCACTCTGAGCTTCTTTGAGTGTACATTTGCTATGCTTGCTGTGGTTGGCTGCCGGTGGGGGCGTGGTGGTCTCGCTCACCAGCGCCCAGTACTTGGCCGTGTAGTTGAACTCTGGCGCGATGTACCGGTGCTGATGCTTCCTGTGCCTGTAGCCCCCACCTCCTTTGGTCCTCGTCATGCTTGATACTCGATACGACAAGTATCTCACTGATTCGTCGTCCACCTGTAGCAAGACTAACATTGAAATTTCGATTGAATCGGGTTTCTAGTAGCATCGACTATTAAAAAATTTATTTTAAATGGGGGCAGCACTCGACCCTGAAAAAATCATCTATCTTAATATAACTTCCATTTTTGCCCATTCCCTCGATCGGCTTCTACGATCTACGCGGGAAGAGAAGCAGCTGGTACATTCTAAGTCCTTTTTCCCAGACCAGCAGGAAGGAGTATAGGCCTGTCTTTATTTATTGCAACTCTTAACTCTATCTGCCCCGTAAAGGATACAGACGAGAGTCTGTAGTGAATAACAAACAACTGGCATTTAAAATACCTTGGTAATTGTAAAAACAAAAGTTAACTAAATTAACCAATTTATATAAATTTGAAATGCTTATGTAAAACGATCTGTTTGTTTTACAGCCCAATTAATCTTATTTGAGTTCATTCGGTTAATTCAATGAAACAAAAACAATATTCCCTAAATGTGAAAATAACAGGAAATTCAGTTAAAGATATTTGAGCCATGAGCGCAGTTTAATCTAGCGAAAAATTAGTTATTGAACGAACGTTTGCGAAAACAAAGTTATCCGTAAGCGTGCCGTATATATGTTGCAGTCTTTAGCTTAATTAACCTTTCAGTTAACTATTGTGCTGGTACAAACAAAAATCGATTATGATTTTTACCCCTTAGACCTAATTTATTCGACTACAAAATATATTACAGATATTATAAAAAAAAAATGTCCGTACGATATTTTTTTAAAATTATTTTATGTACCTATATTGTTGAATGTAAGTATGTTAACAACTAGTTTTTTTTTTTCAAAAAAATCTTTGTCAATTTTTTTTTTATAAAAGGGAACTAAATTAGACAAAAATACCAAAATTGGCTTATTGGATAAAGTTTATGGGCTTGAAAACCGTTATTTATTTATTTATTTAACTTTATTACAAACGTAATATCTAATTTGTGAAATAGAGAAGGGCTGGTCTGACGATGGAGCCGGAACGTGGCCATTTGAACTCAGTAACGAAACACCGCAACCCCACCGAGTTTGGACTTGTTTAACTTGTACATTTATCTAACGTTAGTTTAAAACAAAGTAACCGGCACTCTGCAAGCCTGCAACCTTAAAACCCAAAAAAAATAAGTAAGTACTTATTAAGACTGCAGTCTCCGACTGTGGGAATTTTTGATTGAACACCCGAATCTATATTTTCTATCTACACATACGCATTGCGCTGTATTGTACAACATGCACCCTGGAGACGAATTTAGACGAATTCAGAAGCGCAGCGAGCGGTCTTCCTTATCAGCATTTTCGTCCCCATATTTATTTGAGAATTTCGGAGAACTTAAAATTTTTCTATCTTTTTACAAAAGACAAATTATTATTATTTATTTATTGTACGTGTTTAAGCATGAATCAATCTTCATATATGTGTATTTTTTATTTTTTTACTCAGTCGTATGCGCAAGAAATCCAACGACGTATTCGCTTATATTTTCTTCAAAGTTTATATAGTCTTTTTAATTAAGATTTTGAATGAATTAAATATTTTTTTATTAAAATCTTCTCATTCACTTTTTATGATTTTCCTTTGTCTTTATTTCTCTGTAATTTAAACACAACTTCATGTTTTAATTCCGTGTAAACAACAATGACATGAACGTCGCACACCGCAAAAAATCGAAACACGTCTCAGGTTATTTGGAATTAAACAAACTATTACAAAAATCAATAAATTGTCTAATTCACTTTTTTAATACTTAAATAAACTTTAATTTAACATATCTTAACATATTGTTACTAAGATAGTTTGGCTCCAATCAGCTCCGAAAAAGCAGTCAAAATCATTAAAAATAAGGACTGGGCCCTTAAAAGCAAGATATAAAGAAATGTACTTACAAGTTATATGAAACGCTATCAAAATTATAAAGCATGGATAAAATCCCATTGTTTGTTATTGCGAAATACGCATAAAACCTCAATCGCCCCGGGCGGGATTGTAATAAACATGAAAATGGATTTACTTTTTCCGCGTGGCAGGTCGATTAGCCACAACGCTACCGTATTTCTTTATTCACTTTGAATCTCTTTTAGTTTTTATTATACTTATGCAGCTTATGCTCTTATAAGCCTCTAAGATATCTTTTAAATTAAAGAAACAGTTCAACAAGACCAAGACCTTTAAACATAATACTATTCCTTTTTCTAAAATTTTCACACTCGTTGAGAACGTTGCATTTATTTAAAACTGCAATATATTTAAACTATTACAATTTTGATAAGACCAATTTTAAGAATAGCATAAATTTTTGCGAAGAATTTTTTTATTTTATTAATAGTAATAAATAAATACAACCTATAATAGGTGATTTGTCGATAAAAAAATCCATACTATTATACCACTTAAGGACGAAACTATATACTCGTACGATAAGTAAGGCGTCGCTACCACAGGAAAAGAAATCGTATCGTATTAAATCGCCGCGATGATGTCACTGTGTGGAGACACGGTCGGTCATGAGTCAGCATTGAATTAGATTTCACGACGTCGTAGCGATTCTCTCGCCCGTGGAGGCAACGCCTAAGGGTTCCATCCAGCCCCCTTAGCATGGCACTATGGATAAACCCAGATAATGTTTATATCGCGCAACGGACTAGTTCCATTCTACTTGTTGTTACAACGTAGAGCGAGATAGTGATAGATGATAGCGCTCGATAAACGCTGTCGCCAGTGCTATACTAAGGGGGTTGCTCCCATAGCATGGCACCGTAGATAAACCCAGATAAAGTATTATCGCGCTATAGACTAGTGAGATTCCGCTCGTTATTATTACCTAAAGCGAGATAAAGATAAGATCAATTGCGCCCATGACAAGGATTTACCTTTTCATTATTAATGTACCAGGTGAGTCGTGGCGCAGGCGCGGCTGGGGCACTTGTACAGTTCGCTTGGAGAAGACCCCCAACTACAGCATCTGGCTTCCCGAAGGTTATGATAGGAGGGTGCTTCTGAGAATCTGTAAAAATAAGTTTTTTTGAGAAAAAAACATTTTACAAGCTTCTATTTAACTAGCAATGTATGTAATTATGTTTGTTCGGGCGGAATCTTGCTACTCAATTTTGAAGCAGATATCTTCAACTGATTGAGCTCAAATTTTGCGCGCATATGTATATCGCGTGACAATGCAATATTATGATGACTTAGAGCTGATCTGATGATGGAGCTGGAAGGTGGCCATATGAACTCTGTAATGAAACGAAGGGACCCCATCGAATTTGGGCTCGTTGGATTCGGCTTGACGAGTACCTACTTTGTCCTTAGATGGTAACGGAAGGCCATAAGAACTACGTAATAGAACGACGCAACCCCGTTGAGTTTGGGCTTATTTGTTTTGTGTTGACAAGACCTTTGGTCTCACAATGAAAGCTTGTAATTACATTTTTTTTTTATAAAAACTTATTTTCTACAAGTTGTACCTAACTTCAGTATTTTTTCTACAAGTTGTACCTAACTTCAGTATTTTTCTACAAATTCTACTTAACTTTAGTATTTTTTCTACAAGTTGTACCTAACTTCAGTATTTTTTCTACAAGTTGTACCTAACTTCAGTATTTTTTCTACAAGTTGTACCTCACTTCAGTATTTTTTCTCCAAGTTGTACCTAACTTCAGTATTTTTTCTACAAATTCTACCTAACTTTAGTATTTTTTCTACAAGTTGTACCTAACTTCAGTATTTTTTCTACAAGTTGTACATAACTTCAGTATTTTTTCTACAAATTCTACCTAACTTTAGTATTTTTTCTACAAGTTGTACCTAACTTCAGTATTTTTTCTACAAGTTGTACCTCACTTCAGTATTTTTACAAGCTTTTATTTAGCATGCCCTGTTTGTTGTTGTATATTTGTTTGTCAAATCTTGCAAATTAAATTTGAGCCACTTCCCAGTTTTCGATTGAGATGAAATTTTGGAACTCTTTAATAGAACGACGCAACCCCATCGAGCTTGGGCTTATTACATTTGTCTTGACTTATCAAGAATTACTTATACGTCACACAATATAGCTTGTACGCAAAAATTACTTTTGAGAAAAACTTTTTATGACATACCTAATAATAATATCTATAATGTGCTTCGATCATATATTCTATAGATGCACAGTTCCTTGTAAAATCAAACAAAATATTGTCCCCGTGTCGTATGTGCGAAAAAAGTTCTAAAGTGTCATACAGTTTAATCTAATTTAAACCTTAAGTAACTGAGATAAGCGTGGAAGTAAATCCGTATTTCACCACGCACTTTGTCATCTTTGACGTACGCGCGCGGCCACCGAGCGACTGAGAGCGAAACAAGGCATTATACTGTTTTATGCCTTGTTTTTCCGGTGCCATTTTTTAGGCGGCAACTTTGCGTCTATAGAATATATGATCGAAGATAATATGTGTTTAATTATGTTGGTAAAGATGTGTCAAAGTCATTTCAAAACTTTTAAAAACATTAAATTCTATTAATTACAGATACACATACACTATCACGCATTTATCCATTTTCATTTCATTTCATTATATTTATACAGGGTCTAACAAAATATACTAAAACTATTTTAAGGGTGGATTCAGTCCATGATAGTGAACAACTTTCCCCAAGGAACATATATCGAAGTATGAAAAATAATTTTAGGCCTTCCATACAAGTTGACCGATCAGCTGATCCGAGTCTGTATTGAAAGTCAAAAATTATTTTTTCTATTTCGATATATGTTCCTTGGGGAAAGTTGTTCAGTATCATGGACTGAATTCACCCTTGAAATAGTTTCAGTATATTTTGTTAGACGTTATATATGGGGTAGTTAGAGCCTAGAGCCGCAAATGTCATACAAAATGTTTGTCCTTACAATTTTTTCATCTGTAATAGCTTTAAAAATACGTGGAAAACAAATTACGTTTGACATTCGTTTTAATTATAATGAATAGCTTTATAATTTCTTAGCATTTAATTAGATAGATACTTAGCACGAGCAGAAAACATAACTCTTTTTTTGTTATCGGGTAAAAAGTAAAATCAATTCTTTGATACGAGAAAACGCACCGGAATGTCTTGTTTATTCTAATGGGTGTACATTTAGTATTCAGTGTGGGTATTCTGCACGATAATAATCATATTTCACTCACATACGACTGTTAGTTGGTGAGGAGGGGAGGCTGCCGTGAAGATGGGCGTCTCCAGAGATACCTCACACCAGTACATCCCTGATGCTGACGGGTCCATGTTGTCTATTGTTATAGAGTTTTCCGTCGCTAGTGACATCTGCCGACAAAATAATTACAAATTAATATTGCTTTGTTTGTTACTTTTATTTTAACCCTCCGGACATCGTAGGCATACTTTTTTCATTGGTTATGAACTTTATGTTAAAGGCTTATAGTTCAATTTAATGTGGTAACTATTCTACCATTGCTCTAATAACTTTATTGTACTAACGCGCAGCGTTGTTGCCTAAGTGAAAAGTTCGTTACTAGTGAAGGTACCTACAATAATATAAAAATATAATTTAAATGGCACCAGACACCAATCATTAAACCACTTTCTTTTTTAATCTAGGCCATTAATCAGACTAAATCATCATTTATCATCACAATTAATCCATCTATCTTCGTTGCCCGTGACGTAGCCCACGTACTCAAAGGGTATATGACAATGCCATAGGAATTTTCGGGATTTTCGTTGCTAAACGAAGACATATTATTATCAAGGAGACCATTTAAAAGAATATGTCCGGTGCTGGGGAAAATAGGAAATACGGCCGCGTAGAGTCATTATTTATATAATGTCCACATATACCTACCTTCATTGTGACACTTACATTAGCGTACTCGTATTTGTTTACAAAACTAAATGACGCCAAGACCACTGAGAAATATGGCGTCATGGCGTATGGGAAGATTTACGATTTGTATGAAAATATTGGAAGTATTCTCGTAAATTTACAATGGGAAAATTCCCGCAATTTTGAAATATTTTGAACGGCACATCACTAATTCTATATAGTAGAATTCATTAACGGCACTCTCCCCTACCACTGCCGCAGGGCCCGCAGGCCATACGCGTGCAAAATATCCACTCCTAAATCACATACTCGTATTTATGACCGCCTTGTGTTCAAGAGGGTGATTCCTGCGTTCCAAGAGTTTCTCTATTTCCCGCCTTCAGTGTCTAAATTATAATAAATTGGCCGTGGCGTTTCTAGAGTTACATTTAAGTATGTCACTCACGTTTACTAGCCGTGTGGATCCTGGCAGAGTAGAATAGGACCACTTCAAGTCTTCCCGTGGATATCGTAGAAGGCAACTTAGAAAACACAAGATAAACAAAGCTTGTAAACATCGTGAGACCTCTCCTACCCGTTTAGCCAATAGGCCAATTGCTATGACTGCTCCAGCTAATACATGACTGGTAGAACAGAGAGGGTCGTGCTCCTGTAGTGAGGACTAAAAAGACCTGATGATAATGGTTATGTCACTCACGTTAAGCTTCCCTCCAGAAAATGTGTAGTTTGTAAACGGCGGCACCCGCTCCCGCACATACTGCAGGAGTTTAGACTGAGACCGCATGAATTCCACCTTGTAGAGCAGGTGGGGGGGCACCTGGTGCAAGCACTGTAGTGTGGCCGACCCTCCGCGCGCTACCCAGCTCGGTGCAGCCAACCGGACGTCCAGCTCAGTAGCTTGACCATGCCCTGCAACAAAATTATGAGTAAGTATTATGTATAAGTATTATGAGTTATTAGCGCTTAGCGTTAAGTTATGCCTATTGTACATAGAATACAGACTTCAGTTTCATTAAAGCCGAGCGAAGTTTTGTTTTGACAACCAGAAATGTTTGTAATGTCCAAAAAGAAAAATGTCCAACCAGCTATGATCAACAATAAAAATGTCCAACAATAAGTATAACCAATGGTTGTATTACAGATCCTGAGGGTTGTATCAACTCTTTTATGTACCTTCATTAAGTTTAGCTAATTAAGCATTGATTTTATCCGACCACTAGTCTCTATCGAATGTCATTCAGAACATTCTCGCTTAGCTTCAATGGAGTCTTGGCTACAAAGTTGGCCACTAACACGTCAAAATTATAGATCGTTAAAAGAATAGACATTATTATTTTTGTATCTACTTTAAACTCTCTTTCTCTCATCTAAACTTGTTCCTGAGCGCACCCTTAGCTGAGATACTACAGAGCGTCGATTTCTTGTAGGGATTTGGCAAAAGCTCCTTGTTCAAACTTTACTTAAAGGTAGACATGACTGCCAACTTAGTAGGTCAGACAATGTTCGATGAATAGAACTTTAATTAACCAGGATGTTAGATACAAAGTTTTGGAACACTGCATTGAATTTAATGCGAAATGGGCGCAGCGGCATGCTAAATAGGTAGGAGTGGGCGGCTGTTTCGAATTTATATTTTATTGTTTATTAGATAAATTGACATTAAATACATATTTTCTTAAGATACAAACTTTTGTTTTATAAAAATATCCTTCCGCTTGTTCATAAAGTATTAAATAGTAAAGACATTGAAAAATGACAAAAAATATTTCATAATCATTGAATAAACTAATTTTCTGAAGCCACTTTGCAGAATTTATTCAAAATTTTCTTTCTTTTTTCTATCGAGGAAATTTGTATGAATCGTGTTGTCTTTTTTAACTTTTAGCTTATGTATTCTGTGCTCTTAGTACCATGCAAATTTTTATATGATGTTCGTTAATATTAGAAAGTACCTAAACTAAAATAAGAATTAGTAAAAAAATGCTCCACGAACAGTAATATTTATTTAGGATTAAGAAAGACAAAAATATATTCTGATAATAACTTATGTACTTTGTTTGTTTAGTACAATCGCAAAGCGGTTCCTGTGTAGGTTGGAGGTAGGAATACAATGTCCTGTAAATATTCATTGTGTATAAATAAACCCTTTTGTAGTACACAAACGTGCCTGAACTTGTTTTCCTAGCCGGAAGAATGTACAAAATATTCATACAACATGCTGTTTTATTTACGTGCTTACATATTTCTTCAGAGAAAGGAAAAACAAATTATGTTCTAGACAGCACGTTACTGAATCATTTGTTATAATTTTACTTACTGCTTCACTGCTTCATTATTTTGTAGAAATGATCTTTCTGTAACCACCAATGGATTTATGGGTCCTCTCGTCTATGCTTCGGAAACTGTTTAGACTTAATCCATCTTATTACTAATCTGAAGCATTGGAAATGGTAATGTTTATTGTGTGGTTTATTATTTTATTTTATTGAATTTGATATAACATATTAAATTATAATTTTATAGTAATCATTGAGCTTTACCTAACTAATTTTAAATAAGTTTATAAGAAAAATATTACAACATAATCAATTTTCGTATAGAAATAAAAAACGTGGTCTAGTGGTTTGAGCCTACAAGCAAAAAGTGCCGTGTTCGACTCGACTTGTACCTCTAAGTTTAGTTCAATCTGATTCTGTAAGGATGTTTAAAATAAAAGCGATTTTAGAAAATGTTGAATATATTATGAAAATGAAAAAGTCAGTACTTTTTTTTAATGTTATGTATGTACGTTGGATTTAATATACTTATATGAAAACATTTAAGTTATTTTTAAGCTTCGTCGACTTTATTTTTTTATTAAATAGAACCAAATTATAAGAAGAATCAAAACGTACGAACCTATTTTAGTGTTGTGAGTCGAATTATACTAAAATTGGCTGATTTGATAAAGTTTTTGGGGGGAAAACTGTTATTTCCCAAAGCAATAATTTTAAGCAAAATATTGCTTCGGCTTTCGCTTTAATTATACCCTTGTGTCCGGGAGGCACAAACCAATATGAAACAGCAATCTATCTTTAAACTACCTATTTTAGCTGCGAAGCTTCTGTACACATAAGTCTTAACAAAATTAGGTACATACATTTATTTATTTAGTAAAATCTTTATTGACCACAATGGTACAAAAGGTGAACTTAACGCTAATGCATTCTCTACTCTCTCCAACCTTTAAGAAAAACAGAAATAATGTAATAAGAATATAATGTTTCACTATCTCAGCTCCAATAAATAAAAACATGTCTGTTACTTATTGCTTTCTTTCTTAGGAATAAATACGATACACTATCATGTCTTTATCCCTAATGTGGAAGACAGAGCATTTAAGTTTTACGGCTCTAAGCAGCAGAGCAAAAGGCCAAAAGACCCAAAGGCCACAAAACCCAAAGGCCACAAGACGCAAAGGCCACTTTTAGCGTGATGGTGAGCGAGAAGGAAAAGGGAATCAAAATAGTGATGGTTTGCTAGCCGCATCGCCTATTAACATAATCCGCATTTTCACTCAGTTAAGATTTATTTAGCTTTTAACACTAAGATTTGTTTAGCTTGTGTTTCCCAAGTCGACTTCTACAACATCTACGGGAAGACTTGAAGTATTCTATTCTGCCGGAAACCACATGGCCTCGAGAGTATATAAATAAACAAAAATAAATACACATTTTACTACGAATCCCATACTTGAAGTTCTCATGCTGGACAGCTTACGTGTTTGATTTAATGGTTCGATCCAAGAGCCTTTGATGTGCGTACATGGGTCGATGGACGCTCGATGTGGCTTTTATACGACACAAAGGACACTTTCAGCGTGATAAAATATTTTACACTACTTTTTTGTGAAAAATTATATTATGATAGTTTAAACATGTTTTAAGGGTAGGCTCACGTATGCATTGAAAGACATTTTTTTTCGCGTATACCCGATAGTGAGTTGAATAGGTCTTTTTTTTAAATGTTAAAGGTTTACAAAGGCAACTTTACGATTCAGTGACCAATTTTGACATGCTTTCGAATTATCGTCTGCAATTAAATGCCACTATAATATCTACATTACAATGACAAGAGGAATCGTCTTTTGGCAGTCTCAAATTTCAAAATTGAATCAAGCTAATTTAAATTTTATTTTTTAGCATCTTTTCATTTAAAAATATAAAAAAAGACATTTGCTAAACCTATTTCAGTTAAAGTGTTGTCTCGTGATTTCAATGTCATACAAGCAAAAGAGAAATAGGGATAAAACTGATTTAATATCGTCATATTCTGAGCCGGAAACCACATGGTCAAGTCTTAAGATAGACTATTGCCTTGTGGTGCTCCCACACTGCTATTAAAAAATGTTAGCAAACATTTTTTAACAGCAATGTAGCCGTGTGGTTCCCGGCAGTGTAGAATAGGACCACTCCAAGTCTTCCCGTGGATGTCGTAGAAGGCGACTTTGGAAACACAAGCTTACAAACATCAGTGAGATCTCTCCAACCCGTCTGGCCAGCGTGGAGAGTGTAGGCCAAATGCTCTTGGACTATTTACTACCATGGTAGTACAGAGAGAGAGTATGCTCCTGCAGTGGAGACTCTAAAAGACCTGATAATGATGAGTGTGGAGACACCATTATTAAAACTATTCTCTAATAGTGCATCTCTATGCACACACTGGTATAAGATGTTCCGAAATGTCAAACACCGAAAACGAATTCCTTTATCAGTTTTTGGTTAAGATCATATTATAAGTTAGGTACCTAACACAATGTCTCAAAAATGTGCAAGAAATATATCAAGAAATTGCTGTTATTGTCCGTCTATGCAGGTGACACCGTGTCTTGAGTCTTCTCTCTAACTTCCGGGCGTGTGTCCGGTATGTGTCCGGTGTATGTCACTGTGGACAATGATACGTCGAGCGCCCAGCCGGACGTCCGGCCCGAGCGTCGAGGGCTCTCGAGCTATTAAATCAAACTTGAGTAAAGGCCTGCGCACACGAGGCTTAGTATATAATTTGTTGTCTTGGTCACTGAAAATTTAGGCTTCTAGCTTCCACAAGTTAGTTACAGGGCCAAATGTGCCTCGAATGACTTCGCGAAAAGTGGGTGCCTACAATACAGTTGTGCCTTGGTTTACTTGACTATTTGGGGGCATTGCCTGTTGAACTTGTATCTTTTTACATGAGTAAGATAATAAAAATAAAGGCAAAATTGTAAGGAATTAAATTATTCATCATTCTTTTCATATAGACACTTTTGTCACACAATCAACCGTTGAGAAGAAATTTAAAAAAAATTGGGGCCTTTATTTCAAGATGGCGGTGATACATGATACGTCGCTCAAGGTTTAAAACTTTGATATGAAGGTTTAAAAATATGATGAATAATTTTACATCAAAATCGCTTTTAAATCAATGCGGATGTGGACCAAAAATATTTTTAGGTAATCATCAGGAAGATTATTAAAGGTTTTTCTGATTAGCAAATAATTACGAAGATACAGCACATTTAAATAACGCATGACGTCAGGATCAAGTACGATTTTCACATGACCGTGACATCAATCACCCCCCTCTGAAACTTCTACGCGCTGTATCTTTGTGAATTTTCACTACTTTGATAAACCGAAAAAATATTATGGGTCCAATCTTTTTGGATCATCATCAATAACGGACATAAAAAATTTGATCCAAACCACATCCCTATTGCAAAGCAAAAACACCTTTTATAGGTTATATAAGTTATATACTTACCTATTGAGTGTTATGTATTACTTGCTGATCTACCCTAGCTTCCCACGGGTATGTATTATACATGTAAATAAATTCGCCGTATTCCAATCCAACCCCGGAACAGAATACCTATGCTATATAAAATGCATGATATTGAGACTTAGGCTGCATGTCCACCGGAGCGGAGCGAGGGAGAAGAGCGGAGTTGCGTGCTGTATGAGGTGTATCTGTCCACCGAAGCGGAGCCAGACGTACACCTATGACGTACGTATGCTTCCCAGCTCAGCTGGTTTTGTATAAGTTTTCAAACTAGTTCGTAAACTCCCTGTCCACTGAAGCGGAGCGGAAATTTTGTGCAATCCTATGGGTAATATTTCTCCACTTCTCCGCTCCATAGCCTCGCTCCGCTTCGGTGGACCGGCAACCTTACTTTTTCATGCTTGGCGGACAAAAACATTCATGAGTTCTTACAATCGAGACGAACGCGGACTCAAGTTGAATAAGAACTTGAGTAGAAAATTAACTGGACCTCTGAACAATAGTCAAGTTTGAATAACAGATTCATTCAATCCAAGAAAAAGTCTCAACTCAAGTAGATAAACAACTTTAATATACTGAAACAGCTATGAGATCATATGACATAATACCGATATATTATAATTTATAATGTATCATGTAGGTAGGTATCTATAGTTTAAAATACGACGAAAATGCATAATTTTCAAAAACTCACCAGCATCGTATGTGGTATGATTCCCGCGCTTGATCGGACTGGGATTGATTTGAATTATAATTAAAATGTATCTTTTACTTTGTTATTCTTATTAGAAAATATAAATAGATATTCTTTCTATATTTCGAATTTATTTACTCAATGTTTACCTAAATTATTAGTAGACTTAATTGAACATTCAATATGTATTACCTATAATAATAATATATTATATCTATATATATTACACCTATACATTTGCCGTGTGGTTCCCGGCAGAGTATAAAAGAATAGGACCACTCCAAGTCTTCCCGTGGATGTCGTAGAAGGCGACTTAGGAAACACAAACTAAACAAAGCTGGCCAGACGGCTTGGAGAGGTCTCATTGATGTTTATATTCAATGAGACCTCTCTAACCCGTCTGGCCAGCGTGGAGAGTGTAGGCCAAATCCTCTGACTGCTCTGGCTCTGGTAGTACAGAGAGGGTCGTGCTCCTGCAGTGGAGACTAAAAAAGACCTGGTGATGATGATGATATCTATTCACATTACAATCTGCCGCTTTAGTCTATAGTCATTTGACAGTTTTGCCTGGAAAGATTTCCGGACGTTTTAAAAATGGGTTATTTTATAGATTTCGACGTGTTCTCTTCGAATTTCAACTATGCCACATCGTATCAACATTCACATTGGAAAAATGGCGCCTTAAACCAATACGGCACCAGATTGTATGCTAAAAATGACGACTCCCTGACTCGAGTTTTTTTACACCACTATCATGAGTGCAAGCTGTGCAAGCCTTACAATTATTATCACTGCTACATAAAGTGATAAACACAAAAACTGTATCGAGTGAAATTTATGCTAGTTAAAATACAGTACTGGTCAATATAGTAAAACTTTAAATTTTGTTAGGCACCAGACGATTGAACCCACAGCTTGGTAAAAGCAAAGTCGTGTTGCGCCGCGCTTATTAGGTAACTATGAGTGATTTTTCTAATTTTATAAATACAGTTCGTGAGGTCGGATATTTGTTACTCAATCACGCAAAAACCGTTTAAGTCTAGACTCTAGTCATTTGGCAGACCTGGAAAGTTTTCCAACTTTACGAAAAAAAGGCTATTACCTAAATTGTAGAAAATTATCTCTAGTTTTGTTTTATATGTATTAAATATAAACCTTTTTATATTATCAAATATGTATTATCAAAAAACGCTTTCAGGCGCTATTTTTGGCGGCCCGACCGACAAAGATACGTTGACAAAGTTGAAATTTTGAAAGAACACCTCGAGATCTATAAAATGACCTACTTTCAACAGTATTGGAAAACTTTCCAGGTAACTTCTTTTACGACCAAATGACTGGACTAATTAGCGAATTGAAAATATTTTGGCATGTAGACAGCTTTACCCGAATTAACATGTAGAATACTATTTATCCCGGAAAAAGTGAAGTTCTAGATTGTTAAAATAACCAACTACCAATATAACCACACGGGCAATGCACCGAAATACAGCTAGTAAAATAAATACCTATAACTATACTTACATATATATTTTTTTTTGCAAGTTTGAACTTGACTATTGACCAAAGAACATATCAAAAAATCAAATAAACCTAAACACGATAGGTTTCATTACTGAAGTCCTAAGGCTACTTCCCAGCTACAAAATCCGACCAACTAAGATAGCATTAAGTATTTATCGCATTTTAACAATTTAACATGAATTATCAAAACCCATCAAATTGTCGCGAATTTTGAGGAGGTTTCACCCCCTACGGCCCTAACTGCCGGTAGCTTGGGCTTTGCCCCATTGCCAGCAAGTAACTAGGTTTTTATAATAGGTTTATATTTTGTTCAATGATTTATTTTTTATAAATTACTAATTATAAAAAATATTTGGTCGGCAATGGCATTAGACAGGGATGCCTGGAAGGAAATGGGAGAGACCTTTGCTCAACAGTGGGACGAAATAGGTTAATTAAAAATATATATTTTTTTATAAAAATATGGTGATAAAAAGGTTTATCTTGAAGATTCGATCCATCAAGAAACGATTGTGCGGTACTGTGAGTCGCAATGGTTAAGATGGGCAGGGCACCTCGAAACGAAGGACGACTGCAGGGCAGTAATAATAATAAGGTAGACCAAGGAAGCGCTGGAGACATGGAGTTAAAGAAGACCTAAGGAAAATAGAAAAGTACACAGCATACAGAAGACAGGCCAGAGACAAACCGAAATGGCGACAAATCGTTGTGGAGGATAAGACCCACAATGGGTTGTAGCGCCGAAGAAAGTAAGTTAGCGAAATCGCGCATAGCTCCGCTTAAGGTTTTATCGCTAGCACGTCTCGAATTATGTGCGTGTTTATTAATGTCGCAATTAGTAAAAAGATAACTACACTGGTAGATATCCAATTGATTCGGTTCTCGCTTTCTCGGATTCGACTGTCGCACTTAGCTGGATCCATTCATCGCCCCACCGTTGGCAAACATTTGTTGCCAACCGGATGGCAAAAATACAAGAAAATTTGTCTAGTAATCATTTCTATCATGTCAAGGGCACATATAACCCCAGTGACTGTCACTCTAGAGGCCTGACGCTGGCTCAACTTCGATCACCCTCTTTGGCTACATGGTCCCCCATGGATAGTATTACCTAAACATGAATGGCCTGTAAGGCCTTTTGAATCGGAGGTAAATGCACCAGAAGCCAAATCGGTGTCTCTTGTCGCCAAAGATGACAGTACAACAAATATATTATTCGAATTGTCGCATCGGTTCTCTTCATGGTATAAATACGTCCGAACCATAGTATATATTTTCAAATTCATTAAGAAATTTTCAAAAAGTTCAATAACCGCGATTAAATTGGCAGCTGCGGAGTTGGAAATCTTTCGATCCTTACAATTAGTTTATTTTAGTCAAGAGATTACTAATTTAGCAACTAAAAGACCATGTTTTGTTCTGATAAATCTCTTTTAAAACTCAAGCCGTATTTGGATAACGGGATTCTGCGCGTTGGTGGTCGTTTAACCACCTCCAGCGAGGCCTATGAGTACAAACACCCCTTGTTATTGCTACGACGAGATCATATAATCGATCTGCTGATTGATCATTATCATCAGCGCAATTTTCATACTGGTCCAGAGACGTTGATGTCGATCCTTAGGCACAAATACTGGATCATCTCCGCTCGACGTATTATTTGTCAGAGAATCAATAATTTTGTTTTTTGTTTTCGTGCAAAACCTCGCGCCACATTTCCAATGATGGCAGATTTAATAGCCCCAAGGGTAAACTAAGTTGAGAAGGCATTTGTTTACACTGGCTGTGACTATGCCGGACCCCTTTACGACACCCCGTAATTATAGTAGAAGAGGGATTAAAAAGCCATAAGGGATATTTGTGCTTGTTCACGTGTCTTACTACCCGGGCAATTCATTTGGAAATTACTTCGGACTTAAGTACCGGTTCTTTTCTGTCAGCCTTTAAAAGATTTCTAGCTAGACGCGGCCCCATTAAGTTTTTGTACACTTACAATGGCACAAATTTTATTGGTGCTAAATCTTATCTAAGGGAGATTCGCAACTTTTTAGTCAATGAGTATAAGGAACCTTGGGAACGTGAATTAGCCGAAAATTAAGTGACTTGGAGGCTAATCCCAGCCCACTCGCCTCATTTCAGAGATTGTTGGGAAAGCAACGTAAAGTGCGTTAAAACGCACCTTTTCCGCATCATAGGAAAACAGCTACTGTCCTATGAGGAACTTTCCACAGTTTTAACGCAAATAGAGGCGTTATTAAATTCGCGTCCGTTGTCAGTGCTCAGTTCGGACCCGTCGGAACCTGCTGCGCTGACTCCGGCGCATTTTTTGCACACCACTCCATTAACTTTCCTACCGTCAGTCCCGATGCTTGACGCAACCGATCATCTTTTACCAAGATATCAATTATTAGATAAATTGATTCAATCCTTCTGGAAAAGATGGCCAAATGAGTATTTGCACACGTTGCAAGTTCGCCAGAAATGGAACACTCCTTCGGAACCCGTTAAGGAAGGGACAATTGTTATCATTATGCAAGAAAATATTATTCCTTTACAATGGCCTTTAGGCCTTATTGTTAAACTTTTCCCAGGGAAAGATGGAGTTGCCCGTGTAGCGCTAGTTAAAACAAAACACGGTGTCTATAAAAGACCCGTAGTTAAGCTATGTCCACTTCCCTCGCAATAACTAAGCAGTACATAATATGTATTATAGTAATTTGGTTATAAGTATTTTAGGGATCCTCGTTTCTGTGTGAACTAGGGTTACCACACATTCATAACACAATTTATGTTTAAGTTTTTTTTTGTCTTTTGTTTTTGAAAGGCGTTCCTTTCAAGGCCGGGGAAATGGTTTCGCCATATATGTATGGCTTTTTCTCTAATTCTTTCACCGTTACAGCAGTAAGGCTTTGGGAACGCGCTTCGTGACACTGTTAGAACTGCCACTAGTCGTGCTGGCTTTAAGGCCTTGTTGTTCAAGCATATGCTCGCTCAGTCCAATCAAGTGTAATACGTAAGTACTTAATTGCTGCATTTGTAATATCGTTATGAGAAACTATTATTTGTTAGTAGTAGTATTTTTGTCAAGTGGCGCGTAATTTAGTTACTAAACGTGTCCGAACACCAAAAATTTAGTCAAGTATTAGTAGCTGATTTAGTCAAATCGATCCATTTTGTTCTATTTTTTCGGGCGAGTAGCGCCTCCCACCACGCGTCCGTGCTCACTGGTTCACCGGCTAAAGCAAGTCCGAACGCGTTGATTTAGTCGAGTTTATTAGTTGCCGCAAAAATTGTCGTTTCGCTGGAGCGAAGAAACAACTTTAAAATTTGTTTCCAAATATGTGGAACATGAACGCTTGTGGAATATTAGTAGCTCCTAGTTTATCTCTTCTATCGATCCATTTTCGTACCCATAGCTTCTTTTTATTAATTACACAATTTTCCTACTTCTTCTCGAGTCAAAAGACTATTTATAAATTTAATTAAATCAAATTTGACCAGTATTTGGCCACGGCGATTCCCAGGTCATTTGCCTCATTTAGGTCTTGTATTGTTAGGTGGCGTTACTCCAAAAACGACAAATGCGAGTGTGGTGTTGTCCAATCAATGAACCACTTATTGTCATGCCCGAAATGCCCCACATCATGCACAATACAAATTTCCTCATCCTCATCTTCTAAAATAGCCGTTACGATTAGCTTAATCAGTTTATTAATTTTATTGCGTTGCAGCCCGTTCATTTTGCAAACCGCGTCAAAAAGGCGTCGTAGGCGAGGGGTCTAACTGATAGTAATAAATTTTCAAAATGTATTTGATAAAAAATTTCAAATCGTTTTCGGTTACTTTAGAACTCCGTCATTATTAAAACGATTTCAAAGAAATTTTTTATCAAAATTGAAAAACAATAAAAAGATACACAGCCTTAAATTATTAACCAAATCCTTTTTTTTTAAATCGATTGAAGTCTATAATAAATTCAAGAGGTTCAATAAATACTTGTAGTACATAGGTACCTATTCTATTTATTTTTTTCTACGAAAATGAATCCTGTAATTCCATCCGGTTTTCGGTTCCGAATTACGAGTAAATATAATATTTATGAAGGACATGCCGTTGCGTGACCGCCGGAAGAAAAATAAACGGAAGAGCGAAATTTTTTTCGCAACATAAATGAATTTAGGTGACCCACAACCGGTGAAAAATGGGATATTGCGACTAAATGCCTATTAAATATTGAAACAGTGTTTTTTAGAACAAAACCATCTTTTACTAAAATAAAGATACACTATCACGTCTTTATCCCTAACGGGGCGGTAAAGCCCAGGCCACTTTTAGCGTGATGGTGGCCATGAAGGTAAAAAGGAAATGATAATAGTGCTGGGTTGCTAACCGCATCCCCTATTGATAGTATTCAGATTCTTGCCCGTTCCCTCGATCGGCTTTTACGATTTGCACGGGAACAGAAGCAGCTCGTACATTCTATGTTTTTTCTTATCTCCCAGAGCAGCAAGGAAGACTAATAGATAACAACCAAAAAAATTACTGGCCAGTTGACGTTGGAAGAGATCCCTATACGGGTAAAGTCCGCCGTTGTATTTACGTTTCGGTGTTCGTGTGATCTCTTTAGTGTAAAAAAAGCTTATAAAGAAACAAACATCACATAGGTATCTATTATTAGCGCGTTTCACACACATCGTGGTCAGCGAAACGGACACGATAGTCACACTCAATGTCGCAAAATTTGGACTCTTAACTACGAATAGAAAGAGAGTTCTCTACGTTGGCAGATAGAAAGCAAAAAAAAAACACAATGATCATACTCGTATTTGCGAAAGCAATTACCGATTAGAAATAATTTCAAAGTTGAAAAAAACTGCACCAACCTCTTCGATAAATTTTTCGATTAAACGTTGTAGGATTGAATCCTTTTGGAAGAGGAAATAAATGTTGTCGATTTGTTTGTAATGTGCGAGTGGATATCTACCGCTGAATAATTAAACAGCACCTGGTGCGTTCGACCGCCCATGTTTTATTAATAAGTAAATAGTTTTTATTCTGGATTTGCCCCACTTTCAAAATTAGAATAGCAATAAACACCTCTTTTTAAAATTTATATATCTATAACTGGCCACGAGTATTTTTGTATTTATATGGCTTCCTCCCGACTTCATCATTCGAATAACTCAAGATCATTATATTGCATTGTCATTCTATATAATCGTAATATTATTAGGAGCGCAGCTTGAAATAAATGGTAAATTAAATAAGAGAAATTGCTAACTGTTCGATGTCGTATATTTTTCATACAAGACAGATATTTGACACCTAATATATTTACTTCTTTTTATATCAAAGAGTCTTTATCCAATACTCCCACTTAAATTTTTAGGTGGCAATTTAAAATGACTACATCAAACTAATAATTACACGAACAGCTTAGTTTTTTTTAAAAAATCTTTTACTAGAACCAAAACCACAAGCTCCCACTACTTCTATAACCATAAGCTCCCACTGCCAGTATAACAACATTAACAACGCTCCATGCGCGCACACGCCACTTTCGTTAGTGGAAAGTACACTGGTACTTCAATAGTTCTTATTTTCTACTGCTGTTACATGAAATTAAACATTTTCTTTCTCTTGTTAGGATAGTAATTCTCATCTCCTCCCAAACCTCTCATCTGGGTATAACCACAATGAACCTGGCGTGCAATAGAACTTTTTATTTCTTGTTTTCTAACCTGCTTTTTAGAGAGTCTGCACTCAGGTGTGACTGGTTTATTTTTAGTTCTTAATATCATACTAGTAGCAGTCGTTTTGTTCTTCATAACGGTTTGAAATCCGAGTCTGCCCGTTGAAGTTTTTGGTATACCCACCGTGACATTCAGTTCTGAATTTTTCTTAACTTGGGGTCGTATTGGCACCACTCTGCGATTCCCCAATCCCATAGATTGCACTACGTTTTCAGACCGACTATAAGATTAATCCTTATAGTTTTTCTGCAAACTATCCGACAACAATTCTTGGGAACTACATTCTTGGTTAGTTTTCCTACATTCTGGTGGAGAAGATACAACTTTCTCTTTCACCTCTTCTCCACCCACTTCTAAGAAAATAATATTTCGTTTCTTTCTTTTATAATTTTGACTTAACTTCACACACCGATATTCCTGTACATTTTTATTGCATTTTCCATAACTAACTTGTTTGAAAACCTTTATTTTGAGTGTATACATATTGTTTTCTTCCAATGTAGCAATCATGACAACTATATTTCTTTCATCACCATAGCAACATTATTCTTCTTTATAATGACAGCACCTTTTCTAATTATTACACCTTCTGAAATTTCTTCTTAAATCAGGAACATGAAGAACATTTTCCAGCATCATATTTTTCCATTCCCCATTGACACATCCCTCAATAAGTATGTAGCCAACTCCTTGCACAACAATTCCTTTACCATCTCCCAATTTCACTGTTCTATTCTCCACATACTCATATACATAAAATATCTCTCTTCTATATGACATGTGAGCTGATGCACCACTGTCAAGAGTCCACACATCTTCATTTACTTCTGACAATAAATCTTGCTCAGCGCTGAGCGCTACTGATTGCTCTTGGTTCATCTGACCAGACTTCGTTGATATTCTACAGTCTCGTGCAAAGTGACCTCTCTTATTACAATTATAACATAAAAATTATGTCTGGTACTTCGAGTAACATTCGCTCTCGGAATATTGATACTGCTCACAAGAGTTATCTCACTAGCTGTTTCATTTGCTAGACTCGCTTCCTGATCAATCAACCTTGACATTAGATTGCTAATCGTCTGGCTTTCTGGATCGAGCGATAACCACGCTTGTCGAAGACAACGATAGAACGTTGGCAATGAACTTAGTATTTTGGTAATCACCGCTGTCGCACTGATACTTTCTCCAGATTCTCGCAACTGCTTAGCCAAGCTCTTTACCTTAAAAACATGCAGCGCCATAGAGTCTCTTGAAGAATATTTGTATTGATAAAATTTCTCATGCAACAACATCTTACTAAACTCGGACTTATGCTCATATATCGTTTCCAACTTATTCATTACCTCTTTCGCACTTTGGCAATTTTCTATCAGGGATATTTGATTCCGATACATTGACGAAGTCAGTATAAACATGGCCATGCCATCATTTTTATTCCACTGAACTTTAGCATCACTGTATTCTGGTTTTATTTGATTTATGTCCAGTCCTTTTGCTCTTAAAGCACAATTTATTGCACGCCTCATAAGCGAAGCGCATGAGGTAGTGCTCTACTCTCACCTTACAAAAATCAAGTGATTTTTTTAAACTAAATGTGTCTCTATTTATTTTCGATCGCACTTGTACAATAATATTTACACATAAATGTCAAGGTAAAACACTAGTTTCAACACTTATGACATTTTTAAAAGACATTTTGCCTTTTAAATAAATAAAAACAATGTTTAATAAAATCATTTTGTGGACGTCCGTGTGTCTGTATGTATGGAAACTGGCGTGGTCACGATAACTCCCGAAAAACTTATCTGATCAAGTCCATTTTTTTTATACACTTCAGTATTATCCAAAACTAAGTCCTTTCGAAGATCACGGTCTAATTCAATGAAGTTTAGTTATAGCGAGCAGCAAAAAAATTCAAATCGTCGCGCGTGAGCTCGCCATTTTGTTACAAACCAAAATTTTAATGTCAAAAACAAATCAGGGTGACAGAACTTGAGCTGCTCTTCGCGCACGCGTAGATCGTCGGGGTGTAGGCAAAGAGGTTTGCAATGGGTCCTCCTTCACAGTGCCCGCTATATCTTTCTCAGCGGGAAGTTAAAAATAATCTCCAGTCGTGCGTTAAAGCCGACACATACTTTTCTTCGTTTTAAGTTAGCAATAAAACAATTAAAATCAATTTAATTGTGAAAAATGAGATTATGAGGCGTGCACTTTTGGATTTTCGAAACTATTTGAAATTTTAACCATCGAATATTGCCACTTTCATCGAGACCTCCATTGCAACTCACAAAGTCTCGTGAATACTTTTTTTCACTCTTTATTCCAATTTACGTACTTCTGCTCGCGTTGATCCTGGGCTCATGACCTATTAGGAGCGCAGCTTGAAGTAAATGGTAAATTAAATAAGAGAAATTGCTAACTGTTCGATGTCGTATACTTTTCATACAAGACAGATATTTGACACCTAATATATTTACTTCTTTTTATATCAAAGAGTCTTTATCCAATAAATATATAGTAACAGATGATAGTCATTGAGCTACATCAGATGCCTTTAGGCAGCTCTAAAAGTCTGAAAACAGTGTTAGTAATAAAAAGAAGTAAGTTTATTAACGTATGTAGGCATGTATATATGCAAAATTTTGGCTCACTCGGATTCAACTGGATTGCTCAACTGATTTTTAACTGCTTTAAAATTCTATTGCAAGATTTGATCCGAACTATAAACATTGCAAGATAAGGCCATACATGAATTTTCCGGGGCCCAGTGCTGCCCCATTTGAAATAAATTATTTGAAAGGAAACGGAGATATCATTTAAAATTTTGTCTCTACCAAGCCCTACAAACTATATTATGAACTACTGTTTACAGTTTAAAGTAAGAATGTGAAGCTTTTCTTTGCACAATTGCCAAAAGTGGCCGTTTTTCGCAAATGTATGAAGAAAAGCTTTACGTTAAATGATAGCTCCGTTTTTTTTAAATAATTTATTTCGAATGGGGGCAGCACTGGACCCCGGAATATTCATGTACGGCCTTAACTATAAGGTTATAATAAAAAGAATGGTCATTTTTCCGATTCGGCTCATAACATAAATATGCTTACCTTGTTCTAAAGCGTATAGTAGAAAGGGTACACAGAACCCCCAAGCTGGGATCCTTGTTTTCTGCATTGTCAAAAATATCTTCTCTTAGTTTAGCACTTTTTATCACATTATATTAATTAAGACATTTAGAAATTTACAATTTAGTAGTTATTGTCACATCTAGCGGTTATATACTCTTTGGTCACATCCCCGTTGCTTAATCTGAAAAGAAAGAAAGAAATAAGTGTTAGTCTGATTTTAAAATCATATTTTAAATGTTTTTACATAAGTCTAGTCTAGACCAATTGTGACGTTCCACGGGTAAAGGTACCTTATGGACGCTGGCGCTTAGGACGTTTAGAAAAACAATTCTAACAATTAACTTGGCTTAAATAAACACAATGTCGTAAGTGCCAGCGTCCATAAGGTACCTTTACCTGTGAAACGTCACAATTGGATATTCGTTGTTCGCGTTGAAACTTCGCAATACTCGTATCAAAACGAAAAATAATGTTGCCAATATTTATTCTGTAGTGTTGTCTATAGATGAAATTCTGTACAATTATTTTTAATAAAAATAAAATACCTAATAACAGTGCCAAATCTATGTAGAGTTTATTATAGCTTGCATTTCCATTTAAGACGATACACGGAGTCCAGTGCTGCCCCCATTTAAAAAAAAATATTTGTAAGGAAACGGAGATATCATTTAAAATTTTAAGCTACTAAAACCTAGATAACCCTTCAAACCATTTTATGAACCACTGTTTACAGTTTAAAGTGAGAACGTTAAGATTTAGTTTGCATTTTTGCGAAAAACGGCCACTTTTGGCAAAACCGCAAACTAAAGCTTAACGTTCTTACTTTAAACTGTAAAAAGTGGTTCATAAAATGGTTTGAAGGGTTATCTAGGTTTTAGTAGCTTAAATACGTGAGACCGCAAGGAAGTACGTACCTATTATACGTATTGCTTTTCTTCTGGATTAACAATTATTTTGATAATAATGAAATAAAATAGACTCATTCATTAGAAGGAAATAAACTGAAGTGCGAGCTTTCGGTCACAACACTATACATAATAAGTTAGTGAATCTGAAACGATGTCGCCGCCACCAAACTTTTTTTAATTAAGTTTAGTTTTCCGGAATTTGGCGAGGTCCACTATCTAATTCTTTAACATTTGATTTGTGTATAAAAGTGGGATCCTGAAATTGTCAATTGTCAACATTCGCACAAAAACAATCATCCATCACACAAAAAAAATATATACGCACGTGTTTGTATTTATATAAATGCACCTTTCAGTGTCACTTACTCTAGATATGTAAGTTACGCCTTTTATATTTCTAAGTAATTCGGCTACAAACAAAGAATTGAAGATAATTCCCGGGCTCAGAAGCAACACTTGCACTGCGCGACAGGTTGTTCGAATAGATTTTACAAATAAGTACCTATTTTTTCTCTTTTTCTTTTCTCTCAACCTTACTCTTATCGCGCGCCCTTTTTGTCCAGTTTTCTAATACCTAGCCCTTTTCTTACCTTTTATCTCACCAAATCGATTAAGTGAAATCTACGTTTAGTACGATTAAGTGAAGTTAAATGATGTAAAACCTACCTTCATACATCAGTCGTTGGCTGAATTAGTTTTTGCGGTGCTATCGTTTGTCGGCTATTATAGTCGGCTAGGCACCGATGGGCATAAGAAAACCCTTTATTATGATGTAGGGACTGATGTGGGACGATACGAACCACCCCTCGTATTGCAATGCACACATTTGATAGAAATATTCCAATATAATGAGGGTTAACGCTTAAACGACGTTTCTGAAACGTATTTCCATAACGGACTCGATCGGGAAACGGTTAGGGCCTACCATGTCGTATAAAATTCAGAATATGGAATTGACCTTTAATTTTGAAAATAATTGAATATTTATTGAGAAAAAAAATATATGACGCCACATGAAAGACCGAAGCGAGCGTACCTCTCCTAGCAAATCTGTTTAGTCCGTCGTTTGTGTATGTCGATTTGTTCGACAAGTACTTATCTACAAGTATTTTTTTTTATTTGAAGGGTATTTTACACATTGTACCTTATATGATTTTACCGTTACCCATTAGCCTCAGTTTGTAACGATGCTGCATGATACCTTCATGCAGCATGCTACTACTACATATCTCATAAGTAGGTAATTAATTTTTAAAATGTTATATTTACTCCTAATTTTGCTTCACTTATCTCTGCTCCACCTGTTAGTTGACTGGTAGAAAAATCCAAGGCTTTAAGTCTGCCGTTTACAATTTTTGTATTAAAGTTAAATAAAAATAAAATAAAGAAAGCCTTAGATCACACAGGTACCTAATTCTTGTTATTTAAGAGTTTTCTTAGTTCTTCGTCCTCGGTGTATAATGGACTTATTTCATTAGGTATCAATTAACCGATCATTTTCACCTAACGAAAAGACGAGCGATTGGTATCGAAATATATCTTAATATAGTTTTCCGATAACGGCTACTATAACACTGACCTCGACTGAGTTATTACGGACTATGTTGTAAGTGTGACGGAACGGTTATTGATAATAAGATTCCTGGAAATAACTCTAAGGTTGACTTCCGTACATTGCGACCGAACCGAATGTAGACGCACGCGTCTGTTGCACTCGGCTGCGAGCAAGGCGACTATGCTGCCATAGTAGCAATAGTAGGTACTATTTGTACAACAGCTCGTTACGTACCTAATCCTTTAACAATATAACACACAACATTGCAAACGCATTTAAAAACTACTTAGCAAAGCTCAATGTAAGTCGTAAATATCAAAACTAAAATTAATAGAGCAGTTTTATAGGTACTTATTCGAACTTTTGAAGCGGATTGTACTCTTCAAAACTATTATTAAATACAGTTTGTTCAAATGCTTTAAATGTAAAAAAATATAAGTATGTATGTATGTTATATGATTATACCTACTTAACGCCACTATTGTGGGTAACGAAACGGAAAGTTGTACAAACAGGAAGTATCCAGCTTCGGGCTCTCATTCGAGTTGGTAGATTGGTGTTCCACTAAGAAGTGGAAGAAGTGTTCCAGATATTCTCCACTATAACAGGCAGCTTAACTCAAACAAAAAAGATTCTCGTGAAATTTTGTGAACAGGTTCGATAATTATATAGATTTTTTTGTAGACTAGATTAGAGACACTAGTATTATAAATGTTAAAGTTTGTATGAATAAATGCATGCATGTTTGTAGACTAGATTAGAGACACTAGTATTATAAATGTTAAAGTTTGTATGAATAAATGCATGCATGTTTGTAGACTAGATTAGAGACACTAGTATTATGAATGTTAAAGTTTGTATGAATAAATGCATGCATGTTTGTAGACTAGATTAGAGACACTAGTATTATGAATGTTAAAGTTTGTATGAATAAATGCATGCATGTTTGTAGACTAGATTAGAGACACTAGTATTATGAATGTTAAAGTTTGTATGAATAAATGCATGCATGTTTGTAGACTAGATTAGAGACACTAGTATTATGAATGTTAAAGTTTGTATGAATAAATGCATGCATGTTTGTAGACTAGATTAGAGACACTAGTATTATAAATGTTAAAGTTTGTATGAATAAATGCATGCATGTTTGTAGACTAGATTAGAGACACTAGTATTATGAATGTTAAAGTTTGTATGAATAAATGCATGCATGTTTGTAGACTAGATTAGAGACACTAGTATTATAAATGTTAAAGTTTGTATGAATAAATGCATGCATGTTTGTAGACTAGATTAGAGACACTAGTATTATGAATGTTAAAGTTTGTATGAATAAATGCATGCATGTTTGTAGACTAGATTAGAGACACTAGTATTATGAATGTTAAAGTTTGTATGAATAAATGCATGCATGTCGGTGTTGTTCTGACTTACTATACACAGGAACTAATCCTGACGACCGTTATAATCAACTATTAGTACTGTTTCCTCTGAGTATTCTAAAACATTGAAACAAAAATATAAGCGGCCAAGTGCGAGTCGGACTCGCTCATGAAGGGTTCCATAGCAGCAAGTAACATTTTACGATTTATGACGTATTTAAAAAAAAAAACTACTTACTAGATCTCATTCAAACCAATTTTCGGTGGAAGTTTGCATGAAAATGTACACCATATATTTTTTTTTAGTTTTATCATTCTCTTATTTTAAAAGTTACAGGGGGGGGGGGACCAACATTTTACCACTTTGGAAGTGTCTCTCGCGCAAACTATTCAGTTTAGAAAATGCGGTTCACAGAATACATTTACTTACCAAGTTTCAACAGTATAGTTTTTATAGTTTTGGAAAAAAGTGGCTGTGACATACGTACGGACAGACAGACATGACGAATCTATAAGGGTTCCGTTTTTTGCCATTTGGCTACGGAACCCTAAAAAGTAGTAGTTCATAGTAAATCACAGTTTAGTGAATGGGCTACTACCGGCATCTTCATAAGTAGAAACAAGTTATACGATTTATATGTCCAGAAACAATTACTTTTATTGAATATGTTAAAAAATATTCTAAAATATTTAAAAAAGTTTGCAGACAAGCTAAGTCAAATAGTATTAGCAGAAAAATAAATAGTGCTCCTAACAAAATCAAAGAAACTTGGAGTGTAATAATAAGGAAACAGGTAAAATTAAAATAATATAATATAAGATAATATAACAATATAATTATATAAGAATAAAATAATATAAGAATATCACATCAACTGATGAAATAGTAAAAGTATTTGATAAATATTTTACTAACATTCCTTTCGAACTCACTTCTAATGTGAGTTCTAGCTCCCAGCGTGCTGAAGCTTTGCTTAAGAATAATGTAAGCCCTTGTAATTCTAAATTTAATTTTAAACATGTGGGCCCTAGCGATATAATAGAAGCATATATACAGTTAAATTTAAAAAAATCGGAAGATCACTGGGGCATGTCATTAGCCGTAGTAAGTCATATTATACAATACAATACAATACAAATTATCTTTATTGCACCACAATAATTCATAAAATAAAAATAACAAACACAAAGAAAATATTGGTACAAAGGCGGACTTATCGCTAGATGCTATCTCTTCCAGTCAACCTTTGGGTAGAGGAAAAATTAATAGTACGGAATAAGGTGGGCGCAGTATCTATACCTAATTATATACTTACATATTAATACTTATATATATACATACATAAGCTTATTCTACAATATATATATATATATAATACATATACGATACTAAAATAAATGTATTTAGTGACACTTAACAGAACTGAGACTTACTGGCATAACGACAGATAATATTTATGGAGACGATTTTTAAAGCTTGTTTTAGTCTGAGCAGTACGAACTCTACGAGGAAGAGCATTCCAGAGGTAGACAGCTTGGACTGTAAAGGATTTCGAGTAGAATTTGGTCGAATGAGTTGGGGTTTTAAGACGTAGGGCATTAATGCTACGCGTGGGTCGATCATTGTCCTGGTGAAGAAAAGTAAAACGCTCCTTTAAATAAGAAGGAGAAGATGGCATGAACAGTACAGAGTATAAAAGTGAAAGAACGTGATAATTACGTCGAAGTCGGATAGGGAGCCACTTGAGTTGCGCACGGAAAATCGAAACGTGATCATATTATACACATCATTGCTGCCGATTTAGCATTCATATTTAACAAATGCATTGATGAAGGAATATTTCCTATTATTTAATGAAATGTAGTAAACTAATCCCTATAAATTATTTAAAAAGGAAGAAAAAACAGACCCTGGCAACTACAGACCAATTTCTATTCTGCCAGTATTGAGTAAGGTGTTCGAAAAGATAATGCTCAATCAAATGCTACTTCACTTCCAGACCAATAATCTTTTCCATAGCCATCAATTCGGCTTTACTGCTGGAAAATCGACCACCGATGCAGGAGTAGCACTTATTACTCATATTTATGACGCATGGGAGAATAGAAATGATGTCGTTAAATCATTTTGCGATCTCTCGAAAGCATTTGATTGCGTTGATCATCCCACACTTTTGCTCAAATTTCGTCAATACGGTTTTGATGGTAAGTCAATTAAATTAATATAATCTTACTTAACAGATAGGCTTCAAACTATTTATATAAACGGCGTAAAATCAACGGGTCTAATGTTAAAATGGGCGTACCCCAAGGTTCAATTCTAGGACCGTTCCTTTTCTTAGTTTATGTCAATGACTTGCCTTACATGGTTGAGAAACAGGCTGACATGGTGCTGTTTGCTGATGACACCTCGCTAATATTTAAAATAGATCGACATAACAGTGATGCTAGCGCGGCGAACAGCACCTTGTCTTCAATTTCTGACTGGTTTTCAGCCAATAACCTCATGTTAAATGCTAAAAAGACCTAATGCATTCCATTCTCTCTTCTCAATGTGAGATAAATTTGCGTTGACATACTGATAAATGGTCAAAAGCTCGATCTTGTTGAAAGTACTACCTTTTCAGGAATCACAATCGACTTAAAACTTCAGTGGGGCGCTCATATAACAAAATTTTCTAATAGGCTTAGCTCTGCGGCTTACGCTATTAGGAGAATAAGACAATTGACAGATGTAGCAACTGCTAGACAAGTGTACTTTAGTTACTTTCATAGTCTAATGTCTTACGGGATACTTCTATGGGGGAGTGCAGCCGACAGGGCAATTCGTGTCATTTACGAATTGAGACGGAGAGACTCACTCAGAGAATTATTCAAGGAAATAGGCATACTTACCTTTGCATCACAGTTCATATTTGAAAACATACTCGTAATGTATGTAAGGAAAAATATTCCAAGTTCAATAAAGAAAGTGATTTTACAGATAGAAATTTACGTAATAAGAATGACCTAGTTAATCCGAATTGTAGGCTAAAAACAGTCAGTAAGTCTTTTATAGGGAAGTGTATACTTTGCTATAATAAATTGCCGGAATCTGTCGTTGATATGCCATACAGAAAATTCAAAGCTTATATAAAGAAAGTTCTTTGTGAGAAGGCTTATTATAGGACCGATGATATCTTAAAGACAAAAAAGTCTGGCTTGAGCTCGGCGCGGGTCCATTTTAAAGGTTTGTATACTGAGACATGTCATAATTTAGGTAGGTACATTGGTACATACTACATTAACAAATTGACATTATTTAAAATTTCGTAATTCTTATAGTTTAATTTCAATTATGACATAATAAACAATGTATTCTCAGTCCATTATGTTAAGTTTTAAGTTTGTTAGTTGACGTCTTTGGAGAAAACTTGCAGTGCAGTTTGTTGCCGCTTCTTCTGCACTTGCGCCTAAGAAGCGGCATAAACTTAGCTGTAAATAGCGATTTGACGTCAACATTTGTGCAAAGCAAAAGAAAGTGACTGTTATTAAGAGATATTTTAAATATCCTATGATAATAAAGATATTTTGATTTGATTTGAACCGGACAGATATACAAACGATTTTTTGTCTAAGCTGAAATGGAGACGCTTCGCGCTCGCGCGGACAAAAAAAAATAGATAAACACCCAATGCCCAGAACAATTTGATGAACGGTAACCAATTCATCACGGAGTGGTGTGTTGTATATATAATAATATATTATTTATATAATAATAATATATCTAATATATAAAATTCTCGTGTCACAGTTTTCGTTGCCATACTCCTCCGAAACGGCTTGACCGATTTTGATGAAATTTTTTGTGCTTATCCGGTATCTATGAGAATCGGCCAACATCTATTTTTCATCCCCCTAAATGTTAGGGGTAGTCTTTATATGGCAAAACAACGTTTGCCGGGTCAGCTTATTACTTATATTATTTATTATTATTTATATTACTATTTATACTCGTATAATAATTTTATCTTCACTCGCCGAAGAGTTTTTCGTATATCCATCCAACTTCCCAGACATACTTTTTTGGGTTCCGTACCCGAAGGGTGCAAACGGGACCCTATTACTGAGACTCCGCCGTCTGTCCGTCTGTCCGTCTGTCACAGGGCTCTATCTCTTGAAACGTAATACCTGCAATTTTCACCGATTATGTATTACTGTAGCCGCTATAACAACAAATACTTAAAATAAAAAAAGTTGAAAATGAAAGGAGGTCATCATACAAGAAACGTGTTTCTTCAGCGTTTTAAAAAATTGTACGGTGGTACGGAACCCTTCATGTACGAGTCCGACTCGCTCTTGCCCGTTTATTAATTTCGACACATTCGCAGAGAATAGCTATAAAAAACCAGCAATCTACCAACTCTGCTATCGGCCGCATGTCAATGTCAGCTGCATGCCTCTGTTACGTACAACCCTCAGAGACGCGGCGCCATACATTTTCATAGTACGACTATGGCCACACAGTCACATTGATCGCATCGCATTGCGTCTACGATCGCCCGCAATGCACGGAAGTGAACCTTAAGCTTAGACAATATCATTTGATGTCTTCTATATATCTGTAAAGAATATTATTGAACTGAGGATGCAACCGGGAATACGCTCGGATAATGATGTATCTTTATACCCGTGTGGTTCCGGGTTAGAATAGGACCACTCCATCTCTTCCTGTAGATGTCGTAAGAGGCGACTAAAGGAATAAGTACAAACATCTCGTAATACAATTGCTTTCCCAAGGAGGGTTAACGTCGGGCGGCGGCCGGTTCTAAAACTTTTCGCACAAATACATTCCCAAAGAGATTTGACGTCAGGCAGGCGGCCGGTCTTCCATGGTTACTTACTTAGGACTAAACTAACTTAGGACTAAAGTTAATAAAATAAAATAAATTGAATCATATCGTGTACGGTTTCTAATGAAACGCTTAATTAGCTTGCATTAATTTGACAAAATATCAGTACAAATTTTCCTGTAGCCGGTTTTAGTTTTTTGAACTTATATCTTGTTTGTTAGATGTTATTTAAAGTTACTCAAATTAATTAACAATATGGAAGTAACTAACCTCTCCGTCACAGATGCGGCACGAACTAATTAGGTTGAGCTAAGCAAAATACTTAAGTTCCACCGCGTAATTATTTTCTAGCTTCGCCTTTATTGCAAGAAGGAAATAAATGGCGTCCCGTTAATCGTTGTTAGACAGGTAATCAGTTGTGTCGTGTGTAAGGCTTCAAAGTATTTTACATTACGTTCATTCAATTGGTTAGCACCAAAAAGATATTTTGGAAACTATAATAATAAATATATTATATAATCATACTTAAACATATATCTGCGACCGTAGAGCTGGGGTCGTTTTTTACGTTTTACTTTTTAAATAAAAGTTTTAGTTACCAATAATTTTAGCCTATAGTTTTCTATTTATTTAATTTGTATTTTAGGTTTCAGTTTAATTATGTCTTTCTTCTCTTCGTCTAAGCGCATTCCCGGTTGCATACTCAGCTGTGCTGCTTCGGAGCCCGGGGTGCGCTTTCCCGCTTCTTCTCCAAATATAATATGCATGTCAATGATCACCCAAGGATGCCAAAGATCTTGCAAAATGGAGAAGAAATAGCCGGAACACTTTAAATGATTTGGCTATAGTTTTACAACCGGCCGCCTGCCTGACGTCAACCCTCTTTGGGAATGTATTTGTGCGAAAAGTTTTACAACTGGCCGCCGCCCGTCGTTAACCCTCCTTGGGAATGCAATTATAGCACGAGATGTTTGTACTTAATCCTTTAGTCGCCTCTTTTGACATCCACAGGAAGAGATGGAGTGGTCCTATTCTAACCCGGAACCACACGGGTGTTTTAGTTTAATTTATGTACGTATTATTATGTAATAATTCATAAACACTTGCGACCATAATATAAAAAGCATAAAAAAAACGAATATTTAAATTCGTTTTTTTATTAGTCCATACTGTTCCACTGCTGGGCAAACGCCTCTCCTCCAGTAAGCCACTGAGCTCTATCATTAATGAATCAAATGAAAATCCAAATACTCAAGTACGTCAACGTGTATATAACAACAACAAGTAAGTTTATTAGTAGTATTAAGTATTATTTTAAGGTATCTGTGTTATATTTTTGGTGAACAATAAAGAGTTTTTTTATTCTATCACTTTGAGTGAAATTACAGAGAATACGATGTACCAATGTACTTTGCGAAGTTCGAATGTACTCGTACAGCATGACCGGCGTGGGCGTCTTTGGTGAAGTCCAGGTGAAGTCGGCCCCGTCTTTAAATAAATATATAAATTAGCAATCCATTTGGGCAAATGGACGGTAACGGATTTGGAATTGAGCCTATGAATAGTCGCCAACTAGTTTTTGTCAATTTTTGTTTAGTTTCAGTCAACTTTAGTTTCAGGAACCACGGGCTTTACTAGATAAATTAAGTGGTTCGATTTATTACTCATATGTCAATTAAACGAAAAAAAATTAAAATATGTCAATAAAAAAATACAAATTTTGATGACGATCAACAAGGCTTCCTACTACACTTAACTACCTGGGTAAACCGTCTTAAAATATTCATAAGAAATTAATCTACGTCAGTTAGTCTTCTAATCTTAGAGCGTCAGGTTGCGTCCTTCGCAATGCTGCTTTGGAGTCCGGGCTGCTTCTATCTGCTTTTCCTTCTCCAGATATAATATCATGTTAACGGTCAAACTTGGATGCTAAACACTTCAAGTACCCTACTCATGTTCATCATCAAATTCGTGATGGTAGCAATTATGTGTTAAACTTAACAGGAAAACTACGACTAAGTTAGCTCTGTTGCGGGCTCTGTGTGTGTTATTGACCGACCGAAGCGTCTCAGTCTCCAGATTGGCCAAAAATGCGTTTGGTCCGCCTGCCTGTTCTTGCCTAAGACCGGATTCGCACTACGTCCGATCCGAATCCGTGAAGTAGTGCGAAACCGTTCTCACACATCACAAAAGAGCGGTTTCGCACTACTCACGGATTCGGATCGGACGTAGTGCGAAACCGCTCTAAAGGTCGCATTTTTCAACAGATTTTGACGAAAATTGGCACAATATAAGTTCCTTGTTCCCGTCCAAGAAGTTTCTTTTTTATGTGAATGCGATTTTTGATTAGGGGAGAAATGGGAGGGGGAGAAGGGGGAATTTTGCTGTAGCTTTATTTATTGACGGATTTCTCGGATGGACGGATCTTTGAGAAGTACACTAAGGACTTCATTCAAGACAATGTTGCAAAGAAATCAAAAAGTGGGGGAGTGGAGGGGGAAAGGGGAAAAGTTTGCTGTAGCATATATGTATGGACGGATTTCACTGAAATGGCTTTGCTAAGTCAGGGGAAAGGGGAAAGTCAATACTTCCCCTTTCATAATTTCGTAATTGCATATTTATAACAGCTCGCGAGGTCTGCTGTTCTCACAGAATCACTATAATATAAGAATCACTATAAGAATATTAGCTTATGTATACTCTTAGGTAGGCTATTTACATCCACGAGAAAGATATAGACCCACAATCTAGTCTTTATCCTTTGCGGGGCAGGCAAAACGCAGGGTCATAAGACCTAAATACCACTTTTAGCGTGATGGTAGACATGTTTTCGTAAAAGGGGAAACAAAATAGCACTGTAAAGCCGTGTGGTTCCTGGCAGAGTAGAATAGGGCCACTCCAAGTCTTCTCGTGCATGTAGAAGGCGACTTAGGAAATATTAGCTAAACAAAGCTTATAAACATCAATGAGACCTCTCCAACTCGTCTGGCCAGCGTGGAGAGTGTAGGCCAAATCCTCTGACTGCTCTGGCTAATATATGGCTCTGGCAGTACAGAGAGGGTCGTGCTCCTGCATTGGAGACTAAAAAAGACCTGATCATTCATTCATTCATTCATGGGTTAGGCGCAAGTCAATAGGCGTAACTCGATTCCTTGAGATTTTCACCCATTTTCACACCCTTGATCGGCTCACACGATCTGCACGGGAAGTGAAACAGCTGGTACGTTCTGAGTTTTTTCTTTCCTTCATACAAAAGATTTTTATCTAAAGTTAACTAATTGAGTATTTTTTTGTACGCTTAGAGATCTTTTTCTATTTATCCCGAAGGTTGACTAGTAGAGAATGCTATTATTGTACCATTTTTGTACCATTTTTAAGGTTCCGTACCCGAAGGTGGAAACGGAACCCTATTACTGAGACTCCGCTGTCTGTCCGTCTGTCCGTCTGTCACAGGGCTCTATCTCTAGAACCGTAATAGCTAGACACTTGAAATTTTCACCGATTATGTATTACCTACTGTGGCCGCTATAACAACAAATACTAAAAATAAAAAAAGTTTAACATTAAAGGGGGTCGTCATACAAAAAAAGTGTTTTTTTAGCGTTTTAAAACATTGTATGGTGGTAGGGAACCCTTCATGTACGAGTCCGATTCGCACTTGCCCGTTTATTTTTTGGTAAATAAAGTTCAAATAAATAAATAAAGATGGTGAGGAACAAAAAATTAAAGAAAGAAATCACATTTAAGTACCCTGTTTCAGGGTAAATGTATCTTGTTTGGAGTCAAAAAGCCTTTCATGTCAGCAAATATTAGGCTAAATCATGCTAGATGGGGCCGCTATTGATCGCCTCTGAAGGGTGGCCGCCGCTCGTTAGCCCGTCCTTTTGTGGACAAACTTCGTCAATTTGCATTTTTTTCTCGAGTCCTTATTAAATTTGCTTAAAAACTTAAGAAGGAAAAAAAAATACGTTTTGAGTATTTTATATAATGTCTAAAAATATTACTGAAACTATTTTAAGGGTGAATTTAGTCCATGATACTGAACAACTTTCCCCAAAGAGCATATACCGAAATATGAAAAATAGTTTTTTGCTTTTCATACAAAGTCTGATCACCTTGGTCAACTTGCATGGGAAGCCAAAACATTTTTATTCATATTTGGATATATGTTCCTTGGGGAAAGTTGTTCTGTATCATGAACTAAATACACCTAAAATAGTTTCAGTATATTTTTTTAGACTCTGTATAGCGCAGGTTTTAGAAGCTGATTGAGCTGCAGAAAATATATATTTTTTTCAAAATGTATATAAATTTACGGAACTTATAACAAAACCACAATTAATAAAATTTGTCTGTCTGTTTGTTTGGGCTAATCTGCGAAACGGACAGATTTTGACGGGACTTTTACTGGCAGATAGTTAATGTTATAAGGAATGACGATTAGACTACTTTCATTTCACAAAAAGAAAAACAACTTAGACCTAATACGCTAGTAATCTTAGTATATACATTTAGGCATTGTAGATTCATAAAACTTTTATCATAAAATTTAATCAGAAAACTACCAAGAAATTGATAAAAAATATGTTTTTTGTAGAAGATATGATCCTTAATTTTTCACAAATGATTTCAGGTACCTACATAACTGCAATTAAGGCGCACTTAGTAGATTTAACACCGAGGGCGGTAAAAGAAGACAATTTTCAAATTAGTAATTAACCTGGCCTGCCTTTTACTCTTGTAAGTATAATCTGCTAAGTATTTGCGCTTTCTCTGAACAGAAAACGCCTTTTTGCATGCGTAGGGGAAGTTCAGCCATGCGTCAACTCGTGAACGTTGGCACTGGTCAGGTCGGTAGCGCTTCAAACTACTCTATATTATTAGATCGATTCTATTTGTTTATTCTTTCGCAACCATAACAAATTATACTGTTATAATGTATTGTATATATTGAAATACACTGTTACAAATTATGTAATTTTACATGCTAAAAAATTACATAAACTAGTAAAATTTCCGAAAAATCTAGGAAATTTACGGATAAATATGAAATTTTACATAATGTTTGTCATTTTTACATATTTTTTGTAATATTTTGCATGTAAAAACATAAATTACATAATTTTTAACAGTGTAGGTTTTCCGTCCTGTGAATCACATATTAACAAATAAATTGTTTTATTGTTGAGTTAAAATTTTTTTTTGTGACTGACACAGAGACTCGTGGTGAAACGGTCTGTAGAGCAAAGATGTCCAAATGAGTTATTTCGTTATGAAACGCTTTTCGTTTGTAGCTCTTTTATTCTAAATGCCATGCCATATAGGTACTTAGTTGCGCAAAAGCCTCCTCTTTCTGTTTCAATGATTAATAATTTTATACATAATCAAATAAATACACAATGAAATGTTGTGCAAAGTTGCTTCAAAAGGCCTGACATCTGAATACATATTTATTTCTTGGTTTAACTACCACCGCAAATACACTCATAGGTACACTGTTAATAGTATTGGTATAAATTGAATCACGGCATCTGTTAATTGCTTAGCAAAACATTCTCGGTAAGAATGTCTGAGGCAACAATGTTATTTCAGTTTCGTTTCTTCGCAATCTGAGTGACGGCTATAATATTCGATATTGTTATCTTGTCTTATTGTATTATTGGTACCCAAATCAATGTCGTTCATTCTACGTTGTTGTGATTATACCCATACACAAAGTAACTTATATTAAATATGTATATATGTAGTCATATGATATATATCACGTCTTCATCCATTTATTTATTTATATAAACTTTATTGTACACATATACAAATGTAACAAGTACAATGGGCGGACGTAATGCTAAAAGCATCTTCTAACAGTCAAACCTTTGGGTTGATTAAAGAGCGTATGTGGGTGTAACATAAAGTATTAGATGTATAAAATAATAACAATGTACTTAAAAAAATCTATAAACGTAACCTACTACTTACATACAAAATAAATACATATTATATACATAAAAACCAACAATATATATTGTATGTATATATGTACATACTCATATATAAATAAATATTAAGCAATCACGTCTGTCTTATATTAAACAGAGAGCGAAGGTGACTAAAAACCCTAATTTTAGAGAGCATTCCAGAGACGTACAGCAGTCACGGAGAAAGATAGCATCTGAAGAACACAGGGACCTTTATGAGTAGAACTTAAAGTTGGAAACATGATTTGAGATATTCACGGGCCTAGGGATTATTGAAATATTGTTTAACTGACAGATAAAATATTGGTTCCTGCGTTGATGGATTGGCAGCCAATTGAGCTGAGAGCGAAATTGAGAAACGTGGTCGTATTTGCGCAAGCAAAAAATAAACCTCATACAATATTTAATTAGTCGTTTCATTTTATTTAGTTGTTCTTCATAACTACCTGCATATTGTATATATATAATACGTACACCGTGTATTGAGGGATCCCCTTTTGTCTCCGACTTTTTTAAATCAAAATATTTGTCATAACTTTATTTTGACATAGTCATAGTTTCACATCAGTAATGCTTTTCTCTCATAATGTTTCTGTGCATTGATTCTTAGGCGGTGATCCCACAGATTTTGACATTGTATGCAACTGTTAAAATAAGGAAAAACATATGTAAATAAAACCGGCCAAGTGCGAGTAAGAGATCTATCTATACAACATTACACAAAAAAAAACACGTTTGTTGTATGGGAGCCCCTTAAAATATTTATTTTATTTTAATTCAATTATTTATTTTTAAAATGAATATACCTACAACTAAATATTCTGTGAATAATTTAAGCGTCTACCTGTTGCCGTTATAAATATTGAGCAAAAAAATCACGTTTATTTTATAGGAGCCCTGCTTAAATATTTATTTTATTCTCTTTTTAGTATTTGTTGTTATAGCGACAACAGAAATACATCATTTGTGAAAATTTCAACTGTCTAGCTATTACGGTTCATGAGATACAGCGTAGTGACAGACAGACAGACGGACGGACAGTGGAGTCTTAGTAATAAGGTCCCGTTTTAACCCTTTGGGTACGGAACGCTAAACTATTTTTTTTTCCTGATCGTGTGGCATTAAATTACGAGCAGTAAAAAATATTTGATACTAAACTAAAAATGAAAATACTTCAGTGTTGTAAGTTGAGGTACAAATCCGCACTATTTTGTAGGTTTCTTATTTCCTCGAAAGCTAGCAATAGCAAAACACATTTTATTGTGTCAGTTGGCGACTGCCGAGAAAACCGATAACATTGCAAGTCTGTTGGGTTTTCAGAATTTCAAATATGCTGTGCCATTTTACCCTCAATTTACGTTGAAAGAATTATTTCGATTTTCCTATCATCTAGGTAGGCTGGTACACTACCTGCTTCTGTTTAAAAAATATTAAAGAATTAAAGTAAAAATTAAATTAAATAAGAAATATTAAAAAAAAAAATATAACCCGAGCAAAAGAAGCACGTATGGGCGTTTGTTCTCAGTGGTCGTTGCAAAATGCTAGTACGAGTATCGTAGCTTTTAAACAAAGAAAAAAATAATTTTATTGACCGACCGAGCGAGGGCTATAATTCAAGTTGGGGCGAAAACACATTGTTTGTATGTATGTATGTATGTTTGTTCCGTGATAACTGCCGATTCGATGGTTCGATTTTGATGAAATTTGGTAGGCATGTAGGAAATATCAATAGAATTTTCAAGTTTCAAATAAATTAATTTAGTTTAAAATTTAGGTTTTAGTTTAGTTTTAATTAGATAAATATTTTTGTAACTTTTTTAAAACTAAATGTAATAGTTTTTACTCAATAAAAAGAATCATCAAAATAGGTTCGTATACAACGTATAATTAAAAAAATACGGGTCATATTGATAACCTTTTCTTGAGTCAGTTAAAAAGAAAATGAAAACATATATCAGTCAAGAACACTTCAAGTTCATTGCAATTACTGTTCGGAAAATTAGAACCGGTATACCCCATTCCTCTGCTTTCCGTTTTTCAAATTATCGTTTATTTTTGGCTCGACTTTTGCTGGAGGTGAAATGAGCGAGCGAAATATTTTGCCGCCTTTGTAGAGACTTAATTGTAGTTAGATTAAAGCACTTTCCATGATACGGAATAACAAAAAAAAAAAAACTTTATACAAAGGTTTTGTGCATTTGTAAGTACACCATTAAGCCTTAATTCTTTGCAGAGTTGCAAGGTGCTAGAGCAATGACTCTCAAAAACCACTTTTATCTGGTAACATGGTGGGCATTTAGGTGGAGAGAATGAAATTTTTAAAAATATTCTACTGTAAAATAGTGATATTGACGTGATTCTCAAGATTTGCGCTCATTCCTTCGGCTCTTATGATCTACGCGGGAAGAAAAACAGTACCTCCATTTCTATGATTTTATTTTTATTTTAACTTGACATCTGACCACCGTCAAAGAGTAAATGTAGATGTCAACTATAGGATTAAATAATAGATATTGCTTTTCAAAGTGTTCGGTCAGCTAGACACTGCTGTTCATATGATACAGTCAATCTTTTTTCGATATTCCAGCCAATAAGAAAAGTTGTTCACATTGACTCTGAGTTGCTCGTTCAAAAATGTGCCGAACTCTGATGTATGTTGAAAACAGACTTAGTATATTTTCACGAATTGTGATGTAAAAATTATAATTTTTGTATCAGGTTAACTTTGATGTTCTTCATAAGTATGGGTTTTAAGGTAAAATGTAGGTATAAGGGAACGTGGGGCTGGGGGGAATGTGTAAAGCGGTACGTGAAGAAAAGGAAACCTTCAAATATGGTAACCAATAAAAAACAATGGAGGGCGTTGACATATAAATAAGGAAAAGGCAAGGACTGAAGATGATGTTGTACAATTCCTAACGTAATAAAAATATTAAATGTTTAGAAAATATAATTATTCAATAAAAGCATATTTTTGAAGAAGACGCCTCATTTTAATGCATCTTCTGTAAAAGGGTTGTGTTAATTTTTTTATTTTTATTTAAATTACTTTTTGTTTTTACATACATCTCAAAAAGGCAATTTAATATTGAATATAATTTTGAATATAAATTGTAACTAATTTACGATCATAATTAAAGTGGTGGAAAAGATGTCTGTAAAGAAACATTTGTATTACTATCTTTCATTATCTACTTAACGCAAATGTACAGTTTCTTGTACATTTGCGTACGAAATTTCATCTCGATCGGAAACCAGAAAGTGGGTCAAATTTAACCTGCATGATTTAACCAGAACAAAACATACATACCTACATACATTGCAAGTTCAAAAAATGCTTGTAAAATAAATTCTCGTTAGTTGCAAAATATAAAGTTGAATTTTTATCTTTATACAACGTGGAAGGGACATACCCGTAATAAATCTAACCACGGTCTAAACTAGATCAATAAAGCATTTTTTTTAGCCATTTATGTCCCATAGTTAGGCAAAAGCCTCCCCTTCAGCTATCTTCAGCTGTTTCCCTCCATTCTTTATCGAAAGCGATCAACTCGTCTCTCCATCTCATCCTAGGTCTTCCTCTCGACCTGTTTCTGTCTGTAGGAACCCATGCTGTTATTGTATGGGCCCATCTTTCAGGCACCATGCGGCAAACGTGAATTATAGCATAATGAAATTAATATAACAGCCAAAGAACAACAAAAATTTTTGCAATTGATACAAAAGTGTGCAGCTGCTCGGGTAATTTGTATGGGAATGTCAATTTTTTTTTTGGTTTTTGGTTATTTTAATTTCATTATACTAAAATGATCTAGTATAGCCCGTGGTTTGATTTATAACGGGTATGTCCCTTCCACTTTGTATATATCCAATCAAATATTTTAAATACCTAAAGGACTTTTAGCTGAATTTTCAGTTTAATATTTCCATGAGCTAACTAAAAGTAGCAAAGCTAGCACTGAATTGGTACTGGCACGTACACTGAATGTCGCGAAAACTTTTCTAGGAGTCACCGACGCTATTTTAAAATGAAGCACGTCAAAATTTCCTTTGAAACTATATGGAGAGAAGACGTATTTTGAAAAACTCAATGCGCGTCACTAAATCTTACTTTACGCGACGTGAAATACAATATATATGAATCATTTTCCAATTTTCACTGAATTGGTACTTGTGCGACAACTAAATGTTGCGAAAGCTTTTCTAGGAGTCACTGACACCTTTTTAAAATGAAACACGTCATCGTACCATACGGCGGAAAAAGAGAGTTAAAAATGTTAGCAATTTCCTTTGAAGCTATAAAGAGATGTATGACATGGGTTCCATCTATCTGACAGAATCTCGATGCTCCGAATTTCATTTGGCATAACGTACTTGCCAGAATCTTATTTGAACGAACAATTCAAACGCATTAAAAAATATTTAATATAATTTTTGTTTGGCCGAATATATGTTCGAATGTACAATAGCATACTTTTAAGATGTCAGAATTTCATTTAGTACAATTACCTTATACATACATTAAGTTTCGCATAATTTGTTTTAGAATTATGTTTAATTATTAATACTTTTAATTGGTATAATTTCTTTTGACCTTCTAAGAAAACCATAACCGTTAAAATCTATACTATTGTTGGTCAACATAAAAATAGCATTGCAAGTTTACTCGGTTCGGGAAAAAATATAGGTTAAGTTATGTTAGAACTGCTACCACCCTACGGTAGCCAAGGTAGACAGCCTTTTCATACTATGATATATTTTATATTATAGCGATTAAGAATTATCGTCGTTATGTCTGCTACAAAACAATTGTATTCAACCAGTTATCTATGCCAGAAGAAAATTCTATCTTAGAAAATATTTAGGATTGAAATGACTAAACGTATGAATTAAATACCAAAAGGCGATTCTGACTGCGATAATAATGATTCTACTTTTAGATTATTATGGCAATAAAATTTATGCTCCAAGATTATTCTGATTTTTAACATTATTGGTTTTGAATCTATGATAAATGAGTGGATGCCAAACTATTTTCTACGAAATGACGTTTCTGTAAACCGCTGTTATGCATAATAATATTATAACATAAAAAGTTCTACTATACAGGCGGGACCCGTATGACATATTTTGAAAGACTCGATGCGCGTCACTGAATGTTACTTTACGTGACGTGAAATAGCTTTTGAGTCATTTCCAATTTTCACTGAATTGGTACTGGCACGTCCACTGAATGTTGCGAAAACTTTTCCAGGAGTCACCGACGCTATTTTAAAATGAAGCACGTCGTCGCACCATAACGCGTGAAAAAGCGAGTTAAAATGCGATTTCCTTTGAAACTACCTATATGGAGAGATGTATGACGTATTTTGAAAGACTCAATGCGCGTCACTGAATGTTACTTTACGCCACGTGAAGTAGCTTATAAGTCATTTTTCAATTTAAAACTATTTTTTCTTTATCGTAACCAAAAAGTATGTAAGTGCAATATTATTTATAGTAAGGGGTTTAAAAACATACTAAAATTGGTGCACTTAAATTGATTTCAAATTAGACCTTGAGTTTATTGGTAAATACTTTACTTTTATACTAAAATTTTTGTTTCACAAATTAATTCCTTTACCAAAGTGACTAAAATGACAAATTCAAACGTCAGTTTGATAATAATTTGCCTTTGCCATTTTGGCATGCAACTCTGAAAAGCAGAACAAGCAAACATTTTTAAAAGACAACCTTTGACACTAACACGAAAAAACAACATTTATACAAACTCTAGCCTTAATAGGATTATCCTTTCGACCTGACGTAAAATTCCCTTTTCGACATATATAATCCAACATGGCCCATAACAAATCACCCGAAAATGTAAGGACACGATGTTTTTATGATCGTACGTGACAGTGGGCGATGACAGAGCGACTTGGATTAAGTCCGTAATGCGGCCTTTGGGGCCTAATAGGAAAATATGGTTTCCTTCCCTTGTGGCAACAGCCGCTTTTATATGAATAGGTACCTTTATTTGGCTTTCCGAAATTAAGATTTGTGGCAATGAATAGAGGACTTATCCTGTAGCTATCTTATTAAATAAAAACATTTAAAATGATATTCTATAAATTAAGTCTGGTATTCTAAAAAATATACAACGTGGAGGGGACATACCCGTAATAAATCGAACCACGGTCTATACTAGTATAATAAAATTAAAATAAAAGCCAAAGAACCAAAAAAAAATTCGGAATTTCCATACAAAAGTGTGCGGCCGCCCGGGCGATTGAATGTTGAATTTTTTTTGGTTTTTTGACTCTTATTTTAATTTCATTTTACTTTAGTGATCTAGCATAGCCCGTGGTTGGATAGGATGTTTAATGTAACGTTAGATATGGACGGATTTCACTGATCCGTCCATGACAATTAAATATAGAATAGAGAAAATTATTAGATTTTTAATCGTTTTTCTTAACGGTAGGGACCGTTAAGAAAAACAGCTCACAAACAAAACGTAAAACTATTACGAAATAGAACAATAGAAAATGAATAATTTCCATAAACTAAAATCAACAATGGCTTGACACAATACAAACATGTGGCTTCACATGACAACAGGTTTTTATAACAATAGGGAACTGACTGATGTTAATTATATCAGTGCTTCTATAACACTGAAATAAATTAATGAAAAGCTCGTCGAGTGTTAGTTTGAATCGCACGCAAAGGGTTCGGTATAAACACTAATAGGACTGGCTCTCAACATTTCCATACATATAAATAATTAAAAATATAGAGAGTATTATCAAAAAAAAGTTTCATGTATGTACTACATAAAGGCGTTAACATGATAAAGTAAAATTTTTTGGGTGAAGAATTTAACAATCTTACTTTTGCTGACCATGAGATGTATCTATGACTACAAAAAATTGTAATAAAAATATAGCCATATATTTTGTAAATAAAACGGTCAAGTGCAAGACGGACTCGTACATGAAGGGCCGTACCTCCGTAAAATTTTTTAAAACGTTGAAAAGAGACGTTTCTTGCAGGAGGACCCTCTTTTATTTATTATTTTACTTATATGTAGTATTTTTAGGGTTCCGTACCCAAAGGGTGCAAACGGGACCCTATTACTGAGACTCCGCTGTCTGTCCGTCTGTCACAGGGCTCTATCTCTTGAACCGTAATAGCTACCCACTTGAAATTTTCACCGATTATATATTACTGTAGCCGCTATAACAACAAATACTAAAAATAAAAATAGGTCAAAATTAAAGGGGGTCGTCATACAAAAACGTGTTTTTTCTGCGTCTACGTCTTTATAATGGCATTAATTAGACAATTGAAATTTTTACAGATTATGTATTACTATGGCCGTTATAACAACAAATACTAAAAATAAAAAAAAATTAAAGGGGGTTGTCATACAAAAAACGTGTTTTTTCAGCGTTTTAAATCTTTATAATGGCATTAACTAGATACTTGAAATTTTCATCAATTACGTATTACTATAACTATTTTAACAACAAATACTAAAAATAAGATAAAACTAAAAACTATAGGGGGTCGTCATATTAGAAACGTGTTTCTACAGCGTTTTAAAACATTGCACGGTGGTACGGAACCCTTCATTTACGAGTCCGACTCGCACTTTCCCGTTTATTTGTAATAGCGGCCACAGTAATACATAATCGGTGAAAAATTCAAGTGTCTAGCTATTACGGTTCAAAAGATAGAGCCCTGTGACAGACGGACGGACAGACAGTGGAGTCTCAGTAATAGTAATAGAGTCCCTGGCACCCTTTGGGTACGGAACCCTAAAAAAACAATAATAAAAAATTGAGGGCTTGGGGGCTTAGGGGCGTGAGCAATTCGTTGCCCTGAAAATTGATGAGTGTGCCACGTGCCTGCTAGCTTCCATGCTTTGAAAGGCACACAAATCTGCTGAATCCGAGAAAAAAAAAAGGTAGGTTTTTAACATTTACCAGCATGTAAGTAGACATTTCAAAATAGGCGCTGTCTCTCGGGAAATGGTCATTTCCGTAATTAATTGTGTAGAATAGGAATGACAAGCGTTGTGTGCATTGTGTTCGTTGGTTCATGCGCTTTTGTTTCATATATCAAACTCGCATTCATGTGGATTTTCCTATTTCAAAAGCAAACAATGTATGACAAATGCACATATTTCGATTCCTATGGCAAATGCACGTATTCGCTAGAAACACTAGAATCGGTTTAGAACTGAAAACAAACTATAATGAGAATAATGCTTGTTAAAATAGAAAAAGTAAGCACGTAATTTTTTATTCTCTGCTTAAAAAATGGCTCTTAATATCGTAGCGTAGTCTTTGTAATTTTGTTTCGTATTTAATTATATTATCATCGCATTACAAAACAAGTCTGATTTTCCAATTTTTCTGCTGTAACTGTATATTGTTATACATAAATGGCATTAAAAACTCATTAGAACCTAAGTAAGTTGATAAAAAATGTTACTTGTAAGTTCAGTTCTCATAAAGCAGTCCGCAAGCAAACACGCTTTTTAGAAGCTCCTCCCCGGTCGTCCCAACATAAATATCTCACGACACATTTAAAAAAAAATTTTACATAGCTTTTTTGATCACGGATCCAACTTTATCATCTGTCAAATCCCCACTGCTGGGAATAGGCCTTTCTCAATAAATAAATAACTTTTTAAATGGATTTCAAAAACCCTTTCGTACAAAAACTGATGATTTTATTGACATATAGTCGATAGCTTTTAATTAAAACTTTCACATTTGTCTGTGCACTGAACCGTAACGAGAGTGAGGTCAGAGCAAACCAACAGAGGTTTTGAAAGGAAAATATTGAAATATAACCCTTTTTCGTGTGTTAGTTGGCACTCGTATATATAACACTTTTTATGCACCTTACATAGCTTAACGAATATCATTTTGTAATGATGACAGAGACCAACTCTTCTGAGACTTCAATTCTTTTGAGAAATAAATAATCTTTAACCGTAAATTCTTACGCAATTAGGAGCTCGAGTTAATTTATGCCACTTGTGGCACAACTTGTCAAGCATAAGAGAACGTAAATGAGGACTAATTGATAGAAGAAGAGGAAAAAAATGTTTGGAATAATTTAATTAAAAACATAATAGATATCAAAATAAGGAGTCAAGAATGAAGGCCAAGAAGTATATGGATCACTTCCGCCACAAGAAGTCCACAACTGGACATCCTCCTCCTGGAAGCGTCTAGGAGCTAATCTGCTGGCCTTTGTCAGGGACTTTTAATAATCTATGAATCTACTTTTTTCTGATTCAATCACTAAGAGAGACATCGAAAATTCTGATACAATATAATAGAGATGATGACTGGGATAAAAAGTATTATTCTAATTAGTCCGTTAGTTCGATTATCCAAAAATAATGTACCCATATTTTTCAGTTTATCAAAAAAGTAAAAATTTACAAAGATACAGAGTATCTAAGTTTGAGAGTGGGGGCTTGCTACGTCACCGCTTTGTAAAAATCGTACGAATCCGTGACTTCATGCGAAATTTAAATGCGTTGTACCTTCGTCATTTATTGTTTCTTAGAGAAAAGAAAAAAATAAGTGTACAATATTTTTTAATAATGTAACCGATAGGCCAAAAATATTTTTTCAGTTATCATTAACAAAATAAAATAATTAAATACACATAGGCACAATGGACGGTCTTATCGCTTAGAGCGATCTTTTCCAGACAACCAGTGTGATTTGTCTTTATATATTATTTTATTTATTTGATAAAATAATTTATGCCTATTATAAATGTAATAGGTATTATTCTTAATTCAACATGGCCGCCTTGGAAGGCGTTTTTCTTTAATTGTTTTTTTTTGTGGTTAAAAAGTCGCCCTGTTCACAATAAACCAAAAACATGACAATAAAACGAAATGAAAATTTTCGAGAATCGAGAAAAATCTGTGCTGAGTGGACTGCGTCGGGCGTAGTGTCAGCGGCCACCCGACATCGTCGGGTGGCCGCTGACACTCGCCCTGAAGATGATCGTCTGAATCGACCGAAACCTGGTCAGCCTTTTCCGACTATATCACGTGAGTCAACCGTTTTTAATTAATTAATTAATTAGAGATTTTTTTCAATTATATGGTTTTATTGATACTAAAAGCTAAGAAATATTAATAATAAAATAAAATCGTGAAGTGCGTTGAATTTTTATCATTTAAAGTTGTCAGAATAATAAAACAGATAATAATAAGACACGTCCTATAATTTTATTAATTTTTTTTAGTAAAATGATCTCAAAGTATCAAATATTTATTCAGACAAGGCCTTCGCAGGCTCTTAAAACGCGAGTACACTTACATCATGAATAAATTATATTCATCATATTATCGAGGAAAATTGAATATTAGAAATTCTTAAGCGGTATTAACCACTTAGTGTTGATATTCAATTTTTCCGACCAGCCGCACTCTGTTCAATTTCTTAAATCGACATTGCACGCCGCTCATAAATTTACTCTGCGTCATATGCAATAGTTTCCAAATGACGGAGTAATATGCCGAGAGCTGTAACAGCTGGAATTAGCTAAAGTTTTTCTGTATTAAAATAATAATTTACTTACCTACGCTGTCTATCCTGTAATGCTTGGTTATATGATTTACTTAATACATTCCGAACTGAAAGTTGGGATCCATTTGCTTGAAATGCTTGTTCCACTTCCAAGTGTCACAACAAGCAATCTTACCCCTACCACCCCCTACTCCAAGTTCCTCTTGATGTCTATCACTGAACCCTTTTGAGCCTGCGTTTTTGGGCGAAATGTGTGTACAAAGACAGAATCTTTGTACATATACATTTCACCCAAAAACGTGCATCATAGTGAGTGCTTTCAACCGAACTGGCAACGAGCAATATAATATTTTTTGCAAAAAATAAAATAAAATATTTATACAATAATCTGGAAGGAAATCTGTATCATTTTGACTGAGTAGATAAATTAAAAAAGAACGAATTTATCATTTTTATTGACCATTACTTTTTTAATGAAAGAATACATTGCGAGGATATCTGCTCAATAGTTTACTATGTTCAGATTTCCTCACGACGCTACGTCAGATGCCCTTAGCTAGCTAAAATAATCTGACACCAGTGTTAACTAATAAGATGAAGTATGGCGTCAGCCCCTGACAAATGTCCGAACCACAGACCATGGATCAAGAATTCAAGATAGACACGGCCTCTGTATAAATTCAGACTTCGTTTAGGATCGTCAAATTTAGTCCGTGTATGTCAATTCATTAGATCGGACATTCATTATCTACTGTAAAATACCTAAATCTGCCGTTTTGAGCCGTAGAATGTCGTCAAAAAACGTTGAAGGAAGTAATAAAAAGGTTTCCTTCCGTTTGTAAGTGAATTTATTATTAAACTTTTACTACCTTTTCTACTACGTCCCTAAGGTGAACTGGTAGACAATGCTTAGCATTAAGTTTTACCTTTTGTATTATAATCGTTAGATTATTGTGCAATAAATATTAAATAAAAAAAAAATAAAAAAAAAATATTTGTATGAAAATTGGCACGCCAGGTTTTCATACAAATTGAAGGACTTTCTTTATCTAGTAGTATATACAGATCTGTGGTCCGAACTATGCCGGATGGAACCGAACGTCTCCTTAACCTAGCGCTTTCCCGGTTACATCCTTAGCTGTACTGCTTCCGGTTCATTCTTCTCCAAATTTGATATGCATGTTGATGGTCACGCATTGATGCCTAAGACCATGCAAAGTGGAGAAAAAAAAGACTGACTGTAGCCTGCCTAACGTCAACTTTCCTTGGGAATGCATCTTATGTTTTACAGCCGGTGGCCTGACATAAACTGTTTTGTTTAGATCTCTTTAGTACCTCTCACAATATCCACATTAATACATGGACTGTATTTATTTATTTATTTATTTATTTAAACTTTATTGTACAAAATACAATTTGTATAGCGGACTTAATGCTAAAAGCATTATCTGACAGCCAACCTTTGGGTTGTTAGAAAACTCAAAATGGGTACAAAAGATATTCATTTAATTTCAGAGCATTCAGATATATATTTAATTTCTACATAAACTACTTTATTAATACTTACTATACTTCAACAATATAAATATCTACATAAATATACATACATTCATCTATAAAATACACTACCATCTAATCTTGGCGGAAAACCACATGAACCATAAAATTTTTCCATGAGATTACAATTTCTACTTGCCAACTAAGTACTCTATAAGCGTAAGAAATTCGTCTTAAAAATACTTCGGAAAACTAACATTTCAAAGAGAAATGTCGATACTTGCAATACACGTATTGCTGGGCATCAAATAAATTAATTTGCTTTGATTCGATTAAAGCGATTGAAAGGCACTGAAATTTATTTCTGCAGGCGAGAAGTTCTATACGTACTAATAATAAATATCGGGGTACTTTTTTTTTTGTTTATGTGTAAATAAATTGGCCGTTTTATCAAAGTATCAAATAATCAAATATTTATTTTTAAAAGTCTTTACGTGAACTTTCTCACGTTAGTCTCTTTTATCAAGTGTGTTTATATTAGTTAATATATATAATATATATGTTTATATTAGTTAATATATATAATATATATTAACTAATATAAACACTGATAGGTAATGTCAGATTTTTTGAGCTATCTATGTACGAGTATGTATGTATCTGACGCAGTTTAATGACTGTATTTAGTGAACTAGTGTCATACTCTTGTCTTCTGTGCTAGTGTTTCCTCACGATGTGTTAACTAACATTTCAACTAACATACAATGTAATTTAGGTAGTTGAAAATACGATGCAATGTATTGGAAGTCGGATGGCGAGCACTGCGAGCAGTGAGTTAGAAAATTACACGTTTTGTGTTTAGCTGACTCCCTCAATGAAAAAAGCACTACAGGACGAAGAGAGGCATTACGTTCTGAAATGATAATAGATAACGATTGGCACATAATAAATACCCATTACTTGTTTTCTTTAACCTTCAGTGTAAATAGAGCCTAGGTCAATAAAATAAGCCCATTTTCAGCATAAAAGTGGGCGAGAAGCGCAGAATATTGACTATTCTTTAACCACTACGTCCAATAGCATTATCTTTTCTTATTTCTTATCTTTAAAGCCTATATACGAGTATAATAGTGCTACTGCCACTGCCAGTAGTTACTGCTGGACTATAGGCATCTCTCTCTCTCTTAGAACTGATGTACATTATGAAATGCAAAAAATGAATTGAATTGAATCTCAATAAAGGGAGGTTTTGCCCAAGAACACCACGCTGGGCAGGCGGGTGGTCGCAGTAGATTGTAAGAAGTCTTTGCTCAGAGGACGCTGCCCGTTCTCTCACGGACTCCCGTGGGAGAGGTAAGAGGTGGTGACGGCAGAATAAAATAGGATTTCGCACCCATCGAAAGTCAACCCGCACTCAGTGTTGATTAAACGGGTAAACTCAAGTCGAGCTTTTTAAATGATGATCCAATGAATTAATTATTGACTTAACTATTAACTTAATGATCTGACAGCATATTAAGACTCGAGCTGTTTTAAACGATTTCCTATAATTTCAAGGATATTATAAAAACCGATAATCGTATTTCCCGGGTTGGATGAACAAGTAATCACAGACTACTTAGAGAACTACTTCAGACAGAAATGATAATAAATAGAATGGCTTGAAATTAAATAACGACGATCTTATCCTTTTTAAGCGACTTCAAAAAACCAGGAACTTCTCAATAGGTATATGTATGTTTTTTTAGTAGGTATGTTTCGATTAAGAAAATTCTTTTTTTATTTGAAAGGGCAAGTTGGCCCCATTGTCACAAGGTGAAGAAATTGAGGGAAACCTCAAATATTACACGCACACATGTAGTGATTTTGATGTTTTTAGGGTTCCGTACCCAAAGGGTGCAAACGGGCCCCTTATACTGTGACTCCGCTGTCTGTCCGTCTGTCCGTCTGTCTGTCCGTCTGTCACAGGGCTCTATCTCTTGAACCGTAATAGCTAACCACTTGAAATTTTCACCGATTATGTATTACTGTGGCCGCTATAACAACAAATACTAAAAATAAAAATTACTTAAACATTAAAGGGGGTCGTCATACAAGAAACGTGTTTTTTCAGCGTTTTTAACTTGATCTTTATAATGGCATTAACTAGATACTTGAAATTTTCACCAATTACGTATAACTATGACCACAATAACAACAAATACTAAAAATAAAATTAAGTTAAAAATTAAAGAGGGTCGTCATACAAGAAACGTGTTTCTTCAGCGTTTTAAAACATTGTACGGTGGTACGGAACCCTTCATGTAAGAGTCCGACTCGCACTTGCCCGTTTATTCGACAACGGCCAAGGCAAGAGAAGGGTTATGATTTGCACCGCTATGTGTGTATGTATCTGATACCTCTGTATCTTTATTAATATTCATGATACCTTAACGAATGTAGTGTCAATTTGATCTAAGTGCAGATTTCCCTATAATCACCATGCAGGGCAGCCGATTAGGTGATCACAGTAAATGGTATGAAGTCATTTCACAGAGGACTTGGCTACCAATTTATTGTTACTTATAAAAGGATAATACCTTACTAGCCGCTCACAACATCCGAGGGACAGGAAAGGAAGTGGTAGCAAATTTAATCTCATTTATCTTTCAGTAATGCAGGATTTCTTAAGATATTTTTTGAATTATTAACATAATTTGAATCAAGGCGCAAATTATGGACGTCTAAAAATTGATTTTCAATAGAATAATATTACAATAAATTGAAATGAACAAGTACAAATTGAAATTAAATGTCAAAGGGAATGACATCTACTTCATATGTAAGGCGTATAGCGCGCCCTAAGAGGGTGTCTGAACACCTTCAGTCCTTCACCCTTAAAAGCATATTAAGGTCCATTTCTCAACTCAATGGGTACAAATACCAGGATGTCATTCAACATTTCCTCCTCAAATAAACATCTAGCTTCATATCCGACAACATTAAGCAGGCAGTGTTTGTACAAGATAATTTGTGTAATCTAACTTAATATTGAGGTTATGTTGTTTGTTTGTTTTTCGTGTGTGTAAGTGGCCAACACTGGTGTCAGATTTTTTCAGCTGCCTAAAAGACATCTGACATAGCTTGACGACTGCCATACCACGATGACAGCCGGGATCAACGGCTTTACGTGCCTTCAGAAGCAAGGAGGAGCTCGAGAAATTTATGTGCCACTTTTTGGTCACCCATCCAAGTGCGGATCACGCCCTGTGTTGCTTAACTTGCGAAAGCGCTAGTTATGCGTTTTCCCGCCGGGCCACCAAGCAAAGTATTGAGGTTACAAAACGGCTACACAATTTGTTTAAGTTTGATGGAAAACGCTAGATGCAGACAACTTTAAATCGGTTCTTTTTGAATTTTTGTGGCCAGGAGGCTATCGTGCATCTGAAAAGGAAATAATGATGATTTGTACAATAAACTACAAGGAAGATGATTAAAATTTGAGCTAAAAATAACCCAGTGGCCTTTTTGCGCGGCTCCGTCCGTGTAATTGTCGCTTTCGAGCATAGTTTATCCATCATGAATGCACTCGCGTACACTCCTTGTATTAGATTCAGGATAAAATCGGCTACTTGTAATTTAAAAGCTCGCTCTTGTCAAAGTTGAGTGTAGATGCTTCCATTCCTCGTCTCCCTTTTATTTTTACTTTTACTATTATTCTGAAGAGATTGTCATGTCTTATTAGATGTCCAAACGTAAAAATCATCAGTTCGAATATTGTGACTTGTGCATATTTACAAATGCCCCTTTTATACTTGTGCATATTTACTAATGCCCCTTTTATACTTGTGCATATTTACAAATGCCCCTTTTATACTTGTGCATATTTACAAATGCCCCTTTTATACTTGTGCATATTTACAAATGCCCCTTTTATACATGTGCATATTTACAAATGCCCCTTTTATACTTGTGCATATTTACAAATGCCCCTTTTATACATGTGCATATTTACAAATGCCCCTTTTATACTTGTGCATATTTACAAATGCCTATTTTATACTTGCGCGACGTTGGGCTCGAGGAGCATTTGAAAGCAATATTTTCTTTACAAGCTTTTATTTAAGGCTGGGCCTAGGGAATGCAATACCTGGATCCCGCGGGATTGAACCTCTCAATCCCGCGGTATCCAGCAATTGATTTTTGTGCGGGATTGCATACCCTAGCTGGGCCTGATGTGGATAATCTATGTTGTGCTCCTGCTTCCACGCACACAAATTTACTCTTGCCGAAGCGAAATAGCGAGCCATGCAGGGTAGGTCAATGAGGCTGGTTTTGGTTTTGAGGTATTTTTCGTTTTACAAAGAATATTTTAGAGTTATTTAAAAAGTAAGACATATGATGACTGCCTTATGTTTAATACAATTATAATCCAAAGTTACAAGTGCTTTATTGTATTTCTTGAATACTTTCCATTTTAGTATAATTCTGAGGTGATTTGGAGGCAACTTCGCAATGTTTTTCTATGTTTTATTTTTTTATGTTCGTGTTTTCGAAACATTTAATGTATATAGTTAGTCCTAAACTTTGCTGTGTTTTTATTTCGAAGTGAGTATTTCGTTACTATTGATAATATTTAAGATCACTCTAAGTACTATTAGGGTCATACGGGCTCTTAACTTGCAATTTAGGTTTATTTATTTGTATGTAAGTTTATTGTAGTTATATAGGTACTGTTTACACCAATACAAATTTTGCAACGAAACTTGCACAATAGATGCAAGAATTGTACGTGTTGTTTAGTCTATGCAAGTCATTTATTGTTTCAATAAAATTGTATGCAACAGGCACTTGCACCGTTTAAATGGGCCTTTAGTAAAACACTTTAATGTACCAAAACACTTACACTGTGAGCTGTAAACTTTGCGACTCCCCCCCAACCTGTTGAAGTTTATCGGATAAAAAGTTATTCAGACTAAAAAGTTGCGTATTAATAAAGGTAACAAAAACGATTTATAACAATTTTTTTTTGAAATGGTTGAAATATGATATTCTTAAAGTTTTATACCCCCATTTCTCCGCCATTTTGTAAAATTTCCATAAACTGAACTAATATATTTTTTTTAATGTACTTAATTATCGAACCTGCCTATAAAATTGCACGAGAATCGGTTGATAATTGCGACTTGTAGGCGAGAACAAACCGACAAACTGACATACAAAATAATTTTCGGCCAATTTCAAAACGGAGACGCTTCGCTCGCTCGAACAATTATCATGGCAGATAAACAAAACACCAATAAAACGTATTACCCCTTTTTACGTACGCCCGCGAATCCATAACCGCCTATAATTCTTTGCAGAAGGTGTTGAATGAAGGTGCCTTTTTTATCGGTGCATTTATAGGCTCGTAATGGTACGCCCGTTCAGTTTAAAATTGCATTATGATTTATCCGCATCGGGAAATGGAACGTTTTATTACGAACGCGCTATTTTACAGCTAATTTTAAATTTAGTGCATATAACACTGAATTGAAAGAGTTCAATCTATGATAGATTACTTTCTCTATTGAAATTATCTATCAATATTTATGGCGCATATGTCTGTTTTCTTGCACTCGAGAAGCTCAGAAACTGCTGTGGCGATTTTTATGCGGTTCTCACTAACATGTAGAGCATTTCCGCCATCATGCGCAACGTGGCCTTTGGTCTTACGGTCCTAGGATCTGTCCACTGTTGAGGGATACACGTAATGTAGACAATCCGTTTATCCTATTTTTTGTTAACTTTTTCGGAGAAATGTAAAATATATATACAGGGTTATTTTTAATTAACCGGCAACCTTTTTGGAGCAAGTTCAGTCCGTGATACTGAACCACTTTCCATAAAAACAATTATCGAAAAGCGAAAACAAAATGTCGTCCTCCCATATAAAATCCATTTGGTAGAGCGCCGATTTGTATGGAAAGTCGACATTTTTTTCATACATCAACTTACATTTTGTAAAAGGTCATTGTCTAACTTAGCCTAGCTGGGGATCGAACCCAGAATCTCCAGAGTGGCGGACTGACGTGTAAACCACTACGCCACGGAGGTCGAAATAATAATCTTTTGATCTTCCTGTATAATCTGAGGAGTAGTGGCTTGTACTTACAATATTATTTAAGTTTGTATTTTATATGCTCCCAGGTCAACATAAAATAAAAAAAAGTAATTCTTCTTCATCTGAACGCGTTCCCGGTTGCATTCTCAGCTATACTGCTTCGGAGCCCGGGTTACGCTTTCCCGCTTTCTCTTTTCCAAATATAATATGCATATGGTCACCCAAGGATGCCAAAAATCTAGCGAATTGGAGTAAATAAAAATTTAAATGATTTGGCTAATTGATTTACGATCGGCCGCCTACCTAACGTCAACCCTCCTTGGAAATACTATTGTAGCACCTTCAGTGACCTCTTAAGACATCCATTGGACAACAGATGAATTGTATAAAAACTGGGATTTACTATCAGTAAGGCAACTATACATTTTAAATACAGTTCTAAAACTTCATAACAGCCTCCCATTTGATCCATCTAAGTTGTTGAGAAGACGTAAACACATGGTGGCACCAAACACGCCCTTTAAGACAGAGAATGCAAAAAGACAGTTTGGTAACAGATCAGCCTACCCATATAACTCAATAAATAAAATCTTAGATATCTATTCTACCACTAAAAGAGCAAGCAAAATTGCAGTAACCAATCTTCTTAAGATATGGGGGATACATGGAGACTGAGACCTTTCTCAAGTCTTAATTGCTAATTATTAGATACATAATAATTTTCGAAAAAGCTTATATCATATATGTATATTATATCATACACACTTACACTCACACACACACACACACGCACACACACACACACACTTGAGAGGTTTTTAAATTAGATATAGTAACTACTTAAAATACTATATAAAATACTTTGTCTTCCTAATTATTTATTTCTTAACTTTAAATTTAAGTTTATATTATATTTATATACTATTTATTACTATTTATATAATACATTTGTAAGGAGAGCAGGGATTTCTAACACAGGCATATGTTTGCTTACAAGAAATCCCTGATCGCTAAATCAGTGCTGTAAAAACTATAGAAATGAATAGGTAAACTATTTTGATTTTTTTGATTTTTTGTTTGGAAAGAGATGGAGTAGTCCTATTCTGATCCGGAACCACACGGGAAGAAAAAAATTATAGTTATAATAATTTACAAAATTATGTACATTAAGAGACACAGAAACAAATGTAAATACATATGTAAGTACTTGCTGCTTATTTCATAAGGAGTATCCTCGCTGTATCGTTAGACCTATACGCTGAGCGAAATAGCTGCCAGCTCTACGATCACCAATTGCCTAAATTTATATTTGAGTTGCAAAGCATAGTTTTGCCAAATTAATGTATTTTTTCAGATAATAAATGCTATTTAAACAGTAATACGAGTATGTACGAGAATATTAAGTAGTGGTCGTAACTATACGTTGGCGCGACAATCGAATGGTTGTAATGTGACATGTGCTGACATTTACCGAAAATGGAATATAGAATGATGATATGGATCGTTAGAAAGGGTGTGTCAGATGAAATGACAAATGTAGTTCGATTGGAATCACAAAGGTATTCTGATGGAATAGAGTCACTGACGAACAAGAAAACGTCTGGGGGTAAAAGGGGCCCGAATGGAATTGCATTTGTGATACTTGAATTTTTCACCGATTATATATTACTAACACCAAATACTAAAAATAAAAAAAAGTTAAAAATTAATGGGGGTCGTCATACAAAAAACGTGTTTTTTCAGCGTTTTTAACTAAATCTTTATTATGGCATTAACTAGATACTTGAAATTTTTACCGATAATGTATTACTATAGCTGCTATAACAACAAATACTTAAAATAAGATAAAGTTAAAAATTAAAGTGGGTCGTCATACAAGAAACTTGTTTCTTCAGCGCTTTAAAACATTGTACGGAGGTACGGAACCCTTCATGTAGGTACGAGTCCAAATCGCACCTGCCCGTTTATTTTTTGTAATTTATGAAATACATACCTATTCGTACAAATATTTAGAAAATTTCGTACAAAATAAAAAACTTTCTTGGTTAGTTTACTTTTATTTTTTTTATCTTTATCGTCCATCCAATACAAATTGTACATAACAATAGGCGAACTTGACGTTCAAAGTGTTGTCTACCAGTCTAACTTTAGGGTATACTTTTTTTTTTCTCTCCTAGACCAGTATGAGAGCGGACTATAATACATTATGACGTCTTTATCCCTAACGGGGTAGACAGAGCCCAGAGCCGTAAGATCCAAAGGTCACATTTAATGTAGGTATTGGTAGGCGTGTATATAGAAATAGAAAATCTAAGGCGGTGAACCCACTGCACCGCGCACCGTGGCGGAGCCCGGTTCAATACACTGACGCTCCCGCGTGTTGACGCGTTTACAATGTGATGGACTAGGCGTGTTTTCTATTATACAAATTGAGATACTTGCATACAATCTACGAATAATAAATTCTCTAGAAATGTAACGCTCCTACATTCACCTCTTCGATTCTGATTCCATTTAATCAAACAAACTAACAGTAATAACAACGAAACACTTAAACATACACATAGACAGATATGCATGCGATTTGTCGGGACAAGGTCACACTTCGTCGTCAGACGGGGGCGGTCACCGCAACGAGCGGTAAGGTACAACTTGTGGCTTAGGTACGTTTTGCATAATACTTTCCACAGATGTCAAGTATGGATTATTCAAATGTTTATGAAAGGTGAGTGCTGTGTTTTTCATGTCTGTACGGCTTCTATACTACTTCACGGCACATGACAGCATTTTTAATGAATCAATTATCGCAAAAACAGAGCAATATTCTCAAAGGAAACTTTTTGCGACGCAACCGCACGACTCTAGTGTCACAGCGAACTGTCGCGCCGCGCGGTTCATATTTTAAGCCCCGCCCGCCGCGGTACACATCGCGTGGAATGATTTTTCGAAATTAGTTATGCTTCTAGGGATTATTATTCGTAGCATACAATGTTAAAATCTGCCGCCCCGCGCTCCGCGACGGTGCGCGGTGCAGTGGAACCACCATCACAGAATACAGTAAGAGTAAGCAGAACGGAATCTCCTAAGGTACGCGCAATATGCGTCCCCGTTCCCCGCACCCGCACCTCTCCCCCGGTTCTTGACGGCCAACGTGAGTCTTTGAGGCGAAAACGGGGGAGAGGTGCGGGAACGGGGAACCTTAGGAGATTCCGGCCTGTGCCACCATCTAAATAGTAATGGGCTATAAGCCGATTTGTTTATTAACATAATTCACATTTACGGATATCTCCTCGATCGACTTTTACGAACTGCGCGGGGAGAGAAGCAGCTGGTATATTCAACGTTTTTTCTTTTCTCCTAGACTAGCTTATTATAAAGTAACAAAAACTAAAATCAAACTAAAATGCGTTGAATCAATAAATATATGCCACACACATAGTAAACATTCTGCATTGTATGTTTGGGAAGTAAAGTTTATTCACCCATTCATACTGATCAATCAACTACAAATAATTCAGTCACAAAGCCTCTCTCTCAAACAACAACCGTAAGTTACATTGGTTGACATGTGGTGAAACAATTGTTTGTGAAGGGCCCCTGAATTTAAGTGGTTAGCTTGCGCACACAATGCCTCTTAAGGGTACGGAGCATATAAAATGGATGAAACCCTGCATCTAAATTTATAAACAAAGATTTTGTGCTGCGTCACGGGACGTTCATAGTGTGTTTAGGTGATATTATCGAACCAACAGTATCAGATAAAACGGATTATGGTGCGAAAATATAATTATTTTTATTGCGACATTAAAATATCCAAAACTGAAACTACCTACTACAATATAAACAAATATTCCTCGAAAGTGTTGCACATTTGTTTTATGAAAAACTGGCCAAGTGTAAAGTTTCGTAGTTGCGAATGCTGACTTAGAGTTCACGCCTTACGGTTTAACGACTAAAACCGTCTAAAAACGAGCCCACATAGGAAGGTGGTAACTGAAGAAAGTGTTATAAAAATTATTTCCACTTTACATGTATGGACCTACCTACTCCTAGGTACCCTAAAAAAATTACCACTTTCCGGCGTGATTGATATTTATACTTAAGTCAAATTACAGCTTTCTAGTACTAGTCTTTTTTCAATTCAAATTCAAATTCAAAATGGCTCAGAAAAATAATATTGCGTGACTTCGATTTATCTAAAAATAATGGACATGTGTATTTTTGGTTTATCTAATAAGTAAAAAAACACTAAGATACAAAGCATCTAAGTTCCGCTGTCGGGGCCTTGTAACGCCGCTGTATCTTTGTATTTTTTGTTAAAATAATTTTTTGACTAAATACAATTTTTAATCCACTTCAAAAAAGTAGCAGGTTATCAATTAGTCGGAATCTTTTTTTTTAAGTGTGTTCCCCGATTACTCGAAGACACCTGTATCGATTTGGAAAGCTCCTTTTTTTGTTTGAAAAGTTATACTTTCCAGATGGTCCCGTAAATTTTATTAAAATCGGTTAAATAACTAGAAAAATTAATATTAAGCTTTTCTGGTATTGAAGTCGGTTTTTGTTTTGAAAAAATGTCATTAGTTATTCAGTCCACATACCTATGTGACTGACGTATCTCTTAGGTATGATGATTTATATTTATATAACGGATGGACGGAGAAAGCGGTAACTTAAGGATTTTTAACTAATTTGCTACGGCACGTAGCAGAACCAGACGAAATGAAAGCTGGCTTATCGTATTTCGAGATAACAGAATTAGAATAGGGACAAGTAAATGTTGAAACCCAAATATACAAAGGGATGTCTCCGCTGATTCATTAGTGCGCAGCTGACACCTTAAATCACGGGAATTGTAAGCCTTTCTTAGAAAACGTAGTGGTTTATTGAATTAACTAAAGAAAATTGTTTTCTCGTGGAAGCAATTACGGAACATGCCGTATATTGTTTTCGTACAAGTTGCGCCTTTATTAAAATATATTTTCTCTTGTTTTCTGTTATGTGGACTGCGTTGGTTGATTGTACTTCGAGCCAAGAAATGTTTGGTATAAAAATATTGTGATGATTTTAACTTTTATATATTTTTTGCCATTTAGGTCCCATAGTTCGGCAAAAGCCTCTCCTTTTTGTTTCCAATTACTTTATCTTCGGCTGTTTCCCTACGTTCTTTATCAAAAGCGGACAACTCGTCTCTCCATCTCATCCTAGGTGTCCCACTGCACCTCTTTCTGTCTGTAGGAACCCATGTTGTTGTTGCGGCAAACGTAATCTGCCTAGTTCTTCTTTAATTTAGCAGATTTCTTTCCTACGTCAACCACTTGTGGAATACGAGTAGAGCGCAGTGTAGTGTTTCTGACACAGTCTGCCCTTCCATTGCTCTTTGGCAAACCTGCAGTTTTAGTCAGCGACCAAGTTTACCCACCTTAGGCACGGTAATGATATCTAACATTATTCTGTCTTTCCACAAACGGTGGTAACACGAATCACACCTATGCGCGGACACGCGGTGACGCATGTCGAACTTATAGGCTTAAAACTACGTTACGCGGACGCCCGCGCGATTTCTTAAAAAAATGCCCCGCGCGGACGCCCGTTGCGGGGAGGCGGACCCCGCGTCTGCGCGATGGTCGCACGCACGGGGGCTCGCACGGCTCGGACTTGTTGAGCCTAGACTTTAGAGTAGATAATTATAATCAGACGACTGACTGCCATACATATGTCTGCGTAGTAACAATTAAATTCTCGATTGACACGACTGTAAATGTACGCCGTTTAAATTGAACTAGCTGAAACTCCGTAGCTGATGGGGACTGGAGCGGAGCTCACGCTCGAGGACGTGGTTTCAAGCCTTACACCCCTCTTTTCCGTCAGAGGTTAAAAAAAGAACGGTGCTTCTGGGGCAAATAAAAGATTACATTATTAGGGGGCATTAAGTAGCCTTGATCACTATCTTCAAAATGAAATGGCTTTCACTTCTCTGTCCCTTTTCGGTTAATTAAGGTTAATTATAGTTTTTTTTTCGCCAAACCACAGAAATTATCTTTAAGCAGTCGGTTTAGTTCAGTCTTATCTTATTAGAATCACTCTTATCTTATATAGAATTTTTTTTTGTAAGTTTAAGTTATTTATACATGCCCACTATGTTAATTAGATTATGATCCTAGGATTTGTCTGCCCCGGGTGGGATGAATAAAGACGTGATTGTGCTTTGATTGTTGTAGCTCTTCCATCCTCTTCCTGTGAATGTTGTAAGAGATGACTAAAGGACTAGGAGCACTAACAACTAGTACTACAACCGCATTCCCATAGCAAACGATTGTTAAAATTTTCGCATAAATGCATATATTCCCAAGGAACCTTATCGTCAGACAGGCCGCAGTCGTAAAACCACAACTAAATCGTTTAAATGGTTTTACCTCTTTTTTCTCCACTTCCCCTGGTTTTCAGCGTCCTTGGGGGACCGACCATTGACATGCATATTTTTATATAATTGGACATGAAAAAACGGGCTCCGAAGCAGCACTGGTGAGGATGCAACCGGGAACGCGCCAAGAGAACTATGGAACTATAAATTGTATGTGTTAGCTATCTGCATGCCAAACATCTAAACATTTTAAGAAAAAAGATATCATAATATAAAATAAACAAAGAAGATTTCAAAAGAATTAGTAATTAAAGAGCGGTGGTCCATTGTTTCCGAATTCCGTAGTCATGTTAAAAATATCTTGAAACATTTTCATTCAAAATAAGCCAACATTCTTTGGGCATGGTCACAAAGCTTTGTTTATTATGTATCTAAAAGAAAAAACTCTTGTAAGTACGCATTTTATATTTTTTAATCATTTACTGCGACTTATAGAATGAAGAAAAATATGAAGAATTGAAGATTCACTATAAGGCCGCAAGGCCGCAAGACCCATATTCACAGGCCTCTCTTAGCGTGATTTGTTGGCGTAAAGGTCAAAAAAGGGATTACGATGTGTGAATAAGGAAATCTTATACTTTCACATTCGCTTAGCTTTAGTGAACCGTGGGCCTTAAACTTATGTATATACCTACCTACCGCGCACAGGTATTACCGTACAGTACCGGTTCTTTATCCTACATACCTTTAAGTTCTTTCTCATCTCAGCAATTTGCATTGCATTCTCAGCTGTAATGCTGTGAAGTGTGAAGTCTGGGATCCGTTTCCGGCTTTTTCTTTTCACTTCGCACGATCTTGAACATCCTAGGTTTTAAGACCGTTATTTAAGATACTATAAGCTTTAAAACCTGCTCTAGAATTGCTTACTCATTTATAACAAAGAAAGAAATAATAAACACGCAGGCGATGTTAACTTTATATGGAGCGAATAAAAGTCCAATTATTTTATTATTGCAAGAAACAAGCTTCCAAGACCTAAATCTATTATTGAATTCTACTACGAGGACTACACTCTCCGTCGGGGGTCAATCCTATCTCGCCCGGCAATCCGGTGTTGACATTGTAAATAATATTAAAACAAGCTTATGTTTTAGAGGACGCTTTAGAAACGTGAAATAGTTATACTCGTATAAGGCTTAGTTTATGATATTAAACAGCTAATACCCTTATATATATAAGTATATACACGGTGACTTTTAACCACCAGCCAAATTATTGGAGCAAGTTCAGTCAATGATACTGAACTTCTTTCCATAAAAGAATTAGCAAAGAACTAAAAAAAAAATTAGTCTTCCCATACAAATTAGCGCTCAGCCAAACGGATTTTGTATGGGAGGACAAAAATTTTTTATCAATTTTTACTAACTTTGTTTATAGAAAGTAGTTCAAATCATGGAATGAACTTGCTCCAAAAATTTGGCTGTTGTTTAAAAAGTCGCCCTGTATATAACGTCTAACAAAATATACTGAAACTATTCTAAGGTTGAATTCAGTCCATGATACTGAACAACTTTCCCCAAGGAACATGTATCAAAATACGAAAAATATTTTTTTGCATTCCATACTAACTTGGATCGGCTGATCGGTCAACTTGTATGGGAAGCGAAAAATATTTTTCATATTTCGATATACGTTCCTTAGAGAAAGTTGTTCAGTATCATGGACTGAATCGACCCCTAAAATACTTTCAGTATATTTTGTTAGACCCTGTATATACAGCTTATAATATACAGCGAGTATAATAGTGTAGATAACATGACCGATTTGTTATAATTGCAGTCTACTTCACCTATGGTCGTTAAGCCCTGTGGATGTAGGATAACTGTGTCAACTAGAGAGTTAGTTTGTATTGTGAGGTGGATTCATAAAGGTACAACAACCGGCACATAAGTTGAATCAAAATGGCGGTCACTGCGCACACTTTTTTCTCTAATTATACCTGCGCAGCGCCGCCATTTTGGTTCAACCTATTTGCCGGGTATTGTAGCTTCTTATAGATCAGCACGAGGAGGGATGACCTTACAGTCATTTTAAGTAATGTCCATTTACTCTCATGGCGACTTATCAATCTCTTTGGTACAATAAGGTATAACAAACAAAAAATTTATTCATAAAACCAAATTAAAATATTCCTACTTTATGTACCTAACCTATTGTAATTAAATGAAATAGTTTAGCACCCCAAAATACAGAAATAGTTTCAACGGCAGTATTATTTCCAACAATTTCACTTAGAACATTAAAATGTAGAATGCCGGAGAAATGTTATGCCGCTGCCTGCTAGGTCACATGCGTGTTCATAGTTTTTTTGATGGAGGTTTATAATGATAGTTTATCCTACATGCAGTTTATAGAGTAGGGTTATAAAACTTTTGCATTTTTCTTGAGAAATTATTATTAGCGCATAACATACGAGTACTTCCCACATGAATAGTTTACTCTTGATAATTGAAAACTTCGATATTACGAACCTCTTTACATATATATATTTTATTTTATTATTTATATAAACGCCTGCGCAGACAAAGGACTGCCCGCAGGGTACTTAACCCTTCTTTGGGTGCCACTGTACAGGTTTCAGGTATATCTGAGGCAAAAACTACTTAGGCTTAGTACACCTTATGCACCGATGCCCATAGCCCTACTCGCTTTGGAATCAGCCCATGAAAAGATGTGTACGAAAAGATTTTGGAGTGTTGTTATACAGCCATGGATAATTCTCACTTATCTATATTACAATAAGAATCGAGTCATTGCACGCCTGGGTAGGTTGGTCCCGTTATAAGCGAAATACATTGTCGAACAAGCCTGGGTATAAATGTGGGCCTGAGGCCAAATTATTTATCAAGGACCTCTCTGGTGAAAGCAACAGGAGACTTCAAAGCTGGCAGCTTTCTCGCCCAAAAAGAAGAAGTTATTCTTATTAAGTTTGTTTTCTTTTCTTTTATTTTGTTTATGTTTATTAACATTTGGTTTATTTGTTTTAAGACTTTTTTAACTGTTTTATGGGTATTGCATCTGTTGTTTAAATTGTTTATCACAACAAATAATTCCACTTTTCTTATACACATAAGCAATTGATACTAGAAAGTATTTTTATTTCTCCTGACTCCTCTTGATATTGGGTGCCATCTATCTGGCAGAATCTTGATGCTTCGAATTTCATTTGGCATAACATACTTGGCAGAATCTTATTTGCAAGAACATTTCAAACGCATAAAAAATATTAATATAATTTTGTTTGGCCGAATATATTATAATATTAATATGTCCGAATGTACAATAGCATAATTTTAATATGTCAGAATTTCATATAATACAATTATCTTTTACATACATTAAGTTTCGCATAATTTGTTTTAGAATAATGTTTAATTAGTGTTACTTTTATTTGGTATAATTTCTTTAGACCTTCTAAGAAAACCATAATCGTTAATCTATAATATTGTTGGTCAACACAAAAATAGCATTCCGAGTTTACTCGGTTAGGCTAAAAATATAGCTTAGGTTATGTTAGAACTGCGACCACCAAGGTAGACAGCCTTTTCATACCTACTATGATATTTTATTATATAATGCATATATTATAGAATTAAGCATTATCGTGGTTACGTCCGCTACGAAATTCAACTAATTATCTATGCCAGAAGAAAATTCTATCTTAGAAAAGATTCAGCATTGAAATGACTATGATTTAAAAACGAAAAGGCGATTCTGACTGCGAACTTTCTGCGATAATAATGATTCTACTTTTAGATTATTATGGCAATAAAATTTAAGCTCTAAGATTATTCTGATTTTATCATTATTGGTTTTAAAGCTATGATAAATGAGTAGATACCAAACTATTTTCTACGAAATGACGTTTCTGTAAACCGCTGTTATGCATAATAATATTATAACAAAAAATGTTCTACTATAAAGGGGGCCCTTTGATATTACAAATTTGTGCATCCCCTGAGTTTTCAAGGGAGAGGCGACTGTGTAATAAATGTAAAAGTTTGTGAGTTTGGATTTTTTGAAACAGCTGACAGCATTGGAATGAAATGTGGTGTGTAGATAGCTATTACCTAAAATTACCTAGATTAACATACAGAATACTACATACTCTAGTTTTTAGTTAGTTTTAATTATTTTTATCTAGTTATAATTTAGATTAAATAATTTATAGTTGTTATTGTTAATTATGTTTCGAAATTAAATAAATATTATTTTCTATAGAATTCATTTTATTCCGGAAAAATGTAAGGTTCCCGTGGGATTATCGAATAACTGCCAAATTGACCAACGATGCAGTAAATGACAAATATTATTAATAATCCTGTACTGATAGAGACGCCGGATTATAGAAATTGCAGCCTACGCATTATTTTTACGGGTTCCACCGACTATCTCGTCCATCCATGAGACTGCCAGTTTTTTTAAGTGTTCTTCGTAAACAGTTGTGGAGATAGTTGGTCGCCCTGTTTTATAAACCCTCGCTCTACATCAAATGCAGGTCCTGGTCTTTGTAATTTCATCGAAGCTGTTGCTGCTGAGTATTAGCATTATTAACAACAGTAAGCTGTACAATAGAATTAAAATAGTATATGTTTTGTAGCAAGGGATGTACGTGTCATCAATGTTCTAGATTTTAATTAAAAATGAGTTATTTTTTACAACCTTATTTGTCCTATTGTTGGGCAAAGGTCTCTCCCATCTTCTTCCACTTGTCCCTTTCCGGTGTTAATCTCGAGGCAGGCCTAAAAAGCGCTGGCGAGACGATCTCGACGCATTCCAAAAAAATATTTATGACGTATTTTTTAGGGTAAAAAAAAAGATCCAACTAATATTATAAGTAAACGTATGTATAAACGTATGCATTTTGCCAATTTATATCATAATCATTACCTATGCACCAACTTTCAGACAGAATTAGTCTTGCTTGAACTTGATAAATATTTTTGATTAAATTCTACTTACGCATATATTATATCAATTGCCACAATAATCACAGCTACAGGACTTGTTTGAATTGATTTATATGTCAAAATTTCTATCACTCACTATGCATACACCTATCACATTTTTGTAAATGTCGCAAGTTGAGTGTATAAATTCCAGTACCTGATGTATCGTTTTTCACTAAAACCTGACGTGTGTAGAGATATAAGTATCAATATTTACAAATATCCATGTGGTTTTTGTTGTGTAAAGTGTGATAATAAAAGTTATATTATTTACACTCCGAAACCGGAAAATGTAATCTATACTAATATTATAAAGCGGAAGAGTTTGTTAGTTTGTTTGTTTGTTAAAAGGCGCTAATCTCAGGAACTAATGATCCGATTTGAAATTTTTTTTTTTGTTTGGTAGTCCATTTATAGAGGAAGGCTATAGGCTATATAACATTACGTTCCGACAACCACGCGAACGAAGTCGCGGGTACAGCTAGTTTTTCATAAAATCACTTTGTTTTAAATAAAATTTTTATTTTTTATTAAAATATACTAATTCAAGAAACATTATTTGTTACAAAACCACTTTCCATTATAAAAATCTAACTAAAACCACAGAATAAATACCAGTAGTAACTAAACTACCAACGAAATTAAAATTATATTTAAAATTTTTAATTACAAATGCAATTGTATTATTATTTATAATATAATACACAACAATAATTTTACAAAATAAATACGACATTATTATTATAGGGTTTTTTAGGCATTCAAGATGCAGTACTAAAGTACTCAAATTAGGACATTTTTTTCTGATTAGGAATATGCAAAAGCCTTAAGGGTCGGCACCATTTAAAATGGGTTTGCGCGGGCAACAAGTTTGTACAGAAAGCGTTTGATTTAAGTCAAATAATGTATACACATAGATAGAGGAAGAGTTGGGACAGTAGACGAAAAAAAGGATTTTTTAAAATATTTTGTAGTTTTCCTAAAAACAAGCATTGAATTTACCCAAAAACATGCAAAACGCACTTTGCGCGGGCAATAGTTTTGGCTTAAGTAGAAAAGACCACTAAGAAAATTACATACCTAGTTATAGGTGAATAGACTAGCCAGTAGACGTAAACCGTATTTTTTTAATTTTCATTCAGAAAAAGTAAGATAATTGTAGAGAAACCTGAAAGAAATATTTTAGAAAATCTTGCTACAAACTGGCTTGTTTTTCAGCGTAAGGAAATATTCTAACAAGGGATTGCATATATTTTATAAAAATAAAGGCTATTTTGAAACATTATTCTTTATATTTGCTTACAATGCAATCACGCAATAATAAAAAAAACAATTTTAAAAATTGGATGTTTTGCAACGTTTTTGACAGAATTCTCTGAAATGGCGGCCATGTTACTTCCATACAAATTTAGTTGCCCGCCGGGCGTTCAGGAAGGAGGCCGTGTCGAATTTTTCAAAAAAATCCATTTTCGAATTACGTAAAATTGCATTACAGTCTAAAATATTTCAATAAAAAACTATGTACAAACTGCCAAATTATGTATTATTATACTTTTGCTACACTATGGTACAGTTTTGACATTTTGTTGACATTCAAGCAAAGATGTAATGCTATCCCAGATACGGCATCGCACATTTTTTTTTTTAATTTTATTGAAAATTAAGTCAATGAAAAAAATAATTTGATTTGATTTATTACCTATATTTTTTAATTGGCGATTGGGGTGAAAATCGAATTGAAACTTTCTCGGGTCGCGGAATCATATTAACTGTTTTTGTAATAAAAGCTGCTGTTTAATTAGGGTTTTACAATTATTTTGATGAGTGATTCAGTCTGAAATTTTGAACAACTTTTCCCCATGAATGTATATCAAAATACGAATTGTCAATTGACATGCGTAATATATCGAACCACAGGCTATACTAGATCTATACTTGGCTAGGCAGACAGGCTATAGTAGGCTATTTATCTATACTAATATTATAAAGATTTGGTTGTTTGTTTGTTTGCATTACATGGCTCCGAAACTACTGGACCGATTTAAAAAAAACTTTCGCCGTTGGAATTGTACACTATCGCCGAGTGACATAGGCTTTGTGTGTACCAAGGGCGAAGCCGGGGTGGACTGCTAGTATAGTATAATGATATTAAAATAACAGTCAAAAAACAAAAAAAAAACTGCATTTTCATACAAAAGTGTTCAGCCGCCCGGGAAATTTGTATAGGAACCGATTTTTTTGGTGTTTTTACTGTTTTTAGGGATTCGCTTATCTGTCTGTCCGTAAGTCACAGCCAATTTGCTACGAAACTATTAGAATGATTTAGTTGAGATTTAGTACCTACACTTATGTAACTTAGTGACCCAAAGATAGACGTATAACGTAAATAAATGGAATTTAAAAAAGGGGGCCACTTATGGTGGGTAAATTAGACATTAAAAAAAAGTTTTGATAACAAAATCGTGTGACATTATATATTTTTTTTATATTATTTCTTAGATTGGTATTTTTAAGTTATTTAAGAAAATGGGCGAAAATTGACCCCCCCCCCCCCCTAATAAACTACTGGACCGATTCAGTTGAAATGTTGTGCACATAATGTAAATTTGTGACCCAAAGACGGAAGTAAAATGTAGGTAAATGAATAAATTTAGAAAAAATGGGGCCACTTATGGGAGATAAATGAGACATTAAAAAAAGGGTTTTGTGAACTACATCGCGTAAAATATCAAATGAAAGAGCATTTTATGATAATATTAAATATATTTTTCTAAATTTTTTAAGTTGGTGTTTTTGAAGTTATTTTTGAAAATAAATAATAAAAATACCCTTATCTCCGAAACCACTGAACCCAATCTTTTGAAAAATATACTGTTAAAAGTTCTTTACCTATAGATTACAGGAAAACCTATTAGAAGATAAAAAATAAAAGGGTGTAGTAATGCTTATTACTGCTTCATTAATCAACCAATTTTTTTAGCTGTTTTCAGGAAAAGATTTCTTTTTAGTGCTCTTTGTTGATTCGTTAAAAATATTGTACAAAATCAAACAGTCAAGTCATTGTTTGAGCACATACAGCTGCTAAGCCAAGACTGTTGATCTGTACAACGTGCAATCCTTTTTTACCCTCCGTACTTACATAATAAGGTGAATAGAAGTGAAAGGTGTTACGATTGCAGATGGTCGCTAAACGTATTGTTTCACAAAGAAAATTCAAATGTGTACATTTTCTGTCAGTGGAACACAAAACGTGTAGTTTTCCAAGTTACCGCTCGCGTAAAATACTATTTGATTGTATTTTTGAGAACGTCCTGTCAGCGATAAGTAATATTGATTTACGCAGAAATATCATAAATTTGTCTATAGTTCCCTAGAATTTCAACTTAACCAAAATAAACGAGCACGTGCCGTAACGGGCCACGTCCAGTGTAGAGTTCCGTAGTCAGTACCTACTTGTTTTATGTAACTAACAACTGCCTAACTTTAGGTCTGAATTCAGTCCATGATACTGAACAACTTTCACCAAGGAACAAACGAAATACATAAATTATTTTTGATCTCTTACACACAAAATTTGGCAAAATGTAATATTTATGGAATATATGTATGAAATATGTAAGGACGAATCACACTAATTAAGCTAGCCCCAAAGTAGGTTTTAAACTTGTATTATGGAATACTAACTCAATGATACTATATTTTATGATAAAAACATACATAGATAAACACCCAAGACCCAGGGCAATTTGAAAAAGACCATTTTTTAACTTGACCTGGCTGGGCCTCGAACCCAGAACCTCCGGATTAGCGGTCTAGCGTGTTAACAATTACGCCACGGAGGTCGAATGAAAAGCAAACATTTTCTTTTATATTTAATTATGTGTTCCTTAGGAAAAGTTGTTTAGTATCATGAACTGAATTCACCTTAAATTAGTTTATGTACAGGCAGACGTTATATATCTACTACTGCCGTGAATTTTTTTAAGTGTCCATATACAACTGACAGAGAGGGGAGACACATGATTCTAACAAAAATTTGCAATCAAAAACCAAATATTTCACAAACGGATTGCTAAAACGAAAAAGGGTGTTTATAATCTTACAATATTTTTGAAAGCCCTATTCAACGAAGACTCACAACACACATTTTTTTTTCAAGTTTTTATTACCACATATCCATGCCCATGCCTAATTACAGCTTTCTAGTACTAATAGTCTATGAGTAAAACTGGGGACAGACAGACATGATGGATCTATAAGGGTTTCTTGTTTACTACGAAACCCTAAAAAGCTGCGTGAAACAAAACAGATTCTCTATTCTGAGGGTTCTTTGTCATTTGCGCTTTAACAAATTTCAAAATACGAGTAATCAAAACCACTTGTGCATATATTTCGCTCCACTTCGCATACGATAAATTCAAAAATTGATGGATGAATGACCGTGCTTTTACAGGTTAAGCAACTTCTAGCTTGGTCACAGTTAGGATGGGTGACCGTGCTTTCAATCTTAATGTTGTCCAAGTCAAATGTTGAGATTCTAATGAATAAATTTCAGTTTTCTCTACCTACATAACTTGGCAGCTATTTAAATTTCAATTGTTTTGTCGGAATTTGAACTTGGCATTTTTACATTTATGTTTTTGATGGGGTAAAATAAACACCCAAGAACCAGGACAAATTAAAAAAGGCCATTTACCAACTTGCCCTGGCTGGGAATCGAACCCAGAACCTCCGAGTGACGGACTAACGTGTTAAGGAATCGCCACGGAAGTCGACTAATAAATTAAAAAAGTAATTTTTTATTAAATTAAATTAAAATTTTTATTTTATTTATTTATTTATATTTATGCTATATGAATTTTACATATATTTAAACTCGCTTTTTAAATAAACGTCTTGCATTCACACACACTCGCAAACTACTGTATTTTCGACTTTACTTTTTCTACTGAAAGCCTGTCTACTAAAGTGTTAAGTACATTATAATGACGTCTGCCAAGGCAGAAAATTCAGAAATAATAATTCAAACAAAATAATTATTTGATTTGATTGATTTGAAAATTTTAATAAGTATCGCGGACTGGAAGTCTTGACGAAAAGAAAAAAGTAAGCTGTATACTAATTCTACGTTACAATTTATGATAACCTACATCTATTGTCCCGTTTACACATTATTAACTCTATGCATTTTCAGCTTGACATTTTTTTCCCCTAGCGGGAAAATTTTGCATATTTCAGAGCCAAATCCGACCACGTGGCTTTGTGCATACCGTCCTTAAAAGCGGTCAAACTCGAGTTAAATCCTTTTTCACTGGCAGTACAGATATATAATTTAAGTACATACACTTATTTTCACTGGCAGTATAGATACAAGTTATATAACGTCTAACAAAATATACTGAAACTATTTTAAGGGTGGATTCAGTCCATGATACTGAACAACTTGGAAACATATGTCGAAATAAGAAAAATAATTTTTTGATTTCCCAACAAACTCGGATCAGCTGATCGGTCAACTTGTATGGGAGGTCAAAAATTATTTTTCAAATTTCGGTATATGATCCTTGAGAAAAGTTGTTCAGTATCATGGACTGAATCCACCCTTAAAATAGTTTCAGTATATTTTGTTAGTCCCTGTATATACCTATATATGAGAGAATAAAATATTATATTATGTATATTATTATTCTGGGCATTACTTTGAAATCCGAGTATAATGGTTTAAGAGTAAAATTGGTCGTCGACGTCATTGTACTCAAACATCTAAGTCCTAAATCAACAGTTTATTTTACTAATGGTTTTGTAATAAACGGAACCCTAAAATTATTTTTGCTATATTGTCAAAGCGCTAGCAACAATCAAAGAGATCACCCGTTTCCCGTTTACTTAGAATTTTTTTATTATTGCACCTTTTGTTTGAGGATCACGGGTCTTTTCACTCCAGTCTTTTGGAAGGCTTGCGTGGAGACACAGATCTAACAGGTAGAGGCCATTTAAACAAGTTGGTATTGGTATGGTACTCTCTTCAAAACCCATTCCTGTATACACCAATGGAAAAACAAGTTTCACCCTTGAACAGGTTTCAGAAGGAGAGTTTATAGAAGAAAGTTGTCTGGGTGATGGGTGAAAAATGGACTCATGCAGCAGCATTCAGCAAAAACCCATTTTTGCTATAGACATTTCGGCACCTGCCATAGTCATGTATGGTACTGACTATTTATGTGACAGGCGGTGGCTTGCCGCCCACTAGATGAGCACGAACGAGTCGTAAATTTTTACCAGCAAAGGGGCATTTTATTTATTATTAGAACCGTAGTACCTAGTTTATATTATATGCTAAAATACCCTTATTAAAAATGCCAAGTACTTTCCAGTCCAGGGTCAAAAATAATTTATTTTGTAATGATAAGAGAATAAAACGTTACATAATAATGTTACGTGTCATTGATCATATCCATTTTTAACGTGATTTTAGATTCATTGATGCAGAAAAACTGATAGAGCGCTATTTGACTCCAAGTAACTATGACATCACGACGTAGTATTTCACTATGTTCTTTGGTATTTTCAAAGAGCAATAATGTACCTTCTGTTAGACCTCCAATATCTTTGGGGATTTCATACAAATCCTAAAGACAACATTTATTTTGACGTTTACAAAGGATCTGATTTGACTTGTTGCAAACTAGTGGATTGGTGTAGAAAAAAACAAAGACTTTTCATAATGAAATCTTAAAAAATTGGCAAAAATTCAAGGTTTACAAAGTTACGAGCAAAAAGGCTTTAAAGGCATAAGTTTCCAGTGGAATCGTACTATGTTGAACTGGAAACAATTTCGCACCCCTTAGAAGGTTGCTATCTACGAAACTTGTGCCGTACGCTAAAGTTTCTCTACCTAAGTACCTATATCTTTGATGGATGACTTCCTTGCAAGGTGCTTCGCAAAATCTAGGTCAAAGGAAATACTGCTGCTACTTGTATGTATAGGTGTAAGCTAAATTTAAAAGCATCTACCTAAAGTACAGTCACATCAAGTTCCTCTTGCGCAGGTCATGCGCGTCATACTGACATTCGATTTTGATCCTTATCAACACTCAAACTTTCCACATAACTTTCTCATAAAACGCGTAATTGAAGTTTCATCTTTTATTGCCGCTGGAACTTCCATGAAAATAACTTTTTTCAAAGTTTGCTAAAAAGCAATAAAAATTAGTAATTGAATAAAGAATTCTTACGCAACAGGCGAGCAGCGCGGGAAAAATTGTTTGTTTATTCTGGGCTATATCCTGCCACTTAACCCGTTGAGCGCGATGTAGGGGCTCTCATTTATCATGCGCCAAGCGATAGGCGTGGGCACCTGTAGCGTCGATGTTTTTTACTACATAGCGCGTGTTAGAGGCACACCAGCGAGGGAGGTACGGGCGTCGCGACTGCAGCCACCGAAACACTGCCGTGCCCCGCCCGCGCTCCGCATCGACCGAGGCCCTAAACTCGCTCGCGCCATTCTACAAGTGCGACAAAACTCCTTGTTACTCTCGGGACAATTATACGAAGCTTTCCTAAATTGCCACTCGTCTGCAAAAACCCTTAACTCGACTGTTTATTTAATGTGGAAAGCTCATTGATCAGGAAAATGATGTAAATAATTCTTCAAAGCATTAAAACCAATTTTCCCTGAAGGAATAATTGTTGAACGATTTTCGTCGAGCTTTTAGGAATAATTTAACACATTCCGGGACACTTAAGGCTGTAAACGTTACTCAAATGTTATTTCTATCGTGTTCGTCAGAGTGTCCCGGACTTTGATATATTTCAAAATCTTTTTTTTCAGAGCTGGTCTGGGAGAAAAGTAGAATCGTAGAATGTACCAGCTGTTTTTCTTTCCGCGCAAATCGTCAATACACTAGTCTGGAACGAAGCCTCCTATCTCCTATGACGATTAGAGGTCGTATTCTTTTTCAAGAACTTCAGCGAAAGAATTTAGGCTGGAATGAAACGTTGCCTATTAAAGATGTTTCGAGGTGGATGCAATGGTTTTCAGTTAAATCACTTATAGCCAAATCAAGATCGATGGGATGGGCGAGAATCGGAAAGAATAGTGGCGGGTTGCTAGCCAGCAGTTGCGTTGCGACCTGCAACCAGCCACTATTCTGATTTCCTTTATTCACCCTAATGCCCCTTTTATACCTATTATCCCCAGGCTCTGCCTACACCGTAGAGATAAAGATGTAATAGTGTATCTGAATCTGTATCTTATTTATGAACAATACTCGAGTTAACGTTGAACAAACATACTCACCCACACTCATACATGTACACAAACATAATGTTTGTGTACACTTATATAATTTATTTTGCTTGTTCAGTTAAATAGCCCTGCACTTAAATGAAAAAAAAAATAGTTCACTTGTGACAATATTCAGCCATTGTTCAAAAATTAATAGTTAATGAAAAATAGGCCGCACTCTATCACACTTTGTCTTCGTTTATATTCTCTTTTACTTTACCATCGTATATTTTACAGATAAATTCACCTCCGGCTTTCATTTCGCATTTGAAATTCTGTACAATGAAAATTTGGACCTCTGTAGTTTAAAAATTAAACTTCATGAATTATTCAAAATGTTTTGAGCACATTGTTGCTGCTGTTATAATAACGGCGACATGTATGTTATTCTTTTTAATTGAAAAATGTTTTTTGGGTTCCATATCACGCGAAAGATAAGTTTCTTAGTTTTTATTCAACATAGGATTTATTCACTTTTAATAGAAACTCGTTAAAAATCTAGTTCATGCCTTCTGTGGTCTTCAAACGTCAACTTAATACAATAATACCGAATCCCATAAGACAAACTATTTTCTGTCTTATGGAATTCAGCATTCAATCCTCCCAGTTGCTGCCCGTGGGCATCATAGTTTTAACCTTTGGATTTTCATAAAGAATCTGGGCAAGGTTGTCACAAGAAGTTTCTTTATCTAACGCGATGTCTATGATCAATGTAGACTATGGGGCGTCATATTGAAAATGATGCATTTTAGTTGTTGTAATCTACTTGCTTTTTTATTATTTATATTGCAGCTATTTCTTGACGAGAACTATCGATTAAAAAAATGCATGCATAGGTATAATATATTGCACGCTTTTTATTTATAGTTATGTATTTCCGTAGCAAAAAGAAAACACAAAAATGCTGATGTAGTACACATTTCTCAAGTATGAACATAGTGTAAACTGGTCAAGCGATTTTTAACCGCTCGTTACAGTTGTGTAAATTCGTCATAGTTTCTGAAAATTGCTTATTCGTCAAGTTCGTTTTTTAATCCCCAATGCAAAAAGAGCTGTTTTACAAGTTTGATGTGTGCAAATGTGCATCTGTTTGTCTGTCTGTAGCATTGCTATTTTCTACATTAGGTTTTAGGGTTCCGTATCAAAATGGTAAAACAGGAACGCTTATGATGCCGCTCAGTCCATCCGTGACAGCTTAATATCTTAGGAAAATATACATGCTGTAACTTTGAATTTGATCACATGTAAATAACACTGGTCTAAAGAAAATGCAAGTGCCTAAAATCCATAGTAAAACCCGGATAGCCACCCCGGGGGTATAGTTGCCTTTTTTTTTTCAATTACTCTAGTTTCGCGCATGAAACACATGTTATTTTATTATCTATCGAGAGACTGCAACTGCAACTTAGTTGACCGTGTTGCATGTCTCTGTGCGATTGCATGGGACGGCTAGGTGCGAGCAAAGTTTTTGCGGGATAAATGTCCTCTTTTTCGACGGGGCATCTATCCTAAACGTTATTTACATCGATTAGGCAACTATCCCCTATATGGGATAGGTGTCTCAAAATTTAGAAGGTCCGCAAAAATCGTCAATACTCTGGAAATATTAAAGATAATGTTTATTCCTTTAAAGTACCTCCCCGTTTTGCAAATAAAGAATCTTGCTTTTTGTACAAAGAAATATAAAGTACCTAATTTAAAAAAGTGGGGTAACCATCCGGCTTTTACCCTAAATATATTTTATTATTTAAAGAAACCTGCTAAAACTGCAAAATTAAAATCTTAAAATGAGTGAATAAATGGGTATCATAATATGAAAGGGCTTGATATTCACTAATCTCATAGTTTTTCAGTAATTATGAAAAAAGTGCGAAAAAGTAGTACCCTTATCTCCGAAGTCTGTGACACCCAGTGTCAAATTTGAAGCTGGATATAATCCGGTCTCTAATACCTAATCACAGTAAATGCTGGCATCAGTAATTCTTTCGACTCTCACCGTTTCTCCCGCTTTTTTAAGATAATACACTGTCGGAAAATCCTTGTGTATTTTACGAAAATAGAAACTTTAGCATTATATTATACCGAAACTCACTTTTCTCGAGAAGGGTGCCAGCTTATATGATAGAATGTATGGAGTATGCATGTATGTCGGGGTAACACAGGCGGCGTTTCCTTCCTGTGGAGGCGAGGACCCTTGCCTTATCATTTTAAGAGCTGTAAAAGAACATTTTGAGTGTTGGGAGCTGAGTTGATATTTCAGCTGGTTTTATCAAAAGATTTTATGCCTGCATTTTCGAATGAACTAAAGAGACATGTGAAAAAGATTTTTGCTCGTACTACTATACTGGATATCAATTTATTGTCGACACATTCTTGAAAAGAAAAAAATAATACTTAATTGCAGTTTTCATTAAAGAAGTAAAGTGAGTAGTGGATTGTTCAGATTGATTTCAGATGAGGCAGATTGACACATATTTGTCAGGGTTTAATCCTAAAACTCTCAGCTAAAACTATAATTAAATAATATCATAAATATTTTAAAAAGAAAACAATACTAATAAAAAATTGTCTACAAAAAAAAACTCGGTGGGTGAAAAAAAATAAAGGAATATTAAAAAAATGTGTATTACATAAAAATTAAAACATATATAATGTTACTGCTTTTTTATATATAATATTGTAAAGAAATAAAATTTTTATTTTCACGGTTTAAGTATTTTACATAAAAACTTTTTGAGTCATAAATTGTAGCAAGGAGTATCTGGGGCTTGATTGTGTCCCCGCCAAGTCGAGCAAAGACGTACCATACTTGTCTCAAACAACGACCTCCGAAATTGGACTTTAGATAGTAGGTATTAAGCTAATAAAAAAAGAAAAATATAGATATATATTATTTTATTTTATTTTACTGACTACTTTGTGGATTAACATAATTCATTTTTCTTTTAATTTTTTTTCAATTTTTTTTCAAAAATGAATTTCATACAAGGGGGCACTTATTTAGACAAACAAAAATATTTGTTAACTATATCGTGTGATATATCAAATGAAAAAACAATTTATGAGAATTTTTAAATCATTTTTATATAACGTCTAACAAAATATACTGAAACTATTTTAAGGGTGAATTCAGTCCATGATGCTGAACAACTTTCCCAAAGGAACATATATCGAAATATGAAAAATATTTTTTTACTTTCCATACAAACCCGGATCAACTGATCGGTCAAGTTGTATGGGAAGCCTAAAAATATTTTTCATGTTTCGATATATGTTCCTTTGGGAAAATTGTTCAGTATCATGAACTGAATTCACTCTTAAAATAGTTTCAGTATATTTGGTTATACCCTGTATAATTGACTAAAATTGACCAGACCGATTGGGTTACAAATTCAAAAAAATATAAAAGATCTGCAAACTAAGTCTGTCGTATATCGTCATATTCATATCAAATGAAAGGGTTAATTTGTTGTAAGAATCATAAATACATTTTTTTAAATAATTTGTAAAGACTAGATAACAGCGAACTAGATAATCCTAAGTGGATTTAAGATAGATATCTAAAGAAATAACAACGACTGCCTCCGTGGTCCAGTGGTCAAGGCGTTTGCCTTGTGATCCGGAGGTTGTGGGTTCAAATCCCACTGGGAAGCATAGTTTGTAAAAAGTTGTTTCCAGTCTGGTTAGGATATTGCAGGCTTGAATCACCTGCTGTGTAAAAACCAGTAACATCGTCAAATCACCTAGGTAAGGTAGCGAACCCCGGGCTCCGAAGCGTAACCGCTGACGATGCAACCGGGAATACGCTTGGATGATGATGATCTAAGTAAAGAACAACTAGGTAATCCACTTAGCAATATCTAGTTAAGGATTACATTTAACCTTTACTACAGAATACATGAGAGTATAAACAGAATGGAATCTCACAGCGTCTCCCGCAAATTGGCGTCTCCACACCTCTCCCGCGCACTATGTGCCCCTTATTGCGCTCTAAACTAGGGTTTAGTTACTAGCCGCACGCAATACGCGACGTGTCTTGTCTTGAGAACTGTCAACCAATAGTAACCATCATGGTGAGAAGATGCGATGATATAATAATTGTTTATCCAACGAATACAACAAAGAAGAAAACAGGTAAGCAAAGCAACAATATAATTACATGTTATTACCCAGCAACCATCTTGAACACCGATTGATATATATTTCCCTTCCCCTTCTCACTCTCTCGCATTGACGGGAGAGACACAAGAGAAGACACAAAAATATATGTGAAGTGATGTTATGTAGCTGTTTCCGACTTTTCTGTAGCATTTAATACATATAAAACAGAATAATTTTTATCCCAGTATGGAAAGATATAATCGTAAATATGTCGAACTCGTTAGTAGGTAAGTATTAAATTAATTCTGCGGTGCGGCCCTAAGTATAAAACTCTCACATCGATGTGTGTACAGATAAATTGTTTCGTTTGAAGTGTCATACCGGTGCCGGGTACTAAGAAATCGATCTAGTTAGGTTTTATTTTTAAAAGACCTCGTCTTTGCGTTTTGAGCATAAAAATCCAATATAATTAGTATTGAACGCTTATTTCGCCGCACTGTCACTAAATATGTCATAAGCACAGATTGATCTATGATAGTCTGTGACCCAAGGACCTCGGGTTCGCATCCCGACATCTTTTGGGTTACAAATTTAAAAAAGATTGCAAACTAAATCTGTCGTATATCGTCATATTCATATCAAATGAAAGGTCTTGTTGTAAGAATCATAAATACATTTTTTTATATAGTGAAGTAGATAATCCTAAGTGGATTTTAAGATAGATATCTAAAGTGAGAACAACTAATACACTTAGGAGTATCTAGTTGAGGGACGATATTAAGTTATTACATTTAACCTTTACACAGTCCAAAAGTAAAAAATAAATAGATAGGGACAAATCACACTGATTGAGCTAACCCCAAACTAAGTTTAAACTTGGACTACGGGATACTAACTCAACGATACTATATTTTATGGTAAATACTTACATCTAAAGATAAACATCCAAAACCCAGGACAGATTGAAAAAGGCAATTTTCCATCTTGCATTGGTTGGGGATATATTACAAATAAATACAAATTACAGGATAATAAGCATTGATTAACCAGTCAATCTTTAGGTTATACAGAGTTTTCTATAAAACAGCTGTTTTTCCACTACTTCTGGGTCAGTATATACGTAGATGGTATCATAGTTTTTCAAACTATCGGCATTAGCTTCTGTTTTTAGTAGTTGGTCGAATAATACTTTGTGAGAAGGCTATATTTTAGGAATGACTATCTTAAAGACAAAAACTCTGGCTTAAGCTTAGCCCTCTTATAGGTTTGTATACAAATGTCATGATTTGGTACATTTGGTACCTATTTATTTAACTAATTGTCGTTATTTTAATTTTCGTCATTCTAAAAATTTAAATTATGACATAACAAACAATGTATTCTCAGTCCACATATGTAATTTTAAATTGTTAGTTTGTAAGTTGACGTCCTTGGAGAAAATGCTGCAGTTTATTACCGCTTCTTCTGCACTCGCGCCTAGGAAGCGGCACTAAACTTAGCCGTAAGTAACAATTTGACGTCAACATTTCTGCAAAATAATACAAAGTGACTATTATTAAGGGATATTTTCAATATCCTACGACAATAAAGATATACTCGTATATGAATTTGATAAACCTATACTTACTGAAAATATGAAAATGTGGATTTGGTTTATCGTAAGCATATCGTAAGTATTCGAAATATGAAAAACACCGGCCAAGTGCAAGTTAAACTCGCGCGGAGAGAATTCCGTACAATTGATTGAATTCTTATAGGTTTTCCTGTAATCTAATAGCAATAAAATATATTTTGTATTTTTTTCAAAATTTCAGGCTCAGTAGTTTCGGAGATCAGGGGGGTAAATGGTCAATTTTCGTCATCTTTCATGAATAAAATCAAAACTATTCATTTTACAATAATAACAAAAATATATTTGAGATCCTCATAACGAGCCCTTTCATTTGATATATGACACAGTAAGATTTGCAAAACTTTTTTTATTAATTTCCTAATTTGCCCCCGAAAATGACCCTTATTTTAAAAAAAAAATTATTTAATTTGCACATATGTGTTTGGGTCATAGGATTACAACATTCTACCAAATTTCACCTGATTCGGTCCGTTAGTTTCAGAGCAAATTGGCTGTGACAGACGGACGGACAGACAGACACACGAGTGATCCTATAAGGGTTCCGTTTTTTCATTTTTTGTACGGAACCCTAAAAATAAAAATGCCTTCGATATAACCCATCAAGAGCCCGCGACTGGCAAGATGAAGGAACCATCAAAACTGTCTGACTTCTAAGGTATCATCATTTGATAGTCCCACAAAAAAATAAATATAAAATATAGCTTATATATATGACGGAAGAGTACTTTTTGATACTTTACGAGTGTCTACCAGGGGATTAGAACAACACAAAATGTTTGGCAAAGTAGGACGTGATTTCTAACATTATTATGAATAAGATATAATTAATATAAAAAAGCGGCCAAGTGCGAGACGGACTCGCCCATGAAGCGTTCCGCAGCAGCAAGTAACATAATATAAAAGTTCTAAAGGTAAATTGCGGTTTACGATTTATGACGTATTAAAAAATAACTATCTATGATACCGAGACCGCTATTTTAATTGAAAGTACATACTTTAAGGTATATACCACATTTTTTTCAGAATTATTTTAGTAATATTTCAAAAGTTACGGTAGGGGACACCTCAAATTTTAACTTTGTATTAGATTATCTCAAGACTGGGGGGTTTGATCTACATAGTTTTAAAGTTTTTGTTGCATTATAAAAGACCGTTTCGTACGTTGGGGTTTGTATAATTAAATTTTTTAAATTCACTTTTCGTTGTATGGGAGGGGGGGGGGCTGAAAAAAAAACATTCTTTCATAATTTTAAAAATCAACTTTTGGAACTTCAATATCTATCTCTCCACCAATTTTCGTGACAATCGGTGCTGTAGCGGCGGAGTACGAGCCCGGAGAGACAGACAGACGGACGGACGGACGCACACGACGAACCCTAAAAATAAAAAAACTATGACTGCATTGGCGTCCAATTTTGTTCACCTTTACTACTTACCTGATATCTACCAATGTATTACAACCCAACTTCCATATTTGGGGATTGTTTTTACCAGTATTGGGGTTTGGGGCCATACATAGAAAACTTCAGCCTTTATAAAATAACGCAGGTTTGCCCCTCGCGGGCTTTTGCTCTAATAGAAACTTCGATAAGCGGGTCGATCAAGGACTTATTATATAATTATAGGACTTATAGACTCCATCGAAGTAGGTGCGAGGATGTGCTGTATTTTGACAACCAATAGGATTCCGATTTCACTGAGACAGATAAAATCTCAATCTTTTTCGACGTGTCGCTTACGAAATACGAGTATCATTGGTTGCAGCTCTAATGGGGACTCAGCCATATAAAAGGTTTACAAATGTTTCTGGTATTTTTCCATGTGTTTCATTGAAAACGTTGTTAAATGTCATGGACTGAAACCCTTCAAATTTTCTTTTTCTATACCGTTTGCTCAGCACACTGTCTTATCTAATAAATTCAGCGAACATATAAATTGGCTGCGAATATTGCTGACTGATGTTATCAATTCGTTGATATGAAAGAGGGTGTAAGGTGAGCCTCCGACTCTCCTGGGAGGAGAAAATGTGTGCGGGCGAGGCCGTACACACCGGATCACACGCGCGTACTACGTACCTACGTACCTGTCATAAAACTAAGTTACAATACCCGGCACATAAGTTGAACAAAAATGGCGGCTCCGCGCAGGTATAATTAGAGGAAAAAGTGTGACAGTGACCGCCATTTTTGTTCAACTTAAGTGCCGGGTATCATAACTATCTACATTGTATTTACGTACTCACAAAAACCACAATGAAAAGAACTAAAATGAGATATCGAATATGCTGCGTGTATAGGGTGTCTGAACTAGTGTAAGTTGTTAAATAAGAAAGAATAATTTGTTAATAAACACTATATTTCAAAGACCGCAAATGTTACATGAAAGTGGTTATGTTAATAAATGTTGATAAAAATGTTAATGAGCGCATCGTACCCCAGTGATTTTTGCACTCTCGTTTTTGGGTCAAGCGCATCACTCGTCGACGTCACTGTTTGTGTTGCTACACCGAACACTGTATATAACTAAAGAATGAAGTGGTTAATTTTAATGAAACTGTCAAGGTTTTTGCACAACAATTGTAGGACCGTTTTCCGACATTTATTTGTCCAGCGAATCAAACAGCGAATTACAATGTGATTTTTCTCATGGCATATTCTGATAGGTAGAAAACGTAGGTAATATAATGAAAAAAGTTATGAGACGTTCCGTTTCTTTCGGCGTAGTTCGACCACTATTAATAAGTGGTCGAATTATCGGGCACTTATTTGCTTAAACTTTACACGGATATAACACAGCGTTGATACAACCACCATCCTAACAACAATATATACCGATTTCTCAATATTATGGTTGTAAACTTGATTGGAAATAGCCCCGTTGAAAGTACGTAAGCAGTATTTACCTAATTATTATTATTTTGTCGCATTATACAAAATTTTATAAGTATCCAGAGTCAAAAGTTAATAAGTATCGATCGAGATGAAATTTTGTATGCAAATGTAAATCAGATGACAATGCATTACCTAGATAGGTATCCGTTTCCGCTTCGGCAAAAATTCTTTCGTGTGTCCGAATTCTAGTTATCCGGTTGTTTTCGCCTGCAGGTTGCATTTCTCTACCGATTCTCGTGAAATTTTGTGAGCAAGTTCGATAATTATGAAGAATTTTATTGTCGAAACAGTTTTTTGAAATTTTTGAAAATGGCGGTTAAAATTCACATATTTCAACAATTTCGAAAATTATTTAAAAATGTCATAAACCTTTTTTCTTACCCTGATGCAACTTATTTGTCCAAGCAAGTTTTTCATCCAATAAATTTCAAGAGTTCAGTATGTGTGGCCTATGCAAAGACAAGAGCCACATTATGACACGAAACTAATTTGATAATTTTAAAATTTACAATGGTTAAGGAACTCTGTAATAAAACTACGCAACCCCATCGAGTTTGAGCTTTTTTAATTTTGGTTGATAAGTGCTTTGGCCTCGCAATAAAAGTTGGTGAGAAATTAAAAAAAAAAGTTTTGACCGTGGATTGTCATCAGTACCACGTACACCACACCACAAAGCGCGAAGAACCGATGGCCGATGGGGCAGAAAGTTTCTCAAATGGCGGTCACGTACCGGCAAGCGCAGCGTAAGACACCCACCTGCTAGGTGGTCAGACGACCTGAGCAAGGTTGCAGAAAAACGCTGGATGCAGGCCGCTTCCGATCGGTCGTTTTGGAAATCCTTGGGGGAGGCCTATGTCCAGCAGTGGACTTCCTGTAGCTGATATGATGATCAGTACCATGGACAAACCTTGCTCTATACAATTGCGCCCTGGAAAAAGATTGTCAGCTATAGAAATTCTTTCACGTTTTTCACGCTTAAAGGTAGCCTAACTAGATAACCTCAGTTCTTCATATCTTAAGAGTGCAAAGTATGCATATAACTACTAATATCCTTTGCGGTTTGAGAGCCCGAAACTTTGGCAATGTTCCGTAAGGATTTCCGGCGCGATTGGCTCAGCATAAGAATGCCTTAACTACACCTTTTGCCTCCAAATGCGCTGATTTCTGCTTAACTACAGTTGTGAAAGTTGTTCAGCCAAAATACGGCTATTTGGCAGTTTCCTATTACTTTGATCTTCCGATCAATAGATTCTACATCTAGTACTTTTTACACGATTGCACCAAAAAAGGAGTGTAACGTTTTTAGGGTTTTCGTATGTATGTACTGGCTGTTACCCACGACTGTACGGGTGTTTGAAGTGTATTCGTTATTTAACAATGCCAGGAACCTCAAATTTTCCCTTCACTCGCTCGTTGAAATAAAGTTTTCAAAGTCGAGGGTTTTGATGAAAAGAATGGAAATTTTAGTATAATTCCTTTGTTTGAAGAGTGTGCAAAAATACGTTGTTGTGGTTTCTTCATAATCCGATCTTCGATCTTAATTTCTGAATTAATTTTGATTTGTTGTAGTTATACCCAACGCAACACAACTAAACAAAACAACAAACAATGCAAAAGAAAATAGGCACAAAATTAGTAGACCTACTAGTAGTGAACCGAATCAAAATCGAACTCAACTTTGATTATTACCACAGATTATAAGTACTAAACATCACATCACCACTAAGGCCGATTTAATCCCTATACATTTGTTAATTACTCCGAAAGGTTTTGTAAGTTAAATACCTTTTTGGCTGACAAATATAATAGGAATTTAAATTAAAATTAATTTCAAACAAACCATATTTCAGACGCTTATTTGCACCTAAAACAAAAATGATCTGTTTTATGCTTTTCCACATTTAAAAGGCTTATTACAATATCCGCACATTGTTTTTAATTGCTTTATATGAATAGTTAGAAAGGTATTTATATAATATTTCGTAATACTACTAATATTGTACCTAATATAGGTAATCCTACCTTAATTATATATAAGTTAATAGTGGCTCTGTGAGGTGTAAACCTCGCAACTCACCCCCAACACGTTGAAGTTTATCGGATAAAAAAGTTGTTCAGACAAAAATGTTGCGCCTTACTAAGGGTAACAAAACAGTTTTTTGACATATTTAATTTTTTTTTTAAATGCCTGAAATATGATTTTCTTAAAGTTTAACCCCCATATCTACGCCATTATAAAAAGAAATCCAAAAACTGAATCGACAAAAAAAATCTATATTATCGATATAATATAGAATTGTTCGATAACCTGTTTAAAAAATTTCTGAAACTGAGATTATTCGCTCGCCCGGTCCAATATTATAAATGCGAAGTTTGTAAGGATGTATGTAGTTATGAATGTTTGTTTCGCTTTCAAGTGAAAACGGCTGAACGAATTTAAATCATGTATATAGTTTATTACCTTAACTAACATTTTGCGGTTTTGCCTAACTAACATTGTGAGTAATTGCCCTATCTACTTATTCGCCGGATGACTGTGGGATAAGTCCGCCATTGTCAATTTACTTTATATGTTCTTTTTGTCTTTAATTATGTGTTAAAAAAGTACAATAAAGATATTAAAAACAAACATAAATAGATATTTTTACCCGTCAGCTGAACACGTTTATATAAAAAGCCGGTCAAGTCCGAGTCGGACTGGTAAACATTAAGGGTTTCGTATCTCTGTACAATGTTTTGAAACGCTAAAAAGAACACGTTTCTCGTATGACGACCCCCTTTGATTTAACTTTATCTTATTTTTAGTATTTGTTGTTATAGCGGTCACAGTAATACATAATCGCTATTACGATTCGACAGACGGGCAGACGGACAGACAGCGGAGTCTCAAATAGAGTCCTGTTTGCACCCTTTGGGTACGGAAAAGTAATAAGCAGTGGACGGAATTAGTCACCTCTTTAAATAGGTATATGTCGACTGAAAATTTCACATTTCCTTATGTTTTATTCGTTATATTATAAGCATGCAAATATCAGATCAGTTTGCGAAATCTAATTGGGAACTTCCCGTTGTCACCCGAGTGGTGCCTAACCACAAGACAATAGCATTGACTCGGTGTCCCCGATCTATGAGAGCTGCTAATGAAACGGGATTATACTGGTTGATTTTAGAGATTATGAGCTATATTAAAATCTTGGCATCAGAATTATTAATAAAACATAAAACTATTAGAAATAAACGGGCAAGTGCGAGTCGGACTCGTACATGAAGGGCTCCTTACCACCGTACAATATTTTAAAACGCTGAAGAAACACGTTTCTTGTATAACGACCCCCTTTAATTATTAACTTTTTCTTATTTTTAGTATTTGTTGTTATAGTGGTCATAGTAATACATGATCGGTTAAATTTCAGGTGTCTTGCTATTACGGTTCAAGAGATAGAGCCCTATGACAGATAGAGTTAAAAACGCTGAAGAAACAGGTTTTTTGTATGACGACCCTTTTCACCTTTTTTTATTCTTAGTATTTCTTGTTATAGCGGCCACAGTAATACATAATCGGTGAAAATTTCAGGTGTCTAGCTGTTACGGTTCAAGAGATAGAGCCCTGTGACAGACGGACAGACAGCGGAGTCTCAGTAATAGGGTCCCGTTTGCTCCCTTCGGGTACGGAACCCTAAAAAGACTACTTTTTTGACAATTCTTTTTCTCCCAAATTTTTGTTCTGTCTGCTTAGAGCCGTGTGACCCGAAATGCTCTGTCTGCCCCATTAGGAATAAAAACGTGAGAAATGTGTATGTATGTATGTTTTTAACGAAATACGAAGAAGCTCACTGGCAGGTTCTAATTAGGCATTCTCACCTCGGTGGTACCTAACCAGAAGGTAATTGCATTGGCTCGACTCCCTCGAGATATTAAAGCTGCTGCGTGATTGCATGAGAATAAACTGAAAAGACCGTACCTATGTTTAATTTAAAATGATAAAATTTTAAACTATTGTAAAGACATATTCAGACAATGGCTATGGAGACCCATACGGCCTTGGGGTGCGAAAGCCAAATTTTTAAGGTAATTTCCGCACGGCTGATTGACGTCTCGGAGGATCCAAGGGTTGGCGCGCATTTCGGTCAGCGTTTAATTATTGCTATCCAACGCGGAAATTCCTGCAGCATTTTGGGTACTTTACCCTGTGACGGCAGCTATTTAGCCTCAGTTGTTTGTCAAGTATAATTTAATAGTGTGGTGAATCCTGTCCCTTTGCCCTTCGTAGTCCCAACCAGTCGTCTGCCCTGCGCCAATGCCGCCAAGAGAATATGATCCAACCACCATGGGTCTGGCCCATGCCAGACCAGTGATAAATAGGTAAATAAAATAAAATAAAATAGGTAAATAGTAGATTTTAGAAAATGTTTAATCGTGTTTTGGATATTATGGGTGTATGGTTTTAAAAGCCTTAAGAGTCCTATGTATTTTTTTGGAGAAATAAACTGTAGTAGTTTATTTACAGTGACTTTTCAAAAACACTCACAGTATTATTGGCTCTGAACTGACGGGGCCTTAAGACGCAACTTTTTATTCCGAACAACTTTTATATCCAATAAACTTCAAGTGGTGAGGGGTGTGATGCAAGGACAGACTCGCAAGGTCTACAGCTTACAGAGCCATTAGTTATGAGTTATGAGGTCGGAATCCAAAGTACTGAAAAGCTTGACATAAATGTTCATAACCCTTATGTGGTCACTAATCGAAGTACCTACCATGAATTACTTAACATGCGAAAGCGCTAGTAATGCATTCTCTCGCCAGGCCACCAAGCTTATAAAATAAATAAATCATTTTGGATATTACAAAGTACTTCATATTGAACAACGAAAATCATATTTTTATAGGGTTTTTATGCATTCAAGAGGCACTACTATAGTACTCAAATTAAATCATAATCCATATTTCGCGTAAATCATGTTATTAGGTGATGCGGCCAGCAACCCATCACTACTTGCACCTTCTCGCCCACTATCACGCTAGAAGTGGCATTTGGAGCCGGCGGCCCTGGGCTCTGTCTCTCCAGGCCCTCAAGACCTTGTCTGTATCTGGTCTGAATTTTGACATTACTCGTATGTTATACATAAAAAAATAATTTTTAGCTCATCTTTTCCCCAGTCCGATCTGCAGTTCTGGTATTACCTCTATAGGAGAAGTATAAGACAAGTGTTCAGCTTGCCTCAGATACCGAAAAATGTCTACCAGCTCTCAGACCACATTCTAACTATCATATTCTACTGCAAAAAGTTCTTTCTAAAAATAGTGTGAAATATTACATAAGAAATATCACATTGTAATTCGGTCATTAAAATTAACCACTTCACTCTTTTATCATTAGTTATACGCAGCATATTTGATATCTCATTTCAATTATTTTCATTGTGGTGTTTGTGACAACGTAAATACAATGTAAATAGTTACTTAGTTTTATAATACCTACGTAGTGACGCGCGTGTGATAATAAAAAGATAGCCCTGCCCGCACACATTTTCTCCTCCCTGGAGACTCGGAGGCTCACCTTACGCCCTCTTTCATATCAGCGAATTGATAAAATCAGTCAGCAATATTCCCAGCCAATTTATATGTTCGCAGAATTTATTAGATATGACAGTATGCTGAGCAAACGGTATAGAAAATTTGAAGAGAGAATTCAGTCCATGATATTTAAGAACTTTTCAAATTAAATACATAGAAAAATACCTGTTATAATATAGAAGCTGCAACCAATGACATTTCGTTACTTTCGTTAGTGACATATCGAAGAGATAGAGATAGTTTATCAGTATCGTGAAATCGGAATCATATTGGTTGTCAAAATAGAGCACATCCTCGTACTTGCTTAGATGGAGTCTCGGCCTATAAGTTGATCGATCGGCTCAGGTACTGGAGTTTCATTTAGAGCAAGAGCCCGCGAGGGGCATAGCATACCTGCGGTATTTTACAAATGTTAAAAGTTTCTGCAACCATTTCTTCTAAAACTCTCGTAAGTCCTCACACCAATATGCATCCATACCATAGATTCTTTCATAGACCAGTAGCTACTGGTCTATGAGGACCTCCTCTAAGCATTTTCATGCAGCGATTTATTTCTTTTTCTTGCCTGTCGCTGAAGGAGACTAGCTGGCCTAAGTATATGTATGTAGGTACTTATCGACAAAGTGAATTTCTTGCCCATCAATCTTGACCTTAGGTTTCGGGCTTTTGGCTCATGACTTGGATCTTAGACCGATCCTTCAAAAGCTCAACCTCAAGACTTGCCCTGCTCAGGTCTTCAAGCATCTGCATCAAGCAATTCAAAATTCAAAGTTCATTCAAAACATTGTTAATTTTATAAAGTTAAATAAAGCAGGGTAATATTGTGACTTGAGCCTTAACTAGGTAACTAAACATAACCCACACGAAATCCATTGAATAAACACATTAAGCCGGCAAAGGTTCGATCATTACTATTTATGTCAAGTCGATGCGATAAACATGATTTTGAAGTGTTACGTTGAAACTACGTGCTTCTAAAATGCTTCTACCCAATGCAATAAAACCGATCAAAAGGTGAGGCTGTTAGGTCAAAAACAGACTGGGTTAATAGGAGTTACTTTAAAACGTGTTTATACTTGTATTATCCCGTCGTAATACGAGTTTAATCTTACTTTGGGGCTAGCTCAGTGTGATTTGACCTTATCTATTTATTTATTTATTTGTTTTTAGGGAAACGCTCTTTAAAACTAAACGACATAACCTAATATTGTCAGCACTGTTGTTCAATAAATGTGCCCTTGAAAAAACTGTTCCATATCATGCTCACAAATACAAAACGGTTTCAAATTATTATTGAAATCCCTTTTTTCCTATTTTAAAACACTTGGCTATATTGAAATCTTGGAATCAGAATCACTAATAGAACACAAAATAGCAAGAAAAAGAATACTTTCTTTTACTATTTTTCATTAGGAAAAATCCCCACATTTGCAATACATGGCTAACGAATTATTATTAGTGTCAATGACCTCGCTATCGCTCGTTTCTTCCGTCTGATCACCAAGCACCCTTCCCTCCGGCGGCGCGCGGGGCGAGCGATATGGCGGTTGATATCACTGCGATTGGGAATTTGCCGTACAACTTTGAGGGCTTATATCTTTGGTTTTTATTATGAAACAAGGTAATTGTAAGAGAACATGCATAGAGTACTTTTCTTAAATATAGCTTAGAGCGTCAAAATCAGTAAAAACTCAATAAAATTTTGAAATTGCAGTAGAAATTTTGCATGCAGATAGGTTATTACACTATTACATGATATATCGGGTGTTGTATGTACCACACGTACCAATATACCAGGAGTACCGCCGACATAAGTATACCTACATACAACATATACTTTTTTGTTTATTAAAATGGATTATCAGCAAGTGCTAACATATTAGTTTGTAAAAAGAACCCCCCCCCCCCCCCCCCCCATATCTGGGCATCCGACAGCTAGGGTATTTTTCTTTTTTTTAAAACGTATCCATATTTTTAGTCGATACGATGACCCATCAAGAATATACATATTTATTCTATCAGTTGTTTTCTGATAACGGATGGCTCCATGGCTTGTTTTGGATGACACAGATCTATCTTTTGTGACGATCGGTGTTGCGGCACGGCAGGACTTAAGACCCTAATAGTACTTAGGGCGATCTTAAATATTATCAATTGTAACGAAATACTCACTAAGAAATAAAAACACAGCAAAGTACAGGACTAACTCTATACATTATATGTTTCGAAAACACGATTGCTTAAAATTTTCTCGATAGAAAAACATTGCAAAGTTGCCTCCAAATCACCTCAGAATTATACCAAAACTGAAAGTATTCAAGAAATACAATAAATTAGCACTTTGGATTATAATTGTATTAAACATAAGACAGCCATCATATGTCTTACTATTAAATAGCCCTTAAATATTCTTTGTAAAACGGAAAAAACCTGAAAACCAAAACCAGCCTCATTGACCTACCGCGATCTTTTCACCGCGCATGGCGCGTTGGCGAAAAATTCCATGGAAACTTAAGAATTCTCCGTAATAAAAAGAAGTCTACGAGTATGCTAAAGATATATATATACCCCTAAGCTGGAAACTGCGTTACGCGGACGCCCGTGCAGTTCCATACAAAAGTGCCCCACAAAGGGCACGCGCGGTGTTTTGTTAAAGCAGATAATTATAATTAGATGACCGACTGCCATACATATTTCTTCGTAGTAATACAACGTATTATGAACTAACGCAAAACCTCTCAGATGGTACCTCAGCCCATGAAACTGAACAACTTTTGTTCTAAAACTTTCATGATTCACGACACTAAAAAAAAAATTAATTTTTCATACAAACTGATCAGCAGATCGAGTCAATTTGTTTGAAAATCCGAATTTTACTTTTGGTATTTTGGGAATGAAGAATAAGAATAATTTATTTGCTCAAATACAGTACATAAGATGTGAATTGCATAATTAGTATCATGTATCCAACCTAAACTAAGGCATGCAAAATTATATGTAGGTAGTCAAATTAATAATCTATTAAAATATGATTTACATGGGTACAATTGAAAACACAATAAATTTTAAGTTCCAATATTATTTTTTCCGCTTACTGAAGTCTATATACTCCGATATAGAGTATAAGCAATGCTCTAGTAACCATTTTGTCAGTCCTTTTTTAAACGCTCTTCCTTTTAATGATTTAATGTTAGCTGGTAAGTAATTGAATAAGTAAATACACATGTTAAAAATATATTTTCATCATTAATGTTGTAGAACAAGAGTTGTTTAGTTTCATGGACTGAGGTACCATCTGAGAGGTTTTGCGTTAGTTCATTAACACGTTGTATATTAAATTCCATCGACACGTCTGGTATGCCGTTAAAATTTAAATACGAGTAGCTGACACTCCGTAATCCGGTCACGGCGCCGGGGATCGTTTTATAAAAAAAAATTGTACCATTTTGTTTTGGTAAATAAAGTTTAAATAAAATAAACATGCGAGACAATTGAATCTTAAAAATAAATAAACGGGCAAGTGCGAGTCGGACTCGTATATGAAGGGTTCCGTACCTCAGTACAATGTTTTAAAACGCTGAAGAAACACGATTCTTGTATGAAGACCCCCTTTAATTTTTAACTTTTTTTATTTTTAGTATTTGTTGTTATAGCGGCCTTAGTAATACATAATCTGTGAAAATTTCAAGTATCTAGTTAATGCCATTATAAAGATCTAGTTAAAAACGCTGAAAAGACACGTTTTTTGTATGGCAAACCCCTTTAATGTTTAACTTTTTTTTTTTCAGTAATTGTTATAGTGGCCACAGTAATATATAATCGGTGAAAATTTTAAGTGGGTAGCTATTACCGTTCAAGAGATAGAGCCCTGTGACAGACGGACAGACCGACAGACGGATAGACAGCGGAGTCTCAGTAATAGGGTCCCGTTTGCACCCTTTGGGTACGGAACCCTAAAAAAGCACAGCTTCAGCTTGTCTATTCTCAGTCCGGCACCGAGGTACCGCTGTGTTTTAATAACCCTACGACCTATGCCTCCATGCGTTCGTGTGTGTGGGTGAATTTAAATATGTTTATTTAAATATAAAAAAAAAACCTTTCGAAAACGCACCCTTTACATTTTCCAAGCCAGTTGTCTTTTTATACATTACTTATGCTTAACCGGAACATACGTACACAATATACGTTACGTTTAATTGCCAATTAGTAATAATATTACTAACGTAACGTTCATTGGTTCAGATTGAGGCATCCACGCACCAGGGGTGAGCATTGACGTGAAAGTGATTTGACATCATATTTGATGCTCACGGGGTTGTAAAGACGACCGCCTGTCAAGAGACTAATTTATTTTGTTAACGAAGCCTGCTCGAGAAGAAGATTGATTTTATTATTGCTTTTATATTTTTTGTATGCAGCAAATTAAAATAATATGGTGCAACAACCGGTCAAGGGCGAGTCAGACTCGTACATGAAGGGTTTCGTACCTCCGTAAAATGTTTTAAAACGCTGAAAAAATACTTTTGTTGTATGCCTTTAATTTTTTACTTTGTCTTATTTTTAGTATTTGTTGTTATAGGTCGGTCAGTAATACATAATCGGTGAAAATTTCAAGTGTCTAACTGTTACGGTTTAAGAGATAGATTCCTGTGTCAGACGGACGGACAGACTGATGGACAGCGGAGTCTCAGAAAGTTGGCACTCTTTGGGTACGGAACCAAAAAAATAACCTCATTAAATGTAAACACAAGCAGGTGGTACTTAAAAACTACACCTATTTTCCCGCTAATACTGTTGCCACTTGTCAAGTCAATTGCTGGACCAATCAGTGGTTGCTTTACATCACTACGTCATAGCACAGAATAGGATACTAGTACTCCGTACAGAAGTCTCACTCAGCAAAGAAATTCAAAGAAATATCTACTCAATGTGGTTAGCGATATGGTTTACTTTAGCTCACGTCAGAACTCAGCACCTTTTCGTTTAGATACCTAGACATCCATTGCAGGCCAGTTTTATTCTTATAACCATGGAAAAACGATTCGTATAACTGAATTTACCACTTGTAGGGGCCGCCGTGCTGTTAGTAATAATATGTACGAGTAGGTATATTTTCGATACCTAAACGGGGAATGACAAAGGCCTGGTCATAGTGGATATTGGCATGCGACAGTCATCAGACTTAAGACAATGATAATGTTTGGAGTCAGGTAGTCTTACAGACTACTTTTATTTTCGCGGTTGTATGCGAATGAAATATTTCGCAAAATCAGATACAAGTTATGATGCTGGCCTAAATATGACAAATTAGGAGGCCCTGACCCTATACTTTTCCATAAAAACGTAGTCTATCTAGCTTTTATTTTGAAATGACATGTCAGATTTCGACAAAGTTTTGTAATTTCAAAGAAATTGCTTTTATTTAAGGTGAAGATATAGGCAAATGACCTTGAAGTGACACCCTCATTTGAAATAAATTGTTAACTCGTAAATATGGAGATAATTTCCATATTGCTCTTCGTCATGCACTAGATAGCTCTTTAAATAATTTTATGAACCCCCGTTGAAAGTATTTACATTAGTCCGTCTAGCTTTGAAACTTGCCGTGGCCACTTTTGGCGGAGGTAAGTTTTAAAGCTGACGGATCAATCTAGTGCATGACGAAGAGCAATATGGAAATTATCACCATATTTACGAGTTAACAATTTATTTCACACTTCAAGGCCATTTGCCTTTATCTTCACCTTAAGGTGAAGATATCGGCAAATGGCCTTGAAGTGGCGCCCTCATTTGAAATAAATTTTTAACTCGTAAATATGGAGATAATTTCCATATTGCTCTTCGTCATACACTAGATAGCCTTTTAAATTATTTTATGAACCACCGTTGAAAGTATTTACATTAGTCCGTCTAGCTTTAAAACTTGCCTCCGCCAAAAGTGGCCACGGCAAGTTTTAAAGCTAGACGGATCACCAATAATAGTTTTAACGGCAGTTCATAAAATAATTTAAAGGGCTATCTAGTGCATGACGAAGAGCAATATGGAAATTATCACCATATTTACGAGTTAACAATTTATTTCACACTTCAAGGTCATTTGCCTATATCTTCACCTTAATTACATTACACTACTACATTTTCATGAACTAATAATTCAATATACATATAAATTTATAAAACAAATCACATGATTTACGAAAGAGTTAAGTTAGTTAGTACTCGTATTTTATTTTATATTTATTAACTTATTGTGGTTGAGAAAGTCCTTAAATTTACTGAAAAGACCAATCAGTGGTAATACTTTTTGTGCCATTCGTGACGTATTCTTGGGCTATCTCGGAAAGAGAATATCCTGTTTTGTTATACCATGTATGTACTCCAGACAAAGACGAGATAGTGTGTTCTGAAAAGCCACAAATTGTAAAAGGAAGCCAATTATTGCCCACTACGCCGTATAATATCGAGTACACGTTAGGGGTGAGCAGTGACGTGGAAGTAAGTTGACATCAAATTTGAAGCTCATGAGATTGTAAAGACGCTCGCCTGTCAACAGGCTCCGATTAATTTTGTAAACGAGGCCTGCTAGAGACCATGATGAATTGCTATCGTATGCAGATGAATAAAAAATAAACAGCGGTTATTAAAGTTCTGGGGTTCGTCCGGAAAAGACTATTAATCACAATTTTATTTAAAGTTCGCTAAGATTCGTCCTTTTTAGGGGTTCGAGTGATGAAATAGAACCCTTATAAGCTCACTCTTGTCTGTCTGTGTGTTAAAACAAATTAGCTATGAATCTACTAAATCGATTAGACTAAAAGGTATGTTTTAAAATTAAACTTATGTAACCCTTATACGAATTTGTCTGGTTAATAAATTAATTTTGGATTGGGTGCGTTTGGAGCGATCATTACAGCATATTTTCTCGAAGCAAGTGTAACCACTGGATTGAGTTTCATCGTACGCAACGCAACGCAAGTCCTCGTCTGCGATTCTCACTATCGCACTACGATGGTACGTGAGGCGATTAAAATTAAGGCGACGTGGGTTCACAATTTGCAATACTGTGCGTGTTTCTGAAAAATCACTGTTATTAAACTTCTACAGTTTGTTCCTCAAAAAATTTACATAAAAATCTTAAGGATTTTCTACAGACACCCACAATAGTTAAAACACGATTGTGCATTTTTGGCTCGATAGAAAAAAACCACAAACATACATATAAATTTGCCTACATTTGCCTTTATAATACGTATTACTATTTTAAACAATCACCTTTTTATATAAAAATTATACCAAAAAATGAATTATCTAAATATGTATCCGTTTTGGCTACAGAAAAAATTATAAATATGTCGGAGCGTCTGATCTAGGAGACGCTAGCGACATCTAGTTTATATTTTGTTAAACTGTTTGTTACGAATACGTCAAGCTGAAAGCTCGGTTAAGGTTGTCACGGGTGAGTGGCAACACTTTTTGAGAAAGGTCAACACTTTTTAAGAAAGGGGAACACTGTTTGCAATACGGTTATTCGATTTGAATTTTGACATTGACGCAGTCTTGTTCGAACCGCCGTGCCGTACACAACTCGTTTCGGATTTCATTACAACGTACAAGAAGAAAGATGTACGCTGTGATGTGCAGTAGCTGTTTTGGAGTAGCAATCTGCGTGAACGGAGCGTTGAAGCCGTCGATTAGCAACAGTGAAATTGGGATTGTTTCAAGTGCCGTCGTGTTGTACAATTTCACTGTGGGACTGGAAGTTACTGGTTTGATTGCGGTTATTGTAATGAATGTGGATTGGTAGACCCTGTTGGGCACAGAATATTTGTGTGCGCTAGAGGATTAGTTGCTGGGATGTGGTTACCAGAGGAAGTAATTCATAGGATTAGTGCGAGGTGGGGCACTGCCTTACCGTCATTTTTTAAGAAGACCTTACGGTCTTTCTTGGGGCGATACCGATAAAGTGACGTGAGAGTAATTAAGTTTGCATCCTGACATTAGCCTGTTTTAGTACTGTAAGTAGCAAAGTGTTACTCACGTCAACCATTATGTCAAAGGCCATATCCCGCTTAGCCTTTCCGGCGCGTTTCATATCCCTTTGCGACATAAGAGTTGGGATTGTGATTGTTCTCAATATACCCTCTCGCCGACAAATATAATACAAAAATAATAATAATAATAAAACACAGTGAAATATTCGTCGAGAGCGAAGGAAGAGTCGGAGCCGTGCTCGACGATATTACGCAGTGTTTTATTTATTATTTTTTTTGTTTTATATTTATAATTTTTTCTGTAGCCAAAACGGATAGATATTTAGATCATAAATTTTTTTGTATAATTTTCGTGTAAAAAGGTGGTTGTATAAAATAGTAATACGTATTATAAAAGCAAATTTAGAGGTATGTTTGTGATTTTTTTCTATCATGCCAAAAAGGCACAACCGTGTTTTGGCTATTGTGGGTGTCTGTAGAAAATCCTTAAGATTTTTATGTAAATTTTTTGAGGAATTAACTGTAGTAGTTTAATAACAGTGATTTTTCAAAAACACGCACAGTTTTGCAAATTGTGAACCCATGTCACCTTAAGAAACACCGTAACAATTTCAACAGGCCTTAAATTGTCAATTACGTGGAATACAGTGACACAGAGATGGCACTTCATAGAAGCGGATTATTATTTATGCCTACTACTACTACAAACGAAACTATACATTCGTGCATGTAGGACTCTGCTTATGAAATACAGTGATTAACAAAACACAACCCCGGTTTGGTGCACAATAGGTTAGCTACCAGAATACGTTTGCGTTACATAAGGGGCACCGTATAAGTGTAGTGTGTGACGGAAGTTGGTGATAGACTAAGATCTCACCAGGCAAGAGGAGGCCTAACGTCTCGCCCACGTTCGGTGCAATACAAACTAAACGTCAGCGCAAAGAAATAAAAAAGGTATGTTTCGCGTTAACTTCCGTATTCATTTAGAATTTAGCGATATCGGTTTCAAAAAAATTTATTTTTGCGCGTGCGTCAAACGTAAAGCCACTTGGCTAGATAAAGACGCAGGAATCAAGAATGAGTAATAAAGATTTTGCAGGCACTATTGCACATCAATAATTTTAGTATATTTATTTTAAAAACTACCGATTGTTGCGTTTCGCAACGATAAATGCTGAGACCACGAAACGCCAAAAGAAAATCATTTACACACTTAGTTTACACAGTATTTGTCGCCTACGCACTAGAAGGGCTTTGTTAGTTTACAAAGATATTATGCCTTAAAAAAATGTTATCACAATATAACATGTAAAGTTCTCGAACGAGTGTCAAATCCAATTTACAGAAATAAGTAATGCTGAGTAGTCTAAAAAATCAGAACTGAGGTGACCAGTCCCTACTGGCGGCACCCGCAAAATTGGTTTACACACATCGGGTGATAATAAACAAAGCCTCAGACATACTTTATACTTACTCTCCCCTTCGGCGTGGGCGGTTGGGTGGCTTATTCCTGTAATCTGAGTGTTTTGGCTTCATTTGTCGCCCACTGTTAGTCATATACTAATTGTAAAAAATATATACTTAAACATCTAAATAATAGCTTTGTGGTTCCCGTCAGAGTAGAATAGGGCCACTCCAAGTCTTCCCGTGGATGTCGTTGAAAGCGACTTTTTTTTCCTAAGTCGCCTTCTACGAGCTTCAAAGCTTATAAGCATTAATGAAACCTTTCCAACCCGCCAGGCCAGCGTGAGAGTGCAGGCCAAATCCTCTGCTAATAGGCTCTGGTAGTACAGAGAGGGTCGTGCTTCTGCAGTGGAGACAAAAAAGACCTGATGATGATGAGTGTAGTTTAACAAGCACACAAATAACATATGGGAATCACATCTTAAATGGGTATTTTATGGAATATCTTCAACTGTTAATGTGGGTACCGAACTCATTACAAATTCCATTTAAATTTGATCTCGTCTTTCGTTATTGGAATTTCCTCGACGGTTAGCTGAAAGCTGGAAGTCGGAAGCGATGATCTCGCGGAAATAGTTTCAGAAAATATTCATTTTAACTCTTTTACCCGCCTAAATATACTGCCTACTTATAACTACACTATGGAATGTTTGGATAAAAGGTAAGGGCAAACATAATTGTAACTTCATCCACGAAAATTACTGTACAAGCACTCTCATTATTACTAATGGATGCGAGATTACAAATGCCAGTTGATGTATCCATGCTCACATAAGCCATCGGAAATAAAAACTCAATGTGTCGCGGCGTACCCGCGTGCGCTGAAATCTTTGCCGCACGTGCGCCGAAATTCTGCTGCGCTTGAGTGTTAAGGACACATATTAGTTATATTAATCTTCTTCTTCTTGCAAGTCGATTAGCTATATAGACATTAAAATATTTTTTTATAATATGTTTGTCCAGTGCTTGGCAACGGCGATGACTGTTACCTATATTAATTAAACTTCTTTACAATACAATGAAAATATTTGTTTTTCTTTTTAGCTATAAACAGTACTCGATTAAACTTCGCACGGTTAATGTAGTGACAGCATTAAAAAAATGTGACTCTAATAACCTATTAAATCCAGCACGTTAAACACGTTCTCAAGCGCATCGGGCCCGGCCGAAACGCGCTGGGGTTAAGAGTATAAGTTTCAACTTCAAAAGTCTGTGCGTTTCCTGGCCGAAATCAACCAATAGGTATTTGTAATCTCGCGTGATGTATTATACAAGTTAATGTATTAGCTTGGTAAATATTAACTTACATGTTTTTGATAATGTTTGGTCACGGAGTCGAAGGAAATTAGAGCTTTACCGCACACCGGCTATACTGTAAGTATCTATAAGTATTTAATTATAATAGACTTACTAAGCTACAGCGAAGCTCAGCGGTTAAAGACTGGGGATGAAAAATATTGGTAACTTTATTATCAAAAGGCCTTCAGCTAAAATTAAAAACCCGATGTTTTTAAATGTGTTTTAAAGGAACTAAGATATAAAATCTTTTATAATAAAGGTACCTAGCAATATTTTTCATCCTTGCATGCATTGCATAGAATAGCTTGAGAAAATAAGGCCGTTTATGGATGAGCAACTTTCGTTTTTCTCAACCTATTCTGCATTTCGAAAAAAACGCAAAAAAAGGAAAAAATGGTGGGTATGGCTTGACAGTGAAAATGCACTACCGGCCGCTGCCTTTCCAGTCTAAATCAGTGCTAATAGTCGCCTAATCTCTTATTACGAGCAGTTCTTGAATATATCTCGAAAGCGGGTGTAAAAATTTCGATGAAACTCAGTATTTCGGGGGTTTTGTTTATTCTTCTTCTTTCGAGTCGATTGGCTATACTATTACTATTATATTAGCTTTTTTTTTATAATAGGATTGGCTGATCCTTTCGCTACGAAATGGCTATAAAAAGTTTTGTTTAATTAGGTTTGGTTTTTAAACCCCGACAAAAAAGAGGGGTGTTATAAGGTTAACGCTAGTGTCGGTATGTCTGTCTGTCTGTGTCATCGTAGCGCTCGAACGGATGGATCGATTTCAATGCGTTTTTTTTACGTGAAAGTAAGTTCCCTTGCGGTGGTTCTTAGCTATGTTTGATAAAAATCGGTTTATCGGCTTAAAAGTTATTGGCTTTTGGCTTAAGAGTAGTGGAACTATTGGTCTAGTTCCGATAGTCATCACTAGATGGCGTTCTTGACAGTCGGGGTTTTTTTTAAATTTGCCTAGGAAATAAACTTGTTATATAAGTGATTTTCATCGAAAAAGCTCGGTCGTCTAGGTAAGATTTAGAAAACCTCTTAGGGAAAACAGTCCTTAAGAAAAAAAGTACAAAAATAAAGTTAGTTTGTTTGTAATAACTTTATTGTACTAAGAAAACACAATTATAGACAAAAATAACATAGAGTAAACTCTGCACTAGTTGTTACATGTTTAACAAAAAAAAACCTTATGTTGTAATGGGCAATTACAGAAACCTGCAGGGTGCCTGGCCCGAGCCTGACACGCATTTGAGCGGTTATCTAATTTTCTGAAGAAATACTGAGAAATATTTTCCGAGGAGCACCGACTTGTTTTTATGGTTTTTAGGACCCTATTACTGAGACTCCGCTGTATGTCCGTCTGTCACAGTGCTCTTCTCTTGAACCGTAAAAGCTAGACACTTGAAATTTTCACCGATTATGTATTACTGTGGCCGCTATAACAAAAAATAAGACAAAGTTAAAATTTAAAGGGCATTGTCATACAAGAAATGTGGTTTTTTTTCAGCGTTTTTAACTCGATCTTTATAATAGCATTAATTAGATAGCTGGAATTTTTACCGATTATGTATTACTGTGGCCGCTATAACACCAAAACTAAAAATAAGACAAAGTTAAAAATTAAAGGGGGTCGTCATACAAGAAACGTGTTTTTCGGCGTTTTAAAACATTGTACGGAGGTACGGAACCCTTAATGTACGAGTCCGACTCGCACTTGACCAGCTTATTAGATTCTCTATTTAATAAAATCGATCCACGACACAAACATATTTTGTTGCACAACATTACCGTCCTGATCCAGCCTGCACCTCTTTATTATTATTTGTACTGTTTATTATTATTATTTGTCCAGTGCTACCCAAATTTCAGGTTATTTTGCGTTGATAAATGAGAATAATTTCATGAAAGATTAGGCAGATATCGAATTTCAAGCAGGTACTTGCTTGAAATTTGATATCTGCCTAATTGGGGTAGCACTGGACGCCGAAAATTCATGTATCCCCTTAATAAAAACCGTTGTAAAGGTATTCTATTTTTAAATTTTAGTATTGTGTTCAAAAATCTTTCTAAAGTTTTTAGAATTTTGCGATATGAGATCAGATAAAAATATTTTATTGGGTAATAGAAACGCCAAAAAATTACTACGATCTCTTCCTGTGGATGTCGTCAGAGACAGGTGAAATTTAACACAAACATCTGGTCTTTAAATTTTCCAAAGATGATTGTTGTTGAGCTGCGTTTGGTTGTAATTTTTCATAGGATCATAATTAATACGCAGACAGGAGTACAACAACCAGGCCCAGGCCCACCCGCGGCTGTAGAGCCTTAGATGATGAGGCGTACAACAACCTCAGTCAACATCCCAAAACAAAACGCGCCAAGATGAAGAAATAATACAAACAATTATTACTCGGATTTATCTAAACTTTTATTGAGCCAAAAGCTACAATAGGCTAATTTAATGCTAAAGCTTTCTCTTCCTGTCAACTTTTAGGAAAAGATAAACAGACAAGAAAGTTGGTGTCTAAATAACAGATAAAATATACAATATTCAGATATAATAAGTACTTTAAGTATAATAAGTATATATATAATACTAAAAAAGTGTGGTGGTGAGACCATAAGCACGTGTTGTTTGTGCGCTGCAGATCGAAATTATCCTCATTAGTTGAAATAGCCAGAAACGGGGAAATCAATACCTTAATCTCTTACATTCATTTGTCCCTAGGGTGCTATGGACGTCTATTAATTGAGTCAAGCAGCGCCATTGCATTCTGTTTTCATTAGGGTTGCTACACACTTATTCGGGACGGCATTAATCGGCACAGCCGGGCGGTAAAACCGAATATTGTAAATGAATGTTCGGGGAAAAAGGTGATTTAATAAATTTGGGTAGCTTTGGTGTTCGACCAATACTGCGGAACCGTCAATGCCGTCCCGAATAAGAATATGTAACCCAACAACTAACCCTTTTTGAAGTGAAGTTTGCCCAAAATTTACAAAATACGCAATGAGCAATGGAAAGGGCGATTCTTAGTCTAGCTTTATACTAGACCGAAAGCATAATGTGAATCAGGCAGATGAGAAGTTGTGGATAAGTTAACCAATAATAGATGCCGGAAATGAAGATGGGCAGGGTGCATACCTCTGTACGCGTCAAGTTCCGAAGACGGACAAATTAATGGCTGAAATGATTTTATTTATTTAATTTATTGCACTATAAAATTAATGTACAATAGGTATAATCTTAACGCTAAGCGCCGTCTACCAGAAAATACCTTTGGGACGTTTAAGAGAATCATGATAAATGATCATGATAATTATTTTATATTTGGTACCAGTTAACCCTTACGTATTTTATTAGTGGTAAACTCGTCTCGCACCTAAAAAGATCTGGTCTAAGTTGGTCCCCATTCGAATTTGAAAAAGGCAACTAGTCCTAAAAGAAGTTGGTAAGGACTACTGGGAATTTTTGTCCTACCTTAATTATTTAGACCTACTAGTTAGTTAGTTAAAATCTTTATCATAGAATATCTAAATATCTGAATAATAGATTATAGAAAACAGAGGTCAAAAGGCGGCCTTATCGCAACTGCAATATCTTTCAGGCAACCGAGGTACTAGGAGATGTTTAACGAAAACAGGTGAGGTGCGAAGTTATATCAGGCCTGTGTCACTCCCCGTGTAGGTATCAAAAATATACCTACGCGCGGCGGCCTTGTCGGGTGGCTAATTCAGTCGGGGCTCGCGTGCGAGCAGTGACGCACGCTCGAACTTTGTTCGTCGCCTAGGTACTTCACCGATCCGGCCGTTTCAAAAATTGAAAAACATAAAAAGAAGGATTAAAAATACTGCGCAGTTTTTAACTGTTTACTCGTAAAGAAGGATTGCGATCCAAATTTAACTTTTTTTAGACTTCCTAAGGACGCTGAAAGGTAAGATCTACTTTAAAGTAGTTATTATTATTATGTTGTCATTCATGATAGGTACACTAAGTAGGTTTAATACCTAGGACCTAGGTACCTTCTTAGGTTACGAAAATAAGTAGAAACGTAGGTATAAGTATACATATTATTCTTTCGAATTTCTGATGTTTGGTTTGAGATTGACGATCTGTTTCGTTATAAGTAACCTAACCCACCTACTTAGGAACTTTTCTGTTCGCTAGCAACATAATTATGAAAGTTACAGAAATGGTATGTACCTACTAAGTACATCCTATAGAATTCGGTATCTACTTTAACTGGTATCTAACTTTGGACTTTGTTTTAGCTGGTATCTAACCAGCTAAAACAAAGTCTTTAATTTCGCTCATGTTATATTATATTTCATTCATTATAGTTTACTACCAAACGATGATATATACATACTATCACGTCTTTATCCCTAATGGGGCAGACAGAGCATTTTAAGTGTTGCGGCTCTAAGCAGTCACAGCCCAGGGCCGCAATACCCAAAGGCAACTTTTAGCGTGATGGTGGGCGAGAAGGTGGAAAAAGGAATCAAAATAGTGATAGGTTGCTAGCCGCATCGCCCATAAACATGATTTGCATTTTCGCCCATTCGTTCGATTGGCTTCTACGATTTGCGCGGGGAGAGAAGCAGCTATGACCTCCGTGGTGTAATGGTCAACACGCTAGTTCGCCAATCTGGAGGTTCTGGGTTCGATACCCAGCCAGGGCAAGTTCGAAAATGGCCTTTTTCAAATTGCCCTGGGTCTTGGATGTTTATCTATATATGTACTCGTATTTATTATAAAATATAGTATCGTTGAGTTAGTATCCCATAACACAAGTTTAAACTTACTTTGGGGCTAGCTCAATCGGTGTGATTTGTCCTTACATATTTATTTATATTTATATTCAAGTTTTATTCTTGTCCCCCAGACCAGCATGGAAGACCGATAGTACGGTGCGCTAAATGGCGATAGTAGCTTCTTGTAGTAGTCAACCCTAGCGCGTCACTCGCTGAGTCTATTTTAGTTGGTTTTGTGTGTATTATGAATCGCTTGTCCAGAGTCATAAGAATAAAATTGGCTTGCAATGGATTTCTGTAGGTGTCTAAACAAAAAGGTGCTGCGTTTTGACGCGAGCTAAATTACACCATATTACTAACCACTGTGAGTAGATATTTCTTTGAAAACGTTTGCGGAGTGAGACTTCTGTACTACTGGTATTTATTCTGTGGTTATATGCAAGAAGAAAATTCATAAAGATACATACAATACATAAATACAAATATAAAAGCACGTCGAATGGACGGTGGTAGTGCATTCCTGAGTCGAACTGCCTTGACCTTGAATGATTTTGAATAAAATTCAGTTGAGTGTGTGGGCATTTTTAAAAGTAGATTTTCAGCACTACGTAAATTGTGACTAGTAGAACTATTAGGACAGAAATTCCCAGTATTCCTTCTGGTAGATCTATTAGGACAAAAATTCCCAGTAGCCCTACTGGTAGGACTAACTTGGTAGGACTACTGGGACTAGGTGAGCGAGCTAACCTCCCATGGATACAAAACAAACCAAAGGCTGGTCCTATGGTTTGTTTGCCTTCAGTAGATACTGAAGCTTCAGAAATAGCAGAGCTGCCAGATGGCAGCTCTGCTATTTCTGACTCCGGCAGCGGTCATAGTATCGGGGCAGGGGATGCTAAAAATTCCAGGATAGGATGAAAAATGGTCTCTTACTATCGAAACGTGGTCACATAAGAAGGCTCAAAGTCCTCCAACGAGCTATGGAAAGAGCTATGCTCGGTGTTTCTCTACTTGATTGAATCAGAAATTAAAAGATTCGTAGAAGAACTAAGGTCACTGACATAGCCCATCTCTTTGAAGCGGCGCGGTGAACGGCGCTTAGGACACCCTGGTCGGATGACCTGAGCAAGGTTGCAGGAAGATGCTGGATGCAGGCCGCTTCCGATCGGTCGTTTTGGAAATCCTTGAAGGAAGCCTTTGTCCAGCAGTGGACTACCTGTGGCTGATATGATGATGATGAACTAGTTAGTCCCTGGGACCAACTTTCAGTTGAACCATTTGTACCACCAAATTGTCCCATGACACTATTTTACAGTTAAATCCCAGTAAGTATCTACCTTATTTAAAATATTTCGTCTGGGTGGTAAGGTAACATAAAACTTTCCTTCTCTGAGATACTAATTTAAATTGTAAAATCTCCCAACTTGTGAAATCTTACGATTTTCTTCAGACAGCGCTAGCCAAGCGCTCATCTCACAAAAATCATTATGAAAATATGCATGCTCTGTTTTGCCCTAGTTTCCAAAGTGCTAAGATTTAACCACAGTCCATTTTTAAATGGTGGCAACTTTATTCACCGCTACTAAAATGTAGGACAACACGAGCTATTTTGTTTTTGCTTGTATTGAAAGTTGGGTGTGCGTGTTTGGTGGGTCAGCAGATATTTCATGGATCGTTTGAGAAATCTAATTGATGATTCGGACTGCTATGATAGATATGTGCCATAAGATGGATTAAAGAAAGAAACAATTATTGCGAATATTATGAAGACCAAGATTTCGCTACATGGTTTCGTTTATCTAAGCCAACCAGTTTAGGGTGTTGAAAAGGTTATAAAACTCTAATATTTAATTTATTCTATTGTATAATTTTGGAGCTAAGTAACACAGAAACTTTGTAAGTAAATACATATATATATAAATACACGACGACCTCTGTGGCCTAGTGGTCATCATACCAGGCTGTCACACCTGAGGTCCCGGGTTCGATCCCCGGTCAGATCAAGATACAAAATGAACTTTTTCAGATTGGCCTGGGTCTTAGATGTTTTTGTTATAAAATATAGTATCATTGAGTAAGTATCTCATAACACAAGTCTCGAACTTACTTTGGGGCAGTAGTTGGGAATTGTAAAAAAAAATATGTTTTATATTTTAATATCAAGCAGACTTTATAGTCCGTTCGATAGGTATTTTTGCCTTCCAAAATGTGGTGTGTAAGTCAAATTTTTTCGTAATATTGTAAAGGTATGAAGGGTTGATAAAAATCCAAGTTTTAAGGATGTATGCGGTAGCTGCCAATTTGAATTAAAGGATCCAAAATAAGATTTTTTAAAATAACGTCTATACAGTTGATGTTACAAAAAAGTCTATGAAAATAATGAAGAAGATATAATTCCTCACAATTTTTGCCTAAATTTATATTCTGTATATTTTATAGGTATATACAAAGTCAGAAATGACGGAATAAAACCAGAACTATTTAACCCCATTTTACTTAATTAAGCTTTACATATTGCCGACCTTATCAAACACAAGTCATCAGCGTAGTCTAGGTCATCCAGTTGATTGGACAACCCCCACTCTACACCGCGTCGCCTTTCCTCGTTCACTTTGTGCATTACACTATCCAGTACGATAAGGAAAAGCAGGGGAAAGAGAAGACATCCCTGTTTGACTCCGCGTGAAAAGCAATACGATGGTATCAGAGATAAAACCACCGTGAAATACTTTTCAGAAGTTATTCTTTCCAAAAAGCCTTGAGCAGGTTTCTGATCTTCGGCGGGACTCCAATTTCGTCAAGACAATTTCAAATAAGTACTAGACCACTGTCGAGTGTCGAAAGCCTTCTCAATATATGTATTTGTTATAAAATATTGTATCATTGAATGAGTATCCCATAACACAAGTTTAAAACTTATTTTGGGGCTAGTTATTTATTTTATTCCCAAAAACAACAAATGTAAAGCAGACTGTTGCTTATTGGAGTATTATGATTCGTACGTAGGGTATTTATCTGGTCCGTCCGCACTAGATCGATTGGGGTGGATGGATAGATACTCGTTCTAGCAAATAGCAATCAAGGAGGGATCACCGTCACTTCAACATATATGTAGACAGCATTTGCAGCAATAAACACTAACAACATGATGACTAGAGCGTAACAGGCGGTGAACCCACTGTACCGCGCACCGTCGCGGAGCGCGGTCTGCGCGGTTCAACACAGTGACGCTCCCGCGCGTTGACGCGTTGGCAGTGTGTTGGACTAGGCGTGTTTTCTATACAAATTGAGATACTTGCATACAATGTTAAAATCTGCCGCCCCGCGCTCCGCGACGGTGCGCGGTGCAGTGGAATCACCGCCTTATACATTACGCCACACGCTTTGATTTTGTTAGTATTTGTACTGACCCTTAAAGTACAAGGTCATAGTCGCCTTCTTCTTCTTCTTCTTCAAATATTGTCAAGTTATGAATGTTTTTGATAAAATCAAATACCAGACTTTTAAATTGGATTGTCTAACAGAAAATAAAGTCTATTTAATTAAGAGCAGATTCATATCTTAATAAGTTTAATGTACCTAAATATAGGAACTTGTACGGGACAAGAGTTACAAGTAACCTTATACCTAATTATTTTAACGAACTTCCCACAGATTTACAAAACATGTATAAAGAAAATCCCAAAAAGTTTGTAAGATTGTTAAAGCAACATTAATTACCACCATGTCATAGTAACTCACTGAAACCCAGATAAACCCTGCGAGGTTTTCGTGTTTCGGTATCATTTCAATGTACTCCTACATTATCTATGAATTTTAAATAAATTATTTAAAAAAAAACTACGCCGGAGGTCTCCATGAACATTTGAGCCTATTATTTGATCATGTTGGAACACAGGTTTGAATAAAGGTCGGTTATACCAATTTAGCTACTGGCTATTATTTTGATAGAGTATGTATTCTACATTTGTATGTTCTATTCATGTCACTTACTTGCTTGCTTGCTTTTTGTCAACAAAGAAAATTTTCTCTATACTGTGTTTTTTTTTTTTATGTAATAATAAATACGTTTCAAGATCCTACACGTTATTTCAATCAACGCACTACGTTGTATAGGGGAACGGTATCCCTGATAGGTTATGGGCCCAGTAACTAAATTGGTATAACCGTCCTCTACGAGTAGGTAGATCTAACTAGTTTTAAATAGGTTTATAAGCAACAACATATTAACATGTATTTTGTATACAAAGAAATAAATAAATAGAACTGAAAATAATCGAAATAAATACGTAATTGAGTTTTCTCGTTTGGCCACAAGCCGAATTAGGGTTTATTTTAACCCCATAGAGCTCTTAGTTTGGTTGTAGACCTTTTGGTGTAGTGGAGCTGATAGTTCATCCCACTCTGTTAACACAGGCAAGTGGAAAGCAAACAGCACTCACCTTTATACAAATACAGTACGCGCCATGCAAATAGAGTAGGTGCATGCTTGTAATCAATGATGCATGCATTTTAGTTCTAATCCAAAGTTTATTTTAGGAAACTTCATAAAAAGGAGCAGCTTCTTAATACGCTATTTTGCAACAAGTCAAATCAGATACTTTTTTCTTAACGTCAAAAACAAAAAATTTCTATTAGATTTGTATGAAGTATCGATTTATGACGTCATAGTTCCTTGGAGTCAATTAGCGCTCTTAATATCCGTTTTCCTGCATTAATAAATCTAAAATCACGTTCAAAGTGGATAGGATCAATGAAAAGTGGCATTATTTTGTGACGTTTTATTCTATTAACAGTACCAAATAATTCATTTTTGACCCACTAAAATACCCAATTACAATGTACCTATACAGTTTAAACACCGGCAACATTTTTTGAGCAAGTTCAGTCCGTGATACTGAACTACTTTCCATAGAAACAAATATCGAAAATCGATAAAAAAATTCAACCAACCTCCCATACAAAATCCATTTGGCTGAGTGCCAATTTGTATGGGAAGCCGAAATATTTTTTTAGTTTGTTTTTATTGAAAGTGGTTCAGTATCACGGACTGAACTTGCTCCAGAAATGTTTCAGGTGTTTAATTTATTATTTATTTATATTTTTCCTTTTAAATTCTATGTTTTCTGACTGATTTAGAAAATATTTTTTTTTATTTGAACTAAACATGCAAATTGGTTTGATTCCATTGTCACCAGGTGAAGATCTCATAATGAAATCCTCGAGTAATCGAGAGAACCCCTTAAATGTTCTAGGCACACATATAGTCATTTTGATGTTTTTTCCGCCGCCATGATGCATCACAAAAATAAAATAATATATCAGCGCCTTTAGCGGTGGAGAATTTTATTTATTTATTTAATTTATTGCACTATAAAATTAATGTACAATAGATATAATCTTAACGCTAAGCGCTGTCTACCAGAAAATACCTTTGGGACGTATAAGAGAAGGCGATAAATGGGGTGCAAGCGTATACAAAACAGGAATGAGAAAAAAATTATCTACTTAGAATGTAACTATTTTGCATATATATCACTAGGGTTCGACCATATCATGAAGAAACCAAGCATTTAGCTTTTCATATCTTTATACGCTGATTATTCATTGATCTGGGCAGACCACATCATGGTGTGATCAGCGAGTATTTTTCATATCATGAAAAATAACCATCTCATGAAATGGTCGCCCATATCATGAATCAACTCTACGATCTGGCCACGACATACATAGCGACAACCTCCTAAGAAGCGCTTCAGGAATTATATGCATAAACTCACTTATCCAGTTTAGAAAATCTGGATCTGGATCCACGTAGGTACATGTAATACAAAACAATTCAATGAAATAAACGGGCAAGTGCGAGTCGGACTCTTACATGACGGGTTCCGTACCTCCGTACAATGTTTTAAAACGCTAAAAAAACACGTTTTTGTATGACGACCCCCTTTTAATTTTTTTATTTTTTTTTATTTTTAGTATTTGTTGTTATAGCGGCCATAGTAATACATAAACTGTAAAAAATTCAAGTATCTAGTTAATGCCATTATAAAGATCTAGTTAAAAACGCTGAAGAACACGTTTTTTGTACGGCGAACCCCTTTAATTTTAAACTTTTTTTTATTTTTCGTATTTGTTGTTATAGCGGCCACAGTAATACATAATCGGTGAAAATTTCAAGTGTCTAGCTGTAGTTGTTACGGTTCAAGAGATAGAGCCGTGTGACAAATGGACAGACGGACAGACGGACAGACAGCGGAGTCTCAGTAATAGGGTCTCGTTTGCACCCTTCGGGTAATGAACCCTAAAAACTTAACAAAATAACATAAAAATTTATCGAAAGTCCCACTCCTAATTATACTATAAATTATTTATAACTTATTCTTATAGTTGTAGTAACAAAAAGATTTATCTTAACTTATCTAAATGGCGTTTTAGCCTTTTATTTTGATTACCTCTTAATCAACGAAGCAAGAAGTAAAATATTTACAGGTTAAAATATTCATAATAGTTAGTAAAACTCGTATAGTATTCATAAATAATTTATCTCGAGTTATATAACGTCTAACTAAATATACTGAAACTATTTTGAGAGTGAATTCAGCCTATGATCTGAACAACTTTCCACAAGAAACGTATATCGAAATATGAAAAATATTTTTTTTGCTTTTCATACAAACTCGAATCAGCTGATCAGCCAACTTGTATGGGAGGCCAAATATTATTTTTTATATTTCGATATCTATCACAACCGTGTGTTTCCCGGCAGAGTAGAATAAGACCACTCCAAGTCTTTCTATGGATGTTGTAGAAGGCGACTTAGAAACACAAGCTAAACAAAGCTTAAAAAAGTAAAGATCAAAGAGACCTCTTCAACCCGTCTGGCCAGCATGGAGAGTGTAGGCCAAATCCTCTGACTGCTCTGACTAAAGTCTGGTAGTACAGAGAAGGTCGTGCTCCTGCAGTGGAGACTAAAAAAGACCTGATGATGATGATGATATTTCGGTATCTGTTCCTCAAGGAAAGTTGTTCAGTATCATGGATTGAATTCACCCTTAAAATAGTTTCAGTATTTGTTAGACCCTTATTGTTAAAACTATTTTAACATTAACAGAGCCCAATTCAATAACGAAGTCCAGTCCTGCATACGAATTCAACTAGTTGCTCATTTGTTGTGTGATGTCTATGATTGTTAAGTTATCTATGCTACACGTCCTACGCACGTATAGATCGCTGGGTGCGACAGTGGACGTCGAAGAGCGGGCCCGCGCGGTCGCCTGCCACACCTAGCTACCCCAAAAGAGACGCAATATACGACCTCAATCGTGTTAGAGTGAGACGCAACAAGCAACATACGATTTCAACAGGTCTTTATTGTAACTTTACTTAATCGCGGTTTCGTACAATAATTCTCACCTTTTTTTATCCATACTAGCGTTTGTAATGATGTTTGTGAAATTCAATGTTAGACACAATGAATTTCATATGGAATGATCATAAGTACGAGTTTGATTTTAAGGTGAATGAAAACTCTTCGTGACCTAGTTTTAACTTATCGTTGATAAGGCACAGTGTTTAGGTCTTAATATTAATATTTACATTTTACATAACTATATTGAAACCAATTTGATTAGAAATAAATATTCATTTTCGCAAAGTTTACATTTTCGTTCAATAAGGTAAATTTTGAGTATCAAACTGTTGGCATTTTTTTTATATGATAATGCATTTGAAAGGCTGCTTACATAAATATTTTTTGCAGACTTGCCGTCAAGAGTAAACGTCTTGTTTTTTAAAAGGCATATTTATTTTATCGCATTTAGCGTAAGAAGCTTTTTATTTCTAGGAGATGACATAAGAATCTTTTAGAGAGTGCATTTATTATCCAACTGAATCGGAGGCGAGAGTGCTATTTATGCGATTTGAAGTGTTTTTTCACCACACGAGATATATATAAAATTTTATTTAAATCTGCTCATAGCCACTTGCGACCTAGGGACGTAAAAATATTGCAAAAAAGCAAGAACCTGTAACGTGATATTTTTTGTAACCTTATAAACTAACAAATAAAGATCTTTTCAAGGATAATTTTTATTTTTACTGACAGTCCACGTAGATAGATAGATATTAGATAAACCGGCCAAGTGCGAGTCGGACTCGCGCAAGAACGGTTCCGTACCATACCTAATATACCACTAAATACAAGTACTATGTGAATATTTCAAGCGTCTACCGTTATTAATAATTTGGAGGGAAAAAACGGCAAAAAAATCACGTTTGGTGTATGGGAGCCCCGATTAAATATTTATTTTATTCTTTTTTTAGTATTTGTTTTTATAGTGGCAAAAATTTTTATTAAGAATTTAAGAATTTTCTAATTTTTATTAAGAATAAAAATTTTAACTGTCTAGTTATCCTGTTTCATGAGATACAGCCTGACAGACAGACAGACGGATGGACAGACGGACAGTGGAGTCTTAGGGTCCCGTTTTTACCCTTTGGGTACGGAACCCTAACAATAAAAATAAATATAAAAACTTTGATGATTATAAATTACAGTGTTCAATAAAAGTTTTCAGTGGTTGTTTTGAGACATAAAAGTTTGAAGTTGAAAAATCCTTTCAGAGTGAGATTTTATATTATAGTAATAAAAAATAACACTGCCTTAGTTTTTTTTGCTCTTTTCTACAGACATGAAAATAAGTATGTCTGTTACCTCAGAACAGAACTCCGTCATTAATAAACAGATTTGAAATAGAAGATTGTGCTACAAAGCGTAAAGGTATTATTTTAAGGCGAGGGCGCTACTTTGAATCCAGAGCAAAATGAAGGATTCCACAGAAGAATCACAAGCGAGGGATTCTACGGTTGAATCCTGAGTAAAGCGAGGGATTTATGTATATCGTCAGAAGTAAAAATATAACCGTACTAGTAGTTTTGCGTCCTATAAGATAAAAAACTGTATACTCTACTTTTAATTTTTATCTATGAGACAAAATAGCCAATATTTATGCATATAAAGAAAAGTAAACTCCTACACATACCTAATTAAAGTTTAACAGGCGTTACTAACGTTTATTTGGCGTCGTTTTGAGTAATAAATACTAAAAGACCATTTTACGACGAGCAACAACTTCGTAACTGGCTATTTAATATAGGCCTAAACTTTCAAGAAATTATTTACATCTAAACATTCACCAATGCAAATGAACCTAAAATATCCATTATTACTATTGAATCTAAAATTTAATCAAATACAACATTTGCGCGTTTTTATTTATAGCTTTTTACTTAGCAAAGAATCTAAAAATGCTGTCCTACGTTACACTTGTTAAACGTAGTGACGACAATATATATATAAAATTTGAAAAATGAGTACGCCGGTACTAGTTTTTTATTGATTTTAAAACCAACTAGTCTTTTTTTGATGGACTGCCCAAACATAACTTTAGATTTTATATAGATACATTCGTGTTCAGTTTTCTTGTTCAGTTCAGTTGTACTTTTCCCTTACTTTTCAATCCCACGGGATCAACAAGTGACTTGAGTCTGGTAAGGGATAAAAACATCGTTTATCAAATAGATGAGATCTATCTATAATTTAAGAACTACGTTCTTGTCGGTGGAGTAGTTTCCATGTCTCCCTCTCTTGAGCCATCCTTTTGACCTCCCTTTACGACATAATATGAGACATAAAAATATTTGTTTATTTATAAGGATATTACTTAGAATTTTTTATATTTTATATACAGAGAAAACACACAGATTGAGCTAGCCCCACAGTACGTTCAAATTGATCTCATACAAAATAGTTGAAGTCAGTTTATGAAAAATTATCATCACGTAATCCTATCTTCACAAAGGTATAACTAAGTGCAAAGCAGATGTGTTATAGTTACTTGTAATTTACATCACCCTTGTAAATTGAGTTATCTGTGGAACGTACGTATCTTCGCACGGAACAATTACCATAGGAACGTACCGAGCCTAAGGACTGTTAAAACATATGCGAACATTATTACGAATGAGAGGATTAAACTTGATATCTCACGAATATAAAACAGATGGGTTATCTACTAAACCATTAGCTGGGTCACTGATATATAGACAGCATTTTAGATATCAACATAATCATGACGTAGGTTATATTATGAAACAAGTGACAGACTAAGGTCATTTTTGAGCCGAGTCTCGAGGACGAAGAAATGGATTTAAGTGCAGTTACAAAGGTTAGAATCAGTATTTTTGATTACAGGACTGAGCATTAAGTCAGCAAAGTACCTATTCTATTTAGACCGTCAGTTATAATATTTAAAAAAATAATGAACCTATATTTTTCTGTATATATATATATATATATTAGAGATACAGGGCTTCGTATAGCCTGGAAGTTGCGTTTTACGCAAGTGCAGAGCGGGAGTTAAGCTTGCAAAAAGCTATTTTGGAATGATTCCCTTGGAAATTCAAAATTTCAAAAGAATTTTTTTGAAACTGTCTATTGATGCTGATTTTTAAACATGTAAGGCCAACCACTTGTGTAACTTTTCTATTTTTCTATTCGACAAAACAAACGTGTTTTTGAAAAATAGATACATCACGCCTGTTTCCCATAGGGGTAGGCAGAGACCACGGATCTCCACTTGCTACGATCTTTACAAACCTCTTTCACCTCCTCAACACTCATATACAGCTTTATAGGGTAATAAGCGACTAAAATGTTTCCTATAAAAGTAGGTAGGTTTTTCTTTTCGTTTTTTAGAGTAATACCTTGAAGAGACTTCAAAGGTCCCTTCATGGAACTCGTTATATATTCTAGCTATTACTTGTTTAAAAATTTTTTTTTAGGGTAACTAACTACAGGGGAGTACTTAAAGTGAAGATAATATTTTTTATTTTTATTCAAATGAGTAAATTATTATTTAAAAAAATATTGCTTAAATTGAAAGATTTGGTGAAATCGAATACTTACTTGTATGTTCAAAAATATACTTTTGTTTGTAGACATATATCAGACCTTACTAATAAAAAAAAGCCAGAATCGTTTGGGGAAAAGCTAATGTCAAATAAGTGAGAAAGAGCTACGTTGTGTTAGCCATTAATTCAAAGAATAAGGCAGACTAGTAAAATAATATAATAACTTAATTAATTTTAGGTATATATCAATATTTATATTTTAGTTATATTAGTTTATATTTTATTTATTTAGTATGTACGTATATGCATTTTATGTATTAGGATTTTAGATATATATCTAAAATTTTGGTTCTAATATATATAATTATTTTAATCTTATAATATTTATTTTATTTTGTTTATGTTTACTACCTGTTTTTGTTCTCCTGGGTCTATTAGAAGAAATTTCGTAAGAAATAAGCAGTAGGTACCTATACAGGGTCTTACAAAATATACTGAAACTATTTTAAAGGTGGATTCAGTACATGATACTGAACAACTTTCCACAAGGAACATATATCGAAATATGAAAAATAAATTTCAGCCTACCATACAAGTTGACCTATCAGCTGATTCGAGTTTGTATGGAAAGCCAAACATTTTTTTTATATTGCACGCCTCATAAGCGAAGCGCATGAGGTAGTGCTCTACTCTCCCTTTCAAAAATCAAGTGATTTTTTTAACTAAATGTGTCTCCATTTATTTTCTATCGCACTTGTACAATAATATTTACACATAAATGTCAAGGAAAAACACTAGTTTCAACACTTATGACATTTTTAAAAGACATTTTGCCTTTTAAATAAATAAAAACAATGGCCGTGTGTCGGTATGTATGGAAACTGGCGTGGTCACGATAACTCCCGAAAAACTTATCTGATCAAGTCCATTTTTTTTTATACGCTTGAGTATTATCCAAAACTAAGTCCTTTAGAAGATCACGGTCTAATTCAATGTAGTTTAATCGTAATTATTATTATAAAAATACAGGTGACATATTAAAAATAATTTTGGATGTGAGGTTTGTTGAAAGAATTAATACCTATGTATGATGAGTACGAATGTGTAACTGGCAAGTAAGAAAAGAAGTAAAAAGAAATTTGAATAAAGAATGTTGTGATTTTGTTTGTTTTATTAAATATGAAAGACGAATAAATGTAAAAGAAGCGATAAGTTAGTTAATATTTTATTTAATTTGCATTAACTAATTGAGAATGAAAAGAACAATCAGTGGTAACACTTTTCTTGACATTCGTGACGTAGTCTTGTGTCTTTTTCTTGTTTTTGCTTAGTTTTTTTGAGATTTCTCAAAATGGTCCGAATCGGTTTAAATTCACAGGAAATCTGAGTTGTATAGAACTCTTTGGAAAGCTACTTGTTTAGTTCCGATCGGTTCAGTTGTTCAAGAGTTATAAGCGGGTCACATACACACCCACACACACATACGGATAGGGTGCATGATACTTGCTCGTGAGTGGTCAGGGAAGATTCCTGAGACCGTTAAACGTCGAGGTCTGATGAAAACTCGACTTTTCAAAAAGGGGGTGAAATTAATAACGTCCCGAATTTTGAAAATTTTCAATTTTCTCAGCGGGAAGTTAAAAGTAATCTCCAGTCGTGCGTTAAAGCCGACACATACTTTTCTTCGTTTTAAGTTAGCAATAAAACAATCAAAATCAATTTAATTGTGAAAAATGAGATTATGAGGCGTGCACTTTTGGATTCTCCAAACTATTTCGACATATTATGTTCTTTAGGAAAAGTTGTTCAATATCACGGACTGAATTCACCCTTAAAATAGTTTTAGTATATTTTGTTAGACGTTATATACATTTTTACTTAATTGTATTACTTTGTTTGTTTCTGTGTTCTACCCCTGTGTTTTGTGGTCTACCTTGGTGAGTGGTCTACGACACGCCTACACCGCCTACGCCAACAACGCCCGACCCGACTGCCTAGTCAGCTACAACACTCGTAGAGAGCTACAACACTCGTAGAGAGCTACGACACCCGTAGAGAGCTACGAGCTGCAATGCAAAGTCCCATTCGGGGTTGAAAATTTGCTTTGACATTTCCAGGGTGCCCACTTTATTACGCAATTTAAATAGATATGTAATTACTTTTTCTATCCTAACTTACAGTACACAGCCTTGGTCGTTTATTTAAGACCAGCAGTTCAGGCTCAAGTTTTCCGAAGTCGAAGCGAAGTCAAACGCGGAAGGAACTTCGCAAAAACGGGCGTTGTCGTCGTGAATCAAAACATCAAAAAATAATTGTTTGCAGATAGAACAAGGGGAGGGGCAGACCTTTACCCATCAGGGGCACAATGTAGGTCAAAAAAATTGTCATGTAACCAAAAGTTGTTTAAGCAAGTCATTATTAAGATATTATAATCCCAAACTGCTCCAGAAGGAGGGTAATATGACGTGTGTTATTTTTATACGCTGATTTTAAGATAGAACCTGCAATAATAGCTATCGTTATATTCGTACCTATGTACAATTTGATTCTTCATTACGTCACTTTTATAATTATGTTATTTTTATTAGCAATAAATGTATAAAAAATTACAGGACTTTGAAACCTAATTACAGAAACTAAAACTAACTGAAACTTCAATACCGGAAAATAAAACCTACGATAAATAAAAAACACCAGCAAATCTCTGTGGAAGAATGCTAGCCTACTGGGCACTCTTGTCTTATACGGATTTTTAACTTCTGTGAGTAAATTATTTCATATTCATATTTAATATTTATAAATTTTATAATGCCAGACACTCTTATTTTCTGCTTGGTCTAATGGTTGACCGGGAGAGAATGCCATATGGCATTAGGTCCGCCACTTGTACCTTTATTTTAATTGTGCAATAAAGATTAAATAAATAAAATTAATTTATATTTAGACCTTTGGACCTAGGAACATTATTTTACGTGCGAGAATCTGAATAATGTCAGTAGATGTACAAACAAGATTTGTAACTAATAAGTAAAAAAATGTACCCAATTTTTACCCCTATTTGTAAACTAATTTCAATTAAGTTCTACTAAGACTCTCTACTGAGCTGACAAATTTTAAAGAGATACGAGTACAAAAATAACAAAAAAAAACCATCGACACTTAAAGAAGAAGAAGGAGCTTTAAAAAAAACTTCTCAAAAGCGCTTCATCCATTCGCGAGGTTCAATGTTACAGATACATAAACAAACACATCAAACTAACTCCCTTCTTTTTGCGTCGGAGGTGAAAAAATAAAAGCTTGTAATAAACATAGACTTGAGTAAGGATCGATCCTCGACCCACTGCGTGGCAATGTAACATTGCACGCCACGCGACGATGTGAGGGATGAGGATACAAGCGCAGCTGCGGCTGGTGTTGCCAGGTACAGTGCGTTCAATTTCAGGACAAAAAGTGTAAGTAATCGGGACAGCTACTATAACTCTAAATAAACCAGACAAGTGCGTGTCGAACTACGCGCAGTGTAGGGTTCCGCTTTTTGTAACTAACAACTGTCTAATTTTCAATTAAATTTGTAGGAAATTTTCGTCTTCCGAGTACGTTTAGTAAGTTGGTCGACTATAACTTTTTAATTTGTAAACCCTACTCTGATAGTTTTTCACATGACCAGTATAACCGCTGACAGAGGGGGTGGGGGGGTGGGGGGGTGTTAGACTCTTGACAAAAAATTGCATTAAAATCAAATATATTTATAAACGGATCTCTTATAAAAATGATATTCAAAAACTCACAATATTTTTGAAAGACCTATTATACGAACCCCCACACCAAAGGTTAGTCGAAAAAAAAAATAGATTCCCACTTTACATGTATGGGAGCTACACTAAAAAAAACTTTTTCAAGTTTTTTTTCACCACTTTGTTGACGTGTTGAAAATGCGAATCGTGTCAAAAGGCGTTGTGGCTAGTAACCAATCACTATTTTGATTTCTTTTTCTATCTTCTCGCCCACCATCAAGCTAAAATTGGCTATGTAAATAAATTCTAGGAATGACTTTGATATAAATATTTTAGGGATAAATTCGTTTACGTTTTTCCAATGTATTCAAGTAATAATTTAAGATACACTCAGTATCGTAAATCGATGGTTCAAGTGTGGACGATGAAGGAATATGTAATGCGAGACGACAAACCTAGGTTCTTTTTTACTGAGTAGGTACCTGTCTACGAGTATGAATGCGACTAAAAGTTAGTTAGCGTTAAGTTCGCCTATTGTTCTGTACAATTTGTATTTGATGGACAATAAATATTAAATAAAATAAAAATCAAGCACTCATGCTATTTTGTAGGTTTGCATCTTTTATACTGAAATCTGTAGTTATTGTATAAAATAAATGTACCGCCGAAATTTACTCACGTAGGTATAATTGAATGCTTGGTAAAATGCAAACTTGCTTACACTGAGGTAAACAGTATTTTATTGAAGAGATAAAACTTACACCAGTTTAGTCGATTCCGGCCGAAGCGTGGTTACTTATTGAAAAATCGGGACATTTGACGTCACTTCGGTGTACAAGGGTAAATCGGGACGTGTCACTAGAGCCTGGAAATCGGGTCGATCCGTTCAAATTGAGATACCTGGCAACGCTCTTTGGCGCACTCTAACGATTCTTCGTTTATCGAAACTATTTACACGTAATGTTGATTCACTATCACGTGCACATCCACTCTTGACTGAGTGGATGGATCTTGACACAGTGAAATTTTTAAAAGTTTGCTTATATCACCGTTAAAGAATAATATATTTTTGACTGTGGAGACAAATAGAAAAAGATTTTAATAGGCATCATCAAAAACACGTGGAAAGAAATTTCAACGCTTCCATATTTTGTACCAACGAACCAAAAAAAGCTTTTATGCCAATTTTTCCGAAAAGTAAAAGAAGTTGATACGATATAATATGGAATTAAATCAGATGACACAGATTTTATAACTCAAAGTTATAAAATCAGTTTCTAGAGTTCTGAAGTACCTAGACGGAACTCTCATACTTTCGGTATGTCCGTCTGTCCGTCCGTGGCCTAGCGCAGATACTGTTAGTACTAGCAGGCCTGTGTCACTCCCCGTTTAGGTATCGAAAATTTATTTATTTATTTTTAAACTTTTTTGTTTAACAATGAAATTTTCTTACAATTGGCGGACTTAACGCTAAAAGCGTTCTCTCCCAGTCAACCATAGGGATAAACAGATAATTCGTTGCGGCGCAAAATAATTACATACTTATACCAAATAATACACATACATGCATATATACTCATAATAAAGATATAAAATTTATATACATGTATATATATATATATACATAATTAAATAAATACAAATACATACATACCTACAATGAATGATGATGTAGATAAGAAAATGAGACTAATTTAGAAGATGACAGTGTACTCTTCTCTTGAAGGAAAATTTTGTGGAAATTTCTTTGAAGTCAACGGGCAAAGCATTCCAGAGTCGTGAAGCTTGAACAGTAAAAGAGTTTGCCATAAAATTTGTGCGATGAAGAGGAATACCAAGGAGACGGGTATCAGTAAAACAAAGCTGCCGATCATGAGTGTCGGAAAGAAATTGAAATTTGCATTTAAGATATTCAGGAGATTTTGGATTAGAAAAAATAGAAAAGACAGTGCACAGAATTTGCATTTGTCTGCGTTCACGGATGGGAAGCCATTTAAGCTCCAAGCGAAATGGAGTTATATGATCATATTTGCGAAGACAGAAAATAAATCGAATGCAATTATCAACTAGAAGATCAAGCTTATTGAGAAGATCTGCATTGATATCAGGGTAACACACATCAGCGTAATCAATAATAGGTAATATTAATGTTTGGACTAACAGTGTCTTCGTTTTAATTGGCAGGAAGTTCCGAAGGCGGTTGAGCTGTTGAAGGGCAACAGTGACAGAACGACTGACTTCAGCCACTTGAGTGATCCAACTAAGTGTAGAATCGATATGGAAGCCAAGGTCCTTCACAGCTTTACAGTACGGGTTACTACAATTCTTAAATGTGACAGGTGCGATAACCTCAAAGTCAATCTGACAGATTTGTCTTGAACTACCTACTATTATCGCTTGGCACTTTGACGAAAATGTACCTACATTATTACTATGCGCGCAGGCGGCCCCTCCGGGTGGTAAATTCAGTTATACGAATCGTTTGTCCAGAGTAATAAGAATGAAATTGGCTTGCAATGGATGTCTAGGTATATAAACGAAAAGGTGCTGAGTTCTGACGTGAGCAAAATTAAACCATATCGCTAGCCACATTGAGTAGATATTTCTTTGAATTTCTTTGCTGAGTGAGACTTCTGTACGTTAGTATTAATTTTTCTGTGGTACTAGAAAGCAGTATTTTTTTATACATATTACGTATGCTAACAAAGTGGTAAAATAAAAAGTTGAAATGTTTATTTTTTGGGTAGCTAATCAAATAAAATTTGAAATGGGGATGTTTTTTTCGCTTACCCCATAGTGTGCAAGTTTCATGTTGTAACGTGTAACTTCGGACCTCTTCTCTGAGCAAAGCCCTTTCGACGATTCGTTTGAATAATTTGTCAAGCTTTCAACGACTGCCTTTACTTAGTAGATATAAGAAATGGGTTTTATATTTGAGTGGTCTGTGTCTAATTCTCCCGCTTATAACATGGTTGTTTGAATAAAATTATAAAAGTACATATATTTACAAAGTATTTGTACATTTGAAGTTGTTGAGTAAGCATTTATAAAACAAGTCTTTATGGCTTGAGCAATCAAACAGGCTTACGCTTAAGCAGGAACATTCAACCACCTGATGCATCCCTCAACTTTAAGGGTCATTTGGGTAATATCAAGTAACAAGAGATCCTTGTCCGTTTCAATTTGGACGTAAGAGAATTATAGGATAAACCTGTCAAGAAAAATATCCGAGGAAAGATTTTTGCAAACTTAATGCTCAAGTTATACAAGGCTTGTGTTTAAGAGAGTAAGTAAGTAATGTTTTTAGGGTTTGCACCCTTTGGGTAAAGGGTGCAAACGGGACCCTATTACTGAGACTCCGCTGTCTGTCCGTCTGTCCGTCTGTCACAAGGCTCTATCTCTTGAACCGTAATATCTAGACACTTGAAATTTCACCGATTATGTATTACAGTGGCCGCTATAACAACAAATACTGAAAATAAAAAAAGTCAAAATTTAAAGGGGGTCGCCATACAAAAAACGTGTTTCTTAGCATTTTAAAACATTGTATGGAGGTACGGAACCCTTCATGTACGAGTCCAACTCGCACTTGCCCGTTTATATTATTCAACTACGAATATACACACAGAAAAATACACTTTTCTACTCCTGTACTTTTATCTGTCTTTTACATGATCACGAACAATAATATAAGAACTGAGATAATATGATTTCACAAAAGTCTATACTCTATTCCTCATAAAAGCACATTTGTCTTTATTTCTCTAAAGATACTGCTCTATATTACTTTATCATTGGATACGGCTTAGTATGCCACAGATAATTCTAAGTAAAGATAAGTCTAAGTAGGTTAAGGTTTGACTCGATCAACATAACTTTACAACAAAAAAGCACAACTAAACTAGCAACTTAACAAAAAACATAATTCATGTGGTTGTTATTAAAAATAAAATTTTCCATAATAAATTAAAAGAAAACTGCTTTTGCCATAGTTTTTATTTATTTAAGTTGGAAGCCGCCTTTTGTTTACTTAATTTCAATTTATTTATTGCTTTTAATATGTTACATATTTTACACTACACTATATAGTCAATTCATTAGTTAGTAGGTACAACATGAACCCTGATAGGGTATCAACATATCAAATAATTATTTTATTTTGTTAATCTATTTCATTATGGCTATCTATTAAAAAAAAACATTGAGTGATTGGAGTGGTAGCGGAACAATGTTTTGTGATTTACAATAAGTGTAAAAATACTAAAATACCTACCGTCTTCCTATATCGATATAGTCGTAGAAAAAGTATTGTATGTAACATTGTATAAGTACGTCAAAAAATACTCGTGGCGCCTTTATTATGGTGCTCGCTAGGCTCGCACCATAACCCGCACCACTCGTCTTTTTTGAACACTCTTATACAACTGTTGCATAAAATACTATAAAACGTACAATGGACAGTCTTATCGCTAAAAGCGATAAACATAGTTTGAGAGGTTATAGTGAAACGTTAGCAGACGGGGTGAACAGCTGTAAGCGGCTGAAAATAAAATACTTAAATAATAAAGTAAGGGAATAAAACCAATCATAAAAAGCAAGTAGGAAAGTAATTTTATATAATTTGTCTTTTCAACCGACTTAAAGAAAAAAGGGTTATCAATGTTTTATTTTATGTTTGTTACTTTCGAACTCCGTCATTTATATACAACAGGATATACTCGTACTTCACATCACATAGAAATTTTATCAAAATTGGTTCAGTAGTTTGGTTTGAAACGAAAACAACTGGTAAAATATGTCATGTAAGAAAACAATAGTTGCGAATTTCGCTTTTCTGTGACTGCCACAGGTGAAGAAGTCGGTTTTTTTAAATATTTGTAGTCTCTTCGGCGTTTGTAAATGTATAGGTATATTTGCGTTGGACGATACTTTATGAGACATACACGAGTAAATAGTCAAGTATACTCGTAATGTTGGCCTTGTCTACCTTCAATAGATCAAGACTTGATAATTATGAAATGAAATGATGAAAAGTGTGTTACTTGTCACAAAAGATATAAGTACTTGGTAAAAGTAAATGTAAGTGCGCGGAGTATCTTTAAACAATAAAGAATAAAGAAGATCTTATATTGTTTTGAGCTACAGTATTGTTAAGTTTACCTAGGCGTAGTTCGCCAAATTCATCAAATCGATATACAGGTGGACCTTTGTGTTCGGAGTTTATATTGCCTTTTAATATAAAAAAGCCGTAGAAGATCGCCGGTAAAAAGGGTATATTTAGACATTTATACGCACCATTTCGTGAAATTATTACTTCCCAGAGCCGTTGTCAGGCAGACAACGCGCGGTTTACATTCGCGCGTAATATACGAGTAAATTTTGAGACGAGTCATCATCGTCATTAGATCTTTTTTAGTCTCCACTGCAGAAGCACGACCCTCTCTATACTACCTGAGCTATCCTTGGCCAGAGCAGCCAGAGGATTTGGCCTGCACTCTCCATGCTGGCCAGACGGGTGAGAAGGTCTTATTGACTAAGATATGATAACACTTCTTTATTGCACCAACTGAGTACCTATAACAATAATCAAAAGGAAATCTACATCTACACTAATATTATAAAGATGAAAGATTTGTACCTATTTTTGTATGTTTGTAATGAATAGGCTCAAAAAGTACTGGGCCAATTTAAAAAATTCTTTCACCGTTGGAAAGCTACACTATTCCCGAGTGACATAGGCTATGTGTGTACCACGGGCGAAGCCGGGGTGGACTGCTAGTTTAATATAAAGTAGATACAAAGGCTGGCTTATCACTAAAGCGATTTCTTCCAGCCAACCTTTGGGTAAATGTAGACTATAATAATAATTATACCCTTTATTCGGAACTTTTTACACTTAATAAAACAAAATACTTAATTTGCTATTTTCTTTTTTTCGTCCGTTTGTCCATTGACAAAGGCCTCCTCCAATCCTTTCCACGTCTCTCTGTTTCTTGCTTTCCTAGTCCAGGTAGCTACAGCCACTTTCCTAATGTCATCCACCCATCTTTTGCGAGGTCTTCCTCTTTTCCTTGTCCCTCTCAGATGGTAGCTCAGCCCATGTAACTGAACAACTTTTGTTAAACAACTTTCACGAAACTAAAAAAAATAATTTGAATTTTCATACGAACTGATCAGCTGATCGAGTCAATTTGTATGAAAATCCAAATTTTTTTGAGCTGAGGTACCATCTGAGAGGTTTTGCGTTTTTTTATTAACACGATGTATAATAAATACATATATAGATCATAAACACCCAAGACCCAGGACAATTTGAAAAAGGGCATTTTCCAACTTGCCCTGGCTGGGGACCGAACCCAGAACCTCCGGATTGGCGGACTAGCGTGTTAACCATTACACCACGGAGGTCGTAAGATGTGGGGGATTAAGCTTTGTTTAGTTTGTGTTTCCTAAGTCGCCTTCTACAACATCCACGGGAAGGCTTGGAGTGGTGCTATTCTCCTCTGCAGGGAACCACACGGCCAATTTAAATCGGGCTTACTTTGGTTAACGAGACATTAACAAAGAACCAAGTAAAATTATAGTTTTGAATAATTTAAAATGTTAAAGCACATACTGTAAGAATCATTAGTATCGACCGCCTAAAACCAGTGTGGACGTCAGAGACTACTTATAGCTCGTGTAGGTGAATCGGTTAATAATCGATTCACAATAAATTTTTTGTGGAGAAAATTAATCAAATATTATTTTATTTTTTTGTAAACGCTATGGACTAAGTTGCCTCAAAATACAATACAATTATTTTATTTCTTTATTTATTTAATTACAACATCGATAGGACCACCTTTCGAAATATTTAGAACTTGGTTTTTTTAATATAAAAAAATATATATATTTAGCAATTGGTCAAGGAGTTGCCGAGATAAATATGAATAGAAATGGATCGCCTTTTACGTGAATATTTAGATGAGTTTATTAAAGATTTTGTACGGAAACAAATTGCCTTTTATTTTTCTACTGCGGCTTACGCTGTTAGGAGAATAAGAAAATTGACAGATGGAGCAACTGCTAGACAAGTGTACTTTAGTCACTTTCACAGTCTAATGTCTTACGGGATACTTCTATGGGGGAGTGCAGCCGACATTCAGACTATTTTAATTTTACAAAAAAGAGCAATTCGTGCCTTTTTAGGTTTAGGATCGAGAGACTCACTGAGAGAATTATTTAAGGAAATAGGTATACTTACTTTTTCATCACAGTTCATATTTGAAAATATAATGTATGTAAGTAAAAATATTTTCATGTTCAATAAAGTAAGTGATTTTACAGATAGAAATTTACGTAATAAGAATGACTTAGTTAGCCCTTATTACAGGCTGAAAACATTCAGTAAGTCTTTTATGGGGAAGTGTATACTTTTTATAATAAATTGCCAGAATCAGTCCTCGATATGCCAGACAGAAAATTCAAAGCGTATGTAAAGAAAGTACTTTGCGAGAAGGCTTATTATAGGACCAATGACTATCTTAAAGACAAAAAAGTCTGGCTTGAGCTTGGCGCGGGTCCCTCTTAAAGTTTTGTGTACATGTCATAATTTAGGTACATAAACTAACCAAACACTCAATTAACAAATTGACATTATTTTAAATTTCGTAATTCTTATAATTCAATTTAATTATGACATAACAAACAATGTAATCTCAGTCCATCCATATAACTAGTTTTAAGTTTTAAGTTTGTTAGTTGACGTCTTTGGAAAAAACGTGCAGTGCAGTTTGTTACCGCTTCTTGTGCACTTGCGCCTAGGAAGCGGCATAAACTTAGTTGTAAGTAACGATTTGACTTCAACATTTGTGCAAAACAAAGTGACTACTATATTAAGAGATATTATAAATATCCTATGATAATAAAGATATTTTAAATTTTTTTAAAAATTTTATACTCGATAATACAATCACTATTGACGGTATTAGCTGCAGTCAGTGTAGCATACTTCGGTTATAGCTGCATCCGGCTTTTTGTGTTTAAATATTTTTTTATTGACATATTTACTCAAAACCTATTTACATCTCTACACAATCCTTAAGTACAAACCTCAATGTATCAGAAAATATATACTTGTAACTATTTTTATGATTAAACATTCTCATTATAACGGTTAAAACCTTAAAGCCTTGTAAAAACCTCATTAATACCTGCATTTACCCTAGTCGGTTACCTCTCTAGTTTCTGACTCCTCTTTCATGAAGGCCTACAATTTTCCGGCTATCTGTGTGTAAAGGCACACCGCCCTAAGCGTTGAAATCATCCATTATTACAGTCCAGGTCCCTTTTTGTTCCTCACGAGCTTTGTTTAATAAATAGTAAAAAAAATCCACGGCGTCATCACTGTGTTTAGTCGTTGGTGCGGACTTGAATTACGGTTAATATTTTTTATCTAATATTCGTCGTTTAGAGTATCTTAAAATTCTATTAGGTTATGTTTCTATTTCTTATTAATTAAAAACCCAATCCCATAAAATCCTTTCGTTATTCCTATGCAATAAAATATATTTTATCCCTTTCTATTGTGTCTTTACCTAACTTCCAAACTTCTCACAGTTCCACTTTATCCCATTTAACATTATCTAAAGCATTTTCAAAATCCTTCTAAAAGGGTATCTACATTATAGGTTATTAGATTTAGCAATCCCGAGACAGTTTTAACTTTAGCCTGGGTCGTTAGACGGTCAATTGCTCCCGCTGGAGATTCTTTGCACCCCTGACTTCAGGGCAGACTGTGGTGTCGTCGTCATCAGGCCTGTTCCTGGCGTCACCGGGCACTGGTCTTTCGTCGTAATACCATGAGGGGGTTCGGACCTTAATCCAGTGCGAGCTGGTGGGTCTGTGAGTGACCAGAGTCTCGTTTGTTGTTTAGCAACGAGCACCACGTGCAGGTGAGGTTGTCTTGAGTAAGGAAAATGTTGGCCCCACTCCTTGCCCGAAACGATTAGGTATACTGAGTGGAAAATGTAAAAGAAGTTGGTGCTCCTCAAATGAGTTCTCTGAGTATTTATTTTTGAGGAAAACGACACCGAATAAAGGTTAGTAACTGCATTCTTCTCCTTCTTAGTCTAAGCGCATTCCCGGTTGCATCCTCAGCTGTGCTGCTTTGGAACCCGGGTTGCGCTTTCCCGCTTTTTCTTCTTTAAATATAACATGCATGCCAATGGTCACCCAAGGATGCCAAAGACCTTGCAAAATGGAGAAGAAATAGCCGGAACAGTTTAAATGATTTGGCTATAGTTTTACGACCGGCCGCCTGCCTGACGTCAACCCTCTTTGGGTAACTGCATTCTACTTGTCTAATTATATTTTTGATATTTTTTTACATAGAAGGAGGTGAAAGGAAGAGTGTGCCATCCGAAGTACCTGTCAGTGACAAAGTTCCTTGCGTTTTTCCTAAAAAAAAAATTCAAATTGTAAATCTGTCAACTCCTTATTTCCGTAAGGCGCGGCAAAAAACTTTGTTCCGAAAATTCTAACATTTACCTACAGCAGATAAAGAAAGCTGCGTAACCGGTGGGAAAAGCTTGTGTTAAAAATATTTTTTATCCTCGAATCAAACGGTAAGTAATTGGTTGTCAGTCAACGTCTCAAGTAAGTAAACGTTTGGATAGGTACAAAGGCTCTTTTGTTAGGGAATAAAATTAAAAACAGCGCAAAAGCTGACTTCTTGTCTTCGTATATGCTGATTTTGAAACTTAAGACTTTACACATACCTATAGGCGTAATCCCCCCCGTGTTTATAACGCATATTACTACATACTTAAGACCGTACCTAAATTTTCCGGGATCCAGTGCCGCCCCCATTTAAAATAAATCATTTCAAAAAAAACGGAGACATTATTTTAAATTTTGCTACTATCAAATCCTAGATAACCCTTCAAAGTATTTTATGAACTACTGTTTACAGTTTAAAGTGAGAACGTTAAGCTTTACTACGCACATTTGCGGAAAACGACCACTTTTGGCAAATGTGCGTAGTAAAGCTTAACGTTCTCACTTTAAACTGTAAACAGTAGTTCATAAAATACTTTGAAGGGTTATCTAGGATTTGATAGTAGCAAAATTTTAAATAATGTCTCCGTTTTCTTTGAAACGATTTATTTAAATAGGGGCAGCACTGGACCCCGGAAAATTTAGGTATGGCCTTAAGTGGAAATCGATGGGTCGTATTTTCATACAAGCGTAGTCCCCTGATTCCTCGCCAGATAGTTCCAGTCGAGCAAAGATTTTTTTTTATGAAAAAAACTATGGATGTATTGTATGTTTTCTTTTTCTTCATACTTTAATAATTACTAAGTTGAAACGTAAAAAAAAGAAACCATTGACAAATTTATGATATTTTCTGCGTAAAAGAATATTACTTTTTGCTGTCACGACGACGGTTTCAAAAATACGATACAGTCACAGACCTACCATTACTAGACCTGCATAGTGCGTGCCCACTTTAGTGCATCTCTTTCTATCTTTGATTGTTGCCTCCACCCATATTTTGAACACGTCACAGAACACACTATGGTTACTAACATAAAATAAGCTCAAATAAAACCCTAAGTAAATCACTGTTTAAATGATAAAATCCCTAAAATTAATAATTTCTTCGGTCGTTTTGTGGTTTGTTTGGCCCAGATTTTGACAGTAGGCCAGCTTATAGCAGTCACGCCGATAGAGACAACAAAACATATCAGCATTTCTTTCACACTCACGTTTTACTGTATTTGACAGTCTCTTTCCAGCAATATCGTTGCAAGTCTAGTAGTGGTAGGTCTGTGGATACAGTGCATCGGAATGCGAGCGGTGAGTTGGAAAACTACACGTTTTGTGTTTCGCCGACACTCCCTCGATGAAAAATGGCACTCCTGGATAGCTGTCGCTGTTTTGTCGTTTCAGAACTTATTTACATATATTTTTCGTAAAATTATAGTTTTGGGCAATACCTGTTTTCCACCCCAAAAACTTTATCAAATCAGCTAATATTGGTATTAATTCCTTCAACAATATCTTTATCTAAATAGATTTCATTCATATCGACAGAATAAGTACTTGTTTCACACTGAAGTATAGAGGACGACAAACATTGCCCACTCTCTTCGAATACTGAGTAAAAGATGTCAGTGCACATTTTTTCGACTTTACAAAATGCCAAAAATTTCCTAATAATAAAATTTAAAACTTATTACTTGTATGACTGACCGTTTTACGTCACCGATAATTTAAGTGAAATACTTAATTGTAAATCCAGGAGTACAGAACAAGCGGTATTCTGTCGTCCTGTATAAGTTAAATAAAAGCGGCCAAGTGCGAGTCGGACTCGCCCATGAAGGGTTCCGTAGCAGCAAGTAACATTTTACGATTTATGACGTATTAAAAAAAACTACTTACTAGATCTCGTTTAAACCAATTTTCGTTGGAAGTTTGCATGGTAATGTACTATATATTTTCTTTAGTTTTATCATTCTCTTATTTTAGAAGTTACAGGGGGGGGGACCAACATTTTACCACTTTGGAAGTGTCTCTCGCGCAAACTATTCAGTTTAGAAAAAAATTATATATTAGAATCCTCAATATCATTTTTGAAGACCCATCCATAGATACGACAAGTAGGGATTTGATAAAAAAAAATTGTGTTTCAGTTGTAAGTATGGGGAACCCCCAAAATTTATTGTTTTTTTATTTATTTTTGTGTGAAAATCTTAATGCGGTTCACAGAATACATCTACTTACCAAGTTTCAACAGTATATTTCTTATAGTTTCGGAGAAAAGTGGCTGTGACATACGGACGGACAGACAGACACACAGACATATTATGACGAATCCATAAGGGTTCCTTTTTTTGTCATTTGGCTACGGAACCCTAAAAAGCGGGTGAAATTCTTATAAGTCTATTTTGACAATCCGGCTGCATGAATTCTCGACGATATCTTTGAATAGAACTGCAAGTATTTTGGTGGGTGAATAAACATGACCAATAAATTTTATTCATCTTCATGTAAGCCATATCGGTCAATGGGTTGCAAAACATGCGAGTTCATAGATTGGCGCAAGTCCAACTTCAAAATGTTCATACATTTCAAAATAAGCAGTAGGAATTTAATATATCATGTTTTCTAGAACCTGCACCTTTTCAAATTTAGCTGCAGGAATTTAATAAACCGTTTTAGGGTTCCAAACATCAAAAGGGGAAAAAACACCCGTCCGTCAATTTGAACCGATCTATCTAATTTTTTGCGCCGCAACATGATTCGATCAATAAAGCGATGGAGTTAAAATTTGGTACTCATAAGTAACCCAAAGTGTACGTGCAACATAAAATAAATGAATTTTTATCATGTGAAACACATTATAAAAGTTTTTCAAATTATATCGTGTGAAATCAAATGAAGGGCTGATTGTAAGAATCATTTTTTTTTGTAATTTAAATTAAATAATTCTCTTATTTCTAAAACAACAGGACCTAAACTTAAAAAAAACAATAACAGAAAATTATTTACCTTTAAAATACAGGAAAACTTCTACGAAAAAGTCAGAAAAAGTCTACGGTAAAAATTAAATTATTATATATAAGGAACCTTCCCTATGCGACATGCAATTGTTCGGTTTTATTTATTAACTAGCTGTACCCTGCGCGATGCTACGCTAATTTTTTTTCCTAAACCATCCCTGAACTATAACGGAATAAATAAACGGGCAAGTGCGAGTCGGACTTGTACATGAAGGGTTCCGTACCACCATACAATATTTTAAAACGCTGAAGAAACATGTTTCTTGTATGACGACCCCCTTTAATTTTTAACTTTTTCTTATTTTTAGTATTTGTTGTTATAGCGGTCATAATTATACATAATCTGTGAAAATTTCAAGTATCTAGTTAATGCTATTATAAAGATCGAGTTAAAAACGCTGAAAAAAACACGTTTTTTGTATGACAACCCCCTTTAGTTTTCAACTTTTTTTTATTTTTAGTATTTGTTGTTATAGCGGCCACAGTAATACATAATCGGTGAAAATTTCAAGTGTTAGCTAGCTATTACGGTTCAAGAGATAGAGCCCTGTGATAGACGGACAGACGGACGGACAGCGGAGTCTCAGTAATAGGGTCCCGTTTGCACCCTTCGGGTACGGAACCCTAAGAAACAAACAAAAAAACCGGCCAAGTGCGAGTCGGACTCGCGCACCGAGGGTTCCGTACAAACCTGCAAGTATGAATTTCAATTTAATACCTCTACGCGTTTATGAGGAAATGGGTAGTAAGTTTAAAATTATTAAAAAAATATATATTATGTGATGTAACCAAAATTTATGGTTTTCGTAATTTTTCCTTTATCTATGCTATAAGACGTTGCTTCGTACCAAATTTCAAGATTCTGAGTTCACGGGAAGCATCCTGTAGGTTTTGATTCCCTTGCAAGTGTCGAAAATTTGCGGCATAAACGGCTGTATCTTTTGATTGCGTTGGCTTAGAAGTTTGATTTTTTCACAGCTTCAAGGGACAGTAGACCTGAGTAATTGATATAAATTTCAGCTTCATACCTCCACGCGTTCCTGAGAAAAAGGGTCTTGACAGACGGACGGACGGACGGACAGACGGACAACAAAGTGATCCTATAAGGGTTCCGTTTTTTCCTTTTGAGGTACGGAACCCTAAAAATATCGAAATCGGTCAAGCCGTTTACGATTTAATAAAGGACATACAGACAATATTTTTTTATACATATATAGATGGATCACAGGGCGTTTCAGATGAAATAATCCAGCTGATATCGTACGGAACGGCTTGCACAGGAAAAAATATCAAAACTACGCCACAGACAGACACACAGATACGTCCAATGCAGCAGTTTCTAAGATCCTAATTGTATATATAACGTTTAACAAAATATACTGAAACTTTTTTAAGGGTGGATTCAGTCTATGATACTGAACAACTTTCCCCAAGGAACATATGTCGAAATATGAAAAATATTTTTTGACCTCCCATACAAGTTGACCGATCAGCTGATCCGAGTTTGTAGGGAAAGCCAAAAATTATTTTTCATATTTCGACATATGTTCCTTGGGGAAAGTTGTTCAGTATCACGGACTGAATCCACTCTTAAAATAGTTTCAGTATATTTTGTTATACCCTGTATATTTATATTTACCAGGAGTGCTCGTTCAAAGTAATAAGATATATAACTCGTAGACTGGTGGACCAAGAGCGGTAGAGGTGCTAAGCCTTACTTATTTGTGTGCGATTAAGTACCTAGTGCTAATGTGCACCTTCAGTTTGCGAATACTTGCTAGTTTGAAAACAGGGCCGATTTGCTGGTACCTACAGGGACCCAAATTCACTTGTCTTAAAGTCTCAGAGCTGATTTATATAGAGGTATATATTTTTCTGGCAACTATTTCCATACTTTCTGTAAGCAGCCAGACCGATCGGCCACCTTGCCAATCATCCTGCCAGACACGTGTACAGAATGAGCGTCTGGCAGGATATTTGTTCGGCCCGTCCGATTGGAGTAGCTCACTGGCAGCTTACAGTAGCTTACATTTAAAAAAACAGCATTGAAATAGTTGCCTTAAATACCTATAAGAAGTTATTAACACTTTTATGTTTGTTACAGGTAGACCGAGAAAAAAGTGAAGTGCTACCAAGTGATAACATATGACAGTTTCATGTGAATAGTGAAGTGATTGTGAACGCCAAAATGGGTTGGCGAGGGGTTTTGGATTTTCGACTGTTACTTCTGAACGTGTGCGGACTACTTATGGGTAAGTAATGTTTTCAACAAATCTTTTTGCTCGCCTATTGTATCCCGGTGTTTGCCAGAAATCGCCACTGCACTTATTAATGAAAACCAAATCACAAACGCCCCAGTAGTTTTATTACACTTTATCGAGTACAGATAGAGAGTTCATTTTATAATGTGTATGAATGGATTCTCCACAAAGCCTCATTATGTGTGCGATGAAAATTTAACTCCTTAAATTGAATTAGACAAGTTTATCATGCGTTCGTATAGGAAGTCAAATATAGTATACCTATTCTTTTCGTTTTTTGCCACGTTTCTTGGAAAAATGGTTAATTTATCATCAATAATGTAATAAGTATTAAAACTGTAGTTTAGCTAGGAAATTTAAAGGTACGGAACCCACAAAAGGAATCAAAATATTGACATGTTGCTAGTCGTTTCGAGTAATAATAAGATTTGCATTTCACCTATCCCCTCGATCGGCTTTTACGATCAGTGCGGAGAGAAAAGCAGCCATACATTCTGTTTTTTTTTCTTATCGCCCAGACCAGCATGGAAGATTTGAGGTAAAACCTGTCCTCAAATAAATTAAAATAGAATTTATCACGTCTACATAAATAGAGGAGATTTCATTAGCAGAGCTGACTAATGTAGTAGCCTATCGGAATTGGACTTAATATGGACTTACTCGTGAAACTAAATTAGTCAGCTAACTTTTTGAGTTACACGAGAGACAAAAGCGTCGCTAGCCAATGGTGTCGGGGGCTGCCCCGACCATTAGGTGGCGCTGACCAGGGGGAGCAAATTGATATAAGTAAAATATGGAGAATCTATGAATTGTGGGTACAGTCAAGGGCACAATGAAGTTTCATATTTGTAATGCCAGCGAGAATGATGCGCGCTCACGGGATCATAGTGCAATACCTGCTCTAAGATGTCTATTTGGTCGTACCAAAGGACGTGTAAAAATCTCCTAAAATCAATGTCATTAATTAGACAATTTCATTTACATTTTGTCGTAATATGCAGAAAACAGGCTACAATTTTACTTGGCTAAGTCTCATTCTAGCAACAGTAAATACCGATAAGAAGAAAAGAGACTAAAGATAGTTTACCAGATTACCTTTATAAGAAGGTACCTATTTTGCTCTTTGCACCCGTACGTGTGCGACTAAAACGTAGGGCTATCGAAGATGGACTCATTTTACTCAACTGTCATATTCTGTCTGTCATTATTGTAAAGCATTTGTCAAGCTGTATCAGATTCGTAACAAAAAACCTTATATCATATCTATCGATTTGCGGGGGACGTACATCCTTTCTTGCTCTTTGCGGGGGACACTCAGCAACGTCATATCGCGTGAGGGGGTGAGCTTCCGTTCTGTACATTAGTAAAACTACTTAGATTAATTCTGTGCCATTATAACAAATGTGTGGAGCACACAAGTAAACAACGTTACACCGCGCACGTTTCGTGATCGACAAACTTTGTACTCACGTACTGCGACGAACTCAAAGAGGTGCCTAACTTTATTCGTGCGTGGCTGCCATTACTGACTTTTTGTTTTACATGTTTGAATTTGTTCTACAAATTATGGAACGAAATACCTGTTGCGAATTATAACTGCCAACATTTAAGAATATAGAATGCTATATTTGGAAATGTTGGCAGTTTTGGAGAATTGGAGTGATTGGCGGATTGCTTTCCGCCAATTAATGTCAAATGTAGAAGGTCAGTGAGTACCAGGAAAAATATTGTAACTTCTTTTTTGTCGTTCTCGCAATGCTGAGAATCGTGATCACACACGCTTTTTCTATTCTGTCTTTTATCTAACGCATTTATTTTATTTATAACAACCCATTGCATCTTGTTCTAAGCTTACTCTCGGCACGTTTTTCCTTTATTAGGCCAACCATTATAAGGTTTTAGAGACTATGCTTAGGGAAACTCATAATATACTTTAAAAAAATCAGCGCTATCTATTGCAGTAGGTTGAGTGACGTCTGTCGTTGCCGTAAGAATAGTCTTGGTAGTCCATGGTCTGTGGTATCCGTCGGTAGTTTTCTCCAACACCACATCTCAAAGTTACTTAGTAAATGTACGATTACACCATTTTAATTAAATTAATCGGACTAAAATGGTGTTTTTAAATGTAACTGCGATGTCGTTTTGCTTTCTAATTGTTCAGTTTGCTTTGTTTTTGTTAGATTGTAATAATATTAGAGTACTTATCCAATGACTTTTAGTATGTTATGTTAGGAATTGAAAAACGTAGTTAAGCACTCGAACAGTCTTTCTCGACATTGTAAAATTACATCCGGGGGTAAATTTTCCTATAGATATACTGTTTTAACGACCCCAGCTTAATTAGTTGCTCCACAGTCAAGAGCTTAGCTCTTTAATAAAAAGAAGACCCATTAAATAAAATAAGTTTTTTTTTAAATATTTTTTTTTTCGTACAAGCTTTTTTTGTGAGGCTTAAGAAGTTATCACGACAAATTTAATAAGCCCAAACTCAATGGGGTTGCATCGTTTTATTACGCCACCTTCCGGATTCATCACCAGATCAGCTAATTGTCTTAATAATATTGCATTATCATCTGATTTACATTAGTATACAAAATTTCATTTCAATCTGTGGCCTAGTGGTCATCATGCCAGGCTGTCATAATTGGAGGTCCCGGGTTCGATCCCCGGTCAGGTCAAGATGGAAAATGATCTTTTTCAGATTGACCTGGGTCTTGGATGTTTATTTATATAAGTATTTGTTATAAAATATAGTATCGTTGAGTTAGCATCCCATAACAAACTTACTTCGGGGCTAGCTCAATCTGTGTTATTTGTCCGTATATATTTATTTATTTAATCAGAAACCGGGAAGTGTCTCAAGTACAACTTGTAAAATTTTACCCAAAATACAAAAAACACCAAACACCGAAAGGGCTAGCTAGATAAAAGCTCGTAAAAAGCTTGTAATAAAAAGAATGTTCGCTTTTGTTCAACGAAGCGTTCGGTGGCGAGGAAGGGGAGAGGGGGATGGTTGCAATCCCTGAAACTCCTGCCTATGTTCAAGCTAAAGATAAAATAATTTTCATCTACCTACTTATGACGACTGAGATAGATAACTTTAGCACGAAAGGAAAGAAGGGGCACACCTTTAAACAAGGAGGGGTTTAAGTTAAAGACCAACTAACAAGCACAATAATCCAAGTCAGCTCGAGAAGGCCCACGTCGTGACATGTACTTAAAAGCCAACCATTAAGTAGACCTAAATAAATTAAAAATATGTGTATAAGAAGGTCAATAACAAAGTTCCTCGCTCCTTTTTACAGCCAAAAGCCAAAAGGAGGGTTATGTTTCGCCGCTATGTATGTATGTATGAATGTTTATCTGTTCCCTCGTTCTATGATATCCATGGTACCTCAACAAATTAGGTACCGTTGCAAGCGTCTTGGCTGTCTACTGGTTATAGGCTATATGACGTCACAGTATAAATTTAATATGGCGCCCTCTATAGGCCATACAGTAATGTATAAAAAATAAAGTAAATTGAATCATACGATGTAGGTATTAATTAAAAGGACCATTCCAAAAATAGATATATATATATATTATTAGCTGTTTGTATCTGCTGTGCTAGCATTAAAACTGGGATAAACGTACTTTTCAGCAAGAATCTTCCCGTAGTAGTAGGGTTTTATTTTTCAAAACTATATGTTGCCTTCAAACAACTTCTTTTCAGCGTTTCTTTTACCGCATAAATTCGTTCTAATAGACACCTGTTGAAAACACAGTCAATTAACTAATAAAATTATATACCACTAGATAGAAATATCGTGATAAAACCTGCGCAATTAATAAGTGGAACAAGGAAAGTAATATCAAAAACTTTTCCAATTATTTCGGCAAGAAAAGTTGAGCGTTTTTCTCATAATAACAAAATAATACTTCCGTAATTTATGACATAAATATTAACAATATGTGTTATGTAAAGTAAAGTAAGTTACATTACTAATCAGTGATAATTATTGGCTCTAAGACATCATCTTCCTCATCATATCAGTTCTAAGACATAGCGCGTTTTTAACTGACATCAATAAAGGAAGAGGTTTTAAGTTAGGTTCACGGACAGAGTACATAAAAGTGTTTCTCTTAAATAGATATTGCTACACAATAACCATATCGCAATAAATCTTAAAAATAGGTACTTACCGAAGAAAATATTTTCAATATCAGTGCAAGCATTTCCTATGGGAAGCGGGACCTCTTATACCGTAATCACTATCATTTTTACGGCTCTCATGCCGTATAAATATTCACCTACACTGCCTACATTATTTATGGTAAGTACGGTTCGCGTTGAGCGCGCGAGAAACCGACGATTGGAACAATAGCTTGAAACAATTTAACCGCATTTTTAGGAAAAGTATTTATACTTTTTATACTCTTCTAACTTACTTACTTACTTTTCAACTCTTGAACTGATGCTGCCAGGAAGGACTAGTCGGTCAGCTCGGCTCAGTTTTTTGACTACTTAGTATTTCCTATTACCTTAATTATGTTAGTTCGCTCGTTCGCAAGCGTGCAATGTTGACACGTTACAACATTACATGTTGTAATGTGTCAACATTGTAGGTTATAATAAGTACAGACATAATGACAAAGCCCTTCTGGCGAGTAGGCGACCAATAGGTACTATGTAAATGAGATTCTTTCAGCGTTTCTTCTCATCAGTGGTCGTAGCGAAACGCTTGTACTTATATCGGTAGCTTTTCTTTAATTAGTTAATAATTTAAATATTAATATACAATACACGTAATGTATGCAAATCTTATTAGGTTATGTTAAGTTAGGTCTTTCACGAGGGGAAAATGGAGCAAAGCAGTGACAGAGTGGTATCCAAGAGAAAGAATAAGTGGCAGACAAATTAGATGGGAAGACGACCTCAGGCTTACTGCTGGACCCAACTGGAGGAGAGTCACCAGAGACAGATCCCAATGGAAATCACTAGAGGAGCTTAGGCCTTATTATTATGTCGCGGGTTCAAGTCCTGCTCACCTGGAATTTTTGTCACCATTTCTTATTTCATTATTTAATTTGAGTACTTTAGTACGAGTACTGCATCTTGAATGCCTAAAAACCCTATAAAATGTAAGTTATCTTTCTTATCGAATGTTCACGAGTACACTGTTGTCAGATTTTTTGAGCTACCGAAAGACATTTATGTATCTCAACGTCTATCATCTAGTGATATGTATACAAGTTTCTAATAAGTTTATAAACTTGTGATGTGACATCGTAGGCCCACAGTCACATTTCTTAACAACTTCAGAAGGTTAATTGTTGCAAACTTTCGTCCTGAAGTATGTTATCGATTTAGTTCCTCAACTCCGAAAGGGACCGGTGATAAAATTACGCCCAATTTATTTCCAGAGCCAGCCATTTGAAGCATTCGCTAGCTCAAGAGAATTTCAGTGTAACTTTGTTGCGGAAATGGATTTCTAGGAAATGCGTATAGAAATGCCAAGTTCATTGCACAGTAATTTTATAATGAAACATTGAAAGTAAGAATGCATTCTTACTTTTACTGTTTCATTATTTTATCAATCTTATTTCCAACAGTTTTTGAGACGTTATCAGTTTTTGTTTTAATAAGCAGTAGGTACAATAGAAAAAGCTGCTAAGATTTCTTTAAAACCTTTGTGAAATGAGACACTGGAATCCTTTGAGATAACGTGGTTTGCGAGTTTGAAACATATAAGTATTTTTACAAACTATTGCTACCGCGCTGCGCGTGCAACCTTCCGCCGTAGAGTGCGATAGGGACAACTGCACTTCACATTCCTAGACAGAATGCCTACAAATATCTGAACCAAACTGAGGATGCATTTGTCCTTGTTTTCTCCCTAAAAACTAAACTGACCAACTATACAACAAACAACATTTATACACAACATTAACTGACGAATACGGACAGAGAAAAACGAATGCGAAGCGTGAATGCGTGGAGGGAGTCGCTTAAGAACGTGGTCTTAAGCTTAATGTGGCAAAGAGTGAATACTGGCTAACTGGCTTGCAATGCTACAGATCCCTCACCCGTACGCATAGGCGAAAGCTTGGTCAATTGTAGGGAACAGTTCAAATACTTGGGATCAGTACTTCACGAGTCCCGAGTCATCCATGTCGACGTCAAGGCTCGTATAATTTCCGCATGGGCAAAGGCGGGAGGTGACCGGTATCGTCTGTAACCCCAAAATGACGGGTAGGTTTGGACAGACAGATTTACAAATCCATCATTAGACCTGTCCTTTTATATGACAATGAAACGTGGTCTTTGCTTGAGCTGCTGCTCAAGATACAAGAGACAAGATATGCGAAGTATCACGGAAGGACCATGTGAAAACACCCGCATTCACAGCAGCCTTCATGTCCGTGACATACCAGACAAACAGCAAGAGAGTTGCGTACGCTGACCAAGAACGGCAAGACGTGACCATACACGTCTTGCCGAAACCAGCAAGTTCCGTAGGAAACAAATGTATTGCCATGCCGCCTCCGCCAGGCTTCAGCAGTACTGCTGTCCTTATCATAAGTGCAATAACTCGATTGTTGGGCCAAATAGACTTATTTATAAAATCATGATCAGCAAAAAGAGCTCTATATTTTATCTCTCCACATCTTTAGTAGTAGACCCAAGAAATGCTGGCTTGATGTCGTTAAGGGTGATATGCGTGCCAATGGTCTTAATTGGTCTTACAATCAAGGATGAAAGACCGTGCGAAATGGAGAAGAAAATTAATATGGAACACTTTTTACTGATACATTAGTTGATTGAAAGCGATGATTAGTTTATTGCGACTGGAATTATTGTACTAAGTATGATAGATGGTACTAATTGTATGATGATGTGGCGAATAATGAGAACTACATGCTAAGTAATTGATGGATTGCACGGCGCGACAATTTGCTGATTTGCCAATATGAAAAAAATCGAGGTTTGGTCTGAACAGCGTTACAGCTGAGGATGCAACTGGGCATACGCCGAGATGAGAGGGGGAGAGAGATAGAGAGACTCCAAGACTATTAGAAGGTCACTGTATCGAACAATACTCAAACTTGAGTATTGAATATCAAAAAATAGGAGGTTTGTCAAAATATTATATGTGCCGAAAACACTCGATTTCTACACCTCAACGTAAGATTTCTACCAATTATTTAAAAAATCTTAGTGAAAGGTCATCAAAAGTATGTCAAAAACTCACGTCAATATTTGTGATTACGAAAACATAAAGGCAGACAAAGGGACAAGTAGGTACTCTATTTTAACCAATTTTGTCGGCACTTTCACACGATCATAATACAATGGGGTGGGGCCCGATACTGGAAGGAGTGGTAAGAGCCAACTTTCTGTAAGTATATAACAAATTCCGCATATCACATCCTTCCATTCATCAATCTCAGTAGGGACATTTCGCGCACAAAAACCGTCTGCTTGCTGCGTCAGGACGTCATCGACATGATGTATGAGCTCGTTTTGTAATTTAGAAAGATGTACATATTACACGAATATGTCTTCTCTATCCTTACATATGAAGGGGGAGAATGAATGAATGAATGAAAAACTCTTTATTGCACAAAATAAATTAACAAAAAACAAATTGTAAATATATATACAAAGATACAATGCACTAGCACCATCTATTTATTATTTTTCAGCCAATCTTGTCACCCGAAGGTAGCCTGTAAGAGATTGCCTCGGCGATAAGGCCGCCTATTGTACACCTTATTTGTATTGTTTTCTAGTGTCTTTTTAGTGTGTCGGTGCAATAAAGTGTTTTATTACTATTCTCTTTATTTAATTTAAAACTTAGGCTAGGTTTTGGTATACATTTATAAAAAGTAAAATATAAAACATACTACAAAATATAAACATTTACAAAAACCTAACCTAGCTGCCCACTGGCAGCGGGGCAAGGCCCAAGCTACCGGCGGTTAGGGCCGCAAAGAGAGAAACCTCCTGACAATACGTGCCGTGTCCAGGAGTACTGCCTTCTGAATCTGACCCTTGATCCAGCCATCTAGCGAGAGTCGTAAGATGTTGGTCAAGACTCTTCGCTATAAGACCGTTCGCCGATACGACTATCGGGACGATGATCGTCGAATCCACATCCCACATAGCAGTCACCTCGTGGGACAAGTCAAGGTACTTGCTAAGTTTGTCCTTCTCGGCCTTCACGAGGTTCTCGTCATGCGGGACGGTGATGTCGACGAGCACTGCCTGGCGCATCAATCGATCTGTCAGCACGATATCAGGCTTATTGGCGACAATAGTCCTGTCCGTGATGACAGATCGATCCCAATAGAGCGTGGCACGACCATTTTCGAGAACTGACGTCGGTGAGTACTTATAGTACGGTACCTCCGATTCTACAAGCCCGTATCGAAGAGCAAGCTGCTGGTGAATAATTCTGGCTACTAGGTTATGTCTGTGCAAGTACTCGCCAGATGAGAACAACCGGAGATTATATGCCTGATTGACTCTCCGGGACGTCGACATGCTCGACAGACATCAATCGTACCGTCTTTCAGGATATATCTCCGATAGTTGTTTGTCATCATGACTTCGTCTGCAATTGCACAGGCAAAACCTTCGGTTTCCCCAAAGAGGTCGCCGAAACGTAACCAGTTCACCGATGCGAGCTGATCCACATCAGGCCCTGTTAAGGCCCGATAGAACCGCTCGTGGAGCTCCTTAGTCTTCCATACGTTCTTGCGATCCTCGGTACTTAGCACCGTTGGTTTGCGCCAGTTCTCTTTTGCCAAGGATAGCGGCGTGAGGCCTTTGTCTACTGCTACAACATCACGATGCAACCCACACTCATTGCTAAGGAAATATTCCCTAAGGCTGCACACCTCACGGTTGTAAAGATTCTTGGCGTTTAAAAAGCCACGACCTCCACATTTCCGTGGGATGTACAGTCTCATAACAGGTAAGCGTGGGTGTAGCATACGATGTGTTGTGAGCAGTAGGCGGACCTTCCTATCTAGGGCATCTAGCTCAGTCTGAGCCCACCTAAGTATGCCAAAGGAGTAAATGAGTATCACTCAAGCGTCACCCAATCATCACCCAAGCGTTGAAGGCACGGGTTTTATTGCCACCTGACAAAACACTTAAGTACTTTTGTCAGTCTGCCAAAGAAGCGTTTCTTCACTGCCTGTTTTATGTCCCCATCCATAATACCCAATGACTGTGACATACCAAGGTATTTGTAGGTTTCAGACTCCGAAAGAGACTTGATAGTCATTGTCTCAGAAAGTTGTAACTTTGTTGAATTTACTACCTTTAGTGTGCGGTTATGCATGTGCAGCGGGGGCTGCACATGCATAACCGCACACTTATCTACACCAAACTCCATCTTGATGCCACTACTAAAAACTTCTGTAATTTTTAGTAGTTTCAACAAGTCAGTGCGTTTTTGTGTAAATAGTTTGAGATCATCCATGTACAGTAGGTGAGAAATAACTTCACCATCTCTTCGGAGTCGGTAGCCCAATCCTGACTCCTTCAGCAAAGTGCTAAGAGGATTCAGGGCTAGGCAAAACCATAATGGACTCAAACTGTCACCCTGGAAGATGCCTCGCTCAATCCTTATATAGTATCAGCAAGGTCTTTGCTAGTCCCTAAATATGAGACTAGCAAATCATCCAGGGCTCCCATTAACGCTAAATTGCGTCTATTCATAGGCAGGCGAAGTAATCGCGGTCTAGAGTTAGATGTGGATCGATACAGACTGATCGTCTCTTCCAAAGTCCTCCTCAATTGCTCATGGGCCTGGGGACTTACGCTTATGTTCGCACAATCATCCTCATCGGCACCGGTTTCATTCCACAACTCATTTATCGGCTGAGCAGGTGTTGATGCCGCAGCCGATGACGTGACAGATTAATCCCGGGACGTAGAGGGAACTGAGCGAACGGGACGTGCCTCCAGGCGTAACCGATCAAGCACGGATTCATCCAGTCGTTTGGATCGTTGGATGACCCGCACTTGATCCGACAATCGTTGAGTAGAGACGGTGATAGCTGGTTCAAGCGTCTGAAACAGAGAAAGCATCAGAACACGATACGCAGTCATTATTATTATTATTACAATGGGCGGTCTTATCGCTAACAGCGAGCTCTTCCAGACAACCAGTGGATGGAGAGAAATGGAGAAGGGGTCTTGAACGGGTTTTAATAGGTACAAAGTAAAGTTAAGATATCTTTACCACCTCACAGGGGCGGTGGCACAGGTATCTGATTAACAGTCTATACCTAGCCTAACACCTGCTTGTAGTCTCTACTAGTAACAGCAGGCCTGTGTCACTCCCCGTTTAGGTATCGAAAATGTACCTACATTATTACTATGCGCGCAGGCGGCCCCTCCGGGTGGTAAATTCAGTTAAACGAATCGTTTGTCCTGAGTAATAAGAATGAAATTGGCTTGCAATGGATGTCTATCTAACGTATCTATACGAAAAGGTGCTAAATTCTGACGTGAGCTAAATTAAACCATATCGCTAGCCATATTGAGTAGATATTTCTTTGATTTTTTTTGCTGAGTGAGACTTCTGTACGTTAGTATTATTTATTCTGTGGTAATAGCGAGTAATATAAATTGTATTATTTCATGATAGTCTGGAAGAAAAGCAAAAACTAAGTACAGCTGGTACTTAGTTTTTCTTTTCTGTAGTTATCTTCCTGCGCAGCCACGGTTTTTGAATTGAACTGAAAATAGTCCGACCATTTTGCAGTTTTTCACGTAGGTATTATTCAGGTAGCACCACTTTTTTTGGTGGTAAAGCGTAGTCTCACTCCATCCTAAGGGGTCTAATTAACATATAAAAATAACAGCTTTATATCACGTTGTGTTTTTAACCGACTTCAAAAAAAAGCAGGTTATCAATTCGTCAAAATCTTTTTTTTATTTGAATGAGTAAGTAATTTCCAGGTGGTCCCTTATACATTTTATTAAAATCGGTTGTGTGGTTTGTTTTTTAAAAGAAAATATCTAGAAAAAATATGTCGTCCAAGTAAACAATTGTTTGAATATTTAGCTTAGCGGCTTTCAATACCAGAGTATTGAAGTCGGTTTTTAGGGTTCCGTAGCCAAATGGCAAAAAACGGAACCGTTATGGATACGTCATGTCTGTCTGCCTGCCTGGTAAGTAGATGTATTCTGTGAACCGCATTAAGATTTTTACACAAAAATAGAAAAAAAAAATACATTTTGGGGGTTCCCCATACTTAAAACTGAAACTCAAAAATATTTTTTTCATCATACGTGTGGGATGGATAAATAGGTCTTCAAAGGTTTCTATTATAATATATTTTTTTCCTAAACTGAATAGTTTGCGCGAGAGACACTTCCAAAGTGGTAAAATGTGTGTCCCCCCGTGTAATTTTTAAAATAAGAGAATGATAAAACTAAAAAAAATATATGTATGATGTACATACCATGCAAACTTCCACCGAGAATTAGTTTGAACAAGAATTTTAATACGTCATAAATCGTAAACCGCAATTTACCTTTCGAATGAAAGGTAATTTCTTTTTAACTTCATTTACACACTTAACTTTCGAATCAACTGAAATATAAAAAATATATATATTATGTTACTTGCTGCTACGGAACCCTTCATGGGCGAGTCCGATTCGCACTTGGCCGCTTTTTTGTTTTGAAAAAAAATCAATAATTCTCTCTCTCTCTCTCATCTCAGCCTATTCCCAGTTTCATCCACAGCTGCAACGCTGCAAAGACCGGGGTCTGCTTAAAAAATATCAATATTTTACAATCAAACTAGTCTAATAAACCGACGTGAAAAGAAGAATCTTACCGATATGATTGGTTGACAACTAAATATCTCACTGTTACAAAGAACATTCTGTAAATTCTTAAGTCCCTTTTCAGAACAGGGAAATGTTTCCGTACTGTTTTTTTCTTTGGGCTTTACCTGTCGCTCTGCCTTTTATAAAGGCTCGTCTGGTAAATTAAATTTCTCGAAGCACCTCGTCTTTGAAGGTTATTCTGCCCTTAGGTAAGATAGCTTTTTGAAAGTTGTTTTTGTTTACAGAAAAGTTTGGAACATTTTTTTTTTGACAACGAATATAATGAGATTATTTCTTCTGTGAATATTTAGGTAACCCTTCAAATTATTTCGAAAGTTTAAGTTATGCATAAAAATCTATAAAGTATTTTAAAGCAAGGCAAATATAATGTAAATGTTAGGCTTACACGTCAATGTAGTACACAATTTAAAACAATCTTAAAATAAATTTTGAGTTAAGTTTTCATTTTCGAGTAATAATTTATCCTTACCTATTACAAAATAAACCCCCCCAGCGCGTATGCAGTCTGTCTACCTAAACTCAATAAACTTTGAAACTACTAGGCCAACTTTGATTCAGTTTTAACTAACATGTAAAGCGTTTCGTTCGAAAGTTCGTTATGTATAATACGCACGCGGTACGCGCATACGGTACGCGCAATATGCGTCCCCGTTCCCCGTCCCCGTACCTCTCCCCCGGTCTTGTGCCGCCACGTACCGCCGTGCAGTGTATGTTCGCCCACTCTCGCCCGTCGACAAGGCGAGAGCGGGCGAGAGATGCGGGAACGCATATTGCGTGAACCTTAGGAGATTCCGTTCTGTATACTCTTACTGTCTTCTGTGCCGTTGTGGCGCTAGGGCAGACTAGTTTAAAAAAATAGCCGTGTCTTCAAAGAAAGAAATTTATAAGGACAAATCACACTGATTGAGCTAGCCCCAAAGTAAGTTTTTTTAAACTTGTGTTATGGGATACTAACTCAACGATACTATATTTTATAATAAATACATATATAAATAAACACCCATATTAAACAAACAAATAGGTAAACAAATAAAATGAGGTACTACTATGTTCACCATCTTTGAAATTCCGAGTTTTGTCACTAGATAGCTATAAGTACGTGTAAATATTCTTGCGAAAGAGAGTAACAACTTAGTTAAAAGTTTTCCATTCGGCAAATTGACAGCCGTCTCCGCTCCGCTGTCAGTCTTCTTTAATATACCTTCTTATTCTTCGCAGTCTTATTCAAAATCCTTCTCTGTGATGGCAGCACAGCTATGGAATTCGGTCCCTTCGAATACTAAAATGGCATCATCCTTGGATTCCTTTAAAAATATTTTTTTATTTTAATTTGGATTCCTTTCAAGATTACTGAGTTTGTCTAAGCTACCTAATTTATTTTTAATGTTTTAGTTGATATTATATCTAAGCTTATGTTTACTTATGTCAGTTTATTTTTACTTGTATATACAGATTTATATTTTTATGTGTAAATTGCTCATATATTTTTTTTGTACAAATTCTTTCTGAATAGAATATCTTTATTAACAATTTGTAAAACGTACATTTTCATATACCAATTAAATAGTAATATGTTGCATGTTGTAGACAAAATGTTTCGTCGGTTTTTTTTTTATAAACATACATCAGAAATGTTAAATATATTTAAAATTATTTGATTACGTATAAAAAATAAAATAATAATTAACAAAGGTTTTAACATAGCACATTATATACGAGTATAACTAACTCTATTTTCAGCTGTAAAGAGGCGTCGTCTATTAAAAATAACATCATTTTAATCAAATAAATTATACAAATAATAAAAATACATATTTTGGATTAATATCTGTATCTGTATCTGTAATCTTAGTCATTATTATTGCATACCACTTCTGTCCCAAACGCATATTATGTAAACATTTCTCTTAATTACTAACCGGTTGACTGGAAGAGATCCCTAATTCCTATACGGGATAAGTCCGCCGGTGTATGTTTTTGTATCTGTTTTTCTCTTGTGAACAATAAAGCTTTATAAACAAATAAACAAAAAAACGTACAGTCCTTGATCCATATCCCTTACAGTCTTTTAGGATTTATATATCCTTTATGGAAAAAACTTATTTTGGTAAGGAGATCTATCAAATTGTTAAGGGAACTTATGTATTTTAAACTAGCAATCAACCGGAGATATACCTGTCATTATATATTTAAAGATTTAAACTAAATTAAAGCTAGATAGTATTAGGTCCTTACATATGAAATTGCCGTTCAATATCAAAAAAGTAAAACAAGTTTTTTTTAATGAAATTATTATTTAATCAATCGAAGTATGCGCCGTTGTTATCGATACACTTCCGCTATTTTATAGGCAGATCATTGATACCTTTGGAAAAAAAAATCCTGGGAGCGAGAGTCTATGAACTGTTTGAAGGCGGTTTTGACTGCCTCATCAGATTTGAAATTTTTTCCTTGTAAAAAGTTATCCAAATTTTGAAAAAAGTGGTAATCGGTTGGGGCAAGATCTGGAGAGTATGGTGGGTGACGCAGAGGTTCCAGTCGCAGCTCCTCTAACTTGCCGATCGTTTGATGTGCAGTGTGTGGTAGACCACAGGCCACAGACCACAGGCGTTATCCTAAAGGAGCAGTGGGCTAGAGCGATTCATCAGTTTAGGTTGTTTAATGGCGAGCTTTTCCATCATTGTTTGCAATTGTTGGCAATACAAGTCTGCAGTAATCGTCTGGCCTGATCTCAAGACGCTGTAGTGGATAATACCAGCACTGGTCCACCAAACACTAACCAGAATCTTCTTTTTGGTCAGTTTTCGCTTAGGGCAAGGTTTTGCCGGTTCTCCAGGGTCAAGCCATTGTGATGATCGCTTCCGATTGTCGTACAGGATCCATTTCTTATCACAAGTCACGATACGGTTCAAAATCCCCTCATTATTGTGGCGATTAAGCAAAGAAACGCAGCAAGCAACGCGTGTTTGTTGGTTTGCTTCACTCAAGTCGTGCGGTACCCACTTTTCGAGATTTTTAATTTTTCCGATTTGGCGCAAGTGGATAAGTATCGTTTTGTCACTTACGCCGAAGGCTGCTGCTAATTCAGAAGTGGTTTGAGATGGATCCGCTTCCACTATCGCCTTCAATTCTTCGTTATTCACTTGAGTATCAGGTCGTCCACGAGGCTTATTGTGTAAATCGAAATTTCTAGAACGGAAACGTTGAAACCAAAAACGCACCGTTCGTTCGTTAGCGGTGCCTGGTCCATACACGTCGTTAATTCTTCAAGTCGTTTCTGCAGCACTGGTGCCACGGTGGAACTCGTATTCGTAAATACCGCGAATTTTCAATTTGTCCATAGTTGTTGTTATAGCAATGTTGAAACTCAAACAAATGATGTTAAAACAAATGAAATACGAATTTTAAAACAATAGTTTTCTGGCTTTATTTCGAAATAAATTTGAATTTGGAATTCCTAATGAAACGCAAGATATTTGATTTTAAAGTTGCTAGTATTGAAAATCGGCAATTTCATATGTAAGGACCTAATAAAAAAATCTTAAATTAAAAACTTATGAGAACTTAAAGATAATTGAATGATTAATATAAAAATTAAAGATGAGGGATTTAAAATCGAAATAGTATCTCGTAAGGAACAGTCGTATATTTGGAATAATTACTTCAAAATATTCTCTAGTAACGTCAAAATTATAATAATTATTATTTTGTGCAGACTCGAGGTCATTGACTGCTGGTTTCAAGAGAAAATGTAACCATAGTCTGGAGAAGGCTTGGGTAGGTGAAGTAGCGGAATAGTTGACACGACTGTCTCGTCCACTCACAGAGTAAATAATTGCAGAGTATAAAGTTTCTTACATCATCTCTACCGATAGACACTATCATAATACAAAAATATAAGTAGAGAAAGCTTAAGATAAACACATTGGTTTACGTCCCGATGATAGGCCAGCGTTATTGGTTAATTCAACTCAATTTCATCCAAATAATGTGAGCAACTTAGTTTGCCCCCTTTGTACTTGAAATGTTTTGCATGTCGATTGCTTAGTACCTGGATTAAATCTCTGTTCTTTCTCTCGGAAAATGGTTCTGAGATTACTGTGGGATTGTTATCATACTACCATTTGAACACGCTGACACCCTATGTCTGCGGGTCTGTTGGGTTTTATGAATGAATTTTCCCTTTAGTTTTATAATAATAACTAGTTTTGCCCGCGGCTTCGCTCGCGTATCCCACGGGAACATTACATTTTTCCGAGATGAAAGGTACCCTATGTCCTTCTCTGTTCTCCTTACTATGTGTATGCGAATTTTCAAGAAGATTGGTTTAGTAGATAAAGCGTGAAGAGGTAACAAACAAACAAACAAATATACAAACTCACTTTCGCATTTATAATATTAGTTAGGATGGCCGAACTTATGAATCCTATTCATAAGTTCGGCCATAAGTAAATATCTATCTATCTATAATTAGGAGCTAGGCTCTTATCGGTGGAATATGAATTCTCTTTCCTTTGTCACTCTCATCCGCCAGCTGTTTTACTTAACTGTACGAAAGTTCGACGTTCACCTTCTCCTTTATCAGTTTCAGCATTGCCTCGGTCTTTCTGGTCCTCTTTTTCCCTTCTATCTCTTATGTATGGAAAAAATCCATTTATTTTTTATCTCTTCTTTTTTTACACGTTCATTCAATGCTGCTGTGGTCCTTTAAATTTTGATATCCGCAAACAAACATAAGGCAGCTCTTAAGAATCTAATTTGATTCATTGGATACTATTGAAAGTTTTGCGAAATTCATCATGCTCCTCCGTGCTATCTTTTCCTCTAACTTCATAGCTTTTCTCGCATATTTGATCAACTATATTTTCATATTTCTACAACCAATATAAATAAGAAAGAGAATCTTTATATCTTTTAAAAATAGGATCATTCAAAGGTCTGTTTCTTCTTATCAGCTAAAAACAACCAAGCTTGCGTCTATTAAAAAAGCTTATCATCTGTATAAATTTACTTTGTCACAGCAGAGTATTGTGTATGCAAATTATATTAGCATTCACACCGCACAACTGAAATTTGAATCTATATGCATATTAGGTGTATTATTTAAATTCATTGCATGCTATTAAGCATATGTAAAAGGCTACTTGACTCTTTTTAAATGTAAAAATACTTATATCAAAATATGAAAAATATTTTATTGCTTTTTATACAAACTCAGATTAGTTGATGATCAATTTTTATCGGAGCCCAAAATTTTTTGTTTTTCATATTTCCATATATTATGTTCCTTGGAGAAAGTTGTTCAGTCCCCTGAAAATAGTTTGAGTATATTTTATTAGACCCTGTATACAAAATGTTTAAAAACCAATAAGTTGGCTAGGTCTTTTGTAAAGCTTTACACTCGTGAGTACTCGTGTTAAATTAGACAAAGCATCGCGTGTGGACTGGCCGTAACCCCGACACGTAAATAACATGGCTTCCTAACGCCTCCGCCTTATCATTGACCGCGCACCTAATGGAAATTCAGACACAATTAAACTTCAATTTTGAAGTGTAATCTAAGTTCACCTTGACGTTACGCCAAGGTATAGATAGACTGGGTAATGGATACAGGTATTCGACTCCCTTTTCGTCAAAAATCTAGCTCATGTAGCTAGTTAAAATTATAAAATAAACTCTTTTTAATCATCATCATTAGGTATTTTGTTTGTCTCCACTGCAGGAGTACGACCCTCTCTACTACCAGAGCCATACTTGGCTAGAAGATTTGCGCGGGCGGCTCTCCAGATGGGTTGGAGAGGTCTCATTGCTGTTTATAAGCTTTTGTTTAGCTTGTGTTTTCTAAGTCGCCTTATACGAAGTCTACAGGAAGACTTGGAGTGGCCCTATTCTACTCTGCCGGGAACCACACCACCACATTTAATGATAGGAAACGTCACATCTTGACACACACATCACATCACCCCTCAGTGAGATTGTTTTGTAGTTATTACAATTTAAATTATGACAAATTAAAAAAAGCGGCCAAGAGCGAGTCGGACTGGCCCATGAAGGGTTCCGTGAAGCAAGTAACATAATATAAAAGTTCTAAAGGTAAATTGCGGTTTTTGATTTATGACGTATTAAAAAAAACTACTTACTAGATCCCGTTCAAACTAATTTTCGATGGAAGTTTGCATGGTAATGTACATAATAATATTTTTTTTTGTTTTATCGCTCTTAGTTTAGAAGGGGGGGAGGACACGTTTTACTACTTTGGAAGTGTCTTTTGCGCAAACTATTCAGTTTAGAAAAAAACGATATTAGAAACCTCAATATCATTTTTGAAGACCTATCCATAGATACCCCACATAGGTGGCTGTGACATATGGACGGACAGATCGTGACATGACGAATCAATAAGGGTTCCGTTATTTACCATTTGGCTACAGAACCCTAAAAATGCCTACATTTAGCTATATTAAATAAATAATTATCCATTAAAATAATAAATAAAAAAAACTACTTACCTATAATCATTATAGGTAAGTAGTTTTTTTTACGCATTTTTCAATTAATAATGGGTGATTTGTCGATAAAAATGTCCTACTTATATCACACCACTATAGGCTTCAACACCGATAACGAGACAAACAGAATATTTAAAAGGAAACATTGAGTTACTATGAATAACTTATCAAAGCACAGCTAGCATGTAAGTATACTTAAACAAAGTTTCCTTATATAATACTTATAGGCGACTACAAAAATATAACCTTAAAAATTCATCCTCTGAATGTTCAAATGAGGGGGAAAAGTTTGTATGAAATACGAAACATCATTATCAACCTTTGTTTTCTCCAATTTTCATATAAAACAGAAGTAATGGATCGTCATCAGATACTCGAGACATTATCCGAGCGTAATCCCGGTTGCATCTTCAGCGGTAACGCTTCAGAGCCCGGAGTCCGCTACCTAAACCTAGGTGATTTTCACGAGGTTACTAGTTTTACACAGAGCGACTGCCGTCTGACCTTCATGACTCAAAAGATAGACCAGAAACAATAATCCTAGGATAGGTTTACACAAACGCTAGATGGCGTTCTGGACCCACAGTTTTACATGCCTTCCGAAACACGGAATCATCTTTCTTATCGGATAATCAGGCGTGAATCACTCACGCCTGTAATATCCTAACCAGACTGGAAACAACTTTACACAAAGTATGCTTCCACATCAATTTACAGCGTCCAGTGCCACTGGATTGGACAATCCAGCTTGTCCAATCCAGTAGCACTGGACGCGTATGCACTGTGACGTGGTTGGGATCCCCGGGGAAATGCATATCAGATATTTAAATTAGTAAATTAAATAACAATGTATTAATTAATGTGATTCCGATTTATATTATTAACTATCAATTATTTTGTATGAACGCACTCACAGTGCGAAAGTTTTGTTACTAACAATTATATGGTTGTATGTAGTAGAATGATGTTTGGAGAGGAAAAAACTGGAAAACGCAACCCGGGATCCAAAGCAGTACAGCAAAATATGCAACCGGGAGCGCGGGAAGATGATGAACGATGACTTGCTTGCACATTCATTTTGTGATTTCATTTGTAATTAATATTTAAATCTCTTTGATTTATATTTCTTCGTAGAACTAGTATCCACAAGTTTAAACTTACTTTAGGGCTAGGCTCAATAAGTGAAATTTGTCTCTATCTATTATATTTATTTACATATATGACAGGATATTAATATACCTAAGTACTTTTTAAACTTCAACACCAAGCATCCATATGCTATTGCGATTATGAGCTTGGGCAAAAGTCAAGGAGTTTACTTTTTGTGTTCTTAAATAATGGACGATTCAAGTGAGTTTTCTTTTTTTATACACTGTTGTAGTCATCGTTATTCAGGTGCCGCCATTCAATTCGCTATAAAACCAGTGGAATATTACAAATTTGCCACTAGTGGGAATAATATGGTAACTGCAACAAGTGTTTATCTTTAGTAATTTACCTTTAGTAAACATTTCAATCATAAAACGTATTTTATACTGTCCTTGCATTAACTCGAAGACGAAGAATACGAGGGGACCACAAAACAACAAGGGAGAAAAAATTACCGGAACAGTTTATTCAATTTCACTGTAGTTTAACGCCGGCTATCTGACGTGAGGAATGCAGTTGTAACACGGGATCATCATCTCATCATCTGAGCGTATTCCCGGTTGCATCGTCTGCGGTTACGCTTCAGAGCCGGGGGTCCGCTACCTACCCCAGGTTATTTGGCGAGGTTACTGGTTTTACACAGAGCGATTGCCGTCTGACCTCCGCAACCCAAAGGATAGACCAGAACCAATCCAAGGGATAGGTACACACGCTAAATGGCGTTCGGGACCAACGGCTTTACGTGCCTTCCGAAGCACGGAATCATCTTTCTTTTCGGATAATCAGGTGATTCAAGCCTGCAATATCCTAACCAGACTGGAAACAAATTTTTTCAAAGTATTCTTCACAGTGGGATTTGAACCCACAACCTCCGGATCACAAGGCAAACGCCTTGACCACTGGACCACGGAGGCAGTCCTAGGAGCGGAGCAGTTGTAACACGGGATGTTTGTGCCTTAGTCCTCTAGTCGCCTCTTACGACATCCACAGGAAAAGATGACGTGGTTATATTCCAAACCACACGGAAAATCCATCCTTGTAGACAGTGGCCGGGCCTAATGGAAATTCTAACAAAATTAAACTTCAATTTCCAAGTCCAATCAAAGCTTACCTTGACGTTACGACGTGTGGAAATAGAGCAGGAACTTTGATGAGTTATGTTTGTTCCATGGCACCATTATTTTAGTTCTATGAGCTTAAACTTTACGAAGATACATCTGTTTATTATTGGAGGTCTGAAATATATCAAATCTTCATGTCTCTTGGGATATTAAATAATATCAGTAGCATTATGGACTAAATTGTTTCTCTAAATATATATGTTACCGGAAATGTATGTATGAAATCCGTCATTGTATACAATTTCTAGTAAATGTATACAAAGGAGTAAGGGCGGGTTCCTGGGTCTGAAATAAATTATTTGGCATTGTAAAGAGAATAAAACGTCACTAAATAATATCACTTTGTCATGATCATATAAATTTTCAACGTGATTTTAGATTTATTAACGCCGAATAACTTATATTTGACCCCAAGAAACTATGACGTCACAGTTTGCTATTTCATATAATTCCCGTAGAAAATGTTTCTTTTGACAATAAGAAAAAGTATCTAATTTGACTTGTTGGATACTAGCGAATTCCCACAATCGATAGGAAATGTATGAAATATTTTTAATACACACATTTCCTAGGAAATCTAAACATTTCCTAAATAGCGATCGGAAATGTATTATCAAGCAAGCTTCCGTCACTTACTCGACGCTTGCTCGCTTCTCTCGCTTGCTCCTGTGAATCTACATTTACATTGCGTAATTAGTAGCATAAAACTAGTTTCACGACACTAGTTTCATCAACAATTTCACGATGATGGCGATGTTATTATACTTAATCATTTATTTTGTATACCAGACTTAGCATTCTAACCTCTTTTTACAAACCTCACATCGTACATACATATTAACTATTCTAGTTGTACTGTACATAGGCAAAGTGTCATAATAAGTAACAAAAATATTATAATATTTAAGAACAAATCACAGAACAAAGTAAGTTTTTTTTAACTTATGTCATGGGATACTAACTAAACGATACAATATTATATAATAAACTAGCGGCCCGCCCCGGCTTCGCACAGGTATGTATTATACATATAAACCTTTCTCATGAATCACTTTATCTATTAAAAAAAACTGCATCAAAATCCATGCATGCAAAAAAATGCTTCGGAGCCCGGGGTGCGCTTTCCTGCTTTTTCTTCTCCAAATATAACAAGCATGTCAATGGTCTCCCAAAGATGCCAAAGACCTTGCAAAATGGAAAAGAAATAGCCGGTTATAACAGTTTAACTGTTTAGGCTATAGTTTTACGACCGGCCCCCTGCCTGACGTCAACCCTCATTGGGAATGTATTTGGGCGAAACATTTTACAACCTTTACTTTAATTTACAGCAATTGTAGCACAATATGTTTGTGCTTAATCCTTTAGTCGCCTCTTACGGCATCCACAGGAAGAGATGGAGTGGTCTTATTCTAACCCGAAATCACACGGAGGAAACCTATAATAGCTTTATAGCTGTTATATGTAAATACTTATGTATTCGACCCGATCACAGCAAAGAAATACCTAAATGTAATTCGGCTATTTCTCAGCTGAAATATATATATGTCAAGTAACGCTATCCCTCCTTTAATACAAAAAAATCTAGTAAAAAAGTACCTAAATTAATATTTATGAACCAAATATTGAACTCGTCTTGCCTCTTGATCCCAAGGGCAAGTCCAAATCCTGACGCTCATTTTTATAATTTTCCTCATCTTCCTTTTATTTTTAAGCTTCTTGTAAATTGGAAGAATGGAAAATATAATGATTCACTTTGCGATCAATTCGCGCGTAAAAATGGAGCGGAAGTGAGTCGCAAATTCAAAATTATGTTTTCTATTTAATAAAGGATAAATAACTTATCTCTTATTGAAGGGATTCTCTTTTATTTATTCTTTTTATTAAACCAGCTGATTCGAGCGACCATTAGGCATTAGGTACTTTATGAACAATGTAAATTAAGGCTGTATCCTTATGGTGCACTGAAATAAGCATTATTTTGTTAATTTACACATCATCTACTAAACAGAAGTTTAGATCTAAGGTAAATACTTTAAATATTTTAATATAAAACCCGTTGTTATAAAAAAAATATTCATTATCCCGTCACCACTCCTGGCTTATTAGACGGTGATGGATCAACCATCCATTGGGTCCATTAGCTCACCACTATTCAGGGGAGCACCCTTAGTGGTCGCTATATAGACATACAGAAATGAGCTATGACTTACCTAGTAGGTATACAAAGAATAATACTTCTTCATAGTGCATAATACAGAGAAGTAACAAATATAATTAGGTTTTTTTTTTAAATATTATTATATAAAGTTAAAATGTAATTTAGATATATAATAAAATAATAAATGTAATAAATACCTTGATTAGGTATATTCAATACATTTCTTTTTTATTTTACCATCATAAACATATACTTACAAATTTAAAATCACATTAGATAATACGGGTCATATATCAAGGCGGCTTATTGGAGAAAAATCAATCTAAAACATTTCTTTCATTTAATTTTATAAAAATATTACATAACTATTATTAAATATTACATATAAATTAAGAGGGTTTTTTATTGTTTTTCTTTATATTTTTTTGAAATATACATTCTTCTTCTTCTTTCTCACCTTATCCCACTTTACGTGGGTTCGGGACAGCATGTGAGCACTTGTTACATTCTTTTTATCCATATCGTTCTTAACTTTATAATTTATTATAAATAATAATAAATATTTTTTATTAAAAAGGAAAATAATCAAAAACCACTTAGTTCGGGCTCTGTAATTTTTTAACCTTTTCAATGGGGTACATCCTTTAAAAAATTAAGATAAGCGAAAATTCTACTTATTAATAGGATTTAGGTCTATACTATACCTTTAAATTATTTTATGAACAACCCTTGATAGTATTAGGCTAGTAGACAACCGATTGATTTCAAATGAAAGTGCTACTGGACCCGAGCCTTGCTCGACGATATTTCGCAGTGTTTTATTTATTTATTTTTTTGTATTGTATCTATATATTTTTTTGTAGCGAAAACGACGAGATATTTAGATAATAAATTTTTTGGTATAATTTTCATATAAAAAGGCAAATTAAGGCCAATTTAGAGGTATATTTTTTTCTATCGAGCCAAAAATGCTTAATCGTGTTTTGGATATTGTGGGTGTCTGTAGAAAAGCCTTAGGATTCTTATGTAAAACTTTTGAGGAATAAACTGTAGAAGTTTAATAACAGTGAGTTTTCAGAAACACGCACAATATTGCAAATTGTGAACCCACGTCGCCTTAACCGACATTTAATAAAGTTTGCAGCAGCCAGTCAAATGCCAACGGACATGTACTATTTGGTCATTAGTCTTCCGCGTGTCGTTTATCACACGCTGTGCACTTTATTAAATCCAATGAACTTACGACCTTTTTGTGTAAATTCTTCAATTTAACTAGTGGCTCTGTTAGCTATAAGTCGTAGACCTCGAAAGTCTGTCTTTGCAAGTTACATCTTAAGGAGAGATGGGTTTACAATTTGCAATACTGTGCGTGTTTTTGAAAAATCCTACTACAGTTTATTTCTCAAAAAACACGCTCCGGGCCTTTCTTCGCTCTCGAAGAATATTTCACTGTTTTTTTTTTTTGTGTTATATTTATAATTTTTTTTGTAGCGAAAACGACTATACAAAGTGGAAGGGACATACCCGTAATAAATCGAACCACGGGCTATATTAGATCACTACGAGTAAAGTATAATGAAATTAAAATTTCGGTCAAAAAACAAAGAAAAAATCGAAAATTCCCATGCTAAAAGTCCACGCAGCTGCACACTTTTGTATGGAAAAGCAATGTTTTTTTTGTTTTTTGGCTGTTATTTTAATTTTATTATACTTTAGTGATCTAGTATAGACCTTGGTTCGATTTATTACGGGTATGTCCCTTCCACGTTGTATATTTAGATAATATTTTTTTTGTATAATTTTCATATAAAAAGGTGATTGTATAAAATAGTAATATGTCTTATAAAGGCAAATTAAGGCAAATTTAAAGGTATCGTGTTTTGGATATTGTGGGTGTCTGTAGAAAAGCCTTATGATTCTTATGTAATTTTTTTGAGGAATAAACTGTAGTAGTCTAATTACAGTGATGTTTTAAAAACACTCACAGTTTTCTTGTCTCTGTAATGACGGGGCCTTAATTAGAGTAACAACTTTTTTCTTTTTGTTTTATGACATTTTGTATTAAGTATTTCTTTTTAAAATAATCATGCCCTTTTTATTTTTTGTGCAATAAAAAGTACTGTATTGTGTATTATACTGTATGTATAAGGGAGGTAAGTGCCTAAATTTTTTCCACATTTTCTTTCTTCTATCATTATACACTCATAAAATTAGAGCTAAGCCACGGACAGACATACAGACAGATAAACTATAAAGGTTCCGACTCTGGACTTCGGAACCCTAAAGTTGAACTCAGGGAGATAACCGAGATGCAATATCCGCTTCCGTTGGAGATGCAGAGTTTATCTCCTGAAGCAAACGTCGAAACTCGATTTACATTCAATCGGTTTAACCAGGAATAAACTAATTCAAGGAAGAGGCTGTAAGGAATCATTATGACGGCCATGAGTTGAGATAGCGAGTTATTTAGAATATAAGCTAAGTACAATGTTATTTTTGTATGCGTAATTAAACTCTGACTGCTCTGGCTAATATATGGCTCCGGTAGTACAGAGAGGGTCGTAAAGAAGACCAAATGATCACGAATTAAAAATAAAACTTTATTTATCACTGGACACTGAGAGCGGAAGGAGGATTATTGGCATTACCTATGAGCAAATCCATAGTTGTCACATGCCACTTATGTAGATAATTGCCTAAGCTACCGCTAAGTATCATTCAACTACCAATGTCTAAGGGAAATGACTTTATCTTTGTTATACACATAAAAACTTAAACAATATATAAGTTATACAGGAAAATTCTTACAGAAAATTAAGAATTATCTAGTTAAGGCCGTACTACGTACATTTGCCAAAAGTTTTTCGCAAATGTGCATAGTAAAGCTTAACGTTCTCACTTTAAACTATAAACAGTAGTTCATAAAATACTTTGAAAGGTTATCTAGGACTTGGTAGTAGCAAAATTTTAAATAATGTCTCCGTTTTTTTTGACATGATTTATTTTAAATGGGGGCAGCACTGGACCCCGGAAAATTCAGGTACGGCCTTAATGCAAGCACGCAAGCAAAACAGAATATATTAATGTAATTTTTTTGGTAACCTGTAAATTTAATCTCTCTTTATCAACTCCTGGGTATTTTATAGTCGGATTTTTATTTTATTTCTACGCCTTCAAACAATTTTTTTAGTTCCCAGCATCCCTGGTTTAATTAATAGAATGCGCAGTATTCAGTTTTACGCTGGTCTAGCGCCGACGACAGGTTGGTCTCTATGTCTTTGAATCTCTTTGAATATTACGTTAGGGCTAAATCGTGGATCTATAAATCTGTGAAGATATTAAATAGAGTAGGCGCGAGAACGCAGCCCTGTAGAACACCTTTTTTGTGTCCACCATCTCGGGAGTGTAAGTAGACCTGAAATCTTCGGTTTCATAACATACATATTATAAAATATGTAAATTTTTGGTCTTTGGTAATTGCGAGTACTTTTTAAGGAGGACCTTTATATTTATCATATCATATGCGGCAGTAAGGTTGACGAATACAACTCTAATTATTTAGACTTTTTCAAATTCATCGTCGATGTGCTGCGTTAGATTTAGGACAAGCGTTGCAACAAGATTTACCTAGCCGGAAACCGGCCTATCTGGAAACTTGATGGTCTATAGTCTATAGCCCTCATCAGTCCGATCCAGTAAAACACGTTTAAATACGAGTAATTTATTGGTGTGGCATATGTGGGAGATAAGAAGGATTTTTTTGGTTCATCTGGTGTTTTGCCAAGTTTAAATACAGCTGTAACCTTCACCTTTCTTTATTCGTTAGAGAGTTGTGTACTTAGTACATTTTACGAAAAAAATATCACATCTTTTGATTCGGACATTAACGTAGCAATTCCAAAGTATGTCTGGATGTATTTTCTATCATTAAAATTTCATTTTCAATTCATTTTATAAACAAACTTAAAAAACGATTTCTATCAAATAGAATGATAATGTACCTTCTTACTAATAGTCAAATTCAAAAACCACCCCTCATTTGGGTTGTTCCGTATTCATCCTATGACGTCTCATCCTACTCATTATTTTTTCCTTCCTCAACCTATTTATGTACCTTACTACCTATGTACCTAACCCACAACAAAAAAATAATTTTATATTCCTTATTCATCCCATCAGTATTCCTAACTCAACCTATTGTAAAAATACCTAAAAAAATTTAAGAATTGTGTGTACGGTCTGAACAAAAATATCAGTTTTAACTTTAGCTTTTATGTTGTTCTTTTAAATAAAACGGCAGGAAATCTGATTAAATCATATATAAAAAAAAAAAACATAAATTATAATAGAAAATAACACAAAACTGATATATGTTCTCACAAACAGAATTAACTTTTTTTTTTACTAAATATGCACATTTAATTTCTGACACTAGGTAAGTATTTATATCGTATACATAACATAACATCGAAAAAATATTAAGCGTTGTTATACTATCCATACTTTTTTGATAATACATATTTGCTTTGGGATGAGTAAGGAATGCATTTGGGTTGAATTAAGAAAAAATATAATATAATGTAATAGGTTGAGTTAGGAATATTAGTTTGTGATGAGTAAAGAAATGGGATGAGATTTCATAGGATGAATACAGAACAAAAAGGGATGTTTGTGTCACTTGATAATTGTAATTTTTTTCTTTCGATTTCCTAAATGTTGTTAATATATTAAATAACTTATGTATATATAGGAACTGTATTTGTTTAGTAGAGCATTTGTAGCGAAAAATTGTTTACTGACTGAAACTCTAACGGGAGAGTAAGGTATCGTTTTCATACAAAAACTTGTTCCAAAGTGCAAATAGCGAAATCCTATAATTTAAAAACAAGTCACCTGAACAATATTTCTAACTAGAAACTTTTTATTTTTTAATAATTCTCGGTAAAAGTTATTCAGCTCGAGTACCATCGACTAAGCCCACGCTTCAAATAGATAAAGTAGGTTGAATTGTATTAAATCATTTACTCTGACAGCTTGATGTAATTTGGCTGGGAAATTACACTGACACGTTACCATATAACGTAATTCCGTAAACTGCAAATAGTGTTTAACAGTAACCAAGAGATTTACGACAGTACTTATGAAGATATTACTTCATTAAGTAGCGAGAAAGCCTTTAATTTAGTATTACGAAGTCGTAGTCCGCTCGTAAAATGTGTAGGTTTGTGTATGAATAAATCTTCTGAAGTTATCCTATTCTTTATTCCTTAGAGATTTGTGTACTTAGTACGTTTTACGAAAAAAATATCACATCTTTTGATTCGGACATTAACGTAGCAATTCCAAAGTGTGTCTAGATGTATTTTTCATCATTAAAATTTCATTAAAACGTGTAGGTTTGTGTATGAATAAATCTTCTGAAGTCATCCTCGTGGTGAAATGGTTAACATGACAGTCCACTACTCCGGCGGTTCTGGGTTCGATCCCTAACCAGGACAAAATGGAAAACTTTTGAAAGTGGCCTGGGTCTTGCGTGTTTATTTATTTATTTATTTAAACTTTATTGTTCCACAATACAAATTGTCTTAGGATTGGAGACACTAAAACCGTTCTCTCCCAATCATCATATCAGCCACAGGAAGTCCACTGCTGGACATAGGCCTCCCCCAAGGATTTCCAAAACGACCGATCGTAAGCGGCCTGCATCCAGCGTTTTCCTGCAACCTTGCTCAGGTCATCTGACCACCTAGCAGGTGGGTGTCCTACGCTGCGCTTGCCGGTACGCGGTCGCCATTCGAGAACCTTTCTGCCCCATCGGCCATCGGTTCTTCGCGCTATGTGCCCCGCCCACTGCCACTTCAATGAGCTAATCCGCTGGGCTATGTCTGTGACCTTAGTTCTTCTACGAATCTCCTCATTTCTGATTCGATCACGTAAAGAAACACCTAGCATAGCCCTCTCCATAGCCCGCTGAGCGACCTTGAACCTTCTTATGAGACCCATAGTAAGGGACCACGTTTCAGAGCCATAAGTCATCACTGGTAACACACATTGATTGAGCACTTTCGTCTTGAGGCACTGGGGTATTTTGGACGAGAAGACACTGCGTACCTTCCCGAACGCTGCCCAGCCGAGTCGGATTCGTCGAAAGACCTCTTCCTCGAAGCTGGAACTTCCTGCCTGGATCAATTGACCCAGGTAGATATACTGGTCTACAACTTCGAGGGTGGAGCTCCCAACAGAAACAGGTAAAGGCGTTACGTGCATTTTCGACATGACCTTCGTCTTGTCAATGTTCATTTTCAGGCCAACCTGAAGCATAACGGCTGGTTATACTCCCTCGTCTTCTCTATAACCTGCCGCAGCGTATGGATGTGGTCCATGGTACTATAGCCTTTTCGGAACCCGGCTTGTTCGGGAGGTTGGAAGGCATCAAATCTGTTAGCGAGACGGTTCGTGATGACTCTCGAAAACAACTTATAGACATGACTCAGAAGTGTGATGGGCCTATAGTTCTTCAAGAGAGTGTTATCACCCTTTTTGAAGAACAGAACCACCACACCCCCGTTCCACGCCTCTGGCGTCACTCCCTCGAGTAGAACGGAATTAAAGAGCCTTTGAAGGACTTTCAGTACCGGCGTTCCGCCCGCTTTCAAAAGCTCTGCTGTGATTCCGTCCTCGCCCGGCGCCTTGTTGTTTTTAAGCTGTTTGAGAGCCATCCTAATCTCGTACAGACTGATGTCCGGGATATCTTCGGTATGGTGTCGGGTTAACTTGGCTCTTGGATCTTTTGCCGTATTTATGTTAGGTTTTGCAACGGATGTACTTATATAACTGCCCATAGAACCTCTCGATCTCTTCCAGAACCCCCTCCCCCGTCGACACAACGTTTCCGCCCTCCGTCTTCAGCTTAGTCAATCGGCTCTGCCCAGTAGACATAGCCCTTGCAAACACTTTGGAACCTTTGTTTTGTTCTATCGTCTCCTTAATACATTTAGTATTAAAGGAGCGAATGTCGTGTCGCAAGGACTTTTGAATTTGTCGGTTAAGCTTTCGATATGACTTAGCGTCTTCGGAGGTTTGCAGCGGCATGGATCGTCGCTGTGTCATAAGGTCTAGGGTCTGAGCAGAGATTTTTTGAGGTTTACTTTTAGGGCGGGACTTAAAGAACTTAGATCCCACTGCTTGAACAGTTTCTATAAACCCGTTGCTTATCTCGTCCACTGAAATGCAATCCTGGAGAAGTTCAAAGCGATTGGAGAGTTCAACTTGAAAGCTTTCGGGGTTTTGGATCTGGCTCAGTGATGGTCGGAGCGTAGACTTCATAAGCCTTGACCTTTCAAGTCGGAGGTCGATATTCAAGATGCCTCTTACAATTCGGTGATCGCTGCCGGTTTTAATCATATTGATCACGGAGACATCATTGAATATCTGCCTCTTCGCTGTCAGGAAGAAGTCTATCTCGTTCTTGACTGGGGGCTGGTTATTCTTACTAGGACCCTATCCAGGTCCACTTCCTCTGTGGCGGCTTCTTGAAGAAAGAGTTCATCGCAAAGAGTCCCTCTTCCTCCAGAAAATCAGCCAGCCTGTGCCCCCTGTCATTGCGCTTACCATATCCAAATTGCCCCACCCTGATCTCTCCATCGCGTCCCTTCCCCAGTTTTGCGTTAAAGTCCCCCATAATAACCGTGAAATGGGTTTTGGAGGCGTGTATGGCTCTACTAATGTCCTCATACACTACCTCAACCTCCGCATCTGAGTGTGTTCCGGTCGGCATGTATACCTGTATGACCTTCAACGAGTATCTTTTGGATACTCTGAGTATCAGGTATATTACCCTGCTGGAAACACTGTCGATGGTCACTACGTTATTTATGAGGGACCTGTGAACGAGAAACCCGACACCATGCTGGGACTTCTTTTCGTCTCCCTCCCGGTGATAGAGTAGGTTACCGGACTCTAAGGTTGTCGTGCCCTCGCCCTCTCTTCGGACTTCAGACAACCCCACTATGTCCCACCGTAACCTACTCATCTCCTCTTCCACCTCAGTCAGTTTCTCGTCTGTCCTCAAAGTGCAGACGTTGTGTGTTACCAGGGCCAGTTTTCGCCGGTGGTGGTAGCCGGATCCCATCCGGGGATTCTTAGCACCCCCTGCCCTGCCGTTACCATGACCGCTACCGGAGTCAGGAATAGCAGGGCTGCCGGGTACTGGGGGCCTGGTCGCATTTTGTACCTTCATAGAGGGGTTTTGCCATACTCGCCACGCTTGGCAGGCGGGTTGGCGAGCGCAGTGGGGGGTCACTATCGCACTTCCGACGCTGCTGCCCATCGGAAGTCTGTTCATGTGCAGTGACGGAACTCTCCTTTAGTCGCCTCTTACGACATCCACAGGAAGACTTGGAGTGGTCCTATTCTACTCTGCCGGGAACCACGCGGCAGCATCATCAACATTATACGTATTTGGGCATGGACTGGGCGCCTTTAGTACCTACCTACTACGATTTATTTGTGTAACCTCTATTAAAATATGTACGTGTTAGTTACCTACATTGCAACCCTGTAATACTTTTTGTTGTTAAACGTTTTTTGCAAATAAAGATTTATTATTATTATTATTGTATTTATTATATAATATTGTATCGTTGAGTTAGTATCCCATAATACCACTACAAGTTTAAAAACTTACTTAAAACTAGCTCAATCAGTATGATTTGTCCTTATATATTTATATACATATTATTACATAGTACCTGGACGACCAAACTTCGCTTAATGCATAAAGAAAACTAGGTTTTTTGAATAAAACCTAGTTAAATTGATTTTAAGGCCCAAACACGCTCTTAAACGAATAAGTTTAAAATAAAAAGTATAAAGGTTGTTTTTAAGTTCTTTGCCAAAATTTTTACAAAAATTTTATTGTATCGTGCTGCCTTACATTTTTTCAAAAAAGAATGACAATATACGAAAAAAATATCAATTGCCTATGAACTCGCGGTAGCTCTAAACTAGTTTGGAAAATCCAAAAGTGCACGCCTCATAATCTCATTTTTTACAATCAAATTGATTTTGATTGTTTTATTGCTAACTTAAAACGAAGAAAAGTATGTGTCGGCTTTAACGCACGACTGGAGATTATTTTTAACTTTTATTTTTAACTTCCCGCTGAGAAAATTGAAAATTTTCAAAATTCGGGACGTTATTAGTTTCACCCCGTTTTTGAAAAGTCGAGTTTTCATCAGATCTCGACGTTTAAAGGTCTCAGGAATCTTCCCTGACCACTCACGAGCAAGTGTCATGCACCCTATCCGTATGTGTGTGTGGGTGTGTATGTGACCCGCTTATTACTCTTGAACAACTAAACCGATTTCCAAAGAGTTCTATACAACTCAGATTTCCTGTGAATTTCAACCGATTCGGACCGGTAGATTTTGAGAAATCTCAAAAAAACTAATCAAAAACAAGAAAAAATTTTCAAAAATAATGTTTTTTGAGAATAATTAAACCTCAAAAAATCACGTCGAATGCCGTTTTGGAAAACAAATTCGGTTGATTCGTTTGAGAAATATGGTGAACGAAAAAACTCGAAAAAATGAAAAAACAAGCGATTTTTTAGAATAACTTAGAGAAGAGCTCAAAAATCATCGATGTTGACGTGTTGAGCTCGCAGAGCTCAACACTGCACTTCTGAGCTTACTTTGACACGCTTCGACTGTAGATAGCGGGAAGTTGTAGTAGGGATAGCTTGCAGGGTCAACCGCCTTTTCAATTTTTTTATTTTTATTTTAAGAAAGAATATACTTATGGAATTAACTATCAAATTAAGAAATAAAAAAAACAAAATCACAACATTCTTTATTCAAATTTCTTTTTACTTATTTTCTTACTTACCAGTTACACATTCGTACTCATCATACATAGGTATTAACTCTTTCAACAAACCTCACATCCAAAATTATTTTTAATTCTTTTATTCAATAGTATTTTTATAATAATAATTACGATTAAACTTCATTGAATTAGACCGTGCTCTTCGAAAGGACTTAGTTTTGGATAATACTGAAGCGTATAAAAAAAAATGGACTTGATCAGATAAGTTTTTCGGGAGTCATCGTGACCACGCCAGTTTCCATACATACAGACACACGGACGTCTACTAAATGATTTTATTAAACATTGTTTTTATTTATTTAAAAGGCAAAATGTCTTTTAAAAATGTCATAAGTGTTGAAACTAGTGTGTTTCCTTGACATTTATGTGTAAATATTATTGTACAAGTGCGATAGAAAATAAATAGAGACACATTTAGTTAAAAAAATCACTTGATTTTTGTAAGGCGAGAGTAGAGCACTACCTCATGCGCTTCGCTTATGAGGCGTGCAATAAAGATCAGCCAGATCTTATTTCACACGGACATTGTGCGAAGACTTAAAAGAACTAAACCGTTCGAATTAGTGTAGCAGTGACACATACATACATACATACTATCACGCCTGTTTCCCACAGGGGTAGGCAGAGACTATGGACCTCCACTTGCTACGATCTTGACAGACCTCTTTCGCTTCACCTACACTCATCAACCTCTTCATACATGCCCTTCGGTTACGTGTACTTCTTACCTCTCCCTTTTTCAGAACGTCTGCAATCTGATCGCAGAACGTTCGCCGAGGTCGACCCTGTACCGCTCTTCCTTTCACACTTACCTTATAAATATTTTTTATTAATCTATTTTCATCCATCCTTTCTAAATGCCCAAACCATCTTAACATCCCTTGTTCTACTTTTGTCACTACGTCCTCTTTCACTCCACACCGATCTCTTATAACATCATTTCATCATCAGTGACACATATATTATATAATAGTGATAGTGACAGTGAAATCAAAAGACACATGAACAAAGTGCCTTCCCCTTAAATAGAGACATTAAGAAAGGTGCTGATGGACACATTCTTATATAATAACTATAATAATTTATAAAACTAGGTCAATGTAAAATTACTCATTAGTCTAAGTTTAGGCATAGATAAATAATAACTATGGTTTAGGCAAGATCGTAATAATATTTGTGTATTTTATTGATTTAGAATACGCTGCAATATGGAAAAAAAGGTCTTATTTGTTTTAGAAGCCAAACGTATTTGTATTGATGCTGACACATATAATGTAATATTTTTTTAACTCACCTATTCGAAATACAAAAATCCGAATCAAAAAAAAAACAATGGATACCACTTAGTGAGAAACGGTCAAACGCAACACTATTGTTGTAAGACGAAAAATTCTTGTTAGAACTATTGGTAGGTCTTGGTAGATCTCATAAGATAGATTGAATGATGGCAAAATTCGAATACTCCAGCAAATAAATAGTAGATATATAGGGACAAATCACTGTTATAAAAACTTATATCATAAAAATGGTACCGTTGAGTAACACAACAGGTGGTATTCAACGGTACCATTTTTATGATAAATACATAATTATATAGATAAACAGTAAACACCCGAGATACAGGGCAATTTAAAACAGGCCATTTTTCAACTTGCCCTGGGTGGGGATCAAACCCAGAACGTTCAGATTGACGGACTAGCGTGTTAACTATTACGCCACGGAAGTCTTCAAATGATCCAATATTTGTCCTAACCAAATCAAATGGGTTATGAAATAAGGGAGCGACCACCAAACTACCGGGGTCTTTAATATTAATAGTTAAAGTTTGATTCATGTAGTTTGCTCTGATGTAAAGGGAGCGGATTTAATTTTGATCTACTATATTGACTTTCCACTTCCAAAAGCAGTCACCCGTTAATAAATTACTTAATCTTGCAAAGTGGCTGAACGTATTGACACGAAATTTAGCATGCAGATAGGTTTTACAGATGGATACGTTTTATTTCGCACGGCTGCCTCGGTGGTCCAATAGTCAAGGCACTCGCCTTGTGATTCGGGGTTGTGGGTTCAAATCCTCTAAGTTGTGGGTCCGAATCAAGCATACTTTGTGAAAAGTTGTTTCCAGTCTAGTTAGGATATTGCAGCCTTAAATCACCTGATTATCTGAAAATAAAGATGATTCCATGCTTCGGAAAGCACGTAAAGCTGTGGGTCCCGAACGCCATCTAGCGTTTTTTAAACCTATCCTAGGATTGGTTCTTGTCTACCCTTTGGCTTGAGAGGGTCAGACGGCAGTCGCTCTACTCGCTCTACACTGTTAAAACCAGTAACCTCGGCAAATCACCTAGGTTAGGTAGCGGACCGGAACCGGGAATACGCTCGGATGATGATGACTTAGTATTTCGCATAAAGTACTAGGTTCTATAGGATTGTTAAATTTAATATTAAGATTTAGAACCTAATTTTAAAGTAGACAATATGCTCCTGGACAAATCTTTGTGGTTTATTGGGGTTTTTGGATATAAATAAAGAAAAGAAAAATTTAAAATGGCCATTTTTTAACTTGCCCAGGCTGGGAGTCGAATCTAGAAACTCCGAGTGGTGGACTAGCGTGGTTACCCAAAGGTTGACTGGAAGTGATCGCATCTAGCGATAAGTCTGCCTTTGTACCAATATTTTCTTTGTGTTTGTTATTTTTATTTTATGAATTATTATGGTGCAATAAAGATAATTTGTATTGTATTGTATTGTTACCGATACTCATCTTATGCGTTATTGCTTGCATTTATTGCTGTGCTGCTTTAGATCCCGGGGTGAGATTTGAAATCTTTTATAATCAAAATAATTTGCAAGTCAATATATTCTAATTTCGTTTTGGAAGTCCTTGGGGGAGGCCTATGTCCAGCAGTGGACTACCTGTGGCTGATATGATGATGATGATGATGATATGCCGAAGACCATGAAGTGGAAGCGAAGAAGCCGAACCATTGAAATGTTAACTGTGGTTTTAAAACAGGCTATCTGCCTGACGTTAACCCTTAAAAATGCATTTTTGCGGAAAGTTTTACTACCGGCCGCAGTCTAACATCAACTCTCCTTTGGGAATGCAGTTGCTGCACAGGTTTTTTATGCTTAGTCGACATCCACAGGAATTAGGCCAAACTATTCCTAACTACAGTATATATATACTCGATTCAGCTCAGTTTTAGGTTTTAGCACTAACAACGCAAACATATAAGTACAAATCAAAGGTGCTACTTATATTCTTATATAGGTAAGAACATAAGCACGGACATAAGTAGCACCTTTAATTTGTATATGTTAGCTTTTTAGGGTTCCGTACAAAAAATGAAAAAACGGAACCCTTATAGGATCACTCGTGCGTCTGTCTGTCCGTCCGTCTGTCACAGCCAATTTGCTCCGAATCTACAATGCAAAGTAAATAAATATTTTTTTTTAAATAATGGTCATTTTGGGGGGACAAATTAGGAAATTAAAAAAAAAAGTTTTGGAAACCTTGCTGTGTCACATATCAAATGAAAGGGCTCATTATGAGGATCTATTATGAGCAAATATATATTTTGTTATTATTGTAAAATAATTAGTTTTGATTTTATTCATGAAAGAAGACGAAAATTGACCATCCCCCTCCCTGATTTCCAAAACTACTGAGCCTAAAGTCTTGAAAAAAATACTAAATATAGTTCATTAATTGTAGATTTCAGGAAAACCTATAAGAGTTCAATCAATTGAACGAAACCCTCTCCACGCGAGTTTAACTCGCACTTGGCCGGTTTATTTAGTGCTACTCGTAAAACCACAAAATAGAAACTAGTACTCACGAAAAACTGAGCTCAATTGAGTAGATAATAGTTTGGCCAAAGTCCTGCGTGGATGTCTACTAACCATAAAATATTATGTTGATTGGATTAAACCCATGGATTAAACTGACTTTTAAAACTTTTACTCCGGCGTAATGTGTTGTTGCTATGAAAATGCGAACAAAGCAGGCAATATCGGAGTCAGGTCAGACTAAACGGGAAAAGTGCTCTACTTTGACCAATGTCTTTTTATACAAATTGAAATGATGTGATAAAAATTCGCCACGAGTGTACCTATTTGTGTGTGAATTTGGATAAATTTCCGAGCATTGTAATGCTTTTAAAAATAATAATTGAAACAAAGCCTTCTTTACTTAAAAATCAGCTTTCAATTCATCGATTATGATATGAATGAAGTTGAATACCACACTTCTGAATAGTGGGTATTAATGAAGATTACGCATGCTTTAAATGCGTGTACTATGTAATGAGAAAATTCTTCAGGGTGATTCGAAGTTACGATAGCACAATTACTCACTCAGAGCGTTAACGTGAGGGTCGTGGGTTCGAGTCCCACTCGTGGCCGATTTTTTCATCACATATTTTCAATTTGGATAAATTTCCGCGCATTGTAATGCTATTAAAAATAATACTGTCTTTTTAAATTAAAAATTGTATATAAAAATTGCGCTACCCGTAATAAATCTAACTATGGTCTAGTAGATCACTATAGTATGATGAAATTAAAATAACAGCCAAAACAAACAAAAAATCGGCATTTCCATACAAAAGTGTACAGATTTGTATGGGAATGTCGATTTTAATTTTATTTTCTACCGTTATTTTAATTTCATTATACTTTAGTGATCTAGTATAGCCCGTGGTTCGATTAATTACGGGTATGTCCCTTCCACTTACACGGAGTCTAGTGCTGCCCCCATTTGAAATAAATTATTTGTAAGGAAACGGAGATATCATTTAATATTTTGAGATAGTAAAACCTAGATAACTCTTAAAACTATTTGATGAACCACTGTTTACAGTTTAAAGTGACAGTTGTAGTTTGCATTTTTGCGAAAAACGGCCACTTTTGGCTTTTTTATTTACATGTGAAGTCGTTTTATTGTCTATTTTGTCGTTTTCTTGTAAAATTGGAACCACTTACTTTTGATCAGCCAACCGCAAGTTCGTTGGTGTCGCCAAACTTTGTTTTTCGTCATTTATTTCTGTGGGAATGTAACCAGCATAATTTAAGTTAGCACTGAATTTTTGACACGAAACTCAATCTGGCATTTGATTAAACGTGACTGACTTTGATTAAAGTTGATTGACCTTAACTGCGTATTTTTGAGCTGAATTCGTGGTAGAACTCGGAAATGTTTTAGCATATTATTAGAAAAAAAAAATTATGCATGTTCATATTATCAGCAAAAATATAAAATTGCAGTTCTGAATTAGATTACTGATTAAGGCTCGGGTGTTAAGCGGGATGGGTTTAATCGGGCATTTGAGGACTTGTACTGTGTACATATGTACGCAAACCACGCAACAATTATTAAAAACACGTATTTTTTTCTCTGAGAAACAAATATTGACGAAGATTGTACCTACAGCGAATTTAAATTTAATAGCTGCTGTACGATTTTTACAAAGTGCCGTCGCAAGCCCCCACTCTGGAACATAGATGCTATGTATCTTTGTGATACCTAATCTACAAGGCGAACTAATTAGAATAATACTTTTCTGTACCCTTTCGTCACCCCTATTCTTTCAGCTGTTTTGAAGGCAGCAGTAACAAACATTAAAGCATGTTATATTAATAGAATTCCGTTTTAATTCAACATTCTAATACTTTTTATTTCTATACAAAACGCTATTAAATACGACCTATTAATTGACAATGAACTCAAGAAATCGATGTTTAATGATTCTCAGAATAATAACTTGTAGGTACCTATAACAATATGTCAAATTATATATTATTTATGTAAGTATGTTCGTATATATTTATGTGTGTAGATAAGTAATTTATACGTACCGGCTTCTACCTTATATATATAGAGTAAATATCCTCTCAATCTATCGCAGGTTGACTGGAAGAGATCCCTACATGGGATAAGTCCGCCTTTGTATCTTTCGTATTATGTTGTCTTTTATACTTAAATTTTTGGTACAATAAAGTTATTACAAACAAACAAACAAAAAATTTATATACAAGATGTTTAACTGCGATTTAATATGATTATTATTGTTTGATGATAATATTACTTAATTAAATTTATGGTTTACAAGTCCGACATTTAACAAACAAGTTTTTATTTTAGCAATCTCTCCAAGTTTATCTTGAATTTTTTTTCTTTCTAATAAAGTATTTGGTGTTTCTGTCCATTAAATCAAACTAACTTAAATAATACATACATACATACATACAGACATACTATCACGCCTGTTTCCCACAGGGGTAGGCAGAGACTATGGACCTCCACTTGCTACGATCTTGACAGACCTCTTTCGCTTCATCTACTCTCATCAACCTCTTAATACTAAAATAATAACTAATGATAAACTATAAAGGAGTCATATCCAGCCCCCTTAGCATGGCACTGGCGACAACATTTACCGAGCGTTATCGTCTATCATTATCGGGTCCCCTACGCCATTCAGAAACACTATTTATGGAATTATGTTTCCCAGATTACGTTCAAATAGCTTAATTTAAAAAATATTTGTTTTCTTGATTTTTATCTACCAAATAGTTCATTTTACCGAATACTACGCCATTCAAAAGTACTTTTTTTATGTAATTTTGTTTCTGAGGTGACGTTCAATCGATAGGTAGTTTAATTTAGAGAATATTTGTTCAGAACCGTTATTTGATAGTGCGAGAGAAAGCGACGGAACGCCGCGGAATCAGCGATGCTGCCGCATGCCGTCGCCCTCTCTCGCTCTAGCAAATGACTGTTCACAGCGACAGAAAAGGATAGCAGCATAGGAAAAAGCTGTTCTGTGCTGACAGATGTGTCCCAACCCAACCCTTAGAGACGTAAAAATAGTTACTACACAAAGAAACACAATTTTTTGTGAGATCCCGATATTCGGTACAACGAATAATCAGGCAGATAAAAATCAAGAAAACAAATCGATTGAACTTCATTTGGGAAACATAATTCCGTAAATACTGTTTCTAAATGGCGTAGGGGACCCATCACTATCTTGGTCTACACAATAATAACGAGCGGGATGGCACTGGTCCGTTGCGCGATATAACCTTTATCTGGCTTTATCAACGGTGCCATATTAAGGGGGCAGCTCCTTTAAATAATTATTTAAAAAAAAAACTAATACTGGCCACTTTCACACACGATTTATTTTGTTGCAGTTCAGAGCATGTCCGACGTTTGGGTAGAGCTGCGCGGCCCTCGGTTCGTGGTGCACCGGAACAGTGTCACCCTGCACTGCGATCATAACGTAGATCCAGAGGCGGTATACAAGGTAATATTTTTTTTATAATGCTTTAGAATAACCGGCCAAGTGTCGGGCCACGCGCAGTGTAGGGCTCCGAAGTGGTTCGTTACAACAAGGGGATTTTATTTACCTGTTTACTAGTAAAACAACTTCATGTTTTTTTTTCCTAACGAATTTGTATTTTGTTGAATTTTTTATAAAGCTTGATTGTGCATATAAGAGAGAACACAGATACAAAAAGATATACGTTTTCAAATACTATACCCGACTACGGGAAAATTATAACGGCCATACATAAATTTTCCGGGGTCCAGTGCTGCCCCCATTTGAAATAAATCCTTTCAAAGGAAACGGAGATATATTTAAATTTTTTGTCTTTGTTATGCCCTAGATAACCCTTCACACTATTTTATGAACTACTGTTTACAGTTTAAAGTGAGAACGTTAAGCTTTTCTTAGCATTTTTGCCAAAAGTGGCCGTTTTCCGCAAAAATGCGTAGAAAGGTTTTCTACGAATTTTTGCGGACAACGGCCCGGATTAGACACTTAGCGTCGACATTCCAATACTCCTTTTAAGTTTAATTACGAGCAAGCAAGTGACAAAAATGTCAATTTTCAAAAAGGGCCCTGATTCTTCTAAATTTTAAATTCATAATATTGTTTGTCATAATGATTTCGTCGTGATAGCAATCGCACGCAAGCAAGGGCATGCCACCAAGTGAAGAAAGCGATTAATTTGGCTACCCCGAATAGTCGCAGAAGGTAGGTTAGGTTATTGTTGAACAGTGGACATCACAAGAGCGAGCGAGTGAAGCGAGCATCGACTTAGTGACAGAAGCTTGCTGACGACGACCTCCCGATTGAATAAATATCCGATCGCTATTTAGGAAATATATAGATTTCCTAAGGTTATGTGTTTTTACAAAAAATATTTCATATGTACAGTCACGCATATACGATTCTAGGTATTTTTAGGCTACTGTCTATTAGATACAGGTTCATTCAGGAAATCATTTCGCCTTTTGGTAACACTGTTTAATATTTATCTTTTTCCGCAGGTGGTGTTCTACAAATACGAGCAGAAAATTGTGAAGTATGTGCGTGGGCGCGAGCCACCCTATGAAATATACAACTTCACCGGAGCTAATTTACTCGTAGATGTAAGTAAGGAATTCTTATCCCACTTTCTTATTTGTAATTATCATATGACATGACAGAAAGGCAAAAGGATGGAGCCATACGGCCTAGTCCTAGTAGGATTTGTTTTGACAGAACGATTTCAAACACAGACCTACCACTACTAGACCTGCATAGTGCGTGGCCACTTTAGTGCATCTCTTTCTATCTTTGATTGTTGCCTCCACCCATATTTTGCACACGTCACAGAACACACTATGGTTACTAACTTATAATAAGCTCAAATAAAACCCTAAATCACCTTTTTAATGATAAAATCCCTAAAATTAATAACTTTTTTCGATCGTTTTGTGGTTTGTTTGGCCCAGATTTTGACAGTAGGCCAGCTAATAGCAGCCACGCCGATAAAGACAAAAAAACATATCAGCGTTTCTTTCACACTCACGTTGTACTATATTTGACAGTCTCTTTCTAGCAATATCGTTGCAAGTCTAGTAGTGGTAGGTCTGTGATTTCAAACTATTAAATGTTTTTAACTTCTTTTTTTTTCACTGGAAAACGCCACATCTGTCGGTGGTCAAAATATAGAGTGAGAAATATAGAGCTTTAATGAAGCTGCAACCCTCAGCTGCAACCTTACAGACAAAACGGTTTAGTTTCCAGTCACAAAATAAGTACTAGTATGTACCTGCGGTATGCGCCCTGTAATACGAGTAGTTATGCAAAAGTTGCGCATACTTACTGTCTTCTTTGGTTGCGCAACAGACTGACGTTTTCAACGAAGAAATAAATTAGCTGCGAAACTTCACCCTCACAACTTAGGCATAGTATATGTTTAGACACTAAAGGTATCTTTAAATTAAATTAAATTAAATTATATTGTATATAATTGGTATTGTATATAATTGTACAATGAGTTTTTATGAATATGCGTTTATACCTAAAAAATAATGATTATTTTTATTATTTTTAGTCTACTTTTTGGTCTTCTTAGTTACGGCTGGGACATACCCAGCCGTAGCTGAGAACTACAAAAAGTAGACTAAAAATACGGCAATTACGAGCTGTTGCCATTATTATTATTATAAATAAGGCTTCAGATAGTTTAGCTTTTTTTCTATTCATATTATTTTGTTTGCCAATAAGTATTACGAGTATATTATGAGGTTTCATTACATTATAGCTCTTTGGTTTTATTATTATAATACTTTGCGGTTTGTAATGTGTTTTATTTGTATAATTTTAGTTAGTACATATTGCTGTGCTCCAACGGAAAACCAGCGCTGGCAGTGCTAACACAACCTGCATATGCTGAGTTTGAAAACACTGCAATAATTTCTGTAATTCTGTTTTTTGTTGTGTGTATCTCAAATAAATAATATTAATAACTCTGAATGAATACGCGACTATTTTAAATACCAACGTCTAATAACTCGTGCTCAAGTTTTATTGCACGCTTCAGTATCCTTGTGTAACGAATCGCCTCTCGGTTTTAATAATTTCTGCCTATTTAACGGTGTTATTGTATAATAAGTACTAATTTCCTAAAAATAACAGAAGTCTACATTTTTTTTCTAGGAAAGCCGACTTCCTACTTCGATAATTCTGGAGAATATGGACTTCACGGCATCAGGCCCCTACGCATGTGAAATTGCGCTGGATACTCCTTTATATTCTAAAATGTCTAAGTATCACGAAGTAAACGTTATTGGTAAGTACATATACCCAAGTCAGGACATAATGATTTTTAAACAACTTCAAAAAAAGGAAGAGTTTATTAATTCGCTTGTTTTCTTTTTTGTTTTAATGTTTGGTACCTCAGAACTCCGTCATTTAAATACCGATTTCAAAGATTCAAATGATATGACAATTTCAAATGATATTGGTTCCAAACAATTATCATCAAAATCTGTTTATCAGTTTGGTTGTTTTGACATGTTTTGTAAAATTTATTTTGTGACCATACAAGTTTTTTAAGTTTGGTTGTAAAACCAAAATAACTTAAAATAAATGTCATCCATATAAACGAAATTACGTATTTTGTTTTCCTATGACTTTTCAGTGGTATTTACGGGTACTAAAATTGAAGTCGGTTTATTTTTAAGAAAATATTTACGAGTAGATTGTGTGAGAACCGATAAAAAATTGGCCCATCTAAAGTGGGCGGCAAGGCACCACCTGCCACAAAAATGGTCAGTAATCATGATTATGGCAGGTACCAGAGTCCCAATTGCAATACCCAAATATCATCCCACCTAACGCCCCTCTATAATCCAAGTTATAGAGTGGGGTTAGGTGGGGTTTATATTCAAGGGTAATTATATTTCATTGACGTATATCCAAAAATGTGTTTTGGCGGGAGCGCTACATTACATCAACTTCTCCAAAGGAACTTTACGTGTTGGATCTGTTCCCAAAGGACCGGGATTAAAAAGAACCGTAAATCCAAGAGAGATATTAAAAAAAACGATTTATTATTACTATAATAGGCGAGCTCAAGAATAATTGTAGCAATCCTTATACATTTTTGTTGTTTCAGTACGCCAAAAGCACCGTCCAAGAATAAAGATTAAGCATAAAAAACTACCTGCGAGTGAGAAATTAGAAGCGACTTGCCAAAGTGCCGCTGCCTATCCTGCTCCCCATCTCAGCTGGTTTATAAATAACGTAAAGGTAAGAATCAAAATGGAACACAGCAAAGCCAAACTAATTATTCCTGTCGTTGTCTGAATTAAATATTTATATTCAGAAACTACCCTACACTTTTGCAAGTGTTATAAGTACAAAGTTTTTTGTATATAATATAACTATGTATAATGAATAAATATTATGTAGGTATGTACTTAATAGTACAGACGAATTTATACAACCAGTATGTCCTACCCACTACGACGTACGGTGCTGAGACATAGAAGCTCACGAAGGAGGCTGTGCATAAACTGAAAGTCGCGCAGACTGCTATGCATGGAGCTAGGCATGATTGGTTGGCATGAGGTTACAGGATCGCGTTCTCAACCCAACACAATCATACAACGTACCAAGTACAAGATGTTGGTACAGTCATAAACTTAAAGTGTAACTGGGTAGGGCATCTGGCTCGACGGAAGGATGGCACATGGAGCAGGGCACTGACCGGAGCGGAGGCCTAGAACGGGTGAGAGAAGCGGCGCTCGTCCGCCTTTGCGATGGGATGACGACATAATCAAAGTCGCGGGTCGCGCCTAGATGAGAGGAGAGCAGCACAGGGCCAAGATCGGTAATGTCGACGAAAAGAGGCCTACATATGCTCAGCAACATATATTTAATAATAAATGAAACACATTACAATAAGACAATCTCAAGATATTTTTATGGTTTTGATACTAAAGTTTATTGCTATATTTCGTCGATTTCAATAAAGCTGCACATATATTTTGTTATTGCCTTGTAAGCACACATTGGGCTTGACCCCAGTCAAGACATAAAAAATATATCAACCATAACATATTATGCTCGTAATAACAATTGGTAAATGGCTCGTCCTTGAATTTTTAAATGGTAATTGAATTTTTGACATTTTAATGGTTTTTTTATTTTATTTGTTATAGCATTATGTTACATGAATCAACTTATTATGTGATATCATATCGAGCTGTTTAATTCTTTCAAAATTAGGGTTATTGCAAGAGTGAAATATTATACATTTATTAAATGTGTCTGTGTCTGCGTCGGCATCTTTCACTGGGTCTATATGATATTAAGTTTTTGAAATTCAATTAAAGATTAAAAATTAAATAAAAAAGACATTAACAATGCACAAAGTTTTACAATAGTTCATTATAACGTGTTTAATTCTTATAATGTTGTTTAATATGCCCTCATTCGTTTCGTTTACTGTAACCAAAACTTCCCATTTGTTTCTGACTCGTCTTACCTCTCACCAAGTTTGTTATTAGTGTTTGTAGTCTTAGTACTCTTAGTGCAGGCATGAACTAATATTCACATGCACTTAATCAACCTTCTCTTAGACGGCTGACATCTTGTCTGTGGGCACATACGCGTGGCTTATTGAATGTTGTATTTCTTGCTATGGTATTAGCTAACACAAAGTCCGAAACTGAATTAATTACATTTATGTATGATTCGATGCGTTTGTTTGACTCGTTAGGCTACGCTAAGAGCAATATACAAAGATGCTTCACCAACAGGGAATTAAGCTTGTGCATAAGGATTCCTTAAACATTCTAGGAGCCCCACTTTTAGACGATGCGATCCCTGATTACGTAAGTGCTCAGGTAGTCAAGTTTCAAAGTACATCTGATCTTCTATTTAAGCTGAACGCTCACATGGCTTTTTTTTACTTAAATGATGTCTGTTTGTGCCAAAATTCACGTATGTTTTGCGATGTTCTTTCTTGTGGAAGCATCGGAACCATCTAAAAGTATTGAACGATCTCATCCGGACGTCATTAGTAAAAGATTAGCGATGAGTCTTGGCATTTTGCCTCTCTTCCTGTCCGCATCTGCAGTGCCTACCTGCTTTCTTATCTTCCGTTCACGCTTCATCCTCACTATGCGGTAGTCTTCTTGGCCCAGTAATGGGGTCCGCTGAGGTGTGTGGCGTGAGTGAGACTAATGAGGTATGGCTTTCCAATGAACTCGATGCACTACCTTTAAATTTATGCTTTAAAAAACAGTGGGACAATCCTCTTTGCAAAGATATCCAGCAGCGAATGATTGCAGAGTGTTCTCGAGTGGAGGAACAATCTCGCCTCATGGCGCTATCGGAGAGAGAGTCTGTATATTGGTTGCAGGCGCTTCCTTCTGCACATGTTGGCACCCTACTCGATAATTGCACCTTTACTATTGCTATGGGCGTTCGTCTAGGCGCAAAAATTAATGAACCACATATTTGCCATTGTGGTGCTACTGTGGATGGGTACGGTCGCCATGGGTTAGCCTGTGTTAAAATTGCGGGCAGAATCCCCTGACACGCATCTATTAAGGCGATTAGATCCCTCAATTCTCGTTAATTGGTCATTTTGTCAAGCCTACTCCTCATTTACTGCCCACCAGAAAATTTTGAAAAAAATATATATGAAACATTAGTTCCAGGACTACATTTGGAACATTTGTTTTTTCTTTATGACTTTGTATGGTAAAGTAAAAAAAAAACTACGGGGCATCGAATTATTATTTGAATTCCCTACTGCTCCTAAACCGCTATGATATATGAGAATATGTTTACATTAAAAAATAAAAAATCCCCTATTCTTTAAATGCAACATTGCTTTTGTTAATCAAACAATGTTTTCTTGTAAAATATATTGAAACATTGAAATTCCAAATGTGTAGTTGCAGAGGTGCCCTGCGCGGGCGCGGGCGGCAGCCGTTCGCTGGCATTCGTACGGGAAGGCTTTGTCACTCGCTACCAAATTTTTATGAGGGATCACGCGTGTTTTCTCTTTGTATGTGTGTTTAGACTAGTTCAGAGAGTAGTCAGACGATACGATACGATTGTGTTGTAGTGTGGTTTGCGCATGGACGCTATGTCCTATGTACCTATGTACTCAGTACTGTACAATCTACTAGTGTACGATAATAAACTTTGTTTGTATATTATATACTAGCTGTGCCCGCGACTTCATTCGCGTGGTTGTCGGAACGTAATGTTATATAGCCTAAAGCCTTCCTCTATAAATGGACTACCCAACAAAAAAAGAATTTTTCAAATCGGACCATTAGTTCCTGAGATTAGCGCGTTTAAACAAACAAGCTCTTCTGCTTTATAATATTAGTATAGATTAAGTAATATTTTATTATTTCGCGTATTTGGACGTTTGATGACATTTAATTACTTTAATGTACTAAATTTGAGATCAAAATGCCTCGAAAGTCTTAGCAGAAAGAAGCGGCTAAGAAAGCATTGAAAATGCATGCAGAAACGTCAGGCGGCGGCCGGTTGTAAACTTTTCGCACAAATACATTCCAAAAGAGGGTTGACGTCAGGCAGGCGGCCAGTCGTTAAACTATAGCCAAATCATTTAAACTGTTCCGGCTATTTCTTCTCCATTTTGCAAGGTCTTTGGCATCCTTGGGGGACCATTGACATGCATGTTATATTTGGGGTAGAAAAAGCGGGAAAGAGCACCCCGGGTTCCTAAGCAGCACAGCTGAGGATGCAAATGGGAACGCGCTTAGACGAAGAAGAAGATTTTATTTATCAATTCAAGCTCAAGTTATAGGCAGTAATGTATGGAGTGCGCTTCTGTACCGACCTACGCCCGTGTATTCTTTGATTGGTGTTTCCGTGCAGGGTGTGAGGTAATGGCGCGGGGTGGGGAGTCCATACATCCAAGGCCATTGAGGACTCTAATCGCCTTAATGATATAATACATAGAACTTTGGCTACTGTCGGTGTTCCATCCATTTTGGAACCGAATGGGATCGTCCGCACTGATGGCAAGTGACCTGATGGCTTGTGCTTGGTCCCATGGAGGCAGGGTAGGTGCCTCGTTTGGTATGCCACATGTGTGGATACTCTTGCACCTTCACATTTGACTGCAACGTCTAATCTTGGTTTAGCGGCGGCTTGTACTGCAGAGGCTGCCAAAAAGCGGAAATACGCGGGTCTGGGAGACGGTTTGTTCTTTATTCCATTCGCAGTGGAGACGATGGGACCTTGGGGCCCTGATGCAAAGTTATTTTTTAAGGACGTCACAACGCGCCTCATCGAGGCAACTGGTGACCCTAGAGCTGGCGGCGTTTGTGCTCAGAGAATAAGTCTCGCTGTACAGCGAGTAAATGCTGCCAGTATATTGGGTACGTTGCCTCGATGTGGCGCGTTGAAAGAGATATTTTATTTGTAAAAATGTTTCTATTTATTTATTTATTTATTTTATTTATTCAAGTACACTTGGAAATTTACAAAAATACACTTAAAAAAAATAAGGAAAACATAGTACTTAGGTGCTACTTATTTCTAAAGAAATTTCTTTCAGTAGACCCGCGAGAGGAAATGGGAAAAAAGAGGTAATTGGCGTGTACCTACAATACAAAACTAAATAAATAAATAGACAAGATATATACCTACATAAACATACATAAATATACTTACATAAATACATAAATAAATATATATTCATAAAGCATATATACAATAAATACATATGTTAATATTTCTAAATATATTAGGATGATAAATACAGATAGTGATCTTTTACTCGTTTCTTGAACGTTCTGTATAATTTTGTTTGTAAAATTTGTATTAATAACCAACAGGGCAAATTATGTATAATCCCCAATGTCGGTGTCACCAACAACGGCAGACGATGCCACAACTCCTTCGCTGTCCTTCATGTTCTGCTTTATGCACAATGCCCGACTTGATACAGTACACTGTGAACTGAATCATTATTTTGCATCTGTGATGTCATCATTATATTCATCACTGTGGCTTCCTTCTGGTCAGAACTATTCTAACTTAAAATGTATTCAGTCATCGACCCGATGAATAAGAAGAAGGGCTACACCATGTTCATGTTTCCCGAATCTGAACCTCTACGGTCCATTATATATAACCTTTATTTTAAAGTTATCTATTACGGCCACTGGCAACACGAGCCGATGCGGCGCGATGCAGTGCGGGCCGGAAAAGACATCACTATTCTTACCATCGACCATCTTGAGTCAGACACTGTTATTTTTGCAATTTTATAAAATTATGCCAATAAATAATTCTTTATATATTGGATACTTATAAATCCAGAGCTATTATATCTACTACAGTCCATACACATAACCTAGATGCATCAGCTCAACCAATAGTCCTTCAAGCCGGATATGCTTTTAACTGATTAAGCTGAAATTATGTTAACATTATGTAAATAGGATGACAAAGTAATATAATAATGATGTCCTTAAAAAGTTGATCTTAGATAGAACCGGGAGATACTTAGTCCTATGACTAAGTATCTTGTCTCAGTAATGAAGCGACGAAAACTTATTTGAGCTCATAAAAAATTGTACCAACAATTTGATTTCTTTCAAAAAACTTATTTCTCATCTATCCACAGGTAGAAGAGCACCTGACGATCCCCCATGGGACTGAGAACTCCCGGCACCACCACGGCATCAATCTCTCCATCACCAGATCGTCCCTGCGCTTTCCGCTGGATAGCCTGCAGCTGCAACCCAACCAGACTGTGCAGATCACATGCCTGAGCACGATACCTAGTTACGTGAACGAATATGAAGGGTTCGCTGACGTGCAGAACAGTACAATATCTGGTAAGCCTTTTAAACTTATTTACGAGTACAGAGGTTGGACAAAGCGATCGCCCCGTTTTCGGCTCGTTTCAAAGAAATGTAATTATATTTTAAATAACATTTTTTTTATTTATAGCAATTACTTTTTACAGTCTTGAATCAATAGCTAGATTTCTGGTTTTACAAAATTATTAAATGTCATGTAAGTTTGAAAAAATGTACAAAATAAATTAAGTAACAAAACTTCCAAATACTGAATACTTACCCCAGAAACATAGGTATTAATTTCAAAATATTTTTCGATATTATACTATAAATTCAACATTATTTATCCAGATTCAAAATATTGTTTGATTTATATCTAGTTTAGTATGGTGCCTCATGGCGGGTGGAAATCGGCCAGAGATCTAGTCGACAAAACGATAACTTACCCTTCACGCAGAAGTAACAGGGCAAAATTGCAATTAATTTATTGTTTACACACAATACACAATTTTGAATTTTACGGCGCTCTTATTCGAGAAATGCATATTTTAAAGTCAAGTAGAAGAATTCACTATAGTTTAAAAATAAAAAAAAATATAACAAAGAGTTCGAACTTGCTTTGAACCGATAAGATAAACTTTGCTCGATAGAAGTACATGATGAACACAGCATGTAATAATAACCTTCCAAACCATACCGTATTAATTATTCCAATCTTTTATTAACGGAACATAGCTGGTAATATTCATTTAGCATTTAGGTTTTAATCCCTTTCATCCCTTTTATTTTTTTTAAATTAAATACTGATAAAATGTACGTTCTATCGCGGTACGCGCGGTCGGATTGCTCATTCCACGCCTGTCCGAATCCCGCTACCCCGTCGCGGCTGTCTCGTACCTCGTCACCTCAGATCACTGAATACAAGAGCTACAAGGTCGTTTTTCACAGTACTTGAGTTACGTCATATAACTGTATGAGTTTCTTTTGACGTTTCTTCTCAGCTGTAATCGTTACGAAACGCAATATCGGTAGTTTTTCTTAAAATAAATCAATTCAAACTTTACAAGTATTGTTTACCAAACTTATTGAAGTGTAAAAGTGCCCGGATCTTCTTCTTCATCCAAGGGCGTTACTAGTTGCATCCTCGGTTGCTGCTTCGGAGCCCGGAGTGCGGTTTCCCGCTTTTTCTTCTCCAAATATAACATGCATGTCAATGGTCACCCAAGGATGCCAAAGACCTTGCGGAGTGGGGAATAAATAGCCGGAACAGTTAAAACGGTTTGGCTATATTTATACGACCGACCGCCTGCCTGACGTCAACCCTCTTTGGGAATGTAGTTGTGCGAAAAGTTTTACAACCGACCGCCGCCCGACGTCAACCCTCCTTGGGAATGCAACTGTAGCACGAGATGTTTGTGCTTAATCCTTTAGTCGCCTCTTACGTCATCCACAGGAAGAGATGGAGTGGTCCTATTTTAACCTGAAACCACACGGGTAAAAGTGCCTGAATGTACGAGTATATTGCAACCTTAGATCTTATAATCTGCGTATAAAACTATTAGATATTTGATCTAAAAGTGCGACGCCATTTTATTCATAAATCAAATCAAAATCTCTATTGCACTGAATAGAAAATCAAAAAATAAAAAGAAACAGATACCTATTTGTTGTAAATCAATTCAAATATAAATAAACTTTACAAGTAGGTATTGTTTACCAAACTAATTGAAATGTAAAAGTGCTTACAAAGGCCTAATTACTGAATTAATATTTGACTTTTGATTTGGTTAACTGATTTGTTTGCAAATACAAACCAACAAGAAAACATGTCTATTTCCTCGTTTCTGGTAGGTATGTCGGGACAAATCAAATTACTTTTTCTCTTTAGTCAATCAGAGGCTCGTCGACGCATGATGTTTGTTCTACAGTAGGTACGCTTTGACAATCGACGTATTTAATAGAGATCATTTCACATATAGACTCAATAAACGACTGCCTCAGGCCCTCAGTGGTCCAGTGGTTGTTTCTATCCTACTACTAAATCCTAAACTAACCTGTACAATAAAAACAGTAACCTCGTCAAATCGCCTAGGCTAGATAGCAAACCCCGGGCTCTGAAGCGTTACCACTGAGGATGCAACCTGGAATAAGCTCATGGTAGTTATCTTGTTAATAATCATCTAAAAATGACATGTAAGATCGTCACTCGTTATTTTTCAAGTAAATTCGTCAACATAAGTTTTTCATACAGACAGCAAAAATTATTAAATAAAATACATTTCATAACTTATTCCTATCATAACTTTTTGTAAATAAAAGCTCTACCTAATTGAATAAAATAGCTATTTTTAACTTCTTTTTGTATGTAAATAAAAACTCCCCGTATAACTCCACTCCATGGGTTTGGATTATTTATAAATACCTTTAATTTAGAAGAAACAAAAACGCAGTTGCTCTTTCGTGTTACACATTGAGGACCTACGGAAATGCATGAAATTTTTAAATTATTTATATTTATATATATCTTTAACTAAGTTGCGCAATTTACGCTGCATTTGGTTTCATACGAAAGCCCTGTGCCACACGGGCGCGGCGGTGCGTGTTTACAAAATGTAGCTTGTGGGAACTTTCCATATGGTTTTGGTTGGATATAGCTAGTGTTAAAATATTCTTACTACTAAATATACCCAAGCTGGTCACTCATTACCGGATATATTTAGAAATTAACAATTTGTTGATACAGTACTTACTACTAAATTTTATGTGGTCATAGACTGGCTGATAATGACAGATAAGGAGTGGTAAAAACTAAAACTCAATTAACTCTATAACGGATTTTTTATTGCTAAATGCATTTTTTTTATAGATTTCATTTAAAAATATGAAGGTTTTCAAACATTTGGCTAGTGGTTAAAAAGGCCCGAAATGAGTCGTACTTTTGTATCATGCTAAGGTATATTTAGGTGTGTCACTTTATATCTCTCCTATCTCCTAAATATACTCGAAGCTGATCAGGATCGTGACGTCACTTGGGTTCAACATGAGGTATATTTTGTAAGTACGCAGCAGGGGCAAACAATTAGTTGTGAAGTTCTATAGAATAATTTATTTTTAGACTACTTACAACTTGACAAGTTGCTATTTACACGAGTTCCAAGGCTTCCAAGTTGAGTTTTAGATGAGTTTCTATTGTAGTCTATTTGTGTTTGCTACAAGTATATATTTCAATACTAACTTTGTAAACTGCGCAATTTATATTACGCGAACTCGAAAAATTGTATTACTCCAGCCACACATATTTTCTGCTTGGTCTAATGGTTTACCGGAAGAGAATGCCATATGGCATTAGGTCCGCCACTTGTACTTTTATTTTAATGGTGCAATAAAGATTAAATAAATAACGCTTTTTTGCCTAGGCCCTAAATTATTTTATTTAATTTTTATGCAACAACGTAGGCTTATGAAGGCTAATATCGCTTGTGATATTACACATTTATGTTTCGTCACAGCAGCGACACTCCCTGTACGTAAGAATTCGAACGCCTGTGACCTTGAGCTCGGAGCTCGTAACGCTAGGGTTGATACCGAACTGAAATGGAGTATCGTGCGGTGCGTAAGAGAGACGCGAACTAGGTACCAGCCCTCGGCCAAAGCAGTAAGCGATAGCTCGTTTCACGCCCCGCGCGCCTCTCAAGGCCCCCCGCGCACATCCGGCCACCCACACATAGCCGCAAGCGATTTAACGTGCACTCTTTTCGCGTAGTGTATATATTCTTTGGTAACGTCGTGGTTACATTAATAATCTTTTTTTTTCAGCTAACGTGATCCAGCTAGAACCAACACCCACGCAGCTACCAGTGAAAATAATAAGCCCCGAAATGAATATATCATATCGCTGTCCCACTAATTTAGCTCTAATTTTATTGTCGTTGGTGTGCCATTATAGCTTTTAATCCCTTGAAATAGAATAAGTATACAATTTGAAAATGCGATGAGGCATAAAATTATAATGGTTGTGGATAAACCATGAATTTCATATTATTACGTCAATTGTATTAAAATAAAAAAATAAAAATAAACTTAATTTTGTATTTATAAAAGAATATGTATTATTTACTTTTTATGTTTAGTGCCTAGGTACGTTTTTCTATGATTATTTTAAAAATACGTTTAATATGATTAAATGTATATTTTACAGCTAAACTTATTTGGGAAAGATAAGGTTGGCAGTTGCAAGAAATAAATATTCTCACGAGCTTAGGCTCAAAAACAAATAATTTCTTAAGTTTATGAAAAAAAATGTTTTAGGGGAAACGGGTAGCCCGGATGTACGAGTATATTGCAACATTAGATCTTATAATCTGCATATAATAATATGATCCAAGAGCGCGACGCCATTTTATTCCTAAATCAAATCCAAATCTTTATTGCACTTTATAGAAAATCGAAAGATAATAAGAAACAGATACCTATTTGAAATATACTAACTACATTCAAAATTTATACAACAGTTTAGCTGTTGATAGGTTTGATTTGTCGCCCCATTCTGTACCGTTAACAGGGTAGCGAGGGCGCGCGCAAGGGGAAGCTGTGAACTATTTTATTTTGCCGCCCTCTAAAATGTGTCACCCTAGGCTCCAGCCTACTCAGCTTGCGGGTAAAACCGCCACTGAAACTAATACGGATGTGGACTAAAAAAACATTTATGGCTCATCAGCTAGATTATTAAAAAATATTGTACACGTATTTTTTATTTTCTCTGATCAGTAAATAATTACGAAGATACAGCGCGTTTAAATTTCTCATGACATCATGATCTAGTACAATTCTCACTAGACGGTGACGTTATCGTCGATTCCATAACATTGATGCGCTGTATATTTGTGAATTTTCAGTAGTAAAAGTATTTGATAAACTGAAAAATGGGTCTATTATTTTTGGATAATTTAACCGACGACGAACTAAATAAAATAATATTTTTCGAACCCAGACCACATCCCTATTGCGAAGATATGACATTTTGCGTATTTTTGACAAAATGAGGGACTCTTACCAGCGCCCTATATGGGTATACTTTCTTTGAAATTTCAATTACTGCAACACTTTGAACTTAATGAATGTAGGTTGCTACTCACATGAAACGCTACCTTCATTATGATTTGGATATCCACAATTACACGTCCGGAGGTGCCCGTTATCTTCCTTCTATTTTATTTCATGTTTTAAACTCTCTTCCTATGAGCTTAATGATGCTTTTTTGAGAATATACTGCGTAAGATAAACCTTTTACTTATGTATGCGCAATCATGAGACTGAATTAGAATGGTAGGGTTTTATAAATACCTGATTTGAATACACCTATCCCAAACATGCAGATTTGATTATTTTTTCACTGGTTACATAACGCGTTTGCGTGAACAGTTTATTCAAAAGAAATGACTGACTATCTATCTAATGAGATACCTACTAAGATTAGTTTTTAACAGTTAAAGTTCTTTATTAACGGTTTCGCTGTTCCCGTTTTCACTATTCATGGGTAAAAAATGTGACTCTATAGGAATTGAGTCGCATTTTTTTACCCATCTATTGGTTACATTTATTAAAAAATATTATACGAGTGGCCATGTTGTGATGACAGAGTAGAAACTACCTCTTCCTCTCCCATGGGTATCGTAAGAGAATACTAAGTGAGGCATAGATAACAGCAGCAGGTGTATTATTACTCTGTGGCAGCAGCGTTCTCTGTGACTAAGAACATCTATATTTATGGCATCTCGCCCTACAGACAATGTATTCTGTGCTACAGAGTAAATGCGTGCATCTCAAACGACGTCCACTCGTACAAAATGTATAGAGAGCGCGCCTTCCGACGTTCTGATCAGAAAGAAAACTGCCTTCTTGCGAGCGTCAGAAATATTCTGACAGACAAAATCTTAGAATATGCGTCTGGCCTAAGTACGTAAAGGTAATATAAGTTCGCTATATATATAAAGTGGTACATCTAAAAGAGAAGTCATAATTTATGTAATCAGTGGAAAAGTAATTTTAGAGAAAATAAATAACGCAATTATTTTTATTTCTTACTTTACTAGGTTAAGCCTTTAGCCCACCATTCCGGGACGACCCTGGCTGACGCGCTCCCATTACTTAAAATTTGTCTCTCCGTCACGCCCTTGGCCGGTTCACCCCGGAGATTTTTTTTATTGGATTGTTAACTAGTTTCCTGTTAAATACAAAATTGTTAAGAAAATTGTTGAATTAAGCCTAAGATTACTTTAATTAAGTATAAGTAAAAAAATATTTAAGAGATATTAATACAAGTCACTAATTCCTGATTATGAACTCATTTATTGGCATAGTTTCGGCCATTTTGCACATCAAATAATTATTTATAGGTATTTAACTAAAAAAAAAATTACATTGTAAATCACATCAAAAAAATACATTCAAGACACTTTAATTTTCAACAATAATAACCAAAAAAAAAAAATTGAGTATATATATAGAGAGCAAACCGGTCAAGGGCGTAACAAATATTGAACATCATCGGGGGCGCGCCGGCATTCGTCTAGGAATGGACGTCGAACGGCTTAACCCACTTAAATTCATTTTGTTTTTGGTAGATAAATTTATATATCACCACATAGTATAAAACAAAGTCGCTTCCCACTGTCTGTCCCTATGTATGCTTAGATCCTTAAAACTACGCAACGGATTTTGATGCGGTTTTTTTTAATAGATAAAGTGATTCATGAGAAAGGTTTATATGTATAATACATACCCGTGCGAAGCCGGGGCGGGCCGCTAGTTATTCATAAACTGAACGAAAAGTAAACATTTTTTTTCCGAACTCACAACGGTTTTCCGTATTATCCTTATCCAATGAATTGTAGATACTCGTAAGCAAATTTTTTCCGGAACTTTGCTTTTGTTGAGTAGTGTATTTCGATAGGTATTTTTGATTTTGAATTACTCTACTCAGCCATAAAATCAGTCCTGCAAAACAAAACGTTCAAGAGCCCAAGCAACCGAGCGCAATTTTTTGAGTTTTGAGTCGCATTAAATAAGTTGCGTAATTTACGCTGCATTTGGTCTCGTACGAAAGGCCTGTTTGTGAGGTTTGTGCCACATGGCGACGCAAACTTATTTGTGAATTTTCTATACAACTCATATTACGCGACTCACAATTACAACTCAAAAATACGCTTGTTTGCTTGGGCTCTTATACCTTAAATACCTTTCCCGATTAAAAATAATTTTATTTTACGCAGAAGACGTTTTGACTACCAAGACAAAGATGTACCTATATGTATATATGTATGAAAATAACCTATATATATGAATACATTATATGTTTTTGTTACTATTGCGTTATATATTTTCTCTACCATCTGTGTGAAATTTTCCCCCAATGCTAGTATAACCTGTCCACTTTAGGATGTTAGTGGTCAAAGGCCATATAATTTTAGAAGTTGGCTAATTCAATGAAAACTAAAACATATAATCTTTTATCAAACTGAAATAAAAACTCATAAATACGAGTTTTTTTTTCATTATCATTAAAAAAATATTAGGTAAAAAAATATATAATTTTTTAGGATTAAGCTTTAGTATTAATTATAATTCGCAACATTAAGTTTATTCTTTTTAATTAAATTCTAACAAATATGTCTGTGACCAAAGATATATGAAAGTTTATTGAATGTATGATTGTAATACATTATATCAAAGGTTTCAAAAATTTCTTTACCCTTAATATAATTGATTTTTGTACTAATTTATATATAAGTTTTAACTTAATTAAAAGATTGTATTACTCTGAAATTACAATTAATATATTGAAGAAACTATTTGTGTTTATCATTATTGAAACTAAAAATGTTGCATTGCAAAATACTCTTAATTAATGTGTTTATGAAATATTTAGTTAGTTTTGACATTTTAAATAAGTTTGTTTAGTTTCAATTAGGTAAACTAAAAGGTGTTATTTATGAAAACCTACGTATAAGATAAAATTGATAAAACTATTCAGTGATTTTGTATTTTGATTGGGCAGCTTTAAATTGTTTACTATCATTTTTATCACTTATTGTACCTAATAAAATTAGAAATCCAATTAGTGAACAAGACATATCATATTAGTGAGCATTTGTTAATGTTTATATATATGTGTGTAGAATATTTAAAATTGCTTGAATGTTCACACAAAAAAAAAGTGTTAAAATATATGTTGCATGTAAAAAAAATACCATAAAATTTCACTAAGTGTGTGTACAAAAAATTGTTACAACTCACAAAACAAAAATAAAAAGTGACATCAATTAATCGCATAAGTCTAGTATATCAGTTTTGGCCAGGTCGCGTAATACAGCGAGATGTTATTTTTTATGTTATGTAATTACTCATACAAATAAAATATGGTCTTAGAAATATCGATGACTGGAAGGTAACTTAAAACTTTTATTTCTTCCAAATACTAATTAAATTGATAAAAAAGACACACACTTTCCTACAAAAGTTTTGTTTTCAAAATAAATAGTAGTCATCTAAATAATTTTTAATTATTATATTTAACACACCTTTGATACCTTTACCTAGACAAAATTTACAATGTCATAAATTTAAGAATTAATAGTTTTAGTTTAATGAAATATAAAAATATGTTAAACGTATTCAGTGTTTAAAAGTATTTATGTAAAAACAACGTATGTAACGTTGTTACAGTTAAATCCCTTTTTAAAAAGAACCTTGACTTGTATTGGAAATAAATCAATATCTTAGTTACTTTTAATTTTGTTCAATGTATTTTTTATAAAATGTTACGCGTTAGATGACAAAAAAAATGAATCTACTTCATTCCAATTTAGGTTAAAACATGTTGTTCTGATTATTTTGATTATTATTAAAAATTGTATTTAAAAAAATTGTTATTATTTTGGACTTTATATATTTAGTTTAAATGTAGTAATATCGTATAAAAATGGCTACCAAATAACGGGATATCACTGAAATGTGAAGCTATGTGTCATGATGACAATGTTATTGAAAGTAGACGTAGATATTCATGTACATACAAAAAATGGATTAAAATGATTCCTCTAGTTTTGTTTCCCCCATTTTATCCCAAATTATATTCTCCTTTTTACTGTTTCCGTTCCAAAGGTACATAGTTCTTACAAAATCTTACAATATCAGTTAAACAAGTAACGCTAAACGTTCGTAAAATTAAGGTAATTGTTTCCCTCGAATGAGCTTACTTCATTAAATTTGCGCTCTCAATTTAAACATTTGTTTAAACCGTGCCTTAAAAGGCTGCTATATCAAGATGCCAGATATAATTATGTCGGAGGCCTTTAACCTAACAAATCGTATTAAAAAAAAAATTGTACGAAAGATTTAACTGCCCGGTAGTATACTAACTACATTCAATGAAAAAAGGGGAAAGCAGAACAAGGAGTTATTTTGATCAAAAAAAAATCTGATCACTATTCTTGAAGAAATTCATGCAGGCTATCGATGTCTTCCTTATTGCTATACACTCTTTATATTAACCGTAAGTCTTATTGTAAGTTAGATTTTATATGGTCATAGTTAAATATATATTGTGAAATTGTAGATGATTTTTGTTAGTCTGTCTTACTGCTTCATACCTGTATAAGAAACGCACTCAGTACTAGCATAATAATATACCTAGATAAATATTTCTAATAGTAGTTATGTCAAAGTCGATGTCAGACAGGCGAGTAGTAGTATCAGCGTTGCTACAGACATAATCGGGCCGGCCTTCATCGGCACAGCCGGGCAGTAAAATTGGATATAATATTATGCAGATGAATGTTCAAGGAAAAAAAATTCTCGGCTTTCACTAGGCGGGCAATAAAACCAAACTAAGAGGCATCTTGTTACAGGCACAAACACAGCGGCATTAGAAACTAATTTCGAATGGTTTTTGCATGATTGTGCGTTGAAGTCCACGTTGCTAAAAGTACCTACCTATATTAAAATTAATTTTACACCGTATTTATTTCTGTAGTTATTTCTGCTCTCAGTACACATTTCGGTTATTTATCTTATCAAATCATATATTTATCCTATTTACATATTTTAAAGACACACCAACCACACTCGCCCGTGAGTTCATATCACATAAGGTCCATTGAAAACCAGCGTTGCGGCACAGAATACATAAGAGTCAAACAGAATGGTATCTCACAGCGTCTCCCGCAAATTGGCGTCCCCGCACCTCTCCCCCGCACTTTGTGAGCTTTGACGGCTCCAAACCAGGGTTTAATTACTAGCCGCACGCAATACGCGACGTGTGTTGTCTTGAGAACTGTCAACCAATAGTAACCATCATGGTGAGAAGGTGCGCGTATAATAATTGTTTATCAACCCAATACTCTAAAGAACGTATATTTCATACATTTCCAAATAATGAAAACAGGTAAGCAAAGCAACAATATAATTTCACGTTATTACCCAGCAACCATCTTGATATATATACCCTTCTCGCTCTCTCGCATTGGCGGGAGATACACAAGAGCGAGATTGTAACATTACCGGATTGCTAATAAGCAATCCGGTAATGTTACATAGGCTCCTCGCTCACAGGTAATCACATACACGCAGATGCCAACTGGATTTCCGCGGATTATAGTGCTAAATGCCATTGTTGACAATGACAACTTGACATGCTGTGTGTAAGCGTGAATCGTTATAAACATTTGTTTATTAGGAGCCTGTGTAACATTACCGGATTGCTAATAAGCAATCCGGTAATGTTACATAGGCTCCTCGCTCACAGGTAATCACATACACGCAGATGCCAACTGGATTTCCGCGGATTATAGTGCTAAATGCCATTGTTGACAATGACAACTTGACATGCTGTGTGTAAGCGTGAATCGTTATAAACATTTGTTTATTTTTATTGAATTTATTCATATAATTACCGTATAGTTTTGCGCCGAATATGCAAATCACTATATTACAATAGTGAATTAGTGAAATTAGTGCGTTACAATATAAATGACTCAATAATAATCAGTAAAGTGAACTATAGGTGAAATGGACAATGGACATAATGAAAAATATTTGTGAAGTGATATTAGGTAGCTGTTTCCGACTTTTCTGTAACATTTAATACATATAAAACAGAATATTTTTTACGTCATAGTGTTCGCAAATCTTCCGGTATGGAAAAATATAATCGTAAATATGTCGAACTCGTTAGTAGGTAAGTATTAAAATAATTCTGCGTTGCGACCCTAAGTATAAAACTCACACATCGACGTGTGTACAGATAAATTGTTTCGTTTGTAGTAGTAGTAGGTATATATGTTACTCTGAATCAATGGAGAGTCATACCAGTGGTTGCGGTAACATCATCGTGACCGCGACATTTTTTGAATGGGTTTTTCTGCCAAAAAAAACACACCTCGCTATGGCAATGCGGCACAAATTTATGAAATGAATAGGACATTTTTTTTCTTTTTTGTCGTTTATTCTTACTCTTGTACGTATCTAACTCTCTTACATTCATGTGTGTATATAATTTCTGTTTATTTGTTGTGTTATTTTTGCCAATAAAGTAAATTCTATTCTATTCAATTCTAATAACAGAGGGATGGCATTAAGCAGATGAATGCAAATACTGCCGAATCGAATGATGTGTCAACCCGAATGAAATAGCCGATCAACACAAGCCGAATACAGCCAAACAAGTGCAGTAATTAATTGCTTCGGTTGCTTTGTTGTTCGACAAATACTGCCGACCTGATAATTCCGGCCCGATTATGTGTATGGCAACCCTTATGTGTGACGCCTGAGAAGCTTTCTGTATAACAAATACCTACACCTATGCGGTACGAGGTGCAACGTTGACATTAGGTGCTATTAGAAATATCTATTTACATGATATAGCTAGGTATACTAATTATAAAAAAAAAATATGTCATCTATGTACCTTCATAGTTTTGAGTTTTGGAACTTTGCTTGTAACTAGTGAAAAGCTTTATAAGGTTATCAATGGTTGTATTTATTACATACGTCATGCATAATAATTTATCAGTTTTAGTTTGAGATATTCAATGATACACGTTTTTATTTATATTAATATTGATTGTAAAAGTCAATCGAGGGGATAAACGAAAAATACAAATGATGTTAATAGGCGATCCCTTCCGTTTTTCCCAACTTCTCGCCCCTATCACGCTAAAAGTGGCCTTCGGGTGAGAGTGGCCAAAAGTGTCTGATCGGGCGGCATTAAATTAGTGGCCGCAATAAGCCCGAACGGTCCCATGTGGCCGGTCGAATACAGACAAATCTTAACTTTATTACATTGAAATATAAATATAAGACCTTGAGTAAACATCGTTATTTTATTGTAGTCATTCATTTTTTTATAAGAACGTTTAAATTAAGAAAATTGTACTGACCTATCATATCTAAATAAGATTATTTCTATGTATTTTCTTGTCAAATTCCATAATTTTAGTGCGCAAGATGTTACCATTCGTTTTATAATATACTTAGCTATTTATTACGGAATTAAGCTACAAAAAATATTGAATATAAGGTCTTACTTAATATATTTACCTACTGAAAAAGGGTAAATTCAGTCAAAAATAAAACTCCTATTGGTTAGATGAGAGCCTAAAATAGTTTCAGTTTATATTATTAGACCATATAAAATACCTGTTTTTTTAATTGATGTTAATACCTATGATGTATTTTTATATCACGCAGATGTCGTGATGCTTGTATGGAAATACCTAATATTTACAAAAAGTGAATTTTTATCTCTTTATTATATCAATGTATTACACGTTCCATTTACAGCACTTGTTTCATTTCAAATCTCTTAAAAATTAGTTAGTCCGAACGCATAATTTTTTTGGCATAACGTGTTATAGGCATAATAATTCTTTGACATATAGCCTAATATACTCTTATGTGATTTAGGCTTTATTTAGTCCATATAATATATAGCCAAAATAGCCCATATTATAGTTATAGCTAATTATACCTTTCGATCAATTCATCACATATTTTCAATTTGGATAAAATTTCCGAGCATTGTAATGCTATTGAAATTAATAATCGAGGTATCTCACGTTAGTTTTAATAAAATAACGATTATTAATCGGTATGATTTTTATCCGACGAAAATGTTGCTGTGAGAAAACTGTACTATAATTGTTTATTTTTCCTTGATTCAGTTTTTGGAAATTTTCAAAATGGCGGTGCAATGGCGTTTAGAAACGAACAATATATTAGACCTACTCGCGTAAACTACAGCTCTCAGAGCCACTAGTACCATTATTGTGTGAAAAATATTAAGTAATTTTCCGAAAGCAGAGCCGTGGGTTGTAGGAACTCTGCGTAGATGTAATTTAACGATGGCGCTCGTCATCCTGAAGCTTGTCCCGGCTCTTTATGCTTGTAAGCCATTAGCGAGGCGCTCCGGAAGTGCCCTCATTAAAACTGTAAAATATCATTTAAAAGAGATGACAATTTTTAGGGTTCCAGATTCCTGACAATACTACCCTTATAGTTTGGCTATGTCCGTCTGTCCGTCCGTGGCGATTGGAGACTATGCCAAATTAAGGTACGAGTTCGGTGCCAACTACAGAGAGCAGCAGCAGGTGACGTGACGCGGCGATATTACTGGTTTCTATGTATTCTATGAAATCGCTTTCGCAGCTAACGACAACGTCGCCCGACTACACAGTAGGTAAAAGTTGGCAACAGCAGACTTTTTTTATGAATAAGAGGGTTAATATTTTTACTGTGAAATCTATTTGTAACCAATAAATCAGACCGCGGATAGCACGCTAACACTCGGAATCCGGTCGTATAGCAAAAAGAGGGCCGGATACCGGATAGTGACCGGATATTCGAAGAATCCTCAGGAGCTTTCACCCAACCATCGAGAAACCACTCTAACGAAACTTAGAAAATCGAGTCGAGGCGAAACTTAGAAGCTGAAGTGATTAACATTTTAATCCTTAGAGCACAGGTTTACAAGTTGATCTGGTTTAATTACTTGGCGGATCAGGTAAACAAGGATTAGGGAATTAAAAATCAAGTCGTTTAGATATGTTGTGTTGTTGTATAATAATATGTACTACACTATTTAATTATTAATGTAAGGTTTTGTTGCACTTTACTATGTATGTTTATATGCTATCCAAATGCTTTAGTTCTGTTTTCTCGGATGCTTGACTGAGCTTGAATGCAAACTCTGTGGTCGACTAGCGCAAAGCCCATCGCTTAAAAAATGAAAAGAGAAATAAATGATATGTAAGTGTACAAGTGGGAGCAGCCCACATACTTATTTTATTTATTTAACTTTATTATAAAAATTTTAGACGGTAGTCAATTGAGAGGTGGTGCATAGTCAAGTGAGACCGAAGCAGAAGCAACAATAAAATTTTTATACTTAGTCATACCTAGTATTTGAAGCTATATAACCTACCTTTCGCAGGTTTGCTTGTAATAGTGAGCTGCTATCTCTGTGAGCAGCTGATACTAATAATGCCTACAGCAGAGAATGCTTTGTACCCTTTTCTCTTTACTTAAAAAAAATATGAAAACCTTTACCTATCAGTCTGAAAGTCATGACCGTGAGCTTCGTTCCAGTCATACTCTTCTTCTTCATATTCCTTTTTACGCGACTCTGGAATGCCTTACCCGAGGACATCAAAGATATCTCAAATAGATATCTATTTAAGAAAAAGGTCCACACCCACCTCTCTGGTAATTTGTTGCAGCAGAACTAGTCATTATCTTCACATTTCTAGTTTATGTAGATATTTATGAGTATGTATGTATTTGTGTAAATGTTAATATATATTATATGTATAAATAGTATTATATATTAGTTATGTGTATGTGTCTGTATTGTAGTATTTATATATGTATGTATAGGTTCTTTTTGTAGCGCCTCCTAAAGGATGACTGGTAGAGAATGCATTAGCGTTAAGTACACCTTTTGTACCTTTGTTTTCAATAAAGATTTAATAAATAAATAATTAGTTACCAAGTTTCTGCTATTTATGTGCCCTCCAAAAGTTTGTATGTCGTTGGGTAGATATCTGTTAGGTACGTTAGTAATTATTTTTGGTTATATAAAATAGTTTCCAGCCCGCTCTACATCGCATTGCATCGTTCGGTGTTGCCAGTGGCCGTAACAGTTATTAAAATTCTCGTTTGATATTTTTAAAAACATCGCCAGCGTTTTTGTTTTGAAACACAAACTCACTCGTATTCGAACACCCCTCATCATGTAACAGTTTCATAAAGTATTCATCAAAAGTATCATAAGTTTTTACTAATAAGTACTCTTATATTCAATTATCGGCGCGCTTCAAAAGCGACATCAGCTTTAACAAAGATGCGGCATTTATGGCTCACCGACGGCATACACACCAATTTAAGAAATGAACTGTATTATTATGCGTTTCTGTAATCTGTTTGCGAAATATTAAACCTTAAAGTACACAAGCGTAATGATCACGTCAAACTTATGACACCCGTTTTTTGCGTTGGGGTTCCAAAATAGTGCAGTATTTGTCATAAAACTGCAGTATTTTTTCTGTTATTTCGACTATTTTCGACAGTCATGCTCACCCGCGTGCCCGGAGCACGGCATGCGGTACTTTATTGATATGCGCTGGATTTAATTGAATCACTTCAGCTCAACTAGGCTTTGAAAGTTCCAATATCTGGCTGAAATAGCTTTTCATATGTTCAATACGAGTATTGCAGTGGTACAATAAGTTTAGTGGTTTCGTTTTATATACTCAAACTCAATTTTACTTTATGAATAATAAAACATGGACCCGATCAGGGTTAACTTATTTTAAAAAGCTACAATAGGTAGACTTAATGCTAAAGCATTCTCTCTCTGTCGACCTTTGGGAATTAAACAGAGCAAAGTCGACATCTAAATATCAGATAACATATCTAGATATATTACTAACAAGTACCTACATTAAGAATATTTTAAATACATACCATATACATACAATAAAAACATACATTAACATAAAATATATGGAAAATTGTAAGAATTTATAAATTCTTCTAATTGTTTACAGTTTCGGACAGAAAATCATGCACGTTTTACTTTAAAAAATGTAAGGTTTCCTCTGTCTGTGAAATACAACCCGCCTGCCCAGCGTGGTGATTATAGGCTGTAAAAAAGAAGAATATGTATATACATACCTACAAATGCCGAATTGTCCAATTAGACTCGAAGCACTCCTGCCCGTTGTACTGCCAAATATCCATACTTATTTAGATTGAAGTCCGGATACGTTTATCTGTCTATCTGTAGATACTCGGTAAACTCTGAAACTAGATTATTCGAAAACGAAGAATGCTTTTGCATTTTTCATGCTATAAAGTCCTGATAGGATTTATCAGATAGTTTTCTCGACTTTGCTGATAGATTGTATGTCATTTCCGTCGCCGCATCTTAAATCCATGCGGAGTCACATTTTCTTTACAAATTTTCACTACGATCATAATTTTTTACTAACAAAAGTACTTGGATGGGTGACCACAAGTGGTACAAAAATTTATCTAGCTCCTCCGTGCTTCGGAAGGCACGTAAAAGCCGTTGGTCACGGCTGTCATTGTATGGCAGTCGTTAAGCTCAGATGCCTTTAGGCAGCTTGAAAAATAAAATCTGACACCAGTGTTGGCCACTTACATACACGAAAAACAAAAAAACTAACAAAACAAAATTTATGCAAAGAGAATACAAAATATTACTTTTTAAAACGTATGTATGAGGCGCCAAAATAAATTAGAAAGACTTGCGATAAGTCACTCAAATCATTTCAAAGAAAACAGAGACATCATTTAAAATTTTGCTACTATCAAGGCCTAGATAATCCTTCAAAGTATTTTATGAACTACTGTTTACAGTTTATAATGAGAACGTTTAGCTTTACTACGCACATTTGCCAAAAGTGGCCGTTTTTCGCAAATGTGCGTAGTAAAACTTAACATTCTCACTTACTGTAAACAGTAGTTCATAAAATACTTAGAAGGGTTATCTAAGGTTTGGTAGTAGCAAAATTTTTAATTATGTCACCGTTTTCTTTGAAATGATTTATTTTAAATGGGGGCAGCACTGGACCCCGGAAAATTCAGGCCTCAAGACTCTTATGTAAAATTTTTGAGGAATAAACTGTAGTAGTTTAATTACAGTAATTTTTTAAAAACACAGTTTTCTTGCCTCAGAACTGAAGGGGCCTTAATGTGAATTTAATAATGTATAAATTCATAAGAAATAACAAGCATGAAATTATTTGTCTGCATAGAAGTTTGAGTTGTGATCGAAACAAGGTAAATATGAATTTTAAAGGAGTTCTTGATGAAAAAAATCTATCACAAAAATTCACCAAATTGAAAATTCTCACTGAAAATTGAGTTGATTTTTTTTGTTAGCTATATCGGTCCCATTGTTGGGCAAAAGCCTCGGCTTCAATCTTCACAAAATCGTAGAAGCAGTACAAACTGACTTAAGAAACCAATTGTTCCCGAAATTTCTAATGATTAAGCACAATCTTGTAATTTGTAATTCATGACAAGGACAAAAGATAATAAGGATTTCCTGAGAAAAGCCAGGTTTTAACGTGCGCAATTAATTAGCAAATTATTTTGATAATGGATGTCATGTCCTTGTCCGCTCAGGATTAATGAAGTCAGAGATGAGGTAGGTCAATCAATTCGTCTTTTTTGATTAAAAATCCAGAAAATATAGTCATGTAAGACCGTGGGAAGTGGAGAAGAAAAAGCAGGAAAGCGGACTCCGGGCTTCGCAGCATTACAGCTGAGGATGCAACTGGGAATGAGCCGAGATGAGAGAGAGAGGGACTAGAGTCATGTAAGAAAAACAGATCAACATTTTATAATTTAAGCTCCTCTAATGCTTCGGAAGGCACGTTAAGCCGTTGGTCCCGAATATCATAATAGGCTATTATTGATTATTATTTATTATTGGACAACATTTAAAATGAAACATAATTTGTTGTCATCTTATCAGGTAAGGAGCATAGAAACATATTTTACTTAATTACTATATAAATAATACGTGGATTTTGCGAAATACCCGAATAAAATTACAATTTATTTTTTATCTATGACAGAAACGCCATGTTAAGGCCGTACCTAAATTTTCCGGGGTCCAGTGCTGCCCCCATTTGAAATAAAGCATTTCAAAGAAAACGGAAACATCATTTAACATTTTGCTACTACCAAGCCCTAGATAACCCTTTAAAGTGAGAACGTTAAGCTTTACTACGCACATTTGCGAAAAACGGCCACTTTTGGCAAATGTGCGTAGTAAAGCTTAACGTTCTCATTATAAACTGTAAACAGTAGTTCATAAAATACTTTGAAGGGTTATCTAGGGCTTGGTAGTAGCAAAATTTTAAATAATGTGTCCGTTTTCTTTGAAATGATTTATTTTAAATGCACTGGACCCCGGAAAATTCAGGTACGGCCTTAATGGCGTCTTCTCCGATGACGTCACGCGAAAAAACAAACAAGCCAAAACGGCTGAATGGATTGGAACGAAATTTGGCATGTATTACCTGGAACACATATGATATTATTTAGATTTTTATTCCAGAAAAATGTAAAGTTCCCATGGGGTTAAAATACCCTTTGACCACGCGGGCATCGTCGCAGGTAACAACTTATTTCAAATTAGATCACCCCTAGTCTGAGAACAGGTTCTTTAGTAGTACTACGGAGTACTAGTATCCTATTTTGTGGTAGTACTTAGTATACCGTCCCTTGGTTTGAGTAGTATAGGTATCCAAAGGCCTATAACACTTCAAACGATAAGCATTTCTTGGTTTTGCGAAGTTTTCCTGATGGCTCCTTAAAGTTACCCACTTAAAGGGGCTATCACGGAACTTCAAATAGGTTGGTACCTATTATTTGTGTTGGCTCCTGCTGGTAATGTATGCCGTATAAATGACTAGTACGATATTTTCTCCTTGTCTGTTTTTAGGGTTCCGTACCTCAAAAGGAAAAAACGGAACCCTTATAGGATCACTTTGTTGTCCGTCTGTCCGTCCGTCCGTCCGTCTGTCAAGACCCTTTTTCTCAGGAACGCGTGGAGGTATGAAGCTGAAATTTATATCAATTACTCAGGTCTACTGTCCCTTGAAGCTGTGAAAAAATCAAACTTCTAAGCCAACGCAATCAAAAGATACAGCCGTTTTTCGAACACCGCAAATTTTCGACACTTGCAAGGGAATCAAAACCTACAGGGTGCTTCCCGTGAACTCAGAATCTTGAAATTTGGTACGAAGCAACGTCTTATAGCATAGATAAAGGAAAAATTACGAAAACCATAAATTTTTAGTTACATCACATAATATATTTTTTTGTTATAATTTTAAACTTACTTGTCGTAATGAACGAACTTTGTAAACCTTGCAGGTTTGTACGGAACCCTCGGTGCGCGAGTCCGACTCGCACTTGGCCGGTTTTTTTTTATCATTTTATAAACCTTTTTATAAATAAAAACAAAGTACATTTCATATTATTTTTATGTAATAATTAACTAAAAAAAAACCTCCTAAAAGTAAACCTCAAAAAATCTCTGCTCAGACCCTAGACCTTATGACACAGCGACGATCCATGCCGCTGCAAACCTCCGAAGACGCTAAGTCATATCGAAAGCTAAACCGACAAATTCAAAAGTCCTTGCGACACGACATTCGCTCCTTTAATACTAAATGTATTAAGGAGACGATAGAACAAAACAAAGGTTCCAAAGTGTTTGCAAGGGCTATGTCTACTGGGCAGAGCCGATTGACTAAGCTGAAGACGGAGGGCGGAAACGTTGTGTCGACGGGGGAGGGGGTTCTGGAAGAGATCGAGAGGTTCTATGGGCAGTTATATACATCCGTTGCAAAACCTAACATAAATACGGCAAAAGATCCAAGAGCCAAGTTAACCCGACACCATACCGAAGATATCCCGGACATCAGTCTGTACGAGATTAGGATGGCTCTCAAACAGCTTAAAAACAACAAGGCGCCGGGCGAGGACGGAATCACAGCAGAGCTTTTGAAAGCGGGCGGAACGCCGGTACTGAAAGTCCTTCAAAGGCTCTTTAATTCCGTTCTACTCGAGGGAGTGACGCCAGAGGCGTGGAACGGGGGTGTGGTGGTTCTGTTCTTCAAAAAGGGTGATAACACTCTCTTGAAGAACTATAGGCCCATCACACTTCTGAGTCATGTCTATAAGTTGTTTTCGAGAGTCATCACGAACCGTCTCGCTAACAGATTTGATGCCTTCCAACCTCCCGAACAAGCCGGGTTCCGAAAAGGCTATAGTACCATGGACCACATCCATACGCTGCGGCAGGTTATAGAGAAGACGAGGGAGTATAACCAGCCGTTATGCTTGGGGTTCGTGGACTATGAGAAAGCCTTCGATTCGATCGAAACATGGGCCGTGCTTCAGTCTCTCCAACGGTGCCGTATTGACTATCGGTATATCGAGGTGTTAAAGTGTTTATACAACAAAGCCACTATGTCGGTCCGAGTACAGGAGCTCAGTACGAAGGCTATTCCATTGCAAAGAGGCGTGAGACAGGGAGATGTCATATCTCCAAAACTGTTCACCGCTGCTCTGGAAGATGCCTTCAAGCTTCTAGAATGGAAAGGACTGGGCATTAACATCAATGGCGAGTATATCACTCACCTTCGATTTGCCGACGATATCGTTGTCATGGCAGAATCGATGGAGGACTTAAGTACGATGCTTGAAGACCTAAATCGAGTTTCCCAACAGGTTGGCCTGAAAATGAACATTGACAAGACGAAGGTCATGTCGAATATGCACGTAACGCCTTTACCTGTTTCTGTTGGGAGCTCCACCCTCGAAGTTGTAGACCAGTATATCTACCTGGGTCAATTGATCCAGGCAGGAAGTTCCAGCTTCGAGGAAGAGGTCTTTCGACGAATCCGACTCGGCTGGGCAGCGTTCGGGAAGTTACGCAGTGTCTTCTCGTCCAAAATACCCCAGTGCCTCAAGACGAAAGTGCTCAATCAATGTGTGTTACCAGTGATGACTTATGGCTCTGAAACGTGGTCCCTTACTATGGGTCTCATAAGAAGGCTCAAGGTCGCTCAGCGGGCTATGGAGAGGGCTATGCTAGGTGTTTCTTTACGTGATCGAATCAGAAATGAGGAGATTCGTAGAAGAACTAAGGTCACAGACATAGCCCAGCGGATTAGCTCATTGAAGTGGCAGTGGGCGGGGCACATAGCGCGAAGAACCGATGGCCGATGGGGCAGAAAGGTTCTCGAATGGCGACCGCGTACCGGCAAGCGCAGCGTAGGACACCCACCTGCTAGGTGGTCAGATGACCTGAGCAAGGTTGCAGGAAAACGCTGGATGCAGGCCGCTTACGATCGGTCGTTTTGGAAATCCTTGGGGGAGGCCTATGTCCAGCAGTGGACTTCCTGTGGCTGATATGATGAATAATTAACTGATTTTTAAAAAAGGAGGAGGATGTTCCCTGATTACTCAAATACTCCTGAACCAATTTGGAATATTCTTTTGTTAGTTTAAAATGTTATATGGGACAACCTGACAAGAATACCCTATAGATAGGTACTTGTCATTATATGTCGCTACTGTTATATATATATAAAAAATATAATATAATGATAAATCACACTGATTTTTACTATTATTATAGGATACCTACTCAACGATACAATATTTTATAATAAATACATGTATATTTTTATAGGCTTTTTAGGCATTCAAGATGCAGTAACTATAAATTAACACCAAAGAATAAAATCTTTTTCTACATTATCTGAAGTACTATCATTAGGGACACCTGCATTATCAGAACAAGATTTTTGCTTAGAAAAAATTTAAAGAATTGTCTAAATATTCACAAAAGCAGAATTATTTTGTTTAAGATAACATGCATTAGGTATTTATTTTTAAATATAAACCCATATCAAAGGTATAAGTAACGACAGTTGTACCTTTTTATAACAAAATGAATGCTAGAAATGTTTTCAAACATAAATAAAAATGGTTTTTAACAGTTTCGAATTTTAAATAAAATCGTAATAAAAGAAGCCGTACCGTACTGGCTTCTATATTTTTATACATATATAGTTGTTGAATTGGAAATAAATAATTATTATTATGAATAAATAGATAGAGATAAATCACACGAATTGAGCTAGCACCAAAGTAAGTTTATACATGTGTTATGGGATACTAACTCAACGATACTATATTTTCATAATAAGTACATATATTACAGACAAACACCCAAGACACAAGAAAAAAATTAAAAGGTTATTTTCCTACTAGCCCTGGCTGGGAATCGAACTCAAAACCTACGAGTGACGGACTAGCGTGTTAAACAATAATAATTATTGTAAGTACTCGTATAAACGCATATTTTAGCAATTATTTTATTTGCATAACAAATACTTCCTGTTATTATTACAACTCACCTGAATTTCACCTTCCCCTGCTTAAATACAACACATTTTCAATACTTCGAAAGCACCAAAAAACTTTGACTTTGATTATTTTTGTCCCGCCCGGCAAAGGTTATGATAATATGTGGGAGGGTGGACCAGAAGGCAGTAGCGGCGGTGAGGGTAGGTGCCCAGGAGCGCCAAACGCAAAGGGACGCCTGCGGGACAAAACAAATTTTTTTTTAATTCAAAGATTTTTTGGATTAAAGCCATAACTTTTTGCTTATTGATTAACGCGTTACCCTCGAATCACGCGTGGTCAAAGAGGCAGTTATTTGTCAATCCCGGATTCCTCAATTTTTCGGGATAAAAGTATTCTATGGGTTTTCCGGATAAATAAATAAATAGATATGGACAAATAATACATTGATTGAGCTAACCCAAAACTAAGATGTATTATGGGATACTAACTCAACGATACTATTTTTAAATAAATATATGTATATACCTAGATAAACACCCAAGACCTAGGACAAATTTTAAAAAGGCCATTTTTCAACTTGCCCTGGCTGGGGATTGAACCCAAAACCTCCCAGAGTGGAATAGCTATCCACATTTTCTTTAATTCCATAACGAATCTAAAATAATGTTAAAAGTCCAGCAAAAATAATCAGTTTAAAAATTTAAGACAATAAATTAATGTCAGTCTCGTAAATTTTCGAATTCGCAATATAATATCATCATTAAAAAAATAAAACAGTGGTACTCCGGGAGTGCCGAGAAAGGTGAAAACTTGAACAAGGTGGTGTCAGTTATGGTAACAGTGTCGCGGGTTCAATGGTTCCATCTAAAAAAATGCCCATCGCGCCTAAAGAAGTTCAACTTCAAAAATTTCAAAGATGAATGTAGGTCAGTATTTAACCAGCGGCATGATGTACCTAAGTTACATCACTGCCTCAAGCTGAGTGGTCCCATTTTGTTTTCAGTTTATTGTTGTAGAATGTTGCACAAAATAAATAAAAAACAGTGGCAATCCGGGAGTGCCAGTGCAACTCCCGGAAAGTGTAAGTGAAAATTTGAACACGGTGGTGTCGGTGACAGTAACAGTATCGCGAGTTCAATGGCTTTTCCCCATCTCAAAAAATGCCCAACGCGCCTAAAAAAGTTTCACTTCAATATTATTTTTTTTCTATCGAAATCTTTAATTTCTTGAAAATTTAGGCGGAAAGTAAATTTCAGGTTTCTGTATTAAAAAAATATATATAGAGAGATGCAAAAAGAGAATGTAGTTTCACAACGAATATGAATGACATTTTTCTTAAGAAACGATTCTATTGAGAGGAAAAGGTGGTCCTTGCAAAAATGTTTCCTCATTATTTCTATTTAGGATGATGCGTTGTGACAACAATCTTGCCCAGGAACGTCGATCCCGCTAAAACCAGCACTCACAACAAGAATCCCAATTTGAATCCTTTTCACTTACCCGTGCATAAAATATTGAGCGCTGGGCTTCGGGAACACGAATATTTGTAATGAAAACTTCCCGAAAAAACAGCGAAATTTTAAAATGCTAGAATTCTGATGCTCATTTTTTATACATTGCTGTATGTAATAATATAATTCCGTTCGATCATTACAAAACGGGCTATAAATAGAAAATCAAAAGTGCTGATAAGTTTCTTATATCTATTTGATTTGAAAATAAATAGTTTTGAAGTTATTTAAATAAATGGGCGAAAATTAACCTGGGCTCTGTCTGCTTAGAGCTTCAAGGCCCAAAATGCTCTGTCTGCTCCATTAGGGATACAGACTAATCCCTAATAGGGCGGATAGGGCGATAGTATGTACATAATAGTATATATATGCAATATAAAATCAGCATCTGATATTTAAGCGTACGCCCGACCAAATTTTTCTGTTACACCAATTGATTCCTGTAGTCATAATTTTAATTTTAAGATCAAGACGAAACAAAAGATTAATTAGAAAATTAACTTCATATTAAATTAACTTTGTTTTTTATTCGTTCAGAATTTGATATAAATAGTATAGCAAAGCAACTAAAGTAGGTAGTCATATTAAGTATCTTTTATCTTTAAAAAATGTATTTGTTTGTCTGACAGTCAGACAAACAGACACACCCACTGGCTCTAACATCATTTGGTTACCGAATCCTGTAAAAGGGACATATTACCAGTGGGGGATCTCGACATTTTCCGCCAGTAGGCTATTTTTATTTTGCTACCTCTCCCCTGTGGTAGCGAATACGTATATTAAACGGGGGATTTGCAAACGGGATTTCTTATTAATTTTGTTTCCGCGAATCACGCCCTTGGCTCTCACCTACTCAGTCTCCTAGTAAATACGTCACAACTGGAAATATTTTTTATGATTTAATAATAAACAGTTTTGAATTTACTCGTATTTAAAAAAAACAGCCAAGTGCGAATCGGACTCGCCCATGTAGGGTTACGTAGCAGCAAGTAATATTTTACGATTTATGACGTATTAAAAACAAACTACTTACTAGATTTCGTTCAAACCAATTTTCGGTGGAAGTTTGTATGGGAATGCACATCATATATTTTTTTTAGTTTTATCATTCTCTTATTTTAGAAGTTACAGGAGGCGGGGACCAACATTTTACCACTTTGGAAGTGTCTCTTGCGCAAACTATTCAGTTTAGAACAAAATGATATTAGAAACCTCAATATAATTTTTTAAGACCTATCCATAGATATCCCACACGTATCGGTTTCATAAAAAAAATTTTTTTGAGTTTCAGTTCTAAGTATGGGGAACCCCCAAAATTTATTGTTTTTTTTTTACTAGTTTTGTGTAAAAATCTTAATGCGGTTCACAGAATACATCTACTTACCAAGTTTCAACAGTATAGTTCTTATAGTTTCGGAAAAAAGTAATGGAAAGACAGACAGACATGACGAATCTATAAGGGTTCCGTTTTTTACCAATTGGCTACAGAACCCTTAAAATGGACGAACATTGACCCTTCCGACCTTATAGGTATAATTTCGAAAACTATAAATTTTTAAAATAGAAAATAGTTTTTTGTCCATAGACATACAGAACTACCTTTCCCACTAAAAACATAAATGTCAAATGGAAACCAAGTTCAATATATGATATGGTGTGTTTGTCGACTTCACCGATAAAATAATTAAGATCTAAATGGGTGCCAAATTCTGTAGGCAATATTTTGCTATTTAAAAATGTAACTTTAAAAATTTTAATAGTCAAATTTTTGGTGATATTTTTTTTTTATTATAAATATATTTATATTGTAAAAAAGTTAAAGCTAAAATTAAACTAAACTATAAGTGAACAAAATAGAAAACTAAACTAAAATTAAACAAAGAAAACAAAACAGAAGAAGAAATAATAATAAAAATATTAAATATAAGGCTAATCGAAGAGCCCCCCTCGGAGCATACCGGGCTCAAAAACTACCCATAACGCCAGCCGCATTGCCACGCTGAATGGCGAGGGCAATGTGTTCTGTCAGGTATGCTCTGGAGCGAGGATCGCCTCGATTGTCACGCAGGCGTCGCCCTAAATGTGCGATAAATTTTTTGGCCTCCTCACACCAGGGCCCGCTAGTTTCAAAAGCGAATAGAATGAAATGGTATTGATTTAGTTCCGCGTACTTAACGTATAGTCAAATTATTTACTCAAAGCAAATAACTTATGATCTATTAAACTTTTGAGTTGGCTAGTTTTCGCATACTATAGTCATCTTATATTTGACTTTATAGTATTCTTTATTTTATACGCAAGTTATTTTTTTTATATTGTAAGATTTGAAAGGTTCCAATCTTCAAAAAAAATTTTTTTTTAAACAATCTTTCTTTATTTGCCAAAAACGTTTAACAACAAAAAGTATTACAGTGTTGCAATGTAGGTAACTAACACTTACATATTTTTAAAGAGGTTACAAAAATAAATCCTAGTAGGTAGGTACTAAAGGCGCCCAGTCCATGCCCCGTCCGGAAGTCCATCCCCAAACTAGACGTTGGTCTGTATCTCGGGTAATGCACAACCGGTTGGTTGATGAAAAGAGCGCGGTACATTTTTAAGAATCGAGCATACCCACATTACACCATCGACGCAAGGCTACTCAAATTAAAATGAGGTTATACTTAGGCCCAGCTAGTCATAACTGTGATTGGGCCTAAGTGTACATTTAGAGTTTTGTCGCAGCTATACATACATAAATTTAAAAACAAAATAAAATTATTACTGGTGCCTATTTTACGTATTATGTAATGTACCTATATTGGAGGTGAGCGGGAATGGAGTGAAATATTTATGCTATAGTGAAGTATGGGTGTGTGTGTTTGTTTGTATATCGTGGAAGTACGCAAGTATGAATGAATGAATAAATGAATGAATGAATGTGAAGCTTATGAAGTAATGTGTGTTGTTGAATGGTATATAAATAAGTATAGATAGATAGATATGAAAAAATCACACAGTGTCACTGTCAGTGGAAAGAGTGTCACATTTTATATTAAGGGATAATTAAGTACAAGTAATGATCGGTCTTTTTGGAAATTCTTGGGTGAGGCCCATGTCCAGCAGTGGATTTCCTGTGGCTGATATGATAATGATGATGATGAGTATAGAAGCATTTTAGATTTTTAATCAGTGCTTTTAGGTAGGAGCGTATTAATTTATTTATAAAAAGTAAAGATTCTGCAAACTTTCAATGTCTTAATAAAAATCGGGCACCACATCTCGCCGCGGCGGTCCGATGAATTTAGTTACTAATAACTTTGCTCCACCGCGATAAATGATAAAGTTTTGTGTGCTCGTATTTAAATACATATATACTGATGCTTATTATTTGCTAAGTTTTATTCTTGCTCACCTTCAACTTTACAATAATCGACAACTCTAAATAAATAGGTCTACAAGTGGTAGGTACTTAGTTAAATACAAACGGGGGTTACAGTATTTAGTTGTTTATAACTTAAGAATCGCCTTACCCTAAACTTTCCCATACAAACGTAGTCTACGTTTTATTTCGAAACGACATGTCAGATTTCAGTAAAAATTTGTTACTTTAAAGAAATTGTATATATCTAGGGTTATTATTGGTTTTCACAGTCAAAGTATGAACTTGAAATAAAATACAAGGGTAAAAAAGTTTTCCATACTAATGGTCAAAAATGATATAATGCACTATATTCTCTTTCAAGGCCATATTTTGACTGTGAAAACCAATTATAACCCTAGATATGTGCAATTCCTTTAAAGTTACAAATTTTTACCGAAGTCTGACATGTCGTTTCAAAATAAAACGTAGACTACGTTTGTATGGGAAACTCTGATTTTGTCTTGGGTAAGGGGACTCTTAAGATTATAATTTGCCTATGCTTACGTAAAATAATGTAAACAGTCGATAAATTAAAAATTATACTTAGTTAAACCATTGACTTGGGCATATGCGCTCCCGTTAAAAGGTTTGCCTGTTTTTTTTTGTGTATGTAAAAATGGTTGGCTAAGGGTAGCCAAGGGTAAAAGGCGAAGGGATAATAATAGATAAGCTTTCGTTTAATGTGACACTCCAGTCTTTGAAGTTATTGGGACAAATCTGGCTCACTAACTGTTCTTTGTTAGCTGAATTTCTAATTCAATACGCAAAATTTCATTGTGCTTGCGTTCTATTGTCATATTTTTCATGTCATTGTACTGCCGATTCTGACAGTTTCAATAGCATTTTATTGGAACCTGCCCGAATTGTCAGTACAATGAACATGAGCCCATTAGATGTTATTGATGAAGGCTATTATCGTCATCGTTAAGCGATGGGAGCCAACGTTTTGACCATAAGTAATATCTGAACTTCGTCGAATGCAATCGAAAACGTGTTGTAATGTTTTTTAAGAAAGGCGTGTCTGCCGAGTTTCGCTGACCGTACATATCTTTTTAGGGTTCCGTACCCGAAGGGTGCAAACGCGACCCTATTACTGAGACTCCACTGTCTGTCTGTCTGTCCGTCTGTCACAGGGCTCTATCTGTTGAACCGTAATAGCTAGACACTTGAATCCGATTATGTTTTACTGTGGCCGCTATAACAACAAATACTAACAATAAAAAATAGTTAAAAATTAAAGGGGGTCGTCATACAAAAAACGTGTTTTTTAGCGTTTTTAACTCGATCTTTATAATGGCATTAATTAGATTCTTGAAATTTTCACCGATTATGTATTACTATGGCCACTATTATAGGTAACAACTAATACTAAAAATAAGATAAAGTTAAAAACTAAAGGGGGTCGTCTTACAAGAAACGTGTTTCTTCAGCGTTTTTAAACATTGTACGGAACCCTTCATGTACGGCCCGACTCGCACTTGCCCGTTTATTTATGAATGAAGAGCTTTGGTTCCTTATTCCTTGGATTGTGTTTATTTCATGTGCTTACCCGTGGGCACTCACGTTATGAGTATTTCTCTCGCGGTCAATTTTTAACAAGCGGCTTTAAGTGAAAAAAATATTTTGAAAACCAAGTTTTTATCTAAAACAATAAATAATTTAAGTGCTCCTCAAGACTAATACACTGAGCCCAAATGTAGTGGGGTTATGTTGTTTTATCAGAGATGCCATGACCAATTACCGGCTTCATCATGATATCAGGTCATGGGTATCATAATATTGCATTGTCACACAACTTACATAATCGTGTAAAGTTTCAATTCAATCCAAGAATGAGAAGTGGGTCTAATTTAGTTTGCAAGATTTGAATACAGACACGGTAATTTTATATCTAACAGTATTGTAGTTCGGCCGTCACCTTGACTTATATACCTAGGGCACAGAGTAATATGTACTCATAATATACTACGTCCTAGGGCGACGCGCGGCCACGCGATTCGTAAACTATTCATAAATCCACTTTTTTAACAATTTCATAAATCCCCATACATAAAATTAAAATAATTGACCATTACATTATACTCCAGTTCGAATAAATTCATCCTTAGTTAACGAAAAAAGCTGAGTTCTAAGATACATTCATGCTATACAAAAACAGTGTTGGGTAGTTATAATCAATTACAATTTTAATCGATTACTTAATTTATTAAACAATTTATTGCAAGTGACAAGTAATTGCACGTTACAATTTATTTATTTATTATAATCCATTATATTATATTAAATTATTTACAATTTTTTTATTGTTTTTAAAATACAAATACAAATAAAATTAACTAAAAACTCGCTTTGATAATAAGAAAAACTTATATTTTTATTAAGTAAATATTTGTATGAATATAAAAAATAATAAGCTCTACGCCTAACCGACATTATTTTTTTTCATGTATTTTCATTAAACAATATCAATAAATTAATTGTTGATCGACAAATTCGCAACTAACAATTAATAAATTGTTAATGGATTAATAATAAGTTAATTGTTAGTTGAGAGTTTTCACAATTATAATTAAATTATTGTTATTTTCGTGTTTAAGCATTCTAATTAATCAATTGTTAATGACAACTAACGTATTTAACAATTAAGTAATTGTCAATTTTTAATTCTTTAGCTATTTATTCTGCCTAGAAATAACGCAAGAGAATCGTAGGACATGTTACTACTACAATTTTGAAAGGAGCTTCTTATAATTTAAAGTGAGCCTATTTTAGACAGTAGCTAGCTAACGTAGTGTTTAAGAGTAAGTGATTATTGCTGTCTAATGTAGCATTTCACACAAAATTATAAATAATAAGTATTTGTTAACGTTTTCGTTAAAAAGAATTTTTCGTAGCTGCACCAAATCTTAATAGTCTTTATCACCCAAAATATTTTTTCTAGATCAGAATAATATCAATCGAAAGTAAGTTTAAGGTAGCTTCTATTAGCAACCTTCCTATTTAATCAAAACATTACTTTCAGTAAGTTGACTGGCCGAATAGCATACTTCCCAGCCGGACCACTTTTAACATCTTTTATTTCTTTTAATTCGGTATATTCGATTTTCCTTTTGGAAGGTAGACAAAAGGTAACTCCTTTTATGCTATATCACCTGTAAATTAATTTTATGGTTTTCGTAATACGGGGTGGCGCGGCTGGTAAGCACTACTCTGTGGCCGGACCACTTTCAATGCTAATTTATTCCTAATATTTTTGAGGTAATATTTTTTTTTTGATATGCAAAATAAATTATTATTAAGGTAGTTACTATTTAGTGTAATGGCGTCTTGGTACTGAATGGTGGCGAGGCTAGGAAGTATCACACCTACTTACCTATTAAAAAGAATCAAATTACGTACTAGTAGGTAGGTATACAAAAACTATTTAATAGTCTTACCTATCGGAGTTTCCGGGTAATTTAAAAAATGCTATCTCTGGGTGCGTTATTGAAGAATTCAAGCAACCACTAACAGTACAATATTCATATTCATTTATTCACTAAAATTTGTAACAGGTACACATAACATTGTCATAAAAGGTCTTATTATTTTACAAATTTTACCCTTATAAGCCATTGTGAATTCTAATAAATTATTCAAAAGGAAACACAAAAAATTTTTTATTATTCGTCTAAACACAATACGAAGTCCAAAAAATTTTTTTAATTGTCTATAGCTATTTACATGTCAATCAATAAAATAAAATAAAAATATATTATAATAAAGTAAAATGTCAGTCCTATAATTTATCATTCCATTATTCAGCTTATCTATAATACTTTTTATTGGTCAAAAGAGTCTTTAATTCTTTGTCAAATTTAGGTCCCTTGAATTCTTTTAAATGCTTTGGAAGGTGGTTGTAGACTGAGATAGCCATGTAATAGGGACCATTTTTATAAAAATCAAGGTGTGGTGTGGGTTGAACTAAATCGTTACCCCTGCGTGATGCGTAGCGCCTAGTCCTGTCATCGTATTGTTCGAAGTAGTGCGCATGTTTACGAACGAAGCGGTATAATCTATATCTATACTAATATTATAAAGCGGAAGAGTTTGTTTGTTTGTTTAAACGCGCTAATCTCAGGAACTAATGGTCCGATTTGAAAAATTCTTTTTTTGTTGGGTAGTCCATTTATAGAGAAGGCTTTAAGCTATATAACATTCCGACAACCACGCGAACGAAGTCGCGGGCACAGCTAGTTCAAAAATATACATTCCCGTAACCGTTAACGTAAAGAGTTCTCGATATGTTTCTCAAGGTCGCGTGAATGTTATAATTCTTAAAAGGCGTTTCTGTAAAATAAATACCGCTTGGACATCAGTCGAGTTTCCCCAGAAGATAATTCCATACCTTATCCAGGCTGCAGCATGGCTATGATATACAGTGAGAGCACATTCCTCGTTTGTACTTTTCCGGAGTTCACGCAGTGCATAAGAGAATTTGTTAAGTTTACTAACAACAGATTTTACGTGGTTTTTCCAAGTATGATTTGAGTCTATTATGATACCAAGTAACGAAAACGACCTTACTTCGTCAATGGTTTTGCCTTCATGGGTGACATTTAAATCTATTTCCTTTCTTTGATATGGTCGGAATTGCATAACAATATATAGTCTATATTTTGCCACAATATTTCACGGAAAAGTTAATGAATATTCACAAATTGCACGCTTACTGTTTACAAAACTAACACACGTTCGTTCGTCACTGCGACGCATCCACGACGGTTGTGTACCTATTTTGTACCAAACTCCGAGGCGGTGGGTATGATTTGAACGTAGTATATTATTACTCTGTGGTATGATTTACGTTCCGAACGTTTGTATGAAGACAGAACCTCCCATATATTTTTGATCGGCTGACAGAAAAAAATCTTCATCTTCCTGTAAGTATTACATTTATTCATTACCTTTACTCGAAATTGTATAAATTACGGCTTGTGAATAAAATACAATAGAAACATTGTGTTTCTATTGTATACCAATTGTTACCAATAGAAACATTGTGTTTCTATTGTATACGTGCCTAAAATTGCAATTCCGGGAACGCAACAAAATAAAAGGAAAATGCTGATTGAGTTGATACTTTGAATAGAGCTCCTGTAGTCGACTGGATCACAAATGGACTGGAGTTTTATCAGTGACTGGCTTTAATACCCAGCTACAACAGCCTAAAATAATATCAATTGCCAAATTAATGACATTAGAATAATAAAGTACTGTTTTCTTTCGTTTGACATCGGTTGGCTATATTAACTCACGCGAGAGATATCCTTGTAAAGTCTGCGTCATCGATAAAACCCAAAAAAATTAATCAATCGCTAAGATAATGACGTTAGATTCAGAAAGTACTGTTTTCTTTCGTTTGATATCGGTTGACTGTATACTCACGCGAGGTAGATTCTCGTAGTCTGCGTCATCGATAACAGCCCGAAAAATTAATTCAATCGCTAAAATCATGACATTTGATTCATAAAGTACTGCTTTCTTTCGTTTGACATCGGTTTACTGTATTTACTCACGTGAAGGAGATCCTCGTAAAGTCTGCGTCATCGATACCGACGTAAAGTGATGATAAGCCGTAAACCTTTGTACCCCACTCGCTATAAACGACATTGTCAAGAACAGAAGTAAGACGTCGCCATGTTGTTAAAATAGAGAGATGATAAAATTTTACTACCGCCTAGGTTTAGGTGAGAAATACTCAGCACCTTTAAAGATACGAAAGCATAACCGTTAAATTATTTAAATAAAACAAACACAAAATACCTACGTTTATTAAAAATTTATTTCGTGTGCGATGCTACATGTGTAGATACCGTAGCTCCATCCCATGTACGAGCGAATGCCCGAAAGGCGGGCCCAGCAGCGACGATAGCAGAAGCCATCAAGAGGCGCAAATTTGCGGCTCTGGAAGAGTCGTATAATTTTGTGCCTTTTGCTGTAGACTCTAGGGCCTTGAGGTGCGGAAGCCTGACAAATTTTTAAGAAAATTTCCGCATACCTGATCGACGTACCACGACCCAAGGGCTGCGCGCATTTTAGACAGCGATTAAGTATTGCTATCCAACGCCGCCAGCCTTTTGGGTACTTTGCCCTGTGACGACAGCAATTTGGCCTCAATTTTTTTGTATAATTTAATATATGAAATTCTATTTTTAAATATATTTTTAGTTTAGTTTTAATTAAGCTTGTGTTTTAGTTTAGTTTTATTTTAGTTCAGTTTTATGTAAAATATATGTTATTTTTAAAAATAAAGAAAAGTTATTTTAACGACATTATTGAAAATTATAAATTACGGCCCAAGTCTTTTTAAAAATATATAGATTATTAGCTGTTACTCCCTGCTGTGCTTGCATTTTTCCGTAGACGGGTTTTATTTTTAAAAACTATCTAAATGACACCTTACCTTACCACCTGCTGCCCCGCTATTTTAAGTACTTAGCGGGGCAGCAGGACAGCCAGATGGCCTGTTATACAAAAGAATTTTGCGCGATTATAGTTCCCTCAGTAACACCTAGATAGCGCTATCCTAAGTCAGAACGAGCTATGATTTCGTTTGCTACATAATCGCGGACATTTTTATTAATATTTCAAAAACTACTGAACCGATTTTGATGCCCAACGAACTTAAAAATTCTATTAATATTTCCTACATGTCTACCAAATTGCATTAAAATCGGACCATCGGTTCGGTAGTTATCGCGGTACATGCATGAATACATACATACATACATTCATACATACATACATACATACATACATATATAAATACATACATACATACATATATAAATATATACATACATTCATACATACATACATAAATAAATAAATATAAATATATAAGGACAAATCACACTACACATACATACATACACACACACACATGAAAAACATTTTTTTTTTCGAATTTTTGATGTCACCCTCGTTTCCAAAATATCGAGCGCCAAAATCAAAAATATTTAAAAAAATATTTTTTTAGCCCTAAAGTTTTTCGTTATTGACTTTCTAGAATAATTCTTTTTGCTTTTTGCACCTTACAGCTCTTGTATTAGGTCCTTACATATGAAATTGCCGTTCAGTATCAAAAAAGTGAAACAAGTTTTTTTTAATGAAATTATTATTTAATCAATCGAAGTATGCGCCGTTGTTATCGATACACTTCCGCCATTTTATAGGCAGATCATTGATACCTTTGGAAAAAAAAATCCTGGGAGCGAGAGTCTATGAACTGTTTGAAGGCGGTTTTGACTGCCTTATCAGATTTGAAATTTTTTTCTTGTAAAAATTTATTCAAATTTTGAAAAAAGTGGTAATCGGTTGGGGCAAGATCTGGAGAGTATGGTGGGTGACGCAGAGGTTCCAGTCGCAGCTCCTCTAACTTGGCGATCGTTTGATGTGCAGTGTGTTGTCTAGCGTTATCCTGAAGGAGCAGTGGGCTAGAGCAATTCATCAGTCTCGGTTGTTTAATGGCGAGCTTTTCCATCATTGTTTGCAATTGTTGGCAATACAAGTCTGCAGTAATCGTCTGGCCTTATCTCAAGAAGCTGTAGTGGATAACACCAGCACTGGTCCACCAAACACTAACCAGAATCTTCTTTTTGGTCAGTTTTCGCTTAGGGCAAGGTTTTGCCGGTTCTCCAGGGTCAAGCCATTGTGATGATCGCTTCCGATTGTCGTACAGGATCCATTTCTCATCACAAGTCACGATACGGTTCAAAATCCCCTCATTATTGTGGCGATTAAGCAAAGAAACGCAGCAAGCAACGCGTGTTTGTTGGTTTGCTTCAGTCAATTCGTGCGGTACCCACTTTTCGAGTTTTTTAATTTTTCCGATTTGGCGCAAGTGGATAAGTATCGTTTTGTCACTTACGCCGAAGGCTGCTGCTAATTCAGAAGTGGTTTGAGATGGATCCGCTTCCACTATCGCCTTCAATTCTTCGTTATTCACTTGAGTATCAGGTCGTCCACGAGGCTCATTGTGTAAATCGAAATTTCCAGAACGGAAACGTTGAAACCAAAAACGCACCGTTCGTTCGTTAGCGGTGCCTGGTCCATACACGTCGTTAATTCTTCGAGTCGTGTCTGCAGCACTGGTGCCACGGTGGAACTCGTATTCGTAAATACCGCGAATTTTCAATTTGTCCATAGTTTTTGTTATAGCAATGTTGAAACTCAAACAAATGATGTTAAAACAAATGAAATACGAATTTTAAAACAATATTTTTCTGGCTTTATTTCGAAATAAATTTGAATTTGGAATTCCTAATGAAACGCAAGATATTTGATTTTAAAGTTGCCAGTATTGAAAATCGGCAATTTCATATGTAAGGACCTAATAAATACGCGTCTTTTGAGATTTTTTTAATAAGTATCATATCTCACAACTCTCCGAGAGGGAATCGCACTTTTTCGTGAAATCGGAGCCTACACTTGAGCGAATGAAAAGACATTTACAATGTCATTATCCGGAATCCGTGAATCTACATATAAAACTCTAAGCAAAAATTGTACCTACGGTGTCATGTAATGATAGTCAAGTAGTACCTCAAACTATTGAAATTTATCTCGTCCGAAAGCTCTTACTGCTCTAGTGGGATCTTTAAGGCTGCCCCGCTCATCCCAACCTTAATAAATTGGGTCGTTACTAGTCCGCCCCAACATTCACGAGCCTAGTGCGCGTCTTTTACTAATGTCCTTTGATTTGCTTGCGTAAAATAAATCTGGGCTTTCTCGAAATATTACTTTATTTTTTATGGAAATTCTAGCTTTTATGTAATGTATTGTATTTAGATTGAGAAGCCATAATTCTTGTAAGTAACTACATTAATAATATACATAATACAAAATGTTCTAACACTATCGATGTTTTCAGTTATACCCCATACCGAATAAATCCAAGAAGTGAATGCCACAACGGAGATTTTATTATAATTATGATATAGAATCTCCAATATCTCCATTGTGAATCCGGATTTGTTAAAAATGAAACGCGGTGCAGTTCTAGATTTTGGCGCCCTTTATATACTCTTATTTAGTAATTTGAATCCCAATTGATGAGATTAGATACAACGATCGCGTCAACCACGCGTCAACTCGTGAACGGGTGCCGCCAGTAGGGACTGGTCAACTCGGACTACTCAGTGTTACTTATTTTTGTAAATTGAATTTGGCACTCGTTCGCAAGCTTTACATGTTATATTGTGATAACATTGTATTAGGCATAATATCTTTGTAAACTGACAAAGCCCTTCCGGCGCGTAGGCGACCAATACTGTGTAAATGAGTTTCTTTCGGCGTTTCTTCTCAGCAGTGGTCGTTGCGAAACGCTAGTATCGGTAGCTTTTGCACTAATTAAAAATAATGACCTTCAATAAGTGATATATTTATCCTACATTAAATATTTTTTTTTTACTGACTGACTTTGACTTCGATACCTTCGCCTACGTCTCGGTTTTCAAACACACAGACTCGTATTTTAATACCCCTCATTATATGACGGTATCATAAGCTACTATCTGATGTACTTAATTTAATATCGTAAAATTCGACCAATATTATAGAATTATCATATTATTGAATTATTAATAAGTTTATAAGTACATTATATAGTTTCTAACCGGAAAATCGTTATGATTAAAAAAACATAGTGTAATTCATAGCTTATTTGGTAAACTTTTTCTTATTGACGTGACAACGTCTTATAAATTGGTTAGCCGGGTGACACTTCAAGAAACTGCGTTACGCTCCGCTCACGTTATGCGCTCACAATGAGAGCGAGTGAGAGGCACGCGTGCCTTTCACTTTTTATGTCTGTCTCTCTCGCTCTTAGGCGGGCTAACCATGCCCGAGTGGAAGTCAAGTTTGGAGTGAAGTGGAGTGAAGTCGTTGTCACGTAAAACTTTCGCCCGTATACCGACTTTACAGGCAACCAATTTTTTTTTATAAAACATGACTGTGTACCCTTTTCAAACGCAAATGAGTTATATTCTATTCATAAAGTTCTATCTATTCTATCTCATAAAGTATAAAATACATGAATGTAGGTAGATAATGCGTAGGAGTTATTCGTATTTTCCTCGGAAAATCGCAAACGCTCAACCTTGAATCTGGTAGATGACTATATGTGTATGTTTTCTTAAAGGCTCCTCTCGAAAAATGCAATAAATCCTCATAAACAGCCTTACGACGCTCTCTCTGAGTAAATAAAGCGAATACGCTATGTTTATCACCTCTCGCACTGGCACACATTGGCCTGAAATATTTGAATGCTGGACAGAATAAGTTTCATTTTTACACATGAGCGTTTACACACATACCGCGTCGGCAACTGAAGTGTAAAACAAGGCATTAAAAAAATATCGTCTTTATAACGTCTTACAAAATATACTAAAACTATTTTAAGGGTGAATTCAGTCTATGATGCTAAACAACTTTCCCCAAGGAACATATATCGAAATATGACAATTATGTTTTTGCTTTCCATAAAAACTCGGATCAGCTGATCGCTCAACTTGTATGGAAGGTCTCAATGGAAAAAATATTTTTCATATTTCAATATACGTTCCTTGTGGAAAGTTGTTCAGTATCATGGACTGAATTCACTCTTATAATAGTTTTAGTATATTTTGTTAGACCCTGTATATGTCACTCAGAATGATGTAAGGATTCTAACGATATTCATACATCCAAATGTGTTAAGGATTTTATTTTTATTCGCATTTTTGCCCATTCCCTCGATCAGTTTCTACGATCTGCGCGGGAAGAGATCTGCGCAGGTGATACATTCTAAGTTTTTTCTTTTCTCCCAGACCAGCATGGAAGATTTTATTGAAAAAAATCCTATAATGAACATAAACAACTATCAAAACAAATCCGGCATTTAATAAATAGACATCTGTGTTTGTGGATACACTTATTTCATGAGGGGATTCGCTGGGGCGCTGCCAAAAGTGGCTACAGGATGTTGAATATGTTTCATAAAGTATCTAAGACAGGGTACTAACGCAAAAAGCAATGAAAAGTATTCATTTCAAATGAAATATCAAATTAATACTTACTATTCTTTATTTTTAACCGACTTCAAAAAAGGAGGAGGTTATCAATTCAGTTATCAATGTTTGTTACGCGATATCTTCGCCAATTTACCGATTTCGATGATTCTTTTTTTATTTGAAAGCCTTTACTACCAAGTTGGTCCCATTTTAATTTGGTGAAGATATGATAAAGAACTTTGGAGATATGGAAGAAACTAAGTCGGTTGTTTTTTTTTTTGTTAAAAATTTAATTATTAATTGTAAAATTACCTATTATGAAATTTATGAATCTGAATCATATTAATAGGAAATGCGGTCACCAATCCATCACTATTATGATTTCCTTTTTCCACCTTCATGCCTACCATCACGCTGAAAGTAACCTGGGCCTTGCCGCCCTAGGCTCTGTCTGCCCCGTTAGGGATAAAGACGTGATAGTGTATCTATCTCTATTTAGTGTAGTAATTTGTTTCCCACTATGTTTGAACTTTGTTCCATAAAAATTGGTTTTGCGAATTATTTGTCGAAACTTATGATTATTTTAATTATAGGGAATGGAAGATTTTCTTAATATTACCGGTGTCATCCTTAGCTGTGCTGCTTTGCAACCTGAGCGCGCACCGGTGACGAAACCACGCCATCGAGTATGGGTTTATTTTATTTGTTTGCAGAAGTAATTTTGTCTCACAATAAAAGCTTATATACAAGTATATAATATATTATTATCTTAGGTCTATGGGTCTCACAAGAAGGCTTAAGGTAGGTCAACGCGCTATGGAGAGGGCTATACTCGGTGTTCCTCTACGTGATCGAATCAGAAATTTGGAAATTCGCAGGAGAACAAAAGCCACTGACAAAACCCAGCGGATTAGCTCGTTGAAGTGGCTGTGGGAGGGACACACAACGCGAAGAACTGATGGCCGATGGGGCAAAAAGATTTTTGAATGGCGACCACGTACTAGCAGGCGAAGGGTAGCCACCACCTACAAGGTGGTCGGACTACCTGACCAAGGTCGCTGGAAAGCCCTGGATGTATGTAGGCCGCTCTAGATCGGTCTCTTTGGAAATCCTTGGGAGAGGCCTATGTCCAGGCTGAAATGATGATGATGATTTAGGTGAACGCCAAATGAGCGGTTAATTTCAATGCGTACGAGTACCTAGCTCGTCGCATCACTACTGCGAACTGGTACTGGTGATCATGGACTGATGCCATCGTCATATTCTAAATATTAGGCATGACGCTAGAAGAATATTTTTGGCACAACGTCGGTTAGATTATTATAAAAAATACACGTATTTTTTATTTTCTCTGAGAAACAAAAATTGACGTAGATACAGGGCATTTCAATTTCGCATGACGTCACGGCTAGGTAAGATTTTTACGTACGACGTCACAAGCCCCCACTCTGGAACTTGATGCTCCGTATCTTTGTGAATTTTTACTTTCATGATAAACTGAAAAATCTGGTTCCATTATTCTCGGATAATCTACAAGACTGAACGGGACGCTTTTTGAAATGGGTAAGCTAACACAATGCCGTACTACGTCGGATCTACCTCTACAATCTGAGACGAATGGAAACAGCAAAGCCGTGTGTTTCCTTACACTTTGTATTTTGTTATATTGCGATTTAAAAGGTGAAGGGTAGTCCAGTGGCAAATTCATTTGAAAAAATGGCCACTTTTTGTACAGATTCTTTTAGCGAAAACATGTTTAAAGCTTGACAAAATCTAATACTTTCAACAGTTATACAGCAATTTAAAGAGCCATCTAATGCTTAATAGTTCACAAAATGATAATATTAGCCTTATTTATGATAAAGCTAGTTATTTAAAATGAGGGTCCCATTTCTGAGCATCCTTCGCCATAAAGAGCTGCCCAAATATTTTATAAATTATAATGATTATCACTTCGTTAACAATTTAATAATATTGTTTTAAATGAGGGTGACACTCTCTACCCTTCACTTTAAAGCGTCGATAAGAAAACTTACTAGTATCTTTAAAGACATTGATTCTTCACACAAACCCTCCTTAGGAATGCATTCGTGCATAAAGTTTAACAACCGGCCGCCACTCGACGTCAACCCTCCTTTTGAATGCAGTTGTTGCACAAGATGTTGCACTTCTTGACTATGCTGATGCCTGTTTCCTTGACGCTACAGAAGAGCTTCTTACTAAGCTTGAACGTTTGCAGAATTTGTGTATTCGTTTTATCTTTGGCTTAAGGAAATTTGACCACGTCTCTGACTTTCGCAAACAACTCAAGTGGTTCCCCATCCGTCTTCGCCGGAACACTAGAATCCTTTGCCTCCTCTTCAACGTCCTGTACAATCCCTCATATCCTCCTTATTTGCGTGAACGGTTTTCTTTCGCACGTTCTGCCGACGCTCCTTGTAGATCTGCCCGTAAATCCATCCTTCATTTCCCAACACATAGCACCACTACCTATACTCACTCCTTTTCCGTGCAGGCAGTTAGGCTATGGAATCAGCTACCACCGAGCATTCGAGAGTCTAAAACCATAACGACGTTCAAGAAACGAGTAAAAGATCACTATCTGTATTTATCATCCTAATATATTTAGAAATATTAACATATGTATTTATTGTATATATGCTTTATGAATATATATTTATTAATGTATTTATGTAAGTATATTTATGTATGTTTATGTAGGTATATATCTTGTCTATTTATTTATTTAGTTTTGTATTGTAGGTACACGCCAATTACCTCTTTTTTCCCATTTCCTCTCGCGGGTCTACTGGAAGAAATTTCTTTAGAAATAAGTAGCACCTAAGTACTATGTTTTCCTTATTTTTTTTAAGTGTATTTTTGTAAATTTCCAAGTGTACTTGAATAAATAAAATAAATAAATAAATAAGATGTAGATGCTTTGTCCTTTAGTCGCCTTTTACAATGTGGGACCTTGACCTGTCCCGGCGTAGGTACTTAGGCGAGTTCCCACATATAAGGGAAGATAGGAGTGGAGAATATAGACTCAACAACAAGAAGTTATATTATTATTTGTTACACAACTTTGTTATAACTAGGCTTTGAATAATAATTATTTATATAGGTACAGCTGATATATCAAGTAGTCAGGGTAAAAGATGATAGTGGAATGAATAAAAAATGGGGAGGGGTGAGTAAATGATTCGAAAATGGAATGAAACAAAATTTGAAATTAAATGAAGAATGAAAAGCGGACAGGATGAGATGAAGAATGAGGTTTGGTTTGGAACATGCAGCATGCATGTGGCATGCAGCATCATTACAATTATATCCATAGAAAGAAACGGAGTGGTCCTATTCTAGGTCGGAATCGGAAACCAGACAGCAGTGATTATAAAATCAATTAAATAAATCTTTGAGGATCACCACACCATCTTGCTTCACAATAAAATGCACATCCAAATCCCTTCAGCACCATAACAGTCGAACTTAACCAATTTCAGTGATCTCCTCCGAAGTACTCTCGCCTAAGTGATATTGTCTAACTTTGGACATAATATCTTTCTTTGTTTTCGTACCTTCGTGGCCGTTGAACGTCATTGTTGCGTGGACTTAATTTTGTTACTTGTTTTTGTGCGCCATATTGAGTATACTGCGCCCCAAACCGAAAAGTTTGGAGCACCGGGAGTACTATGATACTTTTTGTAGTCAGTATACTTTTTTTGGGACCGATACACTATCAGACTATCACGTCTTCATCTCTATAGGAGAGGATCTCTTTAGTCCTATTAGGGTACGCATTTTTAGCGCTTTCGAAGTCCACACTTGAATGTAATATGTGACTACAAAGGGTTAGTCTATCGAAATCGCAGATCATGTTTTGTTATGAATAAGTACCTATCTATAAGGTTATAACTTACTTATTTACTGTGTCCAATGTCCATAAAGTATATTTTTAATTAATATAATAAGTTAAATGTAATTACAGGTTCTTCGGTAACCTAGCATGGGCACCAGTCCTCCACTAGCTCTTATGTAGTTTTATACTAATACATATAGGTCTCATATCTTTTTTGTATAATTTTGTAGTACATTATCATTATAATATAATAGAGCAACTAAATACAGATTATGTGAATAGAGAGTTCTGGTGACCCGTAATTACAGGTTCTTAGGAAACCTAGCATGGGTACCAGTCCTCCACTAACACGTAGTACTTATATATTACTTAATTAAGGATTTTTCTTCTGGATATTTGTTGTATAAATTGTAACAAATTTATTGGAGGATAATAAATACTTTTTTATTATTATAAATGTTTAAGAAATGTTTCTTCTCTCTTTCACCGAAAAGAGGTTTAAATAACACTAGTACACACACACATAATTATTATTGTGCATCGAAGATGCAGATATGATTATGACAAACTAGTTCCGCGCGCACAGCCAGCACGGAACCAATTCATTTATTATTTATCTACCGACATTTTGTACGCGTCCACTAAATGTAAAATTTTAAGTTCTCATTATAAGTGAATTTTGTAGATTCTTTTATCAGAATAAATGTCTTTGACCACATAACACGGGCCGAAGCCAAGTGCAAAATGTTTTAAAGAAATGAAATTAAGTCTCCTTGAACAAAGGTTAGAGTATCAAAGTAAGCGTAACTGTTTTATCCTAGGAACTTTCTTGTAATGCGGCATGTATTTAATATAACTGCCTTTTGTAGTGTGTAGAAAGAATATTTGTAGGGATATTTAAAGTATTATTTTATAGTCTGCTAACTATTGTTTTGACGAAGATGACTTTGCCAAAACATTAACATAGGACGTAATCATGTTACATATAGGATAAACAAAGAGGTGTTTTGAATTGTCGTCGGTACAGCCAGCCGGTTGAGGTGTTTTAAAGACGAGTGTAAGTACACAGTTCACCCCAACAAAAAAAGGTTTTTTCAATTATATAACTTCAGAAATTATATTTATTTACTATTTATTTACCCGTGTGGTGCCGGATTAGAATAAGACCACTCCATCTCTTCCTGTGGATGTCGTAAGAGGCGACTAAAGGACTGAGCACAAATATCTCGTGCTACAATTGCATACCTAAGGAGGGTTAACATAGGGCGGCGGCCGATTGTGAAACTTTGCACAAATACATTCCCAAAGAGGGTTGACGTCAGGCAGGCGGCCGGTTGTAAAACTATAGCCAAATTATTTAAACTGTTCCGGCTATTTCTTTTCCATTTTGCAGGGTCTTTGGCATCCTTGGGTGACCATTGACATGCATGTTATATTTGGAGAAGAAAAAGCGGGAAAGCGCACCCCGGGCTCCGATGCAGCACAGCTGAGGATGCAACCGGGAACGCGCTTAGACGAAGAAGAATAAAGAAAAGTAATATTTTGTTTTGAAAATTTAATCTGTGTTATTGACAGTGCTTACTAATATGTTCGGATTCATACAAATGTTGAATGTTCAATAGGCGGACTTAATAAAGATTTATCTGACAGGACAGTCAACCCTTTAGGTTGATTGGATTCGTTGTTTTGTATAACGTCACCATACCCACACTGACCGGCCAAGCCGTGTGGTTTCAGGCAGAGTAGAATAGGACCACTCCAAGTCTTCCCTTGGATGTCGTAGAAAGCGACTTAGGAAACACTAGCTAAACAAAGCTTATAAACATCAATGAGATCTCTCCAAACCGCCGGCTAGCGTGGAGAGTGTAGGCCAAATCCTCTGACTGCTCTGGTAGTACAAAGAGGGTCGTGCTCCTGCAGTGGAGACTAAATAAGACCTGATGATGATGACTCACATATAACGGCAAGCAGAACACCCACCAGATAATCAGACGCTTCCAATAGGTCATTTTAAATAATTGAGAAGCCGTATGTCCAGCAGTGGACTTCCTGAAAAGTCAAGATGATGCACAGAGACCTCGTCGATATCGATATAAACGCAGCAAAGCAGAATGATTGACCGTTTCACCAGCTAATTGTCTCATCTTATTTAGTTATTTATCGCTTTATTGCACATAGTTTAACAAAAAAGATACATATATAATACAGACACATGTATATATAAAAGGCCTTATTAAAAAGCCTCATAATAATTAACCATCCAGTATTACTGAATTAATAAAATCTAATTTACAAGATGACGTGTTTGAAGCAGGCATCATTTAGCTGTGCAACAAAACAATGCGTACCTACTTACTGTGAGAGCTTTCATAAAGCTACAAAGCCAGCCGCTTTGCAAGTGGTGTAGCAGGCAGTTTTACCATATGGACATTTATGAGAAATACTTTTTTTAAATTGTTTTTTTCACATTATTATGTGTTTTATATACTTACCCGTCATCAGTGTCAAAGAATTAAGTGGCAATTTTTGTCGGCAAATCACCCATTACAGCTTTTTTTTCTTCCTTAAATGGCCGCCATTTTGTTTTTAGCGCTTTTACTTTTTTATCAAGGCCTATATATTAGGTCCTTACATATGAAATTGCCGTTCAGTATCAAAAAAGTGAAACAAGTTTTTTTTAATGAAATTATTATTTAATCAATCGAAGTATGCGCCGTTGTTATCGATACACTTCTGCCATTTTATAGGCAGATCATTGATACCTTTGGAAAAAAAATCCTTAAGCGAGAGTCTATGAACTGTTTGAAGGCGGTTTTGACTGCCTCATCAGATTTGAAATTTTTTCCTTGTAAAAAGTTATCCAAATTTTGAAAAAAGTGGTAATCGGTTAGGGCAAGATCTGGAGAGTATGGTGGGTGACGCAAAGGTTCCAGTCGCAGCTCCTCTAACTTGGCGATCGTTTGATGTGCAGTGTGTGGTCTAGCGTTATCCTGAAGAAGCAGTGGGCTAGAGCAATTCATCAGTCTCGGTTGTTTAATGGCGAGCTTTTCCATCATTGTTTGCAATTGTTGGCAATACAAGTCTGCAGTAATCGTCTGGCCTGATCTCAAGAAGCTGTAGTGGATAACACCAGCACTGGTCCAGCAAACACTAACCAGAATCTTCTTTTTGGTCAGTTTTCGCTTAGGGCAAGGTTTTGCCGGTTCTCCAGGGTCAAGCCATTGTGATGATCGCTTCCGATTGTCGTACAGGATCCATTTCTCATCACAAGTCACGATACGGTTCAAAATCCCCTCATTATTGTGGCGATTAAGCAAAGAAACGCAGCAAGCAACGCGTGTTTGTTGGTTTGCTTCAGTCAATTCGTGCGGTACCCACTTTTCGAGTTTTTTAATTTTTCCGATTCGGCGCAAGTGGATAAGTATCGTTTTGTCACTTACGCCGAAGGCTGCTGCTAATTCAGAAGTGGTTTGAGATGGATCCGCTTCCACTATCGCCTTCAATTCTTCGTTATTCACTTGAGTATCAGGTCGTCCACGAGGCTCATTGTATAAATCGAAATTTCCAGAACGGAAACGTTGAAACCAAAAACGCACCGTTCGTTCGTTAGCGGTGCCTGGTCCATACACGTCGTTAATTCTTCCAGTCGTTTCTGCAGCACTGGTGCCACGGTGGAACTCGTATTCGTAAATACCGCGAATTTTCAATTTGTCCATAGTTGTTGTTATAGCAATGTTGAAACTCAAACAAATGATGTTAAAACAAATGAAATACGAATTTTAAAACAATATTTTTCTGGCTTTATTTCGAAATAAATTTGAATTTGGAATTCGTAATGAAACGCAAGATATTTGATTTTAAAGTTGCCAGTATTGAAAATCGGCAATTTCATATGTAAGGACCTAATATACAACAAAAGTATATCATTTGATAGCTTAATATGTACACAATAATCTGGTAAGAAACCTGTACTATTATTTTCACAGAGTAAAATAATAAAAAAAATTTAAACAAAATGAAATCGTTTACGTATTTTTGCTACAATAAACTGCCCTACGTCTTAGACCTCAGTGAGATAGTTTTAAGGTAATTATAATTTGAAGAAGACCTATTAATAAATTCCATACATTTTTATAAATAGAAAATATACACAAATTAAAAAGCATTAAAATTAATTAATTATTTTTGCTATAACAATAAAAGAAACTTTGTAGGTAAGCATAAAATTAAAGTCACACGAGTACGAAAACGTTCAAACGAAATAAAAAAATTATGAAATCAACAAATGAATGTTTCAATTTTACTTATCACAGGATAATGGTATTTCTTATAATTCTGGAATATGGTCACACTGTGTAATACAAACTTTTTTGAAGTAACTACAACAGGGTTTATTGAAAGAGTGCCTTTCGCTTTGCAAGCGTTTTACATTAATGGAAGAAGTGTAGTAGGTATTACAGTTGTACCTAAATATGTATTCATTCATCATCATCATCAGGTCTTGTTTAGTCTCCACTGCAGGAGCACGACCCTCTCTGTACTACCAGAGCCTTAAGTTAGCGAGAGCAGTCAGAGGATTTGGCCTACAACCCCATGCTGGCCAGACGGGTTGGAGAGGTCACATTAATGTTTATAAGCTTTGTTTAGCTTGTTTTTCCTAAGTCGTCTGCTACGTCATCCACGGGAAGACTTGGAGTGGTCCTATTTTACTCTGCCGAACCACATGGCATTGTTTGTATTCACCTGTTATCGATGTGTCCGTAATCAAATCTTGCAAGCTAAATTATAATGGGAACATTATTGTAACGAGTTGATTGGTACTAATTACCTTGATCTCTTGATAAAGCCGGAGGTGGCCACGGCATCCCTCTAATAAAAAAACATAACTTCACCGAGTTTGGGCTTAATTATTTCATCTTGAAGAGCAATTTTAACTTTTTAGTTCATTTTTTTGACAAAAACTTGGTTTTAAAAATATTTTTTCATTTTAACGCTGCTTGTTTTAAATTGATCGCGAGGGAAATGCTCACAACGCGAGTGCAATAATCCAATCCACAAGGAACCAAAGCTTTTTATTCATAAAAAGATATAAGTATATACGGTCGGGAAAACTCGTCAGGCACGCCTTTCTTGAAATGTTTATTACTGATACTGATAAACTATCACATCTTTATCCCTAACGGGGCAAACAGAGCCACTTTTAGCGTGATGGTGGGCACGAAGGTGGAAAAAGGAAATCATAATAGTGATGGGTTGCTAACCGCATCGTCTATTGATATGATTCAGATTCTTGCCCATTCCCTCGATCGGCTTTTACGATCTGCACGGGAAGTGAAACAGCTGGTACATTTTGTTTTTTCTTTTCTCTTAGACCAGCATGGAAGAAAATAAAATGTTTATTGATTTAGATAAGGCTTGTTTTTAAAAATATTTTTTATATAAATTAAATATTAAGTAACAGCTACTTCTTTTCCTACGCAGATATTAAAGAATCATGTCAAAAGAAGACTTAGAAGATTAGCCGCAACAAAAAGACAGTTGTTGCGGCTAATCTCTCCTTAATCCCCAACCCGGTAGACAGAGTCCAGGGCCGTAAAAAAAGGAATACAAAATAGTGATGGGTCGATACGACTTTTACGATCTGCGTGTGCGGTGAAGAAGCAGTTGATACATTCTAAGTTAATTTTTTTCTTTCAGGACAGCATGGAAGATAAAAAGACATTTTTTTTATAAATATTAATTAACATAAATAGCAGCAAATAAATAGCTTAATCTATCTCAGATTAAGCCATTATTTGCTGCTATAACCCACATAAAAAAATAGCAAAGAAATTGATAAAAATCTGAATTAAAAAAACATATATTTACAATGTGATGTAAATCTTCAATGTATGTAGCACTACAAAAAGGACACAGCTCAGTGGTAATATTGCCCGGGAGCAATACACTGATTTTCAGTATTGTATGAAACATTCGTTATTCACATTCCCAAAGATATGCGTGGTGCGGATCCAATAATAATAATGTGAATATAAAGAATGAAAAAGAAATAAATAATACTGTGTGTTTGTTTATATTAATAAATAGTATAATAGAATAAAGCAGTTTAAATATGTCTGGATAGTAGCTTACACGTGGCGTGAGGCGCCACGTTGGCAGTTTAAATAATAAAACTCGTTAAACGCGCACCTGTGTATCGTAAATCCCACTTTTGCCTTGTTGTGTACAACCAGCTTATAAAAGCGTCGCATGGTGCGGGCTTGGTCATGACTCATTGTGATACGATTATTATAACAAATGCAGATCACAGTCATGACTTATTTGTAATAATAACATTTTACTTCACCTGGACGGTAAGCCCTAAGGGCACAGGATATTTGTGCGGGCTAGAGAGTTAGTTTAGGCTTTGATGTGGTCTAACAAGGAAGCTTCACATAGGTCAGCGCGAGGAGGGGCGCGGACCTTACCGTCTTATTTTTAATTACTGTCCATCTCCCCTCTTTGCGACAAATAAATATATACATTGCACTGCTGCTGTTGTATAAATATTGTCATAAGGCAGCTACGATTTATAATACAACGTCCTGTTAGGATGAATGCACGACAGGATGTGGTGAAAGTAAATTGTGCTTTTGTTATCTGTATTGTATAGGGGTCCAATATCCAAGTCCGATTTAGCCTCATGAGAGGCTAAATCGGAATGCATATGAATGCATTAAGGAAAAAAAAATGTTTGAGATTACAAATATTCACTTCAATTTTATGACTGTATTAATTAAGGCAATTAAACCGTCCTGACTGGAGCATACGTGGCGTAATCTGAAGATCCAATTTTCAACCACGTTTCGCAGTAAATCATGCTGTATTTCGGCAATCACGCTATGAAAGTTGGCTTCGAACTTAATTACTTAGTTACAAACTTAATTAGTTAGCTTCTAAGTCAGTCTGCGAACACGAAAGATTATTTTTTTCATATTGTAGCGTATTCCAAATAAATAAATACACTAGAACTCAGACTAATGAGTAATTTTACATTGACATCCTGAATGAAAAGTGTGTCCATCGGTATTTCCTCTTGTGTCATGTGTCTTTGGTTTTCACTGTGACTATTATATAATATATAGTATAATGTGTCACTGCTACACTAATTGGAACGGTTTAGTTATTTTAAGAATGTAGGTACACGAACACGAAAGATCTTAACGTTATAGACACAACAACAAACAAGGTTTGTGCTAAGTCCCATTTATAATGTATGCATAAAGCATGTGTTATTTATTTATTTATTCAACTTTATTACAAAAATTGTAAACGGCTGACTTAAAGCCTTGGGCTTTCGACATCAACCGACAGCTAGTGCAGAGACAAGTGAGGCCAAAGTAAGTGCAAAAATAACATTTTAAAAAGTATAGTATAGTAAGTAAAAATATTCTCTATAATCGGTGCTACCTTTAAACTCCCTTTTATATATTAATTCCTGATCTTATCCATCATATCATAGCCTCTAAAATCTATAAACAATAAACTGTGGAATGCCGATGTGGAACGGGTAACTAAAGCCAGATACTACAATGCCCTTTCATTCTAAGGGCATTGTCGTCTAATTGAATAAGGGTTAAGCATGGTAATAAAACAAGGTATTCTCTTCCCGCAACGGCCCAATACTACGTCACGAATGACACGATAAGTGTTACCACTGATTGTTCTTTATAGTAAATTGAAAGACTTTCTCAATGTAAAATAAAATACTTAAGTTCTAACTACAAAATTAAAACACACTATACACATATCTACATACATATACAATACATATACATACATACACATACATACATAAATACATAATGTAAAATACAAAACAATTTATGATAAATGATTAGTTCTGCTGCAACAAATTAGCATAGGAGATAGGATAGGACAAATTAGCATAGATAGGATTTAGGAGAAAAGTGCGTGTGGACTTTTCTCCTAAAAAGGAACCTATTTGAGATACTTTTGATATCTTCGAGTAAGGCATTCCAAAGTCGCGTAACTTGAACAGTAAAAGAGACATAAAATTTTACCGAAATGATGGAAAAAAGAGACGAAGAGTATGACTGGAGCGAAGTTCACGGACATTACTTTTGGACTGATATCTAAATTTGTTTTTCAAATATAGGGGAGAGAGAGGATTCTTAAGTACTTATAGAAAAAAGTGTACAAAGCATTTTCTGCTGTCGACGCTGACGAACAGGAAGCCAGTTAAGCCTAGATCGAAACGAAGTAATGTGATCATATTTACAAAGACAGAAAATAAAGCGGAGACAATTATTAATAAGACGATCTAGCTTATGGAGAAGATCTGCGTTTAGATCAGGATAACACACATTAGCATAATCAATTATTGAAAGAAAAAAAAATTGTTTTTAAGTTATAGTAAGTTATATTAATTTTTTGTTTGTTTTTCGTGTATGTAAGATTGTAAGTGGCCAACACTGGTGTCAGATTTTTCGTGCTGCCTAAAGGCATCTGATGGAGCACAACGACTGCCCTACAATGATGAAACAATAAAAAACCCCGACTTTCAAGCGTTTACCCCCAATAAATTTTGAACGGCTGAACCGATCTTAATCAAATACAGTTAATAATCATCTCGATAGACAAGGCTTTCGATTAAAAAAAACCGAATATAAATCGGTCTATTCGTTTAGGAGCTACGAAGCTACGGACTGACACACAGACACACGGACACACATGTTCACAGACACGTCAAACTTATAACACCCCTCTTTTTTATCGGGGGTTAAAAAGCGATAATGGGCGCCAGGACGTAACCATAGAAAGTCAAAACTCGAAGCAAGAAGGTGCTCGAGAAAAATCTATGACACTTAGTCCATCATCTTCGTCTAACCTGCATTATTTGTGCACCCAGAGCTTTGATTATGTACTGTGTCGCGCTCATGTCTCGGGGACAAAAGTGCGACGTGACATAATTTAGAGTAAAGAAACCCGCGGGGCTGCTCACCCTTAATTGCGTGTTTAGCAAATTTGTGCACGAGGCCCCGCCTCGTGTGCCGCTAAGTGTACACAAATTACTTTCATTACTAATTGTTTAGGGCGGAGTAGCTTTGCAAAAGACTTATAATAAAGTTATAAAGCGACAGCGCGTTATACATAAATTATTATATCCAGGCCAGCGAAGAGCCATGTTTGAGGAAAGGCTGCCCGAATTTGAATTCCTTTGCTAAGTTATTGCATATATTGCAAGTTAAATAAAAAGTTTTACCCTGTGAAAAGACGATAGTCCAGGTTTCCTCGCAATTGGCTAGCGTCAAATATTTATTATTTATTCAAAAACTTACACTAATAAAATATCACGTTTTTATTCCTAACGGGGCAGAGAGAGCCTTTTTTTTCCCACTTTTAGCGTGACGCTTGGCATGAAGGTGAAAAAAGGGAATCATAACAGTGATGGGTTGCTAACCGCATCGCCTATTAATATGATTCAGATTCTCGCCCATTCCCTCAATATGCTTTTACGATTTGCACGGGAAGAGAAGCAGCTGGTACATTCTATGTTTTTTCTTTTCTCCCAGACCAGCATGCAAGAAGCTTTAAAACTTTATTGTACTAAACTGGAACAAGTTAAAAAAAAAAATTACGTGATAGTGTATTCTATTATTATTTATTTAAATTGTAGATAGAATATGTATATGTATTTAAAAACTATTTATTTTTATAGTGAGCTTGTGGATGTATTATTTAAATACATTGTGCTCGCTGTGGTGTGGATATGATTTAATTCCTTATAATTTATCATTAGTATTTTCATAGACAAGTGATTGATAATATTTTTATAGAATATTTATTGTACTTATTATTACCGTGCAGAAATTACCAAGTGAAGTGACACAGTGAATACCAAGAGTAGAAAATCGTGTAAGCGTTAAGTCCGCCAATTTTAACACAATTTCATTGTTAAACAATAAAGTTTAAAAATAAATAAATAAATAAATAAATAAGAAACGGAGGGAGGCTTTTCCCAGCAGTGGGACATGAATAGCTAAAATACACATCATTCCAAATACAGTTGTACAAATGGTGGATTTATCCCAGAATCTCTTTCAATCATCTTTCAATCGGCCGCTTGTAAATTGGTACAGACATTCATTATAAGTCCGTTTCGAAAACCAGATTGCTCTTCCGAGCCGGAAATGGACACACAGTCAAACGCGGATCCACAGTTGTGGGCACGATGGGGATGCCCACAAACCTAATAAACTTGTGACGTCATGCTTTCATGGTCTGTAGAAGTCGATAGACTGATTACCTATTTTATATCCAATGCCTTAACAAAAATAAATAATATTTTTACGCAGTGAAGTTCTTTGTCAAAGACGATAGCTACGTAATATTATGTCACATTTTTGACTACATTATTTTAAAAATATAATATAATATTATTTTTAAATTTGGTAGTAACATAATAGATATAATGGTAATAGATGCAGTAAGTAACAAGTAAAACAATAGATGAATTAAAATTATTTATGCCACTTAATCTTACAGACTTTATGGCCAAAAATTGTACGTGCTTTCTCATTTGAATTTGCATTGGGTACGCTGCAGAATTATACGAAAGTTTTATTCCAATCGTCATGTACATTCATTATACATTATACAATCCAATCGTACAACTAAATGCAGTACCTGTTTTCAAAAGAAGGTTTTATGAAATATCGGAATTTGAAATTTGGCACCATTCGGAATTCGAAAAATCTGTGTTTATGTAAATCGTGATAATGACAATTGGAATGAAACTTTCGTATAATTCTGCAGCGTACCCAATGCAAAAGCACGTTACAATTTTTGGCCATGAAATCTGTAAGATTAGGTGGCATAAATCAATTACTCACGAAATAGAAAAAATGTCAAATTCAACTTGCCACATTTTATCTAACGAAAAAAATACACTGATAATGATGATTTTCCTTTACAACATTGCAAGAAAGCTCGTAAAAAAGGATGTGCGGTCAGGGCCCTCCGTCATTAACGAAGTTTCTCAGGTGTTTTCTTTGAAAAAGTTATAAGATGTTCCCTCTGTTTGTTTTGTTTTTCGTGTGTGTAAGTGGCCAACACGATGTCAACTTTTTCAAGTTGCCTAAAGGCATCTGGAAATAGCTTGACGACTTTAAAGAAAGCTTTGAAAGCTTTAGCAATGTGTTCTCCTACCGAGCCGTTTGATTTCCGGCAGAGTATAATAGGACCACTCCAAGTATTCCCGTGGATGACGTAGAAGGCGACTTAGGAAATACAAGCTCAACAAAGCTTATAAACATTAATGAGAGCTCACCAACCCGTCTGGCCAGCGTGGAGAGTGTAGGCCCTCTAGCTGCTCTGGCCAAGTATAGCCAGTAGTACAAAAAGGGTCGTGCTCCTGCAGTGGAGACTTAAAAAAATACATGATGATGATGATGATGAAGGTCAGACGGCAGTCGCTCTGTGTAAAAACCAGTAACCTCGTCAAATCACCTAGGTTAGGTAGCGGACCCCGAGCTCTGAAGCATAACAGCTAAGGATGCAACCGGGAATACGCTTGGATGATGATGATGACTCCCAGCAGACCACCGAGCACCTTCTGCTGGAGTAATTAGGATATTATGTTACAGTTTCTACAAGTCAACTGCACGTAACTGGAACTTCGTTCCACGAAAGAAAGGGCAATAAATTAAAAACCTTCGAGTTTGATGAAATTTTTACTCGTAAAAAACTCGAAGGACATGAAAATTGATATTTGACAAGAACAATCCAATTAAGGGTATTAGACTCAGGGAAGCAGAACCCCGCTGTCATTAGAACCGCCCTTAATTTTCTCCGTCCAACTTCATACTTTTGGTGAAAATTCAAAGAAGCCTTTAATTAGCTATTAGCGGCCAGTGCTCATTAATATGACTTTATAAAATACTTTCGAACTAATTCAAATTAATTGTAATTACTTCAGAATTATTTTGAAGTAGCTTTTGTCTGCGATATTGTTCGCGCGCTTTTAGATATCCAACTTCTTATCATGCACCACATTATTGTTTAACTCTATGTGGGATCGAGAAAGGTTTTTTCTACCGGCTGAGTAACACTGTGGTTACTTTCGGAACGTGAACCCTCAACCTATTTTCGTGTTATGCGTAGGCAACACGTGATGAATATCATTCAATGTCATTCATTTTGCCACTTTTAACAAGTAATTATAGCTATAAAAATATTTTTAAAACAAACTTATATCTAAAACAATGAACTTAGAAGTTTAAAATCACAAATGAGCCCAAATTTGGTGAGGTTATGTTGTTTAATCGCTGTGATGCCGTGGCCGGCCACCTTCCACCTTCATCACGAAATCGGGTCATTGGTACCATAATATTGCATTGTCACCCAACTTACATACTTAAGTATAAGAAGTTTTAACTCGTTCGAATAATGGGAAGTGGGTCTAATTTAGCTTGCAAGATTGGATTACAGATATAGACAACGGGACAGGTGAAACTAATTAAAAGCTTGTAAAAACCGATCAAGGACGAGTCAGACTCGTACATGGAGGTCCCTCCGTACAATATTTAAAAACGCCTAAAAGACACGTTTCTTGTATGATAAAATTTAAAGTGTCTAGCTAGTATTATATACCTACGGTTCAAGAGATAGAGCCCTGTGACAGACGGACGGATAGGCGGACAAACAGTAGAGTCGAATGATTTTAAATGGCGGAGTCTCAGTAATAGGGTCCCGTTGGCACCCTTTGGGTACGGAATCCTAAAAGTAGTGTGTGGGTAGGTGGGTGTCCTACCCTCGCCGCCGGTACTTGGTTCTTCGTGCTATGTGTTCCGCACACTTCCACTTAAATAAGCTAATCCGCTATTCTATGTCTTGATGTTAGTTCTAAAATTATCTTCTCAGTTCTGATTCGATAACGTAAAGAAATACCGAGCATAGCCCACTCCATAGCATGGTGCTACAGTGTGCCTTTTTATGAGTACCCATACCATTTATACCCATATAGTAAGGGGCGACGTAACAAATTTGTTTGTTTGTTAAAACTTTATTGTACACAAAGAACAAATACAAAATTTCACGTAACATCAAGACATCATTAGGTACAAAGACGGTACTTACCACTTACCCCAGATTGGGATCTCTTCCAGTCAACCTTGAGTTGAAAGATACATTTACAACACAGGTAGAGGTAGAGAGTGGGTTCAATACACAACAGAAAACAGAATACCCGAAAAAAAAATTTCCAAATAAATATTGTTTTGTAAAAAGTATCAAACAAGTAAGTACTAAAAATCTTTGAACATTTCCTATTAAAAAATAGCTATTGCAACACTTATATGTATGTAGATGGTTAAAAATTTACAGTTTCAAAGTTGACACACCACAGGCCCCAAGTCTGTGTTATTTCGACGAAGTTTCACGATGACTACCTGTCATCCGCCGTCTTTTACCTACGACAGAACGGAGATGGTTCGTATGCGTTTAGGTTGAGAGGTTGTACATTATGTTTTTTTATGCAAACAAATGTTGCCAACTTATCTTACAGACGGGACAACCGATCGAGATACTGGGTTGCAGAAAAAGATTAACAATTTATTGGCGATGGTTATTGGATAAATGTTAAGGCTCCAACTAGTCAGATAGAGCCGCAACGACCATTGCTCACTAGAGCTAAGTTGCCAATTATCTCAAAAACTGTTTGACTGATCAAGGTTTCAGTAGGTATAAGATTGGCTATGTATTAGCGGGGCGGTTTTTTGTACTAACGAGCAAACAAGTGCAGTCCTCAGAGTTTAATTTAAACAATCAAAAAATTTTTATGTATGTAGTTATGTTTAATCGAAGTTAGCTAGTATCTTTGATTGAAGTTCATATTAGGTTGGCGTTAAAATGTAGCCATGAGCATTTTTGAGTTCGAACATGAGCCAAATCGGTCAGTGGATTTCCAAAATATGAGATTCACAAGGTTCGGGCCAAATTACTTACTAATTTAATTTTTAATTTTATTATTTTATGTTCCGAGTATGAACACTTAAAAAATTACAATTTATAAATTTAGAAGAGGAAATATCAGTGGCGTAGCGTGAAAAAAATGACAAGTGAACCCGGACCAAAAAACGGACATAAGTAAAATATAGACATGCATATTACCTTATAACTAGTGTTAGTGTAACTTTCCCAAAAACATGCCGAAGTGCACTAATTGCTTGCTGCTATTTGCACTAAAGCTGCCATTTTTTGCCTAAGCGACGACAAAAAACAAAAACAAAACAAACAGACCTCGAGATAACTGAAAAACACTACATAATAATACACACAACACTTGGCAAGCCAAATTACACTGATTTCGACTCTTTTAAATCTATTTATCACAAGATATTACAATAATTAGCAATAATCATATGCATCCGTGACTTAGAGCGCGCTGTAATGAATGGGCCAATGGATGCATCACATGGGGAAAAGTTTTCATATTTTCGCCACGGCCAATTACGCGACACTAGCGACAAGTGTGAATTATTCAGGGCAATTAAAACTTTAACGTCATGCAGATAAAGTTTATTTTTTATTATTACCAAATTATCACAAGCCGCTGGACTGCCGGCTTATAGGTCCCTATATTTCGACTAGTGTTTCTCATGTGTGAGTGTTATGGCTGTGTGCGTCCAAAATATGTAATGGAATGATAAGATATATTTGTAGACTGTATATTATTTACTGAAAGATTGCAAAAGAGTTTGCAACATCCTCGATGTTGCAAACTCTTTTGCAATCTTTCAGTTTTTATACCTATTTTGTTTTTCTATATATTTTGTTGTCAGTCACTCATGTCAAAAAGTAAAAAATACATTGTTTTTCCATACTCCAACATTCAATTGATTTCTAGTTTAATTTCATATACTATACAGTCTACGAATATATCTTATCATTCCACTACATATTTTGATTTCATACTGGCAAAATATTTGGATGCCTTTTATGCGTGAACGGCTTGTTGCAGATTTCATATGTAGGTGTACATTTATGAATGTGTGAGTGAGTGCGTCTGTTTATGTGGACATAAGCGAGCTGTAGGTAATGCCGCTTTGTTCCGGGCTAACGATAGTAGAATTTGATATTTATAATTCGCGGAGGCACGAGGGTAAGCTAATTGTTTATAATAAAAAAAAATTATATATTAGGATTCGCCAAGGCAACTCCATGTGAATCGTGTTATATGGAGACGACGACGCCACTGGGAAATATAGTACATAGGTAAGTGCTATTTATTTCTAAAGAAATTTCTTCAGGCAGACCCGCGAGCTTGTACCCCCGATATTGCAGGCTTGAATCACCTGATTATCCGAATAGAAAGTTGATTCCGTGCTTCGGAAAGCGCGAAAAGCTGTGGGTCCCGATCACCATCTAGCGTTTGTTTAAACCTATCCAGTTTCAGAGGTCAGACGGCAGTCACGCTGTGTAATTAATTACCAGTAACCTCGTCAAATCACCAAGGTTAGATAGGGGACCCCGGGCTCTAAAGCGTTACTGCTGAATATGCAACCAGGAATACGCTCGGATTATTACCAAAAATATGATCGACCAAAAAATTGAAAATTTCTAGAAGGCTTCGGACCATCTTACCTATATCCTCGCATGAGAGCTTCACTGGCGTTCATGTAGCGCCTTAATGAACCTAAACATAAAGCTGGCAAGAGCCGCCGATCCTATTAAATGATTGGAAAACTCCGACGACATTTCAATTGGTGAAGATCTGTAATCTTGTCTTACAAAATGGAATAAGTAGGTAGGTAGACCTTTTTAAATTATCTGATTTATTATAAAATCATGTGTTGTATTCATAACCCAAAAATACTTTTTTTTACAATTATTGCTTAAGTAGGTACGTGCCTACCTACAACCTAGTGTTTGTACTTACAAATTGTTCAAATAAATAGTTTTACACTTTCTTATATTAGACTTTCGCGGTAACAATGATTAAGTCTTCTTACTACGACTTATTTTGAGTTGAGCTAGATATTTGGACGACGTTACAGGCGTTATGGTCTCTGGCGGACAGAATCTGCCAGTGTGCTGAGTCTGCCAGAAACTCTAGATTTAACGCGGTATGTCCCATTATATTAATAATAGTTTTTGGCGGGAAGTCAGGGATTCAGTTTGGACGTACTACAAAATATTTTGAATATTGATTCTAGCAGACTTTTCCTATAATGTGAAATTAGTGTAGTTTAGTGTTATAAATAACAGTAGGGCTAGTATAGAAAATTCGTATTGCGGACTGTGGTGAGAGGCATCTTTAGACGCCGGCGCCGCCGTCCGCAACTTATTCTGCTATGAAAGTCAGTGTGTATAAATTGCAGCCGTCATTTTTTTAAATTTCACTGTTACAAGTTAGTAATATCAGGCAATACCAGTATAGCCGTAGTTCGATTTATTACGGGTATGTCCCTTCTACGTTGTATACTACTTTTTACTAAACCAATAAGTAACTGGTAATAGTGAAATTAAAAAAAATGACGGCTGCAACTTATACACACTGACTTTCATAGCAGAATAAGTTGCGGACGGCGGCGCCGGCGCGGCGTCTAAAGATGCCTCCCACGACAGTCCGCAATACAAATTTTACTACTAGCCCTACTGTCATTTATAACACTAAACTACTCTAATTTCACATTATAGGAAAAGTCCGCTAGAATCAATTTTGAGCAATTTTGTATAATTTTTGATCCCTATCCACAGACCACAGATCACAATATCATCAATATGATCAATATCCAATTTAACTAAATGACTAAACTACTTTCAGTTATCTGGTTAATCGTTATATACGTTTAATGTCTTGTTTAGTTGTCCTTCAACCATTTAATTAGATGCCGGCTTTTAATGACTGGGCTAGGTGTCCCATTAGCTGGCAAATTTAACCAGATGGCTGCGACCTTCGATCATATTTTCTATAGATGCACAGTTCCTTGCAAAATCAAACAAAATATTGTCCCCGTGTCAATACGTACATAGGTAGATAGATGTATATGTCACAGTTAAAACCAGTTTTTAGATAGAACGCGTTTTTCCTAGTTAGAACTAGGTTTTACTTTATGCCTTTGTTAATACTAGAATTAACCAATACTCAAAATTGAAAACAAAACGCGTTTTTCCGTAGCAAGACAGTTAAAACTGTTCCGACTAGAATAGGGCAAACTTATAGGTTAGGTTAGATTAGAACTGTGACCAACTGGGCAAGTTTTATCCATTTTACTAGAATAGGGGAAAATTATAGGTTATAAATATTATAGTTTCTCTAGTGCTAGTTTTAACTGAAGCTCGATGTGACAACTAGTTTTATCTGAAAATCAAATGAATCAGTAGTAATTTCTAGTTATAACAAAGTTATTAAGTAAAATCTAGTTTTATCTAAGAAAAACGCGTTCTATCTAAAAACTGGTTTTAACTGTAACATATACAATTTCAAGTATTGCGAAAAAAGTTCTAAAGTGTCATACAGTTTAATCTAATTTAAACCTTAAGTAACTGAGATAAGCGTGGAAATAAATCCGTATTTTCACCACGCACTTTGGCATCTTTGACGTAACGTAACACGCGCGGCCACCGAGCGAATGAGAGCGAAACAAGGCATAATACTGTTTTTTGCCCTGTTTTTTCGGTGCCATTTATAATCAAAGGCTGCGACATATACATTTGTCGCGAAAGAAAGTAACTTTTGAAGCAATCAAATGACACTATATTTGATTTAAATATTTTTTACTATAGCCATGACACAAACGGTTCCCCAGATACTGGCAAAATAAGTTTCGGCGAAGTTGGAACACCCATCAAGAAAATAAAACAAAAGACTTTCACTAAGCAGGAACCCTACAATTTAAAATGGCTTACTCAAGAATGTAACACTGTAACAGGTCTAAATATTCCACTTCCTTTGAAGGTACTCCGGCGACATTTACAAACGAGCCACCGAAGTGGTTCTTCAAATGAGTGCGTAAATGAAATGCTTTAACTTGTTATGTACTTACCTACTCTGTTAAAGTGGATCAAACAAAATAACAGTCATCTAAAGATAGATCTATTCATTACTGCTTTTGTCCGCGGCTACTTATATCATTTAGCCCTTAACAAAGTCGAAGTAACTTATATGTTACATGTGCCAAAGTGGGACATATGTACTGTTATTTTTACATAATGATTCTGATCATATCCTTTCTTATAACCTAAAAATTTTTGACATAATTTTGAATGGCTTGATGTTATAACACATAAGTTAATATGATAGAAACAATAGTCTTTTTCTTCATCTTAGCGCGTTACCGGATACATACTCGCGCACGCGCACGCAGAAGAAAAAGCGGGAAAGTGCACCCCGGGCTCTGTGCGTCAGAGCCCGGAGTGCGCTTTCCCGCTTTTTCTTCTTCAAATATAATATGCATTTCAATGGTCACCCGAGGATGTCAAAGACCTTGCAAAGCGGAAAAGAAATAGCTGAAACAGTTAAAATGATTTGGATAAAGGTTTTATGACCGGCAGCCTACCTGACATCAACCCTCTTTGGGAATGCATTTGTGCGAAAAATTTTACAACCAGCCGACGTCAGCCGATTGGGAATGCGTTTGTAGCATGAGATGTTTGTGCTTAGTCCTTTAGTAGCCTCTTATGACATCCGCAGGAAGAGATGGAGTGGCATACTTGTTTGGAAATCTTTATCTTTCGTCCTATTCTAGGCCGGATACCACTCATACCACACGGCACCTATAATTTGAGGCCGGGGTGGCCCTTATGCCATCCCTAGACTGTGAATATATATATACAGAGTGGAAGGGACATACCTACCCGAAATAAATCTAACCACGGGCTACACTAGATCACTAAAGTATAATGAAATTAAAATTAAAGTCAAAAAACCAAAAAAAAATTCGACATTCCCCATCGAAATATAATCTCTAGAAATTTAACGCCCCCACATTCACCGCTTCGATTCTGATTCCATTTACGCAAACAAACTAACAGTAATTACAACGAAACACTCAAACACACACATAGACAAAGCTGCATGCGATTGGTCGCAACAAGGTCACGTACGCGTCGTGTCGTGTCGGTCGAACAGCCGGCTGCTCGACCAACACGGCCGCGGTCAACGCCACGAGCGGTGAGGAATATTACGAGGTGAATATTAAAATGTTTATTTACTTACATATGAAAAGTGAGTCCTGTGTTTTTCATGTATGTATGGCTTTTACGCCACTTCACGGCACAGGACTTTTTTTTTAAAAAGGAAACTTTTATAATTTCATACGTTGCTTTAGCCCCGCTACTCACCAGCCAGGCCTGCAGTTCCGTGTTGGGCTATAATAGGAGATGCATGTGACAAGTTTTCAACTTGCCTCAAAGACCTACCCAAAATTCGTGCCAGCTCTCGGACCAATATAAATCGCCCGGGCGGCCTTAGACTTTTGTATTAATGTATGCCAAATTTTTTATTTTTTGTTATTTGGCTGTTATTTTAATTTCATTATACTTTAGTGATCTAGTATAGACCGTGGTTCGATTTATTACAGGTATGTCCGTTCCACGTTAAATATTGTTAATGAAAAGTATATATAAAAGTATTGTTTGTATGTAGGTTTGTAGGTGTATTGCTATATTGTGACAAATTATTTTGAGAAGAAACAGAGATCCGCAAGCGAAGATAATAAATAAAAATATTATGTACGAGTACATAAAACCAAGGTCTTTTAAACAACGAAACGCCTCAAATTATAGAAATTATTTTTCGTAAGTAGGTATAATGTAGGTATTGCTTACATAATTATCATGCGATCTGAGGCCTTCCTTTATCACTGCTTACAATTGTACGACTTCCCCGAATTCACAAATAGTATTTTACCCCGGGCCAAAAACATAGCATTTTAATGTACAAAGAAAAATACTTTCTAGCCTGGGGATAGGTAACGAAAACCTTAGATCATATATATAGCAGGCAATTCCTGTGATTTACGATTTTTCTTCTTTCAACGCCCTTGGTGTATAATCACCTATTTTAAATCCTCTCAATTTATGTTGACCGTCTGTGTTTCTATAAAAATAAACTAAGTATGGTAAGATAATAAGTATATAGGTACTTTTTTTAAAACTTCTGTTTTCAATGCCACAAAAGCAAGTCATCATAATAAGCGATTTTTGTCTTCATTTTTAGGGATAAATAGGTACATAGTCTTTCAAACAGATGAGCAGAAAAGATGTTTTCATGTGTTTTTAGAAAGGTGTTAAGAAACCTACCGACTGACACCTGCAATTTTTTAAATAATAATGATTCAACTAAAAATATCGATATAACCTTTTCTTAAATGACTTCTTTTCAAAATCAAGAACGAACACAAAAAGAATTCAATTTAATTAACATCAATTGTTTCTTTGAAGAAATACTCTTTGAGTGCTGCCTATGTTGATTTACGCGAAAAGTTAAGGACAAGATTTATCTTAGAGTGGATATTACAACCCGACAAAGACAAATTTATGTACTTACCTATTTAATTTGGCTGTGCGTAGTTAAGGGCCAGAACCCGAGTTTACCCGAGAAATTATCAAAAAAATATGTTGAATAAGGTACGTATCTATTCCAGATGTATTTTTTGATAATTAATTTTTATTAATGACATGTGGTTTCCGGCAGATCAGAATAGGACCACTCCAAGTCTTCCCATGGATGTCGTAGAAGGCAACTTAGGAAATACAAGCTAAACAAAGCTCATGAACATCAGTAAGACCTCTCCAACTTGCCGTCCCGTCCCATCTGGCACTTTAAGCGTGATAATATGTATATATATATATATATATATTCATTTATTTATATACCCATATCTATTTTTTTTTATATTGTTATATATTTTGTATAAGTATTTTAATATCTATTGGTTATTTATAATTTATATTTTAATTCTAACTGCGCCACCTGTTATCTTACTCATATACTTCACACTCCTCTTAATGGTTGCCTGTAAGAGATTTCTTCGGCGATAAGGCCGCCTCTTGTACCTTATTTATTTATAAGTTCCGTAAACGCTGTAATTTTTTATGTTTTTTATTTGGTGCAATAAAGATTTTTGTATTGTATTGTATAGTGGGCGTGATGGAAAAAGCACCCAAAATCGTGATGGGTTGGTAGCCGCATCGCCTAATCACATTATTAAAATTTTCGCCCATACCCTCGATCGGCTTCAACAATCTACGCGGAAAGAGAAGCAGCTGGTACATTTTTTTTTCTTTTCTCCAAGACTAGCATAGAAGAGGTTGATATGATGAGGAAGGTACTATTTTCCCGCTTAAGCTGAAAATCCGGTTTTAGGAAAGTAAGATATTGCAAATGGAATTATAATTCTTAGAGCTTTTGAACGTAAAAGTTAGAGATCAAAAACTCCATTAAATCGAAAGACGTAAATCTTGTTCCATGAAATCTAAGGCGCTTTTGCTAGAGAGGTAATTCGTAGTGAATTGGATATTGTGTATTCCACGTCAATTTCTTTACAATAAGTGAGTAAGTACTTCTAAGAACAATCAGCGTGACCAGGTTTGATATTTTAGCCTGCTTTTTACCTTAAAATCAGCGTTTGTGATACCCGAGGTCACAAGGAAATACGTAACACGTATCATTCTCCTTCTAGAACAGTTTGGAATAACAATATCTTGACAATCACTTTGTTAATGAAATGAGATAGATTTATAACTTCGTTACAAGTGCATGAACGTTTGGTTACCAACCCTATTTAAATTAAGGAATTGTCAACGCAAACCACAAATAGGGATGTGCTCTGGATTAAAAGTAAGTCATTTTGCACTGATAATAAAATAAAATGTCACAAAATAATGTCACTTGTCATTGATACATCCATTCGTGAATTTAGATTTATCAGTGCATACAAACTAAAATAATCGAAAAAGCGCTATTTGACTGCAAAAAACTATGACGTCACAGTTCGATATTTCATACAAATCCCATAGAAAATATTTGTTATGTATGACAGTAAGTAAAAGTTATCTAATTTGAATTGTTGGAAACTAGCGGTATGACATGAAATTTATAAGCTCATCATCCATTTAATATTACTCCATAGATGAGTAGCTGAGCATATGCCTATTTCCTTTACTTTCCATGTTTAAAATTTTCTGTATCTTAAGAGTCTCCTTATCCCAGACAAAATCCGAGTTTCCTATACAAACGTAGTCAACGTTTTATTTTGAAACGACATGTCAGATTTCGGTAAAAATTTGTAACTATAAAGAAATTGCATATATCTAGGGTTATAATTGGTTTTCAAAGTCAAAATATGAGCTTGATAGAAAATATAGTGTATTATGTAATTTTTGACCATCAGTATGGAAAAGATTTACACCCTTATATTTTCTTTCAAGTTTATATTTTGATTGTGAAACCCAATTACAACCCTAGATGTATGCAATTTCTTTAAAGGTACTTATTTTTACTGAAATCGGACATGTCGTTTCAAAATAAAACGTAGACTACGTTTGTATAAGAAGGTCTAGCTAGGGTAAAGAGATTCTTAAAAATAAATTTTATTTATTTATGTATACGCAATAAATTTTATATTTACACATTGTAATATCCGCAACACGCTTCGCCAAAATGGTCACAATACTGTTTTCGCAACCAAAGAGCCAATAAGTAAAACTAGAGAAGACACCACAAATCACTGTTGTCCCGTTCAATTGTGTTCACTTAATCGCTTGCTAGCTCTTATACGCCTAGTACTTTCGACAGTTTATAAGCGAAAATCAAACAAAAGCATGGGAGACATAATTAAAAATGCCTTGATGTGTGTTAAAATATAAAAAAGTGACAAGGCAAAGAGTAAAGAAATAACTTTCCATCGGGAAGAAAATTCACGTTGCCAATATTCTAAAATAGAACAGGGGCAAATGTTTGAGGTAGCTGGTTGGTCTATATATTCTATGTCAATGTCCGCAACATGCTTCTTCAAATTTTTCTTAGTAATCCGCAACATGCTTCGTTATTACATTGGTTGGTTTAAGAAACCAGGCTCACATATTCCCATGATACTGGCGGCATTAAGCAATAGAAAATCTTTGAGCCAGATAAAAAACGAAGCATCTATCATATGCCTGCACAGATAAGTACATACATACTATCACGTCTTTATCCTTAATGGGACAGACAGAGCATTCTCTAAGCAGACAGAGCTTAGGGCACAGAATAAATAATACTAACGTACTGCAAGGTGGGTGCGAAGGTGGAAAAAGGAATCAAAAGAAGAATTACGCACCCGCACAAAGTTCCTTGAATTTCAGATATTTTCCGTACTGTTCTTTGAAAATCTTTATGTATCGTTTGATATTTATAAAATCCCTGTAAGTATAAAGTATGTAGGTGTTATTTCAACAGTCTAATATTGTTCATACATAATAATTACTTAAGGGGCTTCCGTTTTTCCATCAATTTATTTTAATACCCTAATTCAACATTTCCACGTCTTGCCAACGCGTAACGATATGTAAATTATATTTCCATAGCTACGTAGAAATATGATGTGGGGGCGTGATACAATTCAGGTGTAATTTATTAAAATTTTCAAAAGATTATTATGTATTATGCGTACAGAGTTTCTTGGGGATCCTGTTTTTATTATGTTAAGCTGGAATAGAAGAGGAGATTCAATTACTTGTTAACACTTCTTAAGCCGGCTTTAGAAATAGGTAAGTATACATATTTAACATTATTTTATTACATACCTATTTATTATTTATTATACTAGTCGGTTTTTCCCTATGGTTGACTGGGAGAGAATGCTTTTAGCGTTAAGGCCGTACCTAAATTTTCCGGGGTCCAGTGCCAAAAGTGGCCATTTTTCGCAAATGTGCGTAGTAAAGCTTAACGTTCTGAATTTAAACTGTAAACAGTAGTTCATAAAATACTTTGAAGGGTTATCTAGAACTTGGTAGTAGTAAGATTTTAAATGATGTCTCCGTTTTCTTTGAAATTATTTATTTTAAATGGGGGCAGCACTGGAGCCCGGAAAATTTAGGTACGGCCTTAATTCCACCAACTGTTTACAATTTTTATTGTGGAGCAATAAAGTTTTTATAAATAAACAAATAAACAAAAGACATACTTACGTTACAATTTGTGCTACAACGTTTTACAATTCGGTCATAACCAATCCAATATTTCCAATTATTGAATGATTGCTAAATATTAACATTGTTCATCATCATCATCATCAGGTCTTGTTTAGTCTCCACTGCTGGAGCACGACCCTCTCTGTACTACCAGAGCCATATAATTAGCCAAAGCAGTCAGAGGATTTGGCCTACATTCTCCACGCTGGCCAGACGGGTTGGAGAGGTCTCACGTTTCTGTATTCCGTGGTCTCACTGATGTTTACAAGCTTTGTTTAGCTTGTGTTTCCTAAGTCGCCTTCTACGATGTCCACAGGAAGGCTTGGAGTGGTACTATGCTACTCTGCAAGGAACCACACGGCGAATTTACATTGTCATAAGTATGTCAATCTTAGCCAAAAAAGCAATTCATTTATTACGGGAGTTATTTATATTTGCATACCAATGCACTGCATCATTGACGCGCTACAGCGTGGAGCCATATGGGATGTACCAATATGTATGAACTTGAAATCTATTACACAGGATCTAACATAATATACTGTAACTACATATTTTAAGCCTTGAGTGCCTTGAGTGTGGCGATGCCAAACCTCGTTATACCACTCACATAGCTCGAGAAACCAGTTGGACTCGTAGATAGGGATAGAGGAGTGTAAGAGATATTCACAGTCAGGAGGTGGGAGAGAAAAGGAGTTGTAAGAACCGACCGAATCCAGACATCAAATCAGTATGGGGAGGATAGATATATACTTGGTGTGAAATAAATATTTGGCAGGATGTAAGATTGCTTTGTTGTTTTGGAGTCCGTCGCGTTGCTGTTAAGTCTTCTTTATATTTTATTTTATTGTATTCTTCTTTCTTTTCATGGTGATGGAGTTTTTGCGACATCTAAGTCTACTGCGTGTCGATTGTAGGCTACGTCGTAAAATAGGTTGGTTCGGATTAGATTCTTCTAATTCAGTATCCGTTTCGGTGTCAGTTTCTGATGCTTCGTAGATTTTTTTCCGCTTCTTTTTATATAAGGGCTCGATTTTCTGCTATTTCCCTCTATTCGACTTTTGTTTTGCCCGTGTAGTGTTGAATATCGTGGTCCAGGGAGTCCTCCCAGGTGTAGATAGGTCGATCAACCTTCCGCTTGGATTCTTTACGTTTATAAATTGCGCGAAGTAGGTGTGGGGTGGGGCGTCTCAGTATGTGACCATAGTATGATAACCTTCGTACTTTTATTATTTTGGTAATAGTTTTTCCTTGCAAGATTTATTTTATTTTTACTTTTGGTGAATCCTTGGCCACGTCTAGAAATCGTCGAAGTATTTGGCGTTCGTATTTCCTTAGTCTGGAGCGATTCTCTTTTGTTAGTGCCGCAACATTTAAACCGTAGGTCATGGTCTTATTACCATTTTATACATCAGAGGTCCATAATCTCTGCCTACCCCTGTGAGAAACAGGCGTGATAGTATGTATGTATGTATGTATGTACATCAGTACCGCAATACTCCACTCTATTTGATTATTCTGTATGAATGGTATACAAAATTATCAAAACGCTGTTGAAATAAATCTATTGCATTATTAATTATTTAACTGCAAACACTCAAGATTTGAATATTTTGCAGTTTTACACTTATTTCACACTCCCATTAGGGTTCCAAATAACAAATCAAAAATGCTGCTTTACATAACTTTTTTCTATAAGATTTTACTGGTCTATATTACTGACCTTATTTCTTTTGAGGTTGAGAACCCTAATAAAAGGAAGTACATTCGGCAGGCCTGCCAACAAAGCGGATGTAACCCCGCGAAACAAGATAACCCAAGTTCACAACATGATTTGCATTCGCAATGGAAACAAAAAAGTATGCCTATCTACAGACAATTTTAGGACAAAATAGGGGTTAATTTTTGCGAGAAAGTAAATTTTACACCCATACAAACTTTCGCATTGATTGTATGAGTATTATTTATTTATTGTTAACGTATGTATATGTTTGTAAAATTTTAGATAAGTAGTTATATTTATTTGTATTTTACTTTAGTCTATTTTGTACACGCCTGCTACCTGTTTTCTTCTCCTTTCCTCTCCTGGGTCTGCTGGAAGAGACTTCTTATGAAATAAACAGTATCTATGTAGATACTCAATTTTTTTGTTGTCTTGTGTGTACATGAATTTTGTAAATAAATAAATAGGACTAAATAAGTAGGTGAAAAGATACAAAATTGATTACATGGATAATTTTGGACCTCATAGCTATATTCAAAGAAAGTACTTTTAAAGCGGAATAAAAAATACATATTCTGACAAATGTACATAATAAAAGCAAAAGATGCCAACAAATGCATACCAAAAATCATCCATTTGAATGTCACCGCTCGCTATATACCGGGCTAGTGGCGGGGCGGCCGGCGACTGGCGAGCCAAGTCAACGGCCGCGTAGGTTAGCCATTTATTAGAAATTTGGGAGACAAACTATTGCCAAAAACTAAGTCCTTTTTGCTTAGGCGGTGATCTCACTGCACCGCGCACAGTCGCGGAGCGCGGGGCGGCAGATTTTAACATTGTATGCAAGTTTCTCAATTTGTATAGAAAACACGCCTAGTCCAACACACTGAAAACGCGTCAACGCGCGGGAGCGTCGTCAGTGTGTAGAACCGTGCTCCACGACGACGGTGCGCGTTGCAAAGGTTCACCGCCTTACAGTTGTGTGTTCTAAAGATTTCAATATAACCAGGTCTGTGTCACTTCCTGTTTAGGTATCGAAAATATACCTACATTATTACTAAGAGCGCGGCGGCCCCTCCAAGTGGTAATTTCATTTATACGAATCGTTTTTCCAGAGTAATAAGAATGAAATTGGCCTGCAATGGATGTCTAAGTATCTAAATGCAAAGGTGCTGAGTTCTGACGTGAGCTAAATTAAACCATATCGCTAGCCACATTGAGTAGATACCTATTTCTTTGAATTTCTTTGCTGAGTGAGACTTCTGTACGTGAGTACTGGTTCTTAACCTGTGAATTAACTAGGGGATGTAAAATCAACCTGTACCTATAGACACATCCTAACAAACATATTTTGTAGTTATACCTATATATTTTATAAATTTAATTGAATAATTTTTGCAAAACTCTTCATTATACCGTTAAGCTAAGACAAAGTTAAATTACTTCACATATGGGTCTTCTTTATAAAAGAGTTTCATACCGGCTTTGTTTGTGAGAGGTTCTTACATCAAAAGTTATATTCAGTAAACACGATAAGCTTACACGTAATTAAATAACATGAAAGTTAAAGACTATGTAATCTAATTGTTTATGAAATATGAACCAAGTTGCGTATACTTGTTTATGCATTGCTACTCGTAATGTAATATTTTTGATTAAGTAGGTACTTAGCTAGATAAGATTTTTTAATCATAAGAGCCTTAAGAGGAAATCGATGGGCCTTATTACTATACAAGCGTAGTCCCCTGATTTCTCACCAAATAGTGCCAGTAGAGCAATTATTAAAAAAAAACAATATGGATATAATATTGGCAAGTAATTATTAAAAGAGACACGAACCTTTATATTGCTCAAAAATTGGTAAGAGTTTCACTTTCCACCCTGTTCAAACATCTAGCAAACAAATATGACAAGATTATACTATAAATTATATTATAAAAAGAAAACATAAGAACACAGCCATGGCTTTTCATCAATTTTTAATGGTGAAATAAGAAAGTAGTAAAGAAGAGTAATCAGGGGACTTCGAAACGTTGATTTTGTGTACCTTTCATAGGTATTTTTGGTCTGAGCTGCAGTGGCCTATATCGCACTCGCTCGGTTTTTGTTCGGGCACAGCGCGACTACTTAACTTGGATGTTAATTTATATATATAAGTTAATCGGAAATTTTTATATAGATTTCAAAAAATATAGTATCGTTAAGTTCTACGAGTCTAATAATAAAAGTTTAAAGTTAATTTGGGGCCAGTTTATACTGTGTGATTAGTACTTATCTATTAAGAATATAAAGAAACGTTATCTAAATGTTTATCATTACCTTATTTACAATTAAACAATTTATTTTACATGAAGGCACCACGTCTGCATACCCTTTAAACCACTAGACTGCTACGCTTAAGCTAAGTATTTAGAAGCATCAATTGGTGCTCGTGAGTAGAGGCAATCAGCTTTACAGTAATGCGGTTGCTTTGACGGATTTTCCTGCAATTTGCTGACTTTAGAACCTCCTTTCACGCGTTTATTGCAAGTCCAGTAACGCTTCCATTTGTATATTTTTTCAAATTATAACTCAAACTATAACTTTTACCTAGGTACAACGCAGTAAAACTTTCTCTACTGTACATATAATATATAAATAGGTGTATGTATGTATATGGTTTAGTATATACGTATGGTATTTATTAAGTGTTTCTGTGGATATACATGTATGTATGTATTGTTATAAATCTTTTCGTGTATATTTTAATAAAATTATGTTAAAATGAATAATATTTAAATTAAGTATAATATTATGTAGGAATTGGCAAACTGGTAGATAATGCATAGCGTTAAGTTTGACCCATTGTAATCAATCAAATATGAGATTGTGTGCAATAAACTGAAATAAATAAATAAATATCACTTCTCGTTCGTAGAACTTCCCATTGCGTAATTCTAAATACTCGTACCTGGGCAAAAGTTGCGTTTCGCCAACATTTTAATATTATCCGTCCACATATCACATCACTATTTTGATTCCTTTTTTTCACCTTTTCGCCCACCATCACACTAATAAATAAAAAAAAAAAAAAAAACATTTATTTTAACCATCTAAGGGTCACATAATATTATTATATTTTTAAAGCTAAAGGTGTCTTTTGAATCTTACGGCATTGGGATCCGTCTGCAAAGAGCCGCAAGACCCAAAGTGCTCTGTCCCCCACATACCCAAAGGTTGGCTGGAAGAAATCGCCTAGGGATAAGCCCACCTTTGTACCTATAACGATAGGTATTCAATTTACTTTTGATTGTTGTTATACTCGTACTCGGTGCAATAAAGTTTTATCTTATCTTAAGGTCAACCAAGCAAAAGTGGCGCCCTCATTTGAATAAAAATGTTAACTCGTAAATATGGTAAAAATTTCCATATTGCTAAATGTGAGGCAATAGATAGCCCTTTAAATTATTTAATGAACTGCCGTTGAAACTATTATTGGTGATCCGTCTAGCTTTAAACCCGCTTCTGCCAAAAGTGGCCACTATTGGCGGAAGCGGGTTTTACAGCTAGACGGACTAATGTAATACATTCAACGTTGGTTCATAAAATAATTCAAAGGACAATATAGTGCCTAACATTTAGCAATATGGCATTTTTCACCATATTTACGAGTTCAACTTTTTATCAAATGAGGGCGCCTCTTCTGCTTGGTATTCACCTTAAGGATAAAGACGTGATAGCATATATGTATGTATAGTATATAACCTCACACAGAATTTTGACTTTTCGAATCCTCTTCCGTTGTCACGTTTTTTCGAGCCCTTTGAAATGAAATGAAATGATATCTTTTATTTGCAAGGTTCATACAATAATTACCCGCCTCTATAAAATAAGCATGTAAAAATTTACATCTAAAATCTATTAGGTAAATTTACATATTTGATGTCATATTTATTACTTACTGTCAAAAAATTCTTTAGTATCATAGAAACATTTATCAACTAACTTATTTAAATGGTTAGTAGTAGTAGTACATTCGTCTAAAATTATTAAAATTAAGCGTTTTTTATGTCTATATGTATGTTTTTATGGTAATTTCTTATATATTTTTATAGTCATAAAGTAGCAGTTTTTATCTATGATTTTGCCTCTAGTTATAGGTGCCAGCAACAGAGTAGGATCTCTTGGTCTCAGTTTCGGTGCACAGTTTTGCACTGTCACATTTGGCATAACCCTACCCCTAACCCCCATCGCTGTGACGTAAAAATGGATGACCTCTAAGTAGAGTTTTACACCTTCTTAGTATCGTTTGGTTAACCTTCTTCTTATCCGTGTGGCGATAGCAGAGAAATACCTACAATTTATCAGAACCCCTCTTTATCCCACGGGTGTCGTAAAAGGCGGTACGCAAGGGTGCTGAGGTGGTAAATTTAAAATATAAAGCTGCGTTTCACTGAACACAACTCGAACATTCATAAATTCAGAATTACGATTAACACGTTTTCCATGCTTAAATAATTTATTTCAAAAAAGTGCGCCACTGGACCGGATTCATAGCCTTCAGGAAAACCTTTTCCATGCAAAATTACTTTCAATTAACCGCTTCCTTTACGTTTATATTTATTAAATTAAATACAATATCCATTATTGCTTAAATCTGAATTTCTAGGGCACCATTATCTGAAAATGCAATTAAACGCAAAATCCGTTTGAACAATTGTTAAAAGTAAATGTCCCTTGGATGATGAGTGTTACATTAACTATTTAGACCTTTATAATTGCCGCAATCCATTTAAACGACGAAATGAAATTACGAGGGACTCGGCTATTACAGCAAAGTGTTGTTATACAAAACATTTAATTCCAAAAGGTTCGCTGACCCCTTGAGGTCGGTTTTAAACCACAGCCTTTCAATACATACAGATGTAAATAAACAGAAGCTAGCTTTAGAGCAGATTACTTTTACAAGCTTTTATTTTATTTATTCTTATAAAATAATTTAATATAACTTTACATAGATTTGTTTTAACCTAATTTTATTTCTCATAATTTTTATTAAAATAAAAATTATTATTTTACATCATTTTGTTAACATACTTAACTATAAATCATAATTTAATTCAAACAAAGACTGCTATCGACAAATAAAAATAAATATTTTCGGGGCTTAGGGATGGCCCAAGGGCCACCCCCGCCCGCGCCTCACCTAAACCTATACTTTTATTTCTGTAACGTCATATAATGTTATTATGACAACACATATAAAATTTTGTTTAATGAAGATTATGACTAAAGAAACATTATGTAAAACTATAAACTATAAAACTAAGAGTAAAAAAAAATGTTATGAGAAACAATATTATGAATAAAGAATAGGATAATTAAAGCTGGCAGTCGATTTGTAGGCGATTTTTTGTAAACTTGATATATACCACTTGCTTTTTTAAACTTTTTTTGAAATGAGTAGCAAGCGGTAGCGCCACCAAAGGCCGTTTTCAAACTGTATATATTGTCAAACTGTGGTAAAACACTACACCGGGAACTACAAATTAATGTAGATTAAATAATACTTCTGGTTAATTAGACCGTAGTTTTCGTTGCCGTAACAGTAATTTTATTGCACTTTATTAACAGCAATATAAATCATAAGCGTTTAAAACGCTCCTTTAAACTTCCCATTTTTTGTTATGTGATATTTTTTTACTATGTTGGCATTCCATTAGCATTAGGAAAAAACGCAGGTTGGACGGTGCGCTTGCCGATGTTATCCTCCTCAACTTTCACTGGTATTTTGAGTCTGATCACCTCACTCAGTAGGGTGACCTTTATTTAAGCCACCCCAACTGCATCTACTGCATTGTCAATGTCTTCTTTGGTGCTGGCACTGCTGGCGTTTTTAGTAATATATCGATTCAAGGTTTTTAATCTTGATAACCTTGTTGAGAGTACGAGTAACACCGTCTAAATAGGGACAAGGCGCATCTGCACTCGGCATCACATACTTATCTGACTGACTGTCTGTCCTCTACTTTCCAGTCTGTTACACCGTAACGTAAGTTTAGTCTGTAGCTCCTCTTTGGCGAGTCCACGGAACTGGTCGTAGCAAATTTTCAATGACATAATTCATATGGCTCAAAGTGGAACCTTGGAGCACTCCTACTCCGAAATGAAACTCTCCCCTTAGACCTGCGGAGCTACAAACTCTAGTAGTCTTGTCGTGGTACAGGTTTTTTTAAATGTAAATAAATTATTCTGGAACATGATTTCCCCTAATAGTGTCCATATGAGGCTTTTTGATACTCTATAAAAGGCCTTCTCTAGGTTGATTAATGAGAAATGAACATCTTTCTTGGGAAGTTTGTATTTTGGTAAGTAGGCATCTTGATCGAGTGGGTGGTGTTGATAGTCCCCACGTGACATCAATGGTTTGGTGCTAACTTGATAGGTTTTCGAGTCTCTCGGCTATTACAGTTTCCCAGGTTTAAAGAGTACGTAAGTATGTAAGGTTAATTCGAAAACTCTATAGTTTCTACAGTCTGTCATGTGGCAGACTGTTGAAAAAGATAAATCTGGCATTTTGGGCGTGAAGAAAAGGAATCAAAATAGTGATGGGCTGCTATTTTTTATAGTCGCATCGCTACAAAACACGTGAATCTGAATCATATATCATAATTTAGCTTCTCGCGTATTCACTTGATCGGCTTTTACGATCTGCGCAGGATGAGAAGCAAGAAGGATTATGGGATCCACTAAAAATAGTTTTTGGGATTCAACAGCCGAAATACCTACTGGCTAGGCAGTGGGATCCAATCGCAATACTAGTACAAAATAACTATTTTGGGATCCAAAAAAAAAAAATGGGCTGCAAAAATGGGTTTCGATGAAAAAGACTCGAAGATATTCAACTTGTTTATATCTCCATTTACGCTTTTTCCCTTCCTTACATTTTCAGTTCATCAGTGGAAAACTGAGAATAACTTTGTTGTCCTTTTACGTTGGAATTGAATAGGACCCTTGATGCGGAAAACAAATCGTGGCTTTGTGTAAGAAAACTTGTATTTTGTGAAAATTTTTGACGTGGCTGTTATTTTGTTTCGTAAATCTCATAGTAAAGAGATGTGGTGCGATTGTCCAATTTCAGCTCATATTCTAAATGATCAATTCTTGTAAATATAATAATATACCGATATAAATATGAGGATATCCGTAACAGCTCCAACAATTTGGATAGTACCTACACAGACACAAACTGTCATAGTAGGGTTTGTGAATTTATGCAATATTTGTGTAGATTGGTTTGTATGTCTATGAAGAAAATCTGTTTTAGGTACAATTGTAATAATAGTGATAAAATCATATTTAAATTAAAATGTGCCATGTCGTCCAAAATTTGCTTTTATCAGCACCACGTTTTTTTTCTAACTAACCTCAAAATTATTAATATTCTCTTATTATTGAGTTAAACAATTCTAAAACAAGACCCTGTAACCCCTTAGATAGAAATTATTTAATAATAGCTGTTTTTTTGTTTTTTATGTGTGTAAGTAGCCAAGTGACTATTATTAAGAGATATTATAAATATCCTATGATAATAAAATTATTTTGAATTTTAAATTTTTGAACACTGGTGTCAGATTTTTTAAGCTGCAGGTTGACATAGTTTGACGACTGCCATACGATGATGTCAGCCAGGACTAACGGCTTGACGTGCCTTCCGAAGCACGGAAAAACTCGAGATTTTCATTTCACTTGTGGTTGGGTGGGCCATCCAAGTGCAAACCACGCCCGGAGTCACTTAAGGCCGTACCTGAATTTTCCGGGGTCCAGTGCTGCCCCCATTTAAAATAAATCATTTCAAAGATAATTAAATTTTTAACAAAAAAAAAACAACTTCAATTTTTTTAAGGAGTTTCTTCCTTATCTCCAAAGTTCTTCATCATATCTTCACCAAATTAAAATGGAACCAACTTGATAGTAAAGGCTTTCCAATAAAAAAAGAATCATCAAAATCGGTTTACAATTGGCGAAGATATCTCGTAACAAACATACATAAAAAAAAATTAAAAAAAACATACAGTCGAATTGATAACCTCCTTTTTTGAAGTCGGTTAAAAACGGAGACACCATTAAAAATTTTGCTACTACCAATTCCTAGATAAATAACCCTTCAAAGTATTTTAAGAACTATTGTTTAAAGTGAGAACGTTAAGCTTTACTACGCACATATGCGAAAAACGGCCACTTTTGACAAATGTGCGTAGTAAAGCTTAACGTTCTCATTATAAACTGTAAACAGTAGTTCATAAAATACTTTGAAGGGTTATCTAGGACTTGGTAGTAGCAAAATTTTAAATAATGTCTCCGTTTTCTTTGAAATGATTTATTTTAAATGGGGGCAGCACTGGACCCCGGAAAATTCAGGTACGGCCTCAACTCGCGAAAGCGCTAGTAATGTTTTTATCTTAATATTTTTTTTAAATAAAATAAATAAAAAAGAACCGGATGCCCAATATTGAGAAGTGGACCTGTCTACTGGGGAGTGTACTCAAGAAATAGATTCAATTTCTACGAGTAAGGCTATGACCTCAACAGTAAAATAAACAATCCCTTTCCCATTCCTGAATCGATTTTAATCTCGCCCACGGACAACGGACATATAACTTGAACCCAAACTAATGAGAGCATATACAGCATGTTATCGCTTATATTCCTCCACCTTAACTATTTATAAATGCAAATGCTTTATTTCTTGGCAAAAACATCAAAATCACTGTGTGCATGGAGTGTCACCAGTTAAGGACGGTATGCACAAAGCCACGTGGTCGGATTTGGCTCTGAAATATGCAAAATTTTCCCGCTAGGGGGATAAAAATGTCAAGATGACGTTGCATAGAGTTAATAATGTGTAAACGGGACAATAGATGTAGGTTATCATAAATTGTAACGTAGAATTAGTATACAACTTACTTTTTTCTTTTCGTCAAGACTTCCAGTCCGCGATACTTATTAAAATTTTCAAAACAATCAAATCAAATAATTATTTTGTTTGAATTATTATTTCTGAATTAAGGCCTTGGCAGACGTCATTATAATGTACTTAACACTTTAGTAGACAGGCTATCAGTAGAAAAAGTAAAGTCGAAAATACAGTAGTGTGCGTGAATGCAAGACGTTTATTTAAAAGGCGAGTTTAAATATATGTGAAATTCATATAGCACTTTCTAAAAAATCCAAGTTATAGGTATTCGAATCTTGCGTAAAATTTATTACTTTTTCAATTTATTATTCGACCTCCGTGGCGATTCCTTAACACGCTAGTCCGTCACTCGGAGGTTCTGGGTTCGAGGCCCAGCCAGGGCAAGTTAGAAAATGGTCTTTTTCAAATTGCCCTGGGTCTTGGGTGTTTATCTATGTATGTTTTTATCATAAAATATAGTATCATTGAGTTAGTATTCCATAATACAAGTCTAAAACCTACTTTGGGGCTAGCTTAATTAGTGTGATTCGTCCTTACATATTCCATACATATATTCCATAAATATTACATTTTGCCAAATCTTGTGTGTAAGAGATCAAAAATAATTTATGTATTTCGTTTGTTCCTTGGTGAAAGTTGTTCAGTATCATGGACTGAATTCAGACCTAAAGTTAGGCAGTTGTTAGTTACATAAAACAAGTAGGTACTGACTACGGAACTCTACCCTGGACGTGGCCCGTTACGGCACGTGCCCGTTTATTTTGGTTAAGTTGAAATTCTAGGGAACCATAGACAATTTTATGATATTTCTGCGTAAATCAATATTACTTATCGCTGACAGGACGTTCTCAAAAATACAATCAAATAGTATTTTACGCGAGCGGTAACTTGGAAAACTACACGTTTTGTGTTCCACTGACAGAAAATGTACACATTTGAATTTTCTTTGTAAAACAATACGTTTAGCGACCATCTGCAATCGTAACACCTTTCACTTCTATTCACCTTATTATGTAAGTACGGAGGGTAAAAAAGGATTGCACGTTGAACAGATCAACAGTCTTGGCTTAGCAGCTGTATGTGCTCAATTAATGACTTGACTGTTTGATTTTGTACAATATTTTTAACGAATCAACAAAGAGCACTAAAAAGAAATCTTTTCCTGAAAACAGCTAAAAAAATTGGTTGATTAATGAAGCAGTAATTAGCATTACTACACCCTTTTATTTTTTATCTTCTAATAGGTTTTCCTGTAATCTATAGGTAAAGAACTTTTAACTGTATATTTTTCAAAAGTTTGGGTTCAGTGGTTTCGGAGATAAGGGTATTTTTATTATTTATTTATAAAATTAACTTCAAAAACACCAACTTAAAAAATTTAGAAAAATATATTTAATATTATCATAAAATGCTCTTTCATTTGATATTTTACGCGATGTAGTTTACAAAACCCTTTTTTTAATGTCTCATTTATCTTCCATAAGTGGCCCCATTTTTTTAAAATTTATTCATTTACCTACATTTTACTTCCGTCTTTGGGTCACAAATTTACATTATGTGCACCACATTTCAACTGAATCGGTCCAGTAGTTTATTAGGGGGGGGGTCAATTTTCGCCCATTTTCTTAAATAACTTAAAAATACCAATCTAAGAAATAATATAAAAAATATATATATATTTAAAATTGTCATAAAAAGTTCTTTCATTTGATATGTCACACGATTTTGTTATCAAAACTTTTTTTTAATGTCTACTTTACCCACCATAAGTGGCCCCCTTTTTTAAATTCCATTTATTTACGTTATACGTCTATCTTTGGGTCACTAAGTTACATAAGTGTAGGTAAACAGTAAAAACAGTAAACACTAAAAACAGTAAAAACACCAAAAAAATCGGTTCCTATACAAATTTCCCGGGCGGCTGCACACTTTTGTATGAAAATGCAGATTTTTTTTTTGTTTTTTTACTGTTATTTTTATATCATTATACTATATTAGCAGTCCACCCCAGCTTCGCCCTTGGTACACATAAAGCCCATGTCACTCGGCGATAGTGTACCTTTCCAACGGTGAAAGTTTCTTTTAAAACGGTCCAGTAGTTTTGGAGCCATGTAATGCAAACAAACAAACAACCAAATCTTTCCTCTTTATAATATTAGTATAGATAAATAGCCTACTATAGCCTGTCTGCCTAGCCAAGTATAGATCTAGTATAGCCTGTGGTTCGATATATTACGCATATTGTCAATTCGTATTTTGATATACATTCATGAGGAAAAGTTGTTCAAAATTTCAGACTGATTCACCCATCAAAATAATTGTAAAATCCTAAGTAAACAGCAGCTTTTATTACAAAAACAGTTAATATGATTCCGCGACCCGAGAAAGTTCCAATCCGATTTTCACCCCAATCGCCAATTAAAAAATATAGGTAATAAATCAAACCAAATTATTTTTTTCATTGACTTAATTTTCAATAAAATTTAAAAAAAAATGTGCGATGCCGTATCTGCGATAGCATTACATCTTTGCTTGAATGTCAACAAAATGTCAAAACTGTACCATAGTGTAGCAAAAGTATGACATAATTTGGCAGTTTGTACATAGTTTTTTATTGAAATATTTTAGACTGTAATGCAATTTTACGTATTTCGAAAATGGATTTTTTTGAAAAATTCGACACGGCCATCTTCCTGAACGCCCGGCGGGCAACTAAATTTGTATGGAAGTAACATGGCCGCCATTTCAGAGAATTCTGTCAAAAACGTTGCAAAACAACCAATTTTTAAAATTGTTTTTTTTATTATTGCGTGATTGCATTGTAAGCAAATATAAAGAATAATGTTTCTAAATAGCCTTTATTTTTATAAAATATATGCAATCCCTTGTTAGAATATTTCTTTACGCTGAAAAACAAGCCAGTTTGTAGCAAGATTTTCTAAAATATTTCTTTCAGGTTTCTTTACAATTATCTTACTTTTTCTGAATGAAAATTAAAAAAATACGGTTTTCGTCTACTGGCTAGTCTAGTCACCTATAACTAGGTATGTAATTTTCTTAGTGGTCTTTTCTACTTAAGCCATAACTATTGCCCGCGCAAAGTGCGTTTTGCATGTTTTTGGGTAAATTCAATGCTTGTTTTTAGGAAAACTACAAAATATTTTAAAAAATCCTTTTTTTCGTCTACTGTCCCAACTCTTCCTCTATCTATGTGTATACATTATTTGACTTAAATCAAACGCTTTCTGTACAAACTTGTTGCCCGCGCAAACCCATTTTACATGGTGCCGACCCTTAAAGATCCGATGACATCTATGAGAAATCGAGGGAACCCATCTATTCCCTCGATTTCTCATAGATGTCATCGGATCTTTAACTGGTGACAATGGGACTAACTTGCATATACAGAATGACATTTTATCCACCTGCTATATTTTTGGAGCAAGTTCAGTCCATGATACTAAACTACTTCCTATAAAAAAAGTTATTAAAAATCGATAAAAATTTTTTGTCCTCCCATACGAAATCCATTTGGCTGAGCGCTGATTTGTATGGGAGGACGAAAATTTTTTATCGATTTTAATAACTTTTTTTATAGAAAGTTGTTCAATATCATGGACTGAACTTGCTCCAAATATTTGGCTGGTGTTTAAAAAGTTACCCTATAAGTACATTCGAATTGAGAAGCTCCTTCTTTCAGGAGGCGATTGGTGGCAAGCGACAACTAATACCTAAATACAAAAATATACTTCTTTTCTATCAAGTTTATCTGGATCTCTGCCTTCTTTTTCTCCGTCCAGCGCCAATATAGGTATATTTTGAAAGACATGTGTCACTACATTCGAAACAAAAAAATATTGTTACCTACGAAGAAGATCAAAGAAGGCGCGTCGCCAACAACGATGTTCTTTTTATTATTTTATTATGATGATTATCTTGTTTCATATTAAAAATACATCAGCAGACAAATATATTTAAAAACCGACCGAAAATATATCAGCCGAAAATTGTACTTACAAAAATCTCCCATTTTAATGTCACCTGGCGACTGGCGGGCAGACGAGCGGGGAGGGCGACGCGCGGGGTGTAGTAAAGTCATTAGGTAAGCAATTGACTTAATACAAATTTAACACGTTCAATGCGTTACCGGCTAATTTTGACTTTGCCTCAGTTTTGCTTGCGATGCGGGGGTAATTTTTACTACTAAATCTTGACATAGAAAATAGACAAATATATGTTACGAATGGTCACTTCAAACTGAATTAGAATTAGCTTTAATAATAATACAAGTCATATATGTCTTGTACGCCCTGTTTAGTAAAAATGTTCATTGGTGCTGTACCAGTCATATTTGTTTTGTACGAACTCGTCTGGTATAGCACCACGGAAGCATGCGATACAGTCTCAGTGCGCGCCAGTGCGTTATATTTAACGATCTAAGATTTAACGTAATAACATAAGAAGTAACGCAATTTTCTTAGGTAGGTACTTATTTGTAACTTAAAATAAAATAAAAAGTATGCTTTTGATATCGCTAGTTAATTACAGTCCTATCACTAGACGTAAGTATGTCGACTGTGGTTACGCTGCTAAGTTTTGCTAGCGCTGTACCGGGCAAAAATATTTGGTTATTTTGATGTCTTATATTTTTTAAGATATAGATAATATATTGAGGCTAAGGTACAGTATTATGGGATAGGTACAAGTCATTTATGTCTGGTAACGCATTCGATTTAAGGTGAAATGGTAGCATAAGTGGCGCCCTCATTTAAAATAAATTGTTTAAAACTAAATATGGTAATATTTAAAAATTTGATTTGTATCAATGTCTAAAAAGACCTTTAAACTATGTTATGCATAATCTTTGAAAGTAATATTGATAGTCCGTCTAGTTTTAAAACGGGTTTTCGCCAAAAGTGGCCACTTTTGGCGGACTATACTAGACGGACTACCAATTTTACTTTCAAAGGTTATTCATGAAATAATTAAAAGGTCTTTTTAGACATTGATACAAATCAAATTTTTAAATGTCACCATATTTAGTTTTAAGCAATTTATTTCAAACTAGCAGGCCACCCCGGCTTCGCCCGTGGTACACATATAGCCTATGTCACTCGGGGATAGTGTAGCTTTCCAACGGTGAAAGAATTTTTTAAATCTGCCCAGTACTTTTTGAGCCTATTCATTACAAACATACAAAAATAGGTACAAATCTTTCCTCTTTATAATATTAGTGTAGATGAGAGCGCCACTTATGCTACCACTTCACCTTAAGACAGCATACAAGTCTGATTTTCCTTGTAACGCACAAGAGTGTAAACCAGGAGAATAATAAGCCGCATTCAACGTGTTAAAAATTGTTTCAAATGAAAAAAATAGAAGAAAGACTTAGAATTACGATTTTGTGTTCTTTTAGTGATTGTAAGTTCAAGATTCCAATAGATACAGCTAGGGGGTGCACAATCAACCTATAAATATTTTAGTTTTAGTACCTGCGATGGTCAAAGAGGCTATGCATTTTGGTATGTGGCAATCCCACTATAACCTCACCTTTTTTCAGGATAAAAGTATTAAGTACATGTGTTAAATTAGGGTGACAATTAGTGACAAACACACAAACATCCAATTTTTTAAACCAAACCTGCATCCGTATTTAATCTATTCTTTATGTATGGACTGAATTAAACGGCTTTGTTTGTAAACTATGGTTTATTTACGTTCCACATAAGCTTGAAGTTGGCTCGCCTAACATACGATGACCCCGACTCTACCGAAGCTAAACTAGATGGAGATATGCGGACCAGATAAGATCGGATCAGAGATGTTTTTCAGCTCTTTTTGGCGGATATACCCGATAAAAATGTACCGGTACGGTACGGCGGCGGTACGGTATCTCCGTACCGCTCTGTACTGGTATTGGACGCTCTAGAAGTAAATGTATGATTGACACATACTGGAAGGGAAGACTCAGTCCGTTCATCCGCACAATTTTTAAATGGAACCTGGATAGGTTCCATTTTCGCCGCACATTCTTCCACATACGTCATAAGCTATCTGCCCATGCACATTGTTTCTCCCTCCGATCAGCAGTTTAGAATTTTCCTGCTGGAACAACGTTACCCTAGCAGGAATCGTTTATTCCGTTTTTTTTTAAATGACAACCCCTATTAATTATTTATGCCGGGCACATTTACAGCTAGCTTATTGGGCACTAATTATGAATTCCACTCATATCTCTCTAGGAGGTACTTTCTTGCTAGAGTAACGCACTCAGTTTCAGTATATTTTGTCAGACGTTACACTATGTGAAAGGGACCCGTAATAATACGAACTACGGTTTATACGATCATTATAGTATCATGATCATGATCAGGTCTTTTTTAGTCCATTGCAGGAGCACGTCCCTCTCTGTACTGCTAGAGCCATACATTAGCCAGAGCAGTCAGAGAATTTGGCCTTCACTCTCTACGCTGGCCAGACGGGTTGGAGAGGTCTCATTGATGTTTATAAGCTTTGTTTCGCTTGTGTTTCCTAAGTCGCCTTCTACGACATCCACAGGAAGACTTGGAGTGGTACTATTCTACCCTGCAGGGAACCACACGGCGAAATTACGAAAGAAAGGAAAACTTTATTCGGCAAGCAATTTACAGAATATAACTTACATAACTAGACTATACCTAATGAATGCCGAAAAGGCGGCTAGCTCAGCTTCATGCTGTGGTGTAGGAACCTCAGCGCTGATCAGGTGTTGGATTATTATACATAGTATAATTAATTTAAAAAACAGACAAAAAACAAAAATAAATTGCGGCATTTCCATACAAAACTGTGGAGTCGCCCGGGCAATTTGTATGGGAAAGTCTTTTTATTGACTGATATTTTAATTTCATTATACTTTAGTGATCTAGTATAGCTCGTGGTTAGATTAATTACGGGTATGTGTCCCGTCCACGTTGATTAATATGTATTTACAATTACTACTAACATGACAAATTAATGTAAGTAGATGAGAAACTACTTTTCAGGCATAATTAAGTAACTAGGTGTTTGTTTTTCGTTTCTGTAAGTGGTCAACATTGAAAAATCTAATGATGATGAATGGCTGTCTGGGATCAACGACCTAATGAGCTTTTCGAAGCATGAATAAGCACAAAATATATTTTATACCACTTGTTGTCACCGATCCAACTAGCGACCACGCCCGGGGTTGCTCCTACAGGAAACCTACTTAGTGCCATTACTACTAGTACTGCCATCTAGGAGATAACTTAAAAACTCTTACTAACGTGGAAAGTACATAGTAAGTATTTCAAGCGCTGCGGGTCTACTCAATGTGAACAAGTTATATCAATATGAGCGGTTGCATTCTTTTCTCTGAGTGCGATTTTGCGCTGTGGATCTACCTACCCAATGGTTATTCTTTATTTTTAGAAAAACTACCTATTTTTAATTTACTTAGTTCTATTCAATTTTTATTCTTGATGTTTGATGAATTAATATATTTTAAATTACTTTTCAATGCGGCGGAACAGATTTGATAGCTGCATTGATAAACACGGTCGGCTGGCGATGTAAGAAAAGCGTGTGAAAACGCATTACATTTATGGTGTGTCACTACTACGAGTAGTGCCGCCATCTACCACATATCTTAAATACTGTTACTAACGTGACAAGTACATGTAAGTTGGTACTAAGACTTTTCCTATATTAGTAGTTTTCTTATGCCTAGTGCTGCCATCTAGTAGATAACTTAGATACTATTAATGTGACAGATTTATTGTAAAGACCACAATTTTTCGAAACCAATTTTTTTATTTATGTAGTCCCAGGAAAGATGGCAAATAAATGAAAAGCTGTACTTTTTTGTTACCCTACCTAATAAAAGAAGTCACACATCGAGAGTCATTTCACTTGTTTTTTACTGAAGGTAAAGTTGACCAATTCGGGTCAAATGACCTTGGTAATTTCGACAATTGCAAAAACCTAAATTAAATACAACAGATAGACCTAAGAGCAATAATGTACCTTATGTAGATAGATATTGATAGTCAGTCGTGTTTTGCTTTCGCGCTCCTTTGACATGTGGCAGTCGTAACTGACATTTACGTCAAAGAAACTAGATTATCCTAAAAGTAACACCGGCGTTCAAACAAAGTCTCGGCGTTTTCTTGTATTTTTCATTTTATCTTGTGTTAATGTTTCAGTATTACCTTAGCAAGATTGTATTATACGATAAAAAAAAGAATAGTCAAAAAAAATTGTTAGAGAATGATGATGTTTTCATCTGAAACGATTGAACAAGTTTTTCATTCGTAAAGACGTAAAATTTCGGATGCATTTTATATTTTTTTTAAGATTCGTTATAAAGGAGAATATATGCTAGAAACCTATTTATAATCTATCTCATCATCTATGAATCGATGATGTGTTGCAAAGCGGCCAAACATTACTCGTAAACTCCTCGAGCTGTGTAACTGCGCGTGGATAACACACATCCGGTCATTAATTTGTGTTAATGTAAAAAAAAAAAAGTTGGAAGTTCATAATTATGTTGATCCACTGTCCATCATTCCATTGATTATCTCCGATGATCTACGCGGAAGGTGATGCAGCTGATGCTTCTAGTAGGATACCTAAATATTTTACACGACACGGAAAATTCCAATATCTCAGACATCATCATGCTCACGAAAATGTCAAATCTAGTGATGGTGTCGTGGGTCCAGGTCGCTGGATTCCGTCTACGAGTAATATGGTTGAGTTCGACGATGCGTCAACTCGTGAACGGGTGCTGCCAGGAGGGACTGGTCAGCTCGGCTTTGCTTTTTGACTAAGTACCTAGTATTTCTTATTACGTTATTTATGATTGTTCGCTCGTTCGCAAGCATTAGGTACAGACGGTTAATTGGAAACCTGTGCCACCGCGCACGTCGCGCACTACTCGTGAGGTGGCACAGGTATCTTAACTTTCCTCTGTACATGTGAAAATGTGTTACCTATGTGTATTATATAATAAGTATTTGTTAATTGACAGACATAATAACAAATCCCTTCTGGCAACTAGGCGACCAATACTGTATAAATGAGTTTCATTCGGCGTTGCTTCTCAGCAGTAGACGTTGCGAAACGCTTGTACCTATCGGTAGCTTCTTAAATAATTTAAATAAACAATACACGTAATGTACTACCTAAACAAAACTTACGAGTACTGACGTGTAAAAGTGCCCAAAAAGGCCGAATTACTGAATAAAAATTAAATAATTTAAATTTTAGATTTTTGGACAAGACATCAAAATAAAAAAATTTTTTTTCCGATAACCGGGCGTGATTGCATTTATGTTTGTTTATACAAACTGTTTTAGCTTCAAAAATAAATATTTTTTACACAGGAGGCATTATATAAATAAATACACTAACCAAAATCAATTTATAAGGGGTTTGCAAAAACATGGTCCTTATTAGGCGAACTTACCTATTTTACAAAATATGGAAAATTCCACTAGCTCACGCTTGCGCAATTGAACTAGATCGAATAAACGTATAATTAAAGGTAAATCATAAATGTTACAGTTCATCTCTTTGCACCTGCGTCACAGGCTGGAGACGGATGTCGTGCGGTGAGCGGTAGCGGATTGCGCTTTACATTTCACTGCGTGTTTATTACTGCCAATCTGAAATTGTGTTTAGAGTGTGCCATGCAATGTACTTTTAAAACGCTCTCCGCCACCGCTCGCCACGTCAACTTGTGTCTATGGAATTAAGGCGCTACGACGCATGCGTGCCCTCATCGATCCAAACCTTCCTGCCGGCGAGCTTATTCTCTTGCCGCTTGCATATCGGTAAGTACTCTTATAAAATTGGTCGTGATCTCTTGATAGCATATCACCATTGGCATATTCCTCATTAAAAGTCAGTCAAAAACGAGTGCATGTACCTAGCGGTGGCTCTAATCATAATAGTCGCAAGTTTGGTGAAGCTGCACGTAAGTTTTTTTTTTTATTTGACTTGATGAAGTATTTTTTCCATATATATATATAAATATATATTTTATATATATATATATATATATATATTTATATAGAGATTTATGTAGGTATATGTTTAATTTCTATAGTAAATGATATTTCGTATTTGCTTTAGTAGGTACTTCCTCATCTTTGATCTATTTTTACGATTAAACTTAATTAAGTATGTTTTCGTAAGTATGTATTTCATATCTTATTACATCTATACCAACTAGTGATTATATGTAGCATTTGTTGAGTATTATTAACTTTTATTTAAATCAATTCTTTTCAAATTTTCTTCTTATATAATGTTTTTACTGCTACGTGTCGCGGTCGTCTACGTGTTAACATACAATACAATACCATTGATTGCACAAAAACTCTTTCTTTCTCTCTCTCCAGTTCTAAAAATAAAATAATCGATACAATAAACCTACTTGCGAACTACAGATTCAATCTCAAATTGCCAAACGTTTGATTGGGCAATAATTGTACCAACAATTGTTGGAACCATTTGCCAACATTTGGCCAAATTTTGTTCCACATCAACTTAACGTCAAAGGATTCGCAACTACTGAAACAAAAAACTGTCTTTTATTTAATGGACCTATTAAATAGGTTCAGTAAAAGGAAAGGGTGTAGGCGGAAAGTATAAATAAAAATGTAGGTTATAAATACAGTGGTAGAGAATGCATTAGCGTTAAGTTCACCTTGTACCATTGTGGTCAATGAAGATTTTAATAAATAAATAAGTCAGCAATAATTAGTATCATTTAAAATCTTAGATCTTTACTATATTAGGCGACATTTAAATAACAAAAAATACGGTAAACAGCAGAATTAGATTTTCATCTACAGCAAAAATTGTGTTCTTATAAATATTGGATCAAATGTTGAATCAAGGCCAACATCCAATATGGCGCCCCAGCAACCACGTTGTCAACGCAACAGGTTGAATCTTGAGACGATTTTTGTTATCACGCGCTAGCTTGAGCATCTGTATACGTGTCATTTCCACGTAAAGGGAAAGAAGATCTTTTCTCGTGTGACCTTTTACACGTGTATTTATAAATTAATTACAATAAAAGAAATAAAGCAGATGGTAGATGGACGCCACTATGGATATACAAAAGATATTCGTACCTACGGTGTATTATGGTTTATAAGTATTAGCAACTTATTTTCAAACACCGAATAGTTTTTTTTATGTAACGTGTATCATAAACATCAAAATGGCGTCCAACATTTTGATAACAAAATACTGATTCATTTCAATAAAATTATATTTGTCCAACAAATTCCATATTAGGAAAAAGGCTTTAAATAAATTGATTTGATCCTCTTTTTATGCTAGAATAAATGATAAAGATATTATACTTAATTAACAACGTTACAAAATGGCGTCCAGCGTCCCAACGCAACAAGTGATCAATAAATCCAGGCTGCAGGGCTGCCTAGGATGCATCTATTTTCAGTTGCATCCCAAGCCTGCGCCGTAGCATTCACAATATTGACGCGAACTTTATGCCCTAGGCTAGGACTTGCGCATATCATTTCGGTGATACATCGATTACTTGATTTGTGCATAACTAGCGCCATTAATATATATCCATTCCGGTCATGGAAACGTGAGTACCTAGAGCAAAAGGTACTAATTACAAGCTTTTATTTAACTTGCAATGTATGTATGTAACCATGTTTGTTCGGGTGAAATCTTGCAACTCAATTTTGAAGCAGATATCTTCAACTGATTGAGCTAAAATTTTGCGCGCATATGTATATCGCGTGACGATGCAATATTATGATGATTTAGAGCTGATCTGATGATAGATCTGGAAGGTGGAACTCCGTAATAAAACGACGCAACCCTGTTGAGTTTGGGCTTATTTGTTTTGTGTTGACAAGACCTTTGGTCTCATAATAAAAGCTCGTGTACAAAAAAATATTTTTTTTATATAAAAACTTATTTTTGCTCTTAGGTCTGGCCAAACATAATTAATTAATAACTTACTGGCCAACCATTTTAATTATTGATATTTTTTCAAAACAATTAAATGACTTCAATATCAAAAAAATTTAATATTCAAACAATTATATACTTAGACGACATATTTTTTCTAGTTATTTTCGTTTAAAAAACAAATGCCACAACCGATTTTAATAAAATTTCTATGAAAATAATTTTCTAAATCGGTCCAGGCATCTTCGAGTTATCTGGGAACATACATAAAAAATCCTCCTTTTTGAAGTTGGATAAAGAACCGCGGAAAATTAAAAAATCTGAAGCTAAATAAATAAGATTTAATACTTTTTAGTTTTTTTATATTACTTCAAATTTTGTATTATAGGTATATAATTTCACATTAATAATATAAAATTGGATTCACGTGAAATAAAAAATTGTAAATTTTCCGCGTTTTTGTGTGGACAGATTTTGTTGGTTAGATTCTAAAGATTTTCTTTAAAGAGACTACTAAGGCTGACTTCACACTGACCTATGATTTCATAAAAGTACATTATCATACATTTGCCACTAAATCGACAGCTTATCTACTAAGACATGGTAGCCGTTGACAACTTGACAAGAATTTTAATATGTACAAGTTTTCGCCCGCGATTTCGTCTGCGTGGACTTCATAGCGTTTTTATAGAACAAACGTTTGACGTGATTCTATAAATGAATACCTATATATATAATAATGAATAACAAACATTGACACCTATAACTAATTGAAATAACTAGCCCATTTCTGATATTAGCGCACATAAATGCACAGACATACAGATAAAATTTCTAATAATCATTGTTTTTGGTTCTATTGCATTAATAAATGCCCAATAATATTTTTTCTCGTATATGGTAGGTCCGCGTTCAAAACTCCTGTTATTTATCTATATATAATATGTATTTATCTTAAAATATAGTATCGTTAAGTTAGTATCCCATAACACAAGTTTAAAAACTTACTTTGGGGCTAGCTTAATCAGTGTGATTTGTTCCTATATATTTATTTATTTATTTAATTCTAAAATTAAATTAAATTTCACGGAACTAACCAATTGTAAAACCGCATCACCTTCTGTTGATTTGTCTGTAGAATTGCGTATGTACGTTAGAGGCGATCGACATGACTTCATTTTGGATGATTTGGGTAATTTAGAATTTTAAGGGGCTACCACTAAATAAAACTATTTAAGAAAACAACTAACCTGTGAAATACGTTTCGAACTCTGATTATTCATTGATCTAGGCAGACAGAAAAACAACCATTTCATGGAATGGTCGGCCATATCATGAAATTTGATCTACGATCTAGCCACGACATATCTACTTTTTCTTACTTCGATTATAATCATCATTAAACTAGATTTGCCATATTTGAGCATATCATAAAATCCGTTAATTAACTAGACGTCAATTTCGTCTTGATCAAATTTGAGGGTTGACGCACCATTTAGTAATTAATAATCGGTACTCGTTGAATTGACAAACTTTTTTAATACAATACTGAAATTCAAAAATAGAATCACTTTATAACACTTTTTCTTAAACAAATTTTATTAAAATATGTCATAATAGTAGTTTATGACACTGTCTCATAATGAGGGGTGGAGACACACGAGTGTGGGTTTAAAAATCAAGCCGAAGGCGAGATTTTTAATAGTATATTCATATCATCGAAAGTTTGGTTACCCGTGCGGTTCCGGGTTAGAATAGGACCACTCCATCTCTTCCTGTGGATGTCGTAAGCGGTGACTAAAGGACTAAGCAAAAACATCTCGTGCTACAATTGCATTCCCAAGGAGGGTTAACGTCGGGCGGCGGCCGGTTGTAAAACTTTTCGCACAAATACATTCCCAAAGAGGGTTGACGTCAGGCAGGCGGCCGGTTGTAAAACTATAGCCAAATCATTGAAAGTGTTCCGGCTATTTCTTCTCCATTTTACGAGGTCTCTGGCATCCTTGGGTGACCATTGACATGCATATTATATTTGGAGGAGAAAAAGCAAGAAAGCGCACCACGGGCTCCGAAGCAGCACAGCTGAGGATGCAACCGGGAATGCGCTTAGACGAAGAAGATTCATATCATCGAAAGCCAGTGGTGGAAGATGAAGTTTCTTCATCTCTCCTGCGAGTTTGGTCTCTTATTTTTTCAAATCTGAATCAAACAGAATCAGATGAATTTATTTGTAAGGTTTTGGTAATATCACGCTGACTTCATCCGTGCAATCGCTAATGCAGCAAAGGTGAAATTTATATTAAGTTCTAATTATGTCGAGCGCACAGAATAGTCTTTATTTAAAAAACAAAAAGAAAAACGTGTTTGCTCTCCAATTTCTATTACAAACGAGTCACATGTAAAACTAAAGTTGAATAAATATTACTTGGTGTTTATGATATTTGTATAAAATATCAATTCAATGATATGTTTATACATCGTCAACCCTATCTCAGTCGGGTGGGACGCGCCGACACATCGTCCACCCACGCACGGCGCCCGCGCACCTGCCGCCCCGCTCCCCGCATCCCGCGCACGCTGCTCATTCATAACATTGACCATAGAGTTAAAAAAGTTAAATTAGATTGTAAATGAATAAAAATCATTTTCATCTAGGTATGTAAATGTTTTTTTTGAGGCTAGGTATATTTATTGCTAACTGAGTGGTATTAACCACCCCGACTCGTTCGTTCTCGGTAAGTGCGACGACGACGTTTACATCCGTTTTGCCGATAAGTGTCTCCGAGATAATTGAGATTTCCAAATTATTACTATAAAATAAATAAAACAGATATTAATATTTATGTACAGAACTGATTTTTCTGATGAAAATAAAACACTAAAAGCAAAATTTCTTAAGGTGAATATATAAGCAAATGGCCTTGAACTATTATTGGTGATCCGTCTAGCTTTAAAACTTGCCGTGGCCACTTTTGGCGGAGGCAAGTTTTAGAGCTAGACGGACTAATATAAATATTTTCAACGGTGGTTCATAAAATAATTTCAAGGGCTATCTAGTGCATGACGAAGAGCAATATGGAAATTATCACCATATTTACGAGTTAACAATTTATTTTAAATGAGGGCGCCACTTCAAGGCCATTTGCTTATATATTCACCTTAAGGGGCGATCTACGGCAATAACCTGTTGTTAGATCATATTCATAATCTTTTAAAAATACAATGTTTTCTATCAATGAGGACCTGTAATGGACTTTCTAACGAAACGACGAAACGAAAAGAAACAATGAATCTAAGCACCTTTGTATGATCTGTATCTCTGTCTACGAGTATTTTTCTGTAAATGGTTACAAATAATTACATCTTTCGGTTTGTGATTCGTAATAAAAACTCATCTACCCTTAAGTTTTTATTACGAATCACAAACCGAAAGATGTATATAATATAATAAATGCAATTTCCTAAGTTAAATGGTGGTATGGTATGTGCTATATATACCAGTTACGTGACTAGAACAAAAAATTAAACGTTTAAATAGACCTTGACCTAGGGAGCTGGCGAAATGTTGCTATGCTCTACTTAGTCACTTTGGCCATATATAAATTGGCGTGCCGTCACTTTTTAATGCATTACTCTATGGGCATAGAAAGCTTGAATGAACATCAGTGAATAGACAAGTATGGTCCTTGCCTAAGCCTAGAACATTTCTGGCTATGTTTATTGCGCGCCAAGCGCCAGAAACCGGTACATTATCTCGCACTTAGCATTGAAATAATATTATAATATGAGCTTTGTTGCGACTTATTTTAATCATGGCCCGAATTTTCTTTATACTCGACTGAACCGCATTTTTTAAGCTTTTGGTAGGTAAAGTACCTCATTCCTAAGGTTGACGTCAGACAGGCAGCCGGTCGTAAAACCACAACCAAAGCGTTTTCTTCTCTTATTCGCATGGTTTTTGGCATTTCTGGTGTTCATTAACGTGCATATTATCTAATGAGAAGATATAACCGAATAGTTAACCTTTTTAGCAAAAAAAAACCGACTAAATTTTCTTTGAGGAGTTTCTTCCATATCTCCGAAGTTCTTAATCATATATTCACCAAATTAATAGGGGGCCAACTAAGTAGAAAAGGCTTTTAAATAAAAAAAGAATCATGGTTATCGGTTCACAATTTTCCACAATATATATAGCTAGCTTAGCATAGCTTTGTGCTATTTTACTTTTGTCATCATATACACTAGTGCCACTGTGAGCTGTAGTACTCGCGAAAATATGAGGTTTTAAAGTTTTAAATACCATTTTACCATTTTGAAAAAAAATTTAAAACTGAATCGACAAAAATACTGTATAAATATCAAACCTGTTCACAAAATTTACGAAAATCGGTTGAGAAATGCGACCGTAGGCGAGAACAACAGAAATCTGGACATCCGGACACACGAAATAGTAACGAAGGGTGCGGCCATTAGGCCCTCGTTCCGCGACGCACTCGGCTGGGACGCTCACGAATTTCAAAATTTGTTTGTCCGCTACGACCTTGGCCGCGACGCTCCCGGTTGTAAAACAGATTTTTTTAATGAAATCTTGAGTAAGTACTGCTGACAATAGAAGTGTTTTTGAATTAATTATTTTTATGAAACGAAGACGCTTCGCTCGCGTCATGGAAGATTAAAACTTGAGACCTCTCAGATGTAAAACCGATGGCTAATCCACTAGTAAGCTTATTATTTATATCAATTCTGTGCCATGGTCGTCATTGACAGCTGTAACTTTTTATAATATCAACGAAATTTGTGATATCAATATAATAATGACGTGTTACCAAACACGTGACATATTAAGGCCATACATGAATTTTCCGTGCTCCAGTACGTACAGCCCCTATTTGAAATAAATAATTTCAAAGGAAACGGAGATATCATTTAAAATTTTGTCTTTGTAAAACCTTATATAACCCTTCAAACAACTTTATGAACTTACTGTTTACAATTTAAAGTGGCCAAAAATGGCCGTTTTCCGCAAGACAACATTTTAAATGATATCTCCGTTTCCTTTGAAATGTGTTTTTCAAATGGGGGCAGCACTGGACCCCGGAAAAATCATTTATGGCCATAAAGTACAATTTCATTATTCGTGCAATTTTGTTCAGAAATGTTTACATGTACAATATACCGTGCAAGCCGGGTCGAGCTTCTAGTTTAAAATAAATCTGTTTTTGTATCGGGTGGTAAGGATAGTCACTGTGTAAAATCGTAGCATAACAGTTTTGGGGCAAGATGTAAAATAACCGTTCCTATCTTGAAGTCTAATGATATCTGTCTAGGTTTACGATAAATATGTCTAAGGTTTCATTGGAGTGTGTCGGAGTTTTGAAAGCTTCGTGTATAAAAGCCTGTTATGGCCGCTAACTTACACAAATGCTTGGACATTTAATTTTGACATTAGGATAGCTTTCACGTTAAAATACTTATTGTATATAATATTAACGAGATATACAGCCTGACATTTTACCCAGCAGCCAAATTTAGAGTAGGTTCTGTCCTAGATGCCGTCGTCATCATTATAAAAGAGGTTTTCTTATTTACACGGCGATAGTAGGGCTTATATATACTAGGTATAAATATAACGTGTAAAAGGGTGGATTCAGTCCTTGATACTGAACAACTTTTCCAAGGAACGTATATCGAAATATGAAAAATAATTTTTGGCCACCCATACAAGTATGTATGAAAAGTAAAAAAAATATTTTTGATACCTATTTCGATATATGTTCCTTGGGGAAAGTAGTTCAATATCATGGACTGATAATTCACTCTTACAATAGTTTCAGTATATTTTGTTAAACCGTGTATAATACGGATGTAGACTAAAAATATGTTTAGCTCATCAGGTAGATTATTAAAAAATATTGTATACTTATTCTTTCTTTTTTCTGATTAGCAAATAATTACAAAGATACCGCATTTAAATTGCGCATAACGTCTTGATCAGGTACGATTTTCACTTGACGGTGACGTCAATCACCCCCACTCTGAAACTTTGATGCGCTGTAACTTTGTGAATTTTCAGTACTTTGATAAACGTAAAATATGGGTCCATTATTTTTGGATAATGTAACTTATAATTTTTCGGACCCAGTCTCCATCCCTATTGAAGGCTGGGGAGTAAGTAGGTACTTCCTGCTAGAGTCACAGATCGGCCTCTTCTCAAATAGGTATAACAACCATAACACAAACTTAAAACCAAAGATTTTCTTTACAACCTTGACTGCCAGCATTGCAGACATAATACATTTTTAATTGTTTATCGGTCACCAGGTGACGTCATGGCGTTTACAGATTTAAAGAAAAACTTTTAAGTCAGGCTTCTAAATATTTATTTTCTTACATTCGAGTGGATAAGAAGGAATGTTAATTTTTGAAATATTGATGTAAGTACGTATCTTATGACCTTTATTTCCTAAGTTTAATAGTAATCTAGTCATTTAAATTGTTTTTAAAGAAAGCTTACTTTAAAAAAATCTTAGACTTGTGGTCACTTACTCGATCTGGTTGCTATTGAAAACTATGCCTTTTTTACATGACTGCTCCAAAAAAGAGCGCATGTTTTCATACATGTAAATATGTATTAATGTGAGTTTCTTTTTTCAATAAAAATGGGTGTCACGAGGGTGTCACAATTTGAAATGAAAAACAAAAATATCAATTATTACAAAATTAAATTAATGACGCACCGCACCTCGAATTTGACGCTAAGCGATCAAAAGACGCCGAATGACAAACCATTTTGATATCATCTTAATCGTCCTCCCACATGGGCCGTACAACACGTTTTTTTGCTATAAGCGCAAAATGTCTACTAGGCAAAAAGTTTAATTCATTAAAATTTTAAACGCAAAAATTCAAGAAACAGTCAATTTATAAAAAATGGCATAAGAAGAGTGTTTATGTGTTTGTTGTCTCGTCATATAAAACCTGATTGCAGAGTAGAGCAGAGTTTTGACCCTCTGAGCTACATTCAAGGAAGGTACTCTATGTGCTAATTAAAATATACATGTTCTCTTACAATTAGCTTGTTTCATAATAAAAACCAAAGATAAAAGCCCACAAAGTTGTACGGCAAATTCCCAATCGCAGTGATACCGACCGCCATATGATCGCTCGCCCCGCGCGCCGCCGCGGCGGGAAGGTTGCGGGGCGGTCATTCGGAGGAATCGAGCGTCAGCGAGGTCATTGACACTAATAATAATACGTTAGCTATGTATTTCAAATGTGGGGATTTTTCCTAATGAAAAATAGTATTATTTTTCTTGCTATTTTGTGTTCTATTAGTGATTCTGATTCCAACATTTCAGTATAGCTCAGTATTTCAAAATCAAACTGTATAGGTACTTACTTCCCCAATTAATGTTTAGGGAAGGTAGGTACCCATTTTTTCATGAAGTACTTAGGTACCTATTAGGTATCTATACTAATACTAATATTATAAAGCTGAAGAGTTTGTTTGTTTGTTTGTTTGTTTGTTTGTTTGTTTGTTTGTTTGTTTGTTTGTTTGTTTGAACGCGCTAATCTCCGAAACTACTGGTTCGAATTGAATAATTCTTTTTGTGTTGGATAGTCCAGTTATCGAGGAAGGCTATAGGCTATATAACATCACGCTACTACCAATAGGAGCAAAGATATAGTGGTAAATGTGTAAAAAACGGGAGAAATTATTTCATCTTTGAAGCCTTCCGTTGCGTGCGCCGTGAAAACGGTTCAAGATACACAAAAAATATGTATTAAAGAATAATAGCTCTTTTAATGATCTAAAAAACAGTCCGCGATAGTATATGTCTATCTTTTAAGATTAACTCACAAAAACCGTTTTTATGGTACCTAATTTGGTCGAAATAATTTGTTTAAGTTGTATCAACATAATAATATTAATCTTTATTCAAATAAATATGTTGTTGGTTAAGAGTACTTCATCTATACTAATATTATAAAGCGGAAGAGTTTGTTTGTTTGTTTGTTTAAACGCGCTAATCTCAGGAACTAATGGTCCGATTTGAAAAATTCTTTTTTTGTTGGGTACTCCATTTATAGAGGAAGGCTTTAGGCTATATAACATAACGTTCCGACAACCACGCGAACGAAGTCGCGGGCACAGCTAGTTTAATAATAAAACTAAATGCACACTAATTACATAACTAAATACTAATAAAAACCTCTAAGATGGCCGCCTCTAAGCCGCGGATGTAAAATATACATGGCACGTAGCGAAACTTTAAGGACGCTTGTGCATTGCTCCGAATCCGAATCATATTCAAATCAAATCCGATTCTGACTCAAATTGGCCTTCCAAGTGGTTGTATGGACGCCTGTGCACTCAGTCGTAAACGGTTCAAATTCGATTCGTATTCAAACCAAGAATTCTCACTTCGGGTCGTTTTTATTTCGAATCAAAACCGACTCGAATTGGCCGCCGTAGAAATTGTACGTACGGTTGTGCACCCACTCGAATTCGATTCATATTCGAATTTCGGGTGAGGTACGGGGAGGGAAGCACGCCCCGCCCACTGTCCCGTCTCGCCCGATAGTGTTGCCGAAAATATCGAAATTAATGTATAATATCGACAGTGTTATTGATAATGTTTCTGCTATTGCAATAACAATCGATACTAGTTATAGTTCTTCTTTGCTGGTCTGGAAGAAAAGAAAAAACATAGAATGTACCAGCTGCTTCTCTTCCCGTGCAGATCGTAAAAGCCGATCGAGGTAATGGGCGAGAATCTGAATCATATGAATAGGCGATGCGGTTAGCAACCCATCACTATTATGATTTCCCTTTTCCACCTTCATGCCCACCATTACGCTAAAAGTGGCCTGGGCTTTACCGCCCTTGGCTCTGTCTACCCCGTTAGGGATAAAGACGTGATAGTGTGTACTATTGATAGTTTGATATTATAGATAAATTAATGAACTTTATTTAAGTAGGTAATATTGGTTACGAACACCGGACGTTGTCACTAGAGATGGGCATATACCCGGGTATGTAAACCCTCGCTTGGATATATACCCGATATGCACCGGGTAAATACCCGTATCTACCCGTTTGGTGGGTAGATTGAAATATTTATTAATAAACGGGCAAGTGCGAGTCGGACTCGTACATGAAGGGTTCCGTACCACAACACAATGTTTTAAAACGCTGAAGAAACACGTTTCTTGTATGACGACCCCCTTTACTAGGAAGCGACGCAAACTTAGCTGTAAGTAACGATTTGACGTCAACATTTGGGCAAAACAAAACAAAGTGACTATTATAAATATCCTATGATATTAAAGATATTTTGTTTTTTTTTTTAATTTTTAACTTTATTTTATTTTTAGTATTTTTCATTATAGCGGCCACAGTAATACATAATCGGTGAAAAAATCAAGTGTCTAGCTATTACGGTTCAAGAGATAGAGCCCTGTGACAGACTGACAGACAGACAGACAGCGGAGTCACAGTAATAGGGTTCTGTTTGCACCCTTTGGGTACGGAACCCTAATAAATTAGTGCGAGTCATCTAATTATCTGTAGAAATGTATAAAAAGGTTATCTTATGTATAAATAAATTAATATATCTCAAATAGCCATAACTAAATTAGCCATATTAAATATACAGATATAATCCCATTTGATGTCGATTTGCTTATTTTAAAATATAACTAGGTTAAAAATATATTTGCCAGCAAAAAATTTAAACTTAGACATGTCAATTCATATGTTCCCATACAACGGGTAGATTGGGGTAAATACCCGACATACTAATTTGTGGGAAATGTTATAAAAAGTTGATGGGGGATTAAAAAACTCGTCAATACGAATATCTTTTGTTCCGGGCGAACCTCGAAATCAGTAGTTTTGGCCTTCAAATAAGCAGTCAAAAATAATTCTCTCTATGTTTTGCATGAGGGGTGTCCATATGTTGACATCGCGTTTGATGTCTGATTGCTTAGTTTAACATATAATTAGGTCTTCAAATATTTTCCAACAAAAAATGTAAACTGAGACGTGTCAATTCGTATGTTTCCATACAATGGTTGGGGTAAATAAATAATAAGTATAATAATAGTACCAGCAACTGACGGCGGTTAAATGCAGGCAGGACACATAGTGAATGCGGCCTCTCTAATCAAAGTCTGGCGGTGCACTATCGAAATCGGTGGCCTCGAAATTCACGAATTTGATTCGGATTCGGCTGCAGTGCACAGACACTACTCAAGAATTTTCCGTCCGAATTTTTCTCGTTTTGGATTTGATTTGAATATGAATCGGATTCGGAGCAGTGCACAACCGCTCTAAGGGTTCATTGTCAGGATTGCAGAACGATAAAAACTAGTATAATTGATGATATTTTTACGTGATTATAATTATATGTCGTAAAATTATTTATCATACTATTATATTCCTTTAAGGCAGATTGATAATTTAGAACGCGGTGAACGTTTTGCTTTTTGAACATTGCGCGCTTCTATTTTTCTTGCTAGTTGTTTTATGAGTATTACAAAAACATCAAACAATGATGTTATGTCATGTATCACTTCATTGATTCACGTCATTCCGCGCACGTAGAAATTGCTGCAAAAAATAGTCTAGTTACCATGGCTAAAATGACTCGTTTTTATGACATTGATTTAATACAAACGTTCATTTATCATAAGTTTGGTTGCCTAGTAACATCTTTGGGCAGATCCAGGTCGCGTGAGTTACTTATGTTTCACGAAATGCTTGACATAATTTGTTCAAATGCGTTTATATGCATCTTTTTATGTGGCGAGGGCGAATCCCGAGCCCTCCCCCCCCCCCCGCCTCCCTTCCCCCAAGCTACTAAGGCCCCCGCGAGGCCTCAGGCCGAGCTATAACTCCAAGAGTTTTTTTTTACTTTATTTTATTTATAATGATTCCAAAAGGCTGCCGATTCTTAAGGCCGTACCTGAATTTTCCGGGGTCCAGTGCTGCCCCCATATAAAATACATTATTTTAAAGAAAACGGAGACATCATTTAAAATTTTGCTACTACCAAATCCTAGATAACCCTTCAAACTATTTTGCAAACTACTGTTTACAGTTTGTAATGAGAACGTTAAGCTTTACTACGCACATTTGCCATAAGTGGCCGTTTTTCGCAAATTTGCGTAGTAAAGCTTAACGTTCTCACTTTAAAATGTAAACAGTAGTTCATAAAATATTTCGAAAGGTTATCTAGGACTTGGTAGTAGCAAAATTTTAAATGATGTCTCCGTTTTCTTTAAAATGATTTATTTTAAATGGGGGCAGCAGTGGACCCCGGAAAATTCAAATACGACCTTAATCGCATGCGATTTGACTGAAACTAGGTATTCAGGGTTTCGGGTCGCGGAAACCTAGTTTTGGAATCCAAGATGGCGTACCGTATGTGGAGAGGAGACTAAAAAAGACCTGATGATGATGATGATGACTAATTCACTAGTATGTAATAATAACTGTTATCACTAAATATAGTCTAAAGCTACGTCAGATGCCTTTAGGCAGATCAAAATATCTGATACCAGTGTTACTCACAAGAAATATATTATTGGAAGTTCCAAGATAGGTAATATTTTAAGATTAAGTGACCTGTGACAGACGGAGTCACGAAAGTCACCAACTAACCCTGATTATAATTTTTTACAGTTCCGGTATGGACCGCCACGAGTTTCTAGTTATGGCTCTATGCATCGCCGGTACCATGGGGTTTATCCCCCCTGGGTCTATTGGGGAAAAGGTAAAAACCACACAATTGACACTTCATATCATTTTCACCATTACACCTAGGGTAGGTAGCGGACCCTGGGCTCTGAAGCGTAATAGCTGACGATGCAACCGGGAATAACGCTCGGATGATCATATTCACCATTGATATTGGCCAAATGGATACAAAAGCTCTCCCTCTCTCTTATCTTAGCGTGTTCCCATGTCCTGGCTTTGCTTCAGGGCCCAGAGTTTGCTATGGGGATTTTCTTTTCCACTTCGCAAGATTTTGGCATCCTAAGTGAGCGTCTTACACATAAATGAGTGTATAAGTGTAAGACGCCCATTTAGAATGTCCCAGCCTCTTCTCTTTGCACGATGATCATAAATACCGATTGATTGAGGGAACGGGGTCCGCCCCGTTACATAATTCCGATTAGAATCAAGTCAAAAGGTAATACGACTAGAAACCCATCACTATTTTTATTCCCGGTTTCCACTTTCATGCTAAATGTAGCCTTTGTGTCTTACAACCTCAGGCTCTGTCTACCCCGTAAGGGATAAAGACGTGATAGTGTATCTGTATTTACTTGTAGTAGTCCTATAGCATAAAAAATGTTGTACCAGGACCACATGCTAAGTGAAGTGCTGCTTCGTGAAGTAGTTGAGCGTATGGGGAAGGACTTCAACGACGCAGCTTCGTCGTACTTGGACTTCCCCAGCGACCGCCACCTGGCGATGATCGCTCGCGCTAATAAGGAACTGGAGGATGAGCAGCTGGATTACGACGCTTTAATCGATGGCAACCCCAACCCTAGTCTGCGAGACCCGGAGTATTTACAACACAGGTGAGATTTTGCAGCTCCAACGAGACTTGTTTTTTTGTTAATTGTACAAAAATTTGTTATGTTTCAAAACAGATGCATATTAATTTCTGGGTATAATGGTAAATTAAAAAGTTTGAAAGTTTACAATAACCTAAATTAAATTTTTAAAATAAAAATGGATTTTTAACTAAAATAACTGGAAAAAATATGACATCTAAGTGAACTATTAACTGCGTAGCGTATGGTATTAATAGCCCAAGAGCCCAAGGGGCAGACCTCCGTTATTTTATAAAGGCTGAAAGTTTATCTGTATCATTGATAATAACGTATAATAATCACGTCGCACATTGTCAGACACTTTGTGTGGTTCCAAATCCATGGAAGACATCCTAGTATCAAAAATTATAAGAATACTTCCGTCATAGTATAAAAGCTGAATTTAATGTATGTTACAAATAACATACATAAAATTCAATTTCAATACCAAACGACATTTCCTTAGCAACCAGACAGTTTTGATGATTCCTTCATCTTGTAAGACACATTAAAAGTCTGATGTAGTCTGCGTCTGACAAGAATCAAGTCCCTCGCGGTCTCTTGCTCTATAAGGTTTTCTGTGGCTGTAACTAGCGTCCAGACGGTTTATTAATTAAAAAAGAATATTACAATTGACGTCGAGGTAAAATGGAGTTACAAGTTTGAAAATTATTTTGCTCTTAATTTTACCCACAATTCATACCCGACTTCCAGTTCTTTTTTTAATTTTTATACAACATGCTAAATATACTTCAACGACGTCTCTATAGCCCCCTAGTCTGGGGTCATCAGTACGTGACGGGCGGTGCAGGGGAAGGCAACCAACGGCTCCTGCCTTCGGGAATGGTCCAGAATAAGCAGATGGTCAAGACCGACGCTGTCCTGCCCGCATACTGCAACCCTCCCAACCCGTGCCCCATTGGTTACACAGGTAAATAAATCAAATTTTACTTTTTAAAGAGTTAGGTTGTATTATTTTCATATAGATTTCGAAATGAATTAAGGCCACGTGTCATGGTATAAGCAAACGACGACTAAAATGTAATTTCTTTTTTAAACTACAATGGCCATATAATATGGTATTTTCTTTAAAATCGATGTAGTAGTTAAATATAAAACCCATAAAAACATATTCAGATAAATCTGGGTCCAACCATATTATTACTAATCGATATGCACTTAGGTATGTATCTAAAGTCTAAATGACTTCATTGGTTTGATGGGTTTGACAACAGAAATTTGACATCAATAGAAACTTTAGTTAGTTTATTTTGCAGTGATTTTTTTTTCATAATCAACTCGTGCAATTTGTTGTATGTATTTTATTCATAGCGTTGAATTTAATTTAATATTCATTTTCCATAACTCCTATTGCCATAACTCATTTATCCTAACTTTCATTTGCCATAATTTTACATGTATAGATACAATACAAATAACTTTTTTTAGCATAAGTTCGTTTACCTATCATAAAGTTTAATTCAATTCAATTCAAATTTCTTTATTATCATAGTATATTTATAATATCTCTTAATAATAGTCACTTTGTTTTGTTTTGCACAAATGTTGACGTCAAATCGTTACTTACATCTAAGTTTACGCCGCCGCTCTCTAGGCGCAAGTGCAGAAGAAGCGGCAACAAACTGCACTGCACGTTTTCTCCAAAGACGTCAACTAACAAACTTAAAACTTAAAAATAGTTATATGGATGGACTGAGATTATATTGTTGGTTATGTCATAATTAAATTGAATTATAAGAATTACGAAATTTAAAATAATGTTAATTTGTAAATTTGTAAGTTTAGTATGTACCAATGTACCTAAATTATGACATGTCTAAGTATACAAACCTTTAAGAGGGACCCGCGCCAAGCTCAAGCCAGACTTTTTTGTCTTTAAGATAGTCATCGGTCCTATAATAAGCCTTCCCACAAAGTACTTTCTTTACATAAGCTTTGAATTTTCTGTCTGGCATATCAAGGACCGATTCTGGCAATTTATTATAAAAAGGTATACACTTCCCCATTAAAGACTTACTGACTGTATTCAGCCTGTAATACGGGCTAACTAAGTCATTCTTATTACGTAAATTTCTATCTGTAAAATCACTTACTTTATTGAACATGGAAATATTTTACCTTACATACATTATATTTTCAAATATGAATTGTGATGCAAAAGTAAGTATACCTATTTCCTTAAATAATTCTCTCAGTGAGTGTCTCGATCCTAAACCGTAAATGGCACGAATTGCTCTTTTTTGTAAAAGAAAAATAGTCTAATTTAGTACGTAGCTATTATAACGGTCAATATGATTACCCCAGAATAATAACGATAAATATATTACAGTGGCCATTAAACGAGCAAGCGTTGAGCAAACGGCGAAACCGGCAGACTTGGAAGAAGAGAGACGTTATGTCAAATCAAGATTCGCGAAGAGAAATTAGTTCCAGTTAATGTTTTGGCTAAGGCAACTGGTTAATATACCAAAAGTAAAATATTAGTATAGGGCATATTAAACGTTATGACAGTCATGACACAGCCTTTGTCGATCAGTTTCTGGACGGTCGTTTTCTTTGCAGAAGAGCAAGGCTGCATCACCGAGTTCGAAAACACGGCAGCGTTCAGCCGCGAGTACCAGATGTCACAGCAGTGCATGTGCGACGCCGAACATATGTTCAGCTGTCCACCTGAGTCTGCATCCGCGATGGATATGGAATTTCCCAAACACCACAAAAATATGGCCGCCAAGAAGTATAAACCCGACGTAAGTATCTAGAAGAATTTAGGTCCAGGCAGCGCTGGATTATCCTTAAGGCACAGTATGCGCCTACGCATGCCTAGAGGCCCGGCATCGATTAGGAGCCTATCGGTCGATGCAGGTTCCGATTTTTTTTTTGCGAGTCGCTCTTCTTCTTCGTTGCTGGTCGCTCGGGCCCCAAAACCAAGCATTACTATTTGCACCTCTTCTGGCGTTGAAGCTGAATTACTAATAAGTAACCTACTGAGTATACTATCCTAGAGGCCCAAACATAATTAATCCGGCCCTGGGACTTCAAGCTGTGCATCGTCAACGGGCCCCAATATAGTTGTAATCCAGCCGACCCTGTGGGCTTGTGCCGCTTTTACAAGTAAAATCATAATCATAAAAAATACATCAAGATGTATTTTAAAAGTTTGTAAGAAGCAATCATATACTTATTAATTAGCAATACCTATTAATTGATTATTATCATTTTTTTATTATAATTTTTATTTTATTTAACAATAAATTATTATATTTTATATGTTAAAATAAAAAAGTCATTAATAAATAATAAAATTTCCCATAATATCTTCTTCTGAAAATGCTTTACTTTATATCTGAGGTGAGATATTAAAATATCTGTGTAATACTCGCACTTAACTTGGTCCGCACTATCGAAATGTGCAGTATTATTTGACGGCCTCCGTGGCGTTATAGTCAACAGTTCAACACGCTAATCCGCCAATCTGGAAATTCTAGGTTCGATCCCCAGCCAGGGCCAGGTGGAAAATGACCTTTTTCAAATTGTCCTTTGTCTCGGGTAATATACCTATATCTACCTATTTATTATCTAGTATCGTTGAATTAGTATCATACAAGTTTAAAACTTACTTTGGAACTAGTTCAATAAGTGTGATTTACCCTTATCTATAAAAAAAAATTGTGTAACATCAGGAAAAAAATTTTTTTTTTTACAGAATCCATACCTTACGGGCGAACGCTTGCCAATAGCAGCTAAGAAAGGTTTCGGAGTGTTTACTCCAATTTAAATATCTAAGTACCTAGTCATATATTTTATTGTAATAATATTAGTGTCTATTTATAACATTGCCTAAAAACAATTCGCTCAAAGCGACCTATACTTTGGTAAACTTGATGTTTTAACTGTAAACCATAACAGAATCTGTATTGCAACCTCATTTCTATCGCTTTTTAATAAAATAGGAAATATCTTATTGCCGGTAGATATTTACTTCGAATTATGAAAAATTGTTTTAGTGACTATATTCCCAAATATATTAGTATTAGTATTTTTTGTCATAATTATATAAAATCAAACAAAAAAAACAAAACCGGCAATGAATTTGGGTCAGTGTAGATCCTTCCTTGGGGCTATACAAGACTCGTATAAAATTGAATTGTCCTTGACAAATAATAATGTACTTGGCTTTTCATTGAAAAATAGACTATTAATTATTCAATGTTCTGGGAAAACGTGACTTATAAGCTAGCAATAATAATTGTATCGGTCAAGATCTTCATAAGGTTTTGGGTCCATTAATAAGGATATTGTATGTCTCATGTATTTACTAAAAGGCGTTCTAAAACAATCAAGTTTAGCTTTATTTTAACTGTCACTTTCAAATTCCACAATTAGACACGAGCAAAAACAGTATAACTTGTTATTAAAATGCCACTTTTAAGCTTAAAAGGTTTTTAAGAGCGTTACCTATAAGACCAGTGGTACTTTACGGTTCCGCTTGTTAGACTGCAAAGTGACAGAAGATATAAAACTACATGCTGCTGAAATGAGAATGCTGAATTGGATGAGTGGAGTCTAGAAAAATAAGCAACGAGTATGTGGGGGGAAGTGCCAAGATAGCGAACTTAAAATTTATAAAAATAAAACGTACATTACAAAATAGGATCGTAGGGGCCGGCTGGGGTGAAAGATTGTGTTAATCAAGATCTAGATAGTTAAGATGCAGCGGCTGAGATGACGAAGGATACAATTAATATATAAGGTCGACGTCATCTATGGATTTCGGGTAAAATATTTGAAAAATAAATCTGCTTTGGGAATATAGTCAATGGTTTAGGTGCACAACAAAATTTTGCAATTTTTATGCTGGGACTATTTTAATTTTAATTTTATTTATTCAAGTACACTTGAAAATTTACAAAGTTATATGTAAAAAATAAGGAAAACATAGTACTTAGGGGCTATAAACATAGTGTTTATGTACTGCCAAATGCTCGAAATACTCTTCAACTTTCATATTTGTTTTATTTTTATTTGAAGCGGACAGATTCATGAGGTCCAGTGAAAGTAACAACTATTATAACTACAAACGTTAATTTTAGGTCAAACATGTTTAGGATTTTTCACAGTTTTTAGTACGAGTTATCACAAATCTGTTTACTCTGTTCAAATGCAAACCTCGTGGTATTCCAATAGGTCGTAATCTTCTTCTTAGCACGACTTCTTTCTATAAATATACAAGTACATATCAATATTAATAGCGTTCTGATGGATGGCGTTGTAAAAACCAATTTGAGACACTAGTTTAATATGTAGAGGTACTTCCGTGATTGCATAGAAAACGTCATTGTTAGTTGAAAATATCATAGAGATATAAAGAAGCTCAGAACAATAAAAAGAAGTTAATTGACATTTGAGTTATGACAGCGCCATCTTTTGGTGCTAGCACTACAAGTGGATTCCGCAGCAGTTACCGAGGTAACTACCGTGGAATCCCCTTATTCAAGATAATTCCTTGATGTAAAGAAATCTAATGAATATGTGTATATTTATTGTCTACACCACGTGCCGATAATATTCAGTAGGTAGGAAAAAAACAGATTTTAATGTTTGTTTTGAGATCATTTTCGTTTATTCATACTTATTACTGTGAAGAGTGAAGTGGCTGGATTTTAGTATGGAGGACGTGTTAATTTCAGAGGGATAAGATACAAACACAAAAACCTAAAAATTCAGAACATGCGTCTTCATGTCTTTAATTTAGTAGTAGCTGTATTTAATTATAAAATAAAGTCCGCTATTTAATTCATTTCAACTAAGGCATGTGCAGTGATTTAGTGATATATTGTAATTAACGTAACATTATAATATATTTTTAATATTAAATATACTAGGTATTGGTTAAGCAAAATATTTGAAAAATGAAAAAAAAAATTACATTAATATTACGTGATTTTTATTAGAGATTTTATTACAATATAAGTTTCATTTTTTATATTATTAAAAACGTCAACGCTGTGAATATTATTAGATGTAAATATTGCTTAATAATAATGTAATATTTTTGCAGAGCGCAATTTTATTCAGCATTCTAATTTAGTGAAACATTTACCAACAAAAATAAGCACACGATCAGCTGGTCGTCAGCTGATCACTCAGGTTTTGAAAGGTTTTTTTCATATTTCGATATAAGTGTTATATATTATTATGAAGTATAAAATTGGTTATTATCATGGATACCGCTGAACAAAATTTCCAATCAAATACTAAATAGCAGAGTAAGCAATAAAACTAAATAGGTTTTATTGCAGAAAATAGTTTCTTATTAGCATTATGAAGGCACTTACTAAAAATAAAATAAACTACGTGTAATTAGTACATAATTAATTATAAGTAATCAAGGATGTAAGACGGTGTTGAAACATACCTATAGTTAAAAAAAAATACCTGTACAGCTATTTTAAGAGTACATACCCTGAAAGGTTAAACATACTTAATATAATAACAAAAATAAAAAAAAATAAAAAAAAGGAAAATATATAATAAGTACCTACCTGTAATGATTAACATACACGCTGACTTTTTAAACACTGTCCAAATTTTTGAAGCAAGTTTAGTCCATGATACTGAACTACTTTCTATAATAAAGTTATTAAAAATCGATAAAAATTTTTCGTCCTCCCATACAAATCAGCACTCAGACAGACGGATTTTGTATGGAAGGACGAAAAATTTTTATCGATTTTTAATAACGTTTTTTTAAAGAAAGTTCAGTATCATGGACTGAACTTGCTCCAAAAATTTGGACAGTATTTAAAAAATCACCCTGTATATCTAGTTGTCTTCTTCTTCGTTTCCTATATCTTGTCTGGGCAAAAGGCACACTCAATACGTCTCCAACTCAATCTGTCAACCGCTGCGTTATTGTATAGTTGTGGTTGTGAGGCCAACGCATCGTATGACCGATACAGCTTCACTTGCGTCAGCGAATTTGTACTTCAATTAAATCTCTAGGTACATCCGTGCAATATTTTCGATACAGACCTAGACGTCAACTTTGACTTACCAACGATACGCCAAAGCAAAATAAACTCGAGTTGTGAGTAAGGATTTATTATAAACTCTATGAGATATGGACACTGGACCTCATAGTTTATATATTTAATTCTTCACTACTATCTTATTTGTTTCGTTAGCAAGTCATAGCTGACATCGTGGAACTCGATTGTTAACTCGACCGAATTAAAATATTGCAAAAAAATTTCGCATTCGCAATTCCTTATTTCTGTATTTTGAAATCCATACCACTATTCTTCTTTTACATTCAAGAGCCAGGCTCTTGTCGGTGTCATTGTTTGGAAATAGACGTACACAATGACGTTACCATTACACTAATACTGATTACAATGATATAAAATTAAATATAAAATGTTTTAACGTCACCCTAAGGAAGTGTAAGTTACGTTCCGTCATACGCTGCGATCGTTACCGGCAGTAAACAGTTGTCATTGCCGCTATATTTATATTACATAAAACGCATTGTTAGTATTAAAATTTATTTATCGTTTAAATATTTCAAAAATGCAAAAAAAAATCACTCCAAGGATTTTCACATCCGATTTCGAATAGAGCATATAATTTTAATACCCATTGCAGTTCAAAATTGATTTCCAGCTCGTCTCCGAACGAATTAGAATGAGGAGTTCGGTGGCACGGTGGGAAAACGCAATTTACTGTTGGCCACTTGCACACGAAAAACAAACAACAAGAGCGGGCCACAACGAAACGGGGCGGGCCGAGCCGGGGGTATTCCAAGTGACGTTGAACAAGCAATTCTTCTAAAAGAAAAACACAGAATCTAAACTTTATAGGTACTTACTATATTCATCCAAACCAAAAAAATAATGGTATATGTTGTTGAATAAGAAAAACTATAGAAGTAAAGATGTATAATAATAATTATTCAAAGTTATGTAAGTATAACCCCAATAAATGTCTTCCTTAGAGTTTATAAAATTTTGGTCATTTAACTTTCTTAATATGTTGAAGTATGCTTAGAAATATGAGTATCATTAATTTATTGATGCACATAGTTTACTTTGTTCTCCGAAATTTGTATAATTACAAAAACAAATCAAATGAAAGTTACTGGAATTATCACACATACTCACTTTTGCAATCTCTTAAAATCTCTTGTTAAAGAAAGTTAAATTTTATTTGGTCCTTCCTAATTTATCACACGATCAAAATAAATATACCCAGTTTCCTCACATGTTTTCCTTCCAGCGAGTGGTAGTGGGGTAGTGGTAAATGGATATATGTAAAGTCAAAGTTATTAAGGTGTCAAGCTTTTTAGTCATGTTGCCTCTGTTAAATCTGCAGTTTACATACCAGCCTCTCATGAATCTACGCATCTTCAAGCCACCTAAATCTACCTCATTTTCATATGAAGAAAAAATAAATCGGATAGTAATTTCTACTTATAAGAAAAAAAACCAGTAAATTTCATAAGATTTTTATCGTATAAATTTATTAAAACAATTGTTCATAATGCAAGCAATATAAAGAGTTCAAATAAGCAATAGTTAAGATTAGTTTGTGTCAACATTTAAATCACAATATTACGTCAAACATCGAATTATTTTAACTCTACATCTACTCCCTTCTATTTTTATTTTATTTTATTTATTTAAAAAATCCACAGCCCTTATACAATACGATTTTACATTATAGCTACAACTTAATAAAATAAATAAATAAAATAAGTATTTTTTTCTAAATAAGTATTTTTTGTCGTTCAATGCGTTAAAACATTTTTTGAAGTAAAATATTTGATGAGCAAGTCACTATTGGAAATATCAAAATAATCCACGGGATCCCTCATCACCATCTTCCTTACTTTTTCCCATTTTATTTGGAGCAGACTTATCCCTCCATTTTCCTCTACCACCCGTCATTCCTTCATCTACTCCAACTATATCCATGTCATGGTTAACGCACTCCATACATCTCTTCTTTGGTCTCCCTCTACCTTTATGTCGGTTTAACTTCATTTTAAGTGATTTTTGCGTGACGTGTTGTTTTTCCCTTTTCCAACACGGGATCCCTCATCTTGATTACGGAAAATGTATAACGATTTAAATAATAAAAAAGAGGAATAACAAGGTAAAAATGTACAAACAGTATCACGGACAAGGATCACGATACTTGCCATCATTTTACATTAAACTGTAATACGCCTTGAAACAAAAATTACGTATTCAAAATTGCAATTATTTTCTTTTTTATAATTTTTTATAATTAAATTGAATAGGTTATAATTGATTTCTTATTTATTAATATGATTTCTTTCATACTTATTTGAAATTTATTTGGCACTTTTTGTAACACTTAATTACTATTTAACAATATTTAATTTAATTAATAATTAAGTACCTACTAATATAGAATATAAATTTAATTTTGCTGTTGGTTGGATTGTAATAGTTTAATTATCACACATCATTACAAAAAAATTAAGTCCCTAAGTTTGAACGACACACATTTTCATAATTTAAAAAAATGCAATAAGTTGTCATAAAGTTATCTTAATTTACAACATTAAAATTATATTGTTTATTTTTATTAAGGCACTTGCACCAAACTTAACATATGTATTTTCTAATGAATACGTTTTTTATTCCACCTTGGGTAAATTATATTTTGTAAAACCACCACTTCAGCCGGGTAGTTAAATGTGCGTATTCTTTAGAAAACAAACCTCACGCTATATAGCAAATCCTCTTGATCGTTACAAAAACTCAACAGAGGTGAGGTAAGCGGTGATGTGCCTTACACATTCACACACTAGAACCAATTAAAAAAGAGGAGATTCTTAAATCAATTATCTAAATTGAGACAATTACCAAATAAGCGAAATTTTAACACTGGTTTCACAAAATTATATAAAACAGAACAAGCTACTTGTTCTTTAAAGATTTCTGTTTCTGTTCCATTTTATGAAACTAGGGACTATTGTAATTATCATCTACTTATTAAATTCTTAAAGGTTCACCAAGTCTACAACGCGTAATAAGATACCAACTTTGATAATTTGTTTTTATCGAACCCCATTAATGCCTGAATAAGTAAACCAGACTTTCGTCGTGCTAATCTACTATACTACCCTATGTACTATAATTGTCTTTTGTGTAAATACGTGTACTATCCAGCCAACAGACATTTAGATAATTATAGATACAGATAGATAAGATAATTCAAACATGTAAAGTGAGATTATAATAAACATTATGTATTAGATATGTAGATATTAACAATAAAACCTTTTAAAGGTATTTAGGATGTAAATGTATATAATATGGCAAGATATGTCCGCGACGTGAAACTCTAGTCACACAACAGTAGTTTGTAAATAAAATCTAGTCACTAAGTTTAGGAGTCACTAGTTTTAAGAAAGATATCTGAGAGAAGAATATATTTGTACTTTATATTTTTATAAAAAAAAAAACACAAAAATAGAATAAATAATCAATACTTAGTGCGACAGCGACAGACACACTCTTCATATACTTCATTTACGCACGTTATACATTATACTTTTCATTAAATAAATTTACTTTGCGTTCCTGTTATTAATTATTATATTATTGCATTAATTAAAATTGCAAATGATTTAGTACGTATTTATAAATCTAAAGGATTTAAAATTTTTAACGCAACAAATTCGAACAAAAGTTGTGAACACACGTTTTTTTGTATTACGAACAAGAAAATCATTTAACATCGTCTTGTAAGCAACATTTTAGCTTAATTGAACATTGGGAAGTGGGTCAAGCTTAGCTTGAAGAATTGCTTGACAAATGATTAAAACTTGTAACATAAATAACTTTCGGATTTTAATTTGATTATGAAAATTAGCAAAATTTGAGAAGTTGTGAACACAAACGTATTTTGTATTACGGACCAGAAAATTATTTTACATCGCCTTGAAAGCAAAATTTTAGCTTTATTGAACATTGGGAAGTGGGTCAAACTTAGCTTGAAGAATTGTTTGACAAATTATTAAATCTAAAAATTATTACCATTTGGAAATTGAATGGTCAAAAATACACTTAAACTATAAATATACATACTTCATTTATTTCTTTGATATTAAAAATTGTGTAGTTGTATATCAAAACTTAACTGACCAATAAATGTCAAAAATTGGGAAGTTGTGAACACAAAAGTTTTTGTATTACGGACAAGAACATCATTTAACATCGTCCTGTAAGCAAGATTTTAGCTTAATTGAACATTGGGAAGTGGGTCAAACTTAGCTTGAAGAATGCTTAAAAAATGAAGAAAACTTGCAACATCATAAATAACTTTTGGAATCTAAACTTCTAATATCCAATACTTCATTTTTTATACATTAATAATTGTCTTATTTAAAAAAAAAAATATTGTATAATGTTATATAAATAACTACACATCATCAGTATCTTTATATTGACATCCAGGTAACACAATACTTTTAAATGATAGTACCTAATTGGAAATTACATCTGATCTTTAAATTTTTTAATAATCATAGTTATGACTAGACTTGATTTTGATGTACTTTAAATATCTTAAAATTTAAGTATAATAAATTATTATGTACCTAGAAATAAGAAGATATTTAATAAACCGTAAATAAAAGACCGTAGTTAAAATAAGTAAAAAAAGCAAAAAATAAAAAAAGGTTAAAAAATATAAAAATAACAAAAAATATATTCAGGTTGGGATGCATGCATTGTATTAAGTAGTTTAAAGTTGTTCTCTTACATTTTACTATTTATTTAAACTTTGCTATTTTGTTTATACTTTTACATTTACGTCATAAAATAAAATAAAAAATAGTACAAAAAAAACACTAAAACGGTCTTTATTGACATCACGATAAAAATTCACTACGTCAAAATTTTTAATAAATCTTCCTGGATCAGAGTCACCTAGTTCCTTACGAAATCTGGTTAAAAACTGAATATTATAAATAAGTACCTACTTGTAACACATTACAGTACATACCTACTTACATAGTTTATATAGGTAAACAGCATTTACTAAAATATTTTAAGATACTCGTAAGATTTACTCGTAAAACTTACGCATGTGACGTTACCACTTTCCAGTCACTGTTTTAACATAAGGGGAATCATTTAATTATAATATTTCATTAGAGTTACTCATTTACAAGTAAAACATAAAATAAACATGCAAATAATCGTGCAATAGCTGCCTGGAGATGTATAAATACTATGATCCAACATACGAGTATAACTTGTATATGTATAACATACAAACCTCATAGTATAAATTGATTTCGGAAATAGAATTATCTGTATATTTTTGTGTGACAGTGAGTACATTGTACAAAAGTAACATGAATACCACATGAATAATTTAATGACATAAGCTACTACATAATTATAAATAATTAATAAAGAAATAGTACTGAATTAGAAATAATAAGGTTGCCTATACTAATAAATATGCGTTACAAATGACTTATAATAAGAGTTATAAGTATTAACATAATATGAGATCTTTAGGGCCATACATGACAGTAGTATGTACATAACATAGTATATGTTTAAGGTGTGGTTCCATGAGCTACCGCAGTGGCGAACTGCAATGCTGCTTTATAACTACCTACATCTTATGACCATTATTATCTAAAATCAATTAAATCACCAATCATTATAGATCATAACTAACTTAACTTCGTTAATTATATTCAAATAAAATAAAAATGTTTATATTGTAGTTAGTCAATATAAACATTATTTTAATAATGGCACATTTATTTTTTAATTTAAATTTGTGTCATACCTGCAGCATAAATCAAAATCTTATATTTCAAGCATTTTTCAGACTGTTATTTATCAAATCTTTCATCCAGACGAAATTATCTACATACACCCTTATTTTTAATTTAGTACACTGATTCAGTCATTTTAAACAACTATTCCCAATAAATACAAATCGAAATATGAAAAAAAATTCACTTCCCATAGTACTCGTAACTAGATCACGTGACTACTTCTATTTGTATGGAAAATGATTTTATTTTTTTCGTATTTCGATATAAATTTATTGGGAAAAGTTATTCAATGATGGACTAAATCACCCCTTAAAATTTGTGTACTAAATTAAAAGTAAAGGTGTATATCATTATTATATTTAACTTTATAGATGAGTTTACTACGTTTCAGGCTTAAAGCTGCGTTAAGTAGAGGCCCACGTGATTCCATACAAAAGTGCCCCGCGCAGTGGCACGCGTGATATCCGACAGCGGCACTATAGAGCATATAATTATAATCAGAATACCGACAGCCATACATATTTCTACGTATTAAATTCAATTCAAATTTTCCGACAGACAGACAAACAGTCTAACACTCCATAATCCTGTCTCCGCGTAGGGTATTCGCGACGGGCGACCCCGTCGCGTATTCGCGAAGCCCGCGCGCAGATCCACGCGCGTGGGCATGCGCGGAAACTCGCGACGGTCGCACGTCGCGGGCACAGTCGCGGGCGTCCGCTTCATGTAGTTTCAAGACTCAAACGTAGCAGTTCTGATTGCAATAGGTAGATTATCGAACCACACTTTTGTCTGTGTCTATGATATCTAGTTTCGTATTATTGATAAATATGTAAATATAAGTACGTATTCCATGGCGTGGCATGATCATTCATTTGTAAAGGTATTTTGTATGCTGTTATGCAGCTGCAAAAGATATGCAATAAATATATTGTCAGCAATAAATAGATGGGATACATTGCCGATCTTATAATTTTAATATTTTAGGGCTGTTCACGTATCACATAAGTAAGGGGGTGGGGGTCTTTGATTTACTTGTTGTTGATGACATTAGGGGACTGCGGGTTTGGATTTCGATTGTCAATCATTTTAATTAGATACATTATTTTTATACTTGATATAGGTACCAGTTACAACTTTGAATCGCTTGCTTCTTTTCCCGATCATCTAGAATCAATCATTCACATAGGCGCAAGGATGTCCTACCCTGGATTACCACAGTGCGATTCTTTAATGAAAATCTTACAGCAGTAGATACCTATGTCCTTTGCATTGGCCGCGGCCAGTGTGACATCTACTTTCATATCCTTTTTGTTCACGCTCAAATCTATGCTATCTCTTCTCCCTTCTGAATTCATTTGGAGTCAATTTTATGATACATTTCCAGGATCTTTTATACTAAAGTGCAACTCTGCGGTTCTTTAATTACAGTAATAAATACGTCCTCTGCATTTGCCGTGGCAGTCTGAAATCTACTTATCCTTTTTATGTCCCTTCTAGTTCATCTGGAGTCAGGCATTTTCGTGACACAGTCCGTGGAAGTTTTGTCTTGGATTGAAGATAGAAGATAAGAAGTTTTTAATTGCCGTGACTAGACCTCGAATATTTCTGCTGTGACTTTAAATTCCTTATTACAACTTAATTACCCTTGCCGCATGCCCAGTCCATCTGGAGTCTGACTTCCTTAGAAGCAGCGTCAGTAAGTTCTATCCTGGATCACCGTCAGATTATTTTCTAACGGCCATCTACCTCTATTATTGACTTTGGCTCTTTTAAAACTTTCTAAGAAGAGTATCTATTTCAAATTAAGTACTTGAAAGCATTTCATCAAAAAGCAAAACAATACCAAGCGTGTCTAATAATCATACAATATTTCGAAAAATATAGCCCCTAAATTTAATCACGAGTAATATGCCGAAATACCTCTTTATATATATATATAATTAACTATATATATATAAAGAGCTATAATTGCATAAACTGTTTTTTAAACTTAAATAAAATGTTATTGGAATTATCACTCTTCTCTAAGTTTCTCATATTAAACATCAAAACTCAGATGTGGCTTCGAAATGAAAAAGTCGTTCCCATTTTGTAGCTAGCTACAAGATGGGAAAGTTCATTTCCCATTTCGTAGCTAGCTACCCAATCTGGCTACGAGAAGGGACTCCTTTAGTCCCTTCTCGTAGCCAGATTGGGTAGTTGGAATTCGATTTAATTCAATTTGACATTTATAACGTTAATTCACTTCAAATACTTCGGATTTTCATACGTTGTATATCTTTAATCAATAACTTCATAAAAGAACCAACAGAAGTGTATGAGTATGTATTTTGTAAATTACAGAGTGGTTGGATTCTTCTACGAGACAGACTTATGTATGACCAAATGACAGTCATTTTTAATACCTTTGTACCCGCATTTCAATTTACAATTTATGTACGAGTTATACTTAATAATAATACTTACATTTTCATCGCTATCATACTTACTTGATAATCTGATTTCAAAATTTACTGATATACTAGCTTAATTTATTTACGTATTTCACGTGATTAAAAAAGGAAACTTTTTAAATAATAAATAAAAATTGTAATATATATATTGGAAATCATATTTTAATTATTACGGTAAAGTAAAGTATTATAATTATTATAATGATAACTATAGAGTTATTTTATTATACATTACTGAATAAACAATACTAAATGATTTTTCCATCTCTACTGTCGAAAATAATATGGTATGTGATAAATTTTGGTTGGTTATATTTCCACACATGGCATATTTTTTTCACAGCTTTGGTTAAAAATGTAGCTTTATCTAGCCTCGTCAGACTACTCTGTGACTGAAATAGATGTAATAAGATATAATCCTATATTAAACAGTATCTGTAGAGATGTTTCACCATTTTAGGATACTTACATAAACAATACTTACCATTAACAATACTTAAGTATTTGTACCCGTGGATAACCAAACAGACCTCGTATAAATAAACAGGATACTTTTTATGATCATATCTGTCCTTGCATATTCACTTTCACTTCGTTTTTTAGTTTATTCTAACGCATAGATTTTTAAATGTATTTTTTTCTGATCTCGCATTCTTTATATAAAGACAAAATATTTTTTTTTTATATTGCACTAGCGGCCTGTTACAACTTCGCGCGGATTTGAATATTAATATTGGCATTATTACCGACTACTATAAGAGGCAAAGTGAGTTTGGCAGCGATTTTCAAATTATATATTTTTAATTTGTAATTATTGTTGGATTGGCAAATAAACCTTTTTTTTTTGTTTAAAGGTAAAAGTTTTCTAATATTCAGTAAATATACTATATGTATAGTATGTACTATCAAAGTTAATTTATAGTCAATGGTTATAAACATTATAATATTTGTTTTTATTATTTAGGTAATAACGGTGTTCTAATCTGAATATTCTAAATTCCTTATAATAAATTTAGACATTATTAATATTATTATAGGAGTAAAAAATAGGAAACTTCCTAATAAGTAGATATTAATTATTGGTATTAATATTAAATTCAAGAAATATTTAATAATTAGCTGTAAGTACATATTAATTTGAAAAACTGGCTGACCTAATCATATTTCTTGTCTTAGTTTTAATCAAAGTATTATATTTCAAAAAATATATTATATCGCAAATGAATTCTATTAATTGAATTCTACTAGTATTTTAATCAAGTCTTTAAGACTAAAAGTATTTATAGGTATAGTATTAAAACTAGCTTATAGAAGCGCCAATGGCGAAAAGAATTTGTGCAGACGACCAAAGATTTTTAGTTGCGAGGGTTGAACGAACAAAAGTATGTCTCTTATAAGACAATACTATATCACACTGTTTATTGTGTGTGTTTTTACCAGTATAAGTATCAATCAGAAAAGGAAGAAACAAATCAAGACCTGGCCTTGTATTATTTGATATGAAATAATTATCTTTTTTCTGCTTAAACATTTATAACATACAGTTGTTATTATATACAATATACATACAATTAATAACTACAACAAGATTACAATCTTGTATGTAAAATTATTGAATGTTTTATGATACCTGAAATATCTTTCACAAAAGTCAATTTTTTTTTTAAATACCTTTATTTACTTTTTTTAATAAAATTGTAATTTTATGTATAAAGTTAGTATACATTTATTGTTAAGAGTATAAACGTACACAATAAATTGTATACCTATTATTATAAACATTCGCCTGAACTAGTACTGCCCATCATGATAGCAAAAACATATACTTCAGTACAGATCTGTTATAAAACTGTAACCATGTACCATGCACTCGGTGGCCCAGCAGAAGTACGCATTACTAGTAGTAGTAACTTGCGGAAGTAAGCTTTCGCGTCAAGCGACACCGGGGATGGTCCGCACTTGGATTGGTGACCACAAGTGGCATAAAAAAAATCTCGAGCTCCTCCGTCCTTCGGAAGGCACGTTAACCCGTTGATCGCGGCTGTCATCAATATAAGGCAGTCGTCAAGCTACGTCAGATGCGTTTAGGCGTTTTGAAAAATCTGACACCAGTGTTGGCCACTTACACACACGAAAGAAAGCAGCCATTTAGGTATGTACCTTTAGTAAACAAGTCGTATCCAAGTCATCGCAAGTGAATTTGTGTTAAGTTGTGCTTTTATTATATCCAATAACTCGTTTGCTTTTCTATTAAGAATCTATTTAATCCCTACTGATAATTTTGTAGAGGTTTCGCATGAAAACGAATGCATAAAATTTGAAAAAGGAAGTCGGAGAGAACGGTTTAGGGGTATGGAATGGTTTATATTTTTATTGATTTTGTAAGAAACCCCTGTAATTGTACCTTATATAATGCTTTGAAAATGTTACTTAAATCCTTTTATATTTGTTTGTATAATAATAAGGGCTGTACTTTTAGTAAATAAGTCTTTCATCCCTCGTCGTATTTAATAGTTATGTATCGTTATATATTACTTACATAGGTACTATTATCGCTTGTATATAATTGGTGAATATAGAATACCTATCGCTGTAAGAGGCAGACCTAATAATAGAATGTATAATATATATATATATATAGTTTTAACCCCGCTAACCACTTATATACTGAAACAAAGAAAACTTAAATAAAAAAAGTACGTGATAAAGCTCTTAATATTTATTCTAAAATAATCTTAGTTTAAGATGAACAGTTGACGACGTGTAAAAGAATCACTAGAAATGCATAGGAGCATATTATTGTAGGTATAAAAATGTAGTAAAATGCTTAGATTAAAAGTATTCCATTTAGCATATTATATAATTGATAAATCAGAGATTGAAGTTTCTTAATGCATATTTACCTAAACTAAGTTTTTTTTTTATTTAAAATTTATATAATGTACTGGTCCTGTCATACACAGTATGACAGTATACATTTTTAAGTAACTTGCTTTAATGCTACTCTGTCAAATTCTTGCGTTGTTTGCTATCGCTACTACAATGACCTACTTTTCAAAATAGATAAATAAATGTGTATTGGATACTTACGACTAAAAACAATAGCTTTATCGGTTGAAATGATTTTACCTATACCCAACAGTTCAACTTTAGATAGATTTCTTTTTCCCCTATTCCACTCTAAGGGAGATCAGTACAATCGCTTCCCTTTTACTCTATCTTCGTAATTTTTACAATGTCATGGGTTACAAATTCTATCCACCATTTCTTTGGCTTACTTGTCCTTTTCAAGTTTGGATAAATATGCATCCGAATATTTAATCTATAGTTATTATAAGTCATTTTATTCTATTTTGCTAGTTTATAAATCACATTCATCGTAATTACCCACTTCTGACTGCAGAATTTGAGTTTAGGAATGGTCTCCATGGATAAGATAAATAAATTATAAAGAAAGTTTGTAGTGGATGTCAAACATTAAGCATTTTTATACATGCAAAGGTATATACGAGTACTACACTTGACTTATATAACATCACACTTAGGTATTAATTGTCAATATATGTCAACTAATATCATGATTTGGTTAACACGCATGTATTTTTTTAATCATCCCACTTACTAATATGTGAAAAACGTCAGCTACTAGCCACGTACACGTTAGTTTTAAACAAAAAAACATCCTACTTACGTAGGAGTACATAAAATGGCAGCTGTTTCGTAGAATGAAAGAAAAAGGTACAGGCTTAAAATAATGTCCAAACTTCGTAAACCTCACTTTGTAAATATATGTAATAGAAAACGTTTACAAAAAAAAAGGAGACTGTAAATTGTAAAACTTTGTAATTGAATTGAATGCTTATATTTAATAATTTAAACACAACGTAGTAAAAATAAAGTAGATTTCATTTGGTATCTATATCTAATGGTTATCAATGTGGGATAGTCTAAAATCAACTGAAAGAAAAAAGGCTTCGGCCCAAACAAAACTAAAAATATTATCTCGCGTTTACTTTGGGACAAGCTGTCAAGCGGACTGTGTGATTTGTCCGTTACTACACATATCTGTCACAAACGCGACGAACCCTTTTACCGCACAATAGTTGGGATGTGGACTGGGTCCATCAAATAAGTGTGTATCAGTGGAAACTAAAAAAAGATCTGATGATGATGATGATAGGCTTTCATTTGGTCGAGTGAAAGAGTAAAAATAATAAATTAAAACGTTTTTTGTTCCAGTATAACTTACGTTAATCCCATGTTGACAACTACATTACGCTAAGTTTATTAAGTAAGATTAGTCTAGTTATGTATTTTAAGAAGGTAATTTTGGCAGCATAATTACGTAACATAACTGTTGAACGAGCCAACTAATGAAAATATATAAATATGATGCTTTAAGTAGTCGAATTTGTAGTGTCATTACAATATAAGGTATAAAACTGATAGAGGATAGGACGACGGTATTGCACGAACGAACACAAGAGCGACAATGAGTAGCTGTAAATATTGTAGTCGATGTTAGATGTAAGTACCTAAATATAAAGCCTACACTAAACCATGAATGCTTCGTTACGATTAAGACTACGGTAACCGCTAACCACTTACCATTAGGTGCAGCGTATGCTTATTTGCATACTTAGTTGTTTGAAAATACTTCAGAACTGGCATAGAGCCTAGTACTTATTCTGTGATAGAGCGGAACAACAGAGCACAGAAAATAGGCGCGGAGCGGCGTGACTCGCTAAGTATAGCCGGCGCGGAGACTTCTAGTTCAACTCAAAATTAAACAAAATTAATAATAGTCAAGACTAACCAAAGAATTAGCGGAGATGTGTGCGGTGAAAATCACTTTTTTGGATGTTATTCGATGCTAGGATGTATCCACAAAATCTTAACGGAGATATATACTGTCTGGAATCGTCAAAACTTGTGCTCACGAACTTCTAGCAGCTCATATAATGTAGTTTTGTACTAATGACGTGATGGGTAACTAAATCGTTGTAAGTTGATCAAAACAGCTCCGCCCCGCTTGTCTCATCTCTGTTTGTATAGATAGTCTGCCCTATTATGACTTGATCGCGCTCTGAAAGTATACTTATTTAAAATTTATATTCAATCATAGACACTTACGAAACTTCATAATTATTTCTTCCATGAGATCCTAATAATATATTGGTATCTTATTTGCTTTTCGTCATAAACCTAATGTAAGTCGTTTTTATCTCTAAAAATATTGTGAAGTTCGTCGACTTTATTAAATATGAAAATATCTTATCATCTATTTTTTAGAATAATTTCAATCTATGTAAAAAAATGTGTACCTAAACCACAGAACACAGTAAGAGAATTACATACAGAACGGAATCTCCTAAGGTACGCTCAATATGCGTCCCCGTTTCCCGTCCCCGCACCTCTCCCCTGTTCTTTTGCCGCCATGTGCCAACCTTTGGAGATTCCGTTCTGTATGATATGTAATTCTTACTGTCTTCTGTGCCTAAACAAATGTGGTAGGTGCTTATCGATTTTGATGAGGTTGCAATACAACACAACATTTATACTTATATTGATGTCTAAACAAACTTCGGTTTCAATAAAGTCATTCAATGTCAAAATTGTTTAATTTAAACCTTTTCACCCGATATGAGATATATACTCTATCACGTCTTTATACCTAATGTGGCAGACAGAGCTTGTGGGTCTTGCGGCTCTAAGCAAATAGAGCCTAGGGTCGCAAGACCCAAAGGCCACTTTTAGCGTGATGGTGGGCGAGAACATAGTGGGCGATATGAGAAAATATGCAAAATTGCATATAAACTGAAAAGTCCAGAGTGGCAAAAATCAGGAAAGACTGTCCACCGGTATACGGTATAAACCCGGTCGAAATCGCTATTTAATTTGGTAAAACAAATACAAGACTCTCCTGTAACCAGTGTTTTTGAGGGTGGGCCATGTAGATTATTACTAAGTGGACATAATGTCTAAAAGTTCTTTTTTTTTTACTAGCCTATAGTGTCCCATTATTGGGCAAAGGCCTCCCCTCCAGTCTTCCATAAAAGTTCTTAAGTTCGAAAAAAATATCCAGTTAAAGTTAATAAGTAATTACTAAGTAAAACGATAGTGTATGTTTTGACATGAACCGATTCCTCCCCCCCCCCTCCGGTCCTGTCCTGTTTGGAAAAATACCCCCCAAAAAAACTGGTCTGGGTTCGCCTATGCTACTACTTACTAAGTAAACCCAGCGGTCATTGTACTGTACATTTACTTACTCAACTTTGCATTTATTTTAGAAACACGAACCTGCATTATAGAGCTTTGGATTAGCAAGACAAAGTATTTTGTGTTCAATAGAACAGATCTTTGGATAGTCCTTTTCAATCTATACTTCTATACTATCTATACTTCTATACATCTATACTAATATTATAAAGAGGAAAGATTTGTACCTATTTTTGTATGTTTGTAATGAATAGGCTCAAAAAGTACTGGGCCGATTTAAAAAATTCTTTCACCATTGGAAAGCTACACTATCTCCGAGTGCCATAGGCTATGTGTGTACCACGGGCGAAGCCGGGGTGGACTGCTAGTAGTTTCTAATTTGGCTAAAACTAGGTAAGTTAAGTGTAATTTACTTGTGATACTATGGAAAATCTATAGGAGAGACTGACAAGGACAAAATAAAATACGTTACCGGATTCATTACATTACATATCAGGGTCTCACAAAATATACCTACCGAAACTATTTTAAGGGTGGATTCAGTCCATGATATTGAACAAATTTTCCCCAAGGAACATATGTCGAAAAATGAAAAATATTTTTTGGCTTTTCCTACAAACTCGAATCAGCTGATCGGTCAACTTGTATGGGAGGTCAAAAATTATTTTTCATATTTCGGTATATATAATAATAATAATAAAATTTATTTGATCAGACAATTGTCCATTTATTGTTAGTAACATAGATATCCTTAACCTAATGTTAGTACCTATAACCTAAGAAAACTACAAATCTAATCTAATCACTGCCGTATATGTTCCTTGGAGAAAAGTTGTTCAATATCATGGACTGAATCCACCCTTAAAATAGTTTTAGTATATTTTGTTAGACGATATATATTTCACAAGTCATTTTAACACAACATAATATACCTAGTACACTTTTATAATAGATAACTAATAATGGAAAGTGAAGACCAAGGAAATGTGGAAGGAAAGAGGGGACGCCTTCGCCCAGCAGTGAGACATAAATGGCTAATAAATAAAAAAAATTAACTAATATGTGATTTAGATAATTAATGTTACACAAATTATTTACTCAGGGTAGTTTGGTAATCTGAGATATTTAGTGTTCCACAAAAGGTAAAAACGAAACCCTTATAGGATCACTCATCTGTCCGTCCGTCTGTCCCAGCCAATTTGCTACGAAACTACTGGACCGATTAAGTTGTTTGGTACACATATGTAAGTCAGTGACCCAAAGACGGACGTATAACATTAAACGTAGCTAAATGAATCTCAAATATAGGGCCACTTATGGGGGTAAATGAGACATTTAAAAATAAGTTTTATGAACTAAATCGTGTGATGTGACATATCAAATGAAAGAGCTTTTTATGAGAATTTTAAATATTTTTTTTTATATTTTTGAATTTAGTCGGAACCCTCTTCACGCGACTTAACTCGCACTTTAGACTTTACCAGTTGATTTTTTAATATAATCATGTCCGTTTTTGCTGCGGCAGATTGTAAACGCGCTAAAAAAGTGCAATAAAAACGTTTTTCATTCAATTATTGTAGTCTAAGATCCTAATCTACCTATAGACCTTATTCTTTTTCAATCAATAAAAAGATATCTACTATTTTTTTCTTTTATTATTTAATTATTTGTCGAAAGAACAAGACGTTGTTCTTGTAACTAAGTAGGTATCAATCTAAGGGGCTACATGAATTTTCCGGGGTCCAGTGCTGCCCCCATTTGAAATAAATTATTTGAAAGGAATCGGAGATATAATTTAAAATTTTGTCTTTGTGAAGCCCTAGATAACCCTTCAAACAATTTTTTGCCAAAATGGCCTTCTTCCACAAATATGCTAAGAAAAGCTTAACGTTCTTACTTTAAACTGTAAACAGTAGTTCATAAAATAGTTTGAAGGGTTATCTAGGGCTTCACAAAGACAAAATTTTAAATGATATCTCCGATTCTTTTCAAATAATTTATTTCAAATGGGGGCAGCACTGGACCCCGGAAAATTCAAGTAGCTCCTTAAGTGAAAGACTAAACAAACATGACTCGAGGGGGTTGTAACTCAAAATTTACCCCAGGTTAATTAGTATTATGTGTATTTCAAATTAAGTACTTGAAAGCATTTCATCAAAAAGCAAAACAATACCAAGCGTGTCTAATAATCATACAATATTTCGAAAAATATAGCCCCTAAATTTAATCACGAGTAATATGCCGAAATACCTCTTTATATATATATAATTAACTATACATATATAAAGAGCTATAATTGCATAAACTGTTTTTTAAACTTAAATAAAATGTTATTGGAATTATCACTCTTCTCTAAGTTTCTCATATTAAACATCAAAACTCAGATGTGGCTTCGAAATGAAAAAGTCGTTCCCATTTTGTAGCTAGCTACAAGATGGGAAAGTTCATTTCCCATTTCGTAGCTAGCTACCCAATCTGGCTACGAGAAGGGACTAAAGGAGAAATTCGATTAAATTCAATTTGACATTTATAACGTTAATTCACTTCAAATACTTCGGATTTTCATACAAATTGACTCGATCAGCTGATCAGTTTGTATGAAAATTCATATTATTTTTTTGGGTTTTGTGAAAGTTGTAGAGCAAAAGTTGTTCAGTTTCATGGGCTGAGGTACTATCTGAGAGGTATTGCGTTATTTCAATAACACGTTGTATATCTTTAATCAATAACTTCATAAAAGAACCAACAGAAGTGTATGAGTATGTATTTTGTAAATTACAGAGTGGTTGGATTCTTCTACGAGACAGACTTATGTATGACCAAATGACAGTCATTTTTAATACCTTTGTACCCGCATTTCAATTTACAAACTATGTACGAGTTATACTTAATAATAATACTTACATTTTCATCGCTATCATACTTACTTGATAATCTGATTTCAAAATTTACTGATATACTAGCTTAATTTATTTACGTATTTCACGTGATTAAAAAAGGAAACTTTTTAAATAATAAATAAAAATTGTAATATATATATTGGAAATCATATTTTAACTATTACGGTAAAGTAAAGTATTATAATTATTATAATGATAACTATAGAGTTATTTTATTATACATTACTGAATAAACAATACTAAATGATTTTTCCATCTCTACTGTCGAAAATAATATGGTATGTGATAAATTTTGGTTGGTTTTATTTCCACACATGGCATATTTTTTTCACAGCTTTGGTTAAAAATGTAGCTTTCGCTAGCCTCGTCAGACTACTCTGTGACTGAAATAGATGTAATAAGATATAATCCTATATTAAACAGTATCTGTAGAGATGTTTCACCATTTTAGGATACTTACATAAACAATACTTACCATTAACAATACTTAAGTATTTCATCATATCAGCCACAGGAAGTCCACTGCTGGACATAGGCCTCCCCCAAGGATTTCCAAAACGACCGATCGTAAGCGGCCTGCATCCAGCGTTTTCCTGCAACCTTGCTCAGGTCATCTGACCACCTAGCAGGTGGGTGTCCTACGCTGCGCTTGCCGGTACGCGGTCGCCATTCGAGAACCTTTCTGCCCCATCGGCCATCGGTTCTTCGCGCTATGTGCCCCGCCCACTGCCACTTCAATGAGCTAATCCGCTGGGCTATGTCTGTGACCTTAGTTCTTCTACGAATCTCCTCATTTCTGATTCGATCACGTAAAGAAACACCTAGCATAGCCCTCTCCATAGCCCGCTGAGCGACCTTGAGCCTTCTTATGAGACCCATAGTAAGGGACCACGTTTCAGAGCCATAAGTCATCACTGGTAACACACATTGATTGAGCACTTTCGTCTTGAGGCACTGGGGTATTTTGGACGAGAAGACACTGCGTAACTTCCCGAACGCTGCCCAGCCGAGTCGGATTCGTCGAAAGACCTCTTCCTCGAAGCTGGAACTTCCTGCCTGGATCAATTGACCCAGGTAGATATACTGGTCTACAACTTCGAGGGTGGAGCTCCCAACAGAAACAGGTAAAGGCGTTACGTGCATATTCGACATGACCTTCGTCTTGTCAATGTTCATTTTCAGGCCAACCTGTTGGGAAACTCGATTTAGGTCTTCAAGCATCGTACTTAAGTCCTCCATCGATTCTGCCATGACAACGATATCGTCGGCAAATCGAAGGTGAGTGATATACTCGCCATTGATGTTAATGCCCAGTCCTTTCCATTCTAGAAGCTTGAAGGCATCTTCCAGAGCAGCGGTGAACAGTTTTGGAGATATGACATCTCCCTGTCTCACGCCTCTTTGCAATGGAATAGCCTTCGTACTGAGCTCCTGTACTCGGACCGACATAGTGGCTTTGTTGTATAAACACTTCAACACCTCGATATACCGATAGTCAATACGGCACCGCTGGAGAGACTGAAGCACGGCCCATGTTTCGATCGAATCGAAGGCTTTCTCATAGTCCACGAACCCCAAGCATAACGGCTGGTTATACTCCCTCGTCTTCTCTATAATCTGCCACAGCGTATGGATGTGGTCCATGGTACTATAGCCTTTTCGGAACCCTACTTAAGTATTTGTACCCGTGGATAACCAAACAGACCTCGTATAAATAAACAGGATACTTTTTATGATCATATCTGTCCTTGCATATTCACTTTCACTTCGTTTTTTAGTTTATTCTAACGCATAGATTTTTAAATGTATTTTTTTCTGATCTCGCATTCTTTATATAAAGACAAAATATTTTTTTTTTATATTGCACTAGCGGCCTGTTACAACTTCGCGCGGATTTGAATATTAATATTGGCATTATTACCGACTACTATAAGAGGCAAAGTGAGTTTGGCAGCGATTTTAAAATTATATATTTTTAATTTGTAATTATTGTTGGATTGGCAAATAAACCTTTTTTTTTTGTTTAAAGGTAAAAGTTTTCTAATATTCAGTAAATATACTATATGTATAGTATGTACTATCAAAGTTAATTTATAGTCAATGGTTATAAACATTATAATATTTGTTTTTATTATTTAGGTAATAACGGTGTTCTAATCTGAATATTCTAAATTCCTTATAATAAATTTAGACATTATTAATATTATTATAGGAGTAAAAAATAGGAAACTTCCTAATAAGTAGATATTAATTATTGGTATTAATATTAAATTCAAGAAATATTTAATAATTAGCTGTAAGTACATATTAATTTGAAAAACTGGCTGACCTAATCATATTTCTTGTCTTAGTTTTAATCAAAGTATTATATTTCAAAAAATATATTATATCGCAAATGAATTCTATTAATTGAATTCTACTAGTATTTTAATCAAGTCTTTAAGACTAAAAGTATTTATAGGTATAGTATTAAAACTAGCTTATAGAAGCGCCAATGGCGAAAAGAATTTGTGCAGACGACCAAAGATTTTTAGTTGCGAGGGTTGAACGAACAAAAGTATGTCTCTTATAAGACAATACTATATCACACTGTTTATTGTGTGTGTTTTTACCAGTATAAGTATCAATCAGAAAAGGAAGAAACAAATCAAGACCTGGCCTTGTATTATTTGATATGAAATAATTATCTTTTTTCTGCTTAAACAGTTATAACATACAGTTGTTATTATATACAATATACATACAATTAATAACTACAACAAGATTACAATCTTGTATGTAAAATTATTGAATGTTTTATGATACCTGAAATATCTTTTACAAAAGTCAATTTTTTTTAAAAATACCTTTATTTACTTTTTTTAATAAAATTGTAATTTTATGTATAAAGTTAGTATACATTTATTGTTAAGAGTATAAACGTACACAATAAATTGTATACCTATTATTATAAACATTCGCCTGAACTAGTACTGCCCATCATGATAGCAAAAACATATACTTCAGTACAGATCTGTTATAAAACTGTAACCATGTACCATGCACTCGGTGGCCCAGCAGAAGTACGCATTACTAGTAGTAGTAACTTGCGGAAGTAAGCTTTCGCGTCAAGCGACACCGGGGATAGTCCGCACTTGGATTGGTGACCACAAGTGGCATAAAAAAAATCTCGAGCTCCTCCGTCCTTCGGAAGGCACGTTAACCCGTTGATCGCGGCTGTCATCAATATAAGGCAGTCGTCAAGCTACGTCAGATGCGTTTAGGCGTTTTGAAAAATCTGACACCAGTGTTGGCCACTTACACACACGAAAGAAAGCAGCCATTTAGGTATGTACCTTTAGTAAACAAGTCGTATCCAAGTCATCGCAAGTGAATTTGTGTTAAGTTGTGCTTTTATTATATCCAATAACTCGTTTGTTTTTCTATTAAGAATCTATTTAATCCCTACTGATAATTTTATAGAGGTTTCGCATGAAAACGAATGCATAAAATTTGAAAAAGGAAGTCGGAGAGAACGGTTTAGGGGTATGGAATGGTTTATATTTTTATTGATTTTGTAAGAAACCCCTGTAATTGTACCTTATATAATGCTTTGAAAATGTTACTTAAATCCTTTTATATTTGTTTGTATAATAATAAGGGCTGTACTTTTAGTAAATAAGTCTTTCATCCCTCGTCGTATTTAATAGTTATGTATCGTTATATATTACTTACATAGGTACTATTATCGCTTGTATATAATTGGTGAATATAGAATACCTATCGCTGTAAGAGGCAGACCTAATATTAGAATGTATAATATATATATATATATATATATATATAGTTTTAACCCCGCTAACACTTATATATATATATATATATATATATATATATATATATATAAGTGGTTAGCGTTATATATATAATGAAACAAAGAAAACTTAAATAAAAAAGTACGTGATAAAGCTCTTAATATTTATTCTAAAATAATCTTAGTTTAAGATGAACAGTTGACGACGTGTAAAATAATCACTAGAAATGCATAGGAGCATATTATTGTAGGTATAAAAATGTAGTAAAATGCTTAGATTAAAAGTATTCCATTTAGCATATTATATAATTGATAAATCAGAGATTGAAGTTTCTTAATGCATATTTACCTAAACTTAGTATATTTTTTAATAAAAATTTATATAATGTACTGGTCCTGTCATACACAGTATGACAGTATACATTTTTAAGTAACTTGCTTTAATGCTACTCTGTCAAATTCTTGCGTTGTTTGCTATCGCTACTACAATGACCTACTTTTCAAAATAGATAAATAAATGTGTATTGGATACTTACGACTAAAAACAATAGCTTTATCGGTTGAAATGATTTTACCTATACCCAACAGTTCAACTTTAGATAGATTTCTTTTTCCCCTATTCCACTCTAAGTGAGATCAGTACAATCGCTTCCCTTTTACTCTATCTTCGTAATTTTTACAATGTAATGGGTTACAAATTCTATCCACCATTTCTTTGGCTTATCTGTCCTTTTTAAGTTTGGATAAATATGCATCCGAATATTTAATCTATAGTTATTATAAGTTATTTTATTCTATTTTGCCAGTTTATAAATCACATTAATCGAAATTACCCACTTCTGACTGCAGAATTTGAGTTCAGGAATGGTCTCCATGGATAAGATAAATAAATTATAAAGAAAGTTTGAAGTGGATGTCAAACATTAAGCATTTTTATACATACAAAGGTATATACGATTACTACACTTGACTTATATAACATCACACTTACGTATTAATTGTCAATATATGTCAACTAATATCATGATTTGGTTAACACGCATGTATTTTTTTAATCATCCCACTTACTAATATGCGAAAAAAGTCAGCTACTGGCCACGTACACGTTAGTTTTAAACAAAAAAATATCCTACTTACGTAGGAGTACATAAAATGGCAGCTGTTTCGTAGAATTAAAGAAAAAGGTACAGACTTAAAATAATGTCCAAACTTCGTAAACCTCACTTTGTAAATATATGTAATAGAAAACGTTTACAAAAAAAGAAGGAGACTGTAAATTGTAAAACTTTGTAATTGAATGCTTATATTTAATAATTTAAACACAACGTAGTAAAAATAAAGTAGATTTCATTTGGTATCTATATCTAATGGTTATCAATGTGGGATAGTCTAAAATCAACTGAAAGACAAAAGGCTTCGGCCCAAACAAAACTAAAAATATTATCTCGCGTTTACTTTGGGACAAGCTGTCAAGCGGACTGTGTGATTTGTCCGTTACTACACATATCTGTCACAAACGCGACGAACCCTTTTACCGCACAATAGTTGGGATGTGGACTGGGTCCATAAAATAAGTGTGTATCAGTGGAAACTAAAAAAAGATCTGATGATGATGATGATGATAGGCTTTCATTTGGTCGAGTGAAAGAGTAAAAATAATAAATTAAAGCGTTTTTTTGTTCCAGTATAACTAACGTTAATCCCATGTTGATAACTACATTACGCTAAGTTTATTAAGTAAGATTAGTCTAGTTATGTATTTTAAGAAGGGTAATTTTGGCAGCATAATTACGTAACATAACTGTTGAACGAGCCAACTAATGAAAATATATAAATATGATGCTTTAAGTAGTCGAATTTGTAGTGTCATTACAATATAAGGTATAAAACTGATAGAGGATAGGACGATAGTATTGTACGAACGAACACAAGAGCGACAATGAGTAGCTGTAAATATTGTAGTCGATGTTAGATGTAAGTGCCTAAATATAAAGCCTACACTAAACCATGAATGCTTCGTTAAGATTAAGACTACGGTAACCGCTAACCACTTACCATTAGGTGCAGCGTATGCTTATTTGCATACTTAGTTGTTTGAAAATACTTCAGAACTGGCATAGAGCCTAGTACTTATTCTGTGATAGAGCGGAACAACAGAGCACAGAACGTGACTCGCTATAGCCGGCGCGGAAACTTCCAGTTCAACTCAAAATTTAAACAAAATTAAAAATAGTCAAGACTAACCAAAGAATTAGCGGAGATGTGTGGGGCGAAAATCACTTTTGGATGTTATTCGATGCTAGGATGTATCCACAAAATCTTAACGGAGATATATACTGCCTGGAATCGTCAAAACTTGTGCTCACGAACTTCTAGCAGCTCATATCATGTAGTTTCGTACTAATGACGTGATGGGTAACTAAATCGTTGTAAGTTGATCAAAACAGCTCCGCCCCGCTTGTCTCATCTCTGTTTGTATTGAAAGTCTGCCACTACTATGACTTGTCCGCGCTCTGAAAGTATACTTATTTAAAATTTATATTCAATCATAGACACTTACGAAACTTCATAATTATTTCTTCCATGAGATCCTAATAATATATTGGTATCTTATTTGCTTTTTGTCATAAACCTAATGTAAGTCGTTTTTATCTCTAAAAATATTGTAAAGTTCGTCGACTTTATTAAATATGAAAATATCTTATCATCTATTTTTTAAAATAATTTCAATCTATGTAAAAAAAAGTGTACCTAAACCACAGAACACAGTAAGAGTATTACATACAGAACGGAATCTCCTAAGGTACGCTCAATATGCGTCCCCGTTTCCCGTCCCCGCACCTCTCCCCTATTCTTTTGCCGCCATGTGCCAACCTTTGGAGATTCCGTTCTGTATGATATGTAATTCTTACTGTCTTCTGTGCCTAAACAAATGTTGTAGGTGCTTACCGATTTTGATGAGGTTGCAATACAACACAACATTTATACTTATATTGATGTCTAAACAAACTTCGGTTTCAATAAAGTCATTCAATGTCGAAATTGTTTAATTTAAACCTTTTCACCCGATGAGATATATAGTCTATCACGTCTTTATACCTAATGAGGCAGACAGAGCTTGTGGGTCTTGCGGCTCTAAGCAAATAGAGCCTAGGGTCGCAAGACCCAAAGGCCACTTTTAGCGTGATGGTGGGCGAGAACATAGTGGGCGATATGAGAAAATATGCAAAATTGCATATAAACTGAAAAGCCCAGAGTGGCAAAAATCAGGAAAGACTGTCCACCGGTATACGGTATAAACCCGGTCGAAATCGCTATTTAATTTGGTAAAACAAATACGAGACTCTCCTGTAACCAGTGTTTTTGAAGGTGGGCCATGTAGATTATTACTAAGTGGACATAATGTCTAAAAGTTCTTTTTTTTTTACTAGCCTATAGTGTCCCATTGTTGGGCAAAGGCCTCCCCTCCAGCCTTCCATAAAAGTTCTGAAGTTAATTACTAATTAAAACGATAGTGTATGTTTTGACATGAACCGATTCCTCCTCCCCCCCCCCTCCGGTCCTGTCCTGTTTGGAAAATACCCCCCAAAAAAACTGGTCTGGGTTCGCCTATGCTACTACTTACTAAGTAAACCCAGCGGTCATTGTACTGTACATTTACTTACTCAGCTTTGCATTTATTTTAGAAACACGAACCTGCATTATAGAGCTTTGGATTAGCAAGACAAAGTATTTTGTGTTCAATAGAACAGATCTTTGGATAGTCCTTTTCAATCTATACTTCTATACTATCTATACTTCTATACTTCTATACTAATATTATAAAGAGGAAAGATTTGTACCTATTTTTGTATGTTTGTAATGAATAGGCTCAAAAAGTACTGGGCCGATTTAAAAAATTCTTTCACCATTGGAAAGCTACACTATCCCCGAGTGACATAGGCTATGTGTGTACCACGGGCGAAGCCGGGGTGGACTGCTAGTAGTTTCTATTTTGGCTAAAACTAGGTAAGTTAAGTGTAATTTACTTGTGATACTATGGAAAATCTATAGGAAAGACTGACAAGGACAAAATAAAATACGTTACCGGATTCATTACATTACATATCAGGGTCTCACAAAATATACCTACTGAAACTATTTTAAGGGTGGATTCAGTCCATGATATTGAACAAATTTTCCCCAAGGAACATATGTCGAAATATGAAAAATATTTTTTGGCTTTTCCTACAAACTCGAATCAGCTGATCGGTCAACTTGTATGGGAGGTCAAAAATTATTTTTCATATTTTGGTATATATAATAATAATAATAAAATTTATTTAATCAGTCAATTGTCCATTTATTGTTAGTAACATAGATATCCTTAACCTAATGTTAGTACCTATAACCTAAGAAAACTACAAATCTAATCTAATCACTGCCGTATATGTTCCTTGGAGAAACGTTGTTCAATATCATGGACTGAATCCACCCTTAAAATAGTTTCAGTATATTTTGTTAGACGATATATATTTCACAAGTCATTTTAACACAACATGATATACCTAGTACACTTTTATAATAGATAACTTATAATGGAAAGTGAAGACCAAGGAAATGTGGAAGTAAAGAGGGGACGCCTTCGCCCAGCAGTGAGACATAAATGGCTAATAAAAAAACAAAAATAAACTAATATGTGATTTAGATAATTAATGTTACACAAATTATTTACTCAGGGTGGTTAGGTAATCTGAGATATTTAGGGTTCCACAAAAGGTAAAAACGAAACCCTTATAGGATCACTCATCTGTCCGTCCGTCTGACCCAGCCAATAGACAATATGCATGTGATTCAGAAACGAACAAAAAAAATGTGTAAACTTTATTGCTAAAGAAAAATACCCATATATATTTTTTTTCAATTTAACATGTTTCCATTGAGAAATTAATGATTTAAAAGTTGTCTTTTTCAAATTCCCACGCAAATTTCTGAAACGCAACGCTATTGGCGGAACGAAACGTGACGACACCAAACACTGTCAAACTTGATTTTTTCTAAATAGTCTGTACTGTCAACCACAAATTAGAAAGAAGGAGATTCTGTCACTGTCAATAAGTTGTTTGTAATTTGTATGATTGTTGGAGGTTATTTTCATTGTTTTGCTAAATTATTAGTGTTCTTTGAGAATTATTAGCTGAAAGTTTGACTCCTGAAAGAAGACTTGCTACAATGATTGAAAGCGGTTTTGTTGTGGCAAATACAGTCAGATAATCTGCCTAAAATTGATGTGTTTATGTACTACTTTTATATACTACGTACTTCGCAAGTTATTTTAATTTTACATCCTTTGAACTCAGAGGAGTAAAAGCCGCGAGGTAAATAATTTATAGATTATAGTTTTGTACTTATGAGACAAGTCAATCAATTAATTATAACCTAAAATATGGTACGACTATTTTTTGATTTTTTTTCCATTGACACTGACATTGACAGTGTGCGGTGACGACACAGAATAAAAGCGCAAAATGGCACCGCGTTTCAGTCGTCCGAAAATGATAGTAGTTTTAATTATTTTTTTTAAGCTTATTTAATAATATTCTGTGAGTGTGATATTTTTTCCCGTTTATATAATAACTTATAGAATCATTTTAAAAAATAAAAAAAGACATGAATATACCCCATTTGCTACAAAACCACTGGACCGATTAAGTTGTTTGGTACACATATGTAAGTCAGTGACCCAAAGACGGACGTATAACATTAAACGTAGCTAAATGAATCTCAAATATAGGGCCACTTATGGGGGTAAATGAGACATTTAAAAATAAGTTTTATGAACTAAATCGTGTGATGTGACATATCAAATGAAAGAGCTTTTTATGAGAATTTTAAATATTTTTTTTTATATTTTTGAATTTAGTCGGAACCCTCTTCACGCGACTTAACTCGCACTTTAGACTTTACCAGTTGATTTTTTAATATAATCATGTCCGTTTTTGCTGCGGCAGATTGTAAACGCGCTAAAAAAGTGCAATAAAAACGTTTTTCATTCAATTATTGTAGTCTAAGATCCTAATCTACCTATAGACCTTATTCTTTTTCAATCAATAAAAAGATATCTACTATTTTTTTTCTTTTATTATTTAATTATTAGTCGAAAGAACAAGACGTTGTTCTTGTAACTAAGTAGGTATCAATCTAAGGGGCTACATGAATTTTCCGGGGTCCAGTGCTGCTCCCATTTGAAATAAATTATTTGAAAGGAATCGGAGATATAATTTAAAATTTTGTCTTTGTGAAGCCCTAGATAAATTTAAACCCTTTAAACAATTTTTTGCCAAAATGGCCGTCTTCCACAAATATGCTAAGAAAAGCTTAACGTTCTTACTTTAAACTGTAAACAGTAGTTCATAAAATAGTTTGAAGGGTTATCTAGGGCTTCACAAAGATAAAATTTTAAATGATATCTCCGATTCCTTTCAAACAATTTATTTCAAATGGGGGCAGCACTGGACCCCGGAAAATTCAAGTAGCTCCTTAAGTGAAAGACTAAACAAACATGACTCGAAGGGGTTGCAACTCAAAATTTACCCCAGGTTAATTAGTATTATATTATGTGTGTAAAATGATTAAAAATATATTTTACCTACAAAACGAAGGAGGAGTCTAACTACTAGATATATCGAAATATGTGAGACAATTACTTATATACGAGTATACGGCTTTAAAAATTATATTGCGAAAGTGATAAATAAAAAACTATAATAAGTAAATAATTCACATTTATGAATAAGTACATTAAACAATTATATTCACCTACGTATGCATTGCCTTTTCTATCTAAATCTAAACAACATCATACAAATGTTTTTATTATGTAAACAAATGCTTGAGTGCTAGCAAACAGAGATCATAGTTATATTTCCGTTCTATCATTAAATCCTGCCTACGTACGTAGTCTATAACACTAATGTATTTTAAACATAACAAGTCAAAATATAATTACATATAAGCGTATTTCGATTAAGCTTAAACTACGCTACAAAAATAAATAAAAATAATGCTAACGAATTTGTGAAGTTTATTTAGTGTGATGTTATATGAGCTTTTCCTCGCAACCTTGTTCGCGCGCTACACTATGGAAACTTTAAATAATAATATAATATTTACCCTTGCAAAAAACACGTAGATTCCTTGCTTCGTTTAGTGAAGAAATTAAATAAACACTTTCACATCGAACATATTAGTGTACTATGGATAAATGTCTGGTGGTCACTATAACTAATATCACACATTCAATTACCTACCGTGAAGAACAACTAACGCTAGAAATAATTAAACGCATTATAACACTGTCTCATCCAATAAATTCGTAAATGAAATGAGGCCATAAATATTTAAGATTAAAGCTTCGTGAACGTGAAGTGCATGCATCACATGACGTCATGTCTATTGACGTATGAGAGCTAGCGATCTGAATCTGTTTAGTCAATCAATTCGTTGGTACACAATCCGCGTTTGCAACTGGAACTATTGGCGCCGACTGTATTGTTACTCTCTCGGCCGAATATTTCTGTTCAACTCGCAAGCCACCCTTCGATCTATTGCCACTGTCGAATGTTTCTACAAGGCAATACCTTCTCGGCTGCAAGACGGTTGCACCGCCTCTGGTATAGAGGGTCCGACCCTAATTCATTATCAATTGACCCCCACTGGTAAACACTTGCACTGTTTAATCTTCTGCAACCGTTTGAGTCTGTATGGCGGATTCTGACCTGGGCAACGCAGCTTCACTGTCATCCAGGTCATCTTCTTGGGCTTGCAAAACGAACAAGACTTGAAAGCTGGCGGCGGACGCTCCTCGCTATCCCGTCGCCGCGGGCTCTTCGGTATATAAAACGAATTGCACTGTCCGTAACAAAACTTGTTAATCACTGTAGTCGGTAAGCAACCCGGTTCACGAATTTTCTGAACTAAAGGCTCCGTTTTACACCAATCTTCCTTGAGGTATTCCTTCTTAGTGACAACGAGGGCATTTTTGGAAGATTTCAAAATTTTCCTGAATTCGATTCCTGAGGGTACGTCCGTGCTTTCTTCCGGGTCAGGAGCCGAGACGACCATGGTATCGGAACTGCCGTCGTCTAGCTCGTTAGACCTCACGTAGGTAGCGGCCGAGACTTGCTCGGCTCGGCGTCGTTCCGCCAACAGCTTTTCCACTTCCTTCGTGTTAATTATATCCAAAATGGAATCGGTCGGTATAAACGGTCGTCTGCTGCCGACGCCGGCGCCAGCGCAGATACCGCACGCAGCTAAAAATGCCGCAGCCGCAAGCCAAAAGTGTGACTTCATGAAGTTCTCCATCTGTAATCAATATTTAATGATTATAGCAGTGTTCAGTTCATCAAATAATTGTTTATTTTTAGAAGATTGCATTGAACGGAAATCGTTAGTAAATTAACTCACGTTGTATCGATAGTTGGGAGGCAGCATATCGCAGGTAGTGCGTCGGTGTTGCGTGGAGCGCGCTGCGTGCATGTGCGCAGGGCCGGCCGGCGGAGCGGTAATGGGAATGAGCGCAAGAGCAGCGCCTCAGCTCAATGGACCAGCACTCAATGAACGCGGTGAGTCACTCGCCGCGCCTCCGCCATAGAGCCGACACAGGCCGCACTAGAAGCGACAAATGGACAAGTCGGCAGCCGCACATGATTCGGCTTAGCGCCGTCATAAAAGACTTTACAACTGTTATCGGTAGACTTGTTTGTAGTAAATAGGATTTATTTGCGAACAATGAGCGATTGTTAGAAACTAAATTCAAATATTTCCAGGATACGATTTGGAGGATTGGTTTTTTTTCGTCAACTTCCTAGTTTTTTTTATATTGTTTATCTTTCTGTAAGAAACGTCATGTAACAAGGAAGTATTATAATAAAATTGGTTTGTTAAAATTAATTATATTTTCAAGATCCAAACAAAAATAAATCTGCTCTGAATAGATGATATCAAAGTAATATAGTTGAGATAATAATAATATTTTAATTTTATTATCTTTAGGATATAGGTACCACAAAATATGGAGTTAATATTATTAAATAGATTACTCACGTCACTCTCTGCCCTGTCTTCCTTTCGGCTCGATACAGTCGGGTCACCGCTATTAACACTCGCCCTGATGCCGATGATGATCGTCTGAATCGATCGAAACGTGGTCGGCCTTGCCGACTATTCTCCTAAATGTGTCTCACGTTAGAAATAATGAAATATTTTAACTATTTCTTATCTACTAACAAAGATAATTATAAAATGCATATGTATTTTGACGGGCCCTTTGGTTTTTTGGCCCTTGTAGAGATTTTTATCAATTGATAAGTAGGTTATGTTGAAATGTATGTATCTAATCTCAATGTCACAAACCATAGTTACTAACTATGTGCTATGTAAAAAAACAACTCAGTAGCCTCTCAGAAGCAATGTATCTATAGCCACATAAGTTTATGTTCGAGAGAGCTTTTCTCACCCACGACTGGCGCCAACGAGATACGATTGCGAGGCGCCGGCAGATGGTACCACGGGCTCCAATCTCACGTTTCCGCCCATTTGTGCTTCCCACAATGCCCATAGAGTCGTTGTATAGCGCATCCGGACTAGAGCCTTCTACGAAATGTAGGCGACGTGTGGGAGCCATCGCAGGTTCAATCACGTTTTTAACTAAGTATCGTTCCCATGATTTTATTGAAAATCTGTAGATGTAGCATCAGAAACAACTCTACAAATGAATTTATTTATCACTATGTGCTATAGGCAGAGTAAAATAGGATCAATCCAAGTCTTCCCGTGGATATCGTAGAAGGCGACAGGAAACACAAGCTAAACAAAGCTTATAAACATCAAAGAGCCAGAGTTGTGAGTGTAGGCTAAATCCTCTGGCTGCTCTGTACATAGAGGGTGCTCCTGAAGTGGAGACTAAAAAAGACCTGATAATGATGATGATCGTGCTAAATGACGGAGGTCTTTAAAGTATACTTTGGAGATTGGTCGTTACTGACACATCGAAAGAGATTGAAATACTATTTGTTTCGAGTAACATCGGATTTCTATTGGTTATCGAAAAAATTGAAAAAACAACACAGCATATCCTCTCTCATCTTAAATGGAGGGTGCGACCGAGAAAGCACTAAGATGGGAAAGGAGGGGTAGATAAAGGTTTGTTAGTATGTTAAAACTTTAGAAGATCGTCCCCACTCTATTTGTTAAGGACAAAATTCATAGTTTTAGGTACATGAGTACACTTTTATCAAATTACGTTAAATGTCGTTAAGTAGCTTGAAAAATCGAGGACAAATGTTACACCTACAAACACGAAAAACCAACAAACAAGTACACACAATTGATAGTGTGACATCTTGAGAAAATTATAATATCATTGGTCACAAGGTTCGCAAGGCAAACTTTTGACGCCGACGCTGGACTGCACAATCATAGTGCAAGAAATAGCCTATCTATTTTTAACCGACTTCAAAACAGAAGGAGGTTATCAATTTGACTGTATGTTTTTTTTAATGTATGTTTGTTACGCGATATCTTCGCCATTTGTGAACCGATTTTGATGATTCGTTTTTTATTTGAAATCGAAGAAACCGAGTTGGTCCTATTTTAATTTGGTGAAGATATGATGAAGAACTTTGGAGATATGGAAGAAACTCCTAAAAAAAATTGAAGTCGATTGTTTTTTTTTTGTTAAATATTTAATTATTATACGTTAATACAATCAAGAGGATTATGTTATGTTAGCCCACTGTTTATGAAACCAGGCACGACGGGTATTTTCTAGGCATTTTTAGGATTTCGTACCTCTAAAGGAAAAATTAATTGGCCAAGTGCCTGTCGGGTTACGCTCAGAGTAGAGTTCTGAAGTTAAATAAATAAATATAAATTCACTCGCGTGTCTGCATGTCTGTCTATCCGTCCATCTATCATAGCCTATTTGCTCAAAAACGACTAGATCGTTTAAATTTAATTTTGAAAAAAACCCTTAGGTGGACGTTTAACGTAAATATTTAAATGAATAAATAAAATAGGCACACTTTTGGGGGGTTAAAAAGAAAATCTAAAAATGTTTTCGTATGACTAAGTATCAAATGAAAGGAACTCCGAAAACTCTGGAAAAACACATCTTTATAGAGTATAGTAAAAAACAGCATTCTCAAATGATTTATTTATTTATTTACGCTGTATTAAGCCAAATAAATTACAATAGGTACTTCGTTTTATGTTTCTTGGGAAAAGTTTTTCAATACCATGAACTAAATTCGTCCCCTTACACACCCTTAGACAGAGACACCCTTCACAGTCAAAATATGAACTTAAATGAGAATATAGCGTATTTTATCATTGTTGACCATCAGTATAGAAAATTTTTACACCCTTATATTTTCTTTCAAGTTCATATTTTGACTGTGAAAACCAATCATAACCCTAGATATATGCAATTTCTTCAAAGTTACACATTTTTACTGAAATCTGACATGTCGTTTCAAAATAAAACGTAGACTACGTTTGTATGGGAAAGTCTAGGGTAAGGTTAAAATAGTAAAGTTTCAGTTTTTTTTATTAGAAGTTATATAATTATATAGCTTATTACTTGGAGGCGGCCTTATCGCCTTATCGCTTATATATTAATTTTTAACCCGAAATGTAAGGGTTATTGTGAAATAAGTACCTTTTGACCATATAATATTTTTTTTTTTAATTAATGGCTTGACGCTACTGCGTATTTAGCCAGGAACAAGTTAATAAAACGTGGGAAATTCTTTTTTCCTAACAAGTTACAATCAAAGGTTGGTGTAGGCCTTTGATTGCTTTCAGGGAGCTTCTGGTGACAAATCTATACGAGTCCACTGGTTTTCATAGCCGACTGAGTGGCGGACGACGCCCGAAGACGCCCACACAGTCCGCGAAACAAATATCACTACAGGCGTACTATGACTGTCCACTTTAACTATTTCACATATTGTTCATGAGCATGAGCATTTATGACACCAAACAACACCAATTTCATATTATAAAGTCCACTAAAATCAATATGCAAAATAATTTAAAGAAAACCCTAACCGAACCCCTTGACTTCCCGCCAAAACCTCTCGACCATATAATATAACGGCTAATAATAACGAATAATATTAACGTGTCCCATAAAGTCCCATTACGTCATCTATGGTAACAACGTGTAATTAATATGGATAAAACACGACGGTAATTACCAATTTAAATGTCAATAGTTGTTACAAATCAATGATTAACAACTTGGTTACATCATAAATTATAATTCGCTAAAATAAAGGCTATTTAAAATGATTATTTCATCGGCATGTAATGTACTGCCACAAAAAGCACCAACTCTCAAACACTTACTTATCTATTAAATTGTACATATGTTTCTATATATTCCTTGTCTGTATCACCGCCAGTACCAGATCTAGACTTTTTTAGACGAAACAAAATTTGAATGTGCCGCCCCCTGTCAATCTTCAGGAAATTCTGTGGCGAGGGAGCCGTTCCCGTTATTCCCGTTTCAGTTTGCCGCTCCTTATGCCGACCTTGCTTGGTTTTGCCATTTACCAACCCTTAAAAAAGCAACGCCCATAACCGTAACCAGTTGCCACTCCCATTGTGTACAGGTAGCAAGGGCGCGCTGATGGGGGAGTAGGACAAATCAAATATTTGATTTTGCAACCCAACTGACCTTGCCCGGGGCTTGGGCCCCGGCTCACTTCAGCTCTTTATTAATCATCATCATCCGAACGTGTTCCCGGTTGCATCGTCAGCGGTTACGCTACCTAACCTAGGCGATTTGACGAGGTTACTGGTTTTTTACACAGAGCGCAGTCGCTCTATCTTTGGGTTGCGGAGGTCAGACGGCAGTCCGTCTGACCTCCGCAACCCAAAGGGTAGACCAGAACCAATCCTAGGATAGGTACAAACGCTAGATGGCGTTCAGGACCAACGGCTTTACGTGCCTTCCGAAGCACGGAATCATCTTTCTTTTCAGATAATCAGGTGATTTAAGCCTGCAATATCCTAAACAAACTGGAAACAACTTTTCACAAACTATGCTTCCCAGTGGGACTTCAACTCTTTATTAATATCATTCATAAATACGACAGTTTTATAAACTACTATTGCAGAATCAACATTCTAACCGACATCTTTTCGGGAATGAAGAAAAAAATATTTCAAAAATTCCAATTACTCGTTTAAAGGTAGGATGTTCGTTCATTTCCAAATAAATAGGAGTTCTTTTTTATGTCGAAGGCGCTTATCTCTGGAATTTCATTCATGGAATACTCATTCATGGAATGCTTATTCTGACAAAGAACTACAAAATATGAGACCGGTAAGAGGGCATAAAGGGACCAGCACAAAATAATGAAATAAAGAAAAAAATCTTACCTCTGTACTTTTGTTCCTATTAATTTGTCTTTACACTAAAAGTCCAAAAAGATGCCTTATTTAATACAATTCCACCTTATATGAGGCTTGTTGGCATGCGAAGGTGTCCATTACTTTATATAAAATGTAAAAAAAGGTACTGAAACTATTTTAAAGGTGTATTCAGTCCATGATACTGAACAACCTTTTCGAAACATATAATAAAGGAACATATATCGAAATATGAAAAATATTGTTTGACTACATACAAGATGACTGATCAGCTAATCCAAGTTTGTATGAAAAGCCAAAAAATATTTTACTGAACTTCCTAAAATAGTTTTAGTATATTTTCTTAAACTCTATATTTGGCTCTTCTTTTTTATACACAAATAAATAGACAGTGGTTCTCGTTCTGGTAATGTCTTTACTGTGCTTTATTTAATGAATTATAGACTATAACTAAAAATTTATAGGCTGTGAGTGTGCATAGTCTCAGGAATTCGAATATGAACAACTATATAAGTTCTTATAATTTCTATATTATTTCCAAAACTTCCAAAGCATCATCATTACCAAATCCTACGTTAAATGATGATATTTGTTAAAAAAAATACTTTACGGAGCTTTATTTCTGTACTCTTCTACTTTGTACTTTATGGGATCTTTAGCGACAGTGCGTCTGCGACGCCCACGTATACGGCGTGTTCAAAAACGTTGCACCAATAGGTTACTGGCACTGTTACGTAAACTAAACAAGTATTTTGCACAAGTTATATTATTTAACTACCATCTTAATTGAAAAATTCTACATACTATTTTTCTTCCATGTTTATATATTTAGTGTGGATTAACAATTAAAATCCTAGATGTTTATAATTTCTTTAACTTGTTAAATTTTGTAGAAATCTGAAATGTTGTTTTAAAATAAAATCTATAGTATGTTTGCATGGAAAAGTCTAGCATAAGGGCCTTCTGAAAGAAAAGCTTTTTAAAATCGTTTTTTTTCACACCCTGTGTAATCTGGTATTGGACAAGGGTATTATATAGGAATGTCGGCTTAATTCTAAGAATAACTGCCACCACTCTTATATTATTTTTAGTGACACTTCAAATATATGATACAGTTGTTATATTTGACGTAGGAATGCCGTAGGTACTGGACAAAAAAATTACACTTAACATAGTGTAATTTTTCTTTATCTATTTATGACAAGAAAAGCCAAACAAAAGAAAAAAGAGAAACCATATTATGAATAAAAAAAATATGAGAATCAATGATAATGGCTACAGAAACATTATCACCCACTGGGAAGCATTCTTTGTGGAGAGTCGTTTCCAGTCTGGTTAGACTATTGGAGGCTTGAATCACCTGATTATCCGAAAAGAAACATGATTCCGTGTTTTGAATCGCACGTGAAGTTCCGAACGCTATGTAGCGTTTGTTTAAAACCTATCTAGTTACCTCGTCAAACACAAGGGTAGGTAGCAGACCCCGGGTTCTGAAGCGTTACCACTGAGGATGCAACCAGAAATACGTTTGGATGATGATGATGATCATATTTCCGAAGACCGAAAATAAACCGGATAGGTTCGAAGATTTTGGAGACGCTCTAGCTTATTAAAGTCTCCATAGAGATTAGGAGACTGGAATCAAAATTTTGCTTCCGCTTCCCCCCCCCCACACACAAATTTACTCTAGCCGAAGCGAGACAGCGAGCTATGTGGGGACGGGAACGGCGCGGCGGGTCAATGCGGCTGGTTTACGCGTTTGTGTTAAGGTGACGTGGGTTCACAATTTGCAATACTGTGCGCGTTTTTGAAAAATCACTGTTATTAAACTACTACAGTTTATTCCTCAAAAAAATTCCATAAAAATCTTAAGGATTTTCTACAGACACCCGCAATATAAACACGATTGAGCATTTTTGGCTCAATAGACAAAAATCACAAACATACCTCTAAATTTGCCTTTATAATACGTATTACTATTTTATATAATCACCTTTTTATATGAAAATTGTACCAAAAAATGTATTATCTAAACATCTATCCGTTATATATATAATACAAAATAAAATTATTAATAAAACACAGTGAAATATAGTCGAGAGCGAAGGAAGGGCCGGAGCCGTGCTCGACGATATTTCGCAGTGTTTTATTTATTATTTTTTTGTATTATATATACAATTTTTTTGCCAAAATGGATAGATACAAAGAATATAGAAGAGTTATTCTTCTTCTTCTTAGGGAGTCGGAATGCTTTGTGTTTAATACCTACAATTATAATCCTAAGTTACAAGGACTAATTTATTGTATTTTATGAATACTAGCCCTTTTAGTATAATTCGGAGGTGGTTTGGAGGCAACTTCGCAACCTTTTTCCATCAAGACAATTTAAGCAATCGTGTTTTTGAAACATATCTAGAGTTAGTCCTGAACTTTGCTGTATTTTTATTTCAAAGTGAGTATTTCGTTAATATTGATATAACCGTAGATTGCTCTAAGTAACGTCAGGGTAGTATAGTACGGGCTCTTAAGGTAACTGTTATCGACATACTCAAGGATAGGAAGTAGAAGGAGGAAAGAAATAACGTAATTTTTTTTGCCTTTACTTATATACTCGTATTTTAAATTACATAAAATCATTTCGTAAGCTCATTATCGTAAGCACATACAACGTGGAAGGGACATACCCGTAATAAATCAAACCACGGTCTATACTAGACCATTATAGTATAATAAAGTTCAAATAACAGCCAAAAAACAAAAATAACTAGTATAGCCCGTGGTTCGATTTATTACGGGTATGTCCCTTCCACTTTGTATAACAGGGCCTGGCCTGATTATATGGTTATGACAGTAAGTAGAGGTCAAAAGTGACTGACAGGCAGGAATGAAAGCGAGAGAAAGAGGCCTTTGCTAATGGGTAAGTAGTAACGGCTCGATACAATATAATAAATAGCTCATAATATGTATATGGTCTAGATCGGTCATTTTTGAAATCCCTGGGAGACGCCTATGTCCAGCAGTGGTCGTTACGCGGCTGAAATAATGATGATGATGTATATGGCAGGTAGAAGTTTTTAAATACTGTTAAAATTAGATTTTGATAAACTTTTAGTTAACACAAATCTTATCTTATAAAAGGAATAACAAATAAGATTAATATGTATGTGACAGTTATACAAAATAAATGTTTTTTTCTATCTATCTATCTATATATTTGACAAGTTTTGATCTGCATGCTTAGAGCATTTAACCAACTTTGCATAGGTACCAACGCCGTGGCGCCTCGTGGGTGCGATTCGCGTAGAATAACCAATGTACGATTGTGACTTATGATCATTACTTGGCAATGCATTCGGCGTGCCACTCCGATTGAGAACTCAATTGAATTTATGATTTCTCTATTCATATGGCTCATTTTCATTGGTCTTCTAGCCCGCATTCCGGGTGCGAGAAATTTTCATAACGCAAGCGGGGAGCTGATTTCACTAGTCGATAAAGCAATGTATGAGTGAATGACCAACGAAAATGAGCTTTTCTTCAAAATTTAAGTATTAATAAACATGACACACAATGTATATGTCGCAGTTGGATAGTATAATCCGCTTATTGATAAAACCTCTAGGTGTTTGTCATTACAGCTCGGTTTTGTTAAACAACTGAAAATCGTTCAGCTGGATGGTCTAAGATTGCGCAACGTGTTACGTTCATCGAAACCGCTAAGTTTCCATACGGCTAGCGGCTTTGTTAAACAGCGTAATTTCATAAAAAATAAATTGTTTTGTCCTATGGCCGCTATAACAACAAATACTAAAAATAAGATAAAGTTAAAAATTAAAGGGGGTCGTTATACAAGAAACGTGTTTCTTCAGCGTTTCAAAACATTGTACGGTTGTAAGGAACTCTTCATGTACGATTCCGACTCGCACTTGCCCGTTTATTTTTGTATTATATTTATAAATTGAATTGAAGGGCGGATGTGACTTGCGCCGCGTACACGTTGACGTCCCGAGCCGCACTCTATACAGAATCTAACAAAATATACTGAAACTATTTTAAGGGTGGTTTCAGTCCATGATACTGAACCACTTTCCGGAACATTAGCAAAATATGAGAAACAATTTTTGGGTTCCCATAGAAGTTGACCGATCAGATAATCCGAGTTTGTATGATAATATGTATGTTTCTTGGGAAAAGTTGTTCAGTATCATGGACTGAATTCACCCTTAAAATAGTTTCAGTATATTTTGTTAGATCCTGTTCCTAGCCTACCCTATACTAGATTACTAAAGTATAATGAAATGAAAATAACAGTTATTAACCAAAAAAAATCGACATTCCCATACAAATCGCGGCTGCACACTTTTGTATGGAAATGCCAAATTTATTTTTGTTCTTTGGCCTTTTTTTAATTTCATTATACCTACTATAATGATCTAGTAGGTATAGACCGTGGTTCGATTTATTATGGGTAGGTATGTCCCATCCACGTTGTATATCTCTGTAATAATACACGAGCATCTTGTTTTTATAGGGGTAACTTTAAAATAATGAAATATGAAAAAAAATTCAAATATGTCAAATCTTTTTTGTTACCCTTATTAAGACGCAACTTTTTTGTCTAAACAATTTTTTTGTCTGAACAACTTTTTTGTCTGAACAACTTTTTTATCCGATAAACTTCAACGGATGGGGGCAGTCGCGAGGTTTACAGCTCCCAGAGCCACTAGTAATAAAATCCCCGAAATGGATACGGATCGCAGATACGGCTTCCCAAGCAGTATCTGGCAGCAAAACAGTACTTTTGACTGGCCAGATTTCATTTCATTTATTTATTTCCATAAAACAATATACATTGTGTCGAAATAACTTAGAACTAACATCTTTTAAATTTTATTATGTAACATATAAAATATACAAACATTTATGTCAACACCGTTATAAATTATACTACAATTTAATTATTTAAAAGAATGTAAAAAAAAAAATCATAAATATAGAAAAAAAATATATATAATTAATGGTCAATCTAATAATCTAATTAAATAATAATTTCAGATCACTTAAAATATTGGTCTATGGAGTAGAAGGACTTTTCTAACAAATACTTTTTTAGCTTTCCCTTAAAGGGCGTAAGGCCTTGACTAGATTTTATTTCTTTAGGTAATTTGTTGTAAGCCCTATATGCTTGGTAGTGAGCATTGTGTTTCGCTATTTCCAACTTGGGAATGGTATCATGTTTCAGATCCATTCTCCGAGTTTTTTCACGTAACTGTTTCTCCTTATTTGTCTCTATTGTTGTCATTTTTTTCTTGAAGTCAGTCAGAAGGACATATAGGTACAAGCACGGAACAGTCAAAATGCCTAACTTGACAAAGAGCTCTTCACACGACTCCTAGGAAAGCCGTATCAGTCAAAAGTCCCTCTCTCCCCCAGAGAGCAGTGGCGGCGCAAGACCAAAGTTCTATGTGGGCGAGATAGTTTTGCGAGGCCCTTTGGCTAGTAAAAAAATCACTTTCAGACTCGAGTCATCCTAAATAAAAGCTTATCCGCTTTACATAGGCCCTGCAGACCGCAAGGCCCACGTCGTCGTTGTCGCCAACTCCTAACGCGGCCTCTGCCAGAGAGTAACTTTTGACTGGCCAGTGGAGGAATGCATAGGATTGCCTAAACGTCTCCGGGCAATCCTCAAAGTATCCTTTATTTCACCGCCCCACAATGTCCAGGAAGTGGGTTTATTCACGCACGTAGCGCGTCTAAAATGGCACTTGCGATCCGGGGGAAATAAAAAAATAATGTATGTGAATAGCCATTGTGTAATCAGGTATTTAATCTTCGATCGTTGTGATCACAAAAGAATTCGGCGCCGGCGCAGTCGCTTAGCGCCTGACAAAAAACAGAACATTATGCATCGCAAGTGTAAATTGAAAAGGGCTACAGAATAGACACTCTCATATGATTGATTGTCGCTGATGATTACACTTCAATCAGCTTCCAATAATTACGAACTTTTAGTGTTCCAAAAATATTTCAAGCTCTTCCATGCGCCAGAAGACACGTTAAGCTGTTGCTCTCAACAGCACAGGCTGTCTAGGCTGTTGTCCGATATCAAAAAAAGAACAAACGTGATAGGTGCGACATAGTAAAAGGCGGTCTTCGAGCATGTACACAAGATACATTTGGGTTATCTTTCTATTACCTACATTTATTTGGCGGCTCAGGTACTTACCAAACTTTAATGTGAGACGCATAAATCAGGACCTCAAATTCCTATGACACAAAATCCTTTATTATTCACGCTTCATATAAAAAAACATGACATTTGTGAATAGCAGACAAACGATTTAACCGGATCAGTCCTTTTTTAGTTTTTTCTTTTGGCTTAAACTAACGCCTTGTACGTGATATTCATTTGTATTTTTCGCTTTAGAATAAATATCTGACTGAATGCGACATGTCGGTTCTCGGGACACGAGCATTGTAGGATTCCGTTTTCACCTATTAATATATAATATTGGAATAAAATGTAACACGCTACGACATGGTTGGCTCCGTCACGATTAATTCGGATACATTATAAATAGTTTTTTTAAATTATTTATTTCAACATTATATCATTACAGAATGAACCAACATGATAGAGAAGCAATAAATTATTGTAACTATTATTTATACTCGTACAAAGTTGTTTGTGAATTTCAGCAATCTGGCTGATATTCGAACTAAGCCGGAAAGAAGAGAAGACGTGAGGCACTTCGTTCCTGAAGAAAGTCTTCCACCGCACAACATTTTTTATACTGCGTTATGGTACTCTTCCAAATGAGAGCTACTTACGCTTACCTATCAAGCTTCTCGTAACCGAAACGCATACTTACTAATCCTCTGACTGCTCTGGCTAATATATGGCTTTGGTAGTACAGAGAGGGTCGTGCTTCTGCAGTGGAGACTAAAAAAGACCTGATGATGATGATGATGATGATGATCATAGTATCTACTAAAGTTTTGAATAAAGCAGATTTTAGTAACCCTCTTTATACATCCCAAGTATCTACACCCGTCACGTAAAATGTTTTACGTTCAGTTGACAACATTCCAAGCGCACATTACTTTGAACGAGAACGATACCGTCTATGATTTGCTATGCTAAACCGAAGCTTGCGAGTTACTGACTCTTTTACACTTGTAGTTTGCCCCGAAATATGAAGTCTCATCTCAACCCCACATGTCAGTTAACCCCTTGACTCATTTTTATCTATATTTGAGAGCTATCTCTTGTCGGTGGAGTATGAATTCTCTTCCTTTTGTCTCATCTGCCAGCTATATAATTTGTTGTCATCCTCTCACATAAATGCGTATAGAAACATAATTTACTGAATAATTATAAATTACTATTTTTTTAGTTTTTTTACTATTGACACTATTGACTAAAACGCCCTGTGAATGGCTTCTTCTCCAATGACGTCACACAATAGTAAATATGGCAACGGACTTTCTGTATGCGTGTATTACCTGTGTGACGTCATCTGCAAATCATCTGACAAATAACCCCATGAAAGAAAGTCAGAAATAGCGTTTTTTGCGCAGTTGTGGAAATTTAACCTTCAACATTTATTTTTACTGATTATACAATAGATTATTTATTTGCTTATTATGTAATAAAGAATTATTTAAAACAATTTTAAAAATTTATCAAACAACGTGTTTTCTCTAGAGCGGTATAAAAAAAAGGTAAAAGCAAGCATATAATATGGTATCACAACTCTGATACCAAAATATCCATGAGCTAAATTTGGTGGAAAAATTGGCGCAACAAAACTTCCTCGGTAGTAAAACGATAACTTTACAGTGTGTAAGTGTTGTTACAATCGTACAAAGACAATCACAGTAATGTTCTATCAGTGCAAATTGTAGGTAATGAACACAACAATTGGTTATAATGAATTAATTCAAAGAGTTGTTTTAACTTACAATTATGTAGATTTTATGACTGCGACGTCCGTGAACAGATGAGCAATACTGTGTGGAGACTCATCATTTATCTTATCATAAAGGGTTATGTCTTATAATAACTATAGTTTTATGCCTTAATTGGCTGTGCGAAGAGGAGTCGTTAGAGCTGTTGCTCCATGGGTGGAAGCTCAGGCCGTAAGAAACTTCAGAGAACGTAGCACCCTTCTATAAGTAATAGTACGTGTTAAATTAAATTGTTCCCGACCAGAAGGAGGCCACAGCAACAACACTTTCCGTGCACTGCATCAAGTTGGCCATTGAACATGAAGCAGGACATGAGGGACAGCGGAAAAGGTGTGGCATCGTCTGCCTGGGTTGGCCGCAAAGACATTGAGGGTAGACCTCTAAATCACCTGAACTGTTACTCCTTTGCCGGCAACTATTTTCAGCTCGTTTGAGGGGCCTATCTAGACGGTAAGCCACCACCTGCCACAAGTAATCATGGTTATGGCAGGCGCCGAGATGTTTATTGCAATAACCCAAAGTCAATCTATCCAATTTTTACCCATAACCTCAGTAATATATAAGTCAATGCACAACCCAGTCAAAAAAATTACAGATTCGTGCCTCACACGAATAACGAAGACATTGGAAATAATTCTACGACTTTTTTACTTTTTACAAAAAGGTTCGGCTACAGGACAAACCCTTCACCCGGTGGTCTTTGTTTTAGGCTCAAATTGTAGCTGACTAAATTGTCCATAGGAATTTTTTCTCAAATTTTTGTTTTCAAAATATCTAGCACCAAAATCAGAAATTCGAAAAAAACAGAATTTATTTTCACTATTTCGTGCCATAACTTTTTTCTTTTTTGACTTTCTCGAATAATTCTTTTTGCACTTTACAGCTCTCGTGAATTTACTCGTACGACTTTTGAGTATTTTTTTAATATCATATCTTCACAACGTTTGCGTAAAATCGGAGCCTACACTGGAGCGAACGAAAAGACATTTCTAATGTCAAAAAAGGCTTTCCAATTAATGTATCCTCCTCCTGCCTAATCCTGTTTGAAGGGTATATTTGATTGGTATATCCAGGAATACCACATTACATCAACTTGTCCAAAGGGTCTCTACGTGTTGGACCCGTGCATCCAAAAGAGATACAGATTGTATTTCAGGCCATGGCCACCAACATCGTTCAGGTCATTGATTGCGCTCAGCAGACACATATCGTCAGCGAAACTGAGGTTATTTACACAAATACCATCAACATGGCAAGCTTACTCGTATTGGCTACGTGTAAGTGCATCTTTATACAAATTGAATAATGATGGCATAGTCACACCACCTTGCCTCACACCGAACGTTTTTTATAAGAAAAGTTGGTACTGTTTGAACCTACCTTTGGCCCCTTGTAGTTAATTGGCCCTGTTTTCAAACTAACGAGTATGCGTACACTGAAAGTACATACTGACATTACTTTACCCTACACAAATTAATAATAGTGGCGGCTCTCGGTTCTCGTACCATTACTGGACTGTTCGGACAATAACTAATTTGTTACTCGCGTCATTGCCCTATGTACGGGGGCGTGCGTCAGTATCTTCTTAATTGATTTTGGTAGATTACCCCACCCCGCACTACCTAATTTCCCATCACTTTTTCTATTTGAGCTAGGTTGCCTGGAAGAAATTGCTTAGCCGCCTATAAGGCCGCCTTTTGCACATTTCCTAGTTTTTAAGATAAGTATGTCTTGTATTTTTCTTGTGTGCAATTAAAGTGGTATTGTATCGTAGATATCGGTTTAAACCAAATAGATAGATGCTGACGTTAGTGCGCGTTTTCTAAGATCGTATCTAGATAGTCTGATATTTATACATACCTTTTAAAACACCGGCATCATTTTTGGAGCAAGTTCAGTTCGTGATACTGAACAACTTTCCGTAAAAACAATTATCGAAAAACGAAAAAAAATTTCGGCTTCCCATACAAATCGGCGGTCACCCAAATGGATTTTGTATTCGAGTTTTTATCGATTTTTGATAATTAAATTGTTTTATGGAAAGTAGTTCAGTATCACGGACTGAACTTGCTCCAAAAAATGTTACCGGTGTTTAAAAAGTAACCATGTTTAAAGTATAACAAAATATACTGAAACTATTTTATATAATATGAGTTTTCTTCCAAATTCCTAATAAATATTATATCTAACCAGTAGGTTAGATATTTGTTGGAAACCACTATACGCGAGGCCGTAGTCCTCTCCATTCGCCGGTCGCCGCCGCTAGCCAGTCGCCCGGTAGCGGGCGGTGACATTCAAATGGGAAATTTTTTGTATGCATGTGTCGGTTGAAGTATTTGGTTTTTATTAAGAAATATACAACAGAATATGTATTTTATTTGGTTTAAAGAGTACTTTTAAATATACCTCTAGATAGGAGGTTCAAAATACAAGATTTTACGAAAATTCGGTCTGGGCGCGTTTCGTGCGTCGTTGACTTTTTGTAATCAAGTAAATTAGTCGCGATTCGTGCATTCATCATGTAACGAGCTACTTTAGAACCCTACACTGCGCGTGGTCTACCAGTTACTAACCTACTTTTATTGACACAGGTATTTTATACCTATAACTCTTATCGATGTTATTATTGTACATGATTGCACCGCTTGCACATACACATTATACAAATGAATTGATGTTTCTAACCTTTTTATTTGATGGCACAATAATACGGATGTGACTGGGTCAGAAATATATTATTCTATCAGATTATCCAAAAATAATGGACAAATAAAAAATATACTGAACATATACTAGAAAATCTATTAAACATGTAAAATTATGGAAAATAATGTCCTAATGTTGTAACGTGTAACCCGTGTGGTTCCGGGTTAGAATAGGACCACTCCATGTCTTCCTGTGGATGTCGTAAGACGCGACTAAAGGACTAAGCACAAACATCTCGTGCTACAATTGCATTCCCAAGGAGGGTTAACGTCGGGCAGCGGCCGGTCGTAAAACTGTAGCCAAATCATTTAAACTGTTCCGGCTATTTCTTCTCAATTTTTCAAGGTCTTTGGCATCCTTGGATGACCATTGACATGCATGTTATATTTGGAGAAGAAAAAGCGGAAAAGCGTACCCCGGGCTCTGAAGCAGCACAGCTGAGGATGCAATGCAACCGGGTATGCGCTTAGACGAAGAAGTTGTAACGTGTAACTTCGGAACTCTACCCTGACCGTGGCTTGACACGCACTTGGCCAGTTATTTTTAGTTAGAGAAAAAAATACTTGTACAATATTTTTTTATAATTTACTGATGGGCCGGTTAGAAACTTTTGGTCATCATGCCTATTATATCCAATCGTAGGTATAAAATAAATAGAAGCAATTTACTTAGAATCATGTTATAATTGAACTTTGGTTGACCAACTGGTTATTTCTATTTGAGGTTTCTATGGTTCTAACCATTTATTTTGTGCACCATAGTATAGCACGTTGAAAATGATAAATAACAATGCTATTATTCTGACGTGTATTCTTTTTGGTTATTACAGTAATTTGTGTTCTTCCAAAAAAATTGATTATGTCTTAAAACTCTACATTATTTGTTGTGTTTTTGCAATTATCAGAACTGCGTATGATATCTTTTCGTCTAATTTCAAAATGAGGATTATATTTAGTACAGTTCCATACATTGAATACATAAGCTACGTTATATATTATATTGTCACTAAGAATAAATTTTTTTTCAAATACCGTGAACATGTCCAGAGTATATTTACAACTATGGGTTCTAAATTCAAACCAGTAGAGAGCAATCTTACTTCAACTTTATTTATAAGTGTACTTTCCTTGAAAATATTGCTGTACTGTGTTTCAATCTATGAATTGGGTTTGCCTACAATAGCAGATTTATTTTTTAACTTTGTTTTAATCTCTATCAACCACGGCAATATATCATCTGTTATAATATTTGACTTGTTTCGGCAACAACTGAAAACGCTACGTAAGAAATTATGTAGAAATATGTCACATTATGAACATTTGCCTCAAAAAAATGAAGAAAAACTAAAGTGTATTAAAAAATTCATGAATACGTATAAACATATCGTTAATAACCAAGACGCCGCTTTTAAATCAATCCAGTTTTTGGTAAGCCTGTTTTCATTTTAAAATCATATCGTAAATATAGTTAAATGTAATGTTTGCCGATAAACTGCCTGGCAGTTTGGCAAAGTAAATTAAATTGTAAAATAGATTTTAGTTTTTGGGAATAAATAAATTGAAATTGAAAATGTAAGGCATGACCTGATCTGTATGTACGAGTATATTATTATATATTCATTATATTTTTCTACTTCTGTACTGTAATCTGTCTTTAATCGAATAATATAAGATGATTACACAAAAGTGTATATACTCGTACTCTTTTTCTGATAAAAACACATGTTTCTTTATTTCGCCAAAAATATACTGCTCTATATTACTTTCTGTTTCAATACGGCTAGCTGCCATAGATTTTTTTTTCTTTTCTTGATATTGGCGATCAAACTTCGTCGAAGCTTATTTTGCCAGTGTCTAGTAAATTCCTAACAAGATACAATCAAAGGTTGGTCTAGGCCTTTGTTTGCTTCAAGGGAGCTTCTGGCGACAAATCTATACGAGTCCACTGATTTTCATAGCTGATTGAGTGGCGGACGGCCCTGAAGACGCCCAAACAGCCCGCAAAACAAATATCACTACAGCCATACTATGACTGTCCACTTTAACTATTTCACACATTGTTCATGAGCATGAACATTATAACACTAAAACCGTTGCATTTCGAAGCTCATGTTTAATTGTTGTTAAAATATTTAATCGCTTCCAAGTTAATTATTAAGTAAAGAAAATAATAATATAAGTAATAGAAAATGGTCCTCTGTGCTCAAAAACTATGCTTTACACCATCTATTGCGATCACCAACCCGTCTGCCCAGTGTGGTGATTGTGGGCAAATTCACCACTACGTTAAGGTGAAGATACAGGCAAATGACCTTGAAGTGGCGCCCTCATTTGAAATAAATTGTTAACTCGTAAATATGGAGATAATTTCCATATTACTCTTCGTCATGCACTAGATAGCCCTTTAAATTATTTTATAAACCACCGTTGAAAGTATTTACATTAGTCCGTCTAGCTTTAAAACTTGCCTCCGCCAAAAGTGGCCACGGCAAGTTTTAAAGCTAGACGGATCACCAATAATAGTTTTAACGGCAGTTCATAAAATAATTTAAAGGGCTATCTAGTGCATGACGTAGAGAAATATGGAAATTATCACCATATTTACGAGTTAACAATTTATTTCACACTTCAAGGCCATTTGCCTATATCTTCGCCTTAAGCGGGTGCAAGCGATGTGTTCAGGCTAAGTCTGCCACAAACTACGTGCGAAAGAGACACGGCATCACCTGACGGATTCTGCTATCTCTTTCCCACGTAGAGTTTATGACAGAGAAAGACTGAACACGCACGCCGCGTGCGCTTGCTTAAGAGGCATCAGCTAGAAATGCATACACACATTGAAACCGTTTGTTTCAGTCATATTTTTTAATTACAGTAAAGGAGAGCGAGACTTCCGTTAAGCATCAGGCCTCGGCCGACACAAAAGACACACGGGCAATGCGCGTGGGGACGTTTTATACTCATAATGATATTTTAGCTATTTTCTTACAATATACAGGGTTATTTTGACTATATTCAAGGAAAGTACTCTATGCGCTAAATGAAATATATATGTTCTCTTACAATTACCTTGTTTTATAATAAAAACCAAAGATAAATGCCCTCAAAGTTGTACGGTAAATTACCGAACACCATATGATCGCTCGCCCCGCGCGCCGCCGCTGGCGGGAATTTGGGTGTGGGGGCAGTCATACGGAGGAATCGAGCGACAGTGAGGTCATTGACACTAATAATAATACACTAGCCATGTATTGCAATTGTGGGGATTTTTCATGACTATCATGAGACTGGAATTCCTTCACAAGTATTGGTATTACTTTATCAAAGCATTTAGCCAGGAAAAAGCGCAATAAATTGTCGTGCATTGCTTTTCGGATACTCAAAAGCTTGTACTCTTTTATTATTAAGTACCTTCCTATATTGATTTTTTTTTTTCAGATGTTTATTTTTATATCGTTCAGTGCAATAAACGTTACTTTACTCTTGTCCCTTTCGGTGTATATTTTGAAGGTAAGTTTCATACTTTCACACAGTCGACATATATTTAAAGGGATTACTCCGCCTGTGTCTCCGCCAATCAAAAAGAACTTTTCTTTTAAGGGCCCGGTCCTTATTTTTAGTGATTTCGACTTCTTTGTCAGAGCTGATTGGATCCAAACTAACTTAGTAAAAATATGTTACGATATGTTAAATTAAAGTTCATTTAGGTAGTAAAAAAGTGAATGAGACAATTTATTGATTTTTATTGAAATAGTTTGTTTAATTCCAAATAACCTAAGACGTGTTTAAATTTTTTGCGGTGCGCGATGTTCATGTATTTTTTGTTTACACGGAATTTAAAACATGAAGTTGTGTATAAATTACATAGAAATAAAGACAAAGGAAAATCATAAAAAGTGAATAAGATTTACTTTTTAATTTATAGAAAAGCTTAGTTAAAATGGTTAAACTTTAAAGCAAATATAAGCGAATACGTCGTCGGATTTCTTGCGCATACGACTAAGTTAAAAAATAAAAAATACACATTAATGAAGATTGATTTATGCTTAAACACGTACAATAAATAAATAAAAATAATTTGTCTTTTGTAAAAAGATAGAAAAGTTTAAAGTTCTCCGAAATCTAAATAATATTAGGTCCTTACATATGAAATTGCCGTTCAGTATCAAAAAAGTGAAACAAGTTTTTGTTTAATGAAATTATTATTTAATCAATCGAAGTATGCGCCGTTGTTATCGATACACTTCCGCCATTTTATAGGCAGATCATTGATACCTTTGGAAAAAAAATCCTGGAAGCGAGAGTCTATGAACTGTTTGAAGGCGGTTTTGACTGCCTCATCAGATTTGAATTTTTTTCCTTGTAAAAAGTTATCCAAATTTTGAAAAAAGTGGTAATCGGTTGGGGCAAGATCTGGAGAGCATGGTGGGTGACGCAGAGGTTTCAGTCGCAGCTCCTCTAACTTGGCGATCGTTTGATGTGCAGTGTGTGGTCTAGCGTTATCCTGAAGGAGCAGTGGGCTAGAGCAATTCATCAGTCTCGGTTGTTTAATGGCGAGCTTTTCCATCATTGTTTGCAATTGTTGGCAATACAAGTCTGCAGTAATCGTCTGGCCTGATCCCAAGAAGCTGTAGTGGATAACACCAGCACTGGTCCGCCAAACACTAACCAGAATCTTCTTTTTGGTCAGTTTTCGCTTAGGGCAAGGTTTTGCCGGTTCTCCAGGGTCAAGCCATTGTGATGATCGCTTCCGATTGTCGTACAGAATCCATTTCTCATCACAAGTCACGATACGGTTCAAAATCCCCTCATTATTGTGGCGATTAAGCAAAGAAACGCAGCAAGCAACGCGTGTTTGTTGGTTTGCTTCAGTCAATTCGTGTGGTACCCACTTTTCGAGTTTTTGAATTTTTCCGATTTGGCGCAAGTGGATAAGTATCGTTTTGTCACTTACGCCGAAGGCTGCTGCTAATTCAGAAGTGGTTTGAGATGGATCCGCTTCCACTATCGCCTTCAATTCTTCGTTATTCACTTGAGTATCAGGTCGTCCACGAGGCTCATTGTGTAAATCGAAATTTCCAGAACGGAAACGTTGAAACCAAAAACGCACCGTTCGTTCGTTAGCGGTGCCTGGTCCATACACGTCGTTAATTCTTCGAGTCGTTTCTGCAGCACTGGTGCCACGGTGGAACTCGTATTCGTAAATACCGCGAATTTTCAATTTGACCATAGTTGTTGTTATAGCAATGTTGAAACTCAAACAAATGATGTTAAAACAAATGAAATACGAATTTTAAAACAATATTTTTCTGGCTTTATTTCGAAATAAATTTGAATTTGGAATTCTTAATGAAACGCAAGATATTTGATTTTAGAGTTGCCAGTATTGAAAATCGGCAATTTCATATGTAAGGACCTAATATTATATATATAACTCAAAGGTGACTGACTGACTGACATAGTGATCTATCAACGCACAGCCCAAACTACTGGACGGATCGGGCTGAAATTTGGCATGCAGGTAGATGTTATGACGTAGGCATCCGCTAAGAAAGGACGCGAGCGAAGCCGCGGGCAAAAGCTAGTTCTCAAATAAATATGGGGACGAAAACGCTGATAAGGCAGACCGCTCGCTGCGCTTCTGAATTCGTCTCCAGGGTGCATGTACAATACAGCGCAATGCGTATGTGTAGATAGAAAATATAGATTCGGATGTTCAATCAAACATTCCCACGGTCGAAGACTGCAGTCTTAAGAACTAATAGCAAGCGTCGTGAATGGTGCAGCACAATTCGGCGAGAATGGACACCCGTGTTCCTGCTCTAATTTTTAGGCAGACTATTGGAAGACCGCGTGTGTTTGATGCGTCTGTGATTCTTTGATATATATATATTTAATAGTAAGGAACTGTGGTTTTATATTTAACAATTATCAAAAATACTGCGGTCTCGTTTTTTAGAAGTTCCGTACCAAAATGGAAAAAAGGAACTTCGCTCAGTCCGTCCGTCCAACCGTGAATATAAATACTCTTAGCCCCCCAATGACCTGTCATTGCTTAGCCCAATCCTAATGCCAAGTAAAAAGTATTTTACATTAGAAAAAGAAGCTAAAACGGAGGAATAGAAATTACATAGCGAATCTATAGTAAAAATATGGTATCAAACGAAAGGGATTTTCTTTAAAAAAAAATATTTTTAAATGTTTATAGGTTCTTTATAAGGTAAGGTTTTATACTAAATATTTGATTTTCTTTCAGATGATACCTCAGCCCATGTAACTGAACAACTTTTGTTCAACAACTTTAAGAAAACTAAAAAAAAAAAAATTTTCATACTAACTGATCGAATCAATTTGTATGAAAATCCGAATTTAATTTTTTGGATTTCGTGAAAGTTGTTAAACAAAAATTGTTCAGTTACATGGGCTGAGGTGTTTTGAGAGGTTTTGCGTTCTTTCATGAACACGATGTATAGACTTGGCATCCATTCAGATCTCAATTATTTCGTCGGACTACTGGGAACCACTTGCTATGAGTGCCGTATGCCTGTTTGCAAATTAGTTATGCAAAAAAACTTATTAATTTATTTATTTGGTTCTAGGTTCACAATTTTGTAGGTTTCCAATTTGTTATGTGGATGGCGGACGTTTTGCTGTATATTATACTGATTTGGCCAATTGGGATTTTTGCGGAACTATCGCTCAGAGAATACAAAAAGATCGCTGATGTTCTGGCGTGCCAGTTTGTTCTGGAACCTGGTAATATTAATATTTTTTCATATCATTAACTCATTGATGGACACTAAGCCAGTCACAATAGAAATAACAATTGATTACGTCTATAGGCCTCCTATTGTCCTTTATTGCAACTCGTGTTGTGCAATTGCGGTCGTCCACAATCGCACGTTTTCAGTGCGTTTTATGGTTTGGGTCCCGGGACGTCTCGAAGTCCCGAGACTTTCGGGTTCCTTTCGAGACGAGACAGGTTATCGAAATTGTATTCTAATAACTTTTATTTTCAAGTAATTGTAAGAGCCTAGCGCAGAAAATTGATCTTTTTCTAAGTAGCGTACAGCAAAAAATTGGAAACATTAAAAATAATAACAAATCTATTGAGTCAACCGCATAGTACAAGATTTAATTGCTAAAAAGTTAATCTATGATTATAAGATTTGTACTCGTACATACCAATTATTTAGACTTAAAATAATTTCATTATATGTTTAATTAATGTAAATTTTTACGAAAATTTGTTTTTATTAACATACGCAAGAAATTACCTCAATTCTAATTTTATTGAGAAGGATTTGATCGAAGGCTGTCTCGTGTCCCGGGACTATGAAACTGTCGAGACTTCCCAAACCCTAGTGCGTTTCCCACAAAATTAGGTAGGTACATTATTATCATTTATTGTTATTTTTAACGCGGGTATCACAAAAGGCGACTGCGGTGGGGAAGGTATAGGCGCGCCACGTTGGCACCTACACCAACCTTTTGCCGACAACAGTTTATGTTGTGTATAATTACATAGTATTTGATTTAAATATTATGTTCATAGCATATTACTAGTACCTACCTATGCTTATTGTTATTATGATGTTAATTGTTATGTGTATAAAATCGTAGGACTTTATCATAGGACATTATGCTTTATAATCGTTATGATTAAACACTTTATGCCCAACAAACTTATGCGTTATTAATTTAGAGAAATTTATTACACTCCACATAGGTATGCATTCAGATCCCTTATAAGGCAAATTAAAATATTTTATTTATTTAAAAAATATTTAACATGTAATGTAACTTTGTGTTTATGTATTTTTTTTGTTGTAAAATCTTGCAAATAGAATTTGCCCACTTCCCAGGCTTCTGATCGATTTGGAATTTCGTATCTATGTAAATCAGATGACAATGCGCAAAGAAGATGATTTGATGATGGCGCCGGAAGATGGCCATAGGAACCATGTAATAAAACGTCACAACCCCATCGAGTTTGGGTTTATTTCATGAGTACATATTTTACAGTATCAGGCCTCAAAGCTTAAACAACTTTTTTTTTTTCAATAAACATACTTATTTCGTAGCTGCTACCACTGTTGGAATCTGCGGTGTACACAACCTTTAAACATGCATTTTACTTTACAGATGCAGAATTATTAGCTGCGATCAATGACGCCTTAGATCACTTAATGATTCGGGAGCCGAAGTGTTCTATTTACGGCTTGTTTCCGGTCAACGTAAAGTTTTGTATTCGTTTCACACAATTCTGCCTGAGTTTTACAATTGGGTGTGCTCAAATTGCGCTTTCATGAGTAGCGCAGGTAGTCATGGAGCGAGTCATGCTCGGTGTGGTGACATCTAATGCCACTATACAAGGAAACCGAGTTCGCAACGTGAAGATCCAACGTCGAACGGAAGTTTACAACATTCTCTCCATGTATTTGGAACTTCTACAAAAAGCAAAATTATAATCATGAAATGTTAGGTACCTAAATATTATTAAATTTTTCAATATCATCATCATCTTAGATAAAATATAAAATAGCTACGATCACGTTAATTATACATCCTAGGCAGTGAAAAAATAATGTGCTGATCTTACATTATTATTTCACCTGAGGCTTTTTCATCGCTATCCATCTGTTATATCGCGAAGCGTCTGGGCGCCCGCCGCCCGCCCGCGGGAGTAAATGCGCGCTACCCTACTGCGTGACATACCATACGTACATACATACACTATCACGACTTTATCCCTAATAGCAGCACTGCAGGCAGACCTATTTGGGTCTTGCGGCTCTAAGCAGACAGTGCCCCAGGGCCGCAGAACCCTAAGGCCAATTTTAGCGTGACGGTGGGAAAGAGGGGGGTGCTAGCCGCATCGCCTAATAACATGATTCGCATTTTGGCAACAGAGCTTGTTGATACTATAAAGTAACTAATTTTGCGAGAATAGAGTTTGAAATTGTTTACACTGGCTGTCCACGTTTTGGCTCTCCGTCTATAGCATAGAAGTTTGTAGGTAATCACATGATTGTCACCTGTTTTGTATGTTTTGATAAACTAACAAACTGAGTCACTGGAGGAGCAAATCTTGTTGTATCATATATGTATGTTAACACGCCGTTAACCTTAACCTTATCTTATAAGGCGTTTATATTTTAATAAAAAAAACTAGCAAAGTTTAGTTCAATGTGAAAAGAAAACAGATTTCTCGTCCGCGTGAATGTCGTTTCCATGCAGACTACATTTTGTCGTGGCTGCACTCACGTATACTTCTGCTATTTAATTTAGGATTCATTTACAAGTCATTTTTATTAGGGTTCCGTATCCAAAGGTTGCCAACGGGACCCTATTACTGAGACTCCGCTTTCCGTCACAGGGCTCTATCTCTTGTACCGTAACTCACACCGTACCGTACCGCACCTCCAAATTAAGTTTAAACTTCTATTATGGACTACTCACTCAACTCAACGATACTATATTTTATAATTAATAGGTACATAATTACATATACATACAGGGCCTAACAAAATATACCTTCTTGCTGATATTATTTTAAGGATAGATTAAGTCAATAATACGGAACAACTTTCCCCAAGGAACGTATATCGAAATATGAAAAATACTTTTTGGCCGAAACTTTATTAAGTTTGTATGGAAAATCAAAAATTATTTTACATATTTGGATAATGTTCCTTGGGCAAAGGTTTTCAGTATCATGGACTGAATTCACCCTTAAAACAGTTTCAGTATTTTTTGTTAGATATATTTATTAGATATATAGGTAGACTAGACCTGGCTGGGGATCGAACAAAGAACCTCCGGAGTGGCGGACTGGCGTGTTAACAACTAAGCCACTGAGGTAGTCAAGAAGAAGAAGAATAGCAACAACTGATCTGTGCTAATGCTTCATTTGGTGTCTACGGTTGTATTTCTCGTAATTATAACTTTAGGCTTAGCTTATCTATTTAATTAATTATTTATTATTATTTCATCACGTCTTTATACTAAGTAAGGTCGTGACTACAGTAAGTAGGTACTAAATATTATGTAAATGGTACCTAAGTGTATCTCCTTGGAAGTCACGCTTGAATTTGTTATTAGTAAGTGTTTCGAACCTGACGCAATGCTAATTGGTGACCTCCTATAGGCCGGGCTGTGTTTTAATTAAAGACTATTTACTCGTAAGTAACATGACTGCAATTAGTAAGAAAAAATAAAAATATTTGTATGAAAATGTATAAAAAAAATTAAGTGATTTTGTGGGTACTCGAATCATACGTATAGGTACGTGAGTACTGGTTCTTATTCTGTGGTATATGTAAATTTGATAATTTTTGCAATAGGGAAAATAAAACAAAACTTATTGGTGCGGTAAAAAGAAAGATCCTGCGTGAAGAAATACTAGATCTGCAGCGAGGCACCACAAAGTAAGCCCTTATTTTATTAAAAGTAACGTGAGATATCGGTTTACTCACGAGATATAGTCGGAAAAGGCCGACCAGGTTTTGATCGATTTAGACGATCATCTATATAACGTGAACAACTATAGGTATTTACGTTACCCATTCCCTCGAACGGCTTTGAGATCTGCGTGGGTAGCTAGAAGAGAGTAGCTGGTAGATACATCCTACATTTATTTTCTCTCAAACCAACGGTTATTGGTTAGTTTTTAGGTTTTTATAGTTGGTAGGTTTTTATTTGGATCTGAAACCCTTTAATTAAGCAACGGATTAAAGTGACTTTTATATGCGGATAGGTTCCCAATAGGTATATGTAAACGAAGACGCGGGCAAAAGCTTGTATACAACGTGGAAGGGACATATCGTATCTAATAAGTCGAACCGTGGGCTATACTGGATCACTAAAGTATGATAAAATTAAAATTACAGTCAAAAACCAAAAAAAAATCTGATAATCCCATACAAATCGCCCGGTCGGCTGCACACTTTTGTATGTAAATGCCGAATTTTTTTTGTTCTTTGGCTGTTATTTTAATTTCATTATACTAGAATGATCTAGTATAATAGTATTTGATTTATTACGGGTATGTCCCTTCCACGTTGTATAGATATTATAATATACTTAATCTAATTTAGTATCACAGTGTTACCAAGCATGGCCCTGAACCATTTCAATTGTCAATTACTTAATAGGTTTAAATATGAGACGAATGTCTTACGTCAATATGCCGGCACTTTGACAGGTTTTTGTGCAGTGACCTCATAGCTTATAATAAGGTACTAACCGAAATGCCGAAAGTACAGAATGATAAACATTTCGGCACCTTGTCTATGAAGATCCTACAAAAAAAGTCAAAATTGGTTTATTTATTTTTCAAATTGTTACAACCTCCTACCTCTACATTTTGGAAAAAATCACGCCCCTAACTCCAACCGTTTTCGCAAGCCGACCTCTTCCACATCAGGATCTGGTGATCTACAAGATGTCTTGTCGATTTTTCTGGTATTCACTGGAGCACCCTCTACACGACGGCATATCAATAATCACCCCTGACATCCTGGAAAAGGTTTAACAATACGGTAGATGACAACAAGTCAAAGTCACTTTTTTGTAAACTTCAAAAACAAAAATTTTATAAGGGATTTGTATGTAAATCATAATCGTGAAGTCATAATTTTTTCGAGTCAAGTAGCGCTCTTAATATCAGTTTTTCTGCATTTATAAATCTAAAATCATGTTGAAAATAAATATGATCAATGCATGACACTATTTTGTGACGTTTCATTCTCTTAACAGTACCAAATAATTTATTTTTGACCCATTCATCTACCCAATTATATCAATCATTGTGTGAGTCAGTCACTCAGTGGTTTATACAGGCTGATTTTTTATCTCCCGGACAAATTGTAGAGCAAGTTCAGTCCATGATACTGAACTACTTTCTATAAAAAATTTATTAAAAATCGATAAAATTTTCGTCCTCCCATACAAAATCCGTTTAGCTGAGCGCTGATTTGTGGATAAGGAGTCATACTGTATATAATAAAAAAATAATATACTTAAAGAAAAATAGAACACACATATACTTCATCAGAGCTGAATACAGTCAGTAAGTCTTTTATGGGGAAGTGTATACTTTTTTATAATAAATTGCCAGAATCGGTCCTTGATATGCCAGACAGAAAATTCAAAGCTTATGTAAAGAAAGTACTTTGTGAGAAGGCTTATTATAGGACCGATGACTATCTTAAAGACAAAAAGGTCTGGCTTGAGCTTGGCGCGGGTCCCTCTTAAAGGTTTGTATACTTAGACATGTCATAATTTAGGTACATTGGTACATACTAAATTTACAAATTGACATTATTTTAAATTTCGTAATTCTTATAATTCAATTTAATTATGACATAATAAACAATGTAATCTCTGTCCATCTATATAACTAATTTTAAGTTTTTAGTTTGTTAGTTGACGTCTTTGGAGAAAACGTGCAGTGCAGTTTGTTGCCGCTTCTTCTGCACTTGCGCCTAGGAAGCGGCGTAAACTTAGCTTTAAGTAACGGTTTGACGTCAACATTTGTGCAAAACAAAACAAAGTGACTATTATTAAGAGATATTATAAATATCCTATGATAATAAAGATATTTTGAATTGAATTGAATTGAATTAAAAAAGAGCACTTATTCCACAGAATTAAATGTAAATAACTGAAAACCAACCAAAAACTTCCTAATAAAAAAAAATTCGTAGCAGAGAACCAAAAATTATATACCACCATCAGAGAACATAAAAATGCTGACCTACATTCATCTTTGTAAAATATAATGTATTTCAAATTTGATTTTGACTTTAAAACTATTTTTTATTTATTTTTTATTTGCTGGACGGCCAGCTATATATAGATTAGATTAGTGTTTAGTTTTAATTTTTTTTTATACCATGTTCTTATTTTTCACTTTTCACTTTTATTTTATGTATTCTCTGTATACATTTTCCGTGTACATAAATTGGTAAATAAATAAATGCCACCAACAAGAGCTTTGGCACTTAAATGTAGACAAAACATCCGTTATCAATGCGTTTTTATACTACTCGTACCAGTATTGTTATTTTGGGTCTTGCGAAAAAACATCGCTTTTCGAATAGATGAGATGAAACAAACAAAACATGAAAAAAACTTGTTTATTGTCAACATTTTTTTTCTCCTAAATTTTTAAAAATATTTTTTATACTTACTTACTATTTTATTAGTTTTTAGGGTTCCGTACAAAAAAAAACGGAACCCTTATAGGATCACTCGTGCGTCTGTCTGTCCGTCTGTCACAGCCATTTTGCTCCGAATCTACTGGACCGAATCAGGTGAAATTTGGTAGGATGGTGTAATCCTATGACCCAAACACATATGTGCAAAGTAAATAAATATTTTTTTTAAAATAAGGGTCATTTTCGGGAGACAAATTCGGAAATTAAAAAAAAATGTTTTGCAAACTTTACTGTGTCATATATCAAATGAAAGGCTCATAACGATCTCAAATATTTTTTTGTTATTATTGTAAAATGAATAGTTTTGGTTTTATTCATGAAAGAAGAACGAAAATTGACCATTCCGACACCCCCTGATCTCCGAAACTACTAAGCCTAACATTTTGAAAAAAAATACAAAATATAGTTCATTGCTTGTAGATTACAAGTATACCTATAAGAAGTCAATCAATTGTACGGAACCCTCTCCACGCGAGTTTAACTCGCACTTGGCCGGTTTATTATAATAGATTCTTTGTTCAATATCGACTTGACATTTGTTACTTGACAAAGTATGCCTATAGATTTATCAGCGTGGCAATTACAATTCTAATAATAAATTATCTGTACAATGAGTATAAGTCATGCTGACTTATACTCATAGTACAGACTTTGTTAATCAGTCAATCGTAATTACGATTGATTTAAGATAACTAACTACAAACGTGTCTGTGTGTCTGTCACATAAACGCACCTAAACATTTCAGATATAGATAACAGCAAATTGATTTCTAATTTATGCGCTTGAACTTCGAAAGTGATGTAATCAAGCGGTTTTAAAGTCAGGTATACTTACAGGAATATGTTTTTTTTTTCGTTTTATAGCAAGCACATGGTACTTGTACTAATGTAATGAGATTCCTCTGAATCAAAAAATATAACGGCCACGTTCGTGTCGGGACATGCGCAAAATTATACACATTTACTACCTATACACGCTCCAAGTAGAGCGTGGTAGAGGCTGTAGTAGTAGTCAGTACACCACCCGCTCAATCGTACTGAACACTCGTTTCAGAACACTGCGGGCGCTTCCCGTACGGGCCGCTGCGGGGTCGCCCCTGACACGGTCGTCACGATCTTCTGTACAGCTGTGAAACCAGCCTTATTCTTTAAATTTATTCTTGGTACAACTTCGTTAAGGTTTTTTCAACATACTCTAGGTATTAGCTAAATAAACTCGGTATCGATCTCCGTTCAAGAGTAAATGAAGCACTAATATAATATAATGCGACAAAATCAATGCACAATGTTTCTTGTAGTTTTATTTGAAATTACTTAACAACTTTAATTTGTTTAGGGTTTAGAGTGGTGATATTCAAATGGGTGATTTTTGATATGCATTGGTCGGATGATATCTTGGTTTTTATTATGAAAATATGACAACATTTTTTTTTTCTTAGAGAGTACTTTTTAAAATCATCCTGTATAATTATTGACCCCCGTATAGATAGGTACTGTCCCTTCCGTAGTTATCTTAAACGCAATTTAGAGGCTAGTAAAATGCAAAATGGGCTTACACAAAATTTTTATTATGAAACAAAATACATAACATAACAAAATTTAATTAAAACTCAATCAAACTTACTTAAGATTAAATAATACTTCACACTAGAGTAAAAACTTTCACCAGCTTGGTCTAATTCAACCGTATATAAGTACCTAACATTCTGTTTTTTTTTTATTTAGATAGCGAAAGTGTGTTAAAAAGTGTATCTATTTTTAAATTTTGGTATTGTTTTTATAAATTATAGCAATATAAACTCGTTTTGAAGTTCATAATTATTCGAATTTTACTATATGAGATTAGATAATAGTACATTGTGCTACAAGGCGTAAAGGTAATAGTTTTAACGCGAGGGCGCTACTTTGAATTCAGAGCGAAACGAAGGATGCCACAGTAATCACGAGCGTAGCGAGGGATTCTACGGTGGAATCCTGAGTAAAGGAGGGATTCAAGTATATCGCCCGAGATAAAACTATTACCGTACACCGTGTAGCACATTCTTCTTTTCATCTCCATCTATGAGAAAAAGCAAATATATACCTATAACGAAAGTAGAATACCTACATATACCTAATCAGAGTTTAACAGTCAGTTACTAATCTTTATTTAGTGGCGTTTTCACTGAAGAAGTACTATGAAAATATTTTTCTAGGACCACCACATCTTATACATTTTCCAGTCATTTGAATCGTTTCATTAATTTTACCTTGTGTGTAATTCTTTATATTAAAATATGTATATTATATGTAAACTTCATACTTATTTAAATCGGGCTCATTAAAAATTACTCACATTTAAAATAGTATGAGTAAAAATAACCTAATAGTTCATTAATAAAATTACTATTTAAATCAAAGACAACGATTGCGCGTTTTTATTAGTTTTTTTAATATATTAAGAAGCAAGAGAACAAAAAAATTTGACCTACAGCAAAGATAATAGAATTGCCTACAGTCATCCATGTGAAACGTGTAACAATTTTAAAAAATTACGTCGCCGTTGCCTATGTTTTATAATTTTAAAACTAAATTCTTCTTTTCTTTTGCTGAATGCCAATATTATTTTTGATTCTACATTCGTGTTCGATTTTCAAGTGTGTTTTAACGCCTAGGGAATTTACTTTTCAGTGTCTAGAGAATTACCAGTGACTTTAGCCCCAAATATTTGAGATGAAAACATAGTTTTTCGAATAGATGAGATGAAAAAAATATTTATACTTAATACTTTTTTAATCTATGTCTATGTAATTTAACCCTGTTGGTAAGCAAACATTGTAACTAATAGATAAAATGCCTTGTATCTAATGTAAGCGTATAATCTATGGTTTTACTTACTGGCAACATTGCCTATTTATGCTCTCTTTTGTCTTTTTACCTAGCTAACGAATAGACGCGTGTGAAAGTTATTCCGCTTTTTTATTATCTACATCAGCCCATATACAAGTAACAAATAATACAGTCCGCTTTTTCCCTGGGCATATCAGAGACCATTGCCTACATGGTGCAAAATCCTACAAACACGTGAGGATTTAAAAAAAAAATATGTTGTTTTTATCAATTTTAAACAGACAATCAAGTAGCGTCATCAAGATAAACTGATAAGCGAGCCAACCTTGACCGTGACCACAAAATATCGAGGATGGAGAAAGATAAATGTTTCACTTTTTATTCTACACCTATAGAGTTACTGGGCACCGATTACCTATATACTAGTGGCTCTGTGACCTATGAACTAGACCTCGCAAGTCTGTCTTTGAATAGCTCAAAATTGAATAAATGTTTATCGCACACCTTAAAACCCCGTCGGCTCGGCTCCGTCATTTTGATTTTTTTTCTAAAATTAAATAGATGAAAAAATTTGTTTGTTTGTTTGTTTGTAATAACTTTATTGTACTAAAACATGCATATAAAATACAAACTTCGAAAGAGCAATTATACAATGGCGGACTTATCCCATATAGGGATCTCTTCCAGTCAACCTGCGATATATTGAGAGGACATTTACTCAGTTAACAGGTAGAAGCAAATACGTACAAAATAAATAATAATAAAAGATTATTCTTACATCGCTACATCATCATAAACATACACAAATACTTAATACTCATAAACTTACATATAGGTATATAAACTACTTTATACATACAAAAATATATACTTTAGTCAGCCTAAATGTGACGCAACTAGAGAAGATTTCAGCAGGAAGGGAGTTCAAAGCCTTGCCGCCATTACTGTAAAAGACTTGGAGTATAATTTTCGACCCTGCTCATAAAATTTTAAGAGAATCGGTTGAGAAATACGAACTGTACAGAAGAACAGCTAGACAGACGTACGAAAGCATGTTTGCTCAAGCTCAAACGGAGACGCTTCGCGATCGCTCGATCAACAAGCTTAGATTACTAATAAAAGTAAAGCTACAGATTCATTACGGGGTAGACGGAGCTTTGAGGCTTAAGACCCAAAGACCACTTTCAGCATGAATTACTGCATGATAGTGGATGTGTAATAATTTATTGATATTTTTTTCAAAAACAAAAATCCGACCGACAAAAAAGATAATTATTTAAACAATACAATAAAATGTTGTAAAGTCCACGCGGACGAAGTCGTGGGCAACAGCTAGTGTTAAAATAAATTCTTCAACTTCGTTCCTGGGTGGTCGTTTCATTTCCGCAGTCTCCATATTCGTGCCGAGAGAGTCCAGTCTGCAATGACATCACCCAATGACGACATCCACGTGCTGTAAAAAAGAGAGCACTTTTTGCTTGTAATGAGATATAACTTGTCCGGATTTTGTCGTGTGATGTGATCGTGCCAATATCGATCAATGGAGAAAAAACTGGTACAAGATAAGATTCGTGTGAAAATAACCGATTAAGTCATGATTACAAGCACGTAAGTATTATATAACGAGTTATCGACATAGGCGTAATAAATAGACCCACGGGATTTGACCCACTAGATCACTATACCTAGTATAATGAAATTTTAACAAAGTCAAAATGAGTAAATTGGCATTTTCAAACAAAAGTGTGCGGCAATTTGTATGGGAATGTCGATTTTTATGGTTTTTGACTGTTCATTCAATTCAATTCAAAATATCTTTAGTATCATAGGATATTTATAACAAACATCTCTTAATAATAGTCACTTTGTTTTGTTTTGCACAAAGGTTGACGTCAAAATGTTACTTACAGCTAAGTTTATGCCGCTTCCTAGGCGCAAGTGCAGAAGAAGCGACAATAAACTGCACTGCACGTTTTCTCCAAAGACGTCAACTAACAAACTAAAAACTTAAAATTAGTTATATGGATGGACTGAGATTACATTGTTTGTTATGTCATAATTAAATTGAATTATAATAATTAAGAAATTTAAAACAATATCAATTTAATATGTACCAATGTAGCTAAATTATGACATGTCCAAATATACAATCATTCTTATTACGTTTTCTCCAAAGACGTCAACTAACAAACTAAAAACTTAAAATTAGTTATATGGATGGACTGAGATTACATTGTTTGTTATGTCATAATTAAATTGAATTATAAGAATTAAGAAATTTAAAACAATATCAATTTAATATGTACCAATGTAGCTAAATTATGACATGTCCAAATATACAATCATTCTTATTACGTAAATTTCTATCTGTAAAATCACTTTATTGAATACATTATATTTTCAAATATGAACTGTGATGCAAAAGTAAGTATACCTATTTCCTTGAATAATTCTCTCAGTGAGTCTCTCGATCCTAAACCGTAAATGGCACGAATTGCTCTTTTTGTAAAATAAAAATAGTCAGAATGTCGGCTGCCCATAGAAGTATCCCGTAAGACATTAGACTGTGAAAGTAACTAAAGTAAACTTGTCTAGCAGTTGCTACATCTGTCAATTGTCTTATTCTCCTAACAGCGTTAGCAGAGCTAAGCCTATTAGATAGTTTAGTTATATGAGCGCCCCATTGAAGTTTCGAATCAATTGTGATTCCTAAAAAGGTAGTACTTTGAACCAGAGCTAGTTTCTGACCATTAATTAGTATGTCAACGCACGCTTGATTCACATTAGAAAGAGAGAATCGAATGCATTGGGTCTTTTTCGCATTTAACATAAGGTTATTGGCTGAGAACCAATCAGAAATTGAAGACAAGGTGCTGTTCACCGCGCTAGCGTCTTTGTTATGACGATCTATTTTAAATATTAGCGAGGTGTCATCAGCAAACAGCACCATGTCAGATTGTTTCTCAACCATGTAAGGCAAGTCATTGACATAAACTAAAAAAAGGAACGGTCCTAGTATTGAACCTTGAGGTACGCCCATTTTAACATTAGACCCGTGTGATTTTACGCCGTTTACATCAACAGTTTGAAGCCTATCTGTTCAGTAAGATTCTATTAATTTAATTGACTTATCATCAATATTATTGACGAAATTTGAGCAAAAGTGCTCGATGATCAACGCAATCAAATGCTTTAGAAAGATCGCAAAATGACCCAATTGCATCATTTCTGTTTTCCCACGCGTCGTAGATGTTAGTAATAAGTGCTACTCATGCATCGGTGGTCATGTCGATTCGGTCGGTCGGTTATTTTAATCTTATACGATAGTGATCTACGAGTAGTACATTCGTTTATTAGCCGTGTAATTTGCGGCAGAATAGAAAAGGACCACTCCAAGTCTTCCCGTGGATGTCGTAGAAGGCGACTTAGGAATTACAAGCTAAACAAACCTTATAAACATCAGTGAGACCTCTCCAACCCGTCTGGCCAGCGTGGAGAGTGTAGGCTAAATCGTCTGGCTGCTCTGGCCAAGTATAGCTTTGTCAACAAGTCACTCTAAAAATATCACAAGTTCCTCCGGAAGACACGTTGAATTGAAAGTCGTTAGACTAGCTGTGATTGGATGCCAGACAGCCTGGACCTACGAGTATATTCAGCATTCGAGTGAGGCACCTTTCTGCCCCATCGGCTATCGGTTCTTTGCCCACTGCCACTTCAATGAGCTAATCCGCTATACTATGTCAGTGACCAACGTTCTTCTAAACATATCCTCATTTGACGACCTCCGTGGCGTAGTGGTTAATACTTCTGAGGTTTGATCACCAGTCAGGACAAATTGGAAAATGGTCTTTCACAAATTGGCCTAGATCTTGGGCGTTTATCTATAAGATTTATTATAAAGATATACTTAGTACACAGACTATCAACGACACAGCCTCTGTTTAAATTTGCGTTCATTTAGGATCTTCATTCCATGTATGTCAATTCATTACATCGGACATTCATTCTCTACTGTAAAAATTCTAAATCTGCCGTTTGAAGCCAGCAATTAAAGGATTTTCTTGATTTTCTTGTAGTATATACAGATCTGTGATTCAGTAGTTGAATTTCTTAGTATCCCATAATACAGTTTAAACTTAGTTTTGGGCTAGCTCAATCAGTGGGATTTGTCCTTATCTATTTCTTTATTTCTGATTCGATCGCGTAAGGAAGTGAGCAAGTCCTCTCCATAGCCTGTTGATCAACCTTGAGCCTTTTTATGAGACCCATAGATAGATAATGACATGACATCATACCCTGATATCTACTAGCGTGGCCGTAACTGGACGTGTGGTTTCCGGTCTGGACTAGGGTCATTCCATCTCTTCCTGTGGATGTCGTAAGAGACGATTAAAGGACTAAGCACAAACATCACGGTTATACCTGTTTTGTGTAAAAAAAAGTTTTTCAAAAAAAAAACATTTTTAACTGACGTCAAAAGGAGGAGTTATCAATTTGAATGGACGGAATCTTTTATTTTTTTGTATGTTCCCCGATTACCCGGAGTCGACCGGACCGATTTGTAAAATTCTTTTTTTCGAAGGGTTATACTTTCCAGGTGGTCCAATAAAAATTTTATTAAAATCGGTTGTGTGGTTTTTTTAAAACGAAAATAACTAGAAAAAAGATGTCATCTAAGTATCCAATTGTTTGAATATTTAGCTTTTCGGGTATTGAAGTCGGTTTTTTTGTTTTGAAAAAGTATCGGTTTATTCAATTGTGAGGCCTAGTCAAGAAAAATTTAACAAGCCCAAACTCGATGCGATTGTGTCATTTAATTACAAGGGCATTAGAGGCACTTTCCGGCTCCATCGTCAGATCAAGTTCTTGTTATTAGCATACAAAATCTCATCTCTATCGGAAATCAGGAAGTGGCTCAAATTTAACTTGCAAGATTTGACCTATGAACAACAAACAGGGAAAGTTAACGAAAAGCAAGTTATTAAAATCATAAACGATTTGAACTTTGTATCTCAACATTTCAATAGGTTCTATAGAAAGACATACCCAATAAATCGAATTCGAATCACAGGCTATACTAGATCATTATATCGCAGAGTAGGTATACGGTATACCTTATTTCATTATACTATAGTATAATGAAATTAGGTTTACCGTATACCTACTCTGCGATGATGAGATGTACCGAAATAATCGTTATTAAGGATACATTTAATAACGATTATTTCGGTAAGATATGTCAAAATTTTAATTTCCATTACTACGACCTGCGACCTATGTAAATTTTTAAACGATGTATCAAAGAAGGCTTGACGAGATACAACGACATAGGTGCATAGTTAGCAAAGATTGTGAGGGACTGCATGGTATCTGAACTAAGCATAGTGTATCCCAGAACACCAGACCCTCCACAGATGGAGGAAACATTTGATCTAACAGTACCATGGGGACATACCTGGGCCGTTGGGCCCTTAGGCAGTTGCCTACTCTGTCCAATGGTTAGGTAGTTAATCTGGCCGTACCGACTGGCTGACAATTAGTTTTGATTTGTATATTTATTAGCAACACAGTTAGTGTTAGTAGTGACTGAATATTAATTTCCATCGATAGTAAATGATTATAGCGTTCGCGTTGGTAATAACTAAATATTTCTCGTTTACGTTTGGTGTTGTGCGAAGTAGGTACCTAAGTTATTTATGCGAAATGTTGCCTAATTGAGTGGCCATATTTAAGCAGGCTGCTACTGGTCGGTCACATCGCAAACATCTGGATGAGGATGTTTTGTTAGTAGGAACTAATAGCTATACAATTGCGACGGATTTTTCTATACAATTAATGCTCGCTCCGAACTGTCAACTGGATATATTTAAAGCCGGCATATCACGATTATCCCTTTTTAACTTTTCATAATATTTGATTCAACACACTTGCTCGTAAAGTTGATCTAATTTCACCGGTTTTAGATTAAATATATAGAGCAGCTCATAAAACACGCGTGTGTTATAAACGCAAACAGTGAAGTTATATTCTATAACCGCACTATTTGCTATTTACATGCCTCAAATTGTTTTTCTTTTGTAAATTTCGAACTGACCCGCCGCGTTCGACAGATTCGTGCGCGCGTCTCGAACAAATCACATTCGCCCTGGGAAAACCTCCGGATGAGGTCGAAAGTGTCGAAACATTTTGGGCAGTAGCTGACTTTTTACGTGAATAACCTGAATATTGCATTATAATTAAAAATAGTACACTCAGTCATATACCTACATCAGTTCATCCCAACCTCATTACATAACCCATAAACCTTTCCTTATTCTTACAATAGATCGTGCATTAGAGTGTACGTTTCTTGCAATAGAGTGTGTAGGTATATATATAACGTCTAACAAAATATAGTGAAACTATTTTAAAGGTGAATTCAGTCCTTTATACTGAACAACTTTCCCCAAGGAACATATATCGAAATATGAAAAATATTTTTTGGTTTTCCATACAAACTCGGATCAGCTGATCGGTCAACTTATATGGGAGGCCAAAAATTATTTTTCATATTTCGATATATGTTCCTTGGGGAAAGTTGTTCAGTACGATGGACTGAATCCACCCTTAAAATAGTTTCAGTATATTTTGTTAGACCCTGTATACTGTATACCATTAAATAGAGACACACACTTTCATTGGTATATCCAAGAATGAGTTTTGGCGGGAGCGCCACATTACATCAACTTCACCATAGAGCCTCTACGTGTTTGATCTGTATCTCCACGCAAGCCTCTCAAAGAACCAGGGTGAAAAAACCCGTGATTCCAAAAGGAAATAAATAGTACTGATTATACATTTTGGTGCTATTAACTAGCTAGTAATCTAGGTACATAGGTACTAATTTTACGTGCAAGCAGAGCCACCGATCTATCAATAGGTACCTACGATATTTCATGGGAATCGAGAGTTGGCGAGCATTGTGGCCCACGGAAATTGGATTGGATATTAAATTGGAGAAAATTCCGCAAGCCGGACTCGGGAGCCGTATTCTGTAACTGTACTGAATCGAGCTTAATTTTGTTTAACGCAATGTTATTTTCACGACGAAGGTGTAACTATGTTCGATAAATGTTCACCAACATCCTGAAATGAATCACAAAATCTGCCGACGGAATTCACCATAGTTGATCTCAATTAAACCACCCGCGTCTACCACTACTGGTAATAGATATGTCATAGTTAATGAATATTCTCCATGTTAGTCATATGTCATATTACCGAGGCATAGCTACATGAAACAGATAAAGGGAAAGGTGAACGTCGTGCCGTGTCGTACAGCGAAGTAAAACAACTGGCAGATGAGAGAGACAAATGGAAGAGAATTCATACTCCACCGACAGGAGCATAGCTCTTAAATATAGATAGATAGACATATGTCACGGAACAATATATATAATAGATAGACATATGCACTGCCGGATTGAAATTGCCGCGCCGCTTTCAGCATTCCAGGAAAATAAATACCTAAGTAAAATAAATTCTTATTCAAAAAAATCGGAGAATATTTTTGATTTGCTATAAAAATAAATTTGAATGTTAATCTACTATGTAATAACTTTACTAAATTAATTTAATTTCATATGTATCGAAACTTCCAAAAACTTCGCACACAGAAACCAAAACGAGTTGCGAAAACACGTAAAAAAAAATATTTCATGTCGAATTCCAAAGAACTTCATAGAATGTAGTACCTAGGCGTGTAGATGTAGCCAATAGAATGTTTAAATTAGCACATGAGCCAAATTTTCCATGCTGCTTCTCTTCCCGCGCAGATCGTAAAAGTCCTACGCTAAAAGTGGCCTTTCGTTCTTGTGGCCCTGGGCTCTATTTGCATAAAGTCAAAAAAACGAAAAAGGGTATGTCTGCCCCATTAGGGATAAAGACGTAACAGTTTATGTATGACCCATTCCCAAGGAGGGTTTACATCGGGCGGCGGCAGGTTGTAAAACTTTTCGCACAAATACATTCCCAAAGAGGGTTGACGTCAGGCAGGCGGCGCGGCCGGTCGTGAAACTATAGCCAAATCATTTAAACTGTTCCGGCTATTTCTTCTCCATTTTGCAACGTCTTTGGCATCCTTGGTGACCATTGACATGCATGTTATATTTGAAGAAGAAAAACCGGGAACGCGCGACGAAGAAGAAGAGTTATGTATAAGCCAAATCAAAATTATATAACAAGTGCCATGCGCTTTGCCGTGTGCTAAAGGTACTTCGTACTCACAGGATACTTGCCTACTAGATTACTAGACTAGACAATCTAGACATAACAATTAAGAATACATAAATAACATCCTCACGTTGAATTGTTAATATCAAGGCGAAATCATTTACAATTGTTTTACATTACAACACAAGATAAAGCCCGCTCTTCTAATTAGTAGGTACGTGGGTATTTTATTGAAATGTTACGGCATTCGCGTTGTTGAACTTAGACACTATTTTAGGACAATGTTAAGGTGTTGTTACATGGAGCGGTGCCTACACCGGGGCGTTTAAGTGCGGCAGTATTTTCTTTTTTATACTTGTACTACAAATACAAAGTTGTATCACTTGTACCATCAATGGGACTATGTAATGGTAACACTGATTCTAAGAGCGGTTTCGTACTACTCACGGATTCGGATCGGATGTAGTGCGAAACCGCTCTAAGGGTATTTTACAGGTAGGTACTGCAACAGATATATTTTAATTTATTATATAAAAAGACATGCGGAAGGGTTTTACAATTCAGTAGGTAACTTGTTTTGTTTTTCGTGTGTGTAAGTGGCCAACACTGGTGTCAGATCTAATGATGACAACCGGGACCAACGGCTTAATGTGCCTTCCGAAGAACGGAGGAGCTCGAGAAAAATTGTATGCCACTTGTAGTCACCCATCCAAGTGCGGACCACGCCGTCGCTTAACATGCGAAAGCGCTAGTTATGCGTACTACCACCGAGCTACCGAGCTCCAGCCCAGCCTTGGCACAACAAAGGCGTAAAGCCGTCGACCTGACTATATAGGTTGCAAATAACAATACCGATTTTATTTTACAAAAACGAGCCCATTATTTAATATTTTCAAAATCTATTTTTTTTATTTATCTTCCACACAAATTGACCGATTAACTGATACGAGTTTCTATGAAAAGCAAAAAACTATTTTTCATATTTCAATATGTCTTCCTTGGGGAAAGTTGCTCAGTATCATGAACTGAATCTTCCCATAAAATAGTTTCAGTAAGTATATTTTGTTAGACCATATAATAATATATCTATCGAGGATTCCCTTGTATCTTTAAAGATATTCACGATACCTTGACAAATGAGGTATCGTCGGCAGCGTCTTGGCTGCCGCTGGATATAGGCTATATGACGTCACAGTAAATCCACTGTGGCGCCACTATAGGCCATAAAGTAATGAACCAAAATATAACATAAATCGAATCATAGCGTGTGGGGTATCAAATGAATGGGCTTAAAAAGCAATGCCCTGTTGCTTGCAATACCTTTCAGCATTAATTTTTCCTGTCGGGTTTCAGTTTTTAAAACTAGATATATCTTGTTAACAACCGACAGGCCTCCGTTCTTGCTAGACAGACATAAACCTACTATCTCCATCGAACTGACAAAACATGAGCAGCTGAGCCTCGCTCAGTATCAGTGGAGCGTGGCCTTTATTACCACGGCCTTTACACTCGTAAAGACTGTGATTGAGAATGGCGCCAACAAACGTGTACGGTCGCGAAAACAAATCTAGTGCCACTTATTAACCCTAGATAACTAAACTATCCTGGGAGTTACACAATAACTAAACATTCGTCTAGCGGACTACGCATTAAAAAATCTTATATTATCAACATCATTTAACGTGAGGAAGAAATTGTTACATGATTCGTATAAAGGGCTCTTGTGAATAGAGACAAGTATAAATAATTTTATACTAATGATGCCACATACCTTTTATACACATCTACATTATGGGTGCCACAAATTGCATTTTTATATCTAAGGCATCAACTTTATGTCTTCCTTAGCAATTTCGACGGGCAAACGTATAATTTTTTTGTAATATTTCATACTTAAGGAAATGGAGCAGATTCTTCATATGATTTCACCAAGGATATCTCCTATCATGACCTTGATGTCACGTCTCAAAGTTACCGTCCGAACAAGTTGCCGCAACCAAGGCTCCATGAGGTGGTTCGTCAATTTCAAAACAAAATCTCGCCGTGTTGCTATTTTTTTATTATTTTTGATGTTATTCGCGACGTATCATAACATAAGTAGGAGTAATCCTAGTGCAGATGACCATTTATGATGAGTTTTACTGGATACAAATCAAAGAGTTGCTAAAGCACATGTCGGATGCTACCTGAAGTACGTTTCTTTTCATGTTCAAATCATCCGAATTAATAATTTGGGTTCTGTTGTCTTTTACTTGGTACTAAAAAATCTCATTCAGAACCCAAATATTGGCACGAGACATCAGTATCAATGCTGATATTGTATTGACTTGCAACCTTCCAATTATTTGTCATCACCACAGAAGTTAAATTATCTTGTTACTTTTATCAGAGTCATCAATCTTAATAAACGTGAATTTGTACTTTCAGCCTAGGACATATGTTTCCATTTATAAATCCATCAATAATATTAGGTATATGAGAAAAAGTTGAAAACAATTAGTAGTATGAATGACATCTTACTATTAAACCCTAGTCATTAAAAAATAACCGTTTTCATGAAGTTCATATTATTTCCTAGTATGCTAATGTATATTATCTAATTATAATACAAACATTTATTATTTTTATTTATTTTAAAATACTAATATAAAATAAAATGCAATTTAGATACCTTTGAAAATCTGCACCTGTTATAACTAAACTTTCGTAATCTAGACGACGCGGTGATTATAAATCACAAATAAAGACAATTGTTTGCGCAAACGCCGCATTTGTGCCACTTTTCACTCTAATTATGAAGGTATACAAAGGCGTGCAAGCAGGGGGTACGCGAAAGTTTGTGAACTAGACTTATGCAAGGGGTCGCGTAGTCTGCCAGACGAATGTTTAGTTATCTAGGGTTAAAATAGCTATATATATATATTTGAATAGCTATTCGGCCTTCAGGTATGTGCGTAATTAAGTGATCCTTTTCCCATTCCTTACGAATAAAAAGAAAAAACACCCTACTAAGTGGTATTCCTAGTTAAAAAAATTATGAGACTTTAATGTTTAGAAAGTTATAGTCATTGAAATCAAAATCAAAATCAAAATGAAATATTTATTCAGTAATTAGGCCTTTGCAGGCACTTTTACACGTCAATAATTATAGTGTACATTACGTGTAATGTTTATTTATATGTATTTTTTTTTCTTTGTTAAAAAGCTATCGTTTCGAAACGCTAGTATGCGTTTGGAAACGATCACTGCCGAGAAGAAACGCCGAAAGAAACTCATTTACACAGTATTGGTCGCCTACGCGTCAGAAGGGCTTTGTCAGTTTACAAAGATATTATGCCTAATACAATGGTTATCACAACATAATACGAGTACCTATGTAAAGCTTGCGAACGAGTGCCAAATCCAATTTACAGAAATAAGTTACACTAAGTAGTCTTAAAAAACGGAGCCGAGCTGACCAGTCCCTACTAACGGCACCCGTTCACGAGTTGACGCGTGGATCAGCCATCGCTGAACTCAACCATATTAGAGGGAATCCAGCGACCCGAACTAGAACACTCAACTTAATCTGCTCTCTTGATAAAGTTTACTTACCTCGTAGAGTAATTAGGTAGATACTATATTTGTGTAGTTATACCTAAAGTATTTATATAAAAAGAGATATCTATTAGATATTATAATTATTTATTATTAAGAACAATAATATATAATCAGATACAAACAAGCAACGCTATATCTATAGGTACTTATAAGTAATCTCATTAGAGATTTTCCAAACGTCGGGATTGCGAAATAAGATCAACATACAAACATTGCCTATAGGTACTTATTTAGATTTTCTTTATAAGTAAGTATATTATTATGGATTTACTTGGACTGGCTCTTAATCCTCGTAAGAAACACATTAGGCCAGTCTTGAAAATTAACACAAATTCTTCTTCTTCGTCTAAGCGCATTCCCGGTTGCATCCGCAGCTGTGCTGCTTCGGAGCCTGGGGTGCGCTTTCCCGCTTTTTCTACTCCAAATACTTATAATATGCATGTCAATGGTCACCCAAGGATGCCAGACCTTGTTAAATGGAGAAGAAATAGCCGGAACACTTTCAATGATTTGGCTATAGTTTTACAACCGGCCGCCTGCCTGACGTCAACCCACTTTGGGAATGTATTTGTGCGAAAAGTTTTACAACCGGCCGCGGCCCGACGTTAAGCATCCTTGGGAAAAATTTACACAAATTATTACACATTACTTACTTATGCAGATTATACCTAAAAAAACAAAACCCGATGTTAATGCTGCATTTTCGGTACCTATGTTATTTGGACTCCTCCTTAGAGTAGTAAGATATGATGAAGAACTTTGGAGATATGGAACAAACTCCTGAAAAAAATTGAAGTCGGTTGTTTTTTTTTTTGTTAAAAATTTAATTATTGCAGTTCATTTCAAAAAGTTGACATCAAATTGAAGCTGTTTTTAATAATAACCTACTTGATTTCTATTCTCCCAGACCAGCATGAACAGCATGCAAGGACACATTCAGCTGAAATTGTCAATTTCAGGAACACTTCATTCTCCACTCACGATGGATTGTGGTTTTCTTATTGCTATGAGCATCCTGCGGTATATTTCGATAAATTATACAGGCTGTGGTGTGCGGAGCATAACTTTATGGACGATTGTAGTCTGCATGTCGACAATGTAATATTTTTCTCTTCGTAAGTTGTTCGTGATCCTGCGTGTGCCTGCGTCGATGGCAAGTAAGGATAGCTCAGCATTACTAACTTTAATTATAAGGCGTAACATACTACTACTTTAATTAAAAGTTGGTACCTAGTCTATATCATCATCATCCCAGCCCTTCTTCCGACCACTTTTTTGTTTCTGCTGAGCATAAGCCTCTTTTAGTCGACGCCACCCATCTCGGTCCTGATGTACCACTCATCCAGGTGCGATCCGCGCCGTTAACATCACATAGACGGACCGACGCCTCTTTCACCCGTTCTGGGCTAGGTACCATTCGGTCATTGCTCCACATGCCATCACTATGGATATATATACAGCTGAAGGTCCCCAAGATGTTAAGAATAAAAAAAAACTATTTAATATTTATCAGGTAAATACCTGACTATTCGTCTATTCGTCGTGACCCCGGCAACGTTGCTTGAAATATTCCAATCTGAGACAAGTCCGTCTTTGTGTTGTGTTGTGCTGTAAATAAATCTGAACAATCCGTGCAGATAAATAAACGGGCAAGTGCGAGTCGGACTCGTACATGAAGGGTTCCGTACCACCGTACAATGTTTTAAAACGCTGAAGAAACACGTTTTTTGTATGACGAACCCCTTTAATTTTCAACTTTTTTTATTTTTAATATTTGTTGTTATAGCGGCCACAGTAATACATAATCGGTGAAAATTTCAGGTGTCTAGCTATTACGGTTCAAAAGATAGAGCCCTGTGACAGACGGACAGACGGACAGACAGCGGAGTCTCAGTAATAGGGTCCCGTTTGCACCCATCGGGTACTGAACCCTAAAAACTATTGAAAATGGCGGCTTGTTTTGTATATTAATTAGCCTTATAGGTATATTATGGGTTTACTACTTTTTATTTAGGTAAACCTACCCTATTATTTCTGGCCATGTTTTTTATGTTTTCAAAATGGCCTTAGCCCAACAACAATAAACTACCTACATATTTACAAAAAAATAATCTAGTCAAGTATCAGTAAAACAGCAACCCTACCAATATTCTGGGGGTCAAGTCCTACGTCCAAACTCATCTTAAATCACTGGCAGATTTTAACACAAAACCATTTCGCCAGTCATAAATATTCAATTTGTCTTTATAACGAGTTATTTCGAGCCTGTGTTTGTTTCGAAGCGTGGGTGCATCGCCATTATCTCAGAAAGAATACGGGAGTATTATTTTCTTGGGAATACAGCTTGCCAATTGTAAACGGCGGCAGCTTGTAAATTTTAGAGGTAGGTAGGTAATTGTTTTACTGAACAAGCGAGCTTAGTTTTCATTGTCTACTTGCACAATCTGGCTTTTTAATGCATGTATGTATACTTCATTTCGTTATGTATTATTTCTTACGTGAGTACTGGTACTTGATTGCCTCCGTGGTCCAGTGGTCAAGGCGTCTGCCTTGTGATCGTGGGTTCAAATCCTACTGGGAAGCATACTTTGTGAAAAGTTGGCCCAGGGAAGACGAAAAATTGTATTTTTTACCGGCAATTTGTATAATCCGGCATTCTATAGAATATCTAGGTATTCTATATACAACTAGCTAATTAATAATGGGGCAAACAGCATTTTGGGTCTTGCATTAGTAAGGATTCATATTCGTCATCACTAGGGGATTATGGGAATAGAATAGTAAAGATGGGCAATGGTGGTAAAAGAGACAACTTTTGCCATCCCAGTTCCGATGTCCGTTTGAAATTAACTAACCCCAAGGAGCCGTACTGTGGGGTAATAAAGAATACAAAACACTACAAATATAAATATTAGTTTATTGTTTCACTTGTGTGCGTTCCACTGGCAGAAAAGTACCGAGTATCATATGTATAAGTTTGAATTATTATTGTTAGTCTGAGTTTAGTTTATGATTACATATTTTTTTACAAAACGTGCTGTAAATGTGTATAAAAGTAGGTAGTAAAAAGGACACTATCAAATTACGCTAAGATTTATTTTGTACTCGTTTACTTTCAAATCGAGCATTATAATATTGCTTAATTGCGACACTATCATGGCACCTACCTACCTATTCATTAAGATTAAACATTTTATAATTTGTTCTTGACACATTTTTAAATATTTTAATACGGTATACAAAGTGAAAGGGACATACCCGTAATAAATCGAACCACTGGCTATACTAGATGGCTTAAAGTATAATTAAAATTAAAATAACAGTCAAAAATAAAAATAAAATCGACATTCCCATACAAATCGCCCTTTGGTATTGGAATATCGAAAATTATTTTTGTTTTTTTTGGCTATTATTTTAATTTTATTATACAATAATGGTCTAGTATAGACCGTGGTTTGATTTATAACGGGTATGTCCCTTCCACGTTGTACCTATATTGAATAAAAATAATATAAAACAATTTAATAAATCGTAGTTTACAAAACTGGTCTTTAAGGTTTCTTTAACAAAATATCCAAAAAAGTAATGGCATAATGGAGAATTAATTAAAAATATTCAGTTTAATTTGCGATAAATAGGTTACATTTTATAGATGTTACAATATTTTTATCCTTGGTCTATTTAGAAATTTAATTTAAAATAAAATTGAAATTTATTTCAGATTAAGAATTAATACATTTAAATAAATATCAATAATGCCATCTCCTTTGTGACATCAACTTTTTGGATTCAAGAAGTTAACCTACGTTAACGTTCATTACACTGTGATACGGATGTAAACTAAAAAAATATATTTGGCTCATCAGGTAAATTATTAAAACATATTGTACTTATACGTATTTTTCTTGTTTCTGATAAGCAAATAATGACGAAGATACAGCGCATTTAAATTTTGCGTGACGTCACGATCTGTCTATTATTTTATGTATAATATGTCTATTATTTTTGGATAATCTTGCTGACGGACTAAATAAAATAATATTTTTCGGACGCAGTCCACTACCCTATTATTTGTAATTATTGATTTCCTGATATACATATAAATAAACTTTATGCTGGGAGAATGATCCCTTGGCAGAAAATATTTTAGCACATATCTCAAAAACTATTGCACAAATATCATACTTAATGACACATTTACAGGTTGTTTTGCTCACAATGTCTAATAAACTCAGACCATTTACCTATAACATACAGGGCGACTTTTTTAACCATCAGCCAAAATTTTTGAAGCAAGTTCAGTCCGATAGACGCAAACTGAAAAAAGAACGCCTTCCCATACAAACCGATTTTCGGGAGGACGAATGTTTTTAAACGATTTTCAATATATTTTTTAAAGAAAGTGGTTCAGTGTCGTGGTCTGTACTTGCTCCAGCCAAAAATTTGGCTGGTGCATAAAAAGTCACCCTGTATTAAACGTGAAAACATATAAGGAGGTTAAGGACATGGCGGAAGAAAGAGAGACAATAAAAGCACTCCACCGACAAGAGCCCAGCTCTTAAATATATGAATATAAAAAGATATTTATTTTACTATGACGTAAATATTTTTTGCCAGGGAAACGCACAATTTTTACTTAACTACAAAACAAACGTTCCAAACATTGGAAAAGGTTCGACTTTACTTCTTAATCTATACCTAAATCTGTTTAACAATCCACTAGCTATTACTACATTCGTCGCGCGGCCCGAATACGGTATGTGGGGCCGCGTTCTGCTTTTTGTGACATCTAGCGATCTGCAATTGGTTACTTTAATTCTAATAGGGTTTATGTTAAGAGTGAATGTAGTTGCCTGGAATACCGAGTCGCGGGGGACGCGGTTGATGAGAGACGAAGTGGCGGCGGTCAAACGCAGCTTGGAGCGCCGCACTACGACGCGCGGGGCGAAACAGAACTCTTCATCAGGATTCTTCTCATCCAATTCTTCACTTTCAACGTTATCTGCAAAAAAACACTGTTTTAAGAGGCATTTTAGACTTGGTTGGCTGTCTCGCTCGCACAATCAAACATTTTTAAAAATTATTAAAAAATGAGTCTGAGAGAGAATTTACATTATCATTCAGGGATGATGACTGGGTCAGAAAAGTATTAGTCTAATTGGGATTGTTAATTTTTTTTACACCTAATTTTTATTTTGTTATATCAAAATATAGCGTATTTCCAGAAACTGATTTGAATATTTTGTCATATTACGGCTTAGTTATTTTTTTATAAATTATTATAAAAATCATATCAAAGACAAAGTCGTGTCTTAACAAAACAAACGGCCAAGCCCAATACATATTAAAAAAAAACACGCTAGTGTCATAAACATAATAGTCAGTGTCAGTGTCATTCAGTGCATTCAGTTTCCCTAACTTAATGAAATGTAGTAAACTAATCCCCTTATTCAAAAAAGGAGAAAAAACAGACCCTGGCAACTACAGACCTATCTCTATTCTGCCAGTTTTGAGTAAGGTGTTCGAAAAGATAATGCTCAATCAAATGCTACTTCACTTTAAGACCAATAATCTTTTCCATAGCCAACAATACGGCTTTACTGCTGGAAAATCGACCACCGATGCAGGAGTAGCACTTATTACTAATATCTACGACGCGTGGGAAAACAGAAATGATGCAATTGGATCATTTTACGATCTTTCTAAAGCATTTGATTGCGTTGATCATCCAACACTTTTGCTCAAATTTCGTCAATACGGTTTTGATGATAAGTCAATTAAATTAATAGAATCTTACTTAACTGATAGGCTTCAAACTGTTGATATAAACGGCGTAAAATCACACGGGTCTAATGTGAAAATGGGCGTACCCCAAGGTTCAATTCTAGGACCGTTCCTTTTCTTAGTTTATGTCAATGACTTGCCTTACATGGTTGAGAAAGAGGCTGACATGGTGCTGTTTGCTGATGACACCTCGCTAATATTTAAAATAGATCGACATAACAGTGATGCTAGCGCGGTGAACAGAACCTTATCTTTAATTTCTGATTAGTTTTCGGCCAATAACCTCATGTTAAATGCGAACAAGACCCAATGCATTCGATTCTCTCTTCCTAATATGAATCAAGCCTGTGTTGACATACTAATTAATGGTCAGAAACTCGATCTGGTTGAAAGTACTACCTTTTTAGGAATCACAATTGATTCGAAACTTCAATGGGGCGCTCATATAACTAAACTTTCTAATAGGCTTAGCTCTGCGGCTTACGCTGTTAGGAGAATAAGACAATTGACAGATGTAGCAACTGCTAGACAAGTGTACTTTAGTTACTTTCACAGTCTAATGTCTTACGGGATACTTCTATGGGGGAGTGCAGCGGACATTCAGACTATTTTTCTTTTACAAAAAAGAGCAATTCGTGCTATTTACGGTTTAGGATCGAGAGACTCACTGAGGGAATTATTCAAGGAAATAGGTATACTTACTTTTGCATCACAATTCATATTTGAAAATATAATGTATGTAAGGAAAAATATTTCCATGTTCAATAAAGTGATTTTACAGATAGAAATTTACGTAATAAGAATGACTTAGTTAGCCCGTATTACAGGCTGAATACAGTCAGTAAGTCTTTTATGGGGAAGTGTATACTTTTTTATAATAAATTGTCAGAATCGGTCCTTGATATGCCAGACAGAAAATTCAAAGCTTATGTAAAGAAAGTACTTTGTGAGAAGGCTTATTATAGGACCGATGACTATCTTAAGACAAAAAGGTCTGGCTTGAGCTTGGCGCGGGTCCCTCTTAAAGGTTTGTATACTTAGACATGTCATAATTTAGGTACATTGGTACATACTAAATTTACAAATTGACATTATTTTAAATTTCGTAATTCTTATAATTCAATTTAATTATGACATAATAAACAATGTAATCTCTGTCCATCTATATAACTAATTTTAAGTTTTTAGTTTGTTAGTTGACGTCTTTGGAGAAAACGTGCAGTGCAGTTTGTTGCCGCTTCTTCTGCACTTGCGCCTAGGAAGCGGCGTAAACTTAGCTTTAAGTAACGATTTGACGTCAACATTTGTGCAAAACAAAACAAAGTGACTATTATTAAGAGATATTATAAATATCCTATGATAATAAAGATATTTTGAATTGAATTGAATTGAAAAAGTTGCTCATGATTGGCGGAAAATTCTTTTCTTAGTTATGATTAGCTGAAATATTCTAAGGTTGAAACGGTGACATTTGACGTTATTGTCAGTGACGGATAAATACCATAAAGGCGACTCGTATTTTTTGATGAAAGGGCTCAGAGCATAAACCGATACAGCCGCGGCGCGGTGTAAGGTCAAACAAAGGTTTTGTTTCAAACGTATCAAACGTTTGTTTGTAGAAATATTCAAACCCGTTGATTATTTTGGCAAAAAAATTACCCACAACTGTTCATTAACTCTGTATCTCGAAACGGATTTTTAAATAACGCTTTCCGAAAAAAAAGAAAAAAAAAAAACAATGCCCATTAGTCCCTTAGTTAAATTATCCAAAAATAATGTACCCACCCATATTTTTCAGTTTATCACAAAAGGAAAAAAATCATTTTTTTTTTGCATGACCTTGCTGTTAAAAATCACGCACTGGAAACAATCACCGGCCATGCTGCAGCGTTCCGTCGCTCTATCTCGCTCTAGCAAATGACGCTTCTGAGCGACAGAAAAGGATAGCAGCATAGGAAAGTGCTGTTCCGTGCTGACAGATGTGTCCCAACCCTAAAGGCCACTACTGGGATGCGTCAAAATGGTGCGATAAATAAAGATGAGCATAAGTTTACCTCTCTCTGCGTACAGAATCCGTCGCGGCAGTACGGAGTCGCCCAGCATTTCGTACAGGGTGTAGTCAGTCGTGACGTAGTCTTCCAGGTAGGTGGTCGGTTCAGATCTTAAAAGGCACGTTGATGCATCCTGAAAAAAACGTGCGAATGCATTTTCACGACAGGGCCAGGGGTTTTATGACAAAGCCTACGCTTGCAAAATGGTATATTACTTTTACCTTGTCTCATAATAAAAACCAAAGATATAAACCGACAAATGTATTATATGCCAAATTTCTCACACTTTGGAAGTGTCCCTCGCGCAAACTATTCAGTATAGTGATATTTGAAACCTTAATATCATTTTTGAAGACCTATCCATAGATGCCCCACACGTACGGGTTTGATGAAAAAAATATTTTTGAGTTTAAGTGTGAGAGATTTAAGTGTGAGGAACCCCCAAAATTTATTGCTTTTTTTCTATTTTTGTGTGAAAATCTTAATGCGGTTCCCAGAATACATCTACTTACCAAGTTTCAACAGTATAGTTCTTATAGTTTTGGAAAAAAGTGGATGTGACATACGGCAGACAGACAGACATGACGAATTCGTAAGGGTTCCGTTTTTTGCCATTTGGCTACGGAACCCTAAAAACACTGAGATAAATGTTTTTAGGACACTAGATTGCGTTTTTTGCTTATTTAATTTATTCAACTTATTTTAAAAAATGTAAACTGTTAACCGAAAGGTGGTGCAGTGGCAAGTGAAGTAGGAGCAAAAATGAAATTTTCATACTTACTTACCTATATTACCTACCTTTCGCAGGTTTTCTTGTAATTTGTGAGGTGCTATCTCTGCGAGCAGCTGATACTAATAATTTGTTACCAAGTTTGTATGGCGTTGGCTATTACGTTAGTAATGAGGATCAATTTTGCATACCACATCAAATAGAAATTAAGCATCTGAGTAAATTTCTTTTTAAATTACTCAAATCCATCAAAAAATGGCAAACTTATTAAAGTTTTAAAAAGGGTGTTGTAAAAACACGCCGGCCCGCGCGGGACATGCGAAATACGTCACGAGCATCATCAGCATCAGGTCTTTTTTAGTCTCCACTGTAGGAGCACGACCCTTTCTGTACTACCAGAGCCATAATTGGCCAGAGTAGCCAGATGATTTAGCCTACACTCTCGACGCTGGCCGACGGGTTGGAGGCAATTTAAAAAATGGTTTGGCCGAAATGCGTAATACTGAAATCATTTCGATTGTTTTATATTCTTAATTAGATCTATTTGATATAAAAGTAAAAAAATAATAGTTTTAGGTATATAAAATTACAACCAAACTTTGAACTTCGAAAAATTTATTACTCGTTGTGAATGTTCAACTTCAGATATCTTCTAAGTTCTCGAAGAAAATAAAAAAGTATTATACATTTTTGGATTGCCCAGAATATCTAGTTTACAAATCCGTTTTAATTTTAAAAAATCAGACAAAAATGTCGAGAAACAAGAAAGTTACAGACTTTTGAGATGGAACACACCGTTTAGTTCCATAGTGCGGCGAACGCGAGCGTTGCAGATGACGTAATTAACCAATCGAGTACATTAGAGAGCGTTTTTGAGAGTGTGGCACGAAAATCGCTCTAACTTCGTCAATTTTGGTCCAATTTTAATAATTCTTGCACTGAAATAATTGGTTTTGATGTGCCTGTAATTCTACATTTTTAACTGAAATCCTTGTTGATTCTCATTAAGTTATCTTTATGTATAATTTTTGTTTACTTTGTCTCAGCAAAACACTCGCTAATTGGATACGAAAGCAGTATCTTTTACATGGCGCTTCAATCAGAATTCGCTAAACAGTCTCTCACCAGAATACTTTCCCGGAGGTCGCACTGCAGGTGGTTCCGCCTCGGCATGTGTATGCACTGATCGATATGCTCCAAGTGCTCTTCCAGACATTCGACCAGCGCTTGGCGTCCCAGAGCCAGCACGCACTTGATCATCGGCGCGGTCAAACGCTCCTTGGTTCCCTGAGAGAGATAGTCGAACAGTATTCCTTTACCTGCAAAGAGTTCATTACTTGAAAAAGAAATGTGTAGAATAGTTAATAGATTCAGGTGTTACTTTGCCGAAGTCAAAGTTGCTATTTGCAAACTATTGCCGGATGGCAGTGCCGGTTTTAGCCCTGCCAGGGCGAGATTTTTTCCCGGCCGGACTTTTTTGAATTTAGAAAATGTTTACTAATATTTGGAAACATTTTATATCAGCAGTGTGGGAGCACCAAAAGGGATTCTAAACTTACCTATTGCTATAAAAGGCGGCCAAGTCCTTGTGATTTTGGTCAATATAGCTACCATTTTTTCTGCCAAAGAGCCGTTTCCTAGTATATTCGAGACCATTACTGGGAATAGCCGCTGGAACTGAAAACAGAAATATAATATTTTGATCACCAGCCCTCAGCTCAGACTTTAATTTTTTTTTCGCGTTTTTTTTTTTTCAAGCTGCCTTAAGACATCTATCTGACATAGCTTGATGACTGCTATACAATTATGACAGCCGGGACCAACGTCTTAACGTGCCTTCCGTAGAACGGAGGATTTTATGCCATCTTGCGGTCACCCATACAAGTGCGGACCACGCCCGGCGGCGCTTAACTTGCGAAAGCGCTAGTGATGCGTACTCCCGCCGGGCCACCGAGCTCTTCGAAAAAGAAAGAAAGGAAAAGTTGTTCAGTATCATAGACTGAATATACCCCTTAAAAAAGTTTCAGTATATTTTCATCATCTGGTCTTTTTTAGTCTCCACTGCAAGAGCACGACCCTCTCTGTACTACCAGAGTCATATATTAGCCAGAACAGCCAGAGGATTTGGCCTACAATCTCCACGCTGGCCAGACGGGTTGTAGGGGTCTCATTGATGTTTATAAGCTTTGTTTCGCTTGTTTCCTAAGTCACCTTTTACGACATCCACGGAAAGACTTGGTCCTATATGACCTATTCTACTAATGGTCCTATTCTACTCTGCCGGGAACCACACGGCTGTCAGTATATTTTGTTAGACATTAATTGCCGTTACCTGTTGCTGAATATTGGTATCCGAACTGCACGGATTGGAGCAGAGAGCATCAACCATGTCCAAAACATTTGCTTGAAGAGGCTTTTTATTTGGAACGTTGAGGGCATTCAGATTGTCGTCGTTGAGCACCAGCACAGCCAGGTTGAACAGGTTGGGGAATATCGGCCCGATCCTCGTGTTGCTCGTCAAGTCCTCTACTGCAATCTCCTTTGGCTTTTTCTTGAGATTCAAAATTGCTACAATCATTTATTTCACTAGCTTTTATTGAGATTCAGATACACTATCACGCCTTTATCCCTAACAGAGTATACCACTTTCAGTACCGTAATAGGGATGATGACTATGGGTCAGAAAAGTATTATTCTATCCAAATTGAAAATATGTGATGAAAAAATCTGCCACGAATTAATTTATCAATTTGGATAAGCTTCCGAGCATGATAGTCCAAGTCCGTTAGTTAGATTATCCAATAATAATGTATCCGTATTTTTCAGTTTATCAAATACGTAAAAATTTACAAAGATACAGAGTATCTACCTTTTATCTTATCTTATCAAATTCCAGAGTGGGTGGGGGCTTTTGACGTCACCGATGTGTAAAAATCGTAAGAAAGCGTGACGTCATGCGAAATTTAATGCCAATCCAGTGCAGCGCGGCCCTTACTGTAGTACCTTAAGAGTATACACATAGCTGGCACTAAACGTGATACAGAGCCTAAGCACAGATACATACTAAGTTACTTCCAGCCTAGGGCCCCAAACCAAAACGCCACGTTAAGCTTGAATGGTTGCCAGCTGCATCGCTTACATGCCATTTTAAAAAAAAATACTAGTAACACCTCACATCTGTAAGTTCTCGTGGGGTTGTTAAATAACAAATGATCAGTATAAAATATGCTTCTCTCATAGCCAGCCCTTGGTTCTTCTTCTTTCGAGTCGAATTAGCTATATGTACATACTTTTATACAACGTGGAAGGGACATACCCGTAATAAATCAAACCACGGTCTATTATAGACAATTATAGTTTAATAAAATAAAAATAACAGCCAAAAAACAAAACTAATTTTCCGCATTTCTATACAAAAGTGTGCGCCGTCCGGGCGATATGTATGGGAATGTCGAATTTTTTTAATGGTTTTTTGACTGTTATTTTAATTTAATTATACTTTAGTCATCTAGCATAGCCCGTGGTTTGATTTACTACGAGTATGTCGCTTCCACTTTGTATATTAAACCTAACCAGTGTTCACTTCTACTGTTGATCATTTGCCTCATTGATTTTGGGCAGGACAATAGGTAGGTGGCTGATGCATTGTAGGTATATGCAATTTTACGAAGAAGAGGAATTGTTCGCGCGCGTAGCACGCGTAAATTCAGTATTTTGTTACCTCGTGCAACTCTAGTGTAGTAGTTCTGCAAATGAACGCTGATATTGTTGTTGTTGTTGCTGCTACTTAGGCTTTTATCATCCGTAATCCATTCTAAGGTAAAAGTTGGTAGTGTGAAGTATGAGTATGTCTGGCTCTTCAGTGCTATCTCGGTCACATTTAATATGTTCTCCTGCAAAAAGAAAATTGATAAAAAATAAAGAAAATACATGTGTAGTCGGGAGATCCTGGTCACGAACGAAGTCCCTTACGCCTTTTTTTCATTGCCCAGTTGTAAAGCATCTATTGTCTTTAGCTGACTCCACTAACAAGTGATGTAAACAAGTAGGTAAGTATTCTATCTCTCAACTCCTACCATAAGCCGCATTGAAGAACTGCATTCCTAAGGGTCAGTTCATACCGAGACGCGACGCGACGTAGCGCGCACTTTAAAAGAAATATAGAACTTGTTTACTAGGCAAAAAGAAAAAGAGCGCTGTATAGGGAGGCGCAGCGGGCTCTCACTCTTTTTTGTCTTGTAAACAAGTTCCATATTTCTTCCACGTGCGCGCTACGTCGCGTTGCGTCGCGTCTCGGTGTGATCTGAGCCTAAAAAACTGGGTAGTTCAATTTATGACTTGATCTTTGATTTCTAACTTGATCGAATTGAAATCCTGCACAAAAATCTAATTCAATTGTATTTTTTAAATCCATATTATTCTTTGCTGGTCTGGGAGAAAAGAAAAAACATAGAATGTACCAGCAGCTTCTCTTCCCATGCAGATCGTAAAAGCCGATCGAGGGAATGGGCGAGAATCTGAATCATATGAATAGGCGATGCGGTTAGCAACCCATCACTATTATGATTTCCCTTTTCCACCTTCATGCCCACCATTACGCTAAAAGTGGCCTGGGCTTTACCGCCCTTGGCTCTGTCTACCCCGTTAGGGATAAAGACGTGATAGTGTATCTGTATCTGTATATTATGCCACTTACTATTATCTTATAATAGAAAATTAATTACAAGATAGAAATTAGAGTCTTAAGTACTCTAAACCTCTTTCATTCAGTTTATCACCAAGCGCTTTCTCCCATATGAAAGTTTGATCTCACTCCACCATGGATGTGGATGATGCACTTTTTCGCTTTTTCTACTAGCTAAAGGGCTTCTACAGACTATATCGCCCATACATACAACTTTGATCTTGGTACGCCTCTGCGAATATTTTAACATTAGTTAACAATTACCAATCAAAAGACATTATAAACTTACCACTTGGAAGCAAAGTTTTTCGTCTGGAATGGTTGCATACTGAGAGGCAGTCGTGCCTAGCACTGGGCTTGTGTCAGACAATGTAAGCACAGAGTTTACGTCCCAACAGTTGACTCGAGACTTCTTCGTCATCTCACTATGTAATGCTATCGTCTGGAAACAGAAATATCAGGTTGTAGAAAAAAAAAATCTTTTTTATAACTAGCTTTTGCCCGAGGCTTCGCTCGCGTATCCCATGGGAACATTACTTTTTTCCGGGATGAAAGGTACCCTAGGTCCTTCTCAGTACTCCTAACTATGTGTATGCGAATTTTCAAGAAGATTGGTTCAGTAGATAAAGCGTGAAGAGGTAACAAACAAACAAATAAACAAACAAACAAATATACAAGCTAACTTTCGCATTTATAATATTAGTTGGGATTGACATATCATGCTTGGCGTGTATGCTAGTTATACAGTGACCTATTACAGGCGTCCGAGCTTTTAGTGGTATGAAATAAATTTTTATGGACAAATCACCCAATAAAAGTAGGTTTTTTTCTTCGAATTATTTTTTTGCTAACTAACGGTGTGGTTCCTGGCAGATTAGAATAGGATCACTCCAAGTCTTCCCATGAATGTTGTAGAAAGCGACTTAAAAAACACAAGCTAAAAAAGGTTAAAAACTTCAATGAGACCTCTCCAAGCCGTCTGGCCAGAGTGGAGAGCGTAGGCCAAATCCTCTGACTGCTCTGGCTAATATTATGGCTCTGGTAGTACAGAATCAGCTCCTGCAGTGGAGACTAAAAAAGACCTGATGATGATGACTTTTTTGTTAAAAAATATTTGTTTATCTACCAAAGTAGGCAATCTTTTAAATTGGTCTAATTCAAATTGTAATCAACTTCAAAATGAAGACTTACCTACTTAACTGTACTTACTTTAAAAAAAAATGTATAATAAGACTAATTACTGAATTCATAAGTGCAGTTTTAAAAAATCTTAATTACATATCTGTCTCACAAAATTATTATCTATGATTACCTATAGACAGGGATAACAAGACTTCAGGGTTTCTCAACTTAAAATGTGTTTTATTAACACTAATGTTCTGAAAGGTATTCAACATACACTAATCACTTGTCGTAATTTGTAGCTGACATCCTCAGCAAGGTTGGTTGCGGCTTCTGTGTTGAGTTCAGCAGCCACTTGCTCCGCCATGCACATAATGGACTCTGGACCAATACCAGCAAACCTGCCATGTGAAGAACTCCCATCCTGAAAACCAGAAACTTATTATAGCTCTAAAGATGAAGTCACTAAGAGTGCACTAACATGAGAGACAAAGGTACATTGGGCTTGTCCATAGTAGTTGCGGGTTTCAAACGTGGGTTTGTTTGTAAACAGAATACCTACATAAGTATACCACAGTTCAGAACGATTGACTCAGTAGTTATGTGTGTGTAAGTATAGGTTTATGTGTTAGACTAACCTTTTCAACAAGCGGCGGTGTGTCGCACTGACTAGAGCCGCCAGATTCCGATGGCACAGATTTATGTCTGTCGCGGGAATTGCTCGCCTTTTTACTCTGACTCTTGCTGCTTGACGATGAATTAGACATGATTCTTGTAAGTACACTTAACTTTGTAGAATTGCATTGCAATCACAATGTAACACGTGTGTTACAAAATAGGAACTAAGTCTACTACTTTTCATATATTTATTCGAAAATAAAATTTGATAACCCACTTCCAAACAAGAACAACAAAACCACAAAAACAAAAATTAGAAAGAAGAGCCGTCAGACAGAAACAGCCATTAAATTTGACAGTTGCTAAGTAAACTGTCACTTGACTGTCACCGCCAGAGATGTGTGTTGGAGTCTCAGAACAATAAATGGTTGGAGCTCAGTGGAGTCTGGAGCAGACAGAGATATGGTTGTTCTGAGGGAGCAGAGATATGGGATTATTGTTCTGAGGTCTGGAGTCTGGCGCCTTTGACCTACTAAATAGAAAAAGCGTAATCCATAGAAATTGTATACAAATCTAGAATGCTTACGAAATGGCAAAGCCGTTCCCAAAAATTATACCTAAAGTTATAGCTCTCCCCTTCTACTTTATTGAACTGACAGTTTGGGGGAAAGGAACGCATAGCTATAACTTTAAGTAATTTTTTTGGGAACGTTAGGTATTTAAATATAAGCATTATGAAAATGTGAGCTTTATCTGCGTAACATTAAGTTTAATTTTCAATGTCGTTTTTGGAGGATTATTATTCGTAAATTGCGTTTCATCAAATAGTTCCTGTTTGTCAATTAAGTCAACACGGTAGATACGTTCTGCGATTTTTAATTAGTTTGACTGTGATATCTTAAGAAAATCATACCGAAAACATTGAAAAATGGTGAAAGAATCATGGTGTTGAAAGTGAAAGACTTTTGTGAACGTGAAAAACGTAACGAGGGCCCAATTATTCCATTAAGATGTGTACAAGCTCGGGTCGCCGCCATTACAGGTTAGTGAAATAGGGCTACCAGCATCAGTTTAATTTCCCTACCATTTATGCCGCTAGTGGGAAAAAGTAGATACTTTTTGTAAGTGATAAATACATAATATGTATGTATGTATATGTAAGCTCGTATATTGTGGCTTTCTATATTGTTAAATACGATTTATATATTCTAGTTGTATAAGTATATTGGATAATAATAATTTCAAACGATACTGTACGAATTTGAAAAACTTAATATATCTAGGATATCACTAAAATAATCATAATAAATAATTTAATTTTGTTTTAGGTATATCTGAAAAAACAGTGTCGAAAATTACCAAAGAAGGTAAGGAGGCAGCTTCAACGTCGAAAAAGGTTACAACACCGCGCAAAATTGGTCCTCGACGAAAAACTCACGAACTTGATGATTTCGAACGAAGTGCCATAAGGCATAAAATACACGAATTTTATTCCGTAAGAAAGGAATTGCCTACATTGGCGAAATTGTTATATGAAATGCGAAATGATATAGACTATAAAGGTAGTCGCACCACCTTGTGGAGGAATATAAAAGAAATGGGATTTTAATTTAAAATATGCAAATCCAAAAGAAAGGTTTTGATGGAAAGATATGACATTGTCGCATGGCGCCATCGATATCTGGAAGAATTAAGAACCAATCGTCTTGAAACCCAGCGGCCAGTCGTGTATTTAGACGAAACATATATACACGCCACATATTGCGCTGGAAAATGTTGGCAAAGCGAAACTGAAGAAGGTGTTTTATCTTCAGATTCCAAGGGACCACGCCGGATAATTGTTCACGCAGGTGGCGCCATGGGCTTTATACCCAATGCTCAACTGATTTTTAGATCCCAATCGAAATCAGCGGATTATCATGATGAAATGAATAAAGTAAATTTTAATAAGTGGATTAAAAAAAAACTAATACCAAATCTACCTCCACAGTCCATTGTTTTTATGGATAATGCCTCATACCATACCGTGCAGATTGATAAAGCACCCACAATGTCAAGCACAAAGTCAGAAATGCAATCTTGGATAACAAATAAAGAACTTTCTTATTTGCCGACAATGTTAAAAGCACAGCTGTTTGAAATTATTAAAGAACACAAACAACCACCTGTATATGAAGCAGATGTGATGTTGGAAGAAAATGGTCATAAAGTGGTAAGGCCCACCTTACCATTGTGACTGACATGGGGTTCACCCATTGAACTCATATGGAGCATATTAAAAAGAAGGATAGCTGAAAAAAATGTAGGTCAAGAAGCTAATAAGATAGTACAAATTACGGAAGAAGCTTTTGCTACTATCACTAGAGGAATGGAAGAAAGAATGCGAGCATCTAATAAAAATTGAAGAAAAATACTACGCTGCTGGCCCAGCCATAGACAATGAAATGGATAAATTCATAATCGAAGTAGGAGGCGATATTGATATTTCTGATGACAGTGACTATGAGTATGAAGAAATGTCGGATGTAGACTTTGATGAACACAATTATTGTGTAAAACCATAATAAAAATAATTTCGAAGTCGTGTTTTGTATTTTTAATCAATGATCCTGTCCTTCCTACTAGCTAAGTATTTTTCTAAATACTAGTGAAAATATTATAACTTTTTTTAAAAAAACGAAGTCTTGAAACACGATAATGTGAAAGTCCTTATTCAAAGCGCGTACCAACCGAAGGACATCGTTGGCACTGCTAGTAGTCAATAGTAACGAATTAAGATAGACAAATACATTCTTCAGGGAATTATTAAAAGTTCATATAGTGTCAATCGAACTAAAAAATATCTCCCTTTATGTAAGGTAATGTGGCAACACTTGTTTGCGTTACTGCCAACATGGCGGCAAAGGAACTATTCTATGAAACGCACTTTAGTTATTCTAGATAGTACCTATTATAAATTCTTTGCCGTAATCCAGTGTCGCCAGATTTAGGGGTTTTTCCCTAAAATCTAGGAGTTTTTCCAGGTCTTTGAGGTTTATTAAAGGTTTAGATTTCATTTAATCTATCTATTATAGGGCATTTTCTAAAGGTTTTTTACAATTTTTAATTTTTTTTTTATAGTTGCTTTTTACTTATTAATGAAAAAAGATTACAAATTATTATAATTCCAATTTTTATTAGTTCAATTCTAAAGTTAGTTTCGTTCTAAAGATGGCTTTCTAAACAAAATCATACTTATAAAAAGAAATATATCTTGGGAGGAAGACATATCAGGGATCCCGTTCCTCGATATATAGTAGCGCACCAGATAGAAATAAACGTGTAGGACCTTGAAACTTAGGTATTTATTTTAGATAAATACAGTGTAGATAAAATTTCTCTTTTTTGCTGACAAAAAGCAAACAAGCAAGATCCTACTCGTTTATTTCTTTATGGTGCGCTGCTCTGTATCGGGGAACGGTTTCCCTGATAAGATGATGTGTTCAAGTCATGGTTGAGAAAATGCGTAGGAGGGAGGCGTCTCCCATGCATTTTGCAAAGCTTGCGAGGTAATTCAAATATATTTGTTTATAGGGATCTTTTAATAATAAATGTTATTTAGTTCATAAAATAGGTGATAACACAGACCTATCACTACTAGACCTGCATAGTGCGTGGCCACTTTATTGTATCTCTTTCTATCTTTGATTGTTGCCTCCACTCATATTTTGCACACGTCACAGAACACATTATGGTTACTAACTTAAAATCAGCTCAAATAAAACCCTTAATCACTTTTTAAATGATAAAATCCCTAAAATTAATAACTTTCTTCGATGGTTTTGTGGTTTGTTTGGCCCAGATTTTGACAGTAGGCCAGCTTATAGCAGCCACGCCGATAGAGACAAAAAAACATATCAGCGTTTCTTTCACACTCACGTTGTACTATATTTGACAGTCTTTTTCTAGCAATATCGTTGCAAGTCTAGTAATGGTAGGTCTGTGGGACAGACCTACCACTACTAGACCTGCATAGTGCGTGGCCACTTTAGTGCATCTCTTTCTATCTTTCGATTGTTGCGTCCACCCATATTTTGCACAAGTCACAGAACACACTATATACTTTAATATCGTTGCAAGTCTAGTTGTGGTAGGTCTGTGTCTGTGGGTGATAAGGTCGCCTTTTGTGCATTTCTTAGTTTTAATGATAATTATGTCTGTATTTTTTCTTTTGTGCAATAAATGGTATTGTATTGTATGATATCCTTAAATTTTGGATAAATCTGATTTACAAAAGTCGTCAGAGGTTTTTTATCAATCATAATAATAAATGCATCTAGGAAGGAAGGAAAAAAAAACTGGCAACACTACCAGAGTCAATGTCATTAGACAATGTCATTGACGACTTTGTCGTAAGTACTGGTCAAGTTAGTACGGGCCTCCGAAATCTACCTACGAGGGATAAAAACAGTGTGGCTGTATACAAGATTAACTTACTACTATTGCAGTAGAAAAAACAAATATTGTAGTAGCTTTTTTCATTAATCAATGTCAAACCAAAATGGTGATTATTTCACAATGAACCTGAGTTTTGAACTTTGTCGTGTGTTTTTCGTCGAGTTGAGTTTTTGTTCCATTCAGAAATTACTCCGACTTTTTTGCTGTATTGCGTTGCGAACTGTGCTGATGAGATATATAATTATCTTGTCAGAGAACGTTGTTGAACAGCTGTTCCTCCGTTTTTTGGAAGTTCCAAGAATAAATATTCCTGAGAGCTTGTGTGTGACTGTGACGCTTAGTTTGTGCGAAAATACTCGTAATTAGTGCCATAAATAATGTCAGATAAAGAAAACAGGCAGAAATGTATCGTATACGTAAGATGGCATCAAAGTTCATCAAACTGTTCCGTATTTTGAAGCCGGGAAAAAGGAACCTCTATTGTCGCCAGTCATATCATGATTAGTCTACCTACAGTGATTTTAATTATTTTTAAATTTTGACGTGACAACGTCTTAAATTAGGTTGCGGCTGGGAGTCACTTATGAAAAAGTGTAACGCTCGGTAACGTTACGATGAGTCACCGAACGAGAGAGAGGCCCGCCGAATGCCTTGCGTCTCTCTCCCACTCAACTATGATCGGTCTGCCGCGCGCGTTGTCACGTAAAATCTTCGCCCGTAAAACCGACTTTACAGGCAACCATTTTTTTTTTATTAATAAATCCTTGTCAGTAATTCTTATTTGTTTTATTTCTTATGTTAGGTACCTACATATATAATAATAAATTAACCTCCTACCACGGAATAGGTACAGTACGTACCTACCTCTACCTACCTACTACGACGACAAAAGTGCCGTTATCATTGGTTTATTTAATTCTTGGGAACCAATCTCCATGCGTGGGATAATTCACCGGCTAATGAAATATAAAAAAAATAAAAATGTCATCTGCATTTTGTCTACACTTTAATATTATGTATGCGGTTGTTATTCTTCTCCGAATAGGAGTAAAATTGTTCTGTGATGGAGTGAGTGCAAGAGTGAAATTGTTCTGTAATTGAGTGAGCATGGATGGAGTGAGCTAAAATATCTAAGGACATACTAGGTATCTAATTTGTGATCTAGTCCACAAACTATGTAGGGATCTAAGGATATTTAATCTATCGCGCGTGAGCTGCTGCTTTCTGTGATCGCGGGAAAGACGAAATCACATGTGATGAAATAAATATTGTTCCATGACGAAACATCAGCAAAGCGCAGACTAACCTATATTGGAACATTAAAGAGATTAATACAAATATATAGAGAGGATACTACACGTTGGACGACTGATGAGTGATCATCTGGCATTGCAGAATGGTAGATGTTTGGAATGACTCTTCCCTTCTACAGCCACCGATACATACTACTCTACACACTGGCTACGCAGGTTAGTGGGAATTGGAAATGTTTGTAAAAAGCTATTGGTAATATATAAATGCTAACCTCAGAATACTGAACAAACATGCTAACAGATATATCTGCAAGAAAAAAAAATTATTCCTTCTTTATTTGTGATTCCAGGTGCTAAGAAGTTAACTCACATACTCAACGGCATCATAAACATTTTATCGAGACAATCACCATTGCATAAGGAGAGTGCCCTCTTGTCTCGGTTTTTGTATAAATTTGACAAGAAGTTTCGCAACGACATCGGCTACAGGAACTTGAAGAAAGTCAGCACAGCTTTACACAAATACTTAGCACTGAATTTGTTGAAAGATGTTCAAAGATTTTGTTCTGTATTGCCGTCATCTGGAGATGAAGCCTACCTCCCAACGAGGCAAATGTTAGAGTATTTGTTAGTTCGACTGTTGACATTTTCAAAGATTATGTTTAGGATTTGTGTTTGTTCAAAACAGGCAGCAGTATTCTACATGGACAGAGTGAAACGAGGTGAGAGCCACTGGATGTCCCTGATGCCTTACGCTCTTCTAAGCAGAGTGTGGTCTCTCAGCCTGGTTCTGATGGAACATGCTACTTCATGGTATTCCAATTTATATACTTTCTTAGATAAACTTGATTCCAGTGGGGTTAGCTTCTTACCATATGAATATGAACTACCAAATGACTTGGTAACATGGTTGGATTTAAAGAATTTAGATAGTTATGGTAAATTCAGCTGGTCAATAGAAAAATATAAAATCAGTTCAAAGGTCCTTGAAAACTATGACGATATTGCTGATAACATTTTAGACTATGTAAAGCAAATTAATGAAGACGCAGAAGAAGATGAAAAAGATAATTTGTCGGTGCTTGATACAAGATTTGGAAATGCGTCTATTCAAATGGAACTGGAAGAGCTGCAAGAAACTCCCCAAGTAGTTGACAAGGGACATACAATATCAAGAGAATATTTTAAGAAGTTCTTCTGTGCAGACATGAAATCCTCAGTTAAAGAAAAAGTTCATTTGACAGCCAATGTTACCAACAAGACCACACTTGAGCAGTTTATAAAAAATGAGGAATCATATAGAAATAAAGAAGACAAACAGTCATTAACTTCGCATTTAAGCTTCATGCAGTGGCAAGTATTGAAATCCTCTCTAGAAAAACTCCAAGAGTCTCTTGCTAACAACAGGAAAATAGAGCGAAAGTTTCAAAAGATATGGCAAGAAAAATGTTTAGAATATGTTTGATAAGAATTTTATTAAATAAATATTTACAATAGTTATTATAACAGCACCATTTTCATAGTTACATTTGAAACTGACAGACCATAAATATAATTTACAACAAAATGCAACTTAGACAATATCATTTAAATGGTCAGCGAAGCAAAGAGGTTTTGGTATGCTCCAAAATGTATTTTCTCAATAAATTAAGTAAATTGAGCTGCTTCATGTGGTTGGCAAATATAACTAAATTGGTCAGCAAGAAATGTGATTTTGGGTGGCTTTAAATTTTATGTCATAACAAATTAACACATTGCTGGACACTAAGCCAGGCATAATAGAAATAACAATTACTCGTAATACGTCCATAGACATAGTGTGTGTTAAATATATTTATCGTGATCTGGATTTTAATAAATTTTGGTGTATGTATGTATGTACTCACATACATATGTACTCTTAGAATTACATAACTGGCCAACACTGGTGTCAGCTTTTTCAAGCTGCCTATAGGCATTTCACATTCTTGACGACTGTAATACAATGATGACGGCAGGGGCAAACAGCTTAACGTGCCTTCTAATTAATGGATGAGCTTGAGAATTTTTTATGCTTGCCGAAGCACGGAGGTGTTCGACTACGCCCTTAATTTGCGAAACAGCTAGTTATGTATAGTCCAACTGGGTCACCGAGCTCCACAACAACCTGCAAACCTTAACAATAATTTTGCATTCAGCCTATTTATTTTTCAAATACATTGATTATAAAGTTGGTCAGTTTTATAATCAATGTACCTATTTGAAAAATAAATAGGCTGGCAACTGGGTCACCGAGCTCCACAACAACCTGCAAACCTTAACAATAATTTTGCATTCAGCCTATTTATTTTTCAAATACATTGATTATAAAGTTGGTCAGTTTTATAATCAATGTACCTATTTGAAAAATAAATAGGCTGGCAACTGGGTCACCGAGCTCCACAACAACCTGCAAACCTTAACAATAATTTTGCATTCAGCCTATTTATTTTTCAAATACATTGATTATAAAGTTGGTCAGTTTTATAATCAATGTACCTATTTGAAAAATAAATAGGCTGGCAACTGGGTCACCGAGCTCCACAACAACCTGCAAACCTTAACAATAATTTTGCATTCAGCCTATTTATTTTTCAAATACATTGATTATAAAGTTGGTCAGTTTTATAATCAATGTACCTATTTGAAAAATAAATAGGCTGGCAACTGGGTCACCGAGCTCCACAACAACCTGCAAACCTTAACAATAATTTTGCATTCAGCCTATTTATTTTTCAAATACATTGATTATAAAGTTGGTCAGTTTTATAATCAATGTACCTATTTGAAAAATAAATAGGCTGGCAACTGGGTCACCGAGCTCCACAACAACCTGCAAACCTTAACAATAATTTTGCATTCAGCCTATTTATTTTTCAAATACATTGATTATAAAGTTGGTCAGTTTTATAATCAATGTACCTATTTGAAAAATAAATAGGCTGGCAACTGGGTCACCGAGCTCCACAACAACCTGCAAACCTTAACAATAATTTTGCATTCAGCCTATTTATTTTTCAAATACATTGATTATAAAGTTGGTCAGTTTTATAATCAATGTACCTATTTGAAAAATAAATAGGCTGGCAACTGGGTCACCGAGCTCCACAACAACCTGCAAACCTTAACAATAATTTTGCATTCAGCCTATTTATTTTTCAAATACATTGATTATAAAGTTGGTCAGTTTTATAATCAATGTACCTATTTGAAAAATAAATAGGCTGGCAACTGGGTCACCGAGCTCCACAACAACCTGCAAACCTTAACAATAATTTTGCATGAAGCCTATTTATTTTTCAAATACATTGATTATAAAACTGACCAAATCTGTAATTATTTTCTGATCAGCCTTGATTTACTTGCTGACTAGGTCACGGTATGTTTTACAGCCGACTAAAACATATGCTGTCAAAATATTTACATAGCTTATTTTTTCTTGCTGACCAAATATTTCAAACCAATACAATTTGATTACTTGCCATTAATTTTATCCCTTGTAGCTGCAAAAATGGGAGAGACTGGCCCAACAATAGGACAAAGTAGGTTAAGGCCGTACCTGAATTTTCCGGGGTCCAGTGCTGCCCCCATTTAAAATAAATCATTTCAAAGAATACGGAGACATTATTTAAAATTTTGCTACTATCAAGTCCTAGATAACCCTTCAAAGTATTTTATGAACTACTGTTTATAGTTTATAATGAGAACGTTAAGCTTCTTTGAAATGGTTTATTTTAAATGGGGGCAGCACTGGACCCCGGAAAATTCAGGTACGGCCTTAACAAAAAAGCTGCAAAAAAGTTTTCTTACAAACTTTTCAATTTAGTACATGCGAGTAAAGTGAATGACAATTTGTATAAATACTCACTGGTGTATATAAATGCAATTTATCGATGTATGTATATAGTTACAGGAAACAAGCGATTTGAATGCCTTTGGGGATAAAAAATTATGGTGAAAATTGAATGCTAAAGGGGATACTTTACTGTACTTAAATATAGGAAATAGCAAATTCCTGGAATACCTAAAAAAGACCTGGAATATATTTAGAGAACATGCATCAACTGACGGGCACGCTGGGACTGTTGGTGGCAGGTAAGCTTGGACTAACAGTAGTAGTTGGGCGCCGGCCGGCAATAGTTTGCATGGATATAGTCTAGATCAAATATCTTGTAAAGGCTATAATTGCATTGCTTACTTGAAAGGCGACATCAGCCCCAAATGCATTCAACTTCACAACAAAGTTACTGCAATTTGAGTTGCACTCATTTTTTAGGAAACAAACAGGTATAAAACAAAAGGAAAATCTATCTCCTGTCAATATCCTCTACAGCTTTATACATTAGTCCGATCGATTTACTTCAAATTACAGGTGCAGGTACAATATGCCGAGTGCATAAGTGATTTTATGATACTTTTAACTGAGAAGGTTTTCTCATATATTTTGCCATTTTTTTTGCACCCTAAAAACATGAGTATTCCTTTTTTAGGGTGTTTTATTCTGATACCAATTTTGGCCACTTACACGTATGGGGACAAATACAAACATGGTATTTTAATAATTATAAATACACGTTATTTATATTATACACAATGGTTCTCATTGGAATTTACTATCTACATGGGATGACTAATAAAATATTTGTATTTCAGTCTCGATATTCGATTCTTATACTTGGTAGTATTTGTGCTATACAGATACTTAGGCGCAACACTACGAATCGCGTGTGTACGTCACGTATCATGGATCCACCTGTTTCAGTCACAATATGTGTGCCACAGAAATCTTCTCAAGCATTTTCTCTAGGCAACCCGCGACCGATGGACACGCATTTTTAGTTACCTATGCTACCGCTATACCAAGTGTCGGGTCTAATGTAGGACTTTGGACATCGCATTGTCCTGCTCAACTTTCTTGCTTCCGCTGCCAAGAAGTTTTGTTCCACTAATTTAGTGCCTTGAGCCAAGATTAATAATTAGCTTTCGTAAAGTTGTTGGTTATTGTGAGTGGACGATATTTGCATATATATTTACACTCTTTTCACCCGAACTCCATAAATATTCAAAACCCTGGCTACATGCCTGTATATTTTTTCAATTCGTTTGGGCATTAGTTTAACTCAATGAATTGAAGTGTACACCAGAACCTCAAAAATATGGCCTAAAAAACGAACCCACCTCGAGTCAGACATTGAAGCAAGCATCTCTCATTTTGACTTCAGAAGAAACAAATACCACCTAGCACTCAGTTGCGGCCCAGGAGCGATACGAGCGTAAGGGTTGCTACACATATAATCGGGCCGGCATTAATCGGCCCAACCTGGCAGTAAAATCGAATATGTAGATGAATAAATACTTTTAAACTATCGCGTTGCATTATTATTAAATTAATGCATACGGGAATTAACGCGAAACGTACCTTTTTTTATTTATTTTGCTGACGTTTCGTTCGGGTTTCACCGAACCACAAAATAAATAAAAAAGGTACGTTTCGCGTTAATTCCCGTATGCATTAATTTAATAATGTAGATGAATGTTCGGGGAAAAAGCCGCTCGGCAGTTCGGGCGGCGGGCAACAACAGCGGGATGGCATTATTTGGCAAAGCCGGGCGGTAAAACGAATATATGCAGATAATTGCAAATACTGCTTAATCGTATGAGCCGACCCGAATGAACTAGATCGATACAAGCCGAATGAAGCTGAAGTGCAGTAATTGCTTGGGGTCGGCTTTTATGTTCGACAAATACTACCGACCTGACGATGCCGGCCCGATTATGTGTGTAGCAACCAACATTTGCATATAGTCGACTCGTGCATAGGTAATAGACTATAACTGTAATTATTAGTATATATATTCATTATTTTCATAATTATTTTGTTGTTTTAACCGACACTGCCAGTTTTGACCGGCCGGCCGCGGTAAGTTCATACACCACTAAGTATGCACCCACAAGCCAAGCCGTTACTCGCTTTGATTGCTCGTATGCAAAACGTAGACATTTTCTACGATAACTTAAGATTTTTTTTTAATATGTGTTTTAGTTATTTGTCCGTATAGTTAATATTATTTAAGCTTGTACTTGCTTGACTCACGTGCACGCGTAGGGTAAATAGTGCACGGCAAAATTTTAACAATAAAGAATACTTGGGCAATGAATTCTGTATTTGAAGGGGTGGCGCCCCCCACTCCATTTAGATCTCGCACCATCTATAAACCGTCACTGCTAGTACTTATATACTATTTATACACTTAGGGCAGTGAAATAGTATTTCTGATCGCAGGAAGGTGATAAATTGCGATATACCTTTCTTTATCACCACCCGAGGTGTTTATACCAATTTTACATCTACCTCTGGCCAGCAAATTTCCTTTCTTGCACGCGTAGTGGCGTTACGTCCGCTACGCTTGCAGACCAAATATATATCGGTAATCACCCTCAACTGATTATGGTCTGAGAGATAATTTCATGACCATTGGTGGATCTAGTATTTCAGTGTCGTGGGCTCATGTGTCATGGGCAAGCTCTAGGTTCACTTCTTGGTCGTGCTAGACAGTTTCTGCAGGCGCGCTTTCAGGCCGCCTTCCTTTTTTGGCTGCGTCAGTGATTTGCGTTCACCTTGTTGCTTTTTGGCTTCTTTCAACCTATAACAAGATGTACATTACGTCAGCATCAACCATCGTTTCGAAAAAATACAGGATTACTACAAATAAAATGTTTGCTTCTGTAAGAATACAACGTGGAAGGGAAATACCCGTAATTAATCGAACCACGGTCTATACTTGATCATTATAGTATAATGAAATTAAAATAACAGCCAAATAACAAAAAAAAACATTCAGCATTTCCATACAAAAGTGTGCAGCCACTCGGGCCATTTCTTCCACTTTATATAATTCATCAGGTGGCAGACGATAGTTCTCAAAAAGTTTGCTCGTGTGGTTTCTCTTCACAAACTATGGCGCAGTTAACTTGTCAACATCTCGTCGTCAATGACTTCAACTTTCATTGCCTCGACTCTACTAACTTACGAGACTCAATTTACATTGCTGCGGAACGGAGTGGAATGGAAAGGAAGCTAATTTTTGCAACAAAATACAACATCGTGTCGCGCGTCTTCCGCGGAATCCTCGCGCGGACTCTTTTTTCGTCTGTTCAACCGTCTGCAATCTGCGGCAAGTGGCGCGAAATGGGGAGTCGGTCGGTGTCAAGCGTCTTCGAAATTGACTTATAACTGAACGTCCCTCAAGCACAGAATAGATAATACTAACGTACAGAAGTCTCACTCAGCAAAGAAATTCAAAGAAATATCTACTCAATGTGGCTTATTACTATTTTCATGCCCGAAATGCCCCACATCATGCACAATACAAGACCTAAATGAAGCAAATGACCGGGGAATCGCCGTGGCCAAATACTGGTCTTTGATTTAATTAAATTAATAAATAGCCTTTCGACTCGAGAAGAAGAAGAAGAATGTGGCTAGCGATGTGATGATGATATTTAATTTAGCTCACGTCAGAACTCGGCACCTTTTCGTATAGATACCTAGACATCCATTGCAAGCCAATTTCATTCTTATTACTCTGGACAAACGATTCGTATAACTGAATTTACCACCCGGAGGGGCCGCCTGCGCGCATAGTAATAATGTAGGTACATTTTTGATACCTAAACGGGGAGAGCCACAGGCGTGCCTCAAGGCGCAGTCAAGAGAATTCTCGAGCAGTCTCGCAAACTCGCGCGCAATTTAATGAAGTTGGCGCTTCCGTTAAATTCCGTGGCAATAAAAATTGAGCCTTAGCCATTGAACTGGCTCTACACTGGAGTGTGCTGGAGTGTCAAAATTTTATACCAACTAAAAGAAAAGTATGGGACGATATTATACCATAATTAAACAAGTAACAAAATAAAAAGTTTTAAGTAAAAAAACTCTAAAAACTAAAAAAAATGGTGTAGCTAAGTACCATCTCAGTCACGTCAGCTTTCAAACAAAATAAAACCGAATCATAATCGGGCCATTTGTTTAGAAGCTACGATGCCACAAACAGAAACAGCCACGTCAAACTTAAACATCCCCAATTTTGCGTCGGGGCTTAAAAAAAGAAGTAAATAAAAAATAAATTACCGTTCTTTGATCGCCATTTGCTCCTCCTTCTTGTAAATGTCCTTGAAATCGCTGCAGAATGAAGTCCACAGCGCGAAGAACTCCTTGGGCTCGCAGTCCTCGAGCCGCCCGCACCGGGGCGTGTACTGGTAGAAGCGCACCGTCGCTATGAACTTGCTGCGGCACTCGTCCAAGTTCTCGTACTCAGTCTTTAGTTTCTCCTCCGCAGACGTCATGAAGGCGGTCATCTTCTCTTTGAAAACGTCATGTTTTTTCGTTTCGTTTGGCGTCGTACCTTCCTCGGGGCTATGTGTTAGGGCGTCCGTTTCTATAACCTTTTTCATATTTTCTTTGCATCCTGAAACAAAAGACCATGCATTATGCAAACACATAAAGAGACACGTTATAAAATTATCGTTTTCCCATGCAAACGCGGTTTCGGTTCTCCGGTTCATATATACAATCCAGTGTTTGTAGTATGTAGGTATGTTCAGCGATATCTCGAATATACGTAATCGAAACTTCATGAATGTTGACCTTAATCCATTAAGACAAAGCTTAAAATAGTATGCAACATTAAAATGTATAAGATTTAAATGTTGCATACTATTTTCAGCTTTGTGTGGATGGAATAAGGTTTATATTTAGTTACCACTTTAAAAATGCTCAAGCATTTTTCCCCCTGATGTGAATTGACCGTAACTGAGACCAATAGAATTTTTAAGCTTGAAGAGGAGGGGTTGCCGAAATTAAAAAGTTCAATTGCCACGGACTCGATGCGAATTTCAAGAAATTCCCAGAAATCCATTATTCTCGATATCACTCCTATAATCTAGGAGAATAAAGTACAAATTAGCAATAAGAAAGAAACTTCGCGGGTATTCCCGTGTATTTCGCGGAAGTTCTTTTTGTTAACACAATTTTATACATTTCTACATTGACATATAGTCACAAAAATTAATAAGAGTATTTCATACATAATGGAATCTCCTAAGGTCCCGCGCAATATGCCTTGTTGAGGGGCGAGGGCGGGCGAACACACACGCATTTATGCCTACAATACTAAGTGTAGGTATAAATGATACTCCGCTTCTATGAAGTTTCCTACTTGTGATATACTCGTATGGTTCAATATGCTTTGTACATTTTTAAAGCCTAACAGCGTAGGTACCTGAGAGCTGTCTCTGCAGCACGTCGAGCTGCGCGTGCACGTCCTGGAAGTCGGTGGCGGCGGCGCGGCTGACGTCGCCGGGCTCGGGCACGCCGAGCGCGCACTCCGCCGCCAGCGCGCCGCCGCACGCGCGCACGTACGTGCGCACGATGAAGTGCAGCAGCGTCACGTTCGACTGTTTCGACTGGGAACCAGCAATAGCAATTGATCGTACTCGTATTTTCTTCAATGGTTCGCTGTTTTTTATGTGTAACATCTGTCCTCTCGCTTATCTGCAACCTGTCAAGTGTTTCGAGCCAGGAGTGCGACTATAGTGTGTATCAGGAAGCCAAGGAATATTTGGTTTGACCAATGAGCGCGCGCCGTAGTAGTTTTGGCTATTACCAAGGTGAGAGGACAAATGTTACCCATCATATGCAACTACTGTAATAAGGCTCGCTTGATTTTTTAATAATGGACGAGAGGTCTTTCTGAGCGGTTGTGCACCCCGAATACTTGAAAAATTACTATAAAAAATTAACGCGTTCACTTAAACAAAATTATGGCCAACATCCAGATACTTAATATGATTACTTTATACTACTATTTTGTATTACTACGGCATGCCGGTAATCCTTGCTTTTAACTTGTATACAAATTACTAACATTTTGTGTCGAATTGCATCCAAATTCGCGAAATTTTATTCCGTCCCGTGCAGTCTCAAGGAACATTTTAATTTAGCCCTTCCTGTCTAATCAGAAATCTCAAACGTTTATTTCTCTCTATTTCTAAACATTTTAAAAATTGGTATCCATGTGGTCAATCAATAACTAAGTGGGCCTGAAATGATGGCGCCACCGAAAGTATTTAATCTGTGCTATTTAAATTTATTGATATATATCTGTGACATTTTTTTTAATTAAAAAGTTAGAGGACCTAGATTTTATTTAGTTCCAATTTTTTCTGCAATATGGCGTGGTCTTCTAACTTTTTTGTTAATAAGTACTGTCTACAACATAAAAAGGTTTCGTATGAAATAAAAAAAAAATGGTATGGTACTAATAATGGTGTGTAAACTTTTTAGAGGAATTAAATAAAACTACAGATATAAAGAAAAATAAAGCCTCTCTCCTAAAGCCTCACCTTAACATCTTTTAGCTTGGACAGTATCTCGAGCCCGAACCCGTCCGCCTGTCCGCGCTGCCCATTGCCTCCGTTCATGTAGTTGCCGAGAGTCAGTATTATCGCAAACAATTTCTTCAGAGATTCATTGGTCATGAGAAACTGAAATAAACAAGATTTCTATTTAACCGGGAGAATTAAAAAAAACATTTTTCATCTTATCTATTCGAAAAACGAGAAACGATTTTTATCCTCAAAATATTTAGGACTAAAGTCACTGGTTATTCTCTCGGGACTGAAAAGTAAAAAAGAAAATTTCATGGGATTTAAAAAAAAATTAAAACTGGACACCAATGGTAATCTATATTAGGTTTCAAAATAATGTTGGCAGTCCAACAAAAAATAGGCACAGGCGTCTCGTCATTTTTCAATTTGGTATCATTATCAGGACTTTTTTAGACTCCACTGCAGGATACACTCTCCACGCTGGCCAGACGGGTTGGAGAGGTCCAGACGGGTTGGAGAGGTCTCATTTAAAAGCTTTATTAAGCTTGTGTTTCCTAAGTCGACATCTACGGAAAAACTTGGAGTGGTCCTATTCTACTCTGCTGAGAACCACAAGCAAAATTTGGTATACAACACGTTTTACATGGATGAATGAAGATAAGATTTTTTTAGTTCTTTTGCTTAAAAAAATAAATAAATTAAAAACGCAAAATTTTTGTATTTGTTTGAAATAGTAATTTTATGCAAGTTTTGTATATTGTATTTAATTTCTGAACAACATTGTTCAAAGTTATAAAATCTATCATTAAATATCACTGTATGTAGTTGGGCTGGTTCGAAGACTGAAGGTCGCGGTGGGGGCTGGCGCCGGCTTCATCGAGCCCTATCTGCGGAGAAGCTGTTCAACATTGGTTTTTAATATCTTCAACAGTTACATACCTCACAAGTGTGCTTGAGGTTATCCAGCTTGTGCATGATGGTGCTGATGGCGTCCTCGAATTCGGCCTGGAACATGAAGCACGAGATGCGCTCCGCGAAATTGGGGATGCCGGACAGGTCGTGCAGGAACGCCTCTGGCTTGTCCAGCGGAGCCTCCGACTTGCTCTTCAAGTGCTCCTTGATCATACTGAGCTCCTCCTCTGTCGCTCGCTGTAATAGGGTGTATAAAATAAAATAATAGCTTCGAAAATAAAATAAGTCTTTATTGCTGTACGTAAAGTTTGGGTAGATGACTGGGTCAAAAATAAATTATTTGGTACTGTTAAGATATAGTCGAATCTGACCACGACCGCTATACCGCGCTGGTTGGGTAAGGGTAAGGTTGCGCGGGGGGCAGGGGGGGATCATGGACTCACAAGAGATTCATAATGTCGGATAGATCTTAAGATATCGGAGTACAATATTTTGACGCTGTATACATAGTATATCCAATTTTTATTATGGTTCAATACGTAAAAAAAACAATAGAAGTGAAATGAATGTGTAATTATTGAAAAAATAAAACGTTTCGAAAATCACTTTATATTCGAAACTATATTTGTCTGTAATTCTTTTCCTAAAATATTCGGCCACTTTGAAAACGCCTTGACATCTCGTGATAAAGCACGACCCATCTTTGGATATTTATCTCATGTGCGTCTGACATAGACAGCCCCCGTCTCGCCGCACGCATACCGCAGTCGCGGTATTGCGGTCGTGGTCAGACTATAATAAAACGTCACAAAATAGTGTCACTCGTCAGGCCCATAATGTCCCTTTTCCAAAATGTCCCTTCCCCAAAATGTCCCCAAATACCCTACCTAACAATATTATTAATGAATGACCCGCTCAGACTTTGCACGGGTAGCTAAACCGGCTACTAGGTGGAGTATTATAATTTTCAAAACTAGCTTTTTGATAGGGGATGGATTTTGGAAAACCGGAATATATAGTGTAAAATTATTTGTATTTAGGAGCTATAGTAACAAATTTCATGGAAATTGGAGCAGATTTTAAATATTTTACTTACAAACTTTCAACCTCTATTTTGCAACCTTAGGGAGTGAATTTTAATAAACCATGAAACAGTTATTCAATTAAATTTTTTAAGAGTATGAATCTCACTTTAATGAAAGCAAGCAGATTTAAAGATTTTTTTTTACCATCATCTTCTTACCATCTTTTACTTGAAAAAAATTTTATGTAAACGGTTTTATTGAAAATAATGTACTAAAAGCTAGAAAATATTTGGTAGGTCCCAGGTTCCAGTGATCACACCCCTCTCCCTTATCAATCTAAGGCATTGATCAATGCCTTACCGATCTAGGTGATATGCCTGACACTACAGCTAGAAGCCGATCAGCTACCGCTTTCCTCTAGTCTCATGGAGCCGGAGCAGAGTAATCATTTTGGAAAAGGGACATAATGGAGAAACTCCATTATGTCCCTTTTGGGAACACATTATGGACCTGAACGCAAATATCTATGACGTCACAGTTTTGTATTTCATATAAATCCCATAGAAAATGTTTGTTTTGACATTTAGAAGTGTTTTTTTTTATTAAATAATTTTACGGATCTGGATACAAGTCCTTTAGAGCCTATCTTTAATTTTGTTCTTTATTCCTAATCCTAACAAGACAATCAAAGGGTGGTGTAGGCCTTTGACTGCTGCAAGGGAGCTTCTGGCGACAAATCTCTACGAGTCCACTGGTTTACATAGACAATTGAGTGGCGGACGACGCCCGAAGACGCCCACACAGTCCGCATAATAAATATCACTACAGCCGTACTATGCCTGTCCACTTTAACTATTTCACACATTGTTCATGTCATTAGCATTTATAACACCAAACAACACCAATTTCATATTATAAAGTCCTCTAAAATCAATTTGTAAAATAATTTAAAGCAAACCCAAACCGATCCCCTTAACTTCCCGCCAAAAACTCCAGAAAAAAGTGGTTTTTTTTTTTATTAAATAATTTTACGGCTCTGGATACAAGTCCTTTAGAGCCTATCTTTAATTTTGTTCTTTATTCCTAATCCTAACCTAACCTAATCCTAACTAGACAATCAAAGGGTGGTGTAGGCCTTTGACTGCTGCAAGGGAGCTTCTGGCGACAAATTTATACGAGTCCACTGGTTTACATAGACGATTGAGTGGCAGACGACGCCCGAAGACGCCCACACAGTCCGCAAAATAAATATCACTACAGCCGTACTATGACTGTCCACTTTAACTATTTCACACATTGTTCATGTTATGAGCATTTATAACACCAAACAACACCAATTTCATATTATAAAGTCCACTAAAATCAATTTGTAAAATAATTTAAACAAAACCCCAACCGAACCCCTTGACTTCCCGCCAAAAACTCTCAAATCACAAATTCAGAAAAAAGTGTCTGATTTGACTTATTGTCATCTAGCAGATTACAAATAATTATAATGAATCAGTGACACTTCGAGTTTTTTGTGACAGCTTGTCTTACGACAAAGGCCTCCTCCTAGGGTGTATACGGGGTCAAAAAGAAATTATTTTGTAATGATAACAGTATGAAACTCACAAAATAATGTCACATGTCATGTCGCAATTCTTAATTTTGGCAAGCTATAAAATTTATTTTATTTGCTTTATGGTCACTGTTTAACCATATATGATAATCCATATTTAGATGTAAACCACATTTTTTTCCCTTTCATAACGTATAATACATACTAAAAATCATTGGATTTAATAAGTACCTACGCTAATATTATTACAATCTAGCCTAAACTAACTAATTAGTAATTTAACATTGACTTAGTTTTAAGTTATAGCATAAGAATAAACGTCAAAACATACATTTTCTATGAGATTTTTATGAAATATCGAACTGTGACTTCATAGTTTTTTGGAGTCAAATAGCGCTCTTATTGTCCGTTTTTCTGCATTTATAAATGTAAATTCACGTTCAAAATGGATGTGATCAATGGCAAGTGACATTATTTTGTGACGTTCTATTCTCTTAACAGTACCACATAATTTATTTTTTACCCAGAAAACTACCCAATTAGATGGTATACTTGCAATAATTAAAAACAATTTCCACCTGCTGGCTATTAGGTGGTGGTTTGAGTGGTGTTTCTTCATATTTAATTCTGACTAAATCAGATTAATCCTTGCTCTTACATGCTTACCAGTTCATATATCTGCTGCAGCGCTTCCAAGCTGACGACCGACGTATCGAAGTTGTATATAGCGTTCTCGATTTCTGAAAACTCCACGTGTAAGCTCTGCGCAAGGATGCCCACGTTTTGCGACCGCTTGCTGTCAAGGATCTTCACCGGCTGGATTTTAGTCTTCACCTCTACCTTCTTCTTCACAGGGGCCTTTACCACTTGTCTGGAGAACAAGTCTGTGAATTCGTCAATGTTGTCTAGTTTAGCCTCTTCGATTTCTAGCCATAGCGGCTTCGGCTGGACCGTTTCCTCGGTCACAGGCTGGACGGGTGCCGCTAAGATTCGCGTCCAGTACAGAGGTTTCATGGGGGCTGCAGGTTTTACCGGTATTTTTCGTAGCGCTGAAAACGATTACTTATTAATTTTATTAACATATCAATTGATGCTTCGTATTGAGTGGTTTTTATGTATAAAATACAAATACATACTAGCTCTTTGCAGGTTCCAACCGCCAACCGGTGGGGCGGGGAATGGAACGGGCCCCAGGCTAGGGGGCGGCGGCGGGCCCGGCGCTGCACCGGTAGGTGCATGTTGACACAATCCTGGAATGGGGGGAGGAGGAGGACAAATTCCATGCATTATAGGAGGAGGTGGACCCATCCCGGGCATTGGAGGAGGTGCAGGTCCAAAGCCTGACATAGGGGGAGGTGGTGGTCCCATTCCCGGCATAGGAGGAGGTGGAGGGCCCATTCCTGGCATAGGAGGAGGTGGAGGACCCATTCCTGGCATAGGAGGGGGTGGAGGTCCCATTCCCGGCATAGGAGGGGGTGGAGGGCCCAATCCCAGCATAGGAGGGGGTGGAGGGCCCATTCCCGGCATAGGAGGGGGTGGAGGGCCCATTCCCGGCATAGGAGGGGGTGGAGGGCCCATTCCCGGCATAGAAGGGGGTGGAGGGCCCATTCCCGGCATAGGAGGAGGTGGAGAGTCCATTCCCGACATAGGTGGGGGTGAAGGGCCCATTCCCAGCATAGGAGGGGGTGGAGGGTCCATTTCTGGCATAGGAGGAGGCGGAGGGCCCATTCCTGGCATAGGAGGAGGCGGAGGGTCCATTCCTGGCATCGGAGGTGGAGAAGGGCATATTTCTGGAGTTGGTGCAATTTCACCTAACGTCGAGGCTTGAGGTTTTGCTGTCGACGTTTGGACTTTTGAGGGAGATAAAGTCCATTCACCAGTTGTTGCACTATTTGATCCACTATACGATGCCACTGGCGAATCTTCACTATGATTCATTAATGTTCCTGGCATCGGCGGCGGCAGGGGCGACATTCCTGGCGATGGCGGGGGGAGAGTGGCGAATGCTGGGCTTGTAGCGTTAGCAACAGTTACAGCTCTCGATATGGCTGGTGTAATAGATTCTGTGAGAGTTATTCTATCTGGCTGTAAGTCAGATAAAACAGACGTTTTTTTCTCTGGTATACTCTCCAAATTTTTATTGTCTAGTAATCTGTCTGATCCTGAATCTCTTGATTCAATAACTGACAGCTCATCTTTTTTGCTATCACTGCTGACGACATCTAATAAATCATTTTTCTGAGCACATGGTAACTCTGTGTATGTACTTCGAAAGGAAGCCTCAGATGAGCTGTCGCACGCGTTGACACTCGAATGATCTGAAGGCTTATAGTCTGAAAGATCTTGGACCGCCATATCTATATTTCTAGTTTGTGTTTCATTAGATTTATTGTCTGGTGCGGTACATTTATCAACATCCTCTACGACATATGGTTGATTGTAATCTCTGCTTTTATTTAATTTACAATAATTTTCAATTTTCTCAGATCTGTTTTCAGGTATACTAACTATCTCTTTAGTTACACTACTTAAAGCTAATTTGTTATCAATATTTAAGTTAGTTCTTAAATGAGGGTCACTTTCATGTTTATTTATCACAGGTGTATCAGATAACTTATTCAATTCATTAGATATATTGAGAGTCTGTACTTCTTTATTAACTAAATCTGTTATTTTTCTGTACAACACTTTTTCCGCTTCTTCTTTCTCCAAGTTTTTGTTGAGTGCATCTATCTGAGCACTGATCCTACACTTTTCTAATTCATATTCTAGCTCTACCAGTTTTCTTTTTAGCTGTGTTATGATTGTTTTAGCTTCATTAATGTCATTGATTTCTTCGTTGTTGTTTTGACTATAAATTCTATTGTTCTCTATGGTACAGTAGTTAGTGATATGGTCTTGAATGATTTGATGGTCTTTGTCTGCAGACCATGGCGTGGTGAGTATTCGACCGGGAGTGATCGGCTGTGGTGCTGGGACATCCATGTGAGCCCAGTTATACATTACATTTGGCTAAAAACAAAAATGATGTATGAAAATTTGTAATACGAGTACCTATTATATTGCTGTGGAATTGCTAAGTAGTTTTTTTTTTAGTTTGTGATATCAAAAATTTTTATGGTGGAAAAAACTGTGTTGCAAGACTGGCATTCCATAACAAGTATTGTTTTTGAAGGGATGGAAAATATACATATTAAATTTTTAGGCATAATATCTATGAATAATAATTGTCTAGAATTGTAAGTAATCCCGAAAAATCATTCCACGCGATATGTACCGCGGCGGGCGGGGCTTAAAATATGAACACCGCGGCGCGACAGTTCGCCGTGACACTTGAGTCGTGCGGTTGCGTCGCAAGAAGTTTGCTTTGAGAATATTGCTGTTTTTGCGATAATCAATTCATTAAAAATGCCGTCATATGCCGTGAAGTGGCGTAGAAGCAATACGGACATGAAAATTAGTTATTAAAAAATTGGTTGTGACGTGACAACGTCAAACATTCCGAACTGAGCCGATCGCTCGAGCCGATCATGCCTCTCTCTCGTTTCTGCCGCGCTCTCGCTTGCGGAACGCGACAATGAGCGTAACGGGACAATGACGTCATCTTTTTCGTGCATGCAGCCCGTAGTATCGAGTTACTAGACATTGTCAAGTCAAAAAAAAAGTAGCACATAAACAAGGTTATTTATTTTAACGTAGCGTACTGCATAATAGGAACCATTTGCGCGTTGTATCTCACCGCTCATTGCGTTGACTGCCCCACCCGACCGACGATGACGCGTGACCTTGTCGCGACCAATCGCATGCATCTTTGTCTATGTGTGCATTCGAGTGTTTTGTTGTAATTACTGTTCGTTTGTTTGCGTAAATGGAATCAGTATCAAAGAGGTGAATGTAGGAGCATTAGGTTTCTAGAGAATTATATTTCGATGCATAATATATATATTTTAATAAATTTACATTTAAGTTATACAGTAAAAAGTACATTATACTTGTATTATTGAAACTTGGAAAAAAAATAAAGGTTGGTGTAGGTCCTTTGATAGCTTCAAGGGAGTTCTGGCAACAAATCTATACAAGTCTACTGGTTTTCTAACCTATTAATTATTAAGTGGCAGCTTAGACGGCACTTATAATAAACCTACCGATTGCTAAAAAATTATTACTACAGCTCCTTTTATCACTGTCCACACAGTAAAATAGTTAACTATTTTACTTATTGTTCAAGCATGAGCACTTATTACACCAAACTACATCTATTTCATATACATATTAGGTCCACTAAAATAAATTTGCTAAACAAAAAAACTAAATAATTTAAAGTAAACTAAAATTAAACCCCTTGACTTCTCACTAAAAACTCAGAGAACTACGGTCCTATGAAGGGTTTAATTTTATAAATTTAATTTTAATTTATTTTTACTTTATTTTTTTGAATTTGATATTTCATATATCAAGCTCATGCTGCATACTAATTAAAATACTATACTATGTAATACATGAAATGCTGCACATAAAATACTATGCTATGTAATACATGAAATGCTGGTGTATCTTAGTGTATGTAATTCACAACAAAACTTAGGTAGGTACAAACCTTAAAAATAGTTTCAGACGGCGCATCTTTGTCTGCGATTTGTCGCAATACTCCTGCTGCCAGTAGGTGGGTGAAATACTGTATTCCGAAACTCTTCAGATCTTGGGGGCTGAGCAAGGTTCTCAGGTGACTGTTGTCGGCTATGGACGATGCGAACCAGTTTAGAAGCATCTGTCCTGAAAGAGGAACATTTGTATCTATTGGCAATTTTACATACAGAATATACAAATATTATAGTAGTATATAGTTATAGTAGGTACATACAGAGCACGAATAATATAATTATGATATTTCACAGATAATTTTGTAAAATTGTAAACATCAAATAATATTTTTTATAGGTTCATTCATTCGTAAAAAATACACAATGGATTGATGACAAAGACAGACAACTGAACTGACATTGACTTGACATGTACCTAATAATCTTTTGGCATTCCGGTGTTTTGTCAGATTGACAGTGACAGACTACTAAAGTGTGTACAAAAACTCTAAGGACTTGTATCCAGCCAGAGCCGTAAAATAGTTCTCAAAAATATTTCTTTTTTCTTAGCATTTTAGCCCAGTGATTTTGGATATTTATCAAAATCATTAATAAAACGGATCATCATCCGAACGTATTCCCGGTTGCATCCTCAGCGGTTTTGCTTCAGAGCCTGGGGTCTGCTACCTAAACCTAGGATAATCAGGTAACTCAAGCCTGCAATATCCTAACCAGACTGGAAACAACTTTTCACAAAGTATGCTTCCCAATGGGATATGTACCCACGACCTCCAGATCACCAGGGGAACGCCTTAACCACTTGACTACAGAGGATGCCAGATAAAACAGATAATACAGCCAAATACCCAACGTTTTAATAACTAAAATAATAATAAAAGTTTTAATATGTAGTTCACCGCGAACGTAGACCTCGCGAAGGAACACCTAGATGGCGCTATCCAAAGTTAGAACGCGCTATGGTTTCGTTTGCTACATAATCGCGGACATTTTTAATAATATTTCAAAAACTACTGAACCGATTTTGATGCCCAACGAACTTGAAAATTCTATTGATATTTCCTGCATGCCTACCAAATTTCATCAAAATCGGACTATCGGTTCAGCAGTTATCGCGGTACAAACATACATACAAACAATGTGTTTTCGCCCCCAACTCGATTTACAGATTTAAACAAAATCGATGTTTTGTAACTTTAGATCCGTCTCTCTTAAAACTAGTAAGTAGTTCGCCGCGAACTTAGACCTCGTGATTTTTATTAATATTTCAAAAAGTACTAAACCGATTTTGATGCCCAACGAACTTGAAAATTCTATTGATATTTCCTACATCCCTACCAAATTTCATCAAAATCGGACCATCGGTTCGGCAGTTATCGCGGAACAAACATACATACACACAAACATACAAACAATGTGTTTTCGCCCCAACTTGAATTATAGACCTTGCTCATTTCGCTCGCTCGGTCAAATATGTATGATACTTTTTGTGCGAATGATAAGAAAAACATATTTGTTTTCTCAGCTATGTATGTAAAATGTTACAATACTCGTAATCACGTAAAAGTTGTTGATTTTTAGAAAAAAAAAAGGATTTCAAACGAGATACGAGAAAAAACCGGCCAAGTGCGAGTCGGACTCGCGCACCGAGGGTTCCGTACAAACCTGCAAGGTTTAGTATTTGGTATGAATTTCAATTTAATACCTCTACGCGTTTATGAGGAAATGGGTAGTAAGTTTAAAATTATTAAAAAAAAATATATTATGTGATGTAACTAAAAATTTATGGTTTTCGTAATTTTTCCTTTATCTATGCTATAAGACGTTGCTTCGTACCAAATTTCAAGATTCTGAGTTCACGGGAAGCACCCTGTAGGTTTTGATTCCCTTGCAAGTGTCGAAAATTTGCGGCATAAACGGCTGTATCTTTTGATTGCGTTGGCTTAGAAGTTTGATTTTTTCACAGCTTCAAGGGACAGTAGACCTGAGTAATTGATATAAATTTCAGCTTCATACCTCCACGCGTTCCTGAGAAAAAGGGTCTTGACAGACGGACGGACGGACGGACAGACGGACAACAAAGTGATCCTATAAGGGTTCCGTTTTTTCCTTTTGAGGTACGGAACCCTAAAAATCAGATTTTTTTTCAAATACCTACTTTTTACGGTGATGAAGTAAATAAAAAATGATGAATAGTTTGGCGTCTGTGGTTCACTTTAATGTCAGAAGAAAGAAATTCTCCCAAGTGATAGTGGTAGCTGGCGTAGGTCTAGGTCTAGGGTAAGTTATCGTGTCGTGGTCGTGGCGTATCTAGGGTAGGGAACATTGGTGAATTTAACGTGGAGAAAAGTTTTTTACGGTGGAATAGGCTGCGTTGCGATTTTGCGATTGGCATACCATAGCACTAGCTAGGCGATAGCCCCACTGGATCTGGTAGATGGCAGAGACGTGGAACGGCACGGATAATAAGGTAGGTATGTCGGTTGCGGGGTTGCGGGTGTTTAAATTGCAACATTATTTTCACACATTTCGTAAAAAAATTTAAAGGAATCGATAGAACTCCGGTGTGCGTACCCCGCTGGCATAAAAGTTCTAATCGAGCCACTGAGTCTGTGCATATTAGATACTTTTTTTAGATCTTTGTATTTTCTGAGAACATTTACCATAGTAATGTACTCGTATAGTTTTTTTTTACACTATCAGAAAGTAGAGATTTCAACGAACAGAACGCCTACCGACTTTTTTAAAAAAGGAGATATTTTGACGTGAGAATTTTCGATTGAAAATTAGGGTGCTTTTTCGATAAAAACTCAAAATAAAGTATAATAATAAATATTTTAAATAAAAAAAAATACAGTGTATTTGGGACACAAAAAGGTAAGTTTTCACAAAATTTCGAGGAAAAAAAAAGAAAATTAGATAAAAATAAAAAACCAAAAACTTGGTTTTTTGAATTTTTCACATAAATTTTGAGGTTATGTGAAAAAAAAAAGTTGTAGATCTTTTTATTACCTACAACTTTGCCATTTAACTTTTTTGTATAGGACCTGTAGTTTTGCTGGAAATCGAGATAAACCGTTTTTTGCCCTTAAAACTTCACCCCCACCCCCCGACCTCAGATCGCCCGTAATTTATTTTTTCTCTTATTTTTAGGGTTCCGTACAAAAAATGAAAAAAGGAACCCTTATAGGATCACTCGTGCGTCTGTCTGTCCGTCCGTCTGTCACAGCCAATTTTCTCCGATCTACTGGACCGAATCAGGTGAAATTTGGTAGGATGGTGTAGTCCTATGCTATGACCCAAATACATATGTGCAAAGTTAATAAATATTGTTTAAAGTAAGGGTCATTTTCAGGGGAAAAATTAGGAAATAAAAAAAAAGTTTTCCATTACTTACTATGTTATATATCAAATAAAAGGGCTTGTTATAAGGATCTCAAATATATTTTTGTTGTTATTGTAAAATAAATAGTTTTTATTTTATTCAAGAAAGAAGACGAAAATTGACCATTCCCCCCCCCCCCCCCCTGATCTCCGAGATCTGAGCCTAAAATTTTGGAAAAAATACAAATTATAGTTCATTGCTTGTAGATTACAGGAAAATCTATAAGAATTCATTTATTTGTACGGAACCCTCACTACGCGAGTTCAATTCGCACTTGGCCGGTTTATTGTAATATTCTCTTCCTTTTCTAATGGGTTTCATCGTACTAAAATTTTTTCACTTTTTACCATTTTCAAAGGCTTCTGCACTGGTCTATTTTGTGCGGACAGCGAGAACACAGCAACTTGCTCTTTTTTTCGAAGATAAATTTCGATCTCGACAAGTTACTGATGAACATCTCCAGGATTAAATGTCAATAGCTTGCACCAATTTTACTCCAAACTTCAGACAGTCCGCAACAAAACATGCCATTTTTCTCATTGATATGTAAAAAAAACCTTTGTTATTTCCGTAATTACATGTGTTTAATAAATATTTTTTCCTATAAAATGTGCGGACCGCGATGGTCATTTCATTTCTTAAAACGGACCCCGAGCGAAACTAATTGGTGACCCCTGGTATAGAACATAGAAGCAACATAGGAATAAAATTAGTTATTAAACTCCTACTACTTACTCTGCACCGCCCGTACTCTCACAACATAGCCTAATGTATTCGACCGAACATTCGCACCGCACTTCAATACACCCATCTTCAAGTCACACTCGACCCTGAGCCTGTACCACTTATGGTCCTCCTCCACCACCAAAATACGGTACCAGCTCATAGACTTGTGAAATTGCATTTTAATAGTCCGCGGTGGCTCGTACACCATCACATCACGTCTTCTTTTAACTCTTCTGTTTCCCGAACGAGCTCGCTGCGACACCAGCCCAGCGTTGATTGTGACAAATTCATCGTTATGCAAGCCTAGTATGGTCACAACATCTTGCACGTTCTTCTCCACGTATCTTTTACTTAAAAATTCTACATAATTAAACTGAGCCACGGAAGAGTTGGTCAAATTCACCCGAGCAGTGGACAATTGCATAGTTGCAACCTTCACAGTCACGTATACACAATTAGCGAGTTTTAATCTGCTACGAAATTAAAGATAGCACAGTAGTTTGTGCTCAACTGATAAAAGATAAGGCAGTTTATCATGATGTTCATTCACCTGGTTTTTTTACTGGCGATGGCCTCATTTATCTTGATATAATATCGTTATTGCATAGTGTGTGACCGTGAGTCGCGATCGTGACTAGTCGTGAGTGAAACATGTTAAAGTCCTTATTCATGCATTCTTTTTTTGGGAATTTTGTATTTACAACATTCCTAAAAAAGGAGATCCTTAAAGACCTATTTTAAGAAATTATATCATGAAAAAGAAATTCACCTTTAAACTTTGCTAACCACACTTAGGTACTTATTTAACTTACCTAATAAAACTTAACTACTTACATTTAAACTTTTTATAGACTAGGTAATTAAATCAGTCCACCCACTGCTGTAATACTCTCCCGATAAAGGAAGTATTTCCGAAAATTGTCAGTAACCCGTTAGATAAGTAGGTACCTACGTACTAACTAGTTCAATCAAGAATACGTATGCCAATCAGTTTGGCAATGTAAGTAGGGCAATGTGGTTAACGTAACAATAACTAGATAATACCTATACCTACCTACCTTGAATTTTGAGCCGTATGGTTTCCAGCCTAGAGTAGAACCACTCCATCTCTTCCTGTGGATGTCGTAAGAGGCGACTAAGGGAATAAGCACAAACATCTCGTGCTACAACTGCATTCCCAAGGAGGGTTAACGTCGGGTGGCAGCCGGTTGTAAAACTTTTCGCACAAATGCATTCCCAAAGAGGGATGACGTCAGGCAGGCGGCCGGTTGTAAAACTACTTATAGCCAAATAATTTTAACTGTTTCGGCTATTTCTTCTCCACTTTGCAAGGCCTTTGGCATCCTTGGGTGACCATTCATATGCATGTTATTTTTGAAGAAGAAAAAGCAGGAAACCTCAACTCGGGTGCCGAAGCAGCGCAGCTCAGGATGCAACAAAGCATATATGTCGCAGGTGGATAGAATAATCCGCTTATTGACAAAACCTCGAGCTGTTTGGCATTACAGCTCGGTTTTGAGTAGGTACTGTACTTCGGTAAAAGTATTTTAGAATCATGGACTAAACTGGTTAAAAAAATCTAGTTACAAAGTGCTCCTGTTTCGGCCAGATCAGCTTACCTTCGAATTTCTCGTGCAAATGGAAGTCCAACTTCTCCGGCACGAACTTGGGGCGGACCACCTTTGATTCCGACAGTTTCTCCAAAGTCAGCGAGGCGACCTTCCGGAGGACATTCGAGTCGGCAGGCACCTCCGTTACGCTGGAATGCCTACGGTCCTTCTCTGAAAAAATAATCAAAGTTGTCATCAACTGGGTTCGATTGCCACCGCGGGCAAATGCTTGTAGTTATCTTTCAATCAATTTAGGGTTCGGACACTGGGTTCAGTATGGTCTCTCTCTCGCTCTAGCAAATGACGCTTCTAAGTGCCAGAAAAGGATAGCAGCATAGGAAAGTGCTGTTCCGTGCTGACAGATGTGTCCCAATCCCAACCCTAAACAGGTATATGACTGTAGTTTTGGGTATTATGCAAGTCTCTGTGTTTGTATTCGTTGGACCTAACCTAAGTAGGTGTAAAGCATATAGCTTAAATATCATGTGTAGTACCGACACATGACGACCTCTGTGGCCTAGTGGTCATCATGCCTGGCTACACAGGAGGTCCCGGGTTCGATCCCCGGTCAGGTCAAGATGAAAAATGATCTTTTTCAGATTGGCCTGTGTCTTGGATGTTTATTTATATATGTATTCGTTATAAAATATAGCATCGTTGAGTTAGTATCCCATAACACAAGTCTCGAACTTACTTTGGAGCTAGCTCAATCTGTGTGATTTGTCCGTATATATTTATTTATCTATTATTTATGATATTTAAGCTCAAATAGCTAAGTGTGGGGCGCTGAAAGTTGTTAATTTATACAGACAGGGTGACTTTTTAAACACCAGCCGAATTTTTGGATCAAGTTCAGTCCATGATACTGAACTACTTTCTATAAAAAAAGTTATTAAAAATTTTTCGGCCTTCCATACAAAATCCGTTTGGCTGAGCGCTGATTTGTATGGGAAGGCGAATTTTTATTTTAGTTTTTCCTTAATTGTTTTTATGGAAAGTAGTTCAGTATCATGGACTGAACTTGCTCCAAAAATTTGGCTGGTGGTTAAAAATTCAGCCTGTAGTTAGTACCTAACTACCATCTATAGGCTCGTAAAATAATATTGAGTAAGAGGTACTAACTCTTCTTTCTTGTACAAGATGTAGAGGATTGTAGAGCTTCCGAGGCGCGTCCATACTTAAAACTGTAATACCACCCGATTCTATAATAAAAACGGGTACCTAGGATTGGTACTATTTACTCGAATCCAGCCTGAGGGGCGGCTTTTAGGTGCTATATAGCTTTAGGCCTATATAGAGCGCGCTCTATGTAATCATGGATTGAACCACGTTATATACAGGTGACTTTTTAACCACCAGCCAAATTTTTGGAGCAAGTTCAGACCATGATATTGAACTACTTTCTATGAAAAAATCTGAAAAAATATATTAAATTGAAAATATTGAAAATATATATATATATATATATTGGCTGAGCACTGATTTGTATCGGAAGGCGTCTTTTTCGTTTTTCGATAATTGTTTTTATGGAATGTACATAGTTTAGTATCATAGACTGAACTTGCTGTACGTCTGTAATCAGCCTGTACCTATTAGTTAAATAATTACCTACTTCGAATATAAGCTACCTATCTGAAAAAAATACACACTGAATAAAGATACCTACGTATTCATGTATATATTTAATTTATGTAAGTAAGTACCTATCTACTATAGTTTCATACAATGCTTCATCGTAAGGAATTACATTCGATATAAGTACCCTTTACCTATAGTTCTCTCATATGAGCAGCCATGGGGTACAGCAGCGTACACAAAGGCTGCGAAATCGTATCAACATCACATCAACAAACTGGTTTCAGTGTGTTACTGTTGTGATTATACTATGTACTTACCTATATGTACCTAGAACGTACGTATTGCAACAACTACAACCTAATAGTGCTATAGTAGGTACAGATATTTTTTGCTCATAAACTCAGAATCTAACTGCAGTAACTGTAACGTAGATTATTAAATACTGCGATCGAAACGTAAAGTGGTTCCATTGACCTCTCTGCTACACGAGTAGCCGTGAACTTTATCCTATGTACTTATGTAAACTTGGCAAAACTGACCGTTGTCCAGTATAGAGAGCGAGCTCTCGCAAGCGACGGGTGGCAACTCCACCTTCCTGTGCTTGGACAGCGTAAACGAAGTCTGCCCCGGGCTGGCCTTCAGCCGGTTGTCGCGGAAATCATGGCTGCACTCGTGCGAGCTACGTTCCAGATGCTGGCCTTTCGCTCCAGAAAATACAGCTCCCATAACCTTTTCATCGCCTCTGTCATCAAATACGTCACTTTTTTCTTCTTTGTCATCGGCGGTGGACAGCACGGAGGCGGCATCGTCGTGCGGCATGTCTATGGCCGGCGAGAGCGACCGCAAAGAGGGCGTGAGGGGTTGCGCGGGCGCATCGAGTGGCGTGAGGGTGCGCGCGGGGTCGTCGTGCGCGCTGTCGCTCTCCGCGGAGTAGTAGCACTGGTTGAGCTCGACGGCGAGCGGCGTGAGCGGGTCCGTGAACACTGACTCGGAGACGGAGTCGCCAGGCGAGGCTGCGGGCTGGTCGCGGGTCGCTGACCGCGCGCGCTCGCACCTGCTCCCCGTTACCAGCTCGCCGGCCGCCTCCGCCGCTCCCTCCGCATCTCGCACTGTTTTGAACACGCACTCGACCGTATCGTTATCGGATATTTCGAGCTCGTTGTTATCGGAATCCGGCGTTTTATCGAACATTTCGACATCGCGCTTGGCGTCGCCTTTCTTCTTTCCATGTTTCTTACTTTCGCGCCCTGATGACTTTCGGTTTAAATTTCGTATGAAATTTTTACCTTTGGCTGGAGATTTGCCCGTTTTGGATTGTTTTTCATTTGTTTGAATGTTTCCCATTTTATGAAATTATCTAGCATAATTTAATTATTTTTAAATAGGCTAAAATTGTAGACGTAGCAATCTCTGCTTTGCAAATTCTTATATTTTTTAACTTTAAGCAAATAAGGTTTTGCACATATTTATTTACACAGCTTGTAAAATAAAGTCTTGCTTATGATTCTGTGTAAGTATTACTTATCACCACCGCTGGTGAATCTTTAGTATAGTAGAGACTTTATCACACATTTCCGCAACATCTCTCACCACGTCAGGAAATAAACACAGAATACAGAACAACCACAAAGCGAACACAGCCAACATCTACCAAGAGTACTATGCCCAGATGTAAGCTCCTGGACACCCGGCGCACATGCGCAATACGCTTTCATAAATCAATAATATTTACTTTTACGCCTATGATTTACTGGGATCTAATTTTTCTTTACATCTTGGCTCAGTCTTCGGCATCGTGGTGGGTTGGTGGGAAACCAAAAGACTATTGGCACGCAACCAACCTTGAAACCGGTCTACCCCTTAGACCTAAGAAATGTTGGCGTTTCTTAGGCGTAGGGTAGACCCAAGCAGCTGGCTGAGCTCGGCGGAAATATATCTAAGTGTTTTCAATTCTTAGGCGCCACCTGGTTATAGACTGTTTCTTTTGTCGTTTCATCTCAACAATTTTATGTATAAAGGTTTTTCCTCAGATTGTTTGTTTGTTTTTTTGTGTGTAAAGTGGGCAACACTGGAATCAGTTTTTTCTAGCTGCCTAAACGCAAATTTCCTTTTTTTCTTCATTATTATTAAGGTCATCAACGATTTTTAACCAACTTCAAAAAAGGAGGAGGTTATCATCAATTCGTCGGAATCTTTTTTTAGGGTTCCGTACCCAAAGGGTGCAAACGAGACCCTATTACTGAGACTCCGCTGTCTGTCCGTCTGTCCGTCTGTCTGTCTGTCTGTCCGTCTGTCCGTCAGTCACAGGGCTCTATCTCTTGAACCGTCATAGCTAGACACTTGAAATTTTCACGGATTATGTATTACTGTGGCGGATATAACAACAAATACTAAAAATGAAAAATAGTTAAAAATTAAAGGCGGTCGTCATACAAGAAACGTGTTTTTTTCAACGTTTTTAACTTGATCTTCATAATGACATTAACTAGATACTTGAAATTTTCACCAATTATGTATTACTATGACTACAATAACAAAAAATACTAAAAATAAAATAAAGTTAAAAATTTAAGGGGGTCGTCATACAAAAAACGTGTTTTTTAGCGTTTTAAAACATTGTACGGTGGTACGGAACCCTTCATGTACGAGTCCGACTCGCACTTGCCCGTTTATTTATGTATGTTTCGCGATTACTCGATGTCGCCTGGCTGGACCGAAATAAAAATTATTTTTTTGTTTAATAGGTTATACATACTTTTCAGGTGGTCCAATATAAATTTTATTAAATCGTTTGTGTGTGTGGTTTGTTTTTTATCGAAGATAACAAAATAAAAATTGTCGTCTACGGGCTGCTTTAAAATGGAATAGCAGCGGCCGGCAGCGACATGGCGAGCTGTTTCGGTGTGAAATAATTTTAAAGTTGATCTACTTACCTACATATAAGGTCGCGCGGCCGCTCGCGGTAATGTGAGCTTCGCGGTCACGCAGGCATACCTAGTGATTTTTATATAAACTCCCTTGGGCTGATTTGATGACACGCGAGAATATTTTTGAAGACTGAGAATAATGTGTCATATTGAAATTGTTTGCAAAGTTTCATTTGAAAAAGTACTCGGGCGGCACACCGCTAGACACGCAAATGCAGGCCTGCTCGTCTCCTGCATCGGTCAAGCTGTACTTATATGGGGAGTATGGGTAAGGAGAACCAACTCAATAGGGGAACACTGGTAAAAGTGTCCAGCTACACACATGAAAACCGAAAAGGAATGAAATCTGAATGTTGGTTTTGTTCTACTCTTGCTTGATACTAAAAACAAGGCTCGAACGTTTGAGTTTTTTAATAATTTCATTTCATTTGGCCGACGATACACGGAGTCCAGTGCTGACCCTATTTGAAATAAATTATTTGTAAGGAAACGGAAATATCATTTAAAATTTTGAGCTAGTAAAACCTAGATAACCCTTTAAACTATTTTATGAACCACTGTTTACAGTTTAAAGTGAGAACGTTAAGCTTTAGTTTGCATTTTTTCCAAAAGTGGCCGTTTTTCGCAAAAATACAAACTAAAGCACTGGACTCCGTGTATCGTCTTAAGGTGAAAGTAATATTGGTAGTCAGTACGGTTTTTCGCCGAAAGTGGCCACTTTTAGCGAAAAACCGTTTTAAAACTAGACGGACTATTAGTAATAATTACAAAGGTTATTCATAAAATAGTTTGAAGGTCTTTTTAGACATTGATCCGAATCAAAATTTTAAATATCACCATATTTAGTTTTAAACAATTTATTTCAAATGAGGGCGCCACTTATGCTACCATTACAACTTAAGAGGCCTATTGCTCCTATTGCTCTTACATCTGTCAGGTGGCGTGTTAGCATGTAGGTGTTTAAAATCAAAAAGAAAGACTAAAAGTAGAGCTCTAACAACATTTATTTTAAAGTAATAAGTAAAATAATATTTACAATTAATTAGAATGTTACTTAGCTCCAATTTTAATAAAAATGCTTTATGGCAAATAAACGATAATTACTTAAGTACCTATGATCCGACATAAAATTAAACAATCAATACTAAAGGAAGTACATAAAGTTTAATAAAATAACATTGACAATAAGTACAATTACATGTCATTGTAATAATAATCCTATATGTTTGATATCTGTATAAAAGAGTATAAAAATTAATTGTATCTACCTATAATATAACATTTCATTGTCATTAAACTTAACCTAAATGTATCAGCTCTTTAGAAATAACTACTTATTTTAGGTAATTGTATGTTTAATGTTAAGTAAGTACATTTATAATTTCTTAAAGGTGGGTCCGTTCATTTTACTAATTTAATCAAGATCTATCAACTATTCGTCACGTTCGTAAAAATATATGATATGAGTAGGATTTCGTTGCATTATGTTTAAAATCGTTGGCACATCTAAAAAGTATGTTACTTATTTTTTGAAAATGAATGAAATGAATGTTATCTTAAACGGAAGTCAACGACTGGATTCGTACCGATCCTTTATCTAATTTCATATACCTCGCCTGTTTTTTTAGTTATCAATCAGATTGATTATAACAAAACCGGCAATGTACCTATATGAAATTTGAATTTAAGGCAATGTTATTCAAGTCAAAAATAGGCACTGATTACCTTTGACGTTTGAGATAATCTCTATGAACGTGTCTCTCGACAAGGCGGATATCATCGCGGCGATTTGATGTGATTCGAATTTCTCGAAAACGGATCCAAAAGCAATATAAAATTAAGGCACAAATGATGCTTACCTTACAGCCTAGCAATATGTGAATAAATCTTGAAGAAATAATCGCAGAATACAAATAAACAGTAATGAAATACATAAATACCTACGTCTCTTCAACATAAGTCAGGGACGGCACGAGATTCTAGGATTTCATTACAAAAAATGTGTAAGAAAGTATTCGACAGCAGTCGCTATACTTTTTATACTTACTAGACTTACCTACTTACACTAGACTGCTTATTGTGTCTGTTTTCATGTAGGTACCAACATTACGTGTTTTGAAAGATTACGTTTAAATTGTTCATTACAATACAATGTACTGTAAATCAAATCGCACACACACAATAAGTAGCCTGGTGTAACTGCTACTTCAGTAAGTCTAATAAAATACTAGCTGTGACGTACTGCAACGTCACGGCATGTTAAGTAACACTGGCAACGGGGCACGTCCTTACACAGTGTGGTCTGATAATGAAGTGAATACTGTCAGTAGGCGCCTGCCTTATATACAGGGTTACTTTTTAGTCAGTACGCAAATTGTACCTACGTAATTGTTATCAATTTTAAGAAAACCCGTATTTTTTTATTACACCACGTTTGGAACAAAAAAATAAAATTAACCTAACCCAAACTTATTCATAAAACTGACACAAGTGTGGTCACTGAACAAAAGAATAGCAACTTTGCACGCGCCGCTATCAGCAGGGTTAATGACCCAACATCTGACATTAGGTAGGTATTATGATTATGTCAGTAATGTTCTTAATTCTTAGGACTGACAAAAAGAAGTAGGTACGTTGCCAATAAATTGTATCTACTAATTCTGAAAGGTGAAAGTTTATTACAACTTTTTTCTTTTTTGGCGTATTTAAAAAATTGGAATCAACTTCTAAATTGTAATCAACATAGGTACCTTATTAATGGAGTCTGTTTCTCCTTTTACACAAATTCACACGTACACGTCACACGTACTTGAGCAAGTGCTCAAATTGAAGTCCTTGCTGCTGAAAACCCAGTCTGGCACGCTTCTGGACATTCGTTCTCACATTTTCCAGTATGAAGTTTTCACTTTTTAGTTCATCAAAAGCATTGATTATTTTGTTTTCATAAAACTCCCGAAATGAGTAGGTCGACATCTCGATATCGGTCGGGCGAGCGAAACACGGAACTAACGCACGCGCACTCGCAATTAGCACAGAGCGGCTACTACAAAGGGATGGATGCGGGTGCGGCGGCGACGCGACCCCTCTCTCTCTACCCTTTACCCCGCGCCGCCCCGGCCGCCGGCCGAAAGTAGCGTAAGTAGTGTGTCTATGAGTTATTAAATTGATCGATAGACAACAATAAAAATGGATTAAATTTTTTTATTTTTTTTATTTGCTTAATATGTTCTATTATCGATACTGATACCATGGTATAAGTTTGCGTACTGACTAAAAAGTAACCCTGTATACCAAACGCCGCCCACCAGTGTTGCCAGTACGTCACAGTAACTAAGTAAGATAATGATTTACTATGTATTGGTAGTTATAATAAAGACATAGACACAAATATGAAGAAATAATTAATTAATAAGTTCATCAAATTACTGAACTTCGAGATCATTATTAGGGTCTTGACGGTAAGAACGGCAAATGTAAAAAAAACGTTATTGTCGAAATACTTATATCTTTTTATATAAGATATATACTCTGTTTGAAATCTTTCAGACGGTTCCCTTTATATTTTATCTAAATTATTTCTTACACATAGCACTGTCGTTATAAGTATACCTATTTATAGACGCGATGTCAAGTTTATTTAGAAACAACTTATATAAAATCGAGTCATAGAAACGTAGTTAGTTTGTCAAGTTATTAAGTAGGTATTACAGGTTCAATTCTTACTTAATTATTCAGCCCCCATAGCATGTCGTCATAGATAAGGTTATCCCGCGACATACTAGAATAATCTTCGTACCTAGCATGGATGAAAAATACTGGACTGACGACCCGTACCAAAAAAAGCATACTCTGCTAAAAAGCCAATCCTGTATTATTTCTAGAAAACGCTACTATCTCCGCTAGCCATACAAAGGATGCTGGGTACTTTATGCTTACGGTATCCACGAAAAATCTGAGATGGCGCTTGTTTGTTCGTAGAAAATGAACGCTTATACCGCCATCTTTGCGAAATTAAGCGGCACCATTACAAACTACCTTCTTTCGAACTAGTAGCTACAACATTTATACTAAAAATCGAATCACGCTTCAAGGTGTGAAGGTTGTAGGTTTTCTAGTATTTTTCGTCCATAGTATCTATTAATTATTTCGTTAAGTATGATAGCGACACTCAGTAACGCTGTCGCTAGTCCATGTCGTGGGGGCTGAGATGAGTTGATGATGAGTTCTAAAATAGATTGTAGTGCCCATTTAATATAAGCTAAAAATAATAAAGATGGCACGATTCAAGAGTTCATAGCTTGGTACAGATTGTTAATGCCAGAGCCCAAAGTATCTGGTACTACAGAAATATATAAACTTATTATTTTCATACATATGCGTCAAACTATTAACGTATTTAAAAAATCGTAGGGCAGTACTTTATCAAAACCTCTCTAAAAGTATTTACATTGATTTCCTATCTACTTATTCCAAAGTACATTTAAGTATATAATTCTAGCTAGACTGTTATTTATATAACTTTCCTTGTGAGGATTTATGTACCCATACCTCACTAAGGGTAGAGTAACTGTTGGCTAGTGTAGGAAAACGTAAGGGCGCATTCATCTATGAACAGAATAGACAGTGGCGCCATTATGTTTTGCTATTGTCATCAATGGCATAGCTTTATGCTTAATATGATAATAGCATATTTATGCTGTTTCCGTTTATAAAATTTTTTGCCAACATAGTATGAAATATAAAGTATGTATTCAATATAGGCTAGAATTCTAATCTATGTATGCATACCCTCTTTGTCTTTTTTTTCTGTTGTTCGTTTACAATATTATTAATTCCAACGTTCCTTTAGTAGAATAACAAATTATAAAAAAAAAGCTATTCCATACATTTTACCGCGATACTGAAATTTGTATAGAACAGATGATTTTTTCCGTATTTTAGAATTGGCCCTATAGTGAAAGTTTTAAGTAAAGATTTCACAGACTGAATTTGCATGAAAATTTGTCATGTATTTTATCAGTGAGTCTACTTTGTGCTACATGGTCTAAAAATAAGTACTCAGTTGTAATTTTCATATTTTGTGCCTAGCGTCGACCCTTGTCCTAGGCTGAAAGCGTCAGTCTAGGACAGGATCAAGGCAGAAAAATGTAAACTTAAATTCGTTTTTAAATTAAAACTCTAAACATGGATTTAAAAAAATACTAACACAGTTACAAAATGACCATGAGCGCATAGTTCTTTAGAGATAAAGTCTGTAGGTATGAATGGATGGAAACAATTCATCAAAATGAGAATATTTACTACAGTAAAAAATATTATGTCTAATAGGCGATGCGGCTAGCATCCTATCACAATGTTGATTCTCTTTTTCCACTTTCAAGCCCACGTTCACACTAAAAGCCACCTTTGGGTTGTATGACTTTAATTGGCTCTGTCTACCCCTGTACGGATAAAGACGTGATAGGGTAGATACCCTATGTGTTTGTATATTTTGTAAAAACGTGTTTAGGTTTAAGGTTTGTTTGAAACTATTTATCATAATTATACCTTATGCAGTAAACAGTGACGCTTTAAATAACAACAAACAACTGTTTCTCACCGATCATAATGTAAGTAAATAAAACCACTAGAATATATTTACAAACATACACTAATCTACAAGAATATCCGTGGAATTGAGATTCCAAAAAGCCATTAGTAGTATCTACATACGTACTAAAAGTAGCAATAGGTATCCCTACAGATCTTAAATTAAGAAACATGCTAGATACAGTCTTACGTGACCCCTATGGCAGTCTTTTTCTTTCAATATTTTTTTTTCTTGTTCAATTTTCAGCAAGGGTGCCTGTTATATTCAATCGACTGACCCCTGTAGCATGACTTCGTAGATAAGTCGGCGACCAATATACTATATCGTGCGACGGACAGGAACACCTCGATCGATATCATTACCTCCATGGTATTTCTTACACCATGGACTAAATAATACAAGACTGACATCTCCATAAAAAAAAACGTAAGGTACTCTGCTAGAATACTTGTAGATGATGCTACTATCTCGCCCGCTAGCTATACAAAGGATGCTGGGTACTTAGGCTGACGGTATCTACGAAAAATCTGATATGGCGCTTGTTTATTTGTAAAATATGAACGCTTGTACCGCCATCTTTCCGAAATTAAGCGGCACCACTATTAAACTACCTTCTTTCGAACTAGTAGCTCCATCTAGCTACAACATTGAAACTTAAAACCGGATAACGTTTCAAAGTATGAAGATTGTCAATCCTCTAGTATTATTCGTCCATGCTTATAGTAATATTTATAATAATATTACTTAACCCATTTCCTGTCCATCAATTTACAATTGATATACTTAATCATATAATATGAGTCATGGGGCAGGGAATGTGTCAAAGCAATATGTTGTCGGTCGATAACTCACAGACGTTATCGTTAGAGCCATGCTATCGGGCATGTTATATCATGGGTCAAAATGTTTATTCTATGTACAATAGATTTTTTTTTCATTCTAAAATCCATTCGTGCATCCCACTCCTTTTGTGTTTAGCACTCAAGGCTACCTTGATAACATAACTACCTTATTCTGCTTAACGTTTTCACATGTAAAATTCAGATTTCTACTATAATATTTTCGGAAGCTACCTCTACCTATCTACAATTGATAAAGATTCTCTTTCGCAATTGGTCAAAAATAGATATTAATTAATTTGCACCTTTACAGCACCCTTAATTACAAGTACTTTACATAAAATAGTTATTGCAAAATAAGGGTTTTCTTTGACCAAATCTTGATTTCTAGGTTTAATTCTTAAAGCATCCAACGTTCTGAGTTGTTTTGACTACCAACGACATTTCGTGAAGTAGCCATATTCGAACCAGTTATAAACCTTACGTACAGTGTATTTTCGTAAAAGTTTCATGGCGGAGTTACACGATGATCTCGCAGATGACTTGGCGCGCGCGCGAATTCAGCGTGGGGTAGCCGGATTCAAACGATTTATTAACCTTACGTGAATATCTATACGGTATATTTTTGTAAAAGTTACGTGGCGGAGTTACACGATGATCTCGCGGATGACGCGGCGCGCGCGCGAGTTGGGCGTGGAGTAGCCCGACTCGAGCGAGTCGTCGTAATTGATGGACAGGTGCGGTGGCTTGTCCTCCGCGCCCGCCTCCTCGAACGCTTCGGGCAGCCCGCTTACCTCGTGGTACGGAGATTCTGAAAGAACAGTTTTTGTCAGGGTAAGCGGTGAGTCTTATTCTATTCAAGAACACGTACTTAATTACATTTTCCAAAGTTCTATTTTCGCTCTCTCTAAGCTGTGCTTTTTATAGTTTATTGAGAAAACAAAAACAGTTTATTGTTATTTAACTTAAATTAATGGCCTGTACACTTTTCGTAGGTTTCTTTTCGTAGATCTGACACAATGCTGGTCTTTTTACTACATAACACGTTTTCATTTTGTCATAGCGTACCATGTCAATATCTCTTCTATAGTAGATCAAACAGTAAAGGCATAGGTATTTAAAATATAATATTAGGTAAGATAAAACAGCATTGGATAGCACACATTTTACATGCTCTAGGTAGAGCCTGTCAAAATGTATATTTCTGAAACTACCCACAAAAAGATTAACGACCACGTTACGATTTTATACATGCGCGTCGTAGCTCGTAGCCGTAGCGAATGCTACGAAAAGTGCTTTGTCAACATTAGACATAAACGAGTTCATATATCCATACTTTTTATAAAGTGAAGCCCCCCATATATTTCCTGCCTTTAGTATGTACAAGTATTTCTTTCTGTTAAATTCACAAATATTAGAGCAGAGAACTGAAAGACAGGGCGCGAACGCAAACTAAGCAACAATTAGGTGCTTAGTACACTATAGCTATACTTTCCCACTGCTGAGCAAAGGTCTCCCCTCCTGTATACAGGGTCTAACAAAATATACTGAAACTATTTTTAGGGTTGATTCAGTCCACGATACTGAACAACTTTTATTTATCCAGTCCACGATACTGAACAACTATATATTTGGTTAGACGTTATATACGCCACTGATCTCTATCTTGCGAGATCATACTTCCGGGTCTTGTCAAAAGACGCCAGATCATCACACCACCTTGTCCTTGGGTGACCTCTTTTAGTACCTAACTAAACTAAAAAAAATCTTTTTAGTAACAGTCATTTCATATAACAAACAACATCATGTTTCGCGCGATCACTAGAATCGAAGCGAAGGTCGCTTCGAATTACTCGTACACCTTTAAAAAAAAGACGTACCAATATGCTGATCTATTCGCTTCTTAGGCTTGTGTACGGAGGCGTAGGGGTCCGAGCAGAAGTCCTGGCGCGAGGGGTTCTGACTGCCGCGCAGGTTGTAGTCGGCCGGCGCGGGCTGCGCGTGCGCCATATGCGGGTACGGCGCGTAGTCTTGGATCGTGTCGTACCTGGGCAAAAAGAAGTTTTGTTATATACTAAAATAGTAAGTAAACATCAAATAAACAAATTAGGTATAAAACTAACAACGTGTTTCCGTAACATTTCATATTATAGAATATATGTATAAGAATTTCGGCTTCCCATACAAATCGGCGCTCAGCCAAATGGATTTTGTATGGGAGGAAGAAATTTTAGGCATAATATAACTAGTTTCAGAAGTTCAAATATAAACTTGAAAGAAAATATAAGAGTGTACTTAGATGTTCTCCGTACTAATGTTCAAATATGATATTTCTAGTTCATATTTTGACTGCCAGCTATATGCCTAGATATATACAATTTCTTTGAAATTACATATAAGTATACAATTTTTTTGCCGAAATCTGACATGTTGTTTCAAAACAAAGGTTAAACTACGTTTGTATGGGAAAGTCTGATTTTGTCTAGGGAAACGATAAGTCTGCTAGTCCGCCAATCAAGTTGCATATTTCAAATTGTCCTGGATCTTAGCTGTTTATCTATATATGTATTTATTATAAAATATACCATCTTTGAGTTAGTATCCCATAACACAAGTTTCAACTTATTTTGGGGCTAGCTCAATCAGTACTATTTGTCCTTATCTATTTATTTAAGTATTTATTTAGTTACAATAAGAAGGTTGTCTAGTTGTATCGCTGACTCACCCGCCGGGCATTGTGTCGTACGCGTAGTTGCTCTGGCGGTCGATGATGGGGTGCGGCGGCAGGTTGCCGCCGTTGCTGGCTGCCATCTTGAGCTGCCACAGCGAGTCGTGCGAGTTCACACTGCCGCCATTGTTGCTGTTGGTGTAGCTGTTCTCCAAATACATGTTGTTGGCCCCTGAAAATGTCATGTTCATTAGAATTCCACTGAGAAGAACGTAGTCATAGACAGAGAGTGGTGTAAAATTTAACCGAGAAGAACAAACAGCAAACTTTTCCATTCGTGAGACGTAAAGGCTAACAAAAATAAATGATAAAGAAACTAAGAATGAGGCCTGGCACCGGCGACAGAGTTTATTGAGTACTATCGTCTATTAATATCTCGCTCTACGTAATAATAACAAGCGACATGGCAGTAATCAATCGCGCGATATTAATGGGTTTATCACCAATGCCATGCTACGGGGGCTGAAGGAATTAGGCCGTTGTTTACAGAATGAAATCAGCACTAGCTCTTCAAGCAAAAAGGGTACAGAAGCCAATTTTGCGGAAAATCAATCCTTAGTGACATAGCCCAGCGCATTAGCTCGTTGAAGTGGCAGTGGGCGGGACACATAGCGCGACAAACCGATGGCCGATGGGGCAATCTGTACTTTTGGTACCGGTTCCAAGCCTTGGTCACAAGGGGTGTACTTACATTCGGAGTTAGCCATGTTCTGCCCCGAGTGTCCTTGCACGTGCGGCATCCCGTGGTAGCCGTAATCAGCGCCCGAATACACGTTCTTGGAGTCATCGAGCGCCAGGTCCATTGAGTGCTCCAAGGCCTTGTTCTCCATGCCGGTGGACTGGTAGTACGGCGGAGGGGCCTGGTTCGGACTCGCCATTGGAGACCCCATCACGTTCATCTCGTAGTCTTTAAGCATAATAATATGGCCAGGTGAAGACATATAGGCATAGGTATATGTAAGAGTACTTATAGCTACTTATTCAGTCAAGATTAGTGATGTGCCGTCCCTACCGCGAATGTCGGATTAATCCGACAAACATTTTCGTGCCCATTTCGCGAGCGTCGGATTTATCCGACTGAAAACTATGGATATTCACAATTCCTCGCGCTGGGAGCACTACAACTGATATAAAGTCTCGCGGTGAAAGGGTTAATTATAATAAGGGAATAATGGTTGATACTTAATAATAATAGCTTCGTAGTTCTCGGCAGAGTAGAATAAGACCACTCCAAGTCTTCACGTGGATGTCGTAGAAGACGACTTAGGAAACACAAGGTAAACTAAGCATATAAACGTCACAACGAGACGTGGAGAGTGATGTACGCCAAATCCTCTTACTGCTCTGACTCAGTATGGCTCTGGTAGTACAGATAAGGTCGTACTCCTGCAGTGGAGACTAAAAATCCTGGATGATGATGATGAAGAGAATATTTAGGGATGGATCCTAAAAATGGAAATTTAGGGAAATATTACAATGGGAAAATTCCCGTAAAGTTTGAATATTTCCAGCGGCACATCACTAGCAAGTTATATAAAAAGCTCCGGTGTTAGCCACAACAATACCTTTGCTGGGGCTCTCCCGGTTCTTGTCGCTGAGCTTGCGGCAGCGCCACGTGACCACGATGACGATCAGCCCGATGGCGATCACGATCACACACACCAGCGGGATCATGGCGGCGGGGCCCAGGAAACCGGACGTCTGCTTTATGTATGACTGTCCAACTGGAACAAATATACACACAAATGTTTAATATTAGCTTCTTTTTGCTCGCGTGGTCAAAGAGTATTTATTCTACATTCGTATTTTATAATAAAAATATATTTATATATTTATGTCTATTTAGATACCCAAGAACCCAGGACAGTTTGAAAAAGGCCATTTTTCAACTTGCTTGGCTGAGGATTGAATATAGAACCTCCGGATTGGCGGACTAGCGTGTTGACCATTACACCACGGAGGTCGTCAATTACTAAGTATATACATATATATGGCGCAATTGGATGGTATAAACCGCTAATACACGAAACTTCTAGTTGTTTGGCATTACAGCTCGGTTTTGTTAAACAGCCGAATATCGTTCAGCTGGATTGTCTAAGATTGCGCAACGTGTTACGTTCATTGAAACCGCTAACCATGTTTCCAAACGGCTAGCGGTTTTGTGAAACAGTAGCGGTAATCCGCTGTTTGACGAAACCGTTAAACAATCCAACTGCGACACATGCATGATAAGATTTTTTCGACATCGAATTTCATTTCCCAGAAAACTATTCACGATTTTTATTGCTATAGGTTTGTCCTAACCTAGTAAAATGGATAGAACTTTTCTAGCACTCGCTGGCCGCTGCCGCGGCACGCTCACTTCGCTCGCTCGCCATTGCCACTTCTTAGGCATTCTAAATTGTATATAATTTCTTTAGATAGAATGTTCAACAACTTCTCTAGCTGCATGGATGAATACAAGTCGTTCATTCCATTCCGCGTATTAGGGTTCGCTGTTTTACAAAACCGAGCTGTAATGCCAAACAGCTAGAGATTTAGTGAATTAGCGGATTATACCATTCAACTGCGACATATATATTATACTTATATATATTATACTTATGTAAAATTCTCACTCACTTTCAGCTTCGGCGTATTCACTGCACACTTCCGAGTTGACCCGGAGACACAGCTTCAGCCGCAGCCTGGGGTTGAGGTCATCCAGGGCAACCCCGCGGCGCGCCTGCCCCGGCGGCGGCGCGGGCAGCTCCAGCGTGGCCTCCGTCACCGAGCTCATGCCGCCGGACGCCTGAATCGGTACTGTTTCCACTACCTGTCAACAAAATAACCATCTTATTTCTGGACGTCATATTAAAAACGTGTGGCTCCCGGCAGAGTAGAATAAGACCACTTAAGATTCGCGTGGATGTCGTAGAAGGCGACTTAGGAAAACAAAGCTTATACATATACATCAATGAGACCTCTCCAACCCGTCTGGCCAGCATTGAGAGTGTAGGCCAAATCCTCTGACTGCTCTGGCTAATATATGGCTCTGGTAGTACAGAGAAGGTCATGCTCCTGCCGTGGAGACTAAAAAAGACTTAATGATGGATATTTAAAATAAGACTTACTACTTTCATAGCTAAAGATCGAAGTAACTGAAAATAACAAGGGAAAGCCTTTGCCCAACTATGGGACCTAAATGGCTAGAAAAACAACTTTCATATCTACCTACTTATGTCTTTCTAGTTTAAAATCCCAATTCTTGCTACCACTTTTGTACATTTACACATTCGACGGAGAGATTTTTCGCCTCATATCGGTCATGGAATAAGCAGAGGCATGTGTTTATCAGTCGTCAAGCAGTTGAAGTTTGATGATGAGTACGAACCTGCCAAGACGTCGTGAGCCCCTCGACCACGCCGACCAGCGACAGGCAGGTACCGGGCACGCTGAACACTAGCTGCTTGTTGCTCGGGTCGTACGTCACCTGCCCCGGGGGCGCAATAGTGTCTACTTTAGTAGTCACTGTGACTTCGTTCGAGTAGTTGCTCTGGCCTTTTGGATTCACTGCTTTCACCTAAAAAATTAGAAATTTGAAAGTTTCCATCATTATCAATGACGGTACACTAGGAATATCAAAGAGTGCTAGAAACTCGATGGCACAAAGCGTATGTACGAGTACTATTAGCGCTTACGCATATTAAGCAAACCTGGGCGTGGTTCATGCTTAGAGTGGTGATTGCTCTCAATATTTTATATCACACCACCACAGGTTATAATCTCCTCCGTGCGTCGAAAGGCACTTTAAGCCGATGGTCCTGGCAGTTATCATTAGGCATCGCCAAGCTTAGTGCAAAATCTGTCAACTACAACAATAACTCGACTCTCGACCAGTTCCTATATCAAAAGGCGCTAAAAATACTCACGAGAAACACGTAGTGGCTGTTGGGGTTAAGTTGTGTGACATTGCAGGGGTTCAGACGGCCGCAGTCATACTCGAGCCAGTCGAAATCGGAGGGCTTGGGCGAGCAGTGTTCGCCACCTTGCGCGTCCAGTGTACGTGGCACGCGGCGGTACCGCACAAAGTACTTGGTGTTGGGCAGCCCGCCGTTGAAGCCCGCCTCCCACTTCAGCGTCACATGCGAAGGCCCCGCACTCTCACTGGACAGCTTCTGCGGCGTTTCCGGAGCACTTTTTGGCTGCAACTTAATCTTCGGTCGAATCATTCCTAGCGTGTTTTTCACTTGGCAGTAATAGTCCCCGTAGTCCCGAGATTTCACGCCGTTGATCTTCAGCACGGTCAGGTAGGACTCGTTCTCGTCGGAACTGACGTCGATTTGGTAGTGCCCCTCGGTAGAAGAATGGAGTGGCACGCTCGACGTCCCGTAAAACCACTGGAATTCTGGTTTGGGATACGAATTCACTCGACAAGATATCTTGGCCGTTTCCATCAGGTCGAAAGCCACTCTGTCCTGAGTTTGCATCAGTATGGGTTCATCTGAAATAAAGTTATTAGTTATAGAAAAGGGTTACATAAAAAATTTTGAAATTCTGATTTATCTGTTAAACATCATCTTATAGAGACGTTTACTTACGTTCGATTCGTAAATGCATGGTAGCATTAATGGGCATAATCCCATTGTTAAATTCACACGTGTATCTCCCATTATCAGCAGGTATTAAGTCATTCCCTTTCGGCCTAGCGTTCCCTAGGAATCTTAGCGTGCTTTGCACGGTGTATACGGATTTAGCACCTTCAGACACTTCATTCTTAATTTCGTACAGACTAAGGTCAGGAGTTATTTCTTCTAAATCCTTTAACCATGTAACGTCTAGCCGTGGTTTCGCGCTCGCCGTACAGGATATCGCAAAGTTTTCTTCTCCTGCTATTTTATTCATGTGTGTTTGAAGCTTCGCTAGGAACCGAGGAGGCTGGAGTACTTCGAGCATAACGGAGGCTTCTTCGGCGTGCCCCAATTCGTTGGACGCTTGGCAACTGTACGAGCCTTCGTCTTTGAGTTGGACCGAATCAATTTTGTGTTGGCTGGTCGTTCCCAAGACTATAGGATTTCCGAAAGAATCCGTGTTATGGAACCAGCGGTACTGCGGCGTTGGCCAGCCCGGGGGGTCCGCGCTGCACGTGAGCGTGACAGAGGTGCCCTCTAGCGCCTTGGGCTCAGCGGGGCTAATGAGAGCGCGGCCGGGCTTGTGCCGCACCAGCACCACCACGGAAGCGCTGCTGGAACGCTCCTGCCGCTTGCCGTCGCTCGTGGACATCACGTTGGTCGCGCGGCACGTGTATGTGCCCACAGAATCTGCGTTCACTCTGTTCAGCAAGAGTATGTTACCGTACTGACGGAAATCAGGCTCATTCTCCTTGGTCCACTCTACAGACGTTGGCTTGGGGTTGGACACGACTTCACATACGACTTCAATGTTGCCACCCTCTTCTGCTTCGTATGTTTTTGATTTTACTGTGACGGTTGGTGGGAAGAGCACATCTAAGAAAATGTCTTTTTCCCCGGGATGGCCGAGCCCGTTGTCGGCGCTGCAGGTGTACTTGCCGGCGTCTTGCTTGCTGACTGCACGGACGGTATGGGTGAAGGAGTCGGAGATGAACTTGCCGTCCTTCATCCACTTGACCGTGTTCACAGTGGGCTTGGCGTCCACGTTACATTCCAACGTTGCTGTGGCGTTTATTCCCACGCGTAGTTCACTTTCGGGCCCTATTGACACTCGAGGGAAATCTGAAAAAAAAGATAACTTTAATTTAACACACTATGCAGTTATGTTAGATTCTAGTCAAGAAGAGAATAACTAGCCAAGTGCGTGTCGGGCCATGCTCAGAGTAGAGTTCCGGAGTTACACGTTACACCATGGGGACTTTATTTTCCATAATTTTACGTTTCTTAAGCCTCTATTTCAATGTTCGCTAAGTTGCGTTATTTATACTTTAATTTTATTTCTAACTAAGAAAGTCACTAGATCGAAATCATTTTCCGAGTTTATCGAATTAAGACAAACAGATGTACGCACCGGGGGATTTCAATTTATAATAATTTATACTTTTATCATAAGTCATTATTGTTCAAAATCGATCAATTCAATTTTGATTTCACACCCAATTAAAAGAGGTTAAAACCAAAATAGAGTACTTACTCTATTTTGGTACTTACCAAAGGGAATGATCACATCCATTACTACACAAAGTCAGACATTGCTTGGCGATTGCGGTAAGCCCATGAGCGGTGGGTGAACTCGATGAAATTATTTGAAATAGCCTATGAAAATAGACCGGCCTCAATCTAACACTCGGAAGGAAAGCTGTGTTAGATTCACTTGAACAGATGATGTAAACATTTTTATCAAAAACGGGCATATCCGTTTGTGTGCTGCACATGGCTTCTTCTATAAACAAACTATTTCTACGAAATTAGTATAAAGATCAACAGTCCACTATACTGAACAACTTACCCCAAGGAACATAGCGGTAAAGTAAATATTATTTTTGTACTTAGACATGGAACGTAGTTCAGTATTTATTAACAAACAATTTCGGTATATTTTTCTTAATATTTCCGTAATTTCGTACTAACAATTTTATATATTTTTCGTAATATTTTTAATCTGTTATAAATAATTTAATTTCTAAATTCTAAATTAATTAATTAATTTAGGTAGGTAATATTAGGAGCTTGGAGGCTTAGGGGTAAGCTTTACTTTGTTGCGTTAACATTTCTGGGTGCGGACTGAACCTGGACAATGCCAGCTGCACAGTTTTGAATGGAAATGCCGAATTTTTTTTTGTTCTTTGGCTGTTATTTTAATCTAGTATAGACCGTGGTTCGATTTATTACGGGTATGTCCCTTCCACGTTGTATATTATTGTGAAGGTTAGTTATTTAACTTATTTTGTCAACTTTAAATTTGAAATTACAAACACTCACATCTTTACCCACCACCTCACGAGGAAGATAAAACCTAGATCCATATGACCCCAAATGTGGCCTTTGGTATATTGGAGTTTTCAACACAATGGTGGCCTCAGGTGGACAATGAAATCAAAATAGAGCCATATCACCTATTATCATGATATGATTCTTGGAGATTGCGCCTATTCCGTCGATCGGGTTTACATATAATATTATGTACATTTTAGGCATTGATTCTAGATTTATTTTCCTTACAGACCATAAAGAATGCAATCACTTCGTTTACAGACCAGCATTTAAAGAAAAAATTATTAGTGCTTGTAAAATTGATGAAGAAAACCATTGTTAACCAGCCTTGTATGCGTAGTGATGTGCCGCTGGAAAAATTCTAAATTTACGGGAATTTTCCCATTGTAAATATACGGGAATATTCTCAATATTTCCGTTAATATATCTCCAAATTTCCATTTTGCACGCCTCATAAGCGAAGCGCATGAGGTAGTGCTTTACTCTCGCCTTACAAAAATCAAGTGATTTTTGTAAGGCGTCTCTATAAATGTGTCTCTATTTATTTTCTATCGCACTTGTACAATAATATTTACACATAAATGTCAAGGAAAAACACTAGTTTCAACACTTATGATATTTTTAAAAGACATTTTGCCTTTTAAATAAATAAAAACAATGTTTAATAAAATCATTTTGTGGACGTCCGTGTGTCTGTATGTATGGAAACAGGCGTGGTCACGATAACTCCCGAAAAACTTATCTGATCAAGTCCATTATTTTTTTATACGCTTTTCAGTATTATCCAAAACTAAGTCCTTTCGAATATCACGGTCTAATTCAATGTAGTTTAATCGTAATTTCAATTTAATTGTGAAAAATGAGATTATGAGGCGTGCACTTTTGGATTTTCCAAACTTATTTAGGGATATTTCCGGGAATATGCAAAAAGTTTCCCGGGACGGCACATCACTATGTATGCGTGATGGAAAACCATGTAAGTACCTAAATTAAAGTAAAAGCATGCAGTGATCGGCCGGGTTCGGTCCAGTACACGAATATAAGTATGTACCTACCGTGCATTACTCTCGAGAGCGCCACCTGCCTTGTTGTCAGCTTTCTTGTTTTCTCAAGGTTACACGATACTACTCTTTGGCTAAATATAAGCATCTACGAGTATTAAAGGCCATTTTTTTAATATACTCGTATTATAGTAGCTGCACCCTGCATGCGTTACACGACATAAACCCTTGCGGGCGTCCTCTGAAGATGCTACCACCAGCTTCATCAAAATCTGGTCAATGGTTCAGGAACGAATGGGACAACGTACAAACATTTTTTTTTATTTTTGAAAAAAATATAAAATATAGTTTATTGCTTGTAGATTACAGGAAAACCTATGTGATACTTCACATCCTCTTCACGCGAGTTTAACTCGCACTTGACCAGTTTGTTTGAAATGCATATCCATACTAACTTCTACGAGTTACTTCTACGAGTCTAACTGCGATAGTTTCATGTAAACTTACAGTTGACGCTGAGCTGCAGCATGGCATCTAGCTGTTGGCCCTTGGGCATAGCGCGGTTCCACACCACGCAGCGGAACGCGGCGCCATCATCTTCCTTCTTTGGCGTGAGCCGCAGCGTCGCCACGGTGGGCTCCTCCCGCGTCCTCCCATGGGTTACCACCGCCTCCAATGGGTAAGATGAACCATCGCGGTACCACCTGAGAAAGAAAGCCGTGAGAAACGTGCACATAAATTCTTATGAAAATTAAATGTATCTACTTAATGCATGGCCTGCCATGGTTTCCCTGAGAGTGGTTCAACAAAAACCACAGTAACTATTAAGTAAGTATAGGCCGTTTGGCTACTTAATTGTACATAAGAAAACAACAGTTTCAATATGTAATACAGAAAGTTTCATTGTCCAAATGGCTGTTACAAGTCAATGACGTGAAAAGCGCTGAAAGGATAAATCGTCCGACAGGGATGAGCTTTTCCGTTCTTTAGCGTATCCGTTACGTAGCATCTTAGTCTCTCAGCCCCCTTTAGGGTCAGTTCACACCGAGAGGCGACGCGACGTAACAAAGTGCACACTTTGAAAGAAATATAGAACTTGTTTACTAGACATAAAGAGTGAGATTTCATTGTGAGCCCGCTGCGCCGCGCTACGCAACGCAGCATAGCGGGCTGTCGCTGAAATTAGTATCTTTTTGTGTAGTAAACAAGTTCTATATTTCTTCCAAAGTGCGTGCTACGTCATCGCGTCGTGTCGCGTCTCGGTGTGTACTGACCCTTAGCATTACAGATAAATGTACTAAAAAACAATAGCAGTCGAACGGCTGCGGCCTCGAGTTAGCAGCAGCACGTTCTCTAACAATATATAGGAATATTTTAAGGTACACACTTGACGCTGGGCTCCGGCGACCCTCCCGCGCTGGAACACGTCAGGTTCAGCTCGCGGTCTTCCAACGCAAACGCCTGCGGCCCTGGCGTCAGCAGCGGCGTCCGAGGCGGCGTCAACACGGTGATCACGTGGATCTGTCATCAAGTTGAACAATTTTATTTTTTATGCAAGAAAGAGGTCATCAGTCTAATGATTCACGCCTGAAAGATAATATCAATCAGTACCAAATTCAACAATATTATACTTACTTAATTTGGCCTAGGCAGGAGCTTATATAATACGAAAATATTTATTTACTAGAAGCAAATAAAGAAATAGATCACAAGATTTTCTATACCTCATACAACGTAGATCGTGGTATTAAGTATATACCTATATAAAAAATCTTGTTTAACATTAAATGTTGAAATGATTCCATTTATTCAACAAATGTATGTGACGGGAACAGTTCCAAAAAACTTCAAGACCAAAACAATCACAATACCAAAAAACTGAACACACTAAAATGCGAAGTACTTTGAACGATTAGCCTTATTTCACAAACCTCTAGTTATTATTTCAAAATACTAGAAGTATTTTAGAGGTTGGTTAAACAAAATAGAATCATAGGAGAACGACGAAATATTTTAAAAACAGTTGAACATAGAAGAGGCAAGATGATTGGACTGGATATCTACTTAATTAGAGATGAAAATCTCTTCAGAATTATAGTAGAAAGAAAAAAAAAGGGTAGACGAGGAAAAGGAAGACTTAGAATAATTTTTTTCCAACAAATAAAAGGTAGAAATATGGTACCTACTTACCAGGACAATAAAAAGGTGGCAGAGAGAAGACAACAATGGAGGCTTCTTCGCTTAACCTTTCACGCGACAGGCGCACGGATGACGACATCGCCTACAGAGCAAGCTCTTAAATGACAAGAAGAAGAGAAGCATAAGTCAAAGTACCTGTTATCTTACTTGTATATATGCTATACTTCACACTCCTTTTCTTTATGGTTGCCTGTAAGAGATTCCTTCTGGTCCCAAGAGTTGTCTTTGGTGATAATTCCGTCTCTTGTACCTTATATTATAAGTTAACCTTTTCATTGGTGCAATAAAGTTTTATTATTGTATTTTACCTGTGCGTGCAGCGTGCGCCCCGTGCCACCGGCCTTCACGCGGCACTCGAAGCGTCCGTTGTCCCGGTCGTACGAAACATTTGACAGCAGAAGGTCGTACCGCCCTTCCGAAGGAATGAACGATATCCTGCCACAAACGTAAGCAAATCAATAAAAAGTCACAAAATGTACATCTTACAAACGATCATCAGTGTGGTTCGGGACGTCTTCGTGTGGCGTCGCGCATTACATTCGCCCTGATGACGACCTCCGGATAAGGTCGAAACATGTCGGCCATTAGCTGTCTTTCACGTGAGTTACCCGTGTATAATATATAGTAATTCCAAATCGTTCAAGACGATACACGGAGTCCAGTGCTGCCCCCATTTGAAATAAATTATTTGTAAGGAAACGGAGATATCATTTAAAATTTTGAGCTACTAAAACCTAGATAACCCTTCAAACTATTTTGTGAACCACTGCTTACAGTTTAAAGTGAGAACTTTGGTTTGCTTTTTTGCCAAAAGTGACCGTTTTTCGCAAAAATGCAAACTAAGCTTAAAGTTCTTGTTAACGATCAAAATTTTAAATGTTATCTCCGTTTCCTTACAAAACAATTTATTTCAAATGGGGGCAGCACTGGACTCCGTGCATCGTCTTAAATGGTTCCGGAATTTTTTCTCCACTTCGCACGATCTTCGGTATTCTTGGGGACATTCTGTATTACCAGAGCCATATATACATAAATATAATATTAGCCACTGCCTAAGCAGTCAGAGGATTTAGAGGTTTTGGCCTACACTCTCCACGCTGGCCAGACGGGTTGGAGAGTCGCTAAGTCGCCTTCTACAAGATCCACAGAAGGACTTGAACTTGAACGGCACTTACTTATAGTTGGATCCTAAGGAGAGGTTCCCGATGGCGACGTTGTCCTGGCCGGCCGCCGTGTTCCGCAGCCAGTAGTAAGCGGGGGCCTCGCTCTGATGCCTCTCCAGCGAGAATCGACACTGCAGCGTCACGTCGTCGCCTTCCCGCGTGTCGTGGAGTTCTTCATCATCCGACTGCGCCGACGTTGCCACTGCAACAACACAAAATATATAAGTATGTACAAACATATATACATCTTGCAACCCACATTTAGACTTTATGTATAACCCAAAGGTTGACTGGTAGACAACACTTGTAGCGAAGTTCGCCTATTGTTCTGTACAATTTGATGGACAAGAAAGATTAAATAAATAAATAAAAATACAAATTTAGTTGATTCTTCAACTGTTTTCCGACGTTGATTTTTCCACCGAAACCTTTCCACGTCTCCCCATCTTACACTTCATGTCGAAATAACTACAATTGTCCGACATTTCGACTAGGAATCGACCGCCGGTCAATGCGGCTGGTTCACGCGTTTGTCGTTTTTTAGGTTTTTTTTCGTTTTACAAAGAATATTTAAGAGTTATTTAAAAATAAGACATTTGAAGACTGCCTTATTTATTATAATCCAAAGTTCCAAGTCTAATTTATTGCAACTATTTCTTGAATACTAGTCGTTTTAGTATAATTCGGAGGTGATTTGGAGGCAAATTCGCAATTTTTTTCTATCGAGAAAATTTTAAGTGATCGTGTTTTTGAGACATATAATGACTAGTTTAGTCCTAAACTTTGCTGTGTTTTTATTTCAAAGTGAGTATTTCGTTAATATTGATAATACTGAATATCGCTCTTAGAACGTTAGGATAGTATACATATAGTAATATATCCTCGATCTGCGCGGGAAGAGAAAAAACTTAGAATGTACCATTCTATGTTTTTTCTTTTATACCAGATCAGCATGGAAGATTAGTTAGTACCTAGCTCACAATAATAATGCCAATGGGTAATATATCTTATCTACCCCTATCTTTACACTGTAGGGATGCCTTAAAAAATTGCCACCTGGTCCTATCCCACGCGGTCCCTGCCCAAACGGGTGGACTGTTTTGAATGTGGTTTTACATAAGGTATGGTAACTCTTTATATCTAATCTGCATAAAATGTCCGTCATTATCAGTTTTTGTTGAGACATAGGTGGCGAAGTGGCGACCTGGCGAGTGGCGACCATGTTTTTTATACTTGTAGGTAATTTGTAAAAGACTTGTATAGACAGAAGTATAAGTAGGTATATCTTATTTTTATTACTGTAACAAGCTATCTACATGCCAAAACGAAGGGACTACTGAGAACAAACGGATCTTTATAATGGCATTAACTAGATACTTAAAATTTTCACCGATTATGTATTACTATGGCCGCTATAACAAAATATACTAAAAATAAGATAAAATTAAAAATTAAAGGGGTCGTCAAACAAGAAACACGATTCTTCAGCGTTTTAAAACATTGTGCGGAGGTACGGAACCCTTCATGTACGAGTCCGACTTGTACCTGCCCGTTTATTTTATATTTTTATGAATTTTAGGAGCTCGGTGGTGTAGACTAGCGGGAGTACCTACGCATTACAAAGCACCTTCGCATGTCAAGCAAAACCGAGTGTGGTCGCCAATTCCATCTAAATATCTCGATCTACTCCGTATTTCAGAAGACACGTTAAGCCGTTGGTCCCGGTTTTCATCATTAGATGTCTATGTCAGATGCTTTAAAGCAGTTTGAAAATCTCACACACCTGAAGAACAAAAAAAGACGGGAAAAGCACGGTGAACAAGAATATGTTATATAACTAATATAAATAAGTAGAGAGTTTCTTTCAGCGGAGGGCGTTGCGAAACGCTAGTATCGGTAGCTTTTCTTTAAATACATAAGTAGTTGATACTTTAAATATAATTAAACATTACAAGTATTGTATACATATATTGACTTGTAAAAATGTTGGCAAAGGCCTACCTTATTACTGAATGAACATTTGAATTTTTTAATTGCGAACAATTTATGGCAGTTATGACCACAAAATCTAACGTCTGTGTTCCCACTTATACACACAAAAAAAGGAAAAAAATATGAAAGTGTTGTCCTTTTGTTATATGGCTGCTACGTACTTTGTACACTGATGTGTTGGAAACATAATGGTAGTGCTGTGGTTTCCACGACTCAGTTCCTAACTAACAATGCGGCTTGTCTTTTGTAAATCTCCAGGTTCACATGTATTTTCCACCGCGAAAAAATGTCGAGAGAACAGAATTGACACGTACTTGTACTATATTACTCCGCTTACTTCTTAACTTTAAAAGCGTGGTCATGCAATGACAACAGCTTGACGTTCGCTTTAAATTAGGCTTGAAAATTGGGATACAAACATCGACTATACAACCGTAGTTGTATCGTCGAAGGATACAAATGAACGAATTGACAATTCAAAGAGCTCCGATGTCTCTATGTTACTGCTTGTCGAATAATACCTAAACACTTTATGGAGCGGTTATAAACGCTTGACCAGTTTCCACTATTTTTAACCGACTCTTAATTTGTTGGAATCCCCGATTACTTAAAGACGCCTGACGGACCGATCTGGAAAATTCTTTTTTTTGTTTGAAAGAGTATACTTTCCACAGGGTCCCATAATTGTTTTATCAAAATCGGTAGTGTGGTTTGTTTTTTAAACGAAAATAACTAGAAAAATTATGTCGTCTAAGTACCTATATAAATGAATGTATACTTAGCTTTTCTAGTATTAAAGTCGATTTTTGTTTTAAAAAAATATCAATAATTATCATATTTGACCATCTGTGTAGTTCTACATCGTAACAACGACCGCTAATCTGTGTGTGTGTAATCAATCATCGTGCTAAACCGTACCTAAGCGTAAAGAAACTGCAAACTACTAACATGTCGGAACGACTAATGCTGAAAAGAAAAGCCGTAAGAAACTTATCGCGATTAAGAATCTCGCCCATTCCCTCGATCGGATTTTACGATCTGCGCAGAAAGAGAAACAGTTGGTACATTCTAAGTTTTTTCTTTTCTCCCAAACCTCTAATAATTCCAGAGAACTTTGTTCGGCCACGAGAATAAGTTATCTTTCTATAGTGTGGGTATTTATTGCCGCTGGCCTATTCACACTAACTGACGTTAACAAACACTTTTTACGGTAAACGAGGTCGCTGCGTTCACAGAAGACACCAGCACGTACTTATTATGAAGCATCTTCAGTATCTAAGTAGTTATATGCCACGAGCAAAATGAGAGGCGTTAAAGTATAAGTTTAACGGGTCTGTATATCTGTTAGTGTCATTGTAACTTTTGAACGGATGAAACTATTTTGATAAGAACCTGAAAGAAAAAAAAAGCGGCCAAGTGCGAGTCAGACTCGCCCATGAAGGGTTCCGTAGCAGCAAGTAACTTAATATAAAAGCTTTAAAGGTAAATTGCGGTTTACGATTTATGACGTATTAAAAAAAAACTACTTACTAGAGAATTAAATGGTATCTCCGTTTCCTTTCAAATGGGGGCAGCACTGGACCCCGGAAAATTCATGTATGACCTTATAAAGGCTCATTGAAATTTTTGTTCAAACATTCAGTTTTTTAAACACATAAGTACTTATCCATAAAAAGTGCCCGTATACTGCATCAAAGTGTGAAGTTTTTTCTCAAGGCAAGGGCCACCATTCCACCAGATGCCCTGCCGTCTCGCTCGACACATGTGTGGAGCATGTCGCCGACAGCATCCGGTGTGGAATCTATTAAAATTCAGAGGACCGGGGAATCTCGCACGAATCGCACCCTCAGATTGACGTCATTATTATACTCCATAAACATAGTATAGAGTGAGTACTTACTTAAGAATCCCCTTACCCTAGACTTTCCCATACAAACGTAGTCTACGATTTATCGTCGGGCGGCGGCCAGTTGTAAAACTTTTCGCCCAAATACATTCCCAAAGAGAGTTAACGTCAGGCAGGCGGCCGGTCGTAAAACTACAGCCAAATCTTTAAACTCTTCCGGCTATTTCTTCTCCAACGCAAGGTCTTTGGCATCCTTGGGTGACCATTGACATGCTTGTAATATTTGGAGAAGAAAAAGCGGGAAAGCGCACCACGGGCTCCGAAGCAGCACAGCTAAGGATGCAACCGGAAACGCGCTTGGATGAAGAAGATTATGCACAAGTTGCACAAGTGACCGACTACTTTCCAAAAGCAGCGTGGTCTTGTGTGTGCGGGACGTGCATCTGTTTGGCAGCAGGCCCCAACGCGATTTATCAACGGGTCATTTATTATGTAGGCACCTAAAGAAAATATATAAGATATCGGTATTTTGTACCTCGACAGTTTTTGATTGGTTAGAAACTTATATGTGCCTTAAAAATATAAAATGTTGACTTTTTCAATTTCAATTCAATTCAAAATATCTTTATTATGATAGGATATTTATAATATCTCCTTTGTTTTGTTTTGCAGAAATGTTGACGTCAAATCAATTTATATTTATATTAATCGTTACTTACAACTAAGTTTACGCCGCTGCCTAGGCGCAAGTGCAGAAGAAGCGGCAACAAACTGCACTGCACGTTTTCTCCAAAGACGTCAACTAACAAACTTAAAACTTTAAATTAGTTAAAATAAATTAAAATAAAATAAAATTTGTTTATTAGATAACTATTTAAATTACAAGCTTTTGTTGCTGGAGCCTCCTTTTAAGCAAAAAGTATGCTTGTGTCAGGAGACTCCGCTCTTTTTTATCTCTAGTACTTTATAACATAGTTGACCAATTTATAAGACAGTTTGTCTTGATGAAAAACAATATAGCCTATGGGTGTATATTTATATGGATGGACTGAGATTACATTGTTGGTTATGTCATAATTAAATTGAATTATAAGAATTACGAAATTTAAAATAATGTCAATTTGTAAATTTAGGTACATTGGTACATACACCAATGTACCTAAATTATGACATGTCTAAGTATACAAACCTTTAAGAGGGACCCGCGCCAAGCTCAAGCCAGACTTTTTTGTCTTTAAGATAGTCATCGGTCCTATAATAAGCCTTCTCACAAAGTACTTTCTTTACATAAGCTTTGAATTTTCTGTCTGAAGTTGGTACTATCTCCAAGTAACCACAGCCAAGGCTTGCAAATGCACTTTTAGCAAGAGATGGTAGGCTTAAAGATGGAAAACAAATATGTATACAACTTACTTATTCCTGATATTAATTGTTTTCCATCAATGGCCTACTATCTACTAGAGCATTTAACCACTGTTCTAACCATCGCTTATTTAGAAGTATTCTCAGGTTAACGCCTATTTATTTGATGGACTTTTACTTTTATGATATGCGCGGGAAGAAAATCGGCCCTTATGTTTCTTTGCTCACAAAATAGCATGGTGCTTATTAGGTCTAGGAGTTAAGCAGCAATTTATACGATCTAGTAATAAAAACTGCTTACGTTCTAGAATAGTAATTTATCGTAGTTGCTTTTAGATTGGTTATTAAATAATAATAATCGAAAACAAATTACTTTTTAGAAAATTATTCACTTATGAGCATCCCAAGAGCCTACTTTCCAAATACACTTTTGAAGTGACAACGAAATTATTATTCAACTGCCATAGTCGCACACTTAGCGAATTCCTCGGCTACATTTTTTGTCACCATTAGATGGTGGTACTAATAATAATTCTGTGCCATTAGATTCAAATTCTATGCGGCTCTTAAATCCATGGTGATTGTTGAATGCCAGCAACGATGTTTGTATTCTGCTAGGGTCTGTTGACTCGGCAGGTAAACCGATCACGCTTGCGCCTGCGCCGCGGCGTTGCTACACCGCTAGCTAGACCGGGACGGAAGATCCGCAGGACTGGGGGGAGAGAGACAGCGAAGACCGGCCAAACAGGTACGCGCGGGCGACCGCTGGCGTGCACCAAAATCGCGGCTGCAACGGCATTCTCTTGCATAGGTGGACTAATGACAAACAAACATCAACTATCCTAGTAAAGTGATGATCTCATAGTTATGAAGTAGCAGGTCGCTTCTCGAACCCCCAGTCGAACTCGCAACCCCTTCCAATAGGTACTCAATTAACATATAAGTTGAATTGAAATATTAGCAATATTTAGACCATAGATTCCGACTTAGCAAAAACCGCTGAGTAAAAGACATATAAACAAGATATAAGTTTAAAAAACTAAAATGCGACCTCAGGAGTAACAGTTAATCCTAAAGTTTGTATGGATGTATGGATGTTTTTTCGCATTCACGCCAAAACGGCTGAATAGATAGGAATGAAATTTCATTTGTTCTCAGTAGTCCCTTTAGTGGTTCCTTTGGAGTAACTACTGAGCCTTTTTATCTCGATAGTTCATTTAGTACCTATAAAGGAACTACAGAGACAAAAAAGGCTCAGAAGTCCCTTTAGTGGTTTATTTAGAGGAACTACTGTACCTTTTTTGTCTCTGTAGTTCCTTCAAAGGTACTAATGTAACTACTGTTAAAATAAGCTTTTCGTTTTAGTTAAAATATGTTTTGTCCCGATCTTTTTTTTTTTTTATTGCTATAATGTTTAGCACGCATTTCTCTCGACTGTAGGTAGGTAAATTACTTACCAAAGATTCTAAGAAATGTTTTTTGTATGCTTACAAACTTAGCTTGACGACTTTTAAAGCTTCAGAAAGATGGCTCGGTAAGTTTAAGCAACGTCACCATATCAACTATAGTAAAATTATTGGAGAGGCACGAAGTGGAGACACTAATGTTACTGACGACTAAATTATTAGAGTGTGGCCAAAGTTAAAACAAAAAGTACTCTTCAAGTGACATTTTTAATGCTGATGAAACCGAAATTTTCTTTAAGTTGACCCCAGATAAAACGTTAAAATTTAAAGGAGAAAAGTGTGTGGGAGAAAAACTCTCCAAAGAGCGTATCACTGTATTAGTAGCTGCTAAATAGTACAGAAAAAAGGAAGTTCGTAGTAATAGGCAAATTAAAAATCTGCGATGTTTTAAAAACGTTAAACAATTGCCAGTCACTTATAAAGCGAATAAATCAGCCTGGAACAACTTTTTGAAGAAGAATTGTGAAAGTGGTATGCAGAATTAAAGGGGCGAAAAATTTTGCTTCTTGTTGACAACTGCCCTGCTCACCGCCTTATTCTAACCTTTGAAACGTTGAATAGGCACTTTTTCCACCAAACACGACTAGTGTCCTACAACCAATGGATCAAAGCGTGATAAAAAGTCTCAAGGGTCACTACAGAAGGAAACTGTTGATGGAGCTGGTCGAATCTGAGGGTAAAACGTCTATCGATATGCTGCATGCAGTAAATATTTTATCCAAAGCCTGCATGGGAGAAAGTGACATCAACAAAGCGACAAACAACACTTTTTTGTCATGCTGGACTTTGTGACACTACTTTTGCGAGTGACGAAGTGGAAACAAGACCAGATTTTGAAGGTAAGGATGACCTTCCATTGATTGAGTGGGTTCGACAATTTCATATACAACAAAATTTAACAATAAATTTACAAACATACGTAGAAGTAGACAACAGCCTGGCTACAACAGATTCACTCACCGATGAAGAAATTTTGGACTCGGTGAGAAAAACTGAGGAATGCAAGAATGAAGAAGGTGAAACGGATGATTCTGAGCCTCCACCAAGCATTATAGAAGCACTAGATGCAGCAAAATTATTAGAAAAATACTGTTTTAACGAAGATGATCATAAACTATTTCAAGACACAAATAAAATAAAATAAAAGTTACAATTAAAATACTGAAGTAGTAAACTAAAATTACTGACTATACGCAAAAGCGTTGTTGTTTATATGTACATAAGTATATCACTGTTTGTTGTTATATATAGTTTATTTAAAAAATAATTAAAAAGTACCGTTTTTTCGACAACTCTTTATAACGTCGTAAAATGTTCAGTTACTTCAGTGACGCTATAAAGATTTTACACTGTATTTATAAGTATTGGTATTTTTTCCAAATAAAAAACCGACTTCAATATCAGAAAAGCTAAATATTCAAACAATTGTATTGTATACATATATTTTTTCAAGTTATTTTCGTTTAAGGTGAAGATATAGGCAAATGGCCTTGAAGTGTGAAATAAATTGTTAACTCGTAAATATGGTGATATTTTCCATATTGCTCTTCGTCATGCACTAGATAGCCCTTCAAATTATTTTATGAACTGCCGTTGAAACTATTATTGGTGATCCGTCTAGCTTTAAAACTTGCCGTGGCCACTTTTGGCGGAGGCAGGTTTAAAAGCTAGACGGACAAATGTAAATACTTAAAATAATTTAAAGAGCTATCTAGTGGATGACGAAGAGCAATATGGAAATTATTTCCATATTTACGAGTTAACAATTTATTTCAAATGAGGGCGCCACTTCAAGGCTATTTGCCTATACCCTCACCTTAAAATACAAACCATACAACCGATTTTAATAAAATTTCCATGGGACTACCTAGAAAGTATACTCGTACCCTTTCAAACAAAGAAAGAATTTTCCAAATCGGTCCAGGCGTCTTTGAGTAATCGGGGAACATACATAAAAAAAACATAAAAGATTCCGACAAATTGATAACCTCCTCCTTTTTTTTAAGTGGGTTAAAAAGTGATTTGAAATAGCGACAAAACCAACGTACTTTATCTCAAACAGCAAGCAAGCATTTGTTATATAAGACTAATATTATATAGAGAAAAGATTTGAATGTGTGTTTGTTTTTTAAAAAACGAAATTTTGTAGTTGTTTTTTACAATACAAATACTCATTACTGCATCATAAACATAAGGATTTACAAAAACAGAGAAAAAACAAAAAAAATATATACAAAGGCGGACTTATCGCACAGCAAGCTCTTCCAGAGCTTTACTGTTTATCATCATCCTCACTTATTCCCGGTTGCGTCCTCAGCGGTAACGCTTCAGTCAGAGCCCGGGGTCCGCTACCTAACCTAAGTGATTTGACGAGGTAACTGGTTTTACAAAGAGCGACTGCCGTCTGACCTCCGCAACCCAAAAGGTAGACCAGAACCAAACCTAGGATATGTCAGATTTACTGTTAACAGATACAATAAAGAACCTACTAAACCTACTGGGTCAGTATGTTTGGACAAACAACTAGGTAATACGCGAACAGCGTATATCCCGAAGTGAAGTGCCAGCATGAGACATGCGGACAACGCCGCACTCACAGTCTATAGTATTGCCTACTTTTCTAAGCATGAGACATGCGGGCAACGCCGCGCTCAGAGTCTAGTATTGCCTACTTTACTATAATTTGGACAACGGCCGCTGCTGGTCGAGAGAGTGAAATCGTGTTTGTATTTGATGTGGAAACCGGTTGAAGTGCAGGTGTGCGCGCGCGCAATCCAGGGCCCTGAGCACTATACAACATTGTACCAGTTTTTAGAGACATCATTTTTAGTTAGCTAACACATTTGTTCTTTCAATTTTGTTGTATAATATGTACAGAATGAATTGAATAATTCATTCTGTACGAACTAAATCGAATATCAGTCTTCAAATAATTCGGTTTATCAATTTACTGGTACGTATGTTAAAAAACAACAATTAGTCAACATTGATTACTTTCCTAAATCAGTCATATAAGTTAAGGTAATTTTGCGAATACAGAGGCGAAAATTCATGTTAAGTCCCTCTACAATTATTTCGTAGACACTACTCGTAGCGGGTGCTACGAATTGCTTTGAGCTAACATTAGACATTAACGGGCCCTTAAAAATCTCTACAGTATCTCTTATTCTTTTACTAGCAGCCCGCCCGACTTCGCACATTTTATATTATACATAATAACTTTGTTTGTACAATAAATGCCCTACATCCTTCAGTCGCATAAAGTCCTTTATATCAAAATGTCCACCGTATCAAAACGTCCACCAGAATGGCCACTTGAAAATGTCCTATTATCATAATGAACACTGCACCAAATTGTCCAACCATTTCATAAAAAGGTCAACTGGATCAAAAAGCCCGTTTAGTAAAATATAATACTTTTATGGTTGTAAGTCGTACATGTACTAGCACTGCGCAGCGATTGTATAGTAGGCTTGGGGATCCGACCATCCTATCTCATCTCACAAATTACCACTCGGCAGCTATCTACCACACTGTGCTACGACTGCAGCTATCTAATATCTATTCAATGCCACGGGTTCCCACTAAAAATCTAGCACAAGAACTCTGTAAATAGAGAAAAAGCCTTTCGGTTTACATAAACAGGCTTATTTGGCCCAGTTGATGGTAAAATAGGTTACCGAAGAACAAAATTTAAAAACTGCGTACAACATAATGTATGTACAGTAAATTATTTTTGTGTTTTTCTCTAGCTAGGTTATCAGGGAGTTCCTGGCGATGTGGTCAATATTCTAGAGGCTTCCGAAGGCAGATGAAAGACAATCTTTTGTAAGGAATAAGTACCTAAGTATTTAATTACTCTAAGATGGAGATGTTATACGATCGGCTAACAAATGAAACACGTACGAAGCAGAGGCTAAAACCATATACATAATTAAAAAGTAAAAAAAAGACGGGTTGCACTCCGGGAGTGCCGGCAGAAGTGAAAACTTGAATATTAACGTTGTGCATTTTTGATATTTTGGAATAATTTTGCACGAATTGCTTTAATTATCAGTATAAAAGTACTATCATTTATGTGGTAGAATACAATATTTATTTATTGCGCTATCGTACACAAACATGACAATTTATATTACATTAAAATGTTTATCTCTCAGCTAAACGAAACAGCAGGCGCAGGCATACATTTTCGCCGCGCCGTAGAAAGAGACGGGGATACTTCCTCTCCTACGCCGCGCCGGCTGTCTACTCTCCATCCGTCTTACGAATTTGCGATCAGGACACGTGTCCTGACGCGAGTTTAACATTTTTTACCCATTACAAAAAAAAGTGCACAACGCCGCTAAAGAAGTTTTCACTTCAAAAAATACCATTGACTACAGGTACATTTACGCAATTATATAGAAGTGTTTATCTTTTTCCTGGAACTCTAATGTACAATATACCCACCCAACCTATTACTAGAATTTACATTTTTAGATTATGATGAAATGACACAAATGTGATGAATTTGATTTAGCTAGTAATTAAAATAATGACAATGGTAATGCTGATGACCTTCATTACATTTTTATAGTGTAACCTGGATCTTTTTAGTTTCTTATATTGTAGGTACTTAATTTAGTTATGCAAGAGGACTGATGGTTTGACTCTTGTCCCTTGGAAACATGGCAGGTGTCTGGTATGGGACGCTACGTGTGTTAGCACAGTGGCAGCCAGTCATCTGGGACGCACTATTATCGCAGCAGCAGCAGCTGCTGAGGTATAGACACCAGGCGTCTAATCCGGGAGTTAGGGCACAGAATAAGAGAAATTAATGGTGACTCCCGCTCAGGCTCATTTCTGATGCAAAGGTTGGCCATTGCCATTCAGCGCGGTAAAGTAGCTAGCATATTGGGCACCTTTGCAGCGGAAATGTCAAGGGGTGGGTTAGAAGTATAGTGCAGATTGTAGTTTTTAATTGTATTTTTTTTTTATTAAATATTATTATATAAAGTTAAAATGTAATTTAGATATATTTCCGAGAATAGTAATCTTAAAAATTTAAGCGATTTAAAATACTTATGACCCTAACTTAAAATTGTGTAGAGAATAAATGAAATTTAAACATTAAAAAAAATGTAGTATAATTTAGTTATGTGGCACTAAAATATTCAAACTAAGTAAATGAGACATGGTAATAAAATTGGTGGTCGCGTGGTATTATCCCAACTAATCCCAACTAATATTATTAATGCGAAAGTGAGTTTGTATATTTGTTTGTTTGTTACCTCTTCACGCTTTATCTACTGAAACAATCTTCTTGAAAATTCGCATACACATAGTTAGGAGTACAGAGGGACATAGGGTACCTTTCATCCCGGAAAAATGTAATGTTCCCGTGGGATACGCGAGCGAAGCCGCGGGCGAAAGCTAGTTTACATATAAATTTGTCTAAGAATATACGAAATAAAAACCGGCCAAATGAGAGTCGGGCTTGGATTAAAGTTCAGATAAACCGACTTAATTAATTAATAACTAGCACCACACCACTTCATGTTTTATTTGACTGTTAACATCTGTACGTGTGACAAATTTAGGCCAAAATTAAAAAATGTGGATGATGACTTCGAGTCTTGATTTTTGCTTTAAATTGTTGTACGTTTTCAGAGAACATTCAAAGAGTCATAAATGTCCACTTCTAGCAATCATCTTATGTTGTGAGATGATTGAAATTTGTTATAAGCAAATTCAAAATACACATTCTTACTTTTAAGTATGTAGCTAGTTAGGTCCTAAAAATCTGAGCCTTATCAAATAGGTTTTCAAATATTCACCACACTAACGTACGCCGTATAGTTTACTTTTTATTACAGCAAGCAGAAATAGTAATAGGTACACATAAAAATTATCTTATTACGATTCAAGTCATGAGGTATCAGTCCACTGACAGGGATGGATAGCTGGTACCTGTTGGCAATCTTTGGGTACGGAACCCTAAAATAACATACATTTCACTCTATATGGTGCAAAATACATTGTTGACATATTTTTGAGTCCCACAAATAGTGTAGCTTTCGCCATAGATCGCAATTTTATATGCTAAATTTGAATGAAATCTGAACCGCGTGATGAAATTGGTACTATCGAAATAAAAAATGTTTCTGGAGATCATTATAAGAAGCACTACTTGAAATTCAAGTTGTTTTTTAACAGTCTATACCCACGGTAGACGACAAAGAAACGAGAACATTAATGTAGAATGTGCGATGTCTATATTGATTGCTCAGCACAGCATTGCCGATCTATCAGATCAACCATCCAACAAGTGAATAAAATACCACTATCGTAAAGAGTAGATATGTAAAAAGTTCCGATAACCTTCCACATGGTGTTCCAATAACTATAAGATACTGATATCATCACTTTCATTTGAGTCACCACTTTTTCATCGTCCGGGTCGCCGTTACTTAAGAGGTCATTAGTCAATAGCCTGATTTCCTCGAATTTCAACATAATGTAAATATTGATCGCTATGGTAATGAGTAGGTACCGTATAAAATTAAAAATCAATAAAAATTTAGTAGTTATTATTCATGGTAGAAACAACCAAATTATGCACACAGCGTATCGCCAGGCCTGTGTCACTCCCCGGTTAGGTATCGAAAATGTACCTTCATTATGACTATGCGCGCAGGCGGCCTCTCCGGGTGGTAAATTCAGTTATACGAATCGTTTGTCCAGAGTAATAAGAATCAAATTGGCTTGCAATGGATGTCTAGGTATCTATACGAGAAGGTGCTGAGTTCTGACGTAAGCTAAATTAAACCATATCGCTAGCTACATAGACTAGATATTACTTTGAATTTCTTTGCTGAGTGAGACTTCTGTACGTTAGTATTATTTATTCTGTGGTATCGCGAAGTACAGGTTTTGTTCGTTCGTTACACACTAAGCCAATCCATTGTCTAAGTGGATTGTCCTGTAAATGGCGTCGTGTGAATGGAGCCACTCCAATGCAATGGATTTTCCTCAGGACAATGATCAAGACAATCCTAAAATGAAAAGCTCCATTCACACGAAGCCTTGACAGGACAATCCAATCAGACAATTGATTGACTTAGTGGATTGTCCTGTGTGTAAATAGATTGAACCCGCGCACTTCTTATCTGCAAACCACCTGCCAAACGGAAATGGCGGAATATTAGATCTAAAGAAATTAACATGTTAAATGTTCCCCGATAACTTCTCCGATTTTGAACAGATATAGAATTTTTTTAATCAGGAAACTTACAGTGTGTATTAAACATTTACACACTGTGTTCATTTATTACACACTGTTTTGTACTCTTATGTATTCTGTGATACTGTGTAAATGGGTGCTCCTTCATCTACGCAGGTAACTCCGCCATCCGCGGGTGACTTTTTTTAGCAACATAGGTACCTACCAACGAGATCTAATTCATGTCAATGGCACCTACCTAATCACTCTCTCCCTCATTTCAGCGTATTCCCAGTTGCATCCACAGCTGCAACGCTGCGAAGCCCGGGGTCCGCTTTCCGGCTTTTCCTTCTCCACTTAGCACGATCTTGAGCATCCTTGGTTGTAACTTTTTTTTAGCAAAATAGGTACCTACTAATCACATTATGTGATAAATGTCGAGGTTTTTGAGAAACGTGTTGCCTTGGCATTGCCTAGTCATTCTTACCTGACTTGGTTTTTCATGTGGATTGTAATCTTAAAACTTTCTACGGTGAAAAATACTGCGTTGCGATTTAGCGAGGCTGCCCTTTTTGAAAGGATTTGATTCTTCTAGTTCCTAAGAGTGCTAACAGTTTTGTTAATTCTTTCTGCAGTCAAGTGCTTATTACATGTGCCTTTCACTAAGTAAGAAAGTAAGTATCTACAAATTTTTTACTTACAGTTTAATTTTAACTTAAATAGTATTTTTTTCTCATAATAAATGCTTGTCTAGTCCCAGTGATAAAAGAAAATTACTACAAATACCTCAACAAGCTGTATTAAGAAAGATAGAAGAATGAAACGGTTTAGAATGCACCTTCTCAAGAGACACACATTCACAAACACACACAGTTGCAAGTTCTGTGTAGTGAACGCCAAGCCCCGAGGTGCGCGAGCGCAACGGCGTGGCAAGGCGAGGTTGAGTCGTTGAGTCAGTAAGTTGGCCCGCTTACCTGCACAGATCACCAGCAAAACGATTGGTGAAAGCCGCCACACCATCATCTTGCCAGTCTCACCAAACTTTCTATTTATTTTGTCACTTGTATAATACTCCCATGATGATCACTATCCACTAACTTAGGTAAAACTTAACTGTCACCAATCCACTAATTTATGTACACAGACAAAACTTTGACATCGCTTTGGTCGTACAATCACGTCATTTTTCCCGAATGTGAGACTCGCATGACGAAGAATATTCGTTCTTTTTGTAACTTATTAAGTTTTCCGAAACTTTTATAATGGATTCAAAAATAATACGGCAACATAATACGGAACACCGAGTCTCGAATGGCGCTTGCCGGAAGGCCACGGCACACTGCTGGACAAAGTAAAACAACCACGTTTCAACGCAAGCTCGCGAAAGAGACAGCTATAGAGTGGAGAGAGATAAAAAACATTGAGTCTGCTGCACGCATCAAGCTGCTTGAAATAAAGAATGGAACAGAAGAATAGGTCGTGATTTTAGGAATCCTTCCGGGTAGTAAGTATGTAAGTAATTTTGTTTTTGAAAGTGAAAACTTTTCATTTTTTGAGATGGGAAAAACCATTGAACTCGCGACACTGTTACCGACACAAGTTAAAGTTGTTTGTTGTTCAAGTTTTCGCTTCTGTCGGCAGTTCGGCACTCCCGGAGTGCACAGTTTTTTTTTATCATCAATTACATTCTTATACAAGCTTTAAGCTTTTATAGTGTCTTTTGACTCCTTCATCAGACTAGCTTTGTAGTTCTATTACATATAATATAATGTAAAATAAATAAAACTAAAAAAAAAAATGTAAAAACCTAGATACATTTATTTACTAGTGGCTCTGTGTGCTGTAGACCTCGCGAGTCACGTACGTTTTGCAACCCCATGGCTACGCCACTTTAAAATTTCCAAAACCTGTATACGAGTATTAACAAAAAAACTATAGAGCATATTTTGTGTGTGTGTGTATAAAACCCCGAACCCCTCCGCTTGCGCTCACTCACGTCTAGTCTTACACACGTCTAGTGCACCTCTAGTCTTTGTCCCATCGAAAAATAATTCTCTAGAAACCTAACTAATCCCGAAAAATCATTCCACGTGATATGTACCGCGGCGGGCGGGGCTTAAAATATGAACCACGTGGCGCGTCAGTTCGCCGTGACACTCAAGTCGTGCGGTTGCGTCGCAAAAAGTTTCCTTTGAGAATATTGCTGTGTTTTTGCGATAATCGATTCATGCCGTCATGTGCCGTGAAGTGGTTTAGAAGCCATACAGACAGACATGAAAAACACAGGACTCGCCTTTCATATGTAAGTAAATAAACATTTTAATAATCCATACTTGACATCTGTTGACACCTCACGTGACGATGACGCGTGCGTGACCTTGTCTATTCAGTTCAGTAATTACAATGAAACACTCAAACACACACGTGTTTGAGTGTTTCGTTGTAATTACTGTTCGTTTGTTTGCGTAAATGGAATCAGAATCGAAGCGGTGAATGTAGGAGCGTTAGATTTCTAGAGAATTATTCTTTGTAGTTTTATCCCTAACAAACAATGTAGACAGAGCCCGGAGTCACGAAATAAAAAACTCAATAGAACACTGGAAAGTGGAAAATATTTAACTTAAGATCACAGATCACACAGATTTTAATTCCCGGCTCAGTATTCCAAAATGTAACAAGCTGGGCGTGTAGTTTGACATTCATAAAATTACCAGTTTGTCCATACTTAAGCATATAATATAACAATAAATCTAACACATATCTAGAGAGTATGTGCGCACTTTCATAAATTTTAAAGGGAAGCCGACAGTCATTCATTACCTAATCGTCTTGCAATTCTTCTCGGAATTAGTATACAACTCTGTAACAAAAACTATTTAGATGTGATGTTCCAATGTGCACATCACATATTAATAGTTTTTATAAAGCAATAGTCTATCTTTAGACTGTCTTAAATACATATAATATGCTCTCAACGGTTCAACAAATTAATTGTTATAGACACTATACTTAAACTGGAAACAATTTTTTATTGGTACCTATTCAAGTGTGCGTTTCTTTGAATGTAAGTTATCAATATCATTGGTTCATGATCAGTAATTAAATTCATCATCATTTTTCATATAAATAAATATGAAGCAGAAACGCAGCAAAATGTCTGTCACACAAATTGAGCATTCGGCCGCACAAGTTTCTATAAATAAAGTAAGTTTTAAACTTGTCTATGAAAAGTGAAAAAAATACATTCAAATGTATTTATTCCCTTAAATAAAGTAAGTTGTTTTGATATCATGAATGAACCGGATATGCCCTTAAAATAATTACAATATCTTTGTATAGTATAGACTTCTCCATAAACTTTTCAGAGAACTTAAAGATATATTATGAATATACAGGGGGACTTTTAAACACTGTCTAAATTTTTGAAGCAAGCTCAGTCCGTGATACTAAACTGCTTTCTACAAAAAAAAATATTAAAAATCGATAAAAAAAAATTGTCCTCCCATACAAAATCCGTCTGTCTGAGCGCTTATTAGTATGGGAGAACGAAAACTTTTTATCGATTTTTAATAACGTTTTTGTAGAAAGCAGTTCAGTATGATGGACTGAACCTGCTCCAAAAATTTGGACAGTGTTTAAGAAGTCAGCCTGTATTTTGATAATTTAAAGGATATGCAGATACAAATATTTCTAGCAGTTGACTTGACCCCAAAGTGCGAAATCATGACATCTTCACAATCCACTTTAAAAAAATATTGATTTAATTTACTCGCCTATCAAAAATAAAGTCATCAGAGATACCCAAGTAAACTCTTAAGAACTTCGCTCAACGCGCCCGTTCTACAAGCTTCGTGCGTGCGTGCTTCATCTATAACCATCTTTTCTGTGGCGGCGACGACGGGTTCAACACAACTTACACAACGCAACGGAACGAGTGTTCTGCGCTTCGCCGGTAGGTGGCGGTGGCGGTTATTCAAAACCCGGTTTAAAGTAGCACACACATGAACACATCTTGCTTTGCTTGTGGTTCACGCAAATTAAACAAAAAGGAACTAGCACCTAGTAGAATACTTAACTCTGTGCCTGGACTCAAAAACCTTAAATCGGATGCTGATTTTATATACAGGGTCTAACAAAATATACTAAAACTATTTTAAGGGTGGCTTCAGTCCATGATACTGTACAACTTTTCCCAAGGAACATATATCGAAATATTTAAAATAATGTTTGACCTTCCATACAAGTTGACCGATCAGCTGATCCGAGTTTGTATGAAAAGTAAAATTTTTTTTTTCATATTTTGATACATGTTTCTTGGGGAAAGTTGTTCAGTATCATGGACTGATTTCACCTTTAAAATACTTTTACTATATTTTGTTAGACGTTATATACAAGGTGCATAAGAAATGTTTAATTAAGCTCAAATATTTTTAGGAGAGATTCAGTCTTATCATTTTGAACAATTTTTCCCAATAAATATATAGGTACATAGGGCGCACTGTAAGTTTCCGGAACTGGCCACTTACATAAACAATATTTAAAAATTTATTGCAACATTTGAAAATATAACTCTTTGGCTGTAGAATGCAGTTGGTTTCATCTAACTGTCTTTTGTTTTTACCTTGTGACGCCATTTAAAAAATTGTGTGTCTGCATCAACATGGATTTAACTCGGGAAAATTTTCGTAGTATGATTTTCTACGATTTTAAGTGTAATTTGACAGCTCAACAGAGCATCGCTCGGCTTGAAACAGCTTTTGGCAATGAAGCAACATGCAAGACAACTGTTTATAGCTGTTTTGCAGAATTCAAGCGTGGTCGTATCCATCTCAGTGACGAATCTCGCGATGGTCGGCCGTCCACCGCTGTGACCAACAAAAACATCAATGCTGTGCGCCGTATGATTGAAACAGAGAGGCATGTGACCTACCATGAAATTCGCGCATCCTTAGAAATAGGCATGAGACAAATACAATTAATCCTACACAAACATTTGGGTGTGAGAAAGCTGTGCTCGCGGTGGATCCCACACTACTTGACCGAGGCTCAAAAAACGGACCGCGTCACTTGGTGCAGTGCCATGCTTACCAGATTCAACGAAGGTGCGTCAAATTTGGTGTGGGACATAGTAACAGGTGACGAAACATAGATTTATTGCTACGATCCCAAAACAAAGCAGCAATCGAGCGTATGGGTCTTTCAAGATGAGCCGAAACCAACCAAAGTGGCGCGCGTGAAAAGTGCATCTAAGCGGATGATTGCTTCTTTTTTTAATAAAACTGGACACGTGGCTACTGTTGCTTTAGAGAATCGTCGTACAGTGAATAGTGACTGGTACACGACCATTTGTTTGCCGGAAGTTATTGACGAACTCCGTAAAAATAACCGTAAACGCCGTATCATCCTGCACCACGACAATGCTAGTTCTCACACGGCCAGACAGACAAACGACTTTTTGAAGGCGAAAAATGTAGAACTCATGAGTCATCCTGCATACAGTCCCGACCTGGCACCTTGTGACTTTTTTCTGTTCCCAAAAATTAAGAACCAATTACGCGGTCAACGATTTTCATCACCAGAAGAGGCTGTCGAGGAGTATGAAAAACACGTTTCAGAGGTCACCACAGAGGAGTGGCACAAAAGTTTTCAAAACTGGTTTCATCGAATGAAAAAGTGCATAGACGCCAAGGGAGATTATTTTGAAAAACAATAAATTATTTTTGTACCTTTAATAGTATTTTTTCATATTCATTCCGGAAACTTATAGTGCGCCCACGTATATCGAAATACTTTTTTTTTCGATTCGCATTGTAACTAGATTACGTCACTACTTCGATTTGTATGGGAACCTAAAATTCATTTTTCGTATTTTGATCCTAAAAGTGAACAAATAAGTTAGTGGCCTCGCCATATTGCGGAAAAAATAATAAACAAAAAAAAACATTCGGTAGTGCCATCATTTCATCAGGTCTACTTAGTTGTTGCCTAAGAGCAGAAACCACTTTTTGTAGGTCTTTTTTTCCGTTATTTTGAAAAATTGTTCAAAATAATGGACTGATTCGCATTCACCTCTTAAAATATTTGTATTTAATTTAATTTAAAAACACCTTGTATACGGATTGTTGTGATGATAAAATTGAAAACAGGCATTGTACTTATATAAAATAAGTGATTGAACTTCAGATCGGTCATGCTTTGCGCGGTGCGCGCGAATCTAACAAAAAGAAAAAAGCGCCTAGCAAATAACAATTTGACGCCACCATCGTTGTAAATTGATTCATTCATTCATAATATCGAGGTGTCCAATTTCGAGCTGCCTAAAGTCATCTGACGTAGCTCAATGAATGTGATCTAGTGACAGCAGTTATTATTACACACTAGTGAACTAGTGTACAATTCTTCACGAGGTTTCCCTTCCCTGAAAAATGTTGGTGAAAAAGTTTGAAAAATTACCTTCCGTGAGTACAAACTCAGAAGTACAAGTCGCCCCTAGTGAGGATCGAACTGGTGCCTCTCAGACGCACAGCCAGTGTCTAAGCCGCTTGGCCACCACCGCTTAAAACTTATTTGTTTGTAAATTGATGTAAGTACTCGTAATTATATAAAGGGATATTATTAATGACCTTCCATGGAAGGTCATTGAGTATAACAGTTCTGCAAATACCATCATTAAACAGTATACAACTTCTCCAAAGGGCCTCTACGTGTTGGATCTGTAGACGCAAGCCTCCCAAAGAACCGGGTCCGGGGTGAAAAGACCCGTAAATCCAAAGGAGATACTAAATAAAACAAATAGAGATTGTCGAGACAAATCATACAGATTAAGCTAGCTCCAAAATAAGTTTAAACTTTGTGTTTAATGGCTGTACTAATATGTATTCTGTGGTTATGGATTTCAAAAGATCTCTTGTTCTCGTATTTAAGAGCCGCGCTCTTGTCGGTGAAGTGCTTACCATGTCTCTCTTTCCTTGGCTAAGTTCTTAACCTTCTTGTATGACTTCACATTTAATTTTTTTTTATTTGATCAGAAGATCTCCTGGGTTTTCCTAGTCTTCTTTATCCTTCAATTATTGTTTTAAGGCCGTACCTAAAATTTCCCTTCTATTTTCTATGATTTGTAATATTTGCCTATTTTCTTTCCCACGTTCACTTATACCTTTTAGTAGTTACTTTTTCTTCTTTGAACGATACTAACTGATAACTATAGGTATGCCAATACTTAAAGAGTAAACCTTTTAAATATTACCCACAATTTCTTCTTACTAAAATGTTTTGCCAAATAGTATATTTTCTTTGTCCCTCTACGCGTTCGTAGACGCGCGTGTCGTAACTCGTAGCTAAAGCTACGAAAGAGTTTTGCGAACATTAGATATAAACGAGTGCTATTGCAATACATTAATTATGTCTCAAAATGCAATGAAGTACAACTTCATAATTTCAGCCGCTGATGTCTGCTGCCGAATAGCGGTCTTCCTTATTTATTATTTATACTTTATTGTACACACATATACGAATGTAACAGGTACAACGCCTGTTGTACCTGTTACATTCGTATATGTGTGTACGCCTGGACGTACGCATTGAGTCCGCCTGGACTTAATGCTAAAAGCATTCTCTAACAGTCAAACCTTTGGGTCAATTGCGAGAGCTATAAGTGATGTGTTTCCTTCCCTAAGGATTTGCAAAATGACTGTTTGGAATGGAATCAACCTGTATCCAGCGTTTTCGGCCACCTGTATAGGTGACACAATTCTTACTTACATACATATACTGCAGGTCAAATAAAAATTTGGATCAAAAATGTACTTTAAAACATTTTCTTACTGGCTGCAGCAACTTACCTTACTTTTTTTTGAGTTTTTAGTTTTTTAAAGTTGTTTTCAACAGCTGCACCGCTGCCTGCTGCCTCGCGTCGCGAACTAGTGTTAATTCTAGTATTATGCAAAAACATGTCTTTCAAATTATTTTAGAAAAGTATAAACATATCGAAAACACTGTAAAGCTACGATTTTTGCTAGTATATAACATAGTTATAATAACCTAACCGAAATGAATATTGAAATCGATCCATTTCTTAATTGGCCTCGTAGAAAAGGGATCGAAGATCTGCATATAGCCCCCGGCTTTCCGTGTCAAATCAACTGTTGATATACGGCCCCCTGCATGCCGCATATCTCATGCACTTATTGCTAGAAAGGGGTGCTTGCATTTTGGATAATGAAGCAATCGCACAATTGTGCATAAAATATCAATACGTAATACGAATAGATGAAACAATATTTCTTCGTAATATCACTCCCTTGAGTACTTAACTCTTTATTTTTCTTTTTGTATATATTAGTAGTGTATTGTCCCACTGCTGGATAAGGAAAGGACACTAATACAAATACATTTTTTATTTTTTGTATTTGTGTTAGTGGCCAACATAAATATATATTTTCCAAAAATTACCGATAGTCATCCGGTCCTAAAAAATGTGGTAGATAATTATTTTTTATCTCTACATCTTACATTCCAAAGTATGGAGGAACTCAAGATAAACCACGTGTGTTCACTTCGCACTTACCGCCACAAAGTGCACCGCTAAGCTATAAACCACATCACTCTTCCTGTTATACGGTTCATGAGATACAGCTCGCTGACAGACAAACTCTTAAGTGCCCTGGAGACGATCATTCGCAATTGTCAATTTAAACGTTATTGAAGAACCAAATGATCGTCTTCATAGGCAATTGAAACCATTGTCATTTGCAACTAAAATGAAAGAAGTTTTGATTGAAGCCCATGACAATTGCGAATAACGCGACGAATTGAACGTCTTGTGAGATTAACAATCGTTTGGTCATTCGCTCGCTAGTCTAAAATCATGGCAGATCAGAATTCGACATCATCGTTCGTCTACATTTGCTACTGGCCAGAAAGCAAATGTGGGCGAGCAATTGACGCATCAAAAAACTCCATCATTCGCACCAGGGAAGGGATGAAAATTTTGAAAACGCTTGAGTAATTTTCTGTGGTTAGGAATAGCATTCCTCGTTACCATGAAAAATTTCTGATTTTTCTATCCAGTCAATTAATTATAAAAATTAAAAATATTTTGAATCCCAATTTTAAACCCATAGTCATTCTTACGCCGCTATTTCTTTAGCCCGGACCTTCTGACATATTAAAAAAAATAATGTCATATGACACTTGACACTATTTTGTCAACTATGACAGTTAAATGACAGTTTTATGTCATCTGTTATATGACAGTAACTCTATTTTCCCACGGTGGCAGTTAATTAGTCAAGTGTTATATGACATTATTATTTTTAATACGTCAGACGGTCCGGGCAAAAGAAATGGCGGCGTAAGTCTGACTATGGGTTTCAAATTGGGATTTAAAATATTTTTATTTTTTATAATTAATTGACTGGATAGAAAAATCTGATATTTTTTTAGAGTAACGAGGAATGTTATTCCTAACCACAGAAAAACATTGAAGCGTTTTCAAAATTTTCATCCCTTCCCTGTACCGCCTTAGCGTATTTTGTGTTCTTCTTTATTTTTAACTCCTTTTTTGGGGAATATAGTACGGTGGTTTCCCTATTTGCCTTCCGTACCGCAGTGGGTGACAGAAACCCTTCCAGATCTCGCATCTTCGGCCTTCTGCCAGTACTGTCACCACTGCTGCCTAGTGACAGAGGAATGCCTATTTACTGGCGGCATTGCTTCGCCATGACACAGAGCCGTCATTGTCGTTGACGCTTTTGTGTACAGAACCCTAAAAAATCAACAAGTACCTACTTATACTTTTATAGCCCTTCTTCCACTCCCCTTTTTCGTCAATTGAAAATTATAACTGACAGGAGTCGACCCTCGAATGATAGCCGAAGGCAATAGAAAGAGGACCCCGTGGTAAATATCTCCGGATAGAGTGCCTTAATTGTGTTTAAAATTCCAACCCTAATATATAATGGGTAGCGAAATGTTATGGTCGTAAGTAAGCTATTATTGCCTGTTATAAATTTTGCAATCGTTGTATAATATTTTAAAGAAAAATACATTTATTGTACAAGCTTTTATAATGACACCAAAGAACTCGTCACGACAAATCATATAACCCCAAAAACGACAGGCTTTCGTTTTATTGAGTTCGGCTACCTCTAGACACCAACATCATAAAATATAGTACGTATCGTTAAGTTAGTATCCCATAACACAAGTTTAAAACTTACTTTGAGGCTAGCATAACCAGTGTGATTTGTCCTTATATATTTATTTATTTATTTAACACTATGTCATCATGAGATTGTATTGTCATCCGATTTACATCTTATGTATGCAAATTTCAACGTATTTAAAATTTATTTAAATTTGGGCCTCTTGTAATACGATCTTAAGACGTTATTATGCTAACTCGTACGACATACATACGTTATTACCAATTACCACAGTTACTATGTACTTTAGTTTATAATAGCTTTTTGTCGGTATTTCGATATAGGCAAAGTTGTTCAGTATCACAGATTGAAACTACCCCATCATCATTAGGTTCAAAATTTTTGTTACAACCTTAAGTATTTAGATATACATGGCCGGAGACCGAGTGGCTTCCGGCCTAGAATAGGACCATTCCATTTTTACTGCGACTAAAGGACTAAGCACAAACATATCGTGTAATAAATGCATTCTCAAAGAGGGTTTGTCAGGCAGGTGGCCGGTCGTAAAACTATAGCCAAATTGTTTAAACTGTTCTGGCTACATACTCGTATTTCTTCTCTACTTCGCAAGATCTTCGGCATCCTTGGGTGACCTGACCATTGACGTACATATTATATGTGGAGAGGAAAATGCGGGAAAGCGCACCCCGTGCTCCGTAGCAGCACAGCTGAAGATGCAACCGGGAACACGCTAAGAAAGAATTTCAGAAGAGCGTGATGTCAAGGTGACTTTTTAAACACCAGCCAAATTTTTGGAGCAAGTTCATTCCATGATACTGAACTACTTTCTATAAAAAAATCCATAAAAATTTTAAGTCCTCCGTTTGGCTGAGCGCTGATTTGTATGGGAAAATGAATTTTATTTTAGTTTTTCATTAATTGTTTTTATGGAAAGTAGTTGTGTATCATGGACTGAACTTGCTCCATAAATTTGGCTGGTGGATAAAAAGTCAGCCTGTATACTTACATAAGTACATACTTAATCTTGCTTAGATCTCTGTGCTTAGATACTCTTTTATGTATGACAGTTACTAATGGTTTGGCCTAGAGATATGGGATATGTTTGGCCACTGAATCGTGATACTGAGTTTTTATTTTTAAATTTGAAATATGTAGCATGGCAATCCTTTGTCAATTAGGAATAAGCAGTCTTGATAGTATGGATGTGGACTAAAAAAACTTTTAACCTCATCAGGTAGATTATTAAAAATATTGTATTCGTATTTATTCTTTTTTCTGGTTAGCAAATAATTACAAAGATACATCGCATTAAATTCTCTCAATCACCCCCATTCCGAAACTTCGACGTGTTGTATCTTTGTGAATTTACACTTCTTTGATAAACCGAAAAATATATTTTGATAATCTGACGGACTAATTAAAATACAATTTTCGGACCCAGTCGAATACTAATTTACTTATTAACATAAAAAGAAAAAATAGTTCTGTTTGTTTAGTACCCATCATACTTCTCTGTCAAGAAAGAACCGGGAAATGATCAATATTACACAAAATGTTAATTCTTCATCCAAATTTATTTATCACCTTCAAAGTATGCTCCTTCAGAAGCGATACACTTACGCGAACGAATAATTCAATCATCAAAACATTTTTTAAACGCTTATTCCGAAATTGAGTACAGTTCTCGCCGCGAATTGTCCTTAGCTACTCTTGTGCGATTGAGTTTCTGGAGAAAATTCAGGTCTTTTGGGAGTTTTGGGACTAGCCGAGCGACAACATGTTTCATACCCAAGTGATTATTTAAAACGGTACGGAGATACGATCGATTCGTGAGATACAGAAAGTTTGACGGCTATCTCTCTCAATGTTGAATAAGAATTTTCAGTTACTATTCTGTTCTGAGCTGACTATTTTCCTCTAGTTGTAAACTCCTCACAGTGTTAGTAACGTCACTCATGCTGTCATTGTCATCAGCTTTATCTCTCATTCTCTCTGAAATGAAAAACACATACAAAACAAATAAAATACTTATATATTTACCAATACATTCGAAACATAACTCTAACGTAAAAAAACCACTGTTTCAAAGTTACGCCAATAATAAAACCGCAATTTAACAAATAATATTTTAAATCCAATGAAATATGAAATAAATATCTTATAGAATGTATTATTGTACTTCTAATGAGTTTGTATTCAAAACTACTCTATGACCGAACCTCGTTGCGTGTTGCCTTGACGACTGTTTTGTTGATATTGTTACTTGTCAATCTATTAGAATATTTATTGAATATATGTAGAATGTGTATTTAACACTGAAATTTAACACAAACTGTATGTACAAACTATTCACCAATTATCAAAATCATTGCAGTGCACTAACCTGTCACAGCCGTTATTTCATGGAAATATCGTTCTTTCTCGCGATTGCAGAGGCTAGTTCTTCCTGTTTTGCTTTAAATTTACACACCATTGTATAAATTAACTTCCTCGCTGAATTTTTGATAGGTTTCGACATTATAACACAAGATAACCGTTTATTATTCCAAAAATTTACACAATGTGACAGCCGACGTACTATGGTTTGACAAGTGTTGTGTATTGCCATATAAAGAATTCTGTTTCAAGGTCAATATCACGATTCGGTGGCCAGACTCTAACCTCCGTGTAGGCCTGAGATAGGAGATATATGGTGTAGGCCACCAGTCTATGTCATAATTATCATAAAACACTCAGAACATGGAAACACTAACTCTCCTGCTACTACTTTATTATGTTAGAGTATATAGAAAGGATATTAGAAATTATAAAATTCCACCATTTCGACCAAATCCTAGAACCTCGCCTGGGCTATGCACCTTAATAATGCTATCAAATCAAATAAACACGAGTTAACAGCTAACGATGACAATGGATACATAATTACACATAATAAGCGTTAGTCGTAAAAGTAAAAGATGACTGGGTTATATTTTATCGTGAAAACATCGCGCTTACTTTAGTACGCTTGGACTTTGTAGTGCGTCTGCACCTGAACGAGTAAGTAAAATTCCTTTTTTAAAGAATCCTAGGTACATAGTATAAAACAAAATCGCTTTCCGCTGTCTGTCTGTCCCTATGTATGCTTAGATCTTTAAAACTACGCGCAACGGATTTCGATGCGGTTTTTTAATAGATGGAGTGATTCATGACGAAGGTTTATATGTATAATACATACCCGTGCGAAGCCGGGGCGGGCCGCTAGTTATATTATAAGTGCAAAAGTTTGTATGGATGTCTGGATTTATGGATGCATGAATTTTTGTTTCGATTTCACGCCAAAACGGCTGAACGGAGTATAATGAAATGTCACATTCACATGTAGATCTGGATTAACACGTAGGTAGGATGTTTTTTATCCCGGGAAGTGAGGTTCCCTTGGGATTTAAAAAAACTTGACACTGACACTCTAGGTGAAGTTACTCTCAGAACAATAAAATATCTCTTATCTCAGAAGTTACTTACCTTAAGGTGAAGATATAGGCAAATGGCCTTGAAGTGTGAAATAAATTGTTAACTCGTAAATATGGTAATAATTTCCATATTGCTCTTCGTCATGCACTAGATAGCCCTTTAACCCTTTATAAGGCAGTGGCAAATATATTGCCACCTAAAATTGAACCTTATGCCTTGGTAATAAGGTCCAAAAACATATTTTTTTAAATATACCTACTGCCTTATAAAGGGATAAATTATGTTATGAACTGCCGTTTGAAACTATTATTGGTGATCCATCTAGCTTTAAAACTTGCCGTGGCCACTTTTGGCGGAAGACTAATGTAAATAATTTCAACGGTGGTTCATAAAATAATTTAAAGGGCTATCTAGTGCATGACGGAGAGCAATCTCCATATTTACGAGTTAACAACTTATTTCAAATGAGGGCGCCACTTCAAGGCCATTTGCCTATATCTTCACCTTAAGTTATCTGTGCTCCATTATAGGGTGCCCAGATTCAACCGCTGAAATATTTGGACAAAATTGCTGAGATCTGTACTGTAATGAGCGAGCAAACATTTTTTTCCAAATGCTTCGGAGGTGTTCATTACTTGTTTTGACGGGAGTCACTTAATTGTTTTTTAATTAGTAGTTAAGAGTTTTGTTTTACTGGACTACGGAAATTTCCTGACAAATCCCGACCACTTACAACCTTAGCTTCAGACATGTTTCTCATTCTTTACCTACAACAAAAAACAAATCAGCCAGCTGCTGGATTATCCATAAAGTAAGTACGGCAACTGCATAATTATAATTCATTGAAGATTTGATTATTAGCTTAGCCCTATGTTACCTAGTTCATTTGCTAGTAAGTTATAGTAATAGACGCTCCTGCAACCCTTTCACAGCACTAACAGCGTTTGTGTCTTTGATATAATTGTTTCGAAAGGAATGATACTTTTTTTTTATTAGGTTCACAAAACTGTCAATACACATTAACAAGTATATGTAGGGTATAGAGTAAACTTATAATTAATGCAACGGTAGTTATGTGAAAGTTTCTATAACTAGGTACCTACTTGCTGTTCAAGTTTATATAAATGCTCAGGATTCGCGGCGTGCTTTTAAACTATATTAACATTCTTTTTTGCTCCCAAACCAAGTACAAAACATTTTTATTCAGCATAAAAGTAGGCCGCTTTGCTCGTGGCACTGATATCTTATCATCAGACAACTTTATCAGCAATAGCCAAAGGTATAATGCATATTACTACACAGGTAAACATTTATAGTCACTGTAACAGCTGCTATAAATTCTCGTTATTTCAGTATTTTTTCTTTCTTTCATACCTATATGCAACAAGGCCAAAACTTTATATTTAAGCTGCTTAAAAGCATCTTACATAGATTTATCGATTACTATCTACGCTATAGAGAAGCCCAAGACAAGGTGTCACTAGCAAGCAGGAGGTCTCCGTCGCCGTGGGGGTTAGTACTTAACTAATTACCAACACAGCTTTTAAACAGTATCAGTATACATACAGCAGTATATTTAGTGTGTACCCCTCCTTCCGAGGAATTTTTTTGTCAAAACAGCATGCTATACGCAATAGGTACGGCCCACGGCTTACACTTATGCTGTCTTATTACAAATTCTAAGTAACTTATAAGTTTATAACTACGTTTAAACGATTATTCGCCCGAGATCCTCAAATAAAATTGACATTGATAGATAAGATATATTACTACTTAATGTCATTTTACTAGAAGACAACTTGTTTAGGATGGATACGGTAGATATTTGTTGTTTGTTTGTCTATAAAGCTTTAATGTACACAAGAGAGAAACAGATACAAAAACAGAAAAGTTACAACGGCGGACTTATCCCGTATAGGGATCTCTTCCAGTCAACCTGCCAATGTTTACATAATATGCGTTTGGGGCAGAAGTGGTAGAAGTGAAGATGAATAATAAGACGGTAGATACCTACTCGTACCTATACATACCTACAGGCTGATTTTTTATCCAACGGCAAAATTTTTCATCGATTTTTAATCACTTTTTTTATAGAAAGTAGTTCAGTATCATAAACTGAACTTGCTCCAAAAATTTTGCCGGTGGATAAAAAATCTGCCTGTATAGAACACGCACTAACTTCATTACTAGGTTTAAATCCACCCTAAGTTGACATCTAGTAAAATAACACTATCTTATATATCAATGTGAACATAAATAATGTGTCGTATTCGTAAAAATAAAATTTAATGAATTACTTCTATAGTTTCGATGTTTTGTACTATAATCACGTAACTACAAGCGCGCGTGCGCGACGACTGTCAAACTATGAACAAGGTTATGTTATGACAACGAAAACATGTTACCAAACTGATTCGTAGGAAGTTGGCGACTACCCAATCGTAACGATATGTACTATTTTGGTCACAATCTCAAGTTATCGAACTACTCTATCTCATCTTAGCACGTTCCCGAAGGCATGCTTAGCTGTGCTGCTTTGGAACCCGGGGCACGCTTTCAATAATCGTTATTGGACTTTATCGCCAGAAATGCCCTTGGTGGAGGTGCGGCAAGGCACATTGAGAGGCGCCGTTTGTGATGGGGAGACACCCTATATCGCCTTCAAAGGAATACCCTACGCCAAGCCGCCGATAGGAAAATTAAGATTTAGGGTAAGTGCAAATTTCTAATGGGTTCTATCACGTTACGTTTTATTTTACTTACTTATTTATTTTACTTGTTTTACTTTCATTAATTCGAAAAAAAGTGGTAAATATTAGTAAATTTGTTAGTATACGTAGGTATACACTCAGCGATAAAAGAAAATGTGTAGGTCCACATCGAACCCGTTATCACTTATCGGGTAGAGCCACAGAATAAGTACTAGTAGTCACGTAGAGCCAAATGCCACGCTTAGCACGAAAGTGGGCTTCAGGAAACGGGAATCGGTATAATAATATACTACGTACAGTAATATTAACAGGTTGCTAGCTCATCGTCTTTTTACCCGACTGCGCCAGTAGGAGGGTTATGTTTTTCGAGTGTATATTTCTTTGGCACGCTCTATAGCCTAAACGGCTTGATGGATTTATTATTGAGAGGTGTCGTTAGTGTCGTCGTAATTGTGAAAGTGACACACTGGCACTCAGCACTGACATATGTATTCTGTGACACTGGGTACAATATATCAAAAATTAAAAAAGCCAAGTTTCCGATTTTTGCGCCAAGAAGGATGTCTTCAATTTATTTATTTTTATTTAAAACCTATCAAGTTGAGTACCTATCAAAATAAAGGATTTCATAGAAGGATTACAAAAATATACCTATTACAACTTAAATGTTTTAATGTAATTTGGAATAAGAAATGCTATAAAACAACATACCTATTACCACTCATCCGACCGTGCTGCTATTGTATCACGCAGTTAGATATTCTATTTATTTTTTGTTTTATAATTACTTGTTAGAACTTCTAACTTCTAGTACCTACCTAATAAGTCTGGGCATATGAAAAAGTGGCGCCCCAATTTAAAATAAATTGTTTCCAAATTGTTTCATTGTAAAGTAGGTGATATGATAATTAACATTCTGCTAAGCAATACGCAACAGTGGCTACTTTTGTCAGAAACGCGTTTTAAAGGGACTAACGTTATTTTTTAACGGTAAAAAATAACGTTACACCGTAACGAAACACCATCTTATACATGAACTGTGCTCAGAAAAAAACCACTACCTCTGGATCCACCTTGAAAAGTATTATATTGATATTGGGGCAATATATAAGCCTGGTAGCTCCAATGACAGCAATTTTCTCGACACTATCTCAGCACACTCGACACTATTATGATCTACTGACACAGAGTCGTACGATTGACATGTACAAAGACACTCTATTAGAATGCGGCTACAGTATCTATACTAATATTATAAAGCGGAAGAGTTTGTTTGTTTGTTTGTTTAAACGCGCTAATCTCAGGAACTAATGGTCCGATTTGAAAAAATATTTTTTTGTTGAGTAGTCCATTTATAGAGGAAGGCTTTAGGCTATATAACATTACGTTCCGACAACCACGCGAACGAAGTCGCGGGCACAGCTAGTATTAAATAAAATAGACAAGAAAAAAAAATTGTCTTTGTTGTGGTTGTTTCCCGTGTGCATGATCACACGGGAAACAACCACAACAAAGACAATTTTAGACCATGTACATACAAACTTAAGAGAAAATTATTTTTTATGTAGCCGTTATTGCATCTTCTATGTCAGATCATAACCAAATCTACTGTGAGATCAAGAAATGCTCGCCAACATATAATGAAAAGAAAGAATATGAAATCAGAAATCAGAAATCTTTATTTGCCAGAATACATTACAAAATAGGTGTTCAGTACAATTAAAGCCATTGTATTCAGCCTGCAAGCAGACGTGCAAATATACACAATCAAGTCAATAAATTTATCAAGTTACATAAACTGAATTTATACTCGTACAATTTAAATTACAAAAAATATAAAAAATATAAATGTGTAGACTATATGAAATTTCAAAGAAAAATCTTAGAATACAATTACAAAAACGAAGAACTAAAATACGACTAGTTAGAGGAAATGCTAGAAACAAGTCTGAATGAAAGTAAGACGAAAAAAGTGAAAATATTAAATACATTAAAGAAAGACTGGATAAATAAAGAAATAATAGATGGAATAAATCAAAGAAATATATTATGGAAAAATCACTAAAAATATCCTAAAGAAAAAATACTAGAAGCTAAATTTAAGAAAGAAAGAGAAAGAGTATCAAAATTAATACAATCCACTAAAACGAAATACTACCACAAATTATTCAATGAGAGTAAAACTAAACCTAAGAAGATGTGGCAACTAATTAACAACCTGGCAAATAACAAAATTAAAGAATACACGACACTGCCAACTTTAAAGTCTCAAACTTGTAACACAATAACAAATGCAGAAGAAATATGTGACCAATTCAACTACTATTTTTCTACCGTTGGACAAGTTTTGGCAAATGCTATACCGAAGACATATCACAAAGCAACACCGAACCCAAGAACAACATTCAGATAAATTCAAAATTAAGCGAGTTGTTACCTACCACTGCAGACGAAATCAGTAAAATTATTGACAACTTATGTAACAACACTAGTGCAGGGTTAGACGTTCTAACAACAAAGGCATTAAAAGCTTTTAAACATCTAATTTTAGACGAACTGACTAGGTGTATTAATAAATGTCTTGAGGTTGGTATATTTCCAGACTCTTTAAAAGTGGCAAAAGTTACTCCCATCCATAAATCTGGTTCAAAATCAGATCCGGGTAACTACCGACCTATCTCGGCACTGCGTGTCTTGTCTAAAGTGTTTGAAAGAGTACTATACAATCGCTTAGAAAACTACCTGACATCAAATACACTCTCAGCTACTATCGACCTTATTACCAAAATAAAAACTAACATCGATAAAAAACAAATAGTTCTTGGCATATTCATAGACTTAAAAAAAGCTTTCGACACTGTTAGTCATTAAATCTTACTTCAAAAGCTTAGAGATATAGGAATTAGTGAAAAAGCCCATAAATTTTTTGAATCGTACCTTAAAAATCGAACTCAAGTCGTTAAGCTAGGCAATCATCAAAGCAATCCTTTGCCTGTCTTATGTGGTGTGCCACAGGGCTCTATTTTAGGGCCTTATTCTTCCTCATTTATATCAATAATATACAAGACATCGGCCTTACTGGAAACATAACCCTCTATGCTGATGACACTAGTTTATTTTACTTTGGACATTCTATTGACACAGTACTTACTGAAGCACAAAAAGATTTGAATCTACTTAATACTTGGTTTTTAAATAACCTTTTAACAATCAATACAAAGAAAACAAATTTTATAATTTTTTCGGAAAAAAATAAAAAAATTAAAGACCACCAAAATTTAAAAATAAATAACCAAATTATAAATAAAATCAAGGAGGAAAAATATTTAGGCCTTACTTTAGACCAGGGGTTCCCAGCCTTTTATTGTCTATTGCCCACTTTAAGAATAAATTATATTTTAACGCCCCCCTTTTTAAACACTTAAAAACCGCTAAGTACTTATAACTGATTATTGAAACGCAACTTTATAGTATTCGGACAGTTTGTGGGATTTTCAATAAATCCGAATTTAATATATTCAGCAGAGTATTGCCGTCTCTTCTTTTTTACTTCCGACATTGTTTTGTTTTGAGAAATACGTAAGTGTTGAAATCAAGTACTGCTTATCTATTATGCGCGAAACCGCAAATGAAATAAAATAAATTTACGTCGTTTATATAGGATTGCATAAGCAGCACGCACCAACAGGAATAAGACAAACGTGCATAAACTCGTTTATCTCATTCGACGCCCAATCGTACTCGACAAGCAAGAACAAGTATTATAGAACCAGCCGATTGATACAGGAATGTACAAATCGGATTATTTAACAAAAACTTGTTAAAACATGATTGCCCGCGGTCTATTATATCGAACCGAGTTTGAACTATATCTTAATTAATATTAGTTGATATTCACAAGATGTAGTCGAGAGCTCAGTCGGTGTCTAAGAGTCTTCCTAGCTAGGTAGATGAAATTATAAATCGACTCCAAAGCCCTAGACAACGCCCCCTTTTTTTTCTGGGTCTCTTACCGCCCCCATTTAGGCCTGCAGCGCCCACAAGGGGGCGTTATCGCCCACGTTGGGAAAGACTGTTTTAGACTGTCAACTTACCTGGTGGTCGCATATTGAAACAATGAAAACAAAATTAACATGTCTAACAGGAGTTTTAAGGAAAATTGCCAGATGTTTGCCGCTTAACGTTCGATATACAATATATAACTCATTAGTTAAACCACATTTGGAAAATGTAATCGAAGTTTGGGGCACAGCTGCAAAAACTAATCTTAAAATTATACAAATAGCACAGAACAAATTGATTAAATCTCTTTTCCAGTATAACTATTCGACACCAACATCAAAAATATTTACTGAAACAAAACTTTTAAACATTAAACAAATATATACTTACAACACATGTATATTAATACGCAAAATTATAAACAAGGACATACATACACAAATAACTTTTACCAAGAGAAAGCGAGTCTGTAATCGAATACTACGAAGCGCTAATAACATCCATCTACGCCCTCCAAGGACTAACTATGGCAAAAAAAATATACTTTACGAAGGTGCTCAAATATTCAACAAACTCCCAAATTGTATCAGACACAAAATCTATGTATCAGTTTAAAAAAGTGCTTAAAAGCCATATAATAAAAAAATATACAATATAGTTTATATATACATTTTACCACTAACATATAATACTCCAAAATACAAAACATAAATAGTAATAAAAATTACATTACTACTAGGAAAATACTGCACTAAAGAAACCCAAAAACTACTATAATAATTTTAAAAAAAAACTAAAACCAATTAATAAATAATAAAGTATCTGTTATACTACACACTAACAAAATTAAATACATATTTTAAAGGAAAATCAAAAATTTTAAAAATTACAGTGCCACATCCAGTGAACGCTAATCCTTTGTACGTGTTCCGTGTTGTTTACGTACTTACCTTACAAGCAATTTATCAACTCGCCTCGCAGTTTGGTCGGTGGCAGCTCGCGCTTGGTGTTTATGAGTTTTGTGATGCCTACCTACATTCACCGATTTTTTTATAAAGTTTATTAATTATGTATAGACTCACCTAAGTGAATAGCTATGTAATTCTTGTGAGCAAATAAATAAATTCTTTAAACCCAAAAATATAGCAGATATGGTACTTATACCATATAAGTAATATAAGCCTAGTATATATGTGGTAAACCAAATTTTTTTCAACGGTTACGTAATCATAAAAAAATAATGGTACTGATGGTAATGGTATAAGTATATCTTTAGTAAACCAAAATTTAAGTCTGTTAGTGACGATGAACTTTTGCCGGTAACTGTACGGCTGTTTTATTTCCTTTAAGGTCCTGTCAGTTCAGAGCCAAGAATACTATGAGTGTATTTAAAAAATCACTGTAAATAAATTACTCAGTTTATTTCTCAAAAATATTACATAAGAATCTTAAGGCTTTTCTACAGACACCCACAATACCCAAAACACGATTATGCATTTTTGGCTCAATAGGAAAAAGTCGCAAACATACCTCTAAATTTGCAAAATTTACCTTTAAAAAAGATATTACTACTTTATACAATCACTTTTTTTAATGAAAATTATACCAAAAAATGTATTAGTACTTAATCTAAATTACTAGTTAATTTCGCTACACAATTTTTTTAAAATATATAATAAAAAAATAAAAAAACAGCGAAATATCGTCGAGCTCGGAACCGGGCCTTTGTTCGCTCTCGACGAATATTTCACTGTATTTTTATTATTTATTTTGCATAATATTTAAAAAAAAATTGTGCTCGATAGTCGCGTCGCACATTGGAAATGAATCTACGGAATTCGAAAAATATCGTTTTGACTTTTTGACTTGTTTCAAAATTGTAGCTGACTAAAATTGTCCATAGGGGGTTTTTCTCAAATTTTTAATATCATTCTTCGTTTCCAAAATATCGAGCGCCAAAATCAAAAATTTTGAAAAAATATATTATTTTTTTCACCTTTTCGGCCATAACTTTTTTCGTTTTTGACTTTCGAATAATTCTTTCTGCACCACAGCTCTCGTGAATACTCGTACGCGTCTTTTAAGCTCTTTTTGAATATTGCACTTTTTCGTGAAATCGGAGCCTACACTGGAACGAACGAAAAGACTACGTATCCAATTTCATAGATTAATTTCCAATGTGCTCGATAGTATTGTGAGGCTGTGAATTTTACTATTGAACTTTTAATGTTATAGGCTCCAGAGCCCCCGGAGGCGTGGAGCGGCGTGCGCGACGCCTCGCAGCACGGGCCCGTGTGCCCGCAGTACAACGAGCGCCTCGACCGCATCGAGGACGGCAGCGAGGACTGCCTGTACCTCAACGTGTACACCGCCACGCTGGCGCCGCCCGCCCCCCGCCCCGTCCTGCTCTGGATCCACGGCGGAGGCTTCTACACCGGCTCCGGGAACTGCGACTACTACGGCCCAGAATATATCCTCAAACATGACGTCACCCTGGTCACATTCAACTACAGACTGGAAGTCCTCGGTTTCTTGTGTCTCGACAGCGAAGAAGTCCCCGGCAATGCCGGACTGAAGGACCAAGTGGCAGCTATGAAATGGGTGAGGGAAAATATAGCGAACTTCGGGGGTGACCCCGACAATATCACGCTTTTTGGATGCAGCGCGGGCGCAGCCTCCGTCTCCTACCATTTAGTATCCAAAATGAGTCGAGGATTGTTCAACAAAGCCATATGTCAAAGCGGAGTCTGCCTCCATGAATGGAGCTACAACCTCTACCCTCTCGTAAGGGCATTTCAGTTAGCCAAGCTACTTGGAAAAGAGACGGAGGACCCTGAAGAATTATTACAATACCTCAAAAGTTTACCCCCCTCTTCACTCATTAAAATAGAGTTACCAATACTACAGGTCAAACATTTCGATCTCGCTGATAATATTTTTTTCGGACCTGTTATAGAAAAATCTAATTTGAATGTAGAAAAATTCATATCAGAACCACCAACGGACTCTGTTACAAATGGAAGAATGGCGAACGTACCCGTGATCGTAGGTTACGTGTCGGGCGAGGGCATCGAAATATCTAGAAGGCTGGCTCAGCTGGTGCCGTTCTTGGCACGAACCGGAGCCGTAGTGCCGAGGGAGCTCAAACTCAAGCTGACGCCGGAAATGTTGCAAGACGTGGACAACAAGATCCGCAAGTTTTATTTCAAGGTATATTTTTTTGTGTTTCATCTCAGCAGTGGTCGTTCCAAAATGCTAGTGGTGTTGTCAATACAACGATATATTCAAAGTAGAAATACCAAATTAAAGATAAACAATTAAGTTAGTAGACCTCTCCATATTGCGAGAAACTTCTACATGACAACATGACATTACTCAGTGGCTTCATAATTACTGGTCCACTTACTCTACCTTTAAATACTGACCTAGTTATAATGCATGATGATCATTTATATTTTAGTCTCCACTCAGTAGCGTAGCCGGGGGGGCATGGCCCCGGGCGGCATCGACAAGGGGGGCGGCGGCAAGGTCACAATAGGGCGGCAAATTTAAAGACTCGTAGAATACCCCCCCGCCAGAAATTTGTAGCAGCAAATATGATAATTAAAATACCCACAAAGCCCACGCTACGTCACTGTTTCTACTGCAGGAGCACTACCCTCTCTGTACTGCCAGACCCATATTAGCCGGAGCAGTCAGAGGAGTTTGCCTACACCCTCCACGCTGGCCAGACAGGTTGGAGAGATCTAATTGATGTTTATAAGTTTTGTTTAGCTTGTGTTTCCTAAGTCGCCTTCTACGGCATCTACAGGAAGACCAGGTCCTATTCTTCTCTGCTGGGAACCACACGGCTTATTATAATGCATACTGTATACTAATATGGCAAATTGCCTGCGAAGGCACAAACCATATAAGTAAATTTTTGATTCAGGGCGAAGATATCACAGACGAATCGCTCCAAGAGGTGACAGATTTGGAAACAGACAGGCTGTTCGTGTACAACATCGTACGGTACGCGAGGTACCATGCTCTATACAATTCTGCACCCGTGTACATGTACAAGTTCACAGCGGAAACGGAAAGGAACTACTACAAGAAGTATTACAAAATGGAGTCGGCAAAGGGAGTGTGTCACGCCGACGAACTACCATATCTTTTCGACGTGAAATGCATTGATATACCAAAGCCAGATAAATCTAGAAAAATTATAGAAAATCTAGTAAAATTATGGATCAATTTCGCTAAAACAGGGTAAGCCAGTTTGATTTGTGTTTTCACTAAAGTTCACGAATCTTTTCAGCAGAAACAAATTTTGAAGTTTTGAAACTTTGAAATAAAGGTTTATTTTTAAAACTTCACACCTTTAGTGGATAAGGAGTTAGGTACATAACTATGTATGTGAGACTGTCAGGGCATATTCCCAATACGCTCAGTATCAGTTAAACACAGTCACTGGTATGACTCTCCATTGATTCAAAGTAACATATATACCTACTACTACTACAAACGAAACAATTTATCTGTACACACGTCGATGTGTGAGTTTTATACTTAGGGTCGCACCGCAGAATTATTTTAATACTTCCCTACTAACGAGTTCGACATATTTACGATTATATTTTTCCATACCGGAAGATTTGCGGACACTATGACGTAAAAAATATTCTGTTTTATATGTATTAAATGTTACAGAAAAGTCGGAAACAGCTACGTAATATCACTTCACAAATATTTTTCATTATGTCCATTGTCCATTTCACCTATAGTTCACTTTACTGATTATTATTGAGTCATTTATATTGTAACGCACTAATTTCACTAATTCACTATTGTAATATAGTAATTTGCATATTCGGCGCAAAACTATACGGTAATTATATGAATAAATTCAATAAAAATAAACAAATGTTTATCACGCTTACACACAGCATGTCAAGTTGTCATTGTCAACAATGGCATTTAGCACTATAACCCGCGGAAATCTAGTTGGCATCTGCGTGTATGTGATTACCTGTGAGCGAGGAGCCTATGTAACATTACCGGATTGCTTATTAGCAATCCGGCAATGTTACAATCTCGCTCTTGTGTATCTCCCGCCAATGCGAGAGAGCGAGAAGGGTATATATATCAAGATGGTTGCTGGGTAATAACGTGAAATTTGCTTTGCTTACCTGTTTTCATCCTTTGGAAATGTATGAAATATACGTTCTTTAGAGTATTGGGTGGATAAACAATTATTATACGCGCACCTTCTCACCATGATGGTTACTATTGGTTGACAGTTCTCAAGACAACACACGTCGCGTATTGCGTGCGGCTAGTAATTAAACCCTGGTTTGGAGCCGTCAAAGCTTACAAAGTGCGGGGGAGAGGTGCGGGGACGCCAATTTGCGGGAGACGCTGTGAGATACCATTCTGTTTGACTCTTATGTATTCTGTGACACAGTGCGAATTCTAGTCGAATGTGTGTGTGCGTGTGTGTGTGTGATTTCCTCTGAAAGCTAAACCGCGGGCTGGTTTTTTGGCGGGAATTCAAGGTGTTTGGTTGGAGTTTTCTTTAAATTATTTTGCAAATTGATTTTAGTGGACCTTATAATATGAAATTGGTGTTGTTTGGTGTTATAAATGCTCATGCTCATGAACAATATGTGAAATAGTTAAAGTGGACAGTCATAGTACGGCTGTAGTGATATTTGTTTCGCGGACTGTGTGGGCGTCTTCGGGCGTCGTCCGCCACTCAATCGGCTATGAAAACCAGTGGACTCGTATAGATTTGTCGCCAGAAGCTCCCTTAAAGCAATCAAAGGCCTACACCAACCTTTGATTGTAACTTGTTAGGAAAAAATAATTTCCCACGTTATATTAACTTGTTCCTGGCTAAATACGCAGTAGCGTCAAGCCATAAATAAAAAATAAAAAAAAAACCGCGGGCTGAACAATCTGAAAACATTCATGATGGTAGTACGAGGTCTAACAAAATGTACTGAAGCTATTTTATGGGTAATTTCAATCCATTATATTGAACAATTTTACCCAAATAACACAAAGAACATATCTGAAAATATAAAAATAAGCTGATCAGAGTTTGTATAAAAAGCAAAATAATATTTTTCATATTTCAATATACATTCCTTAGGGACATTTGTTCAGTATCATGGCCTGAATTTATCCTTACAATACACATTTAGTATCAGTATATTTTTAGACGTTAGTAACGAATTTTAAAGAAAACTTATGATAGTCAAGTTATATATGTCAGTAGTGTGAAAGAGTAGGGACTTTATAGTCGCATAACTTATATTAATAATCAGGAATAAATATTTCAGACATCCAGCACAGGATTTGGAGCCGTGGAAACCATTCACCGATGAGTCGCGGAACACTTACATAATCGGGGATGAACTAAAATGCGTCCAAGGCGAAGATGCAAGACAATTGCAGTTCTGGGAAGAAATATACGAAGAAACAAGATTGCACAAACATTAGTTATTAGGGGCAAAATTTTAAAGGCTATAGGGCGTACCCCGCTAGAGCTGAGCGGACTCTACTCAACCAAACAGATTTAATTATTACTAGACATACTAGGAATATTGAACTGAACTTGCTCCAAAAATTTAGCAGGTGGATAAAAAGTCAGCCTGTATAGACGCGCTGATTGTTTGTCTATGCCTCCGCTTCTTATACTGGTAGCATAGCTAGTTGCTGTCGCTATCCTCGCATTACATGTCTCTCCTATACCTACACACTACAGGTCACTATAGGTCTAAGCGGAGGACTCTTCTTACGATCCCCAGGGAGGTCCACGAAGAATTTCTATGACTGTTACACCCGAAGGCTAGGGGGTCAGTACGCATAATATATCTCGTAAAGGGCAGGCCCCTTACCTATTAAGATTGTTACATTTTGACTAGTGTTTAAGCAATAAAATTGATATTTTTAAATTCAATGATAACTATATTTAATTGACAATACCTATTGATTACCGATAAATCGAAATATGAAAAATATTTTTTGACTTTCCATACAGACTCGGATCAGCTGATCGGTCAACTTGTATGGGAGGCCAAAAAATATTTTTAATATTTCGATATATGTTCCTTGGGGAAAGTTGTTCAGTATCATGGACTGAATCCACCCTTAAAATAGTTTCAGTATATTTTGTTAGACCCTGTATATATACATACAGGGTGCGGAAAATTTTGATGTATTTAAAATATAAAAATTAAATTCTACTTACCTACCTATTCTATTAAGTCCATCGACACGCAAAGAAGAATATCTCTACTACTTTTTTTATTGACCTTTCAAATCAGCAAATTTCCGCGCCGCAACCTGTACATTGAAGTATGAATTTTTAACCACCAGCCTAATTTTCAGAGCAAGTTTAGTTCATGATACTGACTTTTACAATTTCTAGTTACTAAATTACTACCCATATTTTTTTTATAAAATCCATAACAAATTAATTTTACTGCCCCTTTACTAATTAGCCTGTGTTTAGTTATATCAGACAAAAAAACGAAGTTCAAATTATACTTCAGTATATTTATTACTCAATCTTAAAAATCTTATCTTAATTATTCGACCACATTACACTACAATAATGCGTCATGTGATCTTGTATTTACAAACGAGTATCAAATGTATGGGCGCCGCCAGGATTACTTTCAGGGATGTGCATTGTGCATCTATCTACACATTATAATATTGACTAATATAAAATATATATAAAATAAAATATAGAGGAACTTCTCAATAGGATATCACTGCAATGTTTTGCCGCCAGAGTGCAGCATTAGCGCAGACCGTAAACAAATGTTTGACAATGACAAGTAAATCAAACTCGCAATCAATTTGTAAAATTATATAGGTATTAGGTATTTAAATGGCGTAGGAAGTCACAACATCACAGCATCGGTTTTGAATGAATGATATGATATATATAAAACTATTAAAATTAAATAATTATTTGTTGACAGCAGATTGTTTACTATATGTGCTAGGGCCGCCATCTGCGCCGAGTTTTGCGTAATATGTCCTATTCGAATGTAAATGTGTTTAGAAAATTATTTTTAATTTGTAAGAGTATACATGCAAGTTGGTCCCATTGTCACCAGGTGAAGACCTGATGATGGAATCCTCGAGAAATCGAGGGAACTCTTCTCCAAATATTTATTTATTTATTTTATTTAAACTTTATTGTACAAAATACAATTTGTATAGCACAATAGGCGGACGCTAAAAGCATTTTCTGACAGCCAACCTTTGGGTTGTTAGAAAACTTATATTCTATGCAAACATATAGTTATTTTGATGTTTTTATCAATAAATGCAGTATTTGCATTCAGAAAATGTATTTTTTCTATGTATTTCCTTTCGTGACATGAAGGTGCAAGTTCAGTGCACCCCTCGCACCCTGCAGCCGGCGCCCATAGTCAAATGTGTTGTAAATACAATCACAAGGCAAACATTTCATCATTGCAGTAAGATTTAATACAAAACGCCGCGAACACTATAATTGGAATTATTGGAGTGCAATCCTCAGGAACATTTGTTCTTGTAGATACCATATAATATTATAAATGTGAAACAGGCACAGGATTTTTCCGGTGTCCAGTTTTTACAGCAAGTCCAGTCCATGATACTGATTACATCCCTATGACGAAATAGAAAAATATATTCATATCTCGAAAACAAAACTTTCCATACCAAAATTCATTTATAGATCGCGCGTATGTAGTATAAGTCAAAATTGTGTTTTGTACTTCACCACATAAATATTTCTTGCGTGATGTTAATCACTATCATGGACTGCTTTTGCCGCATAAAAATATCCTATTCGAATTTTACTGACTTGACGCGCGCCGGGGATACATTTTTTTTAATGAGACTATGAAATTACGACTAAATAATAGCCAGAAAGGCCGAATGGAAATGTTACTTTTGCTAACAATCACATATCACGCTAAATCCATACACCATCAATCATCAGCCGCTACAAATTCATTGCTGGACAGATTTACAAAAAAAAACTCTTAAGTTGGCGTCGACAATAACAGAATGACTGCCTAAGTAGTTTGGTATGAAAGAACAGTTCTAGAGTACCTAACAAATGAAGTTATGTTTTTATGGTAAAACGACATCGGAGTTGAAATACACCTTCTTTTGTTATCATGTCTTAGTACTAAAACCCGATCCCCACTAAAAAGACTAAAATACCCGAGCATGTAGCTGATATATATGTAATCTGTGCTGGGGCTTCAAAATAATTTGAACACGAGGGCCGCTTAAACGCCAACTGTCCATACAATGTTAGAGTAAAACCAGCGAGTCTCTGCACAAAAAAAGAGCGGCAAATTAAAATAAAACATTAAATGGTAACAAAGCATAGTGCGAAAAAAGTAATTTGATCTTGGTGTTAATATTTATTTCAATCTTATTTTTTAATGTTTAGTCTACCTCCGTGGTCCAGTGGTCAAGGCGTTTGCCTTGAGATCCGGAGGTTGTGGGTTCAAATCCCACTGGGAAGCATACCTTGTGAAAAATTGTTTCCAGTCTAGGTAGGATATTGCAGGTTTGAATCACCTGATTATCTGAAAAGGAAGATGATTCCGTGCTTCGGAAGGCACGTAAAGCTGTTAGTCCTGAACGCCATCTAGCGTTTGTACCTATCCTAGGATTGGTTCTGGTCTACCCTTTGGGTTGCGGAGGTCAGACGGCAGTCGCTCTGTGTAAAAACCAGTAACCTTATCAAATCACCTAGGTAAGGCAGCGGACCCCAGGCTCTGAAGCGTAACCGCTGACGATGCAACCGGGAACACGCTTGGATGATAATGAGACTAAATTAGAGGGGTTATTAGAACAATCGTTGGTCTGTGATAAATAATGTAATTAAATTTACAGTACTACATGAAGGAAATATGTCACTTTTAATCAATATAAAAACATTTACTTTATTAATAGGGCCATGCTACCTTTTGATTAAAAAAGTTTTTGTTTTTAACCCTTATTAGGATAGAGGTTATAGATTTGCGTTTTATTTTGAACTGATAAAATTGTTGCCATATATAGAATTCTGAATAATGCTTGTGCAGAGAGAGACTCGCTGGGCAGACTATGAACCAAGAACCCTATTTTTGAACGCGGGAATCATACAAAAAATGGTTTTTACGAGCGTTTCTGAAATGCCGCATTTTTTATTCGTCTTACGCGGATGATTTGCAACTAGTGGTTTTGACCATTAGTTTCCGCTATACTTAAATGTCAAAGAAACCTTCGTCTTGTTTTACATGGACAGTTCAGTTTCACGCTGTTTTTTATTGATGTATAAATTTTGTGAAAACTATTGACATATTTATTTATTTTATTTAAAACTTTTATTGAGCCAAAAGCTACAATAGGTAGACTTAATTCATTTCAAACATTCTCTCATTTCTTCAACCTTTAGGAAAAGAAAAACAGAAAGGATAGTTGGCGTCTAAAATAGACACATACAATATCCAGATATAATCATATTATATCGTCTATGTTATCTGCGTAAAAGAATATTATTATTTTTCGCTGAAGTGGCGGTTTCAAAACTACGGTGTATTGGTATTTCATGACTTGGAAAACTACGTTTAGTTTTAGCTGACTCCCGCGTCCAAAAATAAGGGCTCTAGGAGCTCATGAAAATCCTGATTAAGTATTTGAACAGTTTTCTTTCTGCGGTGTTTATTCATACCCCATCTAGCATACAAAATACGTTTTAATGAACAAATCTCACTACTTCAGTCATTAAATATCGGTTACACAACACAATGGTAAATAGTAGCGATTTATCTGTACAGATGAACTGCGCACAGCATGTTCCAACAGCATTTCCACTGTCAAAATATTTGAAGGGTTTTTGATTGTTCTCCTTACAGCCACACAGCCTTAGATTTCCTACGCATATAATTTTTGTAAAAGAAAAATATTTCTATTTCATCGTTTTATGTACTTTTACAATATTTTCGGCAATTAACGAAATTCTATGCTAAGACAGCCGCTAAGCGGAAAACGGGCTCAGCACAGCTAAGGATGCAACCGGAAACGCGCAGAGTCCGATTCTGCACAATTAAATCGCCAAATGTCATATGTAACGTGCATAGCTGTAACAGAAAAACAATAGGGTAGTAGCCAGAGTCAAAAATAAATTATTTTATAATGATAAGAACATTACAAAATAATGTGACTTGTTCCTAATGTAATGATCATACCCATTTTGAACGTAAGTAATTCATATTAAGAGATATCAAGAGCACTATTTGTCTCCAAGAAACTCTGACGTCACGTACAGACACTTCATACAAATCTCATATAAAATGTTTGTTTTGACGTTTAGAAATGGCAGATTTGTCTTGTCGGAAACAAGCGCGGATTCCCGCTAGTTCAGTCGACTGGAGTACTTGGAGAATGAACGGAATTGAAATAGGAATTCTGTTGTGTTCGCGGCGCGTTGGTGGACGTTCGCTGCGGCTGGCGGGCGCGGCGCCGGGGGGGCTAGTACCGGCCGGAGCGCGAGTTGCGCGGCGCCTCGGCGGGGGCGCGCGGCGCGCGGCGCTCGCGGGAGCGGGAGCGGCGCCGGCGCTCGCGCGACCGGCTGCGGGACCGGCGCCCGCCCTTGCGGCGCGAGTACAGGTATCTGCAACAACCACATACCATTAACCTTTCAATAAAAGGACTACTAAGGATTAGTACCTACCTAAACTTCATGAAGGTACATATAGAGTTAATACAACAACCAGCCTGTTCAACTTTAATAAAATGGTTTATCTAGACGCTGGATACTATCTTGTTTTACATGGAAGTACTATAAGGGGGAAGGTACATAAGGCACATTAAAAATGTTATCTACTTACAAAACGTAGAAAATAGTTTGTAAATTGTGAAAAATACATACAAGGTGACTTTTTATCCACCAGCCAAATTTTTGGAGCAAATTCAGTCCATGATACTGAACTACTTCTATAAAAAAATGTATTAAAAATAAATAAATAAATTTCGTCCTCCCATACAAATTCAGTTGGCCTGAGCGCCAATCTGTATAAGAAGGCGAAATTTTTTTATCGTTTTTCATTAGTTGTATTTATGGAAAGTAGTTCAGTATCATGGACTGAACTTGCTCCAAAACTTTGGCTGGTGTTTAAAAAGTCAGCCTGTATATATTTCGTAGAACATCGTGCCAAAAACGCCTTTAACGCCATCTGGCCTGTGGTGATTCCTTTTTTAATTCATCTTAGGCCGCGTCCACGGACACGCGGCCTTAGTCCTTTAGTAATGAAGAAAACATCATCTTTTATCATAATTGCTTAGGTCTCCCGAAAGTGCGTGCCAATCCGTAATATTAGTGTTTACCTCCGGAGCTCCCTGGAAATGGGCTTGAGGTGCATGAAGTTACAGAAGCCACTGCGCGTGCACTCGCCCATCTCGTACTGGCGGCAGCAGGCCTCGCGGAAGTCCGTGACGGGCGACAGCTCAGCGTACACCGGCCGCCCGCCGAACCAGCGGTTGTTCAAGTCGTTCACCGCCTTCTCTGCGTCTTCCTCGCGCCGGAACTAAAATATTAAAGACATTTAGTATTATCCTACTCAATATAATAAATAACCGATACTGGGACACAATGGTGGTGGTATGGAGATGGACCCCTTAACAATATATTTAAAATGAGGGCGCCACTTCTGGTTGGAATTCACCTTAAGGGATACATGAATTTTTCGGGGGACCCCAAAAAATGCTGCCCCCATTTGAAATAAAATGAATTGAATAAAATAAAATGAAATAAAATTTATTAAATTAAAATAAAATAAATTATTTCAAAGGAAATGGAGATATCATTTAAAATTTAAAATTTAAAAAAAGACAAAATTTTAATTGGTATCTTCGTTTCCTTTCAAGTAATTTATTTGTAATGGGGGCACTGGACCCCGAAAAATGCATGTATCCTCTTAACAGTAAAATATGAAAGATGAAAGTAAGGTAAAATATCACATTGAACTACTTCTTATGTTGAAAATGGCCAAAATTAAATTTGTTTAGACCCGAATTTGGCTACAAAGACATTGTACTATTCAACAAGAAAAACTCGGTGTATTATCATTGTCCATTTCAAACTGCATTTTTCTCAATCACAAAGATCCAGATGTAAGTAAGTAATTTCTTTATTTGTACCACCAAAAACACACATATGTATGTGCAGGCGATGCAGTTAGCAATCATCACAACACCGTCTGATCTCTTCATCACACATTAAACGACCTCCGTGGCGTAATGGTTAACACGCTGGTTAACACGCTTGACCGCTAATCCAGAGGTTCTAAATTCGATCCCCAGCCAAAGCAAGTTGGAAAATGGCCTTTTTCAAATTGTCCTGGGTCTTGGGTGTTTATCTATATATGTATTTATCATAAAATATAGTATCGTTGAGTTAGTATCCCATATCACAAGTTAAAAATAACTTACTTTGGGGCTAGCTTAATCAGTGTGATTTGTTCATAAATATTGCACGCCTCATAAGCGGAGAGTTGAGGTAGTGCTCTACTCTCGCCTTACAAAAATCAAGTGATTTTTCGAACTAAAAATGTAGGTATTTATTTGTTATCGTACTTGTAGAATAATATTTACACACAAATGTCAAGAAAAAACACTAGTTTCAACAGTCATGATATTTTTAAAGGACATTTTGTTCTTTAAAATAATAAAACAAGTGTTTAAGAAAATTATTTCGTGGACGTCCGTGTGTCTGTATGTATGGAAACTGGCGTGGTCACGATAACGCCCGAAAAACTTAACAAATCGAACCCTTCTTTTTTCATACGCTTAAGTATTATCTAAAACTAAGTCCTTTCGAAAATCACGGTCTAATTAAAAGTAGTTTAATTATAATTAGCAATAAACTGAAATCCACCTATCGTTGGTATATCTATATCTATGTAAATAAGGTTCGTTGACATTGACAATACATGCGCAGTACCTTTCTTTTCTGTGTGGGCAATGGCGCGAAGATTTAAAAGTAAATTTTTTATTTTGTTCATAATACACCGATAAATATGCAATATTCAAGTTCTGTTTTTTTTTGTGAAAATTGAGTGACCGCTATGAGGCGTGCACTTTTGGATTTTCCAAACTTATTTATTTAATTTTATTTATTTATCACTATTTTCATTCCTTTTTTTTATATTCTTTGATGATGAAATTCTGAAGATGAAATTTGGCAGAAAGGTAGATTGTGACTAGGAGACGTCCGCTAAGAAAGGATTTTTGGAAATTCTATCCCTAAGGGGCTGAAATAGGGGTTGACAGTTTATGAAACATCGTAACTTTTAAAGTGAGACTCATGAAATTTTTAATGTATTTTAATAGTAGAAAATAATAAAGCATTTATTCGATTTTGAAAATTACATCCCTATAGCAGTGATATAGGGGTTGCAAATTTTTTATGAATCTTTGTCATTTTTGAAGCGAGACACATGACATTTTTGAATTAGTAGTTAGTAAAAGATATTAATCGATTAATTGGATTTTAATAAATCGCAACCCCAGTTTGTGTTGTTTATTAAAATTCTATTAATGGATTATTATTATACGCGGGCGAAACCGCGAGCAAAAGCTAGTTAGGGTTAAAGACGTGATTATGTATCTTTTTTTTTTCGTGAAGTTTGTGAACCCTTCACCTACCTCTTCCTAACGATTCATAATACACACAAAACCGACTAAATTAGACTTAGCGAGCGACGCGCTAGGGTTGACTACTACAACAAGCTACTATCGCCATTTAGCGCACCGTATTATCGGTCTTCCATGCTGGTCTGGGAGACAAAATGGGAGATAAACTTGAATATAAATATAAATATAAATATAAATATAAATATAAATATAAATATAAATATAAATATAAATATAAATATAAATATAAATATAAATATAAATATAAATATAAATATAAATATAAATATAAATATAAATATAAATATAAATATAAATATAAATATAAATATAAATATAAATATAAATATAAATATAAATATAAATATAAATATAAATATAAATATAAATATAAATATAAATATAAATATAAATATAAATATAAATATAAATATAAATATAAATATAAATATAAATATAAATATAAATATAAATATAAATATAAATATAAATATAAATATAAATATAAATATAAATATAAATATAAATATAAATATAAATATAAATATAAATATAAATATAAATATAAATATAAATATAAATATAAATATAAATATAAATATAAATATAAATATAAATATAAATATAAATATAAATATAAATATAAATATAAATATAAATATAAATATAAATATAAATATAAATATAAATATAAATATAAATATAAATATAAATATAAATATAAATATAAATATAAATATAAATATAAATATAAATATAAATATAAATATAAATATAAATATAAATATAAATATAAATATAAATATAAATATAAATATAAATATAAATATAAATATAAATATAAATATAAATATAAATATAAATATAAATATAAATATAAATATAAATATAAATATAAATATAAATATAAATATAAATATAAATATAAATATAAATATAAATATAAATATAAATATAAATATAAATATAAATATAAATATAAATATAAATATAAATATAAATATAAATATAAATATAAATATAAATATAAATATAAATATAAATATAAATATAAATATAAATATAAATATAAATATAAATATAAATATAAATATAAATATAAATATAAATATAAATATAAATATAAATATAAATATAAATATAAATATAAATATAAATATAAATATAAATATAAATATAAATATAAATATAAATATAAATATAAATATAAATATAAATATAAATATAAATATAAATATAAATATAAATATAAATATAAATATAAATATAAATATAAATATAAATATAAATATAAATATAAATATAAATATAAATATAAATATAAATATAAATATAAATATAAATATAAATATAAATATAAATATAAATATAAATATAAATATAAATATAAATATAAATATAAATATAAATATAAATATAAATATAAATATAAATATAAATATAAATATAAATATAAATATAAATATAAATATAAATATAAATATAAATATAAATATAAATATAAATATAAATATAAATATAAATATAAATATAAATATAAATATAAATATAAATATAAATATAAATATAAATATAAATATAAATATAAATATAAATATAAATATAAATATAAATATAAATATAAATATAAATATAAATATAAATATAAATATAAATATAAATATAAATATAAATATAAATATAAATATAAATATAAATATAAATATAAATATAAATATAAATATAAATATAAATATAAATATAAATATAAATATAAATATAAATGTAAATGTAAATATAAATGTAAATATAAATATAAATGTAAATATAAATATAAATATAAATATAAATATAAATATAAATATAAATATAAATGTAAATATAAATGTAAATATAAATGTAAATGTAAATATAAATATAAATATAAATATAAATATAAATATAAATATAAATGTAAATATAAATATAAATATAAATATAAATATAAATATAAATATAAATATAAATATAAATATAAATATAAATATAAATATAAATATAAATATAAATATAAATATAAATATAAATATAAATATAAATATAAATATAAATATAAATATAAATATAAATATAAATATAAATATAAATATAAATATAAATATAAATATAAATATAAATATAAATATAAATATAAATATAAATATAAATATAAATATAAATATAAATATAAATATAAATATAAATATAAATATAAATATAAATATAAATATAAATATAAATATAAATATAAATATAAATATAAATATAAATATAAATATAAATATAAATATAAATATAAATATAAATATAAATATAAATATAAATATAAATATAAATATAAATATAAATATAAATATAAATATAAATATAAATATAAATATAAATATAAATATAAATATAAATATAAATATAAATATAAATATAAATATAAATATAAATATAAATAAATATAAATATGTAAGGACAAATCACACCGATTAAGTTTAAACTTGTGTTATAGGATACTAACTCAACGATCCCACTGGTATGACTCTCCATTGATTCAGAGTAACATATATACCTACTACTACTACAAACGAAACAATTTATCTGTACACACGTCGATGTGTGAGTTTTATACTTAGGGTCGCACCGCAGAATTATTTTAATACTTACCTACTAACGAGTTCGACATATTTACGATTATATTTTTCCATACCGGAAGATTTGCGAACACTATGACGTAAAAAATATTCTGTTTTATATGTATAAATGTTACAGAAAAGTCGGAAACAGCTACGTAATATCATTTCACAAATATTTTTCATAATGTCCATTGTCCATTTCACCTATAGTTCACTTTACTGATTATTATTGAGTCATTTATATTGTAACGCACTAATTTCACTAATTCACTATTGTAATATAGTAATTTGCATATTCGGCGCAAAACTATACGGTAATTATATGAATAAATTCAATAAAAATAAACAAATGTTTATAACGATTCACGCTTACACACAGCATGTCAAGTTGTCATTGGCAACAATGGCATTTAGCACTATAACCCGCGGAAATCCAGTTGGCATCTGCGTGTATGTGATTACCTGTGAGCGAGGAGCCATTACCGGATTGCTTATTAGCAATCCGGTAATGTTACAATCTCGCTCTTGTGTATCTCCCGCCAATGCGAGAGAGCGAGAAGGGTATATATATCAAGATGGTTGCTGGGTAATAACGTGAAATTATATTGTTGCTTTGCTTACCTGTTTTCATCATTTGGAAATGTATGAAATATACGTTCTTTAGATTATTGGGTGGATAAACAATTATTATACGCGCACCTTCTTACCATGATGGTTACTATTGGTTGACAGTTCTCAAGACAACACACGTCGCGTATTGCGTGCGGCTAGTAATTAAACCCTGGTAAAAAGCCGTCAAAGCTCACAAAGTGCGGGGGAGAGGTGCGGGGACGCCAATTTGCGGGAGACGCTGTAAGATACCATTCTGTTTGACTCTTATGTATTCTGTGACGATACTATATTTTATAATAAATATATACACATCCAAGACCCAATAAATATATAAACATCCAAGACCCAGGACAATTTAAAAAAGAACTTGCCCTGGCTAGGGATCGAACCCAGAACCTCCAGATTGGTCCACCAGACCACCACGGAGGTCATAGCTGCTTCTCTCCCCGCGCAAATCGTAGAAGCCGATCGAAGGAATGGGCAAAAATGAAAATCATGTTAATAGGCGACGCGGCTAGCAACCCATAACTATTTTGATTCCTTTTTCCACCTTCTCGCCCACCATCACGCTAAAAGTTGCCTTTGGGTATTGCGGCCCTGGGCTCTGACTGCTTAGAGCCGCAACACTTAAAATGCTCTGACTGCCCCATTAGGGATAAAGACGTGATAGTATGTATGTATGTATCATCGTTTGGTAGTAAACTATAATGAATGAAATATAATATAACATGAGCGAAATATCTAACCAGCTAAAACAAAGTCTTTAAAGTAGATACCGAATTGTACTTAGTAGGTACATACCGTTTCTGTAACTTTCATGATTATTTTGCTAGCGAATAGAAAAGTTCCTAAGTAGGTGGGTTAGGTACCTACTTATAACGAAACAGATCGTCAATCTCAAACCAAACATCAGAAATTCGAAAGAATAATATGTATACCTACGTTCCTACTTATTTTCGTAACCTAAGAAGGTACCTAGGTCCTAGGTATTAAACCTACTTAGTGTACCTATCATGAATTACAACATAATAATAATAACCACTTTAAAGTAGATCTTACCTTTCAGGGTCCTTAGGAAGTCTAAAAAAAGTTAAATTTGGATCGCAATCCTTGTTTAAACAGTTAAAAACTGCGCAGTTTTTTTTAACTTCTTTTATGTTTTTCCATTTTTAAAACGGCCGGATCGGTGAAGTACCTAGGCGTTGAACAAAGCTCGCGCGTGCGTCACTGCTCGCACGTGAGCCCCGACTGAATTAGCCACCCGAGAAGGCCGCCGCGCGTAGGTATATTTTTAATACCTACACGGGGAGTGACACAGGCCTGGTTTCACGTTAATTCCCGTATGCATTAATTTAATAATAATGCAACGCGATAGTTTTAAAGTATTTATAGATTAATAGTACATCAATTTAAATTGACTGTAAAAACCTGCCTGTTTTCCCATCAAGTACTTATTTATTATTGACGAACACTGTGGTGTATCTACACGCTAGTCCGCCAATCCGCTAGTTTCTAACAAGTCAAATCAGACACTTTTTTCTAAACGTCAAAACAAACATTTTCTATGAGATTTGTATGAAATATCGGACTGTGATGTCATAGATTTTTGGAGTCAAATAGCGCTCTTAATATTCGTTTTTCTGCATTAATAAATGTAAATTCACGTTCAAAATGGATGTGATCAATGACAAGAGACATTATTTTGTGACGTTCTATTCTCTTAACAGTACCACATAATTTATTTTTTACCCAGGAAACTACCCAATTCTGAGGTTCTGGGTTAGATCCCCAGCCAGGGCAAGTTGGAAAGTAGCTCTTTTGAAATTGTTATTTATTATAAAATATGAGTTAGTATCCCATAATACAAGTTTACATTTACTCTGTGCTTTGAGGCTTGCTCAATCTATTTACCTTTATATACACATTCCCAACTAGGTGATCACCAAGGTTATCGCAGACATTCATTTCCTCTATTTCTCCATATTTGTCCTCGCACTCCACAAACACATCTTCAAAGAAATTGTCGTAGTGCTCCTGCATCTCCTCGTCCGACACATTTGCTACAACCACTGAAAGAGAAATGTAAATGTTCAGATTACTAAGAGGAAGTGGGTAGACCACTAATGCCTGACAAATATTTGAAAGGACAACAAAATGCTGGCTGAAATAATAACAAGAAAAAACAAATGAAAATAAAATAGAGGTATGGCACCACATAGTTAAGAAAGCAGACCTAGATTCGTTCCTTGTTAATGAAGTCGTGTTTCATAACCTTTCCATCGTAGAATAATGGAAATTGTTTAACAATGTAGTCACGCCTTTTTGGCTTCGTTTTGGGGCGGAGGGGTTAAAATGTTTGATTATAGACACCCAGCTTATAGCTGATGTGTCTACAACTGATATTGTGCTGTCAAACAATACATATTCCTTAGCATCTATACTTCTTGACTGCAATTACTGCAGTTAAGGTGTTAAATATACCACAATAAGCCATGTCAGACCTTAAACAGAACTACTCTATCTTTTTCAGCAGATGTTGTAAGCGGCTTATATAGACTGCAACCCTCAGAAGCACTTAATTGGGCACCTTGCTTTTGTGGAAAAACATTAATCGCAGTTGCCATGCTGATTTCTGGGGGTTGTAATGTATAAAATAAAAATATCATATTTATTAATTACACTAGTTTACAAGGTTTTTGTCCTACGCACACTTGTAGCGTTTCTTATAGAATTCATTACACAAAACACAAATCTGGTTATAAAAAAAAATTTACTATAAAAAATTCAAAAAAGGTGAAATTGGTCAAATTTGAAAAGTACTTCCAATACTTCCAATTCTGACGTCCTAGAAAAAAGTCATAATCAGGTAAAACAACAATATAAAACAAAATCTCCAAACATTAAGACGCACACGCATCAGCATAATAAGCTGCTAGTGTGTTTAATAATAAATAATAATAATAATAAGCCCCCTATAAACCCTACCTTACGTCCGTGCCGAACATCTGGCCACGTGGGGGGCGGACACGCGTACTATCGAAAATTACGCGGCCAACAAGGCAAAGGTCAATCCAAGCCAAGGTGGAACAGCATATGCCGAAGGTTGCGTGGCTATAGGAGAGCAGTCGCTAATATGCGGACTCTGGATACCGGGGGACCTCCAGTTTCAATTACCCTTGCCACGGCATGCGGGGCTCTGCCGTGGTGGACTTTCTTTCCCTAGCTGTTCGTGGGAACCAAAAAGGAGTTAAAATGAAGAAAAACAAAAAAGCAATATCTACCCAGTCTCCAACTGTTGTTGAAAAATGACACAACATTAAATCCTCCTATTAGTCATCCACAGAGTTCATCTGAGCAACTCCAACAAACTTCAGTTAGAAGAAGTTCTAGAAGAACATGTAATAGGTATAGAAGTAGATCACCAACTCAGTCCACGCCTGATGTGACTGAACCCTACAGTCCAAGTACTGTGTCTTATACACCCTCATTAGCCTCCGTGGATGAAGATCCTTGTGATCTGATAGGCCTCAACCCCACTTTAGATGTTGCGCGGGGGGTTAATCCCTTGTTACCCGCGCCTGGGAAAGCTAGAGTACGCTTGAGTTGGACTTCTGATATTAATAAATTCATCATGCGTAGCTATTATCTTTTAACTAAGTTAGAGACAGATAGGACCTGTTAGAGAAAATGTCTGCATGAAAAATTCTTACTGCAATATCCGGAAATAAAAGTATCTGAACAAAGAATTGCCGATCAAAAATGTGTAATTGTAACAAATTTTGTGACTTTCAGAACAAGAATTAAATGTAATTAAAGAAGAAGTAAGAAGAGAGTTAGAAACAGAAAGAGTCACTAGGTTATCAGCAGAAATAGACAATAATACACAACAACAATCAATAACACCTGATTTGATAGACCACAGTGTTCCGTTATTTTCACAGACGCAAGATACACACAACCAACTAGGAGTTAGGGATACAAGCAATATATTCACACAAACTTCTTTGGCATCCACACAAACACAATCAATTAGCTTATTACTTGAAAACGAAATAGAAACACTAGATTTCCCTTTAAATGACCCAGTTGCAGATACATTAAGCGATAAATTACATTCAATAATTTTAAAATACTCTGACATGGAGCCTGAACTACGCCCAAGGCTCCCAAAATTGAGATATAGCGTCAATCTTACAAAAATAGTGAACTAATTCAATGATAAAATACTTAGCCGATTTGTGTCACCAGATTCACAACTTACCGATATACATACCCTCATATATTGTTCCGCCTATGTAATATCTGAGGAACTCGGATATAAGATTTTACAAGACTCACAAAATATACCATATAAAAAGCATACAAAACCACGCTGGCAATTAAGACTAGAGAAAAATATAGAAAAGTTATGAAGTGACATAGGTAGGCTCTCACAATATTGTAAAGGTAATAGATCAAATAAAGTAGGAAAAACAGCTGAAACGATATTTAAGACACATAATTTACACCATACATGAGAAAAATAACAATAAACCAGAAGAGTTCCTCGACACTCTAAAACAGAAACTAGCACGACTTTCGAGATACAAAAAGGCACACCAAAGGAAACTAGATAATAAGCTATTTGCAATAAATGAAAGAACATACTATAGAAATCTTAACACAAACATCAGTGACAGACAGGAAGATATAGAAACACCAACAGCAGATGACCTTAAAAAATTTTGGTCTGGTATATGGAAAAACGAAACTCAACATAAAGCTGATGCACACTGGATAGTTACAGAAGAAGAAAAATGGGCAAATATAGAAGAAATGAAATTCGAAGATGTGACAGAAAATGAAATTACAAATATTACTGCTAAACTTCATAACTGGAAATCACCTGGGATAGATAAAATTCACAACTTTTGGTTTATAAAATTCCATACACTACATAAAATAATTGCTAAAAACATTACAGATATAATACTAGGGAAACAACCAATACCAGAGTTAATTGCAAAAGGAGTAACTTACATGTTACCAAAAGGGAAATAACACACGCGGGACAACGTCACAGTACCGCCCAATTACATGTCTACCAACCATATACAAAATACTTACATCAGTTATCACTGCTAAAATAACTACACACATAGAACAACATAACATTATGTCTGAGGAACAGAAGGGGTGTAGGCGAGGCCATATGGGGTGCAAAGAACAGCTAATCATCGATTCTACTATACACAAACACGCAACTCAAAAGAAAAGAAACCTACACTGTACTTATATAGATTACAAAAAGCTTATGACAGCATTCCACATGCCTGGTTAGAACACGTTCTTAAAATATATAAGATCAACTCAAATATAATATCTTTCCTTACTAACATAATGCCCTTATGGAAAACTACATTAAAATTGAACTTTAAAGATAAGGCAATCGCAACTGAGCCGATTTTTATAAAGAAAGGTATTTATCAAGGAGACTCACTAAGCCCGTTATGGTTTTGTCTCGCTCTTAATCCTATATCTAGCTTACTTAATAATCAGAATGTGGGATATTGCCTTAAGCACGAAGACACACAAACTCTCATTTCACACCTAATTTACATGGACGTCTTAAAATTATACGGAAAAACTGAAAAAGAAATGCAAAAACTAGTTAAAGCAACCGCTAAATTTAGCCAAGATATACAGATGCAGTTTGGACTTGAAAAATGCAAAACACTTCATATTATTAAAGGTAAAATAAAAACATACAACTACACCGTAAACGAGGGAGAAGTCATATTGGCCTTGGAACCTAACGAACTATACAAATACTTAGGATATCATCAGCAAAAAGGATTACATCATATAGACATAAAGCACAAATTAACTAAAGAATTTAAACAAAGAGTCACTAGTATCTGCAAAACACAGCTCGTAGGAAAAAAAATAATAAAAGCAGTTAATACGTACGCGATCCCAATTTAAACCTATTTCTTTTGAAATTATCAAATGGACCAAGACCAAAACCAAAAAAAATGAATTTTCATACAAACTGATCAGCTGCTCGAGTCAATTTGTATGAAAATCTGAATTTTATTTTTGTCTTTTTAGGAATGTTGTAGAACAAAAGTTGTTCAGGTTCATGGACTGAGTAACAACCTGAGAGGTTTTGCGTTATTTCATTAACTTGTTGTATAGTATACAATGATCTGATAGAAACAAGTAGTTTCATAGTTAGGAACTAAAAAATTTAAAATTTTGTAAACTAGTGTCATAAGAATTATAATCTAATAATAATTATAAATCAGCTTGGCACCTGCGAGAAATGTTTTTCCACCAGAGCGAAGTGCCTAGTTAACTTCTGCGGTTTGTAAGTACAAAAATCTTGTACTAAATAAACATTTCTATATTAGGCCAACAACAGCCAAATCATGCATATGGCAGCATCTTTAACCCTATAACCGCGAACGTCGGACTAATCCGACAAATATTTTCATGCCCATTTCGCGAGCTTTGGATTTATCCCACCAAAAACTATGGATAATTACTTTTCCTCGCGCTGGGACTGGGAGCACCACAACTGATATAAAGTCTCGCGGTGAAAGAGTTAACAGAGTCCACCAAATCCTTTGTGATCATCAACATGGCATACCATGTGGACCTGATGCTAAGCATTTTTAAACAAACCACAAGCTCTGAAGCAGCATATTATGTAAGGATGCAACCCGAAACAATCCTTGATATACATATGTTATGAGAATAGTTGCAAAATATCAAATTTATTTGACACTAGCAGTCCACCCCGGCTTCGCCCATGGTACACACATAGCCTATGTCACTCGGGAATAGTGTAGCTTTCCAACAGTGAAAGAATTTTTTAAATCAGCCCAGTACTTTTTGAGCCTATTTATTACAAACATACAAACATACAAAAATAGGTACAAATCTTTCCTCTTTATAATATTAGTGTAGAAGTGTAGATTAAATAGGCACTTACAATGACTGCCATCGGCAGATTTGGCAGAATTTTGTGGGTTTACATACAAATTCTGTAGTAACACAGTTTGTGAAAACGTTGGTTTGTTGTGTATCCGCGAGCATCGGTCCCCATGTCGGCACGCTCCAATTTTAAAGTAGAAGGAACAGTTTACTCTGAAAATATGAAGTAAGGTTATTATTATAGAGTATGAATTATGATATAAACCTTAAGGATATTAAGCCACAGCAATTAAGTATAATAGATTTTTCTTGTTCTCAGTCATATTCTCTAGAACAGGACTGCAGAATACTATAGGTACAGAACAGGCCAGTATATTTGCTACTCCCAGCCTAGACGCTGGCAGTGGCCCAGTGGCAGCCCTATTCAAGTAAAATAATCTTCTTGAAATATAGAGTACGGAAGCATGTACGTCGTACGTTACTTTCGACACTTATCACTGATTTATAATTAATACTTACTTATCCTTTTCTGTGCCGAATATAGCCGCCAAATACTCGGCCATTCTTACGGCAAATTGACAACCGTATAACCTGCAATATTGGATAAATCTTGCAAGGACTGAAAAGAATTATTGTGAAATAAACAGTATTCCAGAAATGATATTCAATGCGCTTGCTTAGTTATACAAAAATTCACACTGTAATGTAAAGCAAAAATCGGCATCAAGCTTCACTTTAGCTTTCCATTTTATAACTATAGTTTTTTTTTATGGAAACATGGGTTCATTTCATTCGTTCAAATATTAAAAAAATAATAATATCTTATTAGTCGTTCGTTCTAGGGAAGAGTATCGATAATACAGTTTATAACGTTATCATTAACGATATAAGTAACGATACTTTTTTCAATACTTGTAAAATATTATATAAATAGCTCTAGTAGCCTACTAGACAAACTCTCATTAATTTCTTCCGTCAAATATCGAAAAGAAATACAATGTTAACAATACCTTTTACCGTTAATATCATTGGTGACGTTATCTGATTAACGGTAAATAGTGGGATAACGTTATCTTTGCTGATAACGTTAACGCCGTTGAACAGAATTAACGTTACCAGATTTTTTACGGTATTCCAAGGCCCTGTTATCATGTTTCTTTTTTTTTTTTAATTATTTAATTAAAAAAAAAATAGGACGTGACGTGACAACGAATGTCGTTCAGTGACCACAGAACAATTTACTTTATTTACTCCTTGTATCAGTGACAGCCTGACAACTTGATAGATTTGCTGGCAGCAGAAACTTATAGTTTTTTTATTTTTATTTTTTTATTCATGGCTTGACAACTACTGCATCTATACGAGCCCACTGGTTTCCATAGCCGATTGAGTGGCGGACGACGCCTGAAGACGCCCACGCAGTCTGCGAAATAAATATCACTACAGCCGTACTATGACTGTCCACTTTAACTATATCACATATTGTACACTAGCTGTGCCCGCGACTTCGTTCGCGTGGTTGTCGGAACGTAATGTTATATAGCCTAAAGCCTTCCTCTATAAATGGACTACCCAACAAAAAAAAAGAATTTTTCAAATCGGACCATTAGTTCCTGAGACTAGCGCGTTTAAACAAACAAACAAACAGACAAACAAACTCTTCCGCTTTATAATATTAGTAAAGATGAAGTACTCTTAACCAACAACATATTTATTTGAATAAAGATTAATATTATTATGTTGATACAACTTAAACAAATTATTTCGACCAAATTAGGTACCATAAAAACGGTTTTTGTGAGTTAATCATAAAAGATAGACATATACTATCGCGGACTGTTTTTTAGATCATTAAAAGAGCTATTATTCTTTAATACATATTTTTTGTGTATCTTGAACCGTTTTCACGGCGCACGCAATGGAAGGCTTCAAAGATGAAATAATTTCTCCCGTTTTTTACACATTTACCACTATATCTTTGCTCCTATTGGTCGTAGCGTGATGTTATATAGCCTATAGCCTTCCTCGATAACTGGACTATCCAACACAAAAAGAATTATTCAATTCGAACCAGTAGTTTCGGAGATTAGCGCGTTCAAACAAACAAACAAACGAACGAACGAACGAACGAACGAACGAACGAACGAACGAACGAACGAACGAACGAACGAACGAACGAACGAACGAACGAACGAACGAACGAACGAACGAACGAACGAACGAACGAACGAACGAACGAACGAACGAACGAACGAACGAACGAACGAACGAACGAACGAACGAACGAACGAACGAACGAACGAACGAACGAACGAACGAACGAACGAACGAACGAACGAACGAACGAACGAACGAACGAACGAACGAACGAACGAACGAACGAACGAACGAACGAACGAACGAACGAACGAACGAACGAACGAACGAACGAACGAACGAACGAACGAACGAACGAACGAACGAACGAACGAACGAACGAACGAACGAACGAACGAACGAACGAACGGACGGACGGACGGACGGACGGACGGACGGACGGACGGACGGACGGACGGACGGACGGACGGACGGACGGACGGACGGACGGACGGACGGACGGACGGACGGACGGACGGACGGACGGACGGACGGACGGACGGACGGACGGACGGACGGACGGACGGACGGACGGACGGACGGACGGACGGACGGACGGACGGACGGACGGACGGACGGACGGACGGACGGACGGACGGACGGACGGACGGACGGACGGACGGACGGACGGACGGACGGACGGACGGACGGACGGACGGACGGACGGACGGACGGACGGACGGACGGACGGACGGACGGACGGACGGACGGACGGACGGACGGACGGACGGACGGACGGACGGACGGACGGACGGACGGACGGACGGACGGACGGACGGACGGACGGACGGACGGACGGACGGACGGACAGACAGACAGACAGACAGACAGACAGACAGACAGACAGACAGACAGACAGACAGACAGACAGACAGACAGACAGACAGACAGACAGACAGACAGACAGACAGACAGACAGACAGACAGACAGACAGACAGACAGACAGACAGACAGACAGACAGACAGACAGACAGACAGACAGACAGACAGACAGACAGACAGACAGACAGACAGACAGACAGACAGACAGACAGACAGACAGACAGACAGACAGACAGACAGACAGACAGACAGACAGACAGACAGACAGACAGACAGACAGACAGACAGACAGACAGACAGACAGACAGACAGACAGACAGACAGACAGACAGACAGACAGACAGACAGACAGACAGACAGACAGACAGACAGACAGACAGACAGACAGACAGACAGACAGACAGACAGACAGACAGACAGACAGACAGACAGACAGACAGACAGACAGACAGACAGACAGACAGACAGACAGACAGACAGACAGACAGACAGACAGACAGACAGACAGACAGACAGACAGACAGACAGACAGACAGACAGACAGACAGACAGACAGACAGACAGACAGACAGACAGACAGACAGACAGACAGACAGACAGACAGACAGACAGACAGACAGACAGACAGACAGACAGACAGACAGACAGACAGACAGACAGACAGACAGACAGACAGACAGACAGACAGACAGACAGACAGACAGACAGACAGACAGACAGACAGACAGACAGACAGACAGACAGACAGACAGACAGACAGACAGACAGACAGACAGACAGACAGACAGACAGACAGACAGACAGACAGACAGACAGACAGACAGACAGACAGACAGACAGACAGACAGACAGACAGACAGACAGACAGACAGACAGACAGACAGACAGACAGACAGACAGACAGACAGACAGACAGACAGACAGACAGACAGACAGACAGACAGACAGACAGACAGACAGACAGACAGACAGACAGACAGACAGACAGACAGACAGACAGACAGACAGACAGACAGACAGACAGACAGACAGACAGACAGACAGACAGACAGACAGACAGACAGACAGACAGACAGACAGACAGACAGACAGACAGACAGACAGACAGACAGACAGACAGACAGACAGACAGACAGACAGACAGACAGACAGACAGACAGACAGACAGACAGACAGACAGACAGACAGACAGACAGACAGACAGACAGACAGACAGACAGACAGACAGACAGACAGACAGACAGACAGACAGACAGACAGACAGACAGACAGACAGACAGACAGACAGACAGACAGACAGACAGACAGACAGACAGACAGACAGACAGACAGACAGACAGACAGACAGACAGACAGACAGACAGACAGACAGACAGACAGACAGACAGACAGACAGACAGACAGACAGACAGACAGACAGACAGACAGACAGACAGACAGACAGACAGACAGACAGACAGACAGACAGACAGACAGACAGACAGACAGACAGACAGACAGACAGACAGACAGACAGACAGACAGACAGACAGACAGACAGACAGACAGACAGACAGACAGACAGACAGACAGACAGACAGACAGACAGACAGACAGACAGACAGACAGACAGACAGACAGACAGACAGACAGACAGACAGACAGACAGACAGACAGACAGACAGACAGACAGACAGACAGACAGACAGACAGACAGACAGACAGACAGACAGACAGACAGACAGACAGACAGACAGACAGACAGACAGACAGACAGACAGACAGACAGACAGACAGACAGACAGACAGACAGACAGACAGACAGACAGACAGACAGACAGACAGACAGACAGACAGACAGACAGACAGACAGACAGACAGACAGACAGACAGACAGACAGACAGACAGACAGACAGACAGACAGACAGACAGACAGACAGACAGACAGACAGACAGACAGACAGACAGACAGACAGACAGACAGACAGACAGACAGACAGACAGACAGACAGACAGACAGACAGACAGACAGACAGACAGACAGACAGACAGACAGACAGACAGACAGACAGACAGACAGACAGACAGACAGACAGACAGACAGACAGACAGACAGACAGACAGACAGACAGACAGACAGACAGACAGACAGACAGACAGACAGACAGACAGACAGACAGACAGACAGACAGACAGACAGACAGACAGACAGACAGACAGACAGACAGACAGACAGACAGACAGACAGACAGACAGACAGACAGACAGACAGACAGACAGACAGACAGACAGACAGACAGACAGACAGACAGACAGACAGACAGACAGACAGACAGACAGACAGACAGACAGACAGACAGACAGACAGACAGACAGACAGACAGACAGACAGACAGACAGACAGACAGACAGACAGACAGACAGACAGACAGACAGACAGACAGACAGACAGACAGACAGACAGACAGACAGACAGACAGACAGACAGACAGACAGACAGACAGACAGACAGACAGACAGACAGACAGACAGACAGACAGACAGACAGACAGACAGACAGACAGACAGACAGACAGACAGACAGACAGACAGACAGACAGACAGACAGACAGACAGACAGACAGACAGACAGACAGACAGACAGACAGACAGACAGACAGACAGACAGACAGACAGACAGACAGACAGACAGACAGACAGACAGACAGACAGACAGACAGACAGACAGACAGACAGACAGACAGACAGACAGACAGACAGACAGACAGACAGACAGACAGACAGACAGACAGACAGACAGACAGACAGACAGACAGACAGACAGACAGACAGACAGACAGACAGACAGACAGACAGACAGACAGACAGACAGACAGACAGACAGACAGACAGACAGACAGACAGACAGACAGACAGACAGACAGACAGACAGACAGACAGACAGACAGACAGACAGACAGACAGACAGACAGACAGACAGACAGACAGACAGACAGACAGACAGACAGACAGACAGACAGACAGACAGACAGACAGACAGACAGACAGACAGACAGACAGACAGACAGACAGACAGACAGACAGACAGACAGACAGACAGACAGACAGACAGACAGACAGACAGACAGACAGACAGACAGACAGACAGACAGACAGACAGACAGACAGACAGACAGACAGACAGACAGACAGACAGACAGACAGACAGACAGACAGACAGACAGACAGACAGACAGACAGACAGACAGACAGACAGACAGACAGACAGACAGACAGACAGACAGACAGACAGACAGACAGACAGACAGACAGACAGACAGACAGACAGACAGACAGACAGACAGACAGACAGACAGACAGACAGACAGACAGACAGACAGACAGACAGACAGACAGACAGACAGACAGACAGACAGACAGACAGACAGACAGACAGACAGACAGACAGACAGACAGACAGACAGACAGACAGACAGACAGACAGACAGACAGACAGACAGACAGACAGACAGACAGACAGACAGACAGACAGACAGACAGACAGACAGACAGACAGACAGACAGACAGACAGACAGACAGACAGACAGACAGACAGACAGACAGACAGACAGACAGACAGACAGACAGACAGACAGACAGACAGACAGACAGACAGACAGACAGACAGACAGACAGACAGACAGACAGACAGACAGACAGACAGACAGACAGACAGACAGACAGACAGACAGACAGACAGACAGACAGACAGACAGACAGACAGACAGACAGACAGACAGACAGACAGACAGACAGACAGACAGACAGACAGACAGACAGACAGACAGACAGACAGACAGACAGACAGACAGACAGACAGACAGACAGACAGACAGACAGACAGACAGACAGACAGACAGACAGACAGACAGACAGACAGACAGACAGACAGACAGACAGACAGACAGACAGACAGACAGACAGACAGACAGACAGACAGACAGACAGACAGACAGACAGACAGACAGACAGACAGACAGACAGACAGACAGACAGACAGACAGACAGACAGACAGACAGACAGACAGACAGACAGACAGACAGACAGACAGACAGACAGACAGACAGACAGACAGACAGACAGACAGACAGACAGACAGACAGACAGACAGACAGACAGACAGACAGACAGACAGACAGACAGACAGACAGACAGACAGACAGACAGACAGACAGACAGACAGACAGACAGACAGACAGACAGACAGACAGACAGACAGACAGACAGACAGACAGACAGACAGACAGACAGACAGACAGACAGACAGACAGACAGACAGACAGACAGACAGACAGACAGACAGACAGACAGACAGACAGACAGACAGACAGACAGACAGACAGACAGACAGACAGACAGACAGACAGACAGACAGACAGACAGACAGACAGACAGACAGACAGACAGACAGACAGACAGACAGACAGACAGACAGACAGACAGACAGACAGACAGACAGACAGACAGACAGACAGACAGACAGACAGACAGACAGACAGACAGACAGACAGACAGACAGACAGACAGACAGACAGACAGACAGACAGACAGACAGACAGACAGACAGACAGACAGACAGACAGACAGACAGACAGACAGACAGACAGACAGACAGACAGACAGACAGACAGACAGACAGACAGACAGACAGACAGACAGACAGACAGACAGACAGACAGACAGACAGACAGACAGACAGACAGACAGACAGACAGACAGACAGACAGACAGACAGACAGACAGACAGACAGACAGACAGACAGACAGACAGACAGACAGACAGACAGACAGACAGACAGACAGACAGACAGACAGACAGACAGACAGACAGACAGACAGACAGACAGACAGACAGACAGACAGACAGACAGACAGACAGACAGACAGACAGACAGACAGACAGACAGACAGACAGACAGACAGACAGACAGACAGACAGACAGACAGACAGACAGACAGACAGACAGACAGACAGACAGACAGACAGACAGACAGACAGACAGACAGACAGACAGACAGACAGACAGACAGACAGACAGACAGACAGACAGACAGACAGACAGACAGACAGACAGACAGACAGACAGACAGACAGACAGACAGACAGACAGACAGACAGACAGACAGACAGACAGACAGACAGACAGACAGACAGACAGACAGACAGACAGACAGACAGACAGACAGACAGACAGACAGACAGACAGACAGACAGACAGACAGACAGACAGACAGACAGACAGACAGACAGACAGACAGACAGACAGACAGACAGACAGACAGACAGACAGACAGACAGACAGACAGACAGACAGACAGACAGACAGACAGACAGACAGACAGACAGACAGACAGACAGACAGACAGACAGACAGACAGACAGACAGACAGACAGACAGACAGACAGACAGACAGACAGACAGACAGACAGACAGACAGACAGACAGACAGACAGACAGACAGACAGACAGACAGACAGACAGACAGACAGACAGACAGACAGACAGACAGACAGACAGACAGACAGACAGACAGACAGACAGACAGACAGACAGACAGACAGACAGACAGACAGACAGACAGACAGACAGACAGACAGACAGACAGACAGACAGACAGACAGACAGACAGACAGACAGACAGACAGACAGACAGACAGACAGACAGACAGACAGACAGACAGACAGACAGACAGACAGACAGACAGACAGACAGACAGACAGACAGACAGACAGACAGACAGACAGACAGACAGACAGACAGACAGACAGACAGACAGACAGACAGACAGACAGACAGACAGACAGACAGACAGACAGACAGACAGACAGACAGACAGACAGACAGACAGACAGACAGACAGACAGACAGACAGACAGACAGACAGACAGACAGACAGACAGACAGACAGACAGACAGACAGACAGACAGACAGACAGACAGACAGACAGACAGACAGACAGACAGACAGACAGACAGACAGACAGACAGACAGACAGACAGACAGACAGACAGACAGACAGACAGACAGACAGACAGACAGACAGACAGACAGACAGACAGACAGACAGACAGACAGACAGACAGACAGACAGACAGACAGACAGACAGACAGACAGACAGACAGACAGACAGACAGACAGACAGACAGACAGACAGACAGACAGACAGACAGACAGACAGACAGACAGACAGACAGACAGACAGACAGACAGACAGACAGACAGACAGACAGACAGACAGACAGACAGACAGACAGACAGACAGACAGACAGACAGACAGACAGACAGACAGACAGACAGACAGACAGACAGACAGACAGACAGACAGACAGACAGACAGACAGACAGACAGACAGACAGACAGACAGACAGACAGACAGACAGACAGACAGACAGACAGACAGACAGACAGACAGACAGACAGACAGACAGACAGACAGACAGACAGACAGACAGACAGACAGACAGACAGACAGACAGACAGACAGACAGACAGACAGACAGACAGACAGACAGACAGACAGACAGACAGACAGACAGACAGACAGACAGACAGACAGACAGACAGACAGACAGACAGACAGACAGACAGACAGACAGACAGACAGACAGACAGACAGACAGACAGACAGACAGACAGACAGACAGACAGACAGACAGACAGACAGACAGACAGACAGACAGACAGACAGACAGACAGACAGACAGACAGACAGACAGACAGACAGACAGACAGACAGACAGACAGACAGACAGACAGACAGACAGACAGACAGACAGACAGACAGACAGACAGACAGACAGACAGACAGACAGACAGACAGACAGACAGACAGACAGACAGACAGACAGACAGACAGACAGACAGACAGACAGACAGACAGACAGACAGACAGACAGACAGACAGACAGACAGACAGACAGACAGACAGACAGACAGACAGACAGACAGACAGACAGACAGACAGACAGACAGACAGACAGACAGACAGACAGACAGACAGACAGACAGACAGACAGACAGACAGACAGACAGACAGACAGACAGACAGACAGACAGACAGACAGACAGACAGACAGACAGACAGACAGACAGACAGACAGACAGACAGACAGACAGACAGACAGACAGACAGACAGACAGACAGACAGACAGACAGACAGACAGACAGACAGACAGACAGACAGACAGACAGACAGACAGACAGACAGACAGACAGACAGACAGACAGACAGACAGACAGACAGACAGACAGACAGACAGACAGACAGACAGACAGACAGACAGACAGACAGACAGACAGACAGACAGACAGACAGACAGACAGACAGACAGACAGACAGACAGACAGACAGACAGACAGACAGACAGACAGACAGACAGACAGACAGACAGACAGACAGACAGACAGACAGACAGACAGACAGACAGACAGACAGACAGACAGACAGACAGACAGACAGACAGACAGACAGACAGACAGACAGACAGACAGACAGACAGACAGACAGACAGACAGACAGACAGACAGACAGACAGACAGACAGACAGACAGACAGACAGACAGACAGACAGACAGACAGACAGACAGACAGACAGACAGACAGACAGACAGACAGACAGACAGACAGACAGACAGACAGACAGACAGACAGACAGACAGACAGACAGACAGACAGACAGACAGACAGACAGACAGACAGACAGACAGACAGACAGACAGACAGACAGACAGACAGACAGACAGACAGACAGACAGACAGACAGACAGACAGACAGACAGACAGACAGACAGACAGACAGACAGACAGACAGACAGACAGACAGACAGACAGACAGACAGACAGACAGACAGACAGACAGACAGACAGACAGACAGACAGACAGACAGACAGACAGACAGACAGACAGACAGACAGACAGACAGACAGACAGACAGACAGACAGACAGACAGACAGACAGACAGACAGACAGACAGACAGACAGACAGACAGACAGACAGACAGACAGACAGACAGACAGACAGACAGACAGACAGACAGACAGACAGACAGACAGACAGACAGACAGACAGACAGACAGACAGACAGACAGACAGACAGACAGACAGACAGACAGACAGACAGACAGACAGACAGACAGACAGACAGACAGACAGACAGACAGACAGACAGACAGACAGACAGACAGACAGACAGACAGACAGACAGACAGACAGACAGACAGACAGACAGACAGACAGACAGACAGACAGACAGACAGACAGACAGACAGACAGACAGACAGACAGACAGACAGACAGACAGACAGACAGACAGACAGACAGACAGACAGACAGACAGACAGACAGACAGACAGACAGACAGACAGACAGACAGACAGACAGACAGACAGACAGACAGACAGACAGACAGACAGACAGACAGACAGACAGACAGACAGACAGACAGACAGACAGACAGACAGACAGACAGACAGACAGACAGACAGACAGACAGACAGACAGACAGACAGACAGACAGACAGACAGACAGACAGACAGACAGACAGACAGACAGACAGACAAACAAACAAACAAACAAACAAACAAACAAACAAACAAACAAACTCTTCAGCTTTATAATATTAGTATAGATGAGCATGAGCATTTATAACACCAAACAACACCAATTCCATATTATAAAGTCCACTAAAATCAATTTGCAAAATAATTGAAAGAAAAACCCTACTGAACCCCTTGACTTCCCGCCAGAAAACCCCCTATATGCCCCTATATAATAGTTTGTGGATTGGGGATCAGTCACGCTCAGCCATGAATTGGCGCGAGAGCGACGGTGACGGCGGCCGCGACGGCCATGCCACGAATTCACGCGATTTTGTCCATGGAATATTGCCAGTTTAGGGCTTTTTACCGTAGAATGAGAGGTATTCAAATTTGACAGTTTAAAAAATAAAAAATAATAACAAGTTGTCATATGGTGTTAATAAAGGGCGCTGCACAGAACACATATGTCAATGTCACTCAATGTTAAAAAAAAATCTTGGTATACGGTTATCAAAACAGGAGTGCTATTTTTCAACGAGAGAATCAGCGAAATACAAAACTTTAGTTTTCCAACTCATTTTCTCTATGCCCCCATTTGAAATAAATTATTTGTAAGGAAACGGAGATATCATTTAAAATTTTAAGCTACTAAAACCTAGATAACCCTTTAAACTATTTTATGAACCACTGTTTATAGTTTAAAGTAAAAACATTAAGCTTTAGTTTGAATTTTTGCGAAAACCGCCCACTTAAAGCTTAAATAAAGAATTTAATAAAAGTACATTATACTTATACTTACGTAAGAAAGTTCTTCAGTTTTGCCAAAAGTGGCCGTTTTTCTTAGCTTTAGCTTAACGTTCTCACTTTAAACTGTAAACAGTAGTTCATAAAATATTTTGAAAGGTTATCTAGGGCTTGGTAGTAGCAAAATTTTAAATGATGTCTTCGTTTTCTTTGAAATGATTTATTTAAAATGGGGGCAGCACTGGACCCCGGAAAATTCAGGTACGGCCTTAAGTATCAAGTGCTCATAATACCCGTGAATCGGTAAGTGACGAATTCAAATTTTATTTTAATAGGGATAGATAGATATTTATTGGTGAATATAGGTACCTAATCAAAATAGTGTTTTCCCTTCAGGTTAATATAGCGTTGATAAAATTCAACGCTTGCTGTTTAAAAAAATATATTGCATCATCCATTTTATTATGATCTACCTTCTTGTTTTTATTTTTTATTATCTAAATTTCTTCCTAACTTATTTTTCATTTATTTTATTCAAAATTCCACATACTTTCTATGTAACTCTGTTCTTTTTGACCATCAGCCACATTCATGCCTACTAGGTAAATTAGTCCCTTAATTCTTTCACTGGGCGTAGCATCGAGTGGACATTCCCCTATTCCTGGGCATCAATTTTTCCAGGGTCCAAAATTTGGGTTTACCGAAGAAGACGCCTTCAACACCTTGCGCCATACAAGCAGCCTAGGTTCTGACCTACCGACCCCAGCTAACCATTATCACGTCGCGGCGTCGGGGAGCAGAGCAAGGGCGGTACCTCCCAGGGAAACTAGAAGTACACGGCATAAGTAGGGCTAAAGTGATTCACCCCCTGTTTGTAAACTTTACCTTTATTAAAGTTATAATTGTTGTTGACTACGGTTAGTGTTTTTCTTTATCTACGAAACCACCGAAAGACACCTGCATATGAAAAAGAAAAGGATTGAAGAGGAAAAACAACTAAGAGAAATTGCCCACAGTTACAATAATAAAGAGGTGAGAAAGTTCTACAAACAAATTAATAGAGGAAGGAAAGAATTTAAGCCCAGATCCTCAGATTGTAGAAATGGAGACGGACTGCTACTAAATGATAATGAGGAAATTGTGAAAAGATGGGCAGAATATTTTTGTGACCTCTTGAATGGTTCAAAGCCAGCTGAAACATCAGTAGCCCACACTCTTCCATCTGACGGTCATTACGCGGACCAACAACCTAATGATTCTGTCGTTGAACTCACCGAGGCAGATACATTAACAGCTATACAGCAATTAAAAAAACAGTACGGAAAATATTCATGGAGATCTCATAAAGTACGCGGGATGTTTGTTTAAGGGAAGAATCCATCAATTGATGCTCCAGATATGGAATACCGAGAAGATGCCTGAGGAGTGGAACCTGGCTATTATTTGCCCTCTACATAAGAAAGAAGACGTACTCGAGTGTAGCAACTACCAAGGCATATCCCTCTTAAATAATGGATACAAGATCTTTACCAATATACTCTTCAATAAGTTAAAGTGCTACGTGGAACCGACCTTGGGTGAATATCAGTGTGGATTCCGGCCAAACAGGTCAACTACCGACCAGATTTTCTGTCTTAGGCAGATCCAAGAGAAAACATGGGAGTTTAATGTCGATACCCATCATTTGTTTATTGACTTTAAGGCTGCGTATGACAACATCCACAGAATATATTTATATCAGGCGATGATCGAAATCGGGATACCATCAAAGCTAGTGCGCCTGACAGAGATGACTTTGAAGCAATCGCGCAGCATTGTCAGGATACAGTCTAACGTATCGGAATCCTTCAAAACCCACGATGGCCTCAGGCAAGGCGACGCTCTTTCTTGTCTCCTATTCAACATAGCACTTGACAAGTGTGTTCGCGATTCATGCGTTGAGAGGTCGGGAACTGTTTTTTTTAAGTCAGTATAGATTTTGGGGTACGCCGAGACTTAATTGGTAGGACTCAGCTTGCTGTAGAGGATTCTTATCTTGCCCTGAAGGAAACATCTGCGGAGGCCGGTCTTGAGGTTAATATGGCCAAAATAAAGTACATGAGGGTGACAAGATCTCAGGAACCACGACCATCATCAATCACCGTTGGCAATGACACCTTCGCTAACGTAAATGGCTTCGTATATCTTGGATCATTGGTCACAAGAGATAACGACATTTCTTTGGAGATTGGTAGTAGAATAATGGCGGCCAACAAGTGCTCTTTTAGTGTCTCGAGATATTTCCCCTCAAAAATACTTAGAAGAAACACTAAGATTCTCTTGTATAAAACCCTACTGAGGCCCATATTGACCTACAGTTCTGAATGTTGGGTTTTGAGTAAGAAGGATGAGGACCGCCTGTTGGTATTCGAGCAAAAAGTGCTTCGGCGCATCTACGAAGCTATCTGTGAGCAAGAGCGATGGCGTTCGCGCTATAACCATGAGCTGTACCAGTTGTACGATGAGCCGAACGTCATAAAAACCATTAAGCTTGGACGCCTACGATGGGCACGTAGCAAGAATGGACGAGATCTGGAGAGTCGACCCGAGGGTCGCAGAAGCCGACGCAGACCCAAGCTCAGATGGCTGGATGGCGTCAAACAAGAACTTAATAACGTCGTCGGTGTCAAAGGCTGGAGACAGAAAGCCCAAAACCGGACTATCTGGAACAATTTACTTAACCAGGCCCAGGCCCACCCGCGGCTGTAGAGCCTTAGATGATGATGATGTCGTATCAAACACAAAAGAGTAAGGCAGAGAACCGAGAGGTTTGGCGCATACTCCACCGACACGAGCTCTGAAGAAAAAAACAAAATGAGGTTGACAATTACTGTGTTGCAGATATTGCACAGCAATTTATTGCACAGCAGTTTATTGCACAGCAGTTATATATATAGACCCAAAGATTTTATTTAGTTATGAAATAAAATATTTGTTGGATATTATCACTGCGTTTTAATGTTGACAGAACAAAATGTAAAAGCACATAAAAAGACAATAGCTAAAATGACATGACATAAAAATGTTAAAAAGAAATCAAACAGCAAAGAGTTTCTTCTTATAAACTCAGTTACCTATATTTAACCTTCTTCAACACTCCTCCTTAAATGAGGTATAAGAGCCTGTTCAATTCCTCCTCAAACTTGTATTTCTTTCATACATCTTTCATGTCTCTCTCTGCTAAGTCCTTTCGTCAATACATCTGCAGGCATCTCATTTGTAGGTAGATAACTTGGCTTACCTTACCCTTTCGCACCATTTCCTGAATATAGTGATGCCTAACATCTATATGTTTAGTTCGACGGTGATGCATGGGATTCTCCGTAATTTGAATTGCAGACTGGCTATCGCTAAATAGTTCCACTGCTTCATTAATCCCAGTCAGCTCGGCTAGCAATGCTTTTAAGAATGCTGACTCTCTGCATCCCTCTGATACATACAGACCCAGATTTAGTTCAATGCGTGTCGTGCTTGAAAGGTAAGCAAACCTTTAAGGTAAGTAACTTTACCTTTTTCGAAAGAGTTAAGTACGCGTGCTACTGAAATCCTTGAACTAATACATAGCGATGTATGTGGCCCCATGGAAACTGATAATTTTTCAGGATATAAGTATTTCCTTAAGTTTATTGACGATAAATCGAGAAAAACTTTTGTTTATTTTTTGCGTAACAAAAGTGAAGTTTATTCGAAGTTGGTTGAGTTTAAAAAGCTTGTTGAAAATCAGACTGGTAAGAATATTAAGACCCTTCGAACAGACAACGGCAAGGAGTACGTCAATAAACAAGTGAATTCTTTTTTGAAGAATAGTGGCATAATTCACCAACTAACTGTGGATTACACATCACAACAAAATGAAATAAGTGAGAGGGCAAACCGTTCACTAGTGGAACGAGCCAGAAGCATGCTTGAAGAAGCCAAACTTAGCAAAGAGTATTGGGCTGAAGCGGTAAATACTTCGGTTTACTTGAAAAACAGATGTCCAAAACGTGCTGTTAAAGGAAAGACACCTAAAGAAGCATGGTCTAATAGAAAAGTAGACCTAGGTCATTTAAAAATTTTCGGCTGTAGAGCGTTCATGTATGTTCCAAAACCAAAGCGGAAGAAATTTGATTCAAAGACAAAAGAACTGCTGTTTGTTGGCTACTGCGAAACATCAAAAGGATATAGGCTGATAGATCCAGTAACGCATAGCATATACAAAGCAAGAGATGTTGTTTTCTTTAAAAACCAAATTGGAGCTCATGTAGAAAAGACTGATGAATTAAAAGATGTAATATCATCAGATGACAGCTGGGAGACACCTATAATAAACAGGGAAATTGATGCTTCTATAAATATTCGACAACATGAAGTACGAAGAGAACATGATGATTTCTTCGACTGTGAAGATGTAGGTGAACAGAGGTGTATGGAAAATGTCACCGAAGAAGAGGTACTCTTACCTGAAGAAGGGACTGAAATTGAAATTGCTGAACACAATGGAAGAGTAGAAGTTTCGGAATCTGTGATGCATGATGGAGAAGATTCTGTATCCAGACCTGAAACTATTGTTGATGTTCCTGAAAGAAGATATCCTCTTAGAGAAAGAAAGCCTAGAAGTTATGATAATTATATTTTTTACTATGCAGAAGAATATATAAAGGAAGATCCCTTAACTGTAGAGGAAGCTTTATCAAAAGACGATAAAGATAAATGGCAGAAGGCCATTCAAGAAGAGCTTTATGCAATTAAGAAAAAATCGCACTTGGGATTTGGTAGAAAAGACTAATGGCTACTTCGTGGATTCTAAATGGATTTTTAGAATCAAAAAGGGGCCCGGGGAAGATTCGATATAAAGCGAGAGTCGCAGCCAGAGGTTTTACACAGATTAAAGGATTAAACTACAATGAAACTTTTGCGTCTGTAGTACGTCATAGTATTTTGAGATTGCTATTAGCCCTAGCCGTAGAAAATGATCTTAAAGTTGACCAAATGGATGTTGTAACTGCATTCTAAAATCGAGACTTAAAAGAAAAAGTTTATATGAGACAGCCAAAAGGTTTTGAAGAGCAAGGTGAAGAAGGACATGTCTGTTTTCTGAAGAAGGCTCTTTACGGTCTAAAGCAGGCTCCGAGAGCATGGTATGAGAAACTGAACAAGGTTTTGTTGGATATGGGTTTCAAAAGATGCGAAACTGAACCTTGTGTCTATATGAGGAAGAAACATGACTGTATGATGTTCATAGCTGTTTATGTGGATGATATTTTGATTTTTTGGAACAGTGCGAAAGACAAAATATCACTGAAAGAGGAGCTTAAATTAAAATTTGAGATAAAAGACCTAGGAGAAGTAAATGTTTTTCTAGGAATGAAAATCAAATGTCAGAAGGACTCTATTAAACTCAACCAAACTGAGTATCTTGAGAAGGTACTGAAGAAATTTGGAATGAGTGACTGCAAAAGTGTGAGGACTCCTATTGAAAGTGAAATTAAACTTGTGAAACCACAAGAGGAGAATAACACTTCATCAAGTGAACTACCATACGGGGAGCTGATAGGTTCATTGATGTACTTAGCGGTCTGTTCAAGACCTGATATTGCATTTGCAGTCAGTTATTTAAGTCAATTTAACAGTTGTTATGATCAATCACATTAGACAGCTGCAAAACGTGTGCTCAGATATTTGAAAGGAACCAAAGAATTTGCGTTGAATTTCAAAAAGACGGGAAAGAAGCTTGTTGGCTTTGTGGATGCAGATCACGCAGGGGATGTATGTGATAGGAAATCATATACTGGTTTTGTATTCACATTCGGAGGATGTCCCATAGCATGGGAGAGTCGAAAACAACGACTGTGGCACTGTCAAGTGCTGAAGCAGAATATGTAGCTTTATCAGAGGGATGCAGAGAGTCAGCATCTTAATAGCATTGCTAGCCGAGCTGACTGCGATTAATGAGGTAGTGGAACAATTAGCGATAGCCAGTCTGCAATTCAAATTACGGAGAATCCCATGCATCACCATCGAACTAAACATATAGATGTTGGGCATCACTATATTCGGAAAATGGTGCGAAAGGGTAAGGTAAGCCTAAGATATCTACCTACAAATGAGATGCCTGCAGATGTATTGACAAAAGGACTTAGCAGAGAGACACATGAAAGATGTATGAAAGGAATGCAAGTTTGAGGAGGAGTAGAACTGGCTCTTATACCTCATTTAAGAAGGAGTGTTAAAGAAGGTTACATATAGGTAACTGAGTTTATAAGAGGAAACTCTTAACTCTTTACATTTTTATGTCATGTCATTTTAGCTATTGTCTTTTTATGTGCTTTTACATTTTGTTCCATCAACATTAAAACGCAGTGATAATATCCAACAAATATTTTATTTCATAACTAAATAAAATCTTTGGGTCTATATATATAAGTGCTGTGCAATAAACTGCTGTGCAATATCTGCAACAGTTTGACAGATAAAATTATTGCAATATATAGAATTATGTCTGGCCAGCGTGGAGAGTGTAGTCATTGATTGAGCATTGACTGCCTCCGTGGTCCAGTGGTCAAGGCGTTTGCCTTGTGATCTGGAGGTTGTGGGTTCAAATCCCACTGGGAAGCATACTTTGTGAAAAGTTGTTTTCAGTCTAGTGAGGATATTGCAGGCTTGAATCACCTGATTATCCGAAAATAAAGATGATTCTGTGCTTCAGAAGGCACGTAAAGCTGTTAATCCCGAAGGCCATCTAGCGTTTGTACCTATCCTAGGATTGGTTCTGGTCTACCCTTTAGGTTGCGGTGGTCAGACTGCAATCACTCTGTGTAAAAACCAGTAACCTCGTCATATCACCAAGGTAAGGTATTTGACCCCGGGCTCTGAAGCGTAACCGCTGACGATGCAACCGGGAAAACGCTAGGATGATGATGAGAGTGGAGAGGGTAGGCCAATCTTCTGACTACTAAAAAATCACAAATATAATACTAAAAAAACCGGCCAAGTGCGTGTCGGACTCACGCCCGGTTGCATCTTCAGCTGTGCTGCTTCGGAGCCCGGGCTGCCCTTTCCCGCTTTTTCTTCTCCAAATATTACATGCATGTCAATGGTCACCCAAGGATGCCAAAGACCTGCCGGGCGTTGGAAAAGAAAAAGCCGGAAGAGTTAAAAGATTTGGTTATAGTTTTATGAGACCGGCCGCCAGCCTGAAGTCTTTTGGTTGAAAAAAATTTTACAACCGGCGTCGCCACGCCACCCGTCTTTAACCTTCCTTTGTGCTCAATCCTTTAGTCGCCTCTTACGACATCTACAGGAAGAGATGGAGTTGTCCTATTCTAACCCGAAAACGCAAACCATTATCTGTGAAAATTTCAACTGTCTAGCTATCACGGTTCATGAGATACAGCCTCGTTACAGACAGACAGACGGAGAGTGGAGTCTAAGTAATAGGGTTTGTTTTTACTCTTTGGGTACGGAACCCTAAAAACAGGTACAGTTGAATTAATAACCTCCTTTTATGAAGTCGAATAAAAATATCCTATCTAGGGTAAAATGAGATTAAGCTTCGGGTACAGTTAAAACCTAACCTGACAACTGGAATGCGCTCGTCTTGTCACACTGAAATATACGCCTTAAAAATAGCCGTTGTCGTTGACCGTGGCATGCTGCATACATTTCCTTGTAGGTATTGGTTTCTGTCGCTTGTCGCCGCCGTCGCTGTCAAGCCAATTTGTGGCCAAGCCGTAATATTCTGTGCGACTAGGCGACTGTGTCCTTGTCTTGCTTGCAGGGTTGCCAATCTGTGGAGAATTCCCCAAACTGCGGGATTTTCAGTCCGTTTGCCAATCGGACTGAAAAACAAATTACCCAATCGGATTGGGTAATTTGTGGGCGTTAATGGAATTTTAACTTTTAATTTTTTTTATCCTTTTTATAAATACTAGATTTTTCCCCAATAAAAGATTGTTATTAATCCTGCCAATTCTTTTATATTGAACTGACTACGGACATTACTAAGCGTTTTGTTTTTTCGGACACATAATTTTCATTTATATCCATAGTAAATACGTCAGAAGCTCAACAATTGAAAGTCAAATCCCTTAAACCGTTGTTGCAATGATTTCCGATACTTGAAAATGTAGTGTCATCTCAAAAACTAGACGACGAATGGAGGGCTCACGCGGTGCTAGATTACTCTGCTCTTGGTTTGCAAGATGATGAAGATCCGGAAATATACTGGGGTAAATTATTCCGTCTTAAAAACAGTGCAGGTCATGAATTGTTTTCAAATTTGAAATAAGCAATAAGCCTATTGTTCGTTCTGCCTTTCTCAAACGCATCTGTCGAAAGAAAATTCAGCGTACTGCAGAATTTAAAAACAGAGAATCGTAATCGCCTTCACAATGACACTGTAGTGGCGCTTATTGCCACTAGAGAAGGTATTAAGATGAAAGGAGGGAGCTTAAAATTTGATCCGTGCAATGATATGTTACACAACACAAGGCGCATTGAAGAGATGCAATGCGTTAATTGAAATCGTCAATATCATACTTAAGTATTAGTAATAATAATATTGTGATTTATATGAACAGTAATTTTTTTCTTGGTTGAAAACTTGTGGGGAAAATGTGGGGACGAATTTTTTTCCCCAAATTTGGGGATTTTCAGTTAGGTTTTTGGGTAATCCAGACTATTGATGTCGGCAACGCTGCTTGCTTGTCTTGTTGGTCTGACTGACTCTGATTGTCTGTGGTCCGGTCTTGGTGAATGGAGACGTGTTTGTTGGTTAGTTGGTTTGTGTAGTGTTTTCAGTGTGATGAATTTTCGATTTGGTTAGTGTATGGCGATGGTGTGGCGAATATTTGAATTCATTTCTCTCCATAAACTGCTGTGAATGAAAACATAAACCCGATACGTCTAAGTTACAAGTTTTTGAAGTAACTTTCATGGCAGACTCCGAATAAACTGTGAATACACATTGTGCCTTTATCACAAACTGTGACAATGTCTTACAATTCCACGCTCGACGACTTTTGTGGATCTAAATTCTGGGTAAGTACATAGCATTGATTAAAGTAGCAACCAAGTAATATGAAATTATAATTCTTTCATGAAATCAACAAGTATCTACCTAACTATACCTACATTCACCTACATTTAATTATCTAAGTACTTAGTACATCTAGGTAATATACAAAAATATTTCTTTATTTAGTCATTGACTAATATTTATGATTTAAAAATCAAACTGATAATCTCATCATCATTGCTGCACAAGTTGAAGTTGTTGAGAAGTGAGAAGCCTTGACCTCAGGCATTTTCTATGATTTATGTAGGTACCTTTGAGAACATAATGATGGTTGTAACTTTTTGTAATAAAACCGGTTTTCTAAAGGTCTTCAAGATATAAGTAATTTGAATATTTTTGTAAAACCTTATAGATTTTTTTTAACCCAAAATGAAGTTTATTAGATGTTACCAAGTATTTATTCTGTGATATTATTTTAGATATATGTATCATTTTTACAAAGCTCCAGCTAAGACCACTCTACTGATCCCCCTAGAAACATACCCTTTTTAGGTATACAAAAAAAGAATTTGGAGATTTGACTCGAAAATAATAAATCGAATTCATTACATATTATTGGTTTGCTATTGGTAGTGTTGTAACTTGTAACCAAAAGCAAGCCTGTGTCAGTCTCCGTTTAGGTATTGAAAATATACCTACATTATTACTAAGAGTGCGGCAGCCACTCCGGAGTGGTAAATTCAGTAATATGAATTGTTTGTCCAGAGTAATAAGAATGAAATTGACCTGCAATGGATGTCTAGGTATGTAAACGAAAAGGTGCTAAGTTCTGACGTGAGCTAAATTAAAACATATCGCTAACCACATTGATATTTCTTTGAATTTCTTTGCTGAGTGAGACTTCTGTATGGAGTACTAGTATCCTATTCTGTGCCAAAAGGTTTCACTTGTTCACCACTTGAAATTGAAAAAAATAAATGGATTTACATCTTTTTGAGTAAGTCAAACTATATACAGGGTGATTTTGAACAATTTGAATTCAAGAATGGTTCACTTTAAGCGAAAAAAATACAGTTTCTGTCATATCTACCCTCTTTCATGATAAAAACCAAAGATATCAGTCCACAAATGCATACCAATAATCTCTTTTATTTAATAGCTTTTTATTTATTTATTTAAAAGCCTTTTAGTTGCCAACTATAGACGGCATGTCTTTAGACACAAAGGCCTCCTCCAGCTTCTTCCAAGCTTCTCTAAATTATTCAGTTTTCTGCCATAGTGAGCACCCAAACTTTTTTATGTCGTCAGACTAACTCTTTTGTTTTTCCCTTTCCGTTTGGTTTGACATCTAGGGGTCCACTCTGTTAAATCCTTGGTCCATTTATTTTAAGTCAAAGTTATTAGCTTTATGCAGTAACAAATATTGACTTGGGCTTTTAAGTAACTGGCTTTATACAGTAACAAATATTGTCTTGAATTTAATTATTACACATGATAATTAGTCATTAGTGGAAGGCAATAGTTAAAACTAAACTAAGTAGGTACCTATTGAAATGGGGCCATGATAAATTTTCATTCTTATTACCCATCTGTTTTTGATCCATAGAAAAAGTCCCAGGCCTCAAATGCACTATTTACATCATGACTAAAGCTAAAGTAAAGTTCTGGGTTGACGTAGAGGTGTAATAAATAAACCAAAAAAAAATTCCCAACTTCACAATCACGGCAAAAACAGGTACCTCCTTTGCTCTTTGAAAAAAATATGACAATTGACAACTTTCGTGGTGTTAACACGCTAGTCTGACAATCCGGAGATTCTGGGTTTGATCCCTGGGTGCGATTTCAAATGTCCGTGTGCGTTTCCCAGCTGATATTATTTGTCAGTGCTGTTTTTTTAGTGTTAAGTTTTGGATAGACTCTCAAAAAATTTAACACCTTTATACAAACTGACACAGTTTGATCCTCCTGTGCTTGTTTACCTATTTATACCATCAAATGATATTGTTTGTTTCGTTATATACCACAGAGTAATAAATAATATGATATACACAGACCAGCAGTTTATAATATAGCTTTTAGTAAAAAAAAATACTGTTTTATGGACGCTTTTTTGCTCATTTCATTTCAATGTACTAAATTATGTTTTTGTAAATAATAAATAAAATACTTATATGTGACACTTTTGACACTTAAGGCTCGTGCTACACTGAATTGCTAATGACGCGACGAGCAGTTTAATAACAAGACATTATAAACTTAAGGTGCAATGTCTAAGGCCCATCCCACTGCACCGCGCACCGTCGCGGAGCGCGGCGCGGCAAAGTTTTAATATTGTATGCAAGTAGCTCAGTTTTTATAGAAAACACGCCTACTCCCACCCACTGAAAACGCGTCACAGCGCGGGAGCGTTAGTATGTAGAAACCGCGCTCCGCGAAACAAAAATGCGAATGCGCGGTGCAGTGGGGTAACCACCATAAGATATAGAAAAGCTTGATAGAATGAGCGAGGCGTGACTGCTCGAGACGGTGACGCGAGCCGCCCCGTCGCGCCGCGTTACGAAAAATACTCGCGGAATTTACTAGTTCAATAAATTACAACCGTATTACCATTGCATAAAGTATAAAATTGTAATCAGCGGAGACTTCAAGCGAGGAGACTCGGTCCCGCGCGCCCTCGCGCACGCCCGAAACCGCGCGAGCAAGTTCTGAATTGCTCGCGGATCGCCGCCCGCCTGCGCTTTCAGTGTTTATTTATGTATATGTTCTTCTTCCTCCTCTGCCAAAAGCGCAATAACTACCATTATCTCAGTTGATCATTTTCACGCACGTACGATCGCATTGACCGATGATAAACCAATGCGAAGGCGAGAAACCAACCCCGGTGAATTTCCCCGCGTCGGTTCGCGTTTGCGCGCGCGTCCTCGCGCGGTCTCGAGCATTCTTTTGATGACGCACCGTCTCGAAGCGCATATTTGCTCTCGGGTGTAAATTGCAGCTAGAGGAAGCTCGAGCCCGCGCGAGCATTTTTCCTCTCTGTCTGAACTGACCCTTACTGTGGCGTTACGTAACTTTGTTATAAAATTATTGTAGGTACATAAAGTTTATGATTCTACCACTAGATTCCGGCAAGCATAATCTCTGAACGCTAGACGGTTCATTTATGTCATTAAACTGTTCGTCGCGTCACTGGCATTGATTGATTGCATTTGATACAATTATCAACTTTTTGTTTCAGGATAGCAACCTTACCTGGTACACAGAGAATCCGGAACTAACACCATGTTTCCAAAAAACAGTTCTTGTGTGGATCCCATGTTTCTACTTGTGGGTGGCAGCCTTACTAGATATCTACTACATATTACATAGCAAAGAAAGGAATATACCATGGAACATATTGAACATCAGCAAGTTGGCCACCACATGCTTGCTGATCGTGGTAAAGTTCGTGGACCTGGGTGTCAGCGTGCACAACTCGTCTAGAGTTGACTATGATATCCAAGTGTACAATGCTGACTACTACAGTCCCGTCATCAAAATTTTGACATTTGTAAGTACTTTCTTATTTTCACTTAACTCTTGTAGTTGGAAAAAGATGGAAGGAGACCTTTGCCGTAGTGGTGAGAAAATAATAGATTTTAAAAATCTTGTACATAAGATTAAAGTGAAGTATTTTTATTATCTAAATCTCGGCAGAAGGTCTTTGCTTGTCGTGTATAGGGTTGCCAGGTCGCCAAACCTAATAGCCGGATAGAGCAGCCAGTTTGGCCGGACATTTGGGTAAAAAGGCCGGACACAAGATTTTGTGTTTTAGTATTTATATATTTTTTTCTTCTGACGGGTCGGGGTGACTTAATGGGTGACTCATTAACAATCTAGAATTTTGCCGTCCCTTGGCTATCAAACTTTTTTCATTATTTGCGCTCGGACACGCTCGGCCCTCGCTCGTTTGCAAAATTTAAAAGCCTAACAAAAGCCGGACCCCGTTTATTTTGGCCGGACACGCAATTAAAAAGCCTAACTATGTCCGGCTTTATTTGGACGCCTGGCAACGCTAGTCGTGTATCTATCGGGCAAGAAACACATTTGATTAAAGATAAACTAGAATTTCAAATGAGGCGCCACTGGACCACTGGAAAGATGGCGGCTAACGCGTTTTTCCCCCAAGGTCGAGAACTTGGATTTTTATGAAGCCATAGCCGTTTATACCGTCGAAATTGTTTATACCCTACCTGTTGCAAGGTGAAAACACCTATTGAACAGACTATTTTGACTTCTTTACGTAGTTGACAAAACCGGCTACTACGTAAATGATCGAGCCATTGTTCTTTTTCGTAGAAAATTGTTAGTCCAGCTACGGTAGACCTTGACCGCTTCGTTTGTGATAGAGGTCTCAAGTTCATGAGTTATGGCCGGCCGGTACCACACAGGAGATCGTTGCTGTGAGTCGTAAACAATATAGAAGAAACAGAAGTATAGCATACTTTAATTTTTATTTTTATTTAATATTTATTGCACAATAATCTAACGATTATAATACACAAAATTAATGCTAAGCATTGTCTACCAGTTCACCTTAGGGACGTAGCAGAAAAGGTAGTAAATGGGGTACTTTGTATAACTCATGTGGCTAGTGTATAACTAGTGCTTCTGTGAGAACAGTAAAACTCGCGAGCTGGTATAACCATGCAAAATCCGACGCTTTCCCCATTCCCCTGGCTTAACAAAGCCATTTTAGTAAAATCCGTCTGTAGCGGGAGCGAGGTAATATGCTCGACCGCCACAAAGAGAAGATCTTCCCGCCAGGCATAGTGTTGGGAACCGCGGCTCCGACGGTGTATTGTCGGAGGTTGTATACAGGGTGGAATTGAATTCGTTGGCATCCTTTTAAATATCCACTATACCTATGATACAAAGTAATTTGAGCCTAATAAAACGTCAATCAGAAGTCGTCATTTTTATATTAAAGAAAACCTCTAAACATGCGTTGACTCTTTGATAGACACCATTATTGCAATTATAAATAAAAAATATTGCGAGAGGGCTATGACCCTATAATATATAGGGTCATAACCCTCTCGCAAGCGCGACGCTTGATGTCAAATCAATCAAAAATCGCTATCGACTAAATAAATTTTATAAATCAAGGAACATGTGTTCCAATTTTCGTCAAAATGAAAAATTAGACCTTTAGGCGAGAATAGACAAACGGACAAAAGCATTTTTACCCAATCTCGGTACTGAAACGCTTCGTTCGCCTCGCTCGGTCAAAAAAAGACAGACGTGGTGTCTTTGACGAATGGCTTGAAGTTCCTAAGTCCCTCGACGACGCCTATACAGAATAAACCTGTGGAATAAACTCTCACACTACTGATTTTCGAGCTAACTCGTCGAGCATTTGCTCAGAAAAATATGCTGCTAATATGAGTCTGAAAACGGATCTTCTGACGTATGCGCGACTTAAACTAATAAAAAAGCAAGCCTTTACAGTAATAATGTGTAACATCTGACATCCCGCCTTGGTAATGGCCAACTCTACCACCGCATGCGCTCATTGGTGAAATAAAATAGCGCGCTTCTCCTGCTTCCTGTTACACACTTCCGTCGCACGAAATAACTCGCACAGATTGCAGGAAAGCTAGAGGAAAGATGTTAAACGTCAAAATAAGAAACTGCGCGCGTTTTCTGGTCTTCATAATCTTCGTTCATACCATGAAGTGTTACATCTGTCTGCTCTGTTATTTTGCCGTTAGGCCTTGCAGCGTTTCCTCGTATCGTAATACTAATATGTTGAATTTTGATTCCAACATAACGTCCGAGATCCGAGTCAAGAGCCGTTGTGAAAATATGTATTACCTCATACATTAATAACAAAACCTTGACCTTATCAACTTACGACATTATTATAAACGGATCTTTTATTTTTGATATTTAAGTTTTAATGTCTTTACAAAAAACTTAGCCTTTGACTGCCATACACTACTAGCATTTGGGCAGTGCCGTAACTAGGGCGGTTCCAGCGTTGTTCAGGCACAGGGGCGCAGAAATGTGGACATTTTTTCCGAGGGGCAAAATATCGAAATCTAAATATAGGACGCGTAGTAGGTTAGTAACGTCAATGCATTTAGAAAAAGCACTGCTCGCTTTGAAGGCTCACTCACAAATCGGCCGAAAGGAATGATTGTATAGTTTTTTAAGTCACATACCTATTTCAGGTTGTTTTTTTTACTCGTCCATAGTTCGAATCAGATCGTTGAAAGAAAATATTTAGAAGAAGAAAACTATTTTCAGCAGGGTTGACAGGGCAGGGTAAACCACGAATCGATTTATTTGGATGAATATCTTTAGAGGAAGCCGATAATAATTCAAAAGTCAATTTTAGAAAATAACTAGCTTTTCGGGTGTGGCGCGGACTGCAATCAGCCCGCGGTTTTTCGTGCAGATGTTGGAGTTGACTTAATTCCATGTCTAGATAAGAGAATCAGTAAATAATTACAGCCAGTAAAAGAAACATCAAACAATGCTTGAGCGGCCATCTAGGAATCAAAATTGGTTTGCAGTTTAGTTCCGCAGGGTGCTTTACCCCAGCATACAAAATCCCAGACCCTTTCGATGTTCCAGTAGGACGTTATGAACGAATTATGTTAAAATTCTACAATTCAGACGCTAATCTTGGATTCCAAAAAAAAATCAGAATTTTGATTCCGCGATCCGATAACCCTTGCATACTGAATTTCAGTCAAATCGGAAGCAGTCAATTATTGGCGGCCATCTTGGAAAATAAAAAAAGTAAAAACGCTCAGTGCTTGGTGGGAGTGGCTCGGCCTACGGCCTCGCCACGCAGCTCGGCCTGCGGCTGCTGTGGCCTTACGGGAATCGCGCAATATCAATGGATGCTTTAGGAAGTGTACATATCCTAGGAATTGTATACAAATCCTGAATATACAACATTTCCGGTGAATTAATCATGTTTTTGTCACTTACGGAAAAGACAGAGCCGCCTTCTTTTTTCTTTACATTTAAGAAACAGGCTCTTGTCGCTGTCATTGTATGAAAAGAGACTTACGCAATGACGATTTTAAAATCGTCATGCCACAAACCACTCCATTGACCCAAAAAAGGGTTAATGGAGTGGTTTGTCATTGCCTTCTTCATTTCACTCACACACTAGTAAACTAAATAGTGATTAGGGGGCAGGTTTCCTCACGATGTTTTCCTTCACCGGAAACAATTGGTGATAGCTGAAAATGATCACACAAACGCACATGAAGCCAGTGTCTAAATCTCTTGGCCACCACCGGCCGCTTCAGCAGCGCATGGCCATAGCATAGGACTCAATTAGTTAGAAAACGGAATCCAAAATAGTATCCGCATCACCGATTTGCTTGACTTGATTCTTTGATATTCACGCCAATTCCCTTCATCGACATTTACGGTTTGCATAGAAAGCGAAGCAGACGTTAATTCTATATATTTATTTATTTTTACCCTGATTACCCACTGTAATGAATATATAAAAAATACAAATGAAAAGGAACTAAAATAGTGGAAGAAAAATGTCATAAATATGTTATTAGTGTGCCGTCCATGTCGATACACTACCAACAAACATTTGTCAACTCAATACGCCCCGCCCGTACTTGAATTCAATTGAACTACTACTCATACATAGTCATTCATTATTAATGTTGATAAGTGCTTTGTGGGAACCGCGCATTCTGAGCTACCAATTTAACAAAACGGGCCGCTCACTGACACGTTTTATGATATGCTATAACTACTGCTATATTTTATCGTATGAGACCTAGGATAGGACTACTCCATTTCTTCTAATGAATGGCGTAAAAGGCAACTAAAGTAATAAGCACAAACATCTCGTGCAAATTGATTCCCAAGGAGGGTTGTGCAGCCAAGGAAGTAGAGAAGAAAAAGCCGGAACATTCGAAAGTAAAGCTGTAGTTTCAAACCTGCCTGACGTCAACTCTCCTAGGTAATGCATTTATTGGTTACACGAGAAGTTTGTGCTTTGCTTAGTCCATTCGCGACACTGGTCGCCGATCAGCTATCGCTCATCTGTCTGAGCCCGTCATCTTTTTCGACCACAGGAATAGAGGGAGAGGTCCTATTCGGCAAAGTGTTAAATTTTTCTTTGTTTCAGGCTTTATCCGCAACGTTGCTCTACTATAATAGAAAGTTTGGCATGCGGGCGTCCGGGGTGCTGTTCTTCTTCTGGCTGCTGCTCATTCTGGCCGGGCTCCCGCAGCTGCGGACGGAGATCACACTGCACTACTCGCAGGAGGAAGACGAGAACGTTCGATACAACTTCGTTAGCTTCATGGTCTACTATCCTCTGATAGTGTTAATGTTTTTACTCAACTGTTTTGCCGATTTGCCGCCGAGGGATACGCCCTATAAATATGAAAAGGTAAGATTTTAATGTATTTTATATTTAAACGTCTGGAATTTATGGTTTTCTACCGAAATTTAAAAATAGAATCACTTTATAACACTTCTTTAACAAAATATTTTTTTATTTCATCTATTCGAAAAACTATGTTTTAATCTCAAAAAGTTTAGGAGTAAAGTAATTATAATTCGCGGGGAACTGAAAAGTGAAAAAGAATATCTCATGGGATTCAAACAAATTAGAATGTACACGAATGTAGTATAAAAATAATATTGGCACTCCAGCATTGAAAACAATAACATATAAGAAGAAAGCGTCACATCACATACAATTATATATTAAATAACAGATATGTTACGTTCATAGTAATTTGCGTTTTAAATCTGTTCCGAGCAATCCAAAACTGCACACATCGAAGTTTTACTGATAAGTAAAACAAAAGATACAAAATAGCATGCGAATGAAAGAGATAGCTATAATTTTTTAATGATACCTCGTCAAATGTTTCTTGTGCATAGTAACTAACTAATCTATGTCCGCAGCGCACGCATCCTTGTCACTCTCGCGTCAAAATTAGAATTTCTCTTTCTTCATGTGAACATGGCGCCTTGGCGTCAGGTATTAGATTGTTTGGAAAAATAATTGAAATATACTAAATAATCAAAGTATTTTTGCATACTCACATGTGGTAAGAGATCCCTTGTACTTTGTTTACTTTAGAGTCATAATTGGTACACTTTCGAAACACACACGATGGCATTTTTTAGATTCGGACATCGGGGAACAAAAATACAAGTTACAAAATTTTGTCTATCTATCTGTTTGTTCTGGGTGATCTCCAAAACGGCTAGACTGATTTTAATGGGACTTTTACTGTCAGATAGCTTAAATCATGATAATAGTTAGCATGTATGTACTTAATTTATTTATTACGAAATTCTGATAAACAAGGCAGCAAGTTATAAAAATAACTTTCCCTGTTTTGACAATATTGTGCTTTTATACTACTATTACGGGATAGTAAATAGGATTCATCGATTTCATATTATAAGTAGATATAATTATCCGCTCCGATAGACTGTCTTTTATAACTAAGTCGGCATAAACGAATTCACTCTTACACTCTAATTTAGATTCCATTGCTAGGTACACCCATTTGGCCCTATGACTCTCTACTACCTGAACAAAATGCCCTTCAGTACCAGGGTATGCTCCAACAAGTTTATAAAAGGCCTAAATCCTAATTTATATAGGTTATGATAAAAATTTAATTTCCTATCTAATGAGCCATTTCGCGTAGATGATTCGTAGTAATTTACGAGTAGTTCTGTTCTGACTAACTTTTTATGAACTTATTATCTGAAACCAAAGCATAGAAAACTTTCAAAAAGATGAAAAGCTAAAATTAATAGTGCTCGTGATATTATATAATTGGCCCATAAGTGGCCATTTTACGATTTTCAATGTAAATCATCAATAGATACTGTTCGTGAAAAAGTCAAAGTGGCCATTTTAGATCTGCTGTACCAACAAAAGTAATTTGTAATGGGATTACATTTCTAATTAATTGATGAGTAATTAAATTAACCCTCAATTAAATTACATTGTAATTGGTTACTGTAGGTACTTGAAGTAATCGATTACTGATGATAATCTGTTACAAAGTAATCTAATTAACAATTACAAAAGTAATTGTAATTCTTCATTGTTAATCTAAATAATTTTTGCCCATCTCTGGTTAGGGGTCATTTATACGCTTTTATTTAAAAAATTTAATCCCAATTTATGAGATTAGATAAAATACGTACGATACGGGGGGGTTACTCCATAAAATAATACGATAGTCGTACGATAGTGATGCTCTATTTCTATGTTAAACCAAATTAGACTTTATCATTACATATTAACGCTCAATGTTGCTTGACAAGTTGACACTGAAACGCGGATACACAGCAACGTACTTCTTGCGTACCGCTTTTGGTGTAACCCTACTGTCACATGCTGGTCATTAAAATACTTTTCATCTCATCTATTCGAAAAACGATGATTTTATCCCAAATATTTGGGGCTAAAGTCACTGGTAATTCTCTAGACACATTTAAAAGTAAAAAGTAAATTCCCTAGGCGTTAAAACACATTTGAAAACCGAACACAAATGTAGAATCAAAAATAATATTGGCAGTCAGCTAAAAAAAATAATAATTTAGTTTTAAAATTATAAAATATAGGCAAGGGCGACGTAATTTTTTAAAATTGGAATACAACACGTTTTACGTGGATGGCTATAGGTCAAAATGTTTTGGTTCTCTTGCTTCAAAATAATAATTTATTAAAAACCAATAAAAACGCGCAATAGACAATATGCATGTGATTCAGAAACGAACGAAAAAAATTATGTGTAAACTTTATTGCTAAAGAAAAATACCCATATATATATTTTTTCAATTTAACATGTTTCCATTGAGAAATTAATGATTTAAAAGTTGTCTTTTTCAAATTCCCTCGCAAATTTCCGAAACGCAACGCTATTGGCGGAATGAAACTTAATTTTCTAAATAGTCTGTACTGTCAACCACATATTAGAAAGAAGGATAATCTGTCACTGTCAATAAGTTGTTCGTAATTTGTATGATTGTTGGAGGTTATTTTCATTGTTTTGCTAAATTATTAGTGTTCTTGGAGAATTATTAGCTGAAAGTCTGATTCCTGGTGAAAAAAGACTTGCTACAATGATTGAAAGCGGTTTTGTTGTGGCAGATACAGTCAAAGAATCTGCCTAAAATTGATGTGTTTATGATGACTACGTACTTCGCAAGTAATTCCAATTTAACATCCTTTGAACTCAGAGCAGTGAAAGCCGCGAGGTAAATAATTTATAGATATTTGATAAATTTCCATTTTTCTCAGTTTTGTACTTATGAGACAAGTCAATCAATTAATTATAACCTAAAATATGGTACGAATATTTTTTGTTTTTTTTCCATTGACACTGACATTGACAGTGTGCGGCGACGTCACAGAATAAAAGCGCAAAATGGCACCGCGTTTAAGTCGTCCGAAAATGATAGTAGTTTTAATTATTTTTTTTAAGCTTCTTTAATAATATTCTGTGACTGATATTTTTTTCCGTTTATACAATAACTTATAGAATCATTTTAAAAAATAAAAAAAAGATGAATATATAAAATTACTATTTAAATCAAAGACAACAATAGGGTTGTTGTCTTTGATTTAAATAGTAATTCTATTATGGAACTATTAGGTTATTTTTACAACTATTTTAAATGTGACTAATTTCTTCTTTCATATTTAAATATTATGAAGAATTAACACACAAGGAAAAAGTAATGAAACGATTCTAATGACTAGAAAATGTATAAGATGTGGTGGTCCTAGAAAAATATTTTCAGTACTTCTTCAGTGAAAACGCCACCAAATAAAGGTTATTAACTGTCTGTTAAACTCTGATTAGCTATATGTAGGTATTCTACTTTCGTTTTAGGTATATATTTGCAAATTTTCCTCATAGATGGAGATGAAAAGAAGAATGTGCTACACGGTGTACGGTAATAGTTTTATCTCGGGCGATATACTTGAATCCCTCGATTTAAAGTAGCGCCCTCGCGTTAAAACTATTACCTTTACGCCCTGTAGGACAATCTACTATGTGTAATATTATTAAAAAAACTTTTATTTTAATACCCCTTATTATGTGACAGTATCAGTAGTATTAAGGACTTTGAAAGTGCTTCGATAAACTCGCATAAAAATGCGAGATCGGCAATGATTGGCCGGCAACGGTCTATCAAATTTTACATTGACAAGTTAACACATACCATGTTCTCACCATGGTCATTAGTTTAATTGATCGTGACGCCATTATGTAATTTGTCCGGCTTAAGTGTGCCACACACCAACAATACTTGTGGTTATGCATCAGGGAACACATTCATTGTGTTTCCATGGGGTTCTTTAATAGGTACAGGATTCTAGGATTCTGGAAATATAGTGGATCGTCAGTGTGTAAACAATTTAGACCAAGAAATAATTACTTATTTTCTCAGTAATAAAGCAAGGAGCACAGCAAGTTTGAAACAGTATGCTATTTCATTCGTTTTGTTTTTGACCCCAAAAAACAAGAATTAAACTTAGTCTGGCCATAAATACTGTTACAATTAAAAATAAACAAAATATTACATTTGAATTTGGAATCCGTTATTTTTATATAATTTTTCATTGTCTTTTCTTATTATGGCGCCAATACGAGTACATTGTCTAATATTTTGCGATATTAAAATGGAGTAGGGTGACAAAGAGAACCGAATCGCTGTGATTGCATTACACAAAGTAGGTATGGAGCCAAATCCAATTTTTAAAACTCTCCATACGCTTGGTATTAGTCAAATGATTGTGTACCAGGCTAATAATAGGTACAATGAGACCTCCTCTGTTTGTGACAGAAAAGATCTGGCCGTCCACGTAGTGTTCGTACGAACCACGTAGTGGTCAAAGCAGTAAGGGAAAGAATTCGAAGAAATCCTGTCCGAAAGCAAAAGATTTTATCACGGGAGATGAAGATAGCACCTAGAACCATGTCGCGTATTTTAAAAGATGACTTGAGACTTGCAGCCTATAAGAGACCTACTGGTCATTTCTTAACTGATAATTTAAAAAAGAATAGGGTGGTAAAATCGAAACAGCTACTGAAGCGGTACGCAAAGGGAGGTCACAGAAAAATTTGTTAACGGATGAGAATTTTTTTTAATTGAGCAACATTTTAACAAACAAAATGACCGTATTTATGCACAAAGCTCTAAGAAAGCTTCCCAATTCGTCGACAGAGTGCAACGTGGGCATTATCCGACTTCAGTGATGGTTTGGTGGGGTGTTAGCTATGAAGGTGTGACTGAGCTATACATTTTGAAAAAGGTATCAAAACATCGGCACAACTGTATCAAGATACCATTCTTGAGAAGGTTGTTAAGCCCCTTAACAACACAATGTTCAATAACCAAGAATGGTCCTTCAAGCAAGACTCGGCACCGGGTCACAAAGCTCGGTCCACGCAGTCTTGGTTGGAATCGAACGTTTCCGACTTCATCAGAGCTGAAGACTGGCCGTCGTCTACTTCCGATCTTAATCCGCTGGATTATGATTTATGGTCAGTTTTAGAGAGTTTGGATTGCTCTAAACGTCATGATAATTTGGAGTCCCTGAAAAATCCATACGATTGGCATTGAAGAATTTTCCCATGGAAAGAGTGTGTGCTTCTATTGATAACTGGCCTCAATGTTTAAAGGACTATATTGCAGTCAATTGAGACCACTTCGAATAAGCTTTTTATATTTTAAATTGTTAAATTTTATATTGTAAAAGTAATAAATGTTATTTGCAGTAGAAAAATATATTTTTTTTTACAATATTTATGGCTAGACTAGGTATACAGAACATCAAAGTTTTATTGACATTCATTCAATATCAAAGTTATATTGACATTCATTCAAAATCTTCATTATACCAAAGATAATATAATTACTAAATTATACCAAGATTTGTTTACTTAGTATTTTGTATCCTCGCTGGTTTTTAACGGCGACTGTACAGTAAAGAATAATGAATAGTGCACATTAATTGACACCGTAAGGCTGATGGTCTTTTTAAGCTTATTACGAGTCAAAGTCTATTTGAATAATAAAACAAATAGTATGAAAACAGGGTCTTTTTATAACGTGAGTTAAAGTTTATAAATTATAATATACAAAAATATTTTATTCCAGTTTAATTTTTCACATTTTCACAGCAACTTCAGTCCATAATACAAATTGAATCCCCCATAAAAATAATGCAAAAAAATCAATTCAAATCCTATACATACTTACTTTGTACCGAATTTCAACTCAAAGTCTAGTAGTTTCGTAGCAAATTGGCTGTGACAGACGGACGGACAGACATGTCATGTGAATGATCCTATAAGAGTATCGTTTTTAGGGTTCCGTACCCAAAGGGTGCAAACGGGATCCTATTACTGAGACTCCGCTGTCTGTCCGTCTGTCTGTCTGTCTGTCACAGGGCTATATCTTTTGAACCGTAATAGCTAGACACTTGAAATTTTCACTGATTATGTACTATAACAACAAATACTAAAAATATAAAATATAAAAAAAAATAAAGGGGGTCGTCATACAAGAACGTGTTTCTTTAGCGTTTTAAAACATTGTACGGAGGTACGGAACCTTTCATGTACGAGTCCGACTCGCACTTGCCCATTTATTAACTTTTGAGGTACGGATCCAATTTACGCTGCTTTATAGGGTATAAAACAGCGTAAATTGGAACGGATTCACCGCGTGGTCAAGACCACTGGGTGACTGGAGTTTTCAAAAATGCGTCCCCTGGTACGAAACATGTTTTGTCATCTAATCATAATAAAACATGTTACGTACTAACGAAACCTTTTTTTTTGACACGTAGAATCAGTGTCCCGAGAGCGCTGCCGGGTTCCCAAGCCGCCTCACGTTCAGCTGGTTCGACCCGCTCGCGCTGACCGGCTTCCGCCGCAGTCTCACCGAGCAAGATCTGTGGGCGCTCAACCCCCCGGATTCCACCACCGAGGTGGTGCCGCGCTTCGACAAGTTCTGGCAGAGGTCGCTGCGGAAGAGGGAGAAGTGAGTGTTTTTAGCTGTAGCTATATAATAGGCATGATGACTGACCAATTATTAATTTTGGCCCATAGGTTAGATTATTAAAAAATATTGTATACGTATTTTTTCTTTTCTCTGAGAAACAAAATATGACGAAGATACAACGCTTTTAAATTTCGCATGACGTCACGGCTTCGTACGATTTTTACATAGCGGTGACGTTACAAGCACCTACTCTGGAACTTAGATGCTCCGTAAGATACGTAAATTTTTAATTTTTTGATAAACTGAAAAATATATGTCAATTATTTTTGGATAGTCTAAAAGACGGACTAATAAGAATAACAATTTTCTGACCCCGTCATCATCCCTATTTCCAATAGCCCTGTCCAGCACGCCTGTATCGGTGCTAACTCCCCCACCGACATGGTGTCGCGCGGTAGAATTTCGAGGGCTATTGACAATGAGAAGATACCGTTACCGTGACAGTTATTTGAAACTTTCTCTCCGAAGACTTCATTTGTTCCTTGGTATAAATAGAATAAAGAACGATGAGTTCAGCATTCACTCAACTTAAAATTACATTCGGAATAACCATCAATGGCTTATTGGAGCACGAAAAAAACCTTGAAATATTTCGTTTCTACGAGTATATTAGTTTCATACTAATATGAAAGTCTTGTATTAATACTAGGGTTGCCAACCGTACTCTAAAATAGAGTATTGTACTCTATATGTTGTAGACGTACTCTATAATCTATAACACTAATAGAGTATCCTAAAATACTCTTTGTGACACGATGTTTACTATACTATTTTTTTTTGTAGTGCCAGTCATATTATGCAAACCCATTATCAGAACCAAAAAAGTCGACTATTTACTGTTAATATGTTGGTTTCCCCAAGCCACATTCGGACGTTTCTGAACGCAGCACTAATGTCATTAATATTATTATTTCAATGTCATATCCCAAACATCAATCAATGCCATGTTGCAAAAGTCCACTGCAGAAAAATGGCAATTGGTTTTAAAAAATGTCCTGACGAATTTGTTTGTTTATATACTCTCTGTTTCCGCCACTTCAGCATTTACAGAGAGAGTCTTTTCGCTATAAATGTAAAGTGGCGGGAAGAGAGAAACAGAGCTTCATTGAAATTGATTAAATATGAGCTCTTGTTCTATAAATTTAGAGAGAATGTTTGGACTCGTACATTTTTTTAAAAAACCATGAAAAATTGTTAAGGTGTTGCCAAAAGTACAAAAAAAAATATGTTTTTAAAAATATAAAATAAATGATACTCTTTTTTGTGAGTCCATACTTTTTATTTAACTCCTTTGAAATCAGATATACTCTATTTCCTCTAATAAAAGTTGGCAACCCTAATTAATACGTCCCTTTACTTAAGAGATTTTATGGGTTCGAGTCTCATCCACGTGGAGATTCAATTCTTTCGTCTTTATTTAATTAAAGTAGGTACTAAAATCATCATCATCCGAGCGCATTCCCCGTTGCATTCTCAGTGGTAACGCTTCAGAGCCCGGGATCCGCTACCTAACCTACGTGATTTGACGAGGTTACTGGTTATTACACAGAGCGACTGCCTGAACTACTGTCTGACCTTCATAACCCATATGGTAGACCAGAACAAATCCTAGGATAGGTTTAAACAAACGATGGCGCTCGGGACCCGGGAATAAAAGTACTAAACTACTACATAATCCCTTATAAACTGCCACGTATTTTACCTATTTCGAAAAATATTGTCATGATGTATGTTTACAGCTCGAGCGGCGCAAAGGCAACGTACAGCAAAACATCCGCCAGCGTAAACTTTAAGCCTGAGACTGAAAGGAAGCCGGCGTCCATACTGCCGGCGCTTTGCCTGGCTTTTGGCGGCCAATTCCTCTTCGGAGCCACGCTAAAATTGATCAACGATGTTCTTATGTTCTTATCACCGCAACTTTTAAAGTGAGTTATCTTATAATTGTTTATTGTCTTCTGTATCAATTTATCATCAGCGGGGTCGTATGCCTGTTTAGCTCTTAATCTTGTCATCTTGGTGCGTTCCCGGGTGAATTTTCAGGTGTGCTGCATCGGAGCTCGGGGTGAGCGTACCGGCTTTTTTTTACACCTATGATAATTATGCATGTAAATGGTCACTCAATGATAACGACAACTGAAGCCGAAGCTATAAAAAAACTTGGCTGTGGTTTTATAACTGGCCGCCTGCTTGATGTCAACTTTAATTAATTTTTATAAAGCAATTGCTTCTTGTCCTTTTCTAGGCCGAAAACTACACGGCAATCTGAGATTGTTTGTTTTTCGTGTTGTAGCCAACACAGATGTTGACAGAATTTTCTAAGCTGCCTAAAGGCATCTGACATAGCCTGACGACTGCCATTTTGGTATGCATTTGGCGACTGATAACTTTGGTTTTTATTACGAAACAAGGTACATATGACCCAATATGTATTTTTTTTCTTTTAAAGAGCACTTACCTTGAACAGGGTTCAAATCACCCTATATATTTATTCACAAACTGCGTTATGAAGTTTAATTTATAAAATAAATATTGAGATTGAGCTAGCCCCAAAGTAAGTTTTTTTAAACTTGTGTTATGGGATACTAACTCAACGATACTATATTTTATAATAACCGTTATTTAAAAGAAAAAAGCTACAAATACTTACGTTATACAGAAAATAATCATGAAACGCATTTGAATTCAAAAGAACATATAACATAAGTATTTTCCTTCTGTAATGTTTTCACGCATAGAAGAAACCATAGCAAAGCAAAGCAGGGGCTTTCGACGGCTAATCAATAAATTAATCCGGTGTTCTTAATTCATGAATCTTAGGGCGCATTCGACCAAACTAGTTTAAAATTTATTACGAGAATAAATGGCAAAATACTCTAGCTGGAACAACTCGATTTTGCGTTTTTCCTATTACTAATCCAAGAATAAGATGTCTATTCCAAAGTAGCTATTATACCGCCAATTTTCTAGGGATAGTAACGTTATCTGGGATTATTTTAATGGCGGACTGTTAACATCTGATAAGATGACATCTGTGACACATGCTTCAAATGCAATATTTGATATTTATCTCATGCTAAATTAAATGGTCTCCGCATTCCAAGTCGATCTATGGAAATAGTATTATAGGAATTTTGTCGGGTTATACATTCACTCACCATTCATTCTTCAACCATAGATTAACAATACTTACTCCAAGAATAGGATGGAAAAACGTCAACGAAGTTACTCGAGATTAAATTCATCCCAAGAATAGTTACACTGGTTTAACTTTATGTTTGGTCGAATCTGCCCTTAATTGTTTTTTGATATGATTAAATCGGTTTATTCAATTTGTTATCTTGCCTGTAGTACTAGTGTAATTTTTATCGCCGCATCTTATCGATTAATTGAAGCAGTTAATTTCAGGGACATTAAGCTTAAAGGCTTAACCAAGTAATATAAATATGTATCTATTTATCAGGAATTAGATAAGGTGTTTTATTGAATTATCACTGATTGTTTTGAAAGGAAAACATAGTATTACTGTCAGACTCTGTCTGCGGTTTAATCTAAATTGGTTTGCAAGCTTCCGTCACCAGTTAGTCCATGCAAAATTGCAAACTATTGCCGGCCTGCTGCGCCCACCCACTACTGTTAGCACAGACCATGGATCAAGATAGACACAACCTGTATGAATTTGCGTGACTATCTGACGTCAAATTGACTTAATTCAGGATCGTCACTTTTAGTCCGTGTATGTCAATTCATTAGATCGGGCATTCATTCTCTACTGTAAAATACTTAAATCTGCCGTTTTGAGCCGTAGAAACTCGTCGAAAAACGTTGGAGGAAGTAATAAAAAAGTTTCCTTCCGTTTTATAAGTGAATTTCGTATTAAATATTTGTATGAAAATTAGCACTCCAGGTATTTATACAAATTAAAGGACTTTCTTTATCTAGTAGTATAAACAGATCTGTGACTAGGGTTCCCAACCCTCCCGAAATGCACGGGAGACTCCGGTAATAATGGTTAACCTCCCGACCTCCAGGAAAGCAATAATTTCTCCGGTTTTTCTAAAAATTTAATGCATGCGTCGCTCTCTTCTTTCATTCACTTGCTTCATTCAGTCCCGTGAGCAAGTATGGAGCAAGGAAAGAAACCGAATGAGTATTTCTTTAGTAAAGGCAGAGTTACAAGTACTAACAAACTTCGATTTTTTCATGTTTCATCGCTTTTAAGATTTTGTGGTGAAAAACCGTGAAAAACCGACAAATATTAGATGCTGCTAATAAATATAAATCCCCCCCTCCACCCCGCCGATAAATTTGTTTAACATACAAACCTCCCGGGTTGGTCCATTCGAGAGTTGGCAACCCTATCTGTGACTGTTAGTCTCTTCATGCGCGCCACCAATAGTTAAGTTTTTTCAGAGCCGATGCTGACGAATCCATTGCGGCCGCAGCAGAACGTGTTGCACTGCACATTGAATTATCTAATAATAATAAGCTCCTCTCTCTTCAGTGTGTTGTTATTATCAAATAAAAGTAAAAAGTAGTAAAACAAGTGCAGATTACGAGAAACTGCCTTAACGCATCCAATATATCTTAACGACAGTCATGTAGAGATTGAAGCCTTTCCGAGGTCTCACACGCCTAGTGAACATACAAATACGAAATGATTATGATCGCCAATTTTAAAGCACATTACGCTGTTTCATTTCATCTCATTTTTATGAAAAAATGAAAAGTATCAGATAATGTTGACCGGACCACTGGCGGTCCTTGGAAGCACCCAAAGTGGACAGATCAATTTGGTTGACGTCGGAAAAGTAACATATTTTTTATTTATTTAGCTTCTTTCCTGACTGAGTACAAAGGTATTTGGAAACTGATATACGCATTTCTTCCTTCCTTTCATTGTCAAAAGTTTCTGAGGTGCAGGTGAGGCCGGTACCTAGTTCATGTCGTCATTATCATTTCAGCCGATGGCCACTGCTGGACATCGGCCACTCCAAGGAATTCCAAAGTGACTAATTAGAAGCAACCTGCATCCAACAATTGCCTGCAAGCTAGTTTAAGTAAAACGATGAATTCAAAATAACCTGTTTTATTTTTTTATACTTTCACATTTTAAGGATTTAAATTTTAAAGTATCAGATTAGCATTAGCATTTATTAACGAGACCGCGTGAATTTCTAAAAAGTGTTTGTAGAATATGCGGTTAGTGGTGTTTTCAATTTCATTCTCAGGCTAGGTTTTTGAAAATATCTATAAAAAGTAAAATATAAGCTAGCATCAGTGGTACAATATATAAACATTTTAAGTCTTTATTCTTACGGTTTAGACAGAGCCCTGAGTCTCAAGACACAAAGGGGCCACGCAAGTTGATGAGCCTATTAATGGAAGGCTGCTTAAAGATTAAATCAATCAAATAGCGTTGCCAGCTCTTCGCTTATTAATAATCAATCCCACCATTCCCTTCGATCATTCATATAAGCTACGGGGGAAGCATCTGGTTCATTTTACGTATTTGCACTTACCCGTATGGAAGACTCAAACTCTATACAGTCACAGAATACATAATAGTACAAATACAGTGAACTCACAATAAATATAGTATAAACATTATATAATACTTCATAACCTGTAAAGATATGAATTATATTATTACTAGTTTAAATATAGCCATCATTCTACACGTCATTTATGTTAGATATGACTGAAACAACTTGTTTATTTGAATAATATCTGTACAATGATATTTTAAAAGTTATATCTATGTTTAATGTTTGGTGACGTAATATATATTTTAATCTGACCAAAAAATCACGAATTGGTGTCTGCAACCAAGGACAGCGAATAACCGAGAGACACCCACGAATAACTTTTTTTTAATAAATAATTTATAGATATATAATGGTCTATCTTTATTTCTTATCTTTATCCATTTGTCTAGCACTTGACTCTATTATCTTCTTGGAATCACGAGTATTTCATCCCGGTTCCTTTGGAAAGCTTGAGTGGGCATATAGATCCACACATAAAAGCCCTTTGAAGAAGTTGATGTTATGTGGCGCTCTCGCCAAAACCTATTCTTGGATATACCAATGAAAGGTGTATGTATTACTTGTTTCTTCACGCAGCGTTAACAAAACGTAACCTTATTTATATTACCCGACTGCGGCAAAGCCCAAAAGGAGGGTTATATGGTTACGAGTATATGTCCGACTCTTATGTTCCCGTGACTACTAAACGGCTAAACCGATTTGAATAAATGATACGTGGTTAGATTCGTCTTAACCACTAGAGTGTCATGGGCTATATTAAAATTATTCCGTACGGTTTTAGTTTTTAAAACTATATCTTGTTTCACAGACTACTCATAGGTTTCGTGGAGGGTAAAGAAGAGCTATGGAAAGGGTACGTGTACGCCGTGTGCCTGCTGGCCTGCGCCATGGTCCAGACGTTGCTGCTGGCGCACTACTTCACCCGCATGTACCTGGTCGGCATGCGCATACGCACGGCGCTCACCAGCGCCATCTACAGGAAGTCCCTGCGCATGTCCAACTCGGCCAGGAAGGAGTCCACCGTTGGAGAGATAGTCAACTTGATGGCCGTCGATGCTCATAGGTAACTTATCCTACTTTTACCAATATTATTAAATTTTAAAGATTTTGTGTTGGTTAATTTGGATATTTGACACTAAATTACGCAAAAACAGCTGAACGGATTGGAATTCAATATGGTATGTTAGCTTATTCTTATTCCTAAGATTAACACGAAGGATACTTTTTCCCGGGTAAATGTGAGATTCCCTCGGGATTGTCGCATAACCCGGCCTAGTGTGCCTTTGTCACGGCGTTTTTTATACTGCATAATGTGACCTACGGGCCACAGTGACCTCTCATACTATGGAGTTATATTATAACATACTTTTTCCCTCGGCGCTACCCTGAAGAAGCTATCTAGAAGGCATCTTTTACGCTGTTTTACTATTATTTATTTAGGAAATCACTGCTACACACTGGTAGTCATTGATAAATTACAATAAAGCGTGTTGTAAAAACTTATTAGGTATCTTTATCACCAACTATGGGTATATGCCAGCATATCGTGATTAGCCTGTCTAAATCCGGCCATATCGGTCAAAGATTAACGTTTGACGATTTGCTTGGTCATATTTGGGCAGATCATTGATTCTATAGATATACTATTTTGTAACAAATGTCACACCTTTACAAGATAAAAATATTTTTTTGCTACAATAAAAAGAATACGTTAAGCTAATTATCACAGCTTTCTCGTTGGTAATCAAACAGCTGACAGTAACGCCACAGTATAACACTGTGGTAACGCCGCCATTTGTAATCAATCACTGACCATCATTTGGGGACGTTTTGCTTCCATGACCATTTAAATTGCGGTCGTTTTGTAACAAGGACATTTTGCTTTTTAAATGCAGTACCTTTTCAATTGAGGACGTTTTGCTCCCATACCATTTTACGCTACTTGCGTTTCCCAACGAGGTCATTTTGCCCTGAGAACTACCCACTCCGAATTGATATTGTACGTCATAAAATAATCGGCCATATCATATATGGTGGCTGATCTATCCGGGCAGATCTCGATCGACCCACGATCTATATCATATGGTATCTCCCCCTGGCCCGGAAGTAGCTTTTACGCTCGCACAACGGTCGTAAAATACCACCTTTTGGGCCAGGGATAAGTAAAAATAAATAAATTGCTTAACATATATATTGCCACTGAGTCATGTGAGGCCCGGACGAGTTAGTAATTATTTCTTTACATACTTTAACAACCTTGCGCAATCGTAAATATAGGAATTTTCACATGACATAAACAAATAACTTGCATCATCGGTCAATTTTGAAGTCATTATACGATGTTTCTAAATGTATCATAACGTTGTGAAATCACATGAACCATCCTTCATATCTTTTCTCTTTTTTTCGCAAGCAAACACGGTAAAATTATGACGTCACAGGACATTAAAAACTAATTCTAATAATTGTACAAGAGTGTTCCACCACCAATTGGCATGCAAAGGTGAAGCCCGATTTTGGGCCCAACTATACAAAAATGAAACATATCCCAAAAAACTTGTTTATTTCGCCAAATTACATCATTTAAATCTTGACTTGACCACAATGGCAATGGCCAGATATAAAAAAAACGAATCGGTAATCTCATAGCGAACTGGTTCTACAAATGCTCTTTTTTCATACATATAGTTATACATACAAGGTGACTTTTTATCCACCAGCCAAATTATATAGCCTATAAAAAAATGTATTGAAAATAGATAAAAATTTCGTCCTCCCATAAAAAATCTGTTGGCCTGAGCGCCAATCTGTATGGGAAGGCCAAATTTTTTTATCGTTTTTCGTTAATTGTTTTTTATGGAAAGTAGTTCAGTATCATGGACTGAACTTGATCCAAAACTGAGGCTGGTGGTTAAAAAGTCAGCCTGTATATTACACCGTACGGGATGTAACTATCTTCGCAAACGTGTTGTCATTACGTCGGCATTAACTGTCGACGTCAAAACTCTGACATACTCATATTGATTTTTTAAATCGATTTGAAATTAAGCAGATGGATTACAAAATCATGTTTGCATTTATATGAAAAATAAATACTTTATTTGATTAATAGGTCGCGTATGTCTGCGGTAGCCGCCAATAATGCTTATAGCCATTGTAGACAAATGTAAAAATTGGCCCAATGTCTCTTTATATTAAATAACATATAAATAAATATAATATATAGGGGCAAATCACACCGATTGAGCTAGCCCGAAAGTAAGTTTCAACTTGTGTTATGGGATACTAACTCAGCGATACTATATTTTTTAATAAATACATGTTTAGATAAACACCCAAGACCCAGGACAATTTGAAAAAGGCCATTTTCTAACTCTTATATGTCATAGTTCATGTCCAATTTTCAATCCTGTAACGTCAGAGCCAAGTGTGGACACCGGATTTCTCCGTTTAGCTATTTTGTGATATTAAAAAAAAGCATTGTTACAGATTCCTGGATCTAACAGCGTACTTAAACATGATCTGGTCAGCGCCGCTCCAGATCGCCCTCGCGCTGTACTTCCTGTGGGGCATCCTGGGGCCCTCGGTGCTGGCGGGGCTCGCCGTCATGATCATCCTCATCCCAGTGAACGGACTCATCGCCAACCGCGTCAAGACGCTGCAGATTCGGCAGATGAAGTACAAAGACGAAAGAGTCAAACTTATGAACGAGGTGCTCAACGGAATCAAGGTACGATATGCCTTGGTGGTGACGTACGAGGGAGACTCTCTATCTTGATATATCTGTCTCAATTTTATTTATTTATATGGCACTATTGCACACAGATTAACAAAAAAAGATACTTATATATGGAGTATGTATACAATAGGGGGCCTTATCACATAGAAATTTCTTCCAGGCAATTTTAGGGTAGTTATGGTGACTCAGAAATCTATTCAAGATGTAGGTAAGATATTAGGCCGTTTTTGTAATGCGTAAACTTTTAATGCAAGTCCTGCATATCATTATCATCACTGTTGGGCAAGTATAGGCGGTCTTTTGTCTGTATTTTCTTCCCCTAGCTATCCAGCCAGTTTTTTTTCGTATTTCCCCAAAAGTTTTTTATGGGATTAAAAAACGCTGGGTAACAAATGTCCTATATATATTTATATGTGATGTTAAAAACTAAGTGCTCTATATTTTTATCTTATTAACTTAGATTTTTTTTTAATAACAATTAATTTTATACTTTGAAATATTAACTCTTTGTTTTTTTTGTAAAGCTATGGTTTCCTCTAAAGGCTGTCATCATTTTCAGCACCATTAAAACGGTCTTCGTACAAAATAAATATATAACGACAAATGACACTTTACTCCCGTAAAACAAGTTTAAAACTTTCGGGGCCGAACCGGTGTGTGGACACATTTAAACAAATCAAACATAACAGATAAGCTAGCGACTCGTCACGCGTGACGTCACGTCATACGTTTTGATAATGATACATGCATGATAAAGAAACAGCCCTGTGCATTCAAGTAGTGTAGTTTTGTATAGTTACTACATCTATATAAATACCATCTCACATGCTTTTTGTTTAAAAAATATTTTAAAATTGTTTTTTTCACCATGAAAACTACTGATGTTTCTTTAGAGATAAATTTATCGCTCCAAATCAAACTACATTTTAAGACCTGCCAGACTAAAGTATGTTCTGTCAGGTCGCATTGAATGGACGGATATCCGTCACGTAGTCACTCGAGTGGTTCCGTCTGCGCACTGCGAGGCAGATATACGTTAACGGGACCCGACAAGTGTTTATTGCATTATGGAATTCAAAATCAAACTCAAAAATATGTGATTTCTCATCAGTCATCACATATTTTTAATTTAGATATTGTTTCGAGCAATGTATAAATCGAAAAAATTAAAAATCAACATTGATTTAGAGACTTATAGCTAGAGCTTTGCAAGAACTTTTTCAGTTAACAGTATAATTCACGCCAGTTTTATAGAGCCATTAGGAACGACTCTCACTGATACGCCTAAAGAAACTATTTATTTTTTGTGTGTATATGTGGCCAATACTGGTGTTAGATATTTCAAGCTGCTAAAAGGCATTTGACCTAGTTCGTAATGATGACAACCGGACTAACGGCTGATGGAAAGTCATTTTACTCTTTATTGCACACAATTTAACAAATTACACACAAATAATAGAGATAAATGTTAGCATACAAAAGGCGGCCTTATCTGATACAATAATAACTGATACGAAAAGTTTTTATACAAAGTTTTATTTCTTAAAAGTATCGACTTCTGTATCTTCTAAGTATCGTCTGGCGCAATTCTGGTTCAATCAATAATATTATTAGTCTGGACTGGGCTTGCCGGTTTCCGCAAGGCATGACCGTACCAGCGTAGGCGACTTTCTAGCAGTTTGTCTGCTATGTCACAGTCGAAACCGCTTCTTGATCTACACTCAAAGAGCTATTTTGTTCCGTTGAATTGGGTATTACGGTGGGTCAAAAATAAATTATTTGGTACTGTTAATAGAATAAAACGTCACAAAATAATGCCTATTGATCACATCCACTTTGAACGTGATTTTAGATTTAATAATGCAGAAAAACGAATATTAAGAGCGCTATTTGACTCCAAGGAACTATGACGTCATAAATCAATATTTCATACAAATCCCATAGGAAATGTTTGTTTTTGACATTTAGAAAAAAGTGTCTGATTTGACTTGTTGCAAAATAGCGTATTGTAGCTATCTCCATAAACTCCACTTAGTCGTTTGTTTTGTATGTTCTAACATTGGTGTTAGATTTTCGACCGACGTCGATGTCGCCCTGTCATAAGGCATCTGATGAAGGTCAATAACTATCATCTTGTAATAACAGTCATTACACACTAGTGAACTAGTGTGCAGGTTTCCTCACGTTTTTTCTTCACCAGAAGCAAATATGACTGTACATGAGTATACAAACTCAAATACAGGTTGACTTTTTAAACAGTGTCCAAATTTTTGGAGCAAGTTCAGTCCATGATACTGAACTACTTTCTACAAAAAGTTAATAAAAATCGATAAAAATTTTTCGTCCTCCCATACTAAATCCGACTGTCTAAGCGCTGATTTGGACAGTGTTTAAAAAGTCAGTCTGTATACAAATCGCGTCTAGTGAGGATCGAACTCATGCCTCACATACGCCCAGCCAGTGCCTAGCGCTTGGCCACCACCGCTTCGCAGATATATGAATACTAGCTTTTGCCCGCGGCTTCGCCCGCATAGATTCGGGGTATGAAAAATAGATGTTGGCCGATTCTCAGACCTACTCAATATGCTCACAAAATTTCATGAGAATCGGTCAAGCCGTTTCGGAGGAGTACGGGAACGAACATTGTGACACGAGAATTTTATATATAAGATTATTCGCTATTTCAATTCGAACTAGTTCAAAAATATACGCCGGGGAGATATGCAAGTTCTTATAGTTGTACCTATATTAAAACTAGTTTTGCTAATCAAAAATTATTCATACATAAATGGTGGTATTTTAAAAGCGTGGGTCGTGGCGTGTTGCGTCATGTGTGCCGATGGTTTTACCGTAAAAAAAATACTTAGAATAAGTTTTGTAAATCATTTTTAGGGTTCCGTAGTAAATAAGGTACCCTTATAGTTTCGCCATGTCTCTGTCTGTCTGACCAAACTACCAAATCGATTTTGATAAAGTTAATATTTATAAATGACGGAGCTCTGACGTAACAAACATAAAAAAATACAACTGAATTGATAGTAAGGAACGACGGGCGAACCGCAACACGTGTCGACTGTGTGAACATGAAAGTGCTTATTTCGCAATATGTGTCCCTAAAACTTGTCAATTTTTTAAAGTCGGTTGAAAAGTTCGTACAAAAATTTGAAATATTGAGGTTGGTTATCGTATCTTTGATGATAAGATATAAATAAACTTTGTTGATAAGATAACGTCGGCTTCTACTAGATACATCTTTATATAAACTACAGGAAGTAAGTCCCCTGCTAAACACAGGCCTCCCCCAAGGATTTCCAAATCAACCCGATTAAAAGCGGCCTGTATCCTGCAATTTCCTGCAGCCTTGCTCAGGTTTTCCGACCACCAAGTAGATGGGTGTCCTACGCTACGCGTACCGGAACTTGGCCGCCATTCGAGAACCTTTCTACCCTCTCGGCCATCGGTTTCTCGTGCAATTTTTTTTTAATATCCCAAATTTCCAGTAGCTCCAATCAAGTTATCGACAAGCAAACATACATACACACAAACGCCGGATTATCCTAGTAGACTCGAACTTAGCTCGCTCCTTCTAAAAAAACCTCGATATATCTAATAATCATACATAAAATATGTAGAAATTCAGTAGTTGTAATGATATAAGTGGGGCAAATCTCTTACTAATATTTACTTGAGCACTACAATTCCCAGATAAACAGATAGCTCGTAAGTATTTGTTTGTTCACACAAGGTTATAATGTTAACAACGGTTTGCACAATAGTGTACCTATGTAAATTGTAAAGGTGTACATTCATTTGGGAACACCGTTTCATTTCATTTCAAGTTGTTATGTGTTTAATTGCAGGACAAAATCCGCACACCTTCTACTATTTATTTCCTTGCCGTCTTCTTTGGCTTTGATTTGCAACAAATATTAATTATTTTGCATCCTCCGGCCAAAAAAGCTTTGCTCCTAGCTTTTTTGGCATCGATCTTACGGCCCTTGGCACTGTCTACCCCGTATGAAATTTTATGACAAGGAATTATGACGGTTGTTTCTGTTTGTCTCCACTGCTGCCCGTCCATAGATACTCGTACTCCTTTACTTGCTGTGTCCGTCCATTGCTCACACTATGCGCTCTTTCTAACACAATATACACAAACACACGCACGTGCGATCACAACACACATAAGAGGCCTAAATGTAACCTTAGTATGATGAGCTTTAGATTTCATTAATTATTTTTATTTCCAGGTACTTAAAATGTATGCTTGGGAGCCAAGCTTCGAGGATCAAGTACTTAAAATAAGAAACAAGGAGATGAATGTCCTGAAACAGACGGCATATTTAAATTCGGCCACGTCTTTCATTTGGTCTTGCGCACCCTTTTTGGTATGTATGCACACTTTTGATAATTAAAAAAAAAAACTTATTGCAAACTGTCATAATCTTTAGAAAAATCTGCGCTCTTATAACAGTTACATAGTAAGTAATATACAAATATAAACAGCGCAGACTTTAGAAAAAAATGACTGAAAAATAACAGCTCTTCTTTAATCTGTAACATTGCATACCTAACTGAATTAAGAAGAGCAGATTTATTTTATAAATATGACGGAAAATCTTTATTCAGATTTTACACTTGGCGTAATGATTATTATAATTCTTGTTTTTGATTAATTTCAAAACAATTCATGTCGTTTTTAAGGCACTTGTCCCACCGCCGGGCGCCGACGAGAAACATAACTTAAAATACTTAATTAGAAAAAAAAACGACGGGTTGCACTCCGGGAGTGCCGGCAGAAGTGAAAACTTGAATATTAACGTTGTGCATTTTTGATATTTTGGAATGGTTAGGGAATAATTTTGCACGAATTGCTTTAATTATCAGTATAAAAGTACTATCATTTATGTGGTAGAATACAATATTTATTTATTGCGCTATCGTACACAAACATGACAATTTATATTACATTAAAAAGTTTATCTCTCAGATAAACGAAACAGCAGGCGCATGCATACATTTTCGCCGCGCCGTAGAAAGAGAGGGGGATACTATTTTTTACCCATTACAAAAAAGTGCACAACGCCGCTAAAGAAGTTTTCACTTCAAAAAGGTATGGGCTCGTCCGGGATTTGAACCCGAGACCTCTCGCACCCTAAGCGAAAATCATACCCCTAGACCAACGAGCCGACTGAAAGCATAGTCAAAATTATAGTATAAATACTTCCTCTCCTACGCCGCGCCGGCTGTCATCCGTCTTACGACTTTTCGATCAGGACACGTGTCCTGACGCGAGTTTAACATTTTTTACCCATTACAAAAAAAGTGCACAACGCCGCTAAAGAAGTTTTCACTTCAAATAAGAGGAAGTTGTAATTTACTTAAAATGGGCAGTAAACATGTAAAATTATGAAGAATTATTCCCCATATTGTCATTTCGGAACCCTACAGTACCCGTGGCCCGTAACCGACACGCACTTGGAAAACGAACTATTGTTTTTAACAAAGAAAATAAATTAAAAAAGTAAGTAGTTCTGTTTCGGTTTGAAGTATTATATTATCAAAATGTACAGTGGCGCCCCTACCGACAAGTTTAAAGTACTTATACAAGATAACAAAAATTAATATCTATTATGTACTGACAATGACACTATCTGTCGTTAAAGAGATTGATTGGGCGATGTATTGGCATTACAAGCGTAAAACGTTTACTGATACGTTTTATGACTCTTAATCCTTTTAATTTGATTATGGACTTATCATTATTAATCAAAGCGAAAGTGAAAACTCGTAAAGATAAAGTCAACACGAGTAATACGCGAGATAAATAATTAAATAATGCAAGTGTGGAGAGTTGTTCACTACAGCTGAGGCAGGTTTGCGGGTTAAACCAACATTTTTTTTTATAAAAACCCTAAAGTGGCATTTACACTTGGTTGGCTGTCTCGCTCGCACAATTAAACATTTATAAAGATTATAAAAAAATATCCACGACATAATGAAACACTTATATAAAAAGAGACACATTTTTTAATAATCTTGTTTGATTGTGCGAGCGAGACTGCCAACCAAGTGTAAAATGCCTCTTAAATCTTTTTATTTTAATAATTATTGAAAAATCTCTAATTTAATCAAATATTTAGAAAGCTCTACTGTCATGCATCCTAAAGATATCCTTACGAAATATAGGAAATTGTAGGTTATTTTAAAGTGTGTTTTTAATTCCAATGAAAGAAAGATTCAAATAGGGGATCGCACAACTTTTCACAAAGTGTTTGAAAGTAATTAGAATGGTTATTTATTACCATAAAAAATAATATTTTATTTAAATAAGGCTGTAAATATACATAAATTACATTTAAAATTTGAATGCATAAAAATGCCGCGTAAACGCTCCCATCTGTCATCTTGGTCGCGTGACGGCATCTGTGTGTGAGTAAACATCAAACACTCATGGGGCGAAAAGGATGGCAGTAGTGGAGGCCACAAATTCACATAGTAATGTTGACATCTGTGGTTGACATTTTGAGGTTACCCCAGCCTTCAAAAATGACAATTACAAACGAATGACGTAACGCGCTGTGATTGTTGTTTCGTTTAAGGTGGCGAACAGATTCAAAATATTGCAATTAACGCATTTTATTTCTTGATTTAAAAATATAAATCATTATTATTTCACAAAAATACTCATTGAATGGTCAGTTTATTTAATTAATATTATTTCTAATTACAACAAAGATTTTTTGTTGAGACCTGTCCGATCCCCTATTCCAATGAAAGAAATATTAAAATTCCAAAGCGTCGTATTTATGAAGAATTGTTAAACTGATGTACTTTATACAGATGTTTTTAGAACAGCAACTAATAATAGATTGCTGTTTAATCATAAAAAATCTTGACAAGTTACAACAGTACGAGTACTTTATCTTCCGCTGTCGTAAGTACACCATAATAAGGTAATTATCAAGTTCCATTGTCATTATCGTTATAGGATTATATAAGTAAGATATAAAATATACAACAATTTATGACGGATTTTGCATTGAATAAAATACAACTGAAATAATAAGACGCTTGTCTATAATCTACTAAAGAGGTCGACCTTCCAAAGTTATAATACTTAATAAAACATTTTAAAAATTATGTAATTTTATATATGCCGTGGGCCGATCGAGCAGATCATGATGTGCCGGCAAATCATGTTTTACCTGTCTAAGACCATCCATATCGATCAAATATTAACGTTTGACGATTTGCCATGTTGGGATTCACACGTTTGGGCAAAATTAAATAGATTCTATAGGTTTACTTGTTTGTTATATGTCTCACCCTGTCTCACCTATATAACATAAAGAAAACAAAAACTAATAATAGTATTTTTTGTTATAAAAGTACAATAACATTAACTTTAGCTAATTAGCATAATTTTCTTGCTGGTTAACAAACAGCTATAAGTAACGCCGCCATCTTTAACCGTTCTTAAAAACACTGCTGATTGGCTGGCAGTGTGCAAAAAGCGCTACTGGCGTCGCAAGACGGAACTACATACATTAGGTGACTAGTTGGGCAATTCGTCAAATACGTTGCTGTAATCGATCTGCCCAATTTTATATTGGGCACATTATAAAATAATCGGCTGAATCACGACATGCCGGCATATCATGATTTGTCCAGGCAGATCTCACTCGGCCTAATTTTACGATCGGCATACGACCTATTACGAAGTCTGTTCATAAATTTCCGAGAAAATTGCGAATTAATTTTTGATCTAAATCATAACACACTAGTTAGTGCAAAAAGTGCATGCTCCAGAAATGTTTTTGCGTAATATAAATATTGTACTTTTTTTTAAGGTAACATTCGTAACATACCTCACATTCGTGCTGTCCGACCCCCAAAACAATCGGCTCACGATACAGACCGTGTTCGTGTCTATGGCTCTGTTGCTCTCTATGAAAGCCCCGTTGATCATCCTCCCTCACATCGTGGTATACGTAATAGAGGTAGAACAGCCAATGTCTCCCAACTAGCAGATGCTTTTTATCTTATCAATACGATACTATTTACAATTATAGAATGTTTTTTCAGTGCGCAAATTTTTACAACAGATTCAGTTCACTATTCTGGACAATTTTCCCTGTGGAAATATAGAGAAATAAGAAATTACACGTTAGTAAAATTTGCAAATGTGCAAATTTTGTATGAAAGGTCAATTTTCCTTTTAGTGTTACGCTATATTCTCCACAACGAAAGTTATTCGGTGTCGTGAAATAAATTAGGTCTAAAAACTTGTGTACTGAATAAAAATTTCCTTAATACAGCTTCTAGGGCAGTCGGATAAAATACATTGAAATATTTATGTATTTAGCTTGATCCAACCGATGATAGGTGGTGGGGCGAGCTCATTAGAAGACGCCTTATCGATCTCGTTGCGACAGTCATTTCATATGTCATACATTATGTGATGGAAGCTTTTTTTTCATATTCTCATACAAAAAAGTAATCAAAATATAACGCCGAAATAATTACTTCATTAAAAATCAATCCGTGTCATCTCAAGACTAAGTTTGTTATTTCTTAATTAAACCTTGTAATAAATAATATAGTTAAACAATAATGAGTTATTTTTTTATTCTACTTAAGTTTTTATTTTAGTCTTGAAATAACGAATATAGAAAATGTTGTTTTTGACGTATACAAAAAATAATATGTATGTTGGAAACTAGCTAATTAACCATTCAGCAAAACAATGGTTATAAGCTACAACCAAAGGAATCCTGATTTGATTATCTTATAATATTGTTTCTCATAACTTTTGCCATACTTTTTTGTCATATCATAACCAAAGTTTCGACTTAATATTTTTTCTTATAATGTTTGACATGTATGTTGAATGACTACAGTGTCATAATCGTCATTAACTTAAGTTTTCTTTTCATAATCAAGTGTATAATTTTTATGTGATTAAATTATGATTAATGTGTGTTGATATAAAAAAATATAAAATAAAATATTAAGTATGAGAAACAAAATTAGGTTAAAAATATATGTGAAGCTATATATGACAAATTATTTTATAAAAATGAATAAAACACCCACAAAAGTTTGGGTGTGTATAATATAAACTATGATAGAAAATACTAAGTAAAATTTTTGTTTCAAGGTGACCTTCCTAACTTTTCTGACATTCGTGGTCATCGATCCCGATAAGAACAGACTAACAGCAACGAACATATTCGTGTCGATGTCTCTGTTTTACACTATTCATTTGCCGTTAGGTTTGCTCCCTCTCATCGTGGTTTCCGTGATCGAGGTAGAACCGCCATTGTTTATGCAACCTACGGCTTTGGCTCTTCTCTGGCACGAGTACATACTAACATACATAATACATAATATGTCCATTACACTCTGCAAACAAATCCAATTTCGATGCAATGCAAATCTTTTAGAGTCGAGTTATAGGTACGTCAGTCCCGTTTTGTAAAAAGGCTGTTAAACTTTAAAAAGTTTTATCGGTGAATAAGAATAAATTGGTTGTTTAAATTGCGTCCTCAGCTGTGCTGCTTCGGAGCCCGGGGTGCGCTAGCCGGAACAGTTTAAATGATTTGGCCATAGTTTTACGACCGGCCGCCTGCCTGATGTCAACCCTCTTTGGGAATGTATTTGTGCGAAAAGTTTTACAACCGGCCATCGCCCGACGTTAACCCTTCTTGGGAATGCAATTATAGCACAAGGTGTTTGTGCTTAGTCCTTTAGTCGCCTCTTACGGCATCCACAGGAAGAGATGGAGTGATCCTATTCTAACCCGGAACCACACGGGGAACCGTTTTGCTCATTTGTATTGCGTTCAAATTAGATTTTATTGTAGAAACTTAACAGTTTGTTCATACGTTCATTGAATGCGGCTATCTAATAAACCATAGAATAGTCGACGATGAAACGTAAGAACGAAACAGGCGGAAAAGCGAGTCCTGGTTTGTGTGTCTATTTTTCTTATACTTCCATCCATGACACGCAAGCCTGGCGAGCCGCCAGCCGATCGTACAGCATGCATGTGCGTCGAGCCAGCATTTAATTCACGGAATGGTCTCAGGTGTCGCTGATGTCGTTCGGGTGCTTTGTATTGGTAAACAATACTGAAGTCCTCGATGCTAAGAAGGCTTTCGTAGCGTTGTCTCTTTTCAACATTCTACGATTCCCCCTATCCATGCTGCCTAATGTTATATCAAACGTTGTACAAGTAAGTTTTTTATTTAGATTTTTGTGTGTGTTCAATGATGTACAGTTTTGCTTGCGCCACGAAGAAATGCAATTGAAACAGTTATTACAAGGAGACAGTGTTATTTTTTTATTAATTCGCAATTAACATGATCGAAATTTCATTGAAAAACCATTTGTAGCTTAATTAAAATTTATAATAACTAACAAAGCTGTATTACTATCTCTTTCTTTCTATTTCTTTGTGATTATTTATATTAAATAATACTAATGCTTGGTGCTGGCTGTGTGTTCTAACTTAATGTAAACTATCGAAGTATAAATGTCAACCAATTACTATTTTTTTATGTTATTAATCTTTGTTTGTTTCTAATACTACTTACATATTTATTCTGTGTTTAATTAAAACATACTTGGACTTTTTCACATTATTATATATTTCAGTACTTATATAAAATAGTTTTCTTATGTTTTCTAGACGTCAGTCGGTATAAAACGATTGAATAAATTCATGAATTGTGATGAGTTGGATGACAGTGCCGTGGAACACGACCCAAAAGAACGTAAGTATATAAAGATTTTTGTAAATATTAAGAATGGGTCACACGAATTAATGCGTGCGGATCATTTTCCGGAAAAAGTAAATGCGCCGTTTGGCACAAGTGTTACACCAAGCGTGCGACAGAAAAGGGTAACCTGTGGCGGACGTTCTCGTTCTATCCCCGCTGGTTGAACCCTTGTTTGTGTAAGACCGTCTAGGTCTAACAGAAATAAGGGCTTAGAAGAGTCTCCGCGCGCGTGCTACGACGGGAGCGGAGACCAATAATTAATCTAAAGAATAAGGGTTTGTCGAGCATTGATGCTTACACACGTTCATGCAGTAAATATTTGTGTATACCGATTCGCTTCTATTTATGTAGGTTTATGCTGCATCTCGTTTTATGGGTTTGTTATATGAGAAAGTGTCGCAACCGTTTACAACTACATGCAAAGGATAGCGGTTTGGCCGGATTCCGGATACTTAATATCTGGTCGCTAAACATTCGACCGGAAATAGTAGGTACCTATATCTAAATTTGACTTGCATTTTCGTGGAACGCCGTCCAAGTTTCAATATGTAAATTGTGTAGGTTGGTTCACGCGGACGGCATTATCCAAGCCGGCCGGAGAGTACACACGCTAATATCCGACCGGATAGAGGATATCCGTTGCAACTCTAATTAAGTATAACACATTATTATTGTAAACTATTGGGTACCTACTTAACTGTGTTTGATTTGTAAAATAAATATTTTACAAATTATATTAAATATATTACGAAACAAGAAATAACACTGAAAATATTTATTTTATTAAATGAATAAAGAAAATTGATTATTATGAAGCAGTTATTAGCATTTCAAATATTAGTAAGAAGAAAAGTGGGAGCGTGTGGGGATATATCGCTATCTCTTTCGCACGCGCGAAACGTCATATTTCTAAACGTACATCCTTTTTCTGATATGAATAATAAAAAAAATAGTACTTACACAAGTACTGAATTCTCTATTTCAAGTTATTTAAACATAGTATGCGATATTTATCAATGAGAAGGCATTATTATGCAATAAGATAAATTACCGTGCCCATGACGCATTTTTTTTAAAGTTCTATATATCTTTCCATTGGGGATAAAACTCAGACCAAAAATGTCATAACTGTTGTGTTGTGATTTTTTATTAGTGCCAATGTTTTTGGAAATATGATTCATTTTACGGTAAATATTTTGCTTTTTAGCAAATCCATTGGTAATAGAGCATGGACATTTCACATGGGGCGACGAATCGGAACCGACACTCAAAAACATCAATTTGGAGGTCCCTCGCGGGTCACTAGTGGCCGTTGTCGGCGCTGTGGGCTCTGGCAAGAGTTCGCTGCTGTCCGCGTTGCTCGGAGAGATGAACAAGGTGTCAGGCAGAGTCAACACACACGGTAAGACTGTTACGTCTTATCACACACCGACAAGTCTGGCTCTTAACTGTAGACAGACAGACAGAGGGAGGGAGAGAGACTAGCTACGCCTAAACGTGGGTTACGTGGGCCCTCGCCCAGGATGTCGCGGTCTATAGGGCCTCGCGCGTAGTGATGTGCCGCTGGAATTATTCCAAATTGACGGGAATTGTCCCATTGTACATTTACGGGAATATTCCCAATATTTCCGTTAATATTCCCCTAAATTTCAATTTTTAGGAATATTGCCGGAAATGTTTTATTCCCAAAGTTTCCAGGGACGGCATAACACTTCTTCTTCATCTAAGCGCGTTTCCGGTTGCATCGTCAGCTATGCTGCTTCGGAACCCGGGGTGCGCTTTCCCGCTTTTTCTTCTCCAGATATAACATGCACGTCAATAGTCACCCAAGGATGCCAAAGACCTTGCAAAATGGAGAAGAAATAGCCGGAACAGTTCAAATGATTTGGCTATAGTTTTACGACCGGCCCACAGTGTGGAATTTTACCTCAATCGCGGTCGCCTATATTTTATCCATCCATCGTATAGATCCAAATCAGAAATAAAACATTTGTAAAGGAAGCATGCCTTTTTTATGTTTAGTTTTAAAGTTATTAAAGAATATGCTGACGCCAGCAAAAAATAATATTATTTCTGTTTTCCAAAATAATAACATTATATACTCTATTTAATTATTAACTATTGTGACGACATAATACCTAACTCCATACGAAGTTTAAGTGTTGTATCTACGATACACAAAGAGAAACAGTATTTTTTTGTATTTACACTAAATTTTGTTTATCTTCATAATCCTTTGGATTCCGCATTTGAATTTAAATGCAAAACATGCACATTACATTTATATACATCTCACAAAAAAATCAAATTCGTAAACAGTGGGACTTGGGAGATATTACATTTCTAAAGTTTCCATAGAATTTCTATGGAAATAGGGTTGTCAAATTTCAAACACTTATTTTCAATTATTTTTTTTATTTAAAATTTAATAATTCTATACCAATTTCATGAAGAAGTAAGATCTATTTTGTTCATTGTGGATGAGCTCTGAAACTACTAAATGAATATAATAAAAAAACTAGACAAGTTCGAGTTTAACTCGTGCACCGAAGGTTCCGTACAGAGTTAATGTAAATGACAGTTTGTAATCGCAATAAATAAATTTAGTGATGTACAGTGAACAGCTGCTCGAGTTGCCATTTAAGGCATCAATTTATACTGGTTACAAATTGAGTTCATCGATTACAATCAAACATACAAAAAACTTATCTTTAGACTCTCTTATTAGTGTAGATTAACATTAAATGTCTTCCGAAGACACTATAATTTCTTCAGATCTTAAAATAACTTTTTCATTTGCGTCATCATCGGTTTCTTCTATTGAATCTTGTGCTAGGTGTGCTAGTTCTCCATGATTTAGAACATTTATTGATGATGGTTTTAAAAGCGAGAGAACTTTTTCGGAAAGGACCAAACGCTTATTGTTTTTTTGACGATTTCTAAGTGAAATCATGGATAAAAACGGATCTGACGATTCTAAAGCACGGTGAAATAGGTCAAGCACAGTTGTCTTCCGGTTCAATTTTCTCGTATGGTGCTCTCTATCATAACGCCAGAACTTGTTGCGCGATTCTGAAGCTTGCTCACTAAGCATACCAATTGGTAAAGGGCTAGATTTTATGATTTGGCTTCCGTGAGATAATATTTTGTGCAATGTAACAGACATATAGAACCACTCGTACTTTTCTACATACTTTGCAGCCAAATTCGAACAAAATTGCTAAAACTTTTCGGGATCTATTTCGAAACCACTTGACAGCGCCACTAATATCACATGCAAATCGTCTACAAGCCATTCTTCTATGCCCAGAATGTTCGCAAATGTTTTTCGATGTTAATCCGATAGTGCAGTGCGGGCTGTGTTTCCGTCGTTAGATGTGCCTGAATTTGGGCGGACCACATCGACTACCAAAGACATTTTGGCGTAAATTTCAGCTTGGATCCTTTTTTTCCGCTCCTGAACAATCGTAGCCTCTACAGATTTTTGTGAAATCCTCCATTTTTGCACTGCTGGGTCGTTTTTGTATCCTAAATGGAGCAGGAATTCAAACATTCTAATCCAAGCGTGTAATGGGCTCAACCCATGTTTTAGTGTTTCCGGATTAACTGGCCTCTTCGAAATCTTATCCAGTTTATTAAATTCTGTGCATGTAGCATCGCAACACGCACATCGTAGTTGCGAGTTAGTATCCGTGATTGCGTTAAATACTTTGCCATCAATTAAGGTCAAATATAATTTGGGTTCTCCAATAACACTATGCCCGGCGCTAGTTTCAGCAAAAATGGGAGTGAGATCTTTTATTTCCTCCTCAACCCGTCTTTTTTCTTGAATAGTTAATTCTTTACTTTCAGATCGATACTGAATTTTTATTGGGCGACAAAACCTATAAGATTGCGGGTTTGGGTTTGACCACAGTACAAAACCATCGTTAGTTTTTATCCTTAACGGTATATAAGTTGTAGCAAATAAACAATGTTCGTCATTATTGCCGTCTGAAAAACTTTGCTTATAAAGCGATTGGCCAGTACTGCCATCAAAACCCCAAGAACCCTGAAAAATGCAATTGATACTATCGATCTGTTTTTGGTTGCAGTACTCGTTAATGATTTCATCCAATGACTCAACAACTCGACGAAAAGAGTGCACTATTAGGCTGAAGAGAGACACTTTTGCTTCTCTTTCTGTAACTAGAACTTCTTCTTCAGGATAGCACTTTTTTTTCGAAGTTTGCACTTTGTAGTAAGGTGGATAGATATTGTGTCCTCTTACTTTCGCACCATCATAAAGTATTGTATAATCCTCCACAGTAAATTTTCTGTCTATAATTAAACAAGCAGCTTCGTCAGGGCTATACTGTTGTTGTTGACGTTTACTTTCTTGAGATTTTATCATATTTGTAATTGTTGTAGATCCAGTAGGGGTTTTTAGACATTCTTTGATGACGAACTCGAGATCAATGGTAGATTTAAGACTAAGTTTATTGCCTTCTTCGTCTTTTGCAATTTTAGAGAAAACTTTTAACATTTTGGCGGCAGGCTCATATTCTAAATCTTCTGCAAGACGTTTAGTTACCCAGCGCTGCTGACGATCGCTTAGACTTTCATATTGTTTAGAAGTGGAAGCACCCAACGAAACGGAACGAAACGAACAACGAGACGTTGCTGTTTCCGGGTTGAAATCTGCCCTGGATGTAGAATGAGAATCTTGTCCTTGTCCAATGTTAGTTTCTTCCAGTTCTGCAATTTGAGGTGCTGCTGATTTTGATGTAGTTTGAGTGCCTTCAGTAATTGGCTGTTCTTGTCCTTTGTCTGGAGATATATGTTCTTCAGCGTTAATGACTGATTCTTGTATGCACACTCCGAGGTCAAATATAGTCAAAAGCCAAGCCTTGTTATTTTTTTCAAACACTTTAGGTTTCCTGTGACAGGTCTTGTATCTCTCTTCAGATTTGCTTAAGAATTTTGTTAATGTCGCTTGAACCTTTTTTAAGCTATTCCTGATAATATCGGGAACGCCGTCAGGGTACATGGCCTGGATGACAATTTCAGTTCGTTGAGTCACTCCTAAATCCATTGGTCTAATCTTTGGCCCCTGCAACCGAGCATTTGATTCCAATAGATTTAGGATTTGAAGACGAGTCAACTTCCTAGCTGCGTATTCACCTAAAGATTGTGCCACTCGCTGACCAACATGAGGGTTGGCGCCCTCATGCCCCCCTAGCATTAAGTCCCCCGGTCGAGGCCCAGAAGGACATCCCCCCGCAGAATGGGTCAGTTCCTGCGGAGGCAAAGCAGCGCCATGGGTCTTTGACGGCTCCATGACGCCTCACCCCCGCTTCTCCAGACATTATGTATAGATATTGGGTTTTAGCAGAGCGCTTGACGAGGGCGGACCCCTTCCCAATATCACATAATGTCCTTCATCGAAGAAAGTATACAATACAATGTATTATTGTAATGAATACATGAGAAAAAACATCGAAGGTGATGTGCATTTTTTGTAAACGACACGTAAGTATTATTTATAATGAATATTAAAGGCGGCTTGCAATAACGTTTATTTTATCCGTTACCCGACGAATTGATACTGCCACCAACAGCGACAACAGTAGCGCCCTCCCCCTCTACATCCTTTTTGGCGTTGTTGTTTAATATTCATTGTGATGTGCAATGTATGATTAAAATATATGATTAATAGAATTTCCTATTATATTTTTAACTCTGACGTGAAAGGAGTCGAAAAAAATCATAACATTTAATTTTACATCGAAAAAAGTAGTAAATTAGGAGTCAAAGTTATCTAAGAAATATTACAGTAAAAAAAGTGACAACCCTAACCTCAAATTTTAAAATTAAATAACTGGAGTCCCGCATCAATCACGCCTGATTTTTTTTTTATAATATAGTGGACTATAATGTTAAACTTTTCTCGTTTAAATAAAATGCGGAATCAATGGGACTCACCAAAAAAAAATATTTTGAAATTTCGAAAAAATAATTATTTTCGTTCTGATTTGCGTTTTTTTTTTACTTTTTTTATCTGAATTAGTAAGTTTAACAGCTTTTCATAAGATCCCATTATAAAAATAGCTAAATTGAATATTTCAAGCGAACTAATACAATTCTTTGATTTCTATGGAGTTTTCTCGAGTTTCTAAATAATTCCAAAACTAAACATAAAAAGATTATGGTTACTTCCCAGAAGTTTTAGTTCTTACCTAGATCTATAGGATGAAGTGATTAAATATACATGACCACAATTGAGGCAAAATTTCACAATGTGCGGCCGCCTGCCTGACGTCAACCCTCTTTGGGAATGTATTTGTGCGAAATGTTTTACAACCCGCCGCCGCCCGACGTTAACCCTTCATGGGAATGCAATTGTAGCACGAGATGTTTGTGCTTAGTCCTTTAGTCGCCTATTACGACATCCACAGGAACAGATGGAGTGGTCCTATTCTAACCCGGAACCACACGGGTGGACGGCATAACACTACACGCGCGTTAAGCGGATGGCGGAATCCAATCTCAAAAAATGTCGAACGCGCCTAAAGAAGTTTTCACTTCAAAAATGGTTGTGTTGACAGGCTCAGTGGCTTACGTCCCTCAGCAGGCGTGGATCCAGAACGCGACGCTGCAAGACAACATCCTGTTCGGCAAGCCGCTGGACAACCACAAGTACCAGAATGTTATATCAGTGTGCGCGCTAAAGACCGACTTCGACATGCTGCCCGGCGGAGACCAGACCGAGATTGGAGAGAAAGGTAACGACCCTAAAAAACGTGTACACCCACCTGCTACGGCTTCCAACTACATATAAAAATTGTAATTGCTTGCGGGTTTGGGATCACACTTTTGATCAGGGCTTGTTAACGATACCAAATTCACACTAAAAGTAACGTTATAACGTTATTTTCATACGAGTAGTAGTGGTAACGTTTTAAGGGGTATCGATAATACAGTTTATAACGTTATCAATTAACGATATAAGTAACGATACTTTTTTCAATACTTGTAAAATATTATATAAATAGCCTACTAGACAAACTCTCATCAATTTATTCTGTCAAATATCGAAAAGAAATACAGTGTTAACAATACCTTTTACCGTTAATATCATTGGTAACGTTATCTGATTTATCGATAAATAGTGGGAAAAATACCGTTACCCAGCATAACGTTATCTTTGCTGATAACGTTAACGCCGTTTGACAGAATTAACGTTATCAGATTTTTAACGATATTCCAAGCCCTGCTTTTAATACGGTAACGATTTTTTTACTTGCAATGTAATCAATAGTGAAATAATACTCCGATTTTCGGGATCACCCCGTGCACTGCACCGTGACCGGTTGCGTTTCTACGAAAGCCCCGTATTTTAATTAGTAAAAAAATTCAATATTGTTTTTAAAACCACTGCCAAATTGATTTGATTGTTCTAACGGCCCTTATCCTGTCATGCGTATTTTCATGCAGGCGGATTCGGTCCGCATGCGGGTGACAGCAGCTCCTGGCCACACGCAGGACAACGATTTCGTTCGCAAGTGACGCAGTGACTAAACTCGTGCAGAGATGATGTTGTATTCGTACTATGGCCATGCGTGTGACCGGCACGACAGTACAAACTACACTGGCGGAAGAAGACCGCCCTGGCCCGCAGCCAATCCGCGTTCAGCGTGCGTGCTGCGTGCGTGATAAGAAAAACTCGTATGAAATAATAGGATGCCGGCAGCCGGCACGCGGACCAGGAGTGCTATTGTTCATTTAGGGACTCAGCGAAACACAAAACGTGTAGTTTTCCAAGTCATCATTCGCGTTCCGACGCGTTGCATCGTATTTTTGAAACGGTCGTGTCTACGATAATTTATATTGTGTTACGCAGATAATATCATAAATTTGTCAATGGTTTTCTAAACTTTTCAACAAAAATTGAAAAAGCAGTGTGAATCGGAACTGATTCTCCATAGAACGTTTCTTTGACATTTATTCGCTACAAATGTCAAAATTACGAGTGGTCCAGACCACTCGTTGCAAATCCTCCGCATACGATCAATTCAAAAATACGCCAGTTTGGAAACACTCGCGCAAATCATTCGTTATGTGAGTCCTTAAATGAAAAATAGCACTCCTGATCCGTACGCGCGGCGGATAGCCGCCGCGCGTACGGATCAGGAGTTATTCGCCGTTTATTCGCTACAAATGTCAAAATTACGAGTGGTCCAGACCACTCGTTGCAAATCCTCCGCATACGATCAATTCAAAAATACGCCAGTTTGGAAACACTCGCGCAAATCATTCGTTATGTGAGTCCTTAAATGAAAAATAGCACTCCTGATCCGTACGCGCGGCGGCTATCCGCATGACAGGAAAAACGCCGTAACTTCTCGATTGTGCGTTCTTCGGCATCCTTGTCTGTAAGACCACTAATACCTTAATATGTTGTGCAGGTATCAACCTATCCGGCGGACAAAAGCAGCGCGTGTCGCTGGCGCGCGCCGTGTACTTCGACGCGGACAACTACTTCCTGGACGACCCGCTCAGCGCCGTCGACTCACACGTCGGAAAACACATATTTGACAAGGTATGTACGAGTATATTACAGTTCTCAAAACTATTCTATTTTGTGCTCCTCGAAAAATGTTTTCTTAGTATAGTATAGGAATAGGCGACACTAAATATAGGTCAGCAATTTACTGTTAACTATCCTATAGTACTAATTAATATCGCTCTCTGGGCGAGCTTGATTAAACTTTTTTAGAGTGCCGAAATCTCTAGACCGAACTCCGTCCGCATGTCCGTACGCGGTTTAGCTCAAAATTTCGTATATAAAATACATAATTCTTAGAAAACAATAAGTTGAAAATCCGCTTGATAACCACAAGTCAAATCAGAGACTAAAGGACTAAGCACAAACATCTCGTGCTACAATTGCATTCCCAAGGAGGGTTAACGTCGGGTGGTGGCCGGTGTAAATCTTTTTCGCACAAACACATACCCAAAGAGGGTTGACGTCAGGCAGGCGGCCGGTTGTAAAACTATAGCCAAATCATTTAAACTGTTGCGGCTATTTCTTCTCCATTTTGCAAGGTCTTTGGCATCCTTGGGTGACCATTGACATGCATGTTATATTTGGAGAAGAAAAAGCGGGAAAGCGCTCCCCGGGCTCCGAAGCAGCACAGCTGAGGATGCAACCGGGAACGCGCTTAGACGAAGAAGAACAACAAGTCAAATCAGACACTTTTTAGGGTTCTGTACTCAAAGGGTGCAAATGGGACCCTATTACTGAGATTGCGTGTAATACATTTTTGTCGGACTCGTCGAATTTATATGAAAATCACAACCGTGACATCGACCCAATACACTATTTTACAACAAGTCTTTAGATACTTTTTTCTTAATGTCAGAAACAAACATTTTCTATGGGATTTTTATGAAATATCGAACTATGACGTCGACGTAAGGGACTATCCTTGGAGTCAAATAGCGCTCTTAATATCCGTTTTTCTGCATTACTAAATCTAAAATCACATTCAAAGTGGATGTGATCAATGACAAAGGGCATTATTTTGTAACGTTTTATTCTATTAACAGTACCAAATAATTTATTTTTGACCTAGTAAATTACCCAATTGTTTAAAATGGGTAGTAAACATGAAAATTATGTAAAATAAAATTTCCATGGTGTAACGTGTAACTTCAGAACTGCACTCTGAGCGTGGCCCGACACGCACTAGGTCAATTTATTTTGAAATTTATTTCCCTCGTCTAGCTTATGGGTCCGTCAGGCCTGCTGAAGAGCAAGACCCGCGTGTGGGTGACGCACAACGTGTCGTACCTGGCGCAGACCGACCTGATCCTGGTGCTGCGCGACGGGCAGGTGTCGGAGGCGGGTTCGTACCAGCAGCTGCTGGAGAAGAAGGGCGCCTTCGCGGACTTCCTGCTGCACCACCTCAGCGACGCCGAGCGGACCTCACCCGAAGGTACGACCACCTACACACTGCCACAGAAATTATAAGAGTATTTCATACAGAATGGAATCTCCTAAGGTCCTGCGCAATATGCGTCCCTGTTCCCCGTCCCCGCACCTCTCGCCTTGTCGAGGGGCGAGAGCGGGCGAACACACACGCGTTGACGTGTGCACGGATGTATAGTTTCGTTTGTAGTAGTGTAGGAATAAATGATATTCCGCTTCTATGAAGTTTCAACCCTGTGCCACTGCTCTGCGAATCAGCTGACGTGGCGAACGTTACCCATCTAAAACAATAGGCATGATGACTGAAAATTTGTTTTTGGTCCAACGGTTAGATGGATCGGTTGCTCTTTTTGCTCTACATAAATGACTTACCCAAATGCCTCAAACATGAGTCGGTCCTATACGCAGACGATACCACTCTATTAATAAAATGTACCAAGGAACAAGATTTGGACGCAGTTGTAAACTTAGAACTTAAAAATATTGACATTTGGTTAAAACGAAATAAACTAAATATTAATGTAGATAAAACAAAAGTAATTAATTTTCATCCTTACAATAATAGTACAATACAAATTAATGCGACATATTATTGCGACAAGATAAAACAAGTTGACCACAGTTCATTTTTAGGTATAATAATAGATAAAAATCTTAATTGGAAGGAACATATTAATAATGTTTGTGAGAAACTGGACAGATTTGTATATGTTCTACGTAGATTAAAGACGACATCCTCTCAAGAAACTGCTCTTCTGGCATACCACGGATACGTGGCATCGGTACTACGGTATGGTTTAATTATCTGGGGCAACTCGGTCGAAATGAATAAAGCATTTACGTTACAAAAAAAATGCATACGAATATTACATGGAGTAGACCACCTAGAACACTGTAAACCGCTGTTCAAAAAGTCGAAGATTCTACCTCTTCCATGTCTCTACATTTTCGAAATATGCTTATTTGTAAAAAGATATCCGCATCTTTTCCCTCTGAACGACACTGTTTTAAAAAAGAAGAGCAGTAGAAACCCAACCAAACTGTATATCCCAGCACAGAGACTGCAACTCTACGGTAACAATGTTTATTGTATGGCAATCAAAGTGTTCAATGCATTACCGAGGGAAATTAGAGAAATTAATAGAGAGAGTGCATTTAAAACAACTTTATTTAATTGGCTGCTAGATAAATGTTATTATACTACCGAAGAATTATTTAAATGACAGCTAAATTGTATATTAAACGCTTTGACATGTAATATGATTTGTGAACATAAATAGGTATAATTAATTTAAAAAATAATAATAATTAAATCTTAATCTTAATTTAACTAAATATTCCTACGCCTTATAGGCAGATTATGTAGCACACACACAATTCTGTAACACCATTGTATCACCATATTCTAAGGAATAAATGAATATCTATCATATCTATCTATCTAGATTATTATAAATACTTTTACTAATTTAACACATATTTTTTCTTTTCTCTGAGAAGCAATAAATGAAGAAGATACAGAGCATTTAAATATTTTAAATTTCGCATGACGTCACGGATTCGTACGATTTTTACACACCTGTGAAGTTACAAGCCCCCACTCTGGAACTTAGATACTCTGTCCGTATCTTTGTGAATTTTTACTTGTTTGGTAAACTGAAAAATATGGGTACATTATTTTAGAATAATCTTACTAACAAACTAATTAGTCATCATCCCTATTTCTTTTCTCGACATTTTGAGCCGGCAGCGAATCAGCAATCGAACGAAACGTAGCGTCGATAGATACGAACGCATCGAGAATTCCCGATAAACACCTGTGTAAACGAGAGGCAGTATGAGTCGGTCGAGCTCCAGGCGCGTTTTGACATTTAACTAGTCTTTACAAAAACTGCAGTATCGTTTTACTTCTGTTGTTAAGGCTAGGCAGTAGGCACGAACGAAAATGCTGGAAACAGAAAAAAAAATCCGGAAGGTGAATGTATATAGATACACATTCAAGTTATTTAATAAACTACTGCTTCAACATCTAGCTAGCTATAAAATAAAAGTCTAGCTTTCAAATTATTTCCCCAAACTTACTTAGGGTTGGATCTCATCTATCAGCACGGAACAGCACTTTCCTATGCAGGACGGCCGGTGGTGAAGCATTCCGTCGCTCTCTCTCGCTCTAGCAAATGACGCTTCTGAGCGACAGAAAAGGAAAGCAGCATAGGAAAGTGCTGTTCCGTGCTGATAGATGAGATCCAACCCTTAGGCTACTTAAGGCGGAAACGGATTTTAATGCTAGATGACTACTTGTTAAACTTACGAGTAACTAATAAATCATAATAGTAGATTAAACACAAAGGTGAAAGAAGAAAAGTCTCAGATCGTATGAATCAGCCACCCGAGGCGTGTACACAATTTTTCTCTTCTAGTCGGGTCTTCCCAAGGCTAGGAAATGGCTTTTTTTCGTATACGTAGCGAGCTCAAAAGTCACTTTTTAAACCAGGATGTAATAGTAGATTGTGCTACAAGGCGTAAAGATAATAGTTTTAACGCGAGGGCGCTACTTTGAATCCAGAGCGAAACGAAGGATGCCACAATAGAATCACGAGCGTAGCGAGGGATTCTACGGTGGAATCCTGAGTGAAGCAAGGGATTCAAGTATATCGCCCGAGACAAAACTATTACCGTACACCGTGTAGCACATTCTTCTTTTCATCTCCATCTATGAGAAAAAGCAAATATATACCTATAACAAAAGTAGAATACCTACATATACCTAATCAGAGTTTAACATTCAGTTAATTTTATTTGGTGGCGTTTTCACTGAAGAAGTACTATGCAAATATTTTTCTAGGACCACCACATCTTATATCATTTTCCAGTCATTAGAATGGTTTCATTACTTTTTCCTTGTGTGTTAATTCTTTATATATTTAAATATGTATATTATACGTCAACTTCATATTTATTTATTATCGACCTCATCAAGAAATTAGTCACATTTAAAATAGTTGTAAAAATAACCTAATAGTTCCTTAATAAAATTACTATTTAAATCAAAGACAACAATTGCGCGTTTTTATTGGTTTTTAATAAATTATTATTTTGAAGCAAGAGAACCAAAACATTTTGATCTACAGTCATCCACGGAAAACGTGTTGTATTCCAATTTTAAAAAATTACGACGCCCTTGCCTATATTTTATAATTTTAAAACTAAATTATTCTTTTTTTTAGCTGACTGCCAATATTATTTTTGACTCTACATTCGTGTTCGGTTTTCAAATGTGTTTTAACGCCTAGGGAATTTACTTTTTACTTTTCAGTGTCTAGAGCATTACCAGTGACTTTAGCCCCAAATATTTGAGATAAAATCATCGTTTTTCGAATAGATGAGATGAAAAATAATTTTAAATGGTTATGGTATATTAACTATTATTTCCAGAGTTGGACGAGCTAAAACAAGACCTGGAGACAAAGCTGGGCTCAGAGTTCCAGAACAAGCTGCAGCGGGCGCGCTCGCTCTCCGAGAGTACCTCGGAGTCCGAGCACGCGGCCGGTAAGGAAACATAAATAAATGTACTGCCTATTTTGTTTTTTAGAGCGTAAATATTAATAGCAAGAACAAAACGTTACTGATAACACCCTAGTCTCCGCTTAACGCAGTTTCAAGCCTAAGAAGTGGATTTTTTTGGCGATATTTTTGTACCATAAACTAAAATTGCTGTTGAAATGTGCGCACTGATCAAAAATTAGCCTGTATGGAGGTCCTTTTTAGGGTTCCGTAGTCCACAAGGAACCCTTATAGTTTCTTCATGTCCGTCCGTCCGTCCGGGCTCGTACTCCGCCGCTACTGCGCCGATTGTCACGAAAATTGGAGAGATAGATATTGAAGTTCCAAAAGTTGGTTTTTAAAATTATGAAAAAATGTTTTTTTTGCAGCCCCCCTCCGCCTGCCATACAACGAAAAGTAAATTTAAAAAATTAAATGTGATTAACCCCAACTTGTGGGGTATCCTTGAAAAGGTCTTTTAAAATGCAACAAAAACTGCTTTGAAACTATGTAGATCAAACCCCCCAGTCTTGAGATAATCTAATACAAAGTTAAAATTTGAGGTGTCCCCCACCGTAACTTTTGAAATATTACTAAAATAATTCTGAAAAAAATGTTGTATATACCTCAAAGTATGTACTTTTAAATTAAAACTATAGCGGACTCGGTATCATAGATAGTTATTTTTTAATACGTCTTAAATCGTAAAATGTTACTTGTTGCTACGGAACCCTTCATGGGCGAGTCTGACTCGCTCTTGGCCGGTTTTTCATTACGTAGGTAGAAATATTTTACAGGGTCGTCTCATCGATAAAATCCATCCCATACAAATTGTAGCCCCATTCGATTTAGTTTTATATGACTATTATTTTAAGCCGGCGAACGCGCCGGAAGCGTGAAGAAGCGCACACCGGAAGCCACGCCCGCCGAACTCAAGGAGAAGAACAAACTCATCGAAGCCGAGAAGACGGAAACCGGCAGTGTAAGTCTTTTGGTTTTTCATAGTTTAGTTATATTCGTGTTACTAATGTGCGACGAAATGTAAATGCATTAAACTACGTCAAATGCCGGTAGGCAGCTTGAAAAATCTGAATCTAGTTAGCTTAGTTATTAACACACTTGATAAGTAAAAAAGACTTCTTCCTCGCCTTTGGGAAAAATATTTGGGCTTTGTACATAATTACGTCAACTCTATAATTTCCTGTCTTTCACCATCTCTGTTAGTACAGAGATTTCTCGAACATATCCGATCGCACGGATTCTTTCCATGGCTATGGTCTAAGCCCAGTTGTTTATTACCCTCATTACGTGGCGTGGCCATACCAGATCAGGCGATAGCCTTCTAATTTGTCCACTATTGTCGCGATTTTTAAGTTCTCTAAATAGGTAATCTTTCCGTACCTTATGATCCATCTTTGTCGTTAAACAAATTATAATATATTTTGATTACTTTTCTGGGGGCTGAGATATAAGGTATAAGTAATTCTTTCAATAAGATTTTTGTGAGTTGAGATTAGTTCACACCAAGACGCGACGCGACGTGGCGCACACTTTTGAAGAAATATAGAACTTGTTGACTACACAAAAATTTACTAATTTCAGGGAGAGCCCGGTGCGCCGCGGGCGAAATAATTATCGAGTGAAATCGAGTCTTAGTGTAAACTGACCTTTACGCACAAAAATCTAATTGAAAGAATTACCTAAATATCCTATGTTAACTGATCCTTAATAAATAACTCATATCCTTGCGAAATCGGGTCGTATAATACTAGGGTGCGGCGCCACGGGCTCTCGCTGAAATTACTATATTTTTGTTAATTTAACAAGTTCTATATTCCTTCAAAAGCGCGCGCCTCTTCGCGACGCTTCGCAACCCTTAATACCCCATATCCTTGCGAAATTGGGTCGCATACTACTAGGGTCGTGTCCCGTACACTGTACTCCGTTAAGGATAAAGTGGTGATAGTGTGTTGTATGTTGTATACAGGTGAAGTGGGGCGTGTACAAGCACTACCTGATGAGCGTGGGCGTGGTGGCGTCGCTGGTGACGGTGCTCATGAACCTGGTGCTGCAGGTGTTCCAGGTCGGCTCCAACTACTGGCTGGCCATGTGGTCCAACGACGACAAAATGGTAACATACTCCAAAATTTATTTAGCCCGGGAATACCTTTAACGAATTTGGTTATCTGCTGCAAATTGATAAATAAATCTTTATTTAATCAAGTAAGTTGGTAATAAATAATTATTTATTTAATGAACTACTCGTAAAGTAGGTAGGTACATTATCTTATAGCTTATAATTCTAGCAAGTCTAATTTCACATCACACTTAATAAATTTTAAATAATAGATGTACTTAATTTTTTTATATTGAAATTAAAAGTGTCATCTTTTGAAAAATTACACAATTTCCACAGTGTATTAATTTTTCAAAGATTGACACTTTTAATTTCAATATTTTTGTTCACAATAGACAAATATGTAATTTTAGCCAAATCATTTAAAGTGTTCCGGCTATTTCTTCTCCATTCTGCAAGGTCTTTGGCATCCTTGGGTGACCATTGACATGCATGTTAGCTATATTTGGAGAAGAAAAAACAGGAAAGCGCACCCCGGGCTCCGAAGCAGCACAGCTGAGGATGCGACCGGGAACGCGCTTAGACGAAGAAGAAGACAAATATGTAATTTTATTACATAAAAGGGGAAGAGAGGAAAATATAGAGGGAATCTAGCGATCTTGATTGGTTGAGTTCGGCGATAACTGGTCCACACGTCAACTCGTAGTGCGCGGGTCTGCTTTGTACCTATTTGTCACGCTAAACGCGGCCTTTGCGTGATATAGCCCAGGGCTCTGTCTACCTTGTAAGAGATAAAGATGGTAACTATTACGTGTGTGTTGTTCACTCGGTCGCAATCATAACATGTTATATTGTGATATATGAATATGTTTTGAATCATGTAGGTATGTATGACACTCAACAATCAAAATTTCATACGAATATTTACAGGCGTCACTTAGTTAACATATTACGTCGCATTCCTGGCGTGCATTTGCACGCCAGGAATGCGAAGAGAAGAGAATGGAAGGCTCATGTCTTTCCAAGCTTTTCGGTGTAACGTAATGTTCGCAAGGTAAAGATAAAGATAAATTTATTGGCCAAACATGTGTTACAAGATATTTACATTTTTTGTACTTATACTAAATAAATATTAACATTTGATTCGTCAGTTGGTCAACGACACAGTGGACACGTCTCGGCGAGACATGTACCTGGGCGTGTACGGCGCGCTCGGCGTCGGGCAAGGTAAGTGCCGCCTCTGTACAGACACACTGTGGCTAACATCGCACAAGGGGGGTACGTTCACGAGCATTTATGTTTTATAGATAATAGTATCAAGGGTCAAAAATAAATATGGCAATGAATCGTCACAAAATAATGTCACTTGTCATTCATCATATCGATATATTGTTGGATGGACGACGTGGTTTTAGAATTATGAATACAGAAAAACTGATATTAAGAGCGCTATTATTTGACTCCAAGAAACTTTGACGTACTTACTTGCGAACTTGTAGAAAATATTTTTTTCGACGTTTAGAAAAAGTATCAGTTTTGACTCTGTTGGAAACTAGCGGATTATACTACATTTGGGCCACGCTGTAGTCCCGTCAAAAAGTTTTTAAGTATTGCAAAAGAAGACTAAAGTTAGAGGCCGAGTATCCATTGATGCTGGTAAATGACATATAATAAGCATTGGCATAAATTAACGTCGCGCGACGGGAACTAAAAAATAATTGAAATAGATTTTGCTAAAAAAAAATGACAAACAAAATTAGGTCTGAACTAGGGGTGGTTTCTGCCGTGAAATATATTGAAGCTGATCAATTTTGTGCTGTGTTTTAATAATATAAACAATGACTTTCGTAATTTAAAAACATCGAAAATTGTATAAGAAACTAGACTTTTTTTAAGCACTTTTTCATACTGATATACTAAAGCAGATAGTATATATGACTAGTGACATCGGAATCTTATCGGCTCGACACTCCCGCGCTACCATTTTACTTCACGCATGACTGTTTCGAAGAACTATTTGTCGAGACGAATAGTATACCATGAAGGTAATTTTTGTAAAACTTTTGTCGACAAATGAAAACAAAAACGTTTGCGCTGAACTTTGAGCAATGTGAATATAGATCTTATATCATAAATGCATGATTCACATTTCATCCAACTTTCACAATCCTGTCATAATTTATCAACATAAATGCTCGTGAAAACAACTTACACGGAGACAGCTGAATGTTTGTGTTGTCAAGTAATATAATACAAGACGAAATCCGACGTACCTTTTACGTTTGTCACCGTTTAGTGGAGATCGTAGAAACCCAGAAAATTTATTATAGAGGTAGTATCTATTAATTTTCTATAAAAATTTTTATTGGTCGTCCATTAATAGTTTTTAGCCCCCTTCCCCTGATGATATGTGGTGACTTGGTGAGGTTTAAACTACTTAACATTTTATATCAAATGGCAGAATTTAACATACACATACAGTATACATCATATATAGTATAACTTATTTTTTTAAGTGTTTTATATATTTACATTAAAAAATATTTGCTGTAACCGTAAAAGATTTTGAAAGCTACGTCGAATTTTGTTAATATACTTACAAAAATGTTGGTTACTATTATTATATGTGTATTATAATACTTTAAGTTGTAAATTATTGATAAATCATGTATTGAAACTTAGAATATTTCCATGTTTTCTGGTGTCAATTATTTATAACTATACTTTTAGTAAATATGCTTGAAATGTTCCCGGGGTAATCATGACAATATACAACGTTAGTCTAAAGTTTGCCTGTAAAATGGTGAATATGAACGAACAACTTTTACAATGGGGCCGACCCGGTTATTGCAATAAGCGCTAGACGATAAAAAATAAATATATATTGGGACATAATCAGTGGTCGGATAATCGGATGCATATTTACCTAAACTTCCGCTGGTACCTAACACTGCGTTGATACAACCACCAACATATAATAAAAATAATTGTATTTCACAGATTCACTTTGCGATTTATGGTTTACATATAGGTAGTATAGTTGTATAGCCACGTATTAGCCTTGCACAGTATTTTAGAGAGGGTAACTTATGACGTTCTTTAAAATACTGTTTAAGGCTAATATACGTGGCAATGCAATTATACTCTATGTAAACCATAAATCGCAAAGGGAATCTGTGAAATACAATTATTTTTATTATATGTTGGTGGTTGTATCAACGCTGTGTTAGGTACCAGCGGAAGTTTAGGTAAATATGCATCCGATTATCTGACCACTGGACATAATGTATGGAACAACCAGCAAAGTATAATACTATGAAAGAGTAACATCAAGCATTATCATCGCTCAAAACGACACAACAAAATTTATAAAAAAATACTGTCGCTGGACACACCGCACAGGCAATTAGCGGTGATGTGCAGTTTTTAAGTACGCCCTACTAGAATGTATTTATTTTTTGCTTGATTACACTTACATGTTATTATAGTTCGCTGGGAACAATGGATTTTTCTCGATAATATCGAAGTTGGTCCATCGTAAAAATTGCCTGTGTTAATGATACATTAAACCTCTTTTGACTATGTGGTATACATATACCGAACGTTGAACACATATTGGGAAGGAGAATGAGAGGGATGCCAAAATCATACTGGGGTTACCTATCAAATAACATTTATTTTTTTCTCAATGTCAACATATAGTAATACTGATATCTGCAAGAAATTTAAGGAATGAAACTAACGCGTGAGAACGATTGTACATACTCTGATTATGTAGTTAGTTTTAACAAAAAATAATGCTCACTGAAGTATGACAAAACCAGGCCCGGTGCTAATGTTTTATGTGCTAACATATCAAAATCGTCGACAAAAAAAATTGAATTTCCGTTTTTTACTATAATTTCTATAATATTGTCTGAGAGTAACTAAATTAAAATTAAATAATTATTGTACTTACAATTCATGTTGCGTCACCTTGTTTTCAACCATAAAGTTCACAAATAATTTAAAAAAAAGCTAGAAGTTAATCGTTTGCGCCTGGCCCAGGTTTTTTGAGCATGAGCCCTTGGAAAAATTAAATTGGTATTGTACTAAAAAGTCCTCGTTGTAAATAATGTATGGACGGAGACGCGGGTCCCAGGTAAAGGAAATTATAAATAATGAATACATTGTTTACTCTTTTCTTATCTACATTTAATTTGGATTTTAAAATTTTACCAAAAACAGCTTGGGTTCCATTCTCTTTCTTCTTATTATGACATTTTCATTTTATTTTTCTTTTAAATAATATACATAAGTTGCATGTTTTACTGCATGATTTTATCAAATCACACTTTTGTGCGAACCTACGAGAAAGCCGCGAAATAATTTCGGTGAAATTTTTTGCAGTTTCCTTGTCACCATTTTTTGTGCATGTCTATTAATGTTCTCATGTGATATCTGACCATTTTGTTAAAAATAAGGAATATGGGATTGACCTTGACGGGCCCTGCGGCGACTCGCGACATACATACTCGTGTAAGATGTGCATAAACTGCAGAATGATTTTATTAATGTGTTTGGTACTGGCTGTTTTAAAACTAACAGGTTGAATTCACGCTGGTCGATTTTAATCTTGTCAAACTTCTTTTTTACATACCCCAAGCTACAATCAATTTGAAGCCAATTTTCAAACATAAAAACGAGAAAGAAAAAAATATACATAAATAATATAAGGGTAGATAATATAAGATTCAATTTAAAGAGTTAGTAGCACATACGAGTGCTTCCATTTCCAGTACAAGTACAATTCACGTTCTAACTAAAACTTTATATCTATACTAATATAATAAAGAGAAAAGATTTTATTGCTTGTGTGTTTGTTTATAATGGATGAACTCAAAAACTACTGATCCAATTTTAAAATTGTTTCACCTATAGCAAGCTAATGTAGTTTGCTATAGGTGAAGAATCAGCGAATAACTTATAAGCTAAATTGTATCTTTTAAAACGCGGGCAACGCCGCGGAAAACAGCTAGTTCAATATAAATTATTTCCAGTAGACGTATAGTAAATCGTTTATTTAAAAAGAAATTATAAGATAGTTTAATGTTGGCAATAGTAGCGAGTAGTAATCGTCTCGTGTCGTGCGGCGGGGCCGCGTGATCGTGCTGTGTCGCGGTAGCGGTAGCGTGCGGGGCGCACGCGCATTTGCAAAAAGACATTTCAAATGTTACTTATAATCCCTTGCTGCTTAAAGGAGCCTTATTTTTGAAACTGGAATCGGTGAACACATTAACATGCATTTCAACAAGTTCCGCTCATCTTTCAATGAGCTACTTGACTCATTTTAAAAGGTCTTAAATTACTAATTATTGTGTGATTAGAGGGAAAAATAATACCGTATTTTTAGGACCGCAATATTTTATTTTAAAAGTTAACAAACGTCTTAAGATAAAATAAAAAAAGCTGTCAGCCTAGTCTATATGTAGATTATCTGTGGCGTGACGTCATACGGATCGAAAACAAACATTTGACATTTGTCAAAGATTCTTCATTGTGAAAACCTCGATACTTATGTCACAGCACATACTACATAGCATAGCGAACTTCTATCGTATAATATCCACTAGAAGTTTGCTTAAAGTCCTGTAAAGTCACATCATGGCCAACAGCGTGTTCGGGGTTCAAAATTAAGAATAAAAATAAAACAGTTTTTAAATTTAAAATATCTTCCACATATAATAGCTAAAATTGATAAATATTGGTTTTTTTAAGTCAATGAATTTTGTGACAAATACTACAATGAATTTTGATAAGAGTCAAGTAGCGTATTCACACAATATTACTTTGTAAATGAACGGAAAAATAATTCGAAGACTCTGCATTTCACAAATATGGCTCTAAAAAGAGACATCTGAAGTGGCATAGAGTTTGTTTGAAATGTGTTTGTGCAACGGGACGCAGTGGTGTCGGTGTCGGTGTCATCGCTGGCGCTGTACCTGGGCACGCTGCTGGCGGCGCGCGCACTGCACGCGGCGCTGCTAGCCGGCGTGCTGCGCGCGCCCAGCATCGGCTTCTTCGACTGCACGCCGGTGGGCCGCGTGCTCAACCGCTTCAGCAAGGACGTCGACGTGCTGGATAATGTGCTGCCCATGACGCTGCGCGGATGGACCTCCTGCTTCTTTGCGGTAAACGCTGGATGCCTACCGCTACCTTCATTACGCCCGACTCGTAGCCAGATACAAACCTTTTACAGACTGCACATCGAGGGCGGATATAGAAGTCCGTCCGTCCACCCAAACCGAAGGTGAGGGTGATTTGTAACTAATCTGAAGCTTTCTTTATCACCGCCCGAGATGTGCATAGAATTTTACGTCCCCCTATGGCCAGGAAGTGGGTAGTTCCTAGCGCGAATTTTAACCTGCTGACGAAACACATTCGTCAATAATAATTTGGAACTAGTGACTAACAATAGTGTCGTTTTTAATAATAAACTAGTCAGATTCATATTAAATAAAAATGCAAGGTGTCTGGAAAGGGCACATGTGGTCTGAAATCTTGGTGCGAGTTGAGGCTACACCGTAGAACGTGCCTCGTTATTTTCATGTATTATGGTTATTACATTTGAACCTGTAAATTTTATATCAATAATTTTATAATGTTTTAAATATACTTTGCCGTCATGAATTTCTAAGGAGGCACGCTCTTCCGAGTGTACGTACTTACATACACGATCTCTTAATCCAATGGCTGCCGACGGGAAAGTATCAAAGGACCTTCCTTTCAATCATTGGAGTGAGATATGTCGTGATATTTTCTCATTTTATTTCATTTTCCTGTGCCATTGCCACGGTTATGAGTTACCAGCATTTTAGATTCCACAGTTGAGTCAGCATAGAACACGAAAAATTGCTGATGTTGTCAAAGAACAAGTCTCGACTGATTTGGGATCAGTTTATAAATTTACAAATCTCTAACTACTAATTGTAATGACTTGTAGTTAGTTCCTTCATTTCATGTAACGTAGGTTAAGTAGCTGGGCTTGAAGTGTTAAGGCTTACACTAAAACGAGAAGGCATGCTTAAGTTTCTGTTGTGTGTGGACTGTATGCGCCCTTAGCATCTGTAGTCCCCGAGCACGCGTAGTGTCCGTAGTCCGCTTCCCGCACCGGCCGCCTTCCGAGGACGCGTAAATAATGTATTCATTATGACACCAGGATTTCCCAGCGCTTCTACAGCCGACTTCTTAATGTAAAGGAGACTGTTCAGGAGTCTACGTGGCCATACATTTCTGCCGCCAAGCAGCTCAGTTTGCCTACTTTTGGTTCCAATGGTGAGACAGCCAACTAATGACTGAAAAACAAAAAAAAACCTTCGTTAACAAGTACATCTGAGAGCTGTTGAATTGACTTGATGACTATATCAGCGGCGACAGCACTCACTTTCCGCGCAGTGGGCTGTTGGCTGGTGTACATAAAACAATGGTGTTGGTGGACGTTGTTGCAGCGATCTCGTCGTTTTTCGCGGACTTAATGCCGTACTTGGCGTGCTGGCGGGCGGCGCGCATCCTGCACGACCTACTGTTGCGCAATGTGCTAAAGACCCCGCTGCAGTTCTTCGAAGTGACGCCCGTGGGCAGGATCCTCTCTAGATTCTCTAAAGACGTAGACGTCATGGACACGTCGCTTCCCTCGCAATTCGCTGACGTCACTTATTGCTTTTTCGAGGTAATCCAAACTATTTGAAACTATTCTTTTTGGTTATCGCCGTTATTTTGTGGGTGGCCGATTAATTCAAATTTTTTGTTGCTCTTTTGCCGAAGTGTGATCTCTGTGTCCATGGCGTTTCGTGACGTATGACTCGGATTTATGTGCGTGCGGACGGCTTGTTTTGTTATTTTCTTTTTTTAACAGATGTTTTGCTTCTTCTAATTTGTTTTATGTATTTATATCGTCAATGATCGGCACTTGTGAGCTAACTATTTCATTATGTACTGACAGTATACAACATGCAATAATATTGTGTAACAAGTAACTGATAATTTTATATAACTATATTTTACTAACATTTGTAAACTGATCCCAGTATAAACCAATATATTATTTTATATTATATATATTTGGGTAAATAAATTGCGTAAGTAGCAATTTAAAGCAAATCAGTTTAATTATTATATATTAACTAACGCTTTTCAAATATAAATAAATATTGGTACAAATTGCTATAGTTTACATTCTAATATACCGGAAGAGCTGATATAGAATGAATGCAGAAAATGTATAGGGCTAGAATACGCTTGTGTGGCCACAAGTGTGTGCGTGTCCCCGTAATTAGTTGCGCTTGCTTACTTCCTAACTAAATATTTTAATGATATATTTCTATTTATAGTATGCGCTCGTTGCGAGCGATTTATAGCTTCAAAATTAAATTATTATTCGTAACATAATCAAACGCTTGCCTAATTGCAATAGTAGCACGCTCAGATTTTTATACTAATGTCACAAAGCAGTTGCTAGCCCCATACATTTTCTGTGCGAAGTTACTTGTTTTTTCATATAACATTGGTATAACTTTACGTAGGTACTAGGAACACTGTTTGTGATCAGTTTCTCGACGCCAATATTCCTGGCGGTCATAGTGCCGATCGGCGGGGTTTACTACGTGATCCAGAGGTTCTACGTAGCCACCTCGCGGCAGCTCAAGCGACTGGAGTCGGTCTCGCGCTCGCCCATATACTCGCACTTCGGCGAGAGCATCACGGGCGCCTCCACCATCAGGGCATATGGAGTCACGGAAAGGTAATTGAAATACAGCTCATTTTAGCTAATTAATGTACAAAAATATACACATTGTCCTTACCCAAAACCGAAAAAACCTAAAATCTAACACAACTCATAAATAACACAACAAATAATGAGATAAATATAAAACACTAGCTGTAGTATGCGGCGTTGCCTGCGCGGTCAAAGGTAATTTGAAAATCCCACGGAAAGCTCACATTTTTTCGGGATAAAAAGTATCCTATGTGTTAATTTAGGTAATAAGATACCATCATATCAGCCACAGGTAGTCCACTGCTGGACATAGGCCTCCCCCAAGGATTTCCAAAACGACCGATCGGAAGCGGCCTGCATCCAGCGTTAATAAGATATATAAATGCCAAATTTATTCCAATCTGTTCAGCGATATTGGCGTGAAAGCGGAACAAACATCCATACATCTATACAGTAGGATCGGGAGCACTTGCACTTCTTACTCACCGGTAACACTACTCGTAGATGTGTCAGATGGATCCGCTAAAGTCCTTAATTGAAATGAAAAAATGTAGCACACTAAGATGGCAACCTAAAGCTTAGAAAAGATATTAAAGAGATAATAGATGTACTCGTAAAGTGTAAATTTCCGCTGTAAAAGCCATTTTTCGGTCCGGGGATCATCATCATATCTTTTTTTTGAAAATTCTTTTACGGCCCTGGATACAAGTCTTTTAGAGCCTATAACACCAAACAACATCAATTTTATATTATAAAGTCCACTAAAATCAATTTGTATAATAAATTAGTGTCCGACCGAATTTTCGGTTTCGGTCGAGTTTCGGCAAAAAAACGGGTTTCGGTTTCGGCGGCAAACCTGCCGAAACTACGACCTAAACCGAAACTGCATTCGGGAGTTCTCGGGCTGTGCTCGGTCATGTTCGGCGCGGTAAATTCCATCCAAGCGTGAAGCGACGAAGATATTCTATGTATCCCGCTGGCCGCGTCCACGTGCCTAATCACGTCGAGACTGACTTGTGTTTGCAGTTCGTTTTGTTTCTTGTGAGTTGTCGTGTGATTTATTTTGAATTCGGTAAGTTTTATCACGTGATATAGCATAAGAGTCGGGAGTAAACATTTATAATAACGTTTTCTTTATTTTTTCCTCAAAACATGATCTACAAAAGGAAGTTTCGGTTTCGGCCAAAACTAAGACCGTTGCCGAAATTCGATTTCGGTTTCGGTCGGACACTAATAATAAATAAATAAAAAGGGATTCTGTTGGGAATCCTTTGACTTCCCTCCAAAAACTCCTTAAATATAATGTGAAACATTTGAATGTGTCAGATTTGTGGAGGTGTCTGAGCAAGGCGTAGACCACAACCAAGAGTGCTACTACCCCAGCTGCATCGCCAACCGGTGGCTGGCCGTGCGGCTCGAGATGATTGGCAACCTGATCATCTTCTTCGCGGCCATTTTCGCGGTGCTGGGTAGGGACACCATCAACCCCGGCCTGGTCGGACTCTCCATCAGCTACGCGCTGCAGGTACTGTTTCACTCAGAGATATTAAGGACGCATTTACAAAGAGACGCGCTTTTATTTTAGGTATTTAACTGTACTACTACATGCGCAGGGCATACGCACACAGCGACGCCTGCTTGGCTGAAATCTACAGGACTAACACATCTTGATACTTTTAATATTTTTTGTATAATAATTTAAATTCATTGAAGTTTAATTTATTTTTGTATAAAATTAGTTTTTTTATTCTGTACTAGCTCATGCCTGCGACTTCGTTCGCGTAACTGATTTCAGTATAGAGGTTATATTAATTTATAGTAAATATTTTTGTAACATCGGTATTTATTAAGTTTCCGTTACCCAAAGGTTAAAAGCGGGACCCTATTACTAAGACTCCGATGTCCGTCTGTCTGTCACCAGGCCGTATCTCATGAACTGTGATAGCTAGACAGTTGTATTTTTAGCAGATGATGTATTTCTGTTGCCGCTATAACAACAAATATTAAAAACAGAATAAAATAAATATTTAAGTGGGGGGGTCACGGTACCCTTAGTGCGCGAGTCCGAATTGCACTTGGACGGTTATTTTTAATTGGCATACCTAGTAATTATTATACGAGTAGTAATTTAAAAACTACTAAAACTAGAACTAAAAGCGTAATGCCGGATTATTCGAATAGGTATATACCTCAAAATAGGTTAGATGAGATGAGATTTTTGAACAAGCGATGTTCTCACAGTCTACTTGAACAATCCGGCGTTTGTTTGTATGTATATATGTACCTATATTCATTTGTATGTATGCATATGTCGCAGTTGAATTGTGTAATCCGTTGTTATTCAAAAACTCTAGCTGTTTGGCAATACAGCTCGGTTTTGTAAAACAGCTGAAAATATTTCAGCTCGATTGTCAATGAGTTACGTAATTACGTTTAACAAAACAGCTAGCGTTGAGATAGCATACAAGGTTACCATTATTAAATAAAACTGTGTTACCAAACGAAATAATATATGAGGAGACAATAGTTGTTCTTTATTATTTTTATATTACTCGTGGGATTTAAATAAAACCTCAATTCAACTCCTTACTAAATAATTCAGTCTCCAACATCATAAAACACCTATGAAGAATAATAATCAGCTCGATGCAATTGGATAAGAAATATAGTAATTTTGTAAACCCGACAACTCAATGGCGCAGCGATTTCTTACGGCCAATTGATCCACGTGAATTTTCCATCTAGCAGGAAGGCGGGCGTCGAAATAACAATATGGGATCCAAGCTAAAGGTCTGCTTTATTTTTTACAATCTTTTGCACTCTGAAATCACAAACGATGCCCCCGATGTCTCTCGATAAAAACAGCTTAGTCCCGGAACGCGGCGAAGAATTTACTTTATAGGAGGCCATATTTGTTGTTATGACACTGACACTTCACAAGCCACAAGACCCACAAGTGGCAGAATTCCGAAATAATCGTTCTACAATCTTACGTTAGCTATTTTGTTAAACGTAACATATTGGACGTTCTAGCTGAATGATTTTCAGCTATATTACAAAACCGAGCTGTAATGCCAAACAGCTAGAGTTTTTGAATAACAGCGGATTATACAATCCAACTGCGACACATATATGTTTATTCGAAGATAACTCTAGTAGTTATCGGTGTTTCATACAATTTGGTAGGCATGTAGAAGCAGCCAAAAGAATTTTTTGGTCTAAATACCGAACACAAATCTGTCAAGGGGTTGCCGAGATATAGGATTCGCAGTTACAGTTGGAGGCGAACTACAAGTTAATTAAAAAAGGTTTGGGACCTTATGGCATTTGTAATAATTGATATCCACTGCAAATGGAGGTCAAAGTTCGCCGGGACAGCAATTTGTAAAATATTAACATTTGTGTATCTCGCTCGAAGAGATTAGTGTAAAAATAAAGCTGACAGGCATCAAACACCATTCTTACATTAAATCATCATCTGTAATAAAATGACGTAAATCCCATCGAGTTACGATGGGGTTACGTCGTTTCCATCCATTCCATCATCAAGGCTCTGGACTTCATCTAGGACTAGAGTACTACTGAAGGCAAACCAAACAAGCCCAAACTCGACCGGATTGCATGGTTTCGTTACAGAGTTCCTATAGCAATCTACCGGCTCCATCATCAGGACTCTGGACTTCATCTAGGACTAAAGTACTAGTGAAGGCAAACCAAACAAGCCCAAACTCGACCGGATTGCATGGTTTCGTTACAGAGTTCCTATAGCAATCTACCGGCTACATCATCAGGACTCTGGACTTCATCTAGGACTAGAGTACTAGTGAAGGCAAACCAAACAAGCCCAAACTCGACCGGATTGCATGGTTTCGTTACAAGAGTTCCTATAGCAATCTACCGGCTCCATCATCAGGACTCTGGACTTCATCTAGGACTAGAGTACTAGTGAAGGCAAACCAAACAAGCCCAAACTCGACCGGATTGTATGGTTTCGTTACAGAGTTCCTATAGAAATCTACCGGCTCCATCATCAGGACTCTGGACTTCATCTAGGACTAGAGTACTAGTGAAGGCAAACCAAACAAGCCCAAACTCGACTGGATTGTATGGTTTCGTTACAGAGTTCCTATAGCAATCTACCGGCTCCATCATCAGGACTCTGGACTTCATCTAGGACTAGAGTACTAGTGAAGGCAAACCAAACAAGCCCAAACTCGACCGGGTTACATGGTTTCGTTACAGAGTTCCTATAGCAATCTACCGGCTCCATCATCAGGACTCTGGACTTCATCTAGGACTAGAGTACTAGTGAAGGCAAACCAAACAAGCCCAAACTCGACCGGGTTACATGGTATGGTTACAAAGTTCCTATAGCAATCTACCGGCTCCATCATCAGGACTCTGGACTTCATCTAGGACTAGAGTACTAGTGAAGGCAAACCAAACAAGCCCAAACTCGACCGGGTTACATGGTATGGTTACAAAGTTCCTATAGTATACCTTCCGACTTCATCATCATGACTTATCTTGATTTAGGACTGCAGTCTACTAGTGAAAACTTGGTTTGAAAAGTATAGCTTCCAAGTAACAAGTTAATGGCGGGCAGTATGTGTTGGAAGCATTTAACCTTTTTTGTAGATATCTGACTTGTATAAAAAAGAACTGTTTATGATAGACTATATGTGAAGTTGTCAAATAAATTTCCACAAGATAAATTTTTGTAAGACACACTGGAGTACTAACGAAGTAAAAATAAATAGATACTTACTTTTGCGTATCAAAACCAGTTGATCTAACTAAGTCTTCCTATCTGCACAGCGATGTATTCGTCTGCGGAATTTTGCTCCCGAGCGACACAGAGGCGTCTTTTCACAATGGCGCACAGGCGCTGTCTGACGTTCCGTTTGAAATGTCCGTCACTTTATAGTATAGAAAAACGAAAGACTGAAACTCATAATTTTTATTTTGTATAATTTTTGCCGAAACTTTATAATTTTTTTAAAGCAATCAATTGATGATTATCTGATTTACATGCTTGTATTTTTCTTTTAAAGAATAATCCTCAAATTCCTTAGGTTTTTTGTACCGAAACCTTACCCTGTTTTTGTAGTTTTCGCGAGAAGAGGCTAGGAAAAACTAATTTTATAGCATTAAAAACGACTTTTTACACAAAATCAAATACACCGAATTATAGTTAAAGGTTTACTGTACCGTTTAGTATCCGCAATACTTTATGAAGTACAATGAATTTATCAGAAAATGTTCCGACAAACGACGAATTTTATTAATTTTTGTAAACACGTCCTTAATAAATAAATATATAGGAACAAATCACACTGATTGAGCTAGCTCCAAAGTATTTTTTTAAACTTGTGTTATGGGATACTAACTCAACAATACTATATTTTATGATAAATACATATACATATAGATAAACATTAAACACCCAAGACCCAGGACAATCTGAAAAAGGCCATTTTCCAACTTGCCCTGGCTGTGGATTGAACCCAGAACCTCCGGATTGTCGGCCTAGCATGTTAACCATTAAGCCACGGAGGTCGTCGTCGATATTTAGATTTCGCAATGACGTGTCAAAAGTGTAACCTGTTTTGAAACGTAGTGGCGTATTTTTTTAACGCGATACGCCAGGATGTGTGTGTGTGTGTGTATGATGATAGTAAATAGAAAAGTCACCTACACAGAAGTCAATCAAGTCTCCACGCTGGTCAGAGGGGTTGGCGAGGTCTCTGGTAGCTAAATAGGTTTAAGGACACTGTATTTCGATTTCTGCTGTGTGGTTCCTGGCGGCGTAGAATAGGACCACTCCAAATCGTAGAAGGCGACTTAAGAAATACAAGCTAAATAAAGCTTCTAAACATCAATGAGACCTCGCCAACCCCTCTGGCCAGCGTGGAGAGTGTAGGCCAAATCCTCTGGCTACTTTGGCTAGGTGTGTAAGTAAGCAGTACAGACGGTCGTGCTCCTACAGTGGAGATTAAAAGACATGATGATGATGACACTGGATTTGACCATCTTTGTAAATTTGTAAAAACCATCGAGGTATAATTCTCTAGAGATCTAACGCTCCTACATTCACCGCTTCGATTCTGATTCCATTTACGCAAACAAACGAACAGTAATTACAACGAAACACTCGAACGCACACATAGACAAAGATGCATGCGATTGGTCGCGACAAGATCACGCGTCGTCGTCGGTCGTCGGGTGGGGCAGTCAACGCAACAAGCGATAAGGAACAACGCGCGGATGTTACCTAATGCAGTACGCTACGCTAAAATAAATAACCTTGTTTACGTGTTAATTTTTTTTAATAACTAATTTTCATGTCTGTATGGCTTCTACACCACTTCACGGCACATGACGGCATTGCATTTTTAATAAATCGATTATCGCAAAAACACAGCAATATTCTCAAAGGAAACTTCTTGCGACGCAACTGCACGACTCGAGTGTCACGGCGAACTGTCGCGCTGCGCTGTTCATATTTTAAGCCCCGCCCGCCGCGGTACATATCGCCTGGAATGATTTTTCGGGATTATTTACGATTCTAGAGAATTATTATTTCAATGGTAAAAACCCTATTTACTGCAAATAAAGAAATTGAATTGAATTGGACATTAAGACGAGGTGGGTTCACAGCTCGAAATACTGTGTGTTTTTGAAAAATTACTGTAATTAAACTACTACAGTTCATTTCTCAAAAATTTTACATATAAATCTTAAGGCCGTACTTGAATTTTCTGGGATCCAGTGCTCCCCATTTAAAATAAATCATTTTATAGAAAACGGAGACATCATTAAAAATTTTGCTACTACCAAGTCCTAGATAATAGTTTATAATGAGAACGTATTTTAAATGGGGGCAGCACTAGACCCCTGAAAATTCAAGTACGGATTTAAGGCTTTCTTCAGACACCCACATCTAAAAGACGATTGATCATTTTTGACTCGATAGAAAAAAAATCACAAACATACCTCTAAATTTGCCTAAATATACCTTTGAAAAAGTTACTACTTTATACAATCACCTTTTAATACGAAGGAAATAGGATAAGGAAAAAGGATAAGGAAAACTATACCAAAAATGTATAATCTAAATTACTAGTTAATTATATTTAATTACTAATCGCTACACAAAAAATTATAAGTATTATGCAAAAAAAAAAATCAAAGACATTGAAATATTCGTCGAGAGCGAACAAAGGCCCGCACCCAAGCTCGACGATATGTCGCTGTTTGTTTTCTTGTATAATATTTTTAAAAAAATCTGTAGCTAAATTAACTAGTAATTTATAAATTTTTCGTATAATTTTTATATCAAAAAGTGATTGTATAAAGTAGTAATATTCTAAAGGTAAATTTAGGCTAAATTTACCGGTAAAGGTACGTTTGTAATTTTTTTCTATCGAGTCAAAAATGCTTAACCGTGTTTTGAATATTGTGGGTGTCTGTAGAAAAGCCTTAAGATTCCTATGTAAATTTTTTGAGAAATAAACTGTAGTTGTTTATTAACAGTGATTTTTTAAAAACACTCACAGTATTCTTGGCTCTGAACTGACGGGGCCTTAAAGTCATCATTCATTTTTGTCGCTAAATGTCTACAGCTCATAGATAAAATATCAATGGAATGGAAAGAATCAACACCAAAGCTGTCAGAATTGTAGCATTAACCACTCTATGTCGTTCGTAAACATTCACACACAACAACATTGTAATACATATAACTTGACTTTAATTTGTTTTGTGCAGATAACACAAACTCTGAACTGGCTGGTGCGCATGACTTCCGAGGTGGAAACTAATATTGTCGCCGTAGAGCGAATCAAGGAATATGCAGAGACGAAACAGGTAACGATAAAATATTTAATTTCGTGGTAATGCAGAAAGGCTGCATTACAAGTACAATCAAAGGGGCCCCGCAAAAATAGCCCTCCCATATTAAACTTTGCTCGACCTTTATTTTTCGGACGCCTCGTGTCCTAAAGTGCTTTGCTTCCTCCAATTCTGAACGCACTTTTTACACGACTACGGCAAATCCAAAAGGAAGGGTAATGATTTTAGCAGTCTCGTTTTGTAGACTAGCTGGCTCTACTAGCAACAAGTATGTATGGGAATATTTATGTGTGTTCCTTCCACCATATTTTTATATGTTTTAGATAAGCGGTTCGGTTACACTTATCCGAAATTCACAAAATTAAATAAGGTGTCAATCGATTCGTCATTATTGACCGGGTGACATAGGATAGTCGCAGTATCGTTACCATAGACCTAGATTTTTTTTTCTCGTAACAATACCAGTTTTAGTTGCATCATGTCTCAATAAAAACCTTTGATTTTTTTTACGTGTTATTATTTAACATGGTAAGGCCTCTGCCACACGGGCGTTGCGACTGCGCTGCGTCGTCGCAACGCAATGATTTTATCGCAATGTATTTCGCTGCGTCAACGTAGTTATCTCCGATATTAACGCTTTGTCGCCCAACGCAGTTCCCTTTCCCGCCTCGTTTCCCTCCTCTCCTTGTCCTTTGCGCATTCATTTATTTAACTTAATTACAATAAATGTAAATGGCAGACTTAAGGCCAGGGGCCTTTTCTACCAGTCAACCAACAGGTGATGCTAAGAGAGTAATGGGGTTAGTACAACATAAACTAAAATCAAAACATAACGAGTAAACGTAAAAGGCGGCCTTATCGCAACTGCAATCTCTTCCTGGCAACCGAGGTACTTGGAGATGTTTAACGAAAACAGGCGAAATTATATGCAAGCAGAAAATTCATAAAGATACATACAATACCTACATACAAATATAAAATATATACATAAATACATACATATCTATATCAATATGTACACAAATAAGATAATCCGAACAAGATAAGTGAGGAAATAAAGAAAGTCATATTATAATAGGGATAGAAAGTGTGACTTCACTTGAGATATAGATACAGGGTGTCCAATAAGAGTATCGGGTATTTGTTTTCGCGCTGCATTTGAAACGGAGCGACGGAGGGGAGGGGGGAGGGCATCGTGGGATCCGCCATTTTGTGGAGTTTTAGTTACGATGGAGCAGTACCCGGGGATGCTTTGTGCTTTTTGCGTACGAGCGTTGCATTACGATACTCGTAATGGTGATTCAATAGTGGCTGCTCAACGTTTGTATCGTGCGGAATATCGTACACGCCATGCAACAAGTGACGATAGCATTAGAAAATGGATCCGGATGTTCCAGAATACAGGTGCGATGGTAAAAATTCCACACCCTGGTCGCCCTCGTTCAGTTCGCGACAAGGAAATAATCAGAGAAGTAGAGGCGTCAGTTCGTCAAAATCCGTCTTTATCCATCCGAAAGCGAGAATAACAAAAAATCTTACTTGCATTTGATTTCATAGAAAGATTTGCATTTAAAAGCCTATAAATATCAATTGGTTCAAGAATTGAAGGATACGGACTATGCTAATCGATTGAATTTTGCGAACGAAATGCTTAAGGTCATTTCGCGTAGGGATAACATCAACTGGCCTCCCATAAGCGCCGACTAAAGCCCACTCGACTATTTTGCATAGGGATACCTTAAAAGTTAGGTATATAAGAATAATCCGACGAAACCCAATTGAAGCAAAACATCAGGTCAGAAATGGCAGCAATATCAAGAGCTATGTGTCATCGTGCGTGTTATCGCCAATCTTCGTTCCCGATTAGAAGAGTGCCAGCAGAGTAACGGCCACCATTTGGATAACATTATCTTTTCCAAATAAATTTTCACTTTATATTCTAATAAAAAACAATACATTTTTTGTTGATTTCAAGTAGTTTTTGTTTTATTGAACTAACAAACACCCGATACTCTTTTTGGACACCTTGCATATATCTCGGATAAATCTATACAAAAATATACATAAATAATTATAAAAAATAAAAATAAAATACTATACACATACATAACACTACTTATATAGCCTCTGACAGTTTTCGTAGATAATGTGCACGCACTGCTCTTTTAAACACAATACGAGATTGAGCTTTCCGGATACTGACTGGTAAGACGTTCCAAAGCCGTACTGGAACCCGTACTGCTTGAACGACAAATGAATTATATAGAACTCAGTCCGGAAATGTGGCATCTTCGCTCTTCAAGCAATCTCCGTCTCAAGACGGATTGCTTGAGCAAAAAGTTCTATCGTGGGAATCACCAAGGAAGGGAAATTTAGTTTTGAGGTAAGCCGGAATTTTAGGATCTAAAAGTATCTATACTTTTAGATCCTATACATACGGAGCTCGGGGTGCGCTTTCCCGCTTTTTCTTCTCTAAATATAACATGCATGTCAAGGTCACCCAAGGATGCTAAAGACCTTGCAAAATGGAGAAGAAATAGCCGGAACAGTTTAAATGATATGGCTATAGTTTTACGACCGGCCGCCTGCCTGACGTCAACCCTTCTTGGGAATGCAATTGTACGAGCACGAGATGTTTGTGCTTACTCCCTTAGTCGCCTCTCACGACATCCACATGAAGAGATGGAGTGGTCGGAACCACACGGGATTGTACGGAAAAAATCTTATGCACGCGCCTGGCAATATCAAAGCCCCGACCAAATCGTCTGGCTTATTGATTTTTTTATTCTTTTAACACTAAACTACAACATATAAAAAATGCATATTGCCTCAAATACCTTTTTTGAAAAAAATATAGGTTGCTTTAGCCCCGCTACTTACCAGCCAGGTCTGCAGTTCCGTGTTGGGGTATAATAGGAGATGTATGTGACAAGTATTCAACTTGCCTCAAACATCTACCCAAAATTCGTGCCAGCTCTCAATCTATAAGTATCGAAAATATACCTATATTATTGCGATGCGCGCGGCGACCACTCGGAGTGGTAAATTCAGTTATACGAATCGTTTGTCCAGGGTGTGGGACCTCGACCTGTCCCGGCGCTTGGCGCTCTAGGCGAGTTCCCATATGTAAGGTGTAGATAGGTGGAGTGGAGACTAGAGAGACTCAATATAGATATATTGAATTTATTGTACTGATACTTTAAAACACACTGATATCAAAATTATATTTTATAGTTAAATAAATATGACGATGTGTAAATTATTTGAAAATGGAATAAAACAAAATTTTAAATGAAATGAAGAATGAAAAGTGGACAGGATGGAATGAAGAAATAAGGTTTCTGTTTGTGTGAAGAAATAAGTCCACATGCATGGTGCATCTTGCACAATGCATGTGGCATGCAGCCAATTTCATTATTATTACTACACTAGAGTAATAAGAATGAAATTGCAGGCCTGCAAAGGATGTCTAGGTATCTAAACAAAAAGTTGCCGAGTTCTGACGTGAGCTAAATTAAACCATATCGCTAACCACATTAAATAGATGTTTCTTTGAATTTCTTTGCCGAGTGAGACGTGAGTATTACTACTTATTCTGTGGTAAAACGACGGAGCGACACCGCTCAGTCGACGCATCGCCCTTACAGTATGTTACCGTTTGTAGGAGGCGGCGTGGACAGTGGGCAGCGGGCCGGCGCCGTCGTGGCCCGAGACGGGCGCGGTGCAGCTGGAGCGGCTGACGCTAGGCTACCGCGCCGGCGAGCCCGCGCTGCGGGACGTCACCTGCGCCGTGGCGCCCGGCGACAAGCTGGGCATCGTGGGCCGCACCGGCGCTGGCAAGTCCACGCTCACGCTGGGACTCTTCAGGTAGCGTAGCCGACTCCACACAGTATTACGAGAGCCACACCGAAAAGATCAGGAATAGAAAAAAGTACAAAGATAATATAATAATGTTTACTTTTATTGTTTTTCGAAATATTCTCCGTGACAGTCAATGCACTTTTGCATTCAATCAAACCAATTATTAAAACAGTAATTCTAGTCTGAAGTGGATACAGTCAAAACAGCTGATTTGTAAGCTTCGACCGCCTCTTCTGGGTCGTGAAACCGTTGACCACTTAGCATATCTTTAATTCTTGGGAATGTAAAATAATCATTAGGGCTAAGGTCAGGGCTATACGGAGGATGGGCCATCAACTCCACGTTTTCCAGATTTAAAAACGCGCTTGTTTTGCGTGCGGTATGTGAGCTCGCATTATCGTGGTGAAGGATTATACGACGATTCGAATTAATTTTACGATTTTTCAAATAAACTGTTTTGTACCAATCAGCAGTAACCGTCCTTCTTTATTGTAAAGGAATCGTAGCCACATGACCAGTTTTCGATACAAACAAACGAACGAGAAACGAACAAAACGAAGCGACCATTTTTTTCGACACGCTGCGTGAGCGAATAACTTTTGTTAGCTTGACCTCACCCTCGAAGACCCAAACTGCCGATTGATGTTTTCTTTCGGGCTCATATGAATAAATCCACGATTCATCCCCAGAGACGATATTGTAAACTGCATTTGAGCTCCCTCTATTGAACCGTTGCAGAGCAGACCGACACCAATTAACACGAGCCGACTTTTGTTCCTCGGTCAAACGGTGGGGCACCCAGCGTGAAATTAACTTCTTGACACCCAGTTCATCATGTAAAATGGTCTGAATGGCTGTCATACCGATGCTGAGAGAAACCCGAATCTGCTCGTATGTCACATGTCTATCTTCTTTTATTAATTGGCGTACAGCATCGATGTTATCTTGTGTTACCGCTGTTTTTGGCCGACCAGTAGAAGGGACTGTGGTAAGAGAAGAACGTCCACGACGAAACTCAGAATACCAACGATTTATAGTCGTTTTACTAGGTGCTTCAAGTTCATAAATAGAAACAAGCTCGGCGAGACATTATTCTTGAGATAAACCTCGACGAAAGTTATGATAAATTATTGCTTTTTTACTTTATTTAAAATTCAAAAATGGAATTGTGTTCGAAATAATACTATCAAACATCAAAAAAGTTTTACTCTAATTTATTCCTAAGTATTCTATAGCCGATCTTTTCGGTGTGGCCCTCGTAGTACAGCATCCGAGAAGGGTCGACCTTTACCTGTTTGCTTACCGAATGAAAATTATATTTAATCAAATAAAATATGTTCCTGAACATATTTCAATAGGTTTGCGATGGTAAAGCGGACGGGGAAGCGCCACCTAAGGGAATGGGCGGAATACTTGGCTAGAAGAAGCAGTCGGTGGACCAAAGCAGTAACATTCCGTATCTCAATAGGGATACTAGCGGCCCATTAGTCAGGCCATGTTATAAGGCAAGGTGGATAGGCTAGCACAAGACGTCGATAATAGCGCAAAGAAAAGAAGGCCTTTGCCCAGTAGAGGGTTTATGTGGGCTCAAAATGAATGAATGACCACATACCACTATTCATTTTAGTTCAGAATTTAAAATTCCATTTACACGGAACTTTACCGCATTGTCATTGCGCTCCTAGTTCGACATTGTATAACGTTTTAGGCTTGAAACTGCGTTAAGTGGAGACCCGCGACGGGTTCAGTCCGTCTCTGTCACAAACTCTACGTGGGACAGAGACGCGTAACCCGCGATGGTTTCAGCTATCTCTATCGCACGTAGGGTTTGTGACAGAGACGGACTAAACCCGTCGCGGACGCCTGCGACGGTTTCAGTCCGTCGTAGTTTAAATGTTTTGAGATTGGTGTGTCCAGGATAGTGGAGGCGATGAGCGGGAAGATCCTGATCGACGGCATCGACATTTCGACGCTGGGGCTGCACCAGCTGCGCTCGCGCATTACCATCATCCCGCAGGACCCCGTGCTGTTCTCGGGCACGCTGCGCATGAACCTCGACCCGTTTGAGGCGTACAGTGACGAGGAGCTTTGGCGCTCGCTCGAGCACGCCCACCTCAAGACCTTCGTGCAAGGTGAGACTTCCCCAACCCCAAATAACAATAAAATTGTAGATGAAGCGACCGCCTTAAAAACAGGGATTTTCTCGGATCCCGCATCCAAGCAAAATCATATTTCTTTTTTTTTTCAAAAATAAAAGTAACCTATGTTTCTCCTTATAACATAAGCTATCTGCCAGAGATAGCCCTGTCAAAATAGGTCCAGCCGTTTCGGAAATTAGCCGCAACAAACAAGTAGACAAATAAAAAATCTTATTTTGATATTACAGACACTACAATTACGATGAAACAATTGATTTCAAATGAAAGCGCCAGTTTTGACGACCTCTATGGCCTAGTGGTCATCATGCCAGGTCTCGGGTTCGATCCCCGGTCAGGCCAAGATGGAAAATGATCTTTTTCAGCTTGACCTGGGTCTTGGGTTTTTATCTATACAGGGTGGATTTGAAATCGTAAGCATCCTTTTAAATATCCACTATACCCATGATACAAAGTAATTTTCTGGTAATTCTCTAGACACTGAAAAGTAAAAAGTTAATTCCCTAGGCGTTAAAACACATTTGAAAACCGAACACGAATGAAGAATCAAAAATAATATTGGCAGTCAGCTAAAAAAGAAGAATTTAGTTTTAAAATTATAAAATATTAGGCAAGGGCGTCGTAATTTTTTTAAATTAGAATACAACACGTTTCACGTGGATGACTGTAGGTCAAAATGTTTAGGTTCTTTTGCTTCAAAATAATAATTTATTAAAAACCAATAAAAACGCGCTATTGTTGTCTTTGATTTAAATAGTAATTTTATTAGGGAACTATTAGGTTATTTTTACAACTATATTAAATGTGACTAATTTCTTGATGAAGCCGATATAGTAAATAAATATGAAGTTTACGTATAATATACATATTTAAAAATATAAAGAATTGACACACAAGGAAAAAGTTATGAAACTATTCTAATAACTGGAAAATATATAAGATGTGGTGGTCCTAGAAAAATATTTTCATAGTACTTCTTCAGTGAAAACGCCACCAAATAAAGGTTAGTAACTGACTGTTAAACTCTGATTAGGTATATGTAGGTATTCTACTTTCGTTATAGGTATATATTTGCTTTTTCTAATAAATGGAGATGAAAAGACGAATGTGCTACACGGTGTACGGTAATAGTTTTATCTCGGGCGATATACTTGAATCCCTCGCTTCACTCAGGATTCCACCGTAGAATCCCTCGCTACGCTCGTGATTCTATTGTGGCATCCTTCGTTTCGCTCTGGATTCAAAATAGCGCCCTCGCGTTAAAACTATGTATTACCTTTACGCCTTGTAGCACAATCTACTATTGAGACTAATAAGACGTCAATCAAAAGTCGTCATTTTCATATCAAAGAAAACCACTGAACATGCGTTAGACTCCTAGATAGACACCATTACTGCAATTATAAACAAAAAACTAATCGTCATAAAACTCGCGAAAAACAAATTAATTATAATAGTATCAATTTTATCGCGTCTTCGTAGATTGCGTAGTACATAATTACCTGCTATTCTCAATCGGTCTCGTGACATCGCCTTTCCCCACTCGACTTTATACCTTATCCACGCAACTTAAAGTCTGTTTTGGTATACCGGCCGCCCGCGCCACGATGGTGAATGTACCTACCAACGCCCGGGGTCATAGCACTCTCGCGAGCGCGACGCGTGAAATTTTTGATAGTTTGTATATTTTTTTTACTTTTTAATGACTGCATTAATTGCAGTATTGTTACATTTTTTTAACTTTTTAATGACTGCATTAATTGCAGTATTGTTACCCTAAAAATAACCTTTAAGTGAGTATGTTCACAAGTTAAATTAATGCCAATGATTACAAATGCACCCTGTATATGTATCTATACTAATAATATAAAGCGGAAGAGTTTGTTTGTTTGTTTGTTTAAACGCGCTAATCTCAGGAACTAATGGTCCGATTTGAAAAATTCTTTTTTTGTTGGGTAGTCCATTTATAGAGGAAGGCTTTAGGCTATATAACATTACGTTCCGACAACCACGCGAACGAAGTCGCGGGCACAGCTAGTGTTTTATAAAATACTAGCTATCGCCCGCGGCTTCGCTCGCGTATCCCACGGGAACATTACTTTTTTCCGGGATATACTACGACTATATCCTTCTCAGTACTCCTATGTGTATGCGAATTTTAAAGAAGATTAATTCAGTAGATAAAGCGTAAAGAGGTAACAAACAAACAAATATACAAACTCACTTTCGCATTTATAATATTAGTTGGGATTGAGATAGTATCGTTGAGTTAGTATCCCATAACACAAGTCTTGAACTTACTTTGGGGCTAGCTAAATCTGTGTGATTAGTCCGTCCGCCTCAATGACTGGTGCTGTGATGTAGGTCTATCGGCCGGGCTCCGGCACGAGATCTCGGAGGGCGGGGAGAACCTGTCGGTGGGGCAGCGGCAGCTGGTGTGCCTGGCGCGCGCGCTGCTCCGGAAGACCACGCTGCTGGTGCTGGACGAGGCCACCGCCGCCGTCGACCTGGAGACCGACGACCTCATACAGGTATACGCCATTCACAACACTCATCATCGTCATAGGCCCTATTTATATAAGTTACATATTTGTAAAGTTTTATGACCAGTGCTGTTCAATAAACCTTACTATTATGTAAGATTTTATTATTACTTTTAATTAAGTATTATTTTTTTGTTCTGTTCCAAAATAGTCGTCAATCACCTCATTCAGGTCATAGCAGAAAACCAGTGCTTTACTTACATCCGTGCGTCAGTAAAGGTTTACACTGAGCCTGTGACCTTTTTGAATTGAACTCACACAGGCTATTATGTTCTTTTATTTTTTCTTTCTTTTATGTACCTACTTATTATAATTTCTGTATTTATGTTTTTTTATTTTTGTTGTTAAGATTGTGTGTTTCAATTCAAATAAAGTTTTATTCTATTCTATTCTACATTATAAATGCTGTTTAATAAACGTTTACATATGTAGAAAACGTCTAGATTTCGAAAAGTGATACGATCAATGACAAGTGACATTATTTTGTGACGTTTAACTCCTTAGCAGTGAGTACAATATAATTTATTTTTGACCAGGATTTATTTTATTATCCAATTGTTTTCATGCAGAAAACGATCCGGTCGAAGTTTGCTAAGTGCACGGTGCTGACGATCGCGCACCGACTCAACACGATCATGGACTCCACGCGCGTCATGGTGCTGGACCGCGGGCAGCTGGTGGAGTTCGCGCCGCCCGAGCAGCTGCTGCAGGACCGGGGCTCCGTCTTCTACGGCATGGCTAAGGACGCCGGCCTCGTCAACTAGGGCAAAGCACTCTGCACAGGGGGCCATAGGCGTACCCGGGGAGGGGGGGACATCTAGCGGTTGAACCAAAATAAAGACACTGCGGCTTTTTTAAAGTCCTAGATATACGACTTTTTTAGTCCTAAAACAAAAGTCCTTAAGATTCTCCTTTTTTAAAGTCCCAAAAGTCCCCTGTCCCCCCCCCCCCCCCTCCAAGAAATGTCTTGAATGAGATGAACCCCACCAGAAAAACTGATGTGGGTACGCCTATGCAAGGGCCATACGGTAGACAGGGTAGAGCACTCGCTCTAGCCAATACCTTTTATACCCTGCTTGTTAACGCAATGCGGGTTAGAAAATGTAAATCATTTTTTTATTTCTATTGTGTCTGGCTGAGTGTCCGGGAATGTGTTAAGAAGCGCCAAAATCAATTAATAACAATTTTATTCTACCTTAGTCATGGGCAAGGCCAGTCCCTGAGGGCCAAGTGAGAACATCCTCCGTGCTTGTTGTTGCGTGCACATTAGATGATAGCAAACTAAGCGTCGTATTTATAAACAAATCAAAATTCAAAATTTCAAAATTCAAAATATCTTTATTATCATAGGATATTTATAATATCTCTTAATAATAGTCACTTTGTTTTGTTTTGCACAAATGTTGACGTCAAATCGTTACTTAAAGCTAATTTTACGCCGCTTCCTAGGCGCAAGTGCAGAAGAAGCGGCAACAAACTGCACTGCACGTTTTCTCCAAAGACGTCAACTAACAAACTAAAAACTTAAAATTAGTTATATAGATGGACAGAGATTACATTGTTTATTATGTCATAATTAAATTGAATTATAAGAATTACGAAATTTAAAATAATGTCAATTTGTAAAATGAATCATTACAAAACAAAAAACTGATTCAAAGTGTTCAACAACAAAAAAAATGTAAGCAAAATGTGATCGCATATGTTTTTGGAACAATGGAAAATAATGGAAATTGGACCGTTTTTTTATACAACACCAAGCCTAGGCTATACCTAAATGCTTTTTACATTTCTAAAGTACTTACAAGCCAGAAGCCGCCATACCACTCTTAACATCTTAACATCTTAACATCCATGTTTTCCGACGGTTATATATTTATTTTTTATTTTTTAAATCGTTTTCAAGAAACTGTTTTTCAAACTTAGGAAATGGAGGATAATTCTATAAACGTATGAAAATAAACATGTTTCCAACAAAACAGGTACATATTTGTGATAGCATTTTTTAAATTATTTTTTCTGCCCATATAGATTATTTCTTGGGCTAGTAGCGTAGGTTATTTTTAATTATGAATACGACAGTTAAGATATACCAAGCTATACCTATAAATTCATGATATCGAAAAACTTTCTCCGTGATACGTTTTTTACATTTTGTGCCCTTAGGTTGTTTATTTAAAAGGAAAATAGTTCGATTGTTCCTGGAGAAAATTGTTCACTATCATGCTTTGATACAATAGTTTCTGTATATTTTGTTAGGGTCAGTTCACACCAAGACGAGACGCGACGCGACGTGGCGCGCACTTTTGAAGAAGTATACAACTTTTTTACTACTGACGTGAACTGACCCTTAGACATAATACCAACAACAATCATAGCGGAAGTTCGAACACAGAGTTTATAGACCTATATTGGCGCCAGCATATATTTTTGAACTGTGATGTGATAAATAATGCCGGTATTAGTAGTACATTTTTACACACTATGGCTCGGTTCATAAACTTACCTTTATATTTGAAAGCTTCAGCATCACCATACAAACACTAAACGTGTACATACACCCTTGGCGAGTTGGTCAGTCAGAGATTCATTTATATGATGATGAAACAGTGGACAAGCGATGTCTGTGAGAAGCATCGAAGTGGCGTCGGCGTCGAGTTGGTGTAACGGATTAGCAATGTAGCCTTTGATGGCAGCTCTGTCGCTAATATAGTGCAAACACGCCACTAGGCATCACTGATCTAGTGTAAATATATCTATGTATAGTTTTTGTATCTTGGGATATAAATGTAAATGCGTGTACCAAGAAATGTATAATACTTAATTAAACTTATACATAAAAATCAGTACTTACAATGCAATAAAGCTACTTAAAAATAATAACCACATGTTATTGTTTACATAAAATGTATGTTGTATTTGTAATAGAAAATGTTTTCAATGAAACTTAATATTTTGTTATCTTTCGTAATATTTGTTTTAAAATTTTATCGTATGAAAATCTTCAAACATAATTTTTATTGTTTAAAGACATGTAAAACGTGTCTTTCACAAAAATACATAACAGTAACACACATCACATTGCCATCCCGCTCACCGCGTTTGTAGAAATTGTTATGTACACTACGAAAATGGACATATTTTGACGGATCACAAAGAGGCGGGCCGTAAATCCGCCCTAGCCGTCTCAATACATTTACTTACTTGCATTGCATATGAAATTCTTGAAATGTGGCGCTCAGAATCTACCGTACCAAAACGGAGTTGCTTTTCACGCTAATGACGGTACATAATCCATTTTACCTAACTGCACACCCAGTGGTACGCACCGCATCTTCGATCAGCAATACAACTAGTTATCGGGTCGGCGTAAAAAATACGGCTCGCCAAATAAGAGCAGACTCCTGACGGTGAGCTCTTATTTTGTTTAGTTCAGTCAAGGAGTAAAACACTTTATATGTAGTGATATAAGGTTGAATTCACAGTGAACGTTATTTGATATTCAAGCGGACAGAATTTTACGCTGATTTTGTAGGTAACGCCTTATCTAGTTGTATTGTTGATCAAAGCTCAAATAAATAATTATTATCCGTAGTTAGCGTAACTTAAATAAAAATGCGTCGTGATTGGACAATTTTATGTGGAAAGTAATTTTCGTTTGTGTTACCGCTCGGCCCGCCCGCCTAAATATGCCCGTTCCATTTATTTCATTGTCTTATTTCATCGCCACAGCGCTGCGGTGCAAAACGTATTATCCTCTCGAATCTAGTATACATTGATTAGTAATTAATCATCGTTGTGTTTTATTTATTAGGCTGCACGTGCACGTAAAGTAAGGGCAGAGTACAATATTATGCTTGAATGCATAAATACTCTTATCAATTATCATACATGATATGATTTTGTTATTTTATTTTAAAATATATAATATGTAGGGAGTAAAGAAATGCGGGCTTAGTAAGATTGGGAAAAATAAGTACTTAATGTAAGAGATTTTTTAAAAAGTTTTGAATATTGAAATAAAACTTGTTAAGGGATTGTACTTAAAACTGGCTCTAAGGATATTTTAAAATGTGTAATTTACATTTGTGCTTAAAAGTAGGTACTTATAATCTGTAAATACTTAAAAGCTGATCAATGATCATATCAAATTTGTAAAAAACATTAAAATATTACTCATTTCTTAATTTCAGGACAGATCTATGGTAATGTACGCCTCAGGTCTTTCATAGATTTTTCACCATGTAATGTATTGTATATATTGTATAAATAATTGTACAGTTCCGTTACAATTTCCATAACAGTTAGAGAGATAAGATGATTCACTACGTGTGCCTAATTCGAAAAAGAAATGTCTTTTTAATTAAAGAGATCGGCAATAAAATGTGATAATGAGATGGTAGCGAAACCAAAATGAAAATTACCTATTCTTTTTAAGGCGAATGGTATGCAGAAGTAAGGCCCTCATTTGAAATAAATGGTTTGATTTGTCTTTTGGCGGAAACGCGATTTAAAACTACAATTCATAAGATAATTTTAACTTCTTAACTATCTAATGCCTAATGGTTAGCGCAATGTTAATTATCACAATTATTTACGCTTAAAATCTTATTTTTAAATGAGAACGCCAATTCTCAATATTCTTCGCCTGCACGACCGCAAAAATATCGCATGTCGAATGTCGAACGACCATTTCATAAATGCATATAACAGACGGCAACCTGCCGCCGCTTTGTAGAAGGCTAAGCCACACAGCTTTATTTCCTTAAAAAGTTCTCTCACCAATACAAAACTTTAAAATATTTTTTACACGGAATCACAACAGAGCAGAAGAGAACGACTTATCAAATATAAATTTGTCATTTGCATTTTTTTGTGTGTGGTGGGGGCAATAAACCCAAATAGCATTTTATTCAATTAGCATTTCTCCACTTACGTGTTCAGCGTACAGGAGTACGCTGAACTACATTTTTTGCACGGTTTTTTAGCGAAATTATAAAAATTGCGGTGAGGGGCACCTAAACTACACCTGTTTAGTTATAATAGACATGAATTTAATAATGCTCAATATTTGTGTTTTGTAGATACATTGATATATTGATCTGTAGGTTTTTAATATTTTTGTACCAATGTTTTGTACATTTAACAAAACTCTATTTGCAAATGTTATTTTCTTTCGCATATGTATTTCATTGGCATCTACTTGTTCTAGTTGAAAGTAGTTATACTTTGATTATTATACATTTATTGTATGTAATAGTGTACAAGACATTCTCTAGCTTGGAAACTTTTCATGGGTTTTAAGGATGAATTCCTTTAGTTAGAACAATCAATTCAAAGTAGCTATAAGTAGTGGTTTCTGTTTTTTAATATTAAATTCGTTGCAATGACAGGTTTCCATAACACTTCAACAAAATTTTACTAAAACAATTCATGTTGTTTCTTAATGTTCATGTGTTTCTTGGAAGTCAGATTTGGGATCGATGTTCTACAGATATTTTCTATAATTTATAGTAAATATTCTACAGTGCATTATTATTCAATTTTGCAACGTAGAATTAAACATCACTCTTCTCAATCAAAACAACATGCTTTATCATTCTACCATTTTTATCTATAGGCATATAAAAAATAAGTTACCATAACATTGTGTACTGCACGCATTGTATGACGTATGACGCCAATGGATAATATGTTTTTATGTACGGAGTTATACAAAATTAAAGTTGTCATAATATCATACAATGAGTAGGTACCGTGCGTATCGTACGTATGGCCTCATACTTGTACTTACAAAATTTTTAATATCTAATTTATTTTAAAGAATTTTACTGTACGTACGAAGGGTACTATGTTAAGCTATATTTGAGAACTAGATCAGCTTATAGAATTTAATGTAACATATTGAAACTGGCAAAACAAGGATTTTAAATTTATGACCTCTAAATAATCTAAGAAAACTTTGACCCCCCCTTAAAAAATCTAACCAGATTTTAGTTGTGTATACATTTTTTGTATATTTTTTTAATTTAGGAAATATTAATTTCAGGATGGCTCTAAAAAAAATCATATTTTACTTGTTAATGTTGTACTTATGTAATTACTGATTGATTAGTAATACTACTGCATCGACAATGACATGACCAGATATCCTACTAAATATTAATAGGATACAAGCGAAAAATTTGAGTTTGGATGATTGTTATTCAACAAAAATCAAAATGGTTCCCTGGGGATTTTCAAATAACGAAATGCCAATACCTCGCGGGCAAGGCCGCGAATAACAGCTAGTATTGTATAATCGACATAATCGTAATAATTATGTTAAAAGTTTTGTTTAATAATTGTACGTACTATAAGTATATTTGTTCGCAGATAAATATTGTTTTCTGCAAGATTAAGGCGGTGACTGTGGCGGTGATCCCACTGTACCGCGCACCGCCGCGGAGCGCGGCGCGGCAGATTTTAGCATTGTATGCAAATTCTCAGTTTGTATAGAAAACACGCCTAGTCCAACCCGCTAAAAACGTGGCAGATTCTGCGCACCGCGGCGGTGCCAGTGGGTGAATCGCCTTAGTGTTCGTCCAGATTGGTGACGACAGCCTGCTCATACCTACTGGGAGTGAAGGAAAATAAATTAACTTAGTAATTTCCATCCGACACCATAAGTAGGATTTTTGGCCCATTTATACCCATATTCGTATTTAGGGACGTCTTTAGTGGGGAATATGGTCATCAAAACCCTTGTAAGCTACCAATACAACTTACAATGCTCACTTGATACTTCGCTAAGTCATACAATGCAGTTATCTACCAATTTCAATTTTATTTTTTATTAGGGAGCTAATGTGCGGATTTGTTACTACTTTACTACTTCATGGGTTGTAAAAGTGCCCACTTGTCTCCATGGAAATGTATACTTTAGTGCATTTTATTATTTTAGGCAGGAATACGTGCCAAAACTTATGTCAATTTATTGATGGGGGCTACGTACTTAGCCAAACACTCGTCAACTATTGACGGGTTATTCTTGCCCGCATTTAAAGTGTTCAGTAAATTCTGTGTTCCTATGAAACCACGTAAGCCGCAATTATGTTAAATGAATCTGTTGTGAATGCCCAATGAATGTTTTTTACCACGTGACATTTGTTAATTAGCTTATAATTAATGTACGAATTGTAATGGCAAATAAATAAATACACTTTGCATATGGTTTTTATTCGTGACATGACACAAAGGTGATAGAATACTCGTAAATTAGAAAAAAATGCATAAATATAAAAAAAATGTAGTTACCTTACCTATTGTAAAATTAAATACAACGGTTTTCACCAATTACAGTAACATAGCTAAATGTAATATACTACGAATAATAATCCCTAGAAGCGTAAATAATCCCAAAAAATCATTCCACCCGATATGTACCGCGGCGGGCGGGGCTTAAAATATGAACCGCGCGGTGCGACAGATCGCCATGACACTCGAGTCGTGCGGTTGCGTCGCAAAAAGTTTCGTTTGAGAATATTGCTGTGTTTTTACGATAATCGATTCATTAAAATACCGTCATGTGCCGTGAAGTGGTGAAGAAGCCACACATACATGAAAAACACAGGACTCGCCTTTCATATGTAAGTAAATAAACATTTTAATAATCGGCCCCTGAGCCGGCTACCCGACCGTATCGGTTGGGTAGCCGGCTCAGGGGAGGCGGCTGCTTGACCGACGGGGCGATGACGCGTGCGTGTCCTTGTCGCGACCAATTGCATGCATCTTTGTCTATGTGTGTGTTTGAGTGTTTCGTTGTAATTACTGTTAGTTTGTTTGCGTAAATGGAATCAGAATCGAAGCGGTGAATGTAGGAGCGTTAGATTTCTAGAGATTATATTTCGATGGTAATATACCTAAAGAGTGGTTGGTACGATAGGTGTCAAAACTCATAACTATGAATGTACAGTAAAAACTTATTTTAAAAACTAGTTGCGTAATCGATTATGATCGTTATGTGCATCGGTAAAGTATGGAAAGGACGTCTACAAGTGCTCGATTAAAAATGCCAAATTGTGCAGTTAACGCATGTAAAAAGAGGTCAAATACTTCTAATCTTAGTAAAGATGGAATAACCTTTCATTTGTAAGTATTTTTTTATTTTATTAACATTGATTTCTATTTAAATGTAATTACTTAAAAATCGATATAATATCTTTCAGTATAAATTACGGAAAAAATAATCGAGTCAAGTTTGCAACGGATTTCCTGCCATCCCAAGCGATTTTTTATCTTATTTACTGCCATAACCATACCAAAAAGATCTATAATCACTTATCACAATGTTGACATACTTCATTTTTCAATTTTAATTTTTTTTCACTATCCTTCGACACCAGACTTTCTCATTTTAAATATATCATGCCATAGGAACTCCATGATTAAACGACATAACCCCATCAAGTTTGGGCTCGTAATATTCATCTTGACGAGTATTTTGTCTTTAGATGGTATCCAGGGTCTGATGATAGGGCTGCAAGGTGGCCATAGGAACTCCGTGATTAAACGACGACATAACCCCATCCAGTTTGGGCTCGTATGATTTGTCTTGACGAGTATTTTGTCTTTAGATGGTATCCAGGGTCTGATGATAGAGCTAGCTGAAAGGTGGCCATTGGAACTCCGTGATTAAACGACATAAGCCCATCGAGTTTGGGCTCGTATGATTCATCTTGACGGGTTTTTTGTCTTTAGATGGTATCCAGGGTCTGATGATGGAGCTGGAAGGTGGCCAAAGGAACTCCGCGATTAAAAGACATAACCCCATAACTCCATCCATATATGTATTTATTATAAAATATACAATCGTTGAGTTAGTATCCCATAATACAAGTTTTTTAGTTTTCTATTTCGGCTATTTCTTCTTCACTTCGCAAGGTCTTTGGCATCCTTGGGTATATAACTATATTATATTTTGAGAAGAAACAGAGGAGAAGCAGCACAGCTACGGATTCAACCGGGAACGCGCTTAGATGATTAAGAAGATGATAAAATATATATTGTTGAGTTAGTGTCCCACAATACTAAAAAACTTGTATTATATTGTAGTATGCTTGAAGCGCCACGTAGGCAGTTTAAATAATAAAATTTGTTAAACTAATTAACAAGTTTTATAGTATTCGTGAAGCGCCACGTGGGCAGTAAAAATAATAAAACTTGTAAAACTAAATAGATACTAAACAAGTTCTATTATTTACCCTGCTCACGTGGCGTCTCACGTGACGTATTAACTTCTATCCCGAATTTCCGACATAATTATATGAAAACATTCCAGAGTTAAAACGAACGTAATTTTTTTTTCCGAAATATCGATGTCGATATTTTATTTTTGTTGTTTAATCCTTTTGCACTAGGGTGTATTATTACGTGTACATACACATTTGTTTTAGTATGAGTCTTGCTAGTGTGCAGAAAATAAACTAGTGTGTCAATTTTACGTAAGTGTGCGTTTATAGCGACACAAATTATTTTTGTGACTGTGTGTTTTTTAGATATAGTAGTACCCTCCCCCCGCACCAAAAATGGCAGAAAGTTTTGTAAGAAGATTTGTCTGCGTAACTTATCCTGTATTAAATGATCTAAGTGTACTTCGCATTTAGTAATATTATGAAAATCGCGGGCGCGGTCTCGTAGGTAATTAGAGATGGGCAAAGTGTTTATGCCCAGATGGGCATATTGGGAATATTCCCGGAATTTTGGGCATAAATCCGTAGCGTAGGTATAGGTATATAATTCTTTCGAATTTCTGATTTTTGGTTTGAGATTGACGATCTGCTTCGTTATAGGTAGGTACCTAACCCACCTACTTTTTAAAGACTTTGTTTTAGCTGTTAGATATTTCGCACATGTTATATATTTCATTCATTATAGTTTACTACCAAACGATGATACATACATACTATCACGTCTTTATCCCTAATGAGGCAGACAGAGCATTTTAAGTGTTGCGGCTCTAAGCAATCAGAGCCCAGGGCCGCAATACCCAAAGGCAACTTTTAGCGTGATGGTGGGCGAGAAGGTAGAAAAAGGAATCAAAATACTGATGGTTTGCTAGCTGCATAGCCTATTTCGCCTATTCTTTCGATCGGCTTCTACGATTTGCGCGGGGAGAGAAGCAGCTATGACCTCCGTGGTGTAATGGTCAACACGCTAGTCCGCCAATCTGGAGATTCTGGGTTCGATCCCCAGCCAGGGCAAGTTCGAAAATGGCCTTTTTCAAATTGTCCTGGGTCTTGGATGTTTATCTATACAAGTATTTATTATAAAATATAGTATCGTTGAGTTAGTATCCCATAACGGCCATAACACAAGTTTAAACTTACTTTTGGGCTAGCTCAATCGGTGTGATTTGTCCTTATATATTTATATTTAAGTTTTATTCTTGTCTCCCAAACCAGCATGAAAGACAGATAATACGGTGCGCTAAATGGCGATAGTAGCTTCTTGTAGTAGTCAATCCTAGCGCGTCGCGCTCGCTGAGTCTATTTTAGTCGGTTTTGTGTGTATTATGAATCGTTTGTCCAGAGTCATAAGGATAAAATTGGCTTGCAATGGATTTCTGTAGGTGTCTAAACGAAAAGGTGCTGCGTTTTGATGCGAGCTAAATTACACCATATTGCTAACCACTGTGAGTAGATATTTCTTTGAAAACGTTTGCGGAGTGAGACTTCTGTACTACTGGTATTTATTCTGTGCTAAAACCAACGAACCAGACTCAGATAGCGAGCAGCAAGATGAATCTATGACGTTTTAATATGTTTTGTATGTAGACTTTCTCATAGATTTGTTGTAGAAACTAAGTTACATATGTTGTATACTTTGATATATATTTTAATTGAATTGAAATAAATACAGAATTTGTTTTAAATAGCACTATAGTGCTTTATTTTTTCCCTCTGTTGTATTAATGTGTGCTTGTAATATTGTACAAATTTTGCGTATTTTGTGTGTGTTTCTTTGGGTTAAATAAATAATTATGAGTTTCATATGATTTTTTTAACCTTAATTTACAAAAAAAAAACTTAACTAAATCAAAATAAATAGACTTATGAGACATATAATATAATGCAGACATGATATAAGAGTAAACAAATAATTTTGGCCGCGTAAATGTTGAATATTGACCTATGTGCAGCGTGCTGACGCATTCCGCAGCTCTCAAATGCGATTGCGCGCGAAAGCTAGCATGCTTGCGCACGCTGTAGCACAGGCGGAACAAATGCCGTTCCGTGCTGATAGTGAAATCCAACCCTTGTGGTCTCACACCACCCACACACATTTTCTGCCGCATGGAGACATATCTCATCTGATGCGTTTGCCGCTCAACGTGCCGAGCCGTAAAGCATTATTGCTCTTCCATGCAATTGTAAGTGGGCTTCGCGTAACAAATGTCTCTTGACTCGTCTTTCAAAGGTATGACTTAGGTACTCATTTTTAAGCGGATTAAAAAAAAGTCAGTCAAGAAAGTTACGAGTGCTCTCGTTTTAATTATTCATAATGATTAGGAAATGATTACTACCTAACCTGCATACACAGTTGGCATCTCAGGATCCTTATTTTATGTTCTGAGGTTGGCATAACATAACACATTAAAATAAAACCGCATTTTCATTTTAAATTTATTGATAAGAGACATTCACACATCAACATTTAGTTTAAATTGGAATAACATATTATCATACAACTTCCACAGTGATATAATGAGGAAATAAAACTTCTTTTAAATTATATTTTACACAAAATACATTGAAAATTAGAAAATAAAATCATATATTTCAGCATACTAACTACAATAAGTTTTACATCTTGTGACTGAGCAAAGCATGACCAAACAACATGCGTCGGGAGGAGCATGGCTAGTATTGCGGCAGGTTCTCAAGGGAGGTGGGAAGGCGGAACACACCGAACACTGAGCTAAGGTAGCGATTGATATGGAATGTCTCACTCATGGTTACTGCTAATTTAAAGAGGACTTCTCCCAATCATGCACATCTGCCACTTCTAATTTCATAAAAAATGTATAAAATTACAAAAATGATTATGAAACCATACAATTATTGAACAAGAAACACTGTAGAAAAATTACAATTGTATAGTATAGTAATATCAAAGTTTATGAGCCGTTAATCGTACGATTAGGATTATCGATACCTCTGCCTCACTAACTGTTACACGTACTACAAGTCTAAACATTACAGTATATAATTAACATTAGGTATGTATGTATATGCATAAAAAATGTATATTGTAATAAAAAACTTGGCCGCTGAGTAAAAATTCTATAATTTCTCATTTTAGGGGTTATCTATGACTACCTGACTATTGGTGTATACAATTTTGACCAAAATTGTCTAAACAGGTTTGTCTTACTGAATCTCACTAGACGTAAGAGTAACTTACCAATACTTAATTTTGAGTCTGCATTAAAGAGAGCCGTATTCAAACTAAATTTATACAACTTAATTATAACTAATTCTGAGCAGAATAATTATAAGTGCATAAAATAATATAACACACTAATGAGATATAGGGAATTCATTGAAGCATGTCCCATATTCATATCATTAACATCGCATGTCGTTTTTAACATCAATTCGTCACACATTTAATGTAAATATTCGAGTAATGTGAAGGGGGTATCCTTTTCATATATACATTATATCAATGTTTGGAACTACAAAATAAAAAAGATACTTCTACCATCGCCGAGCGCCGCGTCCCGTCCCCGCGCCGCGCCGGCTCGGCGCCAAAGGACCTACGATATCTACCTACATAGGAATGCATCCGCAACATTACAACTAAATCTCTGTTAGTAGAATAATACCGACATGACAGAACTAGACTCAACTTGTTCATTTTCCTAAACATTTACTTGAGATCGATTCAAATCCAATAGCGTATGTTAACAGTTACTCGTAAACAATACATTAACGAATTAATTCATCTGCATGTACAATTTGGTAGAGTTCCGACGATGTAGGAGCGCGCCTCGCGACCACGTCAAACTAATCCCCTGTAATAATGGCACCAACTTATCGCACCGTATACTGCCTACATAACTTTGTTATTGTATATAATTATAAAAGACTCGATCCTAGCGAATAAATTGTATAAAATCTTAATTTTACAAAGCAAAGCACGCTAAACTTAAACTATATTCAATCTATATGAAAGGTCACGTTTCAAACTGAAATCCATGTTTGACAGTTAAAATGACCGAACTTAGTTCGATACGCCACAGTAGTCATTAAATAAATTAAAAGACTCGGGAACGATTGACGCCACCTGCAGGACGCCTAGTTCGCCAGCGCCACCTCGCTCGTCGTCTCCTGCAACAACACAACGCGACTATTAATATTACAACTTATTATTATCACTTTTAAATCTAATGCTTGAAACTACGTTACGCGGACGCCCGCGCGGCCCCATACAAGTGCCTCGCGCGGGCGTCCGTCGCCGGAAGGCGGGCCCCGCGTCCGCGCGGCAGGGCTCGCTTCCCCGCGACGGACGTACGCGCGGCTCGGACTTTTCAGCATAGACTATAGAGCAGATAATTATAATCAGACGACTGACTGCCATACATATTTATGCATAGTATTAATTAAATTTTCCATCGACACGACTGTAAATGTACGCCGTCAAAATTGAACTAGCGGACACTTTGTAGCTGACGGGGACCGTCACTTATTCGCGAAGCACGAGCGCCCACCCACGCACGGTTGCCCGAGTCCGCGAATGAAAAGTCGAGTGCGTTACTCTAACAAGAGAGTACCTCCTAGAAAGTTTTGAGTGGAATGAATAATTAGTGCCCAATATGCTGTAAATGTGCCCGGTATAAATAATTTGTAGTAGGGTTGTAGTTTTGGAAAAAAACGGAAAAAACGATTCCTGCTAGGGTAGCGTTGTTCTAGCAGGAAAATTCTAAACAACTGATCGGAGGGAGAAACAATGTATATGGGCAGATAGCTTATGTATGTGGAAGAATGTGCGCCGAATATGAAATCTGTGGGGATTCAGGTTTTCAAGATATTGAGTTTCCTGCTGGAGTAACGTTTTGCGAAATCGTCGTGCTCTAAAACTGTTACATCTACGCATGTAGAATGAATTCACTGGAGTAGCTCATGATTAGTGCTCATCGCACAAATTATTACATTTAAGAAAGTAGGTACTTATAATTTTCAAGTTATTGCGCTTTTTTTTAATCGGACCATTAGTTCCTGAGATTAGCGCGTTTAAACAAACAAACAAACTTCCGCTTTATAATATTAGTATAGATTTATCTAACGTTATTAATCAAATGAAAATTTTTCATTTGTTTGTAGGGTTACGTACCCGAAGGGGGCAAACGGGACCCTATTACTGTGACTCCGCTGTCTGTCCATCTGTCACAGGGCTCTATCTCTTGAACCGTAATAGCTAGATACTTGAAATTTTTACCGATTATGTATTACTGTAGCCGCTATAACAACAGACTAAAAACTAAAAAAAATAAATTAAAGGGGGTCGTCATACAAAAACCGTGTTTTTTCAGCATTTTTAACTAGATCTTTATAATGGCATTAACTAGATACTTGAAATTTTCACCGATTATGTATTACTATGGCCGCTATAACAACAAATACTAAAAAGATAAAGTTAAAAATTAAAGGGGGTCATCATACAAAAAACATGTTTCTTCAGCGCTTTCAAACATTATACGGAGGTACGGAACCCTTCATGTGCGAGTCCGACTCGCACTTGCCCGTTTATTTATCAATGACAGGCAGGACACGCTTATTGCATACATATACAAATAAATCTATGCAATATTCTTTACCGTTTCAGTTTTCAGCTCGGGTACAACTGGAACCTCAGGGATCAAGTCTGCTATTTTGTCGCTGACAGGCAGTGGTTCCTGTAAAAGTTATCAAAATATGAATAAAAAAGTCATACATTTTTCTATGTGTAATGTCTGGCTAATAAGTAGAAAAAAATAGAAACATAAACCGAGTGTAATAAATTGAGTTTCGTTCCTAACTTATCATCCAGACTGTATTCATACACATGTGATCTATCTGCTACTTGATTTCTAATGAAGGTTAATCACATGTTTTAGTTTAAGTATCAAACTTTTTTGTATTTACTGAACTCATGAATGATATGTAGCACTATCATTTTATTTTGTTTATCATAATTATTTGGTCAAAAAGAATCGTATTTCTATACAGCCTGACTTAATTTATGGTATAAACAAAATAATTTTAATAAACGTATAACATAGCAAAAGTGCCATATCTACCAACTAATTGGCCTGGTTTTTAGCATAGCATGGATATAGTACTAAATGCAGTACCAACTAATAAATAAAAGAATAATATAAATCACGACATTTGTCAATTAACTTTACAACATAGTTGTTGCGATTACAATATGCTTGATCAGTACTGTACCCGTAAAAAGGTGTTTTTTACATCTTATCAGTGATCAGTACTTTGATAAAAATATTTTCTTTGAACCAGATTGAATTAAGAATGTAATGAAGATATTCAACACAGTGTTGACGGATCTAATGGTAAAAACTGTACATTATCTTATTGTTTAATTACAATTTCTTTCAACTATGAATATTGTTAGCACAAAAGCTCAAGTTAAAATCCGCATGCTGGAATATTAATCGTGTATCTACATTTAATGTCAAGCGAAAGAGGAGGGAGAAAAGGATAGGTTCGGGCGGTCGTGATGAGGGACGAGTCGACTCGAGCACACTCCACTTCTTCGGTTATTGACGATCCACGCATGCTGGCATATGCACATAACTAAGTACGAAAACTGTTAACGGGTTCAATCGTATAAATACGGTACTAATCCACTACAAGAGCAAGACCGTCCAGACGGTAGTCACCTGTGGGCTGCGGGCGGCGCCGTTGCTGGGCGGCGCGGGCGCGGCGTGAGGACTGGCGGCGCCGTTGCACTCGGTCGCCTGAACTACTTTGTCGAGGGAGTCCTCCTTGTACTCCTCCGGAGCATTTTCTTCCTTGTTGTCATCGTCGCCGTTGACATTTTCCACGATACCATTCGTTTTGCTTGCAATCTCAGAGACGTGATTAGAAATTACTTCAGTTTTCTCAGAATTCACTTCGACGACAGTCTCTAAACTTTCTACGAGGTCAGATTGAGCCAGGAGGTCGTCTACTGTGGGAGGAGGAGGTAAATCTTCGACGGAATCGAGCGCGTCGGAATTTTCAGGAATTTCGGGTTCGGTGGGTGGCGATAAACATGGTTCAGAAATATCTTCCAGAACATTGACTACCTTCGCTGCATGTGCACTTGCTACTTCGCTTTGGACATTATCAATAGATTCATCGTTCGACTCGGCTTTAACGAGCGGCGCCTTAACCAACTCAGTATTTGTATCAGATTCGGCTTTTAAAACTTCAACGTTTTCGTCGCTGACTTCGTTTGCTGGAGATGGCAGGTCAGGCTCTGTTTCGACTTTAGTGATGATTGGAGCAGATTCAGTATTTAGTACCTCTGGTTCTACCTTGCCCTTTTCAGCAACAACTTTATCACCAATTTCAGGAGCAGGAAGATTTATTGGTACTTCATTGTTTTTGACAATTGAATTATCCATCTCAACATTTTGGGTTGCTGATTCGGTCTTCTCTACTGGTACGATTTTGTCGTCAGCTACTTCCTTTAAGGAAGGGGATTGTGGATTAGCTTCAGTTGTGTCAAGTGAGAGTTCGTGTTCATTGCTATTAGATACAAGTTCAACGGGAAGCTCTGTTGGAATCTCCAACAAGGCTGTGGGTGGTGGTATAATTGCAGAGTCAGCGGTGTTAACTAGCGAAGCGTCTGTCAATTCGGGTGCCATGGTGGTGGCAGCAAATGAAGCCACTGAGGAGGGAGGAGGGTTTGCTGGGAGCGGGGGCGGAGTGGGCTCTATCATAGGCATCTGTTCAACACAAACCTCTTTTTTGACAGGGATTTCAGGAGCTGGAGCTGATTCCGTCGTTTCAGCTGCGGGTTCCTCGGGTTTGCTTTCCTCACTTTGTGGTACATCGGCGGGCTCATTTTTTGTCTCCTCTAGCGAGAGGCCGTTGACAGGGAGCTGTTCCGGCTCGGGCTCGGCCTTCTCCAAGGGCCTGTTGGTCTCTGGGACGGCAGCGACGGGCTCCTCAGCCGCCGGTGTCTCGGCTTTAGATTCGGGAGTGGTGCTTCCGTTTGTGATGGGTTCGGTCACAGGGGTCTCGGGAGTTTTTTCGTCTTTATTCTCAGTTTCTGGTTTGGGTTCTTCACTAGCTTCAGTCTTCGGAGTTTCAGGCGCAGTTTCGGCCGCCTGGGAAATAAGAAAAAATTTGTTATTTTTATAGGGTTTTTTAGGAATTCTAGATGCAGTACTAAAATACTAATATTTTTACAGGGTTTTTTTTAGGAATTCTAGATGCAGTACTAAAATACTAACTAAATAATGAAATAATAAATAGTGAAAAATTACCACGTGTGCGGAACTTGAACTCGCGACCTTGGTCTAAATACGATCATGCTTTATCCAACTGAGCTATAACGTGTTGAACTTTTTGACGACCTCCGTGGTGTAATGGTCAACACGCTAGTCTGCCAATCTGGAGGTTCTGGGTTCGATCCCCAGCCAGGGCAAGTTGGAAAATGGCCTTTTTCAAATTGACTTGTCTTGTGTGTTTATCTAATACTTATATGTATTTATTATAAAATATAGTGTCGTTGAGTTAGTATCCTATAACACAAGTTTAAAACTTATTTTGGGGCTAGCTCAATCAGTGTGATTTGTCCTTATATATTTATTTGTTTATTTATTATTTAACTCCGCACGCCCGCATTTCTTCACCATATCGTATTCCTTTAACACGCATTCCCACTATTATAAGTATTTCTTATTTCATTATTATTTTAATTTAAGATCTTGTTAATTTTTTACAGTTAAGCATTATACGGGGTATAACAAAATATATTTTAGAAGTAAAATCAGTACAGGACACTGAAAAACTATGTTATTATGTTAGTATATATGTATAGTTATTATATGTTTAAAAATATATTTGTGTATAAGCATATTTGCTTTTGGTTATATATATTTTATTTATATTAAGTTTGCTTATTCTTATGAATTTTATTACGCCAGCCACACATACGTATTTTCTGCTTGGTCTAATGGTTGACCGGGAGAGAATGTCATATGGCATTAGGTCTGCCACTTGTACGTTTATTTTATTGTGCAATAAAAATTAAATGAATAAATAAATAAGAACTTTCCCCAAAAAACATATGTAAAGTAGAAAAGACATCAGCCTAATAAAAGAGAGCACAGGCTACGAGACCACTACATTTAAATTAAATTATAAAAAAAGAAAAATCAGTAAAGTTTAAAAAACGTAATTCTGAAACAAAATAATTTACCGATTTTCATTATGTATGAAGTAGGTAAATTGATTTTCTCGAAAACTACTATAGGTGGATTTCAATGAGTCTTTGCATAAACCAACATAGAACAAGTATGTGCTTACATTAATTACGCTAATATCTTTTTGCATTTTTGTATATGTAAGTATGTATATATTTATGTAAGTTTAAGAATAAAAAAATAATTGCCTTCCATACTTGTTGACCGATCAGCCATTCAGGTCCATAATGTCCCTTTCCCAAAATGTCCCCTGGTTTTAAAATGTCCCTTTCCCAAAATGACTCCCTGCTCCGGCTTCATAAGACTAGAGGATAGCGGTAGCTGATTTGGCTTCTAGCTGATATGTCAGGCATATCACCTAGATAGGTAAGGCATTGATCAATGCCTTAGATTGATGAGGGAGAGGGGTGTGATGTCTGGAACCTGGGACCTACCGAATTATTTTCTAGCTTTTAATACATTATTTTCAATAAAACCGTTTAAGGCCGTACCTAAATTTTCCGGAGTCCAGTGCTGCCCCCATTTAAAATAAATCATTTTAAAGAAAACGGAGACATCATTTAAAATTTTGCAACTATCAAGTCGCACATTTGCGAAAAACGGCCACTTTTGGCAAATGTGCGTAGTAAAGATTAACGTTCTCATTATAAACTGTAAACAGTAGTTCATAAAATACTTTGAAGGGTTGTCTAGGATTTGATAGTAGCAAAATTTTAAATAATGTCTCCGTTTTCTTTGAAATGATTTATTTTAAATGGGGGCAGCACTGGACCCCGGAAAATTTAGGTATGGCCTTAAAGTTTGTATGGAAAATCTTTAAATCTGCTTGCTTTGATAAAAGTGAGATTCATACTCTTAAAAACATTTAATTGATTAACTGTTTCATGGTTTAATAAAAATTCACTCCCTAAGGGTGCAAAATAGGGGTTGAAAGTTTGTATGGAAAATATTTAAAATCTGCTCCAATTTTCATGAAAGTTACTATAGCTCCTAAATACAAATAATCTTACACATATAAATTCCGGTTTTCTAAAATCCATCCCCTAACAAAAAGCTAGTTTTAAAAATTATAATACTCCACCTAGTAGCCGGTTTAGCTACCCGTGCGAAGTCTGAGAGGGTCATTACCTAGTTCATTAATAATATTGTTAGGTAGGGATGTTTGGGGAGGGGACATTTTGGGAATGGGACATTTTGGGAAGGGGACATTTTGGGAAAAGGACATTTTGGGGAAGGGACATTTTGAGAGACATTATGGACCTGAACGCGATCAGCTCTTCCAGGTTTCTATGGGAAACAAAAAAATTTTTTATATACAGTCTTTGGAGGAAGTTGGAAGGGGGGTATCATGGACTGAATCTACTTAAAATAATTTCAGTTTAATTTGTTAGACAATATAAAATATAAAACAAAAACGACAAAGACACACATAAAAATATCCTATTAGATGAAACTAAATGTCTGGATGTTTCGATACCATCCCCACTTGTAGAAATAAATAAATATGTACCTTATCGTCGTCGGCCATGGTATATAATAATATTTAACACTACACGCCACACCAAGCTACAAAAGATCCCAACTAAGACTGAGGGGCGTTTGCTGCTAGTAATATCATTTATAGTGCCATATTTGTCACGGAAGATTGCTCTTCATTTTTAGATTACGCAGTTACCCCTCAATGCTCATGATCGAAGATATATTATGTTGCATTGATCGGTACAGTAGGGCTGGCACGCAAGTCTTATGACCTATACAGTATCTCTATACTTAAATGTTAAGAATAACTTGCTTAAATCTATACCTATTGATATTTTTTTCAAAACTAATTTTATTCTTAACGTAAAACTAGTAATCCCCAATAGGACATATTACGCAAAACTCTGCGCAGATGGTGGCACTAGCATATACAGTAAACAATCTGCTGTCATTCTACATGTCATATTTATTCGCAACAAATCTATACTAATATTATAAAGCGGCAGAGTTTGTTTGTTTGTTTAAACGTGCTAATCTCAGGAACTAATGGTCCGATTTGAAAAATTCTTTTTTTGTTGGGTAGTCTATTTATAGAGGAAGGCTTTAGGCTATATAACATTACGTTCCGACAACCACGCGAACGAAGTCGCGGGCACAGCTAGTAATATTATAAAAGTATTTAATTTTAATCGTTTTATTATTATCCACTCATTCAAAACCTGTGCTGCGGTGTTATAGCTTTTCACCGACATTAAAGGCCCCGCTAGTTCGGAACCAAGAAAACTGTGAGTGTTTTTAAAAAATCACTGTAATTAAACTACTACATTTTCATCCTCAAAAAATTTACATACAAATTTAAAGGATTTTCTACAGACACCCACAATAGCCAAAACACGACTGAGCATTTTTGGCTTGATAGAAGAAAATACCTCTAAATTTGCAAATCGCACAAATACATTCCCAAAGTGGGTTGACGTCAGGCAGGCGGCCGGTCGTAAAACTATAGCCAAATCATTTAAACTGTTTCGGCTATTTCTTCTCCATTTTTCAAGGTCTTTGGCATCCTTGGGTGACTATTGACATGCATATTATATTTTGAGAAGAAAAAGCAGGAAAGCGCACCCCGGGCTCCGAAGTAACACAGCTGAGGATGCAACCGGGACCGCGCTTAGACGAAGAAGAAGAAGAAGAAGTTTCATTAAAATCCGATTTTCACCAATTTTAGATATTTTCAACTATTTATTGAAAAATATGCTACTGTGCTACTGTGTGAATCAAAACATTACTAAAAATTCAAGTTACTATTATATTTACCACATTTTTCAGGTACTGCGTGCATTGTACGGCGGCGTTATACCCGCACCAAATTACGATTTTTTATAAGAATTTTGAAAATTGTATTATAAAAGAAGGCTTACACATTGTGAAACTTTGTAATTAAAAATTGCAAAATAGCTATTTAAATCAATGGTGTTGTAATTTTGAAATTAGCGAAATGAATTAAGTTATTTTCCCCTGGAAAATTTCTAAATAAGCGTTGAAGCGTTGGGAACCCTGCGGTGGCAGGGCTGTGGCGAACAATAAAACGATACCAGTGCCCAAGGTCGGCTTTGTTTACCGATGTAGAAAGATACTCGACGCGTATCTTACTGCGCTGCGACGGCGACGTCTGCCAGAAGACGGTGCAAGCAAATCCATCCATAGACTTAACGAATCGATTAATGATTTTTTACGTTTTCGTTCGATAAAGGCGATAATTATTATTGGTTTTAAAAAGCTATGTGAAAATGGTCTCTTCACAGAGTGTACATTAATAAAAACTAGTGGCTCTGTGAGCTGTAAAACTCGCAACTCAACCCCCCCCCCCCCCCCAAACGAAAAAGTTTAATGACATTTAAAAAAAATTTGAAATAGCTGAAATATGTTTTTCTTAAAGTTTTAAACCCCATATCTCCGCCATTTTGAAAAATTTCCAAAAACTAAATCGAAAAAAAATTCTATACATAAAGTAAAATGTAAAGTGAAAGGGACATACCCGTAATAAATCGAACCACGGGCTATACTAGGTCACTACAGTATATTTAAATTTAAATTAGTCAAAAAACCAAAAAAAATATTCGACATTCCCATACAAATTGCCCGGATGGTTGCACACATTGTATGAAAATGCCGAAATTGTTTTTTGTTTTTTGGCTGTTATTTTAATTTTTTTATACTATACTAGCGGCCCGCCCCGGCTTCGCACGGGTATGTATTATCTATTAAAAAAAAACCGCATCAAAATCCGTTGCGTAGTTTTAAAGATCTAAGCATACATAGGGACAGACAGAGGGAAGCGACTTTGTTTTATACTATGTAGTGAAGTATTGATCTAGTATAGCCCGTGGTTCGAAGTATAGCTCTTCCACGTTGTATAATTTAATTATCGAACCTGCTTATAAAATTTCACGAGAATCGGTTGATAAATGGAACCTGTAGGCGAGAACAAACCGACAGACAGACTGACGGACAAAAGCATTTTTGGCCAATCTCAAAACTAAGTAGGGATAAAAAAAACTGCCAAATATTTTTAGTAAGTCCACGGCATGGGTGTGTTTTTTGAAGAAAAATACCCTGCGCGTGCATCCCCTTAGCTTTGGAGCAGCACAGCTAACTGCGGTTACATACGGTGCCGCTGCGGCGCGTGTGTAAACGCTGTAAGGGTGCAACTGGGAACGAGCCAAAATGAGAACAAGAAGAAGGATTCGTCGGTTTTCGTCAGAAACGCAACTGGTCAGATAAGCATCTCGTCATATTTCAGGATAGACTCGCAACTTGTCAGATACGCAACTCGACAGAAACGCAACTCGACAGATACGCAACTTGTCAGAAACGCAACTCGACAGATATTTGAAGTTATTCATCCAGATTGACGAAAGCACATGGGTAAAAGCTTGTATATACTAACATACAAAAACTGTGCAAAAAATATCCATATACCCACATTGCAATAAGTCACAAGGTTGTACGTATTTCTTTCAGACAGAGATAGATGGCGCTAAGACTGGCGTGGAAAATAAAGTAATAATCAAAGAATCAAATCAATGGTAATTGGAATATCCAGTAATAAAAATATTTTGATAGGCACTATAGAGGTATAGAAAAATGTCCGTGAAAACCGATTAATTGAGATGAAGTTACTATCGTAGACTGATAAATATTTTAAAGAAGTTGCCATCAATTATTAACAAATTAGTTTACTGCTTTCAGCAAGATACTTTTACAATAGAAAAATAAACTTACAGTTGAAAATATTAAGATTCCTGTTTTTTAGTGATGAAATGTATAAAATAGGAAATAGTAAATTACTTCATTTTACTAGTTGCATATATGTATAATGACTACAAGCTTTTAAATTCTATTTATTAAATTTACTATCGAGTCGAGATGCATATCTGTCGAGACGCGCATCTGTCAAGTTGCGTGTCTGTCGACTTGCGTTTTTGACGAGTTTAAAATCTGACGAGATGCGTTTCTGTAAATATGCGTTTTCTGGCGAAATGAGTTTCTGACCAGTTGCGTTTCTGACGAAAAGCGACGAATCCAAGAAGAATGCTGTCAGTGTTGTCACTAGCCCCTAGGACATAGGCTGAATTTTCTTCTTTGCTTTTTTGTAATAATATAGGACATTTTGTGGTGTTATTGTTACACCTACAGGCCACTAGGTAAAGGCCTTCTCCCGTTTTTCCACTCTTCATCACTTTTCTGACAGCAGCCGTGTCGCAGTGTGCTTTCCAAGGCCATAATATCACACTATAGTGACCTGATAACTAGTGTACAACATATTATGTTCCTACACTGAAAGTACCCGATAATAGCAATAAAGTCTTATCATAATTTTAGCCGCATAACGTCCACTGCTGGACATAGGCCCTCTTCCAAGGTTTTCCAAAATGGCCGATCTGGAGCGGCCTGCATCCAGCGACCTTGGTCAGGTCAGGTCGTCTGACCACCTTGTGTAGGACACCACGGCTTGCTTGCCGGTACGTGGTCGCATTCAAGAACCTTTGTCCCCATCGGCCATCGGTTCGTCGCGCTATGTATTCCGCCCACTGCCACTTCGAGTTAATCCGCTGGGCTATGTCAGTAACTTTTGTCCTCCTACGAATTTCCTTATTTCTGATTCGACCACGTAGAGAGTCAGCAAGCATTGCCCATGTCTATAGCGCGTAATAAGGGACCACGTTTCAGAGCCAGAAGTCATCAATGGTAACACACATTGATTATTATACACTGTCGTCTTGAGGCACTGACTTAGATCATTTAATACAGGATAAGTTACGCAGACAAATCTTCTTACAAAACTTTCTGCCGTTTTTGGTGCGGGGGGAGGGTACTACTACATCTAAAAAACACACACAGTCACAAAAATAATTTGTGTCGTTATAAACGCACACTTACGTAAAATTGACACACTAGTTTATTTTCTGCACACTAGCAAGACTCACACTAAAACAAATGTGTACACGTAATAATACACCCTAGTGCAAAAGGATTGAACAACAAAAAAAAAATAACATCGATGTCGGAAAAAAAAAATTACGTTCGTTTTAAGGTGAAGGGATAAGCAAATGACCTTGAAGTGTGAAATAAATTGTTAACTTGTAAATATGGTGATATATATGTACATATTTCCATATTGCTCTTCGTCATGCACTAGGCCTTTAAATTATTTTATGAACCACCGTTGAAAGTATGTATTTACATTAGTCCGTCTAGCTTTAAAACTTGCCTCCGCCAAAAGTGACCACGGCAAGTTTTAAAGCTAGACGGATCACCAATAATAGTTTCAACGGCAGTTCATAAAATAATTTAAAAGGATATCTAGTGCATGACGAAGAGCAATATGGAAATTATCACCATATTTACGAGTTAACAATTTATTTCACACTTCAAGGCCATTTGCTTACCTCTTCACCTTAACTCTGGAATGTTTTCATATAATTATGTCGGAAATTCGGGATAGAAGTTAATACGTCACGTGAGGCGCCACGTGAGCAGTTTAAATATTAGAACTTGGTTAGTATCTATTTAGTTTTACAAGTTTTATTATTTAAAATGCTTACGTGGCGCTTCAAGCATACTACAATATAATACAAGGTTTTTAGTATTTAAACTTGTATTATGGGACACTAACTCAACAATATATATTTTATCATCTTATTCATCTAAGCGCGTTCTCGGTTGCATCCGTAGCTGTGCTGCTTCTCCTCTGTTTCTTCTCCAAATATAATATAGTTATATACCCAAGGATGCCAAAGACCTTGCGAAGTGAAGAAGAAATAGCCGAAACAGAAAACTAAAAAACTTGTATTATGGGATACTAACTCAACGATTGTATATTTTATAATAAATATATATATATAGATGGGGTTATGGGGTTATGTCGTTTAATCACGTAGTTCCTATGGCCACCTTCCAGCTCCATCATCAGACCCTGGATACCGTCTAAATACAAAAAGCCCGTCAAGATGAATCATACGAGCCCAAACTCGATGGGCTTATGTCGTTTAATCACGGAGTTCCTATGGCCACCTTGCAGCCCTATCATCAGACCCTGGATACCATCTAAAGACAAAATACTCGTCAAGATGAATATTACGAGCCCAAACATGATGGGGTTATGTCGTTTAATTATGGAGTTCCTATGGCCACCTTCCAGCTCCATCATCAGATCAGATCCATGTTGTCATAATATTGCATTGTCACGCGACATACGATGCGTGCAAAATTTCAGCTCAATCGGAAACCAGGAAGTGGGTCAAATTTAACTTGCAGGATTTGATTACAGACAGACAACGGGACAGGTAAAACTAAATAAAAGCTTGTAAAAAAATTAAAATATTTCGATATTAAAATTATATCACAAATAAAACTATATGAAGGAAATGTAATTTTTATCGACATCGATAATAATGCGATGTCTCGTCACTCATAAAGTAGCAAAAATTTACTTGGACAGTTGAGTGGTTAATCTATATTCAAATCTAATGACCAGAGAATAAAGACGAAGGTTGTAAATCATAAAAAGACAAGCCTCGTGGGGAGTGCGCATCAAAATCTGGTAGTCTCGTGGGGAATGCGCTTACGTCATCAACTCATCGTTTTTTAAATTTGAATCTCATTACCGAATCTTATGAATGTAATTGATATATTTAAAATGAGAAAGTCTCGTGTCGAAGGATAGTGAAAAAATAATAACATTGAAAAATGAATTATGTCCACATTGTGATAAGTGATTATAGATCTTTTTGGTATGGTTATGGCAGTAAATAAGATAAAAAATCGCTTGGGATGGCAGGAAATCAGATGCAAACTTGACTCGATTATTTTTTCCGTAATCTATACTGAAAGATATTATATCGATTTTTAAGTAATTACATTTAAATAGATATCAATGTTAATAAAATAAAAAAATACTTACAAATGAAAGGTTATTCCATCTTTACTAAGATTAGAAGTATTTGACCTCTTTTTACATGCGTTAACTGCACAATTCGGCATTTTTAATCGAGCACTTGTAGACGTCCTTTCGATACTTTACCGATACACATAATGATCGTTTTTATGAACGTATTAGAGCATGCGATCTTATACTTCGGCAGAGGGGAACGCGCAGGTAAGGCTTATCCTGTAATTAAATGATCTAAGGGCACTGAGGTATTTTGGACAGAAGATACTGCGTGATTCCCCAACGCTGCCCAGCTGAGTCTGATTCGTCGAAAGACCTCTTCCTGGAAGCTGGAACTTTCTGCCTGGATAAATTGACCCAGATAGATATTCTGGTCTACAACTTTGAGGGTGGAGCTCCCAACACAAATAGGTAGGGGCGCGTCATGGACATTCGACATTACTTTCGTTTTGCCCATGTTCATCGTTCGTCATGTTAGCCGTGTGGTTCCCGGCAGAGTAAACCACTCTAAGTCTTCCCGTGGATGTCGTAGAAGGCGACTTAGGAAACACAAGCTAAAAAAGCTTAAAAACATCAATGACCTCTCCAACCCAGGCTCCAACTCTGGCCAGCGTGGAGAGTGTAGGCCAAATCCGTCTGACAGCTCTGGTTGTACAGAGGGCTGTGCTCCTGCAGTGGAGACTAAAAAAGACCTGATGATGATGTCCATGTTCATTTCATGGCCCACCTGTTGGAAAACACGATTTAGGACTCCGAGCATAGTACTTAAACTACATAAATTCATATTTCCGTCCATCAATTCCCGGACAGACGGGAAGAGGAAGATCTTCTTTGTCACAGTTGTTCGCTGCCCTGCGAGAAACTTATTCAGCTTATATTGAACTGGGTTTTTTCCGGCGCATCTTCCCAGCAGTGGTCGTTCCGAAACGCTAGTAATTTGTAGCTATTGGTTTAATGACCTTTAATTTATTAATAAATAAATTTATCCTACAGTTATAAAAAAAAATCCTTCACTACTTTACTATCACCTCACACTTCAAAACATTTCGGAATATTACGACTGTTTTATATTACGAACAACTGTTATTAAGGGGCGAAACCTGAATTCGCGAAGGAATCTGGCGTCCTTTCGGTCATATATTCGTGAAACGGTATTCCATACAGCCTTTGCTATAATTGGGTAGATGACTGGGTCAATAATAAATTATTTGGTACTGTTATGTTATGACAATAAAATGTCATAAAATAGTGTAATTTGTCATTGATCATATCCATTTTCAACATGATTTGAAACGTATTAACTGATGGTATTAATGCAGAAAAAGAGGCCAAGTGCGAGTCGGACTCGCCCGTGAAGGGTTCCGTAGCAGCAAGTAACATAATATAAAAGTTCTTGTAGTTCGTTGTAACTTGATCGATGTTTTAATAATAGTGTATTTTTTTATGTCGTTTACGATTTATGACGTATTAAAAAAAAATCTCGTTCAAACCAATTTTCGGTGGGAGTTTGCATTGTAATGTACATCACATATTTTTTTAGTTTTATCATTCTCTTATTTTAGAAGTTACAGGGGGGGGGGCACATTTTACCACTTTGGAAGAGTCTCTCGCGCAAACTGAATGAATGAATGAATGAATGAAAAACTCTTTATTGCACCTAAAAAAATAAATTAAAAATAAAAAATTAACAAAACACAAATATATATAGGTACAATGGGCGGTCTTATCGCTGACAGCGATCTCTTCCAGAGAAACTATTCAGTTTAGAAAAAATAAACCGGCCAAGTGCGAGTTAAACTCGCGTGGAGAGGGTTTCGTACAATTGATTGAATTCCTGTATAGGTTTTCCTGTAATCTGCAAGCAATGAACTATATTTTGTATTTTGTTCAAAATTTTAGGCTCAGTAGTTTCGGAGATCAGGGGGGAGGGGAATGGTCAATTTTCGTCTTCTTTCATGAATAAAATCAAAATTATTAATTTTAAAATAATAACAAAAATATATTTGAGATCCTCATAACGAGCCCTTTCATTTGATATATAACACAGTAAAGTTAGCAAAACTTTTTTTTTTAAGTATTAATTTGTCCCCCAAAAATTATCTTTATTTAAAAAAAAAAATCTTTGCACATATGTGTTTGGGTCATAGAATTACAACATTCTACCAAATTTCACCTGATTCGGTCCAGTAGATTCGGAGCAAATTGGCTGTGACAGACGGACGGACAGACAGACGCACGAGTGATCCTATAAGGGTTCCGTTTTTTCATTTTTTGTACGGAACCCTAAAAATGATATTAGAAACCTCAATATCATTTTTGAAAACCTATCATCCATAGATACCCCCCGACACGTATGGATTTGATGAAAAAATATTTTTGAGTTCACAGAATACAACTACTTACCAAGTTTCAACAGTTTCTTATAGTTTCGGCAAAAAGTGGCTGTGACATACGGACAGACAGACAGACATGACAATCCATAAGGGTTCCGTTTTTTGCCATTTGGCTACGAAACCCTAAAAACTGATATTACGAGCGCTAATTGACTCGAAAAATCTATGACGTCACGGTTTTGTATTTCATACAAATCCCATAGAAAATGTTTGTTTTGACGTTTAGAAAAAAGTGTCTGATTTGACTTGATGTCATGTCGAGCGGATTGTTCGTGGTCCTCCAACGAACGTATATAGCTGAGCTTTATTTTAATTGTATTTCGGGCGCAGCAGCCGCACTACGGGTTCTAGACAGCCGGTAGCAGCGGTCATCAACCCGGGGCTCAAGGCGCCCAGCGCCATCGTGGTATCTTGCGAGTACTACCTTTACTATAATTTGTTTAGAAGCCAGTACACACGCACTCTGATACTATTACCAGTTATAGAGACACAAAGCGATTATCTAACCAGCGCAGCGTTACTCAATTTGTGGAATAGGGACAATGTGGGGTCGCGAAGCCTGTATAATAAGGGGGTCGCAGTAAGCCTCAGTAAAAAACGAAGTTTTTTAAGAAATTTGTAGATCGAATTAAAATTTGTATCGAAAACAACAAAAAAACCCATGACTCGCACTAATGTGAAAGTTGTGCCTGTTTTATGCGTTAACTAATTTCTCCCATCGCGGAACCGTTTTTACTTCACATAGAGAAAAATACTGGTCAAAGACGAAATCCACAGTGTAACCATTTCGACTCGACAAGAGAGTTAAATCATACATAAAACAAAAATATGTACATAAATAATCATCATAACATAGAACAGAATTTTAAAGTCCTTAATTAATTAAGTACCTACTTGATAATGTATTTAGCCTTACAGTGGGTAGAAGCCGGGGCAAAAAAAATATTACATACTAAGAGGGCCACGTCATGAAAAAGGTTGAAAAACACTGCTCCAAACGTTAACTGACATGGTATGGCGGAAGACGCTGCTGAACTGAACTCTATACATTACATATACAGGAAATGACTTTGACGACACCAGCCAAATTTTTGGAGCAAGTTTAGTCCATTATATGGAAAAACGAAAAATTAAATCGCCTTCCTATACAAATCAGCGCTCAGCCAAACAGAATTTTATATGGAAGAATTTTTTTAATCGATATTTTTTTATGTTATGTTATGGTGGTTCGCTAGTAATATTTATTTGTATTTATGGTGTATCATTGGACTTTTGTTGGAAGGGGATCAACCCCTGATGGATGTCATACATCCGCACGTTCACAGATTCAAAGGTTAATTATATTAGGACTATTACGAGTACTACGATCCTGTCAAACAACTCTCTTCGTCTAAATAATGCTATGGACCCGAGCAAGGGCCATTTTTAATAATACAAAATATTTCTATGAGAGAACAGTTTTGTCTAGCGTCACTGGAGAGAAGCACCCACTAAGGCTATGCACGATCGCCAGTGCTACTTTTACTTATCAACTTTATTTACGATAAAATGATTAATTTTAAACGAGAGAGGGCCACTACGGTTGGTGTCACCCAGGTTAACGGTGAATGTAGAACACTGGCGGCTCTTCGATGACTCACCACACCACATCAGTGATACAATGACTCGTCTATGGAACTATAGAAATCATTTTCCGCTCTGGATAGCATTTTATGCGAGTAGCGTCATTATGTGACATACTAACAAATGTTTCGAAACTGTAAAACAAATTGCTACTAGGAAATAATGTTTTCTATTATCTATTAAAATGTTCATGAAAATTTAAATACTGTGCATCAATTTGAAATATGCCAAAATAATTGTACACTAGTAGTTCGCCGCGAACTTAGACCTCACGATTATTATTTGCGTTTTTATTGATATACATTTATATTAATATTTCAAAAACTACTGAACCGATTTTGATGCCCAACGAACTTGAAAATTCTATTGATATTTCCTACATGCCTACCAAATTTTATCAAAATCGGACCATCGGTTCGGCAGTTATCGCGGTACAAGCATACATAAATACAATGTGTTTTCGCCCCCAACTCAATTTAGAGACCTCGCTCGCTCGAAATGGTGAATGGAAAAAAACTGTCATATTCTTCTACATACATACACTACCATTCTTGTCACTTAAAATTTATAGTATGTTACCAGATTACTTATAAGACGTTTTAGGCGTCGTATGACGGACGAAGATCTCAAAATAAAAAGAGAAGAGAAATATTGCTCGTCTTCCATACAAATAAAATAAAAAACTTATGCCTCTTGGACGCGTGTCTTCATTTATGATAATAGTCTCACTATTATCATAAATATAGATCGCTCATCTGGATTTATGTATACTATGTAGAAATGGTCTGTTTGTGAAAACCGCACTAAAATCTCTCCAGTAGTTTCCTGGTTAATATAAAATACCCCAAATCTGCCTGTAGAGCGGACGAATCCAAATTTCAATTAGACTAATCATTGATAAACCTATGGGTTCAATCAATGATGCACGAGTTGTGACCGTCAAAATAAATGCAATTTATTGGACGCCCGAAACGCGGCTATTCGGTGAAGGCATTTTTTATAAAATTTTCATGAACGCACGAATAGCGACTATACGATGAAGACATTTTTAGAGTTCCGTACCCGAAGGGTGCAAACGGGACCCTATTACTGAGACTCCGCTATCTGTCCGTCTGTCACAGGGCTATATCTCTTGAACCGTAATAGCTAGACACCTGAAATTTTCACCGATTATGTATTACTGTGGCCGCTATAACAAAAAATACTAAAAATAAAAAAAGTTAAAAATTAAAGGAGGTCGTCCTACAAAAAACGTGCTTTTTTCAGCGTTTTAAAACATTGTACGGTGGAAACCTTAATGTGCGAGTCCGACTCGCACTTGCCCGTTTATTTATGAAATTTTCGGAAACGCACCAATCGTGACTATTTTACTTGGTTACAAAAAGGTTTCCAGACCAAAATACTTTTAAAATATACATAATAATACTTATATTATAATAACACTAACTAATTATAATAACCCCGACGTTAAGAATTGCTGCATTTATCTATTTATTTATATGTATAGTATATGTAGCGTATATATATGTATGTAGGTATATGTATAGCAGGTATATATATATTTATTTATTTATGTAACAATGTACATTGTGTATTTTATGTATACTACACTTTATCTTGCAACCCACATTTAGACTTTCTGTATAACCCAAAGGTTGACTGGTAGACAGCGCTTTTAGCGTTAAGTTCGCCTATTGTTCTGTACAATTTGTATTTGATGGACAATAAGGATTAAATAAATAAAAAAAAACACTTAAATTTTGAAAATGTTTACTAATGTTTAATTTAAGTAAGTTCAATCTTGTGCTAAGTGATACTAACTCAACGATACTATATTTGTATGATAAATACGAGGGCTGTTTGATAAGTACCCGTTTTCTAAATATATTAATATCACTGGCCGCAAATAAGTATACCACCTTTTTAAGTCATTTTTCAGAGGCGGGAAAATTAAAAAAAAAATGGCATTCTCTTGTTTTTTTTTTCTCATTTGACAACGATTCAGTGAAGGCGTGAACTTAAAATTGTTAAAATGGAGAAAGAACAGTATCGGTCTGTAATTACATTCTTATTTTTGGAAGGAAAAACATGTGATGAAATAAAAGTAAGAATGCAAGCGGTTTACCATGAATGTGCTCCTTCTATGACAACCGTCAGATATTGGTATAACGAGTTTAAGCGGGGGAGAACAACCGTCTTTGATGAGGATCGCCCAGGCCGGCCAGTTGAGGTGACTACAGACGATATGGTTAAGAAGATTGAAAATATAGTTTTAGCCGACCGCCGAATTAAACTTCGAGAAATCGTTTATGCTGTAAATGTTTCAATCGAGAGGGTACAACACATATTAGAAGAAAAATTGGGTATGAAGAAAGTATCGGCGAGGTGGGTGCCGCGTTTACTCACGGAGGAGCAAAAACGGAACCGACTGACTACTTCGGAGCAGTGTTTGGCCGTGTTCAAACGTAACCCGAAGGAGTTTCTGCGTCGTTTCGTGACCGTGGACGAAACGTGGGTCCAGCACTACACCCCGGAAATGAAAGAGCAGTCGAAGCAGTGGATTTTACCGGGTGAACCTGCTCCAAAGAAGGCAAAAACCGTCCCATCGGCTGGAAAGGTCATGGCGACCGTTTTTTTGGGATTCGCAGGGTATTATACATATTGACTATTTAGAAAAGGGAAAAACAATAACAGGGCAGTACTATGCCAATTTATTGGATGAATTTGACGCCGTGTTGAAGGACAAACGATCCCATTTAAAAAAGAAAAAAGTACTGTTTCATCACGACAACGCCCCGGCTCATTCGTCCAGAGTTGTGACGGCTAAATTAGCACAGTTACGCTACGAACTATTGTCTCACCCCCCGTATTCTCCAGATTTGGCCCCATGCGATTTCTTTTTGTTTCCTAACCTAAAAAAATGGCTCGGTGGCAAGCGATTTGGATCAAATGACGAAGTCATTGCCGCCACAGAGGCCTATTTTAACGACTTTCCAAAATCATACTTTTTGGATGGTTTATTGAAGCTTGAATATAGGTGGAACAAATGTATAGAGTTAAAAGGTGACTACGTAGAAAAATAAATGCATATATACAAAAAAAAATGTTTTTTTTTTCCATAAACGGGTACTTATCAAACAGCCCTCGTACATATAAAGATAAACACCAAATGCCCAGGACAATGTAAAATAAAGGGCAAGTGCGAGTCGGACTCGTACATTAAGGGTTCCGTACCTCCGTACAATGTTTTAAAACGCTGAAGATAATTTTATGACGAACCCCTTTAATTTTAAGTTTATCTTATTTTTTGTATTTTTCGTTACAGTGGCCATAGTAATACATAATCGGTGAAAATTTAAAGTATCTAGTTAATGCCATAATAAAGATCGAGTTAAAAACGCTGAAAAAAACACGTTTCTTGTATGACGACCCCCTTTAATTTTTAACATTATCTTATTTTTAGTTTTTGTTATAGCGGCCACAGTAATACATAATCGGAAAGTGTCTAGCTATTACGGTTCAAGTGATAGAGCTTGGACAGACGGACAGACGGCGGAGTCTCAGTAATAGGGTCCCGTTTGCACCCTTTAGGTACGGAACCCTAAAAACGCCAATTTCCAAATTGCGTGCAACTAGCGTGCTAATTCTAATCATGGTACGGATACTAAAATATTACATGTTTTTTAAATTTTATAAATGAAAATATTAGCATACATGTACAAAAACTTGAACAAGTTGATGTCGTTAACAGTGTCGCGAGTTCAATGTTTTTTTCCCATCTCAAAAAAAGCCCAACGCGCCTTAGGGTTGGATCTCATCTATCAGCACTCAGCATCTCTCAGCTGCAGCAGGCCGGTGCTGAAGCGTTCCGTCGCTCTCTCTCGCTCTAGCATATGACGCTTCTGAGCGACAGAAAAGGATAGCAGCATATAAAAGTGCTGTTCCGTGCTGATAGATGAGATCCAACCCTTAAGAAGATTCTACTTCAATAAATCAAAGGTATAATAACAATAATCCAAAACGCCTACGTCACGAACTACGAATAATAAATTCTCTAGAAATGTAAGGCTAAGGCTCCTACATTCACCGCTTCGATTCTGATTCCATTTACGTAAACAAACTAACAGTAATAACAACGAAACACTCAAACACACACATAGACAAATATGCATGCGATTGGGGGCGGTCACCGCAACGAGCGCTAAGGTACAACGCGTGGCTTAGGTACATTTTGCATAACATTTTCCACAGATGTCAAGTATGGATTATTAAAATGTTTATGAAAGGCGAGACCTGTGTTTTTCGTGTCTGCATGGCTTTTACACCACTTCACGGCACATGACGGCATTTTTAATGAATCAATTATCGCAAAAACACAGCAATATTCTCAAAGGAAACTTTTTGCGACGCAACCGCACGACTCGAGTGTCACAGCGAACTGTCGCGCCGCGCGGTTCATATTTTAAGCCCCGCCCGCCGCGGTACATATCGCGTGGAATGATTTTTCGAGATTATTTACGCTTCTAGGTATTATTATTCGTAGGTCACGAAGCACATATTCTATAGGCCGTCGTCGGTCGGCAGCATATGTGACAAGTATACTAGTATAGCTGCAACCTTTTCAAATCAACATAGCAAGGCGCCAAAATGTTAAAAAAAATTGCTTGTCCTGTTTTTTTTTGGACTGTCATTAATTTGTAGTGAGGTGAGGCAGGCGTAATTTGCATGGGCAATAAATAACGGTGGAGATAGCATCGCGGCGCTCGGGTTCAGACGACTGTCGTTTGTCGCCTATCAGCGGTTGAACGCCCTGTCGCGGCACCGATTACGAGCCATCACGTCAACCAACAACGTCTTACTGCAGTAATTGTTTCTCTTCGCAGGCGAGCAGCTTTTATAAGCAAATACTTGTTGAAGGTTGTCAATCGTGTCTCTGCTTTTCTAATTTCTCCCTCCCGCCGATTCAATACAGCTAATAATACTAATACAGCTACAGCAGCAATAGTTTAAATGTCCTTAGCTATTGTGATAGAACTTTACAACCACGGATGGCCAATCCGTAGCTGGAGAAGAAAGTAAGAACCAGCAAAAGCTATGGATAAAACCAGCAACCTGCTAAGAAGTAATTGGTCAAAAAAAAGTATTATATTTGTATTGTACATGAGACTATTACATTACATATATAATTATACATATGTATATGTAGTTTTTAATTATCAGAAAGAGGGTACGTTCAATACGTGATTGTTATCTAATAAGTGACTTAAATATGCATAGGCCACACGTTTCAAAAAAAGTTGCTGCTAAATAGGATAACAACAGGAGGGCACGGCGCGCCCGCATCTATGCAGCTAGTTGTAGTTTGTGTAGACAAAGCACTAACTAAATTATCATTGCAATGAAGCCCTTTGTTCGCGGACAACATCACTCTGTTCACGCTCTGATGGCTTGCAATTAAAGAATTCTTTGTATTCCCTCAAATGTCTTAATTGACAGAGGGAAATACATAAGCCCGGCGCCGAATCAAATCTGATGTTTGCGTTATGATTAGAAATTGTACTCTCATTGAAACTAAAATGTACTAGCATCGTAACGCAGATTACGATTTAAAAATATCATGTTCTCATAATATTCGTTTCCCTTTACGTTTATTTGTATCTCCCGTTATAAAATTATTACAGGTTATACTATATTATACGAAGTGCTTTACCTGGCGGGATCAGCCGGGACAGTAAAATCTTTCAGATGTCATCAAAAACAATACTTTTTAAGGTCTACAAGATTGTTACATGTTACAGGCTGAATGGAAATGTTTTAGTGGGGCAGTAAAATCTTTCAGATGCCATCAAAAACAACACTTTTTAAAGAATGCCAATCTTTCAAAATCGAAACGCAATCTTTTCCACTGTAAAAAGTTTTTAGATCACAATCCCTTATAACGATAAATTATTTTCGCTTCATAGAAATGTGCATCTTAATCCATAGAGCCAAGAATATAAAAAGACTGTCTAAGTTATTCCATTGTGGAGCGTGTTATTATGAAAATACGTCGGTGCGGCGATCGCACGCATTTACTAAACATGCAATACGAGCCGCGCTCTTGAGTTACACTACCGGTAGTCACTTCTGCTACAACCTATCCGTGTAAGCACTACAACTGCTCTTTATCGTTACTGTACGGTGACAATCCACACGACAATATGATTTTTTTATTTTAATCGGATTAGGCAGGCACCTAAAGTTGCCAGACTCTAAAATATATCAAGCCTTTTTGGACATTTAGAAATTTTGCCCTAGTCAGAATAGTTATATTTTTTTAACATAGCAATTATAGCCTGGGTTTGCGATGTAGGGTTGTGTGTGATGACCTCCCCCCAGCCCGGGTTTCCATCTTGTTGCGATGGGCGGGCTCAGTACCTGCGGACTGGGCATCCGCGGGGAAGCCAAGTGGAACCCATTGCATTTGAAGCTAAGGACTCCCCGGGCCCGGTGGAGGCCATTATAGGCGCCACCATCAATTACTTAAGATTTCGGAACGCATAAACGGTGTCACCATTTTTATGTGGCTCAAATGCATGTATCCAGGGCAGTGACAATAATTGACCTGTATCGTAATGGTTAAAAAAATTATAACATTGTTTTGTTCGAGAAAAAAGTGTTTTAAATTTTGGTATTGTGTTCATAAAGTACGCCAATATAAAATCGTTCTAAGGTTTGTAATTTGAATTTTATGACATGAGATTAGATAAAATTATTTATTGCTAAAAATGCATTTATAATTTACAATAATTTTTTACCACTAAATACGAATATTAGGGAACCGTTTTTCTCTAAAAATCATAAATTATATTGTTCTTAAGAGTCTTCTTACCCGAGACCAAATCCCGAGTTTCCCATACAAACGTAGTCTACGTTTTATTTTTAAACGACATGTCAGATTTCGGTAAAAATTTGTAACTGAAGAAATTGCATATAATCTGGGGTTATAATTAGTTTTCAAAGTTAAAATATGAACTTGAAAGAAAATCACACAGTCACAGCCACTTCCGCACATTTTCTGAAACGGACTATACTGTTGAAACTTGGTAAGTAAATGTATTCTGTGAACCGCATTAGGATTTTCACACAAAAATAGAAAAAAACAAAAAATTATGGGGTTTCCCCATACTTAAAACTGAAACTCAAAAATTTTTTTTTTCATTAAACCTCCACGTGTGGGATATCTATGGATAGGTCTTCAAAAATGATATTGGTTTTCTAATATATTTTTTTTCTAAACTGAATAGTCGCGAGAGACACTTCCAAAGTGGTAAAAAGTTGGTCCCCCCCTGTAACTTCTAAAATAAGAGAATGATAAAACTAAAAAATATATAATGATGTACATTGCAAACTTCCACCGAAAATTGGTTTGAACGAGATCTAGTAAGTAGTTTTTTTTTATACGTCTTAAATCGTAAAATGTTACTTGCTGCTACGGTACCCTTCATGGGCGAGTCCGGCTCGCACTTGGCCGCTTTTTTATGTTAACATTCAAAAAAGTTGTTAATTAACTAATGCATAACTAATGAAAAATGGGGATAAAATTTTTTTGCCGACGGATTATTGTTTATTTATCTATCTGAAATTCAGATAATATAATATATAATAATCCGTCGGCTGAATAGTGCTCACATTTTTTTATTCCTTAATATTCACAATTAATATGATAAAATTAATTTTTTTGTTACCGAGTCCGAGTGACGAATCGCGCGCGGAATCCAGACTAGACTACCCGCGCTTAGCGCTATTTTCAGGGCTCTGTAAAAATTATAAATATAATAGATACAGTTCCAGGAGGTAGGCTTTTTTTTTAGGAAATTTCCTCATCTTTCCAGATCTTTTTTTAAATTTCGAATATCTGATAGCTTTTGAGATATTAAAAATACCAAACCCTTACTTTTTTTTCAAATTGTTTATAACTTGCAATTTTCATCGGCCCCTTTTGGGACTTTCAAACTATTTACATAATATTCCGAATCGGATGACACCTTGATCGTAATTTTCGGAGACTATAAAAAAATTTCATCCAAAAAGGTACATGTTGACCAGAATAATGTATTATACGAGTATGAACAGTGGTTTACAAGTAGACAACGTAGAAAACGACGTGTTTGCGTGTCTGTTCCTAATGTGACATAATACTCTTAACATTTTCTTTGAAAGTGAACTAAATAAAATACCTCTATCTATTTAAATCAGTTGTTATGATGATCTTCAAAGCAAAGATATTCTCAAGCCTCACTGCTAACTGGCGCCCTTATGCTGTTTATGTTGACAGTTCCGAGAATATGCATTTATTTATAGAACACACGACCGTGAATCCCTTGTTTGTAGTTCAATCTTTCTCTGACTTCAACTTAAGCCCAAGTCTTCCCGTGGATATCGTAGAAGGCGACTTAGGAAACTCAAGCTAAACAAAGCTTCAATGAGACCTCTCCAACCCGTCTGGCCAGCGTGGAGTGTAGGCCAAATCCTCTGACTGCTCTGGGTAATATATGGCTCTGGCAGTACAGAGTGGGGCGTGCTCCTGCAGCGGAGACTAAAAAAAGACCTGATTATGATCATGAACTTATGCCCATAAATTAAGGAAAAGTTAGCCTACGCCTCAACGTCTTTTTAACGATTTTGTAACTCAGAAATATATTTAATCAAATAAATACATACATACTTGCAATAGCGGGTAGGAGTGTTAAGTGATGCAAGACTAAATAATGCGCGTGAGAATACGATATAGTGGAGAAATTCGACGTGAAGGTTATGAACGCGGTAACTCAGTTGGAAGAGCATGGTCGTATTAAGACCAAAGCCGCTTCCGCGCTGGTACAAATCTTGCTCGCGTGGTATTGTTTTAAATTAATTTGATTATGACGGTAAAATTATGACTGCATAATTATATCTTGGACCAGTTTTGGTAGCAGCTCGAGCGAGGAGCTGATAGGCTCCACCAGCCCATTTCTTCAACGAGTCTCACATCAACATGTTATTATGTAATCATAGCGTATATTCAAGGCAACCGTTACTAGTTATAATTAAATAGTAATTAGTCTTCTCAACTAACTCTAATACTGTTGTAGGTCCAAATAAGGAATGCCTATGATGCGAATGTTACAACAGTCGAACGAAGTTATTATCGAAGATAAGATGCGTAACTAAAATCTTTGTACCAACCTTGAAGGCCACTCAACATTAGATTTACGTCTACCATTGTAGTAGCTGTAAAATGTACCAAAAAGTTTGAATCGACATAATTGAATCCAGCGGCCCTTAGAACGGGTATTCAAAAATCTATATCTTCCCTTTGTAAAAATGTACATGACAATGTCGTGACAATGTGCAAACAGTGTTTCTGTCTGCTAAGAAATTGTAATAATTGAAAAGTGTTTTGTGATACAATCACGTTATATGAAAGAATTACTTAAGTACATAAAAAAAAATTGCAACCAAACTGTATTAAAAATTATTAAAATAATGTTATTAGTTATTTTGTGTGTGTTAGGTTTTATTTTGTGTTGTACACTTGAATACATTGTTTAAAGATTTTAATATTAATTCAATGGAACAATTTGTTTAAAATACGATTAAAAATTGATTAACTGCGTCTTATGTTGGTCTCGCATATCACCAACAAATTTATACGATTGCACCCAAAACTCATACTCGCACGGGACTTAGGCATGAGATAAAAAGTTTTATTAATGAAAGATATGCTAAATTACGCGGAATGCGACAAATGATTATATAAAAATTTGTCGCCATAGCCATACTAGCCCGACAGGCGCATATTGTATGGTAAAACAATGAGAAAATGGGAAGATGTCCATGTTATGAGAAAGTGCTTTTGTACGGGTACAATGGTACATAGTATAGGTCTGGGAAAAATTTTGAAACTTCGTAAGCCTGAGGAGTACACATGTAAATAAATGTTACAGGTACACATAATAGAGATATGTGGGGACCTTAGATCATAATTGATATGCTTGATCCAGAAAGCCGATTCCTATACCGGAAAAACGCAAGGGCAGAAAAATAAAGACTGCACATTCATGTTGTCCAGCTTTTTTCTACGATCATGGCCTTATGTATTCTGTGTCATGGCGTAGCTTACTAATATGTGGTGGGGTTGTCGATATTAACGTATGGGCAAGATCTTTCTTTATATGCGGCTAAGGATTCATGAGGTAGCTAGCTTAAGAGCCCGTACTACCCTAAAGATCTTAAAGCGATCTTAAATATTATCAACATTAACGATATACCTACTCACTTTGAAATATAAAACACAGCAATGTTTAGCACTAACTCGAAACATAATACGTTTCTAAAACACGATTGCTTAAAATTTTCTCGATAGAAAAACATTGCGAAGTTGCCTCCAAATCACCTCAGAATTATACTAAAACAGAAAGTATTTAAGAAATACAATAAATTAGCAGTTGCAACTTTGGATTATAATTGAATTAAGCATAAGGCAGTCATCATATGTCTTACTTTTTAAATAACTCTTAAATATTATATTTAAAAAGAAAAAACCTCAAAACCAGAACCAGCCTCATTGACCCACCGCGATTCCCGACGCCCCGCATGGCTCGCTGTCTCGCTTCGGCTAGAGTAAATTTGTGTGCGTGGAAGCGGGAGCAAAATTTAGATTATTGACATCAGGCGCCCTCTTAAGTTGCACAGTTACGTACCTCCTCACCTTGAGTCGAGGGAGGCAAAAGAGAACAGACTGAAAGACGGAAAGTTTTTAGGATGTTTGTTACTCAATGACGAAATATAATAACTTATTTTTTTTTATTTTATTTTAACACTCTTTATTGTTTTAAAGTAAAACATACATTTAACAAATGGCGGACTTAATGCTAAGAGCATTTTCTCCCAGTCAACCATAAGGATAAACAGAGAAATAATTACTACTATAATTATAATACTTATAAGCTGGATTTACATATACCGTTCCCGTAGAATTGTCAAATATTGAACTAACTAGAGGATATACTTACATGTATGTACCTAGCTAAGTTTCGCAGTTCTGTAAGCTGGGTCTGGCACCGGGAGAAGCGGTTAGGCCGCCTCCTACGTATCTTTGCGATCGGCGCAGTCCCGTCGCCCACGAGTGGCCGCCTCAAAACCTGCCGCGCCCTGCTAATTTTACACATCGCAAACCAGTTCCTAATGCTCCAGAGACGCGACGTCAAAATATCGACGTAATTCCTATCTACTTATACTAGGTATGTATTTGAAGGCATAAAACTGCGGCGTCGTGATCGCCATTCAAGATTTCCTGGTAAAATGCTTGAAGGAACGACTCAGACCGTCAATGCGTACAACTTTTCCTAAAGGGACTCAAAGCTTTTACATACAACCGTGTTCAGCTGAGTAAAATTTGTATTGTGTAAGGAACGCTTCGTTTTCCTTAACGATACTCATGAACGCAATTAACGCAGCTCAGAAAATCTTCGGCTTCAAATTCCCCCTCACTCCACTGAAATGTACTCAAAATCATTCACTGTCCATTCTGTCCGTCTTTGGAATGACCTCCCGCCCCGCATCCGTTTTGCTCAGACATTGGCAAGTTTCAAGTACCAGGTAAAGTCGCATTTTCTTTTAACTTTAAAGTAATGTATTTTCTATAAATTATCATAATCTTCGTTTTCCTCTAGTTGTGTATGACATGTGTATTTATATGTATGTATGTATGCGTGTAATTTTATATACGTATATATTTTGTATATACGAGGGCTGTTTGATAAGTACCCGTTTTCTAAATATACATTCTGTGTACTAAGTATCGGGAATTTGTCAATAAAACAAAAAATACAAATTATTCATCTAAATTTATTTTATCGCCTTCAAAGTAGGCCCCATCGCTTGCAATACAACATCTCCAACGCTTCACCCAGTCTTCCATACATTTTTCATAGGCTATTTGCGGTATGGCCTTTAGCTCATTCAGCGAATTTTCTTTTATGGCTTCTATCGACTCAAAACGTTTTCCTCGAAGTGGTAATTTTAACTTGGGAAATAAAAAAAAGTCAGACGGAGCCATATCAGGTGAATACGGTGCTTGGTCGAGAACTTTTGTTGAATTTTTTGCTAAAAACTCTCACTATAATGGCTGTATGTGATGGTGCATTATCATGGTGCAGCATCCATGAGTTGTGTTGCCACAAATCTGGACGTTTTCGGCGGATACTCTCACGCAAACGCTTCATGACGCCTAAATAATATTCTTTATTCACTGTTTCTCCCTCAGGAAGGAATTCGGAGTGAACCACACCACGGTAGTCAAAAAAAACTGTCAGCATCACCTTGATTTTGGAGCGACTTTGCCGCGGTTTTTTGGGTTTCGGCTCGTTTTCGAGACGCCATTCTGAAGACTGTTGGCTTGTTTGCATGTCGTACTCATAAACCCATGTCTCGTCGCCAGTTATTATACGTTTCATAAAGGTCGGATCCGTAGAAGCTCGGGAAACCATGTCTTCAGCGACATGCTTTCGCTGCGCTTTTTGAACGAAATTGAGCTCTTTCGGAACTAGTCGAGCGGCGACGCGTTTCATGCCTAAAATGTCAATGAGGATGTTGTGGACGGACGGAAAAGATATGTTTACCTCACTAGCCAACTCTCTCAGTCTCATACGTCGATTTTCGAGCACTAGCTTCTTGATTCTGTCGATGTTTTCTTTGGTCGTAGCGGTTGAAGGTCTACCAGAACGAGGCAAGTCTACTACTACTTCTCGGCCTTCTTTAAAAGCCTTATACCATTCATAAGCCCTTGTTTTCGATATACACGATTCGCCGTAGGTATTTCGCAACATTTTTAGTGATTCACCACATGAAATATCATTCGAAACACAAAATTTAAGGCACACTCTTTGTTCAACAATATTTTCCATTGTAAAAATCGCCGAGAACTCAAAACTATCACCAACAAAAAGTGTAGTTTAAAACAAATTAAATGACAGATCCCGCTCAAATTTTGCGCGCTAAATCAGTACAGTGCTACCAACATGCAGTAAAAAAATTAGAACGACCTCTTTTACGCAGGTCTTTTTATTGACATATTCCCGATACTTTTTACACAGAGTAGTATTAATATCACTGGCCGCAAATAAGTATACCACCTTTTTAAGGCATTTTTCAGAGACGGGAAAATTAAAAAAAAAATGGCATTCTTTTGTTTTTTTTTTTCTCATTTGACAACGATTCAGTGAAGGCGTGAACTTAAAATTGTTAAAATTGAGAAAGAACAGTATCGGTCTGTAATTAGATTCTTATTTTTGGAAGGAAAAACATGTGATGAAATAAAAGTAAGAATGCAAGCGATTTACCATGAATGTCCTCCTTCTATGACAACCGTCAGATATTGGTATAACGAGTTTAAGCGGGGGAGAAAAACCGTCATTGATGAGGATCGCCCAGGCCGGCCCGTTGAGGTGACTACAGACGATATGGTTAAGAAAATTGAAAATATCGTTTTAGCCGACCGCCGAATTAAACTTCGAGAAATCGTTGATGCTGTAAATGTTTCAATCGAGAGGGTACAACACATATTAAAAGAAAAATTGGGTATGAAGAAAGTATCGGCGAGGTGGGTGCCGCGTTTACTCACGGAGGAGCAAAAACGGAACCGACTGACTACTTCTGAGCAGTGTTTGGCCGTGTTCAAACGTAACCCGAAAGAGTTTCTGCGTCGTTTCGTGACCGTGGACGAAACGTGGGTCCAGCACTACACCCCGGAAATGAAAGAGCAGTCAAAGCAGTGGATTTTACCGTGAACCTGCTCCAAAGAAAGCAAAAACCGTCCCATCGGCTGGAAAGGTCATGGCGACCGTTTTTTGGGATTCGCAGGGTATTATACATATTGACTATTTAGAAAAGGGAAAAACAATAACAGGGCAGTACTATGCCAATTTATTGGATGAATTTGACGCCGTGTTGAAGGACAAACGATCCCATTTAAAAAAGAAAAAAGTACTGTTTCATCACGACAACGCCCCGGCTCATTCGTCCAGAGTTGTGACGGCTAAATTGGCACAGTTACGCTACGAACTATTGTCTCACCCCCCGTATTCTCCAGATTTGGCCCCATGCGATTTCTTTTTGTTTCCCAACCTAAAAAAATGGCTCGGTGGCAAGCGATTTGGATCAAATGACGAAGTCATTGCCGCCACAGAGGCCTATTTTAATGACTTTCCAAAATCATACTTTTTGGATGGTTTATTGAAGCTTGAGTATAGATGGAACAAATGTATAGAGTTAAAAGGTGACTACGTAGAAATATAAATGCATATATACAAAAAATTTTTTTTTTTCCATAAACTGGTACTTATCAAACAGCCTAGGTATATTCAATATTCATTTATTATTATATTATATTAATATTTAAGGTTTTCCCTCTTGTCTTTATTTTTACTGTTTGATATCACATAATTAGGTTATTACTAGTTTCACAATCGCACCACCTATTTATTATTTTTTAGCCAATCCTGTCACCCAAAGGTAGCCTGTAAAAGATGCCTTGGCGATAAGGCCGCCTATTGTACACCGTTGATTTCTTTTTTGTATAGATTTTTTTTCAAGTGTTTTGGTGCAATAAGGTGTATTATTATTATTATTATGTCGGTACGCTTTTCAACCACTGGTCCATGGGGACCGGTCCTTTGAGGCGATCATGCGGCCAAAGCCAACATGAAGAGGCCTTTTAGTACCTTTTTATTTAAAAAGTGAGATGGCTGCATCTATTGAGGTCTATCCCTTAATATACCATTGAGATGCACTAATGGACAGTCCACCATAGCTGCTAAACTATTGCCAGGGAGGGATTTACTTGGTTTGGGCTGTGTGTTGACTGACTACACTGGAAATCCAGTGGGCGATGGGGTCGTCACGTCCCGACGCCGATTTATTATTATTCACACATACTTAAGGCCTTAAGTCCGCCTGTTACATTTTTTGTACATACATACATACATACTATCACGCCTGTTTCCCACAGGGGTAGGCAGAGACTATGGACCTTCACTTGCTACGATCTTGACAGACCTCTTTCGCTTCATCTACACTCATCAACCTCTTCATACATGCCCTTCGGTTACGTGTACTTATTACCTCTCCCTTTTTCAGAACGTCTGCAATCTGATCGCAGACCGTTCGCCGAGGTCGACCCTGTCCCGCTCTTCCTTTCACACTTGCCTTATAAATATTTTTGTTAATCTATTTCCATCCATCCTTTCTAAATGCCCAAACCATCTTAACATCCCTTGTTCTACTTTTGTCACTACGTCCTCTTTCACTCCACACCGATCCCTTATAACATCATTTCTTATTCGGCCTTTCAAGGTAACACCACACATACTCCTCAGCGCTCGCATTCAACTGCATTCATTCTTCTTTCATCCTTTCTCTGCCATACCCAACTTTTACTACCGAACGCTCCATTTACTTGGTTACCCGCATTCACTCTTCTTTTCACATCATCCTCGTGCTTGCCATCTTTTGTAAACTTACATCCTAAATATACAAACTCTTTCACTTGCTCCACTCTCACCCCATTTATTAAAATATTGCATTCTATTAAACTATCATCCCTTTCAAAAACCATAACTTTAGTCTTACTTACATTAACTTTCATGTATATTTTTTTGTAATAAAGTTAAAGAAATAAAAAATAAAAAAAACACTTAACAATTCGTAAATTCTTTAGAGTGCAGATTCCGGGACATCCGGTAAGTTGAAGGCACAGACTCTTAAACATTTAGAAATAGTTAATTGTAATGTAAGAATGCCGGCGCGTATAACGGGTGCCCCAATAAAAGTGTTAGCATTTAACAACCCTATAACTTATACACCGGTTGTCAGATTGACTTGCAAAAGCACGCGTTCGAAGCGTAAGTTTTTGCGAATTGTACAATAACGCGCTGTTATTGTGTAGCTTTAAATTCAAAACAATTTCTCAATTGTGAAAAGGCAACGTGCGTTCCGTTCAAAACTCACATGACCAGCGTTTAAACCAAAAATTTATGAACACCGGCAATCTTGACAATGCCAGTCGTCAAGAGGGAGAGCGTACAAGACGATCTGATCAGAATATTGACGCTGTATGGGCCTCAATTGCGAACTCACCACGAACATCGAGTCGCCGCAATTGGGACGCCGGTAACCGTCAATGGCGAGGGTTATATGGCCATGATAAGGAATTTTTTGCTACCGTTTTTAGCTGAACACGACATGGACAACTTCCGGTTCCAACAAAATAGCCCAGGCCACCATAGCCTTATTGAACCGTGATTTTGACTGGCCACCGAGATCTGGACGGCACTGCACGTTTTTTTGAGGAGTTTTTTACAGTCCCAAAGTTTACATCAACAAGCCACGATTTGTGGAAAAACTCAAGACCAATATTCGACGTGAAATAGCCGCTATAGAGCCCGAAACACTTCGTAAGGTCATGGAAAATGCTGAAAAACGAGCTCATTGCGCCATCTCTGTAAAGGCGATATTGTCTTCAAGAAGGGATGCAAATAAATTGTCAAAGTCCAAAATAAACGATTTAACTCTTTACAGAAGTTAATTTGTTTTTCTATTTGCATGAATTATTAACAAAACAAATGCTTACACTTTAATTGGTCTACCCTGTATTAGTCTCGTCTGAATAACCCAATCACCGAAACTACGGGTAGAACACGAAACATTGGCTTTCGTACTGGTCTGAAGTGTGTTAGGACACCGAGTGAGAGCCTAATTTAGGCCCTCACTTGTACAGATGTCAGGGTACCATTTTGTTCGATAACTTTTTGCCATCTTATAGGTAGGGACATGATCCCATTGCTATAGAAATTTTGGGGCTTCTGATCAAAAAACTGCGTCAAGTAGTTTTGGCAGTCCTGTCGTGATGTTAACCTGACACTGCCTAAAGAATTCTGAAGAGACCGAAACAGGTGGAAATCTGAAGGTGCCATGTCAGGACTATACGGCGCAGCCACTCTCTTAATTTTTGCTGAGTGGTTAAAGATATGTGAGGTCTAGCGTTATCATGATGAAAAACCACACCCCTTCTGTTGATTAATTCCGGCCGCTTTCTCTCAACTTCTTGCTTTAATCTTATCAGTTGTTCGCAGTAGAGTTCTGAATCGATGGTCCTGCCTGGTGGTAACAGCTCATAATGAATAATGCCCTTCCAATCCCACCACACATACAGCATCACCTTGTTGCGAGTTAACCCGGGTTTTGCCACAGGTCTGTAAAGCCTGACCGGCCTTTGACCATGACCTTTTTCGCAAGTTCTTATCGTTACTGATCCACTTTTCATCACCAGTTATCAATTTCTTCAAAAATGGTTCGGTCTCATTATGTCGTAATAAAGAATTACAAATGAGTACACGATTCATTAGGTTTCTTTCAGAGAGCTCGTGAGGTACCCAAATATCGAGCTTTTTTGTGTACCCATTTTTTTTCAAATGCGCCAAAACTGTTTTGTGGTCAATTCCCAGTTCTTCAGCTACGTCGTAACTACTGATATGCCGATCTTGCTCCACTTTTTCAAAAAAAGTTCATACATACTATATGCGAAAAGACTTTTTCCCCAACCTAATATAAGGACTAATTAAATAAAGCTGCGGCCCAAGATGTAGATAGGAAGTGACCAAATATTTAAGCCACACTTTTCATATTTTTCATTCGTAGGAATTATCCCGTACTCGGGTTTAGTTTTTAAACATATACCGTCTTATTATAAAAACAGGACTAACTTTGTTACTAGGTTTAAACCATTATCCGCTCAAATCAAATTGACATTGACAGGTGAGATAGTGTGATATTACTAGATGTTAACTCGATGTATGCGGGTAATGGTTTAAACCTGGTAACAAAGTTAGTCCTGTTTTTATAATAAGACGGATAATATTTTGTTAATTGTACTTATACTCTGATACGTGTACGTACATGACTAACTAGTTGAGAGGAACACCTTTTTACCCGACTGCGCCAAAAGGAGGGTTATTTTTATATGAATGAAAAGTAAAATAGTCGCGTCTGTACCTAAATAGCTTCTTCATAGACTGGTTTAGTATACTGTCATGAGAAAAAACAAGAAGGGATATTATGGCGGTGGTGGGTTGAATCAGAAAAAGCAGTCCTAACATACTGTGTTCTGTAAGTACTGACAGATAATAACCAGTAAAAGTACCTAAGTGACCAATTTATAACGCGTGTGGCACCCTGAGAACTAACCAAGACAAAAATTAAAAGTACATTTGATTAGCCAAAAAGGATAAAGAGCGTATTCAGAAAATGGTACACATGTGTCCTACATTTCGTTCTTATTAAAAAATTATAACAAGTGGCCCTAAATGAGTTTTACTACATACAGCCGGGCGTACATAGAGCGTAGCAGCATTGCACCTTATTACGTTAGATTTAGATTCTGTTTAACAACAAAAGCGTTACGGTTGATGCGTGACCCACCGGTGCACACCACCGCTGTGGGAGTCTGGGTATGTTAACGACCGCGGGCTGCGCACGTTGAGTTCGGCAAAGCCGGACCAGGTTACACCAATAAACATGCAAGCAATTATACAACATAATTTGCTATTCAAATTAATATCTATACAATTTTAATGTACAGCTTACTTAGGTACTTTGCTAGTTTTACTTAGGTTTTTTAGATTTTTTATACGCGAAAACCTTTCTCGAGGATGCTACATGGCAGCACAGATGGTAGCAGACTATTTAAATATACATAGTCACAATCTAATATAAAAACACTGAAGGAACCAGTAAAATTGTTAATCAAAATGAGGTAACAAATACAAGTAGGTCTATTAAAATATATTTCTTTTTAATTTTTTAAATAAAAAGATTTTGCTTAATAAATTATTGATTTAAAACGTATCGTCGCAAAATGTCCCTTACGCAAAATGTCCCCTAGTAGCAAAATGTCCCTTTCGCAAAATGTCACTTTCACAAAGCGTCCCTTTCGCAAAATGTCCCTTGCGCAAAACGTCCCTTTTACAATATTTCCCCTGGTAGCAAAATGTCCCCTGGTTGCAAAAAAATATCCCTCGCAAAATTTCATGTTTTGACGTGACAACGTCTAATAACTCGATACTACAGGCTGCATGCACGAAAAAGATGACGTGATTGTCCCGTTAAGCTCATTGTCGCGTTCCGCAAGCGAGAGCGCGGCACGAACGAGAGAGAGGCATGATCGGCTCGAGCGATCGGCTCAGTTCGGAATGTTTGACGTTGTCACGTCAAACTACCGTCCGTAAACCGACTTTACAGACAACCAATTTTTTTTATACAATGTAAAAATCACACCTTTCCCAGAGGAACAAAGGTATATTCAAATATATATTACGATAATGATAAGTTTCAATTGTGAAAATCACGATAAATTAACAATTAATTTATTGTTAGTTGCGATTTTTCACCATTACAACTTATTAATTGTTAGTTGCGAGTTTTCACAATTACAACTAATAAATCGTTAACTGCAAAATACGCAATTAACAATTGAATAATTGTAATTAAATTTTGCCCAACACTGGTGTGGGTCATCCAAGCAAGAGGAAATCACGTAATTTATTATTTCGTTCGTATTTCATTATTTAAAACACCGCCGCTCAGAGCGATAAACTCGCAGGAAAGGTTATCATCGGGCCACTACTAATTCTATAGAAAGTCTGAGGCGTTGTCCTAAAAGAACCATCAAAATTATCCCGCGCGAACCGGCGATCAAACGTATGGTATCGTAACTAAAAATTCTCAATTGCAATCGCGCGAATGCCCGTTAGGACATTTATTCGAGATCAATATGTTTGACCGCGCGTTCATACGAGTGAAATTTGCGCGAATTTACATGGTAATCTATTCTCTCCTCTTTATTTTCCTTTTTAATATAATTATAGACGAGACTTGCATCAAATACTCAAATGCATTCTAAGTAATAAAATTCTAAGCCTCATCCTGTGCCACGTCTAGATTAATATTTTAACCAGACAGACATGAGATTTTATAAAGTTAATAGATTTTATTAAGTACTTAAAATGCGTTTAATATTTGGCTGTTACTTCTATCTAGGCCTACTGACCTAGGCGGGGCGTTGACGGCGGCGCGGCGTGTTAAAATGTCATTTTACTCCAATGTATGAATCGCGCTACGTCACAATGGTCATCAATGAGGTGAGGTGGCAGGCAGGCAGCGTTATCCTCACAATAGCGGCTCACGTTCGCCGCGCGGATATAGCCCCACTTCGAATTATAATGCGCATTGTTCCCCGCCCGCGGCCACCGCGCCGCGCGGGAGCAATGCACTGCGCCGCAATACTTGTCATAGAAATCGGTTTCTATTCGACCAGCAGCAGACGACAAGGTCAGCCAGAGAATGTTTTAACATTCATCTTAATTTAAATGATTGGTAATTATCTTTGAAAAACAGAATTAAATGCGCTGAGTCACAGCATTCAGTTTGACTGATTACTCAACAATACCTCATAGGATACGGTATCACGTCTTTATCCCAATTGGGGCAGAGATACATTTTGGGTCTTACTGCTCTAAGCAGACAGAACCCAGGGCCGCAAGACTCAGGCGGGCCACTTGTTGGTGGGCGTGAAGATGGAAAAGGAACCAAACTAGTGATATGGGTTGCTAGCCGCATCGCCTTTTAAACATGATTTGCATTTTCGATCTTTCCCTAGCTCGGCTTTTATGAAAAAGTCCTTATGTTCGATATGTACCATGTAGGTATGCAACTAAAATAAATATTTATCCCGTTTTTTATATAGTTATTAATCTTTTAACTTAAGACACTGCTCGAACAGATTTTTATTATAAAATGTTCAGTTTCGAATCACTAACAATACTTATACGCTAAAAATTATTTGTCGTGCCTGCGAATGAACAGCTTACCGATTTTAAAAATAAATTACATAATAATAAGTAAAATCAGCGTCGGGACATGAAGACCCCATCGCTCACTGGATTCCCAGTGCAGTCAGTCAAAGGCGTCGGGATATGACAAACCCATCGCCCACTGGATTCCCAGTGCAGACAGTCAGCAGGGCAGCTTGTGGCGAGCTGGTGGTGTGGCGACACCACGTACCCTACCTCCAGGGGGACCATAAACACATGCGCTTACACACATACAGTTACACACCCCCGCCTCTGTCTTGCCTTAACCGGCCGGCCAGAGTGGAGTCGCTCCAGGGTGGAAGTGTATTGCACGTAATGGCGTAATAACGGGGAAACCCACTCTCGGGGGCAAGCCCCGTGATAGTGACACCGAAGCCGCACTTCTCAACACCCTCAGCTGCTCACATTGTGTTGCGCCCTGGCCGCATCTTCGTGGCTAGTTAGGGTGCCCACAGGCAGTGTAGCCAACGAGCAGCAGGTTACCATCTACCAGGCTAAAATTGTTAAGATATTTAGGTATATGTCCGTATCTCACTCCATAACCCAGTTACCCGGTCCATTTACATAATCCACATATCCCAAACCAAGTTAATTCCTCCCTGGCAATAGTTCGGCAGCTATGGAGGACAGTCCGTTAGTGCATCTCAATGGTATATTAAGGGATAGACCTCCATAGATGCAGCCATCTTACTTTTTAGATAAAAAGGTACCTACTAAAAGGCCTCTTCATGTTGGCTTTGGCGCCTCAAAGGACCGGGTGGGTCCCCATGGACCCGTGGCTGAAAAGCGTACCGAAGTAAATTCTAATACTTCTAAGCGGTCATTCCGATGAAACACGCAGTTTTCCGAAAGACATTAAGAAAATAGAAGCACTATATTTGTGTAGAACCGGCGGTATACTACCTTACGAAAATATCAACAACGCCCCGGCTCATTCGTCCAGAGTTGTGACGGCTAAATTAGCACAGTTACGCTACGAACTATTGTCTCACCCCCCGTATTTTCCAGATTTGGCCCCATGCGATTTCTTTTTGTTTCCCAACCTAAAAATATGGCTCGGTGGCAAGCGATTTGGATCAAATGACGAAGTCATTGCCGCCACAGAGGCCTATTTTAATGACTTTCCAAAATCATACTTTTTGGATGGTTTATTGAAGCTTGAGTATAGGTGGAACAAATGTATAGAGTTAAAAGGTGACTACGTCGAAAAATAAATGCATATATACAAAAAAAATGTTTTTTTTTCCATAAACGGGTTCTTATCAAACAGCCCTCGTACATGAACATCAAATCCAAAGCCGTTTACTGCTTGCGGTACAACAAACACAAGTACCTAAGTATACAACTGCTTCCAATTCGTGTATGTGTATATATGCAATAGTAAGTAGATAGGTGAACATCTCGTATGAGTAGATGGCAGCTAAATAAACAACTATAACTAGGATATTACAGTAACGGTAACGCTGAGTGGGGCACAGCCGATACCAGTTTTCGCAGAACAATGACCACAATTGTGATAGATTAGAAAGCATTATACTCGTATTATTTCTGTGCTAAAAATTGCGAAGATATTGTGTGTAGAATGAAAAAATACAGAAGAGGTGTTTGCAACTTGCGGCTCTGTATATTCCGTACGCTATATGGGTTTCACAGTATAATATGATGACTCGTATGCCGTAGATACGAGGGTAAGCCCGTACACTAATTACTGATTCCTGTACAAACTTGCCGGAAAACATTATACACACACACACGTCACGATTGCCATGCTAGATGGTAGTTCTTGAAACGTCATATATTAGTATGTAAGTGTCGTCACAATAACATTTTTTTGTTTAAAAATATATAAGTACAAATCACACTGATTAAGCTAGCCCCTAATAAGATAGATAACATTTAACGGCTCTCACTAGGCTCTAGTTTGGATCGTGAATCTGATAGACACAAACATAAACGACAAACACGACACATCCAGAATCCTAGAAAAATACATACGATAATATGATTTTTTTTTCCTGCGTTGGGATGGGATGAATCTTAGAACATCGGGTAAACGCAACCAATTAAGTCTCGTATGTACGAAGAAGGCATCAGGGGAAGCAGGCTCTTCGAATGGCCGAGTTGCGCTACATTGGGGTTTCTACACACTAAGGCCCAGAACAGACGGTGAAACGCAACTGTAACGAAACCCTTTTGAAATGATTAGTTTGAAACCAGTTTGAATCGTTTTCCACACACGCCGCAACGTCACAATCATTTCGGTGTTCTTTAAGAACAGACGTCAGCAAAATGCCTAGTTCAAGTGATGAAGAAGTTGTAGTTATGTATTTGTATCTTCGACAAAGATAAAGGCATAAAAGAAGAACTATGTGGATACATCCCTACCTATGTCGTATGTTTGTGGCTGCCAAAGAATTACAACAAACTGATTACCCATGCTTTATTAGTCTCAGTCTTGCGAGAGTAGCTTGATAGTGTTGTATTGTACAAGCAAGGATACTTCTCAACTTCTTATACAAATTGAATGTTTTTTACTTTCGTTGCCATTTTGTTGTACCGAAAAAGACGCAACTGATTTGCAATGCGTTTCAAACCGGTTTAAAGACGGTCGCGCCATGTGCGGTCTCATAGGAGTCTATGGCAGAAACTCAAATGAAACTCTAAAGTAACTAGAAGTTGCAGTTTCGTTGCACCGTCTGTTCTGGGCCTAATTCAGGCCGGCATCGTTGGTTCGGCAGTATTTGTCAAACAAAGCCGACCAGAAGCACGGCTAGGCTCTTCCTCCGAACATTCATCTACATAAATGTATAATCGATTTTACCGTAGCAACCCTGAGATATGTACCTACGTTTTAATGCAGTGCAACTCGAAGTTTTAATTATTCTACTATTATATAGGTACCAAGAAACAAACAATGTTATTTTTTGAATCGGAGTGAAAAGAGCCACAGTCCTCATGGACATAAAACATACACATAATAACAGTGGACTCACCTCCTCAGGCACCTTCTCTGGCTCTCCGTTAGTTTTGGGCTCCTCTTCCTTTTGCTTCTTCTCTTGCTTCGGTTTCTCTTTTCTGCTAAAACTAATCGACCTCAGCGACCATTTCTTCTTTACCTGCCATTAAAACATCATATTTGATTCTAAACAAATAAAACTATAAGCTGTGTGGTTCCCGGCAGAGTAGAATAGGACCTTACTTCTTACTTCTGTGGATGTCGTAGAAGGCGACTTAGTAAACACAAGCTAAACAAAGCTTGTAAACATCAATGAGACCTCTCCAACCCGTTTGGCCAGCGTGGAGTGTAGGCCCTTTGACTGCTCTGGCTAATATATGGCTCTGGGAGTACAGAGGGTCGTGCTCCTGCAGTGGAGACTAAAAAAACCTGATGATGATTAAATAAAACTATGAGTTTAACTTGTGTGGATATCTTCTAGCCGCCCGCACCGGCTTCCCAATGGTATGTATTATACATTCCCGGAAAAATACCTAGTTATTTCAGAGTTTATCGAGTACAAACAGACACATAAAGACATACGAGTACGCGTCTGGGGACAAAATTTTATAATAATCTTACTTACGATGTTTCTTTATTTGTATCTAACAATTTTTATTTTTCTTATATACTTGTACTAATATGTATTCTGTGCTTATATCAGGCTTATGTCACACCCCGTGTAGGTATCAAAAGATGGCTAATCCAGTCGGGAGGTCGGGACTCACGTGCGAGCAGTGACGCACGCGTGAGCTTTGTTCGTCGCCTAGGTACCTACTTCACCAATCCGGCCGCCGTTTGAAAATCCGATTGAAACGACAGCAAATAAAAAAAAGTATGTTCATTGCAATAAATTATGTATAAACCTGCAGTAGTGAGTACTAGCAGGGTTACCACGCTATATAGCCAAACAATATGGTCTTCCTGGGTAATCAAATAACAGCTCCAATATGTTATGGTGTACAATGCGCATACGCACCTTTTCTTTCTTGGGTTTCTTAGCGTCTTCGGGCGCGGGCGTCGACTCGCCGTTTTCTTTCTGTTCGCCATTATCACCATTGGCCACCGGTGCTTCTTCCTTTTCTTTGTTTTCTTGTTCTTTGCCCTCCTTTTCTGTGGTCGCGTCTTTTTCGTTCTCTGGGGTACCGCTGTCTAACTGTTTCTCTTTGTCCTGAAACAATACGGTATTTTCATATCGTACCGCTGGTATCTGTACATAATTTTCCTCTCAGTTGGGTGGGTAACTGTAGTCATAATCATCCTAGCAGATAACTTTATTAATTCACTAGTTTACAAGGTTTTTGTTCTACGCATACTTGCAGCGGTTTCTTATAGAATGCAGTACAAAAATAAAAAATCTGGTTATAAAAAAAATTAAGACGCCTGTTTTAAAATATCTCATTATTTTTTTTAATTTCTAGATCTTCAATTACTATTTTTGGAACTTTTTAATTCAAGTTTATTATAGTGCAAAAGCCTTCCATTGTATAATTCAATTCATTCACAGCTCAATTCTTTTACGAATTTGAGTTATTCGCGTTTTTTGTATGGGCCGGTATATTGCCAATTGCCATACAATGCGCACGGTGCTCAAAGTACGGAAAATGTTATGGCAACTTGAATTTCATAAAATTGTGTACATAAGAATGATAAAAGTATAAATCAAATTTTTTTTTGATTAAGAAGAGTGATCTTTTATTTTCTTCTCTATGCCGATGACCAAGTGATACTTGCGGACTCAGAGGAGGAATTACAGACGATGATAACTGTTATGAATGATGCATTAGAGAAAAAGGGTATGAAAGTTAATGTAAGTAAGACTAAAGTTATGGTTTTTGAAAGGGATGATAGTTCAATAGAATGCAATATTTTAATAAATGGGGTGAGAGTGTAGCAAGTGAAAGAGTTTGTATTTTTAGGATGTAAGTTTACAAAAGATGGCAAGCACGAGGGTGATGTTGCATACTATATACATACCATACAATGCGCACGGTACTCAAAGTACATATGGAAAATGTTATGGCAACTTGAATTTCATAAAATTGTGTACATATGAATGATAAAAGGATAAATCAAATTTTGTTTTGAATAAGAAGAGTGATCTTTTATTTTCTTCTCTATGCCGATAACCAAGTGATACTTGCGGACTCAGAGGAGGAATTACGGAAGATGATAACTGTTATGAATGATGCTTTAGAAAAAAAAGGGTATAAAAGTTAATGAAAGTGGTTTTTGAAAGGGATGATAGTTTAATAGAATGCAATATTTTAATAAATGGGGTGAGAGTGGAGCAAGTGAAAGAGTTTGTATATTTAGGATGTAAGTTTACAAAAGATGGCAAGCACGAGGGTGATGTGGAAAGAAGAGTGAATGCGGGTAACCAAGTGAATGGAGCGTTGCATTCCTTTATGACCAGCAGGAAGGTATCAGATAAGGCACGTCTTGCCGTTCATAAAGGAGTACTAATACCTACTTTAATGTACGGTAGTAAGAGTTGTGTATGGCAGAGAAAGCATAAAAGTAGAATAAATGCAGTTGAAATGCGAGCGCTGAGGAGTATGTGTGGTGTTACCTTGAAAGACCGAATAAGATGTTATAAGGGATCGGTGTGGACTGTGGAGTGAAAGAGGACGTATTGACAAATGTAGAGCAAGGGATGTTAGGATGGTTTGGGCATGTAGAAAAGATGGATGAAATTAGATTCAACAAAAAATATTTATAAGGCAAGTGTGAAAGGAAGAGCGGGATAGGGTCGACCTCGGCGAACGTTCTGCGATCAGATTGCAGACGAGGTAAAGAGAGAGGTAAGAAGTACACGTAACCGAAGGGCATGTATGAAGAGGTTGATGAGTGTAGGTGAAGCGAAAGAGGTCTGTCAGGATCGTAGCAAGTGGAGGTCCATAGTCTCTGCCTACCCCTGTGGGAAACAGGCGTGATAGTATGTATGTATGTATCTTTTATTTTACAATATAAAAGTAAATTATATGTATGGTGGTTTATTTTCTAAACAAAAAATTCAAAATCGTATGGTAAGGTTTAAGGTATCTGATTTAACCCATGTTACAATGAAGTTGAAAATCAATAGGGATGATGACTGAGTCAGAAAAGTATTATTCTAATTAGTCCGTTAGTTAGATTATCCAAAAATAATGTACCCATATTTTTCAGTTTATCAAAATAGTAAAAATTCACAAAGATACAGAGTATCAAAGTTCGAGAGTGGGGGCTTGTGACGTCACCGATGTGTAAAAATCGTACGAAAGCGTGACGTCATGCGAAATTTAAATGCGCTGTATCTTCGTTATTTATTTTTTCTCAGAGAATAGAAAAAATACGTGTACAACATTTTTTAATAATCTAACCGATGGAGCAAAAATATTTTTTCAGTCAACATGCGTATTAGAGTGTAGGAAAGCCATACGATATTTTTATAGAGTTAAAAAAATATCGTATGGATTTCTTACACTCTCGCCAGTCTAGTTAGTTTTTTCTCTTAACAGTACCAAATCATTTATTACTGGAAGTGGGTGGAAGATAAGTCCGCCGTTCTTTACTTTCCTGTTTTCTCTTCCATACAATAAATAGATCTGCAAACTTAAGTTTACCTTTTGAAAATTGATCAGATTGACTCTTCTATGGTACCATAATTATTGCATACTTAGTTAATTTGTTATCAACGGCACATATTGATCGATACGGGCGAACTCAAAAAATCAGATTCCAAGAGTTGAAACGTCATCTGATGCGAATTTGTTTCGAGTCCTCAGCGAACTAATTTACTCGTAATAAGAGCGCAACTGGACAAGACATTCCGAAGGTTTAGTTAGGATTGCACGCAGTTATCTGGACAGGAAGTCGTGGGACGCCGGCCCCGGCGAAACTCTCATTACGCATTCCTCAAGTTAAACATATCTAAAAATGTCAACAGTTACAGCCCTATTCTATTTAGGCACAGATTTTTCAATTAGCCACAGAGATGTTAACATGATATTTTGTGCCGCGTGGTTTTCGTTTACATTAGTAGTAGATACTACTACAAAAGTGTAAAACGTGATGTAAAGCTGCATATTCGGCACCTTACTCGGACTGCTAAGAGGATTGAAACTAAAAGTTGTAGCAAGCAAAATTAAACTTGTAATATCTGCGTAGTGCGTGAAAAACTCCTCATATGTGAAATTTTCTACTTTGAAATTTACTCTTTTTTTTGGTTATTTATATGTAATTAGTTTAATTAAAAAACTATGAATTATGCAACTAATACGCATGATGACTGAAAAAGTATTTTTGGTCCATCGGTTAGATTATAAAAAAATATTGTACACGTATTTTTTCTTTTCTCTGAGAAACAATAAATAACGAAGATACAGCGCATTTAAATTTCGCATGACGTCACGCTTTCGTACGATTTTTACACATCGGTGACGACACAAGCCCCCACTCTCGAACTTTAATACTCTGTATCTTTTTGAATTTTTACTTTTTTGATAAACTGAAAAATATGGGTACATGATTTTTGGATAATCTAACTAACGGACGAATTAGAATAATACTTTTCTGACCCAGTCATCATCCCCATTAAACTATGCATTGAAACATTGAAATTTGAAATAAAATTAAGCCCGCTTGAAAGTTCCTTACGGCCTAAATAAATAAATCGGTCAAGTGCGTGTCGAGCCACGGTCAGAGTAAAGTTCCGAAGTTACACGTTACATCATGAAAACCTCAAACCAAGGATTAAATGGAAACTTTATTTTCTATAATTTTACATGTTTACTACCTATTTTAAACAATGTACCTTTATTTAAGTAATTGTTTTCTAAGAATTATGTATTTTGTACGAAATTTTTCAAATTAGTAGGTAATTTTTAAAAATCAAAAAATCCGACTTTCTAAAAGATTTCCAAAAATTCGCCTTTTCATTTTGATACAAGTACCTACCCAGCTCAAATCCATTAAGCTGTTTAGGCTGCAGAGGTGCCATCATGCAGAACCGGAGCTGGTTCCAGATTTTGGTACCCGGTTCCGGGACACAGTTAGAACCGGGGGAACCGGTTCAGAAAAAAATCTGTTTGTTTTTAAATCAAAGGAATTAAAAGTTTATAATGTTTTAAGAGGTATAAAATAACAATTATTAAAAAAAAAAACAAAAAACCCGACTGCGTGATACAACAGCAGTACTTACCTATGCCTAGGCACTTACTTAGACACTGTCTTCTGTGGCCTAGGTAAGACGCTTCAACTATACACCTACTAGTCTCCGCATGGAGGGCGAACGATTTCAGACAACACGTCAGACTAATACGTCTGACTTAAGACGCCGAGCGGGATATCTACCTTAGTACCGACCACTGCCGTGACCCGTACACATTGCGTGCGATTATAAAAAAATACTTTAAATTGAAACAAACTATTGAAGTAAAATGGCTCCATGTACTGTTAAGTGATGCGGAAAATGTAGCCAAAAATCTAGTTTCAAAAAAGATGGCATAACATTCCACAGGTAAGCCACTTTTAATATTTTATGTTTTAGGATAAATTTGATTAGAGCTCAAACTATGCTGGTTATTTTTGCATGTTCAGTGGTAGGAAAGCAAGTTGCGTTGGTGTCTTTTTTCTATGCATCCCTTTCTTTTCAATGTATACAGGCTGACTTTTAAACCACCAGCCAAATTTTTGGAGCAAGTTCAGTCCATGATACTGAACTACTTTCTATAAAAAAAGTTATTACAAATCGATAAAAATTTTTCGTCCTCCCATAGAAAATCCGTTTGACTGAGCGCTGATTTGTATGAAAAGGAGAATTTTTAATTAGGTTTTTCGTTAATTGTTTTTATGGAAAGTAGTTCAGTATCATGGACTGAACTTGCTCCAGAAATTTGGCTGGTGGTTTAAAAGTCAGCCAGTATAATTATTGCTTAATGATAAATTATAAAATTATGAATGTCAATGATATTATAAAGTTAAACATATTAATGAGTGTTGCATGTATTATATACTAGCTATAAACCGCGGCTTCGCTCGCGTGAATTATGCTTGCATGTCTCGTATGTCTGTACTGTATTATTTATTTATTTATTTATAATTTAATCTTTATTGTCCATCAAATACAAATTGTACAGAACAATAGGCGAACTTAACGCTAAAAGCGTTGTCTACCAGTCAACCTTTGGGTTATACAGAGAGTCTAAATATGGTGTGAGTCTGTATGTATGTCCGTATGCCCGTATGTCCGTATGTTAGTTAATATGTAAGTGTGAACACAAGAATGACCGTGAGTTAATATGCAAGTTTCTTGGTTGGTTTTTTAGTTCATTTTGAACATTTTTCCCAATAAATGTAATTCAAAATACGAAAAATAGATTTTTACTTCCCATAGTAACTAGATCACGTGACTACTTCGATTTGTATGAGAACATTTTTTTTTTATTTGGGGAAAGTCGTTCAAAATGATGAAATGAATCATTCTTTAAAGTACTTGTACTTAATTTTAAAACGTCTTGTATAATATAATAACTTTATTTTATTCATTCTCAGATTCTCCTCAGATCACAATTTGTTATTTAATTTGCGTCAACTTTTATGAAACTAAGTTTGTGCGAAACCTTTGTCGTTAATGTTTTTTACATAATTGTTTTATTTCTATTAAATATGATTCATAGAAATGCTTTGTGTTTTATGCGATCCGATGAGTATAATATAAACTATTATCTATGAGTTCCCATCACTAGTTATGATTTAGTACTCGCCCCGACCTTGAACTAACCAATCAGCGCTGTATTTCTGACCATTCCCCCGACCCACATCCCTCAACGTTTAGTCTGAATTGTTTGGTTGTAGAAATTAAAACATTAGGCGTCTAGTCGGTTGTATAGTCGATGGTAAGACGCAACCGGGAATGCGCTTGGCGAAGCGATGTTATATGTTGTTTTTTAGCATTTCTCATTTCAAATTTCATTTGAACATATAAGTTGTATATATTTTTGTTATCCTGAATTATAATAATTTTGAAACCCCACTCGATAGGTTTAAAAAGATTTTTTATGCCCTGCAATTTGGCACCAAAAATCCACCATTTTGATTTCTATTAATTATAATATAGGCTATGACACCCTAGTCGTTAAGACAAATCTAACTACGTATAATTTATCAAAATCGGTTTAGCTGTTCAGTAGTTACGAGGGAACATAGAATCAGACATAAAAATCGTGTAACGCCAAAAAAAAAATTTTTTGAGAACCGGGTGCGCTACTGTCGGAACCGGTTCTACAGATACCTTGAAAGAACCGGGTAAAGCCGGGTAGAACCGGGTGCATGCCCTAGTGCCATACACTCTACATACATAACCCGAGGGTTATGAATCAAAAAATAAAACTTACAGATTGTTCGTGTATATGCGCGTCGCCGTTGAGCTGTGGTTTGAGCGCGTCCGCGTCGGCCAGAGCCTCCATGCGGCCCTCGCCCCCGGCGCCAGCCACTGCCACCTCCCCGGCATTCTCGGCCTCCTTGCCGCTTATGTCCACCGAGCGCTTGCTCTGCTTAGCACCCATACTAGCTTCAGAGTCGCAGCTGTCAACAAACATGTATCACTTTTAAAAATGTGGCCCTATTGTATGTACACTACCGTCCAAAAGTATTTGGCAATCGTAAATTCTAAATACTTATTTTTTATTAAAAATACATGTTTTTACCCGACTGCGCCAGAAGGAGGGTTATGTTTTTCGAGTGTATAAAAGTATGTATGTTTGTATGTAAATTTCTTTGGCACGCTTTACAGCCTAAACGGCTTGATGGATTTTAGCTTGAGAGGTGTCATTAGATTCGTCCTCTGGAAGTGACACTGGCGGATTTTCGCGCCAAATTATGTGTCCTCAAATATTTTTTTTATTCAAAACCTATCGAGTGGGGTATTCAAATTAAAGGATTTTAAACAAGGATTACAAAAATTGTATTGGCAGTCGGGTTTTTTTTTGTTAATAATTACTTGTTAATAGTCAGTTATAAATTGGAACCTAACTAGTAATGTCGAAGCGAACGTTGATACATCTTCATTTGATAAGAACTTGGGGTTCATAAAAAAAACTGCGTAAGTGCAAGTACCGGGTTTCATGATTTTTGTTATAAAAATTAAAAGGTTTAAGTTTTTTTCATGGTTAAATTGTTTCTATTTTTAAATATAATATTTGAACTGAGATTTTATGCGTCTGTTTTTGTCTTTATCAAAATCAAAGTTTCTTTGGGTGCATCATTGAATTTTGTGATAAAAATGTCGAAAACTAAGGAAATCCGAATAGAAAAGCGAGCTTTGGTTATAGCGAAGCATCAATTAGGCATAAGCAACCGTAAAATTGGGGAAGAATTGAAGATAGGCTCCACTACAGTCGACTATATCGTCAAAAAATATGCAACATCAGGGGAGTTAAAAGGGCCACACCGAAAAGTTCGGGAATAGAATACTTAGGAATAAATTAGAGTAAAACCTTTTTGGTGTTTGAAATGTAGTATTATTTCGAACACAATTCCATTTTTATAATTTTAAATAAAGTAAAAAAGAAAAGAGTATTGACCATTTGAATTTGACAAGTCGGCGAGAAAAATGGAGCTTACGCGGGAACATTTTCGGGTTTATCTCAAGAACAATGTCTCGCCGAGCTTGTTTCTATTTATGAACTTGAAGCACCTAGCAAAACGACTATATATCGTTGGTATTCTGAGTTTCGTCGTGGACGTTCCTCTCTTACCACAGTCCCTTCTACTGGTCGGCTAAAAACAGCGGTAACACAAGATAACATCGATGCTGTACGCCAATTAATAAAAGAAGATAGACATGTGACATACGAGCAGATTCGGGTTTCTCTCAGCATTGGTATGACAGCCATTCAGACCATTTAACATGATGAACTGGGTGTCAAGAAGTTAATTTCACGCTGGGTGCCCCACCGTTTGACCGAGGAACAAAAGTCGGCTCGTGTTATTAGTGTCGGTCTGCTCTGCAACGGTTCAATAGAGGAATCAAATGCAATTTACAATATCGTCTCTGGGGATGAATCGTGGATTTATTCATATGAGCCCGAAATAAAACATCAATCGGCAGTTTGGGTCTTCGAGGGTGAGGTCAAGCCAACAAAAGTTATTAGCTTACGCAGCGTGTCAAAAAAATTGGTCGCTCCGTTTGTATCGAAAACTGGTCATGTGGCTACGATTCCTTTACAAGAACGAAGGACGGTTACTGCTGATTGGTACACAACAATTTGTTTGCCGGAAGTCATAAGAGAACTTCGTAAAATTAATCCGAATCGTCGTATAATCCTTTACCACGATAATGCGAGCTCACATACCGCACGCAAAACAAGCGCTTTTTTTAATCTGGAAAACGTGGAGTTGATGGACCATCCTCCGTATAGCCCTGACCTGAGCCCCAATGATTATTTTAAATTCCCAAGAATTAAAGATATGCTACGTGGTCAACGGTTTCACGGCCCAGAAGAGGCCGTCGAAGCTTACAAATCAGCTGTTTTGACTGTATCCACTTCAGACTGGAATTACTGTTTCAATAATTGGTTTGATCGAATGCAAAAGTGCATTGACTGTCACGGAGAATACTTCGAAAAACAATAAAAGTAAACATTATTATATTATCTTTGTACTTTTTTTTATTCCCGATCTTTTCGGTGTGGCCCTCATATCAAATAAAACTCGCAGTGGACGGCCCAGAATATCAACGCCTGCCGATGATCGGTTAATACTACAAGTAAGCGAAACAGAAGATTAATGCCGAGTTCAACTTAAACCATCCAAATCCTGTAAGTGTTGCTACTGTAAAACAGAGGCTCTTAAAAATGGATCTGAGAGGATGTGTTGCGGTAAAAAACCATTGCTACGACCAATCAATAAGAAGATATTAGAGTGGGCCAAACTGCACAAAAATTGGACCCATGATGAATGGATAAATTTCATTTGGAGCGATAAGTCGAAGTTTGAGTTTTTGGCAGTAAAAGAAGAACATTTGTGAGATTTCCTGGCGAACGTTGTTCTGAAAACGTAGTGGTAGCATCAGTTAAACACGGAGGTGGATCAGTGATGGTGTGGGGTTGTTTCGGGGCTAACAAAGTCGGCGACTTGATCAAAATTGATGGAATCAATATTCCATTCTTCAATAAGAAAGAAAGGTACCTACAATTTTTTTTTAAAGGAAAATGTTTTCTAACCTCTGGAGTCAAGATTCTTGGCCAGGGATTTATTTTTCAACAGTATAATGATCCCAAGTTGAAGGACCAACTAGATCGTCAAGTGCGAAATCACAGTCCGTAGCTCTACAAATCATCTGTGGGCTGGGCACCGCATCAGGCTGAATGGGCGAAAATTACAGCAGAAACTTTAGAAAACCTCATAAAAAGAATGCCGAAATTATTTGACGCGATAATTAAAAGTAGGGATAGTCACATTGACGAGGCTGCGATCTGAAAATAGGTAGCCCACGCCACTTTTAACGTGATAGTGATGGGGTTGCTAACCCCGCATTGCCTGTAGATATTATTCAGATTCTCGCCCATTCCCTCGATAGACTTTACGATCTGCGCGGGAAGAGAAGCAGCTAGTACATTCTATGTTTTTCTTTCCTCCCAGACCAGCATGGAAGATGATGCTGATATCTTTGTATAAGACGTTACTTTATTATGTAAATAACTTGTAAATTACATATAATGTCTTTATCTCAATTTAACTAGATTAATCTGAGCATGGGTGCATTAGCTCATAGTGTGAGAATTACCCACTTCTCATAACATGACATGACATGACCTACCCAAATCACAATGTAAATGCGAGTATCAAATACTCGTACATAATCGTAATGGCTACTGCTGTAGTAACAACCGTTTGCAACGAAATAAAAACAAGTTGTGGTGATAATATGGAATCCTGTAACGAACGTACGACAAAAATAGGCAATTCAGTCAGGTACACGGAACAGATTCAGAATACAAAGCGCAACAGTGGGTCACGGGACGCCGAGAATAGGCCACAAATGTTAACTGTCGACGAAAATAGCACCTCTCAAAGTGTCACGATGCATAAGATGCACTTCACTGCATCTATGTTTATCTGTCCTGGTCTTGGCAAACATCTAACATCCGATTAAGAGGGGTTTAGGATTGTATTTACGAACGTAGGGAAGCCATTCTTAATCAACTGATCTGACTGAAAGGTGGACTCGAGACTATCTGAACATCAACCGACCGAGATCTAGTCAAAGATTATATTAATAAAAGGAACAATTAAAACATAAAAGAACCCGTCACATATGGATTGAACTGGAGAAGTATTCCAATCTTACTCAATTAGAATCAGTGCAATACAGAGCACAGTTAACGGCATATCGCATTAAACATTATGCACAGTTTTAATAATGTGCCCACTTTTGTTGTTTCCTGGTTAATTTTTATCACAATGGCAAGTTTCACGCATCACAGCGTAGGGAACGAAAACGGACAGGAAGCGCCGACCAACCGGCACAATATTTATTTTAAAGAGGATGTTCCTAAAAACAACATACACAAAGATTATTTACAGATAAATGTGTTGTTAAATACAGACGAAACAAGTAATTATTTAAAAATATTTCTAAAAACAAGCTTTTATCTAAAACAATGAACTAAAAGTTTAAAGTGCTCCTGAAGACGAATAAATTAAGCCCAAACTCGGTGGGGTTATGTTGTTTAATCACAGAGATGCCAAGGCCAGCTTCCGGCTTCATTATGAGATCAGTACCATAACATTGCATTGTCACCCAACTAACGTAAGTATGTGAAGTTTCAGCTCAATCGAATAATGAAAAGTGGGTATTTATTTATCTTACAAGATTTGATTACGGACACAGACAATGGGACAGGTGAAACTAAATAAAAGCTTGTAAAATAACTTTATTATTAAAATTCACGAAAGCCTGAATGCAGGTGAATTTTAAGGATATGTAAAAAATATCGCGCAATGTAAACTTCGACACTAACCACAAAAAAGAATTTAACTCTGCAGGACACTCAACCATAAACCATAACAAACATAATAATGGTTCTGTACATAGATGCAGGTGTTCCGAGGAGGGATTTATTATTATGTCTATATTACGTCTTATAAGATATTTTATTATTCCAAGAAGTACGTATTACAATGAATTGAGTATTTGGCCGTAACCGTCGTAAAACAGTATAGTACTCACTCAGAATAATTCCAAGGCGTAAACACTGAACTGTACACGGTGCTGTTGCTATCACGCTGACAACGAAACTGAGAGTGCTGTGCTGTATGCGTGGTTATCACTGGTCATTAGTGGCGGAACGAATTCCTAGAGCATCGGCGAGTTTATCTGCCATTATTCTACTCGTTACTCCAATACAAATATAAATAGCAGCGACATTAGTCACGCAGGACTCGACCCTTATCTCGTTGGAGACAAAAATATCACTGCGCCCGTGCCAGTGCAAGCGCATTAGGAATCCTACGATTGTATAAAGGTACGCGATAACTCTATGCTCCTCGTAAGGTAATATCTCTTTGTCGTCATGCTCCTTAATCTAATTTGGGTAGTGACTCAATTAAGCGCTATCTAAAATATTTTTCGTAAAATATTTAAAAAAAATTCAGTCTTCTTAATATCTGGAGTGTTTCATAGCTTTTCTGGTTCTCAATGCACGAGTGTGGTTCGTAACGATTTTTATGTGAACTACTGCAGCTTTAAAGTTTCAAAAGTTCGGTGATATGTATCAACCGAACTATTGCTACCCAAAAGTTGCCCTAGTTCGATCAACAAGACCAAAAAAACGAACTATGTATTGCAACTTGAGTTTCAAAAGTTCGGTGATTTGTATCAACCGAATTGCTACCCAGTTGCCCTAGTTTGATCAACCGGACTTAAAGCGGCCTCACTTAATTAAATAAATAAATTTATAGCAAAAAAAACAACCGACTTCAATTTTTTTAGGAGTTTCTTCCATATCTCCAAAGTTCCTCATCATATCTTCACCAAATTAAAATGGGACCAATTTGGTAGTAAAGGCTTTCAAATAAAAAAAGAATCATTAAAATCGGTTCACAATTGGCGAAGATATCGCGTAACAAACATACATAAAAAAATAAAAAATAAACATACAGTTGAATTAATAACCTGCTTTTTTGAAGTCTGTTAAAAAATATGTCCTTTTTTTATTTATTATATCTATCCTCATTAAATAGCCTGTTTATTTTAAAGAGTGCAGTTTCAAGTGGTTAAAACTTACTGTATTGTTTTTATAATTTTATCTAAGAGAAACGTGATAGTTCCTCATTTTGGAAAAAATAACAGAGCGCGGGCATCAAATAAGAATAGATTAACCCAAAGCAAATTAATGAAGTTTTGGTTAACGCTTTACAAGAATCTGTGTAAGAGTATTGATTACTTCATTGATATTGGTCGTCGATAAGGACTCTACTTGCAACTTCTCTAGGTACTTCAATCAGTGCGACTATATTTTTAGGTTGCCGTGCTTAAAGGGTGCCAATGGGACCTTATTACTGAGACTCCTCTGTCTTTCCGTCTGTCACAGGGCTCTATCTCTTAAACCGTAATAGCTAGACACTTAACGGGACTTTCACAGGCAGATAGCTAATGTTATAAGGAGTTACTTAGGCTACTTTTATTTTATCATCATCATACATATACAGTACTATGCAAGTAAGTTTATTAAGACGATACACGGAGTCGACTGCTGCTCCCATTTGAAATAAATTATTTTTAAGAAAACGGAGCAATCATTTAAAATGTTGAGCTAGTAAAACCTAGATAACCCTTCAAACTATTTTATGAACCACTGTTACGGTTTAAAGTGAGAACGTTAAGCTTTAGTGTGCATTTTAGCGAAGCCACTTTTGGCAAAAATACACAAATATTTTATAAATTCATAAACCCTACATAAACAACATAAATATTTATAATACTCTATGACAATTTGTGAAGATAATGAGCGCGCACTTGGCGACTAGGGACTTTGCGGATATCAACGGGAAGGGCGTTCCATAGCTTCACGGCTTGTCTGGTAAATAAATGTTCATGTTATACATATGGTCCATTATCATAAAGAGCACCTTTGAATTATTAGGGTTTACAGAACATAATTATGGTACTTACCGAGTACAAAGTTCCTAGTAAAATGATGATAGTATAATATGTAATGTTAAAAGACATCGAGTGACGAATACCGCTCGTCAGCGTCTTGCTCTCCCTAATGAATGACTAATCTATATGATTAATGTTATTTTTTAGTTCATTCCTTTATGACCTACAGAGGGCGCTACCGTGAATTCACTGTGACGTATAACAAACGGACAGCCAAGGAGCTTCCGACGATACCTCACATATGAAGATATAATAGAGACCTTTAAAGATAAGAGGAAACAAAACACATAACCCACCTTTTGGCTTCGACGTAGTCGGGTTAAACCTTAATGTCTAAAGACTCTAAAATAAAGGCACAGCTCAGACTTATATAACGTCTTACAAAATACATATACTTAAACTATTTTAATGGTAGATTCAGTCCATGATACCGAACAATTTTTTCCAAGGAACGTAATCGAAATATGAAAAATATTTTTTCTTTCCATACAAAATCGGACCAGTTGATTGATAAACTTGTATGGGAGGCCAAAAAGAATTTTTCATATTATGATATGTTTCTTGGGAAAGTTGTTCAGTATCATCTGTGGTATCACGGACTGGATTCACCTATAAAATAGTTTCAGAATATTTAGCTAAACCCTGTATATTACTGGTACTACTGGCGTATTGAAATTATTAAATAATACTTATTTGTTAAGGTACCATGAATATCTTAGTCAAGATACGAGGAACCAACGAGATCTATGTACTTACGTACTAGAGAAGACGCCACAGCAATACGCGCATAAAATACTCCACAATTCATTAAAGAAACCACTGTCAACTTAGTCAAAAATGCCTTGGTGTGTGTTGAGATACTGCACTAGTAATTCAAAGAACAAAGCAAAATATGAAGGAATAACTTTTCATCGGTAAGTAAATAGATTTCATTGATTGAAAATTAAATACGGATTGCAAAATTTCGGCTGCCATAATGAATGTAATGAGTGAATGATCTGTCAACCGATGGAATGATTCGTCATAGACTAACAAAACAGAAGTGAAATGTAGACATCATAAATATGCCTACATTTCACTTTCTTCATGGAAGCATCGAAAAACTATTTGTTTGCTACTCAGTTATTAATGTTTGTAAAACATTTAAAAATGTTTAAGTTTTAAAAATTTTATCTACATATGATATAAATGCTTTACAAAAGTTTCCTAAAATCCTATAAATCCTTTATAAAATTAAGTATCTCGTAACGTCTCACTAGGACCTCAGAGGGCTCAAAAATTTTGTATGTGGGGGCTGTACCCCTACAAGTGCCCCGCGCAACTTGAAACTGCTATCAGATTTTGGATCCAAGATGGGCGCTTACACATTTTTGATGTTTTATTATGTTTGACCCTATAATTCTGTTTCCTCGTAACTACTACGTGGCTAAATCGATTTTGATAAATTATTATACAGGGTGTTTCAAAAGAAAGTTTACATTTGTTGCGCTGACTGTATGAACGCATCGAATCTGAGGGGCGCGGGGGGTATGCTAGCAGGTAGCCTGACTCGTGGGAATTCAGTCGCTATGGAGCGTTTCGTAACCGCACGTTTTCTTGCATTCTCAAAAAAGTAATTGCCAATAGTTACACTGTCACTTTTGGTGAATGAAGTGGCCTCTCATGCAGTTATGCTTGTGTTTCGGAAACCTTAACCGCCCAGATTTTGGATTTTCTAGTGTTGAACCGGTATCTCCAAATTTTTTGACCCATTTTGTAATGAAAGGGATGCTTGGCGCATCATTTAAGTGACGGAAACCTCGAATACTGCAGAATCTTTTGCACGTCAGTCGGTGAATCACCGGTTTTTTAAAACTCTCGTACGCACAGCGCGCGATCCGTTCCCGAGAAACGCTCCATGGCAACTGAATTCCCAAGAGCCAGGCTACCAACTAGCATACCCCCCGCGCCCCTCAGATTCGATGCGTTCATGCAATCAGCGAAACAAATGTACTTTCTTTTGAATCACCCTGTATTACTATAAGCCGATTACAAATCTTCATATATGTAATCTAAATAAACATATGTAATTTAGACCCAATACCGACGTATATGATTATATAAGACATTAAATACAGAGATAGCTAGCAAGAAAAAAAACAAAAAGGTATAAAAGTACAAGAAATCACTTTCTTCTAGTGCAAAACATTATGTAAAGAAATTAAGTAAGAATAATAAAAGGTTACCAAAGAACAAGATATGTGCAGTTTAACTTTTACCTTTATAAATATGATAGTTGTGAGTCTACAATCTAAAAATCTATGCAACCATACAACCATCCATACACCCATCCGTACATCCAGCCATACTTACCAACATTCGCATTTATTAAAATTTATGTAGGATTTAATTTGAACCACGTACTCGTAGGTATGTAAAAATATATTGACCTTTCTGTACTACTCTCGTGTTTAGTCTATATTACCAAAAAGGACATGGCCGTGTTTGAAGACACCGAGTCTATATATATTCATGTCAATGCGAGGAACAGATGAAAATACATATACGTACATACTCTCAACATAACCCTTCCTTTGGCTTCGCCATAGTCGGGTAAAAAAACAAATAGATATATAATAAGCGGGAAAACACGCCGGGAACTACATACCTAAATGAATACTGATAAGTGGACCGAATCCTAAATAAAATCTAATGTCCCTATACTGTCCATCAAATTTTTTTGTTACGTACGAGTACGAGTAAATTATTTGTGCGATGCCTTTTTGAACACCGATGCGATGGGCGTGAGTCGTCATCGTATAATCACTAGGAATTGGTTCACGCATTGAGGTCGTCGACCTCCTTACGGCCCCCTCTGCGTGCGTTTTTTTGGTCCACGCAGTCAACCCGAACTTATTGTCGTGGCGGCACAATGGGAGGCACCTCTCGGGCCTGCTTGAATTTGAATAAACCCGAGGCAATCCGACCTTGACTCGATCGCGTTCAAGGTCGACGGCTGGCGAGTGGGTGCTGGATGCCGACCTGCCTAATCCCGCGTAGACATCATCCGTACGTTACACAAGCCTAAACGGTTGCATTCAAAAATACCACGTGTTTATATTTATGTGACCAGAGATACAAACTATGCCGCTAAGTTTGTATTTTTAACAACATCATAATAGTACCTTCTCGTGAGGAGATTTTCTTTTTTTTTCATTGTGAACAGTTTTTTAATCGGAATACATTTGTGTCCTCAGTGGCAGCCACATTTGTCAAGGCTGTGAATTAGTGGCGTGTGGCAAGGCTTCAATAACGCACTCTTCCCTTCCAACTTAATGAATGAACTGATTATTATTTCTATTTAAATTTAAACATATTGTGACTTTATTTATTTTATTTAATATTTATTGCAAAATAATCTAACGATTATAATACAAAAGGTAAAACTTAAAGTAATGAAAGATGAGTATTATATACAAATAATATATAATGTAATCTCGCAAAGCCGGAGTGGGCCGCAAGCTCTCAATATGATTGATACATTACAATCAATGTATGAGTAAAAGTATACCTACGTATGAATTACGAGTCGGAATTCCGGTCTTTCGAGGCCAGCTTCACAGTGTTCATTCCACCAACATCCGTTAATTAGAAACTCTCAGTAACTGGTAAAATCAATGCATTGTTGCGACTGCCAATTCAATAGACTACTTTATAACAACTAAAACGCTCTTTTATTTATTAACATATTTGTTCTAAACAAAAAACAACTAAAACGCTCTTTTATTTATTAACATATTTGTTCTAAACAAAAAACTTTAATTCTACAAAATTTTTGACAATTGTTACTAAAGACATATTTTCCAGTAATTTTAGTCTAAAAACTAAAGCACTAAACCGATTTTGATTAAATTCCTATGGGACCTATCTGAGTAAGTAAGTATATCCCTTTAAACAATTTTTTTTTCTAAGCGGTATATAGGAATGGCGGAGTTCGGTGGTACCTAATAACTTATCGTCGCAAAATGTCCCCTAGTCGCAAAATGTCCCTTTCGCAAAATGTCCCTTTCGCAAAATGTCTCTTTCGTAATATGTCCCCTGGTAGCAAAATGTCCCCTGGTGGCAAAAATATCCCTTTCGCAAAATTTCATGTTTTTTATACAGATAGTTTATCACCCAGATTAACACATAGGCTACTTGTTATCCCGAAAATGTTACTGTTTATCGATCTCTTAGCGTTGATATCGATTAACGCGAGCGGAGACTCAAAAGCTAGTTTCATGATAATTGGTTTAGTAGTTACGGCGTGGAGGCGTAACAAACAAATAAACAACAAACTCACTTTATAGTAATTATATAAAAATAATAAAATTTTGGAAATGGGGCATTTTGCTACCAACGTTTTGCGAAAGGGAAGTTTTGCGCAAGGGACATTTTGCGAAAGGGACATTTTGGGAAAGGGACATTTTGCGACGATACGCCTAATAAACATTAAAATAGTCCTCCGTTAAGTTGGTAAAAAATGAGGCCTATTTACGCGACTACGGCGAAGCCAAAAGGGTTATGTTTCGATAATATGTAATTATGTATGTTCATATTCTGTTATTGTATCTTCAAAAGATATCCTGGATAATACTTGACGAATGAAGTATCGTTGGTTTGGTAGCGTCTTGGCGTGGCTGTCCGCTGGTTATAGACAACTAGCTGTGCCCGCGACTTCGTTCGCGTGGTTGTCGGAACGTAATGTTATATAGCCTAAAGCCTTCCTCTATAAATGGACTACCCAACAAAAAAAGGATTTTTCAAATCGGACCATTAGTTCCTGAGATTAGCGCGTTTAAACAAACAAACAAACTCTTCCGCTTTATAATATTAGTATAGATATGACGTCACAGTCAATTCAAAATGAAAGGGCTAGTTTTTGGCGGGAAGTCAAGGGGTCCGGTTGGGGTTTGCTTTAAATTATTTTGCAAATTGATTTTAGTGGACTTTATAATATGAAATTGGTGTTGTTTGGTGTTCTAAATGCTCATGCTGATGAACAATGTGTTAAATAGTTGAAGTGGACAGTCATAGTACACGGCTGTAGTGATATTTGTTTTGCGGACTGTGTGGGGCGTCTTCGGGCGTCGTCCGCCACTCAGTCGTCTATGAAAACCAGTGGACTCGTACAGATTTGTTGCCAGAAGCTCCCTTGAAGCAGTCAAAGGCCTACACCACCCTTTGATTGTAACTTGTTAGGATTAGGTTAGGTTAGGATTAGGAATTAAGAACAAAATTAAAGATGGGCTCTAAAGGACTTGTATCCAGAGCCGTAAAATTATTTAATAAAAAAAAATTAAAGGACTTAAGGGGATACATAGTTTTTCGGGGTACAGTGCTGGCCCCATTTGAAATCAATTATTTGAAAGGAATCGGAGATTTAAAATATTGTACCATACGGATCTAGATAACCCTTTAAACAATTTTTAACCGACTTCAAAAAAGGAGGAGGTTATCAATTCGACTGTTTTTATTTCTTTTATGTATGTTTGTTACGCGATATCTTCGCAAACTATGATTCGATTTCGATGATTCTTTTTTATTTAAAAGCCTTTACTTCCAATTTGGTCCCATTTTGATTTGGTGAAGATATGATGAAGAATTTTGGAGATATGGAAGAAACACCTAAAAAACATTTGAAGCCGGTTGTTTTTTTTTTGTTAAACATTTAATTATATCAACTACTGTTTATTTTAAAGTGTAACATCCTGTATGCGAATAATTTAACTGTGAACAATGGCAGTTGTAATTAATAGGTTCAGGCAACTTATATGTGAAATCTTACTAGTAGAATAAATACTCGTACGGTAAGTACTTACATAGGAACGGTAAGTGGAAAATCGATAGGCGGCGGTCAGATGCGGATTGAAACCGCAAGCAGTAACTTAGCACCGCTCATTGCAGTGTCATAACATAACAAGCTGGGTTTAAAACGACAACAATAGAACGATGAATTATTAAGGCTATTTTAACCTCCTGTACAGAAAGGGGGGTATTATAAGTTTGTCGTGTCTGTGGTATTGATTGTAAGTTCCGAACGGAAGACCTTTTTGGTTTTTTTGGGCTTTGGGTATGGAGAGGATGGGAGGTGGTTTATAGGCAAAGTTTCTTAAATTTTTGCTTCATTGCCTCTTACGACATTTCCGTACATTGAGAGATGGAGTAGCGCCATTCAAGGCCGGAAATTCGAATTATAAACTATTTTACATTCACATACTTCATAAACACACTTTACAACAGTTTTTAAGTTTAGGGCTTAAGAGGCCGATAGATAGATAGATAGATAGGCCGAAGAGAGAAGATAAAGGGGGGATGGTAAATTTTCGCCTATTTTCCCCGTCAAACACAAAAAAACCAGACACAATAGTTAAGGTGTGAGAACGTTAAGCTTTAACGTTCTCATTATAAACTGTAAACAGTAAGTTCATAAAATACTTTGAAGGGTTATCTAGGACTTGATAGTTGCAAAATTTTAAATGATGTCTCCGTTTTCTTTGAAATGATTTATTTTAAATGGGGGCAGCACTGGACCTCGGAAAATTCAGGTACGGCCTTAAACAATGGACGCGCGGTCGGATCCGACCGAAAGGTGTTTGGCGGGTTAAATATGTTACTTCAAAAATACAAATTTAAAAAATTATAAAAAATATACCATAGGTAGACATATGTATTTTAAATTCTCATAAGCTCTTTTTCTCATTTGATATGTCACACGGTATATTTCACAAAACCTTTTTTTATAGATCTAATTTTCCCCTCTAATGAATCACTTACTCGTATGTGGCATTTGAAATTCATTTATTTACGATATACGTCCGTCTTTGGGTCACTGACGTACATGAGTAATTGTGTACCTTTCAACTTGAGGGCCGTCCATATATTACGTCATTCGAATTTGGGGGTCTGGTCTGCGGATGATGGTACCTATATGACTTACGAAGGGGGAGTATCAAAATTGACATCATTCTTGTAAATACCAATACTCAAAAATATTTAAATACTAACTGTTGCTCGCGGCAAAAAGTAGCCTATGTCACGCTCCAGGTCTTCAAGTAGAACACTAAAAAAGTGCGAATCAGACGCGCGCACTAAGGGTTCCGTACCATACGTAATATCGAGCAAAAAACGGCAAAAAAAATACGTTTGCTGTATGGGAGCCCTGCTTAAATATTTATTTTATTGTTTTTAGTACATATTAGTTTCAGCAGCAACAGAAATACATAGATCTGTAAAAATTTCAACTGTCTAGCTATCACGTACGGTTCATGATACAGCCTGGTGACAGACAGATGGACGGACAGACGGGTCTTAGTAATAGGGCCTGTTTATACCCTTTGGGTACAAATTATAAAATATAGTCTTCAATTTGTGTTTTTCCCTAGAAGGATAAAAAAGCACATTTGGGATACAGTAGAGAGGCACTCATTGAGAGGTGTCAGCGTCGGTGGGCAGCAGCCATATTAAATCAGGGGGGTTACTCCATAAAATAATACGATAGTCGACCGATAGTGACGTTCTATTTCTATGTCAAACCAAGTTATCATTATTTATTAAGGCTGGGCCTGATGTGGATTATCTAAGTTTTGCTCCCGCTTCCACGCACACAAATTTACTCTAGCCGAAGCGAGACAGCGAGACCATGCGGGGTGAAAAGATCATGGTAGGTCAATGAGGCTGGTTTTGGTTTTGAGGTTTTTTTCGTTTTACAAAGAATATTTAAGAGTTATTTTAAAAGTAAGACATATGACCAGATGGGCTAATTTTTTGCATTTCTTGAATAATTTCTGAGGTGATTTACGAGGCAACTTCGCATTTTTTTTCTATAGAGAAAATTTCAAGCAATCGTGTTTACGAAACATATTATGTTTCGAGTTAGTCCTGAACTTTGCTGTGTTTTTATTTCAAAGTGAGTATTTTGTTAATATTGATAATATTTAAGATCGCTCTAAGAGCTTTAGGGTAGTACGGGCTCTTAACGCTCAATGATGCTTGACACTGAAACGCGGTTACGCAGTTACGTACCTACGTCTTGCGTAGGTACCGCTTTTGGAGTAATCCTACAGAACCGATAGAATAAAGGCGACGCCGAAGCCGACAAGACAATAAAATAGGATGATGACTGGGTCAGTGGGATGTCAGAAAATTATTATTCTTATTACTTAGTTTTTTAGATTATTCAAAAAGAATGGACTCGTATTTTTCAGTTTATCAGGATAATAAAAATTCTAAAAGATACGAGCATCTTAGTTTCATAGTTCTATTGATTAAATTGTTCTATTGATTAAATATCACTTTAAAATGTATATTATAATGTACTTAAATATAAATAAATATATAAGAACAAATCGCACTGATTAAGCTAGCCCCAAAGTAAGTTTTTTTTAAACTTGTGTTATGGGATACTAACTCAACGATACTATATTTTATAATAAATACATATATAGATAAACACCCAAGACCCAAGACAATTTGAAAAAGGCCATTTTCCAACTTGCCCTGGCTGGGGATCGAACCCAGAACCCCCGGATTAGCGGTCTAGCGTGTTAACCATTACTTGCTTACGAGCTTGTGACGTCACCGCTATGCAAAAATCGAACAAAGCACGTAAATCATGCGAAATTAAAATGCGCGGTAGGTAAGTATCTTCGTATTTTTTGTATCTCAGAGAAAAGTAAAAATACGTGTATAATTTTTTTTTTATAATCTAACCGATAGACCAAAAATATTTGTCAATCATGCCTATTTTAATAAAGTATAAAAATTCCTGTATTTATAGCTAAGACACTCAATGAAGAAACTTATCAAACAAATAGGTCAAACCTTTTAGGAGTTACAGTGCCACAGGCAAACACATAAGTTCATCATGAAACTTATTGTTGATAGGTGATACAGAGTGACAAGGTAGGTATCATGTTCAACACATTTTGATATTGCATCATAAATGTAAATCTAATATAATAAAACCGGCCAAGTGCGTGTTAAACTCGCGTGGAGATGGTTCCGTACAATTGATTGAATTATTATAAAAATGAACTATATGTTGTATTTTTTTCAAAATTTTAGGCTCAGTAGTTTCGGAGATCAGGGGGGAATGGTCAATTTTCGTCCTCTTTCATAAATAAAATCAAAACTATTTATTTTAGAATTATAACAAGAATATATTTGAGATCCTCATAACGAGCCCTTTCATTTGATATATGACACAGTAAGGTTTAAACAACTTTTTTTTTCAATTTCCTAATTAGTCCCCCAAAAATGACCCTTATTTTAAAAAAATATTTATTTACTTTGCACATGTGTGATGGGGTCATAGGATTACACCATCCTACCAAATTTCACCTGATTCGGTCCAGTAAATTCGGAGTAAATTGGCTGTGCCAGACGGATGGACAGACAGACGCACGAGTGATCCTATAAAGGTTCCGTTTTTTCATTTTTTGTACAGAACCCTAAAAAAGTAAGTTATTCTGAATTTTTCCTAGTAGGTAGGTAATTTAGTTTATAAATGGAATAGGTACCTAAATGCACAGGGTAATACATTAAGTGTACTGATAATTTAATTTTACTTCTAGGTGTACAAAAAAGTGTTTTGAGTATAATTTTAATAGTTGGTACCTATAAGCAATATTTGTACAATACAATATTGCCTATTGGCCTACTGGTATCTTATTACTTAAAAGTAGGCTCCAACACCTGATTATTAAAATTGTAACACAATTTAGCTAAATAAATTATTTTATTTTAATATACATAAGCAAGCACCTACATAGGTACAATATCAATAATAAACTCTTACCTAGTATCTTATATCAAACTCGTAAGTTTTACTTTTTTACAACTATTTAGGGTTTTAGGGTGTAACTATCTGTTTATTTCATACAACTATCTAACTACAATACAACTGCACGACCACTACGAAGTGATCACATATAGGAGTAGGTACATACCTACTGAGGAAGAGTGGCCGGTCCGCACCCTGCCTCCCTTGTTACTCACAACGATGAATCATCGTGACAGTAAATTCACAAAGGAAATTATTCGTTCCAAAGAGAACTGTACTTGAGTCACTGAGCAACGACAATGAAATCATATTACAGTACATATAGATGGTACCCGAAATTATTTATGTATACCTAAATTAGGTACCTACTTTCCAATTTCTGAAAATTTACTCTTACACTAGGTACATACCTACATTACCTACCTACCAAATCAACCGAAGTATATTTCTCTGAACATCAAAAACACAGGAAGTTTTTATGACATAAATATGCCTTAAAAGTCTTTGTTTTATATTTTATCCCAAGAATCAAAGCTTGAGTAAATGTAAAGTAACGTGCCCAAGTACTAAATATATCAAAAGGCAATATGAAAAATAATGAAATTCAAACGCCGGTATATAACGTAAATGTTAGACAAAATTACTTCCCTTAATTACTTATGAAATGACAATAAATGAATACTATTTAAAACTTACCTTTGGACTTGGCAATCCGAAATATGTTAACAAAGAATTTACACTAAGAAAATGTAAAATATTCACTTCCTTCAAGCACTCACAGCCCAACACAATATGGCGGCAGGCAGGATGAAATCCCCACCTAGAAAATTTCAAAATTGAAACTTGAATGCGATTGGTTGATTTTACTACGACGCTACGAATACTGTAGCCAACATAGCCATAAAATTAAGAAGTAAAAAAGCGGATGTACTTCGTTTAAGATAGTATACATCCGCTCCGCATCCGCATTCTAAATATTTTTGTCCATTGCCACAGAAGACAGTAAGGGTATACAGAACAGAACAGAACCCGCGCAATATGCGTCCCCGTTCCCAGTCCCCGCACCTCTCCCCCGTTTTCGCTTTGTTTCAGGGCGAGAGCGGGCGAACACACACTGCAGTTCACTGCACGGTGCACGCGGCCGCACAAGAAACGGGGAGAGGTGCTGGGACGGGAAATGGGGACGCATATTGCGCGTACCTTAGAAGATTTCGTTCTGTATACTCTTACTTCTGTGCCATTGCTCTAGCTAGTTCAATCAAGTGTCAAACAAGTAGTGCTTTTACCTTAGGTTTTTACAAATTACACGTCAAAGAATTATTATGTACCTAAAGAGAATTTGACTTAATACGAGAATTATTGTTCGTAGCTTAATACGCATCTTGTGCGACTTGTGCCTCTTTCCCTCTTATCGACATTTACTGTTGCAAGAATGAGACTTCGTTAAACATCAAAAGTAAAAGCGTACTCTGGTTGCGAACCCCGAGGGAGGACATGGCATGGAAATTATCGACATTACTTTTGAAAAATAGCTCGTGCACGGTTAATAGGTAACACAATGTACCGTGCGTGCCGTAAATCTATGTCTGCCTCGCTATATTTATCCTTATTATTTTGTGTAAGTATCTACATTCAAAGGCCACCGATGTACCTACTATATACTAATGTGTGTGTATGTAAAATCTATCTCTTGAAACATTGACACGTCTTTATGGGCCGTTCAAGTATTACGTCTTCACCTCCATTCTCTTCTTTCACATGATTAATTTCGAAAATAAAATATCTGGTATCGATATTTGTTATCGACTAGTTTTATCCCACCCTAGAGTGGCATAATACGAGTACGGAGTTTTTGGCGGGAAGTTAAGGGTTTCGGTTGGGGTTTGCTTTAAATTATTTTACAAATTGATTTTAGTGGGCTTTATAATATGAAATTGGTGTTGTTTGGTGTTTTATATGCTAATGACATGAACAATGTGTGAAATAGTTAAAGTGGACGGGCATAGTACGGCTGTAGTGATATTCATTATGCGGACTGTGTGGGCGTCTTCGGGCGTCGTCCGCCACTCAATCGTCTATGTAAACCAGTGGACTCGTATAGATTTGTCGCCAGAAGCTTCCTTGCAGCAGTCCAGTCAAAGGCCTACACCACCCTTTGATTGTCTTGTTAGGATTAGGAATAAAGAACAAAATTGGAGATAGGCTCTAAAGGACTTGTATCCAGAGCCGTAAAATTATTTAATAAAAAAAATAATAATAATACGAGTACGACAAAAAATTACATTGCGACATTGAGTGTGCCAGTGTTGCTAGATTTTTGCACCTTCCTCCCTAGATGCATTGATACAAAAACCTCTGACGACTTTTGTAAATCAGATTTACCTAAAAAATGTTAAAGCTTTTTATTGCACATAAAAAAATACAGAACATAATTATCTTAAAAACTAGGAAATGCGCATGCCTTTATCACCTATTTTATAAACCAAATAACAAATTAATATTAGATCCCTCCCTCCCTACAAACAAATATCATTGAAGTACCTTGCAAGCTTTGCAGAACGTACGGGAGTCACCTACGCACTTTGTCATCCATGACTTGAACACATCATCTTCCTCCCAATCCCAAGATCTTTGGGTACTGTTTGATTTTATTTAGAAAAGCCATATTTAGAACGAATTAATAACAATCGGAATTATAATGATTTAGTTGATGCAATCATCCATTATTGTAATCTGTTCATTAATAAATAAAAAGCAACAAAAAAAAATTATAACAAGTGTGAAAAACCTTCAGAAAACCCCTTATGTGGGTTTACTTTGGTGAGTCCGGTGACTAAAGCCGCACGATTTCCTAAACGGCTGACGACTGTCTATATGGCTATTCGGCTAGGTTGCATCGCAGCGCAGCGCAGGTGACTGAAATCGCAAGCCCCATAGTATTAATAACTATCGGAATTATAATGATTTAGTTGATGCAATCATCCATTATTGTAATCTGTTCATTAATATATAAAAAGCAACTATAAAAAAAATTATAACAAGTGTGAAAAACCTTCAGAAAATCCCTTATGTGGGTTTACTTCCGTGAGTCCGGTGACTAAAGCCGCACGATTTCCTAAACGGCTGACGACTGACTAAATGGCTATTCGGCTAGGTTGCATTGCAGCGCAGCGCAGGTGACTGAAATCGCAAGCCCCATAGTATTGTAGCATCCGACTTTGGCCGGCCGCATGCGGTTGGTGATTAAAATCGACCGTGGAAAAAAAATTGAATCAGTTGCATTGCAGTTGCAGGCGATATGATATCTGTTCTGCTTAACCATTTAAAAAAAATTATCTAGTCGATTGCAATTTCAGTCAACTGTGTAAATGGGCTAGCGATGCTGCTTTGTAAAGCGATTAGCACACAGACCATAGATCAAGATAGGCACAGCCTATGAATGTACTTGCGTGTCCAACTGAAGTAAAATCTACTCCATTCAAAATTGTCTTCTTTAGTCCGTGTATGACAGCTTATTGCACCTAACCTAAAACGCTCTGCAGAAAAATGCCTTTTTGTGCAGTTTTGAGCTGCAGAAACACGTCAACAAATGTTGGAGGACGTCAAGAAAAAGTTTCCTTTCATTGGTAAGTACATTTTTTATTAAATAGTATTCAATTTATTTTAAAATAAATTATTTCATGTTTTGTTTTGTGTTTTGTTTAATGTTTTGTTTTGTTTTGTTTTGTTTTGTTTAACACTGAGAACTGCTGACTGAGTGAATATCGCATATTCATAATCCATTGCTTACATTAGTAACAAAATTTTATGGCCTAGTATTTATAACACGCAATGAAAATAAAACGATTAGATACTTTCTCATTCATTCGTTGTCATACACTTGTCATTAGTCGTTCAAATGAAGCGTTATTTTAACGATTGTGTTGTACAGTGTTATGACTTATGATTCTAAATCGATTAGGGAAACATTGGTTTGAGAGGTAATGTTTGCTTTGAGATATTTTGTGACATAAGTGTATTTGTAATATATTTTTAAAAAATAACATTTATTGACTGAGCGAGCGAAGCGTCTCAGTTTCGAGATCAGCCGAAATTTTGTCTGTCTGTTCTCTCCTACAGATCACATTTTTCAACCGATTTTGACGAAAATTGGCACGCAAGTTCCTTGATTTATTTAAATTATTAAGTCAATCGCGATTTTTAATTGGGGGGGAAATAAGGGGAAGAAGTGGGGGAAGTTTGCAATGGCATTATTTATTGACGGATTTCAGTCAAATTTGAGAGGCACACTAAGGACTTAATTCTTTACAAAATGATGCAAAAAAAGGGGGAGTGGAGGAGGGAAAACAGGGAAAAGTTTGCTTTAGCGTTATACATGGACAGATTTAGCGTCTTAAAAAAATTTCGGAAAATTTATACTTAACCACAGAAGACAGAGTATTTCATAACTTAACTATAACAATCAAACTACGCCTTCACAAGACGAACACGTAGACATCAGATTCCCAGACCTCCTAGGACGAAGGGAACGCAAGTAATTGCTGAAACTTATACCTCCTTTTTGCTCAAAAGTCTAAGGTCATACCACAGAATAAGAACCCGTACTCACGTAGTTATACCTCTTTTGGAATAATTAAGCACTGTACTTTCTTCATTAATTTTGTACACTCAGTACTCGATTTTCGATCCAAATATATGTATATAAAAAAATAGGTGCTTCAAAGTTGACCAAATTATCCAATAAAAACAAGAACTGTGGACACTCGCGCTGCGAGCGATTTTAAGCGGTTACAAATAACGAGCCAATAAGGCGGCGGTACCTTTGGTACTCTTTAGTGCGTGCCGAAAAGCGAAAAGCCCTGTTATATTTTGTTGCTTTTATATTTTTGACGTTACATAGTAATCATAATTTATGATGTCAATAAGTATGATACGTAATACGTAATTTTACCAGTCAGCCGGTATAAGGCACAGCACAGCAACAAAATACTCGTATGTAACTGCCCCTGAACTATTTTAATTTGGTATTCGTGCGCTCGCTCTCTCTGTCTCTGAATGTAAATCGCATTAAAATCTATTGCGTAGTTCTAAGTGCACATACATACAGAAGGGCAAACGGCGAGAGGGTTCTTATAATCGTGATTGTTTAATCGACTGAAAATCGAATTGTAATTCATTTCCATTCACTTGGTCGGTGTCTTTGAATCAATTTAGCGTGTACAGAATGTTCTTATCACTAAATGTCACCACTGACATTACATTTGACAAGATTTTATGTCTCTTTATCTAGTATATACAGATCTGTGGATTAGCCGCACGGCGAAAATCGACCCATGTAAATACCCCATAAGATAGATTTAATGAAAACAAAACCTCAAAACGGTTTTTTGGTGGGAAGCCAAGAGGTTCGGTTGGGGTTTTCTTTAAATTATTTTGCAAATTGATTTTAGTGGACTTTATAATATGCAATTGGTGTTGTTTGGTGTTATAAATGCTCATGTTCATGAACAACATGTTTATCCCTATGGTTGACTGGGAGAGAACGCTTTTAGCGTTAAGTCCGCCAATTGTACCATTTTTTTATTGTCAAACAATAAAGTTTTTTAAATTAAATTAAACAATATGTGAAATAGTTAAAATGGACAGTCATAGTACGGCTGTAGTGATATTTGTTTCGCGGACTGAGTGGGCGTCTTTGGGCGTCGTCCGCCACTCAATCGGCTATGAAAACCAGTGGACTCGTATAGATTTGTCGCCAGAAGTTCCCTTAAAGCAATCAAAGGCCTACACCAACCTTTGATTGTAACTTGTTAGGAAAAAAGAATTTCCCACGTTTTATTAACTTGTTCCTGGCTAAATACGCAGTAGCGTCAAGCCACAAAACAAAAACCTCAAAACATAACCCCTAGGTTTTAGGGAAAACATCGAAATCTGGCAACACTGGACTCTGGTCACGGTTTTCCTATTTGGGGGCGTCCATAAATTACGTAAGATGTTTAAGGGGGGGAGGGGTTTGAGTCAAATCTCATCTAATCTTACGTTGAAGAGACTATATTTGATTTATACCAAATAGCTCAATTTAATCTGAATTTACAATACAGTGTAGCTCGTCCTTTGTTTTCGCGCCACTGTCAGCCGAACGCGCGACTCTATGAACGAGAGCGTACGAGCTGAGTGGCAGCGACACACGGACAGGTTCCAACCTGCTTTGTTTATTCTTGTAAATGTTTTACTCGACTCAGTGCATGCTCTTACTAATTTAAAATGAGTTATCAAGATTTTTATAACGCATACATCAAAAGATACGTCTATAAGACGAAGAAGTCTTGCCAGGACGATGTGATAAAATTATGGAATACAGCGAAGCAAAAATTTCCGAAGAAAGAAGAGTTAATACATCATACATTCAACATGAGATTGAACGGCTTCTAAGGGAAGCACGAAGCAATTTTTTTTAATTTTTTTACAATAACAATCCAACGCGTTTACGTAAGAAACCCACATTTTGAAAAATCTCACGTGAGATTGGGGGATGGGGGAGGGGGGGGGGGGTTCAATAAAATCTCACGACACGGAGGGACAGAAAATTTAAAAAAACACCTCACGTAATTTATGGACGCCCCCTTTAGTTGCATTGCATGTTTCAAAACAGGCTACGCTTTAGACACTTCATCGCGGAATCTATATACCTCCAACCATCCTCCAACAATATCTTTGTTACCATGCCTTGTATCTTGCGTGTCATATAAGTCAGGCAAAGGCATACATTTGCTTTACTAGAAGGTAAAACAACAAGCTCTTTCTATCTAGCAATCAAAAGTCAAAACACTGGAGTCCAGGCACAAAAAAATTAAAAGTTTCATTTTCGTCTATGGTCGATTTCCAACATCGATGTCGCGTTGCCCTTGACTCCCTCCATTATAATTGCTGTTTTTATAAATTCTAATCTAATTCTATAATTGTAATCAGTAAAATTACTTCTTAAATACATTAATTAATTGTAACGCGTGTGACAACCAGTGAAACTTGTGTGAAACCGACTTGTGTTGTGTATTATTTGTGTAGCGTCACCCGAGTGCTCATTGTCATTTCCCGCCATTGTAGCTCCTCAACAATTTACCCAGCTTAATTTAACATGTTGTTTTGTGCGTGAATAGGTCTAGGGAACGTGATACATTTCGCCAGCGTTATGTCTCTACATGGGAATGATGTTTGTTTGCTAGAAGTGGAGGATTACAACTTGTACGAAGAAGAAGCATCGGATCACGCTTTTGCTAGGTAGGTAGCGAATGGGCCGGCGTGGTTGGTGAATTTTAAGTCTAATTTAGCAAATGTGCATAGTTAATTCATCACATAATGTTTCTATATCATCCACGTATTTATTTGTTATTGTTGTTTTTACTGTAGATCTAAGATTTCGCGCGCCATATGACGACACAGGCTCCCGTGCCGGTGTGTAGTCAGCTGTTGGACCGCCATTTTTAGTCAAATCAAATAGGCGTAGTAGGCGCCACTAGGTACCTACCTATCGACGCGTTATTAGCGTACTATCAAACACATGTATTGCTAACGTAAATACAGTCATTCATTGTATTTTCTATCTATCGAATTATTCAATTATTTTTCCTTCAGAATATAAATAATTTATTGTAAATATTATGATTGTAGGGCAGTTCGTAGGTTATGATAAGAAACACATTGTTTACTTTTACTTATTCCATGCATTTATATTTCCATTGTTTTTGAAGGTGCATGCATAGTTATGGTAAATACATATATTCAGTTTAACAATTTCTGGTTGATTGTCTTGAAAACATAAAATTTGTAGATAACTTGTAATTCTGCTTTTAGAGAGAAACAACTGAATCCTGGGGGCAAGACAATGGAGGCAGAGAAGAGGATTCGTCGTGAGATTGCTAACAGCAATGAAAGAAGACGAATGCAAAGCATCAATGCTGGCTTTCAAGCTTTGCGGACATTATTGCCTCGCCATGAAGGCGAAAAGCTTAGCAAGGTAAATATGACCTATTTACAAAGATCAGATCATTAATTTTTACCAATGTTTCCTGAAACCATGAAAGTTTTTTAAATAATGATTTTTATAATTACTATTATTAGGTCCTTACATATGAAATTGCCGTTCAGTATCAAAAAAGTGAAACAAGTTTTTTTTAATGAAATTATTATTTAATCAATCGAAGTATGCGCCGTTGTTATCGATACACTTCCGCCATTTTATAGGCAGATCATTGATACCTTTGGAAAAAAAATCCTGGGAGCGAGAGTCTATGAACTGTTTGAAGGCGGTTTTGACTGCCTCACCAGATTTGAAATTTTTTTCTTGTAAAAAGTTATCCAAATTTTGAAAAAAGTGGTAATCGGTTGGGGCAAGATCTGGAGAGTATGGTGGGTGACGCAGAGGTTCCAGTCGCAGCTCCTCTAACTTGGCGATCGTTTGATGTGCAGTGTGTGGTCTAGCGTTATCCTGAAGGAGCAGTGGGCTAGAGCAATTCATCAGTCTCGGTTGTTTAATGGCGAGCTTTTCCATCATTGTTTGCGATTGTTGGCAATACAAGTCTGCAGTAATCGTCTGGCCTGATCTCAAGAAGCTTTAGTGGATAACACCAGCACTGGTCCACCAAACACTAACCAGAATCTTCTTTTTGGTCAGTTTTCGCTTAGGGCAAGGTTTTGCCGGTTCTCCAGGGTCAAGCCATTGTGATGATCGCTTCCGATTGTCGTACAGGATCCATTTCTCATCACAAGTCACGATACGGTTCAAAATCCCCTCATTATTGTGGCGATTAAGCAAAGAAACGCAGCAAGCAACGCGTGTTTGTTGGTTTGCTTCAGTCAATTCGTGCGGTACCCACTTTTCGAGTTTTTTAATTTTTCCGATTTGGCGCAAGTGGATAAGTATCGTTTTGTCACTTATGCCGAAGGCTGCTGCTAATTCAGAAGTGGTTTGAGATGGATCCGCTTCAACTATCGCCTTCAATTCTTCGTTATTCACTTGAGTATCAGGTCGTCCACGAGGCTCAATGTGTAAATCGAAATTTCCAGAACGGAAACGTTGAAACCAAAAACGCACCGTGTGTTCGTTAGCGGTGCCTGGTCCATACACGTCGTTAATTCTTCGAGTCGTTTCTGCAGCACTGGTGCCACGGTGGAACTCGTATTCGTAAATACCGTGAATTTTCAATTTGTCCATAGTTGTTGTTATAGCAATGTTGAAACTCAAACAAATGATGTTAAAACAAATGAAATACGAATTCTAAAACAATATTTTTTTGGCTTTATTTTGAAATAAATTTGAATTTGGAATTCCTAATGAAACGCAAGATATTTGATTTTAAAGTTGCCAGTATTGAAAATCGGCAATTTCATATGTAAGGACCTAATATATTCATCAGTACGCTTATCTTAGATTTGGGCCTTATAATCCTGCAATAATGTCTTTTATATTTAATATGAAGTGGACTGCTGCATAAATATCTCTATTCTAAATTATATTTCAAAACTTAATCAGCAGAGATTACTTTATTTATAGGCAATAATAGTTACTGTTATATAATGGCATTAGTTTTCAAATTTTAATTGGTGTAATTCATTATTTTCTAGGCTGCTATATTGCAACAGACTGCGGAATACATATACTCTCTTGAACAAGAGAAAACAAGACTCCTTTCACAAAACTGCCAGTTGAAGAGGTTACTGAATCAACATGAAGGAGGTGAAATACCTCTCAAAAAGAGAAAAAATGAGATTATAACTACTCATGTTCCATCTATTATTCCCGACTCCACTGATGATACAATTACAAACTCTCGGTCACCTGAACCTGTAGCAGTCATAACTGTGTCTAGTGTAACACAGAAGAAGGATGCTGAAGGAGGAGACTTACGGGTGCAGTTGGAGCGCGAGAGACGGCACCGCCGCTTGTTAGAGGAGAGACTGCATGCCCTAGAAGCCCAGCTGTATCCTGAGACTGTATGTGAACTGACTCATCCTGTCGTACAATACGAACAAACAAATGTCACAGACTGTAAGACAGAGAAAGAGGAGGCTGAGTCAGCTCCGGCAGTTACAGCAGAAAAACCAGTTGCTCCTCTCTTGGAAGCTGCCATCAAAGCGGAACCTCGTGTTGAGGTGGAGGTATTGCCAGAGGCTTCTCACGATGCTCCCTCTCGGCTCTATATCCCAAATACTAGTCGTCAGAACTTAGAAACAATTGTGGAGGCCATCCGTCACCTAGAGGGAGATCACTTGTTCCGAGAAGAGTGTGGAGACGCGCCCCTGGCGTTGACGAAAAAGGACCGCGCGCCGCCGCCGCGGCCCGGTGTCATTGTAGTGAAGCACTCGTGATTGTGTTCAGCCACAGACATTGGCTCTGCCTGCTTCTGCAGAGTGAGCGCTCCCGACCCTCCTCGAATATAGTTTTAATATTTTAGTTTTTAGGTATCTTTTCCAAAGTGTCGTGTTGAGATAAGTCTGTCCTGCCTGAGATGTCTTACAATTCACAGTCAAAGCGATGTATAAAATTGTTACTACTTAGCTGATCATTATAATTGGTTTCAGCCCTGTGCATAGTTTAGTCTCAATTGTAATTATTATTACTCGTCTATCATAATATTGTTTTTAAAGTCAGACTAGAATGAGCATATATTGTTCATCAAATATTCTGGACATAAGAAATCAAGTGTTATATTTATACATTGTGTGTGGTAATGTACTTGTTATGATAGGTACACACTGGAATATGGTGTTTCATTAGACGTGAAATACCTAGTCTCAATAACATCTTATTAGTCAAGAGAAGCCCTCAGTTTTCTTGATTGAGTTTAAGAGTTAGCCTCTATGACCAGTTATAGTCAGGTAATTTCCATGAATGTAAGCATTTGGCGTAGTGATCTCGGTCTCTTTAATTTCGAAATTAAACCTCACTAATACTTGCAATAATTTATATGTAAATAGTTTGATTAGTGAGATTTTCCTTTAAAATAGCACTCCTGAGCGCAAATAATTTTTGATCATATTCGTATTTCGATCTTTGTAATTAGGCATTCGTGTCTTATTTATATGTTAATCTATCATGATTTTCTATTTCATGGAGTAGGCTTGTAGTTAATTTTGATAAACTTTTCGCCCTCTTAAAAAATATTTTGCCTAAATGCAAAAAAAAATCTATATTAGTCCAACAAAAAAAAGGCTGTGTGGGTAATTTTCTTGAATTCATCAGGTGTAAAATTTCTTGATTATCATAGGACATGTCATCAGTATCACAGTGGATTCTCGTTTGTTTTGTCTCACTATATTTTCATTTCAATATTTATTGACACCTTAAAAAAATATTGAGGATTGACTGATTTGAGTAAGATTTGGTGAAGAAGGAAAGCGCCGCGTGGTAATAATACACTAGAGTGGAATTCCTTGAATTAAGCAATTTGTGTTGCATAGTAAGAGATGTTCTCTAATATCCTTATTTGAGCAATAAATCTGTAAAGGGTTGTAGTTACTAGCAAAGAATTAGCAGCAATATTGAAACGGAAATATTAGGCAAATTGAAGTTTTCTAGTTAATGTCTTTATAATGGTTAAGGTAATTTTAGGCATGCGGCTATGAGACGTCATTATAACTGTTAAAAACATTTCCTTCGGGGAAGAGGGTACTTACCCATGGACATTAATTTATTGATCCAGTGTTACTGCAACTCGTTTTGAACCTCCAGTGCATATTGTTTTATTCTTCACATTTATATTAAAACTAGCAATTGGCGTTGATTATTACTGTTGGAATATTTGAGCATTCCATATTTTATATATTCCGATGTAAGAAGTTATCTTCAGAGATATAGTAATTGATGCCGAAACTGTATATTGTATTCAATTAACTAATTAGTGTAATTATGTATTGCTTGTCTTAAGCATCTTTCATGAAAACTCTTTTAGGTCATTACTCCAATGGGAGCTGGTAACTAGAACTAGGTACCTATCGTGAATACTAATATTATGTAATAGAGTGCTCCTATGTAATTTGTTAAAATTGTCATGTTGAGTAGCAACCTCACATCGACGACGTGTCGGCCGCGGTGGCAGGTGATGTGATCATCGATGCCAGCTTGCTTCTACATACAAGCTTCTGCGAGCCAATAGCTTGCAGGTTGTGGTAGTGCATCTCTGACTTAGAAAACGTAAATAAACAGTGATTTGATTATTGTTCGCTTTAATGTGATGTTAAAATTAACATGCAGTGCTTTTTTGTTAATAACTTCCATTGTAAGTTTGATTGTAACTTATTTATAAGTTGGACTCAGCAACAGAGTGAACTCTGAGTTTGCATTGCTACAATAGAAACAGAACGACGGTCCTATCTGCATAGGATTTTGATTTTTAAGACTGATCATTTTATTCATTATAAGTTATGCTAGGTCCAACCATCATGTAGTTAGTGGTATATGTGTGTGTGTTCTATTTGACTGTCTGTGTGCATGTGTTTCTTCGTAGTTGTATTTGTAATAGTCCAGCATGAATAAAGGGATTCATATCTTGCAATATTATTGTGTATAACAACTACATTCATAACAAGCGAGATTTTGTGATTCTTAGTGAAATGAAGAGACATCCCTTGGTTTGCTGGACTATGGATAAATTGTGACATAAGTTGACTGTTTTAAGACTCGAAAATGTAACACAATATTAATGGACTATAATTTTTCTAACTTATATGTATACATAATGTATGGAAATCAAACATAATTTTAATCTGAAATTATACCACTATTGTACCTAGTCTACCTAGTAAAATACCAGATTACATTTGGAAAATATTTATGCACAAAATTTTAGTTCTTACAGTTGATTTATTGCCATAGAATAGAAGTTAACAAAATTAAAGTCCACGAGTTGTGATATAAATGTACTATGTATAATGTTAAGTTTGTTTTATCTGACCTAACACCAGTGCGAGGATGAGGTGAAAATGACTGATGAGGAATCCCTTGTTTTTGCTTCCTCCAGCTGCTGTGTTATCTACTCACTAATTGCTGACATGTTGAATATATAATTGAAGATGACTGCTAAATAGTAACTCCAGAGCTGAGAATCTATTTAGTTTTGGTATAATTTTTCAAGATGTAAGCAAAATTCTTTTCATAAAATAGTTCTGCACTCTGTTTCTGAGTCATAGTTGTAAGAAGTTGTCTGCCTACCGCCTTTTATTTTATGTCAGTATAGGATAATTCATATGTACCATAATGGACTTGGTTATATTAGTAGTGTAGTCAAAATAGTAATAAGAGATTTTAAGTCAAAGAAAGCAAGTTAAATTGTTTAAAATGTGTTATTATTTATGTCTTAAAGTATTAAAATGGTTATTTCTTATTAATTAGTTTGTAACCGACAATCATCTGTAAGTTTAACGAACTAAAAAGTTCGTAATCAAGCGAAAACCAATGAAACATTCATTTTCAGTTTTATAATTTTTCCGTATTTAATTTTTTAGTAAAATTGATGTATTACATATTCATCTTAATAAAGTATTATAATGTGCACTTTTAGAAACGCCTATATTTTAAGGCGGCGACATAAAAATCCTACGAATTAATATATCAATCAATGATAGACAATTTTAAACATTTGTTAAAAATGCCAATGCCTATTTTCTTGACATCAGAATAAACGAAAAGTTTGTTTTATTGGTTTTACGCCCAAATAAGTAATACTTATTTCTATTTTCTACACTCTATCAAATAAACAATTTTATGTTATTGATTTAATAACAAATAGTTCATAAATATCATGGAAATACGTTATATTTCTTGTTTATTATTAAGAAGGGAAACAACATTTGTATTGCATTTATAATATTTTGTTCAAAGCTTATTTGAACCGAGCCTTTAGACTCGGGAGTCGATGCGTTAGTGGTAGGGTGCATGTTCAATCATTAAATACTTGTATGTACTAAGGTATTGTAATCTTGTTAACATTATTAATAGATATCATGTATTTACATTTCTTAATGCATGAATATTAAAATTTCCCAAATATATTTGTTGTATAAATTAGTAAGTACTTACGTAACTTATTGCTTGAGGATTATGGGAAAATATCCCTACACCACCCTATCTCTAATGCGCTCATGTTCCTAGTTAAATAGATAATAAGTATTATGCTTTACAATTAATTAAGATAAAGTGTAGAAAATAATCCATGAACATTTCTTTTTTTTATATGAAATTGATAAGAATATTTCCTCTGATTTTAATTGTACCACATTTGACCTATATTTACGAATATTTATAAAAGATTCATAATTAACGCACTTGTTTCATTTATTTGTAAATCACAAAATGTCCTTATTATAAGGGTTGGATCCTACGAACAATAATTCTGAGAATTATATTTTGATGGTTGGATCTCATCTATCAGCACGGAACAGCACTTTCCTACGCTGCTATCCTTTTCTGTCGCTCAGAAGCATAATTTGCTAGAGCGAGAGAGAGCGACGGAACGCTTCAGCACCGGCGGCCGTGCTGCCGAGGCTGAGCCGTTTTTGAATTTATTTTTTGGCAAGGTGTTTCCTCGTCTTGCTTGTCTACGAATCGGGCGATCGCACGAAGGATGCTATATAGTCCAGTCATTTATGTCGAAAATAAGGGTCAACCTCGGAATGAGAGGTAAAAAGCTGAAAACTCGTATAGACCTTTATTTTTCCATTCTAAGAGCGGTTGTGCACCTCACCGAAACCAATTCGTATTCAAATCAAATCCAAAACGAGAAAAATTCGGACGGAAAATTCTTGAGTAGCGTTTGTGCACTACACCCGAATCCGATTCAAAATTCGAATTCGTGAATTTAGAGACTCACCAGATTTTGATAAGAGAGGCCGCATTAACTATGTGTCCTGCATTTAACAAAATTATTAATTTAAATTTTTGAAGCAAGTTCAGTCCATGATACTGAACTACTTTCTATAAAAAAGTTATTAAAAATCGATAAAAATTTTCGTCCTATACAAATCAGCGTATGAGGGGACGAAAAATTTTTCTCAAAATCAAAATTTTTAATTAAATTCAAATTAATAATTTTGTTAAACGCAGGACACAGTTAATGCGGCCTCTCTTATAGAAATCTGGTGGGTCTCCACTTTTTGCCAGTGGATAAAAAGGCAGCCTATATACAGGGTCTAAAATAATATTCTGAAACTACTTTAAGGGTGTATTCAGTCAATAACTGAACACAAAAAAGATTGAAATAACATTTTTGTCTGTAGGTATGTTCACCCTAATCTTCAAAAATACTAGACGTATTTTGACGCGGTTTTTCAACAAGCGATTAAGCTCAGCTTGGAGCAATGTATATTTCATTAAAATCGGATATCAGGTAAAAAAGTTATCATAACTACTTTGCAAAGGAATGTCATCGAAGCTACGATTCTCAGTGGATTTATTTCAGGTGATACTGTGTTCATACCACAAAATGTAGACACCACACCACTGATTCCCAACAATGTCCCATCCCAGTTCTAGCGCACACAATTTCCCATAGCTGCTTACTTCGCGACAACTGTAAAATGTCTCAGGGGGCAGGGGGCAAAATCAGGGGCTCCTAAAAGCTGGTGAAGTTGATCTAAGTCTAAATGTTATTCCCACAGGCAGTTGTATGTGGTGTACTCGCTGGTAAATAAGTAATGCTGTAATCTATACATCGTGTTAATGAAAGAACGCAAAACCTCTCAGATGGTACCTCGGCCCATGTAACTGAACAACTTTTGTTCAACAACTTTCATTAAACTAAAAAAACATACAAACTGATCAGCTGATCGAGTCGAGTGCGTTACCCAACTTCGAAAGTCAATTTGTATAAAAATCCGATTTTTTTTTTTGGATTTCGTGAAAGTTGTTGAACAAATGTTGTTCAGTTACATGGGCTGAGGCTGAGGTGCCATCTGAGAGATTTTGCGTTCTTTCATTAACATGATGTATAGTTATGACACCAAGCAAAAATTTATTTCTAATTTATTCTATTCTATTCAAAAATAAAACTATGAATGTCGTTTTAATTTTGTCGTCGTGTATAAAGATTAAACATACGAGTAATCTATAAGCAGAATCGCAATAAAAAATTCGGACTAAATAAATTATGCAAGGCAACTAAATTTTTCATTTTGTCAAACAGCGTGCACAACAAAACTGAATTTTACGCGGCGAAGTCGCGGGCACCAGCTAGTTTTTGCTATTGCTTCCCTCCCCGTACCCCACTCTTCATCCTTGAAACCGAAATTCGAATACGAATCGGGTGTAGTGCCCACACGTACGTACAATTTCTACGGCGGCCACTCCGAGTCGGTTTTGATCTGAAAAAAAATGACCCGAAGACCGGTTGTGCACTGCACCGAATCCGATTCATATTGAAATCAAATTAAAAACGAGAAAAATTCGGACGGAAAATTCTTGAGTGCAGTGCACAGACGCTGCACTGCACCCGAATCCGAATCAAATTCGTGAATTTCGAGGCCACCGATTTCGTTAGTGCACCGCCAGACTTTGATTAGAGAGGCCGCATTCACTATGTGTCCTGCATTTAACCGCCGTTAGTTGCTGGCACTATTATTATACTTATTATTTATTTACCCCAATCTACCCGTTGTATGGGAACATATTAATTGACACGTCTAAGTTTACGTTTTTTGCTGGCAAATATTTGTAGACCTAATTATATGTTAAACTAAGCAATCAGACATCAAACGCGATGTCAACATATAAACACTCTTATACATAATATTATAGAGAGAATCCTTTTTGACTGCTCATTTGAAGGGCAAAACTACTGATTTCGGTGTTCGTCCCCGAACAAAAGATATTTGTATTGACGAGTTATTCGATCCCCTTTCAACTTGTTATAACATTTTCCACTAATTAGCATGCCAGGTATTTACCCCAATCTACCCGTTGTATGGAAACATACGAATTGACACGTCTCAGTTAAATTTTTTTGCTGGCAAATGTTTGAAGACCTAATTATATGTTAAACCAAGCAACCAGACATCAAACGCAATGTCAACATATGGACATCCCTCATACAAAACATAGAGAGAATTATTTTTGACTGCTCATTTGAAGGCCAAAACTACTGATTTCGAGGATTGTCCCGGAACAAAAGATATTCGTATTGACGAGTTCTTTAATCCCCCATCAACTTTGTATAACATTTCCCACAAATTAGCATGCTGGGTATTTACCCCAATCTACCCGTTGTATGGGAACATACGAATTGACATGTCTAAGTTTACATTTTTTGCTGGCAAATATATTTTTAACCTAGTAATATGTTAAAATAAGCAAATAGACATCAAATGAGATTATATCTGTATTTAATATGGCTAATTTAGTGATTTTAATCTTTTTCATTAAATATTTGAGAAATATTAATTATTTATACAAAAGATAACCTTTTTATACATTTCTACAAATAATTAGAGGACTCGCACTCATTTATTAATAAATATTTCAATCTACCCACCAAACGGGTAGATACGGGTATTTACCCGGTATATGCCCATCCCTAGTGACAACGTCCGGTGTTCGTAACCAATATTACCTACTTAAATCTTAGATCATTTAATACAGGATAAGCCTTACCTGCGCGTTCCCCTCTGCCGAAGTATAAGATCGCATGCTCTAATACGTTCATAAAAACTAGTTGCGTAATCGATTATGATCATTATGTGCATCGGTAAAGTATCGAAAGGACGTCTACAAGTGCTCGATTAAAAATGCCAAATTGTGCAGTTAATGCATGTAAAAAGAGGTCAAATACTTCTAATCTTAGTAAAGATGGAATAACCTTTCATTTGTAAGTATTTTTTTATTTTATTAACATTGATTTCTATTTAAATGTAATTACTTAAAAATCGATATAATATCTTTCAGTTTAGATTACGGCAAAAATAATCGAGTCAAATTTGCAACTGCTTGCACCTGCCATCCCAAGCGATTTTTTATCTTATTTACTGCCATAACCATACCAAAAAGATCTATAATCGCTTATCACAATGCTTTTTGAGTGACGAGACATCGCATTACTATCGATGACGATAAAAATCACAGTTCCTTGATCGTTTTATTTGTGATATAATTTTAATATCGAAATATTTTAATTTTTTTACAAGCTTTTATTTAGTTTTACCTGTCCCGTTGTCTATCTGTCTGTAATCAAATCTTGCAAGTTAAATTTGACCCACTTCCTGGTTTCCGATTGAGCTGAAATTTTGCACGCATACGTATGTCGCGTGACAATGCAATATTATGGCAACATGGATCTGATCTGATGATGGAGCTGGAAGGTGGCCATTGGAACTCCGTGATTAAACGACATAAGCCCATCGAGTTTGGGCTCGTATGATTCATCTTGACGGGTTTTTTGTCTTTAGATGGTATCCAGGGTCTGATGATGGAGCTGGAAGGTGGCCATAGGAACTCCGTGATTAAACGACATAACCCCATAACCCCATCTATATATGTATTTATTATAAAATATACAATAGTTGAGTTAGTATCCCATAATACAAGTTTTTTAGTTTTCTGTTTCGGCTATTTCTTCTTCACTTCGCAAGTTCTTTGGCATCCTTGGGTATATAACTTTATTATATTTGGAGAAGAAACAGAGGAGAAGCAGCACAGCTACGAATTCAACCGGGAACGCGATTAGATGATGAAGATGATAAAATATATATTGTCGAGTTAGTATCCCATAATACAAGCTTATAAGTTTTCTGTTTCGGCTATTTCTTCTCCACTTCGCAAGGTCTTTGGCCTACTTGGGTGACCATATTATATTTGAAGAATAAAAAGCGGGGAAGCGTCACAGCTAAGGATGCAACCGAGAACGCGCTTAGATGAAGAAGATGATAAAATATATATTGTTGAGTTAGTGTCCCATAATACAAGTTTAAATACTAAAAAACTTGTATTATATTGTAGTATGCTTGAAGCGCCACGTAGGCAGTTTAAATAATAAAACTTATTAAACTAATTAACAAGTTTTATAGTATTCGTGAAGCGCCACGTGGGCAGTATAAATAATAACACTTGTAAAACTAAATAGATACTAAACAAGTTCTATTATTTAAACTGCTCACGTGGTGCCTCACGTGACGTATTAACTTCTATTCCGAATTTCCGACATAATTATATGAAAACATTCCAGAGTTAAAACGAACGTATTTTTTTTTTCCGAAATATCGATGTCGATATTTTTTTTCTGTTGTTCAATCCTTTTGCACTAGGGTGTATTATTACGTGTACATACACATTTGTTTTAGTGTGAGTCTTGCTAGTGTGCAGAAAATAAACTAGTGTGTCAATTTTACGTAAGTGTGCGTTTATAACGACACAAATTATTTTTGTGACTGTGTGTGTTTTTTAGATGTAGTAGTACCCTTTCCCGCACCAAAAACGGCAGAAAGTTTTGTAAGAAGATTTGTCTGCGTAACTTATCCTGTATTAAATGATCTAAGACTTAAATAAAGGTCATTAATTATCTATAATATCAAACTATCAATAGTATTTAGATACACTATCACGTCTTTATCCCTAACGGGGTAGACAGAGCCTAGGGCGGTAAAGCCCAGGCCACTTTTAACGTAATGGTGGGCATGAAGGTGGAAAAGGAAAATCATAAAAGTGATGGGTTTCTAACTGCATCGCCTATTCATATGATTCAGATTCTCGCCCATTCCCTCGATCGGCTTTTACGATCTGCACGGGAAGAGAAGCAGCTGGTAAATTCTATGTTTTTTCTTTTCTCCCAGACCAACAAAGAAGAAATAGCAATAGTATCGATTGTTATTGCAATAGCAGAAACATTATCAATAAATAACACTGTCGATATTAAGTACTTATACATTAATACAATTTCAATATTTTCGGCAACACTATCGGGCGAGACGGGGCAGTGGGCGGGGCGTGCAACGTGTGCTTCCCTCCCCGTACCTCATCCGAAATTCGAATACGAATCGAATTCGAGTGGGTGCACAACCGTACATACAATTTCTACGGCGTCCAGTTCGAGTCGGTTTTGATCCGAAATAAAAACGACCCGAAGTGAGAATTCTTGGTTTGAATACGAATCGAATTTGAACCGTTTACGACTAAGTGCACAAGCGTCCATACAATCACTACGAAGGCCAATTTGAGTCAGAATCGGATTTGATTTGAATATGAATTGGATTCGGTGCAGTGCACAAGCGTCAGAAGTGAGAATTCTTGGTTTGAATACGAATCGAATTTGAACCGTTTACGACTGAGTGCACAAGCGTCCATACAATCACTAGGAAGGCCAAATTGAGTCAGAGTTTGAATCGGATTCGATGTGGTGCACAAGCGTCGTAACACCTAATAACGTACGTAGTCGTTATTAGTTATTTTGCCTGTTTGTTTCGAACTTGAAACCTCGAAATCCTCGAATGACGAATCTCGATTCTCGCAAATCAGTGTGACACTGTGGCATGAGTCTGCCAGACGCGGCTCTCGTATCGTGACGACGTTCGCGTCTAATAAAAGTTTATACCTACTTTATCAATGTAAATAACAATTGATTACACAACAAGTGAGTATTAAGTATTAATTAATAATAAAATAAGTAAATAAATCAATTTGTGAAGAATTTAAAATAAAAATAGTAGGTGTAAAATGTTCATTACTTACTTATGTTGTTCATCTTAGCATAATTGACCCGAAAAAATTAAATCATAAATCATTTTTGTAGGACGTAGGCAATAAGACAAGTATGTAAAAAAGACGCGTTTTCTACTAAATAGGTAGTGTACTGTGAATGTACAAGTGATGTGATTTTAAGTAGGTAAATACAATGTTTGTTTGTAGAGACTTCGGCTTCGACTCAGATTTAGGGTGACTTTTCGTAGGACCGATAGTAGGGGCGATTTTTTTTGTGTGACCTTCTTTTTGTAGGGACGTGCGCGTTGCACTATTATCGAATAAAATCGGTCACCTCACTCACCGATTATCGGATGTGCGCGGGCAGCCTTAATATTAGCATTAGCTTTTAGATATAAGTTGACAGTGATGTAAATAAGATCTCTCAGGGAAGCCCAAGCCCAGGACCTTGGCCCCGTTCCCACCTGCTGCTGCTGGCAGTGAGACCGAGTAGGACAGGTATCCATTCAGGCAACCCAGAAACGTAGGTCCTACATAGGTACTTATGTTACGCGCCTTTTCCACCGACTTTAAATTATTAATATTAATTGTGTTTCCTAAGGATTATGTATTTTCTACGAAATTTTTCAAATATGTAAAATAGGTAAGTAGGTACTATGTTTACTAAGGCGGTAACTCTTATATAAACAAAGCTAACTAGCCGCCCATCTAGCAAAATTGCTGTATAAACAAACATGCCTTTATAAGAACTTAGACATATATATCCTGACTAAGAAGTTACATCTTACAAAGCCATTTTATAGGACTAATTGGTCTTGAGAACATTTAAACTTACTAAGTACTCTTGTAGATGTACCTATATAAGAAATGTTTATAAAGCATTTATCAGAACAAAGGTTTTACAAGTGCAAGACTATTTGGTCTTGAGAACATTTAAAACTTATTACGTACTCTTGTAGACGTATATAAGTATTATTCTTGAGAAAATTTTAACTTATTATAATATTTCACTTTATCCGAAAACGTTTTCTGGCCAGTTCGACAGGTTGTGATAATACTCTGACGTATTCTCTGAGTTGACAGAGAGGAATATAAGAGGAATCACACTTAGGACGGCATTAGTAAGAGTACTCAAAGACTCCGTAAGGTTAATAACTGCCACTGTAAGATACTTGTAAGTCTATTTGTTCTTACTACAGCATTAGCAAGATGATTTTAGGATTAATAAACGGGCACGTGCGAGTCGGACTCGTACATGAAGGGTTTCGTACCACCGTACAATGTTCAAAAACGCTGAAGAAACACGTTTCTTGTATGACGACCCCCTTTAGTTTTTAACTTTATCTTATTTTTAGTATTTCTTGTTATAGCGGCTATAGTAATACATAATCTGTGAAAATTTCAAGTATCTAGTTAATGCCATTATCAAGATCTAGTTAAAAACGCTGAAAAAACACATTTTTTGTATGACGACCCTCTTTAATTTTCGACTTTTTTTATTTTTAGTATTTGTTGTTATAGCGGCGCGGCCACAGTAATACATAATCGGTGTAAATTTCAAGTGTCTAGCTATTACGGTTCAAGAGATAGAGCCCTGTGACAGACGGACAGACAGCGGGGTCTCAGTAATAGGGTCCCGTTCGGGCACGGAACACACACAAACACATTTAATAAGACCATTATACAACAACTATAAGTATAAATGGTCTTATAAAATGCGCCCCATTCCACACTAATAGACGTTTGAAAGTGTACTGTAAGGGTCAGTTAACTAGTTCGCTAGTAAACAAGTTCTATATTTCTTCCTAAGAGCGCGCTACGTCGCATCGCGTCGCGTCTCGGTGTGAACTGACCCTAAGAGTAAAGATTTGGTCTTAGGGTATTTTGTAAGAGATTTGCTAGTTGGGCGTGATAGTTTACCTAATAGTGCTAATAGTAAGACTACTATCACGCGGACGGACGGAGGGACATACTAAAAAAAAAATCCTATAAGGGACTTCGGAATTCTAAAAAATGGCCAAGTGCGAGTCGGACTCGCCCATGAAGGGTTCCGTAGCAGCAAGTAACATAATATAAAAGTTCTAAAGGTAAATTGCGGTTTACGATTTATGATGTATTAAAAAATAACTATCTATGATACCGAGACCGCTATAGTTTTAATTGAAAGTACATACTTTGAGGTATATACCAAATTTTTTTCAGAATTATTTTAGTAATATTTCAATTGTTACGGTGGGGGGACACCTCAAATTTTAACTTTGTATTAGATTATCTTAAGACTGGGGGGTTTGATCTACATAGTATTAAAGCAGTTTTTGTTGCATTTTAAAAGACCTTTTCAACGATACCCCACACGTTGGGGTTAGTCCAATTTAATTTTTTAAATTCACTTTTCGTTGTATGGGAGGGGAGGGGGGGGGGGGGTGAAAAAAAATCATTTTTTCATAATTTGAACAACCAACTTTTGGAACTTCAATATCAATCTCTTCATCAATTTTCAATCAATCAATTTGACAATCGGTGCAGTAGCGGCGGAGTACGAGCCCGGACGGACAGACAGACGGACGGACATGACGAAACTATAAGGGTTCCTTGTGGACTACGGAACCCTAAAAAGCAGTTAAGTGCGAGTTGTGACATGAAAGTTTTCGTACCTCCGTACAATGTTTTAAAACGAATAGGTATATAAATATTTTTAGATAAAAATTTTTCGTCCTTCCATACAAAATCCGTTTCTTCGATTTTTCGAAAATTTTTATCGATTTTTAATAGAAAGTAGTTTAGTATCATGGACTAAACTTGCTCCAAAAATTTAGCAGGTGGATAAAAAGTCACCCTGTATAGGTACTAAGTACTTTCACCGTAAGTTCGAGTACATATAGTGACATATACACATGCGTTTGTAATTAATACCGCCACATTGCTATCATTATAAACATTCAGGCATGTTATCTATCAGTCAGATGGTTTGAGGAAAACATTATGCATGACATTATACCAGATTCGAGGACGGGACCTTGTTTGATGCTAACAAAAGTATCTACCTATGTTCTGTATTTTGTATAATTTGAAAAGATAAGTTTCGCGTTTGAAAGTTTTATTGTATACTTAAATAAATTCTTATAAGTAGGTATATTATTGTCACATTTTTTGTTTATATTTGTAAATCTGTTAGCCGTGTGGTTCCGGCAGAGTAGAATAGGACCACTCCAAGTCTTCCCGTGGATGTCGTAGACGGTAGAAGGCGACTTAGGAAACACAAGATAGATAAAAGCAATAGCTACTAGACATCAATAAGACCTCTCCAACCCGTCTGGCAACCGTGGAGGTGTTAATCCTCTGACTGCTCTGGCTAATATATGGCTTTAGTAGCACAGAGAGGGTCGTTCGTACTCGCTCCCATGCTGTGGAGACTAATAAAGATAATTTAAATTCGTAATTTTATTAGGAGTTTGTTGGCCTGGCTCTTCCGTAACTCTGGGCGCAGTCCGCCACCTGGAATAACAATTTCTCGACCTCCTCCGTACTTCGGAGGGCACGAATGTTGTGACACAAGTGTTAGCCACTTACACACACGAAAAGCAAAGTCGTCTAGCTATGTCAACTTGAAAAATCTGACAATAGTGTTGGCCACTTACACTGACGAAAAACAAACGTCAGTTATGAGAAGTGTATATGTAGTAGGTAGGTATAGACCAAAGATCTGTATATCTTGGTCTGAAGTATAGACACATTTGAAAACGTCACATATCATACTCGATCGTTTAGTTACAGTATACCTTGAAAGTCGCAGGCCACGGGTAGCTGTAAACAATGAACTGGTCACCACTGCCCGTTCTGGCGGGTACACTATGCTTGCTCAATATCAAAATTCTGGGCCTAGAAATCAACCAGCATGAATCGTAAGTAGTTAAATAAATATTTACAAATAAAATTACACGAGATGCACAATTGCACAAGCCTCATATTAGTAGATACTGTAAGCTTAAATATTTTCTAATTAGTTAGATGAGAGATAATACACCTACCTACTTAGTACGTATCATATCAGGGCAGAGCAACGGGCCTCGCGCAACAACCCGAGCCGATTTTATTACTTAAAACATTTTATTTAATTTAATCCTTACTATTAGTAGAAACATAACAAAAAAATAATAAAGTTTCACTATGAATTAATAAAAAAGGCCATTTTCAAACTTTCCATGACCGGGGATCGAACCCAGAACTTCCAAATAGCTGACTAGCGAGGTTACCAATAAAGGTCGTGAAATTCTTTGCACATAGCAGACAAGTGCCTCGCCAAGATCTGCCGCCCGAAGCCTCGTAATGGTTAAGGCCGCTGCTGGTGAGGATGAATGTATAAGAGAATTCAATTTCAATTTCTAGCACAACAGTCCATGGCGAGAGCCAAGACAGCCTCGCAGACTGTTTGAACGGATTTGGATATCGACTGATGATGCAAGTGCTGGAGAGGAACGAGACGGCCAACGTCGTGATGTCGCCCCTCGGTGTCTCCGGTAAGGATCTAAGCCCACACTGATTGGGAAGTCGAATTGTAAAAAGTTACTTTTTACTTAGGGCTTTTTTCCTGTCATGCGGCGCGCGCGCATGGTGTAAGTAATAAAATATGGTACCAATTCTCTTCCCGTGACAGCTGGTCACGTGATTAGACCAAGTACATACGTCCATGGAAGAACACGTCAGCTGGGAGTGTTGCCACTGCAATTGAATTACCCGAGCAAAGTAAATTTTTTATTTAACTTAACAATGCAATCATGAAAAATTTTTTGGTACAATCTGTTACATGAATGTAACAGGGAACACACACTAAACAAAGCTTATACAAATCAATGAGACCTCTCCAACCCGTCTGGCCAGCGTGGAGAGTGTAGACCAAATTCTTTAACTGCTCTGGCAGTACAGAGAGGGTCGTGCTCCTGCAGTGGAGACTAAAAAAGATCTGATCATGAATGTAACATATTGTTATTTGTATTTTCTTCAAAAACTCTTCCAAAATTAATATTTACATACATTATAATTTCTAGTTTTGTTGGCCATGGCTCTTTTGGGAAGCACCGGAAGCACTTACGAAGAAATAGCTGACGTTCTAGGATTCTCCCGCGGTGAGTAACTATAATACGTAAGTCTTGTACGAGTACATATTACCTACCTAAAATATAAACCTTAGGGCTCCCACAGTCTACTACTCCGTGCTGGACATATGTCCAGCAGTGGACTTCCTGTGGCTGATATGAAGACGGCTATTTTTGGCATTAGCCGGTGCAACAAAACGCATAACTATTTGAGCAACCGAATCGTATGCATGCAATGCATAAACTAATAGCAAACACAATTTTTTTAAAGAAAAGATTTTTAAATTGGTGAACCGTGAAACATAATCCCGATATCCACAGATATCCTACTGAACCGCAAGCGCCACGAAGACTTAGGCCTTGAGCTTCAACTCCTCAACGCCCAATTCACGAAGACTACCCTTGCCGACGCCGTGTTCGTGGACCAACGCTCTCGGCTGCGCGACGTCTACCGAGATTTTCTTCGTCACGTGTATAAAGGCGAGGCTCAGAACGCGGACTTCGCTGACGGCAGCAGGGCGCGACAGGCGATCAATGAGTACGGTTTATCTTCTTTTTTTTTTCTTCTAGACGACATAAACTGGACTAGCACACAAAAAATTTATTAAATATACCTAGGTAAAAGAAAATTACAACACGCTTTAGGGCCCTTCCACACGAAGTATTTTTTACGCTCGTACGACGCGCGTTTTTGATGCGCGCGTCCTATGCGCGTTTTGGCAGATTGAACACTTTTTTTGTCGCAAATGAAACGTGGTGTAAGCGCGCGTTTGTATAGATATAAACGCATTTCAAACGAACTTCGAACGCGCGTTTATATTGATACAAACGCGCGCTTACAGCACGTTTCATATGCGATTATTGAAAACGCACTGAGCTTCAGTAGAGTGCCGCTATACAAACGCGCGCTTACAGCGCGTCCTGGTTGCGTTTGAAAAACGTGGCGTTTGTATCGATACAAACGCAAGGATCGTGTGTAAGGTTAAAACGTGCTGGCTTCCTTGCGTTTGCTGAGCGTTCAACTTGTGTTTGTATCGATACAAACGAACGTAAAAAAACGTCGTGTGGAAGGGCCCTTAAACTGAACCAAAAAGTAAAAAATAAATTTCAATATTACAAATTCATGTCTTTAAAAATAAAACTACCTACCTATATTTTTATTTTTTAGTAACTTTGTACAGCGCCATCTAGTGATATTCGTAGTAACTAATGTATAGCGAGTTTTAGCCTGAGTTTTAACTTTAGACATCTAGTAAGATTCTTGGTGTTACGTATCTGATGATACTGGTCAAGATAATATGGATGTCACCGGCCCTTGATATGTGTGCATTTCAAATGTATCTGACGTTTTAGTACATGAAAATCGTATTCGAAGATTCCGTTACCTACTAAAATACAAGTGAAGCTAATAAAAAGCGTGTAAAAATAGATTTTCATCATCACTTTTGATGTATGTATGTATGGACTTGCCGCGGTCCCGCGTCCTGTATATCATCGAAAATAAACTACTCGTAATAAGTATCGAGTCGACTCAATACTTACTGGAATTTCAGGCTGGATTTCTACATCATCTGTTGTTTATTGATTAATCTGACTGAACTTTCTCATCTTTGTCTCTATCAATCATTACATAACAGTTAATATATAAGGAATCAGCCACTGAATTAATCTATCCAGGCTTGTACTCACCTTCCTATTATTCATATTTTCAGGTGGGTGAAGATACGCACTGAAGAAAAAATTGATAATTTTTTAAGTGAAAACTTGCCAACGTCGACCAAAGTGGTGTTATTAACCGCCTTGTACTTCAAAGGACAATGGGAGAAGCCTTTTTGGCCAGGACAGACATCTTTGTAAGCCAACGTTACCTACCTACCTATGCTCCAGGAAGAGAGAACAGAGGCCGATCTCCGCAGTTTTCTTGTTCATCTTATTACTTTTAAATGCTGTCCAGTGGGGTTAGGAAAGCATTTAAGTCTTTTCTTATAATCTTGATATTTTTTTTTCATTTCACTTGCCTTCATGACTAGTAGGACCCTGCTATATTGCAAATCTTTAGACGTCATGACGCTTTTTTGCATTACCACAATGCATTGTGGTCTTTCCGTGATTGCCACAACGCGTTGTGCGTGAGCGTTTTGATAAGAGCCACGACACGAATTTCACGTTGTGGCCGTTTCACATATTATTTCCTACAACGCGTGGTACGAAAGTACATAGATCTCGTTGGGTGAACTACTATTTTTTCGCTCAATGAGCGTTTTTGGTCTTTGAGTAAACATATACAACGTGGAAAACGGTATGCAAGGAATCATTGAAATCCACCCTGTAGTTTAGGAGAAAATCAACTTTGAAATTACAACTGCTGTAAATAATGATAATCGATTAATTATTTTGTTTGTAAATTAGGTTCTTTGAACTTTAATTATTTGACTATCATGTATTACGCTAATGTCTTTTCAACATTGTATTTTTAGGTACTTTTTTCACTTGTTCTCAATATACTAGCCTAGTAAGTTTAATAACAATGGTTATTTTGTAGGATGACGTTCCGGACGCTAACGAAAAATATTATCTCCAATTTCATGTTGAACGCTGGCGAATTCCGCCATGTCTTATCTGTTAATGATGGTAAGTACCTCTAGTAGCACCTCATAGACGCACACGCAACGTTCTTTGTAGGCCAGCATTCAGTAGCGGACTTCCCCAAAGGCCCGTGCCTAGGGCGGCCAATCTAGGGGCGGCATATTTTGGTTTAGACTAAGGGTCAACTCACACTGGCGCAAACTCGAAGCGTCGCGTCGCGTTATGGTTTTCGGTGTGCTAACAAAACTCAGTCTTGAGTCGAACCGAGCTGCAGTCCTTTCACGAAAACTCGAGCGATAAAATAGAACTCGTGTTTTAAAAAGACCTCGAGGCTTACAAAGAAGCTCACGTCTCAAAAAGAACTCGAGTCTTAAAATGAGCTCGAGTGCATCAGGTCTTGAGCGTATCAAGGTTTAATTATTTAAAAATACATAGTTCACGGTAATTCAATGGTTTAATTAAAGATTTAATAATATATTAGACTTTTTTGAAGATAACCTGGTTGTTCTGACAATTACTCGTATTTAAGACCACCACTATAAAGGAATCTATAATTCAATAGACGATGCGACTCGACGATTAACTTCCAATTTTTCCACCTATACGTCCGCCAACATGCTAAATGTGGCCTTTAGGCATGGCATTATTAGGAAGCTCAAGAGGGATAAAAACGTGACACTATTTATTCTGTGTGTACGGATCAATTTTAATTGCTTGTTATTTTATTTAATTTAACTTAAGAAAAAAACTCTTCTGGTTACTAATATATTCCACAAAAGTTAAATATTTTATTCCCTGTTTATTTAGAAAGGAACTCAAAACAGAAAAGAACTTGAGCGCGACTCGTCGCGTTAAACGACTTGAGTGCTAATCAAGATTCGGGCGTCATGTTGCGCTCAAGAGTTTATGTAGACTTAAATGCTCTAGTCTTGGGGTCTTGTTGTAATGACTCGTTGTGCAATTTGTCGGCCGAGCCTAAAATTTAGGACTTAAAAGACTCGAGTTCATTACATCTCTAATTATTATGCGGCGGCAAATAAGTCCCGTCACTTTAGATCCACATAAATAAAATATGAACCTCTCGTCGGACGTAAAAAATACGCATTTAGCCGGCCACATAGTCTCCTTTAATCTATAGCTATAGTAAAACTTAGACCAATTTATATTCTACTACTTTTAATTCCTGTTTTAGATTAATCGGAGAAAATAAATATACTTTTTACTTTTACATAATGGTTGATATATAATTATATGTATATTACTTTTTTAGGATTACATATGATAGCTCTGCCCTACAACGACAGTGTGACTACAATGTATGCTCTCAAACCACTGCATGCGAAACGCTTGACATTAACTCAACTTCTTCAAAGCCTCGACTACGCTAAAATAGACAGAATAATCAACACAATGAAAAAAGAAAAATGCGTCGTTCGATTTCCTAAAATGAATATTAAAAGTCATTTAAATCTGGAGAAATATATAAAACTGGTTGGTTCTCCATCTATGTTCAATGCTGGGAAAGCAAATTTTGCTCTGATGGTGGACGGCGCCTCGGAAATTGGTAATAAGTCGGAAGCGGATCTGCTATCAAGAATCAAAGGCGACGAGGAGTCAAGAAACCTAAAGGAATTGCTGGATAGATTGGCCAACCCAGGGATACACGTAGACTCGATTATACAGGAGGTGAAAATAAATATCGATGGTAAGTCAAGGTTCTTTTGTTAAGGTTTACTAAAAGTCTTAAATATATTTATAAGATGTATAATAAAATAAATAATGTGTTAGATCGCTTCATACATTTTGGGCCCTCAATGTTGCACTACGTGTCGCAGCAAGTATTTTTACGTCATTTTGTAGAAAAAATCCTTAGATTACAAAAATATTTGTAATTATATATTTTTTAGATTTTATGGACGTTTGTACACTATATAAAAAAGTATTTTACTTTTCCTACATCGGGAAATAGCAGTGACGCTATCTGGCAACAATGGCAACACGATGGGTAATGCATCTTTGACGGAGCGTTTTGTTCACTACAGCTGTTGTTCACTAAAATATATTTTTTTACAATACGATAAAAAGTGTATGGTAAAAAATCGCATAAAAATATAATAATAACAAATCAACAACTTCATATTTTGTATCATGCATTTTGTCAAGAGGTTTGGTGACAGGCAGTAAAAAAAAACGCAATTTTGTAGTTTTTTAATCGTAAAATATGTTTTTATTAAATGTTATTAACAATTATAGTGTTATGCTTGTTTAAATTAATTTTAGGCCGCGTACACTTTTTGCTACATGACACTGCAACAAAGAAGGCCCAAATGAGAACAGATTATTCAGTCAGCTATCATTTAAGTGTCAAGCTAATAGAGTTAGCAAAACCAAGCTGCGTTTAATCACAAAAGTTGTAGATGTAGAAATCTGCCCAACTAAAATGGTTTTGGGCGGGTTACGTCGGCCGTATGCTCCCAGACGGATGGGCGCCCATATTCACAAACTGGAACCTAATGGACAGAGGTAGGAAGAGAGCTGGACCGGGGACGAGATGGGCAGACGACTTAAAAGCATTCCTTGTTTCATAATAAAAACCAAAAATGTAGACCCTCAAAGTTTAACGGAATATTCCTAATCACAGTGATATCGAGCGCCATGTAACGCACGCCATGTGATCGCTCATCCCCGCGCGCCGCCCCGTAGACACCGCAGTACCTACAGCCCGCGCCTCTCGCTTTGCGTTGCGAGTTTGGGCGTATGCGTAACCCCAGCAAAATTGCGCCTTAGAGAAATGAGAGTATTACAGATTAATGATTTATTGTAAGCCTCAATGTAAACAACTTTAGCAAAATTCGTTCATGTTGTATTTTCGAAGTTTCGAAGAAACTGATTTTGCTGGGGCAACGTTACCCCAGCAAAACCTTTTTCGCGTTTAGCCTAGAATCAAGTATATGAAAAGATAGCTCTTAATGAGTTGTAAATGTATACCAATAGCAAAATCTGTTCATCTTATACTTTTTAAGAAATTTAAGATTTTGCTGGGGTAACGTTTTGCAATTTTCTATATCTCAACTGTTAGTAGCAGAATTTTGAAAAAAATACTGTTTATAGGCCTTCATTTGTTCAAATGTGTTCAAATATAAGTATTTCGATTCATCAACAAATATCGAAGTAATTTATTATTTTAAAAAATCTGAAAATTCCGGTTTACTCGTAAACTAGTACATTTACTAATAAATCAAAAGCAGTTACATATACGTATGATATAGCCTTCTAACGTGTACAAATTCGGATGAACAAACATTACGCGATATGAAGATATAAAGGCATTTCATCGAATTTCTAGCGGTGTGACTTTGGCCATCGAATACGCAGTTCTCTCTGAATACAAAAAGATAAACTATAGTGAACATTGGTGTTTACATTGAGGCTTACTATGAACCATTAATCTGTAATACTCTCATTTCTCTAAGTCGCAACATTTTGCTGGGGTTACGCATACAGTTTAGGCATTGACCTGGCATAGTTATATACTCATAGATACAAACAACAAAATTTTATTGGGATACTTTCCCTTTATACTTTCGATGGTCCTAACTCCTAATCGTCGAAATCAATAAGCTGTTTAGATCAAGCTCGACAGCAACAGTAGGCATTTTAAATACCTAATTATTTTACTAAAATGGTAAATAAGTCTCCTAGCTCGATAACCAACCGTGGTGCGCCGCCTCCTTGTGCATGGACCGGGATCTTCGCACATTACACCGAATCAACGCCAATACAATACCCTTCCAACTAGAACTATCGATACGGTAACAACGAGTCGTCAACTAGACGATCAACGCGTCGGTCACCAGTGGATAACTTGGCTTCAATGAGTGGGCAATGCGTCGTCAACGAGTGGGAAGCGCATTGTCAACTAGCTCACGCTTTACACGCAAGGAGCTATCAGTCGTTATTCGAATTTCATCTACCTAGAGCAGGCGTAATGTCTCGCTTCACATCAAGAACTGGCAATAATATCAAAAATACTCGATGACGAAAGTAAAATAAACAGTAGGAAGAAACAGAAGATATTGGTTTCATGATATGTTGCGGAAAAGAAAAACGGAAGGGGAATATTGGAATTGGAATATTAGCCGACGAGTTAGCAACGCGTCGCCCGCTAGCCGCAAGCGCATTATCGATTCGTGCCCGATTCGTCAACAACGAGGGGCAAACGGGTCGGAGACAGTCATTGGTAAACAACGCGTGGACCATGCGTCGAGTCGTACACGCATCGTAAACTTTCAACTTTAAAATTGACAAGTTCACTCTTAGATAATACAACATAAAGCTTACATTTCACTGCCATACCGTAAGTTGAGTTGGAGTGGAGTCGGCGTTGAGTCGGTGTAATGTGCCAAGACCTTTAGGTTATGGTAGACTAGCCATTTATCGCAAAGAGGAGTTTTCCTTATGAAAATAAGTCAAAAAATATATTTTTTTTCTTTCGATGTATCAAAGTCACGCTGTTTAAATGTAAAAAAATAGTAAGAAATTATTATAAAGAATAATTATAAGTAGATCAAAATGTTAATCATGCACTTTTTTCTTGTAAATATGTCTACTGGAGCTTTGTTCTTTGACCTCATGATATGAATAAAACATTCATATCATGAGGTCAAAGAACAAAGCTCCAGTAGACATACAAGTATTTTTAAGAAGTGGACTTGTAGTAATTTTTCTTTTTCTTTTGCAGAATATGGAACTGAAGCCACTGCAGCAACGGCGGTTACGCTGGCGCGATCTGCTGTCTTGTTTTATGCAGATTCGCCTTTTTTTATGTTCATTAGGAACGAAAGAACAAAACTAGTGACGTTTAGTGCAGTTATTTTTGATCCCAATGATAATATATTATGAATCCAAAATTAATGTGTACCATATTATATAATATATATAAACGTTTAAATATTTTTCTGCTGTTAGGAATACCATTCTCTTTTTTTATCAACCATTAAAAATTAAAAAAAATCTGTTTATACAATTCAATGTAAAAATTTATTTTAAATCACGTAAAATTGAATCCTAATCGTAAAATTGGAGTTAATTTTACGTTTTAAAATGATCTATTCATTTTCTAACAGGAGAAAAATATTCTAGTTTTCAAAATTTTAGCGACGTGAATACTTACCCCGCTGTTGACTGTACTTTTGATCAGATAGTAGGTTAGGTAGTTTACCGCGGTAGTTACCCCGTATGGTTCCGGTCAGAATAGGACCACTCCATCTCTTTCTGTGGATGTCGTAAGAGGCGACTAATTTCATGCTATAATTGCATCCCCAAGGAGGGTTAACGTAGGCCGGCGCGGCGGCCGGTTGTAAAACTTTCCGCACAAATACATTCCCAACGAGGGTTGACGTCAGGCAGGCGGCCGGTCGAAAAATTACAGCCGAATCATTTTAACTGTTCCGGCAATTTCTTCTCTACTTCGCAAGGTCTTTGAGTTACCATTGACGTGCTTATTATATTTGGAGAAGAAAAAGCGGGAAAGCGCACCCCGGGCTCTTTTAGCAGCACAGCTGAGGATGCAACCGGGAACGCGCTAAGATGAAGAAGTAGGTTAGGTAATTTAATTGGATTGCATAATTGGTTGTTTTACATAACCGCTAGGAGATTGGCAAAATAGCTCGGTTTTGTATATTAGCATTAACAGCTGAACATCGTTCAGCTAAAATGTCAATGTGTAGTATGTAAGACGTAGTATGTAAATTGTTAATCAAGCAAATATAGATAACAAATATTAAGGTAGGTACCTAGTAGTTTAATTACGGGTTTTTGTTTGTTTTATAACCTCCAAACTTCGTTGCTTGGACCACAGCTCTTAAGTTCCCGCTCTGGCTTTCATAAAATTCTAACAACTTTTTATTAAATTTTCATCACTGTTTTCACTTATAGTCTGTCATATTTAACGGGTTATTAATTAGTTTCGGTCAAAAACTTTTTTATGGGATTTGCAATTATTGTTGATATATTTCACGCAGTTTTACATAAACTCATCTATAACCAGCGGCATTAATAAATACAAAATAAGGTTCAGTTATGTTACTAAAACGCTAAACATCATAGGCTGTTATACGAACAGTTATTTTACTAAAACGCTAAACATCTTTAGCTGTTTTACGGAACTAAGGCTAGCAGTTATGTAAAACAGCCAATTATACAATCCAACAGTGACATATATAAAAAATAAGCTCGACACATAAGTAGCTATGTAAAATTGTTTATTGTATAGTAAACTTATGTCTGTATGTATAATGCTTATGGTATAAATGACAAAATAATAAAATATGAAGTAACTTATCTATTGTTTCTCAACCGATCTATCCTGTCCTGAAGGGTTTGCTTCCACTGTTCCTCCGATATGCTTTGTGCCCATTCTGGTATTGAAGACTGGGGTAGAGTAAAATTAGCCATTGCTGTCATGACCTAAAAAAATGATGAAATGATGAAGATAAAACCAAGAAGCCATGTGATTTTTGGCATAGAATAGGACCACTCCATTCCTTCCTATAGATGTTGTTAGCAAGAAGTGCAACATTTTAAGCAACTGGATTCTAAAAAATAGAATAGAAATAGTAAAATGAAATTCCGTTCCATTTGGTAAGAGGTGATAGGCATATTGTTACGAAACTGGGGTTCGGTATTTAGATGCATATGAGCGTTTTAAGTTACTACGGAACCCAAAGATGACACGTGAAGATGGTCTTCCAAATGTCCAAGCTCTAACTCACGTAACAGCTAAGGTTAGAACTATATAGAACGTTAGAAATATACTATTGAAAATATGCAAATATTGCGCGGGAACTTTTGACAAACAAAAGGGAAATGACAAATTCGGGTGCATTCTGTAGGACTGTCCGTCCATGTAGTTTGACTATCGATGACATTCAAAATGTATGTACTTTTATATAGAGGTTTAACAAACATCACTGCATTGACATGAATATATAGACTCGGCGTCTTCAAACACGGCCATGTCCTTTTTGGTAATATAGACTAAACACGAGAGTAGTACAGAAAGGTCAATACATTTTTACGTACCTACGAGTACGTTGTTCAAATTAAATCCTACATATATTTTAATAAGGGATATTATTAATTGCACATCTAATAAATAATCACCCATCAATTTAATCTCATCATTTATATACTTTTTTACATCAAATAAATCAACAATCTTATCATAAGTACTGATTGCACAGCAAATAAATACTGACTGCACATCAAATTTATTAGGTTAGGGCAAACCTATAGGTTAGGTTATGTTAGAACTGCGACCAAGACACGCACGAGCCGAGCGAGCGAAGCGAGCGTGCCGCGGCAGCGGCCGGCGAGTGCTAGGAAAGTTCTATCCATTTTACTGCGCCACAAATATAAATTGCAGTTTGTTTAGTAATATTTTCAGTTGAGTATTTTGCTGTGCAATCAGTAATTTTGATTTGCGTTTAAATACTACCCTTTTAATAAATGCGAATGTTGGTAAGTATGGCTCGATGTACGGATGGGTGTATGGATGGTTGTATGGTTGTATAGATTTTTAGATTGTAGACCCACGACTAGCTTTCGCGGAAGGGGAGGCGGCTGGTGCATTCTTAATGTGTTTTTTCTTTGATTGTTTTTTTTTCTTATCATATTTATAAAGGTAAAAGTCAAACTGCACATATCTGTTTCTTTGGTAACCTTTTATTATTCTTACTTAACGTTTTTCACTAGAAGTGATATCTTGTACTTGTATACCTTTTTGTTTTTTTTTCTTTGTTAGCTATCTATGTATTGAATCTATACTAATATTATAAAGCGGAAGAGTTTGTTTGTTTGTTTGTTTAAACGCGCTAATCTCAGGAATTAATGTTCCGATTTGAAAAATTCTTTTTTTGTTGGGTAGTCCATTTATAGAGGAAGGCTTTAGGCTATATAACATTACGTTCCGACAACCACGCGAACGAAGTCGCGGGCACAGCTAGTGTATTATATAATCATACACGTAGGTATTGGGTCTAAATTACATATGTTTATTTAGATTACATAAATGAAGATTTGTAATCGGCTTTTAGTTATATTTAATAATTTATCAAAATCGATTTAGCCGTGTAGTACATAGTAAGGAGGAAACAGAATTATAGCCCTCGGAGGTCCTATTGAGAGAAGATATGACTTAATTTTATAAAGGATTTATAGGATTTTAGGAAACTTTTGTAAAGCATTTATAGCATAAGTAGATAAAAATTATGAATGTAACATTTTTGAACGTTTTAAAAACATTAATAACTGAGTAGCAAACAAATAGTTTTTCGATGCTTCCATGAAGAAAGTGAAATGTAGGCATATTTATGATGTCTACATTTCACTTCTGTTTTGTTAGTCTATGACGAATCATTTCATCGGTTGACAGATCATTCACTCATTTCATTCATTATGGCAGATGAAATTTTGCTATCCGTATTTAATTTTCAATCAATGAAATCTAGTTACTTACCGATGGAAAGTTATTCCTTCATATTTTGCTTTGTTTTTTGAATTACTAGTGCAGTATCTCAACACACACCAAGGCATTTGTGACTAAGTTGACAGTGTTTTCTTTAATGAATTGTGGAGTGTTTTATGCGCGTATTGCTAGCGAGTGACTAATGTGAGGTGAACAGTGATAGCATATGTTGAACGGAACACAACTGTGGTATGTGGCGTCTTCTCTAGTACGTAAGTACATATATCTCGTTGCATCACTGGCTGATAATATCATAATAGTTGACAGCTTCTGTCTCTAACGGATATTGCAGACTTGACGTCATATTTTAAAATGGCGTGTTTTTATTGTTATAATCTACTTGCTATTTTTAAATTTATTTTCTACACCATTTACATGTTTTTCGGCACTGATTTATTTTTTGCGGCTATTTCTTGACGAGGACTATCGATTAAAAATATAAATAAAATGCATGCATACTCGCTATTAACCCTTTAACCGCGATCGTCGGATTAATCCGACAGGCGACAAACATTCTTGTGCCCATTTCGCGAGCGTCGGACTTATCCGACCAAAAACTATGGATATTCACAAATCCTCGCGCTGGGAGCACTACAACTGATATAAAGTACTGTAGTGTACTATATATGTCGTAGTTGGATGGTATAAACCGCTAATTCACGAAACCTCTAGTTGTTTGGCATTACAGCTCGGTTTTGTTAAACAGCCGAATATCGTTCAGCTGGATTGTCTAAGATTGCGCAACGTGGTACGTTCATTCTAACCGCTAACCACGTTTCCAAACGGCTAGCGGTTTTGTGAAACAGTAGCGGTAATCCGCTGTTTGACGAAACCGTTAAACAATCCAACTGCGACACATATGCATGATAAGGATTAGATGAAATATAACTGGGTGTCTATTAGAATACAGATTTTTTCGACATCGAATTTCATTTCCCAGACAACTATTCCATGATTTTTATTGCTATAGGTTTGCCCTAACCTAGTAAAATGGATAGAACTTTTCTAGCACTCGCCGACCGCTGCCGCGGCCCGCTCGCTCCGCTCGCTCGGCTCGTGCGTGTGTTGGTCACAGTTCTAACCTAACCTAACCTATAGGTTTGTGCTAACCTAGTAAAATGAATAGAACATTCCTAGCACTCGCCGGCCGCTGCTGCGGCACGCTCGCTCGCCATTGCCACTTCGTAGGCATTCTACATTGTATTTAATTTCTTTAGATAAAATTGATCAACAACTTCTCTAGGCGCATGGATGAATACAAGTCGATAATTCCATCCCGCGTATTAGGGTTCGCTGTTTCACAAAACCGAGCTGTAATGCCAAACAGCTAGAGGTTTAGTGAATTAGCGGATTATACCATTCAACTGCGACATATGTACTATAACTGTAAGTGCACGGAGTATTTTTAAAAGAATAAAGTCTCGCGGTGAAAGGGTTAAGCTTGCGCACAAATATGTGATTTTAGAAATTTGAAAAATTGTTACCTGTCTAGCGCGTTCATTATCCATTTGTATTGAATCCGGAGGTTGTGGAGAGTTCCACACTTCTCTCAACAGGGCCGCCTCCATCGGCTCTAGGAAAGGTATGTCATTGGTGGGGGGAATATGATCTTCACTTGTCTGTAATTTGAAAATCACAGTTTGAAGAGCTTGGTGGCTTAGCAGTGCTCAGTATTAGTTATGTATACTTATGCAAAACCACAAATACTAGGTGAATGCTAGTCATCGACCGCTCGCTACTCCGTGAGAGTAGCGAGCGGTCGATGACTAGCATTCACTAGACACTAGACTAGTCCTAGATAGATTAATTAATTCTCAGGTCAATGAAAATAAGAAATTTTGGAAAAACCTTAAAAGTAAAGTTCTCCCCAATGTTAACAAAGATCGATTGCTACCCGATCATTTGAATGATGCAAATAAAATAAATGAATACTTTCTTCAGCTTCCCGGCTGCAATGGTAATCTATGGCAGAAATTTCTGCTTTCAAGAACGAAAGATTCTCTCCTGCGACATTCACACTAAGACCCGTGAGTAGCGCGGATATTGCAAAATATATTCTATCCATAAAATCGAACTCAACTGGTAGTGATAATATTAGCAAAGATATGATCATTTTGACTCTGCCGTGTACGTTGGATGTTATAACGGCAATTATCAATAAATCTATTACTACAGGCACTGTGCCAAGATGCTACAAAGACGCCATTGTGAATCCATTACCTAAAGTTAATAATCCCTCTGATTATAAGGACCTTAGACCAATAAGCATACTACCGTTCCTTTCTTAAATACTAGAGAAAGCAGTTTCATCCCAGCTTTCTAATTTTGTAGAGGATAAGAATATTCTTCCTACTCTGCAGTCTGGCTTTAGAAAGGGACGGGGGAGTATAACAGCTCTGATTGATGTGGTTGACAACGTGTTGGCGGAGCAGGACAAGGGGTAACGGTACGATTATTTTTTCATTGTTTGAGTATCCCTCTTTTGCTTGCCAAACTATCCTACTATGGATTAGATTCAGATTCACTAGCTTGGTTTAAAAGCTACCTTACCGGTCGCTCACAATCTGTGCAACTTCAAAAAAGTGATGGCAGTTTCATAGTCTCAGACCTGAAACCAATAGAACGTGGGGTACCGCAAGGTTCAATACTGGGGCCTCTACTCTTTATTATTTATTGCGCAGATTTACCCTCAGTTATAAAAAATAGTAAGTTCCATTGCTACGCTGACGATGTGCAATTATATATCAGTACAGAGCCTAATAACATTTCACAAGCTGTACAGCAAGTGAATGAAGATCTATTTAGTATTGCCGACTGGTCTCAGCGCAATGCGCTAGTTTTGAATCCGGAAAAGTCGAAATATTTGGTACTTGGCAGTAAATGGCAAATTACTCAAATAGTGAACGCGAATCCGAGTGTTGCTATCAATGGCCAAGGTCTTGTAAGGGTTGAAGAGGCCAGAAATTTGGGTTTGGAACTGCTTCTATCGCCTTAGCCGTTCTACAAAATTCGTGATCACTGTAACGTCGCGACAGATAATTTGTGAATCTCTGGTGCTATCCAAGCTCAACTACGGTGACCTTGTTTATGGGCTGCGTCTCTTGTGTAAGACACAACGTCTGGTACAAAGAGTACAGAATGCGTGTCTGCCTTTCTGCTACAATATCCCTCCTCGGAGCCACGTTACACCATTTTTAAACAAAGCATCGGCACTTAATATGGAGGCTCTTAGGAAATTACATCTCGCAAGCTTATTGTTCCGATTAATTAAGTTTAAAAAACCTTAGTATTTGTTTAGTAAGTTACTTTTTATGTTTCAGCGTCGTGCCAGGTTAGCTCGTCCTATTCTATGCATTTCGAGACATAGGTCAGAGGCTTTTAAGGGAAGCTTTACGTATGCGGCAACAAAGTGTTGGAACAAAATTCCCCCGCCTTTGAGAAGTATAAATTCTAAATTTACATTTAAGATGAGATTAAAAGCGCATTTGCTAGAAAAACAAAAAGTAGATTTTTCCCATCACTTTGCTTGCCGTGTTCGTATATCACCATCCAGACTAAAACGCAAGTAACTGGCTGCTCAGATTGTAATTTTAAATATTGCTTTAACTTTTTTTGGAGGATCATTGGTTTGGTCGTGCTTTGTTTATACATTTTTTGAGTACCTACCAATTGTTTGAGTTCTTAGATTTCATAGAAGCTGCATTGTTTCGAATGTTATTGTTAATAATCTAATTTTTTTTATTGCACTTATTCGGGTCATCTCACAATAGGTGACAGCTGAAAAACAGCGGTTGCTCCTTGTGAGCAACGTTGTGCTGAGCTTCAAACTTCTTTATTTGTGGAAACAAGTTACAAAATATGTACAAAATTACAAAACTTACAAACTACATTATCATAAAATAAAAATAAAAACATTATTGTAATTGCTTGTCATTCAAAAAGTCATTCAATTTATAGTAACATTTCTGAGCTAGTAGATCATGGAGGGTCTTTTTAAAGTGTCTTGTACTTTGAGTCAATTGTAGTTGTTTAGGTAATTTGTTGTATTCGATGTGTGAACATAAATGTTTATTCAAATGTACAAAAACAGCACACTCGTATATATAAATACAGGGTAAAGTAAGTAAACTTAGCTTTTTAAAATATGGCTCACATGAATCATTATGTTGCAGTTGAAAAATTTACCTGATACATCTTTTCTGCGCTTTGAATATTAACTATTTATCAGTTCCATTACCCCAAAATATAACTCCATATTTTAGGGTAGAGTTAACATACGCATGATATGCCGTAAATACTGCGTCTTGATTTACAATTTTTTGTAATCTGCGGAGTGCATGTGAAAATTGATTTAAGCGCTTGCATAAATAGCTGTAGCCTATCTGTGCTGCTGTGGCATACATTTGCTTGTAATTAGTCTAAGAATGTATTTCATGTTAATTGTTATTTCTTTTGTAATGTATAATGTGTGTGACAGCTTTACAAAATAAATGTTTTATCTATCTATCTTTATCTGCTTGCAAAATGAAATAATTAAGGAACCCCAAATATATATTTTTTTTATCAATTTTTTTTCCGTGGCTTCAGTTCACTTGGTGTGACTATGCCAGCCTCATGGGGGATTTCGAATAGATAATTTCTAGTTTCTGTGCAACACCACAGCTCTTCTGAAAAAGTATATGGCTTTTGCCATATGTAATAGTGGATTAAATAAAATGGTTAAGGACAAATAAAGTGTTGTTAATAAATATATCAACTGTGAAAAGACTATGGACTCTGAGCACTGTGTGAAATAGACATATCAGCTATTAGCTGCTTGTCTATTATAAATAAAATAAAACAAGAGTAGAAGGAGTAACCATAAGAGTAGAAGGAGTCAAAACCAGTACTGTTGAAATCAAAAGGGGGGAAAGGCAGGGATGCATCCTATCACCTATTTTCTTCAATGTTTACTCAGACGCTATAATAACCGAAGCTTTACATGACATCAATGGCGGCGTGAAGGTTTTTTTTTTTCCAAGGCTTCAGATCACTTGGTGTGACTATGCCAGCCTCATGGGGGATTTCGATTAGATAATTTCTAGTTTCTGTGCAACACCACAGCTCTTATGAAAAAGTATATGGCTTTTGCCATATGTGATAGTAGATTGCTTAACATAATGTTAAGCTCACCGTTGCACATCGATATTCTCACTAAAAATCGGTCACATAGGGTGGTATACTGGTCACATTCCATCAAGACATGTAGTAAGTCCTCCGTCTTATCACAATAATTACATAAGTCTGAGTGGGTCACTCTCATTAAGAGCAGGAATTTGTTCAACGGAATATGACCAGCCCTCACCCTAAATGCACACACAAGATATAAGGCGTGAAGGTTACCGGTCGCAATGTACAACACCATGAAAAAGATTCTTTGTAGTCGTAATATCAACATCGCATTATGCACTTGTTTTCTACATTGTTATATCTGGCCCATTGTATTGTACGGATGCGAGGCTTGGACCATTAAGGAGGACCTTAAAAAGGGTATAGAAGCATTTGAAATGTGGGCATATAGACATATGCTATCCATTACCTGGACGCAGAAGGTATCTAACGTAAAAGTTCTGAAATGAATTGGCCAAAAGCACACTCTTATGCTTATGGTAAAAAGGTGTAAAATTTCATACCTGGGTGATGTTCTTCGACATTGGCGATACAATCTCCTTCAGCTTATAATGATGGGCAAAGTTGCAAGAAGGAGAAAGGTTGGAAGAAGAAAGAAATCACGGTTAACAAACATCCGGGAGTGTACTGGCATAGCAAGCGCTGCTAAGCTATTCCGCCAAGCTTAAAACAAGAAGGACTACGCCAAGCTGATTGCCGACTCTCATTAGTTGGAGAGACACATTAAGAAGAAGAAGAAATAGAACAAACATTCAGCTCTTAAATTAAAGACAAATTTCATACATTATTTATTTTATTACCTCGTCTTCATCACTGTCGTGGTCAGACAAAGCGCCGTCCGGCCCCTGAGGCAGGGGCTCATATCCAAAGTGCTCATTTTCGACGTCGCTTTCTTCCGGCAGGGTCCCGTTCACCAGTTCGTGTCGCGGCGGTGGCGTCAATTCGTGAGGATTGTTCTCCGGAGGATCAGGGCCATCGCATACCATATTGACGAAGAGAACTACAATACGATAGTATAATAAATAACACGGACTCCTTTACATACTTTGAGTATGTACGTATTTAATTTCCTTGATTTAATTAAGTTACTTACATACTTTTTTAGTGCTTTTTAGTGATAAAAAAATCACAAATTATATTAAAAAATAATTTCCTTCTCAACTCAACTCAATCTCTCGTTTTCTCAAATTTTTGACATTTAATTTTTTAAATGGCTTGGGCCTTGTTGGTGCAGTGCAACAGCGCATAATGCGTATTTAGCCAGGTGTTATGACATGTGTGTGTGTGATTGAAAAGCATTTCTTTCATCTAGTGGTGTGGTGGCTATTAATTATGTGGGGTGGGGTGGGTGATTATGGTATTATGTTTTCTGTGGTGCTAGCTGTGCCATGAATTTATAGTCTATAACTTCATGAGCTGTGCTCACGGCCCGAAATGTCATCTACTGTGGTCTGTGATCGTAAGAATATACTGTAGTTATGTATCAGCAATTGGCTTTTGACGTTTCACTACCCCTCCCACCCCTTTCCGCTTCACCGTTTTCGCCTGTGACCTCCATAGGAGGTCAGTGGTTTTCGCCGAATTTTGCCCATCCTCCATCTTGTTTGTTTATTCTGTTTTTAAATGAATCGCTCAGCTCTCATCTCAAGTTCGTGTGTGCTCTGGTGCCTCTGGTGGTATATCTTGGTGCCATGTGATCCTTTGTGGGAGTAAAAGGAAACACTATCATCATTGATTTCCATTCAATATAGAACTGCGCTGCGAAATAAGTGGATAGATGCAATTAATTGGTTTTAGTAGCGCAAGTTGAGTTGCTAGTCTCGTCAGACATAAGATACACTTTTTTTACTTCGGAAAAGATTCAGTACAGTACTTTACAGAACTCATATGAGGAAGGAAGGTATGTAAAATAATATTACTCTCTCATCTCAGCTGTAATGCTGAGAAGCCCGGGGGCCGCTTTCCGGCTTTTCCTTCTCTTCTTCGCACGGTTTTAAGCATCCATCCATCCATCCATTCAGTCAAATAATATTACTCTGTTCATACAATGATAACGCAATACAATTCATTTGTCAATTTAGTGCGATAAATAAGTTTGCATGTTCAAATGATAAGTAATACCTATGTACTTATATTTTTATATCTTTTGGATTCACGCTAACGGGTGTTTTAACCCTGGACCTTTTGAAGTCTTCCTTTGGAGAAGATGATGTCTATTATTATACTTTTTCAGAAAAAAAAAACACCTTTGATCATACTTCACGTGAAAGGCACTGGGATCACAAATCATTAACCCCCAAAATTGCAGAAGTTAAATTGTTTCACCGGAGCTCTATGTGTTATTAGGTAATCATTTTTATTTCTGTTTGTATTTATTCATGTCTCGAATTGAGGCGCTTGCTCGTTTAAGAGGGTTTTGTGTGACAGAAAGACACGCTGACAATCAACAACTAAACTAGATATTGTTCAGAAGTTTTATGAGTTATTTGTTTTGTTCCAGGTATGTCTTCAGTGAGACCGAACCGCGCGGACTGTACCTGTTCTATCACAAACAGTGCCCCAAGACCTTACGAAGGCTTCGCCTACTTCTTTTCTTACCTAGTACATTCTGTTGGTTGGTGCTCATCTACCGCGAAGAATAATTACGTGAAGTGATTAATGTACATAATAAAAACAATGGTGTTTGCATTCCTTAAGAATCTCTTTGACACGTATTTTGTTTATGTAATAAATGAACTAAACTAAATATCTGTTTTCTTTAATCTATTACTCTGTATCATTATGTTTTGGTGCAATAAAGATCTTAACTAACTAAACTTATTTTATTTGTTTATTCTTTCATACATTTCAGTAAAATAGGGAGCCTATTTTAGAAATAGATTACTAATTATAATTATCAATAAAGGAAGCTGCACAGTGCCCACCAGCACGCTATTTTGGCCTCCCTCCCCCACCTACTTTTTTATGCTAAAAGGCTGATTGGTATAACGATTTCTTTGCCGAGATTTTCTTTAATCAAAAATTCTAGTTTAAAAAGTTGAATTGTCAAAAGGGAATTTCTGAGATCAGTCACTGGATTGTAATACAAGCGACGAGAACGCTACGATACAAAAAGCCAGCCAGTACCGACACGTCCGTCTGATCCGTGATCCCTATAAAGTTTGTGGCTCATGGCTGTGCTGCACAGAGTACTTTTGTATATGCTGTGCTGTCACTGTCAAACTTCAGAAGAACGGCGCATAAAAAATAAAAACAAAATACAAAATTAACAAAATTTCATACATTCATTGATTCATGCATGGTCAAAACATCAAAATTGCGGGTCCATGCCGTCCATGGCATAAGTTTTGCCTCGTTGTACTATTCATCCTATCAGTTATGGCTTGGCGAAGTCACGGAGTAAATAATGCTGATTTGGTACGCAATCTGCGAGGTAAAAGCTTTCATAACTATCTTTGTCGCTATATTTTCGAAGTGAATATATTCTGAACTAAAATTTGTTAGGGTCCGTTCAGTTCACATCGAGACGCAACGCGACGTAGCGCGCACTGGACGAAATATAGAACTTGTTTACTACACAAAAATATACAAATTTCAGCGACAGCCCGCTATGCCGCCCTGCGTAGCGCGACGCAGCGGGCTCTTACTGAAATCTCACTCTTTTTGTCTAGTAAATCAGTTCTATATTTCTTCCAAAGTGCGCGCTACGTCGCGTCTCGGTGTGAACTAACCCTTAGAAGTAAAGAATTACCCTCATCACTAGACTTTAACAATGCATATAAACAGCTAAAGTCCATACCCTCTTGCATCGGTACAGAGCATGATTTCAGGAAACAAAATAGGTATTTTGTTTCTGTTTTAAGTTTTATTTATACTTAAACAATCCCTAACTTGGTTCCAAAGCATCTGTTCCATTTCTGTTTTACAATCAAGTAAATAGACATAAGTCTATTTACTTGATTGTAAAACAGAAATGGACCAATATACCTCCTCCTGGCAACATCCAAAATCATAATCTGCAAGCTTTTCCGAGTTCAAAACCATGCACAGAACTGTCTTATAATTTGCAAACTCAATTCTATCCAGCACCTGGTCTATTATGTGTAAAGAAATAAAAAAAACTAATAATAGTTTGTATGTCTATTTCAGCAAATGGTATTATCAAATCAGATTCTGTAGCTCATGCCATGAAGGCTGTGGATCGGAAGAATTATTGCCCCTATGCTCCGTACCATGACTCTCCGCAGACCATTGGATATTCAGCAACTATTAGTGCTCCTCACATGGTAACTATGTCACTTAATTTTTTTAAAGTCTTAGTTGACTTATTTACCATTATGGTGTGTTAAGTAATTTATTCTATCTAATCCCACTATGTTTATTCAATCTGGTCAAAGGTAATTTGAAATTGAAGCTACAGTGTAACCATTTCTACTCGATAAGAAGAAGAAGATCTAATCTCATAAGAATTGACGACCTCCATGGTGTAATAGTCAACACGTTAGTCTGCCAATCTGGAGGTTCTGAGTTCGATGAAGTTTGATCTCCAGCCAGGTCAAGTTGAAAAATGGCCTATTTCAAATTGTCCTGGGTCTTGGGTGTTTATTTATATATGTATTCATTATAAAATATAATATCGTTGGGTTAGTATCCCATAACACAAGTTTAAAAAACTTACTTTGGGGCTACCTTAATCAGTGTGATTTGTCCTTATCCTTATAAGAATTAAATAGGTAGAGTTACTGCAATGTTAGTGCAATGCAATGCAATCTGACTAAGGTTGCTGGAAAGCGCTGGACGCAGGCCGCTCTAGATGGTCATTTTGGAAATCCCTGGGAGAGGCCTGTGTCCAGCAGTAGACGTTATGCAGCTGAAATGATGATGATGATGATGACTGCAATGTTCTGAGTAACACTGTATTCCCATTGTATTGTATTGTCATCATCACCAGGTCTTTTTAGTCTCCACTGCAGGAGTAAGAACCTCCTTGTACTACGGTAGTACTTACTACCAGAGCCATACTTAGCCAGAGGATTTGGCTTATTGTATTGTATACTCTTGGGTTATATTGGTGCTTCTTATAGGATGTCTCTGAATTCAGTGTGCCTCTTGGCAAAGGCCTCCTTCAACCATTTCTACTGATTTCTATCTCTGGCAACTCTTCTCCAATTAGGGCCAGCAGTGAGTTTCAGCTTGTCCTCCCATCTTATATAAGGTAACCAGTGAGTTAAAGTTTTGCTCAACTTTTCTTGGTTACTACGCAACATATGGCCAGTCCATCTCCACTTTAGTTGGTTTATTTTAGAAAGTATGTTGATAACTCCTGCTTTTTTCCTTATTGTCGTGTTGCGTATTCTGCCTTTTTTCTTTATACTTAACATGCTCCTCTATATGGCTTTTGGCAATCTCTTTGGTGTTATGAGAGTGCCCAAGTTTTACACCCATATGTCAGGCAGGGTAGGATGCAGGTGTTGAAGACTCTATGTTTCATTCTTATGCTAAGGTCTAGGGATTTTATGCCTTCTTTATGTGCCCAATAACTTTTCCAGTCATTTTTTATTCGCCTTTCTCTCTTTCGTATCCATTTGTGTTAAATTATGCCGTTTTCCCATTAAGTAACACTGAAGTTGCTAGAAAGTTGCTGTTGGTTCTGTCTGGTTGTTGAGAAAAGCCTGAACAAATATAATATTGAAAAAAGACTCACAATAATTTAATTTCCTTCCAGCATGCTCACGCTTTGGAAAGGCTTAAGATGCAGCTGGTACCTGGCGAGAACGCCTTGGACGTTGGCTCCGGGTCCGGCTACCTCACGGCGTGCATGGCCATCATGGTGGGCGAGACAGGACGCGTCGTCGGCATTGAGCACATCCCCGAACTGGTCACCCTCGCCACCAAGAACATAAATAATGACAACCCAGGCCTGCTGTCTTCCGAGAGGATTAAACTGATAGGTAACACTTGTTTAATTTAATTTTTTTTATATTTACCAACAATTTAAGTAGTTGTTTCTATTCGATTTTTGTATAAGTACTCAATATGGATATTATGATTTTTTTTCCAGCAAGTCAGAATTGGAAGTATTGTTTTAACAAATTTCCAAATTTTACCAATTTCACCTTTTTGCAATTGTTTATAGTAAATCGGAAATACAAGCTAAACAAAGCTCATAAACATCAATGAGACCTTTCCAACCCATTTGGCCAGCGTGGAAAGTGTAGACCAATTCCTTGACTACTCTGGCAAGTACTCGTTTGGGTCTGGTAGTATAGAAAGGGTCGTGCTCCTGCAGTGGAACGAGACTTAAAGTGACCTGATGATGAACTATGCAAATAATTGTTTTTTTATTTTATTTTACAATATAAATACTTTTATATTGTAAAATAAAAAATATATATAAAAAAAAACACTTAATCAAAACAAAATTTGATTTATCCTTCTACCATTGTTATGTTTACAGTTCTGTACAAAAAGCAAGGTTGCATGTTAATCAAGTAACTTAAAAAAAAACTATTTGCACCCCCCACATGAGAAGGCGGTATATTCGATTTTGCCCCATATCTAAAAAAGTGCGGCAGTAGGTAGTCCGTGTCTGCCTTTAGTGGCATTCACAGGCAGAGTTTGAGTGGTCTTTTTCTTTTAATAGTACCTACAGAATTATTTATGTAATGTTATTATTTTTAGTTGGTGATGGCCGCAAGGGCTATCCGGATGGGGCTCCTTACAATGCTATACACGTCGGAGCTGCTGCGCCTACTTTACCACAAGCCGTAAGTTTGTTGATGAACAAGATGTAACATTAAAAAACTAAAACCTGACCTCGAGAAAATTCTTCCTTGCTGTTTTGGAACTTTATCTATATTTTTAATACATACATATATTTTTTTTAACTCGTCATTTTCTCTTGTTTATATGATATCCCACTCGATAAACTAAGTTAATACAAAAAAGTTAACGTGCACACTTTGTAAGAACCGATATAACAATCTACTTATTTAAGTAAAAATAATATATATGTACAGCTGGTGGAGCAACTGAAACCTGGAGGACGGCTTATAGTGCCTGTGGGGCCGGAAGGCGGGGAGCAGCATCTTACGCAGGTATGCAAATTTAGTTACGTAAGACCTGTGTGGATGACGTGGTCATTGTCTTCATAACATTAACAATATGGACACAATGGGCAGAACAAAACGATTACCGATGATCGATGGAGCAAGCGCAGCGATTTATTTTGTATATATCTACTTGTAATTAATAATAATGATGCTACTTTAATCAAATAGTTAAAACTTCGTTAAACGATTATCGTTTAACGAAATTATCTTTCGAAATGAACTCGAAAGATTTAACGGAAGTTAATAGTTAATTCGTTAACACGCTATAGAAATTGCATTTTTGGTGTTGTTGCGTTATTTGACTTTTTTAACTGAAGACTGATTTACTTTTTAAATTTGCGACTTTTAGGGCTTTCTTTAGAATTAATAACAGGATTGAAAAAGTCTTCCTCATAATTGTTGTTACTGGTGTACTGGTCCGAACATACCCGTCAGAATGTGTTTTCTACCCACGCCGCGAGCTCCGCGCAGTATTTTTTGCTTTTTGGATTAACAGTTTAGTAAAGTTAACGAGTCGATTAACATTTTTGAAACTTAAGTTAATCCGTTAGCCGAAATGTTAACTTAGTTAATTATCGATTAACGGTCTTCTATCAAGCTGTGGATGAAGCCGCCGGCTACATAGGGAATAATGGTCAAAACTTGGCGGAAATTCACGTATTTTTTAAAAAGTTATATTCAAATCTTAGATACTCTTATAGTACAAAATATAAAAGAAGACAATTTTTGCCATCTTTTAGTACCTATACAAAGTTAAGGTATAAGTGTGTTCAATCAGTGAAAATAACAAAATCTATTTGTGCCCTTATCACTAGATTTTTTGTACTAAACATTAAGGCCATACCTAAATATTCCGGGGTCCAGTGCTGCCCCCATTTTAAATAAATCATTTCAAAGAAAACGGAGACATGATTTAAAATTTTGCTACTACCAAGTCCTAGATAACCCTTCAAAGTATTTTATGAACTACTATTTACAGTTTATAATGAAAACGTTTAGCTTTACTACGCACATTTGCCAAAAGTGGCCGTTTTTCGCAAATGTGCGTAGTAAAGCTTAACGTTCTCACTTGTTTCAGGTTGACAAGGCAGCTGACGGAACCACCACCACAAAGAAGCTGATGAGCGTCATCTACGTGCCGCTCACCGACAAAGCCCACCAATACCGTGAGTGACGTCACATCCTTCTCACCCTGGCCGTATGTGCAGTCTTATTGATAGCTCTCATGTACTGGTGTGCATCCTTCGTGTATAATATAGACGTGATATGATGACGTATGTATTTGTGATTTAATTTATATTTCTCGTCATTCGTCATCTCGTCGTCATTTTAGTCTTCTTTTAATAATTGTCAAATAGATTATAAGTAGTTTTTAGGCCAAAAAAGCCTCTGCCGGCGGAGACGTCACATTGTATACACATCTCTTGCGGTGATAATCACATTAATCATGTATTTGCTTTTATTTTGATGGGAATATACCGAATTATTTTAAAATTCTAAAAACAATGTTTTAGCCAGAAAAACCTTTCTTAGTTCTATCATCTAGTCTTTGTATTTTTCTTTTTTTTGTATATTTCTTTCATTCATATTCGTCTTAGAAATAGCTATCTCACTAAAACATACCTATTATCTTAATTCGATAATTTTGCTGTAATTGGTATAATTTAGGGCATTGTGACTTATATGTTACATATTATATACCCATATATATTTCCCCCAGTTGAGAAGTCGTTGAACTGACGTTTTAAAAATAATTAGTCAGGGGATAGATAGTTCGCAAAATTTTTGCCAGTGTGGTTTCTCTCCACAAACAGAGGAACACTAGTCAACTTGTCCCGAGTATCCAAACACCTGACGGCCGCCAATGACAAAGTTATGGAATAGGCTTTTTGGAGTGACAAAGTATAGAAGAACCAACGCCACGAAAAGAAGTCGCGCGCAGCGCAGACGATAGTATCCGACCGTTCAGTAGCAGTCATTGCCACCACCTACGTCGCCAGCCAAAGTTATAACTAAATAACGTAACTGTACATTTTTTTAAATCTAATTAGGGGAGGTAACTGCACCTCCTTGACCCCCCCCCCCCCCCCCCCATTGGCGACGCCGAAAGCTTGTAGCGTAAAGAACTTAAACCCGATTTAAGTTGTTCTCGTCTTCCACGACAAAACGTATAATTTTTTTGTTTTCAATATTTTTTGGGAATTTTATCGGCATCTAAACTTCCTTTTTATTTATTGTGATTTCCTTTTTCCACCTTCATGCCCAACATGGCGCTAAAAGTGGCCTGGGCCTTACCGCCCTAGGTTCTGTCTGCCCCGTTAAGGATAAAGACGTGATAGTGTATCTATACTGCAACATTAGTGCAAGCATGCGTAAGGTTTGAAAGCAATATACCTAGTGATACTACATACTTTGAAAAGTAATGTGTATTTATTTTTATTTTACAACAACAGCATATTCTTTGTTTTAGGTACGTGGCGTTGATTCATTTATCATTATCAACATAATGGGTATTATTATTTAAAGAGTTTTATTTTAAGAAAACAAAAAAAAACCAATGCATGGTTATTTCAATGAAGCCTCGGTTTCAGCAAATAAACATGGGGTGATATTAAATAATAAAATAATAAACTTGTAAAAATTAAATAATTTAATGCTTTTTAGACGTATCACATGATTATGTAAAATGTAAAAATAAATAAGTTGATAACTACTCCCGCTTTTTACTTCTGAACAAAGGTTTGCCTACATTCTTCTTTTTCCCGAATAGCTTATCTTCCTTAGTGGCATCCGATGGTTTTGCTGTCATGTGTAAAATAGAATATAATGTTTCGGCTTCATTTTTATTTTCTGTGATCTTTTCCAATTCCTCCTGTAATAAAATAGTAACGTAAGTTCTAGTGTAGAAAGAGACTGTCAGTGAGAAAAGCAAAGAAGTTTCGCGAGCAAAATCCAAATGTGTTTGTCGGGTATCATACTAGCGAAACTAGGCCTTGACTTTATGTTCGTCGGGTACCATACTAGCGAAACTAGGCCTTATGACTTACAGCATAAAGTCTAGGATTGTGAGCTCGGTTTCTTCCCTTACACGCACGGGTATATGGCGCATGTAAAAAGGAAACCGAGTGTGTGCGCCGCGCTAGTTCGATACGAGCTTCCAAAGCCCTTACTTGGAAACGACGGAAACCATTCTAAGCTATAAATGGCAGTATCTGCGACAACCTTAGCGATATAATATATACCTTTCGCTACATATATGCGAGAACATGTAAATGGTCTTTAGTATCTAAATAGTTTTATAACAAGTTATAGTGACTGTATGTTTTCCGAATAAAATAAATAACCTGGACCTCAGCTGCTAAGCGAATCGTACCCTGGACATTTGGAGCACTATCTTTACGTGTCAACGTTGGGTTCCATAAATAATAAATACCCCTTTTGAGAAGGTTGACGTTTTATTTCAAATTCAAACCCCCTTTTTATAACAATATTACAACTTTGACCGAGATTATAAAAATATTAGCAGATGAGCGTTTGTTTTTCAGTCCAATGCTAGTAACACTAAACTATATTAACTCGAAGTTCATTTTGCAAAATTATATCGTAAAGTTGGCTTCAAAGTCGCGACAAACAAGTCGATTGAATATAAGTACTATTTAGACATATGGTATTTACTTTGGTGAGCGTGACGAGGTGTGTGAGGTCTCGGCCCCTGTTCATGAGGCGCGCGATGTTCTTGGAGGAGACGCCGGGCAGGCGCTGCACGAAGTCGTGCACGCGCGCGCTGTACCGCTCGTGCTGCATGTCATCGGCCGCGTGCGACCCGCTCAGCTCCAGCGCGCGCGCCACGTCCGGGTTCTTTCTGTTTTGCTGCAAGTAATTTTCAAGTGAAAACTTCTTTAGGCGTGTTGGACATTTTTGAGATGGACCCGTGTGGTTCTTGGTTAGAATAGGACCACTCCATCTCTTCATGTGGATGTCGTAAGAGGCGACTAAAGGACTAAGCACAAATATCTCGTGCTACAATTGCATTCCCAAGGAGGGTAAACATCGGGCGGCGGCCGGTTGTAAAACTAGAGCCAAATCATTTAAACTGTTCCGGCTATTTCTTCTCCATTTTGCAAGGTCTGGCATCATTGACATGCATGTTATATTTGAAGAAAAAGCGGGAAAGCGCACTCCGGGCTCCGAAGCAGCACTGCTGAGGATGCAACCGGGAACTTGCTTAAATGAAGAAGAGAACATTTTTGAGATGGAAAAAAAATTAACTCGCGACACTGTTACCGTAACCGACACCTTACGTAATTGTTCAAGTTTTCACTTCCGTCTGCACTCCCGGTGAGGCACTGTTTTTTTTTATTTAGGTCACATCTATGAGTGCGATAATAACAGCGCACACAAGACGGAAAATTGGCACACGGAAACAAAGAGCTATTATGTGAAACTAGAGGAGACACCACATATCACTGCTTTTATTTCTTTAGGCTTTTCCCATTCAATTGTAGCTATTTCCATAAACGCTTGCTAGCTGTTATACGCCTAGTTCTTTCTACAGTGTATAAGCGAAAACCATACGAAAACATAATTAAAAATGTCTTTGTGTTTGTTACAATTCAAAGAAAAAGAAAACTTTCCAACGGTAAGTAAGTAGCAACCAGATTTAATTGTTTGAAAATTAAAATACGTGTATACTTCGATCATATATTTCAGTAGTTGAACTGTTGATGCCAACAAATGGCACCGACACTGGTTCACAACATTAATCATAGATATGATGACTGCCGACCTTAATTGAAGATGTAACTGGAAGGAGCCGAATAGTAAGTGTTTGTGTGTGTTTACCTTGAGTTCGTAAAATAGGTCGGCCGTGGCGTAGGGGCTGGGCGACCACACCAGCTTGAGCCGCGGGAAGTGGATCGTGAGCAGCTGCAGCCTCTGCTGCACGTCCGCGCCGGACATGTCCGACGACACCACCAGGTGCCCCTGAAGCCAACGCGCTCACTTATTATCATACTTGCATACCTCTGTATTATAGGGTATTGGCACAGGAGTGCTATTTTTCATTTCGGGACTCAGCGAAACACAAAACGTGTAATTTTCCAACTCACCACTCGCGTTCCGACGCATTGCATCGTATTTTTGAAACCGTCGTGTCAGCGTTAGTTAAGTAATATTGGGTTACCCAGAAAAAAAATAAAAATTTGTCAATGGTTTTCTAAACATTTCAGGAAAAATAAAAAAAGCAGCGTGATACGGAACTGGTTCTCCATGGAACGTTTCTTTGACATTTGTACACTACAAATGTCAAAATTACAAGTGGTCAAGACAGGGTCAAGATCACTCGTAAAATGCGCCCGTTTGGAAACACCCGCGCAAATCATTCGTAATGTGACTCCCTGAATGAAAAATAGCGCTCCAGGTATCTGTGGGTATGGCACTTCAAAGAACACTACTACAAACGAAACTATACATCCGTGAACACGTTAACGTGTGTGTTCGCCCAATAATAATAATCTAATGATTATAATACCAAAGGTAAAATTTAATGCTAAGCATTGTCTGCCAGTTCACCTTAAGGACGTAGTAGTAAAGGTAGTAGCTATGTCAGATTTATATCGATAAACCTTATTTCATATAGTCCATACAATAGTGCTACATGCTAGTGGAACTCTAGTATAGCATCGAGGCTTGAAACTACGTTAAGCGGGCGCCTGCGATGGCTTCAGTCCGCCTCTGTTACAAACCCTACAACACCTGCCCTATAAAACCTACCGTCGCGAGTCACACGTAGAGTTTGTGACAGAGATGGACTGAATCCGTCGTCGCGGGTCCCCCGCGTAAGGGTTAGTTCAGACATAGAGGGAAAATGCTCGCGTTGGCTCGAGCTTTCTCTCAAAAGCAAAAATGCGCTTCGAGACGGTGCGTCATCGAAAGAATGCTCGAGACCGCGCGAGGACGCGCTCGCCAACGCGAGCGGACGCGGGTAAGTACGACTTGACACATTATAAACAATCATATCTGCACCAAACATATTAATTTTTCTTCGTCCATGATGTACCTACAAAAAATACGAATATCCCCGTCAATGCCTTGCTAGCGGTTTCGGGCGTGCTCGAGGCCTTCCGGGCGGGCGCGAGGACGCGCGCGACCGTGTCGCGAGCATGCGCCGGACGATGCTTGAATTCTCCGCCGATATTCATACAATTTTATACTTTAAGCAATGGTAATATGGTTGTAATTTTAATGCGAGCATTTTTCCTCTCTGTCTGAACTGACCCTAACGCAGTTTTAAGCCTAAAGAAAAATTACGCGGGAGACTCCGTTCTGTACATAAGACTATTATTCTGTGTACTAGTCTCAAGTTATCCAAATTAAATAAAAGACCTACCTGTAGGTTGAAGGGTTTGTTCTGGTCGAACTCGATCAGCAATATGGGTCTGCTGTAGTTCCGACACATGTGCGTGCACTGCGTGTACAGGCGGCCGGAGTTGAGCGAGCCGATCAGGTCGGATATCGACTTCCGTTCCACGCAGATGTCCGGCGTCAGAATGTAGTCGCCGATCTGATAAATAAGTGTATTTTTCTAATTTGTATGGTAGACGTTCGGGATAGATGGTGCAAGTCATCTATTGCTTCAATTTAATCGGATGAAACAGGCAAGAACACTTGCAGAGTGTAAACAGGCCTTTATAGATAGACAGCGGCGGCGAAACCATGTGTTTCAACCCTAACATCCGCCATATCGGTTGTCAAAACCGACTAAAAATAGTCTCCATTACCAACTACACTACGGAATAAACTGTATCATAATTTAATTATATTTTAAGTTTAATATCCTACAGCAATGGCCTTACCGCAATAGTCACTGGTTCAATATTGATCCCTTTTTTATGTAACAAAGCAGGGAGGTCCGAGCGAAACTCGCGCATGTCCACGATGATCACTGGTTTCTCCTTCTGTGCTTGCCCACCTAAAAAAGCCAAAAGAATATTGAAATAGTAGGCTCGACCTTATATTTTAATAGTTAACAAAAACACTCACAAATAAAGTAACAAAATAAAAAACCGGATAGTGCGAGTCGGACTCGTACATGAAGGATTCCCTACCTCTGTACAATGTTATAAAAAATAGGATATAGGGAGATTTGCCTCACAGAGACACAAATTCACAAGCACACAGATACAGATATAAAAAGATCTAATATTCAGAAACTAGGCCTTCGCAAGTGCTTTTTCACGTCTGTTTATATTAAAGGTAATATGATTACATATGTTTCGATTAAGGGTTGAGACACATATGTCAGCACGGAACAGCACTTTCCTATGTTGCTTTCCTTTTCTGTCGCCCCGAACAGCCATTTGCTAACCCGTGTGGTTCCGAGTTAGAATAGGACCACTCTGTCTCTTCCTGTGGATGTCGTAAGAGGCGACTAAAGGACTAAGCACAAACATCTCGTGCTACAATTGCATTCCCAAGGAGGGTTAACGTCGGGCGGCAGCCGGTTGTAAAACTTTTCGCACAAATACATTCCCAAAGAGGGTTGACGTCAGGCAGGCGGCCGGTTGTAAAACTATAGCCAAATCATTGAAAATGTTTCGGCCATTGCTTCTCCATTTTACAGGGTCTTTGGCATCCTTAGGTGACCATTGACATGCATATTATATTTGGAGAAGAAAGAGCGGAAAAGCGCACCCCGGGCTCCGAAGCAGCACAGCTGAGGATGCAACCAAGAAGAGAACAGCCATTTGCTAAAGCGAGAGAGAGCGACGGAACGGCCGCTTCAGCATGGCCGATGCTGAAGCGTTCCGTCGCTCTTTCGCGCTCTAGCAAATGACGCTTCTGTGCGATAGAAAAGGATAGCAACATAGGAAAGTGCTGTTCCGTGCTGACAGATTTGTCCTAACCGTAAAAGGTACTTTTTATTTATAATTTTTACAAACAAAAAACCGAATTAAAATTCAGAAGGGCAAAATACGCAACATTTGAGTTTTATTGCTTTTCCAGTTATTTTAGTTTAAAAAACGGTGCTGAACCGATTCTGATATCAGTTATGATATTACAATCTTTTGCTATACTTATTCATATGTACAGGACGCGGCGCAGAATTTTCCGTATTTAAAAAAAAGCATGAAACAAATGTATTTATCATTTTAAGGTTTTTTTTTTAAAATTAAAATGATAAAATCAATACATACTTTTTGTTTAATATGTTTTTTTTATGGAAGCCGTGTGGTTCCGGGTTAGAATAGGACCACTCCATCTCTTCCTGTGGATGTCGTAAGAGGCGACTAAAGGACTAAGCACAAACATCTCGTGCTACAATTGCATTCCCAAGGAGGGTTAACGTCGGGCGGGCGGCCGATTGAAAGTTCCGGTTATTTCTTCTCCATTTTACAAGGTCTTTGGCATCCTTGGGTGACCATTGACATGCATATTATGTTTGGAGAAGAAAAAGCGGGACAGCGCACCCGGGGCTCCGAAGCAGCACAGCTGAGAATGCAACCGGGAATGTGCTTAGACGAAGATGTTTTTTATAAGGAAGATCCTGCGCCTGACACTGTATATCAATAGATTCATTAATTTTACCAGACCGGCTTTTCTCGTATCGACATTGTCGTCTTCTGCTTCCACATTCAAATTGAAATATTCTTCGGTTTTGCCGTCCTGGTACGACGGGACTACCATCACCTGAAATGTTAAGTTACAATCAGTACGACCTATATTATATATAAATTAATAAATATATAAGTACAAATCACACTGATTGAGCTAGCCCCAAAGTAAGTTTAAACTTCTATGGGATACTAAGGGTTGCGACACATCTGTCAGCACGGAACAGCAGAATCGGCAATGCTGCCACATTCTGTTGCTTTTTCTCGCTCTAGCAAATGACGGTTCTGAGCGACAGAAAAAGATAGCAGCATAGGAAAATGCTGTGCTGAGTCAGCACAGCATTTTCCTGGGACACGTCTGTCAGCACTGCTGACAGACGTGTCCCAACCCTAACTCAACGATACAATATTTTATAATAAATACACATGTATATAGATAAACATACATTGCATTAGAAGGTTTATGTAGTTCAAAGAGTTTATATTTTATTCATGCTGGTCTGAAAGAAATGGAAAAATGTAGAATGTACCAGCATTCTATGTTTTTCTTTTCTCTCTGACCCTGCTTTTCTTTCCGCACAGATCTTAAGAGCCGGTCGATGGATTAGCCAAAAATATTGGCGAATCATAGGTAGAATAAAGTAAAACAAAATTATTAAAAATTGTAGTGTATCATTAATTACCTATCAATTTACACGAAGTTTCGATCATAGGTAAGGTGCCTATATACGACACAATTTAGCATGCAATCTGCAATACAGCAGGTAGATTGTTACTGCAGATTTTAAGGCTAAATTGTGTCATGTTTATGCAATATTAGGTTTGTTTTCGAAGTCGTGGAACTTACATATATTTCATCGACAAATTGTCCAAGTTGAACAAACTTACGCTTTTAGTTTCGATGAGCATCTCGAAGGCCTGCTTCTCCCTCCGCAGCGCCGTCAGGTACGCCTGCTCCTCCACCGTCTTGTCGTGGAGCAGGAAGTACACTTTGCTGGCCGCCTCCTCTGGCCGCTTCCTACAAACAAGTTGATATTTATTCAGAAACTAGGTACTTTTACTTCTGTATACTTATATTAAAATTCAAATTTCAATTTACAATTCAAATTTTAATTCAAAAACCTTAGAGCAAAGATTTTAGCAGGAAAAGTAAATGTTGCAAGAAAAAGGAAACGTTTATGAGTTATGGTTTATGGCTGGGAATGTTGGAATATATTAATGCTGGGCTATTGCAATAATAGAAAATAAAACATCGCGAGAAAACCTGCACACTAGTGACTACGAAATTAATAGTGTGTATGTGAAATGTAGAAAGCAATCGCAAATCGCTCCATGCCCTGCCAAAAAAATCCTCAGTTTGTGTGTCTCTTTCCATACAAAGACATCCAAGAGCCTGGTTCTTAAGGCGAATATAATGGAGAAGTAGGACCCTCATTAAATATAAATTGTTTAATCGTAATCATTATGGTGATAATTAGCATTTTGCAACCGTCAGCCATTAGATAAGTAATCCTTTAAATTATTAAATGAACAACCTTTGAAAGTAATACGTTAATTCGTCAAGTTGTAAACCGCATTTATGCCAAAATTGGCCACTTTTACATGGTACTGACCTTAAATGTAACTAGTAGTAAAAGAAGAGCTACAACTAGCGTTTGGGTCAATTGCGGAAAAATGCTCGAGCACGTTTTAAGTGGTAATTAATTATCAACCTTATTCCATTCAGACAAAGCTGAAAATAGTATGCAACAATAACATCTTTTAAATATCGCAAAGATAGCAGCGCGTGTTAATATACGAACATCCTCTTGGCATCGAATATGAAATGACGCGCGCGCGTGTTCGAGCAGTCGCGCTCGGCGGCGGCTGCGCGACCTGCCACAGACACATTGTGACAGAGCCAGCGAACAAACTGTTCGAGCATCCGCGGGACTGTTCAAGCATGTGCGAGTGCGAGATTGTTCGAGCATCCGCGAGCTTTTTGCGCTAAGTGTGAATGGCGGCCAAGAACAAGCTCGAACATACGCGAGAATTTTTTCCGTCTAGTCTGAATTGACCCTTTCAGAACGACCGCTGCTGAGAAGAAAAAAAATATTTGTTAATATTAATATTTAAAGAACCTAGTTATTACCTGGCCTCAAAGAGCTCGATCTGCCGCACGGCTGACACGTCGCTGTGGTAGAGCACTATGTACTCGGGGCGCAGGGCTTCTAAAGAACGTTCTAGAGAAAAGTGGTTTCCGTTCTCCTTGAATGTTTGGATGAAAATGAGCGGCTTTGCCGTTTCTATTTGTGTTATGTCTAGATTTTCTATCTGAAAACAGAATTACAATACAATACCCTTTATTGCACAAAAGAAAAATACAGGACATAATTGGGATTGTTAATATTTTTTAACCCCTAATTTTAATTTTTTTATACCAAAATATAGGGTATTTCAAGAAAATAATTTGAATATTTTGTCATATTACAACTTAGTTAATTTTTTATAAATTATTATAAAAATCATGTCAAAGACAAAGTCGTGTCTTAACAAAACAAACGGCCAAACCCAACACATATTTTTAAAAAAACACGCTCGTGTCATAATAGTCTTTGTCAATGTCAGTGTCATTCAGTGAATTCAGTTTCTCATGATTGGCGGAAAATTATTTTATTAGTTATGATTGGCTGAAACGGTAAATACCATAAAGGCGACTCGTATTTTTTAATGAAAGGGCTTAGAGCATAAACCGATACAGCCGCGGAGTAAGGTTAAACAAAGGTCATATGTTTGTTTGTAGAAATATCCAAAACTGTTGATTATTTTGGCAAAAACATGACCCACAACTATTCATAAACTCTGTATCTCGAAACGGATATCAAAATAACGCTTTCCAAAAAAAAATTTACTGCCCATTATCTCAAAAACTAGGAAATGCGCAAAAGGTACTTACATACGCCAAATAGGCTATCGAGTTCATATAAAATCATCTTTATTGTTAGTATAAGACTTGAATAATAAGAGCTTACGCAAGATAAGCCACGTCGGCCATGACCCATAATTGGTTTGATGACTATAAGTATATCTACTACTACAAGCTCCTCGATGGTTTGGATCGGAAGTCATGTTGTTGGTCCCGGCTGTCACCGTTAAATATCTAACTAGGAGTATGTCAGATGTCTTTAGGCAGCTTGAAAAAACCGGCAACACTGTTGGGAATTAGCCTCATGAAAAACAAAGAAAAGACAATTCATACCTGTGATAAAGGTTCAAACAGACTATCCTCAGCTTCCTTTTTCTTCTTAGTCTGAGACGGCAGTTGCGACAAAGTCAAAACATAGTTCGACTTAGAATCCTCTTCACAGAATCCTTCCTCGTCCTCTAACTCTGTGGAATCCGAAGGATCCTCTTTGCTATCCTTTTTGACGGATTCCGTTGGCTTTTTCAACTTTTTATATTTGGATGACACTGTATTAATAGTTAAATCCCTTCTGAAAGCCATGTAGAAGAGAAACTTGTTGGCGCCCATGGTCAAGTAGTGGTTCAGCTGGGAGCACGTCCTGTTGTCCTGACAGAGTACCAATATTTTCGTTTTGTTGACATTACCGTCTTCTTTTTTCTTCACTTCTTCTGGAATCTCTTCTGTCAATATATCACTGAGACATTTCCATTTTGGTGACGGCTCTGGGTCGAATTCTGAAATCAGATTAAACTTTTAGATACTGATATAAAGTAATGGACAACTCTCAACTGCCCACATTAAACACCGAACTCAGATGTATACAAATACGCATTAATGTAGATAATACACTCAATACCACAGACACACCGTTTGTACTTGGTCCTTTAGTCGCCTCTTACGACATCGACAGGAAGAGGTGGAGTGGTCCTTCATTCTACGTATCATTCTACACGGGAAACCACACGGCGTAAGAAACATTAAAAAAGTGAATATTTACCATTTTTGTGATTGTAGACCCTTGCCTTGGCGGCCCGAAACAGATGTTCCGCGGAGTCCAGCAGGATCCAGCCCGAGTTTATCTTGGCGTACTCCGGCGTCCGGTACTTAGTCACCAAGGCGTAAAACGACACTGAGTCATCGTGGATCAGGCTACTGGAAATGTAGGTAACCATTACTACGTTCCAACTACTCGTGTTAGTACTAATAGACATTGATGAACACGGACGGCCTGGATGGATGGAGATAGGAAAGTGACCCCCTCTCTTATTGATTGTGCCCGTTTTCATAAAACTAGTTTACGGTGTTTATGCTATGAAAAAATTCTACCACATCCAACACCAGAAAAGAACGTAATTATATTTCCAATGATATTTACAAATATATTTTGCGTCCTCCCGTGCCGCAAAATAGGTAGCATGTTACGCCATCTATGCATACCTACGAAAAAAGCCATGTCCCCAGGTTAACATGTCAAACAACACACCTCGGGCGTTAACAGATCGATGGTCATAAAGAAAGCGTCAGTTCACACACTTCCTATTTCTGAGACTTTTCTTTTTTTACTGCCCTCAGATTACAATCTACTGTTACTTCTCCCACAGTTTTTAAGTGGCGTTTTACGCACCTACGCGCGCGAATAAAGCGCGTTCCTTCTCGGCCAGGATAAATAAATATATGAATTGATTAAAGCTTACATGATCATACTCCTTAACACCTTGAGATCCTGGATGTACTCTTTGGTCCGCGTGCTCAACTGGTGCCATACACAGTCCAACTGGGATTGCAGTATTTTGTGGAACTTTTTCGTCAAACAGTTTTCTGTTGTGATTTCCTAAAAAATGTAGTCAGTCAGATCTGTTGATGGGTTATGAAAGAACGTATGATTTAAAAAAATATATATCCGTTATCTACGTCACGAAGCACCTTTTACCTTGTCAGGGGGGAAAGGGTCTGCCTAGGCTGGAGATTTGCCAGAGCGTCATTACGCGCAGTATTTTGGGTTTCTAACCGACTGACGACTATTGATAAAGTTAGACACACCATCACAAATCACGGATGTTGGTAAGGAACCAGCACAACTTAATCCTGTCACGTTGGTTGCATGCATCCGGAAAGATGGGCTCACATAAGTATGAACTGGGTTCCATCAGATGGCTACAGGAAACTTGAAAGACCAAGGACGAGATGTGCTGATGAACTTAAAGAGAGTATTGGAAAGATGGGGGGCCTTTGCCCAGCAGTGGGACATGCATAACATGCGTGTCTAACAAAAAAAAAAACTAAACAATTTCGAGGGAAGGATTGTACTAGTTGTATTCAGAAGGGGGTCCGGACCCCCTGGATCCCCCCTGAATACAAGCGTGGCAAGTTGTTCATTAATCAGACGAGGCAGGTTGACACAAAAGTGAGCGAATTGAGCCGAGACTTTTAATGAACAATACACAAATATGCCATACAACGTTTTTCAACACATTAGTGAGGAAAAAATATTTAATAAAATCTTATGTCCTTACCCTCATGTCCAGGGTCTTGTTGACACTCTTGAGTTGCCGCACGGTGTAGTTCATGATGTCCAGCAAACAGGTCTGGATCTGGCTCATGTTGGAGGTCAGGTCAACATGCAGCTCTATCACTTGCGTTTGCCTGTTCTTCAGGTCTTGGATTATGATGCCGTGGAATCTAAAATTACAGCAAAGCAACAGTAGAATGGAATTTGTCACCTCACCGGGTGGTGAGGTGACAAATTCAAAAAGGGGGTCCTTTCCTCTCCCGTAGGTGTTATAAGAGGCGACAAGGGAAGGTAGCTAACACAGAACGGGCAGCAGCATCATCCGTTTGATGACTTTACACCATCTACTACGTTCTGTAATAAGTTCTGGAGTCAACTGATATTATAGGCTGGAAAAATGGAAGTAGAAAAACAGTAAGGCCTCGTCCACGGACACGCAACGCGACACGCGGCGGCCTTAGTTGTCAGATAATTTTCGACCTTATTGTCGCCGAGCAAGTCCGATTTTAGCCTGATCTCGTGCAGCATTTCTTTGCGCGCCGTGTCGCGTGTCCGTGGACGAGGCCTAACATCAAAGTAACATACTTACAAGAGTAGACCTAATTTTACATCTTAGATCAGATTTTTTACAAGTAACATACTTACAAGAGTAGACCTAAATAAATAAATAATAAATATATATACCTAATTTTTTACATGCATTTTAGATCAGATTTTTTACGGGGGAGGGGGGAGTAGTCTCTACGGTGCTTACAAAACGGGAAAAGTTTACACTGAAGATGGAAAAGAAGCAGCACAACTTAAGTGGGTTACGTAGGTTACATGCATCGGGAAAGATCAGATGGCTACAGGAAACGGGGAACTTTAAAATCATCAACTACGAGTCAATCTTTTCAACAGTAGTTCATAAAATCATTTGAAAGAATCTAGATATATGTACAAAAGCTTTTACAGTGTCTTTTCTTACCTTGGCCATAAAAATAATTCAGTAACAAACAGTGCCCTCATGACTTTTTCCACTTGGTGATATCCAAACGTAAAAGATATGGGCGAGTTGGAAAACGCTTTTATGAATCCAGTCTGAAAAGCATAAGCTTGAAGGAATTATACATTGTCTATGTAGATACTTAGATAGGGATAAAACAGAGGCAGTCAGAGATCAAATCAAACATTTATTGCTCTCCATAACATTACAGATCATAAATCAATACAGTTGTGGATATTAAATAACATTAACATTATACAGTGTAATATTATGGGCCTAGTATAGGCGCCGCAATACAAGAGGTCTATAGTCTAATTCCGACATAAATATTTCCTTTATTTAATTACCTAATTGATTTATTTTACTTTATTTATTTATTTTATTTTTTAATTTTGTTTTCGGCTTTGAGTTTGTCCTGTAGGTATTCACTGACGCTGTAGTAGCATTTATCTAAAAGTAATGTTTTTAAGTCCTGGGTGATTTTTTTATCGTTGTGTTCCGTTTTCAAATGCAGATGCAAATGATTGTTATATCTTTATTGACATAGACAGAGGGCCTGATGAATGAATTTCTAGTTGCGACGATGGGGTAATTATTTGTACTTTTCGGTCTGTCTGAGGGGATATTTAGTGGGGACGTTCTCACGTCTTTTATAGTATTTTCTGACAAACTTACAAACTTCCAGGATATAGATGCAAGGTAGAGTAAGGATTTTAGGGCGTTTAAAATGAGGTTTACAGGTATCTAAGTTATCTATGTTTACCAATATTCTAATAAGTTTATTTTTGTGCAGTAAAGGCTACGGAGGCGTCAACGCTATTTCCCCACAGAATTATACCATAAGTAAGCCATGCATTTGCGTAGGCTTAGTGTCAAACTAATGCTGTTTTTAAGTCTGTAGTCTTTTTAACTTCGCGCAAAGCATAAGCAATCATTTTAAGTAGTGTCCAGTTACTAGGGCTTCCAATACCGGGATCCCGGTATTGCTCAATACCGGTATTAGGCGATTTTTTGACCTGTTTTCAATACCGGTTTTAATACCGAAATCAGTGATTTTAGAATTATATTGTTGTGCATTCCACCCACAAGTGTGGAGGCAGAGAGAGAGCCTTTTCTTCAGTTACATATTTTGGCAATCGTTAAAAAGCTCGCTCTCGGATAAAACCTTAGATGCTCTCTCTTTCTTGAGGACCTACTATCAAAAAGGAAAAGCTCTAAAACAGTAGATACCCTAAAATTGAAGAAATTCTATTCAATATTGTTAAGTACTTTAAAATTATGAAAAGTGAAAACAGTGTTTTTATTTTTCTTATTTAGGGAGACTGAAGTTATATTTTTGTAATAATAACGTGTTAATTTATACATACAATATAAGATATTATAAAAAAAAATCTAAAATAAGAATTGTTTAAATTTAATCATCATGATATTGATAACATCAGTTTTATTTTAAATATTTTTTTCTTCTTATTTAAGAGCTTAGTGGCTCATGTCGGTGGAGTATGCGCCTAACTTCTCGGTTCTGTGCCTTACTAAAAAATAGTATAAAACAATATTTAAAATAAAACTGATGTTATCAATATCATGATGATTAAATTTAAACAATTCTTATTTTAGATTTTTTTTTATAATATCTTGTATTGTATGTATAAATTAACACGTTCATACAGTGGACGTTCCTGTAACAATTAACCGCTGATTTGATGCCAATTAATGGTAAGATTAGGCTGATTTGATGCCAATTAATAGCAAGATTAAAGACTGATTTGATGCCAATTAATAGTAAGATTATAGACTGCTTTGATGCCAATTAATAGTAAGATTAAAGACTGATTTGATGCCAATTAATAGTAAGATTATAGACTGCTTTGATGACAATTAATAGTAAGATTAAAAGACTGATTTGATGCCAGTTAGAACTGTAAAACTGTATGACGTTGAAAGTTGTTGATTAATTTGTAAAAATCATAAATATTTAAAGTTGTATTAGGTAAAGCTGTGATGATTTAGTTTGTTATATGAATAAAAGTTGACTTTTAATGACCTATGTTTTAATTTTCGCTTAATACTTCAAAAAAAAAACTTTTTGAAAAAGAAATACGAATTTCCACCTCAATACCGGAATTCCGGTATTTATACCAATTTTGAATTTTTTTCCGGTATTGATACCGATATTCAAAATATCCGGTATTTGGAAGCCCTACCTGGAGATAATTTTGAGTAGTGTCCTGTACTCAAAATGATCTCTTCATAATCAGATAAAACATCACAAACAAAGGAAACATGTTCCCTTGATCACTTTTCATTGATCATATTTCACGGCGGACCGTAACTGCGTCCTGCAACCAAGTGCTGCAAGTGTCGCCGCACACGGACCACCACAAAACGCGGCCACCGATCACCTCCCTACTAATTTAGTGGCCGCCATACAAAATGTATGAAAACTACAGGAAAGTGGTCAGTGGCTGCGTTTTGTAGTTGCGTTAGAGGCCCGTGTGCGGCGACACTAACACTACTGACTTCCAACTTCTCACTTGCCCTTGCTGGAAAGACATCGCGCAGGTGTGTGAATGGGTCTTTAGCGTCGCTTTGGCACCCTTTGGATCTTATTGCTGTATTCTAATGGCTGAGTAGTGATCATCAGTAGTTTCTTATGACGACTTTTCAAACGCAACTGATAACAACAACAGACTTTTGCAGTCTTTTTGCTTATATATGGTCCCTTGAATAGGTATTGGTTTTCGGTATGGTTTTTAAGGTAAAGAACCCTAAAAAACCCCAGATGATTTTTGTATAAAGTTTAATTGTTCAACTTACTTTATTGCTTTGTCGGTATAGTCTTAAAGCAAACGCCTCCTGACAGGACTCTAGCACAGTGTGTGCTCTGAGCACTATGACGCCTGTGATGTGTGCTATCGGCACGCGCTTTTTAAGGAGGTCCACTACCAAGATCCTCGTGGACATGAAATGTACTCCTCCTTCCAAGTACGCTTTCTCTCTACAATAGTTTTAAACAAAAAAAAAATTGGTTGCCTGTAAAGTCGGTATACGGGCGAAAGTTTTACGTGACAACGACTTCACTCCACTTCACTCCAAACTTGACTTCCACTCGGGCATGGTTAGCCCGCCTAGGAGCGAGAGAGACAGACATAAAAAGTGAAAGGCACGCGTGCCTCTCACTCGCTCTCATTGTGAGCGCATAACGTGAGCGGAGCGTAACGCAGTTTCTTGAAGTGTCACCCGGCTAACCAATTTATAAGACGTTGTCACGTCAAAAATTAAATGGGCCAAAACCAGAAAATGGAGTGCCCTGGTTGGTTTGCCCCATGATACTTAAGACAGTTTTTTTTAAGTAGTTCAGTATAAAAAGGTTAATATGTATAACAAATAATAAATAATGTATAAAAGGATAATATTAATAAGGGTAACTTCTATTTTTCTTACTAACCTTTCAGAGCCAAGGTTAGGTAGAGGCTGCAAGTCAAACTTTTCAGTAAAATATTTCTCCTCGTGATCACTACTGTTTAACACCAGAACCAGATTTGCAGGATCTTTGTAAACCCAAAGCAAGTTGGAAATAATGTTATTATAACTCATACCTCTGAAAGAGTAATATTACAGAATTTACTTCTTTAGACATAGGGAAAAGGGTAGGTCCCTTTAGTCAAAGCCCTCCCTTTTTCCTTTAAGTAGTAAAGTTAAATGGGCAAAAACAGATGTAGGAAATTTTGGATATTATGCTGTCAGTATCGTGTCTCCCTCGAAGATTTTTTTAGATCTGGTGTCTTCCCTAGGTTGGGGAGACATCAGACTTGCTTATAATCCACTAATACTAAAAGAGGGTAAGTTTAACCTCTCGAACCCTCCTTGCACCTGCAAGACCAAGACAGCATTAGATAATGCCATTCAGGTCTTGCGAGGTTTCTACAAAAAGGATGGGTATTGAGAGGTTATTGTGTGTATCTGTAAATGTGTCTATAGCATCTTGGCTCTCAAATGGATTAACCAAATCACATTCAATTATTGTTTTACCTCATCACAATGCTCGGAACAATATCTAAATTAAGAATATGTGATGAAAAATTTCGCCTTCCAGAGATTCAAACTCACACCCCTCAAATTTGTACTGTGAGTACACTCACACAAGTGCACTCACAGTATTAATGTGAGGGGCGTGAGTTCGAATCTCACTCAAGGCGAAAAAATTTTCATCACTTTTTTTTCATTTACGAATCACATTTAATTACACAGAAATTTTTTGTTCTAGCCAGATCTCTGAGATTAGCTTACACATAGATAGATTCTACAAGATTTTGATTTAAAATAACATGATGCACTGGTCAATAACTCTTACTAACCACTGGCACACCTCATTAAGCGGACAAATTTATTAGGTGATTATTAAAATGTAAAATCTGCGTGTAACACCTTAGACCTCATCTTATCTTGCCATCAGGCTAGACAGAGGTCAAACGCACTTAAATCTCTAATAAAAAAATAAAACAAAAAACTTCCAGCAATACATATCTGTCTATCTGAATGTGATAAACTCTGAAACTTCTGGGCCGATTTTGATGCGTTTTCATTAACATGTTAAGAATTTTCCAGGGTAGGTTTACATGTGTTGAACAAACCCGATTTAATTCAATGCCTAAACCTAGAGAAAGAAAAACAATAAAATAGTACAAAAATAGTTAGTACAAAATTATCATGATGTAAACATATTATGCCTACCCCCATGGGAAACAGACGTGATAGTATGTATGTATGTAAATATATTTTATGCATACAGTGTTGCACAGATCTCAGTATTGTCTGTATAAGGAGTTCTACAAACCGTTGAGATCCACCAGTATTATACTTACTTAGCCATAATAAGTAAAGAATCCTTTTCGAATATATCGACAAATATTTGTTTTTCAAATGGCAGCAAAGGATATTTTGTTTCCACATTCAAAGGAATACTTTCTTCATGGGTAACCATCGTATCGTAATCCTTGTTGTTCACTAAACACAAAACTTTTTGTTAATTGTGTTTTGTAAAGTTTACAATGAACAAAAATAAATATTATAAATCAACAAAGGAGGGTAGGTTGAGGTTTTGTACATAAATGCAAAAATTAGATAGGTAGTTATAAACGTAGCGATTAAAGATAAACTCAAGAGAATACAAACAAAAATATGTTAAACGTTAATTATTTTGATATATTTTTTCAAAAGCCGTAGGCTTTCTTTGGCCGTAGGTTAGGTACCTAAATTGACATATTGACATTGACATTTCGCAGTGCTACCACCATACCACCTTACATAAAAAATAAGTTACTTTGTCTATGGATATAACGGAAGTGATGTGTCCACAGTTCCGTGCATAGTGGCTTCCCTGTCGGAAGTCAAGTGCGCTCGGAAGTAAATACTGCCAGTACAGTGCACGACGACGGCGGCGGCGACGGCGACCGCGAGTACCGCGACATGCGTGCGTGCGATGCGATGCGATGCGACTGATGCGGCAGAATAGAAACAAATACAAGGAAAATGTATGAAGTATGTTATGATCAGGCCTGTGTCACTCCCCGTTTAGGTATCGAAAATGTACCTATATTATTACTATGCGCGCAGGCGCACAGCTTTTTTGGTATCTAGGCATAAATATAAAACGTTTTTATTCTTTGACTTTTTTTAATTTAACGAGTACTTTCGGAGATATAGCCATATCAAATTTGTATGAAGAGTCATGTTATTTTAGTTAAGCAATTTATTCCAATTAAATTGAAATTGAAAATAATGTATACTGAACGGCCTGAAAACCTCAATACCTACTTAGTTCTTAAAAAAAAAACAATGTTCGACATTTTCCACCACCATAGGTAGGTATGACGTAATTTGTTTTGAGACTTATTTCCGGGAATCAAGGGATAAGAGTGCGCGAGCGCAACAACAAGTTATGACGTGTCGTAACGTGATTGGTGCAACGATAGGGTATCTACGGAATGTTCGGTTGCATTCAAACATACTTCAGTGTTCTATTACCCACCATAATAGACGCACACATTCATTACTTACTTATTTGTTATTTTGTATTTGTGAAAATGTTTGAATTGAATTGTGATTTTTACTTATTTATTTATTTTATTAGTCCTTAGTGGATGAGGCCTAAAGGGGAGACCACTACATAAAAAAAACGCGCCTAATTCTTAACCTCTATGGTCGTGTGAGAACAAAATTTGAAATTGCGACCAAATCGCAGAAAATCGCAACCCGAGAATAGGCGCTAAAATAGGACAAATATACGTACTATGCATACGTAGAATCAATTCTTTGAGAAAATGTGAGAATTTCGAGATTTTCACATTTTTTTCTTTTGCTTCATACAAAAATTACTTTGGATATTTAACTCCGAAAATACTAAGTTATCTGAACGACCCTCATAGAAATAATTACTTATAATCGATGGATAAATCCAACACAATATTTAAAATTTCAGAAAAAGAAACTTTTTTTTTTAAGTCCTTTACCGGCCCGTTTCAGCCCACTGTGAGGCGGTCCCTCCGGGTGGTAAATTCAGTTATACGAATCATTTGTCTAGAGTAATAAGAATTAAATTGGCTTGCAATGGATGTCTAGGTATCTATGTGAAAAGGTGCTGAGTTCTGACGTGAGCTAAATTAAACCATATCGCTAGCGACATTGAGTAGATATTTCTTTGCTGAGTGAGACTTTTGTACGTTAGTATTATTTATTCTGTGCCATGATCAATGATAGAAATCACCGCTCGGCCACGAATCGCAACGCCGCCGCCGCCGTCGCTGTTGCGTATATTTGGACACAAATACTTAAAGCGATTACTTCCGGTATATTTTTTTAACTTATGCAACACTGGTAGTGCAGCGCTCGGTGGCCTTGCTTTTCTTTTGTTTGTATTGTTGAGCGATTTCAGTGGTCTCGAACCTACCGATTTTTCGGTATTTCTACCGAAATGGACTCTGTCCTACCGAAATGCAACGATTCTTCCACGATTTTAAAGAATATATGGGAATTCTTCCGATTTTTCTACCGATCTTACTTTTATGTTGGCAAACCTTTTCTTTTTTAGGGTTTCGTACCCAAAGGAAAATTCGGGTTTTATTTTTTAATTAATTTTCTTAACTTCGATCTTGGAAGTTTTGAAGATGCTCTATAATGGCGCTAATAGGGGATCGGACAACTTTTCACAAAGTGTTTGGAAGTAATTAGTGTTAAAATAGGTACTTAAGAAAACCCTGTACCTCAAATATAATAATATTTTATTTTAGAACCACACAAGGAAACATATCTCGTGAAGCGTCAAAACTAGAGAGGACAATTTCTTTTTTAAATACTCTATAGGTTAGGTGTAAGAAGTATCCATATCTATACTATAAAATCACAATATTTAACACAATTCCTTGATTTTATAGTCGTACACACTCACTTATTAGACATAAACATAAATCTCAAACATAACATTAACAACAACCTTATAAGTAACATTCCTATCAAATTACTCTAACCAAAAGAAAACAAATTAAAATAAATAAACATATTTATCTTTATATTTGACAGAAATCAACTCTCTTAGTTTTTGAAAACGAACTCTACCTAATGATTTTGTAAAAATGTCAGCTAACTGATGTTCAGTATTTATTTTAGAAACATTAATAACTCCCTTTTCCTCGTAGTCATACTCAAAGTGATAACTAATGTCAATATGCTTTGAATTTTTAGAAAACTTTCCAATTTAGACAAAGCAATAGCTCCCGTATTAACTTCATAAATCTTAATAGGTTTATTTATTTTAATTCCTAAATCACCTAATATGCCTCTAATCGGTAACACTTCCTCTACACAATCTGCCAATGCATAGTATTCAGAATGAGTAGATGCTCTCGATACAATCTTTTGTTTTTGAGATTTCCAATATATGGGATTATTAAACAATCTAATAATTATACCTGTTGTACTTTTCTTATCTGTGACATCTGCAGCAAAATCAGCATCAACATATGCATCAACAAATTCATCAAAAAATTAATTGTATTTTAATTTCATTTCTTTTGTTCGATACAAATATTTTAGCACTCTTAATGCATATTTATAATGAGTAGCACTATAACTGTTTTGAAAACGACTTAAATAGTTAACACTATATGCCATATCGGGTCTCGTTCCACTAGCGACATACTGTAGTGCTCCTATCAAATTCCTGTACCTGATATAAGAATTTTGAGTCTTACTAGGCTCCAATTTCAAATTTTGCTCCATAGGTGTTTCGTACTTATAATCTTTAATGTTATACTTTTCTACCAACTGTTCAATGTACTTCTGTTGGCTTAATGACATCCTTTTATCTGACGGGTTATATTTTATATCAATTCCCAAGTATTCCTTCACACTTCCCATATCTTTCATTATAAAACGAATATTTAACAGCCTTTTTAATTCTATAAATGAAGTAATCATTTATAGAATTTAAATTCTCTGAAAGTATTAAAATATCATCAACGTATAAACATAAATGAGTTACAACATCTTTTACACTTCCTGTGTATAAACAATAATCATATTCCGACCTTTTAAAATTAATACTTAACATATATTCATTAAAACAATCATACCAATCTCTAGGGCTTTCTCTTAACCCATAAAGAGCTTTTCAAAGTTTACACACTTTGTTCTTTCCAATTTCGTATCCATCAGGCGGATAGATGTACACCTCCGATTTGATGTTTCCATTCAAAAAAGCTGTTTCCACGTCCATTTGATGTATCTGCCAGCCATTAACACAGACTATAGATAAAAGTGCCTTCATTGTAGTAAGCCTTGCTACTGGCGAATAATTATCTTCATTTTCATCATACCACTGCTGAAATCCTCTAGCAACAACTCTCGCTTTATATTTTCCACTTGATTTAATCCTGTAAATCCATTTCACATCTATCTTTTGGTTGATTTACTACTTCCCAAGTTTCGTTCTTTCCTAAACAATTAATTTAATCCTCCATAGCACTCATCCACTTCCTTGCTTCAGGACAGTTTACGGCTTCATCATATGTAGTCGGTACTAGTGCATTTGACATGTTTACGTAAACTACGTGATCTTTAAACCTATCTGGTAATTTCACTTCTCTTCTAGGACGACTTTCAGCACGGTTTTCTCCACTAGGTTCTTCACTTTTGTCCTCGGTTTATCTTCAGCTTCATCGTCATCATTATCAATGATGTCAAAGAACTCTTCGTTTTCGTCATTTCCTTTCTCTTCTTCACAAGTTTCAAATCTAATTATATTTTCTTCTTCTACATCATTTTCTATAAATCTTACATGTCTAGAAACTATAACCTTTCCGTCAATTAAAATGTTGTACCCCGTGTCCGTATATCCTATCAAGATTCCTTGTTGACTTTTTGGATTTCATTTTGATATTCTGACTTCCTCTGGAACACGTACAAAACATTTACTGCCATACAATTTAAAATTTTTAACATTTGATTTTCTACCAGTAAACAATTCATATGGCGTTTTCTTTTCTACTGTATTTGTAAGCAGTCTATTACCTAAATATGCTGCTGTCATCAAAAAATTCAGGCCAGTACTTTTTCTCTAGTTTTGCTTCTGTCATTAAACATCTAGCTCTGTCCATAATTGACCTATTATAGCGTTCCGCAACTTCATTTAATTCATGTGTGTGAGCTGGTGCAGGTTTAATAAAAAATCCTTTCTGATTTGCAAATTCATAGAAATTTTTGTTTATGTACTCCCCACCGTTGTCACACCTTACTTCCTTTACATGTTTACCGGTCTGTGTCTGCACTAAATCAACATATGTCTTAACAATCAAAAACATCACTTTTATTTCTAATAACACAAACATATGCATGTCGACTAAAATCATCAATAAATTAAACAAAATATCTCTGACCCTTGTATCCGGTTGTTTGCATGGGCTCATTTACATCCGTATGTATTATTTCACATGGTTGTGTGGCGCGTCGTCTATTATTAACGAACGGTAAATTAGTCATCTTATTTTTTAAACAAATTTCACAGTTCATAAACCCTTCTAAAGTGTCAGGTAAACCATCTAAAACTTTATGACGACACATCTCTTTAAGTTTATAAAAATTAGGATGTCCTAAAATACGGTGCCATTTTTCTTTCATTGACATAACTTTATCACTTTGATACGCTACACTTTTTCTATTATAAAAGATCCATCTCCAACCTTTATATTTATTGGATTCTTGAGCGTTTCATATTCGGAAAAATATTTAATATCATTGACAATATGATCGCTGCATCTTCTGTCTAACAACCAATCTATGGTTCCTTCTTCATTTGACTGGTCTGTCCCAACTGTCATTACCTCAACATTAAATGCATTGCCATAATTTCCTCTGTAGTTTCGTCCTCTTCTTCGGTTACCACGGTGATAACTGTTATACCCTCCTCTATATCTAAATTTTGGACAATCCTTCTTAAAATGACCTCTTTGGTTACAAGCATAGCAGTTATCATTACGACTGTTACCACTGGTACTCGCACAACTTTGTTCTGTCTCTACTTTATCTATTCATTTTTTTTGAAATCTAAAATTATTTTTGACTTTACATATTCAACCGTTCGTTTCTCTTTCGGCATTGCATCGACAATATTTACAAAGTATACGAATTTGGATGGTAATGTTAGTAATAAGTAATTTAATCTATCCTCTTCACTGACTATCTCTGCTGCTCCCTTTAAGTCATTAAGGTGAAGATATAGGCAAATGACCTTGAAGTGGCGCCCTCATTTGAAATAAATTGTTAACTCGTAAATATGGAGATAATTTCCATATTGCTCTTCGTCATGCACTAGATAGCCCTTTAAATTATTTTATAAACCTCCGTTGAAAGTATTTACATTAGTCCGTCTAGCTTTAAAACTTGCCTCCGCCAAAAGTGGCCACGGCAAGTTTTGAAGCTAGACGGATCACCAATAATAGTTTTAACGGCAGTTCATATAATAATTTAAAGGGCTATCTAGTGCATGACGTAGAACAATATGGAAATTATCACCATATTTACGAGTTAACAATTTATTTCACACTTCAAGGCCATTTGCCTATATCTTCGCCTTAATTTGTTTCTCAAAAATTTGAAAAAATCTAATGGCGAGACCCTTTCATTAAATTTTAGTTCGAGTATATTCCTTTTTAATAATAACTTGTTCGCACATCCTTTTACTATATATAAATCATCAAGTTTTCTAATCATTTTGTAGGCACTATTCTCAGATATTACGATATCGATCTGCGAATTTCCGATGCTTTTGACTATATAGTTCTGAGCTTTTAAATTCATTTTTCTACAATCTTTTTCATCTATTTCTTTATCTTTCTCCTACTTTTCTATCACTTTTTCACAGTTTTTCAGTTCTAATAGTAATTTCAAGCGAAACTTCCATTTCTCATAATCTATGCCTTCAAAAATCGGTATCTTAAAATCATCCTTACCTTCCATCTTTGCTGACCTAAGGATTCCGGTCACTTCACTGGTATTTTCTTTCGTCAATTGTTTTTCTTCTTGAAAGAAAATTTTCAAAATATTTCTTACTTACTACTTAAATCATTTTAATTTATTTGCTATATTTTTCACTCCTAAAGCTCTGCTACCATGTTAAAATAGGTACTTAAGAAAACCCTGTACCTCAAAATTGAATAATATTTTATTTTAGAACCACACAAGGAAACATATTTCGTGAAGCGTCAAAACTAGAGAGGACAATTTCTTTTTTAAATACTGTATAGGTTAGGTGTAAGAAGTATCCATACCTATACTATAAAAATTAGAATGGTTATTTATTATTACCATAAGAAATAATATTTTATTTCAATAAGGCTGTAAATATACATAAATTACATTTAAAATTTTAACGCGTAAAAATGCCGCGTAAACGCTCCCATTTGTCACCTTGGCCGCGTGATGTCATCTGTTTTTGAGTAAACATCAAACAATCAAGTGGAGAAAAGGATGGTAGTAGTGGAGGCCACAAATTCACATAGTAATGTTGACATCTATGGTTGACATTTTGAGGTTACCCCAGCCATCAAAAATTACAAGTACATACGAATGACGTAACGCTTTGTGATCGGTTTTTCGTTCATGGTGGCGAACAGATTAAAAATATTGCAATTAATGCATTTTATTTTATGATTTAAAAATATAAATCATTATTATTTCACAAAAATCATCACAACTCATTGAATGGTCAGTTTATTTAATTAACATAATTTCTAATTACAATAAAGATTTTTTGGTAATACCTGTCCGATCCCTTATTGTTGTGTTATGACTTGGAAATTAATTCAAACATGACCGTGGCTTTGGTTAAAGAATATTGGTATGATCCTTAAGGGCCTGATTGAGACAATTTATTGATTTTCATTGTGATAACCTGGACGTGTTTCAATTTTTTGCGGTGCGCGACATTCATGTCTTTGTTGTTTACTCGGAATTTAAAACATGAAGTTGTCTATAAATTACAGAGAAATAGAGACAAAGGAAAATCCTAAAAAGGGAATGAGAAGATTTTAGTTTTTTTTTAAATTCATTCAAAAACGTAGTTAAAAAGGTTAAACTTTGAAGAAAATGTAAGCGAATACATCGTCGGATTTCTTGCGCGTACGACTGAGTTTAAAAATAAAAAATACACATATATAAGGATTGATTCATGCTTAAACACGTACAATAAATAAATAAAAATAATTTGTCTTTTGTAAAAAGATAGAAAAATTTAAAGTTCTCCGAAATTCTCAAATACATATGGGGACGAAAACGCTGATAAGGCAGACCGCTCGCTGCGCTTCTGAATTCGTCTAAATTCGTCTCCAGGGTGCATGTACAATACAGCGCAATGCGTATGTGTAGATAGAAAATATAAGTCCGGGTGTTGAATCAAAAATTCCCACGGTCGAAGACTGCAGTCTTAAGATTGTAAAAAATAATTATTATATCTAAGTGTGTATCTAAATTAGTATTTATGTTTATTTTTTGATAAATAAACGAATTTGATTGAAAATTGTATTTTTTTTACATATACCGATTTTGGGTACAAATATACCGATTTTAGTGAACAGCTCTACCGATTACGCACAATGTCGTTCGAGACGAGACGAGACCACTGCTTTGTAATTTTGTGCCGCGGTGCCGCCATTTTGTTTGTCGTACGTTAGTAGCGCGCGCAGTCGACGTTGCGTTTTTTTTTATACCTTTGACGTTACAGTTACGTGTGTAGTGAACGTGCGTGTGAAATATTTTCGCCTTGATTATCATTGGCTAGGAATATAATAATTTTGCTTCGAATTCTTCTTATTTCGGTGTGGTTCTTGGGTATGCCAAGTGATATTACCAATATATTTTCATGCGCCCCTGTGATTTATTTTTAGTCTTAATTTTCTCTTTCTTTTTAGAATGCAAATGCAGGCTATGAATCAATACAACAGAGGATTTGGCGGCCCGCCACAACCTCAAAGGCAAGGTATGCGCAGAGGAAATAATAGAGGAGGCTTTCGTGGAAATTCTAGATTTGATCACAATAACCAGAATCAGCGAAATCAAAATCAGGGTCATCAAGGAGGTCAACGGCCCCCCAATAATGAGGTATGTGGTTCATTGTACCGTTATTATCACTAAGTTATTATTATAGGTACGAATGCTACTTCAAAGCAGGTATTTCTAATGAATTCCAGTCGAATGGCAGATATTGATTACCTTCAGGCGTCACCGCCATTTTGAATACTTACCTTCTTTCGTTCGTGTGATGGCATGCTACTTTGTTCTTAATTTGGCGGATAGTGATACCATCCTTATTATACCTAACATGTATTCTCACTTAAGTACAAAAAAAGAATGTACCTAATCTTACGCTTAAGGATCAAGAACATGGGCCCATGTACGAAGGAATATGAACCTATATAACCTAGTTTACCTAGCCTGCCTTAGACTGAAGGTTTACTTACAAGATGGCCAGAAAATTCTGGATTTTCCTAAAAGTCTAAAATTTCCAATATGGACCGTCGATTTAAGGGGCGAGAGGGTCGAGGGGGAGGGGTTCCCCCCCTGTGCCAATTTCCAATATGGACCGTCGATTCAAGGGGTGAGAGGGTGGAAGGGGAGGGGTTACCCCCCTGTGCCACCCCCACCGGAACGCCATGGTTACGGAGATAGGGTTGGATCTAAACGAGTCCCCTTTTTTGAGGTGAAAGAGGGGGGGAGGGGAGAAACTCCCTAACATCCACGCGCGGAAACGTAGACTTAAGAATTATTGAAAATTAATATAATGCAGTCATCGACATACGCAAACAAGAATTTGCCAAGTCTTTAGGTTTCACCTGAAATGTTTTAAAGTAAATTTAGCTGCCGGTAATGACAGTTATACTGTCTGTTACAGTTATAGTCGGGTTGATACAGAAAGTTATAGGGGCTGCACTTCCCGCAGCGCCGGAGATGTTACATTTCGAAATATCTGTCGAGAAAATTTGGCATGAATCTCTCGCCTCACTCTCCCTCCCAAAAACCTTAACGAGGCCCTTCTATCACTCATAAATCGAAAACTCCGGCAGGTTGGGTTTTGCGGGGAGGGGGGGGGGGGGGAATTTAAATGCTAACCTCAAAACTTTAACCATGAAAATTTCCGTTACCATGGGGCTCCGCGGGGTGGGGATGACACAGGCGGGTAGCACCTCTTCCCCCCCCTCCCACCCTTTAAATCGACGGTCCATAATGGAAATTTTAACGTGTGCAAATAATGTGTATTTAATTGTAATTATGATCCAAAGTTGGTCGAAATAAATGATATTATTATTATTAACCCATATTTTTGATAATACTGGTGTTTATTTTATTATTAAGCCAAATAGACAGGCGGGACCACAAGACGTGTTCAGTCTATCTCTGTAACAAACTACATGTAAAAGAGATAGCAGAATATGTCGCGTGATGCTGTGTTTTTTTGCAGGTAGGTACATCTTGTGATCAATAGACTGAACACGTCGCGTGGTCCCGCTTGATGCAGTTTACGCCCTTTTTGTTCTCTTTCATCCCAGTATAGGAATGTCAAAATTGTTGTGATATTTAAAAATATATGTAGGTTTATGACATGAAAAATAATTATTTTAGGTTAGACAAAATCAACCACCTGCAAAACCCCAGCAGCAACAAGGCCAACAGCAACAAGGCCAGCAACAACAGACTCAGCCTCCAAAACAGCAGCCACAGCCGCAACAGCAACAACCTCAACCAAAGCCCCAGCCACAAAACCAACAACAGCAAAAGCCGGAAACTCCTGTGCAGAAACCGGTGCAGCAACAACAGAAAATCACTCCCCCTCAACAACAAGCTATAAAGCCAGCACAGAATGCGCCTGCTAAGCCAGAATCTAAAGACAGTGTGGACAAAGCTGCCCCTGAACCGAAACAGCAGAATCAGACCCAGAACCAAAATCAAGGGAACCAGAACCAGAATCAAGGGAACCAGAACCAGCAGCAGAGGGTAAGTTAACTGAGAGGATGCATATTTCTGTTAGATAAATATTATATGTATTTTTTGGTTCACTGAATCTGTAAGCATAAGGAGATGTTTGCTCAAATAATAAATTTCCTTTTTAATATTCCCTTTAATATTTAAATAAGCCTTCATTCAAGCCTTTATTCATTATATTTCTCTCAACAGAATATGAATGGTAATTTTGGAGGTAACAAGCAAGGCGGTTGGAGTCAAGGCGGGCCAGGTGGTAACAAAGGAGGCAACTTTAACCAAGGAAACAACTTCAACCAAGGAAAGCCCTTTGGACAGGGAGAGCGTCCTTCGTTTGGAGGAGACAGGAAGCCTGGCGCAGGGCCGGGCGGGCCAGCGCGCAACCAGCAGCGCGGCGGACGCGGTCCCATGCATGGCGGCATGGATGGACTCAAGCCTGCACAGAGAGAAGTAAGTCTGTACTATTGTAGGTCATACATATCATTGTGTCCCACTAAAGTTCCTGGGAATTGGTTTCTTGAAAATATGTATTTAAGTATGAGTTTGTGTGAATTACATACACTTTTTAATTATAAACAAGTTAGTTTTTGTTTTATTTCAACTCTGTAGTTACAATTATTAATAATAAAATCACTAGCTGAACTATTGCTACAGTATTGTTTTTGTATTGTATTGTAAATTGGTTTCTTAATTTATATAACATTTTCTCAGGAACATATGTTAGCGAATAAACTGAAGGATTTGGTGGGCCCATTGCTAGATATCTCTGCGATTGACCAGTCCGAAATGAAATTCAATGGCAGGAGCCGCCTCTACATCGGAAACCTTACAAATGATGTCACTGAAGAAGAAATTCTTAATCTTTTTGCTCCATTTGGGGAGACTGCCGAATTGTTCCTCAATAAAGAAAAGAACTTTGGATTTATAAAAATGGTAAGTTTCTTTACAGTAAAGTGATGTCTATTTATTTGTGTCAAAGCAATACAGAATTTATTTTATATACAGATATAAATTATTATGTGACCTGTGAATGTATTGTAAAATTTTAATATACAGTAATTAATTTTGGATTAGACAAAATATGACATGGAAAATTATACAAATACAATGTTATTCATGTTTCTTCATAAAACATGCTATTTGACTACAATAGGGATGATGACTGGGTCAGAAAAGTATTATTCTAATTAGTCCGTTAGTTAGATTATCCAAAAATAATGTACCCATATTTTCAGTTAATCAAAAAAGTAAAAATTTACAAACATCTAAGTAATCTACGTTCCAGAGTGGGGGCTTGTGACGTCACCGATGTGTAAAAATCGTACGAAAGCGTACGTCATGTGAAATTAAAATGCGCTGGATCATCGTCATTTATTGTTTCTAAGAAAACAGAAAAATGTGTACAATATTTTTTAATAATCTAACCGATGGGCCATAATTAAATTTTCAGTCATCATCAATGCCTACTATCATAAATAAGCAGTGTTTCTTTTTCTTTGTTGTATTCCAAACAGTGATATTTGAAATATGAATTTTTTTTTTACTTGAAGAGCTCAAGTTGAATGTATATCATTTTTTAATGTACATATTATTTATTGTGTTCCTTCTCCATTTTTTAACCTATTTGGATTTTTTTATTTGACTAATGCACTATTCATGCATGTATATTATCGTAGTAGTTGGTCCCACTGTCACCACATGAAGATCTGATGATGGAATCCTTGAAAAAACTCCTCAAATTTGCTATGCACACATGTATAGTGAATTTAATGTTTTTGTCCATAAATCAAGAAGTGTGTTTTGGTAAAGTGGAAGGGCAGAAATAAGTCGTTTTTTTGGTTTTAAAAATTACTATTGTGAATTTATTCTTCTTTTCTAGGACTACAGGGTAAGTGCAGAGAAAGCGAAGCGTGAGCTTGATGGCAAAATGAGAAACGGAAGAACACTAAGGGTGAGGTTTGCACCACACAACAGTGCGATCAGAGTAAAGAACTTGCCGCCATTCGTATCTAACGAGCTGCTGTACCGTGCTTTTGAAATTTTTGGCAAAATAGAGAGAGCTTACGTGAAAGTGGACGAAAGGGGGAAAACTCTCGGTGAAGGAGTTGTGGAGTACGCGCGTAAACCGAGTGCTCTGGCGGCGATCAGGAATTGCACTGAAAAGTGTTTTTTCCTAACTTCGTAAGTATTCAAATTTTTATTGTGTTCCTAGTAAGGGCACTTCAGATGAGCGACAGTATGCCCGCGACCGTCGCCGAACAGGGTTGCTTGTCTGTCTGAGCCCTTAGAAAAGACATTTCGAAAAGTTAATTTGCATCCTTGTTCTTTACTGTCAAATTCGGTTTAGTTAGAAAATAGTGATTGAAAATACACAGATATTTGTATTTTGTAAGTCTTTTTCTAGGTTGTGACTACAATGATCATAAAATCCCTACGAGTTGATAGTATTTGTTGATAAAAATAAAATTTTTACATTTTAGGTCCCTTCGTCCAGTTATTGTTGAGAGCTTTGAAGAGCCTGATGAATTTGATGGTTACCCAGAAAAGAATTTGCCCAAGAAGCATCCTGAGTTTTTAAAGGCTCGTGAGGTAATTATATTCACTGTAATTAATCTTTGTATGTCTCAAAAAGACTGTCCAGGTGCTTTTTAATTAATCATGTAATTTTATTTGTAAACTTGATTTATGGTATGTTATGGTTTTAGGTTGGCCCTCGGTTTTCCGAGTTGAGCAGTTTTGAGCATGAATATGGTACAAGGTGGAAGCAGTTGCACGAGCTTCACCGTCAGAAGGAAGATGCTCTTAAAAAGGAGCTCGCTTCCGAGGAGGAGAAACTCGAAGCACAGATGGAATATGCTAAGTAAGTCCCATTTTGAAAAGTATTGTAATTGAAATACATAGTCCGTCACCTAGTATTGTTACACAACCTGATAGTGGTAGCTCCATTTATACCTATTTCACTGATTTTTCGTGACACGTGGTAATTTAAAATTATCGTGTATGTCAAAGAGCTATTATGTATTAGTACTAGAGAAGACACGTGGCTTGCTAGCTCTTATGCGCCTAGTACTTTCGATAGTTGATAAGCGAAAACATGGTAAAAATAATTAAAAATGTCTTAGTGTTGCAAAGTGTAAAGAAAGAAAATTTAAAACGTATGATAAAATTCTCGCCGTCATATATAAAAAATGTTAGCAGACACATGAACTAAGTGCCTTCCCCTTAATAAAGAAAATAAGAAAAGTGCCAATGGACACATTCTTAGATTTCTTAGTCAATAACGTTTAAAACTAGGTCAATATTAAATTACTTATTAGTCCTAAGTTTGTTTATTTATTTAATTTTGATTGAGCCAAAAGCTACAATAGGTAGACTTAATGCTAAAGCATTCTCTCCCTGTCAACCTTTAGGAGAAGAAAATCAGATAGAATAGTTGGCGTCTAAAATAGATAGAAACAATCCAGAAATAATAAGTACTTTTAAATGATCATACATAAATACCATATAAAATAAATACTATATTTATACATACAACATATTATATAAATACATATATACATATATATATTTGTAGATCAGAAAGAAACGATGAATTCTCCTAATTGTTGAAAGATTCAAAAAGTAAATCATGCACTTTTTTCTTGTATAAATGTCTACTAGATATTTGTCTGATGTCCTCGGGTAATGCATTCCAAAGCCGGCTTGAGAAGTAAAGGAGTTGGACATGAAGCTAGATCGATAAAAGGGAATTTGAAGCTTGAGCGTGTTACTGGAGCGAAGCTGCTGATCATGCATTTCCGCAAGCTATTGTTTAGGCTAGATTGTAATATTATTAGCGTACTTGTTTGTAGTAGGTACGTTAAGAAAGGAAAAAAAAATATTCAAAAAACAGAACATGGATAATATTTGAGATAGCTGGTCTATATGCATATTTTATTTGAATTGTGTTTGTACAGGTACGAGCACGAGACAGAGTTGCTGCGCGAGCAGCTGCGGCAGCGCGAGCAGGACCGCGAGCGTCAGAAGCGCAGCTGGGAGATGGCCGAGCGCGCCGCCGACGAGCGCCGCGAGCAGGAGCGCGTGCAACTGCTGCGGCAGGAGGAGGAGCTCTCGCAGCGCATGCGCAACCAGGACGACGAGCTGCGCCGCCGCCAGCAGGAGAACACGCTCTTTGTGCAGGTCCGACACCTTGCCTCACCACATCATCACTACGTATTACTAGCGCTTTCGCACCTCAACAGACGCAACGCACACAGACGACTAAAAACCGCGCTGCCACTCTGCGTTGGTAGTATAGGATTATTTGTTCTGTAGTTTGCGGCGAAAGTGACCCCCGGTGACCGGCTCGGCCCGCTCCATCGTTTGCAAAGCGCCTAAATTGTATGAGAGCACGCACACCAAGACTAGGAGATTGTTTTGTTTTTTAGTTTTAGAGCTAGGTTAGATACTGCAAGTGTGCTGTGTTTCGACAATTAATATGACATCACATGAGCATACCTTACAGACAAAACAGCCGTCTTACGCGGTTGAGAGAATATTTCTTTATATCTATAACGTTAAATAAATTTTCAATATATATTTTTTTTTACACAGGCACAGCGACTAAACTCCATGTTAGATCGGCAGGAACAGGGCATGTTTGACCAACAGCAGCCAATGGTGAGTACTTTTAAATTTTTTTGTTAGAGCTTATATTGACAATGTTTTTTGAAACTTATTTCTCCAAGACATATATTTTAACCATGGATATTATGCATCGAAGAATATTTTGACTACTAATTCTGAACATTTATTGCCGATTGAACCAATTATTATAAAACTATGACTTCTAGCATCTGATTTACCAACATGATATGACAGCTTGAAATCTCGTCAACAAATAGGTATATTTGAAAGCGAAACAATTTTATGCTTTTACGTTTAGAAAGTCGATAACTTCATTGGCGTCGAATATACAAACACTAATTTAAAATATTTTTTATTATCATGATGATTTCAACATGTCAATTTCAACGAATAATAAAACGATGTGATCGATTTAATTCTCACAACTGTTTAAGCAATCTTTAAGTTCACATTTTCATATTATGTCGCAGTTGGATAGTATAATCCGCGAATTGATAAAACCTAGTTGGTTGGCATTACAGCTCTGTTTCGTAAAACGGCGAATGACGTTTAGCGTTTTGGTTAAATAACTGGACTCATACGCAAATGGCATGAGCGATTTGTATTCATTAATGCCGTGCCGCAAGACGTAAGATTGTAGATTTTAGTTCGGAATTTGTCGTAACAACTAATATGGACTCCGATAAAGTAAAATCTTCACCGCGTTCCGAAAAAAAGCTGTTTTCATGGAGAGATATCAGAGCAGCGACATCGTTTATGATTTTGGGCTGCAAATTCAGAATAAAGCGATATAACAATATGAGTACAAAGCAGACGGAGTTTGGTTCCCATATTGTTATTTCGACGCACGCCTTCCGGCAAAATGGAAAATTTACGTGGATCAAATGAAGGCTGCGAGAAACCGCTACGCCATGTTTACAACATTTAGGTTTCCAATTGGCATGGAGCTGAGTATCATTCCTTGTTGGTGTTCTATGATGTTGGAGACTAGATTAAATAGTAAGAAGTTGAATTGACGCCCCGTCATAAGTTTCTTTGATGCCTTAAAATAACCTGCAGTCTATACGTGGTTAGTTGTTTTATTAAACGTAACACATTGGCAATCCAGCTAAACGATATTCAGTTTTTATCAAACCCGAGTTGTAATGCCAAACTGCTAGAGGTTTTGTCAATTAGCAGATTATATTATCCAACTGCGGCATATACACTAATTGTGTTCAAAGCGCAAAAGTTTAAAATACAATGGAATTTAAATACTTCAACATTTTTATGGAAACATTGTTCTTATCTTGAACTTGAAACTTTTACAGTTCATATGAAAATACTGTGTAAACAATGCGTCGAGTGACCGCTTGATGAAGTTTTGATAATTTTGGCAATGTCTCCCAAGCCACATAGGCATAAGCAAGAAATTTACCCTGCATTGTTGCTTCGATGGTGGCTATGTTTTGTGTAGACAAACAGGTGATACGTCGGTAGGGTTTTCACTTGGCGGTACGCTTGACGCGTAGTTAATTTAGTGTAAGGGCTCGTGTAAGACGAGCGACAGTATGCCAGCGACGCTCGCGATCCTGGTCGGCGACCTGTGTCGCAGGTCACAGACTGTCACTACTGTTCATGAACTGTCGCGTGATTTTCGCCGACCAAGGTCGCGAGCTAGTAAGCTGGCTCGTCTGTATGCGCCCTAATCTAGCTATACCAACATTACACACTATTAATACTTGTATTTTTATTACTACTAATATGTATTCCGTGCTATTACCTTATGCCATAGTAATTCTTAACAACAATGCTTTTCTTATGCCACGGGATGGCCACGGGCCATTGGTATAAAAAATTGAGTAGGTATGAAATAAAATTATATTCATTAATAAATAATAATGGTAAATAAATACGTGCAAGTTTGTTTACACTTTTGACGCGCTGTGAGTTTACGAACTCATTTATTTTAGGCAAAAAAAGAGAATAGGGAGTTTTTAAAACAGATTTCGTTAATTCGCTTTGACGGGTACTCGATTGAACAGAACAAGCATCAAGGTTTTTGGCTATGAGGCTTGGGGTGGCCAAAATACATCAGCGTATACGCTGCGCACGATATCCACTCTTATTGAGACATGAACGTATTGAAAACCAAATTATGTTTAATTCAATAATGAAGTTTCGTTGAAATAATTTTTTTGATTGGGCCTACGCAAAAAACTATTTTAACGTTTTTACGTTTATGTTGTTCTTCTCATCTGCATGTAAATGAATACAGTGCGTACACTGTGGATGACACGTATTAACATATTTTTTGTCATTTAGAATCTATACATATTTGTGTGACGTGAAACTATTGGAAAGTATTGATTTACTTAGGATGGAGGCTACAGAGACCAGTACGACATGCCACGAGGAGGTTTTGACGACGCGCCGCAGGGCCGCGGTTGGGACGGGCCGCGCCAAATGGACGATTTCCCTAACAAACGCCGTCGTTTCTAAATCCCATCTTGTCAAGAAGAATTTGCGAAGTTCACTTCAGTGAAACTTCTCGCGCGTCGGAACAATGAATGGCGTCCTTAGTTAGCTCTGAATATAGGGACAGCCTACAGTCATAATTTTGTCTCATTTATGCTTTATGAAAAAATATGAAGTCTTTCTTTACTAACATTCTATATGAAGTACCTACATTTCTGTTAATCCCAATATTTACAATAACTAATGACATCATTCATGGCGAATTGCCGTTATTAATACATAAATACATACTTTTTTTTAAATTAATTGATAGGTAAATCATATTGTAGGATATAACTCGATTTGTTTTTACACAAACAGGCATCATGAAATTTAATCTTCAACTCTAGTATTATTATGGCCACGGCCTTCTCCACTTGTGATTCAAAATGCGTGAAAGCATCGCGTTTGCGATCACCTGAAATTCTACTTGTAACAAATTGTTAATATATCTTGGATGTTGTATATTTTTTAAATATTTCGTCAAGTTAACCTATTATTACATGCTTAATACATTTTGAATAATATCCATCTTATCAAAAAAATCTTAATTTACGACATAAGAGCAATGCCATTTTAGAACAGAATAACCTTAAATTGGAGCAACATAAAATGTTTTAATGCCTGTACGTGACTGGAGCACTGTCTAACGCTACTTTTAATGATATACAAAATAAATAAATCGGGATAAAGTTAAGTAATTTTATAAAATACTAACATTTGCAATTGCATAGAATAATTTTAGAACTTAAAATAACGAAAGTTAGTTATGTAGATGCCGCTCGGCTACTACTCGTGTGGTAGCCCAGTGAATTTGATGTGCGTGGATTAATGTCACTTTTAAATTTTATAATAAAAAAAATAAGTATGCGTGGAGCCGATGGAGCAACTATCTACGTGAATGTGAACATTATATAATATTTCTTAAAATTAAGTATTTAGAATTAGAAATAAATTAGACTTTATTGTATATAATGTTTTTGAATTTATAAAGAACCTTTGTATTTGAAAAAAAAATCAAATTGACTAAACTTAACCATTAGGTTTCTTCTTAATTAAGTTACAACAAATCCCCTTTTACGTTCAGTTTTTTTTGTTTACTTTTTATTTTTGTTACTATGGTGGTGTATGGAAAGACGCATCCGAAGATTATAGAGTCTTCTCCATTTCACAGTAGTTTATATTTATATAATAAAATACTGAAAGCAAGTAGTAGATGGCACTTGAAAATGACCGTACATGAGTACACTCATGAAAGTCAAGGTATTAGTCGCGTCTAGTCAGGATCGAACACGTCCCTCTCAGACGAACAGCCAGTGCCCAAACGGTCTGGCCACCACCGCTTCAAAAATATGTCACTCATACGATATCTCCCATAGCAATTTTATTTAAGAGGCTTACACCAGCTAGAAATGCTTGCACACATTGAAACCGTTAGTTTCAGTCATATTTTTCATTACAGTAAGGGAGAGCGTGACGTCCGTATAGCATCAGGCCTCGGCCGGTACAATAGACACGGGCGATGCGCGCGTGTGAGTTGACGTTTTATGCTCGAAATGATATTTTAGCTATTTTCTTACAATATACATTTTATTAAAAAAAGAGAACACTACTTCGTTATTATGTATCTTGATATACAGGGACTAACAAAATATACTGAAACTATTTTTAAGGGTGGATTCAGTCCATGATACTGAACAACTTTCCCCAAGGAACATATACCGAAATTTGAAAAATAATTTTTGACCTCCCATACAAGTTGACCGATCAGCTGATCCGAGTTTGTAGGGAAATCAAAAAATTATTTTTCATATTTCGACATATGTTCCTTGGGGAAAGTTGTTCAGTATCATGGACTGAATCCACCCTTAAAATAGTTTCAGTATATTTTGTTAGACGTTATATAGAATCCTACAAAAAAACAAAAGTATTCCCATACATTTTATTAAAGTACTACTTGTTGAAAAAAAAATTAGAGGTACTTATATTCCTGAATTTTTTCTATCGAGTCAAATTAATAGCATCATGTTTTGAGAACAGTACTTCGGTAGCATATAACGTCTAACAAAATATACTGAAACTATTTTAAGGGTGAATTCATTCCATGATACTGAACAACTTTCCTCAAGGAATATATATATATCGGAATATGAAAAATATTTTTTTGCTTTTCATACAAACCCTGATCAGCTGATCGGTCAAGTTTTATGGTAGGCCAAAATATACATATATTTTTCATGTTTCGATATATGTTCCTTGGGGAAAGTTGTTCAGTATCATGGACTGAATTCACCCTTCAAATAGTTTCAGTATATTTTTTTAGACCCTGTATATCCTGAAGAATATCGTATATTATTTTTAAATTTTTCTATGAAGTGGAACTTATAGTTTTGCGCAAAATATAACTCGTTTAGGTCATCTAAGCCGCTTAAGAATATTCTAATGAATGTTATAGCTTGCAAATATGACATCGAAAAAAAGTGATTAATTTCATATCCTTTCTATTGTATTTGCTTCCTTGAGTTCAGTAGTAAAGAAGAAAATTACAAAGTTAGATTTTGGTGCAATTGGCATTACCGCATTGAATTAAAACTGCAAGCTATGTGCGCCGTCTGTTGCAGTTGTAATTATTAGACATGGGTAATCTCGACTCCGAGGAGTGTTTCGGCTCACTGAATCTTACTCCGCATCCGGTACCGACTCATCTTAATGATTCCTACTCCCTTATCGGCTCCAGCTCCGAGGTCCGTTAAGTTTCGCTATTAAATCTACAGAATACAGACGTCCTTTCTTGTACCGGTTTCAATACAGAATAATATTGACTCCCGATTCCTCCCGAGACACGGTGGAGCCGAAACGCGGCTCGCGTCCTGACAGGCGCCACCGGTTCCCGGCGGGACCAAGATCGGTGCAGACTCAATAACTCGCGGGAGTCGATAACGATTACCGGTATTCAGTACGGGTATCGGCTCCTGTTGATGAATCGGCTCATTTAAATATTCGAATCCGGAGTTACCCATGTCTAGTAATTATGAAATATCATAACTGCACTAGTGAACACGGCTGGGAAGCCGGGATCTATGTTATAACTTCAAACGAACAATTCTTCTTATACATTGGGATTTTATCAATTACGCATGCTTCAAATGCGTGAGTAATCTGTCATGAATGACTCATGACTCAAGAGGTGATTCGAAATCACGGTAGGTAAAACAATTGGTAGTCTCAAGTCTGTACTAGAAACGCGTGGCAAAAATTTTTCATCACATTTTCTTTTGAAAATAGGTAGTAAACTAAAGTCCCCATGTTAGAACGTGTTGCGGAACTCTACTTTGAGCCGTGCTTTGAGTGTGGCTCGGCACACACTTAGCCGGTTTATTATAAAAAAAAAGTTGAGAACATTTGCCGTTTCACCTAACTATTCGCGGTCTATGTTTATTTTAGGAGATCGAATTTATTAAGTGGCTATAGCTATTGTTTATTTCTAGTTTCGGCTTCGTAGACACACGTTGTATCATACGTTAATTCCAAACAATAAATTCACCTCATTTGATATGTACATCATCCGAGCGTATTCCCGGTTGCATCCTCAGCGGTAACGCTTCAGAGCCCGGGGCCCGCTACCTAGCCTAGGTGATTTGACGAAGTTACTGGTTTTTACACAGATCGACTGTCGTCTGACCTCCGCAACCCAAAGGGTAGTCCAGAACCAATGTTAGGATAGGTTATATAATAATAATAATATATAAAATATATAAAAATAATCTTGGAATCAAACGCTAGATGGCGTTCGGGACCCACAGCTTTACGTGCCTTCCAAAGCACGGAATCATCTTTCTCTTTAGATAATCAGGTGATTCAAGCCTGCATTATTGTAACCAGATTGGAAACAACTTTTCACAAAGTATGCTTTTCAGTGGGATTTGAACCCACGACCTCCGGCCTTGACCACTGGACCACGGAAATTACATTCTACAAGGAAAGTAAATTCTTAAAGATGACACATGGAAGTATTTTTCGAATGGAAGAGGGTTGCCGTCTCACGGATAACCTTAGCTTTATATGTGCAAAAATTACTAAGTGAGTCAACAACTCCTTTATCACGGCTCACAAGGCGCTTTTAACATGAGTAGCTGTTACGGGAAATTGTTGTGTCATGTAGGCCTAATCATCTTCGATTAAACCTGCTGTGGGTTATCTGTAGACTTATTTACTATGTGTACGAACGTGGTAATACTATTATTATGGTTTGCATCCATAGGGATGCAAACCATACCGTTTTCGATATATTGGTAACACATCCCGGACAGCGATAAAAATACACATTAGCGAGACAACACTACTTCATAGCGCGATAAGAACTTTATCAAGGATTTATCGATATTGCTATTACACCCTGATGATTTTAAACCAATATTGATTTCCACAAAAGATATGCATATAAATAAATTTATATTGACATAGATAATACTTATGAAGTTAGGTTAATTTTGTCTGTCAGGATCGTAGCAAGTGGAGGTCCATAGTCTCTGCCTACCCCTGTGGGAAACAGGCGTGATAGTATGTATGTATGTTAATTTTAAGGCAACACAGACCGAGATGGGTACGTAGAGGAAGAAACAGCCCAGGTGTGGGCGGGGCCCGCACCTGGCCTGTTTCTTCGTCTGCCACATTACATTAATTCGAGTAAACGAAAAAGTTTTTCAAAGCTTGCTGATAACGAAATGGATTTTGGCGAGTCAGGGTGACATTGCAACCCAAAGAAAACTTGAATTCATCAAAATCGATATCGAATATTAATGTACATTATAATTATTTACTGGTAAGTATAACGTAAGATTGAGACGAAATGATCTGCAATGTTTTAGTAAGCTTTTGTAACAAGGAGAATAATTTTGTACATATGTAGTTAGATATTATTAGCATGCCATTATTATTAAACAATATATTAACTGCTTTTCAACATCGCGCTTCAAAGGCGGCTGTAGAGTACGCAAGTAGTGGACACAACCTTACGTGATTAACCAGTTAGAACGCAATTTATCAGTTGAAATTTTCAAGTCAAAGGCTGAATCAAGGATTCCCACATGTGTCACTATCGTCTACATCTTTACCAAGGCAGTCATTGATGCGCGTAGTTGCAATCTTGTCTTTCGAGAAAATGACAAAATAACTTTATATGGTATTATTATAATATATAAACCTACATTACCACTGACTCACTGACTGATTGACATAGTTGTTTGACCTGTTCCCGGGTGGGTGGGGTAATGATTGATGTATGGTCGTGTAAAGGGTGCTCCAGTGAGTACCAGAAAAATCTGACATTTTGAAGATCATCAGATCTTAATGTGGACGAGGTACAGCCTGCAAAAACGGTTAGGGTTGGGGGTGTGCTTTTTTTTTCAAAATGTAGGGGGTTGTAAGCAATTTGATGACCGTCATTTGTTTTTTGATTTTTTTCAAAATCCAAGATGGCCGCCATACAAGGACAATTTCCGGGTGTGTACCGCGAGGCCGCAGGCCGAGCTGCGTGGCAAGGGTGACGCCCGAGCCTCTCCTGACCTCCCCCCTCCCCCCAGAACCCCCCCTCAAGTGTAAAGACACTTGAGACACTTTGGCCTCAGGCTTCGCAAAGGCGAAGCCTGAGGCCAAAGGCCGAAAACTAAGCTACCCGCGAGGCCGAAGGCCGAGCTGCGTAGCGCGGGCGAAGTCCGAGCCCCTCCCGACCTCCCCCCTCCCTCAGAACCCCCCCCCAAGTCACTAAGCGAAGCCTGAGGCCGAAGGCCGAAGGCTGAGTTGTACCGCGAGGCCGCAGGCCGAGCTGCGTGGCGAGGCCGTAGGCCGAGCCACTCCCACCAAGCGCTGAGCGTTTTTTTTTAAATTTTCCAAGATGGCCGCCAATACTCGACTGCTTCCAATTTGACTGAAATTCAATATTTAAAGGTCTTTTACGCCGAGGAATCCAAATCTGACATTTTTTTTGGAATACAAGATGGCGTCTGGATTTTAAATTTTTTAACTTTATTCGTTCATTACGTCCTCCTGGAACATCGATGGGGTCTGGAATTTTGTATGCTGGGGTAAAGCATCCCGCGGAACTCAACACTGCAAACAAAATTTGATTCCAAGATGGCGGCCCGTATACGTTTTTTTTTTTTATACTCACTTTAGCACCTTACCTATTCTCTCAACTGGAAATAAGATTCCAACCAACTTCAACAGCTGCACGAAAAACCGCGGGCTGCTTGCAGCCCGCGCAGCGCCCGAAAAGCTAGTGGTATTATTATATTTAAAAATTATTGTTTTTGGACCTTATCTATCACCAAAGCATAAGGTTAAATTTTTGGTGGTAATATATTTATAACTACCTTAAAATTGCTTATTCTGCATATTATGGTTTTTGTTGTTTGCTCTGCATGCTCTTCGACTGACACGTATTATTATGTTGAAGAGTGAATCATGTCATAGTTTAAGGACTTCACAGCAATGTGCTGTTTAACTGTATTGACATTCCTCACTATTCATTTATTGTTGCACGTTAAAGACACGTGAAAATAGCTTAATCTGCTGTACATGGCATTTAGTAAAATTACAAGGAAAGCAGTTTATTGTAGTAGATTATTGTTTATTTTATGCATTGCTTTTATATCTATAACCATAATTTATATGCATGTATATATTTTTTTATTTTATAAAATTGTTTGTATAATGTTCGTCTTGCTCTTGTCGGTGGAGTTAAGTGGAGATGCCTCCATTCCTCTCTTCTCTTTGACATCATTTTAAATTGTAAAAAATAATACTACTATTATACGTTCATGCTTCGTACCATTTTTTTGTGCAATGCGCTTATAAATTCTATTAATATTCACAGTTTATTAGCTCAATTTTAGAGTGTTTATATCTTCAAAACTAAGTTTTACTCCATACTACTTCCCTTCACTTCCCATGCTACCGAGCGAACAGTGAAATCTAAATTCCTGCTGTTTACTCCAGTGCCCGAACACGAGTTCGGGCTAAACACGAGTCCAAGCAGCTTAATTAATTACTTTTGCAGTTTAAGTTATTCTGTAAGTAAGTATTTGAGTATATTTTTGTCATATTCTTAACATGTTACTAGGGCTTCCAAATACCGGATATTTTGAATACCGGTATCAATACCGGAAAAAAAATCGAAATCGGTATTAATACCGGAATTCCGGTATTGTGGTAGAAATTCGTATTTCTTTTTCAAAAAGTTTTTTTTTAAGTATTAAGCTAAAATTAAAACATAGTTCATTAAAAGTCAACTTTTATTCATATAACAAACTAAATCATCACAGCTTTACCTAATACAACTTTATATATTTATGATTTTTACAAATTATTCAACAACTTTCAACGTCATACAGTTTTACAGTTCTAACTGGCATCAAATCAGTCTTTAATCTTGCTATTAATTGGCATCAAATCAGTCTTTAATCTTACCATTATTGGCATCAAATCAGCCGTTAATCGTTACAGAAACGTCCACTGTATGTACGTGTTAATTTATACATACAATACAAGATATTATTGAAAAAAATCTAATCTATTATTGAAAAAAAAATATTGGTTTAATTTTTTAAAATTTAATTTTCATAACAAACGGAACAGGTATAAAAAAATATTTAAAATAAAACTGATGTTATCAATATTATCTCATAACAAAAATATTACTTCAGTCTGCCTAAATAAGAAAAATAAAAACACTGTTTTACCTTTTCATCATAATTCATAATTTTTCTGTCCTTTGAATTTTATGTGCGACCATATATTTTTTTCTTCAATTTTAGGGTATCTACTTCGGTTTTAGAGCTTTTTCTTCTTGATAATGGGTCCTCAAGAAAGAGAGAGCATCTAAGGTTTTATCCGAGAGCGAGCTTTTTAATCGATTGCACAAATACGTAACTGAAGAAATGGCTCTCTCTGCCTCCATACTTGTGGGTGGAATGCACAACAATATAATACGATATAATTCTTAAATCACCGATTTCGGTATTAAAACCGGTATTGAATTCCAATACTGGCATTAAAAACAGGTCAAAAATTCGCCTAATACCGGTATTGAGCAATACCGGGATCCCGGTATTGGAAGCCCTACATGTTACGCACCGAACAAGCTTTTGCACCACAAATATGCTAACTTCTAAATAGTGTATCCTGGATCAGAAAATATAGGCACCAATTGGATATTTTCTTTCTTTTGTATAGTCCAGTGGCAATGACAACGATTGTTATTAAAATAATTAAAAGGGTTGGCAAAATTTTTATTATATTATTGTAGACAAAAGGTCTACAATTTAACGATTTATTTCGTGCAATGGCGCCACTGGACCGTACTGTCCTTCTTAAGAGGTCATACGCCAACTTCTTCGGCATTTCTTGTCTGAATCAAAATTAAATCTAATATAGTATTGGGAGAGGCTTCTCCGTTTTTAAAGTGAATTCAAAAAACTTATCATTGACCGACCGACTACATACCATCCAAAATTCATTTTCAATGAAATGAAATAAAAAAAATTCATGCACATTTTTTAATTAAAATTATTAATATGGAGAATCTGAGACTCATTAGCATTGAAAACAGTGTTGGTGTTTAAGAGAGACGTTGCCCAGAAGAGATTGTCTAGAAATCTGGCGTAAAGTAAAATAACAAACATTTACGCTATTCTATCTGTTAAGGTTATTTGTAATTCGATAATTATGCCGCTGTCCAAGCTGTGGTTATCAATACAATTTCATGATATAGTATTAGAGCTATTGCTTATGATTTTATCAACAGCATTGCGTATTATGGTGAGCGGTAGTGGGTTGCAGCTTGTGCTTCACTGAGCTGTAGTTAATTTATTTACCCCTGACTAAATTATATCTCGAACACTCCCGATTTACAATTCAGAAAAAAATATAATATAAATCAAAATCAGTTCATCTATTTTGGAGCTACGATGAAACACACGCAGATGCACAGATACACAGTGTCTAACAACACCCCACTTTTTGCGTCGCCAGATAAACTAATGTTCAGAGTAAGTAGAGATGTATCAAGAAAAGTTATACCACCACCGCTCCCCGCGCTAAGTCGTGTACATGGGATTAAGTCGACGACAATAAAAACGCCAACGACTAAGCCATCAGAGGCTTAGTCGCAAAAGGTCTCTTTCGCAAAATGTCCCCTAGTCGTAAAATTTCTCTTTCTCATAATGTCTCTTGCGCAGAATGTCTTTTTCTCAGAATGTCTCTTTCGCAGAATGTCTATTTCGCACAATGTCTTCTGCAAAATGTCGCGACAGGGACTTAAAATAAAATTTAGATTTTCAAAGCATAATCATTAATTAGTTATAGAGTAAACAAATTATGAAGTCATAATTTTAGTACTTAAATTTAATTACGTATTCCAATTTTTTTTATTTTTATACCTCGTTTTTTTACCATTTTACGAAAGAGACATTCTGCGCAACAGACATTATGAGAAAGAGACGTTTTACGACCAGGGGACATTTTGCGAAAGAGAACTTGCGTCTAAACCACATCAGAACCTGCGTAGTTAGTTCAAAGGTACTTTTCCTCTTCGGCCCTCCATTGCAAGGAAATGGTTTTGGATTAAACATGAGCCACATTATGGTAAGAAAAAGCACTGTTAACGACACGAGACTGTTGTTGATGGAATTTATTTGGAACACTATGATTATGCTATGTAATAAGGCAGTGTTGGGCTATGTGAGATGCCGGCAGATCGAAACATCAGACACCAGTGTTAGCTATTCACACACTTGATGAGAGAAGTGTTTGGCGTAGTTAACTTCTTTTTTCTTTCATTGATGATTACGATTACATGTAATTTTGCTACAATAATCGTAACTACGTAAGTATTAGGACTTCTACATATGAGCAACAGTGCCCAGCGCCAGTTCGCGACAGTAGTCAGCGACTAGTGTCGCGAAATGTCGCGCAGCCAACAGCAAACGTCGGCGACCATCAGTGACCGTTGGCGACCGACGGCGACCGTCGTTAGCTTTGAGTCGCCGACCGACTGACGTACGACAGAATAGATTGTCGCTGACACACTGTCGTTCGTCGAGCTCTTAATCGTCTGTTTACTCCAATCAAGTAGTTAAATAAAAATAATAATTACTGATTACTTTAGTAATTATAATAAGAATTTTATTGCGTTTAATTGTAATTATACGTTGATTGAATAATATTTACCAGAACCTGCCAGAGTTTTCGGCTAATTGAGGAGAATGGGCGCTAATGTATGGGCTTCGTACCCAGACTTCTTATCGAGTCGAATATGGCTAAAATTAAAGTACAGTGGTTACCCCATTGAAGTGTAAGTGGGCGGGGCACATTTATAAGTGAAAATTCTTAGGATACGTCACTACATATCATATGGTTCAAACAATAATGATGATTTGATTAGAAAATGTCGGAAGATACAAGAAATAACATACCTAAATACAAAAACTTTAAAGTCCCATATCTTGACCCCTGTATGACACATGCCAATACGGTTAAAAATAAAAATATACCACTACACTACATACATTAGATGTAGTGAGATTCTGTTTTACAGCTCTGGGTACGTTTTGCCCATTCTCCATCTGAATAAGGCACTCAGGGGGGATGATAAAACGTAACTTTTTTTTTAGATATCCTTAACTTATTTTAAAATAATATTGGTGAATATTCGATAAAAATTGCCGTATAAACGAAAGGCTCCGTCATCGTTGACATACATTCTATATAAAAATTGTGAGTTAATTTTGTCGCCTTTCGTAATCGTATTAACAAATTGTCAGCAAGAAACAAAAGTTTTATAACCGCTTGTCTTTATTAAATATAGGTTGCAAAAACTAGCCATGTATCGTTACATTACAACTACAAACTGTATATATATTGCGACTATTTTAATTAATAATGTAGTTAGTAATCAGTAGTGAGATAAAATTTTTACTGGTAGTAAGAAATAGTAACAAGTAATACTTTTTAAAAGAAATATGAGTAATGATTTATATTGTTATTGATCTAGGGTCAGAAATCAATACTTCTCTGCGCTTCATACTCATACATAGGCTTCATACATAGGCCTAAAGATACTTAATATCTGTCGAATTCAGCGATTGATGCAGAATTGAATATTTTAGACACCTATGTTTCGCACCCATATAGCAGGACTGTTTTCACATTGGAGCCGAAGATTTCCAGCATAACGACATCCAACACGATGAGGAAAAGCAGAGGCGATAGTAAACAACCCTGTCTAACACCTGCGTGGACTGCGATGTCTGCAGATAACAAATCGTCGTGAGTTACTTGCAGGAGTATTTCCTGTAGACGGCTTTTGGCAGATCTCTGATCTTCGGTGGCACTCTGGTGTTATACCAGACGAGACCAGATTCTGAGCCAATGTACAGTGTCGAAAGCTTTTTCGAAGTCGACAAACGTGAAGTAAACATCAACGTGCCATTCTGATGCTGCTTCAATTATGATCTTCAACGTGTTGAATTTGATCTACAGGAATGATAGGGGCGGAATCCAGCTTGTTCACGTCGAAGAAGGGGCTCAACTGCCTTCGATATTCTCATCTCGGACCCTTATGGTTTCGCTATGTCCGTCTGTATGTCCGGCCGCGGCTTAGCTCAGAGACTTAGTACTAGAAAGCTATAATTTTGCATGGGCATAAGAAAAATAATCATGCTTCTAATGGTAAATTCAATTTAGAAAAAAAAGTTACCTACCCTATATTTTATTTTTTTAGTCAACTTATTACAAAAATTGTAAACCGCGGACTTAAAGCCTTAGGCTTTCTCTACCAGTCAACCGATTTATTTTAAGTGGGGATGATATTTATTTCACGCGCGTCTCAGTGTGGGGTATCAAAGATCATTTTTCAATTTAGTAATCTGGCGTAATATTAAAATTAATTGTTGATTTTTAGGGTTCCGTACCTAAGGTGCTCATTCGCAAAAGGTCTCTTTTCGCAAAATGTCCCCTAGTCGTAAAACGTGTCTTTCTCATAATGTATCTTTCGCAAAATTTCGCGACAGGGACTTAGAATACAATTTCGATTTTCAAAGCAAAATCATTTATTAAAGTTAAGAGAGTAAACAAATTTTGATGTCATAATTCCTTGAATGTACTTACGTAATCCATATAAAAAAAATATCGATAGGTATCAAGTTTTTAAAATCTCATCACAATTTCCATAAAAAAAATTAATACTGTCAGTTAATAAACAAACTTTAGTGCCATAATGAATGAGAAGATGTTATAAAAAAATGAAAATCATTTATTTCGACCAACTAAGGATCATACATAATATTATTACATTTTAAGTGTTAGTAACAGAGCAACCGAACTTACACTACAGTTATGTTTATTTAGTAACTATTATGTAATCTGTGGTTATGTTACTGACAGTTTTATATTTTTAATGGTAATTTTTACGAAATTTTTGATATCTATCGATATTTTTTTGATTTGGAATACCTACGTAAGTATACCTACTAAATATATTAATATCACTGGCCGCAAATAAGTATACCACCTTTTTAAGCTATTTTTCAGAGGCGGGAAAATAAAAAAAAATGGCATTCTTTTGTTTTTTTCCTCATTTGACAAAGAACAGTATCGGTCTGTAATTAGATTCTTATTTTTGGAAGGAAAAACATGTGATGAAATAAAAGTAAGAATGCAAGCGGTTTACCATGAATGTGCTCCTTCTAAGACAACCGTCAGATATTGGTATAACGAGTTTAAGCGGGGGAGAACAACCGTCTTTGATGAGGATCGCCCAGGCCGGCCAGTTGAGGTGACTACAGACGATATGGTTAAGATAATTGAAAATATCGTTTTAGCCGACCGCCGAATTAAACTTCGAGAAATCGTTGATGCTGTAAATGTTTCAATCGAGAGGGTACAACACATATTAGAAGAAAAATTGTGATGGCTAAATTAGCACAGTTACGCTACGAACTATTGTCTCACCCCCCGTATTCGCCAGATTTGGCCCCATGCGATTTCTTTTTGTTTCCCAACCTAAAAAAATGGCTCGGTGGCAAGCGATTTGGATCAAATGACGAAGTCATTGCCGCCACAGAGGCCTATTTTAATGACTTTCCAAAATCATACTTTTTGGATGGTTTATTGAAGCTTGAGTATAGGTGGAACAAATGTATAGAGTTAAAAGGTGACTACGTAGAAAAATAAATGCATATATACAAAAAAAAATGTTTTGTTTTTTCCATAAACGGGTACTTATCAAACAGCCCTCGTATAACAGCATAATTTGTTTACTCCATAACTTTAATGAATGATTTTGCTTCGAAAATCAAAATTTTATTCCAAGTTCCCGTCGCGATATTTAGCAAAAGAGACATTGTGCGAAAGAGGCATTCTGCGAAAGAGACGTTTTACGACTATGGGACATTTTGCAAAAGAGACCTTTTGCGAATAAGCCCCTAACTAAAGGGCACCCTTTAGTTAGGGGCTTATTCGCAAAAGGTCTCATTCGCAAAGGGTCCCATTTTCACAAACGGGACCCTATTACTGAGACTTCGCTGTCTGTCCGTCTCTCCGTCTGTCACAGGGCTCTATCTCTTGAACCGTAATAGCTAGACCCTTGAAATTTTTACCGATTATGTATTACTGTGGCCGCTATAACAAAAAATACTAAAAAAAAATATTACAAATTAAAAGAGGTCGTCGTACAAAAAACGTGCTTTTTCAGCGTTTTTAACTCTAGTTACAAGTAATAAGTAGTCAGTTTAGTTCTTTACAAGTTTACAATAATGGCATTAAATACTTGAAATTTTCATCGATTATGTAATTACTATGACCACTATAACAACAAATGCTAAAAATAAGATAAAGTTAGAAATTAAAGGTCATACATGAAACGTATTTCTTTAGCGTTTTAAAACATTGTACGGAGTTAAGGAACCCTTCATGTACGAGTCCTACTCGCACCTGCCCGTTTATTGTTAAAGTCGAGCGTTTTAGCGGTTTAAGGTTAAATAATTCAGAAAAACCGTGATGGTAGTATAATTATTTTTTTCAAAACAAAAAACCGAATTCAATACTAGAAAAGCTAAATATTCATACAATTGTTTACTTAACGACATATTTTTCTAGTTATTTTTGTTTAAAAAACACCACACAACCAATTTTAATAAAATTTCTATGGGACCTCTTGGAAAGTATACTTTCAAACAAAAAAAGAATTTTTGAAATCGGTTCAGGCGTCTTAGAGTAATCGGGGAACATACATAAAAAAAAACAAAAGATTCCGACGAATTGATAACCTCCTCCTTTTTTTTGAAGTCGGTTAATAAATCAGGATCTTTTTAATCGCTTCATACATTTTGGGCCCTTATTGTTGCATTATGTGTCGAAGGAAGAATTTTTACGTCATTTTGTAGGAAATAATTCTTAGATTAAAACAAAGTTTTTTTTTATTTTTATTTTATGGACGTTTGTAAACTAAATAAAAAAGGATTTTAGTTTTTCTACGTTGGGAAATAGCAGTGACGCTATCTGGCAACACGATGGGTAATAATGCATCTTGGTTGGAGCGTTTTGTTCACTACAGTTGTTCACTTATAAATATTTTTTTACAATACGATAAAAAGTGTACTTATGGTATAAAAACTCATTAAACAATATACTTAATAAAAACAAATCAACAACTTCACATCTTATATACTGAAAAACTGGATGTTATTTAGCAATTATAGTGCTATGATTGTATAAATCAACTTTAGGCCTCTGTACACATTTTGCGACATGACACTGCAACAATCAGGACCCAAAGGAGAACAGATCCTTTACAAATAAAATAACACGGTTAAGCTACCTCTGTTGTTTAAAGAGTAATAAAGTAGCCTAACTTGTAAAATATAGCTACATATTTAAAATATTTCGTACAAAATACTAATGCTTAGACAAAAAAACAAAAGAATTTGTAACTCGTTTAAAATGGGCAGTAAACATGTAAAATTATGAATTTGTAATTGGGCGACTTCAGATCCCGTCGTGTGTGTGGCCCAAACCCTATACGCACTTGACCGGTTACTTATTTATGATAAGGTGCTGAGAAGGCTAGGCTGTGGGTTGTCAGAGGACATTAGCCTTCTTCACTCGCAAGGGTAGAGGAGGTTCTACTTTGATGGTTATCTCCCTTTTTGTCAATCTTTTTAAGCTACTTACTACAAACCGGGACCACTTGCTATGTTTTTTTTTGCAATTCGGTTTTAGACCCCATGGGCATCTCACGCCAATTAGCCTAGTTTCCCTACTAGTCTAGAGCAAAAGATAGACAAACAGTTTTAAAAAAGTTTTAGGGATTTCAATGGCAAATCTTACCGGAGGTACTGGTGGTTATGCCGTCTTGACTTTACACGACTATATTTCATTAAAATTCAAAATTAATTGTATTGATACAATATAGTCTATTAGTGAAGAAGAATTGTATTGATACAATTAATTTTATTTATGATTAACTTAATGTTGGTTACATATGTAAACTTTTTTAAATGCTTTTAGGTATGAAAAATTTCATTTTTATGTAACAAGAAATAAAATTTTGCTTTTTAAATTTTATATTTATCACAATACTACCATCAAAATAATTAGGTAATGAATATGAGACAAATAATATAAATTATTTGACTAATGCGTTTTAATGCAAATAAACTATTGTGATGGTAATGCAGCATACGTTCCAGAAATTATAAAGTGCAATTAAATAACTCAACTCTATTGAGTATAATATTAATTCACACATACCCGTGTATTGTTACATGTTTCCGATCGAATATCTTGTCTTTAACAAATTGGTTCATGCCAGTGAGTATTTTCCAATAAAAATCAATTAGAGTACTAAGCAAACTACTGCACCATTGCGATAGAATTGTACACAACTGCTAATTTCAGTTTTCACAAAATAACAGCAACCAAAGGGTTGTTCCCAAACCCAAAATTATTTTTCAGATATGAAGATTGTATTCAGGTGTATTGTTTGCGACGTTACTTTTTCATGTTGTTCCATCGTTGCTTTGTGAAGAAATTTAAAAACGAATACATTCGAAGCGACCTCAGTACTATTCGATCTTTTCTATGATTTTATGAATCTTTTACATATCATTTACAGCTGAAATTTTTCAGGGTTGTATAATGCGTGTTGTACCTTTCTGGCCTAGCAGCTAGCTACCTAATCGTTGTATCAAAAATTTAAAGTCTGGACCCAACCAAACCTTCAGCTAATTCTCAGATATCCATTCCTCAGCTGTATTGAGAGCGGCTGTAACGCATCACTGTTAGAACTTAGAATGCTTGAATGCTTCAAGTATTAGCAGAAGCAATGGACTCGCTAGCAACGAAGCATTGCATGGTAATCACCAGAATCACTAAATGGCGCTGATCGAAACTCCAGAGTTAGTTTTATTTTTTTAACTATGTCGATTTCCAATTAAACAAGTTGGAAAGCCGTTGTTGTTAGCAGATCTAGTATTTCTCACCTAATCCCAAAGTATACGTAGAGCTGTTTTGTAGACGTTATTTTGTTCGTCAAACTGATTTTTTTTATCGTCTTCTGTCGTTGACGGAACATTTCATATACACATAGGTCTCCCCTTTCCTTCCAAAATGGCATCTCCGACCAGCATTTCTGATCACCCCTTTGTGTCCTCGATCTGCCCACTTTCCGGGTACCATTTTGTGTTGATTAATACAAGCATATTCATTGACATTGATATAGATGAATATCATATGATATATTATGTTGATTTTACAAAAGAAAAAAAATTGGCAGGCAGTCGCAAAAAGGACAAAGTATACAACTTTATGTCTTATAAACTGTTTGGCTTCAGTTCGATCTTATTTAGACCAATGTTTTTAATTCTTCAGCTTTGGGTTTAGTGTTAAATACTTTAATCATCCCATACGAGATATTTCCATATTTCTCGAGGACTGTCATGTCCAAAACGACCTTTCTTGTAAGGAAAGCTGTGTGGTGCTGAAAGCTAAAATGTGCTATTTTTTTTTCGAAGAATGCTAGATCTTCGCCGCCAAGGCTTTTCGTCTGTTAAATTCACTTTTATAATTTTTCTCTTGAATATTCTTTTGATCAGTTTAAATTTCGTCGACGTGGTATATTACTTTCAGTTTTTCTTCAATATTAGGATTGAACGCGACAGAGAAGATAAACCAGCATCACGGAGTCCTGCAATATGCCATAAGATGTGATCCACCACATTAACTTATTTATACAAGAAGATTTCAACTTGTAACTAAATAGATACTGCATTAAACAAAAGTGGTAAGTTGCAAAATTGAAAAACGACGACCTAATGTTTCATTTTGACATGTATTTTTAAGACAACAATAACGATTATGTAAACAGAGCCAGGTATATTCGGAAATAATGAACTTCGTCCGTATAGGTGGAGTAACGATACATTTGTTTCGGAACCGGTTTCGCTCTGGTTCCATTGATATCCTGGATATTTAAGAATCAAATATTTATTCAGAAACCAGGTCTTCGCAGGTACTTTTTCACATTATGTATTATGTATGACTTAGGTAATTGAGGTATGTTTTGATTATTTAATTATATCGTTATTTAAAAGAAAAGAACTACAATCTGCTAGCGGAACAAAACGACAACTTGTTGATGAACCGATGAAAGTTACTTTTGTGTATTGAAATATTTATGCTGAATATGATTGGATTGGCAAACCCTATGTTCTCGTGAAATACTGTTTCAAATTTTTTTAATTGTGTTCGTATCATTTATTTCGTTCATCTGCAATAATTTTATCATCGCAAAATTCGCTATGAGGTTCGTGTGTCTGCAACATTTTTACATACTTTTTATGGGTTATTGTAAACTCACCATCGAGTAAACTCACAACCGTATTAAAATAACTTCAAACTAGAAAAAAAAAAATGGGCTAATCTACTTTTTGTCACCACCCGACATTTTTTTAGTAGTTTAACAAGTAGTTAGCAAAAATACCGTAAATTATTTTTAAATAAAAGTACAGCATAGTGTCTACTAAATACAATCGAAGTACTTACTTAATACTTTAATAGTAAAACACATTTTTTTTTTAATTCTACTGAAGAATAATTTTCTGCAAAAGGTTATGATAAGCCTATATGAAGGACTCTGCATTTCGAATATTTTTCCATATGAAATTGGAAAGTCTCCAAATTTCCAAATGTAATTTTTCCGAATATACCTAGTATTGTACTGTTTTTGACTTTTATCAATCTTATCTATAGTATATGTTTGTTTTACTTTTAGGTAATATAAAATCTTGCAATCCTTATATCTGATAAAGGATTCGTAGACCTAGAAAACGACTTATTTTTCTGAATAGATATTAGTATACTATAAAATCAATCAAAACGATTGTTCTTATTAAGAGTTATGTCATCAATTTACATTTCATATTTAGTTATGAAATTAGACCATGAAAGGAGAATATTGAAATGAAAATAGTTTAATATCTTTAATAAAGATGTAATGAATTGGAACATTTGGAAGCACTCCGATCGACGTAAAGCTGTACTTGTACTGTAGCACCCAGTCGCTGGTGCCAGTCTCACTGGCACGTTGTAAACTGCAGGCAGCAGTGCTAACACCAGCAGCTGAGAGGGTTTATATGGTGTCAGTCTGTCAGTAGCGTGTGCATGTCGTATGACTTATTTCAGCTTTATGCAAAAGTTACTAACGTTTCGAAATGATCACTACCGATAAGATGTAGATATACATTGTTATACTATGTTTTTTTGTACAATGTTATTGATATTAGCTGCTAACACAATATAAAATAAATACGTGAGAAGTATTTTTCCCCTGAACCATATTCCCTATATTTAATTAACGGAGATATTATAATATATACGCCTGTATGCCTTTCATATATGAACATCTCTCACGGGCCTACTGGAAGAGATCTCTTGAGATAATTAGTGCCTTTGTACAACTTTTTGTTTATGTATTCTCTGTATATATTGTCATAAATTGTACATAAATTGTACGTATGTACATAAGTGTACATAAATTGGTAAATAAATAAATACATATTTTCTTAGAAATAAACTAATTTCCGGTCTCTATAAACTGTTGGTTTGTTTGTCATAACAACATAATTACATACAATAACAAAGAGTAAATTGACAACGGCGGACTTATCCCTTAATTGAATCTGTTTCAACCGATTCTTTTGTCTACATTAGTCAATACAAATTCCCACCTGGCAAACATGATTCATCTTATGGTGTTTGTTTATGGTTACAGAACTGTGTAGTGTAACCGTATCTTCGGCTTTCCATCGTTGTCCCTTTTACAGAATGTCAGCCATCTGACAGTTCGTGTCGTATTTGAGACACAGTGAAACCATACAAATAAATCTTATTCAGCTCGATTAGAAGATTTTGACTGTATACATGCATCGTGCATATAAATCTTGACAATTTATTTTTATCTTCATCGAAATTGAAAGAAGAAGAAGAAGAAGAAAATAATTGGAAGCTTTTATGTTTGATTTATGAAACTTTCTTCGATACGATTAGTATACTAATATCTATAAATTAAATGAATCACGGATCGTGCTATTGATAATCAAGTACTATTAGAGACTTTTAGTACTGTACTGCATTTTGAATTAAAAATCGTCGATGTTCAGTTTCACATTTTTTATTGTTCATTAAGAATCCACTTACCTATGTGCTTTGGGATTGTTTGTTGGTAATGCAAACTAAGGATACAAAAACTGATATACTTTTAAAGACACAAACAAGTTCATATTAATATGTGACTTCTTTTGACTAATCTTTTTCTTAAAAATTGATGTTTTCATATACTTATCGTTAATTCTAAATAAAAAGTAGTCCTCCGGAAAAGTAGTTCCCGTTTTATTACAAAACGCAAACTAAAGACTAAGGAAATCTAGCTTTAGCGGCTTTTTCATGAGCCACAAACTGAGATTTTTGAATTATGATGATACCTTGATGCGTGCTTAGTCTGCGTATTTTTTAATAAAATGTTGTGATATCTATATATTTTTCGTTTGACTAATGATTTGTTTATTGTGTTCACAGGTGTCAGTTTTTACTTAGAGGAGCATCTGCCTGTATTGTGAAGGTAATTTGATATTTGTTTGTACACATTTTGTATCCGTAAAGTCTCACATTTTTCTCATTTACCTTATCACCCTAGTTTAGCGATCTATTGCAGCAAAATGCAACCGGAATATTTAATGGATAGTTCGATTCAGCGTCTAAAAGTAAAATGAATCGCCGGACATGTGTTGATTTAAATGATTATTGTTAAGGTTCCGTAACCAAAGGGTGTCTATTACTGAGAGCTTATGTATTACTGTTTGGCCGCTATAACAACATATACTAAACATAACAACATAACTAAGATAAAGTTAAAAACTAAAGCGGGTCGACATACAAGAAATGTTTTTTTTCAGCATTTTTAACGCGATCTTGATCTCGATAATGGCATTAACTAGATACTTAAAATTTTCGCCGATTATAAATTACTGTGGCTGCTATAACAACAAATACTAAAAATAAGATAAAGTTAAAAATTTAAAGGGCCACCCCCTTTAATTTTTAACTTTATCTTATTTTTAGTACGGAATATCATACGGAACCATTTATGTACGAGTTCGACTCGCACTCGACCGGTTATTTTGTACAGTAAGATAAGGGATTACTACCCATTAGGTATCTTACTATACAAAATGGACATTTTCGATTATTGTTTAAATAAGATTGTGATTTTCAGTATTTCATCTTTATTTTAATAATGTAATATTGTTGTAAGATTTCTCAAATAATTTTTTTTTCAGTGCCCGATGGCGGGTAGCGCAATAATTGAAATTCTGAAGCAACACGCAACAAGCATTGGTAGGTGTTAAAAATAGTACAAGACTTATAAATCACTTCATTTAAGTTTATAATGATGATCCCTTATTATTTGTCTTCTTTTCCCGACGGATTAATGATGACGTATAACATTTATGATCTGAAGAGAGACGACGCTATTATTATGAATAAAGTATAATGCAGCGATAAATAGTTACAAGTACAATACGTGTTACGTATACATAGTTTTGTAATCAACCACGTTATTCATGGTTTAACTGATTTAACTGGTTGCTCTAGAGACTGTACAAAAATATAAGTTACTATATATAATTACGAGCTTGTTCTAGTTTAGATCCAAGACATAATAAATCAAGTTAAATTAGTTTTATTTCGTATATGTAGTATAATTTTTTTTTTAAATATTTTTATTAATAATTCATATACCTACCTATGTGAATAGATTCATTTAAGTATACATATTTTTACATATAAACATTTTTAAATTAAATAATGTGACTGTGACGTAATCGTGGAAAGCTAATTCAAAGCTGAAAAGTGTCTATACTATCTGTCAAGTACAATCTTATGCCAATAGTTTTTAAACGCATGATACACTCGTACATTTTTTATTCATATTACATAACCATGTAACTAAATTAAATAATAGCGGCTTCTCCATAATGTGTGAAGTATATGTTAGCGAAAATAAAAAAAATATATCGATCTCAAAAAGGATTTGTTTCTGTTTTCAGAAAATATCAGCTGACCTCCAGGTCCTCACTCTTGGCCTTCGGCAGCAGAGATGTTAATACCAACACAATACAATACTCAGTTTGATGTTATAGGATACCTTATACTTAATATTCATGGCTATAGGATTTAATATTTATGTTGTAACACTTATAACTGAAAGTAAAATATGAGTCCAACATATAACTTGAAATTCGAGGTTAGAATATTTTTGAGCTGTCAGAGGTAAAATATGACTGTAGTAGCATCACAGCATAGCGTTGGTAGCGTGTTACAACAGTTAACGTTAAGTAACTACATTTTCTTCCGTGGAACTTTCATCGTACGACTGTTTGCCATATCAGTACTTTAAAACAAATGTCCTAAACTATGTAAAAAGTATTTTTTTATAGTCGTATATCACAGTAATAAATACATCGATCTATGTGTTTATGTATAATAAATAGCGTAAACTTTGTTTAAGAAATGTAAAAACGTGGGACAAAACTTTTCTTGTAAATACTATCAAATTTAAATAGCAATAGCAAACAATAACTAAGTAAATTGAGTAATATTTGTATTTTAACAGTAACTGAAGCAAGCAATGTTTAGACAGTTGATATGTTTCAGTGTATGCTACCGTCGATTGCGCAAGGAGATTATTATGGTGAGTGAATTTAGCTAGAATTTATTTATAACAACGTTCTATCGAAGGTCCTGTTTCTCTTATTCTATATCGATGCGGGCGAACACACCCAGATGTGTGCACGGCGGCACAAGAACAGGGGAGAGGTGCGGGGACGGGGAACGGGGACGCATATTGCTCGTACCTTAGGAGATTCCGTTCTGTCTGAAATACTCTTACTGTCTTCTGTGACTAAGAGACAGTAATAAATAAATAAGCTTGTCATTTCTCTTAAAAAAACACGTACTTCCTGTTAGTTATTTTGTTGTAGAATAACAAAGAGGTAAGAGGGCAGGTTGTGGCGGTCACACCTTATTTTCGTATGAAGATTCAGACTGAATATTTTTTGTTTTAAATATCCTCCGCTCGACGCAACATGGGCTTTTAGTAATTATGTACTTCATTGAAGGATGAGATATCGACGCATTAAGAAGCTCACTTTAGCGTGGCAGCGCACAAGTGGCGAGACCCGAGTTACTGAATTTGCCTAAACTACCCTTTACATCAAAATTATGCCATGTATGACGGATCTGTTTCTTCTATGCTCTTCGAAAGAAAACATATAATATATCAGCTTATTCTTTTACAGCGCAGATTGTAAAAGCCCATCGAGGAAATTAACGAGAACCTGAATCATGTCAGGATAGCAACCCAATTTTTTATAGCCACTATTTAGTTTCAATTTTCCGCCTAAACATGGCTGATAGAGAGCCGTGATAAGTGTTTGTCTTGATAAACAAAGTTATAGGGTTAAAAATGATGATTCCATTGTTTTGTCTTCTTTTCCCGACTGATACATATTGATGTATAACCATAACGTTTCTGATGATCAAAATTGTTGAAACTTCGTTGTGCAAAATATAGCGGAATAGTAAAGTTTATCTTGTTTGTTTCAGATCTGATGAGTGAGCACTGGCGAAGGAAACAATTTGTATCATATAGGAATAACTGTAAAAAAAATTAATTGATTGACTAAGTATAAATGCTTGACGTTAATATACATATTATTTTCAGAAACTACTTTTTTTATTTCATGACCCTGTCATTATCATCATCACGTCAACCATGTGGTCATAAAACAGGTGACGCTGTGTGCCCTGCCAAGATTGCGGCCGAAAAGAGATATATAAACTTAATAGATTATGAAGGCGCCTAGTAGCGCCATTTTTACTTTTATTATTGTTTTAGTACTTTATTACTAATAAGATATACATATGTATGTAAATATGATTTGTAAGTAGTTTAACGTATAGTCATCGGATTATTAATAGCTAAATGAGGTAGGTATCTAATGTATCGATAGCTGAATCACACAATTTGTATTTATTTGCACTCTATATTAAGGTACTTTATCATAGAATCATCAATCGATCGAATCGAAATCGCAAATCATGTTTTGTTATGAATAAGTATCTATAAGTTATAACTTATTTCCTGTGTCCAATGTCCATCAAGTATATTTTTAGCAATAAATATTGATATGTAGATAGTAAGTCCTGGTGACCCGTAATTACAGGTTCTTCGGAAACCTAGCATGGGCACCAGTCCTCCACTAACACATATGTAGTTTTATACTTTTTTTTGTATAATTTTGTAGTACATTATCATTATAATATAATAGAGCAATATAATAGAGCAATTTAATACAGATTATGTGAATAGAGAGTTCTGGTGACCCGTAATTACAGGTTCTTATGAAACCTAGCAAGGGCACCAGTCCTCCACTAACACATAGTACTTACCTATATATTACATAATTAAGTCTTTTTCTTTTGGATATTATTATCGATAGATTTAACAAATTTATTGGAGGATAATAAATACATTTTTATTATTATTATTATTGATGTTTAGCTTGTGTTTCCTAAGTCGCCTTTTATGACATCCACGGGAAGACTTGTAGTGGTCCTATTCTACTCTGCCGGCAACGACATGGCTAACCAAGCTAAGGCATGACCCTGTGCTTATACCTAAAGTGTAAAATATAAACCTAGAAGATTTATCTCAATAAAAATTCCCGTTTCCACTAAGCCAAATGGTTGGTCTATTGGAACGAAAAATCTAAAAGCACAAGACACGCTCGAAATTCCGGTTGCAACATGTGGGTCTGGCTATCGTGTAAATGTGGCGATGCAATTGATTATAGAACGCTGTTTTATGCTTGAATCAAATAAAAAGAACTTAATGATCTTATAATTTTAATTCCTATGGGATCAAAAGTCTGCCCCATACCTTTCATCGGAGAAATCCTCCTTTTTTTTAATAAACAAATTATTAAATAGATGATTGATTGGCTCTAAGATAATAGTTGCCAAAGTCTTGGTAACTTGCATAGAACCCCATCTTGGTACTGTTGGAGAAACACTGGTCGTTTTTGAACGTTTTCCAGTTCTCACATGGATACGCATCGAACTCTACACCTGTTACGGATGCCGAAAAATATTCGTATGACCGGCCGTGGCTGCAGGCATCTGAAATTAAAATGTTACGATATTTAACAATCAGCTAATGTACCGGATCAATCTGGGCACTGCAATAGTTTAGTACAATACAATACAATACAAAAATCTTTATTGCACCAAATAAAAACAATAAAAAATTACAAAGTTTACGGAACTTATAAATAAATAAGGTACAAGAGGCGGCCTTATTGCCGAAGCAATCTCTTACAGTTACAGGCAACCATAAAGAGAAGGAGTGCGAAGTATATGAGTAAGATAACAGGTGGCGCAGTTAAATTTAAAATATAAATTATAAATAACCAATAGATATTAAAATACTTATACAAAATATATAACATTATACAAAAAAAGATATATTTATATAAATAAATTAATATATATATATATATATACATATTCATACCTATATATACAAATATGTACCTATAAAGTTTCAGTGATAGTGTGATTAAGCAAATAATTTTTAAAAACTGAAATCCGACTAACACCAGTGACAGTCTCAGAAAAGCTAAATAGGTACGCAGAAAATGTATAAGTACTTAGAAGACACATTTTTTTCCAGTTATTTTGTTTAAAAAACCGATCTTGATAAAATTTATATTCTATGGGACTATCTGACAAGTATACCCTTTCAAACAAAAACTAAAAATATTCCATATCGGATCAGGCGCCGCCTTTTTTTGGAAGTCGGTTAAAAATAACGAAATTAAGATCTGGAGAATTATATTTTTGAACCCTTAGAGGTAGGATTGTTGTACCTATAGGTTTTGGACCATAGGTTAGATTATTAAAAATTGTACACGTATTTTGCCTTTTCTTTGAGAAACAAAAATTGACGATGATACAGCTCATTTAAATTTCACATGACATCACGGCTCACTGCTAAGTAGGTACGATTTTTACAAAGCGGTGTCGTCACAAACCCCCACTCTGGAACTTAGATGCAACTTATCTTTGTGAAATTTTTACTTTTTTGTTTAACTGAAAAATACCTATATACATAGGTCCATTATTTTTAAATAACCTATAAGACGGACTAATTAGAATAATACCTACTTTTCTGACCCTGTCGTCACCCTAAGGGGGTCGTCATACAAGAAACGTGTTTTTAAGGGTTTTAATCTTTATAATGATATTAACTAGATAGTACCTACATACTTACTTAAATTTTAAATTTTCCGGGGTCCAGTGCTGCCACCATTTTAAATAAATTATTTCAAAGAAAACGAAGACATCATTTAAAATTTTGCAACTACCAAGTCCTAGATAACCCTTCAAAGTATTTTATGAACTACTGTTTACAGTTTATAATTAGAACGTTAAGCTTTACTACGCACATTTGCTAAAAGTGGCCGTTTTTTGTAAATGTGCGTAGTAAAGCTTAACGTTCTCACTTTAAACTATAAACAGTAGTTCATAAAATACTTTGAAGGGTTATCTAGGACTTGGTAGTTGCAAAATTTTGAATAATGTCTCCGTTTTCTTTGAAATGATTTATTTTAAATGGGGGCAGCACTGGACCCCGGAAAATTTAGGTAGGGCCTTAACGACGTGTATGGACCAGGCACCGCTAACGGACGAACGGTGCGTTTTTGGTTTCAACGTTTCCGTTCTGGAAATTTCGATTTACACAATGAGCCTCGTGGACGACCTGATACTCAAGTGAATAACGAAGATTTGAAGGCGATAGTGGAAGCGGATCCATCTCAAACCACTTCTGAATTAGCAGCGGCCTTCGGCGTAAGTGACAAAACGATACTTATCCACTTGCGCCAAATCGGAAAAAATAAAATACTCGAAAAGTGGGTACCGCACGAATTGACTGAAGCAAACCAACAAACACGCATTGCTTGCTGCGTTTCTTTGCTTAATTGCCACAATAATGAGGGGATTTTGAACCGTATCGTGACTTGTGATGAGAAATGGATCCGACAATCGGAAGTATGATCTAAGGAAGCGATCATCACAATGGCTTGACCCTGGAGAACCGGCAAAACCTTGCCCTAAGCGAAAACTGACCAAAAAGAAGATTCTGGTTAGTGTTTGGTGGACCAGTGCTGGTGTTATCCACTACAGCTTCTTGAGATCAGGCCAGACGATTACTGCAGACTTGTATTGCCAACAATTGCAAACAATGATGGAAAAGCTCGCCATTAAACAACCGAGACTGATGAATTGCCCTAGCCCACTGCTCCTTCAGGATAACGCTAGACCACACACTGCACATCAAACGATCGCCAAGTTAGAGGAGCTGCGACTGGAACCTCTGCGTCACCCACCATACTCTCCAGATCTTGCCCCAACCGATTACCACTTTTTTCAAAATTTGGATAACTTTTTACAAGGAAAATATTTCAAATCTGATGAGGCAGTCAAAACCGCCTTCAAACAGTTCATAGACTCTCGCTCCCAGGATTTTTTTTCCAAAGGTATCAATGATCTGCCTATAAAATGGCGGAAGTGTATCGATAACAACGGCGCATACTTCGATTGATTAAATAATAATTTCATTAAAAAAAACTTGTTTCACTTTTTTGATACTGAACGGCAATTTCATATGTAAGAACCTAATATATTGTAAGCAGCCAGACTAATCGGACGAGCCAAACATCCTGCCAGACGCATATTCTGTAAAACACGTGTACCTACCTACACGTGTCCAGGATGTTTTTCAAGTCAGATCAGTCTGGCTGCTTACAATACAGGCTGAGTTTTTATTCACCTGCTTAATTTTTGGAGCAATTTCAGGCCATGAAAATCGATGAAAATTTTTCGTCCTCCCATACAAAATCCGTTTAACTCAGTGCTGATTTGTATGGGAAAACTAAAAATTTTTATCGATTTTTAATAACCTTTTTTTATAGAAAGTAGTTCAGTATCATGGACTGAACTTGCTCTAAAAATTTTGCAGGTGGATAAAAAGACACCCTGTATATAAAATCAGCAGATACTAAAGAAGTGAATTTGGGCCCCTGTATTTGTGAGAAAATAAATACACTATTTAATCAGACCCTACTTATTTTCTCACAAATCACCTCTACAGTCTACAGCTCTTGGTCCATACACGTTTTGCACCTGAATATAATGTGGCCAGAAGAGCGTCCTCACAGCCGGGCTGTGGCGAAGTGCCGCCGTTAGGGTAAAAGTCAGCTTTGCCATGGCTGTACTTGTAGCCCAGGGTGCCGGCGCAGCTGTGGATGATGTCCACGAAGCGCGCGTCGCTCGCGTCCAGCCGGAACGCGTCGCCCACGTCGGGGATCTCGAACAGCGGCCTCGCGGGGTCCAAACCTGTAACACGTTACGTTACTATGTTGGCCTACGCAATGTTCCTAACGACAGCTTTTCGGACGAAAGGAAATATTGAACATAGGTAAGTAGGTACCTTTTATTAGATACTAACGTTTTGTGTAGGTATCAAGAAATGCTTAACATTGTTCGACTTCGCATTTTTGTAAATTAGGTATTCTATATGGTTTTTCGTGAAAATAAGTTTTCTAGCGCTATCTGTTATCGCATTGAAACATTTATCGCCAACACACTGGCAGTTTCTGCAGCAAGGCCCTTTTGGGTTCTATTTCCATTCTCACCTGAAATACGCGAAAATTTGCCATTGGCCAAGACCGTAATCTCATCGATAATTTTTTATAGTTACTTTTAGCCTTCACTCATATTAAACTTACCAGTAATCCTGTTCACACTTCCATTGGAAAACATTCCAGCATATCCCATGATTTGAGCTCCCAGGCTATGTCCGATGAGATTTATATTCCTGTCTTCTGTCTCGTAGGCGTCGGCGAGAGCCGCGAGCAGCTTGCTGAGTTTTCTCCCGACGTATCTGGTGCACAGCGCCGACCACGGGTACACTGGGTTGTCGGCTAGCTCACTCCAGTCCACGAGCACGACGTTACCCTCTGAAACGTTTAGTAGCCTGTTCTTCATGTCCTGCATCCAATCGGTTTTATAACTTGATAGCCAGCCGTGTGTTACCGCTCTGATGTTATGAGATTCGTTAAAATAGTTACTGACAATTTTCTGGCCTGTTTTTGGCAGAGTAATTTGTTCCGGGTCGTTGATGTTTCGTCTGCAAAGGAATATTCACTAACTACTTACAGTGATAGTTCAATCTTCGATTAGAACAGTTGTGTCACAAACGCATATGTCGCGCATTAACAGAGTGCAGTGAAAAGTGCTAACGCATCAAAACAAAGTCCATCTTCGTCACGTACCTTCGGCCGGGCCGCGATGACCTACATCGGTGAGTCATTGCTTAAGGTATGTTTACGTATGACGGGTAATTGTTAAGGCGACGCTCTCACCCGCCTTGACAATGAATACGCCTTCCAAATCTATTCAGTTAAAAACTGAAACGGAACATTACCTTTATGACCGTTTTAAAAAAGAGCAGAATGAAAGGCTTAAACAGCAGAGCCTTATAGAAGATCTACAAAAACAAATTGCTTCCCTCCAACAGCAGTTGCAAAGCATTACTGATTCTAATGCAGTGGCTCCAGTAGCCTCTAATGCAGAATCCTCTACGGTGCATGCTGAGTACAACACCGACGAGGAGGAGCTTGCTAAAGAAACAGAGTGGATAAGGACGAAATCAAGAAAGAAAAGAAAATTGAACACTTCACCCACACTCTCACCTGAAGAAAAAGAAATACCTAAGGTAGCTAAGGTAAAAAAAGTTCCCCCTCCACCTCCCATCATAGTGGATGGAGTGAAGAACTACCAGAATTTTTACGACTTTCTGTCACAAAGCCAGCCTGAAATCACCTTTTCAGTAAAAATGTTGAATGGTGATAGCGTTAAAATAAGTGCGTGTAATGAAGATGCATACAGGGCCGTAACGAAGCTGCTTTCAGCGAACAACCTTCTATGGCACTCCTACGAAAATAAGCAGGAAAGGCCTATTAGAGTAATGGCAAAAAAATTGCCCTCAACATGTAAGCCGGAGAGAATCGTAGAAGATCTCAAAGCAAAGGGTTTACAAATTGAAGACGCAGTAAACAAACTGAGATGGAAAAGCAAAGAACCATTAAACATGTTCATGCTGACCTTTAGCAACAAAGAGGAAATTGCTAAAATATATGAAATAAAATCCATAATGGGGTGTTTGGTTGAGATAGAATCTCTGAAATCATCAAAACTTATTCCCCAATGTAAAAGGTGCCAGGCTTATGGACATACACAAATGTACTGTGCTAAAGAGCCAAGGTGTGTAAAATGCACGGGAAAACACCTAACTAAAGACTGTAAGAAAGCAGCAACTGAGAAACCGAAGTGCGTGCATTGCGGAAATGATCATCCGGCTAACTACAGAGGCTGTATGATAGCCAAAGAAATGCAGAAGTTAAAAAATAAGACTATTAAAAAACATGTAGCCAGTCATGAAAAGAAAGCTCCAACCAATCCGCAGACACCTAATAATAAGCCTGTCTCGACTGTAAGTACTCGTACAAACGTTTCTTATGCCCAGACTGCCGCGAAAAATTCAATGAGCTCCCAACGCAAAGAGCAAGCCACCACTAATGAAAACAAGTTAGATGAAATACTCAAGCTTATGAGTTCATTCGATGAGCGTCTAAAAAAAATTGAAAATAGCACCAAGACAGCTATTCCCAAGAACAAACAATGAACAATCTGAAAATTATGGCATGGAATTGCAATGGACTACTTAAACACAAAAATGAACTGCAAGTAGTCTTAGACATGGAAAATATTGATGTGTGTCTAGTGTCAGAAACACATTTCACTAAACAATCATTTATAAAATTTAATGGCTATAAGGTTTACCATGCTCTTCATCCAGCAAACAAAGGAAGAGGCGGCAGTGCTGTGATCATCAAGGAAAATATCCAACACCAAGAATACCTTAAACATGAAATACCACAGTTTCAATGCACTGCAGTTCGACTAAGCACAAAGAAATATCCGCTAACAGTGGCAGCAATATACTGTCCACCTCGGCATAAAATATATAAAGATTCGTATTTAAATATGCTTCACACGCTTGGTGATAGATTTATATTAGGTGGAGACTTCAATGCCAAAAACACATATTGGGCGTCTCGACTGACCAACACAAAAGGAAGAAGGCTGATGCATGCCATTAAAGAACTGGATTGTGATGTTGCATCAACAGGATATCCAACATACTGGCCAACGGACCCATCAAAAATACCAGACCTAATAGACTTTTTTATCTACAAAAATTTATCATCTAATTATATGAAAACAGATCAAAGCTTTGATATGAACTCGGACCACTCAGCCATATACTTAAAGATAAGTGAAAAAGTTCTGAGTAAGGAAACAAATTTAACTCTAGTCAATAAACATACTGATTGGGAGAGTTTTAAAATAGAATTGGACAACAACATCAACCTCAGAGTACCATTAAAGACCCCCGAGCAACTAAATATAGATTTAGAGAAATTCGTCACTCTAATACAACGGACTGCCTGGAACAACACACCTAAGATAAAAAAGAAAATCGTTAAAAATGTATATCCAATAGAAATTAGAGAACTCATCACCGAAAAACGAAAGCAAAGGAAACTATGGCACCAATCTAGGTCACCAGAAGACAAGAGAAAATTAAATAACCTCAACAAAAAACTTAAACGAGTAATCCAGAATCATATTGATGAGAGTACAAACACGTATCTACAAAAACTTACCAATGACCGTAGTACTGATTACTCCCTCTGGAAGGCTACAAAATATTTAAAACGTCCTATCAACCACATCCCTCCCCTAAAACTGGAATCTGGAAGGTGGGCAGTTAGTAATGAGCAAAAAGCTGCTAAATTTGCTGATCATTTAGAGGAGATTTTTAAACCAAATGAAAGTCAGGAAGTAAATTATGAAACAGACACTGAGGTAATCAGTGATAACAATGATGAACAAAACAACATTAAGATGGTGACACCAAAAGAAGTCTTACGTGAAATAAAACAACACATAAACCCAAAAAAATCGCCTGGCTTTGATCTGATATCAGGGGAAATACTACACAATCTAACTAGAAAAGCTCTTGTTAAGCTAACAAATCTGATAAATGCAGCATTCAGACTTAGATATGTACCAGATTTGTGGAAAATAGCTGAAGTTATTATGATACCTAAACCTGGAAAACCACCACATGAAACAACGTCTTATAGGCCAATTTCCTTGCTGCCTGTAATGTCAAAATTGTTTGAAAAACTGTTACTTAAAAGGCTAAAACCTATAATAGAAACAAAAAACCTCATACCTGACCATCAGTTTGGCTTTAGAGAAAAGCATTCCACTTTAGATCAAGTACATAGGATAACTAACATCATTGAACAATCTTTAGAAAATAAAAAAGTTTGCTCAACAATCTTTCTAGATGTAGCCCAAGCTTTTGATAAGGTGTGGCACGAAGGCCTCATTTTCAAACTTAAAAAAATGCTTCCCAAAATCTTTGTAGATATACTAACGTCATATATAAGCGATAGAGACTTCAGAGTGCGACAAGATCATGCATACTCTGAAGTTAAGGAAATAAAAGCTGGAGTGCCTCAAGGAAGTGTATTAGGCCCGGTCCTATACCTATTATACACCTGCGACATTCCTGAACTAGAAGAAAACACTATTGCGACCTTCGCTGATGACACGGCTATAATGGCGGTTGGAAACAGTTACGCGGAAGCAGCAGAAAAGGTCCAAGTAGCTGTTAACAAAGTTCATAACTGGACAAAGAGGTGGCGAATTAAGCTAAACGAGTCGAAGTCAATCCACGTTAACTTCACAAATAAACACGATGACTACTGTCCTGTCTACATAAATGGACAGCAAGTGCCATATGAAAACACTGCTAAGTACCTAGGTATAACACTCGACGCGAAGCTTCGCTGGAAAGCCCACGTCAAAAAGAAAAGAGAGGAACTCGATATACGATTCCAGAAGATGTACTGGCTACTTGGAAGAAACTCCGCATTGTCAGTACATAACAAAATACTACTATATAAACAAGTCCTCATGTCAGTATGGACTTATGGTATACAGCTATGGGGTTGTACTAAACAAAGTAACATTGAAATTATTCAACGTTTCCAAAATAACGTACTGAAGGCCATTGTGAATGCGCCTTGGTATATAAGAATCGACGATCTACACCGGGACCTTAAAATGCAGACCGTCGATAAAGTAATCAAAAAATACGCCGAAGCACATGAGTATAGACTGCTTCACCATGTGAATGTTGAGGCGATTCAGCTCCTCGACAACACGGACATAGTGCGACGTCTCAAAAGAACCAAACCTTTTGAACTAGTGTAGTTATAAATATATATATACATTGATATTATAGTGCAGTGATGTGCCAGCAGAGACACACGAACAAAGTGCCTTCCCCTTAATAAAGACAGTAAGAAAAGTGCCAATGGACACATTCTTAGTCTACAACGTATAAAACTAGGTCAATGTTTAATTACTTATTAGTCTTAGTTTAGGCTAGATTGTAATATTATTAGCGTACTTGTTTATAGTAGGTACGTTAAGAAAAGGAAAAAAAAAAAAAAAAAAACTAACTACTTACTGTCACAGCCACATCCTTTTTTTTTCATTATTTTCATGGATAGAAAGTTGAAAAATTGAGGTTAGTTTATTTTATTGTTTTATTACTATAACAAGTTTATTTGGCAGACTAATTAAAAAAATCCCAACTTTAAAACGTTCACCCCCAATAGCTTTTCAACGGCTGTACCGATTTTCATCATCATCATCATCATTTCAGCCGCATAACGTCCACTGCTGGACTTAGGCCACTCCCAGGGATTTCCAAAATGATCGATCTAGAGCGGCCTGCGTCCAGCGCTTTGCAGCGACCTTAGTCAGATCGTCTGACCACCTTGTGGGTGGGTGTCCAACGCTTCGCTTGCCAGTACGTGGTCGCCATTCGAGAACCTTTCTGCCCCATCGGCCATCGGTTCGTCGCGCTATGTGTACCGCCCACTGCCACTTCAACGAGCTAATCCGCTGAGCTATATCAGTGGCTTTTGTTCTCCTACGAATTTCCTCATTTCTGATTCGATCACGTAGAGAAACACCGAGCATAGCCCTCTCCATAGCGCGTTGAGCGACCTTGAGCCTTCCTTTGAGACCCATAGTAAGGGACCACGTTTCAGAGCCATAAGTCATCACTGGTAACACACATTGATTATACACTTTAGTCTTGAGGCACTGAGGTATTGTGGACGAGAAGACGCTTCGTAGCTTCCCGAACGCTGCCCAACCAAGTCGGATTCGTCGAAAGACCTCTTCCTCGAAGCTGGAACTTCCTGCCTGGATCAATTGACCCAGGTAGATATATTGGTCTACAACTTCGAGGGTGGAGCTCCCAACACAAACAGGTAGGGGCGCGACATGGACATTCAACATTACTTTCGTTTTGTCCATGTTCATTTTGAGGCCCACCTGTTGGGAAACTCGATTAAGGTCTCCGAGCATGGTACTTAAGTCTTCCATGGATTCTGCCATGACAACGATATCGTCGGCAAATCGAAGGTGAGTGATATACTCGCCATTGATGTTGATGCCAAGTCCTTCCCATTCCAGAAGCTTGAAGGCATCTTCCAGTGCAGCGGTGAACAGTTTCTGAGATATTACGTCTCCCTGTCTCACACCTCTTTGCAGTGGAATAGCGCTCGTGCACTGCTTCTGTACTCGGACTGACATAGTGGCGTTACTGTACAAACACTTCAACACTTCGATATACCGATAGTCAATACGGCATCGCTGGAGAGACTGAAGAACGGCCCATGTTTCGATCGAATCGAAAAGGCTTTTTCATAGTCCACAAACCCCAAGCATAACGGCCGGTTATTCTCCCTCGTCTTCTCTATAACCTGCCGTAGCGTGTGGATGTGGTCCATGGTACTAAAGCCTTTACGGAAACCGGCTTGCTCGGGAGGCTGGAAGGCATCAAACCTGTTTGCGAGGCGATTCGTGATGACCCTCGAAAACAACTTATATATATGACGCAGAAGCGTGATAGGCCTATAGTTCTTCAATAGGGCGTTATCTCCCTTTTTGAAGAACAGGACCACCACGCCCTTGTGCCACGCTTCTGGCGTTACGCCCTTGAGCAGAACGGAATTAAAGAGCCTCTGAAGGACTTTCAATACCGACGTTCCGCCCGCTTTCAGAAGGTCTGCTGTGATTCCATCCTCGTACGGCGCCTTGTTGTTTTTGAGCTGTTTGAGGGCCATCCTAATCTCGTACAGGCTGGTGTCCGGGATATCTTCCGTAAAGTGTCACTATACGGAAGATATCCTCTAAGAGATATCTAAGAGGGTCTTTAGCCAATTGTCCGCTGGGTTGTGCAACTGAGGTGTATAACTGTCCCTAAAACCTCTCGATCTCTGCCAGAACCCTTTCCTTTGTCGACACCACGCCACCGGCCTCCGTCTTCAGCTTCATCACTCGGCTTTGCCCAACCGACATAGCTCTTGCGAACACTTTGGAGCCTTTGTTCTGCTGTATCGTCTCCTTAATACATTTGGTATTAAAGGAGCGGATGTCGTGTCGCAAGGACTTTTGTATACGTCTGTTGAGCTGCCGATATGATTCAGCGTCTTCGGAGGTCTGCAGTGGCCTGGATCGTCGTTCTGCCATCAAGTCTAGGGTCTGTGCAGAGATTTTTTGAGGTTTGCGTTTGGGGTGGGACTTAAACACCTTCGATCCCACCGCTTGGACAGCTTCTACAAACCCTTGGTTTATCTCGTCCAATGTAACGCAATCCTGAAGGCCTTCAAGGCGATTGGATAGTTCAAGCCGGAAGCCTTCGGAGTTTTCAATTTGGACCTGTAAAGGTCGGAGCGTCGACTTCATCAGTCGCGACCTTTCGACTTTGAGACAAATATTCACGATGCCTCTTAATATTCGGTGATTGCTCCCGGTTTTAATCCGATTGATCACTGAAACATCGTTAAATATTCGTCTCTTCGTCGTTAGGATGAAGTCGATTTCGTTTTTAACAGGGGGTTGGTTCTTCTTCCCTGGACTCATCCAGGTCCATTGTCTTTGCGGTGGCTTTTGGAAGAAAGTGTTCATCGCAAAGAGTCCCTCTTTTTCCAGAAAATCAGCCAGCCTACGTCCCCTTTCATTTCGCACTCCGTATCCGAAGTTTCCCAACCTAAACTCCCCATCGCCTCGCTTGCCCAGTTTTGCGTTGAAGTCCCCCATAACAACCGTAAAATAGGTTTCAGAAGAATGTATGGCCCTACTAATGCCCTCATACACCTCATCCACCTCTTCATCGGAGTGATCCTCAGTTGCCATATATACCTGGATGACCTTCAGCGAGTATCTTTTCGATACTCTGAGTATCAGGTATATTACCCTGCTAGAAACACTCTCGATGGTTATGACGTTGTTTATGAGGGATCTGTGGACGAGAAACCCGACACCATGCTGGGACTTCTTTTTGTCTCCTTCTCGGTGATAGAGTAGGTTACCAGACTCTAGAGTTGTCGTGCCCTCGCCCTCTCTACGGACTTCAGACAACACCACTCATTTCCTCTTCCACCTCAGCTAGTTTCTCGTCTGTCCTCAGAGTGCGTACGTTGTGTATTACCAGGGCCAGTCGTTGACGGGAGTGGTAGGCGGATCTCTGCCTTAGATTCTTCGCACCCCCTGCCCCGCTGTTACTATGACCGCTACCGGAGCCAGGGATAGCGGGGCTGCCGGGGACTGAGGGCCTGGGTTTTTTTCAAATTTCCATTTGGAGGTAATTGGCCTTAAAACGCCGCGCTGGCCATTGCGAGTTGGCGAGTCCACGCTTTCTAAGGGGATTTAGTCCCTTATGGCTTGCGGTAGCCACTTGGATCGGGTTATTGCCGCCCGATATTCAGCATAAACATTTTATGACTGGGTAGGTCACTTCCAGCCAACCCTCCTCCTTTCTCATCCGGGCTTGGGACCGGCAACGGCGAAGTTCTTCAAACATGCTAAAAACCGTCCTAAATGCCAAGGCTTTTCCAGCTAGAACAACGTTACTCCAGCAAGAATCGTTTTTCCGGCTACCAAAACGACAACATTCACATTTCTTTATGCGGCGCACATTCACAGCATTAGGCACAAATTACTTATACGTTCCACTCTTAACATCAACCTAGGAGCTACTGTACTGCTGGAGCTAGGAGCCAATTTCCTGCTGGAGTAACGTTTACTTACGGAGAAATGAATAATTTAAATGCGTATTTATGATTTTCATCTTCATTTAATACCTATAAAAAAATTGGCCTTATGGGGTGAAGATATAGGCAAATGGCCTTGAAGTGTGAAATAAATTGTTAACTCGTAAATATGGTGATAATTTCCATATTGCTCTTCGTCATGCACTAGATAGCCCTTTAAATTATTTTATGAACTGCCGTTGAAACTATTATTGGTGATCCGTCTAGACGGACTAATAATAAATACTTTTAACGGTGGTTCATAAAATAATTAAAGGGCTATCTAGTGCATGACGAAGAGCAATATGGAAATTATTTCCATATTTACGAGTTAACAATTTATTTCAAATGAGGGCGCCACTTCAAGGACATTTGTCTATACCTTCACCACAGTCTTCACCTTAATTATACATTTGATGTGCGTGTTAGCCTAACTAGATGGCATTTTAACAAAAAATACCTAAACTCCTATATCTCACTTCCGATAGTTTAACTATAATATACTTACATAAATAGCTTTTAGTTATTATTTCAAAATATACTTACTTACTACCTAAGTACAAGGCAGCCGCCAGATTTTTTATCGACGCTAATTTTACTCAGATCCAAACTTTGCGGAGCGCTGAAATATTACTTAGGTATATAATGATGCCTGCCAGTATGTTTATTTGTGAGATATTCACCTTGTGTACAAATAAAAATAGGCGTCTCCATAAATAAACGCCCTGTTGTCCGTGGGTAAGCTGAAGTTCATCACGTGGGTGCTCTTGTTGTCGTCAACAAAATATAACCAGGTTTCGCCGTAGTCTTCACAGGACACCGATAAAGCTTGGAAAATAAAATATCCACTTAACATCATTCTAGAATTAAATATTTCTACATTCTTCTTCATTTTAGCTCGATCCCGGTTGCATACTCAGCTGTGCTGTGCTGCTTCGGAGCCCGGGGTGGGCTTTCTTGCTTTCTCTTATCCAAATATAAGTTGTACGCATTATGTATGTCAATGGTCACCCAAGGATTCTAAAGATCTTGCGAAATGTAAAAAAAATATGCGGAACAGTTTAAAAGATAATTGACTACTTATAGATTTACGATCGGCCGCCTTGTCTGACGTCAACCCTCTTTGGGAATGCATTTGTGCGAAAAGTATTACAACGGGCCGCCGGCCGGTTATGAAAATAACTAAAATGGGATCCGAAAGTGGGATCCAACAAAAAACACTCGAAACACCGCTTGCACGCCATTTGTTTTTCTCAAGCTATGCATTGAGAAAATCAAAAGGCGTGAAAGTAACCCAGGCACGGTCCCCAGCCCAGGCGAGCGACGCGCGTCCACAAGCGGCAAGTCCACACCAAGTCTTTCTCAAGCTACCAATGATAAATAGGTACATATACAACGTGGAAGGGACATACCCGTAATAAATGGAACCACGGTCTATACAAGATCATTATACTATGTATAATGAAATTAAAATAACAGTCACAAAAAAATAAAATAAACGGGCAAGTGCGAGTCGGACTCGTACATGAAGGGTTCCGTACCACCGTACAATGTTTTAAAACGCTGAAGAAACACGTTTCTTGTATGACGACCCCCTTTAATTTTTAACTTTATCTTATTTTTAGTATTTGTTGTTATAGTGATCATAGTAATACATAATCTGTGAAAATTTCAAGTGTCTAGTTAATGCCATTATAAAGATCTAGTTAAAAACGCTGAAAAACCACATTTTTTGTATGACGACCCCATTTAATTTTCAACTTTTAATCTAATTTTTTTATTTTTAGTATTTGTTGTTATAGCGGCCACAGTTATACATAATCGGTGAAAATTTCAAGTGTCTAGCTATTACGGCCCAAGAGATAGAGCCCTGTGATAGACGGACAGACAGCGGAGTCTCAGTAATAGGGCCCCGTTTGCACCCTTTGGATACGGAACCCTAATAATAACACGGGTACTTATTGTACTCTAACTTAAATTTAATGTACTTACATAAAACGTATAAAATGTTGCTTACCTGTGAAAAAAATACTGACGCAAGTATTGAAGATCATGTTGTGAGTGCGTCTGTGGCTTACTAAGCAGGATATATCAATATATATCGTGAATACCTTACTTGCTCCAGTTCTGTCTCATTAACATACCTAATTAATTTTCCAGTACTTGGTTACTTACGAGTACCTACACTAAAGTTATCGCTTAACCAACTTCCGTTTGAAATGTTACTTACATTCATAGTAATCTCCTTAGATTCTCAGAAGACATAATTTTGTACACTAACAACAGTATGCGTGCACTAGCAGCTTGCCTCGGATTTTCACTGGTACACATAATTCATACATGGACTTAGGTAAAGTTTCCTGGTAAAACGGTCTACCTACAATCGTACTCGCATGTTTGTAAAAACCGCATTTAAACTCGCTCCGCTAGGTAGTTTCAGAGTTGATCTTGTACAGACAGACAAAGGTGCTTTTAAATTACTTAAACGAAATTTTTTTTTTCACTTCCCGTAGTACCTAACTAGATCACATGACTATCCAAAACTTTTTTGTATTTCGATGGAAAAGTTGTACAAAATGGTGGACTGAAACATCCCTTAAAATATTTGTACTTAGGCACAGAATACATTAGGTACCTACTTAATTTAAAAGCACTTTGTATACAACGTGGAAGGGACATACCGGTAATAAATCGAACCACGGGGTATGCTAGATTACTAAAGTATAATGAAATTAAAATAACAGTTAAGAAACTAAAAAAAAATTCTATGTTCCCATACAAATCTTCCGGGAAACCGCACACTTTTGTATGGAAATGCCGAATTTTTTTTCTGTTTTTCGTCTGTTATTTTAATTTCATTAGAATGATCTAGAAGTTGTAGTAGTAGTTCGATTTATTACGGGTATGTCCCTTCCACGTTGTATACGCCGGGATAGGTACTTTAATTTATAAGAAGTTGAGTATTTACGATGGATGTTCGCACCCAAGGACGTCGGTGTTCTACCATGTTACATGTGAATTTAACCACTTCTCAGCAACCACTTGACCCATTTGGGTAATGTTCGAATCTAAAAATTCTGATTCTTCCTTGCTGGTTTGGGAGGAAAGAAAAAATATAGAAGGAATTTATCAGCTGCTTCTCTTCCCGCGCAGATCGTAAAAGCCGATCAAGGAAATGGGCCAGAAATTTACCGGGCCATAAGTTCCTCATTTCAAGCAATCAAATAACAGGGAAATTGGAGAAAAATGAAATAAACAACAAACTTATCATAGCAACGTTATTGTATTTTTTTTTTGAATTGAATCCGTCCGTGCTTACACAGTAAACACATGATCTCAACACTTATCAACTAAAAATATTCTAAAAAAAATAATTATAATCCGATTAGGTAATAAAAATGTGGCTTGTGCATTGTTCTCAACTTGGCGAACATGTCGTGGAGTATCGGATTAGTAAAGTGCTGTACGAGATCTGAAAAATTGAGTTACGGTCTGGCTAATGCCCAATACAAGCAAACGAACGTAATTTCGTGAGTTGTACTCACGTAAAATGAGCCACGTAGTTTACTTTCAACAGAAATAGAAAACTCATTCTACGCGGTTCACAATTCAAAAATTACGCTCGTTTGCCTAGGTCTAAGTCTAGAAAGATATAGGACCACCATTATGACAGATATGGGTCTAAGTTTATCAAGCATCGTGTTAAAACAACCGTCGCTTTTGAACATAATATGAAAAACCTGTTCAAAAGACACTAATCTATAAGTAAAAGTCAACAATAAAGTTAGTAGACCTAGCCATATTAGTTTTCATTGAAAAATGTTGGTAAGTACTAAATTTACTAGGTATGGCACTGCTCGCTCATGCATGACACATTAAAAAATAATCGGTGGTGCCATGATTTCAGGTTTACCAATTTAGTTGTCAGCCTTTTAACGGTAAATCTTCGATATTTGTGAATGGTGATAAGACTCGATTGCTTTAAGTTTTTGAATAGAGACGCCACGAGTACCTACCTAATCGGCTAGGTACTATTCGGTATTCTCTCAGAGATCTTGCTGTAACAAAGTAAATAAATAAATTTATTGTATAAACAATGTTTTTTTAAAGAAGACTTTAAATAACACTGTTTGATGTAACAATCAACAAATAATGCGCGATGAGTGTGACTTACACCTTACACGCAAACAAAACAAACAGCCCACGGCGTAGTTACAGCACGCACTGAAATGATGCCGCCCGCGATATGTGTATAGTTAATGTAGCCCTTTTTTTCTAGACTTTTTAGCCAGACTAAGTACCACTTATGGTGCTGAGATATTGTTGTGCAGGATTACTATGTGCTTCGTCATTGCTTTTCGTAAATGCTGATGTGCACATATTTTGTTACTTATTTTCCTTCCTTTTATACAAACTGATATATACGTTACATTATTCTAATATATTGCTATCTTTTTCATTTTAGTCTATAGAAAATTTCGAAGGACTATGTTTCAAAACGCTTATCACTTGTTCGTCCGTATTTTATGGAATAACGTTATAGATAATATAAATGACTAATAATGCGATCTAGATATTGTAAATGTTAATTTGCATGTGTAAGAACCATAAAAAATATAATAAATGAATAAACCCACGCCATTACCTATAAATTCGGTCCTCGTATGAAGCTGAGTTGATATTTAAAATAATCCATTTCCTTCAGGACTTAAAGAAGAAATCGTAATGGAAAAGACTAGATATCACATGGTTTGAGCTATATATATTATTTTTGTTTCTTACTTTTGTACGTTACAAAATGATAAAATTAAATCTAGACACGTCGGGTATGATATTGTCGCGATCTGTTATGGCCATTGCCATGTAACGGGTGACGTTTTAAGCACTAGACAATTTTTTGGAGCAAGTTCAGTTCATGATACTTAATTACTTTCTGAGAACATTATTCACGAAATAGAAAAAACTGTTCTCACAGAAAATCCGTTCTGTTGAGCGCTGATTTGAGTGGGAGAGCGATTTTTTTATTTTCAATAATTATATTTACGGATAGTTCAGTATCCTGGACTGCATTGCTTTAAAAATTTGCTGGTGGTTAAAAATTCACCCTGTAAACACAGTATTAAATTTTTCGAGTAACCTTTTACAGCGAGGTCAGACTATGAATCTAAGAAACATCAATAGCGCTTGAAGGCGAATGCTAAATTTAATGTGCTGACCCGACTGTGAGAGCAGCCTTCTGAGTCCAGAATAAGGTTGGGTGTATAAAACCTATACAATCTACTCGAAGGTGTATCGTGTGCCTACGCTTACGTGCGATGTATCGAATTGTGGTATCGTACCGCTTGCGAAACATGAAATACAATCAATGTTATTTACAATAATATTTATATGTAGATATTCTATCATGTCGAAACTTGTATAAGTAAAATTCCGCTTTAAAAAAAGTAGTAATGAATAAATTCTGCGTGCGTGAGTTGCCTATAGCGATAGTCGACGCTAGTATATTATACTCGTATTGTACAACATTCATTTGATCCCATGAACGGGCGGGGGTCTATTTTATTGGTATTTAATTGCAAAACAAAATCTCTTATACGCGCGTATTCTTCTAAATGTGTCGAACGACGTCGATTCAACGTAACAATCGGAAAATGCCTACACGGAAGCATAAATTCGTGTTATACGATCGAATTTCGACATTTATCGTACATACCAATACATTTAACAGTTGGTCAGTCGAAAAAATTGAGCATGTTTGACATAGTATAATTATTTGAACAGCTGCTAATTTATTGCATGAGTCGTCAATCCTAATATTCTAATGTGTATCACTATGGCGGGAATTATCTAGAGAACAATGTTAGAAAACAATAAAAAAGCTATGTACGTCGTTACAGGCCGCACGTGCGCTGTCTCGTCTGTAGGGGAATGCATTTAACTCAGTATCATGGACTGATTCAGCCGTTAAAAAAGTTCCAGAATAGAATATTTTGTTACAAGTAAAACAGTTGATTGCATGTGCAGTTTCCTGCGAGACGAGACATACACAGTCAATGCCGTTAGAGGGCGCCGCAGTTTGCGGCCACCCATTCAAACACTCCATACACGCATATACATACTACACCTTACCGTACATCGTACATACCTATCTATTTTTTACGAGTAATGTATTTCAATTTCTTTAAAGCGTACATTTTTATACTTATTTCTTAGGAGGTTCTTTATCAACTAAGTAGGTATATATATATTTTTAACATTTGTTAAAATTGTATAAAATCATAGCAGTACTTAATATAATGTAACGTGCGTGTAAAAAAAAAGAGCACGTATTAGAGGGAAAGGTAAAGCTATCAAGAACGAACGTAACACTAAGGCAGTCTTTGACATGACTGGTCGACTATCAGGTGGGTTGCCAGGATACACGAACTTGTACTCGTTATTCATACTTAATGCATTTTACATCAATATTGCGTCGTCTCTTTAAAACATAAAAAACTGATTGTAGTTATGTAAAATTGTATAAGTAGCCAGTGCTTATATTGTAAATTTAAAAATAATAGGCAATTTATTGAAACGGACAGTAGGTCGTACCTACTTATAATATAATAATATAATACTATCTTACACTTCGCCTGCTGAAAACGCACCGTATGTGTATGTTTGTATGTTTCGCAAAACACACACGGTGCATTTTTCAGCAGGCGAAGTGTTAAAAGATAGTTGTGAGACTGAGTCAGAGTGTAGTTCTACAGCATAAGTCCAGATCCTCAATCATACCATATCTAAATAAATAAGTGTATAATATCTAACATTTTTACATATTTACAGTATTTAAATTATATAAAATAAGTACAACAACATAAAATTAATAAATTTGTACTTGTAAAATAAATCATTTAACAATAGTAAAACGTTTTCAGTTTATTAAGTTTAGATCTACAATAATAATTAAGTCTAGTGTCTACTTATGATTATTTTGTTGCATATTATATATACGTAGACGCCGAACCGTCACTAGGAGCGAGTCTCTAGGAGGCTCAGCGCCCTGCCACCTCACCGTATGACCTATATATAACTACAATATAATTTTGGTATGAGCGGTGTCGTGGATGCCCCCCGCTCATACCTAAAGCGTTTAGAGCGCGCGCTCGCGCACTGCCTGCCCGCCGCCGGCGCGGGCTAGTGTGGCTCACCTTTATTTTGTATTTTACCCTATTAGCAGCTTAATTGACATTTATTCAGACATGGACGCGCAAGCAGTGCGAGCAGCGAAACGCTACAGCATCCACGTTACATACGAATTTTTATTTCATACAGTCATACTTATAGCTTCGTGTGACTGGCTGGAGTAATTTCTAAGTAACCTAATTATTTTATAGTGGCACCGGGCGCGCTCCTCGCGCGCCGGCCGCCTAGGTGGGATCTCTTCGGATTAACACTACTCGAACAGTGAAGGTATGAAATCATAATCTAAGTACTGCTAATACACCCTCGTCTTGAGGGGACAGGCTGCGTCGCTCAAACGATATACTCGACGAGAGATTACTAGTTGCAAGTAAGGATAGCTACGCGTGCCCGATCATTTACGTAATAGCTAGGCGGAGATGTGATAAGTCAAATCAACTATTCAGAAGTAGTATCTATAGCGAATATCATCGTTTTCACGGTTCTAAGAGAGCGAGCGAACTTTCGTTCAGAACTCGTTATCTTAATGTGCGTCATTACTACAATACTTATTGCAAAACCGTTCAATGTTTTCTTTTTATCTCTCGATGTCGCAGCTTGGCGAAATCATCTGAGATCAGTCAGCGAGCGCGTACAAAAGAGGCGATATCCTACAGGAACTGGGGTCGGTGGGTGTCAACAGACGGTCTCGGCGGGCGCCAGCGCCAGCGGCGGCAGCGCCGATAGCGGAGGCGGCGCAGACAGCGGCTCAGGTGAGCGCCGGCGCAGCGCCTGCCGCTTGCGGAATTCCAGGAATTCCTCCTTCATAGCACGCACGCGGGCCTCCACGTCATCGCGGGCAGCTCGCGGGCGCGGCCGCTCCGGCGTCGACGGCGTGGGTGTTCGCGTGGCGCGGTCCCACTCGTAGTGGACGTCCACTGAGCCCGCGTCCGCCGCCTCGCCCACGCCCGAGCCGGGCCGCGGCGCTGGAGCCGGCGGCGGCGGACGATACGGCGGCGGTCGCCACTCTGCCAGGCTGCCCGTGCGGCTGCTGCGGTTGTGCTGGGACGAGGACGCGTTCTTGCTGCCAAAACCGCTAGACGAACTGCGGCTCTCGGGCGAGGCCTCGTGCGGCGGCGGCGGCAGCTCGGCGATGGTGCGTGGCCGCGCATGCCGCATTTGTGGCCGTGCTCTTGGTCGCATCGTGCCCGCCCTGGCCGCCCCCTCAAGGCGTAGTGCGCGTAACCTGAACGGTGAGGGAGGTGTTGGAAACGAGCCGTCCGCCGAGCTCGGGAACGGCACGGAGCTGAGGTCCGACACGTGTAGTGGCGACCAGGGCGTCCAGGCGGCGGCCCAAGGTGGCCACGGTGGCCAGGGCGGCCAGTGGATGGCAAGCGCGGGCGACGAGGCGCGGAAGAGTGGTGGCGCGGCGGAGGGCCGCAGCGGTGCGCGCAGACGCGGCAGGAAGCCTCCATCGTCTGAGGAGGAGGGCGCCAACGAGGGTGCGGAGGAGGAGGAGGAGTGCACGGAGGGCGCGGGCGACGCTTGCCAGTAGCGCGCCTCGCCGCCGCAGCGTGAAGGCGGCCACACCCAGTTGACAGTGAAACGCAAACACTGCACTATACCCGATATTCCGCGTTCTCTAAATCTGAAATTGAGGAAGGAATTTAAAAATTAGCATGCAATAAATGCCTTGGTATGATAAATCTTCAAAATTTGCATATTTCAACCGACCTGATTTCCTGTAGTGCGGCAGAAGGATAAAAAAAAATCATGAGATTCATGTTCTATAACTTTTAATTGTGAGTATAAAATACTGTCAGCTGCTCATAAAATACAACCGTGACCACCCTAAAGATCCTATCAATTCTCAAGTTCTTGGCATCCAAGGAGAAAAGACAAGGATATTGTCTGCGAGAATCTGATGCCAGAAACAGTAAACATCCACATAGCCGCGAGATCTTTTGCAAAATCGAATAATTATAAATACGTGTGGATTAAGTTTGGCCGAGTTTACTTAAGGAAGAACGACGAGTGCTGCTATTTTCGTAAATAGTGTCAAGAGCTTATCTAAATTAATACCCAAATAAACGATATAGAATTTGATAAATTAGTATAAGTACTCATTTATTATTATTTATTATTTGTATTATCCGTTTTTACATATTTTATGGAGATATTTTGTCAAAATGTAAATAGAATTAGAAGCAAGCTCAAGGAACTTTATTTGAATACTAGCTGTGCCCGCGACTTCGTTCGCGTGGTGGTCGGAATGTTATATAGCCTAAAGCCTTCCTCTATAAATGGACTACCCAACAAAAATAGAATTTTTCAAATCGGACCATTAGTTCCTGAGATTAGCGCGTTTAAACAAACAAACAAACAAACAAACAAACTCTTCCGCTTTATAATATTAGTATAGATTCTGAATGAAAATTTTGATATTATATGTCTTACAGAAACGAACTTAGATAATAGTATACACAGTGAGGAATTCATTGACAATCGTTATGTGGTTTTTAGATGGGATAGGCAGACTTTAACCCTAGATAACTAAACATTCGTCTGGCAGACTACGCGACCCCTTGCATAAGTCTAGTTCACAAACTTTCGCGTACCCCCTGCTTGCACGCCTTTGTATACCTTCATAGTTAGAGTAAAAAGTGACACAAATGCGGCGTTTGCGCAAACAATTGTCTTTATTTGTGATTTATAACCACCGCGTCGTCTAGATGACGAAAATTTAGTTATAACAGGTGCAGATTTTCAAAGGTATCTAAATTGCATTTTATTTTATATTAGTATTTTTAAATAAATAAATCTAATAAATGTTTGTATTATAATTAGATAATATACATAAGCATACTAGGAAATAATATGAACTTCATAAAAACGGTTATTTTTTAATGACTAGAGTTTAATAGTAAGATGTCATTCATACTACTAATTGTTTTCAACTTTTTCTCATACACCTAATATTATTGATGGATTTATAAATGGAAACATATAACATGTCCTAGGCTGAAAGTAGAAATTCACGTTTATTAAGATTGATTACTCTGATAAAAGTAACAAGATAATTTAACTTCTGTGGTGATGACAAATAATTGGAAGGTTGAAAGTCAATACAATATCAGCATTGATACTAATGTCTCGTGCCAATCTTTGGGTTTTGAAGGTGATTTTTTAGTACCAAGTAAAATACAACAGAACCCAAATTATTGATTCGGATGATTTTATATTGTCAAACATGGAAAGAAACGTACTACATACTTCAGGTAGCATCCAACATGTGCTTTAGCAACTCTTCGATTTGTATCCAGTAAAGCTCATCATAAATGGTCATCTGCACCAAGATTATTCCTACTTATGTTATACGACGCGAATAACATCAAAAATAATAAAAAAATAGAAACACGGCGAGATTTTGTTTTGAAATTGACGAACAACCTCATGGAGCCTTGGTTGCGGCAACTTGTTCGGACGGTAACTTTGAGACGTGACATCAAGGTCATGATAGGAGATATCCTTGGTGAAATCATATGAATAATCTGCTCCATTTCCTTATGTATGAAATATTTCAAAAAAATTATACGTTTGCCTGTCGAAATTGCTAAGGAAGACCAAAAGTTGATGCCTTAGATGTAAAAATGCAATTTGTGGCACCCATAATGTAGATGTGTATAAAAGGTATGTGTCATCATTAGTATAAAATTATTTCGACTTGTCTCTATTCACAACGAGCACTTTATACGAATCACGTAACAATTTCTTCCTCACGTTAAATTATGTTGATAATATAAGATTTTTTAATGCGTAGTCCGCTAGACGAATGTTTAGTTATTGTGTAACTGCCAGAATAGTTTAGTTATCTAGGGTTAAAATCGCATAAAAAAGAGGGTAATGGTGTTCTTATAGCTATAAAAAAAGATTTAGTCGCCACAAGGCGTTGTGAATGGGAGTCTTCAGCGGAGGACCTATGAATCACTGTCTACAAGTCTCAATCTAAGCATGTTGCATTTAGTCTATGTCTAGTCTACCTTGCGCTTGACGCTGAAACTAATTTGGTGGAAGACTTTTTGTCTACACCAGCACCTGTTTTATCTGGCGTACCCCAGGGGCCACTTTTAACACACTGTAAGTGTCTGCTATATGCTGACGATTTGAAATTGTTTACAGTGATCAATGACATACAAGATTGTATTAAACTTCAACAAGATCTGGACTTATTGTATCACTGGTGCTCTGAGAACTACATAAGTCTTAATATTGATAAATGCTTTGTTATTACTTTACACGCAAAGTTAATTCTATTAAATTTTACTATAAACTACATAATCAACCATTGCGTAGTAAATCCACCATTCGCGATTCAGGTGTTACCCTTGACTCAAAATTCACATTCACTCATCATCTTGATAACGTAACATTTAAATGTAAACAATTGCTCAGATTCATAAGTAGAATTTCCAACAATTTTAAGGACATCAAAACATTCGTACTCCCCAAGCTAGAATATGCCTCAATTATGTGGTCTCCTCATTATATAACACATGTAGAGCAAATTGAGTCTATACAGAAATGTTTTTTGAGAATATTGGCTTTACGACTGGGCCTAAGAAAAGGCTTAGTCACATATAAGCAGCGTCTGGAATACTTTAATTTTGCATCTCTTTGCTGCAGACGCTCCCTAACTTGCACCCCTTCTACCAACTTCTCGATGTGTCCCAAAGGCAAAGTGGTAAATAATGCATAGCGTTAAGTTTGACCCATTGTAATCAATCAACAGACCTAACATACTTATACAAGATATTACATTCAAAATTATCAACGAATACTTTAACCGAAATTAACTTTAAAGCACCTTCGCGAAGTCAAAAAATTCCTCAACTATTTCCCGTATCTGCTTGTGCAAATAACATTGGCCGCAATAATCCAATGCACCGAATGTGTGGACTTTATAATGGCCTGTGTTCGTCACCTGAGTTTCCTGACATCTTTTGCACTTCGCTCGCGACATTCAAAAGGAAATGTCGAATTGTCATCACAGATGACTCTTAAATGCAATGTTCTTATCGTTTTAATTTATTTGTAATGTATGTTTCTTATTTTTTTTTCCTTTTTACTATAATATCTACATCATAATAACTTGATTTGTGCTATAATAAACATGTTATGTACTTATAAGTATATAATTGGTTAGTTAGGCTATCTTGTTGTATTTCTTGTTCTTTTTATATTTTGTCACTTCATGTACCTAACTTACTGTATATGTACTAATAAATAAAAAAATAAAATAAAATAAAAGCTGTGTTTCAATTGAAGTGGAGCTAAGTGGAACGGAGCTTAGCGGCACGTGAATCGACTACAATCCCAATTTTCAAAATCTTGGCTCAGCTTTTGTGAATATTCCGCTGCATCAGCTCTGCTTTGTTCAAAATACAGCTCAAGTAGGTACCTACACAGTAAGCTGTTTTTAGCGTTTCATATTTATTTATTGACATACATTTGTAAAGAAACTGAGCTCGCGAATGGCGTTCAGTTAGAGGAAGTTGTGCTTTGTTTATGTTCGTGCAAGTAGGAATTAGTTATTTTCTCAGCTAAGGTAAGGATTATTATTAAATATAAACTTTAACTATTTTTAATAGCACAGTTTCTAGCCACTCTTCACTGCGACGATATTGGTTTTATGATGTGGTGGTAGCGGTAGAAATAAATTAATAAGGGTCAGTTCACACCGAGATGCGACGCATCGTGGCGCGCACTTTTGAAGAAATATAGAACTTGTTTACTCACTGAAATCTGTAACTGTAACTGTAACTGAATAAGTTTGACTGCTGGGGATAAGATATTGATATTACGTACTCGTATTCAACTTACTTCTTAAAAGGCACTTGAGTGCTGTCAGCGGCGCGCAGGTCGGTGAGGCGCGCGGCTACCATGTTGTATGCTGCAAGCGGATAATTTCTGAAATTACTGCAGTGTCACCCTGTCCTTGCCGCCGCCGCCGCCGCCCGCACCCTCACCTCGCGCACCACACCCACCATATTGTCAACCTCAAAGCTTTTATGGTCTTACAAAATAAAATCATGTTTACTTTTTAATCAAAAAAAGGTTAACAATTGCATTCAACCGCTCAATAAAAAAAAAAACAGTGTGGAAATTTCCAGAGTCAGCTTCAGACCAAGATACTACCAATTGATTACATTGCACAAGAAACATCGCGATCGGTTTTTTTTTCTTATTTTGATATGTGTCTGGGTCTGTAATCGGTAACATGGCTAAGCTTAAGTAATATAAAATGGTGTAAATTAAATAAAAAAGTTTAGTTTTTTTCACATCCAATTTTTTTATACTTTTTAGTGTAGTAAGGATCTGCTTTTTAGAGTTTCAATTAATTTTATAAGACCATACCTACTGGAAATGACAAAAGCTTTTACCACAGTCATTATATTCAGAAAACATAAGTAGGTCGCTTTAGCGCAAAGTAATTTAATCATACTTAGTTAACTTATGTCTTTTCCAGTATTTGATTATGAAATGGTATGAATATACGACGACAAAACTACAAATAAGTTGTAAAAACCATCACCACAACATTCTTCAGATTACAAATAGGTGAAAAAATGGGTATATAATATAAAGCAAAAATTGCTATTACATATATGTATGCCAAATCGAAATAAAACATAAGAAATCATAGGTGTTATTACACAAACCATTATATAGTTAGTATTGAATCAAACAAGAAAGCATTAAAATTACATAAAACTATACACACTCACAAAAACAAACATGCGTGAACATAAATGATGTTACGAATTAGCTGATACTATTTTATTTTAATTAATCACGTCATACCTATTTAGTAATTTTCGTAAAGACATTTGTTAAAGTTGCGTCTTCCAAAAATAAAAAAAATAAGCAATTTATAAAAAAACATTATGTTATGTAAGTAAACAACGTCAGAGCTGAGATGTTGAAATATTTAATTATGTTTGTCGTCTTGCTACTAATAACTGCCCCTTCACCGGAATATTTCAGCTGTGATATAGTTTGAGTCACAATTAAAACAACAGTCGTTTCATTAGTAGCAGATCAAAATAACATTATATACCTAACAAAAATAAAAGAAGCCGCAACAATAGAAGAATAAGAATAGCCAACTGTCTGTACAACGTTGTCAGTGTAGTTTATAAACAGTTTCAGCTGAGAGAATGGCGTGGATGATAATGGATCGCTTACTACCGACAATATGGCGAGTTGGCTCGTCTTCTTGTAGTTTTCATACAAAAGACATCAACTGACCAGCGACGTCGCTTGTGGAACACATTGGATAACATTATTTCAGTAATATTCTTTTTTAACCAACTTCATAAAAGGAGGAAGCTATTTTATGTTACATAATTATAATTACCTGAGGCCATATAAACTAATTTATTTTAGCAAGTTCAGTCAGCAATACTGAACAATTTTTATAAATATATTTCCCAAAAAGAGTTTTTCACTTCTCATAGTACCTACCAAACTGTTATTGATAATTTACACCGGAAATTAGGAGAGGTTATTTCATTCATTCAGGCTTCAGGTAGGTATTTAGTTTTTTTTTTATAAAATATTACAATTGTTAGCATAAAAACTCGACAAAATTAGAACAGATTCATGTATTTTTACATTATCAGTAACATTTAATGAATTAGCTTACTTTGGAGCTAGTTCAATCTGTGTGCATTGCCCCGTATATATTTATATTTACTTATTTATTTAACTTTATTTTATGACCTTCTATCCGTACATGTTTCACTACTTATTTCACGGGAAACTTGTCCGTTATAGGAACTGACTCCGATCAGGCAGCTCATATTTCATGTTTTCCTACTTGTTCCTTGGGTTCTTTAGTCAGTGTGTCGTGTCACAGTGTTTATTATTAATTTAGGTATTATTATCGTCAATGTCTTGCACAAGAATTCGACAAGCGACGCATGTGGGGAGCGGGCAAGCGGCCTGGGCACCGAGTCCACTATCACTTGTACGAACATGACCTTCTGCCCCGTGTCTGTCTGTCCTCTTCATTCAATACTTAAGGCCGTACCTAAATTTTTCGGGGTCCAGTGCTGCCCCCATTTTAAATAAATCATTTCAAAGAAAACGAAGACATCATTTAAAATTTTGTTACTATCAAGTCTTAGATAACCCTTCAAAGTATTTTATGAACTACTGTTTACAATTTATAATGAGAACGTTAAGCTTTACTACGCACATTAGCCAAAAGTGGCCGTTTTTCCCAAATGTGCGTAGTAAAGCTTAACGTTCTCACTTTAAACTGTAATCAGTAGTTCATAAAATAATTTGAAGGGTTATCTAGGACTTGGTAGTAGCAAAATTTTAAATGACGTCTCCGTTTTCTTTGAAATGATTTATTTTAAATGGGGGCAGCACTGGACCCCGGAAAATTCAGGTACGGCCTTAACACCTATTTATCAAAATATACTGTAAGTACTTATCTAGCTACTTTATGGGTAGATTCAGTCCATACTGACCAAAAACATGCATCGAATATAAATAAAAGGTCAACTTGTATAAGATGAGAGTCCCAATTTTTTCATATTATGTTGTTTGGGGAAAAATCAATGGACATGATTTGCTTTTCAAATAGTTTCAGTATATTTTGTTACTGTGTGTAAAAAAGATAAAATAAACAAATAAACAAATTTCGATATTCCTACACAAATAAGAATTTCAGCTAAACACTATGAGAAAGTCAATATTTTATTCCAGTTCCCAGCCTTAGGACAAGTTTTTCGAATTGACCGACTGAATTCACTGAGTCAATAAGTATACATAATGTAAATAATTTTTAAAGGTTTTTACATAACTTTTGTGCTTTGGGCGCTATTTGGGTGTGGATTCACTACGTCTATACTAGACAGATCGTCAACCTAGTATACAGACTCAGTCATGACCGTACAACCGTAGCAGACTCAGCGCCTACAGTATGTTAACCCCTCACCTTTCTCCTGCTTCCTGCGCTTCCGTTTGTTGCAGATCTTCACGGCGCACACTGACAAGATGATGGCCACGATGAAGAAGAGGATGCCGCCCACCACGCCCGCCGTGATCGCTTTGTGCTTCACCCGCGCCGGCACCGGGAACTTCACCTCCTCGGAGCTCTCGTAGCTCGTCGCCGAGTTCGCCAGAACTCGGAAGTAGTACGTGCGCCCGCCTACTAAATTCTTGACTGGAATTAATAATATTTTTATTAAATAAAACCGTGAAAGTATGCCGTGTGGTTTCCGGCAGAGTATAATAGGACCACTCAGTCTTCCCGTGGATGTCGTAGAAGGTGACTTAAGAAACACAAGCTAAACAAAGCTTAATCAATGAGATCCCTCCAATCCGTCTGGCCAGCGTGGAGAGTGTCGGCCAAATCCTCTAACTGCTCTGACCAAGTATGGTTCTAGTAGTACAGAGACGGTCGTGTTCCTGCAGTGGAGCCTAAAAAAAGACGTGATTATGATATGATGATGATGGCACTCGAAAAATATAACCTTCTGGCGCAGTCAGGTAAAAACCAAACTAAATTATCATTACGTGACAGTCAGTTAATGTGTGTTTTGTGTTGGTGTCGTAGCGACACTCATACCAACTGGGAGCAGCATGGTAGTATGGTGTATTTACCTAGATAGCTGGTCTCCTCGGGCCGGATCTGGCCGCGGTTGAGCGTCTTCCACTGCGCGTCGGTGCGGTACTTGATGGTGTAGTACTGCACGAGCTGCGCGCGCTCCAGCGGCGCCTGCCACGTGATCAGGAACCCGTTGTGTACCTCCGTCACCGTCAGGTTGCGAGGTGGACCAGATTTTGGATCTAAATAACACATTGTACTTTATATGTTGTCATGTTGTACAGTTTTGGGAAAAACATTAAAAAAACCATTTCCGAAGATTACATTTCCCTCTGCCCACAATATAGGTACCTACATTCAAGTTTTTAAAAAAGGAAGATAAAATAATTTACATATTTACAGATACAGATAATTCAATAACTACTAACTACAAATTTAATCTTTAAAATCGTGTGTACGTGCCATAGTGCCAAGAACGCTGGCCACATTTCCGCGTTGAATATTTAACTACAAAATAGTAGAAATTAGAAAATTTGTAATAAGTAATCGTACCTATTGACTACTTAACTTAGATACCAATTTATAAAAAAAATGAGTCTCGTAGCAGTCGTTGCATGGCATCGACAAAACCACCAAAAATATTATATTGCACGACGAAGTACTTAGGTAGATAGGTATTATATTATAAAGTAAAATAGCGATAGGCCTGGATAAAAGTTATCGCCGGTGCCATCATGGCATACCATGTTGCGGGTTTGACTGTGATGTCATACAATCTATCACACAAATATACTCTTTATGGGAAGTTCTATAAGTACCTACTTAACTACATTACACGAAAGCGTACAACAATCGGTATACAGGATAATTTTTATCCTTTTTACAGCAAGATTGATCCATGATACTGATTACATATTCGAAAAATAAGTAGTAAATAAAACTTCATAGTAATTTAAAATAGCTTATATGTGAAATTGTCATCGAAATATAATTCTCGTATTATTACTCGAATTATTGTTCGTAGGAAATTGTTTATTTTTACAATTTCACTATGTTCCTCAATTGACTTTCATGGGAATTGCTCTTAAAAATGTTCGCTCTGGAACAAAAGTCATCCTGCATACATATGTACTAAGCTACGGTTAGTATGCGGTGTTAAAACATCAAATAAAGTGCAATGTGAGTATACCCGTGCTATCAGGCGGTGGCGGAAAGACATTATCGCCCACCGGCCTCGCCGGGGTGGGGGGCGCTTTCGGCTTAGCGCCTACATCTACAAAAATAACAGAAGGTTAGTTTCTTCTACCAAGAATCCCAAGTTACCTAGGTACAACAGAAATGTTGGAAAGTTACGGCGCCGGATTTACTATGTCATGACTCTGGGCAATGCGTGGCTCAAGACCTCTTTACATGCCCCTGGTCTAGATTTTAGTCATTGGGAAGTTTTAACGGTTGTCTTATTTTATAACCTGCAACTACAAACTACCACCCTAAAAGTAAGAAATATCATCGAATCCCAACCAAACTAACGAGAGAAACCTGAAACCAATCACCAAATTAATGACATAAAAGTACGTTGTCTTAGCACCGGCGATTTAAGTTTTAGCTCTTAATAAAATCAGCCGTGGACTGTGCTCAAATCGACAACACAATTGGGTTTATAATTTGTGAACAAATCTATACTAATATTATAAAGCGGAAGAGTTTGTTTGTTTGTTTGTTTGTTTGTTTGTTTGAACGCGCTAATCTCAGGAACTAATGGTCCGATTTGAAAAATTCTTTTTTAGTTGGGTAGTCCATTTATAGAGGAAGGCTTTAGACTATATAACATTACGTTCCGACAACCACGCAAACGAAGTCGCGGGCACAGCTAGTGTTATTATAAATATTTAACAGGTTACTTACTCACGCGCACTAGTGCGAGATTGAACATCGCCGCGTCCAGTGCTCCGCTTTCGACCTGATGATGAAATCTGGTTGGCCCGAGTTAACTATTTATAATGTCTTCATTTCACGTTATTTTTAACTAAACAAATGTTATCTTACAAAAATCGCCAATGCTAAGTACATAAATACCGTAACTTAAACCCCATAAAGCTTTTACAACGCAAGTTGGAAATAGTATAGTAGGTATATTAACCTCAAAAGGATCAACGTACTCACCACACAAACTCCTGAAAAAGTCAAGTGTGTAATTTAGAATTTAATGGAACACGAAATTGTTTTTTGTAATTTCATTTATATCTATATTTCTTACGGAATGTAATCCATTTGTATAATGAATTTGCTGTAATATGCGCTTGGGAAAAAACATTGACCACTTATCCGCTTTATTTAAGAACTTTTTCCAACCAACGTTACTTTAACCAAAACCGCACAAATTAGTATCAATGTATGACATACCCAGTGTTCTGATGGTGATCGCTTTGCTCATCATCCCCTCCCCGATGGTGTTCTTGCTGTTGACTTGAAACTCGTACGTGGTGCCAGGCTGCAGCCGGTTTATTGTGACCTAAAAGTCAGACAAATTGACTCTAAGCAAGGTTTTCATCTTATCACTATAATTGCAAAGTAATTAGCTCATCTCTTGGTAACTTTAATCCACGATAAAATGTAATCTAGGTACTTTACTCTCTGATGTCTATTAACGAAAAATCACGTCAATTCATTACATTGTTTTGTTTGATGTCAAGGGCATTATTTTAAAATAATTCAAGTTTCAAAAATGTTAGGTTACCAACCTAACATTTTTCCTTTTAAGGTACGGAACTCAAAAAACAAATTATGATTCATCTCAAATGTACCTAATCGAGAATTCATTTAAGTATGAATGTTATTTCACGTTATTAATATATTTAGTAGAATAATATACATAATAATTACTACATCATTCATTTTTTTAAATCAAATTTTAAAATATGTACATACTTAAGTTAGTATTTTAGTAACTGAAAACTTAAGAAGTTTTCAGTTACTAAAATACTAACTTAAAGTACTTATAGGTAAAAAAAGGAAAAATGAAAAATAAATCAAGATTGATGTTCTGATTTTGATTATTTTTTCTAAGAATTCTTATTAGATTAAGTTATTACACATGTTTACCTAATTATAAACCGAAATATTTAAAAATGGATATCATTCTACTAGCAAATTCCAGTTTACTGCGCTGAACTCACGGAAGTGGCGCCGGAAGGTGTGACGGGCACTTTAGTCCAGTCGGAGAAGCCGGCCTCGCGGTACCAGATGGTATAGTCTTGCTTATAGTCAGGGCCGCCCGCGTAGCCCGGCTGCCAGCGCAGCGTCACCTGAAACTCTGTCGCCGTCCCCGATACGTTGTATGGCGCGTGCGGCTGCGTACCTTCGATTACCAACTGTGTGTCCGCTACTATCGTTGCGACCTGTATACAAAATTATATCATTTTCGTAGACCTATCGTCGGGTTACCATCATCTTATTTGACAATTTGATTTACTTGATGAGATAAGCAGTATTAATGACTATTTGTACAGTTTGGTATACTAAAAGGTTTAAGCTTTTCCTATCCCTTCTATCCTTTATCCCTTGAGGATATTCAAAAGCAAACCTGTTTACTTAGACGACATCTTAATCTTTTAAACCAAAGTACCGTATCATATCCAGCGTATTTACCTCGTTAGAGGCGACACATTGGTAAATGCCGAAGTCCTGTCTCCGCAGCGTGTCTATGGTGATGTTGCCCCCAAGCGCCCGCACCCGATTCTTCTGCAGTGGCAGGCCGTCGCGTCGTCGCCACGTCACACTCGGCCGCTGAGTGCCCTCAGCCTCTTGCGCCTCACAGTGCATTTCCACCGACTCGCCCACCTGCACAATACATTTTATTGTATAGTGTATCCATGATTGAATACGGTATCGTCAAAATGATCTGATAAACCTGTAGTATACATAGGTAATGCATAAATTGGAACTCATCTAGTAGTGCCCTCTAACAATGTCGCAAATAAGTTTACTGTTTTTACTTATTTTTAAGGAGTTATTATTTCGGAACACTACCATTGGTATAACTTTCCACGTTTTTCAACACATTAAATGTGACATACAAACCTTTCTCTGATACAAAGGCTCCGGCTCCACAGTGAATGCAGGAGGTTTTCTAACTAGAACCTCCATGGGACCAGACGAGCCTTGCGTTCCCTGCGCGTTGTACGGGGTGCAAGTGTAACGGCCCTGGTGGTTTTGATTCACGCGAGTGAATAGCAATGAGCCATTGTTCATAATCACGATGTCCTTCGTTTGATACGGCTCCAACAGTCTCTTGTCCTTCGTCCACGTGACGTACTGTAGAGGCGGGTTGGCTTTGATGTAACATTGCACCACCCCAGCAAGCCGGAACGGCAAATACTGCACGGTCGGTGTGAACGTCACTTTGGCTGGATCTAGGAAAATAAAAGTCCAGTTATAACCCCCGTTGACCTAATCCCAGTTAATCTATTTATAGTACTTACTACTGAGAATTGTCTATTTTCTACTCGAAAGTTTATTTATATTTACTAGGTAGTATTTAATTGTAGCGCAGTCGATTCGTTTCAGCGTTTGATCGAAGCTTGTAAAGTTTCAATACAAATACTTAAATCTATCTTTAAGTCTTTTACAGTTCGGGGTGTATTATTTGTATGTAGTTTATGGTTTATTATTACATATTTATGGTTTATTATTACATATTTAAGTATACCTGGTTCATTTTTCATCATTTCTTTTTGAGTTTTTGCACTACCCGTGTCTTTCTCGACATCACCCGGTTGGTTGACTGGTAGATAAGGCCTTAGGCTTTAAGTTCGCCATTACACTTGTATTTGTGTATAAAGTTAAATAAATATACGATGAACTTAGTAATTTTTAATTTCGAGACTGATGAGCTTGGCTGCTATATGATTTCTTGGAAATTCCAGTTCTCATATCTTTACTGACTTAAGTCTCCGTAGCATAGCAAGATGGGCATGATTTATATTCCATATCTACTAACGATGATAACGTATTCCTTTAAACTTCTCCTATTTTGACAAACACGACGGTAGCCCTTTAGACAAGTAGAGTGACTTTTTATCCAGGATTTCTTTGAAATACCTAGTTGCTGCTATTGTCAGATTTTCAAGTTAAAGTTCCGGCAGCCAATTGGCCAATCTGGAAGTGCCTTAACAGATTAGAATCAGGGTTGGCGACGAAAATTAAGCTGGCCAGCTGGTACCCATAACAATTTTAGAAATAAAAACGTCTGCAGGTGTGGTTCTTCTTCACAAGTTATTACACACTTTGATCTGACCATCCAGCGGGCCCTGTCACCTGCGCGCACTGGGGGAATCGTGAAAGCAGCAAAGTCGCTCAATAATATTTGCAGAGGAATACTTAAAAGAATATTTAAACACAAACCAGAAACAGAACTGCAAATGAAAACGATAATAATATCCCAATGTTTCGTCTAAGGATACAAATAATAATATATATAAGTTTTGCACTAACATTCAACATTCAAATATGCCGACGCACTCTGCGGGTCGCCGATACCGTTGGACACCTCGCACAGGTACTGGCCGGAGTCGTCGGCAGCCACTGGGTTGATGACCAGCGCGCCGTCCCTCTGGATGGTCACCCGGGTCTCCAGCGCCGCCACTTCAGCCACCGGCGCGCCCTCGCGGAACCACTTCACAGTCACATTGCCCGGCAAGGCCTTCGCTTCGCATGAAAACTGAACTTTCTCTCCTTCTAGCTTGGTTTGGTTCGTTGGAGGCATCTGGACAAACGTTTATTATGTTATTATACATAATTACACAAATGAAAACATAATATTCGATACCATAGTATCTCTCTTTTAGGTTGTATGCTGACAGAGCAGCAAATCTCAGTGGCTCTCCGTCCTCAGTTACGGATGAGTACATCAGCCTAAACTAGGCTCATATGTATAATCAAGCACCAATAAATCGGTTTTAGTAGACTACTTGCATTTATCAATTTACCAAACATCACGAGAATCACGTCTCCTAAACACAGAGCACTCCTACAATATGCATATCAAGCCATTTGTTTTAGCTGTTTAGTCAAATAAGGCTGAAATGATGATGAGTCAAATAAGGTTTGTCATAGATGCTGCCTGAAATATTTGAAACAAGTTGAAAGAAACGATTGGTTTCCTGACCGTGATGACTGCGCCGCCGGCGATGATGACGCGCGCGGTGTGTGACACCTGGCCCTCTCCGTTGCGCGCGATGCACGTGTAGTCTCCGATGTCCTCATGGCGGATGTTGCTGATGCGCAGCTCTGTGCCGTCGTTGAAGATGCCCACGGTGCCCGACGGCTCCACGGGGTTCGCGTCTTTGTACCACAGGATTTCAGGCGTTGGTGTGCCTTCTGCTTGGCAGTTTAAGATGATAGCGTCCCCTGTAAGAAACGTATATGAATAAATAAGTAGTAGGTATATTGGTGGTGTAATAAAGAATGTGTCAGAAAGCAGGAATAGTTCCCGAGCTGAAGGTGATGGTAAGAAATGTGGGATTTGAGCTGTTTTACAACTCTCTTATCACAACTCGTAGTGTTTAAGTACAATGTTAAGTCTTCCTTCTGATTGCTTTTTTGAGTTATGACGATTTTCATCCAGTTGAAAATAAAACAAACGTTTGCACCATTCTTCTTCTCGACGAAACAGATACACAGATGCGTTTTCGTGTTGCGATTGTTAAACGATAAAAAGCCCAATTTTGACAATGTTTTAATACTATTGGTCGTAAACGTACTGCATTAGACAACTCAGTCTCTAGCTCAGTTGTCCAGTTTATGGGCACCTGATGAGCTTATATTACCTAAATTAACGTATATAATGTCTTCCGGTGTGATGGAGAAGCGCGGTGGCGCGTGCACGTCCAGGTGGAACCAAGTGCCGTTCTTGTGCTGGTTCGGGGAGCGGTTGAGGAACACCACCTTGCACTCGTACCAGCCCTGAATAAATTATAACGATTAGGTAATCAATAAATTTTTAAATTTATTAATGAAACCCAACAGCTAATTATTTCAAGCTTTGGAATGGACCGTGGTAGGGACCGTGACATTTTTATAAGGATGTTTCGATAGGTGGGCAACGAGATTATAACACGTATGTCAAAGGTTTAAAAGTAAGTAGGTACCTGGTACCTACCAACCTAAAAGAAAAAAATGTTTCAAATCTATTATGGCATAATTGAGATGGACAGTTGGATACTGACCCACTTATTCATAAAAAATATTAAACGTTTGCTAAACCAACTTTGAAATATGTTTTAATTTCAATGATGACATAGTAGACTGAGACAAAACACATTTAAACTAAAAGGTTTATAGCAAATGCTTGATATTTTTTATGAAGGGTGAGAATCTGATACTAGATCACCCCAGCTTCTTAGTTCGAGTACAGTACCTGGTCCGACTCCCTAATGTTGGTGAGGTTGAGACTGGCCGCGCCGTAGGGCGAGTCCGGCGCCACGCGCGACACCCTCCCCTCGTACCCCTCCCCGCTATGAGTTGGGTAACTCTCGTACCAGATGTAGATCGGGATGTCCTGTCCCTACACATAACAACACATCATGAGGCTCGGCTCCGGCTTGGCGCGAGCGGTCGCCTTGTCACGGGCAATGCGGTGTGCGTCGTGCGGATTCAATAGTAATATTGTACGCTTGCATGTCCGCACATGGACGTAGAAAAGTATTTTTCTATGGTTTTTCTTCTTAATTTGCTTAGAAACTTTGGAAATACAGGAATTTAATACTTTTTCCCATTGCGTATTTTTTACAGCAAGTTCAGTTTGGCGAAATACAACTGAAATACTTATCCTACTTCCTGCTTTTGATCAGCTAATCGTGTATTTGAATGGGGTACTGATTCGTATTTAATAAGTACCTAGTATTGTAAAACTTACTGTAATTTGCACACTAGTATAAAACCTGACAAATAAGTATTTAGAACACAGCGCAGAATAGTTACAGACTTGCTTATGTGCAGTTTGGTTCGACCATGCATTTATCGAACGATATCATATAGCTTCAACTTAGTTCTCACAACATTGAATAGTGACACCCTTTTATTTTTATACGTCCATGGCTATTGGCGTTTTGAACACCCGATAATTCATCTGTATGACAAGAACAAGACAAGAAGTATGGGAGTTGCCTTGTCCGTGGCATTGTGATCTGATGAGAATGTAGACGGTTCTGAGCCCACAAAACGCACACTGCAGTCGCGTGATATAAACATAATGCTACATGGAACAGTAAGCTACCTACACAACAACTTACACCTGACAGTTATCTTCGCCACTACATCTGCCTTTTTTCTACAGTATTAAAATGACAGTTTTACAGTTTTCACTCACACATTATTCGTTTCAACTGTACAACCGCCATCTCATTTATTCTACGTTACGTGATTTTATTAAATGATTATGTCATAGCCAGATCGTAGAATTGAAAATTTCATGACATGGCCGACCATTTTATGGCTATTTTTAATGATATGGAAAATACCCGCTGAACACATCATGTGGTCTGCCCGGAAGGCCCAGATCGATGAACAACACTGGTAACAAAAATTATATATTTATATGTATATTTATTGTTGCATGTAATCAAATCGGTGTTTCTAGTAGACTGTAAGCTTTTTATCCACCTAGTTTTGTATTTTTCAGGTAAGCTCAAAAAATATATTTTTAAACTTGAAATTTAGTAATTTTGTAAAGTATGGCCAAACGTTGACGTGGAAACGATATTGTCAGTTTTATCTAGCCATATCATGAAATACAACCATTTCATGAAATTGTCGACACATCATGAAATGATTCATTATTATTGATCAATTATTATTCTAAGATCTGGCCACGAAAATTACATGAATGCAGTCAAAATACTTACTTGAATTGAATTTGGTAAGTACATACAACTTTTATACATATAGAAGGAACTTACATACTTATTTTGTAATGTGTTATTTTTATTTTGACTACATTGTACTTAAGTACGTGAATAACTTACATATTATCTAGTTTTGTAAAAGCAAAAAATATTTCTATCTATGTACTCTGTATTTTGGAAATATTCACCATATTATTCGTTGTCAAGGAAATATTATATTTTTTGCTGTTACAAAGTGATATGACGATACTTAAGTACTAAGTCATGCACATAAAAAAGGAAATACATAGATGAGTACAAACATAAGTTAAATGGCGCTAAACTAATGCAAAAGCTTTGATGCCCATAAATATTTATCATGACGGCTTCAACGAGCTCGACTTGAACGAATCGAGTTGAGCATGCAAAATGTAAAAAACATACAAAACAAAATGCTACGTGCGTTACTGGATGATTATGTGCAAGTACAGGTACTGAGCTCGACAGTTTTTGTTTACTTCGTAATAGCTACGAGCACGTAACTACGATTGCAGGCAGCGTGGGGGAAGCCCACAGCCACAGGAAGAGAGAAACAGACAGAACCGCCGCCAGTGCGCAGGGAGTGCGTGCCCCGTGCCCGTGTAGCCGAGTAAGCGGTCGTGCCGAGGCTATCCCCGATAATGTGCGCCCAAAACAAAACGTAAGATCGAAAAAAATCTTATTGTATCATGTAAAGTGGCAGTGTAGTGTATGTCGGTCTAACGGAGGTCTGCTGCTCTCTCGGACTCGCTTTGAAGGCCTTTATCACTGTGGTGTTGTCGCCCAGTCGGGTCGGCGCGGACACCAGGCAATACGCAGAAGAGGCAAAGATACATAGAGCGTGCGAGGCGCGCGCGGGGCGAGGGCGCTGGGGCGGCGTCCCCGGCCCGCGGCGCCGGTTACCACAGTCGCGAGCAAGTCCGGAGACTTGTATACGTTACAGTCGGAGAGCGCGTCGGTGACGAGCCGTCCTCTACTGAACAGAAACACACGGAAGATGAGCAGCGTAGTATTGTAAGAGTGGAGTGTGGACTGCCGTACCGTTTCGCCTACCTTCTTCTCCCACTGCAACACGTACGGCACGGGGATGTCCTCGGGGAAGTCCACCTGGCAGTTGAATACGACGCTCTCGCCGAGGATCGCCGTGATGTGCACCGCATCCTGGTGGTCTTGGTGGCAGGTCACTGGCAGACAAAGTTAGGTAAGCATATGTAATGTTGCCGTGCGGTTTCCGGCAGAGTAGAATAGAACCACTTCAAGTCTTCCCGTGGATGTCGTAGAAGGCAACTTAGGAAACACAAGCTAACCAAAGCTTATAAATATCAATGAGACCTCTCCAACCCGTTTCGCCAGGGTGGAGAGTGTAGGCCAAATCTGGTAGTACAGAGAGGTTCGTGCTCCTGCAGTGGAGACTAAATAAGACCTGATGATAATGTAATGTATAAGTACTTACTTTTAAAAATTATGATTTCTGCTGACTAAGAACATTCTTTATTTAATTAGAAAGGAACAACAAAAAATTCTAATCTTATTGCAGCAGCAAGTCCACAATTACATTAAAGCGATGTGCGGCGTGTGTACGGCTGCCATATTGCGACACCCACGTAATAAAGAAAACTAGAATGTCTTTGTTGTTCTGTGGCGGCACCTCACCTGGCAGGTTCCCGAGCAGCAGCAGCAGCAAGCCGGCGGCGATGTGCGGCGTGAGCACGGCGCGCCAGCCCATGCCTGCGCTCCCATGTCACGGCCGCGCGCGGCGACTCATTCTCGAGATATCACCTGCAAAAATAACACTTCGTAAGCAGAATCGGCCACTGTCCAACTAATAAAATCAGATATTTTTTCCAAACGTCAAAATAAAATAAAAATAGGAGAAAAGTATGTAAGTATGATCCCACAAAAACACAAATGTGAAAATAGGAGCCATGTTCAATATTATGATATGGTGTGGTTGTCGACTTCACCCACAAAAGAATTTAAATCTAAATGGGTACCAAGTTTCGTAGAGAATCCTGAAATTTATTTATAAAAATGTCAACTAAAGACCTGGCTAGTTTTTTTCCAGTAATTCTGATACATAATTAGAAGAATAGAATGAAAAATAAAAACCTAACATAATGTAAAAACAAAAACAATAACTTGTGTAGGTATAACTTAAGAGAATAAGTTGATTAGCTAAATAAAAGACGATTTGTGTATGGCATATACAAAAGTCGTCCCTTGCATGGTTTTGCCGCCCCTTTGCAGACAGGAATGTTTAATTTTGTTTGATTTTGCCGCCCCTTTGACCTTGCCACCCGGGGCCTAGGCCCCAGCTGCCCCAACCCCCCTCCCCCCATAGATCCGGAATGCTGACTCGTACAATTCGTTAAGTCGGAAATAGTTCTTATATTATGTCATATAGTTTCTAGCAGCTCCATTTCCATCCATATACAGGCTGACTTTATATCCACCGGCAAAATTTTTGAAGCATGTTTAGTCCATGATACTGATGAACTACTTTCTATAAAAAAAGTTATTGAAAATCGAAAAAAAAATGTTGTCCTCCCATACAAATCAGCGCTCAGCCAAACCGATTTAGTATGGGAGGACGAGAAATTGCACAGGAGCACACGACATAACACAGGAACGGCGACAGCCGTTTGAGCGACATCATTGGAGTTCCGGTTACAGGAGCGACGGGTCGTCGGGAAGGTCACTGGTACGTATGTTGGGACGTTGAAGTTTAAGCTGCCATCAAGTATCGTGTTGCAGTGCAATTACGAGTACACTTGCGGCATAAGTAGACCAAGGGCAAACATTGCTTGCGCCCCATTTGTACGGTACTGTGACGTGTCTGTGTATCAGTCGGTGGAATCTTTGATACCTACTCAGCCTTTTTTTGTTCGTTTGAAAGGTGTTCTGAGTGTGAACTATGTTTGATCGAAAACGGTCCAGCCGGTATTTAATTTTTTTTTTATTACTTATGTGGAACCATTTTGCCTCGGCAAGATAAAAATTATGCAACTGTTTGTTGGGTTGGGGAAATGTAAGTTTCCAGTGGTAGGTAAATGCGAAAATTTAGGTATATAAAAATAATAATATATAGGGACAAATCACACCGATTAAGCTAGTCCCAAAGTAAGTTTTAAACTTGTGTTATGGGATACTAACTCAACGATACTATATTTTATGATAAATACATATGTATATAGATAAACACCCAAGACCCAGGACAATTTGAAAAAGGCCATTTTCCAACTTGACCTGGCTGGGGATCGAACCCAGAACCTCCGGATTAGCGGTCTAGCGTGTTAACCATTACGCCACGGAGGTCGTCAAAGGTAAAAATCGACACAGACATAGTTTCGTAGTTAGATAATATTCGCGCATTGCGGTTTTTTTCTCCATAGATAATATGCATATATCTATGGAGAAAAAATGGTGGTGAAACGAGCTCAAGGATGCCGAATAGGTACAGTACGAAAAGAAGAAAAAAAAAGCTTGCATTGCACGTCCTGTGCCATTTAGGTACTAAATAGATTATTAAATTAATGCATACGGGAATTAACGCGAAACGTACCTTTTATTTATTTATTTTGCTGACGTTTCATTCGGGTTTCACCGAACGTGGTCCCAGCTTGACCACTTGATCAGTCAAGCTGGGACCACGTTCGGTGAAACCCGAATGAAACGTCAGCAAAATAAATAAATAAAAGGTACGTTTCGCGTTAATTCCCGTATGCATTAATTTAATAATAATGCAACGCGATAGTTTAAAAGTACTAAATAGATTGTTAAGAGGAAACACTAAGGTCGAGAGAATTGAAAAAAGAAGGTATTTGTAAAATCGAATGCTGTTGCGCTGTGCCATAACATGAACCGAGCGAGTGCGATAAAGACAACTGCAGCTCGGAAGAAAAATATCTATGAAATGTACACAATATCAACGTTTCGTAGTCCCCTGATTTCTCCTGCTAAACTCAACCGATTTGATTTCTTTTTTCATTTAAAATTGTTTCTTGTTATTAATATGTTTTCTTTTTATAATATAATCCATTTAATTATTATATTAGGTCCTTACATATGAAATTGCCGATTTTCAATACTGGCAACTTTAAAATCAAATATCTTGCGTTTCATTAGGAATTCCAAATTCAAATTTATTTCGAAATAAAGCCAGAAAAATATTGTTTTAAAATTCGTATTTCATTTGTTATAACATCATTTGTTTGAGTTTCAACATTGCTATAACAACAACTATGGACAAATTGAAAATTCGCGGTATTTACGAATACGAGTTCCACCGTGGCACCAGTGCTGCAGAAACGACTCGAAGAATTAACGACGTGTATGGACCAGGCACCGCTAACGAACGAACGGTGCGTTTTTGGTTTCAACGTTTCCGTTCTGGAAATTTCGATTTACACAATGAGCCTCGTGGACGATCTGATACTCAAGTGAATAATGAAGAATTGAAGGCGATAGTGGAAGCGGATCCATCTCAAACCACTTCTAAATTAGCAGCAGCCTTCGGCGTAAGTGACAAAACGATACTTATCCACTTGCGCCAAATCAGAAAAAATTAAAAAACTCGAAAAGTGGGTACCGCATGAATTGACTGAAGCAAACCAACAAACACGCGTTGCTTGCTGCGTTTCTTTGCTTAATCGCCACAATAATGAGGGGATTTTGAACCGTATCGTGACTTGTGATGAGAAATGGATCCTGTACGACAATCGGAAGCGATCATCACAATGGCTTGACCCTGGAGAACCGGCAAAACCTTGCCCTAAGCGAAAACTGACCAAAAAGAAGATTCTGGTTAGTGTTTGGTGGATCAGTGCTGGTGTTATCCACTACAGCTTCTTGAGATCAGGCCAGACGATTACTGCAGACTTGTATTGCCAACAATTGCAAACAATGATGGAAAAGCTCGCCATTAAACAACCGAGACTGATGAATTGCTCTAGCCCACTGCTCCTTCAGGATAACGCTAGACCACACACTGCACATCAAACGATCGCCAAGTTAGAGGAGCTGCGACTGGAACCTCTGCGTTACCCACCATACTCTCCAGATCTTGCTCCAACCGATTACCACTTTTTTCAAAATTTGGATAACTTTATACAAGGAAAAAATTTCAAATCTGATGAGGCATTCAAAACCGCCTTCAAACAGTTCATAGACTCTCGCTCCCAGGATTTTTTTTCCAAAGGTATCAATGATCTGCCTATAAAATGGCGGAAGTGTATCGATAACAACGGCGCATACTTCGATTGATTAAATAATAATTTCATTAAAAAAAACTTGTTTCACTTTTTTGATACTGAACGGCAATTTCATATGTAAGGACCTAATATATATAATCTCATCAAATTAGTTAGCTACCTGTTTGAACAGAGTGGAAAATCTTACCAATTTTTCAGGTTTATGAAGGTTGGTATCTATTTTAATAATTAAATTATTAAAAAAAAGGAAACATGGACATGCCAATTTATTCAATTTTTTTAAACATTGCTCTTCTCGCACTATTCAGCGAGGAATCAGTCAGCGGACTACGCTTGTACTTGTATGGAAATACGGCCCATCGATTTCCTCTTAAGTACGCGGTGATTCTTAGATGTTTTGTCACTTATGTTCGCATTTTTAAGCCTTTCTCCAACTTGTTTTAATGAGTGGATTCAAACGTAATAATACCTTGAATAGAATATAGTTATCTACTAATTTGCAAAGTTGGAGTTCGAATGAATGTTGGAAATCGCTAGTTCCCAATGAATAGAATATAATAGAAAATCTTTATTTAGAGCATAAAAATAACAAATGACATGCTATCTGGATCGTACCTTCATTCATCAGTAACGTAGTATTCAACTTCGTGGATCCGTGTGTGCTCTCTACGGCCTCAGCTCAAGCAGACTGCGCTATTTGATGAATGTTTCATTTATATGTCTAAGTTGATGTTCATCTCGCTACACATGGAGTATTCGCTACAGTAGTACTTAGAGTCTAAGTACTACTGTAGCGAATACTAAATCTTAGAGGTATAATCATTCTGTGATCTTGCTACAAACACGGAACTTCGTATACAAGAGAAACATATTATGGTTATTATTGGTTTTATTTCAGTCTGCGACCACGAAAGATGTAACTCTTCTTCGAAACGTTAGACAAAACAATAAAAAAGGTTATCGTGCTTAGTCCCTTTATATATATATATAAATCATATATTATGGTTGCCTTTTAGAGTTTGCTTCGGCGATAAGGCCGCCTCTTGTACCTTATTTAATTATAAGTTCTGTAAATTTGTAATTTTAATGTTACTTATTTGGTGCAATAAAGAGTGCAATATTGTATTGTATAATAATTAGTAACCCGTTGAATGTGAAAGCTTCATGTGATTGGACAGGTAGATAGTACTGGACTTAAGGTGAAGACATAAGAGAAACAGTGTAATCGAAGTGATTTTGGGCAAATATTTTGGCTTAAATATAGAACGTGAAGTTTTGAAATATTTATATACTGTATAGGATATCCTAAAGTGTTGCTTTACGATTGAAAATGCTTGCTTTTAGTTTCTATTCACATCCAGAAATAATTTGAAAAGCGTCGATCTGTTATTTTTTGGGCAAATTTTTTATCATTATTACAAATCCATTTTAAACCTATACTGGATATATTTGTGACTTTAGTTTGTGTCTATTATTCAACATTCCAATAGTTGGAAAAAGTAATCAAACAATTGAATAATTTAGAAAAAAGAATTTACGCCTACTGAAAACATGAAAACGTCAAAACTATATTTGCTTGCAAAAACTATCAGGCGCAAAAGCATTCGGCGGCGCGGCGTTGCCGATCTGTGCAGCGTTTGTAAACGCGGCGTTGTTGCCAGCTCGTGCACGTTTCGCTACCTAACCTACGAGTATTGTGATATATTTGATGGAAAAAGTCACAATGTGATAATTTCGAGCTGTTGTATATTTGATTTTAAAAAAATGGGTAATGTTTATTTTTCGTGTATGTAAGTGGCCAACACTGGTGTCAGATGTTTCAAGCTGCCTTAAGGCATCAGACATAGCTTGACGACTGCCATACAATGACAACCGAGACCAACGGCTTTTAGGTGCTTTCCGAAGTACGGAGGAGCTCGAGAAATTTTTGTATCACTTGTGGTCACCCATCCAAGTACGGACCACACCCGGGGTTGCTTAACTTGCAGTAGCGGCGTTAGGGTAGGGCGCGGTTGGGCGACCGCCCAGGGCACCAGATACAAAGGGGTGACAGGGGGCGTTTTTGGGCAAGGGGGGGTAATAATAAATATATAAATAGCGGCTGGTTAATGGCGGCAACTCCTAAACTCTTATTTGTATGCATATTGTAAACGAAGGGAGGAAGGGGGTGGGCCCTTCCTCCCTTCGTTCACAATGGAGTGGCAAATTTTAAGAATTCTATATCGTACTTGCACCCCTCCCCCCCGTCGGCAGAAATAAATCCTATAAGATTGAAGCCTAACTCAGAGTCTAAATTGCAGTTTGAGGGGGGAGGGGGGGGGGGAACTCGCCCGGGCCGCTGGTAGAGCTAAAACCGGCACTGTTAAGAGAAGAAATAGGCGGAACAGTTTAAATTATTTGACTTTAGTTTTACGACCGGCCGGGCGGCCGCCTGACGTCAAACCTCTTTGAGAATGTATTTGTTCCAAAAGTTTTACAACCGGCCGCTGCTCGACGTTAACCCTGCTTAGGAATACAATTGTAGCACGAGATGTCCTTTAGTTGCCTCTTACGACATCCACGGAAGAGACATGGAGTAGTCCTATTCTAACCCGTTCCGGGTTGGAATAGGACTGGACCACACTGGAAAGTTGAACAAATAGAATAAGTATAATAGGTAGGTACTCATGTTCATTTTGTAAGTAGTAATCTGATATGCATTCATCTGAATTGCAATGTTTTAGATTTTCTATGATTTTAACCGCGCGGCACACAACCAAAGGATTTGACTCAGTACCTACATTGCGTGAATGTATAGAGTTATATCGATTCAGAGACGTCATTGTTTAAATTATACCTACTGAAGTTGTTACAACAAATAATCCAAATAATTAAATTCGTTTTGTTTTTACCCGACTACGTCGAACGAAAAAAGAGGTTCATGCATGTGTTTCGCCGCTATGCATGTATGGTACGTGTTCATCTGTTCCCTCGGCATAATGATGATATCCATGGAAAAAAAATACACGTGTATATTAAATACACGTGTATATGTATCCAAGTTTTTCAAAATTTCTGAAGGCCGTACCTAATTTTTTGGGGGTCCAGTGCTGCCCCCATTTAAAATAAATCATTTCAAAGTAAACGGAGATATCATTTAAAATTTGAGAACGGTTTGTGTTGGTATGTATTAGTAGTTATTGGTATGTGTTGATAAGTATTGGTATGTGTTGGAGATAAAATATGAAGCATTGTAAGATCTAAAACCTTTCCTAATTTCATAGGAAAAGTTAAGCCTATATGATATATCCATATACAAAGTAAAGAGGAGTAAACTTGTCTAGTTTTATTTACCCTATACTACTTACATTTTACCTCTTTACTACTTACATTTTTAACTTTGGTTCAATTATGGAAATTTACAGATTTAATGTTATGTAAATACTAAAGTTAATTTGTATGAGTACAATAGCCTCTCGGCTTATCTATCAGACAACACCGTCACACTCACGTTCTTTTCTTTCTCTTTAACATTCTATTTAATCCTCGCTCACACGTATATCTTCATGAAAAATTCTCCTTTAAAGTTTTTGATAGCCGTCGTCGTTCGTAGTGAACCACTTCTACAGATCCCAGATCACATTCCTCACAGACCTACGCGAAGTCCTTCGCTGTGCTCGCTGCGCGTTTATGGAACGCTTTACCAGTGGAGATAAAATGTCTCAATTATTAGGCTCCTTTAAATCTAGACTTGAGTAATATAAAATATTTATTTATATATTATATGTAGCATATTCATTAGGTATGTATGTAGTGTATTTGTAGCGTTTAAGCTTTATCATTATACTTGTTTTTTTTTTCATTGCTCTGTACGTACTTCTGCCTTCCTACTAAATTTGTAACTATCCTCTGCCCTACCTACTGGTTGACTGGAAGAGATCCCTTCTGGGATAAGTCCACCATTTGTAATATCAATTATTTTATTATGTGTAACTATCGCTGATGTACAATAAAGGTTTTTAAATGAATTGTAAAATTATTACCATCATAGAAAGCCTTATACGTCGTATAAGATAATAATGTTTATGTGAAACCATTTTTTATCTATTTTGTTTCGTACAAATTCTTTAGATAGTAAGAGAAAAGTTGAATTATGTTTTAATTTCTATTTTGAAAAATTGTTTCGAAAAGTATTTACTGTGTTTCATTTAACATCAACTATCAACATACCCTGTATTAATTATTTATAAAAATACAATAGGGGTCATCCCTATTGTATTTTTATAAAGATAGTTGATGTAAAATGAAACAAAGTGAGTACTTTTGCAACATGTAAATACTCAACGCTTGTGCAAAGCATGTACTGGTCTTAATTGATTGATATTTAATGCACAAGACTATTTAATTGTAGCGAAAAGTAACAGAAATGGTTGTTTTTTTTACTGGTGTGACTTTCGTGGTCAGATTTTTTCAGCATTTTATATCTTTATCAATGAGAATCAATAAATTAACAGAAAACAGATTTTGACTAGTGTTTCGCATGCATCATGATTTTTTTAGTACGGTACTTTTTGAATTTTTGAAATCCGTTCATAAATGCAGAAGATATTCAATATTTTATTGGACCCGATTTAAAAACACGCGTCTGCCAGCCAAGTAGTGATGACGTCACTCCGGACCATACGGCACGCCACCGCCGCGCGCCGTCCGCCCGCAAATATCGTGGTTAGTGGTCAACACTGTTGGTTTTTTGCATTGTTTCGGTAACTGTAATAATAAGTAACAAATTGAAAGATGGATTTGAAAAAGGACTATCCATAAATCAGTATTTTATATATTTATGGGTACGGAATCCTGAAAATTAGTTAATCGTAACATTTATTGCAGGTTAAAATACAGTTGTCTCCTGAACTATGCATGTACCTACGTAGGTAGATAGGCGTTCAGATAACCCAAACGTTTACTTTTAGATTTTAAGCAATGGCCGATGGGTTATTAAAAGGCTGTACCAGGTTGAATTAGATAAATCTAGCAATAATGAGAAAAAGAGATAGATAGGTACCTATAATATAACCTATTTCTATTGATCGTTTAGGTAGGTAGGTACATACTTAATTAATACTAAATAAGTACTATAATATGTCAAAATGATCTTCGCAACAGTAAAAAGTACCTACTCTTGCTTGCTAGTGGATCTCTCTTCATAACAATGATCCACTTTTTTATAGTCTTTTGGTCCGTTGGAACACGAAAAAAAACGGCCAAGTGAAAGTCAGACTCGCCCATGAAGGTTCCGTAGCAGCAAGTAACATAATATAAAAGTTCATGTAGTTCGTTGTAACTTTGATCGATGTTTTAATGATAGTGTATTTTTTTTAAGTTATTTGCGGTTTACGATTTATGACGTATAAAAAAAAACTACTTACCAGATCTCGTTCAAACCAATTTTTGGTGGAAGTTTGCATGGTTATGTACATCATATATTTTTTTAGTTTTATCATTCTTTTATTTTAGAAGTTACAGGGGCGGGGGGGATACACACACATTTTACCACTTTGGAAGTGTCTCTCGCGCAAACTATTCAGTTTAGAAAAAAATGATATTAGAAACCTCAATATCAATTTTGAAGAGCTATCCATAGATACTCCACACGTAAGGGTTTGATAAAAAAAATTTTTGAGTTTCAGTTCTAAGTATGGGTTCCCCCCAAAATTTATTGTTTTTTTTTCTATTTTTGTGTAAAAATCTTAATGCGGTTTACAGAATACATCTACTTATCAAGTTTCAACAGTATAGATCTTATAGTTTTGGAAAAAAGTGGCTGTGACATACGGACGGACAGACAGACAGACAGACAGACATGACGAATCCATAAGGGTTCCGTTTTTTGCCATTTGGCTACGGATCCCTAAAAATTGTTTGTTTGGAGTAGGTACCTACTATTAGAATTAGAATTTCATTGTTCCGGATTTTTTTGTTTAAAGCAATATATTTCTGGCAACAAATAAGTTGTTTGAATTTAATAGCAAATAATGTTTTTACGTCAAAACATGGGTATATACATTTGTATTAAATTCTCGTAAAAATAGACTAAAATAGTCAATCTTATAATCTCTGTAAAATATTTTGGGCGAATCTATAACGTGAATAAGTCTGTGTGTAACAACTAACGACGCGCAAAAAACTTTTTGAAAAGTGATATCTGCTTGCCGTCCATTGTATGTAATTCCGGTTTTTTGATAGATGGCGCTGGCCATGTTTCTATGTGTGCACACTCAGTGTGCGTATTAGGTTGTGCATGTGTGAGTGAAAACAAGCGAGGTCATTTGCCTATCTCTTCGCCTTAAGAGGAAACAGGTCCCAATGTATCAAACACTAACTGAGCATCTAAGCAGCATGAAGAACCTTTAGATACATATAAAAACGGGTCTGCCATCGTCGAACCCATATTGGATTCGCATGTCACGAATTTTATGTGGTTTGACCAGGCGAAAGTATTATAAAGAGAGAAGGCCTCCATCCCACGAAAAGTCTGAGATGTAAAGAGATTAGTGATGTGCCGGCTATGGAAACATTGGGTATATTCCCTTTAAAATTTTTTGGCAATATTCCTAAAAATGTAAATTTAGGGGGTTATCTATGGAAATATTTACTAAAATATTGGGAATATCCACGGAAATATTAGGAATATTTATTGAAATATTTGGAATATCTTCGGAAATACATTGTGAATATTTATTGAAATATTGGGAATATTTACTGAAATATTTGTAATATTTCCGTAAATTACCAATGGGAAAATTCCGTTAAATTTGGAATATTTTCAGCGGCATGAGATAAGTAGAGATCCCAATTTCAATCGCAAAGGTGGACGGACATTACTTGACGATTGGAAACAAATTCCAAAGCTCTGGAAAAGTCTTAGGTACAGTTTTCTTATTTGCATGTCGATGCTCACACAACTAAATGTTTCTCTGGTTAAAAGTATTGAGTGACCTGTACCTACGGCATAACGGCTGGCGTTGTACAGCTCGGCTCATAAGAGCACTTTGGTTATATCGAATGTTGAAGACGACGATGACACACCACTTTCAACAGTTACAACAACCGCGGAGACCTACTCCTACCACTCCTCCTACCTTTAACACTCCGCTGCGGAGTGTACTTATAAAACTGTGTGTGTGAGTAGTTACTTATAATGCTGCGAGCAGCAGCACAACTCTCGGCACCCCTAAATCGCCTGCACCCACAGATCTGTTTATACATTATCCACGGTCTGTGCCTGCACCTGTGTTACCCCTTTATTATATTTGTATATATTCTGTGTTACGTTTTAATTACCAGTCGAAGTTTTCAAGTTCAAAAATGGTCTGAACTATTTTTCATAAAAACAATTATATAACGAAAAATGGAAAAAAATAACCTTCCCATACAAATCAGTGCGCAGCCAAAGGATTTTGTATAGTAGGACGAAACATTTTATCGATTTTTGATTTTTTTTAGACAAGTAGTTTAATATAATTGATTGAACTTGCTCTAAAAATTTGGTTGGTGCAATTCAACATGGATAAAGCTTTTTTATCTTCTTTCAAATTACAAAGGAATCGCTAGGATTTCTCCAAGGCTCCATCTTATGAAATTCATCTTTCGAATTAGCTGTGCTGTAGCACAAATCATCTAATAAGATGATTAAATAGGATCTTCATTTTTTGTTTTTTTTAAATAACTTGGCTGGGTCTAGTGCTTTGCATTCGACCTGTAGATAATCGTCTAATAAGATTGAAACATGTATGGCCCGATGACTATATAAAAATAAATCTTTTTATTTTTTATCTTATATACTTTATCCAATAACGATGATTACGATGAGATACAATAAACCATAACTACATATATCTTTTTATACATAAATAAAAATATTTTTTAATAATATTCTTGGTTACTAATACTTTTTTTTCGTATCTCGTGCAACATACTTAAACCGTATTTTTGCTATCTATATCTTTTTATTTCGAAATATCTAGTTAGGTATATACTTACCTACCTGCTATGCTTATTTGTGTATTTTATTTTTTCCTTTCGATTTTGTATCTTTTTTATTATGTTTGTTACAAGAAGTAAACGGAGATGGCTAGAAATGAGTTTAATATTTATCGTAAAAATAATCGTTACATTCAAGTTGGTCCAATCCCTTAGTACCTATTTACTGAAACTATGTGCTAGTCGGGGCCAAAGTCGCTAAGTATACTTGTGGGATTTTTATAGATAAGCAAGACATGGTTGGGTGCGCACACCCTGTCCAGAGGTCGGCAGCAGATGCTGTGGTGTCGGGACGGGACGTATCGATCTGGTTACCTTGTCGTCGCGCACAGCGAGTGCGGGGCTGGGCGCGCGAGTGTGGGCGTGCTGACTGCAGGGTTTCGGTGGGGTCGGCTGGTGCGGGGCTCCGTCATCTGTAGAGGGCGGTCATGGGTTCGAGGCGTAGTCGGCGGGCGCGTGCGAGGCGTCGCGCGGCGGGCCTGCCACTGCCCGCACCCGCTCAACTATTGATCGCTGCGCGCGCAAAACCGCTAACCCAACGAGCGGAGCGGTTCTTGTCGCCGCGAGCGAGGCAGTTGCACTGGCGACGAGCACAGACAGGGATAGAGATATAGAAATCCGCTTCGGACTATGCTGAGCGGTCGCGGTGAATGGTCCCGGGTGCGAGGCTCGCTGTTCCCACGTGCTCGCCCTGCCTCGCTCCTGACCTCACCGTCGTCGCGGCTGTCTCATGCACACGTCGATATTCGACACCCCGTAATAGCCGTCATCCAGGAATTCAGTCTGCCAGTCTATTTTTGAAACTGATGCAAACATATTGAGCGATATGCGAAATTCGTGGAATATTGTTTTTATTTCATGATTAAATGCACTGAAATACTTACACTTTATTATACTTTTAACTCTTAAAAATACATTCAACGAATTGAGTTTAAAAGTGAAATGGATTTCCTATAAGCTAATATTTTTTTTTTATTGTTTTGTAGTACGATGATGTTTATTTAACTATATTCATGTTATCGAAACCGTTGTTCCAGCAATATTTTGATTTCGTATTCCACGTTCCTACCTATACGCCCTCTATGATACTAAACGTGGTTTTTTGAGTTTTAAACCACAACGAATAGGTCGTACCCTTGTAGTTGGTGTCTACGACTGTAGTATGTTACTAAGGCGGTGATCCCACTGCACCGCACACCGTCGCGGAGCGCGGGGCGGCAGATTTTATTATCGAGAATCACAACCCACTAAAACGCGGCAGATTCCGTAAAAACGCGGCAGGATCTTTTGGGTTGGACTAGGCGTTTCTATACAAACTCAGATACTTGCATACAATGTTGCAGTGGGATCAGCGCCTAAGAGAGCGGCACTGCGGCGTGGCTCGTAGCCTCGTAGTTTCTGTCTACGACTGTGTAGTATGTACTTAATAAGAAAACGGCACTGTGGCGTAGCTTGTAGCCTTGTAGTTGGTGTCTACTACTGTAGTATGGACTTACTAAGAGAGCGGCACTGCGGGGTAGCACGTTGCCTCGTATTTTCTGTCTACGAACACTAAGAGAGCAGCACTGCGGCGTAGCTCGTAGCCTCGTAGTTTTTGTCTACGACTGTAGAATGAACTTACTAAGAAAGCGGCACTGCGGCGTAGCTTAGCCTCGTAGTTTCTGTCTACGACTGTAGTATGTACATAAACTTACTGAGAATGCGGCACTGCCGCGTAGCTTGTAGCCTGGTAGTTTCTGTCTACGACGACAGAGCCATTGCTCCGCAGTACCGCCTGTGTTTTTATAAATAAGGGACAAATAAAAAAAGAATTCTACGGAACTCATTCCAGATGCTTACTTGAATGAGTTCGGTATCCATTCTCCACGACGATCGACTGTAAAGGGAATATTTGGCGCGGGGCTGTCGAGGCAGATCAGCGCCTCCGTAGACGCGCGCGGAATCTGCCGAACCGCGCAACAGCGGTGGGGCGCGATTCCAGTGGGGGAATCGCCTAAGAGAGCGGCGCTGCGGCGTAGCTCGTAGCCTCGTAGTTTCTGTCTACGACTGTCTGTACAGTTCGGTGGGAACCGTAGCCACATACGCCGTTTTTTTAATAAGTAATATAATAATTACTTCTCTCAAGAGAAAGTATCATTTCTCTAAAAATAACAAACCGTCGTTAGTTACTCGTAGCACTGGGTCCACGTAGTTATTTATAGTGCAAACGAGGCGGGTGGCACTGTTAATTCGCCGACAGGCTAATGGATGAAAGCCGACCTGCAACTGTTGACGTCTACGATCGATCCATTGCTTTTCTTCCACTTCGTAATGAACTTTACTTTGCACCGATTTTATTACGTTTTATGTACCTGCCTTTTTATTGCTTTTGATAAAGGATATGTTTAGTCACTTGTGATTTTCAAGATTTAATTTTTCGCAGGAGAGCCGACCCCAAATGAAACGGAACACGCGCCGCGGCAAGGAGTGCTAGGACTAGGACTGATGATGATCACGAAAGGAATTATGTTTTTAGGGTTCCGTAGCTAAATGGCAAAAAACGAAATCCTTATAGATTCGTCTTGTCTGTCTGTCTGTCTGCCATATGTCACAGCCACTTTTTTCCGAAACTATAAGAACTATACTGTTGAAACTTGGTAAGTAGATGTATTCTGTGAACCGCATTAAGATTTTCACACAAAAATAGAAAAAAATAAACGGGCAAGTGCGAGTCGGACATGTTCATGAAGGGTTCCGTACCTCCGTACAATGTTTTAAAACACTAAAAAAACACGTTTTTTGTATGACGACCCCCTTTAATTTTTAACTTTTTTTTATTTTTAGTATTTGTTGTAATAGCGGCCATAGTTATACATCATCTGTAAAAATTCAAGTATCTAGTTAATGCCATTATAAAGATCTAGTTAAAAACGCTGAAAAAACACGTTTTTTTGTATGGCTACCCCCTTTAATTTTTTATTTTTTTTATTTTCAGTATTTGTTGTTATAGCAGCCATAGTAATACATAATCGGTAAAAATTTCAAGTATCTAGCTATTACGGTTCAAGAGATAGAGCCCTGTGACAGACAGCGGAGTCCCAGTAAGTAAGGGTCCCGTTTGCACCCTTTGGGTACGGAACCCTAAAAACAATAAATTTTGGGGGTTAACTGAAACTCATTTTTTTTTTCATTAATCCCATACGTGTGGGTACCCAACTACCTATGGATAGGTCTTCAAAAATAATATTGAGGTTCCTAATATCATTTTTTTCTAAACTGAATAGTTTGCACGAGAGACACTTCCAAAGTGGTAAAATGTGTGTGTCTCCCCTACCCTCCCCCCCCCCTGTAATTTAAAATAAGAGAACGATAAAACTAAAAAAAATATATGATGTACATTACCATGCAAACTTCCACCGAAAATTGGTTTGAACGATATCTAGTAAGTAGTTTTTTTTTAATACGTCATAAATCGTAATCGTATTCGGTTGGATTATTGTAGGTACCTTTTGCCTTTATTATCAGACCCTGGATATCATCTAAGATCAGAGTACCTGCTGCAAGGAATTTCCATCAGTGCGAGGTGCCTAGTTAACTTCTGCGGGTTGTAGTAATCTTGCCCATGCGGCATGCAAGGGAACATGCGACAATAAAGGGAACGCTGCCACCGTCAAGGACGTTGGCAGCGTTCTCTTTATGGATAGCAATGTTTCCGTTGAGTGAAAAAGCAGCCAGCCCTTTTGTCACCAGCGGCGGCTATCAGTCGTGGGGATATTTGACGATTTGACGACGATTTAATTTTGTCATCTACCTTGAGCATTGTAATCTAATTGTGAGGTAGCTGTGAAACCATTTTTGTGCTTCGCCCCATATTCCATAGCAACAATTTAGTTAACTGAGAAGTACGCGGGTGAAGCCGTAGCTAGGTCAAGAAATACCCCAACACAACGTGCGTTTGCCAATATACTATTATGTTTTATCTTAGGGATTTAATTTTAAGATAAATATATTTTTTCAACTTAATTGATCCACAATACAAATTGTCTGTAATTAGCGGAATTAACGTCTAAAGCGTTTTCTCCCAGTCAACCATGGGGATAAACAGATAATTTGTTGCGGCGCAAAATATATGTCGCAATGAGGGTAGATAGATGGCTAATAATTAAAAATGGGACGGTGAGGTCAGCGCCCCTCCTTGCGCTGAACTATGAGAAGCTTCCTTGTGAAACCACATAACAGCTTAAACTAACTCTCTAGCCCACACAGTTATCCTGTGCCTACAGGGCTTACCGTCCAGAAGTAGACTGTCATTATAACGAATAGGTCAGGTGATCCGCATTCCTTATAATAATCGTAATGAATGAGTGAGTCATGGCTACGCCTAGTCACAGCTACATAACTACGAATATTCACGAGATGTGCACCGTGCGGCCGCCCGAGCCAGACTGACGACTAGTCGACCGTGCGATGCTTTTATAAGCTATACACAACAAGGCAATAGTGGGGTTTAACGGCTTTTATTATTTAAACTGCCCACGTGGCGCCTCACGTCACGTGTTAACTATTATCCCGACTTATACATATCTACTCGTACAAAACAATACAAATGTATATACCTACATAGTTATACTTATAATAAATGGATACTCATAAATATATATACATGTAACGATGCTGCATGCTACCTGCATGCTGCATCTTTCCAAACCTCATTTCTTCATCTCATCATGTCCTTTTTTCATTTCAAATTTCCTTTCATTCCTCCCCTCTTGGTTTCACCCCTCCCCATTTTGACTCATTCCACCATCATCTCTTACGCTGATCACTTGCTTGATCCTATCTGCTGTACCTTAATAAATTAAATATTATTCTTTTATATGTAACAGTTGTCAGTATCAGATAATAAATTTAATATAATCCATCGTTATCGAGTCTCTATTCTCTACCTCTTCTACTATCTCCTATGTGGGAACTCGCGTAGAGCGCCGGGAGGTCGAGGTCCCACATACATATCTACACTAATATTATAAAGAGGAAAGATTTGTACCTATTTTTGTATGTTTGTAATGAATAGGCTCAAAAAGTACTGGGCCGATTTAAAAAATTCTTTCACCGTTGGAAAGCTACACTATCCCCGAGTGACATAGGCTATGTGTGTACCACGGGCGAAGCCGGGGTGGACTGCTAGTATCTAAATAAAGACGCAGAATTAAGTAGGCACTAGTCAACCTACACATTAAAAAAATATCCAATCTAGTTCTGCAAGTCAACCAAAAGTCAAAGAAGTTCCTTTGGTATTCACAACTACAAACAAGCAGAAACACATATTTTTTTAAATCAAAGTGTCGGCGAGGTTAGTTTTTATTACTCCTTTGATATAATACAAGTTTTAAGTGGCTCGACTGGAAAAAGGGAGCCATCAGAAAAGTTTTGGTATATAAGTAGACTCGTTTTAAGCAGCTTGAGAGAAGAGGATTATTTAGGTACTTACTACTGGCGAGGGTCTAAAAATGCCACGGTATAAGTATATATTTAAGCACATAAAGGTGTATTTATTTAAACAATACTGATACACTATCACGTCTTTATCCCTAACGGGGCAGACAGAGCCTAGGGCGGCAAGGCCCAGGCCACTTTTAGCGTGATGGTGGGCATGAAGGTGGAAAAAAGAAATCATAATAGTGATGGGTTGCTAACCGCATCGCCTATTGATATGATTCAGATTCTTGCCCATTCCCTCAATCGGCTTTTACGATTTGCGCGGGAAGAGAAGCAGCTGGTACATTCTATGTTTTTTCTTTTCTCCCAGATCAGCATGGAAGAAATTTAAACAAAGCACAAAATATCTACTTAATTTGTGGCAAATATCACCATTATTAACTGCAGATAATATTTAATATTCCCAAGGAGGATTGATGTTATAAAACCACAGCATAATCGTTTTTGCTTCCAGCTTTTTTACTTTGTTTTGCACGTTCCATAGGCATTCTTGGGTGACCGTTGGAACGTGCGAAATGAAGAAATGTTCCAGCGGCATCCTTGGCGACCGATACGCATACAAAAGAAAAAGCCGTAAAGCGCACCCGGGGCCAAAGCAACACACCCAAGGATGCAACCGGGAACGCGCTAATATTGATCCCAATAGTGGTAATTATAGGGTGGGTAATTATCAACGTGAGTCTTCAAATGCTTTTATTTTTATCCGTGTGTCTTATACAAACTCTTTGGATGAATTTGTCTGTGTAGCAAGAGAAGTAATAGTGACATGATAAAATGAATGACACTCTAAATAAAATTGCGATAATACGAACATCTAAATTAGTGGTTTTTATTAAATTTTGAGATTATTATTTAAAATTAATTTCAGGATTCCCTACAGAGTTTGACAGCCATTTAGGTCTGTATTCTTTTGTCGGATATTGCACTTGGCTTCCATTTTCACAATGGAAGCCAAGTGCAATATCCGATAATGTTTTTTGTTGGATTTATATTAGTAGACTCCAGCGGTTCGATACGAGAAAACATAAACGTCAAATTGAGCGGAAATATTCACAAGACCCTTATCTGTGTGTAATGAAATGAGTAGCGTATATAAATTGCCTCTCCCGAGTCTACTCTACTTTGGAGAAAGCATTTCTGGGCGCAAGGGTATCGCCCATCGGCAGGGAGGGCCGGCTAAAGCTTTCGTTTTTATTCAGATAATTAGAACTATATATTTTTAATTTTTAATTAGAACTATAATATTTTTCATTTTAAGTCAAAGCACAGAATACAGTAAGAGTATACAGAACGAAATGCGTCCCCGTTCCCCGCCCCCGCACCTCACCTCCGTTCTTGTGCGCCCGCGTGCGCCATGCAGTGTGAGTTCGCCCGGTCTCGCCCTGAGACAAGGCGAAAACGGGGGAGAGGTGCGGGGCGGGGAACGGGGACGCATATTGCGCGGGACCTAAGGTGATTCCGTTCTGTACCTATATACTCTTACCTGTCTTCTGTAGATAAAGTCTTCTTCTTATTGAGTGTGTTAATACTAACACAGTAATACTGGTGTCAGGTTCTTCAAGCTACCTAAAGGCATCTGCCCGTCAAAGTATATTTCGAAGCACAGATGAGCTCTGTTAATACTAAGATATACATGATATATACATGAGCTAACTTACCAGCGCGCGCAGCATTCGATCCGTGGCTGGTGGCTGAAACAAAGAAAAAAAGAAATTAGAACAATAATCATTAAAAAGATACGTAAATAAATATAGACATTTTTTTTAATTTTTTTATTAGGCTTTTGTTTTAATAAACATTACCTTATCGTAAACCTAAAACATGCTTACATCAAAAAGAGTTACTGTTAAAAAATAAAATAAAAGAAAAGTAATAATAAAAAGAGTTAAGTTAGACATGAAATTGTGTAATTTTGGAATATACTTAGTATAGTACGATTTCTTGGTCACTAACAAGATATAGTTTTAAAAACTAAAACTACTACGGGAAGATTATATTGCTGAAACGTACGTTGCGTACGTTTATACAGTTAATGCAAGTACAGCAGTGAGAAACAGCTAATGATATACATTTTTTAATTTTAAAATTTGCTAATTAAGCCCTTTCATTTGAGACCCTACACAGAATGTTTCTATTTATTTTATTTTTTAGTTCAGTACATAATGGCCTATTAGAGAGCGCCATATTGAATTTAGAGTGTTTGACGTCCTATAGCCTACCAGAAGACAGTCAAGATGCTTCCAACGATACCTTATTTGTCAAGGTGTCATGGATATTATTAAAGATACGAGGTAATGATATGAAAATACATACACACATAGCGGCGAAACACATAACCTTTTAGCTTAGCCGTAGTCGAGTAAAAATGTAGGCTGCAGCATCTTCCACAATAATATACAGGGTGACTTTTTAACCACCAGTAAAATTTTTGGAGCAAGTTTTTCTATAAAAAAAGTTAATAGAAATCGATAAAAATTTTTCGACCTTCCATACAAAATCCGTTTGGCTGAGCGCTGATTTGTAAGAGAAGGCGAATTTTTATTATAGTTTTTCGTTAATTGTTGTTGTTATGGAAAGTAGTTCAGTATCATGGACTGAACTTGCTCCAAAAATTTGGCTGGTGGTTAAAAAGTCAGCCTGTATAACTTTATTGTAAAAGATGCTGCAGCCTACATTTTTGTAAAACGTACCTCCATCGCTTTAAGAAGAAAAGTATTCAACTGCTGTGCCTTTTGTTTGTTTGTATTTGTTAACCCGTCGAATGTCCCAATTACCAACTGCTATGGCGTTAGTATGACGCTTAGTACCACTTGTAGGGACTGGGACATAAGTACTTAATAAACCCATAAGGGTGCCACTAGGACACACTTTACCCTTAATATAGACATAATATACAACGTGAAAGGGACATACCCGTAATAAATCGAATCACGGGCTATTACTAGATCACTAAACTATAATGAAATTAAAATAACAGTCAAGAAACCCAAAATCTTTTCGACATTCCCATACAAATCGCCCGGGCGGATGCACAATTTTGTATGGATTTTTTTTGTTCTTTGGCTGTTATTTTAATTTCATTATCACAGATTCTGTGTTCATTATACTATAATGATCTAGTATAGACCGTAGTGTAATTTATTACGGGTATGTCCCTTTCACGTTGTATAGATAACAAATAAAATATATATTTATTGTGGCATATAAAAAGTAGACACCTGCTGTAACTATAGGTACTACAAAATTAAAATTATTCACAGTCTTGCAAATCTGTGTTATTGTTGATCACATTTAGTAGGTATGTTTCTACAGTTTACGTAAAGAGATCCTTCTGTAGTCCGTGGTTTCAGGTATGCAAAGAATTACTTAAAGGAGAGCTATGTAAGCTATAGAATTAAAAACACATTAAGGTGCGCCAGGCGACATCTGCACTGCGTGGTTATCGCGAAGCTTGAAAGCCGGGGATGATTGATCTGTGTCCCAGCCGGCGCAGGCTCCCGACATGAGCTCCACTCGCAGATTATATTATACAACCACTGCATCGAACCGCGGATAGCACTTCTTTGCCGCATTCCCGGTTGCATTTTTAGCTGTGTCGCTGTGATGTTTAGAAGCCCAGGGATATTTTTTTCTTAAAAGTTGTGGATGTCAATCATCATTCATCACCCAAGGATGCAAAATAAAAAACATGAAAACGATTTGGTTGTGGTTTTACAACCGGCGTCAAACCTTCAGGCATGCATTTGTAGGAAAAGTTGTATTACAGGCAGCCGCCACCCAAAGTTGTATTACAGGCAGCCGCCACCCAAAATTGTATTACAGGCAGCCGCCACCCAAAGTTGTATTACAGGCAGCCGCCACCCAAAGTTGTATTACAGGCAGCCGCCACCCAAAGTTGTATTACAGGCAGCCGCCACCCAAAGTTGTATTACAGGCAGCCGCCACCGTTTGAGCTAGCACAAATTACACTGTTTGAGCTAGCACCAAAGTAAGTTTAAACTTGTGTTATGAGGTACTAACTCAACTACTACTACATTTTATAATAAATACATAGGTATATAGATAAACACCAAAGACCCAGAACAATTTGCAAAAGATCATTTCCCAACTTGCTCTGGCTGGGGATCGAACCCAGAAGCTCTGGGTGGTGGACGAGCGTGTTAACTGGTGTTAATCAATAAATCGTTAAAGTTGTGAATACAAATATTTCGGCACGCCTTGCCACATGTCGCCTGGATATCCATTCCACTCCTAACACAAACGAAAATAAAAAACAGTGACAGATTCCTTTGCTAGCTCTTTTTTTAGGGTTCCGTACCTCAAAAGGTAAAAACGGAACCCTTATAGGATCACTCACTTGTCAGTCTGTCCGTCTGTCACAGCCACTTAGGCTACGAAACTACTGGACCGATTGAGTTGAAATTTGTTACACAATGTAAGACCCAAAGACGGCCGTATAACGTCAATAAATGAATTTCAAATATGGGGGCCACTTATACGGGACAAATCAGACATTTAAAAAAAAATGGGAACTGTCGTGAGACATCAATTAAAGGAGCTTTTCATGAGAAGTTTTAATATATTTTTAGTTTTATAATCTTATAGATCGGTATTTTTGAAGTAAGCAAAAATGGGCCCTTATCTCTGAAACTACTGATCCTAAACTTTTGAAGAAAAAGAAAACCTATGAGAATTACGGTACCTTCACGCGAATTTAACTCGCACTTGACCGGTTTTTTTTTAAATATTACTACTATATATCTACACTAATATTATAAAGAGGAAAGATTTGTACCTATTTTTGTATGTTTGTAATAAATAGGCTCAAAAAGTACTGGGCCGATTTAAAAAATTCTTTCACCGTTGGAAAGCTACACTATTCCCGAGTGACATAGGCTATGTGTGTACCACGGGCGAAGCCGGGGTGGACTGCTAGTTCTTAATAAAAGTCTATGCGAGTGACATGGACAGCGGACTATTATTACTTAATAGATTCGGTCACCGTTGGCACCTTTAAGGTACGTACGGAACGGAACCCAAAATGTAAAGGAAGGTAAGCAGAAAGGAAGCACTCTCCTGTAAACTTGGAATGGCTACAAAACAAATGGAATTCGGGTCGAGCTATGACACGACCGCCGCCCGCCGCGCCGCGTGCCGCCGCGATTCGTCTAGCTCGTGCCGCAGCCACCTTGTCCAATTTGATAGATGGCAAATACCAGATCATTTTTTTCTTTTTTTTGTCTTCATTTCATACATATTTCCTACCGTCTTGGAAGTAGAAGGGCAGATTTTTGTACTTAAATGTAAAAAAAAGAAGTAAGTAGGTATATATTGTCAGCTCTTTGCGAAATATCAAAATTTCGTTAGATAACTTATTTTTCGAAATATTGACTAAGTAAGAGTATCTTACTACATAATAAACCTTTTTTAAACCACAGATTCACTAGGTTATATAAAATATTTTTTACATTTTGTGACGTAAATTATGAATATATGTTTATTTATAAATACATACATACATACTATCACGCCTGTTTCCCACAGGGGTAGGTAGAGGCTATGGACCTCCACTTGCTACGATCCTGACCGACCTCTTAAGCTTCATCTACAATCATCAACCTCTTCATACATCATGCCCTTCGGTTACGGGTACTTCTTACCTCTCCCTTTTTCAGAACGTCTGCAATCTGATCGCAGAACGTTCGCCGAGTTCGACCCTGTCCCGCTCTTCCTTTCACACTTGCCTTATAAATATTTTTTGTTAATTTCATTTCATCCATCCTTTCTACATGCCCAAACCATCTTAACATCCCTTTCTCTACTTTTGCCACTACGTCCTCTTTCACTCCACACCGATCCCTTATCCCTATTTTTATTTATCGCGATAGAATAACCTTGGCACTTTTGTGGATTCCAACAAAGCAGAATGTTTCGTTTCTCACTCAGGTATTGTTAACAATTGGGTATGAAACCTTTAGATTGGACTCATAGAAAAATTTGTTTTATCGTTTAAAAAAAAACCGGTCAAATGCGAGTCGGACTCGTACATGAAGGGTTCTGTGTTCCGTATCTCAGTACAATGTTTTAAAACACGTTTCTTGTATTACGACACCCTTTGATTTTTAACTTTATCTTTTTTTAGTAGGTATTTGTTGTTATAGCGGCCATAGACATACTTAATCGGTGAAAATTTTAACCTATTACGGTTCAAGAGATAGAACTACAGGATAGAGCCCTGTGTCAGACGAACGGACAGACGGTTAGACAGCGGAGTTTCATTAATAAGGTCCCGTTGGCACACTTTGGGTACGGAACCCTAAAATGAAGATTTAATCTAAGTATTTGTAATGGCGCGTATGCCGTCGATGCACCACAAAGGCGTCGCTGTCGTCACGGCGTGAACCTACCATAAAATAGTTTCAGTCTGCATGGTAATTATAATGATTATTGGTATTTATTCAAAACAAAAAGACTGACTTCGATACCAGTGACAGTCAAAAAAGCTAAATAGGTAGGTACCTACGCAACAATTGTATAATTAGACGACATATTTTTTCCAGTCATTTTGGTTTTAAAACCAAACTTCACAACCGATTTTGATGAAACTATGGGACCACTTGGATAGAACACCCATTACAAAAAAAAATCCAAATTGGTCCAGGCGTCTTCAGGTAATCAGGGAACACACATTAAAAAACAAGATCACTTCCTGTTTCTGAAATTGGTTTAAATAAACGGGCAAGTGCGAGTTAGACTTGTACATGAAGGGTTCCGTACCACCGTACAATGTTTTAAAACGCTGAAGAAACACGTTTCTTGTATGACGACCCCCTTTAATTTTAAAATTTATCTTATTTTTATTATTTGTTGTCATAATGGTCATAGTAATACATAATCAGTGAAAATTGTAAGTATCTAGTTAATGCCATTATAAAGATCGAGTTAAAAACGCTGAAAAAAGCACGTTTTTTGTATGACGACCCAGACGACCCCCTTTAATTTTTAACTTTTTCTTATTTTTAGAATTTGTTGTTATAGCGGCCATAGTAATACTTAATCGGTGAAATTTTCAAGTGTCTAGCTATTACGGTTCAAGAGATAAAGCCCTGTGACAGACGGACAGACAGCGGAGTCTCAGTTATAGCTGTGGTAATAGGGTCCCGTTTGCACCCTTTAAGTACGGAACCCTAAAAACACTTAACGTAGTTCAGCTGTTTTACATAACTGAGCTGTTTTGGAAAACAGATAGTGGTTATGAATTATTACATTTGCGACACATCCACCATGTTCCTAAATGGTCAGCCACAAGCCACAACAAAGGTCGCACTCGCTGAAAGGGAGCTGTAATCAACGCGACCGATTTTAATCATCGATGTGTGTAATGTAATGTAATAAATACAGTCCATGTTTTATTTAATAAAACAAGGTATTCTCTTCCCGTGACAGCTGGGTGACGTGATGGCCGAAGAATACGTCATTAGTGTTGCCACTGTGTCTGATTGAATTACCTGGGCTAAATGCATTTTCTAACAATTTTTAAGAAATATTTTTTTTTAAAGAAATTTAATATGTAACTATATGTTTATTTTTCGTTGCTGTAAATAAACACACAATAATAATGTATTAAATAAATGTATTAAAAATTAAACAGATGAATCACACGATATACGAGACTAATTGAGAAAGTCCTTAAATTTACTGAAAAGAACAATCAGTGGTAACGCTTATCGTGACATTCGTGACGTATTCTTGGGCCATCGCGGGAAGAGAATACATTGTTTGAGTCCTTACTGAAAAATCAATATGACTCTTCAAACGGCGAAGATGGAAAAGTAATTTACCTATTCACTTAAAAATTCCTTCGTTCTATATCAAATACCTATCGTAATTTTATCCAATGCATCAAATAACATGAAAGCGTTACTGTCAATTACATTTATTTATACCGGCGGGCAATATTGATTTGATTTATTTCCTTTTAGTGGGGCGTCGTATGTAATTTCGATGCACGTTTATTGCGACTTTTTTTTTGTAATTTCGATGCACGTTATTGCGATTTTTTTTGTAATTTCGATGCACGTTCTTGCGATTTTTTTTGTAATTTCAATGCACGTTCTTGCGACTTTTTTTGTAATTTCGATGCAATTTATTGCGATTTTTTTTGTAATTTCGATGCACGTTATTGCGACTTTGTTTTATATATACATACCTACATGCACGTTACGTCTTTATTCCTTACGGGGTTGACAGAGCCTGGAGCCTATAAGTGGAAAACGGAACCAAAATACTGGATGCCGGATTGCTATTACGAATATTAGTTGATACTTGGTGCCGTAGTGTATTACAAGTGATACTTGGTGCCGTAGTGTATTACAAGTGATACTTGGTGCCGTAGTGTATTACAAGTGATACTTGGTACCGTAGTGTATTACAAGTGATACTTGGTGCCGTAGTGTATTACAAGTGATACTTGGTGCCGTAGTGTATTACAAGTGATACTTGGTGCCGTAGTGTTTCTTTCGGCCTAGAATAGGACCACTCCCTCTCTTCCTGTGGATGTCGTAAGAGGCAGCTAAAGGACTAAGCACAACCATCTCGTGCTTCAACTGCATTGGCTTGTTCGTTTGCCGCCCTATATCATTAAAAAAAATCTTAAGGAGGGTAACTTCGCGCGGTTGTAAAACTTTTTGCACAAATGCATTCCCAAAGAGGACGTCAGCAAGGCGGCGGCGCAGGTCGTATAACTATAACCAAATTATTTATTTATTTATTTCGGTAACTTTTTCTCTACTTCGCAAGGTCTTTGGCATCCTTGGGTGACCATTGACATGCATGTTATATTTAGAGAAGACAAAGCGGAAAAGCGCAACCTGGGCTCAGAAGCAGCACAGCTGAGGATGCAAGCGGGAACCGGTACTTAGCACATTGGCGGCTTCGTAAAGGTACTTAGACTTCCATACATTGCGGACGATCGCAGCCACACGCGACTGACGTGCCGTGACGACGATGCGGTGACCGGTGACTCCGGTGTGTGACTGTATGAAATGGGCGACACATGGGCACGTAAAACTCGCACCCTATATGGAACTGCGCCATTCGTTTTCTAAGTTCACAAAACTGTTTTGAGAAAATAATTCTCTTTTCAAAAATTTCTTGTTCAAGCTTTTGCCTGGCATCCCGGGCTTAGCACAGCTAAGTATGTAACCGTGAACGCGGTATTAAGTAAGAAGTATGGAGAATTCAAGAGCGCATTTGTGAATTTGGCGCACGACTACATCCTATCGATTTTAAAGTTTAGTTACCTCCAGTACGTGGATTTATATTCGCGAGAAAAATATAAGCGCAATGAAAACCCGCAGTGCGGGCTACGCCTAAATTTTCGTCAGCGGTCCGCGTATCAATCAAAAAATCGCTATTGTTATTTTTTCTCTTTTAAATCTGTTAGGTAGCAGAAGATCCCGATCTAGCTCGTGGACCTGCCATGGGTGTCGTAAGAGGCAACTAAAGGTATATGCACACCCTCTCATCACTCTCTCAAGCAGTGCCCTCTGTGGAACGAATTTATAATATTTTATTTATTTATTAATAAGGCATACAAATTACAAAACTAATTAACGTTAACTCTTACGACTACCGTGGAAAATAAAAGGCACAAAAGGGTGACAAATTATATTCTAATCACCGTCACCACGCACTGATAAACTACTAAATTTAAAAAAAACCTATTACTTGTATTTAAATAACACTTCATTCCCCTGCTAAAGAGTACCAAGTGCCATTTCTAACAAAAAAATAAAACCTACTTGCGATCAAACTGCAAACTATAAAATATACCTATCGATTCCAGAACTGAAAACTTAGTTAACTAATTGTATTGCTCGTGGGGCAACCTGGTCAATGCTGATATCGTAAAGGAGCGCATAACGTGGTTTCCTTATTACCAGAGCATACTAATTGAATCATGTACGGTCTGCACAGGAATTCTCTACGTAAAATGCTTACTCCGAGCAAGTTAAAGTGTCTAGATGAGACAGGAAGCATCGATACTAAATCAAATCTAACACCACGCCACAAAAGGTCGACCGAATTTTATTTAAAAAAAAATTACCATGTCCCCATCCCCATCCCATGATCTCTAAAATCTCTGATTTTAAAATTAAGAAAAAAATACTTAAAACATTGTTTTTGGAGTTCCGTAGTCCAGACCAGGAAACCTTATAGTTTCGCCATGTCCATCTATCTATCTGTCTTCTGGTCGTCCGCCGCTTAGACCAGAGATTGTTAGTGTGTATTAAAAGCTGTGATTTTGCATGAATGTTAATCATGGTTCTCTATTTATTCTCATAAAATAATTTAATAATGAAATACTCAAGATGAAGTGGTCTTAATTAAAAAAATAAACTAGTGGCTCTGTGAGCTGTGACTTACCCCCAACCTGTTGAAGTTTATCCGGCAAAAAAGTTGTTCAGACAAACTAGCAAAAAAATTTCTGACATATTTAAAAATTTTTCGAAATGACTGAAATATAATTTTCTTAAAGTTTTAAGTGATAAACACCCAAGACCCCGGACAATTTGAAAAAGTTCGTTTTCCAACTTCGCCTGGCTGGGGATCGAATCCAGAACCAATCCGGGGGATTTGCGGTCTAATAGCGTGTTGACCATTACACCACGGAGGTCGTCAATGAGCAATAAATATGTAAAATATGGAAAATAAATTCCCCATGCTGTAACGTGGGACTTCGGAATCCTGCACTGCGTCTGGCGCGACACCCACTTGGCTATTTACTCATAGATTACAGGAAAGCTTCGGGCAAAAGTTACTCATATGCATTTTTCTTTTTGTAGAATGTGATTAACAACAAAATTTGGAGGCAACAATTGGATTAGATTAGATTAAGTACTAACTTAACTAATATTGGTCATACGATCCGATATCTCCACGCGAGTTCGATTAATTTATTTTCACTTGTTTGCTTCAATGTTATATTATTTATACAAAGTGGAAGGGACATAGGTACCCGTAATAAATCGAACCACGGGCTATACCAGATTATTAAAGTACCTATAATGAAATTAAAATAACTGTCAAAAAACTAAAAAAAAATCGACATTCCCATACAAATCGCCCGGGCGGCCGCTCACTATTGTATGAAAATGTCGAAATTTATTTTTGTTTTTTGGCTGTTATTTTAATTTCATAATACTATAATGATATAGTATAGTTTGTGGTTCGATTTATTACGGGTATGTCCCTTCCACATTGTATATGTATTTATTATAAAATATAGTATCGTTGAGTAAGTATCCCATATCACTTTAAAACTTACTTTGGGGCTAGCTTTTTTTAAGTATTTATTTATTTATAGTTTCCGTACTGCCTATTGTGTTTTCCAGTGAACAGGATGTGCTGCGGCCTGTGGTCTGAACAGCGTTACACCTTGTTTTGTGTTGTGCGATGAAGTTACGGACCCAGCACCGCTATGGTTTCGCAGCTTCCTTTTACAACATACTTATAAGACTTCTTTATCACTGAAAGTTCGTTCTCAGTTTGCTAAAATCTGTTAATTATTAACCAGGAGCTCGATTTTTTAACTTAATCGAATATCCCCTCATCAATTAGGGTCGGCTCTCCTGATATTGCGCTAACTTACTATTCATATCTCTTAGGTGTTTTTCAATGGAACTGGTCCTTGGGCGCTGTTAAACTACAAAATTTCTATGTCATGTGGTCATCGTCCCTAATTTCTGATTCCCTTTTCCATGTAAGGCCTTCACCATCTCGCTAAGTGTGGTTTTGCGTTTTTATGACCCTTGGCTATATATACTTATTACTAACAAAATAAACCGGCCAAGTGCGAGTTAAACTCGCGTGGAGAGGGTTTCGTACAATTGATTGAATTCTTATAGGTTTTACTGTAATCTACAAGCAATGAACTATATTTTGTATTTATTTTCAAAATTTTAGGCTTAGTAGTTAGTAGACCGAATGGTCAATTTTCGTCTTCTTTCATGAATAAAATCAAAACTATTCATTTTACAATAATAAGGAAAATATATTTGAGATCCTCATAACGAGCCCTTATAACTATAACACTTATAACACAGTAAGGTTTGCAAAACTTTTTTTTTTAATTTCCTAATTTGTCCCCAGAAAATGACCCTTATTTTAAAAAAATATTTATGTACTTTGCACATATGTGTTTGGGTCATAGGATTAAAACATTCTACCAAATTTCACCTGATTCGGTCCAGTAGATTCGGAGTAAATTGGCTGTGACAGACGGACGGACAGACAGACGCACGAGTGATCCTATAAGGGTTCCGTTTTTTCATTTTTTGTACGGAACCCTAAAAATACCAAGGACCACAAGTAGGTACAAGGTACCAGTTGTCTATTTCAAATTTGGTTAGGTATCAACTTAACCCACATCTTTGCTAATCACAGAAATTACTTATATGTGTACATATTTACATTTCAACAAGAAGTGAAAATCTATTTTCACTTCTTATCGTAAAACAATTTTCAAGAATTAATTACAAGAATTAATTCACAGCCATAAAAGTTGCGCTGAAATAACACGAAACGATTTATACTTAGATATTTTTTTAATTCCTGTAATCTCAGCTAAAGTTTTGTCAAATAACAGTCGGCTATCGATTTTAGCACATTCAGTTGTTTCAGACTAGGTCGCAGAGGGCGCGACAGGGTGGGTGGCAGGGCTGGGGTGGCAGTAAAACGGCAACGGCCGCTACACACGTGAATATTTGATGGCTGAATCTTGCCGTGACGCGCGGAGTGGCATGCGCAAATCAGCGAGGCACACAGTCAGATGGATTTAATGTTAGAGATAGAGCTAGTCATGCATTTTGAGTTCCGTTGGTGACCTTTTCAACACGAATTTGATACGTATGAATGCTCATAATCATGGGAATTGCATCCTGGATCAATAATTCGAGATACAGTTACTTATACAGGACTGCCTCCGTGGTCCAGTGGTCAAGGCGTTTGCCTTGTGATCCGGAGGTCGAGGGTTCAAATCCCACTGGGATGCATACTTTGTGAAAAGTTGTTTCCAATCTGGTTAGGATATTGCAGGCTTGAATCACCTGATTATCCTAAAAGAAAGATGATTCCGTGCTTCGGAAGGCACGTAAAGCTGTGGGTCCCGAACGCCATCTAGCGTTTGTTTAAACGTATCCTAGGATTGGTTCTGGTCTACCCTTTGGGTTGCGGAGGTCAGACGGCAGTCGCTCTGTGTAAAATAAAAACAAATATCCTCGTCAAATCACCTAGGTTAGGTAGCGGACCCCGGGCTCTGAAGCATAACAGCTAAGGATGCAACCGGGAATACGCTCGGATGATGATGACAGTTACTTATAAGGGTTCTAACAAAATATCCTGAAACGGATAAAGGATGAATTGGGTCCCATGTGTTCCTTTGGGAAAGTTGGTCAGTATCATGGACTGAATCAACCCCTGAAAATAATTTCAGTATATTTTGTCAGACGTTATATTATATGAGCTTCAGTTATATCTTTGAATGATTCTGAAACACTGTGTTTGAAACATTTATTAAATACAGTATACCAACAATATTTACGTAGGAGCTTGACACAAAAATTACAGATGTTGACAACATTGACTATAGAGATCAACATAAGCTAAGTTTATAGGTTAGTTTGTGATTTTTAATCCTTTTAAAGATTTAGCAGCTTATGTTAAAAGATTTTTAGACTATCGCAAAATATTTTAAAAACCTAGATAGAAAATGTTACTTATATTATCTACTAGCTTTTGCCCGCGGCTTCGCTTGCGTATCCCACGTGAACATTTTTCCGGGATGAAAGGTACCCTATGTCCTTCTCAGTACTCCTAACTATGTGTATGCGAATTTTCAAGAAGATTGGTTCAGTAGATAAAGCGTGAAGAGGTAACAAATATACAAACTCACTTTCGCATTTATAATATTAGTTAGGATATGCGTTATGTACATACGGTTAACAGAAGCATGAAGCCACAGACGACAGACCACTTAGCATTTTAAATATCACATACGCGGCGGGCTACTTGGGACTTAAAATATTATGAGTACTGTAGTAGCTTACTAATGTATATTTTTAGACGTTGACTAAGTAAAGTTTATGACGATTATAAATGAATTCCCCATGAACTTACTTAGGTACTCGTAAGATGGGTATTTTTCCGTTTTTTTTAAATCAATGAATGTCTGTGGAATGTTGTGTACCTACCCTGATTTAAAATTCCGAAATACAACAGTTCAATTATTTACATTTACGGTTTTTTTTTTCGCCATTCATCCGTCTGTCTGTCTGCCTGTCCGTCTGCTGCTTAAAGCTCAGAGACTGAGTACTAAACTGCTCTAATTTAGCATGGGTAGGTTTACAATACATATTAACCAAGGCGACAAATAAATAAAAAAATATTGAAAAAAAAAATACTACCTATAAACATAAAATAGGGATAATATTTGAATTTACGTGAAAATTATTGTTCAAGTTGAGCTTTCAAAAGCTGAACGAAAAGAAATCAAAGTGATTGTATGTTACTTTTAAAACACCGGCAACATTTTTGGAGCAAGTTCGTCCGTGATACTAAACCACTTTTCGTAAAATAATTGTTTTTATGGAAAGTAGTTCAGTATCACGGACTGAACTTGCTCCAAAAACGTTGCTAGTGTTTAAAAAGTAATCCTGTAGGTATATAACGAATTAAAAAAAAAATCTAAGTGATTCTCATGAATTTTTGTGAGCAGTATAGTATATATTTTTTGTTTTTCTGTTTTTGGATTTTTTTTAATGGCGGGTTTGTTAGTGTGCGCGGTGCAACATTTGACATTTATGCTGGCATAGTCACTATTACCACGTCAAAAGTCAGCATATGCTCGTGTTTTATGTAATCAATATCTGTGTGTTACAAGCCTAAACACTGGTGGCTAGGGCCCAAACCCCGCCTACTGTCGCTACAAATATATGTAGTAAATCGATATTTGCAATGGCTGCTTGCATCGATAAGTTTTGTTTTTTTTGCTTTAACAACTCTTGTTTCTTTTTTTATACATGATAATATTTTAACCGCCAGCCAAATTTTTGGAGCAAGTTCAGTCCATGATACTGAACTACTTTGTATAAACACACTCACAAACAAACATTTTAACATAAAATTATGAATAATATATAATATCCACTCCCTACCACTTCCTTTAAAAATTAATTAAACCTTGTTTCAGAATTTTTATCTACTTATATTAGTTTCGGCACTGTGTTTGACTATTACATAAACATGTATCAAACAATGTCTGTATGTGCCAAAATAAAAATAAAAAATATGTTGAAAATCGATTAAAAATTTTCGTCTTCCCTTCACAAAATCATTTTGGCTGAACGCGTTTTTTTTTTGTTAATTGTTTTTATGACAAGTACTTAGTTCAGTATCATGGACTGAACTTGTTCCAAAAATTTTGGCTGGTGGTCAAAAAGTAACCCTGTATAACACAAATGCAAGCAGCTCAACGGCACCCATGCACTCAAGTCCACTTTTCTCATGTTGACTATTGAACATATTGGTGAATTACTTAGACATTTCCCCACTGAATTTAAAGGGTGAAACGAATACATGTAGCTCTTTATTAGGAAGAACACCCCGCTTTCTATTAAATTATTTTGTATCTAAATCTCCATTGCATGTTCTATGAACGGTTTGAGCAAATTTTAATTTCTACTTTGCAATTGTTTTGTGTAATATTTGCAATGGCTTACTAAGTAGGTACCTACCGTCCGCCCGCCGTGGGGGAAGTGTCATACAAACTCATGCGTACCCTCAGAACAATAAAACCAAGCGTACCACACGCATGAGTTTGTATGACACTACCCCCGCTGGTGCCGTCGGACGTCATTATCTCGCAATCAACACGATTCCCACGGACTGCACGCAACGGTGCAACTTTTTATCGCTGGTACTAATGTCTGCGCTTTTGAGCGTGCAATTTTAAAAAAGCAGAAGGATAGCTTATTGTAAGTATGAAAGTACGTAGGTATTATACACACTATAAGTTCTATAAGTATATATTTAAAAAAATTTAAATCAAATCGTGTTTGGTATCAAATGAAAGGGCTTAATTGGCACATTTCAAAAATTTACCTACTTATATAAATATTATTTTCCGTTACTGGGATGAGCTTGCATTAAGGGGCTACATAAATTTTCCGGGGTCCCCATGGGGAAATGAATTACTTGAAAGAAAACAGAGATATCATTTAAAACTTTGTGCTTTTCTTAGCATTTTTGCGGAAAGCTATAAGAATACTATAAGAAAAGTTCTCACATTAAACTGTAAGCAGTAGTTCATAAAATAGTTTGAAGGGTTATCTAGGGCTAAACAAAGACAAAATTTTAAATGATATCTCCGTTTCCTTTCAAATAATTTATTTCAAATGGGGCCAGCACTGCAGAATAATCGTACTTTTCAGTAATAATTTTCCCGAAGTCGGATTTTAATTTCTTAAACTTATTCTTGTTCTTGTAAGTTAAGATAATATATTTTGTACCTATAAGTAGGTACTTAATTAAAATTATACGGGAAGTAGGTATAAATTGATTTTGATAAGTTTTCTTGAGTATCCACTTTAAAATAATATTTAGTGCAGTCACAACACAATTGAAACTTGATTAGTAATGCCTAAGGCAAAAAAAACTCTTCCTTATTCTCCATATTGTATACCTACCTTGTACCTATGTAGGTACTCGTATGTGTGTTGAGTGCTTCCGTCCGACCGACATGCATTCGAGCGGAAACTATCTTCCAGTTTTAATGAAATTCCCCCGAATCGAATATAACTGGTGACAAAGAACTGCAAAGTCAATTAAAAGGCAAGCCTGAGAATGTTGGTATAGGTATTGGATAAGTGGGATACGTGAGTTTTGGATGGAAACTTCATTTTTATGAAAATTCTCTGGACCAAGAACCAGCAACAAAAGGACATCCCACCAAAAACATTCTGTAAAAAACCAGTCTCGATGGAGCTGCTTGTTTATCTCTAAAAAGTAATGAAATCTAGACAAAGTCGTGCCAAGTCTAAGGTTCCTTACTGCGATTTCTATATTATTATAGTTAATATTGTGTAGCTATAGCAGAAATGTACATAAAATTTTATTTTACCAAACTAAGACCAAAGATCAATCTTAGACTGATCCATGTCTAAAAAACGTCTAAACAATATAAGACGGTGATTGACCTGAGTCCGTCACCTTGAACGAGACAGTTACGTAAGGGTAATTCAATTATACAATTTTAACATACATATTATTAATACGCCTTCGCTTGTTGCCGCCTGCCGTGGGCAGACACCGTTATACAGGCCTTTGTTTTTTTACCTGCATCGAGTTTAATATTATCTTATAAAAAATCTGACATGTTATAATTTAAGGAGTGCAAAATAATAATGCATTTGACAGACAAATCAGCGCTCCTAAAATCGTTGTCCTTTACGTAACTGATTTAAGAAGAGTAGGTTTTTAGGGTTCCGTAGCCAAATGGCAAAAACGGAACCCTTATGGATTCGTCATATCTGTTTGTCTGTCCATCCGTATGTCACAGCCACTTTTTTCCGAAACTATAAGAACTATACTTTTGAAATTTGGTAATTAGATGTATTCTGTGAACCGCATTAAGATTTTCAAACAAAAATAGAAAAAAAACAACAAATTTTGGGGGTTCCCCATACGAAGAACTGAAACTCAAAAAATTTTTTCATCATACCCATACGTGTGGAGTATTTATGGGTAGGTCTTCAAAAATGATATTGAGGTTTCTAATATCATTTTTTTCTTAACTGAATAGTTTGCGCGAGAGACACTTCCAAAGTGGTAAAATGTGTGTGTCCCCCCCCCCCTATAACTTCTAAAATAAGAGAATGATAAAACTAAAAATAAATATATGATGTACATTACCATGTAAACTTCCACCGAAAATTAGTTTGAACGAGATCTAGTTCGTAGTTTTTTTTAATACGTCATAAATCGTTAACCGCAATTCACCTTTAGAACTTTTATATTATGTTACTTGCTGCAACGGAACCCTTCAAGGGCGAGTCCGACTCGCACTTGGCCGCTTTTTTTGAGAATATCGCGGTCTTATTGCCCTATAGTAGGTATTGATAAAAATCTTTTACAAGACATTCTTACCATATTTTATTTTTTCCTAAAGATATATGACTTATTTCGCCTAGAAAAATGTAAGTAAGTATCAATTAATTCTTGAACTATTATTGTGGCTATATTAATCGAGCCAAGATCTAATCTGTATACATTAGCTAAATAGATAATAATAACACACTGTATCTGTAATAAAAAAAAAACAGCGTTGGCGTTATGTTTATGGCCCTTCGAAGGTAAAGGGCACCGGATTTGATGGTTACAACATTCAACCTAGGTAGTTTAGTTCCTACCCAGTAAATGACTGTTTTGTAATTCGTTTTTCTTTTACGAATGTCACAGAATTAATATAATTGTCAATGCCAAAGCTTGAATTACATTGATTTTCGTAATTTAGAGCCAGTTGAGTTGTCTTCAAAATAAAGCACGACGTTTCTAGTCATACCTAGGGGCTTTACTTCAAAGGCTTCACGAGCACGTTGATGACGTGCAGTTTCACGACAGTGCATGCAACGCGTACCCTACGAGTATGGCCAAGTCGAGCAAACAAAGGCACCGCACCATATTTTCTCGAAGCAATTCAAGGCACCTTCCTTGTCGCAAAAGCTAGAAGCCTAAATTTTAGTGACCAAGTAACGTCCTATACCTAGATCCTAAATATTAAATGACGAACAACGTTACGAACACGTCCTTACCTTACAAACAATCATCAACCCAAGTTCGTCCATTTTGTCACTGACTCGCCTCCTCGCTAAACGAGCATCAAAATTCGCTGACCTAGTTACTTACAACCTTCAAATTTGGAATTAAGGCTCAGAGCCAAGAAAACTGTAAGTGTTTTTAAAAAATCACTGTAATTAAACTACTACAGTTTATTCCTCAAAAATTTTACATATTTATACACACCCACAATATCCAAAAGACGATTGAGCATTTTTGAAAAAAATCACAAACATACTCGTACCTCTAAATTTGCCTTTATAATACATATTACTATTTTATACAATCACCTTTTTATATGAAAATTATACAAAAAAAATATAATATAAAATAGTAATATAAATAAGTATAAAATAGTAATATATGTACTATAAAGGCAAATTTAGGCAAATTTAGAGGTATGTTTGTGATTTTTTACATCGAGCCAAAAATGCTCAATCGTGTTTTGGATATTGTGGTCTGTAGAAAATCCTTCAGATCTTATCCTATGTACATTTTTTGAGAAATAAACTGTAGTAGTTTAATAACAGTAATTTTTCAAAAACACGCATTATTGCAAATTGTGAACCCATCTCGCCTTAAGATAGTGTTAGAGCGGTTTCGCACTACGTCCGATCCGAACCCGATCCAAATCCGTGAAAGTAGTGCGAAACCGCTCTCACACATTACAAATGAGCGGTTTCGCACTACTTCACGGATTCGGATCGAACGTAGTGCGAAACCGCTCTTATGCTTGTAAAGAAACGTGAAAATTTTGGACTTTATTTTTTTTGCATTGTAACTAGTGTAACAGTGATCGATCACATATAAAAATAAATAAGATTCATTGCCAAGTAATTTAATTTCTAACTGATTTTTTTTTCATATGATATATGATCTCAAAACTTTTATGGTGAATAATCTGCGTTGTGTTTGTTACGAGTCTGGCTCTCCCAAGTATTGTTTTTAAGGGGATTTGATTTGACCTCACAAATAACTTGCTGGGAAGCTAAGTTTGGACAATGAAGTACCTTCGCAGTACATAGGCAGTTACTTAGGTTCAAAAAATCTTTAAAAAAAACTTATTTAACAAGTATTACTTATTTACTGTAATAAATATATAGGTACCGGTAAATTCCCATCTACTATATGTAAGTAGTAAATTCTTTTTCGGCAGGTTTTATTTACCGTATTTGATGACGGCGTATGATGGGTAGCTACCTTGACCTCCTTTTATTTGTGCTTACATCATTTAATTATGTAAATGAATGTACATCGCCTACGTGAAGCAGAAATGAGAGAAGACATAGGTACATATATACTTAAACGAAAACTGTTTGAAAATGTATGAACCCTTTTTAGGGTTCCGTAGCCAAATGGCAAAAACGGAACCCTTATGGATTCGTCATGTCTGTCTGTCTGTCCGTCCGTATATCAAAGCCACTTTTTCCGAAACTATAAGAACTATACTGTTGAAACTTGGTAAGTAGATGTACTCGTATTCTGTAAACCGCATTAAGGTGAAGATAAAGGCAAATGGCCTTGAAGTGTGAAATAAATTGTTAACTCGTAAATATGGTGATAATTTCCATATTGCTCTTCGTCATGCACTAGATAGCCCTTTAAATTATTTTATGAACTGCCGTTGAAACTATTATTGGTGATCCGTCTAGCTTTAAAACTTGCTGTGGCCACTTTTGGTGGAGGCAAGTTTTAAAACTAGACGGACTAATGTAAATACTCTCAACGGTGGTTCATAAAATAATTTAAAGGGCTATCTAGTGCATAACGAAGAGCAATATGGAAATGATCTCCATATTTACGAGTTAACAATTTATTTCAAATGAGGGCGCCACTTCAAGGCCATTTGCCCTATACCTTCACCTTAAGATTTTCACACAAAAATAGAAAAAGAACAATAAATTTTGGGGGTTCCCCATACTTAGAACTGAAACTCATTTTTTTTTTTCATCAAACCCATACGTGTGGTGTATATAGGTCTTCAAAAATTATATTGAGATTTTTAATATAATTTTTTTCTAAACTGAATAGTTTGCGCGAGACACACTTCCAAAGTGGTAAAATGTGTGTCGTCGCCCCCTTGTAACTTCTAAAATAAGAGAATGATAAAACTAAAAAAAAATATATGATGTACATTACCATGCAAACTTCCACCGAAAATTGGTTTGAATGAGATCTAGTAAGTAGTTTTTTTTTAATACGTAACAAATCGTAAACCGCAATTTACCTTTCATATTATGTTACTAATAGAATTAGAATTAGAATTCATACTCCAGCGACAAGAGCATAGCTCTTAAATATAGATAGATAGATTATGTTACTTGCTGCTACGGAACCCTTCATGTGCGAGTCCGACTCGCACTTGGCCGCATTTTATCTTTTATGTGTTACGCAATTACGCATGTATGATTAATGTACCTTATTCGTTAGTTTTTATTATATACGAACATCACAGTTATTGTTTTGTTTTGTTTGTGACGTGGCATCGAATTGTCGGATGGTGCGGTGAAGCGTTTTTGTTATAATCTTTTATTATTTTTATCTTATATTCTATAATTGCAGAATCTTTTTGTTGGAAGTTTTGTTTAGTGTTTATAACTATAAATTAGGAAAATGTAATTGAAGGATTTTTTTTATATTCATTACCTATTCGCGGCATTACCCGCTTGGACAGAGTCAGCTAAGGCTGCCCGCCCACATTCGATAATCGGTGACTGGTTTGGTGTAGAAGAAAAATAGAACGTACTTACTAATGGCAATAGTGCAACGCACACGTCCCTACAAAAAGCAGGCTAGAATATCTTACAAAAAAAAAATCGCCCCGACTATCGGTCCTACTAAAAGTCTGACGTGGGCGGGCACCCTAATTGACAATCCAGGAAAAGCTCACATTTTTTTCTGGTATCTGTAACTTGTAAAACATTCCTATCCATTCAAAGATTTTTGCGTGATTGAGTAAACATCCTTTTATTTTTTGGAAATCCTTGGGGAGGCCTATGTCCAACAGTGGACTTCCTGTGGCTGATATGATGAGTAAACATCCATACTTAAAAACTTTCACAATTATAATATTAGTAGGTAGGATGTGTACGTATGTAATGTGTACCGATCGCAGCAGGCTTTCTCAGGCGTCGTCGTCGCATGCGCCCACGCAGCCAGCCGGAACGACAGCCGCCATGACGTACTATTTCTCACACGCCTTCCCATTCATACGGGGAGTAACGGACTCTTAACAATAACATAGGTAACTTTGATTCTAGTTAGATGTACAACAGCCGTAATATTAACGTTTAGGCACTTTAATTTGTCACATGGTGACGGCAGATTAGAATATAATTTATCATCATCCCTTTCCTCTCTATATGCTGATCTGTTTTTTTATATTTTTTTTATTTAGCCATTTATGTCCCACAGCTCGGCAAATGCCTCCCCTCTTTCAAATAAAAAAAGTACCTAGGTAGAATAGGTATATCAGCTGCTTGTCTTTCCATGCAGATCGTAAAAGCCCATTGCAACGGGGGAACAGGAGAGAACCTGGTTCACGCCCACACAAACACGCTAAATGTGTTTCTGTCTACCCCATTTGAGGAAAAGACGTGTTTGTGTATTTGTACCTTTCCTCTTCTACGTAAAAGGAGGTGTAAAAGAGAACTGGAGCAGTGTTCTCTGCGCTACGGTTTCGTACCAGCTTCTGTGACCATAAACCCGCATTCCTAGCGGTATGAACAAATCTGCACTGTTTAGGGCGAGCCCTTTAGTACAGCAGTGGACTGATATGCGCTGGTATTCAGCGGTAGCTTAGCAACCAAGGCGTCGCCAGGATTACTTTCAGGGGGGTGTTTCAGCATCTACATATTATACTATTAACTAATATATTACCTATATACAAAGTGGAAGGGACATACCCGTAATAAATCGAACCACGGGCTATACTAGATCACTAATATATAATGAAATTAAAACAACAGTCAAGAAACCAAAAAAAATTCGTCATTCCCATACAAATCGCCCGGGCGGCCGCACACTTTTGTATGGAAATGCCGAAATTTATTTTTGTTTTTTGGCTGTTATTTTAATTTCATTATACTATAATGATCTAGTATACAATGTGGTTCGATTTATAACGGGTTTATAACCCTTCCACGTTGTATGTATATAGAAATCTACATGTACCTATGTATTATGTAGATAAATATAGGTAGGTATATATTTTTATTAAAAACATAAGTACTGTCTTTGTAGTCGATGGCAGAGGCTTTATTGGTCGTGTTCAGAAGAGTAGGTAGTCTAGGGGACACGAAATTTATTGAAAAGGTTATGGAACAAAGGACAGCAAAGAGATCGTTGAAATTTTTACAGATGATTTCTTGCCGTTATAACAACAAATACTAAAAACAGAATAAAATAAATATTTAATTGGGGCTCCCATACAATAAACGTGATTTTTTATAGATAATGGTACGGAACACATGTGCGCGAGTCCGTTCTTTGGGTGTCAGCGTCGGTGGGGCAGCATGCGAAGCATCCATAACAGAACGCATTTGAATCTCGGCGTTGTCGGTTGTCTCCAGTCTCCACAGGATATACGTTTCATTAGACCTACTCTTTGACATCATTATATTGTATTGTCATCCTATTTACTTTACGGAAAACAAAATACTAAGTAACTATACTGGTAAAAACAAGAGAAACTATAACCGCTATAAAAAGATTTGCAATAGAGATATATACTTAATACCTACCTACGCAATAAGATAATAGTTTTCTCAAGAACCACTCAGTATAGAACTTTTCTCCGAGTTTTGTAGGTACTTATGTAGGTAAATGTTGATAGCATTTTTATTGGAAGCTAGCTAATAGGACACGTATTATTATATCACTAGCTGATGCCTGCGTAGTTGCCCGCCACAATCCCCTAAGAGCCCGTATGACCGCGATAGTACTTAGAGTGATCCTAAATATTATCAATATTTACGAAATACTCCCTTTGAAATAAAAACACAGCAAACTTCAGGACTAACTCCAGTCATTATATGTTTCGAAAACACAATTGCTTAAAATTTTCTCGATAGAAAAAAATTTGCTAAGTTGCCTCCAAATCACCTCAGAATTATACTAAAACGGAAAGTATCAAAGAAATACAATAAATTAGCCCTTGTTACTTTGGATTATAATGAGGGCTTTTCCGAGAAAAAAGAAACGTTTTTTATGACGCCAATAGATGGCGCTACATTCTGAGCATATGTCAAACAAATACGTCAGTTTTTTGTCAGTCTTTCTTTGGTTAGGAGTGCTATTTTTGAAATCAAACACGCGCTTTTTTAAATCGGTCGTACCGTACGCGAAGGATTTGAACGAGTGGTCTTGACTTGACCACTCAAAGAGCAAAAAAGGTACCTTTTTGAAGAGAAAATGAGTTGGAAAATTAAAAATTTTGTATTTCGCTGATTCCCTCGTTGAAAAATAGTACTCCTATTTTGATAGCGATGTTTTGATAGCACGACTAGACACTACGACCACGATTTTTTTTCAACATTGAGTGACATTGACATATGTGTTCTGTGCAGCGCTCTCTATTAACAACATATGACAACTTGTTTTTTATTTTTTAACTGGCAAATTGAAAACCTCTCATTGTATTAAACTTATGGCAGGGATCATATGTCTTATTTTTTAAATAACTTTTAAGTATTCTTTGTAAAACGAAAAAAAAAACCTCAAAATCCAGAAACGCGTAAACCAGCCTCATTTACCTCCCGTGATCTTTTCACCCCGCATGGCTCGCTGTCTCGCTTCGACTAGAGTAAATTTGTGTGCGTGGAAGCGGGAGCAAAATTTAGATTATTCACATCAGGCGCAGCCTTAAGAACCTTACATATTTACGGCATAAAAAGTAGTGACAAGTTTTCCGTCTTTTTTGCGTGATTCAGTAACAAACTACTAAACTTTCACATTCATAATATTAATAGGAAATTTATTAATGTTCAATACTTACGATAAATTAGATACCATCGGTGAAAGAAATATTTTTTTCAATGTAGGTATTTATGTATTAATTTACTTTTTTGATGTGTAACATCTTTCTTCTCGCTTTTGTGGGAGTGATTTCGTGAAATGTGACAGAGGAAACCGGGAAGCGCGCGCCATTAGACCAATGAGCGCAGATCTTGTAAACAACTTGTTCAAAGTAAAGTAAAATTGTCGGCCCACCTCGACACTTACCAAAAGGGAACCCCGATAGGTAGGATCCTGATATGGAACCGGCGTTTCACCGCCGGCTCACCGACGATATGGTCCAAAAACGTGTCAGCAGTATCACCGCGGATACGTGCACTGCCTGCACTGACAGCACGGCGCACTAATGCAACTACTGTATTTATTTTAGGATTCCGTACCCAAAGGGTGCAAACGGGACCCTATTACTGAGACTCCACTGTCTGTCCGTCTGTCTGTCCGTCTGTCACAGGGCTCTATCTCTTGAACCGTAATGGCTAGACACTTGAATTTTTCACCGATTATGTATTACTATGGCCGCTATAACAACAAATACTAAAAATAAAAAAAAGTTAACAATTAAAGGGGGTCGTCATACAAAAAATCGTGTTTTTATAGCGTTTTTAACTAGATCTTTATAATGGCATTAACTAGATACTTGAAATTTTCACCAATTATGTATTACTATGACCACTATAACAACAAATACAAATAAAAACAACATAAAGTTAAAAATTAAAGGGGTTTTTCATACAAGAAACGTGTTTCTTTAGCGTTTTAAAACATTGTACGGTGGTACGGAACCCTTCATGTACGAGTCCGACTCGCACTTGCCCGTTTATTTTTTATTTATGACCAGATTCTTGTTGAAAACCGGAGGTTGATTCTGCGGTGTCAATTCTATCCTCTCAGTATTTGATGGAACAGTGGCAAAGTCGGATCATGCGTCCGACCGGTCCCGGTTGTTGACCTCTGCAGCTTGCCTTGCGCTATCCACCGCTACTCTACGAGTACCAAGCAACTAGGTTTCTCGTGCACTTTAAATATGCACAAGTACACAGTAGGTAGGTAACCTAACCTAGGATCAAGAAGACTACATCCTTCCCGAACTTATTATACCTACTTACCTAACTACGGAAGGATGCGGTGAAGTTATGGCTTGATAAGTCAATATAAATAAAGTTTTGTCATTACAGCCTCGTTTAGGAAAGACAACTACTCATATTTGTTTGTTTATTGTTTATTTATAAAGCTTTATTGTAAATATAAGAAAAAACAGAAATAAAAGTGGACCTATAGAACTAGTGTTCTACGTCTTACCCGTTAAAGTTTATCGGATAAAAAAGTTGTTCATATACAAACAAGTTGCGTGAAAAATTTCGAAATGGCTGAAATATGATTTTCTTAAAAGTTTTAAACCCCCATATCTCCGCCATTTTGAAAAATTGCCAAAATCTGAATCTACAATCATCTCTACATAATTATCGAACCTGCTTAAAATTTCACGAGAATCGGTTGAGAAATGCGACTTGTAGGCGAGAACAAACGGACAGACAGACAGACTGACGGACTAAAGCATTTTTGGCCAATATCGAAACTGACACGCTTCGCTTGCTCGGTCAATTATCTATTAGAGAATATCTTCTTAGAATAGGCGCTAGGGCAGAATTGGTACAGTAAAGTATAAATACAGAAATATTCAAAATACAACGTGGAAGGGACATACCCGTAATAAATCGAACCACGGGCTCTACTAGATCATTAAAATATAATGAAATTAAAATAACACTTAAAAAACCAAAAAAAAATTTCAACATTCCCATACAAATCGCCCGCTCAGGACACTTTTGTATGGAAATGCCGATTTTTTTTTTGTTCTATGGCTGTTATTCAAATTTTATTAAGTAGGTACCTATACTATAATGATCCAGTATAGACCGTGGTTCGATTTATTACGGGTATGTCCCTATTACGTTGTATATCCATAATTATTATGTCTCATATACGCGCCAGACTTCATTTTATAAGAAAATATAATAAATCTACACATACATTATTCATTTATTTAAACTTTTTTGCACATAAAGAGTGTACACATGGCGGACTTAACGCCATAGGTATGGCGTTCTCTGCCAGTCAATCATTGGATCAAGTAAGAAACAAATTCGAGTTATACTAATTACTAGACTCACTGCAATGAGACACCGCACTTTGTGTGGCCGACAGGTTTTTTAATAACTTAGGTAAGTACCTATACACATTAATTTTATGAAGCTATTAATGAATGCATTTAAGAAAACTTTCTTATGGATTATAATACAAAAACCCTTCTCTTTGGTCAGGGTGCTTTAGATATTATAATAGAATTTCACTTAAGTTCAGTGTTTAATCACCATCATCAATTAACTGTAAACATAGCCTCCTGAGAGTATTCGGAGGAATATTGCTCAAGGTGGAAAGGTAAGACAAGTTAACTCGATCTTTGCCTTGACAGTGACATGGTAAAAAGTGGTTCTTGCCAGACTGGCGAATCTTGTTTGCAAACTCGATATTGTAGGGATATGTATGGCAATGGTACTTAGAACTTAGAACGAATAATTTTATACAGGATGATACAAACGGCGACGTCAAAAATTGATTGTTTATTTGTTTGTTTGTACTCGTATTAACTTTATTGTACCAAAACATGCAAATAAAATACAAAATTCGAAAGAGCAATATAAAATGGCGGACTTATCCCATAAAGGGATCTCTTCCAGTCTATAAAAATTATATAAATTACTTATAAAAATTATTTACGTCTACATTTCTAGCAGTAGTGGCTGTGGGCGGAACACATAGCGCGACGAACCGATGGCCAATGGGGCAAAATGGTTCTCGAATGGCGACCACGTACTGGCAAGCGAAGCGTTGGACACACACCCACAAGGTGTTCAGACGATCTGACTAAGGTCGCTGGAAAGCGCTGGACGCAGGCCGCTCTAGATCGGTCATTTTGGAAATCCCTGGGAGAGGCTTATGTCCAGCAGTGGACGTTATGCGGCTGAAATGATGATGATGATGATGAATGATCTACATTTCTACCAAAACATGGCTATTTGGGAAGACGCAACCCACACACGCAGCTCTCGATGTATAATATCTTCTAATGGATTGTAAACTTAAGGGTATTCTAAACCTGTGTATATTTGCCAAATTTAAAATTTACAAGTTTTATTTTTAAAGGCCTTTTAAGAGAGAAAGTAGATAAAAATGCATTCTACTAGGTAGACCGGGCGCTCTGTTGACACAAATTAAATACTCGATACCTGCCACGTTTCCAAGTCAGCCTGCGTGCCTGATATACACTAGTCAACCCATAAATTCAGATGTTATAGGTACAAAATGTAAGATAATTTGTAGCCGTCTTCGAAACTCTAAAAACGCACAAAAACGTCAAACTTAGGTACGAGTATCTAAAAGTATCGCGACTTTACGCACTTTAAGGCGAACATGTAGTAATTAAAGTTTAAAATCATATTTTTAGTCTTGCGAGATTATTGAAATACTATAAGAGAATATGAATACATTGATGAGTAGAGTATTCTCTTAGGAGTTGTAAGTGTGGTATTTGTACCACGCACCATAAAGGAGCGGATGGTCGGATGTTGTGTGCGGTTTCCATGTTATTAGTGCAAGCTGTTTGTGCTCTATAGGTAATTATTTACTGTGTTCCGCATGTCACTCACTTTTCTGCTATCGGCCATGTACTAATTCGAGAGGCTGCTATTTACGATAATTGCGACGACACCTGATGTCACAATATGATTTGTTATCAAAATTCATAAAAAAATTATAACAACAAAAAATCTACTTAATTTTCGTTTTCAATGTCGATGATTCTAAAAAGCGAAACTAGCATTGACATCTGCGTTTTGTGTGCCAACCCGAAACCAAGTTAAACTTATTTTCATTATTAGGTCATCATCTTGCGCAGCCTTCAGCCTCCCACCGTCCACTGCCCACGATAGTAATTAGTTATTATAAGTATTCACTTATTAAGTTTATTGCCCACCACTATAACTTAGGTACTTAGTCGCCGCTTCGCCGACTCAAATGCGAAATACCTGCATGAGCACAAGGAACGCGCCTGAAGGAACGCGCTCTAAGGCAGGCTCTGAAGCTCTGATTAAATCGTAAAGGCGATGCTTCCTCGGGTGCTTTATTGTTGCTTTATGTTTTATGTCGCAATCCGGCGTCGGCGCTCCTGCGCCCCAGATTGTCGGATTAGGGGACCGGGGACAAATCCCGACGTGGTGCGGATTTGGATGAAGCTGAACTGTATTTTTAACCATCGATCAAAACCCAGATGCCATTTTTTTCCTATTTCACTATAATATGTTCCTTGGGTTGTTCAATATCGCGGACTGAATTCACCCTTAACATAGTTTTAGTATATTTTTTGAACCCTGTAGAGTACGAGTATAATTGGTTATTTATAATGTTCACCTCGCAAATAAATTAATCTGGTTTTTTAAAGTAGGTATAATAACCGCGGTATTCATAAAAAACCTTACTATACAACGTGCGTAATTGACATATGCGTAATACCTAAATCGAACCACAGGCTAAACTAGATCACTATAGTATAATGAAATTAAAATAACAGTAATTTTTCCCATACGTCGACATTGCCATACAAATGGCCCGGGCGGCTAAGTTCACGTCTTGTATCACCGCGATCAATAAAGATTAACTGGGCGTTTTTTTGTTATCTCTTTTTTCGTATATGACATTAAAAGAACGAGACTAAAATAGGTATATAAGAAACATATGTAGGTATATAGTTTAGAGAGAAATAAGTAGGTGAAAGCTTTTGTTGTTATCATTTTTTTATGAATTTTGATAACAAATCATATTGTGACATCAGGTGTCGTCGCAATTATCGTAAAAAGCAGCCTCTCGAATTTTAAAACATGCATGCACAATACTGGCTTAAGCACAGTCGACAGTTGGCTTGCAGTAAAAACGGGACAGATAAAACAGGTGGCGGCTGAAATATGGATCCGCATTGGCGAGTCGTTCCTGCTGCAGCTTTAGCGCACGAACTGAGCGTCCGGATGTGGCACGGGCAGACAAAAACTGGTAATCCGCTAGTTACCAACAAGTCAAATTAGATACTTTTTTCTAAATGTCAAAACAAACATTTTCTATGGGATTTGTATGAAATATCGGACTGTGACGTCATAGCTTCTTGGAGTCAAATAGCGCTTTTCTGCATTAATAAATTTAAAAACACATTCAAAGTGGAAGTGATTAATGACAAGTGACATTATTTTGTGACGGTTTATTCTCGTTACAGTACCGAATAATTTATTTTGACCCAGGAACATGGAAGCTCATTGCAGGAAACTATCCAATTGTACCATCGGGAGGCAAGTCTACCCAGATAATTATACTAATTATATTTTGGTCAAGTCTCCCTTGATAACTTGACGACCTCCGTTGCGTAATGGTTAACACGCTAGACCGCTAATCCGGAGGTTCTGGGTTCGATCCCCAGCCAGGACAAGTTGGAAATGGCCTTTTTAAAATTGTCCTGGGTCTTGGGTGTTTATCTATATATGTATTTATCATAAAATATTGTATCTTTGAGTTAGTATACCATAACACAAGTTTAAAACTTACTTTGGGGCTAGCTTAATCAGTGTGATTTGTCCCTTTATATTTATTTATTTATTTAACTATACTTACTAATAAAATAATACTGGGGTACGTCAGTGCCCCGCCAAGTTGAGCAAACAAAGGCACAGCAGTAACATACTTTCGAGGCACACCCCTGCTACAAAGGTTGTTTGACACCCCTACAACTTCCTTTTATAAGAAGCTAGACGCCTAATTTTTAAATATACATCGCCAAGGTTCGTCAATTTTGTCACTGACTCGTTGACTCACCCCGCATCAATATTCTATCTATGGTACTTCAAACCTATTAATTTCGACTTCATTTAGTATTTAGCTTTTATAGAAAAAATTATAAACCTTGGACTTTCGCTTTTAATATATAATTGTAGGTATTGTATATAATTATTACCTTAGAAAAATCCTGAAGCTCTTTCTTACTCAGAAATGTACATCGCAATTAGCGAGTAAGTAAACGAGTTATTCATGGGGACTCTGATTACTGTATGTTTTAGGCTCACTTCGCACCTATACCTACTTGTGTATGTTCATTATGCAGCGTATGGACACCCGCCAAGAAATCCATTTCGCCATATGCTCCTATATTCATGCATGGATTTTATGTGATTGTAGGAAATCTCCAAATTTTTTTATCACGTATGTACAAATGTTTTAAGAGGTTTGAACGGTCTATAATTCAAAGCGACTTACCCTATTTAACGTATATCAAAATACGTATAAGTACATGTATGTCTTTCGCACCCCTCAAAAGTACGTAGCAGTCTCGTGTTCTGGTTGGGAAAAGTGTTCTATATCTCGTGAGTTTATCTATCAGTGACAGAAAACTTGCAAAATAAGATTTAGATTTCTTATTTTGTCACAGAAATTGACATATTTTGAACACGAAAATAGTATTTCAGTTTATGCCATCCGCCCCCCTCTCCCCACCTCTGTAAATGCTTGGGTACGCGTCTGAGGATTATTTTATATCACCCATGTCATTGACCAATAATTTTGCATAATTTGTATCTACGTCCAGATTAATTTACAAATAACTGTAATAAACCTGTTCCTTGAAGTCAATACACTCATAATAAACATGTTGACTGAAGAAGCAATGGTAGAATTTGGCTCACATCACAACACACATAGGTACCATAAGCCTAAAGTCTACCTTTATTGTACTTGATATTATGCTACAATGCCTACAATATATCTAATAATACATGTGTTATAATTATAATCAAATAGCAGAAACCGCGTCTCTATGAATTTAATAGATTAAGTATAAGTACATACATTACATATTGTAATGTTCTAATAGGTTTTTTTTAAATACATATTTATTTTAGTTTGTGTATTTCGTAATTTATGTGCCGCATGGCAATTGACACTTCGAGGAAGTCGCGGGCAACAATTAGTCACAAAATAAAACTTTTTCAGTATCAACTACAAATTTAAATTTAAATACTGTAAATATCTGCTATCTAAGTCCGATTGCTGGGCAAATGCCTCCCTCTACGCTTCCAAATCATCCGATCACCTCTGTTGGTCGCTTTCTCCTTCTAATCCCGTTTAAAATTTCGCAGCTCATCCACCACCTCGATCTAGGTCTCTTGCCAACTATCGTAGTCTATACAGTTGGGATATGAGCCCTTTCCTGTGGCATACGACAGAATTTGCTAGCCCCAATCCCAATTCAATCTACCCTTCTTTTTGCCAATATCTACCACTTTTATTATGGAACGCAGGGCGGTATTTCTAACTCGATCCATCCGTTTAATACCTATCATGCTGCTTCATAGCTTGTTTTCAAACCTGCAGCTTGAACCTTTGTGCTTTATTTAGTGACCTGTGTTAGTGACCAAGTTTTAGCACGCACATAAAGATATTTCATAATTTATGAGCCGCATTGCAATTAACAATTCGGAGTGAAAAATACCACGAAAAATATACACAGATGACTGAATATTTAAAAATCAAACGAACTTACAAAGTGAAGTTCGATGATAATTGTATGAACAGATTCATTCGAAGCGATTTATGGTATAACTGAAAAAAGAAACTGAACATCACGCGGTCGCATACACATTACACACATTCTACAGGTGCCCCTGTAGAATATATGTAAGTATCCCTCTACCGAGAGATTTAATGTTATCACATACCTATATTCATTTAAAATATTTTTCCCAGCATTGTAATATTATGTTTACAAATGAATAATAAATATATAACGACAAATCACACTGATTAAGCTAGCCCCAAAGTAAGTTCTAAACTTGTGTTATGGGATACTAACTTAACGATACTATATTTTATGATAAATACATATATAGATAAACACCCAAGACCCAGGACAATTTTAAAAAGGCAATTTTCCAATGAATTATATGATAAATAAATCACATAATTTTACGATATTCATAACCCGCATCTGCGAGTTCTGCGACCATTGTGCCTTCGGTAGAGCTCCTGCATCTAAATAAGTATGTAATATTATATTATACACTATCACATCTTTATCCCTAATAGGGCAGACAGAGCATTTAGGGTCTTGCGGCTCTAAGTAGACAGAGCCTAGGGCCGCAAAACCCAAAGGCCTCTTTTAGTGGGCGAGGAGATTGAAAAAGGAATCAAAAGAGTGATGGGTGCTAGCCTCATCGCCTATTAACATGATTCGTATTTTCGACCATTCCTTCGATCGGCTTTTACGATCTGCATGGAAAGTGAAGTAGCTGGTGCATTCAATTTTTTTTCTTTTTTCCCTGACCAGCATGGAAACAATGATTATGTAAGTAACTAACATATACACTAAAATATAGTAGAGATAAGGGGCAGAATTTGCGGGATATTTTTTATTTATAATAGTTTATATTTACAAGTAATTTATTTTTAATATTTAAGTTGTATTATGTTTTTTTTTGTTACTTAGTTTTAGTTTAGTTATATTTATTATTAAAGTTGTTATTTTTGTAGAGATAAGTATGTAACTAACATACACGAAAACATAGTAGTGATAAGTATGTAAGGACTAACATACACTAAAATATAGTAGAGATAAGTATGTAAGGACTAACGTACACTAAAATATAGTAGTCATAAGTATGTAAGGACTAACGTACACGAAAATATAGTAGAGATAAGTATGTAAGGACTAACGTACACTAAAATATAGTAGAGATAAGTATGTAAGGACTAACGTACACTAAAATATAGTAGAGATAAGTATGTAAGGACTAACGTACACTAAAATATAGTAGAGATAAGTATATAAGGACTAACATACACTAAAATATAGTAGAGATAAGTATGTAAGGACTAACGTACACTAAAATATAGTAGTCATAAGTATGTAAGGACTAACGTACACGAAAATATAGTAGAGATAAGTATGTAAGGACTAACGTACACTAAAATATAGTAGAGATAAGTATGTAAGGACTAACGTACACTAAAATATAGTAGAGATAAGTATGTAAGGACTAACGTACACTAAAATATAGTAGAGATAAGTATGTAGGTAAGTAACTTACATACACTAAAATACACATAGTCGCATGCAAATAGATGATTGTTTGTAAATTAAGCTTTAGATAAGTAGGTACTGGCAGAATACTAACCCAACATGTAGCATTGATTTGATAGTAGTGGACATTGCGTTACGACATTAATAACTGTACACTGTTCCTCATGTACATAAGGCAGTGACGATAAATAGTTAGGGTATAGAAGGAAAACTACTCCTCTTACATTCTGACTAAAAAGTAAAAAAAAATCGGGGCGGGGGAAGGTACATACAGGATGACTTTTTAAACACCAGCCAAATTTTTCGAGCAAGTTCAGTTCTATGCCAAAAATTGATGATTGCAACTCTATTTTGACGTTTGTTACACAGAGATCAAAGAGCTTGGAATGAACCTGGAGCTACATTCCAAGCTCAGTATATCTCTGAAAGAGATGACGAATTGTTGCCATTAATATAAATAAATAAGTTTTTCCAAAAAACTTCATTTTTTCTTGCACGCTTTTATTGTTAGGCAATACTCGACCATCATGTGTGGCACCTGAGTGTGGCACGCTTTACTAGAAGTGTCATCTTTGTAGTTTTTTTATTTCGTTGATAATGACTGGAGGCAAGGCTGTTGCAACTATTGCGCGCCGCGATTCAAAAATGCCAGCTTTCTAACCTAGTTTCTTCCCATAATGATGATGGATTTGGCCTAAATAAACGCGCCGAGCATTTCAGGTCCATTGCCGCGTATGCAACTACTACGTTATCTACCTATGTACCAGCATTTTTTTACGAGCGACACTTGAATGAGCATGAATATGGATTTAGCAAACGTTTGTTAATTTGTATGAATACGAGTGTAAAATATTTGAACGGTTACGACCAAATAAAAAGCCCAGCTAAAGCCGTACGAAAAATAGTATTTATTTTTTTCTATTGTAGGTACTTTATTTAAGTATAAATCAAAATGGGATGCTATAAAACATGAATGAAACAAAAAAAAAATATGAATTCAAGATTAAAAGGAGCGGATTGTGGTGCCTCCGCGACCTTTTTCGGCAGCCATTAACCTATTTACGTGACCCAGCGGCGACGGACTCATTCGACTCGGTTCCTGTACCCAATGCCCAATATTATTCATACAAAGAAACTCATATGGCGCTTTCTTTCGTGTGTGTAAGTGACCAACACTGGTGTGAAAAGATTTATCAAGCTGCCTGCTTAACGTCTACTACCATGTTCATTAATGGCAGTCTTCGAGCTTTTTTCATTGACGTCGATATACAGGACCAAAAGCTTAAAGTGACTTTCAAAGCACGAACAGCTCGAGATCTATATTTTGTCATAAATGTGTATTACCTAGATGACCCAGCTTGGTCCACAAAAAAAATTGCTAGATCTCTTTTCCAGCCCCAAACCGAAACTCCCTACATATTTATGTATAAGTAGGTAAAATTTCATCGAAATTGTTGGAGCCACCTCTTTCGTTAGTTATTTTTCTGTTGATCATCACATGGAAATGGAAAGCACTTCACCTTCTAGAGCCTGACTTTCTTGAATGAAAAAAATATTTAAGTATTATTATATAACAAACGCGGCTCTAATACTCGTAATAAACGGCGTGGTGAGCGGTAGGACTCATTTTCGCTCAGTGATTCAATTAACAGGTGCTCTGATCCACGAAGCATAGGTATGTGTGGACAATTTTTTAATTCATGAACAGCGAATGGGTAATGTAATGGGTATGCATGTAAAGTAATTATTGTGGAAAGGTCAGCCTTGTATTGCTGTAACAATTTATGTAGGTACTAGAGAAATGATATCAAATATAGGCCTGCCATCCGTCCGGGTTTCCCCGGTTTTTGTCCTAGTTTGTTGTTGTTGTTGCTTCAATGCTTATAGCTTATTTTTATTTATTTAACTTCATACACAAATACAAGTGTAATGGCGGACTTAAAGCCTAAGGCCTTATCTACCACTCAACCAACCGGGTGATGTCGAGAAAGACACGGGTAGTGCAAAACTAGAATAGAAATGTGGTGAAAATAAACTAAATAAAATATAGTTAGGCGAAAAGAAAAATCTTAGAATATACCAGCAGCTTACCTTCCCGCGCAGATCGTAAAAGCCGATCGAGGGAAAGGGCGAGAATCTGAATCATATTAATAGCTAGGCAATGCGGCTAGCAACCTATCGCTCTTTTGATTCCATTTTTCCATTTAAACGACCTTCACGCTAAAAGTGGACTTTTGGTCTTACAGCCCTGGGCTCTATCTACCCCGTTAGGGATAAAGACGTTATAATGTATCTGTATCTTGTAGGGCATCCGGGCGGGGTTCTTAAATGTTGTCCTGGTCAAAACCGGACACTATTTAAGACCCCCGCCAAATTCTTTATTTCTCTGAAATGTCCGGGGTTTTTGATTTTTTTGTCCGGAGTCCGGAGTAGTTTAGGTGATAACAGGCCTACTCATACAGAATTATGAAAATTACCAACCACGTTGTTTTTTCAGTATAAGTATTACATTAAATACTCAAATAAATAGGTACAATGATGTCGCATGATGGTACCGGCAGGTACCATAATTTTAATTTTTCACTTCTGTACGTGAATACTAGTACTTATTCTGTGGTCGAACTTGCCGTGCAATGCAAATGCCAGACTGCAAAGTAGACATAGAACTCGGCTTGCTCATTCAATTATCTTTTTCGTAAGATTAGATCACGTAGCAGTTTCTGCAAAGAAGCGGGGCAAGCTTTATCTGCAGGTGCCAGTTGAATCACGGTCCGTTACATAATTGTCGTTGGATTGACGCGAAGACAGACGCTCACAAAACCTGCTGGACTGGCCGTGAGTCCATCAGCACAGGTTCGACGCCCGACGGCCGCTGCCAGCCGCATTTGACGCCCGCTCTGGTGCGATCTTGTCTTCGCAGCATCATGCTTCCGGCGACTTTGGCAGTACCTATTAACCCTCATATTTATGAAAAATCTGTCCTCCTAAATAAGTCATATAGTGAGAATGCTACTAATTTAGGAAGCAAATTTTTTATGCAAAGCCAAAAAAACAATGATTCTTAAATTAATAGCGTTATCATATAATAACTGATTTAAAGAGTGTAGCTTTTTTATAAAATCAAGGATACCTAAGTACCTACTTGAAACTTGCCTTGAGAAAACTTTGAAATCCAAATAAGACTTGTGAGTTCCGTAAAGTAGTCCTAGTTTTTCGAAATCACAGCTTAGTACTGTGGTCCCGTAGAAAAAGTTGTTCATATAGTTCATATTCATGTTATGTAAATGTTGTACTTATAAGCATACAACAGTGTCAGCAGAAGACGAGTCCCTTCAGTAATATATTGACCATACATTTACTATTTAGGTACTTACTTATACTCATAAATATTATAGTATACAGTACAGACAGGTACATTCTGAAGGTGGACGTATAAAAGGGGAACCTACCCGCTAAAAAGCTCCATACAAAATATATCACTGAACGGGTAACCGGCGTGGACCTGCTGGTAAACAGAGTATTTTATTTGTGGCTGTTTGTTTGCTCTCGCCCTGACTCCGAAGCCGCTGTTTGCACTCAATAAGATGCTACAAACAGACTCTGATCTATCTTTGCGAAGGCTTTACTGAAGCTTGCCCGGGGACATTTTATCGCGTAATATTTCTAAGTAATAAAGAAATGAAGTAGGTAGTTGGTTAGCTCGTAAGATTTATAATATATGATTGATGAACCACGTTTAGGTACTTAGGTATCTGTATCCTACTCATTTATCCTACTAATATTACTAGTACCTATCATATCTAGTGCAATGTGTAAGTTTGCTTTTATTTTACTAATTCACACAAAAACGGTTGAATGAATGGATTGGTCTATCTTGGTTTTTTACGTACTTTTTTACGGCTTGACAATTATTGTTTTCGAGGGAATATTTTTTAAATGCAGTATGAATAAAATACTTAAAATACGTGCCTAATTTTTGCTCTTGTTTCCAGAAGTAGTTGGCTTTAACTACTGGGCTTTAACGCCCACGCCTTTCACGCTTTAACTTGATGGTCAGGGTCAGAACGGGCCTAGGTTGCAGGATTATATTTTGAGTTAGATACGGTAGAGCCCGTTCCTACCTAGGTCTTGGCTAGTCCTGAATTTTAGTGAAAAACATTATTTTAAATAGGTACTTATTTGAATGCAAAAAATGTGAGTAATTTGGCATGTAGATGAACTTACTACTTGGGTTGACTCCTGTGGTTGACTCATACTTTTTATCTCGGATAAAATTAAGGTTCCTGTGGGATTTCATTGATTTTCAAATACCCTTTGATCACGTGGGCAACGCCGCGGGCTTCAGCTAGTAAAAAATAAAATCGCTTTTTTTATCAGATCAGATTTGAAATTGCAGCGGCATAGGGCTCGTGAAGACTGGAGCCCGGCTGGCAAACGCTACCTCGTCTGTTACAGGCGAAGATTCCTACTAACGACCGCAAATCAGTTACGACCATACTTTATGATTATACTTATACTTTATGTTATTAAAATTCTAGGCGGTAGGTTGTATGATATTTATATAGACCATGCGACCAACTCCATATTGATGTTTTGGTTGTGAGTGTTGTGACTGTGGAAGATAGAGGTAAGGAAGAAGAACCTCATATGCGGGAACAGTTGCAAGTGTCTAGCTAAAAGCAGTAAATAATAGTTCAAAATCCCCCAGAATAGCGCTACTTTAGCAGGAGAGTATAAACAAATTCAAGATAAAGGTACCGCATCCTTTTTTTCTATTTTATGTTTAATTTTGAAAAGTGAACTGCAATGCAACAAAGCGGAAGTCTCTTCCTTGTTGCAATAACTTTTGTTTTATAGTCTTGTAGGTTATTACTTTTGGTTCTTCATACCATATCCACTTGCTACTGTAGCCACCATAATAATTTAACGCCGTTTAACCAACACATTATTTTGTATCCACATAGTTCTCCTTACCTCTATCCTCCAAAGTTGTGTTGTAGCGTTGTGTTGTGATCGGTTGTCTTTTGCTAATTATAAAAAAAAATATATGTAGAAGGTTATGTACCTAGGTACCTAGTTGGGTAACTAAAATAAATAATATCAGTAAAATAATGAATGTGCGTTATTTATATGAAAATTTAATAGGAAGTTACCATAACCATTGCGATAATTCGGTTAAGTAATTATAATAAAGGGGCCATCCATTAATTTATAACGACACACGGTCATACGACGGAGAGAGTGGGTTAATAGTACGTTACTAGTAGCTTTTTGGGGTTAATGAAGTGTGACATTGTAAAAAGGAGTGGCAGGTGTCATACGTTTTGAGACGTCATATTGTTTCCAAATCTATAATACGTAATAAGCCTACTAACAAAGTCACAAATATGTATACTTTCACATTAACAATATTAATAGAATAAAAGCTGGCATAGCAGATCTCATCGTCCTTGTTATGGTGGTTAAATATGAAACGAAATAAAACATTTCAAATGGCTTTCTTCCCTTAAACCAGAGTAGGTTTAAGGGAAGGAAGCCAGTTTCCAATTAACAATTGTATGTAGATGGGCTGCTAGCCGTACCACCATCACATATTCTCACCCATTCCTGTTACTTCTTCCACGTTTTTTTCTATTCTGCCAGACCATCATAGAAGAAAATAGTAGTCATAGTCGAGTATTGGACGAAAAGGGTCCTGGACTGTCATGTGCGGATATATTTTGAGCTGAAAACGAGAATCCCGAAATTATTATTCTGACAAAGTTGACGACTCGAATGTACTTTTAAAATTATTTGTAGGATTTGGAGTTCAATGGTAAGTACAGTAAAGTACTTATCTCATGACTGGAGCTATTCTTCTGCTGCCTCTTTTACGTGTTTAGCACATGGCTACTGTGCGCATTTCTCCCGAGTTGTACCTACCTACATACAACCTATACATTTGTACAGTGTGTAGTTGCAACTAGCATACGACTTGTGTACCTACAGAAAGTTTTGTCGCAGTAATTACGATAGGCAGGTACAGGTAGGTATTTAATTATTAGGGAATAGCAGATTTTTGTTTGCGAATTTGAGTTCTGGCCCATACAGGCTGACTTTTCAAACACCAGCCAAACTTTTTGAGTGGGGAAATTCACTCATCGATACTGAACAACTTTCTATTAAAATTGCCACTGGCGGAAATTGATATTAATAGACCTACGCGACTACATGTTAAATTTTCCAACACTGGCCCTATCGTATTCATAAAACAATTAAAATGAAAACGAAAATAGTAGATTGTACTAGAAGGCGTAAAGGTAATATGAATCCAGAGCGTAACGAAGGATTTCACGTAGAGTCACGAGCGTAGCGAGGGATTCTAGGGTTAGCACACTCTACTTTTCAATTTTATTTGAGTTATTCCGGTCTGATCCCCAAAATCTGATACCCAAATGGATCCGTATTATTTTAATTATTTTCTATTCCGTTCTATAAATTATAAATAATCAATTATTGTATTCCGGTCGGATCCCCAAGCATATTTTTGGTACACCCAGTAACAAAATATTTGTACTGGAAAATATTTTTTGATCTGGTATAATAAATTAATAATTGTCTAAAGAAGGATTTTTGTTAAGTATTTGATTTTTCATTGGTTAATTATTTACAATTTTATTTTATGTTATCTAAATCAAAGGTGCAAATTTATAATTATCTGTGATTGATTATAATTAATAAAAACTGATTATTTTTTCTGCAACACTGTTTTTTTCTTGACTGTATTAAACAGGTAGGTGATCAGACCGGACTAATCAATTTAAGAGTGGATCAGACCGGACAAAAGTAATAAGAATAATGATTAGTGGATCCGTTTGGTGGATCAGACCGGAATAAGTCTTTTATTTATATATTTTTTCCGTAGCAAATAACCTACAAATGCTGCCGAGATGCTTTGAACAATGATGACGCCGCCTGTGCCATAGATTTTTTTTTTGCTGGATACCATTTTTTTTGGATTCTATACATAGGTAGAATACATTCGTGATCATTATTTTTTCATCCACCACAACATCTTTTTCACGTTTCAATCCCGTAAGATCAACAATTTGATTTGAGTTCTTTAGGGATAAAAACATACAAATGTTTTTCGCATAGATGAGATAAATAAAAATACTTTAATCTGTATGTATTTACTTTGTAAAATAAATAAAGACATCGTAGATTTCAAAACAAACTATTTCAAGTGAGCTTTGATGTTCGTCTTTCAAACTTATCCTAAGTAAATTCTCATAGCATCTAAATGATTTAGGCAAACATGGTACGTGTATTTGGACTTCTCACGAGGCTCTCTCTCGTCCCATTCAGTAATTTCATAAAACACTAGGAACTTCGCAGCTAACAGCAAAGCTCGACAGCCCATTCATAAATTGGTTCCTTGCATGTTCATTGATTAATTTTTCATCTCGTTATATTCGTACGTGGAATATCACAGACTAGCAAATAAATATTGCAAGCTTATTTCATAAAAGTACTTAATTGGATAATATTTTATGAATGACCAAGTTGTTTAATGAAGCATGCACGAGTAAACAATTCATCTCGTTTTACGTCGAATATCACAAAGAAATATGGGTAACTTCATAAATATATATTATATTTACTTCACAATGATCTTCAGCACCTGTATAGATCTTATGTAGACTTTTGGGAGTACAAACTAAGTACGTAACTACCTACAAATCGCGGATTCGGAGTACGATAAAAAAAAAGTTAGATTTTTAACCGGCTCGATACCGGTATGGAACAGAACCACACCGTTTCATCGTCGTAAAAGGTGACTAAAGGTATAAGCACAGACATCTTGTGCATCAACTGCATCAAAGAAATTTGGCGGCCGTTGTCGTCAGGCAATCGATAATGGTTATGGCTTTTTAACCGACTTCAAAAAAGGAGGAGGTTATCAATTCGACTGTATGTTTTTTTTATATTTTTTATGTATGTTTGTTACGCGATATCTTCGCCAATTGTGAACTGATTTTGATGATTCTTTTTTCATTTGAAAGCCTTCACTACCAAGTTGGTCCCATTTTAAATTGGTAAAGATATGATGAAGAACTTTGGAGATATGGAAGAAACTCCTAAAAAAAATTGAAGTCTGTTGTTTTTTTTGTTAAAAATTTAATTATTCATACCCACTTCGAACGATCTTCGTCATTCTTATCTTAGGCACAGAAGACAGTGAGATTATTACATCAGAACGGACTCTTACTGTCTTCTGTGTCTTTTACCGACCGGTGTAAATATTTTTCAGAGTAGATCCTTGGTTAGTTTCGTGTCATTTACACTTTCTATGATGTTCGATTTTAGAATAAGTCTGCCACTGTCAATCTTCAGTACTGAATATGACGTCTATAGCAAAATATACTTACTGAAACGATTTTAAAGCTGTATTCAGTCTATGAATTTTATGATACTGAAAAACTTTCGGAACATATATATCGGAATAAGAAACAAAAAATTTGCTTTCCATAGACTCGGATCGGTCAATTTGTATGGGAGACCCAAAATTATTTTTCATAATGTGATAAGTAAGTATAAACAAGTATGTTCCTTGAGGAAAGTTGAACCTTAAAATAGTTTCAATATATTTTGTTAGACCCAGTATTTATTTCATTAATCGTGTATGTTTCGAAGGTCCCGTATATAAAAGGAAATACCAATCAAAAACAACAACAAAGGAACACAGTTGGCTGGTAAGTAGGTATAGAAACTTCAACACGGGTGTGGCGTGCGTGACATAGAAGGTATATAGGTACGTCATAGAGCAATACGGGTTTCTCAAATTCTCGAGGGCCGGCCGCGTTTATCAATGGTAAGCACGGCATGAAACCGTACACTATTGCAATATTGTCCAATGACAATATCATCATTCATCATTTCAGCCGCATAACGTCCACTGCTGGACATAGGCCTCTCCCAGGGATTTCCAGAATGACCGATCTGGAGCGGCTTGCATCCAGCGCTTTCCAGCGACCTTAGTCAGATCGTCTGACCACCTTGTGGGTGGGTGTCCAACGCTTCGCTTGCCAGTACGTGGTCGCCATTCGAGAACCCTTCTGCCCCATCGGCCATCGGTTCGTCACGCTATGTGTCTCGCCCACTGCCACTTCAACGAGCTAATCCACTGGGCTATATCAGTGGCAATGACAATATACCTACTCTATATAATATGCTATGCCAATGCATAGCATATTCTGTGCATCATATCAATTTAATATGTGTCAGTGGCAGGTGCCGTACCTAGGCCATTCAGTAGTCAAACTACTCGGGCACTGTAGGTACCTGCAGCGCAAACAAAGCAGAGTTAATTTTCCATGAGCTCAGTATTGGAGCTGCTGTAACGTTGTGTGAGCCGCATACATGATGCCGGATTCAGTAGGTAATTTAATTCTATAGTAGGAACGACGTACTACACGTAAGTAGATAGGTACTTAATTTATCATTCAGTTAATATTATTTTTTAATAAATAAATTTAAAAAGTAATAAATTTACTTTGAAGAATTAATCTATACTAATATTATAAAGCGGAAGAGTTTGTTTGTTTGTTTGTTTGTTTAAACGCGCTAATCTCAGGAACTAATGGTCCGATTTGAAAAATTCTTTTTTTGTTGGGTAGTCCATTTATAGAGGAAGGCTTTAGGCTATATAACATTACGTTCCGACAACCACGCAAACGAAGTCGCGGGCACAGCTAGTAAATAAATAAGTAAGTAAACGTTTTTGCCAATCGAGGCCGCTATAACCGCTAAAACACTTCATAAAATGTGCAACTAAAAATATATATCTAAACTCAAAATATTAGAAGAATAATAAAAGTAACCATGCAAAATTGCTTATTTACTACGTCTTATTTACAAAACGTGATAAGTAACTCAAAAAAGTTTTAATACATAAGATACTCCATATATAATAATTGATGAGCCAAATTAACAATAAAAGACTATAGATTTACCAATTTTTAAAGAACAAATTTCTTAATTGAAGTTTAAGAAATTAATTAATATTTAAATGTATAATTTCATGTTTCAGTTACAAGTTACATCTTCACACAGTTTGAGATGTCACGTGATTAGAAATTACTGTGATGTGATATGGATGTGATTGGTCTATACGTTTGTAAGGAATGTCGATTTAAAAAAAAAATAGATTACGTTTTTAAAAAAATTAAGCGGGTTTTGCTCAAAACTGAGTACCTAGCGTATTCAGGTACTATTTTAACCACTCGAAATCATTTTATCAGTTTTAGTGGACGGACGAAATGAGAAGCCTCAATTATTTTTATTCATTTACATGAATAATAAGTACCTACGTATTTAGCTAATAGGATATGAATTGATTGTTTAGTTCCCAAATTAATGATGTTCCCCAGGAAATACGAAAATAAATGTCCATATAAACGCTCGTTTGTATAACCTTAAAAAAAGTTTCAAAAGGAATACAATCAGTGTCATGGACTGATGATGTGTATTCCTGCTTTAAAGCGAGATGGGTTCAGAACCAAGACAACTTTGAGTTTTTTTGAAAAATTACTAATTAAGTAATTAAACTCTACAGTTTATTTCTCGAAAATTTTACATAGGAATTTTAAGGCTTTTCTTCAGACACCTACAATATCCAAAATCCCATTGAGCATTTTTGGCTCGATAGAAAAAAATCACAAACATACCTCTAAATTTGCCTAAATTTACCTTTAAAGAAATAAACGGGCAAGTACGAGTCGGACTCGTACATGAAGGGTTCCGTACCTCACAATCGCACCACCTGGCTTTTCTTTAGACACCCACAATATCCAAAATCGCATTGAGCATTTTTGGCTCGATAGAAAAAAATCACAAACATACCTCTAAATTTGCCTAAATTTACCTTTATAGAAATAAACGAGCAAGTACGAGTCGGACTCGTACATGAAGGGTTCCGTACCTCACAATCGCACCACCTTTTTATTATTTTTCAGCCAATCCTGTCACCCAAAGGTAGCCTGTAAGAGATTGCCTTGGCGATAAGGCTGCCTATTGTACACCGTTGATTTCTTTTTTGTATAGAAGTTTTTTTCAAGTGTTTTGGTGCAAGAAAGTGTATTATTATTATTATTATTACCTCCGTACAATGTTTTAAAACGCTAAAAAAGCACGTTTTTTGTATGACGAACCCCTTTAATTTTCATCTTTATTTTTATTTTTAGTATTTGTTGTTATAGTGGTCATAGTAATACATAATCTGTGAAAATTTCAAGTATCTAGTTAATGCCATTATAAGGATCTAGTTAAAAACGCTGAAAAAAACACGTTTTTTGTATGACGACCCCCTTTAATTTTCAACTTTTTTTTTAGTATTTGTTGTTATGGCGGCCACAGTAATAAATTACTATTACGGTTCAAGAGATAGAGCCCTGTGACAGACGGACAGACAGACAGACAGACAGACGGACAGACGGACAGACAGCAGAGTCTCAGTGATAGGGTCCCGTTTGCACCCTTCGAGTACGGAACCCTAAAAATGTATTATCTAAATTACGGGTTAATTTGCTGCACATTTTTTTTTTAATATCGCCGAGAACGAACAAAGACCCGGACCCCAGCTCGACAATATTTCGCTGTGTTTTATTTATTACTTTTTTGTATAATGTTTAAAAAAATTGTGTAGCGAAATTAATCTAAATTACGAGTTAATTTCGCTGCACAATTTTTTTTAAATATCGCCGAGAACGAACAAAGGCCCGGACCCGAGCTTGACAATATTTCGCTGTGTTTTATTTAATACTTTTTTGTAAACTATTTAAAAAAATTGTGTAGCAAAATTAACTAGTAATTTAGATTGTTGATTTTTTGGTATAGTTTTCATATAAAAAGGTGATTGTATAAAGTAATAATACCTTTTTAAAGGTAAATTTTGGCAAATTTAGAGGTATGTTTGCGATTTTTTTATCGAGCCAAAAATGCTCAATCTCGTTTTGGATATTGTGGGTGTCTGAAGAAAAACCTTAAGATTCTTATGTAATTTTTTTGGGAAATAAACTGTAGTCGGATATTTATAGTGATTTATCAAAAACACTCAACAGTATTCTTGGCTCTGAACTGACGGGGCATAAAATGTCTTTGAGATTTCTCAAGTAAAAAAAATACCTATACTTACTGAATTCAGTTTCTTTTTTCTCTCAAACTTCTTCGGTTCAGGTAACCCATAACTATCATTTCTCGTGTCTGAAACTGTTATATGTGTACTCGTATACTTTGATCGTGTATGGGACGGGATTAAATAGGATTTTCGAACAACGCGTCTATTAGAAGCCTGATGCCGAAGGTTAAATTATAATATGTCTGCCTACATTAAAGAGCTAAGCTCTTGTCGATGTCATTGTGTCAGAGACACACATTATAATATAACTATGATTTAGTAATAATGGTGCTAGTTTGTAAGGATTATTATTATTAAATGTCCACCTATGAAGCAAGCAATCTATATAGGGTTGCTTACGTCCTCATTAATAGGATAACTTGAGTGTCTATAGGGTTGCTTACGTCCTCATTAATAGGATAACTTGAGTGTCTGGTGTCATTTAATTTGCTCCACTTATGAGGACGCCTGATGCTGATAATCTAAATTTTTCTCCCGCTTCCACGCACACAAATTTACTCTAGCCGAAGCGAGACAGCGTTTACGCGTTTCTAGCATTTGAGGTTTTTTTCGTTTTACAAAGAATATTAAAGAGTTATTTAATAAACGCAAGTGCTAGTCGGACTCGTACATGAAGGGTGCCTCCATACGATGTTTCAAAGCGCTGAAGAAACACGTTTCTTGTATGATGACCCCCTTTAATTTTTAACTTTATTATTTTTAGTATTTCTTGTTATAGCGGCCATAGTAATACATAATCGGTGAAAATTTCAAGTATCTAGTTAATGCCATTTATAAAGATCTAGTTAAAAACGCTGGAAAAACACGTTTTTTGTATGACGACCCCCTTTAATTTTTAACTTTTTTTATTTTTAGAATTTGTTGTTATAGCGGCCACAGTATTACATAATCGGTGAAAATTTCAAGTGTCTAGCTATTACGGTTCAAGAGATAGAGCCCTGTGACAGACGGACAGACAGACGGACAAATGGACAGACAGCGGAGTCTCAGTAATAGGGTCCCGTTTGCAACCTTTGGGTAAGGAACCCTAAAAAAGATGACTGTCTTATACTAGCCGTTTTTGTATAATTCGGAGGTGATTTGGAGGCAACTTCACAATTTTTTTTCGTTTGAGAAACTTTGTTTTTAAAACATATAATGACTAGAGTTAGTTTACTTTGCTGTGTTTTTATTTCAAAGTGAGTATTTCGTTAATATTGATAATATTTAAGATCGCTCTAAGTAATAATCAGGGTCATACGGGTCTTAAACTAAAATGGTACGCTCATAATTTTACGTGACCCTTGCCAAACACGTACTATGTACGTGTTACGTAAATAAATTGAGGAGCTTGATGGCCTGGTAATCTGGTGGAATTACGCATTGCAAGCGCTTTTCAAAACAAAATCAAAAAAATAACCTATTTGGTACCCGTACTACCTACCTGTACACGTATCTATGTCTTATTTTAATTTATTTATTCTCACATATTGCAGGACACTTTAGAAGACACACAGACAGCAGATACTTACATGGAATCTGAACAACTTAAACGATATACCTACGTGGCCCTTGGCAGTAGAAAACAAGATCAAGTTGGTAGCAAATAAGATTAATTATTTTGTCACAAGGAGAAAAAAGAAAATAAATGAGTTGTGTTGATTCTTAGGAATCTACACAACTCATTTATTTTCTTTTTTCTTTTTATTTTTTTGGGGCATTCCCCGGAACATGTCCTGTTGACTTGATTGCTTGAAGGTGTAGGACTTTTATTCATCTGAAAACTCCAACGAGAACAAATCTAACTTACATTAAATACAACCTACGTTGTTTTCAGGTAAATAAATTTTTTGGGGAATGCCCCCAACCCCCCCAACTATCCCCAACCGTTTTTTTTACAAAATAAAAATTATTAATGCTAAATTGTTGTCATTACAATACAACAATGTAGAATAAACACTATTATTCTGTTTAATTTAAAATACAAGGTACCTAGTTAAATTTACACAAAAGATAGTAGTATAGCAGTTAGATATTTGTTTTATTAAATAGTAGTTAGAATAAGTAACAACAAATAAGTAAAACAACAATATTCATTACCGATACTAGAAGTATTTTTACCTTTTGCAGTACTTTTGATGCTTTGAACTTTATTTATCTTTGGTAACACTAGCCATCCTAGTTATTATAAGACTAGCAGTCCACCCCGGCTTCGCCCGTGGTACACACATAGCCTATGTCACTCGGGAATTGTGTAGCTTTCCAACGGTGAAAGAATTTTTTAAATCGGCCCAGTACTTTTTGAGCCTATTCATTACAAACATACAAACATACAAAAATAGGTACAAATCTTTCCTCTTTATAATATTAGTATAGATAGTATAGATATAGATAGTATAGATAAAATATAAGATGAACATTTTCATGTGTGACAAGTATACTCGTAATTCACGTTTGTGAAATTGTGACTGAGATTTTAACGCGTCTCCGCGATGTTACGGGCGATCCAAGGGCGGGCAGCTACTTTGCACAAAAAATTATATCGCGGTGCAGAGGGGTAATGCTGCCAGCCTTCTGGGTACCCTACATCGCGGCGAGACGTTGAAGTCTCTTTTTTATGTTAAATTTTTTATTTAATTTGAATTTGTAAAGTGTGTTGAAATAATCAATTAATTTCTATATTCAAATTTAACTAGAACTGATGTGTAGAGATGATGTAGAGTAAGGGAAGTCATAAATATTGTTACGGGAACCGGATTCTAGTTGCACATAAGAGAATATTTCTTTCGTGAATGCACCACCAGCTGCTTCTCTGCCAGAGTCTGTCACACAGATATATAGCTAAATCTCCTCGGGATTGACTAAAATCCGAATCAGTTAATAGGCGATGCATATTATTATGGCAACATCACTATTTCGATTCCCCTTTTTCCACCTTCTTTCTTGCCCACCATCACACTAAAAGTGGCCTTTGGGTCTTACTAGGCCGTTATAGAGACAAATATGTTTTTGTTTATTGTTTACGTTATAGATATCGTAAAATTGTGGTTCCAGGGAATACCTGTGTTGCGGTTTCACATGCCGATCAGCTTCTATTAATTATTATGCTACGTGGAATTCACTTTCAGTGATCAAGATATATATCGTCAAGCTGCTTGGGGACAGCTGTTTTTTTATTCTGATAAAAGTCGTCCGTCTTATAATTTCCTATTATGGCAACAAAGATGTATCTGCATTAGCTACTTGCATTAGCAGTAGCTACTTGGTTTTGATTAAGTTCAAAAATTCTATTTCTTCATACATTTTCGAAAAAAAATATTCATTAAAGCAAGTGAAATAGCTTGACAGAACATGACGTTTTTTAATTTTATTATTATTTAACATTCGTTTGTAAACTAACGTGTTAAACTTATGTACGTTTTATACCTTCTTACAAAGTTACAAGTTACCTGCTTCTCATAGTTTACAAAGCTACCTACTTACATACCGAGGGGTTGATTCTATAGCACAGTTGTAATTAAACGGTAACTTTTTATGTCAATCTTCGTTGTCGCCATGAGAACCAAGAGCGGCTCTGAATAGATCTCCCAACAATTCGCTCGAAAAGAAAGTGATTCGTCTTACTTAACCCGAGTACCTGCCGCCATGCTTCGATATTATGTTACTAGTTTCGCAATTTAGAACGTAAACGTGTGGCACTGCGGTACTTCGCTGATTCAATACTATGCTTGTACCTACCTACTCGTAATCAAATTCTATAAATAAATAGATATGAACAAATCACATAATTACTTATATTGAATTAGCATATAAATAAGTAGGTACTACATGTCTATATTGTATGTATCTGTCTATACTTATTATAAAAAGCTAGTCCTGTATATCTGTTTGTCTGTATCAATAAACTCCCGATATTGATGCCGTTTTCACTTACATGTAGAGATACCCGTCCAAAATAGGGGTGGCTGCTACTGTTTTGAGTATATATATATGTATTTTAATCCCCATTGTATTACAATTACTTATATGTATTTAATAAATAAATTGTATTTTTTAAATTAGCTTTATAACTTTATTTTATTTTACGAATATTGTATTTTATCATATTATTCTCAAGTAGCCTTCGTAGGTACCTATATAAAAAAGAATAGTTTAATTGATTACAGAATATAAATTACGTACTTGGTAACTCTAGTCGATGTTTGATTTTGCTGTCCGTACCGTTCGAAAACACCTTAGGTGGCGAATTTACATCAAAAATAGTAGGTACCTACCTACATTATTGTAAGTTTAAAATAAACCCTACACAGTTATCACGGTGTAAGATATTAGGTTGGTATGCAATCACAAAGATTCGGCAAGAGGGCGTTGGCTTGGCTCTTGGTCTTTGGCTCTCTATTCCCTTCGGAGTCGGCTAAGTTTACAGGTCACAGACGTCCAATCAAAGTTACTACTAGGATCTACATTATCTGTTTGCAGAACAATTTCAAGAAAAGTTGTTGAAATGTAAATTTAATTCATTAAGTATTTATATAGGTATAATTTGTATGTCATGATGTGTAACAAGCAATGTTTATTCTAAAATTAGGTTACTATCACTAGCACGAAGTACTTACATTTGAAGGGCACTATTTTCTTTAACAAATAAGTAGGTACAATCTGGGTACACTATTTATCAAAAAAATATACAAATTTAAATTTATATTACATTTTGTATTCATAATGTTTGCTTAATAGCATTCAAGTTCATTGTTATACTTAATCTGTCTACATTGTGACAAAGTATGAAAACCGTTCACTGGACGCAATTTCCACTATTTCCCCGAGAGGAGAGCGCGTTTATGTTTTTTGTTGGAGCGTACTCACCTCAGTGCTTGCTGTCGGTCGATTCCAACCGAAATGGTCCCGGACTCCGCAGTAGTTAAAATTGCCGCATTCCTCTGTAGTCGGGCGTGAGACCGGCACAGCCTCCCTATCTGGACCGGTTGTACACCAGATTGGTAGTCTCCGTCACTCGCGTCACGTTGCTCAGTTATCACTTAAACTACCATTGAATACTTGAGTTGGTTCAAGTAGTGTAACAAGACATGGTAAATGTAAAGAGTTCGCTAGCGGCACTGCGACAGGTAGCAAAGCGGCAGTACACAGGTACAGCAGGTACGGAGCCGCGCACCGGACTGGCGCGCCGCCCGAGGGCGCCGTCGTCGGCGTCCCCGCGCGCATGCTCTTTCCCGCGCCCACTCAGCCTAACCAGTAACCACATTTATACATGAGGAGCCGCCTGCCAAACATGCTCTTTAGGAACAAGACAATTTGCCTCGACTCACACTCAATCTTTGTATTTATTGTATTTGGCTCAGGACACACAAAAAAACTTATAGAGGTAGTTAGTAAAGATGCCGTGTGATGACTACTGGTGGTGAACGCATAGATTCGAAAATACTTAATTTTCACATTTGCCATCTTTGGGTATAGGTACTAATAGAGAACGATAAGCAGCTTCCTCTGTGCTTGAGATCATCAACACGCCACCGAAATTTGATGACTATGGGCCTTAGATTATGATAATAGCGAGGGAGGCCTTTATAGCAGCAGTGGACTGATAAATAATAAGCCAGTAAAGAAATAAACGGGCAAGTGCGAGTCCGACTCGTACATGAAGGGGAACCCTTCATGTACGAGGTATGTCGTATGTTCCTCCACCCTTCTTGTATGACGACCCCCTTTAATTATCATTAACTTTATCTTATTTTTAGTATTTGTTTTTATAGTGGTCATAGTAATACATACTCGGTGAAAATTTCAGGTGTATGGCTATTACGGTTTAAGAGATAGAGCCCTGTGACAGATCGAGTTAAAAACGCTGAAAAAAACACGTTTTTTGTATGACGACCCCCTTTAATTTTCAACTTTTTTATTTTTAGTCTTTGTTGATATAGCGGCCACAGTAATAAATAATCGGTGCAAATTTCAGGTGTCTAGCTATTACGGGTCAAGAGATAGAGCCCTGTGCCAGACGGACGGACAGACGGACAGACAGCGGAGTCTCAGTAATAGGGTCCCGTTTGCACCCTTCAGGTATGGAACCCTAAAAAGACAAAGGTTGGCATTTTTTATTTATTATAATAAAATTTCTTGCAACGTCTTATTTCTTCCCTTTCCATGAGATATTGATTTTATATGTAACTAAATTTCGATGGTAACTAACTAAAGTTCGATGAAATGTTTATTGATAGTACCTATGTAAGTAGTAAAAACATAAATAAATACACATAGTTGGTTGATACTGAAAAAAGTTTTATATTGTCATTCTAATGAATCCTTCCATGCTGATCTGGGAGAAAAGAAAAAACTTAAAATGTACCAGCTGCTTCTTTTCCTGCACAGATTGTAGAAGACGATCAAGGGAAAGGGCGTAAATGCAAACCATATTAATAGTTGATGCAGCTAGTAACCCATCACTATTTTGATTCTATTTTCCATCTTACCGCCCACCATGACGCTATAAGTGGCCTTTGAGTTGCGGCCCTGATTTCTGTCTGCGTAGAGCCGCAAGAACCAAAATTCTCTGTTTGCCCCATTAGGGATAAAGACATGATAGTATGTGTGTATGTATAACTGTAAAGAGAGACTGATTGTTTCGCATTCCATATATATTTTTTCTTTCTCAACATCACCCGGTTGGTTGACTGGTAGATAAGGCCTTGGGCTTTAAGTCCGCCATTACACTTGTATTTGTGTATGAAGTTAAATAAATAAAATAAATATATATATATATAGCGTGAGTGAGAGAGCCGGAGCCCCGTCTCCCCCCCTCCTCCCTCTGGGGAGGGCCCTGAAATGCCGGTAACGTTCTTGTTACACCCTGGTGTTGCAATTGTCCATGGGCAGCGGTGATCATATATATATTTATGTTATAGGACGCCAAACGAGCAAGCGGGGCACCTGATGGTAAGTGATCACCGCTGCCCATGGACAATTGCAACACCAGGGTGTAACAAGAACGTTACCGGCATTTCAGGGCCCTCCCCAAAGGGAGGAGGGGGGGGAGACGGGGCTACGGCTCTCTCACTCACCGAACGAAGCTAGTAACGGTAAAGCTAAACCTGTCTGAGTAGTTACTCAGACGTCGATTTTCTGTGAGAGTGTGGTACTTCCCCGGACGAACCCATTCATGCTACTAGCTAAACTGAGTTTTGCCGCTAGCGTGGCTCTACCACAACTAAATTATATAATATAGAAACTCGGATTAGTTGATCGGTCAACTTATTTTTTTTTTCCTATTTCGATATTGTTTAGGAACAATATCGATCATATTGTATTTAACTAAGCCTTATAGTTTTAGTATATATTGTTAGACGGACAGGGTCTAATAGGTACCTTAAATTTACTATTTATACAGACAAATCGTCTCTGAAATGGTTCCTCAATCTAAACAGCGCTTAGTACTTGGTACCTTTTAAGTAGCCTATTAAGTGTCCCATTGTTGGACAAAGGCCTCCCCCTTCTGTTTCCACAGATCTCAAAAAAAATAATTAAAGGTAACAGCCAATAAAGCACTTGGTGTTATGGGTAGGCCTAAAGATTTATTGTTGTCCCTTCCAAATGTTGAGTATGGACCTAGTAGGACTATTTTTAGAGGGGCAAAATCTAAATTAGCAAGTTCCTGTCTTTAGGGCAAAATCTTAATGCAAATAGAAGTTTGCCGCCCCATTGTGGTAGCGGCAGTGGGCGAAATGAGAAAGGGTGCAAAATTGCCGCCACTATCTTGCCGCCTGGGATGGACGGACTATCAAATCGCTTCGAAGGCCTTCAGGATTGCGCTACAGTGGACGAGTTAAACCAAGGGTTGGTAGAAGCTGTCCAAGCGGTGGGATCAAAGGTGTTCAGGTCCCGCCCCAAACGAAAACCTCAAAAAATATCTGCTCAGACTCTAGACTTGATGGCAGAGCGACGATCCAGGCCGCTGCAGACCTCCGAAGATGCTGAATCATATCGGCAGCTCAACAGACGTATACAAAAGTCTTTGCGACACGATATCCGCTCCTTTTATACTAAACGTATTAAGGAGACGATCGAGCAAAACAAAGGCTCCAAAGTGTTCGCAAGAGCTATGTCAGTTGGGCAAAGTCGATTGATGAAGCTGAAGACGGAGGACGGTGGCGTGGTGTCGACAAAGGAAGGGGTTCTGGCAGAGATCGAGAGGTTTTATGGACAGCTGTATACCTCAGTCGCACAACCCAGTGGCAAAAGACCCAAGAGCCAAGCTGACCCGACACTATACGGAAGATATCCCGGACATCAGCCTGTACGAGATTAGGATGGCCCTCAAACAGCTTAAGAACAACAAGGCGCCGGGTGAGGACGGAATCACAGCAGAGCTTCTGAAAGCGGGCGGAACGCCGGTACTGAAAGTCCTTCAGAGGCTCTTTAATCCGTTCTGCTCGAGGGCGTAACGCCAGAAGCGTGGAACAGGGGCGTGGTAGTCTTGTTCTTCAAAAAGGGAGATAACACCCTACTGAAGAACTATAGGCCTATCACGCTTCTGAGTCATATATATAAGTTGTTTTCGAGGGTCATCACGAATCGTCTCGCGAACAGGTTTGATGCCTTCCAGCCTCCCGAACAAGCCGGTTTCCGTAAAGGCTTTAGCACCATGGACCACATTCACACGCTGCGGCAGGTTATAGAGAAGACGAGGGAATATAACCGGCCCCTATGCTTGGGTTTTGTGGACTATGAAAAAGCCTTCGATTCGATCGAAACATGGGCCGTGCTTCAGTCTCTCCAGCGATGTCGTATTGACTATCGGTATATCGAAGTGTTGAAGTGTATATACAGTAACGCCACTATGTCAGTCCGAGTACAGGAGCAGTGCACGAGGGCTATTCCACTGCAAAGAGGTGTGAGACAGGGAGACGTTATATCTCTGAAACTGTTCACCGCTGCACTGGAAGATGCCTTCAAGCTCCTGGAATGGAAAGGACTTGGCATCAACATCAATGGCGAGTATATCACTCACCTTCGATTCGCCGACGATATAGTTGTCATGGCAGAATCCATGGAGGACTTAAGGCCGTACCTGAATTTTCCGGGGTCCAGTGCTGCCCCCATTTAAAATAAATCATTTCAAAGAAAACCGAGACATCATTTAAAATTTTGCTACTATCAAATCCTAGATAACCCTTCAAAGTATTTTATGAACTACTTTTTACAGTTTGATGTGAGAACGTTAAGCTTTAAGCTTTACTTGCTTTTTTTTAAATGATTTATTTTAAATGGGAGCAGCACTGGACCCCGGAAAATTCAAGTACGGGTACTATGCTCGGAGACCTTAATAGAGTTTCCCAACAGGTGGGCCTTAAAATGAACATGGACAAAACGAAAGTAATGTCGAATGTCAATGTTGTGCCCATACCTGTTTCTGTTGGGAGCTCCACCCTCGAAGTTGTAGACCATTATACCTACCTGGGTCAATCGATCCAGGCAGGAAGTTCCAGCTTCGAGGAAGAGGTCTTTCGACGAATCCGACTCGGCTGGGCAGCGTTCGGGAAATTACGCAGTGTCTTCTCGTCCAAAATACCTCAGTGCCTCAAGACGAAATTTTATAATCAATGTGTGTTACCAGTGATGACTTATGGCTCCAAAACGTGGTCCCTTACTATAGGTCTCATAAGAAGGCTCAAGGTAGCTCAACGCGCTATGGAGAGGGCTATGCTTGGTGTTTCTCTACGTGATCGAATCAGAAATGAGGAAATTCGTAGGAGAACAAAAATCACGGTCATAGCCCAGCGGATTAGCTCGTTGAAGTGGCAGTGGGCGGGACACATAGCGCGACGAACCGATGGCCGATGGGACAAAAAGGTTCTCGAATGGCGACCACGTACTGGCAAGCAAAGCGTAGGACACCCACCCACAAGGTGGTCAGACGACCTGACCAAGGTCGCTGGAAAGCGCTGGATGCAGGCCACTCTAGATCGGTCATTTTGGAAAACCTTGGGAGAGGCCTATGTCCAGCAGTGGACGTTATGCGGCTGAAATGATGATGATGATGATACAAAAGTGCGCGGCCGCCCTGGCGACTTGTATGAGAATGTCGAAATTTTTTATGGTTTTTCTGACTCTTATTTTCATTTCATTATACTTTAGCGATCTAGTATAGCCCGTGGTTCAATTTATTACGGGTATGTTCCTTCCACTTTGTATAACCTACAAATATTTCAATAGAGTTTGGAGCAGCTCATCTCAACATTTCGTAGCGTAGACAATATTGCTCAGAATTAGAAAGTACCTACCTAGAATTAAATAATCAAATATTTATTCAGTAATTAGGCCTTTGTACTGGGTAGGTACCTACTAACTACTGCAATTATATACTTCAATAAAATGTTAGTGTATGTTTCTTCAACCTTTCTCCACCCACTCTTGAGCCTCATACACATGCCATTCTCTTCGGTCTTGCTTGAGCCTTTCTCATCGAGGTCTTTCTCATTAGGTACATGGGTCTTATGTCATCGGCCCATCTTATACTCGTAATGCTGGTCTTCCTACGTCCCTGTGACCCTGTATCGGTCTTCATTACACTAGCATCCGACTCCCATCTTCCATCTTCTCTCCAACTTAAGCGGCCCGCCCACTTTTACTTTCTCTGAGCAAAGATAAGGACCTGTGGTTATGGACTATGTCTGAAAGTTTAGTACGCCTGCGATATTGCACTATTTACATTTCTCTTTGATCTGTCTCACAGTGTGTATGTGGTCTATGGTGGAGAAGGCACTACGGCAACCAGCTTGCTCGACAGGCTGAGTAGCATCAATGAGCAGGTCAAACAAATTACCTTTGCAAAGACTTTCTAAGTAATGTTTATTTATATGCAAATGAGTATTTATTGAAAAAAGCTAACGATACTTATATGTATTCTGTGACGATACTATCGGCACTATCGGTCCGCAACGAACACTGTTAAGAAGAAACGTCAAAAAAGGAGAAGTTCGGCATGGACGCTTAGAAGGATAGTAACGGCACTGGTGAGCGCAACCACATCCACAGCACAGCGCAACGCAACGCAACACATACAGTCCATCCATCATCATCCAAGCGTATTCCCGGTTGCATCGTCAGCGGTTACGCTTCAGAGCCTGGGGTCCGCTACCTACCCCAGGTGATTTGACGAGGTGACTGGTTTTTACACAGAGCGACTGCCGTCTGACCTCTGCAATCCAAAGGGTAGACCAGACCCAATCCTAGTATAGGTACGAACGCTAGATGGCGTTCGGGACCAACAGCTTTACATGCCTTCCGAAGCACGGAATCTTCTTTCTTTTCAGATAATCAGATGACTCAAGCCTGCAATATCCTAACCAGACTGGAAACAACTTTTCACAAAGTATGCTTCACAGTGGGATTTGAACCCACGACCTCCGGATCACCAGGCAGACGCCTTGACCACTGGACCACGGAGGCAGTCCACTCCACATCAAACAGCAACACATTGCATTCGTCGAAATCATTCCAAATATATAGTTTGCAAACTGAAATATTCGCATTATTGGCTCAAGTATTGAAAAGAGAGTTTTAATTTTGACCAGATAAAGGCTGGGAATATGTACACTGTGCTAAATTTAATATGCTGATTTTATATACAATGCTTGTTTTGCAACGATCGGTCAAATTTGTATCATTGCAAAAGAAGCAATGTATTTTTATTAATCAGCATCAATCAATAGTACAGCAGCCAGACAGAAGGTATACTTTTTGCTCTTTGATCGATCATGAAAGTCAGAATCTAACTTTAAGCATGTGTACGACTTGTTTATTGTGTGTACGACCGGCCTTTGTCAATCGAACGCAACCTTACCCATATTCTCTATGACCATGGTCTCTGATCCATGCTTATGAAACTTTGAACATTGCAGAATTTTGATAAAAAAATTCGATAAAACGCCATCTAGTCACGAGTTCTGACCTAACTCCTAATGCGTATTATATAATAGGAATATCAAATGATGGAGAAATTCGCTATATGAGGTAGAACACGTGATAGCTCAGTTGATTAGAGCATGGTCAAAATAAGAGCAACGTTGCGAGTTCAAGTCCCACTCACGCAGAATATTTTTTAACACCATTTTTTAGGGTTCCGTGGTACCCAAATGGTGCAAACGGGACTGTCGCGAAGCGCATGTCTTGTTGTATGTAATCATGTATAAGTATATGTACTTTAAGGTAGGTATTATGTACCTTTGGTTAATGTAACCTCAGTGGTAGAAAAAATTTAAAATTATTGTATGACATGTCTTCGCGAATATGAAAGAGATAAAGATGTGTGGATCTTACCTTTATCTCCTATTGACCTTCTCAAGGTTCTAGCTCGTATCGTCGAGCTGCTGCTTCGCAATTCGCCCACTCGGGCTACGCCTGAGGGGCCGGTTTTACCACCACCTGCATGCTAAAATAATTATGATAACTTCGTTATCACTGAGCATCTCGGGAGGTCATCAAGAGGCAGTCGTAGGTGATAGTTCAAGACGTCAAAGATCAAATCATAAGATCATAATACGGGGTTAGCTTGAGTCATTTCATTTCACCAAAGTTTAGTCAGTCGGTCCTGTGGGGTACCCTCCATCTCTAGGAGTACTCACTCTACGCGCGCGTAATGATCCCTTTGGATCTGCCAGACTGTTGTTAGTACGGGCATCTGCCAGACTGTTAGTACGGGCATCTGCCAGACTGTTAGTACGGGCATCTGCCAGACTGTTAGTACGGGCTTGACTAGAGGATCTGACCAGACATCTTTCGTTCGGGTAGACATATCGGGGTACCCGCCCAATCGCTCTACAATACGCGACAGTCACTTTACAACACATGACATCGAGTCCTACCGCTTTACAAAACGCAGCAGCTTGCCACGCATCCCGCGTGCACAAACAAGGGACCGACAAAGGGCCTTTCCGTATCTACTGACTCTGTTCATGAGATAATTGGGGAGATCTGTACAAGATCATAAAACCGTTCTATGGGATTCAATAACTAAGTACACTGTAATATCAAATGAAACGGTTATTATGGTATATGATAAACTAGGTTATAAGTACCTTACAGGATCTCAACTATAGGCCAACCAATCCACGTAGTCCTTAGTATCGTGGGATTTCGCCTCGATCATTATTGTCGGAAGCGAGTTAGATATAAAGGGCCACAAAGATATTTGTAGGAAGAGCCGACATTACGATTAGAGGTTGCAGCCCGGTATGTTTCTCAACTCGGCCGAGCCGGACTGCAATCTCCAACTACGACTTACCGCTCCCTTAGAGGTCACCTTCAAATAGCACTGTCCGAGTAGACCAATCAAGACCGTAAATAAGGAGAATAGTCAGCTTAAAGAAAGCCAGCTCCCGTGGCTTCTTGCTTCGTAGAAATTGCCTCGGATATCCCACGATCGCGTCTCCCTCGTGTCTCTCGGCGGCCGGATCTCAAATGATCGTTACCCGAGTGCGTTTGGAAGAAGTAAATGAACTTCGTCAAATTGAGACCCGCTCACCATAAACTATTCATTCAAATAATATTGCCAGTGGCGGAAATTAATAAGTTGTCACTGTCAAACTTCATCGCAATGCTCTGTCATTCGTGACATTCTATTACTGAGATTCCGCTGTCTGTCCATCTGTCCGTCTGTCCGTCTGTCTGTCTGTCTGTCTGTCTGTCTGTCCGTCTGTCCGTCTGTCCGTCTGTCCGTCAGTCACAAGGTTTTATCTCTTGAACCGTAATAGCTAGACACTTGAAATTTTCACCGATTATGTATTACTGTGGCGGATATAACAACAAATACTAAAAATAAAAAAAGTTAAAAATTAAAGGGGGTCGTCGTACAAGAAACGTGTTTTTTTCTGCGTTTTTAACTAGATATTTATAATGGCATTAACTAGATACTTGAAATTTTCACAGATTATGTATTACTATGGCCGCTATAACAAAAAATACTAAAAATAAAAAAAAGTTAAAAATTAAAGGGGTCGTCATACAAAAAATGAGATTTTTTTAGCGTTTTAAAACATTGTACGGTGGTACGGAACCCTACATGTACGAGTCCGACTCGCACTTGCCCGTTTATTTATTTCATAAGAATATTAAATGATGGATAAATTTGACAGGTGAGGTTAATCACTTAATAGCTCAGTTGTTTAGACTATAGAACATAGTCGTATTTGAACCGAGACCGCGAGTTCAAGTCCCAGGTCACGGAGTAATTTTTTCACCATTTTATTTCATCTTTTAGTTCTTTAGTGTTGCGAAAGCATGCTACCAGAATCCAGATGACGCCACTGGTTTGATCTAATGTTAAAGCGACAGTTTCTTATCTATTTCAGTATATACAATACAATATTAATCTATGCTCTGATCTCTGATAGATATGTCAAAAATAAATTGTTTTCTTTCTGTTGACAAACAAAATAACGTACTTTTTGTTGTTTCCTTATCACTTTACCAGATATTATAAAAGTGAAATGTAATGAGGACTAGCCAATCACCATGAACATAACTGAACCTGTGCTAATTGCATGTAAATCTTTGAAATCGGAGTTTGAAAAATTAAGAGAAATTCCACTAACTGCAGAATATGTAAGTTCGTCACTCATGTTTTTTGTAGTAATTCAACGAAAAGGGGCATTAGTTGTTTTATCTAAGTATTACTTAGTTTTACATATGCTTTAATCTTTGCCATTATATTGTAATTTTTATGTATCCTTTAAGACCCCATGGATTTATCATAGCCATTTAGGTACATGGACATTTGAAAACCCCCGTGTTATTATATAATTTCGTAGTTTTCGGTTACCTGCTTTTTTCAAATTATTCCAGTCAATGCAAATTTTGCTGTTTGAGCTAGTCTCCCTAAAATATTTTTTCTATCATAGGAAACATAAGTCAATTACGTCCATATATGTATATACAGTGGACCCCCGGTAGTCCGACAATCATTTTGCAGGGCAGTGTCGAACTATCGAATTTGTCGGATTGTAGAGTACTGCCTAAGACCCCTTATAGTCCGATTTTTTTTACAAAAGAGTACTAGACAGGGGCCGGATTACCGGGGGTCCACTGTATTACATTACATTAATTACCGAATACAATCTCTTGTTCTTCCTATTATTGATTATGCTGATGTGTGTTATCCTGATCTAAATGCAGATCTTCTTGATAAGCTAGATTGTCTCATTAATAATTGCATTTGCTTTATCTTCTGCCTTCGTAAATATGACCACATATCTTCTTTCCGATCTAAGCTTAACTGGCTTCCTGTTCGTCAGCGCCGACAACAGAGAATGCTCTGTACTCTTTTCTCTATACTTAAGAACCCTCTTTCTCCCCAATATATGTAAACCAAATTTAAATATCAGTCTGAAAGCCATGACCGTGAGCTTCGCTCCAGTCATACTCTTCAAATTTATCTTCCGTTATTTTGGTCTGAATTTATGTCTAACTCTTTTACTCTTCAAGTTACGCGACTCTGGAATGCCTTACCAGAAGACACCAAAAGTATCTCAAACAGATATTTATTTAAGAAGAAAGTTCACACGCACCTTTCTTTAAAATTTTCACAGCAGAATTAGTCATTATCTTAAAGCATTTGTAGTATAAATATATATGTATGTATATTTATATAAGTATTTATATGTATCAAGTGTATTTTATAACTGTATTTAAGTATACTTGTAAATAGTAAATTATTAAGTACATCTTTAAAGCGCCTATTGCAAATAATTTCTTTTTTTCCTAAAGGTTGACTGGTAGAGAATGCATTAGCGTTAAGTTCACCTTTTGTACCATTTTGGTCAATAAAGATTATAATAAATAAAATAAATAAATACAATATAATAATAGCCGTGTGGTTCCCGGCAGAGTAGAATAGGACCACTCCAAGTGTTCCCGTGGATGTCGTAAAAGGCGACAAAGTTTATAAACATCAATGAGACATCTCCAACCCGTCTCGCCAGTGTGGAGAGTGTAGGCCAAATCCCCTGTTTGCTCTGACTAATATATGCCTCTGGTAGTACAGAGAGGATAGGGTACAATTGCTCCTGAAATTGAGACTAAAAAAGACCTGATGATAATGATAATTACCTAACATGGTGCAATGTTTTTTGATATATTTCTAATAATAATTGTCTCAAAAGAGCTATACAGCTTTAATCCATTACTAAGGGGGCGTCCATAAATTACGTGAGGTGTTTTTTTAAATTTTCTGTCCCTCCCTCCCTCCCAGGTGAGATTTTATTTAACCCCCTCCCCCATCCCTCAATCTCACGTGAGATTTTTCAAAATGTGGGTTTCTTACGTAAACGCGTTGGATTGTTATTGTAAAAAGAAAAATTGCTTCGTGCTTTTATTTACGACTAGTTAAGACTAGTAATCAATATTGCTGATAGTTTAATTATAAGTGTAATAAAAATGTAACAATAGAATATTTCAATCGTAACGTACTGTGATTAAAAAAAGAATATCTACTCTAATTCAGTCCATGGAGAATCATGCGCGGTCTCAAAAGAGACTATTGGAATCTACATGTCTAAATGATTTTCAGTAAAATCATCTGCTCCTTCAACTTCGTTCTGATCTAGCCACTCTAAGCCGTTGGCGCTTGCGCACAGTAACTCATTAGCTCGTCTTGTGACAATCCGTGAGGGTCGCTTCACGGAACATACGCGCTTACTTAGCTGGTGCAATGTGGGCTGCTTGCATCGAGTCGCGCGTTCGGCTGACTGTGGCGCTAAAACAAAGGACGGCTACACTGTACCGTAAATTCAGATTAAATTGAGCTATATGGTATAAAACAAATATGGTGGTTTGACAGTCAGTAGATGTAAAACGTCGAAGTATGAATGAAATTATTTTCTTTCGAACGAATTAGTGAATGATCTTAATCATATTACGATTACGCTTAAGATTAAATCTTAAGCATGTACAATCTGGATTAATGGACCAAAATAGTATGTTTTTTTTGTTTCAATCAGAAAAAAAATTGCGTGATATTTGCCGAGACCCCCCCTCTCTCCAACGTAAGATTAAATGAGATTTGACTCGACCCCCTCCCCCCCTTAAACATCTCACATAATTTATGAACGCCCCCTAACTACATTTACAACAAATAACCTTGGCACCAACATTTTTGTATGATGCAGTCTTATAAGTACAATTGAAGAGCTTATTTTGTTAATGGATCAAGTGGAAAGGCCTCCATTTTTCTTTTCTTTCTTTCATCTTTTATTTCTTGGTAGGACTCCACTTTTATTTTACATGTTAAAAAAACTTCCTTTAAATATTTTTTTCTACTATTATTCTAATGATGTAAATAATCATAAAGTTTCTATTAGCATTTGCTACTAAAGGTGGACTAATTAACTGGTTGAAGTTCCTATTATGTATTTTTTTATGCATTCCAGGTTACAATAGGAAGAGGTCTGAAGAATTCTGTGGTAATACCATTTTTAGCTGTATCTAGAAATCATTGTGGCATTAAAAAGAATAAAGACAATGATTGGGTCATTGAAGATTACAGCACTTTTGGCATATCAGTCAATGGTGAAAGATTGGGGAAAAATAAATCAAGGTGTCTTCATAACCAAGACACAATTACATTCGACCCATCTGAAGAATTTGTGTACAAGTTTGTTCTTCATTCAGAAGATGAAATACCTAGAAAGAGGATAAAACTGGAGAACTCAGAACAAGATCATTTCCTCGACAATGTAAAAATAAAGTTTGATGAATCTCAAAGTTATGAAATAAAGCATATAGAGGAAAAAATACAGAATGCAAAACAAATGCAAACTACATCAATGGTATTAAAACAACAGTTACAGCTTGATATGAACCGGAAGATTCAACAGCTGGAGAGTAAATATGCTGTTCAGATTGAGAACTTGAAAGGAGAGAAGAATGAAGTGGAGAAGCAGAAAGCCCTTCATGTGGCAGAGAGGGATGTGCAACTTGCTGCCATCAAACAGGAAATGGAAAGGAAAATAGCAGAGCTGATGGTAAATTTCTTATGCCATTGATTTTTATGCCTATATCGGATCAAATACAATGTGTTAATGAAATAACGCAGAGTCAATTTGTATGAAAAAATGAATTTTATTTAATTTTGGGAATGTTGTAAAACAAAAGTTGTTCAGTTTCATGGACTGAGTAACCTGAGAGGTTTTGCGTTATTTCATTATTGTCTGGCCCAAGATAGACCTTTTTTAGATAAAAATAAAATTTTAAAGAATGACATCATTGTTATTTATTATCTTTTTTACAAACTTATAGTTAACTAAAGTTAAAAAAAATAATCTTAAACTGCATGTCCAACAGCTAGAAAAAAATACATAATGTTCAAGAAACTGACACTCTTTCATAAATATCGTTGCAGGAACAAATTGAAAAACACAATGAGGCTGAGTCAGAACTTTTGAAAGAAAATAATACATTGAAAGAAAAATTACTCAAAGAACGAGAAGAGTTTCTTTCTGAACTTAATCGTAAAAATTCTTCAAAGGAAGAGATGTTAGAAAAACTGGAGGCGAAAATTGCAGAACAAGAAGAAACACGGAAAAAAGAAAAGCAAGAGTTAGAAGATATGCTGAGAAAGGAGACTGAGCAACTCAGATTGGCTAAAGAGAAGGTTTGTTGACACACTTATTACCATAGGTGGGCATAGTTAATCCAAAAGTTAACTTCGTTAAACGTTAATTCATTAGTTAAAAAGTTAAAAGCATTAAATTCTCGAAAATTAAACGCAAGTTAAAGTTAACTGCTTTTGGTCTGAGAGAAATAGGTAAATAAAAGAAAAAACATGTATAAAGAAGAATTAAACACACATTTATTTATTTCGATACTTAGTAGGATATTTAGTAGGTAGAAATAAGACTATTATTTATTTTGCATTAAGTAAATTAGGTGCATGTTCCTTCATAAAAATAGCGATGATTATTTAGCCCATGTTTAGCCCATAGAAAAAAGACGTTCTACTGCAGCACCAGATGGGATAGCAGTTTTATTTTTAATAAAAAAGATTTATTAATACTGGTTCACCTAGAAAGGCAGCATCCGTAAAGAAGAAGAATTCACAGCACTTGAAGAAGGGTAGGGATCAGTTTTCTTTTTCCCGTGAGTTTACCCTGCTTTTACTTTTTCTTCAAACTGTACATATTTGGATGCATGCGCCCTTTTCATATGTTGTTTAAGATTATTATGGCTAGACACATGAGCCTTTATTGGACAAAGTTTAGGCAAACACAGTTTGATTGCAATACAAAGTAATCACTCAAGTGTGGCAAAGGATTTTATTTAATTTCAGTACTTTCTGTACTAGTGCCCATGATGTAAGTGTAATGAATTTATGAATATGAACGATAATTTGATCAGTTTCACACCTGACACCACTAACCATCCAACCAACACAAACGAAAAAAAAACTAAAAGACACACTATTTATAATTTGTCGTCTTCGCTGGCAGTGGCACTGACTAAGGGTTTGATCTCATCTATCAGTACGGAACAGCACTTTCCTATGCTGCTATCCTTTTCTGTCACTCAGAACAGTTATTTTCTAGAGCGAGAGAGAGCGACGGAACGGCCGGTGCTGCAGCGTTCCGTCGTGCTGTTCCGTGCTGATAGATGAGATCCAACCCTAAGCAAGCAGACTTGCTTTACACTCACTCTAAAAAAATGACAGCATGTCAACAAACGACTAATGTAACGGACTAAAGTTAACGGAAGTTCAATTTAACGGAAGTTAACAAGAGCGTTAACATTTTTTCAAGTTAACTTAAAAGTTAATCCGTTTACCAGATTGTTAACTTCGTTAATTAACGAATTAACGGGTTAATGCCCACCTTTGCTTATCACCTAAACATATTGACATATTCCAAACCTTTGTTACATTTTTAAATTTGTGAATTTTAATTGACACTAGTACAGAGGAAAGATAAGATACCTGTGTTCAGTGCCGGTTTTAGCTCTGCCAGCGCCCCGGGCGAGATCCCCCCCCCCCCCCTAAACTGCAATTCAGACTCTGACTTAGGTCTCAAGCTTATATCTTATAGGATTTCATTCTGCCGACGGGAGAGGGGGGGGGGTGCAAGTACGATATAGGATTCTTCAAATTTGCCGCCCCATTGTAAAAGGGGGGGGGGGGGTGCATACAAATAAGAGTCTAGGAGTTGTTGCCATTAACCAGCCGCTATTTATATATTTATTATTACCTGTGACCCCCCTTGCCCGCCCCTTTGTATCTGGCGCCCTGGGCGGTCGCTCAACCGCGACCTACCCTAACGCCGCTACTGCCTGTGCTACCTCACGTAGTGCGCGACGTGATTAACCGTCTGTACCAAGTACGTAAAACAATAAATAAATTGTGTTTATATTTTATATGTGTTAGTCTATAAGGTATTTATGCTATATGGGCCTATAATATTGTAATATTATGTTGCCTGAAATAAATTATTTATTATTATTATTATTATTATTTAGGAATTGAAAGAACTAGAAGAACAAAAGAGGCTTCGAGAATCAGAGCTAGAACAAGAACTTGAGAAAATAAGAAAGGCCTTTGAAGAGAAAGTGCAGCAAACAGAGCAGGAGAAAATAAAAGCGGAACAGAAGCTTAGCGAGCAAATGGAACAAATGAAGAAGCTCAGTGATGAGGAGAAAGCTAAGATGGAGCTATTGGTAGGTATAGGTACTATTCCCACGTGTTAGTGACCAACACTTGTGTCATTATTATACCAGGTCTTATTCTGCTTCTTATATTTTGCATGATCAAATACAATCAGCTACACTAACACCAATGGTGTCCTCATTGGAAATAAATTAATTCCTTGAAAACATGTTGTATGGCGCAGGCTTTGGTTTTCACCTAGGCCTACGCCATACACCTTAGAGATGTTGATGTTAAGGTTGGTCGATGATGTTATGGAGACACAAGACCATGTCACGTTGAAACTGATTTATTGTTGATGAGTTACATGTTGTTTAGTGTGAAGGGTCCTTTCTCGATAACTGTTCGATAGTATCTCAATTGATAGTCAAACATGTAGACGAAATTATGTGAATTTTTAGATCACATAGATTAGCCAAATAACTTATTTTATGAATAACTACATATGTCTAGTTTTGAAATCCTTTTCCGATTTTATAACTTGACACATAAGACTGCACTAATATAAAATAATTTGGATGTTTATCTAATTAATCATAAAAGTAGTCTAAATAATCTATTTCACTTGAGGCATTAGTATTAGCCTCTTAATATGTTCTTCTTGTTAATAGGTCTCTGAAAGAGCAGCGATAGAAAAACAATTGGCTGAGTCTGAAGCTCAGTCAGAGAAGACCTTAGAGGAGCTAAAGGTAACAAATAACTATGACGGTTCAATTTAATAGACCTCTATTGAATTCGTCAATCGTCAGACTACTCCAAAAAAACATTAGTATATGTACTTGTCATTGAGCTTTAGCCACTGCATAAATTAATTAATGTACAGATAAACTATCGCGTCTTTATTCCTAACAGGGTAGAACGAGGCCTTTGGGTCTTACAGTCCTAATCTCTTTAGGACTGTGGGACCCAAAGGCCTCGTTTAGCTTGATAATGGCCTTTAAGATAAAGAAAGGAAATCAAAATAGTGATAGGTTGCTAGCCGCATCGCCTATTGACATGATTCATATTCTCGCCCATTCCTTCGATCGGCTTACGGTCTGCACGGAAATACAAGCAGCTGGTACATTCTAAATTTTTTTCTTCTCTTCCATTGAAGGTTTGGTGTTCCATTCCTTCCATTAGGCTGATGAGAGCGAATTAAATACTAATTATTAGATTTTTTAATTTCATAATTTTACGTCTTCTACATTTTAATATAATTTGTTTCAATAGTCACGAGTTACAAAGAGAGAAACTGAGCTAGCTGCTCTGGCTGCGGAGAGGATTGAAAAGCAAGTTGAACAATCCAGTGGCGTCATCAACTCTCTGCAAGAACAACTGGAAAAGGTAAGGACCTCACATAAAACATTTATTTCCAGTCTCTTTCCCTCTGCCTACTTGTAAGGTATATGCAGCTACTGTAATATGGGGATACGTGATTACGTATTTTTGAAATGAGAGGGCCACTAGATATGTTAGTGTGGTGCTTTATTGGGGGCATTCATAAACACTTGTCCATTGAATTGACCTTGCACTTCTACACAAAATTCATTTAAAACAAAATGAATAAATGAATGTTGAATGTTGCACTTACTTTAACTTTTAAGTCAATGACAAGCTTATTTAATAAATGATTTGTTAAATATCATCATCATCAGGTCTTTTTTAGTCTCCACTGCAGGAGCACGACCCTCTGTACTACCAGAGCCATATATAAGCCAGAGCAGTCAGAGGATTTGGCCTACACTCTCCACGCTGGCCAGACGGGTTGGAGAGGTCTCACTGATGTTTATAAGCTTTGTTCAGCTTGTGTTTCCTAAGTCGCCTTCTACGACATCCACGGGAAGACTCGGAGTGGTCCTATTCTACTCTGCCGGGAACCACATGGCTTATTTATTATAACTGACACTATTAATTAACTATCCCAATAAGACGTGGAAGTGGCAAATAAAACCAATTTAGTGGCATTAACCACCCGGCGTGCCAAACTAGAGAGTGGCATTATATGAAACTAATACAGTGAATGACATTGGCCACCCCAGGTGGCCAAAATGAGGGGTGGCATATGAATAAATTTTGTGGCTAAGGCCACCCAGTGGGATCTAGTACACATATATGTACCTACTGTCACAAGCCTTCATTTTCAGGTAAAAAAACAGCTGGTGTATGTTGAAACTGAAAAAAATATACTCCTAGAGAATATGGCCTTGCCGGACATTCGACTTGCTGAAGGCCCATCGAAAGAAACCACTTTGGCCGAGGTCGGGGAGGTGCTGGAGAGTGAGCTGCAGTGCAGCATCTGCGCAGAACTCTTCATCACAGCCACCACTCTCAACTGCTCACACACATTCTGTAAATATTGCATTACCATGTGGAAGAAGAAAAAGAAAGACTGTCCCATTTGTAGGTGAGTGATTAATGATTTGACTATAGTTTAACGACCAGCTACCTGTCTGACGTCAAGCCAACGTTTGGGAATGCATTTATGCGAAAAGTTTTACAACCGGCCGCCGCCACCACGTTAACCCTCCTTGTGAATGTAGTTGAAGCACGAGATTTTCTTGCTTATTCCTTTAGTCGCCTCTTATGACATCCACAGGCAGAGATAGAGTGGTCCTTTTCTAGGCCGGAAGCCACACGGCTAAGCACAAACTGCATGTAGGTAAGTATAATTTTTCCTAAAACAAAACCTTTAATCATCTCGGTAAAGAACAGGTCATACAGAATAGATTTTTGTTTGTATTCCAAAACTGTGTGAGTAAGAGAGAGAGAGAACAAATGAGAGAGCTGAAGGTAGTGCCACTAGCTGGAGCAACCTTCCAAGTCTAGCCCACTCTCAGATGCTTTACACAAAATTCTTACAAAAACTTTGAAATTCAGATGCTGATTTATTATACGTTATACGTTGCCTTTTTACCCGATTAAGGCGAGTCAATAAGGAGGGTTATGTGTTTCGCCGCTATGTGTGTATGTTCATATTTTCCCTCGTATCTTCCATGATATCCAAGGTACCTTGACAAATGAGGTATCGTTGGGAGTGTCCTGGCTGTCCGCTGATTATAGGCTATATGACGTCACACTAAATTCAATATGGCGCCCTCTATAGGCCATAAAGTAATGAACTTATAAATAAAATAAATCAATTCATATTGTGTTAAAAATCAAAATGAAAAGGATTACTTGGTACATTTTAAAGATACATATGTACATTACTAGGTGTTACTCTCTGCGCTTGCATTAACTAGATATTCGTACTTTAGTAAGAATGTTTAGTAGTGGAGTTTTAAGTTTCTTAAACTTATATCTTGTTTACCAAAGTGACGTAAAGGATAAAGTTACAAGTTGGTAGCCGACTGCAGACAGCAGCAGCAGACGACGTGTCGCTGCGAGACTACTATCTTTGTGCACTAAATATAATTCAAAATAATGTCCTTCAATAGGTGATATATTTATAGATCGAATAATTTTTTTTGCCTTTTGACTTTTTTTGACTTATGTATTTCTGTGAAATAGCTTTCGTAACTGACTACACGTCGCTCGATCGCAGACGACGCGACGTGTCGTCTGGCGCAGAGCAGTAGAGGTACAAGCACAGAAGACAGTAAGAGTATTACATACAGCACGGAATCTCCTAAGGTCCCGCGCAATATGCGTTACTGTTCCCCGACCCCGCACCTCCCCCATTTTCCCCTTGTCGAGGGGCGAGAGCGGGCAAACATACACGCATATTGACATGTGTACGGCGGCACAAGAACGGGGGAGAGATGCGGGGACGGGGAACGGGGACGCATATTGCGCGTACATTAGGAGATTCCGTTCTGTAGACACAAGTTCCCGACCGTCGCAAAGTTGAAATTCACGACGGCAGCGACATGACGCTGCAGTGGACACGTCGTCTGCTGCTGCTGTCTGCAGTCGGCTATGAACTTGTATTACATTTACCGCACCATTTGAAGCGCCCCACGTATGATATTACTTGTTCCCTATGTTGTTGTAATAATCATGTGTTTGATAAATAATTATTAACGTATTTCAGGACCGCTATTCAATCGGAGTGCAAAAGTATAGTCATAGATTCGTTTATAGAAAAAATGGTGCAAAATCTAACGGAAGAATTGAAGACGAAAAGGCAGGAACTATTGAAGAACCGTGAAGGTAAATAATGATACCTTTACATTAGCAGTGGTATTTAAAAGCTACATCTGGCCGCACGGAACAGCACTTTCCTATGCTACTATCCTTTTCTGTCGCTCAGAACCGTCATTTGTTGAGCGCGAATGCGGCTGCATCGCCGATTCCGCGGCATACTTAAGAAAGAGCAAGAGCTCTAGCAAATGACGGTTTTGAGCGTCAGGAAAGGATAGCAGCATAGGAAAGTGCTGTTCCGTGCGGCCAGATGTAGCCCAATCCTTGCCGGGAACAAGCAACGAAAGTTACATGTGCTCTCGACTGTACTACAATTTTCATACTTTTTCCGTCTTCTTTTTAACCGCTTATAAACAGTACTTACCTATAATGGTATCGTTGTTACTGAACAATGCAGCTTCATAGTATTAATTTAGTAAGAGTAAAATATATACAATATACGGATATATTAGCTCATTCTAACTGATGTTATAGATTTTTTAATAAATTTGCCAGTTCGTACTTGTTATACATCGTTATTCTGAAGGGGTATATTAAACAGAAAGAAGGTTGATATACTGATATTACTTTTGATATGATAAAGTCCTACTGGGGGCCCTTATAATATACTATGTTATGAGATCCGAAACAGGACCTGTCAGCAAAGAGACCTATAATCAGAAAAGTTCACTTAGTTGAGGAACTCCAACCTAGGCTTGTGTTCCTTAGTAACACCAATATAAAACTAATTTTCCCGGGAATGACACCTAGCTAGATCGGTTTCTACCTTCGTAAACACTTACATCGTCCAAATTGTTAGAGCTAAAGGTCTGTATTTCTACTATCTTATCTTGCACTTGGGGTCCACATTGGGAAGCACGTCGAACCTTTGGGTTGTATCCCTTATTGTGTATCTCTACTTAGTATAAATAATAATTCGGGGTCCCTACGCCAATCGCTAATCCGCTAGATGACAATAAGTCAAATTAGTCATCGATCCGTCAATCACCCGTGTGGTTCCGGGTTAGAATAGGACCACTCCATCTCATCCTGTGGATGTCGTAAAAGGCGACTAAAGGAAAAATAGCACTAAAAGCTCGTGCTACAATAGCATTCCCAAGGAGGGTTGACGTCAGGCAGGCGGCCGGTCGTAAAACAAAGCCAAATCAAAAATTTGGAACGTCGACAAAGAGTTGGGTATAGGGATAGGGCGCCACCGCAAAATGGCGCGCAGGAGCCCCGCCCGACTCCTGTGACAAGTGGGCCAGGGCTACCGTGTCAGGGACACGGCCAAAGACGCACGCCCTAACTCAGAAACTCCGGTTCGCAACCGAGGGAGCTAGCCGATGTACTATCCAGGCGAAAAGTGGCCGTGGCGTTCCTGCAGGAGACTCGGTGGAAAGGCAGCAGATCCCGGTCTATTGGGAATGGTTACAAGCTGATCTACACTGGTGCACCTGGTGGCGAGGATGGGGTGGCCGTAGTGCTGTCCGAGGGGCTTCTGGACAGCGTCTTGGAGGTAAAACGCTACAGTAGCCGGCTTATGGTCGTGGTGGTGCTTATCGAAGGGGTTATGACTCATCTGATAAGTGCCTACGCGCCACAGGCTGGCTGCGGTGACGCCGAAAAGACGCGGTTTTGGGACCTACTCGGCGAGGTGCTACGTGGTATCCCGTTGTCGCAAGCGATCGTTTTTGGTGATGACTTAAACGGTCATGTGGGTGAAGCGTGTGAGGAGTTCGAGCGTGTTTATGGTGGCTACGGATACGGAAGCCGCAACCCGGAGGGCGGCGAAATCCTCTCAACGAGTGCGGCGGCCGATCTCGCCATCGTGAACACGTTTTTCAAAAATAAATCCGAACACCTAATCATCTACAAGAGCGGGGGGTACGCTACCCAAATCGATTACTTTCTCACCAGAAGTGACCATATCGGCAAAGTAACCAACTGCAAAGTCATACCCGGTGAGAGTCTCACTGCACAACACCGTCTCTTTGTCATGGACCTCCGCGTGAAACCTGCTGGCAAGCCCACTGAGCGCTGTCGACGCCAAATTAAGTGGTGGCGGCTCGGAGTCCAAGTCCCAAGAGTTCGTAGCTGCGATCGGTAACAAATGCGCCGAAACTGATGGCGAACCAGTCCAGCTTCACTGGGACAGGATTCAGGGGGCTATCACTGGTGCGGCGAAAGCAGTGCTTGGGATGTCAAAGGGTGGACGCAAGTGTGACAAGGAAACTTGGTGTTGGAACGACACAGTCCAGAGGGAGATAAGGGTGAAGAAAGCACACTTTATAACTTGGCAAGCGTCCGGACCTCCTGAAGACTGCGACGCATATAAGGTTGCCAAACGTGCCACTAAGAAAGCCGTGTCCAGGGCCAGGCGTAACCACGTACAACCACTGTACGATAAGCTGGAGTCGCCTGAGGGGCAGAAGCTTATATATAAGTTGGCACGTTCCAGGGTCAAAGCGGCACAGGATATCTCCAAGTGCCGCTGTGTTAAAGATACTAACGGCAACCTTTTGTGCGAAGATCTCGCGGTGAAGGAGAGATGGCGCTCGTATTTTCACGAGCTGCCAAACCAGCAGCATAAAGAGGTGCAGCAATCGGGCCTCCCTCCTAATCAAGGAATAGTGCCACCAATAACGCCTGAGGAAGTCCACTCAGCTCTTCGCTGCATGAAGGACCGGAAAGCTGTAGGAGCCGATGGAGTCCGCATCGAAGCCTGGAAGGCTATGTGACCCCATGGTGTGGGCATCTTAACAAACCTTTTCAACCGCATAACCTTTACCGGTAAAATCCCTGACCAATGGAGGCTGAGTATTATTACTCCAGTCTTTAAAGGAAAGGGATCGGTGCAAGAGTGTAGTAACTACCGCGGTATAAAGGTCATGTCCCACACCATGAAGCTCTTCGAGAGGATAATAGTCTCTCGGCTCCGACAGGAGAGTACAGTCTCGGAGTGTCAGTATGTATTTCGCCCCGGCCTAGGCACTACGGACCCTATTTTTGCCCTAAGGGTCATCATGGAGAAATACAGGGCAAAGAATACGCCTCTCCATTTCCTGTTTTTAGATATGGAGAAGGCCTTTGACTGTATTCCCCGAGAGATGATCTGGTGGGCACTGAGGTCCAAAGGGGTGCCAGAGATCTATATTGACATAATCCGCGACATGTACGCAATTCCGAGTCGATGGTTAGGACTGCTGTTGGTGACACCAAACCCTTCCCCGTTACAATCGGGGTCCACCAAGGCTCGGTCCTTAGTCCCTACCTGTTCAGTGTGATATTAGACGAAGTGTCGAACAGCATCAGAGACACACATGAGCAACCCCCATGGCTACTCGTGTATGCGGATGATATCGCACTGGCGGATGCGGACAGAGGCAGAGTGGTGCGACGCGCAAACACGTGGAGGGAGTCTCTTGAGAACGACGGTCTTAAGCTAAATGTAGCGAAGACTGAAAACATGGTACGCAACTCTACAGATCCCCCACCCGTACGCTTAGGCGAAAACTTGGTCAACGAACGGACCAGTTCAAATACTTGGGATCTGTACTTCACGCGTCCGGAGACATCGATGCCGACGCCAAAGCCCGTATATCTGCCACATGGGCAAAGTGGCGGGAGGTGACTAGTGTCATTTGTGATCCCAAAATGCCGGTTAGGTTAAAGGGACAGGTCTACAAATCCATCATTAGACCTGTCCGTTTATATGGCAGTGAAGCGTGGCAATTGCTAGAGCGACACAAGCAGGGACTGCGTGTCACGGAGATGCAAATGTTGCGCTGGATATGCGGAGTATCACGGAGAGATCGCGTGAGAAACACCCGCATCCGCGGCAGCCTTCATGTCCGTGACATAGCAGACAAACTGCGAGAAGGCCGCCTATGCTGGTATGGTCATGTCTTGCGGAAACCTGCAAGTTACGTGGGAAACAAATGTATAGCCATGCCGCCTCCGCCGGGGCCCGGCAGACGTGGTAGACCCAAGAAATGCTGGCTTGACGTCGTCAGGGATGATATGCGTGCCAATGGTCTTACAATAAAGGATGCTCAAGACCGTGCGAAGTGGAGAAGGAAAAGCAGGAAAGCGGACCCCGGGCACAGAATACAGTAAGAGTAAACATACTCTCTACCTCTCCCCCGGTTCTTGACGGCCAACGTGAGTCATCGAGGCGAAAACGGGGGAGAGGTGCGGGGACGGGGAACGGGGACGCATATTGCGCGTACCTTAGGAGATTCCGGCCTGTGCCCCGGGCTTCACAGCATTACAGCTGTGGATGCAACTGGGAACACGCTGAGATGAGAGAGAGAGAGACAATAAGTCAAATCAGACACTTTTTTCTAAATGTCAAAACAACCTTTTTTTATGGGATTTGTATGAAATACAAAACCGTAACGTCATAGATATTTGGAGGCAAATAGCACTCTTAATAACAGTTTTTGTTCAATAAAACTATGTTGAAAATGTATATGATCAATGACAAGTGACACTTTTTTGTGACGTTTTATTATCTTAACAGTACAAATAATTTATTTTTGACCCAGTCATCTACCCAATTCCGAATACACGATTACAAATATACAAACTGATTGTATAAAGGTATACCCTTTCTACCTAACGTATAAGTAGGCGTGGTAATATACATATAAATTCAAGTACGAGTAACTTATGAAGCTGTATTGTTTACAGAACAGGAGTCAGAACTGTGGCGACAGCCCAGCGCATCCACCAGTCGGTATGATTCGATTTATTTATATAGGGAGTATGATAGCACCGTCGAGTATATATTAGGTCCTTACATATGAAATTGCCGATTTTCAATACTGGCAACTTTAAAATCAAATATCTTGCGAAATAAAGCCAGAAAAATATTGTTTTCAAATTCGTATTTCATTTGTTTTAACATCATTTGTTTGAGTTTCAACATTGCTATAACAACAACTATGCACAAATTGAAAATTCGCGGTATTTACGAATACTAGTTCCACCGTGGCACCAGTGCTGCAGAAATGACTCGAAGAATTAACGACGTGTATGGACCAGGCACCGCTAACGAACGAACGGTGCGTTTTTGGTTTCAACGTTTCCGTTCTGGAAATTTCGATTTACACAATGAGCCTCGTGGACGACCTGATACTCAAGTGAGTAACGAAGAATTGAAGGCGATAGTGGAAGCGGATCCATCTCAAACCACTTCTGAATTAGCAGCAGCCTTCGGCGTAAGTGACAAAACAATACTTATCCATTAAATTAATGCATACGGGAATTAACGCGAAACGTACCTTTTTTTATTTATATTGCTGACGTTTCGTTCGGTGAAACGTCAGCAATATAAATAAAAAAGGTACGTTTCGCGTTAATTCCCGTATGCAATAATTTAATAATAATGCAACGCGATAGTTTAAAAGTATTAATACTTATCCACTTGCGCCAAATCGGAAAAATTAAAAAACTCGAAAACTGGGTTCCGCACGAATTGACTGAAGCAAACCAACAAACACGCGTTGCTTGCTGCGTTTCTTTGCTTAATCGCCACAATAATGAGGGGATTTTGAACCGTATCGTGACTTGTGATGAGAAATGGATCCTGTACGACAATCGGAAGCGATCATCACAATGGCTTGACCCTGGAGAACCGGCAAAACCTTGCCCTAAGCGAAAACTGACCAAAAAGAAGATTCTGGTTAGTGTTTGGTGGACCAGTGCTGGTGTTATCCACTACAGCTTCTTGAGATCAGGCCAGACGATTACTGCAGACTTGTATTGCCAACAATTGCAAACAATGATGGAAAAGCTCGCCATTAAACAACCGAGACTGATGAATTGCTCTAGCCCACTGCTCCTTCAGGATAACGCTAGACCACACACTGCACATCAAACGATCGCCAAGTTAGAGGAGCTGTGACTGGAACCTCTGCGTCACCCACCATACTCTCCAGATCTTGCCCCAACCGATTACCACTTTTTTCAAAATTTGGATAACTTTTTACAAGGAAAAAATTTCAAATCTGATGAGGCAGTCAAAACCGCCTTCAAACAGTTCATAGACTCTCGCTCCCAGGATTTTTTTTCCAAAGGTATCAATAATCTGCCTATAAAATGGCGGAAGTGTATCGATAACAACGGCGCATACTTCGATTGATTAAATAATAATTTCATTAAAAAAAACTTGTTTCACTTTTTTGATACTGAACGGCAAATTCATATGTAAGGACCTAATATCTCACTAGCGACCCGCCCCGGCTTCGCACGGGTACAATACTGATACTCATACTACACCTCTAACAAAACGGGCGAAATTTAGTCAAAACAAACAGAAACAAATCTTAATATAGGTACCTACTAAAACTCAATGAAATAAGTAGGTGGGTATACTTTTATCGTAATAGCGTGTAATATTTTAGCTCTGAAGAGAACTGTTGTTTAGCCCTAAAAAGAACTGTTGGTTAGCCCTGAAAAGAACTGTTGGTTAACCCTGAAAAGAACTGTTGGTTAGCCCTGAAAGCCCTTAAGAACGAAATCTAAAAAAAATCGCACGAAAATTATTACACTTCGCGCACGACCGCTGCGTAGGTAGCCGACTTCGCGTCCAATTTTAATCATTCAAAGACCAAATATTATCTACATAAACTGTACTTAGTGATGAAATAATTTATTTTGATAAGGATTAATAGCATGAGTAAAATAAACGCGTTTAAATGTAGTCCAAAAAGATTCAAGATTTCTAAATAAAAAAATGGTTGTTGTGCCTCACTCGACAAAGATAGGTATAGTGTGTCCCGGACTTTTTTGTTGATATTTTTTTTATTTTTTTATTTATTATTTATTTATATTTATTTATTTTTTATTTATAAGATCTACAATTAAAAAGAACATTTTATGGTTCTATCTTTTATAGTTTAGGCAGCGTACGCAAAATAAGTAACTTTTCTGGTTGTTTTTTTGCACTTTGTGTCCAAAAACCCAAATATCTTACGGAACCCTATTTTTTTTCCAAAATAAAATTTAGCCTATGTTACTCGTTGATAATGTAGCTTTCGAATGGTGAAAGAATTTTTTAAATCGGTCCAGTACTTTTTGAGCCTATTAATTACAAACAAACATACAAAGTTTTCCTCTTTATAATATTAGTGTAGATAAACAAACTTACATGTAATATGTATGTCGCAGTTGGATGGTATAAAACGCTAATTCACTAAACCTCTAGCTGTTTAGCATTGCAGCTCGGTTTTGTTAAACAGCTGAATATCGTTCAACTGGATTGTCAATGTGTCACGTTTAACAAACCAGCTAACCACGTTTAGACCACAGGATAGGTTATTTGTAGGCATGTTATAAACATAAAAATTTATGACGGGGCATTAAAATAAAATCTCAATTCAACTTCTTACTGTGTAATCTAGTCTCCAACATCATAGTACACCAATAAAGAATAATACAAAGTTCGATGCAAGTGGATACAGAAAAGTTTGTTAACGTGACATAAGCTCAAAGGCGGCGTAGCGGTTTCTCTCGGCCTTCATTTGATTCACGTAAATTCTCCATTTTGCCGAAAGGCGGGCGTCGAAATAACTACATGGGAACCAAGCTGAAGATCTGCTTTATTTTTCCTAACCATTTGCAGTCCAAAATCATAAACGATGTCTCCGATATCTCTCGATGAAAACAGCTTACTCTCGGAACGCTGTAAAGAATTCCGAAGTAAATCTACAATCTTACGTCTTGCGCCGCGGCATTGATGAATACAAATCGTTTATGCCATTCTACGTATGAGGTGTCAGTTATTTAACGCTGTTTTACGAAACCGAGCTGTAATGCCAAACAGCTAGAGGTTTAGTGAATTAGCGGATTATACCATTTAACTACGACATGGACACTACATGTGTAACTTACAAGCTTTTTGAAATAAAGCATAGTGTTAAAAATGCGAAAATCAATAAAAGTAACACCTTGACAGCATTGCGGACACAAGAGATTTTTAATTCACCTCTAGAAGACAAAGAAATAGACTGCTTTGTCTATATAAATTATTTCATTCAATTATTTATTGTCCTGAACTACTGATGCAAATAAATTTGAATACTAATCATCGTATTCGAAATTCTAATACGTTTTTTTAGTTTATTTGATTTCATACACAAATACAAGTGTAACGGCGGACTTAAAGCCTAAGGCCTTATCTACCCTACCAGACAACCAACCGGGTGATGTCGAGAAAGACAAGGGTAGTGCAAAACTCGAATAGAATTAACGTTCACAGTTTCACCTGCCAAGAATAACGTCTCCTTCACCAACCCAATATCTGTCATGTGCAGATCGTACAATAATGTCAAACTAGATGGTTTTGATATCTTTGGACTAAGTTATGGACAATTCCACAATTATGTTCATAAATTATGCCCATAGGATTGTTTTGAATGCTATGTTTTGCGTGATATATATATATATCTACCTATTATTATATTACATTAAGAACTTAGAAATTGAGTACTTCTTTTTCATTGTTAGACTAACATTAGTAGATACATGTACACAAATTTTGGACAATTTTACTAGATCGAAATATACAGGGTTACTTTTTAAACACCGCCAACGTTTTTGGGGTAAGTTCAGACTTTCCATAAAAATTGACAAAATAATTTCTTTGTCCCATACAAAATCCATTTGGGTAAGCGCCTATTTGTATTGGAAGCCGAATTTTTTTTTTCGTTTCCGGTAATATTTTTTATGGAAAGTGGTTCAGTATCACGGACTGAACTTGCTCCAGAAATGTTGCCGGTGTTTTAAAAGTAACCCTGTATATGTATCTAACTATTAGATAATGTTAGTTGTAATGCAACTTTGTAACATGTCTAGACATAGATTTATTTGATCTAGAAAAACACGTATACAGATTAAAAAACATTCACAATATTATAACACACAATGAAGAAACACTATAGCAGAAGAAACAACAAACAAAGATTTTATTTTATACTAGCTGTGCCCGCGAATTCGTTCGCGTGGTTGTCGGAACGTAATGTTATATAGCCTAAAGCCTTCCTCTATAAATGGGTTACCCAACAAAAAAAGAATTTTTCAAATCGGACCATTAGTTCCTGAGATTAGCGCGTTTAAACAAACAAAATCTTCCGCTTTATAATATTTATTTTATATGTGCGTTTCAGCAGATCAAATGGGCTGTGGCTCAGTGTATAATTTACTCATAGAAAATATGTCTGTTTTGTGTGCCTAATGAAGTAAAATCACCGAGAGATCATCATCAATCATCAAGCGACCGCCATGATGTTTAAAGGCTCATATATTTATTAATGCGAAGGGTATGCAGAAGTGGCCTTATTTGAAATAAGTCGCTTAATCGTAAATAAGGTTATATTTAATATTAAACTAAAAAATATTTTAAGGGTTACCCAATGCCTCATGCATTATAGGTAACCCTTAAAATAATTTTATAAACAACCGATGAAAGTAATTAATTAACGATTAAACAATTTAGCCAATACTTAATTGCCTTCGCCTTAAAGCGGAGTAATACAAACCCTTATTAGAGCAGCTCAGTGCTGCCGACCTCGTGTTACTCATTCTAGAAAGCTGTCCTTAACTATTTCATGTTTATGTTCTATAGAGGAGATCACAGCTATGGAAACACCAGTTTCGAGAACAGCGAATCGGACCTCGAATTCCTCGAGGAGGAGGAGGAGGAATACGACGACTACTACTCGTGAGTATAATATCTTTAGCCTCAGGTTGACTACTACTCGTGGATATAATATAATGGATTTGTATTCATCCTCGAAGCTAGAACTTCCAACCTAAATCAATTGACCCTTTACATAAGTTATGAATTTTTGAATACAAGTGTTCATGTTCGGTACTACTTAAAACAAAATGGCTGCCATTTTATAATGGAAGGAGAAAATTTAATTATGAAGGGTGATTTGCCAATAAAATACAGATACATTATCATGTCTTAATCCCTAACGGGGCAGGCAGAGCCCAGGGCCGTAAGACCCAAAGGCCACGTTTAGCGTGGTGGTGGGCGTTAAAATGGAAAAAGGGTATCAAAATAATATCTTGTCATTTATTACGCTACTGAAAACCGTATATCACACCACTAAGGCGGTTATCCCACTGCACCGAGCACCGTCGTGGAGCGCGGTTTCTACATACTGATGCTCCCGCGCGGTGACGCGTTGTCAGTGGGTTGGAGTAGACGTGTTTTCTATACAAACTGAGATACTTGCATACAATGTTAAAATCTGCCGCGCCGCGGTCCGCGACGGTGCTCGGTGCAGTGGGATCACCGCCTAAAGGCTCCGACACCGATTACAGGACACACTGTATACGTATAAAAATTGGTTTGTTCTTCAATGTCCTCAGAGGCGACTACGAGGATATCTACAGCTGGCGGCCCCGTATCTACCTCTTCTCGTCCTATTCCGGTAGTGGATCTGACGAGGACGTCGATGATGCCGAGGACCCCCCCGCCGGCCCCCCCGGTGATCATGCTGCCGGCGTCGATGGTGCGCCCGCTGGTCAGTACCTATACTTAATACTATTTATAACTAGCTGTTGCCCGCGTGGTGAAAAATTTGTGAATGCCACGGGAACCTCACATTTTGCGGGGATACAAAGTATCCTATGCGAATTCTTAATTTTTATCCATCCAAAACACTCGTGGCTTCGTGGAGAGTGTAGGACTGTAGGTCTTAATAATGAATATACTCGTATGTACCAAAATAGAAATAATAAAAAAGTAGTATTTTAAATTACGAACTTTTTGTCTGTCTTAGCCCAAGGGGGGTCGCCATAATTTTTCAACAAGATTGAGAAACACTGTACTAGAAATTTGTCTCACGTCCTCGGGTAAATGATGTCATGATTGTCTAACACTGCATCCAAGTATGTGTAGTGTTCGACGTTAAGGAACACGACGCCTTTTGATGGTTATGTGTGCAGTGCACTCATCATTTACTTTCTACTTCTTTTACAACAATATTTCCTATTATTTAAAAATAAAAAAACAAGCTGTTCCTGTCACTGCCATTGAAGTCGGTGTTTGTTTTGAAAATGTATTTGATAAAAATCCGTTTTAATGGTATGTGATGATGATATTTGTGTGTTGCAGCATCAACTGCCACAACCGATTCGCGCAACAACCGCCGACGGCAGAACATCCCAGGTGTACCTGGTTCCTATTACGGCGGCTACGGCCGCTGCTACAGCTGCGGCGCGCGCGGGCACTGGGCGCCGGGCTGCCCCTTCAGATAATAACGCCCGCAACTAACATTTATGAACTTTAATCAATAAGCTTAGCAGGGTCTTTGAGCATTTTTACTGCGAAACAATTTTGGGTCAACCAAAGTTGGGAGAAATTACACATTCGATAATACTATATGCAAGTAGTAGGAGGTATTGTTATTATATACAACGTGTTAATGAACTAACGCAAAACCTCTCAGATGGTACCTCAGCCCATGAAACTGAACATGTTTTGTTCTACAACATTCCCAAAATGCCTAAAATAAAATTCGGATTTTCATACCAATTGATGAGAGGTTTTGCGTTAGTTCATTAACACGTTGTATATAGGCAAATCGACCGTTTCCGTAATATGAACTTACCCTTCGTCGGACTGTGTGTAAGTCACGAATTCACAACAAAAATAAAAAATGGTGTAATGTACCCTGCTAAATACATGTACCTACTTACCCTTTACAATAAATGGCGGCTGCGAAAACTTGCAAACCAGATAATATATATTTATTGAAAAGGAGAATGTGAGAGGTGAGTAGAACATCGTTAATGATAAAGGGTAGATGCATTCTGGAAATGGGAGTAGGGATGTGGACTGCGTCAGAAAAATTGTATTGTATGTTAGTCCGTCAGTTAGATTATTCAAAAATAATGGACCCATATTTTTCGGTTTATCAAAGTAGTGAAAACGAAGTTGAAGTTTCGGAGTGGACCCGGGGATTGACGTCACCGTCGAGTGAAAATCGGACTTGATCGTGACGTCATGTGGAATTTAAATGCGCTGTATCTTTGTAATTATTTGCAATCAGCAAAAAGAAAAATACGTATACAATATTTTTAATAATCTACCTGATGAACTAAATATATATTTTTAGTCCACATCAGTATTATAACGTTAATTCATGTTTGTCCGGATTAGGTCGCAGAATGTCCTATAGTTAGGCCACTGATTCACACTCCAACGAAGCAGTCCTTTAAACGAGTGGGCATGAGTGGTAACGATGCTAATGGATTTCAGAATCTAACCCACTAGCAATCGTTACCTCTCGCTCGCACTCATTTGCAAGACTCAGGTGGAGTCCGCCGCGCAGGCTGAGGCGCACCTTGTGTGAATTGGTAGCTATACAAACCCCCTCAATTCCCAAAATCTCTCTCTCTCTCAACGTCAACGTCAAAGTACAAGATCAGAGAGAGCGAGGTCTTAGGGCCGGTGCACATATGGCCAAGCACAACGCAGCAAATTTTTGCACTGCCAAAGCATTAGGGTTGGGACACATTTGTCAGCAAAGAACATCATTTTCCTGTGCTGCTATCAGCATGTGCTCAAGCGTTCCGTCGCTCTCTCTCGCTCTAGCAAATAATGCGAATGTGTCCCAACCCAAGCCTTATAGTTTTTGTGTGCCTTGAAATAAGATCAAAAATTTATTAACATGGCACAGGCGGGAGCCGCCATTTTGTCGCCAACACTTGTGCTGTACTGCTGTTTTTTTATTGTTCTATTATTGTATGAACTTTATACTAAGAAGATCGAATAATAATCATCATCATCATCATCATCCCAGCCCTTCTTCCGCCCACTGCTGAGCATAGGCCTCTCTTCGTCGACGCCACCCATCTCGGTCCTGTGCTGCTCTCATCCAGGTGCGACCCGCGACTTTGACTTTGCGAATAATAATACAACAGTATTATTATTCGATCTTATTTCAACGCTCACAAAGTCGATAATTTGGCAGTGAAAAATTCGCTGCACTGCGCTTTCGCCATATGTGTTTTGTACATTACCAATTAATAAAAAAAAATTAAAACCTGTTTATTTGCCAACGTTACGAATCAGATATTCTGTGTCCTAAAACATTAGCTGTTATTGCTCGAATAATACTCTGTATACTGAAACTGTACAAATATATTTTTATGTTGATATTTGTGATTTTTATTTGATACACTGTACTAGTTAAAAAACCATACAATGCTTTAAAACGCTGAAAAAACTCGTTTCTTGTCAGACGACCCCTTTAATTTCAACTTTATCTTATTATTATAATTTGTTATTGCAGCCACAGTAATACATAATCGAAGGAGGTGAAAATGTCAAGTGTTTATATATCTATTACGGTACAAGAGCCCTGTGACAGATGGACAGACAGCGGAGTCTCAGTGTTAAGGTGTTGGTACTTGGCACTCTTTACGGTACGGAACCCTAAAAATGAGCGATGCCTCGTGGTGGACGCCTAATTATACCATCGCACATAACCGGTTAAAGTAAGTTTCTTTATCTAATATCATATCGTAAAATACGAATTTTCTGTGCAGACCAAGAAATATACAGATCGTCTCCACACTCCACCCTACAACAGTCATGGGATACGTAATCAATTTATTCATTGATTTTTGGGACCCATAAAAGATGAACGTCAAGATGACGAGATCACTGTTTGTTTTAAACTGCCTTTCCTATCTTTTTGTAATACTCATTTGGTACCTTTTGATACCTTTAATAATAATTTTGGTACCTCCTTAGTTTGGAAGATATTGAAGGTCCAGACTGATCCCGTTATTTTGACGCATCAAGATACGGGATCAAGCTGTTACCACAAAACTACTAATTATTTTATTAAACTAACTACTCTGTTATGTAAAACTTATTTAATACCTTCGGAAAAACTTGTTACATTGCTTTTATAAATTATAGTTTTTTGTTATTTATTTTGTTCAATTTTTATAGCTTTCACGCCTGAGCAAAGCTTATAGTACAATAAATTTGCTCTTCAAATTAGGTAGGTGGTTTTGCTTATATTAAACTAGCGGCCCGTTCCCGGCTTCACACGGATTAAGGTAAATAATTGAGATAAAATGTATTATGTATTAAAACTCTTGTTTATTCTTTAACTAACATAATATTTATTGAATTAGGCCAGTATAAAACATATAACGTACATGAAATTCCAACTTATTTAAAACTGAATAAATAATACATATTATTAAATTGTAGCAGTCATTGAGTCCATACCACCAATTTTGGGATCAGAAGGCTAGGACATTATAAATGTCGCTGTGTTAGGGTGTCAGGAAAATGAAAATGTTATGGTGATTTGAAAACTAAAATAACAAAAATCAGACTTTCATGATCCCAATCCCAAACTGTATAATATACGGCGAAAGCGAAAAGTACAATATTTTTTACGTACCTACACTTGTCATTTCCTATTATTAATAGGTATACATTATTAATGATATAAATCTGCGATAATGTATTCGAAATAATTTAGTGGTTTCGTTTATCTAAAACATATCAAAAATGAAATGACCGACTGATGTTAAAGTTACCTATCATCCTTACTAATATTATAAATGTGAAAGCGTGGATGTTTGTTACCTTTTCACGCAAAAACTACTTGACGAATCATCATTCAACTTTGTACACATATCCTGGGAGGTACTAGAAGTAACATAGGGTACCTTTTATCCCGGAAAAGTGTAATGTTCCCGTGGGATACGCGAGCGAAGCCGCGGGCAAAAGCTAGTAATACATATACTTATAAAAAAATTGTGTCACGTTGTTTGTTCGCGATGGACTCTGAAACTATTGAATCGATTTTCATCAAATTTTGTTACTCTCTGTAATTTGGTACAACTTAAAAGATAGGATAGTTTTTATCTCAATTATTGACCTTAAGGGCCGCTAGTTTAAAATAAGCAAAATTACCAACTTAATTTGAAAGGCAAATTTATTGTATTATAAAGCTTTGCTCTTAGCAATTAAATAGGCGTGAAAGCCATAAAAATTAAAAAAAAAAAAACTATAATTTATTGAAGCAATGTTACAAGACTTTCCGAAGGTATTAAATGAGTATTAAATAACAGAGTAGGTAGTTAGTTTAATAAAATGATTAGTAGTTTTGTGGTAGCAGCTTAATCCCGTCATCTTGATGCGTCAAAATAGCGGGATCAGTCTGGACCTTCAATATCTTCCAAACAAAGGAGGTACCAAAATTATTATTATAGACGATCTAGATCTCTGATTACAGGTATCAAAAGGTACCAAATGAGTATTACAAAAAGATAGGAAAGGCTGTTTAAAACAAGCAGTGATTCTGTCATCATGACGTTCATCATAAAAGCCATACCTGTGCCTGTGCTGTGTTAGTTGCAAAAAATTATTTATTTTTAAACAAAAGTATTTTTTATATATTTCAGTACATTTATTCATAACCATACATTTATTCATATACTTCCCCAAACAAAAAAAGTGTTTCTAGGTCAACTATCGATAGCCTTCAACGCTATATAGTGCAATGCTGAGGTGCAATGCCATACAAAGAATTTATAATAGTATCTAGAATAACAACGAATAATAAACTCACGAAAACGACATTAAAAATTAAACTTAATGCTACGCACATAAAAATCATATTTTCATAATGCTTATATTTAAATACCTAACGTTCCCAAAAAAATTACCTAAAGTTGTAGGCGTCCCTTTCCCGCAAACTGTCAGTGCAATAAAGTAGAAGGGGAGAGCTATAACTTTAGGTATAATTTTTGGGAACGGCTTTGCCATTTCGTGCGCATTCTAGATTTGTATACAATTTCTTTGATGCCATATTAGTCTATGCTATGATTTTTTCTAATGGTCACACGGTTTTAATCAATGTCAAGTCATGTCAGTCAAGTCAAATGTCAGTTTTAAGTTTCTGTAGTCTGTGGTTTACGTTCTTGGTTCTTGACTTGACCTAAAAATCGCGTACCTACCTACCTACCTACCTGACTACCTACTGTTAAATTTCAATAGAATAATTTTTCTGCGACGTGTTGTGAAATATTTTATATATTACATAAAATTATGTTTTTTTATACCTAAAAAATAATTAAAGCAATATTACAGCAATAGACACAAGATGGCTAATATAAATGAGGAGCCTTCTGGTGAATCAGAAGAAAATAGATTAGTGCCGAGTGAAAATACTGCTCCAGGGTCCGATACCCCTCCAGGCGATGAGAATGTCGATGTACGTGTGCTATTGCTCCACAATATGGAAAATATTGTTTTTATTTTAATTTGTATAACCTCTTTTTGATATAAATGTCACAGCTAAAAAGTATTACTATTTTCCAGATCAATGCTCAAATCGATGAACAGCGACGACAAATGCAACCTACAAAACTTGAATCATTCTTCGCAATCACCAAATCTCTTATTTTAAGGGCTTTAGTTGTATATTTCATCACATCGATGTTCCGCCAACCTTCTGCACCCAAAACAGATATATCAAGCCCGGCAGGAGTTCCGCGGGTACCTGCTATCAATATGTTTTCTAATGGTACATTATTAGATATGTACTGTTATCTCACAGAAAAGGAGAATTTTGGCAACTTTGATTCCAACAAGCTGGTATGGAAACATAATGACATTGTGTATGGTGATTGGTATGCAGGGCCCAATGGAGATGGAACATTTACACACTCTCTCAATTTTGAAGCACCTGACTCCTTGAAAAAGAATGGCTCCATTTATCTTCATGTCTTTTTTGTGCCTGCTGGTAAATCACCTGACCCAAATGAGAAACAGAACTATGCGGGCAAAGTTACTTATGGTAAAAAAATGTTGAACAAATACAAGAAAATGCGTTACCTTAAAACACACAATCTGTTGACTGGTCAAACAGAAAAATCAGCTGAAGAAATAGAAAAAGCTGAAACACTAAAAGAAGAAATAGTCTCACACTGGCATCCTAACTTAACTGTAAATCTGGTGACAGATCAAACTAACTGGATGCAAGGCAGTGTGCCACCACCACTTGATGAATTTATTTATTTCCTGCCTGATGGTAAAGAGTACAAGCCTGCTGTGTTTCTAAATGATTACTGGAACATGATGCGTGACTATGTCCCGATTAATGATACAACTACCACCCTAATGCTACAATTGTCATATCAACCACTGAGCCTCTTCAAATGGCAGTTGTATACTGCCCAAGCCATGCGAGACAAGCTGAGCATGTTCTCTGCTCTAGGAGGTGAAGAACAGGACGAAGAGCAAGACACAGTCAAAGAATTACTTTTAGACACATCCCCATACTTACTAGCACTTACAATATCTGTCTCAGTATTACATTCAATATTTGAACTTTTGGCATTCAAAAATGATATTCAGTTCTGGAATAACAGGCAATCATTGGAAGGCTTGTCAGTAAGATCGGTGTTCTTTAATGTCTTTCAATCGACTGTTGTCCTTCTATACGTGCTTGACAATGAGACAAATGTCATGGTCCGAATTTCTTGCTTTATTGGTTTAATGATTGAAGTATGGAAAATTAATAAGGTTATGGATGTAAAGTTGAATAGAGAAGACCGCATCTTTGGCATTCCGAAGTTAACCTTCACAGACAAAGGTTCATATGTACACTCTAGTACAAGAGAATATGATACTTTAGCATTCCGTTACCTTAGCTGGGCTTGCTTCCCTCTTTTGATTGGCTATGGTGTTTATTCACTGTTGTATCAAGAACATAAGGGATGGTACTCATTTATTCTGAACATGATGTACGGATACCTCTTGACTTTTGGTTTCATTATGATGACTCCGCAGTTGTTCATAAACTACAAGTTGAAGTCTGTAGCTCATTTACCTTGGCGCATGATGACATACAAGTTCCTCAATACATTCATAGATGACATCTTCGCATTTGTCATAAAAATGCCTACAATGTACCGTTTGGGTTGTTTTAGAGATGGTGAGTATTGTATGCTTAATGTATTTGTATTAGTTTCATATCTCTTAGTAGACACTTGATAACAAATCTTATCTTTATTTTGCAGACATTGTATTCTTCATATTCTTGTACCAGCGTTGGATTTACAAAGTAGACCACAAACGTGTCAATGAGTTTGGATTCTCTGGAGAAATGGAGCAGCAGCAAAAAAATCCAAACAATACACTTGCTATTACGGAGAATCAGTTGGAGGCTGATAAAAAGAATGATTAAAATCATTCAAGTTTAGTCCAAAATATTAACGTGTTGTACTATATATATGTAAAGGTACAAAGGTACATAAATGTTTTATGTTGAAAATGATAGGAATTTTTTTTGTAGTTGATTTAAAAAGTCATTATGGAATTGTTCTATGGTATTATTTGATGTATGAGTAGTATGGAAAGCGCACCCCAGGCTCTGAAGCAGCATAGCTGAGGATGCAACCGGGAACGCGCTTAGACGAAGAAGTGTAGTATGTGTAAGTCAAAAGCTTATATGCCTTGTCTATCCTTTTGAAGGCTGCATGAATTGTCCCTACACTAGATTTCTGTATTTGTTACATTTTTAAGATCTTAGTAATCATTCGATGTATAGAATCAAATTACCAAATCTGTTGCATATTTCAAAGGAAATTATTTTGTTGTTTTTATTATTTTCCAAAACTGGTATATGTGTTACCAAAGTACTACTTAATATTTTATACGGTTTGCTCGCATAGTGTAGTCGAATAGGCCGATCAGTTTCGATCTATTTAGACGATCATCATTAGGGCGAGTGTCAGGCGCGGCAGCCCGTCGGCTTCGCTACGCCCAAGCACTGTTACGCGCCGACTTACGAGCAGCCGCCCGCGCTTCTTGACTCGAAACGATGACAGCGCATGTGCTTTATCATCCGTCGTCATCTTCCGCATCAGGTATAATAATATAACTAAAGCGCTTTTATGTACCGAGCGGACCGTGTCGATGCCTCTTGTTGACGTCCCGCCCGAGTTTTCTAGTGCTTGAAGCAAGAGTTTCTAAGCCGCAGGTAAAATCAATCCGCCATCGCGATTGAAATTTTTGTTTACGTGAGTACTTAAATAACCCGTATAAAATATTAATTATGAATTTATCTCCATTAGTTTTAATAGTATAATAATAATACCTACTTGTTGAGGATGGATGGATGGAGAATATGTCATCTATAATTTTTTTAGAACTACTTGATACGGTATAAACTACAAAGAATTTTTGTTAATTTATTCTAACATAAGACACAATTTCATCAGAGTGTAGCTAAAATATTATTTCTTTTAAGTACTTCATACAAAATTGTAATTGTTTTTGTGAATATATGAGTTGGTTAATGTATTCAAGGGCTGTGTGATGGTGATTTGATTAATTACGATGATTTTATTATCTACTTATACCCATTTCTCTCGATATCAAGGCAATGTTTGTATACTATAATATTATACAATACATTTATGTTCACTTAATGATTATTTAAGAGTATTATTTTAACTTTTTTATACTTAACGATTACTCAAGTTGCTTACGTCTTGGCACGCTCGAATAAGTATTCAATTCTTTATTGGAATTTTAATTCATAATTACGATTTTCATGTTCTGTATGGGGTGTTATTTTAATTAAATTTATTCGACATTATTATAAGATAGTCTGTTACATACTGAGCACAATATTAATTTATCAATGTCATTCACAACTTAAAGTATGGGTATTTAAATAAAGTCATTGTTTCGAATGATTTTCTGTTATTATTATTGAACACACTTTCATCATATTAGCTGATGCGTGTGCGCAAGGGCGTCGCCAGCCGATGGCGCAGGGGGGGGCAAGTTGACTTTACCTACTACAATTCTTACTTTTCTCATTCTCTATGAATGAGAAAAGTAGGTATGAATTGTAGGTAAAGTCGACAGCACAAGAAGCTTTTCACTTGTACTACGAGCCTTACATCTACAGCGATTGTAATAACAACAGTATCTTAGTACTATATACATATATATTCTGTGACAGTACAGAGTCCAATGTGTGAAGCTACACGAGCACGAGCTCTTGATTATGCAATAAAAAACTTGTAAATAAGTTATAATAACATTTATTAGAAAAATAGAATAAAAAGGAGTTTGAATTTGAATAAGTGTACAGCGTACAGCGTATTTTTTTTTAAATTACCAGATTTTAATATAGTGGTCGTTGTTTGTTTATATTAGGTTAATTAAAACATAATTTTCGGGGATTCATTGTAAACTTCTCGACCACTTTATTATTAAAATCTTTTAACTGTTAACTCAAAGACTTAGGACTTTGGTTGCATTATATTTGGCAACTTTTTTAGAATCTCTAGGGGGGGGGGGCAGCTGCCCCTTCCTGCCCCCCCTTGGCGACGCCCTTGCGTGTGCGTCATAAAGCCACAGTTCAGAGCCAAGAAAACAGTGTTTTTGAAAAATCACTAATTAAACTACTACAGTTTATTTCTCAAAAATTTTACAGGAATCTTAAGGCTTTCGGATTCTTTCATTAAGAGAGCCGTGGCGTGAAATTCTACCAGCGCGGAGATGGCAGTAGAGACCGTGAAGCCCAAACTGATCTACGTCGCTGCCACATGGGCAACGATGAGGCGAACAAACGGATATTCCCAGCCGGAGCCCGACAGCTATTTGGAAACTATTAAGGCGCTGTGCATCAGAGGAATATCGTAAAACGTCTATTTTTTCGTCGCGCAGTTAGCCTTAGGGATACAGCGCCTTAATATCTAGTCGATTTCGCTACAAAAAAATTATAAATATAATGCAAAAAAATATACTTATATAATAACACAGTGAAATATTCGCCGAGAGCGAACAAAGGCCCGTTCGACGATATTTCGCTGTATTTTTTGTATTATATTTATATTTGTTGCGAAATCGACTAAATATTTAGATTATACATTTTTTGGTATAATTTTCAAATAAAAAGGTGATTGAATAAAATAGTAATATGTCTTTTATAGGTAAATTTAGGCAAATTTCGAGGTATGTTTGTGATTTTTTTCTATTGAGCCAAAAATGCTCAATTGTGTTTTAGATATTGTGGGTGTCTGTAGAAAATCCTTAAGATTCTTAAGTAAAATTTTTGAAAATTAAACTGTAGTAGTTTAATTACAGTGATTTTTCAAAAACACGCACAGTATTGCAATCTGTGAACCCATCTCGCCTTAATGTTTGGAGATTTTGTGTTTGTCCTATTCTTATTAGAAGTATTATTCAATTATCTACGATGGCCGAGCAACCCGGGCGTGGTCTGTACTTGGATGGGTGACCAATAAAAATTCTTGAGCATGAAGCACGGAGGTGCTTCTGAAGGCACGTAGGCCGTTGGTCCCGGCTGTCATCGTTATATAGCAGTCGGCAAGCTATGTTAGATGCCTTTAAGCAGCTTGAAAATCTGACAATAGTATTGGCCACTAATACGAAAAACAACAAAAAACACTTCTTTATGGCTCTTACCTACCTAAACGGCAAAAATAAGTGTGAACGGTACAAAAATCTTCGCGAACTCTTGACTGCAATAAATAAATATTTTTACCCGAATGATCCTCCTGGAGGTAATGTTTTTCGCACGTATGTGTATGTATGCAGTCCGAGGCCACTAAATCACCTAATAAAGTGTTATCCTATTTATGTTAGCAATCCTATAGAAGCGCCAGTGAGGTACTTTGCCTTGCCTAGGGCGCTTTCGACATTTTAACCACTCACCATCCATGCTGGACAGACAGGTCGGCGATCGCAGTGGAAGTCACTATAGTGCTTTCGGCGCTGCTACCTGTTAGATGGCTGTTCATGACCAGTGACGAGACTGTCCATTAGTCGCCTCTCCTCCGTTTTCGCCTCGATGATGCACGTTGGCTTACAAGAACCGGGGTAGAGGTGCGGGTGCGGGGAACGGGAACGCATATTGCGCGTACCTTAGGAGATTCAGTTCTGTTTACTCTTACTGTATTCTGTGCTACGGCTCCAAATTTGGCTAATCTGGCCCTCGGACACAGAATACATATTAGTGTCTTGGAGCCTCTAGGATACAGTCTTCCAAGCACCCATTTGTCATCCCGCCCGATCGATACTATCTCATAAACTTAGATGAAGTTGTTACTTCTATAGTTCTATAACAATAACTACAATATAGAACCCTACACGGCCCGTTGCCCAAACACGCACTTGGCCGGCTTTGAACAGGTCAACAATGTATGTATTATACTAAAACGGCTAGTATTTAAGAAATACAATAATATTATCTCTTGTTACTTTGAATTTTATAATTTTATTAAACTTAGGCAGTGATCATAATGTCTAATTTTTAAATAACTCATACGAAAAAAAAAGCCTAAAGAAACAGACGCGTAAACTCTGAGGCGTAAACCACCCGCATTGCGCCGCCGACCGGGTCCCGCTCAGCTCGCTTTCTCGCTTCGGAGTAAATTAAGCGGGAGCAATTAGATTCTGGTGTCAGGTGCCCTCTTAAATGCCTAATGCCCATAATGTTAAATAAAATATTGTAAAGCACCTCTAAATTTGAATAGCCTAAGAAAAAAAGGCGTTTTAACTTTATTGGTTTATTTCAAAACACAAAATTGAAAGACTGACAATATTGATCCGACCAGAAATGCATTTGGAAATCTAATAAAATTCTTAGGTTTCCAAACCTTTACAAATTAGTTTATTCAACATTAAACAAAACATAAAAATGTTACTAACAGCAATTCATATAATAGTTTTTCCTAGGATCTACTCATTAATACTCAGATTCCATAGCGCACATGTTGAACATCCGACATGGTTTCCATCACAGAGATTTCATTACCTACATTTGAAGATCACTTAAAAACATAGAAATATCCTTTTCTGTCTAGCAATGTAAATGATGTATGATTTGTAGTAAGTCTATACTAAGAGCGGCCTATGTTATCCCGTGCATGCAAAATACACCTTATTAGAAAACACTTGAACTAACATACATCACCTAGCATCGTCCCATACGGTCATCTGTACATACTGTCATTATAAGGTGATATTTTATAGGCACTACGGCGGACTACATTTTGGGCCTTCGCTTTAATGGTAACAGTCCACTACGTATTTAAATTCTGCCTTTATTCCATGTTGCTTTATTACTTTTATATAAAATCATACAGAGCATATAGACAAATATTCTTACTTCATCTATCTTAGTAGGTAAATTGGACATGCAACATACTCCACATTGTCTAGCATTTTTGTGCCCCCTTCACTGAGAACATGCGACTATTAATAAAGAAAGTTAATTTGCATATATGTACTATAGTGGCCTACACAAGTTGCAACCCGGCACACAATCTTCTGCACTGCAGATAATATGCTGCTTTCGAGCAAATTGCAAGCTACAGCAAAGAATTTATAATACAATCTAGAATAACTACAAGTAATAATCTAAAAAAAACAATGAAAATTAAACTTAATGCCACGCACATAAAGCCCATATTTTCATAATGCTTATGTTTAAATACCTAACGCTCCCAAAAAATGTACCTAAAGTTATGGGCGTCCCTTTTCCACAAACTGTCAGTGCAAAGTGCAGTAAAGTAGAAGGGGAGAGCTATAACTTTAGGAATAATTTTTGGTAACGGCTTTGCCACTTCACCACTTCGTAAGCATACTAGATTGTATACAATTTCTTTGAGCTACACACATTGCAATCTTGCAAACATTGCATCACAGCAGACTTAAAGCAAGATAGCTACTGCAGATTGCATTGCCAAGTGTGTAGTGTAGGCCACTTGTGTTTAAAATAAGAATTCGACTGTAAAAAAAATATATATCACTCAATCACCACCCTTGTATGTAATAAATAAATTATTATGACGTTAAATAATTGAATCGGAGTTTAGCGGAATGGTAAATCGAGCATTGTGATGGGTTGATCATCAGATATATAGATCGCTAATAATTTTTTGACGATTAATGTAACTATGTCAAGTTTTTCAAAATATGCTTTCGTGCCAGGAGACGAATGATCTCATAACACAAGTCCGACAGCACATTAGCGGTAGTTCTTATGTCCATGGTGATAATATTACTTACCATCGGGCAAAGAATTGTGTTACTGCTTGCCGTGTATTAAAAAAAATGTGCATTTTTACTTAAATCTTTCTTAAAATACAAAAATGTTTTTATCCATATTATAACATATAACCTGTCTTTCCAGAACCCTTGGGTGATTAAGAAAAAGCCTGGCATGTAATGAATAGGCGTTTACTTATCTCTTTAGACATAACTATTATTCTAAAGTGAACTGTTACCACATAACTTAGTGATAAGCTTAATCTTGCATCTCCTCTGGCAGTTCGTGCGGGTTGAGGATGCCCGGCACTGACAGCTGGACTCTTCTCTTTTCTTCCTGTGCTTGCCGGAGTGCGAAAAGACGCTCTTCTAAATACAAGTCACTGTCGTCTTCACCAGTGTATTCCTGAAATTTAGTAATAAAATATTGGTTATTAATTTAAAGGAGCAATTTATGTGTATTCATGTATCATCATCATCCGAGCGTATTCGCGGTTGCATCCTCAGCGGTAACGCTTCAGAGACTGGGGATGTGATTTGACGAGGTTTCTGGTTTTTACACAGAGCGACTGCCGTCTGACCTCCGCAACTCAAAGGGTAGACCAGAACCAATCCTTGGATAGGTTTAAACAAACGCTAGGTGTTCGGGACCAACAGCTTTGCGTGCCTTCCGAAGCACGGTATCACTCTCTTTTCAGATAATCAGGTGATTCAAGCCTGCAATATCCTAACTAGACTGGAAACAACTTTTGTCAAAGTAATTTCTATTCTATTCTATTCAAAGTATGCTTCCCAATGGATTTTGATCCCACGACCTCCGGATCACAAGGCAAACGCCATGACCACTGGACCACGGAGTCAGTCACAGTATACATATATGTATATGAGGATGAATGAGAATCACTGAAACATGATGACATGATTTACAGAAGTATTTGCCAGGATATGTGGCTCCTTTCTTTTCCCATCAAGGAGTTTCATCATCATCATCAGCCACCATAAACACACTGCTGGGCATAAGCCTCCTTTCGTCTGCACCATTCATATTCAATCAAATTGTATAAATACTTACTCTTATCTGCACTAAGAAATCTCTGAGGTGATCTTTGAAAGCAGGGATATCTTGATCAAAATTAAATAAGCCTTGTACAGTGATTTTGATCTGGTTGTCGGTTAAATGGGGGAATGCTGTTTTGAGAAGATTTGCCACATATTCCTGAAAAAAAAAATAACACTTATGAAATTGAGCTACAAATTAATGTTACTGTAAAAAAGCCTGTATATTAGTACATACTAAGCTTTACTCGTATGACGTATCTCAACTTTAATATGGTTTGGTTGGTACGACTGCTAGTTTGCTTGTTAAGACGATAAGTGAGTCCAAAAGTGGCCGTTTTTCGCAAAAATGCAAACTAAAGCTAACCTGCTAAACGTTCTCACTCTAAACTGTAAACTGGTTCATAAAATAGTTTGAAGGGTTATCTAGGTTTTGCTATATTAAAATTTGAAATGATATCTCCGTTTCCTTATAAATAATTTATTTCAAATGGGGGCAGCACTGGACTCCGTGTATCGTCTTAAACATGTTCTTAGGAAAATAAAATACGTCGTTAAGGCCGCCTTTTGTACCTTATATTATACATATGCTGTCTTCTAAATTGAAATTGTAAATGTTATATGGTGCAATAAAGATTTTTGTATTGTATTATTGTACAGCGCTTGAATAGTAAGTATATAGGGTCTAACGAAATATACTGAACATAGAGACCAAGAAAAACATATATATCAAAATATGAAAAATCATTTTTGGCCTCCCAAGCTGATCCAATCAGCTGATCCGAATTTGTATGGAAAGCAAAAATAAATATTTCTTATATTTCGATATACAGGCTGACTTTTTATCGACCAGCCAAATTTTTGGAGCAAGTTTAGTCCATGATACGGAACTAAAAAATTTCGCCTTCCCATACAGATCAGCGCTCAGCCTAACTGATTTTGTATGGGAGGACGAAAATTTTTTAACTATATCTAATAAAAAAATTATAGATAGTTCTTCAGTATCATGGACTGAACTTGCTCTAAAAAATTTGGCTGGTGGATAAAAAGTCACCTGTATGTTCCTTGGGGAAAGTTGTTTAGCATCATGGAATGAATTCTCCCTTAAAATAGTTGTGGATATAAATACCTGTATATACACGACGTTGTCAGGAGTGGGCCCAAGGGGAACTTTTACACATCCAGCTTCCACCAAAGCAAAAATATATGCTAAAATAGTGGCATGCATCGTCAGCCCCGCGCCATGCGACGTGTCCGTCACCACGCTGAACACGTGCTCAAGAATGTCGCACAGGTACGTCTGGTAGAAACTTTGCGCCGCCTGCGGATGCTCCGCCACATTCTGCAGCAGTCTGTACAGGATTTGAAGACCTGTGTCGGCCACGTTCCTCATCGTATGCTTAAATGCCCAAATTATGGAATCCAACACCAGCTTAAACTGTGCTGGTGGTATACTTAGGAATGCCTTAAAACAATGAGTATTCACTGCCTGCAGGAGCAAGAAAAACTCTGTTCTGTGCTCAGGATACTCTTCGAAGTCCTTGTTGATCATTTCCAGAGTACACTCAAACACAGCATCAAAAATTTTGGGTACTTCAGATGTTATATCCCCTTGTAGTTGATACACAATAGCAGCCATACATGACAGCACCTCTGGCTCTCGGGCTTCTGGTACTGTGGTCCTCTGATAATCCAATAGAACAGCATCAAGAAGTGGGGGAATGAAATTTTCCAACACCATGGTGTTATCAGTAGATCTAGAAACCCAGCTCGCAATCAACCTTAGTGTCTCTTTTTTTATTATCCTCATATTTTTGATGAGAGGCTGTTTCGTGACCACCACTCCGTTCAAAGCAATAGCTTGGCTTATATTTTCTGACATAACTTTGTACACATTCAGCATATCCAAATATATTCTGCCAAGCTGCACAACATAAGGATGTCCTAATGCACGACATGCTCGCACATTCGTCTTCACTATGCTGACCAGTTGTTTTACAGCTTCAGGATCTTTCAGTATGTCAACATTATGGGATGCTTGTGAGATGATGTCATCCCAAACTTGATTTGGTAACAACATATACTTTTCAATGAGTTGCTCTTGAGCTACTTGATCAATTTGTGCACTGATCATATATCCTATGGCTTCATAGAATGTATGAACTTGAAGCGTTTGCAAGTCGCAGATTATAGTACTGATAGTGCTTAAAATTTCTTCAATGAAAGGACAAGCCTCTCCAACCTGTGTGGTAACAAAATGTCGACGACATTTGAGGGCAATCTTAATAAATGTGTCACAAGCCATGTCTTGCACACCATCATGTGTTTCATGCATAAATTCAAAAAGTTTGTTGACAACAGTCTTCAAAAACTTCCAATGAGCTCTTAGAAAGCGTGGATACTGCCCTACTACATACATGATGTTGCTGGCAATAATTGCTTTATTATCTTTGCCTTTTTTCTGCTCACAGAGCCCTAATAGTTCTTTGATGACCACAACAAGAAATCGTTTCTCGTCCTCTTCCATCATAGCTCCTGAGATAGAACCAATGGCCCAACACAATGTATTTAGATTTTTCCAAGACCACTCAGTACCATTTACTTGATTCTGCAACTTTTCTGTCATAATACGCTCTGTGTCTTGGTAGTCCAGATGTGTGAGGTAGACCAATGTCTCCCTCATATTCTTGTACAGATTTATGGAGTCTGTATCCTTCATAAATTCTCTAACCACTTCCCCATTTTCATTTTCAACCACAAGCACTTCTTCCGGTTTAGCCATTCTTGATATCATTATATAGCGGACACTGCTCAGAACTTCTGCATACAATGCCTTTCTCCCAACTCCCTTGCCGAGGCCATACAGACTTGAAGAGTGTGAGCATGGTGCCATCTTGTACAAATCAGATGTTAAAGCATTCCAGAATTCCAAGCAGATTTTAAAAATCTCCACTTCTTCCACTTCTGATATTAGAACAAGATAGCGAAGGGCATTCATTAGTGTATTTGTAAGCCCTCTTCGTTCAATCAGGCGACCATGCTCTTTCAAATATGTGCAGAGGAATAATGCTAAATTTTGAATAAACACCTGTTCCTGATGGCGGCCTGCTGCATATGCCTCGCGAATGTTAGTGCTCAGAGGAAGCATCACCTCCAGCTGCTCCATCGTCTGTACCAGCAATGCCACAAACTGTTCTTCGTAATTGCTGACCGTAACACCTGCTATTTCTGTCAGACAACTGAGGGTGACATTGCGGAACATAGGCACATTCAAAAACTTAAAAATTAGAGTACTTATCAGCTTCATCTCAAAAATGTAACCAAGTGGAATCCAGTTTAAGAACCGCAGCAAAGTGTGGAGTGTAGCATCAACCAATGGTGCATTCTGAGAATTTTCCAGAACAAATTGACAGAGTTGGAAAATTTGACTGAATTCCGAACACATTGTGTCCTTTAGGTGTTTGGCTTTGGTTTGTGTGAGCTGACCTGTGCTGAAAACAAACACTTCCTCACTAAGCAACTTCAAGATCACCATGTTGTTTTGACACAAGCTTTCATTGGTCTTCGAGGCACCAACAATGTCACTGATGAATGTCTCCCAGTTGTGAGGCCACTCTCGTTTCAAAACCTGGATTAAAATCATATTCAGCTTCTTCAAATACACTTTGTTGTTTTCCATCATGACGGGATCAGATGAATTTTTAATAATGAGGCCAACAATATATTTCTTGATACCTTCACACTGATTCCGTGGTAGTACTTTCCATCTCGTTTGGATAACTTGTTCTAATATTTGTAGAGCATAATATTTTGTTTCTTGATTCTGCGAATACTCCAGGATAGTGTCAACTCGAGTCCAGGCATCTGGGTGTTCTTTTAAGGCAGTCAGTATGTCCTGTGCGATACGTTGCTGCTCTCCCACGGTTGAGTAAAGACATCCCACAATATTATCCAGTAATGCTATGTCTAATTTTTGATTGAAATCCAAAAGCTTAGATGCTTGTTGCTCTAAACTGGCCATCGTGATTTTGATATTATTGTTTAAAATTTGTTCCCCTTCTTATGACCAAGATTAAATTATTTTTTCACATTCATTCCTCACCTCATTCGACACTGAAACAAAAAATGCAAGGATTATGAAAAATTACTCCTGTATAACCTATAATGTAAACGACGCAAATAGATGTTTATTAGAAATCAAAAAGTAACAAAGTACATCAATATTATTATATGTTTGGTAAAATATTTTCTAGCTCCCAATATGATTAATTTACTATTTTTTCAAGAATATTAATTAATATTGCACACACACACACCCCGTATAGCTGTCTTGACAGATTCAGTGTGTGTTGATATAACACTATTGTCAGGACATTGTTGCAAATTCTGTGCAGTTATACAAACACATTTACTCAAAATAAATCTACATCAGAAGCTTACCCGTGGAAATTATTTGCGGCGCAATCAATCTAACGCTCTTCCATACACACTAGTCCGTTGTTTTCGTGAAGCAAGCTTGCTTGAAGCTACTACATAGAATGTCATTGTCTATGGTAGTAAGGTACTTTATCGTTTAGTTTTTTATCTTTGACCACTCGGCCACTAATATGCGCGACGGCGACGGCGACATGATGCGACAGAAACAAATCAAATACAAGGAAATGTATGAAGCATGATACCATCAACGACAAATGTATTTCGACAAATACGGACAACGGTCGACAAATACATTATCTGTGAAAATTTCAACTGTCTAGCTATCACGGTTCATGAGATACAGCGTTACAGACAGTCAGACGAAGAGTGGAGTCAAAGTAATAGGGTCCCGTTTTTACCCTTTTTTTTATCTACCCCCTGACATGATCAGGGACAGAGACCATTTTTACCGTTAGAGTTATTTATAATATATAAATAAGGTATAAATAGATATAATAAATATATAATACGAGTAATATGTTATTATTATATATCTTCTTCTTCGTCTTAACGCGTTCCCAGTTGCATCCTCAGCTGTGCTGCTTCGGAGCCCGGGGTGCGCTTTCCCGCTTTTTCTTCTCCAAATATAACATGCATGTCCACCACCACCACCACCACCACATGGGTTATTATTATATATGAACCCGTAAAAATAGAATAAGTTTGGAGAATAAATAAAATAAAATTAAAAAAAATTCTGAAAATATTTAAAGTTCGGGGAGGGCAGCGCGGCAATCGGCATACGCCGGATTCCGCGCTACCGTCCCAACAAAATGGCCGTTTCTATTTTAATTCCCTTTTTTTAAACTAATTTTCATTTTTTACATTGACGATATTTTTTGACGTGTTTTTTGTTTCCTTCCCCGCTGCGGGGCAGACAAAGCCCGGATTTGCAGCCCAGAGGCCATTTCCCGTGTATATCTGCACGCCCGGCGACGGAAAGAGACCCGCAATTCCAATACTATTTTTTAACACTTAATGCAAGGCGCATTAATAAAGCGCAAAGTATAATTTTGAAGGCGTGCTAAGTGAAAAACACCAAACAAACAAAAAAAAGATTTTACCCTTTGGGTACGGAACCCTAAATCAGGTACAGTCAAATTGATAACCTCCTCTTTTTTTGAAGTCGGATAAAAATATCCTATCTAGGGTAAAATGATATCAAGCCTCGGTTACAGTACAGTTAAAACCTGAGATAAGGGATATATGTTAAAACTTAACCTGGCAAAAGGAATACGCGCGTCTAATCGCACCAAAATACGCCTAAAAAGTCGCAGTTGTCATTGATCGTGGCATGCTTCATTAATTTCCTTGTATTTGTCGCAGTCGCAAGTTCGCAACGCAACTTTGCAAGTCGCCCCCGTCGCTGCCGCGCATATTTGTGGCCGAGCGGTCCAGGGGTTACGTGTTTCGGGGTCCAGTGCTGCCCCCTTTTCGCGCGTAAATAAAATAGTACTAGTATACAGCCTACCGAGCGCCGCCGTCGTCACGTCAGTGAGCTCGTAACGAAAAAATATGTACGTTCGTACTTGTGGTCCGTACAATGTGAAAGCGCGCTTATCCAAATTTCGACCACGCCCGCCCGGCCCGGCGCGGTCCGACACCCTCACCATACTAGATACAAGCTAAAATCCACTAAGCCGTTTAGTTAGACTGGCCTCCAGCTAGAGAGTTGTTATAGCGGCAACAGCAATACATTATCTCGCCCGTGTGGTTCCAGGTTAGAATAGGATCACTCCATCTCTTCCTGTGGATGTCGTTAGAGGCGACTAAAGGACTAAGTACAAACATCTTGTGCTACAATTGCATTCCCAAGGAGGGTTAACGTCGGGCGGCGGTCGGTTGTAAAACTTTTCATACAAATATATCCCCAAAGAGGGTTGACGTCAGGCAGGTGGCCGGTCGTAAAACTATAGCCAAATCATTTAAAAACTGTTTCGGCTATTTTTTCTCCATTTTGCAAGGTCGTCAATTTGAAGAAACAGCGGGAAAGCGCACCCTGGGCTCCGAAGCAGCACAGCTGAGGATGCAACCGGGAACGCGCTTAGACGAAGAAGCAATACATCATCTTATCTGTGAAAATTTCAACTGTGTAGCTATCACGGTTCATGAGATACGTCTGGTGACAGACAGACGGACAGTGGAGTCTTAGTAATAAGGTCCCGTTTTACCCTTTGGGAAAAATATTCCTAGGGTAAAATGAGATCAAGCCTCGGGTACAGTACACTTAGAGCATTCCGTGTTGCTCCAGTACAGTTAGAACCTAACCTGGCAACTGGAATACGCGCGTCTAAATACTCCTGAAAAGACGCCGCCGCGCCGCGCCGTTGTCGTTGATCGTGGCACTGGGCACGCTTCATACATTTTCTTGTATCTGTTTCAGTCGTATCGTATCGCAATATTCCCAATCACACGCTCATATTCGTGGCCGGCCAGGAAGGAAGTCAGCGAAACACAAAACGTGAAGTTTTCCAACTCACCGCTCGCGTTCCGAACTTCCGACGAATTTGCATCGTATTTTTGAAACGTCGAGTCAGTGTTGAGTAATATTATTTAGAAAACCATATACAACCATATTGATACATGATATTTTCTGCGTAAAAAAGAATATTACTTTTCGTGACATGGTTTCAAAAATTTGCAATGCGTCGGACAGAACTTGAGCGGTGAGTTGGAAAACTACGCGTTTTGTGTTTCGCTGACTCTCTCATTGAAAAACATCACTCTTGGGCCTGTACTCCAATACCCACACGACATACGTACGTTGTTACTTGCCCGAGTCGCAGTGTCAAACAACATTAAGAATGCCCTTAGGTACCCTAGACTTTCCCATACAAACGTAGTCTACGTTTTATTTTGAAACGACATGTCAGATTTTGGTAAACATTTGTAACTTTAAAGAAATTGGATATATCTAGGGTTATAATTGGTTTTCATAGTCAAAATATGAACTTGAAAGAAAATATAAAGGTGTTAACGTTTTCCATACTGATGGTCAAAAATGATATAATACACTATATTCTCTTTCAAGTTCATATTTTGACTGTGAATACCAATTATAACCCTAGATATAGGTATGCAATTTCTTTAAAGTTACAAATTTTTAACGAAATCTGACATGTCGTTTTAAAATAGAACGTAGACTACGTTTGTATGGGAAACTCTGATTCTGTCTAGGGTAAGGGGACATAAGCGCTACAATTACAAGTCTACAGAATCACGATATATGGCTGTCGTGTCCATGCCGTGACCGTGTCATTGTCGTAGAGTAACGGTGCTAAATTATAAAAACCGTGGGGTGCGTCGAATTTTTTATCTTGTCTTCTTACCTGAGATGATAAAAATCCGACGCGCCCCACGATTTTATTTAAGCGTTTTTTAGCTTTTATTTTTAACTCATTTTATTGATAGTTCTAATTAAACAACTTTGAAAGTTATAATTTTCTGGATTAGTTTTTCGAACATCGTAAATCTAAATTCCACAAGGCTATACTGTATCTGTTTTGCGTTTGCATAAATTAACAGTTTTAGTCTGATAGGGGGCTACTGATGCTAATTAACTCAAATATAAATACCAACGTGCGCTTGCATTCAATCACAGTTTACTCTTACTAAGCGCAGTAGATTAGAAAGAACAGAAATAATTTGATAAACATGGGTGTTCAAAATATCTTTAGGTTTTTAAAGACATCTATATTTTCAGTGTTAATGATTGGCATTTTAAATATGTATATAGGTGGGTAAGTTTATCTTTCCTGATGTGAAAATAAAAGCCTAGTTCTAAATTATGATATGGTGCGGCTGTCGGAGATGTAAAGTGTGCCAAGTTCTGTAGACAATCTTGTATTTATTTTTAAGAACCTCAATATTTGACTTAGCTAGTTTTTTTTTACCAGCAAATAAAATATTTAGAAGAATAGAACCGTGCAGTATAAAAACAATAACTCTTATTTTGTCAATAAGTCACACGTCACACCGGGTCACACCATCCATATCATAATTTAGAACTAGGCTCCCATTTTCACATTTAGGCAATCTTCTTCTTCGTCTTTCCCTTTTCCCACTTTAGGTGGGGTCGGTTCTCGGTAGAATGAAGAAACTATTGTTGCTATAATTTTGAAAGGCGCTAAGTGTGTTCGAATAAATAATGTAAAATCGAAAAAAAAGACTTGGTTATTTACTTCACGTTTCAGGAGACTTTTCTCGTCATGGAGAAGTAGGGGCTTTATCGTACCACAATGAATATGGAGACTTGGTTATTTACTTCACGTTTCAGGAGACTTTTCTCGTCATGGAGAAGTAGGGGCTTTATCGTACCACAATGAATATGGAGACTTGGTTATTTACTTCACGTTTCAGGAGACTTTTCTCGTCATGGAGAAGTAGGGGCTTTATCGTACCACAATGAATATGGAGACTTGGTTATTTACTTCACGTTTCAGGAGACTTTTCTCGTCATGGAGAAGTAGGGGCTTTATCGTATCACAATGAATATGGAGATGGCTATGGTGTAGAATGGGTTTACTTTCCGGACGGCGATGGAATACCACATATCGTTAATTTGACGTTAAGTGAAGACGATTTAACAATTATTCAGTCAAACGATCATAGAGCCGATATGCAATTGGAATACAGATTGTATACAAGGTAAAGGGACTCTTGACTTACCTACTCGTATAGCCTCAAGTCTTCCACAAAGCTCTACCTAAAAATACCTAAATAATGAACTTTTTTATTTGGAAGTTGAAGAAGTAAATTGTGCACGGTGCGGGGTACGGAATCCTTACTTCGTGTGTGTCTTACCTACTTAATTCACTTCGAGGGCAGATTTTATTTTCTCGTCTCTTGCACCTGCGCGACATAAGTACTTCTAATCAATTCATTGCTAAATTATCGTTTTTGAGAGAATAATTTAATGTAGTATATTATTACTCTGTGCTTATTTGTAATTCATCTGTTAAGTACATCGATCAACCGCATCTTGTAGTTATTTGCGAGATTTCTAGTAGGTATCTAGTAAAAGCCAGTACTCAATTGTTCAAAATGTTGCAGGAAGAACACTGAAGACTTTATAATCCTAGATAATACTGGAAAGCTTCTTAATGGAAGTGTTTTAAATGCTTCTTGGTTTCGAAAACCTATCAAGATGTTTGCACATGGCTGGAGAAGCACGCCTGAAAAAAGCGCGGCACCTAATATCAAGAATGCATATTTAGAGATGCAAGATGTAAACTTCATAGCTGTGGATTGGAGCACCGTTGCAAACAATTTTTATTTCATTGTAGCATTCCAAACGCGTGACGTAGGGATCAAAGTAGCAGAATTTTTAAATGCAGTCAACGAGCAGTACAATGTTAGCGGTGATCATATTCACCTCATCGGTCACAGTCTCGGAGCGCATGTAATGGGTATCGCAGGCAACGTGACTAAATTAAATATCAGTCGCATATCAGGTAGGTTGCATGGCCTACCATCACAATGTTTGGTAGACAGTCATCATGATGAAACCCGTGCTTCGAAAACTACGTAAAGCTGTTTGTGCCAATGCCGACAGGTACAATAATTCCATTAATTGCCCGTGGTCTACCTACACAGGATCGTTACTCCATACAAATGACACGACTTACACGACAGCCGTCCGATAGTGTCGTCCTATTTCAATGTCAAACCAAAGTAGACAAAAAAGACAAATTTAACAAAATATACCTACTGTAGGTAATTTCGAAAGTAACTCTGTCTATCTATCTGTTACCTTTACAAGCTGATACGGCTGGACTAACATTTGGCATGGAGATAATTTGAACCATGAGGATGGAAATAGATTTTGGTCGCGATAACCGACATCCACGAGGGCAAAGCCGCGGGCGGAAGCTAGTATAGAAGTATAAAAATAATATTTGGTTTTCCATACAAGTTGACCGAACAGCTGATCCGAGTTTGTATGGAAAGCAAAAAAATATTTTTTATATTTCGATATAAATGTTCCTTGGGAAAAGTTGATCAGTATCATGGACTGAATTCATGATTAAAATAATTTCAGTATACATATTTTGTTAGATCATTTCGTAGCGCTCAATGTTGCTTGATACTGCTACGTACGTACCTACCTATGTCGTGCGTGTCGCTTTTGAAGTAAGGGTCCAGTTCTCCTTGGTGTAAGTACCAGGGGCAAATTTTAGCCCTTTGCTTGCTTTAAAAGAAACAATTCAGTATAGCTTAAGTATGTAACTATATAATAAATCCGTAGGAATTTATGTAATACGTACGTAGGTAGGTAGCTTTAGTTTATCGTATAATCCCGGAGCCTCACAATGGCAAAGGCCGCCACTGTCCTACATATTTTAAGTTTTTGCAGGTTTGGATCCAGCGCTGCCAATATTCAAAGACTTCCTTTACTCTAATGACACGATGCTGGAAACTTCAGATGCTCACTATGTAGATATCATCCATACTTGTGGTGGTTTATTAGGGTTTCTGAATCCCATGGGAACCGCAGACTTTTACCCAAACGGAGGAATAGCATTCCAACCTGGTTGTGAATCGACAATTCAAAATTTAGTAGGTAAGGTTTTTAAAGTAACACATGTTGTGTATATCCCATTCCTATATGACATAATAGTCATTCAAATTCGTCTACAGTGGGGACGACGCAGTGGTGACAATCGAAACACTAAACTAAAAATTGACCCATTTATGGGGGCGTCCCCACTGGGGACGAACGGGATATTTCTACACAATAGGTAATTTTTTGAAGAGGGATTGGCTCACACGAAGTGTTCCGTAACCCGAAACCCCTTACACTCGCGTTGAAAGGGTTCCGTACCGTACCGTTGATTATTTAAGTTCCATATAAGTAGTTCTATAAGTTCTACCTATAGTATAGAGTACAGGAAAACCTATAATGTAGGTGTTTCTGTATTGTATCTTGCCCAATATTTTGTACATATCATGGGCCTAGCGCATAGGAGGTTTCTTGTGGTTATCCTATTCTGCAATTATATGCGCACAACGACTATCTCTTCTAGTAGGCCCAAGAGGGGGATTTTTGGATTGACTCGAGCTCGAGCGCGTCAGATTAACATTGAGTCGTGTCAAGTCAGGTTGACGATATCATATTGGCAAACTGATGGTGAAGGCGGGAGATAGCCATAGGAGCTCAGTAATGAAATAAAGAAAACCTATCGTGTTTGGGCTCATTTGATTTGTCTTGACTAGCACTTTGGTCCCACAATAAAATATTTTATATAAAACTTATTCTTTTCTTAATCTGACAGTTAGAATAGATTTTATTTCAAACCGTCAGATTAAGAAAAGAATAAGTTTTTTGCAAAATCTTTTATTGTGAAACCAAAGTGCTAGACAAGACAAATCAAATGAGCCCAAAGCCCCAAACATGATAGGTTTTCGTCGTTTCATTACTGAGTTCCTATGGCTATCTCCCGGCTCCACCATCAGTTTACCAATATGATATCGTTATATTGTAATGTCAACCTGACATGACACGACTGCATGTTAATCTGACGCGCGCGAAAAATCCCCCTCTTAGGCTCCCCTACTATTCTGCTCATGTGTCCAAACCACAGATCTTGATCCATGGTCTGTGGTCCAAACCATTTCCACTATCACCTGTTCACTATTAGGTACTGCGACATCAGTGACTCCAGTGCGTTTACGTATGATGCTATTTCGGATCTGGTCTTTGAGCTATAGGTATTCCCAAAATTGCTCGCTCCATTGGTCTCTGTTTTACCTGGAGTTTCTTCACAAGATTCTTTGTGAGTGTCCAGGTCTCATCGCCATGTTATCACGGACAGAGCACGCACACTGCTCAAACATGAGTCTTTTGAGGTATATTGGTAGCCTTTTGTTCTTTATTATAACGTCGATGAGGTTACTAAACGCTGCCCAGCCTAGCTGGATCCTTCTGTCAATCTCCATTTCATGTCGGTCGTCTTCAAATGATATAGAGGCATTTGTGACATTTTATACCTTCTGTCCATGAACTAAAATTTGCAAATTATTTTGGTCTCTTTTTTATGCGAGACGCCGTGTGTAGCTCTTCTAGCATGTCAGATAAAGGGGCTACATGAATTTTCCGGGGTTCAATGCTGCCCCTATCATTTAAAATTTTGTCTCTAGTACCTACGCCCTAGATAACCCTTTAAACTATTTTATGAACTATGTACTGTTTACAGTGAACGTGAAGTTTTTCTTCGCACATTTGCGAAAAACGGCCACTTTTGTTGTACACTTTTTAAGTAGTTCTTCCACAGAGTTCGCAAATAGGGTATACAGGGTCTAACAAAATATACTGAAACTATTTTAAGGGTGGATTCAGTCCATGATACTAAACAACTTTCTCCAAGGAACGTATAGCTAAATATGAAAAATATTTTTTGGCCTCCCGTATAAGTTGACCGATCAGCTGATCCAAGTTTGTATGGAAAGCCACAAATTATTTTTTATATTTCGATATATGTTCCTTGGGGAAAGTTGTTCAAAATCACGGACAGAATTAACCCTTAAAATAGTGTCAGTATATTTTGTTAGACGTTATATAATATCATCAGCAAATCGAGGTGCGATAAAGTTTCGTCATGAATGTTCACTCCAATTCAAGATCAGTCTATGAGTTTAAATACCTACTTAAGTATGTATTCTGGAGTGGGAGTGAATAACTTTGGGGATATGGTATCGCCTTGCCGAACTCCTCTTTCTACTTAGATGGGCTGGGTAAACTTGTGAAGCTGCATTAGGCTAATTTTCGCTAAAGGTGCTTCCTATGTTAAGGTGAATATAGAAGCAAATGGCCTTGAAGTGTGAAATAATTGTTAACTCGTAAATATGGTGATAATTTCCATATTGCTAATCGTCATTGAAGTACCGGCGCGCTAGATAGCCCTTTAAATTATTTTATGAACTGCCGTTGAAATTATTATTGGTGATCCGTCTAGCTTTAAAACTTGCCGTGGCCCGTGGCCACTTTTGGCAGAGACAAGTTTTAATGCTAGACGGACTAATGTAAATACTTTCAATGGTGGTTCATAAAATAATTTAAAGGGCTATCAAGTGCCTGACGATTAGCAATATGGAAATGATCTCCATATTTACGAGTTAACAATTTATTTTAAATGAGGGCGCCACTTCAAGGCCATTTGCCTATACCTTCACCTTAAGATTTTCACACAAAAATAGAAAAAGAACAATAAATTTTGGGGGTTCCCCATACTTAGAACTGAAACTCAAAATTTTTTTTTCATCAAACCCTTACGTGTGGTGTATCTATGGATAGGTCTTCAAATATTTACGAGTTAACAATTTATTTCAAATGAGGCCAACTTCAAGGTCATTTGCTTCTATATTCACCTTAATGTCATTTGTTTACGCTACACTTTCGTCTTTGGTTTACCTACCGTGTACCAATTTTCAACTCAATCAGTGTAATAGTTTCGCAGTAAATTTGCTATGAGTGCTGTGTGTGACTCTGCGACAAACGGACAAGCAGCCAGATAGATATACACGTGAGCAAGTGATCCTATGGCTATACCTAAGGGTTCTGTTTTTCGTTTTGAATCACGGACCTAAAGTAGAACTCGATGATATGTGGTTTCAATGGCATTCCGGCTCCATTATTGTACTAAGCTAAATGCCAATCATAAGTGTTGGATCGAATCAAAAACTAAATTACCTAATTAATTTCCATTTTCCAGAGGGATGTAGCCACGCTCGAGCTCATGTATTTTTCGTGGAGTCTATTAGAAACCCAAGAGCTTTTCCAACATACAGCTGCAAAGAATGGACTAAAAATTTAGAGAAAATGTGCAAGAGACTCGGCTACATGGGGGAACCAGCAAACGTCACCGGAAACTTTTTCCTACGAACAAACTCGAAAGAACCTTTTGGTCGAGGATTAAATTCTACCTAAAACATTCACAGGTTAATAATAAGTAGATATACCTTTGCATGCGCCTGGCAATGTTAAAGCCCCGACTAAATCGTCTGGCTTATTTATTTTTTATTCTTTAAACATTAAACTACAACATATAAAAAATGCATTTATTGCCTCAAATACCTTTTTTTGGAAACAAAACAAATACTTTTAAAATTTTAGGGATTGCTTTAGCCCCGCTACTCACCAGCCAGGTCTGCAGTTCCGTGTTGGTGTATAATAGGAGGTATGTGAGAAGTTTTCCGCTTGCCTCAAATACCTACCCAAAAATTGGTGCCAGCTCTCGGACCAACAAGTTAGTGGGCCTCGCCGTAAAAATATTAACATGTTATTATATTAATATAACATAATAACATACTTAGGTGGCAACAAGGTCATAATAACATAACATACCCCTCTTTTTGGCTTTGCCGTAGTAGGGTAAAAAGGAAGATCCTTTTATGATGATCCCTTTATGTACTTGCTTTGTACTACGAGAAAGTTAAATGGCTGTCACTGTCATCAGCCTTGTCTGTCACTTGTAAAACGTCAAATCATATCATAGCGTCATCGCCGTCATCCAGCCAGCTGAGCCCTGAGCATAGATTAATATTGTATATACTGAAATCAAACCAGAAGCGCCATCTGGTAGCAAGGTTTCGCAACACCAAAGGAATAAAAGATGAAATAAAATGGTAAAAAAAATCACTCCGTGAGCGGGACTTGAACTCGCGATCTCGGTTCAAATATAATATGATACGACTATGTTTTAACTAAACAACTAAGCTATCTCCACCATTTGATATTCCTATTCTATACCACGCATTATGAGTTAGGTCAGAACTCGTTGGCTAGATGGCGTTTTATTGAATTTTTTCATCAAAATTCTGCAATGTTCTAAGTTTCATAGGCATAGCCCTGAGGCTGAGCCAGCGTCAGCGTCAAGTCGTCTATCTATAAACTATTACACTGTCTGTGAATTTTGATGTAAAACACGATTAGTATCAAACAAAACTTTGGCAGTATTGAAATGATATTAATTTATAATCATCACAGCCGCAGCCGTGCAAGATGAATCGAAAAAGAAATGTCCATTTCACAAAACCTGAAGATCCTGAATTCTTGAAAGTGCTAAAAAAACAAGCGGGTTATGACGACAGAAATCATAAATTCGACAAACTCGAAAATGATGAAGAGGACTTTGTTGATGACGAAGAAAGTGAAAAGCCACAAGTGGTGGTACTCAAAGAAGGCGATCTGACGGCCGAGGAGGCTGATTTAGAGCAAAAAAAAATAGACACACAGCTAACCGAAACTAAAGCTGATTTAACCCAACGAATTATATTTAAGTCTAAACTGACCTCAGTCCCAGAAACGGATAATAAAAAACATAAGATAAATGATCCTCAATCAAAAAAGTCACACAAAAAAAGTCGTCAATTACTGTCGTTTGGCGATGAAGATGTGGAGGATGATGAATAATAAATATATTTTTTTTAGTTTGTTTGAAGTAAGATATTTACTTATGAATCTATAAAACGAAATAATATTAGAATCTGTAGCATGACTACAATGTATGAAATAGAATTATGAGTTAGCTGGATGCCCCAAATACCAGCCCTGCCCCTAATACGGCTGGTATTTAGGGGCAGGGCTGGTATTCAGAGTGATATGCCGTTACCAGTAACATTCCAGAAAAATGGTAATTTAGGGTAACATAGGAAAACATTTTTTTTTTATTAAATTTCATTTGTGGTTATGGGTGATCCAATAAGACTTCTACCAGTTTTAGTTTAAATGCAACCAATATATTCATTTTAAATACTATTTTCCCAATATTCCTAGTAAGTTACTCGAAACTTACTGAGTAACTTCCCATACAGTAACTTTCTGGGTATTTTCTCTATGTTACTTTTAATTTACTTAGTAAATTTCTTGACAAGTTTCTGTCTGGGAATATGGTAAGCTTCACTTATATTCCCAAATTTTTTATACTTGTAAGTATACAAGTAAAAAAAAATACATTTTAGTAATCAACATTAATTATTTTTTGGTATAACGACCATATATATGATAGATATGCTACGACCCGTTTACAATGCTCAACTACAACACAAAAAGAAGAAGAATGCTCAACTGCGGGGTATATCCCAGACATCCCAATTGGCGGAAAATGGGTCAATTTTTAGTTTTGTGTTTCAAATGGGACACTGGGGGCAAATAGGTCAATTTATAGCTTCGATTGTCACCACTTTGTCCTCCTCACTAGGGACAAATGGGAAAGGATTCCATTAAAACTCTCAATTGTCCCCAGATAAGATGTAGTGGTATAAGTGGTGGTGATATCAGTGGTTACGAATGGGAATTTCCATTTTTTGATTCTCATTTGACCCCAGTGATGGCAATTATGTTATATAAAATAGCTTTTATAATGATTTTAAAAAGTATATTTTAGGATAGATGGAAAGGAGGGCTTTATGTATATCGAAATAAAAGTATGCCACTACTGGGCTCAAATAGGAATCAAAAAATGAAAATTACCATTCGTCAGTGGGGACTAATAGAACGGGAAAAAATAGTCATACTTATTCGTCCCCAGCGGGGATGACGGGGTGGAGACAAACGAAACACAAAATTAAAAATTGTCCCTTTTGTCGTCCCCGCTGGGGACGAATGGGATACACCCCAACTGCGATGCGTGCGCTTGTGATTGCGTCATCGCGTCGACAGCGGGCGCGGGGCGCCACGAATAAGAGTGATAGAGATAGCTATAGCATATAAAGACAGATGCTGTGCGTTGTACAAGTGCGAAAACCGAGCTAGCAATAGCTGCGCGTGCGCGTTTTAGACAAATATTACTAGAGAAACAGGTACAGGTACACTATCACGTCTTTATCCCTAACGGGGCAGACAGAATCTAGAGCGGCAAGGCCTAGGCCCCTTTTAGCGTGACGGCGGGCATGAAGGTGGAAAAAGCAAATCATAATAGTGATGGGTTGCTAACCACATCCCCTATTTATATGATTCTTGCCCATTTCCTCGATCGGCTTTTGCGATCTGCGCGGGAAGAGAAGCAGCTGGTACATTCAATGTTTTTTCTTTTCTCCCAGACCAGCAGAGAAACCAACAAGACGATATTAAGCAATGTTACCAGCTTTAGGGAATATTAGTAACAATACAAACTTACTGGGAATATTTCCGTATAGTAAAATACTGGTAATGGTAAAATGGTAACGGCACATCACTAATGCGGAGCATCCACCCTTCTCATAATTCTATTTTATATTAGGTCATAAAGTTAATTTCTGTAAATATACTAGTGAAAAAAAATTCTTTTAATTTTCCATACTGGATGGATCTGCAGCCCGGCGCCATAAATTAGGCTTCGCTTATTATGCCATCTGCACACACTAGAGCCAATGAGACTTGAACGAGACCCTTTGGTTTGAGGCTCAAAACCGACAAACTAACGAGATCGACAGGCGACGTGAGAGAACAGAGACAAGATGAGAGCACCATGTACACACTTACTCTTGCCCTGTCTCGGACAGTGTCTCGGTGAGTGTGTACAGTCGGCATTAGAGGTAAATGAATCGATATCACTAAGAATTTTCAATAAAAATTCCATACTTTTTTAGTTGTTCGTGTTTTATTGCTGGCCAAGCAGAACACCTTTAACTACCCCCTAAACGCTAAATTTTACGATAGGGCCACAGGACACACAATTATAATCATAATAGGTAAGTACCTTTTGCAAACACATGCTGAAAATGCTAAAATGGGAAAGTTTCATATTATGTTGAAAACATTACATACTTTTTTGCTCTTTGCAATGCTAATTTAGCAGTACCTATGTTTACTAGAGATAGTGATTAAAATTGGCGACAACATTAAATACTGTTTGTTACCATCAAGAAAGCTATTAATTGTGATTATTATACCTGACTACAACCTATCGAGGCTTGTGGATTTTCCGAAACATGGGTGGGCAAATGTTAATCCAATAAAAATATGGCAGCTGTTTGTTCAGTATCATGGACTGAATTCATCCTTAAAATGGGGTTTCAGTATATTTTGTTAGAGCCTGTATAATAAAACTGGTTTCATTTTATTTGTCCTCCAGCTACGCCCTTACCAAATTATAAAAGTGAAATAAAGAAATAAGAATTATTTGAGTTTTCAAAAGACTTATAAAAGTAAATAAATAAAGTTAGGGACTTGCAATGACAATAATCATGGGTAGTAAACTAACTGCAAATGCCTACACACAAGCAATTATCTGATACCTATGGAGGTATTAATTAGAGTCTGGCTACGATAGATGAGGCTAGAAAAGGGCAACAAATAATAAAAAAACATCAAAAAATCTTTATTATTTAAACCATCCTAAGGAGGATGCTTGTGTAATAAATTAATGCCTTATTGCTTGTTTGTAGGCATTTGCAGTTAGTTTACTACCCATGATTATTGTCATTGCAAGTACCTACCTTTATTTATTTACTTTAGACCATCCTAAGAGTATGGTCTAAATAATAAAGATTTGATGTTTTTTAGGGTTCCGTACAAAAAATTAAAAAACGGAACCCTTATAGGATCACTCGTGCGTCTGTCTGTCCGTCCGTCTGTCACAGCCAATTTGCTTCGAATCTACTGGACCGAATCAGGTGAAATTTGGTAGGATGATGTAATCCTATGACCCAAACACATATGTGCAAAGTAAATAAATATTTTTTTAAAATAAGGGTCATTTTCGCGGGATAAATTAGGAAATTGAAAAAAAAAATTTTGCAAACCTTACTGTGTCATATATCAAAAGAAAGGACTCGTTATGAGGATCTCAATTATATTTTTTTTTATAATAATAAAATAAATAGGTTTGATTTTATTCATGAAAGAAGACGAAAATTGACCATCCCCCCCCCCTGATATCCGAAACTAATAAAATTTAAAATTTTGAAAAAAAAATGAAATATAGTTCATTGCTTGTAGATTACAGGAAAACCTTAAAGAATTCAATCAATTGTACGGAACCCTTCCCACGCGAGTCGCAACTCGCACTTGGCCGGTTTTATTTTTTAATTTGCCACCCTTTTCCAATCTCATATTTCGTTAGTTTGACTCTACATACTTAATTATTTATTAATATGGTATAGTACACATAAATTAATTACCTAAATAAAAGAATAATGAAATCAAAGGAAAAAAATAGGTGGGATTTGGTAAAATTTCAATTTTTATACAAGCTTTTATTGTAAGGCCAATACATAGGTACTTCATCATCATCAGGTCTTCTTTTTAGTCTCCACTGCAGGAGCACGACCCTCTCTGTACTACCTGAGCCATAAATTAGCTAGAGCAGTCAGAGGATTTGGCCTACTCTCTCCAGATACTTATAGAGATAAATAAAAATGTGTCGATTTATTACAGTTCCTAAGTTTTAACACCTTAACTTATTTTCCACCTTTTTTTTATAAATGCAGTCGGCAAAAGCGAATGCATCTCAGTCCAAAACTGGGAAGTGGATCAAATTTTACATGCAATATGTGGCCTGAACATACATAAATATACTGCAAGTTAAATAAAAGCTTGTAGAATAGAATTTATACATACAATGTCTTATTAATTATGAAATAGTTTTAGTGCTTTCATCAAAACTCTGTCGTTTCTTAGTTTTTCCTCTTGAATTACCATTAACTGTAACTGAAGGCTCGGGCTTGGGGAATGTTGGTAGAATTTCTATATCATTTTCATATTCCAATAATTTCCGCAGCAAAAATTTTCTTTCGTCTTTGACAATGAGAATACTTTCTTGAATTTTAGCAACTTCATCACACAAGGCTGCATTTTCCTAAAGTTAAAAAAAAACATTAATAAGCGGCTATCTTTATCACAGCGTGTTCAGGAGCCCTGGGTGCGCTTTCCCGCTTTTTCTTCTTGCAAATATGCATGTCAATGGTCCCCCAAGGATGCCATAGGACTACATATGAAATTAAAAAATTGCCACGATAGTTTAATAAAACAATTTGGTTATAGTTTTACAACCGGCTGCTGACCAACATCATACCTCCTTGGGTTGTAGCACAGTTGTAGTACAAGATGTTCATGCTTAGTCCTTTAGTAACCTCTTAAGACAGAAAGAGGTTAAGTGATCTTATACTAGGTCGAAAGTCACAAGGCTAAATTTATTACTTCATTACTAATAGATATATTGCAGCTCAAAAAGTGTGCTGTTTAGTTTCTGGCCTAGAATATTCCACCCCATCTCTTCCTGTGGATGTCATAGGAAACAACAGTGTTGTACTGCTGGACAAAGAAGCTGAATCTTATGTTTAAACCATTAACCAGTCTTGGGTGTTTATCTATATATGTATTTGTCATAAAATATAGTATCGTTGAGTTAGTATCCCATAACACAAGTTTAAAAACTTACTTTGGGGCTAGCTTAATCAGTGTAGTTTGTCCATATATATTTATTTATTATTAACCGTGAACGTCCGATTAATCCGACAAACATTTTCGTGCCCATTTCGCGAGCGTCAAAACAAACGAACGAAAAACTATGGATATTTACAATTCCTCACGCTGGGAGCACGACAACTGACATAAAGTCTAGTGGTGAAAGGGTTTACAGAAAATGATAAAATAGCAAATACATACAGTGATACAATATCTGCATAGGGTGTCACCCCAACAATGGCATGTGGGGCGGGCCGCTCCCCTGCCCTCCCTACTATGCCACTCAATATATATGTACTGCGTATATTATAGTTTTGGTCGTTTTGGAAATCCTTGGGGGAGGCCTATGTCCAGCAGTGGACTTCCTGTGGCTAATATGATGATATTATAGAGATATCAATCAAAGTTTGCTTGATTCTCTATAATATTTATTGAGAAACTAGGGCAATGCAGGCACTTAAAAATTTGCAAACAGAATATACATAATATGATTAGGTACACTCAGTTCTACTACTTTGTTCTTACAATATAAATTAACATAATGTGGAAATTATAGCTCACAAGTATAGATTGAGGAACCACCACATCTTTAGTAATTTATCTTTTACAGCAGTAATGAATAGTTTTTGATCAGGGATTACAAATGTTTGAATGATTCATTGTATAGTTTCGGTACATGCAGATGGCTCTATGTAATGTGTAAGTAGGTATTTATTCTGATATATTTATATTATGTATGAGATTCTGATAGATAAATTTATATATAATATAGTGTACGAAGCACTTAGTATAGAGCCGTTTAAAATTATAACACTGCGGAGCGGAACAAACAGAAATAAAGGTATGTATTCAAATACTTACTAGAATCAAACTCCTGATTCTTAATTTTAGATATTTGTACTTTTTTTTGTATCGTTTGCTCTGTTTCTCAATTAAATTATTGTTCATTTTGTTTGATGATTTAATTATCATTAACGACAGATCTTACCACTTTTCTCTTGCCAATGGAAATTAGAAAAACTCAGTGAACTGAAATAAATAAAAATAAACAAGTAGGTACCTAGAAAAGAGAATGTACCTAGGTACACAGGTACAATCAGAGATAGGTATGGGATATAAGGTACAATACACCATAGATTAATATTGTATATATATACTGAAATAGATAAGAAACTAACTGAAGCTTTAACATTAGATCAAACCAGTGGCGCCATCTGGTAAAATGCTTTCGCAACACCAAAGGACTAAAAGATGAAATAAAACTGTGAAAAAAATACTCCGTGAGCTGGGACTTGAACTCGCGATCTCGGTTCAAATACGACTATGTTCAATAGCCTAAACAACTGAGCTATTAAGTGAACCGCGCATGTCGAATTTATCCATCATTAAATATTCCTATCAAATAAAATGGTGTAAAAAAAATATACTGCGTGAGTGGGACTTGAACTCGCATCGTTGCTCTTATTATAATCATGCTCTTTTCAACTGTGTTAAGAAGGATGTGTATCTAGATCACCGTTCTTTATGATTCTATTGTAACCTAGCAACTGTTGTATTACTTGACTTCAAATATATGTCGTTAACAGAAATTACCTATTTTTCATTATTTATATATATTTTCTCAAAGTGGTAGCAGAGCGTGGAATGGAAAATTCAGTGATGGACGCCAGCAAAATTCGGATAGGAAATTTGGATTTAAAAAATTACAAAACATGGAGATACAAAATTCTTGTCGTGCTGAGGGCAATGCCGGGTGGACTAGAGATTCTGGAAGGGAAGAAGAAAAGGCCATCCTTGGCGCCAACAGCAAATAACGAGGAAAGAAAAGAGCTTCAAAGTTTTGAAAATTTGAATAGTTCCATTTTAATTCTGTTGACAACAAATATGTCCGATGACATACTGCAGAAAGTTGTGCGTTTCGATAATGCAAAAGACATGTTCGACGAACTAGAGCGCATCTATGGAGGTACGTGTGTGGATAAAACATACGATCTATGCCTAAAATTCTTCAGCTTCAAAAAGGATTTGAATCATGACATTATTACGCATGTGTCAATTTTAAAGAATATATGGAGCGAATTGTGTACGGAGTTACAGAGCGAGGCGAATTTGCCCAAAATTTTGCTAATGTGCAAAATACTTGACACTCTACCTCCAGAATATTTAGGATTTAAGTCTAGTTGGCTATTAATTTCAAAAAAGGAACGCTCTATCGAGAACTTGACAAGTCAGTTATGCGCACACGAAAGAGTTCTTCGTCAGAATGAGACACGCGTCACAGAAGACGAGACTAAAGCAGAAGCTTTGTATGCTAATACAAGCAAGGGTAAAAAGAAAAATTACAAGGAGCTTACATGCAACTATTGTAAGAAAAAGGGCCACAGAGTCAGAAGTTGTAAGCAGTGGATCCAAGACGGAAGACCGCCCAAGGAATCCAAGACTGTAAATATGAACCTGACAGTGATGACCATACATTCGGCAGATTTTGGAGAAACGAAGGATTCTGAGAATTGGTATGTCGATAACGGGGCAACTAGTCACGTGACCAATAGGAGCGACCTGTTCCAGACCTTCAAATACTTTCAAAGCCAGCATACGGTGACTGGCGCAAACGGCCAATGTATAGAAGCCCTAGGTATTGGAAATATTCTCGCGAAGGCTGACATAGACGGCAAGCTAGAGCCGATAATGCTTAAGGATGTCTGGTACGTACCCAGCATCAGCAGGAATCTATTTTCAGTGCTTGCTACCCATGACATATCGGACAAGAGTATATTTGAGTCTACTACAATCAAATGCACTCTCAAAATAGATGGACAGTTGAAACTGATTGGCACCCGCAGCAAATTTGGAGGACTGTTCAAATTAAATATCAGATGTCTTCAACCAAATGTACGAGTCAATCAGGTGTCCACTACATCAAATCTGTTAGAGCTCTATCATGAAAGATTTGGACATCAAAATAAGAGCCACGTGAAGAAGTTAATCAAAAAGGAGTTTAACATAAATGTACAAGCAACCAAAGAACTCTGTGAAGGATGCATTTATGGCAAATCCCATAGAGTTAAATTCGGGACCAGAGAGAAAGCTTTAAGACCCGGAGAATTGGTATATGCTGATGTTTGTGGACCTTTTCCATGCTCTATCACAAAGCTTAGATATTTTGTCCTCTTCAAAGATGATTATACAAGATACAGATTTGTATATTTTATGAGAGAGAAAAGTGAAGTACATGCGAAGCTGCTCCTTATGCCCGCTGAAGTAAAGGCTTCTAGAATTGTCATGAAGGAACTGCTTAGTGACAATGGCGGAGAGTTTGTAAATGCCCAAGTTTAAGCTACTCTCAAGGAGGAAGGCATTACGCAAAGATTGACTATGCCCTACACACCACAACAGAACCCTACCGAGAGAGACAATAGGACAGTTGTAGAAATGGCACGAAGTCTAATGTATGCACATGCTAAAATTCCTCCTGCACTGTGGGCTGAAATGGTATCAGCATCGGTGTACATATTAAATAGAACAGGCCCTACCTGCGAAGATGAAAAATCACCGTATGAGTTATGGCACCACAAAAAGCCCAGACTGAGTCATTTGAGAATTATCGGATCTCACTGTTATCCACATGTTCCGAAGCAACGACAAAAGAAGTTGGATAAAAAGGCACAAAAGGGAATACTGATCGGCTATGACTCTGATGATGGCTACCGTATGTGGGACAGCAACTCATTCAAATTGATCCGTTCCAGAGACGTCACCTTTGACGAAAATCCTCTTTTAGGTCATTTTGAAGAAATTGAAGAACCTGTTGCCACACAGAGCAAAACAGTTGATAAAAGACCCGACACCCTATTTGACCTTGTCATACCTCGATATGAATGTCATACCTCAGACAACCAGAGCGACAAGCAGCAGCCGTTGACTGTAGAAAATGGCCCTGCGTCTGAAGCTGAAATGCTAGAGAATGAAACATTTTTAGAGACGGAACAATACTTAGATGAACCAGTACTTGATGAAGAGGTTAATGATGTAAAAGAAACAGATTTTCAAGTCAATGATGCAAGTGAACCAGAGGCAGAAGGTCAAAATGATCAGCCACTGTCTGCATCCGAGATCGAGGCCGAAGGCAGGATGACGCTACGAGAGCTATCAAATCTCAAGCCACCAGCTAGATACAAAGACTACATCTGCAACGTTTGTTACAATATTAATTCAATAATTGATAAATCTCTTACAGAGCCAGGTACATTTCAAGAAGCGATGACATCTGAGGATGCTGATCAATGGCGAAAAGCAATGGACAATGAGATCAACTCTTTGAAAGAAAATGAAACTTGGGAAATGGTAACTTTACCAAAAGAAAGGAATGCTATATCCAGCAAGTGGATATTTAAGATCAAAACCAACCCGGATGGTTCGGTGGATAAATACAAAGCTCGACTTGTAATAAGAGGTTTTTCTCAGAAGAAAGGTTTAGATTATTATGAAACTTTTAGCCCTGTTGCAAAGACAAGTACGATAAGAGCGCTTCTTAGTACAGCTGCTCAAGAAAATCTATATTTATCTCAATTCGATGTGTCAACTGCTTTTCTTTACGGCACATTGAAAGAAGAGATTTACATGAAGCCTCCAGAAGGATATTCAAACAATGATGGAAAAGTATGCAAGCTAAAAAGAAGTCTTTATGGACTTAAACAAGCTCCGCGCTGCTGGAACTCCACAATTACGGAATATATCCTCAAACTTGGCTTCACACAGAGTGACAGCGATCCTTGCTTGTTTAAAAGAGGAGACGGAAAACACAAGCTTATCATAGTCTTATACGTTGATGATGGACTTATAGCGTCTGCGAGCGCAATAGAAACTGAGAAGTTTTTTTGTGAGATGCGACAAAGATTTAAGATTACAACGAAAGGTGGTTCCTACTTTCTTGGAATAGAAATAGATCGAAAAGCAGACGGATCAATCAACATCAATCAAAATAGTTATGCGAAAAAACTATTAAAAAGATTTGGTATGCAGAACTGCAATGCCGCAGTAACTCCAATTGTTAAGGATAGTGCGCCAGACTCAAAGGACAATGATAATACTACTGATTTCCCTTATAGACAAGCAGTCGGAGCACTCTCTTACCTAATGGTTGGCACTAGACCAGATATTGCGTTTGCAGTCGGAATAGTGTCACGCAAACTTGATAATCCAACATTTGAAGACGTAGCGAGAGTGAAACGCATCTTACGCTATGTTAAAGGCACCCTAGAGTACGGAATTACGTACAAGTATTTCACTACACGTCAAGGCTTAAGGTGCTATAGTGATGCTGATCATGGTGGGGATAATTTTACTGGACGCTCTACCAGCGGCATGATTTGCCTTAACGCCAATGGTGCTATAGCATGGCAAAGCAAGCGTCAGACTACTGTTGCAATATCTTCCACAGAAGCTGAAATTATAGCAGCAAGCGAGGCCGCCAGGGAGATCATATGGCTTAAACGGATTATCAACTTTATGCAAAGTAATGTTGAGAAGGAGATCACACCGCTATTCATAGACAGTGAATCCGCTCTAAGATTGGCTCATGATCCACCTTATGAAACCCACCAACGAACCAAGCACATAAAGCTTAGATCTCAGAGTTGAGAAGGTTGATACAAAAGATCAACTTGCTGATTTTCTGACGAAGCCGCTATTTAGGCCAAGGCTTCAGGAGCTTTGCCAAAAAGCTGGAGCCTCAACATAAGCATCAGTTGCTTAGAAAGGAAACGGGGTGTTAAGAAGGATGTGTATCTAGATCACCGTTCTTTATGATTCTATTGTAACCTAGCAACTGTTGTATTACTTGACTTCAAATATATGTCGTTAACAGAAATTACCTATTTTTCATTATTTATATTTATTTCTTAAAGAACTGAGCTATCACGTATTCTAACTCGTATGGCGAATTTCTCCACTAATTGATATTCCTATTCTACAACACGCATAGGAGTTAGGTCAGCTGATTCGTGACTAGCACCACTAGCACAGACTACGGAGCAGATACTATACTAGTATCAAACGACCGACTGCCATACATATTTTTTTGTGGATAGTATCTATGGGCAGGGCCTTGATTGAATTTGACATTTGACTTTTTTTCTGTCCCGTGACATTTGAAGCAAAGAAATTGTCTATTTTGTTATTTTTTTAAATAGCAGGCACCTTTTAAGGTTAATTAAATAAAACCTCATATTTATTACAAAGAAAACAACGAAATTAAAAAGGGAAATATTTTTATTTCAGTATAATATTACGTCGTATGTGAAATATAAAAGGTAGGTACATCGATATAATACTTATTCATTTTTATATAAAATTTAAAGTAGTCCTTTCTGGCAGGGAGGAGCAAATTAGATTTGTGTGATTTTTCTTATCTGAAAAAAAAAGAAAATATCTTTATTTACTTCTTTATGTAGAGGCACAGGTAGAGGTATAAGACATGTTAGTCAGGGAGAAAAGAAAATATTGGACTGGTATATTCCATTACTTATTTATACGCGCAGATCGTAAAAAGTCCGATCGAGGGAATGGGCGAAAAAACAAATCATTTTAATAAGCGCGACTAGCAACCCACCACTATTTTGATTCCTATCTCCACCATAACGCTAAAAGAGGCGTTCGGGTTACGCGGCTCTAGGCTAGGATATATACCATTTTTACGTCGTCAGCAAAAAATTTTGTCTTTATCAGGAATTCAAAATGTCAGACACAAGTTTAGAGCTTTCGCACATGGGCTAGCATAGCCGCAGCAGTTACTTCAAAAAAACTACAAACTAATGCCGATGGTCTTACGGTCAATTTGTCCTCTTAGTTTTAGCTATAGGTAAGACATTTTACTTTAAATATGTACTTACATACCTAAGTACTACTTACTTTAATTTTGTACCTATCAAATAATATAAACTTACGTTGGATGTTGCTGCCTCACCCGTTCAAGTCGTAAAAGCTGAGTTTGAGCGAGTGGTAAACAAACAAAGATATCCCTAAATAGTTTGTGACAAAGTAAACTTATATCTGCACTTTTGGAATGAAGTGAGTTCTGACTCGGCTTTTACGACTGGCGTGGGTTCTAATTTTCCAAAAAAGCCATTTTTTGGAAAAAAAGAACCCACGCCAGATTGGAAGATTACAATAGTATGACAATTACGATAATAACTTAGGTATTATATGTACTTACTTCACTGGACTTCACTTCTGATTTTCTTAGGGTAGGTACCTTTTATATGGAAGATAGGTTAGGTATTGAATGTTTAAACTTTTACAATGGGGTGAATCGATTTGTTATTTTCATGGTTGACTGCTTGAATTTATTTGCGCTAAAACAATAAAATACAAGTTATAAAATATATGTACCTACACTAGAATAAACCATTTTAGTACCTACTTAACCCGTCACACGTCCGCGGCCCATAACCGTTGCATATGGGAAATGTCCCATACATTGCAATTTCTCCCGATTTTTCGTGGAAAAACCAAATTTATACTTAAACTGTATAATTATATTTGATAAATTGTATACGTAAAAAAAGGTTAGGAGACGCGCAAGAAGATGAAAGTAAATCATATACTGTTAAATACCTGATTTATCCTTTTAGACACCAATCTTTTAAAGATGAGGATTTTTTTTGGCGCCATTCACAACTTACACATTTATTTGTACTAAATTCACACACACTTCACTTAAATCTTTTCCAATAACATGAAGTCCAGTAAATTACACGACGAATGAGTATAATTTCACTACTATAGCACAAAAAATTACCTATCAAATTATTTAAATACTAGACACGATGCACTTCATACTCCGATAAACAATGCCGTCCGCCATTATAAGTGACCTTGACACACTGATCTGAGTAGTAGCCGGGTCCCGGCCGGCGCGTGTCATAGCTGACGTCACGCCAGTACAGAGAGCAACAAAAATGTAAAAATGAATACAATCCACATTTTTTTTTTTGCAAAATTGTTTGAAGTAATGTTATTATTATTGATAAATGTACTTTTATTTGTAAAAGTAATAACATAAATATGCCCAATACTTGAAAGAAATCCCTGGTAAACCTTACTAGGTTTACTAGGTATTTTTTTCAAGTATTTCAAGTTACCGCGGTAACGAAGACTAGTTTATCCTAATACTTTTTTTATACAAAGTGAATACGACATATGCAAATATGAACAACTTTCCCCAAGTAACATATTATGCCTAAATACGGAAAAGTAGTTTCATTTAGTTACTACATTTACATACTTTTAGCAAAGGGCATAGACAATTAAATAAAACACATTGCAGAGGTTTCTATTTTTTTTAATAAAACAAATGAAATAAAAAGGTCGCATACTAAATTCAAGAACTAAGTCAACACCGGTATTATCTTAAGACATAAAAAAGTTCTTAAACACCACATTATTGATCCCTACCAACCTAGTTGATGAATCCGGAGAACTAAAAATTTTACGGGGCCCCCAAGACATGGGACATCAGCAGGTGGGAAACCTCGTGGAAAGAACGAGTTTTGGCAAGTTTGGAGCGCATCAACAATCATATTTTGCCGGAAGGACCGAAGCTGTTGAAACGGTTGCCTTTAGGGCCTACTGACTGAGGGCGCAACTGACGACTAATCGACCGTGTGATCGACGCTTCTATACATCGTACATAATAAGTTAGTAGTGGGGTTTACGATACGCAGGTGGTAAATAAATGAATATATAGGGACAAAAACAAATCACGCATATTGAGCTATCCCCATAGTAACATTCTCACGCAACAATTAAAAAAACCGGCCAAGTGCGAGTCGGACTCGCACGAAGGGTTCCATACCATTATCTATAAAAAAATCGCGTTGTTGCATGGGAGCACTACTTAAGTATTTATTTTATTCTGTTTTTAGTATTTTTTGTTATAGCGGCAACAGAAATACATCTTCTGTGAATATTTCAACTGTCTAGCTATCACGGTTCATGAGATACAGCCTGGTGACAGACAGAAAGACGGAGAGCGGAGTCTTAGTAATAGGGTCCCGTTTTTAGGGTTCCGTTGTAAACAAGGAACCCTTATAGTTTCGCCATGTCTGTCTGTCTGTCTTTATGTCCGTCCACGGTTCTACTCAGAAACTATAAGTACTAGAAAGCTGTAATTTGGCATGGATATGTATATCAATCGTGGCGAAAAATTCGTAAAATAAAATATGGAAACAAATTTTTTTTTAGGGTAGCTGCCATACATGTAAAGAGGAAGTCAATATTTTTTTTCTTTACAAACACATTGTGTGGGGTATCGTTGAATTGGTCTTTCAAAAATATTGTGAGCTTGGGAACACCAATTTACGATTTAGGGATCCGTGTCTGAAATATTTAGGTTTAAAGTGAATTTTTTTGGTAAAGTCACGTGTCCCCCCCATCTATCTGCTAAACGGTTATATATGGACACGTGAAAAAAATCACAGCTATAATATACATAATGTAGTTCATAGGAAAACTATCAGAGCTAAGTAGGGTTAACAAATTAAAAAAAAACTCTTTCAATTAATGCTGACAAGGCCGTCGCACTATACATCAATTCTACTTAAATAAAAATAAATGTTGTCCACAAGAAAAACTAGGGTAATGATCGCATAAATTGATAAAAATAAAAAAAGCAACGGTATAAAAAAAATTATCTTTAAAAAAAAATGTATTTTTCAACCCTGTAGTTACTGCGCGAATGGCAAACATGGCACATGGCATTCAATCCCGCTTACATCCATCACATGCTCTCAAAGGTTACTTTCGGCGCCTGCTCTTGCGAGAAAATACTTCTCTCCCAGGAAGTTGTTGAGCGGAGTGCCAAGTCACCCAACAATTCCTAGGCACATAAACTCATCGCAAGTATCACACATGAAATTCACTTTTTTTCTTATATCATTCCTCAAGCATATGCGACAATACGATCTATTATCGTTCCCTCGAGTCATTGAAGGTACGTGCAATACGTCTTTGCGAAGCCTCAGCTGTTCCGTTTCATCCATCTGAATTTCTCGTGGGAAACTGTGGCAGTGTTTCTGCGCAAGAGATTCAGCAAGTTGATTGCGGAACACTCGATGCGACATCAAAGGTAAACCGCGACGTCTCAATGACTCAGTCAACATAATAAAGGCATTTAACACGCTTGCATTGAGGATCCTTTTAAACATCTTGACATACCATTTCACACATCTCTTTCTCTCTAATAAATACATGGAAAGTTTTTGATCTTTAAGATCAACACCTCCCATGGTATTATTATAATCTCGCACAGCTATAGGCTTTACGAGATCCCTACCTGCCTTACGACCGACGTAGGTCTCGTCAGTGTGATAGGAAGATATCATATTCACCATTTTGGAGTCCTTCCATGCAATGCATGAAATGTCTCCAGAATGGCGAGCAATGATAGTCCCTTTTGGCACATTCTTTGGAGCCTTCGCTATATCCACCGGCACATGCTTGCGATTCGGACGCAAAGTGCCCAAATTATCGAAACCCAAACTCTTAAGATATCTCGTCAACGCTGGACAATTGTAAAAATTGTCCATCGTGACGAGATGCCCTCGCTGTTCAAGGCCTTTAAGTAAATCAAGTACCACTCGAGTGGTCTTGCGTGCTAGTGCTTCACTAGGAGCGACGAAATCAGAATCAGCAGGATTCTTTCCCGTGTAAATACTGAATTTATACAAATACCCAGTCTTTGACTCGCACAATTCAAATGATTTAATTCCGAATCGAGCAGCCTTTGACCTTATTGCCTGGATCCAGGACAACCGACCCTTAAATAAGGTCAAAGATTCATCAATAGCAATGTCCTGTTGCATGTTATATAATTTTCCGAATTGGTCATTAAGGTGTACAATGACTGGTGCGAGTTTCGCTACTTTCGCTGACAGTATAAATCCTTCACCTTGCGGAAAATTTTGCGGAGCAGAATTATCCGTAAAGTGAAGGAATTTATTGAGCAAAATGTACCGATTATAGGACATTAGCTGCCTAAACATGGGCATTTGTAGAAATCCAGTTGTTATCCAGTATTCGTGAACTGATGACCTCAGATCTATCCCCATTAAAATAAATATGGAAATAAAAACATACATCTTATCTATATTGGTGTCATTCCACCGACATAGGCGAGATCTAGGTTTCAATTTACCTGATATTTTTTTTGACTCGATAGATTGTTGGCATATCGATTGGTTTCCCGCACGATAGTCGCCATGAATTCACTTGTAAATATACTAGTAAATGCCTCATAGGCATTATTATAATCATGGATAGGTCCAGGAGTGGGACCCGAAAAAACTTCGGGTTGACCTCTGAATGTATCATAATCGGCGTTCCAGGAGAAATCAGTCGATATATCCACTAATCGTTCAACTGCGTCATCCATGGCCTGGCTCATCGCCATGGATAATTGCGGCTCCGACTCTAACATGTCTGGAATTTTAAAATCGTTGGCCGTAAATTCCTCCACATCGAATTCATCATCGAATTCAGAGTCGAATTCGCTGCCAACATTTTCAAAGTTAACATTTTGAGGCATCGCAGAGGTAGATGGAACTGCATCTTGGAGCCCGCTAGGTCCAGGCTGCGGTTCCGGCTGAGATCTAGGCTGTATACTCTCCGGGATATCTTGCAGCCACTTCATAATGTGCGTCGTCTTGTTGCTAAAGAGTTCTTCCCCCTCATCTCTGTCGAGGTCCATTTCCACAGCCCGCTCTAGGACGGAGGTGCTATAAAAAGAATGAAATGAAATCATGGACCTAACTTTTATTGTGCCTTAGTTTTTTCAGTTTATAGGTTCAATGAGTCAGTTAGTCTTTTTTATATTGTAAGTATAGCAAAAACAATCAATTTATTTTCTAACAATATCAATTGTGGTGGTTTTTGGAAAAAATATTTCTATCGCCTGGAAATAATAATTAAAAATTCACTTACTGGATGGACAGCTCCAACGTCTGTTTGAAGGGAAGTTGACGACGCACAGTACCCGAGGAGTTTGAAATATAGGGACCTCCACCGTAGGATTCACATGGAGAGAACCGCTTGGGGTTCTCTCTACGGCCATCGCTTGAGCAATGCTGTAAAATAAGTAAATTTATATAGTCAAAGTGTTTTTTGCATCCATAATGCATATGTCTAGGTTGTGGAGTACAAAACTTAACGTGAATATATAGACTAAACACTTACATAGTGGGCTTCCAAATTCTCGGCTCCTCCTCTAACACTGGTTCCTTCCGTTGGGGCGCAGAGTCTAGCGCCCCATGAATAAGCGTCCGTCTTGAACTTGGTCCCGGTCCCGGCGTTACAGATCGAGAACGCGATCGTGAACGGGATTGGGATCGGGATTGGCTAATACGAGCCATAGCTCTTTGCTTACTATAAGAATAAAAACAAATCATTTTATAAAACGAGCAATAAAATTACGGAACTCTATAATCAAAACTGAAAATTCCTGCCACATAAAGAAACTAAAAAGCAAACTGCTTAATCATATGGCTTTAGAAAATCAGATCATCTGCTTGAGATACCATTTTATACATACACACACATACAAGATAAACTTTTGACAACCCTATTTCTTTGTCAGTGGTTAAAAATAGGAGAATTGTAAAAATATTTCAAAACAAACCTCTCGAATAAATAAAAACATAAGTCATAAAATAGTACTATGGTATATGGTCTTTACGGTCTAGCACTTATTTACGGTACTAGCTGATGCCCGCGACTTCGTTCGCGTGAACTTTATGACTCCGGCGTATAAATATGCTCATCAGGCTGAACAACTTTTGCTAATGCGTCATTAATGTATATTTCTAACAGTTTAGCTGGACCATTATGTTTCTGAATCAGGTGTGCCAGACCTTCGATTTTTAACCTCAAAAAAATGCTCATCAGGCTAAACAACTTTCGCTAAGGCGTCATTTTTATATTTCTTATAGTTTAGCTGGACCATTATGGTTCTGCATCACGTGTTCCAGAACTTCGATTTTCATAACTCAACAAAAAATGCTCAGTAGGCTAAACAACTTTTCCTAAGGCGTCATTTTTATATTTCTTGTAGGTAAGCTTGACTATTAAGTTTTTGCATCAGGTGTTATAGATCCTCGATTTTTATATCTCAACAAAAAAATGTTCATCAGGCTGAACTACTTTTGCTAAGGAGTCATTTTTATATTTCTTATAGTTTAGCTGGACTATTATGGTTCTACATCAGGTGCTCCATTTTCCAAAATCAATTATAGCCTATATGTTGCTCAGTATTTCCAAAGATTAGCGAGTACATACAGACAGACAGACAGACAAAAAAATCAAAAAATTTTTTTTGTGTTCTGTTACTCTTGTTTTATCGCCCACATCTATTTTTTGTTAAAATTATCAAATGTACAGACACGCGGTTTCTACTGTTTTATTATATGTATTGTTATAAATATTTTTATTTATTAACATAAACAAAGTGAACCCTAACATAGAAAAAACAAAAACAAACCTAGGTATCCTCCAAAATAACTTTGATAAAAAATAATTTGACCTGATTTGTTGTCAACTGTACTTCGATATGAACAAAGTACCTGTCACACAATATGACATTAGCTTAGAACAAAATGATCGGTCGGTATCAAATTACTACAATTTCTTAACGATTTCACCAAAATGAATAACAGACATAGATTGCTGAGTAAATTTAGAATGAACTTATCTTGTTTTCATGATATTTTGTTTAATTACATTACTATAAAACCAAAAGAAAAAATTGTTGATCTTACTTCGTAAAAGTTTAGTCGTTTTCTTGACATAAAACTTTAAATTTAGGCTAGAATAAATACGACAAACACATAAGTTATTTAATTAGCTTTAATTTGATGTATAATACATGAAACAAACACTTACCTTTTAAAAGTTTTGGACATATTTCTTATTTCACTACGGACCCGAATTCAAACAACAAGCAGTAATGGCCACAGCCGATTCACTTGCCTTTTAAAAAATTAAGATATAGCAAAAAAAAAAGAAATTAATTCTTAGTGGCGAGGCCTTAAATGACCTGCCAACTCGCGCACCGCACCTCACCCCCGCGGTCGCCCAGCACTTACTTACCCAAAAAGGTTGGCAGTACTGCAACAATATCCCCGAACTCTTTGTTTGGTTTCGAAATAATTTGAATTCTATTTTTTCATCTTGGCGCCATTTTGTGAAAATTATGTCAACTATTGAAAAAATTAAAACAAGTAATTATAATTTTGTTTTCTAAGATAAACAAGCGACAGTTTATCTTATTTTGTGCTGATGTTATGTAGATTGGAGTTTTCGCTCGTCATGGAATGAGGAACATTGAAAGAAGTAGGTAAGTATTTGGTAAGTAGGTACCGATTAGGTACCTCTATATATTTATGTAGGTACTAAAATGGTTTATTTTAGTGTAGGTAGTAGGTACATATATTTTATAACTTGTATTTTATTGTTTTAGCGCAAATAAATTCAAGCAGTCAACCATGGAAAGAACAAATCGATTCACCCCATTGTAAAAGTTTAAACATTCAATACCTAACCTATCTTCCATATAAAAGGTACCTACCCTAAGAAAATCCGAAGTGAAGTCCAATTGTAAGTACATATAATACCTAAGTTATTATCGTAATTGTCATACTATTGTAATCGTCCATGTAATTTTTTGGAAAAAAAGAACCCACGCCAGTCGTAAAAGCCGAGTCAGAACTCACTTCATTCCAAAAGTGCACATATAAGTTTACTTTGTCACAAACTATTTAGGGATATCTTTGTTTGTTTACCTTTCGCTCAAACTCGGCTTTTACGACTTGAACGGGTGAGGCAGCAACATCCAACGTAAGTTTATATTATTTGATAGGTACAGAATTAAAGTAAGTAGTACTTAGGTATGTAAGTACATATTTAAAGTAAAATGTCTTACCTATAGCTAAAACTAGGAGGCCAAATTGACCGTAAGACCATCGGCATTAGTTTGTAGTTTGTTTGAAGTTACTGCTGCGGCTATGCTACGAAAGCTCTAAACTTGTGTCTGACATTTTGAATTCCTGATAAAGACTTAATTTTTTGCTGACGACGTAAAAATGGTATATATCCTAGCCTAGGGCCGCGTGACCCGAACGCCTCTTTTAGCGTTATGGTGGTAATAGGAATCAAAATAGTGGTGGGTTGCTAGTGGCGCTTATTAAAATGATTTGTTTTTTCGCCCATTCCCTCGATCGGACTTTTTACGATCTGCGCGTGAAAATAAGTAATGGAATATACCAGTCCAATATTTTCTTTTCTCCCTGACTAACATGTAAAAATGTCTTATACCTCTATCTGTGCCTCTACATAAACAAGTAAATAAAGATATTTTCTTTTTTTTCAGATAAGAAAAATCACACAAATCAAAGTTGCTCCTCCCTGCCTGAAAGGACTACTTTAAATTTTATATAAAAAAGAATAAGTATTATATCGATGTACCTACCTCTTATATTTCACGTACGACGTAATATTTGTTTTCTTTGTAATAAATATGAGGTTTTAATTAACCTTAAAAGGTACCTGCTATTTTAAAAAAAACAAAATAGACAATTTCTTTGCTTCAAATGTCACGGGACAGAAAAAAAGTCAAATGTCAAATTCAATCAAGGCCCCGCCCATAGAGACTATCCACAAAAAAATATGTATGGCAGTCGGTCGTCTCATACTAGTATAGTATCTGCTCCGTAGTCTGTGGTAATGGCGCGGATTTGTTTCGTGTCGCACTTCACTCATGAATATGTTCTCGTTATACAAATATTTCTTGATTGTTATTGGCTTAAAAAATTCAAATCGATAGAAGGAGAGTTCCTATTCGTAGTAATATTATTTTTGAGTGCACCAATCAAATTAGAGTGAAGGAAAAAAATTCCATAGAGAACGGACTGCGTTATGGCCTCGGTCAGGCTATGGGACGTTTCGCTCGGATTTACGTTAGCGCCTACGTTAGGGTATGGGACGCGTCACGGGTTAAATATATAGAGGTACCTAATCGGTACCTACTTACCAAATACCACCTACTTCTTTCAATGTTACTCATTCCATGACGAGCGAAAACTCCAATCTACATAACATCAGCACAAAATAAGATGAACTGTCGCTTGTTTATCTTAGAAAACAAAATTATAATTACTTGTTTTAATTTTTTCAATAGTTGACATAATTTTCACAAAATGGCGCCAAGATGAAAAAATAGAATTCAAATTATTTCGAAACCAAACAAAGAGTTCGGGGATATTGTTGTGCAGTACTGCCAACCTTTTTGGGTAAGTAAGTGGTGGGCGACCGCGGGGGTGAGGTGCGGTGCGCGAGTTGGCAGGTCATTCAAGGCCTCGCCACTAAGAATTAATTTCTTTTTTTTTGCTATATCTTAATTTTTTAAAAGGCAAGTGAATCGGCCGTGGTGACTAGATGGCGTTTTATTGAATTTTTTTATCAAAATTCTGCAATGTTCTTAGTTTCATAGGCACGCAATACACTGCCATTGCCTCAGAGCAATAATGTATAGAGGAAATTTAAAAAAATGAACGGAAAACACTATAGCCTTTTCTTTTTTACAAATAAAAAATGTTATAAGAGTGACAGAGTTCGATATACTGCAACACTTACTACTTAAAACCCTCATGTCGCCATTTGTGCTATACAAATTTGTTTGTATTAATGTATACTATTGGTGATGGGCAGAGCAGGGATGATAGGATTTGCAATTTATCGATAATGACAATTAATAGCAGACAACTCTCGTTGGTTGTTGGACTCGGAACCAACTTGACTTCTTACTTCCCCACTAGAAAAAAAAATAACTATAATAAAATACCCTTACAATTTACGTTACAATACTTTCACAATTTTTGTAATAAAGTTGTTCCGATCATTGATATACCCTTCTCACTCTCTCGCATTGGCAGGAGAATACACAAGAGCGAGAAGGGTATATCAATCAGTGTTCAATCTTTTTGTAGTAAGATAGATATAAGTTTAAAGATCAGCTGTTTATTCGTACATAATTAAAACTTATTATTTAATTAATCATATGGTTGGGGCTTGGGGTTTAGCTCAAAAATAGAACTGTTGGTCAGTATTCGAAATGTCATCGGAATTTCATGCAAACAACAAACCGTTGCAAAAAAGTAAGTGGTAGGTAATTTTATTATATATATATTTATATAGTCATTTAAAAAAATATATTAAGAGCAAAATCTACAAACTTCTACAACTATCGATACGTTGATACGTTTCAGATGAAGATCGTACGTGCGTGTATTAAGGCCCATTTACACAGTGTAAGTTTCTTGCCTGTTGCATACAATTTTATTGAAGCAATAAATGATTTGTATGGCTGACGTTCTGTTTAGACCATGCAAGTTTTCTATTGCTTCAATTTAATTGTATGCAACAGGCAAGAAACTTGCACCGTGTAAATGGGCCATTATTCTTATATCCAATGACTAGAAGCTTAAATAACATGGATTTTCTGCTAATCCGATGATTTGGTTGACGCAGATATGTTGGGGTTCCTCTTCGTCAGATTAGTCGAACCAAAAGAAAAAGTGTTAAATGATAGGGTCGAATCGGCGTTGATTGAAAAAACTATCAGTTGTTTGTTTCACACGTTTGAGTGTGAAATACTTTTTAATGTATAAAAAAGCTGATTTTCTTTTCAAAATTTCAGGAAAGAGTATACTTACTTTTCGACTAACGTCGTGAAGTCGTGAAACCAGGCAGTAGAAGTAAAAATACAAATTTTGTGTCAAATAATGTTCTATGTAATTAATAATTTACATGAATATTACAATACTTAATATTAATAAATAGCTCACTCTTCTGTCTTACCTAAACCAGTTATACAATTAGTCAAAAATCTTATATTTCGTACTAATGTTGAATAAAGTTAAACAAAATACGCAAAGCTGTACGAGTATCATAATATGATAAAAAAGCTATTTTTTTAATATATAATATTATTATATATTGAAAAAATTGCTTTCCGAAGAAAGCAAATCTGGGGGTTACTCCATAAAATAATACGGTAGTCGTACGATAGTGACGTCCTATTTCTTTGTCAAACCAAATTAGACTTTATCTGAAATGCGGATACGCAGTAATGTACGTCTTACGTACCGCTTTTAGAGGAGTCACTAACCCTACAGCTCATCTGTATGGCTAAGTTGGTTGGTTGGTTGGATTTGTCGACTCTTCGTATACACCTGTATACGTAGAGTCGATACATTAACAACATTACAACTAAAAAAAAATACTCTTCTTTTTGTTTGTCTTTAGTTGTCAAAAAACATCTCGAATTTCTCATACTTGTATTTATTGCCAAAAATGTTTTTTACAAACACCAACTTCACGACTGAGAGAAGAGTATTTATTAAAACTATTACACGCTACTATTTTCTAATACTTACTAAATGCACTTTGAATCAAAATTAAAGTTTCGTAAGTAGTTATGATCTGAAAAAAATAGTCAGAATCTTAACTAAATACGGCGATGAAGATTAATATGTTACCACAGCAGTGTTATCTTACATCCGACGTTTTTATCTGTCACATATAAGACGAAAAAAAAAAAAAACAATATAACAAAAAGACGTTCATAAAAGTATAAAAACACGTAGAAGTAAATATGTATATCACTGTAAACTTTGAATTGCGATTAAATTTGAACGGTCACGCAGAGTAGTCGGGTTCCTTATGAATCATCGGGTAAGTAGGTTGTCATTGTACATATCGTCAGCATGAACTGCAATCGACTCACAAAGCAGCTGTCACGTGACTTCGTTCACAATTTAATCTAATCCAAATAACAAAGGAATGTTTAAATGGTTAAGTAATGCCTGCCTATGAAAAAGATCTAAAAGTGCGACATATGCATATGAATGTATTATTCTTTAATCTATTATTCTGTATCATTATGTTTTGGTGCTATAAAGATCTTAACTAACTAACTAATGTAACAGTTTTTGATCTGATCCTTCACGATAGCAAGTGGGTTCAAAATGCAGTGAACACAATCTTGAATATTTAGAAGGAGTCCATTCTCCACGTCTGATATTCCTGACCCATTTTTCTTTCAAAATTTTATCCTTTGGGAATCTGCAATAAAAACAAAATACAATATACCTAATGTGGTACACCTAAAATAGAATACTTATGTACTATAAAATAGTTATATCGTTCATTAAATTAGTCACAGAATGGGGAAATAAGTACCTATAAACTTATCGATAGCAACCTATTTAGGTGCAGCACTACGATTAAATTTCAAGGGTATTTCAGTTGTCAAAAATGGTACAGTCAATGAATACAAACATAAAAATGAGTTCATTTTACTAATAAAGAACTCGAAACTTTGTTACGCCAATTACCAACGAATACAACTACAAGTCAACATGCTGTTTTACTCGAATTAAGCCTTAATATGATTTTCTTCCTCGAATGTATTTAATACGACTTACCGATGGATGGATATTTTTAGTCCTGTTCCGCTCAAAATACCTTGTTGGCTGAAACAACCGGGAGCAGAACACGGGATAGGCATCTTAGCACTTGTTTCCACACAAACAGTAACGATAAAACAACTTGATTTATAATTTTTTGTTAAAAACACAATTGACTTGCATACGTTTAGCTGGCACCGTGAGTACTTCAACCGGTCGGCTGACGGCGCGCGGCATTTCAAGATAGCGATGCACTCTAGCGCTATCTCGCTTCGTTCATATGAGCCGGGCAAATTAGTGCGAGTAGAGCAGATATAGTTATTCTGCTGCTATTTTATGAGGCGTCTAGAGATACTATGTTTATGGCCATTGCCATTGACAAAAATATTGCAAAAATTACAAACTTTGATTGACCTGACACTGACATTAGCCAGTCGTCGGCATCATAAACATAGTATCTCTAGACGCTTCATAAAAAATAGCAGCAGAATAACTATATCTGCTCTACTCGCACTAATTTGTCCGGCTCATATGAACGAAGCGAGATAGCGCTAGAGTGCATCGCCATCTTGAAATGCCGCGCGCCGTCAGCCGACCGGTTGAAGTACTCACGTTGCCAGCTGGACGTATGCGAGTCAATTGTGTTTTTAACAAAAATTTATAAATCAAGTTGTTTTATCGTTACTGTTTGTGTGGAAACAAGTGCTAAGATGCCTATCCTGTGTTCTGCTCTCGGTTGTTTCAGCCAACAAGGTATTTTGAGCGGAACAGGACAAAAAATATCCTTCCATCGGTAAGTCGTATTAAATACATTCGAGGAAGAAAATGATATTAAGGCTTAATTCGAGTAAAACAGCATGTTGACTTGTAGTTGTATTCGTTGGTAATTGGCGTAACAAAGTTTCGAATTCATTATTAGTAAAATGAACTCATTTTTATGTTTGTATTCATTGACTGTACCATTTTTGACAACTGAAATACCCTTGAAATTTAATCGTAGTGCTGCACCTAAATAGGTTGCTATCGATAAGTTTATAGGTACTTATTTCCCCATTCTGTGACTAATTTAATGAACGATATAACTATTTTATAATACATAAGTATTCTATTTTAGGTATACCACATTAGGTATATTGTATTTTGTTTTTATTGCAGATTCCCAAAGGATAAAATTTTGAAAGAAAAATGGGTCAGGAATATCAGACGTGGAGAATGGACTCCTTCTAAATATTCAAGATTGTGTTCACTGCATTTTGAACCCACTTGCTATCGTGAATGATCAGATCAAAAACTGTTACATTCATATGCATATGTCGCACATTTAGATCTTTTTCATAGGCAGGCATTATTACTTAACCATTTAAACATTCCTTTGTTATTTGGATTAGATTAAATTGTGAACGAAGTCACGTGACAGCTGCTTTGTGAGTCGATTGGAGTTCATGCTGACGATATGTACAATGACAACCGACTTACCCGATGATTCATAAGAAACCCGACTACTCTGCGTGACCGTTCAAATTTAATCGCAATTCAAAGTTTACAGTGATATACATATTTACATAATTACTTCTAAGTATGTGTTTTTATACTTTTATGAACGTCTTTTTGTTATATTCTGTTTTTTTTTTTTTTTTTGTCTTATATGTGACAGATAATAACGTCGGATGTAAGATAACACTGCTGTGGTAACATATTAATCTTCATCGCCGTATTTAACTGACTATTTTTTTCAAATCATAACTACTTACGAAACTTTAATTTTGATTTAAAGTGCATTTAGTAAGTATTAGAAAATAGTAGCGTGTAATAGTTTTAATAAATACTCTTCTCTCACTCGCGAAGTTGGTGTTTGTAAAAAACATTTTTGGCAATAAATACAAGTATGAGAAATTCGAGATGTTTTTTTAACAACTAGGACCCATTTCCTTTGGGTTTCCCATAACAAACACCAACTTCGCGAGTGAGAGAAGAGTATTGTCTGCCATTAATTGTCATTATCGATAAATTGCAAATCCCATCATCCCTGCTCTGCCCATCACTAATAGTATACATTAATATAAACAAATTTGTATAGCACAAATGGCGACATGAGGGTTTTAAGTAGTAAGTGTTGCAGTATATCGAACTCTGTCACTCTTATAACATTTCTTATTTGTAAAAAAGAAAAGGCTATAGTGTTTTCCGTTCATTTTTTAAGTTTCCTCTATACATTATAGCTCTGTGGTCGGCATCGACATATCATCGACATGCTGAAAGGCTAATCGTCCACGTTCGGAATATTCAGAATCTAACTTTTAGATTCTGATTTTGGATGGACGCACCGAATCCTATATAAACGGGCATTGTTAATTTTTTTGAACCCCTAATTTTCATTTTTTCATATTATAATATAGCGTATTTCAAGAAACCAGTTTAAATATTTTGTCATATTACGGCTTAGTTATTTTTTTATGAATTATTATAAAAATCGATACGAGTCGCCGCCGCCGTCGCCGCCACCGTCGTCGTCGCTGTCGCGCATATTGGTGGCCGAGCGTAAATCTATAAGTAAAAATCTGGATGTGGATGTGGACGTAGATGATCAGCCAATAAGTAGTCTGTGGTTGCACTGCCTTGCCTTGGCACTTTGGAGTTTGGCAGCTTGGCTAGCATTGGCATTGCCGGCCGGTTTGTTTGTTTGCAGATCGTATTGTGGCTTGTGCATTGTATTTGCAAGTTTTGGCCATTATATTATACTCGTATTTGGGATAGTAGATTAATAATGAAAAATACTGCAATATGTCGGGACTAGTAGAGTGTAAACATTTCTTCCCCATCGACAGTATTCAGAAAGTTTGCGATTTATTTCATGAACAACTGCGTAGTGAAAAAGAACCCGACTTGGCTTTGTTTTCTATAATTATTGGTGCAGTTGAAAATAACTTAACAAATACAAAAAGCAGTGACAAAGATGTTGTTTTATCTGCTAACAAGTTTATTAAAATGAAGTTTCCATGTGTTGAATGGGAAGATGTAAAAACCCTTCATGAGCGATTTGTATCTTTAATGAAAGGAGGTGTTGATTCGAAGCTTTTGAATGGAGAGTACGCGACACGCGACTTGGTGAAGCGGGTGGCCGATGTTGTGTGGAACTCGCTGACCCGCAGTTATTACAAAGACCGAGCTCACTTGCAATCTATCTATAGCTTTTTGACTGGGAATAAACTAGATTGTTTTGGAGTAGCCTTTGCCGTTACTGCAGGATGTCAAGTTTTAGGAAAGAGAGACGTTCACTTGGCTTTGTCTGAGGACCATGCTTGGGTTGTATTTGGTAAAGACATGACTGAGACTGCTGAGGTAACCAAGTTCAGTTAATAATCCTTAAATTTTTGTTAAGCTTTTGTAATACTTCCCCTTGGACATAATATTTTAAAAAGATAATAATTTTTAGGTAACATGGCATGGAAAAGGCAATGAAGACAAGAGAGGACGCTCAGTTGGTGATGGTGTTCTAGCTCGCTCATGGTTGTATGTGGCAGGGAAACCAGTTGTGTGTACGCGTGTCATGGAGCTAGCGGCGCTGGTGTCTTCAATTAATCCTACTCTCACAGCTACTATTGATGTTCATGAAGTGGCTTTGATGCAATATAAACTTTTGTGGTTGCTGTATGAAAAAGGTTATTAATTATTTAAATTCATAAATAACAAACATACAATATAAAAAGATCTATTTATTAACAAAATCTTGTGAAAACCATCATTTACACATTTGTGTTATGTCATGGACCGATTGTTAAATTGGGCAGATCAATATCTACCTAGGCCTAGGACACATACTCATCATGTGTCTTCACCATACTTAATATTGTACCAACCAGTATTTTTTTTGTCTAAAATATTTACAAATCTATAGTGTCAAAGGTGGGCTCGATGGAATGTAGTCTTGAAGCCCAAGAGACACAGTATTGGTAAATAAATAAATACAGGTTTTAGCCCAGTCTAAGTCTAAATAATATAAACACCAATGTCTATGACAAAAGGTATAATTGTTAGCCTACTTTCATATACATATATTGTTAGTATGTTTGTTTATTGTATGATTAAATTTGTTTTCATCACTAAAAATATTCATTTCTATGCTTAGCCATACTGTAGCTTTTTGTTAGAAAATAGGCACAGATCACATCTTTAGTTGCATACACTTGTGGATATAATACTGTGTTATATATTAGAGTAACCATTATGCATGTAGGTATGTATTGTATATCTCAGTTTTATAAGTGACACAATTATAGTAAATTAATGTACGAATGGCAAAAGATTGCTGAAGTCAGGGACGTGTGGAAGGATAAGGGAGGGCCTTTGCCCAGCAGTGGGGCACTACTACTACTAACAAAAAACAAACAATTACGGTCACAAAATCAGTATTTGTAATCTGTGGTTGTTATAACTGTACTGTGAATACTGTGTGGCATGTAAGTCTTATTATTTAAATTATGTACATACTCATCAGGTCATTTGGATGCATATCCCATGGCTCTTGGAAATCTTGGAGACTTAGAAGACATGCGAATATCAAATTGCTCAGAGGACATGGAAGATTCCTCTGAGGCAGGCAAGTTGCAAAGTCTACAATCTAGGCCGGATGCAGCAGCTTTATATACACAGGCCATTAGGTCTGCTCGGACCCACTATGAAGACAGGCATGTTTATCCTTACACATTTCAAGGAGGATACTACCATCGTCATAAGATGTACAAAGAATCTTTCCAAGCATGGGCTTGTGCTGGAGACGTCATCAGGAAGTTAGTATAATTTTTTATATTGTTACAGGTTTTATTTTATTTGAGTAATAATTGCACTGTAATAAAACATCCTTCTTTTCAACGAATTCTGTTGATTGAGAATGACACCTGATCATCCTTACCCCATGGGGTAAGCAATGGCTTAACTTCAGTTACTTCAGCTTTGCACCTGATTATCTTTACCCCACCGGGTGAGCGACGACGTAACTTCAGTTGCTTGACACCTGGTCGCTCTTACCTCACGGGTTGAGCGACGATAAAACCTCAGTTGTTTGAGCTCGACACCTGATCATTCTTACCCCACCGGGTGCGCTATGACGTAATTTCAGTTGCTTGAGCGTGACACCTGATCATTCTTACCCCATGAAGTGAGCGACGACGTAACTTCAGCTGCTTGAGCTTTACACCTGATCATTCTTACCCCACGGGGTGAACGACGACTTAACTTCAGTTACTTGAGCTTGACACCTAATCATTCTTACCCCATGTGGTGAGCTAAGACGTAACTTCAGTTGCTTGAGCTTTATCCTTACCCCACGGGATGAGCGACGACCTCAACTGCTTGAGCTTGACACCTGATCATTCTTTCATGGTGTGGCAAAGACAGAATGCGTTTTTTGGTGTGATGTGGGCACCGAAGAACGCACTCTGTCTTTGCTCACACTGCCTGTTCTAAACATATTCTCATTGGCAATGATAAGTGTGCAGTACTTCCGCTCATCACTCAACAAACATATTCATTTCAACTCGGCACACTATATTAATACTACTTAGATTTTTTAAATATTTCATTTGGTTTTATTCAAGGAGCATAATTTTTATTTCATTATATATAAACCACTTCTTTTTTCTTTTACAGTTATAATTACTCTCGTGATGATGAAGAGATATATAAAGAGTTTTCCGAAATTGCCAATGAATTGATACCACAATTAATGAAAGCTGAAAGTTCTGGCCATTCTGCTAGATCCATACTGAAAGATCCCGAATGTTTTGCATCATTACTCAGGTGAGAATTATAAAAATATCAACATGCTCCTTGTGTCTCCTGTCCATTGACTGGGTCCGCTCTGCTCACAAATCGCTTCCACTTCGCTCTATCCTAGACCTTTACTCCAAAAACGATACGACGTAGAATAGAATAGAAAAACTCTTTATTATACACCAAAAAGAAAAAAACAATATAAACAGATAACTTAAAGTAACATAAGTACAATGGGCGGTCTTATCGCTTAAAGCGATTTCTTCCAGACAACCAGTGGATGGAGACAAGAGAAAGACAATGACGGTGGTGTAATCCAAGAAGGGAAAAGAAAAACAGCTGTAGTAAAATTAGACTTAAAAATTTAGCATAAACTTTCACATAATTTTACACATTTAACAAAGTTTTCTAAAATACATAAAACATAAACTATACTTACATACAAATAATATACTTACTTAAATATATATAGTTTTTATATATACATAAATTTAATAAACTTACTGATACCTATAAAAATCTAAATTTCTATGGACAATTTAAAATAACTTTTGTTAAGTAGTAATCTACTACCATTTTCTTAAAAATAGAGAGAGACTGCACGCGGCCGTATTGAAACCGGCAATCATTCCATAGACGCACAGCTTGAACCGTGAAGGACTTATAATAGAAGTTGGTTCAATGCAAAGGCATATCCAAAACTAGATTTTCTGATGACCTTAAATTATGCATATTATTAGAATGCAGAAATTTGAAACGTTCCTTAGATAACAGGGGGATGGAAGGAAATATAGAATGTTATACGATAAAGAAAGGATATGAGTATTCCGGCGAAAACGAATAGGAAGCCACTTGAGCTGAGTGCGAAATTGTGAGACATGATCGTATTTGCGTAAACCAAAGATAAATCTTATGCAGAAGTTTTGAAGTCGCTTAAGCTTATTAAGCTGGTCCACCGTGAGATCGAGATAGCTGATATCCGCGTAGTCTAAAACTGGAAGCAAGAGGCTTTGAGCACGCGCCAATTTAGTAGCAGTAGGTAGAAAATTACGCAGTCTTCTAAGAGAAGCCACAGCCCCATACAATTTACAAGCTGTAGTTTTCATCTGAGGAACCCAAGATAAATTTTCATCAAAGGTTGATCCTAAATTTTTAACGGTTTACGTGGGGCGCACTATAAGTTTCCGGAATGAATATGAAAAAATACTATTAAAGGTACAAAATTAATTTATTGTTTTTCAAAATAATCTCCCTTGGCACTTTTTCATTCGATGAAACCAGTTTTGAAAACTTTTGTGCCACTCCTCTGTGGTGACCTCTGAAACGTGTTTTTCATACTCCTCGACAGCCTCTTCTGGTGATGAAAATCGTTGACCGCGTAATTGGTTCTTAATTTTTGGGAACAGAAAAAAGTCACAAGGTGCCAGGTCGGGACTGTATGCAGGATGACTCATGAGTTCTACATTTTTCGCCTTCAAAAAGTCGTTTGTCTGTCTGGCCGTGTGAGAACTAATTGTCGTGGTGCAGGATGATACGGCGTTTACGGTTATTTTTACGGAGTTCGTCAATAACTTCCGGCAAACAAATGGTCGTGTACCAGTCACTATTCACTGTACGACGATTCTCTAAAGCAACAGTAGCCACGTGTCCAGTTTTATTAAAAAAAGAAGCAATCATCCGCTTAGATGCACTTTTCACGCGCGCCACTTTGGTTGGTTTCGGCTCATCTTGAAAGACCCATACGCTCGATTGCTGCTTTGTTTTGGGATCGTAGCAATAAATCCATGTTTCGTCACCTGTTACTATGTCCCACACCAAATTTGACGCACCTTCGTTGAATCTGGTAAGCATGGCACTGCACCAAGTGACGCGGTCCGTTTTTTGAGCCTCGGTCAAGTTGTGTGGGATCCACTGCGAGCACAGCTTTCTCACACCCAACTGTTTGTGTAGGATTAATTGTATTTGACTCATGCCTATTTCTAAGGATGCGCGAATTTCATGGTAGGTCACATGCCTGTCTGTTTTAATCATACGGCGCATAGCATTGATGTTTTTGTTGGTCACAGCGGTGGACGGCCGACCATCGCGAGATTCGTCACTGAGATTGATACGACCACGCTTGAATTCTGCAAACCAGCTATAAACAGTTGTCTTGCATGGTGCTTCATTGCCAAAAGCTGTTTCAAGCCGAGCGATGCTCTGTTGAGCTGTCAAATTACACTTAAAATCGTAGAAAATCATACTACGAAAATTTTCCCGAGTTAATCCATGTTGATGCAGACACACAATTTTTTAAATGGCGCCACAAGGTAAAAACAAAAGACAGTCAGATGAAACAAACTGCATTCTACAGCCAAAGAGTTCTATTTTCAAATGTTGCAATAAATTTTTAAATATTGTTTATGAAAGTGGCCAGTTCCGGAAACTTACAGTGCGCCCTATGTATAAGTAGGGTATATTCACACCATTTAATTGTACATAAGGTAACGTCGAACTGTCTATTTTTGCTAACATGCGAGTACTGCCAATAATGATTACCTGAGTTTTTGATGGATTAACTAGCAGTCCATTTTCACGACTCCACTCAGTTATGTGCTTTAAGTTATTGTTTATATCTTGGATAGCATTGGCAATATCACTGGGTGGAGCTTGAAAGTAAATCGATTAGATCGATATTAAAATGGGACGGCTGTCGTGTCATTTTACGAAGCGTTATTCCATAAAACGAAACGAAAGCCCCTTCCTGGTCGTCGTTTCTATCGATTTCGCATGTGCAGAGAGCCGGAAGCCGAAACTAAAATGGCTCAATGTTGTCAATAAAGATCGCCACACATGCGGAATCAATAGAAACGACGACCAGGACGCAGTGGCAGAGTAACACATCTGGCGCCTGTAGGCTAATCATATTTCGCCGCCCCAAAATGTACGCCCCATGTCCAGTTATTTCTGGCGACGACGGGGTCGGCGGCCGCAAAAACAATCTATGGCAAGTGGCACATCGTGCAAAGCGGTCCGCCTGGCGGCCCGTTGCACGACGCGCCGCGTGTCCGTGGACGCGGCCTTAGACTTAAAAAGTTAAAAGACTACGACTTGAATTAGTCATCAGTCTTTAGTCTTATGACTCAAGACTTAACTTGATTCCGGATGTGCAGGGATCTTTATTGACAACATTGAGCCATCTTAGTTTCGGCCTTCGCCGCCACCGAATATTATATTAGACTCATAACATAAACCTTTCATTTAAAGACGCACTATACAAGCGCAATTTCAAGCATACTATAAGTACACCCCAAAATACATGACAAACGGATCACTAGGTATGTTTGAAAACAAAATGTTACAATACAATCACATGATCTTACAACACAAAAAATTAAAAAAATCTAAAATGAATACTAATGTTAAAATTTATCCTTAAAAAATGGTACTCTGGTCTGTGCTCTTGAGCATTAAAAGCCACAAGCTAGCCTGTCTCTGTTGGTTAGGAAAGGGCGAAATTAGGAAAGGGTTCCATGATTTGAATAAGCAAATAAATAAAATGAAAATCTTCCACTTTAATATGACATAGCTAAAAACACGCTTAATTTAGTCGCCTTTCAAACAAAAAAACTAAACATAACTTAGTACAGTAACAATAGATACGAAAATAATACTTAAAATGAGTATTTACGTGGATTATGACTATCATCGGTACTTGTCTATGTACAAAGCAGAAAAAAAATATCTTAGCTTTTTTCATAACTAACTTCAACCTCCTTGGTTCATAAGAACCAATCGGTCTCATGAGACTGGAGATCGGTTTACGTCATCACTACATAGTATAAAACAAAGTCGCTTCCTACTGTCTGTCCCTATGTATGCTTAGATCTTTAAAACTACGCAACGGATTTTGATGCGGTTTTTTTAAATATATAAAGTGATTCATGAGAAAGGTTTATATGTATAATACATACCCGTGCGATGCCGGGGCGGGCCGCTAGTTGCATAATAAACCTCATTAAGACAATTTAAGGTATATTTTTTTAATGGCTGCAGACTTTGCTAACGCTTACGCAAATGATATTGCATTATAATATCTAAGCTACTGACACGGATGTATTTTTTTTAAAAGGTTTTATGATGGAATATGTAAATGGGAAGAAGGGAGTCAAACTCCAATACTCCACATTGGTTGGGCTAAACCCCTTGTGAGCACTATTTCAAAATTTGATGCAGAAGTGAGAGCTCAAGTTAATATAATATGCAATACAGACATTGAAGAACCCAGTGAGAACCATAAAGAAGTTAGAAAGGAAGAGGGAGAGAATTACAATAAAAAATGGAATAACAATTCGGAGAATACTGAATTGAGTGTTCGGGAGCAGTTGACGGCGGCTGTGAACAGTCGACCGCGAGTAACACTTTACAGTCATAAAATGGCTGCACTGAAGCCGTTGCTCTTGGCTGAGCGATTGAACACCCACGCTCTACAGCTGCAGCTGACGGCGCAGAGTCAGCTGCAGAGGCCGCAGCCGCCCGCCAAGCGCAAGGACGACGACGACAGTCCCTGCGCACCTACCGCTCGCGCCAAGCGCGCCCGACGCGAACGCTGAGGCTAACTACTAAAAAAAGGTACCTACTGTACGTTTCAATTCAACTGAGAATAAAGAGTGTCAAACAACCGTTATCTGTCACCAGCTTTTCACCATCATCATCAATCACTGTGCTATCTATTTATATATCTTTGATATTATCTTAAACCGTAAGTATGACAAGGATGGCAACAGCAAATGGTCGTTTAACAGTCTTTACTTGAAACGCGTAGTAAAACTCGGATACGCTTTCTTTTAGACTGCAATGTGTACAATTGTCTCTCAATAAGTTATTAGAAGAGGTAGTTACTATATACCAAATCTATATCTACGTATGTACATTCATAGATCTACAAATAAAGGAACAAGTTATTTATTATGTTTTAAGAGAGCGATTTAATATTTTGTAGACTACATAGAGGAAAAAAATCACGAGAATTGTGTAAGGATTTTATGAATAGCATAATATTTGTACAATTATATATTATATGCCAATCAAATCTTACAATAATGAATAAATGGCCAAGTGCCGCTTGGGCCTGTTAACATATTCTGGTGTAAGTCGACCTTATGGTGCAAGTAACCGCCATCCACTACTACGAATGTAAAGTCCTGTCTACGGAGAGTTGGGTACGGTCTTGTCTATGGATAATAATATGATTTTTTATACCTCAAAAATAAATTGATATACAGAGCCATGGCCGAGATTAAATTATTGATATAAAATAATATAATGAATACATATTTGATTCTTTCAAATGATAAACGACTGCAAAAACCTGCAAATTGAACATTTTGCAGTTTATATGTATTATGCAGGTAGCATAACTTTACTAAAAATATAGCTTCATACCGCGTTTTGCGTTTGTAATGTAAAATTTGACTGGTCTATACTATAGGTACATACATATTAATATGTATAGTTCTGATATTTATTGTAATATCGTTTTTAATACTAATATTTTTAACCTTGTTATAAAATAGCGATTACAGTATCAATAATAATTAATAATAATACCAATATTTTTTTATTAATTTTGTTTCTTGAGGACAGTAATTGTTCAATATCATAAACTTAACTAGCTCCAAAAAGTTGCCTTTTGTTTTATAAATCACGTAAACCTCTGTTCGTTCTTTTCAAATAATACGATAACAAATAAATAAAAATAAAGTATGTAAGTATTTTTTAAATATTTTTGAAATATGGTATCGTGAAATTATGTGACATAAGAATTAAATAGTAGTTTATAAATTAGTCGCATAATAGGGGTATTAAGACACGAGTGTGCGTTTAAAAACTGAATCGTAGGTAAGATTGTTAACCATTAAATTTATTAATTTTCTGATTTTCATAACTTACAATATTAAATAATAATAGTCTAACAAACATGAGAAAAATAATAAAAAAAAATGCTTGTTTATTACTATTCGGCAAAAAAAAAATAAGTTAAAATCACCCCACAGAAAAAAAAAAATATTTATTAATTTTATTATTTTTATAAACTTGTATCAAAATATATTTTGCCCAAAATATAAACAATTTGTTTTGAATTGATCAGATACTTTTAAGATTTTTTTTTTATTATTATTTCAACACTAGCTGTGCCCGCGACTTCGTTCGCGTGGTTGTCGGAACGTAATGTTATATAGCCTAAAGCCTTCCTCTATAAATGGACTACCCAACAAAAAAAGAATTTTTCAAATCGGACCATTAGTTCCTGAGATTAGCGCGTTTAAACAAACAAACTCTTCCGCTTTATAATATTAGTATAGATAGTCATTGTCACGAAAAAGTTGACTTGGTATAGACTAAAAAAAATAGAAATTATCTATTAAACAGTTGTTTTTTTTATCATACCCAAAGGAGATCCTTTGTTATCATTATGTACAAAATAAAAATATTAAAAGTAATAAATATGTTGCCAAAAGGGTTAATATGCACTTAAAGGCTAAAAGTACCAGCAAGTATTTTAATACCCATTTAGGTGCCGTTTCATACATTAGGTACTTTATATAATCTCATAAATCGGGAACGAAACTACTGAATAAAATCGTATAAATGGCGCCAAAATCCAGCACTTCACAATGTTTCATTATCAATAAAATATTTTTGTAATGCCCTAATTCTTATTCCGTGATAACAGCTAAAACTGGTGTCAGATTTCTCGAGCTGCCTAAGGCATCTGACGTAGCTCAATGACTGTCTTCTAGTGACAACAGTTACTTGTACACACTAGTACACACTTTTACACACAATGTGCAGATGTCATGTTTTCTTCATCAGAAGCAAGTAAAGTTAGTTGATAATACCCGTACATGAGTACGAACGAGTGTAGAGTCAGGACTTTTACTCCTAAAGTGGCAGGACAGACGTACGGAGCTATGTGTACGCGTTTCAGTGTAAAGCAACATTGACCGTCACGTTACTATGCAGCCAACTAATCACTTGCACTAATCAGTCGCTGTTCTCCTAATCACTAATCACCTGCACTGATCAAAATGAATTCAGGCCTTGATGTCTAATTTATTCTAATTTGTTTTGACATAGAAACAAGACACTATCGGTCGACTGTCGTGTTAGTGGAGTAACGGCCCAGTGCTTACACAGCTTCGCCACTACCAGTTCTAATGCTTTGTGATAAATGGACTCTTATCCAGCGCCGTAAAACATTGCCTTGTATCGTAATGGTAAAAAAAAAACTTTATAACTTTATTTCGTTTGAGGAAGTGTTGTAAAGTAATTCTATTTTAAAATTTCGGTAGTGTGTTCATAAAGTATATATGTCAACATAATAGTAATAGTTTTCAAATTTTACGATATGGGATTGGATAAAAATATTTCGTAAGTTCATTCGTATTTATAAACCGGTATTGTTTTGTACCTAACACTTACAAAAATTTCCTATGTATACCTAATATAAAATGATATAAAATGTTATTGATATGATATAAAATGAATAGGTATCTACGTTTAAAAAAAGATGCGCAATTAAAACGATTTAATTACGGTCGTAGTTTCATAACCAAAATCAAGTACAAATTCTTTTGGCTTTGTCCCTAGTCTTAAGGTCTTACTTAAAGTAAATATATCTGATGTTTTTGAAATAATAAAATTGCTCGGCGTTTGTACTAGACCAAGAGCCGTAGATGTGCTAGACCTTAATTTCTCACTAATAACTCGTGTGCGATTAATTAGTGTTAGTATGTACTTTCAGTATACGCATAGTTTGAAAACAATGTGGCCGGGCCAAACGCACATTCTTTAAAACACGTGTAGACGTGTCAGGCAGGATGTTCGGCAAGTCCGATTGGTCTGGCTGCTTACAGAAAGTATTGAGTCCATGATACTGAACTACTATCTATAAAAAAAGTTATTAAAAATCGATGAAAATTTTTTGTCCTCCCATAGAAAATCCGTTGACTGAGCGCTGATTTGTATGAAAAGGCTAATTTTTATTTTAGTTTTACGTTAATTGTTTTTATAGAAAGTAGTTCAGTATCATGGACTGAACTTACTTCAGAAATTTGGCTGGTGGTTTAAAAGTCAGCAAGTATAAGGATTAGCACCGAGACTAAGAGAAGTGAGTTTGGGCCCCTGTACCAGTAATCAGCCCTGTTTTCAAACTATCGAGTATGCGTAAACTGAAATTACAGACGAACACTACTAAATCACAGAAGACAGTAAGAGTATACAGAACGGAATCTCCTAAGGTACGCGCAATGTGCGTCCTCGTTCCCCGCACCTCTCCCCCGTTCTTGTGCGGCCGCATGCGCCGTGCAGTGTGTGTTCGCCCGCTCTCGCCCGTCGACAAGGCGAGAACGGGGGAGAGGTGCGGGGATGCGGAACGGGGATGCATATTGCGCGGGACCTTAGGAGATTCCGTTATGTATTATATACTCTTACTGTCTTCTGTGACTAAATCGCACACAAATTGATTAGTGACAAAACAAAAGTAAGGTCTGGCATCACTACCGCCCTTGGTCCATAATTGCATTCTTGACCTTTAATTTACTGACTATAAATACGTTTTAGTTTAGGCAAAGGCCTGTACTATATTTTGTCATTGATCCATATACACAGCAGCTAGCTGCTTTATTACAAAAAAAAAAAACTAATAAAAAGAACACCACCGTTCAGAGGGCAAAAGTTAGTGCGATGTTATCTCTTGAGTGGCGCCTTCAAAATAATACGAGAATCACAAATAAGCTTTAGTGAGAATCTAAGTAGAGTAAGAGTAATATTTAAAGTTGATATTGTAGGATGTAGGCGTGTAGTTGCAATATGTAGTAGAAAACGCCTAATTTATATCTTAACGCCTCAGCAATGCGTTTACGTTTTTTTTTGCTTGTCATTCATTATTAACTTGTCAAATCCGAACCGTCCGATCTATTGACCAGCTCAAAGAGCTAGTAATAAACCTCAGTACCTTCCCCAATAGTGCATAAATGACACGTACGCGCAACAGAGCGGACGTCAGCGAACTATATTACTTGTATAATATATGGAAGAGTAACTTCAAACATTATCATCGCGTATGGTTGTACGTATGGTTTAATTTAGCTCACGTCAGAACTCAGCATCTTTTAGATATCTAGACATCCATTGCAAGCCAATTTCATTCTTATTACTCTGGACAAACGATTCGTATAACTGAATTTACCACCCGGAGGGGCCGCCTGCGCGCATAGTTATAATGTAGGTACATTTTCGATACCTAAACGGGGAGTGACACAGACCTGCTTAAATGTACTTTTAATGGAGTTTTTTTACGCTTGTTTATAGTTCCGTGGTATCAAAATTTAGTTCACTTAATTAGTTTTCTAATTTACAAAATTTGACAATTAAAAAACGGATTAAGTACTTATCGAATATTCATATCACATCACTTCCATAATTGACTACTTCACATGGTAATTTATTTTAATTTTACTGATAATTCTAGAAACGGAACTAGAAAGTAATGGCAACAACTTATCATCTCCATATAACAAACTTACGCCAAAGCAGTAGGGCTGCTATTATTATAACTGGCATATAGTGGCGCCTATATTTTTGTTTAGTCTTGTTAATCAGATTGTAAAGGTTAACAAATAAGTTAGTGAACCTCGTCACATTGCAAAATCAGAACTAAATTTAACACAGCACCGCCCAAGACACAGATTAAAAAAAGTTCGGTGGGAGGCGCCTTAATTTCAGATCCACTGACTTAGTTGTTGACCTATAATTCCAAATTTTAAAATTTGCCATATTTTTTCCTTCTTTAAATAGTTTGTTTTACTAGCTAAATCAAATTAAATCCTTTTTGTTCAGGTATTAAAATGTGATTAATCTAAAGATCACATATTATTCGCGATTTAATAACGCACAAAATATTACAAGAATAAATTTTATTATGTAAATCCACTAATGTCTGACAAGCAACTAGACCAATACCCACAACACAGGTAGATTTTGTACCCCTAGTGATATTGAAATTAGTATCAGAATCACTAATAGAGCACATTAAGTACTGTAAGAATTGTTTTTTTTTTATATTTTTGTCATAAGAAAATTTTCTTAATTTTTAATAAATGGCTAACCTGATTTGTGAGGGAGGACATTACTATAGTTACAACACGCCGCGCTGTTGCCATCCCGCTCGCCAGGTGGTTTGTCGGCTGATATAGTAACAGAATTTGTATTTTTAATTTCGCGTACAAAGCACCTTTTGTAAATCTAGGACGTTTGAAAAAACCCTGTATATATGTGTATTGGTTAGTTATATGGAGATATACCCGTATGTGCCTTGAACCCTTGCTATCTGAACGGGGTCTAGTAAATTTGTTGTTTACAAAAATGCGAAAAAAAAGTCAAGTCCGAAGATAGTTACAGACTACAGTACGTTTGTTCAAATGGTTTGCAGACTGAAGTTGTTTTTTAAACTACATATATGAAAATAATAAATATATTTTTTATTGAATTGAATGAAACAGCGGAAAATTAAAATACATATGAAGTATCCTTCACGTCGCATTGAGTATTAATTATAAAAGTTTAGCTGTTGAGTTTAAGGCCCAACGCAGACCATGGCGCTAGAGATCGATATATCGATGTTAATACTAGTAGGTAGTTCGCCGCGAACTTAGACCTCGCAAATAAAGTTGCCTAAGTAACCTAGATGGCGCTATCTAAGGTTAGAACGCGCTATGGTTTCATTTGCTACATAATCGCGGGCTTTTTTATTAATATTTCAAGAATTTGAAAATTCTATTGATATTTCCTACATACCATCGGACCATCGGTTCGGCAGTTATCGCGGTACAAACATACATACGTACATACAAACAATGTGTTTTCGCCCCCAACTCGGTTTAGAGTCCTCGCTCGGTTCGCCTACCGAAAGTATAGGATGTACCCAAAATTCTGTATTTCTTTTTCTGTACTTCAAGTATAAAATAATACATCGCAATCTCTGCACTTCCATGGCGTGTACGTTCCTACAGTTCTGCCGACAAAATGATTGCAAATGTGCGTCGTGTGCGTTGAGTCCGTGAAAAATCCGCGACGGATCTTGTGTGCGTCATAGAGACTTTTTGCACCGCAGACTCGATCGCACAAAAAGAGTTTCGTCTGCGTTGGGCCTAAAGTTTATAGCGGATGTGCAGCACGACTGGCATCTTTGATGGAGCCGGCGCCACTTTGGTTGGACCGCCGACAAAGTATGCAAACCATTTGGGCAAATGGACTGTAGTGCTATCGAAGTCATTTCCGGTTTATATTATTCCAGACCAGCGATCGATTTGTCAAGTGGTCAAGCCAAGCAAAACTTATGTTAATTCTTTGAGGATCTCTCTAATATTTGTTAGTAGCTGTAAGACTCCCAAATAATAATATTTATTTAATTATTATTATTTAGTGATGTAACATTGATTTAAAGATAAGTTACTTTTAAGTACTGACTTTATAACTTTATAGCTATGAACTATAATCGAAACGCCTTGACAAATCAGTATCTTCGGATTTGACCAGTTATTTAATGTATATTAAGCATTGTAAAAACTGAGAATAAACAAAACTGAAGCTTAATTTGTTATTTAAGATGCATTTACCTAGTAAGTACTAAGTATATTACACATTGTGATTTATCATAGTCTAACTATGACGGTATTTTATTGACCAGCTATATTGCTGCCGATCAACATCTAAACGTAAGAAAATATTATATTTCAATTATTTTTAAAAACATTCAAAAATATACAAAACTATTTTGTTACCCTAATAATAATGAGACTGTCTGAAAAACTTTTTCATGCGATAAACTTCAACGGGTCATCGGGAGTGAGGGTGACTTGCGAGGTCTACAGCTCACAAAGCCGGTAGTAAATTGTTCTGTAATTATATTTTGTAAGACCGGAGCGCGCCATTGCATTTGTTGTGACAGTAGGTAAGTACTTAATTAAAACAATACTTTATACATTATGGACTTTATCTACACCTATGCTATAAATCCTCTATAAAAGTTTCTGAAACAGTTAGCTTATTGCCAACATTATAACAACCAGTGTCATAGTAACCATAATATTATCCAAACGCGTGATATAATGTTGTACCAAATGACATTATGCAACGCAAATCTTTTTTTTTTAATTCATAAAGATAGAGAGATCGAACCTTGTTTATGATTTTTTTAAAAAAAACCGTAAGTACCATTTTTGAAACGCGGATTCCAGTAAAATAATGATTATTTCCTTACAAAAAAACGTTTGACTAGTGATTCCGCGTTTAAAAAATGGCACCATTATCTTGCATGCGCGTTTCACTACCACAGATTCGAAATTTAAAAAAAAAACATTTTATTTGAATTTACGTCGTATCCTGCCATTTTTGTTCGTAAATAGCATTACAAAAAATTATAACTTTGTTGTTTACAAAAATGAGTGATACATTGATAATATCTACACCACCAGATATTTCTAATGCAGCAAAGGACATTTCTAACAAATTATTACCAGAAAAGTCGAGAAAACAATATGAAAAGGCGTACCAAGATTTCATTAATTGGACAATATCAAAGAAGTAGTAGGTACTTACATCATTTTCTGAAGATGGGTTATTAGTATATTTTCAAGAATTATCCGAAAAATTCAAATCTTCATTTCTATGGACCTTCGATTCAATGCTCAAAAGTATTAATCACAACGTGGATATCTCAAAATATTCAAAATTAATTGCCTTGCTAAAACGTAAAGCAGAAGGCTATACCTTTTATAGAGGATTCATATCATGGGTGAAGATAAAGTATTGTATGCAACTGTTCATAATTAGGTATTAAAACACTCATGTGATACTATTATTAAACCCACATTCGTGTTTTAATACCCCTTATTATATCACAGTTGCATAAATAACTATTTTGTGTAGCTGTAGAATAAAACGATCGGCGGCAATCTAGACTAGTAAGTATTATTTGGCTAAGCCAAGAAAATATGCTTGTTTTTGTATATTAGTCATGGGTAGTGGAATTATGTCAAGTTTACTCGCTTTTTCTATTTAGTCGAGAAAAAAAAGCCCACCGCTTATACATTCAAAATATTGTGCTGTAAGTAATTTTAAAAATCAAACATACAGGTTCCGTCAGGTAAAAATAACGCTTAGCGACCTTGGAGGGGATGAATTTGCGCACGGGCAAAATCGCAACCACAGATATAGCATTATTGCATTCAAGTTTTATGATTCTTGTAGAATAATAATGGGTGTTTGTGTCTTGGTCGTATACCGCTACAGACTAGAGTTAAAAAAAAGTTTAATCTATTTAGTATTTTAAGGTAAAAAAAATTTATAAACTATCGATTGACGCTAACCAGCGCGCGCGTACGGGCTTTCCCTCGGCGTGCTCTCTCATCGCACAAACTCGTACTTACCACCATTTTCGTCGATAAATCGCGCACTTTACATCCTCAGCGTTTACGTGACGGGATCTGTTACTTAATTAATAATTATACTTATAATAAATTATTCAGAAAAAAATCATTGTAAATGTCGACATCTAAGTTTATAAATCTTGCCATATTATTATTGCGGAAAATTTGTAATAAAAATATTTTGATTACGGCGCCTTTTTGCGACTAAGATTCGAAACACTCACCATTTTTGTACAGTCAATAGCTAGAGGAGCAAAACTCGTAGGTACTTTGTAGCGTTCTCATTACTACGATTGTAATTAGTTAAAGCATTACAAGTGTGAAAATTCACGTGCTCTTGTTTCTACACAACTTGCCTGGCGACATTCTTATGAATGTTTGGCTATCCTACAATACCCCTCGTATATTCACATAAAAAAATACTTATCTTCTTTTATACAATTTAATAAAAACATTTAAAAACATGCTTTGTCAAAATTTTTACATAGTAATTCGCAACCTCAAATTATCAAATTATATTGTGAGAACTACTTATTCTTAAAAAGTTTTATGTGTATTGTTATTTAGTCCGACAGTTCGTAAGTGTACAAGCAAATGAAGATCGAGAAGTGCGTAGATACTTGTACAATGTGTATGTAATATAAGTACAGAACGGTCATAGTTATCTTACATCTGACAGCTAAAAATCTACTATTAGCAATGGATTATATCAGAAAACATCAGAATAACAGTTTTGGAACGAAATTAAAAAAATAAGCTTGTGATATGTAAGTAGATCTACTGAATGAACCGCGCCCGTCTGCTACATTCCCCCATTCCACAATAGACGTTGGCAAGACTTGTAGAACTATTCGGAATCAGGATCTTTACTCCAAAAGCGGCACGACATGCGTACGTAGCTACGTGACCGCGTTGCAGTGTCACGCACGCAACACTGAGTGCTACCGAAATGATGTTAAAGTCTGAGCTGGTTTCATTGAAATAAGACTTCACTATCGGACGGTATTTTATGGAGTTAAGGTCCTGGCCGCCGAAGAGGACTTGAGTGCCTCTTGAGTTGAGTGTACTTGAGATTTGTGTCAAAATAAAATCTGATTTTTATTAAATAAGCTGTCTTTATAATTAAGCTGTGATTACTTTCAACAATAATTTGTAATACAGATGCGACATTATTTATAAAAATGTTGTTGTATGATAAATTATGTCTGCGGAAAATAACCACATAGGACCGAGGCCTATTACGGTTATAGCTGCAGGCATAATCTTTAATAAGCCTATTTTTGTTAGTTTACATAATAAAAATAAATAAATAGAGAGAAAGTAAAGCTGACTTATTTTTCAATAATAATTTAGTGTTAGTTCCTAGCTGGACCACCTCTAGACCTGTATCTGAATATATTTGGTGTTTGGGGAGGTTTGGTCACTATAGTCCAAGATCCCAGAGCGAGCAGACACAAGTTATTTTCACACGGACGAAACCTCAGGTCCTCAGTAGAGTCTCGTTTGCTTTGTAATACCTGCGTGGTTTTGAAGCTTGCCTTGTGACACCTAGGCAGGTACCAGGTGAGAAAGGTAACTAAAAATAAGGGTAACTTAAATTTGTATGGCTGATTTTTATATATATATATTGTAAAATATTATTCTGAAGTAGTATGTGTAAATGGAAGACACTTTTCATGGGCCAGAACTTTTGGTAGACGCTTTAAAGCTGCACAAAAAATAAATGAACTTAACTTATTTTTACATGTCTGCCTTTTAAATATGTTATTAAACTAACTATCACAAAGTTATATTTTATCAGGCAGACAAATTGGAGTGACCAAACATCCCCTAAACACGAAAATTATTCTACATAGGGCGCACTGTAAGTTTCCGGAACTAGCCACTTACATAAACAATATTTAAAAATTTATTGCAACATTTGAAAATAGAACTCTTTGGCTGTAGAATGCAGTTTGTTTCATCTGACTGTCTTTTGTTTTTACCTTGTGGCGCCATTTAAAAAATTGTGTGTCTGCATCAACATGGATTCGGAAAAAGACGGAGACTCGGGAAAATTTTCGTAGTATGATTTTCTACGATTTTAAGTGTAATTTGACAGCTCAACAGAGCATCGCTCGGCTTGAAACAGCTTTTGGCAATGAAGCACCATGCAAGACAACTGTTTATAGCTGGTTTGCAGAATTCAAGCGTGGTCGTATCAATCTCAGTGACGAATCTCGCGATGGTCGGCCGTCCACCGCTGTGACCAACAAAAACATCAATGCTGTGCGCCGTATGATTGAAACAGACAGGCATGTGACCTACCATGAAATTCGCGCATCCTTAGAAATAGGCATGAGTCAAATACAATTAATCCTACACAAACATTTGGGTGTGAGAAAGCTGTGCTCGCGGTGGATCCCACACAACTTGATCGAGGCTCAAAAAACGGACCGCGTCACTTGGTGCAGTGCCATGCTTACCAGATTCAACGAAGGTGCGTCAAATTTGGTGTGGGACATAGTAACAGGTGACGAAACATGGATTTATTGCTACGATCCCAAAACAAAGCAGCAATCGAGCGTATGGGTCTTTCAAGATGAGCCGAAACCAACCAAAGTGGCGCGCGTGAAAAGTGCATCTAAGCGGATGATTGCTTCTTTTTTTAATAAAACTGGACACGTGGCTACTGTTGCTTTAGAGAATCGTCGTACAGTGAATAGTGACTGGTACACGACCATTTGTTTGCCGGAAGTTATTGACGAACTCCGTAAAAATAACCGTAAACGCCGTATCATCCTGCACCACGACAATGCTAGTTCTCACACGGCCAGACAGACAAACGACTTTTTGAAGGCGAAAAATGTAGAACTCATGAGTCATCCTGCATACAGTCCCGACCTGGCACCTTGTGACTTTTTCTGTTCCCAAAAATTAAGAACCAATTACGCGGTCAACGATTTTCATCACCAGAAGAGGCTGTCGAGGAGTATGAAAAACACGTTTCAGAGGTCACCACAGAGGAGTGGCACAAAAGTTTTCAAAACTGGTTTCATCGAATGAAAAAGTGCATAGACGCCAAGGGAGATTACTTTGAAAAACAATAAATTAATTTTGTACCTTTAATAGTATTTTTTCATATTCATTCCGGAAACTTATAGTGCGCCCCACGTATAATATGCATGCAAAACCTACATTTAGTGACATCTAGTGTGGGATATAAAAACTAAACTACGTAATAATTTTATTACGTAGTTTATCTATCCCACACTAGATGTCACTAATTGCGTTTTCTCAGAGCGAGTAAGACATCCGTAATAACACGGTTCCCCTTCTTAAACTCACAATTTATTTCAATTCAATATATACAAACATTATCAATGATAAAAAAATCTCTGATACGAAAATATTTGCTTCGTGAAAAATCCTGAGTACGACACCGATAAAACCTACATTTAGTGACATCTAGTGTGGGATAGATAAACTTCGTAATAATTTTATTACGTAGTTTGTCTATCCTACACTAGATGTCACTAAATGTAGGTTTTATTTTATAATTTTAAGTTATATTTTATCAGGCAGTCAAATTGGAGTGACGGAGTTTAAGGTACGTCTTTCAAAAATTTTTTCAAAAGTACCGACTGTACCAGAATGGCTTAACGTGCTTTAAAATAATACGGAAATGCAGCAATTTATATGCTGCTTTTCTGGGTATCAAATTTCTTGGTAGGTTGCTTCCCGCCTCGGGGCGGCTATACCCAGTGCTGGGCTGGACCTAGCTTGGACTCTGTCCGCCCCGTCGCGGAGAGGAAAACATTTTAGAACTAAATTTACATTTTTATAGGTGATTCCGCTTCAGCTTATGAAAAATATTAATGAAACTGCGTGTCCCTTTCCCTCGCGGGGCTTGCAGAGGGTACCAGGATGGCCCTAGGCCATAACTTCGGGCTCTGTCTGCCCCGGGATGGACGCATTAGATCAAAAAACGCTAAAAACGAGGATCGTTTACCAATTTCTGAAATTAGGAGATCGTCAAAGTATAAAAAATTTGTTTTTAAAAAATTATCGGTTTAAAAAACCAGTGACGCTCCGAAAATGCGTGTGACCCACCATGGATAAACCGAAACTATAATTTCGGTGGATCTTTGGTAGGTCAAAACGCATTTAAGTTTAAAATTTTAGAAATTTAAAATCTAGTTGCACCAAACCAAAAAAATAATAAGGACAACTAACTTGCAAATTGCAAAAACAGTCTCTAATCATGTTAGAGGGTCTAGAGTCTGGTTCAAACCGGGCAAAAAAAAACATCCCTTTTGTGTTTAGGCGATGTATGGTCACTCCAATTTGTCTGCCTGATAAAATATAACTTAGTGATAGTTACTTTAATAACATATTTAAAAGGCAGACATGTAAAAATAAGTTAAGTTCATTTATTTTTTGTGCAGCTTTAAAGCGTCTGCCAAAAGTTCTGGCCCATGAAAAATGTCTTTCACTTACACATACTACTTCAGAATAATATTTTACAATATATATATAAAAATCGGCCATACAAATTTAATTTAAGTTACCCTTATTACCTTTCTCACCTGGTACCTGCCCAGGTGTCACAAGGCGAGCTTCACAACCACGCAGGTATTACAAAGCACACGAGACTACTGAGGACCTGAGGTTTCGTCCGTGTGAAAATAACTTGTGTCTGCTCGCTCTGGGATCTTGGACTACTACAATTTGTCTGACTGATAAAAAATAACTTTGTAATAGCTAGATTATTAACATATTATTTGTTGTGCAACTTTAAAGCGTCTGACAAAAGTTCTGGCCCATGAAAAGTGTCTGACACTTATGGATACTACTTCAGAATAATATTTTAAAAATAGTATTCTGAAGTAGTATGCCAAGCAAAAAGGTACCACTGGCACGGGTACCAGTACCCTTTTGCTTGGAACGCTACATATAAAAATCAGCCCTTAAATTACTCTTATTTTTAGTTACCTTTCTCCCCTGGTATCTGTCAATGGGTCACATCACAAGGCGAGCTTCACAAGCACGCAGGTATTCCGAAGGACACGAGACGCTAATGAGAACCTAAAGGTTTCATCATCCGTGTGAAAATAAGTTATGTCGGATCGCTCTGGGATCTTGGACTATAATACGAATACCATGGTGGCATGTACATAATAGTAAGCTGCAGAGAAACGTGACCCCTCCTCTATCTATATCTTGAATTTTCTCTTAAACAAAAGAATATTAACATGAAAATGTATATTCAAAAAGACTTCATTACTCGTATAATCTTTCTGAATACACATTTTCAAATTAATATTCTTTTCAGTTTAAGAGAAAATTCAAGATATAGATAGAGGAGGGGTCAGGTTTCTCTGCAGCTGACCGTACATAATAGTTATATAAGTTACATTACAAAGAATTCTTCCTTTAGGTGGTCAACGCGCCGCACTAAGTCGGACTTTATGGCCATTCCCCCACTAGAAACGCGCTCCGCCGCCGCGGTGCGCGGATCGGCAGATTCCACGTGCGGCGATGACGGAGGCGCAGATCTGCTTTGACGGCCCCGCGCCAAATATATTCACTTTACAGCGTGATAATTATCACGCTAAGCTGCGTTTGTTGTCTTCGCTCGCTCGTGCATAATATATGTATGTGAAAGGTTAACAGCAGTACTCAGCAGAAAAGGTTACCAAAGACTGATGTTTCATCATCATCACACGTCAGATCGTCGTGCAGAATGGATATCGAACTCATTCAAGAAAGCATCTTGAATGAGTGCCGTAGAGTTCGTTTTTCTTTGTCCTATAGACATTAAAACACGGGTGGCACTGCGGAGCAATGTGTTACCCTGCGGCTAGCACCGCGCAGACTGGCAGAATCGGTACGCAGGACGCGCTCCCGCGCGTTGGCGCGTTGTCATGTCAGTGGGTTGGACAGTATATAGGCGTGTTTTCTATACAAACTGAGATACTTGCGATCTTGCATACAATGTTAAAACGTCGCGACGGCGCGCGGTGCAGTAGGATCTCAGCCTGTCATGTAATATGCAATGAACTCATATGAAGGAGCGATGAGGCCTCTAATCTGTATCATGCATGGTACAGGCCTCATGGCCATGTACTCTTATATTACTGTTGGCTGTATAGGTTAGATATTTTGCCTGCTCTCGCAAGTGAAATAAAAATATCAATGTCAATTTAACATTCACGCAGGCAGTCGCACAACGTCTGTCAACGTCAACGTCAGCTTCGCAACTAGACCAGGTGACGCTGGCTGGCTGGCTGGCTAAACTATCCTACCTAAGTTATAAGCTTTCTAAATAATTTGTGTAAAAGTTATTTTAAAAGTACCTAACTATCTATTAATTTCTATGCTTTATTTTGCTGGAATAAATGTTGATTGATTCCACTCTGCTGGATAGCTGTTAGATAAAATGTAATATTTATCATGTCTAAATCTATCGATATTGACAAAGCTGGCGAATGTCTCAAAAACATTTTAGACAACAATCGTTGTGGGATTTGGTGAGCAAATTCTAATCTTTCAACGTGCCTAAATTTCTTTAAAAGCAATCTCACCCTAAACAGAGGTAGCCAACAGGGAAAATGCCTGTTTTACTTTGGCGAGAGCGGCAGGCAGTTTTTAATGCAACAAGAAAAAGTACCTGCTCAATGTTTTGTGTGCGTGTCGTGTCGTCACTGAGCTTCGCCCGATGAAATCATTAAGAAAACGAGATTTTCTAAAATATGTTTAAGTACAAGGATTGCTCATAAAAAAATATATTTCATACAATATCAGGCCTTACCGTTTTTGGTGTACATTGCACAAATTCCATAAAGTCCTGCACTTAATTTAATCATATTTTTTATTCCAGTGACAAATTAGGTAGTATCTATTGGAGATGTGAGTATGGCCATGTTACATGTAACGACTGCTCAGCCAAAGAAGAAGGATGCTTGACCTGTTTTGCTACATTCAGCTCTCCAGTCACTAGTAATACCTGGGTGGTGGACAACTTACAGACAGACAAAACAAAAAATGCATTGAATCTTCTACATACATTCCAAGATACTTTTAAAGTTGACGGTAAGTAAAAAATGTGTGCTAGGTAGGTAGTAATAAATCCAGACATATTTTTTATTGTATACATGAGTTATTAACCCTTTAACCGCAAATGTTGGATTAATCTGACAAACATTTTCGTGCCCATTTCGCGAGCGTCGGATTTATCTGACCAAAAACTATGGATATTCACAATTCCTCGCGATAGGAGAACAACTGATTTATAGTCTCGCGGTGAAAGGGTTAAGTAATTTAAAGATCCTCATCAATGATATTTTACTATACAAATATTACGGGTATATGGTCTCTGTTTACCATATCCTGACCATTTAGGATTTGTTTCTCTTGTCTATAGACAGCTCCATTTTTCTTAAATGGTATTTTAGTACTGTGTTGCATTAGTAATGGGTACAAGAAACTATTACCAGGCAACAACTGAAACAATAAGGTAGGTAAAGTAATTTGTGTTGCTACAATATTTTGTCACTTTTCATGCATATTTCAAGCTTTTTACATTGCATATAATCTAGTCTCATAAACAACTCTTTTTCTGTTTCAGTATACAAAAGACAAAGAATTTCAGACCAATTGAAAGCTGAAAAAGAATTGTTTCCTGATTGTATTCAAGCTCCAGTGAAATATAGCAATAAAAAAAAGAGTCTAACTTCTTCAATTTGTAATAAGGAGAATAGCCAACAATCATATTATCCTGGTGAGAAAATATCTCCATTACCAACATCAAAAATGGAGAAATCTAAGTTTGTACAAGAATGGCTTAACAGCAACTCTGAGAAGTCTTCATTACGTCGGCCATTTTCCAACATCTATGTCAGCAATCAGATGGTTTTAGGTGCGCCTGTGAAAGACATGAATAAGCAGGCTTTATACAAATCAAGCAAAGTTAAGAATGACTCTACCCATAAAACAAAAACTTGCATGAAAAGGTCAAAAAATCAAAAACCCTACAACAGCCAGCAACGAAAGAATCCTTCCCTAAAAACTTTTTTTAGAACTTCTACAAAAGGGGTAACAAATCAAGAAAACCCTTATAACTTGGATCGGCTGCAGCATGGCAACAAAGGTCAAATAAATAATAAGCAAGATGATAGTGGAATTGTTATAGATGATGATGATACTCAAACTGAAGTTATTGATAAAGATGAGCTTGCTTTACATGCTGTGCACGAAGTTGAACAAAATGAATACTCAGACTATACTTCAATGTATGAGAAGGTAGATAGTGCTCAACAAATTATGAAGGAACATAAAGATTTAAAGGTGCCATACAAAAAGAAAAGTTTATTATATGTATCCTGTCCTAATTGTAATACAGATGCTCAAAATCATGATTTTATTCAAGGGCAAAATACCAATAATATATCTATTACAATTGAATATAATTGCTTTGATGAAACAAATGTAAATAAGCAATCAATTTCAGTGCAAACTGAGATAAGTGACATTATTAGTAGTAGCATTTCTACTAATGATGTTACCATTTATGATTATGCTAAGTTTGAGCAATTAGAAGCTCATAAAAACAATCAATTAGATGAAAGAGTGAATATTGGAAGTCAAGATCTGTTTAAAGGTGATATTGATATCCTCAATTCTCGTAAACCAAATTATATATGCGAGAAAATAAATCAAGAATCACCTGAAATGGTATCACTACTTAAAAGAAAAGGTTTTGTTATAGATGAATCTGACACTGATGCCGAGCCAGAGCACTTGCAAATAGCTGCTGAAGTTCACTGGGAATGTAAGCCGCAGTAAGTTTTTCTATTAGTAGCCCTAGTAAATATACTAGTTTTATTATAAAAAAAGCGGCCAAGTGCGAGTCGGACTCGCCCATGAAGGGTTCCATAGCAGCAAGTAACATAATATTAAAAAGTAAGGCAGAGAACCGAGAAGTTTGGCGCATACTCCACCGACAAGAGCCACTAAGCTCTTAAATAAGAAGAAAAAGTATTAAAAAATAACTATCTATGATACTGAGACCGCTATAGTTTACCGTTGAAAGTATTAGGTTCTTACATATGAAATTGCCGCTCAGTATCAAAAAAGTGAAACAAGTTTTTTTTAATGAAATTATTATTTAATCAATCGAAGTATGCGCCGTTGTTATCGATACACTTCCGCCATTTTATAGGCAAATCATTGATACCTTTGGAAAAAAAATCCTGGGAGCGAGAGTCTATGAACTGTTAGGCGGTTTTGACTGCCTCATCAGATTTGAAAATTTTTTCCTTGTAAAAAGTTATCCAAACTTTGAAAAAAGTGGTTATCGGTTGGGGCAAGATCTGGAGAGTATGGTGGGTGACGCAGAGGTTCCAGTCGCAGCTCCTCTAACTTGGCGATCGTTTGATGTGCAGTGTGTGGTTTAGCGTTATCCTGAAGGAGCAGTGGGCTAGAGCAATTCATCAGTCTCGGTTGTTTATGGCGAGCTTTTCCATCATTGTTTGCAATTGTTGGCAATACAAGTCTGCAGTAATCGTCTGGCCTGATCTCAAGAAGCTGTAGTGGATAACACCAGCACTGGTCCACCAAACACTAACCAGAATCTTCTTGGTCAGTTTTCGCTTAGGGCAAGGTTTTGCCGGTTCTCCAGGGTCTCCACCATTGTGATGATCGCTTCCGATTGTCGTACAGGATCCATTTCTCATCACAAGTCACGATACGGTTCAAAATCCCCTCATTATTGTGGCGATTAAGCAAAGAAACGCAGCAAGCAACGCGTGTTTGTTGGTTTGCTTCAGTCAATTCGTGCGGTACCCACTTTTCGAGTTTTTTAATTTTTCCGATTTGGCGCAAGTGGATAAGTATCGTTTTGTCACTTACGCCGAAGGCTGCTGCTAATTTAGAAGTGGTTTGAGATGGATCCGCTTCCACTATCGCCTTCAATTCTTCGTTATTCACTTGAGTATCAGGTCGTCCACGAGGCTCATCGTGTAAATCGAAATTTCCAGAACGGAAACGTTGAAACCAAAAACGCACCGTTCGTTCGTTAGCGGTGCCTGGTCCATACACGTCGTTAATTCTTCGAATCGTTTCTGCGGCACTGGTGCCACGGTGGAACTCGTATTCGTAAATACCGCGAATTTTCAATTTGTCCATAGTTGTTGTTATAGCAATGTTGAAACTCAAACAAATGATGTTAAAACAAATGAAATACGAACTTTAAAACAATATTTTTCTGGCTTTATTTCTAAATAAATTTGAATTTGGAATTCCTAATGAAACGCAAGATATTTGATTTTAAAGTTGCCAGTATTGAAAATCGGCAATTTCATATGTAAGGACCTAATATTTACATTAGTCCGTCTAGCTTTAAAACTTGCCTCCGCCAAAAGTGGCCACGGCAAGTTTTAAAGCTAGACGGATCACCAATAACAGTTTCAACGGCAGTTCATAAAATAATAAAGATTCAAAAAATCAAGACTGGGGAGTTTGATCTACATAGTTTTAAAGCAGTTTTAGTTGCATTTTAAAAGACCTTTTCAACGATACCCCACACGTTGGGGTTAGTCTAATTTAATTTTTTAAATTCACTTTTCGTTGTATGGGACGGGCTGAAAAAAAAACATTTTTCATAATTTTAAAAACCAACTTTTGAAACTTCAATATCTATCTCTCCACCAATTTTCGTGACAATTGGTGCAGTAGCGGCGGAATACGAGCCCGGACGGACAGACGGACGGACGGACATGACGAAATCCTTACATTGTACAATTATTTGGTCTCTTATGGTTTATAAGTATGTTTGTAAAATATTTTTTTTGTACGATAAATATATCTACAACAACAACAACAACGAAACTATAAGGGTTCCTTGTGGACTACGGAACCCTAAAAACAGTAGGATGTTATTTCTTAATAAAAATAATGACCACTTAAACTTTTAAATAGTAAAGGCCTATGACACTTATGTTCCAAAAGTTGGTAACCATATTTTGGTAGGTATTTAAGGCAAGCTGAAAACTTGTCTTATACTTCTCTAAAAAACTTCCCTAACGCACAACTGCAGACCTGTCTAGGGAGTAGCGGGGCTAAATCAATCCTCTAATGTTCAAAAACAATTTTTTGTTTTACAAAAAAAATATCCTTTTGGCAATCTAAAATTTTTACATGTTAAAATACAATAATTAGAGTAAAAAAATAAATAAGCCTGATTATTTAGTCGATTGAGGGAACTGTTCGCCTTTTTCCTCGATCGTCTTTTACGGTCTGCGATACGAATTATGAGTTATACGTTGTTTTATATAAGTATAACAGTTTTATATAATTTCATTTCACATAAAAACATCTTCATATTTCATAGAATAATCAATACGCAGAATACATAATTAAAAAAAAGCAGATTTTTGCAGATGATATTCATATGATAAAAAAACAGCGCTGACAGAATTGAAAACTTGAACAAGAAATACAATAAATTAGCCCTTGTAACTTTGGATTATAATTGTATTTAATATAAGGCAGTAATCATAATATGTCTTATTTTTTAAATACCTCTTAAATATTCTTTGTAAAACGAAAAAAAACCAAAAAAAAAACCACAAACGCTAAACAAAACGCAAACCTAAAAAACAAATACGTCATAAGTGTATCTGTATGTATATTTAAATGTCATTCATTTTTTCATTGTCCTACTAATGTACCTACTACATTTACATTTTATTTTGCAGGGATTACGATATTCTGACGGAAATGGATCTGAGTGAGATGAAAAATAGGACAACACGCGCTAAACGTGGTGTCACCCCTGGCAGCACAGACTCTTCCGAAAAAGAAAATTTTGATCCCAACAAAATAAAAAGATCTAAATATATGAGAAAGGATAAAAAGAAATCTAATAAACCATAAGGATGATACTTATTAAAGAAATTGCGTTTTATTTATATCAACCCCGACCCTAATCTGTCCTGCCTGTTTAATTAGGGCACAGAATATATGAGTACAAACAGAATGGAATCTCACAGTGTCTCCCGCAAATTGGCGTCCCCGCTCCTCTCCCGCACACTTTGTGCGCCTTATTATAATATAACCAGGGTTTAGTTACTAGCCGCACGCAATTCGCGACGTGTCTTGTCTTGAGAACTGTCAACCAATAGTAACCATCATGGTGAAAAGATGCACATATAATAATTGTTTATCCACCGAATACAACAATGGACGTAGGTATATTTCATACATTTCCGAGTGATGAAAACAGGTAATCAAAGCAACAATATAATTTCACGTTATTACCCATCAACAATTTTAAATTCTTGAACACCGATTGATATATATATACACCTTTCTCGCTCTTTCGCATTGACGGGAGAATACACAAAAATATTTGTAAAGTGATATTATGTAGCTTTTTCAGAATTTTCTGTAACATTTAATACATACTCGTATAAAACTATATTTTTTACGTCATACTCGTAGTGTTCGCAAATCTCCCGGTATGGAAAGATATAATTATAATCGTAAATATGTCGAACTCGTTAGTAGGTAAGTATTAAATTAATTCTGCGGTGCGACCCTAGGTATAAAACACACATCGACGTGTGTACAGATAAATTGTTTCGTTTGTAGTAGTATTAGGTATATATGTTACTCTGAATCTATGAAGTGTCATACCAGTGTATATAGGGTTCAATATTTAAGGCGAAGATATAGGCAAATGGCCTTGAAGTGTGAAATAAATTGTTAACTCGTAAATATGGTGATAATTTCCATATTGCTCTACGTCATGCACTAGATAGCCCTTTAAATTATTTTATGAACTGCCGTTAAATCTATTATTGGTGATCCGTCTAGCTTTAAAACTTGCCGTGGCCACTTTTGGCGGAGGCAAGTTTTAAAGCTAGACGGACTAATGTAAATACTTTCAACGGTGGTTTATAAAATAATTTAAAGGGCTATCTAGTGCATGACGAAGAGTAATATGGAAATTATCTCCATATTTACGAGTTAACAATTTATTTCAAATGAGGGCGCCACTTCAAGGTCATTTGCCTATATCTTCACCTTAAATAGCAGCAATAGAATCTTGAGGTCCTGCATAGTTCGCAGATCGGCTGAAGCTTATTAGAACGCTATTCCTGCGGTTAAACGTTATTATAAAAAAACAAGCTCTTTCTTTTTATTTTCGTATTCATATTGGTACCTACCATTTGGAAGTTATCCTCTAAGCTGAAATACCCATGCCATTATACCTACAGGGTGGGCCAAAAATTTTTGCAAATAGGTACACTTGATTTCTCAAAAACCATTAGAGGGAGGGGCGCGTGCGTAACGGGGAATTGTGCGACGCTTTATGCAGTTTTAGACACGATGAAGCGCTTCACGGGACAACAGCGTGCTTTTTGTTTTAAATAATTTTACAAAAATAACGATTTCTACGTTTCTGTACGACGCCTATTTAGAATTGAATATGGATTACGCCATATCAATGAGTGTCCAAGTGTTAATTTAATCAAAGCTTGGATCAAGAAGTTCGGGCAAACGGTATCGACAACGATTATTAGACAAACAGGGCGGCCACGTTCAACAAGAAGCGATGAGAACATTCGGGAGGTTGAAATTTCCGTAGGGAACGATACAGAATCGTCTACGCGTAAGCGTTTGGCGGCTCTGGCAATATCAAGGATTACTACGGTGAATTTTGCATCTGGACCTTAAACCACACCCAAATAAGGTTCAAATTGTGCAGGAGATGAAACCAAACGATCACATTCAACGTAAGTTATTGGTTGACACTATGCAGGAGCGATTCTCTACTATTCTTGAGAATGAATTGTTTACGGACGAGGGCCATTTTCACATCAATGTACACGTGAACAAGCACAATTGTCGATATTGGAGCAGGGTAAACCCTCGCATACCCAATGAAAACTATATAAATTGTAATAATCGTTTATTACGTTAAGGCGAAGATATAGGCAAATGACCTTGAAGTGGCGCCCTAATTTGAAATAAATTGTTAACTCGTAAATATGGAGATAATTTCCATATTACTCTTCGTCATGCACTAGATAGCCCTTTAAATTATTTTATAAACCACCGTTGAAAGTATTTACATTACTCCGTCTAGCTTTAAAACTCGCCTCCGCCAAAAGTGGCCACGGCATGTTTTAAAGCTAGACGGATCACCAATAATAGTTTTAACGGCAGTTCATAAAATAATTTAAAGGGCTATCTAGTGCATGACGTAGAGCAATATGGAAATTATCACCATATTTACGAGTTAACAATTTATTTCACACTTCAAGGCCATTTGCCTATATCTTCGCCTTAAATAAATGATCAACAAGTAACATGTGTACCTAGTTTTATTTCTATTCATGTTTCAAATGTGCAAAAATTTTTGGCCCACCCTGTATTTCATCAAAAAACCGGTAGTCGGCCGTCTTACTAGATTCATTTCATTGTTATTATGGCCGAGAAGCGGCGGAACACTGGGTACACACCCGTGTTCGGCCGCGCGATACAATATTAGTTATTTCATTATTGTTTTTTACGTTTTTAGCCTATTTTGTGACTCGAAGCATTTGTTTTAATTACCTACCTGTGTCGCCTTCGAAGCCTAATGTAAATTAATTAAACTTAAAACAGTTGATTTCAGAAGAGGCTGACTACTGATTTATATAATGGCATGGGTATTTCAGCTTAGAGGGTAAACTTCCAACCTATATAAATCAAAAAAAAATCATTAAAACCAGTAGTCGGCCTGGGGTGGCTGTGTAGGTGCAGGATAGTGCTTAAAAAATAAACCACAGTAGTCGGCCCCTTATGATTTAGTAAGTCTGAAGAATAACTACTCTTTTATTAATTCAGGTTCAGTTCAGTACAGAAACTATTAATATTAAGAAAGGTAGTAAAATATTTTTAAAAACTGATCAACCAACTGACAATCGTAATAAATCACCTTTTTTAAGGCGCTGTGAGTTAACAGCTCACAATACTGAGTTTTTATTAAAAATTACTGTAAGTAATTAAACTACAACAGTTTATTTTTCAAAAATTTTACATATGAATCTTAAGGATTTTTTACAGACATACAATATCCAAAACACGATTAAGCATTTTTGACTCTATAGAAAAAATCACAAACATACCTCTATAAAAAAAGAACCTTCTTCGTCTTAGCGAGTTCCTGGTTGCATCCTCAGCTGTATTGCTTCGGAGCCAGGGGTGCGTTTTCCCGCTTTTTCTTCTCCAAATATTATATGCATTGCATGTCAATGGTCACCCAAGGATGCCAAAGGCCTTGCTAAATGGAAAAGTAATAGCCGGAACTGTTTAAAAGATTTGGCTATAGTTTTACGACCCGCCTGCCTGACGTCAACACTCTTGGGGAATGTATTTGTGCGAAATGTTTTACAACCGGCCGCCGCCCGACGTTAACCCTCCTTGGGAATGCAATTGTATATTATAGCAGGAGATGTTTGTGCTTAGTCCTTTAGTCGCCTCTTACGATATCCACAGGAAGAGATGGAGTGGTCCTATATTCTAACCCGGAACCACACAGGTAATGTATATATTTTATTATACAGGCTGACTATTTTTTTAAGTTCAGTCCTTGATACTGAACTACTTTCTATAAAAAGTTATTAAAAATCGATAACATTTTTTCGTCCTCCCATACAAAATCCGTTTGGCTGAGCGCTGATTTGTATGGGAAGGTGAATTTTTATTTTAGTTTTTCGTTAATTGTCTTAATGGAAAGTAGTTCTGTATCATGGACTGAACTTGCTTCATAAATTTGGCTGGTGGAAAAGTCAGCCTGTATATGTAGGAAATTAGGTAGTACGGGGTGGTCAGTATAATAAAATACTTATCTTTAATATAATAAACGGGCAAGTGCGAGTCGGACTCGTACATGCAGAGTTCCGTACCACCGTACAATGTTTTAAAACGCTGAAGAAACACGTTTCTTGTATGACGACCCCCTTTAATTTTTAACTTTATTTTATTTTTAGTATTTGTTGTTATTGTGGTCATAGTAATACATAATTGGTGAAAATTTCAAGTATCTAGTTAATGCCATTATATTCGTAAATATCAAGTTAAAAACGATGAAAAAACACGTTTCCTGTATGACGACCCCCTTAATTTTTAACTATTTTTCATTTTTAGTATTTGTTGTTATAGCCCCCACAGTAATACATAATCGGTAAAAATTTCAAGTGTCTAGCTATTACGGTTCAAGAGATAGAGCCCTGTGACTGACGGACAGACAGACAGACGGACCAGACTGCGGAGTCACAGTAATAGGGTCCCATTTGCACCCTTTGGGTACGGAACCCTAAAAATGAATCGCTGAATGTGTTGCTAAGCGCAAATCTCGAGAACAGCTGAACCAATTTCGCTAATTCTTTTTTTAGAATATTCCTTGAAGTACGAGGATGGAGTCAAGGGAAGGAAATTACCTTTTATAAGGATAGAAAATGCGATTTTACTTGGGATTTGAAGTGGGCTAGCGTTTGGGCGCTATTTATATATTTTTTTCAGTAGGTTCTATTTTGTATCTATTATCAGTAAATCCGACATACTGCATCACCTGTCGAAAGTCTCCTCTCTCTTTACCCAAAGGTTGACTGGAAGAAATTGCTATGCGATAAGTCCCCCTTTGTATCATTTATTAGGGTTCCGTGCCCTAAGGGTGCAAACGGGACCCTATTACTGAGACTCCGCTGTCTGTCCGTCTGTCTGTCTGTCCGTATGTCACAGGGTTCTATCTCTTGAACCGTAATAGCTAGACACTTGAAATCTTCACTGATTATGTATTACTATGGCCGCTTTGACAACAAATACTAAAAATAAGATAATGTTAAAATTAAAGGGGGTCGTCATACAAGAAACGTGTTTTTGTCAGCTTTTTAACTCGATCTTTATAATGGCATTAACTAGATACTTGAAATTTTAACCGATTATGTATAACTATGACCACCATAACAACAAATACTAAAAATAAGATAAAGTTAGAAATTAAAGGGGGTCGTCATACAAGAAACGTGTTTGTTTAGCGTTTTAAAACATTGTACGGAGGTACGGAACCCTTCATGTACGAGTCCGACTCGCACTTGCCTATTTATTTTGTTTTTCTCTGTATTTTGTACCTACCTAATTCCTTTGCTACAAAAATATTTATAAATATATTAAAAAAATAATTATAAATAAAACAGCGAAATAGGTATCGTCGAGTGCGAACAAAGGCCGTAGGCTAATGTTTATTAGTTCGCTATTCCTTGGTTTTTATCTCGAAAAGGCTGAGTACTGGAGCGGGGCTACTAGTGCCGTTACCCGATTAACAGAAGTTTCAGACGTTAGAGTCCCCTTACCCTAGACTTTTCCATACAAACGTAGTCTAAATTTACAAAAAATTACTGAAATCTGACATGCTAGACTACGTTTGTATGGGAAAGTCTAAATTTTTGTCTAAGGCGTCTCGTTCGTTTCCGAAATAATATTTGCTTCTTTGAATTGCTGTGGGTCGATTATGCAGTCGAAACGGTTACCTACTGTGTGTTTTCATTTAAAAAAAAGTAAAAAATGCAGATACGTTTAAGAGGTACAACTTTTATTAGAATTTAGCTAAAACATCACAATATTTGGAGATCACCACCAACCGGAGGAGCCGCCGCTCGGCCAGCCACCGCTGCTACCGCCGCTAGACCAGCCGCCGCCTCCACCGCCGCTTTTCCAGCCACCTCCGCCTCCGCCGCTGGACCAGCCGCTGCTGCCACCGCCGAGTTTCCAGCCGCCGCCACCGCCGCCGCTGGACCAGCCACTGCTGCCGCCGCCCAGTTTCCAGCCGCCGCTGCTGCCGCCGCCAGACCAACCTCCGTGACCGCCTCCTATTGTGAGCATGTCATTATTTTAATTTCAAATAACATGGCACGTGTCGAAATATGAGAAGTCACAGACAATGACTTGGTGATTTCGTAGTGAATTCAAGAAGCTCGCAGAGCATAATCATTTCGTCACGACTCGACTTTATTTATGTTTAGGTACGTTGTAAGATGTATTTACCTACACTCAGTTAATTACTTACTCGTAAGTGCCCTTTTATAATTAGTTTAGTAGGTTAGGTAGCAAGATGAAAGTAGGTACTACTTGTTAAGTCGACGTGGGTTCACAATTTGCAATACCGTGCGTGTTTTTGAAAAATCACTATTATTGAACTACTACAGTTTATTCCTCAAAAAATTTTCATACAAATTTTAAGGATTTTCTACAGACACCCACAATAGCCAAAACACAATTGAGCATTAGTGGCTCGATAGAAAAAAATCACAAACATACCTCTAGATTTGCCTAAATTTGCCTTTATAATACGTCTTACTATTTTATACAATCACCTTTTTATATGAAAATTATACCAAAAAATGTATTATCTAAATATCTATCCGTTTTAGCTACAGAAAAAATAATAAATATAATACAAAAAAAAATTATAAATAAAACACGGTGTAATATTCGTCGAGAGCGAAGGAAGGGTCGGAGCCGTGCTCGACCATATTTCGCAGTGTTTTATTTATGTATAATACATTTTTTGGTATAATTTTCGTATAAATAGGTGATTGTATAAAATAGTAATACGTCTTATAAAGGCAAATTTAGAGGTATGTTTGTGATTTTTTTTCTATCGAGCCAAAAATGCTCAATCGTGTTTTGGCTATTATGGGTGCCTGTAGAAAATCCTTAACATTTTTATGTAAATTTTTTGAGGAATAAACTGTAGTAGTTTAATAACAGTGATTTTTTAAAAACACGCACAGTTTTGCAAATTGTGAACCCACGTCACCTTAATTTCTGATCGTTAAAGTAACAGTTGTTATTTGACATAATAGGAGTTAGGCTATATATATGACTCAGATTCTTGATGGGCTGTAAAAACGTTTGGGAAGAGATGCAGCTGGTAGGTACCTACTTTCTGCAGTTTTGACACGACAGAACTTATTTTTTAAGGGCAGAACCAAAAAAAATGTATTTATTCCGCCATAACTTCGAAATGCCTTAACAGATTTGGACCTACATTCCTCTTCTTTTCAAGTCAAAATTGGATTCAATAAATATCTAATATATAAAATTCTCGTGTCACAGTTTTCGTTGCCATACTCCTCCGAAACGGCTTGACCGATTTTGATGAAATTTTTTGTGCTTATCCGGTATCTATGAGAATCGGCCAACATCTATTTTTCATCCTCCTAAATGTTAGGGGTAGTCTTTATATGGCAAAACAACGTTTGCCGGGTCAGCTAGTAATTTTATAATAGGTACACTTGACCAGTGTTTGAAGTTCCTATGGGGTGGGTAACCTATTCCTATAGAATCCTTATACATCGCATCATTCCGAGTGACATAGGCTAAGGCTATAATTTTATTTTGGAAATTAAAGTAATAAAAAATTATGATAAGATGATGTACCTACCTACTACTTGATCAATCACTAATATAATATACTTTCAATATCAAAATTTGAAATGGTAACCTATAGTAGGTCATGAAAATCTTTGTAATTTTATTATGATTATGAAGTAACAATGAGCGGCAGGCAGGATTGAATGGACGCTTGCGAAATCCGAATCCGTCTTGTGAGTCAAGCGAACGGATGACCCTATGTGAACGATCTCATAATGGCCTTTAAACTTGAAAGTATTTTTATTCGGTACTTAGTTATTTTGTACAAAATCAAATACTTAGGTGAATCAAATGTAATGGAATAAATGAAAAATATTTGGTACTAGTATGCAAGATCACTCCTTCCATGCTGGTCTGAGTGAAAAGAAAATACTTAGAATGTCCCAGCTGCTTCTCTTCCCGCGCAGATCGTCGAAGCCGATCGAGGGAATGAGCGAAAATGCTAATTATGTTAATAAGCGATGTGGCTAGCAACCCATCACTATTTTAATTCCTTTTTCCACCTCCTCGCCCCCCAACACGCCTAAGTGCCTTTTGAGTCTTGCAGCCCTGGGCTCTGCCCCATTAGGGATAAAGACGTGATAGTATGTATGCATGCAAGTAAAGAAAGAAGAACTCACCGCCGCTGCTTCCACCCGTGGTAATAATCTTGATGATTTTCACTTCTGTGGATAACACATAATATGGAATTAGTTTTATAACTAATGACATAAGTAACTAATTATTAATTACATACGAGTAAATATAATTTGAGCACCCAAGTATGGACATCTGTTGTTTCTCTTTATAACCACTGGGCCTCGGGTTCGATCCCTACTGTTAGGTCAAGATGGAAAATTATCTCTTTGGCCTTGGTCTGTCCCCGCAGTGGAAAAATAAATATTTATTCGAAACAATTAACATTTATTAGTTAAAATTTATAAGTATGAAATTTATTACTATTTTTACCTAAATCGTTATCGCTATTACAATTTTTTCTTCGTCAAAAAAAGGAATGACTAGTTTACATTTATTTTATGCAGAAAACCAACAGATTTTAAGTAGGTATATAGAGGGTTTCTACTAATTGCCTGCTCACACTTTACTCGCAATCTTGTGGTGAGTAGATCGAGTACCGTAGGTACTTGCTTCCGCAATTTGGCATAAAAGGGATCATTGATCAGAAAAACCTATACGAGTAGGTACCCTAAAAAGATCATGTCCATCTTTGACCTACTTGTTTTAGTACTAGACATAACTTTGAGGATATTGTCATTAAATAAATACCTAGTTAGTAAATAAAATACTTATATACAAAGTGGAAGGGACATACCCGTAATAAATCAAACTACGGGCTCTACTAGAGCACTTAAGTATAATGAAATTATAATAACAGTCAAAAAACAAAAAAAAAATCGACATTCCCATACAAATCGCCCGGGCGGCCACACACTTTTGTATGGAAATGCCGAAAATTATTTTTGTTTTTTGGCTGTTATTTTAATTTCATTATACTATAATGGTCTAGTATAGACCGTGGTTTGATTTATTACGGGTATGTCCCTTCCACGTTGTATAAGTAAGGGGGAGTGGACATCAGTTAAGTAGGCAGATCCAGTTTTTTTCTTATAATATGACTTCACTACCCCAAATTGTTTATTGTTTTGATAAGTAGGTAGGTACGTCATAGACCTATGCAGCTCATTGCTCTTAAACTAAAGTACAGGTCGCGCCAAACTTCTAGATCGCTCTGAAGTTGAGGCAATTCGCGTCGCAGTAGTAAAATACAGATACCCATAGCAGATAGAATTTGGTTTATTTTTGTTTATTGTGTATATCATATCTACATTCTTGCAATCATTCTGAAAAAAATATTATTGTGATAAATATTCTGTCCCTGTTTGTAACCTGAGTGAGGCAACTTCAGAGCGATCTAGAAGTTTGGCGCGACCTGTATTTTATTACAAGTTCTGCAGGGCGAGCAAGTCTCTACGGATAATTTTTTTGGTTGTTGGTTTTTCAGTGTCATGATCTATTTTAATCTCTACAAACAAGAAAAAAAATGTATCTTACGTCCGCCACCACCGCCTCCGCCGCTGGACCAGCCGCCGCCGCCACCGCCGCTGGACCAGCCGCCGCCGCCACCGCCTCCGCCCAGCTTCCAGCCGCCGCCGCCGCCGCCGCTAGACCAGCCACTGCCCAGGCTGGACCAGCCACTGCCGCCGCCGTAGCCGCCGCCGCCGCCGCCACCGCCGCCAGACCAGCCGCCGCTGCTGATGTAGCCGGCATGCGCGGCCGCGGCCAAAATCAATACACAAACGAATACCTGAAACCAATGTTACATCTTACTTAATCATGAATATACTTTTAGTTATTAAGTACCTACTTACATATACCTACTGTAAGTCTTTTTAGTAACAAGTGCTGTGAGTTTAGTTTACTGACTGACTGACCTAGTTTTGGAAAAAACACTTATCTACGTTATGTAAAACTATGAGGAGGTAGGTAGGTTTACTTCAAAGAATAAAATACTTCAGAGGAATGGTGCATTATGTATCAAAGTTATTTTAAGACAAGATGTATCGAACACTCAAGTATTTACCATACTTTTCCAAAATATTTCAAACTTAGGTACTTAGGCTCATACACAAATATAAACACACATATCTGTACGATGAAAGGGTAATTTTAGCGAGACCTCAATATTTTCAGAAGTCAAAATAATTACCTACATTGGTCAATAGGTAGGTATCTACTTCTTTTACGGGTAGGCAGGCGCCTACCTCATTGGGATGAATAACTAACTTTATGTCACAGGATAATTTTGTAATTACCTGCTTAATTCATTAAAACTTTTCTGTGTATTTTTTTAAAGTCATTGACCATTTTCGGGACTGAATTAACTTCGGTACTTATTAAATTTTATTTTATTAGGATACAGCCCATAAAAAAAATAGTTTTTGTTATTAGTGTCGAATCAAAGAGTGTCGAACAATATGAGTTAGTTACCTTCATGATGAAGCTGTGTAACTGCTTGCTGAGGGGTCGGTTGTGTGGCGTTATATATGAGGAGGCTGTCTCCCACCAGGGCGCGAGGAGTGCAGCGAGCGGACAGCGGAAGCGGTTCCGTGGCGGCCGGCGCGGGCGCACGCTGACGCAAGCCATTGTCCCTGCAGTGCTTCAGCCTCCGCTCACCGCAGGATGACCAGATCTTTTGATTGCTTGACTCTTCTTACTTATTGCTAATATGTACTAGGTAGTTACCATCTGGCTAATAAGTACTTAGGTTAGAAACGACAGTTTTTAAGATATTTTATAACGGCAACAATTTGTCCTTTGCAGATAACAAACGTCATCGTCGTGTGCAGCTTAGTTAGTCCGCGGCTCGGTTTTTCTGCCCCTCCCATTTATTGGGGAATGTTAATAATGGAACTACTGAGACTCACATTTTGTACTAATCACATTAGTTCCATCAATAGATGAATGGAACTACTGTGACTTTGATAGTTGTAGTAGTTCCATGGGACAATTTTGGATGGAACTTAGTGAGACTGAACTAGCTGGTCGATTGAGTTAAGTTGCTATGAAAAATATTTCGTAATATAAATTCTTTCCTGTAGTACATGGAAATCGTACCAAATAAGAAGTGTTGCCTTACATAAAATGAGGTAGTTCTGATTATTTTATGAGTTGGTAATGATGAAATGCGTAATGACAAATCCAAGTTTTCCACCTCGAAAGCCCTTCGGATCACAGTTAAATACTTGAAAATTCATTAAATTTAAGGAGTTTTTTCTGTTTTGGTAAATTTTTACCACTAAGGACCTATGTTACGGCAAAAGTCACTATGGACTGTTTTAAGTAGACTAAATTTTCAATTAAATGAGAATAATTTAGTTTTGGTAGGCCAAATAGTTTCTAAGATACGGCTATTTAAAAGTTTAGCAAAATAAGCAAAATTTTAAAAAAGAGATAGTATTATAAATATGATGTGTTACGACATTGATGAACTATTCATTGATGACCCACTATCAAATGCCGATTAAGACCTTCCTTAACAGTAATGCATTATTATAATGATTTTTTTAGGAGTCAAAATTGTCAAAAACTTAAAAAAAACTGTACAAAACCCCCATTTTTAAAATTTTGCAAACTTTTAATAGCCTTATCTTAAAAACTATTTGGTCTACCAAAACCAAATTATATTTTTTTAATTGCTAATTTTGTCTACTTAAAAGTGTCTATAGTGACTTTTGCCGTAACGTAAGTCCTTGGTGGTAAAAATTTACAAAAACGTAATAAAACTCCTAAAATTTAATGGATTTATAGGTATTTAACAATGATCCGAAGGGCTTTCGAGGTGGAAAACTTGGATTTGTTATTACCATCTCATAACTAACAACATATAAAAAAACCAGAACTATCTCATTTGATGTAAGGTAAAAAGTACCAATTCCATGGACTACTGGGTAAGCATCTTCTATCTATAAGTATAGGTACTTAGGCGATGGGCGTGGTGGAGTGTGGAAATTCGGCCACGAGACAGCCTAGCCTTAACCGCAACTACTTGCTCGACGATAATTTATAGCGTTTGTAGATTTACCTATAAGTACGAACATATGTATTTTAAAGTTAAGGTAGGAGCCTAAAACAATAATTTATTATATGACATATGACCTTAATAGTTGCTTCTACTACGTGAGTACTAGTAGGTACCTATTCTGTGCTTCTACCTAAGTGTACACGTAGATGCACCCACTTACGAGTGTCTATAGACATACTAACTTTGGTACTTATATTATTTCTGTGCTTAGGTGTATGGCGATAATAATCAGGTATATTTATATCAGTAACCTATAATTATTAAAATCATGTACCTTCTAGTCAAGGTACCTGCAGGAACGTAGAAAATGGCGCGAAAAAGGGAGGCCTATGCATGACAGCAGTGGATTGATCTGGGCCTGTGATGTACTCGTAGGCTAGCAGTGTTGGATTTACCAGCAGGCTAAGTAGGTTGGACCTAGGGTGGCAAATTTGGGGCCAATTTGTCCCCCCGTCCCCCCTGTGCCTCACCGCAGTCAACCCTCCTTTAGGACATACTCGTACTATCTTTGTTTTGTGGTCAACTCGCAGTTACTTTACTCGAGTGAACGCAAAGGCAGCAAAACAGACCCGCCGGGGCGCCGCGCCACTCGCGTGCTAGGTATACCAATAAACCGCATATACGCTGTGTGAAGACGATGAGCAATTTTTTTTGCTGTACCACTCATCGCCACTGCAGTAGATGCAGGTTAGGGGCGGCAAAATATTAATAGCCTACTGGCGGCAAATTTGTAAAAATGTACAAAAAAATTGCCACTTTGTATGGCTATGCTAATCTTTTGAGCCAGATTAGTAACTATAATCATTTATCATAAAATATAATACTTACTTATAATATATAATCGTCATCGCCTGAGTACCTACAATAATATAGCAAATCTCTCACAAGGCCTCTACATGTTGGACCTGTGTCCCTATGCAAGCCTCAAAGGTCCGGGATATGTCCCGTGAAGGATAAACTTTGAGAAAACATAATAATAATAATAATAAAAACTCTTTATTGCACCAAGAATACATAAGAGTATACTATATTTATAGAAGAATCCCAGCTTACACAGGAAAGGAATTTCGGAGTACGAAATATTATTATTTGTACTTAGATAACTATTTGATAAATTAATTTACAAAAAAGTAATGAGCTACCACCAAAAACATACATGTGAAAATGGGAGCCAAGTTCAATATTCGACAAAATAACTGACATCTAAATTGCTGCTAAGTTATGTAGAGAACCCTAAGTCAGTGGCGTGGCGTGGGCTTTCATCGCAAGGGGCTGACCGGAAATCCGCCGCCGACAACCCACCACCCGTTATTTTTTGGCGACGGGGGTGGAGGGTGCAAATAACCTTGCCGCCGCCCCCTTCTCTATGCCCGGGGGGTCTCGGCACCCCCACGCTACGCGGTTTATGTATCTAGTAGTTGAAATTCTTATATTATGGCTACTTCTCCAAAAAACCGTTATTCTGTTGAACGCTCTGGTGTTTTTTATTTACTCGTAGTAAATAAGTTTTATATACTAATTTAGAGAAGTAACCCTAAGAGAATTTATTTTTTCTTATTGGCCTTCTTTTTCAACAAACGGTTTTAGAGATATTTATTTTAAATTTTTTGAGACCAGAGCGATCAATTTAAACACCAGATCGATCAAAGAATACTATAAACCATAGGCAAATAATAATACAATGAATATTATTCGTTTTAGACGTGACAATAAATAAAGTAATTAAATATAACACGCAACTTACTATAGAAATATCATCGTAAAACCACGACGGAACGGATTTTTGTTTGTTACAATTTAACTCAAAAACTTCGAAACTGATTTCTAAAATTTTTTCATCATCTATATTATCCCTGAGGCTATATAGGCTATATTTATTACCCGAGCGAGACATAGTGATGGTAAAGTTTAAACCTAATATTAACATACCTATATCAATATCCGAAAGTTTGTTTGTGTGGTTAAGTCCTCATTAATAATTAGATCTTCATGAAATTTAAAATCAGATCACATACCAAACCTAGAACTTGACACTAAGAGATTACAATTAAAGTTATGCGCAGTAAATACCTAGTTATTGCTATATTAGGTATAATAGTTTAAAAGTGAATGAAGATCTATCTAGTATTGCAGACTGGTCTCAGCGCAATGCGCTAATTTTTAATCAGGAGAAGTCGAAATATTTGGTACTTGGCAGTAAATGGCAAATTACTCAAATAGTGAACGCGAATCCGAATGTTGTTATCAATGGCCAAGCTCTTGCAAAGGTTGAAGAGGCCAGAAATTTGGGTTTGGTTATTGATGGTCAGCTTAGGTTTGAGACTCATCTGTTGAGCCTAGTGAAGAACTGCTTCTATCGCCTTAGCCTTCTCTACAAAATTCGTGATCAGCTTACTGTAACGTCGCGACAGATAATTTGTGAATCTCTGGTTCTATCTAAGCTCAACTATGGTGACCTTGTTTATGGGCCGCGTCTCTTGTGTAAGACACAACGTCTGGTACAAAGAGTACAGAATGCGTGTCTGCGTGTTTGCTACAATATCCCTCCTCGGAGCCACGTTACACCATTTCTAAACAAAGCATCGGCACTTAATATGGAGGCTCGTAGGAAATAACATTTCGCAAGCTTATTGTTCGGATTAATTAAGTTTAAAAAACCTGAGTATTTGTTTAGTAAGTTACTTTTTAGGGTTCCGTACCCAAAGGGTGCAAACGGGACCCTATTACTGAGACTCCGCTGTCTGTCCGTCTGTCACAGGGCTCTATCTCTTAAACCGTAAAAGCTAGTCCCTTGAAATTTTCACCGATTATGTATAACTGGCCACTATAACAACAAATACTGAAAATAAAAAAAAGTTAAAAATTAAAGGGGGTCGCCATACAAAAAACATGTTTTTTCAGCGTTTTTAACTAGATCTTTATAATGGCATTAACTAGATACTTGAAATTTTCACAGATTATGTATTACTATGGCCGCTATAACAAAAAATACTAAAAATAAAAAAAATCAAAGTGGGTCCTCATACAAAAAACGTATTTTTTTAGCGTTTAAAAACATTGTATTGAGGTACCGAACCCTTCATGTACGATTCAGACTCGCATTTGCCCGTTTATTATGTCTCAGCGTCATGTCAGGTTAGCTCGTCCTATTCTATGCATTCCGAGATATAGGACAGAGGCTTTTAAGGGAAGCTTTACGTATGCGGCAACAAAGTGTTGGAACAATATTACCCCACCTTTGAGAAGTATAAATTCTAAATTTACATTTAAGATTAGATTAAAAGCGCATTTGCTAGAAAAACAAAAAGTAGATTTTTCCCATCCCTTTGCTTGCCGTGTACGTAAATCACCAACAAGACTAAAACGCTAGTAACTAGCTGCTCAGATTGTAATTTTAAATATAATGCTTTTACTTTTTTTGGAGGATCATTGGTTCGGTCGTGCTTTGTTTATACATTTTTTGAGTACCTACCAATTGTTTGAGTTCTTAGATTTCTTAAAAGCTGCGTTGTTTCGAATTCTTTTCATGTGTGTATTTTTTTTTGCTCATTATGTTATTGTTAATAATTTCGTTTTTTATTGCACTTATTCGGGTCATCTCACAATAGGTGACAGCTGAAAATCAGCGGTTGCTTCTTGTAAGCAACGTTGTGCTGAGCTGTAGCCTATTTGTGCTGCTGTGGCATACATTTGCTTGTAATTAGGCTAAGGATGTATTTAATGTTAATTGTTATTTCTTTTGTAATTTATAATGTGTGTGACAGCTGTACAAAATAGATGTTTTATCTATCTATATATATCTAAAGTGACTTAACAGCAACAAAACATTTTATTTCAATTCAAAGCAATATTTTTATATACTGTTCTAGTCATACATTCACAAGAAATTTGTCGAATATACTTTAGTACCTCACTCATTTTATGACATTATTGATCGCCATGGTCACTTATTCCAGAGCAATCAATGCCATATCAGGCAAAAAAAGTTACATTTTCAATTCTGGCAAAAGTAATAACACTAAGAAATCCACTCTTATACATTATATATTTATTTGAAATATAATACAGTTTAAGTTAAAGCTAAATAATATATATTTTTTTTATAAATTAAAACTTATAAGTATCTCTAAGAACTAAAACTAAAAAAATTACAAATTATGTAATTCCACTAAAATATTACCCCTCGGCAGCGTGCCCAAAAGGCTGGCAGCATTGCCACGTTGTATGGCAATGCTGATTCTTTGTGCCAGATAATTTCCAGCCCTTTGGTCACGGGATACTTCGGATAATCTTGTGGACAAGTATTTAAATAACTTATGGGCTGAAGGACCCCACGGACCAAAAGTTTCTACCCCAAAAGGTTCAGATATGTAGTTTACTCCGATGTCTACATATTTGCGCCTTTTGAGGTTCTCTGCTGTGGCAACTGCTGCGCCGGCCTTTGACTTGGTGACCTGAAGATGAGACGGTGCGAGAGTATCCACACAAGTGGCATCCCATACTAAGGGCCGCCCCAATCTCCAAGGCACCAAGGTCATCCCGTCCGGCCTCTTGCCATCATCTTTAGCCAGACCATTGGGTTCTAGAGTCGCGGGGATATGGATGGTGGCAAGAGAACGGAGGATAATATTATTAAGGGCTGCATGACGCCCTAAACGGCCGGCACTCCTGGTGCAGGAAAGTCCGTGGAGTCCAAGTCTTATACATTATTTATATATTTTTAATATAAACACTCTAGGCCATAAAATTAGCACGAAAAACAACTAGTCATTTAAATAATGAAAACATAGCAATCAATTATATTGGAAACCAAAACCAGAGTGATCATTGTACCTTCGTGAATCACCAATACGGGAACGCAGCGCACGACAACTCCCAGCAAATGTTGAAATGCGAAAGGGAACAGCTAGATGAGGGGAAAGAGGGGCGATGCGTTCAAAAACTAGGGATGTGCAAACGATTTTATATCGTTCCAGAGTAATCAACGAAAACCGTCGGACACATCTTTCTTTTTGTATTGTCGCAAATCTAAGTAAAATTTGCATGAAATGAATTTTATTTATCAAAACCACATTGTTTTTTAATATTATAAACATTTATGCTGGTCAAAATGGGCAGTAAAAAAATAAAAATACAACATTATTGTAACAAATCTGGAGTAAGGACACATTTTTTTTAATTAACTTCAAATTAAGTTAGGAATAATTATGTAAATGTCCTAGATAGCCTGCATTTCAAACTACAATGAACAATATTATAAATGACAAATTTACCTTCAGAAAACTGGATTCTCCATTAAGACGTATTTTTTACATACAACGTGGAAGGGATAGGGATATACGTAAGTTTTGTCGTGAATATACTAGATCATTATAGTAGGTATAATAAAATTAAAATAACAGCCAAAAACAAAAAAAAAAAAACGACATTTCCATACAAAAGTGTGCAGCCACAGTTATGGAAATATACCTACTAAAAATCAAACCTAGGTATTAATAATCTTTTTAATTTTTAGCCAATCGATCATTCAGTTCGATTTTTTACTAAAAATTATTCTATCCCTTCTTCTTCGTCTAAGCGCGTTCCCGGGTGCATCCTCAGCTGTGCTGCTTCAGAGACCAGGGTGCGCTTTCCCGCTTTTTCTTCTCCAAATATAACACGCATGTCAATGGTCACCCAAGGATGCCAAAGACCTTGCAAAATGGAGAAGAAATAACCGGAACAGTATAAATGATATGGCTATAGTTTTACGACCGGCCGCCTGCCTGACGTCAACCCTCTTTAGGAATGTATTTGTGCGAAAAGTTTTACAACCGGCCGCCGCCCGACGTTAACCCTCCTTGGGAATGCAATTGTAGCACGAGAAGTTTGTGCTTAGTCCTTTAGTCGCCTCTTACGAAATCCACCGGAAGAGATGGAGTGGTCCTATTCTAACCCGGAACCACACGGGTGAAAAATTATTATATCCCTTGACAAGTGCTTAGTTATTGTCTGATTAATAATAATAAAACTAAGTTGAAGCTCAGACTTAAATAAGTTTTAGAAAAAAAATAAGTACAAACTTAAATTGTTAGACCACAGTACGTACTTGTCAAGACGAATAAAATATAAGCCCAAACACGATTGGTCACCAACCAACAACTCCCCCGTTAAACCAACTTTATGACTTTATGACTTTATTTTCCTTTATTGTAAACGTCCTTCAAGTTTTCATCGGTTGAAAAATATCCAGTTTGTCAAACCAAAGCTATTATACAAATTCTCTCTAATTCTTAGTAAATAAAACATCGCAATATTAGTGCTGTGAGGATTAGGAAATAAATTTCAATGATAATTATTATCTGCGAATATAATGTCATTGACACAGTGTAAGTAAAAAGACACAGTGTCACTGTAACGTCGCCATTGTTCTTGCAAATTTAACGCGCCTGCGCGGCGCGTTTATGTCTTTTACGCGGCGGTTAGGTGCTGAACACTACTTAAGTAATAAAACTAACCAAAAGTCGTCTGCGGAGAGTAGTTAAGTACCCACTCTCTGTTAATTTATCGATATGTAAGTCGCCATATTTACATATCCAGTTGTGTTTAGGTTAAACGGGAGAATCTTGTTAAAAAATATATTGTTTAAAAAAGATCTGAAACAAGAAAGATCTGGCAGTGCATTACTTTAATACTTATTTTGAGAGAAGAACAAAACAAGATTTGAATTGTACATTACACCATGCATTTACCTAATCAACTTTTTAACTTCTGATAGCCTTCGAAATAATTATTTATTAATTATTTGATTAATAAATCAAAATCTATAGTCGAAGCTCAATAGAATCGATACAACCTGCAAAACTTATAATACTTATTATGTTATGGATTATGATTTTCAATGACACAGCTACCAAAAAAAACTACATAATGATTACTTGGTCGTGATGTTTTTGTTACGTATATTCGTTGAAGGGGATATAAATAATGTAAGTACTCTTATGTATCGGAAATCGTAAAAGTAAATGTCTGTATGAATCCGAGATGCTCATCTCGTGACAAGGTCGTTGGCCGAGCAAGATAAACACTAATTATTATGTACAGTATACGAGTGTTTAGCGATTCCCAAACAAAATGAGGCAATATTGTTAATTGGTAGACAAGGGCACCACTATTTAGTACCAATTGGATTATAGAAAATTGGATATAAGAAAATTTAACGAAAAGCTGAATAACGAGCAAAAAGTTTTTTTTCCTTCGTCACATTGTTCCACTCTATATGGGGACAGGACGAAAATATTTTCCATTGAAGTACTATAACGTCCGTAAAGGTGCACTATACTGAATAATGATGTGATGAGCTATAAAAACACAATGGATCTGATTGATCCATCACCGTCTACAGGCTAGGAGTGGCGACGGGATAATATAATTTATTTGCATAACTATAGGTATTTATATTAAAATATTAAATAAAGAAACTCTCCTTCCTCCGAAAAATATTTTTAAAGAAGTCCTTAGTTCCAAAAAAACAATCAGCGTTTCCATACAAAAGTGTGCAGCCATCCGGGCAATTTTGTATGGGAATGACGATTTTTTTTTGTTTTTGACTGTCATTTAAATATCATTATACCGTTTGTACTCGTACCTAAGTGCTAAAGTGTAAAACGTATGATGATCAGCGGTTTTAAACTATATACATATATAATTAAATATCATGATCAGTGGTTTAAACCACTGATTTGACATACAGACAAAAATAATATATCGTCAGTAGAGTCCAATCAGAAAATCAGTCAGAAGAGTCAGTCAATCAATATCCTGCCCCAGGGCAGCTCTTGTCCAATGAAATATGAATTCATTTTAAAATATCTAGGGAGGCAACTGCGTAGACAGGTCTTTAGGACTTCAGGGCAAAAGTATGATATGGCGCATTTATGTGTTACTAGCTGTGCCCGCGACTTCGTTCGCGTGGTTGTCGGAATGTTATATAGCCTAAAGCCTTCCTCTATAAATGGACTACCCAACAAAAAAAGAATTTTTCAAATCGGACCATTAGTTCCTGAGATTAGCGCGTTTAAACAAACAAACAAACAAACTCTTCCGCTTTATAATATTAGTATAGATGAGATAGTAGGTTCGATCGAATCACATTTGTAGCGAATCTTGTCATCACTTATTTTTTAATTTACAAGGTGTTTCTCTGTCTCTGAGAGGTTTTGAACTAATTTGACTATACTAGTATCTACATCATAAAACTATGGCCTTTGATCAATGGTCAAAGACTTTATTTTCGGTTGTAACGGCAACAGACAATCCTCAGTGAAATTTAATGTACGAAGTAAGAGGGGTTATATAATGCGGGATGGTCAAAGATGGTCGAATTCTGCAGCGTGATGAAGACCTTTCAAAAACGGAGCTACGCAATGGAGGACATTATGTTTACTGCTGTCTTTGTAATTAGGCAACGTAACTTATGAGCGGAAGATCTGAATTGCGTTACGATTTTGACATTTCATTGCAGACAATTTCGTTAAAGTAAACTTTGGTATCGTTATTTCTTTTGAACTAGAAACAGAAAATCTTTAAGTTATTTGGAGCATACAAGTAACAAATGACATTGAACATGAAGGAAAAAACAAATATTGGTTACTCTCAGCATTATGTTGAGGCTTTCTGCGGTCAAGACGCTGATTTTCAGAGGAACCAGTAGGCATGGCTCTGCCTTACATTAACAACTTAAAGTACTTACGGGTATAAGTAATTAACGAGTAGCTCTGTGAGCTGTATATAGAAGTGAAGACCTCGCGAGTCTGTCTTTGCATAACACATCACACAGTGGTCAGGGGACCACTCGGAAGTTTATCGGATAAAATAGTTGTTCGGACAAAAAAGTTGCATCGTTGGTAACAAAAAAGTCTTAAGTAGACATTTTTGAACATTTTCCGAAATGGTTAAAATATTTGTTTTTTGTTTTCAATCCCAATATTTCCGCCATACTTATTTAAAAATTTTGAAAAATTAAATCACAAAAATACAATCGCACCTAAGCCCAGAAATTTAACGAGAATCGGTTGATACATGCGACCGTAGGCGAGAACAGCTGGACACCTGGAACTTTTTATTTTATTTTTCAATATTAGAAATTTGAGTGCGTTTGACCTCTATCTAGCCTGATGGGAAGCTAAGATGAGGTCTAAAGTGTATCACGCAGACTCAAAAAGTGCCTATTCACTCTTGCCTTGAAAATCCCTAAATCATATGTATGGGGAATTCGGTCACACGACAAATTTTTTGCTGAAGTTGAAACGGAGGCTTCGCTCGCTCGGTCAAAAATGTAAAATACAGGGATGGACAATTTAACTTTAAACAAATTCTACTTCATTTTATAAATATTTATTTTATTCCTACCTATATTAAATATTATTTCAGAATATTTACATTTATTACTTATGACACATCCGCAACATGCTTCGTAAATAAGTACTTTTTTTTCTAAATAGCAAATTTCAGGAGGGCAGGTTTTTTATGAATACAGCGGTTATAATATATTCTGTAGATATATTTGGAAAATGTACATCCTATAGGTGCATACAGAAATCTAGGTAAGTTTTATTTTTAACACAGCATTTTTTATTGAGTTCACAATTCATCATCATCATCATCTGGTCTTTTTCAGTCTCCACTGCAGGAGCACGACTCACTCTGTACTACCAGAGCTATATATTAGCCAGTGCAGTGTGCGCTGGCCAGACAGGTTGGAGAGGTCTCATTAAATTTTGTTTAGCTTGTTTTTCCTCAGTCGCCTTCTACGACATCTACGGAAAGACTTGAAGTGGTCCTATTCTACTTTGCCGCATTACTTACAAGTAAATATGATACAATAAACTGAGTTTCAAGTGTTCCAACCTACACATTTCGTAATATTGTAGGACAGGACCTAAGAAATATTACGCAAAATGGTATCCTATGATGTGCAATCAATCGTAGTATGTAAGTATGCCATAGCCGTAAAGTCCTTAAAAAGTGATGATTACTGCAAGATAACCGCCAGATGATCCGAAGGCGCGTGCTAACGTGCGCCTGCGCCGGCCAGTGACGTCGCAGGCAGTCAGCCTCTACGCATGCCCTGAATATTTACCGAGGATGATGCACTCTTTGAATGTGTCTAATTTTAACACGTTGGTGGCACCCAGATTGGGTCATGGACAGCAGCGTTTGATGACATGTACAATTATACATAGTTACATATAATTAGGAGGTAGGCTTAGGGACGGTTCGAGTATTACGTAAGCAGAATTTTAGACCATTATTGACCCCCCTGCCCCCCATGTCAGCAAGAGTTAGCAAATCTCTTGTCCTCCTATGCTTACGTAAGCATCGATATTTTTTTTATAAAATACGCCGAATTTTTTTTTATTATTCTCATCAGCAAGCCTACTTTTTAGATATACTCGTAAGTTTACTGTCTGTATAATTTTCAAATCAAGATTACAAAAAATTACCCCCTTTAGTGCTTTCGTAATACTTGAACGACCCCTTAGGGAGGGTAAGGTATTCGCAACTAGTTGTGAACTTTCGTGGTGATGACGGTTAATGAACGTTAAATAACTTCAACTGAACTATTACCAAAGATAATATAATTACTAACGTAAGTAGGTAGTACTTAATTTAATTGGGAGATAACCAAAATACGATTAGACTTCTACTCATTGATGTTCCTGGGCGCGGTACCTAAGTAGTAGTAATGTATAATTTCATATTTAAGCATGTACTGGCAAGCGTAACTTAGGACATACACCTATAGACAATCTGCCTGACAAAGGCCACTGCTGGAAAATGTTACTTTTAGTTGATTTTCAGGTTACGATCAGTTGGTTCCTAAGTTCGTCGTCGTACGTTGGTTCGTTAGCACGTTCGGTTGGCCGAAAGCTTTATTTGTCTCAGATGTAAAAATCTGTTCCGTACGCAAAGGTGGATCTCACGTATCTACAGTCCTTGAATGTGTGTGAACGATAAAATCATTGTAGTTACTCACTCGTAACTTGTAACTGTTTTACGAAAGTTCTTCTCAGATTAAAGTTTGTGCAATGTAATACAATATGTATCATGCTCTGGGATCGCTTGACAAACAATCCTTTCTCGACAAGTACGGGGCCAAATAACCGTCCAATTGTTGCAACAACTAATAAAATTGTAGCCTACAATCATATACCTCCAAATAAAGTAGTTAATATTTTATGTCTGATCATTTTGAGATTGCTACACATACCTACCCATAATAACTATGTTACTATAGTACCTAGGCACAGAGATAGGTGTGGCTCCAAAGTCCCTGATGCAGGAAAAGTTCTCACTTTTCCTGCATCAGGGACTTTGAAGCCACGCCTATCCAATATAGGTTTTTTACTTGAACACCTACGGATTGTGTAACAAGAATACGTCAGCATTGGCACCTTGGCACACCCCTGCCTGACCATTTTGAACTTCACTAATCTCCGCTTGCAATTAGACGAGTGCCGGGGGTAGTCATATAGTTAGATTATGGTATATAAAAAAAAACTGCAACATAACAAGATTTAACCTAATATATCCTTACTTTTATTTTAACTGTAACTATTGTATTGTTTTACCTATTTTTAAAATATACACATTCATTGCACAACCCTGTATTTAAAATAAATCATTCATGTAAAAATATTGATTAAAATCGGTACTTACTAAAATAAATAAAAATATAATTATTATGGGATTTCAAGCGTTACAGTGTTCTTCCTATTCTCGGTGCATTACTGCCTTGAAGCCGTGCCTTTTTGTGAATGCTCTCCGCATTCACACTGCGTTCATAGATAAAAGGTAGAAGGGTAATTACTATCCACCGTGACCTCTACGTGATTGCTCTACCTATAGCTCTACTCCATATTGCACAACAGTGATGCCCGGCCGGCTGTATCGTGCACCATGTTTTTAGGGTTCCGTAACCTAAGGGTACCAACGGGACCTATTACTGAGACTCCGCTGTCTGTCCGTCTGTCCGTCCGTCTGTCACAGGGCTCTATTTCTTGAACCATAATAACACTTGAAATTTTTACCGATTATGATTATTACTGTGGCCGCTATAACAACAAATACTAAAAATAAGATAAAGTTAAAAATTAAAGGGCTCGTTACGCCATATAAGAAACGTGTTTTTTCAGCGTTTTAAAGCACTGTACGAAGATACGGTACCCTACATGTACGAGTCCGACTTGCACTTGACCGGTTTTTTACCATTGATGGCCAAGGACACCACACGGAGATCTTGTGAAACACGAAGATACAGTATGGCTGCCGCCATGACCAGGTTACCTTTGGTGAGTGCACAATTAACCTTAGACGAAGAAGCCGCAATGCTTATAAAATATCGACTTATAACATTGTAATTTGACCAAAATGTAATCAATAATTACAATAGTAAAATCAAACAATAGCGAGGTTATCTGTTTATTTTTATGCGTAATTAATAAATCAAAACATCATGGATTCTAGAGATATATATGTATAAGTAGACCAAATGTCCGAAACTGCTATACCTCATACCTTTTCGCGCCTTTCATAAGCAATGCAAAAAAATTTAGTGTCGAACACTGCATACGTGGCAATAATAGGTACCAGTCTGATAAACGCAGAGAACTTGGTGATGCATGCGGCATGCCGCTTACTTCTCAAGTATCATTGCACGAATTATAATTGCATGTTTCATATGCAAACGCAACCAATGCAACGACCATTTATAATGATTGCACAGTTCTCGAGCAGTGAAAATAAAAATGCACTACATTTTGGACAACACTCAACGGTCCACACTATTATATTTAGCTTATGTCGTGGGTGGGTCCGATGGATACAAGCACAGAGTCATGCAAGACACTTGCCAGATCCGCAGATGAAAGAACAAAATAAGGCCTGTGAAAATGAGTAGCCCAGGGCCTATACCCAGCAAACATTTTTGGTCGAAATGATTATAAAGTTACCTAAGGTCACTATTTTTTTGGCCCCAAAAAAAAAATACCTCGAATCGACGTCCAATCGACATCGGATTTCCCTAAATGAGGAAAAAAAGCACGTGCCAGTGACGTTTATTCCACGTAACTACAACCAATAGTTCGACGTGTAGATTACTTTGTCGACGTAGATTCGACGTCGATATGACGTGTCGCGTGGTTCCAATTACTAATTTGGTAATTTTAACCACTTTGAAAGGTAATTACTACGTATTTTTTGTTATAAATTTTATTCAGGTGACATTTCTGCAAGTGATAGAGTGTAAAGGAAACATTCTTTTTCTTTTTCGCTCTTACACAAAATGTCTGACTTGTTCTCTAACAATTATGGCAGCGGCCAAAAATATTTCTGCTTGAATTTATTAGTCAAAGAATCTTGATGAAATCGCACATACCTAATACGTTTGTAGCTTATGAATGCTAACGATGGTGTGTGTAGTAGGGTACGTGTACCTAGCTGGAGGTAAATAATAATGCGTGTTCTATGCTCCTGAGTCGATAGTCGAATGAATAATTTATTTACAAAATTCGGGTTTATATACAGTGGTTAGGGACAAACAGATAGCCAAATAAGGTAATGTTCTCGTTCCTGTGTTTTGATTGGCTGGCGCGGTGCGACACTGCTCCCGTGTCCCGATATATTTCCTAATTTGGAGTTGTCGACGAATAGCGCGTGCGATGTAAGTTGATGACCAAATATGGTGATGAATTTTCAGCGCGACGTATTCTGTAGTGGCTACAGTACTCCCTCCTTAGCGAAAGCGTACCGGTAACTTGATGTTCCTTCCGGAGCGAGTTTGTCTTGTGGCGGGAAGAAGCGCTGTATCAGGCGCGGCCGGGATGCGTAAACTGGATCGCGCGGGCGGTGTGTGCGATGCGGGCGGCTCGCTGCTGGCACGCGGCGGCGGGTCATTGACGTTATTTAACGCGCGGGCGATTGCGGTTGGAATGGGATTGCAGTGCTGTGTGATGATGATTTGTGATGACGAATCCGGGAGTAAAGTGTCTTGATGTGAACTATCTTGAAAATCTTCTATAATGTAGGCGGGCTTCAGTCGGTCGATCGAAATGGTAGATTGTCGGTTCGGTAATTGAAGTTTGAATAGCTTGTCGGTTCGTGAAAGTATTTTGTATGGGCCTTCATATGGAGTTTGGAGTGGTTTTCGAACTGCATCAGTCCTGATGAAGGCGTGACTACATGTTTTCAAATCCTTGTGAACGAAAATACGCCTGCTGTTTCGATGTGACGTCGTTGCGTTTCGTGGCTTGTTGTCGTCTATTATTTTTCGTAGTTTTTCGACGAAGTTGTAGTCCAGGGTGTTTTCTGGTGATGGTGAGGTGATGAAGAAGTCTCCAGGAAGTCGTAGGTTGCAGCCATAGGTCAGTTGCGCGGGCGTAACTCCATTTTCGCGTAGGGCGGTTCTAAGTCCCAGTAGTACTGTTCCGAGTTCGTTGACCCAATTGGTACTTGCGCTGGTGAGCTTGGCACGGAGTGCAGCTTTCAGACAACGGTGGAAACGTTCCAGGATCCCGTTCGATTGAGCATGATAGGACGAAGTTCGATTCCGTTGACAGCCCATGAGGTTCATAAGTTTGGTGAAAAGTTCACTTTCGAACTGGCGGCCTTGATCGGTAGTTACGGTGATCGGACATCCAAATCTTGTGATCCAGTGGTCGTACACTGCTTTTGCGACGTTTTCGGCTGTTATATGGTCTGTTGGTACACATTCTATCCATTTCGTAGTTCGGTCGATCATGGTGATGAGATAGCGATGTCCTTGAGCGGTGGTTTCGAGAGGTCCGACTATGTCGACGTGCAAATGCTCGAATCTGTCCGTAGGCGGGAATTCGGCTAGTTTGCTTTGAGTATGTCGATGTATCTTGCTTTTCTGGCAGGGAATACAAGTTTTCGCCCATAATCCAATGTCCGTGTTCATTGTCGGCCAAAAGTACTTCTGTGCTATTATTTTTCTCGTACTGCGAATTCCGGGATGGCTTACGTTGTGAATTGCGTCGAAGACTTTTCGGCGAAAGTTCGCTGGTACATATGGGCGAATTTGCGATGTCGACGTTTCGCAGTAGGTAGCGATGTTTGTACCGGGAATCGTGAGTTTCTTGATCGCGAGATTTGGCTGTTGTAGTAATGATGGAATAGTGCTATCTTGATCTTGTGCGCGTGACAGTTCTTCAAAGTTGATGGTAGACGGATAGGTAATTGTTTCAATTCGGCTAAGTGCGTCGGCAACGGTATTTTCTTCTCCATGGATGTGTCGTATGTCTGAAGTGAATTCGCTAATGAAGGCTAATTGTCGCGTTCGCCGTGGTGTCTCGGTCGCGGATTGTACCTTGCCCATTGCGTATGTCAGTGGCTTGTGATCAGTGAAAATAATAAGTTGTCGTCCTTCGAATGTTTTTCGGAAATGTTTCATAGACATGTAGATTGCGAGTAGTTCTCGGTCGTACGTCGAATATTTCTTCTGTGCGTCGCTGAATTTTTTCGAAAAGTAGCCAAGTGGTTGCCATGTGTTGTTTATGTTTTGTTGAAGTACTGCGCCGGCGGCGGTGTCCGACGCGTCGGTGAAAATAGCGAGAGTGGCTTCGTGCGATGGGTGGGCGAGCAGAGCAGCGTTGGTGATGCTTGCTTTGCATGCCTCGAATGCTTTCGTAGCTTCGTCGTTCCAAGTGATTGGTGTTTTGTCACGTTTCTTCGAATTGTGTAGAAATGAATTAAGCGGTGCTTGTATGACGGCGGCGTTCGGTATGTGCTCACGGTAGAAGTTGACCATACCGAGAAATCTTCTAAGTTCTTCTATTGTTTTTGGACGTGGATATTCTGTGATGACCTTGACCTTTTCTTCGGGTGGTTTGATGCCGTTTTGTGAAACTGTGTAGCCAAGGAATTTAACTTCTGTCTTGCCGAGGTTGCATTTGGCGGGATTTATAGTGAGGCCATTTTCTTCAAGTCGTCGGAGAACTTGTCGTAGATGGTCGCGATGTTGAGTTTCTGACGAGGAAGCTACCAGTAGGTCGTCGAGGAATGGGAAGACGAAATCGAGTCCTCTGAGTACTTCGTGGATGTACCGTTGAAAAGTTTGACCGGCATTCTTCAAACCTGGAACCATTTTTGGGAATTCCCATAATCCCATCGGTGTTATTATCGCAGTTTTCTGAACATCTTCTTCACGAACTGATAGTTGGTGGTAGGCACGATTTAGGTCGATGGTAGAGAATATTTTCTTGCCGGAGAGTTGGTATGTGAAATCTTTAACACGTGGTACGGGATATCGGTCTGGTTTCGTGATGGCGTTTAGTCGTCGGTAGTCGCCACAGATACGGATGTCACCATTCTTCTTAGGTACGATGTGGAGTGGTGATGACCAAGGGCTTTTGCTTGGGCGGCATATTCCTTGTTGCATCATATCTTCGAATAGTTTTCGTACTTGTTCATAGCGATGAGGCGCGATCGGGCGAGCGCGGCAGAAGACTGGTGGGCCTTGAGTTTCGATGTAGTGTTCAACAGCTGTTTTCGGGTTAACTTTTGTCGGTGTTAGGCGAGTGATGCCGGGAAATTCAGCTAGTATGTCGTGGTATGACTGTTGAACGTCGATACTTCGTATAGTCGGAGTGCTTGAGGCGCAGACTGGAGCGTGAATTTGGAGATTCGTGATTCCATCAACAAGTCTTCGATTTGTAAGGTCTACAACGAGCTGGTGGTGTTTGAGGAAGTCGGCTCCGATGATAGGCTTCGAGACGTCGGCGACTATGAATTTCCATTTGTATGGACGGCGTAGGCTGAGGTCGAGTTCGAGCGTTTTTTCTCCGTAGGTATTTATCGTAGTGTTGTTCGCGGCGTACAGCTTGAAAGGTAGAGGCATCGATTGCTGGCCTGCTCTGCGTGGTAGGACGGAAATATTTGCACCGGTATCGACGAGGAATGATAAGCCTGTCTTCTTATCAGTGACGAATAGGCGGTATGTTCCGGCGGCGTCGCTGTTGTCTGTCGATGCGAGAGTTCTAGCTTCCTTGTGGCAGGTCGTCGTAGAACGGGCAGGTGACGTGGGACGCGGTAGTGGGATTCGTGAGCGGTGATGAAAATGTGCCGGACGGTGATGACTCGACTGACGATGTTGATGGCTGTACCCGGTGTTTGAGAAAGTGGCGGATCTGACTTTCTTGAGGTGCGCGATTTCTTGTGATAGTTTTCGAAGACTCTGGACGAGCTCTTGATATTCTTGAACGGTCGTGGACATCGTAGTGCTTGGTACATACAGTGCCAGTGAAATAAGGTGCACGATAAAAGTAACGCTGGTTGCGTAGAGATGAGCTGGAGTTCCTGGTGCACGGCGCGCAGCTGGGCAGAATTTTCTTCCGGTGGCAGCTGGACGTGGGTGCGGAGGATGTGGGCTCGGTGAGTGTTTCTACATCACTTGCTTTCCTAAGCTTTTCGCGTTGGTTGACGCTGGAGCTGGTGGTCCACGTGTCGCGTGACACGCGGAGTCGTCGGCGGTCACCACTGTATCACGTCGGGGTCACCACTGTAGCTTATGAATGCTAACGATGGTGTGTGTAGTGGGGTACGTGTACCTAGCTGGAGGTAAATAATAATGCGTGTTCTATGCTCCTGAGTCGATAGTCGAATGAATAATTTATTTACAAAATTCGGGTTATATACAGTGGTTAGGGACAAACAGATAGCCAAATAAGGTAATGTTCTCGTTCCTGTGTTTTGATTGGCTGGCGCGGTGCGACACTGCTCCCGTGTCCCGATATATTTCCTAATTTGGAGTTGTCGACGAATAGCGCGTGCGATGTAAGTTGATGACCAAATATGGTGATGAATTTTCAGCGCGACGTATTCTGTAGTGGCTACACGTTGAAATCTTGTGCGATAAATTATTTTCTGTGTATATTAATGGTTTTACTTTCAGAAATGCTGATGGGCTTTCAAATACTTAATTATTTTTATTATTCAAAACTAAAAAAACGTGTATTTTTTCATTTATATGGAAAAAAATACACGTCATTCAGGTTCAGTATATTTTATTAATAAATCAAACGCCAAAATTAATATTTCCATGTAAATTTTAGTGAATATAGGTATCATTTGAAAGTATAATATGAGAAATTACAAAATAAAATAAACATCGCTTCTTCCTTTTTACAAAATATAATGGCGGCTCGACTAGATGGTTAGATTTGCTTAAAAATCGACCTTTACGTAAATTTGTAAGTATTTAAAGTTGATTTGACTTAATTTCCGTGACTTAAGTCATCTATATTACTTTAAAGTGACATGAAAATAAAGTAGTATACTTGACCAATAGGTAATAATAATAATAGCGTAAAAACTAGTGGCGGAGAAGTCCCAACCAACCAACAAATCGTTTAAACAGGATGAGCTCGGTTTATGCTTCACAGTCCATTTTCTCAAGCCTTCCGTGAGTTTCATCGAATTTATATAGTTATCAGAGTCGTCATTTTCTCATCTTCCGAGTCCTCATCTCCCGATTCTTCATTATTTGAAAGAAATAAATCACTATCGCTGGTTGACTCATTCGTATTAGTGATTTGATTTATGTTTATTGTGTCATGAACAGATGATGTGGAGGGAAGTGAATGATCTTCGGTTGTTATTAAATTTATAGGTAATTGACACTGTGTGTGTGTGATTTCTTCTTAAGTTTCCTTACACACTCTTCAGTTTTAATTTTTCTTTTATATATTTTTCTATAAAAAGCACTAGAATGTCTGTACAGTTTTTTTATCTTTGTCCATTGTTAGTAATAAGCGACTAGGTACCTACTTTTTTCAAACAAAAGTACAGGCGTTTAAATACGAGTACGTCCCAGTTCACCAATTAACTACTCACAAATGACCAAAGCAAGTTAACTTATAAGTCACTACCGCCAACTGTGACTTACTGGTCGTATTTCCGAGTAATATTGACTTAGAAGTTAACCGCAGATAACCTATTGGTATTTAAAATGTTCTAAAAGTAATATGTACTACAAGGTCGTATTACAGTATCTGCAAGAGGTCAATCTGACTCCTAAATTGGTAGCAAAATAGACATATAGGTTAGTAACCTTCAAGTCGTAGTCTAAAAAATAATTACGTCATAAATACTAAAAATAATACATTTAAGTTATAATGACTTATATCTTAAGTGCATTCTACCCAAGTTCTCGACGTATTTTTAACCAATAAGTCAATATACATTGCGGTGAATCAGTGAAGTAAAAATTACGTAACGAGTCACTTTATGTTTTGCCTTAATAGTAAAAGTGTATTTTTAGTAAAAAGAAATGGTGTATGGGACGTTGTTTTTACTTGAATAGGTAATATAGTCTTAAGTCCAGAAAGAAATACTTAAAATGTTTGCTGGGTAGGTGGCGGACAAGCGTAGCTAGAAACAGTATTTATAGGTACAATTTGTAGACCTGCATCGTCACTTTTTCACCTTCTTTTATCCATGATCATCATTTCAGTCGCATGACGTCCCCAGCTGAACATAGGCCACCCCTAATAATTTCTAAATTAACCGCTCAAAAACGTCCCTTTTGATTAGAATGAATGAAGTAGCAAAAACCGGAGAGCATGCTTGCTCGAAGCGAAAGAGGTTCGCAAGTGGACTACATAGTCTCTGCTCTGCCTACCCCGATAGGAAATAGGCGTGATAACAAGTAGGTATGTAAGCATAGAGGTAGGATTGTTTGTACCTAATAAGTAAATTGTATAAACCTATTTCATGTGTATAATCACAATGTTAACCACACACGAAAAACAAACAACTATTAATAAAATACTTTTAATATACACACACACACAAACAGATCATTACAGGTAAACACAGACGTATGTCTATGACGTATGTACGTATATGTGTACACATATTATCGTTTTATCCCTTACTTATATACGGGACAGACAAGAGTCACAGTTAATCAAGATGATGCGCCTGATATTGGGTGTCAGAACTGCGAGACGACAAGCACAACGTGTTAGTGAACTAACGCAAAACCTCTCAGCCCATGAAACTGAACAACTTTTATGCTACAACTTTCACGAAACCCAAAAAAAAATTTGAATTTTCATACAAACTGATCAGCTGATAGAGACAATTTGTATGGAAATCCGAATTTTATTTTTGGCATTTTGGGAAAGTTGTAGAAATAAACTTGTTCAGTTTCATGGGCTTAGGTTAGGTACCATCTGAGAGATTTGCGTTAGTTCATTAACACGTTGTATACTAGTCACACAGCGCACCTGAAAACTGTATAACTCAGGCATTTTATACAATGCTTAGAAAACACATCTCGTATTCTATAGGTACGGATGCAACATTACAAACATTTCCGGTAAGTAACTGTTAACATATCCGGTATGTGTGTGACATAAGTCTAACCAAAGATGATATGCCCTCGGAGTTAGAAAAGCTCGTGGTGTCTATATTAGGTATATCAGTACTTAAATTTTTACACAATTTGGATTATCCTTAAGGCAAACTAGGCACGTGCCTAGGAGCGCGAGGTAAAAAGGGGCGCGCGGAAAAATTCCCACCCCTCCCCTTCTGCAACCCCGGATCTAGGGGTGGCAATGTCAGAGGTAATTTTTTTTAAATGGTTCATAATGGGTCGGCAAAAATTCAAATTAAATTAAAGGTTCACGGCATTCTAATGATGCGTAATATTTATTAACTAACATCTACTGGTGCAATATTATTCGTGAATAAAAGCATTTAAATTTAATTTAATAAAACATCGAGCTAAATATCGCGAGTTCGATAAAAATTATAAAATAATGTGTCAGATACCAAGTTCCTGAGGAGACTAGGCCACTGGTAGGACTCTCCATTGATTCAGAGTAACATATATACCTACTACTACTACAAATGAAACAATTTATCTGTACACACGTCGATGTGTGAGTTTTATACTTAGGGTCGCACCGCAGAGTTATTTTAATACTTACCTACTAACGAGTTCGACATATTTACGATTATATTTTTCCATACCGGAAGATTTGCGAACACTATGACGTAAACAATATTCTGTTTTATATGTATTAAATGTTACAGAAAAGTCGGAAACAGCTACGTAATATCACTTTACAAATATTTTTCATTGTGTCCATTGTCCATTTCACCTATAGTTCACTTTACTGATTAGGTATTATTGAGTCATTTATATTGTAACGCACTAATTTCACTAATTCACTATTGTAATATAGTAATTTGCATATTCGGCGCAAAACTATACGGTAATTATATGAATAAATTCAATAAAAATAAACAAATGTTTATCACGCTTACACTTAGCATGTCAAGTTGTTATTGTCAACAATGGCATTTAGCACTAAAACCCGCGGAAATCCAGTTGGCATTTGCGTATATGTGATTACCTGTGAGCGAGGAGCCTATGTAACATTACCGGATTGCTTATTAGCAATCCGGTAATGTTACAATCTCGCTCTTGTGTATCTCCCGCCAATGCGAGAGAGCGAGAAGGGTATATATATCAAGATGGTTGCTGGGTAATAACGTGAAATTATATTGTTGCTTTGCTTACCTGTTTTCATCATTTGGAAATGTATGAAATATACGTTCTTTAGAGTATTGGGTGGATAAACAATTATTATACGCGCACCTTCTCACCATGATGGTTACTATTGGTTGACAGTTCTCAAGACAACACACGTCGCGTATTGCGTGCGGCTAGTAATTAAACCCTGGTTTGGAGCCGTCAAAGCTCACAAAGTGCGGGGGAGAGGTGCGGGGACGCCAATTTGCGGGAGACGCTGTGAGATACCATTCTGTTTGACTCTTATGTATTCTGTGACTAGGCTATGGGCTAGGCCCCCTAGCTAGCCCTCATAAAAATCGACAGTCCTCTTCCGTGCATCGGAAAGCACATCCGCCTGTCATCATTGTATGGCAGTCGTCAAGCTATGTTAGATGCTTTTAAGCAGCTTGAAAAATACACAATAATTATAGCACTAAGTTTACACTAAGAGGGCTGTGTTCCGTATGGCCCATAATATATTGGTAATTAAACAAGTATGGTATAATCAAATATACAAACGTATACAATACAATGTGGAAGGGACATACCCGTAATAAATAGAACTACGGTCTATATCTACTAGATCACTAAAGTATAATGAAATTAAATAAACAGACAAATAAAAAAAAAATATTGGCATTTCCATACAAAATTGTGCGGCCGCCCGGGCGGTTTGTATGGGAATTATCTCGTATTTTTTGTTTTTTGACTGGTATTTTATTTACATTATAAGTACTTTAGGGATCTAGTATAGCCCGTGGTTCGATTTATTACGGGTATGTCCCTTCCACTTTGTATAAAGGGTTTAAATACTAGCCCCTTTTTCAGCTGCCATGAGCCATGACAACTATGGCCACTATGGTCACTATGTCCGCCCGACCGTGAACAGAGGAGTATTCCTTACCGAATAGACCGAAGTCAGGTGGTTAAGTAACAGTAGGGTCACTCCAAAAGTGGCACGCAAAACGTACGTAACTACCTGCGTTTCAATGTTAAGCATCATTGAGCGTTAATACATGAAGATATCTAATTTGACATAGAAATAGTACGTCACTATTGGACGACTATCGTATTTTTTTATGGAGTAAGCCCCCATTACAGTACCTACCTAAGAAATGTAATCAATCGGTATAGATAATATTTTAGCTAGATAGAGAACACCGCCCTAGGGACAGCATGAGATTACAGGATACTCTGCGAACGTTTTCCCTATATACTTATGTAGGTACCTATGTAAATTAATTTAAACAACGTGATGTAGTACTGCTAGTAACATGCTTCAAAAGTTGGTATTCTATCATTATTTTAAACACACTTAATAAGATAAATAAGTATGCGTTCCCCTGGCAGAAAAGTATCTGATAGTTTTTGTATTTGTGATAGTATTTAATAGTTTGGCTATATTCGATTTTTTTTACATATAACTTCCTGTAAATGTCCGTCAGTGTAACTTAAATTTGTCCCCCCGTAGTTTTTGAGTTATTGGCCAAAACATTTTGAATGTTCCCCCAGCAGAAATATGTATCTATCAAGAAATGAATTAAAGGAGCGTACATAAATCTTACAGTTTTTTTAATGTACTTAATTCATATAGGTATTTAATTCTAAAAATATGTTTCTAAAAGTTAGGTATTGTCTGTAGTTTAGGCACAGAATAAATAATACTAACGTTCAGAAGTCTCACTTAGCAAAGAAATTCAAAGAAATATCTACTCAATGTGGCTAGCCATATGGTTTAATTTAGCTCACGTCAGAACTCAGCACCTTTTCGTTTATATACCTAGACATCCATTCACAGATCTGTTGATCCATGGTCTGTGCATCCATTGCAAGCCAATTTCATTCTTATTACTCTGGACAAACGATTCGTATATTTGAATTTAACACCCGGATGGGCCTCCTGCGCGCATAGTAATAATGTAGGTACATTTTCGATACCTAAACGGGGATTGACACAGGCCTGGTTTAGGTAATGGTTGAGAATTTCCTAAACAAGAACTACTTAAATGTATTTTTGTACTAATCCTCATAAACAAGATTTGTGCTTAGAAAATTCAATCTATGAATTTTACACTTTGACGAACATTTACAGGAAGTTATGTACAAAATATCTGATATAGTCAGACTATTAAATTCGATAATCTTCTGCCAGGGAAACGCATACCTACGATAAATACACAAATGATGATGAATGATTATTGAAAAGTGAATTGTTTTGCTTTGGGAGAACGAAGGCCAACAATACCTACATGGCCTACATCTCTATGAGCGACAAACACATATTTTTGCGCAATTTAATATAAATTAATAAGAATTTACCAAATTATTTTTAAAAAATGCAACAATTTAATTGTATAGTTACTTAGATGACATATTTTTTCCTGTTAGTTTGATTTAACAACCAAACTACACAAACCACGATTTTTATAAAATTTCCAAAATGGTCCAGGCGTCTTCGAGTAATCGGGCAACATACTTACATAAAAAATTCCTCCTTCTTTGAAGTCGATTAAAATAGCTTTCGAAGTGATATCTACTTTATTATTATGTTTATGTCATAGTGATAGCAGTCAAAATCCTAAAAGGGGCACATATGTTTTTTTTCTAGACTTATGTAGTGGGCGGACAGTGAAATTTCTATCAGACATCTGGGAATGGAGGACCCAGAGAGTGCCGGGCTCTCACCGGCTAAAGCACTGTCCGCTCACGTCGTCTTACAGGCTAGTTTTAAATCCTGCTATTGGATACAGGATAGATGATACATAACTATATAGATACCTACTAGCCCTACTGCCCACAACATAGGTATTCATTCAAACAACGCGGTTTTGTCTGTTACTGCTATTATCTCGTGCTTAAAAGCTTGGTAGACTTAAGTAATTATAATAATTTTAAACACTCTTAAATAATTTTACATAAATACACAAATATTGATGTTTGAAAAGTGAATTGGTTTGCATTGGGACTATTTGGTAGATCGAAGGCCAACGTGCCACCAATACATCTATAAGAGTGACCTGCAATTAGTTTCACACATATTTCTGCGCAATTTTATACCAGTACCCGTGCTAGCTAGTACAAATGCAATCCTACATTATTATAATTTATTGCTCATTAAGATTCTTAACTACCTACACCATTAGAACAATTACAACAGTACATCAAGCTTCTTACCTAAATTCATTGCATTTTCGACCGCCTTGCCGTCTATGAAACCCGAATTTCGAAACCTACTAAGGTAATTAGGTACCTTTTAATTTTAATGAAATAAGAAATGGTGAAAAAAAAAACCACATGAGCAGGACTTGAACCCGCTAGGACCACGCTCTAACCAAATGAGCCATCACGTGTTATTTAATTTAAGTACTTTAGTACTGCATCTTGCTTGAATGCCTAAAAACCCTATAAAACTATTTTGTTTTACTTATATCGAACTGTAGAAGTAAGCGTTCATACACACGAACGGCACGTTGTCAACGGGCGGGGTTTACTCCATGAAATAATATGATAGTCGCGTCTGATAGTGACGACCTATTTATATGTCAAGTCAAATTCGACTTAATCATTTTGTATAACGCTCAGCCTTGCTTGACAGTGAAACGTGCATACGCAGTTACGTAGGACGTGCGTACCGCTTTTGGAGTAACCCCAAGTCAGTGTTAAAATTTAGTTCCGAATTTTTGTGCAGTATGGCGAGGTTAACTTAGGTATTTGTTAACCTTTACTTATGTACTCGTCCATGATTGTAGACTTATGTTCATTAATAAATTATTCATTAATTAAATGATTGCAACAACAAATTTGTTAATATCTTATATTGGAAGTTAAGAAAATAAGTGATACATGGCATTGTTAGGTAAAATAAACTACTTATTGAGAAATAATTCTATGACGGTAAAATAAGATATACCTACTTGTCTTACTTTTAAAAACTAATACCCGACAACGGAAAATGTATACCTACTCAAAAGTACGTTTATCCAGTTAATGCAAGCACAGGAGAGAGCAACAGCTAATATAATGATGTATACCTACCTTTATTCATCATCATCATCATCAGGTTTTTTTTAAGTCTCCACTGCAGGAGCACGACCCTCTCTGTACTACCAGAGCCATATGTTAGCCAAAGCAGTCAGGATTTGGCCTACACTCTCCACGCTGGCCAGACGGGTTGGAGAGGTCTCATTGATGTTTAAAAGCTTTGTTTAACTTGTATTTCCTAAGTCGCCTTCTACGACATCCACGGGAAGACTTGGAGTGGTCCCATTCTACTCTGCCGGGAACCACACGGCTGAGCTATACCTATATTCTTAGAAAGCAATTTAATAACTCTTTCATTTGATATCCCACTCGCGGTATGATTCGATTAATTATGTTTTTTAGTTCATTGCTTTAGGGCCTATAGAAAGTGTTACAGTACTGTGACGTCACATAACCAGCTGACATCCAATATGATTCCGACGATAGGTACCTCATTTGTCAAGATATCATGGATATCATTAAAGATGAACATACATATCTCCTACATACATAGCGGCGATACACACAACCCTCCTTTTGTCTTTGCCTAGTTAGGAAATAAAATAACTTCACAAATGTAGACATGAAGTTCGATATCTAGGCGGTCCTAGGTACGAATCTCCCAGCTTGAACGTAACTGCTGCGACTTCTAATAATTACAAGCTTTTATTTCACTTGCAATGTACATATGTATGTAACTATGTTTGTTCGGGTGGAATCTTGCAACTTAATTTTGAAGCAAATATCTTTAATCGATGATATATATATATATATATTTAATCGATATTAAAACTTATTGTATTCTACATATAATACATTTTCGTTACAGATTCATAGAAGCCTAGTAGGTAAGTAGTTAGTACACTAAATACAAATTATAAACTAGGCATTAGACACACACCGTGAGATCCCATTCTTTTGTCTAGCGATTTCATCTTGTTCAAATATAATTGTCCTAGGTAAACTAAGCAACGGCTGGAACATTCTCATCTAAGTACGATCACATCATTGTGACCTTCGTACAACCTTCTGTTGTTTAGGTAGTGTTGCAACATGCATAATACCCGTGCAATACGAGTCCATCATTGCTTAGTCTTCATCTAATTGCTTTAGATACTACTTTCCATAAAAACAATTAACGAAATATTTTTCGTCCTTGTATACAAAATCCGTTTGACTGAGCGCTGATTTGGATGGGAAGGAAACAAAAAATATTTCGTTAATTGTTTTTATGGAAAGTAGTTCAGTATCATGGACTAAACTTGCTCCAAAAATTTGGCTGGTGGTTAAAAAGTCAGCCTGTATTTAAAAGGGGAATAAGAAATATAGTTGCTATATTTTAAAAACGGGCAAGTGCGAGTCGGACGCGTACATGAAGGGTTCCGTACCACCGTACAATGTTTTAAAACGCTAAAAAAACACGTTTTTTGTATGACGACCCCCTTTAATTTTTACCTTTTTTTATTTTTAGTATTTGTTGTTATAGCGGCCATAGTAATACATATTCTGTGAAAATTTCAAGTATCTAGTTAATGCCATTATAAAGATCTAGTTAAAAATGCTGAAAAAAACACGTTTTTTGTATGACGACCCCCTTTAATTTATAACTTTTTTTTATTTTCAGTATTTGTTATAGCGGCCACAGTAATACATAATCGATGAAAATTTTAAGTGCCTAGCTATTACGGTTCAAGAGATAGAGCCCTGTGACAGACGGACAGACAGCGGAGTCTCAGTAATAGGGTCCCGTTTGCACCTTTTTGGTACGGAACCCTAAAAAGCTAATTCAGATTGATCACTAAAAACAGGCAGTGTAGGTATATGAAATGACAGTCTCAAATTCAGGTCCGCGCGAGGTCTGCATAAGATACATAGGTATTTATCCCTAATGGGACATCATGAGGCTCTAAGCAGACAGAGCTAACGGCCGCAAGACTCAAAGGCCACTGTTAGCGTGATGGTGGGTGATAGTGGTTTAGAACAAGTTTATTTACCAGACAAATTACTTATGAACCATCTCGAGTTCTCGACAGATAGGCTTTCGATTTAAAAAACATCGCATCGAAATCGGTCTACTCAGCCAGACACACAGACACAGATATACAAACACACAGCACACTGACACTTCGTTGGGTTCAAAAAAGGAATCGAATTAGTCATGGGTTGATGTATAATAGGATGGGCAAAATGTAACTGGTTGCTAGCCATATATTTGTCAATAATTTTTAATAATTCAAAATAAAATCCTAACGTATAAATTAAACAAATATTTTATTTATATTTGCATACCTATAACAACTATGTACAAACACAATAAGTTTATTTTTTCTTTTTCCTCTCGGCGCGGCTGCCCCCCATGTCCTCCAGTTGTTGTTTAAGTTCAATAAGCTGGTTGTCGGGCACGTAGCGAATCTCCTCGTGCTCCGCGGTATGCTCGTGCACGTTCAGGGTGCAGCCCTCGGGGAGGGACGCTCGTGCTACGCGTAATAGTGTGCCTAGTGCCCATGCTGGCACGTCCGTTACCTAAAATTAAGAGTAATTTATTTATTTAAAACTTTTCGCACATAAAAATGGCGCAAATTTCGCACATAATAACGCCCAATGGCGTTTTGGCAAAAATGCGTAGAAAAGCTTAACGTTCTCAATTTAAACTGTAAACAGTAGCTTATAAAATAGTTTGAAGGGTTAAATAGGCCTTCACAAAGACAACATTTTAAATGATATCTCCGTTTCCTTTGCAATGATTTATTTCAAATGGGGGCAGCACTGGACCCCGGAAAATTTATGTATGGCCTTAAGGCCGTACTTGAATTTTCCGGGGTCCAGTGCTGCCCCCATTTAAAATAAATCATTTCAAAGAAAACGGAGACATTATTTAAAATTTTGCTACTACCAAATCCTAGATAACCCTTCAAAGTATTTTTGAACGACTGTTTACAGTTTAAAGTGTGAACGATAAGCTTTACTACGCACATTTGCGAAAAACGGCCACTTTTGGCTAATGTGCGTAGTAAAGCTTAACGTTTTCATTATAAACTGTAAACAGTAGTTCATAAAATACTTTGAAGGATTATCTAGGACTTGGTAGTAGCAAAATTTTAAATAATGTCTCCGTTTTCTTTAAAATGATTTATTTTAAATGGGGGCAGCACTGGACCCCGGAAAATTCAGGTAGGGCCTTAAATGCTTATTGTACATAGAGAAAATTCGTCTTGGAAAAGTTTTCAAAGACCTTATTAAATACCTAATCTATACTAATATTATAAAGCGGAAGAATTTGTTAGTTTGTTGAAACGCGCTAATCTCAGGAACTAATGGTCCGATTTGAAAAAATCTTTTTTTGTTGGGTAGTCCATTTATAGAGGAAGGCTTTAGGCTATATAACATTACGTTCCGACAACCACGCGAACGAAGTCGCGGGCACAGCTAGTCGTACATATAGCTGATACCCGAATACCACGAGGCACGACATGGCCATACTGGTCATGTCAGAAATTATTACTATTTTTATTAGTCTTTTTATTAAGACTACATTATGTTGTGATGAAATTTGAAAAGAGAAAAAAAAAGTCAAGGGAGCTAATCATAAAATAATTGTTTATAAATTAATACATTTTAATAAATAAATTCAATATAATAAAACCAGCCAAGTGCGAGTTGAACTCGCGTGGAGAGGGTTCCGTCCATACAATGCCAAAGTTAAATGTTTTTATTCAACTATGGCTCATTGTGGTATGTTTTACAATAGGTACTTTTACTGATTGTGATGGATGAATGATGAATTTTGAATATACTATTTCTTTGTGAAGAACTATAAGTATCTCTTTTGTGTTTCGCTGCAGGAAAAAAGGTAAGTACCTACATCCTCTCAACAAATAATATAAGAAATATAAAATGTCAGTTAACGGTGCTTTCAAATCCTCACAGTAAGACGCGAAGTAACTACTACTAGCGCTATCTAGTGGTGTTTTAGTTAGTGAACTATGTCCCGTAAGTGAACATGTTATATTGAGTTTACCACTTTATTTTCAATTGATAGAATTCTTATAGGTTTTTCTGTTATCTACAAGCAATAAACTATATTTTGTATTTTTTTTCAAAATTTTAGTCTCAGCAGTTTCGGAGATCAGGCACCCCCCTGATCTCCGAAATTACCGAATATTTGTCTTCTTTTACAAAAAAAAATCAAAACTATTTATTTTATAATAATAACAAAAGGTATTTAAGATCCTCATAACGAGCTTTCATTTGATATATAAACACAGTAAGGTTTGCAAAACTTTTTTTTTAATTTCCTAATTTGTCCCACGAAAATTACCACTACTTTAAAAAAAAAATATTTACTTTGCACATCCTACCAAATTTCACCTGATTTGGTCCAGTAGATTCGAAGCAAATTGGTGACAGACGGACGGACAGACAGACGCACGAGTGATCCTATAAGGGTTCCGTTTTTTAATTTTTTGTACGGAACCCTAATAATAAATACAGAAATTACCTGTACATTTCGCTCATAGACATTGAGGTGATATTCGGAATCAATAACAGTTCCACCAGGCTTGAATCTTTGTACCTTAAGTTTTTTTGCTGGTGTTGCCCAACTGTAACAAATAAAAGATTAGATTTGACATTATTACAGTTTCATGTGAAAATTGTTTTTTCTATTGGATTTCTTGTTGGTCACCTTTGGCTTTAACCTCAGACCAAGGATCAAGAAATATACAGAGTAGCTCTAACGAACTTGTAATCAAGGCTCGCTTCGCTGGCCCCACCTGTACATTGTATTTATATGGTAGGTACACTTTACGAAAAAACTATCACGGCTTTAGTTAGATTTGGACTTTAACATAGTACAACCTGTTCGCGCTAAGTATGCGCATCACTTCACGACAGCGGCGCGAACGGGATATATCTAATTCAAAACGTCTATTTAATTTTCGAAAAAAAAAATTGCTATAAGTACAAAATTTCATACATTTGTATGAAATTTTGTACATATAGCAATTTTTTTTTCGCTAAGTAGTAAGTAGTAGATCCCCCTCAACAAGTAACTTTCACGAGGCCAGAGGACGAGGGATGCGTGTCCGATAAGCATTTTACGGGCGAGGGGGTAACCCGAGTTTGCATATCAAAGATGGCCGCAAACTCCATGCTGAATACAGGAATAGTCAACTACATGCGATTTGACTTCTTCTTATCGTGTCAATGGGCTCAAATGACACTAAATTGTATCCACAGATTGTGTCACTCCAGTGAGTCACCACTTTTATGCCACTCTCCGAAGCCGAGTACTAGTAGTAGGTATATTGGGCCGTGGACGGGCACAAAGGACACGAGAGAAGATGCTGCATGGTCTGATCGGCGTGACAAGATTTGACTGAAGTTCTGATATCCGTTTTGGATCGCGAAATCCTAATCTTTCTTTTTTTTTAATCCAAGATTGTATAGAGAGTCACACCACAGAAAGATGAGGAAGATGATGATATAAGCCAGGTGGCAACAAGAACTTGGCACAGAGTGGCACGAGACAGAGGTGTGAAAGAGGCTGGAGGCCTTTGCTGAAGGGCATTCAGAAGGAAGGCAAAACAGAAATAGTGGAATGGTGGTTAAGAAGTATGAAAATAAGGCTAATAATAATAAAAAACATACCATTCATCAACCTGTATTCCCATGACCTCAGCAAATTTGTGTATTTGACTCTGAGCAGACTCGAGCAGTGTGAAGTCGTAACCTTTCAACTGAAGATTTAGACAGTCATATACTGGCTCGTCAGGTTCCATACTCTAGAAACGAAAGTAGGTGTTTAATCTTAGTAATTCCTTTTTCTTAATAGAATATATGATTTACACTACTAATGTCCAAATCATAATAATGTCCAATAATAAAAAAATGTCCAAAAATAAAAATGCCAAAAAATCATTACATTACATCAGTACAGTATCAGTCGACTGCTGGATTACTCCAGCCAGGCCAATCACAATAAAGGGAATATTTGACCATAATCACCAAGCTATTCACTTCTAAAATTAAAATATTTTGGATATTATATTATAATTATTTATTCTTCTTCTTAAAGTGCCTCTCCAATCAATGAAGGTCGACAATCAGCTTGGCGTAGTCCTTCTTGTTTTTGGCTCGGCGGAATAGCTCAGCAGCGCTTGCTATCCCGGTCCACTCCCGAATGTTTCTCAGCCATGACTTCTTTCTTCTTCCAACCTTTCTCTTCCCTGCAACTTTGCCCATTATTATAAGCTGTAGGAGATCATACCGCCGATGTCGAAGATCATGACCCAGGTATGAAATTTTACGCCTTTTTACCATTAGCATAAGAGTGCGCTTTTGGCCCATTCGTTGCAGAACTTTGACGTTAGATACCTTCTGCGTCCAGCTAATGGATAGCATACGTCTATATGCCCACATTTCAAATGCTTCTATACGCTTTTTAAGGTCCTCCTTGATGGTCCAAGCCTCACATCCATACAATACAATGGGCCAGATATAACAATGTAGTAAACGAGTGCGTAATGCGATGTTGATATTACGACTACAAAGAATCTTTTCCATGGTGTTGAAAGCACTGCGAGCGACTTCTATATGAGACTTTATCTCTAACTCGCTATTACACTCTTCAGTTAGCCATGTACCCAAGTATTTGTACTTCTGAACTCTCTCTAGATTTTGGCCTAATACTGTTATGTTCGGATTGACAGAAGTAACGTCAACTTTTCCTGAGACGACCATCAATTTTGTCTTCTTGATGTTTATTTTAAGACCAGCTGTGTGACTGCATTCCTCTAATCTCTTCGCCATTAGTTGTAGCTCCGCCGCTGAAGATGCTATTAGTACTGTGTCATCGGCATACCGGAGATTGTTTACATTGCGACCATTAACCTTCACGCCGCCATCGATGTCATGTAAAGCTTTGGTTATATTGCAGCTTCTGAGTAAACGTTGAAGAGAATAGGTGATAGGATGCATCCCTGCCTTACCCCTCTCTTGATTTCAACAGTACTGGTTTCGACTCCTTCTACTCTTACGGTGGCTTGTTGGTCCCAATACATAATAATAATTATTTATAGGATATTATAATTATTTATTTATTTTAACGATAGGACTGAAAGTATATTTACATATAGGCTTTTATAGGCATTCCTGCAAGGTCTCCTGCTTGTATGGTATTTTTTCACTATTTCTTATATTTAGTTATTTACGTACTTAAATACCTATACAATAACTATTGTAAGTTTTTTTCTTCCTCAATTATACAGGGCCTAACAAAGTATACTGAAACTATTTTAAGACTGAATTCAGTCCATGGATATTGAAATACGAAATTTTTTTTTTGGATTCCCGTACAAGTCGACCGATCAGCTGATCTGAGTTTCTAATATGTATTATTTTGTCCTCGGAGAAAGTTGTCCAGTATCATGGTAAGTAGGTATATGTATTTTATTTATTTACCAATTGATCATAAGTTAAGTCAGTACCTTATTTTTTTGCAAAAATATATACTTATTCTATTTTGACTTACAATAAGATAGTCAGGTTCATAGAGATCACTTTTTCCCCTTATTGGTTGACATTGTGTCAGGGGTGTTGACCAAGACTTTGGTAATCTATGAAACTTCATTCTTCCCTAAAAATCAAACAAATAATTACTAAAAGATTTTCGAGTATCAGTGAATCATCAACAGTCTACAGGGAAATAAGTATACTACACTGCTTCTTTTAAACTGTACTTACAACTCTTAGAAGATTTAGACCAAACATTTTGTTTTTATTTTTAAATTATACACTGACATGAACTAATACTATCAATACTATCGTACTTATAAGTTTTAATTTATAAAAAAATATATATTATTTAGCTTTAATTTAATTTAAACTGTATTATATTTCAAATAAAGTCTACCAATCAATTAAATTAAATAAATTTTCAATTTTTCTTTAGAATCTTGTCATGGAATTACGAAACGTTGACATTGACATATGACATTTTTTGACATTGACAATGTAATTTTTTTTTTATCCAAGAGTGCTATTTACAACGAGGGAGTCAGCGAAATGAAACGTGTAGTTTCCACGTACCACGATTCACGAATATACGCGACTGCGACGGCGAGCCACGCCACGTGCGGCACGACGACACGGTGACTTGCAAACTTGCCAGTCTTGCGACAGTTGCGACTGCTATCTACGAGCGACGATTTCAAACATATGATGCATGCAATGGTCATTCACTAGTCACACACAGGGCACCACACCACACTACACTAGTACTCATCGTCAGTATCATCATCCATCACTCATCTATCTCGGATCACGAGCGGTGAGTTGGAAAACTACATGCTTTGTTTCGTTGACTCCCTCGTTGAAATATAGCACTGTCACTCTGCGTCGTCAGTTCATCGCATTCGCATTTTTTGCAAAGTTGTAAGTACCTAGGTACTGATATATGTATATATAGAAAAATAGGTACGGTTACGTACGACTCAAACGCTTCAACACAGTGACCCTTGCCCTTGATCGGACTTTCTTTGAATCGGACCATCGACATCTTTTTATTTTCTTATGATTTGTTTCGTTAGCAACACTTATGTCATGACAAAAATGTCAAAAAATTGTCTATGGTAGACCTTTAATCGCTCGTTGCATCAAGATTTTGAAGAAATGGATACAAAAGTGTAAAGTAAATTTGGAGTTATTTATCTTGAATATAATAGTAAATGGTGAATCTTTTAGTGTAACATCATTTAAAAAGATTCTGACAAAGATATGTCGACGGGCAGTACTCCTTTTCCCAAATGGCAATTGGCCATACTTCTCGGTGCACCTTTAGCGATCGGCTTAGGTTACCTGTATCTACGAAATAGATTAGAAGATTCAGAAAGTAAAAAAGTTGCTGAACTTAAAGCCAAAACTACAATATCATTGGATAATGAAGATAATAATGCCAAAACTTCAGAAAGTGCCATCGACCGTGCTATGAAGCTGAAAGGCGCCGGAAACCGTGCTTTCCATGCCGGTGAGTATGATAAGGCTATTGCTTTATACAATGAAGCGATTGAAGCCTGTCCTCCGGATCGCCCAGTCGACCTTGCTACATTTTATCAAAATCGGTCTGCATGTTATGAAAAACGTGAAATGTGGGAGCAAGTCAAGGAAGATTGCACTTTTGCTCTCAAGCTTAACGAGAAATATGTTAAAGCTTTCCTGAGAAGATCACGGGCTGCTGAGAAAAGTGGAGATCTTGTGCTGGCATTGGAAGACGTCACATCTGCTTGCATTCTTGAAAGATTCCAAGTGCAAAGTTCTTTGGTGAACGCTGACCGAATTTTGAAAGCTCTGGGACGCCAGCACGCCCGTGAAGCACTTGCAAAACGTCGACCGGTCATGCCGTCTAAACATTTCATCAAGACTTATTTCTCTGCATTCTCTGAGGATCCTATAACAAAGGTCCAGTTGGATGATAAGGATACAGGTGGTTTTGCTAAAGCCAAGAAAGCTTTTAGTGCACAAGACTATGATGCAATTGTAGATGCTTGCACAGAAGAGCTAAATTCAAATGGAAAATATAAGAATGAGGCATTGTTGATGAGAGCAACATTTTATTTGCTGCTCGGGAAACATGATGAAGCTCAAGCTGATCTTGGACAAGTTATTGACAGTGATGCTCCCACTAAAGTGAAGGTGAATGCTCTGATCAAGAGGGCATCTCTGTTCACTCAACTGGAGAACACTGATCGCTGCCTGGAAGATTTTGCCCGGGCATCACAGCTAGACCCTAACAATTCAGACATTTATCATCACCGTGGGCAAGTTTACTTACTTGTAGAGCGAATGGATGAGGCCACTTCTGAGTTTGCCAAGGCAGTGGAACTAAACCCAGACTTTTCTATAGCCTTTATACAGAAATGCTATGCGGACTACAGACATGCCCAGATAAATAAGAATGTCGGAGCTCTAACTCAAGTGAGAGCTGACTTTGAAAAGGCTTTAGAGAGATTCCCGCGATGTGCAGAAGCCTACATTTTGTTTGCACAAGTTCTATCAGACCAGCAGGAGTGGGGCCGTGCAGAGGCACTGTTCGACTCAGCCCTGTCTGTGGACTCTAACAATGCCACTTTATATGTACACAAAGGCCTGGTGCAGTTGCAGAAGAGCACAGACTTTGACAAGGCTGTAAAACTAATCAACAAGGCCATTGAGATGGATGACAAGTGTGATTTTGCATATGAAACACTTGGCACAATTGAAGTCCAGAGGTATTTAATATTTTTAGATTTCCTTTTTCATCATGAGTTCATGACGAAACACACCTTTACAATAATGCATAAAAATCATCATCATCATCGTCAGCTCTTAATGACCCTGCTGGGCATAAGCCTCCTTAAAGTCTGCGCCACTGAATCCGCATAAAAATACGATTTTTCATTTAATTTATTTACATAATAAAGTAGTAGATGCTGTCTTAGACAGAGTGGTCGCTATGTGCAACTTTGAAACAATCTACTTTTTATCAAAATTTTATCAAGAATACACCTATCCCTATATAGTAGTATCATCATCAGATCTTTCTTAGTCTCCACTGCAGGAGCACATATACTCTTTACTACCAGAGCCATATATGTATTAGCCAGAGCAGACAGAGGATTTGGCCTACACTCTCTATGCTGGCCAGACGGGTTGTAGAGGTCTTATTTACTAAAAGTTACATATTCATGTGAAAAATCTGCTACTGGCCGACATGTTTCGACCTCATCCGGAGGAGGCGGATGTGACACGCGACGCCGCAGGACGACGTCCCGAACTACACTCTCATCATCAACATGTCGGCCAGTAGCTGATTTTTTTCCTGAGTTACCCGTATGTAACATATAGTAATGTCTGTGATTCATGTTAGTTTTGGCTTAGGAAATACAAGCTTTGTTTAGCTTGTATTTCCTAAGTCGTCTTCTACAACATCCACGGGAAGACTTGGAGTGATCCTATTCTACTCTACCGGAAACCAAATGGCACGATAGTAGTATCAAATTATAGCTTTGTTGGCTGCAATGTTAGACATCAGGGATGCAGTGTTAGACACAAATAATTTTAACAATTGAGTATTCTGGTGGGTCAAAACCTGTGTGGTTCCGGGTTAGAATAGACCACTCCATCTCTTCCTGTGGATGTCGTAAGAGGCAATTAAAGGACTAAGCACAAACATCTTGTGATACAATTACATTCCCAAGGAAGGTTAACGTCAGGCGGCGGCCGGTTGTAAAACTTTTCGCACAAATACATTCCCAAAGAGGGTTGACGTCAAGCAGGCGGACGGTTTGTAAAACTATAGCCAAATGATTTAAACTGTTCGATTTCTTCTCCATTTTGCAAGGTCTTTGGCATCTTTGGTTGACCATTGACATGTATGTTATATTTGGAGAAGAAAAAGCGGGAAAGCGCACCCCTAGCTCCGAAGCAGCACAGCTGAGGATGCATCGGGAACGCGTTTAGACGAAGATTATGGTGGGTCAAAAATAAATTATTTGGTATTGTTAATAGAACAAAACGTCACAAAATAATGCCACTTGTCATTGATCAATTCCACTTTGAACGTGATTTTAGATTTATTAATGCAGAAAAGGAATATTAAGAGCGCTATTTGACTCCAAAGAACTATGACGCCATAAATCGATATTTCATACAAATCCCATAGAAAATGTTTGTTTTTGACGTTTAGAAAAAAGTACCTGATTTGACTTGTTGCAAAATAGCATATTACCTAACATCTTTTCTAGCATCTTATTTCATAGACACCCGGCGCCACAACATGTTTACATTACATTAATCTTATGTACATCTCAAAGTACATGTTATAATGTGTCTAAATAATCCTCAATATTGATTCTTACTCCATGTGGCTTGGGGAAGGGGGACTATTGACTGTCTAGTTGAGGAAGTCATAGGATTTTTTTCATGCTTTTGGGCAAGGCTTGGGTTTTGTTTGTGGCATATTTGTCATGGTATGCCATGTGGATTCCAGTCTAAAATAGGATCACTCCATCTCTTCTAGTGGATGTCATAAGAGGCGACTAAAGGGCTTAACGCTTTGAACACTGAACAATGAATATCCAATAATATTAAATGATATTCATATAATTGGATATGACTCACATGATGGAACCAAGTAATGAGCACATACCTTTAAACAATATTTCTTTTTCTTATCTTAGTTCTGTTATCACTAACATACTATCTCATAGCCACTCTTATATAACTCTTATACTTATAAAGATATCAGAAAATAGAATACAGAGATTATGTTTATCCATGCAGCATGGAACCCAAATCAAGCATCCTAGATTTTTCTTCATGTTTGTATTTAATTTTAATACAATTTTTGTCCAAAGAAATCCTCTTAACTCTAGCAGTCATGGACAACAACTAGACTTAGAGGACTTCTTCGATATTCTAAAATGTTCACTTTGTACAAAAGTCAGTTAATAATTTTTCTTATTGTATTTCATTGCAGGGGAAACCTAAGGAGATCTTTAGAGTTGTTTGAAAAGGCAATTGCATTGGCAAAGACCGAGTTAGAAATGACCCACTTATACTCGCTGAAGGATGCGGCAGCTGCGCAGCTAAAGGTGTCAGAGAGGTGGGGACTCGACTGGACAGTGAGCTAGGTTTCTGCTGGCAGGACGTCGACACACAGAATGTTACTTGGCATACACCAGAATACGTCCAAGTTAGGCATATTCATATAATTGGTTTAATTCATTTTTGTGATGTTATATTTCCCCCCCAAACCGAAACTATTGTTGTGGAAATGAAAATTATGACATTATCAATGTGCTGTTAAATTGGATGACTTTGGTATAGGACATCAATGGATATAATCATGGCATAATAAAACAAAGTATTCTCTTCCCGTGACAGCTGGTCATGTGATTAGCCCAAGAATACGTCATCAGTTGGGGGTGTTGCCACTGTGTGTGATTGAATTACGCAAGCAAAGTGCATATTTTAACCTGTTTAACATAACTAACCAAAGTCCTTAAATTTACTAAAAAGAACAATGAATCACTTATCATGACATTCGTGACGTAATCTTGGGCTATCGCGGGAAAAGAATACCTTGTTTTAATAACTATACTATGAATATAATTATATAAACATCCTTCAATGACTAAGATGCTCATATTAAATTTTTCACAATAGTAAGTAATAAACCATTTCTGTAAGTTATGACCTTTGGAAGCACATGCAAGATAGGCCTATGTCGTGGCCAATTAGTGGAAAAGAAATCCTCATTAACCCCTTTAAAAATACATTTTAAACTTAAAAAATTGTTTGCAGAATAGTATGAATGTTTGCTATTGTATGGATTCAAATGAGTAATATTAATGAAGAGACAAATTGATAAACATAATATCTAATGCTAGAAAGATAATTTTGAACGAAAGTCAAGACTGTTCATATTTAACACATCGGGTATCATTCCTGGGTACGGCGGGTACGGGATTTTTAAAATTCTGTAAATGCAGGTTTTTTAGCCCAACAATACTTTTTTTTCTACTTTCTGACTATATTTCTTTATCGCAAATAGTTTAATGCTAATCCATCTCGTCGTTTACACCCTCCAGCTCATTTAAAGTAATTATACATCTTAAATGTTGGATATGAAGGTAAATTTTCTTGTTTCTTGTAAATTCGTATTTTTTTCTAAATGTCTGGGCTTTTAAAATTTCTTTAAGAATAGGCTGTTTTACCCTGAATTAGTACTTCATATTGAAGTATTGTCTGTGCATGCATTAAAAATTATGTATAATTTTAAATTTTTTGTACATGTTGCATTGGGAGAACAGGACAGGACCATTGGAGTGGATAATTTAATGTCTGAGACAAAAAAAAGTTTGAAGGAAAACGAAATATTTATGCCTGATGATGTCATTTAAAAATTTCATAATTTTTGTTACATCCTTATTATCATTATCAGGTCTTTCTTAGTCTCCACTGCAGGAGCACTACCCTCTGTGCTACTCCAGAGCCATATATCCTATTTTATCATAATGCGTATTATTAACGCATAATTCAATTTATTATATTCAGTATTGTGTTGAATGTTTCTCTTAATTCCTATTCAAACGCTATTGGCGTTCTCATTTAAACATAAATTATTTTCACGACTATGAGGATGAAAATTCAAATTGTAGTTTAGGCTTTACAATCGACGAAATTAGTTATTTTGGTGGAGTAAATTTAAAAATATTTTGAAACCTCTTTTAATATACAGAGTGACTTTTTATCCACCAGCCAAATTTTTGGAGCAAGTTCAGTCCATGATAATGAACTACTATCTATATTTTTTTTATTAAAAATAGGTAAAAAAATTTCGTCCTCCCATACAAAATTAGGCTAAGCGCTGATCTGCATGGGAAGGCGAAATTTTTTTATGGTTTTTCGTTAATTGCTTATGAAAAATAGTTCAGTATCATTGACTGAACTTGCTCTAAAAAATTGGCTGGTGGATAAAAAGTCAGCCTGTATAACGTCTAACAAAATATACTGAAACTATTTTAAGGGTGAATTCAGTTTATGATAGTGTACAACTTTCCCCAAGGCACATATATCGAAATTAAAAATAAAATATTTTCCATACATACTTTGATCAGCTGATCGGTCAGCTTGATGGGGGGTCAAAATATTTTTCATATTTCTATACATGTGCGTTGGGGAAAGTTGTACACTATCATGGACTGAATTCACCCTTAAAATAGTTTTAGTGTATTTTGTTAGATCCTGTATACAAAAACTTATTTAGAAAATAGGATACCCACATAAATTGTTTTAAATAAGGGCACCACTGGCGTTACATTAGGACTTGTGATATTTAGCCACATGTCTTTGCATTTAGGTTATCTAACTTGTTGTAACACTGCCTTTTTATCTTGCCGCATATAATTCGGTTTAGATACGTACCTAAAATGGTTACAATAACTAAATTGCTGTTTCATGTCTAGTCGAAAGATTTTGTCTATGCAATGAGTTATACCTGTATAGGCACTATACTTGTGTCCTACTTTACAAGTTGCTCGATAGCATATACGAGTAATATACTTTTTGAAATAAAAAGCGCCATTTACGTAACGTAATACGAACACAAATTATAAATAATGCTTTCGCGCCATATAATAATATATTGCCCTTCGAAAATGCTAGAATAATGTAGAGCTTGTAACTGTCGCCAGTCGATGACTGCGGTAATCCATCAATAAACAATAAAATCTTGTACAATTGTAATGTTTCCGATTAATAAGTACATGTATGTATATATTAGATAGATATACATTATCTGCGTAAATTATTTTAACAAATTGACTGTATAGTTTTTTTTTCATTTCCTAATCATTCGTAGTTTGTCATTGTTATTTACCAAATTATTAGCTGTTAGCATAAAATTTAAATTATAAACTGGTGTGATGTTGGAGACGTTCTATTTCTTAGAAATATGCAAATAGGCGAGAGCTGTGTCTGTAGTTATATCGGTTTGTATCAAAAAGGAGCTATTTTCGAAAGTAATCGATTTTTCATCCAGAAATCCTAGAATTGATGGTAAAATTTCTCTTTCAAAAATAGATCTTTAGTAGCTCTAATAATGAACCGCGGAGTCACAAATCGAACGTGTAGTGACGCTGCGTTTCAAATATAGGGCTACCGTAAGTACCTAACAAGGAGCGCGCATTAGTTTGGTCAGAGTTTTTGGTTGATAGCGCTGGGTGCATTCATTTGTTTTTATTTTATATATTTTTAGTTTTGATTTATCAATTGTTATTTATCGCGTACATTTACTTTATTATTGATGTACTTACTTAAAATGTTAACTGCGGTATGCTTCTTCGAATGCACCCTAAAATTGACAAATAGATTGTGAATTTAGACTTAGAGGTCGTAAAGATGGTTCTACAAGAGTTGTTACCTCACCGATAGTGAATAGTTATCAATTTATGGAAACTTCGAAATACATTATTGAAAAATAAAGTTTTTTTTTTCTCTTTGTATGTTAACCCTTAATAGGGAAATGGTAGAATAGTTACCAAATTAAATAGAACCTTATGCCTTTGACATAAAGCCCAGTTCCCAGTTGCATCCTCAGCTGTGCTACTACGGAGCCCGGGGTGCGCTTTCCCGCTTTTTCTACAAATATAACATGCATGTCAATGATCACTCAAGGATGCCAAAGACCTTGCGAAACGGAGAAAAAATAGCCGAAACAGTTTAAATGATTTGGCTGCAGTTTTACGACCGGCCGCCTGCTTGACTTCAACCCTCTTTGTGAATGTATTTATGCGAAAAGTTTTATATCCGGCTGCCGCCCGACGTTAACCCTCCTTGGGAATGAAATTATAGCACGAGATGTGAGTGCTTAGTCCTTTAGTCGCCTCTTACGACATCCATAGGAAGAGATGGAGTGGTCCTATTCTAACCCGGAACCACACGAGGTAACCGTTAATCATCATCATCCGAGAGTAATCCCGGTTGCACCATCAGCAGTAACGCTTCGGAGCCCGGGGTCCACTGAGTACCTTACCTAGGTAATTTGACGAGGTTACTGGGTTTTACACAGGTAGTAGATCAAATTCGGTACTGCCAGCGAAACGTATACCACGCGGAGATGGCTGCTACATCTTCCATTGCGGCGGCGCCCGTCGCTGTTTGTTTTTGAGACGGCCCGCCTGGCAGCAGTGGCAGCCCGCGCCGCGTGTCCGTGGACTCGTCCTTAGTCGCAAACATACCTACACTTATGTAGGCGTACGATTGTATCTCACTATCTTATCTTAGGTATATATCTTAATACTATCTATATGATTTCAAATATGTAACTACTATGTGTAGTGCGTCGAAAAAAAAGATTGGTAGGTATATAGGGACTTAGTATCCTGTAAAAAAATAAAAAGACGAAGCCCAAGCTCTTATCCAATGTAAAAAGATGTTATTTTAAGTTCGAGATTGGCAAGTTTTTAGAATATGCTTCAAACTGATACAGGTATCGATATAATCGATAGTAGTTATGAGTAAAAGCTGCTAATTTTGAAGTTTGCATCTGTTTATAATTTATATCTCATCTCATCTGATTGTTTAACTATTATGTAGTAATCTACCATTAAGTAGGTACAAATATTTTCATTCTTTAAGATCTTGTTACTTCCAAGGTCGTTGTTCGGAAAAGTGGCTGGCGCACACACGAGACCCACGGTCGTGTGTCTTAATCTCAGATCTCGACCCAATCTTAACCACACATCTTGTCTTTAAATACAAGTAGAAATCGTGAGGGCTATGGTCTGTCATCAATGATATTTTTCATTATTTTGTTATCTTTAACTCAAGGAATTTACTCTCTTTTCTGTTACAATGGTACATTTAACAGCAAGTGTTACAACCGCGACCCGCTGCTACTGGTTGGACTGAACGTGCAGGAACGGAAGGCAATGGCAAGAATGCGATGTTCATCGACGGTCAGGTGTTCAGGTTTGCTTACACTTACCCTTCAGTTGTAGTAGTCCGGTCTGTCCGGTTGACCGAAGTATGCCTACGTTCAGAGGTGGATTAAATGTCGAGAGCGCCCTAGGCAAGCACCTGCTTAGTGCGCGTCCACGGACACGCGACGCGACTCGCAGCGCGTGCGAGAAGAAATGCTGCACAAGATCAGGCTAAAATCGGACTTGCTCGGCGACAATAAGGTCGAGAACTATCTGGCAACTAAGGCCGCCGCATCGCGTGTCGCGCCTCGTGTCGCGTCGACTGTCCGTGGACGAGGCCTTATGGGCGCCCCTGTAGTGGCTATGTTATATATTTTAACTAAGTAGTTAGGTACTTAGTACTGGTAATAGTAAACATTGATGACTATAGTTTTTCGTTCCTACATGTGTGGTAGAGTAGAGGTTTTTATTTGTCACTGCATGCCGTTTTAAAATTCCGCGCGCCCCTTTGTTATATGAACTACCTACCTCGCGCCCATAGGCACGTGCTTGTTTGGGTTAAGGATAATCCGCATCTGCCTGCGTTCATAGCTTGTTGGTCAAGCCCATAACAAATTCTATGGAGCCACTTGATAAGCTACGGAGGGTAGCGATCGAGAGCGGGAGTGTGTATTTCCAGTGCTTTCGTATGTAAAGCAACCCCGGGAGTGGTCGCCTATTGGATTAAGCATGGAAGAGGTTGACATGAAATATATCTAGAGTGTTTCAGAATACACACATGCTACATAATGCTTCATAACTTTTTTAATTTAAGAGATACAATTATCATTTTTGTAGAACTATGCAACAGAATAAATAAGAGTACAAACAGAATAAAATCTCACAGCGTCTTCCGTAAATTGGCGTCCCCGCACCTCTCCCCCGTACTTTGTGCGCCTTATTACGCTCTAAACCAGGGTTTAGTTACTAGCCGCACGCAATTCGCGACGTGTCTTGTCTTGAGAACTGCCAACTGTAACCATCATGGTGAGAAGATGCGCATATAATAAGTAATTGTTTATCCATTGAATACAAAAAGACCGTATAACTAGGTTTTTTTTATAAATCTTTATTGTACACAAAAAAGATTCAGATACAGTATTAGAAAAGTAAACATACAACGGCGAACTTATCCCGTATAGGGATCTCTTCCAGTCAAAGAAAAAAGGTATTTCATAGATTTCCGAGTTATGAAAATAGGTCAGCAAAGCAACAATATAATTTTACGTTATTACATTATAAATCATCATCATCATCCGAGCGTATTCCCGGTTGCATGGTCAGCGGTTACGCTTCAGAGCCCTGGGTCCGCTAGGCGATTTGACGAGGTTACTGGTTTTTACACAGAGCGACTGCCGTCTGACCTCTGTAACCCAAAGGGTAGACCAGAACCAATCCTAGGATAGGTACAAACGCTAGATGGCGTTCGGGACCAACGGCTTTACGTGCCTTCCGAAGCACGGAATCATCTTTCTTTTCGGATAATCAGGTGATTCAAGCCTGCAATATCCTAACAGACTGGAAACAACTTTTTCACAAAGTATGCTTCCCAGTGGGATTTGAACCCATGACCTCCGGATCACAAGGCAAACGCCTTGACCACTGGACCGCGGAGGCAGTCATTATAAATGACTCAATAATAATCAGTAAAGTGAACTAATGGTGAAATGGATATGGACAGGACAATGATTCCTAATTTCCGTATTCGTGGAAGGGAATTACGGCTTTCGCTTGACAAAAATGTAAGTAAATCTATTATTTCAATGTTCCCACCACTTAGTACATGAGTAAATATGGTCAAAATAATCGTTGATAGTTACTCTTTAACGGTATTATATAAAACTAGCTTTTGCCCGCGGCTTCGCTCGCGTCCTTTCATAGCGGATGCCTGCGTCATAACATCTACCTGCATGCCAAATTTCAGCCTGATCTGTCCAGTGGTTTGAGCCTGAGGTTTGGGACTCTGGTTTGGGCTGTGCGTTGATAGATCACTATGTCAGTCAGTCAATCACCTTTGAGTTATATATATTTAGATAAGGGGGGTTTTCTTTATAGAAATTCCGTAAAAAGGTTGACTAATTTGTCGGTTGGTAGTTCAACCGAGGAGGGAAATGAGATTTCGCACCTATTTTCTTTATTAATTCTGTTTAATAATCTACGTAGACCTCCGCTCTTTGGTTGCCTCCTGGTGCATTTCTAAGTACATCCTTATGAAATAATACAATTTTGAAAATTATCAATTTTCATGAAGATTTTAGGCCTGGAATGGTTATTTTAACGACCTGCGAGAACCACCCACCACCAACCTACAATCTGTGCTGTATGTATAACTTTTATTCCATGCGTAGGCGTAGCTACTACAGAAAAAAGTTTGATACTTCTAAGATGCTTCTAAGTGACAAGGAATCATTGTCATAAAAATGCTTCGGTAATCCCATTTTATCTAATATAATAGGCAATATTTTTAGATTGATTTACATAAAGCAGTAACAAATAATGTTTACTTGTAACTGGTTGATATTCCTCGGAGCTATCAGCAGCACGGCAGCCCTAATCTGCTATAACTGTTCGAGCTCACATCGCGATTGGACGACGTGCGCAGGATCCTTTGCATTGTCCAAATTTTCCTTCAACGACAGTCGAATATTCCTTATCAACTGTACGACAGGTACCTAGTAGCAATTTTGGCAGCCTAGTTCCTATTCCTACTCCTAAAACTTACCTACCTTTTATTTTAAGAATATGTGTTACATTGCTAATAATATAGCCGTGTGGCCCGGCAGAGGAGAATAGGACCTAGGACCACTTCAAGTCTTCCCGTGGATGTCGTAGAAGGTGACTTAGGAAATACAAGCTAATCAAAGATCTAAACATCAATGAGACCTCTCCAACCCTTCTGGCCAGCGTGGACAGTGTAGGCCAAATCCTCTGACTGCTCTGGCTAATATATGGCTCTGGTAGTACAGAGAGGGTCGTGCTCCTGCAGTGGAGACAGAAAAGATCTGATGATGATGATGCTAATAATACCAATAATACCTAACTAGGTACACAGGGGCTTTCAACAAAATATATTTTTTATCTCAGTTTTTTATGATAATATAATTGGTAGGTAGGTACCTACCTACTACTCGAAAAATAAGATTTTAGAATGTAAAAAAACATAAGATTACAAGTAAGTAGATAATTATTAGATTATTGTCTAGGTATTAGTATCGGAATTCGGAAGCACGTTGGTTAGCCTCCGCGAAGGCATCGACATCGGTGGGTACTAATGTCCCATCCCATGTCGGTAGCATATTGCTGTCTCATGTTGGTAGGAAGGATCATTGACCTTGGCATGAAAAATTGGTTTCAGATAACGCCATGTGCTTTGTTAGATCGTGGGCCTCCCGATCGCACTTCGCGTGGATCGTACAACGCGGCTGCTACCAGTCCCCCAAAGACGACCCTATTCCTCAAACTTTGCTGAATCCAACTCGAGCAATGGCGTGCAAACGCGAAAGGTTGGTGAAACATATGTCGGCCGTGTGGTTCCCGGCAGACGGCCGTGTGGTTCCCGGTAGAGTAGAATAGGACCTCTCCAAGTCTTCCCGTGGATGTCGTAGAAGGCGACTTAGGAAACACAAGCTAAACAAAGCTTAAAAACATCAATGAACCTCTCCAACCCGTCTGGCCAGCGTGGAGAGTGTAGGCCAAGTCCTCTGAGACTGCTCTGGCTACTATATGGCTCGGGTAGTACAGAGAGGGTCGTGCTCCTGCAGTGGAGACTAAAAAAGACCTGGATGATGATAATGATGATGAGACAAGGGACCCATACAGTTGTTTGTCTGTCTGTCTGTCCTATAAAGATTATTTTAGAAAAAAAATATTAGATGAAGTTGTTTTTTGTTTCAAATGGGCAGTAAACATGTAGTTAATACCATGAAAAAAAAAATGTTGTAATGGGTGACGTAGGAACCCTTTAGTGTATACGTGTTAATTAAGTAACGCAAAACCTCTCAGATAGAATAGAAGGTACCTCAGCCCATGGCACTGAACAACTTTTGTTCTTCAACTTTCACGAAACCCTAAAAAAATTTGAATTTTCATACTAACTGATCAGCTAACCGAGTCAATTTGTATGAAAATCCGAATTTTTCTTTTCAGCGTTTCTATTTATCGATTGCAGACTGGCGGACGCCGAGTACCAAGTATGCCTCTGTAATGCTGATTGGTGCAACCACAGTTCTCATTCCATCGACAGCAGTAGACTGTCCTTATTGCCAATTATAACTGTCGTCACAATAATACTAAGTAGGTATAATTTGATATTATAAATCACTTGCTAAGCAATATGCAAAACATTTTGTAAACTTCAGGAAAAAAATACTGGGTTTGAAATGTGAATGTGGCCCCTTCTTATACGGCGACTGTATAGATCTCAATAAATGTAACTTTATCGGTTTATAAGCAGCTTTCACTAACCTTCGTTTATTTCTACGAAAAGGATGGTAAGAAGTGTGTGTGTCAGTGGGCCGCGTCCGTGCCTCGCACACCACTTTTTGTATACTTGCATCAATGTACCTACATAATTAGAAAAATAGAAAATCTTTCACCGTAACACCTGTTACATGTGACAAACAAGCTTCGCTCGCGTATCCTGAATCACATGGGAACATAACTTTTTTCCGGAATGAAAGGTAGGTAGGTATCCTATGTCCTTCTCAGTACTCCTATGTGTATGCGAATTTTTAAGAAGATTGGTTCAGTAGATAAGGCGTGAAGAGGTAACAAACAAACAAACCAACAAACAAACAAATATTCAAACTCCCTTTCGCATGTATAATATAAGTTGAGATAGTTGGGACTAGCGTATGACAACGGGTAGTTTAGTACCTTTCGTACGTTAACAATGTATCATGATCTCTAACATTGGGCCAGCGAACTATTACTAGTAACTTTAAACGTTATCATCGCGCAAAATAGCCTTATGAAATTTATACAACGTGGAAGGGGACCTCGTAATAAATCGAACCACGGGCTATACTAGAAACTTAAGGAACTTTTAATGAAATTACAATAACAGCCAAAAAGCAAAACAAAAATTCCACATTTCCATACAAAAGGCGATATGTATGGAAATGTCGAATTTTTTTTTGTTTTTTTGTACTGTTATTTTTATTTCATTACCTATACCTACCTACTTTAGTGATCAAATAGCCCGTGGTTCGATTATTACGGGTATGTCCCTTCCAAGCTGTATACAATGACTGTCGCATGACGCAGCGTCAAATGTCTGTCGGAGTGACAGCCAATGTCCGCTATGTACAACGCAGCTCAGAACAATAAAACCAAAAACGCAGCGTCGTATGGCAGCCGCTGCGAGACGAGAAGTAATTTCAGTATCAGTATTGTCTTACTGTCTTCTGTGGGGGTCCCGTCCCCTATTTGTTTCCGAAATTTGTTGATCCGATTTACATAATATCGAACACTTGGTGACGATAATTCAGTGGTGCGATGTTTTACTATATCGATGCTTTATTGCTGCGATGCGATGTATATAACGTTTAAGATAATGATGAAACTACTGAAATGTAGATTCAGTCCGCGATACTGAACAACTTTGCCCTAGAAATATATATCGAAATATGAATATTTATGTAACTATATAAATAAACAAGATTTTTAAATGTCAGACACATCAGGAGGCATTTCGGGCTACAATGCTATCGAACTAATAAATTACCGAAGCAATGAGCTGTCGCTGGGGTGTAGTGTATCGGAGCATGATTTTTCGCACGAACGTTAAGAACATCGCGTCAATAAAGCATCGATAGAGTAAAACATCGCACCACTGAATTATCGTCACAAAGTGTTCGATATTATGTAAATCGGATCAACAAATTTGGAAACAAATACCCCGGGACCCATGATACATTGTAAGCGATAAGAATTCTGTTTGACAAACGGAATAATAAAATTAAAGCTCATTTGTGTTTTCTTTAATAATGTTTATGATAGGCTATGATAGGTGTAAATATCTATAATAAATAAATTAAAACTAGATTTTTGTCTATAAATCTATTGCCTCAGATCACAGAAAGATTTGATCTAAGTAAGATCACAAAATAACACACAATCAACTTGAGTAGTATTACTGCCCATTTTTATTAGCGCTACTACCACAGACCTACCACTACTAGACTTGCAACTCAAAGATAGAAAGAAATGCACTAAGGTGGCCAGGTGGCCATCTCTTTAGTGGTGTGTCTAGTGTAGTGTAGTGGTAGGTCTGTGGCTACTACAGTGCATCTGAGGTTTATCTGCTCAAATTCGACAACATAGGTTAAGTACACTTCTTTTGCATAGTGACTTTTGTTTGTGTCAATGTCAATGTTTTTACTCTGGTTTTGCTATTCGTAACTGATCCTGTTGCACCAGTATAATAATTTCGCACTTTCAAGGAATTGCCCATTATGCTGTATCACATTGACTATTATCGTCGTCGTGTCGTATGTGATGATTGTCTAGCTAGATAGATTTTAGCGCATTCACAGTTAACTAAAATGCTCCAAGGCTCCAACATAGCTGATTTTCCAAAAACCGCAAAATTGGTTTATAATACCTAATAATAAATTTGCACTAATAAAATTAAAGAGTGTCTTTGATTCATCTTTCTTCATCACTGTCGTCGACGTCCTCGTCTTCTTCCTCGAGCTCGTCCACCTCTTTTGCCGCGTCGCTCGTCACTGCTTGTGCTAATAAACCTGTGATACCAGTTGAATTCTTTTGGCTGTCCAAAAAATTATATATGTATTCTTCTATAGTATCTTCATCAAAAGGTATTAAATCTTCCAAGTCGATTTGCCTTTTGCTGCGTTTTCGTGGTTGAATTTTATTTTGGGATGATGCATACGCATTTTCATCGTTTTCTACTATTCCCTTCCTATATATTTCAACGGGCACTTCACTACCATCGCTCACATCATATTTTATGCCCATGTCAGTTTCCTGTATTTCAATGGAACCAAGACCGTTTTCAACTAATGTTATTAAATTAGAGTGTGATTTACTCATCCTTTTTGCGGTCTTCTCACGGTTATTTTGTTCTTTTACTGTATGGAGATGCTTTACTTCATTTGTTCTATTGGTATTGAGTATTTCATTGCTTATGATGATTTCTTTGTTATAATCTATGTCTGGCTTAGAGCTGTATGTTTTGACTTTAGAATGTCCTTGTATTATTAAATACTGTGGAATTGATGTGGTAGTGGATTCGTCTGTGGACGGACTATCTGTTGAAGTTGTTATTGGCATTGGAGTTGTAAATCGCATATGTAAATATGGATCATGGGTATTAGCACTAGGTTTTATGAATGAGCCAGAAACAGGACGGTTTAAATAGTTTTGCCGAGGTGCAGTAGTGCTTTCTGTAGGTTTGGCGGGAGGTGGCGGTTGCATGGTCTGCATCGTTTCTATATTGATAGAGTCGTCTGCAGAGTGCTCCTCGTATACCTGTAAGAGTTCAGATGCATGCGCGTATAGATTATCTTCAGGTCGGTCGGGCCCTTCGCCTAATGGCATAGTCATCATTGAACTTATCATATCCAAAACGGTAGTGTCTGGTTTTGGTTTGATATTAAGATTAGTTGCGACTTCAGATTGATAAGTTGTTAATGTAATTTTTTGCGTCGTCGGCTCTTCGTGATAACTTTGTAAATCAATAGACGTATCACTTGCAGTTTCATATTTCGTACTCGGCCATGCAGCCTGCGGGCTATTTATACTCGTAGTTTGTAAAGCTACCGTTGTTGGTGGAGCAGTTGGCACAAAAATAGGTGGAGCTGTAGGTACAAAAGGTATGGATGTCAGTTGGACTGGTGGTGGCGCTTCTGATAGCATAGGTCTGTAAAATTTATAGGGATGTTCAGATAACTTTGGATATTCATTGGATATTAAATTATGTGTCTCATTGAAGATATCATTATCATCTACAATAGTTGTTGGTCCCCATCCAACATAATCGTTGCTCACTCTATTAGGTATTGGTGTCGTGCTATTCTGTGGGTCGATTACCCAGTTGTTTATATTTGTTGAAGAAGACTGGTAAATCAAGTTTGCTTCCTGTAGTGCGTACGATGAAGTAATATGATCTTTCACAGCTGGCGTTGCCTCTGTTACGTCTAAAGCTTGTGTTATAGGTAGAGTGTGAGTGTTAACTTCGGGTCTTATAAAATGCGACGGAACGCTGATGGGAGGAGGTGGTGGTGGAGGGACTAGTATGGTCATGGGAAAGCGATCGCTGAATTTGTACGCGAAATCTTCATATTTAGCGGGAGATGGTAGTCTTTGGGGTCTTCTCGGAATTAAAGAGGGCATTCTGGATCCAAGACTTGGCCGACGAGATGAGACTCCGAGCATTAGCACTTCCGACTTCCTGTCCGGAAAATGTTCGCGTTCGACTCTCGTGTCATCCATCCAGTAGTGAACTCGCTCGAGTAATGGCGGCTCATAGTCGTAGGTGGGGTCCTTGCGAAGCGGGTCTCCGCGGCCCGTTAAAGGCTTCCACTGGTCAAAGTCCATTCGGGGAGAAAATATTGATGCTATGCTGCTGAGGTTTCTTCTGTTTGATTCGTCTGGAAATGCAACGCATTTTATACATTATTAATTAACTACATATATGGTTTACGATAAATGTCTAGACTAGTCGTGAACGATTGTTTGTCTACCTCCGTTAATGTCTACATAAATTATTCTTACAAATAGAAAATTGTAACGTAGTAAATTATTAATTGACCCTTCGTATCTTACAAAAATCATCCCTAAAAAAAACAAAACATGATGTACTCGTACTTAAAGCTGCATTTTTGGGAATATAAAATTACGTTTCGCAAGCAAAAAAGTTGCAACTGACCTGAGCAATACGTGAAAAACTGCAAAATTTTCGGACTTTTCAATGTTTGCAGTTCAATCCAAAAACTACTTTATGGTTATTTAAACTAATTGGTTTGACATTTTGAAAGTGTATTGAACAATTTAAGCCCACCTACATCTCCGTACGGTTATGAGATATGATGATCCTTCGAGATATGATGTTTATACAACGAATTTTTGAACTCTGGAACGCGCTTCCTGAATCCATTCGAACTGCTCCTAGTCGCGCTAGCTTTAAGACACAGGTATTTAAACACTTTTTGGCCAAGTTATAAAAGTTGATTTAACCCCCGACGTTAAGAATTGCTGCATTTATCTATTTATTTATATGTATAGTATATGTAGCGTGTATATATGTATGTAGGTATATGTATAGGGTATATATATATATATTTATGTAACAATGTACATTGTGTATTTTATGTATACTACACTTTATCTTGGAACCCACATTTAGACTTTCTGTATAACCCAAAGGTTGACTGGTAGACAACGCTTTTAGCGTTAAGTTCGCCTATTGTTCTGTACAATTTGTATTTGATGGACAATAAAGATTAAATAAATATTTTATACAATCACCTTTTTATATGAAAATTATACCAAAAAATTTATTATCTAAATATATACTTATCCATTTTACAAACAAAAAAAATAAAATAAATATAATATAATATACCTAATAGAGATCGCATCTAGCGATAAGTCCGCCTTTGTACCAATATTTTCTTTGTGTTTGTTATTTTTATTTTATGAATTATTATGGTGCAATAAAGATAATTTGTATTTGTTAAAAAAAAAACCAGTGAAATATTCGTCGAGAGCGAAGAAAGGCCCGGAGCCGTGCTCGACGATATTTCGCCGGAGTGCGTTTGTTAAAAAAATAATCGATACATTCTCAAATTTTTAATTTAATACTTACATGACGCGTTGGCTGATGTATTGGGCAACGATGACTCCATATCCGCCACTGCTGACTTCTTCGCTACCAGCGCCAACAGGATGCAACATGTTATCTGTCAACAATGAAATGGATAATAAGAATTATGACCGATGCATTTATTTGTTCCTTACGATATTGACAGAGCCTGGAATCACAAGACCTACATTTATGTTTGTTTTTTTTTCAATAAAACTCGAACATTTTTTACGGGGAAAATCTGGGAAAATAGATACTTAGTGAATTTATTGTAGTAATTTTTCAAAATGAAAACCAACTTTAATACCAGAGACAGTCACAGAAAAGCAAAATAAGCAATGTTTCAAGTATTTTGTTTATATCTCACTGCAACCTAAATTAACCATCTTTTTTAACGCAAATACGTAGTCGACGGCAGCGAATCTTCTTCTTCTTTTTTTTAGCACTATCCCGCTTTATACGGGGTCTGCTCTCCTAGTTAATCGGCGCCAGGACAATCTGTCCTGGGTTGTCGGGTCGGGTAGGTTCTCCACTTTTAACAGCTTTGTCATGCTGGTCCACCAGTTAGCAGGTGGCGGCCTGGACCTCTCTTACGTTCAGGCAGGCACAGCGCTTTCTTAACCACATGTTGTTCATCTCTTCGCATTACATGGCCATACCACCGGAGTCTACCTTCTGTCACTTTTTCCGTGATGGAAGCGACTTTAAAACTGCCATGTATACGTAAGTATTACGGATTTTGTCTAATAGGGTCACACCTCCCGCCCATCGCAGCATCTTCATTTCATTAGTGTGAAGTTTTTGCAGATGTGTGTTATTTACCGGCCAGCATTCCGCTCCGTACATCAATGGAGGTCTCACCGCTGTCTTATAGACCTTACCCTTGGTTCTTATGGGCATACGAGGATCACAATGAACTCCGGATAACAATCTCCACTTTTGCCATGCCACATTTACCCGGTGTGTCAGTCGGAGGCAGCGAATACGTAAACTAAATTACCTACCGAACCGATTTTGAAAAAAAATCTTTCAAAACGAAAGAATAATTTTTCAAGTCGGTCTGAGGTAACCAACATAAACAAAATACAACCTCTTCCTTTTTTTTTAAGTTGGTTAAAAACACAGCAAGCAAATAACTTTATGGTGACTTCAGTAGATTAAGTTATCATCTAAAAATGTTGGTGGAGTGATATCTTCCCCACCGAATAAGTTTTGATTGCGGACGCAGGGCCACGCGATTAATGCTGCCTATCAAATTATTTCACCATTATTTCTGGGCACGCACTTCACCTAGGGCCGCTGTCATAGTAGGGTTACACCATACTTTTGTGCAGCTTTCAGAAATGTAATAACTCAGAATACCAAGTAGGCACAGACCCATATCTGTGGTCACAGCTAAGGGGTGATGGGTGTAAGGGGTGATGGTCTAATCGTCGCAAACTTTGGTGTTTTTAAACAGACGACGTAGGATTTTATTTTATTCAAAGCATGAACTAAGTTAAGATACTGTAGGCACCTATATCGTTTAGTGTTTAGAATTTTATACAGGCTGACTACTTAACCAATTCCCAAATTTTTGGAGCAGGTTCATTAAAAACACAATTAACGAAAAACTAAAATAAAAATTCGCCTTCCCGCATACAAATCAGCGCTCAGCCAAACGGATTTTGTATGGGAGGACGAAAATTTTTTATCGATTTTTAATAACTTTTTTTATAGAAAGTAAGTTCAGTATCATGGACTGAATTGCTCCAAAAATTTGGCTGGTGTTTAAAAGGTCAGCCCTGTATATTAATAATATAATCGGGTGTCCAATGCCTGAACAGGCAATTTTGTAAATAGTTTGAAGACCAACTAAAGTAAAGTTGAAAAGTGCAAGACAAAGAATGTGTACCTACTTATTTACAAATGGCGAATAAATTAAATACTTGATTACCTACCTATAAACTGTGTTTTACACACCGTAGCAGAACCTCGTTATTAAAAAAAAAATATGTTCCCATTACCGACATTCAAGCGTTGGAGGGCTGTCAGTTTTTGGTCAGTTTACAGCCCGAGGTGCTTGTTAAAATACCTGTCGGCAGCCGCGTCAAAGAAGAGCTAAGTAATTTAATATCATAACCATCTTCCTTGTTATTCACATGAAATGCCTGGCCCCGATTGGTGGAAAAATGTTGATTGTAAGCAATAACATTTTGTTAACGAGCTGCAATTCTTCCTGCAAATGAACAATGTTCTTGAGCTTGTTTCAATTTATCAGTTTCGGCCATACAAAAGCAGCTTTCGAAAATCATCCTAGTAACATATAACTTTAGTAACAGTTGAAAATTAAAACTCGTATTTACAACTGATGAAAAAGCAGAAAAGTAGGACGAAGTTTTTGAGTCGACAAGGTCCTTTATAAAAATAAATTAGTAAGTACAAATTTCAAGAGGCACTGGGCTGTAGCCTGTCAATCTGAACAACTGTCCATAAACATTCGAACAAAAATAGCAACCTATTACAAACTGCATCAGTCATTTTCTTAAGCGAGTATTGGTTACCAAGAGTAAAAAGTAATTTTCTACATGTTCTATTCACCGAAGCCACAATTTAGTTAGGTTTTAGCACAATTATTTGACCTTCTAGTATTACCTATAGTTACACAAATCTTGATCAGCTGCGTCTTTTATTCTGCTTGTCGCTCAAGATAGTTTTAAACATTCCAAGAATAGTATCATAGCACAACTGTACTTACATAGACATAGACTAATACCAGTACTACGCCGGTTCGCCCCAAACTGTGAACTACGCGCGGTCATTCTTATAAACAAACCAATATCTCGAAAACCGATATGGCTCGAATCTTGAACATATCGAATAAAAAAAAATTAATGGTTTCATCTAGATACTAGCACCCTTCAGACGTATGTGAAACCCCTACGTTACGAAGCCATAGTACCTACCTAAGTATAATCATGCCGGATTGTCCAAGTAGGACATTATTATACTTACCAACTCGGTAAACATCTCACTTCGCTTGGTCATTCAATTAAATACCTACATATATACCGTCTTATTGTAGACGGCAGACTAACTAGTAGGAACTTAGTTTAAACCATTATCCTTCTAAAACAAGATCTCTTGCAATATGTCACCTTCTCTTTTGTCACGGTCAACTCATCTGGGTAAATAATGGTTAGAACCAAGTCCTAAACTTTACTAGACAGACTAGCTCACCTAGACTTCAATATCATTTATATATGAATTGATATCGATTTCATATAAAATTAACTTTTAAACATCTTAGTCTTAGAGAATTTTCAATTTTACAGATTCAATAATTTAGTTATGTTTTTCAAAAATGTAGGCCCAGTAATTTCGAAGATAAACGGGCACTGGTGAATTTCCGCCTTTTTCAGCTTAAGCTTAAAAAACTCCTCTCCCCACTAGCAACGGACACAGGTTTAGACAATAGTCTGTTCTGCTCTGCTGTAAATTGCAATCTTTGATTAAGAAAACAAAAACTGCAGTAATCACATACTGATCAGGCAAAAAAGATTTCGGATTTCCGAATCTATCACACAACATAAGACAACCATCTAGATCTGATTTAAGAAGTTTCAATTAGAGACCACCACAGAATTTGACAAGGTCAGGGTTTTTACGAAATCTGACATTTTTTATTTGCAAAATTTAGGGATTTTACGAGTAAGTCTCGATTAATGAGTAGAAGTGAAAAAGCCTGTGGCGCCCCTTTATATCTGGCGCCCTGAGCGGTCGTCCAACCGCGTCTTACCCTACCGCCGCTACTATCTAAGGAACACATATAGAAATATGAAAAATTATTATTTTTGACTTCCCATACAAATTGGCCGATCAGCTGATCCGTGTTTGTATAAAAAGGTAAACATATTTTTCATATTTCAATACATAAGTACATAATTCTTGAGGAAATTTAAAAACAGGATCAGGGTTCTATGACACGGTACGAGTAGTTTGGAAAAGGCCAGTTGCAGTCGTAGAAAGCGAAGCGGCGCGCGGTGCGGCGCGTGCGTTGAATTGTTAACGCGCGTGTTACATGACAGGAATCATATTAGGCACTTACTTTTAATTCTAATTTAACCCCTTTCTAAGCCCTTTCACTCTTACATCTGATGTGTCTGAGTCTAAAATTAAGTCCTGCTATTTACAGAGCGCAGGTCAAAGTATTGTGTATTGTATTGTGTATAATCTGACACTCGAGTATACCTATCTAGTTATCACTACCTATCATACCAGATATCGGCTAGCTTCTCTGGCTAGGTATAATAAATACCACAGATCCCTGGTCTGAGTGTAATACGATGCATGAACATGATGTTTTATATTTTGTACTTACGAACATTGCCTAGATAGTTTTTTACTATTATTTATTATTCAAGTAAAGTAAGCGACGGTGGATGGGCTACTCAAACTAAACTACTGTATGGTGTGTTACCAAAACATATAGTAATAGAATGATAGTAAATGATAGATTTTTCGAGTGCAAGTGCCACGCGGTGTGAACGCTGACGCTGCAAATTGTACGTGCTACTACTCTCTACTACATACAAACAAGTCTTTTTTTTTAAATATGGTTTTGTGCAAACAAATGAACCTAAAATGTCAATACGAATTAATCTAGTCCAAACTCGGTGGGGTTATGAAGTTTCATCACAGAGAGGCCGTATCTTATGGCTTCATCAGGACATCAGGTCATTCGTACCATAATATTGCATTGTCACCCAACTTACATAAGTATGTCAAGTTTCAGCTCAATCGTATAATGGAAAGTGGGAAGATTTGATTACAGACACACAGACAACGGGACTGGTGAAACTAAATAAGAGATTGTAAATTAGAAGATGGGGCCATGAAAACCGCGCTCAGATCCCTTGTGGAAAACAGACATGTTCCACAAACATTTGACCAAGGTCCGGGCTCAAACGAAGCTCCAACTACTTTCCTTTTCTACTTCTGAGCCATTGTGGTCAATCGAATGTCTAGCCTTACCGCCTCAATGAAATTTATACACCGACCACGTGTTCTTGCATTTACCGGTGAAATTCTAAATAAGCACATTGTTTTGTTCTACTTAAAGTAGGTTTATGTCCTCAAAGGTGTTTTGATAGTGTTGTGTTGTGATCATACTAAGTAGATAAATTTAATGCTGATTAAATTCACTGGGTAAGTAGGTACATACATATTTTGAGCTCATCAGTCAGCCGATCATAGGTACAGGCTACGCTGGAGGAGTAGGTACCTACATATATTAATCTGTGTGCTTGTGGATCTACTGTGTACATATGGAGTGTGAGTTTCGATATGGATTGTGATCTTAAAACTTTTCACAGTAGAAGAATCCTTGTCGCACGAATAAGATATCAGAAATAACAGTGATGAGTCTTTCATGTGGTCTCCAAGATCATTCATCCCCTATATATAAAGTGGAGATCGTATATTTTTTTCTCATGTACCCCATAGTGTAGGGTATTGTTGATTAAGGTTTTTAAAAACATTGAATATTTTTCAATTCAGTGATGCATTTTGTAGTGATATTTTTTGGCAATCAGTGTCGTCTCTTAAAAAAATCGTATAAAAGTACCAACTTATATTGATTTTGTCACAAAATACAAAGTCCTTGCGTAGATAAAGTTGTTAGATACTATTACTACTTGTTTTAAATGGCTAGTAAACCTGCAAATTTATGAAAAATAAATTCAAATAGTGTAGGTGACGGGCGACGTCGGAACTCTACAATACTGCGCGTGGCCTGACAACCCACTTGGCCGGTTAATTTTCAACGCGTTGATGTCTTTTGTTTGACTGAAATTACGGCTGTCTTCAAATATAAAAAAAATATGAAATGCGTTCTCAAAGAACATAATTTTTGTCTAAAATATTTATATTGTTAAATTGATCGAAATTTCCTGCCAAACTGCAATTCAGACTCTCACCTATAGGCCTCAATATCACTACATAGTATAAAACAAAGTCGCTTCCCACTGTCTGTCCCTATGTATGCTTAGATCTTTAAAACTACGCAACGGATTTTGATGCGGTTTTTTAATAGATAAAGTGATTCATGAGAAAGGTTTATATTTATAATACATACCCGTGCGAAGCCGGGGCGGGCCGCTAGTCATTCATATATGATTAAATGTAAAATTAAATGTCCTGTTACTTTGAACACCATAGTCTTCTTATAGGATTTATTTCTGGCGACGAGTCTAGGAGTTGCCGCCATTAACCAGCAGCTACAAAAAATTACCTCGGATTGCCGAAAAATTTTAAAACTTAGGGAATTCACAAGTACTTCAGTCTCGATTAATGAGTGGCAGTTAAAAAGGGGCGCCAGTGGCGGCCCTTTTTATCTGGCGCCCTAGGCAGTCGCCCAAGCGCGCCCTACCCTAACGCCGCTACTGACTAGAGGTATACAGATCACCGATACTAGCGTAGCGTTAGTTGCGCACATTTACAATACAACGTATGGGAGAACAAGCAAGTAAAACGGATCTAGGTACTGGCTCGAGGTTGGCGCGATTGTACACTCAATGTCCTAGTTTGGGTTCATTTGGTATACTAAATTTGAAAATGAAATTATTTTCAATTTCACTAATCACATCATTCTTAATTCATAATCATAACTTACGTTAGTAATTATATCATCTTTGTCATGACATAAAAATGTATTCTCAATCCACATATCTAATTTTAATATCAGTTTAATTGTAAGTTGACGTACTTGGAGAAAATAGGAAGCTGCAAACTAAGCTGGAAGTAAATGATCTGATGTCAACAAGTATTATGAAATCTAAAGAAAAAAATTACAATTATAAGTGATGCCAACATCCAAATATATAAAGGTAAATACAGGTAAATAAATGATTTTGACTTTGACTTTGAAGTATAAACTTTTTTTTATTGGCGCTACATTTTTCAACAACACACCGTTACTAATAATGTCACAGAATACATCTTGTTCGTATAAGCGCGTTCCCAGTTGCATCCTCAGCTGTGCTGCTTCGGAGCCCGGACTGCGCTTTCCCGCTTTTTCTTCTCCAAATATAACATGCATGTCAATGGTCACCCCAGAAAAGCCAAAGCCCTTGCGAAATGGACAAGAATTAGCCGGAACAGTTTAAATGATTTGGCTATAGTTTAACGACCGGCCGCCTGCCTGACGTCAACCCTCTTTGGGAATGTATTTGTGCGAAACGTTTTACAACCGGCCGCCGCCCGACGTAAACCCTCCTTGGGAATGCAATTGTAGCACGAGATGTTTGTGCTTAGACCTTTAGTCGCCTCTTACGACATCCGCAGGAATAGATGGAGTGGTCCTATTTAACCCGGAAACACACGGGGTAATGTCACAGAATACATATTACGAGTATATTAGCGTCTATGTGTACAATGACATGTACATATACTTATAGCTATAAGCTGCGTTATCTTACACCGACTACGCACAACGTAAAGCTATTCCTAGAAGCAGCAGGCTTTGTCATGTACTGTTAGCTACTTACTGATGGCCAATTTCCGGATAATAACCATTAGGTAGGTAGGTAGGTTGCCTATCATGCCATGTTCTGTTCCTCGCTCGACTGGATAGATGTTTTTTTAAGTAATAAATATAAAATACACAAACAACAAAGAAAAAGACAAATCCCAAAGTAAGTTTTTAAACTTGTGTTATGGTATACTAACTCAACGATACTATGTTATTATGATAAATACATATATAGATAAATACGAAAAACCTACATAAATAACAAGTACTAGTGCAAGTCTCTTTGGCATAAATAGTTAAATGACTCTTGATAAGATAATATCGACCCTTTTGTCATTGATTATTATTTACTCTTCTAAATGCTAAAATGAAATAATAGTGATTGTGAGCTTAGGTTGCCGATATAATTACTCTGGGTAATTATATAATTATATATTAAGATGCTGTGAATCGAATAATTTGTGAGGCGCCCTTTAAAACACAGTACTTTCGGAATTTTTTTATTTTTAAATTTGCACCACCCTAATGATGACAAAAGTCACTGGAATGACTCTTAATGAATGAAGCAAGCAAATATTCTTAAATATTCATATTAAAAATGCGGTATTATGTACTTACATGTTTTACTTTTTTTATTAATCAACCTTTTGGTACTAGTAAACATCACTGATATTATTTATTTCTATACCCGCTTAATGTATGTAGCCTTATACGGTTATAACAGTTATACATAGATAGTTCATTTTACTACATACTATTATTATGGTAAAATACAACACAGTCATCAACATATGAGCGTATTCCCGGTTGCATCCTCAGCGGTATTGCTTCAGAGCCCGGGGTCCGCTACTTAGGTAGCGGACCCAGGGCCCTAGGCGATTTGACAAGGTTACTGGTTTTTACACAGAGCGACTGCCGTCTGACCTCCGCAACTCCAAAGGGTAGACCAGAACCAATCATAGGATAGGTTTAAACAAACGCAAGATGGCGTTCGGGACCCATAGCTTTACGTGCCTTCCGAAACACGAAATCATCTTTCTTTTCGGATAATCAGGTGATTCAAGCCTGCAATATCCTTACCAAACTGGAAACAACTTTTTACAAAGTATGCTTCCCAGTTGGATTAGAACCCACGACCTCTGGATCACTGGGCCACTGGACCACGAATGCAGTTCTTTTTTGAAAAGGCAATCGAACTATAGGGAGAATCTTTTTTCTGCCTTGGTTTTACGGTATCTATCCCTGTCTTCATGTACTTCAGGATTATTTTTTAATTTTGCCTTTCCTTTCTGTTCCGAAATCCTTTTTTTCTCCAGTCGTTCTTCTCTTTTTTGACACGCCTTTCCCATTTTTAATTTTACCTATAACTTGAACAAAGTAATATTAATACTATGAAGACTGAGGCAGTGTGACTGCAGTACAAAATGTGCTTAGACAGACTCCACCGTTCGAGACGTTGCGAGGCCGTTATCTAGCCCCAAACTAAGTCACATATACTACTTATTAAATGTAGAAAATGTATGTATTTAAAATATATATAGTATTAATTACACAGGAATCTATCATTATGGTGGCTCATTCGTCATTCCGGTGGAACACTGTGCCACCGCAATGAGCCACCGTAATGACGACACAATGGTTTTTTCATGATAATTACCTAACTACCAAATTAATATAGTAGATATTTACAGGTCGTAATATCAAGGCAATTATCTACAATATACTTACTTGACGATACAAATACATCACTCTGTTCACTATCTAAAACTTGCCACCGAACTGACCGCTCACGGTAACTAAAACACATTTCATGAAAAACTTACCTCGGGAACATGTTAAAACTTGCGTATACGCCGTCCTTTCTACACACAAATTGGACGCTCAGATAGTCCTATACAAAACTTTTGCCTTACATCGCTTGACCAATAAGAAACAATTAGTCAACTCCAAGCATCGGAAACGCAGTTTTACGCGGGACAAAGACATATTGGCTTCTCAGTTTTTTATTTGATAGTAGGTAAGTAAAGTTTTTATGCTTTTAAATGTGAAATGGAGTAAATATCTTTAAAATGAGATATTTTGATAATAGATACGTTAAAAGTTCGTGTAATAGTGAGTGGTTTTGTAAGCGCAATTTGAAGTGGGACAAGCCTCCTAAGGGTAGACCGCTCATCATCCGCTCATAAAAGTCGGATATTCAACGTGGTATTGTAAGTTTTATAATTATTATATTTTCAAGAATGCATGTGTTTAGTCTGTTTTGATTTTTGAATGATAGTTTCTTTTTATAGGTCATAGGACGCCTAAAAAAGTACCTGCGCTCGAAAATTTACCCTACTACAAAGGAGTTTAACGTTACTTCTACGAGGTAGACGGACGGATGACGATTTTTAATCGACATCCGTCCGGTCAGCTGGAAACTTTTTTTCGACAAAGTATGCATTTTTTAGACAAAATGGACGGTACGAGAAGATTCTCGTAAATTTACAACCTGTAAAAGGTGACGTTATATCCAACAAACTTTTAGCTTTGTATTTAAAAAATTAGTTACGTAATTATTAATAGAGAGAATTATGTTTCATCATCATTAGCGTGGCGATAGGAGCTAGGCTTGTAATCTTCGTCTGATTCTAAAACAGGTTTAACGAATCAATAATTATTCACGCACTTCCAAAAACTCGTATATTTAGCAGTGAAAGTTAAAGTTCCGTTTATTTATTATCTTTGTGAGAGGTGGGTGGGATGTGATGAGCCAGGCAGTGCGGTAGGGTGTAGTGTTGGGGGGTTAGAGTCCTCTCTAACGTCTCGTCACGCACGTCACGCCTCTTCCTAGAGGCGTGACGTGCGTGACGCGTGGGAACCGCGGTGCCGATGTCGGCGCGGGCAGACCGAGTGGCGCCACGAGCGGTGCGGCCTGTCTGCGTCGTCGCCCACGTCGCGTCGCGCGTCGCCTCGACGAACTACCATCGACACCATACAAGTCTTGTTTGACTGGTCACAGACATGAACAGAGGTTAGCTATATAATAAAGCTACATCTAAACACATCATTTCCATTGAATCTTGAAGTAGTTTAGACGTAAAGTAATTCGTCGAATCGAGTTACTTCAACACACACTAGCATTAGGTATGGGCTAGTTATATGATATATCATAATAAGCCTACTCATGCTACGATTCAGAATGTGGGTACCTATCGAACTCAGGAAGGGATTTTTATTTTGACAAGCTACAGGTTTCTGTAGATGACCTCCTTTTCTAGCTAGTGATCGAATCAGATCTCTTTTTGTAAGTTGGTATAGGTAGGTGATATTTTCCTGCCAAATTTCTACCCCATCACAGAAATAAACATAAAAGCATTCAACACATGCGTCATACATAGGTACACTGTGTTTTTACTTAATTATTATTCCAACAATGCTTGGAGATAGTAGTTAGTTTTCAGAGTTTTTTAGAGAAAACGGAGGTCCCTAAATTAGATTACTTAGATATATGAGTTTATGTCAACCTCAGAATCGAGTGGGTGCGCAAGGAAAGAAATATTAACACTTTCACATGCTTTATGTGTCGATGACCTGTCGACTGTCGGCACTTGGCTGAAGACGAGCTCACGCCTCCAGACGTCGTGTGAGCCGGCCGTCGTTAATCTTTTACGATTTCCCTGGATTTTAAAATTTAGATAGATATTCGACGTATAAATCAATTCTTACTGATTTTCTCAGACAACCTGTATTGGGTGACTAGATTTTGATTTTTTCCGTCAAATCTGGGGGTACAAAAGTGCCTCCACCAAGTTGGCCAAAAGCAAAAAAAAATGGTCAATTTTCGTCTTCTTTCATGAATAAAATCAAAAATATTCATTTTACAATAATAACAAAAATATATTTGAGATCCTCATAACGAGCCCTTTCATTTGATATATGACACAGTAAAGTTTGCAAAACTTCTTATTAATTTCCTAATTTGACCCCGAAAATGACCCTTATTTTAAAAAGAATATTTATTTACTTTGCACATATGTGTTTGGGTCATAGGATTACAATATTCTACCAAATTTCACCTGATTCGGTCCAGTAGATTCGGAGCAAATTGGCTGTGACAGACGGACGGACAGACAGACGCACGAGTGATCCTATAAGGGTTCCGTTTTTTAATTTTTTGTACGGAACCCTAAAAAAGACTTAAAAGACGCATGTTCATAAGAATTTAAGGTACAAAAAGGAATATTTGAGAAAGTCAAAAACGAAAAAAGTTATGGCCAAAATTGTGAAAAAAAAAATCAATTTTTTCCGAATTTTTGATTTCGGCGCTCAATAATAAAGGAAACGAAAAATAATATCAAAAATGTAAGAAAAAATCCTCTGGACAATAGTCAGCTTCAATTTGAGCCTAAAACAAAGACGATCGGGCAAACCCTTAGTTTGCCCTGTAGCCTAACCATTTTGAAAAAGTCAAAAAGTCAGAACGACTTTTTCGAATTCCGTAGATTCATTTCCAATGTGCTCCTTAGTCGTGTGAGGCACGAAATCTGTGAAATCTTTTTTACTTCGGAATTAGTCCCGTAGTAAAAGCCGTTTGTTTTTATTTTACGATTGAAGTAGTTAGATGTTGAAATTAAGTGCTACTTAGAAATGCAGCATTACAGAAAATGTTAGTTAATATTTTCTGTTACCTAGAGTTGCGCGCGTTAAAGAAAAGTTAGCAAAGACTAGATATCGAACGAAACTCCAAAAAACTTAAAACATATTTGGGAAGACATACTACAAAAATATTTGGCAAGTTGTGAAGAATTGTACCCCACAATGGACAGAGAAACATGGAGTGAAAGGGGCTTATACCTAAGTAATGCCTTTATGTCGGTACGCTTTTCAGCCACGGGTCCATGGGGACCCGGTCCTTTGAGGCGTTCATGGGCCAAACATGAAAAGGCCTTTTAGTACCTTTTTATCTAAAAAGTGAGATGGCTGCATCTATAGAGGTCTATCCCTTAATATACCATTGAGATGCACTAACGGACAGTCCACCATAGCTGCTGAACTATTGCCAGGGTGGGATTTACTTGGTTTGGGCTATGTGGATGGGATGTTAGTGGACCGGATAACTGGGTTATGGAGTGAGATACGGACATCTACCTAAAAATCTCTCATAACAATTTAAGCCTGGTAGATGGTCACTTGCTGCTTATTGGCTTTATTATTATAGTTATAAATTAATAATAATATAGGTCTATAGGACCTATAGGAGGTCTAATAGGTCTATAGGAGATTTTCCAATCAAACACCATCAAAATTACAACTGCAATGTTTTAAAAGTCTTCTTTTTCAATTATCTGCATAACGTTTACTTCTTGTTTGTGTTGAAACTGTATAGTACAGAATATGAAAATATACGTGGAATAGTGGTTAATAATACACCAGTCCAATACCATGCAGGTTCTGGGTTTGATCCCCAGCCAGGACAAGTTTGAAATTGCCTTTTTTCTAATTTTGCTGCATTTGGGTATTTATAGATAAATAACATATAAATTTATAATAAAAGATAATAATCGTTGAGTTAATTCCAAAAAGGAATATATTTTTAAATAAATAAATAAGTAACCGTCATGTTAATAGTACTTAAAGCTTTAATACAAAAGACATCAACGCGTAAATGCCAAAAAAATAAGGCTGAGTAGCCAATAATGGATTTGTTTATCACAATGGTATACTTACAATAAAAAATATTTAATACTAGAGTAAAGAAGAAAATAATTATAAATAACAAAATTAATCATAACTTAAGTTGTAAAGCTAGCTTTTCTATTTTCTAATATAAAAAATCTATATTTATTAAAGCCTATATTTTCGTTTGCTTTTTTTCTTGGTTTTCAAGTATTGATTGCAACTCCAAATTCTGTAATATTTATTTATCAATAAGTACAGCGTTTTTTATAACCACAACTTATTTTGATGATCTACTTTCTTCAACCCATTTTTATATCGGTACGGCTAACGAGAATGTTTTAGTTTTCGGTAAAACAGTGGGCTATCTGTCAAGTATTAAGGTTCCGGTACAGTAACTTTTTTTTGATAATATTTTTCTACTTCTATCGGCACAGCATTCAAAGTAAATTAAGCTATCTTATCACCGTTGAAAATTGAATGCCGCTACCCACGCAGGCAGACTACTATTTAAATTATTGTGTCCCCGCGATATGACCAGGATAGGGTCATATTATTCAAAAAATCACAACTAATATTATACTCGTAAATGCGAAAGTGAGTTTGTATATTTGTTTGTTTGTTTAGTTGTTTGTTTATTTGTTACCTCTTCACGCTTTATCTACTGAACCAATCTTCTTGAAAATTCGCATACACATAGTTAGGAGTACTGAGAAGGACATAGGGTACCTTTCATCCCGAAAAAAGTAATGTCCCCGTGGGATACGCGATCGAAGCCGCAGGCAAAATCTAGTAATCTATAAAAGAAATGGTCAATCAGAGTAACTCTTATAACAACAGTCTATTACTTTTGTTAAACTATGTTATGAAAAAGGTAAGGGACTTAATGTTTTCATAATTTAACATATTTAGGTACTAGTTACTGTTACTGTACCCATTTTAAACAAGTTACAACTTCCTCAAGTATTTTATAATATTGCTCAGGATTATGTTAGTATTTTGTACAAAATTTTCCAAGTTGGTTTAGCTTCCAAAACCTTCTGATCCGTAAAGATTTAAACTACCATCATGATGATTTTCAGTTTTTTCAAGAAGGGGGAGGCTGACTTACATATATATATTTTTACTTACATTAATTTACTTTTAATAACGATCTTGCTGACAATAAATTAAAAAAGAATCGATTTTGTTAACACTTAAGGTTTATATTCATAAATTAACTGCATGTCATAAAACTCGCTTGCCGTTTGAATTTTTGTTTTGCGATACCTGACAGGGTTTATAGTGTGCTATTAGATCGTGACTTTAAGTAGTAAGAACTGACGTACATTATGAAATGCAATAAATTAATTGAAATTAAATACTTATATAAAGTTTAATGTTTCGCAAATGCACCAGAAAACTGAATCGAAAAATACTCTTTACAACCCGTTCTTGTTCTTCTTATCGTGTGTTCGGCTCAAATATTTAAAAAAAAAACTTCCAGTACGTTGCCATTTTTACGCCTTATTCAACGAGAAAAAATGTTATCCTGACCGAATGTTTAGGGGAGGTAATACTTTTCAACATTTTATTATATACCTCTTTGTGATTGTCGACGTGATAAATATATTTGTATAATATATATATTAAATACAAAACCTAACCCATGCAAAACTATAGCTTTTTAGTTAGTAAAATTACTAACAGGCTCTGAGCTAAGCCGCGGATGGACAGACAAATAGACAGACAAACATGGGGAATTTTTAAGGGCTTCGGAATACTAAAAGTGGGCTTTAAAAAGTTGGATGCTTACTATAGCTCGCAATCCACATTTAGACTCTCGATATAGGTAATTCAAAGACGCTGTTAGGGTTAAGTAAGTTAAGGTCGCCTTACAATTGTATTTCATGGACAATAAATATTAAACGAATAAAATAAATAAATAATATTTTGACACAGTTAATACCCTAGACCTTCTCATACATACGTAGTCTACGTTTTATTTAGAAACGACATGTCAGATATCGGTAAAAAATTGTAACTTTAACGAAATTGCATTTAAGTATCTAGGGTTATAATTGGTTTTCACAGTGAAAATATGAACTTGAAAGAATTTTCTTTCAAGTTCATATTTTAACTGTGTGTATTAGTATAAGGGCGTAAAAGTTTTCCATACTAATGGTCAAAAATGATATAATACACTTTATTCTCTTTCTTTTTTGCAATTTCTTTAGTAACAAATTTTGACCGAAATCTGACATGTCGTTTCAAAGTAACACGTAGACTAAGTTTGTATGGGAAACTCTGATTCTGTCTAGGGTAAGGGGACTCTTAAGAAGCTGGTTTACAAAAAAGATCATAAATCTTGGAAATCAGTTAAAAAATAATAAGCTCACCCAAATGATTTCCATAGTATCCGCGAATACATCAGATTAGTCTGAAGTGGGAGTCAAGAGTCACGCACGGCACACGCACTGGCTGCAAGGCTGCGGTCGTTGGGCGCGTTTCCCGCGCGACGTCTGCGGGGCGTCTGCTGTTGACCGGCCCTCCATAGCGCACACCGCCGCTCCTTGCCTTGCTATCAACTTGCCACTTCTCGGGTGGTATAAATTAAATAAACTTCAGAATCTCCTCGTGTCGCACGATTACAAGCAAAGCTAACTTTTTAGTAAGCTGTGCCATGGTTTAGCTTTTTTATGGACTACACCCAACAGCAAACTCTAAACATATCTTGAAATTGTCTTGGCCCACAGAGTACATGTGACGTCATGAGGCTTAGCTAGGCGGTTCGAAATGGCGATATGACGTCAGAAACCATAGCAAGACTGAACACAATCGAGTTCGGCGGTAGACCCGCCGTCTTATTACAAAACGCGGACTTACTTAAGTACTTGGTTTAAACCACCATTCGCCTAAAACAAGAAGACCTTCCGCAATATATCACATTCTCTTTTGTCACGGTCAATTTAATTTGAGTAAATATTGGTCCTAACGTTAGTCTACGTTTTATAATAATTATTTCCTTATCAAAGGACAGAAACAAAATCAAATTAAAATAAAATATGAACCACTATCTAACCTTTTTAGGTATAAAGCAAAAGTCACTGATTGAATTATTTAGCAAATTTTAATTTATCCTTTATTGGATAATAAATACTTAAATAAAATAAATAAATAAATAAAACGGACAACCTAAGTAGGTACTTATAGGCATCAAAACATCTTAAACTAATTCATACGCACGTTGCATGTTGCTCATGCTCTTATGCTCGTAAAAGCTTGTAAAAATAGTAAATAAAGTCGCGCTACCTAGTTATTATTAATTAACGAGTATTCTATGACGTTGACCGCTTTTCTTATGCAAAATTTTAATTTCTGCACATTTTTTATTTTGAGACAGACGAGTATGTGAATTGGCCGAAGCTTTGGTGATAGTGTGACTTACGATACGACTTATAGCTAAATTCGTTTTCCAATGTATTCTACGTACCATTGCGAAGCCATGTTTACGATAAGTAGCTACACTACCTACCTTATATGAATTTCACGCAAGTAGAGTATTAAGTACCTATATCTGCGAGTATTTTGTGAAATTCAGTGATACTTAGTTCCATCAAATTTAACAAAAATGTTCTGTTCTGTTCATTACAAAAAAAAAAGTCTACAAGAACCTAATTAGCGCTAATAATTTCATTTTTGGCCCAAACGATTTTTCTGTACATATGCGTACAGTTTACAATGGTTTGCAGATTGTCGGAGAAGCACAAAGACTGCCTGTACAGGCGCCAGCAGTCTGCAAACTATTTGGACTAACGAACTGATACAAAGATAGCATGCTTCAATAAAAAGCCTGATCATTGGGTGTACTGACACAAAAAAAACAAGCAAACGATTACGAATACTAGAAATGACGCTACATATGTAGAGCGGTAAAAAACGGAATAATCCCGGATGCCACCCCCCTGTCTGACCAACTACGTAGTCAGGTCGTCTGGCAAAGGTCTGTATTTATATACCTACTGTAAAATTTAAATTTAATTAAAACTAGATAATAAAATGATAAATAATGTTATAGAAGTAGAAGACGCCGAAAAGCCAAATATTTTTTGTAATTTCATAATTTCTCGTATACGTTCTTTGGAGAAAGTAGTTACTATCCTTAGAATTGTACTTAGATTTTTTAGGCCTTATATACCTAATCACAATTTATAACAAGCACACGCTTATGTAAGCTCAGTTACTCGCCAGAAGTTTTTTTATATATGTATATGTACTCGTATAATTCCGTTTACAAAGGTACGATTAGGTAGTATCACAATATAACATAATTTTAGGAGATTTTTAGGAATTCAAGATGCAGTACTAAAGTACTCAAACTAAATGATTCATTATTTAATTTAAGTACTTTTATACGACTAAGTATACTAAGCTATACTCGTAAGAAGGAGTCTTAAAAAAGCGGAGCCGAGCTGAGCAGTCCCCTGGCGACGCCTTCTCGAGTGAGGCATATAGGTATTATATGATTTATAATATAGGTAATGATCACGATCACGAGTGAGGCCTAGACCGATTGACCCACCTACATACAAAACAAGGTACAAGGTAGTTTGGGGATGGACTCCCGAATGAATGATGAACGGGGCGCCTTTAGTGTAGCATCTAATTTTGTACCAATAGTGTATCCTGCATCTGAATATGGAAGTACCTATCTACAATAGGGTATATTCATGTTATTTTTTAATTTTTTTAAACGATTCTATAAGTTATTATATAACCGGAAAAAAATATAACACTTACAGAATATTATTAAATAAGCTTAAAAAAATAATTAAAACTACTATTATTTTTGGACGACTATAAACGCGCCATTTTGCGCTTTTATTCTGTGACGTCACCGTGCATTGTCAATGTCATAGATACACTTATATGTCAGTGTCAGTCGAGTGAAAATTACAAATTCAAAATATTATCAACAAAACAACAAAGTGTTGGATTCACAGTTTTATTTTATAAGTAATACTATCTGTGATTATAAGTGAGTGATTAAAGCTTTTAATATCAATTCATTACAAATGGAAGGGCGCACAAAATCTTATTATAAATATTGTATGGTTCCTATGTGCAAAAATAACATCGTAACTGCACCTGACAAAATATATTTTCATATGCCCAAAGATGCAAATGTAAGGAAAACGTGGTGTAAGGCGATGAGAAGAGACGATGTATCGTGTTTAAGTAGTTTATACTGTTGTTTTAGATAGAATGTTCAACAACTTCTCTAGCCGCATGGATGAATACAAGTCGTTCATTCCATTCCGCGTATTAGGGTTCGCTGTTTTACAAAACCGAGCTGTAATGCCAAACAGCTAGAGGTTTAGTGAATTAGCGGATTATACCATTCAACTGCGACATGTACATACCTATTGTGAACAAAAAATACATATTGTGAGCAAAATGAGTAGTGTCATCCTTTGCCAAACTACACAGTAGTATTGTAAGTACCTACTTCAATTATTTATAATTTAATAGGTAGTAGACTAGCTGCCTGCTACTATAAGCTATAAGATAATGTACTACCTACCGTAATTTATTAAACAAATGTATATTATTTAAGAAAAAAAATACCTACCCAAAATTCTCCAAGACTTTTTTTTTCTCTAAAATTTCCCATTTTTACCCAGAATTGCGAAAAACATACCCAATCTGGTAACACTGCAAATTACAAATGACTTATTGACAGTGACAGATAGTCTTCTTCTTTTTAATTTGTGATTGACAGCACAGACTATTTAGAAAATTAAGTTTGACAGTGTTTCGTGACGTCACGTGGCGTTTCGGAAATTTGCGAGGGAATTTTAAAAATACAGCTTTTAAATAATTAATTTCTCAATGGAAACACGTTAAATTGAAAAGATATATATATGGGTATTTTTCTTTAGCAATAAAGTATACACATCATTTTTTTTGTTCGTTTCTGAATCACATGCATATTGTCTATTATAGCATTTTTTTTCATTTAGATGCAACGGGAAGTTCGGAAACGCGTTTGGATAAAAGAAAAGTAGATAAAGTAAAACAGATTATATAATTTTATTTTTGTACTAAAGTCTTGCTTGTATCCATGAGATAAAAGAGGTGACTCGCGCGTACCCGCCGGGGAACCCTCGCTGGCATCCGTTGATATGCTCGAACGAAGTTATACCAACCTGTAGCAAATAAATATTAAATGAATGACATACGCCTAACCACTATGTAAAAGGTGCGGTGCGGGAACTTGCTTAATTTAGTAATATTTATGCCAGCGTGGAGAGTGTAGGCCAAATCCTCTGACTGCTCTGGCTAATATATGGCTCTGGTAGTACAGATAGGGTCATGCTTCTGCAGTGGAGATTAAAAAGACCTGGATGATGATGTATTATTTTTTTACTCCGTTTATACAGGGTCTAAAAAAATATACGGAAACTATTTTAAAGGTGGATTCAGTCCATGATACTGAACAACTTTCCCCAAGGAACATATACCGAAATATAAAAAATTATTTTTGACCTCCAATACAATTTGACCAATCAGCTGATCAAAATTTTATAGGGAAAGCCAAAAATTATTTTTCATATTTCGACAATGTTTCTTGGGGAAAGTTGTTCAGTACCATGGACAGAATCTACCCTTAAATAAGTTTCAGTATATTTTGTTAGACATTATATTAGTTTTTATTGCCTTTTGTAAATGATGTCTTGAAGGTGGGCCGTTCTTTTTGGTCCACTTTTATCCTGAATTTGTCAGAAATTCAGAATGCCGTAAACAAAACATGCGACTTGGAGTGGCATAATAACCCTACATTGCAGATCCTGTGACTGTTTGGTGCGTTATGCAGAAACAGACCTATTTATTAGAGAATACTAAGGCGGTTACAGTGACTATTCTGTAGAGGAGCGTTATATCAAGTTAGTAAGTTTTTTTTTAATTAAAGAAATTAATGTTGGGTATATGTGTTTTTGACGGTGCTATTTCTATGTAGTGCTCTTGCGTGAAAACTTGCAAAACGGCTGATCTCTTTAAGGGGTAAATTACCGGCCATCATATGATCGCTAATTAAGCACCCTATGATCTCATTCCTATGTACATCAATCATCCAAATAAGCTGGATGCGCTGAACAACTATATTTATGATGTTATCACCAATATCGACACGGAAAAGCTGGACCAAGTGGACCTAAACGGTAAGTATCGTGGCTATTGGAATCTACCGCGACGTTAGTAAAATTATGATAAAATTTCAATATTTTTCATAGGTCAATACTAGTTTAGTATACGTGAGTACTAGTTCCTATTCTGTGGTAATACTTAGTGCGATTAATTGTTTAACATACCTAATCATATTATCGACTTTAATAAGGTGGGCAAATCCCTGGACTTGGACCACAAAAGCTACATTATATCACAAAAAGCTACGTTGCAACATCAAGAGAAAGAAAATCATTTCTTGGTTACTCCATAGATTTTTCACTAAAACTACAATTGCCTTCCTAAATCATCCATCCAGACCCTATGTCTGATACGACAATAAAATGACACCTAGAAAGTGGAGCTTTCTTTACAATGCAATACACTTCCTCTCGCGGGTCTACTGGAAGAAATTTCTTTAGAAATAAGTAGCACCTAAGTACTATGTTTTCCTTTTTTTACGTATTTGTTTGGATTTAAATTTTAAGTGTCCTTGAATCAATAAAATTAAAATTTAATGATATAGAGATCTCACCAAGATGCGCTGGTTGTTCCACCAGAACCACAGGGGACCTCCCGAGTCCCCGCCACAAATGCCGACACCTCCCGACCCGCTGGTGCAGATGGTCGAAGCCAGGACCGTGGAACCGTACACTTGCGCACAGGCATTATTGTTGATAATCGTCAGGTGGACGTGTCGCATCACTTGGTTGTTGGCAATCGCTTGGTCTGTAAAAGAAAAAACCACGTAAAAAGTTTGTTTATATATTTATTTAATAAATTACATACAGATTTACAGTATACACCAAAATATCTGCATGCTAGAGACTTACAAACCAACTAATAAGAATATAAAAAATTAATAGAATTTAAATAAGTAATCAAATTGTTAATAAATATTCTAATAGGATCATTAAAAACATGTTGTTAAACTTCAGACTGTATAACTTAGGTAGGTACATATTATAAATTGTATTATGGGTCAAATAGTTACCTGAAATAAATGTATTTTTTTATTTTTTTTTATAATAAGTATCAATACTGCTTTGCTTCACTACCTACCTACTCTTTGACAATATCAATCTTCTTGCGTACAGATTAGGCAGGTACCTACATAAAGACAAAGATAATATAATTACATATAGATAAGCTATTCCTGGCTCGCCTGATGATTCAAATACAATTCTGCATGAATCTGCAAGATGGAGAGAATAAGATGAACCGAATAATCAATAATAAGGTTTCTGAGAATAAACCTGTTAATAGCGCGATGTGGGATAGATACAAGTAGGTAGAGTATAGTTCATTCGTTCAAATGGTTGGCAGTAGGTACACCCTACAAGCTAAAATAACTTGAGAAAAATAATAAATATATTATATCGTTTGTTTATTTCGATTAATATTATGAATCCACGGAAATTCAAAATTCAAATCACTGAGTGTAAATTATGAAAGTTGAGCTGATAGTGATAGGTAATCAATGTTCACAACACAATGAATACAAACAGCCGACGCAACGCACCAATGTCACAGCGGTGACACTCCCTGTAGGTACGTGAGAGTTCGAACGCCGGTGACCTTGAGCCGGAGAACGTAACGCTAGGGTTGATACCGAACCGAAATGGAATATCGTGCAGTGGGTGAGAGAGACGCGAACTAAGTACCAGCCCTCGGCCAATGCAGTCGGCGATGGGGCGTTCAATGCCCCGCGCGCCTCTCAAGGCCACCAGCGCACATCCAGCCACCTACACATAGCCGCAAGCGATTTTACGTGCACACATGTGGGTGTATAGCACTGGCTGCGGCTGTCAACGAGCCGCGGGCCGCCGACAAAGCAAGCAAATCAATTGGGCAAATGGACTAGGTATCAGTAGGTACACTTTTACTACACAAACTTGTTAAGTACTTTTAAATTTATACTTACTATCGCCGTAGCGGCCAAAACCAGCAGCCCAGGCTCTGTACCCATCAAGATTGGTGTTGACGAATGCGGTTGGCAAGGCGGCGGGTTGGATAAAATCTGGTTAACAAATATTTATAAGTTAATTTACTAGGCCAAAAATACTAAGCGCAGATCCAATGCCAGTTTTAACGATTTAAAAATATTCGTAAACATAAATTTCGCACATTGCCATCCAACGTGGCAATGCTGCCAGCCTTCTAGGCACTCTTCCGCAAGGGGGGGAATTTGCGGAATATTTTATTTATAATAGTTTATAATTATAAGTAATTTATTTTGAGTACCTATTTTTTTAGTCAATTAGTTTTAGTATAGTTATTATTTATTAGTATGTTCTGTGTATTGTCATGATTAAAAAGAATTACGAAATTTTAAATAATTTCCAACGTACTTGTGTAAGTTACCCAATTGAGATTGAATATAGCAACATCATTATGCAAAGTGTTTGGGTTGTAGTTGGCGTGCAGAGTGACGGAGCTGGTGATGACGCGGGTGCCTCCCGTGAACAGCGTCAGGGAGCCCAGCACCACCGTGAACTGGCGGGCTTGGTTACGGGCGTCTCGCCAGCAATGGGCGGCGGTCACTCCTCGCGTGTTCGACAGCAAAGAGGACCCACATACCGAAGTGGCACCCGATGTCAAAGAGATCACCAAACCTCCCTGAAAATTGTATTTCAATAAAATTTCTAGTCTTGTCAGTCTAAATTGGGAAAAAACAAACGAGGTTATTATTATTATTTATTATTGAACACACTAGCAGTAGCAGCTTGTAATGATGCTGCATGCATCATGTTCAAACCTCCTTTATTCATCTCATCCTGTCCGTTTTTCATTCTTCATTTCATTTCAAATTCCCTTTTATTCCATTTTCAAATCATTGACTGATCCCTTTTCACTATTCCACCATCATCTCTTAAGGTGAAGAAGTAAGCAAAACTTGCCGTGGCCACTTTTGGCGGAGGTAAGTTTTAAAGCTAGACGGACTAATGTAAATACTTTCAACGGTGGTTCATAAAATAATTTAAAGGGCTATCTAGTGCATGACGAAGAGCAATAAATAAATAAATAAATATATAGGGACAAATCACACTGATTAAGCTAGCCCCAAAGTAAGTTCTAAACTTGTGTTATGGGATACTAACTTAACGATACTATATTTTATAATAAATACATATATAGATAAACACCCAATATGGAAATATATATATATATATATCACCATATTTACAAGTTAACAATTTATTTCACACTTCAAGGCCATTTGCTTATCCCTTCACCTTAAGCTGATCACTTTACTTCCCTCTATCTGTTGTACCTTAATAAATTAAATATTATTCTTTTATACTCGTATGTAACAATCAGTATCAGGTAATAAATTTCATATAATCCATCGTTTATCGAGTCTCTATTCTCTAGCTCTTCTACTATCTTCTATGTGGGAACTCGCCTAGAGCGCCGGGACAGGTCGAGGTCCCACAAGCTTATTATGCTGATGCGTGTGCGTCTTAATGTTTAGCGAGTTTGCTTTTGTCCAGTGATCCACTCTATTCTTGAAGCTGTTATAGTTATGATTTAGGTATTCCTAATACTTTATTGCTCCTCAAACTACATGCAGACTACATACAGTGTTGTATGATCGCACACTGTTGGGTACTGAACAGCAGTAGGAATATTACATTTAAAGGTGCACCTACTCCGAGCCATACTGTCAAGTATCAACAAGAGGTAATATAGGTACGCTTTCTTCACGAACTTTTGTGAAGAAAGCGTCGGCGTCATACCACCAAAATATTTTTTTAGTTTTATTATTCTCTTATTTTAGAAGTTACACCCCTCCCTGTAGGGAGGGGTGTAACTTCTAGGGGCACACATTTTAGCACTTTGGAAGTGTCTCTCGCGCAAACTATTCAGTTTAGAAAAAAATATATATTATAAACCTCAATATCATTTTTTAAGACCTATCCATAGATAGACACGTATGGGTTTGATGAAAAAATCTTTGAGTTTCAGTATGGGGAACCCCCAAAATTTATTGTTTACTAACTTGTTCTACTTTTGTGTGAAAATCTTAATGCGGTTTACAGAATACATCTACTTACCAAGTTTTAACAGTATAGTTAGTTCTTATAGTTTTGGAAAAAAGTGGCTGTGACATACGGACGAACAGACAGACAGACATGACGAATCCATAAGGGTTCTGTGTTTTGCCATTTGGCTACGGAACGCTAAAAATTAAAAATTCAGCTTAGCATGAAAACATTCCAAAATCTTGACTCGTTCAGCCCGTAGCAGGCTACAGTCGGGCTATATGTTTATTTACTCGTATTCACGCCAGTTCAGTTGTTTTAAATATGTTTACACAGATGACGATTGCGCTAATTATGCGTCATTTTGAACATACCAAATGAGGATGATCTCCCAAGGCGGCGTTCCATCCGCCAGTGATCCTGCTTCCATCAAAATCGGTCGCTGCTTCTGCCTGCTTGATACGTGCTGCTTCCTCTATGCCGATGTTTTCGTGATAATAAATTTCTGCTGTCTGTTCGGCAATAGTAAGACCTATTAAGGCAAAACCAAGTAATAGCAGAAGCCTCATACTTATTAAAATTCTGAGAAGTACTTGAATTCAATAATATTTATAACTCTACGTCTACCTACCTACTCTAACTCACTAAATGATATCACTCCGGTAACATTTATTTATACCAAAAACATTGTTATCTTTTTTAATCATAAATTAAGACTTTAATCTAATGAATTAGGTGACAGAAAGATTAAATCTACTTAATTTCGGAATTACCGGGTTATAAATAGGTATAATCAATACTAAGGTCAAAGAAAATACAATAAGCAGAGTATACTCTGCTTATTGTATTTTTTTCTGCAACGCTCTGGTATTTTTAGGATTTCTGAGCGAAACTAACTTTGAGGAAGAATTATTTTTACTAGATAAATAAAACACAATAGAGACGAAGGCGGGAAAAGGAGCAATATCCAAACTCACCTGCTCGTTGTTCTTCCTGCTAATCAACATACGAGGCTCTGCTCTGACGACCGATAGACAACGTTAGGCATAGGTATTTTGTCCTTTTCGGTTTCGAGCTCTTGGACGCAAACGTCCTTCCGAAGCTTAAAACGGATCTCCGACATGATAACCTGTGCCTGTGCACCAACGGCGAGCCCACGAACAGTCTGTCTGACAGCTCATTGTTCATTCACCAAACTCGCAGTAGACTTTGAACTTTTAGAAGATTTAAAAAAATTTGTACCTACCTGACAAAAAAAGCATTTCAATGTGATTCTATGGTCGCATTTTAAATGAAAAAATAGTATTGGTTGTCATTTGGTAGAGGGATGGAACCTACCTATGCTGATCTGCTGGATGCGGGGTTTGAACTCTATTAGAGAAGTTCGGATACGGTAGTATTGTTCTTACCTAAATGTGGGTAGGTACCGACTAGACGACTACCCATGAGAAATCTCTGGGTGTTTTTGTTGATATTTTACCACATTAAACCTTAATATTTTTGCCGTCATACTGGGTGGCGCAAAAGTACTGGCACTAAAGAAAATACTTTTATTTTTTTTATATGACATTTTCTGTCATTCTGTTGTTGAAAATTGTGTAGTGAACAAATGTAAAATACACTGAAAATAAACATGGACCGTTTTACTCCCCAAGAACGTGGAATAATTGTGTCAATGTTCTTACGGAATAATTCATCAGTGATAAGAACACAACGTGAATTTCGTCGACGATTTCACCACCGTCCGGCACCGATTGGTCGCACAATTCGACGCTTTGCCACACGCCTTGAAGCAACTGGCTCAACATTGGATAGACCTAAGTCTGGGAGACCAAGAACAGGCCGTTCAGCTGAAAATATCGATGCTGTGCGCGAAGATGTGGAAGAGTGTCCAGAAACATCAACGAGGCGACGTGCCACGCAATTGGGCATTTCCAGACGGACCCTGCAGCGTATTTTGGTGAAAGACTTAAAGATGTTCCCGTATAAAACTCAAATGACTCATCAGCTGCTGCCTGCTGACCACCGAGCTCGTCTAGATTACTGCCAGCGCGTCATAAACCTCAACCTTGAAGAGGATGATTTTCCTTCAAAATTGGTTATGAGTGACGAAGCGCATTTCCATCTCTCAGGGCATGTCAATAAGCAGAATACTCGGTTCTGGGGCACTGATAATCCGCGCATTATTCAAGAAACACCTCTACACCCACTAAAAGTTACTGTATGGTGTGGCATCTGTGTTGACAGAGTGATCGGACCCTATTTTTTCGAAGACGCTGGAGGCAATGCGATAACTGTCACTGGAGAACGCTACAGAACCATGTTACGAGAGTTTTTGATACCCAGTTTGGACGAATTGGGGCTGGAGCACATCTGGTTTCAACAAGACGGCGCTACGGCACACACAGCGCGCGACACTATGGACTTAGTGAGGGACGCTTTTCCAGGCCGAGTTATCTCTCGTTTTGGCGATTTGCCTTGGCCTGCAAGATCACCCGATCTGACCAGTCCAGACTTCTTTCTTTGGGGTTTTTTGAAATCTCGGGTGTATGTGAACAAGCCACAGACTCTCGCAGCTCTAAAAGAAAACATTCGTCAAGAAATAACGAACATATCGCAGGAAGTGTTACGGCAAGTTATGCAAAATGTCATAAATAGGGCTCAAATGTGTATCAACTCTGGAGGTCACCATTTAAAAGACATCATCTTTAAATCCTAATGGTACGAAATTTAATGGCACAAATATACATTTAAAAAAACCTAAATCTAGTTTTCTAATTTAGAAAAAATGTTATAGCTGAACCAAATAGGGTCTTTACTTTTGCGCCACCCAGTATAACTCGATGAAGCATCCAATACCAGAATTTTTACTTGTTCAAATGGTTAGGAAGTGTTATAATGTCGATTAAACTATTTCTCAATGTGAAAACACAATTGACATTTCGTATGCATGCCGCGTCTATCAAGCGCTAAACAAGGAGAAAGACACTCACAATGCAAAAAGAGAAAAGCAAACTGATTACAAATGACACAAGAACTTCATAAGCGGCGTATTTTCAATGTTGACGCTCCCCATAATAATGTGGGCTATTTTTAGGGTTCCGTAGTAAATAGTTCCCTTAAATAGTCTCGCCATGTCTGTCTGTCTGTCCTCGGTTTTACTCGGAGACTATATATTAGTAATAGAAAGCTGCAATTTGGCATAGGTATGTAGATTAATAACGCCGACAAAGTGATAAAATAAATCTAGAAAAAAAATTAAGAAGCTCCCATATGTGTAGAAATCATTTATTTTCTCGACTAACCCCCATGGGTTACTGGTTAAATTATAATTTTATTAAAGGTCTTTAAAAATATTGTGATAACATCAATAGGCGTGATTAGTATTCCCGAGATTTTAAAATAAACTTTAATTGATAACAAATACAGAATATCAAGTAACGACCTATATTGTGTAAAAATTTTTCGTACTCGTATCATTATTAAGTGTGGTTTTAATCCTTCAAAGTTGGTTGGGCAAGTATATTTAAAAAGTTACAAGTTCCTATACAAAAAATTATAGTTCCATAGAAAGAATAAGTTTCAAGTCAGTTAAATATAGGTAAGTTAGTATATTTAAGATTGTCTTGTCTCACCGCCCCCTCACACACACGGCTCCGGGTCCTGACTCCCTAACACACTCATAGCTATAGCGTAAATACGCTATGATCGTAAGGATATGCGCATGCGTAACGGAGTTGTTACAACGACTCTGCAATGTTGTGCAAGAGTTCCGTCTTTAGACAACTACCGCCATTAGTCCTTAGCTGCATTGTGCGCATTATGTAAAGATATTATTATACTTAATGTGACGTAAAAGTAGACCACAGGTAACTGATTATCACAAGTCATTGTTTTCTACGCCTTGAGACTGTTCTACGTCACTGTTTTAGTTCTACGTCTGAGACTTGGCCTTCTGACCTTGGCTACCCCGATCGAATTCGCATTTTTTCAACGAGTTCCGCAATAGAAATGAGTTCGATCAATAGTCGTATGACATCAGCCACTCGTCAACACCATTACCAACAGTTTATAGGAAAGTTTTGAGATATTTAAAGTAAAATACCTAGGTATATTTATCACTACTATTATTGAGAAAAATAGTAAGTTGTACCTAAATTGACTGGATTTTATCTTTATCTCCTGGGCTACCCTTATGTAGCTATTATCTACACTAGACTACTTATCGTATGGGATTTGATGTACATACATTGCGTGTTTTGAAAGATTACGTTCAGATTGTTCATTACAAGACAGGCAATGAATAGGAGTCCTATTCGACACAGCAAGAACCAAGGATGAGAGAGAGTGACGGAACGCTTCAGCACCGGCCGTGCTGCAGCGTTCCGTCGCTCTCTCTCGCTCTAGCAAATTACTGATCTGAGCGACAGAAAAGGATAGCAGCGTAGGAAAGTGCTGTTCCGTGCTGATAGATGAGATCCAACCCTAAAAGGAACCCTTTTTTAATTATTAGATATTACATTTACAGACCATGAATCAAATTAGATTAATGCATACGGAAATAGGGTAGATGACTGGGTCAAAAATAAATTATTTGGTACTGTTAAGAGAATAAAACGTCACAAAATAGTGACACTTGTCATTGATCATACTCATTTTCAACATGATTTTGGATTTAATTGATACTCAAAAAAGCTACGACATCACGGTTTTGTTTTTCAAATCCCATAGAAAATTTTTGTTATGACATTTAGAAAAATGTGTTTGATTTGACTTGTTGTCATCTAGCGGATTAACGCGAAACATTCCTTTTTTATTTATTTTCTCTGTTGCGTCCGTTACAAAAATTATGTTTTGTATTAATTCCAATATGCAATTAAATAATAACAGTAAATGCTATGGCATATTTCATGGTCACATGACCATAATAACTGCAAACTAACTATTCTACTTGCTGGGTGGTCATAAAACTATAATGTCACAATGGACAATACTCTTTTTTATCACTAAGGACATCTGTTTTTGGAGTAATACAAATGATCAAATAAAACAATAAGTTGAAATTATCTTAGTTTATTTGATAGACGACTCATAAATTCTTCTAGCGGATCATCAATGCTGTCACTGGAATTCTTAGTATTTTTTTTACCATACTCTTCCACCAGCTTCATGTGTTCTTCTAAGTTTTCAACATCATTTGGTTCAGAATCAAAGTAACGATCCTCTGCATCCTGTGATGCCTGCTGCAAATCATCATACTGCTCATCATTATCAATACTGGAGTAATCAATATCTACATCACCACCCTCTAGAAAACTGTTATACATCTCTTGGACAAACTCTTCACGAAGCAAACTTCTCTCCAGTGCACTTATCAGTGCCTGTTTTCTTGGTTCAGGCATGTAATTAGGCTTAGTGTCTGGAATGTCAAAATCACCCCACCTTTTTGGTTTTTTAACAAACTCATTTTGAGTTGTGTTGTTACTAGAATGTGCTTCACTTTGTTGTTCAACATCCTCTTCCAGCATTTGTACATTTTTGGTTTCTCGCATTTGATTCCTATCAACAGTTTCTAAAATCATATTCAGAAAAGTAAGATTCTCATTATCAACTCCATCACGTTCACGAATTTCTTCTTCGGTTAGATATTGTCCCACCAGCTGTTCATATAGTAATGGATTGCGATACATCATTTCTTTCTCACTAAAATAATCTGATTCTTTTTGCAGCTTTTGTAAAGCCTTGTATCTTCGATTCCTGATTCTTTTACGCCGACTTTCTTCTGAATGATATATTTGTAATTCTGATACACACTCACGAAACCTGACGGCATCTTCAGTGGGGCGTAAATCTTCAAAATACTTAATGTGCTGAGGTGCCAAATGTTTTCCGAATTGTAAAAGAAAATCAAAGGGAGATCGTTGATATAGCTCGTGGGCGATACGAATTTTTTCAGCAGTTTTTACTTCAACTTCATTAATTCTCGCATTTTTGAAAGAAATCTGAGCACATCTTACCAAGTAATCAATTATGTCATGGATAGGATCGAATGTTTCTTCGTCTTCTTGATATTCAGTTGCATAATCCATTGTTTTACAAATAATGAGATGAAACAGCAGTAAAATACAGAAGGAATAATTAAAAATAAATTAACAATATATTTTCTATCATTTTTATTTATTTACTTTTATTATTTTATTTTCCCGGTTTTGACAAAGAGATGATAGGACAGTTGTCCGAGTTTTTGGCGGGAAGTCAAGGAGTTTGGTTGGGGTTTGCTTTAAATTATTTTACACATTGATTTTAGTGGACTTTATAATATGAAATTGGTGTTGTTTGGTGTTATAAATGCTCATGACATGAACAATGTGTGAAATAGTTAAAGTGGACAGTCATAGTACGGCTGTAGTGATATTTATTTTGCGGATTGTGTGGGTGTCTTCGGGCGTCGTCCGCCACTCAATCGTCTATGTAAACCAGTGGACTCGTATAGATTTATCGCCAGAAGCTCCCTTGCAGCAGTCAAAGGCCTACACCACCCTTTGATTGTTTTGTTAAGTTAGGATTAGGAATAAAGAACAAAATTAAAGGTAGGCTCTTAAGGACTTGTATCCAGAGCCGTAAAATTATTTAATAAAAAAAAAAATAGGACAGTTGTCCATGACACTCATGACATTGACATAATATTGGCCACGAATATAAGCGTGTGCGTTGGCTTCGGGTTGCGGTGCGGACTGCGGCCTGCTGCCTGCGGCGCGCGGCGCGGCACCTGCGGTTGCGGCGCGGTGCGGCGCCTATGGCGTGGGCAACGCGACGATCGGCATTAATTGGCTAAAAGACACGCTTAACGCCGTAAAAATATAAAAAGTAACTAGTCAATGTCATGACAGATGTCACTCAAATTATAGACATTAAAGTTTATTAAATGAGAGTAAATCATCATAGATTAATATTGTATATACTGAAATAGATAAGAAACTGCAGCTTTAACATAAGATCAAACTAGTGGCGCCATCTGGTAACATGCTTTCGCAACCCGAAAGGATTAATATGAAATAAAACGGTGAAAAAATTACTCCGTGAGCTGGGACTTGAACTCGCGATCTCGGTTCAAATTCGACTATATTCAATAGCCTAAACACCTGAGCAATTAAATGATTAACCGCGCATGTCGAATTTATCCATCATTTAATATTCCTATCAAATAAAAAAATGGTATAAAAACTATTCTGCGTGAGTGGGACTTGAACTCGCAACGTTGCTCTTATTTTAACCATGCCCTAATCAACTGAGCTATCACGTGTTCTACCTCATATGGCGAATTTCTCCACCATTTGATATTCCTATTCCATAACACGCAATAGGAGTTAGGTCAGCTGATTCGTGACTAGATGGCGTTTTATTAAATTTTTTTATCAAAAATCTGCAATGTTCTAAGTTTCATAGGCATGGTAAATCATAGTAAATATTGCAAATACCTACATATTTATATTTTTGGGTAATTTTTGTAATAAAAATAATTAAACAAATGAGTATAACTATAATATCGTTAAAAGCTTGTAATCTTGATAATTATGGTACAATAAAATTCCATATTTAGGTGGATTTTCGTTTAACAATATTGTGGAATCTATGGGTTCTTTATTGATAAATATCACTTGGAAATGGGAAGATATATGTGGACCTCAAGGCTTGCAACCATGGAACGATGTCTCCAAAGATTTTGGCCAGTGTTTCCAAGAACTGTTTATGCAAATTCCGATTTTATTCTTGATTGCAATCGTTTCTGGATATTACATTGGATATCGCAAGGACTGGGTAGTTCGAGAGAAGACTCAAGAACGTGCTATAGTTTTACGTAGTTTTGTCGCATTGGCCCTGGCATTTATTCCTATTGTTGAGTTGTATATGTTTATAACTGTAAAAGATTTTGTTTTGTATCCTGTGGATTATTTTCTTGCTGGGACATCATGTCTTTCATGGCTAGTGCATTTTGGATATGTACTTGCACTGAAGCATCGCCTTGGTCTGAGTTCCCGAGGGCCTACACTACTGGTGTTTTTGTGGGGTGTAACAGCATTCCTAAACATCATTGCTTTACGTACAAGCGTACTGACAATGTCTTCTGTGGATTTCAACATTGCAACTCTGTGTTTCCACTGTGTCTACCTAATAACACTACTACCATCCAGTGATTCAAGGCATACGTATTATTCACCATGTCTTGTCGGCAGCCAGCATTCTCATGTAAGTATTGATATTTAACTGACTGAGCCAGGAGGAGGGTTATATTTCTTTAGCATTCTCTGCAGGCTCATTGGCTTGATGGATTTTAGTTTGAGAAGTGTCATTAAATTCGTCTAAATTGTCAGTGATATGAGGTATATCAAAAATAAAAAAGCAATAGTATTTAAGATAAAAATGTATTTATTGCTGTCCATACAATTAAACAATATATTAAGTACATCGATAAATAATCTTAAAACAATTGATTTGTTCATATATTACTCATGGGGCAGTTAAGTTGTTAAGATGCGTAATATGAACATCATGTCTTAACTGTGTTTGATACCTTAAGATACTATGTATCTTAACGATCTTAAGATCAAAATATATAGCATCTTAGCTATCTGTGACACCCTTGTACTACAGTAAGAAACTTTCTATTTAACTCTTTTTCCAGAGTGAGTACACTCCCCTCCTTCCACACATGGATGAAGGGGTCCTAGGGACAGCTCTTCAAGGTACTAGCTGCTTTTCCAAAACAATATTTTCATGGGTCAATCCATTACTTCTAAAAGGTAATAATAATTTTGAATTGTGTATTTTATTAATGTAGTGAAAAATGGACGCCTAAATTTTCCACCGTCATAGTCACCATCCTAGGCATAGGCCTATTTATATATTATAGGCCTTTATATTTGGTCTTTGTAATGTAGTATGATAGTGATAATGATGAAGTAAAAATAAACGGGCAAGTGCGAGTCGGACTCGTACATGAAGGGTTCCGTAGCACTATACAATGTTTTAAAACTCTGAAGAAACTCGTTTCTTGTATGACGACCCCCTTTAATTTTTAACTTTATTTGTTGTTATTGTGGTCATAGTAATACATAATTGGTGAAAATTTCAAGTACATATCTAGTTAATGCCATTATAAAGATCAAGTAAAAACGCTGAAAAAAACACGTTTCTTGTATGACGACCGCCTTTAATTTTTAACTATTTTTTATTTTTAGTATTTGTTATAGCGGCTACAGTAATACATAATCGGTGAAAATTTCAAGTGTCTAGCTATTACGGTTTAAGAGATAGAGCCCTGTGACAGACGGACAGACAGCGGAGTCACAGTAATAGGGTCCCGTTTGCACCCTTTGGGTACGGAACCCTAAAAAACATTACTTGTGTTTGTGGATAAAAGTTCTTAATTTTTTTTTATGTCTGTTTATATGATTTATAGCTTGCTTCTTAAATTGTCATAGTAAAATTACTGTGCTTAAAAACGAAATAGTACCTATACTTAATGTGAGTATAGTTCTTTTATGTGCACAATAATTTTACTATTACAATTTAAAATAAACATTCCTTAATAGCCATTTTTTATATGTATTTTTTTATTTGTGAGTACAAAAATATGACATGACTTTGTTACTAGTAATAAACCAACTTCAAAAAGCCCCTAAATTATGAATTGGCCCCTATGTTTATTGAAGAAAAGATTGTTTAATACCGTTTTGTATCAAATTCTTGCATAAAGGCTCACTCTTGTTTTTGCCCCATTAAAATATATATGTATATACATACATTATTATTACTTTACTTATATGTAACAAACTGTTTAAGTAAAGTTTAGTTGTCAGTGTTTGTGTTCTATTTAAATTATACAATGTATCATTGCATGCAATAAGTCACTTTAATAACTCCTTTGTCAATGGTTACTTATTGCGGATGAATCAATTACTTCAGCACTCAGTGGTATAATCCATTTTTTACACTTGTGATTCTACTGTATGATTTCTTTATTTCACTTGATTTCAGAGTAACCACTCTTAGGAGTGGTTACCCTTACCCTGAATCGAGGGTCTAGGGTCTGTGTCTGATTCTATCAGACTTTCCCATACAAATATAGTCTAGCTTTTATTTTGAAACAACCTGTCAGACTTCAGCAAAATGTTGTAATTTCAAAGATATTGCTGGGTGGCGCAAAAGTACTGGCACTAAAGAAAATACTTTTATTTTTTTTATATGACATTTTCTGTCATTCTGTTGTTGAAAATTGTGTAGTGAACAAATGTAAAATACACTGAAAATAAACATGGACCGTTTTACTCCCCAAGAACGTGGAATAATTGTGTCAATGTGCGCGTCATAAACCTCAACCTTGAAGAGGATGATTTTCCTTCAAAATTGGTTATGAGTGACGAAGCGCATTTCCATCTCTCAGGGCATGTCAATAAGCAGAATACTCGGTTCTGGGGCACTGATAATCCGCGCATTATTCAAGAAACACCTCTACACCCACTAAAAGTTACTGTATGGTGTGGCATCTGTGTTGACAGAGTGATCGGACCCTATTTTTTCGAAGACGCTGGAGGCAATGCGATAACTGTCACTGGAGAACGCTACAGAACCATGTTACGAGAGTTTTTGATACCCAGTTTGGACGAATTGGGGCTGGAGCACATCTGGTTTCAACAAGACGGCGCTACGGCACACACAGCGCGCGACACTATGGACTTAGTGAGGGACGCTTTTCCAGGCCGAGTTATCTCTCGTTTTGGCGATTTGCCTTGGCCTGCAAGATCACCCGATCTGACCAGTCCAGACTTCTTTCTTTGGGGTTTTTTGAAATCTCGGGTGTATGTGAACAAGCCACAGACTCTCGCAGCTCTAAAAGAAAACATTCGTCAAGAAATAACGAACATATCGCAGGAAGTGTTACGGCAAGTTATGCAAAATGTCATAAATAGGGCTCAAATGTGTATCAACTCTGGAGGTCACCATTTAAAAGACATCATCTTTAAATCCTAATGGTACGAAATTTAATGGCACAAATATACATTTAAAAAAACCTAAATCTAGTTTTCTAATTTAGAAAAAATGTTATAGCTGAACCAAATAGGGTCTTTACTTTTGCGCCACCCAGTATCTTGGCATATACGTGTACCTAACTGGTTTTCACCGCCTATTTCTTCTCCATTTCGCTAGGTATTTGGCATCCTTTGGTGAACATTGACATGCATGTTATATTTCCAGAAGAAAAAGCGGATAAGCGCACCCGGGCTCCAAAGCAGCACAGCTGAGGATGCAACGGGGAACGCGCTTAGACAAAGAAGATAACTGGTTTTCACAGTCAAAATATGAACTTTATAGAGAAAATAGTGTATCAAATCATTTTTGGCCATCCATATGGAAAACTTATACACCCATTTCCTTTCAAGTTCATATTTTGACTGTGTCAAAAAATTGTTATATGCCTAGCTAGATATATGCAATTTCTTTGTAATTAAAATTGACTGCCAAAATCTGACATGTCATTATAAAGTAAAAGCTAGACTATGTTTGTTTGGAAAAGTCTAGGGTAAGAAGACTCTTAAAATATACAAGTATTTTTAAAACTTCACTCCCTCAATTAAAATTTTTGTTTTGAAATATTTATGAAGTCAAGAAGGTTTACAACAACGCATTCAGAGTGATAGTGGGGCTGCCCCGTTTCTGTAGCGCTTTGGGTATATATATATTTGCGTGGGCGCGCACCGACTGCTTCAACACAACTATGCGCAAGCGGAGCGCATCTCTGGTGCGCAGGGTACGGGCCAGCTCCAACGTCATCCTGCGTATGATTAGCGTTAGATTGGACTGTCCTTACCTGCGGCATTGCTGTGATAGACATGTCACAGTAGCTATGCCGCAGAGAAGGTACTAAATGGTATTAGGATTACTGATTGTGCTTCGTATATTTATTGAATTATGTAGATATTATTATTATTATTTAAATTATTTAATCTTTATGTGTCTAATTTAATTCAATTTAATATTTTCTAATCAGTAATGACATGTTTTAAATGTTTTCTTAATATGGATCTTAGTTGTCCGAAATAAATGATTTTATTTTTGTTTTTTTTTATTTTTTTACATGGTGATGAAATATGGAATACCTGGATATACCCATTCTTTTAAAGGATTTTAAATAATTATTAATTAGTCTTTTTTATTACAGGTTGTGAAAACAAATTGAAGGATCCCGATGAGCTTTTTGACATTCCTGGAGTCTATAGATGTTCATATGTTGGAGCACGGATGGATAAGGCTTTGATCGGCAATGTAGACCATTATCAATTTGCAGAAGTACCTCATGAACCATTTATTGCATCTGGTAATTTTTATCAATGTGACTATACTTACCCATTGTCTTCTATTTAAAATGAATTAAAACTAATTGAGCATTTAATTTTAAATAGAACCAACTTCAATTCTAACTGAGGTATATCTAGACTAATATTTTAAAGAGTAAAGATTTAATTGTGTGTTTGTTTGTAATGGATAAAGTCAAAAACTACTGGTCCGATTCAAAAATTCTTTCGCCTATAAAAAGCTATATTTATTACCTATATTCTTGTATTATATCTTGGGCCACCATCACGCTTAAAGAGGCCCTAGGGTCTTACAGCTCTAGGCTCTGTCTACCCCGTGATAATGTTTTTGTATTACTTGGACATTGAGTTGCATAGTGAGTGGTGGCAGAGAACTTTTATATTTGGATCTTCAGTGCTTGTCTCTCAGTTGCATCCTATTTTTTTGCACCATGAATGCTCAACAATAGGGTATTTGACTGTATTTGTTTTTGGACAATATTTTATATGAAAAATCATAAAACACTCAAATGAAATCTTTTTCTAATAACAGTAAGTGACGTCACATACCCGTACATGCATCCTTTTACTGTTAGTTGACATTTTCCCTTTCCGTCAGATTTAGAAGGATTTGAAACTTATTTTTTAAACGGATTAAAAATATTTTTTTGTTTTCGGTTTCGGAGTGTCAAGTCAAATACTCTATTCCCTTAAAATGAAACCTAACTTAATATTGTTGCAGGCTATGGGTCAGTTGGTCAGACAGCCCCGCAGGCCTCCACGCCAGTGACGCCAACGTCCCGAGTCCTGGTCCGTCCTATTCGTCGACAGAATGTCACTTTGCTCCGCGCACTGCACTCCTGCTTCGCATTGCAGTTCTACAGCATCGGCATTTTGAAACTGGTGTCGGACATGGCGGGGTTCGCTGGACCCCTGCTGCTCAATAGCTTGATTACCTACATTCAGGACGAGAGCATCGATCAACATATGGGGTATTTTTTTAACCCTTCTCTATCTGCAGTATATAATTTTATTTGTAGATTACACATTACGGGTTTTATGAATCATAATATATTATTATGGTACTTGAGTTGCGAGTAGGCAAATGATAGATAAGTAAAATTAAATATAGTCTGTTGTGAGACTGCCTCCATGGTCCAGTGGTCAAGGCATTCGCCTTGTGATCCGAAGGTCGTGAGTTCAAATCCCACTGGGAAGCAAACTTTTTAAGAGTTTTTTTCGAAAATAAAGATGATTCCATGCTTCGGAAAGCATGTAAATGGCATGTTTTGGGTCCTGAACGCCATCTAGCGTTTGTAACTTATCCTAGGATTGGTTCTGGTCTACCCTTAGGGTTGCGGAGGCCAGACGGAAGTCGCTCTGTGTAAAAACCACTAACCTCGTCAAATCACCTAAGATTAGGTAGCAGATCCTGAGCTATGAAGCGTTACGGCTGAAGATGCAATCGGGAATATCCTAGGATAATGATGATCATAAACATCATGTTATGATACCAAATGATGGATAAATAAAATAAAAAATAGTCTAGATAATATTTTTGGACGGTCTCGCGGCATATTCCAGATACATATACGCCGCCGGCCTTTTAGCAGCGACCCTCGTGTCCGCGCTGTTCAACGTCCACTTCAACTGGCTGATGTCTCTGATCGGCCTGAAGATGCGCGGCGCCATTGTCGCCACGCTGCTGCGCAAGACCCTCAGCGTCACCTCCACGGAACTGTCCAAGTCGTTCTCGGTCGGCGAGATCACCAACTTCATGTCGACTGATACGGACAGAATCGTCAACTCGTGTCCTAGCTTTCACGCTTTATGGAGCATACCGTTACAGGTGATTTCTTTGGGAAAATATCATACGAAAATTTTAACCAGTAATAAAATTAAACATTTTGACACAAATGTAGCCAACAACCATCTCGATTGCGTCAGCTTTAAAAGAAAGAAAAAAAGCATCATAATCGGTTTATTCGTTTAGAGTTAAAAATAAATGGGCAAGTGCGAGTCGGACTCGTACATAAAGGGTTCCGTACCTCCGTACAATGTTTTAAAGCTCTGAAGAAATACGTTTCTTGTATGAAGACCCCTTTAATTTTTTTCCTTTATCTTATTTTTAGTATTTGTTGTTGGAGTGGTCATAGTAATAAATAATCGGTGAAAATTTCAAGTATCTAATTATTGCCATTATAAAGATCGAGTTAAAAACGCTGAAAAACACGTTTTTTGTATAACGAACCCCTTTAATTTTTAACTTTTTCTTTATTTTTAATATTTGTTGTTATAGCGGCCACAGTAATACATAATCGGTGAAAATTTCAAGTGTCTAGCTATTATGGTTTAAGAGATAAAACCCTGTGACTGACGGACAGACAGCGGAGTCTCAGTAATAGGGTCCCGTTTGCACTCTTTGGGTACGGAACCCTAAAAAACGAGCGGCACTTATAGTAGTCGCATATGATGTGTAACATCTGACATCTCACCTAAGGAACCGCGCTCATTGATCAAATAGCGCGCGCTTCTCCGGCATTTCGTTACACACAATTTCATCGCATTTCATAAAATCACACCCTCACAAAGATGTTTCACATCAATAATTAAAGTGTTATTATAATACCTATAGCTATAACTTTCAGCTGTTCATCACACTGTTCCTGCTGTATCAACAAGTGGGCATCTCGTTCTTGGCCGGCGTGGCGTTCTCGGTGCTTCTGATCCCCGTCAACAAACTGATCGCCAACAAGATCGGCCGGCTAAGCACCGAGCTGATGCGGCACAAGGACACTCGAGTCGGCCTCATGAGCGACCTGCTTAAAGGCATCAGGACAGTAAAGATGCACGTGTGGGAGGACTACTTTATCAATAGAGTGAATGGTAAGGCATGATCTTATAATCTTCTTCCTTACCGAGTGTGTGACGACCTCCGTGGCGTAATGGCTATCACGCTAGGCCGCCACTCCGGAGGTTCTGGGTTCTATTCCCAGCCAGGGTAAGTTGGAAAATAGCCTATCTTCAAATTTAAAAAGCCTATTATGAAATTGTTCTGGGTTTTAGGTGTTTATCTAAAATATAGTTGTTGTTGTTGTATATATCTTTATTGTACAAAAATTTTTTTTACAAGCATATAAACCATAAAAGACCAAATAATATGCACAATGGCGGACTTATCCCATATAGGGATCTCTTCCAGTCAACCAAGTATCAGCGAATGGAAAATAAAAAAATGGGCATAGTATTGTTGAGTTAGTATCCCATAACACAAGTATAAAACATATTGGGCTAGCTAAAGCAGTGTTATTTGTCCCTATTTATTTATTTATTACTAACACCGGTGTCGGAATTTTTGAGCTGCCTAAATAAATTTGACGTAGCTCAATGACTGTTGATCCAACAGTAATTATTACACTCTAGTGAATTAGTGTGCAGGTTTCCTAACGACGTTTTCCTTCATATCAGAGGCACACGTCGCGCTTAGTATGGATCTAACTCGATCCTCACAGACACAGAGCCAGTATCTAAACCGATTCACCGCCACCACCGCTTCGCGGAAGGCTCTACCGGTTTATTGTAGCAAGAGGTTGTATTCACGTCAGTGATCTGTGTGTGGCGAAGCTTGGTTCGATCACAATCTAAAACAAATATTCCTTTTTATATTGAAATGGTAGAGGTGTCTGAACTCTAATTATGATCAAACATAAGCTGTACAGTAATTTTTTTGAGAAAAATACGGTTTCTGGATTGGTTGTTGGTATTACAGAGGCGCGTTCCCTCGAGCTGCGGTACCTGCGCGCGCGGAAGTACCTGGACGCGATCTGCGTGGTGCTGTGGGCCACCACGCCCGTGCTCGTGGCCGCCTGCACGCTCGGCACGCACGCGCTGCGGGGGCGAGCTCTCGACGCACCTACTGTACGTACATATCAGCCTCAGGAAGTCCACTGCTGGACATAGGCCTCACCCAAAGTTTTTCCAAAACGACCGATTAGAAGCATTCGCTTTGCTAAGGTCGTCCAACGCTGCGCTTGCCATTTTTTTTTTACTGTACGCCTCTATATGAGAAACCTTCGGCCATCGGTTCTCCGTGCTATGTACCCTACGTCTATACGTAGTGTGTGACATTATTATGTAGAAATTACAATATAGTAGAATATATTTTCGAGGGCGGTGAAATAAAGAATGTCTCAGATCATAGGATCTAGCCATCCCAGCCGAACGCGTGGGAGAATATGTCATCTGAGAAATTCTCTCATTTACACCGCCTGAGTTTTGTTAGATGCCAAATGAAGCATAGTAAACCATTTCTACATTACAGTGAGCAGGAACCTTTTTGTTGACATAAAAGGAATTTTTCTTCGTCATATAATAGTAGTTTATTATGTCCATTCTAACTAAATCTTTATATTTATAAAACCTAAACAGTGTATTTGACTCGTATCGGTTAGCCGCCATGTACGATGATTTAGGGAAGTTTCTGATAATACATTTATTTGACAGGTATTTACTACCGTGGCCCTGATCAACATGCTAATCGCACCACTGAACGCGTTCCCGTGGGTGCTCAACGGGCTCACAGAAGCGTGGGTCTCCATAAAAAGAATACAGAAGTTTCTAGATGTAAGTTATGATCATCTTTTAGCCTATACAGTTACACTATTTAAATTTACCTAATTCAATATTTAAGGTGTATGAGCTATAATCTCATACATTTTAGCGAGCAATTAATACCTAAATTGGTAACAAAATTTAACTACATTTTCAGTATCTTTATAAGCAACTTTACGTTTAAGTACTCAGTGTCATTATGTATATCGAACAGTGATCTTAGCGTTTAGGTGAAATCAATAAATTAAGTGTAAAGAAATTACTGAACGGGTTTGGTTATATTCTTTATGGAGTTCGTCCCGCCTAGCTAGCATCCCTTCAGCTCAACTCAGCTTAACTGACTTAGCTCTGTGTGTGGTTATACATAAATAGGGCACTCACGAGACTTTATATGCTTTTAATAATGTTGATTTAATTATACAGCTGCCAGACATGGATTCTGAGAGATACTATGACAGAGTGAATACAAACGAAGACGAAGATAAAGTGATAATATTTAAAAACGCCACGTTCGCGTGGGCGAAACCTAGCATAGTAAGGAGGCCGTTGCCAAAGCTGAAAAAGAAAAAGGGCAAATCTAAGAAGAGGCTATCGAGGGGGAGTATTCAGAGGAGAGGGTCGTCGTCGTCGAGCGACGTGGAGTGTCACGAAGAGGTGTTTTCGTTGAAGGACGTGTGTCTGGAGATCGGGCGGGAACAGTTGGTAGGGGTGGCGGGCAGCGTGGGCAGCGGCAAGTCGTCGCTGTTGCTGGCCATCATTGGAGAGATGACCAAGGAGCAAGGAGATATACAAATACCGAAGAATTTGAATAGTAAGTTTTTTTTTTCATTTTTTCATTTTCATTACAGAGTAAACAAGTTTTTTTTATTTATTTATTATTATTATTATTTGAGTTATTTAGCTGAATGTTTTAAAAATTATGTTATACCTCTAGCACACTTAAGTAATGAAATGCAATGAAATGTTTTATTTTTTTAATTAAAAATAAAATATTAGGCTGGTCTTCATTTTAAACTCCCGACGAAAACGAAGGGTGTTGAAAAGTTTAACGTGCCGTTGTACATATCTATCTCCTCATAAACAAATAGATCGATTTCGATGCGATTTTTCTATTCGAAAGCCTTGTTGAGATGGTTCTTAGATATGTTTGATGAAAATCGGTTCAGCCATTCAACAGTTATTGGAGGTGAACACTTGAAACTTTTTAATTTGTCTAGAAAACAAATTTCTTGAGCATGAGTGGTGTAAAGTGGAACGACGATTATTTGTACTTCGGCAGGTTTCGGCTACGTGCCGCAGAACCCCTGGCTGACGCGCGGCAGCATCCGCGACAACATCCTGTTCGGCAAGCCCTACGACGAGGCCAAGTTCCGCGCCGTGGTAGACGCCTGCGCGCTCACCGGTTAGCAAGCCTATTTTTTTTCCTTTCTTTCATTGGATAATGTACGCTAATATTATTACAATCTAGCCTAAACTAATCTAACCTTACTATTTTAATAACTTTTTACTGGCTTTTAGGTTTGGGCTATTCCTATTCCGTAAAAACACGTGTTTCTGTTTGTACTTTTCGAATGTACCTTTGTAATTTTGAAGAAAATTATTTTGTGGTTTTTTCCGTGGAGGACGGCGTAAGCGCTGCACTGACTTATCGGAAGCTTAGATAAGATTCACTTGGAGTTGGCGACTTTTTGTGTCTGCCCTTTAATCCAGGACATAGGAAGGGAATAAAAAGATTCTGCAAGCAAATATATCGTTGAACTAAAACAGTTTCTTATCGTTGTGACACGTGCATCTTTCTATTTACCTAAAATAACTGTTGTATGTGTCTTCTCAAAGTAAATGTTTCTTTATTGATATGAATGTTAACATTGTTAGAGGATCTGAATGTCCTGGGGTGGAACGCCTACGTGGGAGAAGGCGGCTGCACGCTGAGCGGCGGGCAGCGCGCGCGCATCTCGCTGGCGCGCGCCGTGTACCAGGACAAGCAAGGTGACCACATTCAATATGGCTGATATACGTTATTGCTATGTGAGCTATCGTAGCTAAATCTGATATGCTGAATTTTAGTTCTGTCAAATAGTATTCCTGTGGAATCGGCCCTTAAATGTATTCTTTGTAGAATTAGCAAATGCCCAATATTAACCAATTTTTTTTTAAATTGTGCATTCGCAGATACGTTTTCTTTTTTTTTACAAATATGTCATATTTTTTTATTTCGTTAAACTTACAGCTAATAAATAGTATGTTTGTATAAACACACATTTATATACGATAACTAAATAAGAGTAAATTGACAACGGCAGACTTATCCCGTAATGGAATCTCTTCTGCTAGCAAGAAATATTGTTCCCTTATCCCTTATTGTTACTAGTGTACCTCCTGGACGACGTCCTGTCTGGTCTGGACGGCGAGGTGGCGGCGCACGTGCTGCAGCGCTGCATACTGGGGCTGCTGCGACACACGACGCGCGTGCTCGTGTCGCACTCGCCGCGGCACCTCGCGCGCGCCAGCCACGTCGTGCTGCTGCGGGAGGGCCGCGTCCTCAGGCAGGGTCAGTATACAACAACGCTGTGGCGCACGTGATGCTGTTGCGGCCATAAATCAGCATAACGCATACTTATTAGTTACAGTCGACTATTTTGTTTCTTGTTTAAAATACTATAGGATTTACCTTGGGCTTAGGCACGCAGTCTATCGGACTTTTCTTGTCCTGAGTGTTTTCGAGTGTATGAGTTTTGTGCGACAACTCGCGTCGCAATCACACTTCAAGAATCATAGTTGTGAAAAAAGTACATGTGGATGGCATTAGACTCAAGGGCCTTCCGCAGGTATAACCTATTGTCACACTATAATTGATATTTAATATTATTATATTACTTTGTTCATTATTTTATCCGATATTTATTTATTATAATACTTAGACTAAAGAACAGTATGGCTTTATAGTATAACTTTAGGCAACTAAGCATTTAGCCAAACCAATATAATAGTGATAGCTAATTACATCAACATCCCTACATATATGCCTATTGGAATTAAGTCTATTACTTCTTCTTGAAATTTATGCGTTCGGACCTGCTCCCATTAAGGATAGTGCAATTAGACCAAGTTCAGTCAAAGATAAAATAGATAAGTCCCGAGGAATTCATCGAGATTTTAACTATAAGATGCCAAATGATAGTATCATAACCTATTAAACTAATTAAAGTACTTTATTTTCTTACGAGCCGTGCCATAATAGGGATCTTTATGTAGGTAGTCCGTCAGTTAGATGATACAAAAATTATGGATCCATATTTTTCGGTCTTTAAGTAGTAAAAATTCACAGAGAACGTTTGTAAATTGTTTTTTAATTTATTACGATATGGTTGGTGTTGTCGCAGGTCTCCCGGACGTGGTGCTCCACGACGTGGAGGACATCCTGCCCAGCGACACGGACAGCATCGGCTCGGAGCGCGGGGAGCCGGGCGCGCAGCGCGACCAGCACGACCAGCAGGACGCCGTCAGCCGGCACAGTCTGGACGAAGAGGTTCGCCTAAGGCTTGGGACACATCTATCAGCACGGAACAGCACTTTTTTATACTGCTATCCTTTTCTGTCGCTCAGAAGCGTCATTTGCTAGAGCGAGAGAGAGTGACGAAATGCTTCAGCACCGGCCATGCTGAAGCGTTCCGTTGCACTCTCTCGTTCTAGCAAATGACTGTTCTGTACGACAGAAAAGGATAGCAGCATAGAAAAGTGCTGTTCCGTGCTGACGAGATGTGTCCCAACCTCAACCCTAAGGGTTAAAACTACGTCAAGTGGATACCTGCGACAAGTTTAGTCCGTCCGATAGAGATAGCTGAAACCGTCGCGGGTCACGCACGTAGAGCTTGTGACAAGCTTTATAGCACCTCTACACGATAGGCCATAACTGCACAAATATTTGATCCGTTGCTGCATTGCATGGAAATGTGTCAAAAGCTTTTGTGAGTTAAAGAGCAATGTACAGTGGATTGGCGCAATGATGGCCCAATGTGTGGTGGAGCCATAAGGGCGTTCGTTAAGTTAAGCGGGCGCACGCGACGTGTTCAGTCTAACTCTGTCACAAACTCTACGTGCGACAGAGATAGCAAGATCCATCGCGTGATGTCGTGTCTCTGTTGCACGTAGAGTTTGTGAAAAAAATAGACTGAACACATCACGCGTGTTTTTCATATTTCGATATATGCTCCTTAGGGAAAGTTGTTTAGCGTCAGGCCTTGAATTCACCCTTAAAATAGTTTTAGTATATTTTGTTAGACGTTATATAATTTACCTGAAAATGTTGTAATCTAAATTTATTGATTCTTAAAAATGTTACTACTTTTGTTCTAGGAAGTGATGTCTCAAGGAACAGTAGGGTGGTGGGTGATCGGGCTATACCTGCGATCGGTTGGGGCGTTCCTCTCTTTAGTGATTCTGCTGTCTCTAGTGCTCATGCAGGTCTCGCAGAACTTTACCTTCCTCTGGCTGACCTTCTGGGTGCAGAATCGAACGAAAAACTCAACCAGCCTCACTGACGACTTACAACTTAACGACGTACATGAGAACAAAACTATACTGGACCATGGATTCATCGGTGTTGACAATATAATACATACGCTTGTCAATGTGTCCATTGCTCTGTTTAATGGCATTACTAATGAGAAGTCGAATGTGAGTGCTACAGAGAGTGTAAAAGGCATGGAACCGCTGGTAGCGAACGTGACGCCGGCATTCAACGACAAATACTATTTGGAGATGTATTTCATGTTGGCTGTCCTGAATCTGGTGTTCACCATAATGAGAGCGTTTTTGTTCGCGTACGGAGGGGTTGAAGCTGCCAGGAGGATTCATAAAGTTCTTCTCAAAGTTATTGTCAGGGTATGTATTTAGTATTCTTTCTAGCTTCTTGGCTAGTTGCTATTAAAAATATTCATAGGAATAAAGTTGGCAAATGTTAGAAATGTTAACATGATTTATTAGATTTTTAATGATTAAGCACATTCAGATGTGAGACCACTGGAGAACAGCCTCTAGAGTCTGACGAAAGCTGTCCCTGAAAAACCGCGGCTTTAAAAATACACATTATTTTATTTCATTTGAATTTTACTTAATATTGTAAATGTGAAATCACAAAACACATAAAATTTTAAATAACGCTAAAAACTAAAAAGTATCAAATCTATTTAAAAAGAGTAAAAATTTAAAAAAATCTTTTTTTTATTTGGCGCGGTTTATCGTGGACAGCTTTCGTTGGTCAGACTCCAAACAGCTTTATTCTCGCGTCCAGAATCACATCACGATTGTATCGTTAGCTGTTATTTTGTACTTTGTTTGAATTTTTATACTATAGATAAACATTTTTACTTTTACTAACAAAATTCCAGGCAAAGGTAAGGTTCTTCGACGTGACGCCGCTGGGCCGAATCCTCAACAGGTTCTCGTCGGACACCTACACTGTGGACGACTCTTTACCGTTCATACTCAACATACTGCTTGCTCAAGTTTTCTCCTTGATAGGTAGGTGTACAAGGTTTTCACCCATCGAATTGAGTTCACAAGATAAAATGTCTTTATTTTTTTTATAAATCTTTATTGACCACCATGGTACAAAAGGTGGATGTAATGCAAATGCATTCTTGCACCAACTATACATGATCACCTATTGTACTATTACATTTGTATGTGTGTACAATAAAGTGTAAATAAATAAACACCTTAGCACATTTAAATGAATTAGGGAATTTACCAAGGGCTTATCATTATCACGAAAGCGTTTTCTACCAGCCACTCTTTTGGTTAATTTTAATATAGACTTAAAAAATAATTGGGTGCATGGAGCGGTAATATATGAAACTTGTAATATTGTACCGGAAACTTCAGACAGAATGCTGCGAGTATCTCACATCAAATGACAAAAGTCATATACGACGTCATTACGATACTACAAACGAAACTAGCCCTTTTGTTTTATACCATTAAGCCTTGATTTCAATTACTTGAAATCCGCTTCAGCGCACGCTCGCGTGGTCATAGAATTTTTGGATTTTTTCAAAATGGAACTGGATGCTGGATCGCTTTTGAAACTTCGTCAAGTGGACGCCCCCGACGGGTTCAGACCTCTGTCAAAAACCCAACGTGCGATTAGCTGAAACCGTCGCGGGTCACGTGTCTCTGTCGCACGTAGAGTTAGGGACAGAGACGGACTGACCCTGTCCGGGACTTGCGCTTGCTGTAGTTTCAAGCCTTATTATATAATTTTAGTAGGTTCAATATTTATGAGACTAGATAAAATAGTACTACACTAGTGTGATACTATTAAAAACCTTGCCTGCGGCTCCTTTTAAACATACCTACGTGTTAATACCGTTCGACCCTCATTATGGAACAGTTTCATAAACCTTTCTAAAAATCGCAAGCATTTATTGACTTTCGACCATGATCTTCTTGATTCCCGCTGTAGATACTTGGAGCATGGGAATATAACATTCAAAGATTTGTTTTTTATGAAGGTGCGATCGTGGTGACGGTGTACGGGTTGCCGTGGGTGCTGGCGGCCGTGCTGCCCGTGGCGGTCGTGTACTACCGGCTGCAGCGCGTGTACCGGCCCACCTCGCGGCAGCTCAAGCGGCTGCAGAGCGTCACGCTGTCGCCCGTCTACACGCACTTCAACGACACTCTAGAAGGTGAGCTTCCATAACTGACGTGGTCGTACACTTAGATGAGATAAAGTGATAGAGATAATGGTCCTATGCATAGTCAGGGACGGCCGCTCGTTACATATCGTTATCAGGTCTATTTTAATCTACTGCAGGAACCCTATCTTCTCTATACTACCAGAGCCATGTATTTGCCAAAACAGGCAGAGGATTTGGCCTACACTCTCCACGCTGGCCAGACGGGTTGGAGAGGTCTCATTAATGTATTAAAGCTTTGTTTAGCTTGTGTTTCCTAAGTCGGCCTCTACGACATCCACGGGAAGACTTGGAGTGGTCCTATTCTACTCTGCCGGGAACCACACGGCCAGTGTATGCATGTATTGAGATAAAATTGCGTTTCTATTCAGTAAATTTGGTATTATCAGGTCTGACGATAGTCCGCGCGATGGGGTCCAGCATGAGGTGGTCGGAGACAGGCGACGAGCTGGTGGAGACCTGGCAGCGCGCGGCGCTGTGCTCGGCCGCGGCCGCGCAGTGGCTGGCGCTGCGGCTGCAGGTCGCCGCGGCCGCTGTGGTGGCCGCCAGCGCCGCCGCCGCCGTGCTGCAGCGTTCCACACACAGCACACAGCCAGGTATGGGCTCGGAGCGGCCGCGCAGTTACACTACGAACGTAAAACAGCGAGCATAAAACACCACTTTATAACCCAGGAAAGAAGTAAAAAAATTTGCAACCCACTTGATGGTGTTTGATTGAGCTGAATTTGCGTGACGTCATCTCACCCTACGGACCGACGCGACGCGGCTCCGCACTCTGATTGCCTCCCTGTCAATCACATGGTTGGTACACGAATGCTTCACATCTTTAACTTTTATTCTCAGGAAAATAGTGGCTAGTGGCCTTTCTAATTTTCTGACTTAACTGTTCAAAATGGTTTCCGATTAATCCGGAAATTCTTCTTTTATTCGGCCTTTAGTTCAGAAGTGGACTGATATAGACTGATAAAAAATCCGACGATTGCATGTATGTGGGTATGTATAATGTTTATATTTTTGTTAGGCAGTTTGTTGCCGCTTCTTCTGCACTTGCGCCTAGGAAGCGGCGTAAACTTAGCTTTAAGTAACGATTTGACGTCAACATTTGTGCAAAACAAAACAAAGTGACTATTATTAAGAGATATTATAAATATCCTATGATAATAAAGATATTTTGAATTTGAATTTGTTCGACGATAACTCGAGATTGGTATGTTGTTTGTTAATAACCTCAAAAGGACTTTTAAAAGGGCAATCAACAAAGGGCACAACAAAGCCCTGGATAACTGTAGAAAAAAATAACCTGTATCATAATGTTATATGCGAGTGACAGGAAATCGCAGATGACAGGACGTGTGGAAAGATAAGGGCCTCCCCCTTATCTTTAACGTTCTCACTTTTAACTGTTAACAGTTTAAAATGATTTATTTTAAATGGGGGCAGCACTGGACCCCGGAAAATTCAGGTATGGCCGTAAAAAAATGCCCAACGCGCATAAAGAAGTTTTCACTTTAAAAAAAACGTAATGGTAAAAAATTATGTAATAACATTATTTTGTTAGAGAAAAAGTGTTATAGTGATTCAATTTTTAAACTTTGGTACTGTGTTTGGTTCTGTTTGTAAAGTAAACCATAACAAATACGTTATGAAGTGTATAATTAGAATTAAGTATTTTACTGGGTCAAAAATAAATTATTTGGTACTGTTAATAGAATAAAACGACACAAAATAAAGCCACTTGTCATTGATCACATACACTTTAAAAGTGATTTTAGATTTATTAATGCAGAAAAACGGATATTAAGAGCGTTATTAGACTCCAAGGAACTATGACGTCATAGTCCGATATTTCATACAAATCCCATAGAAAATGTTTGTTTTTGACGTTAAGAAAAAAATATCTGATTTGACTTGTTGTAAACTAGCGTATTTTGCGATATGAGATTACATAAATATTTTGTGCACAGGGTTGGTTGGCCTGGCGATATCGTACGCCCTGTCGATGACGTCGATGTTGAGCAACGTGCTCAACGCGTTCACTGAGACGGAGCGCGAGATGATCGCCGTCGAGCGCGTCGGGGAGTACGTCACACAGGTATGTGTGGTACATATAGATAAATCTCTCTCTCTCATCTCAGCGTATTCCCAGTTACATCCTCAGCTGCAACGCTGCGAAGCCCGTGGACCGCTTTCCGGCTTTTTCTTCTCCACTTCGCACGGTCTTGAGCGTCCTTGGTTGTAAGAACATTGGCACGCATATCATCCTTGACAACGTCAAGCCAGCATTTCTTGGGTCTACCACGTCTGCTGCCCCGGCTGGGGCGGCATGGCTATACATTTGTTTCCCACGTAACTTCCGGTTTCCGTAGGACAAGACCGTACCAGCGTAGGCGACTTTCTTTCAGTTTGTCTGCTATGTCACGAACATGGCATGAAGGCTATGAAGGGAGATATAGATAAATAGACAAGGACAAATGAGCTAGCCCCAAACTAATGTTAACCGTAATAATCAATTTTCGATCTATATTAAAATGGAAACCAAATGCAGTGGCTGTGATACGGGAATATTTGATATTTCCTACATGGAGTGTTCCAATGGAAAGTGTATGAAGCTATACCACTTGAAGTGCTTGGGAATAACTGTGGAAGCGTTTGAAAAGCTCACACAGGAATATAAGATCAGATGGGTATGTCCAGAATGTGCTTGCAGTAATCCTAAACGTGATAACTCAGAAACCCCAGTTCGAGGCAACGCGAACACTATGAACACAACCTGTACACCGAGTTACGTAAGCATCGAGCGCGGGAATCGTATCAACAAGCAACTTGATACGTCTATTTCATACAACGAACTAAAGGTATTAGACGAAATACGGGAGTTTAAAGCAGAAATGAACTCGCGCTTCGACGTTCAGATGCATGCCTATATGCAGCTTCAAAATCGTTTCATTAACTCCGAAACAGAATTACGAGAAATGCGGAAGCAACTGACGGTAGTTCAAGAAAAATCCAATAAAGTTGAGCTACTCGAAAATCTGGTACAAACTTTGAGAGACAGGAATGAATATTTAGAGGCCTATGTATCTGAAAATTACGGAAAAGAAGGAAGAACTATAGGTAAGCCAAAGGAACCGATATCGTCAAAATCGGTGACACAAAGACAAACGAAGGTAGGAGCAACTACGTGTGGGGCCACTAAACCAGCGACTTTCGTTGAGGTAACTGACCGCGATCTAAAAGTCACAATGATACCTGATATTAGATCTGAGGCGAAGAACAAAGAATCAGAAAATCTAAATATTGAAAGAGCTGCACACAAAGAAAACGATTGGATACAGGTGACAAGAAAGAAAAGCAAATTTCCTAGCACCGAGGTTAAGAAAGAAGGATCTGAGAATGTAGTGGAGATACAAGGATCGGAAAAGAAAAAATATTTACACGTATGGCGCTTAGCAAAAGAAACTACAAAAGAAAGTATGGAAAAGTACGTGAAGAAAATATGTGGTCAAGATGTATCGATTAAAGTTGAGAAAATAACAGCTAAAACAGAACGAGACTAACTACGCCTCATTCAATACAATACAATACAAATTATCTTTATTGCACCATAATAATTAATAAAATAAAAATAAAAAACACAAAGAAAATATTGGTACAAAGGCGGACTTATCGCTAGATGCGATCTCTTCCAGTCAACCTTTGGGTAGAGGAAAAATTAATAGTACGGAATAAGGTGGGTGCAGTATCTATACCTAATTATATATATCATTCATGATCGGAACTCCAGAAAGTTTTTACGAAAAGCTATGCCAACCTGACATCTGGCCAATGAATGTAGAATTTTCGGAGTGGATATTTTTTCGAAAACCATCCAATAAAACCCGTAAATCGTAGTAAGACGATAGAAATTTATTATCAGAACGTGAGGGGTCTCAGGACAAAACTTGATCTTTTTTATGCAGGGATTGAGTCTTCAAATGCAGATTTATATGCAATTACCGAGACGGGTTGTAATAATTCGATTCATGACGCAGAGTTAATACCATCGGGATACAAGTTAATACGTTGCAATCGAACAGATGGACGAAAGCAGGGCGGCGCGCTTCTCGTGGCCTCACCGCGCTTGGAGCTGCGGAGTGTTCCGATACCGGGTGACATAAACATCAATAGACACTCGTTCGAGATTGCTTGCGCGCAGGTATATTTGCGTGGTAGATATCTGTTGTTGTGTTGTGTGGTGTACATTCCGCCTCACGGTAATGAGAATGAGTATATGTTGCTATTTAAAATAATAGAACAAATATGTGTTAAGTTTAAGGAAGTTATAATAATAGGCAATTTTAACTTGCATTCGTGTCATAAAAATAATAATATCATGAATTATTATGAGTGTTTAAAAACGTTTTGTGGGTTCGCTCAGAGAAATACGATGCCTAACTGTAACGGTCGTCAGTTGGATTTAGTTTTAACTTCGTTGGAGGGAGTCAGCGTGTGTGTCGCGGCTGAGCCCTTGGTACCTATTGATGCACAGCATCCTCCTCTTGACATATATTGGATGGTAAAAGGGAAGGGCGCGCCGGAGGCAGGGATTTCTCAGCAGAGTAGTATTAATGTGTTTAACCGTCATCAGTCGCAAACACAAAGGCAGTGGAACTTTGCTAAAGCCGACTTCCCAGTATTGTATGAGCGGATAGCCGCCATTAACTGGAATCCAATCTATGAATTAAGTGATACTGAATCAATTGTTGGCTTATTTTATGATACTTTGAACAGTGTGTTTAATGACTGTATTCCGAATAAAAAGCGAGGGCGTGTAAACTCGAGGTACAATTACCCCGAGTGGTACACGGCTGAAATAATTCGCGACATTAAGTATAAGTATTTCCTTCATAAACGGTATAAGCAAACTCAGTCACAAGAGAATTACGATAACTTCGCTCAGTGCAGGTCTAGGGTAAAAGCTATGATTAAATACGCAGAAGAGCGGTACCGTGATAAAGTTCAACATCATTTGGCATAGGACCCAAAGTCCTTTTGGAATTATATAAATTCTAAAAAGGGTCAAAGGTCATCGAAGTAGATTTTTAAGGACGGTATTGAACTAAGGGAAGAGCAATGTTGTGAGGAATTTGCAACCTATTTCCATTCAGTGTATAGGGCAAGCCAACCAGAGCTAAACGTTGACTCCGCGATAGAGGAAGCAGGAGGAATGAATGGATCCGCGCGGGTACATCTGGACAGTCTGGAGCTATCTGATGTTATCGAGGCTATGGCTAGACTTAAACCGAAGCGATCGGCTGGACCGGATGGGATTCCCGCTTTTTTGTTCAAAGACTGTCGAGGATACCTTGCCCAACCATTGTTGCATTTATTTAATAGCTGTTTAAAATCGGCCACGTTCCCAGGGGTATGGAAGCTGACCTGTGTAGTTCCAGTCCCAAAAGCAGGTTGTAGTCGAAACTTAGATCAGTTTAGGCCAGTGGCAGTACTATCTACTCCAGCTAAAGTATTCGACTCAACGATACAGAAGCGTGTGCTCGAACAGGTAAGCTCACAACTTTGTGATGAACAGCATGGATTCAGGCAAGGCCGCAGCACAACGAGCAATCTGCTGAATCACATGGCTCGACTCGTGCCAGAAGTGGACGGAGGAGGGCAGGTAGACGTACCACATTTTGACTTCTGCAGAGCCTTCGACGTCGTAGATAACGATGTGCTTCTGAGAAGACTACCTTACGTTGGTTGCACTCCCCACCTGCTTAGGTTCTTAGCCAGTTATATGCGAGACCGGCAGCAGTATGTGGAGTGTGCTGGATGCAGCTCATTGCCGTATTTTGTGAGATCTGGTGTGAGTCAGGGAAGTAATCTTGGCCCACTCCAGTTTGTCATAATGATAAACGGCTTACCGAAGGTCGTCCAGCATTCTGACTGCTTGCTGTTTGCAGATGACTTAAAGTTGTCTCGTAGTATAAACACGGCCGCAGACTGTGAACTTTTGCAACGGGATATAGACAGAGTAGTTTCATGGGCTCAGGAAAATGGACTTCAGTTTAACACATCCAAATGTGTTTCAATTAGTTATACTAAGAAATTTAAACCTATGAACATGACTACACAATAGAAGGAATCAAAATGAAAAGAGTTACGGAGGTAAAAGACCTAGGTGTTCATTTTACAGCTGAAATGTCTTTTAAAAAACATATCAAAATGATCACTAAAAAAGCATTCAGAAACTTAGGATTTATACTTAGACGGGTACATGGCTTCACAAATATGAAAGCTATTATAGCCCTATATAATGCCTTAGTAAGAAGTCATATTGAATGTAATGCAGTCATCTGGGCTCCACATGAGGCAAAATACAACCTCATGCTGGAGCGTATCCAGATTAAATTTACTAGGTATTTGTATTTGAGGTTCTACGGTGTATATCCGTTGTACCCCCTAATGAACCCTACCTTATTTGTTCTCGGTATGGTAGGATATACTGAATTACGTGTACGAAGAGACTTAGCTTTAGTTTTATATATTTTTTAATTGATTAGAGGGAAAAGTCACAATCCGGAACTGCTCGGCTTGGTGAAGTTATGTGTTCCCGATGGGTACGCAGAGCGCCGCCACCGGCCGCCGCTGCTGTCAGTGCCCTTTGCTCGCACCGAGCTGCTCAAGAACGCACCGCTGACGCGCACGTTGCGCAACCTCAATCAAATCGCAGAATGTATAGATTTATTCTCTTGTTCTCTGAGCAAATTTATAAGAACATCATTGTATATACTAAGTTACTGTATTTAAGGTGCTATTCTATCGTATTGGTGTAAACTGTAAAGATAGATTTAAGCTTTGAAATAAACAAATAAATAAATAATAAATAATTCGAAAAAAGCCATATTCCATCTTGCCCTGGCTTGGGATCGAACCCAAAACCTCCGTAATGGCGAACTGGCGTGTTAGCCACTACGTCACGAAGGTCGTCATCTGGGAGTGTAGACAGTGTAGCTCTAGTAACGGTACTACTGTTTCTGTTTTATTTTCAGTATTATGTATGTTTTACCTACTAAATGGGATAGACATAATCAAAGAAGTCTGCAGATTTGAGATGGGTAGGCCTTTTTTGCGCTCCAGTCGTAGTGACCTGAAGACACATAATTTAATTCCTACACATTTCTGTGCTACAGGTAGAAGGCGAAAAGGGAGACGGGGATACTCCGCCTTATGGCTGGCCTTCGCAAGGAGTCATAGAATTCGATGATGTCTATGTCAAATACAGGTGAGTGAATTTTGTCATGTTTTGCTACTCATTTAACATAGAGGTATATACCTCCCAATGTATGAGAGTTCTGCCGAACTAGGTATAAATTATTCTAGAAACCGAATAAAATTTATAAGTAATGGCAATAACCCATGGCTTTCATACAGCAAGTGTCATAGGTTTGCAGTAAATTTGGTATAAATAATTTTGGCACTATTAATTTCTAGACCTACAATGAAATCATATGCATCTTTGTGCCTTTATTTGTAAGCATGATAGTTATTTTAGGTCCTCCTGGGCCAAAAAGTGACACTTTACGCCTGCTTCGCGTGCGAAAAAACGGCCGGGGAATAATTTGGGCGGTAACAAATTAAGCTGCGGTAATAATAATAGATAACTTTTAGTGACAGAGACGAGTGGATGAATAAGGGGGAGGCCTTTGCCTAGTTATGGGACACAATAGCTGAAAAATCATTTAGTACCTTCGAATTCAGCGCGTGAAGCGAATTCCATTTCTTGACTTTATTGTTTAACTGCTCTCGGTGTACAAATAATAATAAATAAATAAAAATAGGGGGTAGGGACAATCACACAGATTGAGCTTGCTCCAAAATAAATTTCAAACTTGTTTTATGTATGGGATACTAACTGAATGATATTATGTTTTATAATAAATAGATCAATATCCTATCTTTATCCAACAAGACCGAGGACAATTTGAAAAAGGCTATTTTCCAACTTTCCCTGGCTGGGGATCGAACCCAGAACCTTCGGAGTGGTGGACTAGCGTGTAAGCCATTACGCCACAGAGGTATAATGTAGTATATTTTGGTCGCAGTGAGTCGTCTAACAGCAACATGGCGCTGCGCGGCGTGACGTTCTCAAGCTTCCCCGGCGAGCGGCTGGGCGTGGTGGGGCGCACGGGCGCCGGCAAGAGCTCGCTGCTGGCGGCCGCGCTGCGGCTCGTGCCGGTGCAGCGCGGCCGCGTGCGCGTCGACGGCGTCGACGTCGGCGCGCTGCAGCTGGCGGCGCTCAGGTCAGCTGCTGGGGTCTGACACCCTCCATCATTATCAACATCATTTCAACCGCATAACCACAGGAATTAATACCCGTGTGGTTCCGTATCAGAATAGGACCACTCCATATCTTCCTGTGGTTGTCGTAAGAGGCGACTAAAAGAAAATAGCACTTAAAGCTCGTGCTACAATAGCATTGCAAAGGAGAGTTGACGGCAGGCGGTCGGTCGTAAAACTACAGCCAAATCGTATAAATTATTCTGTGGCTATTTCTTCTCCAATTCACTAGATTGGGTGACTATTGATATGCATATTATATTTGGATAAGAAAAAGCGGGAAAGCGCACCCCGGGCTCTGAAGCAGCATAGCTTAGGATGCAACCAGGAACGCATTCAGATGAAGAAGAACCACAGAAATTAATAAGAGTATTTCATGCAAAATAGAATCTCCTAAGGTCCCGCGTAATATGCGTCCCCGTTCCCACACTTCTCCCCTGTTCTCGCCTTGTTGTAGGGCGAGAGCGGACGAACACACACGCATTGACGTGTGCACGGATGTATAGTTTCGTATTTAGTAGTTTAGGCATAAATGATACTCCGCTTCTATGAAGTTTCATACCTGTGGCATAACGTCCACTGCTGGACATAGGCCTCTCCCAAGGATTTCCGAAATGACCGATCTACTGCATCCAGGGCTTTCCAGCTGCCTTGGTCAGGTCGTCTGATCACCTTGTGAGTGGGTGTCCTACGCTTCGCTGTCTGGCGCCCTTAATACGCTTTTGTTTAATAATAATTTCAAAACAGCAACTAAGAGCAAAACGTTACACATTATCATGGACGAAAAATACAAGTGGACTGACAACCTTTATACTTTGAAGCGTAATTTGATTTTTAGTTTTAATGCTGTAGCTAGATGGTGCTAGTAGTGGAGTTGTTCGAAAAAGTTTCGTAGTGGTGCCGCTTAGATTTCGGAAAGATGGCAGTATAAGCGTTCATTTTCTACGATCAAACAAGCGCCATCTCTGTTTTTTCGTGGATACCGTCAGCCTAAGTACCCGCAGCACCCTTTTTATGACTAGCGGGCGAGATAGTAGCGACATCTAGAAATAATACAGAATTTTGGTTTCCTAGCATAGTACGCTTTTTTGTATGGGGTTGCCACTGTCCTGTTACGGTTCATGTGTACTTTATTTAAAAAAGACGTATATACAGCGGGAGTTTAGTAATAAGGTCCCGTAGGCACTCTTTGGAAACAGGAACCGTAACTAACTAAAAGAAACCTCGTTTGTCTCATCCCAACCTTCGCCTTCTCTACTAGGTCTCGTATCGGCGTGATTCCTCAAGAGCCGTTTATCTTCGCGGGCAGCATCCGCGAGAACTTAGACCCTCTGCGCGCACACCTGGACGCAGAGCTGTGGCGCGCGCTGGAGAGCTGCGGCGCGCGCGAGCTGGTGCGCGTGCGCGGGGGACTGGCCGCCAGCGCCGCCGGGCTCGCCCGCGGCCACCAGCAGCTGCTGTGTCTGGCGCGGGCGATACTGCAGCGAGCCAAGGTGGGTGTACCTAATACCACGCCTGTGTCACTCCCCGTTTTGATATCGAAAATATACCTACATTATTACTAAGAGCGCGGTGACCACTCGGAGTGGTAAATTCAGTTATACATAGGGCGCACTGTAAGTTTCCGGAACTGGCCACTTACATAAACAATATTTAAAAATTTATTGCAACATTTGAAAATAGAACTCTTTGGCTGTAGAATGCAGTTTGTTTCATCTGACTGTCTTTTGTTTTTACCTTGTGGCGCCATTTAAAAAATTGTGTGTCTGCATCAACATGGATTTAACTCGGGAAAATTTTCGTAGTATGATTTTCTACGATTTTAAGTGTAATTTGACAGCTCAACAGAGCATCGCTCGGCTTGAAACAGCTTTTGGCAATGAAGCACCATGCAAGACAACTGTTTATAGCTGGTTTGCAGAATTCAAGCGTGGTCGTATCAATCTCAGTGACGAATCTCGCGATGGTCGGCCGTCCACCGCTGTGACCAACAAAAACATCAATGCTGTGCGCCGTATGATTGAAACAGACAGGCATGTGACCTACCATGAAATTCGCGCATCCTTAGAAATAGGCATGAGTCAAATACAATTAATCCTACACAAACATTTGGGTGTGAGAAAGCTGTGCTCGCGGTGGATCCCACACAACTTGACCGAGGCTCAAAAAACGGACCGCGTCACTTGGTGCAGTGCCATGCTTACCAGATTCAACGAAGGTGCGTCAAATTTGGTGTGGGACATAGTAACAGGTGACGAAACATGGATTTATTGCTACGATCCCAAAACAAAGCAGCAATCGAGCGTATGGGTCTTTCAAGATGAGCCGAAACCAACCAAAGTGGCGCGCGTAAAAATGTGCATCTAAGCGGATGATTGCTTCTTTTTTTAATAAAACTGGACACGTGGCTACTGTTGCTTTAGAGAATCGTCGTACAGTGAATAGTGACTGGTACACGACCATTTGTTTGCCGGAAGTTATTGACGAACTCCGTAAAAATAACCGTAAACGCCGTATCATCCTGCACCACGACAATGCTAGTTCTCACACGGCCAGACAGACAAACGACTTTTTGAAGGCGAAAAATGTAGAACTGCATACAGTCCCGACCTGGCACCTTGTGACTTTTTTCTGTTCCCAAAAATTAAGAACCAATTACGCGGTCAACGATTTTCATCACCAGAAGAGGCTGTCGAGGAGTATGAAAAACACGTTTCAGAGGTCACCACAGAGGAGTGGCACAAAAGTTTTCAAAACTGGTTTCATCGAATGAAAAAGTGCATAGACGCCAAGGGAGATTATTTTGAAAAACAATAAATTAATTTTGTACCTTTAATAGTATTTTTTCATATTCATTCCGGAAACTTTTAGTGCGCCCCACGTACGAATCCTTTGTCCAGAGTAATAAGAATGAAATTAAAAGGAAAAGGTGCTGAGTTCTGACGTGAGCTAAATTAAACCATATTACTAAGCATATTGAGTAGATATTTCTATGAATTTCTTAGCTGAGTGAGACTTCTGTACGTGAGTACTAGCACCTATTCTGTGCTAATACATCGTTTCGGTAGATAGCGATCCATGCCGATTTGCAATGCTGGTGGCTTTAGATGAAACTGCATAGTTAAATCGCCACAATTTGTCTGAGCCCGTGCAGCTATTACGCTACGCAGCGCGAGTGGTAATTCTCAGATTTAATTGCTTGATAGGTCACTAGAACTGAAATACATCAGACAGGATGCTTTACGTAAACTACTCAAAAATACTAGGTCGATTTACATTGTATAAGGGAATCTAAATAAAAATAGTGATTGTCAAAAGATTTGAAACAAGCTTGTTTTTCAAAATTCTAATTTTTCGAAGTTGCAAAACATGAACATAAATAGGTAAATAATCACGCTTATTTCCCACAGGGATAAAAAGCAATTCTTATTAATATATACCTACAATATACCTATATATCTAGCTAGATTCCGCTTTTAGAGTACCTCGCTTTCTCTGTTTTCATCGAGCGAATCCTGTTCGTCAATCTACTATTATAAAGGCGTAAATCTGTATCGTGCATTGAATAAAACTGATGCGAATGTTACAGATTCTCCTAGTGGACGAGGCCACGGCGAACCTGGATCAGGAGACGGAGCGGTTGATTCTGGACACGCTGCGCAGCGCGTTCGGCGGCTGCACCGTGGTGTTCGTGGCGCACCGGCTGGCCGGCGTGCTGGAGTGCGAGCGCGTGCTGGCGCTGCGGCGGGGGGAGGTCATCGACCTGCGCGCGCCGCACGACGCGCTCGCAGACCCCACCTCCTACTTGTATGGCTTGATAAACAATACCTAGATACCTATTAGGTATACCCTGACTGTGGTTTTAAGCCGCTGCGCCAGTTTTGTAACAAACATTGTTCTTGAATATTTTTTGTTAAGAACATTTCCCGTCCGCTGCGACTTCAGCAATGTTCAATAAACAAAGATTTTTAACAAAAAAAAAAGTCTACATGCTACAAATCCTAACATAAGTCGCCCCCGCATACGAAGGCGGGGATGTTTTCCACAAACTCCGTTTAATTGTACTTCAAAACACGTTCAATTGTATTTGCTAAACAAAACATTTAGGCCACGTCCATTTTTTATGTTTTCTAACAATGTTATGTTTAAATACTGGCGCAGCGGACGCGGCTTTACAGTGCCGATTTCGCACGCCCACGGGCTTTGAGTGACTTGGATCGTGACATAGTTAACCGCAGATTTTTTATTGTATGGCTTAGGGCCGTGATTGCCAGCCATGCTTACTGTAATCGTAACTGTAACCAGCCTTAGGGTACTAAATCAGTACCATGGGCTATATTTGACTACTGTATTAGAAAAAGATGATATTACGAGCGGATGCAGAAAAGATGTGGGCGGCACGCGGCAAGACCGCCTCTCGACCTCGTTTGTTACCTGTTGTTGCATCAGTCCCGTCTCAGTTTGATATCAAATACATAATTATTATCGTCCTGATATTGCGGTAGTTTGTGGCTCTGATTAAAATATGTTCGCCAATTTTAAGTAGTGACGTCTATCTTAAAATTGGTAAACATATTTAAATATGTAAATCTTCTATATTTATCATCGTTTCTATAGTCAAACGACCACGATATACGTCTATGCGCTGTGACTTGACTAAAACAGACGCATCAAAAGTATTTACCTATCAACCGGATATTGCCTTTCATTTTGTGATAGTTGTCTTATTTGTACATCGATTGATATAGTTAATACTAGCAACTAATTTGAATAGGTAAAATATGCTCATTATACACAATTTTAAGGCACGTCGATGTTTTCTTCCAATATATTACGTATATTTAAATTGTTTCTAAAGCCGAGGTATTATCTTTTCCTTTTGTATTGGTAAACTTAAGCAATAAAGAGTGCTCTTGAAATATTGTAACACTAATCATTCTGCAATGCAAACTTGCCCGACTTCGCTGCTCCTATAGTGAGCAGTGGATATTATATGGTAGTAGAAAAGTTATTAGATCAGTAGTAGACGGTAGTAGATCAGTTAGTTAATACCAAAAATTATATGTTAACAACTTCAAGAGCGATCATTTGTAATATATACTAATGGTGATTTAGTGTTCCAAAAAGAGATAACTACGTATCTGTATTTCAATTATCAAATATCACCGTGTAACGATTTTGACAAAGTCACATGAATTTGAACTATGACTGAGATATGCACTCATACAAAATGTGCTGCGCCTGTGGATCAAACTCCTGGTGCACAGTTCATTCATATGGCTGTCATTTTAATTATTTATTGCGACTTACAGCAAAACCTGAACGAACGATTCTATCACAGCAAGATTTCACTGTAACATTGACGTTTTTCTGTGACTACAAATAATACAATAAACGCTTGCACTAAAATAGTTGAAAGGTCTATCTAATGCCTAATAATCATTGATTATTGCGCCACTGGATCATATCCTTCACCAAACCTAATGGTCCGAGAGCTGGTAGACTTTTGTGGCTGGGGAGTATAGCGAGGATAAATCAAGGGTTGATTTAGCCCCGCTATTCCCCAGCCAGGTGTGCAGTTCTGAGCTGGCGTATTAAAGGAAGGAAGTATAAGACAATGTTTTAGCTTGCCACAAATACAAAAAATGTCTACAAGCTCTCGGAATACGATGAACATTAACAAGACGTTCATACTTTTGCTAAGCTATTGAATGAAGCAGCTATTGGCTTCTGCTGACTCTCTTAGTGGCACATAATTTAGTATTTGAACATAATATAAATGAGTAAATAGAATGCAGTTCCTATATTTATTATGTAGGTATATGCCATTCTTGCGAACTAGTAACTAATAGAGCCGGAATTGAGCGACGGGCTTGATATTTGGTTCTCACAATTTGTTCAGATTTATTTTAACATTGCTATACTATTTGAATTGTGTAAAGTGAAAACTATACACAGATAAGGCGGTAACTCCAAGAGACGGACAATAATGACAGACATAATTGGGTAAAATGATGGATCTGATTGACGGAAATAGTGGACGTTTCATTCATACAAACGCGTGTGTAAGTTACGTTGTATCTAAAAAGGTGTGAAATTTTAACAGTGCAGTATACTACACTGTCAAAATATAATTTAAATATAATATATTATGAAGCTTCAGACATAGTTGTAACTGAACATCGAGCAATGTGGAAATAATAAAATGTAAATAAAATTAGCGGCTGCTGCGCGTGTGGAAACGCTCAATGACTGTATGCAGTTCTCATTCAAACAATGTATGAAATCAATTAGGTAAGGTTGAAATCATAGCTTTTTTGTGTTTTTAATACGAACTAAGCTTTATGTTTAAAAGTTGTTAATATCTTGTTGTGATTTACACTCATAATATGTTTTATTGTAATGTGTATTTGAAACCGCGAACAGAAATATTCACGAACTTAATTTCGTATAATTTTATTGACAATTATTAGAGAGATGGTCAGACTGATCAAAGACTAGTCGGTTGAGTAGGTATGTGTATTATGCCTGATTTGATGTTTTACATTCCATTATTAATTAAATGCGCTAAAACATTTTATGCGAAAAAGTATTATTTAGCTCTCAGATTGTGTTTAACGTTTTTTATCGACGATTCTTCGTTTTTTAAGGTCAGCACAGACTGAGTCGCAAAATGCTCGAGCAGTTTTCATAAATTGTTGACACTGATTCAACTTACAAGGCAAAATTATAAATAATCTCGACATTACCGCGTATATAGCGTTACATACACGCGATTCCTCAACATGTTCTACAATCATGCACCGTCGCTAGCCGTTGCGAGACTCCACTCGAGCACCCGCCGCTCTGTCTATGTTGACTATTTGTATAGCATTACATGTTATGCGTGTTGTCGATGCTTTGTATATTCTTTTCATTAGATAGGTTTAAGTTCACGTCAATTGTATATTAACTATTTGATTTTCCAAAGAGCATTAAGTATATAAATAAATTCGGACTATTACCATGTTAAATAGGATTTAGGAAAGAAATTTGTGATATGAAGAATGATTTAGATAATTTTTGACAAAATAAATTGGAATATATATAATTATCTGGTACTTTTTAATGACCATGTTGTTGATGTCCTCGCTTATCTTGGGAATTAAGGCCGTACCTAAATTTTCCGGGGTCCAGTGCTGCCCCCATTTTAAATAAATCATTTCAAAGAAAACGGAGACAGTATTTAAAATTTCGCAACTACCAAGTCCTAGATAACCCTTCTAGTATTTTATGAACTACTGTTTACAGTTTAAAGTGAGAACGTTAAGCTTTAATACGCACATTTGCGAAAAACGGCCACTTTTGGCAAATGTGCGTAGTAAAGCTTAACGTTCTCATTATAAACTGTAAACAGTAGTTCATAAAATACTTTGAAGGGCTATCTAGGACTTGATAGTTGCAAAATTTTAAATGATGTCTCCGTTTTCTTTGAAATGATTTATTTTAAATGGGGGCAGCACTGGACCTCGGAAAATTCAGGTACGGCCTTAAGAAAGAACGTGTTATTTTATATTTCTATGTCATGATCTATGGACAAAAGAAATATAAGTATATTGATATCGAGATGTTTCAAGAAACAAATATAATTCAATATAAACTATGACATTGATAAGAATACCAGAGATACTGCGGGAGACAGCGGCATTACCGAATGGCCGTAAGTCCTGCATACGAGGCTTTAAACCTAATCTTCAAAAATCAAAATATTCCTTATTGTGACTGTGTTCTTGTACTTGGCAAATTATACATCGCGTTAATGAAAGAACGCAAAACCTCTTAGAATGTACCTCAGCCCATCTAACTGAACAACTTTTGTTCAACAACTTTCACGAAACTAAAGAAAAAAATTTGAATTTTCATACAAACTGATCAGCTGATCGAGTCAATTTGTATGAAAATCCGTTTTTTAAAGGTGAATGACCAAAAGTTGTTCAGTTTCATGGGCTGAGGTACCATCTGAGAGGTTTTGCGTTCTTTGATTAAAGTGAATATAGAAGCAAATGGCCTTGATGTGGCGCCCTCATTTGAAATAAATTGTTAACTCGTAAATATGGAGATAATTTCCATATTGCTAATCGTCAGGCATTAGATAGCCCTTTAAATTATTTTATGAACCACCGTTGAAAGTATTTACATTAGTCCGTCTAGCTTCAAAACTTGCCTCCGCCAAAAGTGGCCACGGCAAGTTTTAAAGCTAGACGGATCACCAATAATAGATTCAACGGCAGTTTATAAAATAATTTAAACGGCTGTCTAGTGCCTGACGAAGAGCAATATGGAAGTTAACAATTTATTTAACACTTCAAGGCCATTTGTTTAAATATTCACCTTAACACGATGTAGATGCGTTGATTGACTTTCACTACCTAAAAATAGTAGTTTATGATACTAATAATAAACCACTATTTTTAGACGTTGACAAATTAGATGGTGGCGTCGTCGGTAGCTTAATTTAAATAAAAAAGGCGTCAGATTTTCGTGGAGCAAGCTTTAGGTACGTGTTATATTGTAGACAATGCAGCATTATCCAATTTAATTCTTTACATATTACGTTCTTCTGGCGTTTTGTATGGATAGTTGATGTACTCAAATATTTCTTGTTCTGAGGAAATAGGGATCGGCTATCCAGCCACTCCTGAAAAATTAATAGAGATTAAATGAAAAGTTAGGTGTAGATATAAGTATGATGTGCAAAAATGCGCCAAATCAAAACAGCGAGAGGCGTTTTACGTCATCTGCGTGAGATTAGTCAACCTCCTAGCTGTGGAAACCTACTCAGCAATATTTTTTTTATTTGATTGAAGAATTTGCCGCCCGATAATATTTTTTTGATAAATAGATATTTATTTATCAAACTCTACTTCGGTTTGGGCGGCAAATTCTTGTTGTAATCTAATACAATTTAAGTGTATTGTATAATCTACAGCCCCGGATCAAGGGGAGGGGCGACAAGCCAGGCGGTAACGTCAGAGGAGCTGCAAAATCGATTATTTTAACCATTTTATCATCGCCAGTACCGGAAATGTAAATATGCCGCCCCATTTCCAGGTGAGTTTTGGCGACGGGGGGTTGCAAATACGAGAGGAGTCGTTTTTTGGGGAGGGAAGGAGGAGGGACGCAAATAAGTCGCCTCACAGGCCATAAGGAGGTAGGTACTGATGATCTACCATTCCTTTATGTATAGGAGGTACCCACCCGTAACTCCAACGGGGCGCAAAGAGTACTCATTGAGTGTGAATCCTTGTTCCAAGGCGTGCGCCCGCATCGCCTTGTTGAAGACGTCGCTACCCGTGAAGTAAAGCACGGCGCAATGGTACTGCTCGCAAGGAATCAACCGAATGTCCAAGCGGCGGTAAGAGCACTCGCTCGAGAGACGGCAGACGCCCTGTAATACGAGTATAAACGGAATTCTTTACTTTTGTTACTATTTTATTTTTATTGTGCTCCTTAGGATTTCGTTCTGTATGAAATACTCTTATTAATTCTGTGCCTACACCTAATGTAATATGGACAACAGCCTTGGGACGATGGTTTCATGCCAAAACTTCCCGTCCATCATACTTTAACAAATATTGCACGCCTCATAAGCGAAGCGCATGAGGTAGTGCTCTACTCTCGCCTTACAAAAATCAAGTGATTTTTTTAACTAAATGTGTCTCTATTTATTTTCTATCGCACTTGTACAATAATATTTACAGATAAATGTCAAGGAAAAACACTAGTTTCAACACTTCTTTGCCTTTTAAATAAATAAAAACAATGTTTAATAAAATTATTTTGTGGACGTCCGTGTGTCTGTATGTATGGAAACTGGCGTGGTCACGATAACTCCCGAAAAACTTATCTGATCAAGTCCATTTTTTTTTTATACGCTTCAGTATTATCCAAAACTAAGTCCTTTCGAAGATCACGGTCTAGTTCAATGTAGTTTAATCGTAATTATTATAAAAATACAGGTGACATATTAATAATAATTTTGGATGTGAGGTTTGTTGAAAGAGTTAATACCTATGTATGATGAGTACGAATGTGTAACTGGCAAGTAAGAAAAGAAGTTAAAATAAATTTGAATAAAGAATGTTGTGATTTTGTTTGTTTTATTAAATATGAAAGACGAATAAATGTAAAAGAAGCGATAAATTAGTTAATATTTTATTTAATTTGCATTAACTAATTGAGAATGAAAAGAACAATCAGTGGTAACACTTTTCTTGACATTCGTGACGTAGTCTTGTGTCTTTTTCTTGCTTTTGCTTAGTTTTTTTGAGATTTCTCAAAATCTTCCGGTCCGAATCGGTTTAAATTCACAGGAAATCTGAGTTGTATAGAACTCTTTGGAAAGCTACTTGTGTGGTTCCGATCGGTTTACTTGTTCAGGAGTTATAAGCGGCTCAATACACACCCACACACACATACGGATAGGGTGCATGACACTTGCTCGTGAGTGGTCAGGGAAGATTCCTGAGACCTTTAAACGTCGAGATCTGATGAAAACTCGACTTTTTAAAAACGGGGTGAAACTAATAACGTCCCGAATTTTGAAAATTTTAAATTTTCTTAGCGGGAAATTAAAAATAATCTCCAGTCGTGCGTTAATGCCGACACATACTTTTCTTCGTTTTAAGTTAGCAATAAAACAATCAAAATCAATTTAATTGTGAAAAATGAGATTATGAGGCGTGCACTTTTAGATTTTCCAAACTATTTAATGATTTTCTTACCATAAACTTAGTATCTCCCATGGATATAATGTCTGTGACCAAGTTCTCTTTTAACTTCTCAACAACATTTTTCAAAAGGGTTTTCTCTCGTTTTTTCTTTCCTTCCCATACTTTTAAGCTGGGATGTGTTACCAATGCATCAATATCACCGCTTTCTGATTTACCTCGCCTATAACGGATGTAACTAATAATGAATATAAGTATTACAAAAATATTGAAAAGGTAGACTTAATTAACTATGAAAAGTACAAACCTGTAACTACCACAAATTGTTATTTTAAATTCCGGATCTAAATCTAATATGTTTTTCTTTAGTTTACTTTCTATTTCTTTTATTTCTGATCGTGGTATTTTCGTTTCGAAATCTTCAAAATGTCTGTAAAATTAAATTGATTATAAATTAGAGTATACAATCATCTATTTGTATACGAATAGGTACTAAGAAAGTGCGACGGAACGCCGCGGAATCGGCGATGCTGCCGCATTCCCGCTCTGTTTCTTATTCTAGCAAATGACAGTTCAGAGCGACAGAAAATGATAGCAGCATAGGAAAGTGCTGTTTTGTGCTGACAAATGTGTCCCAACCAACCCTAAAAATTTTTAGCCTTATATTATTGATCCCAACCCTGATTATCAACTGCGTGCGAGGAGGCACCCTCACAGAATGGTGCAAGATTTCGAGGGGATAACTTTGGGCAACTATGAAACGTCATGAGTTTATAAAAATGAAAAGCCTTACTTTAAACCAATAATTTGATGATGATTCAATTTATCCAAGTTGTGCCTCAACCCATCTATAGTAGTGATTCCATCTTTCACGAGTTCTGCTGCCTTTACCGGTCCAATGCCGGAGACGCGTGCTAGCAAATTTATTGCTTTTGCCTGTCCGTCTTGATGTATGTTTTCCAATTTTCTTAATTTACCCGTTTGAAGAAATTCATCAATTTTTTTCGATATTTTATCTCCTATTCCGTCCAATTTCTTTGCTTCGTTTCCCGATTCGATCCTTTTGTGATGCGCCGCTAAAACGCCAGCAGCTTTTTTATAAGCATTGTATTTATGAATATTCCGCGTAACATTTTTCTCATATTCTGATAACTCCATAAGGAAATCACAAAAGTCAGCATTTACATTGTCTGCATTAGACGGATTCTTGCGTTTACTCATTTTGTTGTGACGACAATAGGTAGGTACCTACGTTAAACTGTAAAAGCATTGTCATTATTACATTATAGGTGGACCTGGTGTACATAAAAAATATTTGATTGAAACCTTTGGGTAAGAAGTAGGTAGGTATATGGGGAAACTACAACCCTTTGTTGTTGGCAGGGTCAGGTGTTGAGATCTGTTTTTCTTACGATGATAGGTTGTTAACTACTTACTTGGAACTGAGAGCTTGATAAAAAGGCGACCATAGTTAAGCGTTAATTTAGTAGTTAGATAAGTACCTACCCTGGGCGTGATTCTTACTTGATTACTGACCACAAGTGGCATAAAAATCTCGAGCTCCTCCGTGCTTTGGAAGTCACGTTAAGCCGTTGGTGGTTTTTATGATTAAATGGCAGTCGTTTTATGTATGGCAGATGCCTTTTGGCAACTTGAAAAATCGACGCCATTGTTAGCTGCTGACAAACACACGAAAAACAACAAGCTCATCAGTATACCAGTAAGTTCACGAAATAACTTATATGTACCCATAGAGGTAGGATTGTTGTACCTATAGGTATTGTATGTACCTAACTAATCTGTGCCAGTAAGTAAGTACTCCAGACTCCGTTCGGACTTTGAAAAAGGAATCTGCGAAAAGAGTTTTGGCTGTATGTAGGCTGAAATCTAGCTAGACTAGCAGCATGGCGTTATTCTAATTATTCCTTATCCAAGTCCTCGAGTCATTTAAGGTTGACTTTCATTTCATGCCTCGCGGCCTCACAGCCGCTTGCGAGTCTTGCGTGCGGTGCGATGCGGCAGACGCATCGGCCGCAATGCCCGCACAATGCACGGTAGAAGTAGAAGAAAAAAGGTAGCGGACCACAAACCAGGGCTTGGAATACCGTTAAAAATCTGGTAACGTTAATTCTGTCAAATGGCGTTATCGTTATCAGCAAAGATAACGTTATGCTGGGTAACGGTATTTTTCCAACCATTTACTGATAAATCAGATAACGTTACCAATGATATTAACGGTAAAAGGTATTGTTAACACTGTATTTCTTTTCGATATTTGACAGAATAAATTGATGAGTGAGAGTTTGTCTAGTAGGCTACTAGAGCTACACGGATGTCGTGATAGTCTGTGCTACCTTGGGTTCGATTCCCAGCGCGATGCAATACACTTGTATAATACTTATATGTATAATAGTTTACAAGTATTGGAAAAGTATCGTTAGTTACTTATATCGTTAATTGATAACGTTTTATAACTGTATTATCGATACCCCTTATAACGTTACCACTAATACCTGTATGAAAATGACGTTATGTAACGTTACTTTTAGGTGAATTTAGTATCGTTAACAAACCCCGCCATGCCACAAACAGAGTTATTTACCGAAAAAAATTAGGCCATTATCGAGGAAGGGACCGAAGAAACCTAAGCATTTCTACGGTTTCTACTTTCTACCTCTGAAAGTTTCAATCGCAAATGAAGCACCACAAACAATAATACAATAAATAAGACATTTGATCCTTGTATTAATTGGTATTTATCTATCTTGATTTGATTGGTTTGGTACCTACCTATTTTAATTGACATAGACATAGACAGATTTTTATTTCCAGAAAAACACAACACATACAATACACTAAAGGTAACACATAGAAGAAGACAACATAGGATTTTGAATAGAATTATTTAAATTAAAACAAGAATAAAACCTTAATGTGGGTGTGCGGGATGGCCTGTCTCAATGTCTGTATGCTGATTAGTGATTGTTGCTAATTCCAAAGAGTTATAGGCGAAGATATAGGCAAATGGCCTTGAAATGTGAAATAAATTGTTAACTCGTAAATATGGTGATAATTTCCATATTTCTCTACGTCATGCACTAGATAGCCCTTTAAATTATTTTATGAACTGCCGTTAAAACTATTATTGGTGATCCGTCTAGCTTTAAAACTTGCCGTGGCCACTTTTGGCGGAGGCAAGTTTTAAAGCTAGACGGACTAATGTAAATAATTTCAACGGTGGTTTATAAAATAATTTAAAGGGCTATCTAGTGCATGACGAAGAGTAATATGGAAATTATCTCCATATTTACGAGTTAACAATTTATTTCAAATGAGGGCGCCACTTCAAGGTCATTTGCCTATATCTTCACCAAGAGATAAGCAAATGGCCTTGAAGTGTGAAATAAATTGTTAACTCGTAAATATGGTGATAATTTCCATATTGCTCTTCGTCATGCACTAGATATCCTTTTAAATTTTTTATGAACTGCCGTTGAAACTATTATTGGTGATCCGTCTACCTTTAAAACTTGCCGGGGCCACTTTTGGCGGAGGCAAGTTTTAAAGCTAGACGGACTAATGTAAATACTTTCAACGGTGGTTCATAAAATAATTTAAAGGGCTATCTAGTGCATGACGAAGAGAAATATGGAAATATAAATATAGATATCACTATATTTACGAGGTAACAATTTATTTCACACTTCAAGGCCATTTGCTTATTTCTTCACCTTAAATTATACCTAATGTACCGCAACTTGCCCAAATATCTTTGGCTGATTCACTTCTAAAAATGTCAAAAAGCTTGGCTGCATATGAAATACTCTTTTGCTTGGTAGGTGACAGGTGATTTAAAAATTATCTGAGTTCATCATTTTGAGGTTGTTTTGTATTGTAAATACATACATACATTACAATTTGTTTCTAAGTACCTATTTTATTTAAAATGTTACAAATAACTAAGAATTTTGTGATGTCATTAAAATAAAAAATCTGAGTGTATAGGCTAAGTATAATTAAAGACACGTACCTTTCGTGAACAGCAGTGAAAGTTGATACAACTGCAATACCATGGATAACTTGACTCAGAAATTATTTGAGTGTTTTGGTCACCGAAAATTTAAAAGTGAACTTCAAGAACAAGCTGTAAGGGCTATTGCAAGAGGTAAACAACCACAGATCTGTATAAACAACTAATATGTGCCGTAATAAATTTTGTGTAGGCTGCTAAATTTAGAATAGAGCTGCATGTAAAATGAATGTGACAGTTGTGTTACCTTTTAAAATTGGTCGTTTTGTAAGGAGTAAATTGAAATTGCAGACATTTACATGTTTATTTAGTAACGTTTACGTGCTTATATAATTTTTTATTATATATTGTATACTTGTTCTTACCTATAAATCGTTTTGTCTATAGGGGTTCATGATGTTTATGTATCAATGCCAACTGGTTCAGGAAAGTCTCTGTGCTTTCAACTACCAGCTATGCTTCAAGATAACAAAGTGGCAATCGTTTTCTCACCACTGCTGGCCCTCATAAAAGACCAAATTGATCATCTTGCTAGACACAAGATTGTCGCTGAATCTATAAACTCAAAAATGTCTACAAAAGAAAGAGAGAGTGTCATAAATGATTTAAGGAGCATGAGACCAAGCACAAGGTTTCTGTATGTGACTCCAGAACAAGCCGCAACTGGAACTTTTCAATCACTTCTTGAACATTTGGTTAAGTACAAGAAAGTATCTTACATTATTGTTGATGAAGCACATTGTGTCAGTGAATGGGGCCATGACTTTCGACCAGATTATTTGAAGTTAGGCAATTTGCGGGAACAATACAAATCAATCCCCTGGGTGGCACTAACAGCCACAGCCAGCTCTGAAGTTGCCAATGACATACTCGCAAACCTCAAACTACTGCAGCCTGTTGCCAAATATAAAACACCCAGTTTCAGAAGAAATCTCTACTATGATGTCATTTTTCAAAACTGTATTCAGGATGAAGTTGGTCACTTGTTGGAGTTTTTAAACAAATGTTTGGGCGCTCAAGAAAATGTCAAGCCAGTAAGTTAATATAATATATTTTGGCATTTAGTTTTCTCTTGATGCATTTCTAAATAATTACCTACTTTGCAGAAAGACAAGAATGCTGTTATTGTGTATTGCCGAACCCGTGAGCAAACAGAAGATATAGCAAACATGTTAACAAAAAAGGGACTGAATTCATTAGCATATCATGGAGGTAAAATGAAAAATTCGAAACATGGTTCCCAAACTTGTTTAAGATTAAGATTGTTAATAGCTGATGATATGTATACTGAGGGCAGTGAAATGAACGTCCATTTGCAGGAATAGGCCTATGCAAGTCTTATCCTGAAATGGAAGAATTTTTTTGGCATGCACAGTGGGCACAAAATGCTACTTTATTATTTTTTATCGTACTTTGTATTTTGTGTGCTTTATTACTGTATTTTGTGACCTCATCAGATGTAGAATATTTACCGATTACAGATACAGGGCCTAGGCCCATTAGGGCTGTAATAGTGTATATCTATGTGATAGAGAATAGTGGCCCTAGGGCCATAAGTCCCAAAAGCCACTTTTAGTGTGATTGTGTTAATGAAGGTGAAAAATCTGTGCCAAAAATAGTGATGGGTTGCTAGTCTCATAGCCTGTTGATATGATTCAAACTCTCGTCTATTCCCTCGATCTGCGCGGGATGAGAAGCAGCTGATATTTTCTACGTTTCTTTCCTCCCAGACCAGAATAGTACGAGTATCAAGTACTTACAAACTTCTTAGTCTAAGCGCATTCCCGGTTGCATTCTCAGCTGTGCTGCTTCGGAGCCTGGGATGCGCTTTCCCGCTTTTTCTACTACAAATAAGTAATGCATGTCAATGGTCACCCAAGGATGCCAAAGACCTTGCAAAATAGAGAAAAAATAGCCGGAACAATTTAAATGATTTGGATATAGCAAGTACTCACAATATTTTTAATTATTGCTTTTGCAACCATATTGACTTGTTATGTTTAGTAGTTTATAGGTGAACTAGTTTAATAACCATGGACTGGATTTTAAGTAACAATGTGTACTTTTTGTAATTCACAATGTACCTACATAAACTAGTGGTAATCAGGTATGAAGTCTGCGGACCGCATCCGAGTGCAGGAGCAGTGGACGCAGGGCGAGTACCCTTGCGTGTGCGCCACGGTCTCGTTCGGCATGGGCGTCGACAAGGCGGCCGTACGCGCCGTGGCGCACTGGGGACTCGCCCAGAATGTTGCTGCCTATTATCAGGTTTATCATTTTCTTATGTTATTTTATTAGTATTCAGATGAAAACAGAGGTACCTAATCCTTATTCGTAGGGTACCTACCTAAACAATGGAAAGTGTCATTATTTTGTGACAATTTACAGTTAGTACAAAGTACAATTTGTTTTTGACCCAGGAAGCAAAACAGTATGAAAAAAATAAATTGAAAATATCAGATGTGACCATTTACTTCAGGTTAATTTTTTTAACCCCCTTTTCTAGACTACATTATTATATTGTATGACAAAGTCACGTGATTGCTGTTATATGTCTCCCGCAAATTGCCGACCCCGCACCTCTCCCGCACTTTGTGCGCCTTATTGCGCTCTAAACCAGGGTTTAGTTACTAGCCGCACGCAATTCGCAACGTGTCTTGTCTTGAGAACTGTCAACCAATAGTAACTACCATGGTGAGATGGGCCACCATGGGCGCATATAATAATTGTTTATCCACCGAATAAAACAAAGAACGTATATTTCATACATTTCCGAGTGATGAAAACAGGTAAGCAAAGCAACAATATAATTTCACGTTATTACCCAGCAACCATCTTGAACACCGATTGATATATATACCCTTCTCGCTCTTTCGCATCGGTGGGAGAATACACAAGATAGTACACAAAAATATTTGTGAAGTGATAATCTGTAGCTGTTTCAGACTTTTCTGTAACATTTAATACATATAAAACAGAATATTTTTTACGTCATAGTGTTCGCAAATTTCCCGGTATGGAAAGATATAATCGTAAATATGTCGAACTCGTTAATAGGTAAGTATTAAATTAATTCTGCGGTGCGACCCTAAGTATAAAACTCACACATCGACGTGTGTACAGATAAATTGTTTCGTTTGTTTACTATGAATTTCATATGATATGAATAAAGGTAAATATGGATTGAAGCCGTGTCACAGAATACAGTAAGAGTATTCATAACGGAATCTCCTAAGGTCCCGCGCAATATGCGTCCCCGTTCCCCGTTCCCGCAACTCTCCTCCGTTTTCGCCTTGTCGAGGGGCGAGAGCAGGCGAACACACATTGCATGCCGCACAAGAACGGGGGAGAGGTGCGGGGCGGGGAACGGAGACGCATATTGCGCGTACCTTAGGAGATTCCGTTATGTATACTCTTACTGTATTCTGTGGCCATGTGGTTCTCGGCAGAGTAGAATAGGACTACTCCAAGTCTTCCCGTGGATGTCGTAGAAGGTAACATGATAACACATGCTAAGCAAAGCTTATAAACATCAATGATACCTCTCCAACCCGTCTGGCCAGCGTGGAGAGTGTAGGCCAAATCCTCTGGCTGCTCTGGCTAAGTATGGCTTTATAGTACAGAGAGGGTTGTGTTCTTGCAGTGGAGACAGAATAATTGAAATTGAACCTACAGTGAAACCATTTCGACTCGATAAGAAGAAGAATTGGAGACTAAAGAAGACCTGGATGATGACGATGGTTTGACAGTAGAACGACACTGTCATCTCAGTATGAATCGGCACTAACAGGGCCGGATTAGCCATTGTGGGGGCCCCTGGGCAATGCATTATGCATAGCGTGGCTATATCAAAGGAAAAGCTTTTTACTAGTCTGATTCTTTCTTCTTCTTTTTCGGCCTTTTATCATCTATTTTCTTTAATCTATCACAGGTCGCGCCAAACTTCTAGATCCCTCTGAAGTTGAGGCGATTCGCGTCGCAGTAGTAAAATACCCATAGCAGATAGAATTTGCTTTATCATTGTTTATTGTGTATATATATCATATCTACATTCTTGCAATCATTCTGAAAAAAATATTATTGTGGTAAATATTCTGTCCCTGTTTGTAACCTGAGTGAGGCAACTTCAGAGCGATCTAAAAGTTTGGCACGACCTGTACACTGTATCATTATGTTTTGGTGCAATAAAGATTTTAACTAACTATTGTGGGGGCCCCTCTTTTGTGGAGGCCCGGGGCAGTAGCCCCGGTTGCCCTCCCCTAAATCCGGCCCTGGGCACTAAATGGTCTTATAGTATCAGTAAGGCCTATCAGGCTCATAAACAGCAAGGCCCATATTGTCTCACTCAACCACTGTTCTATCTTAACTTTTCCCTGATCAGAACATGTGGTATTGGTTATTGTAATGCAGTAGCGTGAAAAGTGTACCAATGGCTTAAGTTGTTTAGTTTTCACATTTTAATGGGCGAATTTGGGTTTTTAGGAATCTGGCAGAGCAGGGCGCGACGGGAAGCCGGCGTTCTGTCGGATCTACTACTGCATCAGAGAGCGGAATGCCGTAGACTTCCTCCTCAAGACGGAGTTAGGCCGCGCCAAGACGCCCGAACAGAAGCAGCGTTGCAAAAACGCCTATAAAAGCTTCGAGATCATGGTGAAATACTGCGAAGAAGTCAAGTAAGATAATTATGAAACAGATTGTGCCTGTAAACTTAGTTAGTTAATCTTTATTGCACCAAAACATGACACAGAGTAATATACTACTTATATACAGAGTATATACTTATATATTTTTGGTAGAACTAACTGCAGCATTAACCAGTGTGGTGTTAGCCCAAGGTAAAATAAATAAGTAGGGACATATCACAGATTGAGCTAGCTCTAAAGTCAATCAAAGAATCAAATTTTTATTTAGTAATTAGGTCTTTACAGGCACTTACACGTCAACGAAGTAAGTTTTTAACTTTCATGATAAATACTTAGATTCGTTACCTTTCGTTTTTCGTGCGTATAAGTGCTAACAGTGCAGCTAACACTGATGCCATTTTTTTCAAGCTGCCGAAAGGCGTCTGACATAGCTTTACTACTGTCATACAATGATGATAGCCGGGACCAACGGCTTTAAGTGCCTTCCGAAGCACGGAGGAGCTCGAGAAACTTTTATGCCACTTGTGATCACCTATCCAAGTGCGGACCACGCCCGGGCTTGCTTAACTTGCGAAAGCGCTAGCAATGCGTACTCCCACCTTGCCAACGAGCTCCTTATTATATAGATAAACACCCAAGACCCACCGCTCAAAATGAACATGATCAATGACAAGTGACATTATTTTGTGATAATTTATTCTCTTATAATTACAAAATAATTTATATTTGACCCTAGCTACTACCCTAAGATCAGAGGTCACGGTATGGTATACGTATAGGCTTTGGTCTGTAAGCATCATCACGCTTTTTTGCGCTTCACATTACCACTTTCCAAGGTAGACTTCATTCATACGCTCTTGCAGCGTAACTGCTGACTGGGCGGACTCAGAACAGAACAGACCCTAGATACTACCCTAAGATTTGGTATGTAATCCTGTAGATGTCGGCACAAAACGTTTGCGGAGTACTTCGGCGAGACGCCGCCGCGGTGCGGGGACCGCTGCGACGCGTGCGCAGACGAGCGCGGCTCGCGGCGCGCGCTCGAGCAGCACCAGCGCCGCGCCATGAGCACGCAGCTCGAGCGCGCTGGCTTCGGGCCCGCCGGGCCCGCCGATCTCGACACCTCCGACCTGTACGGCGAGGGACGCCCGGGACAGAAGAGGTACTTACTTAGAGGTAGATGGGGACAGAAGAGCTTATGAATTACAATGCGGTTGTTTATTAGACAGGCAAAACTCCGCAAATGGAATTGGATTGTCCACACACTCCGAAGGGCAGGGCCCTCACATACCTAATAATAAGTTTTTAAAAATAATTATACCATACTTTTCTCGAAGCCATTCGTGGAACTTTTGACACCCCCCTGTAACTAAATTGTGGAAGAAGCTAGCCTTCATTTTCAGTGATAAAGAGGATAGACTATACAATCACCATCAAACATATAAATAGAAATATATATACGTTTTTTCAGTAAGTACACCACATACACAAGTGTGTAAATATTTGTATAGGGACATGGAATCATACTACGGTGTCGCCAGCGACGAATCAGACGGTGAGAACAGCCGGCGGCGCGTCGCGGAGGAGACCAGGTCGCTCATAAAAAAAGAATTCGCTAGCAGAAAAAAGCACGCCGACCGCAAGAACGATGACGCCGAGTCGGCCAAATACTCTAAATGCAAAGCTGCTAGCAGCACAGGAACTAAAGTGAGTATATTGTTGGCGTGAAAACTGTTTTTTTTTTCATAATAATTATCCTTAAATTGCGCCGAAATAGAATGATTTATTGAAAAGCACGTTTGAAATGGTCCTATTCAGATCAAGAACTATATATTGATAATGTAGCAGCTGCATTGTACGGGTCATGCACATCGCCCTATGCTGCGCCAGCATATTAGTCGATATTGTAAAAATCGCATTACACGGCGAGCAAGAGCGCCACGCAAGTCATTTTCATTACATCATAATTAAGTCTACTTTGTATCAAGTTAATTTTAATATATTTCGGTTTAATATCAAGTTTTACATTACTTCAAATCCAAGTAGACATTCCCCGTACACGCATAAAGTCATCGCTACGCACATTGTACTTAGTAGTTTATGAAACTGTCACGTCGAAAATTCTCCATAGTTGACGAATGGTGTTTCTATAGCGGAAACACCGAGGAGCCGGGTGGTGTGTGTCAGTGTAACGAAGTCAAAAACCGGACAAACAATTCGAGTTTTTTATTTAAGACAAGGCCTAGTTTTGCTTGCACTATTCTGCCTTTTTTCTGTCGACTCCTACTCGCGAACTTTCTACATCTATCTCGTTTGTGACGGTATTTATAAAATTGATTGAAACACGTGAAAAAAGTTAAGATTGTTTTTGTATTTTCCTTTAGGTGAACGGCTTAACCATTGCAAGTCGAGAGGGGTATCTTTCTCTTCTGAAGGATGCGCTCATCAGCAATTTAACCCACTTGAAGGACACAGAGGGTCCCGACAAGCCGCTGTCTCGCCACGACGTGGAGCAGTGTGCCGTCGAACTGGAGTACGAGGTGTTCTCCAGCAACACCGTCATCAGTCTGTACCGGAGGGGTGTCACCAAGATGGTAAGATACTTAACTAAGTTGGCAATTACATTGTAATGTATTAGCGACACTAGATCGTAATTGGATATAGACCGACGACGCCTGAACGTTTGATTACTAGTAATAAACATTTATCGCTTTGCCAATACTTAAAGTAACCATTTCACAATGTTTTAAACATTTAGTTTACATCATTATCATTGTGAATATATCCTTTTATATAGGCATATATTTATTTTTTTTCGTCTGCACATTATTTTGTGAGTATTAAAATAAATTATTTCCAGATATATGCAGTCAAATCCTGCAAAGATCATCTCTATCCCAAACTGAAAACCTTTGAGCCGAAAAAGCGTAACACGCTTGGAGAATTTGTAAAAGAGTTTGAATCGAAAAAAGAAAGCGAAAGAAACCACGAGTTTATCACTGCGTCGCAATTGGCTGCAGGTATCTTATATTTATTTTATTGAAAGGTACTTGAAAAAATTAAAAAAAACAAGTGTAAGCCATCTAAATAATAAGGCGAAATCGTGCTATACATATTTTTTTATAACATGTGTTATGTTATAGTAAGATCACGATCGTCATCGTGATTTGTCCCTATATATTTATTTATTTATTTTATCGCCCATAGGCATGAGCAGTAAAGGTGCCGCTACACAGTATTTTTTTTACCCTTATTTTGGGACAGCCTAATTTTATTAAATGTTCGAATGGAGAAATATATTACAAACACAAGACTAAAACTCCCACGAGCCTAGCTATCATAGTTTTTGAAAAAATGCGATCCGAGTAAAACTACCGATTTTTCATAAAAAACAATATTATTATTTTTATTTAATTTTCTACGAATGTTACACTTGGTTTTGCACTCTGACCGTAAAGACAAACCAGAGGGCCAAATTATAAACCATGCACCGGGAAGCTGCGACTTTGCAATTTCAAGATAATCGCAAAAATGGCAAAATCTTGTTTATTTTTTTCTGACTAAAGTCTGTAGTATTAGCATGTTATTTTTACTTTAGAACATGGCTATTTAGATGAACTACTCCCACAAAAAAAATCCAATGCTGAAATCCCAGACTTTCAGAGATATGATTTTTTTTTTAATTTCCGGTTTGGTACCGGTTTTTGCTCAAAGTTCTCAATGACACTTTTTAGCAATATCAAGTACGATTCTTTATTGGATGTGGAAGAATGTCCTCGTAGGCAAGTATTTCTTGCAAATTCAAAGTCAATTCAATTTCTTGGAAATTATTATACAGGGTGATAATAAAATGTCTGGCTATTTTTTCAGGAGGTGATTAGGTTTATGACACTTAACAACTTTCCTTCAACTTACGGAACAAATCTTCCGATGATGGGTAATATGTAATGCAGGAAGGAGTCCACCCTCGTTAGGCATGCTGAAACCCCGCATTAATACATATTACCTGGAGGAAGCGGGGGTGAGGCACTATGGAGCCGTTCCAGACTCATAGTGCCACTTTGCCTCAGCAGGGCTTGACCTACCCTGCTGGGGGATGTCTCTCCGAACCCCGATCGGAAGACTTAATGCTAGGGGGGCATGAGGGCGCCAACCCTCATGCTGGTCAGCGACAGGCAAATGAAGCTATGGATAACGCCATAGCCGGCACCTCTTATGCTTCGGAGGTGGCCGCAAGTAGGCTAGAAGTAGAAGGCAAAAATCCTACACGGTTGTATACGTTTATGTTTCTAGATAAAGAAAGTAAAAAAATTAATGGTAGTCGTGGAAAACCGTTTGACCTTTCTAAATCGGAAAGAAGTATTTTTATAAAATCAATTCTTGCAAATAGATTAAACACACCACTTTCGGCATCACAAGAGAAAAAATTGGACACTGCTATAGGCCTATTTATTACCAAAATTGAGAAGAGATATAACGACTGCAAAAGAAATATGAAACATTTTCGTAAAAAGAATAACGATTGGTTAGAGAAGCCTTTCATAAATGATATTCCTCAAGATTTAATTTCGAAGGCTCCTGAAGTTGGGAACATGCCACTTGCGGTTTTGGACGTGCCACCTCCGGTTTTGGACGTGCCCCCTGTGGTTTTGGACGTGACTCCCGTGGCTGTGGACGTGCCGCCTGTGGTTGTAAATGAACCCACAATATTGCACGACCCCAAACATTCTGAGTCGCGTGTAGCACCTGTTGAACTTGCAGGTTGTAGTAAAGATACAGAATTTACAAAACTTAATAGACGAACGCAACTTAGGAAACGAAAAAAGCTAGAATCATTGATAGAGAACGAGGCACCAGAAAAATTGATTAAATCCTTCACGAAAGTTATTAAAACTCAAGACAACGAAAAACTTAACAATAAAAGTGCCCATGATTTAGAAGCTGTTATAAATACATGTTTGGAGTCTCCAAACAAATCAACTGAAGTGTTGGCAAAAATAAAACAGCACACCAACCCATACACTCCAGAAGAAGCGCTCGGAATACTAATTGACCGAAAATTCAGTGTCGACACGTATAAATTTTTACAGCAGGATTCAGCAAAACGAGGTTTTGATATATTTCCACCTTATAAAAAAGTAGCAAAAGCAAAACAGGACTGTTATCCAGAGGATGGAGTTAAATCAAGTGACGTCGAAGCATCTGTTTCCTTCCAGGGACTGCTTGCGCATACATTCAAAAGAATCATACTTTTATGTGATGATGTAATAAATGCATATTGCGAACGAGAGCACTTGGACGAATTGTCTTGTACATTCGAAGGGTCTTGGGGCTTTGATGGCAGCACAGGCCAATCGCTATATAAACAAAAGGCATCCCAAGATCCTTTGTATGATGAAAATACAATATTTGCCACGACGTTTGTGCCATTAAAAATTACGGAAACGTGTAGCAATCAAATTCTGTGGGTAAATCCAACACCCCAATCATTTCGATCTTGCAGGCCTTTGCATATTCAATATCGAAAAGAGTCAAAAGATCTTATTCTCGCTGAAAAAGAATATGTAGAGAACAATTGAAAAATTTAACCCCAATCGCAGCAGCCACATCGAAAGGCTTTATTGTAAAAACTATTTGTAATCTTACACTAAGCATCATCGATGGTAAGGTGTACAATATCATTCACAATACCTTCTCACAACTCAGATGTCCCATTTGTGGGTTAACTTCTACTAAATTTAATGACCTAGATTTGGCATTCTCTAGACCTATTAATGAAGAGACTATAAAAAATGGTATGAGTCCTCTTCATGCATACATAAGGTTTTTAGAGTTCTTACTCCATTTGGGGTACAAAAATGATCCCCAAGTAAGACAGTGGCGAATCTCTAAATCATCAGTTGCGGGACAAATAACTGAAGACCGGAAAAAAAGAATACAGGCGGAAATAAGGGATCGCCTGGGTTTGCTAGTAGACGTTGTCCGTCCCAACTCAGGAACAACTAATGACGGAAATACTGCCCGGAGAGTGTTCGCTAATGAGGAAAGCCGCGAAATATTTGCCGAAATACTTGGCGTTAGTAGATGGCTTGTTGACGACATGTACGTCATTTTAGTCGCCATAAACTGTGGGCTACCCGTAGACTCCGAAAAATTCGGCAACTTTTGCAGTAATTTAGCCAGGAAATATGTAGCCGCTTACAACTGGCACCCCATGACGACAACTATGCATAAGATCCTCATTCACGGCCAAAAAATTATAGAAAGCTCAGCACTGCCCGTAGGAGTTCTGTCAGAACAGGCTGGGGAGTCCAGAAATAAGTTTTGGCGATATGAACGCGAACACCACAGCCGAAAAGATAATAGGAAACACACAATAGAAGATTTATTCCATAGGGCATTGGAATCCTCCGACCCAGTCGTTTCTAATACAAGGCTGAGTAGGCTGCAAAATAGTATAAAACGAATGCCGTTACCCTCTGCGGTCATTGAAATGTTGAAACCATTTCAAATAAATAACCAAGGTGAAGAACAACATGAGGAGGAAAGAATAGCGTGTACTGAAACCGATGAAAGTGAATTTACATCTATTCTCGCTAATGAAAATGACACATTTATGGAAGACTAGCGATTATAATTATTTATTTATTTTATTTCAAACATATTTTACAACGCCATCTAGCGGTGAGAGGAGTCCGTGTTTTTTTGTATTGTATTGTTTTGTTTTGTTCTGTTTTGATTTGTTTTGTTTTTTTTTGTTTTTTTTTTGTTTTGTTTTGTTTTGTTTTGTTTTGTTTTGTTTTGTTTTGTCTTGTCTTGTCTTGTCTTGTCTTGTCTTGTCTTGTCTTGTCTTGTCTTGTCTTGTCTTGTCTTGTCTTGTTCTGATTTGTTTTGTTTTGTTTTGTTTTGTTTTGTTTTGTTTTGTCTTGTCTTGTTTTGTTTTGTTTTATTTTATTTTATTTTCCCGTCCCTGTTTTTAAGTTTCCCGTCGAGCCTGTCGCGACACCCAAATCAAAGTATCACTGCTGTGCCGGTCGGAGTGGGGGGGTGTTAGGTTATTTTGATATACCATCGCGGACTTTTTTATAGACCTTTTAAGGTGTACAATACTTAGGTACATTATTAAGATTTATATTGCTAAAGTGTCAATAGTGTCATTGAGAACTTTGAGCAAAAACCGGTACCAAACCGGAAATTAAAAAAGAAAATCATATCTCTGAAAGTCTGGGATTTCAGCATTGGATTTTTTTTGTGGGAGTAGTTCATCTAAATAGCCATGTTCTAAAGTAAAAATAACATGCTAATACTACAGACTTTAGTCAGAAAAAAATAAACAAGATTTTGCCATTTTTGCGATTATCTTGAAATTGCAAAGTCGCAGCTTCCCGGTGCATGGTTTATAATTTGGCCCTCTGGTTTGTCTTTACGGTCAGAGTGCAAAACCAAGTGTAACATTCGTAGAAAATTAAATAAAAATAATAATATTGTTTTTTATGAAAAATCGGTAGTTTTACTCGGATCGCATTTTTTCAAAAACTATGATAGCTAGGCTCGTGGGAGTTTTAGTCTTGTGTTTGTAATATATTTCTCCATTCGAACATTTAATAAAATTAGGCTGTCCCAAAATAAGGGTAAAAAAAATACTGTGCGCTACTGTGACCGGCCTAATGACGTAAGGTCTTATCGCAGTTCTTTTCACGGCTTGTTCTCTCTCTTTGAAGTGTCTTTAATTACTGACTTTATGTCGATTTAGCAAACTTTGGCTATTAGAAGCTGCGTAGGCATGATGACTCTATTTTTGGCCCATCGGTTAGATTATTAAAAAATATTGTAGGTACACATATTTTTTCTTTTATTTAAGAAACAATATATGAGAAAGATACAGAGCATTTAAATTTTGCATGACGTCACGGATTCGTACGATTACACAGCGGTGACGTCACAAGCTAAGATAAGAGTATCTAAGTTCCAAAAAATTTTTCAGTTTATCAAAAAAGTATAAATTCACAAAGATACAGAGGTATCTTTGTGAATTTTTACTTTTTTGAGAAAAGTATTATTCTAATTAGTTCGTTAGTTAGATTATCCAAAAATAATGAACCAATATTTTTCAGTTTATCAAAAAAGTAAAAAATCACAAAGATACGTATCTTTAATAAATAATATTAGTTCATTATTTTTGGATAATCTAACTAACGGACTAATTAGAATAATACTTTTCTGACCCAGTCATCATCCCTATTCTGTTATTCATACACAGATAAATTAAAGTGTTTTATAATTTCAGCTAATGTTACAAGCAAAAACGAAGCGAGAGCTTTGTCAAAAGCAGAAAAAGAGACTAAAAGAAAAGCTAATTCATTTAAAAGAGATTTACTAACGCAAACGAAACTTCAAAATTTCTTTAAAAAAGCATCGGACGTATCGCCCCATTCTACGAACGAAAGTGACGACGACAGCTGCGGAAGCCTCTTGATAGACGAAAATCTCAATAGTAAAAATAGCGAAGATACCACATTAAAACTAGAAGAGGATGATAGCTCGTTTAACTTGCACAATGATACCACTCTGAAACTTTATGACAATGAGAATAAAAGCAAAGAAAAATCATTTGTAATAAACATTACTTTGCAAGGTGTCAGAAGTAGTGATAATAAAACAAAAAAAGAAAATGATAAAGATAAGAAAACTGACAAAGCGACAGAAAAAAAAGCTGACAAGGCGACAGAAAAAAAAGCTGAAAAAGCGACAAATCTTCATAAAATTAAACCTACAGCAAAGAGAAAAATTAAAGCGCTTTTTGGCGAATCATCTGATAGTGAAACAGAATTAGTCCCAAAAAAAGTAAAGATTGACGAAAGCATTCAATTCAAATCCAATAGAAGCAGAGTATCTCATTATGATAAGCATTCTAAAAAATCTAAACATAAAAAAGACGAAGACAAAAAGAATAAAATACACGACAAGAGCGATGTGAAAAAGGAGCTTAGTATTTCATCCGATAATGATTCAGAAAAAGAATTAGTTATTGATGAATCAGCAAAATTAAGTTCTCAGAAAAAGTTAGTAGATTCAAATGAAGGCGAGAGCTCCTTTAAGTCGTCGAAATCGGAAGACAATCGTTTGGAAGATGCCATACGAGAGAACGATAGAGAAGAAGAAAAGAGACTACTAAACCAACCTGAAAGTCTCCAAAGCACAGAAGCTGAAGACGCAATATCATTATATAAGAGTGTTGATCCAATCAACGCAAGTTTAGAAGACGAAAAGCTTCAGAAAGCACACAAATTAAGTAAAGAGGCAGACGACGTACTTGAAAAATTAAAGAAATTTTCGGAATTGCCACATACGCCCGTAGAAAGTAACGTGGATCTTAAACCGAAGGAGGAGAAAGCACTTTCTCCTGTTAAAAACGCTGAAAAAGACAGGCATAGTGACAAGTCTAAAAAATCGTTAGCTTTACATAAAAAACCGAAGCATCCTATTGGCTCTAATGGGCATCACAAAGAAAAACATCACAAGGATGAAAAATATGCTAAGGAAGAAAAAACAAAAGATGAAAAAATTGAAACTAACAAACATCATAAAGAGAATAAAGTAAAGTCTAGTCACCGGACAAAAGATGGAGGGAATAAAATAAAGCATAATAATAATAAACAGGAGACTGGAACTAAAAAAGCTGAAAAAGTAGATCTCGCGGGGCTTGTAGTAAAATTGTTGATGCCATACTACAAGCACAAAAAGATAAGCAGCAGAGATTTGTTCAAAACAACTGCGCGGCACATCGTGCATCAGTTGCTCGCAATACAAGTCACAGGTAAGACTTTGGAACTGTCACATGTAGGTACTTACTGTAAGTAGTATATTGTTAACACAAGTTTAAAACTTACTTTGGGGCTAGCTCAATCAGTGTGATTTGTCCCTATATATTTATATTTATCATTACAGTCTATCATTACAAGTAAATTAAATATGACTGCAGTGTATATATTGTCGTCAACTTCGAAACACTAACGGTATCTGGATGGTTAATAAAAGTGATTTTCGTTAAGGGTTAATTTGCTAGTGGCATGAACGAAGTGGACTCGTATTTTTTAGGTTAGTAACGCGTAGTATAGATGTAAATGAAACATCTTTAGTGTTATATGCTATTGTGTTTACATTTTGATTATTTTTCAGAGGAAGCGGCCATCAATATGTTGCTAAAGAAAGCTTTCAAAAAAGAAATCAAAATTGAAAACGAAAGTGACCTAGTTGTTAAATTAAACTTAAGCAAAGACATGTAACTTATTTTTAGTTATTTATTTATTATTTGCATGGCAGCTCTCAAAGGCTGGCCTGTTGTTATACTCGTAAGTAAATGTTTTAATAAAACTATTATTATTATTATTTATACATAATTTAATTTTTATTTTATTATTGTAGGAAGACCTACAGCAATTAGTTTTAAAAATATTTAACAGTCTCAAAAATAGAATTTGTATTCTATACTTTCATATAGCGGATAGCGGACCCCGTAATCCAAAGCAGCACAGGGAAGATGCAACTGAAAGCGCATGGAAGGTGTATAATCTTCGTTACTTTAGCTATAAGTTACTCCTATAGGCGTTAGTGTAAAATACGACTGACAATGGAACCATTGAAAGAATTAAAAAAATAAAACATCATATCAATGTAATTACTATATTAATTTTAACATTAATCTAAATAATACCTTTAGGTATTCTCTGGCTCAGCCTCATAATTATCAAAACATTTGCTTACGCTACCTATCTTACATGTAAATAAAACATTTTGTTTTGTGTATGTACCCAGTACAGTACAGTACCCGACTTCAGCGAAGCTCAGAGGGTTATGGTTTTCACCACTATGCTGTATGTTCATCTCTTCCCTCGGTAGTGGTTACCTTCCAAAATATCCACAATATCTTGACAAATGAGGTATCGTTGAAAGCGTCTTACTTAGCTATCGCTGGTTAAATACAAGCTGTGTAAAAGGACACTAAACGCACGCGCCATCTATAGGTCATAAATTTATGAAATGAAAAATTGAATTAAACCTTTTAACAAATTAAAGGCCCTATTTAGCACTTTTGAATATTATTGTATATTATTAACTGTTGGCTGCAGTGCTCTGGAAACTTAATTCGTACCTTTCAGTAACTCCATAGTCGGGTTTAAGTTTTTCAAACTTTTCTTAATTATTACCATCAATTTAGCAAACTATATGGATCTTTATTAAATAAGAAAAATCTACTTAAATGGGTACTTACTACCTAGTTCATCATCTTTATCGAAATCGAGGAAAGCACCAGAATTATGGTCTCTGTTGATTCATTGCTTGATGTACCTACTTTGCTAAGGAAGGGCGCTTAGACAGCGTTCACTTTGGTTACGAGAAAGAAATAAAATTCATAGAGAGATATGTGAAGAACTGAAGCTGTGTTCGTAATTTTAGCACAGCAGTTCACTGAAGACTACCGAAAACATTGTCTGCCTTTGAAATTATAGCTGTCATGTTTACAATGAAAGGAGCTGTGTGACATGTACTGTATCCGAAGCGCGCGCGTTTGGCGTGCGTGCAACACGCTAGTGCGCCGCGGTATGTGAGGTTAGAGTGGTCGAGATAGCCTCGGTAATGTGTACACACTTTACGTGTCGTGTGGTGTCCCAAAACAAGTCTACACACATTACAATCTGCAGTAGAGCACCAGTTTTCGTGTATAGCCACCTTAACGTACGCAACCCGATGTGACGTAGAGACGTGGTTTATATTCGCAGCGCGCGCTTCCGTACGGGCGTGTCGCGCGGTGTGCGCGCAGCTCGCTTGCGCGGCGCGCGCGGCGTGTCGGGCTCGGGCGGCGCCGAGCTCGTCACGAGGTTGCGGCTGTTGCCGAACGACGGCTCCAACCCGATGTTCTCCTGGAACTGTTGGATGCGCTCCACAAGTTCCTCGTCGTTCTCTATCAGCTCCTCGATCTAAAATTATACTTTTTTTATTACCAACAACTAGCGGCCCGCCCCGGCTTCGAACGGGTATTTAAGCTCCACAAGAACCATCCTCGTACTTCAAGGAATATTCTAAAAAAAAATTTGCGAAATCGGTTCAGCTGCTCTCGAGATTTGCGCTTAGCAACACATTCAGCGATTCATTTTTATATGATAGATTTTTTACCCTAGTGATATTTCCACTGATTTCATTCCGTAGAATAAAAATGTCGAAATATATCCATATCTTCAGGAAAAAAATTATTCTGTATTGATTCAGTATTGTTACAGTCTGGTATCTCACGAATGCAAGAATCCCATGGTTGTTTATAGTTGTATCGTGTGTTGTTATTCATAATCAATTCCAATTTTCCAAGCTACAAATTCCACTTACGTCACCCTAATTTTACCTAAAATTATAACTTATCAGGCAACCTGATGCCTCGTATGATTGCCGTAGAGTACAGTGCGGTGCGTACCTCCTGGCGGTAGTCGCTGAGCAGGTCGGTGGCGATGCGCACGAGGTAGGCGGCGAGCTGTCCGCCGCGCGCGCGCAGCCGCGAGTACAGCCGCAGCACCGCCGGCACCAGCACCTCCGCTACCGTGCGCTTCATTTTCTACACATTAACGACCATTTTATAAACCGCTAGTTTCCAACAAGTCAAATCAGATACTCTTTTCTAAACGTCAAAACAATCATTTTTAATGGGGAACTTGTGATGTGACCTTATTTAAACCGCTAGATTCCTAAAAGTCAAATTAGATACTTTTATCTAAACGTGAAACATTTTGGGATTTGTATGAAATACTCAAAGTGACGTCATGGTGTTTTGGAGGCAAATAGCGCTCTTAATATATATCAGTATTCCTGCATTACGAAATCTAACATCACGTTAAAAATAATATGATTAATGATAATTGACATTATTTTGTGACGTTTTAGTCTTTAACAGGTACCAAATAATTTATTTCTGACCCAGGATACTAATCATTTTGGCTTCTTTTTGTTAGCTGTGTAGGTCCCATTGTTGGGCAAAAGCCGTCCCTCTTAGTTGTTCTAGTTCTTCAAATTACTAAATTAATTTTATTATACTATTTATTAGGTCTAAATACTTAATAGTTTACTGACTCCCGACAAAGCAAAACTGGTTGGCCTAGGCTGACTACCAATAAAATAATAATAGGTTATAATTTAAACTTAACGAACAAAAAAAAACTTACATGTGACACTATATTCGTGGTAACACGCTCTTGTAAGTCGTCGATGTCCGCGTCACCGGTATTTTGAGGTTTTTCTGCAACAAATACATGTTCTATTCTACTCAGATTTATAATAAACGTATATTAAGTTACAAACGTGAACAAAGTTATAAACGTGTATTAGTTTGGTAGCTAGGTATAAAGTCAGCGTTGCGCTAGCATTGAACAATAGTGTTTGCGGTAGTCCGCGTGGCTGTAGCCATTTTTGGAAGGTCGGGTGTGTAACCAAAAAAAAAATTATGACAGCACCAACAATATGAGAAATAAACATCACTCTATGCTAAACGGTTGCAACTAGGCGCAATCTCATTTAACCATCGACAAAGCAGCAAGACTCGCCCACTAACAAGATACGTACTTCTTATAGAGTTAACAAGAAGAACTACAGCCGACTAGCAGAAGTTACTATAGTATGATATAGATATCATTGGTCTAAAAACTATGCATGAAAAAGTATTCAGTTGTTATCTTATGTCGTATCAGGCCTGTGTCACTCCCCGTGTAGGTATCAAAAATATACCTACGCGCGGCGGCCTTCTCGGGTGGCTAATTCAGTCGGGGCTCACGTGCGAGCAGTGACGCACGCGCGAGCTTTGTTCGTCGCCTAGGTACATCACCGATCCGGCCGTTTTAAAAATGGAAAAACATAAAAAGAAGGCTAAAAAATACTGCGCACTTTTTATCTGTTTAAACAAGGATTGCGATCCAAATTTAACTTTTTTTAGACTTCCTAAGGACGCTGAAAGGTAAGATCTACTTTAAAGTGGTTATTATTATTATGTTGTCATTCATGATAGGTACACTAAGTAGGTTTAATACCTAGGACCTAGGTAATTTCTGATGTTTGGTTTGAGATTGACGATCTGTTTCGTTACAAGTAGGTACCTAACCCTACTTAGGAACTTTTTTGATCGCTAGCAAAATAATTATGAAAGTTACAGAAATGGTATGTACCTACTAAGTACATCCTATAGAATTCGGTATCTACTTTAAAGACTTTGTTTTAGCTGGTATCTAACCAGCTAAAACAAAGTCTTTAATTTCGCTCATGTTATATTATATTTCATTCATTATAGTTTACTACCAAACGATGATACATACATACATACTATCACGACTTTATCCCTAATGGAGCAGACAGAGCATTTTAAGTGTTGCCTGGGCTCTGATTGCTTAGAGCCCTAAGCAATCAGAGCCCAGGGCCGCAATACCCAAAGGCAACTTTTGGCGTGATGGTGGAAAAAGGAATCAAAATAGTGATGGGTTGCTTGCCGCATCGCCTATTAACATGATTTGCATTTTCGTCCATTCCTTCGATCGGCTTCTACGATTTGCGCGGGGAGAGAAGCAGCTATGACCTCCGTGGTGTAATGGTCAACACGTTAGTCCGCCAATCTGGAGGTTCTGGGTTCGATTCCCAGCCAGGGCAATTTCGAAAATGACCTTTTAAATTGTCCGGGGCTTGGATGTTTATCTATATATGTATTAATTTAAAATATAGTATCGTTGAGTTAGTATCCCATAACACAAGTTTAAACTTACTTTGGGGCTACCTCAATCGGTGTGATTTGTCCTTACATATTTATATTCAAGTTTTATTCTTGTCTCCCAGACCAGCATGGAAGACCGATAATACGGTGCGCTAAATGGCGATAGTAGCTTCTTGTAGTAGTCAACCCTAGCGCGTAGCTCGCTGAGTCTATTTAAGTCGGTTTTGTGTGTATTATGAATCGTTTGTCCAGCGTCATAAGGATAAAATTGGCTTGCAATGGATTTATGTAGGTGTCTAAACAAAAAGGTGCTGCGTTTTGACGTGAGCTAAATTACACCATATTGCTAACGACTGGGTAGATATTTTTTTGAAAACGTTTGCGGAGTGAGACTTCTGTACTACTGGTATTTATTCTGTGGTCGTATACAAATTTGGATTACGTATATGGATAGAGGAATTTATTTACTATACATTTTTTTTCCAATACCAATGTGTGGTGTATCTGCGAAGAGTATAACAAACGTCCTCATTATTGTCCTACTTAAACTTAGTCATCTTTCAACATAGGACACCTAGATCACTTTTTATGTCTATGATATCTGAGAAGATCATATCACATAACGACTTCCATATATCATGTATTACTGTTTCTAGACAGTGTTTAGTGGCTATGGATACAATACACGTTCCGCGAGTTAAAACATAGTAAAGTGGCGTTATACCAAAGAAGACAATAAGAGTGTACAGAACGGAATGTCCTAAAGTCCCTTGCAATATGCGTCCCCATTCCCCGTCCCCGCACCTCTCCCCCACTCTCGCCTTGTCTCAGAGCGAGAGTGGGCGAACACACACTGCACGGCGCACGCGGCCGCACAAGAACGGGGGAGAGCTGCGGGGACGGGGAACGGGGACGCATATTGCGCGGGACCTTAGGAGATTCCGTTCTGTATACTCTTAATGTAATCTGTGCCAGCAGCCCCAGAATAATTCAACGTTTATGGATGAGAAGATAAGTTTAGTCATACTGGGCAGCTTCATGCGCACGCCGCACAGCAGCGTGATGGCGTCGAGCAGCGCGGCGTGCAGCGCGGCCGGCAGCTCGTCCGCCTCGTCGCACTGCTCGGCCGCGTGCTGCAGCACCTCGCGCGCCAGCCGGCACTGCACGTTCAGCTTCTGCACCAGCGACAGCCGCTGCAGCATTACGTCGTAGATCAGCTGCCGCGCGTCGAACGATATGCCCTCTGTGTGGTGCAATTACACGACACGTGATATTTAGCCGGATGTTAATGTTCCGTTCACACATACTTCAAGGGCACTCTTAAGAGTCCCCTTACCCTAGCTAGACTTTTCCATACAGACGTAGTCTAGCTTTTATTTTGAAATGACATTTCAGATCTCAGCAGTATTTTGTAATTTCAAAGAAATTGCATATACATATCTCGGCATATAACTAGTTTCGACAATCAAAATATGAACTTGAAAGAAAATATAAGGGTGTAGTGCACTATATTCTCTTTCAAGTTCATATTTTAACCGTAAAAACCAGATATATGCAGATTCTTTGAAATAACAAAATTTTACCAAAATCTGATATGTCGTTTCAAAATAAAAGCTAGACTACGTTAGAATGGAAAAGTCTGATTTTGTCTATGGTAAGGGGACTCTTTAACAGTCTAGGGGCCATCCATACATTACGTCACACGTTAAGGGGGAGGGGGGAGGTCAATGAAGTGTGACATTATGTCTAAGGGTGGAAGGGTCATAAGGTTAGAGATGTCATAATACAAATTCTATATCTAAGCAATAAATAAAAGAACTTAAGTAATAATTTAAAAAAAACTTATATTTCCAGCTCTATTAGTATGATAATAAAGCTTCGCTCACTAGTTCAGTATTTTTTTTAAATAAATAGAACTAATGTAGGATCTGTTGTTTTATTTAATTCGATTAAGTATAGTGGCCAATTATTGAATTAAATAAAACTCACAAATTTTGACCAACTGTGACAAGGACAAGGTCAAAAAAATAATTAAATTCCTATTATTTAATTTACGAATGGCCACCTATACGAGTATAAGGGCCGCACCCAACTTTAGCACTGCATCTTGAATGCCTAAAAAACCCTATAAAATATTACAAAATATGTAGATAATATAGTATATATATATATATATAAAAAATAGTGTTGTATGGGTGGTACCTGTCTGCTCCCTGTTGTAGTGCAGCACGCAGTCCACGAAGTGGTGGTAGATGGCGTCCGGCGTGAGGCAGCTGGTCACGTAGTACTCGGCCGGCTCGCGCACGTCGTGGTCCTCGTCGGCCAGCAGCGCGCAGTACCTGACCATACGCGGCATAATGATCTCAATTGCGATCAACTATTGTTTAACGCCATCTTGTGATGTTTTTTGCAAGTATTTCAAAACAAAGGCGTAGTAGGTACGTTTCAAATGATGGTTCTCCATCTTTTATTTCTATAAATAAATAAAAAAAACGAACACAGAAACCAAGCAGAGGATTTCGTTATTACTAGACATTACTATCTGTACAGAAAAGGAAAGTTGTTACAAAACATAGCAGAGCCTGTAAATGCTTAGACACATATTTATGGTTCATTGATTCCTCTTTACAAATTCTTTAGCACTTATCGTGTCGTTGGCTCAAACCTAAATTTAGTTCCTCCAGAACGTTGCCACTTCTACATAGCACTTAAGAACAGTGACTAGTGTCACTAGAGGCCACTAACTAGCTGAAGTCTCATGAGCTCAGCATAGCTGCGGTTTTATACCTGTAGTAGAGCGGCGTGCGCAGGCGCAGGTACCCGGCGAGCAGAAGCCGCGTGAGAGCGCGCGCGGCCGCTCGCCGCAGCACGGCCGCGGTGTGCACGGACACGCAGTCGATGATGGCGGGCAGCAGCGGGTCCACGATGCACGTGTACCTGAGACACATCAGTAAGTTTAACGATACGCTAGCTCAGAGAGGTACTGGTAATGATCTTGCCTCTGACGTTAAACTTTCTCGGGTTCGGGATATACAAGTTACGTTCACAAATTTCAACATCATGTATAAGTAGCAAGTAGTAAAATGAATATAGTGACGATAGCATTTACATCAGTGTCAGTTTATTTAGTCGTACCTGGTGCAGATGTCAGTGAGCGCGCGCAAGGCGTTGAGGCGCGGAGCGTGGTGCGCGTGCTGGTCCTGAAGAAGCGCGGCCAGGGCAGGCGCCACGGCCACGGCCGTCTCACGCGAGCGCACGCACAGCCGCCCCGCGCCCGCCACCATCGCGCCCAGTGAGCACGCGTCCCACTCTGTGTATACAATGATGCCACAATCAAAACATGAATTTCTTTATACGCATCCCCACCAAAAAAAAAAAGGTTTTACACCCGCTACGCGTGCATACAAAGCCATTTCCTGTCTAAAGAAAGACGTAAAATTTACACACCAAGGTTAACGGCACGCACCCACTCCGCGGCAACACACACACACACTGACCGGGCAGTAGGTATTAGGTCCTTACATATGAAATTGCCGATTTTCAATACTGGCATCTTTAAAATCAAATATCTTGCGTTTCATTAGGAATTCCTAATTCAAATTTATTTCGCAATAAAGCCAGAAAAATATTGTTTTAAAATTCGTATTTCATTTGTTTTAACATCATTTGTTTGAGTTTCAACATTGCTATAACAACAACTATGGACAAATTGAAAATTCGCAGTATTTACGAATACGAGTTCCACCGTGGTGGAACAAGTGTATCGATAACAACGGCGCATACTTCGATTGATTAAATAATAATTTCATTAAAAAAAACTTGTTTCACTTTTTTGATACTGAACGGCAATTTCATATGTAAGGACCTAATATTACAGCGCGTGCAGGAACAGCGGCAGCAGCGTGGGCCGCGGCGGCGCTGGAGCCAGCAGCGACTGTTTGGCGACGCGCACCCTCCCCGCAGCACACACACACCCTCACCAGGCGATAGGTCTTGCAGCGCGTGCTGAAACCACCGCATTAGCGCAGGCCACGGCGGCGCTGATGCCAGCAGCGACTGGTGGGCGACGCACACGCACTCCACAGCATACGCACACACACTCACCGGGCGGCGGGTCTTGCAGCGCGCGCAGGAACAGCCGCAGCAGCTCGGGTCGCGGCGGCGCGGGCGCCAGCAGCGACAGGTCGGCGGCGCGCACCCACTCCGCCACCGGCCCGCCCCACACCGCGCGAGACTCCGCTAACATACAATACTTTTATTTACAAAACTGCAATATACATATTTTATTTATTTGTTTTCAACTGGATCCGACATCTATTACAATACAAAGCAAAAACTTTTTACCATTTTGAAGGGTAACAAAACTCAATACATCTTATTGTAAAGATTCTGCATCAGCTGTAGATGAGATTCTAGTAAATATCTTTATATCATCTGCAAAACATAGTATCTTGGGAAATTTAAGTAGTTTATTAATGTCGTTTACAAGGATTACAAACAACAAACAAAGGTCCAAGAAGTGACCCTTGTGGGATACCACTAGGTACTGGCACCCAGCTAGAAATGTAGTAACTTAATGTACTTAACTTAACACTTAATATTCAAGTACTTACATAATTGCATTAACTCGGTAGCCCATTGTAGATTACTCGGTTCTAATTGTGCCGCAAGCGCTGCGGATGCAATTCGACAACCTAAAAAAATAGCATTCTGATAGAACGAGCATAAAGTTTTCCTGAAATACTTGCAAACGTTTAAAAAAATTATCTAAGTATATCAAACATGAGGGCCAGCAGCCGTAGCATGATAGCGTAGATAAGAAATCGCTAGTTTATATAGCACAACGGACTAGCGCCGTCTAGCCCCTTATTGTTACTTAGAGCGAGATAGCTAGTCAATATAGCTCGATAAACGTCGCCTGTGCCATGCTGACCGCGCAGGAAGGATGGCTTTAATCAATTGATTATTATAAATGGTAATAGCAAGAGCAGCAAGCGCACATCGCGGGCCTGAAATACGAGCTTGAAATACTGGAAAATAAAATTTTATCGACCCGCGAAAATAATAAGCCTATTGTTATTCATCTTTTCGGTCTCTTTAATCGTTATGAATGAACCGTATCCTTTCATCGCTAGCTACCGGTTTATATCGATATTTTTCATACCGGTGTAAAGCTCTGCAGACGACACTCACCGTCATCGGGCGCGGCCGCCAGCCTCCGTACGAGGTGCTCCCGCAGCGCCGCGCGGGCCGCGGCCGTGGTCCAGCGCGACCACGTGCTCAGCAGCTCCAGCGTCAGCGGCAGCAGGCGCACGTCGCGGGCCTGCCCAATAGAAACTATCACATGCCGATGGATACCTCAATATCTTCCAAGATTGTGCTTCGGAATGTTATACAGGGTGCATTTGAAATCATTGGCATTAATTTAACTTGTTAAAATACTCATTTATAGGATGTTTCGTATGGTAAAAATCCTGAAATTAACGCAGTATTAAGAGTATCAAAAAATAAGAAAATACCGGTCAAGTGCGAGTCGGACTCCTATATGAAAGGTTCTGTACCTCCGTACAAATTTTAAAACGTTAAAAAAACTAGTTTGTTGCATTACGATACCCTTTAATTTTTAAATTTATCTTATTTTTTAGTTCTACTAACTCGGTTATCAAATCAGCTTTGTACTCCTTGGGCAAGCAGGGTGCGAACCCCATTACCTTAGTGTCGTGGTCGTCAGTCAACTTGTAGTAGTACTCCAGCACGAAGCCGAGCTCGGAGTAGTCCACGAGGCGCGCGGCGCTCGTCAGCAGCACTAAGCACTGCAGGTCGCGCGCGTCGTCCTTGGCGCCCAGGTGCGTGCTCAGCGTGTCTATGGTGCGGTGGCTGGCCGAACAAACAGTTACCGTTTAGGGCTGCTTCAAATCGGGATGGCAGCAGCCGTCGGCTGCCGGCAGAGCCAGCTGACAACCTCGCGTCGCCAGAAGCCGCACGGGGCATCACGTGGCCGCTCGCGGAAGCGCGTGGCCGTGCGTCGCCATCGTTTGAAGCGGCCCTTAGCATCTCATATCATCATATCATGATGTCGTCATCATATCGTGAGTTCGTAGATTTAAATCCCATTGGCAAGCATACTTTGTAAAAAGTTGTTTCATGTCTGGTTAGGATAATGCAGGCTTGAATCACTTAATTATCCGAAAAGAAAGATGATTCTGTGCTTCAAAAGGCACGTAAAGCTGTGGGTCCCGAACACCATCTAGCGTTTGTTTAAACTTATCCTAGGATTGGTTCTGGTCTACCCTTTGGGTTGCGGAGGTCAGACGGCAGTCGCTCTGTGTAAAAATCAGTAACCTCGTCAAATTACCGAGGTTAGGTAGCGGACCCCCAGGGCTTGTGAAGCTTTACCGCTGAGAATGCAACCGGGAATACGCTCGGATGATGATGACGATGTCATATCAGGCTAAAGAAGTCCATTGCTAGACGTAGGCCTCCCCTAAGGATTTCCAAAACAACGATGGGAAGCGGCTTGCATCCAGTTTTCCTGCTCTAGCTCAGGTCGACCGACCACCTAGTAGGTACTGTCCAACGCTGCGCTTGCTGATACATGGCCGCCATTCGAGAATCCTTCTATCGGCCATCGGTTTTTCACGCTATGTGCCCCGCCCACTGCCATTTCAATAAGCTAATCCGCTTGGCTATGTCAGTGACCTTCGTTCTACGAATCTCCTCATTTCTGATTCGATCGTATCCATAGCCCAATTATCTTGTAATTTTTTGCTTTTAGTGTGTGAAGTGGCACTTGTAGATTTTTGAAGAAATCTATAGGCTTCTGACAGCTAGATCTAATGTTACATCAAACAATGTAAGCCGGAACTAATGGTGCTTTTGAAGCACCGAGGTCTCTTGGTATTTTTATGCCACTTGTCGTCATTAATCCAAGTAGGAGAGTATTATTATGAAACTGTCACAATGAGGGGTTTTAGAATACTAATGTGTGTTTAAAAGCCGAACCGTAGGTACGTAACCGTATTTTAACCCCCGACAAAAAAGAGGGGTGTTATAAAATTGACGCTAATGTCTGTCTTTGGCATCGTAGCGCTCGAAACGATGTACCGATTTCGATGCGATTTTTTAGCGTGAAAGAAGTTTGCTTGCGATGGTTCTTAGCTATGTTTAATGGAAATCGGTTCAGCCGAGTTCCGCTACTAATCACTAGATGGCGTTATTGACAGTCGGGTGTTTTTTCAATTTGCCTAGCAAATAAACTTGTTAATATATGTTGTATACTTGACACAGCTGGATGTCTTGGCGAGCAGCGTGCACGCCTTCTGCAGGTGCCTGCGCATGTTGTGCCGCGTCACGCCCGCCAGGAACATCCACGGCAGCGGGTCCTCCTCGCCCGTCTCGTACTTCTGGAGGCGGTCCATCAGGATCTGCTGCAGTAACGTCACCACTTGTTCTTGCACCTGCGAATATAGAACTCATGAAACGACCACTGCAACATGATGTAGTTTAAAAAACTAAAACCGGACTACGGGAAAATTCTTACTAGAAAGTTGTTTATCCAGTTCGTGCAAGCATAGAAGGGAGTTTAAGGGAGTAAAACTTGTAAGTATATATTTTTGAAATGTGCTAATTTAAGCCCTTTCATTTGATACCCAACATTTATTTTATTTTTGAGTTCATTACTTTATGGCCCATAGAGGGCGCACATAGCCTATAAGCAGTTGACAGCCAAGAAGCTTCCAATGATACCTCATTTGAAAATATACACTGGATATGAGGGAACAGATGAACACACATAGCGGCGAAATTCATCACCCTCCATTTGGCTTCGCCGTATTCGGGTAAAAATCGAAACTCAAATTAACTTAAAGATACAGAAGTAATATAATACAGAAGTCGCGTTCTACCATAATTTTATGCAATGCGTTGTGTCCAAAACCATGGCGTACGTCCCGCACTTACCGCTCTTCACACCCTCATAATGTTGCTAGCTCGGGGGCGATATACAACTTTTTTGGGTAATCTCACAATTTAGTTCACATAATAAAGGGAATATTTATTTTCGAAATTTAAACTAATAAACTAGCTTTTCGTCCGTTGCGCAGGCTGCAAGCAGCCCACGGTTTTTCGTGCAGCCTAATGTTTAGGTAAAATAATAGATTTTAACTATTGATAGTATAATTACAAACATTAATATTTTTATTCATAGGTACTGAACTAATGTTGTATAGTATATTTTCGCATAATCGTTTTTTTACAAGTTGTGTTGATTATGCAAAAATATACTAACCTATTGTTTAGCTGCTAAAAACCCCCAATAAATTTGAATCGTACAATGGCTAGAAGCGTTCAAGGTTTAGGTAGTTTTCCTGCTTTTAAAAATGAAATACAATTTTAGTACGTCCAAATAATTTTTAATCAAAAGTATTCAATACAGTACAGTGACGTCACTGTTTTTTTGTTCACAATCTTTACAATCTAGAGACCGCTATGCATACTTATGCATAGATATATGTCGCTCGATTATGAAAATAACTATGATGGTGTACGATCAGATATTGAAACGGAAAATTAGACCATATTAAAGCTATTTTTTTACAAACACTGTAACATAGTACACATTATTAGTTAACATAAAATTATTATAATATCTATTGTTTACAATTTTAAACAAATATACTTAAAACAAAACTAAAACTAAAATTAAATAAAAGAAAATATATAATACCTAAACCTAATTACAATTAAAATAATAATAAACATATATTTACATTAATACAAATAACTTTTCAACACTATTTACAGCAGAAGTTGGTCAACGCCAGAACGGCTAATTACTGCATTAGTGTCTGCAACATGCCGTGTTTTTATGTAGGCAGTTTAACTTTATTTCTTTTGTCGCGATGCACCGCTGATCGGTCATCATTGGTATCGCTTCCTTACTACGAGCGAGACACGTTATATGTTCTCATCTCAGAACTACAATTGTGATTTGAATTGTAAAAGTGAAAGTTTTGCACTGAATATATCCTAACAATCTAGTCTAACTAAGGTGCTTAACACCTTACTACCTAAGTGCTATTCAAACCCGAAATTCGGTAAGTGGCGAACTGATATTTAATTTTAGTATCCTTTAGGTAGGTAGCCTATCTAGATAAATTTTAAATTGAATTTTGTCAATTTGGATAAGTAGTGTTTCTAGTAATATTTCATTAGAAACAACATTACATCGAGTATAGAAACTTATAGATTTTTCTCCTGGGCGTGGCTATCTTCTACCACCGCCCGGTATTAAAAATAAATTTATTCTAGAATATTTTCCTCTAAATTGTTATTTTTTGAGAACAAGTAGTACTAGTTAGGTTTCTATTGTAAACTCTGTTCATAATGATGTCCAGCAGCCACAGTCATTGCACTAAGTAAAAGTAGGTACGTCCTCACCATCACCTCATATCGTCATCATCACCTCTCGTGGCAAAATGGCTGGCCTTTCATTATAAAAGGCATTTCTCTTACAATGGAAATCACTTCCAGGGTTCCAGATTCAGACCACAGAATACCCGTACGGACATACTACCTTTGGCACCTGATACCTGCCTACTTGAGTACTAGACACAGCCACAACATCAGGCCACCGTCAACTCCACTACCCAGCACTGGATCCCAGGACAGTACCTATTGACTTGGAGAACAGAATAACCGGCATAGTAGGGCCCTTGTAAATCCACCCCTGAATTAAATTATTTTTTAAATAAATTATATTTGTTGAGCTTGTGTTGCTTATTTTATTTAGCTCTTTATGCGCAACGCTTCAACACGTTCGTTAAAACAACAGCTTTTTATCGTTTATTGCTTAAAATAGCAAGATAATAGTTTAAAAATTAAATCAAACAAATCCTATTACTTATTATTAGTATTATAAATTCGAAAAAATTTGATTCCAGTTTCAAGATCCGCAGGATTCTTTACCCCAGTATACAAAATTTCAGACCCCTACGAGTTCCCAGTGAGACGATATGATGGACATCAGGCTTTTTTACTAAAATCCAGACGCCATCTGTGATTCCAAAAAAATGACAAGTTTGGATTTTAGAACCCAAAATACGCCTAGATATCGATTTTTATCCAAATCGTAAGCAGTCAACTTTTGGCGGCCATCTTGGATTTCCAAAAAATAAAAAAAGGAAGCCTTGTTGTGAATAGCTCGGCCTTGCCCTTCGGGCTCGCGTCACTCCTCCTGTGACTTCGTTCCACCAAGTTACTTAGGGGGCGGTTTTATTAAATTTGTAAGGGGAGGGGGGGAATGTTTTTTTCGAAAATTAAAAAAAATATGGGCTCTGGTACTTCATCAGGTACACCTTTCATTTTGTCTATGGGGCCAAATCTCCAAGTGCTACCGTTTAGCCAGGCTGTACCCCTTCCACGTCAGATTTCTTCAAATCTTCAACTTTCAGATTTTTCTGGTACTCGACTCCCCACCCCCTATACATTCCAATAAAAGTCGTTCCCACAGTCATCCGGGAACAGGTTTAACAACTACCTATGTCAATGAGTGAGGCTTTATGTAATAGTAGATATTAAAATAAAATAATAATATAAAAAATATAATACATGGACCCTGAAATCTTTTCGGTAACAGTTGTGTAAAAAAATATTATCCTAAAAAATATTATTATAAAAAAGTACAATCCGGGAAAATATTTTTGATTATATTGGCAACACTCACAAAATGGACTCGCTCTTTTGTATGACATTTACATTAAATAAAAATTGAATAATTAAATAAATTGATTATTGAATTCGGTACTTACAGATGAAATGTAATCCCATGCTGTTTACTAAGTCCAACAGCATTTTTGCACGTGGGGACAGCACAACACGGCATAATAAAATTAAAATTTCGACGGTTTCCAGACGTTCACACGGTTGTCGTCCATAGACTAACTGCTCACATCAAAGTCATAATATCACATTTAACGCTTCAAACCCCGCATGACCCTATGAGGTAGCGGTCCATTGTTTATCTATTGTGTCTGGTTTTCTTGGTGTTTAATGGACTATTTTGGTTTTTGGCGCCTCACTTTTGTGCTTGATGATGGATTCTGTAGTATATATATATATTCTAAGCTTAAAGATTATCTACAAATACGTAAAGTTGACCCATAAGTATACTAAAATACCGAGTACGGGCATATCTATCTAAAGATTTTCTAAAGAGAAATTCCCACACTTGGCCACGTTTCACTAAGGGTTGGAGTTTAAAAAGTTAGTAAGAACAATGCATGAAAAGGCGCGTGAGAGAGCAAATATCGGAATTCTCGCCAAAGACACTAGGATCAAGGATCTGACCTTGGCCTCGGGGTCAGACAGCTGGTGCATAGGCCCCGTCAAGAAGGCGTCGAACAATGCGTCCGAAGGTGCGCGGCATAGCAACTCTCCCAGTGCGGTGATGCTCGCCGACCGCACCAGGATGCTCGCATCGCGGCACAGGCCCACCAGAATCTGACAATTGAGAAATGGTAATTAGCAGGTAAATTAATCATTGCTTCAGTGTGTGGATGTGTCATCTTCATTTCATTGCGTTCCAACGGCCACCCAAGAATGCCGAAGGCCGTGCGAAGTGGAGAACAAAAGCCGGAAACATGAAAAACAATTGCAGTTGTTGCACGAGATGTCTATGTATAATCTTTTAATCGCCTCTTACAACATCCACGACTGGAATGGTCTTATTCTAAAGCCGTGTCCGCTGTGCCAGATGTTTGCTAAAAACATTTCCCGTCCGTTGCGACCTTTAGCAATGTTCAGTAAACAGTTTTGAACAAACTTCACATTTGAAACATCTTCCTGCGTCAAAACCTAAAATAAAATATACGATTCCCCCCGCCCGCAGACGAACGCGAGGATTTTTTCCACAAACTCCGGCAAAAACCCCTTCAAATGTATTTGTTCGACAAAAGATTTAAGGCCACGTCCCTTTATTTGTTTTCTAACAATGTTATTTTCAAAAATTGGCGCAGCGGACTTGGCTTGTGCTGGAAACCATACTCGGCACGAGGGGGCTGTCCACCCTACCAGCAGATCGCTAGGTTGCGGCTGCGCGGGCGGCGCCAGCAGTCTCTGCAGCAGCGGCACGGCCGCGCGCCGCACTGCCGCGCGCTCGTCGCACACGCAGCGCGCGCTCGCCGCCAACAAGCGCGACACCGCTCCTGGCTCTGCACCGTTTAGTTCCTACAATTATAAGAACTATGTTAATGCATAATAGCTACTATGTACTTACTAAAGTACTAGAGAAGACGCTACGTATCACTGTTGTGTCCCATTCAACTGAGGCGAACGCACCTCACTTAGTCGCTTGCTAGCTCTTATGCTCCTAGTACCTTCGACAGTTTATAACCAAAAACCAAAAATAATTCAAAACGCCTTGGCATGTGTTACAAGTTACAATACTGTACGAATAATTAAAAACCACGGCAAAGGGTAAAGAAATAACTTTCCATCGGTAAGAACGGTAAGTAATTGTTTGAAAATTAAATACGGGTCACAAAATTCCCACCGCCATATTTAATGATTAGTAGGTTCTCTTAGCAAATCTAGCGCTACGGATTTGAAGAACAGCTTAAAAACTACTTAGCGCTGTAGCGCAATAGGTATCACTATCACTATCACTACATAGTATAAAACAAAGTCGCTTTCTCTGTCCCTATGTCCCTTTGTATGCTTAAATCTTTGAAACTACGCAACGGATTTTGATGCGGTTTTTTTTAATAGATACAGTGATTCAAGAGGAAGGTTTATATGTATAATAACATCCATTAAATAGTGGAGAAGTACTGTTATTTTTGAGGTTTCTAATGTGATGTCGTAAATAATTACATTTTTTCCGCTTACATTGCAAACGCAGGCTGAACCCTACGAGTTTTATCAAAATAATGTACTAAGTATTGTACACATTGAAAAGGTCTACAGAAAAGTTATATGTCTATCTCTTATGGATAACCCACAATAACTTTTTTTTGTCATTTACTTTTTACGACAAATAATGGCTAATTTTCGAAGCGATTTTAACCAATACAGCATTAATCTTTAACCAATTAAATACCTTGAATACAATGAATAAATCAAAACTACTGGATCGATTTTAATCACATAGGCTATATATTTTATACCCGTGCGAACCCGGAGCGCGCCGCTATGTTTTTATATACAACGTTCACAGTTTTTCTGTAGTGTATTTAGTATCAGCATTGCACCCGTGCGAAGCCGGGGCGGGTCGCTAGTAAATTACTAAAAAGGAATCGCGGGGCATGTTCCAGGTAGCTAGAATTATTCTACATACTATTGTTGATGGTTGTATGTATGTACTTCAAATTTCGGAGTTATACTTTGTGTGCCTTTTTGGTCGGTAAAAAGTAATAGATCGCTGGTTCATTTAAGGAGAAAAAAAAAAGACTATGTACATTTGATTTACAGTCTTCTCTTTCTTGTTGTACACTTCATCTCCATTATAAAAGTGACTCCATGTTCTGACAGAACTGTACCTATCTATATTTTTTGTGCATTTAGAGATTACAAACAAACAAACTGAAACTCTTGCTTCTACACTTGTAATGTGTCAGTTAGATCAAGACACACTAACCTCGATAGCTCGTTTCAAAGGCACGTGCTCGCTGGCGAGGCAGTCCGTAAGGATGGCGAGCGCGCGCGCGCGCAGCGTGCTCGACACGTCGTGCAGCCGCTCGTATACGGCGTGCAGGATCTCCACGTGCGGCACCGTGTGCGCGCGCTTCCGGAGAAGGCCTGCCACTTCCTCTTCCGTCATATCCTGGCATCATAAACAAATATTTACTACTTTGTTTCAGTAACCAATTCTTTTTACAGTAGTAGATGCATAATCCTTCTAACGCGTAACGTCTAAGTTTGACTCTTCAGATATATGACTATAGTCAGGTTGCTTAAAAAGTTAAGCAAGCCCGGGCGTTTTCGCGTGTTTCAAAAAAGGCGTTGACTTGTTAGCCCCGCCCAGGGCCGGATTTGGAGGTCTGGAGGCCCAGGGGCATCAAAGGAGTGAAGGCCCCCAATTATTTTCCAAATAAAAGGTTGTTTTCCGTGAAATCAAAATTCACACAACGAAAATTAAGACTCCTACGAGGGCCACACCGAAAAGCTCGGGAATAGAAAAAAGTACAAAGATAATATATTATTGTTATTATATTATTATTTATTATATTAGTTATTATGTTATTATTATATTACTTTTATTGTTTTTCGAAGTATTCTCCGTGATATGCACTTTTGCATTCGATCAAAACAATTATTGAAACAGTAATTCCAGTCTGAAGTGAATACAGTCAAAACAGCTGATTTGTAATCTTCGACCGCCTCTTCTGGGCCACGTAGCATATCTTTAATTCTTGGGAATGTAAAATAATCATTGGGGCTCAGGTCAGGGCTATACGGAGGATGGTCCATTAACTCCACGTTTTCCAGATTTAAAAACGCGCTTGTTTTGCGTGCGGTATGTGAGCTCGCATTATCGTGGTGAAGGATTATACGACGATTCGGATTAAATGTACGAAGTTCTCTTATGACTTCCGGCAAACAAACTGTTGTGTACCAATCAGCAGTAACCGTCCTTCGTTCTTGTAAAGGAATCGTAGCCACATGACCAGTTTTCGATACAAACGAAGCGACCATTTTTTTCGACACGCTGCGTGAGCGAATAACTTTTGTTGGCTTGACCTCACCCTCGAAGACCCAAACTGCCGATTGATGTTTTCTTTCGGGCTCATATAAATAAATCCACGATTCATCCCCAGAGACGACATTGTAAACTGCATTTGAGCCCACTCTATTAAACCGTTGCAGAGCAGACCGACACCAATTAACACGAGCCGACTTTTGTTCCTTGGTCAAACGGTGGGGCACCCAGCGTGAAATTAACTTCTTGACACCCAGTTCATCATGTAAAATGGTCTGAATGGCTGTCATACCAATGCTGAGAGAAACCTGAATCTGCTCGTATGTCACATGTCTATCTTCTTTTATTATTTGGCGTACAGCATCGATGTTATCTTGTGTTACCGCTGTTTTTGGTCGACCAGTAGAAGGGACTGTGGTAAGAGAGGAACGTCCACGACGAAACTCAGAATACCAACGATATATAGTCTTTTTACTAGGTGCTTCAAGTTCATAAATAGAAACAAGCTCGGCGAGACATTGTTCTTGAGATAAACCTCGACGAAAGTTATGAAAAATTATTGCACGAAAATGTTCCCGCGTAAGCTCCATTTTTCTCACCGACTTGTCAAATTCAAATGGTCAATACTCTTTTCTTTTTTACTTTATTTAAAATTCAAAAATCGAATTGTGTTCGAAATAATACTACATTTCAAACACCAAAAAGGTTTTACTCTAATTTATTCCTCAGTATTCTATTCCCGAACTTTTCGGTGTGGCCCTCGTGCATGCACCTCTCATGATCCCCCCGAGAGGGGCCCTTGTCTTATCGAGGCCCGGGGCCGTCGACCCGCCTACCCTCCCCCAAATCCGGCCATGGCCCCGGCTGTCAAGCTAGATGTCTGATGCCTTAAGACGCAGTTTTATACTTAAATCTGAGACCCGTGTTATTCACTAAGGTAATTCAGATTTTCTATCCCACAAAAAAAACTCAAAGTCAAAATCTAATGTTTACGTACTTCCTCTATTTGAACGGGCTGACTGTCCTGGCTGCTTTCGTCGTCGGTCGCTGCTGCGGGCGCTGGACACTCATTGTCATCGGTGTTCTCAGCTTGACTGGTGTCAAGGTCTTTACTGGCTGTGGCTGCCTCATCCTGTGCGTCATTCTCTTTTGATTTTTCAGTATTTTCTGAAATAAATTTAAGTTGTTAAACAATGGTTATATATTAATCAATTGTTTTTGAAATAGCACTACGTTCAGAAAAATACCTTCTTATATTGTAAATACGAGTATGTCATGAAAAAATTCGCCAAAAGGTAAATTATTTAAATTAAGTTAAGCCAAAGAAATACATTCTATTTACCTGAATTTGTTTGTTCTGTTGTATCTTTCGCTTGCTTTTCTTCAGAGTCATTACTCAATAGTTTTGCTAACATTTCCTGTAAAGGAGGTTATTATGTTCAATGTGTTCATGTTAGCTCTCATCCCACTTACAGAACATCACACAGCTAATTCAGTGTCTATGACAATAAAATATAAAAACGTGCTATAAAAACTGTACGGGTAATGCACATCACCATAATTATGCTGCGCCAGCATATTACTCGATACTGTAAACATCACTCTTTAAATTTAATTCGCATTATACGGCCAGCAAGAACGCCATGCAACTCACATCATTTCATCATAATTTACTCTAGTCTTGTATCAAGGTAATATATTTCGGTACCTATCAGGTTTTTATATTATTTCAAATCCAAATAGAGATTCCCCGTACAAAAACAGCGTACCTATGTCAAAAGACGATGATCATTGTCATCATCAGGATCATCAAGGCTATCATGGCATTACAATTATTTATTAGTTTTGATCACGGCATAGTCATACTTACCATAGCAATTTGTCTGTGAGATACTTTGGATGTTGTCGACAGAGTAAGCAGCCACTTGACGATCTTCTTGTATGATTTCTTAGGCAGAAGACTCATCAAACCGAATACAAGCGACACCCGAGCCGACCGGACTTCTGCACGCTCCTGAAAAATCAAACATTTTATTGATTGTTATTTTAAATACAATACAGCTATCTATTGTTGTTAGTAAATACCTATTAGATTATACAAAGAGCAGTTAAATAAAAACTAAGATCACACGAGCTGAGGGTTTTAATATAATAAGGGTTTCTTTATCACACCTGAAACAGTGAAACATTATAATAATATATCGATCCACCTGGGTGTTTATGTATTTACTATAAAATATAGCATCGTTGAGATAGTATCCCATAGCACAAGTTTAAAACTTACTTTGGGGCTAAATCAATCTGTGTTATGTTATCTATTAAAAAAAAACAAACAAACTTGGAAACCTTCACATGCTGTTTTTCATTAAATACTCACCAAACCATCCAAGGTGTAACAAAGATGCTGCAAAAGCACAATATACCCGGGTAACGCTGCCTTTCCATACTTAGTGAGAAGTAGCCCAGAATATGTGACATACGATGCTCGTACTAAGTTCTGTAAAAATTAAATGTAAATGTTACATTTAATTTTATAGTTTAAGTTGTTATCTGTTTTAATAGCAAGCAGTAAAGGAAATACCCTTTTCAAGTTTGTTATACAACGTGGAAGGGACATGCCCGTAATAAATCGAACCACGGTCTATACTAGATCACTAAAGTATAACGAAACTAAAATAACAGACAAATAACAAAAAAAAATTTTGGCATTTCCATACAAAAGTGTGCGGCCGCCCGGGCGATTCGAAATTTCGATTTTTTTTTTGTTTTTTGACTGTTATTTTAATTTCATTATACTTCAGTGATCTAGTGTAGCCCGTAGTTCGATTTATTACGGGTTTGTCCCTTCCACTTTGTATAAAGTTAACTGCTATGTGTGCAAATAGGACATATTACGCAAAACTGGGCGCAGATGGCGGCACTAGGACATACAAACTATCTGCTACTGGCATTCTACGTGTCATATTTTTTTGCAACAAATAATTATAAAATTATACCCCCCGCGGGCTCCGAAGCAGCACAGCTGAGAATGCAACCAGGAATGCGCGAAGACTTATTCGTATCCTGTGCTGTGTTGTTATGAGTTTCTATCTATATAGAGCTATGCTCTTGTTGGTGGAGTATGATTTCTCTTTCATTTGTCTCTCTCATCTGCCAGCTGTTTACTTCGCTGTACGACACGACGTTCCTTTATCTGTTTCATGTAGCTATCGCCTCGGTCTTCCTGGTCCTATGTATAAAGTGGCTTCCTACGGTTATTTAAATATCTACGAATACCTATATAATTTTACAAATTTATTGCGTCTTTGATGTAACATTAAACATTTGTTTACGGTCTGCGCAGATGCTGCACTGCTGCACTCTGGTGGCAGAACATTGCGATCTCCTATTTAAGATTTTTTTTATACAATATTTTGATGCTACATCTTTTATGAAGTTTTTTTATTTATGTATCTAGGATTAAACATAGTCTAAAAATAGTTAACTTAAAAATGCCCGTACATTAGCATTTCTGCAATCAACCGACGCTGCCACCAGCTTAGGCAGAATACACTTAAATAGCAGCCGAATAGCAGACTCATTGACATCTCCATTAGAATCACTAATTACTAACTAACACAAAAAATCGAAATTTCGAATCGCCCGGGCGGCCGCACACTTTTGTATGGAAATGCCAAAATTTTTTTTTGTTTTTTGACTGTTATTTTAATTTCATTATACTTCAGTGATCTAGTGTAGCCCGTAGTTCGATTTATTACGGGTTTGTCCCTTCCACTTTGTATAAAGTTAACTGCTATGTGTGCAAATAGGACATATTACGCAAAACTGGGCGCAGATGGCGGCACTAGGACATACAAACTATCTGCTACTGGCATTCTACGTGTCATATTTTTTTGCAACAAATAATTATAAAATTATACCCCCCGCGGGCTCCGAAGCAGCACAGCTGAGAATGCAACCAGGAATGCGCGAAGACTTATTCGTATCCTGTGCTGTGTTGTTATGAGTTTCTATCTATATAGAGCTATGCTCTTGTTGGTGGAGTATGATTTCTCTTTCATTTGTCTCTCTCATCTGCCAGCTGTTTACTTCGCTGTACGACACGACGTTCCTTTATCTGTTTCATGTAGCTATCGCCTCGGTCTTCCTGGTCCTATGTATAAAGTGGCTTCCTACGGTTATTTAAATATCTACGAATACCTATATAATTTTACAAATTTATTGCGTCTTTGATGTAACATTAAACATTTGTTTACGGTCTGCGCAGATGCTGCACTGCTGCACTCTGGTGGCAGAACATTGCGATCTCCTATTTAAGATTTTTTTTATACAATATTTTGATGCTACATCTTTTATGAAGTTTTTTTATTTATGTATCTAGGATTAAACATAGTCTAAAAATAGTTAACTTAAAAATGCCCGTACATTAGCATTTCTGCAATCAACCGACGCTGCCACCAGCTTAGGCAGAATACACTTAAATAGCAGCCGAATAGCAGACTCATTGACATCTCCATTAGAATCACATATCAGAACATCTATCATCTGATATATCACACTGGACACATTGGCTAGTTCTATTTTATCTGAAAAGATAATATTAATGTTGGTCAATATGATAGTCTAAGTAAGATTGTGATAAATGTTAATCACAATCATCATTCAAGCGTATTCCCGGTTGCATCGTCAGCGGTTACGGGATTGCGGGATTTAAACCCATGACCTCCGGATCACTGTCATGTTATTTTCTTTGAATATTATAAAATTAATAAAGCACTTTAATAATAAAAAAAATTAAATTATTTATATATTCAATAATATTGAAAATAATTCATACAATTTGGGGTTACCTGTGCCCCGTGCGAGCAGTTATGTAATATTCTTTGTGCGAGTAATTAAGTTTTTTTTTTTTATCTATTTTTTTTTTCCCACGTTTCAGTTCACTTGGTGTGACTATGCCAGCCTCATGGGGAATTTCGATTAGATAATTTTTAGTTTCTGTGCAACATCACAGCTCTTTAATTAAGAGTTAAATGTAACCATTCTGTAAGGTTAAGTCCAGCCTTATAATATATTTTATTAATAGTGTAATATACTTTTGCTTACTTTCAGTGCATCAGTAACTAGTGTTCCAATAATGATTAGGATTGTTCACTTACCAACATTCAGTTTATTAACAATAGCACCCCCTGTGATGTCAACTAGATTACTTAAAATATCCTCAAAATTCATGTCACTTGGATTCAAATGCAACTTTTGGATAACAGCTCTCAAATCCAGGACAAAACGTTGTAGTTCTTTAATAACTGAATTCACTTCTCGGGTCAACTCCTTTGTATTGTAGTAACTGTCCTCATTTTCACACATCGTTTTTGGAAAACTCAGACAAACCAGCGAATGTGCGAACAGTTGAGAATGATATATATGATATGCTTTGTATCCAGGAATGGATAGAAGTTTATAATATAGTCGAGCAGCCAGGAGTGTGTTATTTCTATATTCCAATGTATGAACATTTTTGCCACCGTAATCAATGTAGTAAGCGAGCAGGGCCAACAGTTTTTGATGCTTTACTTGATGAGATAGAGTGGCCCATGACTTTTCTTCTTCTGGGTTTTCATCGTGTAACCATTCGTCAATAGATTTCATTATGCTTCGAAATACTTTTTTCATATCTAGAGACTCCAAAACTTTTTCGTATTCCGATGGAATCTCACCAAATTCAAGGAACTCCGCATAGTATATTGCCTGCATCCAGTCTTCATCGAGACTATCCAAATCTAACTTATTTAGTTCATTAATCACTTCCATTATCACAAATGTAATCTTATACAATTTTTGATGATTGATTTGATTGACTATATAGATCAATAGAACATTATATTACCTACATCAAAACGAAGAGAACTTAAATAAATATATAAAACATTAGGCGATGCGACATTTGTTTTGTAAATAATATTACACACCGTTTTGATCTGCCGGACCGGATTACTTATCAGATGCGATTTAATGTACATTGCGTGTTTTGAACGATTGCGCTCAGATTGTTCATTACAAAACAGGCAATGTATAACAAATCACAATTCACCTCTGTCTATAGAGTCACAACCACAGAGCAATAATGTAGAGAGGAAACTTAAAAAAATGAACGGAAAACACTATAGCCTTTTCTTTTTTACAAATAAGAAATGTTATAAGAGTGACAGAGTTCGATATACTGCAACACATACTTAAAACCCTCATGTCGCCATTTGTGCTATACAAATTTGTTTATATTAATGTATACTATTAGTGATGGGCAGAGCAGGGATGATGGGATTTGCAATTTGTCGATAATGACAATTAATGGCAGACAACTCTCGTTGGACTCGGAACCAACTTGACTTCTTATTTCCCCACTAGAAAAAAAAATAACTAAAAAAACATACCCTTACAATTTACGTTACAATACTTTCACAATTTTTGTAATAAAGTTGAATAAATAAATAAAAATAAATACCTTCATTATAGAGATTCTGATTAAAACTGATCTTGTCTCTTTCCTTTTTATCGCGGCAAACTTCTCGAACACCGATCATTGATATACCCTTCTCACTCTCTCGCATTGGCGGGAGATTACACAAGAGCGAGAAGGGTATATCAATCAGTGTTCAAGATGCCGGGAACTATATCGGCATTTACTGTTGCAAGAATTCCTACTTCGCCAAACGTCAAAAGTAAATAAAGTCCATTGTTTGCCTTCGACAAAATTTTAATGACATTGACTTCTGTTTAAGTTTATACTAGTACTTATTCTGTGGTTTAGATGACTTTTCCATTTCGTAGTGTCATACTCATACATGTCCACGCACGCGTATTGCATACAAAAAATACGCCACGCTACGTCACATTTCTACTTTATCGCGGAATCTCCAATATCTCTCCAGATTAAGTTGACATTTACAGATGATATAGACATAGTATAATTTTACTAGAAGTCAACTTGTTTAGGGTGGTTATTGGTTGAACTAAGAAGGTGACAAAGTTAGCCCGTCTTTTTTAGTAAGACAGTATCCATTTTACTACAAAAAGGGTAAACATCTGTTGAGCAAAAATGATACCAAAAATAATACACTCGGTTTAGCAAGAAAAGTGCTAAAATGAGTGTATATTATTTTTGGTATTATTTTGCTAAACAGTATTTTATCTTTTTGTAGTAAGACGGATATAAGTTTAAAGATCAGCTGTTTATTCGTACATAATTAAAACTTATTATTTTAATAATCATATGGTTGGGGCTTGGGGTTTAGCTCAAAAATAGAACTGTTGGTCAGTATTCGAAACGTCATCGGAATTTCATGCAAATTTACCGTTGCAAAAAAGTAAGTAGTAGGTAATTTTATTATATATATATTTATATAGTCATTTAAAAAAAAAATATTAAGAGCAAAATCTACAAACTTCTACAACTATCGATACGTTGATACGTTTCAGATGAAGATCGTACGTGCGTGTATTAAGGCCCATTTACACAGTGTAAGTTTCTTGCCTGTTGAATACAATTTTATTGAAGCAATAAATGATTTGTATGGCTGACGTTCTGTTTAGACCATGCAAGTTTTCTATTGCTTCAATTTAATTGTATGCAACAGGCAAGAAACTTGCACCGTGTAAATGGGCCTTTATTCTTATATCCAATGACTAGAAGCTTAAATGACATGGATTTTCTGCTAATCCGATGATTTGGTAGACGAAGATATGTTGGGGTCCCGCTTCGTCAGATCAGTCGAACCAAAAGAAAAAATGTTAAATTATAGGGTCGAATCTGCGTTGATGGAAAAAACTATCAGTTGTTTGTTTCACACGTTTGAGTGTGAAGTACTTTTTAATGTATAAAACAGCTGATTTTCTTTTTACAATTTCAGGGAAGAGTATACTTACTTTCCGACTAACGTCGTGAAGTCGTGAAACCAGGCAGAAGAAGTAAAAACACAAATTTTGTGCTAAATAATGTTCTATGTAATTAATAATTTACATGAATATTACAATACTTAATATTAATAAATAGCTCACTCTTCTGTCTTACTTAAACCAGTTATACAATTAGTCAAAAATCTTATATTTCGTACTAATGTTGAATAAAGTTTAACAAAATACGCAAAGCTGTACGAGTATCATAATATGATAAAAAAGCTATTTTTCAATATATAATATATATATTGAAAAAATTGCTTTCCGAAGAAAGCAAAACTGGGGGTTACTCCATAAAATAATACGGTAGTCGTACGATAGTGACGTCCTATTTCTTTGTCAAACCAAATTAGGCTTTATCTAAAATGCGGATACGCAGTAATGTACGTCTTACGTACCGCTTTTAGAGGAGTCACTAATCCTACAGCTCATCTGTATGGCTAAGTTGGTTGGTTGGATTTGTCGACTCTTCGTATACACCTGTATACGTAGAGTCGATACATTAACAACATTACAACTAAAAAAAAATACTCTTCTCTCACTCGCGAAGTTGGTGTTTGTTATGGGAAACCCAAAGGAAATGGGTCCTAGTTGTTAAAAAAAACATCTCGAATTTCTCATACTTGTATTTATTGCCAAAAATGTTTTCTACAAACACCAACTTCGCGAGTGAGAGAAGAGTATTTATTAAAACTATTACACGCTACTATTTTCTAATACTTACTAAATGCACTTTAAATCAAAATTAAAGTTTCGTAAGTAGTTATGATCTGAAAAAAATAGTCAGAATCTTAATTAAATACGGCGATGAAGATTAATATGTTACCACAGCAGTGTTATCTTACATCTGACGTTTTTATCTGTCACATATAAGACGAAAAAAAAATATAAAAACAGAATATAACAAAAAGACGTTCATAAAAGTATAAAAACACATAGAAGTAATTATGTAAATATGTATATCACTGTAAACTTTGAATTGCGATTAAATTTGAACGGTCACGCAGGGTAGTCGGGTTTCTTATGAATCATCGATTGTCATTGTACATATTGTCAGCATGAACTCCAATCGACTCACAAAGCAGCTGTCATGTGACTTCGTTCACAATTTAATCTAATCCAAATAACAAAGGAATGTTTAAATGGTTAAGTAATAATTCCTGCCTATGAAAAAGATCTAAATGTGCGACATATGCATATGAATGTAACAGTTTTTGATCTGATCCTTCACGATAGCAAGTGGGTTCAAAATGCAGTGAACACAATCTTGAATATTTAGAAGGAGTCCATTCTCCACGTCTGATATTCCTGACCTATTTTTCTTTCAAAATTTTATCCTTTGGGAATCTGCAATAAAAACAAAATACAATATACCTAATGTGGTACACCTAAAATAGAATACTTATGTATTATAAAATAGTTATATCGTTCATTAAATTAGTCACAGAATGGGGAAATAAGTACCTATAAACTTATCGATAGCAACCTATTTAGGTGCAGCACTACGATTAAATTTCAAGGGTATTTCAGTTGTCAAAAATGGTACAGTCAATGAATACAAACATAAAAATGAGTTCATTTTACTAATAAAGAATTCGAAACTTTGTTACGCCAATTACCAACGAATACAACTACAAGTCAACATGCTGTTTTACTCGAATTAAGCCTTAATATCATTTTCTTCCTCGAATGTATTTAATACGATTTACCGATGGAAGGATATTTTTTGTCCTGTTCCGCTCAAAATACCTTGTTGGCTGAAACAACCGGGAGCAGAACACAGGATAGGCATCTTAGCACTTGTTTCCACACAAACAGTAACGATAAAACAACTTGATTTATAAATTTTTGTTAAAAACACAATTGACTCGCATACGTCCAGCTGGCAACGTGAGTACTTCAACCGGTCGGCTGACGGCGCGCGGCATATCAAGATGGCGATGCACTCTTGCGCTATCTCGCTTCGTTCATATGAGCTGGACAAATTAGTGCGAGTAGAGCAGATATATTTATTCTGCTGCTATTTTTATGAGGCGTCTAGAGATACTATGTTTATGGTCACAACTATATAGTATTTATGGATCTGTAAAGTTCACTGACATTTCGAGTGTTGCCTGTTTTTTACATTCAATAAATAGGGATGCGGTATATATTCCTATTTATTGAATGTAAAAAACCTTAGAGCAACACTGAAGGGAGTAGCCTTAGCGATCAATTACCATTCAAATATGTGTGGCATATTTTGCGGGGGGAAATGCGCACACTAGTGCACTTTTGCAGGCTCACATAAACAAACAAAATTGTAACTACGACACCAACACATACAAAATGAAACAATACATCAACAAATATTGCACACCTCGATAAATTTTTGTGTACGCATAAATCACAACACACACATTGACACGTTATCGATGTAAATAAGGCTGGACTGGCACTATCGACACAGCATATCGATAAATTTCGAAATTTATTATATTAAGGAGGAAGGAACTAAGGTAACGAACTGAAACATTACAAGTATAAAATATCGTATTTATTAGCTAAATTTAGGTAAAATTTAATTTTTAGTTTCTAGCATAATCTACACTCAAAGACAATCATATGCATTTTAGAAGGGTTTTTTTATTCCATGTACAGTGGTAGTTCATGTAAATAAAACCATAACAACAATTTATTTAACACAGTCATATTACGTCGCCCGCCACCCAAATTCATCGACACTTAATATGTAAAGGTAGTCACTAGTTTGTCTATCGGTGAGAAGTCGGATTTATCGCTCAACCGATCCGAAATTTGTACCCGATGTTGGTAAACAAATCCAACAATAATATTTTATTAAAATGAAGGAATTAGATGTCTAAATGTAATTAAATAGCATTATTACGATAACCATTTACTAACATGTGAAACGTCACACCATCTTCTTGTAAGTTTGATGTCCCAGACCTCTTTTTGCAGCAGAAAACTGAGCAATTTGGCATTTTAAGTACGGCAGCGACGGCAGTGTTCACTCGCGCGACTGGATTCGGTCTAGTAAGAAATCCGAGCGCAACTAGTTTTATTACACGCGTATGCCCATTTGGGCTTGTACCACAGAATACATAAGAGTCAAACAGAATGGTCTCTCACAGCGTCTCCTGCAAATTGCCGTCCCCGCACCTCTCCCCCGCACTTTGTGAGCTTTGACGGCTCCAAACCAGGGTTTAATTACTAGCCGCACGCAATACGCGACGTGTGTTGTCTTGAGAACTGTCAACCAATAGTAACCATCATGGTGAGAAGGTGCGCGTATAATAATTGTTTATCCACCCAATACTCTAAAGAACGTATACTTCATACATTTCCAAATGATGAAAACAGGTAAGCAAAGCAACAATATAATTTCACGTTATTACCCAGCAACCATTTTGATATATATACCCTTCTCGCTCTCTCGCATTGGCGGGAGATACACAAGAGCGAGAGGGGTATTAGCAATCCGGTAATGTTACATTGGCTCCTCGCTCACAGGTAATCACATACACGCAAATGCCAAATAGATTTCCGCGGGTTATAGTGTAAATGCCATTGTTGACAATGACAACTTGACATGCTGTGCGTGAAAATGTGATAAACATTTTTTTTTTTTATTGAATTTATTCATATAATTACCGTATAGTTTTGCGCCGAATATGCAAATTACTATATTACAATAGTGAATTAGTGCGTTACATTATAAATGACTCAATAATAATCAGTAAAGTGAACTAATGGTGAAATGGACAATGGACATAATGAAAAATATTTGTGAAGTGATATTATGTAGCTGTTTCCGACTTTTCTGTAACATTTGATACATATAAAACAGAATATTTTTTACGTCATAGTGTTCGCAAATCTTCAGGTATGGAAAAATATAATCGTAAATATGTCGAACTCGTTAGTAGGTAAGTATTAAATTAATTCTGCGGTGCGACCCTAAGTATAAAACTCACACATCGACGTGTGTACAGATAAATTGTTTCGTTTGTAGTAGTAGTAGGTATATATGTTACTCTAAATCAATGGAGAGTCTTACCAGTGCTTGTACTTTGACAGAGGGGAACGCTGCGAATGGCTACTCCCTTCCGTGTTGCTCTAAGTAAAAAACAGACAACACCGGTCATTCATTACATTACCGAAAGATTTATCGTGTTTTCTTTTCTTACCAAAAAGTGTTTAGTCTATGATCTTTTTGATGAAATGAATCGATAACTTCAAATGTAAATGATAAATAGAACATAACCCACCAATACATACATATGAGAAAGATACAAAATATTTGTTCAGTATTGGTGAATACCAGACCTGCGTGTGTCAGTGTCACTCCCCGTCTAGTATAGTATCTGCTCCGCAGTCTGTGCTCCCCGTTTAGGTATCGAAAATGCATTCATACATCCATACTATCACGCCTGTTTCCCACAGGGCAGGGGTAGGCAGAGACTATGCACCTCCACTTGCTACGATCCTGACAGGATCGTTGGTATATTTAGTAGATGAAGCGAAAGTGGTCTGTCAGGCAGCCTGACAGACCTCTTTTGCTTCATCTATTAAATATACCTACATAATTACTATGAGTGAGAGCGGTGACCACTTGGAGTGGTAAATTCAGTTATACGAATCGTTTGTTTAGAGTAATAAGAATGAAATTGGCCTGCAATGGATGTCTCTTAGAGTACTGGCCGTCATGAGACCTTTGAATTATCTTTTACTTTTGATAGTTGTCAGAGTCTTATGAAAATGTCTTGTGTTGAGACATAATTTTGTCTGTATAAAAAATAAGAAAATAGACATCTCTATTCATTCAGAATATTTATTTGTGATATGAACACTCCATACGGATTAAGGACAGTCAATTTTCAATAAGACGTTAAGGGCCATTATTGACGAAAAGTCCTTTATAGAAAGAAAAATGGAGTTGTCAAAAATTCAGATCACGAAACTTGATGGTAACAGTAACTGGATCTATTGGAAGTATCGAATGTTTGCCTTGCTAAATGGCATGGATGGCCTCATTGATATAATAGAAGGGAGGACAGTTGAACCAGAAAAACCAGTAGTATCAGGAGATGGTGGACAAGCTATCTTGGAGAAGTACAATAAGTTGTTTCTGGAGTACAAGAAAAATAAAAGTACTGCCCTGTTACTAATAACAAATAATATTTCTGATGAAATATTAGATAAAATCATCAGATTTTCGAAACCCAAAGAAGTCTGGGATGAATTACTTAAGATTGTATGAAGGTGTCAATGAAGATAAGTTGATGATGCTTGTTTGGAATTTATAAGGATGTCGATCATGAATCAGTTCAAGGAGTTGGTGAACTAAGTGAACAGGAGATTGCAGAACAAGGTTCGAGAATTTTAAGGGGTCGTTCGCAACTCAACCCTCTATCTAAATTAAAAGATTATATCACACAGTTTCTACATAACACAAGAGTGTGGACATATTGAACCTATTATTGAAATAAGAAAACCCTTTACCTCAATTATAATAATATTTTATTTTAGAACCACACAAGGAAACATATTTTGTGAAGCGTCAAAACTAGAGAGGTCAATTTCTTTTTAAATACTCTATAGGTTAGGTGTAAGAAGTATCCATACCTATACTATAAAATCACAATATTTAACACACTTCCTTGATTTTATAGTCGTACACACTCACTTATTAGACATAAACATAAATCTCAAACAAAAAATTAACAACAACCTTATAAGTAACATTCCTATCAAATTACTCTAACCAAAAAAACAAATGAAAATAAGTAAACATATTTATCTCTCTATTTGACAGAAATCAACTCTCTTAGTTTTTGAAAACGAACTCTACCTAATGACTTTTTAAAAATGTCAGCTAACTGATGTTCAGTATTTATTTTAGAAACACTAATAACTCCTTGTTTCTCGTAGTCATACACAAAGTGATAACTAACGTCAATGTGCTTTGAATTTTAAGAAAACTTTCAATTTTTAGACAAAGCAATAGCTCCCGTATTATAAATCTTAATAGGTTTATTAATTTTAATTCCTAAATCACCTAATATGCCTCTAATCGGTAACACTTCCTCAACACAATCTGCCAATGCATAGTATTCAGAATGAGTAGATGCTCTCGATACAATCTTTTGTTTTTGAGATTTCCAATATATGGGATTATTAAACAATCTAATAATTATACCTGTTGTTCTTTTCCTATCTGTGACATCAGCAGCTAAATCAGCATCAACATATGCATCAACAAATTCATCAAAAAATTCATCGTATTTTAATTTCATTTCTTTTGTTCGATACAAATATTTTAGCACTCTTAATGCATATTTATAATGTGTAGTACTATAACTGTTTCGAAAACGACTTAAATAGTTAACACTATATGCTATATCGGGTCTCGTTCCACTAGCGACACACTGTAGTGCTCCTATTAAATTCCTGTACTTGATATCAGAATTTTGAGTCTTGCTGGGCTCCAATTTCAAATTTTGCTCCATAGGTGTTTCGTACTTATAATCTTTAATGTTATACCTTTCTACCAACTGTTCAATGTACTTCTGTTGGCTTAATGACATCCTTTTCTCTGACGGGTTATATTCTATATCAATTTCCAAGTATTCCTTCACACTTCCCATATCTTTAATTATAAAACGAATATTTAACAGCCTTTTGACTTCATTTATAGAATTTAAATTCTCTGAAAATATTAAAATATCATCAAAGTATAAAGATAAATGAGTTACAACATCTTTTACACTTCCTGTGTATAAACAATAATCATATTCCGACCTTTTAAAATTAATACTTAACATATATTCATTAAAACAATCATACCAATCTCTAGGGCTTTCTCTTAACCCATAAAGAGCTTTTCGAAGTTTACAAACTTTGTTCTTTCCAATTCCATCAGGCGGATAGATGTACACCTCCGATTTGATGTTTCCATTCAAAAAAGCTGTTTCTACGTCCATTTGATGTATCTGCCAGCCATTAACACAGGCTATAGATAAAAGTGCCTTCATTGTAGTAAGCCTTGCTACTGGCGAATGATTATCTTCATTTTCATCATACCACTGCTGAAATCCTCTAGCAACAACTCTCGCTTTATATTTTCCACTTAATTTAATCCTGTAAATCCATTTCACATCTATCTTTTGGTTGATTTACTACTTCCCAAGTTTCGTTCTTTTCTAAACAATTAATTTCATCCTCCATAGCACTTATCCACTTCCTTGCTTCAGGACAGTTTACTGCTTCATCATATGTAGTCGGTACTAGTGCCTTTGACATGTTTACGTAAACTACGTAATCTTTAAACCTATCTGGTAATTTCACTTCTCTTTTAGGACGATTTTCAGCACGATTTTCTACACTAGGTTCTTCACTTTTGTCCTCCGGTTTATCTTCAGCTTCATCTTCATCATTATCAATGATGTTAAAGAACTCGTCGTTTTCGTCATTTCCTTTCTCTTCCTCACAAGTTTCAAATCTAATTATATTTCTTCATCTACATCATCTTCAATAAATCATACATGTCTAGAAATTATAACCTTTCCGTCAATTAAAATTTTATACCCCATATCCTTATATCCTACCAAGATTTCTTGCTGACTTTTTGGATTTAATTTTGATGTTCTGACTTCCTCTGGAACACGTACAAAACATTTACTGCCATACAACTTCAAATTTTTAACATTTGGTTTTCTACCAGTAAACAATTCATATGGAATTTTCTTTTCTACTGTATTTGTAAGCAGTCTATTACCTAAATATGCTGCTGTCATCACAAATTCAGGCCAATACTTTTCTCTGTCATTAAACATCTAGCTCTGTCCATAATTGACCTATTATAGCGTTCCGCAACTCCGTTTAATTCATATGTGTGAGCTGGTGCAGGTTTAATAAAAAAACCTTTCTGCTTTGCAAATTCATATAAATTTTTGTTTATGTACTCACCGCCGTTGTCACACATTACTTCCTTTACATGTTTACCGGTCTGTGTCTGTACTAAATCAACATATGTCCTAAAACATTCAAAAACATCACTTTTATTTCTAGTAACGAGGTAAACATTGTCTATATAAAATTTTGTAGATTTGTATCCTAGGTAACAAAACATGCTTACTTTTCCAATCTTGTCAGCTTTCAGACAAAAACCATCTCCAACCTTTATATTTATTGGATTCTTGAGCGTTTCACTCGGAAAAATATTTAATATCATTGACAATGTGATCGCTGCATCTACTGTCTAACAGCCAATCTATGGTTCCTGCTTCATTTGACTGTTCTGCCCCAACTGTCATTACCTCAACATTAAATGCATTGCCATCATTTCCTCTGTAGTTTCGTCCTCTTCCTCGGTTACCACGGTGATAACTGTTATATCCTCCTCTATTTTTTAAATTTTGGACAATCCTTCTTAAAATGACCTCTTTGGTTAAAAGCATAGCAGTTATCATTACGACTGTTACCACTGGTACTCGCAAAACTTTGTTCTGTCTCTCTTTATTTCTTGATAATTTTTTTTTTTAAATCTAAAATTATATTTGACTACATATTCAACACAATATTTACAAGGTATTCGAATTTTGATGGTAATGTTAGTAATAAGTAATTTAATCTATCCTATTCACTGACTATCTCTCCTGCTCCCTTTAAGTCATTAATTTGCTTCTCAAAAATTTGAAAAAAATCTAAAGGCGAGACCCTTTCATCAAATTTTAGTTCGAGTATTTTCCTTTTTAATAATAACTTGTTCGCACATCCTTTTACTATATATAAATCATCAAGTTTTCTAATCATTTTGTAGGCACTATTCTCAGATATTACGATATCGATCTGTGAATTTCCGATGCTATTGACTATATAGTAGTTCTGAGCTTTTAAATTCATTTTTCTCCAATCTTTTTCATCTATTTATTTATCTTTCTCCTCCTTTTCTATCACTTTTTCACAGTTTTTCAGTTCTAATAATAATTTCAAGCGAAATTTTCATTTAATCTGTGCCTTCAAAAATCGGTATCTTAAAATCATCCTTACCTTCCATCTTTGCTGACCTAAGGATTCCGGTGACTTCACTGGTATTTTCTTTCGTCAATTGTTTTTCTTCTTGAAAGGAAATTTTCAAAATATTTTTTACATCATTTTAATTTTTTTTGCCAAATTTTTCGCTCCTTACGCTCTGCTACCATGTTAAAATAGGTATTTAAGAAAACCCTGTACCTCAATTATAATAATATTTTATTTTAGAACCACACAACAAGGAAACATATTTCGTGAAGCTATAGCAGTGAAAGTATTTGGTATGCTGCTATGTATTTATTTATATATTAACAAGGAGTTATTGCACTGTTTTGATATAAAATAATTAATAAAATATATGCAAGGGAATTTTCCGTGACGGCCGATTTGACAGGTTCGATATGAAGGGGCCATCCATGCGCGCGCACTGTTAGACGTGCGCTCGACGATGTCGTCATCTCTATGAGATTATTTACAAAGAAGGTTGGCGTACGGCAGGTCCGATACGCCACATTACTCCCCCGCTGAGACCGGTTCACGGTCGATAGTGCTGAAGATGAGCGGGGAATCTGACTACACGTCCGCTCCTTGTCCGTGGAGGATCCTTTTCTTCAGGTGCTGAAGAAGGATGGACGGTTGTCTTGTTTGAAGTTTTATTATCATCTAAAGTAAGATACGCTGGCTTCAGTCTGTCTACAGTGACAGTAATTTCTTTGCCCTGGACTTCAATTTTGTAGGCTTTGGCTCCTCTGTGCAGTACCTTATATGGGCCGACGTATGGCGATTCAAGGGCTCGTCTTTCAGGGCCCCGGCGTAGAAATACGTAATCCGACGTATGTATGTCCTTTGGCACGTAGAAAGTTTTGTTGCCGTGATTTGATGTAGGCACAGGAGACAATCCAGCCATGTGTTTCCTTAGGCGTGACACGTAGTCCACAGGATCCAGATGACTGGCTGAAGATGGAGTAAAGAATTGCCCAGGTAGTCTCAGAGGCTCGCCGTAGACCATCTCAGCAGCCGACGCGCCGAGGTCCTCCTTCCAAGCTGCTCGTATGCCCAACAGCACAAGAGGGAGGGTTTCTGTCCACTGCGGGTTGTTGTGGCACATGATGGCTGCCTTCAGCTGGCGATGGAGACGCTCCACCAGTCCATTGCACTGCGCATGGTAGGCAGTGGTGGGGCGATGTTCTGCACCAATCAGTCGCGAAATGGCTTGAAATAGGTGTGACTGGAACTGCTGTCCTCTGTCGGTAGTGATGGTGGAAGGACAACCATGGCGCGATATCCAGTTGGATAAAAAGGCACTGGCACAAGTTTCTGCAGTGATGTCCGCCAGGGGATAGGCGTCAGGCCAGCGGGAAAAACGGTCGACGACGGTGAGGCAATATTTATACCCTTTGGAAAAGGATAAAGGACCAATGAGATCAAGATGAACGTGGGAAAAACGTTCTGAAGGTACAGGAAAAGTTTGAAAAGGGGAAGAGAGATGACGGGAGATCTTGCTTCGTTGGCAATCTGTGCATTGCTGAGTCCAGCGGGTGCAGTCCTTGCGCAACCCAGGCCAAATGAAGCGTTCGGCGATGAGTTGAGCGGTTGCCTTGGTTCCGGGGTGGCTCAAACCGTGCATCTTCTCGAAGACTAAAGCCCGGTATTTTTGGGTATGCAGACGATAGCACCGTTACGGAAAGATATTTTTCTAGTGCAAGGGCAAAAAAACCTGAAATAGACGAACTAAGAGAGGCAATGGTGCTCCATACCAATCTTACTCTGCAAGCTGTCTCCGATTGGGGTGATGCCAACCTTGTGAGATTCAATGCCTCTAAGACACAGGCGTGTCTCTTCTCTGCTAAAAAGAGCCCTTTCAACTTGGCTCCCACTTTCCGGGGTGTGCCTGTTCCTATCACCCGTCATCTCGAACTTCTCGGTATCGATCTCTCATCAAATCTTAACTTCGGTAGCTATATTGAGTCCAGGGCTAAGACGGCTTCTAAAAAACTGGGCATCCTCTCCAAGGTCCAACGATATTTTACCCCTGACCAACTGTTGAGCCTTTACACAGCTCAAGTCCGCTCATGTATGGAGTATTGCTCCCACCTATGGGATGGATCTGCCCGCTATCAGCTCGAAGCCCTGGAAGCTATCGACAGACGTGCCAGAAGACTCGTTGGTGATGAGTTGCTTACGGCAGGACGGCTCCACAGCCTCGAACATCGCCGACTGGTAGCAAGTCTGTGTGTCTTCTACAGGTTGCACTTCGGGGAGTGTGCGCAGGAATTACATAATTTAATTCCCCCTGCACCATTCCACCATCGGACAACACGACGTGGACAGGGATTCCACCCATTTGTGGTCGATATTCCTCCTCATCGTACCTCTCGATTCGCCTCCTCCTTCATTGTGCGAACCGCTAAGGTGTGGAATTCCCTCCCTGCGTCGATGTTTCCCCATACATATAATTTAGGGATTTTCAAGGCAAGAGTGAACAGGCATTTTTTGAGTCTGCGTGATACACCTTAGACCTCATCTTAGCTTCCCATCAGGCTAGATAGAGATCAAACGCACTCAAATTTCTAATAAAAAAAATAAAAAAAAAGACTTTCCTGCGGTAGGAAGGGGTTAGGTATGGACGTGGGTGATTTAATGAGATGTCGCAGTATAAATTGTTCTCAGGCAGTTTCTTGAGGATGAGGGATGATTTCTGCCTTAACAGGTCTTGCAGTTCAGGGTCTTGCTCCTGATCTCTTGCAAGATCTGCGAAGTTGATGAAAGATGAAATTTGTTCAATGCGGGACATAGCGTCAGCGACGACATTGTCAGAACCGGATATGAATTTGATGTCAGTGGTGAATTGTGAAATGTAATCGAGGTATCTGAACTGTCTGGGTGAGCATCCGTCTCTTTTGGTGGTGAAAGCGAATGTGATGGGTTTATGATCTGTGTAAACCGTGAACACTCTAGCTTCCAGCATGTACTTGAAGTATCGGATGCCTTCGTAAATAGCCAACAACTCTCGATCATATGGGCTATACTTCTTTTGTGATGACGAAAGTTTGCGGGAAAAGAAACCGAGAGGCTCCCAGCTGCCGTTGTTGTTCTGCTGCAAAACTGCACCAATGGCTCCGTCGGATGCATCAGTGAACAATGCCAGTTCTTTGTTGACATCTGGATGTGCAAGAAGTGCAGCTTGAGATAGGCAGTTTTTGCAAGCGTTGAAAGCTGATAACATTTCTTCCGTCATGTTAATGGGAGTAGCTCCTTTGATATTGCCAGTGAGGGCTTTGTCGAGCGGTGCTTGAAGTTCAGCAGCTTTTGGTACGAATCTGCGATAGTAATTGAACATGCCCAAGAAACGTCGAAGTTGTTTAGCTGTTGACGGAGGAGGATAGGCTTGTATACTTTCTACCTTTTCTGTTAAGGGCTTGATACCATCTGTGGAAACAGAATATCCTAGGAACTGTATTTCCTCAACGCCAAAAACTCACTTGGACACGTTAATCAGTAAGCCGTAGTCCTTGAAACGCTCGAACAAGATTTCCAGGTGTTGGAGGTGTTCCTCTTCAGACCTGCTTAAGATCAAGGTGTCGTCCAAATATCCGTACGCGAAATCCAAGCCTTGCAGTACTTCATCGATGAACCTTTGAAAGGTTTGAGCTGCGTTTCGTAGACCAAATGTCATGTACGGAAATTCGAAGAGCCCGAACGGTGTTGTGATGGCATTTTTCGAAATATCAGCTTCTTCGACTGGGATCTGATTATACGCCTTGATCATGTCAATTTTCGAGAAGATCTTGGCACCTGACAGCTGGTAAGTGAAGTCGTTGATGTGCCTAATTGGGTAGCGGTCTGCAATTGTTCTCGCATTGAGAGCACGGTAATCACCGCATGGGCGCCAGCCATCGTCTTTCTTACGAGCGAGATGGAGTGGGGACGACCATGAGCTTTCCGAACGTCGTGCTGTTCCATTCTGCAACATAGCATCAAACTCCTGCTTTGCGATTTTCAGGCGATCAGGGGCCAATCTGCGAGGACGAGCTGCCACTGGAGGTCCTGGAGTCGTGCGGATGTGATGTTTAGTATTGTGCTTGGGTTCTGTGGGCCTACCTGCTGGCATGGTGAGGGTTGGGTACTGCTTCAGCAAGTCCAGGTATTTGGAGTCACCGCTGATGGTCTTGACTGCTTCGGTCTCTGGCGAAGTGCTGTGACGACATGGGACTGTGATCCAAAACGTTGTGAGTCCGTCAACCAGTCGATGTTGTCGGCAGTCTACCAGAAGATTGTAGTGCTGTAAGAAGTCAACTCCTATGATGGGCCTGGATACCTCAGCCACGATGAAGCGCCAGCGGAAGTCTCTACGCAGGCCAAGATCAAGGCACAAATCCAGAAATCCGTACGTATTAATACGGGTGTTGTTCGCTGCATACAGCTCATACGTAGTACGAGGACGGAACCCTTTGGCCATCGATTTGGGGAATACGCAGAGGTCAGATCCTGTATCAATGATGTACTCTACCCGGGTCTTCCTGTCGACGACGAAGAGGCGGCCGTTTCCTTGCGGGCAGTCATTTGCCGCCACTAGTGGCTGCCGCTGGAGTTTTCCGGCTTTTTATATGCGCAGGGCGTTGTGCATTTGAAGGCCGCAGCACCAAACTTGCGGTGGTAAAAACATAGGCCATTACCACGTGACCGGGATCGCTAACTAGACCGATATCGTCTGAAGTTGGGCCGACTCTCTCGCGTGGCTAGCTGCTGTACTTGACTGCGCAGCTCCTCTATTTGCTTGGCCATACTCTCCATTATACCTAAATACGGGTCAGCTGAAGAAGTTGTTGGTCTGACGTCACATACCTGGGAAGCGGGCGAGGCGATAGCGATTACTTTATCAGCCAAATCAGCTAATTTCTCTAGTGGTGAGTCGGTCTGCGACGCAATAATTGGCTGTATTTGCGAAGGTAAGCCATTACACCATACCGTGCGTATAAATTCGTCTGAGATTTGAGGGCCAGCCAGATGTCTTAAGTGCCTTAAGAACTGCGAAGGTTTACGATTGCCCATTTCTTCTTTATTCAGGAACTGTAAGATTTTTTCCTCTCTTGGGGCTGACATACGCTTCACCAACTCTCTCTTGAGCGTTTCGTATTTATTCTCTTTGGGCGGGTTCTCAATGACATCTGCGACTTCAACGGCATACTGATGTTCTAAGTAACTACACGCAGTATAAAATTTGGTAGTATCGGCTGTTATACCGGCTAATATGAATTGACCTTCTAATTGTGCGAACCATAGATTTGGGCGGTCAGGCCAGAATGGCGGAATTTTGACGCCGACTTTAAATGTTTGTTGAAATGTACGTTGAGTTGGTTCGGCCGTTGGGATTCCAAAATTTTCATCCTTTTCCATCTTCGCGAAGTACGGTTGCGGTATCACGTCGGGGTCACCAATATAGCAGTGAAAGTATTTTGTATGCTGCTATGTATTTATTTATATATTAACAATGAGTTATTGCACTGTTTTGATATAAAATAATTAATAAAATATATGCAAGGGAATTTTCCGTGACGGCCGATTTGACAGGTTCGATATGAAGGGGCCATCCATGCGCGCGCACTGTTAGACGTGCGCTCGACGATGTCATCATCTCTATGAGATTATTTACAAAGAAGGTTGGGGTACGGCAGGTCCGATACGCCACAAAGCATCAAAACTAGAGAGGTCAATTTCTTTTGTAAATACTCTATAGGTTAGGTGTAAGAAGTATCCATACCTATACTATAAAATCACAATATTTAACACCTATAACATATAACGAAGCAATTAAGAGTCCAGAAAAAGAACTTTGGCTGAAAGCCATGGAAAGTAAAATGGATACTTTGAAGGAAAATAAAACATGATCTTTGGTAAATTTACCTAAGAACAGGAATGCTATTCCTTGCAAATGGATATATAAAGTTAAATTGAAGGCTGATGGATCAGTAGACAAGTACAAAGCCAGACTTGTGATTAAAGGTTATTCACAGAAACAAGGCTTGGACTATGATCAAACTTTTAGCCCTGTTGCCAAGATGGGAACTGTAAGAGCGGTACTAAGCGTTGCTGCAAGCGAGAACATGGCTCTTAGACAGTTTGATGTATCTACAGCATTCTTATATGGTAATCTTGATGAGGAAATATATATGAGACAGCCTGAGGGATACAATGATGGTACAGGACGAGTATGTCTTTTAAAAAAGAGTCTGTATGGCTTGAAGCAGGCTCCTCGCTGCTTCAACAAGCGGATTATAGATGTTTTTAAAGACATTGGATTTAAAATTAGCACTTCAGACCCATGTTTGCTGATTAAAAACTCGAAAGCCGGTGAGCTTTTAGTTGCGCTATATGTGGACGACGGATTAATAGCAGGAACAAATGAAAAGCTGATAGAAGAGTTTCTTGAGCAATTAAATAAAGTTTTCAAATTAGCTTAAAAGCCAGCTACTTATTTTCTAGGAATAGAGATTAAAACCAGAGAAGAAGGTATAAAGATATGTCAAACTTCATATATAAGGAAAGTATAACAAAGGGTTGGAATGCAGGATTGCAGACAGGTAACAACACCAATTGTGAAAGACACTGGAAAGTTAGAAGAGAAAGAGGATGAGGTTTTACTCAAAAACTAAGGCAAATAGTGGGAGCTTTAGCTTATTTAGTGGTTGGCACAAGACCCGACATTGCTTTTGCAGTGAGTGTCGTATCAAGGAATCTTGAAAATCCAAGTCAGGAAGACTGTAGAAAGGTAAAGCTGATCATGTGGTACCTACAGTTTGCACCAGTAACAGGGATACTATACAAACGAGACTACAAAAAGGGCATTGTTGAAGCATAATCTGATGCAGATCACGGAGGATGTACAAACACAGGCAGATCCACATCTGGTGTTTTGTGCATGTATGCTGGTGGAGCAGTTTCATGGATGAACCAGCGACAATCAAGTGTAGCAATTTCGACTACTGAAGCAGAAATTGTAGCTGCTAGTGTAGGAGCTAGAAAATGTATTTGGCTGTCACGCGTCATGAAAGATATAACCCAGATAGAAAATCTTCCGATTTTAAAGGTAGAAAATGAAGCAGCAATAAGGCTCGCGGAGAATCTTGAGTTTCATAAGAGAACGAAACATATCAGGATAAGACATTTCTTTGTCAGAGAGCTAGTAAGCAATGGAGAGCTCAAAGTACAAAAAGTTAAGAGCAACTTGCAGTTGGCAGATGTTTTTACTAAGGCTCTGCCTAGACCGGGTTTGTATAGGATTATACAATTAATAGGCCTACACGACGAGAGAAGATGTTAGAGTACTGGCCGTCATGAGACCTTTGAATTGTCTTTTACTTTTGATAGTTGTCAGAGTCTTATGAAAATGTCTTGTGTTGAGAAATGATTTTGTCTGTATGAACAATAAGGAAATAAACATCTATATTCATTCAGAATATTTATTTGTGATATGTACACTCCATACGGATTAAGGACAGTCAATTTACAAAAAGAATGTCTAGGTATCTAAACAAAATGGTGCAGACTGCAGAGTTTCTGACGTGAGCTAAATTAAACCATATCGCTAACCACATTGAATAGATTATTCTTTGAATATCTTTGCTAAGTGAGAATTCTTTACGTGAGTACTAGTACCTATTCTGTGTAAAAACATGATTTCTAAAACTAAAATAACTTAATTTGATATCCTGAGCTATATTCAAGAAAAGTATTCTATGCGCAAAATAAATAAAAATACATGTTACATGTTCTATCTATAACACGACTACACCAGTCCAACCCAGTCACACATTGTGTATTTGTGTGTGACCACGTGTGACTCACACACAACAAGCACCACACCAACACACACAAGTACACAACACAACACGTTACATGTCAGTATCGGACTAACCATGGACTACTAACCGTCCAAGAGAAACAAAATAAATAAACAATTCTAGTTTTTTATTACACAAACAAATTATCAATAAAGGGACACAATATACACTCCTTTATATCATATAAATAAAAACCATAATGTTCTTTACTCCTAGAAAACATGAACCTCTTTCGGTAGACGGCTGATAATCGTAATCGTACATCACTAAAAGTTTTAACATGGTAACATTAAACAGATTGATTGAAGAGGCCTGAAGAGGCTATGTTTCTGAGATGTTTCTCTGGTTGGTTGAAGTTAAGTTACCTCATTACACTATCATTCTCACAGAGCTATAATGTATAGAGGAAACTTAAAAAAATGAACGGAAAACACTATAGCCTTTTCTTTTTTACAAATAAGAAATGTTATAAGAGTGACAGAGTTCGATATACTGCAACACTTACTACTTAAAACCCTCATGTCGCCATTTGTGCTATACAAATTTGTTTATATTAATGTATACTATAAGTGATGGGCAGAGCAGGGATGATGGGATTTGCAATTTATCGATAATGACAATTAATGGCAGACAATACTCTTCTCTCACTCGCGAAGTTGGTGTTTGTTATGGGAAACCCAAAGGAAATGGGTCCTAGTTGTTAAAAAAACATCTCGAATTTCTCATACTTGTATTTATTGCCAAAAATGTTTTTTACAAACACCAACTTCGCGAGTGAGAGAAGAGTATTTATTAAAACTATTACACGCTACTATTTTCTAATACTTACTAAATGCACTTTAAATCAAAATTAAAGTTTCGTAAGTAGTTATGATTTGAAAAAAATAGTCAGAATCTTAATTAAATACGGCGATGAAGATTAATATGTTACCACAGCAGTGTTATCTTACATCCGACGTTATGATCTGTCACATATAAGACAAAAAAAAAAAAAAAAAAACAGAATATAACAAAAAGACGTTCATAAAAGTATAAAAACACATAGAAGTAATTATGTAAATATGTATATCACTGTAAACTTTGAATTGCGATTAAATTTGAACGGTCACGCAGAGTAGTCGGGTTTCTTATGAATCATCGGGTAAGTCGGTTGTCATTGTACATATCGTCAGCATGAACTCCAATCGACTCACAAAGCAGCTGTCACGTGACTTCATTCACAATTTAATCTAATTCAAATAACAAAGGAATGTTTAAATGGTTAAGTAATAATGCCTGCCTATGAAAAAGATCTAAATGTGCGACATATGCATATGAATGTAACAGTTTTTGATCTGATCCTTCACGATAGCAAGTGGGTTCAAAATGCAGTGAACACAATCTTGAATATTTAGAAGGAGTCCATTCTCCACGTCTGATATTCCTGACCCATTTTTCTTTCAAAATTTTATCCTTTGGGAATCTGCAATAAAAACAAAATACAATATACCTAATGTGGTACACCTAAAATAGAATACTTATGTATTATAAAATAGTTATATCGTTCATTAAATTAGTCACAGAATGGGGAAATAAGTACCTATAAACTTATCGATAGCAACCTATTTAGGTGCAGCACTACGATTAAATTTCAAGGGTATTTCAGTTGTCAAAAATGGTACAGTCAATGAATACAAACATAAAAATGAGTTCATTTTACTAATAATGAATTCGAAACTTTGTTACGCCAATTACCAACGAATACAACTACAAGTCAACATGCTGTTTTACTCGAATTAAGCCTTAATATCATTTTCTTCCTCGAATGTATTTAATACGACTTACCGATGGAAGGATATTTTTTGTCCTGTTCCGCTCAAAATACCTTGTTGGCTGAAACAACCGAGAGCAGAACACAGGATAGGCATCTTAGCACTTGTTTCCACACAAACAGTAACGATAAAACAACTTGATTTATAAATTTTTGTTAAAAACACAATTGACTCGCATACGTCCAGCTGGCAACGTGAGTACTTCAACCGGTCGGCTGACGGCGCGCGGCATTTCAAGATGGCGATGCACTCTAGCGCTATCTCGCTTCGTTCATATGAGCCGGACAAATTAGTGCGAGTAGAGCAGATATAGTTATTCTGCTGCTATTTTTATGAAGCGTCTAGAGATACTATGTTTATGATCATTCTGGCATTATTTTCTTTGGTCAATTCCATCCAGGGACTGAATAACCCAAAAAATACAATATCTTTCAATTGTGGTATTATGACGTCATATCAAAAAATAGCGATTACCGCTTTATTTCGATACACAAATTTATTTCAGTACCCTAAGTTTCTGTGTACAGATAGAAAAAGGTATATTTCGGTACCGGTACTTGAACGTTAATAAAATAATAAATAAAGGTATGAAAGAGATAGAAGAGAAGAACTGGCGACACGCGACGAAAACAGGTTCTATCAGGTTCGCCGACGCACGCGCTCGTGTCTTACCTACCCTGGATGGATCGCACCCGCAACCCTCGCCCCACGCTCCGCAACGGTCGATGCCAACGAGATCTATACGTCGATGCTTGGTTTTTCGGTACCGATATCGGATAAAGGTTAAATAACGGTATGGCCCTGCTTTTATTTTATTAATGTACACTTATTTTATACCGATACCGTAACGTTACACCGTAACCGCTTTCAGTCCCTGATTCCATCAGTCAGGAATGACGTGACTGACGCCAGAATGATGGATGTTTTTCACGGTTACACAGTCAATCAAGAATGACAGCAGACTGATGAAAAGTACGTGTACGGCAAAGAGTTAAAATGAACCTTATGTACATTGTTGTACAGTGTGTAGTAAAGTTAGAGGTGTTATATTAGGGTCAGATATCAATAACCATGTTATCGAATATAACGTGATACCGATATTATGTTTCGTTATGTTACCCAGTAACAGTCAAATAACAGGCTGGGACTGAGAACACTAAAAATATTCATGCAAGCAAATCAATTAAGTACTCATATCTATCAAGTTCAAGACATTACAAATCAATATTATCGGCAATCGATATGCAGGGTTTAATGCTTTAGTATATTCCCTGAAACCTCTGGCCTCTGCCACGAAAATGGTTGAAAATCCTTAATGAACAATAATAAATAAACTCAATTAAACTATAGTAAACAAAACAAAAGAAACGGCGCGCGCGAGTCGGCAGGCCAACTTACACTGGTTACTCGTTTTGGTCAGTGCAGGCAGTGACTCATTGAATGCCAGAGAGTACTTAATTGTGAAAATTCATTCAATTTATATGTTGGTTTCGCTCTCTCAATCGCGTTTGTGCCGGGTACAGAAAGAAATAGAATGGTTCATTCGGCTTCAATCGTGTCTGCCGAACGATGGCCGGTGCGGCGCTCCAAACTCTAGGAAAGTATTAGTTAGGATAACATAATAACGTTTCGTATCGTATTTATTCGTAACTAGTAGGTAACGTTAACGGATAACATAACTTAACAGAGTAACCGCGTACGGGACACGGGCCCGGTTTGAGATACCTGTTATTTGAATGTTACTCGGTAACGTATTACTCGGATCGGATATCAAATAACCTAATATATTGGTAACGTATTCAATAATATTATGTTACCGATACCTGTTACGATATATTCGTAACACCTCTAAGTAAAGTAACTAAAGTACGGTGACTGACGCGAGAATGATACAAGCGGATTACGCGATCACTATCGCTCTCCCATCAGTCTTTCATCATTCAAAACAATTTTAATTTTCGTCAGTCAGATCCATCAGTCTGTCATTTAGCGGGTTACACTTACACGATCATTCTGATCAGACTGATGGAATTGACTGATGCCAAACTGATGGTGTAACCTTGCTCTTAGAGGGAAACAAACCTACCTCGAAAGTCGAATGGCAAACCCCAGATGCCCCAGAGCGAGCACAACACAAATTAGATAGTATGTCCCCCAGAGCATGGCGATCAAATGGAGATATTATATGTTATTGTTTGTTGTTTATCGTGTGTGTAAGTGGCCGTGACTGGTGTCAGATTTTTCAAGCTGCCTAAAGGCATCTGACATAGCTTGACGACTGCCATACAATGATGGCAACCGGTCAACCAACGGCTTATACGTGCCTTCCGAAGCACGGAGGAGCTCAAGAAATTTTTGTGCCACTTGTGGTCACCCATCCAAGTGCGGACCACGCCCGGTTCCGCTTTACTTGCGAAAGCACTAGTAATGCGCACTCCCGCCGGGCCACTGAGCTCCTTGTTTTTTTATTATTAGATGTTATTAATTTCATTTGTATTCACTTCATCGCGGAATCTAAACGTAGGTACCTAGTAATTATAATTTATTATGCTCTTTGGCGATATCAAAGAATTTATAATACTATCTAGAATAACTACGAATAATAATCTCACAAACACGACATTGAAAATTAAATTTGATGCTACGGACATAAAGCTCATATTTCCATAATGCTTATATTTAAATACCCAACGTTCCAAAAAAATGTACCTAAAGTTATAGGCGTCCCTTTCCCACAAACTGTCAGTGCTGAGTGCATTAAAGTAGAAGGGGAGAGCTATAACTTTAGGCATAATGTTTAGGAACGGCTTTGCCATTTCGTGCGCATTCTAGATTTGTATACAATTTCTTTGGGCGGAATCTACATCCCTTAGAACAAGCTACATCCCTCAGAACAATCCCATATCTCTGCTACATCCAATATCTGAGAGAATCTGATTTAAAAGCCATCTTGTGTCTCTTTCCCTCTTAAGGGCATTTACTGTTGCAAGAATGGCAAGAATGAGACTTCGTCAAACGTCAAAAGTAGGATAATAGTGTCGACACAATGACATGAAAAATATCGATATCGATATTTATGCGAAATACTAACCATCATGTAAGTACATACAAATTTAGAAACGCTTGATAACCATATTACAGTTAAAATATGTTTTATTCCGATCTGAAGTCTTCATTCAATATTTCAGTTTGCCTACGAATAATAAATTCTCTAGAAACGTAACGCTCCTACATTCACCACTTCGATTCTGATTCCATTTACGCTAACAAACTAACAGTAATAACAACGAAACACTCAAACACACACATAGACAAATATGCATGCGATTGGTCGCGACAAGGTCACGCTTCGTCGTCAGGTGGGGGTGGTCACCGCAACGAGCGGTAAGGTACAACGCGTGGCCTAGGTACATTTTGCATAACACTTTCCACAGATGTCAAGTATGGATTATTAAAATGTTTATGAAAGGTGAGTCCTGTGTTTTTCATGTCTGTATGGCTTCTACACCACTTCACAACACATGACGGCATTTTTAAAGGATCAATTATCGCAAAAAAACAGCAATATTTTCAAAGGAAACTTTTTTGCGACGCAACCGCATGACTCGAGTGTCACGGCGAACTGTCGCGCCGCGCGGTTCATATTTTAAGCCCCGCCCGCCGCGGTACATATCGCGTGGAATGATTTTTCGGGATTAATTTCGTTTCTAAGGATTATTATTCGTAGCAGTCTGCGAACAATTTGGACGATTTAGGTAGGTACGTATTGCGCTCACGCTTAACTACATGAAACAACAAATTGGAGTAGATAATCAGTTCTTATAGATATATAGATTTTTACTACCTATATGCTACCAAACCAACCAACTAAAATTATCATCTATTTGTAACTCCCGCCCGCCCGACGCCTGTCCTGCCCTGCCATTATGACGTTTTTGTGATTTTTTGATGCATCAGATGCATGTATGGTACTTGGACTACAGGTACTACACGACACGCTCGAAACGACACGAGCAAAGAACAAAAAAAAATTGGTTGTCTGTAAAGTCGGCTTACGGACGGTAGTTTGACGTGACAACGTCAAATATTCCGTAATGAGCCGATCGCTCGAGCCGATCATGTCTTTCTCTCGTTCGTGCCGCGCTCTCGCTTGTGGAACGCGACAATGAGCGTAACGGGAAAATAACGTCATCTTTTTCGTGCATGCAGCCCGTAGTATCGAGTTATTAGACGTTGTCACGTCAAAAACAGTGGCATTCCGGGAGTGCCGGCCGATGCGACAGAGGTAAAAACTTGAACAAACAAGGTGGTGTCGGTAAAAGTGTCGAGAGTGAATTCAATGTTTTTTTCCATCTCAATAAATGTCCAACGCGCCTAAAGAAGTTTTCACTTCAAAAACTACTTACGATTAACAATTCGCAAAAGTATCGATGTCGATATTTTTAATATTGTAATACCCCCTCCCTCAGATATCACATTGACGTTTATTAGCGAAGTCTCATTCATGGAACAGTAAATACCGATAAGTGGGAAAGTGACACAAGATGTGTTTCTTTATGGTACATTTTTGCTCTCTGCCGTGGTCAAGTGAGTTGAGTAGTGGAACTTGTGGAAGGTCTTTGCTTTGGTGGAAGGTGTGGAGTGGAACAGTGGAACTATTCATAGTGTGGTGTGGAAACTGGAACGTGAAACCATTCATCTAAAAATAAATTTATTCATTGTGTACGCGTTACCCATCTGAAAAGGTTGTTAGGACTAAAAATTTAATTTTTAAACAATGAATCTGTGCCGTTTCTGTTGTTGATCTAATCACTTGTTTATTTCGTCCGTAAGTGACAGTGTAGTGTTAGTGTATTCCAAAATGAGTGCCAATAAAGGATTCGATACAAAACTTCCTGAAGATGAAAACACAGACTCTGGTTTTTTGTCCGGAGAACAGCTGTTCTCTGGAGAGTTAGAAAGTGGAACAAATTTAGATAGTGATAGTAAAATTGTGAATAGTGATAGTACTAGTGCAGATGTAAATACTGACAGTGGAGTAGTGTGTATTTCAGAAGAATTATCTTTATTGGATTTGGACACGCCTACGGAGCAAGAAAGGCCTAAAGAACCTGGAAGTTCGGATATCCCGATTCTGAACGTCTTATTTCAGCAAGATGAAGATGGAGACTCGTAAGTTCTTTTGAATGATAAATAATAGTAACAAACTATAGACTTCAAGGTCGTAGCCTGAGCCTCAGCACATTCGTGCTGGAGAACTAGATGATTAAGTACATCCTGTCAAATCTAATAATGCAAAATTTTATCGGAGTTACTTTCTTTGGATCTTTAGAATAACTAAATTTTTGGGGGTCAATGAGTATTAGATTGAATAGAACTTTAGCTTCCTAGTGCTTTTATTTATTAGGCTAGGGAAAAATTCTATTTGGTTGCTCTATACAATGTAAACAAGTATGCAAATCAATATTTATTATATACCTACTGTAACTAGCGAGCAAAATTCTTAGCATAATCATATCAAGCACAAAACGACCATTTCAAAAGTTAATTCTGCCAATACTGTTACTGTTGTTACTTCACACCAATTAGTGGACCGGACCAATCAGTGGCTGCTTGGTGCTAGAGGGGTTAAAAATGTAACAATACTTCATACATCCAAATGAATGTTCAAAAAATTTCCAGGCATCTCACAGTTATTATATTACCGAATTAAAAAGTACATAATTTCACACCTTTTTTTAGGGCAATCATGTAAAAAGCATTAACATGCTTTCCCTAGTAACTCAGACAAAGGTTAGAGTGAAGAAAAGGGTGTGTACACATATGGAACTTAAAAAAATTTCATCATCTTTTGACTATAATATGAGGTCAGTACCTCGAATTGTGACAGTCAGCATGTTAATTACCTAATGGTTTGTGGTGATCACAAAAATAAGAGTAAAAAGAATCTACTGGCTTTCAAGAGGGGAGTTTGCAACAGTCAGTATGTTGTATGCTTTTTCCCTCGGTTGCTCATTCTAAGTTTTTGTCGGGTACTTGACTGTTTCATTTTGTATAATATTTTTTACGAAACAATAATTAACACTAAAAATAAAACTGTTGCTGAAAACAGCAAGAAAATTGGTTATTAAATAAAGTAGTAATTAGCAATATTTGTATGAAAAAAAAGTGGGTGCATCTCGCTACCTTTCTATCGGTGATTTTCGTATAATTCCGATTCTTACTTTTTGAAATAAATAATAAAAAAAATTGAGTCAAGTACCAAATTACCTATTGTGTTAGGGAATATGGCCTAACCATGAAACTGCATATTTATTTCGTAGTATACATATATAGTTTTATATATTTATATCATATAAAATCACAGTACTCTGGCCCTGCAGCATGCAAATAGCATCCTCGTTTGTAGAGATTTTTATAAAAGATTTTTAAATTTTCTTTCGCAGGCAATTACACATAGCAGCTGTGCATGGTTGCCAAAAATCAGTCAGCACAATCATCAACCTCTGCCCAGATAAGTCATGGCTAGATATACAAAATGAATATGGGCATTCAGCGCTGCACCTGGCGGCTATGGCAGGGCATGAAGTAGTCACCAGGATGCTTGTTGTAGCAGGAGCGTCAATAGCAGTTAGAGACAGACGAGGGCAGACGCCGATCCATGCTGCAGCAGAAATGAAACAAGTGGAATGTCTCAAAGCTCTCCTTGCTCCAGTCAAAGAACGACCTTTAAGAAAAATGTCCTCAATATTAAATCAAAAGAACTATAGTGGTAAGTTTATTATTCTATTTTTTTTATCACATCATTTTATCATTTTGTATGCAACACCTAGGTATCCCATCAGCAATTAGGGAACATACTCATATTTCCGGGGGTCTTGGTATTTAGGGGTAAGAGGACTTACCCCTGTATTTTTCTCTATTAATTCATAAAAATTGTTTTAAATAATTTTTTGCAAAGAAAAAGCGAAAAAAATAAATGGGTCAAATTAGTCTCTATTCCAATAGCTCTTGCCGAGCGAGGCCAAGAGTGCATGTAAGTATTATATCATATCCAAGTGATTTTTTAATCAAGAATGTATGAACCAGAGTTTAAAAAGCGCTGAACACTGCGCGCTGTAATTTGATTGAATATAGGTAGCTCAAAAATGCGTGAGATTACCCTAAAAGAAATTGAGTGACGAACATCTAAGCTCCCTTCCCCCTCTGTGACCAAGCGTGGTATTTTAAAGACAACTCCTGAATTTTAGGCACTAAAGGAATTTACGCAATGTGTATGTCGCAGTTGGATGGTATAAACCGCTAATTCACCAAACCTCTACATAGGTGTTTGGCATTACAGCTCGGTTTTGTTAAACAGCTGAATATCTTTCAGCTGGATTGTCAATTGGTCACGTTTAACAAACCAGCTAACCATGTTTAGACCGCAGAATAGGTTATTTGCAGGCATGTTATTAACAAACAAATTTATGACGGGGCATTAAAATAAAACCTCAATTCATCTTCTTACTATGTAATCTAGTCTCCAACATCATAGAACACCAATATGGAATGACAGAAAGTTCGATGCAAGTGGATACAGAAAAGTTTGTTAACGCGACATAATCTCAATGGCGTAGCGGTTTCTCTCGGCCTTCATTTGATTCACGTAAATTCTCCATCTTGCCGGAAGGCGGGTGTCGAAATAACTATATGGGAACCAAGCTGAAGATCTGCTTTATTTTTCCTAACCATTTGCAGTCCAAAATCATAAACGATGTCTCCTCTATCTCTCGATGAAAACAGCTTACTCACGGAACGCTGTGAAGAATTCCGAAGGCATTGATGAATACAAATCGTTGCCATTCTGCGTATGAGATGTCAGTTATTTAACGCTGTTTTACGAAACCGAGCTGTAATGCCAAACAGCCAGAGGTTAAGTGAATTAGCGGATTATACCATTCAACTGCGACATGTACATTCCTTTAGTGCCACCTTGCAATTTAACATAATCTGCATACCTACATAAATCATTGATGAAGTAAGTCTTGTGCTAAAAATTACAGTCCAGTCACAGAGTAATAATATACGGTACAATGATAGCTGCTGGGCAGAGTGTGTTGACTAGACAATAACAATGACGAATTATATGTATTATTATATTATATTCTCACTCTTGCCAGGTCGACTCATCACTATTTATATGAATACATATTATCATTTTGTAAACCTGCCAAAAAATTAAAGGCGGCGTTTGCCCAGCAGTGGGACAGGTAGTGGCTAACAAACAAAAACCTATTAGGACTTTTCAGGTTCATAATGAATATATTAAAAGTTTACAAATAATTATACATAAAATATAAAACAAAACTTATTGAAATAATATTGAGAAAAATTGACAACTGATAGTGACATGAAATCACTATGTAAAAACCCGCGCCACACTCTGGTTTTTCCAAACATTCAACAACAGGTAACATTTAAAACCGTAGTGATTATATTCTCTTTGATTTTAACGTTCTTATCGCTTGATAGGTGTAAGCTGTGATATTATAAAAAATAATTTCGTAAAAGCCACAGAATTAAAAGCATACTTACATGAAATAATGTTTTTTTTTTTACTTTTTTAATTAATACATTTACTTTTCACATAGAATATATAAATTGTAGGTATAATTACATTGTTTACGTTTTTTTTTTTTAATTAGACTACTACAACTACCTACGATTTTAACTAATCTATTACCATAATCATATTAATATTTTTACTTTCCTTCGATAGGTATAGAAATCCCAATATTACACCAATCAGTGGTTCAAAAGGGAAAAAATATATAAATAATTAAGTGGGTACCCATTTAATGATTACAAAATCAACAGGCTCATCAATCAGTTTTTCTTTTGTTGTACCTATTTAAACCAGATTGAACCGAACCGATATCGGACCAAATATTTAGGTATTTTACATTAAGGTAAGTTTTATGTAGGTACCATATATTGCCATACTTGTGACTATAGGGTATTGTGTTTAGTTGAACTAGAAACTTGTGCTGTTAAGAGCCTATACTACCCTAAAGTTCTTAGAGCGATCTTAAATATTTATCAATATTAACGAAATACTCACTTTGAAATAAAACCCCAGCAAAGTTCAGGACTAACTCTAAACATAATAAGTAATATTAACGAAATACTCACTTTGAAATAAAAACACAGCAAGGTTCAGGACTAACTCTAAACATAATAATTTTCGAAAACACGATTGCTTAAAATTTTCTCGATAGAAAAACATTGCGAAGTTGCCCTCAAATCACCTCAGAATTATACTAAAACAGAAATTATTCAAGAAATAAAATAATGTAGCACTTGTAACTTTATAATATAATAAAATTAAACATAAGGCAGTCATCATATGTATTACTTTTTAAATAACTTAAATATTCTTTGTAAAACGAAAAAAACCTCAAAACCAGAACCAGCCTTATTGACCCACCGCGATTTCCGACGCCCCGCATGGCTCGCTGTCTCGCTTCGGCTAGAGTAAATTTGTGTGCGAGGAAGCGGGAGCAAAATTTAGATTACTGACATCAGGCGTCCTCTTAAGATCTTTATCTAAGATCTTTATTTATAATTCTTATTTAGTAATAAACTCGTATAAAATGGTGCATTTACTTGTATTATGACAAATGGAAGACAATTCGTACTCCACCGACATGACCATAGCTCTTAAATATAAATAGATTGATATGACTTACGATGAGAGAATGATATATCTGTTGTCTAGCGGTAAACTTTCACAAGTAAATGTGTAGATACTGGCGCTAGTTAACAATTTCATTCACTATATTCGCAATCCGGACTAGATACATCCGGTCTTCATTACGCAAGCATCTTTACACCGTCTATGTAGTATTATTGAATTGAATTGGATCGATTAAACTTGTTTATTAATTACCTACTCATCGGATACGACGCTCGCATTGTTACGTGTGAATGTGCCGTGGATTGCAATGACGTGCACCGAAAAGATCTGATAGATTACAGAGGCCCCAAAATAGTGGTTACAATTATTTCGAAACTAAAGATCAATATCGGCGCGCAAAATGTGGAATTTCCCATCCTTGTGAAAGACAATCCTATCTGAAAATATCTTAAGCACGTTGGGTTTTCCTATCTTTTATTTAAACGTCGTACTACCTACCTAGCTGAGTAAACTGTTATTATACTGGTATTTCCCTCCATATTCTTTGCATACTGGAACCAAATAGTATGATATATTGCAGTGTTTTTCAACGTGTGGGTCGCGACCCCCTAGCCTCTATTGGCGGCACGCGGGTGTCGCGATCATCAGTATAATTTAAAAATACCTTTTTAAAAATTGATTAATTTACAAAAAAGTCAACAAGTCACTTTAATAAATTCAAATACGTAGGTTTGGCGGTTATACCCGGACGTGATGAAATCGATGTAAAAATGTCTGTTGTAGGTACTTACTTGAGTATGTATTAGGTATCGGTAATAATGAAAAAAAAAATTATGGATTTGATATTTGTAACACAATAAAACAGGTTAGAAACGGAGGAGGGCAGGGGTCATGATTTTTTTTTACATAGGTACTATAAAGGGGTCGTGTCATGAAAAAAGTTGAAAAACACTGACATATTGGATTGTATAACTTTTGTCGGCCAAAAGTTGAGGGCGATCACTTTAACCGCGCGAGACGAAATTTGGGATTCCCAACGCTGCGGAACAACTTGTCTTATGCGATGCGGTTAGTGAAAGCGTGCTCAATGTTCCGAATGTGAGGTCTTGGGATACCCCAGCGAGCGAGTCGGACGCAAAGTAATCGTTACGTATGCAATGGCATGCTAACGACACGGGTTTCCCAGGTCTGGTAATGACTTACGAAAGACATTCATTGTTTGATGTTTCATCATTTTTGTCTTTACTAAAAGAAAAAATAAATAAAATACCTTCCTACTTAAGTCTATAAAGTAACGGTATGTAACGATAAGTTGAGATTTTTTCGATGCCTGATTGATAACAAAAATACATATGTAGGTAAGGCTAAGATAAATTCCCTTGACCAAACCACGGGCAGTGCCAGTGGCATGTTCATTGTTATGGTTTAAAACTTACTTTGGGGCTAGCTTAATCAGTGTGATTTATCCTTATACATATATATATTTTATATTTACCTACTTTCCAGCTTCGCGCAGATGATTCTTATATATCTCAAAAATCTTTTCAAAATCAAACAAGCAGTAGGTACCTATGAAACTTTTGTCATTTTGTGATACCTACCTTTTATGATTTAACATAAGAAGTAGGTCGGTAAGTAGGTATCACGTCTTTATCCTTAATGTGGTAGACAGAACTTAGGGTAGTAAAACCCTAAGGCCGCGCTTAGCGCATTGGTGGGCGTGAAGTCCATTGTCCATTCCCTCAATCGGCTTTATTATCTGCGCGGGAAGAGAAGCAGCTGGTACCTACATACTATGTTTATTTCTCCCAGACCCCATACCAGTACCTACCTACCTAATTATATTGAATACGGGAACTCTATTCAATATGCATTTCAGGAAAACTGTTGGGTATTTGTAGAAGGCCGACCATAAAACCTCGAAGTGAGGGTTATCCCCACGTGAAAGTATGCTCATCTTTAATGGCGTGGCGGTAGGAAATTCCGAGGTGACGGTCGTTACCTACTCGCTATTGTCATAATATAGGTACCTACTTAATCTTACACCACAGTGTAACCTGTGTAACACCACAGAATACCTACATTAAGAGTACAAAGTAACACTCAAAGTACCTAACTATTTATTAAAGGTTGCTCCAATTGATGGACTTAACATGCCTATAAAGAAAAAAATCAGTTTTTATTGAAATAAGAAGGATATAATTTTTCAAAACTAAAAACCGACTTCAACTCCAGTTGTATACTTAGAAGACATATTTTTCCAGTTATTTTGGTTTAAAAACCAATGTAGGTACACAACCGATCTTGATAAAATTTCTATGGGACCACCTGACAAGTATACCCTTTCGAACAAAAAAGAATTTTTCAGATCGGTCCAGGCGTCTTCGGGTAATCGGGGAACATACATTAAAAGAAAAAGATTTTTTTAAGTCGGTTAAAAATAATTTACATAGGTATTAAAAAATAAAGAAAATTTAACTAGGTGCTACAAATAACTCTAGAAATAGGTACCTAGTAAAAAACATGTCCATGGGGTATGGTATGGTGCCAAGAACGCTGGCCGCATTTTCGCCTTGGATCGCTTCGCTATACCAAAGCTATACTGATAGATACCTAACTACGTTGTGCGAAAAAGCAGCCAGCCCTCTTGTCACCGGCGGCGGAGATCAGTCTTTGAGAAATATCTATATGTATAAGGTATTATTATCTGTATATGTATAAGGTATAAATGCCTTTAGAGTATCACAGACGAATTACCTACCATACGTACGTGATACGTATCTACTTAGTCTGGTCTGAATGCAGGTACTGTAGGTAGTACCTACCTAGTTCCTTGGTAAAATTATCACGTCGACAACATAGGTACTTCCTACCTACTTCCCTCTCTTTACCTTACATTATTCGGGGTCATCTCGTTGCCTTCATTACGTACTTACATGTTCTCTTCATCGTCTCCACTTCATTCATACCTACACACACATCGGGTTTGTGATTCAGCTTATGATTGGTATACCATAGCATACCTACGTCATGCGTTTTTTTAGATTTGGATTCAGCATTTTTATAAAAACTCTAAATAAGAGAAAATGCGTAATCCGACCATATATCCATATTTGGCGTCACAAGTTGGCGACTCACGCGCAGCAGTCGTCGCTCGAAAGATCGCATTGTTGGGAAAACCCCATGCGCCGCGCCCGCGCGCGCCTCCTGCCGTTGACGTCGCAGTCTCGTCCGTCCGTCCCCCCACCTCCGCACCTCTTTCCCACTTCTATACCGCCACGGCTATGTTGCAATGTATAACATAATCTGGTATGAGTAGACTAGACAGACAGTTATTTACTCACAAACATGCGTTATGCATCCAAAAATACCGCTAATGTAGGTACTTACTTAATTGTTTACTATTACTAGAACGTCGTAGAGTCGTAGATAATCTAGAAGTATGTCTATCGCTCGCAAATATCTTGTTGTCTTATGTAAAGGTTGATTGCATTGCACTTATTCGTAGCATTGCACCTTAAGCTACATTGAGCTATATAATTCTACGTTCGGTAAGTAGGTACCTAATCTACAGTCTACTAGACTTGCTACATGAACGTTACGTTAATCTTCCACTGGCAACGCTTTGCCAGTGGAAGATTACCCTCAGACTTAATACGAACTGGAAACACCCATTTATCACAAGGCCAGCCCTTGATTACTAATGTTCCGAGGTACCTAGGTATCTACTACTTATATTGATAACATTTTGTTACACAAGTTAGGAAATATATGATTTACGATATAGGTACCTAATATATAAGTATAACTTATACGTAAATATGAAACTAGGTACTTAGGAAAGTTCCCAGAGGTCCACGAATATTAATTACATTATGGTATTCATTGAGATACTATGTACATGATGGTATTTGATTAATTTTAAATGTACTCACCTACAATATACCCTCAGAATATAATATGTGCCGTGTGGTTCCCGGCAGAGTAGAATAGGACCACTCCATGTCTTCACGTGGATATCGTAGAAGGCGACTTAGGAAACACAAGCTGAACATGCTCTGGCAGTACAGAGAGGGTCGTGCTCCTGCACTGGAGACTAAAACAAGACCTGATGATGATGATGATGATTATATGTACCATACACATCCCAATGAACTTGATTAAATCCACAGACGACACGGAATCCTAACTAGCCTGCAATCATGTGATGTGACTTTGTTTACAAGTGACGCAGGATAGGATCAATGGTTAAACTACGTCAGCACGGCATTCCTCGGATAAAATTTTATTTATAATCAATCAATTAATCACTTCAAGCCCGAATTTCTATGGTGTTGTGTGAATAATGTTGTGCTGTATACCTACTTCCTGATAATTATTACAATACAGGAAAAAAATACTGAAATGTCCGTTTTTCCAATGCAGGGAGTAAACAGGTAATGTTTGTATATATTTTTGAAATGTACTAATAAAGGTCCTCTTATTGATATGATAGGTACCGACTGTACATTACACGGTATAATTCAAGTTCCTTACTTTATGTAATGGCACAGAAGACAGTAAGAGTACATATTTCATAGTTATGGCCTATAAAGTGCGCCATAATAAATTTATTCTGACGTCACATAACCAGGGGACACCCAAGACGCGTCCAACGATAACTTATATACGAGGATCACATGAACATACATATTTAGCGGTGAAACACATAACCCTCCTTTTTGGCTTCGCCATAGTCGGGTTAATAGAAATGTCACCAAGAATGGTGACGGAAATGTAGGAATGTAAATGGGAGGATATTTGTTTTACAAAATAACGCAATAAATTAACCAACAATCTAAAGCCACATTTACCACATATCAGTGTTTTTAAAATTGATGTACTATTTTTAGAGTAGGTACCTACTGAAGTTCCTACAAAGAACTGGGTATGTCCGTCTGTTCGTCCGCGGCTTAGCTCAGAGACTTGAGTATTAGAAAACTGTGATTACATTATTGCGTAATATGACAAAGTGGTAAAATAAATTGTTGAATATTTTTTTACTATCACAGCCGATCCGTGTGGTTTCCGGCAGAGTAGATTAGGACTACTCCAAGTCTACCCGTGGATATCGAAGAAGGCGATTTAGGAAATACATACTTACAAGCTAAACAAGCTTGTTCTTAGACATCTGTAAGACCTCTCCAACCCGTCTGGCGAGTGTGGAGAGTGCGGGCCAATTCCTCTGGCTGCTGTGGCCAAGTATTACTAGTAGTACAGAGGGTCGTGTGGTCCTACAGTGGAGATTTAAAAAAACCTGATGATAAATGATCACATTCGGCAACTAAAATTTGCACTCGTTTATTAAATTAGTAATAAAATTGTTATTTGTACTTACTATTTTATATGTATAGGTAATATAATTAACGCCTCCGCTATCCGCCAAATTGGGCAAAGCAAACAAACAAACAAAGGCACAGCCGTAGCCAAGCCACAGAATACTTTTCTCGAAGCAACTTTGTTGTAGAAGGAGCTAAAAGCCTATTTTTTTGTGACCTTGAGATCGTACTGTACAGTACATAGCTATATACCAAAATAACATATTTGTCGTACCTACACATAGTTTGAAAACAATTGCCAGCCGAAGTTCCTCAATTTTGTAAATTTTTGTCACTGATTTGCTCACTGACTTAAAGGTACAAGATATATATATATAGCAGATCTACAATCTGCAAATTTGGAATTTAGTTAGAGTTTAGCTTCTATGTAAAGGATAAATTGAAAAATCTTGGTATTTTGGACTCATATTTTTACTACTTTTAACGGTGATACAAAAAAGTAAGATTCCCAACAACATAGTTAACGTTTTTCTACTCTGAATTCACAGTACGTTTAGACAGATTTTCTACTCTGAATGTGGTGTACCTACGTTTAGCCACAGAATAAATAATACTAACGTAGTTTAGCGTTATTTTTGATCAGTCTCAAATAAACTTGGAGTTGTTCCAAATCAACGTACATTCAGAGACATCAATGATTTTATCCTTTCTGTTGCCGCATTGCAGTAATGATAACGCTCTTAGATTCAATATACATAATTTTTTTAATAAGGTACACACGTTAGTATTTAAATTAAGCCACTAATTTATTTCTCAAATTAAATTTAAAAAGACTTGTAAAAGAGGCCATCATACAGTTTTTTTCGACTTCTTATTCCTCATCTGGGTGTAATGTAAACACCGAAACATAACTTGAATTAGTTATTTCATCGTAGGTATATCCGGAACCAAACAATACAATAAAATACAAATTATCTTTATTGCACCATAATAATTCATAAAATAAAAAAAACAACGTAAACAAACGTAAATAAACGTGTTTTAAAACGTAGAAAACTTTATTACTAATTCTATGTAAAAAAAATAGCCTGGAGCAAATTTTGAGTGACAGCCCACCTTATAAAAGAAAAATAAAAAAACCTTTATTCTACCAAAACATTGAACTGTACAATGAATATTTGGAAGTCGCTTCTGCGGCGCCCGCTTCTTTTTCCTCACAATTTACGGCTCATTTCCATTTTAAATTCTATAAATAAACATATTTATGGCCTGCAATGGCCTTACTCATGTTTATTTCTATGAAATTGTATAATCATCTGATAAAAGGATGAGGGGTCCGCGAAGGAAAGATAGAAGGGAAAAGAGGACCAGGAAAATCGAGGCATAGCTACATGAAACAGATAAAGGAGAAGGTGAACGTCGTGTCGTACAGCGAAGTAAAACAGCTATCAGATGAGAGAGACAAATGGAAGAGGACCTTTATTTAATCTGAGTGGAAGAGAATTCATACTCCACTGACAAGAGCATAGCTCTTAAATGTAGATAGATAGATACTAGCTGAGCCCAATGTCCATATTGTCGGTGATCTAATGGTAACGGTTCGATCGATCTACCTCTTCTTGAGTCAAGGTCATGGAAATCCGCGATCAATAGCCTGCCCAACGTGGATACCAGCTTCAGTGCTAAATGTTTGCACAAAAATTCCGTTTTACTTACTTTATTTATAAATAATTTTCCTTCAGTGGCTGATTTATTATGTTCGAAAGTACCTACTAGGTATTTATTATACTCTAGAATTACCTGCTAAGTGTCCACTATACTAGATCATGTTGACTCGTATGTAAACTGTGACTAGCTAGACTCTTGATTAGCTCTAATAAATGCCTTTTACACACTTAAGTACTTCAAAGTATTTTCGGATAAGGATATAACGGATAAAAACGTGAATTGCAATTTGCCTCCAATGTTATACTGGGTAATATTTTTAGTTTAAAAGGATATAAGATTGATGCTGTAGGTCTCTGGGACTCTTAAATATGTGTCAAGTTATTCTTGAGAAAAACCACATAGGTCCCTACTACGTAGATATTTGATATTATTGTTTTTAGAAGAAAACTGTAGACTAAACTTACCTTCCTAGGCATTTATTTAATTTGTCAGCAATACATTTTACACAAAAATGACGCATAATTAACCGAATTATAAAAGTAAGAATTAGTCAGAGAAGGAAAGACCGATGCCCATATTACGAGTATTATAGAAAATACAAACCGAAACAGTCGTCTGGTTTTCCGCGGGATTTTCACAATGCCGCCCCGATGAGAAGTTCATCGCTCAACGTTTCTTAGTATTGCAGAGTTTGCGGAAAACCCTCGTGCGTCAAGTAAACATGCAAAAAAATTCGTAGTAAATATATATTAGGGTTTTTTTTGCTTTTTTTCTAGTAATAAGTCGATGTAGCAAAAAAAATCTTGCTGCAGGCAAAATTGAAAAAAAATTCGATTCTGAATGCGACAAAAAATATTCAACACGATGTTCGTATAAAGCTGACCACGGTAGTAGGTACTAATAAATACATGATGGGATTGATCGGCTTTTCAGCACTGATTTTGCAGAATGTTTTTTGTCGAATGTAAGATTCACCTTATTTTGGAGCTTTCATCTATACTGATATTAAGAGAAAAGATTAAATTGTTTGTGACGTGATTTTAAAAATTCTTTCACCCTTAGAAAGTTACTTTATCAACGAGTGAGATATATCTTTCAAATAGTGGGAATCAACTAGTTTATTATAAAAGTTAATTAAATTAAATAAATAAATATAAATATTATAAGAATCGTTATTGTTTTCAGGTCAGACTTGTGTACACGTCGCCGCTGAAACAGGTCACATCAGAACGCTGCAAACCGTCGTCTACTACGGTGCTGATATTAATATAAGAGTAAGTCATTATTTTGCTTTACATATGTACAATTGTACATATATAAAGCCCGTCATAGACGTAGCTATAATATTTAATATACTGTGCTATATCATACATTATAGCAAGCAACCACACACGCTAGCTATACTGTAATATACATATATTTTGCCCTTACGCCTTAATTAACTTTTATCTTCCACTCACGAAAGAATCCTGTGTTCTTCTAATAGTTTGATCCTTTCTATTCCTTCTCACCGTACTGGTTTTCTTTCTCTTTCGCCATTACGGCAATAAGACTCTGGAACGCGCTTCCTAAATCCATTCGAACTGTTCCTAGTCGCGCTAGGTTTAAGACCCAGGTATTTAAACACTTCTTGGCCAAGTTATAAAAGTAGATTTAAGAATTGCTGCATTTATCTATTTATTTATTTGTATCGTATATGTAGTGTATATATATGTAAGTATATATATATCTATATATATATATATAGGAAGTATATATATTTATGTAACAATGTACATTATGTATTTTATGTATACTACACTTTATCTTGCAACCCACATTTAGACTCTCGGTATAACCCAAAGGTTGACTGGTAGACAACGCTTTTGTACAATTTGTATTTGATGGACAATAAAGATTAAATAAATAAATAAACCATAATATATATTAATATATCTTGCTTCACATATTTTGCTGATGTAATAGACATATATATATTATAGCTACGTCTGTAATGGGCTTTAAAACATTTCCAACAAGGTATACCTAGGTACGAGTAGCTACAAGCACAACTATCCCGAATATTACATGTAATCATCTCAGAATACAGAACAAATCATGAATAAAAAGCAGGAACTTGCGTGGCATGATGAAAGAACATATTTACGAAAGCAATTCGTTTTTATAGATAGATAATAATGATATTGCCGACTTTCTTGGGCTTCACTTATATATAAGTTATGGAGAAAAATAGAAGAAATCACTACTTCAATGCATGTGATAGGCAACACTCGATATAAATACTTTTAAACTATCGCGTTGCATTATTATTAAATTAATGCATACGGGAATTAACGCGAAACGTACCTTTTTTATTTTTTTTATTTATTGTCAGCAAAATAAATTAAAAAAAAGGTACGTTTCGCGTTAATTCCCGTATGAATTCATTTAATAACACTCGATATCTCTGAATGACGCAATCGCGTAATAAACAAGTCTCCGTGTTTACTCGAAATAAGGTCGAATATTCTTAGAACGCGATGACGGCCTGTGATGACTGTTGGGACGCTGGCTAGGCGGCTCCTCCAAAGAGTATTTTAACAAATTTATTAAAATCTTCCTCGTGACTAATAAAAATATCTGCTCTGCTCTGCAACACAGAGTATGCTAGCCTGTAGTGTTATTTATTGACGGATTTCAATCAAATTTGAGAAGGATATATAGAATATATATGTAAGGATGTTGCAAAAAAACCAAAAAAAGCGGACGGATTTCACTGAAATGGCTTTGCTATGCCGGGATAGGAAAAAGTGTCGGTTATTGCATGGTTATAAAGGCCCATTTACACGGTGCAAGTTTCTTGCCTGTTGCATACAATTAAATTGAAGCAATAGCAAACTTGCATGGTCTAATCAGAACGTCAGCCATACAAATCATTTATTGCTTCAATAAAATTGTATGCCACAGGCAAGAAACTTGCACTGTGTAAATGGGCCTTAAGAGTCTTTACTGTTTTCACGAAACCACAAGGTCCACAAGTAGTAATGGAATACCCGATTCCAAAGTTCCAAACTTATTGACGTGTAAGTGCCTGCAAAGGTCTAATGAAAAAAAAAAAATGGTTGCCTGTAAAGTCGGTTTTACGGGCGAAGATTTTACGTGACAACGGCGGCAGACCGATCATAGTTGAGTGGGAGAGAGACGCAAGGCATTCGGCGGGCCTCTCTCTCGTTCGGTGACTCATCGTAACGTTACCGAGCGTTACACTTTTTCATAAGTGACTCCCAGCCGCAACCTAATTTAAGACGTTGTCACGTCAAAACATTTGATTTAAAGATACAAGGTGTTACTATTGTTGATAAATTAAGTTTCTACACTTTGCGGCCAAGCCAAGCTGTACTTACTTTTGGAATGATTCTAAGTTCCTATTTAGGTAGCTATGCTTATTCTGGTATCTCCAATTTATGACATATGTAATTAAACCGGTTTATTGACAGGGCGATGATAAATTATATCAATTATGTCTATAATTATTTTTATCTATGTTGTGAATGTGTGATATCTCTGTAATGTAGCATCTATCTATTGTAGGTAAATGTACCTACGCAATGGAACAAGGAAAAAGGGTTCCTTGCATTATCAATTATTATATCGTTTACGCAGAAATGCACTTTGCTCGTAACATTTACGCAGATGTATCCAGGAACTGGGTCTAATAGGCCAAAGATTTTCATGTTTCCTATAATAAACTCCATATCTACCAAACATAATAGTTTGCGTGCTTAGTACTTTCTCCTACAACTGTAAACGACGGTTTACGTCCGCTTCGTATCTACCATTATGTTATAATCTGCCCTCGCGGAACAGCACTTTTGCTATGCTGCTATCATTTTTTGTATACCTTAACGCCCCTCTTCCCTCGATCCCAATCAGCATAATTAATTAGAATGTCTTTTTAGGAGGGCCTAGCTGGTTGGACAGCCCTGCATATAGCTGCGAGACGTGGCGATGTTCAACTAGTCCAGTACCTCCTTGGGCAGTGCTCAGGAGTCGCGAAGAGCCCTCGCGACTGGGCGGGCAGAACGCCGAAACGCATCGCGCGCCGCACCAACGCCGCTCGCGCCTTCGCCTCCTTGCACGACGACAGCGATTCGGAATCAGAGGACGATGATGATGTAAGCACAACTTGATTAACAGGTGAAGGTTTGTCTAAATGTTACTTGTAACATTGACTGCGGCGGTAAAAAAGCGCGACTAAACAAACGTGACGGGTAACGAAATAATAAGGGCTGATTGTAAACTCATCCAGTCTGTCTGACTGACGTGCATTAATTGCTCAATATTGCTTTTACAACTCTAAATCATGTAACTTCTCATTACGTAAATAAAACGACGCGCGCTAGCAGTCAATGTTAAGGTTTATACTACCTTATAACCGGACCAGCATTTTTTTCTGTTCTTTCCGCAACCTGATATTACATTCTATTCATCCCAAGGATATTGTAATGAGTTCAACAGAATAAATCTGGGCCGGCGAGATATAGTGTAACCGTATTTTTTTGTCCACCACCATCTGTTCGTCGGTTTTATCATTATGCTTTTGCTGTATGTTTACCATCATAAACTACTCATAAAATTTTCCTTCTTTACTAAAAACTTTAGTAACAACAAATTACATGTACGTGTCGTATTACCATTCAATTGTTACTTGGATTTCACGTTATAATTTGATTACTGACGTCACAAACCATAAATGTTACACAAGGATTTATTACGTAGAATTATGGCCTTGCTTAGGTCCTGAATTTTTGATGAGTTGTATTTAAAATCTGTGAATCTGATATGTTTTCTTTATGAATTTATCATGCGGGAAAATTAGCTGATAAAACCTTGAAGTCACCATTTAAAATAAAATTCTTAAATTTTCTTTTCTCGGTTTTTCGCTCGTTAATTCTATGAAAACGTTTGGCAATCCTCTTTGGGAAAGTAGACCGGAAATTGTATTTATTTATTAAACTAGTTTTCCGGTATAGATAGTGCTATTCCCGAGATTTAGTAACTGTTATCATAACATGGATACGGCTTCCGACTTTCTGGTAAATATTATATTTATTTCATGACATTGTTATTTTTTGATTGAAAATTGTTGACGAATTATTTCAGTTATATATATTGTATTGGTCGTTATAGTCATCCCTTTCCCTCGCACCTTTGTTGCTAATCGCGGGTGAAGTGAGGAAGGACTAGTTTCGCTTATTTTATTTTATTTTTTATCTGTACAAGTTGGTTCACCGTGTTCACCGACAAGTTTGCATAATAAAATCAAGAAATAGGCGTAAAATTAAGCAAGTTGTGCAAAATTGTGAGGTTGAACTTTACGATTTTTTTACTTCAAATCTTGAAGTTTCTATATGTAACATTAGGGAGTCTGGTCGCATTATGCACGTGAAACCGCGCAAGCATCTGTGTGCGCACGAGCAATCTTGCTTGCACAACTTTATAATAAATACGTCGACATATAGGGAAATATTTCCGGGAATCCCGGGGCATTTCCATATTAACACTAAACAAATAAAACACTAACTGCGCCGATCACTGCTTATTTGTTAACCATTATTTGTGCGATAAATTGCGTAGTAAGTATGTACTACATGAGTTCTTGCGTAGTGATCACACTAAGTGGCCTTTGGGTCTTTCGGCCAGGCCCAGCTCTACTTAGTGCCGCAACTTCCAAATTTAATACGGGGACAAATGAGTCACGTTGTGCCACATTTGTCCCCGTATTAAATCACAATATTTCCTTGGTATAAATAAATAATAAATATATAAGGACAAATCACACAGATAGATTGAGCTAGCCCCAAAGTAAGTACGAGGCTTGTGTTATGGGATACTAACTTAACATTTTATAACAAATACATATATAGATAAACATCCAAGAACCTGTCCATCCGACAATCTGAAAAAGATCATTTTCCATCTTGACCTGACTGGGGATCGAATCCGGGACCTCCGGTGTGACAGCCTGGCGTGGTGACATTAGGCCACAGATGTCGTCATGGTATTACATAATATCATGCCTTTTTTCACCGCCAAGGTCACAATTATCAACAAGATTTTTTTTCCATTGCAGGCTTACGACAGCGACAGTGAGAGCTTGTTCGAGAGACTTCGCGAAAATCCTAACCCCATCAACGTAGCCTGAATTTTATTCGCATAAAATATACATTATTATCATTAAAGAAGGCACTCGTCTTGAAACATGGTTTAGGAATGGTAATTCATTCGACAAATGCCGCAGCTTATATTACAACATAGTGTGAGAAAAAGAAATATTATCCACAGTTCGGTAAACTGAACTGATAACTGGAGTAGTGGGAATGACCGATATTTCGGAAGCTTTAACTGAGCATAAAGTGCGACACTACGAAGGCGTTACATGAGGAGCAAGTTTCACACTTTAAATATATGTAATAAGTATATTTTCATGTCGAATATTTTGTTATGGAGACGAGTTTTTGATAATGTATTTATATTTTTCCTCATTTATTATTGTAATATATCATACTTATTAAGTACTAGGTATACAGCTTGTTATTTAACTGGCAGTTATCGGAATGTACAAACATTGCCTACATCCTTAGACTTTTTTTTTCCTTTTATTCAATTATGTAATTCTGATGCTCAGATAATTTCGTTCTTATGGGAACGACTTTAATATAAAACAAACAAACTTAAGAACATATCTAAATTATAAATTAATTAAATTACTTTTATACTGCAATATCAATGATAAAAAAGTACATTTATATGTTTAATTTTTATTATGACTGAAATGTCTAAATGTAATCAGAACGTCAATGTTCACGGACACATCCTGATAATTTTGACGTTCAAACCATTTTATCTACTCACAAGCCAACGTACCTAACATGTTATTTTTACAATTATCTAAAGTAATCGCTTAAAGTGGAAATAATATACTAGATTATATTATTTTATGCAATTTTTCCTGTTACAATTTAAGCTCACTGTACTTATTAAGCCAGAAGTTGTTAGGTCTTGTTCTGACTTTCACACGAAAGAAGCGACTAAGACTGAAATTAATTATAATAAATAGCTAATGTTTATTGTCATACGTTACGTAAAGTTTTCTTCAGGAACTATTTTATCTGCCATTAATTTATTAGAAGAAACAAGTGCCACTTGTAATATGTTTTGGTTATATCGACTTTATTATAAATTTCTAATAAAAAAATGTGTGATTTTCTTGTTCAATGTTCATTTAAGTATGTAAGTGGTTTATGTTTTGTGCAATAGATAGATGTATAAAAAGTAATTGAGGCATTAGTCTTTTTTAAAGGGCACAAAAGGGGCCGTGCGCGTATTTCTTCGGCCTTCGTGGAGGCCACGAAATGCCAATAATGTTCCATTATTGAATATTTATGTTAATATTTAATTAAAAATATGTATAGATCAACAGCTAAGTTAGTGGCCCTGCCCTTGTAGCATGGAAGCGTTGATAAACCCAGATAAAATTTATATCGCGTGACGGACTAGCGCCATCCTGCTCGTTATCATGACGTAGAGCGAGATATTGATAGATGATAGCCCTCGATGAACGCTGTCGCCGTTACCATGCTAAGGGGGCTGAAAAGATGGCGTAATGAACAGTACCTACAAGGTGATCCGACGACCTGACCAAGTTCGCTGGAAAAAGCTGGATGCAGGCCGCTTTAGATCGGTCATTTTGGACATCCTTTACGGAATTTGGACGTGAAGCGGCTGAAATGATGGCGCCACCGAATGTTTTTTTAAATCTGTTATTGGCGGTGTCATGAATAGAGGCAGTAATGTAAATTGTCATGCTAGTGCCGTGTTCACATCAAACGTATAGTCCGCTGCCGAGACTGAGCGCGCGTTACACAGTTTATCGCTTTTCCAAATATATTTAACTTCTCGTTCACACCGACCGAACCGAACCGACAATTCTTATAATGAGCATGCTCACAGTCGGCGGCGGACTATACGTTAGGTGTGAACACGGCCTAAATTTAGTTCCAGAATTCTGCCGCTATATGGCGCGTTCTTATTTGTTAACCTTTAATTTTTTTAGATAAGGACAAGTCACACTATATTACTGATTAAAACTCATTAACTACGTTATACGTTATCTAACGGTACTCTGAGATTCAAACAGCTACTACTGTTAAGTATGCTTATGTAAGGTAGAGACACAGTACAGGTCGACCGTGCCGAGTAAACAATATAAAATCGCCACTTATGCATATTTTATAACATTGTTTGATATTATATTGTGCATAACTATCATTGCCGAAAATAATGTCATACTTTTTACTTCCCAAAGGCCCCAGCATGCGTTAAGACGGCCCTTTGTTATTTGTGCTTTTTAACTTTTCTCTTTTTATATACATATTGATTTATTTTATCATTAGAATATGTATTATTTCGTAATGTGTTTTGTTAGTTGTAATATATAAATTATAAATAATGTACCTATAAAATCATACGAATTTTATTTCTCATCTCCGTACTGAGGACAAATGAATATGAAACTTGATCCATTTCTATGTACCTACTTTGGGCTGGAGCATGTTCTCCAGGCCAAAATAAGTAGGTACCAGAAATCCCGCCAAATAGTTACCATACTTCTCTAGAAGCCATTAATTTATGACACTTATGACGTCAAGTAACTTCATTGTAGACAGAGAATCATTGCAGCTTTTTCCAATGTAAAACGTGAAATCACATGAAAAACCAATTTTAACTCCAGATTTCTACTAACTTGGCAATCCCAAGCGGAAGTTCCGCATCAGGTTGCATATATGGGAATAACCTGGATAAACAAATGAAGCTCTGGTTCTCAGAATGGATGTTATGGGCGGTGCGGTGGTGCCGTGATAAGTAGATACCTATGGTTCAAAAATTTTCCGCAATACGACGAGGTCCACTAACTTATTTGTCCGAAACTGGATTTAGGTACCTGGCGTGAAAATCCCCCGCGCTGGTTCAGTGCCGCCCCCATTTGAAAGGAAACGGATATCATATAAAATTTTGTTCTAGTAAGCCCTAGATAACCCTTCAAACTATTTTATGAACTACTGTTTACAGCAACTGTATAAAAAAAAATTGTCATAAAATAGTTTGAAATGCTTCACGTTCTCACTTTAAACAGTTTAAAGTGAGAACGTGAAGCTTTACTTCGCACATTTACGTAAAACGGTCACTTTAGGCAAATGTGCGAAGAAAAGCTTCACGTTCTCACTTTAAACTGTAAACAGTAGTATACAATAGTTTGAAGGGTTATTTATGGCTTACTAGAACAACATTTTAAATGATATCTTCGTTTTCTTTCAAATGGGGGCAGCACTGGGCTTCGTGTAAATGTATCACCTTAAAAGCCTGCGCAGACCAAAGATAGGCCGCGGTACCTTTTTGTTTTTGACCCTCAATATAGATCCCTTGTAAACTGTATAGATTTAAAGGTCACGAAGGACTAAAAATGCCCCGAACACAAAAATAAATAAATAAATATATAGGTAGGGACAAATCAAGGATTGAGCTAGTAACTACGAACAATAATTCTCTAGAATCGTAAGTAATCCCGAAAAATCATTCCACGCGATATGTACCGCGGCGGGCGGTATCTCACCGCTCATTGCGTTGACTGCCCCACCCGACCGACGACGCGTGACCTTGTCGCGACCAATCGCATGCATCTTTGTCTATATGTGCGTTCGAGTGTTTCGTTGTAATTACTGTTCGTTTGTTTGCGTAAATGGAATCAGAATCGCAGCGGTGAATGTAGGAGCGTTAGGTTTCTAGAGAATTATACAAAGTGGAAGGGACATACCTACCCGTAATAAATTAAACCACGGGCTATACTAGATCACTATAGTATAATGAAATTAAAATAACAGCCAAAAAACAAAACAAAAATTTGGCGTTTCCATACAAATCGTCCGGCCGGCCGCACACTTTTCTATGGAAATTCCAAAAATTTTTTTGTTCTTTGGCTGTTATTTTAATTTCATTATAATATAGTGATCTAGTATAGCCCGTGGTTCGATTTATTTCGGGTATGTCCCTTCCACGTTGTATTTAGATGGCTAGTAAAGTAAAAGAAGTTGAACAAGTGGACTTTAGCTACTGTAAATTTATGTCTCCGGGACGGAATTTACAGAACACGGAAAAATGAGAACATATGGTTGTGGTTGTGAGTGGTGAAATGGCATGGGCGCCGGCAGCCGGCAGAAGATGCCTTGTTAGAAAAATAAATACAAGGACACGGAAAAAAAAAAAAAATTGTGGGTGAACCTGCATTTGAAGAAAATCAATTTTTAACCGACTTCAAAAAAGGAGGAGGTTATCAATTCGACTGTTCTTTTTTTAATGTATGTTTGTTAAGCGATATCTGTTTTTATTTGAAAGCCTTTACTACCAAGTTGGTCCCATTTTAATTTGGTGAAGATATGATGAAGAACTTTGGAGATATGGAAAAAACTCCTAAAAAAATTAAAGTCGGTTGTTTTTTTTTGTTAAAAATGTAATTATTAGATTTGCTTTAGGCGGTGAGCTTGAAGCACACCAGTTAATTTATTTACGTGGTCATGTGTTGCCCTTATTGTAGTCAAACTTCTTTAAGTTCTTTAAGCAGCAATCTGATTGCAGCAACTCTTTTTACTCCAAGTGCCGTGTTGGAGTAGTTGCAGTCGTGTAGAGCTATATACGCTTTGGTTGATGTCGGTGCGTCCTGCGAAAGTTTTCTAAACTTGTACAATAGTTGTTTTCAGAAAAAAAAAAACTCCATAATTTTAACAGTTCTAGGTCACAAGCACTCACCAAAACATAGACGCTCTGAATTTCGTGTATTTTTACATAATTATTGATAAACTAAAAAATACGTATCCATTATTTTTGGATAAATCTATTATATACCTACCTTTTCTGACCCAGTCATCTCCCTATTATTCCTACCTATTATTCTTAAGAAAATCTTTAAATCTCGTGCTGTATGTTTCTAAAATATTATCCAGATACGGAGAGCATTTTAAGAATGTTGTTGCTACGCGTCCATACCCATATGCATATTAAGTAAGTAATAAAATAACATTGTAAACGAAACGATTGTGATGAAGACTAATTTAATAGCCAAAAGAAAATTTTAGGTAGGTACCTATTACAATTATTATAACAAACAGGTACATAGGTATAATGTAAAGCAGTGATTATCCATTATTAAGATATAACAAACAGATTATTAAAATCGAATTTTTTTTTCACACAAACCCGTGTGTTTAACATAGGTAGGTACCTATTGCAAATGACACCAAATTTTCCATGCAAAATATTTTTTACCATTTTGATAAAAAAATATGCAACTTCACCAGCAAAATATCATGAGTCTATTTAACTACTTCGTGATATGTCACATGGACTTCCGGCGGCTGAAATGATGATGATGAGCATATTACTCTCCTGCTCGCGCGGTGTGGGTATTTAAAGTTGATCGAATGAAGCTGCTCATATCACATAGGTATATGACAAGTTCATTTGATCTTCTAATATGGTTGTCTTTTGAAATAGGAAAGTACCTTTCAGTATTCAGTTGCGAGCACTATTTCGATTATGATGTGTATGTAATGTAATTATTAAAGCAAATATAACTGTAAAAAACTGGCCAAGTGAGAGTTAAACTCGCGTGAAAAGGGTTCCGTATTTCTCATAGGTTTTTCTGTAATCTGGAGCAATGAACTATATTTAGTATTTTTTTCAAAATTTTAGGCTCAGTAATTTCAGTTTCGGAGATCAGTGGGAGGAATGGTTCGTCTACTTTCATGAATAAAATCACAACTATTTATTTTACAATAATAACAAAAATATATTTGAGATCCTCATAACGAGCACTTTCATTTGATATATGATATGACACAGTAGGCTTGCAAAACTTTTTTTAATTTCCTAATTTGCGCTTGAAAATAAGGGTCATTATTTAAAAAAAAAATTACTTTGCACATCTGTGTTTGGGTCGTAGGATTAGGTACACCATTCTACCAAACACCTGATTTGGTCCCGTAGATTCGGAGCAAATTGGCTATGACAGACGGACGGATAGACAGACAGAAGCACGAGTGATCCTATAAGGGTTCGGTTTTTCATTTTTGTACGGAGCCCTAAAAATTGGAACATTGAAATTTCCTTGTTTCGATTGTCATCAAGAGTCATAATCTTGAAGCGTGGTTTTATTTATTTAAGGCGGACGCCTTATTCATTAAAATAAATCGTTTAATAAAGTTAAGTTAAATAAGGTGATTGATTAACATTCTGCTAACCTTGTGCTAATCATTAGGCATTACATATATTATTTTATGAAAACCATTGAAAGAATCAGAGCAGTATTAAATAGCAACACTAATTCTCCGTGGAACCCCACGGAGAATTAGTGTTGCTATATTTGCCTTTGCATTTAGCAATGTATGTAAACTGAAAACAAAATTAAATCACTAAGAGTAAATCCACACAGTTCACTTTCAGTACCTAATTTAATATTATCATTTTCAGTTGGTTTTAGTACTAAACATAATTGTATTGTTTGTGTATGATAGTGGATATCATTGATAAACAGCCTATATGTAAATTATTCTGGCGAAAGCGGTATCTGAACAAAGTGGCCTAAATCTAATATGATATCCACTATATGACAGTATTTCTACTTTTATTAGGTTAGCCAGTCTAACTTTAAAACGCGTTTCCGGCGTGGCCCAATAATGTTAATTAGGTATCACCTTATGGGTCAATTTCAACTAGTGAGACTGAACCTTATTTACAGTTATAAAACAATTCATTTCAAATGAGGGCGCCACTGGAACAAGCCTGCTATTTAGTAAAAATATCTACTGAAATCTTATTATCTAAAATACAAATTAACTTCTGAAAGGATGAAGACAAATATTAATCATTATAATAATACTCATTTAACTAGACAATTCGGAATCTCTATAACAACCACAAAATTCAATACAATGTTGCAAATTTCAACACATATAAAAAAAGGAGCATTTTATTTGTAAACTTAAAATGACTGGGTTTGCAGCCTCAGGATTATACATATGTATTTCTTTTATATCACAAATATTAATATATTATAATTTATCACCATAATTTTCATGAAACTTCAACAAATAATGTGTTTAATGATTAATTACCCTAAACACCGATGCACCGTCATCAAGGCACATTCTCAATTGATCATAATTCTTCATTTGTTACATTAAATGTGCTCTAATATCTACATTCTATATCATTGTAATAGTAAAACTGTGCATGTCTACAATAAAAATTAATTAATTTTACTTTGTAGATCGTCTTTGTACGATAACAGCGGCTCTCTTTGGAATGTGTACCTGATTGTAGACTCACGTCTGATAACGATAAAGTTATTTGGCAGTGGGTGAGTGTGGTGTGTCACACAATCATTGTCATATACTACTGCTTCTGAGAAAAATAATACGATGCAGCATATTTTATATACTAATATGGAATACCTAGCTTTGTTTGGTTGGTGGGATATCAAATAAACTGTCATTACGAGTTTCATAGACGTTACAATACGAGTATGACAGTAAATATGTAGATATGCAAAATATCACATTTAAATGACAGCTTTTAATAGCATTTCCCATATCTCGTTTGATGACTAGAGTCATATCTCAGTGTAGTAAGTAGGCCGGTTTATCTGCAGCAAATCGAATACGTTAGGAAACACATAAGTTGTATTGAAACCTATCATTCCATATGTAAAATATTTATAGCTGAGCTCAACTATTATCTTGTTTTTATTGTCGAGACTATCCTCTGAGTTTCGGAGCTCATTTTTGTCCTTGCCAAGTAATGCGCACACAAACGCGTAAGATATCGATTTCCCAAACGCTCTGGTGGCCAGGACCCCGCAGAATCCTAGTATGGTGCGCAGTATCGTGCAGCCGCCCATCTCCACGGAAGGCCATATGATCTCGTAGGGCGGGCTGGAGTCGCTGGGAGCCATGTTGCCGAGTTGGTAGTTGGTCCAAGAACCGGTGAAAATGCCCGCGCACACGCTCACTATCATCGTCGTGTCCCCTCTGAAACAATTTTATATCACCTATTACTTTGAACGACTCTTAAACAAGTAATTCGTGTATATAACGTCTAACAAAATATACTGAATCTATTATAAGGGTAGATTCAGTCCGTGATACTAAACAATCTTTCCACAATAAAAAAAAATTGATTCAGTATACTTTATTAGATCCTGTATATGTAAAAGGCCCTAGGCCTTAAGTCCGCCTGTTACATTTTTTGTAATAAAGTTAAATAAATAAATAAATATACGTATATTGCATCATATGATTGTAAACGCCGAGAGTTTATATACTATCGCGCGAGATTATAAACTGTCGATAAATTGTGAACCCTACCGTACTGCTCACATTATAACATATTAATTTAGGACAGTTTATAATCTACCCACGTTAAACCGAGGCGTAGCTACGCCACTGTCCCCAGGCCTTGTGTCTTGAAACTAGAGGAAGCCAATGTTAATGTTACTGTTGGGAAATCCTAGTTATTCCTAGATTCGAACTTCATCTATCAAATGTTAATGAAATCGTCATAAAATGGTGATACAAGCAATTTTCAATTGCAACATAATTATGTTATAATTTATGTGAAGTGTTCATTATTCTCCATTTCATTGACTCCATCAATTTGTAACTTGTATAATTTCCTCAAATGTGTGCTCATGTGCGACATGTGTGTCGGCCGAGTCATCAAATTCCTTAGCTGTACATAATTTGTACCTATCATAGATTCTGCAGTACCTAATGGATTTCTCCTCAAAAGTTCATATTTTGAGAATTCGGCGGTATGTGCTCCTTTATCTACCAAAAAGGCATGTAAAGCCATCCTGGCTGTTATTCCTAAATTACAGCTCTGATCTGATTAAGTTAGACTACTGAACTGAGTTTCTTTCGGCATATCTTCCCAGCAATCCAAGCAGTGGTTGTTCCAAATTTTTTTTTGCTTTTGCACTAAAAATAATGACCTTCAATAAGTGATATATTTATCCTACATTGAATAAAACAAATTTGACTTTGAGATAATGCTGTCTGTGTGTTGGTCACTAACTAAAAATAAAAAATAAATAAAGCTAATACCTTGTTGGTGTCCATTTATCTGCATTGGGATGGAATACTATGACTAATATGGAGACACCTATGATGACTATAGGTGCATAGTGAGATGTGAGTAGAACGCCATCCAGCCAATCAACTGTGGGAATGAGTACCACCAGCAGTACTATTGACAGCAGAAGGCCAGCTGCTATATCCTGAAATAAACAATTTAATTCTAAGCTCTTCTTATTTAACTTAAGAGCTTGCTCTTATCGGTGGAGTTAAGTGGAGATGACTCCATTCTGCCATCTTTTTAATGTCTTGGTAAGACTTTACTCCTAACCCTTCCTTAATTTGTTGGAAAAACTAAACTTTAGGCGAGGAAAGGGGAGGACTAATGATGGTCTTTCCCCTCTTCGCCTACCTTTTATTTTTCCTTCTAATATTATTCTGAATAGATTGTCATGTCTTATTAGATATCCATCCTAAGCTAACATCATATAATTTGAATATTATCATAATCTTCATTCTCCTTTGTGTTGTGTGTAATGTTTATATACATACTTATACATTATGTATTTATTATGAATATTTAGTTATTATTATTTTAATATTTTAGTTTTTTCTACTTATCCTCTAGATTTTCACTGTTTGATATCGCGATATAATAAAGTTAGTACTAGTCTCACAATGGCACCACCTATTTTGTTACCTATTTATTATTTTTCAGCCAATCGTGTTACCCAAAGGTAGCCTGTAAGAGATTGCCTTGGCGATAAGGAGATCGTACACTCAGTCTACATATTATTATTTTAAATGTTACTTTTAATTGTTTTGGTGCATTAATATTAGTTTTTTTTTACATTAATCTTGCAGATTGGGATAGCTCTAAAGTAAGTTTATAATTGTAAAGTTAAGTGATGAGATACTAACTCAAGAATAAATAAAATATAAAAAATATTTTATCCGATAAACGTCCAAGCTGGAGGAGGCCTTTGCCAAAGGGCAATCAGACCTGAAGATAAAGAGGAACACTGATATAATATAATGGCGAGAATTTTTATTTATTTATTAGCCTATATTCACTGATTCAAAACAGTATAAATATACATTTTTTATACTCTATGGCTTCAGCACATCTCGGAGATGCATAGGCCTCCCCTAACAATTTCCGTCTCTCGCTATCCTTTATTACTAGTCCATAGTCCAGTTAAAAGTTCTACCCCTCTTTCTATTACCTTCGCAAGAGATCCTTTCTGATACTTTTTTGGTTCACTTTCTAGTCAAAAAATATAATGAAATGGAGCTGGACGGGGGGAGGGGGGGGGGGGGGGAGGGAATATATCAAAAGAAAGGACTAGAATGGCGAGAATAGGAGTCTGAAAAAAGTAAGGCTTACCAAATAAATAAAAAAGTCCAATACCCAGAATAATACAAATATTTTACCTAAATGCAACCCTATTGCACCATAAGTTCTCCTGTCTGGCCGTATAGCTGATTGAAAAATGTGAATTTTTAAACAGGAAGCTTGCTATCAGGGCTAGTTAATAAAAAAAGTAAAAAACTTACCAAAACACTATGCATGCCAAGATAGATCCTGCTGATGCATATCAATGAACACCATGTAAAAGCGAGAAGACAGCCCCAATGCACTGGATACTGATATCTATCCATAGTATAGAGGAGCACTGAGAAGGGTATTGAGACACCCACCATGGCGTGAGTGGAAGGCATGCCATACTCTATGGCCCATTTTTGCTGCAGCTTCTTGACCGGGTAGCCCGGACGAGGCCAGCGGATTATGTCTTTGAAACCTTGTCCTGAAATAAAGTGAATACAGTGTAAACCCTATGTAACGTCACTCGATTTAACGTCGAATTCTTTATAAAGTCGAAATTCCTTGGCTCTGGTTGGTTTGCATTGTTTTCCATACAATGATACACTCTATGAAGCCACTCCACATAACGTAAAAAATACGTCATCATTAAGCAATAAAGAGTACTTTCTTTGCAGAGGCGGAGCGTTTTTTTTAAATTTTTTGTTCGTTGCTTTATTGTCTAGCACGGATTTACCAAGACTGACCCTATCATAAGTACCAGAGATTCTAAGAAATTCATTCTTTGGTTGGTTGTAATTACTTGCACGTGTTTACGTCGGCCGCTAGACTGTTGTTAGGTTGTTTTGGCAGGCAACAAAAAATCTCACAAGATAACAGACTTTTTCATGCGTCGATGGACTACAGCAATATGCGTAGTTAAAAAAATGTAATATTAATGTTTGTTGCTTCAAAACTATATAGTTTATTAGTAAAAACATATTTTAATAGTAAAATTATATATTTTTTTCTTCACTCCATATTACGACAACTCTCTAAAACGTCGCAAAATGTGCAGTCCCTTCATTTACGCTATATAGAGTTTACACTGTATTTGGATTCAATAATATATAACAGGCCAAGTGCGTGTCGGGCCATGCACAGTTAGGGTTCCGAAGTTTTCCATTACGACAATTGGGACTTTATTTTCCATAATTTAAGTTTTGCTCAGGGTCTGTTTTCAGAAATGAAATGATGATCTCGGTCCGCTCAACATTTCATAGGAAAAAAATTATTAAACGAATTTAACTACGGTCACAGAATACAGTAAGAGTAAACAGAAGGGACTCTTCTAAGGTACGCGCAATATACGTCCCCATTCCCCGCACCCGCACCTCTCCCCCGGTTCTTGACGGCCAACGTGAGAATTGAGGCGAAAACGGGGGAGAGGTGCGGGGACGGGGAACGGGGACGCCTGGGTGACGCATATTGCGCGTACCTTAGGAGTTTCCGGCCTGTGCTACGGTTGACTGGGAGAAAATACTCTTAGCATATTCCGCCATTTGTTAAAAGTATGTTTTTACTTTGGAAGAATAAAAAATATAAAAAAAATATTTTTTGCATATTAATGAGAAAAATGTCATTTTTTGTTGCGGACTATCTGTCAGAAGTTTGGAGTAAAATTGGTGCAAGCTATTGACATTAAATCCTGGAGATGGTCATCAGTAAGTCGAGATCTAAATTTATTCTTAATGCAGTAAAGTTAAGTCAGGTGCTCTTTTTATCTTTTATCTTAAAAAAAAGTGCAAGTTGCTGTGTTCTCGCGGTCTGCACAAGATGGGTCGGCGGTCCGTGGCGACCCCTGCCCTAGGGAATTCAAGGTAGACACTATAACTGCCATCATCATCATCAGCTTTCAGGGACCCACTGCTGGGGATAAGCCTCCTTCTGTCTGCACCATCTTGATCTGTTCCTGGCCATTGCAATCCAATTCTTGCCAACAACTTGCCTGACATAACTATAACTTCCACTCTCAGGCAACTAAGTATGAGGGTCTCTAACAATTAGTAGTGCAGGAAGCCAATCTATTTTTTTACAAATAGGTAAAGAAGTAGAGGTCATACCTATGTACATAACAACAGTCCAAACCAGTACCACTCTTCTACCCACTGCACCATCGACATTCCAAAACCAAAATGGAATAAAAGTGGCATAGAAAATTTCATCGCCAAGAGCAGTGCCCAATACAAACAAATAGTACCAGAACTTATTGCTAATAGTATATTCAATCTCCTCTTTTTCCACCGAGGAGTCGGTTTCGTACGAAGACTGAGAACAGTGAGAGCTGCTTGATGTATTACTCGGTATCCTTTTATGCTGTTTCACATTGTTTTCTTCCTCCAAATACTCCAAACGATCAGAATGTATCACAGATGATTCATGTTCTTTCACATGTTTATTGTAAATAACACCGAAAAAGTTCTGCACCTTTACTACTAGTAAAGGGTCTTTTAAATATTCTATGATATATTCTCTCATGACTTCCGTTGTCGCCTAATTTATTTCTAGTTCGTGACCTAATGCACCTTAGTATTGAACACTATGACACATTAACAAATGTTCGATTAATTTAAATATAAAATAATTTTTATGTGCAAAAATTCATAAGATAAAAAATCTCACTAATCCACAAATCAAAAGAAATATGTGATGTGATGTGATGTGATCTCTCGTCAGAGAGTATTATTTTCTTTGGATGTGATGTGATCATGCAATGCAGATCATGTGAACAGAAATGTCAATGATGAAGTCTGCTGTCACCGTCAAAAGTTTTTTTTTAACACTTTAAACGCACAAAGATAACTGGAGCTCTATTTTTACCCGACTGCCAAGGAAGAGGATATGTTTTTCGCGCGTATCTTGTATGTTTTTACCTCGTTTCTTCCAAACAGCTGAATGGATTTCAATTTGTAGAATAGAAACTCTAATTAGGAATAGGTCCGCTTCCCCGCGACGGACTAATGCGCGGATTCCACCAGCGGCAAAGGCAGGAAACTTCATAGAAGCGGAGTATCATTTATGCCTACTACTACAAACGAAACTGTATATATAGTTTCCATCCATGCGTGCACACGTCAATGCGTGTGTTCGCCCGCTCTCGCCCCTCTACAACGCGAGAACGGGGGAGAGATGCGGGAACGGGGATGCATATTGCGACCTTAGGAGATTCCATTCTTTAGGAAATACTCTTATTAATTTCTGTGCCAATGGCTCGGGTTTGATGATTGAGCAGATAATTATAATCAGACGAACGACTGCCATATTATTTCTACGTAGTAGAAATAATATGGCATTGGGTGGAATTGAAATCGTTGGCATCCTTTTAAATATCCACTATACCCGTGATACAAAGTAATTTTAGCCTAATAAAACGTCAATCAGAAGTCGTCATTTTCATATTAAAGAAACCCTCTAAACCTGAGATAAGTTTGGTTTTATTGTTCTGAGCTCTAAACATGCGTTAGAATCCTTGATAAACACCATTTCTGCAATTATAAATAAAAAAAACTTTTCTTCATAAAACTCATGATAAGTAAATTAATTATAATAGTATCAATTTCATCGCGTCGTCGTAGATTCCGTAGAACCTAACATTCGTTCCCTCAAACGGTCTCGTGACATCGCCTTTCCCTACTCGACTTTAAACCTTATCCACGCAACTTAAAGTCTGTTTTTGTATGCCGGCCGCCCGCGCCACAGCTGGTGTGGTGAGTGTACTTACCTAGCGCCGGGGTCATACATAGCACTCTCGCCTGCACGACGGGTGAGATGTTTTGATACTTTATTTTTTTTTCTTACTTTTCGATACTTTTGAATTACTACACTAATTGCAGTATTGTATTGTACCGTAGAAAATATCCTTTAAGTGAATATGTTAACAAGTTAAAGTTATACCGTTAAGTTAAGATGATGATGATCCCAATGATTTCAAAAGCTCCCTGTATATTAAATTCTCCATTGACACGACATGTAAGCCATTAAAATTGGACTAGCTGACACTCCGTATTCTGGTCTCCACGAAGGGTGCCCGCGACAGGAACCATCGCATATTCGCGTAGTTTCAAGCCTTCGAGCATGTGTCTTAAACTCCTAACATAAAATGTAAATATGCTGCAGTCTGCCTTCTAAAGGCTTTTTACCTACTTACATATCCCATAAAGTACAGTAAGGTCAGGTTCTATTGAGTCAGATGCTCTTTTTACATAATAAATAGATAAATCAAATAAAAAACACAAAATTCTGGAGTTATTGTTTTATTGTAACTATTGGTTTTGATTCTTAACATATTTTTATTTGCTTTAAATTTTGTTTAAACAAATGTTATAGATTTACTCCAAAATAAGATTACTTAAATTTGTCAAACTAAACAATATAATTTGCACTATCAAAGAACACTTACAAATACTGACATCACCAAATCTTTGTGTAACAAAGTGGAAAAGACTCAATATGTTAAATATTCGACAACACTCGACGCGATTAGTAACAATAACCAGATAGGAAACATTAGCGGCCATAAATACTTTTAACTTTTATAACGTCAGCAAAATAAATAAAAAAAGGTACGTTTCGCGTTAATTCCCGTATGCATTAATTTAATAATTTAATAATTAGCGGCCATTTTTAGTGTTCCGTACCCAAAGGGTAAAAACGGGACCCAATTACTAAGACTCCACTGTTCGTCCGTCCGTCTGTCTGTCTGTATTTCATGAACCGTGATAGCTAGACAGTTGAAATTTTCACAGATGTATTTCTGTTGTAACTGTAACAACAAATACTAAAAACAGAATAAAATCCATACAACTAACGTGATTTTGATCCGATCTAATCTTGCTTCAGCTGTCATAGCCTCTAAACATATAATGATATTAGTGTCGGCATTTTGACATGTATGATGGCTCCCAATTTTTGTTTATGATGAGTTAATGTGCAAATGCTGATTGCTGAACACCTCATGGTTTTACAGTTAAGAATCTGTAGCCAATTAGTCCGACCAACTTTTGGTTTGGCACTCATCAAGGTTGGCATGGTAATGAAATCTGTGAGGTACCTATTGTTACACGTACATCTTAACTTAACGGTATAACTTAAAAACTAGTTTGTACTATTATTTTTACTTTCTTAAAAATGAAAACATCTAAGTTGATACATATATTTGTAGTTAGGTATTATTGGTTAGTGTCCAGTGTCCACATTAAAAAAAATATAATATCACATAATAATGTTACTTTTCGCCGTGATTTTAGATTCATATACATATTTGCAAAAAAAATAACATGAACGCTATTTGATTGAAAGAAACATTGTGGTTAATAAATTTTACTTCATACAAATTTTGTAGAAAATGTTTGTTTTGACGTTCAGACTGTGGAATCGAACTGTCTTGTTGGACACTACCTGATCACAGTCTTGAGTCCCCCCCTCCCAATGATTTCATGGTTAATATTTATATTAAGTCTATAATATAGTATAGGTAGTCCACAAAACTTAGACTCTACATCAAGGCCGCAGCGCAGCGCATCCCCCGCATCTGTCGCTCCCCACTTCCCCTCGCGTACTACTAGGCGGGAGCCAAAATACAAAAATTATCCCCACCTCCCCCGCCCGGCTATCGGGCTCCTGCTCTTAATTCAGTGTAGACCCTGCACATATGCTAATTCATAGTTGAGTGACAAACAACTTAGGTCCAATAATCACTTTCATTTCAGTCCGTCTTTTGCCCCACTTGTCGGATATGAGGCGATAGCAATAGTCCGGGGCCAGGGTGGCCACCACGGTGAGGACGTTCAGCAGCCAGAACTGCGGGGACGACAGCAGCCGAGTGTACGTGCCGAGCACGTCGCCGTCAACGGACCTGCAAATAGTTCATACATATTTCGTCAGGGCAAACATTTTAACTTGTGGTCGGATAATCGGGCGTTTATTTACTTAAAGTCGGCGGCTTTGGTGTGTAGTGACACACCAAAGCCGCCGACCCGCCGACACAACCCGGCGGCCTATGTCGAAAGAAGCGCCAGCGCCAGCGTTTTGCCAAAAGACACGTTGGCGGCTTGCGTATGCAAGCCCGGCGACATTGTTGCTCTTTTGACGCACGGCAATCACTAACTGCCAAATAAGTTTCTGATGTCGAGCCGCCGACAAGCCACCGACAAACAGTTGCCGACATATGTCGGCGGGTTGGCGGTTTTGGTATGTAGTGAGCTTAAACTTCATGAAGTACCTAACATAGAGTTGATATATCTTCCCTGGCCGTTTTCGGCTATGGTGACTATTTTCGTTTAATATCAAACAAAAATTTATTGTTGACGTCGTTCATGTGCCCATAGAGTTGATAGACAACCATTAAACCGATGAAAATAAATATCAATCTCTCTTAAGGCGAAGATATAGGCAAATGGCCTTGAAGTGTAAATTAAATTGTTAACTCGTAAATATGGTAATAATTTCCATATTGCTCTTCGTCATGCACTAGATAGCCCTTTAAATTATTTTATGAACTGCCGTTGAAACTATTATTGGTGATCCGTCTAGCTTTAAAACTTGCCGTGGCCACTTTTGGCGGAAGCAAGTTTTAAAGCTAGACGGACTAATGTAAATACTTTCAACGGTGGTTCATAAAATAATTTAAAGGGCTATCTAGTGCATGACGAAGAGCAATATGGAAATTATCTCCATATTTACGAGTTAATAATTTATTTCAAATGAGGGCGCCACTTCAAGGTCATTTGTCTATACCTTCAACTTTGTTATTATAGTTCAAAAAAGCATAGCAATTTTAACCTTACAAAAAAAAGATGGCAGTAACATGACTCAAATTTTGTTTTAAAGACAAAGAGTGGAACTTAATTTTGCAATCTTAAATTTACTCTTTTAGGATTACAAAATAAATAAAAAGCATTCCTTTAAAAATATACAAAATTTCAAGTTTTGAGATAGATTTTTTTTACAAATTTGAGATAACTAGAAGAAACCAGAACTAGGTTGATAAACAGCATACACATCTACAAGAAACTCTAATTTAATTTCACTGGGCAACAAAAGTATTCATTTTTTGCCCAGTGTTGTTAAAGACATTCAACCATTACACTCACATGTTGAATGTGGAGTACCCGGTGTCGAATGCCACGTAGGCGACGATGGATAATACGACGGATGTGATGAACACGTAGGTCTGGTAGCGAGCCTGCAGCCACAGCTTGAGGTTCACGATCAAGATCGTCAGGTGGAACAGCGCTGCGCCGTAACACCTGAAAATACACTACATTTTACTATACAGCCGTGTGGTTCCCGGCAGAGTAGAATAGGACCACTCCAAGTCTTCCCGTGGATGTCGTAGAAGGCGACTTAGGTAACACAAGATAGACGAAAGCTTATATTATAAACATCAATGGAGACCTCTCCAACCCTATCTGGATAGCGTGGAGAGTGTAGGCCAAATCCTCTGACTACTCTGGCTAATATGGCTCTGTTAGTACAGAGAGGGTCGTGCTCCTGCGGCAGTGAAGATATACAAAGACCTGATGATGATGTTGATAAATACAAATTAACTTTATTACTATATTATGCCATAATAACAAGTAATTTAAAAATCTAAAACATAACTGCTAGCAGAACGCCCTAAGCAAGCACCAATTGGGTATTACGGTGGGTCAAAAATAATTTATTTGGTACTGTTCATAGAATAAAACGTCACAAAATAATGCCACACATTGATCACATCCACTTTGAACGTGATTTTAGATTTATAAATGCAGAAAAACGAATAGGAACTATGACGTCATAAATAGGTATACTTTATTTTATTATATATCTAAATTACATTAGGTCATAAATCAATATTTCATACAAATTGTATGTTTTCGACATTTAGAAAAAAGAATTTGATTTGACTTGTTGCAAAATAGCGTATTAAACAGGTGGCCAAAGGAAGAAGCCAAAAATTTAGGGATTGTTGTTTTTTTTAGAATATAGTTCAGTATCATGGACTGAACTTGCTCAAAAAATTTAGCAGGTGGATAAAAAGTCAGCCTGTATAATTAATTATCTTCCATGCTGGTATAGAATAGAAAACAACACTGTAGCAGCTGCTTCTCTTTCCACGCAGAGCATATAAGCCGATCGAAGGAATGGGCAAAAATGCGAATCATGTCAAGGCGATGTGGCTTGCAAACCATCACTGTTTTGATTCCTGTTCTACTTTTTCGCCTACCATCATGCTAAAGTAGCTTTTGGTTCTTACGGCTCTGGGCTGTGTCTGCTTTTGAATCGTAAGACCCAAAATGCTCTCTCTGCCCCATTAAGGGCAAAGACGATACAGTGTATGTGTGTACATATAATCATATGTTTTCCTATAACAATGGTAGAGAAAGCCCAAGGCTTTAAGTATGCCGTTTACAATTTTTGTAATAAAGTTCATCATCATCATTTCAGCCGCATAACGTCCACAGCTGGATAAAGGCCTCTCCCAAGGATTTCCAAAATGACCGATCTAGAGCGGCCTGCGTCCAGCGCGTACCAGCGACCTTGGTCAGATCGTCTGACCACCTTGTGGGTGGGTGTCCAACGCTTCGCTTGCGAGTACGTGGACGCCATTCTAGAACGTTTCTACCCCATCGGCCATCGATAATAATCGGTGTAATAAAGTTGAATAAATAAAAAAAATATTTTAAAAAATAGAACGAGAGTTAAATGAGCGCACAGATTATGCGCCCAAACGATTGCATCAACCTACAACCTTAGCGCAAAGGACCATGTTTATACAGGCTGACTGGTAAATCATGTTACATATTGAAACGGCACTCAGTACTGGATTCTCGTTCCAAATATATAATAAAAATAGGTGCTTAAAAGTTGACCAAATTATCCAATAAAAACAAGAAGTGTGGACACCGATGATAGCGGTTTCAAACAACGAGCCGATAACGTGGCGGTACTTTTGATACCCCTTGGCGCGTGCCGAAAAGCGACAAGCCACCCGCGCACCTGTCTCCGCGCGCCGCACCTCGCCCCTTGTTCCCGGTTCCCGCGCCGGTCGGGTCAGGCTAGCCGGATGCGCGTAGCGAGCGCGCGGTTTCCAAATATTCCGAGACTTTGCGCACTAATTTGTTTTTTTTTTCTTTGTAATTAATAAGGATTTTGGTTGGTTTTATATTTTTTAACGTAACGTGTGATCATGATTATGTCTTTGAGTATTACACGTGATTTACCAGTCAGCCTGTATAAGGAAGCATTACCACAGATCTATAGTCTTCGCATCAGGGCTGATGACCGATGTCTTGGAGGTGAACCACGTGAACACGTAGATGACCACGGAGTGGTAGCACGCCGTCAGGCTCCACGTGGCGAAATGCGACCACGACATCAGCCTGTTGTGGGACACTTCGCGGTATAGGGTAGGATTCCTGAAAGGGGAAAATATGTAGTGGTTCGACGTCTGGGTGTAATAATACTTTTCTGGGGGTACCAATGTACGAAACCTCCGGTTAGAACGAACTATCACGAGCAACAATGATTACTTATGTTGCTTAGAATTTTGATGACCGGTGACAAAATTGAGGAGGAGGCTTTGGATTGTTTATAAACCATAGGTGTGCCGTGTGAGATATGTGATATTTTGGATTTAAGCTAAGTACCTACTCTTGGTCACTGAAAATGTAGGCTTCCAGCTTCTTCGACAAGGTAGTTACAAGAGTGTCAAAAGTGCAGCGAATGGCTCGAGAAAACCGGGGCAAATCCACAACCGTATCCAACGTGGTTAGGAGGCAAACTTAAAAGACCCCTATTCGTTCTAATCCCTCCCATCGTTGCCTAAATAACTGGTCCTGAGCGGCATATTTCAATTTTACCTATCGTGTAAAGTCTATAGCATATTGCCAGAAATAACGGGGCGCTATTTATTATTTTTGCCCCTCCTAAAAAGTCTTGATAAGGCACTGAATATACAAACACCTTCTAAAAACAATAGATACATAACTAGTGTTTTGTGGTAAAGTAAGTATACGAGTTACAAACCACAGGAGCAAATCAGCTGGCCACCGCTGCTCCGTGACGGACAGTATCAAACTAGGTAATGTGGTGAAGACAAGGTTGTACAATGTTAGGTACATCGAATTGTATATTGACTGCGTGGAAAAAGCGCTGTGGATTTGAAAGAACACCTGTGAAAAATAGATAACATTTTAAGGCCATACCTGAATTTTCCAAGGTCCAGTGCTGCCCCCATTTAAAATAAATCATTTCAAAGAAAACGGAGACATCATTTAAAATTTTGCAACTATCAAGTCCTAGATAACCCTTCAAAGTATTTTATGAACTACTGTTTACAGTTTATAATAAGAAATTTAAGCTTTACTACGCACATTTGCCAAAGGTGACCGTTTTTCGCAAATGTGCGTAGTAAAGCTTAACGTTCTCACTTTAAACTGTAAACAGTAGTTCATAAAATACTTTGAAGGGTTATCTAGGACTTGATAGTTGCAAAATTTTAAATGATGTCTCCGTTTTCTTTGAAATGATTTATTTTAAATGGGGGCAGCACTGGACCCCGGAAAATTTAGGTACGCCCTAACAAGAAAATTGCATTGTGTAAATGGGCATTTAGATGCTAGAGCGAGACAGAGCGACGGAACGCCGCGGAATCGGCGATCCTGCCGCATTAGCAAATGACGGTTCTGAGCGACAGAAAAGGATAGCTGTACAATAGCAGCATACGAAAATGCTTTTCCGTGCTGACAGATGTGTCCCAACCCTTACCTACAATACCGATTGTCAAAAAGTTCGATCTTATTAGTCAGTCACTCTAGTCAAAAGCTCTGTCACTCCCTCACTCATTGTAAGCACACTCACTCTTTTGCGGGCTTTGAAACCTTTGGGACTAAAGATTTAGGCTTAAAACTGCGTTAATCGGAGACCCGTAACAGGTTCTGTCCGTCTGTCACAAACTCTAAGTCAAAGTCAACATTTTTTATTCAATGTAGGATAAATATATCACTTATTGAAGATCATTATTTTTGATTATTTTTAGTGCAAAAGCTACCGATACTAGCGTTTCACAACGAACACTACGTGCGACAGAGTCACGTGACCCGCGACGGTTTCGACATCTCTATCGCACGTAGGATTTGTGAAAGAGGCGGACTGAACTTGTCGCGGGCGTCCGCTTGACGTAGTTTCAAGCCTTAAAACGGGCGTGAACGTCACATCGTGATATCATAGTGACACTGACGAAGAGCGATAGACACAAAATATAAGCGCCAGGAAGACTACAAGATGGGGGGAAAAGATTAAGACAAATACTGTAAACGGGGCTGACAGGCGGGTTTTACCGGGTGCAAATGTACAGCAGACATATGTATGTATACTTGAAAAGGCGACTCAGCTCGGCTCAATTAATTTTATTTTATTTTTTTATTTACTATAATATATTCTAATTTGGATCAAAAATGATAGACGAATACAAGACAAACACAAACATTTATTTCCTATTAATTCCACCACACAAGACACGAATCTACCTCACGACACCGATCTTCCTAGCACGTCCTAACCACCCAAGTGCTGAAGCAAGAGAGCAAAGAACGAAAGCCGGAGTTGACTGATGGATGACTGACCAGCCCCTACCACAGCTTCAATGCGCATGTTTCATTTTGCTCTCTCCATTCATTCTTTCTGTATGATAAAATAGGTCGCATCACGAAAAAGTTCCTCTAAGAATATGTATATTGGTACTCACCATAATATTTCCAAGTACAAGATTCTTATAAAAGAAGTAATGAATTAATGTAGCTAGTCTTTGGTAGTACCAGTGGCCTAAAACTAATATAATCTTCTTCACACTCGAAAACCTTGTAAAGGCAAAGTCAGCTGATCTGAAATGTAATAAAATATACTAACATTATAATTTATTATTTTAACTTCATTACAATACAATAAGTAATATTATTGCGAGTTATCAATTTTTTACAAATGAGGGCGCCACTTCTGCTTGGTTTTTACCTTAAACATTATATTTGTTATAATATAACACATACCTTGCGGCTTGGTAGCCTTCCTTGCCAAAAATACCAAAGCCCACATGTGCTTCCTGTATCATTGATATGTCGTTGGCGCCATCCCCAATGGCTGCCGTGATAGGGCGACCCGGCATGTTTTTTATTAGTTTTACTATCTGGAAAAGTAACGAGTATGACAAATTTCACTCTATTAAATGCGAAATACGAGTAAGTATATAATGGTGAAAGGCCCAGAACCCGGTTCAGTGGTGCCCTCGCTTGAAGAAATTATTTTATTGTAAAGAAAAGTGATTAAGTATTATTCCGTTTTTATGAAAGTTTAGAAAATATATTCAAATAATTAGATACATAAGACTTCTATGGCTGGGGCTTCAAAAGTTGCTAAAAGCATTACTATTCACCATTCAGGGCGTAAACCTCTACCTCAACTTACCATCGCTTTCTGTACAAGGGCTTATTTGCACGTCTGATCTTGTATTATGACCTGGCAAAACTCAGAATTAGCTTACCTTCGCTTTTAATAAGGGCAACCACCTGCAACAAAGCACCGCATTGCACTGCATTGCTATCTCCGCAAACACGGCAGTTTTTGCGCGTCTGCTCTTGTATTATGACCTGGCATTATATTAGTTAAAACACAGAAATAGCTTACTTTCGCTTTCTGTAGGGGCGACAACCTGCAACACAGCACCGCATTGCACTGCATCGCTATCTCCGCAAACACGGCCGCCGAAGGCGTGTCCAGAATGGTCCCCATGGTCGTGCCGTCCACCACGAGCGCCAAGTCTTTGTACGTCTGCTCTTGTGTAATGCGCGTGCACTCGCTAAGGTGATCTTGTACAGTGTCCTCTTGTACATCAATCATGAACATCCTCCTGTCATTTTCTGATATGTGCGCGCACGATTGAGCCACGTTTATTGCTGTTTCTACCTGTAAACGATCGATTCTATCAAGCTCTACTACAGTATAGTTGGCGTTCACTAATGGCAAGCAATATCAGGACCATTTTTCCGAGCATTGTAATGCTATTTAAATCAATAGTTGAAGCTAAGCCTTCTTCACTAAGACTTTAAATTCAACTAATATGAATTAAATTAATACCACACTACTAATTAGTGGGTATGCGTGGTAATGAATAATTACGCATGATTTAAATGCGTGAGAATCACCCTGACGAATTGCTTCATCACATATAACCTATACCTAATGTAATATGTGATGAGGCAATTCGTCAGAGTGATTCGAAATCACGGTAGCATAATTGGTAGTGCACTCATGGTACAGACTTGATTCGAGGAACGTGAGTTCGATTCTCACTCTTGGCGAACATTTTTCTTGCTATTAAAATCAATTATAGTTTGATATTTTATGCACACATACACCGTGGACCCACTGAGTTTCACTAGTAGGTACTCTGCGGAGAAAAGTTGTAATTTTATTTATCAGACATATTTTTTATCACTGTAAATATATTTTTCAACACCCTTGCTCATAAAATCGATCTTATTTCACCGGTTTTAGATAAAGTAACCTATAAAACACGCGTGTGTTAGAATTTCTAACACACGCGTGTTTTATAGGTTACTTTATAGAAAAACTTCACTATTTGTGTTTCTAACTTAGAAACACAAATAGTGAAGTTTTTCTATAACCCACGATTTGCTATTGCGAAAGAAAGGGACAGAATTAATGGTAAATCCAGTATGAATGAGAGAGTAAGAAAGTTTGACAGTTGTGTGTGAGCGAGATAGTTAGATAACATAAGGTGAAGGTTAGACAAAGAAAAAGAATAAATCAGACATCGAACGTCATCGTTGTTTCAATATTTATCCTTGTATCTTACATACGCTTCAAATTGTGTTTTTTTTTCAAATTTCGAATTCGCATGCTGCGCGGCGCCGTCCCGTAGGCCCCGCGCCCTGCTGATTTTAAAAAGTAAAACGGCGGGAACAGTGTGCATCAAAGTTTTATGGTCGAGTTTATTAAAAATCAAAACTATCAGTTTATTAGGTATTTGCCTTCGCAAGTATGTTGAAAGACGTCGTACGATATACGTGCGTATATTGGTTAAACACACTCAGCTCCTTACGCCTTCGCATTCGCTGGGGCTGAAATTCCGCTTCGTGTGTTATAACCACCATAACGCACTTATATCGTAATGTACTATTACTATCACTTTATATGGTTATAAACTTATTACTTAACTATAATACAAATACATATATCCAATATTCCGTAACATTACCTAGAAATAAGGGAACGTTCCCGGCAACGGCACATCACCAATCAGAATAGCGTATTCCACAGAGGCCATCGAAAAACTTTACCGACACTTAACAAAAAACCTGCGTCATGTCACCTTATCCCCGGTGAGCACCCAGATGCGGATGCCGGCGCGGCGCAGCGCCGCCAGCGTGTCGGCCACGCCGTCCTGCAGGCAGTCCTCCACGGCCGTGGCGCCCAGCAGCGTCATCTCCCGCTCCAGCACGCGGAACCGTCTGGACATCTGCTCCAGATCTTTTAGGCTCGTGGGATTCACTTCTTTCACGGCTATTGACAATATATGATAATAATTGTATTCAGTGCGCGAATTGACAGAGCAAGTTTGGTCATATTATCATAATATGAGAATACTTTTCGCGGCGTACAGCTAGTTCGCTCGCATTGATTTGCAGTCTGACGGCGGCGGCGTGCCATTAAAGGGCGTCTTTGAAGGACAGCAAAAAGCCACAAATATTAATAAAAATTTAAATGAACAAACCAACATAAGGGAAGTTGATATTTTTCTTGTCAATTTTCGTTTATTTTTTTAACCGACTTCAAAAAAGGGGTTATCAATTCGAGTGTATGTTTTTTATATTTTTTTATGTATGTTTGTTACGCAATATCTTCGCCAATTGTGGACCGATTTAGATGGTTCTTTTTGCATATAAAAGCCTTTAATACCAAGTTGGTCCCATTTTAATTTGGTGAAGATATGATGGAGAACTTGGCAGATATGGAAGTAACTCCTAAAAAATAGAAGTCCGTTGTGTTTTTTTTTGGAAAAAAAAAATATTTTGTATTGTGATCTATATGATATATTATGATATATATTATGATTTGTCCCTATCTACAATGGACGAAAAGTACAGGACTTGCAACCCCATTAAAAAAAGCGTACTCTGCAAGAAAGCCAAAATCCTGTGTTATTTCTAGATGTCGCTACTATCTCGCCAGCCATACGAAGGATGTTGGGTACTTAGGCTGACAATATCCATAAAAAATCAGAGATGGCGCTTGTTTGTTCTCAAAAAATGAACGTTTATATCGCCATCTTTTCGAATTTAAGCGGCACCACTACGAAACTATTTTCTTTCAAAATAGTAGCTCCATTTAGTTACAACATTTAAACTAAAAATCGAATTTACGCTTTAAAGTATAAATGAAGGTTGCCAGTCCTTTGTATTTTTCGTCCATGTTATCTACCTATTAATCTATTTATTGTAAACACAACTCACATTCACAGAGTTTGTTGTACTCCTCCTCTGGCACTTGCCGGAACGCTATGGCGAGGGTCCGAAGGCCTTTGTTTGCAAAACTGTCGATGTCTCGGTTAACTTCTTCGATCACAGAGGTATCTTTACATAACGGCATAACTGCGCTCTCTGCGCCTTTGCAGAATAGCCATATCTGTAACGAGTACAAAATAAAATAAAATTTCATTAAACGACTTCGTTTTGGCCTATGCAAATTTTATCCCGTGCCTATTCATATTTTGCCTTCCTCGTTTTTGTAACAGTTTGTGCGAGTATATGAGATGTGGTAAAGAATAACATGATTTCGGCGCCCCCCTTCGTTTGACCGATGGGGCAGAAAGGTTCTGGAATGGTGGCCATGTACTGGCAAGCGCATCATAGGTAGACTGTACACCCATCTAGTGTGTACTAGATGGTCAGACGCCCTGACCAAGGCTGCAAGGAAAACGCTGGATGCAGCCGCTTAGTGGGAATATACTAAATACACTCCTATATACCTATCAATTTGGTTATATATCTATTGCGTTTAGGTATAAGTACCCGTTTACCCTTTCACCGCGAGACTTTATATCAGTTGTCGTGCTCCTAGCGCGAGGAATTGTGAATATCCATAGTTTTTGGTCGGATAAATCCGACGCTCGCATATTCAAAGCAGTCACACACCTCTATAAATACATCAAAATGTAGATAACAAGATGTGTATAGTTAGACACTCACCTTCCCATCTTTATCTCTAAGTACGACAGACATCCGCCGCCGCTCAGAAGTAAACTCTATAATCTGTAATCGCTCGTACATCTCAATTCGATTGCCTATTCTTATCAGCAAATTATTCCCGTCCTCGCCTATAAAAGTGACTCCTATTCTATCTGCTGCTTCTACTAAAGCTTTTTCATCGGGGCTGCTGGCGTGGTACTCTATTTTACTACGACCATTAATTTCATTGGTATAGCTCAAATCTGGCGTATCGTTTACATCTAATTCTTTCTTCTTTTTCCTAAGGAACTTGATTAGCTGCCTGTTTTCATGTGTCAGCGTGGCACTCAGCCTTTTCACGTCTTCGTCGGATATTTGCACGCTATGACATAGGGCGAGAATAGTGAAAAAAAATTGCACGTCTGTCTGAAATAGAAAGAAATCGTCATAGTCTACCTGGACGGGACATCGGTACACATCGGTATACATCACAGCTATGAAGCTTGATACATTTTGAGCAAAATTGACAAACATTTATAGATACAACATTAGTACACACGCTTACGTGTGTGAGTGAAACGTACGGCTATCATAGACCGTCTCATTTTACCCAACTGTTTTATTCTGTCTGTCATTATTGTATAGCAGTTATATGTCAGATTTTTAGCAATAAACTTAATTTCATCCTTTATTATCCTATTATATTATCTTACCGATTTACGGGGGGACAATCAAAAAAGTTACCTCCCATGCCTTCATTCTGGACGTTAGTATTATATTAATTCTGTGGCTGTCAGTCAAAAACAAGTTATTATGTCAATGTAGAAACGACCATTTTTATCTTCTGATAAAAAAATGTGCGACTTCCAAAATACGCAGCGAAATCTAAATGTATGTAATAAATAAATTATTGTTTATAACTTCCTAGATAACAGGTCCTGAGGTGCTGAAATATGCAACATATAACTGACATATGCGTAACAAATCGAACCACGGGCTATACAAGATCACTATAGTATAATTAAACTAAAATAACAGTCAAAATAAAAAAAAAAATATTCTGCATTTCCATACAAAAGTGTGCAGCCAATCGGGCACTTTGTATGGGAATGTCGATTTTTTTGGTTATTTGACTATTATTTTAATATCATTATACTTGCTATAGTGATTTAATACGCACTTGTCAATTATACGTTGTATATTATGTGATAATCTTCACATATTATACATGAATGTTTAGATAGTGGCAGAAAAAATGCTTATTTATATAAAATTGATATAAAACCTGACCTGAGAAATACTGACGGTTATTCCGGGTCCCTCCATGTTATAAAAACCAGAGTCCCTTTCCTCGTACACTGTGCCTTTTATTGAACAGGCCTTAAAAATCATCAGATTCTTAGTCAAAGTTCCCGTCTTGTCTGAAAACAGTACTTCGACCTGTCCTAACTCCTCGTTCAAGTCGGATGTGTTGGCTACTGCTGGCATCCCAGTCTCAGTGCATCGCAGTTCTTCATCCCAACCGATAAATAGAGACCCTTCAAACATTTTACATTAATAAATTTAAGCAAAATAGACATATACAGGGTGTAACAAAATATACAGAAACTATTTTAAGGGTGGATTTTTAACCTCCCAGGCAAGTTGACCGCTCAGCTGATCCGAGTTTGTAGGGAAAGCCAAAAATTATTTTTCATATTTCGACATATGTTCCTTGGGGAAAGTTGTTCAGTTTATTTATTATGGACTGAATATATCCTTAAAATAGTTTCAGTATATTTTGTTAGACGTTATATATGTTTATAGTCCGAAAAATTGTATTTTATTTAGTCCGTCAGTTCGATTGTCAAAAATTATGAACCCATATTTTTCAGTTTATAAAATTAGTGAAAATTCACAAACATACAGCGCGTCCACGTTTTGGAGTGGGGGTAAATTGACGTCACCGTAAAGTAAAAATCTTATTTGATCGTAAAGTCATGCGGAATTTAAATGCGGTGTATCTTTGTAATTATTTGTTAATTTAGAAAAAAGAAAAAAATACGTGTACAATATTTTTTAATAAGTTAAAAATATTTTTTTGTTCACATCCGTAATAATTTAGAGGGTAATAAACATTCTTCACAAAGTTGTGTCTTAGGTATTATGTGTACTGCCATAGGTGTGGCGCACAAGATTTCAAGGCAGTAAAAAATCTAAACTTACCTATAAATTTATAAAGTTCAATGGTGACGTATAACGACATAGGTATAATGTAATAATAGAGGAGAAGGAAGGAAAATAGATCCTGCAAGAGTTGTTGTCCTTTGGTCGAATACTGTAAGGCGGGCCCCAGGTAGCTCTGTCTCTCGGGGTTCTTTCTTTCGATTACAATTTTAGCAATCAAAGAGATAAAAATCTCCAATATCAATACCAAAATGAAAAATAACAAAAAGGCGTTCACTGCCAATTCACAGGACGAAAATTTATTGCTCGTGAATTTTGAATTCAACGCTAATTTAGTTTCCTCTCCTGAAAGGAAAAATGCACATTGTCAAAACACGATCCAATTAAAAGGAAATTATAATACAATTTGTCACCACGCTGTTGTTTGTTTGTCGTAAGGCTGGTTTTGCAGTGACGCTTACCGTCCGCGCGGCTGGGAAGCGCAGCCCTAAGGCCATAAAAAAAATCTCCCGTTATAAGTTCAAGACACTCAAAGCCCGTGGCCCGCGGCGCTGACCAACCGCGCGTGTAAAAGCGGCATTGTAAAGCCACACTAAGAGGCAACTGTGGGCAAATTCTTCCCTTATTGAGAGAGAGAGACCTTCATGCTAGCATTGGACTGATATGTTGGTAAAGATATAACCGTATGCCAATCTGACTTCCGATGAAGAACAACATCACGAAGAAACCTGAACACTAACTTCTTAATCAAAGTATATCAAATTAATTAGTAAATAAAGACGAGAAGACGATGGCAAATTAATCCTACGCATGTTTAACATTGTCTTTCAACAAGTTGTGTTATGTATAACAAAAGTGTAACCTGTATATACAGCGCAGCCTATCGCCCACTCGGTGTTCCGAACTCTGGACCCTCTGAGCATGAGGTTCTCCGGACTGAGCGCTAGGGATTGCTGTGCGGGGATCCTCAGGCTACCTTGGAAGGTGTAGAGGTTGGCCTCTGGGTTGTTTACCGTGATGCGCATTCCCTGAGGTAGTATATCTAAAAAGAAGTTACTTTGAGTGTAATAGGGATGATAAAATTATCATCCCTATTACATAAAAAGTATGAAATAATAATCATAAAAGTAATAATCTATTTAGACCGTCTGTTACACAAATAATGGACTCATATTTTTCAGTTTATCAAATCAGTAAAAAAAAAAACAAAAATACAGTGGGAGGGAGAGAGAGAGAGAGCTAGAGTGAGAAGTGAGAGCATTTAAGTTGAGGATTCTGAAATAACAGCCCCGGAAAAAACGTACAAAGGTGTCACACCTTAGACCACACGTAATGCCAAATTTAAATAGATTCAGAGAAAAGGAAAAATACGTAAACAATATTTTTTTATGTTACCACAACACCATTGCATACAACATAAGTAATTTATTACATAATTTACCTGGAGTACATCCAATAAAAGGCTGCGGTACACGAAGAGTCTTCAAGTTGGCCTCCCCATCTAAATTTGCTGTGGTTACATAGCATTTGCCCTTTTCTGACGCCGAGCATAGAAGCACCAAGTCAGCAGGGACTTCCCATCCCCTCTTTACTCTGACGAGGGTGCCAGGAGCAATGGTGGAGTTTCGGACTTCTTTTACCACATTGTTGTGGATTATTTCCACTGTAGAAAAAGAATTTTTTTTTCAGCAAACTAAAGGTAAAGAAAACATCGGAAAACATTATTAAAAACTTGATCGGAAATTCTATTTCGTTCGTTCTGAAAATTCAAATTATGTAACTGTATAAGCAAAAAAAAAGTGTAAAGAAAAGACAAAAAGATAAGAATTTTTTTAAGACATTAATTTTGAAATCTCGAAAAAACGAACATCAGCTGATCTAAAAATGTTGGCGCCGTAGTTATTTAATTTAGAAGGGATTATAATTGGTTCTTTTTCGGGATTTGAGATTTGTTTATATTGATGATTAATTGGGTATTTTGGTGGGTCAAAAATATATTTTTTGGTACAGTTAATAGAATAAAACGTCACATGGATAATAATAATGGAAAAGACTCACATGCTTTATACGACATTGAAACCTTCAAAAAACGAGTCTATATCTTCCTGAAAGGCCGGTAACGCTCTTGTTACACCCTTGGTGTTGCAGTTGTCCATGGACAGTGGTGATCACTTACCATCAGGTGACCCGCTTGTTCGTTTGCCGCCCTATAACATAAAAAAAAAAAAAAATGCTGTCCCGACCCCACGTAAAGTGGGATAAGGTGAGGAAGAAGAAGAATAGAATAAAACGTCACAAAATAATGCCACTTGTCATTGATCACATCCACTTTGATTTTAGAATTATTAATGCAGAAAAACAGATATTAAGAGCGCTATTTAACTCCAAGGACCTATGACGTCATAAATCGATATTTCATACAAATCCCATAGAAAATGTTTGTTTTTGAAGTTAAGAAAAAAGTAGGTATCTGATTTGACTTGTTGCAAAATAATATTGCAAGCACAGACCTACCACTACTAGACCTGCATAGTGCGTGGCCACCTCAGTGCATCTCTTTCTATCTTTGATTGTTGCCACCACCCATATTTTGCACACGTCACAGAACACACTATGGTTACTAAATTAAAATAAGCTCAAATTAAACCCTAAATCACCTTTTAAATGATAAAATCCAAGAACTAATAACTTCCTTCGATTGTTTTGTGGTTTGTTTGGCCCAGATTTTGACAGTAGGTCAGCTTTTAGCAACCACGCCAATAGAGACAAAAAACATATCAGCGTTTCTTTCACACTCACGTTGAACTGTATTTGACAGTCTATTTCTAGCAATATCGTTGCAAGTCTAGTAGTGGTACGAGTAGATCTGTGATTGCAAGCCCTTTCAGATTAGTATACCTTACCTTCTCCGTTACAAGTTGTATAACTAAACATAATTTGACGACCTCCGCTAATCCGGAGGTTCTGGGTTCGATCCCCAGCCAGGGCAAGTTAGCAAATGGCCTTTTTCAATTTGTCCTGGGTCTTGGGTGTTTATCGATATATGTATTTATCATAAAATATAGTATCGTTGAGTTAGTATCCTATAACACAAGTTTAAAAACTTACTTTGGGGCTAGCTTAATCAGTGTGATTTGTCCATTTTGTCCCTATATATTTAATATATTTATTTAATTTAATATTTAATTCATAAGATACAAAATCTACCAGTCTAGGCATAGACTATGGAAAACAAAAAAGATAGTAAAGTTATAAACTTATGTAGTAATAGCATAGGTACTTTTAATAATTTTAATCAAGTTTTTTTTTATTCAGCCCTTTTGCTAGTTATAAGTATATACTCTAAAAATATCATCATTCAACAACAACACCCTATTTGAGGACTTACCCTTCTGATTGTTGATTTTGTTATCTGCCTTATGCCGCAGCCAGTCCTCATAGCCTTGCTTCACAGCTGTCACGAGCACCATGAAACTCAACGGCGCTATGCTCGTCATCGGGGATACTGGACTATCTGCACAAGTAAACAATATACAGGCTGACTTTTAAACCACCAGCCAAATTTTTGGAGCAGGTTCAGTCCATGATACTGAACTACTAAAAACAATTAACGAAATACTAAAATAAAAATTCGCCTTTTCATACAAATCAGCGCCCAGTCAAACGGATTTTCTATGGGAGGACGAACAATTTTCATGGATTTTTAATAACTTTTTTTATAGAAAGTAGTTTAGTATCATGGATTGAACTTGCTCCAAAAATTTGGCTGGTGGTTTAAAAGTCAGCCTGTATGTAGTGCGAACCTTAGCTTTGTTTGACTACCTGATAATAGCGCTTAGTGTGTGTTTATTCGTGTGTCACTGTGTGTCAATATTTAGTTAGATATACTACAGCCACTCAGAAAGCACCACCCTACTTCATATGATATTTTATCGTCAATGAAAGACTTCGACTATACACCTACTAGACTCCGCATGCAGGGCGAACGATTTCAGACAACACGTCAGACTAATACGACGCCGAGCGGGATATCTACCTTAGTACCGACCACTTCCGTGACCCGTACACATTGCGTGCGATTATTTAAAAAAATACTTTAAATTGAAACAAACTATTGAAGTAAAATGGCTCCATGTACTGTTAAGTGGTGCGGAAAATGTAGCCAAAAATCTAGTTTCAAAAAAGATGACATAACATTCCACAGGTAAGCCACTTTTAATATTTTATGTTTTAGGATAAATTTGTTTAGAGCTCAAACTATGCTAGTTATTTTTGCATGTTCAGTGGTAGGAAAGCAGGTTGCGTTGATGTCTTTTTTCTATGCATCCCTTTCTTTTCAATGTATATAATTATTGCTGTCCCGTTCTTGAACTATTGGCACGTGTAAGGTAGTGTTGTACCACTTAACTACTCAATGATAAATTATAAAATTATGAATGTCAATGATATTATAAAGTTTAACATATTAATGAGTGTTGCATGTATTATATACTAGCCATAAACCGCGGCTTCGCTCGCGTGAATTATGCTTGTATGTCTCGTATGTCTGTTTGTCTGTATGTTCGTATGTCTGTATGTCTGTATGTTCGTATGTCTGTATGTCTGTACTGTATTATTTATTTATTTATATTTTAATCTTTATTGTCCATCAAATACAAATTGTACAGAACAATAGGCGAACTTAACGCTAAAAGCGTTGTCTACCAGTCAACCTTTGGGTTATACAGAGAGTCTTAATGTGGTGTGAGTCTGTATGTCTGTATGTATGTATGTATGTATGTATGTCCGTATGTCCGTATGTTCTTTAAAGTACTTGTACTTAATTTTAAAACGTCTTGTATAATATAATAACTTAATTTTATTCATACTCAGATTCTCTTCAGATCACAATTTGTTATTTAATTTGTGTCAACTTTTATGAAACTTAGTTCGTGCGAAACCTTTGTTGTTAATGTTTTTTACATAATTGTTTTATTTCTATTAAATATGATTCATAGCAATGCTTTGTGTTTTATGCGATCCGATGAGTATAATATAAACTATTATCTATGAGTTCCCATCACTAGTTATGATTTAGTACTCGCCCCGACCTTGAACTAACCAATCAGCGTTGTATTTCTACCCATTTCCCCGACCCACATTTCTCAACGTTTTGTCTGAATTGTTTGGTTGTAGAAATTAAAACATTAGGCGTCTAGTCGGTTGTATAGTCGATGATGAAAGAGAACGTAATTATATTGATGTCATTGTTATAGTATTAGCTCATTTTCATTAGCCGATAAGCTAATCGGGTCGATCGAGCTAACGACCAATGAAAGCTACAAGTCGATACAGTGGTCGTTACGTCGTCTGCGGTTATTCCCCACATGCTATATCTATACATTACTCTATCGGCAAGTAAAAATCGGTCAAGTGCGTGTCGAACTCGTTGTTTGTTCTCAGTGGTCCCTTTAGTGGTTCCTTTGGAGGAACTACTGAGCTTTTTTTGTCTCTGTAGTTCCTTTAAAGGTACTAAAGGAACTACTGAGACACTCGTACATGAAGGGTTCCGTATCTCCGTACAATGTTTTAAAACGCTGAAAAACCCACGTTTCTTGTATGGTAACCCCTGTTATAGCGGCCACAGCAATACATAAAAGGTAAAAATTTCAAGTATCTAGTTAAAGTAAAAATCTAGGTATACAACTGGATAAAAATCTCTCTTGGTCACCACAAGTTGCTGAAGTTAGTAGAAAGATCTTTGCCTCTTTTGCAGCACTGCGAAGACTTGGTAAGTTCCTTCCAATGGATACCAAAGTTACGCTCGCGCACACCCTACTTTTTCCTATCCTAGATTACGCTGATACTTGCTATCCCGGGCCTACTGAGGAGCAACTTGATAAGCTTGAGCGTCTCCAAAACATATTTATTCGATACATATATGGCCTTCGCAAATATGACCATATTTCTCATTTTCGCAATGAACTCAAGTGGCTTCCGATCCGACGTTGCCGTGACTGGCATACCCTGTCAATGTTATACACAATTCTTTTCAATCCTAACTCTCCTAACTATCTACGAGAATTATTTACTCTATTTAGTGAGTCTCAAGGACGTCCACTACGCAGCGCTGAAAACCTTCTTTTAAGAATTCCTGCTCACTCCACCGACTTTTACTCGCGGTCTTTGTCTGTTCGAGCCGTACGTCTATGGAACTCACTACCACTTACTATCCGACGCGCCCAAACGCTAGCCAGCTTTAAATCCCAAGTAAAATCGCATTTTCTATCCTTATGAAAGGTAATCTCCTTCCCTTGTTTCCACTTAGTTTCTTCATTTTGTCCTGTTATGTTTTCTTTGTGTAAGTTGTGTGTATGTATTTAAGTATTAGGTGTATGTATGTTTATTATAATTATTGTATATAAGTATGTTTATTATATTGACCACCCCGCACTACCTAATTTTCCATCATTTTTTTCTATATAAACGAGGTTGGCTGGAAGAAATTGCTTAGCGATAAGGCCGCCTTTTGCGCATTTCCTAATATTTAAGATAATTATGTTCTGTTTTTTACTTTTGTGCAATAAAGGGTATTGTATTGTATTGTATTGTAAAGCCATTACAAAGATCTTGTTAAAAACGCTGTAAAAGAACAAGTTTATTGTATGACGGACGACCCCCTTTAATTTTTAACTTTATCTTATTTTTAGTGTTTGTTGTTATAACGGCCACAGTAATGCTGGTAATACGAGTACATTATAAGTGACGATTTCAAGTGACTCGCAGTTACGGTTTAAGAGATAGAGCCCTGTGACAGAGAGACGGACAGACAGCGGAGTCTCAGAAATAGGGTCCCGTTGGCACCCTTTAGGTACGGAGCCCCATAACGGCTCCGCGTATGCGGTGAATTTGGGAATGATCAATTAGCCAAAACGTTTCCCCGAATGCGGAGCCTGCATTCGGCCATGCGTTAATAGGGCATTCGTTACAGGACTTACAGGAAACCTGCCACATCGCCCGCATCGCTTTCCGAATGCGGGCCAAAACGACCAATAAAAATGAGCCATATAAGTATTATTACATTATTCAAATCAATGTACACGAAAATACAACTTGGTTTTTTAATTGTTTGTTTTTCGTGTGTGAAAATGGTCGATACTGGTCATACTGGTATCAGCTAACTAAAAGCACGGCTAAAAGCATGATTTTCTCCGTAAGTAAATTATTCGCCCACATCTGCCTGCCGCATATTCATCGAATAAGTTAGGACTGTACTGTAAGTACAGCTGCTGTTTATTTAAATTTTCATGATAATTATACCGTATAATGGCACTTAATGATTTGCACATTGAACCAAGAAGTATTTTTCCAACCATTAAAAATTTATATATTTTAATACTTATAGCCATTGCTTATAGCATATACAGCATAAACTAGGTCAAGGTTCATTAAAATTAATGTCACTCACTTGACTTTGAAGATTTCGCGGATTTTCACTTATCTATTCCTTTCCCTATCTGTTTAGTTACATAAAAGATTAGATACATATGTGAGTAACTATTTCAGTTAAAGTTTATCAAGTTCTTAGTAGTAACTACGAGTATTGTGTGGTGGATGGTAAACAACACGGGCTGCTGAAGAACTCACTAAGTGATCTGTGTTAGAACCACATTGTAGAAAACACTGTACAATACAATACAAATTATCTTTATTGCACCATAATAATTAATAAAATAAAAATAACAAACACAAAGAAAATATTGGTACAAAGGCGGACTTATCGCTAGATGCGATCTCTTCCAGTCAACCTTTGGGTGGAGGAAAAATTAATAGTACGGAATAAGGTGGGTGCAGTATCTATACCTAATTATATACTTACATATTAATACTTGTATATATACATACATAAGCTTATTCTATAATATATATATATATATATATATAATACATATACGATGCTAAAATATTTAAATGTATTTATCGACGCTTAACAGAACTGAGACTTACTGGAATAACGACAGATAATATTTATGGAGACGATTTAAAAAGCTTGTTTTAGTCTGAGCAGTACGAACTCTACGAGGAAGAGCATTCCAGAGGTAGACAGCTTGGACTGTAAAGGACTGTATACCTTGACTTTCCTTCAAAACTGGTGCCATTATACTTAAGAGTTCTCTTGTATACGGAGTTACTAATATATCTACATATTACCTATGCTTTCATCTAATCCGTGTCTGTGGACTCTCTCTCTCTTATTTTAGCCATTTTATTTGACTGTTAAGACATGATTTTATGTAGCTACGAGTACTTCACAGTTTCGTAAGGGACCCTACCATCTACAACACCTACACGATAGTGATAATGAAAGTATTTCATTTGATATACTTAGTTCACAATTTTTTTATGTTTAATTTACCCCTTACTTGAAATTCATTCATTTACGTTATCGTCCGTCTTTGGGTCACAGATTTACAAATGTTTACCAAATTTTAATTCAATCGGTCAAGTCGTTTCAAAGCAAATTGGCTGTGACAGACGGACTGCTTCCGCGGTCCAGTGGTCAAGGCGTCTGCCTTGTGATCCGGAGGTCATGGGTTCAAATCCCACTGGGAAGCATACTTTGTCAAACGTTGTTTCCAGTCTGGTTAGGATATTGCAGGCTTGAATCACCTGATTATCCGAAAAGAAAGATGATTCCGTGCTCCGGAAGGCACGTAAAGCCGTTGGTCCCGATCGCCATCTAGCCTTTGTACCTATCCTAGGATTGGTTCTGGTCTACCCTTTGGGTTGCGGAGGTCAGACGGCAGTCGCTCTGTGTAAAAACCAGTAGCCTCGTCAAATCACCTAGGTAAGGTAGCGGACCCCGGGCTCTGAAGCGTAAGCGCTGACGATGCAACCGGGAATACGCTCGGATGATGATGAGACGGACTGACAGACACATGAGTGATCCTTTATGGGTTTCTTTTTAGGGTTCCGTACCCAAAGGGTGCAAACGGGACCCTATTACTGAGACTCCGCTGTCTGTCCTTCTGTCACAGGGCTCTATCTCTTGAACCGTAATAGCTAACTTGAAATTTTTACCGATTACGGTGGCCGCTATAACAACAAATACTGAAAATAAAAAAAAGTTAAAAATTAAAGGGGGTCGTCATACAAAAAACGTGTTTTTGTAGCGTTTTAAAACATTGTACGGAGGTACGGAACCCTTCATATACGAGTCCGACTCGCACTTGCCCGTTTATTTCATTTTGAGGCACGATACCCTAAAAACTACATTCTACGGGTATCAATCCACGAGAAACAAAAGATATGGTTTGTCGAAATCTACATATAATAAGCACGTTATTTTCTTCTTTACAGCCTACTCGTATGTCAGTGCAATGCTGGACCAAAGGCCTCCCCAAAAAAGAAAGGATTTTCCCATTTATCACCACGCGTTGAAAGCGGGTTGGTGATCGCAGTGCACAGAAGCTGATGTCCGTTTTCTGTTACCAATACCTCCCTTAGTCGCCTCTTACGACACCCGTGGGAGAGGAAAGGGGGGTAACAAATCGTATTTTAACTATTCGTATATATATGCAATATAATCGTATATAATATATCTATTAATAAAGTTATAGTGGATGTGTGGAGTGAATGATGTGGAGAATGAAAGTTATCTAATCGAGTTATATTACGCATTTATGTACTCACCGATAACAATGGCAATCACTGTGACAATCAGGAAGTAAAAGTTGACCACTCTTCGGAACTGCTCCGCCAAGTTCTTCGGCAGGAACATTAGCAGAGTGTACTTGGAGGTTTTGATTTTGTTGTGTTTCTTCTTGTCACCACCTACCACAACGCCCACCTCGATCTGTCGGGTCTCTGAAGCGCTTGATACTTTGCCTCCCTAGAAATTAATGTACACTATAAGTAGAAGTTAATTCACCTTGAAATATGAACTGCAAAATATCTTACTGCCCCATATTTCGCGAACCCTTTGACCCTTGAGAATCCTCCTAAGGGTTAGGACACGGGTGCCCCTTGTTTCACAGACTGAAATTTCATAGAATTTCGATTCACAGAAAATTTTTCATAGAATATTTAATTCTTATATTTTTATTTCAAATATTATTGTTTCAAAGACTATTTACTTGAATGAAACACAATTTATAGAAACATAGTTCAATGAATTTTAGAATCTCATATTTTCATTCAACAAACTAATCAAACAGTAGAATATTTCTTTAAAGAATATTGTTTGTTCGGTATAATCTTTCATGGAATTTTATTTTACTGAAAATTATTATTTAAGGAAGTATTAAGTGAAAACATTGTTTAATCAAATTAAATACCATATAATAAGTTAGAATACATTATAAATCGCTACCACAATATAGGTATAATATAATAGTAATATTATAGCCAATCGACTCGAAAGAAGAAGAAAGAATATAGGTTAGGGCAAACTTATAGGTTAGGTTAGGTTAGAACTGCGACCAACACACGCACGAGCCGAGCGAGCGAAGCGAGCGTGCCGCGGTAGCGGCCGGCGAGTGCTGGGAAAGTTTTATCCATTTTACTAGAATAGGGCAAACTTGGTTATAAATATTATATTAATTTGATATTCTGATATTAGAAACATCGCAAAAGTAAATGTTATTTGTAATAAAATTCTATGATTTCAAATTATTCATAACAAACATTCTAATTATTGATTTTCTGTGCAACGAAAATCTCTTATTAAAAATTCTTTATACTGAGTAACCTACATATTGATTATTCTATGACATGATAATCTTATAAAAAATTTCTAAATAACGAAAATCTGTTAAACTTTTGTCTGTATAAGAAAGTACACCCGTTAGGACACATCTGTCAGCACGGAACAGCACTTTCCTATGCTGCTATCCTTTTCTGTCGCTCAGAACAGTCATTTGCTAGAGCGATAGAGAGCGACTGAACGCTTTAGCATGGCCTGAAGCGTTCCGTCGCTCTCGATGTGATAATAATGATGTGTTCCAACCCTGAAGCGCCACGACAGATATGTAGCTTCGTGTCTGCGTTTCAGTGTCAAGCAACATTGAGCCTTACGAAATTTTAATAAAGTCTAATTTGGTTTAACATAGAAATAGAAAGATACTATCGGATGAGTATCGTGTTATGTAGAGTTATGGCCCAGCTCATGTTAAAAATGTATTAAACATCTCGTCGTCTAATTAAAGTATGTTTGACGAAACGAGTTGTGGTTGAACATAAATTCAAACGTCCATGTAGACCGGGAGACTTTGCTCACTCGTTCAATATCTACACTGCATCGTTATTTCACATAGTATAGATGAGCTCCATGGCCCAGCGAGCGTAAGCGCATAACAATGTAAGTAATAAGCATTGACTGTACGTAAGTACATAGATCTCGTTGGTAATAAGTAATCTTAGCGCAACCATGCGCAACTTAGGAGGTGGTTTACACTTGGGTTGGTCACCACAAGAGACATAGGGTTGGATCTCATCTATCAGCACGGAACAGCATTTTCCTATGCTGCTTTCCTTTTCTGTCGCTCAGAAGCGTCACGTAAAGCCGTTAGTCCCGGCTGTTATAGATCGCATATTTACAAGCCGTGCCCCGGGCGGCAACTTGAGTTGAGGGCCATAATCACATCTGTAACGTCCCCTTTGTTACATAGTTACGTACTAACTAACAGTGGCGTAGCGTGCCTTGGCGGCCCCGTATAAAAATTTGATTGGGGCTTATGAAGGGTAAAGATTTCTCACAAAAGAAAAGAAAATGTTTGCATAAAATTAAAAGAAATATTCATAATTATGTCACTTTTTCCAAAATTTTTACAAACAATTGAAATTAAATATACACTCTTTTTGCCTTTTTTCGGCCAACTATTTATTATAAATGTTTGCTTACACACGTGTCGGGGGCCCCCGTGGACCGGGGGCCCCGTGTAATTGATACGGCAAATACGGCGGTAGCTACGCCCCTGACTAACAAAATATACTGAAACTATTTTGAGGGTGAATTCAGTCCATGATACTGAACGACTTTCCCCAAGGAACATATATCGAAATATGAAAAATATTTTTTTTTGACTTTCCATACAAATTCAAATTAGCTGATCGGTCAACTTGTATTGGTAATTGGATATATGTTTCTTGGGGAAAGTTGTTTAGTATCACGGACTGAATTTACCCTTAAAATAGTTTCAGTATATTTTTTAGACGTTAGACCCTGTAAAATCTGTACCCGAATTAACTACGTCGATCAACCATCGTACTCGAAAGCAGAACGCTTGCTAATAGAATCCTTATGTGCACTTGACCTAGTATACTGCCTGAAACTAATTGAATAATTTATTAACTTTGGACTGTACAAGTGTACGACTGTGACAGCGTGGGATTGCAATTCATAAGATTGTAGGTACCAATAACGCGATATTAAAAATTAACCTGACTTTATTTCGACAATCGATTTAACAAGGTTATGTATGTCGTGTTTTACAAGTCAGCTTTAACTGGGGTTTGATTTTGATAACATTTTGATTAGAAAAGAGGTACTTAATAAAGTTTTTAGAACTTTATGAACAAGAGTATAAATATTGAATTTTTATAACCAAGATAAAAATACGCCGCCCCCTCATGACAGGAAGGTTAATTTTGTCGCCCCCGTTCTGTACATCGCATCGGTATGTAATACTCTCTTCTGTGACATCGGTACAGAATGATGCAGCAGCAAAATCAAGCCTGTGCGCAGAAGGGAAAGGGTGGAAATACTCAATTTTGCCATAGCCGGGGCCTATGCCCTGGGCGGCAATATCAGAGGGGTGGCAGAATCAAATATGGCGAAATAAATCGGCCAAGTGCATGTCGGGCCACGCTCAGAGTAGAGTTCTGTAGTTTCTTTTCAACATGGAAACTTGATTTTTCATATTACAACTTTATTTAAATAGCTGTGGACTGGATCCGAAAAACATTATTTTATTTAGTTCGTCAGTTAGATTATCCAAAAATAATGGACCCAAAATTTAGGTTTATCAAAGTCATTGAGATACTATGTACTGATATATGTATAATAGGTATAAGTCAATGATCAAAGTAGTAAAAATTGACATCAAAGTTACGAAGTAGGGGCGATTGAAGTCACTGTATGGTAGAAATCGTACTAGGTATATCGTGAATGCTGTATCTTCACCATTATTTGCTAATCAGATAAAAGAAAAAAATGCGTAGGTATACAATATTTTTTAATAATCTAGCTCCTAGTGGTCGGATAATTGAGAGCTTATTTGCCTAAACTTCACGCGGGTACCTAACACAGAGTTAAAGAAGGGGAGATTGATATTTATTTTTATCCTTGGTGGTTGCATCAACGCTGTCGTACCCGCGTGAAGTTTAGGTTAATAAGCTCCCGATTATCCGACCACTGTAAGCCAAAAAAATTTTTTAAGTCCACATCCGAATTATTTTCGAAAATTATGTAACATTGAAGGCGGCTGTAACTCTTAAATTAACAAAGCTAACTAACCGGCATATTTTTCCTTCAAAGTTCAGTACATATCTATCTTAACTTTTTTTTGATCTTTCAAGCTAGCAGTTTAGCTGGGGCGACGCTATACTCAATACTATTTGGGTAAATGAAGACTGTTGAAAGAATTGGGGGATTTTTTCTTACTCAAATTGGCACAGTTTGAGTATTATAATTTCAAAAGAAATTAAACAATTAAATAAAAGGAGTACATAATATAAAATTTAAAGAAACAATGAAAATAAACTATAAAATGATGGTAAGTATGAACATACACAAAAGTAAATGAAAAATCGTAGGCAGTCAAGACAAATTCCATCAACTCTAAAAGATAGGACCGAAGAGTGCTCTACCAGCGAAATCTCTTCTAGCAAGCTCATTGCCTGTGCGGAGTTAGTTTCCACAAATCAAACATTACTAGCTAGCTAACTAAATAGCGACGTGTTGACTTAGCGCCAGTGCATTGTGTCAAACAAACGTCATCACTCCCTCATCAGCCTGCCGTGTAGTTCATCTGCTTTGGTGGATCAAAAGAACGATGAATTAAGTAAACATGTGTAACACTTAGAAATCAAAGATACCCTTGGAAGTTTCATGGCCGCTGACCCGCTCATGATATGGCTCCAAGTGACGACTGACGTGCTTCTAGGAGCTGCAACGAATGTCTCATGCATGTGCTGACGTTCCAAGGGCTTGGGCTGAGAAAGTGTGTTCGGTTTGCCGTGGGAAGCATGGCATGTGCTGCTGCATATACCTACCCTTAATAAATGTATTTTCTTTTTTGTTTATCGCATTGTTCCAAGGTAATAACGGATCTAACGTTGGCTTTTAACTTTGTCAAGCGTTTTAAGGTTCCGTACCCAAAGAGTGCAAACGGGACCCTATTACTTAGACTCCGCTGTCTGTCCGTCTGTCACAGGGCTCTATCTCTTGAACCGTAATAGCTAGACACTTAAAATTTTCACCGATTATTTATTACTGTAGATACTATAACAACAAATACTAAAAGTAAAAAAGTTAAAAATTAAAGGGGGTCGTCGTACAAAAAACGTGATTTATCAGCGTTTTTAACTAGATCTTTATAATGGCATTAACTAAATACTTGAATTGTCACAGATTATTTTAATATTATTTTTAACATTATCTGGCACAAAGAATTGGCATTGCCATACAACGTGTAATGCTGCCAGCTATTAGGCCACGTTGTTGAGGGGTAATATCTTAGTGGGACTACACAATTTGTATTAGTTAGTTTTAGTTTTTACAAAGTTTTAATATATCTAAATGTAATTATCTAGTTTTAAATAAATCTATTATTATTATCATATTAATTTACAAATAATAAAAAATAAGATAGTGTAGTTTATAACAAGATTTCTCAAGATGCCACGCGGCTGCTTTCTTTGAACCCGGCTGGACACGCGGCCGCGTGTCTTGATATCAGACTCACTTTGTTCAAAAACATTTGTATGTCCAGGCCTGTGTCACTCTCACTCCCAGTTTAGGTATCGAAAATGTACCTACATTATTACTATGCGCGCAGGCGGCCCCTCCGGGTGGTAAATTCAGTTATACGAATCGTTTGTCCAGATCAGAGTAATAAGAATGAAATTGGCTTGCAATGGATGTCTAGGTATTTATACGAAAAGGTGCTGAGTTCTGACGTGAGCTAAATTAAAACATATAGCTGCCCACATTAACCCTAGATAACTAAACTATCCTGGGAGTTACTCAATAACTAAACATTCGTCTAGCGGACTACGCATTAAAAAATCTTATATTATCAACATAATTTAACGTGAGGAAGAAATTGTTACATGATTCGTTTAAAGTGCTCGTTGTGAATAGAGATAGGTAGAAATAATTTTATACTAATGATGCCACATACCTTTTATACACATCTACATTATGGGTGTCACAAATTGCATTTTTTACATCTAAGGCATCAATTTTTGGTCTTCCTTAGCAATTTCGACGGGCAAACGTATAATTTTTTTGTAATATTTCATACATAAGGAAATGGAGCAGATTCTTCATATGATTTCACCAAGGATATCTCCTATCATGACCTTGATGTCACGTCTTAAAGTTACCGTCCGAGCAAGTTGCCGCAACCAAGGCTCCATGAGGTGGTTTGTCAGTTTCAAAACAAAATCTCGCCGTGTTATTTGTTAATTATTTTTGATGTTATTCGCGACGTATAATAACATAAGTAGGAGTAGTCTTAGTGCAGATGACCATTTATGATGAGTTTTACTGGATAAAAATCGAAGAGTTGCTAAAGCACATGTCGAATGCTACGTTGTAGCATCTGACGTAGTATGTAGTACGTTTCTTTCCATGTTTGACAATATAAAATCATCCGGTTTAATAATTTGGGTTCTGTTGTCTTTTACTTGATACTAAAAAATCATCTTCAGAACCCAAAGATTGGCACGAGACATCAGTATTAATGCTGATATTGTATTGACTTTCAACCTTCCAATGATTTGTCATCACCACAGAAGTTAAATTATCTTGTTTCTTTTATCAAAGTAATCAATCTTAATAAACGTGAATTTCTACTTTCAGCCTAGGACATATGTTTCCATTTATAAATCCATCAATAATATTAGGTATATGAGAAAAAGTTGAAAGCAATTAGTAGTATGAATGACATCTTACTAATAAACCCTAGTCATTAAAAAATAACCGTTTTTATGAAATTCATATTATTTGTATATTATCTAATTATAATACAAACATTTATTAATTTTTTTTATTTGAAAATACTAATATAAAATAAAATGCAATTTAGATACCTTTGAAAATCTGCACCTGTTATAACTAAACTTTCGTCATCTAGGCGACGCGGTGGTTATAAATCACAAGTAAAGACAATTGTTTGCGCAAACGCCGCATTTGTGCAACTTTTTACTCTAATTATGAAGGTATACAAAGGCGTGCAAGCAGGGGGTACGCGAAAGTATGTGAACTAGACTTATGCAAGGGGTCGCGTAGTCTGCCAGACGAATGTTTAGTTATCTAGGGTTAAGTAGATATTTGTTTGAATTTCTTTGCTGAGTAAGACTTCTGTACGTTAGTATTATTTATTCTGTGGTATGACTGGCTAATTAATCATAGTTTTTACACAGTCCAGAAATTTTAAGCCGTAAAATCAAAATAAAATATAGTAAGAAATAATATAATTAATTACTGTGATTCATACATATAACACTTACAAATAATATTTAATGTGGTACTCGTATAAGTAATTAGTAATATTTTTTTTCCAGCCATTACTAATTAGTAATAATTATAAATATCGAGTGTTTTATATGTATGTATGTAAGTATGTTTGCATGCTATTGACAATGGCCGAGTAGGCGTAAATTAAATATGACTTGTTTATCATCTTTTGTATACCCTACTCAAAAGAAAATAAACATTTCATTCCTTTGTTCATTCATATGTCGTTCATCCACAAATCCCTAACGAGGCAGATAGAGCCCGGGGCGGTATAAGCTAAAGGCCACGATTAGCACATTGGTGGGCATAAAGATGTTGTATTTGTATTATTAATGTCAACAAAACGTCAGTACGTCAGGTCGGTCGTAGGTACGTCAGTTGTGAACAATGAACATCTAGTTCACAACTGAATTCAATTCAAAGCGGTTCGTTCTGAACGAACCACTTTTGAGAGAAGGAAAACTAAAGGCTAATGACCTCAGTGAATTGTTTTCGTATTTGCTATCGTATATTTATCTAGCAATAAGTAAATACTTAGGGTAGGTAGTTGTTTTTATGTTGATTCCTGCAGTTTTTTTCTTATTCTTCGTTCAGTTTGGTAAGGTGTGTAGGTACATATATCCATGACTGACATTTAAATACTTTAAATGTGTTTCCATTACTTACATAGGATTCTTTCAAAAATAAATTATATGATAGTTTAATGCAGGGTTTCCCAACCTTTTTTTCGTCAAGTCCCCCCGGAGTATAATTCATATTTTCCGCCCCTCTTGACATCCCTCTACACCCTACCTCTAACCTACGTGCCCCCTGCACGTGTCCCTGGTTGGAAACTCCTGGCTGTTAGTGTTAGTGACTATTTAATCATTCGTACGTAAAAACAAATCAAATAAAATAAATCATTATTCCGACCAAGAGGTATTACGACTGCGACTCGTTCGCTCTTCGCTTCGTCATATCAATCAAAGTGACGTTTACATCCGTTTCAAGTTTCAACCACATGTTTCAACCAAAGAGCTGGGTTTCAACGGCCGCAAAACTGAGTGTGTGTCATCGAACTTTCTATTTAACGATAAGAAACATATATTTTTTTTTAACTTTATCGGAAACTAAACAATAAAATATTATTGCAACGTTAATTAAAAGCATATAATACCTATCAAGTTCCGAGCTCTGATTTATTGAAGCAAGGAAATAAAATTTTTCATTAATGAAATTATAAATTTTCTTCTTATCGATCTGCTTTAGCATATGAAATGAACGAAATTCTTTAAGGTTTTTCCCAAATTCCCTACTACAATAGTGAGTCATTATTATGTAGATATGTGGTTCTGATTCACACAACACCAAATAAAAAAGCATACATACATACATACTATCACGCCTGTTTCCCTCAGGGGTAGGCAGAGACTATGGACCTCCACTTGCTACGATCCTGACAGACCTCTCTCGCTTCACCTACACTTATCAACCTCTTCATACATGCCCTTAAAAAAAGTATAATAATACTTAATTATTACCCTTACATAAAAAAAGCATAATAATGTGCAAAAAAAGAGATCGTCTAGTATTTGTTAACTATTTAAAAAAAAAACTTACATTGAAACAAAAGAACACAAAGGCGATTAGCAAACTTATGCTTTCGCCCAATCGCTGCTTGCAATTGAAAATGACCGTGCCGCACTCCCTCATGATGAAGGGTTAAATTTAAAAAATCATATCACACCATAACACTAAAACTGAACGACACCTGTAAACTTAACAAACATATCTATGGCAATGAAAGCATCAGTCGGTATGCGATAGCAAAAAATATCTTATCTATTCAATATGTCGCTATCGATGAGAACTTAAATGATGACGTTACATTGAAATGCCTAGAAATGTTATCGACTAATTGGTTTGTTTATTTGTTTTTAGGAGCAAATGAGATAGGTACAAAGGCGGACTTATCCCATGTAGGGATCTCTTCCAGTCAACCTGCGATAGATATTGATATTTAGGTACTGATAGAAATTTATTGGGTATCGCATATTGTTACGGCTGATGCCAGAACCATGGGTAAACCGAGGTATGACAGACCTGGGTTTATCGACGTTTAAGGCGATACATGATTTTTTTGGGGTTCAGTGCTGCCCCCATTTTAAATAAATTATTTGAAAGGAAACGGAGATATAATAAAAAAAATTGTACCATACGGATCTAGATAACCCTTCAAACTATTTAATGAACTACTGTTTACAGTTTAAAACTTTAAAGTAAGAACGTGAAGCTTTTCTTCGCACATTTGCCAAAAGTGGCCGTTTTTCGCAAATGTGCGAAGTAAAGCACATACCGCAATTCCTAAAGACACGCCTTCTAGGCGTGTCTTTACGTATTGTGGTATTTTTCAGTTTTTAAAAACGTCTACCGTCCGTCCACCGTCTACCAGCTAATCCTCATAGCGCGCGTCTACGTGACAGCGATGAAAAGAGCCCAGTGCTCGACACAGCCAAAAGCCTTCTCGTAATCGACAAATGCTATTCACAAAAGCCGGTTGTATTCAGAACTCTTCTTCGTCAGCTGTTTCACAGCATGAATATGGTCTATTGTGGAAAATCCGCTTCGGAAACCAGCCTACTTGTTGATTTTCATCCAAGAGTACGACAACTGTCTTACATTTACATTTTTCGCCAAAGTCCTATGCAACTGCATAGGACTTCGGCGAATAATGTAGGTATACATTTGGGAAAAGAGGCTACTTGGGACGTGCCTTTTTATGGATCATAGTTACGATGGCATGTTTCCATAACTACATAAGGAATTTGATCGGCCGCCCCTAATAAATAAACCTTATTTATGACTAACTAATTTATTGCAAATGAAGTTACCACTGCATACTCTTCACCTTAAATAAATAGGTAACCAAATACAACATTTCAGACCCCTCCCTCGGAGGTCGGCGAGTGAGCTACGCTTCGGCCTCAGGCTTAGATATTTACTAGCGGCCCATTTCGGCTTCACACGGGTATAACCTTCTAAGGGTTCCCCTATTTGAGATCTAATGCCGTTTGATCAAACATGATTTGCTCGAAAACCTTTACTTTTTTAGTTAAAATATGTTTTGTCCCTATCACTTACAAAATTTGACATTGCAAGAACAAGACCAAAAATATTTTAACTAAAATAGGTTTAGCAAACGTTCGTATTTTTTTATAAATAAGGGGGTAAGTATATTATTTTAATTATCATAATTTCTAAGCAAAACTTAATTATACAAACTTATTGTCAACTTATAAGACTTTTCTTTTTTTCGTTAGTTAAATAGGTTGGGTACCTATACCTATACGAAATTATTTTTTTTTCGTACTGTTATGTATTATTTAATAGGAGTAAAATGCTGACTCCTCATTTTCATTTTACATAAAACCATATGTCACCGGGCACTCGAGTCAGTCAGCCCCAAACCTCCGTAACTGTAACATCGTGTAATTTTAATGTAATAATTGCCAGTAATAAAGTAGTTCTCTTTCAGTTAAATAAAAGTGTTTTTTTAAAAAGGACCCACGGAGTGCCATCCTAACAAATTGGTGTCAGAAGTGGGATAATCTTGGGAAATCGCAAGTACCGAGGTTATTAGGTTAGGCGTGTCGTGTAAACTCCCGCCTGACTACCCCGGACTCCGTGGACGTTAGGGTCCTTTTACTGTGTGTGACTGTGCGTGAAAGTGCTCGACGATAAGTTTCTGGGCATCTGCCCGAACCCGCGGTACTGCCATCACACGAGGTCGACGTTGAGTCTCTGCTGCTGAGCGAGCCCGCACCTCCTACTGAAACTGCTGCTACCCTGGTCGACGGTCAGTCTCCGCTCTTGAGTGTGAGCCCGCACCACCTGGCATTTCATCATCATCATCACGGAAGGTTGACTCCATCATCGACTCACCGTGGGAAACCACGCGGTAACAAATTCACGGACAACGCAACGTGACTTCGAAGTAAGCTGCAATACGATTCCCTGAGTCGCTGCGCCGACACTCGAATCCCCGTTTGCGTCATCGCATCGCTGTGTTACAGAAGAGTAACCTCTGACTCGCGCTGCGCTTTCTTCAACTTTCATCGGAAATTTCACCGAGAATGTTCGTGATCATCATCTTGTGAGTCATTTCATTTTATTTTTCGTGGAAGTTTAGTGAAAGTGAAAAAGAAATAAATCAATTAAGTGAAGTGAATTTCCTTAAATTTTATTAGAAACTATAAAATCTTAATTTCGCTAACTTTTACATTTTATTTTTACATATTTACATTTTATATACACATTTACAAGTTTTACTTATACAATTTAGTATTTTTTCTTGGTGTTTCCTTTTAATGTTCTGTACTTAACTTTATTTTAATGTCGGAGAATAAAAAAGTAAAGACTGAGGAATACGAATCTAACTACGAGAGTGATTCTTTCTCAGAGGAGAATTTTGAACAGTCCCAATCCGTAGTAAAATCAAAAAATAAATTAAAAATGGGTGACAAAATTACCCTTTCCGTCCTCACTAAATTTATTAAACCCTATAATGGAGATCGTGAATCACTACCGGCATTCCTTACTAACTGTGAAAATGCCATTTCTTTAGCAAGTACAGAGCAACAAAAATTCATGTGTAAATATATTGTCTCACAACTCGAAGGAAAGGCACAGTTGGCTTGTTGTTTAAAAAATTTCGAATCATGGTCTGAAATAAAACAATTTCTTAAAGCAACTTTTGGGGAGAAAAAGCACTCGACCCACCTTTTAGTAGATCTTCAGAATTGTAAGCAACTGCCCTCCGAGGATGTGACTCAATATTCTTTGAGACTAGAAGCGTGCCTTACGCGCATTCAGTCTGATATTCATTACAGCTGTGAAGATGATAAAGAACTTGTCGGCAGACTAGCCGCTATGGAAGATTTAGCCCTCAACACGTTTTTATTAGGGTTGAACTCCAGTTTTTCACACATAGTGCGTTGTCGCAACCCTAAAAGTTTATCTGATGCTATTACGCATGCCATTGAGGAGGAAAAGTTATATAAGGTCTCCAAGTTGGCACAACGTTCCGCTAAACAGTGCACTATATGTCAAAAAATTGGGCATACATCTTCAGATTGTTATAAAAATAAATCTAAACACTCAGGCCCTAATCTGCATCATGTAAATTCAAATAATAACAATAACTCGCAGAATTTCACTAATAAATCGCGCTCTAACTATTTATCTAAATCTTGCGCTTATTGTAAAAAGAGTGGTCATTTAATTAATGAATGTAGCAAACTTAAGTATAAAAATAATAACAATGCGCATTCTCCGCCTAGTAACGGCTTATCGGGTTCTCATGCACCGGGTCCGAGTAACATGTCACACAATAATCGCCCTAATGTGCATGTTGTTAACGCTGAAGACCACAATGATTTAAACTAAGTTATGTTTCGGTACCGTGTCTGCCGGAACATCGTGTTTATTTAAATGACACGACATTAAACAAGACTCCTAACTCTAACTTTTTTAAATCCCGTGCTCTTAAGTTATTCCCAGCGCGGATGAACGAAAATAATGAGCCTTTATCATCTAAGTTTTATAAACAAGGTAGCACCTGCGGTCAATTCAAGGTTGCGCAGGATTCTTTTGCGCCTTCTAATAAAAATAAATGTTTAAATAAAGGTTCTCTTAATCCTGATGTTCTTAAATTTTCTTCAACACAGGATAATAAAAATATTAATAATTTTAAGTTAGGAAGTCATACTATTCCCTCCGAGGATTTTCAAAGCAATCTCTCACCTCGTGAAAACTCGAGTTCTTTTTCTGGAGATTGCTCACGTGAGAAAATTTATACTATGAATAATATTAATTATCAAATTTCCTTACCTCACGTTAATTTAAAAACTCACTTAAATGAGAAGCCCTTATGTTTCCTCGTCGACACTGGTTCTTCGGTTTCAATAATTAAATTTTCAAGTTTAATGAACCCAGTGTTAGGTCCAGAGATAGTCACTCTGAGAGGTTTAAGTGACAATAATTCTACTTGTGAATCTCTTGGCTCTATTGACTTAAAATTCGAACATCGAATTTCACCAGAGAGTAAAATTTTATTTAATTTTATGTTTCACGCAATAAGTGACTCTATTCATCTACTCTATGATGGTATTATAGGTAGTGATTTTATACAACATTTTCAGATTGACATTCGATACTCAACGAGTACTTTGAATCTACAAGGTCACTCTCTACCTATCTGTTTTAGTAAACCATCTTACGTCATACCTCCAAGATCTGAAATGATCATAGAATGTCCAATATCCAATATTTCAGAAATATCGGACCAAAACGAAACCTTAATACTGGATCAGAAAATTTGTGACGGAGTATATGTAGCTAATTGTATTGTTAAAATAAAACCTAATGAAAGAGTTAATATATCTGTTTTAAATACAACTGAATCTAGCGTTAACCTTAGTAATTTTCAAGTTCAGTTGTCATCTTTCGAGTTGCCGTCACCTAGCTCTGATAATGAAAATTGTGAGCTCATACATAACTTAAATAACTTAAATATAGACCGTTCTAAGATGGTCCTTGAACAAATTCGATGCTCTCATTTGAATCCGCAAGAAAAGAAAACTCTTCTTAATTGTATCTCAAATTACACTGATATATTTCATCTTAATGGTGAACATCTTACTCACACAAAAACAATTCAACATTCTATAAATACAGGAAATGCTCCTCCTATTCACGTCAAGTCGTACCGATTTCCTGAAATACATAAAGAAGAAGTCGAAAAACAAATCAAGTCAATGCTTGATCAGAACATTATTCGCCCATCAACCTCTCCATGGAATGCGCCGATATGGGTAGTCCCCAAGAAACTTGATGCCTCCGGCAAACGAAAATGGCGAATAGTTATCGACTATCGTAGGTTGAATGATGTCACTGTTTCAGAGGTCTACCCACTTCCTTTAATTACAGATATCCTCGATCAATTAGGACACTCTAAATATTTTAGTACACTGGACTTAGCTTCTGGTTTTCACCAACTATTACTAAATCCTGAAGACGCTCCTAAAACAGGGTTCAGTGTTACTACAAATGGCATTTCAGGACACTTTGAGTTCACTAGAACGCCATTCGGATTGAAAAACGCTCCTTCTACATTCCAGAGACTTATGAATACGGTGTTATCTGGATTACAAGGCATCCATTGTTACATATATTTGGATGACTGTATTTGTTACTCTCATGACCTTGAATCGCACATGAAAAAGCTTGAACTTATTTTCTCAAAATTCAGAGAGGCTAACCTGAAATTACAGCCTGATAAATGCGAATTCTTGCGACGTGAAGTCGCCTATCTCGGGCATGTTATCACAGATAAAGGTGTTTCCCCTAATCCTGAAAAAGTCAAATCTATTTCCGAATTTCCTACACCTACGTGTGCCAAGGATGTAAAGTCTTTTCTTGGTCTCACTGGCTACTATCGTAGATTCATAGAGAATTTCTCTCATATAACAAAACCTCTTACATCTTTATTAAAGAAGGATACTAATTTCCATTGGGAACATGAGCAAATTCATGCTTTCAATCTTCTTAAAGAAAAACTCATTTCAGCTCCCTTACTTCAGTACCCTGATTTTTCTCAACCTTTTCTTGTAACCACAGACGCCTCAAATTATGCTGTTGGTGCAGTCCTATCGCAAGGCGAAGTAGGAAAAGACAAGCCCATAGCTTACGCGTCTCGAACTTTAAATAAATGTGAAGGTAACTATTCTACAACAGAAAAGGAGCTACTTGCTATTTTATTCGCAGTAAATACTTTTAGGCCATACTTGTATGGTTATAAGTTCAAAATAATAACGGATCACCGTCCTCTCACATGGCTCTTTAATGCCAAGGATCCAGGTGGTCGTTTATTGAGATGGCGACTAAAGTTAGAAGAATATGATTATGAGATAATTTATAAGCCAGGTCGAATTAACTCAAATGCTGATGCCTTATCTCGTAACCCTGTCAATGCCATTACTCACTCTAAAATTAATAAAACTACTTATGAGATTTTTTTCAAAAAACAATTTACTAAATCTATTTCTAATGATACTCAAATAGAAGAGCATAATCAGAACCTTAACTCAGCAAAGCAAAAATCTATTGCTTGCCCAACTTCGTTAGATTTCGATAATTCTATGCCACACTGCGAACAACTCTTATCCCTTATACCTAATTCTGAGGAGTTGATATCTGCAGAACGTGAGCCCTATACCGTACAGTCGGTAGATGCAAATAATAAAAAGCTATATTTCTTATATACTAAAATACATCATTTTGATGAAACTGGCTATAAAATAATTTACGACTTATTAATAAAACTAAGAGATCTTATTATATCTACAGATGATTATGATAAAGAATTAGCTATTTCAGATTTTTCAGAGCCTTTCACTAAATTAGCCTATGTTAAAGTTTATAATATAATATCTTACATCTTTCACGGTACGGGTATTAAAATCCACGTATACAAAAATCAAATTAAATACCCAACTCCTGCCGAAGTTCCAAGTATTCTAAAAGAAAACCACGGGACAACCATTGCTGGTCACCCGGGTATTACACGCATGTATAATAGAATCAAAGAGTCATATTACTGGAAGAGCATGCGTGCTGATATAAAAAACTTTGTTAAAGATTGTCGATCATGTCAAGTAAATAAGCCTTTACGAGCTTCAAATAAAGCACCTATGGTTATTACGTCATCTAGTACCAGACCATTTGAAAGATTAGCACTTGATATTGTAGGTGTTCTTCCTGAAGCTGGTCTTCAAAAATTTAGATACATTCTAACTCTCCAAGATGATTTAACAAAATTCTCTTGTGCCTATCCTATGATTACGTCAACAACTGACGAAATAGCAAGAAACCTTATACACTTCTTTTCGTTATTTGGTTTTCCTAAGATGATCCTTACGGATCAAGGCACTAGTTTTACATCTGAATTATTTAGGCAATTAACTGAAATTCTTAAAATAAAAAGCCTATTTTCTACGCCTTATCATCCCCAGACAAATGGCGCGCTTGAACGTAGCCATGCTACGCTTAAAGAATATTTAAAATCATTTGTAAATGATAATCAGGATAATTGGCATTGTTACCTAGCCACCGCTATACTCTCCTACAATACTACTCCACATTGTACTACGAATTATACTCCCTACGAATTGTTATATGGCCACAAACCCATAATTCCTAGTTATTTATATGATCCTAGCGATAACACTACCTATCAGGAGTATATACGAGCTCTTCAATATAGAATGAAATACTCTCGTGAGAAGGCTCTAGAGTATATAAATAAAAGCAAAGAATCTTCTAAAAGATACTATGATGCATCTTCTAAATCTAAAAATTACAAAACAGGTGACATGGTATATTTGAAACAACATCATAGGTTACGTAAAGCTCTATCCCCAATTTGGAAAGGTCCCTATAAAATAATTAAAGTTAATGGAAAAAATAATGTAACCCTCTGCATCAATCGTAAACACGTGAAATATCATACAAACGAAATAAAACCAGCTTGATTACTTAAATTGTTCCAGATTGTTCTTCGGGTCCAGCTTATCTGAACCAATCCAATCGATATCACATAGTCCAGGACTTTACTTCGACCCGACTTCAGCTGCGTATTTCTATAACGATTACTGGAATGTAGTAACTCATGTAGAGATATTTCCGATCGAACCTTATCTTGAAAAGATTCAAAATTCTATTATCTACACATCAAACTTTTGTGAGAAAGTTCAGAATGTTGATGTGAATATAAATTGTAAAGACGCTGTGAATCCTCTACAGATATTAGTTAATTCTAATCAACTTAAAATTAACTCTATATCTCATCTAATTTCTGAAACAAGTAACAAACGTCACAGACGTGCTATTGAATTTTTCGGTCAAGTTTTGAAATTCTTTTTCGGCACTTTAGATGCTGATGACGCAAGAAAATATGATGAAGCAATTAATTCTTGTGAGAAAAACGAGCAAGAAGTTTTATCTTTGATGAAAGATAATATTCATGTAATTAAATCCACTATTAGTAACTTTAACACTTCTATTCGTCAACTGAATGATAATGAGCTAAGATTAAATAAACAATTAGAAAAATTAGAATTTATGTTTCAACAAAATTCTAAATTAATAACTGAAAGCGTAAATTTATCTAAATTAAACTCTATTCTTTATATTATTGAAGGATCACTCTTTTCTATTTCTAATATACTAGATACTATACTTAATTCTATTTTATTTGCAAAAGCTAATATTTTGCACCCTTATGTTTTAAGCCCTACTAAGCTATATGAGGAACTTAGTTCTAATAAAGTAATTAGGCAAAACTTAGAATTCCCTGTGTCTCTATCTATAGAGAATATTCATTCTATCATAGATTTAGCTAAGTTAACGTCTTATTACTATAACGATAAAATTATTTTTATAGTTCAAATACCTTTGATCAATCCTATTAAGTTTAACGTATATAAAATTTTACCTTTGCCTACACCTAAAGAAGAATACAACTTCCAAACATATGTTCTTATTCACCCTTCAAAGCTGTATTTAGCTATCACTGATGATAGATTAAATTATGCTATTTTAGATAATTTAAATGATTGTAAAAACGTTAATAATGAATATATTATATGTCCTCTCCCTTCTATTTTATCTACTAATAGTAACCCTACCTGTGAAACGAAATTAATAACAGAAGTTATTTTGTCACTCCCAGAAATTTGTAATTCTAATATAATATATGGCAATGTTAATATATGGCAGAAACTTAATGACGGAAGATATTTCTATGTACAATCCAAACCAAGTAAAATTACCATTAAATGTTCTCAGAATAATGAAATTAAGGACTATACTATTCAAGGCACCGGAACTTTAGCTCTTAAAAATGATTGTGTTGCATTCTTTCAAACGTTACAGTTCCGACCTTCTCTTAAATTCACTTCGAAACTACCGAGCCAAATTTCAATTAATTTCAATATTCTGAAAGATGATTGCTGCATGTATAACTTTATTAACAATACTGCCCAGCCATTATCTCTAATTACATTATCAGATATAGATTTAGAATCTCTAAAGCTGGCAGCCCATAAATTAGATAATATTGAAAATCAAATAAAACAAGCAGAAAATCAATCACACATTATAAAATATGGACATTATTATTCTGGATTAACATATTTTATAATAGTTATTATATTCTTATATTTAGCTTACAAATTGTATAAATATTGTTTTCAAAACCGTTGTAATAACTCATCCTGTTGCATACAAATTTTTAATCAATGTTATAATAAAAAGTCAAAGAAGAATAATAATAAAGTCCATACTTCTATAGAGCTTACCGATATTTCAGATAATTCTAATGATGATAATAAAACTGTCAAAAGCCTTCCGGAGATAGAAATTAATAAAAATAAAGATAGAATAACTTACCGAAACTTTGAAAAAATGTCCTCTAACAGAAACTTAACTAATTTCTAAATATTATCTTATTTCAATAAAACTAATTAAATATTGATTTCTATTTCAAGGCTCAGCCTCAAATAAAATATAATGTTATATTTTAACCTTAAATCTATTATTTTTATATAAGAAATCTTATCTTTTAGTTTACTTTAGTTCAGAACTTATACTTGTAAGAATTTGTTATTCTGGACTTGAGATTTATTTTTCTTTCATCCCTCGCTTATCTTATTATTGTATAAGCTCAGTCTAAAGGGGGGAGATGTTATGTATTATTTAATAGGAGTAAAATGCTGACTCCTCATTTTCATTTTACATAAAACCATATGTCACCGGGCACTCGAGTCAGTCAGCCCCAAACCTCCGTAACTAATTAAAATTACACGATGTTACTCGTGTAATTTTAATGTAATAATTGCCAGTAATAAAGTAGTTCTCTTTCAGTTAAATAAAAGTGTTTTTTTAAAAAGGACCCACGGAGTGCAACCATCCTAACAGTACGTCATATTAATATCGCAAGACGCAGCGCTCTTTTTTTAGGGTCCCGTATCCGAAGGGTGCAAACGGGACCCTATTACTGAGACTCCGCTGTCTGTCCGTCTGTCACAGGGCTCTATCTCTTGAACCGTAATAGCTAGACACCTGAAATTTTCACCGATTATGTATTACTGTGGCCGCTATAATAACAAATAATAATAAACGGGCAAGTGCGAGTCGGACTCGAACATGAAGGGTTCCGTACCACCGTACAATGTTTTAAAACGCTAAAAAACACGTTTTTTGTATTTGTTGTTTTTGTGGTCATGGTAATACATAATTGGTGAAAATTCATTATGAAGATCAAGTTAAAAACGCTGAAAAAAAAACACGTTTCTTGTATGACGACCCCCTTTAATTTTTAACTATTTTTTATTTTTAGTATTTGTTGTTATATCCGCCACAGAAAGTGAAATTTTTACAGATTATGTATAACTATGGCCACTATAACAAATACTAAAAATAAAAAAAATTAAAGGGGTCGTCTAACAAGAAACGTGTTTCTTCAGCGTTTTAAAACATTGTACGGTGTTACGGAACCCTTCATGTACGAGTACGACTCGCACTTGCCTGTTTATTAACAGAATTTTATTTTCGATCGATCGTTTTGCTTGGATTTTTATCAAATAATTTAGTATAAAATAATAGTTCTTCTGTGTGAGTTCTAGCGCCCAGCGTGCTGAGGCTTTGCTTAAGAGTAATGTTAGCCCTTGTGATTCTAAATTTAATTTTAAGCATGTTAGCCCTAGCGATATAATAGATGCTTTTAAACAGTTAAATTTTAAAAAATCAGAAGATCACTGGGGCATGTCAGTAGTCGTAGTAAGTCATATTATACACATAATTGCTGCCGATTTAGCTTTTATATTTAACGAATGTATTGATGAAGGCATATTTCCTAACTTAATGAAATGTAGTAAACTAATCCCCTTATTCAAAAAAGGAGAAAAAACAGACCCTGGCAACTACAGACCTATCTCTATTCTGCCAGTTTTGAGTAAGGTGTTCGAAAAGATAATGCTCAATCAAATGCTACTTCACTTTAAGACCAATAATCTTTTCCATAGCCAACAATACGGCTTTACTGCTGGAAAATCGACAACCGATGCAGGAGTAGCACTTATTACTAATATCTACGACGCGTGGGAAAACAGAAATGATGCAATTGGATCATTTTGCGATCTTTCTAAAGCATTTGATTGCGTTGATCATCCAACACTCGCTCAAATTTCGTCAATACGGTTTTGATGATAAGTCAATTAAATTAATAGAATCTTACTTAACAGATAGGCTTCAAACTGTTGATATAAACGGCGTAAAATCACACGGGTCTAATGTGAAAATGGGCGTACCCCAAGGTTCAATTCTAGGACCGTTCCTTTTCTTAGTTTATGTCAATGACTTGCCTTACATGGTTGAGAAAGAGGCTGACATGGTGCTGTTTGCTGATGACACCTCGCTAATATTTAAAATAGATCGACATAACAGTGATGCTAGCGCGGTGAACAGCACCTTATCTTTAATTTCTGATTGGTTTTCGGCCAATAACCTCATGTTTAATGGGAACAAGACCCAATGCATTCGATTCTCTCTTCCTAATGTGAATCAAGCCTGCGTTGACATACTAATTAATGGTCAGAAACTCGATCTGGTTGAAAGTACTACCTTTTTAGGAATCACAATTGATTCGAAACTTCAATGGGGCGCTCATATAACTAAACTTTCTAATAGGCTTAGCTCTGCGGCTTACGCTGTTAGAAGAATAAGACAATTGACAGATGTGGCAACTGCTAGACAAGTGTACTTTAGTTACTTTCACAGTCTAATGTCTTACGGGATACTTCTATGGGGGAGTGCAGCAGACATTCAGACTATTTTTCTTTTACAAAAAAGAGCAATTCGTGCTATTTACGGTTTAGGATTGAGAGACTCACTGAGGGAATTATTCAAGGAAATAGGTATACTTACTTTTGCATCACAATTCATATTTGAAAATATAATGTATGTAAGGAAAAATATTTCCATGTTCAATAAAGTAAGTGATTTTACAGATAGAAATTTACGTAATAAGAATGATTTAGTTAGCCCGTATTACAGGCTGAATACAGTCAGTAAGTCTTTTATGGGGAAGTGTATACTTTTTTATAATAAATTGTCAGAATCGGTCCTTGATATACCAGACGGAAAATTCAAAGCTTATGTAAAGAAAGTACTTTGTGAGAAGGCTTATTATAGGACCGATGACTATCTTAAAGACAAAAAGGTCTGGCTTGAGCTTGGCGCGGGTCCCTCTTAAAGGTTTGTATACTTAGACATGTCATAATTTAGGTACATTGGTACATACTAAATTTACAAATTGACATTATTTTAAATTTCGTAATTCTTATAATTCAATTAATTATGACATAATAAACAATGTAATCTCTGTCCATCTATATAACTAATTTTAAGTTTTTAGTTTGTTAGTTGACGTCTTTGGAGAAAACGTGCAGTGCAGTTTGTTGCCGCTTCTTCTGCACTTGCGCCTAGGAAGCGGCGTAAACTTAGCTTTAAGTAACGATTTGACGTCAACATTTGTGCAAAACAAAACAAAGTGACTATTATTAAGAGATATTATAAATATCCTATGATAATAAAGATATTTTGAATTTTTTTTTTTAAGTACGTGAATAATACGATTTGATCTGACGATATTTCGAGAATTCGCGTTTACCTCTTTTAACCGTTAGAGATTTTGATGCATTGATGTAGCAAACTATAGAGCGCACTGATTGTAGGTTTATAGACAGTTGAGTAAAAGTTTTCGAGCAAATCATGTTTGATCAAACGGCATTAGGGGAACCATTTCTAAGGCCCTGTGCACACCACGTTTTTTAAACGCGCCGGCGACGCGCCTTTTGAGACGCACGATATAATAAAATAATATAAAAATAATAGGATTAAAATCCTACAGAGCAATTTGTTTGTGTTTGTAGTGATACACACACGCGTTAGCATCATTCGTTATATATAATAGGGTGTGCAAAGGTTTGCAGGCTGCGTCTGACTCACGTGCGTATCGCGTCTGTATAGACAAGTTACAAAGGCGCCGACGACGGCGCGCTTAAAAAACTTGGTGGGCACAGGGCCTTAAATCACTCTGTCTATTGAAAACCGCAAATCCATTGCGATATGTTTAAAAGATCTAAGATTACATACATACAGAGGGACAGCCGGCGAAAAGTGACTTTGTTTTACACTTAGTTTTGATTGTTTAATAGGTTGACACTTGAGTTATTGTAAAAAATCGCTTTTCAGTTAATCTGTGTAAGATATAAAATAAACTTTGAACAGAGAGTATATTAGTGAGATCAGTTTAATAATTCTCTGTTAGATACTACACTAGGGGAACTATTGTTTCTGGTTGATATGTCATGTAAGGTACAAAAGAAGCCGAATGTCAGTAAAGTGACTAGGTGTTTTGCTTTTGAATCTGCAAAGAAATTGATAGTTTGATACATCGAAGGATACAGGTATATATTTTACTTACCTAAACGTCTATTATTTTCCCAAGAATTACAATCTCATGTTCAGCACCATCAAATGGTTTCTTCAAGTCTACTCTTTCACGTTTAATTGAGTCATCACCTTTAGAGATGGTTGAGCACTAAAAAAAAATTGTTTATCAGTGTCAAGTAGTCAGCAGCCATTCTATTAAAACTTGAGTGGCAGTTCACTATGAACTATAATGTTAATCAATGATATTAAAGAGAATACCTGACAGGCTGTTTAGGGTTGGTACAGTGCAAACTACTGCAGAGTCATAATATTTCATACATATCCTTGAATACAAGGGGACTTACTTTGAAGCGTAATTAGATTTTTTGTTTAATTAAATGTTGTAGCTAGATGGAGCTACTAGTGCGAAAGAAGGTAGTCTCGTTATAGTGCTGCTTAATTTCAGTAAGATGGCGGTGTAAACATTCATTTTCTACAAAGAAACAAGTGCCATCTCTGATTTTTCGTGGTTTCCGTCAAGCCGAAATAATACAGGATTTTGGCTTTCTAACAGAATATGTTTTTTGTATGGGCTTATCAGTCCGCTTATATTTTTGATATGATACATATACATACTATCACACCTGTTTCCCACATGGGTAGGCAGAGACTATGGACCTCCACTTGCTACGATCCTGATTGACCTCTTTCACTTAATATTTCAATCTTCTTTGAAATCCCCTTAACTTACGAGATGGAATAGGGCTTAGTGGAAACAGCAGTCATCACAGGATGTCTGACAGTTTATCAACTCTACAAAGCTATCTTGAAGCTTATTTTAAACCTCCTCATGCTTCAGAAAGGGCATTAGCCCCAGTTGATTACTGCAAGAAGGCAGTTGTTATGCTATGTTTTTTAATACTTACGAAAGACTGTACATAGATATGTAGTTTAACTACAAACCAATAGGTATTAAGGTTTGGGTAACTGGTCAAATTGAAACAGGTGAGCCGTGTGCTTTCCCAGCGATTGTATATTCCCATATTGTATTGTGTTAATAAAATACCAACATGATCCCACTTATGTAGGGAGACACAGAAACAACGCTTCAAATGGACCAAACTCAATACAGCTTTAAAGATATCTGTGACATATAAGTATTTGTGTTGATTTGTACCTTATACTTGTAACTGACAGTCTAGATCCCATATTCTAATGGCAAACTAATTCTTAACAAAGGTGTTATCAAGCTGAGAAAAGTGACAATAATATTCTTGGACTTGTTTCTGAAAATTTCCAGCAATGTCGCTGTATGGCAGGGATGCATAACAAAGTATGGTCGGCAGAATAATGGATGCTCTTGTTGTGTTATCACTGAGTAGAAGTCTTCTCGGTTAACCCTGAAAAAAAAATTACCTTTTCTCATTTGTAGTTCAGAGGATAAGTACTTTTGAATCTTCTTGAATTACAAGACAATTTGCCAACATTCTCATACATGTTATTTACACAAAAATATGCTAATATAATAAGCATCACAGATTATTTTATTATTAGTAGTAGGTACCTAATTAATATTACTTTGTAAGTAATACCTACACATATTTAAGGTGCTAAAAACAACTACTACTAAACACTTTTGATTGATTATATACCTACATATCTAACTAGGTACTTACTTGATAAATGATATCTCCCTAATTTCATCTAAAGTTAATAGAACTCCTGAAGAATTCCAGAGATTGAAACTGAAAGCAGGAACCCCATAGCTGAGATTATAGAAAATAACGAATTCAGCTTTATACATTGTTTGTCCGTCTGGCTTTTCGGGACGCAAAAATGAAGATTTTACGAGGTAAGTTTTATGTTTGTTTTCGTTGTTAATACACAGCTTCCAGCCATCGTTAATTTTATCTGAAATTTCGCAAAACTTTGTAGCTGCATCTTCAAATTCTTCTAAAGTACGTGTAATATCCGAATCCATCGAATACTCCTGAGACTAGTTATTATTTCTGTGGAGACAAGTCAGCAACCGTTGAGAAAATCAGTGGCTAATATTTGCCATTTTCATAATAATGTAAATTTTTCACTCTTTGTGTCCATCTGTCCGAAAATAAATTCTAAAACCAGTTCAGTTTGTAATTCAGGTCAATATTATGTTACATTGATTTGTTTTTAATATTGTAAAAACCTTATTTATTTACAATTTTTACTATCGGAATAGGATCTTACCAAAAAACTTATGTTTTGAGTTTTGACATGCTTTTGAGTTTTTGATTTTGACTGATGGTTTTTTGACAGATTGATTTTTTTCGTTTTAAAAATCATGACAGGTACGCTACAGTTACGCTCGGCCACAAATATACACAACTGCGACCGCGACTGCGACGGCGACGGCTTGCGTTTGCGTTGCCACAGAATACATAAGATTCAAACAGAATGGTATCTCACAGCGTCTCCCGCAAATTGGCGTCCCAGTTCCTCTCCCCCGCACTTTGTGAGCTTTGACGGCTCTAAACCAGGGTTTAATTACTAGCCGCACGCAATACGCTACGTGTGTTGTCTTGAGAACTGTCAACCAATAGTAACCATCATAGTGAGAAGGTGCGCGTATAATAATTGTTTATCCACCCAATACTCTAAAGAACGTATATTTCATACATTTCCAAATGATGAAAACAGGTAAGCAAAGCAACAATATAATTTCACGTGATTACCCAGCAACCATCTTGATATATATACCCTTCTCGCTCTCTCGCATTGGCGGGAGATACATAAGAGCGAGATTGTAACATTACCGGATTGCTAATAAGCAATCCGGTAATTGTTACATAGGCTCCACGCTCACAGGTAATCACATACACGCAGATGCCAACTAGATTTCCGCGGGTTATAGTGCTAAATGCCATTGTTGACAATGACAACTTGACATGCTGTGTGTAAGCGTGATAAACATTTGTTTATTTTTACTGAATTTATTCATATAATTACCGTATAGTTTTGCGCCGAATATGCAAATTACTATATTACAATAGTGAATTAGTGAAATTAGTGCGTTACATTATAAATGACTCAATAATAATCAGTGAAGTGAACTATAGGTGAAATGGACAATGGACATAATGAAAAATATTTGTAAAGTGATATTACGTAGCTGTTTCTTACTTTTCTGTAACATTTAATACATATAAAACAGAATATTTTTTACGTCATAGTGTTCGCAAATCTTTCGGTATGGAAAAATCTAATATATAAAATTCTCGTGTCACAGTTTTCGTTGCCATACTCCTCCGAAACGGCTTGACCGATTTAAATGAAATTTTTTGTGCTTATCCGGTATCTATGAGAATCGGCCAACATCTATTTTTCATCCCCCTAAATGTTAGGGGTAGTCTTTATATGGCAAAACAACGTTTGCCGGGTCAGCTAGTATAATCGTAAATATGTCGAACTCGTTAGTAGGTAAGTATTAAAATAATTCTGCGGTGCGACCCTAAGTATAAAACTCACACATCGACGTGTGTACAGATAAATAGTTTCGTTTGTAGTAGTAGTAGGTATATATGTTACTCTGAATCAATGGAGAGTCATACCAGTGGCGTTGCGTAAGTTGCGTTGCGCAATGCCCTACTTACTTGCGCTCAAAGAATTTAAAACACTATCTAGAATAACTACGAATATTAATCTCACAAAAACTAAATTAAAAATAAAACTTAATGCCACGCACATAAAGCTCATATCTTCATAATGCTTATATTTAAATACCTAACGTTCCCAAAAAATGTACCTAAAGTTTTATAGGCGTCCCTTTCCCACAAACTGTCAGTGCAGTAAAGTAGAAGGGGAGAGATATAACTTTAGATATAATTTTTGGGAACGGCTTTGCCATTTCGTGCGCATTCTAGATTTGTATACATACAATTTCTTTGCTTGCGCTTTACAGGTAGGCTGTATGTATCCGGCCGGTAGATAGGCCGTACGTAGGAGCGATTTATTTGAGAGAGAAACTTGCATCCAGGGCAGAAACATAATTAAAAAAAAATTTGTATAATCCAATGTCAAAATCTGTTGACAGATCCCTTATCTCAGTCAGGTTGATATTGACAGTAACTAATAATTTGTATTTGTAAATCTGTGTGTTGTTTTTTGATAAAAAGTTTTGTCTTATCAGCAAATAATTAACCACAACGTGTACAACAAGTTTTTCACATTACCACATGCTGATACCGTAATTCTACACATTCTATATACATTTTACTTTATTCACGCTTTGTCAGCGGAGTGGAAGCCCGAACACAACAACATTTAGTCATTCTATTGGAGTCGTCTCGAAGTTATACAAGTTTTTTGTACCATACTGTTGAAATAAGTAAGTACAACCATGCTATTTATAAAACTAGAATATTAAATATAACCAGGTAAGCTTTAATATCGAGCTATATTTTAGTGATGTTATTATAAATTTTAATATGGTCTTAAATTTTTATTAGTTTCTCTCATGTTCTATCTATTTAGTTATTGATTGAACTAGTATACTGTTTGCTTTTAGTACGTACTTAGCCCATTATTTTAAAGCCAATCTTTCAATCAAATTAATTTATAACTACGGTACTAGTTACAACAATGAGTGGAGCTATTTACATCACTTTATTATCATATTAAGATTTTATTATAAAACCTTAAATTAATTTTTTAAAATTAATTAAGCCAAAAAGCTACTGATAAAGCATTCTCTTCTTGGCAACTTTTGGAAAAATAAAACAGACAGCAATTTCGGCATCTAAATATTAGATAACATTAACCTAATGATTTCATTAAAACTTAAATTGTAGATTCTTGAAAATGAATAGTTTGAAGAGCAACTGGTTCTCTGAGACGTGTGATATGTGGCCTGGAGCCACATTCTCATTTGAGGTTAAAAAGGTGTTACATGAAGAGAAGTCACCATTCCAGCAGATTCATGTATTTGACACTGCCAGCCTTGGAAGAGTTCTTGTGTTGGATGGAATCGTACAATGTACTCAAAAGGATGAATTTTCATATCAGGTTATTATTTTCTTTCTTGCTTCTTCTATGCTATAGGGATGTGGACAAGGGCAAATAAATACTATTCTACTTAGTCCGTCAGTTATACAGGGTGGATTTGAATTTGTTGACATCCTCTTAAATATCCACTATAGTGATACAAAGTAATGTATGTTATGACTAAAAAATCTCAATCAAAATTCGTCATTTTCATATTAGGGAAAACCCCTAAAAAACCTCTAAACATGTGTTTAGATAGATACGATTACTGCAATTAAAATTAAAAAAACTTATCATCAAGAAAAATAAATAAATAATAATAGTATCAAAATACGTGGCGAACTTTTGTTTCTATTTCAAACAAAAGTTGGTATTCTTATCTTTAAGCGGCCACGTGATACTGCCCTTGCCCTCGACCTTAAACCTTATTTATGCAACCTAAAGTCTACTTTTGTATGCTGGCCGCTTTTGTCTCTCAGTTGTGGGAAACTAGTGTGCTGGTATCTTTATGGGATCATATAATGCTACACGCGCGATACTCGATTGACGAAGATGATTTGATGCTTTATCCTTTTTTTTTCTATGACAATTCCAGGTCTGCGGAACATCTCTGATGAGTACATGCATATGTATGCAAATATGTTAATTGCATCTGCAAATTATAATTTGTCTTTTTGTGTGTTTTCAGGAAATGATATCATTTTTACCACTATGTGCCCATAAAAACCCTGAAAAGGTACTTATTGTTGGTGGAGGAGATGGAGGAGTAGCAAGAGAGGTAGCAAAGCACCCAAAGGTTAAAGAAATAGTTCAGGTATGTAATTAAATATTGCAGTATCTAGATAAGCGGAAGTGTGTCAAGCCAAGTTCAAGAAAAGGTGAAGCAGCACCCGTGTGTAATATTACACTAACCTCCATCAAATTCCATAAACACAGCTCAAAGTTATAAATATATTAACATCCAAAAATCAGTCAAGTGCGAGTCAGACTCGACATGCATGAAGGGTTCCGTTCCTCCTTTACAAATTTTTTGAAACGCTGAAAAAATCACGTTTCTTATATGACGACCCTCTTTAATTTTTAACTTTATTTTATTTTAAGTATTGCTTGATGCAGCGGCCACAGTAATACACAATCGTTGAAAATTTCAAGTATCTAGTTAAGCTGAAGATATAGGCAAATGGCCTTGAAGTGGCGCCCTCATTTGAAAGAAATTGTTAACTCGTAAATATGGAGATAAGTTCCATATTGCTCTTCGTCATGCACTAGATAGCCCTTTAAATTATTTTATGAACCAACGTTGAATGTATTTACATTAGTCCATCTAGCTTTAAAACTTGCCGTGGCCACTTCTGGTGGAGGCAATAATACGGATCACTAATAATAGTATCAAAGGAAAAATCAGAAAACAGTGAAATTCTAAGATTTTTTTTTTCAATCTAAAAGTATAGTAGGTAATACTTTCAAAAGTTTAAGAGCGAAATCTTTTTTTCTATTATTATAGAGTTAATCATTAATGTTACAATAAGGTGAAATAAAAAGGTGTAATAAATTTATTTACATAAAGTAATGATATTTTGTTGGGCAAATACAAAATTTTTTAAATGGAAGCCAAGTTCCTTAAGGGCCTGGTCCTTATTTTTAGTGATTTTGACTGCTTTTTCGGAGCTGATTGGAGCCAAAGTAACTTAGTAACAATATGTTAAGATATGTTAAATTTATTGATTTTCATTGTAATAGTTTGTTTAATTCCAAATAACCTGAGACGTGTTTCAATTTTCTGCAGTGCGCGACGTTCGTGTCTTTGTTGTTTTCACGGAATTTAAATCATGAAGTTGTATAAAATCCTAAAAAGTGAATGAGAAGATTTTAGTATTTTTTTTTAATTCATTCAAAAACTTAGTTAAAAAGGTTAAACTTTGAAGGAAATATAAGCGAATACGTCGTCGGATTTCTTGCGCATATGACTGAGTTAAAAAATAAAAAATACACATATATGAAGCTTGATTCATGCATATTGTAAAGTGACAATGTTAAGCTTTAGTTTGCGTTTTTGCCAAAAGTGGCCGTTTTTCGCAAAAATGCAAACTAAAGCTTAACATTCTCACTTTAAACTGTAAACAGTGGTTTATATAATAGTTTGGAGGGTTATCTAGGTTTTACAAGCTCAACATTTTAAATGATATCTCCGTTTCCTTACAAATAATTTATTTCAAATGGGGGCAGCACTGGACACCGTGTATCGTCTTAATATTTTTATTTAATCTTTATTGTCCATCAAATACAAATTGTACAGAACAATAGGCGAACTTAATGCTAAAAGCGTTGTCTACCAGTCAACCTTTGGGTTATACAGAAAGTCTAAACTAAATGTTGCAGTATTTTTGTCGGTGAATTCGACACCCAGAGCCACACCATATCATAATATTGAACTTGGCTCCTATTTTACCATTTATGCTTTAGGTGCGATTTATATTTTTTTAAATCAAGTGCAGTCGCAGTCAAAGACTAGGTTAGGGCCCAGTTTTGTAGAATTTTTGCCGTATTTCATATTTGCTTTCCAGTGCCAAGTGAATCAGAAAGAATTTATAAAAGTTAATTTGCAAAATAGTAATTAAAAAATTAACAATGATATTAATATTAGTCGGTAATCGTGTTTGTTAAAAGGTCATCACATAATATATTACTGCTCAAATGAACCTTGAGTCATTAGAGCATATCAATAACTTTAACATTGATAAGTCTTATCTTAACTTTTGTAACGCTATATTTTAATTACTATGCATACATATGATGAGTATACATTACATCAATAAATTAATGACAGCCCGCCCTTGTACATACATATCATATTAAGATTTTTGTTCAAATGATTCATATTATCATAAGTAAAGTAAGGATATTATGAGAATCTTCGTGACTTCGAAGCTTTTATGATTTTGTTTGATCTTATCGATCTGGTTGGCTTTGTAGGCATCTTATATTTTGGTAGAACGGTTATTGGTTAATTGACGTAAAAGGAAAAGTATTTACAATATTTTTAGGGTTCCGTACCTCAAAAGGAAAAAAACGGAACCCTTATAGGATTGTTTTGTTGTCCGTCTGTCTGTCAAGACCCTTTTTATCAGAAACACGTGGAGGTATCGGCTAAAGTTCATATCAAATACTCAAGTCAAGTCTAGTGTCCCTTGGAGCTGTGAAAATATTAAACTTCTAAGTCAACACAATCAAAAGATACAGCCGTTTATGCCGTTAATTTCCGACACTCGCAAGGCAATCAAAACCTACAGGGTACTTCCCGTGAACTCAGAATCTTGAAATTTGGTACGAAGCAACGTCTTATAGCACAGATATAGGAAAAATTGCGAAAAGCATACATTTTAAATTACATCATATAATATAATAAAAATATTTTTAATACTTAATTTTAAACTTAGTTATATACCTACAGGTTTGTACGGAACCCTCGGTGCGCGAGTCCGACTCGTACTTGGCCGGTTTATTTATTTATCAGTTAGGTACGTTACTAGAAGGACAGTATAAACAAAATTTAACTGCATGTGAACCCATCTCACACAAAATTACGTCTTTATCTCTGATGGGGAAGACAGAACCTAGAACCGCATGACCCAAAGGGCACTTTTAGCGTAATGGTGGGCGTTAAAGTGGAAAAAGGAAATCAAAATAGTGATGGGTTGCTGCCGCATATCGCCTATGGCCTATGGGTACCTTCACTCTCACTTATTTCAGTCATGAAGCAGCTATATGTTGCAATACATAAAGTGAGAATATGCAGAAAAATGTATAATCTGACATAATGAGACCTTGCGTCACTAACCTCGTTGCACATCAGCGACTTCTTTGTCAACGTGATATCTTGGCACTTACCACTTTTCATTCACCTGGATTGTGTTATATATAATATTAATTAAAATATACTTGTTAAAACTATTTTATTTCCAGGTGGAAATTGATGCGAAAGTTATTGAAGTTTCAAAAAAGTACTTACCATTCATGGCAGTTGGTTTCGAGAGCGAAAAACTCACGTTACATGTTGGTGATGGTTTTGAGTTCTTGAAAAACCATAAGCAAGAGTTTGACGTTATAATCACAGACAGCAGTGATCCTATCGGCCCTGCAGTTCACCTATTTGAAGAAAATTATTTCTCTTTAATGAAGCAGGCCTTAAAACCAGGTGGGATTGTATGTTCTCAAGCTGGTACTATTTGGAATGATATTGATATAGTGACTAGTACACTGAGGTACTGTAAAAATCAGTTCCCTGTTGCAGCATATGCGTATGCATCCGTCCCGACCTATCCGTCAGGGCAGATAGGCTTTGTCATTGGCTCTCTTGATGCAAACGCAAAACTTAACATTCCAAATCTAGTATTCTCTAGAGAAGAAGAGAAGGCAATGAACTTAAGATACTACAACAGTGACATGCATAAAGCAGCATTCGTATTGCCAACCTTCGTCAAATATCTATTGGCATGATCTTCAGTTATGGTACTTAAAGGCCTATAAACACGCGTAATTTTTTGAGTTATTATTACTATATGTTTTTCTATTACATTGATATTACTAATTTTCTGCGACATACAGTTGCAGAAAATTAGTTGTGCAATTTTTGTTCTATAGAAATTTACAATACAACTCGTTTTCTGCCGACGTGCGTGTGGCGTGTGGCACAAACAGGTTTTTCGTATTAAACTGAGTACAGCAGAAAATACGTGACTCATTTTCTGCGACTCATAACTCAAAAAATTATGCCCGTTTGTCTGGGCCCACATAAATAAGACTTTCAAGTCATCAATGATTAATGACAATCAAAAGTGGCATAAGTTTGGTCCACCAACAACAAGTATAAATTAGAGGGAATCTTCTATTTTGTCATTTGAATCTCTGTTGTTTTATCGAAAGTTAATAATAATATTTTACACTTGCATTCCAATAGGCTTAGTGATAACTTGTATAGGTAACGTATAATATTCGTTTTATGAATGCAGTATGTCATATATGTATTCAAGATAGATTTTATTGAATCTTTTTAATTGGCTAAACAGAAAATCTGCAAAAAAATATCGTTATGTAAGTAAAGTACTTATTCAAAATGATTTTTGTGTATAAACAGGTACAAATAAATATACCTAATATGCAATAAAGTATGTTAGATACTTTGAACTTAAAAGGTTTAACTGGTTTGTTTTTGTAGAATTTAAATTTATTTTTCATTGTGTGTGTCCACACACACTACTGTGATGAGGTTAGAGAATGTAGCTACGTACGTAACATACGTATTATTTATCATTAATAATGGAAAAGATTTTTGGCAGCGATTGAGATACGCCAAGTTCAATCCCCTTATAATATATTGTCATATTTTACTATACTCGTATTAAAAGTAATCATAACAGGTATTGTTGAGAGATGATAGAGACCACGAATACTCATGTTTTGTTTATTTATGTAGCTATAATGTATGTACATGATGTAATAATGATGATTTTAACTTTATTAAACTTTTTTTTTGGTAAGTGATGAGATTTTTGATGTTTACAGCATCAATGTCTACAATGTTTTTTTTATTACTGTTGTTTTGTTTTAATTATAAAACAAATGGGTACTTTTCTATACGTTTTATGATGTGTATATAATAAAATGATGTCTTTGAAAATGTGCTGTCAGCACTTATGTGATGTATTACCCACGGAAATGACGATGGGAAAAGACTGAGCGTATTTCTTGACTGCCTAGAGGTAGGGGAGCCGACTTTAGGCCTTAAGTAATCTGTCTGGGATAACTAGACAGACGAAATTTGCAACATCTCAAATTTGTGGGCGTGGGTTTGAATTGAAACTGTCGCGACTAGTGGCCTTAAATGCCGTAGAGACATAGCTTTAAAATAGATATTTTGTATTTTTGTACAACACTTTTGTGCCTTTATTTTTTTAATAATGTTGAAATGGGACAAATACAATATTATATATTTTTTATTTGCTGTAGTTTTATTTAATTTAACAGAGCATATGTACCGAAGGAGAACTTGCACCAAGATCAATCCGATGATGATGTAATCATGTGACAGGATTTAATACTTCCTAATGTAACGCCGGTTTTTCTTCATCTTAAAAGTTGATGGAAAGATTGGACGAAAGCATTGAGGGTATAGTTGAATACAAAGAGCTTGGAATCTAAATTCAATCTTATAGTACTCTTTGAATTAAATGCTTGAAATGATTTAATATTTAGAACTGTCACAGATTACATATAAGTCACTTGTTTTTGTTCCAAGTTACCAATAATACCAATGTACCTAGTAATAGCGTAACTTTTTATTATTGAAGCACGTCTTACATGGTCATACACAGTAATGTAAGACAAAGTCGCTTCCCGCGCTGTCTGTCTCTCTGATGTATGTTCGATTAGATCTTTCAAACTACCTAACGGATTTTGATTCGGTTTTGATCAATAGGTTCTATATCCCTCTAGAACCTTATTGATCAAAATCGAATTAAGGCCTATTTAAACCGTAGCGGTGTCCGCTACCGCCATGTATGTAGGTAGTGGTAATTTATTTAAAAAACTTTATTGTTCCACATTAAAAAAAATGGTACAATTGGCGGACTTAACGCTAAAAGCGTTCTCTCCCAGTCAACCATAGGGATAAACAGAAACAAATCATGTTGCGGCGCAAAAAACTAGATACAAAATAAAGTATTAAAAAATGTGCATAATATAATATATGTCTACTTAACAATATATAATATACATATAAAATATAACTCATAGAATATACCTACATACGTACATAAGACTATCTATAATACATATAACAAATAAATATATACGCACCTACAATATATATAAATAATGAATGATGATGGTGAAAAATAAAGAAAGATACTAACATCTATCAAAAAGATAAGAGTGCACTCTTCTCTTAAAAGAAAATTTTGTCGAAATATCTTTGATGTCAATGGGTAAAGCATTCCAGAGCCGTATAGCTTGTAAGTTAAAAGAGTTCGCCATAAAATTTGTGCGATGAGGAGGAACAGAAAGGAGAAGATTATCAGTAGAACGAAGTTGCCTATCATGCGTGTCAGAAAGAAATTTAAATTTACATCTAAGATACTCAGGGGAATTAGGATTCAGAAGAATTGAAAAGAGAGTGCAAAGAATTCGCACTTGTCTGCGTTCACGGATAGGAAGCCATTTAAGCTCAGAACGAAAAGATGATATATGATCATATTTGCGAAGGCAGAAAATGAAACGTATACAATTATTAACGAGACGGTCAAGCTTATTCAGTAAATCTACATTGAGATCAGGGTAACACACATCAGCATAATCAATGATGGGTAATATCAATGTATGGACTAATAAGAGCTTTGTTTTGAAAGGCAGGAAGTTCCTTAGACGATTAAGCTGTTGAAGAGCAACAGTAACAGAACGACTGACTTCAGCTACCTGAGTGGTCCAACTAAGTGTGGAATCAATGTGAAAGCCAAGATCCTTTACGGATTTACTGTAGGGGATAATACAGTTGTTAAACATGACAGGTGCAACAGCATTAAAGTCAATCAGAGAAATTTGCCTTGTACTGCCTACAATTATAGCTTGGCATTTGGAGGGATTAACCTGAATTCCAAATTGATCGGACCAGGACAAGATAGCCGACAAAGCCAAGTTTACACTCGCTACATTAGAATCAAGGTCGTCAACTGATGATTGGGCATAAATTTGTAGGTCGTCAGCATAAAAATGGTAAGAACAGCCAAGGGAAATGGAAAGTAAATTAATAAAAAGAGAGAAAAGCAACGGTGATAAGATACCCCCTTGAGGCACGCCATTAGACAGATCATTCCAGTCCGAGAAAACGCGGTCCATACGAACTGCCTGCTGGCGGTGACAGAGATATTCAGAAAACCAATCCAACACTGAAGACGAGAATTGAAGGTGCTCAAGGACAGCAAGCAGAATATCGTGGTCTACCATATTGAAAGCATTGGAGAAATCGATAAGAACTAAAATGGTGACCAACGTATTCTCCATGCCAAGTCGAATATCTTCGGTGACTTTAAGAAGAGCAGTGGCAGTACTGTGGCCAGGACGAAAACCAGATTGAAAAGGAGTAAGGAGGGAATTGGTAAAGATATAGGATGACACTTGAGCGTAAACTACGGCTTCTAGTATTTTGGAAAGAAAAGGAAGGATAGATATAGGTCTACCTGAACGATATCCCGCTGGGTATTTGGTATGGCATTACTGCAGATTCAGCTGTCGCGACCGAGACCGCATACCGAAGCAGTACGCGATTGTACCGCCTGTTCGGCGAAACTTGGTGTTCTAGACGCAGACGCACCTGGCGCTGCCCCCAGCCAGCAGCGCTCGCGCATCTCTTAGGGTCAGTTCACACCGAGACGCGACGTAGCGCGCCACAGATATAGTGCGCACTTTGGAAGAAACATAGAACGTGTTTACTAGACAAAAATAGTGCGATTTCAGTGAGAACCCGCTGCGCCGCGAGGCGTCTCGGTGTGAACTGACCCTTATACACTGAAAATCTACGTGCAGCAAACAAGACGGCGAAGACGACACTACAGTTCCGAGCGTCGGAATATCGCTACCCACAGCGATAGCGGATATCGCTTCGGTTTGAACAGCTTGCCATTCTTTATCTCGTACGGGTTAAACACGTTGTAAGTTAGTATTACGATATGCCATTTCTGAATGCCCCATCCAGCGTTGCCCCAGTCCATATTAATCTATATGAAGAGATGAATTCCATTGTATCATCATTTCTTCTGCTCGACTAGGCCTCTGAGGATTCCCAAAATGACTGACCTAAAGCATGGACAAAAACACAAGAGGACTGAGAACCTTCATACTTTGAAGCGTAATTCGATTTTTAGTTTAAATATTGTAGCTAGATGGAGCTACTAGTTCGAAAGAAGGTAGTTTCGTAGTGGTGCTTTTTAATTTCGGTAAGATGACGGTATAAGCGTTCATTTTCTACGAACAAACAAGCACCATCTCCGATTGTTCTAGTTTACCCAGCATCCTTTGTATGGCTAGCGGGCGAGATAGTTGTATCATCTAGAAATAATACAGGATATTTGGCTTTCTAGCTTTTTTGTATGGGGGTTGTCAATCCCTCCTTTTGTATTTTTCGTTCATGCCTAAAGCATCCAGCTTAGACATCAAGCGACCTTGGTCAGGTCATCTCGACCACTTGTAAGTGAAAGTCGTATGCAGCGCATGCCAGTGCGTGTATGTGTATGCCTTAAATGGATAACAAAAAAAAATGCCGAAATACTTATTTTAAATTTATTCATTTACTTCATTCTTCGCTTCTACAAATTCATCACTTTTCGCCTTCATCTTTAATTGTGAACCTTCACGCTCTGCGTCCTGTAACGCCGAGAATATTGAGCACCGTCGAACTTTCTTCAGGATTTTTGAGTCATGGAACGGATGATTGTGTGCTGAAATCCTGTAACAAAAGCAAAACCCCTCTATAAGTACCTAAGCCGGCGAGAGTAAGCATAACTAGCGCTTACGCAAGTTAAGTGACACCGAGTATGGTCTACACTTGGATGGGTGACCACAAGTGGCACAACAATTCTCTCCTCCGTGCTTTGGAAGGCACGTCGGTCCCGGCTGTCATCATTGTACAGTAGTCGTCAAGCTATGTCAGGCAGCCTTTAGGCAGCTTGAAGATCTGTCTGACACCATGGTTGGCCATATACATATCGTGGGCTAATCATTTAATTGGGCAGATCAAGATGTGCCGCCACATCTTGATTTGGCTGCCTAATAAACGCCATATCGTGCAGAGCATAACGTTTGACGATTTGGCCGGCCATACTTGGGAAAATCGATTGACTGCCTCCGTGGTCCATTGGTCAAGGCGTTTGCCTTGTGATCCGGAGCTCTGGACCCCGAAAAATTCATGTAGTTATCCCTATAAGGCCGTACCTAAATTTTCCGGGGACCAGTGCTGCCCCCATTTAAATAAATCATTTCAGAGAAAACGGACATAATTTTAAATTTTGCTACTACCAATCCCTAGATAACCCTTCAAAGTATTTTATGAACTACTGTTTACAGTTTAAAGTGAGAACGTTAAGCTTTACTACGCACATTTGCGAAAAACGGCCACTTTTGGCAAATGTGCGTAGTAAAGTTAAACGGAGACGTCATTTAAAAGCAAAATTTTAAATGATGTCTCCGTTTCCTTTGATATTATTTATTTAATGGGGGCAGCACTGGACCCCGGAAAATTTAGGTACGCCCTTAATAATTCTGATTACAAGATTTCAATATACATACAGGTTGACTTTTTATCCACCAGCTAAATTTATGGAGCAATTTCAGTCCATAATACAGAACTACTTTCCATAAAAACAATTCACGAATAACTAAAATAACAATTCACCTTCCCATACAAATCAGCGCTCAGCCAAACTGATTTTGTATGAGAGAACGAAAAAATGTTATCTATTTTTACTAACTTATTTTATAGAAATTAGTTCAATATCAATCTATCGATCAATGCTAGGTGTGTCTCTCCGAGATCGAATAAGAAACACGGAGATTCGTAGACGGACGAGACTCACCGACATAGCCAAGGTGGTAGCGCTAAGTAAGTGGCGATGGGCGGGCCATATATGCCGAACTATAGACCAACGTTGGGGGAAAGTCCTTGAGTGGAGGCCTAGAACTGGCCGCAGAAGCGTTGGTAGACCAACTACAAGGTGGACGGATGATCTGGTCAAAGTTGCTGGAAAGACATGGATGAGAAAAGCTAAAGATCGTACAAAATGGCATGCATTGTTAAGAGGCCTACACTCAGCATTGGGTGACAATGGGCTGAAGAAGATGAAGAAGAAGTTCAATATCATGGACTGAACTTGCTCCAAAAATTTGGCTGGTGTTTAAAAAGTTACCTTGTATGTGGCTATACAAAATCAACCTGTTTGTAGATATCCTCACCTCTGTAAGACTATGTCATCTCTGGTGACCACCAGCGCGGGACATTTGAGATGAGTTAGGTAGTCCACGCAGCGCCACTGTCGCGTGCTATTTTTGTTGCTGTGCTTCAGGAAGTAGATGAATCTGTTCAGAATCATCTGCAGGGAGCCCTGGTTCGACACGGTGTACTGCATCACTTTCACATCTAAACATGACAAGAGAAATGATGGTAGTCGATAATAATAATAATAATAACGTCTGTATTATCGATACCCCTTATAACGTTACAAGTAATACCTGTATGAAAATAACGTTATTTAACGTTACTTTTAGTGTCAATTTGGTATCGTTAACAAGCCCTGGTTGTGGGTAATTTTTTTGCCAAAATAATTAATGGTTTCGGATATTTCTACAAACAAACGTATGACCTTTGTTTGACCTTACTCCGCGGCTGTATCTGAGTCCTTTCATTTAAAAAAATACGAGTGGTCTTTATGGTATTTATCCGTCACATGTCAAATGTCACCGTTTCCGCCAATCATAACTAAGAATAGAACCTTCCGCCAATCATGGTCTACTGAATTCACTGAATGACACTGACAAAGACTATTATCTTATGTATTCTGTACTATTATGACACTAGCATGATTATATTTTTTAAATATGTATTTGGCTTGGCCGTTTGTTTTGTTAAGACCCGACTTTGTCCTTGACATGATTTTTATAATAATTTATAAAAAATTAACTAAGCCGTAATATGACAAAATATCTAAATCACTTTCTTGAAATACGCTATATTTTAATATAAAAAAATAAAAATTAGGGGTTAATAAAAATTAACCATCCCCATTACTTCTGCATAATGTAAGTTAGGTACCTACTGTGTCGCCCGTCCTTACATGTAATGCGAATGCGAACCTTAATAAAATCAATTTGAACAGATATGAAGACCTTCATTAACAGGCAGGAAAAAGAAAGTTTATGTAACTACCACAGAGTTTTTATGCTGTGGGCCGACACCTAAAGAGAGAAGTCTAGTATTTCTTTGGGAATATTTAAATTTCTAACATACATAATCCGGAATAGGTAGTCGGTACCTACTAGAGATGGGCGAAATCGAATGATTCATTCGAAATGTTATTTCGGTTAAGGCCGTATTCGAATTATTCCATTGTGGAAAGTCAAAATTATTTATTGCATAACTGTGTGATACATAATTATGTATGTTTCATTCAACAGTTTTCCCTTTCAGGCATGCAATAGTGATATAACAATGTAAATGATGATTCTTTTTTATTTGAAAGCCTTTACTACCAAGTTGGTCCCATAATTTGATGAAGAACTTTGGAGTTATGGAAGAAACTCCTAAAAAAAGGAAGTCGGTTGTTGTTTTTTTGTTATAAATTTAATTATTACAGAAGCAGAGTACAAGCTTACTTGAATCAACCTTAGCCTTCTTGCCATCTATGCTGTACGATCTGCTCCCTTCACTGAAGGTATCCTCGACTACTTGCATTTCTTGTAATTCTTCAAGAGTGTCATCCTCATTCTCATCGATGTATTTTGTATTGCCATAACTTAAAGTATCACCTAAGCTGAAAATAAATTATTTAATAGTACCTAGTTATTTTTTAACAATATCATGATTAGGTTGCATATTTGTTATGTTAGTAAACACAGTACCGAAATGAAATACTTGTTAACCCTCACTATATACTTATAGCGGGTAACACACGTCAAAAGTCAGCTACTGGCCGACATGTTCCGTCCTCATCCGGAGGATGTCTTCAGGGCAAATGTGATACGCGACGCCACACGAAGACGTCCCAAGCCACAGAGTGTGGCTATCCGGATGAGGTCGAAACATATCGGTCAGTAGCTGACTTGACGTGAGTTATCCGCTTAAAGTATGTATAGTAATGTCTATACATCGTGTTAATTAAAGAACGCAAAACCTCTCAGATGGTACCTCAGCCCATGAAACTGAACAACTTTTGTTCAACAACTTACACGAAATAAAAAAAAAACAGATTTTTATACAAATTGACTCGATCAGCTGATCAGTTTGTATGAAAATTCAATTTATTTTTTTTAGTTTCGCGGAAGTTGTTGAACAAAAGTTGTTCAGTTACATGGACTGAGGTACCATCTGAGAGGTTTTGCGGTCTTTACTTAGGACGATACACGGAGTCCAGTGCTGCCCCTATTTGAAATAAATTATTTGTAAGGAAACGGAGATATCATTTAAAATTATGCTACTAAACCTAGATAACCCCTCAAACTATTTTATGAACGACTGTTTACAGTTTAAAGTAAAAACGTTAAACTTTAGTAATTTATTTTGGGAGCAAGCAAATGGGGACAAATGGGAGCAGCATTGGACTCCGTATATCGTCTTAACACGATGAATATCTCACGTTAGTTTTAATAAAAATATGAAAAACTTTTTAACCCCTTCCAGTAGGTACTTTCACGTAACGCCTCGCGGATTGCGCGTGAAGCAGAACCCCCGACGAAAAAGAGAGGTATCATAATTTTCACATGTGTGTGTATCTGTGTCTCTGTCTGTATCATCGTAGCTCCTAAACGAAAAAACCGATTTCGATACAATATTTTTTGATTGAAAGCCTTGTCTGTCGAGATAGTTCTTACTTTTTAGCTAAGTTTAATGAAAATCGGTTCAGCCGTTCAAAACTTATTGGGAGTGAACACTAGAAAGTCTAAGATTTTTTTTGTAGCAAATAAACTAGTTTTAGTAGATGTCGTGCATACCAGATCTCGCAAAATTAGCCCTACCATATGAAACTTTTCTCCGCCACGGAAGCGGATGAGCCTTTGTTTTTTGGACACCTCGCGCCTGAAAACCGATTTTTTATCAGCCAAAGGGCTTCACCGGAACTATCTCACCCACATAATACTTTGATCTTCCACGCCTCTGCCGCCACATTCAATCTACAGTAACCACTTTTGGCGGTAGGCAGATGTTGATTCAGTAGTTTATATAACGTCTAACAAAATATACTGAAACTATTTCAAGGTTGGATTCAGTCCATGATACTGAACAACTTTCCTCAAGGAACATATATCGAAATATAAAAAATAATTTTTGACTTTTCATACAAACTCGGATCAGCTGATCAGTCAACTTGTATGGGAGGCCAAAAAATATTTTTCATATTTCCTTGTTATATGTTCCTTGGGGAAAGTTGTTCAGTATCATGGACTGTATTCACCCTTAAAATAGTTTCAGTATATTTTGTTAGACCCTGTATAATTGGGATGGCATTTAAACCAAAGAAATATTTTAATTTCAACTTTGTGTGTGTGTGCTATCACGTCTTTATCCCTAATGGGGCAGAGAGAGCATTTTGGATCTTGCGAGGGCCGCAAGATTTAAAGGCCACTTTCAGAGTGTTGTCTTTTTAGAAATTGTCAATTTCTACCAAAAAATTACACACTTTTGTTGGTGCCGAGAGCTCAAGCGACGGTTTAATACGATGCAAACTGACTTACATTACACTGTTCACAGAATTTTCTTCTATGCTCTGTTGATCGCCTGTGACTTCAAAATAACAAATTTCATCGTCTTGTGTTTCATTTTCTGATTCGGGTGTTGGGCGCTTGACCGTAAGGCCATCGTGAATATTCTGAAAATGAAGATAAAAAGATAAAATTATATTTATTTTTCTCCAAAAATCTTAAGGTGACGTGGGTTCACAATTTGCAAAACTGTGCGTGTTTTTGAAAATTCACTGTTATTAAACTACAACAGTTTATTCTTTTTTGTCTCGCAAATTACTAACACTAGGATAAGTACTTTGTTTTTTACTAATATTTTATGGACCATGGTCTGAAATAAAGAATTTATTATTATTATTATTATTATTATTCTTCAAAAAATTTACATAAAAATCTTAAGGATTTTCTACAGACACTCAAAATAACCAAAACACGATTGAGCCTTTTTGGCTTGATAGAAAAAAATCACAAACATACCTCTAAATTTGCCTTTATAATACGTATTACTATTTTATACAATCACCTATTTATACGAAAATTATACCAAAAAATGTATTATCTATATAAATATAATACAAAAAAAAAAAAAAACACTGCGAAATATCGTCGAGCACGGCTCCGACCCTTCCTTCGCTCTCGACGAATATTTTACTGTGTTTTATTTATTATTTTATTATATAAAAGGCAAATTTAGAGGTATGTTTGTGATTTTTTTCTTTCTTCTTCTTATTTAAGAGCTTAGTGGCTCTTGTCATATTTTTTTTCTATCGAGCCAAAAATGCTCAATCGTGTTTTGGCTATTGTGGGTGTCTGTAGCAAATCCTTAAGATTTTTATGTAAATTTTTTGAGGAATAAACTGTAGTAGTTTAATAATAGTGATTTTTCAAAAATACGCACAGTATTGCAAATTGTGAACCCACGTCGCCTTAATTACTAGGTAGGTGACAATACAGGATATGGTGTTATCACCGATTGGGGGAGACTGGAGTCTGCAGGAGGCTGGGCCTGTGACACAGATCTCCAGAGCAAAGTTGGTTTAATAGTTCAATTGTTATAGATCCTAGTTGCTTAAGGTAGTCTTGTAAATCAATACGATCGCTACAAACTATCATTAGCTAAATAAAAATTAATAACTTTAGCTTTTATTAATCACACACATATAATTATTCAATCATATGTAGGTAATATCCTTCAAACTATTATATTTTAGGCTGGTTTCAGAGCCACGCGTTTGAACAGCGCCGTCCAGACGCGCGCGCTTGCAATTACACTAGATAGTAGCAGCGTTTCATAGTCACGCCGTTCGTGAAGCGCGCGCCGTTATTTATTTATTTATACTTTATTGTGCACACATATACATGTTTAAAGTACAACAGGCGGACTTAATGCTAAAAGCATTCTCTAACAGTCAAACCTTTGGGTCGATTGGAGAGTTTTATGTGGTGTGAATAAAACGTATAGGTAATGAATTTATATAAAGAAAACTTAAACTAAACTAAATTTAAAATTTATTTTTGCTGTTGGACAGCGCTGCCGCCGAAGCGCGCGCTCTCCCCGAACTCCTCTGCTGGCAGTTAGAGTTTCAGAGTGACGCCGGCCAGACGCGCTGTTGCGTACAGTCAAGTACAGTTAAAATAAGATATACGTTGAAAATACTAATACCCGACTACGAGAAAATTCTTACTGAAAAGTTTAAATTATCCAATTAATGGAAATTGCAGCTATTTACGGCTAGCAATGTTTACATTATTAAAATATACTTATTCAGACTTTTCATTTGATATTCCACTCGAACCGAAGCAAAAAAGATTTTTTTTGAGACCAACCTTTTTTTAGGTAACGTTCATCATATTTATTTTATAATACAAAATGTAGCTCATATTACCCGGACGATAATGATGACGGATCGATTGACATCTCATTTGTAAAAATTGGAAAAGCAATTCGGATGCTACGGTGGAACACACATACCTAGATATTCACATAGGTACATATGTACTAGACTGCTAAAATCATTACACTTCCGTAGGCTTTGCCGTAGGTAGTCGGGTAATGAGTCGATTTCATCGATAGGTACTGATCGACCAAGTTCAGCTAAGATGTTTGTGAGACTTTTTTCGGCTGGTGATATGGGGATACGATTCACACTAGATCGCAGTAAAGTACTTTCCAATTTGTATAGTAATTCGTCAAAAGATCTTGACGAAAGGCTAAAATAATTAAAAAACCTGTAACTATCTCCTCGTAAATCGGAGAAGGATGTTACAAAGGCGCCTCTCAGTAACCTTGTGGCATTAAAAGTACCAAGTTGGAAAATGGCCTTTTTCAAATTGCCTGGGTCTTAGGTGTTTATCATAAAATATAGTATCGTTGAATTATTATCCCATAACACAAGTTTTAAACTTACTTTGGGCTTTGGGGCTAGCTTAATCAGTGTGATTTGTCCCTATATATTTATATTTATTTATTAATTTCTTTCTCTTTCTCGCTCTTTTCCATAAAAAATAAATAGCTAATCCTGTTATTATCATATTATGTTTGAGCCTATATATAGACTATACACAACTGTACTGAATTATGTGGAAACCACACAATTCACTCATACATACAGGCTGACTTTTTAACCACCAGCCAAATTTTTGGAGCAAGTTCAGTCCATGATACTGAACTACTTTCCATAAAAACAATTAACGAAAAACTAAAACAAAAATTCGCCTTCCCATAGAAATCAGCGCTCAGTCAAACGGATTTTGTATGAGGACGAAATTTTTTTTCGATTTTTAATAACTTTTTTATAGAAAGTAGTTCAGTATCATGGACTGAACTTGCTCCAAAAAATTGGCTGGTGTTTAAAAAGTCACCCTGTATAATTTGAGCGAATAATGTGCGAAGAAGAAGTAATTAAATGGAATTTTGCACTTGACTGTACATTGCAACGAAACGCGCGATACTAAAACTCGTTTCACAGCGGTCCGCTTGTCAAGCGCGCGCTGTTGAAACGCGCCGGCCAACGGCGGCGCGTTTCGCCGGCGTCACTCTGAAACCAGCCTTATGCAACCAACCACCCAAATACAAAAGATAGAATAACCTTTTATACTGTAAGTACTTGGTAGTAGGTATACATACCATATCTTCCAGTCCCTTAATATGCAGTTCCCGGCCAGCTACCAACAGTTCCGTAAGATTCTCAAGAGACACCATCACTTCTCCAGTGTAAATGTACTCCAGTATTAAACTCAGAGTTGTGTAGGATATTTTCTATAAATAAATTCTTACAATGTGTAAAAAAAATATTTCACTAGATGTCAGTGAGAAGTATGTAAGTATGCATGCATATACATATGCAAGGCAAAACATTTTATACAGCCCAGAAAATTTCTGTATGCATTTCATATGAATCACAATGTCACAACTATCACTATACCTAAATATATCTCAAAGTAGAAAAAGCTATTTTTCTACTTAGAGATTTCAAGTAAACAGGTAACCAATACCATTAAATGTGTTTTAGTTTTTTTCGGCACTAGTAATTATGAAATTACAGTACATGATGTAAATACAGTCTCAGTAAACTATTTCCTGAATAAAAATTAGATGCTTTGATTTACAGAAAATTACTACAATCTCAATGTTTTTTATGTATTCTTTAAAAAACCCACTAGTAATTCTACATACTGTGTAAACTTAGGGCCTTCGCTGCGTTAAGAGGGCGCACGTGACGGGTACAGTCTATCACTGCCACAAACTCTATGTGGATCAGAGACCTGGCATCACGCAACGGATTATGCTATCTCTTTCGCACATAGAGTTTGTGACAGTGATAGACTGAACCCGTCCGTGCGCCCGCTTAACACAAGGGCGAAGGCCCTAAGTTCCTGTTAATAATTTTGAAGTTTAATTTTTACATCGCCCACCCAGTTGGTTGACAAGAAGAATTAACCCAAAGGTTTATTGTAGTGTGAAACAAATAATGAAAATAAAGTACTTACATTTAAAAAGACAACAGGGTGAGGACACTGTATTGAGGAAATGATTTCTTTTATGTACGGGCTTGCTAAGGCCACTATCACCTGATGAACCTTTACGAAATGTCCATCTGCTGCAAGTGTCATGTCAACAAATTCTCCAGACTGTACAAAACAATAATAAAATATATACAAACATTATGATATTGACAATATATTGTTATCTAAATTCTAAATAGCATGTTTAAATGTGAAAGTGGAAAAATAAATAGTTATAGGTTGCCAGCAGCATTGCCTGTTAACATGGGTTGGCCTTTTTTACCCATTCCCATGTGTGTGAGAAGAGGAGTAGCTGGTACATTCTACATTTTGTATCATCACTCATTACTAATGCTTTTAAAGATACTTTTATGCTTTTAGCAGCTGTGAGAGCTTATATTGCTATACATTACATACTAGTATGTGTATGGGTAATAAATAGCATGTTTAAATGTGAAAGTGGACAAATAAATAGTTATAGGTTGCCAGCAGCATTGCCTGTTAACATGGGTTGGCCTTTTTTACCCATTCCCATGTGTGTGAGAAGAGGAGTAGCTGGTACATTCTACATTTTTTATCATCACTCATTACTAATGCTTTTAAAGATACTTTAACGCTTTTAGCAGCTGTGAGAGCTCATATTGCTATACATTACATTACATACGAGTATGTGTATAAGTAATAAATATTGCGGTTGAACTATGACACCAATCCGTTTTGGCCGTGTACAACAGATGGCAGAGTACAACTAGAATGCGATTTGTCACCACACTTTTGCTATGCGTTGGGTGTCGTACGAGGCGATTAAGGTAAATACTTGTTAGTAGAGAATAGGCAGTAGGATTAGACTTTATACCATCTACTGCTATCGTCCGGCTGTCCAGTGTGGTGTGTGGTGGTTTAGTGCAGGTGTGGACTGATATAGGCTGTAAAGAAGAAAATAGAAGATTCACGATTAAAAAAGTCGCTATGAATGTAGAAGTTGACCTGTTGTAAACCGCTGAGACCACCGCAAACATTTCCTTTATAAGCATCCCACGACAGGGACACTTTAGACTGAGACATGATTGACAAATTGCTTTATTCAAGGATGATAACTGTTATTAATAGTCTTGATGAAAAGATCACTGAATATTGTATTAGGCCGAAGAAAACAATAAATTACAAATCACAACAAAAAAGTACCAGCTACAGTACAAGACAAGACAGACAACAAATTGATTGACAATAAATGTCAATGGCTAGCCGTCCACGTCCGGAATATTCAGATATTTAATCTCAGATTCAGAACGACAGAAATCATCTAACTTGTTTAACGTAATAAACTGCATCCTTAAAACCAATGACTTAAAACTGATTTATCATTATAGAAGAGGTATATAATAAAGGATTATTTTATAATTTTTATTAGAGTTGCACAACTATCGATAGTATCGATACTATTAAATCACAATACTATCGATAGTATCAATTTTTTCAAAGCAATAATAGTATTCAATACTATCGATAGTTTGTAAACTATCGATAGTACAGCGGATAGTATCGTTTTCCAATTTTAGCTTATGTGGCAAGTAGTATTATACCATTCTAACTTTTTGCTTAATTACACATTTTATAATTCTATACTTAAATGTTTACTAGCTGTGTAGTCAATTATTAGAAAGCAATACTATTGCAGTTTATTAAACTATCGATAGTGTGAGCTATCGATAGTATTACTCTTAAATCTTCAATAGTATCGATACTATTGAAGCAAATACTATCGATACTATTGTTGTATATCAATACTATTGCCCTGTTACATACTATCGCGAACGTGACAGAACCTTCTCGAACAATGTTCGCGAGCCAAAAGAAATACGATAGAATAAAATGAAATACAAGCAAAACTAGGCCCTATGTCATAAAGTCTAGAGTTGCTTGTACATGTTACACTCACACATACCCGGCGTCTGGATGCTTCGATGCACGTTCGTCGACTATGTAAATTCGAGATTAATGTGGACCTATTCGATGGCGCATATAAAAAGAGAACCGTGGGTGCGTCACAACAGTTCAATACGAGCTATCAAAGCGATCACTTTGAAGCGAAGTCACCCTACCTTAGTGCGACAAGTGGAAGTACCTGCGACTACCTTGGCAAGATACCTGGACCTCAGCTGCTACGCGACTTGGACCTTGGACGTTTGGAAGACCATCTTCACGTGTCAACCTAGGGTTCAGTAGTGAATAAAAAGCCTCAACCGAAGTTTGGCGTTTTTCTCCAAATGCAAACCCCAGTTTTGTAACAATACTATCGATACTTTTGATGTGACGTCAACTATCGATAGTTTAGCGATAGTCGACTATCGATGGCCAACTCTTATTTTTATTTTTCGCCTGTTGTGTATTATCTCTCCATACATTCACTCATGCTAGGGGGCCACAACCATTTTTTGATCATTTACCTGAGAATAAATAGTATTTTTGATAAACCTGTGCGAGGCGAGTGTCATTAATTTTTTGTACATAATAAGATAATTACTTATGTACCTACAAATAAGGAGCCCTATATAATAATGAATCTTTCAGGTTTCAGAGTCCTGAGAGATATTATTTTGCATATTGGATATCCGGTTATGGTCAGATACCCTTGTACAGTTCGATTCACATTCACATAGAATGGGTGCGCAGGTACAGTCAAGTGCAAAAGTAACAGATCTGTATTTGATCCATGGTCTGTGGCAAAACTCCATTCATAGCTAAAAATAGTCGCTTCTTCTTGGCTTCCACATAATTGCATTCATACATACAAAGTGGAAGGGAAATACCCGTAATAAATTAAACCACGAGCTATACTAGATAACTAAAGTATAATGAAATTAAAATAAGAGTAAAAAAACCAAAAAAAATTTTGACTTTTCCATACAAATCGCCCGGACGGCCGCACACTTTTGTATGGAAATGCCGAATTTTTTTTTGTTCTTTGGCGGTAATTTTAATTTCATTATACTATAATGGTACTAGCATAGACCGTGATTCGATTTACATTGTATAATTTTTATGAGTGAGTTATGTGGAAGCCAAGAAGCGATTAAATTTTTTAGCTATGAATGGACTTTTGCACTTGACCGTACATATGGCGGGAGGGCAACCGCGGGTCGCGGTTTGCTAGCGGGCGGGTGACTCCGCCTTCTCGCTGCTGCGCTAACACCTTAAATTCTTTACTGCGACGCAATTTGCGTCTAACACATACAGGGTTGCCGAGATGTGGTTTTGTAAAAGTTGTCGTGGGTTCATAGTTGAGGTGGTTAACAAATTTCTAGTTAAATACAAACAAACAAAACATTGACATTTAAGTTTATTATACGATTCATACAGACATCTTAAAATATGATATAAGGAGCTCAAGATTACCATTATAATTGATCATAAAATGGTCATTCCATCAGAGAGGTAATTGAACGTGTGTATATGTATGTTCAATTATAACTTCAGTAGCTTTGACAGGAATTTAATGAAATTTGGTAGTAGAAAATGAGTAGAAAAATATTTTCAAGTTCGAGGATAAGCTGAATGCTGAAAAATAAACACGTTTCTTGTATGACGACCCCTTTAATTTTCAATTTTTTCTTATTTTAAGTATTTGTTGTTATAGTGGCCACAGTAATACATAATCGGTGTTTCAAGTGTTTCGCTATTACGGTTCAAGAGATAGAGCTCTGTGACAGACGGACGGACAGACAACGGAGAGTCAGTAATAGGTTCCCGTTGGCACCCTTTGGTTACGGAACCTTTATTGCATTTAATATCGAAAAGTTGAACCTCTTATACTAACTTTTATTTTAACTACCTACTTTTGAACTATTGCATTGCATCATTTTATACCTAATTTGGTTAGTTGACTGCATGTTTGTTTGGAAAATTTAAATGTTGTTGACGTATATGGCCATTTCTCTTTCCATTTCTCTCTTTAGTGATACCTTTAGCTCTTTATATCATAACCATAAAATTCTATGTACATGGATACCCTGGCGGACACACAGAGAAAATTTTAAAGATCCTTAATTACATTTCGGTATTTATGTTCAATCTCCTTCATTATCTTTTCCTTTATTCTTGGCCTTCAAAGTTTCACCTTCTCTCTCCGCTTCACTCATTAATGAGAAAATCGCGTTCGCCTTCACTTTTTTGGCAATTTTCTTATCATGAAATGGATGTATATGTGCTTGAGTCCTGAAAAATAACAAATAAATAATGTCTAAATCCCAATTACCAAGTATTCATAATTAATTATAATATATAAACCTACATTACATACATTATTTATGTATGTTTATGTATCTTGTCTATTTATTTATTTAGTTTTGTATTGTAGGTCACGCCAATTACATCTTTTTTCCCATTTCCTCTCGCGGGTCTACTGGAAGAAATTTCTTTAGAAATAAGTAGCACCTAAGTACTATGTTTTCCTTATTTTTTTATGTGTATGTTTGTTAATTTTCCAAGTGTACTTGAATAAATAAAATAAAATAAATAAAATTACCACTGACTGACTCACTCACTCACTCACTGATTAACATAGTTGTTTGACCTGACTCAAAACTACAAACAAGTTTTGATTCCAAGATTTTGCCACCAACACATTTTTTGTTGTTGCCATTACTGATAGCAGTGTTTTACCCATTTTCTCAACTGGAAATAGATTCCAACCAACTTCAACAGCTGCACGAAATACCCGAAAAGCTAGTTTTACTTTAAACCTCCGAACTTCCGAAGCGGCCAGATTTGAGCATCCGATGCGGTTTTTTTACGTGCAAGCAAGTTCCCTTGCGGTGGTTGTTTGATGAAAATATGATGAAAATAGATTCATTCGTTAAAAAGTTATTGGGGGTTAAGGTGAAATGGTAGCATAAGTGGCGCCCTCATTTGAAATAAATTGTTTAAAACTAAATATGGTGATATTTAAAAAAATTATATGTATCAATGTCTAAAAAGACCTTCAAACTATTTTATGAATAACCTTTGAAATTATTACTAATCGTCCGTCTAGTTTTAAAACGGTTTTTCGCCACCAGTAGCCACTTTTGGCGAAAACCCGTTTTAAAACTAGACGGACTACCAATATTACTTTCAAAGGTTATTCATAAAATAGTTTGAATGTCTTTTTAGACATTGATCCCAATCAAATGTTTAAATATCACCATATTTAGTTTTAAACAATTTATTTCAAATGAGGGCGCCACTTATGCTACCACTTCACCTTAACCATTAAAAGTCCGGGCTTTCTCTAGCAAATAATAGCCATATGGCGCTTCTCGTAGCGGAACTACCGATACGTTTTGATATTCGACTATTCGTATCAAGTCGTAAGTGTCGTAACGGTAGTTCCACGACTTATCACCAGATGGCGTTCTTGACCGTCAGGGGTTTTTTTTATATTTCTAGGCAAATTAAAAAAAAACCCCGAAATTAAACTTGTCATAGAAATAATTATTGAAAATCCGAAAATCAATTTCTCACATAGAATACGTTTGGCTGAGCGCTGAATGAGAGGTCAGTTTTTTAGATTTATATATAAATAGGTTGAGTATCATGGACTAAACTCGCTTCAAAACTTGAATTTTCATACAAACTGATCAGCTGATTGAGTCTATTTGTATGAAAATCCGATTTTTATTTTTGGTATTTCAGGAATGTTGTAGTACAAAAGTTGTTCAGGTTCATGGGCTGAGGTACCATCTGAGAGGTTTTGCGTTAGTTCATTAACATGTTGTATAGATAAACACCCAAGACCCAGGACGAAAAAGGCCTTTTTAGGGTTCCGTACCTCAAAAGGAAAAAACGGAACCCTTATAGGATCACTTTGTTGTCCGTCTGTCCGTCCGTCCGTCCGTCTGTCAAGACCCTTTTTCTCAGGAACGCGTGGAGGTATGAAGCTGAAATTTATATCAATTACTCAGGTCTACTGTCCCTTGAAGCTGTGAAAAAATCAAACTTCTAAGCCAACGCAATCAAAAGATACAGCCGTTTATGCCGCAAATTTTCGACACTTGCAAGGGAATCAAAACCTACAGGGTGCTTCCCGTGAACTCAGAATCTTGAAATTTGGTACGAAGCAACGTCTTATAGCATAGATAAAGGAAAAATTACGAAAACCATAAATTTTTAGTTACATCACATAATATTTTTTTTTTTAATAATTTTAAACTTACTACCCATTTCCTCATAAACGCGTAGAGGTATTAAATTGAAATTCATACCAAATACTAAACCTTGCAGGTTTGTACGGAACCCTCGGTGCGCGAGTCCGACTCGCACTTGGCCGGTTTTTTCCAACTTGCCCAGGCTGATGATGGAACCCAGAAACTCAGGATTGGCGGACTAGCGTGTTGACGATTACACCACGACGGAGGTCGGTTTCAGTATAAATATAAATAGATGTACCCACCTTTTAACAACGACGTTGTCTTGAGTTATGACTGCTGCTGGGCATTTCATTTTGATGTAGTCAGTACATCGCCACGACCTGTGAGAAGATTTCCTAGTGTATCTCAAGTAGTATACATAGCGATTCATTATCAATTGTAAGTTGCCTTGGTTGGAACAACTGTATTGGATTTGAACACCACTTGGTATACCTTGAGGTAGTCGTGAAGAAATGCCAGGTCCTGTAAAAAAACAAATACTTCAATAAATCGCTATACCGAGCACGTCTATACTTCAGCAGGCATGTTAAACGGTTGGTTATCATCATTAGGGGCAAGCAATTGGGATATTTTTGGTATGCATATGTCGGCTGATATCTTACAGTATTATAGTGTTATTAGAATTAGAGATGCAATGGATAGTGGTTCGGCCGAATACCTGATACCGAATGTTCGACCTGGCCATCGGTCAGATAGCCGAATATACGGCCGGCAATATACCTATATCTAAATTTGACTCTTGGATTATCGCGCAACAATAAAGTTTTAAGTTTTGTAAAATCACGCGACGATAGTAATAAATAAAACACAGTGGAATATTCGTCGAGAGCGAAGAAAGGAAAGGAAGAAGGTATGTTTGTGATTTTTTTCTATCGAGCCAAAAATGCTCAATCGTGTTTTGGTTATTGTGGGTGTCTGTAGAAAATCCTTAAGTTGAAATGGTAGCATAAGTGGCGCCCTCATTTGAAATAAATTGTGTGTTAAATGTCTAAAAAGACCTTTAAACTATTTTATGAATAACCTTTGAAATTATTACTAATCGTCCGTCTAGTTTTAAAACGGATTACCAATATTACTTTCAAAGGTTATTCATAAAATAGTTTAAAGGTCTTTTAGACATTGATACAAATCAAATTTTTAAATATTCGTATATATTTAGTTTTAAACAATTTATTTCAAATGGGGGCGCCACTTATGCTACCACTTCACCTTAAGATTTTTATGTAAATATTTTGAGGAATAAACTGTAGTAGTTTAATAACAGTGATTTTTCAAAAACACGCACGGTATTGCAAATTGTGAACCCACCTCGCTTTAAAACAATTACTTTTGTTTTCGGTTTCGGAATATGTTACTATTTAATATAATTAATAAAAAAAAAATAGTAAAATACCTTATTGTCAGAAGTGTGAGAGGGTTATGTAAGTTTAAATTTTAAATTTTGTCATACAATTTGAATGAATTAATATACAGGCTGACTTTTTATCCTCCTGCTAAATTTCTGGAGCAAGTTCAGTCCATGATACTTAACAACTTTCTATAAAAAAAGTTATTAAAAATCGATAAAAATTTTTCGTCCTTCCTTACAAAATCAGTTTGGCTGAGCGCTGATTTGTATGGGAGGACGAAAATTTTTTATCGATTTTTAATAACTTTCTGACGTGACAACGTCTAATAACTCGATACTACGGGCACAGAATACAGTAAGAGTAAACAGAAGGGAATCTCCTAAGGTACGCGCAATATGCGTCCCCGTTCCCCGCTGCCGCACCTCTCCCCCGGTTCTTGACGGCCAACGTGAGTCATCGAGGCGAAAACGGGGGAGAGGTGCGGGGACGCATATTGCGCGTACCTTAGGAGATTCCGGCCTGTGCTACGGGCTGCATGCACGAAAAAGATGACGTCATTGTCGCGTTCCGCAAGCGAGAGCGCGGCACGAACGAGAGAGAGGCATGATCGGCTCGAGCGATCGGCTCAGTTCGGATTGTTTGACGATGTCACGTCAAACTGATGTCCGTAATCATCTCTGCCGTAAACCGACTTTACAGACAACCAATTTTTTTTAATAAAAAGTTGTTCAGTATCATGGACTGAACTTGTTCGAAAAATTTAGCAGGTGGATAAAAAGTCAGTCTGTATATTACAGTACTTGGAATTGTTCCTGTAGGTGCCATCACTACATCACTTTCTGTTCTGGAGTGGTCATATCTCTCGAGTGCTGGGTCATCATGTGTCTCGTCCATAGTGTCATTATCGGTGTCTTGGAACCCCTTGCTAGTCGCACTAAAAATGAAAATTTTGCTCAAGTTTTACAACTTACTTGATAAACTTCTATAAGATAGTAGTTCAAGGGAAAAAGTTTACCTATTGTATCCCAGTTTTAGGCTAAATAAAACATTGTTTTTTTGTCTGAAACCCTAACATTTATTATCAGAAAAACATACTCGTACTATATTTTTCCAGAAATATTTGATAATCCTTTTACTATACCTATGTTAATGTAAAAATAAATATATTTTAAAATTAACATAGGTATAGAAAATAATACTAACATAGTAATAAATAACTATGTAGGTATTATTTTCTGAAATAACATTATAAACATGATCGAGCTGACTGTACTTATCCATATGTTTTTTCTACTGACTATAATGATAAGACCAGAGACTGTTTTTTTTTAAAAAGAAGAAAAATCTTGTAGCATGGATTGCTGTTTGTTAGTCTCACTAAACTCTAGAACAACTCTAACAAAGACTAGAACGGTTGGACCAATTTGGCTTTTTTGGTTTTAAAGTATTTGTAGAAATCCAGGGTTGAATTTAGTGAAATAGCTAATATATTATAGCCAATCGACTCGAAAGAAGAAGAAGCTAATATAAAAAAAGAACGGGAACGGGCGTAGGAAATGCAATCTCGACTCGAGATTGCCGAATCGAAATCTCGTCTGAAATTTTTAATACGAGATTGAGACATTCGAGATCTCGTCCAATTATCCGACGAGATCTCGCGAGAACTCGCTTTAATCGAGATTAGACATGCTTTTAAAAAATACCTTATTCATTAATCAAAAATTGATAAATTAAATTAAAACTACCTACCTATGTGACTGTTATAATATTTTGTAAATAAAACACAATAATAATTGAGAAAAATTAAAAAAAACCGGCCAAGTGCGAGTAGGACTCGCGCACCGAAGGTTCCGTACAAACCTGTAGGTATATAAGTTTAAAATTATTTAAAATATTTTTATATGATTTAACTGAAAATGTATACTTTTTGCAATTTTTTCCTTAATCTGTGCTTTAAGACGTTGCTTCGTAACAAATTTCAAGAGTCTGAGTTCACGGAAAGTACCCTGTAGGTTTTAATTCTCTTGCTAGTGCCGAAAATTTGCGGCAAAAACGGCTGTATCTTTTGATTGCGTTGGCTTTAAAGTTTTTGACAACTCCAAGGGAAAGTAGACTTGAGTATTTGATATGAATTTAAACTTGATACCTCAACGCGTTCCTGGGAAAAAGGTCTTTACAGACAGACAAACGGACAACAAAGTGATCCGTTATTATCCGATAAGTTTGGTTTTTCATGCGCGCTCAATCTCGATCTCGAATCTGATCTCGAACGATATTTTATAAACGAGATTACCTATCTTCGAGATTACATCTCGAAAAATTTCTCGAGATCTCGCGAGATCGAGATTGCATCCTCTAAACGGGCGGAACGAGGTTTGCCAGGTCAGCTAGTTAAAACATAAAAATATCGTTCAGGTCCATAATGTCCCTTCCCAAAATGTCCCCTAGTTTCAAAATGTCCCATTCCCAAAATGTCCCTTCCCCAAAAAGGTCCCGTTCCTAAATTGTCCCCGCCCCAAAGTTTTGTTGTTAATATTTTGTTTGAATTTGTCGTTTGCACTTGACTGACATTGACGTATAAGTGAATTATGGACAATGTTCGGTGACGTCTAAGAATAAAAGTTTTAATTACTTTTTTAAGCTTATTTAATAATATTCTGTAAGTTTTATATTTTTTTTTCGGTTATATACATGAAAATAAAAACTTGAAAATAAATTATGTAAAAAAAATAATATTTCATTCAAATTCAATCATTGAAAATAATGTACTAAAAGCTAGAAAATAATTCGGTAGGTCCATGGTTCGAGTCATCATAAATCTAAGGCCTTATCTATCTAGGTGATATGCCTGACATATCAGCTAGAAGCCGATTCAGCTACCGCTATCCACTAGTCTTATGAAGCCAGAGCAGGGTAGTCATTTTGGAAAAGGGAAATTTTGGGAAAGGGACATTTTGGGAAAGTGACGTTTTGGGGAAGGGGCATTTTGAGGAAGGGATATTATGGACCTAAACGAAAAATATAGTAGGTACTTACTCCTGACTATCCTCTTCATTCAATGACTGTTGTTCTTGTGTCTTTTTTTGTCTATCAAAGGTATTTCTATCTTGCGAACTACTGACATAGTTTGTGGTTGTACTACCTTCCGTCCGGTTTTCTTCATAATCCTGCAACAAACTTATTCTGCTGATTTATTGTAACTCCTATATATAAACCTTGCATGACCCGCGGCGCACCTGCTACCTATCACATAAAACATTTACTTGTACTTTGTTTAGAAATAAGTACTTTTATCACAATAAACTTACACATTTAGTACTTATTTTACTTCTGAGTAAGTATAATTGACAAGTACACAATCATTAATTTTGTACAAAGGATTTAGACCCTAAGCACAGAATACAGTAAGAGTAAACAGAACGGAATCTCCTAAGGTACGCGCGATATGCGTCCCCGTTCCCCGCACCCGCACCTCTCCCCCAGTTCTTGACGGCCAACGTGAGTCATCGAGGCGAAAACGGGGGAGAGGTGCGGGGACGGGGAACGGGAACGCATATTGCGCGTACTTTAGGAGATTCCGGCCGGTGTATTTTAAACGCGCAAAAGACGCGCGTATACGCGCTTCAAACGAGGTTCGAACGAAACCTTGTATGAGCACACGGGGCAACAATGAAATAGGTATAGCGATACAGACGCGCTGCAGTCGCGCGTAGCTTCCGCGATCGATTCAAACGCACGCAAATTCCCTTCAAACTTTGAATTGTTAAAAACGCAACAATCGGCAACTACGGCTTAAAAAAACCCAAAATATGCATCATACAGTTATACATGTTTTACAATATTATTAATTTAATTAAAATGCCAGTAAGAGACAACAGGAAACTGAGAATAGGATTCGAAAGAACAAAAAGATGAAATCCTTTTTCACTTATCTCAATGATAGTGTTGCTATAATAAGGTATAAACTCTTATTACTACACATACCATGTCCTTAAGACCTTTAATATGCAGTGACTTTGCTGTCTGAACTAGATCTGCTAAGTTCTCTTGGGCCACAACCACTTCTCCAGTGTAAATGTACTCTAATATGGAGCAAAGACTTTGGAATGAAACTTGCTGAAAAAAAGTAATAAAAAAATATTATAGAGTGAGACTATTTTTAATAAAAACCATATCCTAATTAGAAATGATACTGTTTATAACCCGCCTGTAGTCGTAGAACGCGACTTAGGAAATACAAGCTTAGCAAAGCTTGGACATCAGTGAGACCTCTCCAACCTATCTGGCCATAATTTCTTTAGACAGAATTGTTCACAACTTCTCTAGCCGCATGGATGAATACAATTCGTTCATTCTATTCCGCGTTTTAGGGTTCGCTGTTTTACAAAACCGAGCTGTACTGCCAAACAGCTAGAGATTTTGTGAATTGATTATACCATTCAACTGCGACTTAAATAATTATAAGGATAGCTGATATTCTGAAAGCTTTGACACACTGCAAACATTACATTTTGTGACATATTTTTTTTATCAATTTTCCAAATGCTTTTATATTTATGTATTGTGTGTATAGTGAACTAATATTCATCTACATATTTATAATCTTACATTCAAAATGATGACTGGATTTGGACATTGAGCTGTTTTTATTAGGTCTTTAATGTAGGGGCTGGCGAGGGAGAGAACCAATTGGTGAACCTTCACAAAGAAGCCATCAGCAGCTAGCGTCATATCAACAAACTCTTCATTCTGAAAATAAGAATGCACACTTACGTCTTCGATATAACTTGTGATGATTTGAAGTTGGAGCAGAAGTTTTATCTTATTGTAGGTATATAAATAATGTAAGGTAAATTATTAAATGATAAAGTAAATATAGATATTAGTATGAATCAGAATCAAGCTTAATCAATACATATGGCACTAGTTTCACTCAGAAGTTTAGAGAAGTATGTTTATTTATACATTATAACTATACCTATTTCTAAACATTTATCTAGAAATTTTTAATTCTCTGTCTCCCAGAGTACATAAATGGTAGATTATGCTACATGGTGGAAATGTAATATTTTTAAGTGAGGGTGCTACTTCGAATCCAGAGTGAAACGAAGTATTTCAAAGTAGAATCACAAGAGTAGATTCATGTGTTTTTTCTGGGCTGCTAATTTTATTTTGGATCTTGGAATGTACAGAAGATTACATTTGCATTCAAAAATTTAATGTAGTTTTCTTTTTAATAACATTGGGCCACAATAATTGAAACTATGTTAGAGTCAAAACTATAGTTAATAGTTGCTGATATCAAGTAGTCTGATCTAATTGCCACCATATACTTTACCTTCTTCACCAATTTAGTACGGAAACCTGAAAAGTGTCTAATGAAAATAAATAATATGAAGATATGGGAGATTTGTATGTCAGGAATTTGCAAGGATTCTGTAATGCGTATGTGTCCCAAATTCCATCCAAAAGCATTTCGCCCTGTTTGAGTGTTTGTAGTTAGCCTAAACTTTGTTTTGCTATCGGCTTGAAATAAGAATCTGTATTTATTATTATACCATGGTAATCAGTACATCATACCTGTTGCAGAGACCCTAAGCTACCGCAAATATTTTGCTGGAAAGAATTCCATGTCAGTGTGAACTTTGGTTGAGCCATTGCTGTCTGTAGGTTTTCAGCGTTGCTATTTTAATTTAGGTAGCGCACACACATTTGAGTAGGTACATAAAATATAACAACTTCTATGCTTCTTTCTAAAACACAAACAATGCTCATCTCATGCAGAGCAAAACATGAGCAAAGTCACAAAATCAAAGCAAAGCAATCAATCAATAATCTCATTCTGTTCTAAAAGTTTGACATTGACACCTGTCAGTCTAGCCCAGTGTTGCCAACCCCAACTTAGCGAAAAACTGCATACATGCCAAGCATAAACTGTAGAAAACTATAAATATAAATTTAAAAACGGTAAATCTACAGCCTTTTCTTAGTTTATGGTTGCTTAATGTATTTTTAGAGGAGTGACAAATAAATAAAACAAATTGAAACGGTAAGAAATTAAATCCGCAGTAAACTCAATTAATATTTATTTCTTGACTAATTATTTTAACAGTTTTTTTCATAACAGAAATCACTTGATTAATTAAGGTCGCACGCACTTTTTTTCTCGCGGGCAGAAAAATAATGTCTACTTGTGTGGGGCAAAATAATGAATGACAAAGTGATTCGCAATTGGCTGACTGACTGGCTGGCTGGCTGGCTGGCTAGATGGCGCTGGCTTCGGCTTGACAGGTTGTATCGTCAACGTCATGGCAGAAATACAAGTTAACGGTGTTACAGTCGGCCGTCCTGTAATAATTGCTCCCGCAATGGGAACGATAAATAGGATTAGCTCTCAAGTAAATCAATCAGACCCTCTGTTTCTAACTGATCATCTGAGCTACTGGCACTGTCTGATCCAGGAACAACACTTCTATACGGTCGAAGAGAGTCAACCGATACCAAACCTGTAAAATTCTTATAGCCTCTAAGTCCTTTTATACTCCGTATCCTGTATCGATCATTGCCAATAACTCGAGTAACTACATAAGGGCCAGAATATAGATCATCTAGTTTAGTATTAACTTTAGCAGCACTGCTTGTAGAGGCTTTTTTTCCAAAGTACTAAATCTCCTTTCTTATAAATGTGCGCATTTTTACGACGTTTATCGAAGTGACGCTTCATTTTATCGCCAGCTAACCTAATACGGGAACTTGCTTCTTGGCGTCGGGACTCCACAGGTTCAATTTGACGTCCTGGTATAGCTACATCACATATAGGTCTACTACTTTGAGAAAACATTAAATCATAGCGTTTGTAAGTAGTGGAATCATTCAAAGTATTATTTATGCCCCATAAGATATCAGGGAGGATGTTAGCCCAGTTAATGGAAGCCTCACTGGGATTTGAAGCACGAAGAGCACTAAGAATGGTTCGGTTTGTTCGTTCAACTTGACCGTTAGACCGGGGACAAGCTTCTACGGTCAAAATATGTTTTATTTGTTTATCAGTACAAAATTTTTTGAAATGACGACTTGTGAAAGCCTTCCCATGATCAGTTACTACTCGGTCTGGGTAACCGAACAAACCGAAATACTTCTTGAGGACACGGACTGTTTCAATTGAATTGACAGTTCTGGTAGGTTCTGCTATGACAAGTTATGGAAATGAGTCCGTTATAACGAGCATGTACTCATAACCCTTTTTTGTACGACAAAAAGGGCCTAAGTGATCAACGTGTATCAGACGCATAGGCTCCTGGGGCTTAGGTATGGGATGAAGAAAACCTTCTTTTCTACCATATTCTCCTTTACCATAGGCACAATGGAGACATGATTTGACGTACTTTGTAATAAAACGAGTCATTTTCGCAAACCAATAATCATTTTTTATAAGTTCCATACAACGCTTTAAACCCACATGACCTATATCATCGTGGTGCATTTACATTATTTTACATCGAGCCGCATTTGGGACGACAAGTCGATTGCCATTTAATGTTTTTCTGTAAAGCCTATGTTCTATAATTTCGAAGTGACTAAGGACTAAGGAGATGGGGGTCAGCACAGTTATTTTTTAATTGGTCGATTATAGACTTTAATTTTTCGTCTTGATATTGAACCGTAAAGAACCAATCTGAAACTTCTAAGCGATTTATGTTAACGGCATCAATAGGATTTCTACTGAGCGCATCGACATGTTGCATGCGCTCTCCTGGCCTATACTCTATGCTTATATCATAATCTTGAATGTAAAGCCACCATCTAGCAATCCGCGGTATAATATCGCGTTTTGTCAATGTAGCTCGAACTGCTGTACAATCGGTTACTACTTTGACATGTTTACCTACGACATATACCCTAAACTTACGCAACGACTCAAATACAGCAAGCGTCTCGAGTTCATAGCTATGATACATGCTTTCTTCTTTACTCGTAACTCGGCTAAAATATAGAACAGGCCGCAATGAACTATCTGGTTGTTTTTGAAGTAGTATCGCCGCTATGCCTAATTTGCAAGCATCCGTGTGAATCTCCGTTGGCAACGATGGATCATAAAGAGCTAGAACAGGTTGAGAACATAGGCTGACTTTCAGTTGTTCAAAACTTTCATTTTGTTCATCGCTCCAATTCCAAGTCACATTTTTCTTAGTCAAATTAGTTAATGGTCTGGGCACAACAGCAAAATTTTTAATGAACTTTCGAAAGTAGCTGCACAGTCCAATAAATTGTCGTACTTCATGTACGTTTTTAGGAACAGGAAAACGAGAAACTGCTGCCAACTTAGATTCACCCGGTCGTATGCCATCCTGCGATATTTCGTGGCCCAAGTATGTTATTTTAGTTTGAAGGAAGGAGCATTTGTTCATATTTAACTTAAAATTTTCACTTTCTAATTTATTGAGAACACATTCTAACATTTTCAAGCCGGAGGGTACATCAACAGAAGGCATAAGTAGGTCATCTAGAAATGCCAATATTTCAAAACTATTTTGAGGGTAGATAGTTTGTTTATTACTTTCGCGTATGGATTGAACTTTTTTATTGACTAATCGCATAAAAACTGACGGTGCATTGGCTAGCCCATACGGAACCCGGACGTACTCATATTGTCCCGTCGGTACCACAAATGAAGATTTGTGAGTATCTTCAGGACAAATAGGAACCTGATTGTTTAATTATATGAATGATGATGACATTGTGCCATATCGAGGCTGAAAAAAAACTTTTTACCCGAAAGTTTTGCCACTTGATCCTCAATGTTCGGCAGAGGATATCTATCCTTAATGGTAACGGCGTTAAGAGCACGATAATCTACGCATAACCTCGAGTCGCCGTTCTTTTTAGCAACAAGAATTACAGGAGACGCGTAATCAGACTCGGACTCTTTTATTATACCTGCTTGCAAGAGTTCATTAACTTTTGTTTCGACTACTTTTTGCTCAGAATGAGATAACCTATAAGGTTGACGATGTATAGGACGATCTGTTGTAAGGTTTATTTTCATATTAACCAAATTTGTGCAACCTAAATCAAGTGTATCTTTAGCAAAACAACCTTTGTATTGTAATAATAATTTGATTAGTTCTTGGCGTTGTTCTTTATCTATAGGACCTACTTTTACTTTATCTAACTCAACAGAACCGATAGTTACGGGAGAAGATGACTGCGTATAAAAAACTTGACTGCTAACCCGGACTCCAGAAGGACTCCTGGCTTCCTCACATTTTTCGGCTCTGGCAATGACTGTTCCTTCTGGCCACACAATGTTGTTGTTGCCCATATTCACCACTTTTATATAGCCTTCCGCGCCACGTAGTACAGTCGCAGGTAGGGAATATGAACTGCCGTTCATCTCGAAGTGGCGTGGCGAGGTCACGACGTCATTCCCATCATTATTGCCCAGCACACGAATCTTTATAATAGAAGTGCCTGGCAAGAGGCACTCCTTGCCCGCTGTGACCACTTTAAATCGAGTGATATCTGAAATTACATCAAAATCATTAGACGGGGGTTTATAAACAAACTTAGCAAAATTGTTACTTACGATGAGGGACATTCCCTCAGAATTAATTATTGGCTGGCCGATAAGTAAATTTATGCCATTCATCTCTAAATCGGTCAAATGTGCTTGACAATCCAATGATATTCCATCGATCTTCAATTGAAATTCAACTAAACCGTGGCTGTTCACTACTTCGCCGGAAAATCCTCTAAAAATCACGTTGCTGGGTTTTGTGTCTAGGTTCAGAAGTAGGGCCACTTTTTTTGTAATGACGTTAACTTGGCTACCAGTATCGATATAAGATTTTACATGGACGTCGTTTATTTTAACCGTTTTCTTGTAGACGTCATTATATTGAAGCATGTGCACGTCCTTCGTAGTGGTCGGTGTACTCGCACCAGGGTTAACCTTTTTTCCAGTGGAAGTACAACGGCTTGCTATGTGACCTTGAGCACCTCATTTGTAACAACTCCGTAAATCCGGTTGAGTGCAATTTTTTAGCAAATGGCCAGTCTTTTTGCATCGGGGGCAAGGTACCGCGTCAGGGTTTACTAATTTTGGATGAATTACAGCTGGATCTCGATGCGTACGAGTGTCTTGTGCCGAACTACGGTAGTCATCAAGCGCACAAAGAAATCCCTCGTAAAGCTCATCTGGGCGGTCACATTGAAATGCTCGTGCGTTAGTTTGCAGAGATGCTGGCAGGCCTCTAATGATACAGGATATGCTGGCTTTATCCGACAGTTTGCATCTGAAACACATTGCTATTTTATCCTGATAATATTTCGTCATGGATTCTGAGGGTAGTTTTTTTCTATTCATCATTTCCTCCAGTAAATTTCCATAATCGCGGTGCTTAGGAAAGGCCCGCAAAAGCAAATTCTTCCAGTCTTTCCAGGAATGATCATATTCTTCGAGTCTATTGTACCACTTTTTTGCCTGACCTCTTAACTTATCTTGAAGGTAGAAAGATTTAGTGCGCTCGTCCCAATCATGAATTTCTCCCAATTGATCAATTTTCTTAAGCCATGCGCTTACCGAACAGTCCTCGTTGTCAGGATCAAACTCCGGGATCAAGGATGCCGCACGATGACTTGATTTTATTATGATTGTATCCTCACCAAGCTGACGTATGGCTTTTTCCACCTCGTGGGCGAGGAGATTTTTAAGTAACTTTTTTGCGGGTGGACTCTCGTCAATTTCATCCTCCGACTCTTCAGTCTGCGGTGCACACTCATTTTCTGGATGACGAGATCGTTTCATTTTATCAATCCCGCTTCTGAGTGAAACGGTAAGAAATTAAATCCGCAGTAAACTCAATTAATATTTATTTCTTGACTAATTATTTTAACAGTTTTTTTCATAACAGAAATCACTTGATTAATTAAGGTCGCACGCACTTTTTTTCTCGCGGGCAGAAAAATAATGTCTACTTGTGTGGGGCAAAATAATGAATGACAAAGTGATTCGCAATTGGCTGACTGACTGGCTGGCTGGCTGGCTGGCTGGCTAGATGGCGCTGGCTTCGGCTTGACAGGTTGTATCGTCAACGTCATGGCAGAAATACAAGTGAACGGTCTTACAAAATAATAGAAATCAAGCTTAATTAAATTATTGGAAAAAAACATGTTCCTTTTTTACGTACCTACCTATTTATATAACAAAGAAATGGGCAAAAATCTAAACATATAACCTATTTACACATATTCGTTTGTCATTTACGTTACGCAGTTCAGGAGTGTATTTTTAAAACGCTGAGTAACTAAACGAATGCCTTTATCAATACAAAAAAATCGTTCGTATAGTGATACCGCGTTTCAAAAATGGATCCAAAGTTCGGTGTAAATGCTTACTTATCTAATCTGTAAACCTGGAGTGCTATTTTTCATTCAAGGACTCAGCGAAACACAAAACGTGTAGTTTTCCAACTCACCACTCGCGTTCCGACGCATTGCATCGTATTTTTGAAATCGTTGTGTCAGCGAGAAGTAATATTGTGTTACGCAGAAAATATCATAAATTTATCAATGGTTTTCTAAACATTTAACACACAACAATAAAAAAAGCAGTGTGAAATGGAACTGATTCTCCATGGAACGTTTCTTTAACATTTGTAGGCTACAAATGTCAAAATTACGAGTGGTCCAGACCACTCGTTGCGTTGCAAATCCTTCGCATACGAGCACCCGTTTGGAAACACTCGCGCAAATCATTCGTAATATGACTCACTGAATGAAAAATAGCGCTCCTGGTAGAGATGGGCAAAGTGTTTATGCCCAATATGCCCGGTTGGGAAGATTCCCGGAATTTTGGGCATAAATCCATAAATGTCCAATCACACGGCAGAAAAAAAAATAAAAGCTGAACGGCATTTTTTTGTATTCTGATGGCCATCTATGCTTTAAAATATAGTAGAAAGGTTCTTGACACCATGCTGCACGGCCATAATCTTTAAGGTTTCTAAATCAATCATTTAAATTAGGTTTTATTTTTAGGTTTAGTTTGTAGTTAATTTAATTTCAATTGTATTTATTTATTTTTCCTCAATGAACAATTTGTAGAAAGTTTATCTTTGTAGAGAATTGACTGCCTCCGTGATCCAGTGGTCAAGGCGTTCGACTTGTGATCCAGAATCGTGGGATCAAATCGCACTGGGAAGCATACTTTGTAAAAAGTTATTTTTAGGTGTAGTCTTTAGTATATTGCAGGCTTGAATCACCTGATTATCCGAAAAGAAAGATGATTCCATGCTTTGGAAGGTACGTAAAGCTCCGTTTCCCGAACGCTATCTAGCGTTTGTTTTAACCTATCATCGGATTGATTTTATATGCCCTTTGGGTTGCGGAGGTCAGACGGCAGCCGCTCTGTGTAATAACCCCGGGCTTTGAAGAGTTACCGCTGAAAATGCAACCGGGAATACGCTCGGATGATGATGATGATGATGTTATCTATATAGAGGTAGAGAAATAAATTCGGGTGGTGCGACAGATTGCGTAAATTATATGAGTAATGACTTGGTATTACTTGTCACAAAGTGTGTGCAAACGCTATGACAGTTACCTTTAATACGTCAAGTGCAACGTTAAAGTTTATAAAAACATCATACTAATCATAATTTGAAAGTAGGCTTCTTTGAATTTATCGTTTTCTTTGCTGGGAGGTGTGAAAAGAAGTAATATGCAAACAGACATGAAATGTGTCAACATATGAACACACTCATATATTAGTCGAGAGTAGTTTTCTTTGACGACGACCTCTGTGGCCTTGTGGTCATCATGCTAGACTTTGCACGCCGGAGGTCACGGGTTCGATACCCGGTCAGCCAACATGGAAAATGATCTTTTTCAGATTGATCCGGATCTTGGATGTTTATCTATAGATACATATATGTATTTGTTATAAAGTATAGTATCATGGAGTTAGTACCCCGTAACACAAGTCTCGAAATTACTTTGGGGCTAGTTCAATCTGTGTCATTTTTTATTATATATATATATATATATATATTTATTGACTTCTCATCTATGGTGCAAGAGTGTAGCAACTACCGCGGTATAAAGGTCATGTCCCATGAAGCTCTTCGATAGGATAATAGACTCCCAGCTCCGGTGGGAGAGCAGTCATTCTCGGAGTGTATGGAGTTCGCCCAAGCCTAGGCACTACGGACTCTATTTTTGCCCTAAGGGTCATCATGGAAAAATACAGGGCAAATAATAGACCTCTTCATTTTCTGTTTCTGGATATGGACAAGCCTTTGACTATATTCCCCGAGAGATGATCTGGTGGGCACTGAGGTCCAAAGGTGTACCAGAGATCTATATTGACATAATCCGCGACATGTACCGTGAATCCGAGTCTATAGTTAGGATCACTGTTGGTGACACCAAACCCTTTCTGTCAAAATTACAGTTGGGGTCCACCAAGGCTCGGTCCTCAGTGTGATATTAAACGAAGTGTCGAACAGCATCAGAGATACACACGAGCAACCCCCATGCCTGCTTATGTAAGCTGACGATATTGCACTGGCGGATGCGGACAGAGGGAGACTGGTGCGGATAGTAAGTCGACTGAGAACAGTGGTCTGAAGCTAAATGTGGCGAAGACTGAATACATGGCCTGTAATTCTATAAATCCTCCACCCGTACGCATAGGCGAAGACTTGGTCAAGCGTACGGACAAGTTTAAATCTTGGGATCTGTACTTCATGCGTCCGGAGACATCGATGCCGATGTTAAGGCCCGTATATCTGCCGCATGGGCAAAGTGGTGGGAGGTGACGGGTGTCATTTGTGACCCCAAAATGCCGGTTACAGGGACAGATCTACAAATCCATCATTAGACCTGTCCTTTTATATGGCAGTGAAGCGTGACCATTGCTTGAGCGACACAATCATGAACTGCGTGGCACGGAGATGCAAATGTTGCACTGGATATGCGGAGTAACACTAAGGGATCGCGTAAGTAACACTCGCATCCGCGGCAACCTTCGTGTCCGTGACATAGCAAACAAACTGCAAGAAAGTCGCCTACGCTGGTACGGTCATGTCTTGCGAAAACCGGCAAGCTACGTGGGAAACAAATGTATAGCCGTGCCGCCTCCGCCGGGACCCGGCAGACATGGTAGACCCAAGATGTGCTGGCTTGACGTCGTCAAGGATGATATGCGTGCCAATGGTCTTAACATCGTGCAAAGTGGAGAAGGAAAAGCGGACCCCGGACTTCGCAGCGTTGCAGCTGTGGATGCAACTGGGAATACGCTAAGATGAAAGAGAGAGAGAGATCGACTGCTCATCCAAGTCAAGAGCCTGAACTACTGATTTAGGGGTTTTCCCCGGAACAGGAAATATTCGTATTGACAAATTCTTCGATACCTAATCAACTTTTTATAACATTTTCCCTAAAATAACATTCCGGTTATTTACCCTAATCTGCCTGTCATATGGGAACACACAAATTGACAGGTATATGTTCACACTTTTTACTGGAAAATGTTTGTAGACCTAATCTATACTTCTATACTAATATTATAAAGAGGAAAGATTTGTACCTATTTTTGTATGTTTGTAATGAATAGGCTCAAAAAGTACTGGGCCGATTTAAAAAATTCTTTCACCGTTGGAAAGCTACACTATTCCCGAGAGACATAGGCTATGTGTGTACCACGGGCGAAGCCGGGGTGGACTGCTAGTTATATGATAAAATAAGCAATCAGACATCAGATATAATGAAACCTGTACTGTAATTTTACCATACTGATGGGTAATGCATATCATTTGCAACGTTTTTTTAAACATGAGGTGTCTAGAACTTACTTAACTTCGTGAAAATTACTTTACTACATATAACTATTAGTTCTATTAACAGTATTGTTTATTTTCAATGGCAAAATAGAATAAAAAATTAATATCGAGATAAAAAATAAATGCCCAATAAATGCCCAAGGGAAGGAATTTATGGACATTTATTTGGGAATATTCTCAATATGCCCAAAATGTCCGGGCATTTGCCCATCTCTAGCTCCTGGTGACTACTATGGCTATTTGATTGGTAGGTTTTGCCAAAGAATTTATAAAAACAATAGATTGTATTTTATTTTATGTCTATGTCTTTGGACATCTGAGGCTGAGTTTGTGTCTGGATGACGTAGACACCACCACACCACACAATCGGCTATAAAATCCAGTGGGCTCGGCTATTTTGATTTTGTTCTTTTGATTGAGTCAATCTCAATCGAAAAAACAAAATTATAATATAGGCTCCAAACGATTTGTATCCAGGGTCGTAAAATAATTCTCAAAACAAAAATGTACTTGTCAATGTCAACAAAACGACGTCAAATGTGCGTCAATCATTGCGTCAATCAAATCCAACCAAATTTAATTTACAGAAGAAAAGATGTGTACAATTGTACAGATTAAAGTTCAATCAACAAAATTTTATTAGAACAATGGAATTATAGATAACAGAAAATCAAGACTAAGATACAATATGGAAAGTATATCTGTAAGTTACGTTGTTGTAATTTTTTAAAGGCTACATTGTCTAGAATAATACGATCGTGTCATTCTGTTATGAATTTATTTGTTTCTTGATTTCAGAATTTCTCAGTTTCCCTTATCAAAGGATTTATCGACAGTTTACGTGGTGTCACGGTACTCTTGTATTTGGATAAGGAAATAAATGAGAGGGCATTGAATCGCTCCCCAAGGAACGAACCTGAGAATACCAAACATAAACAAAATTCTTTACTACAGTGAGTTCTTTGTGTTCGTTATTACCAATGATTTCAACTCAGGATAGGCCCATCAGAACATTTTTCATAAAATATCTTCAAACATTAACGTTGCGTAAAATTAGCGTAGTAAAATTCCTTAATATTTTAATTATAACAAATAGTTGTTACTTGCCGATGATACGATATTCCATGTTCTTTTTTAACTTTCTTATCGTGGTTTTTGCAGCCTTTAAATGTGCAACTAGGCATTTTTGTTATTTATAAAAATGAATTAAAGCGAATGAACTCTTCTGCGGACCGAGGATGACTAAGTCGCGTTAGCTCGCATACCAACTTTATCGGGTCAACCAGTTGGTGCCATTTATTCGCGTGTTGGTCTAGTCCTTACGCTAGTAATATATAAGTCAATGGTTATTACTGTTCGCATTCTGAGAGCACTCAGTACCAAATGAAATGTTAAAAAAATTATATGGTGCAGCACGAATTTCGAAATTACAAAGATGTAGTTGGTGCATTAGACCTATCTAAACACAGTGCTATGAATTTTTAAAAACTGTAAAATGGACAGAGAGCAAGACGTCCTAGTAAGCCAAACATAGATTGGACAGCAGATTTAGGAGGGAGGGTATGTAGATGGCGCTTGTGGGTGGGCGAACAGGGTTGTCATTACGACCTTGTTTGACTATTAAATATTTTTAAATCTGTTTTTGTAATTAGAGATAAGTACTTACCAATTTTTGTAAAAGCAAGTGGTGTTCACCTTAGAAGGTGTATACATATAAAATGTTTAGCCTTTAAATATATATGCATGTATTAATGTAGTACACAATGGTGAACCTGAATAAAAGAAAAAAAAAAAAATTGGGAAACAATTTCAAACAAATGATATTCGTACATAAAAATTTCATTTTAACAATTGGTAACCATCACACACCCAAATATCGAGCTTTTTTGTGTACCCATTTTTTTTTAAATGCGCCAGAACTGTTTTGTGGTCAATTCCCAGTTCTTCAGCTACGTCGTAACTACTGATATGCCGATCTTGCTCCACTTTTTCAAAAAAAGTTCATACATACTATATGCGAAAAGACTTTTTCCCCAACCTATTATAAATATCTAAATAAAGCCATCATAGTATTATAAATGTACATACATTCCAGACTGCTTATTCCCCTGTTAATAGGAGCAAATGCGCTCATGTTCCACTACAGTTTTATTTTTGCTTTTCATAATTATTCATTTTACTAAGAAGTGGGATAAACAGCTTATGGCTAAATACTTAATGCATTATAAGTACCTAATGGATTCCTGTCATTTCAGTCGCATGATTTTTATTGCTGGACATAGGGCTCTCATGAGGACTCAAAGTACTTTTATCTCATGCTCTCCCTGTATTACTAAATAATATTTAATATTTTATTATTATTACCTATAATGTCCAGAACATCTCGAAGTAAAAAAAATATATGTTTAACTTTTTTTTTCAGGGAATCAAAAGTACTTACAAGAGTGTTGCAGTCATGCATCCTAAACGGGTTTATATTTTTGTTAAGCATATTGATATTTGAATATGCTTTATTGCCGGCAGTAAAATACTTAGTAACTGTGGTGTTTGGCCACGATCCTGGAGTTGCACACAATGTGTGGGGCTGGATGCAACCCTTCCTCTCTATGACATTTAGGATGATATGGGTTTTGCCCTTATTTTTATTAAGCAGGCTTGTTAATAGTTTATGGTTTCAGGTGAGTGGAAATGTATAATTTTTATTTCATTTAGTATTAAAAAAAGAGGGTTGAATTTATATGTATTTCTTATCTTTAATCTTTAAACTATGCGAGAGGCATTGGGGCAACTCTGCCTGTGCTATCTAATAGCACAACCAGTTCCAAGCGCAGATAAAAGATTAGGGTTTATCGATAGGCTAAACACCTGTCATGGTAAAAAGAACCTGGTTGTAAAGTCCACAATGAAAATAACCGGATTGATTAAATCTCAACAACCTAGGCACAAATTAAAGGACAAACGATTTTGCATAAGACAAGCCAAAGACAAACCGAAATGGCGACAAATCGTTGTGGAGGCCAAAACCCATAAAGGGTTGTAGCGCCAAAGAAAGTAAGTAAGAGGCATTGGGGCAGCGCTAAGAAATGTGACATTTTAAACAATAAGAGATAAATGTCTTGAGTTTACATATAATATAACTGTGCCATGTTACTATTTTTTTATTGGTTTCAATACAGTTTGGTGATTCTAAGATAAAATATTAAAATTCTACTTAAATTAGTATAAGTAGTAATTTTTAAAGTAATTTTATATGAACTAGTGGGCTGGGAAATGCTACTCGTAGTATTGTGGCTATGATGATACTGTGGTATTCTTGCATAATACATTTTTTTATTAAAGTAACATTTAATCAGTTACGTAAACTTCAGATAACATTACTATTCAGTAAATAAAAACATTGAGACCTTGATATAATCTAATGATTTTAATTTACTTATGTTTCTTGCGTTCCATTTCCATACCATTGATATCCTAAAAAAATAATAATATACATAAGAATTTTAACCCTTTAACTACAAACGTCGGATTAATCCGACAAACATTTTCGTGACCATTTCGCGAGCGTCGTCGTATATATCCGATCCGACCAAAAACTATGGATATTCACTACGCCTCGCGCTGGGAGCACGACAACTGATATAAAGTCTCACAGTGAAAGGGTTTTTAGGTGCTTTGAGTAAGTCAAAGTTACATGTTCTTGACTTTGTGTGCTTCCGTCACGTCCAGTTAATTCATGTACACTATTGCTACAAACTCATTTCATAGCTTCATAGGATGTTTCATATAGTGTACGAGTATGTAATGCTTTCAGTCACAGTAGAAGCGGAAACAAAAGCATAGCATTGTATTCACTATTGCTGGAGAAGGTTATAGGGTTAACAGCCGACCGGAATTAGTTTGAATCAATTAACTGTAGGCGAAAGACACTAAGTTATTTATTAACCTAAGTAATGTAACATAAAACCAACATTATGGTATATCAAGATAGAAAATTGCACTCCATTTTTTTATTGCTGGTCTTTAGTTTGTTGTTTGTTATCTGAGATTAAAAAAAATACATCTTTTTTACAGGACATAGCGGATTCTGCGTATCGTCACCGCAGAGGGCGGCCTCAGTTTATGTCCAGCGTGAGCAAAGTCATTGCAGACTCGTTGTTCAGTATGCTTGTGCAAGCCTTATTTTTAGTCCAGGTAACTACACGCCAATGGTTCAGCCAATCACGACGACCTCTGTGGCCTAGTGGTCAATATGCCAGGCAGTCCCACCGGAGGTTCCGGGTTTGATCCCCGGTTAGGTCAAGATGGAAAATGATCCTTCTCGGATTGACCTGGGTCTTGGATGTTTATCTATATATTTATCTGTTAGAAAATATAGTATTGTTGAGTTAGTATCCCATAACACAAGCCTCGAACTTACTGTGGGGCTAGCTCAATGTGTGTGATTTGTCCATATATAATTAAAAAAAAAAACATCCACACTCATTTTGCATTTAGAGCCCTTTCACACGTACCACAACAACGCTATTTTGTATGAAAATGAATAGTAGAATTTACATGGACCACATTTTGACGTCATTGTCTCAGTATCGACCGTTTGGTTGATTGGTGGACCACAACGTAACTGCTAGAAACTGCAATATAGTATCGTTGAGTTAGTATCCCATAACACAAGTCTCGAACTTACTGTGGGGATAGCTCAATGTGTGAGATTTGACCAAATATAATTAAAAAAAAAAACATCCACACTCATTTTGCATTTAGAGCCCTTTCACATGTACCACAACAACGCTATTTTGTATGAAAATGAATAGTAGAATTTACATGGACCACATTTTGCCGTCATTGTCTCAGTATCGACCGTGTGGTTGATTGGTGGACCACAACGTAACTGCTAGAAACTGCAATATAGTATCGTTGAGTTAGTATCCCATAACACAAGTCTCGAACTTACTGTGGGGCTAGCTCAATGTGTGTGATTTGGCCATATATAATTTAAAAAAAAACATCCTCACTCATTTTGCATTTAGAGCCCTTTCACACGTACCACAACAACGCTATTTTGTATGAAAATGAATAGTAGAATTTACATGGACCACATTTTGCCGTCATTGTCTCGACCGTGTGGTTGATTGGTGGACCACAACGTAACTGCTAGAAACTGCACAATTCACATGTAACCTCTGCATGACCACGTTATGTCGCTGCGATGTAGTGTGGTTGTGGTACGTGTGAAACAAGCCATATAATATTAGAATGAAGCGAGTACAATACTGGTTAGTAGGACGTACTCTGTAAGGGTATTACACCAATTTTTTAAAAGTGTCTCAATTAGATTCCATTGTGCTAATATAAACCAGTTAAAAACACGAAATTTTTATTCAGTCTATAAGTGCAATAAAAATGCATATCGCGCGTAGTTTGCTCAATAGGTGTGGGATCAGCGGACGCCACATTGCTCTGTAGTTATGACGTCAGTTGTTGACACATTTTCCGACTGTTTTTAGACTAAGCTATCTCAAGAATATATTTTTAGATTTTCTCTCAATAGATTACTATATTTAAAATTATTTAAATTAAAATTTGGCTAATATATTTTCCCACAGAGCATGCTAGTCAGTATGTTGCCAATAACGTACATCGGGGAGTTACTGTGCCTTGTCCACATGTGCCTGCTGTACTCTCTGTACTCGTTTGAGTACAAGTGGTTCAACATGGGCTGGGAGCTGCACAAACGGCTGACATTCATCGAGTCCAACTGGCCATACTTCCTGGGTTTCGGATTACCATTAGCTGTACTGACCCAAATACCACAATCTTATATAATTAGGTAAGCAAACTTATATACTTAGGTTGCCTAGCTAGGTAAATATACTATTCTATACTTGGCAATCCTACCATTTTTCTATTCACCCCTTCTTAGGGTTCCATACCCAAAGGATAAAAACGGGACCCTATTACTATAACCGTAGTCCGTCTGTCTGTCCGTCACCAGACCAGACTGTATCTCATGAACCGTGATAGCTAGACAATTGAAATTTTCACAGATGATGTATTTCTGTTGCCGCTAAAACAACAAATGCTAAAAACAGAATAAAATAAATATTGAAGCGAGGCTCCCATGCAACAAACGTTTTTTTGCCGTTTTTGCTCGATATTAATAACGGTAACAGGCACAAAAAGAATAATTAAATTAAAAATTGCGGACCCCCATACAACAAGTGTGATTTTTTTGTGTCTAATGTTGTATGGATATGTACGGAATCCGTCCGGATCGCTCGGAAGTCCGATTCGCACTTGGCCGGTTTTTCGATTACATTTCACCAATGTCGCGGGTAAATAGAAAACGCTTACATTTTTAATGTTTTTACAATAATTACAAAGAAAATGCATTTGTCTGACAATTTAACAAACCTTAACTCACAAGACGTAACCAATAGGGTATATTCATGTTATTTTTTTATTTTTTTAAACGATTCTATAAGTTATTATATAACCGGAAAAAAATATAACACTTACAGAATATTATTAAATAAGCTTAAAAAAATAATTAAAATTACTATTATTTTTGGACGACTATAAACGCGGTGCCATTTTGCGCTTTTTTCTGTGACGTCACCGTGCATTGTCAATGTCATAGATACACTTATATGTCAGTGTCAGTCAAGTGCAAATTACAAATTCAAAATATTATCAACAAAACAACGAAGATTTGGATTCACAGTTTTATTTTATAAGTAATACTATCTAATTTGTGATTATAAGTTAGTGATTAAAGCTTTTAATATCAATTCATTACAAATGGAAGGGCGCACAAAATCTTATTATAAATATTGTATGGTTCCTATGTGCAAAAATAACATCGTAACTGCACCTGACAAAATATATTTTCATATGCCCAAATATGCAAATGTAAGGAATCATTCCGCGTATTAGGGTTCGCTGTTTTACAAAACCGAGCTGTAATGCCAAACAGCTAGAGGTTTAGTAAATTAGCGGATTATACCATTCAACTGCAACTGTACATACCTATTATGAACAAAAAATACATATTGTGAGCAAAATGAGTAGTGTCATCCTTTGCAAAACTACACAGTAGTATTGTAAGTACCTACTTCAATTATTTATAATTTAATAGGTAGTAGACTAGCTGCCTGCTACTATAAGCTATAAGATAATGTACTACCTACCGTAATTAATCAAACAAATTTATATTATTTAAGAAAAAAAATACCCAAAATTCTCCAAAAGATTTATTTTGTTTCTCTAAAATTTCCCATTTTTACCCAGAATTGCGAAAAAAATACCCAATCTGGTAACACTGCAAATTACAAATGACTTATTGACAGTGACAGATAGTCTTCTTCTTTTTAATTTGTGATTGACAGCACAGACTATTTAGAAAATTAAGTTTGACAGTGTTTCGTGACGTCACGTGGCGTTTCGGAAATTTGCGAGGGAATTTTAAAAATACAGCTTTTAAATAATTAATTTCTCAATGGAAACACGTTAAATTGAAAAGATATATATATGGGTATTTTTCTTTAGCAATGAAGTATACACATCATTTTTTTTGTTCGTTTCTGAATCACATGCATGTTGTCTATTTAAAGTTAAAACATTTACAAAACTCTATTTATAAGTTACAGGTAGTTTAGCCGTGAGGTTCCCGGCAGAGTAGAATAAGACCACTCCAAGTCTTCCTGTGGATGTCGTAGAAGGCGACTATAATAGATTGTGCTACAAGGCGTAAAGGTAATAGTTTTAACGCGAGGGCGCTATATTCTACGGTGGAATCCTGAGTGAAGCGAGGGATTCAAGTATATCGCCCGAGATAAAACTATTACCGTACACCGTGTAGCACATTATTTTTTTCATCTTCATCTATGAGAAAAAGCAAATATATGTTTACCTATAACGAAAGTAGAATACCTACGTATACCTAATCAGAGTTTAACAGTCAGTTACTAACCTTTATTTGGTGGCGTTTTCACTGAAGAAGTACTATTAGGTCCTTACTTATTAATTCTGTGTCCTTACATATGAAATTGCCGATTTTCAATACTGGCAACTTTAAAACCAAATATCTTGCGTTTCATTAGGAATTCCAAATTCAAATTTATTTCGAAATAAAGCCAGAAAAATATTGTTTTAAAATTCGTATTTCATTTGTTTTAACATCATTTGTTTGAGTTTCAACATTGCTATAACAACAACTATGGACAAATTGAAAATTCGCGGTATTTACGAATACGAGTTCCACCGTGGCACCAGTGCTGCAGAAACGACTCGAAGAATTAACGACGTGTATGGACCAGGCACCGCTAACGAACGAACGGTGCGTTTTTGGTTTCAACGTTTCCGTTCTGGAAATTTCGATTTACACAATGAGCCTCGTGGACGACCTGATACTCAAGTGAATAACGAAGAATTGAAGGCGATAGTGGAAGCGGATCCATCTCAAACCACTTCTGAATTAGCAGCAGCCTTCGGCGTAAGTGACAGAACGATACTTGCGCCAAATCGGAAAAATTAAAAAACTCGAAAAGTGGGTACCGCACGAATTGACTGAAGCAAACCAATAAACATGCGTTGCTTGCTGCGTTTCTTTGCTTAATCGCCACAATAATGAGGGATTTTGAACCGTATCGTGACTTGTGATAAGAAATGGATCCTGTACGACAATCGGAAGCGATCATCACAATGGCTTGACCCTGGAGAACCGGCAAAACCTTGCCCTAAGTGAAAACTGACCTAAAAAAAGATTCTGGTTAGTGTTTGGTGGACCAGTGCTAGTGTTATCCACTACAGCTTCTTGTGATCAGGCCAGACGATTACGGCAGACTTGTATTGCCAACAATTCCAAACAATGATGGAAAAGCTCGCCATTAAACAACCGAGACTGATGAATTGCACTAGCCCACTGCTCCTTCAGGATAACGCTAGACCACACACTGCACATCAAACGATCGCCAAGTTAGAGGAGCTGCGACTGGAACCTCTGCGTCACCCACCATACTCTCCAGATTTTGCCCCAACCGATTACCACTTTTTTCAAAATTTGGATAACTTTTTACAAGGAAAAAATTTCAAATCTGATGAGGCAGTCAAAAACGCCTTCAAACAGTTCATAGACTCTCGCTCCCAGGATTTTTTTTCCAAAGGAATCAATGATCTGCCTATAAAATGGCGGAAGTGTATCGATAACAACGGCGCATACTTCGATTGATTAAATAATAATTTCATTAAAAAAAACTTGTTTCACTTTTTTGATACTAAACGGCAATTTCATATGTAAGGACCTAATATGAAAATATTTTTCTAGGACCACCAATCTTATACATTTTCCAGTCACTAGAATCGTTTCATTACTTTTTCCTTGTGTCACTTGTGTGTTAATTCTTTATATATTTAAACATGTATATTATACGTAAACTTCATATTTATTTACTATCGGCCTCATCACGAAATTAGTCCCATTTAAAATAGTTGTAAAAATAGTTCCTTATAAAATTACTATTTAAATCAAAGACAACAATTGCGCGTTTTTATTGGTTTTTAATAAATTTTTATTTTGAAGCAAGTGAACCAAAACATTTTGACCTACAGTCATCCACGTAAAACGTGTTGTATTCCAATTTTAATCAATTACGACGCCCTTGCCTATATTTTATCATTTTAAAACTAAATTCTTATTTTTTTTAGCTGACTGCCAATATTATTTTTGATTTTACATTCGTGTTCTGTTTTTAAATGTGTTTTAACGCCTAGGGAATTCACACCAGTGACTTAAGCCCCAAATATTTGGGATAAAATCATCGTTTTTCGAATAGATGAGATGAAAAGGAAATTTACTAGCTAAACAAAGCTTATAAACGTCAATGAGACCTCTCCAACCCGTCTGGCCAGCGTGGAGAGTGTAGGCTGCTCTGGCTAATATATGGCTCTGGTAGTAAGTAGGTACAGAGAGGGTCGTGCTCCTGCAGTCGGGACTAAAAAAAGACCTGAAGATGATGATGATTTAAAAGTTAAAAACATTTCTATTTACCCCATTTTACGGAAGGTAAAGATCTAAAGTTCTAAATACTGACAATATACGTGAGAACATGTATTGTTTAGTAGAATGTTTAACCATGTTCTACTTGTGCCTGCATTCTCCGCATACGAAAGGTTGATGTTGGTCGGACGTAGTCGTTATAATAATAATGTTTTAGCTTTTGTCCGGCTTACCTAGCTATAGGAACGCTATATGATGTAATTGTTTGATAAATCCTTCTTTGTTTCAGCGGATGCGTGTTTTCAATATTCTTTCCCGTGTTTATATTGAGCGGCAATGAAGCAACGCCTGTTATGGGAAGGTAAGATGATGATTTACCTTTTTAACCAAGGATCTTGCTAATATCGCCTGTCTTCAAACAGTAAAGTCAAAATAAATTAAATTACGAATTAAGAAATTCTATGCAGTCATAAATTCAGTTAATTATATAATATAAAAAAATATTTATACAATACGTTAAACATCATACCCATTATTGCACAAAAGAAAAATACAGGACATAATTATCTTAACAACTAGAAAATGCGCAAAAGGCGGCCTTATCGCTAAGCAATTTCTTCCAGGCAACCTCGCTCAAATAAAAGTGATGGGAAATTAGGTAGTTATATTTGTAGTTTATATGTTTGATAATTGTATAATATATATTATATTCGTAGTGTATAAGCCTTTTTTTGATGTTGTATTCTGTTCTTATGTACATACTTGTGCCTTCCTATTGATGTTTTATAACTATCCTCTGTCCAACTGGTCAACTGAAAGATATCCCTTCTGGATAAGTCCACCTTTTGTAACATTTTGTTGCAATAAAGATTTTAAATAAATAATATATGTATATGTCCATAGACGTTGGTGCTTCCCTATTATTTGTTGATTTATGAGTCATATACTGTAGTACTGTGTGCGATTTCACTTGAATAATATATTTTTATATGGTTTACAGCGAATATCCATTGAGACTATTTTCGCCAGTGGTGGCGATATCCAACGGAATGTTCCGATTCGTACGCCAAGGTGCTGAAGCGGTTACCCATCGCAGCCGGTGATAGTTCCTTGACCTCTCTTATCGTTAAATATTCTAGAATGTATCTAGACCGTGGTTGTAGGGTTAAGAAATGTAAAAAAAAATATTTTGATGCTTTGATATTATTGAATTTGTAATTTGATTGATTCTAAATGTTAACTGCTCAAGTCATATTATTTGTAATGTTTAGATTAAATGTTACTAATTGTAAAATGTTATAAACCCTACAACTGATTGTTGGGAATGTTGTATAATGGTTAAAGTTGTGGATTTGACAGTGTATAAATGCAAGCCGTGTTTTAAATAAGCGGGAAAAAGAATACATGCGTTTAGTACAGATACGGATGCTGTGCGTCCGCACTGCACCCACTCTTGTTCGATGTACTTATACTCTACATATATCTATAAAATCTGATTTTTATAATACTTTTGCTAAGCAGGGAATGAATTAGATAAGGATTTGATAAATACGTTCGAGTCATTTCATGAATCTCTACTGTTCAGCAATAAATGTAAGCTCGCGCTCTCATCGGACATACCCCCTCGAAACCCAGATGGCATTTCGTAATGCCGTCTGAGTCTTGATGTTTTTGACGGTAATTTTATTTTCATGACAATATTACAACAAGGTATCAAGTACGGACTACGGAAAAAATCATACTGAAAAGTGTATTTATTCAGTTAATGCAAGCACAGCAAGGCGCAACAATTAATAATGTATATATTTTTAAAATGTGCTCTTTAAGCCCTTTCATTTGATATGATTCGATTTCTTTTATTTTCTATAGAGGGCGTCCCAGTGGATTTTCTGTGAGGTCACATAGCCTTTAATCAGCGGACAGCCAAGACGATTCCGACGTTATCTCATTTGTCAAGGTATCATGGATATTTTTAAAGATACTAAGATATTTGAAGGCAAGAGTGAATAGGCATTTTTTGAGTCTGCGTTTTATACCTTAGACCTCATCTTAGCTTCCCATCAGGCTAGATAGAGGTCAAACGCACTCAAACCTCTAATAAAAAAAAGATACAAGGGAACAGATGAACTTACGTATACATACAGCAGCGAAACAAAACCCTCCGTTTGGCTTTGTCGTAGTTGAGTAAAAAAATTACGAGTATTTGCATTTATAATAGCTGGGCGCAGCACAGTATGCATTAGCCAATGACGATGCTCGAAAGCACTGCTCCGCTTTTTACCCGACTACGACAAAGCCAAAAGGAGAGTTAGGGTTAGATCTCGTCTTTCAGCACGGAACAGCACTTTCCTATGCCGCTATCCTTTTATGTCGCTCAGAACAGTTATTTGCTAGAGCGAGAGAGAGCGGATAGTAGCATAGGAAAGTGCTGTTCCGTGCTGATAGGTGAGATCCAACCCTTATGTGTTTCGCCGCTATGTATGTATTTCCATCTGTTCCCTCGTAATTTTAATAATATACATGATACTTTGTCAAATGTGCTATCGTTGGAGCATCGTGTCCCTCCGCTGGTTATAGGCCATGTGACGTCACAGTAAGTTCAATATGGCGCCCTCTATAGACCTTAAAGTAATGAACTAAAAAATAAAACAAAATAACTAGAAAAGATATGTCGTGTAATTATACAATTGTTTGAATATTTAGCTTTAAACAAATCTCATCATACCGTGTATGATATCAAATGAAAGGTATTAATTAACACATTTCAAAAATATATACATTACTAGCTTTTTCTCCCTGTATAAACGTTCTTTTTAGCAAGAATCTTCCCGTGGTCGGGTTTTAGTTTTTTAAACTGTATCATGTATAAGTACTTACTCGTATGTTACACAATATCGAGTATGGATGTTCTCATTGGTTTATTATTTATAAGTAATAATAGCTTAAAAATATTTTACCATATTTTTATAATTTATTAATTTTCATCTCCTATTAAAGCCTTCTTTTCTCGGCATCACCAGTGGGTTGACTGGTAGATAAAGCCTATGGCTCTAAGTCCGCCTATTACATTTGTAATAAAGTTAAATAAATAAATATTCTGAAAATGCTTAAACTGATAGAATGAAATACACATAGATCACGTAATTTTCTTTCACGTAATTTTATTTGCCGAGAGTGCATTACCTACTCAGTTATTTTTTCAGAGGGAATTTAGCGGGAATTTTAACCGCTATCAACAGTAAGACCATGATACTGATATTGTTAAAGAAACAAAACGAAACATGTACTGCGATAAATATTAGTTTATCAAATCTAATATGAGAGGTCGAAAATTACCTATTTCTCGTATTTCGTTCGACACATACGGGTATGTATTGTAGAATGTAATCACTATCATAGGCTGCCATTGCTGTAAAGCAATCGTACTGAAAAAAGTACTGATTCTATAAAAGAAGTAGTGATTCACAAAAAAAAGTACTGGTTCTATAAAAAGTACTGATTCTATAAAAAAAAGTACTGATATCTACCTGTCTATTTAAAACTCGGTTTGCTTAACTGCTGAAAATAGTCCTTGGTGTTGTTAATCACGCTTTAATATCTCATGTTGAGTACTTTATTACATTTTAAGCTATTATAATTCATTTGTATATTACAATCATTCTTATGTAGTCTAAAATTTAGATTTTTTTACATGACATATTTATTGAAGTGACTGACGTAAACATTGTGTTTTATTCAACACCTTCCTAAATTGTTAGAACTTTTAAGATAAATTCAAAAAAGAGATAAATTCATTACTTATATTCCTAATCTGAATTTTCTGAATGTTTAAAACTTGTTTTATGAACTATTGTTTGAAAGATTAACGTGTAGTAGTCGGTTTGCTTAAGTTTAAAGTCCGTTTAAAGCTAGCTATTCTTCCCAAACTAGCCGTTATTACAGTAGGTTTTTATAATCATTTCAATGGTTATATAAATATTTATTTATTAGGCGATAAATGTAAATACTCCCAAAAGAAAATTTTTCGTCTTCGGTTTTGGGAACAATTTTGCTTCAAATGAGTACCACTGGCTTTAGAGTAGTTTAGAGTAACCCCTTATACAACGTGGAAGGGACATACCCGTAATAAATCGAACCACGGTCTATACTAGATCAAGTACAAAAAATTAAAATAACAGCCAAGAAACAAAAATAAATTTCGGCATTTCCATACAAAAGTGTGCTGCCGCCCGGGCGATTTGTATGGGAATGTCGAATTTGTTTTTTGACTTATTTTAATTTCATTATCCTTTAGTGATCTAGTATAGCCCGTGGTTCGATTTATTACGAAAATGTCCCTTCCACGTTGTATATGGGCGCAGCCGCTACCAATATCTACCTATTAACACATATTTTTTCCTGTTGGGTTCAGGGTCATTGGGGTTAGCCATCATTAACTTATGTTTTATGGGTAATTATAAAGCCATGTTGTGTTTGTATTGATTTTATATCATTAATGTAGTTAATGGCTTGTTATTATGATCACAATTAATCAACAATGCATTACCGTAAAATCTTCTTGACATCTCGTCGATATTTATGAACGACATCGATTTAAACTGAAACAAGAAAAGCAAACATTGTCATACTTTGAAATGGCGGTCGTAGACGTTGCTTTACGAATGTGTTTTGTTTCTGTAATGTTTCTACAATCAATTCTCAGCTATAACATACCTATAGCAAAATTTGAAGAATATGATGCGGTTGAATGCGTTAATCAAATATTGATAAAGAACTACAAGAAAGGAAGTGAACTCACTTTTATCGATATGAGTGACGGCGGTGATGGCATTATTTTTGAAATTCATCGCAGGCTGCATGTCTCGGTTATATCTAGAACTGCCAATCAGCAGCTTTTCTCACAGAATGAGGGGTACATAATATACGCAGAAACATTTCGTGACTTCGATAACTTTTTTAAATATCTTACGAAAGACGCGGAGTGGAATCCTACTGCCAACTTCGTCATCGTTGTGGGTCATTCCGAAGAGAACAAATTGATGAATTTCTTCGACACACTTTTGGTATATCATGTAATTAACGTCGTTATTGTGAATGGGATTCACGACCCTGACGTGTACACGTACAATCCTTTTGACAATTATGGCTGTGGAAGAACATTCCACGGAACCATTCACTATGGAAAGTGTAAGAATCCTATCGTTACCAATTTCTTCCCAAACAAATTAGTCACGGGCCTTCGTAACTGCACTTTTAATGTTGCTGCGCCACATTGGCCTCCTTACAGCATCGATCCCAGCACTAATATTTCCAAAATTCACGGAATCGAGCAATTTGTCTTTCAAATCATTAGTGAAATCGAGAATTTTCATATCAATTATACATACAACAACGACGCTGAACAATTTACTGTTATAAGTGATGAAATGTCAGCCGTTGGCCCTATGCGCTTACTGCAAAACAATGAAGCTGACGTTATTCTTGGAGGAATGATGCTTATAAAGTCTAGAGCAGACGCGTTTGATTACATTTATTCCCATTTGGCATTCATAGACGAGATTAAAATCATGGTGAAGAAGGCGGGTGCCGTGGAGCTTTGGAAGAATGTATACCTAGAATTCCATCCAACTGTGTGGATGTTGTTGATTCTTTCATTTATGATTTATTTTGTCTTCCTCATAATAATTGTTCGTGGAAAGGACAAAGGTACTGTATTACTGAAAATGTGGGACAGTTTACTTGTGCACGGGTCTTCTATCGGACACAAGCCAGCGGTTAAGTGTGCGTTCATCATGTGGGTTTGGTTCGCTTATTTGATCAACTCATACTACCAATGTAATCTGGTCAGCTTGAGCACACATCCAGCCATGGATTACCAAGTTTCCAGCGAGCAAGATCTTGTGGACTATCATCTGAAGCCGTGTGTAAGTCTGGTGATACAGACGTGGATGTTGTCCGAATTGGAGAAACCATTGGACAATATCACAGATGATTGTAAGCCACTGTTACAAAGTATCAGTACAGTGAGTCAGAGAGACGATTTATTTACTGTAGTCATTTACTCGGTGTATTCTTATCATAAATTCAACTATTTGGATCGGTATGGTAGATCGCCTTTGTACGAATTTCCCACTATGAACAAGATTGTGTATGCTATGTACTTCTACAAGGGGTTTCCGTTTCACCATAAGTTCCACTGTCATGCTTTGCGACTGCGGGAGAGTGGTCTGATCGGGCAGGTTATCAAGGACTTGTACTTTGAGGAAAAAATCAAGCATTACTTCCAGAGCGAAGGCACGCAGTTTAATATTGTAATACCATGGTTTATCTATTTATCTGGTGTGGGCATTTCAATGTTTGTATTCGCTGTGGAAGTTCTTAAAATTGAGAAAAAGCATTTCGTACACATGCGATATAAAATATATACATAAGTACTTAGGACCAAAGTAAGTAGGTACCTACCTAGGTACCAATTTCTCAAAATAAAGTGTAAGTAAGTACTTAAATATTTAGGTATTGGTAGCTCCAGAAATTGGTTGGTAAATATTTATAGTAGGTACCTACCTAACTAATTTTACCTAGGTACATAATACCTATATAGTTTTGTTTGATAGCTTTACGTATGTTCTGGTTTCTCACGAAAGAGTTAATGGTATCTAAATATGTCAACACAAATTAAACTCTTGTTTACACAATATGATACGGCACTTTGTCCTATTAAAAACGCCATGCGTTATGGAGACCCTTCGTTATTAGAAGTTGAATGCACTTTAATGGGAACGGACGCACCGAACCGTATAGCCTTGTGATTAGAATACACGTAGGTAGTATTTGTGAAGCCTAGACTTAGTCACGCTTAGTACAAAATAATGAGTTAAAAGATGCAGTTTTTTTAAGTGGCCAACTCGAATCTAGTGTTAGAAATTTTAAAATAGGTACCTACGTAGAATCTTATGTGACGAAGACCACACAGACCTAAGTCAAGCGTACGGACCAGTTCAAATACTTGAAATCTGTGAAAAGTGAGTATTTCGTTACTATTGATAATTATTTAAGATCGCTCTATGTACTAGGGTCATACGGGCTCTTAAAGGGACAAATCAAATCAAATCAAATCACAATATCTTTATTATTATAGGATATTTATAAAATCTCTTAATAATAGTCACTTTCTTTGCTTTTGCACAAATGTTGACATCAAGTCGTTACTTACAGTACATTTTAGTTTATGCCGCTGGACAGGTCTACAAATCCTTTCTTAGTCTTACCTGCCCTTTTATATGGCAGTGAAGCGTCGCCTTTGCTTGAGCGGCACAAACAGAACTGCGTATCACGGAAATGCAAATGCGCTGGATTTGTGGAGTATCACGGAGAGACCGCGTGAGGAACACCCGCAATCGCAGCAGCCTTCATGTCCGTGACATAGCAGACAAACTGTAAGAGTGTCTCTTACGAGTGTACGGTCATGTCTTGCAGAAAAATTGGCAAGTTACGTGGGAAACAAATGTACCATGCCGCCTCCGCCGGGGCCCCGCAGACGTGGTAGACCCAAGAAATGCTGGCTTGACGTCGTCAATGATGATATGGGTGCCAATGGTCTTACAACCTAGGATGCTGAAGACCGTGCGGCGTGCAGAAAAAAAGCCGGAAAGCGAAACTCGGGCTTTGCAGCATTACAGCTGAGGATGCAACTGGGAAAACGTTGAGATGAGAGAGATCTGGCTAATAATGATAAAAAAATCCCTGAGTTAGCAAATGTCCGTGTAACAACATAAGCAGTCAAAGACAAATGTATGTCCAGCAATGGTCTTCCTGTGGCTGATATGATGATGAGTAGATATTTTTGAAACGCGGAATCGATATTCATGTTTATCTCACTTCTGTTAGCTTATCTATCTACTTCAGTGACTCAATCCAGCCAATTTGTTATTTTTATACTTACGAGTATATCTTTCTCTTAGCACTTTATTTTGTAGGTCTAGTAGACATAGGCATTAGGATGAGGTGCTAATCACTGATTACTGACCTTAATTTTGCAAGGTTCGAATTGATTATGGGACAAAGGACAATGTTGATGTGAGTTTAATTGATTTTTTTTTACTTGCCTATTTCAGTGTCCCACTGCTGGGCAAAGGCCTCCCCTTTCTGTTTCCAATCATTTCTGTCGAGGGCAGTAGTTTGCCACTCACCCATGTACTGAATGTATAAAGAAATTAAATCTGGGGGCACGGGCAGACGAGACAACGGAAGCGCAGGTCTACCTACCTTTTCTTGAAATGTTTCGTCGTATTTTTGAACCCTTATAGATTCGGTCTGGATACTGCTAGAAAGTCCATAGATATAATGTCGTTAGAGTACTTATTAGTAAGTGTGACCTATGTGAGGTTACAGACAACGCTGTGAAAGTGGCAAACTTCTGGACGGAAAAAATTTAATTACATTTTGAGCTTTCGATACGAGAAGAAGAAGAGTACTTATTAAACATACCAAGCCAAGTAAGTAAGTAATACTTTATTGTACACCAAGAATAAATTATACACACATAAAAATGTACAATGGGCAAACTTTTAAGTCATAGAACGCTGAAATTTTGTGTGAAAGCTAAAATTGCACACAGATAGCATAAAAATTAAGAAATCCATACATTTTGCTCCCATCCCTTAAAATAGGGGGTGGAAGTTTGTATGGAACTTCGGAAATTTTTAAGCTAGGAACATAAAAATCGATATTTAGAATATTGGTCACAATACAAATAATAAATACGTACCTACCTAGGTAATTTAACAGATTTCAAAAATTACCCCTCAACCCTATACCTAAATGGTATAAAGTTTGTATGGCATTTTCGTCAATTTTCAAAAAGTTACATACAAATTGGTATTGAGAATATTGGTTACAAATAAAAAATACGTAGGTACTTCAGCACATTTCAAAAATTACCCCTCAGCCTCTTATATAGGTACCCCAATTACCTTTGTTATTTTATTATGTGTTACTATCGCTGATGTACAATAAAGTTTTTTAAATAAATAAATAAATGAAGGGTAGAACGTTTGTATAGGCTCAAATATCCAATGTAACTTCTCCAAAAACATTTTCATAAAGTACCTAATGCCAAGAAGAGTAGGTACATATTGCTTGCATGCACTGTAAGAAAGTTATCAGATCACATCGAGTGCTAAGAAGAGTAGGTACATATTGCTTGCATGCACTGTAAGAAAGTTATCAGATCACATCTAGTGCCAAGAAGAGTAGGTACATATTGCTTGCATGCACTGTAAGAAAGTTATCAGATCACATCGAGTGCCAAGAAGAGTAGGTACATATTGCTTGCATGATAACCTAGATAACTTTTAACAGTGCAAGCAAATGAAGCAATTTAAGTATGTACCTCTATATGATCTGAGGTCTCCTCGTCTCGGCATTTCATTACATGAAAATATTTTTGGAGGGATTACTTATTTATTTGTTAAAACTTGATTGTTCCACACAGTCAACTTTAAGGATAAACAGATATCTTTCTGCCGCGCTAAATATTTAAATAGTAACATAAAAGCAAGGCCTCCTGGAGCCCTTGGGTACACAAGAATTTCGTGTCTTTCTAGAAAGTAAAGAAAGCTAATTATACTAATGATCTTGTTGTTATGATGGTATTATACAAAGTGGAAGGGACATACCAGTAATAAATTGAACCACGGGCTATACTAGATCACTATAGTATAATGAAATTAAAATAACAGTTAAAAAAACCAATAAAAATTCGACATTCCCATACATATCACACGGGCGGCCGCACACTTTTGTATGGAAATGCCGAAATTTATTTTTCTTTTTCGGCTGTTATTTTAATTTCATTATACTTACTATAATTATCTAGTATAGACCGAGGTTCGATTTATTACGGGTATGTCCATTCCACGTTGTATACTTAATTAATACATACATAATATATTTCATTTATGATTTCTGTTAGCAAAATCTATTATATCCTTCAACTCAATTTTTTGAAGGATATAGATACATATAAATATATGTTTGACAAATGACTTGTTGTTTGTACAACGTTGTGTGTGCTACATATATGTCATACTTAACAGTCTTTTATTGACTGCGATATTAATAACGGCAACAGGAAGACGCTTGAAATATTCACAGAATATTTAGTTGTATATTCACTTTAAAAATATAAAATTAAATTACAATAAAATAAATATTTAAGGGGAGCTCCCATACATCACGCAAAATCTCAAAAATCACGTTTGTTGTATGGGAGCCCCTCTTTAATATTTATTTTATTCTGTTTTTAGTATTTGTTGTTATAGCGGCAACAGAAATACCATCATCTGTAAAAATTACAACTGTCCAGCTATCACGGTTCATGAGATACAGCCTTTTTAGATTTAATTTATGATGGTGTTTTAAACAATCCTACCAACTTTCAGCTGGGTGCGAATTATTGTAACCTCGGATGTTTAAATTGACCGGGCTATCAGTCATGTCCAATTTTGGGGTTTTCTAAAACACTGTGCCCCGTGAGGTTGGATATTATGCCCTGGTCACTGGCCTTATGGTAAAGACGGCATTGCATATACTCGTAAGTATAACATATCAAACAATATAGGTAAGGTACCTACATATACAAATAAATATATATTTATACCAAGTTACTTATACGTAAATACATATACAATATATATGTAAGTACGTAAATACATGTTTTACGACTTTATTACCCCCATTATAGGTCGTAAATTCGAAATCGTAAAATAACTAATAGCTTTGCGTAATGTGTAGGGTGTAGGTATGACGTGAGTAGTGATGATGATCTAATTTAATATTAATATTAATAGAAATAGAAAATCTTTATTTGGAGCATAAACATAACAAATGACATTGAACATGAAAGAAAAAACAAATAATGCTACCAAAATGATTACTCTCAGCATTATGTCGAGGCTTTTTGCGGCCAAGACGCTGATTTTCAGAGGCACCAGTTGAGTAGGAATGGCTGTGCCTTACATTAACAACTTGAAGTACTTATAAGTAATTTACAATGCACTGTAAAAAATATCGCACAGTAATAAGAAAAATAAATTAATAAATAGCTATGTTGACCAGTCTTTTCAAGCAATATCAATTATAGCAAGAGTTGCGTAGGTATTAGGTAAATAAATACGCATGGTTGTTGTGGTTGTTAGCATAGTACAGCTTTAAAATAACCTTTCATTATTACAAACCAATGTTGTCATCTAAAAAAAATATAGAAAATTCTATAGAAAATTTAAAACCAAATTTGGCATCACTGGTATGATCATGTCGGTGTTGCTTTCAAATCGAAACTTGCACAGGAATATTGCAATTTTTTCGACAGATTTGGAGGTGGCTAAAACGAGGTTTATTTCACATTTCTTCTGCTTTATATGTCACGATTTGTTAGATTATGGATTATGTATGATATTGTAAGGCACGAATTTCTAAGTAAGTAAATACCTATACAAGTTTTGCCTTTTCTGCTAGTAGAAATTGATAGGGTCGCAATCAGATACACGAAATGTATGGAGTATTTAATATCAGCCCCAGGGGCTGGTATTTGGTTTGAGTCAGTACTTAATTGCGGCCATGTCTTAATAATTAGGGATGTCACAAACTTGTTTGAATGTTACGCTTGGACCTCAGTTAATTTGATTTTAAAAGAAGTTTTTTCATTTTTTCGTACGGGACCCTAAAAACACAATACGTGTTATGTACCTACAAAATGATTCCCAGAAGTTATAAGGACTGATCATATTCAGATCGACGACCCTATGCTAGGCTGATATTCGGTAAACAAATGGGTGGCAATAGATACACAGGGTATTTTTCTGTTTGACATTATTTTTAAAAAGTTCTACGTAACTTACGATCAATAACCCTAATAAATGTATATCTCAATTAAATGACCTACCGTTTAAAAATAAAAATACTAGTTTTGACCATAAGTTTATGCAGAATATTTTTGTAAACATCATACTTGCACTAAAAGGCTCTAATTCGGGATTCGGGGCATCCATCATCTACTTAGTACAAAGGTGGCCTAATCATTTACGCAAATAAGTTAATTCTTATTTAAAATAGGTAGGTAAGTACCTACTTAATCCAACCTACCAGAAAATATTATCGTGTTAATATTTTTATTTTACTTTGCTTATTTACGAGGCCATGTCATACAATACACACATTACTCAATCTACTTCGTGGCAAGACGCCATGTTTTTATTTTTTCATGTTCATGAATGAAGCGTATGAGGATTAGAAAGCGAACGCTGTGATGTTGCGAATTACTCTTCCGCCGACGCTGCGCCGGTCGACGACCGCACAAAATAATTAGAAAATACAGAGACACGCAGAAGGATAATCCATAAAGCATTAACTTATCGCGTTTATTTATTTCTATGAAATATTTCTATAATCATCTTACTAAGCGCACCAAGTGCGCGAAGAAATGGCACCAACTCGTTGACCCAAAAAAGTCAGTTTTTGGACCACAGACCTACCACTACTAGACATGCTATTGCTATATTATTATTTTGCTATATTACTATTATTATATTGCTAGACAGATACTGTCAAATACAGTACAACGTGAGTGTGAAAGAAACGCTGATAAGTTTTTTTGTCTCTTTCGGCGTGGCTGCTATAATCTGGCGTACTGTCAAAATCTGGGCCAAACAAACCACAAAAGTCATGATAACGCATAGTTCGTAGTGCGCACTCATGGCACAGATTAGAGAGGCGTTGGTTTGGTATCCCACTCGAAATTTTTATTTTCAACTTAGAAAAATAGTAAGCAGTGATACTACTAACGTCGGCTCAAAAATTATGTGTGAGTTTTATAAGGCTCTTTAGAAACCAAGCAGAAGAAGAAGTAGTTTATGATGAGAGTTACATGATCATATGTCTGAAATTCTCCTATCCTGAGGAATAACATAAGTCGTGAGATTCCTTCTTCTGCAATCCGCAGGCACAGATACAAATTATCTCACTCAAGTCGCCGGCAAGTGCGGATTAGAGATAGTACCTATATGACTGTCGCGAAGTATACCTAACTAGATACTCTTCAGCGGTGTTTGGCCCTTGTCAAACCGATATCTCAAGTGACGCCTAAAGTTCGGGCACAGGCCGGAAACTCCTAAGGTACGCGCAATATGCGTCACCCAGGCGTCCCCGTTCCCCGTCCCCGCACCTCTCCCCCGTTTTCGCCTCGATTACTCACGTTGGCCGTCAAGAACCGGGGGAGAGGTGCGGGTGCGGGGAACGGGGACGTATATTGCGCGTACCTTAGAAGAGTCCCTTCTGTTTACTCTTACTGTATTCTGTGGTTCGGGTTCCCTTTGAGCTGTCACTCTTCTTTTGAGGACAACGCTGCCAATTTATTTTAGCAGATGTTGGTCTAGCCAAACTACGGTGCGTTCAGTGAGCAGTAAAATACAACGTCGCCGCTAAAATTATGAACTTTTTTCGAAAGTAGACATCGTTCGAAAAAAGTTCATAATTCTAGCGGCGTGCGTGCGTCGCATGCGCCTAGTTTTATTTTTGTTGTTGAAATAAGATATATAGAATTATAGATGTAGAACACGTTTAGAAACGATCAATGAAATATTTTTGTCATATTTGCCAATCCACTTGTATGACTGGAGTGCATAATATTTAGTTTCGCATTTGTTTCTCTCAAAGTTCAGACAAAGCTGGAGGCATGCTTGGGGAGAATTAAGACGATTGGCTGATTGTGCAATATCGGGTATTGTTGTCTGCTTGAATGTTCTGGGCCATGTTCGGTCGCAATCTATGTCGTATACTTATTTAGCGTTTGGTGGAGTGAAGTAACGAAGGTAACCCTTTACAGATTCGTCCTTCTGCGGTTTTACTTTTTCTATTTTAGTGAAGTCTCAGTATTGATATTGGTATTTGTGATTTGGTATGATAGGTAACTAATACACTGACAAAGCTAAAAAATAAAACTATGTACATAAGTATAATTTTAGCGTTAGGTACTTACACAAAAATTATTTTTACCTACTTACCTATATAAACAAAGCGGAGACGGTTTTTTTTAAATTTTATATCTTTATGTCTAGCGTTAGATATATTGGCCAAATAAATATTTAATAAGTATTCATCAATTTATTTATAGGACCCAGGTTGCAAAATATTAATCTACAGTGTGGGGATTTATGGTAGAGTCAAAGTCAAGTCTCCCCAGTGTCTTCGCAATCTTACGTACAATAGATATGAGGTAAGAACACAGATATTAACAAAGTGAAACATGCTATTATTCCTTTATTTCATTAATTATTTTATTGTCCATTTATTGTCAAAATAAAACAATTAATTCTTTCATATCATTCTAGGCAGCAAGAGGGATTATGATGTGTTCTAGCGCCTATGTTGTAATTATAAGATACTTTTATATTTTCGGCTCCATCCGGCTGAGGTGACCGGCTCTTTCCTGCTTCAGCTTAGCAGATTTCTTTCCAAAATCTTTTTAAAACTAGGTCAATAAATAAACCGCCGCTCTTGGGATTTAACAAAACTACCTACGTACACTGTATGTGCTTATTTAATGAAAACAGAAACCAAAACATTTATTTCTTTAAGTTTATTGCACACACTCTTATATTTGATTCATTAATCTACAGTGTGGGGATTTATGGTAGAGTCAAAGTCAAGTCTCCCCAGTGTCTTCTAGATCTTTACAATGGTGGTTTGGATTAAAATGGGTCAAACTTAACACTAATGCATTAGGTATCTACCAGTTTGCCTTTGGGACATGTCGAGAAGTTGGACATTTATCGAGAAGACAACATTCATCGTCTCTTTTCGACTTCCACTCATGTTTAAATACTATACAAATACAGATAGGCATACAACTAATGGAATCATCTTAGTACTTTAATGGACATTAAAAAAATGATGAAACCAAGTCAGTTATACCTACCGCTGAAGAAAAATATCCTGGTGGTAATTGTCCATTAATTGGCGTAATCTTGCTCAGCCAACTATTGTTAGTGTAACCTTTTGTTTATTGACTGAAGTACGAGTAAGAGCAACAATGTACAAATGTTGGCTCAAGGAAATACATATTTGCCTATTTTTTTTACCGTTGTAAGTCTAGATTTAAATTATCTGTGGACTCTACCTAGAGCGCAGCCACGCGCAGCCTCTCCGGACCACTTGTACCTACTATAATACCATTGGACCTCACTAGTTGTTAAAGTTAAAGATGAACTTTTATTAGCTCGAATGGCAAGCTTAGGTTTCAATTCAATTCATTTATTGCATTTCATAATATACATCAGTTCTAACTACTAAAAGTCACTGTCTTATATTATAATAGACTATGAACACTATATGGCAAAATAAAAATTGGAACGGCAAGTGTTCTGGCTACGAGATGGGACTAAAGGGTTTTTATGACATGCAAGTTATTTATAAATATAAACCTACCTTTGGGTATTTTTTCAAGTTTTTCTCAGTGAGATCGTTATTATTAGTAAATAAATGTAAATATAAGAGTAACGTAAATGTTAATTTATAGTTTATAGTGTCAATACAGGGTGACTTTTTAACCACCAGCCAAATTTTTGGAGCAAGTTCAGTCCATGATACTGAACTACTTTCCATAAAAAAAGTTAGTAAAAATCGATTAAACTTTTTTCGTCCTCCCATACAAATTCCGTTTGGCTGAGCGTTGATTTTTATGGAAAGGCGAATTTTTATTTTAGTTTTTCGTTATTGTTTTTATGGAAAGGTTATCATGGACTAAACTTGCACCAAAAATTTGGCTGGTGGTTAAAACGTTAGCCTGTATAAGCTTATCTGTTCGTATACTTAACAGCTGGTCCTGGAAATAAATTTCGAAGTATTAATCATTTTTGTATCTTCTCACTCACTTACGCTTACTATCAGATATTGATTTTTTTCTAGGTAAGTAACACAACTTGCATTATTCCGCTTTCTTAAACATAACAGATTTGGATAATCTAAGAATATAATTCCGAAAAATGTGTTCTGGTACGTATGGTTCTGGTAAACAACATATCAATGTGTTTTACCAGAACTTTTATCATCACATCGATTTCATTAGCATATGTGACCACGAAACATAATGGGGATTCACCCACTAGGAAGCTACTAAAATATTGCCAGTAAATATGCTCTCACACCATATTATTGCCTAAATTCGCACAATGGGCTCTAATTGGACATTGAACCTCGTTGGTGTGACCTTAAACCTTACTCAATATATTGTTGCGAACTGGCCACTGCAGCATTCACTGTGTGCCTATCAACATTCCAACAGGTTTTTATGTATAATATTTTTAAGTTATTCTCAAATACAAATCATAACAATGCCGGCGTAAGAACACCAACAGGTTTTCAAACTACATGTACAAGCCGGAATAAGTAAAGTGCCAACCATGATATCTTACAAAAGGATACCCTTTATACGACAATTAGGAGTTCTGGCTAAATATTGCAGTTTCGTCCCAGCGTGCTTTATACAAAACAATTTCCGTTTCTGTAAAGGCAGATAAGACCTCGTAGAAAGTCAAAACTAAGTACTAATTAGGTAGAGACACATTAATCTCAATTCCACAAAGCAACACCCGGAGCTGGTGTCGGTTCCAGCCTTAGCCTTGAAAGTACGGCTTTTTAATCACCCTTACCTTCCAAGCATGTTGATTTGTAAAAGCTCTATAAATACCTAAATATTAAACTGGAAACGTGGAAACCAATGGTTAAGATGTTGTGGAAGTCGCTTCGATTTGATCACAGTTTATAGGCACTATATCTTTCATAAGGAATACGAGTGAGATAGTACGCTCGATTCCTTTCGTGAGTTTTTCTTTTAATTTATACATTATTTCGTATTTTAACCGTAAACTTATAAGTTAAAGAATCATTTTCCCTCTGCCTTGGGGATAATTTTCAGCAGTTCAAGTTCACAATACGCAGCTGGGACTGGTTGCGACTGGGCTAAGGACAGTCGTTCCGCTTGTGGATCCGAAAGCGGCTCCGTGCGTAGTGTTCGGTCGGTTTTTGCCAGGGCACCACGCTGCATCGCTGCGCGACTGTGCCTCATTCAACGCGGTTAAAAACACTGTTATCTATTTTCACTGTGGCACGTGAGGATCCGAAAGGTGTTCTGTTTTATAACAAACTTGTACCTATAAGCGAATGTGAGTATATAGTTCAATGAAACTAGCCCTTCAACATTATAATCAATGCGCTAGCGTTTATTAGGGATTGTGTCCTCGCATTACATTTCGATCTTTTGTTTTCATTGATTTAATTAGGTACCTACACACTCAATGTTTCTGAACTATGTAGTTTCTAATTTAAGTAGGTATTCGTAGTTTCTGTTTGTAAACAGAAATTTGTAAGTTATATTTATAAAAAGCTGACGTTGCTTTATGGGTAAATTACTGTTGTTATCAACTTTCCCCATGTAACAATTAAAAACTTTTTAGTTATAAAATACGCCTAACTATTTAAACCTATTTACCAGTCAGCTTGTGTTCTTAGGTACCTACAGGAATATTTTTTTTTCATTGCCTAAAATTTGCCAGATGTTGTGTACCACTGCTGGCACCACTTTTCTTCATCTATCTCCTATTCCCGAGCAATGTACTCCCATTAATGCAAGAAACCCTCGATGTCATCCTGCCATCTCTTCCTTGGTCTACCCCTGCATCTTTACCCATCTCTCACAAGGTGACCCTCTGTGCTCAGTTGTATGCTTGCATGGGGCACACATATCCCACCCAATTCCATTTGTGTCTGGCAGTCTTGACTCTTGACGCCTACATCTACAACCTTAGTTTTGGAACGCATGTCTGTATTCCGTACCCTGTCTATTCGGCTTATCCCTAATATGCTGCGTTCCATCGCCCGCTGGCAGACCTTGGATTCGTTTTTCCGCCAGCAACCATGTTTGTGCGCCATAAAGTCAAAGTCAAAAAATTTTAATCAATGAAGGATAAATATATGTATCACTTATTACAACTACTACTATTGTTGTCATCTACACTAATATTATAAAGAGGAATGATTTGTACCTATTTTTGTATGTTTGTAATGAATAGGCTCAAAAAGTACTGGGCCGATTTAAAAAATTCTTTCACCATTTGAAACCTACACTATCCCCGAGTGACATAGGCTATGTGTGTACCACGGGCGAAGCCGGGGTGGACTGCTAGTATATTTATATTATAATTTACATTATACATTCAAAAAAATTGCAACTATTCTATTGTTATAATACCAACTACTTCCTAGATTTTTTATCAGATAAATAGTCATTTACATGATAATACGCTTTTTTTTAATAATTGATTTTTAACGGCAGTCTTAAATTTAGATAATGGCAACGCTACTATAGTGTCTGGAATTTTATTACAGAGGCGCAATCTGAGACCCAGTAAAGATTTTTGTGTTTTCTATAACCGAAAAGCTGATGTAGCTAATTTATATCTAGTTCTAGTGTTGTTAAACTATGAATATCGCAATGTTTCTTATGTAAATGTAAGTAAATTCTGGCGCACATACATAATTTTTTAACAGATAAATTGCGAAGGGAGAGTTTATGTCTTTAAATAGTTCTCTAAGAGACTCTCTTGCACTTAAATTATATGTATTTAGATCTAATAGCGCGTTGTTGAAGAACAAATATGGTATTTATGCCTGCAGCGGTACTCTATAGAATTATTCCATAGGACATAACAATATGGAAGTAACTAAAATTTACCAAACGCGTTGTATCAACCTCAGTTATCTACATAATTCTCCTAACCGCGTAGGCCAGAGAGCTAAGATTCCCAGCTATTTTTTAAATATGCACCCTAATGTAACCCGGAATCAAGAGTTGTTTCCAGAAATTTTGTATTTTCTACTAAATTTACTGCTTCCTTATTAATTAATATTCGTGTTGGATCTTTTATAACATTTGGGAACCTATTATAAATTTTTAGGGTTACGTACAAAAAATTTGGTAGAATGTTGTAATCCTATGACCCAAACACATATGTGCAAAGTAAATAAATATTTTTATACAATAAGGGTAATTTTTGGGGGATTATACAATAAGGGGCAGTTTTGATTTTATTCATGAAAGAAGACGAAAATTGACCATTCCCCCCCCTGATCTCTGAAACTACTGAGCCTAAAATTAAAAAAAAATACAAAATATAGTTTATTGCTTGTAGATTACAGGAAAACCTATAAGAATTCAATCAATTGTACGGAACCCTCTCCACGCGAGTTTAACTCGCACTTGGCCGGTTTATTTTATTTGCATTTTACACTAAACATTTGCGACAATTTAATTTACTATTAACCTCGTCAGAGGTGTCTGTTTTCCTATCTACGCGGAAAACAAGTTATTATTATTAGTAAATATCATTAGTAAATAGTAGATTTTCAATTTTTTACAGAGTAAGGTAAATCATTGATATGTATGAGAAATAACAAAGGACCTAAGATAGAATCCTGAGGAACACCCATCTTTACGGTTGATCCAGTGGATTTATCTTGGTTTACACAAACTTTTAAAATTCGGCTACTCAAATAAGATTTAATCAACTCAAGAGATTTATTTTTTATTCCATAATGCTCAAGTTTGGATAGAAGGGTTGCGTGATCTTCACAATCAAATGCCTTGGAAAGGTCACAAAAACATCAATTGCATTCTGACAACACTCCCAAGCATCAACGATAATAATGTTATAGTATAAAAGTGCAACACCTGCATCAGTTGTTGATCGACCCGTTGTAAATCCATACTGTGCACCATCACCATTATTGTTAAAAAATTCTACAACTTGGTTAAAAATTTACTTATCGAATATTATGCTTCAGTTTGGCAGAATAGAAAAGGGTCGGTAATATTTTTATCACCAGATTTAAGGCGAGGTGGGTTCACAATTTACAATACTGTTATTAAACTACCACAGTTTATTCCTCAAAAATTGTACACAAGAATCTTACGGCTTTTCTACAGATACCCACAATATCTACAACACGATTGAGCATTTTTGACTTGATGATAGAAAAAAATCACAAACATACCTCTAAATTTGCTTAAATTTACCTTTATAATTGTGGGACCTCGACCTGTCCCGGCGCTCTAGGCGATTTCCCACATAGAAGATAGTAGAAGAGGTAGAGAATAGAGACTCGATAACGATGGATTATATTAAATTTATAATCTGATACTGACAACTGTTACATATAAAAGAGTTTTGGATATTGTGGGTGGCTGTAGAAAAGCCTTAAGATTCTTATGTAAAATTTTTGAGGAATAAACTGTAGTAGTTTAATTACATTAATTTTTAAAAACACTTACAGTTTTCTTGGCTCTGACTCATGGGGCCTTGAATAAAGGGATAACTTTACTCAATTTAACCATGTTAGGTAAAGATCCCGCCTTTACACATTTATTAAATATAAAAGCTTAATAAGGCGCAATTTATATCTACAGAGTGATTTTGAACCTCGTAGCTATATTCAAGAAAAGTACTCTTTAAGCGAAAAAAAAAGTATTTTGTTTTATAAACCAATATAAACCAAAGATATCAGCCGCCAAAAGCATACCAAAAATCTCGCATTTTAATGTCACCGCGCCGCTATACCGAGCTTGTGGCAAGCAGCCGTGAGCGAGCGGGCAGGGTAACGGCCGCGCGTGTAGTAAAGTTAGAAGGTTAGCCATTTATAGAAATCTGGAAAAAAAATGACAAAAATTAAGCCTTTTTTCTTACAGTTTCGTGTTCTATGTTAGTTGGCTGCAATCTGGTCCAAGTATGTAGATTTTATTCCTCGATATATTGTATCTCCTGCCTTAGTAGGCAGGCAAGATCGAGGTAGTCTTTGACTGATTTATTTGGGTCCAGCCTCAAGGCTTGCCGAGCTCAGATCCTGCAGCATTTTTTGCAGCTCGTATGTTGATTGCGAGAATAGAACGATGTCATCGGCGTAGCCAAGATTTGTTAATCGGGTTCCACCGACGTCAAGGTCTATCTCCTTCCATGTGTGTGACTACCACTACAAAAAAAGTTAAACTAAAAATAGTTTTTTACATTGCGCTAGTCTTAGTTTCTACGAAGCAATTCCGTTAGAAATACGTTACTTATTTCGCTTGGCTGTAAGCAACATGTTACGTTGCTCATTGATTGACATCACATTTTGAATATTATCATATTTAAAATGTCGATTTTTTTACCCATTTGTCTATATAGCCCAAGAGCCCGCAAGGGGCAGACTTACGATATTATAATAAAGGCTGAAAGTTTCTCTATGCATAGCGCCATTACAATCCCCGAATATAGTATAAAGTTTAGTTTTATATATATTTTATTCATAATAATGTTGAAAATCACATCGCACATTGCCAGATACTTTGTGCAGTTCCATCCCCTGGCAGGAACACAAAAGTATAAAAAATCGGAAGTACCTATACTTCCGTCATCTTCTATAGGTATATATAAAAGCGAAAATCACTCACTCAGTCATCACGAAATCTCGAAAACTTCTTAGCCAATGAAGATGAAATTTATCAGGAAGGTAGATTGTGACTAGGAGACGTCCAGTAAGAAAGAATTTTTGGAAATTTCATCCCTAAGGGAGTGAAATATGGGGGTGGGAGTTTGTATAAACCTTTCTCGCGGGTAGGAGTAAAAATAACAACATCAAAATTTTACTCTAAACTTAAAATATTTATTAAAATTATTTAAAACCTATTATAAGTGATAAATTAATGTTGAAAATAATTAAGTGAAAGTAGATTACCTGCTAGTAACATATTTCCTCTCATATCTCACTATACAATAACATGGAGGCACTTCAAAAATCAATGGACATAATGGCAAGAGAATTCAACACAAAGATGGCTGAGTTTCAGAAGAATCTGGACAGCTCCAATGCCAATCCTAGCACTGTTGCTACACTCACAGCAGACTTTGGAAGTTTCAAGTCGTTTGTTTTAATTGCACTTGTCAGCCTGCAGGAACAAATGACTATGATGGCGCACCAACAAGACTCATATGATATGCGCTCACGTCGTAAGATGCTGCTAGTACATGGTGTCCCAGAAAGCTCCAAGGAGGATGTGTCAGCTGTGCTGGTAGATATGGTTGAGAAGAAGCTTAAGATTTCCGAGTTTTCAGCCAAAGAAATTGGACGCTGTCATCGCATGGGCAAGTCGGTGAAAGGCAAACCCCGGTCTATACTGGTAAAGTTTTCCACTCTGGATATAAAAGATAAAATCTGGTTTGCCAAACCCAGCTTGAAAGGATGTGGCATAACGTTGTCAGAATTCTTGACCAAAAGCAGACACGACGCCTTTATGCTGGCCAGACAGCATTTTGGAGTGACCAAATCGTGGACGCGGGATGGATTTGTGTACATTATCTCGCCCGATGGGTCCAAGCATCGCGTCAGCACATCGGACGAGGTGAAGCAGCTGGCCGGCAGTAAGGTGGTTAACCCATCATCCGAGATCCACCCATCAGCGACGGCTACGACATCGACAGCCGAGGCAGCGTCGCCAGCGGTGGCGCAGGCGCGGCCTAAGCGTGGCGCCAGAAAATGATGGACTTCGCACATTTTAGTCATTGGTTATCTGTTTCGTTGTTTGCTGTGTTATTGATGTATTGATTAGTAGTTACCTTCAAACACTTTTACTTTGATATTACTTTTTAATTGCCGGTAGCCAAATACCTATAATCCATATTTATTATATTATTTAAAGGTAAACAAAACAACACGTCTAATCTAAGTGACTCTTGATGAAACTCTCACATCTCATTTCCAACCGTTTCGTAAAAATTTCAATGTAGTGCATATTAATGCACAAAGTATTCCTGCTCATTTTGCTGACATGCTAGCGACTTTTGAGGTCCAAAATATTCATGCTATTCTTGTATCCGAGTCATGGCTTAAGCCATGTCTCCCTTCTACTTCTTACTCTCTTCCGGGTTTCCAACTGTTTCGTCACGATCGCGTTGGCAGAGATGGTGGGGGTGTTGCCATATATTTATGTTCCTATATCACGTGCAGTGTTATTAGCACTTCTAGTCCTAATAGTGATTTTGAATATCTTGTTCTGGAAGTCACTCTTTCACACACAAAAGTACTTCTAGGAGTTTTTTATAGTTATTCCTCATCTGTCGACTACTTTTCCGAGTTTGAAAATCTCCTGGAAGGCCTATTGCCCGGTTACAGCCACTCAGTAATCATGGGCGACTTTAATACTTGCTTGGAGAAAAATGATTGTCGGGCTCAGCGCATGAAGTCAGTAGCAGGTAGCTGCAACTTAAAAATTCTTCCCCTTGAGACTACACATCACACTCCTGGTCGCCGGCCTTCTCTACTTGATCTCATTCTTGTCTCTTCTTCCGACCATGTTGCTAAGTTCGGTCAGGACAATGCGGATGCCTTTTCCTATCATGACCTCATTTACCTCTCCTATAAAATTCGTCCCCCAAAATCTAAATCCAAAATCCTAATGCAGCGTAATTTTGGTGCTATTGATTTGGAACAACTCCGTGAAGATGCCCGTGGCTGCGATTGGCAATCTATAGTAGATACTGAGTCGGTTGATGATCAATTGCATTTGTTTAATTCCACAATCTTACACCTTTATGACAAGCATGCCCCAGTGCGTCCGGTCCGTGTGAAACACCTTCCTGCGCCTTGGTTAACGCAAGAAATTAAGTTGATTCAAGCCAAGAAAATCAAAGCGAAGGCCAAATATAAATCAAACCCTGACACTTACCGTGACGCATATGTCCAAGCCCGAAATCATTGTAATAAGGTGGTTAGGGAGGCGCAACGACGTCATATACATCAATCTGTCCAAAGCGGAGATTCCGCGAAGGTCTGGAAGTTTCTTAAAACGCTAGGAGTTGGGAAGCCCCAGGGTAACAGTCCTAGTAGTCTAAATGTTGATACCCTTAATAGGCATTTTTCAGATTCTGTTGCTATGGACAACAACATAAAATTAAAAACCTTAAACTTGCTTTCTTCTAATCCCACTCCTGATATTCCTTCTTTCGTCTTCAGTCCGATTTCTGATTGTGATATTGAGAGAGAGGTGCGTTCCATAACATCGAATGCTGTTGGTAGTGACAACATTAGTCGGAAAATGATTCTACCTATCCTTGACATCTTACTACCTATTTTAACCATAATCCTCAACAATTCCTTGATAACGAATTGTTGAGGTTATGGTGTTTTCCCAAGCGATTGGAAAAATGCCAACATAACTCCTCTTCCAAAAAAACCTAACCCGTCATCTCTGTCTGATTATCGCCCTATATCCATACTGCCTTTCCTTTCCAAAGTCCTGGAACGAGTGGTTCAACAACAGCTCAGCCATTTCCTTTCTGTTCATAAACTTCTCAATCCTTTCCAATCCGGTTTTCGTCCAGGTCACAGTACGACTACTGCTCTCATTAAAGTTACCGATGACATTCGAAGGGGGATGGATAACAAACAGCTGACTGTCCTAACGCTTCTGGATTTTAGCAATGCCTTTAATACAGTTGACGTTGATATTCTTCTGGGTGTACTGCGATCTCTCAATATATCTCCAACGGTTATCGATTGGTTTCATTCTTACCTGTCTGGAAGGCAGCAGCGTGTACGCTTTGAGGATGTTTATTCGTCCTGGTGTATTACATCTGCTGGTGTTCCGCAGGGTGGAGTCCTATCTCCCCTTCTTTTTTCTATATTTATTAACTCTATTACTGCACAGCTTCAGTCTTCCTACCATCTTTACGCAGATGATCTGCAAATATACACTCAAGCCAGCGTTGATTCTATTTCCACAGCCATCTGTAATACTAATAAAGACTTAGAACGTATCTCTCTTTGGAGTAGAAATCATGGCTTGATTGTCAACCCTGCAAAAACTCAGTGTATCATTGTGGGTAGTTCGGGGTTACTAAATGGGATTGATTTTGGTCAGCTTCCGCCAGTACTATTTAACGGGACTGTTATTAATTTTAATGATTGTGTCAAAAATCTAGGTATACAACTGGATAAAAATCTCTCTTGGTCACCACAAGTTGCTGAAGTTAGTAGAAAGATCTTTGCCTCTTTTGCAGCACTGCGAAGACTTGGTAAGTTCCTTCCAATGGATACCAAAGTTACGCTCGCGCACACCCTACTTTTCCCTATCCTAGATTACGCTGATACTTGTTATCCCGGGCCTACTGAGGAGCAACTTGATAAGAGATGAGACGCTCAAGTCTCCAGAACATGTTTATTCGATACATATATGGCCTTCGTAAATATGACCATATTTCTCATTTTCGCAATGAACTCAAGTGGCTTCCGATCCGACGTCGCCGTGACTGGCATACCCTATCAATGTTATACACAACTCTTTTCAATCCTAACTCTCCTAACTATCTACGAGAATTATTTATTCTATTTAGTGAGTCTCATGGGCGTCCACTACGCAGCGCTGAAAACCTTCTTTTAAGAATTCCTGCTCACTCCACTGACTTTTACTCGCGGTCTTTGTCTGTTCGAGCCGTACGTCTATGGAACTCACTACCACTTACTATCCGACGCGCCCAAACGCTAGCCAGCTTTAAATCCCAAGTAAAATCGCATTTTCTATCCTTATGAAAGGTAATTTCCTTCCCTTGTTTCCATTTAGTTTCTTCATTTTGTCTTGTTATGTTTTCTTTGTGTAAGTTGTATGTATGTATTTAAGTATTAGATGTATGTATTTTTATTATAATTATTGTATATAAGTATGTTTATTATATTGACCACCCCGCACTACCTAATTTACCATCATTTTTTTCTATATAAACGAGGTTGCCTGGAAGAAATTGCTTAGCGATAAGGCCGCCTTTTGCGCATTTCCTAATTTTTAAGATAATTATGTTCTGTTTTTTACTTTTGTGCAATAAAGGGTATTGTATTGTATTGTATTGTATTGTATTGTATAAAACTTCGTAATTTTTAAAGTGAGGCACATGAAATTTTTAATATATTTTAGTAGTTAGTAGAAAATAATAATGCATTTATTAGATTTTGAAAATTACATCCCTATAGGGGTGAAATAGGGGTTGCAAGTTTGTATGAATCTTCGTCATTTTTGAAGCGAGACACATGACATTTTGAATTAGTGGTTAGTAAAAAATAATATTCCATTAATTGGATTTTAATAAATTGCATCCCCGGGGGTGCGTAAGGGGTTGCAACTTTATATTTATGTAATTAAGTAATTAATATCCTTACACGCATCCTCACTCATATCCAAACTTTTGAATTTTAACATTTTTAGTAGGTATTATAAATAATAAGTTTAAAAAAAAAAAATTTGTGTAGTCTACGCGGGCGATCCCGCTGGCAAAAGCCTAGTATCATATATATAGGAGTTTTATATATGTTATTTGGGGAACTGCTAAATGATGTTTGCAGCAGCTAGACAGTTTAGAGGGATCCTTTATCTTGCCAGACAAATTTAAAGTTGTTTATTGTGTCTGGCAAGATGAAAGAACCGTTGAAACTGTCTGGCTGCTGAGGAAATATCATTTGTAATAGACGCAATCCAACATTCATTTTCGGGGATTGTACTTACCTTTAGAGGGGCTATTCCATAGCTATTCATAGATAAACTTTCAGCCTTTATAAAATAACGTAAGTTTGCCTCTCGCGGGATCTTGCTCTTATAGGTATAAATCGAAGATATCAACTAGTGAAGGGCACGTTTCGTGGTTTTGATTTTGAAGTCTTGAAATAAAGTATTCGACCGAGTATCTAGAACTATAATCTGGCAAGCCCTACGAGCTCAGCTTGTTTCTGAAAACTACATAATACTAATCATGAATATGTATTGTAAAATAAAAACCAGTGTCAGAAGCCCAGCAGGTATATCGAATAGTTTTGATATCAAAGTGGGTGTTCATCAGGGCAGCGGACTTAGGCCTCTACTGTTCAATACCACAATGAACCTATCAGAGGCAATCCAAAAAGCCGCACCATGGAATCTTTTGTACGCGGACGATGTGGCTCTGATCTCAGATAGTAAAGATGTACTGTTGGAAAATCTAGACGAATGGAGACAAGCTCTGGAGTCAAATGGACTACGTATCAACAGAACCAAAACAGAATATATGGTATGCAACTATGATCCAAACGAGCCTATTCCATCAAACACAGACATTAATACATTAAACTAGATGGTGAGGCCATACCGAGAGTAAAATCATTTAAGTACCTTGGTTCAATGATTGCAGAAGATGGAACCATAACAGCGATATTACACACAGAACAGCAGCTGGGTGGAACAAGTGGTATTCATTGTCAGGAGTACTCGGCGACCCAAAGATGCCAATTAGAACTAAGGGCAAGGTCTGCAAAACAGCCGTGAGACCGGCTTTACTCTATGGCAGTGAAACGCCTTCAAATGCAAATCACGAGCAAAAACACTACTGCACTGAGATGCGTATGCTCCGCTGGTCGGGTGGAGTAACTCGAATGGACAACGTGTGTAACGAATACATACGGGGGAGTTTTAAAGTAGCGCCTATTGTCGAAAAACTCTCTGAATCGAGGTTGAGATGGTACAGGCATGTAATGCGACGACCCGATGACCATGTAGTGAAGAAGTGTCTTTCCATGGCAACAAAGAAGAGAGGGAGGGGCAGACCGCCTACGACATGGATGGCAAACGTCCGAAAAGAAATGAAGCAGCTAGGCCTAAACAGCGACAGTGCCGGGGATCGTAGCAAGTGGCGCTGCATGATTAAAAAAGCCGACCCCGTGTACCGGGAGAGCGAGGACAAAGAAGTCATGAAATAAAATATCGTATTCATTATTTTAAAAATTTATGCCAAAGTGTTTATCGATGTTTGTTTGATTTGATTTTTTTTGGCATGCAGAAATTACCTGAATTAACATATACGAGTATATGTATAAAATAAGTACCTACTTCTTATTCCGAAAAAATAAGGAATTTCGTGGGATTGTGAAATAATCCAATTCAGATTTAGGAAAACCGGGTGTGAGTTGTAAATGTTGTTGTGAAACTTACAGACACTTATGTAGTCTTATGGGTTTCGTTTTTCCTTTTTAATTTTGAAGCCATAACAACTAAAAAACTATATTTTTTGTATTTTCGCTTTGTGTATTCTCATGATTACACAAATTAAATGTAATTGAATGATAATGAAGTTGTAGTAGATAAATATATACGACATAAACAAGTACTCACAATTTATGTGACATTTTAGATAAATATTACGAAATGCAAAGTGTGCTAATGTGCTTAGCTAGATAACCTATACCTAATGATACTAAATTAAACAGGTCTGATGACATTTTTACCTTAACTAAAGATGAAACCGTGTGTTGGGCGTCAACGTTTTCGGACATGACCCTAAAGAAATCTTTTCATGCCTCATCTGTTATGTGAACAATTTCTCGTTTTTAACACTTGCAACTCTGATGTACGCTTAAGAAAATTTCTTTAGAAACAGTAGTAGGTACTGTACCATTGAAGGTATATAAGGTTACGCGGCGTGAGGATTCTTACCGTTTTTGAGCCGATTAAGAAAATTCTTTTTTTGTTTGATGTTTGATGTTTGATGTTGGTCACCAGGTGGAGATCTGATGATGGAATCTTCGAGAAATCTAGAGAACTTCTCATAAATTCTATGCGCACACATGAAGTAATGTTTTTATCAATAAATCAAGCATTTACATTCAGAAAGTGAGTTTTGGTGAAGTGGAACTGATGACCAGACCAGATGAAGACCAGAAATTTGAATCGCTTTTTTGTTTAAAATTATGCTGTAGAGGTGTGAGGAATATTTATGTATTTTTGAGTAAAATGGTACAAAAAAGTTTGTTATCGTCACGTTATTTAAAAACACTCGGCGTTATTCATAAACTCGCAGTAACTTACATAAATAGAATTACAAAGGAATATTTTCGTAAATTTACTCTATTTAACAAAACTATCATTTCTAATGTATGAAGAACAAAGCGCGTAAACTTTATAAATATTTATGTTTCCGGTTTAACCTCAGACCCGAGGAAAATCGTTAATATTCAAAGATGTCAGCCGCGACTCAAAACTAAAGTTAGGTAAATATGTACCTAGGAATTACCAGTTATTTGAACTATGATTTTAATTTACCTATCATCAAACTTATTTAAATTAGGTATAAACGATGGCTAATTTACTCTTGTACTAATTATATATTCAAATCCAAGATGTCTACGAAAAGATTCAGATTCTATTGTTTATACTTATAAGTAGGTAGGGGAGAACGGGCTACATCTTGCTGCTCTTGTATCCCTCCAGCATCCGAACAAATCACCATGCTGGAATTCTTTAAAAGCAGTTCTAAAGAAGGGGGTACTACTGTACCCCTCCTATAACGATCCACTGTACATTGGGGTACTGCAAATCTAGTTCCAGTAAGTGTAAGTATCAACCTGTCCAATCTAGCCAAATAGTAAAAGCTTTTTCATTCATTAAGTAAACTTTCTATATAATAGCTAAAATCCCAAATATCATATTTAAAACATATGGATCATCAATCAACAGCCAAAAGTTCTTTAATTTTGTCACTTATACACTCACCGATCATCAAAATTCTAAGGTTTTAATGTTTTTAGGGCTTATATACACGGATAAATAATAGCACGGAAGTGCTTTTATAGTTAAGCCATGTCTGTGCGCGGTTTTACTCAGAGACTATTAGTACTAGAAGGATGTAATTTGGTTTGGGTATGTATATTAAGCACGTCACGCCGACAAAGTGGTAAAATAAAATCTTTAAAATATTCTTTTTGGGGTAGCTCTCATACATGAGAAGTGGGAATCATTGTTGTTGCTCGACTAACCCATAATGTGGAGTGACGTTGAATAGGTCTTTCTAAAAATATTGTAAGTTTGTAAACACCATTTTTGGATTTAGGAATTCGTTTGTAAAATATTTGGTTAAATTTTTCTTAGAGTCAAGTGTCTCCACTAAAGCTAAACTGTTGCATCCTATGTAAAAAAAATCACGGCAGTAGTATATGCATCGTGTTAATTAAAGAACGCAAAACCTCTCAGATGGTACCTCAGCCCATGTAACTTAACAACTTTTGTTCAACAACTTTCACGAAACTAAAAAAAAAATTGAATTTTCATACAAACTGATCAGCTGATCGAGTCAATTTGTATGAAAATCCGAATATTTTTCTTGGATTTTGTAAAAGTTGTCGAACAAAAGTTGTTCAGTTTCATAGGCTGAGGTATCATCTGAGAGGTTTTGCGTTCTTGCGTTAACACGATGTATAACAAAATTTTTAGGAAAACTATCAGAGATATGTAGGGTCCAACGTATTAGACGTTTTAAGTCGTTAAACCGTGAGGCGTGAACTCTAAGTCGGCATTCGCAACTACGGAACCCTACACTGCGCGTGGCCCGACACGCACTTGGCCGGTTTTTTCACTGTTACTATTTAAAAGTCGGGTTTTTGAAGTGAAATATTATTTATAACTCTTATTAGAAATAGGGGATGATTGGCAACCCATCCTATTTCACCGACATTTTCACCGACTCTACATATCAAAGTCAAAGTCAAAATCATTTATGTATCTTCGGATGTTTGTATCACTTGATAATTGTCCTTTTTTTTCTTTTGATTTTATAAAAGTTGCTGACAGCAGATCAAAGTTAAGCTTTACTACGCACATTTTCCAAAAGTGGCGTTTTTCGCAAATGTGCGTAGTAAAGCTTAACGTTCTCACTTTAAACTGTAAACAGTAGTTCATAAAATACTTTGAAGGGTTATCAAGGATTTGATAGTAGCAAAATTTTAAATAATATCTCCGTTTTCTTTGAAATTATTTATTTTAAATGTGGGCAGCACTGGACCCCGGAAAATTCAGGTACGGCCTTAAGAATGATGTCATTTCATTAGTGATATTGAAAATAATGTTAATTTGTAAATTTAGTATGTGGTACCAAATTTACTTACCCAAATTATGACGTTTGTGAGTACAAATTTTTAAGAGGGACCAGCCCCAAGATTATGATAGACTTTTTTGTCTTTAAGGTAATCATCAGTACGTATAATAAGCCTTCTCACAAAGTAATTTCTTTATAATATTTGAATTTACTGTCAGGCATATCGAGAACCGATACTGGCAATTTATTATAAAACTGTATACACTTTCCCTTACGTTTAAGGGAAAGTGTATACTTACTGACTGTTTCCATAAAACTGTATAGGTACACTTTCCCTTAAATGACTTACTGACTGTTTTTATAAAACTGTATAGGTACACTTTCCCTTAAATGACTTACTGACTGTTTTCATAAAACTGTAGACACTTTTTCTTAAATTACTTACTGACTGTTTTATGTCTGTAATACGCAACTAAGTAATTTAAAATACGTAAGTGTTTACTTGTAAAATCACTTAAGTACTTTATTGAACGAAGAAATATGTTTCCTTACGTACGTTAATTGTTTTCAAATACGAGTATGTACTAAGATGGTACGGCAAGTCTGTTTTCTTAAACAATTATCTGAGATAATCTCTCGATCCTAAGCCGTAAATAAAGCGTATTATTGCTCTTTTCACAATTCGCACATCTCACTTACCAAATTAAAATAAATCATGAGTATCCATAAGATATACTTGAAAGACCTTGTAAGTTTCAACACAGACACGATAATTAATGTAGCACACAAAGATAAAATTAAAATCTGCAGATCGAGGTCATGGTCAAGTAAGTAAAACCGGCGAAGTGCGAGTCAGACACTGCAAGTTCGAACTTCGAACTTTTGTACCGATGTACAATATTTAGTATAATAAAAGTAATTAATTAAGTATTGTTATTTTCGTTATATAATATACACAAACACTGAAAAATAAAACTTTAAATGAAACAAAAATAAATCTACTACTTTAAACTAACAAATATTAGGTATATTATGTTGCAAATTCAAGTCTAGTAAAATATTACTATATTTTTTTAGAATAAGAAAATCTTTATTGCTGTAAACATATATAAGTATAAATAACATTATTAAATTAAACTAACTACGTACTACTATTAACTATCTCGTAATTAAATTTCTCCTGTAAAGTAGGACAATAGCCAAATCATTTAAAGTGTTCCGGCTATTTCTTCTCCATTTTGCAAGGTCTTTGGCATTCTTGGGTGACCATTGACATGCATATTATATTTGGAGAAGAAAAAGCGCGAAAGCGCACCCCGGGCTCTGAAGCAGCACAGCTGAGGATGCAACCGGGAATGCGCTTAGACGAAGAGAAGGGCAAGGGGCCGGGCTCTACTGCACTATACGGTGTGACTTTATACACTAGCCAAATTTTTGGAGCAAGTTTAGTCCATGATGCTTAACTATGGTATACAAAAACAATTTGAAAATCGTTAAAAAAAAATGTCGCCTTCCCATACATAATCCGTTTGGAAGGAATTTTTGTTCTGTAATTGTTTTTATGAAAAGTAGTTCAGTATCATGAACTACACTGGCAACAAAAATTTAGTTGGTGGTTAAAAAGTGACCTGTGTAAAATCCAAGCCACGCGCAGCTCTATTTTATGGTTGAACCTCATTAAATGTTTATGTTTCGGGTGACACAAAAAGTGATTTCATAAAACACTGTTTGTGCTGGTTGGGGCCCCTCTTCTATAAAAAAAAATCAGCTGCTTTATTCCTTACCTTATTATGCATATCCTCTATTTTGTACCTTACCGACAACTGAACAATAATAGCTATTTATGTAACTTTCTCATAACATGTGCATCGAAAGCAACTGATGTAAAGAAGCGAACTCATAGCCAACATAATGGCATAATTCTTTTTTAAAGATTTAATTTATATAGCTTTCTGAAATTGACCGAGCGAGCGGATCGCCTCAGATACGAGATTGGCCAAAAATGCGACCTGTAGGGTAAAACCCGGATAGTCGCCCCGGGGGCACAGAATACAGTAAGAGTAAACAGAAGGGCCTCTTCTAAGGTACGCGCAATATACGTCCCCGTTCCCCGCACCCGCACCTCTCCCCCGGTTCTTGACGGCCAACGTGAGAATCGAGGCGAAAACGGGGGAGAGGTGCGGGGACGGGGAACGGGGACGCCTGGGTGACGCATATTGCGCGTACCTTAGGAGTGTCCGGCCTGTGCCGGGGGTATAGTTGCCTTCATTGCAATTACTCTAGTTTCGCAAATGAAACACATGTTATTAAATTTATCTATCGAGAGACTCTGCATCTACAACTAAGTTGACCGTGTTGCATGTCTCTGTGCGATTGCATGGGACGGCTAGGTGCGATCAAAGTTTTTGCGGGATAGATGTCCTCTTTCTCGACAGGGCATCTATCCTAAATGTAATTTACATGGAATAGGCAGCTATCCCCTATATGGGATAGTTGTCCCAAAATTAAGAGGTCCGCAAAAATCGCCAGTACTCAGGTAATATTAAAGATAATGTATATTCCTTTTATAAAATTGAAGATAATAAACCAAAGTACGAGTACCTACCCGTTTGACAAATAAAGTATCTTGCTTTTTGTACAAAGAGATATAAAGTAATTTCATAAAGTGGGGCAACTATCCGGGTTTTACCCTATGCGAGAACGCCGAGAACAGACCGACGGACAAAAGTCCGTCTGTCTGTCCTCTCTTAAAGGTCGCATTTTTCAACCGATATTGACGAAAATTGGCACTTAGTGCCTTGATTTATTTAAAATGTTTAGTCGATTACGATTTTTGATTGGGGGAGATATAGTTGGAAAAATGGGATAACTTTGCTGAAGCGTTTTTTATTGACAGATTTAAATCAAATTTGAGACGCACAATACTTTTATTTTGCCTCTCAAATTTGATTGAAATCCGTTTCTATTCTACAAAAGATGCAAGTTGCAAAAAAAATCCAAATGTATAAGGCTAAAAGGTTAGTAAAATGTTGGGTTTAAAATCTATATCGTCTAGATAATTCCAACTGAAGTTGTCGAAGTGCTTAGCTGTCGCATTTTTTTGACCATTTTCTATGATTAGCGATATGAGAAGCTGGTGTCACAATCAACTTTTTCCCTTGCTAGCCTATCATGCAGTGCCAGTTAATCACACCTTTATGAAAGTAGTAGACTATGAACATAATGAGCTAGTATATCCTGAATGTTATGTTATAATTAGGAGACTGTGGCTTATACTTACGTCGGCCTAGTAGATATGTCTTCCGCGATGGAAGTACGAAGATAAGGTACCTACGTACAGCTTTGATATTGTTTTACTTACTTAATAATTTCATGTAATTAATAAAAAAATAATGACTTTACGGTTTGTAACTATTTAACAAGAATGTAATTAATAAATGAAAGAACATATCATATAATATATGATCGGGAGACAGTTACAGATATTTATTCAGCCAAATTTATCAGATAAGTCGGTTAGCGCTATTTTTTTCTATGGTTAGAATGCTTTACCCTGGAACATCCTGGTCTTCGTGTTGCAACTATCCTAATATGTTCTTTTTTTATGGCGGGAGGCTTTGCCTCCCACATACACCTCACTATTATGTAAAGAAGATTTGGTACTAATATATCTTCCCATAATAATATTCTTCTTTAGCGAGTTTTTTGGTTCCGAAGTTTGAGGGCTAGGAAGCGCGGCCGACAAATACCGTGCGCAATTTCTTAATTATGTTTATGTATAGACGCTGTTACGTCACATCCGCTCCCGTCAAGGTCATTGACTCGATACTTTTCTCTTTGGGATCATAGATCATAGGCCTAATGCGATGGTGCAACCACCCGACCCGCTGGTTGGACTGTCATCTAATGATGACAGTTCAACCAACGGCTTAACGTGCCTTCCGAAGCATGGAGGAAGTTCGACATATTTTATGTCACTTATCGTGACCAATCCCCTTGCATAGATTATGAAAGTGTTAGTAATGCGCCCGCTGGGCCACAGAGCTCGCCCCAGCAGATAAGAGGACGATACGAATAATAATTCTCACTTTTTAAATTCTCAGAATTATTATTTGTAGAGGCCCCTCGACAGAATTTGCTACGGGACCCGCGCTTGCTTAAGCCGGCACTGGAGTAACTACCTAGTAAGAACCTACATACAGGTTGACTTTTTAAACATCAGCCAAATTTTTGGAGCAAGTTCAGTCCATGATATTGAACTACTTTCTATAAAAAAAGTTACTAAAAATCGATAAAAGATTTTCGTCCTCCCATACAAAATCCGTTTGGCTCAGCGCTGATTTGTATGGGAAGGTGAATTTTTATTTTAGTGTTTCTTTAATTGTTTTTATAGAAAGTAGTACTGTATCATGGACTGAACTTGCTCCATAAATTTGGCTGGTGGATAAAAAGTCAGCCTGTATTAAATAGATACATTACTAATAACGATGTAGCTTCGAAGCAAATTCGGTGGTTTGTCTGTTCCGATAAGAGTCATCAAATGAATAAGTCGCTAATCCAAACCACAGGAAATAATAAATCAAGTAAACAAAAAAAAAAAACACCTAATGGTGGAATATTTAATTTTAACTTCAAATAGTTTTAAAATATGACAAACATTTGCGTATATCATTATCGCTTAGAATTAGCACAACTTGTTTTGTAAAGTAAGTGGTTATCTTCCACGACTATGTGATATCATTATTTGACGTTACATTATTTTAATTTAAAAAAAAACGAGTACGTATATACCTACTGATAAGTCTGGTCTCAAGAGTCGTAACAGCTTTCTCAGGCAGCCAAGCATACCAGCAATAGAGGCTTCTAATGCAAAAGTTGTGAGGTGGATAAATAAGTATCCACCTTACGAGTCAAATATCCCTCCTGCTGAAAAACTCCCACCGGGTAGAGACCTCCCCTGGTCAGTCTGGAAGTCTCTCAATAGACTCCGGGCTGGTGTTGGGAGGTGTCGGGAAAACCGAGTTAGGTGGCGTAACGCTGATAAAAACCTTTGCGACTGCGGTGCCATTCAGTCGATGGACCACCTTTTGTCATGTCCGAATCTATTACGGAATTTTGAACGAATGCCAAACAACTAGAGGTTTCGTGAATTAGCGGTTTATACCATCCAACTGCGACATATAAACAATACATTTATATCACTTACTTTGTATTTTATAAAGGCATAAACACAGTGCACAGAAGGCGCGTTAAGTCGTTCATAATTGTATGGCAATCGTCAAGCTGTGTTAGATGCTATTATATTGAAAAATCTGATACCAGTGTTGGCCACTTACACAAACGAAAAACGCAACAAAACAATGTTTACGATAATCCGTTAAGCAAAATAAAAACTTCCACTTTTACTTATTTGCTATTGTATAGGTACTTAAAATTCTTTCTCATAAATAGAACTCGTACATGACTGGGTGATAAGTAGTTTAGTGTAATACAATGATTACTATGATCAATTTGACACTTGTTTGAAATTAGTAATAAACATGTAAAATTATGGAAAATAAAGTCCCCATTTCGTAACGTGTATCTTCGGATCTCTACACTAAGCGTGATCCGACACGCACTTGGCCAGTTATTTATTAAGCATCCATCCATACATAATTGACAGGTTAAAAAATTGATGTAAGTTGTATCTTCACTTCAAAGAGCTTTTCCCGGTCTCTTAGGCCCTTTTTAGGGTTTTTTAAGTTCTTATCGATTTTGTCAATCTTATTTACATTTAAAATAATGTCATATTTAGGCCAGTTTTCCACTTAACTGTCTAATGGACTCATGGACACTCCTCATATTAAGTATCATATATGAGGAGTGTTATGTGTAAATTGAGAGGTGTCACGATGAATCATAAATAACGAACGAATCTGGTGGATGTCATTTTTATCAAATGATTTGTAGGGACCATGTAGGGCCACACAGATGACACTTACGCAAAGCGAATAATACATGTATTTGAGGATGTCTCACATGGAATGTGACGTCAAATATTAATGTTATTTGATTTTTTTTCAAGAATCAAGAATCATTTATTTGCATTACACAATAGATGTCAGTGATGTTAGTAAATTTTAGTACATTGTATAATCCTGCAGACAGGATTGGAAACATTTTTATCATTTAAAATGAATTTAAACCCATAGTACCTAATTTGACTAGATACCAATTGGCTCTTTTAAAATTTTCTTCTAGAAACGACAATAATGTACCTAAAGTACTCACCTAATTGAATATATTTCCTGTAGTACTGATAGGTACTATAATATTGTTAGACTTTCTTATCACATTGAAGGGTTTTAAAAAAAAATCAAATGTTTACTTAGCTTATACAGACGAACGCAGTCGACGACGGCAGGTCGACGGCAGGTCGACGGCAGGTTGACGGCAGGTTGACGGCAGGTCAACGGCAGGTCGACGGCAGTCGCTAACATGCAGTCGAGCCGCCGTCCACCTGCCGTTGACAACGTGCCGTTCGTCTGTATGAGCGCTAAACTTCTCAAATGTGCATAGTTATCTCCGCACTACTTTTTGTTGGTGGACGTTTCCCACCACACCATGTCATATGATATTGCTAGCTAAGGTTGTCAATGGGAGCTTGCAGCCCAAACCAAAGCTTCATCTTTACAAATAAAGCCGTGTATGCTGTGATAATACGCGTATAAAAACAATTGAATCATATTTTGCAAGCGGTGTTGAAACAGTGAGTCACAGGGCCATCTCGATAGCGCGTGTGCTTAAAAATAATTGGGCGTTGAAATTCAATACCACTACGAGTACTACATGTTGGTAAGTATGTTGGCCAGAGGCAGTGAGGTCAATGACAAAATACAGGGATGTCCAGTTAGAGTCGCGCTCTTGTCGGTCGAGTGCTTTCCATGTATCTCTTTATACGCTAAGTTCTTAACCTCATTATATGTTTTTTATTTTTTTAATAAGTTTCAATTAAATGGATGATATTATTTAGTAAAAATAAACCGGTCAAGTGCGAGTTGGGCTTGTACATTAAAGATTCCGTACCTACGTACAATATTTTAAAAAGCTGAAAAAATACGTTTCTTGTATGACGACCCCCTTTAATTTTTATTTTTATCTTATTTTTATTATTTTTTGTTATAGCAGCCACAGTTATGCAACAAGGAATTCCGTGTTGCTCTAAGACATAATGGTCAAAAATTCAAGTGTCTCACTATTACGGTTCAAGAGATAGGTAGATACTGTAACAGACAGACAGACAGACAGCGGGTCTCAGTAATAGGGTCCCGTTTGCACCCTTTGGGTACGGAACACTAAAAAAAGACAAAATAACTAAAAAAATGAATAATACTAATTAAACTAAAAGTCTGATTGACATGGACACATTGACATTCTAACATTTGGCATATTTTTGGCTTATTACTTAACATGATTTAAGTTTCGGGAACATTGCAGAGTTATGCCGTCAAAATTAATCGTGGCAAATCCCGCAATGCCAATATTTATGTAAACGACTATGGAATAGTATACTATATACCATGGGGCTGAGCAAATGATACAAGTACCGAAGTACTAAAATAACAAATGTCGAAGGTCAACAAGGCAAAGTACCTACGTCACTATAAAAACATGTACTTTTCTGTTATTAGTGTTATTTTGTAGTGAATAGACAACCCTAAGTGGGTAATTTACTTCATCTAAAGGAACGATGCGGGAAGTAATGGCAATGGCGCCACGCGAGGAATTTGGGATCACAGATGATGATAACTGATGGTTATACATTGCGATATTAACTTATTATTATGCATAAAAAGCAAAGTTTTATCAACGGACGTATTTATTAATTACGAGATATACGAGGTTACTGGTTTTTGCACAGAGCGACTGCCGTCTGACCTCCGCAACCCATAGGGTAGACCAAAACCAATCCTAGAATAGGTTTAAACAAATGCTAGATGGCGTTCGGGACCCACAGCTTTACGTGCCTTCTGAGTTCCGAAGCACAGAATCATCTTTCTTTTGGATAATCAGGTGACTCAAGGCTGCAATATTATAGCCAGACTGGAAACAACTTTGCACAAAGTATGCTTCCCAGTGGGATTTGAACCGACGACCTCCAGATCACAAGGCAAACGCCTTGACCACTGGACCACCGAGGCAGTAATTTAATAATTAATATTACGAAATAAACTAGATTTTTTATAACATAGCCAATGTAACTAGGTAGGTATATTCTGTGTTTCTAAATACCTAAAGTCTCTAGTATCATCACAAGTATAGGTATGTGTTTTTAGTATCATCACTCATAAATTGCACTTAATAAGTAAGTAATATATCCAAAACTAGTCGTAGCAAGTTGTCCTTCATTATGTGAACGAGTGGCATTACGATGTGTGTCAAGTTCAAGTCTCTCATTTTGTGAGATATTCGTTAAAGCATTTCCTTCAAATTCCGGCTATAGGCAGAGCCGGATTACTTATCTTATGGGGCAGAGTAGGCTACCGTGTTAGGCACGGACCAAGTTCAGTTTTAATTTTTTATTTTGTTTGGGAAACAAACAGTCACATGGATAGCAATCAAGTCTTCTCAGATTACTTCCTCAGAAATATAGACAGATAATGTTAACAAATTGACTGCCTTGGTCCAGTGGTCAAGGCGTTTGCCTTGTGATCCGGTGGTCGTGGGTTCAAATCCTACTGGGAAGCATACTTTGTGAAAAGTTGTTTCCAGTCTGGTTAGGATAATGCAGGCTTGAATCACCTGATTATCCAAAAAGAAAGATGATTCCGTGCTTCGGAAGGCACGTAAAGCCGTTGGTCCCGAACGCCATCTAGCCTTTGTACCTATCCTAGGATTGGTTTTGGTCTGCCCTTTGGGTTGCGGAGGTCAGACGGCAGTCGCTCTGTGTAAAAACCAGTAACTTCGTCGAATCACCTAGGTTAGGCAGCGGACCCCGGGCTCTGAAGCGTAACCGCTGACGATGCAACCGAAAATATGCTCGGATGATGATAGAAATAGAAAAATAGAAGGAGGTAGTCTAAAAAACAAAATTTTAACCGAAAAATACACAATAACCATTATTTTTAACCGACTTCAAAAAAGCAGGAGGTTATCAATTCAACTGTATGTTTTTTTAATGTATGTTACACAATATCTTCGCCAAGTAATGGTTATTTGAAAGCCTTTACTACCAAGTTGGTCCCATATTAATTTGGTGAAGATATGATGAAGAACTTGGTTAATCCAGCCCTGGCTATAGCCCGAATTTGAAGGTAATGCATTAACGAGAATCTCACGAAATGAGAGATTCGAACTTGACACACATCGTAATGCCACTCGTTCACTTTAACATAATGAAATCAACTTGCTACTAGTTATATTAAAAAAATATTTTTTGTTAAATTTTATATAAAAAGTAAAACACAAAAATGTAAACCAGTGCCACTGTAAACCTACCATGCTGGTATGGGAGAAAAAAACCAGAATGTACTGTTCCCGCGCAGATCGTTAAGACCAAAATTGAATTTTCTGGGGTCCAGTGCTGCCTCCATTTAAAATAAATCATTTGAAAGGAAACGGAGATATCAATTAAAAATGTTGTTTCTACCAAGCCCTAGATAACCTTTAAACTATTGTATGAACTGCTGTTTACAGTTTAAAGTGAGAACGTGAAGCTTTTCTTCGCATACATTTGCCATGAGTGGCCGTTTTTCACAAATGTGCGAAGAAAAGCTTCACCTTTCAACTTTTAACCGTTTCCTTTCAAATGATTTACATACTTATGGCCTTAAAGCCGATCGCGGGAATGGGCGAAAATGCAAATCATGTTGATAGGCGATGCGGCTAGTAACCCATCGCTGCCCTTTCAGTCTTGCGGCCCTGGGCTCTGTCTGCTTAGAGCCGCAAGATCCAAAATGCTCTACTATCTGCCCCATTAGGGATAAACAGGTGATACGTATGTATGTAAATTAGACAAATTAGGTCAAATAAAAATGAAATCAATGCTTTTTTTCAGATAAAAACACAAATGTTGTGAGTGGATCAGGACAAAGTGTTTTGACATGGAAGTGGCGAGCGCCCCTCGGGCCCTCGGGCACGCGCACCTGTCCCACCTCCCGCAAAGGCCGCCCGTCAACCTCTGCTTCCAGGACCTCACCTACACAGTGCACAATGGAAAAAGTAAGTCTTCAATCAATATCAGTAACACATCAATATCGCGAAGATAATCAGTGTTATTATCAAACACGGACTAACTTTACTGCTAGGTTTAATTTAAACAATTATCCAACCAAATCCAGTAGACTTTGACATATGAGATAGTGTCTTCCCACGTCCGACTTTTTGCAGGACCGATAGGCGATACTATAATTTAGAAAAAATTACAAAACATAGTTCATTGCTTGTAGATTACAGGAAAACCTATGAGAAGTACGGAACCCTCTTCACGCGGGTTTACTACTTGACCTGTTTATTTGTTTTTTTGTCTCCAAAGCTGCACGACAGTTCTCTGTCCTCCTACCTAGAGCCACACTTGGCCAGAGCAGCAAAACCGGTTGGGATAGTCTTATTTATGTTTATAATTATAAGCTTTGTTCAGCTCGTATTTCCTAAGTCGCCGCGTCTACGACATCCTTGGGAAGACTTGGAGTGGCCGTGGAGTGGTCCTATTCCTATGCTTCTGCGGAAAATTAAACGGCAAAAATAATGAAGTGTCCATTATTATAATATAATAATCTACACGTCATTATTCTTTGACCAACCGCAAAATATTATTTTGCGGTTGGTCAAATTAGTAAAAGAGAGAATATGTTTAATTTTTGAGTGAGTTATTGTAGAAACGCTATAAATTATACGATACGTATTTCGTCTCTGAGAACACTTCAAAAGATCCTTCTTCCAACACTATCTATTTATCTATATTTAAAAGCTCTATGCTCTTGTCTTCCAACAATTCCAACACTAATAGCGCAAAATATTATAAAAAGTATTTATAGTATCTACATAGTTATAGCACAGAATACATAAGAGTCTTATAGGATAGGCATAAAGGCTCTTATGCCAATGCTATGCTGCAACGAATTGGTAAACAGAACGGCGGCATAGGTGCAAACTGGCAAACCCGAGCTTGCATTCGTAATTGCTGCAGCTTGAGAACATTGGTCAATCCTTAGAAAGCAACGAGCTGCACTAGTAACGTGACGAGCCGTCGAACATAATCGAGTATCGGTCAAGTTTTATTTAAAAACAGTGGTTTGAAGTAAATCTTATCAGTTTCTTGAAAGAAACCTTGGTACATTATATCCATCATACCTACATATAGACATAGTACATATATACAAGTAATATCGATGCTGGCAATGAATGCATCTTTAAACAATATAGGTATTTCCAGAAGTTTCGAACGTCGAAAATATTATTATTAATGACACTCTTAAAAAGCTGAGATAAATAAATATAGTCTATGCTACCATACGATTCTCCAAGAAGGTTTTAATGTTTATAGAAATATAACTGTTTCTGCCAAAAGGTTCAGTACTATCAACTTTGCCATAATTTTAAAATTTTGAATAAGGGCGCAGATGTGTGACATATTATATTTCTTATCAACAATTTTGTAGTACGGACGTCCATTAGTATCAAACGTAATGAAACGTAAGATAGTGAGCTAACAGTCCGATATGACATGAATGTTAAACCATTTTGTTATAAGATAATTAAATTTTTAACAAAAAAAACAACCGACTTAATTTTTAAAGGAGTTTCTTCCATATCTCCAAAGTTCTTCATCATATTTTTACTAAATTAAAATGGGACCAACTTGGTAGTGAAGGCTTTCAAATAAAAAAAAAATCATCTAAATCGGTTTACAATTGGCGAAAATATCGCGTAACAAACATACATAAAAAAATAAAATAAAAAAAAAACATACAGTTGAATTGATAACCTCCTCCTTTTTTGAAGTCGGTTAAAAAATATCACTTTGATCTCAGAAAAATCGATTATGAGTGTAATAAAATAAATGGCTCTGATAAGATACATTTACATACCTTTGTTGATAATGATTTAAAACTATAGTCAAAATAACATAATTTGCACGTCCAATTAAAATATTCTTTTCTCGGCATCATCAGTGGGTTGACTCGTAGATAAAGCCTGGCTTTAAGTCCGCCTTTTACATTTGTAATAAAGTTAAATAAATAAATAAAATATCGACCTTTGAAATCCCTAGTGTGGTAGTGCAGCGGTAACTGCGTTGCACGTGACTTCCTACGGCCTAAATATTGTGCACAGCGGGCGCACGTGAATGCACTAAAACTGCGTTCAGACTTTACTAGTTCCAGTCTAGATGCTAAAGATCAACGAACCGAAGCTCGTATAACTAAATAGTAAAATTCATGAGGCGTAATGATATTATACCCATTTTTAGGGTTCCGTACCCAAAGGGTGCAAACGGGACCCTATTACTGAGACTCCGCTGTCTGTCCGTCTGTCCGTCTGTCTGTCCGTCTATCACAAGGCTCTATCTCTTGAACCGTAATACCTAGGCACTTGAAATTTTTTACCGATTATGTATTACTGTGGCCGCTATAACAAACAAATACTAAAAATAAATAAACGGGCACGTGCGAGTTGGACTCGTACATGCAGGGTTCCGTACCACCGTACAATGTTTTAAAACGCTGAAGAAACACGTTTCTTGTATGACGACCCCCTTTAATTTTTAACTTTATCTTATTTTTAGTATTTGTTGTTATAGCCGCCATAGTAATACATAATCTGTGAAAATTTTAAGTATCTAGCTAATGCCATTATAAAGATCTAGTCAAAAACGCAGAAAAACACGTTTTTTTGTATGACGACCTTCTAATTTTAAACTATTTTTTATTTTTAGTATTTGTTGTTATAACGGCTACAGTAATACATAATCAGTGAAAATTTCAAGTGTCTAGCTATTACGGTTCAAGAGATAGAGCCCTGTGACAGACGGACAGACAGACGGACAGACAGACAGACAGACGGACAGACGGACAGACAGCGGAATCTCAGTAATAGGGTCCCGTTTTCACCCATTGGGTATGGAACCTTAAAAAAAGTTAAAAATTAAAGGGGGTCGTCATACAAAAAAACCTTGTTTTTTTAGCGTTTTTAACTAGACCTTTATAATGGCATTAACTAGATACTTGAAATTTTCACCACCACCATAACAATAAATACTAAAAATAAGATAAAGTTAAAAATTAAAGGGGTCGTCATACAAGAAACGTGTTTCTTCAGCGTTTTATAACATTGTACGGTGGTACGGAACCATTCACGTACGAGTCCGACTCGCACTTGTCCGTTTAATTAACATTAACTCATTAAAGAGGTCGGATAATCGGATGCATATTATGGAAGCGATTTCTTAAGAGTGCGTATGACCCTGATAGTACTTAGAGCGATCTTTAGTTTTATCAATAGTAACGAAATACTCACTTTGAATTAAAAACCCAGCAAGTTCAGGACTAATTCTAGTCAATACCTCTATGTTTTAAAAACACGATTGCTTAAAATTTTCTCGTTACAAAAAAATTGCGAAGTTGCCTGCAAATTACCTTCGAATACTAAAACGGCTAATATTCAAGAAATACAGTAAATTAGCCCTTGTAACTTTGGATTATAACTGTATTCAACATAAGGCAGTTATCATATATTTGATTTTTTAAATAGCTCTTAAATATTCTTTGTAAAACGAAGAAAACTTCAAAAACCAGGAATGCGTAACCCAGCCTCATTGACCCGCCGCGTTTTCCGTCCCCGCATGGCTCGCTTTCTCGCTTCGGCTAAAATTATTTTTTAGATTATTGATGCATCCGAATATCCGATCTTTAGATAAATCAGTAGATAATATTTTGTTTGGCAATGCGCGTTTGCCGCACCGTTTATTTACTACTTTATGTATACAGATAAACACTCGCTGCTCAAATCAGGCCGGGGCCAGCTGCGTTCATCAATGCTAAATACCTTATTATATTTTGATAGAATCATTTATGCGAATTGCTTTGTATTAATGTTTTTTAGGGTTCCGTACAAAAAATGAAAAAACCGAACCCTTATAGGATCACTTGTGCGTCTGTCTGTCCGTCCGTCTGTCACAGCCAATTCGCTCCGAATCTACTGGACCGAATCAGGTGAAATTTGGTACCATGGTATAATCCTATGACTCAAACACATATGTGCAAAGTAAATAATATAAAAAAATATTTTGCAAATCTTACTGTGTCAAATGAATGGGCTCGTTATGAGGATCTCAAAGATATTTTTGTTATAATTATAAAATAAATAGTTTTGATTTTATTCATGAAAGAAGACGAAAATTGACCATTCTCCCCCTGATCTCCGAAACTACTGAGCCTAAAATTTTGAAAAAAATACAAAATATAGTTCATTGCTTGTAGATTACAGGAAAACTTATAAGAATACAATCAATTGTACGGAACCCTCTCCACGCGAGTTTAACTCGCACTTGGCCAGTTTTATTCTATTTAAAACATTACAAGAACTTTATGGTAATTATCAACAACACATTAAGTACATAATTGAGAAGTAACTACTAATGATCCGTATATATCCGACCGAACTGTGGAATCAACTTCCTGCAGCGGTGTTTTTATTTATTTAACTTTATTACAAAAAATGTAACAGGCGGACTTAAGGCCTAGGGCCTTTTCTACCAGTCAACCTACAGGTGGTGCGGATAAAAGCAAATTTTGGACGATTAGTACAATTCAAATTAGCTATTTGACCATTATTAAACATTTACCTGAGACACATATTCATATATATACTTTCTTATACATTCATAGACCTACATATAAAAATACATAAATATTTTATAAATTCATAAACCCTACATAAACTACATAAATATTTATAATACTCTACGATAAGTAAAGATAATGAGCGCGCACAGCACTCTTAAATGCTTGGCGACTAGGAGCTTTGCGGATATCAACGGGCGTTCCATAGCTTCACGGCTTTTCTAGTGAATGAATGTTCGAAAAACCCACTCCTGCAGCGAGGCATATTGAGAAAGAGATTGTTGGAAGAACGAAGAACTTTGAGATGGGTATCACCCAGAAAAGTGAAGTTATTTTTAAGATACATCGGAGTTTTTGGGTCGAAAAGTATAGAAATTAAGTAGTGAGAATATGCAAATTGCGACGTTGATGGATGGGTAACCACTTAAGTTTAGATCGGTAAGCCGACACATGGTCGTACTTCCGTAGTCCAAATATAAATCGGAGACAATTGTTGAAGAAAGTTTTTTTACCTGTACAAAGAGCGAAGGGCTCCCGTGACCTTACCCGAGACCTCGGCAATATGAACGTCCCAACGGAGGTTTGTGTCAATGTGGAGCCCGAGATCCTTAACACTAGGGCAAAACGGAATTGGGGTATTATTAAAACAAACTGGTTGTAGTGAATTGCCGGTTGGTGTTCCCGAACCGATACGACATTGAAACCTTCAAAAAACGAGTTATATCTTTCTGATAGGCCGGTAACGCTCTTGTTACACCCCTGGTGTTGCAGTTGTCCATGGGCAGCGGTGATCACTTACCATCAGGTGACCCGCTTGCTCGTTTGCCGCCCTATAACATAAAAAAATGTATTATATTTATATATTATGTAGGCATTGATGATATTTTGGAAACCACAATAAAAATGAGGGAGAGCCATTGCTAAAAACGAAAAGACACGAAGTAGGTAGGTACTGCTTCTCTCTCTCTACTCGATCTCAAGGTTATGCAGCCTTTTTGTTGTAAAACGGAAATTTGCATCGCTTGATAACTCACTTCGATTAAGTAATCACTATCAAAAAGCTTATCAGTTTCCATTATTTGTAAAATAATTCTTTAATTATTAATTAAAACATTTTTTCGTATAACTCTTCTGTTTATTTTGAATGTATGTGTGGTCCCAGCCGCCGGAAGAAAAATATTTAAATTATTGGATCCGGGCAGGACATGATCATTAATGAACTCATACATATTTCCGAAACAAACGAGCAACCTAAAAAGCCTTATAAATCTACCTAAATCCGAAACGAAACCCACAATGTCTTTAGTCAAGTAGATTATTAATAAGTGACGGGGGCTGAAAACGTTTTTATGACACTCCTGCCCCGAAATAGAATAAATGCATTTACTTTGAATAAAAACATTGTAAACATATAGATATGTGTATGTGTAAGTAGGTAAGTACTAAGTAACTTCAATAATAGTCCGTCAAGATTTTTTAATTCACGAATTATTATCTACGTTGTGAAATTTTGAAAGATGTTTTAAAGTTTATAGCAGATAGTCACATTAAAGGGTCTGGTAGGGGAGTTGATTAGACTTATGTCCTATACTTTCAAATATCTAGCTGGCCTTGCGTTCCACAGGCCCGAGTCCCACGAGTATGACCGTCTGCCGGCCTTCTACCTCTTTCATGCATCATAATAGCTAAAGTTCAAACGACGAAGTGTTTTCAAACATTCATCGGAGCTTATAAATATAAGCAATTTGGTTGAATTAGAGTGTTGAAATTGACACTTTAATTTAACACAATTGCTATAACCGTTAAAAAACTTGTTTGTGTTGATTGTAATACTTTCATACCGAACGTACGTATCTATTTATAATGTACGTATAGGTACATATTGTTGTTTTGTCAGTTTATTTGAAGATACAAGTCATACAAGTCTACAAAATTATTAATTTTTTCTTTTAAGGTGTATATTGAAAAGATGTCTCTATTTTGGAGGTATCTCTACTAAAGAAGGTAGGTTTAGCCAAAGGCTTTTGCTTAAATAAGTACTTTAAAATACGTAGATTGATGAAATAATACAATATTCAAAAGTCAAATACTTTTCGAGATACCTACGTTGAAATGAAATAAAATAAATTTATTTTCAACCAAGCATGGGAGAAATATGATGTTACATGTAATTTACACCTAAATCTATTTGTACAAGCGTGTTGTAACAACAATAGGCATGCATTTTCTTTACGTTCTCGCATCTCATTTACAACAGCATAATATTCACTAAGTATTGAATAAGTACGGTAATGCGTGTCAAATGATTGAAAATTATTTTGAGTTTAAAGTAACGTAGGCGTTGCCTCCACGGACTAAAGAATTGCATAGAGTTGACATAACTCAATACAACAAATCGTCGCGATGTTAACGTCGTGTAGAGTAGAGACACGTATGTAGAGAAGAGTCAATATGGAATTAGGCTGAACAGACTATGTCAACTCGTCTCAATGATTGTACAAGAATATAGGGTATTCTCTTTCTACGATTTCCCAAGACTACGTCACGAATGTCACGATAAATGACTTTCTCAATTATTAAACTGACTATAACTATTAATGCCTAGAAAACTAGACTAGATATAAATATTTAAATAATACTATCTCGTATATCGTGTGTTTCATCTGTTTAATTTTTAACAAATGTATATAACTTTGAGGTATTAGTTCATAATTGGTTTGTTACATATACATCATACAACAACAGTACTATACATCGTGTTAATGAAAGAACGCAAAACCTCTCAGATGGTACCTCAGCCCATGTAACTGAACGACTTTTGTTCAACAACTTTAACAAAACTAAAAAAAAATGAATTTTCATACAAACTGATCAGGTGATCGAGTCAATTTGTATGAAAATCCGATTTTTTTTTTGTATTTCGTGGAAGTTGTTGAACAAAAGTTGTTCAGTTACATGGGCTGCGGTACCATCTGAGAGGTTTTGTGTTCTTTCATTAACACGATGTGAAATACATTTTGCTCGAGTAATTCAATTATACACAGTGGCAACAATCCCAACTGATGACACATTTTTAGGAAATTCATATAATCCAGCTGTCCTGGAAGAGGTACGAGTTTTATTATACCATGGCCGCATTTATCTGGTCCGTGGAGGCGACGCGACGCGTTCTAGTCAAGCGCGTGCTATTTAAACCTCATATTTTATTTTTTTAAATTTTCGTTGTGAATGGTATTTCAAATAGGTATAATTATTTCTATACAAGGATCCATGCATAAATAGTTAATTTGAACCGCCATAAAACTCTACGATAATAAAGTATACCTGATATCATAAAATGGTTCTTTACGATCTCCTTTGATGCAATTGGTTTACAATATGTATTGAGTCAAATGCTTGCAGTATCCTGCTGCGATGTGCAACGCCTGTGAATTTGCAACACTGTTGAAGAGCTCGGTGGCCCGGAGGCAGTAAGCATAACTAACGCTTTCGCAAGTTAAGCGACACCAGGCGTCATCCGCACTTGGATGGTGACCACAAGTGGCTTTGAAAGTTCTCGAGATCCTCCGTGCTTCGGCACGTTAAGCTGCTGGTCCCGGCTGTCATCGTTGCATGCAGTCGTCAAGCTATGTCAGATGCCTTATAAGGCCAGCTAGAAAAATCTGACACAAGTGTTGGCCACACACACACGAATAACAAAAAAAAAACAATTGTTCGACTTAGACCTCTCGCCCACGACGACTTTTTGACGCGCGTTTCGTAAACGCACGACAGCATCGCTACTAACGCGCGTTAGTCGCATTTGCAACGCGCTACTGCATGGCGACTGTAGCGATGTAAACGCGCAATCGTGTCGGACCACATCGGGGAGAGAAGGGAGGGAGGGTGGCGCGTGAGGAGAACGGAGTTACTGAATCGCGTTTGCATCATCATTATCATCATAATCGCGACAGAAGCGCGACACAAGCGCAACAGTATCGCGTTTGCATTGCATCGCGACATTCGTGCGTGACTGAATCGTGTTTACGTGGCCGAGAGAACACAGCTTGTGACCGCATCGCGACTGTATCGATGCGAACGCGCGACAGAATCGCTACAAAAAGTCACCGTGGGCGACGGGCCTTAGGTCTATTCTGCAAGTCGGAATGGCTACAAGATTTAAATACACTGCTCCGCGTGTTTTACTCTCTCTGGTGCGTGGTTCTCAGTGTTAATCAAATACAGATCTATGAAAACATGATACGCTTATTTTTAGCACATCTGTAACCATTCATCATATCATCATCATATCAGCCACAGGAAGTCCACTGCTGGACATAGGCCTCCCCCAAGGATTTCCAAAACGACCGATCGGAAGAGGCTTGCATCCAGCGTTTTTTTGCAACCTTGCTCAGGTCGTCTGACCACCTAACAGGTGGGTGTCCTACGCTGCGCTTGCCGGTACGTGGTCGCCATTCGAGAACCTTTCTGCCCCATCGGCCATCGGTTCTTCGCGCTATGTGCCCCGCCCACTGCCATTTCAATGAGCTAATCCGCTGGGCTATGTCTGTGACCTTAGTTCTTCTACGAATCTCCTCATTTCTGATTCGATCACGTAAAGAAACACCTAGCATAGCCCTCTCCATAGCCCGCTGAGCGACCTTGAGCCTTCTTATGAGACCCATAGTAAGGGACCACGTTTCAGAGCCATAAGTCATCACTGGTAACACACATTGATTAAGCACTTTCGTCTTGAGGCACTGGGGTATTTTGGACGAGAAGACACTGCGTAACTTCCCGAACGCTGCCCAGCCGAGTCGGATTCGTCGAAAGACCTCTTCCTCGAAGCTGGAATTTCCTGCCTGGATCAATTGACCCAGGTAGATATACTGGTCTACAACTTAGAGGGTGGAGCTCCCAACAGACACAGGTAAAGGCGTTACGTGCATATTCGACATGACCTTCGTCTTGTCAATGTTCATTTTCAGGCCGACCTGTTGGGAAACTCGATTTAGGTCTTCAAGCATCGTACTTAAGTCCTCCATCGATTCTGCCATGACAACGATATCGTCGGCAAATCGAAGGTGAGTGATATACTCGCCATTGATGTTAATGCCCAGTCCTTTCCATTCTAGAAGCTTGAAGGCATCTTCCAGAGCAGCGGTGAACAGTTTTGGAGATATGACATCTCCCTGTCTTACGCCTCTTTGCAATGGAATAGCCTTCGTACTGAGCTCCTGTACTCGGACCGACATAGTGGCTTTGTTGTATAAACACTTCAACACCTCGAACCATTCAACCTAGTATATTAACAAAAATATAAGTAGATATGTCGCAGTTGAATGATATAATCCGCTAATTCACTAAACCTCTAGCTGTTTGGCATTATAGCTCGGTTTCATAAAACAGCGTTAAATAACTGACACCTCATACGCAGAATGGCATAAACGATTTGTATTCATCAATGCCGCGGCGCAAGACGTAAGATTGTAGATTTAGTTCGGAATTCTTCACAGCGTTTCGAGATTAAGCTGTTTTCATCGAGAGATATCGGAGACATCGTTTATGATTTTGGACTGCAAATGGTTAGGAAAAATAAAGCAGATCTTTAGCTGGGTTCCTATATAGTATTTCGATGGAGAATTTACGTGAATCAAATGTAGGCCGAGAGAAACCGCTACGCCATTGCGATTATGTCCATTAACAAACTTTGCATCGAACTTTGTATCATTCCTTATTGGTGTTCTATGATGTTGGAGACTAGATTACAATATTAAGAAGTTGAATTGAGGTTTTATTTTAATGCCACGTCATAAATTTGTTTGTTAATAACATCCTGCAAATAACCTATTCTGCGGTCTAAGCGTGGCTAGCTGGTTTGTTAAACGAGTTACGTGACACATCGACAATCCAGCTGAACGATATGTAGCTGTTTAATAAAACCGAGCTGTAATGCCAAACACCTAGAGGTTTAGTGAATTAGCGGTTTACACCATCCAACTGCGACAGATACATTACATTCACACATTTTTAGGGTGCCGTACCCAAAGAGTGCCAGCAGGAACTTATTACTGAGACTCTGTCTGTTTGTCTGTCACAGAGCTCACATCTCTTGAACCGTAATAGAGAGAGACACTTGAAATTTTCACCGATTATGTGTTACTGCCATACCAACATATACTGAAAATAAGATAAATTTAAAAATTAAAGGGGGTCCTTATACAAGAAACGTGTTTTTTCAGTATTTTAAAACATTGGAGGTACCCTTCATGTACGAGTCCGAGTCGCACTAGACCGGTTTCTTCAAGTTTAGTAGATCTAATATTAGATATTACTCGGTAGATATTTGATATTGGAATTTTCACTACAGTAAGATATACCTATTTAAGCTAAGTGACTATGTTTACAGAACAAGGTATGAACCACAGAAAAACATATGAACATATTGTACATTGCATATATTGTCAGTATCTGCGTTTGTGTGCGATTAAGTAGTGTCAGCATTTACTATAAGTTTCCACAAACCCGAAAACTGGGCCGATTTACTGGTATAGGGGCCCAACGGTAGGTTAGAACAGCAACTTTTCTTACATCCTCAGTTTTAATTTTTTAAATGCAAGCAGACAGACCAATCGGACAACAATTTTAATGCCTACGGTAAGCAGCCATTTAACGCATATCTAACTGAAAATACATAGTAACACTACTTAATTCATCCATTCCATAAAAAAGGGAAGGTCTTGTACTTGATGGCTCTCGGTCGTTTCACGTAAATATAATTCTATTTATAAATGTGTAGTTATGTCATCTCAAAAGTTGATAAAAGCTTATCAGTCATACCAAATTCTTAGCGTTAATTTTATTCACGATCACGAGGTTAAAATTATTATGATTAATACTTTTAGCCTTCCTTCTTCTTCTTTCCTCGCATTTTCCCTATTTCGCTTTCCTAATTTCATAAAATATCATTACTGTGTTTACGAAATTCAGGATGTTTTTCTGTCACAGGTTCTTCTAATAGTTTACTGAATAGAAAATTAAATACACACCAATACGCGCATACTTACATAAATTTCACTATTCAATAGGTTTTTTTAAATCTAGCATATTTTCTATCTTGCAGTTGTTACACAAAATATGAATAAAATTTTTAAATATCTGTTAATTGTGCAAACCTTCTCTTTTTCGGCAGTCGCTCTATGTAAAATCAGTAACCTCGTCAAATCGCCTTGGTTAGGTAGCGGACCCCGGGCTCTGAAGCGTTACCGCTGAGGATGCAACCGGGATTACGCTCGGATGATGATGATGATTGTGCATACTAAATACAAATTTGTATAAAAAGTGAATTATTCGATATTTTGTGAGAGGCGGTATAACGCCATACAATGCGCGCAGTTTTGATTTCTAACAATGATATTTCAAACAACCTGCTCAGTATCATATTCCCTATAAATAATTGAAAATATCTGAAATTGGTAAAGATCGGATTTTTTATTTTTCCATTTCTTCCAATTCTGACGTCCTAGAAACAAAAGTAAAACACCTATGTCCATATATACAGTACACAAAAATCTAAAAACAATTAAGTAGTCTTGTAACAGATAAAAAAAGTTAAAAATTTGTTGAGCAGTGTTTTCAGTTGCATTGATAAGTGCTTTCAACATTAAGCTTAGGGACCTACCAATCTATCCACCGATCTCTAGGTAGAATATACCTAACGTTTAAAAGGTATACCCATTTATACGAGTGTAGTAAAGATAATTATAAATAAATACACTTGCTGGTAGCAATTATATGCTAAGGCAATACGAGATGTGACATTGGACTAAATATTTAGTGCATGTTCAATTGCCATTAGTCACACTAGGAAAACGGTTTTTCATCACTTATATAGGGTCTAACAAAACTAAAACTTTTTAAAGGCTGAATTCAGTCCATGATTCTGAATAACTTTCTCTAAGGAACATAGGTATATCGAAATATGAAAATTTCCTTATTATAGTCGCATATGATGTGTAACATCATAACATGATTAACATCTGATACAATCACCACGCGCGTTCATTATTGGTTAAGATGATACATGGAGTCCAGTGCTGCCCCCATTTGAAATAAATTATTTGAAAGGAAACGGAGATATCATTTTAAATTCTGTTCTAGTAAGCCCTAGATAACCCTTCAAACAATGTTTAGAACGACTGTTTACAGTTTAAAGCGAGAACGTGAAGCTTTTGTGTAAAATGTGTAAAGACACATTTGCCAAAAGTGGCCATTTTTCGCGAATGTGCAAAGAAAAGCTTCACGTTTGCTCCATGTATCATCTTAATTCAAATAGCGCGCGCTTCCTGCTATACACTTCACCGATTGCAGGAAAGATGTTACACATTAATAAAACATAATATTTGATTGGTAAACAAATATGTTAACACTATATCCTGTGAACTTTTGAATAATATGTTTGTAGGTTCAAAACTGATTCTTCGCGGGATCACCGGTGAGTTCCGGTCCGGCCAGCTCACTGCCATCCTGGGCCCGTCTGGAGCCGGCAAGAGCACGCTACTCAATATATTAGCTGGCTATAGGTAAGTAGACACAGATATTTTACTAGATAAGTAAGTACGTATGTTTGTTCGGGTCAAATCATGCAAAGCAGTTATCCTCAACCAATGTTAATATGATGACAGTGCAATAAAACCATTTTAACAACAAAAAGTTACCGTATTTGTGCTTGATTGAAAAGAATAAGCACCTATCTATTGTCTTTATCATCCTCCTGATCATATTATTTAGAAAGATTATCTATATAAGTCTAACAGAACATACTGAAACTATTGTAAGAGTATGATACTCATAAGTAGGGTTAAGGGTATGATACTCGTAAGATAAGGTAGGGTAAGATTCAGTCCATGATACTAAACAACTTTTTCCAAGGAACATATCGAAATATGAAAAATATTTATTTGCTTTCCATATAAAATCGGATCAGCTGTTCGGTTAAACTGTATGAAACGATATTAATTTTATATTCTATGTTGACATTGAAAATAAACATCACTGTTACTTGAGCTAATACAGGTATTAGTTTGATACCTAATTTTTAAAAATTGTAGTAAAATTACTTATATAAATTATGTCCATGTGGTAAATTCCTTGCTGTTAATGAACAGGCCAGGACGAGGGCTGCAGTCATATCCTAAAACAACAGGTTCATTTTGATTCTTGTATTAGGCATGTACCCGGATATTCCACGCCACCGGATATACGCACCGAGCAAATACCCACACGGACCCGCTTTGGTGGGCAGATAGGGATATTTATTATTATTAGAGTCCGAGTCGTCTATTTATGTATCCTCTAAAATGTATAAAAAGGTTATCTTATGTATAAATAAATTAATATATCTCAAATAATAAATAAAACAGGTTAAAATAAATAATGCTATCCATATCAAATATACAGATTTCATCACACTTGATGTCTGATTGCTTATTTTTATGATATAATTCACAAACACCCTTCAGCAAAAAATTTGAACTTAGACCTGTCAAGTGTCAATTCGTATGTTCAATACGACGACAGGTAGGTTGGGGTACCTAGGATACCTAGCATGCTATTTTGTGGTAACGTAATAATAAGTTGATAGAAAATCGACAATACGAATATCTTTTGTTCCGGAACCAAACCTGAAATCAGTAATGTTGGCTCTTGGATGATCAATCAAAAAAAATCTTCTCTCCATAAAGGTTTGTTTTGTTTGTTTATAAAGCTTTATTGTACACAAAAGAGAAGCAGATATAAAAACAGAAAAGTAAACATACAACGGCGGACTTATCCCATATAGGGATCTCTTCCAGTCAACCGGCCAGTAATTGTATGGTAAATAAGGTAATTAAGGTATGTATGAGGGTCCCATATGTTGACAATTTGACATCGGATTTGACGTATGTTTGTTTATTTTAACATACAACGTGGAAGGGACATACCCGTAATAAATCGAACCACGGTATATACTAGATCACTAAAGTATAATGAAATTATAATAACACCCATATAACAAAAAAATTTTGGCATTTCCATACAAAAGTGTGCGGCCGCCCAGGCGATTCGTATGGGAATGTCGAATTTTTTTTTGGTTTTTTGACTGTTATTTAATTTCATAATACTTTAGTGATCTAGTATAGCCCGTGGTTTGATTTATTACGGGTATTTCCCTTCCACTTTGTATAATTACGTCTCTGAACACCTCCCAGCAAAAAAAAAGATAGTAAGTCAAAGAAGCCTACTTTTTAGGGTTCCGTACCCAAAGGGTGCAAACGGGACCCTTTTACCGAGACTCCGCTGTCTGTCACAGGGCTCTATCTCTAGAACCGTAATAGCTAGACACTTGAAGTTTTCACCGATTAGGTATATATTACTGTGGCCGCTATAACAACAAATACTAAAAATAAAAAAAGTTAAAAATTTAAGGGGGTCGTCATACAAGAAACGTGTTTTTTTCAGTGGTTTTAACTAGATATTTATAATGGCATTAACTAGATACTTGAAATTTTCACAAATTGTGTATTATTACGGCCGCTATAACAACAAATACCTACTAAAATTAAAAAAAGTTAAAAATTAAATTGGGTCGTCATACAAAAAACGTGTTTTTTAGCGTTTTAAAACATTGTACCGTGGTACGGAACCCTTCATGTACGAGTCCGACTCGCACTTGCCCGTTTTTTATTATGTATGATTAGAACGGTATTTTCATAAACTTTAACGTCGCAGTTGACGTCACCTGCATTTAAGCATATCATCGTTTGCACACATTTTCTGACAAGTAATACGTAATACGTGGTCATTACTCATATAATTCAATCTACTTACGAAACGGGCAGACACGGGCATCTTGCGGGCATTCTCTCAATCCACCGGGCAAACACCCAAATGGGTAGAGTGGGTATTTATACACCGCCCATCTCTAGTTACTAATATGTCTTTAATACTAATTTTTCTTTTTAGTTCATAGTTAAAAATAAATATAATCAGTCCTATGTATATACATTGACTTTTGTTTCATTTGCACGAATTTTATTTAAACTACCATAATTTATGTATAGAATGGGTATACTTTTTGTTCCATAATTTATACTTACAACAATAATAATATTTCTATATATTTTGAAGCATAGATGCCTATCACAATACTAATAAAAACCGTTCAGCTTTAATGTTTTTCTGCTCTATGGGCATTTATTGCTCTTTTGAAACACAAAAAATACATTGGAGATCCAACATTGTAAACACCACGTGATATAATTTAATATCGCTACGGAACAATTTAATTCGCGCCTTGATGTGAGGTTAAAGTTCTCTCACTTATTTGCACGTGAACAATTACACTAGTTAAGCATAATAGCTAGTGTTTTATTTTTTTACCCGACTGCGCAGAAGGAAGGTTATTAGATTAAAGATTCTAGAGAACCAGGCTGTGGTGCTACAAAAGGTACGTGTATACGTGTAATGAAAAGTACGTACACACTACATTTCACTACTAGGAATAGGCCTATCTCGATTTATGCCATCCATCTCTGTCTTGAGCCTTACTTACCAGATTAAATAAAAAAGTTCAGCATGCTCATGCATTTTAGAAAATGCCAGTGAGGAAAATTAAAAAAAAATGCAATGCGGTTCTGTGGTGCGCGTTTGGCGCGGGTAACTAGTGTGTTCTTTTCTGGACAAAAATCTTTTTGCTTAATTTAACTAATAAAGTTATCTAAATTAACTTCAACCCTATGTAGTCGGGTCGGGAATGTTGACCACATTATACCCCTGATCGGGACAAAACAAGCGTAGTCGAGTCTCCAAACATTGTTTACCAATTTATTTATTTAATTTCATGCACAACAAGTACATCGTCGTTAGTCTTTTCCATTTCTACTAGTTAACCAAACTTAGTGACGTGTAGATAATGGTAGATGATATAATTTTTAGGGTAAGGCGCAGTTAAATAAAAACTACTTAAGTAATCTTAAACTAACATACGAGTAATCTACTCACGTTTGCTTTATCTGTCTTCCTGACTTTTTAAATCCATTGTTCTAAGTTTTTCAGGTTAAATTTATCAGTATAAGTAGGTACTGCTTAGATCGTTAGACAGTCAAGTTGATTGCAGAAAATTAAACTAGTTCGTATTAAGACTCATTATATGTTTCTACAATGTCACTACATAGTAGAAACACTATAATGTCGAACAACTTGAAACAACTATGTAAATAAACATTTAATATTCCTGTAATCAATATCAATGTTAGAATTGTAGCACAATAAAAGCATAAATATCTAGTTAACGGTAAATATATTTTCCTGTAACTATTTGCTTATTAATGCATTAAATATTTTCCTGAAATAATCATCGATCTTATTTTTGTATTGCTTGCTATATGTGTACGAATAAATGCCACAACATTTAGTATCTCCATCGAGTCGCCACTAGGCTTGCCAACTGTCCCGATTTAATCGGGATGTCCCTGTGTCCCGGGTCCCGACTACAGTATACTGGTGGGACGCTAATCCGCTAGTTGCCAACAAGTTAAAACAATATTTTTAGGGTTCCGTACCCAAAGGGTGCAAACGGGACCCTATTACTGAGACTCCGCTGTCTGTCCGTCTGTTCGTCTTTCCGTCTGCCCGTCTGTCTGTCCGTCTGTCACAGGGCTCTATCTCTTGAACCGTAATAGCTAGACACTTGTAATTTTCAGCGATTATGTATGACTGTGGCCGCTATAAAGGGGGTCGTAATACAAGAAACGTGTTTTTTTCAGCGGTTTTTAACTCGATCTTTATAATGGCATTAACTATATACTTGAAATTTTCACCGATTATGTATTACTATGACCACTATAACAACAGATACTAAAAATAAGATAAAGGTAAAAATTAAAGGGGGTTGTCATACAAGAAACGTCTTTCTTCAGCGTTTTAAAACATTGTACGGAATCCTTCATGTACGAGTCCGACTCGAACTTGCCCGTTTATTTCTAAACGTCAAAACGATTTTTTTCTATGGGATTTCGAAAAACGCACAGCGTAACGTCATAGTTTCTTGGAGTCAAATTATTGTAGTTTTAAATTACCGATTGACACCGAAACATGTTTAATCCGAATTGCGAAATAAATTAACTTTAGTCAAACATGTAAGGAAAATGTACGATTACGTAATTAAAAATAAAAATATTTTGAAATACGCCAAATCCCAAAATAAAGATTTTTTAAGAATCAAAATTAAACGTTTTGTATCTACCTATTTAGTAAGTAGTTCATTGATTGTCAGATTCTGAGTCTTTGTATTGTTTAAATGTCCTATAGGAATTTCTACCTTTTGGTTTGTAATTATGAGAAGTCTCGTTTTTATTTTTCCCGTCCCGATTTGCTTTTCCATTAAATCCCGAAAAATTAATTGAGAAAGTTGGCAACCCTAGTCGCCACTCCCATTGATGGGCTATGATGCCCAGAAGCGTGGTGATTATGGGCAATTGAAGTGGACTCTTTTATTGAAAGTGGCCTTTAATCCAGCAGTGGTCTCTCCTTCCAATATACCACTTCCAATAAATTTCAAGTATGCATTTGTGCGAAAAGTCATTGCCCGTCGACAACTTTTTAGATAGGTATATGTGCTTCGTCCTTTAGTCGCCTCTTACGACGTTCATAGCAAGGGTTGAAGTCATTGACATGAATATATAGACTCGGCGTCTTCAAACACGGCCATGTCCTTTTTGGTAATATAGACTGAACACGAGAGTAGTACAGAAAGGTCAATATATTTTTACATACCTACGAGTACGTGGTTCAAATTAAATCCTACATATACGAGTATAATAAATGCGAATGTTGGTAAAGGGGGTTGTCATACAAGAAACGTGTTTCTTCAGCGTTTTAAAACATTGTACGGAACCCTTCATGTACGAGTCCGACTCGCACTTGCCCGTTTATTGTTTTTTTTTCTTTGTTAGCTATCTCTGTATTTAATGTATTATATAAACATATACGTAGGTATTGGGTCTAAATTACATATGTTTATTTAGATTACATATATGAAGATTTATATAATAATTTATCAAAATCGATTTAGCCGCGTAGTAGTTACGACGGAACAGAATTATAGGGACAAACATAATAAAACATCAAAAATGTGTAAGTGGCCATCTTGGATCCAAAATCTGATAGCAGTTTCAAGTTGCGTGGGGCACTTGTAGGGGTACAGCCCCCACATACAAAATTTTTGAGCCCTCGGAGGTCCTAGTAAGACGTTACGAGATATGACTTAATTTTATAAAGGATTTATAGGATTTTAGGAAAATTTTGTAAAGCATTTATAGCATATGTAGATAAAAATTATAAAACTTAAACATTTTAAAACGTTTTACAAACATTAATAACTGATTAGCAAACAAATAGTTTTTCGATGCTTCCACGAAGAAAGTGAAATGTAGACATATTTATGATGTCTACATTTCACTTCTGTTTTGTTAGTCTATGACGAATCATTCCATCGGTTGACAGATCATTCACTCATTTCATTCATTATGGCAGCCGAAATTTTGCAATCTGTAATAATTTTCAATCAATGAAATCTAGTTACTTATCGATGGAAAGTTATTCCTTCATATTTTGCTTTGTTCTTTGAATTACTAGTGCAGTATCTCAACACACACCAAGGCATTTTTGACTAAGTTGACAGTGTTTTCTATAATGAATTGTGGAGTGTTTTATGCGCGTATTGCTAGCCAGTGACTAATGTGAGGTTAACAGTGATAGCATATAATGAACAGAACACAACTGTGGTATGTGGCATCTTCTCGTAAGTACGTAAGTACATAGATCTCGTTGGTTGAAGTGGTCATATTCTAGGCCGAAAACCACAAACATGTAGTAAGAAGAAGATTTCTTTCAGAATAAAACAACTATTGTATTAAAATGTCTTTGCATAGCGATATATATGGGTATGTTCTCGTTTGTTTCTAATAAAGACATTTATTTAACAGTACACGCTCGCTCGGGTGACCTTTGCCTACTTTTGTGTTACGTTGTATCCAAAGTATTTTATCAAGTGTCAACTACAACATAACAAAATACAGTGTCCAAACTATGGCGTATGGCCTAGGTACTTGTTAATTAGGGTTCCGTACCCAAAGGGTGCAAACGGGACCCTATTACTGACACTCCGCTGTCTGTCCGTCTGTCCGTCTGTCCGTCTGTCCGTCTGTCCGTCTGTCCGTCTGTCCGTCTGTCCGTCTGTCCGTCTGTCCGTCTGTCCGTCTGTCCGTCTGTCCGTCTGTCCGTCTGTCCGTCTGTCCGTCTGTCCGTCTGTCTGTCCGTCTGTCACAGGGCTCTATCTCTTGAACCGTAATAGCTAGACACTTGGAATTGTCACCGATTATGTATTACTGTGGCCGCTATAACAACAAATACTAAAAATAAAAAAAGTTAAAAATTAAAGGGGGTCGTCATACAAGAAACGTGATTCTTCAGCGTTTTAAAACATTGTACGGTGGTACGGAACCCTTCATGTACGAGTCCGACTCGCACTTGCCCGTTTATTTTTATAATACAACGTGAAACAAAAGTGGGTATCAACCCGAAAGGGAGTAAACGTACTAATCAATGTAAACAACTTTTACTATGGGATCATCCTAGATATCGCAAAAAAAATCTGCAGCTCCATACAAAATTAAATACCTACCGTGCCAAAATGTATATAGATCTCAGATTTTTCTTTTCACGATTTCAGGGATGGTCCCATAGTAAAAGTTGCTCAGAGAATAAGTCTCGCTATACAGCGAAGAAATGCTGCCAGCATATTGTGTACGTTGCGCGTTGGAAGAAATATTTTATTTGTGAAAATGTTTTTGTATTATTTTGATTTGTTCACATTGGTTAGTACGTTAACCCACTTTCGGGTTGATACCCCCTTTTTGTTACACATTGTATACATATTTATGATTGCAGTATGATTCAATTTGAGTTTATACGTTCTTCTCTACAATCGCAAAATATTTCAGGATAGATGGTTCGGAAGGCACGTAAAGGTCCCGGTCCCGCCCGATTGTTAGGTACTTATATCTAGATGACACTAACTTACTTCTTTCTTTGGCGCTACAACCCTGTTTGGGTCTTAGCCTCCACACCGATTCGACGCCATGTCGGTTTGTCTTTGGCATGTCTTATTCATGCTGTGTACTTCCCCATTTTTCCTAGGTCTTCTTGGACTCTATCTCTCCGCTTCATGTCGTTTTCGTTGTGCTATTTGCAATTAGTTATTGTTTTTAATACTCGGCAATCGTCCATCCTTTTCTAGGTGTCCTGCCCATCTTAACCGTTGCGACTTGCAGTAGGTACCGCACAATCGTATCTTGTCTTGATGGATCAAATCATCAAGAAAGCATCCTGATTCATTCGCTGGCAGAAGGACAGATCGCTCTCTCATAATAATATGGGAAACACATATTCAAAAGAAAGAAAGTAGCTGTCGTAAATTTGTAAGAGTTGTTGCAATCAGCTTACTGCATGTAACATTCAAAATTTCAAATGTTTCTTTAGTAATTAGGCCTTTGTAGGCACTTTTACACGTCAATAAGTTTTGTATACATTATGTGTAAAATTAATTAATTAGGTATTTTAACGACGTTGTCGTAATGCATAAATAATGTATGTTCTGAATTTTGACACGAATAATACATACAAATTACTTACAGAGTGACGGGTGCAGGCGGCCACATCCTAACCAATGGCGAGCCACGGAACCTGAAGCAGTTCCGGAAGCTGTCTCGGTACATCATGCAGGAGGATCTTCTGCAGCCCTTCATCACAGTGCAGGAGGCCATGATGATAGCCGCCGACCTCAAGCTCGGCGCGGGCATGTCTCATCAAAAGAAACTTGTTGTGGTGAGTTAATTGTCTCGAAATCTACTACTGACAACCAAAATTTGCATGTCTCATCAAAAGAAACTTGTCGTGGTGAGTTAATTGTCTCGAAATCTATACTGAAAACCAAGATTTGCATGTCTCATCAAAAGAAACTTGTCGTGGTGAGTTAATTGGCTCGAAATCTAATGGACCCATATTTTTCGATTGATCAAAGTAGTGAAAATTCACAAAGATACAGCGAGTCGAAGTATTGAAGTGGGGGTGATTGACGTCACCGTCAAGTGAAACTCGTACTTGATCGTTACATCATGCGGAATTAAATTGAGCTGTATTTTTGTAATTATTTGCTAATCAGAAAAAAGAAAAAATACCTATACAATATTTTTTAATAATCTACCTGATGAGCTAAAAATATTTTTTTAGTCCACATCCGTATTGTAGTTCTACCGGTCTGAGAGTTCTACAATGTCAAATAAGGGCTCTACCCTGTTGCTCTACCTCTATGGTCCGAGAGCTGGCACGAAATTTTGGGTAGGTATTTGAGGCAAGTTAAAAACTTGTCACATACCTCTCCTATTATACCCCAACACGGAACTGCAGACCTGGCTGGTGAGTAGCGGGGCTAAAGCAACGTATAAATTTTTAAAAGATTTTTTTTTCAAAATAGGTATTTGAGGCAATATGCATTTTTTATATGTTGTAGGTTTATGTTTAAAGAATAAAAAAATCAATAAGCCAGACGATTTAGTCGGGGATTTGATATTGCCAGGCGCGTGCAAAAGTATTTTTCAAAAAAATATAAAAAAGGTATTTGAGGCAACTTAAATTTTTTATAGGGTATTTATTACTTATAACTGAAAAATAAGATTCTCTAAGAAACAGGTCATTTTGATGAGACATTCTAACTGCCAGGTCAATCTAAATAAATCAAAATGATTTAGCCCCGCTACTCACCAGCCAGGTCTGCAGTTCCGTGTTGGGGTATAATAGGAGAGGTATGTGACAAGTTTTCAACTTGCCTCAAATACCTACCTAAAAATTCGTGCCAGCTCTCGATCTACTAACAGACTAGACTAGCGACAGTATGCCCGCGACAGGGTCGCGAACTATCGCAGGCGTTACGTATGCCAAAATTATAAATGACAACATATATATATTGTTAAGGTAATCATATATTGTTCTTTGATTGATAGATATTGTATACTGTCACAAAATGTTTAACTTGACGGAAATAGTCAGAATCTTCTAAGTGTAAATTCGATAAATAAACATATTAACACCCAAAAGTACCTAAATATAGTCTTTTTGTTTCATATTACAAATCTCTCTCAATAATAACTATTCAATATTTTTCCTTATTTGCCGAAATTTATACAGCTATTGCGACATTTAAGTGCCCAAACCAATTCTTTGTTAAAAAGCAGAAAAAAAATGCTAAACTTAATTTCATAGAAATATTGCGTACCGGATATATTACGAATGTTTTGTAGCTACTTATCTACAACTACAACTATTTTCCACCCAGCCATGTGCACCTGAATATCATATCAAACTGGTGTCGCATCTCGTTTTAATGTTGATACCTACATATTTAAATGGTTTTAGGTAAAAGAGATCATCCAGTTGCTAAGGCTGAGCAAGGCTGTGAATACGGTGACCGAGCGGCTTTCAGGGGGGGAGAGGAAGCGGCTGTCCATTGCATTGGAGCTCCTTAACAACCCACCGGTCATATTTTTAGATGAACCCACAACGTAAGAACTATTTGAATGTCGTTTGTTTTCAGTGTGTAATGAGCTGATGTCAGTTTTTTCAAGCTGACCATGACATCTGACATGGGTTGACAATGCGTCCGCCCATCAAGCCATTGATCTCCTTCATTCATTGAGATGTACATCACAGGGAATACATGTCCTTATCATTGATGAGCGAGCTTAGCGTCTGTTTAGAGATTGCGGCCTAAAATACTTTTGTTACAGGTCACATTTTTCAACCGACTTGGAAGAGAATTGGCCACAGATCTGTATATACTACTAGATAAAGAAAGTCCTTCAATTTGTATGAAAACCTGGCGTGCCAATTTTCAATACAAATATTTAATAAGACATTCACTTACAAACGGAAGGAAACTTTTTTATTACTTCCTCGAACGTTTTTCGACGAGTTTCTACGGCTCAAAACAGCAGATTTAGGTATTTTAAAGCAGAGAATGAATGTCCGATCTAATGAATTGACATACACTGACTAAAAGTAACGATCTTAAATGAAGTCAATTTGACGTCAGATTGACACGCAAATTCATACAGAGGCTGTGTCTATCTTGATCCATGGTCTGTGGAATTGGCACACAAGTTCCTTGATTTATTTAATTTTTTTAATCGATCGCGATTTTTGATTGGTGGAGAAATAGGGGAGGAAAAGGGTGCTGTAGCGTTATTTAGTGACGGATTTCAATCAAATTTGAGAGGCACACTTAGGACTTCATTTTATACAAGATGTTGCAAAAAAATCTAAAAGGAGGAGTGGAGGGGAAAAAGGGGAAGTTTCCTGAAGCGTTATATATGGACGGATTTCACTGAAATGGTTTTGCTAAGCCAGGGGAATGGGCTCACGAGATCTACTGTTCTCACAGAACTACTAGTTGTACGTATTTAATCAGCACCGCTTCTCATAGTTGTTTGATAGTGTACAAATGTGGAAACATAAAGGCAAGTCTATATTCAGGAAAGATAATTGTACTTTCAGTGGTCTAGACGACGTGTCATCTTCAACTTGCGTATCGCTGCTGAAGCGGGTGGCGCGCGGCGGGAGGACCGTGGTCTGCTCGCTGCACACGCCGTCAGCTCGGCTGTTCGCGGAGTTTGACCACGTGTATGTGGTGGCCGACGGCCGGTGCGCGTACCAGGGCACGTCGGCGGGCGTGGTGCCCTTTCTCACCGAGTTACAGCTGCCTTGCCCGACCACATACAATCCGGCTGACTTCAGTAAGCTTAAATATTTTATACAGGGTTTAACAAAATATACAGAAATTATTTTAGGGGTCAATTCACTCCATGATACTGAACAACTTTTCTCAAGGAACACATATCGAAATATACATATAGTAGGGTATAAATGGTCATACGGTCGAAAGTCAACTCTTGAAGGCGCCTCATTTTCAATTTTATTTTGAGGATGAATATTTTGATACCGCCATTGATAGAATAGGAAATTTTGATCGTCTTGATGGTCTGAGTCGTCGTATATTATACGCTGCAACTTATTTACATAAAATTATACGTAACATAACATAGTACCTAAGTGTTGAGCCAACGTCGCATTTATATTAATTTTTTGCTTGTAATAACTCCAAGATAAACTGTAGAATAGCAACTTCTGGAATTCAAAGTACAAAGTACGCAACATAAGAATATTTTATTAGAATTATTACTTTATAGTGGTGATTCACGAGGTCTATAAAAATATTTTTATGAAGGACAAACTTCACATTGAGTAATACCATGCGAGAAATTTATCTTTTTAATTAAACGAAACTTTAAACTGGAAATTATTGTTTATGATTTTTTTGTGGATATGGAAACAGGAGATCTGATGATAACATATCAATATATCCGTTCATCTACGACAGATAATGTAGACACCGTGTGATAAAAACATGTGTCCGTCGACACCTATATTAAAGGCATCTTCCATGCCTATAATTCTTTTTCAATTTAAATTAACAAACAAAAAAAAAGAGGCGTTAACTAGGCGGAAAACAAAACAAGACATTGTATGGTCAATAGTTTTTTACATTTGGTGTTAATTTTGACAAAATAACACCAAAGTGGAAAAAGCGATGATTTAATAAGGCCGAGAAAAAACCTGGAGATGACCGTGGAACAACTTCAATTAATATCTATATATTATCGTCTATTCCAGTAATTGAAGTGTCCAGCGGGGAATATGGAGCACACGCAGACCGCATGGTGACGGCGGTGGAGAACGGCCGATGTCAACGGTGGAGGACGTTCGCGGTTTCGGAGGAACGTGAAGAGGAGGTGGAGCTGGAGCAGCTCAATGCAGGAGGCGTGGAGAAGCACAATTTCAAGCACGGGAGCACGGCTTGCCAGCAGTTTTCAGTACTCCTTAGGAGGATGTTGCTGCAGAATTTTAGAAATAAGGTAAGGACTTATGTAAGTATTTATTACAGTGGCGGCGCTAAACTAAATGTGGACATCAGCGACATCAGCTTTGCGAGCTCGCTTTCATTTCCCAGAAGCTCATCCGCTTTATCAAGCCCTGCTCATCTGCTTCATGCGCCCTATACAATGAGTGATGGAGCAAAAAATGGTCATTCGCCAAGCGCGAGCCCCCATAAAATGAGTGCTGGAGCAAAAACGCTTCCCGCGCGAGGTCCTAAGCTGTAAACCATTTTGCGACGACCCACAGGCGTGAAGCCGTCGACGGTCGCCGACATCGCCGACGCCTTGCGCCGCCACTGTTTTGCTATTACAATATTTGTAGACTTATCACTGCATTGTCACATAGATGATTGATATACTCGTAGACTCTAGATAAGGCTTTGACTTTTGGACAACACTTGTCTCAGGTTTTCAAAGCCACATTTTACAGCGCTCTAGCGATATATAGCGAAAACACCCAAAACAAATAGCTCAACGTACATTCCAAAGCACGATGAAGCTATTTATTTATTAGATCCGCTATTCAATTCTCAACTAACAGCCTTGTAAATTGGTCGTTACTATAAAATATTACCTTGGGTTGAAACGAAGATTCAAGACGAAAGTGTGTTACCAGTAATGACTTATAGCTCTGAAAGGTGGTACATTGCTATAGATCTCATAAGAAGGCTCAAGGTAGCTCAACACGCTATATGTAGAGGGAGATTTTAAGTGAAGGAGATGGAAGGAGAGGGCTGCGATCGGTGTTGCTCTACGTGATCAAATCTGCAGAAATGAGGATATTCGTAGGAGAACAAAAGTCACTGACATAGCCCAACGGATTAGCTCGTTGAAGTGACAGTGCATGGGCGAGACACATAGCGCGGCGATCCGATGACTGAGGCACAAAGGTTCTCGAATAGCGACTACGTATTCGCAAGCGAAGCTTATGACACCCACAGATAGACAGAGGTGGTCAGATGACCTGATCAAAGTCGCTGGAAAGCGCTTGACGCAGGCTGCTCTAGATCGGTTATTTTGGAAATCCTTGGGAGAGGCCAATGTCCAGCAGTGGACGTTATCTGAAATGATGACGATGATAAATGATTGGGTTGGAAGAACATGTTACTCATAACATAGCATACGTAGTGGAAATCCTCACGGTATACTTTGCTTATATAGTCAATTCTTCTTGTTTCAGGATTACTTGTGGTTAAGAGTGGGTCTACACTTGTTCCTGGGCTTCATAGTAGCCCTCATGTTTAACAAAATGGGGTATGACGCGTCTAAAACTATATTCAACTTTGGATTTTGTTACGCTTGTATCATAGCTATGTTGTACATACCTATGATGCCCGTGTTATTAGCTTGTGAGTACTGTTTATAATACTCGTAACTATGATTTTAGTAGTATACTGTGATTACTGCCGTAATGTTACTACTTAGAATGTCTGTTTGTAGTGGCCTTTTTTAACCTTTTTATTGCTCTTTTACTCTTCTCATCATCCGAGCGTATTCCCGGTTGCATCGTCAGCGGTTGGTTACGCTTCAGAGCCCGGGGTCCGCTACATAACCTAGGTGATTTGACGAGGTTACTGGTTTTTACACAGAGCGACTGCCGTCTGACCTCCGCAACCCAAAGGGTAGACCAGAACCAATCCTAGGATAGGTACAAACGCTAGATGGCGTTCGGGACTAACGGCTTTACGTGCCTTCCGAAGCACGGAATCATCTTTCTTTTCGGATAATCAGGTGATTCAAGCCTGCAATATCCTAAATAGACTGGAAACAACTTTTCACAAAGTATGCTTCCCAGTGGGATGGGCTCCTTTACTCTTCTAGAGAAGGATATTTGAAACAATGACAAGTCGCCAGCACGTCGCCTATTTAGAAAATGTCCCAAGAAAAGAAGACTCTTTAATGAAGACAAATTAGCATATAAAACATAAAATTTTTTTGTTCACTTTTATCTTTTAATCATGTTTTGCAACGGGTTTAACATAATCATAAATGATGATTTTTTTACAGTCCCTAAAGAAGTACAACTAGTAAAAAGAGAGTATTTCAACCGCTGGTACGGCCTGAAGGCTTACTACGCGGCGCTGGTAGTCTCCCGGACTCCGGCCACCATCTTTTTCAGCCTCATCTACCTGGGCATCACGTACCCCATCACCTCGCAGCCCATGGAGATCTCTAGGATACTGATGTTCACCAGTATATGCATCCTGGTTGCGCTCATTTCGGAGTCCATGGGCACTGTGATATCTTCTACATTAAGTGTAGTTGTGAGTATTGTTTATCTGTTTATAAAAGCTTTTAGACTTGCAACAATATATGTAAACAAGGTGTTCATTTCATTGCGGCTAGCAAATCAACTCTATTTTGAATAGACAATATGCATGTGATACAGAAACGAACAAAAAAAATGATGTGTATACTTCATTGCTAAAGAAAAATACCCATATATATATCTTTTCAATTTAACGTGTTTCCATTGAGAAATTAATTATTTAAAAGCTGTATTTTTAAAATTCCCTCGCAAATTTCCGAAACGCCACGTGACGTCACGAAACACTGTCAAACTTAATTTTCTAAATAGTCTGTGCTGTCAATCACAAATTAAAAAGAAGAAGACTATCTGTCACTGTCAATAAGTCATTTGTAATTTGCAGTGTTACCAGATTGGGTATTTTTTTCGCAATTCTGGGTAAAAATGGGAAATTTTAGAGAAAAAAAATAAATCTTTTGGAGAATTTTGGGTATTTTTTTCTTAAATAATATAAATTTGTTTAATTAATTACGGTAGGTAGTACATTATCTTATAGCTTATAGTAGCAGGCAGCTAGTCTACTACCTATTAAATTATAAATAATTGAAGTAGGTACTTACAATACTACTGTGTAGTTTTGCAAAGGATGACACTACTCATTTTGCTCACAATATGTATTTTTTGTTCACAATAGGTATGTACAGTTGCAGTTGAATGGTATAATCCGCTAATTTACTAAACCTCTAGCTGTTTGGCATTACAGCTCGGTTTTGTAAAACAGCGAACCCTAATACGCGGAATGATTCCTTACATTTGCATATTTGGGCATATGAAAATATATTTTGTCAGGTGCAGTTACGATGTTATTTTTGCACATAGGAACCATACAATATTTATAATAAGATTTTGTGCGCCCTTCCCTTTGTAATGAATTGATATTAAAAGCTTTAATCACTCACTTATAATCACAAATTAGATAGTATTACTTATAAAATAAAACTGTGAATCCAAAACTTCGTTGTTTTGTTGATAATATTTTGAATTTGTAATTTGCACTTGACTGACATTGACATATAAGTGTATCTATGACATTGACAATGCACGGTGACGTCACAGAAAAAAGCGCAAAATGGCACCGCGTTTATAGTCGTCCAAAAATAATAGTAATTTTAATTATTTTTTTAAGCTTATTTAATAATATTCTGTAAGTGTTATATTTTTTTCCGGTTATATAATAACTTATAGAATCGTTTAAAAAAATAAAAAAATAACATGAATATACCCTATTATTTTTACCATAAAGCTGAAAGTTGGGTTCCGTGGGAACTTTTTATTGGCTCTCCGATATCCATTCAAATGTTTGTTTTGTATTGTAAAGCTGTTGGCTCCCCTTGAAAATCAATAAATAAATAAATTTATCTGCCCCGTAAGCTACGAACAATAATTCTCTAGAATCGTAAGTAATCCCGAAAAATAATTCCACGCGATATGTACCGCGGCGGGCGGGGCTTAAAATATGAACAGCGCGGCGCGACTGTTCGCCGTGACACTCGAGTCGTGCGGTTGCGTCGCAAGAAGTTTCCTTTGAGAATATTGCTATGTTTTTGCGTTATTCAATTCATTAAAAATGCTGTCATGTGCCGTGAAGTGGTGTAGAAGCCATACAGACATGAAAATTAGTTATTAAAAAAAATTAACACGTAAACAAGGTTATTTATTTTAGCGTAGCGTACTGCATATTAGGTACAATCCGCGCATTGTATCTCACCGCTCATTGCGTTGATTGCCCCACCCGACCGAAGACGACGCGTGACCTTGTCGCGACCAATCGCATGCATCTTTGTCTATGTGTGCGTTCGAGTGTTTCGTTGTAATTACTGTTCGTTTGTTTGCGTAAATGGAATCAGAACGAAGCGGTGAATGTAGGAGCGTTAGGTATCTAGAGAATTACGAGTATATGTCGATGCCCGTAAGGGATAAATACACGTTTAGTACAAACATGTACATATGTTCAAAACTACTTTTAAACTATCGCGTTGCATCATTGTTAAATTAATGTCATCATCCGAGCGTAGTTCCGGTTGCATCCTCAGCGGTACTGCTGCTTCAGAGCCCGGGGTTCGCCACCTAACCCTAGGTGACTTGACGAGGTTACAGTAGGGTTACTCCAAAAGCGGTACGCAAGACGTACGATACTGCGTATCCGCGTTTAAGTGTCAAGCAACATTGAGCGGTAACATATAATAATAAAGTCTAATTTGGTTTGACATTTAAATAGGACGTCACTATTGTACAACTATCGTATTATTTTATGGAGTAACCCCCTGGTTTTTACACAGACGACAGCTAGACGGCTGACGACGACCACCGCAACATGGAAGGTCATTGTCCGCAACCCTAAGGGTAGACCAGAACCAATCCTAGGATAGGTCGTTATTAAATTAATGTATACAGGAATTAACGCGAAACATACCTCTTTTTAATTATTTTGACTGACGTTTTGTTCGGGTTGCATGCATTAATTTAATATACCTACCTACGTTTAAAATTTTGCAAACCATGTTTACCCATTTGCTGGTATCTAATTGAGCTGTCAATAGCATTGCCATCGACCGAACGTAGCTCTTTTTGCAGTGTGTTCGTTTTAACTTGGATTTACTTTTACAGAATTCAGTATTTCTCGGGCCCGCCATGAGCGTTCCTCTCATGCTTTTGGCAGTGTACGGCATCGGGTATGGAGACCTGCCGATCCCACTCATATGGAAGCTGGCGCGGTCCTGCTCTTTCCTGAGGTACGGGATCGAGGGCCTGGTCGTCGCGGTATACGGGCCTCCGAGAGACGACCTGATCTGTCCCGAACATGTTGACTATTGCGAGTTCAAAAATATTGCGTGAGTATTATTTATTTGATTTATTACCAGGACGAGTTTACACTCTAGATCTCTCATCTTGAGTGGTGACTCGGCCTAATTATTAGTAAGGCTGTGATATATTTTGACAACCAATAGGATTTTGATGTCATTTAACAAAGTGGAAGGGACATACTCGTAATAAATCGAACCACGGTCTATACTAGATCATTACAGTATAATGAAATTAAAATAACAGCCAAAAAACAAAAAGAATTTTAGCCATTTCCATACAAAAGTGTGCAGCCGCACGGGCGATTTGTATGGGAATGTCTAATTTTTTTGTTTTTTTTACTGTTATTTAAATTTCATTATTCTTTTGATTTATTACGGGTCCCTTTCACGTTGTAAACAACTATATATTATCATCATATTTCAAATTCAATTCATATTTGTTGCAGGTCGTTCGTGAAGCTCATGGGAATGTCGGGGGTTTCTTTCTGGGCAGACTTCGGCATTCTGATACTCATTCTCTTTGCCATGAACTTGACCGGCTACTACTTGCTGCGACAACGACTGTCTCCCAACTACGCCTTCAGGGCCATCAAGGTGATAGGCACCTTTGTGAAGAGCAAGATGAGCGTCTCCCCTCACTAAACTGAAAGTGACCACCTCGATAGCCCTGCGATAGCGATACGTACGAGTATGTCAAGCAACCCCAGAATGGTGCCCACAATGGGTATAAAAATATATCTAGGTCTTCCGCTCCGTGCTTCGGAAGCTACGTTAATGTTGATCTTGATAGATGGTACCACCATTAGATGGTAGGTCAGACTATGTTAGATGCCTTTAGCTTAAAAACTCTGGGACGAGTGTTGGCTACATGAATGAAAGAATTGATTGAACACAAAGACGACCTGAAAATTAGATTATTTTTGTATTTTTTGTAATTTGATGGATTAAGTAAATCTAATTTTAGACGTTCGCTCTTTTACTTACCTAGGTAAATTATACAGGATGATTTTCCCAGTGTGATGGAGATATAGATATAGATATAACTGCAACTACAGAATATAGTGTCGCGTTTATCGAAATTTTAATAGTATATAACTTTTTTACTATTTTATACCACCTTGGTGGTTTTAATAACTTATTTGTGAGACTGAACCTCAGTGAAACTTTTGTACAAAGACTCTGAAAAACCCACTGTTCCATTTTCATTCATTAATATTTAAGATATTGAGAGACAAACTAAATAAAAATAACAATGGTTTTACGTATACAAGACACACACAGTGTCCAGAAAAGTTTTAAATTATGTGTATTGATTGTGGAGCAGTTTTGTATATTCTAATAATTATTTTAATAATTAATTGTATCTTTTCCAAATTGTCTTAGATCTTGGATGTTTAAGCTATTTATAATTGGGAAAATGAAATAAATACATATATTTAATTCTTCTATTGATTTCTTGCAAAATAAGTAAACAATTTTGTTAATCATAATTTATTAGGTTTGGAGCACTTCTTTGTTTACAAAACAAAGAAGTGCTCCAAACCTAATTCTTGCAGGGAAATATTACAAAAAGTGTAAAAATAGAGGGAGATGCACGATATATTCGTCCACCTGCTGATTAATGTGTAAGAAATAAATGAAAATAATTTTGTAAGTGACTTTATAGGTAAATAAGTTGATTGATTGAAAACAATTGATAATCTATATGAGGTAAGGTGATACTTGATTTATAATTTATTTTCGGTATCTCCGCTGCGTAGGTTTTGGGGAGATATGATGGATGATTCTGTACGAATAAAATAAATTATACTTGAATTGTCTTTTATTTACCAAAACTTTTCTCACTAAAATAAAATCACACATTTATTATTAAAATAATGAACAAAAATATAGCATATATAAAATATTTCAACAAAATATGACTAGGGCAGTCAAGATGACAATTTAAAAGTAATTTAAATATATTATCATAAGTACCGATCACATAAATCAATAATTTCGCTCGCTATCTTAGTTCATATAGTGCCCATTTTACAGATCTATTACGTTATGTAAGTTGTTTGAAACTACACGTATTAAATAAGGTCGAGTCAAGTAGAGTAGGTATCTAAATGCAACCTGAGAGGTGAGTATTTTCCAAGGCATAAGTACTACCAATTAAATTAAAAAATCAGAGTAATTTTCAATGTAAAAAGAATACATAACCTTGAAAATCTCTTTCGCTTCGCTTTTTTTAGATACAAATTAATAAAAAATCTTTTCGTTTGTTTACATTTACATCTACTCGCTTTGACTGTAATTAGTGCAGTGTCTATCTACATTAAATAGGTACGTATCTAAATACGTTGTATTGTACATAATTATACTTATTTTAACGCTGTTTTTAGTAACTAAGTACCTACTTCCTTATTGTTATTGGAATGTAAATTTTTTACTTAAATAGGTAAGTACAAATAAAATAGGCCATCATTAATTGTAGCAAAGTATTAATGCCATAATCGTAACAAAAATAAACAGAAAAGTTCTATACTATTTATCTATTTGACAGTGCTCGTTTTCAGAAGAAAAAATGCATTTTAAAGCAATATTATAGGGTGTGTGAAAAATTAATAGACATTTCAGTGATATATTTAACTGGGATGCCTACGGCGATTGCTGCATGCACGAAACGAAACATGCTCGGAACGTTGTTGAAACCGTATCAAAATCGCTGCACTAAAAGACAGACAATGCTGGAAGATTTCAATTTATATTATTTATTTATTGCACACAATTAAACAAACGAGACACAATAAATAGAGATAAATGTTAGTTTACAAAAGGCGGCCTTTTCGCACAACAATCTCTTCCAGGCAACCTTAGGGTATTATTTACTAGTACCTTATTCTCTGGTATTATGTATTCATCGGAAACGGAACATGCTTGAAAGTTGTTGAAACCGTATCGAAATCGGTGCAGTAACAAACCGAGAATGTTGAGTTTAAATTTTTTTTGTAACCTCTTTAAAAATATGTAAGTGTTAGTTACCTACATTGCAACACTGTAATACTTTTTGTTGTTAAACGTTTTTGGCAAATAAAGAAAGATTGTTGTTGTTGTTTAATTTATATTATGTATTAATATTGATTGAAAAATGGTATATATCTACGTAATAAATGTTAAAGAGTATTTAAACAAATAACCACGTAGTCATATGACCACAATAGGTACCCTACCTAGGTACTTACTGATTTGTATAATATACTTAGAGATATTACTTATTTGAAAACAATTTATCTTATTTTAATAATTACATTTATAAAGCAGGCCTTTAGAAGTTTATTAAAATTGATATTGATAAGAGTAACATGCAACGAATTTAATGCCTTAGAGATATACAGGGTGTAACAAAATATACAGAAACTATTTTAAAGCAGTATTCAATTTATGACATGATACTGAACAACTTTCCCCAAGGAACATAAGCGAAATATAAAAAATATTTTCGACCTTCTATACAAGACCGATCAGATGATCCAAGTTTCTATGGAAAGCAAAAATGTTTTTTATGTTTCGACACAGAATACAGTAAGAGTAAACAGAACGGAATCTCCTAAGGAACGCTCAATATGCGTCCCCGTTCCCCGCACCCGCACCTCTCCCCCGGTTCTTGACGGCCAACGTGAGTCATCGAGGCGAAAACGGGGGAGAAGTGCGGGGACGGGGAACGGGGCCGCATATTGCGCGTACCTTAGGAGATTCCGGCCTGTGGTTTCGATTTATGTTCCTTGGGGAAATTTGTTCAGATCATGAACTGAATTTATCCTACAAAATAGTTCAGTATATTTTGTTAGACGTTATAATAAGTACTTATCCTATTTATTAACTGCTCAATTGTACTGAAGGGCTAGTAAAACATATAGTAACATGTCTAATATTAAACAATACTTGTTAATTTTTAATAACAATAAGTCACACATTTAAAGTCAGTGGCGGCCGTTGTGATAATAATGCCCTTAAACGCTCTAAGTATTCTTAGAAATATACACATTATTTATTTACAGACTTTTTCAATTGCAATAAGTAGTTATGTCTATTTACAACTGTAGGTTGTCTTGAATAGGTAGTGAAGTTCGATTACTTCTAAAAAAATTCTTAAAATACCTTGTAGATAGGTAAGTACCTACTGTTAGTACCTACTTATATTGTCTTATTTTGTTTTAAATAAAAAAAGATAGAAGTCTATCCGTTCAATTGATGATGTGCTGTCGGTGTGCTTCAAAGGCGGCATTGGCTTTGACAAAGACGCGGCCTTAGTGGCGCGCCGACGGCATTTACAACAATTTAGCAAATTAACTATAAATATGTATACCTAGATCATGATAAAAATCGTCTTTAACTTTTAAAAAACCACTGCCTTTTGCTTATGTATCTATATATATTATAAGCGCAAAATACTTATTATAGTATACTATAGTTCTCCATTCCACATCCCCGGCCGGCACTTACTGATATTTCCTTAAATATAGTGGTAACTAATTTATTGAGTATAATAACATTTTATTTCTACTCATTCTTATATTAATGTAAGCTAGAATAAACAAATATAGAACAACATTGTACCTAAATAATTAAAAAGCTGAAAAGAATTAACTAATTGGAATGTCATCTTAGTCTTAGAATATACATAAGTATTTACAAATAATTTGGCACGTAAACTGCTTAGGAAGTTTACTCTAGTGCCTCATGATCTCATATACGAGTATGTCTGATAAGTACGATTCGAGTTAAAGCGAGTGTCTTTAAAGTCTTATTTGTGACTAATACTTGCAAGTAATTATCATTATCTATCACACAACTTATAATAACACATTATGATTATTGTTAAAATTAAGAACATTGTTTAATCAGGACGCAAAGGAAACTACTTCATTCGATTTATAATACTGATTACACTCCCCAAGAAACATGAGATGAAATAATAAAAAAGAAGACTTTACAATCTTTGTTTGTATGGGAAGACGAAAAAGTATTTGTATATGTAGTAATTTTTTTTGGGTAACGTTATCAGTATTACCTATGGAAAGAACCCGCTGTATTTTTGCGTAGTGAAAAAAATACTCAAGTGTAAGTATAAGGCTAGCCACACATTGGTGTGCGAGTCTCAATGTAGATATTAACAAGCATCATTAAATAATTAAATAGATTTACCCTTTCCTGTGATACTTCTATTGTCTTTCGTATGTTAAAAATCTGCATCGACTGCGAAAGACTGCAATAACTTTACAGTTGGATTCCGGAGAAGATTTTCCCTTTTTCTTAAAGCAACATTGTCCAAAATGCACATATCCAATGAGAAAGATTTGAAGCTATTAATATAATGTAGTGTAGATATTCAATAGAAGAAGATTATGAATGCATATGGCCTATCCTAAAATTATTATCGTCACATCGCTGTATTCATAAAAAATCCTTAAATCCCCTAAATAGGTAGTATTCAAGGAGTGCTATTTATTTCTGCCTATACTCTTTAATTTGGCTAAATTCACTATGTAACTGATTTGGGAGGGTAGATTAATAAATATGTGGTTTAGACGAAAAGGACATAATTACCTCATCAATGCAAACCAAAACTCTGAAATTCGAAATAATGGAACGGTATTCTTTTTCTGATTATAGTTTTGTTGCCTAATTTCCTCCGCCGAAAATCCAAAGACGGCGGAGTTGACCGAATGGGCGGAATAGTGTCTCGTCACGTATACAGTCTTACGCTCAAGGAGCAGGCGTCGCTATGATATTGTCGGCCAAAACCACAAAGAGCAAAGTAATAACTAAAGATAAAACAATACAATCCCTGCGGTAGCCCTTGCGAACGACTGTAATCGATGTGAAGGGTAAAATGATCTCGCGCATGTAGCATTACAGAGCTGTACCTAAACCTGACCGGCTTACGCCGTGATTTGAACTTGTTAACGCCGTGATGTGATGTGTATTATAGTAAAACTACAAGTGAATTTATGAAGTGACCTCACCACAATGTGCCTACCTTATAGGACCTGATTGGTACATCTATACTACAACATTCTGATGATACCATACCCTCATTTACGACCATTCTGCTAACCAATCATTCATATATACAATTTTTTTTCTACTAGCAAGTGCAAGTTCAACAACGATATCTACATTCATCAATCATACGGTATTTTGTATAATCGATCCTAATCTTAGTCAGATTGATTGGTAAATAATGTAATGATATATTTTATGGGCATTTACAGTGCATCAAAACGAACAACTTTCAATAAGGAAAAAATCAGATATTTTCCACAAAATACTTGATTTCTTGGACAATACAGAGTTGGTCCTATTCAAAAAGTTGTTTGTTTTCGTAGACTGATCATGTCCTTTCAGTAAGTTAAATTATTTACTAGTCAGCCTGTATCAAGTCTTCAGTTTGGTCAATCTGTCCCAAAGTCTCGGAAATGACTAAAAGTATCAAGGATCAAGTACATTACTGGACTGCTTTATATTTAAGTAGTTTGAGAGAGATACCAAAAAGACTTGGAACAATAGGAATGTTAGAACGAAAACTGCTGGCTTATTTTATCGTCATCACAATGTTGGAGATACAGTGCTGGTTTGTCAGAATCCAGGCACGCATCAAGTTTGGTGTGCCTGATCAAGAGACCTTGTCTGCGCCACCGCTGCGCGTCGTCCGAAGGGTCACAGGCAGCGAGGACTGCGGTCACCCTGTCTTCTGGAGATAGGGAGATGCAGAGACTGTGATGGCGGAGGAGGCCGTTATCGAAACGCCATTCCTGGTTGCCACCGGTGTTGTGGCAAGGATACATACCTGGAAAGTATATCATATGGACGTTTTACTATAGTTTCATCTGAATAATTTTCCACAAGTGAAAAAAGGAAGAACGATAAAATCTGGCTTGTTTTGGGAATAATTGTTAAAAGCCATAGAATTTTACCACTTTGATAAAATTTTGCTACTAATGTCAGGTTACAGGTCTTTTGTTGATTCAATTTTACGTTAGAATGTTGTTGAACAAATTTTAATTAAGTTTACTGATAAGAGCCAACAAAATTAAAAATTGTTGCCTTGGAAAATCTGTAACAAAGGAAATATCTACCTAGACATTCACAAAAATAAAAGCAATTTCGTTAAACTTACCCAAGGTCCCCTCAACGAGGTGGCCCATGGTATCCAAACACCTGACGCCTTGTCTAATGGCATGCGAGCCTCCCACCATAGCCGGCACTTGCAGCTCAGGGTACACGTGTTCCAGGTACCAACGGAATGGCTTGCAGTGCAGTTTCTCCCGAAGAGCTACACGTTCGGATATGCTGTGGATTGATATTTTCATATTTTATCAAACGTGAGACATACTTATTTTATCAAAAATATTGATTTGGGGTTTATAAGAAACAATATGAACTCTCAGTGAATAATTATAATCCCTACATAATAAGAAAGCTAAAATGCAGATGGATTAGTTCTTTCTAATTGTTAAAAGAAGAATGATATCCTCGGAATGGTAAAAGAAAGAGACTTGGACGGAGTGTGATATGATGATGATAAACAAAAGACGGCTGAAATAAGAAAAGCTAAGAACTATGACTTTTGCCAAAGGGCAAGCTGGGATCAGCACAAGGAGGTGCAGTAAGTAAATTGATTTGTTCATTTTGGAAGTCTTTTATAAATAACTTTTCTTCTTGAGTCCGAGATGATAATCTGAACACACCAAGACAAGGACAGAATACACAAATATCTAATAATCGCTAGAGGCTAGACCAAATAGGCAGCAAAATCAATAACTTACTCTCCATACTCCACTTGTTTGGCCAATGGCTGCGACCTGTAATACAGCTCCTTGTAGTCGTCCATCCAGACCTCGGCTGCTCTTCTGGTGTTCCTCGCAAACACAGCTCCGGAGCCTCCTGGGAATGTGTAGGGATGTCGCTTGCGGAACACGTGACCCACTCGGGAACATGGGACAATTTCTAGAGATCCACCGCATTGCCAAACTCTGAAAATGTAATGTTGTGCTTCAAAATTATTAAAGTACTTTTTTACTGATAAAACATAAAATGTATCTGCAATACGCTTTGTCGAAATTCGCAACATGCTTTTTCATAAATTCGTACATGTAGATATTAATCCAACAGCCGAATGGCTCCTTTGATAATTTACCCGGCTAAAAGTTTCCGGCTAAAAGTTATATAGGTACTGGCGGCAATTTTGTTTATTTCAACTGATTATAAAATTCATAAACCTTTATGTTGTAAACTTGTGACTATAGGACTGTGTTTGTGTCCTATTCATAGTACTTGTAAAGTTATCATTTTGAATAGCTGCTTTGAAAATTTTATAAAAAATAAATAGTTAAGTACCTACTTAAAAACTCAAGAGTTAAATCAAAAAGTTAAAAGTACAGATCTGGAAACAAAAACAAATGTGAAAAAAAATACATATGCAGAGTGGCAATTCTCAGTTTATAATAAACCGAGAGTTGGCCCCCTTTTTGCGTTCGCAATTGTACGGATATTGCTAATAAAACTTTACTTTTATATTAATATTAGCCAACTGCAGGGCTTGCACGAATGGTAGTGGTTTACCTGAAAGATATCTCCAAATTCTCGCCGCCCCACACGTCCATCTTCATGTCGTACTTGCCCAGCTTGTTGAAATACTGGCGGTCCATGCTGAAGAGCCCGCCCGCGATCATCGGCGTCCGGATCACCTGTGTGGGATCGCTAAGCCGGGCACTGCGCTCTGAGTGCGAAAGGTATTCCCACTGTAAAAAAAAAAACAATGATTATGTCCACCCGGACCAAAAATGGCTTTTGACGTCCGATACGCATGCAGTAAAAGCCAGGGAAAGGTAATACACCGAATAAAGTAAAAAATCTTCACTCAAGATATTACAGGAATGATCCTGTAATCTGAAATTTTTCTACTGCTGTAAAATTTACAATTTATTGTGATGCGCTTACTAAGAATCAGATATATTGGAGGTAAGAAGGTACAATCAAAGCTCTTTGATGTGAATACTTAGTTATATTTTATCTGTTTTCTAATAATCTTGGTTGTCATTGTCATTGACTAGATGTTTGTTTTCCAATAGGTAGTAGGTTTATTCAGAAATATTAATATCAACAATACTCGTATAAGGTGTATACATACAGCGTCCTTCGGTTCACACAACTCGGTTCGATCGACGAGGATTCATACAATATAATATTGGCGTGACCCTAAAATTTTTAGTCTCTACAAACGAGAAGACGTGAAGTATGAAATAAAAGAAAGTGAAGAATGTTAATTACATCAGGATTCTCTAAAGAACTTGGCACCCATTTAGATCTCTTTTCTTTTGTCGGATATTGAATTTGACTCCCATTTTCACATTAAAATTTTTGGTGTGATGTATATTTATTTTTTTTACTTCGAGAGAAAACATGATAGATACATCAAACAACCAAGATCAACAATACAACCTAATGAATATCAACTTGATGAAATTATCCATACAAATTAGGGAGGGTTAGGAGTAAGGTCCAACCAAGACATTAAAAAAATGGCAGAGAGAAGAGAGGAATGGAGACATCTCTACTTAACTCCACCGACAAGAGCAAGCTCTTTAGTTCGGTTTATAGAACTTAATTCTCATTAAGACATAATGCCACTTACATGTGAAAAATAAATATACAATTTATAATTGAAAACACTTGACTAGGACCAGATCACTTTGTAAATAAAAGTACAGTAATTTTAACGAGCAACTAATAAATGACAATAATAGGAAAATACTATATATTCTAAGTTATAATTTCAAAATATGCTGGGCGAGTTTATTTTTAAAAGCACCGATGGTTTTTATATTTTTTATATCCGAGGGTAACTTATTAAAAATCTGTGCTCCCTCAAATGTAAACATTCGTTTGCCGTAATTTGTACGAACTTTAGGCAGCACCAGGTAACTAGCTCGTCGTGTGAGTCGCTTGACAACCTGTTTTGTTTGTGTGAGTGTGATCGAGGTGTGAATGGTTTTGTTCAACATATCGTCCGCACGAGTATGCATGTGTACGGATAGTGAAAGAGCAGTTTTATAATTTTATTTTGTGCAGCTTGTAATTCTGACAGTCTAGTTTTTGATGTATTACCCCAGATTTTAATCAGATAGGTGAGATGTGATTTTACCATTGCGTTATAAATAGACAAATGTAATTTTCGAGGGAAACAACGGACGACTCCGCGCAGTGATCCCAATAGCGCCGATAACTTCTTTTTAACGTGATCTATTTGGATTTTCCATGTAAGCTGATTATCCATTCTTAGTCCCAGGTATTTTTCATTTGATTTTTCATTTATGGGAATATTATTAATAGTTAATAAATCGTGTGGGGTGATTTTTTGTTTTTAGCTTTAAAAATAATGTATGAGGTTTTAGATATGTTTATTGTAAGAAGATTAATTTGTAGCTAATTAAAAAGAATGTCAAGATCTTGTCGGACTCGCGGGATTATTTCGGTTGTGGAAGAACCAAAGTAAAACAAACATGTATCATCCGCGTAGAGAGTTAGATGACCTGTTAGGCCTAAATCCTGTATATCATTGATGTAGATAAGAAAGAGTAATGGACCTAATATGGATCCCTGAGGGATTCCATACGTGACCGGAAGTGATTCACTTTCGTGTTCATTGATTTTGACTATTTGACAGCGATCTCTAAGGTAGGATTCAAATATTTTTAGGGCAGTACCTGTTATACCGATCCGCTGGAGCTTTTTAAGTAAGTTTTCGTGGCTGACAGTGTCAAAAGCTTTCTTTAGATCAATGAAGACGCCAAATCTTTTTTTTTTTTATCTATACTTTGCCTTATTTTGGTTACTAGATCCACTGTATTACTTTGAGGTCTGAAGCCAAATTGACGATCGGAGATTATTTCATGTAGGTCTAAATGTTCTAATAGACGTTTGTGAAGAACTTTTTCTAATATTTTCGATAAAACTGGGAGGACAGAAATCGGTCGGTAGTTCCCAGGATCGGCTTTGGAGCTAGATTTGTGTATGGGAGAAACTTTAGCTGTCTTCATTGATTCAGGAAAGTAACCTACACTTAATAGATTATTAACACAAGCAGTTAGTTTATTAGCTATAAGCGGTTTCAGACATTTTAATACTTTTGTGCTAATTCCATCGATACCAGTGCTAGTATTGGCGTCTAAACTGTCAATAATTTAAGTTATTTCGTCAACGGTACAAGGTGCTAAAGTCGTGAGCTCATTCATATTTAAAGATTTTGCTTGAGTCTGTATATTCGTTTAATTTTTGTGTGAGTTTGTAGAGATGATTTCATTTGCTAGAAGTGAACCAATTGTAGAGAAGTATTCGTTAAATGTGTTACAGATTTCTATTGGATCAACAATTGTTTTGGTTTCTTTAAAAAGTTTTGGGGCAGCACAGTTCTGTTTGATTTTATTTTTAGCAAGATGATTAATAAGTTCCCAAGTCTTCTTTGGCTTTTTTCGACATTTCATAAATTCTTCATAGTAATAGGCGGCTTTACTGTTTTTTATTTCGGTAGCAACAGAGTCTCTTTTTGCATTATAGGCTTCTTCCAGATTTTTATTCTTCGGATCTTTTCGCAATTTAACCCATGGTTCATTTCTTTCTTCAATTCCTTGTAAGATACTACTTTGTATCCAGTCTTAGTTAAAGAAAAAGATATTATCTAATACGAGTATCTACATGAACTAGGTATCAGGCTTTGTTTACCTCTCATTCAAGTTGACTTCGAGTTTGTATGGGAAATAATAATATCATTTATTCGATAAACTTCCCTGCGGAAAGTTGTTCAGTATTATGGACTGAATCTTTGCTTGAAATAGTTTTTGATGAACCCTATGATACATGAACCCTAAAAACATGAATGTTATTTTTATTATGGTAAATGTTACCTTGAATACTAGGTTCCAATCAAAGCCTCCTCGAAGGTCGGCTGAGGCACCGATGTACTGGAAGGTGTCCATGCTGATCACGTCAATGACTGGACATACCACGCGCGTTGGATCCTGGAAAACAAAGTAATGTTGAGAGATTGCTTCTACAGGTTCTAAAGCCTTAAACTTATCGGGGTAGATTCAGCCAAGGGTCGCCAAAGGTCGATAAGCGGAAAGAGGAGCAGTTAATATGACAGGGTTTGGTTTGGATGCTAAAGATCGTGGGAAGTGGAGAAGAAAAGGCCGGGAAGACGATCCAGTGCCAGGCAACGTTGCTAATAAGGATGCACCCGGGCAGTGTTGGCTTCGAAGTGTTGGACTGGACATAGAGCCCAGTCTGCGCGGGATCCTGCTGTACCTAATATCAAGTTGCAAATATATAATCACTGAATTTTAAACCGATCTGATATAATAAATTATGGTACGTTTTGTATGTACTTTATAGCATCTATAAAAATATAATAAAGCTTTTTGCTCAAATTAAGAGCCCCGGCACCCGAGGCCACAAAACATAAGCCACCCGGGCCCTTCAGGCCCAGTCCGCCCCGGTAACGCGCTAAAATAAGAGATGGACATTGTTTGGACGTTTGGACGTAGACTAGAGTTAAAATTGATGAAGTTATCGCTAGGCTTACTTTCCAGGTGTAAGCTCATCAAAGTAACAGTTAGTATACATTCATACTATCATACTAGAGTATACATTCATACAATCATAGCCTATAATATAGCCTATAGCCGTAAGATCCAAATTTTCTCATTTCATTTTCTCATTTATTTATTTCATAACAAAAAAATATTGTGTTGAAATGTCTATGCTTCGCCTAATACATATTAATTATACAAATTCAAATAAATCAAGGGATATTACAGACTTAAAGGACACAATATATATAGTTTATACACTTAGTTTATGTAATTTCAGAAACTTTTTGATACTATAGAAACACTTCTCTAGTAAAAATGCTTTTAGCTTTTCTTTGAAATTACTTTTGTAAATAAACAATTTTAACTCCTTAGGCAATTTGTTAAATAGTTGAATGGATTGAACTTGAGAGCTGTGCTGAACAATGTTTAAACGGGGGGTCGACCAAGAGACCAAGTCCTTTCGTCTAGTGCTTTCTCTCACTTTTCTTTCATCGTCAGTTTCATATTCATAAATATTTTTTGATAAATTTGTCAATAATACTAGAATGTATAGACAGGGAACAGTCAAGATTTCTAATCTTCTGAAATACGGTTCACAAGATTCCTGCTGACGGATACGCACTATTGTCCTTATTGCCCTTTTTTGGGATCTGAAAGCATTTTGTATGTTATATAGATAACTACCGCCCTAAAAAGTATGCTATAGCATATTTTAGCCTCAACTAGAGCATAGTAAACCATTTTAAGGTGCTTTATTTCAATTTCATCTCGAAGACTTCTTAGCACATAACAAGCGGAACTAACACTTTTTTCAATGTCAATAAGTTCTAGTTTCCAATTTAATAAACTGTCTAGATGTACCCCGAGAAACTTGACATCGCCAACGCATTGTATCTCTTCGTCATTATGTATAATACTGAGTCGGTCTTGGTTTCTAGCTGTGGTCTTAAATAACATTATATTTGTTTTTGAGGTATTAAATTTAAGACCATTTGCAGAAAACCAGTCTAAAAACACTTTAAGGTTAGACTAACTGAGAGATTTAAATCTGTTATGTTGTCTGCAGAAATAATAGCGTTCGTGTCGTCCGCAAAAACTACTAATTCAACAGATTCATTTGTAGCGTTTGATATGTGGTTAATCAGATCATTCATGAATGTTATGAAAAACAAACGGCCCAATATTGAACCTTGCGGTACTCCTACTTTAACTTTTTTTGTATTCGATTGATGCTGTCGTTCACACATTTCAGAGTCCATTTTAAGCGTGACGGTGGGTATGTAAGTGGAAAAGGGGATTCGATTTATCATCATCATAATATCAGCAACAGGATGTACCCTGCTAGACATAGATCTGCCTCAAAGACTTCCAAAAGCGATTAGAAGCAGCTTGCATCCAGCGTTGTCCTTTAAGTTTGTTCAGCTCATCCGACTACCACGAAGGTACCTATATAGGTTATATTTAAACTTTATTTAAATTCTCTAGGTTAAGTGGCTAAGCAAGAAATAGATGTAAAAAATATGCGGAAACTTGACCTCTCAATAACGACGACGTGGTTATTACCTTGTATTTGTTGGTCCATGGTATTACATAAAATTTAAATTCATTCCGATAGATTGTGCGAGTACACGAGTGCCAATCTAATTGCAATATAAGTTATTGTGTAACGGATGCTGCTAGTGGAGTGGAGCGCAGTTCACTTGAAAAGCTGACACCTGAGTGCTTACAATGTTTATTCTATGTAAGAACATTGAAATACAATATATAGACCAGCTATCTTGAGATAGCTGGTCTATATATTGTATTTCAACATTTCCCCTGTTTTATTTTAGAATATTATCATAAGTATCATTACGTATTTAATTTTAACTAACCAATGGAGGCAGAGTAGAGAATTAGGAAGGACCACTCCAAGTCATCCCGTGGATGTCGTAGAAGGCGACTTAGGAAACACAAGCTAAACAAAGCTTATAAACATCAATGAGACCTCTCCAACCCGTCTGGCCAGCGTGGAGAGAGTAGGCCAAACCCTCTGGCTGCTCTGGATAAAATATGACTCTAGTAGTACAGAGAGGGTCGTGCTCCTTCCTGCAGTGAAGACTAAAAAAACCTGATGATTACGATGATATTATTATATGATGAAACGATGGAAAGTTATTTCTTAAAACTTTGCTGTGTTCATTGAATTATTCGTACAGTATTTTAACACAAACCAAGGCATTTTAAATTATGTTTATTATAATTTTTATGGTTTTCGCTTATAAACTGTCTAAAGTACTAAGCGCATAAGAGCTAGCAAGTGACTAAGTTAAGTTTATGAAGATAGCTACAATGGAACGGGACAAAACAGTGATATTATATGGTGTCTCTTTTAGTACATTAGCTGTTTGTGTAAGAATCAGTTTTTATGAACTTTTATATTCCGCATCAGTAGCATCAAACAACAAATAAGATACACATATAATAATGTCTTATTCTAATCTTTATGGGATAGACAGAGCTAAGTGCAGCAAAACGAAATGGCAAAGATAAAGATGTAGAAAACAGAAACTGACTGTTGCTAACCCTTTGCCTGTAGGTAGAATAGATGCTCGGGTAAGTAATTATGCCCATTCCCTTGGCCGACATCACTACGATACATTGTAAAGTTTTTTTTTAATATTTTTTAAATTAGGCGATACTTTCATGCATTTTATAGAAAATCAAACTTTTTAGAATTTATTATAATATTACTTAAAATAGTTTTAATATAATTTTTAATTGTGTATTTTATTTGTGTCAATATAATTGTAAACTACTGTAGGTATCATCGTACATGATGTTTTTAAATGGCCTTGTATTTGTTCCTAATAAAGATAATTTTTATTTAATCTTATATAATTTGTAACTGTATAAATAGTTATATTAGTAACGCCATTGTGTAAAAGAAAATGTTGATCGAATAGCTATTTACCCACTCTTAATTATTACTAGGTCTTTAGGCCTTACGGTAGTTTTGGGTCTGTCTACCTCGTTAGACGATAGTATATATATTACTAGCGTATATTCTGAACAAGTAAACGGTTGAACGACTTGGTTTTCAGTTTATTGCAAAAGCAATATCTGCTGGAGGAGGCAGCGTTTTCACGGATCAATAGTTCGTATAGCTCTCAAACCAAGGATCAAGTAAAGCTAATTCAAAAATATATTGCTTTTTGATATTCCGCTTATTTATTTTAGTAATATGCTATATATGCATTTTGAAGATTTTCTCTTAGGTTTATTATCTCAGTTTGTGGTTCTTCTCAGTCTTAGGCTATGCTCGGTGTTTCTCTCATCGAAATCAGAAATTAGGGAATTCGTAGAACAAAAGTCACGTAGCCCAGTGGGTTAGCTATTTGAAGTGGCAGTGGGCTGGACATGTAGCGCGACGAACCGATGTCCGATGGGGCAAAAAGGTTCTCGAATGGCGATCACGCACTAGCAAGCGAAACGTAGGACAGTACTTACAAGGTGGTCAGAAGACCTGACCAAGGTCGCTAGAAAGCGCTAGATGCAGGCCGCTCTAGATCGTTCATTTTGGAAATTCTTGGTAGAGGGTTATGTCCAGTTGTGTGGACGTTATGCGGCTGAAATGATGATGATAATAATTATTATCTCAGTTATTGCTTTTCAAAATCATAAGTGGTTTCAAAACAGAGGTCATCCTAATCGCCAAGAAGGCGAGCAATAGAAAATATACCTACACACAAGCACAGGCCGGAATCTCCTAAGGTACGCGCAATGTGCGTCCCCGTTCCCCGTCCCCGCACCTCTCCCCCGTTTTCGCCTCGATGACTCACGTTGGCCGTCAAGAACCGGTAGAGAGGTGCGGGTGCGGGGAACGGGGACGCATATTGCGCGTACCTTAGGAGATTCCTTTCTGTTTACTCTTACTGTATTCTGTGACACAAGTTAAAAAGATTTAACAGGCACAACAAATGTTGCACATCAGAATGCATATAATTGCACTTAGTGTAGTTTACGTAATATATTCATTGCAAAAGCTTTTATAAATATATACAAACGAGCGTATTATGGGCTATGGCTTTATTTTCCTTATTATATAAGCTCTTGCTTTGGAGATTATGATATGACAGAATTTCAGTGCCAAAATTCAGCCTTCAAAACGAACCCCAACGATGAAAATTTAACCTATGCTTGCCAGCAGAAATAAGCATAGAACGAGAACGATTCTGAATAAAGTCTTCTTTCGACTGCATTAGGAATCTATCAAACAGGAAATGTTCAAGCGTTCTGAGTTGCTGTCTTGCATTTTGTCAAAATGTTTACAAATTAAGGACCGTATGCGTAAAGCCACGTGGTCGCATTTTGCTCTGAAATATGCAAAATTTTCCCGCTAGGGGATAAAAATGTCAAGATGAAGTTACATAGAGTTAATAATGTGTAAACGGGACAATAGATGTAGGTAATCATAAATTGTAACGTAGAATTAGTATACAGCTTACTTGTTTCTTTTCGTCAAGACTTCCAGTCCGCGATACTTATTAACATTTTTAAATCAATCAAATCAAAGAATTATTTTGTTTGAATTATTATTTCTGAATTAAGGCCTTGGCAGACGTCATTATAATGTACTTAACACTTTAGTAGACAGGCTATCAGTAGAAAAAGGCTAAAGTCGAAAATACAGTAGTGTGCGTGAATGCAAGACGTTTATTTAAAAAGCGAGTTTAAATATATATTAAATTCATATAGCACTTTCTAAAAAATCCAAGTTATAGTTATTCGAATCTTGCGTAATATTTATTACTTTTTCAATTTATTAGTCGACCTCCGTGGCGATTCCTTAACACGCTAGTCCGTCACTCGGAGGTTCTGGGTTCGATTCCCAGCCAGGGCAAGTTGGTAAATGGCCTTTTTTAATTTGTCCTGGTTCTTGGGTGTTTATTTTATCCCATCAAAAACATAAATGTAAAAATGCCATGTTCAAATTCCGACAAAACAATTGAAATTTAAATAGCTGCCAAGTTATGTAGGTAGAGAAAACTGAAATTTATTCATAAGAAACTCAACATTTAACTTGAACAACATTAAGATTGAAAGCACGGTCACCCATCCTAACTGTGACCAAGCTAGTAGTTGCTTCACCTGTAAAAGCACGGTCATTCATCCATTAATTTTTGAATTTATCGTATGCGAAGTGGAGCGAAATATTTGCACAAGTGGTTTTGATTACTCGTATTTTGAAATTTGTTAAAGCGCAAATGATAAAGAACCCTTAGAATAGGGAATCTGTTTCGTTTCACGCAACTTTTTAGGGTTCCGTAGTAAACAAGAAACCCTTATAGCTTCGTCATGTCTGTCTGTCTGTCTGTCCCCAGTTTTACTCATAGACTATTAGTACTAGAAAGCTGTAATTGGGCATGGGCGGGCATGGATATGTGGTAATAAAAACTTGAAAAAAAAAATGTGTGGTGTGAGACGTCGTTGAATAGATCTTTCAAAAATATTGTAAGATTATGAACACCCTTTTTCGTTTAAGCAATCCGTTTGTGAAATATTTGGTTTTTGATTGCAAATTTTTGTTAGAATCATGTGTCTCCCCTCTTTGTCAGTTAAACGGTTGTATATGGACACTTAAAAAAAAATCACGGCAGTAGTATATAACGTCTCCCTGTACTAAAACTAATTTAAGGTGGATTCAGTTCATGATACTGAACAACTTTTCCTAAGGAACACATTATTAAATATGAAAAGAAAATGTTTGCTTTCCATTCGACCTCCGTGGTTTAATTGTTAACACGCTAGACCGCTAATCCGGAGATTCTGGGTTCGAGCCCCAGCCAGGGCAAGTTAGAAAATGGTCTTTTTCAAATTGTCCTGGGTCTTGGGTGTTTATCTATGTATGTATTTATCATAAAATATAGTATCATTGAGTTAGTATCCCATAATACAAGTTTAAAACTTACTTTGGGGCTAGCTTAATTAGTGTGATTTGTCCTTACATATTCCATACATATATTACATAAATATTACATTTTGCCAAATCTTGTGTGTAAGAGACCAAAAATATTTTTTGTATTTCGTTTGTTCCTTGGTGAAAGTTGTTCAGTATCATGGACTGAATTCAGACCTAAAGTAAGGCAGTTGTTAGTTACATAAAACAAGTAGGTACTGACTACGGAACCCTACACTGCACGTGGCCCGTCACGGCACGTGGCCGGTTTATTTTGGTTAAGTTGAAATTTTAGGGAACCATAGACAAATTTATGATATTTCTGCTTAAATCAATATTACTTATCGCTGACAGGACGTTCTCAAAAATACAATCAAATAGTATTTTACGCGAGCGGTGACTTGGAAAACTACACGTTTTGTGTTCCACTGACAGAAAATATTTACATTTGAATTTTCTTTGTGAAACAATACGTTTAGCGACCATCTGCAATCGTAACACCTTTCACTTCTATTCACCTTATTATGTAAGTTCGGAGAGTAAAAAAGGATTGCACGTTGAACAGATCAACGTCTTGGCTTAGCAGCTGTATGTCCTCAATCAATAACTTGACTGTTTGATTTTGTACAATATTTTTAACGAATCAACAAAGAGCACTAAAAAGAAATCTTTTCCTGAAAACGGCTAAAAAATTGGTTGATTAATGAAGCAGTAATTAGCATTATTGCACCCTTTTATTTTTTATCTTCTAATAGGTTTTCCTGTAATAAGGTAAAGAACTATTAACTGTATCTTTTTCAAAAGTTTGGGTTCAGTGGTTTCGGAGATAAGGATATTTTTATTATTTATTTTCAAAAATAACTTCAAAAACACCAACTTAAAAAATATAGAAAATATATTTAATATCATCATAAAATGCTCTTTCATTTGATATTTTACGCGATATAGTTCACGAAACCCTTTTTTTAATGTCTCATTTATCTCCCATAAGTGGCCCCATTTTTTTTTTAATTTATTCATTTACCTACATTTTACTTCCGTCTTTGGGTCACAAATTTACATTATGTGCACTTATGTGCACCACATTTCAACTGAATCTGTCCAGTACTTTAGTAGGGGGGGGGGGGGGGTCAATTTTCGCCCATTTTCTTAAATAACTTAAAAATACCGATCTAAAAAATAATAAAATATATATATATTTAAAATTGTCATAAAAAGTTCTTTCATTTGATATGTCACACGATTTTGTTATCAAAACTTTTTTTTAATGTCTAATTTACCCACCATAAGTGGCCCCCTTTTTTAAATTTAATTTATTTACGTTATACGTCTATCTTTGGGTCACTAAGTTACATAAATGTAGGTACTAAATCTCAACTTAATCATTCTAATAGTTTCGTAGCAAATTGGCTGTGACTTACGGACAGACAGACAAGCGAAACCCTAAAAACAGTAAAAACACCAAAAAAAATCAGTTCCTATACAAATTTCCCGGGCGGCTGCACACTTTTGTATGAAAATGCAGTTTTTTTTTTGTTTTTTGACTGTTATTTTAATATCATTATACTATACAAGCAGTCCACCCCGACTTCGCCCTTGGTACACACAAAGCCTATGTCACTTGGGGATAGTGTACCTTTCCAACGGTGAAAGTTTTTTTTAAAACGGTCCAGTAGTTTCGGAGCCATGTAATGCAAACAAACAAACAACCAAATCTTTCCTCTTTATAATATTAGTATAGATAAATAGCCTACTATAGCCTGCCTGCCTAGCCAAGTATAGATCTAGTATAGCCTGCGGTTCGATATATTACGCATAATGTCAATTCGTATTTTGATATACATTCATGGGGAAAAGTTGTTCAAAATTTCAGACTGAATCACCCCTCAAAATAATTGTAAAACCCTAATTGAACAGCACCTTTTATTACAAAAACAGTTAATATGATTCCGCGACCCGAGAAAGTTCCAATCGGATTTTCACCCTAATCGCCAATTCAAAAATATAGGTAATAAATCAAACCAAATTATTTTTTTCATTGACTTAATTTTCAATAAAAAAAAAATGTGCGATGCCGTATCTGCGATAGCATTACATCTTTGCTTGAATGTCAACAAAATGTCAAAACTGTACCATAGTGTAGCAAAAGTATGACATAATTTGGCAGTTTGTACATAGTTTTTTATTGAAATATTTTAGACTGTAATGCAATTTACGTAATTCGAAAATGGATTTTTTTGAAAAATTCGACACGGCCTCCTTCCTGAACGCCCGGCGGGCAACTGAATTTGTATGGAAGAATCATGGCCGCCATTTCAGAGAATTCTGTCAAAAACGTTGCAAAACATCCAATTTTTAATTTTTTTTTTTTTATTATTGCGTGATTGCATTGTCAGCAAATATTAAGAATAATGTTTCAAATAGCCTTTATTTTTATAAAATATATGCAATCCCTTGCTAGAATATTTTTTTACGCAGAAAAACAAGCCAGTTTGTAGCAAGATTTTCTAAAATATTTCTTTCAGGTTTCTTTACAATTATCTTACTTTTTCTGAATGAAAATTAAAAAAATACGGTTTTCGTCTACTGGCTAGTCTATTTACCTATAACTAGGTATATAATTTTCTTAGTGGTCTTTTCTACTTAAGCCATAACTATTGCCCGCGCAAAGTGCGTTTTGCATGTTTTTGGGTAAATTCAATGCTTGTTTTTAGGAAAACTACAAAATATATTAAAAAATCCTTTTTTTCGTCTACTGTCCCAACTCTTCCTCTATCTATGTGTATACATTATTTGACTTAAATCAAACGCTTTCTGTACAAACTTGTTGCCCGCGCAAACCCAGTTTACATGGTGCCGACCCTTAAAGGGACTACGAACGTAGAAAGCTTGACCGCTTCCTATGTGTGTATACTCGTATAGGGATCTATTATTATTTATTAGGGATGGATGCGTATACGTAAAAAGCATAGCAAAAAAGTGCGATAGCCTAGTTTCTGAATAGGATTTTAATACGATCTTCTTAAACTTAAGGTCAACTTGATAAGCATTTCAACTCTGAAAATTGGGCGTTATTATAATTCATGAGCACGGTGTCAAGGTCGTGGAAAGAAGTGGATGTCACGGTCAAACCGGATCGTCGAGATATTCGGTTACCGCAGGGCGCCTGACGCAATCCTCAGAGCATTATACATTTTGTAATAAATTAAATTACCACATTTGGAACTGGATGGTGCTGAGTTGGCAACCTTGTAGAATTTTATCAAAAATGCAACTATTATTACAAAGTTTTTCTTATATTTAATTTAAATCAACAACGAGATTTCCGCATGCCTAATCAACGTTTTAGGGGACCCAAGGGTTCTTTTGGTCAAAAGTTGAAATACTAATTATTTTTAGTTAGTAGTTTTAGTTTAGTTATTTCAGTTTAAAAAAAATTATATTGTAATGATTGTAATCTTTAGCAGGCATGAAAACTTTACTAAATATTTTTTTTGCATCATAATGACAAGGATCTAGGGTTTACTTATTTATAAGAAAAATTAGGACATAAGTATGAGGAAGGCCTCTAATAAACACACCTTGGTTCCATAATGTACATTTGCTAAGTACCTAGTTGTAAATAAGATGAGACAATTGGCAAATGCATTTGTAATGCGGTTTCGCAACGTTGCGCTACTTCGGCGCGCGAGATGAGCGGGGTGAAGGGATCTTATGATCGGACTTGCACAACGCATGTCGGCCGTCTTCCGCTCACTCCACTTGAGTAACCGATTCGTAAGGCACAGGAATCAGCGACTTAAACTACATAGATCATCCAATGTCAAGCAATTTCTAAAATATTAAACTGGTAATTGACACTTACAAAATATCAGACTAAACTAAGTCATCATCATCATCCGACCGAGCGTATTCCCGGTTGCATTTTCAGCGGTAACGCTTCAGAGCCCGGGGTCCCCTACGTAACCCTAGGTGATTTGACGAGGTTACTGGTTTTTACACAGAGCGACTGCCGTCTGACTTTCGGAACCCAAAGGGTAGATAAGAACCAAAAGCATGGAATCATCTTTCTTTTCGGATAATCAGGTAATTCAGGCCTGCAATATCCTAACCAGACTGGAAACAACTTCAAATCAGACTAAACTAGTACCCTAGTAAATATTTGCCTATAACTGCGAACTTGCTAAGTTGCAACCCGGCAACCATTTTGGATCACATTCGAAATTTCGATCAAAGATACCTACACGAATAATAGGTACCTACCCTTGTAGTTCGCGTTCAAAATCAAAAATTGTGTGTCTCATTTACTCGCCTCCATCATTCATTATCATCATATCAGTCAACTGCTGGATTTGGACATCCCCAAGGATTTCCAAAATGACTGATTGAAAGCGGCCTGCATTCAGCGAATTTACATAAATCTATAGCTAACGTCCAAGCCGGATTGTTTCCTCGGCGACAATGTTGGCAACGCATATAACCAGATTATCTTGCTGATGATTTGTCAGAGTCACAGCTGGATTTCATCATTTTCAATCCATGTTTAATCGCGACATATTTATTACACGTCTTCAAATTTCTTGAATTTTCAGTTGAAATTGAGAGAAGTAATAATCAATAAAATATTTTAAAAATGTTAATTTAAGTTGTTACTCAAATAGATAAACTACTTAGTTTCTCTAGAAATTTCAGTTTACTTTACCTTTTCTCGTCATCGTCATCAGGTCCTTTATAGTCTCCACTGCAGGGCACGACCCTCTCTGTACTACTAGCGCCATATATTAGCCAGAGTAGTCAGAGGATTTGGCCTACACTCCACGCTGGCCAGACGAGTTGGAGAGGTCTCATTGATGTTTACAAGCTTTGTTTAGCTTGTGCTTTCTAAGTCGCCTTTTACGACATCCACGGGAAGTTTCGGAGTGGTCCTATTCTACTCTGGCGGGAACCACACGGCTGTGTGTGTGTTACCTTTTCTCAATATAAGTAATTCATTTTGACCTTTTCTTATATGTTGTATATACTTACTTGTACTTACCACAAGATGAAAGGATAAAGTCAATATTATAATTTTCTAATTTAAATGCAAATCAGGTGCGAACACTGGGTCGAATTACTACATTGAATATTCACCTTTGCGGCTTTGTGGCCCAACTGGAATTTTGTGCATCAATACGTAAAGTGAAGAAAGCAATGCTGACGAAACAAACTTATCGACTGTTGGCAAAATATGCACTATCACGTCTTTATCCCTAATGGGGCAGACAATTTGGGTCACCATTTTGGGTCTTGTGGCTCTAAGCAGACAGAGCCCAGCGCCGCTAGACTCAAAGGCCACTTTTAGCGTGATGATGGGCAAGGACAAAGGAATCGAAATAGTGATGGGTTGCTAGCCGCACCGCCTATTAGCATGATTCACATTTTTTCCCATTCCCTCGATCGACTTTTACAATCTGCGCGGGAAGAGAAGCCGCTGGTATATTCTAAGTTTTTTCTTTTAGAAAAGAAAAGTATGGCAAAACATGGATAATGTAGGTATTTATTAGGTGACTAAACGCTACAGTTAAATAGGTAGCAACACTAGGTCCTTCTTTTTCTACTTGAAATGTTACCCAGGCACATTGTTATTTAAATATTATATGAATATTATAAAACATTCTACAAATATACAATACACGAAATCCATGGAATTCCAACCTTTGGACACCACTGCTGAAAACACCGGTATAAGATATAGGTACATAAAGTTTGTGCTCAAAAATAAAATATAATTGAAGTTATCTTATAGTATAGTATCTTATAGTTATATGAATCGTTAGTTGAGTGACTAATGAGTGTACAAGAGGCCGCAGACGGGATTACTCGTGTGGAAAAACAATAGAGAGTATGCATGCATTTTTTAATATTTATAATCGATAGTCCTCGTCGAGAAATAGCCGCAAAAAATAAATCAGTGTCGAAAAACATGTTTATGGTGTAGGAAATAAATATTAAAAATAGCAAATAGATTATAACAACTAAAACACGCCATTTTAAAATATGACGTCAAGGTCTGCAATATCCGCTAGAGACAGAAGCTGTCAACGCATGTTTTTCTTTTTTGTGTACGTTCGATTTTATCAGCCAGTGATGTTTGTTAAACCTCTATATAAAAGTACATACATTTCTAATGTCAACGATAGTCAAACTACATGGACGGACAGTCCTATCGAACGCACCCGAACTTGTCACTTCCCTTTTGTGAACTTTGTCGTCATTTCCCTTTTGTTTGTCAAAAGTTCCCGCGCAATATTTGCATATTTTCAATAATTTATTTCTAATCCAAATAAGAGTCAGTAAGAAAAATAATTAACTAGGCGTGGTAACGTATTAATAGAAATTGTAAAATAAAAATATGAGCCGGATTGGTATTACATGCATATTCCTTATTGGTTAGGTACAAAAAAGAGATGACTGCTGGAAGTTTTTGAATCTTATCATAAAATTCTTAGCAGGAATTTCTGAAAAATGTGTTGCTGGTGATTTTTAGAATACTCTGATATATATAAATGGAAACCTAGAATTGCTTTATTATTGGCCCGTTTTAACCGTCCCGACAAAAACGCAGATGAGTATGTTTTTATTGTGATGATATGTAGGTATAAAATTGGTTTCAAGCCTCTGCTTGATAGTAATAGCTGCAACCAAGAAATGACCTAAAGTTATTGCAACCTATAAAAGAACTAACCAAAAATGGCTACTAATAGCTTAAATTAATAGCTGGTGTATTTAATACTTTTTTGAGAACAAAGTTTCAAATGAAGATTTAAATAATTTTGGATATAAGTACTAAAAATTGGCTAGAATACAAAAATAAATAAGTTTTTCTATCAAACACATCCAGATAAAAACATAGCCTTTTTTAATAGCAAATACTTATATATTTTTTTAAATTATTCTTTTCGACTGATAAATCTCAGCGAATATAATAAATTAATAGAATGGCTATCACACAAGCAAGATTTGCTTTTGTTGGTTACAGAGTGAAATAAAAAATATCTCTCTATTAAGACAAACCATGCCTTGAATTTCATTAAAATTTTAATATTGGTAGCGATTCTTAAATGTCACTTAAAAATATACTGAAATAGTCTCTAGTGGCGTAAATAATAAAATAATGTGGAGCCCCGTGAAATATCTACTCGATTTTTTTTCTTGATAGAAATAAGGACCACCCTAAGTCTGAGCCCTATGTATGAACAATCCGCTAGTTGCTAACAAGTCAAATCAGACTCTTTTGCTAAACGTCAAAACAAACATTTTCTCTGAGATTTGTATGAAATATCGGACTGTGACGTCATAGTTTATTTTTTCGAGTCAAATAGCGCTCTTCATATCCGTTTTTCTGCATTAATAAATGTAATACGTTTGTGTTGTTGCTTTTAGCATAAATCAAAATGACAAATGAGAGACTTGTGCAAGACTGCTATCCGAACATCATTTAAGTTACTACAAACTGCTACAAATATAATTAAAGTTGACAAGTAATTTAAACAAAATTTAATCCTGTTAATCATCCCAATCCCAAACTAACCCATATAACTCACGAACCACTAACTTGGATGTTGTTCTGACATGTGCCCCAAACAATATGCTATTTTGCAACAAGTCAAATCAGATACTTTGTTCTTAACGTCAAAAACAAACATTTTCTATAAGATTTGTATGAAATATCGTGTTGTCATGACGTCATAGTTATTTGGAGTCAAATAGCGCTCTTAATATCCCTTTTTCTGCATTAATTAATCTAAAATCACGTTTAAAGTGGCTGTGATCAATCTTATACAAATCCCATAGAAAATGTTTTAACGTTACAAAAAAGTATCTGATTTGACTTGTTGGGAACTAGCGGATTCTACACTTCATTACTTTAAACGCGCAATTCTTGTAAATATATATTATATACATACAGGGAGGGTCTAACAAAACATATTGAAACTATTTTAAGGGTGAATTCTGTCCATGATACTGAACAACTTTTCTCAATACCATACTAATTTTGGACTGAATTCATCCCTAAAATAGTTATATAATATATTTTGATAGATGTTATATAACGAGGATTTTGGAAACGTCTCTAACAATTTTGATGAAATTTAATATCTAGAAGTTATTTAATATCTAGAGGTTATTTAATATCTAGAGGTTATTTAATATCTAGAGGTTATTTAATATCTAGAGGTTATTTAATATCTAGAGGTTATGGGGCAAAAATCGAACTAATTAGGTTTAAAATAGTAAGATCGAGGTTCACTTAATACTCTTAAGTGAACCTCGATCTTACTATTTTAAACGAGCGAAGTTCGGTTGCCTGAGCACTTACAATTAAGTTTGCTATTAGAAGTCATCCTGTCCTTATGCCTCTGGAAAATCAAACAATAGATATTTTCCAATAACGGTAACACGTAAATATAAAAAAAAAGTTAGACTCATGAATCTGAGGGCTCACCAGACCTACTTACCTACTTGAAAACACATAGAAGCAATATTTTTAAAAAACCACAAAATAAATAATACTAACGTACAGAAGTCTCAATCAGCAAAGAAATTTAAAGAAATATCTACTCAATGTGGCTAGCGATATGGTTTAATTTAGCTCCCGTCAGAACTCACCACCTTTTCGTATAGATACCCACACATCCATTGCAAGCCAATTTCATTCTTATTACTCTGGACAAACGATTCGTATAACTGAATTTACCATCCGGAGGGGCCGCCTGCGCGCATAATAATAATGTAGGTACATTTTCGATACCTAAACGGGGAGTGACACAGGCCTGGAATAACTTAGTAATTTTCTGTATTTTCGCAATTTTGCGTTAAACAATTTAATCACCATCGTGATTCGATAAGCCTACGGTCGTTATCGAATCCATTATAACTAACAGTTAATTTATTTAAATAGGAAAACATAAATTAATACCAAAATATCTATTTCGTCACACAGAGCCGTAAGGCAGTGGAGAACGTAAAAGATTATATGCACCTATCAGCGAAGGATACAGAAAGCTACAGTGCGTATGAGCACAGGTACTTATTTTGTGACCAATTTCCACGATAGTTATGAGACACCTCGATGGCGAATATATTATTATTTAATTCTTTGTTTTATGTAAATAATGTTCTATTACGTCACAAAAAAAAGTAATCGTTCTAACCGACACTTAGGTAGTCGTAATGTTGCATCGGTTGCCCAACGCGCATCGCAAACTCATTTGATTTGATGAATACAATCACTCAGATCACTCAGAATGGCTCAATAAGCTATAATAGACGATTATCGATATAAAATAGAGGACAAAACGATTTTATACTGAATTGTCGAGTGATTTGATGCAAAGTTGCGGTTTAAAATGAATGGTTGGTAATGTTAGTTGTTTCCTGAAATATTTTGTATTGTAATAGTGGTATTAAGCAATAGAATGTATGTAATGTAGTGCCCGGTTCGGTAAATAAAGTAGTAACAATTCATAATTAGTATCTGGCATGTTATGACTTTTCAGTAATATTTTTTGAACTAGCCTGTAGGTTAGTGTCCCACTGTTTTCGTACTTATTAAGAAGTATTTTATACCAATAAACGAACTAGTGCAGTTCTTAAAATGTACTTGAACAGAGCGTTTGTAATGTTTGACCCAACGTACCAATCAAAGATCTTCATTGTCATCTTCGATCAGAATTTCATGAAAATTGGTAGGAAAATACGCTTACAGTCATTTATCGCCTTCTCACGTCCCAAAGGTATTTTCTGGTAGACAGCGCTTAACGTTAAGATTATACCTATTGTACATTAATGTCATAGTGCAATAAATTAAATAAATAAAAAAATAATTTTTCTTTTTAGATTTTAGAAGTCCGAACATGGGGTTTAACACGGTTGTTTATACATATGAGTTGGTACTTTCGGGCAACCGGTCGTCGAAGTATAAGTTTTGGAATGAAGAATGGTTTTGTATTGTAACGGATAATACTCAATAAGAAAATCGTAATAAAAATATTTGGTATTTAATAATTAAAAATACACTATAGACATTAACACGGCGTATCGTCTACTGCCCCAGAGATTTTGAGCTACCTGCGCGCGCGCATTGCTCTTTGTCTGTTCTGTAGACACAGACCTAGAATTTTTCACTGTGAGTGTATTTAAAACCTTTAAATATATGCCCTACAAAGTATACCTACTAACATAATAAACGTATGTGACATTTTCTATACGGTAAGTACACATTTACGGCAATTAAATAATTTAATTTCGTTTGATGCGAATATAAGGGCTTATATTTTAAGATTGTTAATTGAGATATAATTAAGTACAGCAATGTTGAATTTAATGGACGTTTTCTTATCTGCCTCCGACATCTTTGTTGTCAGTCTGAGACTGCGTCCTAGGGACTGCGACTTATCTGCAAGCTTATCACTTGTCTCTTTGACAGCCTTTCTACTAGCTTTTGTATAATTAATGTATATGCAAAATTGCCCTAGGTCTTGGATGTTTATCTATACAAAGTGGAAGGGACATACCCGTAATAAATCAAACCACGGGCTATACTAGATCACTATAGTATAATGAAATTAAAATAACAGTCTAAAAACAAAAAAAAAATGGCATTTCCATACAAAACGTCCGGCCGGCCGCACACTTTTCTATGGAAATGCCAAAAATTTTTTTGTTCTTTGGCTGTTATTTTAATTTCATTATAATATAGTGATCTAGTATAGCCCGTGGTTCGATTTATTACGGGTATGTCCCTTCCACGTTGTATATGTATTTATTGTAAAATATACTCGTAGTATGTATATAGAGTTACGGTCTTATTCATAAAAAACGCTGTTTTCCCTTTAAAATGCATTTTGGTTAAAATATCGATTTAGTCTTACAATGCTGTTAAAACACTCGTTAAAATTTATATTTATAGAATTAAAATAAAATATTAAATTTATATTTATATTTATATTCAATCCAATGTTTACTAACAAATCTAAATAGACTTATGTCAAAATTTCCATAGATAGGTACTTGCGAAAACGCGTCAATGTAAAGCAAAAGACACTGTTATTGAAAATTAAAAAAGTTCGTGAATATGCGCGATATTTTTTGCTGTTTTGTTCATGTTTTATTTTAAACTAGATAATATTGTCATTTATATAGGTAGATAGTTTATTTGTGCTGTCGCAATGGATGGAACAAAAGCTAGATCACAAAATTGATTTCCGGAAGATAACGTAAGCTATTGCACTTCATTTCACGCAAAGCGTTAATTTTGTAAAATGAAGGCAGGATCACAATAACCAAATTTGGGCGGGCACAGGCATTGCCATCAAAGTTTGAGGTTATATTTACTTAAAATAGGTTTACAAAATAGAGTTATACTACGGGGCTGCCCATTTTAGCGTAACGAACTGTTAAAATGTGTTTTAACCGATGTTTGACGTTTATGAATAGCGTTTTTTGACAAATATAAACTAATTCAATCTTCCGGAACTGAAGAAGATCTGAGGTCAAAAACTACTAACTTTATCAAAAACGTCTTGTCAAATTCTACACTCATTGCTTTTAATTTAGTTTTTACTTCAAGATTTCTACGAGAATAAAGTCACGATCCTAACAACCTTGACATTATCGTCCTGCTGATTATACGACGCTTACATAAACTATATCGTCTTTACATATATTAAATGTTACCAGGCCTGTGTCACTCCCCGTTTAGGTATCGAAAATGTACCTACATTATTACTATGCGCGCAGGCGGCCCCTCGGGGTGGTAAATTCAGTTATACGAATCGTTTGTCCCAGGGTCATTAGGATGAAATTGGCTTGCAATGGATGTCTAGGTATCTACGAGTATACAAAAAGGTGCTGAGTTCTGACGGGAGCTAAATTAAACCATATCGCTAGGCACATTGACTAGATATTTCTTTGAATTTCTTTGTTAAGTAAGACTTCTGTACGTTAGTATTATTTATTCTGTGGGAGTACAGACACATTTACCTCAGTACTAATTTTACACCATGCTACTAATCAATACATATTCAGTTAAATATTCTGGAGTATACAAATCGTCATATAATTGTATAAGTTATATTGTTTTAGTTTTATTTAAGTATAATATTAAATTTTGTTTGATAATATTTGTTTAATACCTAATATCTGTCATATCTTAAAATTATTAAGTTCGCTTTACGGACAAAAGATTGGAGAACCCTGCTACAGGCATATAAATGCTTAAAAGGATTCTCCGACACTATTTGATTGTACGTAATACAGCTTAATACTACAAATGAAATTTTTTCATTTTCATTTTTTATTTTTCATACATCTAATAACATAAAACTATTATTCGCTCTTCCATGCTGGTCTGGGAGAAAAGTAATTCTTAGAATGTATCAGGTCATTCTCTTCCCGCGCAGATCGTAGAAGCCATCGAGGGAATGGGCGAAGATGCGAATCATATTAATAGGCGAAGCGGCTAGCAACCCATCACTATTTTGATTATTTTTTCCATCTTCCCGCCTGTCATCACGCTAAGGTCTTTGGGTATTGCGGCCGACGTTATAGTGTATCAGTATCAGTATTTTTCGCGAAACTTTATTTCTAACTAGCAGCCTTAATTGAGAACCTCCTCCTTTTAGAATTTGGTTAAAAACTTTCCGGAGTAATGCTCGACATGTTAGTGAAAACCGCATCAAAATCGGCCTTGTAGTTTCAGAGTTAATCGAGTAAGTATAGCCAGACAGACAGATAAATAGACAGATATACGGGCCATGTCAGTGACTTGCAACTCAAGAAGCTATTAGTGATTTCTATTCCTGTGATTTATCTCTGTGTTCCTACTGGTAGATGCACTGTTGCATAACTAATGTACTGGCTGTTACTGCAGACGCTCTTTGAATACAAATGATTGATACGCTGCCGAGATTGAAACTTGTGTAGGTGCATTTATTGATCAATTTACGATACACTAGCAATGCTATTTGTGCAAGCGCATGTGATTTACAAATAAGTAAGTTTGTTCACAAAGATTTTATACAAGTTTTTACTCTAATTTCGCCGTTATCAGTTCCTGGATATTATCAGCTCAGAGTACTTATCAAGAAAAATCAAACCAAATTGATAGGGTTGTGTCGTTTTGTTACTAAGCTCATTTGGCCTCCTTTAGGTTGTATTATAAGATGAGACCTCTCTAGACATAGAAATAAATAGTATTGCATTGTCATTTCTTTAGTTACATACAAGCTTTTTCAGTAACAGAACAGACAAACTGCAAGAACGACTCCTACGCTGGTACGGTCATGAAACCGGCAAGTTACGTGGGAAACAAATGAATAGCCATGCCACCCTCGCCGGGGCCCGGTAGACGTGGTAGACCCAGGAAGGATGATATAAAGAAATATATACGGACAAATCACACTGATTGAGCTAGCCCCAAAGTAAATTCAAGACTTGTGTTATGGGATACTAACTCAACGATACTATATTTCATAACAAATACTTATATAGTTAAACATCCAAGACCCAGGTCAATCTGAAAAAGATAATTTTCCATCTTGACCTGGCCGGGGATCGAACCCGGATCCTCCAGTGTGACAGCCTGGCATGGTGACCACTAGGCCACAGAGGTCTTCATATGTGTGCCAATGGTCTTGCAACCAAGGATGCTCAAGACCGAGCGAAGTGGAGAAGGAAAAGCCGAAAAGCGGACCCCGGGCTTCACAGCATTACAGCTGAGGATGCAACTAGGAATACGCTGAGATGAGAGGGAGAACCTCTTAAGTAACATAAAAGCATGCATAAACAATGAAAGAAGATTAACGAAGATTGAAGCTACTATTTCTTTTTCCACTCAAATCGTTACATAGTCGATCAACGGATCGGACTCGACTTTACTCGTATTTTGTATTTATTGTAAATTTTTAAGGAAACAGCAACCTAAACTTTCCTGACACTAAAAGTGACTTACTTCCTTGATCCTCTGCAGAAGTGGCTCCAGCCAGTGCACGTTGCATTCCACGTGCGAGTCCAGGAACGTCAGCACGGGAGCCGTGGCCGCGTCAGCTCCTCGAACGCGGGACCTCATCAGGCCTTCGCGCTTGCTGTTTCTTATCACTCGAACTTTTCTGATGGCGCGGAGGGCCGCTCCGTCTTCCGCTGTTGATAAATGTCATGGTGACTGACAAGGCTAACTAAAAGCAAAAATATTTACAAATAGGAAAATATATTTTTGCTGGATTAGCGTTTTGATGTGTTCCAAATGGCGGAAAACATTTGATATCCTTCAGATGCCTGGTATTGCTGGTAACAGTAGCGCGGGTGTTGTATTTTCTCCACTAGAGAATTTCTTGTTTCATGTTCAAAAAATAATGATGCGGTACGAAAATATCAATTTAATATTGCATAACATAATCGCAACTAGAAACGCGCATATTCCTATGTGAAAAAGTCCTGGGAATCGACCTTTCAACATCATACTACAATTACAACGGCATTGTTAGTGTTTAGTGATACTGAAACTAATTAGAAGACGCACAATAACTTATTTTCTGCAGCCGTAGAAACTATGTGAAGTAATTGTTAACCGTTCTATTGTTAGTAGCGATCAATGAGAAAACCAGAGCGCTCAGACCAGTGCCAGAGTGCTTAGTCACGCTGGTAAAAAAAAGCTAATTTGTTGAAACGAAGTTGCAATTGCAACCGTTGGTTGATTTGAGCTAAAGTTTTGGAATACCTATAGTAACATATTCATGGCTCGACCCAATGATATAGATGCTATTAATATGTAAAATCGATTTATTATGGTATGGTAGCTTCAAATAAGTGTTCACACCATGTTCACACAATTAAACCAATGTTTTTGTGGTTAGTTTTGTTCATTCACTTGATTTTTTTTAAATCGAATAAAGTACTAGCTCTACTTTGTGCTGTTGATGTCGTAAGAGGCGACTAAAGGAATAAGCACAAACATCTCATTCAACAGCTGCATTCCCAAGAAGGGTTATCGTCGGGCGGCGGCCGGTTGTAAAAATTTTCGTACAAATGCATTCCAATTCCAAAGGGTTGACGTCACGCAGGCAACCGGTCGTAAAACTTTAGCCAAATCATTTAAACTGTTTCGACTATTTCTTCTCCACTTTGGCATCCTTGGGTGACCATTGACATGCATAATATTATATTTGGAGAAGAAAAGGCGGGAAAGGGCAGTCTACTTTCTGTTGGCTGCGCAGCAAGGAAGTTTACATGGACGGGCACGGTCGGAAAATCGTCTGTTGGATACTAAAGCGCACACTTCCGTGCTCATAAAACTGGTTTTTGCGTTACGATTATTATTTTATTTCCATTGTCAGCGCACTAGAATAATCACCCAGTATTCACTTGTTCGCAGTGAGCACGAGTTCAGCAAAGGGGTATTCAAGTTGCAATAGACAGACAGTAATTTATAACAGTAACAATGATTAATTATACTTGTCAATTTTTGACTAAGCTTCATTAGTTTTGAAGTCGTAATAGCTACTAAGTAATTACTAAATCGACTTTGCAATTAACTGCAGCCTAGAGCATTTAACCAACTGCAGTGATAAAGTGGTGCTGTAAAAAAGATTAAATTCACCGAACGAATATCGCAAGTACGTCTATCGTTTGCTTTGAGACCAATATCTGAGAACTATTTTAGCTTAACAAGTGACGGGTTGATATTTCCACGCGAATAGGTCACCAATTCAAGGCCAGTAGACATCAGACTGGTCTAACTTTAATTTAGTATACAGATGTTATGTATATTAGTAAATGTTTCATATTGAGATGACATGACGTTGAAAAAGTTCAACATACAGATACTATAGTAGGGGAGCCCAAGAGCGGATTTTTTGAATTACTCGAGCGCGTCAGATAAACATGCAATCGTGTCATGTCAGGATCACAGTACAATATAACGATATCATATTGGTAAACTGATGGTGGAGCCGGGGGGTAGCCATAGGAACTCAGTAATGAAACGACAAAAACCTATCGTGTTTGGGCTCATTTGATTTGTCTTGACTAGCACTTTGGTCTCATAATAAAAGATTTAACAAAAAAATACTATTTTTTTAATCTGACGGTTTAAATAGTTTTTATTTTAAACCAATGATATCGTTATATTGTCACAGGCTGGAATCTCCTAAGGTACGCGCAGTATGCGTCCCCGTTCCCCGTCCCCGCACCTCTCCTCCGTTTTCGCCTCGATGACTCACGTTAGCTCACAAGAACCGGGGGAGAGGTGCGGGTGCGGGGAACGGGGACGCATATTGCGCGTACTTTAGGAGATTCCGTTCTGTTTACTCTTACTGTATTCTGTGATATTGTGCTGTGATTCTGACATGACACGAGTAAATCCAAAAATCCCCTCTTGGGCTCCCCTTTACATGATACATACAACGAGAAAATACATTATTTTAAATAAGAGCAGCGCTGGCATCAACGTCTACTTATACAGTGATAGTTCTACTTAAAACAATTACTCTTACGCAGTCGGGTGATTATAATTAAGTTGTCAACAACTTACGATTATCACTGAAGTCGTCGACGAGAATAATTTCCTTGATGAGATGCTCCGGACTTCTGTTTAATACACTGTAACAAAGCAAATAAATGTTATTTATAGCAGTGAAGTGGCAATTGCAAATTCATTGTCAAAAAGTGTATCGTGTGAACTCGTGTATATAGTGTGAACTCGTAGGGGGTACCTAGCCCCCTACGAGTTCACGAAGACAACTAAACCACAGAAGACAGTAAGAGTATACATACAGAACGGAATCTCCTAAGGTCCAGCGCAATATACGTCCCCGTTCCCCGTCCCCGCCTCTCTCCCCTGTTCTCGCCTTGTCGAGGGGCAAGAGAGGGCGAACACACACCCATTGACGTGTGCACGGCGGCACAAGATCGGGATAGGTGCGGGGACGGGGAACGGGGACGCATATTGCGCGTACCTTATTATGAGATTCCGTTCTGTAAGTAATACTCTTACTGTCTTCTGTGTCTAAACACATTTTTTTTTTTCTATTTCTATTTTATATACACTATCACGTCTTTATGCAAAAGACCCAAATGCCACGTTTATCGTGATAATGGAAATCGTAGTGATGTGCTGTAACTGTAAGCTGTCGAGTTTTACGATTTCTGCGCTGCGATATAAGTATATGAAGTCTACACCCAGACTTTTTCGAGGCTCATTTTAAGCTTTTAAATAAATAATTTAATTGTTGAAACTAATATCACTGTTGTATTACATGTAGATGTTTTCGTGTACGTGATGCAAGATTTTTCAAGAGGCCTTAAGCATTATAACAGTCTACAAGTGGATACTTAGAAAATCACAACACGCAAGCCTTGAAAAAAGTGTGGGCGCTGCTGTCTATGGAAAAAGTGATAAACCCGATATACTTACCTACAACAAAGTCACAATGTCATATAACGGGCATTGAATTATATATAATATACTAATATTCGTAAGAACATAGTATCTCAATGTACAACGGGTGTAAATGAAGCGACGACACATTACTTGAAGGGCTGGGTCAGCCCTTCAATAGAAACAACTAGGCTGTCTCTATTGTACTCTCTTTTAAATATAGGTACTTATAGGGATTTTCAAATTGGAAAATTTTCTTCCATCCCCATACAAATTGTTGGGTCCGCTCAATATGATTGTGAATGACAAAGATAATTTTTTTAGATCCCATCTAAGATCCCATCGTTTTTCCTATAGGAAAAGTTGTTCAGACAGTTCGGTTTGAGTCATTCCTTCAAGAATATGTCGGCGGCAGGGGCGTAGCTACCGCCGTATCTGCCGTATCAATTATACGGGGCCCTCGAGCCACGGGGGCCCCCAATTCAATTCAATTCAAAATTCAATTCAAAATATATTTATTATCATAGGATATTTATAATATCTCTTAATAATAGTCACTTTGTTTTGTTTTGCACAAATGTTGACGTCAAATCGTTACTTAAAGCTAAGTTTACGCCGCTTCCTAGGCGCAAGTGCAGAAGAAGCTGCAACAAACTGCACTGCACGTTTTCTCCAAAGACGTCAAGTTATATAGATGGACAGAGATTACATTGTTTATTATGTCATAATTAAATTGAATTATAAGAATTACGAAATTTAAAATAATGTCAATTTGTAAATTTAGTATGTACCAATGTACCTAAATTATGACATGTCTAAGTATACAAACCTTTAAGAGGGACCCGCGCCAAGCTCAAGCCAGACCTTTTTGTCTTTAAGATAGTCATCGGTCCTATAATAAGCCTTCTCACAAAGTACTTTCTTTAACCCCGAAGTGTGTAAGCAATTTTCAAAATTAAAACTGATAAAAAATTACCTAAGAACTTCAATGGGACATGAACGCCTGTCAGACCTGTCACTATTGTCCATGGAGGCAGAAACTTTAAAAAAACTAAAGTCATCATCAGCTTTAAAATGATTTAATAAATCAGTTTGCCGAAAAAAAGGCAAGAAGATTGTATATTTAATTTGAATTGTTTGTAAAAATTCAAAAAAAAGTGACAGATAGATAATTATGATGAATAAATATTATAAATTTTCTTTTCTTTTGTGAAAAATCTTTACCCTTCATAAGGGCCCCCAAATAAATTTTTATACGGGGCCCCGCCAAAGCACGCTACGCCACTGGTCGGCGGTACGACAATAGGGTAGTATCCAGAGTCAAAAATAATTTATGTTGTAATGATACGAGAATAAAACGTCACAAAATAATGTCACTTGTCATTAATCATATCCATTTTGAACGTGATTTTAGATTTAGTAATACCGAAAAATTTATATTAAGCCGTAGTAGGTATAATTTTTTTCATTGGTTGTTAAATTTATGTCGAAGGCATAAGGTTCAATTTAATGTAGTAACTACTCTACTATTGCCCTATTAAGGGTTAAGAGCGTTGACTCCAAGAAACTATGACGTCACGCCGCCGTGCGTTTTTCATAGAAATCTAATAGGAAATATTTGTTTTGACGTTTAGAAAAACTTTTGACTTGTTGGCTACTAGCGGATTTGTTGATTTGAATACTATTTGGTTCCATTGATGGACCACTTAGCCAGATTGTACATCTGAAAAATAAAAGTACAGCAGTTAGCTAGCCGTGTGGCGATTGCAGAGTATAATACATCTTCTACATTTCTCATCACTCCTTTTTAGGGTTCCGTAGCCAAATGGCAAAAAACGGAATCCTTATGGATTCGTCTAGACATGGGTAACTCCGGATTTGAATATTTAAATGAGCCGGTTCCCGTACTGAATCCCGGTAATCGTAATCGGTTCCCACGAGTTATTGAGTCCGCACTGATCTTAGTCCCGCAGGGAATTGGCGCCTGTCAGGTCGCGAGCCGCGAGCCGCGAGCCGCGTTTCGGCTCCACCGCGTCTCGGGAGGAATCGGGAGTCGGGAGTTAATATTATTCTGTATTGAAACCGGTACCAGAAAGGACGTCTTTATTCTGTAGATTCAATAGCGAAACTTAGCGGACCTCGGAGCTGGAGCCGATAAGGGAGTAGGAATCATTAAGATGAGTCGGTACTGGATGCGGAGTAAGATTCAGTGAGCCGAAACACTCCTCGGAGTCGAGATTACCCATGACTAGATTCGTCATGTCTGTCTGTCTGTCTGCCGTATGTCACAGACACTTTTTTCCGAAACTACAAGAACTATACTATAGAAACTTGGTAAGTAGATGTAATCTGTGAACCCCATTAAGATTTTCGCACAAGAATAGAAAAAAATCAATAAATTTTGGGGGTATCCCATACTTACAACTAAAACTCAAAAATTATTTTTCATCAAACCCATACATTTGGGGTATTTATGGATAGGTCTTCAAAAATGAAATTGAGGTTTCTAATATCATTTTTTTCTAAACTGAATAGTTTGTACGAGAGTCACTTCCAAAGTGGTAAAATGTGTGTCCCCCCCTGTAACTTAAATAAAATAAGAGAATGATAAAACTAAAAAAAATATATGATGTACGTTACCATGCAAACTTCCACCGAAAATTAGTTAGAACGAGATCTAGTAAGTAGTTTTTTTTAATACTACGTCATAAATCGTAAACCGCAATTTACCTTTAGAACTTTTATATTGTTACTTGCTGCTACGGATCCCTTCATGGGCGAGTCCGACTCGCACTTGGCCGCTTTTTTTTTAAATATGGCCGTCTTTGAGTCACTATCTAGGAACAGCAACCTGCCTGCCCGTTTTGGTGATTGTGGGTTATTCCTTCCTTTCTTAGGAGATATCATTTTACAAAAATAAAATTAAAAATAATAATAATAATAAAAATTAAAAAAAAAAATTAAAATTAAATAAATTTTAAATTGTTTTAGATTAAGTAAAAAAAAACTTACAAAAAAAAGAAGAAATTAAGGATTCGACATGATTAAAAGAAATATACTTATTAGGAAATATTTCAAGCTGCAATATCTTGTTCCTACAGACTGTTCTGTTCATAGCCATTCGGACAATATCCTCAGGAAGCCACAAGCCGGGTTGGTAATTAAAAGCTATTGTAGAGCCTGATTACGTTGCGTTGGACCATGGAATCCTAATATCCTGTATCTATTCAGCCCTGTGGTATTAACAGTGTATGTATCCAAGTTTCCGACTCCGCAATTAATGTGCTTCCCAATCGTTTGGTATTTGCTGATCACGTTTTGGTCTGATTAAAAAAAAAATATAGACGACAAGTATAATGTATATTTAAAATAATGGTAGGTATTATCTTGTCTATTTTGGTATTTACGATTAGGATATTTGTGATAAAACAGACCTAGATTTGTTATATCTATGTTTTGGGCAGTTTATTGAGTTCATCGAGCCTTCTCAATCTTCCACTTGATGTAATAACCAAACCGGACTTCTAACAATCTAATTGTTATACATAGATTGGAGCTATTTGCGGTATCGTAGAGGAATTAGGTGAAAGTTGGAGAGAATTTGAGGTATCGTTCACTATGTATGTTGCTATAACGGTAGAAATTTGATCCTGTTCCTAGTTTTTCTATTTTTCATCTGTAATGGTTTAATGACCCTATAAAGGCTTTGTCAAACAGTAACGGATTAAGACTTTATTTATATGTATATCTATGTTATGTATTGATAAGTATTACTTTTAAATCGCGGATAAGTTACAGATGCCTAGTACTTAAGTACCTATATTTTATTTAATAATTTTTGAAAACCTACTTGTTTATCGAGACTGGTTACTTTGAAGAGTCCTTGTGTAGGAAAATTCGTGCTAAAACAAAATAAAATCTTTTTCAGTTCTCATATTATCGATATTATTTTGCATTTTGTTTTACTTGTATCATAAATGCAATTACAATATTTATGTGATGTGAGCTCACTGGCACACCTAAAATGTAAGCTGTCAGTTGTATAATTTATTCACTTTCTTATTTATAATGTTTTTATTTTGTTTTTGGTTCCTACGTTTTATAAATGCCACTGGTGGCGTGAACGATTTGGAGAAGGTACATAAGGTTCATTATTGCTCTTTGTGAACGATTGCAAATACTCGTATGCAATGTCAAAACTGCAGCTAGCATTATTGACACGTTATGTTAATTTGTGGCAATTCATAAGTTAATATTATGTACTTGTCAAAGGGAGCATTGCAGCACAGCATTACTGTCTGTAAACTTTGCAACTTACAACTGAAAAAACTTCACACTTTAAAACGTGAAAAAAATCCAAAAACATTCAGTTTATGGACTTCTACTGAAATTTCCACATTACATTTCTAAAATTATCGGCAAAATTTCACGAGAATGGGTTGAAACATGTGACCTGTAAAAGAAAAAAGCTGGACAGCCGGAAAAAAGCATTTTTGCTCAAGCTAAAACGGAGACGCTTAACTCGTGCTTCGCGCTCTTTCGGTAAATAAATAACTAAGATAGATTTGAGGACTGCGAAAACGGTCGGTTTTCGCCTTGCTTTTTGACAAAATTAACACCAAATGTAGACTATACAATGTCTTGTTTTGTTCTCCGCCTAATTAAGGCGTTGTTTTTTTTTGTGACGCGTTATAAAACTGGAGAATAATCGAAATGTGTTACATTTTAAGTAACAATAAACAAAGAAAATCTACTTATTCTTCCTTCCCTTGGGGTCAGCACAGTAAGTTTAAATAAGTAAATGAAGAGAATAATAAGCATATCACTTACATATTCATAATATGCTTATTATTATTCTCAATTCAGCAAGTTTTCGCGCCGCACCCTGTCGAACAAGGGATAGGTGATTTCTTTCGTCATTTTTCTATCGCCAGATAGGTATCCAAACAATAGCATACCTGACTATGGTTCGAAGGAGAGTAGAACGAGCTTCGTTGTGGAAGGTGATGATGACACTGGTTTGCGGAAGGTCTTCGTCATATTTCTTGAGACGGCACCTGGAACCAAAATGTTTGAACTAATATGGTTTTGCAAACAAACTAATAATTTATTATAATTATATTTTCACACATTATCATCAGGTTTTTTTTGTCTCCACTGCAGGAGCACGACCCTCTCTGTACTGCCAGAGCCATGTATTAGCCAGAGCAGTCAGAGGATTTGGCCTATACTCTCCACGCTGGCCAGACGGGTTGGAGAGATTTGTCTATCTTGTGTTTCCCAAGTCGCCTTCTACGATATCCACGGGAAGACTTAGAGTGGTCCTATTCTACTCTGCCGGGAACCAAATGGCTAATATTTATATTACACGTTTTTTTTAAAGCATTGATTGTGAAACAAACGTACATCGGAAAATATATAATTTCTGTTCAGATAAATAAGTAGGTAGTTAACAACTTCTAATTTATTCTTGCCTGTTCATCGATAAGTTAACTTGGAATTTCTTGTTTTTGTGTCTTGTTTTTTTCCAAGTTTAACTTCGTTTTTTATTGAAACGATTTTTGTGGGAAGCGTGGTTGGTTGCTGGCACAATCATAAAAGTCAGCGTTTTTTAGCCCTCAGACCAGCACGAAAAATAAGGGAAAATATCAGATATTGGGGATATCGATATCTTGAAAATAGTTAAAATTCTACGTGCGCGGAGCCACAGGCGTCCTCCATCCTCTGTTACATATTGGAGAAAGCTTTATTGCGTGTAATTTATTGAAATGTGGTTTTATTAATATAATGATGGTAATAAATGGAAGTATTTTCTTGTCTCTTTATAATTAGAAACTACTTTTTGTGGGAGGAGTCTATAGAAAAATAGACTCTAGCTGCTGACGTTGAAGTTTTTAAGCAGGTAAATATTTACAAAAGCGTTGAATTTAGTTTAGTACTTTCAGAGTACTAGATACTTGTACAAACAGAGACATGATAACATTTTAGTATCATACACATAAAGTTTATTATTAACATATTTGTACTAGAATTGCAGCTGGGGCCCTATTTTTGATGTACGGAGTCACTAAACGAACGATTTGGTGACTGTTTAAAAATAAAGCTATTAAACGGTTTTGAATAAAAGGCACGTAAATTAATTGTCATGTATTCGTGGAATACTTCTAGCCTGGGCATTCGCGCGCGGAAAAAAAATTGTGATAAAAAAATATACTTACTCTGTCAATTTCTCTTTGATAATAGAAGCATTTATTATTTATTTTAGATATACGACTAAGAATGTCTATAAATATCATTTTAATTTTAGCCCTTCGTCTACTCACTACTTTTTCTTTCGAGTCGATTGGCTATACTATTACTATTATATTCACTTTTTTTATAATAGGTTTGACCAGTGCTTGGCTACAGTGACCGCCCGATCATTTGCCTCGTTGAGGTCCTGCATTGAGTAGGGTGTAGGGCATTTGGAGCAGGACAATAGGTGGGTCATTGACTGGACAGCACCGCAGTCGCACTGGTAATTTTTTGAGAAACGCCACATAACCCGGTTTTCTCGACATCTCCCGACACCAGTCCAGAGTCTATTCAAGGACTTCCAGACTACCCAGGGGAGGTCAGCACCTAGTGGGAGTTTCTCAGAGGGTGGAATTTAAGAGGTAGAGGCGGGAAATTTAATGTTCCATTGCTCCAGTCTAGTCTTCTCAGACCACTAAGCTACATTGTCTCTTATTCGACTATGTAGTTGTTTAAATTATATCATACCTATATTATATTATATGATTAGTTCGATACCATTTAGGAAACAGTAATTTATCTCATTAATGGTGAGCTCTAGTGAGCAGGGCAGTAAATCTTACGCAACTGATGTTGACGACCGCTTGGTTTCGGATCACGTTAACCTCCAGTTTGTGGGTAAAGGTCACATAATGATCTTCGTCAATGCGGAATGTTGTTCGTACACCTCTCACTGGCTCCTCCCTGCCTTTCGCTAGCACCTCTTCCTCATTCATAGATCAAAACACAATATTCCTAACCGGTCATTTCTTACCTTTAAATAAATATCTTTTTATACAGGCTGACTTTTTATCCACCGGCAAAATTTTTGGAGTAGGTTCAGTCCATGATACTGAATTACTTTCTATAAAAAAGTTAGGTATTAAAAATCGGTGCAGGATATATTACGCCACAGCAAATTCAACAAGGCGCCCCTATAGGCCAGGCCTATGCTCCTAGCGTTATGAAGTAAAAAATAAAATAATTCTAATCATACCGTTTAGGGTATCAAATAAATATGTACATTTCAAAAATATATACATTATTAGCTATTGCTCCATGCTGTGCTTGCATTAACCAACAAAAAAAAATTGAAAAGAAAATTCTTACTAAAAATCCCGTATATCCCGTATTATCCCGTATTCGGGTTTTAGTTTTTTATCTTGTTTTACATAATTTCATGTTTTATTTTCTTTTATTCCTTCCTAAAACTCACATAGCGTTCCGAGTGTCAGGCACGACTCTATTACTGGGCAGGCTGTCGGACGCGGCCTGGTTGAAGCGGTTTCTGACGTAGGGATCTGAGTCCTTAGCGCCCCCGGCCACATAGCCCCCCTCGTCGAAGTACGTCCGCCCGGTGCCGCCCGTCCCGTACGAGTCGTCAGGGGACGCCGGACTGCTCTCTGGTTCCTCTACCTCGGGGTGCTGTTTTATTAGCCGAAGGGCTATGTTTTCTTCCTGTAACAAAAATAAATTTCTTTAGTAGGTAGGTATTTAGACTATAATAATGTTGTCAGCGTGTTTTGAAATAAGTAATCATTTGCCCGGGTGCACACTTTTGGAAATGATGTTTTTTTTCTTTATTTTAATTTATTACGCATATGTCCCTAACACATTGTATGTCTAACTTTATTATGTACTTAGTTTTGTCTTCATGCGTAATTTTTATTGCGCACTGTAGAGTCCCGGAGATTAAAGAAAAAAAAAAAATTCCTTAGGTCGTAACGGACACCCGTTACGACCTAAGGAATTTATTTTTATAATTTTTATTACCAATTTTAAATAAGCAGGTAATAATTTCATCTAGGTACGTATTTTTATTTTATAGGAAAAAAACGTCAAGTTTAAGGATGAAGTAAAAGAAAAGGCAGAAATCATGTCGTATGGGGAGGTCAAATATTTAACCGGAAATAGGGAGACATGGAAATACTCTTCCGACAAGAACCTAGTATTCTTCTTCTTCGTCGTGTCGATGACTGAATCGTGTTACTGAAGAACCTAGTTCTTTAATTTATTGATTTGATGGAATTTTACAAGTAATACATATGTCTATTCATACAACACAACAAAACGTTGGTTATAGTTAGAAATATTAAACGTTCAATAACAAGTTAATCTCATAAAATCTCAATAAATAAAAAATTCTGATTAAAAAACTGCAACTCGATTACGGATAGCAAACTCAACAGTAAAAAACAAGTTTTATCTAGTCTTTCATCTTCTGGCATTTTACATCAAAAACACTACAAAATTTATAAAATGCCGTGGTCGTGCGTTTTGAAGAAATAAATTCGAGAATTCAGATAACGCCCGTCGTCGTGTGCTATCCGTAGTCGGTTTGCAGTTTTTTAATCTTATTTTTTTATTTTGATCTTTCCCGTAAAAGTGATATGTGTTTCTACGACATTAACATGTGCATGTGCACAGTCAAGTTCAAGTAGGCAGGTGCTATTGAGGTGTGTCGCAGCATAACGACGTTGTATGCAAATAAGATTCTCGACCCGTCGTAGTAAATAATAGAATTAATAGACTATAAAACTTAGGAACACCTACAGCTGATGTAACTTACTTTTAAGTCACAGGTAGACTAATCATGTGTCACATTTCATATACATTGGCTGTTTTGTAATGAACAATCTGTATGCCATTTTTAATACTCAATGTATATGAAAACAGATATTGAATGTACACGAATGTAGTTCGCCTCAAACGTGATGTTTATTGTATGTCCATTGAAGAACGCTGCTGGATTTGATAAGCCCGTGGTGCTTAACGTGTATTTGTAGGACCCTAAATATCGGCAACCCCTTGACCGATTTATCTTTCATGTTCCATTTTAGAAATAATTTTTGTGATATTTCATCTTCTTATTAACCCAAAAAGGATCTAACAAATCGTAATGCGCAAAAAAAAAATTGAGTCATTACGTATTTATACCTACAAATAAACGTCTTTTACACTTCTTTTTTCAACGCTTTGTTAGTTCATTCATTAAAGTAATATTTTAAAACTTTATATTCAAAAGGTTATGTCAGTATGTATATAGTTTAAGATTTGTTACAATGAACCATTGTTTAGTGACATATCTATGCTACTATTTCATTTCACTTTAAAACCTTGACATATAAACTAGAAGAATAACCGGTTTAATATTTACCGACTACTTATTATTATACAAAGTGTATACTATACACCACAGGAAATGATACAAGTATCTCGGCGTATATACTAAAACCCAATTAGCTGGATACATCATAGTCACCTTCAAAGGCGTAAAATCACTATTAACCTTTTTCAAGTACCTAATTACATGCCATGCAATTTTCATGTGTTAAGAATAATAAATACTTGGAAGTGTTATGTTACGTGCAATTATTATTTAATTGCTAAAACAGTTTTCATTCACTGACTACAAAAAGGTAATTATTTATTAGTTCGTAGTGGTATACGTTAGTTCAATCATTTATTACGTATGTAACTTAAAGATAGCTAACACAAACAACACTACAGGAAAAAATGTAGAGGGGGTTAAGTATTGCTTTGCTAATGTTATTAAGTCAGTATTTTCTTTCGATCTGGATTGATCCTAAGATAATTCTGAGGTGATTGCTAATTTGCTGGTTGGATCGCACGTACGTCGACTCTACAATATATAAATTATAAATAAATAAATAATTTTTACTTGCCAAAAACGATTAAAAACAACAAAATTACAATGTTGCAATGTTACCTAATAACAATAAATTTTTCATGAAGGGTATACAAATAAATATTGTAACTAGTAGGTACTAAAGGCCCCAGTCCATGATCCGGAAGTGCTAAAGAATTTATACTGGATTTTTCGATTTTGGCGATATTTCTTATTGAATAGAAATATAGGTTTTTTTTACCTAACAATAAAATATTTCCTGCAAAAACGTATACTGAATAATAAAGAATGTTAGAATTAACATTCTTTTAGATTTGATTTTTAGTTAAAAAAAATAGTTATTCTTGTTGCAAATGGAAACGTTAGTTTAAGATCTCTATTACAATTTAATCTATTTTTTTTGTCAGAACCACCAGAACATAATAAGTCAAAGAGAATAAAGAGTGGGAAGAAAATACGTGGAGTAAAAATGCTTGGTGACGAGCCGGGGTAATGCTCTCAGCAGAGAATTTGTCATGCTCTTTTTACAACGCTTCATGATATCTCGGAATCGGGCTGTTTGTCCACAACCCGGACTGACGTCACGACGTCACGATTTCAATTCGATAATAATCCCAATTTGATACGCTATTTGTGTGACAGATAATGCTACTAAAAATAGGTAGGTTCGCAAACCTTCTCGATTGAGTCCTATTTTGGAAGCTTATTTACTATTCTTTTTGGTGTTGTTGACCGGTAAGTAAATAAGAAAAATATTGAAAGTGCTATTAAATATATTTTGAAGACCTCCGTGGCGTAATGGTTAACACGCTAGACCGCTAATCCGGTGGTTCTGGGTTCGATCCCCAGCCAGGGCAAGTTGGAAAATTGCCTTTTACAAATTGTCCTAATATTATAGATAAAGACCCAGGACCCATCCTGGGTCTTTATCTATAATATTATATATATTTATTTATCATAAAATATAGTATCGTTGAGTTAGTATCTCATAATACAAGTTTAAAACTTACTTTGGGGCTAGCTTAATTATTCCTCATATATTTATTTATTATTATTGATTTATTTATTAAAAAATAAATAAAAAGTCAACGACCTCCTTGGCGTATTGGTTAACACGCTAGTCTGGCACTCTGAGGTTCTGAATTCCATCCCCAGCCAGGGTAGGTTGGAAAATGGCCTTTTTTAAATTGTCTTAATTTAAATTGTCTATATATGTTTTATTATAAAATATATCATCGTTGAGTTAGTATCCCATAACACAAGTTTACACTTAATTTTACCTCTAACCTCTAATAGGCTACCTCAATCAGTGGGATTTGTCCTTATCTACCACTATTAATCTATTTATTTATTGCTTGTATATGTACAAGTAAGAAAAAATGCAACTGTGTCTTGGATATTAGCAGCAGTATTGGTATTCCGAAGGATTGCTCCATCCACACATCAGTAGTGATGTTTTTTTTTTAATTAACCCCTCACTCCGTATCAGTTTATGATTTTCGTGAGAAAAGAAGTAGCTAACATAACATTGGTTCTCTCCCGCCGCCTACTCAATGCAAAAGTATCTATGTTTTTAATATATTTGAGGAAGCAAGTATCCGCCGGTTTCTACTCGCTATCGATAAGTAACGAGTTTTGCCGAGCTTTCTACGCATGTCTAATGGCTTTATACCCGCAATGTACTTTTATGAAGTGAAAGCCATACCTGATAGGGGTTACTAAGATACCCGCAGTTTTAGACTATAGGTCAAGCTCGCCTGCTAATCCGGAAGTTCCTAGTATAATTTTTAGGCTCAATTTACATTGCCGCGGGATCGAGGCGAATTAAAGCAATTTACAAAGGATAATGACTTCTATAATCTAGGAGAATACAGTACAAATTAGCATGAAGAAAAAAACTTCGCGGCAATTCCCGCGTATTCCGCGGATGTTCTTTTTGGTTAACACAATTTTATACGTTACCATATTCACATAGGGTTCAACATGCTTTGTAGAGTTTTTAAAATTCTTTTCCATTCCGCGGCAATGTAATTTGGTAAATTGAGCCTTACTCGTAGTTCGCATAAGTACGCCCAGGGCCTATTAATTTGTAAATATATGGTTTTCGGCCTAGTATAGGTTTACTTCCTGTGGATATTAAAAGAGGCGACTAAAGGATAAAGTACGATCATTTTGTGCAACAACTGCATTCTCAAGGACGGTTGGCGTCGCGTCGGATAGCGGCCAATCGTAATGCACACCAAAATCGTTAAGATGTTTTTGGCTTTTTCTTCTCCACTTCGCTAGGTCTTCCGAATCCTTGGATGACCATTGACTTGCATATATCTTAGACGAACAAAAACCTAAAAAGCTCTATTTTACTCCCTTGTTATTCATTGGTATTACTTATTTAAATAAAAATTACCATGTAATACGGAATTTTACGGTCAACATAAACGGGCAAACTACAGAACAAGGCGGTACAGTTGTTTGAAGATGAAGCAATTGTTAGGAAGTGTACACTCCGTGCACGCGAAAGTATAAGTGTATCAAAGTATAGTGGGAAATTTGCACAGCGGAACGGACTGGAGTCCATGAATATGTAAAAAGATGGAAAATATTTTATTGTCTCACCAGCTAAAACTACGCGTACAGTCCGCTGAAAAAAGTTAGTAATCTTTTTCTTACTGTAAGTATTTATGTGTAGTTGCGAAACTATACATTTTTCAAAAGAGATTATATCTTGTCCAGGTCCATTTACTTAGGGAACTCTAACAAAACTATAAAAGAGCAACTTCAAATATTATCATCGTGCAAATGGGCCCCACGATTTTTTTTATATAAAATGACTATCGCATCTCGTAGCGTCAACTGTCACCCAATGTCCGCTATGACGCAGCGTCATACAGCAGCCACTGATTGGTCCAGCAATTGGCGTGAAGTAACGTCAGTAACAGTATTGGCGGAAAACGAGATGTAATAAATAAGTAACGCTACTTGAATGTACCTTTGATGGAGTAATTTGTTGCGCTTGATTAAGCTATAGTTTGCTGCATTATAACTGCCTCCGGTAAATTTAATAGGGAACACCAGTGGGTTGCGTGCCGGGAAATGCCTGTTAAGTACATTTTTGGTTAGGGAATTGGGGATTTATATTTGAGTAATTTTTTAAGTAAAAGTATACCAAATAATGAAATTTAAACGATGAATTGAAAGAAGGTGGAAATTTTTTTTTATTAATAGATAGTCTTCTCCTTCTTATATTTAAGGGCTGTGCTCTTGTCGGTGGAGTGTTTTCCATGTCTCTCTTTCTTCCGCCAAGTTCTTAACCTCCTTATATGTTTTCACGTTCAATTTTTCCTTTATTTGATCGAAAAAATTTCTTCTGGGTTTTCCTACTCCTCTTTTTCCTTCTATTTTTCCTTCCATTATTGTTTAAAAAACTCATCGTGACGCAGTAAGTAGATGGCCGATCATTTTCCCTCTTCTATTTTCTATAATTTGTAGTATTTTCCTTTTCTCACCCACATTCTCTAATACCTTTTCGTTTGTAACTTTTTCTCTCCAACTTATTTTTTTCATTCTACTCCAGCACCACATTTCAATTTGAGGGACGAAATAGTTCCTACGATTTGAATTAGGCAGGCAACCACGGTAAAAGTAAACAATTTTTTTATACAATATAATGTTTTATTTCAAATTAATTGTAATTTTAGTTTATAGTCTTATTTTCATTTAATTTGTAGATGACGACTTAGTTTTATTATTTATTTAATGCTATGTAGTAATTTAGTAAACAAAAAAATTAAAAAAAAAAGTTGCCTCGGTGTAAATGATCATGTCCGGCGAGTCGCACGATGTGTGGTATCATCGTGGGCAAACCACACCGTTCAACGCTCACAGCTTGGGAAACTATTTGTTTACGTTTTTAGGGTTCCGTACCTCAAAATGAAAAAACGGAACCCTTATAGGATCACTTTGTTGTCCGTCTGTCCGTCCGTCCGTCCGTCTGTCAAGACCCTTTTTCTCAGGAACGCGTGGAGGTATGAAGCTGAAATTTATATCAATTACTCAGGTCTACTGTCCCTTGAAGCTGTGAAAAAATCAAACTTCTAAGCCAACGCAATCAAAAGATACAGCCGTTTATGCCGCAAATTTTCGACACTTGCAAGGGAATCAAAACCTACAGGGTGCTTCCCGTGAACTCAGAATCTTGAAATTTGGTACGAAGCAACGTCTTATAGCATAGATAAAGGAAAAATTACGAAAACCATAAATTTTTAGTTACATCACATAATATATTTTACGGAACCCTCGGTGCGCGAGTCCGACTCGCACTTGGCCGGTTTTTTTTATCACAGATAGCGTAGAAAAGCGTATTGTTCTTTCACGGTCCCGCATCTGTATTAGGAAAGAGCGGTTTATAATTGGGGTACTATAGTTTTCTTTAAGTAATGTCAATTTAATGATATATATAGTCTTATTATAAAACCCAGACTAACTTTGTTACTAGGTTTAAACCATTATCCGCCCAAATCAAGTTAATATCTAGTAATATCACATTATCTCACCTGTCAATGTCAACTTGATTTGGTTGGATAATGGTTTAAACCTAGTAACAAAGTTAGTCCTGTTTTTATAATAAGACGGATAGACTCCAACATATATACATTTGCTATAACCGCTTTAATTTATGCAGTATGATGCGAATGTGTTTAATATACAGTAACTAAAATATTCGATTCAACGTTTGCGCAATAACAATAAAAGATTTCACTTCCGTGCAATCGTTTATTGATATAAAAAAAAAAACAATCGACGTCAAAGTTTCGCATACAATTTCATCTGTATCATACATGAGGTTCACATTGACCAAACAGATGGTAAGGAATCAGATTTCGTTCAAATTTGGTGATTATGTTACGCTCAAAGACCGAAATCGCTCTATAAGCGAAATAATAGGCCACAACGCGTTGTGGATGTAACAAATATATCATATTACTGTAAAACATATGTATATCACGTAACAATCATCAAAATTCTATAGGACGTTGAGGAGTTCCTTTCATATCTCCAAAGTATAAATATTTTCAAACAATCATTTTTTTAAAAATAAGTACTGAATGTTTTTTAAATAGTTTTACAACATTGACAATAATCCAAAACCCGCCCTTTAAGAGTCCCCTTACCCCAGACAGAATAAGAGTTTCCCATACAAACGTAGTCTACGTTTTATTTTGAAACGAAATTTGAAACGAGATTTCGGTAAAAAATTTGCATATATCTACATAGGTTTATAATTGGTTTTCACAGTCAAAATATGAACTTGAAAGACTGGAAAGAACTGGATCGCGGCAGCCAGGGACAGAGCGGGATGGCGCGCACAAAGGGAGGCTTATTATGCCCCAGCAGTGGGTTTTTAAAAGCTGATGCTGAATAACACGACAATAAGTACACGACTAACAAGAAAATTATAAAACCTATTTTACACACAAAAGACTAATGTGGCTCCATAGCCGCGTACTTTACTCGCTTTTGCCTCATGAAATTACTATAGAACCAACTAGCTAATTAAGGCTTTTAAATAAAAAATAATCATCAAAATCGATTCACAATTGGCGAAGATATCGCTTAATATACATACAAAAAATAAACAGTCGAATTGATAATCTCCTCCTTTTTCAAAGCCGGTTAATAACTAGCACCGAGCAAAGCCTACTTGGATATTTTAGTTGTGCTTACTCAAATTTAATAACATTTATTTTTCTCAGATGCCTTTATTCAACACCGGTGTTCGAGTTTTTTTAATATTGCCTAAAGGCATTTGTCATAAATCATAATCGTAACAGTTATAGGAGCATCAGGAGCTAAGCTAGTAATATATAGGGCATTACAGGGTGACTTTTTAAACACTGTCCAAATTTTTGGAGCAAGTTCAGTCCATGATACATTGTTAAAAAAGTCAGCCTGTTTTTTTATTGATCTTCAATGAGAGATTTTATCCTACTGTGTATAACGTTTATTAGTTTGATGATGTTTAAGTCTTTGTAATTCGATTTTTTGTACCTATTAAATAGGTATCCTTTGTAGGTTACTAATAATATAATAGCAAATCAAATATAAAATTTATAGTCAAAGCGGGTCGTACTGGTCCCGGTCGAGTATTGTTTTTTTCCTTATTTTAGAGCCGCAATAAACATATACCTAGACAAGAAACGAAACCAGTTTTCATCGTAATGCATCCACAATACGAGTATAAAGTCGTCTCCAAGTTGTTTATGCCAACTTGTTACTTTATCCTTCGACTCTATCGCTCGATAAAATTATATATAATGGGCTTTATGCAGGGGAACAAATCAACTGAAATTTTTAGCGAATTGGAGATGGACTAGCCACCGAAATAAACAGACATAACCGACCCACACTTAAGTGACGTGGATCTGATGGACACCGACATAAACAAAAAAAAACAGAACCAATATTCGTCACCGTCGTCATTGTTTCAGAATATTTTATATCATCTTTGCGTCCAATAGCAATATATGCTGTAGGTGATTTAAGGCTTAACATGGGGATTAGGAATATAAATCCAGAACCATCTAAAACCAGGGTAATGTCATACACCATCTGCTATTTTTGAAGTGAAAACTTCTTTAGCGGCGTTGTGCACTTTTTTTGTAATGGGTAAAAAATGTTAAACTCGCGTCAGGACACGTGTCCTGATCGAAAATTCGTAAGACGGATGGAGAGTAGACAGCAAGTATTCCCCTCTCTTTCTACGGCGCGGCGAAAATGTATGCCTGCGCCTGCTGTTTCGTTTAGCTGAGAGATATACTTTTTAATGTAATATAAATTGTCATGTTTGTGTACGATAGCGCAATAAATAAATATTGTATTCTACCACATAAATGATAGTACTTTTATACTGATAATTAAAGCAATTCGTGCAATTTTATTCCCTAACCATTCCAAAATATCAAAAATGCACAACGTTAATATTAAAATTTTCCCTTCTGCCGGCACTCCCGGAGTGCAACCCGTCGTTTTTTAATTCATAGTAGGTATTGTTTTTTATAATGACTTAGTTGTAATAACCATAGTTGGACATAATGTTTTATCTCATACGAGTAATATTCATAAGTGTAGTCATAATATTCATTTAATTTATTTTGTTGACATTATTTTGAGTCTCATATGGGTCACATGTAACGAATATTTTTTATATTTTAATGATATGATTACAGCTCCTTGGCTAAAACTGTAGAAACGAATAATAAAAGGCAAAGTTAAAAACTGAAAAATGTTAAGTTTATGTTCACGCCCATCTGTCGTCTGTAACAATTACTATACTATCCTGGTATTTCAAGGTAAGGGGCATATCAGTAAAAAATCGAACCACGTTGATTACTTGATCACTGAAGTTCAATGAAATTAAAATAAAAGGCAAAACACCAAAAAAAAATTTGACATTCCCATACAAATCGCCCGGGCGCTGCACACATTTTTTTTTGTTTTTGGCTGTTATTTTAATTTCATTATACTATAAAGATCTAGTACCTATAAACCGTGGTTCGATTTATTATGGGTATGTCTATGTCCCTTCCGAGACGAATTTTAAACCCTCATAGCATAACTATTTATTAATCTGTGCTCATAGGCTAAACGTAGAGGCAGTATTCATACAATTTTTTTCTCTAAACATTCACTTTAGGTTTAGAATTACATCATCGTTTTGGAAAAAAATATTTTATTGTTCGTGCATTGGCTTTATAAACCGGAGTACATAGGCTCACGTTTTATGTCGTAGAAGATAGGTAGTACCAGTATAATCCTGGGGTATTATCTAACTATATGGAGGTGGCTTGGTGGGAGTACGCATTACTACCGATTACTAGTGTTTTCGCAAGATAAGGGACGCCGGGCGTGGTCCGCAATTGGATGGTGGTACCTACCTACACACACACAAGAAAGAAATAAAAAATTGACCCAATAGATTTTTTGGCAGACACGTTAGCCTAGGATATTATTTCTGGAACAGGAAAATACATATTGGTATACCTACTTCAATTTGTCACACATGTGACGATTTGTTAGGTCTAAATACCAAATATTTAATATAGAACTTTGACACCATAAATAAATGGTGGGATGAATACGAGGCGATGCGAGGCTAAATACTGCCGCGGGTCGATAATATAGAAGATTGTCCTTGTACATTCATGTAGAATTTGTACCCTAATATTGTCAAAGATATTTATAAACAAATGAAGTTCAGTCTCTAACTTCAGTTGGTCTTATTTGTCTGTTCTAGATGTGATATAAATGTTTAATGTGTCCACTTTACCCAGACCTAGTGCTTATAACACTTAGCTACAGTTTCTCTCCTGAGGAAGGATCTTCTGATGACTACGTTGTTAGAGGAAGATTTTGTACAAAAAACGTATATGTAATGAACCGATAAGTAATGTCACTCTGTACTTACAAGTTCAGATCTCGAGTTGAGTTTCCTACGTGTATAGTAACGTCCCGTGTTAAGGCGAAGATATAGGCAAATGACCTTGAAGTGGCGCCCTCATTTGAAATAAATTGTTAACTCGTAAATATGGAGATAATTTCCATATTGCTCTTCGTCATGCACTAGAGAGCCCTTTAAATTATTTTATAAACCACCGTTGAAACTATTTACATTAGTCCGTCTAGCTTTAAAACTTGCCTCCGCCAAAAGTGGCCACGGCAAGTTTTAAAGCTAGACGGATCACCAATAATAGTTTTAACGGCAGTTCATAAAATAATTTAAAGGGCTATCTAGTGCATGACGTAGAGAAATATGGAAATTATCACCATATTTACAAGTTAACAATTTATTTCACACTTCAAGGCCATTTGCCTATATCTTCGCCTTAAGCCATATTTAAAACAGGTACATTCTTCGAGTCTGTGTGAACAGATCCTTATAGCGCATTCGAAAGGAACCAGATTCCAATTACGAGTATATCGCAACGATACTCAAGGCCGCGTAAACTGACCAACACTTTCACTGTCTCATCATAATATATGTGCCTAATCGGATTACTGGATTACCATAACCGTAGTACACTGTGGTAATACCTTGTTTTCTACAAACCTCTAGGATTCTAATTTACTGTCCAAAAGGATATATTGTATAGGTATGTTACACGGGTCAGTCACGTCAGCTACTGACCGACATGTTTCGACCTCATCCCGATGTCGTCATCAGGGCAAATATGACGCGCGACGCCACACGCCAAAATTGGCCGTTGCGAAGAAAAGCTTCACGTACTCTCACTTTAAACTGTAAACAGTAGTTCATAAAATAGTTTGAAGGGTTATCTAGATCCGTATCGTACAAAATTTTAAATGATATCTCCGTTTCCTTTCAAATAATTTATTTCAAATGGGGGCAGCACTGGACCCCAAACAATTCTTGCTATTCAGAATTGGACACTATCTCCATCTTATTACTTTTAACTTATTCTACAGCACGTACAAAAGCTTTCAGCATAAAATCCATTTACAAAGAGACTTACTTAGAGACTCGTTTTTTTGTATTTATTTCCTTTGTCCTGTTAGACTTATTAAAAATTTATATAGTAACTAATATTATAGTCATTGTATTTTTCAGTCTAGGTTAGTTAAGATGCAAAGATCAATTTATTTTCGATAGCCTAAAAAGCTTTGAAAGATAAAATGTTATAAAATTCCTTTCATACTGGTTTAGAAGAAAATAAAAAACTTAGAATGTACCAGCTGCTTCTCTTCCCGCGCAGATCGCAAAAGGCAATCGAGGGTGTGAGCGATAATCTGAATTAAATTAATTTGTGAGGCTAGCAACCCGTCACTATTTTCATTCTCTTTGTCCATCTTCGCGGCTACCATCAGGATAAACGTAGCCTTTGGATCTTACGGCCGTAGGTTCTGTCTACCCCGTTAGGGATAAAGGTGTGATAGTGAATCTGGATGTTATAGAAATAATAGAGGCTTTGTATGACACGATTAGGGCACACCGTAGTGTGCTAATTAAAAATATATCTGGTCTATATGTACGTTTTTTTTTCTAGCCTGTTAGTGTTATGTCCCACTGCTGAGCAAAGGCCTCCCCCTTCCTTTTCTACTCGTCTCTATTCTCTGCTATCTCTCCAATAATTGGTCTATACATTTAATAACTAAAATATATGTATGTATAACGTCTATAAAAAAAAACTGAAACTATTTAACGGGTGAATTCAGTCAATAATACTGCACAACTTTCCCCAAGGAACATACTCGTATATTAAAATATGAAAAACATTTTTGGCTTTCCATACAAACTCGGATCAGCTGATGGGCCAACTTATATGGGAGGCCAAAAATTATTTTTTATATTTCAATAGATGTTTCTTGTGGAAAGTTGTTCAGTATCATAGACTGAATCCACCCTTAAAACAGTTTCGGTATTTTGTTAGACTTTGTATAATGAAATATATTTGTCTGTCTGTATCTACTCAATAAACTCTGAAACTGCTGGGCCGATTTTGATGCATAATACAACCGGGCAGGTTGCTAGTATAATATACCTATATAATCGTAAGTTTATCGTTCAGTGTTCGAGCAATAAATATACCCTAAAAAAGGGGTAATTTAAATTTTTTGTATTTTTAAAAATGAGATCTATATGTGAAGTATCCTCGAACCAAGTTACATGCAAATCAGTCCATAAACGTAGAAGATATTCTGCTGTGACAGACTAGGACGGACGGACGGACTGAACGATCTTATAAGGGTTCCTTGTTGGACTACGGAACCCTAAAAAGTACATACTTACCTGGACTCTACTAAGAGAAACTTATATTAACATACGTCTGAAAATATTAAAAACATATGCTAAATCTGAAACCCTAGACATAGACTCTCCCTAAGGATTAATTCTATTTCAATCCAAGTTATTTATAGCTAAGTATTCCCAAAGAGACATGCAAGGATGCCGTACTCGTACAGTCGGCCACACATTACGAGCAACACAGCAGTGCTACATTTATGAACACGACGACGTTATTTAGAGAAGAAATGTACCTACTACTCACTTCGCTTTAGTACAGGCGCGTTAATTTGTATTAATTTATTTAAAACTTTATTGTACATTAGCAATATTTACACATACATCATTCAAAATACAATTGTACAAACGGTGGACTTGGGATAAGTCCATCGTTTGTTCAATTTAATTAAAGGGATCTCTTCCAGTCGACTATTAGGACAAAAGACATAGGAAGGCAGAAGTACGTACGGAATAATAAAATACAACAAGTACAATATAAACGCGTATACACTACGAGTATAATACATACATTATATTTTATAGGGGTTTTAGAAGGGGTTTTAGTCATTCAAGATGCAGTACTAAAGTATTCAAATTAAATAATGAAATAAGAAATGGTGAAAAAATTCCACGTAAGCAGGACTTGAACCCGCGACCTTGGTCTTTTTTACCATTTCATTATTTAATACATACATACCAAATAAATATACTACACATAGTATATAAATATTTATATAAAATATACAGGGTCTATCAAAATATACTGAAACTATTTTAAGGGTGAATTTAGTCCATGATAGTGAACAACTTTCCCCAAAGAACATATATCGAAATATGAAAAATAATTTTCGGTCTCCCATACTAGTTGACCAATCAGCTGATCCGACTTTGTATGGAAAGTAAAAAAAAAATATTTTTCATATTTCGATATATGTTCCTTGGGGAAAGTTGTTAAGTATCATGGACTTAATTCACACTTAAAATAGTTTCAGTATATTTCGTTAGACCTTATATATTATACAACTCAATTTATTATTCTGCATAGAATTTCTTGACACTGAATTTACAGGAGCGTAGTGATTGAGACATTTTTATCTCCACTGGTAATACATTCCATAAACGCGCAGCAATAACAGCAAATGACTTCTCGTGGCCAAAGATAATATGTCGTGGCACAGACCTACAAATAAGGAGGGATCTGTAGAATTGGTTGACCACTAGCACGAAGACGGCTATCAACAACTCTAAAGGAGAATTTGTCACGAAGATATACAGGTGACCGAGGATTAAACAGAACGCCATTTCTACAGATCCCTCCTTATTCGTAGGTCTGTGCTGTCTGTGCTACGAGAAGTCCTTTGCTGTTATCGCTGCGCGTTTATGGAATGCATTACCAGTGGAGATAAAATGTCTCGATCACTAGGCTCCTGTAAATTCAGAGTCAAAAAATTCTATGCAGAATCATAAATTGAGTTGTGTAATATATAAGAGAAAGAAAAGAACGTGAGTGTGACGGCGTTGCCTGATAGATAACCACTTCAACATCTGACTTTACGATCATTCTGTATTTACGATTTATCAAAACTAGCCTTTGAGTTATACAGTACACTCTTATTTACCATCCCTTAGTTAGACCATCAACATAACTCCATCAAATTTAAGTACATACTTTTGTATCCTCTACTTGCAGCGTAGGGTAATACCAGTTCTTTACTCGCTTTTATTTAGAAACCGATCGCTAGTGAAGTGCGGGTTTCTCTAGAAATGGTTAGGATTCTACAAACCCGTTGGAAAGCTCGCCCTGCAAGGCTGTAAGGGACAGGCTAGTCACGATCGGGCTATACCGAGATAATACCAAATGCCACAAGCTACCTACCTTAAATAAACATAATTAGTATTACTAGAAACGCTTAAGTTAATATTGATTAAGGGTGTAAGATCCAATACAATTAAATTAATAGGGTCAGTTCACGTTTTTTTGCTGTTGTTTATTTTTTAGAAGTCACAGCCTGTAAAAATTTATGTTAACATATCTGTACTGCCCACCGAACCCCGTGCCACCTAACCCGCACCCGTGTGGTTCCGGGTTAGAATAGGACCACTCCATCTCTTCCTGTGGATGTCGTAAGAGGCGACTAAAGCGCAAACATCTCGTGGCACAATTGCATTCCCAAGGTGGTTTAACGCCAGGCGTATAAATACATTCCCAAAGAGGGTTGATGTCAGGCAGGCGGCCAGTCGTAAAACTAAAGCCAAATCATTTAAACTGTTCCGGCTACTTCTTCTCCATTTTGCAAGATCTTTGGCATCCTTGGGTGACCATTGAATAGGCATTGAATAGGCAAGAGTGAATAGGCATTTTTTGAGTCTGCGTGTTACACCTTAGACCTCATCTTAGCTTCCCATCAGGCTAGATAGAGGTCAAATGCACTCAAATCCCTAATAAAAAAAATAAGCGCACCCTGGGCTCCGAAGCAGCAAAGCTTAGGATGCAACCGGGAACGCCCTTAGACAAAGAAGAAGATCTGTACAGCCCACCCATTTGAGTCGAAAACACGTTAATAAAGTTAATGGAGGCATTATAGATCGTCATTTATGAGGTTCATCCAAACGTAGCAAATTATTATAGCTAAATGCATAACCGTTTATTACTCGTAATTAATTAGTTAGTATTTAGGTGCAAGAATGAGATTGCGATATTAAACATAATTTAGTTTTATACATAGTTTTGATTTTGCAAAGCGTATTTTATTTCCGATAGACATGAAAAAATAAACACTTTTAATATACCCCAAAACCATTCGTGAAGTATCCCTATAATATCGCAAAGCCATACTTGACAAATTCTTAAAACACTCTAAACAACACTCTGTCGGTGAAAAGTCCATAGGTGCAAGGTTCTGACGGTGAATCTCTCAGAAACGAAACATCCTGTTGGTGATCAGTCCAAAGGAGAAACGACTGTCGGAGAAAGCTTGAAGATTTATCCTTATTATATCTGAAAAGCATCCTTAAAACTAAAGTATCCTTTAGGAAAGAAAATGAGCATTGATACTGGAAATTTGGGGAACATTGTCCCGAAATTCCCAGTATTTCCAGGGACTTATGTCTAGTCAATGTTCATTTTTAGGCCAACCTGTAAGCAAACTCGATTTAGGCTTTCAAGCATCTGCCATGACAACGATAACATCAGAATATCTAAGGTGAGTGATATATTCCCCGTTGATGATAATACTCAGTCCTTACTTTCCAGGAGCTTGAAGGCATCTTCTTGAGCAGTGGTGAACAGTTTTGGAGATATAACATCTCTCTGTCTCACGCTTCTTTGAAATGGAATGGCCCTCTTACTGTGCGCCTGTACTTGGAAACGGCACTGCTGGAGAGGCTGAAGCACGGTTCGACCATGTCACAGAAGACAGTAAGAGTATTACATACAGAACGGAATCTACTAAGGTACGCGCAATATGCGTCCCCGTTCCCCGCACCTCTCCCCCGTTCTTGTGCCGTGCACACGTCAATGCGTGCTCTCGCCCCTCGACAAGGCGAGAACGGGGGAGAGGTGCGGGGACGAGAAAAGGGGACGCATTTTGGCGGGTCCTTCCGAGATTCCGTTCTGTATGTAATACTCTTACTGTCTTCTACCATGTTTAAAATCGAAAGCTAATTCATCGTCCACTTACTCCAAGCATAACGGCCGGTTACACTCCCCGTCTTCTTTTAAATCTGCTGCAGCGTTTGGATGTGGTCCATGATACTGTAACCTTTTCGGAATCCGGCGTGTTCGGAAAGTTGGAAGGCATACAATATGTTAGCGAGACGGTTAGAGTGATGACCTTTAACACTAACTTATAGGCATGACTCAGAAGCATGATGGGTCTATAAGTTTTCCAATAGAATGTTGTCACCCTTTTTGAAGAACAGGACCATTAGACCACTACACCTCTATTCCACGCCTCTGGCGTCACTCCCTCCAATAGTTTTGAAGGACTTTCAGTACCGGTGTTCCGCCCGCTTTCAAAAACTCCGCTGTGATTCTGTCCTCACCCGGCATCGTGCTTTGAAATTTAAACAAATATACTAATGTTTAGAACATTGTTGCAACTTCTGTGACCGGTCACGCTTGATTAGAAACATGCGACGTGATATGACCGGTTACTGACAAGGTTAGCTGGTGTCCGAGAAAAATTGAACTAATAGAGCGTCCGGTTTTTAAATCACTTATGTTTGTTACGAGTGTATGTTTCTATACAGTTCTTTTCTTTTTAGGGTTCCGTAGTAAATTAGGAACTTTTATAGTTTCGCTATGTCTGTCTTTCTGACAAGCACTTAGCTGTTTCGTTTTTTTCGTTTTGCATACCATGTTAATAGGTACCATAGGTTCTCTTAGTTAATCTATTGGAACCACAGATTGAAACAATGCTTTGTTTATTAATGGCACTTAGCACGAACTTTTTATTTATTATCTACCTAAGCGAAATGCAAATAAAGGCCTAATAACGAACTCACCTGGCATAAGGAGATATGCCGTGTCTTCTCTTCGTCAGTTCATTATATATATATTATGGATATACCGATCTGTAGAAAAAATATGTAGATACCTCCATTGGTAGGCTGTTGTCATTGTTATAGTCAATCAGAGAAGTGTTTAGCCGAATAAGTGAACAGATCAGTCGAAGTAGTGTATCTAAGTTCAGTATGATACTTTTTTATTTATTGACTATTATATGTTCATAGCACCACTGGCTCGCTTTTCCTCATCGACCGTTTCCGGATAACATGGTACCTACCTACGAAGGACGACTGAATAATTGATACGGTAAGAATAAGCAAGGCTGATTCGAGTTGCCTTTTATCCCGTTACAAAAAGATGTATAGGTATGTTACCGTATGAACGTGAACAACGATAGTTAATAAACTATCTCGTGAGAATAAAAACTGTCGATAAATTGTTAACTGTACATTACTGCTCACAATATAACGTATAAATGTTCAATAGTCTATAAACTATCTACGTCAAACTGACAAATTATGAACGATGTTACTTATGTCAAATTAATACCTCTGGAATATCATAGGTAGTATCGCTCTTAGGCTAGCAATCCAACTCTTAGAGTTGTTAGTTCCTTTCATTAGATTTGTGGGTTTTTGCTCTCTCGATCGGTTTTTACGATCAACGCTGGTCACTTCAAAGAGGAACTGGTACATTCCTAGTTTTTTCTTTCTTCCTGAACCCACGAAATGTGATATGTCAAGTTATTTAATAAGTCTATAAACATTAAATAAGTTTTTGTTTAACACAGGCCGTTCCATTCCAACATGCATCACGTACTCGACAAAAAAGTAAAAGTATTTACCTCGGAACAATCGCTAGACAGCCGTGAGACCGGTCTTGATAATATCTACCATAACCATGTACCTACTGAAGGTATTTTAAGATAAGGATACCTACGACTTTACATTATCCTGGCTCATTTTACTTGAGCTCAAGTTGAGAAGATAGGGTTATACCCATACCAATTATACTTCATTGCGAAACAATTTTATTGCAGTATTTAAAAAAGTTTATTATTTAATAGGCATGACGACTGACAGAAAGTTTTTGACCCATCGTTTAGATTAATAAAAAATATTGTACACGTGTTTTTTCTTTTCTGAGAAACAAAAATTTAGAAACATACAGCGCATTTAAATTTCGCATGACGTCACGACTTAGCAGGATTTTTACATATAGATCGAGAGCTGGCACCAATTTTTGGGTCAATAAATTTTTGACAGGTCATTTTGATGGGACTTTCAACCTGCCAGGTCAATCTAAATAAATCAAAATGGTTTAGCTCCGCTACTCACCAGCCAGGTCTGCAGTTCCGTGTTGGGGTATAATAGGAGAGGTATGTGACAAGTTTTCAGCTTGCCTCAAATACCTACCCAAAAATTCGTGCCAGCTCTCGGACCAATAGCGGGACGGGACGTCACAAGGAACGGTGCACTGTATCTTTGTGATTTTTTTCTTTTTGATAAACTGAATATGAATTCATTATTTTTGGATACAAGATGGACTAATTAGAATAGTAATTTTCTGAACCTGTCGTCGCCGGGCCGATTTTTCCATCATTGAATAACCTAAGGCCGTACCTGAATTTTCCGGGGTCCAGTGCTGCCCTCATTATAAATAAATTATTTCAAAGAAAACGGAGACATTATTTAAAATTTTGCTACTATCAAATCCTAGATAACCTTTCAAAGTATTTTATGAACTACTGTTTACAGTTTATAATGAGAATGCCAAAACTAAACATTTGCCAAAAGTGGCCGTTTTTCGCAAATGTGCGTAGTAAAGCTTAACGTTCTCACTAAAAATAATGTGCAAAAACAATCTTTTGCAAATAAAAATTTCCATTTGCTTTGCTTGCTTAAATGTCGATTATTTCATAGAAAAAATACGAAATAAATTTGTTGCTCGTCACCGAACTAGTAATTGGCACCCAGAGAACCAGCAACTAAAAAAGAGAACCAGCAACTAAGAAAAAATCGACATTTAAGCAAGCAAAGCAAATGGAAATTTTTATTCCAAAAAAAATTTTTTTTTTGCACATTATTTTTATTTCGATGTTATAGCAACTAATTAGCAACAAATTTGTAGTGATTTTGTTTATTTTGCTTTAACTTTTTTCTTATTATACATGCCAGCTTATGATGAAGCTGACATTGATGACGATTTTCCGAAATCGGCAAGAGCAAAAAAACGATTTTTTGGCAACTAATCAGCAACAAATTTTGTCAATTTTTTTTTTAAATTTTTGCCCACCTTACACTGCTAGCTTTTTAGAGCTTAAAATTTGCCTTCCTGAATATATAGTGATATGCCATATAGTGAGTATGCTACTAATTTTAAGAGCAGCTTTTAATTAATTTGAGATAAAATCAACGCCCCTGAAATCAGTAGCATTGTACCTATATATGTCGCAGTTGGATGGTATAAACTGCTAATTCACGAAACCTCTAGTTGTTTGGCATTACATCTCTGTTTTGTTAAACAGCCGAATATCGTTCAGCTGGATTGTCTAAGATTGCGCAACGTGTTACGTTCATTTAAACTGCTAACCACGTTTCCAAACGGCTAGCGGTTTTGTGAACCAGTAGCGGTAATCCGCTTTTTGAAGAAACCGTTAAACAATCCAACTGCGACACATGCATGATAAGGATCAGGTGTAGGGTTACCATAATGAAATATAACTGGGTGTCTATTAGAATATAGATTTTTTCGACATCGAATTTCATTTCCCTGAAAACTATTCCACGATTTTTATTGCTATAGGTGTAGCACTCGCCGACCGCTGCCGCGGCACGCTCGCTTCGCTCGCTCGCCATTGCCACTTCGAAGGCATTCAAAAGTGTATATAATTTATTTAGATAGAATTGTTCAACAACTTCTCTAGCCGCATGGATGAATACAAGTCGTTCATTCCATTCCGTGTATTAGGGTCGCTGTTTTACAAAACCAAGCTGCAATACCAAACAGCTAGAGGTTTAGTGAATTTGCGGATTATACCATTCAACTGCGACATATATATGTTTCGCGGTAAGGGACGAGCAATTGTACTGAAAGTAAATCCTGGGTACTCAATCTACTAAACATTTGTAGTCGATTACCAGTTGAAATATTTTACAATAGCTCCATTTATATGAGTCATGAATAGCTAAATCAGATTGAAACAATGACTACAATATCCAAGTGGCAAAAGAATTGATGTGTTTGTTTCGATTCTCTAAAGAGAAACAAATGAATAATTATAATATTTACTGATGAACTTCGTGGCGCAATGGTTAATATGCTAGTCCGCCACTCCGGAGGTTCTGGGTTCCATCCCCAATCAGGTCAATTTAACAAATTTATTAAGTAAAATAAAACTAATAAATAAATATATAGACCTAAAACCCAGGACAATTTAAAAAAGGTCATTTTCTAATTAAGTTAAGTACTTACAATACGACTTACAGATAAAATACAATAAAGTACATATATAGGACTATAGCTTAGCCGTGTGGTTCCCGGCAGAGTAGAATAGAACCACTCCAAGTCTTTCCGTGGATGTCGTAAAAGGCGACTTAGGAAACACAAGCTAAACAAAGCTTAAAAACATCAATGAGACCTCTCCAACGCGTCTGGCCAGCGTAGAGTGTGTAGGCCAAATCGTCTGACTGCTCTGGTTAATATATCTGGTATTTCAGAGAGGGTCGTGCTCCTGCAGTGGAGTGTAAAAAAAATACCGGTTGATGATGATGATGATGATGATGATAGGACTATAATTAGAAATAGTAAACCACTTAAAAGCCTTCATAAACAGATAAATAAATAAAAAAGCGGCCAAGTGCGAGTCGGACTCGCCCGTGAAGGGTTCCGTAGTATAATATAAAAGTTGTAAAGGTAAATTGCGGTTTACGATTTATGACGTATTAAAAAAAACTACTTACTAGATCTCATTCAAACCAATTTTCGGTGGAAGTTTGCATGGTAATGTAAATCATATATTTTTTTAGTTTTATCATTCTCTTATTATAGAAGTTAAAAGGGGGGGGGGGGGGACGGGGACACACACACACATTTTACCACTTTGGAAGTGTCTCTCGCGCAAACTATTCAGTTTAGAAAAAAATTATATTACAAACCTCAATATAATTTTTAAAGACCTATCTATAGATACCCGAAATATGGGTTTGATGAAAAAAAAAAAATTGAGTTTCAGTTCTAAGTATGGGGAACCCCTAAAATTTATTGTTTTATTTTTTTTGTGTGAAAATCTTAATGCGGTTCACAGAATACATCTACTTACCAAGTTTCAAGGGTATACTTCTTATAGTTTTGGAAAAAAGTGGCTGTGACATACGGACGGATAGACAGATAGACAGACATGACGAATCCATAAGGGTTCCGTTTTTTGCCATTTGGCTACGGAACCCTAAAAAGTAGATCAATCAAATATACCGAAGTAAAACCTAGTTACTGTGAATTAGTGTACAGAACCGAGATATTATTGAATAATTTAATTGTCCCTATACAAATTTACTTCTTTCACTGCCAAGAAAGAGGTACTTTATGTGGCCTACCTGTAAGTTATTAATACTCTATTTATTTATTAAAACTTTATTGTTCCACAATACAGATTGTTTACCAATAGTTTAAACTATTGACGGTCTGCTATTCCTGGCTGATCTGGGAGAAAAGAAAAAACATAGAATGTTTTAGCTGCTTCTCTTCTGATTCGAATGTATCAGGGAATGGGCGAAAATTTGAATCATATCAATAGGCGATGCGATTAGCAACCCATCACTATTATGATTTCCTTTTTCCACCTTCATGCCTACCACCACGTTAAAAGTGGCCTGGGCCTTACCGCCCTAGGCTCTGTCTACCCCATTAGGGATAAAGACATGATAGCGTATCTGCATCTGTACCTATTTAATCTATTGGCCTATTTTATCTATACTATCTATACTAATATTATAAAGCGGAAGAGTTTGTTTGTTTGTTTAAACGCGCTAATCTCAGGAACTAATGGTCCGATTTGAAAAATCCTTTTTTTTGTTGGGTAGTCCATTTATAGAGGAAGGCTTTAGGCTATATAACATTACGTTCCGACAACCACGCGAACGAAGTCGCGGGCACAGCTAGTAATACATATGAGGTCAAATGGTAACTTTTAAAGATATCACCCCAAGCTCAACTGAACATATGTGCTAACCGTTTAAACATTATCTAATAGATACTCGTACATTAAAAAAAACGTGAAAGTTGTGATGAACGACCGAAAGCCAATCTCAAATAGCGCAATTTTATTCGTGGGCCGTTGTAATTATTTTAATGGAAACTGACAGTTCAATGAGCACGCTCTAATAGTATGCTCTAATGCTTGTTTTTCATTAATAATGTATTACATACAAATTCTAATTATATCTAGACAAAAGGAATTAATATACGTACTTACATTATTTAATAAATCATCGGTTTTTAAGTACCTACATACGAACAAATGAACCTACCTGTAAATTAACCATTAGTATGAGATCAAAACTGAAATCGCAAAAAAGATTTACAATTGTGCTCGGAAATTTAAATTTTTTTCATACATTATATAATTATTAATAAATATTCCAAAATAGTATTTTTACAATAACTACCGGTGTCCAATCTTACTTATAATAATTTATACACATCATGAAAAAATCTCCCAATTGTACAGTTACAATTGGGTCGATAATAAGTAATAACTTTTTTAAAATGTTATGTAAATAAAGCATCACAAAATAATGTCCCTTAATTGTCATTGATCATATCCATTTACAACGTGAGTTTAGATTTATTATACAGAAAACTATTTGACTGCAAAAACTATGACGTCACGGTTGGTATTTAATACGAATCCCATGAAAATGTTTGTTTTTGACGTTAAGATAAAAGTATCTGATTTGTCTTATTGGAATCTAGTGGATTGTACATGCAGGCAGGCAACTTCAATAGGTCATACCTACACATTCCAAGTTTATGATCGATAAAACATACAGAATTGCTTTTACAATCTGATTTAATAAAATAATGTTGTAACTCTGTTATAATGCATGATGTAACAAAAGGTAAATTCTTGACTTTTGTAAATAGTTTTAACATAATAATTAATTTTTTTAACAAAAAAACAACCTACTTCAATTTTTTTAGGAGTTTCTTCCATATCTCCAAAGTTTTTCATCATATCTTCGCCATTTATCTTAAAATGGGACCAACTTGGTAGTAAAGGCTTTCAAATAAGAAAGAATTATCAAAATCGGTTCACAATTGGTGAAGATATCGCGTAACAAACATACATAAAAAAAAACATACAGTCGAATTGATAACTTCAAGAAAAAAAGAGTGTTCTCTCGACTTGAATAGTAATCTCAGAAGAGCAAAAAATCTTACAGTACTGTTGATTACGGGAATCTGATTTTTTTTAGACAGAACCAATTAAGGGATTCGAGATCACTTGACTTGACGTTCTTCAGTGAGTTGGCGAAATGCAATAATTAATTATCGAATAATTTGTTGGATTCTTGTAACTGATATTTATTTTCAATTGACTTCAAAATGAAGAAGTAGGTTATCAATTTGACTGTTTTTTTCATGTTTGTTGTCTCAGAACTCCGTCATTTATAAACAGATTAGAAAAAAAATGTTTGAAAGGATATATCTACTTCCAGATCGGTCCCATATATTTTTTGTAAAAATCGGTTTTGTAGTTTGGTTTTTAAACCGAAATAACTGGAAAAATATGTCATCTAAGAACATCGTTGTTTATTTGGCTTTTCTGTGACTTCTTGGTCTTCTTCATCAGTCTCATCTCATTTCACCAAATCACACTTTCTGAATGCAAATGCTTTTTTTACTGACAAAATCATCAAAATCTCTATACGTGTGCCTAGAGTAGGTAGGGAGTTCCCTTGAGTTCTCAAGGATTCAATCATCAGATCCTTACTTGGCGACAATGGGACTAACATGTATGAACACCCTTTCAAATAAAATAAATATTTACTAAATCAACCGATTTAGAAAATATTTTTTTAACGGAGCAAAAACGGAGTTCTTGGCGAACTTGCATATAAAAAAAATATACATATTATATAAACATTCGACTTCAGAAGCGCCTACTTTTTGTAGTCGCTTAAAAATAATCTTCCTTTAATATCGGCAACAAGTGCGTTCCTGTTACATTAAAGGTTTTATGAGCATGAATAGGGAAATTTCTTGATTGAAGAATGGAAATATTTTTATTATGAAATGTACATCTATGATACTTCAAAACGAGATCGCCTTTGCATCATAATTTGACAAAATATGTGTCTAAATGAATAAGTTGGCCAACTGAATATTCTTGAATAAATTACGTAGTTAAGTGTTCCAAAAGGCCATATTTATAACCTAGGTTGATTGTAGAGTCGTGTCCAAAGACTGTAGGACGCATGTGGGTGACATGCATTTCAGCTCTCGAAAAATGTTATAAGATTATTTTTATATATTTCTACGTTTTCATTCACTACGAGTGTAGTATTATTTAGGAGTACCCATAATATTAGTTAGGAGGATAGGATAGGATTAGAAAAAATATTTTATTGTTTGAAAGGATATGTCTGTCGCTTTGAATGGTATAATCTGCTAATTCACTAAACCTTTAGCTGTTTGGCATTACAGCTCGGTTTCGTAAAACAGCGTTAAATACTCGTAACTGACACCTCATACGCAGAATGGCATACATTTTCATTTACTACACTCCTCTTTTCGTTAATTTTATCAAAGTTTGTTTGTTTGTTTGTAATAACTTTATTGTACCAAAAATTTAAGTATAAAAGGCAACATAATACGAAAGAGCAAATATACAAAGGCGGACTTATCCCATGTAGGGATCTCTTCCAGTCAACCTGCGATAGATTGAGAGGATATTTACTCTGTTATATATAAGGTAGAAACCGGTAGTAAAGTTATTTTACCTGTAATCTTAGCCTCTATAATTTTATACTTAGGTAAGTACAACGAAATTGATATTATACTACCTAAAAGGTACTTACGTCTTCTAATTGTGAACATATTGTAAGATATGAAATAGAGTATGTTTCTGACAATCTGCAGAGTTATTTTATGGTAAAATAGGTACCTTTGACAGACAAAACTTTGTCACCGGGAACAGAACTCTGAATGGGATGTACTTCGTCCTCGTCCACCTATTGCTTTTGTGTCAGTGACTTTATCGGAACCTTCATATATTTACCGTCATAATCCATTAAAAAATAGAAGCGCTTGAATTGATAAAAAATCGGCAATCCTTGCGTCAGATATATAGCTATCTGACGCATGGAATGCAGATTTTTTATTAATACAGCGGGTAGCCTATATCAGTTGTCTTTTATTCAGTAATATCATCAGGTCGTTTTTAGTCACCACTGCAGGAGACCGACCCTCTCTGTACAACGGAGCCATACTTAGCCAGAGTAGCCAGAGGATTTGGTCTTTACTCTCCACGCTGGCCATCAGACGGGTTGAAGAGGTCTCATTGATGTTTATACGCTTTGTTTAGCTTGTGGTTCCTAAGTCGCCTTCTACGACATCCACGGGAAGGCTTGGAGTGATCCTATTCTACTCTGCCGGGAACCACACGGCTTATTCAAAATATATTACATTATTTTATCAGACATAATAAAAAGATTCGTTAAGCCGTTGGAAATAAAACAACTTCAAATTAAGACTAATCTATTGTACTGCGTAAAAATTCAAGTGGAATTATGGCACTGAAAAGAGACCAATTGAAAAGAATTATGTTTAGCCTAGAGATGTAAGGCGCGATTCTGCAGATAAAATGTCGAAACTTCATTGTCTCGGTACACTGCGTTGCATCAGCCCAATGCTCTAGTGCTGCATGCTACGGCTATTGTTACTTAATTTACTACTTTAGAAGGTCCATGTATAACTATATATTCAAATTATACCAAGATTTTAATTTCAGGCAAGTGCTAATATCGGATTATGCAACTATTCTATCTGTTTCTCTTCTCCTAAAGGTTGACAGGGAGAGAATGCTTTAGCATTAAGTCTACCTATTGTAGCTTTTGGCTCAATGAAATTAAAATTATGCAAACTCTTGTGTTATATTTAGATGCTTATTACTCGTATTAACACACATGGTGGATACTTTTTGTCCCGAAAAAATGTGAGGTTCCGTTGGGATTGTCAAACAACGAGAATAGGAAACGCCGTATGCAACAGCTATTGTTTCATAATTTTGACGCCATTTATTTTATTTTTAATAATTTGTAACAGTTAGTGAAGTGTGAACGCTTTCATAATATTCTAATTGCATAGCAGATGACTGTGAAATTTCATAACCGTTTCGCCTATGATCCGATCTTAATGTCAAATACTTTATTTTAATAAAGAAAAATTTTAAAATACTTTACAGTAACACTAAATTTAATCACTCACACTCACTGATGTCTTGTTGCGAGTTTAGTCGACTCAGGCAGTCCTTAACATACGTCTGATGCCTTAAGGCAGTTTGAAAAATTGACATCAGTTTTAGCCATTTAAATACGCTAAAAAAACGAACAGACAGATACCTTACTCCGCGCTTGCCTGTATTTCATTTATTTATTTATTAATAATCAATAATAATTTATTTGCCAAAATACAGTGTTTTAAGTTGTTGTCATCATAGTTAAGTACATGTATTAGTTTGAAAACAGACATGCAAATATTTATTAATAAAATGAAAATAAAATTGGAGATAATATACCGCCTTGAGGAACGCCAGCTTTCAGTTTACACTAATTGGACGAATATTGACTGTTGCAAACTTGTTGCCCACGACCACGAAGACAACTAGAAAAACAGCTAATTATCGAACATCGGTATTTCTATGATTATAAATTATTATACTGTATTATATGATCTGATCAAATACCGATGTTGCCAACACTTTGGATAGAAAAGGGAGAATTGAGATGGGATGGATATAATTTAATCGGATAGGATTTGAAATTTTAGGAAGCGGACGTATGTAGGATTTACCATTTAAAGAAGGAAATCAATGTTGTGAAAGGCTATAAAACGCGTGCTATTGCACGCATATCGTAGGCAGGACATAATAAAGTTAAAAAAGATAGCAGGCATAACAAAGGATACGGATAATCATCACGCGACTAACTTGATCATGTCCAACGGCATTAGAAGTAATGGATATTATTGTTTTACGGACGTCCTCCTCAGTGACCGCGGTTAATTTAAATGAGCTATCATTTGGGGCAGTCAAGTCAGCTATAGAAACATTAGTTTATCTCATATAATCTTGAACAGATGCGAAGTATTTATTGAGTTCATTAAGTATGAAGATAGAGAGATATAGGAGATAAAACAATATATAGAGATATTACCATCTACGTTGTCTGCATTAATCACTGGAGACCAATCTACCTTTGCTGCGTCAGCTGCCATCGCATCACTATCCATGCTGGAGAAACAGCTCACATGTACATTTTTGGGTTTGGCTATATAAAACTTAATTCTATATGAAATATAGATAAGTTCATGATGGAAAAATGCCGTTGCATGCATTTGACCATTGGCAGTACGTGTCAGTTCACCTGGTGTACCCAGTTCCTTTCCGTTCCATGCATAGTATATGCACTTACGTCAGTACAACCATCTGCGGTCGAGACGGTCCTGCCCGCTATATGCTTTGATTTAAGCTACTTTCACAAAGTTCAATTAAAGTTGACCATAACCCTTGACATGACTGACAACCTGACCGTGATAATATTCTTTGTATTAATTACAATAAATCGTGTGTATAATCTCTAAAAACGTGATAGGTGACTTCATCACTCGCTGCGAGCTCGGGTACGGATATCACGACAATGTGAAGTTGATGCATACTAAACACTTTGAAGATCTAGTTAGGATCGCTCTTGAGACGTGCGTGGCAGATAAAAAAGCAGCCCAAAATAACCAAATGAAGGAACTAGATTACGTATGAATGACGTGGAAAAAAAGAATAAAGTAGTAGATATTTTGCATTTCATAAAGAAATCGTTATAAATAAAAATGCGTTTGTGTTATATCAGAAGAACATATGTATGTATAGAGGTACATTGGTATATTCAAAATGAACGTAAAGGGGCAGGCAAGGAATTCATTCCTCGTTGACCGGCAAAGTATATATTGTAGTCATGAGGGTTACATCATGACTACGATATATACCTTGCCGGTCAACGAGTAAATTTTCTAAGTTCCCAAATGTAAAATTATTGATAGTACTGGGAGCTACAGCTATACCAATGAATACACGATGAATGTCTGTTATATATACCTTAGAACTATAATACTATACTATAGTTTATATCTAGGTAGCTGTGGCAGTTTTGTTCTAGCGTTTGTTTTCCTAGTCTCCGCTAAAACGAATGGATCTATCAGTCAGTTAACCTAAGGAGCGTTCAAGCGTTCTGTACTTTGTGCATTCGTTACATGCTAGTACCGTCATTCAAAAATTCTGACTGCGTGGGTAAAAGCACACTCAAACGCTAAACACGAGTAGAACACCTTACCGCTTTATGTCTGATAGGTCTATCATATTAAGCAACTTACCATCTACCTACATAGTGGCCGCTTCAAATGTAAGCCGAGACGCTGGATGCGATGTGTGAACAGACTAAATCACCCAATCTGCGGTCGGTGATAGTTCAGCCTCAGGTCATGATACAATCTCAACGAATTGAAAGTTATATTACGCAAGAGTAGTAGGTGACTAGTTACTAGCTTTTTATTATTACTGTTCTGTAATAGAAACTGCTCTTATCGTATTTGATAAGAACGCCGAATGAGCACGGAAATCGCACAGTCACCGGATTAAACATATGCTACTAGCAGTTATTTCAAAACTTCATTAAATGAATAGGTTGAAACCAACAGACCGCGTTAATAAGGCTTCAAATTTGACTAAATTCTAACGGTCAGTACAATGATCCATCAAGTAGAACAACGAACGAGTTTGTATCATCCATGGGCTCTAAAAAATTTAAGCTGATTTTGGACACTAAGATGTGAGAAATTGTTTGGTTTGGAATTATTTGTGGCTGATCTTACACTTGTTATACGCTTCAGCGCTTCAATAAATATAATTAATAACTAAAACTGAAAAAAACTACTAAAAACATAAATGTGAAAATGGAACCGATTCAATATTATGACATCAGGTGGTTGTCGACCTCACCAACAAAAGAATTAAATGGGTTTTTTATATAATGTTTGCTCTTTAAAAATATAAAAGAAAATAACTCATATACTAGTCATTTTATAAACCTAGTTAATAAAATCATACAGTTACTTAATTGATACGAGTTCACACAATTACTTAGCTGGATGCCAAAATTTTCTAGGTCATCTGGGAGTGGGTTAGGTTTTGGATCTATATGTCAGTCAGTAATTTTTGAACGTTGACGATTGTAAGCGTTTGAGCTATGTTTAGGTATACAATTAAGGGTACTAGTTTATCTAGAGAGTCTCAATGTATAAACCTATTTGGTGTGTTTATGTTAACTATATTTTGAGTTGTGGTGACGTGTAAAAATTTGCTCTAAATGATTCGTCTAATCCTAACTAAATTATAAATGCAAAAGTGAGTTTGTATATTTGTTTTTTTGTTTGTTGTTACCTCTTTACGCTTTATCTACTAAACCAATCTTCTTGAAAATTCGCATACCCATAGTTAGGAGTACTGAGAAGGACATAAGGTACCTTTTATCCCGGAAAAAGTAATGTTCCCGTGGGAATTGGGACAAGCGAGCAAAGCCGCGGGCAAAAGCTAGTATTTTATATTACACACAGTGGTGTTGACTTTTCTTGGCTGCTCCCGCGTGTCTAGATACTTGTATTAGCGCTTTGATAGTTCCCACGCCACGCCAAAGCACCAAAATTAGAGTGGAATCGTCAGTACATTGTATAAGTAAAACGCGAAAATACTTACAAAATAATTGAGGTTTTTGCCGACGGCGAGCACTGCAGTTACATAAAGCAGAATTAGATTGTCGCCTAGATCCGAGTTCCTAACGATGCTCGAGCGCAATTCAGACTAGATGATTGAACTGTGACATGGCTGTAAAGCAAAAGCAAAGCGGAACTCACACCAATTTTTTTACACATTAATATTATTTTAGATTGTTTCCGTTTGTGTTAATCCTTTGTATCAAAAATAAACGATGATCGAGGTTCCAGTGCATAAACGTAGTTGTGGACAAAAAAAATACAATTTTTTTTCCAAAATACTCGTAGATGCTATTTTGGAATGAAATGTATGAACCTATTCTAATTAACTTAGTCTACTTATGAACACAGTTAAACTAAATTATTACTGGTCGTGATCCCTCACGTATTATTTTTTTTGCACGGCTTCTGTACAAAATTTAAAACCAATGAGGTATAAAGTAAAAGGGATATTATTAATTGCACATCTAATAAATAATCACCCATCAATTTAATCTCATCATTTATATACTTTTTTACATCAAATAAATCAACAATCTTATCATAAGTACTGATTGCACAGCAAATAAATACTGACTGCACATCAAATTTATTAGGTTAGGGCAAACCTATAGGTTAGGTTATGTTAGAACTGCGACCAACACACGCACGAGCCGAGCGAGCGAAGCGAGCGTGCCGCGGCAGCGGCCGGCGAGTGCTAGAAAAGTTCTATCCATTTTACTATGCCACAAATATAAATTGCAGTTTGTTTAGTAATATTTTCAGTTGAGTATTTTGCTGTGCAATCAGTAATTTTGATTTGCGTTTAAATACTACCCTAAAGTCAAAAATGCTTTGCGTGAGTTATAACCGGGTAACTGCATATCATTCGTATTGTATCGTAAAAGTGCTAATCATCGTTTTGCAATAGACGTAGGAAATGATTCACGGAAACCCATTGTATGGTATCCAGGTTATTGGGTATCTGGCTTGAGATGCATGTCAAGGTTATTATGGATCATTATGAGATATATATCATACAGTTTGACTATATCAATTACAGGAAGTTGCTGCATTAAAATCCGGAATGATAGAAATGATATGAACCGTCAGTTTATTCATGTCAGTGGGTAAACCTACCACTTTCTGTGATATTACGGCTCCATTGCCATTATCTATGGATATATAGCTGGCGCCTAACTACAGCTGGTATCCTGAAAGATTTTCTACGTCTCTGGGTAATATTTTCCATTTATTTCGTGTATTGAAAGAGTCGACAAGAAACACAGAAACGTTGAAGAGAAATTACTTCTTGTGATATAAGCTCTATTGCCTTTATTTATGGCTATATATCTGGTGCCTAACTATAGCACGTATCCCCAAGGATTTTGTGTCTCTGGGTCTTATTTGCCATTTATTCCGTGTATTAAAAGCGTTGACAAGAAACATAGAAAAGTTGACGAGAAGATTTGATAAAAACAAATACACTTTTTATACACAGAGAGTTTTTGTAGTTATATTTGGCTTTATTCTGGTAAATTTATGTATAAGTACCGACATATCGTTTATGCATAATCGTTGTTGGTATTTTAACTTGCCTTCGGGTGGCTAATTATGGTCTGTGTTTAGTTTTAATTAGTTAATTTACGGGTTATGTGCGGGGCACTGCGGGGTCATGGGGTCGGTTAGCGGAAGCTTAGGTAATTTACGAATGTTGCGGATGGTCGGCCAAGTCAAGTGCCTAATAGTTAATTGACTCCAGCATTACCAGACTCAAATTAAATTAAATTTAGCTAAACCTTTTCTGTGACGTTATAGTAAAGGTATACTTATTTTGATTGTGTCTGGTTGAGTTTCACAGTAAGTTAATTAAGTACCTATTTAAGCAAAATAGACCAGCAATTTTTATTAAAATTGACATAAGATATTAAAATTCAATCATGTTAATAGGCGATGTGGCTAGGACCACCCACCACTATTTTGATTCAATTTTGAAACTTCTTGCCCACGATCATGCTAATAGTGGCCTTTGCGTCTTGCGACCCTGGGCTCTAGAGCCGCAAGATCCAAAATGCTCTGACGGCCCTATTAGAGATAAAGACGGGATAGCAGTGATAGTGGATATTCAAATGCTTATCATATAAAGATCAACTTAATTTTCTTGAAATGACAGCATAGCGAACCTAAATAGCTTCGCATTAGTAGTTAAATAGTTGACTGCCTTTATTGACATACTACGAGTATAACATGGAAATATTTACCTACCATTCAGGTTACGCACGATTTAAAGTGTAAGAAAGTTCTCGTAAGTGCCAGACGCGTTTAATAGCCCAATTTAATGAACAAATTCAACATTTTGATAAAATAATCACTATGAAAATTGCTATTATTATGCAACCACGTGGATAACTCTGGTATAATGGAAAGTGTGGCAATTTAGGTCCTCTGGACTTTCTCTGTTTAGGAGCAATAAGCGCCTTTCTAGGCCTGTCACAGCCGCAAAGTGGTGTAAATAAGTGCTTCAGGTGTAAAAAAAGTTATTTGTAAGCACATTATACAAAAAGTAGCACACACTTTAGTTTAAAATCAACATTGTATTGTTATTTTTACAAAAGTCATTGTCATACTTAACGGATTTGTATGTAATAGAGCTAATTAAAATAGGTATACAAGGTCGCGTTACGTTACGTTCTACCAAAGCACATTAATACAAAGTAACTTATATGTAGCTACCTAAGGTAGGTAATTAAAAACAATATTAAACAGCGAAGTAATTTAAAAAAATCAATAATAAGAATCTTGTTTGCCAGGACATATTAGGTATTGTATTTTGTTGGGACCGAGTGGTCTGTATTTTCTTTTAAAATGTAATTAAAATAAATTTTCTATAACTTTTCCCAATTGGACAATTCTTCACCAATTAAAACTTAATCATAAAGAAGACTTCCAACTTGCAGTACTAAAATAACGTTCTGCCAGGAATAATAAAAAACGTGATCATCTTTTAAAATAAATCAACATCGCAGTGGAGTCTTTCGCAGTCATGTATGACAGTCACAAAGAAGCTAAAATAGGTGGGTTAATTGGAAATATATTAATTAAAAGTAACTTATTTATTACGCAATGCTCGGGCTTTGGAGTATGTAAACGAGGTGATAAAAACATCAAGTACGCGATTAAAACACTATGTTATGAAAGTCCAGCTGTGATGCAACATCCAACGAACATCGCGGCTATCTCAGGCGCCGGCGTAACGCCAATGCTGTGAAAGGAGTTAAGGGGATACTCGGGCGCCAGTGGCACCATCAACAAATTATTTTCTAGAAAACGAAAATGAAATTCTAGATTTCAATTACATACTTGTATACTCCTTCCAAGTTTTTGAACTAAGTAAATACATTATCTAGGTCTAAACTAAAGGTTAATATTATAACGAGCCGTTTCTATCCCAATGCTGGGCAAAGGCCACTTTCTCTCGCTTTGATTCCTGTCTGTCTATCGGTTTTGACCTCCACTCACTGTCATGTTGCAGCCTTAACGTGTGTCGTAGATTTTAAGTTATATTATAATCATAATATAACTTAAAATATGTATTTGAGGTTAAGGTTTATTGTTTTTTTTATGTAAATTTTATTGATGTTTATTTAATGTAAACTTTTACTGCCTGAAATAGATAAATTATTATTATTATAACAGTTATGCTTGACGCACCATCTTGTTCTTGATCAAGAACCAGTTAAGGCCGTACCTGAATTTTCCGGGGTCCAGTGCTGCCCCCATTTAAAATAAATCATTTCAAAGAAAACGGAGACATCATTTAAAATTTTGCTACTACCAAGTCCTAGATAACCCTTCAAAGTATTTTATAAACTACTGTTTACAGTTTAAAGTGAGAACGTTTAGCTTTACTACGCTCATTTGCGAAAAACGGCCACTTTTAGCTAATGTGCGTAGTAAAGCTTAACGTTCTCATCGAAACGAAACGAACGAAAAAGAAAACATTTTTAGAGGACCACAATTTCTTTAACATCTTCAGTCATTAGAATCGTTTCATGACGTTTTCTTTGTGATTCTGCATATCGTTATATTATTATATGATAACTTATTCACTATCGGCTTAAACTTTTAATAAATTATTCAGATATACATAGTTAGCAATGTCAAACCTAAAACCAACGTAAAACTTTTATAATTAAGTACTATATTTTTTTTTTTGTGGCGAAGGCTCTAAAATCCTGTCTTACATTCATCCTGCGGGAAAACGTATTGTATTACAAAATTGACAATTATGTTTTATTGCTTAAAAACTATTAATTTTTCTTTTCTGGACTGCTATAAATATTTTGGATTCTATATAAGTACATTACATTCGTGTTCAGTTGTCAAATATTTTAATCCCAAGACTTTTTTTTCACTATATCGATTTATCATTTTCATTTTGTAAAAGACAAAAAGGCAAGTAGTCATTGTTGGTATAATTTTGCATACGGAACCCGATCGACTGAATAGATATTATGAATGTGTACAGGTAATAATATTGCTAGTTACCTTGACATGACAACAATAAATCAGTGTCAACTTATTATTTCACGGTAGCGAGTCACAGTTAGTTTATGAGCCATTATCTCACTGAACCTGTCGTAAACCATACCTACTCGTATAACATAACGGTAGCCTAATGCCACCTAATGCTTAGACCTCGGACGCAATGTGGGCCGGGTTCGCTTTCTATCAGAACGGACTGGCATTCTTTTGTTATGCAACACTTTTAACGTTAAGTGAACTGTGTTTTATTACGTGTCATTGAGTTAGTGTCATTATTTATATAGTGATAACTGTAGCAATTAGATCAAAGATTAGTATTATTATAACTCGCATTTTTTTTCTCCTTGAAAATTTATCAATACATGGTTTTACTTTAATTAAGTAGATTTAGATGTAGATTAGATAAGAGTAGCTGATTTTTTACGCGAGTGACCCGCTTATCTTAATTAGTAATAAAATAGATATTTTGTTATTTTGTAAATAAATAAATAATAAACCGGCCAAGTGCGAGTTAAACTCGCGTGGAGAGGGTTCCGTACAATTGATTGCTTCTTATTGGTTTTCCTGTAATCTACAAGCAATGAACTATATTTTGTATTTTTTTCAAAATTCAGTAGTTTCGGAGATCAGGGGGGAATGATCAATTTTCGTCTTCTTTCAGGAATAAAATCAAAACTATTCATTTTACAATAATAACAAAAATATATTTGAGATCCTCATAATGAGCCATTTCATTTGATATAAGGCATAGTAAGGTTTGAAAAACTTTTTTTTAAATTTCCTAATTTGTCCCCCAAAAATGTCCCTTATTTAAAAAAAATATTTATTTACTTTGCACATATGTGTTTGGGTCATAGGGTTACACCATCCTACCAAATTTCACCTGATTCGGTCCAGTAGATTCGGAGCAAATTGGCTTTGACAGACGGACGGACAGACAGACGCACGAGTGATCCTATAAGGGTTCCGTTTTTTCATTTTTTATACGGAACCCTAAAAACGAATAATGAATTAAAATAACTAACTTTCTTGGCGGTTTTTTTACAAGTTGTTACTTAACAACTTCCGCAATTATTAAAAACTTTGAATGCATTATTAAAATCCGTGAAATTCTAACTCAAGTTATAAGAGACCTTTTTTACCGCCTTAGGTAATATATTATTATTTATTGTTCTTTGTCTATCCTGCTTAGGACATCGAGAACCGATCATTATTTTTAAAACCAGGTTTTCGGTTCCGAACACTATCAAGAACCGTTTACCCGGTTCTTTCGGTTCTTCCGATTTTTTAATGAAAATGCGTAAAAAAAAAAGAACGTAGAAAAATGATTGGAAGGGATCATAAAATCAAACATTTCGTTGCAAATCAAACACTTATACTTGTTATACTTAAAAAGTATTCAGGTCTTTTCATTAACATTTAGCTAATAGAAATGAATGTACTAAATACTAAGTAATTCAGACTTTTTGTATCAATCATCAATTTTATATAATGTTTTAATAATACTAAGTAATTCACCATGTTTGTAACAATCAGTTAAATAGAATGTTATATAATCTAATACTAAGTAATCAGCCTTTTTGTAACGATAAGTTTAATAGAATTTAATGTAATCTAATAATACGTGATTCAGCCTTTTTGTAACAATAAATTCTTTATAATAACTATTTCTTTATACTTCGTAATATCCATAAATTCAACAAACATAAAATCAACACAACTAGACAAACAAGTAATCTTTAAAACTTTAGACATTCACTTAATATTTTAAAATATTAAAACTTAAAATAATCTTACTGACTAGGAACACTCGTAAGAACTAGTTATGGTTGCATGTTCCATGTGTTCCTCATAGAAAAATAAAATTGTTTACCAATGTTAAATAAAAATAAAATGTAGCAAAACAGAGAATCTAGTAATACAATAATTAGAGATGATTAACCTCTGGATAATATGTTAAAAATATAACCAACAAGTGTGCCTTTTAAAATTAACTTTTTTTACTTAAGTAATATGAACGTAAAAATATAAGAGCATCTAGGGTTTTATCACTCAAAGACGAGCGCAGTCTATTGCAAATAATACCAGCCGATGAAAATATACGTTCAGGCTCGACACTGGTAGATGAAATGGTTTTTAAATGTTCGTAGGCTTGTGATAGGTATCGGCCTCTCTGCCGTTGACCACCATTTTCAAATAAAGCCATTTCTACCCTCACTGTAGTGAACATATCGTTCGATGTAGTAGATGATAATGTAGTATCAATGGCAACAGCTTAGCCTAGCTCTCTGTTTAATTCCTCTTCATGTGTTAAAGCTACTTGTGAGTCATCTTCATTCGAATCGTGCGTTCCTGGCATAACATCATTGGGAATAATTTGTCCTGCACTTGTTCGCTCAATAAGAGTTACAATTTCTTGAAGCATTTCATCACTGGTAGGTCGGACAAATACAGTTGAGCTTCCAGCCTCGCCATTTACCTATTACCAACAGACAGATACAACGAATTTACCTATAGGGCCCAAAAATATAATGCTTTACCTTTTTATTATTATTACATTTTTAAAAATCTAATAAAAAAGGTAAGAACCGATAGAACCGAAAAAACTGGGTTTTGATAGTTTTAGAACCGGTTCTTTTTGTGACACCCAAAACCGGGAAAAACCGGTTCCGATGCCCTAATCCTGCTCAACGTTTAGTAAACCGACGACTCAAACCGAGCACCCTGCACTCACCTAACAATACTACCTACGTACTTTCATACATACTCAATTTTGTTTACATTTGCGTGTGCCTACACATCTAACTTAGTTTTGACTTGACCAAGTGATTTTGGGCTAAACTGGATTCAGAAAGTTGAATAGCTATTCGATCATATAAAATTTAAAAAAAATGTACGTTTATCTACGTACATTTTAAAATCTGGTGATTGGTATCTTTACACTTTGAATGGTACAATTTTATTTATCACCCTGTATTCGTTTCTTTATTGTGACGTCATGATGTCAAGTCTGCACTCCAACTGGGAAGTTATAGTTGTGAACTCATTTTCTCAAAAGGAATTATATCTACATCATTATGGCCATGACTTGGCTACTTTATCTTTGTAGAATGTCTTTTGTTACAATTATCTTGGCTATAACTCGCGAGCGAATTTCCAAGAGCCTGTTAAAACAATCTAGCGTTTATATAAATGTAGGTATGTTATATTTGTGGCTATTTCTGTTCGACGAAAACTCGAATATCTTTAAAGGGGCTTCATGAAATTTGGTAGGCGTGTAGACGAAGCCAATATAATTTGAACATGAGCCAATGAGCCCCGAAAAGGGGTTGCTGAGAAATAGGGCTTGCGAGTTTTACGATTCGGGGTTAAAAATTAGGTAGAACAAGTTAAGTTTAAAATTTGCTTCTTTAAGAGCTTATAAAAAATCGATCTATTACTTCGTTCTAACGTGGATGAAACACTTTCGAATTTGTGGTATTAATTAGTCCGGGAGCCTAGATTATAATCCCAATTAAGTATTTTGCTCATTCGCAATCTCCGACTACTTCTTTGTTCAGCGTTGCAATGTCAAACCGAGATAAAACCTCTAGAATGTCTCGAACAATACCAGTCGTGTTTTACTGGCATGCTGACTGGCCCCTTTCCCATGCCTTTGCGACATTTCTCCAAGGTCTGCGGAGGCATGCGAGGCATTTTATTTGGAAACTGAATCCCACATACAAGGTATTTACGGTAAAATTGGTACCTACACAAATAATATAACATGCTTCATAAAATAAGTCTTAAAATAAAACTGGTCAAGTGTGAATCGGACACGTACATGAAGGGTTCCATAACTCCGAGCAATGTTTTAAAACGCTGAAAAAAACACGTTTCTTGTATGACCGGACCGACGGACAGACAGCAGAGTCTCATTAACAGGGTACCGTTAAAATTGAATAAAGAGATGAAACATATTTTAACTAAATAAGGTTTAGCAACCGTTTTTGCAATTTTTTTATGTGAGGCTTATTAGTCATCTACCGCTATAAATAATTTATTACAATTATGTGTCAACTCTATAAAGAACCTTACAATTGTTCATAATTCTCAACGTGCGTATTGAATCGTTATAAACAGGGTCAATTCGAGCTAATCTACGAAATCTATGAGAATTATGGTGGAAATTACTGTGGAAAATTTGTTTCACAGCGAGGGTTCGTCAAACGGCAAAAACGATTTTTCCACACTTTCCCTATAGACTCCGACTAGTGAAACTAAAGCGATTGAACGCTTATTAACAGGGCATGTTATCGTGGAAAGAAAGTCATATCGTTTCGCTTTCAGTGATTTCATAGTTATAGAGTAATCGTATCTAAGGTACTGATGTAGATAGATAGATAAGACCATTATAGCTATGTATAGTTTGTCGAAAGACAAAAGTCCAAACTCGAGGTCTGTCAAAAAGCGAAGAGGAGCGCAGCATTCTAGGATCGAGATTTATAGACGAGGTGTGAAACAACGAGCTGCGCACATACATATTGCGGATCTAGACACAAAAACTGCAAAGCTGAAGTGCAAATAGGCGGGGGGAGGGGGGTGTATTTATCGAAGTATTTACCGAATGCGTTCCGAAAGGCGGACGGGCGCAGGGATAGGGGTAGACCTAACAAATTTATATGCGAGTGGCAGGAGCTCTCAGAAGATAGGGACGTGTGGATAGATAAGGGGAGGCCTTTGCCCAGCAGTGGGACTCAAGACCTACATGTAAAAAAATATAGTTTTTCAAACTTAAAAATTAATTTGCTCTGTCCCTCATTTACTATGTACTGGTTGGTCATGGTTAACATTAGACCTAGATTTTTTCTGCTTTCTAATAAAAAAAAGGATTTGCCCATATTTACCACGCTGTGCTGGGCAGATGGGTTGGTGATTGGAGCACAGAAGACAGTAAGAGTATTGCATACAGAACGGAATCTCCTAAGACCCCGCGCAATATGCGTCCCCGTTCCCCGTCCCCGCACCTCTCCCCCATTCTCGCCTTGTCCCTCTGTCTCTGCCTTGTTTCTCTGTTCTCGCCTTGGGCGAGAGTGGGCGAACACACACCCATTGACGTGTACACGGCGGCAAGAACGGGTAGAGGTGCGGAGACGGGGAACGGAGACGCATATTGCGCGTACCTTCGGAGATTCCGTTCTGTATGTAATACTCTTACTGTCTTCTGTGATCGCAGTAAATGGTATCAATGAAAGTCTTTCCACAGGGAACACTGCTGCCCGTTCTTGTATCCGCGATACTTAGATAAATCTGGTATTTATTTTTCATTTTCATTCATATGACGCATTCCATTATAGGTACGTACTCTTACTTCCCTTTCATCGTATGTATTCTCGAAAACATTTTTATATTCATTGTGTTATTTGATTGCCAGCAAAATTAATCATCGTTTATTGGAATTTCGCAAATAAATTCGGTAAACGTTTTTGGATTTACACTTCACAGGTACACTTACTATGTAAATTAAACATGAAATAAACTGTATGTATAAAAATAACTCTATTAAGCTTGCTTCGCTGTATTAATTTTCCATTACCATTTTGATGGACGTTGATATTAATTATGTTATTCATAAAAGTAAATAGGTACATTTCATATCTACATAAATGTCAGTTTTTACATTATTTGCATATTGTGTGATGATGACTCATTTATTACTTACATACCTACTACATACTCGTTTCGCCTTTTTCTTCTTCTTATTTAAGAGCTTAGTGGCTCTTATCGGTGGAGTATGCGTCAAATTTCTAGGTTCTCTGCCTTACTTTTTAGTGCTTGATACGACATGCTTTTTCTTTCAGTTGGTCTACATAGCTCTTTCTTGGTCGTCCTGGACCTCTTCTTCCTTTTGACGTGACAACGTCTTAAATTAGGTTGCGGCTGGGAGTCACTTATGAAAAAGTGTAACGCTCGGTAACGTTACGATGAGTCACCGAACGAGAGAGAGGCCCGCCGAATGCCTTGCGTCTCTCTCCCACTCAACTATGATCGGTCTGCCGCCGTTGTCACGTAAAATCTTCGCCCGTAAAACCGACTTTACAGGCAACCATTTTTTTATCTTTTCTTCTAGTATGTTTTTAAATAAGGAGTCATGTCGTATTAAGTGGTCAATCATTTTCCCTCTCCTATTTTCTTCTTTTCTCTCCTACTATTTCTAATACTTCCTCATTGGTTTTCCTTGCCGTTTCGTCTATAAATATAATATTATGGAAGCACAATCAGCGCCAAGAACTACCCCATCAAAGTACATTGAAGTAGTTAAGTGGTATTTAACTACATCCAGATTTTCTTTAATACTGTTACTGACGTTACTTTACACCATTGCTGGACCAAACAGTGGTTGCTGTATGACGCTGCATCATAGCGGACATAGGCCGACAGTTGACGCTGCATCATCCGACAGTCATTTTATATTTCGTTGGGCCATTTAGCGTTCTGAGAGGTGGCAGGATGCCACGGTTGTCTCCAGAGACTGGAAATTCTTCAAAAAGGGCGAGAAGATCTTATCTTCAGGGTCGGTAATTAATGCCCGTGTGGCAACCATCAGGTGAGCCGTATGCCTGTTTGATTATCATGTGATGATACGTGATGCATGTTAGGCTATGTTAATATTTAGATATTTAATGTTATATTTTTCACTTGTATAATGTGTGTAGACAAAACAGTATAAATCTTTTATCTATCTACCAAGGTGTATTGTTTAAAACGAATCAAATAATCAAATATTTATTCAGTAATTAGACCTTCGCAGACACTTTTACACGTCAATAATTTTAGTGTACATTACATGTAATTTTAGTAAATTTTTTTTTATAGCTACCGATTCTAGCGTTTCGCAACGACCACTGCTGAGAAGAAACGCCGAAAGAAACTTATTCACACAGTATTGGTCGCCTACGCGCAACATGGGCTTTGTTAATTTTAGAAAGAAGTAGTGTGTACTGGTGGGGTTATAAGAATTGTCGTGGTCATGTAATCCGCAATCAAAGTCAATTGGTCTTATGAAATGTCGTTACCCATTGCGATGGAAACCCCATTTACTTTTCCAATAACAAACAAATCAGCAGTCTATGAAGCGAATCCTATTGAAAGCGGATGCTCTGTGGACGTCTGCTTGCCCTCGCGCTTCTGGTTGCGTCACAAGATTGGCTTTTCATTCGCCTCGCTCTGGTTACTAGAGCATTGTTTTAGATGAGCTGGATAATGAGGCGTCTCTAACCAATGTTTGAAAATCTTTTTTTTTCTTGTGATTGTTAAGAAAAAAAATCGCTTTTTTTTTCTTTGAACGTTTCTAAGGTTTAAATTAAGCCTGACGCTCCACTTACAGGGAGTACAATTTTTTTGGATTCCTGGATGACAATAATAAACGGCATAAAAGAATTAAATAGGTATCTTTATTTATGATTATTTTATATTTATTTATTTTTAATATCTTTTATTCTTCTTCTTATTTAAGAGGTAGTTTTATTCTATTTTTCACTTATTTTATATTTTGCTCTATAACTATGGTTTCAGAGCAAAAGATAAATATTGATTGAATCTTTGGGATAATTACTTCCTATTGTTAATTCAAAAAGCAATTTAACACTATCTAGATTCTAGATCAAAGTAAATATTATCATATTGCTATTCGATTTTGCTAACTTTTAGTATACTTAATACTAAATTAAACTATCAAATGGTGTAAGTACTATTAAAAATAGAAAAAAATAGAAGATTATCTTTAATTATATTTACTATCGATATTATATTTTACTGTGTCGTTCCCGGCAGAGTAGAATAGGACCACTCCAATTCTTCTCGTTGGATGTCGTAGAATAAACATCGATGAGATATCTCCAAGCCGTCTGGCCAGCGTGGAGAGCGTAGGCCAAATCTTCTTGCTGCTCTGGCCAATTATGGCTCTGGTAGTATAAAAAGGGTCGTGCTCTTACAGTGGAGACTAAAGTAAAGACCTGATGATGATATTAATTTTATAAATAACATTATATTTTTTCAAATAATCTATAAATTAATTCATATAATCGCACAAAGCCGGCTATACCTAATATTGATTAATAATCTAAGTGAGTTAAATTGTAATGCTCTACCAGTTCCACTTTGCTTAAGTTTCCGCTCATAGTGGCGCCATGGTTGTCTAATTATGCCCAAGTAGTTATACTTGCTAAAATGAATTTAAGTCTTTGCTAATACGTCTGGGAAATATTACGTAAGTAGAGGTATTTAGAACAAACTCTTATCTGAACGGGACCTGACATCTGTCTGTTGTCTAAGTCTTGCGCTATTTAGCTTCTTCTTCTTCTAAGCGCGGTTTCGGTTGCATCTTCAGCTGTGCTGCTTTGGAGCCCAGGGTGCGCGTCCCTCCATTTTCTTCTCCAAATATATTATGCATGCCAATGGTCACCCTAGGATGCAAACACCTTGCCAAGTGGAAAGAAATAGCCGAAACAGTTTAAATTATTTGGCTGTAGTTTTACGACCGGCCGCCCGCCCGTCAAACCTCTTTGCATTTGTGCAAAAAGTTTTACAATCGGCCGCCGCCCGACGTGATTCCTTGGGAATTCAGTTGAAGCTCGAGATGTTTGTGCTTATTCCTTTAGTCGCCTCTTACGACATCCACAGGAAGAGATGGAGTGGTCCTATTCTAGGTCGGATAGAAGCCACACGGCAGTCTTGCGCCATTTATCTATCTTGTAATTTACCTAAGTATGTATAAAAAAAACCCTTTCTACTATTGAAGCAGAAATTGGATACAGGTTTATCAACCTACTTCATACTCTTATTATTAATTATCTAATGCAAAACTTGCATGCTTTAATCGACTGACCTTAATTTTCACAAGATAGCGCCAACGGGCTCTGAAGCAGCACAGATACGGAGGTCATCAGGAACACTCATGAATGAGTATAGGGACAGAATTGATTTTTATCGCCTTTGTATTAAGCGATATTTAAAAAATTCAATCATTGGGATAATCAAAACCGCGTCCAGTATAATACCGCATTTGGGGTGCTGATGGGGTTACCTAAGTTCTGTAGTACTTCGGGAATATTTGCAGAAGCGCGAGTAGATTGCTCTCTTGCTTACACTACTATGTACGCATAGAGGTGCGCTTCCCTGGTAATATGCAGAGTACGGGCCAGCCCCAACAGCATTCTAAAAATGGTGGCCAGCAGACTGGACTAGGTTCACATTAATCGCTGCTGTGCAGTTTTACACGAAATTGTACGGCAGTGATTAGATTAGATTTGTAGTTTTTCTTAGGTAATAGGTACCATTAAGTAAAGGTAGGTATTGAGTAAGGTAACATTAAGTTAAGGATATCTATGTTACTAACATTCAATGGACAATAGTTTGTTTAAATAAATGTTATTACCAATTATTATAACATATTCCGATTATTGTATCATAACATATTGTAATAATAATATACTGTAGTTTATTGAAGGAAAATAAATACATTTTATTATTATTCATATATGTATTATTATCATGTATGTATGAAATGTACCTCCAATCGAAAATATAAGATCAATTTATAATTAGTACGTTTGTTGGTTCGTTTGTTTAATTTCTTTATTGCACAAAAATTACATTTAAATGTACATTATTTAATATACAAAGAGAAAAAGAAATAACTTGTACAAAGGCGGACTACGTTATGTTTATTATATTATACGTATACAACGTGTAATTTAAATATGCGTAATAATCGAACGACTTTTGTAGGTATGGAAATGCCATTTTTTTTAGGGTTCCATACCCCGAGGGTGCCAAAGGGCTCTATCTCTTGAATTGTAATAGCTAGGCACTTGACCAGTTTTTTCCTTTTGACTGATATTTTAATAATACTATAGTGATAATGGTTGTTGCACTTATAAGGCATTTATCAATAGACAATATGCATGTGATTCAGAAACGAACAAAAAAAATTATGTGTAAACTTTATTGCTAAAGAAAAATACCCATATATATATATATATATATATATATATATTTTCAATTTAACATGTTTCCATTGAGAAATTAATGATTTAAAAGTTGTATTTTTCAAATTCCCTCGCAAATTTCCGAAACGCAACGCTATTGGCGGAACGAAACGTGACGACACCAAACACTGTCAAACATAATTTTCTAAATAGTCTGTACTGTCAACCATAAATTAGAAAGAAGGAAGAAACTGTCACTGTCAATAAGTTGTTTGTAATTTGTATGATTGTTGGAGGTTATTTTCATTGTTTTGCTAAATTATTAGTGTTCTTTGAGAATTATTAGCTGAAAGTCTGACTCCTGGTGAAAAAAGACTTGTTACAATGATTGAAAGCGGTTTTGTTGTGGCAGATACAGTCAGATAATCTGCCTAAAATTGATGTGTTTAAGATGACTACGTACTTCGCAAGTAAATCCAATTTTACATCCTTTGAATTCAGAGGAGTAAAAGCCGCGAGGTAAATAATTTATAGATATTTGATAAATTTAAATTTTTCTCAGTTTTGTACTTATGAGACAAGTCAATCAATTAATTATAACCTAAAATATGGTACGACAATTTTTTTTTTCCATTGACACCGACGTTGACAGTGTGCGGCGACGTCACAGAATAAAAGCGCAAAATGGCACCGCGTTTAAGTCGTCCGAAAATGATAGAAGTTTTAATTATTTTTTTTGAGCTTATTTAATAGTATTCTGTGCGTGTGATATTTTTTTTCCGTTTAGATAATAACTTATAGAATCATTTAAAAAAAGAAAAAAAGAAATGAGTATATCCTATTACAGGTATCATTGAATGACTGAATAATTATTGTGTTTAACGTCGTCGTAACTACGTCTTGTTCAGTAAAATGTTTCTTATGACCTAACCTATTGACATAAAATGTATGCAGCGCAAGAGATTTTGTTAAAAAACACTTAGGAAATACATTTTGGAATTGTTAAAACATTATGCTCAACAATCTTTTGAAAAACGTAACGTATTATGTAACCTGGTTTAAAAATGAGTCAGTCGGCGGCCTTGAAATAAACAGTTTCATTGTGTTTAAGTACTAGAAGAAAAAAAGATTATATTTTAAGCAAAAATAATATATTTTTTAATTGCTTTTATGCTCGGTAAAAATATTTTTTTTCTAAGGAAGTACTTAAGTAATATTTTTTATACCTGCTCATATCACCTTATCGCCTATTTACTTATTTAGGATAGGAATCTTTCTGAATATACTATTTCAAGGCTGTCTTCTCCACATCGCAAGGTCTTTGGCATCCTTACCGTGACCATTGGCATGCATGTTATATTTGGAGAAGAAAAAGCGGGAAAGAGCACCCCGGGCTCTGAGGTAACACAGCTGAGGATGCAACCGCGAACGCGCTTAGATGAAGAAGAATCTTTGTATAAAAATAAATAAAAACCTTTCGACAACTCCGCTTTCTATATATATATATAAATTAATGTTTGTCTGTATGTCCCTTATAAAATCGTAAACGGCTTAACCGATTTAGATATTTTTTTTTGTTTTATTCGTTCAGGGATGGTTTAGCTATACAGCTAGTAGTCTAAGAATTAATTTCAAATACTCTTAAAATCAATTTTATTTGGATCCGAACAAAACCCAAACATGTATAAAGACACATTTACATTCAAATAAAGAAACAAGTTTTCGTTTGTAATGGTGCCCTAGTGACATAAAGATTAGGCTGCGCACGTACCGGATGCCAAAACCGAGTGTCGTGTTCGTGGTCAGCCTAATTTCCGAAATGTTAAATACTTCAACGCAATCTTTTTACGATGACGGGTGGAAAGCAGGGTACGTTCGGAATAAAAAAAAAATGGAAAGGATGTGTACTACTAATTGATTCTCACCGAATTAAAAAAAAACATACACTACTATTACGTCTCACTCACGAGAGTTTACGCTGATTCAGATGTATCTAGTCACCTTCGCCTTCTAGCATGACAGCATGTCTACTATTTTGTCTACCTAGACAAAATAGTAGACATGCTATCATGCTGCGCTGGCATTATACAGACTGACTTTTTATCCACCGGCAAATTTTTTGGAGCAAGTTTAGTCCATTATAGTACTTACTGAACTACTTTCTATACAAAAGTTATTAAAAATCGATAAAAATGTTTCGTCCCCCCATACAAATCAGCGCTCAGCCAAACGGATTTTGTAGAGATTCAGAATGCGTTTGTGAAGCAACGGCCGTTTTGCCTCTAATTAAGAACTAGGAATTCGGATATAAGCGAGAGGTTCATTCTGGTGAATAATTTATTTTATTCATACTCTTATATTGCAGTGATGATAGTCTAGATTATCAAAAATGCTGTATGGCTCAAGGAATGGTACCAAATACATTATGTAAACAGGATATAAGTACCTATACAATTGTACGTTCATCATGTTGGTGACAGCTTGGTTTGGCTACTTCATTCTCACAAAAATGACTGCAAATAACATGTTTTGAATTCGAATTCACTTTCTGATTCGTGGAGAGAATGGTAGGTACATGTTCTTGAGTTGCATACTAATGTCGATAATCTTCCTGATATCGGATTTTATGCTCTGCTTCATATTGAATAGATACATTGCACTATTTTTACCTGCAACGTGTAAAGAACCCCCCCCCCCCGTTCGGGTTGATACCCCCCCTTGTATCATACCGAACGGGGGTGAAAGAAGTCATCGCAATTTTATTAACTTTTGTTATGAGGAAAATATCTGGAACAGCAGATTTCTTTTTCGTGTAAGTGACTAAAACTGGTGTCAGATTTTCAAGCTAAACATTTGATAGCACATAAAAAAGAAGCTAGCCTTACGCGCCTTCAGTGATGTGTTTCGCCACCCCTTAGGCGGTCAACCTGCCGCGCCCTGCCCCGATGTTTCTAGTCATATTTACATAAATAGTACGCTGGGTAGGGGAGTAATATACACACAACAAGGCAATTTAGAAAAGTAATCAAGGTTCATATTCATATTCACTGTCGTGTAGGTATAGTTAGGTATAGTTATAGTACCGGTATTTGAGTGCCCCTTTATTGGAAGTCTGTTAAAAAGGACGCAACAACATCGAGTTTGGGCGTCTTGATAAGTACGCTCAGTCGACTTCAATCGAAACTTGTGTTTAAGAAGTTCCTATATATATATATATACTTCATTTACTGCAAATTGGGTATGACTGGATCAAAAATAAATTATTTAAACAAAAATAAATCTTAAATCGCGTTCAAAATGGATATAATGAATGACAAGTGATATTATTTTGTGACGTTTTATTCTCGATCATTCCAAAATAATTCATGTTTGACCCTGTATAATACCCTATTGTTTAACGTAAAGGATTGTTTGATAGTAGTTTATAGGTGGTTAAGAGGTAGATTTTGGCAAGTAAGAGACTCTTCACTTTTTTCTTAAAGAAAATAGCACCTTCCACACTGGTCTGAGAGAAAAAAGTGTAAGAGCCGATTGAGGGAATGGATGAAAAAATTAAGAATTATGTTAAAGACGATGCGACTAGTCTCTGACGACCTCTATGGGCTAGTGGTCATCGTGCCAGACTGTCACACTGGAGGTCCCGGGTTCGAGATTTTCAGATTGCCCTATGGGTCTTGGATGTTTATCTATATATGTATTAGTTATAAAATATAGTATCGTTGAGTTAGTATTATAACACAAGTCTCGAACTTACCTCTACCTTGGGTCTAGCTTTCAATCTGTGTAATGTGCCCAAAAAGGTCTAAAATACGCGACATAGTAAAGGTAACTCATTAGCATAAGCGTGTGTAAGCCATGTTGATATCTCGTTTGTTTACTTTTATGTAGTAGGTACCTAGTTATTTAAAAAGTTATGCGATAAGATGCTGATAACCCAGATAACCCTTGACAGTAGGTACTACCGGTCTTTAGTTCAGTTTTATTTCATTTTGTAATTATTATGCTACTAAGTTTGTATGAAGTCATACATAATAGAAAACCCCCAGCGCGAATCTGCCTGTACTGGATAAACTATCAAAATGATTTTGATGCGGGTTTCACTAACAAAACGAACATTTCTTCGGGAATGAATAACATAATACAGACCTCCTTTTGACTAACACTTTTGCAAAGAAGAAAGGGAATTCTGGACGAATATCTAAAAGGTATAATATAAGTAGTAGGCTCATAGCTCGAGACTAGGAACTGCTGTAAATTGCTTGAGACAAACATGGCGTTCGCAATGCAGATAGTCTTAAACCTAGTCCACACACATACCTACACTGGTCATTAAACAAGAGACGCATCTTAAATATTAAACTAGTTAACAATTTTTTGTGTTGCTTGAATAAAGCTTGTCGTTTCTTAAGTGTACTAAACACTGATATGATTTAAGTTTTTTTTATCTAGGAGGTCAGAATTAAGAAATCATGTTATTATAATAATACAAATTCTAACTTTTTATGTTTATCTTTATTATACTATTTATTTGGACTTATTCCACACTCAAGACCACCATTACGCAATAATCGTCGCCTTTGGGTTTTGTGATCCTGGGCTATGTCTACCTCGTTAGGTATGGAGAAGTGATAGTGTATACTGCTTGTGCCTTTGCATTGCCATACCATGGATACAAAAATACTAACATTGCTTATTTTAATTTTATGGTAATTATCTTTCTCATGAAAACAAATAAGTTTTAGCATTTTATCATGTTTTTCTGCGAAGTTATAAAACTCAGATTCTTAGATATCATATTTCCTAATCATTAACTTTCAGTTTGCCTAAGGTTGAATCAAAAATATGCGGCCGAAGTAATTTAGCCATACAATTTAACGATGCAATTTTGAAAGTTTAGAGGTAGAAAGATCAGCTACAATTTCAAGATGATTGTTTAATAATTACCTTAGTGAAGTTAACACAAAGTATGTGTGATTTGATTATACTTTATTATGTGATAAAAGAAAAAAGTATTATTACATTAGTTATTTGTTTGTAAAAAAAAATCTCTAGTATACATTCAGCTGATAACATGTTCGTATGGGCAGTTTTTTTTCCTTATTAAATTTTTGTCTAATGAAATTGGTCAGACTATTGGTAAAGAATACATTAAGAGCTATTGGTCTATCTTATATGCAATAAAACATTGCTTCTTTAAGAAAATATATTATTTGAGAATCCTAAAGGTTACTTCTCATAACATAAATTATGATATTCAGTGAATGAAATGTCTCCCACACAAGTCTACCCCCTGCCCTATATCGATCGACTCAGCAGTAGAACTGATGTAATGATATTCGACTCTTTCTTTTTATAATTCTGTCTTTTTCTAGTCTATTACTTTGCCACGAGGGTCAAGTTCCTTCGTGTTTGTAAATATGTTTTCGCTAAAGTATTTTAATTTTTTTGTAACTGTTTACTTGTTCCGTGATTTAGTAGGTTAGAACTTGTTTATGTGTAGAAATAAAAAATATTCTACGTGAAAAAACAAATAAACATTCATACTAAGAAGCTTCTCCTTTTTTAAAATTGCTTAGAAATAGAAAACTAGATAATGATAAGGTAGTGAATCGATTTCTAAATAAGTAGTAATTTAGGTTTTGTTTTTCTTATCAGCAGAAAATAATGGGGCTGTAGGGGTATAATATAATTCCTAGGCTGTTATACTCCGCCAAATCTAGAGCTGAAGAAATGTAACAAATATATTGTTTTAGTGGCTACCTAACGATTTTTTTAACAAAATGGCCGACGTCCTTTTACGCCTTGTTTCAATTGAGACTGACATCGACGTATTCATGCCTGTTTTACAATTTTTAATACGTATTTTCTACTAAATGGTATATTTTTATTTACAGAAACTTTAACAACCAATAAAACGGTGAAACGGTTAGTATAAGAGGCGGGGCTGTGTTCAGGCATCCACCTTAAAGTCAATATTTTAGTACTTGGGAACCACTGTTACACTACCACTGCAATTAATTACATAAACGACGGTAAGTACAGTCTAGCAGCGATATACACAATAATATGTTAGGATACCAATGACAAAAAATATTCAGTGTGACCTAAATGTCCGCGGGCAGGTCGTGTCCTACATTTTCTAGCCAATATTAACGAAGTTATTGCTGCATCCGCTAGATACGACAATATCCGTATTATCAATATTTACTTTATAAGACGAGGGAAGAAAAGACTGAGGATAAAGTTTTTACAATAAATTAAAGAAAAGTCAGGACTAAGGTCCTCATCATCATCCGAGCGTATTCCCGGTTGCATATTCAGCGATAATGCTTCAGAGCTCGGGTCCGCTACCTAACCTAGTTGATTTGACGAGGCTACTGGTTTTTACACAGAGTGTCAGCCGTCTGACCTCCGCAACCCAAAGGGTAGACCAGAACCAATCCTGGAATAGGTTTACAAATGCTAGATGGCGTTCGGGACTCACAGCTTCACGTGCCTTTCTAAGCACGGAATCATCTCTCTTTTTACATTACAAGGCAAACGCCTTGACCACGAATGTAGTCAACTACGGTCCTACAAATACATTGAAAAGATGGCAGAGAGAAGAAAGAAATGAAGGCATCCGACAAGAGTTGTACGTACTTATATGCATTATAAATGCATACTTGTTTAATGAAGAAATATTTTTAAATGTCTTCTGTTACATGTATCACCACATTGTCAGAAACTAACAGGGGTGTGGTTGACAATAATATGTAGAGCATTTTTTCGGGTACGTCTATACTCATATATCTTAGTCAGTACAAATAAATACTCAATGTCTATCGAATGTCAAGAAAATTATTGGTTTATCTGTACATGATACAGATTTCAAAGAAATTTTCAGTGTTTATATAAAGCGAAAGAGATTTTTGTTAGCGGAAGCTATTAGCACCCACGCTAGTAATATGTACAGCCAACATCACATCAATTTACGAAAATATTAGAAATTTCTCCTAGTATTACAGCTACATAAAGATGCGTGAAAGGTATATTAAAAGCGAAACTTATTTTGAGAAATATTTTGGTGGTTTTAATTTTCAATTATTAAATAATTGAAAATTAAAACTTATTTGAAAATAACTAACTACACCGTAGCACTGAATAGGGTGTGGACTGTTTGTTAAAGTTAAATTGTATTTTATTAAGTCCGTCAGTTAGATTACGTCATATTTTACGGTTTATCAAAGTAGTGAAAAATCACAAAGATAGGTACAGCGCGTCGAAGTTTGACGACACCGTCAAGTAAAAATCGTACTTGATCGTAACGTCATGCGGAATTTGAATGCGTTGTATCTTTGTAATTATTTGCTATACAGAAAAAAGAAAATATGTATACGTACTTACATATACAATATTTTTTAATATTCTACCTGATGAGCTAACTCCACATCCGTATTAATATATCTACTAACGACTGTAGTGTAGGCAGGAACTGGGGGGTTACTCCATAAATTAATACGATAGTCGTCCGATAGTGACGTCCTATTTCTATGTCAAACCAAATTAAACTTTATCATTATGAATTAACGCTCAATTTTGCTTGACACTGAATATATACGCAGTTTCGTACGTCTTGCGTATCACTTTTGGAGTAACCTTACTGGACCGTTACTCAATAAAATGACTCGACAGCTGTCAGATAGTGTCGTTCAAAGTAGACTATATCATAATTTTGTAGCGCTCTATGTTTCTTGACACTGCAAAGCGGGTTCGTAGCTACGTACGTTTGTCGTGTCGCTTTTGGACTAAAGAACCTGGTATATTTTCTCTAAGTGTACTTAATTTTTTATAAAAGGTTGCTTGGCACTTGATTTTTATTATTTTTTTAAAGTTAAGGTTGCTTATTAAAAAAAGAAAAACATAATTTAGCAAATTTTATAAAGGTTTTATAAGCCGTGTGGTTCCCGGCAGAGTAGAATGGGACCACTCCAAGTCTTCCTGTGGATGTTGAAGAAGGCGACTTATGAAACACATGAAAAACATTTGCGAAAAACGGCCACTTTTGGCAAATGTGCGTAGTAAAACTTAACGTTCTCACTTTAAACTGTAAACAGTAGTTCATAAAATACTTTGAAGGGTTATCTAGGATTTGATAGTAGCAAAATTTTAAATAATGTCTCTGTTTTCTTTAAAATGATTTATTTTAAATGGGGGCAGCACTGGACCCCGGAAAAGTCAGGTATGGCCTTAAGATAAAATCATCTAGAATTTCTGTGGGATCGAAAGTATTGGCATTGCCTGAAACTTTCTTGTCAATATTATCTTACTTGTTTTCTTATTGATTTTTGAGTTATTATTCTGTAGTTTCTATCCAATACCTTTTCTTTGAACTGGTCAACTAAAATCCTTTATCTTAATTTATTAATAAATTGGGGTGAATTTTGCATAAACGTTATACAATGTCATAGAGCTGGCCTAATGATTGAACCGGTAGTTGGTGGAAACGGCGCAACCCTATCGAGTATTGTTTGATTTTTCTTGTCAAGTACTGTGATATTAGAAGGACAATAAATAAGTTTTTCGAAAAAAAAAAGTTGTTTTGTACAAGCTTTTATTGTAAGGGTTAAGTACTTATCAAGGCAAATGTAAAAAGCACAAATTCGATGGGGTTGTTTCGCGTCGTTTTATTACAGGATTCCTATAGCCACCTTTCGGCTCCATCATCAGATCAGCTTCTATAATAATATTGCATTGTCATCTGATTTACATAGCATACATTTCATCTCAATTGAAAATAGGGAAGTGGCTCAAAAACTTTTAAAGATTTGATGCAAAAAACAAATAAGCAGTAACAAACAGAGCAAGCTTAATAAAATCTTAAAAATAGAAATAAAAAAAATATGTAAGTATATATTTGGAGATATTAAGTATATTATATCTATATTTTATATAACACTTATTATATGTTATTTAATTTTATAGGTATGCAGGCGTAGTTTATGTATCTTAGCTAGTAAGTACTTATATTTATTTTTCTCATTCCTGTTTTGTATACGCTTGCACCCCATTTATCGCCTTCTCTTATACGTCCCAAAGGTATTTTCTGGTAGACAGCGCTTAGCGTTAAGATTATACCTATTGTACATTAATTTTATAGTGCAATAAATAAAAAAAATAAAAAAAAGTAAATATAATGTTTACGAAACAAACGTTTATAATTTATTGGTAAAACAAATGCAACGAACAAATGACGCAAAATATAATTGAAAGTGAATGCAACGGTGCGTTTGCCACATACCACGACGCGACAGGACAATGCGTGCAACACTTGCAGTAGTTGGCACCTTCTCAAAACCGGCTAACTAATATTCTAAGATCTGAAAAGAGGTCAACCTTCATATCTGCTTACCGAATGAAAATATTATTTTATCAAATACTTTATATTCCTGAACATATACTAAATGGCAATTTTTTATATATTTTTTTCTAAATTTAGCTGACATGCTTTTCGAAATAACTAAGTTTCAATTTCACAATCTCAACATACACAGTATGCAACAGTAAGGTTGCTTCTTTTTCGGCTGTATTTTTTAAGTTTGCTATCTCAGAACTTCGTCATTTATAAATAAAACTTTTTTTTGACGTGACAACGTCTAATAACTCGATACTACGGGCTGCATGCACGAAAAAGATGACGTCATTGTCCCGTTACGCGCATTGTCGCGTTCCGCAAGCGACAGCGCGGCACGAACGAGAGAGAGAATGTTTGACGTTGTCACGTCAAACTACCGTCCGTAAACTGACTTTACAGACAACCAATTTTTTTTTGAAAGGATAATTGATCTTCCAGTTGGCTTTAAAAACCAAAATAACTATAAAAAGTATATCATCTAAGTAAACAATTGTTGCGTATTTAGTTTTTCTGAGACTGTAACTGGTATTGAAATCGGTTTTTTATTTATTTATATAATTTAATTTAATTAGGTATTATAATTATTACTACGTATATAATTATAATACCTAATTATAATTATTCATTGTATTACAATTATAAATTTAAAAAGAAGAAATAAAAGGTAGAGTTATATGCGTAATGGTAGAGCAGTAGGAGAAAAGTTTAAAGAATAGTATAATTAATACTATTTACTATCTCAAACAAACAGAATCCAAAGATTTATATGCGAATGTACAGTACAATGTAGCCCTGGATGTGAACTAGTCATTGATCACGTAAATAGGCATTATTTATTGGTACTTATATCAGCCTCGAGGAGAAAGGCAGACTATAAGGACAATATAACTGTATAACAATAACTTACCTATGTAAGTATTTCGATGCGAAGACTGATCAAGTTGGATAAAGAGAGTGGAAGCTTTGTCTCTATGCTTTGTTATTTTAGAACCAAGAGAAAAGTAGACTTCCCATTTACGGAATAAACATACTTGAGTCGTTTTAGAATTCTTTCGATGTTCAGTTCATCAACTAAGCGTCTAATCGAAATCTTCCATCATCATCAGGTCCATTTTAGTCTCCACTGCAGGGGCACGACCCTCTCTGTACTACTAGAGCCATATAGAACAGTCAGAGGATTTGGCCTGCACTCTCGGGTTGGAGAGGTTTCATTGATGTTTATAAGCTTTGTTTAGCTTGTGTTTCTTAAGTCGCATTCTACGACATCCACGGGAAGGCTTGGAGTGGTCCTATTCTATTCCCGGGCACCACACGGCTATCGAACATCAGTGTGTCGTTTTAGAATTCTTTCGATATTTACTTCATCGATCAAGTGTATTTCGCGAAAGGCTATCGGACTTGAATATTATTCTAAGTTAACAATAAGGAGTTAAAAAAATATCGCAAATCAAACGACTTCTGGACAAGTGTCACCTCTTCCTGGACCCCCACAAATACTAGAAAGAATTAATGAAAAATGGAGACAGGCCTTTGCCCATTGAAATCCCTATTGTAATACTGTAAATGAACAATAATGAATAAAAGATAGGTTCTTAGACAGTCATCATCGTATTTCAAGGAGATAGCATCTGAAGATAGATCGTGCTAGCGAACTTTGTCTCTATACTTAGCACAAAGTTGTAGGTGGAATTTGTACGAATTTAAAAGCCTAGAATTTTATTTCATGCCACAGTTTGATATAATCGTGGTGTAAGATTAAAGGAAGTTAATAATTATTGATTTTTAAGAGTTATTCACATACTTCTCATAGTGCGCTAGATCTTATCAGCCTAGAGCACATATTAGTCTTTTATTTTCATACGAGACTGCATTCTATTTACTCTAATTTTAAGCACAGGTAAGTTTGTCTTAAAATAAGGTACCTACGCCTAACTTTTAAAATGAACTCGATAGCAATGTAAACCAGTCATTAGTGTACTCATTATTCACAATTTAGCATGCATCCCCGAGCATGGTAAACACTCGGATTGCTGACCCCTAGTAGCTTAAAAATATATCAAGCTCTTCTGTGCTGGGGAAGACGGGTTGATCCGTTAATCCTGGTTGTCATCATTAGATAGCAATAGTGGGACTAGGTTTGTCTATAATCAGGGCCAGATCTACCAAAGGGCTTTTTGAGCTGCGGCCCAGGGCCCTGTGGATTCAAAAGGCCCTCAGCCGCCATTGAAAACAATAGACAATATTGTGATGAAAAAGAATTTTATCTAAAATAAAAACTATCATTAGGTGTTATAATCTCTCTCTATTCAGATGATAAGCAATACAAAGTGGAAAAGAGGTATGCGTAATAAATCGAACAACGGGATAAATTAGATCAAAAAACATATCTGTACAAATTTCCCAGACTGTGTAACCAGTTTTGTATGGAAATGCCGATTTTTTAGACGTTATTTTAATTTAATTATACTAAAGTGATCTAGTATAGGCATATGCCTTTAAATGTATATAAACATAATACTGTTTTTAAAAATGGCAATTAGTGGAGTAGATAAGTCTAGTAGTATTAATGCCCAGGGCTCTACAAATTCACGATCCACCCCTATCTTTAATAGCCTGACATGAATGAGTTTCGGCTACTTACACATGCATTTAACAGGTAATACATGTTTGTAATACAAATCATATGTGATCATTTAACTATTTGAATATAGGTTAATTATTTCGTTATGAACTTATGACATAATCTCCACACATAAACGATTCCTATTAAAATTTAATGGCTTAGCAATATTGTTATTAATCGAGTCATTGAGAAAATAGATATTGTCTTTTTATATTCTTGAAATGTTGGCAGTCATTATTTCGCACTTAGCTAATAGTTGTGTCACGAAAATTTGCATTGTTTTTAGCTTGCTCTGGGTCAAGGTGATTGTTTTAAAATATTAGAGAAATTCAGTTTTCTCTTCAATGTACACGGTGTTCTGACTAGATATTCAAACGAGTAAATAATTTTTTATGTCGTAATTTAAATAAAGTAGAAGTTTGTTATCGCGCTGGTGGGTGGATTCCTGCGCATTGCACCGCCCGGCAGTGCACTAGATAGGCCCAGAGCAGAGGTCAGGGACCGATCAGCTGATCACTACAAACAAGTCTAGCATGACTCTAGCTCTTACCTTAGATGGTGCTGAATCAGGCTGCATGTAGTAAAATATGAAGAATATCCACACTGCGCCCACAAGGCACAGGATTTTCACGTTGCGCCTCATTTTACGATTTTCTGTAACAGATGTCACTGGCCGTTGTTTTGATTTGGGATCACACTTTTTCTTTTTTTTTTGTTGTTCCGTGTTAGTGTTTATTTTTAAATGTAGAACGCGAGCGGCGCGCGGCCGCGCTTCTTGCTGCGGCGTGCGAACTGAACTCGTAATGACAGAACAGAGTCACAAACCGGCAGTGTAGCAGCGGGCATGCGCAAGTTGCTGGTCGCTGGACGCCGCGTAAAAATAGAACTGTTACTAGTGCATGTGCTCGCTTCTACGATGCATTTGTTTATGCTGGTGTTGTCTGTGGTCAGGTTATTGGACCGGCAGCTGCTGCAGAATGTCCTTGTTATGACATGATAACAATCTGACATAACCAATTTATCTTATACCTAACTACCAGAAACTAGATAATCTCTTGAAATACTCAAGTGTATTATTTATATCAACTTCTATAACTTATCAATACTTAGGACATAAGACATAGAGCATTCTGTATAAAGAAGGACAGAAATGTAGAGTCTTCTCAACCCGGGTTTCAAATGACTTATTACCCCCGCATACTAAAACATGCGTGCTTTTCCCAGGTTAGAAACTAAGGTTGTGTACACACCACCGATGTTGATAAGGAAAGCTAAAGATCTATTATTTATTATCTCCGGGTCGATGGGCTACTCTCATAATGTGGCGTTCTTTATTTCACTGTCCTAGATGTGTTATGTAGCTAATAATATAACTATTTAACAATTCTTCTACTTCTTCCTTCCTTCCGCTGGTCTGGAAGAAAAGAAAAAACTTTGAATGTATCAGCTACTTCTCTTACCGCGCAGATCGTAAAAGCTAATTGAAGGAATGGGTGCAAACGCTAATCATGTTAATAGGCGATACGGAATGCATCTGGTATGGTAATGTCATATCTTGCGGAAACGGGCAAGTTTGTTGTCATAAATAAATAAATAAAATAAATAAAGTTACGTGGGAAACAAATGTATAGCCATGCCGCCTCCGCCGGGGCCCGGCAGACGTGGTAGACCCAAGAAACGTTGGCTTGACGTCGTCAAGGATGATATGCATTCCAATGGTCTTACAACGAAGTGGAGAAGGAAAAGCCGGAAGGCAGACTCCGGGCTTCACAGTATTGCAGCTGAGGATGCAACTGGGTATACGCTGAGATGAGAGAGAGATAGAGAGATTTCAGAGGTTACCGGCAACTGGGACCGTAAACAATTCGGACCCCAATCTTATTTGCCGGATCTAATAAATAATATACTTAATAAATAAATATAAAGCGACTGGGACCACTCATAAATAAAACAAAAATCAGATGAAGCCACAGACCGACACACGGACACACAGACACAGACACGTCGTTTTTCATTTTCATTTTTTTCATTTTCATTTACCTACAGATTATATAAAACGCTTAACATAAGCTGTATCTTGTGAAAACTTGGCTAGTACTCAGTTAGCCTTTCAAGGTGTGCAGGTTTTGGTAGACCTTGGTACTTAGGTATATACTACACGATACGTCAATGATTTTTCTTACCATCTCTCTTCCTACATAACCGTGTAATACTCAACCTTGACATTGGCACTATCATTGTTTTGGCTAAACTCTAGAGCCTTAACCTTAAAAAAAAAGAGAGAAAGAAATTGTTACCATGAAATCATACAATTATAGTCCTATCATACGAGTATGGTCTTAATCTATTTGTTACATGACACTTTTATAAGTTCAAAAGGTCGTAGGTATCTTTATTGCGTTTACCACGCGTCGTTCATAATAAAGGCGGTTGGTTGACTGGTAGATAAGGCCCTTTACACTTGTATTTGTGGATGAAGTTAAATAAAATAATAAACCAGTCAAGTGCGAGTCAGACTCGTACATGAAGGGTTCCGTACCTCATACAATGTTTTAACCTTCAACTGGTGACGTGAATATAATATATGTCACAGTATTGGTGATGTACCGTTATTTTGACGTAGTGCTATAAACCCAAAATACAGGAGACTCACTGAATGGAGAATAATTTTCTTTATTTCCTTAAAACTAAAGTAATTTATTTAATTCATCTCATCATATCGTCGAGCATGGATCCGGGCCTTTGTTCGCTCCCGACGAATAATTCACTGTTTTTTTTTGTATTATATTTATAATTTTGTTTTTGTAGCGAAATTGACTATTAATTTAGATATTAAATTTTTTGGTATAATTTTCATATAAAAAGGTGATTGTATAAAATACTGTTTGTGATTATTTTCTATCGAGATAAAAGTTCTCAATCGTGTTTTGGATATTGTGGGAGTAGTAGAAAAACCTTAGGATCCTATGTAAAATTTTTAAGAAATAAACTGTAGTAGTTTATTTACAGTGATTTTTCAAAAACACTCAAAGTATTCTTTCCTCTGAACTGACGGGGCCTTAATAATATTTAAGTAATCAACAAAAATAAATCGTCTTGAGATGTTGTTACCATAGAAGAAAATAAAGATTATTCATGGTAACAAACGACACAATTTTTTTCTAGGCAATCAAGGCATGCGGGTTTCTTACACTCCTTACATAGGTATGATGTTCTTTTTTATTTTTTGCTGGACACATTGTGCTAGTTTCCCGTTTTTCTAGCTTTTCTGATGTTTGTGGAGCAGGGTCTTCTATTTCCAAGATTCTTTTGATAAAAGCACGAATTTCTCGAGGAATTTTCGGATTATTATAATGCCGCAACATGTGTGGTGCACACAGTTCGTCAGCTACTGCACTTAGAAAAGTGTATCTGTCAATATTTCTTGTAGTTTCCGAGTATTGACACTTATACACATACAGTACATAGGAATTAACTGCACATATATCAATCAAACGATAGAAAAGGACTAGTGGCCATCGCTTTGTTTTTCGAATGTAAGAATAGTTACTGCACATTTTATCCAGACCATCCACACCATTTTCAGTTGAATTGTAAAATAATATTATTTCTGGTTTATCACTTTCTTGGTCGTTAAACCTGTGATGGTGCATAGACGATAAAAGAACGACTGCTCTGTTACGCTTCGGTAAATCATAGTCATTTCCTTCGTAAAGCCATAAAGAGTTTCTCCAATAGGTCTCGATCTTTTAGGCATTAATTCTGAAGGGGTTTCTCGTTTGATATAATTCATAGTACCTACATATGTGAGACTATTTTTCTTCAAAAGATCTACAGCTTCAATTGATGTAAACCAATTGTCTTCGAGTATATTTCTGTTTGTATTTTGAATTGGTTTTGATAGGCGTAAAATAATCTGGTTTTGAAAACTCTTTTTCTTCATCGGTCAGTCCTTGTCCATCAGTATCTTTTCCACAGTATACGAGTACATAAGCATTGAAAAGGTAATTGGTCAAAGCATCTGTCATCCACATAACCTTTATGCCATATTTGCCTGGTTTTTTTGGCATATACATTAGAAATTTACAGCGACAGCGGCATCTAACAAGCATTTCATCGATGCACATATAAGAACCAGGAATATAATATTTTTGGCTGTTTGAGATGAAAATATCATACAACTCAGATATATGTGTAGCTGGATCTGTTTTTTTCTTTCTTCTTTGGTATTGGGATCATGAAAACGCAAAACAGACAATAGCACAAGAAAACGCTTTTGCGAAAATACATTATATAATCTTCTGTGTCACTGATATCACTATGGTTTTGGTCTAGCAGTCTAGTTTTTGTCATTTTCAATGACAAAATGCAAGTTACTACCAAAACAATATTAGTGATTTACGTCAAATTGGCGTCAGGTACCCTGAATCTTCTAACTTTTGCGCGTGCGACGACCGTTTTGTTTACACCAAACTGAGAAAAAAATTGCTACTAGTAGGAGGTGCAGGGGCGAACAAGCTGTTCGAATGATATGTTGTGTTTCTTCACCAATTGAAGGTTAAAACGCTGTAGAATAAACACGTTTCTTGTATGATGACCCCTTTTAATTTTAAACTTTATCTTATTTTAGTATTTGTTATCCTGTGTATTTGTTATAGCGGCCACAGTTATACATAATCGTTAAAAACAAAAAGGTAGTTCATTAATTTTCAATGCAAAATCGACTCGGTATCAGTGAAAGATGGGTATTGATTTTTATTCCTAAAATACCAATAAGTATGAAACTTTACAAGTACTTTGTACATGTTTTTCAGTTATTAGGTACTTTCCCGCGTTATTACTTTTCACCGCCATCTTGCAAAAAGTTGAATGTTTATAATACCGGTTCTAGTTAACCAACAGCAACTCTTCAAGATTGACTTGTAGTTCCTTTTAGCATACATAGATGGCGTAGGTTTGCGTTATTTCCATATGCAATGCGTTGTATATCAGTTATAAGAGACTTGACGTAAACTAAGTTTTTTTATTGATTTTTGTCTTTCCTTTTTTTTTATTTTATAAAAGTTTTCAAAGATTTTGTTTCATTGTTTAGTTTTTCATAATAAACTAAAAGTCTAATTATCTTACAATATATTGTTTTAATAACATACCTAAAAATAAAATCAGATGACGACTTTTGTAAATTGTTTCCTGTGCTCGTAGACTTCGTAACAAATGCTACGACCGGGCTACGAGAAATCATGCATTTGTATTGTAGAGTCAAATATTCAAATAGCGCAGCGGTTTGAGTTCAGTTAATTATATTATTTAAATGTTATTTAAGTATTTTTATTTAGTTAAATTTTCATATACGTATAACGTACGTTATAGATTAATTTTAGTTTAATAATGTTATTTTTAGTTATGTTATGAATGAAAATTGTTTCAAATATTTTATCTAACCCAAATCTAACCCCAAAAAAAACTATAATTTAAACATGCTTATATGGTGTGTATAGTAAATACATATGTATAGCATAACTTTGAACTTATTTTGGTTCATCATCTTTAGGAATAATGAAAAAGCATTTCAAGGCGTGATGGCGGCGTCGTGATCCGAACTTCTGCCTGGTATCTCAGTTCAGCTATGGCAGTTTTGTGCGTCAACTCGTGAACAAGCTACTGCGTCGACTCATGAACTGGCTGCCACAGGAGAATAGTCAGCTCTATTCCGCTTTAAGAGTTATCTTAGTCAATTATTGCATTTGTGCACTTGATCGCATTATTATTTAACTACCTTTACCGATAAGTGTATATCGAAATCGATGAAGTGATTTACCCCTTAAAATATTTGTACTTAATTAAAATTAAGCTAGTATACCTATATTAATTATTACTTTTAATAGCATTGCTTTTAATAGCTCGGAAATTTATCCAAATTGAAAATATATGATGAAAAAATCCGCCAAGAGTGGGATTCGAACCCACGACCCCCACGTTAACGCTGTGAGTGCACTACCAATTGTTTGTTTTATTAATATTTTCAATTTAGTATATATTATATGATATTCGGCTGTGTGATTCCCGACAGAGTAGAATAGGACCCTCAAAGTCTTCCCGTGGATGTCGTAGAAGGCGACTTAGGAACACAAGCTAAACAAAGCTTATAAACATCTATCGGACCTCTTCAACCCGTCTGGCCAACGTGACGAGTTTAGGCCAAATCCTCTGACTGCTCTGGCTTATACAACGTGAAAGGGACATACCCGTAATAAATTGTATCAAGGACTACTAGATCATTATAGTATAATGAAATTAAAATAACAGCCAAAAAACAAAAAATAAATTTTGGCATTTCCATATAAAAGTGTGTGGCCGCCCGGGCGATTTGTATGGGAATGTCGATTTTTGAAGTGAAAACTTCTTTAGCGGCGTTGTGCATTTTTTTGTAATTGGTAAAAATTCGTAAGACGGAATGACAGCCGGCGCGGCGTAGGAGAGGAAGTATTTATACTATAATTTCGACGAAGCTGTCAGCCGGCTCGTTGGTCTAGGGGTATGATTTTCGCTTAGGGTGCGAGAGGTCCCGGGTTGAAATCCCCGACGAGCTTTTTTGAAACCCTTTTTGAAGTGAAAACTTCTTTAGCGGCATTGTGCACTTTTTGTCATGTTTGTATCGTACACAAGCGCAATAAATAAATATTGTATTCTACCACATAAATGATAGTACTTTTATACTTATAATTAAAGCAATTCGTGCAAAATTATTCCCTAACCATTCCAAAATATCAAAAATGCACAACGTTAATATTCAAGTTTTCACTTCTGCCGGCACTCCCGGAGTGCATCCCGTCGTTTTTTTTTTGTTTTTTGACTTTGATTGATGTTGATTTTAATTTCATTATACTTTAGTGATCTAGTATAGCCCGTGGTTCCGATTCGTTCCCGTGATTTATTACGGGTATGTCCCTTCCACTTTGTATATGGCTCTGGCAGTAAAGAGAGGGTCGTTCTAATCAGTGGAGATTAAAAAAGACCTGATGATGATATTATATGACATAGACGTCTTAGACGTCAAATAATATACAAAACTAAATTTGCATCTCCAAATCAAAGGACGTGTCTTCAAATATGCACAACTGTATTATCAAAAGGCAGTTGTCTGTCTAGAATTTATTTAGACAGTGAAATATTAATGCAAAATCAAATTGCTTTCATCCGGCCCTTGTTTTTGAATTTACAAAGGTACAATTCGCTCATACTCAGCCCAAAATGTAAAGAGTCATAGAAGGAGATGTCATGAATGTATTTAATACATTTGTTACAATACTGTTAGCAAGAACTAAAAGTAAACGAAATTTGTGTATTTAGGCTGAAAATCCGCAAAGAGCCGTATATAAACCTGATGTCATCATAATATATAGGTAGTTAATATTGAAATAGGGTTGCTATTGTGGTAATAATTCAGCATACGTTAAAAAAAAAAAATTAGCCACCTGTCATCTGGCTCATTTCTGATGCAAAAGTTTAGCCATTGCCATTCAGCGCGGTAACGCGGCTAGTGCATTGGGCACCTTTGCAGCAGAAATAGCAAAGGACGGGTTAGAAATATAGTAATAATAATTGTATTTGTTTAATTGTTTTTTTTTTTAAATTATATAATTGAAATGTATGTATATTATTTAAATGAATTATAAAGTACTATAACTGTATTTTATTTGTCGCCCACTACCGCTCATCCATGAAGTTTTGATGTTAGAAGCTCTCATAACTAGATGTTATGTATTTTATGGAATTTTAGGCATTCCAGATGCAGTACTAAAGTACTCAAATTAAATAATGAAATTAAAAATAGCGTCCTCGTAAATGGGACATGAACTCGCGACCTTGGTCTAAATACGACCATGCTCTAACCATTGAGCATTTACGTGTTTAACCCCGCATGTGATAGCTCAGTGGTTAGGCATAGGTTTTTAGTGGTTCATAATTTAATAAGATTTTATTTTGCAAGGATTGAGAGCTATCGCGTTGTCTCGAGTCTAGATATTACTTTTATCTTATTTTTTTTAATACCCTCAATGGCTACAGTACAACAGTAACTAATTTTCAGGATTCATGTGATATCGGATGTTCATTTTGTCACTTACGGAGTCATCTTCGGGGTTTTGCTTGGTATAAGGCAGGAGCCGCCTGGCCAGTCCTAGAACAATAGCCAAATCATTTGTTGAAAAACGTCGGAGAGCGGATCCCGGGTTCCGAAGCAGCAGAGCTTGGGATGCAACCACACGGTAAGATGCGGAGTTCTGCATCTGTTTCTCTATAATTTAAATGCCCGGCATCCCGGTGTTCCCGCCGGCAGAGTCCGCGCGTGGTTCGTCGGGAGCGCGCGTTTCCAATACTCAAGTGGTCGGGAACTCGTAACAAACTTATTTCGATGTTTAAAATGCTTACGTTCTCTACCAGACCTATGAAATAGGTTGTTATTTTTCGGTTTTGTGTTTTGTGCCAGTGTTTGTTTTGACATTTCTATTTTATTTTTAAAACTTTTGGATTGAAGGTAAGTAAATTTTATTGTTTTAATATTTAACTATGCTGAATAATACTTACAAGTATATCCTTGTCTTACTAATTTTGATTTTGTCTGTGTCATGGAAGTGTTCTATATCATCGAAGATAAGCTGTTATATTTAAAAAAATTTAAGAGCTGCTTCTGTGACTTGGTTACCAAATAATTAGTTTGAAATAAATATTAATTACACATTTGATTGCATTTCGCTCACAATACATCCGTGTTCGATCTACCTTTGTGCCCCGTTTCATATATCCATAGGTTTTTGCGTGATAGAGAATAACAAACACAACTATTATTTAACAATATAGTAAGATTAATTATTACTGCTACTAAAGAGTTGGTGAAGACAATAATCGTGGAAGGGACATACCCGTAATAAATCGATCCACGGTGTATACAAGATCATTATAGTATAATGAAATCAAAAGAACAGCCAAAAAACAAAGATAAATTTCGGCATTTCCTTACAAAAGTGTGCGATTTGTATGGAAATGTCGATTTTTTTTTGTTTTTTGACTCTTATTTTAATTTCTTCGCACTTCAGTGATGTAATATAGCCCGTGGTTCGATTTATTACGGGTATGTCCCTAACACTTTGTATAATATTTAGCCATTTAGTTCCCGGCAGAGTAGAATAGGACCACTCCAAGTCTTCCCGTGGATGTCGTAGAAGGGGATTTAGGAAACACAAGCTAATGGCTTTTAAACATCAGTGACACATCTTTAACCTGTCTGGCTAGCTTGAGTAGAGGTGCCAAGAGTGTAGGCCAAATTCTCTGGCTGCTTTGGCTAATATGGTTCTGGTTAATATGGTCAGAGAGGGACATGCTCTTGTAGTGGAGACTAAAAAAGACCTGATAATGATGATTCAACCAAGTATTTGTGATCGATGTTTCTCGCAGTTCTGTTTATCTTCGAGGGCTTTATAGAGCTTCAAATAAAGAATATAAAATCTGCACGAGTAGGTATCTCAATAAGGGTTGCAACCCAATTGTTTTGGTATTAACGCGGGGGTGATTCCACATGTCGGCCGCAAGTCTGGGGTGAGGGTGACCTCTATGCACCGACTAATAGAGCGCTGGCTTTTGAGAGCTGCTTACTAATAAATAATTATTTTTGTTCTAAGTATCTTATATTAATATCGTCGTAAAATATAGTGTATAGATATACACTATATTTCGGGTGTATATGTACGTGCGACAGATATTTAAGCAGGCGTCAATATTAACTACTGTTCCTGTGAGAATAATGCTGAATCTAAAATATACTTTCTAATTACAAAAGTTTTCAGACGTCATGATTTGAAATCTTAGCAGTTTTTACGTTAAAGAGTAACAAATTGATTTTGAAAATTACCTACTTAGAGGAACACTTGCCAACATGCTTCCATTTAAACTTCGAGATAATAGTAATTTCAGATGATGAATATCGTTTTTAGGGTTCCGTACACAAAGGGTGCAAAGGGGACCCTATTACTGAGACTCCGCTGTCTGTCCGTCTATCCGTCTATCACAGGGCTCTATCTCTTGAACCGTAATAGCTATAGACACTTGAAATTTTTACCGATTATGTATTACTATGGCCGCTATAACAACAAATACTGAAAATAAAAAAAAGTTAAAAATTAAAGGGGGCCGCCATACAAAAAACTGGTTTTTTCAGCGTTTTAACTAGATCTTTATAATGGCATTAACTAGATACTTGAATTTTTCACAGATTATGTATTACTATGGCCAGTAATACATAAAAAAGTAAAAAATTTAAGGGGGTCGTCATACAAAAAACGTATTTTTTTAGCTTTTTAAAACATTGTACGGAGGTACGCAACCCTTCATGTACGAGTCCGACTCGCACTTGCCCGTTTATTTTATTTTTATTTAAACTTTATTTTTATTTTTGTACAAGTCATTAATCTGCTCTCTCTCAGTCACGGGCTACAAAGTGGGATCCACGTACGACTGTTGACAATCACGTTGAAAATTCGCATTAACTCCGGGATATGCACATTCAAACGCATGTTTGGGTTGGGTGATGGATGAAAAAAAATACTTACACAAGACACAGGTATACAGGGTGACTTTTTAAACACTGTCCAAATTTTTGGAGCAAGTCCATGATACTGAACTACTTTCTACAAAAAAAGTTATTAAAAACAGATAAAAATTTTTCTTCCTCCTATACAAAATCCGTCTGTCTGAACGCTGATTTTTAATTAAACTTTTTAATATTATATATTAAAAGTAAGCTAATTTAGAGAAAATGCATATCCCTTCAAAAACAATAAATGTAAAGGATGCCAGTCTTGAATTCGAAACGCAGTCTTTTCCACCGTGAAAGATTTTTTTAAGATCACAATCCACAATTTATTTCAAAAAATATAGATAATGTGTGGTTTTGTAATACAGCAAGGTATAGATCATTCTGTTGGTCATTCAAAATTAAGGCTTCTAGCTTTTTTCACAATGAAGTTGGTTCAACATGGTTGTCAAAAGTGCCTTGAATTACTTCTTCTTATCGAGTCCAAATGCTTTTACTGTAGCTTGAAATTGAATAACTTCGAGAAAAGTACATATGCTACGGCGTTTATTTCTTCGCTTTCCTTTGACTTGGCGAAGGCTCTGCCGATCCCCTAGATATTAGATGTATCATGAAACCCTATGAAGAAAGATGAAATAAAATCAAGGGTAACATCCATTCATTTTCAAAAAAGTAAAAAAATCGCAATCATACATTTCCAGCATTGACAGCCACGAAGGCAAAATACTCTTATATTCATTAGTATGAAGGGCAAGTGCAAGTAAGTACTGTTCAGTTACATAAAAATGTATCATGTGCAAATGAGATCTTACATGAGGATGGCAAGTATAACGGCATTGTGACTACACAATGCTTACAAGATTGCTAAACAATATCAAACATCTAATTTGCAAATGATAAGTACATTTTTATGTACCTAAACAGTAATTACTTGCCGTCCTCATGTAACATATACTAAACTTCTCAATTTGTTGGTATACATAGATATTATATGGTGACCGGTAAAGGAGATGACATGGCAACCTAAACAATATTCATTTGACAAAACTAACAACATTCAGGTATTTACTAATTAAGTACCGGCGTCAGTGCCGTCGACAGCTCAGTAACTAATTTAACTTTACAGTTTGTTTCAATTTACCACGTAAACTGTACCTTGAATTTGGCAACGAACGACTGTCTGTTTGCGGCCAGTTTTACAATCAATTTAATGTTTTTCTTACCACAAAATTTAAGAAGTTAATTGTAAATACGGGTTGTGTCTAAATCCTAATTGCACGAACTGATCTTTTCAATTAGGAACCCAATTGATGTCACTAAGTAACCGTTCATGTACGAGTCGGAGTTAAAGTAAGTGTTCCGTACCATATAAAAACACTAAAAAAATACATTCCTTATTTTACCTACTAGTTTTAGCCTTTTTCTGAAAGCTAGATTCTTATTTAGGGGCTTGACCGGCTATAAGCCTATAGAGGCTTTTAGTCCTTTAGCCTAGGCCTAGCCTAAAGGACTTAAGTCTGTATAGGCTTTAGGTCCGATGTTATTTTGGTGATACTTTAATTTACTTGTTTTTTTTTTAAATAAATGCAAAATAAAAAAAATCTTTATTAATAATTATTTTGGCTTACATAGGCTGAGTCTCAAAAATGGCTTTCCGATTACTCGAAACCAAACCTGCAGTCGCAAAAAAGGCTTTTTAGGTTCATAGGCTTTTTAAAGTGACATACGGGTAGCCCTAAAAAAAAGGACCGACATGCTTAAGTATTTATTGAATCAGTAGTCATAATGGATTAGTTTTGCTTTTTGCGCCGAACACTTTTTTTCTGTATAACCATATGGTTGACTGGAAGAAAATGCTCTTAGCATTAAGTCCGCCATTTGTTAAAAGTATTCTTTTTTTACTTTGGAACAATAAAAAGTTATAAATAAAATAAATTTAGATAATAATAAAATAAAATTAGAGAATAAATAATTAATTTTATTATTTCCTCAAATTTATACTCTAATAATTTCTACCTTTTATGGTATTTGACATTACAGCCCACTGACAAACAAAGACAAAAGACAAAGACAAACACACAGCACAGACGGGCTCTGTGTTGGCAACCTTCGGGTACGAAACTAAAAATCTTATTCCTACGATTAGTTATAGTTATACAAATATACAAAGTGGAAGAGACATACCCGTAATAAATCAAACCACGGGCTCTACTAGATCACTAAAGTATAATGTAATTACAATAACAGTCAAAAAACAAAAAAAAATCGATTTCCCATACAAATCGCCTGGGCGGCCGCACATATCTGTATGGAAATGCCAATTTTTTTTTGTTATTTGGCTGTGTTATTTTAACTTTAGTGATCTAGTATAGACCTTGGTTCAATTTTTTACGGGTATGTCCCTTCCACGTTGTATAAGAGATAAAGATAAATATACATAAGTAAAAAAGTGTATCTTTGAATGTTAGAGATAGATCTAAAAGTGTACATGATTGTCTAGGAATGTAATGTTCCACAGTCCGAAGAATCCACAAAATAGTAGTGCAAAACATAACAAATGTGCACGACAGTTAACCAACAGATTCCTAATTGGATTTGTCACGCAGTATTCATTGAACAATCAGAGAATGTCTTCAGAACGTCTGGGAACTGAAATCATAATGCAATTTTTACGAGCGGCACTTGTAGTCCGCTGAACCATTGGGGTTTTAATGGTGAGGCGTCATCGTACTTAACTTCTTTCGGCTTAGAATTATAGACTTGCCACGGCGTCTCATTCTATTCAATACAATTTGTATCCTTATAAATTCAAAGGAGGTATGTATGTAATTAATTCTAGTTACCCTAATCCGCTAGTTTCCTACAAGTCAATCAGATACTGTTATCAAAACAAACATTTTCTATAGGATTTGTCCAGGACTCCAAAAAACGCAAATAAAATACAGGCCTGTGACGTCATAGTTTATTGGAGTCAAATAGCGCTCTTAATATCAGTTTTCTGCATTCATAAATCTAAAATAACGTTTAAAATAAATGTGATCAATTACAAGACAAGTGACATTATTTTGTGACTTTTTATTATTTTATCAGTACAAATTATCTTATTTTAAACCCAGTCCACATCCTATGCTTTATTATTTGAAGTCTGCTTTCATCATCACTTCAACCGCAAGAAGTCCATGGCGTGCAATGTCTCAACCATGGATTTCCAAACCCTAGATCCCGCGTTCCTTGCCTACCTATACGTTTTGTGAATTCCTTCCAGCTTCAGTTTTAGTGGAGTTAGTTCTTTTTAGCTCTAACATTGCTCTTATACCTTGTATTAGTAAGAATAGTAGGTAATAAGAACTTAGTTTCTGAAACCAAATCCCATTACTCGGTCAAGTCACTGTAAATATTTTTAGAACATGCAAATCCTGAACGCCGCGGGCGCCGGGTTGAGCTGCGTATACGTTTGTTAAGGAATGGTAACGAAGACGCACTGTTTTAAACTATTAAATAAATCCATCCATATCCATACTTCTAACAAATTGAAGTCCACTGGCGCGTATATCATTTTGTCTTTCAATCTATTTGTCTGTTTGTTTTCTTCTTCAACCAAGCGCGGTCCCGATTGCATCCTCAGCTGTGCTGCTTCGGAGACCGGGGTGCGCTTTCCCGCTATATCTTCTCCAAATATTACGAGTACATGCCTGACAATGGTCACCCAAGGATGCCAAAGACCTTTCGTTGGAGAAGACACAGCCGGAAGAGTTTAATGATTTGGCTATAGTTTTACGACCGGCCGCCTGCCTGACGTCAACTCTCTTTGCGAATGCAATTGTAGCACGAGATGTTTGTGCTTAATCCTTTAGTCGCCTCTTACGACATTTATTTATTTAACTTTATTACAAAAAATGTAACAGGCGGACTTAAGGCCTAGGGCATCCACAGGAAGAGATGGAGTGGTCATATTCTAACCCGAAACCACACGGGGGGAATCTTTTTTTCTGTCTGTACCTACTTGAAAAGTCTCAAACTACCTGGTATGCTTTTAATGCGGTTTTCGGTAGAGCATTCATCAAAGTTTACATATATAGTTCATATTCGTCTTGAACTGGGCTAGGTCGCTGTTTACAATAAAGGAGATTACCTATATTTATTGTTGCTTAGGTTTTTTTTTATCCTAGTCATCTTCAATGAGGTCTAGAAGTCAACAGCAATCTTTAGTCTGTTTTACAAAATACATTAAAATAATATAATTAATTTCGGTACATTGAGTTTTTTACCTACCTTTACTAAATAAAAACACTTCGCAACCCTGTACAAAGCTGAGTAAGTAAAAACTTCTGATTTTATAGCCACTATTCGTGTAATCTGAGCATGTCTTCGGAATCGTAGCTTTTTTCCAATACCAATAGCTGTGTGTGGCTTCCACTGGGGTCAAAAGAGGAACGAATCTGTTTTATGGTTTTAGACGACAAGTCGTGTGTGTGGACAGTTAAACTCCATTTTATGCCTTGTGCACCAAGTCGGACTACGGCTGCAAAGTAGCACTGTGACGAAACGCACTAAAAAAGTTGAGCTTTTACAGCGTGCTATAATGATCTATGTGTTACTGGAAGAGCGAGTTAAAATTACTTAAATTTAAAATACGTACAACAACGATGCGGCCAAACATATACACCAAAGCCGAATCAAACTTATAACATCCCTCTTTTTTTGTCTGATTCGAAAAACTGTATTGACTATTCATAAAAATATTACTTGATTAATCTATTTTAACATTAAAAATGTATATGCCACGTGCGTGCCTATCCTAATATGTTTAGCTAAAAGTGTGACATGGCCGTAGATTGATCAAAATTGGAGATATCTCTATAGGAGAGAAGTCAAAACGTGCAAAACGCGGAGATCTATCTTAAGGCGTTTGAATAAAAAAAAATGGTCGGATAGATTTTGAGAAACTTTGAAAAAATCGAAATAAATATACTTAATGATTTTCCGACTTGCCTGACGAAATTAGAATTTCTTTTTTTGGGAGCTTTAATCGCAATTCGAAAAAAAATATATCTGGAAATTTTATTGGGCTATAAAATAAGCCCATTGAGTAGATGATCGGACGTCAGATGTGGGTTGCGGAGATTCCCAAAGATGGAAGTATGCAACGTCAAATGTAATGCATGTCGATAGTATTCAAAGTGATCTTATTCGTTCTTTAACTTCTACTAGGAAATGTAGGTAGTCCTGGTTTTCGAAAAGGGTGACAATGGCAACATCCCTGTGAACATATGCAATTTATGCATGTCACACTTCCGAGCCAGCGTGCTGCAATCCGTTTTTGATGGTTATCACGAATCGTCACGCGAACAGGTTTGATGCCTCCCCCTTAGTTGAAACGCACTAAAACTTCAGCTTTTACAGCAGTACCGTGGGCGCACTATAAGTTTCCGGAATGAATATGAAAAAATACTATTAAAGGTACAAAATTAATTTATTGTTTTTCAAAATAATCTCCCTTGGCGTCTATGCACTTTTTCATTCGATGAAACCAGTTTTGAAAACTTTTGTGCCACTCCTCTGTGGTGACCTCTGAAACGTGTTTTTCAGACTCCTCGACAGCCTCTTCTGGTGATGAAAATCGTTGACCGCGTAATTGGTTCTTAATTTTTGGGAACAGAAAAAAGTCACAAGGTGCCAGGTCGGGACTGTATGCAGGATGACTCATGAGTTCTACATTTTTCGCCTTCAAAAAGTCGTTTGTCTGTCTGGCCGTGTGAGAACTAGCATTGTCGTGGTGCAGGATGATACGGCATTTACGGTTATTTTTACGGAGTTCGTCAATAACTTCCGGCAAACAAATGGTCGTGTACCAGTCACTATTCACTGTACGACGATTCTCTAAAGCAACAGTAGCCACGTGTCCAGTTTAATTAAAAAAAGAAGCAATCATCCGCTTAGATGCACTTTTCACGCGCGCCACTTTGGTTGGTTTTGGCTCATCTTGAAAGACCCATACGCTCGATTGCTGCTTTGTTTTGGGATCGTAGCAATAAATCCATGTTTCGTCACCTGTTACTATGTCCCACATCAAATTTGACGCACCTTCGTTGAATCTGGTAAGCATGGCACTGCACCAAGTGACGCGGTCCGTTTTCTGAGCCTCGGTCAAGTTGTGTGGGATCCACCGCGAGCACAGCTTTCTCACACCCAAATGTTTGTGTAGGATTAATTGTATTTGACTCATGCCTATTTCTAAGGATGCGCGAATTTCATGGTAGGTTACATGCCTGTCTGTTTCAATCATACGGCGCACAGCATTGATGTTTTTGTTGGTCACAGCGGTGGACGGCCGACCATCGCGAGATTCGTCACTGAGATTGATACGACCACGCTTGAATTCTGCAAACCAGCTATAAACAGTTGTCTTACATGGTGCTTCATTGCCAAAAGCTGTTTCAAGCCGAGCGATGCTCTGTTGAGCTGTCAAATTACACTTAAAATCGTAGAAAATCATACTACGAAAATTTTCCCGAGTTAAATCCATGTTGATGCAGACACACAATTTTTTAAATGGCGCCACAAGTTAAAAACAAAAGACAGTCAGATGAAACAAACTGCATTCTACAGCCAAAGAGTTCTATTTTCAAATGTTGCAATAAATTTTTAAATATTGTTTATGTAAGTGGCCAGTTCCGGAAACTTACAGTGCGCCCTATGTACAGCATAAGGTATTTTTACTATGATCCTTATTTAATTTAATTAACTAGAGAGACTTTAAAAATAAGAATAACGAACAAAAAATAAAAACTAGACAAATTAGGTACCATATCATAAGTCGGTATTTCGTAATACAATCACGCGTGTTATTGATATCCCACCAAAAACATAAATGTGAAAATGAAAGCAAAGTTCCATATTATGATATGATTGACTTCACCGTCAAAATAATTGAGATCTAAATGGATGCAAAGTTCTATAGACAATCCTGTTTAATTTCGAGAACCTCAATATTTGACCTGGCTAGTTTTTTTTAATCAGCAAATCAGATATTTAAGAAAATATAATATTTCAATGTAAAAAAAACACTTTTCAAACAAGGTTTCAACTTGTAATTATGCTACAGGGTGATTTGAACGGGATCCCCTTGATAGACTATATTTTGCACCGATTCAAGCTTAATTTATTGTTGAAAACCGTGTAAACATCCATTCAGTATTTTCAAAAAGACAGACAAAAAAAATTTTACTACAACCTATGTCAAAAATATCAAAGTATTTTTTTTCATGTTTTTGTGTTCTATTATTAGTGATTCTGATTCTAAGATTTTAATATAGCTAACACAAACATAATTTTTAATAGCAAGTTGTGACGCTAGAGATTTTGGAGTCAAATACGTATAATGTATTTTCAGCATAAAAAACCGTAAACGCTCTATTTATTTTTTTGATTTTTTGATTTGAGTCAGGAAAATGCAAATATGTAGGTACTTAAAAATACGAAATCTGTGAAACGGTTTATACTGCTACTTTGATATTCCTTTTTATTCAACACAGTCAGCGGCAAGGCCATTTCTGTAAAAAAGTGTGGATTTTATTCATTTTGTTATTGCAGTTTTGGATTCTGCTTGTGTCAGTCGTTAAGAAAAAAAAAATTTTTTTTACCCCCCTTTTTTAAGGTATACTTTACTATAAACCGGCCAGGGAACGTAGAGTCGACGGATTTGTATTCGGCCGTAAAGTATACATCAAATTTTTCTTGTTTTCTTTGATTTTTATTTATTTTTTGCTTTTTTCCTGCTTTATTTTTACTCTCCGAAACCAAATAAAGTAATTGTTAAGGGTGTTACGCAGTTTATGGTAAAAAAGGCAAAATAATAGATAGAAAACGATAATATGCTGCCCAAGTAATATGGTTTTATTGCCTAAAATGTTTCAACAAGGCACACTAATTTTCAAAAAGTTGTTTGATGGACAGCTTAGAGAATAAGTTGATTTTAGGCTGAAATAATTATGTTTTAGAAGGAAAAAATAAGTGTGGTTTAAGTTCATATAGTAAATAAATGTCATATAAAGAAAAAATCATAACATTTTCATTTTTAGGCATAATTAAACCCCAAAAGCACGGTAACATTCTCCAGGGCCAGCGCTTTCAAACGCCATACTAATGTGTAAGGAACGGTGTATTCCGAACTACATACTGGCCCGCGAAATTGGCATAGTACAGTGTATACTCAAGTATCCACTGGCTTGTGACTACTCAACCCTTGGTGTACCTATATTTTAGTAAACACTGGCACTGACTGTGTCAAATAACATCATTACTTACGTAATACACTGCCACTTTCTTTAATTCATCCCTAAAAGGGGTTGGACACTCTACTTTCCTAATATGACTAAGGTAAAATTTTGTTAAATAAATATACTTTACTACGAGTAGTTTTATTGTTATATGTTTTTTTCTTTTTATTCGAAAATCCAGCACCAACTAATGGCTCGGACAGCACGTCAGCACCACAAAAGACTATAGAAAATCGGAAACAATAGTGCATATTTACACTGTCGGATTTTTGCATTCGCGACAGCTTGCATTCGGTATTCGGGGAAAATGCAGGCGTGCACCTGTAGTTGCATGAGGTACATTAAAAATTAAGTATTATCAACTTCGAAAATATTTTTAAAAAGTCACACGTATGTAAGGTGCGCTTGCAAATCTATTTTAAATGCAGGTTGAAGATGAGAAGATGAGAAAGTTGTTCAGTGTCGTGGACCGAGACGGTCCTTAAAAAGTTTAGAATATTTTTGTCAGACAATTATTTGAAAAATGCGGGCTCTGTGAGCTATCAAACTTATTTATAGAAGCCTTCTTCATTTTAGCGTATTCCCGCTTGCATCCTTCGCTGTGCTGCTTCGGAGCCCGGGGTGCTTCCCCGCTTTTTCTTCTTCAAATATGAAATAACATGCATGTTTATAATATGCAGTGGTCATCCAAAGACCTTACGAAGTGGAGAAGAAATAGCCGGAACAGTTTAAACGATTTCTCTATAGTTTAACGACCGGCCGCCGCCTGACGTCAAGCCTCCTGGGAATGCAGATGTAGACGTTTGTGCTTAGTCCTTTAGTCGCCTCTTCCACTGGAAGAGGTGAAGTTGTCCTATTCTTGGCCGGAAACCATCTGGCTCGCCACCAAGCTTATTTATACAAGTATTTTGTATATAATCTGTTGAAATACCAAAACAATCTATATAGTTTTTTTCCGATACCTCTATATTTGTAGTTCTAAACGAAAAAATAAATAAGTAGGTACCTATATAAATATATTTTACGAGTAAATAAAAGATAAAAAATAATATCTAAACTAAAGCATGAATCACCTATGTTAGGATATGCTCTTAAATTTACCTCTATATCCTTAATTAAGTAGGCATACAACAATTAAATTCTAATAGTTTCGGCTAAAGTTCAAACTCTTCAAATTAATTACGTTATAAAAAATTCATTTTAACCCTACACTGCGCACGCGTTAGCCCGTCAATCACTACGAGGGTTTACCGTTGAATTCAATGAACCAGATTGAAAAAATTGCGACCCCCGTGGCAAACAAAAGAACTTCAAATTAGATCCTGTGTTGTACGAAGTTTTGAATTTGTATTGCGCTGGTAATATGGGGAGCGATCAATCAACGCTGGCTGTAAGAGTTACTAATAACAGAATTAGGTAGGTTTTTTTTGTTGAAACGGTTGCCATGATTAACTAACAACTTTAATAAGATTTGTTTATTGAATTGCTTTTTTAGGGTTCCGTACCCAAAGGGTGCAAACGGGACCCTATTACTGAGACTCCTGTTTGTCCGTCTGTCCGTCTGTCACAGGGCTCTATCTCTTCAACAGTAATAGCTTGACACTTGAAATTTTCACCGATTATGTATTACTGTGGCCGCTATAACAGTAAATACTAAAAATAAAAAAAGTTAAAAATTAAAGGGGGTCGCCATATAAAAAACGTGTTTTTTCAGCGTTTTTAACTAGATCTTTATAATGGCATTAACTAGATACTTAAAATTTTCACAGATTATGTATTACTATGACCACTATAACAACAAATACTAAAATAAAAAAGAGTTAAAAATTAAAGGGGGTCGTCATACAAAAAACGTGTTTTCTTAGCGTTTTAAAACATTGTACGGAAGTACGGAACCCTTCATGTACGAGTCCGACTCGCACTTGCCCTATTTAAAATTGTTTTCATTTTAGAAGAGCAAGATTCTAGATTCTATTCTAGATTCTATTTGCTTATAGGCAAACATTTTATATACTATATTTATTCTGCAATAATAGATATTTATATTTAAAATATCTGTTAAATTCATCAATAATCATCATTTATATGTTTTGAAGAAATCACTATATGATAAGTAACCGAGTTAATGAAGAAAGGCCTATGCCCAGCTGTGGGCGGGCGGAAGGTCTGGGATGATAATGATCATTAACTCAACCTGACTGTATATATTGGTACCTAATTAATTAAAAATTACCTAACTATGTCGATGGTTCCATTTAAAGAACGTTTGCTACATATTACCTCTATACTTAGTACTACATACATACCTACATGATTATCATAAAAAAAAACTTTTGCGCAAAAGATGGTTGTAATATTATTTTTAATATATTATTAAACGTAAAATTTACATAAAAAGTCGGTGGCGGATTTACCAGCAAGCTTAGTACGCTGGAGCTCTGGGCGGCAGATTTTAGGCCCATTCCCCCCATCTCGTGCGTCGCCTGTAGTCGACTCGCAGTTATTCTAGTGAACGCAGGTATTCTAATGAAAGCCCGCCCAATACCGATTAAGTTGCCCCACGTACAAACTCTACGCTACGTGAAGCGGATGCGCTTTTTTTTCCTAAATAAATACTAATACTGGCAGTAAATGTGTAAATCCGTCACTGGGGGCGGCAAAATATGAATAATAAAAAGAAATATTTCACTTTTTGTTGTAATATAAAAAAAAAACATTGATATCAAGAATGAATTGGGTGATAATATGTAAATTAAGAACATAGGTAGGTACCTACTGTAGAAAAAAAATATTATAAGCTACGTAAGTACTGGATTATCCTTTATTTCCTGCTAAACAGCAGATAATATTGGTTGTCAATTCAATACAAATGCAAACAACTGCATTTAAACTATTATTGAACAAGCGGAAACGGGCATCCACGACTATAAACGGTTTGCAGGATGCAATAACATTTGGAAACGATTTGTATACGAAAAGAGCAATACAAGGTTACCTTGTTATGGCAGAAATGTCTTCTAAGTACCCTTCTGTGTTCTTATCTTTATATTATGAACTGGCATTGCATCAGTTGCAGTGCACAATAAGTAACTTCTTTGTTAAAGACTAGATATGCCTGAGTTATAATGTGATGTGGTAGCTCCAATGAGTCGTAGTTTGAAATAACTAAAAGGAAAAAGAAGATGAAAATTGGGTATTATGGTGGGTCAAAAATAAATTATTTGGTACTGTTAATAGAATAAAACGTCACAAAATAATGCCACTTGTCATTGATCACATCCACTTTGAACGTGATTTTAGATTTATTAATGCAGAAAAACGGATATTAAGAACACTATTTGACTTCAAGGAACTATGACGTCATAAATCGATATTTCATACAAATTCCATAAAAAATGTTTTTTTTTGACGTTAAGAAAAAGTATCAGATTTGACTTGACGCGAAATAGCGTATTATAAAATTGGAAATTACAATGTTAAAAAATTAAATACATCATTCTTATCACATGTGCAGATGTATCTGTCTGTATATTGTATTATTTAGTGGCCTGTTAGCTGTAAACCTTGCGACTCACCCCCATCCGTTGCAGTTTATCGGATAAAAAAGTTGTTCAGACAGTCTTGATTTCTTAAGGTAACAAAAAAGTTAATGACATATTTGTTTTTTTTTTAAATGGCTGAAATTATATCGGACTGTTCCATGTAAAAACGATTTTCTATTTATTACTGATTGATAAAGAAATTAAAAAAAAAACATATAAAAAAAACAACGGACTTTAATTCAAAATGCGTTGAGGTTAAAGGACGTTGAGTCCTTACTCTATATCTCCAAAGTTCGTCATCATATCTTCACCGAATTATAATGAAACCAACAAGAAAGTAAATTCTTTCAAAAATGGGGAAGATATCGCGTAACATACATAAAAAATGCAAGTACAGTCGAATTGCTAAAAAGTCCTTCTTTTTTGACGTTGGTTAAAAAAGTTTAGACTCAATGCGTATTCATTATTTTATCTTTGTTATCATATCTTTGTTTTATTTTATTCGATACAAAGTTCTCGTTTCTCATTAGGACAACCACTGCTTATGTGCTCGTTAGAGCCGTGGACTGGCTTTATTTCATTTTACTTAGCAACGTTACCGGTGAGGCATTTACAACAGCGACATAACTTTATTCTGTTTCCGTATCTATTACCTTAATGAGAAATGATATTAATTGTAATTACTACTATAATTAACTAGTGGTTTTGTGAGAACAGTAGACCCACGAGTACTTATAACCATGCAATAATAACGTAACGAAATTCGTTGCAGACTTGTTTGGTTTAAAGTACCTACCTATAAATGTTAGTTTTCTTAGTATACAAACCCTCAATTATGACTCTCTCTTGTGCATGTGACCCATAAAATGGCCTCAACACTAACGACAATTTAATGAACTTCACATGAAATCTAATCAATCACCCAATACATTTTACATTACATTCATACCGTAGTACGAGTATGTATTAGAAACGCGTATTAGAAACGCTTGTTAATCAAAGAACCTCTCCACCAGTAGAGGCTCTCAACTGAAGTATCAAAACAAGTATAATTTTTAGCATTTGCATCGTAGTAAGGTTTATTTTAATTTCTTCTGAATTCTGTGATTTTAGTTTAGTATTTTTGTTAGATATAGGTATATTGTTTATTTTTATGGTTACTTTAGTGAAATATAAAAATATATTTTGATAGAAAAAAATTGATTTATTAGAAGGCAAACATATATATAATAGATTTTGTATTGAAACCACAAATACAACTTAGCAAGAAATGTAGAAGTTACTAGCATGCTGTTATTATCACGTAGTTATATAAAGATACCTCAGTTAGCTTAATTTCTTTATTTGACGCGTTTTATTTGCCATAAACCGTATTATAACAAGCTTTTTCAACTTGAAACATTTGTCGCCCATAGGCTAATGTATGGGTACTCATTGAGGATGCGACACAATCCCAACAAGTTGAGATTCGTTCGATATTGTGTACTCTGGTCTCAGATGATGTCTTAGATTTGGTAAGTAAACCTCATTTGATTTGTAAGTAAGCACTAAGTCTCAGATCATATCTAAGATTAGGTAATGAAACCGGAAAGTACATTCGAGAACACGAGTAGCTAACACAAAAATGACAACAATTTTTGAAAACAAGATTATTTTTCTATCGTAGCCCATCGTGTTCCATTGTTGGGCAAATGCCTCCCTTAAAGACTACACACACTGTTATACAAAAAAATAGTTAAATCGATCAATCGTCTATATGCATTTACTCTAGCCCGTGTGTTTATAGTCTCTACCAGGTGTAAGAATAACATGAAGTCAATGAACCGCAGCTGCTTTGAAAAAGCCGATATAAGTAAACAAAGGAGAAACAGGCACTGTTTATTTGGATTTTTTTACATCTTGCATTTACTGTTTTAGATATTCAGTGTTGAATGTGTTACCTCTCTATATTTAGAATAATATTAGTGTCAGCGCAGCAACGCCTTGAGAAATCATTGAAAAGGTGTTGACTTTTTGTTGTGGTAGAGCCACGCTGCCGGCAAAACTAAGTTTTGCTAGTAGCATGAATGGGCCGGCTCGTCCGGGGAAGTACCACACTCTCACAGAAAATCGACGTCTCAGTAGTAGCCTCACCGCTTCTATGCTTCGTTCGGTGAGTGAGAGAGCCGGATGTCGCCTCATTGATAGGGAATTCATACTTACTGGGATCTAACGCATAACCTTTTTGGTGCAAGTTCGATACTGAACTACTTCCCATAAAAACCAATATCGAAATTTAGGCTTCCCATAAAGTGGACTTGGACTAAACTTGCACCAAAAAGATTATGTGTTAGATACCAGTAACCCTATATAGTTACTTAAATAATTTAGAATTTTGTATTTACACGCATGATTTCCATTTTGTATAAAATGCTGTCTGAATGAGCAGCCATAATAATTGTAACTGTAGTGAAATGAAAACACCCATCAATGCTACTCGTAACTGGCTCGAGTATTGACGAACTAATGCAAACAGAGGGGAATTGCAACATGTAAATATTCTGACTTTGCTCTGCAAATTAACGAAGGTTAAACCTATGACAAATAAGTTTCAATTATAAATGCTGCTGAAGTGACATTATTACTTATTAAATTATCAAAAATACCTCTAAAATTGTACTGTGTTGTTTCCGGTCAATAATGCATACGAAGTGTTGTGGATGTCGTAAGAAGCGACTAAAGTACAAACAACTCGTGCATTAACTACATTCTTAAGGAGCGTTAACGTCGGGTGGTAGCCAGTTGTAAACTTTTCACCCAAATGCATTCCTATTTATTTACTTGTAAAGATAAACATCCGTGGTCGTCGAGATAAAGTCTCCGATCAATTAAAAATTTTGCCACCGTGACTAAACTGGAGATCGAAATTGAAGACACTGCTGTTCGTTCACAACTCAGATAATTTTCTGTATATTTTCATTTTAACTAGGGCACATATATTTGAATCAAGTTTATTTCAAGATAGACTAAATAACTTTCATAGAGACTATGAGACTCAAATATGGCTGCTCTGCCCGGGTTGTAAAGCACCACAGCTAAAGATGAAACCAGAACGCACTAAGATGAGAGAAAATTTGTCAACCGTTTGTGTAAAAAATAAAATTGAAATAATTCTGGTCTATCCCACACATCTCTTCTAAGCTGGTCTGGGAGAAAACAAATACCTTTGAACGAAAGTGCTTAATCAATGTGTGTTACCAGTGATGACTTATGGCTCTGAAGAAAAGAAAGCTCTCATAGGAAGGCTCAAGGTCGCTCAACGGGCTATGGAGAGGGCTATGCTAGGTCTTTCTTTACGTGATCGAATCAGAAATGAGGAGGTTCGTAGAAGAACTAAGGTCACAGACATAGCCTAGCGGATTAGCTCATTGAAGTGGCAGTGGGCGGGGCACATAGCGCGAAGAACCGACGGCCGATGGGGCCGGATAGAAAGGTTCTTGAGGCAAGCGCAACGTAGGACACCCACCTGCTATGTGGTCAGACGACCTGAGCAAGGTTGCAGGAAAACGCTGGATGCAGGCCGCTTCCGATCGGTCGTTTTGGAAATCCTTGGGGAGGCCTATGTCCAGCAGTGGACTTCCTGTGGCTGATATGATGATGATGATGATGATGATATTCTGGTTTAACACACATCTCTTTCACGCTGGTCTGGGAGAAAACATATACCTTTGAATGTACCAGCTGCTTCTTTTCCCGTGCAGATCGTAAAAGCCGATCGGGGGAATGTTTGAAAATGCGAATCATGTTACTAGGCGATGCGGCTAGTAATTATATTTTAATTCCTTTTTCCACCGCCCGCCCACTATCACGCTAAAAGTGACCTTTGGGTCTTGTCTTCGGGTTGGCATTAATCGGCACAGCCGGGCGGTATAACCAAATATAATGTACTCATACCGAATCTTATCCATTTCGCTCAGTAGTATGTATTAAAAATCATGCATTACATACTGGTCTTTGACTTGAAGATCAGCATGGATTTAGACCCAATAGATGAACTAGAGAAGCAGTACTAGCATTGAAAATAATTATCGATAGACGTTAAGCTTGTTAAGATATAGGAATAAATAGTTATTTAGCATATATAAATTTAGAAAAAGCTATTGGTAAGATGAATTGGAAGCTAATACTAAATTGGATTAGATTATTAGAAAGCTTGAACAATTCTGACCTGAGTATATTTTATTTTAATAATAATATCCTTATAATTAAAATAACTACACATATTATCATATGAACTCAAGGAAATGTTTTAAAATTACGTGACACTTAAAACTGGTGCTGCTATAAAATTTCCTTAGGAATGGTATCCCGTAACAATTACGATTTAATTTGCATATCGTGCCCAAGTTTCGGTGGACTCGTCCAAATTGTCGCATTAAATTAAGGTCGGGTCGCGATTTTGAATTTATAAATACCAGCCTCATCGTGGAAATTATTTAGCGACTGTGGGATAATACTGATACACTATCACTTTTTTATCAGATGGCAGACAGAGCATTTTGGATCTTGACTGCCTCCGCGGTCCAGTGGTCAAGGCGTTTGCCTTGTGATATGGAGGTCATGGGATCAAACCCCACTGGGAAGCATACTTTGTGAAAAGTTGTTTCCAGTCTGTTTAGGATAATGCAGGCTTGAATCACCTGATTATCCGAAAAGAAAGATGATTCCGTGCTTCGGAAGGCACGTAAAGCCATTGGTCCCGAACGCCATCTAGCGTTTGTACCTATCCTAGGATTGGTTCTGGTCTACCCTTTGGGTTGCGGAGGTCAGACGGCAGTCGCTCTCTGTAAAAAACCAGTAACCTCGTCAAATCGCCTAGGTTAGGTAGCGGACCCCGGGCTCTGAAGCGTAACCGCTGACGATGCAACCGGGAATACGCTCGGATGATGATGAGAGCATATAGATCTTGCGACTCTTAGGGTTGCTACACACTTATTCGGACCGGCATTGTCGGTTCGGCAGTATTCGTCGAACTACAAAGCCGACCCGCATAAACCAAGAAAGAGCTATGTAAACCAGCTCAAAGAAAAAGCAGTGGTCGTCGTATCAAGCGCCGAGAAGTTTGGCGTGTACTCCACCGACAAGAATCAAATCTTTAATACGATGAAGTCGAATAAGTACCTTATTAATAAGTATATTTAGTCGCCATCGGCCTTCGGCGGATGTTTGCGATGTATTTATGTGATTCTGGGAAGAGCAACTTTATTGTCTTTCCTGTGTAAGTCTGTTTGATTTTTGTTATCATAAACAAATGATAAAAAATAAAAGTAAGTTAGGTAGGTATTTAGCATGTCACAAGAACTTACTTATATTAAAATTATAATTTTTTTTCAAATTTTATTACTCCGCTTGCATGCATATCAATTTTTGAATCAAAAGTTAGTCATATTACCAATACTTCTGTCAAAATATATGATAAAAAAAGTAATTTTAAATAAAAAAATGGCTTGTGTCACTCGGGAGTCAGGATGATGTAAGTTTTCTAATGACACCTCATACAGTGATATCTTTTTAGGCATTTCAAAGTTTTGCGGAATAAAAGAACTCACATACATACTTACATGAACCCTGAAAATATTACCAACGCAGTTCATTTTCTTGAGTAAACATATCTCCATATCCCATTTGAAATTGATAATCATCATAAAAAATGCCTGTCTTGTGAAGCTGAAAAAGCCGAAAAAATATTATGGGGAGTTGCGAGACTGCCATACAAGTTACGAGACTACCATGGAAATTGCCGACAACATTTTTTGCAGAAACGTTTTGGCGTGTGAAACAATAGTCTCATTACCTCAGCCGCTCAGCCTGCAGGCTCACAGCAGTTTTATTCAATGTGTCGGCACAATAAGCTACTTTTGGAACAATCATTTACAACGTGGAAGCGACATACCCGTAATAAATCGAACCACGGACTATATTATACTGGGTGGCGCAAAAGTACTGGCACTAAAGAAAATACTTTTATTTTTTTTATATGACATTTTCTGTCATTCTGTTGTTGAAAATTGTGTAGTGAACAAATGTAAAATACACTGAAAATAAACATGGACCGTTTTACTCCCCAAGAACGTGGAATAATTGTGTCAATGTTCTTACGGAATAATTCATCAGTGATAAGAACACAACGTGAATTTCGTCGACGATTTCACCACCGTCCGGCACCGATTGGTCGCACAATTCGACGCTTTGCCACACGCCTTGAAGCAACTGGCTCAACATTGGATAGACCTAAGTCTGGGAGACCAAGAACAGGCCGTTCAGCTGAAAATATCGATGCTGTGCGCGAAGATGTGGAAGAGTGTCCAGAAACATCAACGAGGCGACGTGCCACGCAATTGGGCATTTCCAGACGGACCCTGCAGCGTATTTTGGTGAAAGACTTAAAGATGTTCCCGTATAAAACTCAAATGACTCATCAGCTGCTGCCTGTTGACCACCGAGCTCGTCTAGATTACTGCCAGCGCGTCATAAACCTCAACCTTGAAGAGGATGATTTTCCTTCAAAATTGGTTATGAGTGACGAAGCGCATTTCCATCTCTCAGGGCATGTCAATAAGCAGAATACTCGGTTCTGGGGCACTGATAATCCGCGCATTATTCAAGAAACACCTCTACACCCACTAAAAGTTACTGTATGGTGTGGCATCTGTGTTGACAGAGTGATCGGACCCTATTTTTTCGAAGACGCTGGAGGCAATGCGATAACTGTCACTGGAGAACGCTACAGAACCATGTTACGAGAGTTTTTGATACCCAGTTTGGACGAATTGGGGCTGGAGCACATCTGGTTTCAACAAGACGGCGCTACGGCACACACAGCGCGCGACACTATGGACTTAGTGAGGGACGCTTTTCCAGGCCGAGTTATCTCTCGTTTTGGCGATTTGCCTTGGCCTGCAAGATCACCCGATCTGACCAGTCCAGACTTCTTTCTTTGGGGTTTTTTGAAATCTCGGGTGTATGTGAACAAGCCACAGACTCTCGCAGCTCTAAAAGAAAACATTCGTCAAGAAATAACGAACATATCGCAGGAAGTGTTACGGCAAGTTATGCAAAATGTCATAAATAGGGCTCAAATGTGTATCAACTCTGGAGGTCACCATTTAAAAGACATCATCTTTAAATCCTAATGGTACGAAATTTAATGGCACAAATATACATTTAAAAAAACCTATATCTAGTTTTCTAATTTAGAAAAAATGTTATAGCTGAACCAAATAGGGTCTTTACTTTTGCGCCACCCAGTACTAGATCATTATAGTATAATGAAATTAAAATAACCGCCAAGGAACAAAAAAAAATTCAGCATTTCCATACAAAAGTGGGCAGCCGGCAATTTGTATGAAAATGTCAAATTTTTTTTTGGTTTTTCGACTGTTATTTTAATTTCATTATACTATAATGATCTGGTATAGCCCGTGGTTTGATTTATTACGGGTATGTCCCTTCCACTTTGTATACATTTAGTGAATGAAACATAATTTTTAATTTTTTTTATACAACGTGGAAGGGACACACCCATAATAAATCGAACCACAGGATATACTAGATCACTAAAGTATAATGAAATTAGAATAACAGTCAAAAGATAAAAAAAAATTTCGACATTCCCATACAAATTGCCCAGGCGGCATTACACATTTATATGGAAATGCCGAACTTTTTTAGTTTTTTGGATGTTATTTTAATTTCATTATCCCACAATGATCTAGTATAGACCGTGGTTCGATTTATACGGGTCCCTTCCCCGTTGTATACAGAAAACTGTCTGGTGTTGAAGACTGAAGTCGATGTTTAGCTCGTGCTACACTGTATGTAATACGAGTACCAATCGGGCAGGTATTTTTATTTTACCCTTTGGGAGGCTTGCTTGGGGATAAAAATCCAACACACAGAGGCCCTTGGGAGAAGTTGATGTTATGTCATACCTATACGCGGGAGTGCTAAACCAAAACCCGTACTTACTATACTAAAAATAAATATTTTCTGTAAGTACGTATCTGCGCTTCCCTTCTTGTTTGCATCTATGGTTTGCACATAAAAATCTAAAGAGTTCCTTTATCTAACGGGATGTCTATGGTATCATTGCCTTAGAATAAGGAAATAAAAATAAATAATAAATAAAAATATTTTTTTCAAAATAATACAACCGACTTCAAATACGAGTAAGAGGCTGTTAGCCTTAACGAACATCGTAAAAGACGCCTCGAGTGTTTTTGACGAACTTTAACAACGTATAAGAGGTGCACGGTAGGTAGACCGTAGGCCCGTAGGTTTTATGTAAAAAAATATTATTAATTCAGTTGTCATCGGTAGGTCATGGCTCGTGGCACGCTTTGACATATTATTCGTATGTATAACTGCTGGGTGGCGAGTTTGTAGTTAGTGTGTTAGTGCTAATACCGGCAGATTTTATGCATGGGCATGTTCGGGCTTTCAATTAATGAAGGGGTCGGTCGGTGTAAATGCACTCCAATCAAATGAAGAGTCGGTGACGGCATGTGGCGGAATTAGCGTTGCTTTTGTAAAGTCATCCTATAAATAGGTTAACTATTCAGGTATCTTTTATTCCTTAACAACAGATAAAAGCTCTTTAAATGTTATAGTTTGGGTCTTGTAAATAAATAGTTTATTTATTTGTTAGAAATTATTTAATTACTGCGCCTAAATTTTGCCGGCGGGTAGTTAGGTAGGTATTCGGATAATAGGTATAGGGCATCGAAATATAACCTCTAGAAGCCTAACTAATCCCGAAAAATCATCCACGCGATATGATACTGCGGCGGGCGAGGCTTAAAATATGAACCGCGCGGCGCGACAGTTCGCCGTGACACTCGAGTCGTGCGGTTGCGTCGCAAAAAGTTTCCTTTGAGAATATTGCTGTGTTTTTGCGATAATCGATTCATTAAAAATGCCTTCATGCGCTGTGAAGTGGTGTAGAAGCCATACAGACATGAAAAACACAGGACTCGCCTTTCATATGCAAGTAAATAAACATTTAAATAATCGGCCCCTGAGCCGGCTGCTCGACCGACGCGGCGATGACGCATGCGTGACCTTGTCGCGACCAATCGCATGCATCTTTATCTATGCGCGTGTTTGAGTGTTTCGTTGTAATGACTGTTAGTTTGTTTGCGTAAATAGAATCAGAATCGCAGCGGTGAATGTAGGAGCGATAGATTTCTAGATATTATATTTCGATGGTATAGGGTATAAAGATTATTCAGAAAACAGTTGTAAGCCCTTATTTAAATTAATGTTCTTATATTATTGTAACCTATACTAAAATGCGTAATTTGTATTTTTTTTTGTACGGATGTAATACGGCTACTGTCAAACAAAAGATAGAGGTCTGTGATCTATGCAAGGATCTATAATACTCGTATGTCTGTGATCGGAAAGATCGAAATTCGACATTGATTTGAATTGATGTATTATTCCATCGAAAAACGAACGGTAAAAACATGTGAGTATGGTACTTTATGTAGAGGATCGTAATGAATACTGAAAATACACGGAGAAAATAAGGAAATTTTATTGTTCATATATTTTGTCCGATCTAGTATTCTAGTCAGTAGGTAAGCTGACCGACTTGCATTTGAAGACCTCAGTCAGTGGTGCGTCCTGATGCTCCACACGATAAGATCCGCATCTCACCATGTGAATGGATGCAGCATACGAAAGTAGGTAGCTTGAGAAAATCCGCAAATGCTGGAAATCGACTGCAGGCTAACGACGAACTTACTTACGTGAAAATGTGTGTTATTTTACTCTTTGTATTTTGATCTAGTATCTTTGGTTAGTATACTTTTACCCACTTCGTTTTTATATATAATTTTATCATAAGAACATGTGTATCAACTAGATGATTCGGTTTTGTCATTTAGGGTTCCGAAGTCTAGACTAGAAACCTCCCCTGTATAATAGTGTGCATATATCCCATACTGTGGTGTTTCGTTAGATAAACTGTAAAGATTACTTTTCTTTTAAGTGATTCGTTTGAAATATTAAACCAATTCTTGTTCAAGTTAAGCGTTCCCCCCCCCCTCCTCAAAAAAATTAACTGCTGGCTTGAAAAATCTAAAAAAAACATGATTTTAGTATATGTAGTGACCTTTAAAAGAAATCTCATCACGCAGCTAAGTCAACTTTGTTAGTTTAGAGAGTTTATAGCTGCTAATATATAAAATGTATCTACTTTCAAACAAAATACATAAACCATAGAAATAAAATACTTACCTAGATGAATTTGTTTTTGTTTAAATAAAAAAATAAAATAGGCAGTAAATATATAAAATACGCTAATAAATAGCCTCTACGTTGTAACTGCCAACTTTGGAACCCAACCCATTCGTGCGTGCGTGGCCCGTCACGCACTTGGCCGATTGTTTCTTTACTGCAAAGTCTTTCTTAGCTTATCGCATTCTCGGCTGAATCCTACTTTGCTTCGGACCCCGGGGTGCACTTAACATTTTCTATTTTATGAACCATACGGATAGAATATTCTATTTAGAGTACTCATCAGTAAGTCCCAATGCTCCACAAGCCAAGCTTGGAAAAATCCGCAATAGCTGGAAATCTACTACGGACTTTCATTTTACCCGTAGGTACATACTATTTTGGCCTTAATTTTCAACATTAAATATTTTCAATAATATTCTTCAAAAAAAAATACATACATACCTACTATCACGCCTCTTTTCCACAGGGGTAGGCAGATACTATGGACCTCCACTTGTTACGATCCTGACAGACCTCTTTCGCTCCATCTACACTCATAAACCTCTTCATACATGCCCTTCCTTCCGAAAATACTTTATCATGAAATACCTAGTATGCCATTATCACGTGATTTGTTTCCCCGCGACACAGTATAATTATCTAAAATATTTCCGTGTCCACGACTACTAAGGTCGAGTGAATCTATCGCAATATTTATCCCTACACTAGAAGTAAATAAATAATATCCCCTGGATACATCTTCATTGTATTTTGTTGTATTATCATTCAGCGCAGCATTCTAGGATTGAGACATGGACGAGGAGCAAAACACCGAGCTGCGTTCAAAAATACAATTGCGGATGTAAGCGCAAAAACAGCAAAGCTGAAGTAGAGATGGGCATTTTGGATTCCGGACGGGCGCAGGGGTAGATCAAGGACAAGATGGCGGAACGACCTCGAGAAACGTTTGTGCGAGAGGCAGCAGAAAATCGTAGAAGACAGGGACGTGTGGAAAGTTAAGGGAGAGGCCTTTGCCCAGTAGTAGGACACAATCTTTTATGTCTCGGATATCTATCTGCTCTCTCTCTCTCATCTCAGCGCATTCCTAGTTGCATCCTCAGCTGTAATGCTGTAAAGCCTGGGGTCCGCTTTCCGGCTTTTCCTTCTCTATTTCGCACGGTCTTGATCATCCTTGAAGACAATTTGAAGACCTTTGTGTTAATGGTCAACACGTTACTCCGCAAATCCGGAGGTTCTGGGGTCGATCCAGACAGGGCAAGTTGGAAAATGACTTTTTTCAAATTGTCCTGGATCTTGTGTTTAATATATTATGCATTTATCTAATATATAAAATTCTCGTGTCACAGTTTTCGTTGCCATACTCCTCCGAAACGGCTTGACCGATTTTGATGAAATTTTTTGTGCTTATCCGGTATCTATGAGAATCGGCCAACATCTATTTTTCATCCCCCTAAATGTTAGGGGTAGTCTTTATATGGCAAAACAACGTTTGCCGGGTCAGCTAGTAAAATATAGTATCGTTGAGTAAGTATCTTATAATACATGTTTAAAACTTACTTTGGGGCAACTCCATTAGTGTGATTTTGTCCTTATCCTTTGATTATTATTTACATATTTTCTAATAAAGTTTACGATAATTAATAAAAAATTCAAATGTTGTGTATCGATATATTAAAAACTTATTTCCGTAGACATTACATTATAAAATGGAACAAAGGATTTCTATATTCCCTATTTCCCTCGAGGATCGGAAGTGGTATCTGAAGATCAATAATGCAGCTTCGATTACCTTCCTCGAGCAGATTGGTTAGCTATCGGTGCCTTATTAGATTGGTTAACAGTTATCGATCAAAATTTTAAGGGGGATGAGTATGCCTGGAGGGCAAAGTCATAGAAGTAACATGTGATAGGAGTTAGAGATCATGGGCGTGACAGGTGACGACAGGTCATGACTATGTATGACTATGATCTGTTGCTCCCATGTCATAAGTACATACCTACCCAAAGAGCTTGGCATGTACCTTCATTAAGAGAGAATCAAACTTAAAATCCATCTAAATAATTGAATAAGCATAGTATTGTTGATTTTAGTATCCTATATATAATACAAGTCTCGAACTTACTTTGGGGCTAGCTTAATCTGTGTGATTTGTCCGTACATATTTATTTATTGTCTTGTGTCTCTTTTCCGCTTATCGGCATTTAATGCTGCAAGAATGAGATTTCGTCAAACGTCAAGAGTAAAAATGTTACCTGTTTACTGCTTAATACGACAAAATTTAAATTACATTGTCTTATGACGTTAACTTCTGTTTAGGTGTCTTTTTTATTTAGTAGCATCATTCACATCCTGGCGTAACGCGTACAAAAATGTAATCACTACGTTTCAAAACACGCTATGCTTTTGAGACGTCATCGCGAATCTAATATCTCTGTACATCCTTTATTAAATTGTCAACATATTGCAAATACCCTAACTTACCGTATAAGCTGATTTATCGCGTTACTACTAAAAATAAGTTGTTTTTCCTGTCTGTAATTGGCCAACACTAGTGTCATAATTTTCAAACTGCTCAATTTTAAATAAGCAATAAAGCATTACTGTTTCGTTGGTTTCTGCTGAACATACAATTTGTATTTCGGATTTTAATATTCCAACAAAAAACAAAATATGAAAGAGTTAATACGTGAAACCACAGCATAGTAGCCACGAGATTAAAAAGTATGTCTAAAAATTCGGTCTGCAAAAAAGCACAAGAAAAAAGTATACAGTAGGTATGTTAGTTACGATAAAATTCGCAGTGTTGCTTATCACACAGCCAGATTTCACACATTACTACCACAACCTTACTTTGGCTTCGCAGTCGGGTAAAACAACAGCGAACGAGGATGCTTTGAGGACGACAATGACTGTCGTTGGCTTTGAAGGATACGTCCTACAATCCTGAGTTCCTGACACATTAAAGTTAACGTTTGGCGTTAGTATTTTCAACCTTATCTCTTGACGTTAAGAGTGTAAAGGACGAATTTATTAATGTTGTATGTTTGGTATTCATCTTGCTTTCCACGATTATTAGTCACGTGTAGTGATAGGGTAGCTAGGTACGTACAAAATAAGCTTTACGTGTGATATCACATTAACTGTAGCGCGCTTATATAGTTTTATATTTTAAGAGAATCTGTTCCATGCTGGTCTGGGAGAATGGAAAAAAACATACAATGTACCAGCTGCTTCTGCAGATGCTATGCAGATCGTAAAAGCTGATCAAGGAAATAGGCGAGAATCTGAATCATATCTATTGGTAATTTTGATTTCTTTTTCCACCTTATGCCCAGCATCACCTTAAAAGTGGCCTGGGCCTTACCGTCCTAGGCCCTGTCAACCCCGTTAGGGATAAAGATGTGATAGTGCTGTATCTGTATATTATGAGAATCTTTCAAATATTATAGCGTGGGTAAAATTATCCTTGCCAAAAATCAACAGACATCGACAACAGCCTTGCTCTGAAATATGTGAGAAAGAAGGTAAAATTAAACTATACTTACTAGTAGCAACAATTGCGCTTTATTATTTATAAATTTTTTCAGTCGCGTTCCGTAGCATTGTACAAATTCTCAGTTGGCTAAAGACATCATTACTGATACAACAAAAGTTTGACCTAGACAGTGTGTTGACAAAAATAGAACCTACAGATAACGAGAGCCTTGCTGGCTAAAAACAACTAGATAAATTAATAAACAAAGTTTTAAATATTTATGTAAAAATAAATAAAGTTGCAGAGAAACAAATACATTTTAAATAATGAAAGCAATTTATCATCAAAACTATATGAAATCTAAAAAGTTTATACACCCCCAGAGTCTCGTCAAAACGCATTTCTTAGAGTGTCCTCTTAATGAACTATTTATGAGTACTAATACTAGATGAGTCATTAAAAAAAATACATTTTGGTAAGTCATTATTGTCAGAGAGTATTTCATATATATTATACTATATGTTATTGACAATGCGTAATAAATCGAACCACAGGCATACTAGATCACTATAGTATAATAGTATTGAAATAACTATAGAAAGAAAAGTCGATATTCCAATACAAACTGCCGGGGCAGCTGCACACTTTTGTATGAAAATGCCGATTTTTTCAGTGTTTTGACTGTTGTTTTAATTTCGTTATGCTATGTGGTTCGATTAACGCATATGTCAATTACACGTTATATATAAAGTTTTTTTTTATTTATTTTGTTTTCTGACTCATTAATGTAACAAAAAAGGTGACGAACATAGATAAATAGACATGTTTGTATGTAACGGAGAAAGTAAAATATGGCATAAGCATAAATATGCTTTTATATAATTTTTTCATAACTTGCATTGAATTAGGTGCGCCTAAAAAAAGATTTCATTAAGAAAAGTTTGTTTTATTGTATTCAGTTAATGTTTTTATACGTGAGAACTATAATAGAATAGAAAAATAAAATATTCCTCTCAATTACTGATCGGTTGACTGGAATACGGGATAAGACCGCCGTTGTGTGTTTACTTATCTGTTTTTGTATCTATTTCTCTCTTGTATACAATAAAGCTTTAGAAACAACTAAATAAACTAACCCTAAGGTGAACTGGTAGGCAATGCATTTAGTTTTACCTTTTGTATCATAATATTCATAATCGTTAGAGTTTTGTGTCATCATTTCAGCTGCATAACGTCCACTTCTGGACATAGACCTCTCCCAAGGTTTTCCAAAATGACCGATCTAGAGCGGCCTGCATCCAGCGCTTTCCAGCGACCTTGGTCAATTCGTCTGACCACCTTGTAGGTGCGTGTCCTACGCTTCGCTTGCCAGTACGTAGTCGCCATTCGGGAACCTTTTTGCCCCATCGGCCATCGGTTCGTCGCGCCATGTGTCCCGCCCACTGCCACTTCAACGAACTAATCCGCAGGGTTATGTCAGTGAATTTTGTTCTGCTACGAATTTCCTCATTTCTAATTCAATCACGTAGAGAAACACCAAGCATAGCCCTCTCCATAGCGCGTTGAGCTACCTTGACCCTTCTTATGAGACCCATAGTAAGGGACCACGTTGCAGAGTTTAGTGTAATAAATATTTAATAAAATTAAAATAATAACAATCATAAATTCTTCTAGCATATTCATTATCTTTGTCGTCGGTACTTACGTCGACTTTTTTCGCAGGACAATCGCGGTCGCGATGAGTGGCGGCATGAAGGGCGGGCGGCGCATCCCCACCCCAATGCCGCCTCCCAAGGAAGGTTCTCACTCCAGGTAAGATTTTTTTTAGTCAAATGCATTCCAATTTCGTAATAGGCTGTTGCCCGCGTGGTCAGATTCAGTTGACACCTCCTTTATCTTGTCCTCGCTGCTGTACTTTAAACTCAACGTTCATATTCGTATAAAAATACCGAAAAAGCCTCAGGAAAACAAAGATAATACAATAAGACAGGAAAATCCTAAATGAATAATGACATGATAAATAGGATAAATAAAGTGCATTTCCGACATAGACTATACTTTGGGGCTAGCTCAATCTATATGTGATTTGTCCGTATATATTTATTATTTATTTATTATTATAGTCGTGTGGTTCCCGGCAGAGAAGAATAGGACCACTTTAAGTCTTCCCATGGATGTCATAGAAGGCGACTTACGAAATACAAGCTAAACAGAACTTATAAACATCAAGCGAGACCTCTCCAACCCGTCTGGCCAGCGTGGAGAGTGTACTAGTGTAGGCCGAATCCTCCAACTTCTCTGTCTAATACATTTATGGCTCTGGTAGTAAATGCAGTAGAGACTATAAAAAAACCTGATGATGATGAGCATATATTATTTTTGGTAAAGATGCATACATTATGTATGATTAGCATCGACTGAACGGAACTCTTTCAAAAAGAATCGTAACAAAACCCCAGCATGTAACTCGACTCTAATCCTCCTCAATTATGTACTGCACTCTTACAAATGCATGGATCGATTACAAGGATTTTAGGTAAACTTGTAAGTGGTGAGTATTTTTGACGTGACAACGTCTAATAACTGGATACTACGGGCTGCATGCACGCAAAAGATGACGTCATTGTCGCGTTCCGCATCGCAAGCGAGAGCGCGGCATGAACGAGAGAGAGAATGTTTGACGTTGTCACGTCAAACTACCGTTCGTAAACCGACTTTACAGGCAACCAATTTTTTGTTTATATCTCGTTTATTGTATATTTACAGTGCAGTATTTTGGCCTTCAGTCTTGCTCCCTTGATCTTGAACGACAGGACTCTTTCTCTAAAAACTTGTTCTCTAAAAAATGTATGGGTTTAGGTCCACCTAAGGGTCTACCCTTTCCATATATATGATGACCTCCGTGGCTTAATGGGTTACACGCCAGCCGCCACTCCGAAGGTTCGGAGTAAAGTTCGGAAAGTTGCAAAATGGCTTTTTCAAATTGTCCTGGGTTTTGGGTGTTTATCTATATATGTATTTATTAGAAAATATAATATCATTGAGTTAGTCATCCCATAATACAAGTTTAAACTTAGTTTACTTATTTTTAAACTTTATTGGTCCATCAGTACAAATTGTCTTTCAATTGGTGGACTTAACGCTAAAAGCGTTCTCTCCCAGTCAATCAGTCAACCATAGGGATAAGCAGATGATTTGTTGCGGCGCAAAATAAATAAATAAGTACATACATATAACATACCAAATAATACATGCATAGTTTGGGGTTAGTTCAATCAGTGTGATTTGTCCTTATCTATTTATTTATTTATAAATAGATATTCTGTGTGTTCATAATTTTTTAATGTTTTAAATAATATTTCACTTCTGTCAGATAGCAGCTTTTTTAATGAAGCCCAATTATAAAAATAGACCCTATCTAGTACCTACATTATCTTTATTGTTAACTCTAACCACGTGTTCCTTCATTAATTAAAAACAAAAACCTAGTATTTAAGTTTTAACTTAATGTTAGCCGTAATACATTTTAAATGGCCAGTCTTTTCATAGTTATTAGCCCAGCTGCACCACCCTTTTAGCAAAGCTTTAAAATAAATATTTTGGTTTGAGCGTAATACACGTAAAATTAACGTGTAGATCATAATATGTTGTGATGTAAAACCGTGCATTTTCGATGACAGCAGACATTAACACATGCATCTGGTAATGTATCATGCACGTTTTAGTGATAGGCGATGATTCATTTACTGGATACGTACTAATTTGGTACCTTCCTAAAGATAATTAAAAATAAACTACTGTACTTAGGCTCAAGGTAACCTAGCGCGCTATGGAGAGGGCTGTGCTCGGTGTTTCTCTACGTGATCGAATCAGAAATTAGGAAATTCGTAGGCGACCAAAAGTCACTGACATAGCCCAGTGGAATAGCTCGTTGAAGTGGCAGTGGACGGGCGGGACACATAGCGCGACGAACCGGTGGCCGATGGGGCAAAACCACCCACAAGGCCAGACAACCTGACCAATGTCGAGTGACATCGCGCGGGCTCCAACACTCCTCCGCCCCTGTTAGGCGCAGCGGGGGGGCCCATGCCCATATATATGGCGCGGCGGCCGGTGCTCGTCCTCTTCGTCTTCGGCAGCATCTGAAGCTAAGTAGTTCTTCTACCTAGAAGGGCTACTCAACTGATCTAGTGCCTATAACTCACGACCCTGACTACCTAATCTGTACCTAGTGTTCTTGTGAATCTTTGTAACTAATGTAATGTAATAGTTGTTCATTATATCTCATTTGCCGATATCTGGTCTTTCTTTTATCTCATCTATCTTCCTAGATCCTAAATCTAGGCTTTACTAACCGAAACGGTACAGTCGATGGAAGCGCTGGATGCAGGCCGCTCTGGATCGGTCATTTTGGAAATCCTTGGGAAAGGCCAACGTACAGCAGTGGATGTTATGCGGCTGAAATGAATGATATTGATATTTCAAGCTATTGCAGATACCGAATGTTACATAAAATTATGCTGGGTCCGATTTGTATCCTAGAGTTTTTTCCAATTTGTATGATTTACAGTCATTTTCACCAACACTTGCTTCCGGCGTACAAATACCCTAAGGAAATTCTTACCTTGGAACTAGTATAGTATATAACTCTGTGGCTTGGAAGGTACGCTTCGCTGTTAGTCCGGATGCGGCCGCTAGATGGCAGTAATTTTTAATGACAAAAATTTATGTAATTTCATATGCATAGTCGGTTTTGTAGAAATAAAATTCTGATTGATCATTACAAAACAAGCAACGTACCTATATGATATCATTGACTGAATTTACATAAGTCAGTGTGAGTCCCACCTAACATATAGTCGCAACCCCTTGTTAGTTTGTGTTTAAATCAGGTTTTACGTATATAACGCTTTTATTTCCGGATCTCTAGCAATCAGGCCATAGACGATAGCAAGAGTAACTTCTTTGTACTCGTTGTAATTTGAGTTAAAGCAAATAGATAATTAACAATTGTAAAACAAAAACGACACACTATAAAACGAATACTTACTGTAAAAAAAAGCGATTCAAGTTATCCAGACACGAACATGAGGAATCGATTCTTTCCAGCCAGCATTGTACAGCAGTGAAGTGAAGCTTTAGGGCAGGAGTGGAGTACCTATCCATTCGCCGTATTGTTGGTTTCTTTAAAAATGCAACTCGCTCCTGGTAACACACAAGTGCCATCATAAGCCAGCTCGAACTGCCCATGAACCGAGAAAATGGATGCGGTATTGCAATACCATTGTATCTATATTTATCTATATAATGTCTAATAAAATATACTGAAACTATTTTATCCATGACACTGAACAACCTTCCCCAAGGAATATATCTATATCGAAAAAAGAAAACTTTTATTTTGCTTTTCATAGAAATTCGGATTAGCTGATTAATCAATTTGAATGGGAGATAATTTTTTTTTTAAACTTTTAAATGTTTTTTTGGTGAAAATTTTTCAGTATTATGGACTGAATCCACTCTTAAAATAGTTTTAGTTTATTTTGTTAGACCCTGTATAAGTAGGTAGTTGATGTTTCAAAAAAACAAAATAATTTTTGAAGGGCATGCCTAGTCCGTGATATTGAATAGAATAGCTTACTCAGAAAAGAAATTTCATAATAGGAATAAAAGGTTTAACTTTAACATTTTCATAAAACTAGATCAGTGATTGCTTAGTTTGTGAAATCAAAACATTTTGCCCTCTAATATGGTTGAGCTCAGCGATGGCTGATCCACGCGTCAACTCGTGAACGGGTGCCGCCAGTAGGGACTGGTCAGCTCGGCTCCATTTTTAGGGTTCCGTACCCGAAGGGTGCAAACGGGACCCTATTACTGAGACTCCGCTGTCTGTCCGTCTGTCTGTACGTCTATCACAAGGCTCTATCTCTTAAACCGTAATAGCTAGAAACTTGAAATTTTCACCGATTATGTATTGCTGTGGCCGCTATAACAACAAATACTAAAATAAAAAAAAGTTAAAAATTAAAGGGGGTCGTCATACAAAACACTTGTTTTTTTCAGCGTTTTTGACTCGATCTTTATAATGGCATTAACTAGATACTTTAAATTTTTACCGATTATGTATTATTATGACCACTATAACAACAAATACTAAAAATGAGATAAAGTTAAAAATTAAAGAAGATCGTCATACAAGAAACGTGTTTCTTCTGCGTTTTAAAACATTGTACGGTGGTACGGAACCCTTCATGAACGAGTCCGACTCGCACTTGCCCGTTTATTTAAGACTACTTAGTGTAACTTATTTCTGTAAATTGGATTTGGCACTCGTTCGCAAGCTTTACATATTATGTTGTGATTACATTGTATTATGCATAATATCTTTGTAAACTGACAAAGCCCAGCCCTTCTGGCGCGTAGGCGACCTAATACTGTGTAAATGAGTTTCTTTCGGCGTTTCTTCTCAGCAGTGGTCGTTGCGAAACGCTAGTATCGGTAGCTTTTGAACAAAAAAATAATAATTTAAATATATATAAATATTACACGTAATGTACACTATAATTATTGACGTGTAAAAGTGCCTGCAAAGGCCTAATTACTAAATAAATATTTGATTTTAATTTTGATTCTATATACTCAATACTGTAGACTCTCAATATTGCACCATCCATCAATTCCAACATCTTCGTTCCTCATTTTGCATTAACCATTGAGGTAGCATTATAAAGCCGTTCCACAGACAATACCTACAGGTCTGCAGCTCCGAGCTTCTTAATTTATTTATGCTGAAATATTACTTCTGTGCAAACACTGCAATAGAAATTTGTTTCTATTGATTACGTGAACTCTTCACTTTTTGTTTTGAGGGCTTCTTTACGAGATGAACTTGAAGAAGTCAGAAGCCAGTTGATTGGATTCCAAACCAAAATAGTAAGCAAGGAAACCTGGTTTTATGCTGCCTTGTCTATCAGTCTGTCATACTCTTAAACATAACATCATTGTGGTGCCTGTATTTAGGTAATTGTGTTTGTTGGTGTAAGATACTCTTTACTCGACATATAGGTCAATTATTCAGAGAGATCTCCGCACGTTTGATCGACGTCTCTGGGGACCCAAGAGCTGGAGTGCATTTCGGCCAAAGGCCTGGCCATACAACGTGGAAATGCCGCCAGCCTCTTGGGGACCTTGCCTGCTGACGGTGGCGAATTGGGTTCAATTTTTTTTATAAATTAATGTTTGTTGTTTTTAATATTAGGTAGTTTTAGATTTAATTTATTGTTGTTGAATTTAGTTTAAATAGGTAGGTACATAACAGGTCTTCAAATACAATTAATACAATACAATACACAAATCTTTATTGCACCAAATAAGAAACATTAAAAAAACCGACGGGTTGCACTCCGGGAGTGCCGGCAGAAGTGAAAACTTGAATATTAACGTTGTGCATTTTTGATATATTGGAATGGTTAGGGAATAATTTTGCACGAATTGATTTAATTATCAGTATAAAAGTACTATCAATTATGTGGTAGAATACAATATTTATTTATTGCGCTATCGTTCACAAACATGACAATTTATATTACATTAAGAAGTTTATCTCTCAGCTAAACGAAACAGCAGGCGCAGGCATACATTTTCGCCGCGCCGTAGAAAAAGAGGGGGATACTTCCTCTCCTACGCCGCGCCGGCTATCTACCCTCCATCCGTCTTACGAATTTTCGATCAGGACACGTGTCCTGACGCGAGTTTCACATTTTTTACCCATTACAAAAAAAGTGCACAACGCCGCTAAAGAAGTTTTCACTTCAAAAATTACAAAGTTTACGGAACTTATAAATAAATAAGGTACAAGAGGCGGCCTTATCGCCGAAGCAATCTCTTACAGGCAACCAGGTCTTCATCTATGAAATTGTTATTTAGGAGTCTAGTCTTTACTATTTACCTAGTCTTAACCTATGGAATTTGTCAGTTCTAAAAAATATACTATATATAAGTAAAGACCTAAAATGGTAATTTTGAGCACTAATATTTTATTACCCGACTACGGCGAAGCCAAAAAGAGAGGGTTAGAGTAAAGACAACAAACAACAAGTCATCTCATTGACATTCCAAAGATAGGGCAGTTACTCTAAATGGTATGTAATGGTATCATCAAACCTCACATGAATTAACAAAAGGAACAGCACTGTGATTGTACCACGGGACTGAACTACCTACATACCTATACCTACGTCATAATGTATTCATTTACTCAATCTTACCTATATTAGTATAGTAATGTCATTCTTTATGAAACAAAACGACTGCCTCTGTTGGATTTTTTATCTGAACAAGCCATTGCAAGATAACGATAAATCTTTTCGTAAGTATTATGATGACTCATATGATTGTCCCTGCATTTATTTTACGTATTATAATTTCAAAGGTATAAGACATTTGAAATTAAGTATTATATTCGTATGGTTTTATACATAAAAACAAAATCTTCGCTCCTTAAATCAGTTCTTTAGTAGGTTTGTATTGTAGACCCGTAGGTAAATTCACGGTTGACACAAGTCAATCAATAATAAATCCTCCAGTTCCTCAATCTAAACAGCTTTTCCAATAGGACACCGGGTCTCAAAAATTCTCGTCTTGTTCACGTGTTTATCTGACATAAATCGACGACTGGCATCTAATGATGATAGCCGGAACCAACGGCTCAAATATTGTTGATGTCAAGTAGATGGATGGAATGCGCAACAATATACTTGTAGATACTTACCTACCTGCTAGTTTCACCTTAACCTGTCAATGACCACATTTGAAAATAAGTCCCACTGCTTGCTTGAAGTACAACAGACGTTCCTTGTTTAGCAGTACCGGTACAGGATCCACGTGTTAGATCAAAAGCGCCGGATGCCGTGCGCGTGCACATCTCAACAGTGAAATGCGCGATTTCATGGTTGTTTTTGTTTTTTTTTTGCTATTTTGAATAACTGACTGAATAAGATTTTATTTAGGTATTATGATTAATCTTTGTGAATACTCGTAGCAACCAAGTTGCTAAACTACTTATATTATATTTTGACTCTTTTGGGTGTCTGGCTACATATCTGCTAGTAGCATCGTCGAACCGTAAAATCAAGTAACTATGATCTACCACTTATAGGTAATATAACTCTACAATTTTTGGATTTTGTTGGATACTTTTTTTTCATATTGTGATAAGTAGAGATAATTAAACATCTATGCAATAATATTTACTTTTCATTTGAATTTGCCGCAAAAGTTATGCCATGCAGGTTATATCGCAAGATAAATCACTCTTTGACCGAGCAAGACTCTACTTACCTACTACTTATATTAATTCTGCGACTCCACTGATGCTGAGCGAGGATGTGACATTTCGTTATTGACGCATCGAAAGAGAAAGATATAAGCTTATTACTTACTGTCTAGTGACATCAGAATCCTATTGGTTGCCAAAACACAGCACATCCTTGCTCAACATCAGTAGAGCTTCGACATGTACAGATCTGTTGCCTTGGCTTTAACACTCTTCGCTATTAGGTAAATCTTTATTCGTGATGTATATCAAGGTCACTAATGCCCAAAGGAGGTTAGTTTGTAATTCGGGAACAGAAATTATGACAATCTAAAAAGTCTTATGGTGCTTCTACTTTGATGTTACTCTTTGTGGAGCAACATTTGAAATGTAAATTTAAAGAAAATTATAGAATAAAAGAATGATATAAGTACTACATTAAAACTAACGTTTCAACTCAAATTTCATGTTGCTCTACCTACAGAGAGTAACATCAGTGTAGATGCACCTTTAGGTCACACTTTTCCTGTTTGTATTGTTTCTGAACTTTTGATTGATTGGAATTAGAATGTTCAAAATATTTATTCATAGTAATAATAAATACAATTTCAGTTTTGTTTATTATTGATAGAATTGTACAAAAATAATAAAATTGACACATTACCGAAAATTGGTAGTCTACCTAACAGGTAGAACTTGCAGATTGGTAGACTATTACTATCCGGTATAATTATTTTCCATGGAACCGGGACCAACATACAAGAAGACCACGTCGTACGACGGCAATCACCATCTATAGCCACTTTCAACAACTTAAACACTCATCTCCCGACATGCGCGTGGTTTTAAGTTAAAGTCAGACTGGTCGAGTCAAGTGGCGAAAACAAATAAAAAAAAATGTTAAAAAATAAATAGAAAAAATAAAAGAATATCGGAACCTAAGTAAATATTTTCTTTTTCAATTAATTTGAAATAAAAAGCAATTATCTACTGCCCGATTTTATCCGCTTTTTCAATAAAAAAATCATTACTAGGGTTTAAGTTAGGTTAGTTCTTTTTTGCGTTAGAAGATACCTACTGAGGTAATTATTAAGATGTAGTGTGATTTGTGACATGCAGACCGATGAGAGATGCGCGGCAGCTCCTTTTGTTTAATTCTAACCAAATTACTTTTAATGTACCTTAATAGAACTAGACAACTATACTCTTTTTGTGGAAATAAAGACTTTTTGAAGTGAAAACTTCTTTAGCGGCATTGTGCACTGTTTTGTAATGGGTAAAAAATGTTAAACTCGTGTCAGGACACGTGTCCTGATCGAAAATTCGTAAGACGGATGGAGAGTAGACAGCCGGCGCGGCGTAGTAGAGGAAGTATCCCCTCTCTTTCTACGGCGCGGCGAAAATGCCTGCGCCTGCTGTTTCGTTTAGCTGAGAGATAAACTTTTTAATGTAATATAAATTGTCATGTTTGTGTACGATAGCGCAATAAATAAATATTGTATTTATACGAGTACTGATAATTAAAGCAATTCGTGCAAAATTATTCCCTAACCATTCCAAAATATCAAAAATGCACAACGTTAATATTCAAGTTTTCACTTCACTGCAATCCGTCGTTTTTTTTTTACTAGTTTATCTTCCTGCATTTCAAAGCCACGCTCTTGCTGGTAGAGGCTTTCCATGCCTCTCTTTTTTCCGCTACGTTCTTAACATCTTTGTATAAAACATACAAAGATGTTAAGAACGTACATAAATTTTTTATTTTATTTGATAAAAAATCTTCTTTTAGGTTTTCCTACTCCTCATTTCCCTTCTATCTTTCCTTCAATTATTAACCTTTAACTATGGTTGCATGGTCTCACAGACCGCTTACAGATTTTGTTGATTTTCGTGTTTAGCCCCTTCCCGACCCCACCCTGCTTTTGAGTTGCTTACAAATAATTGCTCCATATTTTATTTAATATTATATTAAATATATATTAAAAAACATTGGACAGTTTATTACACAGTTTTTGGGTCGAGTGAAGTCGAACAATGTGACCAAGTTCGATCCCTACGCAACGAGGGCGAGTATTACAGGGGTACAAACGTATGTGTAATTGCCTGGAGACGTGTTAGAATGCAGTTTGTACTGAGGGTGCATTGGGGTGCATTGCGATGCACATCAATAGCTGGTTTTACGTTTGCAGACTCTTGTAGTAGGTAGATAGTTGCAAAGAGCTATAGGTATATGTATATGTTAACGGCCAAACCCGAATTTAGGCCAGACTGGTTGGACCTAAATTCGGGTAGGACAATATAGTTTGGCCTGTTACTATAGGCTTAACTATTTTGGCCTAGGCCGAACTGATTGAATCACTTGAAGTAACCTAAAACACCTGTTAGTGCATAGATTTCTTATACGCTAATGTCCGAAAGTAGCCAAACTAAAAATTTTTGGCTATGTTTAATTTTTTTTTTAATTAGTAAAAAAACATCATCAATTTAAAATTTCACGTAATCGATGTTGCGGGTGGCGGGCACCAGTTAGTATTATAGAGAAAACAACTAGACGTCAGCAAGTAAGACAACATTAAAACAGGTAAACTATATGAAATTCTAAATCACATGCCATCTATAGTTGAATCATTGTACTACAGCTAAAGCTTTTTGTAGCATACATTTATTGTTTCGAAACAATACAGAGAGAGGGCGCTGCACTGAAAGTTGGTTGTAGGTCAGTGATATTAGTTCCGATGAAGGAGAATAGATGACATTACTTTCGAATTACGTGGAAGACCAAATTTTTTTTACAAATTGATTGAACGATTGTTCCACAGAGTAATAATATGATTGTACAGATCCCTTCTTATACGAGTCCGGTTATTACTTAGCGGGCTTTTAAAGAAACAAATCCATTTTTTCTTTTTACCCGATTACGGTGAAGCCAAAAAAAGGGTTTAAGGTTACAATTTTATATTACCGGAGCATTTACTCTAAAACATTCTAAGTGTTTCTCCATATAGAACTGTCGTCGGTCTGTATTTGAGATCTTCTTAGATCACAAATATAAGTTAAACGTCCAAATATATATCTCTGCCAACCCTTATCACGAAGAAAATAAAGCTGCCACACATCATAAGATGTTCTCGAGTGAGTGAGGGCGGAGTATCGGTTTCATATTATATGTGACCTTGGAGCGGCGTTTATTTTTACTACACCACTCGGGGGCGCTTAGATTTGACACCCCCAATTTGAAGATATGATGCTGAGTTGTCATTGAGTTATTTTAAACGTTCAGTTAGGACAGAAGAAATAGAATGAATGTGAAATAGACATTTTCACATTGGCTAAAATTATCAGATATAGCTACTTATCTACTATGGTATTGTTAGGTTAGAACGCCTTTAGTAGTTATAGTTTTTTTTTACTTAACCTTCGTCGTCCTCAAATTTTCACGCGTCTCTTCTATCCATTGCCTTTGCTGACCTCACGCTGGATACCGTCAAGGTCACCAAGCCATCTCTTTCTCGGTCTTCCCTGCGACGCCGACCATCCTTTCTTTAGTTTGGTTAGATTTTAGTGAAAAAAATTCTTTGTTAGTGGTAGGTAACTAATCCTTCGTGCGAGAACCCAAAATGAACCTAGTCGTTTTTTTTTAAATTTAGGTACCAATGCAATATTGAACTAAAATGTATTTAAAAAACAAATAACGTGACCTTTTATATACCTACTCTTTTTCCCCTGTAGCATTGAAAAGATCAGGAATATATTCGTTTTGTCAAATCGGCACAGATAAAAAAGAAATAGTCGACGTTTCTTGCAAAATGCTCGATAGTCATCAAGATGATGGCTTCGTTCGAGGCGGATAAAGCTATGTATTCAACAGTAGGTATACAAGCCTTTGTCTACCATTTCTTCTGTTCGTAAAAGTAAATCGAGTACTAAATGTAAGTAATGTAGTTTGTTGTACCTACCAACATGTTAAAAATTCTTGATCTGTATCCATCTATTAATTTATTTTATTTTTTTGAATTTATAGAAGACACTTTATAATGTTTCTTCTATATTTTACTACTTAGTTACGGGAATACTTATTACGTAAGCATATTCAAGTAGTCTTCTATGCTGGTCTGGGAGAAAAGAAAAAACTTAGAATGAATGTACCAGCAGCTTCTCTCGCTGAAACTATAAGCTTACAATTACGAGTAAGTACAATACATGTAAGAAGCAATACGATACAAATCATTACCGGAATACTGTTCCCACTTACGTCGACTTGTAAAACTGTACTTATAAGTAATGTATTGTTACTCTCGTGTTTAGAAATATCTAATATTTGTCTAAAACTGCAGCCCTATGCAGGTTTCCGTTCCAAAAAAAACTGTTTTAATTACCAGAAAACGCGGGTGCGTTTTATGAAACTATAAATTTTGCCAATGAGACAGACGAAATACTTACTTAAAAATGTTTGGGAGTACGAGTAATTAATATACTTAATCAAAGGGACTACTATTATACAAAACTCGATTAGAAAACCGCGCAGAAGTATTGGAAATCAGCAGCTAGAATTTTTTTCTAATTTTGCCTTCTTTTTTTGGGGTGACAGTATTTTGGAATTAAATTTTGGAATCTCCTTGTCAAATATATCAATGAACACTTAAGTACTAAGTAATTACTTGTTTGCCTGGGTTATGACACGTTTTGGCTCGTGAGGAACACTTCGCAATACGTCATTAGTCGCACTTACGAGTCATTCGTGAATTCGTAACGAGACAAGACGAATATTTTGACAATGTTCTACTCTAAATAGGTTCTACTACCTACTTCATATTTCGAGCTGATCTTAATATAAGCTTATCCTTCCATGCTGGTCTGGGAGGAAAGAAAAAATATAGAATATCCATCTCCACTTTTCGCGAAGGTTGTAAAAGCCGATCAAGGAAATGAGAGAAAAACTGAGCTAGCAACCCGTAACTAATTTGATTTCCATTTCGACAACTTCGAGCACATTACAATAGATTTATTACAATGAATATGTTGTGGCTCTTGGCTCTGTCAGACCCATAAGGGATAAAGACGTGACTAGTAGACGTAAAGCTTATACTAAGTTCATATGAGTAAGTATACTAAAGAAGTCTAGTTAGCTTATGGTGCAAAATTGCAAATACTTTCTAGGCACAGATTAATAAAAAATTTTTAGATATGAGGTCACCTACATAATCTACAAGTACTTTTTAAAAGTGTAAACTACCGTTAAATGACATTGACACAGCCACAAATCAAGTTGGTGAGAGTTGAATTGGCACACCAAGGGTTCCGGGCTTTTGATTTTTTTTATAATTCAAGTAGGTAAATCTGGAAACGGTGGATTACCAAGAACAGGTATGTAATATGAGCAAAAGTTATGAATAGGTACTTTAAAAAACACTAAACAGAAAAAAAAATGTATAATGAAAGGAAATCCCTTAAGTTAAGTACCTAAGTACAAGCATTTGTATAGGTCGTATTGTTTTCTACTTACGTAAATTTCTATCTATATTTTAGAGTTAGGTATACTCTTGTTGGTGGAGTATGAATTCTCTTCCAATGGCCTCTCTCATGCACCAGCTGTTTAATTTGCTGTTTAACACGACGCGACGCTCACCTTCTCCTTTATCTATTTCATGTAGCTATGCCTCGGTCTTCCTGTTCCTCTTTTCATTTACGTTCTTCATATGATTTACATACCTATTTCTTTTTTCTTTGGTTTCAACCTTACCGTGCGGATCTCTGCAAAGGTAAGTATCATATGGACGTTTTACAATAGGTTCCTGTCATGCCTTTTCATTGTTTCGTGGATGAGAAGTAGGTTTCGTAACTTGAATACAAAATGTCACAACGAACGATTGATCGCACGAGTTCGAGAGGCCAACGATGTATTCAAATGATTGATAGGTGTAGACAACGGCAGCGTAAGTTGTTTACTCTCCTTTATGAAGCGGTAATACAGACGAAATTGCAATGATTTGGGTAGTTTGATGTGCTGAGGTGATTCTCAGTATTCGGTAGATTTCTTGAATTAAAGTTATTTACAAATCGAACAGTTTATAACAATATCATGTAAAGTCCTGGTCATATTTTTCAGCACGTAGGCACATGTTGGCTCTAGTACAAATGCAATAAAGAAGTGTAAGATAAACGTTTATTTAAGTATTTATGTGATCTAAAAATCTTTGTCATAGTCAATAATGAGAGTGTAGAGTTTAAGAAGTAAAAATTATTACATACATACAAATGGAGCTGGTCTGCACTCTTTAAAAAATAATAAGGCAACGAAAAAATCTATCAAAATAAAGTTTATCTACTTTCTGAATCTGAATTACGGCGTGTAATTTGTAGAGCTCTGACCTGTGTTCTCACAGGAAATGAACGTATTTGTCTTCCTAGTGAGGTGCGGCCTTAGTGTCTAGCGCTTTGAATTTTGGTACTAGGTTAATATAAAAAATAACTTTATCTACTTTTTGAAATCTCAATTAGGGCATATAATTTGTAGAGCTCTAACCTGTTTTCTTACAGACAATAAGCGTATTTGTCTTTATTTTAAGGTTAGTTGCAATCTTTTCTACATTACGCAGAGATCTTAGTGTATTGCAAAAAAAATTATATTATTTATTCGCCATTTCTAAATAATGTACACTTTTTTGCAACTTTTGACGAAGCATGTTGTGGATACTTTTTGTACACTTTTTGACGAAGCTTGTTGCTGATTTATTTTTGTATGTAACTATATATTTTATGGGAATTATAATAAATGTTTAAGTACACTTTCATTATCATGCACTTTACAATTAGTGTTCTAATAATATTTACATAATTGCCTATCCAAGCTTCGGGAATCCGGTTTTAAATTAATTTATAAAAGATACTAAACAATACAATTAACATTAAAATTCATTTATTTACGTTATACGTGTCTTTGGGTCACTGACTAACATATATGTACCAAATTTCATCTCTATCGGTCTAGTAGTTTTATAGTAAATTGACTGTGACGCATACGGACGGATAGTCAAGTGAGTGATGTTGTCAACATTAGTATTAAATAAATCGGGATATTTAAATAATAATCACGGTAAATATCCCGATATATTTGATACTAATGAGTGATTACAGTAACAAAGTTGAAGATGGTCGCAAGAAGAGAGATAGGCCCAGAAAGCGTTCGTGTGACGACTTACGACAGTTTAATAAGAAATTATTGGAATCGGTACACATCAGCAGGTCTTTTTTAGTCTCCACTGCAGGAGCACGACCCTCTCTGTACTACAGAATCATACTTGGCCAGAGCAGCCAAAGGATTTGGCCCACACTCTCCACGCTGGCTAGACGGGTTGGAGAGGTCTCACTGATGTTTATAAGCTTTGTTCAGCTTGTGTTCCCTAAGTCGCCTTCTACGACATCCACGGGAAGTGGTCCCATTCTACTCTTCCGAGAACCACACGGCATCACGACACGACTTCAATTGGTACACAATCAAGATGTTTTGGAAAAAAAAACTTATTTACTGAAAATGATGGCAAGTTTACGCGCCGATATTTCCGACAGTAGCTATGTAGAGACAATAAAGTTGACTGGATACTTGAATAAATATGTGTTCATCTAAAGGTAGCTAAATATTATGGAAGTTAAAATGTAATTCTTGCAAAGAAAAATATTTCCATTCCGCTATCGCTGGCACCCTTGCACTCGCCATGGCAATAAAATCGTAAATTCACTTACCAACATTTATGAATGATGTAATTAGATGTGGTTTTAGCGCTATGTTCTCACTACACGCTATTTCATATATTGCATGAGCGACTAATATAGTAGGTTAATGATTTTACCCGAATGCGACAATTCGCACCAGTATGTTTGTCCCTATAATTCTATTTTCCCTCGTAACTACTTAACGGCTAAACTAATTTTAATAAATTATACGTGGTTAGATTCGTCTTAACCACTAGTGTCATGGGCTATATTAAAATTTTTAAATATCAAACTAACGTTTTGGCAAAATAATGGCAAACTAACAAACAAACAAATATACAAACTCACTTTCGCATTTCTAATATTAGTTAGGATTACTTGTTATTTGAAGGTATATCATTGTCTGGGTCGATGTGTTTCTTAGTAAAATTGAGATACTCACAAGCAATTTTAACTCTGTGAGCTGTCAACCTCGCAAGTCTGTCTTTACATAATATAAATAACTAAAACTTATACCACTCACCTCAATACCCAATGGCACCGCCATCTTTTAAAATTTCCAAAAACTTTGCACCGGCAACAGTGTTTATCAAGCGCTATCATCTATCACTATCCCTCTCCCTCTATATGTAACTAGCTGTGCCCGCGACTTCGTTCGCGTGGTTGTCGGAACGTAATGTTATATAGCCTAAAGCCTTCCTCTATAAATGGACTACCCAACAAAAAAAGAATTTTTCAAATCGGACCATTAGTTCCTGAGATTAGCGCGTTTAAACAAACAAACAAAAAAAACAGACAAACAAACTCTTCCGCTTTATAATATTAGTATAGATGAAGTACTCTTAACCAACAACATATTTATTTGAATAAAGATTAATATTATTATGTTGATACAACTTAAACAAATTATTTCGACCAAATTAGGTACCATAAAAACGGTTTTTGTGAGTTAATCTTAAAAGATAGACATATACTATCGCGGACTGTTTTTTAGATAATTAAAAGAGCTATTATTCTTTAATACATATTTTTTGTGTATCTTGAACCGTTTTCACGGCGCACGCAACGGAAGGCTTCAAAGATGAAATAATTTCTCCCGTTTTTTACACATTTACCACTATATCTTTGCTCCTTTTGGTCGTAGCGTGATGTTATATAGCCTATAGCCTTCCTTGATAACTGGACTATCCAACACAAAAATAATTATTCAATTCGAACCAGTAGTTTCTGAGATTAGCGCGTTCAAACAAACAAACAAACAAACAAACAAACTCTTCAGCTTTATAATATTAGTATAGATAGGAAAAAAGGGATAGCAATAGTCCATCGCGCGATATAAACTATATCTGAGTTTATCAATGGTGCCTCGATCTTCAAATTTTGTGAGCATACGAGGGCTGCTCACGAAATTTCGAGAGAATCAATTGAGAAATGCGACCTGTAACGGATAACAGCCGATAGCTGGAAAGCTGGATAGCCGGATAGCCAGTACATAAGAAAGCATTTTTGCTCAAGCCACAGAATACATAATAGTACAAGTACTCAAGCTGAACAGACATTAGCTCGCGCTTCGCGCTTACTCATATTTGTTCAGCTTTCAAAGCAAAACTAAACGGATTGGAATAAAATTTTATTTATTATTATTTTACTAGCTTTTGCCCGCGGCTTTGCTCGCGTATCCCACGGGAACATTACTTTTTTCCGGGATTAAAGGTATCTATGTACTTCTCAGTACTCCTAACTATGTGTATGCGAATTTTCAAGAAGATTGGTTCAGTAGATAAAGCGTGAAGAGGTAACAAACAAACAAAAAAATATACAAACTCACTTTTGCATATATAATATTAGTTGGGGTGGGATAGTTGGGATTACCTAGATTAACATAGGCCGCTTGACCCGAGATTGACCCAAAAAAGCGAGGTTCATGAGGACTGTCAACCCTATAACCTTATGGGTAACAGCAAGTAGATGTATACTAGTAAAAAAAGTTAGATGTCCTGTCAAATCCCATGCATTTGCATGAGTTATACTATAAAAATATGTATGGATGAAATGATGCTGATGCACTATCTCGTATTTATCCCTAATAGGGCTGACAGAGCATTAAGGTCTTGCGGCTCTAAGCAGACAGCCCAGTGCCGCAAGACTTAAAGGCCACTTTTAGCGCGATGATGGGCGAGAAGGTGAAAAAAGGGAATCAAAAAAGATAAACGGACAAGTGCGAGTCGGACTCGTACATGAAGGGTTCCGTACCTCCGTACAATGTTTTAAAACGCTAAAAAAACACGTATTATGTATGACGACCCCCTTTAATTTTTAACTTTTTTTATTTTTAGTATTTGTTGTTATAGCGGCCATAGTAATACATAATCGGTGAAAATTTCAAGTGTCTAGCTATTACGGTTCAAGAGATAGAGCCCTGTGACAGACGGACAGACGGACAGACGGACAGACGGACAGACGGACAGACGGACAGACGGACAGACGGACAGACGGACAGACGGACAGACGGACAGACGGACAGACGGACAGACGGACAGACGGACAGACGGACAGACGGACAGACGGACAGACGGACAGACGGACAGACGGACAGACGGACAGACGGACAGACGGACAGACGGACAGACGGACAGACGGACAGACGGACAGACGGACAGACGGACAGACGGACAGACGGACAGACGGACAGACGGACAGACGGACAGACGGACAGACGGACAGACGGACAGACGGACAGACGGACAGACGGACAGACGGACAGACGGACAGACGGACAGACGGACAGACGGACAGACGGACAGACGGACAGACGGACAGACGGACAGACGGACAGACGGACAGACGGACAGACGGACAGACGGACAGACGGACAGACGGACAGACGGACAGACGGACAGACGGACAGACGGACAGACGGACAGACGGACAGACGGACAGACGGACAGACGGACAGACGGACAGACGGACAGACGGACAGACGGACAGACGGACAGACGGACAGACGGACAGACGGACAGACGGACAGACGGACAGACGGACAGACGGACAGACGGACAGACGGACAGACGGACAGACGGACAGACGGACAGACGGACAGACGGACAGACGGACAGACGGACAGACGGACAGACGGACAGACGGACAGACGGACAGACGGACAGACGGACAGACGGACAGACGGACAGACGGACAGACGGACAGACGGACAGACGGACAGACGGACAGACGGACAGACGGACAGACGGACAGACGGACAGACGGACAGACGGACAGACGGACAGACGGACAGACGGACAGACGGACAGACGGACAGACGGACAGACGGACAGACGGACAGACGGACAGACGGACAGACGGACAGACGGACAGACGGACAGACGGACAGACGGACAGACGGACAGACGGACAGACGGACAGACGGACAGACGGACAGACGGACAGACGGACAGACGGACAGACGGACAGACGGACAGACGGACAGACGGACAGACGGACAGACGGACAGACGGACAGACGGACAGACGGACAGACGGACAGACGGACAGACGGACAGACGGACAGACGGACAGACGGACAGACGGACAGACGGACAGACGGACAGACGGACAGACGGACAGACGGACAGACGGACAGACGGACAGACGGACAGACGGACAGACGGACAGACGGACAGACGGACAGACGGACAGACGGACAGACGGACAGACGGACAGACGGACAGACGGACAGACGGACAGACGGACAGACGGACAGACGGACAGACGGACAGACGGACAGACGGACAGACGGACAGACGGACAGACGGACAGACGGACAGACGGACAGACGGACAGACGGACAGACGGACAGACGGACAGACGGACAGACGGACAGACGGACAGACGGACAGACGGACAGACGGACAGACGGACAGACGGACAGACGGACAGACGGACAGACGGACAGACGGACAGACGGACAGACGGACAGACGGACAGACGGACAGACGGACAGACGGACAGACGGACAGACGGACAGACGGACAGACGGACAGACGGACAGACGGACAGACGGACAGACGGACAGACGGACAGACGGACAGACGGACAGACGGACAGACGGACAGACGGACAGACGGACAGACGGACAGACGGACAGACGGACAGACGGACAGACGGACAGACGGACAGACGGACAGACGGACAGACGGACAGACGGACGGACGGACGGACAGACGGACAGACGGACAGACGGACAGACGGACAGACGGACAGACGGACAGACGGACAGACGGACAGACGGACAGACGGACAGACGGACAGACGGACAGACGGACAGACGGACAGACGGACAGACGGACAGACGGACAGACGGACAGACGGACAGACGGACAGACGGACAGACGGACAGACGGACAGACGGACAGACGGACAGACGGACAGACGGACAGACGGACAGACGGACAGTCTGTCCGTCTGACGGAGTCTCAGTAACAGGGTTCCGTTTGCACCCTTTGGGTACGGAACCCTAAAAAGTGATGGGCTGCTAGCCGTATCGCCTATTAACACGATTCACATTTTTGCCTATTCCCTTGATCGGCTTTTACGATTTGCGCGGGAAGAGAAGCAGCTGGTACATTCTAATTGTTTTCTTTTCTCCCAGACAAGCATGGAAGAGATATGGAATACCTAAGAACACAGTGAAAGACGTCGGAAAGCGACTTCGTTTTATGCTAATGTATTGATGGTACAACTTTACTTTCAGATCCACTCCAAGGCTGGTGGGTTCTGAAGCATCCTACAAGCTCAGCCAATTAGAAATGGAGGCGTTAAATGCTGTAAGTATCTCATTAACATTAACAAACATGTATGCTAGACTTAGTTTATTCTTAAGAGGGCGCCTGATGTCAATAATCTAAATTTTGCCAAAGTTTAATTTAAGTTGCAATTATAATCCAAAGTTAAGATCTAATTTATTGTATTTCTTAAATACTTTCTGTTTTAGTGTAATTCTGAGGTGATTTGGAGGCAACTTCGCAATGTTTTTTTATCGAGAAAATTTTAAGCAATCGTGTTTTCGAAACTTATTATGTTTAGAGTTAGTCCTGAACTTTGCTGTGTTTTTATTTCAAAGTGAGTATTTCGTTAATATTGATAATATTTAAGATCGCTCTAAGAACTTTAGGGTAGTACAGGCTCTTAACACATTTTTATAATTTTATATGATTTTAAGATGGTGTTTAGGTATTTAAGATGCAGTACCAAAGTAAGTTAAATAATGAAACGTGATAATTTTTCACCATTTCTTATTACATTATTTAATTTGAGTACATTTTTTATGGATTTTGTAGAAATAAGATAGGAAGTTATATGTATAGTATAGGTGCCTTTGAGTTTGGGAAGCTGACGGCCAACATCCAGTAATGAAGAGGCACTAAAAGAAGAAGAAGGTGCCTTGGTGCAAATATAGATTATCACGTCTTTATCCCTAACGGGGTAGCCGGAGCCAAGGGCCGTAAGACCCAAAGACCAAGCTAAACGTGATAGTGGACGAGGAGGAGGTGGAGAAGGAAAACAGAAATCAAAGTCAAAGTATTTTTTTTAAATTCAATGTAGGATATTATATTACTTATTTAATGTCATTATTTTAAAATTATTTTTAGAGCAAAAGCTACAAACTAGTAGCGTTTCGGAACGACCACTGCTGGGAAGATACGCCAAAAGAAACCCAGTTCAGTTTAGGTCCCTACCAAGCCTGATGGACTTTATTGTATTACAGATTTACACTTATTCTTATCAGTATAGTGACCCTTGGCTCTGACATAATAGCCATCATCATCATTTCAGCCGCATAACGTCCACTGCTGGACATGGCCTCTCCCAAGGATTTCTAAAATGACCGATCTAGAGCGGCCTGCGTCCAGCGCTTTCCAGCGACCTTGGTCAGATCGTCTGACCACCTTGCGGGTGGGTGTCCAACGCTTCGTTTGCCAGTACGTGGTCGCCATTCGAGAATTTCGTTCGTCGCGCCATGTGCCCGTAAAAGTATGTGTATTGTATAGTATATATCTAGTCAAAAGATATAATTTTAAACTATTCTGGAAAAGAGAACCATGTATTCGTATATTACAGCATCCCTCCGTCTGTGAATGCACGATATTATCGCGCATTATCATAATCCAGCGCCCCCCGCCACACTAGTGTTAAGGTAAATGAAAACCAAATACGCTGTGTTTACTTTTAATAATGATAACCTCGCAATATATTCAAATAGTATTATTTAATACAAATAATTGTAGTTACGTCATATAAACGACTGCTCAAACCATAATATGTTTATATAGTGGTGATCTGATCCAGTTCAGTCACGGTGCAGATGTTCAGTTCAGTTCAGTTACAGGTTTCTGATATTTATCATAGTAATTAACATTAAGTACAAGTAAGTAAGTTTAATTTTGTAATATTAATCTTCTTCATCTTAGCGCGTCCTCGATAGCAGCCTCAGCTGTGCTGCTTAGGATCCCGGGCTGCACTTTCCCAACTTTTCTTCTCCAAATATAATATGCATGACAATGGTCACTCAAGGATGCCAAAGACCTTGCGAAGTGGAGCAAGGAAATAGCCGAAACAGTTCAGCCGCGCGGATAGGTCGCTGTTTCTATGGTATATAATAGGCCTGGTGCTGTTATAAAGAAATGCACATGGTGTTAACCTTTGAACATTCTCGTGGCTAAGTACCTACTTACTGATTCTATCACAGCAATCTGCTCTGGCTTTCTTGATCTCGATCGTTTTTGATGAAGGGGACGGTCCCAACACTGTCCTGACACCACCCGGCCGGGGTTTTTGAAGCACCAATATTTAATAAATTCATGACATAGGTATACCGAGAGCGTGTGTATGGGCGATGCGAATAAAGGGAAGAAGTGACATATGGATAAAATTGACAAATGTGAACCTAAATCTTGACATTGACAAGCGGAACACAAAATTGACAGCAATAAACCTCCTTGGACCTCAGATCTGCTTTTGATACACTCAATCAAAAATTGATAATAGACAAATTAGAACATTATGGAGTAAGAGGCAAGGCATTGCAGCTCTTCAGATCATATCTGTTGAACCGAAAAATGTTTGTAGAAATAAGGAATTTGGATAATAAAAGATCAAAGATGAGAACTATCAAAGTAGGCGTACCGCAAGGATCAATACTAGGACCAATACTTTTTGTTATATTTGTAAATGATTTAATTAATTACATGACAAGTAAAATTCCCGATGTAAAATTAACAATATTTGCTGATGACACTAATGCCATAGTATCCGCAGACAATATATCAATGCTTAACAATAAACTTAAATTGACAATAAATTTATTCCATGACTGGTTTCATGCTAATAGCCTTAAAATCAACACAAAAAAAAACCTGTGTTATGTTATTTCAGACAAATGCCAGACAAGACGATACAATACAGAGTACTTTGCAAGGAGAAAAATTACAAGTAGTCAAAGTAGTACAGTTCTTGGGAATACATATTGACAGCTTTCTAAATTGGAAGAAAGAATTGGACGAGATAGAAAAAAAAATAAGTACGACTTGTTATGTTCTCAGAAGCTTGCGAGAAGAAGTGGGCATCCAACAATTAAAATTTGTTTATTTTGCCTTAGTAGAGTCCAAACTTCAGTATAGTATTATGTTCTGGGGCAGGAGTTATGAATACAATACAGCATTTGTCGCCCAGAAAGCGGCAATAAGGACTATGGTACGTATTTCGCAACAGACATCATGCAAGAAATACTTTAAGGAACTTAACATCCTAACTGTCCCTAGCTTATACATCTTGGTGCTGCTGACTTACTTAGCCAAGCATATAAAAGAACTTGAAAATGATGAGCAAAGGAAACAAAGAGAAGCAACAAGACGGAAACATCTGGTAACAGGAAAAAAACCTGACTTAAATATTATGAAACAGAATCCACATTATCATTCGATTAAATTATTTAATAAGTTGCCATTACAGTTAAAAGTCCTATTGTATAAATCAGAATTTAAAAATTAAAAACATTCTTATTACAAAAATGTTATTATTCAGTAAACGAATATTTGACATGATAATTATTTGAGGTCATTATTTATTATTGTAATTTTATTTAATTTGAATATGTATACGTGTTAGGTTTTAATCTTCTAATTGTTAAATGATAATAATTAAAATCTGTGCTCTTGTTTACCTATCATATTTAAACAAATTGTAAGTAGGTTTAAAGTACCTAGTTTTATAACCTAACCTTACCTAAGTTTATAAATTATCTAAGAACATTTCAACACAATGTATATTGTATAGAAATAAATAAACTGAAACTGAAACTAAAACACAGTACTTGACCATTTTGTTCAGCCCAACACACTGGTGTTGGGCTGAACAAAATTTCAATTTATAAAATATAGCAATTCAAATTATAAAATATCTTATGTGGCGAAACCATAAAATTTTACGACCAGCCTCCTGCTTGACGTCAACCCAACCCTCCTTGGGAATGCAGTGTATACCTATGTAGTCGCCTCTTACCAGATCCACAGGAAGAAATGGAGTGGTCCTATTCTAGACCGGAAGCCACACGACACAATTTTGTAATATTAATATTTAATGTACCTAATTCTGTATATAATTCAATAATACACACTAAGCCGTGTGGTTTCTGGCAGAGTAAAATATGACCACTTCAAGTGTCCCCATGGATGTCGGAGAAGATGACTTGGGAAACACAAGCAAACAAAGCTTATTAACATCAATGAGACCTCTCCAAACCGTCTGGCCGCAGCGTGGAGAGTGTAGGCCAAATCCTCTGACTGCTCTGACTAATAATTATATGATTCTGGTAGTACAGAGAGGGTCGTGCTCCTGCAGTGGAGACTTTAAAAGACCTGATGATGAATGTGATTCTAACGTTCCAACTACTCTTAGCAAAGATTTAATTTCGTTCTTTGTAGGAATGCCCCGGAGATTTGAGTTCTACGGCAAGGATTAGTGTTCGTGAAAACTAATTAGCAGCTGCATTTCTTGCGATCGTATTACTAAAGACTATGAACGTTTAAAGTTTAGTAGAGAATAGCATCGTACCACTCAAACTTGGGAAGAAAATAACTTCGTGCTACTCAAAAACTTATTGTTTTTAGTTTGAGACTACAGGCGAACTTGTAAGCTATATTTTAAATAAGTACCTACCTTGTTTTGCTTAAAATTATTATATCAAAAGTTACGGAATAGCCCTGATAGTCTGTGCATGGATCTAGGCTATTGTTCCGCTATTTAAGAAAACCCTAAGGACGCACCATTAAGGTGTGGCGCCTGCCCATATTGGACAAAACCATTGTAATGCTTTGGGAACATTACCTTAATTTCTTTGGATTAAATGACATCCTACAAAATTATAGTTCCTGGCTTTGTTTGTACCTGCATGTTTATGGTTGGCAGAACTGGTGAAAAGGAGTCGTGAAAGTGCTGAGACGGTAAAGTAGTACTTAAGTTCGTTTTTTTGTTAGCTTATACATTACTTAATGACGACAGGGATTAAAAAAGCAATGTAGTGAGTGGTTGACATGCCAGTCTGCCACTCCAGAGGTTCTGGGTTCGATCTCCAGGCAGAACAAATTGAAAAATGGCTTTTTTCAAATTCGATTTGATTTGACGCAAATAGCGTATTGTCTTGGGTCTTGGGTATTTATTTACATATGTGTTTATTCCAAAATATATTTAGTAACGTTGAGTTAGTATTCCATTACAAGTGGAAGCTTAGCTTGTGGCTAGCTCAATTGTGTCTAAACACACCATGCCGAATTTCCGCGGCTGACGTTCGGCAAAAGCACGTCGTGATTTATCCGTATAAAAATAAATAAAAGTTTTTGTAAAATATAGACGAACGGTAAAATTCCTTTACATGTGAACAATACAAATAACGAGATGCAGAAAAGCGCAGATTTCCGATTACCTTCACAAATCGCCACCCCACAGGAGCTAATTTTAGTCTATTGTCATCATAAGAGACATTTTCTATTAGCGACTTTGTCAGATCAACGTATAAATGAAAGATAAAAGTCGTGTAAAGTTATTTATATGAGCAATTACCTTGGTATATAATTGGTAATGCTCTATTCTTCTTCGTCTAAGCGCGTTCCCGGTAATTCTCTATTATTTGCATGTAATATTTATAATAATATAATCTTGGTTTGGTAACGTAGTTTAATACAAAACAAAAACTGTAGAAAAAAACATTGGTTTCAATGATTGCTAAAAATAAACAAAAACAGAATCACTAAAATTGTTCGACAATTTATAATCAAGTCGCTCGTGTAAACTGTCTTCGACACAATTTACATTTTCCATCGAAACCAGTGAATCGCTCAGCCATTTATTAGAGTAGGTAATAACCTTTTTTTTTATTAACTTCTCTAAGTTTCTTTAAAATCTATCGATTAATTTTTACTAGTTTGAAATTCTAGTAAATATTTCGACTACACACAAATTTTATGGCTCCAGTAACTTTTTTTTATTTTTTTTTATATAAGGACAAACCACACTGATTAAGCTAGCCCGAAAGTAAGTTTTTAAACTTGTGTTATGGGATACTAACTCAACGCTACTATATTTTATGATAAATACATATATATATATATAGATAAACACCCAAGACCCAGGACAATTTGAAAAAGGCCATTTTCCAACTTGCCCTGGCTGGGAATCGAACCCAGAACCTCCGGATTAGCGGTCTAGCGTGTTTACCAGTACGCCACGGAGGTCGTCCTAGTAACTAAAAACTCATTTTCTACATAAAAGCTATGCATAACTTTGAGCTATTTAGAAGCAGCCTGATGGTTGGCTGCCACCACTCCCACTAGATATCTTAGCCACCACGCCGATTGTACTTTGGTCCTTTGATTGTCTTCGCTTCTAACCAAGTAACTTGCTGTGATTGGTTTATTTCCTACAGCGTTTGATTGTCCAGCAGTGTAATGACGAGCAGACACGTTCCAATGCTCAGTATGCAAAATATCCACGTATTGCTTTGTGATAGTCCATGCTTCTGAACCGTACCTACATACCTAAATAGAATTAATCAGAAATCAAAAACTATAAACTCAATTTTTGACTATTTTTGTTTATTTGAAGGCATCCCTTTACCGACACATTTTCATGCAGTACTGAATTATATAATTTGTAATATGATGGTTTCTGAGGTATGAATTTCCTTTCGTGGGTCCTTTGGGAGGCTTGCGTGTGGATACACATCAAGAACATAGGACTTTTGAGAAGTTGATGTTATGTGGCGCTCCCGCCAAAACCCGTTCACAGAAAAAGATAAAGTTTATGGGTTATGTTATGAAGTTGGGATGGATTGATATTTTGCTATTGCAAAAGAAAAATGTCCCCTTAAGGCCCATTTATACAGTGCAAGTTTCTTGCCTGTTGCATACAATTTTATTGAAGCAATAAATGATTTGTATAGCTGGCGTTCTGTTTAGACCATGCAAGTTTTCTATGGCTTCAATTTAATTGTATGCAACAGGCAAAAAACTTGCACCGTGTAAATGGGCCTTTACCCTAGAATTTTCCATACAATCGTAGTCTAGCTTTTATATTGAAATAACATGTCCAATTTCGGCAGTATTTTGTAATTTCAAAGAAATTGCATATATCTTGGCATATAACTAGTTTTCGACCGTCAAAACATGAATTTATCATGTCGAAATTTTACATGTCGTTTCAAAATAAAAGCTAGACTATTTTTAGGGTTCCGTACAAAAAAATAAAAAAAGGGACCCATATAGGATCACTCGTGCCTCAGTCTGTCCGTCCGTCTGTCACAGCCAATTTGCTCCGAATCTACTGGACCGAATCAGGTGAAATTTGGTAGGATGGTTTACTCCTATGACCCAAACACACATGTGCAAAGTAAATTAATATTTTTTTAAAATAAGGGTCATTTTTGTGGGACAAATTAGGAAATTGAAAAGAAAGGTTTGCAAACTTTACTGAGTCATATATCAAATGAAAGGGCTCGTTATGAGAATCTCAAATATATTTTTGTTATAATTCTAAAATAAATATATATAATTTTGATTTTATTCATAAAAGAAGACGAAAATTGACTATTCCCTCATGATCTCCAAAACTACTGAGCCTAAAATTTTGAAAAAAATACAAAATGTGCTCTGCAGTGGCAGCCATCACCGCATAAAGTCATCGTGGCGATAAATAAATTTTCACTCTATTAAGTGTGGTGATTCAGCAAAGTGCTTCGAATTAGAGGTGAGGGTGCGGAGACTGGGGGAGGCTGGAGATAAATCTCTAGTCTGGCTCGTGATCTACGTCTCATTGCCAATGAATTGTTAAGGCGACAATGTAGTTTCAAACTATGACATTTTCTGTGAGTAAGCATAGTTTGTTGTATGTGTAAGTGGCCAACACTGGTGTTAGATCTTTTAAGCTGCCTCAAGGCATCTGACAGCTAGACGACTGCCATACAATTATGACAGCCGGGACCAACGGCTCATCGTACCTTCCGAAGCACGGAAGTAAGTACCAGTATAACTGAGATATTTGTGTGTTTGTGTATAGTTTTTAAGATAATTATGTCCTGTATTTTTGTTTTGTGCAATTAAGGGTATTGTATAGTGTTTACAGCATAGATAAGATGCAGTATACTACTTACTCATACATTTTATTACCAGCTGTCATGGGAACCATAAGGAGTACCATAGAGTGAGAAAATCCAATGAAACTAGTAGTACCTATAGTGACATAAAACCTTTTGCGCGATGAAAGATGTATTTTTTAAGATTCCACTTTCTCATCATAATCAAAGCTTCAGTGAAAGAGAACATTTCCCATGCATGTTTGACTCCATTTACCTTTAAAAAAATATCAAAGGGAACTTTAATGCATCGAGCGAGCAATCTCAAATGGAGGGGTGCATAATTTATCATGTAGCCACTAGTATATCTGCCTCCATTTTTATTACATCACACGTTGAAGAATGAATTTCAAATGGTGTCGGAAGTTTATGCTAGGGGAGTAAATCCGAGGCGCCTACTACTTGAAATACAACTGATCCCTTCAAAATATTTTCATGTAAAATAATGCCAAGACGAGTAGGTACATATTACTGTTAAAAGTTATCAGATCACATAGAGCGCCAAGCTTCTTTCTCTACACGCTACACGACCTAAACTAGCATCAAAGACTTGTTCTTCATCCAAACGCGTTCCCGGTTGCATCCTAAACTGTGCTGCTTCGGAGCCCGGGGTGCGCTTTCCCGTTTTTTTTTCTCCAAATATTACATGCATGTAAATGGTCACCCAAGGATGCCAAAGACCTTACGTTGGAGAAGAAATAGCCAGAGGAGTTTAAAGATTTGGCTATAGTTTTACGACCGGCTGCCTGCTCGATGTCAACCCTCTTTGGGAATGTATTTGGCGAAAAGGCGGCGACCGCCGCCCGACGTTATTCCTTTGGAATGCAATGGTCGCACGAGATGTTTGTGCTTAATCCTTTAGTCGCCTCTTACTACATCACCAAAGACTAGCACTCACTAACTCTCATCATAGCGGATAGAGTTCTGCATGAATCTTTGTCTTGTCATGTTCTTTACAAACCCTACACGTTAGTTAAAATGCGTGGCTTGTCATTTCTTACTCGTAGTTAAAGAGCCTAAGGCTCGCGCTACACTGAATTGTCAGCATCGCTACGAGCATGTACATAGTCATAAGATATAGAAACGCTTGATTTCAGTGTAGCGCAAGCCTAATAAGAACTAGTAGAAACTATAGATCCATACTGACCAAGTTTTCGTAATTAAAAAAAAGATCATGTGGCCACTGGCTTTTATTAGGTTACTAAAATTTTAAATAATACTTCCTATACACCCATAACCATCGATAGTGTTTTGTCATGTAACTTTCTATTAACAAAATATAATTCAACGTTGAAAAAACCTTAAAATGCATCATTTATTTTTGCCTCACCTGAAGTGAAGCGTGTCGCGGGCCCCGCCGGCAGGCCGGTAGTTATCAATACACGCTAGGGGAGCAGATATTAATAAGAGGAAACGCGATTTTAACGACTTCCAGACAAATTGATGTGGAACGATCATTTGTTCTGTTCTAACTTTGAGGGCATATTCTTGTCGAATAAATATTTTCAACACCGAAATTTTTATTGTAAATTTTTAAATGAGCCACGAAGAATAGCTTTTTTCAGGTTATCTAACATAGCTTAGTGCTACATAGTGATAGTAAATGTTTAACGTGCCTTCTAAAGCAAGGAGGAACTGAATATATTAAGTTTCATTAGCTGAAGTAAGACACATCCATGTAGGATCAACTTGCACACAACAACGCATCTTCTACGTTAGCCTATGTACGTCACAACTTATTCAAATATTTTTTTTTTATATACAACGTGGTAGGGACATACCCATAATAAATCGAACCACGGGCTGCACACTTTTGTATGGATTTTATTTGTTCTTTGGCTGTTATTTTAATTTCATTAAACTATAATGATCTAGTGGCCGTCGTTTGATTCATTTTGGTATGTCCCTTCCACGTTGTAACAAATCACACTGATAAAGCTAGCCCCAAAGTAAGTTTAAACTTGTATTATGGGATACTAACTCAACGATAGCATATTTTATAATAAATACATAAGTATGGATAAACACTCAAGACCCAGGACTGTTTGAAAAAGACCGCTTTCCATCTTGCCCTGGCTGGGGATCGAACCCAGAACCCTCGGAACCATTACGCCACGGAGGTTGTTTACATAAGGATCGCGAAACGGCTCCAATGATTCGATTCAATTTTCATTTAGGGGGTTTGCGGCCGAAATTGATGTAGATAGGTTTCATTTATATAGAAAACCTCGTTTACTTGGTGTTTTCGTCGATTATGGGATAATAGCTTGTCAGAAGATAGGTACAACAAAAGGCATTTGAGCCGAAGTGATCAAGGTGCTTGTTTGAGCTCATGCTCTTGGGTTGTGTGTGGGTGGACTGTATTATAGGTTATATATAGGCGCTTTGATTTGTAATAATTATTTATTTTACAAAAACAATGGCGACACAAAGATGTTCGTCGATGGATAGAGTATAGTTGATGTTTCCGGTCCGCTTCGCACCGCGTCGTCTTGTCCGGTGTTGCCAGTGGCCGCAACAGTGCTATATATAACGTGGAAGGGACATACCCGTAATAAATCGAACCACGGTCTATACTAGATCATTATAGTATAATGAAATTAAAATAACAGCCAAGAACAAAAAAAATTTTCGGAATTTTCATACAAAAGTGTGCAGCCGCCCGGGCGATTTGTATGGAAACGTCAAATTTTTTTTCGATTTTTTGACTGTTATTTCAATTTCATTATTCTATAGTGATCTAGTATAGCTCGTGGTTTAATTTATTACGGGTATGTCCCTTCCACGTTGTATATGAGATCAATACTAACAACATTTTATAAAAGAAAATAACCATCTTGAGCGACTTTACATCAAAAACATAAAAATAGGCATAATTGTAGTAGGTATTTATCGCGTTCGCGTTTTCAAGTTATAGCATCTAAATCTCCAAAAGCCAACTCACTTTAATCAAAAATTAGAATTCGTCTTGAAATTTAGAATAGGGATGTTCGGGCAGCTGCCTCCCTTACTAGTGTAAACTAGGATTGACGCACAAACAATATTGCACGCTCACATCTGCTGACAAGAAAACAATTAGCTGCGCCCAGAGAATACTCAACAAACATCGGAAACTGCGATGGGCGCCTAGTGATGGCAACCGTAGATACTTGCTTATTTTATTTGGGTAAGAGTCACCACAATTAACGAAAAACCGGCCAAATGCGAGTCGGACTTGTATATGAAGGGTTCCGTACCTCCGTACAATGTTTTAAAAAGCTGAAAAATGCTGTTGATGAAGTTTCTTGAACCTCTTCAACTTTTAACTTTATCTTATTTTTAGTATTTGTTGTTATACTCGTAGCGGCCACAGCTAATACATAAGTCGGTGAACATTTCAAGTGTCTCGATATTACGGTTCAAGAGACAAATCCTGTGACAGACGGACGGATAGACCGACAGACAGTGGAGTCTCAGTAATAGGGTCCCGAAAAAAGAAATTATTATAATTATTAAATTAGCAAACAAGTGATAGTTAGATATATTAGTTGTTTGCTGATTTAACATGTTGTGTCAAAATAATCGGAGATAAAATTAGAATTAGAATTATGTTTTTATATAATAACCATCAACCAAACGGACGGATCGAGTCAGAAATACCGCCCTGCGTTCCATAACGAAAGTGGTGGATGTTGAAGAAGGATTGGGCTGGTCATGTCTACCGTATGCCACAGAAAAGATGGGCTCATATCGCCACTGTCTGGACTCCGATAGATAGCAAGAGGAAGAGAGGCAGTACAGCAATGATTAGTAGCGTAGAGAGAGGCTTTTGCTCAGCAGTGGTACATAGATAGCAAAAAAAAAAAATTAACTATCAGAAGATAAGTCAATATACTGCATTTTAGGTTCTTTACCTAAACATTTCAACAATTAGGTACAGACGCGTTTTCAGTTTGAGAGACAACATTACATAAGATGTAGTACGGCAACAACCCGTAACTTATGATTTAGCAAACACGTTTCGTACTGATGCAAATGTGAGCGGAATCTGTATCATTTGCGATGAGTCGGGCCCTACTAGTGGAATACAGGTCTACTCGAACCTGACTAGTTCTTGTTTCGTGCTGATCACATTTTTTTTACTAACTGCTGCGCTACAACCCTTTGTGGGGCCACAATTCTCTGAGATCTCATTGCTCCCTAACCAGTTTATTTTCCATATAAAAAATGTATTTCATCTACATCGATAAATTTTCCTCTATAACTGGACTTGAGACTTGTAGCGCTACCGCAGTGGATTCTGCATTGACCAAGTACAGTCAGCAGCAAAAATATATCACCTAGTGAAAGCGTTTACACACGAGTGGCTCTGTGAGCTGTTAACCTCGCGACTCACCCACATCCGTTGAAGTTTATCCGATAAAAGAGTTGTTGAGTTAAGAGTGAGACAAAAAAGTTGCGTCTTAATAAGGGTAATAAAATATCTTTATGACATATTTGAATTTTTTTCTAAATGGTTCAAATACGTTTATTTTAAAGTCTTAAACCCCCATTTCTCCGCCGTTAAAAAAAAACCGATTCGACAAATAAATTCAATATAATTATCAAACCTGCTTATAAAATTACAAGAGAATCGGTTGAGAAATGCGACCTACAGGCGAGAACAAACCGACAGACAAACTGACAACTGGACAAACTGACGGACAAAAGCATTTTTGGCCAATTTCGAAACTCGCTCGGTCAATTAGAAAACGGTTTTCTTAGGTGACATTTTTTTGCTACTGACTGTACATACACGAAAATGAAAAGGTTACAATACAATACAATATCAATAAATCTTTATTGCACCAAATAAAAAACATTGAAAATTACAAAGTGTACGGAACTTATAAATAAATAAGGTACAAGAGGCGGCCTTATCGCCGAAGCAATCTCTTACAGGCAACCATAAAGAGAAGGAGTGCGAAATATACGAGTAAAATAACAGGTGGCGCAGTTAAAATTAAAATATAAATAACCAATAGATATTTAAATACTTATACAAAATATATAACATTATAAAAAATTGATATAGGTGCCTATATAAATAAATAAATAAATATATATATATACATAGCATAATATTATATAATTAATAATAAACAATAATAAGGTTGACCCCGAACTGTAAACTAGTGACCCCTATTAAAAGCCAATATCTCTAGCTCAGGTTCAAGCTTTCAATTTATTTTTGTTTTTTTAAGTACTTTTAGTTTGTCTGTTTTTCGATTTCTGCCTTAAACGAAAGAGGCCACGTCGGGCACAGAAAAAAAAGGAATCTGCTGTGCTGTGGGGCTTGTGAGTGCTATCTCAAAGGCACAGACTACAGGCCCGACGGCCCCCAAGTTGCTACTTATAATGTACTTCGTACAATTACCAGTTTGAGTTTTATTTTGTAATCGCGGCTTTATTGGATCCAACGTCCGTCCTGCTATTCTGCCATAACATCCCGCGCCTTCCAATAAAGGGGAAGGAGAAAAGGACACATTTGACAGTGCGTTAAAACTTTTAAGTTAGCACGTTAAGTTACGTCGGCTTCAAATAGCTAGAAATGTCTTTCACTGGTGTTGGACACTACTTTGAAAAGCTAGAAAAAAGCTAGAAATGTCTTTCACTGGGGTTGGACACTACTTTGAAAAGCTAGAAAAAAGCTAGAAATGTCTTTCACTGGTGTTGGACACTACTTTGAAAAGCTAGAAATGTCTTTCACTGGTGTTGGACACTACTTTGAAAAGCTAGAAAAAAGCTAGAAATGTCTTTCACTGGGGTTGGACACTACTTTGAAAAGCTAGAAAAAAGCTAGAAATGTCTTTCACTGGTGTTGGACACTACTTTGAAAAGCTAGAAAAATAACCGAAATGCAATTAAGTAGTCAGAAAAGGCGTCTTCTCTTCATCTAAGAGAGTACCCGATTCCAACCTTTACTACGTGTTACGGAGCCTGGGTATACTTTTCGGCTATTTTTTCTTTTCACTTGTGCGAAATGTTTTACAATCGACCGCTGCCCGACGGACGCAACCATTCTTTGTAAATGCAGTTGTTGCACGAGATTAATGACTTGTCGATTTTCAGTGTAGAGACACTGGCCATTTGAAATAAATAAATAATGGCATACCAAATACCCGGCGGGACGGGATATCGCTCAGGTATACCGCTTAGGTTTGAATAGGCTTGAATCGCGCGCGCCGTTGAACCATCGAGCTCTTCATGCTTTTATACAAATGGTAGTAGCGCACGGTACAGGAGTGCCCGCATCAAACTTACGATCTGCATGCGAATTTGCAACTGTTTATCTTTTTGTTTACCCGCATGTTTCATTCGTCTCTCTTCGTGTACACATTATTAGACGAGGATGTGATATTTCACATTTTAATTGTACTCTTATGAGAATTAAAGAAAATGTTGCTATCCCCGACGAAGATTACCTGGCCTTTTGCCTAACCTTCCACATATTTTTCTCGCTAACTACTAAGTTTTTTGAAACAAAATTCGATTCTCCAGATCTAGGGCACGTAGCGGATATACATTCAAAGTATTGCCAAAAAATGATTTATTTATTGTGATGGATTGGTTGCTTGGTGATGGCAGAGTATTATACGATTTATCATCACCCCTTGACTCTCTAAGAAGAACGGGCAGCAACGTTCTCTGTGCAAAGTATTTATGTATAACATCTACTGCTATCATCAACCTTTTTTTGCAGCGTAGTGAAGACAAATCCTCCCTTTATTGGGCTCTTTCAATATTAGGCCTCTGCCTAGTTCAGCAATGCTCAGTGCATTGCTATAGGCGGTAAAGATCTCCTAAAAACAGTATTTGCCTTGGAAAATCAGTCACGCAACACAGTTTTTTTACAAGCGTTTTTACTAACTTTTAGCTTGCCCTGTTTGTTGCTGTTTATTTTTTTGGGTAAATCTTGCAAGTTTTTGAGGCACTTCCCGATTTTCGACTGAGATGAAATTTTGTATGCTAATGTATAGGTGAATCAGATCACAATGTTATATTATTTTAACAAGAAGCTGATCTGCAGATAGAGCTGGAAAATAGCTATAGGAACCCTGTAATAAAACGACGCAACTCCATCGATTTTGGACTTATTACAGACTTGATTAATGCTTAGGCCTCACAATAAAAGACTGCACGAAAAATAAATTACTTTCGGAAACCTTGTTCCACCGCAATTTTTTGAGTTACTATACTCACAATCCACATGAAAATCCAAGTCAGTTCAGCTGAATGTGACAGATAAAATATTAAAATAGTTAGTCAAAAAGATGCTGTTTTATATTGTTTGTTATTTCAATTAAAGAAGTTTACATAAACAAAACAATAGGTTAAATATAGCTTCACTTGAAACATAAATAATATTAAATTTATACAAATAAAAAAAAACACAGCCTATCAGCAGCATATTAATTAAACTAAATATTCAATTCCGAAATATCTATAGGTAAAATAGAAGTTACATTGAAATTCAAAACAGAATGATTAAACAAACATTAGATACAGTATCAAGAATCAAAGATAATATGTTGTTCAAATTTGGTTTATCAATTTTCGAGATTGGCCAGATTCGTTAAAAACTGGATAAGGAACTTTTATATTCTTTCAGTTATCGTATAGGTACACTTTTACAAAGTATTGCTATTATTGCGCATATAAAATAAGTAGGTACTCAAATATTAAAAATAATGTAGGAAAACCTTACAAACAACAAAAAAAAGTATTCTTAATATTCATCATTTATACACAAATCAGCGTATATCATCTATCATGTCGTGTTTGGGCGTATTAATTTAGTAAAAATACAAGTAAGTGTAAAAATTCAAGCTTTTTAAAAATTTTTATTAAAAATAACTCTTTGAACAAAAAAAAGGAATGATTGTCACATTTACGAGTGTTCAATATGAGCGTGCATCAAACAAGTCCTGTCCGCGTCGGTAATCCGCCCCAGTAATACGAGCGGTGACTTTCACCGCGTCGCGCTTATTTGTGTATTGCTGTGGTTTTGATAGATCTATTTCTGGAAGTGACAGCTGTACAAAATAAATGTCTTATCTATCTAAGTGAAAATATTTACTATAGACATATTGCGGACACATTTCTGTGTACATTTAGTCTAAGAATTAAATACTTTTTAGTGACATATCAATATCGTGTATGTACATCAAACGAAGCTTTAAGTCTGTGGGACCTCTTGCAGCACGGCCGGTGCTGAAGCGTTCCGTCGCTCTCTCTCGCTCTATCAAATGACGCTTCTGAGTGACAGAAAAGAATAGCAGCATAGGAAAGTGCTGTTCCGTGCTGACAGATGAGATTCAACCCTAAGTCCAACAAGAAGTTTATGTTTATTAGGACCATAGTACCTAAGTTTTTCAATACTGACACGTTTTCGGCAACTAGTACTTTAGAATTATTTATTCGAGTATGTTACCATCAAAAACGTTACCAATCCTTTTACCTGGTATAAAGTAGGTAGGTACATAGCTTTTACTGTTTGCAATATCCAGTAATCATGTCTCCGTGACTTAGTCACCTAGACAAATTCACCCTCCAGTACTTTTGCTTTGATCTAAAACACGTGTTTTGGTTCATCAGTATAGAGGATTTAATGTCAATGCTAAGTATTGCTGGCATGTTTAATAACACAGCATTCCTGATTTATTTGACAAAATGGTAACCATCCCTCCTCTTTGTAAAGTTTTATTATCGTATGGACATATTCGTTTTCAGTATTTATCTAGATTCTAGATTAAAGCACTTAAAGTTGAAAATAGGACTAAGTTTCAACAATCCAGCATTAAAGCGGAATTTCTAAAACAAAGGAGTTGACAGGGAGAAAATATGAAGTTTCTAAAGAAAAAAAAATTGTATTTTATGCAATAAACGTACCGACTGAGTATTGGAACACCACCCTGCGCTCCATTACAAAAGTCGTGGACGTTGGAAAGAACAATTTAAAAGGGGTTTGGGTGGGACACATCACATCTGTCGCATGCAACCTCAGATGGGCTCAGATGGTCTAACTGGACTTCAACCGATTGGTATAGGAAGTGATTCAGGCCTAGAACAGGATAGCTAGACGACTTCAAAAGATACTAAAAGAATTGCCGGGTAAAACCCAGCGTAGAGAATTATGGAAGGAAAGAGGGGGGCTTTTGTTCAGTGTTGGAAATTAGGTAGCTAATAAAAAACCCTATCTTACCGAATTTCTCCGCAATATAGCGAGGTCTATAACTTAGCTGTTTAGAACATTGAAACTTGTTTTGCTAATACTCATTCTAAGAAAGAAGTAATTTATGTATTAGGTATTTCGCAAAAGACATACACAGAATATAGTCGGTGCACCTTTACTGCATGTTGCACATTCAACTGTGGATGCATTTACGACTGCATTTTTACGATCACTTCTAATTCCTTTTAGTCTCTTCGCCATGGAATATGCAAGTTCTTGTGTTTATCCTTAGCAGTAAGTTTTAAAAAGTTATGTACGTTTTTAAGGTACCTAATTTAAATAGAATTCGATTTAGAGGATACGAGTATACTGTAAAAACTTGGAATGTACCGGCTGCCAGCTGTAAAAGCCAATCAAGGGAATGGATAATAATGTGAATCATGTAAATAGGCGATGCGGTAAGCAACCCATCTCTATTGAATTCCTTTTCCCATCTTCTCGCCCACCATCACGTAAAAGTGGTATTTGAGTCTTGCGGTTTGAGTAGAGAAAGGGATGTTAAAATGGTTTGGAATATTTACAAGGCAAGTGTGAAAGGAAGAGCAAAGAAGAAGAGTCGACCTCGGCGAACGTTCTACGATCAGATTGCAGTCGTTCTGAAAAAGGGAGAGGTAAGAAGTACCCATAACAGAAGGGCATGTGTGAAGAGGTTGATGAAGCAAAAGAGGTCTGTCAGGATCGTAACAAGTGGGGGTCCATAGTCTCTGCCTACCCCTGTGGGAAACAGGCGTGATAGTATGTATGAGTCTTGCGGCCCTGGGCTCTCTCTACTTAGAGCCTGAAGATCTAAAATGCTCTGTCTGTCCCATTAGGGATAAAGACGTGATAGTGCATGCATATACTTTAAAATCTTTAACCCTGATATACCTTACCTCTTTTGCTTTGTGTATGTTGAAAAGCAACACGACACTATATTATAATAAAAATAAAACCGGCCAAGTGCGAGTTCAACTCGCTTGGAGAGGTTCCGTACAATTGATTGAATTCTTATAGGTTTTCCTGTAATCTACAAGCAAACTATGTATATGTAACTATATTTTGTATTTTTTTCAAAATTTTAGGCTCAGTAGTTTCGGAGATCAGTGGGGGGGGGGGGGGGGGGAATGGTAAATTTTCTGTCTTCTTTCATTAATAAAATCAAAACTATTTATTTTATAATTATAACAAATATATATTTGAGACCGTCATAACGAGCCCTCTCATTTAATATATGACACAGTAAGGTTTGTAAAACTTTTTTTTTTATTTCATCATTTATCCCCCGAAAATGACCCTTATATTAAAAAGATTCGGAGCAAATTGGTTCAGACGCGGCGACAGACGGACGGACAGACAGACGCACGAGTGATCCTATAAGGGTTCCGTTTTTTCATTTTTTGTACGCAACCCTAAAAAAGTAACAGATAAGTACATATTAAAAATATTTCACATACAAGAGCGTCATCATCATCAATAAATTTAAGAAGGTTTTTGTCGGACTATTTTCCATGTTTGGCTAAATGTTAAAAACCTCACGACTCTATCTTTTCTTTCACTTCATTCATGAATTACAAGAGCGTGGTTCTAGTATAATTACAATATGAGTAGTCTAGTGTAAAAGTTCTAATTTTAACTATTGTTTGGTTAAAAGGATACAACTAACTTGTGTCAGCGGCTATTTGGTGATGCAATATTGAGCTGTGATTTTGTTTTTTTATAGGATAGGAAACTAATAATAATTCTTCACATAACCAAAAGTTGCATTTTGAATCCGATTCACTATTATGATGAACGGTGTTGCCATAGCGATGCTATATTTCCCCATTACAACTCCCCTAAAGGAAGATGTGAATGTTTTTTTATTTGATTTCGCACCCAATTTGCGCGGTCGTTTCGCAGAAGCGACCAACTGCGCGATTAAGGTGGAATTCCGAATGTCGTCACAGATATAGTAAGAAACTATATTTTTTGTAAGTAGTATTTACTTTATTTTTGTGCGGCAGCTGGGAAGGCACTTTAGAAATAGTGGTGCTGAACTTTGCGCCGAGTCGTACCTAACGCAACGCATATCCCTCGCAATACAGCGAGGGAATGCTGCAAGTGTTATGGGCACTTTTGCGTCAGGTACAATTCGGGGCGGACTTTTTGACAAATAATATCGACATGTATTTTTTTTTAATACTAAATATTGTACTAGATTTATTTGTGTACATGTATGACTGTGGATTTGATTTATTGAATTAAACAAATAATGCAATAAATAATTAAATTTTTAAAAACTTTATTTTAGGTTATATCAAATATAACTATTTATGTCGTGGTTATGGAAATTATCAATGTCTTTATAAACTTTTTTAATCGGCTTATAATTGGTATCCTCACAATAGACATTTTTCCGCGACTTCTTGGCACGAGTATTTTCCACAGACTTGAAAAAAGGAGGTTATCAGAATTGATAACCTGCTGTATTTTTATGTTTGTAACCTCAGAACTCCGTCACAAATATTTTTATTATATTGATAAACTGATTTAAACAAATAATTTTCAAATCAGTTTATCAATATAAACTGATTTGAAAATTATTTGATTGCAAGGATATAAGTATCCAGATTTGTCCCATATAAATTGTATCAACATTGGTTTAGCAGTTTGGTTTTGAAACTAAAATAACAAAAAAAAAATTGACATATAATTGTTGCGTATTAAGCTTTTCTGTGACTGTCACTAGAGATAAGTTCGATTTTTTTATTAAAAAAAATATTCCTTAAACGTTCATCTTTAAGTAGAGTCGTTATATTTTACGGTATGGTTTTTTTAATGTTAGAGACCATTGCTGATGTTTCATCATCTTAGCGTATCCGGTTGCATACTTATCTGCTATTTTAGGTTCAATTTCATTACCATAAACCAATTATGTGTTACTGTTATTATAAATCTTGATAAAAACAATCATTAATGTATTATATTTAGTTAATTTATTTAGACTTTATTCAAGGTCCTCCCTGATTTTAGTAATACTTAAACTTAATTGTTTATAAAGATTTTAGGATTTCACATCATGCTTATTTATAAGATTCATGGTTTGAGGTGGTACTAGAGTTTTGTGGTTTGCAGTCGTATTCGAAACCGTTCCTTGGGAGTTAAGTTTTACTTACAGATGTGTAAGATAGTTGATAGCGAGCAATATATTTTGTAGGGCTTAATGTGTACGGAGATTTAAAAAAGTCGCTGTGAGGAAACACAGCTTTTTTTTCATGTAATGCAAAATGTAGGTACAAAAATTATATTAAATGAAAATGTTAATTAACAATCAAACTTGTATGGCTGTAAAAAATTCAATCAAAAACAAAAAAAGCGGCCAAGTGCTAGTCGGACTCGCCCATGAAGGGTTCCGTAGCAGCAAGTAACATAATATAAAAGTTCTAAAGGTAAATTGCGGTTTACGATTTATAACGTATTAAAAATAACTATCTATGATACCGAGACCGCTATAAATTTCATTGAAAATACATACTTTGAGGTATATACCACATTTTTTTCAGATTTATTTTAGTAATATTTCAAAAGTTACGTTGGGGGGACACCTCAAATTTTAACTTTGTATTAGATTATCTCAAGACTGTGGGGTTTGATCTACATAGTTTCAAAGCAGTTTTTGTTGCATTTTAAAAGACCTTTTTAACGATACCCTACACGTTGGGGTTAGTCCAATTTAATTTTTTAAATTCACTTTTGTATTTCGGCTGAAAAAAATTCATTTTTTCATAATTTTAAAAACCAACTTTTGTTACTTCAATATCTATCTCTCCACCAATTTTAGTGACAATCGGTGCAGTAGCGGCGGAGTACGAGCCCGGACGGACAGACAGACGGACGGACGGACGGACGGATGGACATGACGAAACTATAAGGGTTCCTTGTGGACTACGGAACCCTAAAAAAATGAAATACGAAATAATCATATAACATGATTTACATTCATGATGATTTACAGGGTACGAGACCAACTAAACGTACGTGTATGGTATGTGGACTATATACATACATAGGACTAAAATATATATTATTTAGGAGTACTTATTTAAAAATTTTCATTTTATTCTCTTGATTGTTTAATGATCTATTGATGACTAAATCAAGAAACTACTACCAGTACCTTACTAACTTCTCATCTTACACACGAATTGAACCAGTTTCCTGTTATTCAAGACAAACAGTGTGTGGTGTGAATTAAACAAGAACGCTATACTGAGACTTGCGTATTTTTACAAGCCCCTAGATATGCCCCTATGTCGAGGTGTCGAAACAGTTAATTGGGGATCAGGTGGGCCCGGCGGCAACAAGAGACTGAGAATTACAGAGTTCCTTAGCCGCATGCGTGCTTGGACCCCACTGGCGTAAGTCACATTGTACACTTATCTTTTCCCGCCAGTAAAATAAGCCTTGCTGATTTTCTTTGCTCTGAAATGTATAAAGTTAAATAAAATAAAGAAATATAAAAAATTTTATGTGTGGTCGGGGAAATCCCGTCGAGATCAAATTTCCTCAAAGAACGTAAAACTTCCTTCCTGTCATTTCCCTTCCGCAAGACGCGATTAGGTACTTCATATCATTCCAAAAACTATTAGGTACGCTTGGACTACATGCTTTAATTAATTGCTTATTATCTTGACTGTACTCGTATGTCTTTACTTACTCAATGAGTGAATGTGTGTAGCCAAATTATACAGTAGCGTTTGGAAGCCTCATTCTGAGATAAAAAATATCTAAGTTAGTAGTGGTTAACACGCCACTCCGCCAATCCAAAGGTCCTGGGTTCGATCCCCAGCCCGGGAAGTTGAAAAATTACCTTTTTCAAATCGTCCTGGGTGTATGGTGTTTATCAGTAAGTGTTCAAGCGTAATTGAGTAATTAACATCCAAAATTTCGCATTTAGTAGACCCATTACTGATTAATAGATAGGATGAAGTATATAGGGTCCGTTATTCATCCCAGGCCACACGTCTGCCGGGATTAAAATATATCTGTATTGAGGGGAGTTTGGCTGGGGGAATAATTTGGCAATCGTCAGAGGTGTTTATGGTTATTTTTCATATAACCATGGAATTGGGGGTTTGTACCAGTATTCAAATGAAATAAATACCATAGCGATATTTTTTTAATTTGAATGATTACGAGTATGTGAATTGGATGTGGTCACATCCAATTCATTTAATTGATTAATTCATTTTTAATTGAGCTTTAGCTCAAGTAAAATTATTAAAATAAATAATGAAATAAGAAATAATGAAAAAATACCACGTAAGCAGGACTTGAACCCGCGACCTTAATCTCAATACGACTACGCTCTTACCATCTGAGCCATCACGTGTTCAACTCCGCACGCTGAATTTCGCCACCATTTGATATTCCTAACGCACTAGGTTTGCGTTACAAAAAAACCCTATAAAAACAAGTAAAAATATATCTACAAATATATGAAATTCATTGCTAAATAAAATGTATTTTATGTAGAATACTTGTGTCTGTAACTACCAGATAACAAGTTTATAATGTACCACAATAAATGCAATTAAGGTGAAAGCTTTTAATGTGCGTATGTGATTGATCGACCCCGATAAGGCAGTAGATTGCAACCGTTGGCCAAGGTACCTACTTATCATCTTAATCGAAAATAATTCGAAATAAGTATATTTTTCTTAAAATATTTTTATTCGTAAAAGATGAGGATTTTAATAAAAAAGGGTAATTCATTCCAGTAAATACTTAGGTACATTATCATATTCTTTTTAATAATAATTCGTAAGTCGTAGCCAGGATTCGGCCAAGGAGTTTTGCAAGTATAAATTAATCCTATTTGTAAGTCATTTACTAATCTTGAGAAGAGAGGTTTTTAGGGTTCAGTAGACAAATGGCAAAAATAGAACCCTTATGGATTCGTCATGTCTGTCTGTCTGTCTGTCCGTCCGTATGTCACAGCCACTTTTTTCCGAAACTATAGTGTTTGTGTGTATTAGTGGGTTCCCCATATTTAGAACTGAAACTAATTTTTTTTATCACACACATAGACACGTAGACACTTTCAAAGTGATAAAATGTGTCCCCCCCCCCCTCCCTGTAACTTCTAAACTAAGAGAATGATAAAACTAAAAAAAATATATGATGTACATTACCATGCAAACTTCCACCGAAAATTGGTTTGAACGATATCTAGTAAGTAGTTTTTTTTATAATACGTCACAAATCGTAAACCGCAATTTACCTTTAGAACTTTTATACCTATATTATGTTACTTGCTGCTACGGAACCCTTCATGGGCGAGTCCGACTCGCACTTGGCCGCTTTTTTTAGTTTGAGCGATTTGTGCTGAATTATTTATTTTCACATAAGCTCAGGTGTACAGGAGACAGTTCTTTATTATATTTTTACAAGGTTTTACCCTCAAAGGTTTTAAAGGAACAATATTTGTGTCTATATGTATATGAGTAAGTATGTATGTTCGCATGTACTAAATTCGTTTCCAGTTTTTTCCACCTACTTGCTGATAACTGATTGAGCTAAAATTCTGCATACCTTGTGTACAAATTGTACGAGAGTAAATATGGAAAATAGGTTATCATTGCAACGTTTTCATTTGTCGATTGTACACATTTTCCTAGGCGTTGTATACAATTCCTGAATTTGACACATTTCCGGTAACATATATAACGTCTAACAAAATATATTGAAACTATTTTAAGGGTGAATTCAGTCCATGATCCTGAACAACTTTCCCTAAGGAACATATATCGAAATATGAAAAATCATTATTGGCTTCCCATATAAGTTGACCGATCAGCTGATTAAGAGTATTTTAAAAAAGTGCATGAATTATTTTAACTTGTTAACCCTAGTGGTAGGTACCTACTTGTAACCTCGAGTGTGACAGAGACAGAGCGGACTCCCGGCCCGGGTGACAGGTGCGACCGATTATACTCCACACGACAGAATTAATATGCGTGTTTTATATTATGAACTTATATACGGTAAACTCAGCACGCAAGAATACAGCAGTTTTATTTTTTTCCAAATTACACTTTCTGAATGAAAATGGTTGGTCTATAACTGATTTGAAGCTAATAATATTTTCAATTGACTTCAAAAAAGCAGATAATCAATTCCGTAGAATTTTATGTAATGTTGTGATCTCAGTATGAAAATCTCTATTTTTTGTATTAAGAATACTTATACTTTTACGTTGCTTCCATAAAAAAATATCTTTCAGTTTGGTTTTTTAACTAATAAATATGTCTAAGTAAACAATTGTCGCATACTTAGCTTTTCTCTATGATTGTTACTGGTATTAAGGCAGTACCTGAATTTTCCGGGGTCCAGTGCTGCCCCCATTTAAAATAAATCATTTCAAAGAAAACGGAGACATTATTTAAAATTTTGCAACTACCAAGTCCTAGATAACCCTTCAAAGTATTTTATGAACTACTGTTTACAATTTAAAGTGAGAACGTTAAGCTTTACTACGCACAATTGCGAATAACGGCCACTTTTGGCTAATGTGCGTAGTAAAGCTTAACGTTCTCATTATAAACTATAAACAGTAGTTCATAAAATACTTTAAAGGGCTATCTAGGACTTGGTAGTTGCATAATTTTAAATAATGTCTCCGTTTTCTTTGAAATGATTTATTTTAAATGGGGGCAGCACTGGACCCCAGAAAATTTAGGTACGGCCTTAAAGTCGAAATTTTGTTTTGAAAAAATATTACTGCAAAGCTTTAAGTTCGTAGCATCTACGAGTTGTTTCGCAGCGCTTGCGTCACAGATCAGCTTCAAAAGGCGATCAGCTAAAAGTACTATTTTGGAAATATCGATATCATTCTTTTGGCTCACTTGTCTTTGCACCACCTGTCGGTTGAATGGTAGAGAAACCGCGGTTTACAATTTTTGTATTAAATTTAAATAAATAGAAAAAAACATCATTCCTAAAAAATAAATTTTTGAAAGAGTTGCATAGATATGTTTAGAGTAATGGATGGCATAATTTTATAATCAATGTGGAAAACAGCAATTTTCCAACGAATGTTTTGAAAAATTTATGAATAAATTGAATTGCTTGAGCCCCACGAGTGTCCGAGTATTAATAGCCAACCATTATTCGCCTAAATTAGTCGTTTTGTCATTCTATGCATATGCATGCCTTTTTTCGATGTCGCATCCGTTGGGTCGTGATCACGAATCTTGTTTATCTCAGGTGTGAGGTGTGAGACAAGCCGACTCACACGTGCTTGGACTGTTAAGGTGAGTTGTGTTTATTTTCTTCAAGCGTCTGGGAGAAAGGTAAAAACGTAGAATGTAACTTGTGTGGCTTTTCTTTCCACGCAGATCGTAAAAGCTGATCGAGGCTTCAGTGTTTCAGAAGGCACGTTCGTTCAGCCGTTATTCCCAGCTGCTACCATTATATGGCAGTCGTGAAGCTGTGTCAGATTCCATGCGGTAGTTTGGAAAACTGACACCAGTTTTGATTACACAAAAAATGAAATGAGGGAATGGGTGAGAATCTGAATCATGTTAATAGACGATGCGGCTAGCAACCCCTCACTATTTTGATTCCATTTCTCTATCTTTATGCCCACCATCTCGCTAAACATGGCTTTCAGGTTTTATGGCTCGAGGCGTTGTCTGCCCCGTTAGGGATAAATACTTATTGTAATAATATGTTTATTTTCTTTTATGTAAACACTAGCAATGTACTATTTGAAATAAAATATATTTAAGCTTGAACTTGACACGGGAAAGAGTCTGTCATAATAAGTGCTATATTTACGTTCTTCAAGATGTGAAATTTTTATAAATCATTTCATTTTATTTAATAAAAAAAGTATTAACTCATATATTTCTTCAAATTGGGTCTAATATTTCTGATAAATGATTCACACTCTACAGAAAAACATAAAGATAACACATAGCCACTAAAAAAAATATATTTTTCTTCCATACCAGATTAGATAATCAAATCCTCTTTAAGTATGATAATTTGCAAACTATTGCAATGAATTTTATTGCCGATGTAATCCTGCCCTGTTTAAAAGCAATTAATATTCCATCGGTACGGCCTACCCCGTAATCACCGCCATGATGTTTGGGTACCGACCGACACCTGAGGCTGTCCACGCGTCACTGTTATGAATAAACGATCCGAGATCGCAATTAAAATGAACAGATTGATAGGCTATTAAGTCCAGAATTCAATCGCTATACGCATTTTTTCGGGTCGCTACCGAATTTAAATTACTTGTTCAACAGCTCAGGCCAACAAACCAACTTGGTTAATATTATCACGTCTTTATCCCTAATGGGGCAGACAAGAGCATTTTGGGTCTTGCGGCTCTATGATGACAGATCCCAAAGCCCTAGACTCAAAGGCCACTTTTAGCGTGATGATGGGCGAGAAGGTGGAAAAAGGAATCAAAATTGTGATGTAGAAGAGTTGCTAGCCACATCGCCTATTAACATGATTTGTATTCTCGCCCATTCCCTCGATGGGCTTCTAAAAACTGCGCGGAAAGAGAAGCAGCTGGTACATTGTTAGTTTTATTTTCTCCAAGACTAGCATGAAAGATAACAGATCAACGAAAGATGCGTAAAACAAGACAGCAGAGAAGAAATGATTTAATTCATGTCTTGATTCAAATGCTATGCGTTACTTCAAATCTCTTCTTCAATCGATCGAACCTACAATACACAACACCTTGAACAATTGGCCAACCCGAGCTTGTTCCGTGAGGATACATTTCGTATCGTGTAGCGTGTATACCAATGTGAACTGTATTTGTTGACATTCGGCGCAAAAGCAAATTTCAGGTGGTATCTTTTCCAGTCGACCAAGTAGGACCGTTACATATTTAATAGGAAGGCAGAAGTTTGTACAGAATAATGAAATACAACAAGAATAATGTAAAAAACGTATACACTACGAATATAATACATAACTAATGATTATACTACATATGTATAATATATAAATATTTATATAAAATTTAAATTTATAATGCTGCATAGAACTTCTAGACTCTGAAATTAAAGGAGCCTAGTGATCGAGATAATTATTTCCACTTTTAATGCGACAATCGTAATGCTTTCTTTCCTAAATATATATCAGTAAATTATAAAAACCCATAAAACAACATGATACCGAAGTGATATCATCCATACAGCATGATCTACGATCAACAAATCACATCGCGATGGTTGTGTTGAGCGGAACAATGAACACAATATTGTTCGTCGCAGGGCGTCCGAGTCACAAGTGCACTGTCCACACCCTCTGCACTGAAACCGGGTGTTTGTTTACCCCAACTATTGCTATCAAAATATGTTTTATTTTTAATTCTACGCTGGTGAGCTTTTTTGTTTTTTTAGATCCGCGTAAACCGTGAAAATTAATATTGGAAAATGTGTCTGTAATTTCAATAGTTCTGATTTCCGTTTTTCATCTATAGAAAGTGTTGGCGCTGGGCGGCAGTTAAGGCCGTAGCTGAATTTTCCGGGGTCCAGTGCTGCCCCCATTTTAAATAAATCATTTCAAATAAAACGGAGACATTATTTAAAATTTTGCAACGACCAAGTCCTAGATAACCCTTCAAAGTATTTTATGAACTACTGTTTACAGTTTAAAGTGAGAACGTTAAGCTTTACTACGCACATTTGCGAAAAACGGCCACTTTTAGCAAATGTGCGTAGTAAAGCTTAACGTTCTAATTATAAACTGTAAACAGTAGTTCATAAAATACTTTGAAGGGTTATCTAGAACTTGGTAGTAGCAAAATTTTAAATGATGTCTCCGTTTTCTTTGAAATGATTTATTTAAAATGGGGGCAGCACTGGACCCCGGAAAATGTAGGTACGGCCTTAAGACTAATAAGTAAATAATAAATCACAAAATAAACTTACTAAAATATTTTTTTATAAAAAGACATCTCGTATCTGTGTACATTCAAAATAAAAAAATAGATGTCAAAGTATCATAAATTACGAATACAAAATTTACGACCGCTCAATAAGGTGTGCAAATAATAATTTGTTGTCTATGGAAATTTAGATCAGTCAAAAATTTTGGCAAATCATTTTACAGCATAATTACTACTAACATGCTGTCCCAATAGCGGTAACGGGACTCGAAAGCACCACATCTAACCAAGGGGGATGAGTAAGAGAATATCTGAGAAGAAAATCGGCTGACTTGTCAATGTGTATACAAAAAATATTTCTTTGTATTATACTTCATGAGGAAAGTTGTTTAGTATCGTAGACTGTGTTCTTATAGTGGTTTCAGAATATTTTGTAAGTATTTTATACAGGTAGGTACTTATCTTTTACCTAACACGGCTGTAAAGAAACACCCATAAAAGTCTTTCGAGTTCCCGTAGTAAGGTATATGCAGAAGGGATTTATTTGTCGCGACGAGTCTCCTATAATTTAAAACCCCCAGGGCTCAATATCATTTGTTATCATTAGTTGTTTATAATCAAACGTATTGGCGAACTTACGCATACACCCCATACAGTTAACGATTATTATGTTTATAGATTGCAATTTATTTTAATGTAGGTACCTAACTCTAAAATTCTAGATAGATACAAGTTTAATACGTAATGTACCGTCACAGATGACAGTAAGAATATAAAGAACGGAATCTCCTAAGATACGCGCAATATGCGTCCCCGTTCCCCGTCTCCGCACCTCTCCCCCGTTATTGTGCGGCCGCGTGCGCCGTGCAGTGTATGTTCGCCCGCTCTCGCCCCTCGACAAGGCGAAAGAGAATATAATACTCACACATTGACGTGTGTACAGATATATTGTTTCATTTGTAGTAGTAGGTAAATATGTTACTCTGACTCTAGGAAGTGTCATACCTGTCAAATTACGAAAAAATGTATTTTAATATCGGTAAACTGTACATCGACAAATCAATCGAATTCTTTCTATGTATCAATAGCGTCATTTGCCCTGTCAAATATTTATGTACAGATATATTAGCACGTCTTTATTCCTAACGGGGTAGACAGAGCCAAAGGCCGTGCAAGGCCACGCTTAGCGTGATGGTCGTACAGATAAAAAACGGAATCAAAATAGTGAAGGGTTGCTAGTCTCGTCCATTCCCTCGATCGGCTTTAACAATATGCGTAAAAAATAGCAGCTGGCACATTCTACGTTTTTGACATTGGAAATGTCTTTTCGTTCGCTCCAGTGAAGGCTCCGATTCCACGAAAAAGTGCGATCCCCTTATACCTCGGTGAGATGTGAAGATATGATATTCAAAAAAGGCTCATAGCATGCATATTTACGAGAGCTGTGGGGTTTAAAAAGATACTTACTAAAATAATGAAATGGATAATGCGTTGGCCAAAGTACGAGTAGTAGCTTTTCAGCTAGAACTATCCGAATGCAAGATTAAATTTCTTTTTGAAATAGTAGAATTGTGCATGAAAGACGTAGCCGTAGCTACCTATACCTACGACTAGCAATTTTTAAAACAAAAACAACCGGGATAGTTCCCCGTACTTTTATTTGCCAACAGTTAAATAAATAAATAAGTAATCATCAACATCGCTGTCATCACACAAATCAACGTCGGGAACACATGGCCAACTTATAATTGGCATTAAAACAATCAACAAGACAAACTCTGATTAATTAAACAGTGTCGCAAATTAAACATCCGTCTAAGAAATAAACTGGGGTGGTTTGCCGTCTCACTTGTTAGTTAAGGAGGGATAAGGAAAGGGCGTTTTCTCCAGTGATAAACTGCCCCTATTATCTACAGTTGTATGGCATACTACGGCTTCTTACTTACTTATGTACATATTTATTTTTATTTGAATATACATACACACTATACAAATTATAAAATTAGATATTACTGCCATACAAAAAGAATAGAAAACTGCATCTTCTAATTCTATTTTTCATACAAAAAAATTGTTAGACAGTTGTATTTGTATTTATTTTTGCGTTTTATTTTAAGGTACTACTCGTAAGTTTTTGCGTGAACGAAAATATAAATAAGCTTGGCAAAGACAGACTCGCGAGGACTACAGCTAGCCCACAAAGCCACTATAGTAGGGGAGCCCAGGAGGGGATTTTTGGATTTACTCGAGCGCGTCAGATAAACATGCAGTCGTATCATTTCAAAAATTTGAAATATTATTTTAAACCGTCAGATTAAGAAAATAGTATTTTTTTTGTAAAATCTTTTATTGTGGGACCAAAGTGCTAGAGTCAAGACAAATCAAATGAGCCCAAACACGATAGGTTTTCGTCGTTTCATTATTGAGTTCCTATCTCCCGGCTCCACCATCAGTTTACCAATATGATATCGTTATATTGTACTGTGATCCTGACATGACACCACTGCTTATCTGATGCACTCGAGTAAATCCAAAAATCCCCTCCTGGGCTCCCCTACTACTAGGTAGTAAATAAATATTTCCAAATAGGTCCTTAATATGAATCGTTTAGTTATTAATCCTTTGCCTTTTAAATACGTTAAGTAAGTACAAACGACGCAATAGTGTATCAATGTATTAAGGCCGTACCTAAATTTTCCGGGGTCCAGTGCTGCCCCCATTTTAAATAAATCATTTCAAAGAAAACGGAGACATTATTTAAAATTTTGCAACTATCAAATCCTAGATAACCCTTTAAAGTATTTTATGAACTACTGTTGGCAGTTTAAAGTGAGAACGTTAAGCTTTACTACGCACATTTGCGAAAAACGGCCACTTTTGGCAAATGTGCGTAGTAAAGCTTAACGTTCTCATTATAAACTGTAAACAGTAGTTCATAAAATACTTTGAAAGGTTATCTAGGATTTGATAGTTGCAAAATTTTAAATAATGTCTCTGTTTTCTTTGAAATGATTTATTTAAAATGGGGGCAGCACTGGACCCCGGAAAATTCAGGTACGGCCTTAACAAAGGATTGATTAGAAGTATTCTTTTGTTCACCAAAACTTACACGGGGCAAAGTTATTGGCAGAAACTAGTACCTACCTATCCGAATAGTATTAATTTATCACTAGCAGAATTTCTCGGAATAAGGGTGAGTTTCGGCGCGTTAACTCGATAACTTCCCCTAACCTATGCGAGATTTATAATCAATCTCCTAAACGTATTTCAACGAGGGAGATTGAAAAATTATGTGTCGACATCTAGCGGCAGGCATTTGGCTAAGAATTGTTGGTTTGGGTTGATAGAGGGATTTAAATGTTACATGTAAATTTCTATATTTATAATCTATAATATTTCTATATTTATAATCATCCATGCTGGTCTGGGAAAAAAAATTCTACGACTATCGAGCACATTAGAAATGAATCGTCGGAATTCGAAAAAATGGCGTTCTGACTTTTGACTTTTTTCGAAAAGGTTAAGCTACAGGGCAAACCCTTAACCTGATCGTTTTTGTTTTAGATTTTTTAATATCATTCTTTGTTTTCAAAATATCAAGTGGGTTTTTTGGCGGGAAGTCAAGGGGTTCGGTTGGGGTTTTCTTTAAATTATTTTGCAAATTGATTTTAGTGGACTTTATAATATGAAATTGGTGTTGTTTGGTGTTATAAATGCTCATGCTCATGAACAATATGTGAAATAGTTAAAGTGGACAGTCATAGTACGGCTGTAGTGATATTTGTTTCCGGGACTGTGTGGGCGTCTTCGGGCGTCGTCGTCCGCCACTCAATCGGCTATGAAAACCAGTGGACTCGTATAGATTTGTCGCCAGAAGCTCCCTTAAAGCAATCAAAGGCCTACACCAACCTTTGATTGTAATTTGTTAGGAAAAAATAATTTCTTACGTTATATTAACTTGTTCCTGGCTAAATACGCAGTAGCGTCAAGCCATTAATAAAAAATAAAAAAAATATCAAGTGCCAAAATCAAACATTCAAAAAAAAAATTTTTTTTTTCACTATTACTTTCTCGAATTTCAATTTGGCACCTAAAATTTAAAATAATAACACCTTCAATTCTTTTTAAACCCCACAGTTCTCGTAAATATGCATGCTATGAGCCTTTTTTGAATATCATATCTTCACATCTCACCGAGGTATAAGGGGATCGCACTTTTTCGTGGAATCGGAGCCTTCACTGGAGCGAACGAAAAGACATTTCCAATGTCAAAAACGTAGAATGTGCCAGCTGCTATTTTTTCCACGCACATTGTTAAAGGCGATCGAGGGAATGGACGAGACTAGCACCCTACACTATTTTGATTCCGTTTTTTATCTGTACGACCATCACGCTAAGCGTGGCCTTGTACGGCCTTTGGCTCTGTCTACCCCGTTAGGTATAAAGACGTGCTAATATATCTGTATCTGTATATAAATATTTGACAGGGCAAATGACGCTATTGATACATAGAAAGAATTCGATTGACTTGTCGATGTACAGTTTACCGATATTAAAAGACATTTTTTCGTAATTTCACAGGTATCACGATGCACCGTCATTGTTGTGTTGTGCTTTACGCTCATTTGCAGATTAGACATGACGAGATATTTTCCGTTAATCTTATCTTCATTCGCAATTAAAAGTAGTAGTTTTTGAAACTGCTTTTAAAATACGAATGTGTGTAAAATGCAAGTTTAGTTAGTACCTATCACATGAGTATTCTATTATTAGACTCTAAAAACGCAAGAATCAAATATTTATTCAGTAAATAGGCAATTTTTATTTTAAATGTCAAAGTTTTTATACGAATATTTTTTTTTCTCTTTATTTTTAGAGCTTTTATCTAAATAGACATATCAACCCTATCGTTACCCTTGACCAAGGAATTTACGTCTGAGGCGATATGAAAATGTCATATTTTTTACGAATTCATGGCGTGTAATGTTTATTCATTGTTATTTTGAAGAAAAACTTCTGAACTGAACGACCAATGCGAAGAAGAAACGCCGAAAGTAACTCATAAAGACAGTATTGGTCGCCCAGTAATGAAAACAACTTGAAGTCTCTAATAACAAAATTTAAAATAGGATTGCAAGTTCTAGTTTTGGCATACTCGTACATAGTAGTGGGTGGACAGTGGACACCCATTCTTATGGACTTATTAGGTTGACTATTTGACGTATTTAACTAGTCATTCCTATTTTGTGGATATACTTTTTGTGTTATGGATATTACGTACGAGGGGACTACCTTTGTGGTCAAACAAAGCCCTTGAAGTGTAATAATAACTGCTATACAATGTTATAAAGGCTTCTCATGTCTGCCAAGTGGTAAGTATATAGATACCCGCTGTATCCTCTTACTAAAGTAATGAATCTAACTTGACTCTTATATATATACTCTAATAGGTAGTTCAGTGATCGTTTATCTACCTTCTTGACTTTTATATCATCTAGTACATAGATAGGTATCAAACTGTTAAATAATTGTATAAAAAGTTTTTAAGTCTGATTAACGATTTTGAAGTTTTTAAAGAAAAATCTTAATTTTGTTTTGCAAGACCAAAGTTTTTTTTAAACTATAAAAACTAATGATTGTAATATTTATTATATATATTGTAGGTAATTTAATTTTTGTTTCTAAACAATAACATTTAATAATTGTTTTATTAAAATAATTTATTGTTTTCAGAATATTTTTTATATTATTATTATATTTAACTTATATTGAAAATAATATATATTTATTAATAGAAGTATTATTAACTTTTAAGTTACACTGCTGGGTCCCGACTAATTTTAGTTACTGAGGTCTTATCTTAATTCTCTAGTTTAGTAGCAGTGTAATACTAAGGTAAGTATTGTACAGACGATCTAATAAAGGAGTTTGAAACTGGAATTCCTCAAGGGCCCAGTCCTTATTTTTAGTGATTTTGACTTCCTTTTCGGAGCTTTTCATTGTAATAGTTTGTTTAATTCCAAATAACCTGAGACATGTTTCAATTTTTTGCGGTGCGCGACGTTGATGTCTTTGTTGTTTACACGGAATTTAAAACATGAAGTTGTGTATAAATTACAGAGAAATAAAGACAAAGGAAAATCCTAAAAAGTGAATGAGGAGATTTTGGTGTTTAATCAAAAATTCTCACGGATGAAGACCGCAGTCTTAATAGGTAAGGTAGGCCCAAATTCTACTGTTTTGGTTTTTGAATTTGGGCTGTTATAAATAAACTAAATGTGGCACAGCCCGTTTCAAATCCCTGAGCAAAACGAAGTTATAAGAAATGTTATGATTAGTGATCCCTCTTCCGCAATCCCACCCTCCGGAACCACGTGAGTCGTGCATCGTTCTATTGAGAAGTAATTTGCGGTCGTCAATCAATTAGCGAGTTTAGTTTTTGCTCCACTGTCAGGAAGTAAGAATAGAAGAATGATGTACGCGTAACTTTGTTATCTATGTTTATGTATGATACGTGTAGATCATAAAAAAAATTGTGAACCGAAATGTTATAGGTATCTCGTTTGCAATATACATATTCTATGTATTGTATATGTTACCTGAAATTCGTTAAATTCAGGAATTCTATACATTTCCTAAATAGCGATCGAAAATGTAATAAATTCGGTCAAATTGGTCGCTTCCGTAAATTGGTCGACGCCCGCTCGCTTCGCTTGGCCGCTCCTATGATGGTCAATGGACGATTAAAAAAAATATGTCTGGAAATTAAAATTGAGAGGTTATCGTTGCAACGTGGTCATTATTCAGACATAATTATATTTTTTAATATATTAAAAAAAAAACCTAGGAAATGTACAATTCCTGAATTTAACACATTTACCGTGACATATACACTACACTATTACGTATTTAATCCCTAGCGGGGGGTTTAGCATAAAACGTATCTACCAGTTGCTTCTCCTCTTTGTAAAAACCGATCGTGGGAATGGGTAGGTATAACAAAAAGTCGGACTGTTAAAAGTTAATGTCCATTATTCAAATACATCTATCATCAATCAATCAAATCAATCAAATCTTTATTGGCTAATAAGAGTTTTACAAGAGGTCTTATATTTATAATTACAGTCCATCTTATTAACCCTTTCGGGTACACCAAATATCCTATTTACTGAATAAATATTTGATTCTTGCTTTTTTAGAGTCTAATAATAGAATACTCATGTGATAGGTACTAACTAAACTTGCATTTTACACACATTCGTATTTTAATAGCAGTTTCAAAAACTACTACTTTTAATTGCGAATGAAGATAAGATTAACGGAAAATATCTCGTCATGTCTGTGTAACGATATTAAGTAGGGACATTCTAATCTGCAAATGAACGTAAAGCACAACACAACAATGACGGTGCATCGTGATACAGAGCTTAATAAATCATAGACGAGTGAGAGCGTCTAATGCTGCAGTAGATCAATGTCTTGATTGGGTAATGCGAGCGTCTGAGTAGCCCTTAGTTGGAGAGGACTTGAGTTATAGTTATAGCTCTAAGTAGGTATATAAAATATAAGGACAAATCACACTGATTAGGCTAGCCCCAAAGTAAGTTTTAAACTTGTGTTATATTAACTCAACGACACTATATTTGATGATAAATACATGTAAAGATAAACACCCAAGACCCAGGAAAATTCGTAACGGTACACGGTACGGTATTCGATGTAACTAGGTATCTATAAAGAAACAAAATACCTCAGATTATTTCAACCCCGGATGAAAAAGAGGGGTGGTATAAGTTTGACGTGTCTTTGTGTCCGTCTGTAGCATCGTAGCTCCTAAACGAATAAACCGATTTTGATGTGATTTTCTTTAATCGAAAGCCTTGTCTGTCGAAATGGTTCTTAGCTTTTTTTGATGAAAATCGGTACAGCCGTTCAAGTTATTGGGAGCAAACGCTTGAAAGTCGTTTTATTTTTATTTTTCTGGCAATTAAATGTTTTATTACAATGTTTACACTTGGGACAATGTGACAATGGGACACTTGGCTAGAAGAGAAGACAGTCGGTGGACCAAATCAGTTACAGAGTGGTGGCCGAGACAAGGGAACAGACCAGTAGGGAAACCTCCTGCCCGTTGGTCAGACGATATTGTGAGGTCAGTGGGAAAGCAGTGGATGAGACTGGCACAGGACCGTATAGAATAGCGCAGAAAAAGGGAGGCCTATGCCCAACAGTGGGTTGATGTGGGCTGAAAGTGAAAGTGATACAATGTTTACAAATATTACTCTATAACGTAAGTCGACGTCACTAAAATATTGTAGGATAATACAGAAGGAATCATATCGTAATATAATCTCCCTCAGTTCGCGTGACCACCGCACGCATTAATCTAATCATCTTTCATTACATCATAAAATTGTATCGTAAAAGAGCACTTTTCACCAGATTTGGGTTTTCATATTCGGCGTTTCATGTCCGTGCTTCGTAATAAAAGAAATCACTTAAAAAGTGCAGTTGAATGACGACAGGGGCTGCCTGCGACAGTGGGACACACTGATGTTAAGAATATCTAAATAGAAAACATGCTATAAAGCTTTATACTTGAATGTGGAAAGTGGGTCAAATTGCAATGGTTAAGTAAATCAGGCAAGTAAATCAATTAAAAACATTGTCTATATTTATTAAAAGCTATTAGATGAATTACACGGGAGTAAAAATATAACACTTACCTATTTGATTGTTTTAAGTAGTATAGCTAAGGTAATATATACGCTGAAAAAAATACTGAACTGGGGTTCTTTCGGCATATCTTCCCAGCAGTGGTCTTTCCGAAACGCTAGTAGTTAGCTAGATAGCTTTTGCACTAAAAATAATTTAAAAATTATGACCTTCAATAAGTGATATATTTATCCTAAATTGAATAAAAATATTTTGACTTTGATTTTGACTTTATGCATACAAAAATAAATAATTAAAGATTCTTGAAAACAGTATGTCCAAAACAGGGGCAAAAACAAGACACCGAGAAATAAAACCTGTACACCACCAGGGGTTCGCTTCACAAGTTGTAGATTCGAAGATTAATACCTCAGTTCTTTGTATTTGCCCGACGCAAACAAAGAGGGGTACAGGGTTCGTCCTGAAGACGGTGCATCACGTCTTAGGATTATGAGGGTATGTCCGGAAAATTGATGTTATTGAATATTAGAAAATGGTGTAGAATTTATAAAAAAAAATTTACTGCTTTAATAATAATGTACCTACTCTCATATTCAGATAGTGAAAGTAGGACAATAGTAAAAGGAGTTCTAAGGTAATTATAATTAGTAAGTAGGTACATTTTTAAGTCCGTTATTTGATTTTAATTGCGATATAATAATGATGACCTACAGTGTAGTTAGTATGAGTCCAACTTTTATTTTGAACTTTGATTGTCTAACAAGGGTCGAAGACCAAAATTCTAAATTCAAATCTTTTGATTCAAAAAGACTTGCACCATATATGTAATTTAATTGGAGTTCGTTGTTCTTTACTTGAACCATAGCTTTCCATCCAACGATGAAGAGGACGAAGATGATTACATAATTTCAACTATGACAGCTCATTTATAGTAGCTGTAACTTACTTGCCCAGCAGCGGCGTAAATTTATGTCTCACAATTTTAATTACATATTTGTGCCGTTTGTTGTGGAAACGTTTGGACAATTGGGCCTCAGCGCGAGGGCCTTTCTCAAACTACCACTGCTCACTACCGCTGGTGACAAGAAGGCTGGCTGTTTCTTTTCTCAACGAATTAGCATAGCTATTCAAAGAAGAAAAAAAAAGAAGAAACGCAGCCAGCGCTTTTGGCACCATGCCGCATGGTCAAAATCTTTAAATCAAATGTTTACTTAGTACGTTAATATTAATTATAATTGTATTTTTTTAAATAAACATGTTATCCTGTGACTTTGATCTAATTTTATCGTTAACTAAAGTTACTTTTAGTGTATTTAAAAATAGTATATTTCTTCTTAGTGGTTAATTACTTCGTAAATCATACACAAAATGGTGTATTATATCCAATTAATTGCTGTTACAAGTCTGGGCTTCGGCAAAGCACGCAAGAAATGCATTAACGTATTACAAGGTGCATATGTTATTAATGCTTCGCCTACCTGTCAGGTTCACTGTAATCATTAGATAGATTTCTCAAAACACCAACTAGATTTTTTGGTTCCGTTCTCAATAGATGCCAAAGTGACCCATTTCTAAAAAAAGCACCTATTTATGTCTGCGGGGCTGTGTCATGATTTTGTAAAGGTTTGGACGAACAAAAACAAGAGGACTGACAACAAGAAGCAAAAACGCGTACTCTGCTAAAAAGACAAAATCCTGTATTATTTCTAGATGTCATTAGTATTGCACCCTCTAGCCATACAAAGGATGCTGGGTGCTTAGGCTGACGGTATCCATGAAATCTACGAGATGGTGCTTGTTTATTCGTAGAAAATGAACGCTTTTACCGCCATCTTTCCGAAATTAAGCAGTATCACCACGAAACTACCTTCTTTCGAACTAGTAGCTCTATCTAGCTAAAACATTTAAACTAAAACTCGAATAACGCTTCAAAGTATGAAGGTTGGCCAGTCCTCTTGTATTTGTTCCCTGATAAAGGTTTTAAGGCCACGATCAGAAAGATGAGGTCAAAATTGCAATCCGGTATGCAGCACATAGGTAACTTATCTGCTATTAAAATATTCTCCAAGCTTACGACCTTCCCCTTGAGACGATACACGGAGTCCAGTGCCAAAAGTGTCCGTTTTTCGCAAAAATGCAAACTAAAGCTTAACGTTCTCACTTTAAACTGTAAACAGTGGTTTATAAAATAGTTTGAAGGGTTATCTAGGTTTTACTAGATCAAAATTATAAATGCTATCTCCGTTTCCTTTCAAATAATTTATTTCAAATGGGGGCAGCACTGGACTCCATGTATCGTCTTCTTTAAGCGATCATGAATTTTTCGGGGTCCAGTGCTGCCCCTATTTGAAATAATTTATTATATAAAGAAACGGAGATATATTTTAAAATTTTGTTGTAGTAAGCCCTAGATAACCCTTCAAACTATTTTATGAACTACTGTTTACAGTTTAAAGTGAGAATGTGAAGCTTTTCTTCGCACATTTGCGAAAAACGGCCACTTTTGGTATTAAAAATGGCACTTTTGGCCCTTAATCAGCAGACGAGAAGCAGCTGGCAAATTATAAATTTTTAAATAAGTTTATAATATTTGTATTCACCTAATCTGAGGAACAAGTTTAATAAAACTTACACAGGTGTTTCTAGGGTTACCACTGAAATAAGTTTATGTAGTCTTTGAAGCAAATTAAATTATTTTACAAACTTTGCTATTTCGTTTACTTTAGGCCTGAAGTATCCAAAGTACGATTAAAGCGAATGCTAATGAGCTCACATTCTTAATTTTTTGCAATCATTTCCAAATTAGAATAGAAACAAAATTTATTTGACTCAATTCTTAATAGCATTAATTCTTACGTAAACTCCTAATTTTTTTCCTTCCTAGAACTAGAGAGACCATGTGGACAAAGTCATCAATTAGGTTTGTTGTTTATTTATTAAGAAATTAAATTAACTACATATTTAATCCTTAAATAGTTTTATTTTCTAGTCTAAATTATTGATTTAAAAATATAAAAGATTATGACCGTTCGGCGTAGTGCCATAAGAACGCTGGCTGCATTTTTGCGTTTTGCGTCATTAAATTAGTGTTTTTGCAGCAAAATGGATTGGTGTGGCATTGCCTCTATTAAATATGGTTACGGCCGGAAAATTTTAGATATTTGACAGCCTTAGTTGCAGCAGTATTACATCCGGAGTTTCAAAGATAAGCGAGTCAATATTTGAGAGAACTTTAAAACAGGGAATCCACGAGGGGCCCGTAGATGGAAAGGTGTCTTTGTTATTACTATAACTATATATAATTCGTGACTACTGTGTCTAGAACATAGTACTTTATAACTCGTACTTAATCGTACTGTTTGTAGAACACAGAAATGTTTTTAGAACTCGTACTTACTCGTACTGTTTCTAAAATACATTAATATGTTTAGAACTCGTACTTACTCATACTGTTTCTGGAACACAGTAATGTGTTTAGAACTCGTACTTACTCGTACTGTTTCTAAAATACATTAATATGTTTAGAACTCGTACTTACTCGTACTGTTTCTGGAACACAGTAATGTGTTTAGAACTCGTACTTACTCGTTCCTCTGTGATATTCACAGGCCTTAAAACATATTAAGTACTTTAAAGTTTTATTTTCTATTTTAAATTTTATTTATTTATTTATTTTATTTACAAAATTTATGTACACAACATACAAACAAAGGAACTTACAAATTAAGAAAATAGAGTACATAGGTACTGCTTATTTCATAAGAAATCTCTTCCAGCAGACCCAGGAGAGGAAAATTGAAGAAAACAGGTAGTAGGCGTGTACAAAAGATTATAGTTACAAATACATATAAGTACTTATCTAAAATGTTAAACATACATATACATATACAATACATCAATAAACATACACACATATTATTATTATAATTATTTTAATAATTTTCTTATTTATTAGTTATTTAGTTAGTAAGTTAAGATCTTTATTGCACCAAAACATAATGATACAGAGTAATAGATTAAAGAAAACATTAAATATAACATTACATTACATATTAAATATTTATAGAACACAATGGTATAATGCATCTCTACCTACATGTTACTCGTTCATTAATTTGTAAATTTAAAATACTTTCTCTTTTTTTTAATAAGAACCAATTATTTCAAATTACAAATTTAATACAAAAGCTACAATTGAATATAAATCAATTTAAGTTTGAGTTTTACACTCGCAAATATGATCAATAATTCCTTTGTTACATACGGAACCAGCAGACTGCAATCTAAATTGCGCGGTAAAATAGCCGGAGGGAGTCGCAGGTCGTATCAAAGTAGGCTTCCACGGTTCAAGTACACAGATGTCGTAGATAGAGCCTTTGCCAGCATTGAGCGGCCAGTTAGCATTCAGAAAGACGCCGCGGGCAGAGGCGCGATAACATCTCAATGCACGGTGACAGATGTGATTCAAGCCACGAAGAATAGCAAGCAGTTTGCTCAGGGGTCAACATTTTATTCTTCTAAAATCACCCAATAACAGTAAGTTTTTACAAAGATATTACGAGTAGGTAGTTAAAGACTCTATGTACGATAACGGACTTAAAAATAATAAATAGTGAGACGTTTGCTGTGCTTACGTATTATTTTTTTTTTTTTTTATGCCTGCTACCAACCAAAAGCTTATAAATATTTATAATATGTAATTTTCTTTAATACACATCAGTTCTAGGTAACTGGTTGTAGGTCGTTATTCAGAAAGACGTCATCACGGGTAGGTTTAATAATATAATAAATAAATATATAGGGATAAATAAATTTAAACTTGTGTTCTTCTTCTTCTGCCTTATCCTTATACCATTTTTTATGTTGGATCGGTACAGCATGCCAGTTTTTTTCATCTTGCTCTATCTCCAATCAATTTGTTCGCCTCTCCCTTCCTACTCATATCCTACTTTACACGTTTTTAAACTTGTGTTAAGGGATACTAACTCAACTATACTATATTTTGTGATAAATACATATATAGATAAACACCCAAGACCCAGTACAATTTGAAAAGAGGCCGTTTTCCAACTTGCCCTAGCTGGGGATCGAACCCAAATCCTTCGGATTAGGGAACTAGCGTATTGACCATTACGCTACAGAGGTCGTCCAATATCCCAATATGCGACACAGATGTGATTCAAGTTCAAGAAAAAACTACATTGCTATTTCTATACAAGATTTTAAAACTTAATTTATATAAGTTACAATTGTTTACCTTTCTGAATCGAAACAATGTATGCGATGCCTAATTTCTGAATAAATATTTTATTTTTTGATTCCTTATTTTCTGCAGCCGTATGTCAGGGCCATCGCATTTATACAGTCGCCCTCTATCCAAATGAACATTTACTATAAAATCTATCATTCTCTGCGCGTCCAACAATGGCCGTCGTAGCTCGTTTAACAAATCATGCAAAATCAAATAAATATACGGACATATCACACAGATCAAGCTCACCCCAAATAAGTTCGACACTTGTGTTATGGGATACTAACTCAACGATACTATATTTTATGACAAATACATATATAGATAAACTTCCAAGACCTGGGTCAATCTGAAAAAAAAACATTTTTCATCTTGACCTGACCGGGGATCGAACCCGGGACAGCCTGGCATGATGACCACTACGCCACAGAGGTCATCAACAACAAATCAATTTTTAAAGATTGAAAATGTGTGTACAAAAGATCTCTACTTAAAAGCGAATTTCAGATAAGTTTCACAATTGTTTTTATAGATATATGACATTTTCCTTCCCTTGATTACATTTAGCATGTTCAGTGGCTGAGGTAAAGATTTTAAAATCCATTTACCTACATACAACCAGTTTAGAATGAAATCATATGCAATAAATCGTGGCGAAAAAAAATTGGTTGCCTGTAAAGTCGGTATACGGGCGAAAGTTTTACGTGACAACGACTTCACTCCACTTCACTCCAAACTTGACTTCCACTCGGGCATGGTTAGCCCGCCTAAGAGCAAGAGAGACAGACATAAAAAGTGAAAGGCACGCGTGCCTCTCACTCGCTCTCATTGTGAGCGCATAACGTGAGCGGAGCGTAACGCAGTTTCTTGAAGTGTCATACGGCTAACCAATTTATAAGACGTTGTCACGTCAAAAAGTAAATACAAGGATTAATTAATTATGTTTTGTCTTCAACAGGTGAAGGCAACGGCACCGAAAATGGATCGCAATGGTTACTTTTTCTACGTCTCATCGACGGCAAAGAAGAAGAAGATCAGTTTGATGCAGCCGAAGCCTCCAAAAGTCGCGTTTGTTGATAAAAGGCGGCCTGGCACTGCCGAGAGGGTGTACGCCAGTGTGGCTCTGACGCCGGCAGAGGGCGAACGCGCCGACGTCATGACCCAGAGGAGCTTGCTGACGGCGCCACGCGCGCGCTTGTACTCGCAACTCGAAAGTTTTCAGCCCAAATACCACACTATACGTGATAACAGTGACAAGAAAGTGGAAAGTGAGTGCAAGAAGAAAAAAAGAGACCAGAGGATTGTTCCGTCTTCAAATAATTTGAGGTAAGAATATACATATTCTTTTCATTGTTTTGTAAATTAACTTAAATACTTAAGGTCATACATGAAATGCTGCCCTCATTTGAAATAAATTATTTCAAAGGAAACAGAGATGTCATTAAAAATATTGTCTTTGTGAAGCTCTAAATAACCCTTCAAACTATTTTATGAACTACTGTTTACAGTTTAAAGTAAGAACGTTAAGACCATACATGAATTTTCCGGGGTCCAGTCCTGCCCCCATTTGAAATAAATAATGTCAAAGGAAACGGAGATATTATTTAAAATTTTGTCTTTGTGGAGTCCTAGTCCCTTCAAACTATTTTATGAACTACTGTTTACAGTTTAAAGTGAGAACTTCAAGCTTTAAAAACAACCACCACTTTTGGCAAAAATTTAAACTGTAAACAGTAGTTCATAAAACAAATGGGGGCACTGGACCCCGGAAAATGCATGTATAGCCTTAAGCTTTTCTACGCATTTTTGCAGAAAACGGCCACTATTACCAATCGATTTTATTGCGCTGGGTTCGTGATAGAGAAAATAATAAAACTTTTAATATGCATATGACATTTACTTACAAAAACAGAACAACAAAACACACAAAAACAAAAAAGAATATCAAAAAAGAATTTAAAATACTAAAAAAAGAGTAATAAAAAGGAGTTCGCAACAGCCACTTTTTCAAAATGCGTAGAAAAGCTTCACGTTCTCACAGTAAATAAAATAGTCTGAAGGGTTATCTGGGGCTTCAAAAAGACAATTTTTTTAATGATTTCTCCGTTTCCTTTGAAATTATTTATTTCAAATGGGGGCAGCACTGGACCCCGGAAAATTCATTTAGCCCCTTAAATGAAAAATATAAAGCAGATATTTTTGTGATAGATGTAAGGGGACGACGCTATTAAAAATATATTCGTATCTTCAAATAAATTACAAATATAATTGGGAATGATAGTAAAATATTTTTTTCACTCTTCAGAACATACCCACCTATTTAAATTAACGACACCGTTATTAAATAAACGGGCAAGTGTGTCGGACTCGTACATGAAGGTTTCCGTACCACCGTACAATGTTTTAAAACGTTTCTTGAATGACGACCCCCTTTAATTTTTAACTTTATCTTATTTTTAGTATTTGTTGTTATAGTGGTCATAGTAATACATAATTAGTGAAAATTTCAAGTATCTAGTTAATTCCATTATAAAGATCGAGTTAAAAACGGTGAAAAAAACACGTTTCTTGTATGGCGACCCCCTTTAATTTTTAACTTTTTTTATTCTTAGTATTTGTTATTATAGCGGGCACAGTAATACATAATCGGTGAAAATTTCAACTGTCTATCTATTACGGTTCAAGAGATAGAGCCCTGTGACAGACGGACAGACAGACAGACAGACGGACAGACGGGCAGACGGACAGACAGCGGAGTCTCAGTAATAGGGTCCCGTTTGCACCTTTTGGGTACGGAACCCTAAAAAAAAGACTGTTTTATTGCAAAAACTGGAGTAGGTACCTAGTTAACTGGAGTAGATATTAAAAATAACCAGTAAACTTGTCAAATCACCTAGGTTAGGTAGCGGACGGGCTCTGAAGCGTAACCGCCGAGGATTCAAGTGGGATAGCGCTCGGATGATGATGGTGATGATTGCGTATTCTTGTTTCTAATTAGCACGTAAATCGATGCAGTTAATAATTTAGTGACAATCAAAATCAACTGTAATCAATCACGTGTCATCTCGTGATATTATTTTATCCATGGCTGTGTTCTCTAATTATAGCTTTGTGTTTATGGAAATGCAATTAACGTTAAATTTTACGAATGTGTAGGCATAATGCATTGTATAATGATGTGTTTGCGTCTGTAACAGAATTTCATCTGGTGTCATTATCAAAACAAAACTAAATATTAATAAGAATGACTTAGTTAGCCCGTATTACAGGCTGAATACAGTCAGTAAGTCTTTTATGGGGAAGTGTATACTTTTTTATAATAAATTGTCATAATCGGTCCTTGATATGCCAGACAGAAAATTCAAAGCTTATGTAAAGAAAGTACTTTGTGAGAAGGCTTATTATAGGACCGATGACTATCTTAAAGACAAAAAGGTCTGGCTTGAGCTTGGTGCGGGTCCCTCTTAATGGTTTGTATACTTAGACATGACATAATTTAGGTACATTGGTACATACTAAATTTACAAATTGACATTATTTTAAATTTCGTAATTCTTATAATTCAATTTAATTATGACATAATAAACAATGTAATCTCTGTCCATCTATATAACTAATTTTAAGTTTTTAGTTTGTTAGTTGACGTCTTTGGAGAAAACGTGCAGTGCAGTTTGTTGCCGCTTCTTCTGCACTTGCGCCTAGGAAGCGGCGTAAACTTAGCTTTAAGTAACGATTTGACGTCAACATTTGTGCAAAACAAAACAAAGTGACTATTATTAAGAGATATTATAAATATCCTATGATAATAAAGATATTTTTGAATTTTGAATTTTTTGAATTTTGGCTGAAGTACTAAGTATATTATGTATAATTGTATAATATTACAATTGTATAATACATTAATGCACAGCAATGTGCCGAATACATTAAGTATTCGTTACTTTTAACTTTCTGATGTAATTGTAGCTCAAGAGCCCGCGGAGGGCAAACCTCCGATATTTTATAAAGGCTGAAAATTTCTACAAGTCCCCAATACAGGTAAAAACAATCCCCGAATATGAAAGTTGGATCGTGGTGGATTTAGTAGATATCAGGTAGTAAAGGTGTACAAAATTGAAACCCAATGAAGTCAAAGTTTACTTAAAGCTTAGTATTATATGTGTCGCAGTTGGATGATATAAATCGGGGATTGGGACTATATATAGAGAAACTTTCAGCCTTTGCAAAATGACGGAGGTCTGCCCCTCGCGGGCTCTTGCTCTATTGGATCGTCGTCGTCGTCTATATTTAAGAGCCAGCCTCTTATCGGTATTATTGTGTGGAAATAGACGCACACAATTACTATTTTTGGCAGAGATAATGGAGTGGTTTGTTATTGCCTTTCACACACTAATAAACCAACTTGTTCGCGTAGTGTAAGAATAACAGTAATTTATTTGTTATGTTCAAAGAAGACTTTGTATATAATAATAAGCTTAAAATAATACATCGAATACAATTTCCCCTTACCCTAGACTTTCCCATACAAACGTAGTCTACGTTTTGTTACGAAATGACATTTCAAATTTCGGTAAAAATTTGTAACTTTAAAGAATTTGCATATATCTAGGGTAATAATTGGTTTTCACAGTCAAAATATGAACTTGATATTAGGATGTAAAAGTTTTCCATACTAATGTTCAAAAATAATATAATACACTAGGTACACCTCTTCTCTTTCAAGTTCATATTTTGACTATGAAAACCGATTATAACCCTAGATATTCTTTAAATTCTTTAAATTTACAATTTTTTTCCGAAATCTGACATGTCGTTTCAAAATAAAGCGTAGACTACGTTTGTATGGGAAACTCTGATTCTGTCTAGGGTAAGGGGATAATATTTCGTGCAGGTTTCCTCACGATGTTTTTCCTTACCTCTATTGCCTGATGCCTCTATTGGGTATGTGGTTTTATTTATTTTGTTGTTAGTTGTTGTGTATGTGCCGTTCATAAAGTAGGTACACGTCATGTACGAGTATCTACTACGTGTACTAGACGAACAATAATGCACTGGAGTATGCGCAGAAGGACGTGAATATGCAAAATACATTTTTTTAGTTCAATATAAGAATACTTAGAATATGCTGTTTTCTAAAGACAGAAATGATGATGGATTGTGTCACATAAATACCAAAGTTATTCAAGTCATTTTATAAGAATTTTTTTTATTGAAAAGTTTATATTTAGTCAGATGTTAGCGTAATAAAAAGAAAGCACATACTTGTACTTATATTTAATGACGGTATGCAAAGCATTATTGTACATATAAAAATTCGTCCAGCATTTTTTGAGTTACAAAATTTTGAAATTTCAGCTACTCCGAACATAATGAAAATCGATGACATATTTTGTTTGAAAATTACGTTTTTTAAACTCTACTTATTTAAATTTTCTATAATTTTATTTTAATGTATTGGTCTAATATAGCCTGTATTCATAGATTTTGTCTAATTGAATATTAGTCAACTGTCAAGCATACATATATTTCTTCTACTTGTGTTGATGTCAAATTAGTAACAATACAGTTCCATAGCAGCCTATCTTTCAATTCAAATATCATCGCCTAAGCAGTCCAAATGCCGGTCGCATGAAATCATTTCACGTAAGTACCCTATTATAATCCCCTTTACCTTAAATGGGGGACGTCATTAATAATGCAGTGGACTACCGGGACGACCTTTGACAGTTTGTATTTGGACTGAGAGTTTGAATTTAGGTAAGTATCTAATAAGTATCGAACCAATAACTAGTAATTCGCCGCGAACTTAGACTTCGCGATTATGTTCCCTAAGTAATACCTAGATGGCGCTATCTAAAGTTAGAATGCGCTATGGTTTCGTTTGCTACATAATCGTGGACATTTTTATTAATATTTCAAAAACTACTGAACCGACTTTCATGCCCAACGAACTTTAACGAACAAATTCTATTGGTATTTCCTACATGCTTACCAAATTCCATCAAAATCGGACCAGCATCGGTTCGGCAGTTATCACGGTACAAAGATACAAACAATGTGTTTTCGCCCCAACTCGATTTAGAGACCTCGTTCGCTTCGCTCGCTCGGTCAATTATATAAGTTTAATTTCAATATTTCAAAATAAAGCATAATTGACCGAGCGAGCGAAGCGAGCGAGGGCTATAGTTCAAGTTGGGGCGAAAACACATTGTTTGTATGTATGTATGTTTGTTACGCGATAACTGCCGAACCGATGGTACGATTTTGATGAAATTTGGTAGGCATGTAGGCAATATCAATACAATTTTCAAGTTCGTTAGGCATCAAAATCGGTTCAGTAGTTTTTGAAAAATTAATGAAAAATGGCGAGGTCTAAGTTCGCGGCGAATTACTAGTAAATTTATATCAAGCTTTATTTCAATACTATACTAGGTATAAGCTGAAAGTAAGTATAGATACATACCTAAATTAAAAAAATGCTATGAAGAAACTTTAAGCTTTTTTAACCGACTATAAATAAGCTTTTTAACCGACTTTAAAAAAGAAGGAGGTTATCCATCCGAACCTTACGTTTTGTTTCATTTTTATGTTACGATATATTCGCCAATTGTAAACTGATTTTGATAACTCTTTTTTCATTTGAAAGCCTTTACTACAAAGAACCCATATTAATTTAGTGAAGATATGATGAAGAACTTTGGAGATCTGGAAGAAAATCCTCAAAGATAATTAAGTAGTATTTTACTTTAAAAATCATTTGTGATCTTTGAAACGTACTGATTCCTGGCCAACTAAACCAGTCATGATATGTGACCCGTGGGTCATTTTGGAAATACTTGGGGGGGGGGGGCTGTGACCTGACGTGACTTTCTATGACCGAAGCGACGACGACATGTTCTGCTTAAAGTCGGAAAAAATGGAACTACGGCATAGCTCGGACGGAATGACTGACGGGAATAAACTTCGATTGCTTTCATAGCGGTCACCCGAGCGTGCACGATGCGATCACGTTCCAGCGAAAACAATTTTTTTCAACTTTTGCTATATAGAATAGTATCTTTATTTTAATGTTTCAAGCTTTCGATGTCAAAATAATATTTGATTTCTGACAACTTGGAGGCAGTGCGTGCACATTATTTCCGGGAACTGATATATAAAATATAAATAATAAATAATATTTAAGTATGTAGTCTACGTATAGTTCATTATATCGTATATCCATGTAAGTACCTATATTTTGAATGTATGGTTATTGATATATATTACCTATTATTATTCTAATAAATGTATAGTATTATAAATATATTAAATATTTCTAAAGTACCTATATACTCTTATTACATTACCTACATAATTTGCACCTCATTATAAAGTTTTCCTTTTCGCCGCATCACCGCATTATATATCGAGGAATAGTCATAAAAGATATAGTGCGCTCTGGTGAACTCACGACCAAAAGTCATTATAAATGCATGTGCTATGACTTACTTCATACTATACTTTCCTTTAATTCTTTCAATAGGAAACCATCAAATAATAAAATTATAATTTTGAAATGCAATTAATTACATTAGTCGTTCTATTGTAAGTGTTACCAAAGATAATAAATATAATTACTAACGTAAATGTTACCAACTCTATTAGATAGCGACAGTAGCGGATTTGAAATGTTCTTTTACAAAAACAAACCTACTTATACATGATGATGAATACGAGTAGACATGTGCGCCTGATTCACAAGTAACCCTGGTATACTTATTTATTACTATGAACATTGAACACTTTGCCCAACGCTATAAACGTCCGTTACGACATTATTGGTCTTACTCGTAATATGGACAATTTACGGCGTCAAAGGATATTCTTCGAAAAAATGGTTACAGCATTAAGTATCGATTTATGGACTCTACTGAGAGGTAATTTTACATAATTCTTTTGGCTTCAGAAGAGTCCGAAGATAATTTGCCATCGTTCCCGTTATAAATTCTCCTTAATAATATGTCAGATGACGCGCTGCTACTTTCCTTAAGAGATATGCTGTGATTTTTAAGGGCTTTGGGCAAATTTATGAAAGTGACTGTCAAATTTTATTCTTTACGGAGGTTAATAAAATACAAAAAGCGTTGTGACATTGTTTAATTTTTGAAATATTTACGACGTATTCGCTCTGATCTTGTGTATTCATGAATTGATTCAAAGTAATTTCTCATTTAACGCATTTTTTATTACTGTTGTTTGCAGGTTTTTTTTTAGGGATCCGTACGTAAAGGGTGCAAACGGGACCCTATTAATCAATCAGACTTCGCTGTGTCCGTCTGTCTCTATCTCTTGAACCGGTTCAAGCTACTGTCTAGCTATTAAGCTAGACACTAGAAATTTTCACCGATTATGTATTACTATAGCCGCTATAACAATAATCACAAAAAATACGATAAAGTTAAAAATTAAAGGGGGTCGCCGTCATCAAGAAACGTGTTTTTTCAGCGGTTCAAAACATTGTACGGAGGTACGGAACCCTTCATGTACGACTCCGACTCCCATTTGCCCGGTTTTTTATTACTGATATCTGTAGGTTTTTTTTAAATATTTTATAAAGCTACTTACATGAAACGAAACTACTTTTGGAAATTAAACTAAATTTGCTACTGAATATGGCTTTTGAATTATCTTTATAAGAAGTGGTTGTTTAAGTTTTACAACAACAAAAACATTTTCACGTACGATTTCATTTATTCTCGTTGTTATCCAGCATAAAGCCTTTTTAAGCCTACTAATTGGTTGTCAAAGAGATGTGGGTAATATTCCTCTTTTATTTTGTAATTCCAATTATATTATTATTTCCACGCTTTCTAAAAATATAAGGTTAAAAATATAAAATTTTCGAATTCATTACTCAAGTCTATAATATATATATTTTTTTGTTTAGTCTTTCATCGGACGTCATCATCATCAAAGCGTATTCCCGGTTGCATCGTCAGCGGTAACGCTTCAGAGCCCGGGGTCCGCTACCTTACCTAGGTGATTTGACGAGGTTACAGGTTTTTACACAGAGCGGCAGCCGTCTGACCTCCGCAACCCAAATAATAATAATATAATAATAATAATTCTTTATTGCGGTCAACTAGGGGCCATTCATGATTTAGATAATATTACTATAACAAAATCCTAACCAGACTGGAAACAACTTTTCACAAAGTATGCTTTCCAATGGGATTTAAACCCACAACCTTCGGATCACAAGGATCAATTTCATATTTCGGTATATGTTTCTTGGGGAAAGTTGTTCAATATCATGGACTGAATCCACCCTTAAAATAGTTTCAGTATATTTTGTTAGACCCTGTATATGTATTTATTATAAAATATAGTATCGTTGAGTTAGTATCCCATAACACAAGTTTAAAACTTACTTTGGGGCTAGCTCAATCAGTGTGATTTGTCCTTATATATTTATTTATTTAAAAAAAAAACACCCTTAAAATAGTTTCAGTGTATTCAGGTAGGCCCTGTATAACGGTAATAAATAAGTAATCGTTCATTTCGGAAACCCTTTGTGTAGACTCCCTGTAAAATTATGCTAAAACTTACTAAAATCATGCTATGCTATATAACATCAAAAAAAATATAGGTACTGAAACTATTCTAAATGAGAATTTAGTCCATGATACTGGACAACTTTCCTCGAAGAACTAATTTTTGGCCTTCCATACAAGTTGACATCAGCTGATCAGAGTTTGGAATGGAAATCAAAAAAATATTTTTCATATTTCGATATATGTTCTTCGCGGTAAGTTGTTCAGAATCATGGACTGAATTAACCCTTGAAATAGTTTCAGTATGTTTTGTTAGATCTTATATAATTAGTCAGTTGGACAAATAACGTATTATGCGTAGGTATTATGCCCATTTTATTTGCGAAACCGACGCTGATACTCGTAGACACTAGCCAGATAATCCGCCTAAGGTTTTATGAAGTAATTAAAAAGTTAAATTGAAAGGGAAGGCGGACGGTTCGTACTGGAATTAATTAATGAAAATGCTATATCATTGACAACCTGACCAACTGTAAACCTTATTTTGTTTGTACGAGTATGTAGGGTTACATCGCTAAAATGCACATGTAATAAAGTTAGTAGACCATTGCAACAATTATTGTTAAAATACGTAATTTTAAACAGAAAATGCGATTTTTATTTCTGGTCTTCTTCGTCAGTTACCCTTCACCAAAATTCACTTACTAAATGCAAATGCTTAATTTAATGACAAAAGAAAAAAAAAAGGAAAGGTGAAGATATGAAGGTGAGAATATTTGAGGATGATCTTCAAATAAATTTTCTTATAATTTAATTTAATTCGGAAATAATCGGACCAATTTGCATATACATGCAAGTTGTTCCCATTATTTCCTATAAAAAAAGCCCCCTTTCAAACTAAAAAAGAATGTTCTAACCCGGTTAAAAACGGAGAAGTTATTGAGGAAATTAAAAAAAAAAAACTTGATGTCGCTTATAAATAGGTTGTGAGGAATTATGAGAAAAATAGATTTAAAAGCAAAAGTGCGCCAAAGTTTATCCAGATAGTGCTACGTTTTGGAAAAAATAAAATAAAATCATGGCATTAATATAAAATACGCAGATATATAGATAACATCCATTATAAAAAAAATTACATTTAAGTATTGTGACTGTCACTTGGAATTCAAGTAGGTTTTTTGTTTTGAAAACTTAGATCAGATATGTCCATATTGAAGGTCCTGAACTTGCTTTAGTCGATTTCGTTGGTTCCTTTATAACTGTGTCATGCATGGAGGTATTCATCTCGTGTAGGAGATTACCGCCAAGTTTTATTAGGAGCGAATAACTTGGTAAATCCACTTTGCGAGTTTGCGGTCCCGTGATACAGAGGTAGTACATAAGAATTTATATATTTTAAAATAAGGTTTTAACTGGTTCATGTACTTGCAAGTACATAAATAGGGCCCTTACATAAGTAGCAATAAATTATTGATAAAATCAATATATGTTTTATCAATAATATATTCCTATTATACCCTTTTAAAAGTGGACTTTGGTTCTTGCGGCCCTGGGCTCTGTCTGTTTGGAGCCACAATTCCCAAACTTTTCTGACTACCCTATTAGAGATAAAGACGTGATAGTGTATCCAATGAGGACAGGCTTAATATAGATTACTAGCTTAAGAGAAAAAAAGACGCATGCTGAGGTGATAAATCAGTACGGACCGTTTATGGCAAACTTTGGAGAGGTTGCTAATAGCTTAAAACTTTGATTGTAGACGAACTTCTCTGCAACTTTGTTCTTTAACCCATTTGGCTAAAGTAAATACTAAAATTCCTTGATTAAGTATAGTCTTTGAAAAAGAAGAAGTCGATAAGGGACGTAAGCCTAGTGATCCTCAGGCTCACAAATTTGACTCTGTTGAGTTTAAGCTCTCAATTGTCTGACTTGATTCCATGTGAGTCGTTTAATCTTTGTATTTTAATAATGCTTGGCTAGACACTGTGAGAAACACGGAGATTTGTAGGCGTACTCAACTTCCAGACATAGTCCGTATTTTCGCTCAGAGAAATTGAAAGTGGGGTCACTTAAGCCGGAGCGAAGATGGAAGATGGAGTCAGAGAGAGAGACAGCGTACGCGGCGTAGGAATATCAGCAATAAGATGGGCCGATGACATTACCCAAGTAATGAGAAAGACCTGGATGAGAAAAGTTTAAGACCGAAGAGAATGGTATGCATGTGAAGAGACCTACACTCAACAGTGGGTGGAGAAAGATTGAAGAAAAGAATAGATAGAGATTTTAATAAGGTATTGTCTCTACTGTTCTGTTTTGTTCTGAGTTCGCCCAGCTAGCAGTTACGCTGCAAGAGCGTATGAATGAGGTTTACCTTGGAAAGTGCTTTGCATCATTTATTTATTTATTTATCAAACTTTATTGTCCAAAGTAAAAATATACTTTTAACATCATCACGATTACTTACGTGTACCGACCTCAGTTCATTGAGTGTGGCGATGCCAAACCTCGTTATACCTCTCACATAGCTCGAGAAAACAGTTGGACTCGTAGATAGGGATAGAGGAGTGTAAGAGATATTCGCAGTCAGGAGGTAGGAGAGAGAAGGAGTTGTAAGAACCGACCGAATCCAGACATCAAATCAGTAATTAATAAGGTGTTTTCTCTACAGTATTTTTTTTAAATTCATGTTCTATAAACTTTAGCCAATAACAAATCTACGTCTGTATTTTCTAGAAATATTTTGGTATTGCCACGTAGTAATTAAGTACACGAAACGATATGAAACATTTCTCACTTTATTACTGTTCTACATGACGTAAGGGTATGTAAGTATGTACCTGCTAGACCGTAATAAAAACATGACGGTGGCAGCAAAAATATTTACAAACTGCACCAGGTTACATTGTCCGAACGTCGCGGTGTGGAAAAATGCTGTATTTTTTATTGACTTTGATAGTTTCAGAGCCAACGTTTTTAAATCCTTTTAGGGGACGCAAACTGTATTAACTGCTGTAGAATTTTAATATTTTGTAAAAACTTTTAAATGTAAAAGCAAACCAGTTACCTTAACGTTATAGGAATTCAAAAGCATTTGTTTGTCTATATTCAGATTATTTAAAAAAAAAAAACAAAATATAGTCTTTAATACGATTTGTTTTAAGTGCAAACAATTAAGAAAGCTAATGTTACTATTCAAAGTGTCATGGGATAATATCGACAGACTTTCACAATACGGTATTTCACATTTTTTTTATGAATTATATCAAAAAGTAACATAATCCGCCACCGAAAACATCGTTTATTTATTATAATTTGATATGTGCCATCAATGAAACATAATAGAAGGAAATAGAAGCAAGAAGAGGAAAGGGACGACTAAGAAGAGCATTTATAGACCAAGTAAAGGAGAAAGTTGTCGCCGTGTCGTATAGGGAGGTCAAAAGGATGGCTCAAGACAGGGAGACATGGAAACTACTCCACCGACAAGCACGTAGTTCTTAAATTATAGATAGATAGGTGTGCCATGAAGTTATCGAAAAAATCATATTATTTAATACCAAAACTGAACTTTAGCAGTGATCGTTCCAAACGCTTGTACAACGACTTCAAGAGATATTTTTTATTTTAGTTAATGATTTAAATTATATTCATGAGAACTTTTAATAATGAAGTTTCTGTTAGCATGTTTTGGAAGTGAAAACTGTTTTAGGCACGTTGGACATTTTTGAGATGGGAAATAAACATTGAACTCCCGACACTGTTACCGTAACCGACACCACCTTGTTGTAGTTTTCACTTCCGTCGGCACTCCCGGAGTGCCACTGTATTTTTTTGGAGGGATGTTGTCATCTCAAGTTAGAATGATGAATACATATATTTTAATCAAAATTAAAGATATTTTACTACATTAGATAGATCAATCGGTCATCATCAATCGGTCATCATCATCATCAAATCTAAATTACTATATTTCAATCAGTGTGCTTCAAAATACAAAACAAACAGAGCAAATAAAACCGGTTAATAATTTGCCTTGTAGGAATCTAGTAGACTGGTCGTCTTATTGATATCTATGAACAACCGCTACATATGAAATCTGTACCTGACATAAGCGCACATTGACTGTCCCACGATCCATCTCCTCCGAAGCCATCAGCCAGAGATTGCTATCGCACACAATGGCCGATTAGAAGATAGCACGCGACGCGATCCTATCTGCACTTTGAGAGCTAGATCCTAGTTAGAAGAGCGAGCGGTTTATCTTAGTTATATATCTTAATAAATATATAAGGACAAATGACACTGATTGCGCTAGTCCCAAAAAAAGTTTAATCTTGTATCATGGGATACTAACTCAACAATACAATATTTCATAATAATATAGATAATCACCCAGGACCCAGGACAGTTTGAAAAAGGCTATTTTCCATTTTGACCAGTAGTGTGATCAAACACGTGATGCGACTGTACCTACTTTGGCCAAAGTCTTGTTTATAAATATAGCCATTTATGGAAGAGTTCGTTGTCGCATCTGTTATCTCATCTGTGTGAGCTAGGGTCCTGGTTGCAGACAGAACCTAGAACTCTCTTTCATTTTTAGGGATTGAAACTCTCTTATAGAACCTAACAAATTGTAATTAATAATAAAGAGATGCGCGATTATGACTTGCGCCAAGCACATACTGGGATAACCTAAACCTGCGCCTGGGTATGCTCTAAGCTTAAAGCGGAACATCCTTCATTGTTCTCAGACAAATTACCCGCATTGAATAATATATAAAGTAAGTCTCACTTGAAATATTACTTCGATTGCGAGCCGAACTTGACCCGGGGCTTTTCAATGAATAATAAATCCTCCGTTGCTTGCTAAGAGCTCAAACGCCGGTTTAAATTGCTCATTATTACTCTCTTTAGTTTAACCACAGAATAAATAATACTAACGTACAGAAGTCTCACTCAGCAAAGAAATTCAAAGAAATATCTACTCAATGTGGCTAGCGATATGGTTTAATTTACCTCACGTCAGAACTCAGCACCTTTTCGTATAGATACCTAGACATCCATTGCAAGCCAATTTCATTCTTATTACTCTGGATAAATGATTCGTATAACTGAATTTACCACCCGGAGGGGCCGCATGCGCGCATAGTAATAATGTAGGTACATTTTCAATACCTAAACGGAGAGTGATACAGGCCTGGTTTAACTTTCTTAATGTTGGGAAAATACTATAATCTTACTCGTTGCTCGTTGTCATGGGCTAAGCTTTGTTATATTTAATATAATTTTTACATTCTGTTCACCGTAGACTGAGCGGTACACTGAGAAGTCTAAGGAAAGCAAAATTTCTAAGAATTGTTTACTGCCCATGGAGAGATGGAGTAGCGTAGCGATAATTTCAGGTCGACAAGCTTAGTTGTCAGCCTTTAACTGCCAATGTCAAACTAAAAATAAACACTGCTCCTATTACGCATATCAAAACCAAATGCATCGAACGAGAAAATAATAAGTAATTACCGAACAGACATATTAATCATGTTGTTATTACCGAAACAGCGCTTGTAAAATGTGCTAGGGGGACTCATTTTCGAGAGAAGAGATCCGTAGGTTATTATTTATTTATTTTAACACTTTATTGTTCCAAAGTAAAAATATACTTTTAACAAATAAATAAATAATAATAAAATTTATTGACAGTTAATACATGTGCATTTTACATGAAGTCTCTGGTTTCCGAGTTAGTTCGCACTGTGTTTCGGAAACCAGCGTCTTTTCCCATTGCTGTGAACTTATGCCAATACTAACAATGTTTTTATCGGATTATAACAAAAAAAATATATATTTTTTATTAGAATTTGCAAGCAAAAAACGTGTGTGTGCGTGTGAAATGGCAGAGTATAATATGAAATATAATTAACAACAATTTCTCAACCATAGGATTAAACGGAGAAAAAAAAGAATTGTGCGGCGCAAAAAAGCTAACTGACTAAATGACTGAAGAAGAATGGGTCTCATAAGGCTCAAGGTCACTCAACGCGCTATACAAAAGTCACTGTCATAGCCTAGCAGATTAGCTCGTTAAAGTGGCAGTGGGCGGGACACATAGCTTGACGAACCGATGGCCAATGCAAAAAAGGTTCTCGAATGGCGACCACGCACTCATTTTAAAACTCCTTGGGAGAGGCATATGTCCAGCAGTGGACGTTATGCGGATGGAATGATGATGATGGTGGATAATGAAAAAAGTAGGATAATGAAAAATCTCTAAGATTTACTGATTGTCTTAAACAAAAATTATAAAAAGGAATACCTACTTTACGCGGAACCCTAAAACTATGATTTTGAGGGGGCAATTTGTGTTTGGGGGGATTTATTAGCTTTAAAAGTCGAAAACAGCTGTTGACAGTAAAAACATTGGCGCTGTTTGATTGCTTTGTTCGGAAACAGGAGTACTTTAGCAGTTGGTTTGGCCTAACTTGGAATACATACTGATTTTTTAGGCTATTTCGTTCTTAAAACCTTTCATGTTACAATGAAAAAGCTTTTATTTTAAATTGTTTCGCGTCTGTTTCCAATTGCTTTTATTGTTGTCGTGTATTATTATAAATTTATTATGATCGTTAGAATATTTATAAAGCCTTTTAAAAATATAGAGATATCTTTGTCTTGTGTAAATACAGACTGACTTTTTATTTACCGGCAAATTTTTTGGAGCAAGTTCAGTCCATGATACTGAACTACTTTCTATAAAAAAGTTATTAAAAATCGATAACTAGGAATTCGCCGCAAACTTAGACCTCGCGATTATAGTTCCCTAAGTAACAACTAGATGGCGCTATTCATAATTAGAACGCGCTATGGTTTCGTTTGCTACATGATCGAGGACATTTTATTAATATTTCAAAAACTACATAACCAATTATGATGCCCAAAAAACTTGAAAATTCTATTGATATTTCCAACATGCCTACCAAATTTAATCGAAATCGGGCCATTGTTTTGTCAGTTAACGCGTTACAACATACATTCATACATACAAACAAACAATGTTTTTTCGCCCCCAACTCGATTTAGAGACTTCGCTCGCTTCGCTCGCTCGGTGAAAAATTTTTCGTCCTGGGAGGACGAAAAATTTTTATCAATTTTTAATATTTTTTTTATAGAAAGTAGTTCAGCATCATTGACTGAACTTGCTCCAAAAATTTTGCCGGTGAATAAAAAAAGTGACTCTGTATATGTATACACAGTTGTTTAACTCACAAGCGAGCACTAGTAAGTATTCTCAGTATCATAATCTTTCAGTATAATGTATTCATAATACATAATGTACACTAACAAAAAGTGTCTGCGATGGCATAATTTATTTTTAAATTTAGTTTGTGTTTTATATTACCTTGTATAAAAATTGATTGTTTTTTATGTTGAATTCTCCAAATATTAGATTTGAGGCATTAAAAAACTTCAATGCTCTACCCTATAACGACTACTATATTTAACAATTTCATAAACTTATGTACCTATTTTATAACTAACGAATATTTTGACCTTGCTAATAAAGTAAGTTTTAATGTAATTAGATCTTAGATAGGTTTATATTAATCCATATAAGTACTTACTGCGAGTACTTGTATGCAACGCAAGGGCGAAGAGCTAGTTGACAGTAAGAGAATTCTCAAAACACGACTCAGAAAACATATTTCGGCGATTACACGCTCAATAAAGTTAACTGAAGTCAAAAACTCCGGACTTCCGACTCTGGGCATAATAAAACTTGCAAACTACATACGCCAGGGATTCGACGATAAATCAGAAAAAGGTCGAATATGCTGCGACTCGGGGAAAGGCCAAAAATTTATGTTTTTGATTGTGAAAAATAAGGTAATTTTGGGGACAAATTTATTGATTTAAAGCTTAATATTGGAAATTGCGTGTCTTTTATAAAACTGTTGTGTATTATATACTATGTGTAATGACATATATGCGTAATTTATCAAACCACGAGCTATACTAGATCACTATAGTATATGGTATTAAAATAACGGTAAAAAAAAATCGATATTCCCATACAATTTGCCCGGGCGGCTGCACAATTTGTATGGAAATGCCGGTTTGTCGAATTGGTTTTTCTTTACTTTTATTTTAATTTCATTCATTATATAATAGTGATCTAGTATAGCCTGTGGTTCGATTTATTATATTTATGCCAATTATTATACTATTATATGCTCAGATCAAAAAAGGACCTTTCTTTAATCTAAAATTATGTGCATATGTCAATTACACGTTGTATATACAGTTAAATAGATATATAAGTTCTAGCAAACTATGGGTAGGTGCTAAAACTCTGTGATACTGAACAACTTTCCCCAATAAACCAATAATGAAATACAAAAATTACTGCCTTTCATACAATTCAACTCCCTGATTCGAGTTTTTAAACAAAAGCTTAATTTTTACCAGACCTAACAATTGCCAACTGAAATTTAAATAGCTCATTTGGTCATACATAATAACATAGAATTCCTATGTAATTATTCTCCAAGTAATGACCGCTTCTCAAATGACACAATAATTAAGTATGTAGTCGTTGTTTTAATTCTGTATTGTTTTCATACGTTTAGCGCTACTACATCAGTAAGTCAATATTAAGTTACAGCTTTTGTTACATACCTACATTAACCAATATTCGAATATCTGCAAGTAACACTCTTCGCCAAAATATATCTGTCGCACGCAGCCTTTCAGCCATCTGGTTTCTGGGTTCGATCCCCAGCCAGGGCAAGTTTGAAAATGGCCTTTTTAAAATTGTCCTGGGTCTTGGGTGTTTATCTATATATGTATTTATCATAAAATATAGTATCGTTAAGTTAGTATCCCATAACACAAGTTTAGAACTTACTTTGGAGCTAGCTTAATCAGTGTGATTTGTCCCTATATATTTATTTATTTATTTATAATTAGCCAGCTTATTAAACGCTTAGGCCGTTCATTCAATTAAATGGCTGGAGGACAACTAGCCTAGTCATTGAGTGCGACAAACGTAGTGTAGTCATTTAAATTGGATATTGATGTTTCTATATAAAAACGCTTGAAACTGAAAATAATATGTATTTTAACTAAAAATAATTGCAATATTTACATGAATAACTAAATTTACATGCTTTCTATAGGTTTGTACCCGAAAAGATGCTCAGCAAAAAGGCCCAGTTTCTTATTGGATTAGCCTTGTATTTGTATTTGACAGACAATCAATAAGCACCTGCAAAATTTACAATGTACACCTTTAATATTGTATCAAGATAAAGAAGTTTAAAAATAGTTTGGAAAATCCAAAAGTGCACGCCTCATAATCTCATTTTTCACAATTAAATTGATTTTGATTGTTTTATTGCTAACTTAAAACGAAGAAAAGTATGTGTCGGTTTTAACGCATGACTGGAGATTATTTTTAACTTTTATTTTTAACTTCCCGCTGAGAAAATAGAATTTTTCAAAATTCGGGACGTTATTAGTTTCACCCTGTTCTTGAAAAGTCGAGTTTTCATCAGATCTCGACGTTTAAAGGTCTCAGGAATCTTTCCTGACCACTCATGAGCAAGTGTCATGCACCCTATCCGTATGTGTGTGTGGGTGTGTATGTGACCCGCTTATAACTCTTGAACAACTAAACCGATCGGAACCAAACAAGTAGCTTTCCAAAGAGTTCTATACAACTCAGATTTCCTGTGAATTTAAACCAATTCGGACCGGTAGATTTTGAGAAATCTCAAAAAAACTAAGCAAAAACAAGAAAAAGACACAAGACTACGTCACGAATGTCAAGAAAAGTGTTACCACTGATTGTTCTTTTCATTCTCAATTAGTTAATGCAAATTCCTTCTCCTCCGCTTCTTTTACATTTATTCGTCTTTCATATTTAATAAAACAAACAAAATCACAACATTCTTTATTCAAATTTCTTTTTACTTCTTTTCTTACTTGCCAGTTACACATTCGTACTCATCATACATAGGTATTAACTCTTTCAACAAACCTCACATCCAAAATTATTTTTAATATGTCACCTGTATTTTTATAATAATAATTACGATTAAACTACATTGAATTAGACCGTGATCTTCGAAATGATTTAGTTTTGGATAATACTGAAGCGTATAAAAAAAAATGGACTTGATCAGATAAGTTTTTCGGGAGTTATCGTGACCACGCCAGTTTCCATACATACCGACACACGGACGTCCACAAAATGATTTTATTAAACATTGTTTTTATTTATTTAAAAGGCAAAATGTCTTTTAAAAATGTCATAAGTGTTGAAACTAGTGTTTTTCCTTGACATTTATGTGTAAATATTATTGTACAAGTGCGATAGAAAATAAATAGAGACACATTTAGTTAAAAAAAATCACTTGATTTTTGTTAGGCGAGAGTAGAGCACTACCTCATGCGCTTCGCTTATGAGGCGTGCAAAAACATTTTATTGTATAAGCTTTTGTTTTAACTTGACAAATGTAATAAACCCAAATTCGATGGGGTTACGTCCTGTACCCACCTTCCGGCTCCATTGTCAGATCAGCTTCTTGTCATAATAATATTGCATTCTTATTTGATTTACATAAGCATACAAAGTTTCATCTCAATCGGAAACAGGGAAGTCTTACTAGAATTATTAATAATTACTAATTATTAATAATTCTAGCTAAAATAATAAATAAGATTTGTTTCAAACAACAACAAACTAGTCCGCCAGTCATATATAAGTCAATGGGGCAAGCTATAAAAGCTTGTAAAATTTTATATGTGTTGTAGACTTTCAATTAATTATATGGTATTAGTAAGGATGGCTTTAACTTTTAAATTTACGTACTCAAATCGCATAGAGCTAAAAAGAGTTGGAAATAATTGTTAATGTCTTCTTACGAATCATTACGATGTTGACCTGTTGCAGCGTAGGGCCCGAGTTAAATGCATTACATTTCAGTCGTTTGCGGTCTAAGGCACGTGGCTTTGCGACAGTGTACCAATTTGTGCTCAAAAGAGGTCAGTTAAAACATTGTGCAGTGGAAATATAAAGGTAAATTAAATAAAACTCAATAAACTTGTGTTTTCTTATCTACTTACGGTTGGCTACCTAAAATTAAAAAATGCAGGCATATTTACGCTTTGGAGCAAGTTCAGTCGGAATATTTTTTCAACTTATTTATTTCACCGAAGTTAGTGTACTCGTATTAAAGTTACCAAAAATCTCTTAAGAGTAGTAATAGTCAATAGGTTAAATGTATAAAAGAGGTTGTTTAACTTTCAGAGCAAGCTTTGTGCTTTCAAACATAAGTTACCCTAAGGATGTGGCATTCTGCCAGAGACATTTACATTAAAAGGACCGAAATTTACATTGTAATTCTTAGTTTTAGTATGGCAATTTTTTTACGAATCTATGAATGACCCTACGAGATTTGCTGTAGCTAAATTTCAATATGAATTTGCACCGAGAAAGTTATGTAAGTTAAACAGCTAAAATACCATAAGTATCTAATATAAATTTTCAACAAATCGTTTTGCTATATTCTTTTACTCAACTTTTGTATTTTTTAACTGCTTCAAAAATTCTGGATTCTAATTTTTATTTAGTATATTAGGCCTTTGCAGACACTTTTACACGGCAATAAATTTTGTGAGAATACATTACGAGTAAAATTAATTAATTATTTTAAAGAAAAGCTACCGATACTTGCGTTTTGCAATTACCACTGTTGAGAAGAAACGAAAGAAACTCATTTACACAGTATAGGCCGCCTACGCGCCTGAAGGATTTTGTTATGTCTGTAAATTTTCAAATACTATAGAGGTATAATACAATGTTATCACATTTTAGCGAACAAACAAAAATAACGTAATAAGAAATAGTAATTAGTCAAAAAGCGAAGTCGAGCTGACCAGTCTCTCCTGGCAGCACTCATTTACGAGTTGACGCATGGTCAGCCATCGTTAAACTCAACCATATTATTATATTCCTACTCGTATCCCCAAAAAGCAAGGTTAGTAAGACGTAATTACTTTACCAGTAACATCGTTTTAAAAATTTGAAATAAAAATATATTTTTAAACAGCATTACAATGATCGGATCAAATATTTAAATTAAAAGTAATTATGTGATAAAGCACAATTTAGATGTGAGTGGGGTAAGTTCGAATGTCACTCGTGGCGAATATTTTACTTTATTTACAACATCAACTACAATAAAACATAAATAAATTAAACTAATACCTAACATACAACCTAACAATTTAAACATACTTACCTACCTACTAACTTCTCATTCACTGACACCCTTACTACCTAAAGTATAATTTTTAATCCAAATTCGGTCTCCCCAACTATGACTTTCCTGGGCACTATCTATTTCTTTCTTTTTTTTCATCTTTTTTATTTTTTCATTTTTATTAGCTTAAGCTACCAATTATGTACACTACATCCAATTGGATGTTTTCTGGTAATTTTAGGTACCATATCCAAAGGCGGGAGCACTGGAGAACTGTGACACAGGCCCAGCCTTCATCAGTCTCCAGTCTCTTTCAAATCGGTGCTGGTAACCCGTATAAATGTACGCTATTGTTATTGTAAAACGATTTTTTGGAGAAAATAAACGATTGTTTACTGTTTTACTGTTTACAAATTAAATAAATAGAAAACTATATACTAACCCTATTATTCATAAAAAAAATATCAAACGTTTGTTATACCTACTTTAGTTAAAATATGTTTTGTCCCTATCACTCTTTTCAGTATTTGACATTACAAGAACGAGACAAAATATATTTTAACTATAATAAAAATTTTAACAAAAAAAACAACTGCCTTCACTTTTTTTAGGAGTTTCTCCCATATCTCCAAGTTCTTCATCATATCTTCACCAAATTGAAATAGGACCAACTTGGTAGTAAAGGCTTTCAAATAAAAGAGAATCATCAAAATCGGTTCACAATTGGCAAAGATATCGCGTAACAAACATACATAAAAAATAAAAATAAAAACATAGTCGAATTGATAACCTCCTCCTTTTTTGAAATCGGTTAAAAAGAGGTTTAGCAAACGTTTGAATTTTTTTATGAATAAGAGGGTAAAATTATAACTTAATAAAAATAAAGCATTTTATATTAAAAAATTGACCCCAGATATAATATATCGAATATTATTAATCTAAAATAAAATACTAAGAAATTTCTATTTCGGAGACGACAACATTCGCACGGGTTTCATTTCAAGCTTATTCTAAGCTGAATTATGTACAATGTAGATTCCAGTGAGGCGGGAGACTCCGCCTAATGCATAGAAGAGTATATTCAGCCTTATTGAAGGCATAATTTTGGCAGATTTTGCCTCTGCATCTTGTATGTTTCCTTTGTTACTCGCTACACAAACTTAGATAGCAATGTGGCTAGTATGAGTAAATACATGGCAGGCAAATATGTAGGTGCGTTACGTTACGTAAAGATAGATAGGTAGGTTTGGGTTACGTACCTGTGAATTTTTTTACAAGCTTCTAATAAATCTATTATGTAGTAAATTGTAATGGATTCCAGGAAATACCTAGTTTTTATTTATTTAAAACTACATCAAACTAAACTAAAATCTAAATTAAAAAACTAAATTAAAACCTAAATTAAAAAATAGTCCAAGACAACGTCACGAATGCCAAGAATCACCAGTTCTTACCACTGATTGTTCTTTCCAATAAATTTAAGAACTTTCTCAATAAGTTATTAATTATTAATATAAAATAAAATACTAACTTAACTATTTCCTATATAGTGTGATTCATCTGTTTGATTTTTAATAAATTTATTAATTACATTATTAGTTTTTTTATTTTATTTTTTAAATTGTAGTAAATTGTAATGGATTCCAGGAAATACCTAGTTTTTATTTATTTAAAACTACATCAAACTAAACTAAAATCTAAATTAAAAAACTAAATTAAAATCTATTTGTACATATGTAATTATACATATTAATGTGGATAAATAAGTAGGTACATAAATAAGTTAGTATTAAGTACGCATTTGATATTCGTCGAAAATTCGAGCGAGAGCTCAATTTTACTTTGGGCTAAGCTGAATTAGTATAATTTGTCCTTATCTATTTATTTATTATTTATTAGCCATTGTTGTCATTTATTTTAACCCTACCAAGCATTGCTTGGTTACACATCTAAGAAGCATGTCAGACCACATTTGAGGTTCATTGAAAATCCGAGAACTCTTCATTTTACTTTGAGCGTTTGAACCTAGATCATTTATAATTTGTCCTGACCTCCTGACCCATTTCTTTATTATTTATCAGCCAGAATTGTCTTGTCATTTCTTTCACCGCTAAATTTGTAACCGAGCATGTCAGACCGCATTTGAGATTCGTTGAAAATCCGAGAGCTCTCCATTCAACTCCGTTTAATACTAACCGCAGTGAAGCGACGCCCTGCGGCCACGCAGAGATTGGCTCGAGAACTGTGGCTTGAGAAGTACCAAGAAACACGGCTTACAGGGGATAATTATGAACATAATGTCGCGACTTTCTGTTTATGAAGTTGGCAGCTTTACCTTGTGATGAGGTGTAATGTTTAATGTTATTCGGAATCATTTTAGACGAAACAGACTTAGATTTTCAATGTACAAGAACATTTTATTCAGTGCGCAAAGTACAGCCGCAGCTACAGCAAATGCAAGATTATTAATTCGGATTGAGAGTTAGGAACAAAATTCAGAGATTTCGTGCTTTACACGATTATCAAGAACATTGGAAATGAATCTACAGATTCCAAAAAATGTCGTTCTGACTTTTTGACTTTTTTCAAAATGGTTAGGCTACAGGGCACACCCTTAACCCGATCGTCTTTCTTTTAGGCTCAAATTGTAGCTGACTAAATTGTCCAGAGGAAATTATTTCAAATTTTTGATATCATTCTTCGTTTCCAAAATATCGAGCGCCAAAACCAAAAATCGAAAAAAAGAAAATTTTCTGTTTTCCCTATTTCGGCCATAACTTTTTTACTTTCTTGAATAATTCTTTTTGCACCTTACAGCTTTGTAAATAAGCGTCTTTTAAGCCTTTTTTAATTATCATATCTTTACAACTCTCCGAGATATAAGGGGATTGCACTTTTTCGTGAAACCGGAGCCTACACTGGAGCGAACGAAAAAAACATTTCCAATGCCAAAATTACTACTGTCTGTACAGATACGATAACGACTGAAACGTCTAATAAGTTGGTCACCTTTATCTCTTTAATTTGTAAACCCTACTTAGCTTTTCCTTTTGACTTTGTTGTTATATATAGGTACTAATGCATTGAATTTTTTTACGTGTACATACAACCGTTTAGCTGACAGAGGTGGGGGGGGGGGGGGCACATTTGACTCTAACAAAAATAAAACCAAGTATTTCACAAACGGACTTAATCGAAAAATCATCATCATCATTTCAGCCGTATAACGTCCACTGCTGGACATAGGCCTCTCCCAAGGTTTTCCAAAATGACCGATCTAGAGTGGCCTGCATCCAACGCTTTCCAGCGACCTTGGTCAGGTCGTCTGACCACCTTGTGGGTGGGTGTCCTACGCTTCGCTTGCCAGTACGTGGTCGCCATTCGAGAACCTTTTTGCCCCATCGGCCATCGGTTCGTCGCGCTATGTGTCCCGCCCACTGCCACTTCAACGAGCTAATCCGCTGGGCTATGTCCGTGACTTTTGATCTCCTACGAATTTCCTCATTTCTGATTCGGTCACGTAGAGAAACACCAAGCATAGCCCTCTCCATAGCGCGTTGAGCTACCTTGAGCCTTCTTATGAGACCCATAGTAAGGGACCACGATTCGGAGCCATAAGTCATCACTGGTAACACACATTGATTATAAACTTTCGTCTTAAGGCACTGAGGTATTTTGGACGAGAAGACACTGCGTAACTTCCCGAACGCTGCCCAGCCGAGTCGGATTCGTCGAAAGACCTCTTCCTCGAAGCTGGAACTTCCTGCCTGGATCGATTGACCTAGGTAGGTATACTGGTCTACAACTTCGAGGGTGGAGCTCCCAACAGAAACAGGTATGGGCACAACATTGACATTCGACATTACTTTCGTTTTGTCCATGTTCATTTTAAGGCCCACCTGTTGGGAAACTCTATTAAGGTCTCCGAGCAGAATCCATGGAGGACTTAAGTACTATACTTAAGTCCTCCATGGATTCTGCCATGACAACTATATCGTCGGCGAATCGAAGGTGAGTGATATACTCGCCATTGATGTTGATGCCAAGTCCTTTCCATTCCAGGAGCTTGAAGGCATCTTCCAGTGCAGCGGTGAACAGTTTCGGAGATATAACGTCTCCCTGTCTCACACCTCTTTGCAGTGGAATAGCCCTCGTGCACTGCTCCTGTACTCGGACTGACATAGTGGCGTTACTGTATAAACACTTTAACACTTCGATATACCGATAGTCAATACGGCATCGCTGGAGAGACTGAAGCACGGCCCATGTTTCGATCGAATCGAAGGCTTTTTCATAGTCCACAAAACCTAAGCATAGCGATAATCGAAAAATGGTGTTTAGAAACTCACAATATTTTTAAAAGCAAAATCCCACGCCGAGAAAAAAATCTCAAAAAAAAAAATTTCAAACTATTATTTTACTACTTTGTGTGCTTTATTTTACTGCGTGTTAATATACATACTCATGCCAAAGCTTTTTAGTACTAATAGTATCTGAGTAAAACCGCGGACAGACAGACATGGCGAAACTATAAGGGTTCCCTGTTTGCTACGGAATCCTAAAAATCTACACATAAGATGTTTTAACTAGGTACCGTTGATAAAAATATACGTTTTTTGTGGTAATAAACGAGTATGATTTTATTGTTAAAATTCACTAATAAAACTGACAATGAAATTAAAAAATATTTCTATCACATATTAGCATATTAGCTTTTACTCACTTTGAAATAGGGATATAAATCTCATAACAACGGAAGCATTTGCCCTTTAGTCGTTTTATTTTTATCGAAAGGTTATAATCCGCTAGATGACAACAAGTCAAATCAGACAACTTTTTTCTAAACGTCAAAACAAACATTTTCTATGGGATTGGTTTTAAACACAAAACCGTGACGTCAAAAATTTTTTGAGTCAAATAATATCAGTTTTTCTGCATTAATAAGTCTAATCATGTTGAAAATGGATATGATCAAGTGACACTATTTAGTGACGTTTTATTCTCTCAGCACCAAGTAATTTATTTTTGACCCAGTCATCTATCTACCCAATTGTACGATTCATTGAAAAAAAAAGAATAAAGAAATAAGAATTCGACAATTTAATTTAACTGTCTGCTATGTTGCTCATTCCAGTCGTGAATGACTCGAAACATTAAAGACGCTCACAAAGACATTAAAGGATCGTAAAACGTAAACGAATTAATTCCGTTGAAGACATGTGTCGAAGAATGCAATAATGAAAGTTTTATATGGCTATCGTTTCGCGCCGGTATATTTTTTTTTAAAGTGAAGGAGGTTCTGTATGTCGACATTTCTTACGAAGTAGTTTAATATTATTTATTTAAAAGATTGATGTCAGAGCTTTGCCCTGGGCTCTATCTGCTTAGAGTCGCCAGACCCAAAATGCTTTGTCTGCCCCATAAGGGATCAGAACGTGATAGTGTCGTGTACATGGTAGTTATTCCATTTCAAATCATCATCATCATTTCAGCCGCATAACTTCCACTGCTGGACATAGGCCTCTCCCCAGAATTTCCAAAATTACCGATCTAGAGCGGCCTGCGCTTTCCAGTGACCTTGGCCAGATTGTCTGACCACCTTGTGGTAGAAAATTTCAAGTGTCTACCTATTACGGTTTGAGAGATAGAGCCCTGTGATAGACGGGCGGACAGACGGATAGACGAACAGACCGACATACGGCGGAGTCCATAGACTAATTAATAAAAAATAATATTGTATATGCGGAGTTTCAGTATTAAGGTCCTGTTGGCACCCTTTGGGTAAGGAACCCTAAAAAATTGAGTTAGGTACCGAATTCGTGTACTTTGTTATGTCCTATCACATTTAATTAAATGGTAAGCGATGACTTGCCCTTTAATATTGACGGAAGAAAACAATCTGTTCGGTCGGTTTTTTATAATACCCGCAAGAGAATACTTTTTTCCTTATAATTATCGAACTCGGTGCGAGTAACTATTCAAGCTACCAAACCAATAATGTTTTCGTCACCAAATCTACCAATTAGTCCAAAAAATGTCAACCCAAAGGTAGGCCTTGGTGGAATTAATGACATCACATAACAAAGGAAAATGGTTCGGAGAGGAGGGCAATTTTGTAAATTGTAGGCGTTTTGTGGAAATTATCGGAAGGATTAGTCCGGTAATTAGATATTCAGGGCTTATTTAATGGGTACGTCCCTTATGTAATGTAGTAGAATTTATTCAAACAAATTTTATAAATGTGCGATAGTCCATCCTTCAAGTCGAAACGAAGAAACGAATCAATTAGATTTTTTTGCATACTGTTTAATATTTAAATACTGACTACATACTGATGGACTTAGGCATAATATCTTTGTAAACTAAGAAGCCCTTCTGGTGTGTAGGCGACCAATACCACAGAATAAGAACTAGTACTTATACGAATCTTATGTAATTATACGAATTATATATGTTTTATTATTTGTATATAACACTCTTCTTTCTTTATTTTAAGTAGTTAATCTTGCACCCTATTTACAACCTTTTCTGCTACGTCCCTAAAGTGAACTAACTGGTAAACGATGCTTAGCATTAAGTTTTACCTTTTGTATTATAATCGTTAGATTATTGTGCAATAAATATTAAATAAAAAATAAAATAATTCTCACGTACAAGTGTCTCACACAGCAAAGAAATTCAAATAAATATATACTCAATGTGGTTAGCGATATGGTATGCACCTTTTCGTTTAAATAGCTAGACATCCATTGCAGGCCAATTTCTTTCTTATTACTCTAGACAAAAGATTCGTATAACTGAATTTACCACTTGAAGGGGCCGCCGCGCGCTTATTAATAATGTAGGTATATTTTCGATACCCAAACGGGGAGTGACACGGGCCTGCCAATACTGTGTAAATAAGTTTCTTTTGGCGTTTCTTGTCAGTAGTGGTAGTTGCGAAACTGTACTATTAGCTATTTTTTTAAATAAAATAAAGTTGTAATTAAACATTACCTGTAATGTTCACTAAAATTATTGACGTGTCAAAGTGCGTGAAAAATTCTAATTACTGAATAAATATTTGATTCTTTGAGTCCCTATCCTTTAAAATTCAATGACTAAAAAAATGTGCAAGTTGATATTGGAAACGAACAGATTTACTCGGATATGAACACGGGCTTACAAACTGCAGTATTTACTTCCACTGTAAATCTCCTGGTAAACATCCACATGTAGGGTGCAGTGCGCATTCACCATTCAGCTCTAGAGAATTAGTCAAATGCGACTACAGTTTACGTATGTAGGTACGTGTATATATGCTTTAGAATCAGGAATTATTTATTTGCATTATAGAGTAGATATTTATTTTTTATTTTATTTAACTTCATACACAAATACAAGTGTAATGGCGGAATTAAAGTCTAAGGCCTTATCTACCAGTCAACCAACCGGGTGATGTTGAGAAAGACAAGGGTAGTGCAAAAACTCAAAAAGAAATGTGGTGAAAAATGAACCAAGATAATAAACCATAAACTACATACAAATAATACACACTATTATTATACTAAAATATACTACATACACTAAAATACATCATATCAATGATGATACGAGACTTAGTACCTATCTACATTGTATAACCTGCAGGCAGGTATTCAAACATTACTATTTTACAATTATAAACTCGTAGTAATTAGATTTTTCCTGTTATGGTTCTTAAGAGGTGATGAGGGGCAAGGGGTCGAAATAAAAGTTCCCATTTACAAACAGGTCAAAGAAATTGATTGTTTTTATCACAATTTCAAAAACCCTCATAATCATATTATATTTCTATACACATTTATTGCGAAAAGTTGTACAAAATGATGGGGTGGATCACCCCTTAAAATATTTGTGCGTAGATAGCTAAAAACAACCTTGTATATACTTATATACTATTCTCTCCACCACCTCCAAGCTTTTCTGTTCACTAGCTAGCTTGGGCTAGTGCTCAAGCTCGAGTTAATGACAGTACTTTACTTTTCATATGAATTCTATTCGAGCTATCAACTATACAGCGAATTCTATGCAAACTGAATGAAGACTTTCTCAATGAAGCCATACCGCCTCCTTATTCACAAAATGAGCAAATTAGACGGTGTTGAGAAAAGGCGCGAATGCTTTATTATATGATAATTAAATTATTTCCAAGAGGCCGCCCACTTAAAATTCAAAAGGTCTCGTGATCCTCTTAATTTTTTAATTTACCATCTATTCCTCCTGGCCTCGTCATAATGAGATATCATTAAAAGTACATTTAATCCAGCTCTCTTCTTATACATCATAATAGGCAAATAGGCTATTAAGGTCCACCTGACGTAAGTAGTTATTAGCTTATGAATCCCTGTAACATAAAAAAAAAATTGTAGGGCCTGGAGTTGTTTTGATCTCTGCCTTATTCTAAAGAAATAATGAAATGCAACCTCAAATTAAATCTTTAACTTCTTTAAACGCTACTAATTTGTTGCTTTTACACAAAAAATAATTTAAAAAAAAAACATAATTATGGTAGGTATACATTTATCGCATATTAAAAAAAATACTTTTGACTTTTGGCTTTTTACTTTAAACTTGAATTTTCCGGGGTCCAGTGCTGCCCCCATTTAAAATAAATCATTTCAAAGAAAAAGGAAACATCATTTAAAATTTGCAACTACCCAGTCCTAGATAACCCTTCAAAGTATTTTATGAACTACTGTTTACAGTTTAAAGTGAGAACGTTAAGCTTTTCTACGCACATTTGCCAAAAGTGGCCGTTTTTCGCAAATGTGCGTAGTAAAGCTTAACGTTCTCACTTTAAACTGTAAACAGTAGTTTATAAAATACTTTGAAGGGTTATCTAGGATTTGATAGTAGCAAAATTTTAAATAATGTCTGTAAAATGATTTATTTTAAATGGGGGCAGCACTGGACCCCGGAAAATTCATGTACGGCCTTAACTTTTAAATTTTAAATCAAACCTGTTTCCTATATACATGGGAATTTCCTTCAACTATCATTTTATCCGATATAATCGAAAATTTTCCAAGCAAGAATCGTTTTATAAATGAACTGCCGAATACCGTTGATATCAATTGATACATTACTACGAATATAACTATATCTATCACCCCGATAATTAACATTTCCGCGGTTCGTGTGCTCGTTTAATAAAGCGTTTTCCAAAGTTAATACTGTTGATATTTTACATTAAAGTAAACAATAAATAACTACGCTTAAAACATATCATTGATGAATAACAATTAATTAGTCAACGTCATCATCTATACTAATCTATACTAATATTATAAAGCGGAAGAGTTTGTTTGTTTGTTTGTTTGTTTGTTTGTTTGTTTGTTTGTTTGTTTGAACGCGCTAATCTCAGGAACTAATAGTCCGATTTGAAAAATTCTTTTTTTGTTGGGTAGTCCATTTATAGAGGAAGGCTTTAGGCTATATAACATTACGTTCCGACAACCACGCGAACGAAGTCGCGGGCACAGCTAGTTATCATTATAAATATATATCAATATAATATATCGCTTCGCCAGCTGCTTTTTTAAGTTGCTAACTGCCTAACTGCCTAACCTACTGCACAAATTTTGATTCAGGTTTTACTATCATGAAGATTTATTCGTTCCGAAAGGATTTTTTGGAAATATTTTTTGCAATCGGAATGAAGGATAATCTTCATAGCATGGTCGCTCCGAAGTAATTAATTTTATAGACTTTTTTACCATAAAAAAAAATTGTTAAAAATAAAACACCGGTCAAGTTGTACTGTCAAGATGAAAGAAAACCACTGTGCACATTATAGTTTTATGACCACACAGAAAAAACAATTGTTTGGAATGTTTGGGTCGGGCGCTTAGGGGATGGTGAGTATTTCTTCTTACCTTTATTCATGATGTCTTAAAAATAACAATGTCTGAAAATTACAATTAGTTTTGTGATGTGGAATAAAGCCCTTTCTTATAATATTATGCATATTAGTACTTACACTAAAATACCAGTAGCATATAATATATTTAGTTGCTGAGATATTACAAAGTGACTATTATTAAGAGGTATATTATAAATATCCTATGATAATAAAGATATTTTGAATTGAATTGAATTTAGCTGTGACGGACGGACGGACTGACTGCGAATAAGGGTTACTTTTTCATCATTTTAGTACGGGACCCTAAAAATATATCAGAATATTATGTAATATTATAAGATAAATGTATCCAAGTTAACGCATCGAATGTGGATCTATATACATTATAAGATATAAGGACGACTTCAACCATAAATACTTACGTAGAATTTTTAATATGGGACTAAGAGCTTTAACATTTATATATGTTATAAAGCAACCTTAAAGGAAAAGAAAAAATATCGTCAGTCAAAAACGTTTTTTTTTCTTTGATGTACCTATCGGTAAACTACTTTGGTGTCATTTACACTATTATCAAATAAATACACTTCTCAAACTGAAAACTTCTCAAATTGAAAAAGGTACCTACGTATAAACATTATTTGAAGGACACTCGCATTTCTTTGTCAGCCTCTTAGCCTTCCCAAATAAAATATTCAGGGGATCCCGAAGTGGGTCTGCAATATTAACATGGTGGCAACTTATTGATAAAACCGGGTTGGGTGTTATCGCTACTCGCTATCTCATTTATTAATAGATCAATAATATTCGTCGGAAGACGGTGTGGGAATTGTTTGTATGAAAGAAGCCTTTTTTGGAACGGGAAAATTGTATCTTCACCGTTTATTTTGCCTTCAAAGAGGAGGAAATAAATCATGTTTGTACATTCTTGTTTGTTTTGTGCGTACTTTTCGTAAAAATAAGAAGAAAGTAGGCATCTTATGTGTGTACTATTCAACTAGGTAACTAATGACGTGTATGCGTGTATCCGCATACACGTAGAGAGTCTTCCAAGGTTCCAAGATTTTTTTATTCCAAACATAATCGTTAAATGTATGTTGATAAGTCGATCGAGGTGCTAGAAATATATGACACTGGTGTACCTAAGTGATTTGTACGTTGGGAAATAATTAAAAAACAAAACGACTTCGATTCCAGCATCCGTTAATCGCTACTGAAAAGTCACAGGAAGTGACTTCTCGACAATCCAATATTTTGCCAACATGTTAAAACCTTCTTAAACAGTAATTTTTTATTTGAAAAAAAAGGGCTTTGAAAAGCTCGCTCGTACGCTGTAACAACATGGCCTATTTAACGTGAACCAACTACATACCGACTAATTTTATTAATTTTAATCACCTTTTGCGTGCTGACATGCATTAGGTCTCGCCGTTGAAATATGGCACTCGATAAAATAACTTAGAACCATACAAAACACACATAAATAGTTGGCGTGGCCGGGTGGAAAACTTGTGTTTTTTGTTTTGTTTTTCTGAATGTTTCGTTTTATAGACGTGAATTTAAATTGAATTTGATATAGACTTTTTCGAAATATCATTACGTTTTTTGTTTTGTTTTTCTAAATCGTTTTGTAGGTGTTAACTTAGATTGAATTTGATACAGACTTTTTAGCAAATCATTATCATTATTTGCTGCTGTCTTGTCTGCTGCAAATTTTGCTGAAAATAAGGATGCAATACCACAGAATAAGAACACTGGTTCTTATTCTGTGGTATTGCATCCTTATTTTCTTATTCTGTGGTATTTCATCCTCACGTACAGAAGTCTCACTCAGCAAAGAAGTCAAAGAAATATCTACTCAATGTCGTTAGCGATATAGTTTAATTTAGCTCACGTCAGAACTCAGCACCTTTTCGTTTAGATACCTAGACATCAATTTCATTCTTATTACTCTGGACAAACGATTCGTATAACTGAATTTACCACTCCGAGGGGCCGCTGCGCGCATAGTAATAATGTAGGTATATTTTCGATACCTAAACGGAGAGGGGGGACACAGGCCTGGCAATACTCAATCTAAATGTGTTGAACATATAGTGTAGTCTCTTAACATATATTTTAGAGGTGTGAGACCTCAAGTGGTGACCTAGTTTAAAATAATTTTATAAAAAATAACGTGGGATATAAATTTAAAACGAGTTATTCACGTTAACCGTCGGAGCTGCTAGAAATTTTTGAGTAGGTATTTGAGGCAAGATGAAAACTTGTCTTATACTTCTCTTCTAATACCCTAACTGAGAACTGCTGACCTGGCTGGGGAGTAACGGGGCTGAATCAAGAGTTTCGGAGTTTATTTTATAAGTTGTTTGTTAAAACGTTCTGTTTAGGGGATCATGAATTTTTCGGGCTCCAGTGCTGCTCCCATTTAAAATTAAATTATTTGAAATAAACGGAGATATCAATTAAGATTTTGTTCTAGTAAGCCCTAGATAACCTTTCAAACTATTTTATACACTACAGTTTAAAGTGAGAACGTGAAGCTTTTCTTCGCAAGTGAGAACGTGAAGCTTTTCTTCGCACATTTGCGAAAAACTAGTAGGTAAAGACATGAGGCGTTTAAAATGAGCCTAGTCTTTTTTATAAGCCTTAAAATACTTACTTAGTTTCTTTTATCACTAACTATGTTAGGGAACTTAACAGTATTTCATAGATAGCATAATATCAATGACACATATTCAAAAAAATCTTTTCATGCTTTTTTGATTTTCCCTCTATTAGTAACGCCCTTTTTAAAGTATCATTAACGTGTATAACCACGATAAGTATTATTAATGAGGTACGTTATGAATTCGAGTTATGAGGTTAAATAATACGAGTTTTAATAGTTAAGTGCAACAACCTTACAGCAGTTAGCCCGACAGAGATAGCGTTGTGAATATTTATATCCTTTTCTGTTCATCTAGATTGGGTGTTATTTGTGGCGTTTAGTTGCAGGCATTTGTGTTTTGTTCTTCGGTAAAGAGAGAAGTGTTTGTGTCGAAAGGGTTTGAGTAATGTTGGAAGAAGAGAAAGACGTAGCATATACCTATTCTCTGGTATAGTCTGGCTTCTTCTTCTTCTTCCTTACCATTTCTTATTTATTGGTTTGTTTGGAGGTTGGCGCAAAATGTCTTTTCTTTTAAATTTTCTCTACTGCGAGTCTTACTTTCATCTACTCTTCGGACTCTCATATTATTTCTTATGCATTCCTTCCATCTTTTTTGTGGTCTTCCTCTTTGCCTATATCCACTCAGTCATGTTCATCACCTTTTTCGTTTCATCTCTTCTCATCACGTTCCCAAACCATGCTATGGTCTATGACCTCTCAGTTTATCTGTTATCGGAGCTACTTTAATACTTCCCCTAACATATTCCATTCGCACTATGTCAATTCCCGTTACACAACTGGCACAGCCTGACTACTCCCATCTTATGATGACAGCTGTGACTTTCGACATGACTGACGTGTTTGCCGAATCACGAAGTATCTTGAGATATTAGTATTGTTTATTTATTTTGCGTATTATTATTCTTCTTCGTCTACGCGTGTTCCCGGTTGGCCCGGTTGCATCCTCAGCTGTGCTGTTTCGGAGCCCGGAGTGCGTTTTCCCGCTTTTTCTTCTCCAAATATAACATGCATGTCCATGGTCACCCAAAGATGCCAAAGACCTTGCAAAATGAAGAAGAAATAGCCAGAACAGTTTAAATGATTTGGCTATAGTTTTACGACCGGCCGCCTGCCTGATGTCAATCCTCTTTGGGAATATTTTGTGCGAAAAGTTTTACAACCGGCCGCCGCCCGACGTTAACCCTCCTTGGGAATGCAACTGTAGCACGAGATATGAGTGCTTAGTCCTTTAGTCGCCACTTACGACATCCACAGGAAGAGATGGAGTGGTCCTATTCTAACCCGGAACCACACGGGTTATATTTATTTTGCGTATTATTATTACCTACTAATAATGCATACCCCCGCCGTTGAATTGGGCACTATACCTACGAGTAACATATGTTTCTGTTTTTTTATACCTCCTACTTTAGGGTTCCGTATCCAAAGCGTGATATTACCTACTGAAACTCCTTCGTCTGTCCGTGTGTCTGTAATAGGGCTCTATCTCTTGAACTGTAACAGCTAGACACTTGAAATTCTCACCGATGATATATAATTGTGGCCGCTATAATAAAAATACAAGAAATAAGATAAAGTAAAAAATTAAAGGGGGTCGTCCGTCATACCAAAAACGTGTGTTCTTGAGCGTTTTAAAACATTGTACGGAGGTACGCAACCCTATGAGTCCGACTCACACTTGACCGGTTTCTTTATATATGTATTTGTCATTTAGTAACGGCTTATTCAATGCATAGTAAAAAATAAGACTACATGACATTTGTCCATGTACCTACGTTTACTTGCAGTCGTACAAAGCATTGCGTGCCCAACAAGGGGGACGCCGCCGGTGTTTGTTTTATTTCTTTTTAATTACAATACCTTTCGCCACTTTGTTAGAATGACCTAAAATTACCCAAAACGATTAATAACGAATTATCAGATATACAGTGATAACCCAGAAAATTGAAATGGTTTCAAACCCAGACACGTTTAATTCGTGCCTTTGTAAACGTCAGTGGCGCATTTTGAAATTATTTATCTATTCCTTAAAACGAAAAACGGAATGAGGATTGTTAATTTTTTAACCCTTAATTTCTATTTTTTTATATCAAAATATAGCGTGTTTCAAGAAACTAATTTCAATATTGTCATTTTTTGTCATGTTACGGCTTGGTTAAATTTTTATTAATTTTATAATAATCATGTCAAAGACGAAGTCGTGTCTTATTACAACGAAGGGCCAAGCTCATTCAGTTGACCATGATTTGCGAAAACATTTTTTCTTAGTTATGATTGGCGGTAACGGTGACATTTGACGTTTTTGTCACCATAAAGCGACGCGTATTTTTTTTTGAAAGGACTCAGAGCCTTCCGTCTTAACCGATACAGCCGCGGAGTAAGCAAACCAATGTCATACGTTTGTTTGTAGAAATAAATAGATAAGGACACTGATTGAGCTAGCCCCGATGTAAGTTAAAACTTTATTATGGGATACTAACTCAACGATTCTATATATTTTATAATAAATACATATATAGATAAATAGCCAAGACCCAGGACAATTTGAAAAAGGCTATTTTCCAACTTGCCCTGGCTGGCGATCGAACCCAAAACCTCCGGATTGGCGTACTAGCGTGTTGACAATTACACCATGTCGTCAAATATGCAAAACTATTGATTATTTTGGCAAAGAAAGGACCTACAACTGTTTTTTAACTCTGTATTTCGAAACTGATTTCAAAGTAACGCTTCCCAAAAAAAAATTACAATGCCCGTTATATTACGATTTTGATTAAAAAACTCAAAAATGGTAAATTTTGGCGGATACGTATATTGGGTGCCACGGGCTATACTAGATCCCTTAAGTAATAATGAAATTAAAATAACAGTCAAAAAATTAGACATTCCCATACAAATCGAGCCGAGCAGCTGCACACATTTTTATGGAAATACCGTTTGTTTTTGTTTTTTGGCTTTTATTTTAATTTAATTATTCTATAATGATGTAGTATAGACCGTGGTTCGATTTATTATGGGTATGTCCCTTTCACGTTGTATAATGAAAACTACATTGTTATAATATAATGGTTATTTACTTAAACATTCACACGCACAAACAAACTTCCATATTTTTTTATAGAAATTAGTTTATTTGATATGAAGGCGCACCGAAGTAGGGTCTTAATATTTACCCTTTGTGAGAAAATAAATCAGAGTTAACTCTGACTAATTATTATTAGCACAGAATAAATAATACTAACGTATTATTAGTAATAAGACTTCCGCACTTCTGAAGACTGATGCAGAAACTTGTCGGAGTTAATGTCTTAAGTGCCAGATAAACCTCATTAATCTAACCCTTACTTAAAATATACCTTACTAGCAGTTCACCCCGGCTTCGCCCGTGGTACATACATAGCCTATGTCACTCGGGGATAGTGTAGCTTTCCAACGGTGAAAGAATTTTTTAAATCGGCCCAGTACTTTTTGAGCCTATTCATTACAAACATACAAACATACAAAAATAGGTACAAATCTTTCCTCTTTATAATATTAGTATAGATTGAATAAATTGTCAATGCGTGTAACTATAGATACAGTTTGAGTTTTTACCCGACTACGGCGAAGGTAAAAGAAGGGTTATGTATTTCGCCACTATGTATTTTCATCTGTTCCTCGTGTCTTCCATGATATCCATGGTATATTGACAAATTAAGTATCTATGAAAGCGTCTTGGCTGTTCGCTGGTTATAGCTACGTGACGTCACACGTTAATATAGCGCCCTTTATAGCCCAAAAAGTAATGAACTCCAATCTATATACTAATATTATAAAGCGGAAGAGTTTGTTTGTTTGTTTAAACGCGCTAATCTCAGGAACTAATGGTCCGATTTGAAAAATTATTTTTTTGTTGGGTAGTCCATTTATAGAGGAAGGCTTTAGGCTATATAACATTACGTTCCGACAACCACGCGAACGAAGTCGCGGGCACAGCTAGTATTAAATAAATTCAATCATAACTACCGTGTTTGGTACCAAATATCTTTTCTATTAGCTAAATGACAATAATATACTATACAATAATATGTAATAGTAATAATAATAGAATGATGTATATATATATATATATACATATATATATACATGTATATATATATGTATATATATATATATATATATATATATATATATATATATATGTATAATATATACATGTATATATATATGTATATATTATACATATATATATATATATATATATATATATATACATCATTATGATGTCATTTAAAATAAATTATAATAAATTATAAATGATGTCATTTAGCTAACTTTTATGCAATTTTATGCTTGCAGTAAATGGATAAACATACTTTTTAGCAAGAATTTTCCCGTAATCGGGTTTTAGTTTTTTAAACTATTATAACTTGTTATTCACCAGTTTAATTTTTGGAGCAAATTCAGTCCACAATACTCGACTAATTTCCCATAGAAATAATGAATTAAGAAAAATATGATTTTCTCATATACAAATGAGTGCTGTTGCCGTATGAATGTTCAAAGGGAGGGCGATTTTTTTTTGTATTTAATCATGGATCAAACTTGCTCTACCTATTTAGGTGGTGAATTAAAAGTCAGCCTGAATACAACATTACTAGGTATATATGAATTAGTCTAATAGATTATATGAATCAATGACCGTGATTTTTGTTTTGATATGCCTTGTTGACCAAAACTCAAGGTACCTATTTAGAATCTGGCAAAAAATATTTAATTTTATTAGCCACAGCACGATTTTGACAGGAATTTGATAAGGATTTCATTCTCAAGGGCTGCCCGCATTGTCTTATAGGTATGGTAGGTATCTTAATGAATGGCCATCAGGTTCATACTCGTAATTATCTATTGTCTCATCCCTACCGACGATTAAGGGCAGCTACGTCAGCGTTGCGGAAAGCGGAAGAGTATTAGACAGATGGGGGAATAGGTTCATTAAGTGGCATTTAAATTATATTTAGACACGTGGGCGATTGCGAAGCCAAAAAAAGGCGACACGGCAGAGTATAACGTTTAATATTACAGTAATCATTTGGAGCCACTTTTGACCTCTTCATAACATTTAACTTAACATAAACACACCAAAATTGTTTTAAATATTCAGACTCCCTAGATAAAATAATGCCCCAAATTTTATAAATAGCACAATTCGTTTTCTGACTGACATACTCGTAGATCAAATTCATTCCATTTCCAGGTGAGGTGACCTAGAAAGTTAAAATTTTGCATCCAGCTAGGTGATTGGTAAGTATCCTGGGTCAGAATTAAATTATTTGCTACTGATAAGAGAATAAAACGTCAAGTCAAAGTCAACATTTTTTATTCAATGTAGGATGAACATATCACTTATTGAAGGTCATTATTTTTCATTATTTTTAGTGCAAAAGCTACCGACTCGTCTAAAATCACGTTGAAAAATGGATATGATCAACGGATCAGAAATAACGTGTAAAAGTGCCTTCAAATTCGCCAATTCGTCGCGCTGTGTGCAAAGAGATAATTTGCTGTCATAAAAATAAAAAAATTCAAATAACATTTTATTAGTAAAAATAATCCCAACTTTAAAATACGTGCCATCAGCAACTTACGAGTATACAGATGATGTTTATGAATTTGTGCAAAACATCCCTTTTTAATTCATATTGCAGCCGTTTAAATTATTCAACATGTTTTCTGCTGCTTTCCCTTGAACAATGACAAAAGTATTTTCATAAATCCTTGCTAAGAGTAAGAGTTTCAATATTTTAGCCCATTTTGACAGGGCAAAAGGAATTTGTAAATGCAGCGAAATAATTAGTTTTGAATTCAGCTTGTCAGGTGACATACGGTTGACAACGAGTTTAGCATACTGAGGGTTCGCAAGAAAGACTATCTTTTACTATTTTTAGCAAAATTAAATAACAACAAAAACTTTTTACTCCCGGTTCTCAAGATACGAGTTCTGTTAAGTGTCACTAAATACATTTAAATATTTTAGTATCGTATATGTATTATATATATATATATTATAGAATAAGCTTATGTGTGTATATATATGAGTATTAATATGTAAGTATATAATTAGGTATAGATACTGTGCCCACCTTATTTCGTACTATAAATTTTTCCTCTACCCAAAGGTTGACTGGAAGAGATCGCATCTAGCGATAAGTCCGCCTTTGTACTAATATTTTCTTTGTGTTTGTTATTTTTATTTTATGAATTATTATGGTGCAATAAAGATAATTTGTATTTGTATTGTATTGTATACGAGTAGTTTGGTTTATACAAATCTCTGACGTAGCATTTTATCCAATATAAAACTTAAGAACATTTGGTACCTATTACCTACCTCTATAACATTTTGGTAACTTACTACCTGCAATACGTTTAAATATATTATTTACTAGCTATTATTCGTGGCGATATTAATGTGGTCAAAGTTATTTGAAAATTTCAACGGTATAAAATGTATCCTAAGTATATGTTTATCCAGGTAATAAGCTATTTAGCCAATCCGTTCAGCTCTTTTTGCGAAATTGAGTAACAAATATACAATATCCAAACTCACAAACTTTTACATATAAATATCATTAATAATGGTAATCAGCAGAGGTCATCTACCCTAGCTGTGCTTCCTACCAGATCTTGTATGCTTGACATTTCATTGGAACGTATGTCACAGAATAAGTGCAAGGCTTTGTACTACGTTCAAATTTGTCGAGTAAAATGAGCGGCATCACTATATAGATAAGTAATTTTTTAAAGTCATTTACCCACGCAGGTTAACAATATAAGGCTAAACATTAATTGTGCAGATAAACATGTACCTACCCAGTTTGGGTGTAGCTGTAATATTATTTTGTAGTTTGTCAATTTTATGTAAGGACATACTATAACAGTCTGGATGCAAATACATACTATATAGGCACTACTAGCAACTTCTCCTCTCCTGCAGATAGTAGAAGTTGATCAAGGAAGTGTGCCTGAAAATCTCCTAAATAGGCGTTGGCCCTAGCAAGCATTTCATCACAATTTTTGATTCTCGATTTGCATTTTTATGCTTACGTATAGACCCAAAAATAAGTTATGCCACCGAACGTTATTTCATCTGTGTTATGGGTGATCCCATGATAAATTTAGTTCCGATTTTTTTTGCAATACGAGGTCTACTAACTTATTTGTTTACCTTTAGTAACTTATAAGTATGTTATCTGTATTTGATCCGCCATCTTGCTTAACACGAGCTTTGGTTTTTGAGACAAACATGTTACAAATGTATACCTTAAATGCACATAGGTAAGAGTATCTTGTTTTTCTAAAAATACAATAAAATTGGTGTGGTACGCTCCGTGCAAACTTCTAGACTGTATTTCAGCCACTCGACTTTTCACTCGCTTTGGGGACTCGAACAATGTGATATATATACTGGGATGCATTAATAATGCAGTGACGCGGCTCCATGGTAGACGAAAGCCGCGCCAATCACATTAAAATAATCTCACTCCTGTATTCTCGTGCTAATGTGATCTGTAGCTGCTTCTCTGGCTGCACATATTGTAAAAGCCGATTAATAGAATGGGCGCAAATATCGAGAAAGCATATCAGTAGGCGGCTCATAACCCGTTATTATTTTAATATCGTCCAACGCACCTAAACACTGAATCTTTACCCTGAGCTATGTGAAACCCTCCCATGGAATCCATCGCCCCCACCGTGACCATTCCATGGGATCCCGCAGGATGAATGTTTGAATTTGACGGCCCTAGTGTAGCCCTAGTGACAGACATGTGACCCGCCCCTGAACCGAAGGCTTGTTCGAGCCGACACGTGTACCACAGTTTGTGGTACTTCGATCTTTCATGTGTGTAAGTGACAACACTGATGTTAGATTTTTCAAGCTTCCTAAAGGCATTTGACGTAGTTTGATGACTGCCATACAATGAAGATAGCTGGGACCAACGACATAACGTGCCTTCCGAAGCACGGAGGCGCTCGTGAAAAATTTTAACTTGCGAAAGCGCTAGTTATGTAGGCCACCAAGCTCCTCCTTTTCTTTGTGATACCTATATTATTACTCTATCTTGATACTGATAACAGAAAGATTGATATTTGGAAATCAATAAACGTATTCAAATAAATTTATTGCGTATACCGTGGAAGTCGAAGGTACAATGGGTAACGATTTGTAGAAATTGATTCCGGGTCGCCAACGATCAAATGCCTACAATCATGGACTAGCTGCAGTATAGACAAAATAATATTTTAGACTAATTGCAACTTAGACGAGTTAATTGCTGCTGTGAATTATTTATTTAACTTTGCGACCATATTGGAAATATTAACCAGGAGCGGTGCCAATACGCTCTTGAAGGTGGTGTCGGAAAGAGTGGACAGTCAAATATTGGAACATTGGTCGTCCTTACATGTGTCAAGTTTTATACTAACACAATATGGACCTGTATATATGTGCAGTCTGAAATAAACTATTTCATTTCATTTCATTTCATTAATGTCATATGTAGGTAGGTACCTTTAAATATTTTATTTATACAATTAATTACGTTTGGCTACTGATGTATACATCAGTAGAGAAAATTTCACATAATAGATCTAGTAAGTAATAAGTATAGACCTTGACCACGCCGACAAACTTGTAAAATAAAAAGTAGAAAACTATTTTTTTTTTCGTGTAGGTACCTCATAGTGTGGGGTACTGTGAGATGAGGTCTTTCAGATAAATTGAGCCAGAGCTTTCTCAATCAGTGTCTCTATCTATTTATTATTGCTAGGTTTTTTCGATTGAGTGATCTGTTTAATACGTTTAAAACGAGGACCTCAGTACGTAGCTAATTATACAGGGTGACTTTTTATCCACCAGCCAAATTTTTGGAGCAAGTTCAGTCCATGATACTGAACTACTTTCTATAATTTTTTTTATTGAAAATAGATAAAAATTTTTCGTCCTCCCATACAAATCAGTTGGCCTGAGCACCAATCTGTATGGGAAGGCGAAATGTTTTTATCGTTTTTCGTTAATTGTTTTTATGGAAATTACCTAGTTCAGTATCATTGACTGAACTTGCTCCAAAACTTTGGCTGGTGGTTAAAAAGTCAGCCTGTATAAGTAATCCGACATAATTCCGATAGGAAAAAGAAATTAAATTTTTGTGAGCCAATAAATAATTTTAAAGTTTAAAGGTTTGAGCTGAATTTTTTTTTTAAATTTTTACATTTAAGTTATGTGACATACATCAAGTATTCATGAAAGCACATGTGACACGTTTCCGCCAAATATTCAGCGCAGTTTGGCAAGACCAGAAAAGCATAAACCGGTTTGTTTGTTTTACGCTAAAAAGCAAGCCGAGGTGGCGCCACCATTCGGCAGAATCACGCAACTCAATGTTCCCCCGGGTGCCCGGGAATAAAGTGGGAAGAAAGTAATTCTCACACCGTGGAATAGATGGCGGTACCGTTTTTAATCAACCATCAACGCTGCGAGTATGTTTTGAATAATAAACATTATCATTTATGGTTGAATAATGGTGCTTACTCGTATAATAATGAAAACGTGCTTTTTGTAACTTTATTTTTTTAATTGATTAAATAGATAATCGACTAAGTACCTATAACAGTAGGTAGTTTATGAACTACCTACTGTTATAGGTACTTAGTCGATTATAGCATAAAGTCATTTATAAATCTCTAGTATCTCTACCAATCTCTACTAATTACAATAATACGAGTATGTCTATGTAAGCATCAATTCGTGACATGGTATTGACAACTTAACAACATAAGAAAAAAAATCAAGTAAGTGACTTTTCAACCACTAGCCAAATTTTGGAGCAATTTCAGATTATGGTACGAAACTTCATTGTACATCTAGGTATGTACTTTAAAAATATTTTTTGAAAAATCGATATATTTTTTTCATTCTATCATACAAAACGCTAATTTGTATTGGAAGGCGAATTTTTTTGGCGTTTTTTGTTATTTGTCTTAGTAGAAAGTAGTTCAATATCATGGACTAAACTTGCTTCAAAAATTTGGCTAGTGGTTAAAAATTCAATCTGTATGTACAATCAATACAACGTTGAAATGGGGTAAATGAGAAGTGAAGAAATAGGTGCGACCTGTGACTTCGCTAACCTATATCATAGCCGGACGTCCGATGACGCTTTTGTCAATTTCGTCCAAGATTGCCATCTGGACTTACTTGGCTTTTTCGGGTTGTGTCCGGCCTTTCCGGACTTTGTCAGGCTTTTTGCTATAGCGGATGACCTTTTTAGGCCACGCCGGAACTATCCCGGCCACATAAAACTTTGATCTTGCTCCACCACTATACCCGTCCGGCTATTAGGGCTAAATGTTCGGCCTAATTCAGCGCAGAGCCCAGCTTTTTTATTTTTGGAGATGGCAACACTAGGTTCGTCACCCGTTCTGGGCCGCCATTCGGTCAGTGCCTTGGCCCTTGCTCCACCTGTCATCACTCCGTCGAGCTAGATGAAATAATAGGATATGTACCTAGGTATAGCTACTTTTACTAAATTAACTACTTACAACGAAGCTTACAACAGTTTTCGGAAACGAATACTTCAAACTGCGTTACTTTCTTATTTTTATCTAAATGACAAACGTGACACTTTAGTGTTGTCACTACCGCGGGTAGTACCTATACTTATACCTATACAAAGTGGAAGGGACATACCCGTAATAAATCGAACCACGGGCTATTACTAGATCACTAAAGTATAATGAAATAAAAATAACAGTCAAGAAACAAAAAAAAAATTGACATTCCCATACAAACCGCCCGGGCAGACGCACACTTTTGTATGGAAATGCCGATTTTGTTTTTTGTTTTTCGGCTGTTATTTTAATTTCATTACACTATAATTATCTAGTATTAGACCGTACTTCGATTTATTACGGGTATGTCCGTTCCATGTTGTATAAAATTCATGTCCCCCACATTATGTATGTATGTAGTCTGGTACTGCACCGAGTGTGAGTACCTACGAAGTTGGTGTTACGGAGTAGTTTAATATTTAAATGTGTGCAAATTACATTCGCGAATCATACCTTACAGTGCAAAGGTTTACACACGGCCTTTGCCTGCGGCGTTGTCCGCAAGCGATTTCATGTGATTTCATTTCAAACATCTGAACTTACAGATTATACCTAGTAGCATAATTGTTGTTATTTATTTCTCTTGAGTTAAAAAACAAACTTAATTTAAGCATATGCTAATTGCTTCATTTTGACTGTGGGAAAATGAAAACACGCAAACGGCGGCGGCGCTTTTTAGGATCCAGTTTCAGTACTCGTAAATAAAGACATCCTCAATAAAAAAAATGCATTGCATGCATACTTATTCCGTCTTCATTCCTTACGAGATAGACAGTGTCTAGAACCATAAGACTCAAACACGTTCAGCGTGATTGATTTTAATTTCAAAGTATTTTCAATTTCAACCGTAACAAATTTCAACCCTGGACGGCACCTACTGATAGTAGCGTCGGATGTCCGGCTATGAGATGGGTTGGCTATACTTAGTTAAAGTCGCAGGTCGCACCTAGAAGAGAGCAGCACAGGACCGAGATGGTTGCAAAGACGAAGCCTATGCTCATCAGTGAGTAAAATATGCTAAAAGCATTCTCTAACCGTCAAACCGGTCGACTGCAGAGCTAAAAAATCATTAAAATCAAGTAAGGACGGGATGCCAACCGTTGATATAAATAAAATCCGTTGCCGATTTATTCGTTTTTTTTTTTCAATCCATTTGGGTAAGCAAACAATAGTACATTGTATAATACAAGAATTACTTACAAAGTAACAAATAAATCAAAATTCAGATCCATCGAAATAGCTAACCATGATTACGATATAAGAAATTTTAGAAATAATTCGATAGGAAGTTGAGATGAGAGGGTTGGGTTACATGTGCATCTCTGGATTTTATCCAAAAGTTAAGTTAGATAGGAACCAGTTATCTCTCGGTTTTATAAGTCACATAGCTTGAATTACTTGAACTTTTATAAGAAACAGCTGGTAGAAGAGTATATTTTATGCATGGAAGGAAAATACTTTGAAATTTGAAAGGAACTGTGCTCAGCCATAGCTTAACCTTTATCGTATGAGCCGTATGTAGCAAATGTCAAAGAATATGATATGTCTGTATTGTTTAACTGCGTGATATTCGTGGGGTCGGAGAAAGCAATCTCTGCCATCTCGGGATCGTGACAGACAGGCAGCTTGCATTTAATATTAATGTCGAAATTCGCGCCTCGAATTAAATCAAATGCCATGATCTAGACACGTGGGAGCGTGACAAGCCAAGTTCAAGTCAACAAGAGGTGAAACATCACTGTATATTTTAAACGAACCACTTTTACCCCCTTTATAACTCGGATTATTTATACATATACACCGAATTGTTTATATATTGTGACTCCTAGATTTATGAAGTTACATTATATAAACCATTTGGGCTGTGTTTTAACCTGAGGTTTTAACACAGCTCAAACGGTTATATATAGATATTAAGGTCCAAAAATCGTAATTTTTATGATTTATAACTGTCTGAATGATTGATATATACTTAGATCAAAAAGCTAACCATCTTTGCGTATTTGTATATAAAGTAAGAAATCTGAAATCACTGAATTAATAAGATTTTTTTTTATTAGATAACAAGCGACCTGGTTCTTAATCAATTTTAGGATTGTCTACAGAACAGTCATTTCTTTTGTCGGTGAAGTCGTCAATCACACAATATCGAGAATATTAAAATTGGCTCCCATTTTCACATTTTATGTTTTTGGTCGGATACGAGTTACATTAAACATTGTTCAAATGTTTACTTAGATAATGGAAATCCTTATACATAGTTAATTTTGTTTATACTGCATATAATTGCTTCATGATATCAAATATTGAACATGGAATACGATTCATTGATAGTTATTATATTCTATTAGGCTATATAGTTTAAAAGGTTCATGGTGCTAAGACTTTGAATAAATTACACCAGCCTAAATTGATTTTATTACAAAATTAAAAAGTCTTTTTACGAATGTTGTTCCAAATAAATACTTAAAAAGGTAACATATAGTTAAAAAATCTGCAATCTTATCTTGCAATTTAATATTAAGCAAGATATAAGTTTAAAAACCTAAATGGAAAATTATTACTGAAAAGTACAATCATCCAGTTGATCACGGATCACGGAAGTAACAGGTTCTTAAGATGACGAATTGAAGATTTAAAGATACCAATTTTTCTTTTTATATGTGCTAATTAAGCCCTTTAATTTGATATCATGAATGGCATGAATCGATTTATACAATTTTTTAGCTCATTACTTTATGACCTACACAGGGCACAATATTAAATTTATTGTAACGTCACGCCGTCACGTTAGCCTTTAACCAACGGATAGCCAAGACGCTTCCAGCGATACCTCATTTTTCAGGATATCGTGGATATAATTGAAAATACGAGGGAACACATAAACATATACATATACCAAAATACACAGCCGCGAGACACATAATACTCCTTTTGGCTCGTCGTAGTCAAGTAAAAAATTGGAAGCATCTTGATCCTGTTACTTTTTATCATTTAATACTTTTGCGATCACAATTACGTAGGTACTATATTGAAATTACGGGACTTGTTGCGATTAATTTTGATTTACCTTTTTCTTTGTTGTACATGAAGTAAACTTTTGTATATTTTCGGATAAATAAAATTCTTCAAATTTTCTTTTTTGCACAAACATTTGATTCTCAAATCGTTTGTTGATCGGTTGTGACAGCTATTATTTGTTGAGATTGACTTGTCGCATTATAATATTGTATGTACGCAAGCTATGCGGTATAAATAGGTTTTTCTAGATAAAGATGTTGTTTTATATTTGTTCGTGCTTCCCGGACAAGAGTACGTTTAATATTTTTCGTAAAGTTATTATTTCGCGCGATATTAATTTCCACCCCTAAAACTTTTTCAAATTAGCACATTTCAAAATTATTCGAGTCGTGATAAACCAAGCTCGTACGTTTTATTTTATTTTTAGTTTAGGTTCTGCACCTCTCTCGTAATTTGTTACTTATTGGGCTCTGGCGCACGCTAAGTCTATTAGGACATTTTGATAGCTGTCTGTCGTTGTAACATTTTTATTTTTTAAAGTTTAGGTTCTATTAATAAAATAAATAAACGGGCAAGTATGAGTCAGTGTTGTCAGTCAATGTTGTAAAACGCTGAAGAAACAGGTTACTTGTATGACGACCCCCTTTAATTTTGACGTGACAACGTCTAATAACTCGATACTACGGGCTGCATGCATGAAAAAGATGACGTCATTGTCCCGTTACGCTCATTGTCGCGTTCTGCAAGCGAGAGCGCGGCACGAACGAGAGAGAGAATGTTTGACGTTGTCACGTCAAACTACCGTCCGTAAACCGACTTTACAGACAACCAATTTTTTACTTTATCTTATTTTCAGTATTTTATTTTATAGTGGCCATAGTAATACATAATCGGTGGAAATTTCATGTATCTAGTTATTGCTATTATAAAGATCAAGTTAAAAACGTTGAAAAAACACGTTTTTCCTGTATGAGGACCCCCTTTAATTTTTTACATTATCTTATTTTTAGTATTTGTTGTTATGGCGGCCATAGTAATACATAATCTGTGAAAATTTCAAGTATTATAAATATATTATAAATATAGTTAATGCCATTATGACGATCTAGTTTAAAACGCTGAAAAAACACGTTTTTTGTAGGACGACCCCCTTTAATTTTAAACTTTTTTAATTTTTAGTATTTGTTGTTATAGCGGCCATAGTAATACATAATCAGTGAAAATTTCAAGTGTCTATTACGGTTCAAGAGATAGAGCCCTGTGACAGACGTACAGACAGACGGACAGACAGCGGAGTCTCAGTAATAGGGTCCCGTTTGCACCCTTTGGGTACGGAACCCTAAAAATGAAGATGACGAAGAAAAAAATGGTATAGGTAAGTACCTACTTACAACCATGGACGAAAAATATAAGAGGACCATAAATATACATTTAGTTTAAATGTTGTTGCCAGATGGAGCTACTCGTAGTTCGAAAAAGGTAGAGTTGTAGTGGTGCCGCTTAATTTCGGAAAAATGGCGGTACAAGCGTTCATTTTCTACAAATAAACAAGCGCTATCTCTGATTTTTCGTGGATTCTGTCAGCCTATGTACCCAGCATCCTTTGTATGGCTAGCGGGCGAGATAGTAGCGACATCTAGAAATAATACAGGATTTTGGCTTTCTACCAGAGTAGGTACACTTTTTGTATGGGATTTCCTCTTGTTTTGACAAAGGACCAAAACTAATGTTTTTGCCAAAATTCAGGCAAAGCCTTTTAGTACTCATAAACTTTTTTATCACATCTCTTTGGTATTTAAACTTGGTTCAGGTTCAATATATAGAGGATGTTCCCCAATGTTGACTATACCTGCACCTCTACTGACGTCATAGCGTCTAATAAATTATGTGAGTCCACGCCAGCAAAGCTGTAGCAAGTAAATTTACAAACCACTGCGGCTCAGAGACACGTATAGTTGGTTTCAGCACGAGCATCGCTGGCCGAGCCACTAAATTCATTAATTAAGAAGGACGTACCTGCTTTGAGGCCCTTCAAACATGTCAATTTAATCCTTTAGGAAGTTATAGGTATACAAAAATAAAGCTGAAGATAATTTAGCTTTACTTTTCGATGCTCGAAAGAATAATGATGGTTTTATGTTTTTCTTTAACCGCCTTTATCAGTTCACTGCTAAACATCACGATGGGTAGGTGGGTTGATGATTGCAGTAGATCGTTGCACACAGAACGCTGCTGCCCGTTCTCTGTTACATAATAAGTATAAGGTAAATAAATAAATTGATAAGGACAAATCACACTGATTGAGCTAGGCCTGAAGTAAATTTAAACTTGTAATATGGGATACTAACTCTACGATTATTTTTTTAATAAATACATATGCAATCAATTATGAGTAGAATATTAGAACAATGTAGAGAGTACTGTTCATTTACAATCAGGCAGGCGGCCGGTCGTAAAACTATAGCCAAATCATTTAAACTGTTTGGGCCATTGACATGCATTATACTTAGAGAGGAAAAAGCGGGATAGTGCATTTCAGCATTTGCAGTGCAGCACAGCTGAGGATGCGACCGGGAACATGCTATGATGAAGATGAAGAGTGTATTGTACATAAAAGAATATTTATTTTTAAGCGACTTCAACAATAGAGGAGCTTCCCCACATTGAATGTGCTTATTTATGTTCCTTTTTATTTATGTATGTACTCGTATGTATATTCCCCCATAACATCTCCGTTTATGAACCGATTTAGAAAATTCTTTTTTTGTTTGAAAAGGTATATATGAAAATTGGTCCAATTCTCACCAGGATCTCATCTGATGTTGAGATCCTTGAGAAATCGAGGGAAATCCTCTAATATTCTATGCACACATATAGTGATTTTTATGTTTTTGTCAAGAAATCAGGCATTCAGAAAGTGAGTTTTGGTGAAGTGGATGGAACTGAGACCAGAAATCGAAGTCGCTTTATTTTGTTTAAAATTATAAATCATATTGTTAATTAATAGGTAGGTAAACTCTCAACACACAAGGCTAAAGAACGTCAATGCACCTCTCTCGTAGTAATTTGTTACTTATTTCTGGCGCACGCTACGCCTATTAGGACATCTTGATAGCTGTCTGTCGTCCTCTTTCATCGTCTATTTAAAAGCTACTGAAAAACTACCGATCTCCTCATCCAAAACAAGCAAAAACCATTCAGTTGTGGAACCTATTTTAAAGCAATAAGAGTCAGAATTCAATATTTCAAAGAAATGCAGTATTTGTCGATGCGTCCCAAAGTATTTATGGTAACATGTACATCCAAAATATGCTGAGCTCTCTGGATCACTCTTCAATGGTATGTATAGGCGAAAGTTTAGGTCTCATTTTATTAGGCATGATCACAGCACGTTTTTGTTATGGTGTCGGCCAAAAATGGGATATGGGTAAGTGCAAACATATTTTTAGGTGGAAGATATATGGTCATTATTTATGGATTATCGGGGGCTAAATGCCAGTACAATCCATAACCTGATTTATTAAAGGAAAATGACTTTAAAGATTATTTATATTTATTCCCGTATCAGCCAGTTCCGGTAAGTGTATTATTTTATTTTAGGAATGTTTGTTCCTATCTAGAAGGTGCAGTGCTTTGTTTTTACAAGCTTTTATTTAAAAACTTTTTTACCTTTATACAATCTTTTATTTAATTTCACCTGTCCCGTCGCCTGTGTCCGTAATCAAATCTAACAAGCTAAATTAGACCCACTTACTATTATTCGATAGAGTTGAAACTTCACATATTATTGTAAGTTGGATGACAATGGAATACTATGGTACGAATGACCTGATCTCATGATGAAACTGGAAGGTGGCCACGGTATCTCTGTGATAAAACACCATAACCCCACCGAGTTTGGGTTCAATTGTTCCGTCTAAGGAGCACTTTAAACTTTTTTGTTCATGATTTAGTTAAAAGCTTATTTTTTTTTATATAATTACTTGTTCTGAATATCATCACTTGGTTATAAGTAATATAACTCTTCGTTTATAGCTCGGGGATAAATTAATGTTGCTATAAATCTGTTTGCACTCTTGTTGGTTGGCACGTTTAGTGCAGGCATACAATACAATGTCAACTTAATACCCTTCTTCTTAATAGATTTTATATTTCTCGCAGTACGCTATTTTGCATCAATTCAAATCAGATACTTTTTTTTAACGTCAAAAACAAACATTTTCTATGGAATTTGTATAAAATATCGATTTATGACGTCATAGTTCCTTGGAGTCAAATAGCGCTCTTAATATCCGTTTTTCTGCATTAATAAATCGAAAATCACGTTCAAAGTGGATGTGATCAATGACAAGTGGCATTGTTTTGTGACGTTTTATTCTATTAACAGTACCAAATAATTTATTTTTGACCCACCATAATACTCAATTGAATTATTTACAACTCACTTGTTAAAGACCATTTTAGTTTGTTTATTGTTTGTTTGTTTAAACACTTTATTGTACATTTGAATAAAAACAAGTTACATATATATGTATCATTAAAAAATATATATATCTAAATGTAAAACGGTGGGCTTATCCCAGTGAGGGATTCTTTCCCTTTCTTCATTTAGTATTTAGATACCTACCTTTAACTGAAGCACCTCTAGAATATAAAATTAACTGAAATTGCGTACACGAGAGTAAATCATCGTTTATTTTTATGAAGTAGTATTTATGTAGTTTATGTATGGTTATTTTGGAATAATTTATTAATGTATATTTTTGTGTAGTGAATACTGTAATATGTATGAATTATGTAATAATAAGTTTACTCTTTTATTATTTTAGTTTATATTGTACCTATCCCAAAAGACTGCTTTCTCGGCAATTCTCGGTATCACCAACAGGTGATACTAACAAGTTGACTGGTAGAAAAGGCCCCTGACCGTCCGCCATTAATTGTATTCTAATAAAGTTAAACAAAAATAAAAAATGTATACATATACCTATGTACTTGTGTATGTATTATCATCATAAAAACGAAGTAAAAATGGCATGAAAGTGTTTACTTATATTTTTCTTAGATTAGTGGGGTACTGTTTAGTGGAAGTCTTATATCTTCAATAAAGCACTACATTCTAGTGCTGTCACGGTCATGGTTCGATTAGCTCTTTGAATATTATTTTCTATCTCAAGAAGCTTCTTGGACCCGGATGATTAATTGAAGAAGGAAAAGTCAGACGTAAGGTAGTTTGGATAATATATCACAAAGTTATAAAGACCTGTCGTTAACGCATCTTAGCATCGGGGTGATAAATTATAAGGTACCTACAATAGTCCTTATTTACCATGATCACTCAGTAGATTATTAGTATTACTTGCCTATACAGACAAATTGTATTTAGAAATATAATTATAATTATAGGTTTCTGGATTTTTATATTATGAATAAATAAAATAAATGTTGAAAAAATTATGATATTCTTTCTTAACCAAATTATTAAGATTTACAGGACAATAAAAACGAAGTTGGTACTAGTATAGATGGTGTCGTTTTAACTGAATATTTCTTCAGTAAAATCATCACCAAATAAAGGTTAGTAACTGTCTGTTAAACGTTATTTAGGTATTCTACTTTTATTTAGACGTACGAGTAGGTGTATATAATATTTGCAAATTTTTCTCATAGATGGAGAGGAAAAGTAGAGGTGCTGCTCTTAGTACGGTAATATTTTTACTTCGGGCGATTTACATAAATCCTTCGCTTCACTCAGGATTAAACCTTAGAATCTACTATTTGCTAGCTACTATCGAGGAAAACGAAGGACGTTTCACTCTAGATTCAAAGTAGCGCCTTCGCCCTAAAAATAATATTATCTTTACGCCTTGATGCACAATCTACTATTAAAACATTATTTTGTTAGAGAAAAAGTGTTTCTATTTTTAAATTTTGGTGTTGTGTAAAAATATTATAAAGTTTACAATTTGAATTCTATGAAATGAGATTAGAAAAAAGTATGCAAGGTTGGCAGCTATAAAATAATTTTTGTCCCTATAACTACTCCTTATTTGAGGCAATAGTATCAAATTGAATATCGAATCAAACAGGCAAGAGAAATTAGTAGCGACTATAGGCAGCCGCAATCACATAGCTTACATGAACAATAAATTATGATCAAAGCACTATTATTTAAGCTAGTAATAGCGTGAAATCCTATTATATTGCTTAACTTTTGTTATTTATTACCATTTCTGTTTTCCTTGTACTGATTTGATTAATGATTCACCCCTTTGTAGAACTACCAACACTTTACCTATTTGTACATACTTGTACAACTTTTGACCGTAATAAAAAAAATCGCAGCATCATCAGTGGGTTGACTGATAGATAAAATCTAGGTTTAAAATCCGCCTATTACATTTGTAATAAATACTTTTAAATTATCGCGTTGCATTATTATTAAATTAATGCATACGGGAATGAACGCGAAACGTACCTTTTTTTATTTATTTTGCTGACGTTTCGTTCGGGTTTCACCGAACGTGGTCCCAGCTTGAATAGGGACACTGTGAGTGTAGTGTGTGACGGTACTTGGAGAATGAACAATATGACGGTGGACGAAGATCACACCGGGCAGGGGGAGGCGTAGGCGTCACCGCTGCTTCAGTCAAGCTGGGACCACGTTCGGTGAAACCCGAACGAAACGTCAGCAAAATAAATAAAAAAAAGGTACGTTTCGCGTTAATTCCCGTATGCATTAATTTAATTTGTAATAAAGTTTAATAAATAAAGTATGATTATATTTGTGTTCGTTTAGAAGAAGGAAGTATTTTCAGTACGTTAGCTAGCACTTCTACCTCTTAGGCCTTCTTTTTAACTCGATCAAATTGAAGTCATGCACACAAATGAGCAATTCGATAGAGTTCAAACAGTTCCTTCTGGATACAGTTTAGGTTAAATCAATCCCACATAATTATACGAAAATCTAACTAAGCACAGATGATTAGCGCTGGCTTACAATTTATAATACTAAGCATGCCATTATACTTTAGTGGTACTATATTACTTATAATATACTTTATATATGTAAAATAATATATATTTTTTAAGGTATAATGATACTTTAACACAAAAAATATTCAAGATATTTATGATATACCTTTACTACCTATATTTTTTTAAAGAAATATTTGCATTCAGAAAGTGAGTTTTAGTCAAGTGGAACCGATGAAGAAGACCAGAAATTGAAGCCACTGACTTTTTTGTTACTAATTATAAGTACTTGTTTGTAAGTGTCATCACCATCATCAGGCCAGGAGTACGACCCTCTCTGTACAACCAGAGCCATACTTGGCCAGAATAGCCAGAGGATTTGGCCTACACTCTCCACGCTGGCCAGACGGGTTGGAGAGGTCTCATTGGTGTTTATAAGCTTTGTTTCAGTTTGTGTTTCCTAAGTCGCCGTCTACGAAATCCACGGGAAGACTTGGAGTGCATTCAATGTAAGTGTGTTTGTGAAAACATTGGTGAATAGGTACCTGATTACAGCAAGTCTACCTACCCCAGTGGGAAAAAGGCGTGATAGTTTATACCTATGTATTGTTAACATTTATTTAAATACTTACAAATGGAGTACCTACAGGATTGAATACCAATAACAGCCAACGCCTCAATTTCAAATAAACAAATCGGCTGGCTGTCAAACGACTGATTTTTTTGAATACATCTAGCTTTATCATTTTTTTTTTCAAGTCTGCAACAGACCGGCGACTGGCTGTCACACGCCATAATAAATCAGCGCAGTTTCGCGTTTTGCACGATCGCAGCAATCGTGAATGATTTGTGAAGCACGAAAATAATTCGTCCTTGAAAATAATGCTTAGAAAAATAACTTAAAATCAGAGTTCATTAAACCAAAGGGTTTAATAAAACGTAAATAAGTTATTTTTCTTTCGTGATCAAACATGATAATATTAATAGTACATCAAGAGAATTATTCTTCAGTGGTTCTACATCCAAGTCCGATTTACATGTATTCGAATGAATTTTGTTCGAAAGATAACATCAAGCTACCTTAATTCATCATATTTTAACCATAGCCACAAACACAGATTTGTCAAAGGTACAACATCTATTGAGTTACCTAAACAAACTACTTACTTCCCTATAACCATACGTATGACTTATGTACAGCCGTAGCTAAACTTACAACAAAATACACGTATCAAAGCAAAATATAGGCACATCGTAGGTACCTACAATACAATGCTGGAAAAAATCCTGTAAAATATTGATTTAGTGCGAGTTGACTCGTACATGAAGGGTTCCGTACCTCACCAAAATTGTTTTAAAACACTGAAAAAGACGTTTCTTGTATGACGAACCCCTTTAATTTTTAATTTTATCTTATTTTTAGTATTTTTTGTTATAGCGGCCATAGTATTACATACTCGTAATCTGTAAAAATTTCAAGTACTTATCTAGTTAATGAAATTATAAAGATCCGAGTTAAAAACGCTGAAAAAAGACACGTTTCTTGTATGAGGTCTCTCTTTAATTTTTATTTTTTGTTATAGCGGCCACAGTAAAACGCATAATCGGTGAACATTTTAAGTGTCTATCTATTACGGTTCAAGAGATAGAGCCCTGTGTCAGACGGACGGTTAGACAGCGTAGTCTCAGAGTCCCGTTGTCACCATTTGGGTGCGGAACCCCAAAAACTGTTTAGATACGTTTACTCTCACCATATGTTGGCAGCGTATCCACCGCTAACAAACCAAGTTCAAAGCGACAAACCAAACAAACTCTTAGAAACAATATATCAAATCGACACGCGACCGAAACGGAATGAAACTTTCATTTCGTTTCTAACTTCGAAAGTGCACTTTACGTGGGGCGCTACTATGGGTTCGCGGCAAAAATAGTATAACTATGAATAACAGTTGGAAAAAAGTTAAAGGTATTATTATTTCTTTATTATAGTTGTTCCTTTTTTTTCTGTTCAAACCGAATTATGTGTTGGCGAAATCAGAACAGATTTATCAAAGTTTATCGAAAACTCATGGAAACTGGACATTCGTTTTCTTAACTTAGTAACCGCTAATAGAGCAAGTCAATGTTACAGTGATGGACCCTAGTTTTTTATCTACCCAAGTATATTTTCTGTAAGTACACTCTATGTACATACATACGCTATCGTTGAAAAACACTAAGAAAGTTTATTTTTGTTTGTAGATTATACTGGATTGTCATACATGTCGTTCATGCCACGAGGACAGATGTTTAAGCACTAGCTGTTTTCCGCGGCGTTGCCCGCGTTTTGAAAGATAGAATATTGCCTATGTTACTCGCTGACAATATAGCTTTCTATATAAATGAAAGAATTTTTAAAATCAGATCAGTTGTTTTAACCGACTATGGCAAAGCCAAAAGGAGGGTAATATATTTCGCCGCTATGTATGTATGTATGTTCATCAGTTCCCTCGTATCTTCTATGATATCCATGGTACCTTGCCAAATGAGAAACAGTTGGAAGCGTATTGGCAATCCACTGGTTATAGGTTATATTTAATTCACAGTGAATACACGTACTTTTTATCAAGAATATCTTGTTGAGTTTATCCATTACCAACAAACAATTAAATATTTTCTCTTTATAATATTAGTAGATATATGTGTAGATTAAGAAAAGGTAAAAAAGCGGCTAAGTGCGAGTCGGACTCGCCCATGAAGGGTTCCGTAGCAGCAAGTAACATAATAATATATAAGTTCTAAAGGTAAATTGTGGTTTACGATTTATGACGTATTAAAAAAAACTACTTACTAGATCTCGTTCAAACCAATTTTCGGTGGAAGTTTGCATGGTAATGTACATCATATATTTTTTTTAATTTTATAATTCTCTTATTTTGGAAGTTACACACACATTTTACCACTTTGGAAGTGTCTCTCGCGCAAACTATTCAGTTTAGAAAAAAATTATATAAGAAACCTCAATATCATTTTTGAAGACCTATCTATAGATAATCTACAAGTAAGGGATTGAAGAAAAAAATAATTGAGTTTCAGTTCTAAGTATGGGAAACCCCAAAAAATTTTTTTTTCTTCTATTTTTGTGTGAAAATCTTAATGCGGTTCACAGAATACATCTACTTACCAAGTTTCAACAGTATAGTTCTTATAGTTTCGGAAAAAAGCTGGCTGTGACATATGGACGGACAGACAGAAATGACGAATCCATAAGGGTTCCGTTTTTTGCCATTTGGCTACGGAACCCTAACAATAAAAAAAATAACGACAAAATGCTTTCGCCAACAAATGGTAGTGGATAGTACAGTGTGTAACAATATCTTCACCGCCCGAGTACAGGACACCGCATTAACCTCTGACACTCGCGCTTGCGATTGTTTTACTACGCTCAAACGGGCGACATACAGGCAACTACGAGTATAGTCGGTTCAAAATAAAAGCTCGAGTAGCACTCAAAAAGTTTCCGGAAAGCTTTCCGTTGTGCAAGACTGTTTTATGAACTTTTATTGTTTCAAATAGATTTTTTTATGCGTCTTACCGTAATTGAAAGAAGAAGCGGCATCGAATTTATAAAAAGAGATTAATGTACTTTTTGCCATATTATATTACAACTTTAAGGTTTCGAAATCCACACTGCGTGTTACTAAATCATTATTTGTGTCAACACTTGTATGGTGTTTTATTTATTTATTTATTTATTTATACTTTATTGTACACACATATACATGTTTAAAGTACACCAGGCGGACTTAATGCTAAAAGCATTCTCTAACAGTCAAACCTTTGGGTCGATTGGAGAGTTTTATGTGGGTGTGAATATATAAAGAAAACTTAAACTAAACTAAATTTAAAAGATAATAATCACAACACATACTATAAACAAACTATTATTATTATTACATATACACAATTACTTACATATATATATATATATATATATATTACTTCATAAAATATATACCTTCATTAAAATATATACAAAAATAAATATATAAATACATAACCATAAATAAATATTATGCAATCAAGTCTGTCCTACGTTTAATTGGAAGTGGAAGTGCCTAAAAACTCTAAGTTTAAAGGAGTCGCGACTAGGGGCCCTTCTAATGGATTCAGGGAGAGCATTCCAAAGTCGTACAGCAGTCACGGAGAAAGAGTTATGGAAAAAACCTGTACGGTGAGAAGGAGTGACTAGGTGTTGTGCTAAAGAAGCTTTTAGGCAGACAAATTTGTCCACAACCCTCATAGTTTTAGTATGTCCGTCTACGGCCTGCACGAAAGTGGCCTATCTAAGAGACTGTTTGTACTAGAAAGCTGAAATTTCGGATGGGTACATTACATATACAGGATGATTTTGAACCTCGTAGCCTCGTAACCTCAAGGAAAGTGCTTAAATAGAAGATTAAAAATTGCATATTGTGTCATATGTATCTTGTTTCATAATAAGAACCAAAGATATCAGCCGACAAATGCTTACCAGAAATCTCTCATTTTAATGTTACCGTTTGTAAAGTTGGTAGGTTAGCCATTTATTAGAAACTTGAAAGAAAAAAAAAAGAAAAAAATTGACTTTTTTCTTACGGGAGTCAAGTGTTGGTACGATTTCAATATAACTAATAAAAGTGGAAAGTGGCCGGAAAAGTGGTACAATAAAATATAGAAAAACAATTTTTAGCGTTGCCTATATAACTGGTACACACCAAAGCTAGTTGTACCTATATTTTTATCGTTTTTCTTATCTTTTATTTTTCTGTTGCTGCAAAACATCGACTGTTTTCACTTTATTTGGATGCAAATTCTGCTATTCACTACCCAATATAAACGAATTCATGCAAATGCCAGATAAATATTACATCAAAGCCCGCATTTGACATAAGTTTCTAATGGTTGTCAAACAGATTGCGAAGCTTGCCTAACTTATTGGCGATTCTGATTTAGATTAGTTGGTTTGAAGGTTGGTTTAATATTTTCAGTTTTGATAAAGATTTAAATAAAAATATCGACATCATATAATAAATCAATGGATCAGCTGATCAGAATTAATTAAAATTTATTTGATATTTTGTCAAAAAACATCTTAAGAAATATTAAGATTTATAGATTCTGAGCCGTGTGGGTCCCGGCAGAGTAGAATAGGACCACTCGACCCATGGATGTCGTAGAAAACGACATAAGAGATACAAGCTAAACAAAGCTTATATACATCAATGAGACCTCTCTAACCCGTCTGGCCAGCATGGAGAGTGTATATAGGCCAAATCCTCTGAGTGCTCTGGCTAATATTTGGCTCTGGTAGTACAGAGAAGGTCGTGCTCCTGCAGTGGAGACTAAAAAAGACCTGATGATGATGATGATCTTTAGAAAAGTAAATAGCGTTATGAACTTGACGTGTGAAAAAATTACACGAAAGATTAAGGCCATGTAGAAGTGGCGCCCTCAGTAGAAATAAATTGTTTGACCTTAACTTAAATATGATGATATTAAACATATTTCTAAACATCAGGCACTAGATAGCCCTTTATTTTATTTTATGAACTGCCGTTGAAACTATTATTGGTGCTCCGTCTAGCTAAAACTCGTTTTCGCCAAAAAAGGCCACTTTTGGCTAAAACACGTTTTAAAACTGGACGAAAAAACGTTATACTTTTAATATTTCTTCAAAAAATAATTTAAAGTTTACCTAGTGTCTGACGCTAAATGGATATTTTCACCATATTTACGATTAAACAAGTTATTTCGAATGAGGGCGCCACTTCTGCATAGTATTTGCCTTGATAAATAAATGACTTTTGTGTAAATAAGTAAAAAAAAATCCGAGTAGTTTACAAGTTGTTGTTGGTCACACTTGAGGGCAGTGTGTAACAAAATCTCATCATCAACCCTCCGTCTATTTGCATATGAAAGCCATAACTCCGCAGGACGGAAAATTTAATCTTTTTGATAATTAAATGAAGACCCCACGCTCCGTTGACCTAATTAATGACTGACGTAATTCACATGTCTAATCAAATTTTATTTTATTTTTTACAGGTAAGGGTATTGTCGTGTAACTTTATGTAAGTGTAAATTGCTTATAATAAATATTTTATAGTGTAGCACATCCGAAACAAGGTCTTTAGTTTAATGAATAGCACCACAGGATTGAAGAACGCGAAACTTTACAAAATGCTTCGATGATGTTTCTCATTGGTTAATTATTATTCACTGTCCAGTCTTATTCTCAAAATAATCCAGCATCACAATATCACTCCAGAGTCCAGGCTTACTCTAAGAAGTCCAAGACCCAAGAACCCTTGTTTACCAGCCTTTCAACTACTCTATGACAAGCAAGTCCGAACGTGAACCATTTCCAGTCTTTAGCGCTCTTTTTACTTAATTGTCATCTATCAATTATCAAATTGACATTGACACAAAACTGTTTTCTGTTTGAGTGTTGCCAAAAGTCATCGAGCATTTAATTTAAGTAAAGATAAACAGGCATGATAATATAACGCTCCGACAATTATATATCTGTTGTTCTAGTACACCTACATATATTTTATTATTAATAAGCGTGAAACGGCCGACATGTTTGGACCTCATTCGGAGGCCTTCGTCAGGGCAAACGTGACTTGCGACACACATACATTAAAACATGTAAAATTATGGAAAATAAAGTTTCCATGTTGTAACGTGTAACTTCGGAACTCTACTCTAAGTGTGGCTCGACGCTTTTGCCCAATTTTTAGTTTGTGTATTAACTGAATCTAGTACGATCTTTTTATTAATTTGTTAAGTCTAAAGTTTGCTAAAGTCTGGGTCGCAGGCAGTCCATTTACAGAATGGCAGTTGAATCATGTCAGGCTGGGACCACGTTCGGTGTAACCCGGATGAAACGTCAGAAAAATAAATAAAAAAGGTACGTTTCGCGTTATTCCCGAACGCATTAATTTAATAATTATGCAACGCTATAGTTTAAAAATATATATAGTTAAATCTTGATCAATCATAGATCGGTTATCTTGTTGACGGTTGCATACTTTTATATATTTTTTTCTAATTTAAAATTAAATGTGAATAATGTCACAACTATCTATATCAAAGTATACTTTGAAAGCATTTTACAGAGAAGCGCTAAGAAGCTTCCATCTTCACGGAGACATAAAGCTATGCACTCAGAGCCACAACATAAACCGAAAGCTTTTAAAATTACTAAAATGCAATACAGAACCTTATTTCAAGCCAATAAGTTCAAATATGTGAAAAATTACTGCAAAATAAAGTTAGCATTTCTTTCTCGTATATAAAGGCATTTTTACGACCATAAAACGTATAACAATCAATTTTGAATCTTATCTTGATGCATTAGAGATCAGATTGAACAATATTTTAATGGTTAAATAGTTTTCGTTCTTTATGATGTATTAAAAACCGAGCTACGGTTATTAGTTCTAAGGTATGCCCGTTGTAAAAATAATGATATGTTTGCTGACGGAATATTATTTTTCTATTTTTCAACAATTTTGCAACACAATATCTGTCCGAAAGTAGATATTGTGTTGCAAAATTATTTTATATCTAAGATAATTTAAATACATATAGGTATCTACTGATTATATTAGTGTTATATTATAATATGAATGTTTTTTAGGGTTTTTAAGCATTCAAGATGCAGTACTTTTTCAACCCAAAGGTTTGACTGTTAGAGAATGCTTTTAGCATTAATTCCGCCTGTTGTACTATTACATTTGTATGTGTGTACAATAAAGTGTAAATAAAATAAAATAAATACTAAAGTACTTAAACTAAATAATGGAATAAGAAAATGGGGAAATACGAGTAAGTGAATGATATAGAATTATCATTTTAAGCCACCTTAAGCTGGATTTAAGTAGGCCAGAGCCATGGATAATTTAAAATGTTTCTAAAAAAAAATGCTTTTACGAATTAGTGTGTGCTTTTTTATGGAATCGAATAATAACTACAAATCAGACAAAAGTTATCCGATTCACTCTTCACACAAGAGGTAACTTCTTGTACCGCGTTCTTATCGGTGGAGTGCTTTCCATGACTCTTTCCTCCGCTAAGTTCTTAACCTCCCTAAGTTTTCACATTTAATTTTTCCTTTATTTGATCAAAATAACTTTTTCTGGGTTTTCCTACTCCTCGTTTTCTTTCTATCTTTCCTTCACTTATTGTTTTAAAGAACGCATCGTGTCGTAGTAGATGACTAAACATTTTTCCTCTTCAATTTTATATGATTTGTAATATTTATTTATGATATGTAGTATTTGTAATCAACCAGAGTGCAGATTTTGTCGTAAACTTTAGATTTGAACTGAAAATTACATTTTGTTTCCAGCTTTATCTAGCTTCGTTTTAGCTTTAATTACTCAACAAATGCAATACGAGCCTTATCAAGGGAGAGCTCCTTGAGACGGGGATCCTATTGCTTATGTTCGAAGTTCAGGCATTGTTCAGGTCAAAAGAGAGGCGATACGAACAAAGCTAGACTTTGAAATTAAGCGGAGCTTAACTATGAGGGAGGTTCTTTATTGAGACTGTTATCTTCGAAGCTTTAACGGTATCTATACCTAATTAAAAAGTACCTAAATACAAGAATACACTAAAAAAGATAACAGTAGTTACTGAACTGTATTTCTTTCGGCATCTCTTGTCAACAAGAGTCGTTCTGAAACGCTAGATGTTTGTAGCTTTTGCATTTAGAATAAGTTAGAATAGTATCCTGTATTAAAAGTTAAAAGTATGTTTTACTTTAAAACAATAAAGAGTCTTAAATAAAAAAAAAATACTTTGACTTAATTCAAGTGCTTGATAATCTTTGTTAAGTGCCATGAAACGGAATCTTTCCACACTAAAGAAGGTTACGTAGCCAATTATGTTACGAAGCCAAATAGGAAGCACCTAAAATGATCTAATCAACTGTGCAGCTTACTAATCAATGGGGGTGAACAAAACGAATTTAGCTTATCATAACTGATCCAATTCAAAATGATTATTATGATGGGCCGGATAACATTATCCCTATAATAACATTTATTGTAATGCCTCTTACATTTATTTTTACAACTCGGAGAGATGTTAAAGATGAGTATTTGTAACACGTTGTGTTTATATCTTTTATTGTTTTTTTTCTTTATTTATTATCTAACTACGCTGCTGCGTGTTTTATACTTTTGTTGTCTAGTTACGTCAGTACGTTTGTTCGTACATTACTGATTAATCCAGTGTCCAACATCGTCCTGTCATATAAAAAATATCAATTAAACTGCGCATTCGTATGAAGTCATTAAATAATAATACGAGTCATTATGTGTCCTACTGCTGGGTTTCCCTCCACTTTTTCCATTCAGTCCGGTCTTGCGTTATCTCCTTCCATTCGCTATTAAGTTTATCAAGTTGATTGCGCCATAGCGTTCTTGGTTTACCGGCTCTTCTGGTATTAGTAGGGATCCAGCAAGAGGTGACCTTTGCTCAGAAATTGGCCTACGGTATTTGTGACCAGCCCAGTCCCATTTCAACTTTGCGGCCTTCAAAGCTACAACAGAGATTCCTGTTCGGGAGTGTAGTTCAGTGTTACAGATTTTGGCCATTATTTGACACCTAGGATGCTACGCCATCGCTCGCTAGCAAATCTTAAGTTCGGACTTTTGTAGTTTAGTCGAAGACCAAGTTTGTGTTAATATAGCAAGAATGCAAATGTCTATTAAATCAAAATCTAAGAGGAAGGTTTCCCTTAAGTGGCCGTTGCGAAACGCTAGTATCGGTAGCTTTTGCTACTGATACTACGTTTAAAAAAAATCATGGTCCGATCTTATAAGTTGAATTCTTCATATTGAATAGTATTTTTCAAAAAAACGGTCCTAACACGGCCGGACAGCGATCTCGTGTCCCGAGTACCCACGTCCAGCAAATTAATTAAGGCGTGCGTGTCACTTCACGTGCCGTCCACGTGCATAAATCAATCACGTGTACAGCCCGCCGCGGAATTTTAATTTAATCGAGTGCTCGTAAGCTCTACTGCATGTGCAATGTCACCGGTGTGTCCTGCGCTTTATTTCAAGGAAAATTGTAAGAATTCAAGGTTTGCACCAGTGCAGTTTGATTTTTATTACTGCTTGTTTTTTTTCATGAAAATTATGTATTTTTTATAAGTTATACTTACGTTTGGGAAATCGATCCTAACATGCCAGACAATACACACAGCGTATATAAGAAACTGCCCGTTCATTTCGTTTGCATTTTATTTTTATCATAACCTATAAAACAAAATAATATCATGTTAGCAAAGTTAAAATGATTTGTTACATAGTAAAGACATCGTATGTTGTTTTAACGTCCAATTTTAAGGCTTGTTTTGTTAAAATGTACAGTAGATCACCACTACTACTTTGAATTCTCGCAAACGCAAAATTATTGAAATTTTTAAACTATTTACTCGGAAGAAAAAGCTTTCATTAATTCACACTTTAGGCACTAAGGAATGGACAGACCAACAAATTTTACGAGAGTTAAATTTTAACTCATAAAATAGAATAAAATTTTGGTCCCTATCCCCACTTAATTTAGTTAAAATAAGTGTTGTATTTTTCTTTGAATGTGAAATTTAACAAGATATACCTACGTTTGAAAACGAATACACGACTACGGGAAAATTCTTACGCTCGGCAACCATTTACGGCTACCAATGTGTATATTTTTGAAATGAAAACCTTTCATATGATACCATACCCACTCGAATCGAAACAATTTTTTTGACTCGCACTTTTACGGGTAACAAAGAATTATATGAGGTATGGTAAAATGAATTTTCTTTTAAGGAAAAAGAAAATATTAGTACTACATACGAGCCGTTAAAGAAGCACCTAGTCTAAACTCACCTTCATTTCTACATTTTATCACAGTATCGAGAGCCCAGTAGAGCCTTTAGTAGTGGAAGCACATATTTTTTTAACAGGACTTTATTTATGCACCATTTCCGTGGGGGGGACTTTGACAAATGCCCGCAATTTTTGTTTCCTTTCTACCTTGCCTGTACAGAACATACTCGCAGTTAATTGTCAGATTATCTCTGTTTGTTTACAAGACTGGTTTATTACGTTTTTTTCGAAAGATATATTACCACAATCTCACTTGATCTCACGTAGTTAAGGGTCGGCACCATGTAAACTGGGTTTGCGCGGGCAACAAGTTTGTACAGAAAGCGTTTGATTTAAGTCAAATAATGTATACACATAGATAGAGGAAGAGTTGGGACAGTAGACGAAAAAAAGGATTTTTTAAAATATTTTGTAGTTTTCCTAAAAACGAGCATTGAATTTACCCAAAAACATGCAAAACGCACTTTGCGCGGGCAATAGTTATGGCTTAAGTAGAAAAGACCACTAAGAAAATTACATACCTAGTTATAGGTGAATAGACTAGCCAGTAGACGAAAACCGTATTTTTTTAATTTTCATTCAGAAAAAGTAAGATAATTGTAAAGAAACCTGAAAGAAATATTTTAGAAAATCTTGCTACAAACTGGCTTGTTTTTCTGCGTAAAGAAATATTCTAAGAAGGGATTGCATATATTTTTTAAAAATAAAGGCTATTTTGAAACATTATTCTTAATATTTGCTTACAATGCAATCACGCAATAATAAAAAAAATAATTTTAAAAATTGGATGTTTTGCAACGTTTTTTGACAGAAATCTCTGAAATGGCGGCCATGATTCTTCCATACAAATTCAGTTGCCCGCCGGGCGTTCAGGAAGGAGGCCGAGTCGAATTTTTCAAAAAAATCCATTTTCAAATTACGTAAAATTGCATTACAGTCTAAAATATTTCAATAAAAAACTATGTGCAAACTGCCAAATTATGTCATACTTTTGCTACACTATGGAACAGTTTTGACATTTTGTTGACGTTCAAGTAAAGATGTAATGCTATTGCAGATACGGCATCGCACATTTATTTTTTTAAATTTTATTGAAAATTAAGTCAATGAAAAAAATAATTTGGTTTGATTTATTACCTATATTTTTTAATTGGCGATTAGGGTGAAAATCGGATTGGAACTTTCTCGGGTCGCGGAATCATATTAACTGTTTTTGTAATAAAAGGTGCTGTTTAATTAGGGTTTTACAATTATTTTGAGGGGTGATTCAGTCTAATTTTTGAACAACTTTTCCCCATGAATGTATATCAAAATACGAATTGACATTATGCGTAATATATCGAACCACAGGCTATACTAGATCTATACTTGGCTTGGCAGGCAGGCTATAGTAGGCTATTTATCTACACTAATATTATAAAGAGAAAAGATTTGGTTGTTTATTTGTTTGCATTACATGGCTCCGAAACTACTGGACCAATTTAAAAAAAACTTTCACCGTTGGAAAGGTACCCTATCCCCGAGTGACATAGGCTTTGTGTGAACCAAGGGCGAAGCCGCGGTGGACTGCTAGTATAATATAATGATATTAAAACAACAGTCAAAAAACAAAAAAAAATCTGCATTTTTATACAAAAGTGTGCAGCCGCTCGGGAAATTTGTATAGGAACCGATTTTTTCGGTGTTTTTACTGTTTTTAGGGTTTCGCTTGTCTGTCTGTCCGTAAGACACAGCCAATTTGCTACGAAACTAATAGAATGATTTAGTTGAGATTTAGTACCTACACTTATGTAACTTAGTGACCTAAAGATAGACGTATAATGTAAAAAAATTAAATTTAAAAAAGGGCACTTATTGTTGGTAAATTAGACATTAAAAAAAAGTTTTGATAACAAAATCGTCTAAAATTTTCGATAATAATTGAAAAAATTGTCATACAAAGTTCTTTCATTTGATATGTTGTGACATATCAAATGAAAGAACTTTGTATGACAATTTCAAATATATTTATTTTTTATTATTTCTTAGATCGGTATTTTTAAGTTATTTAAGAAAATGGGCGAAAATTTACCCCCCCCCCCCCCCCCTACTAAACTACTGGACCGATTCAGTTGAAATGTGGTGCACATAATGTAAATTTGTGACCCAAAGACGGAAGTATATTGTAGGTAAATGAATAAATAAATAAAAAATGGGGCCACTTTATGGGACATAAATGAGACATTAAAAAAAGGGTTTTGTGAACTATATCGCGTAAAATATCAAATGAAAGAGCATTTTATGATAATATTAAATATATTTTTCTATATTTTTTATGTTGGTGTTTTTGAAGTTATTTTTGAAAATAAATAATAAAAATACACTTATCTCCGAAACCACTGAACCCAATCTTTTAAAAAATATACAGTAAATAGTTCTTTACCTATAGATTACAGGAAAACCTATTAGAAGATAAAAAATAAAAGGGTGCAATAATGCTAATTACTGCTTCATTAATCAACCAATTTTTTTAGCTGTTTTCAGGAAAAGATTTCTTTTTAGTGCTCTTTGTTGATTCGTTAAAAATATTGTACAAAATCAAACAGTCAAGTCATTGATTGAGCACGTATAGCTGCTACGCCAAGACTATCCTTTTTTACCCTCCGTACTTACATAATAAGGTGAATAGAAGTGAAAGGTGTTACGATTGCAGATGGTCGCTAAACGTATTGTTTCACAAAGAAAATTCAAATGTGTACATTTTCTGTCAGTGGAACACAAAACTTGTAGTTTTCCAAGTCACCGCTCGCGTAAAATACTATTTGATTGTATTTTTGAGAACGTCATGTCAGTGATAAGTAATATTGATTTTCACAGAAATATCATAAATTTGTCTATGGTTCCCTAAAATTTCAACTTAACCAAAATAAACCGGCCACGTGCCGGACGGTAAACGTGCAGTGTAGGGTTCCGTAGTCAGTACCTACTTGTTTTATGTAACTAACAACTGCCTAACTTTAGGTCTGAATTCAGTCCATGATACTGAACAACTTTCACCAAGGAACAAACGAAATACAAAAATTATTTTTGATCTCTTACACACAAGATTTGGCAAAATGTAATATTTATGTAATATATGTATGGTAATGTAAGGAAAAATCACACTAATTAAGCTAGCCCCAAAGTAAGTTTTAAACATGTATTATGGGATACTAACTCAATGATACTATATTTTATGATAAATACATACATAGATAAACACCCAAGACCCAGGACAATTTGAAAAAGACCATTTTCTAACTTGCCCTGGCTGGGGCTCGAACCCAGAACCTCCGGATTAGCGGTCTAGCGTGTTAACTTTTTTTTGTTCTGTTAAATTACGCCACGGAGGTCGAATGGAAAGCAAACATTTTCTTTTCATATTTAATTATGTGTTCCTTAGGAAAAGTTGTTCAGTATCATGAACTGAATCCAACTTAAATTAGTTTTAGTACAGGGAGACGTTATATACTACTGCCGTGAATTTTTTTAAGTGTCCATATACAACCGTTTAACTGACAGAGAGGGAAGACACATGATTCTAACAAAAATTTGCAATCAAAAACCAAATATTTCACAAACGGATTGCTAAAACGAAAAAGGGTGTTCATAATCTTACAATATTTTTGAAAGACCTATTCAACGACGTCTCACACCACACATTTTTTTTTTCAAGTTTTTATTACCACATATCCATGCCCATGCCCAATTACAGCTTTCTAGTACTAATAGTCTATGAGTAAAACTGGGGACAGATAGACAGACAGACATGACGAAACTATAAGGTTTTCTTGTTAACTACGGAACCCTAAAAAGCTGCGTGAAACTAAAAAGATTCTCTATACTAAGGGTTCTTTGTCATTTGCGCTTTAACAAATTTCAAAATACGAGTAATCAAAACCACTTGTGCAAATATTTCGCTCCACTTCGCATACGATAAATTCAAAAATTGATGGATGAATGACCGTGCTTTTACAGGTTAAGCAACTTCTAGCTTGGTCATAGTTAGGATGGGTGACCGTGCTTTCAATCTTAATGTTGTCCAAGTCAAATGTTGAGATTCTTATGAATAAATTTCAGTTTTCTCTACCTACATAACTTGGCAGCTATTTAAATTTCAATTGTTTTGTCGGAATTTGAACTTGGCATTTTTACATTTATGTTTTGATGGGATGAGATGAGATAGATGGGATAAAATAAACACCCAAGAACCAGGACAAATTAAAAAAGGCCATTTACCAACTTGCCCTGGCTGGGAATCGAACCCAGAACCTCCGAGTGACGGACTAGCGTGTTAAGGAATCGCCACGGAGGTCGACTAATAAATTGAAAAAATAATAAATTTTACGCAAGATTCGAATAACTATAACTTGGATTTTTTAGAAAGTGCTATATGAATTTCACATATATTTAAACTCGCTTTTTAAATAAACGTCTTGCATTCACGCACACTACTGTATTTTCGACTTTAGCCTTTTTCTACTGATAGCCTGTCTACTAAAGTGTTAAGTACATTATAATAACGTCTGCCAAGGCCTTAATTCAGAAATAATAATTCAAACAAAATAATTCTTTGATTTGATTGATTTGAAAATTTTAATAAGTATCGCGGACTGGAAGTCTTGACGAAAAGAAACAAGTAAGCTTCTATGTTACAATTTATGATTACCTACATCTATTGTCCCGTTTACACATTATTAACTCTATGTAACTTCATCTTGACATTTTTATTCCCCTAGCGGGAAAATATTGGCATATTTCAGAGCCAAATCCGACCACGTGGCTTTGTGCATACAGTCCTTAAGTTCAAAATTTTCGATTGAACTTTATTTAGAAAGTATATCAATTTTACCAATTTGCACACATGGTTTGACTAAAGGTACTATGGACTCAACTTAAATTTCGAAAAATAAATATATGAATTTGAGACATGAAACTCCTTTACTGAATAATGGTTTTGCAATGTTTTATGATTTTGGCTAGTTTATTTCAAACTAATAAATATTCAAGAATATGTTGCGTCTTCGACACTCGTAAAGCGCACATGATGATTGTTAGTAAACTATCCATATTGCTTTTTTAAATATATTTTTTAATTTGTTTTTATGCTCTTACCAATTTTGTATAAGACAGGTAACATGTTATTAATACATACGAGTTTTAAGATTTCTCTGTAAGTGAAATGTAATATTTTCTTTGAGAAATAAAGATTCTTCATCTTTAAGAATAAGAAAATAAATATTATTGTAATGAAAATATTAACCACCCAAACTCACAGATAAGAGTAATTGAAGAAACTCCGTTCGCATTGTTATTATTAATTACGAGCGTATCTCCGCGCCGTCATCTAGAGATGCTGAAATTAAAGCTGCCCCAATGAATTTCAAGTTTTAATTAAAGTGTGAAAAGTGTCGCCGGCCGGCTCACTTCACAACAAAACCTTCGTTTATGCAACAGTTATTTTCATTTAAATTTAATTTACGTTTAAAAGTCAGTAAATATGTCTTTTTTAATTTATGTCTGTACTTTGAAAGTTTTTAATATATGACCAAACCTGTGAATATAATTTAAAAAAAACGTGTGTTCTAAGTACATGTTTCTCCTTAAATGGTAAAGGAATGTGTTCGAAAATTATGTTACTGAGTGGACGCAATAAACAGTAAGCAGGCTAAGAGGATGAAGTTATCCAACGTATTTCTGAATCAGTGGCGGCATTAGGGGGTGGCGAACAGGGCAGTCGCCCGGGGCCTCGCGAAACAACCCGACCTGTTTTATTTTATTTAAGAGGATTTTTTTTATTTATCTAGCTTTTATTTTGAAACGACATGTCAGGTTTCGGCAAAATTTTGTAATTTCAACGAAAAACAAAATATATGCAATTTCTTTGAAATTACAAAATTTAGGCAAATACTGGTTTTCGCCGTCAAAATATAAAGGGGACTCTTAAGTATTTTTAATTTTAGTCCTTAGTTGTAACAAAACAATAAATACAATAAAGTTGGTCTATTCATTGCATAAGAAATTAACTAGGTAAGAATCTCGCTCTTTGAAAAACTTGAAGTGCGGTTATTTTCATCGTGTAACGTTCGGGGATTGTGTTTCATTTCTTTCTCATAAAACATTTAAAAATACCTACATTCGAATCACATACTTTGCACAAAGGACAAGGGCCTCGCAAAAATCTACCGCCCGGGCCTCGCAATAGTTAAGGCCGCCGCTGCGAGGAAGTACATGGACATTCTATGTATAGATTAGGTATTTCTTTTGAGTGCCAGCACGTGGTTACAATTTCAGAATTTCTCTATCTATCGCCAGTTTTGTGTGCTATTTAGTACTATTTTATTTTATTGTTATTTTGTTGCAATTTATTTTTAATTATTTTTATACATGTCTAGTGACTGGAAGGCACCATGTAAATTCACTGTAGAACTCATATTAGCGTAGCGGGCCACCATTAGACCGACTACCAAGCAGTGGAGCGCAAGCCTAACATGTAACGTCTAAATCAACTTCTATGTAAGTATGTAATGTATAATTATACCCCATTTATGTTTACCCGGTTAACACAACTTTCTATGTAACGTCAATTAGCTTGACAAATATCCCGTTAGTAAATAAAAAACGCTAAAATCTACAATGTAACTCATAACAGAGTATTGTTAAACCGTAGAGCATTAACGAGGGCATAAATTACGACTTTTTCTTTCAGTTGTTAATGAATGATTGCTTTTTAATTGGAAACAGACGGAAAAACGGGCTGTTTCTGATCTAATTAGTTACGAGTGTAAAATACTTTGTCCAACTTTACGACATTCGACGTCTGCAGTGAATAATCGTAAAGTTTGAGGTTATGGATTAGGTTGGGACACCTTTTATTACGCATTTTTATTTCTGTTAATTTTGTAACCTATTCATGTTAGGAGCTTTATCTTCTTTCTTTTGTGTGTGTAAGTGGCCAACATTGGTGTAAATTTTTTCAAGCTGCCTATAGGCACCTGACGTAGCTTGACGACTGCCATACAATGATGAAGCCGGGACCAACGGCTTAAAGTGCCTTCCGAAGCACGGAGAAACTCGAAAAAAAATGTTTGCCACTTGTGGTCAACCATCCAAGTGCGGACCACGCCCGGTGTCGCTTAACTTGCGAGAGCGCTAGTAATGCGAACTCATGCTTGGGCACCGAGCTCCTCATTAGAAGCTTATATCACCTATGTACGTAATTGTAAATCTAATATTAGAGTAACATCAAAAATCAAATCTCAATTTTTTTTAATAGAGATGTACATTTTTTATCTTATTTTACAGCCTGTTGTTACTCAATGCTAAATGAAGGTGTCTAATAATGTACGCCATTTTGATTTTGACATTCACGTCTTCTCGGCTTCTCGGCAAGACCCTCTCATCTCAGTGAGTTTCTAGTTACGTCTAAGTATACCTATTTAGAGAAATAGGGACCTAATTGTAAGGGAATGTTATAATTGACCTAACTTTAACTAATGTTAGTAGTAGGGATACCAGATACGTACCTACTAATGTTATAAATGAAACGTACGAGTATCATTGACTAAATCTGTCACTCATATAGTTTCAGTCTACTTTGTCCTTATATTTTAGCTGTAATTGATACTCTATACTTAAATAAATCCTAGCTGAATCATTCAAAATAGAACCGCACGATGTAGAGGTATGTCAACCACAAAGCGGGGTGCGGGAGTGCGTACACGAAAACTCGATAAATTTTAAAGTACTTCGCGCCATCGCGCCTGCAGCCGGCGACTGCAGCTGCCAAAATGTACCCGTTCCCAAACTCTATACACAATACAGAGTACGGATTTAGGGTGAATGAATAAAAACGGCTAAGTGCGTGAGGGGCCACGCGTAGTGTTGGGTTCAGTAGTGGCGAATGCAATTAAACCGTGTCTCCTCCGTGTGAGTTCACACCTCACGGTTTAACAACTTTAAAAAAAAATTGGTAGATTATAATTGTTTAATTTGTTAACCCTACTGAGTTCTGATAGTTTTTCTTTTAACTATGTTATATATACTAAGAACTTCTTTTTAAGAATTATTTATTACTTTGTACAGTCTTTTACTGAAAGTTGATAATTATCTGGCTCAACTATATTCCACAACATAATTTAAGAGTAAAAGTGTCTCATCAATCAGTTCGACATTTAATATTTTACAGTTACCAAATCACATCTTTTTTAACGTATTAGAACGTTATTCAAATCTAATTCACTATTCTCTCGGAGACTACTTCTATCAAAGCAGAGTCCACAACTGTCATCTGGGCGAGCACAAGGCGCATCTAACCCTGTGTCTACCTCGTTAGGTAATCAAATTTGTTTGCCGTACTAACGAGCCCCGGTCAGGGAGACGTAGTCGCACTTGTTTGTTATTGCATTAAACGTACGTAGACATTGGCTGACGTTGCAGGTTACCGCCAAATGAAAGGAGATAATCATTGGGTACTTGACAGTGTTTGATTTTGTACAATATTTTTTACAAAACAACAAGGCCTGTGTCACTCCCCGTTTAGGTATCGAAAATGTACCTACATTATTACTACGCGCGCCGGCGGCCCCTCCGGGTGGTAAATTCAGTTATACGAATGGTTTGTCCAGAATAATAAGAATGAAATTGGCTAGCAATTGATGTCTAGGTATCTATACGAAAAGGTGCTGAGTTCTGACGTGAGCTAAATTAAACCATATCGAAATAACCATATAGAAAATCAAAGAAATATCTACTCAATGTGGCTAGAACATTGAGTAGATATTTATTTGAATTACTTTGCTGAGTGAGACTTCTGTACGTTAGTATTATTTATTCTGTGATAGTACTAAAAATAAATCTTTTTCTGAAACAGCAAGTAAATTGGTTATAAAATGAAGCAGTAATTAGCATTTCAAATATTAGTATGAAAAAAGTGGGTGCGTAGTGGGGATATTTCTCCATCTCATTCGTAAATCTAAATCTTTTTTGCTTTCCGTTTCAGATTATGTTACTTTTTGATATAGAGGTAAGTAAATAATAAAATAAAAAGGTTGACAAACAAACTACTCCGTTTCTTTTTTAACTTATTCTATTTTAAAGAACAAACTGTGTTCATGTCAAGTAAATCACGTATTTATTACTTGTAGGACTGATAGAGCACAAGGATATTAGACCTAAAGGCCAATCTATTCTCCAAGACCAGCATAGGAAAATCCTTACCATAACAAATCGTACATGGTTAAAGAAAGAGTAGAATACAATACATCAATCTTCTTTGAAAGTCTCAGATGAACCCGTGAAAGTACGTTACCACTACGCCACAGATATTTTGAACTATAATGACAATAAAACTCTAAAGAAACATTAAAAATTAACTGCCGTTTGAGTTCGTCTAGCAACCAATAAAAAATAAAGAGCATGTGAAAGCCATGCCATGCTGCCATTGTGTTCATGCACACATCCGTCCGGAAATTCTGAAAAAAGAGACAAATTAACGGGAGAATTAAAAAATTACTAAGAGTCAATGACACAATGATGCCATTGTTAACCACTTGTGCCTCATTAGGAAGAAAAAAACAATTAAAGCGAATTCACCTGTACAAAATTGATGTTACCATAAGCTGTTTTTTGTATACGCCTTATATCAAAGCAGAAAGGTGGTTATAAGCTTGGCTGTAAGTTAAGTAACAATAGGAGGATTTCTACATACGTTAGTAACAGTTGCAAAGTACTTGGGGCCATTGCTTTATGAGTATTGTGAATAGTGATCCGGGCCTGAATGGCATTGTTTAAATCACCTACGGGGTAAAGCAACAAGATTCCATTGTGCGATTGCATTGTGTCACGTATGCTTACTTACGACTCTATCATCCCGTACACTACACTATCACATAGTGATACAGTCTCAAAATATCGAACCTCGGGATTACAATTAGGTAAACAGCGAATAGATCAAAAAATAATGCCCTTGTTTTAGTATCAGCTCATTACTGTGTTTTGACTCTTTGGTATTTATACAATATGCGACCGTTCACTTTTCGAATCGAATAACGAATGCCGCCGGAGCATTTGTTCATACGAGTACATGGCTATTGTTTTTTGGTTCATACCGTTCTCAAGTGAAGTATGAATGAATAAACAAAGCATTTTAGTCACTGCCGGTTAGAACTGGCAGATTATTGCACAGAAGAAAAATACAAGACATAAATAAACGGGCAAGTGCGAGTCGGACTAGTACATGAAGGATTCCGTACCACCGTATAATGTTTTCAAACGCTGAAAAAAAATATGTTTCTTATATGATGACCTCCTTTAATATTTTATTTTTATTATTTTTTGTTATAGCGGCCACAGTAATACATACCTACTCAGTGAACATTTTAAGTACCCATCTAGTTAATGCCATTATAAAGATCGAGTTAAAAACGGTGAAAAAATCACGTTTCTTGTATGACGACCCCCTTTTATTTCTAACTTTATGTTATTTTTAGTATTAGTTGTTATAGCGCCACAGTAATATACATATATAATCGGTGTAAATTTCAAGTGTCTCAGTAGTGCGGGTGGTCAATATAATAAAAATACATAAATACAATAATTATAATAAACGTAGATATACATCTTACTTAAATAATAATAATACTTAATACATACAGCTTACACAAAAAAAATATAACAGGAATAATTGAACAAACTAAGTGGAAACAAGGGAAGGAGATTTACTTTTCTTAAGGATAGAAAATGAGATAACTTAAATAATAAGATACATACAAGTACTTTCAGGTCTTTGTCCTTTGTCTTTTACGAGATAGACAGTGCCATGAGTTGTAAGGTCATGCTTAGCTGTTCATACCTTACGGATTTGATCGTATATAAGTATATATAAAGCGAAATGCAGCACGATAACATCTTTCCAGTTGGCAATTTGAAAAATCCAATCCAAATTTTCGTGTGACGTAATATAAGCCAGGCTTATGAATGATCATACTCGTTCAAACAAAACTTGCCACATGTCACTTTGATCGCTATCTCTTTTGCTTTTGTGAGGGTGACCGTTATCGTATTGTTTATCACTCGGCTAAGCTGGTATTTTTACACAGTAAAAAAATCTAGGTCTATAAAGTTTACAGTATCAAGGGTCGTTAGACTCATAGATCTTAGGGATTCACCAGTTAGATGAATCCTTTAGATTTATGTAAACTTGAACGTAGAAATCTAAATTTGATAATTTGATTTGACTATGGAGCTTCACCTTTCTAATTTAATGTATTGTCATTCGCTAATATGGGCATTCATTTGACTTCATTTCTTTTGCTATCAATATTACGAGTATTATTTAAGATACCACTAATTGTTAAAATAACTATGCGTTCACCTAAGTTTTGACTAGCTGGTTATCAACTGACGTTTGTCGTAATTTCAGTTTGTAGATATTACGAAAAAATTACTTTAGTTATGTACCCATTTAGCCAATTTAATTTCTCTCATTTTTTATTAACTTTTATTGACGATCTACGTGGCGTATTGCTTAACACGTTAGTCCATCATTTATGGAGGTTCTGGGTTCGATCCTCAGCCAGGACAAGTTGAAAAATGGCCTTTTTCAAATTGTCCTGGGTCTTGGATGTTTATTTATATGTTTATTAGTATAAAATATAGTATCGTTGAGTTAGTATCCCTTAACACTAGTAGTTCGCTCCGAACTGTGACTCGCAAACCCCATACCTCGGCAACCCCTTGACAGATTTGGCTCATGTTAGAACTTTAAAATTCTATTAGCTGACAAGCCTACCAAATTTAATGAAGCTCCGATCAAAACTACTCGAGTGATCGTTGAACAAACATACATACTAATACATACAAACGCCGGATTCAAGTTGACAACAGCTAGCCCGAAAGTAGTTTAAACAAGTTTAAACTTACTTTGGGGCTAGCTTAATCAGTGTGATTTGTCCTTATCTATTTATTTATTCACTTACCTACATAAGAACATACATACATACAGTACCTTTTAGTATCGGCCATAACAATAAATCAGTACTTTATCCAATTAGGAGTAAAGCCAGTGATAAACTTATTTTACCAGCGAAAAATTGCAAATTTACAACCACTTTTACACCAATGTAGGCCACAGACACCTTAATGACGCCAATTGCAATCGAGAACGTAAAGATCCGACTCGATTTATCTCGTGGACTCGATGCTTATCGATTCAGTGGAACATAATAATTGATGTAAAGTACTCATTGCAATTCTGGCCACTTTATCATTGCCCATTAATTTAGCCAACATTGTATTGAGCAGGTGAAATTTAACAAGATATAGTTTTTAAAATTAAAACCCAACTACTTAAATTTTTTATGGCCTATAGAGAGAGCTACATTGAATTAACTGTGACGTCACATAGCCTTTAACCAGCGGACATCCAAGAGGATTCTGATGATACATCATTTGTCAAGGTATCATGGATATCTTTGAAGATACTAGGAAACAGATTAAGGTGAAGATATAGCCAAATAGCCTTGAAGTGTGAAATAAATTGTTAACTCGTAAATATGGTGATAATTTCCATATTGCTATTCGCCGTTGAAACTAATACTTATTGGTGATCCGTCCAGCTTTAAAACTTGCCGTGGCCATTTTTGGCGGAGGCAAGTTTTAAAGCCAGACGGACTAATGTAAATACTTTCAACGGTGGTTCATTAAATAATTTAAAGGGCTATCTAGTGCATAACGAAGATCAATATGGAAATTATCTCCATATTTACAAGTTAACAATTTATTTCAAATGAGGGCGCCACTTCAAGGCTATTTGCCTATATCTTCACCTTAAGCCTGGTGTTGGTAATCTAAATTTTGCTCCCGCTTCCACGCACACAAGTTTAGCCGAAGCGAGACAGCGAGCCATGCGTAGGGAATCGCGGCGGGTCAATGTACCTGGTTTACGCGTTTCTGGTTTTTGAGGTTTTTTTCGTTTTACAAAGAATATTTAAAAGTAATTTAAAAAGTAAGACATATTATGACTGATTTATGTTTAATACAATTATAATTTTAAGTTACAAGGGCTAATTTATTGTATTTCTTGAATACTTTTTGTTTTAATATAATTCTGAGGTGATTTGGAGGCAACTTCGCAATTTTTTTCTATCGAGAAAATTTGAAGTAATCGTGTTTTCGAAACATATAATGACTAAAGTTTGTCCTGAAGTTTGCTGTCTTTTCATTTCAAAGTAAGTAGTTCGTTAATAATAATAATATTTAGGATCGCTCTAAGTACTATCGCGGTCATACGGGCTCTTAACATACATATGTATGTTAAGAGCATATGTATGCGGCGAAACACATAACCCTCCTTTTGGCCTCGCCGAATCCTGGTCTATATTTTTCAATTTATACTTATGCACCAATTAATTTATTTATTACAATATATATATTGGCATTGTAAATATAGTTTAATAACAAAATAAAATTAACGATTTTCCGTGAAAATGAATTCAATTTCGAAGTAGATTATTATTTTTAAAAAGTTTGTATTAAATTACGTAGTTCAAACTAAAATAGTATAAAATAAATCGGAACCAAGACACAGGGAACTAAAATTAAGCTAAAATAACATGTGGTCCAAATTACACGTGGCAAAGTGCCCAACGACCCGTGCAATTTCCGACAATTAGCCACAAACCTACTAACTTTCCTTACAATAGAATTAAAACTTTAGTGTGATCATTACCTACACTCAGTTCTTTTTCTATAAAAAAATATTAGAATCTCAGATAAAACAGGGAGAACAACAAGTTTTATGAAGTACCTACATTACTTATGTAAGCTTTTTTAAGCTGATCAGCAATTTAATGGTTGATGTGAGTCTGGGAAATCTAGTGGTCTAGGAGAGCAAAATTTACCAGCAGTTTCTCCCGTGGAAAATCGTAAAAGTCGATCTATAGAATGCGTCTGGGAATTGTTCTTCTCTTAGTTACTTCTTTTTAAAATTTTTGGTCTATAATCTTGCTAAACGTGAACTTGGGTCTGTCGATTAAAAAACTTTATATTAAAAAAAACTTATTTTTTTTAACCAATTTAAAGATGTTTAATTTTTCTTAGGAAATGATTAAAAATGCTTGAAACCAGGGAGCCCTAAAACCGTGATAAGTGACTTCATTTTATTTACGATCACTTTTCATGAGTGCAGCGTAACTAACTTAAGTGTGACGTACCGTCCATACATTTCCTTGCCAGTGAAAAATAGTCTGCCGAGGGGCTCGGTAGGGTCGCTTTGAAAACACTTGATTTGTGATTTAACAATGAAATATTACTCTTTTAAGAACTTTTAAAGTAATTGCTTCAATAAAATTGAAAGAAATAATGGTTATTAACATACCTAAAATAGAAAATACATCGTATTTTTCATTGGCACGTTTGTAAAACATATTTACAGGTTTCCTTTTTGTATTCTGATTTGAACGATTATATGAGTTTAAGATTTGAGAAGGTATTATAGATTTTTCTGGGTATACAGTAAGTAATAAGTTACTGATAATGATAACAAAACATCGTGCCGTGTGGTTTCCGGTCTAGAATAGGACCACTCCATCTCTTCCTGTGGATGTTGTAAGAGGAGACTAAAGGACTAAGCACAAACATTTTGTACTCCATCTATATTCCTAAGGATGGTTGATGTCAGGCATGCGGCCGTTCGTTAAACTTTAGTAAAATCGTTAAAACTGTTCCAAATATTTCTTTTCCACTTCGCAAAGTCTTTGGAGTAGAAAAAGCGGGAAAGCGCACCCCGGGCTCCAAAGCAGTACAGCTGAGGATGCAACCAGAAATGCGCTACTAAGACGAAGAAGAAGGAGAATGATAACCAAACATAAAATAAATAAATTGAATACTACTTAAAAATATAATAATTTACTAAAAAAAATAGATAATATTCAGATTTTACTAATGTCTACAAAAGTTACTTTATACTTACTTATTAGTGTTATACTAAAGTATACTTTTTACTTACTTATGACACTTATTAAGATATGTAAAAGTCAAATTAGTACCAATAATTATAACTCTGCTAAATCCTCAAGCTATTGTCACATCAGCACAGCGGTACTTGGCAGCTCAGTACAAAATTCATGCTAATTGCGCAGGGCGGGCCTGCCCCATTGACGGTGTCACTCGGTAATGGCTTTTAAGAAATGTAATAAATTATTCCGTGCTGCCACCAGGTGACGCAAGGGGGCGTCGTTGACTGGCCAAGATAGGAGAGTCAAGCGATAACATTATTCAAACTTACGCACTATTTAAATACTTTAAAAAAGGAGGACATTTTCAATTCGACCTGTATTTTTTTGTATGTATATGATTACGCGATATCTTTGCTAATTGTGATCACTCTCACAATTAAGATGAATCTAACGACATATCTCAAGCATAAATTCATCAAGCTGCAGAGCATAACATATACTCGAAAGCATTAACCTCCTTCTAGCGCAATGTATTTAACATTCAAGACTAAATACCTGGTGTTACAAAAAATAAAACATCAAAAACAAATAGAAACTATAAACAGGAGTTATTAGTTGCTAGCACTAAAAGTATTTTTTTACTAGCTATCTATGTCCCACTGCTAGGTAATTTTGTAATTTATGTAAATAAAAATAGTAAGAAGGAAAAAGTACAACTAATATTCTGTATCGTACAAACAACTAGATCATCAGTAATAATAATAACTCACCTATACTATACCTAATTTGTAAGTAGGTAAAGCCTATTTCATAATTTCGTAATATTAATAAAAATCTAATTTTGTATATATGTTAATCTCTCATAAACTGTTCCTTTTTAACCCCAACGAAAGGAGACGAGGGCTTCGTGACGAATAGACCGATTTCAATGCGTTTTTTCACTATCGAAAGCAAAAGTTCGGAGCTATGTTTGATTAAATCGGTTCAACCGTTCAAAAGTTATTGGGGTCGTTTTATATTTAGGGGTTTATTAATTTTTCTGGCATATATACAGGGTTTTACAAAATAAACTGAAACTATTTTAAGGGTTAATTGAGTTTATGATACTGAACAACTGTCCCCAAGGAACGTATATCGAAATATGTAAAATAAGTTTTCGCCTCCCATACTAGTTGGCCAATCAGTTGATCCGAGTTTGTATGGAAAACTAAACATTATTTTTCATAAATCCCTTTTTTTGAATTTACCCTTAAGGACTGTATGCACAAAGCCATGTGGTCAGATTTGGCTCTGAAATATGCAAAATTTTCCCGCTAGGGGGATAAAAATGTCAAGATGAAGTTACATAGAGTTAATAATGTGTAAACGGGACAATAGATGTAGGTAATCATAAATTAGAACGTAGAAGCTTACTTGTTTCTTTTCGTCAAGACTTCCAGTCCGCGATACTTATTAAAATTTTCAAATCAATCAAATCAAAGAATTATTTTGTTTGAATTATTATTTCTGAATTAAGGCCTTGGCAGATGTCATTATAATGTACTTAACACTTTAGTAGACAGGCTATCAGTAGAAAAAGGCTAAAGTCGAAAATACAGTAGTGTGCGTGAATGCAAGACGTTTATTTAAAAAGCGAGTTTAAATATATGTGAAATTCATATAGCACTTTCTAAAAAATCCAAGTTATAGTTATTCGAATCTTGCGTAAAATTTATTACTTTTTCAATTTATTAGTCGACCTCCGTGGCGATTCCTTAACACGCTAGTCCGTCACTCGGAGGTTCGATTCCCAGCCAGGGCAAGTTGGTAAATGGCCTTTTTTAATTTGTCCTGGTTCTTGGGTGTTTATTTTATCCCATCAAAAACATAAATGTAAAAATGCCAAGGTCAAATTCCGACAAAACAATTGAAATTTAAATAGCTGCCAAGTTATGTAGGTAGAGAAAATTGAAATTTATTCATAAGAATCTCAACATTTGACTTGGACAACATTAAGATTGAAAGCACCCATCCTAACTGTGACCAAGCTAGAAATTGCTTAACCTGTAAAAGCACGGTCATTCATCCATCAATTTTTGAATTTATCGTATGCGAAGTGGAGCGAAATATTTGCACAAGTGGTTTTGATTACTCGTATTTTGAAATTTGTTAAAGCGCAAATGTCAAAGAACCCTTAGAATAGAGAATCTTTCTAGTTTCACGCAGCTTTTTAGGGTTTCGTAGTTAACAAGAAAACCTTATAGTTTCGTCATGTCTGTCTGTCTATCTGTCCCCAGTTTTACTCGTAGACTATTAGTACTAGAAAGCTGTAATTGGGCATGGGCATGGATATGTGGTAATAAAAACTTGAAAAAAAAAATGTGTGGTGTGAGACGTCGTTGAATAGGTCTTTCAAAAATATTGTAAGATTATGAACACCCTCTTTCGTTTTAGCAATCCGTTTGTGAAATATTTGGTTTTTGATTGCAAATTTTTGTTAGAATCATATGTCTTCCCTCTCTGTCAGTTAAACGGTTGTATATGGACACTTAAAAAAATTCACGGCAGTAGTATATAACGTCTCCCTGTACTAAAACTAATTTAAGGTGGATTCAGTTCATGATACTGAACAACTTTTCCTAAGGAACACATAATTAAATATGAAAAGAAAATGTTTGCTTTCCATTCGACCTCCGTGGCGTAATTTTTAACACGCTAGACCGCTAATTCGGAGGTTCTCGGTTCGAGCCCCAGCCAGGGCAAGTTAGAAAATTGTATTTTTCTAATTGTCCTGGTTCTTGGGTGTTTATCTATGTATGTATTTATCATAAAATATAGTATCATTGAGTTAGTATCCCATAATACAAGTTTAAAACTTACTTTGGGGCTAGCTTAATTAGTGTGATTTGTCCTTACATTACCATACATATATTACATAAATATTACATTTTGCCAAATCTTGTGTGTAAGAGATCAAAAATAATTTTTGTATTTCGTTTGTTCCTTGGTGAAAGTTGTTCAGTATCATGGACTGAATTCAGACCTAAAGTTAGGCAGTTGTTAGTTACATAAAACAAGTAGGTACTGACTACGAAACCCTACACTGCACGTGGCCCGTCACGGCACGTGGCCGGTTTATTTTGGTTAAGTTGAAATTTTAGGGAACCATAGACAAATTTATGATATTTCTGTGTAAATCAATATTACTTACCGCTGACATGACGTTCTCAAAAATACAATCAAATAGTATTTGACGCGAGCGGTGACTTGGAAAACTACACGTTTTGTGTTCCACTGGCAGAAAATGTACACATTTGAATTTTCTTTGTGAAACAATACGTTTAGCGACCATCTGCAATCGTAACACCTTTCACTTCTATTCACCTTATTATGTAAGTACGGAGGGTAAAAAAGGATTGAACGTTGAACAGATCAACAGTCTTGGCGTAGCAGCTGTATGTGCTCAATCAATGACTTGACTGTTTGATTTTGTACAATATTTTTAACGAATCAACAAAGAGCACTAAAAAGAAATCTTTTCCTGAAAACAGCTAAGAAAATTGGTTGATTAATGAAGCAGTAATTAGCATTATTGCACCCTTTTATTTTTTATCTTCTAATAGGTTTTCCTGTAATCTATAGGTAAAGAACTATTAACTGTATATTTTTCAAAAGATTGGGTTCAGTGGTTTCGGAGATAAGTGTATTTTTTGTTTTATTTTCAAAAATAACTTCAATAACACCAACTTAAAAAATATGGAAAAATATATTTAATATTATTATAAAATGCTCTTTCATTTGATATTTTACGCGATATAGTTCACAAAACCCTTTTTTTAGTGTCTCATTTATCTCCCATAAAGTGGCCCCAATTTTTATTTATTTATTCATTTACCTACATTTTACTTCCGTCTTTGGGTCACAAATTTACATTATGTGCACCACATTTCAACTGAATCGGTCCAGTAGTTTAGTAGGGGGGGGGGGGGGGTAAATTTTCGCCCATTTTCTTAAATAACTTAAAAATACCGATCTAAGAAATAATAAAAAATAAATATATTTAAAATCGTCATAAAAAGTTCTTTCATTTGATATGTCACACGATTTTGTTATCAAAACTTTTTTTTAATGTCTAATTTACCCACAATAAGTGGCCCCCTTTTTTAAATTTCATTTATTTACATTATACGTCTATCTTTAGGTCACTAAGTTACATAAGTGTAGGTACTAAATCTCAACTAAATCATTCTAATAGTTTCGTAGCAAATTGGCTGTGACTTACGGACAGACAGACAAGCGAAACCCTAAAAACAGTAAAAACACCGAAAAAATCGGTTCCTATACAAATTTCCCGGGCGGCTGCACACTTTTGTATAAAAATGCAGATTTTTTTTTGTTTTTTGACTGTTGTTTTAATATCATTATACTAAACTAGCTGTCCACCCCGGCTTCGCCCTTGGTACACACAAAGCCTATGTCACTCGGGGATAGTGTACCTTTCCAACGGTGAAAGTTTTTTTTAAATCGGTCCAGTAGTTTCGGAGCCATGTAATGCAAACAAACAAACAACCAAATCTTTTCTCTTTATAATATTAGTGTAGATAAATAGCCTACTATAGCCTGCCTGCCAAGCCAAGTATAGATCTAGTATAGCCTGTGGTTCGATATATTACGCATAATGTCAATTCGTATTTTGATATACATTCATGGGGAAAAGTTGTTCAAAATTTCAGACTGAATCACCCCTCAAAATAATTGTAAATCCCTAATTAAATAGCACCTTTTATTACAAAAACAGTTAATATGATTCCGCGACCCGAGAAAGTTCCAATCCGATTTTCACCCTAATCGCCAATTAAAAAATATAGGTAATAAATCAAACCAAATTATTTTTTTCATTGACTTAATTTTCAATGAAATTTAAAAAAAAAATGTGCGATGCCGTATCTGCGATAGCATTACATCTTTACTTGAACGTCAACAAAATGTCAAAACTGTACCATAGTTTAGCAAAAGTATGACATAATTTGGCAGTTTGTACATAGTTTTTTATTGAAATATTTTAGACTGTAATGCAATTTTACGTAATTTGAAAATGGATTTTTTTGAAAAATTCGACACGGCCTCCTTCCTGAACGCCCGGCGGGCAACTGAATTTGTATGGAAGAATCATGGCCGCCATTTCAGAGATTTCTGTCAAAAACGTTGCAAAACATCCAATTTTTAAAATTATTTTTTTTATTATTGCGTGATTGCATTGTAAGCAAATATTAAGAATAATGTTTCAAAATAGCCTTTATTTTTATAAAATATATGCAATCCCTTGTTAGAATATTTCTTTACTCAGAAAAACAAGCCAGTTTGTTGCAAGATTTTCTAAAATATTTCTTTCAGGTTTCTTTACAATTATCTTACTTTTTCTGAATGAAAATTAAAAAAATACGATTTTCGTCTACTGGCTAGTCTATTCACCTATAACTAGGTATGTAATTTTCTTAGTGGTCTTTTCTACTTAAGCCATAACTATTGCCCGCGCAAAGTGCGTTTTGCATGTTTTTGGGTAAATTCAATGCTTGTTTTTAGGAAAACTACAAAATATTTAAAAAAATCCTTTTTTTCGTCTACTGTCCCAACTCTTCCTCTATCTATGTGTATACATTATTTGACTTAAATCAAACGCTTTCTGTACAAACTTGTTGCCCGCGCAAACCCAGTTTACATGGTGCCGACCCTTAAAGTAGTTTCAGTATATTTTATTAGACGTTATATATTTTTTTTTAATTAAACCTTTTAGTAAACGATAATCGTTGATGGAGCTGCGGGTAAGTAATATAACAAATAAACAAAAAATATATATATTTTAAGATAAATATCAACGAAATATATAATTTTGGTCAGTATAATTATCAATTAAGATAAAAATCTAAAGAAATAAGTTTAAAAAAACTAAAATCTTTTATTATAACAATTATTCCACATATCAAACCTTTATTATACCTTTTTATTATTATAAAATTTAACAAGTCGATTAGTTGTTATGTATACTCGTAATAAACGTTATATATACATATTATTACGGATAATAATCATTGGTTATACGAATAAATTAACCTATAAACTACGAGTATAGGTACCTAACCTACCTAACCTAGTAAAATGGATAGAACCGACCTAGCACTCGCCGGCCGCTGCCGCGGCACGCTCGCTCCGCTCGCTTGGCTTGTGCGTGTGTTGGTCGCAGTTCTAACCTAACCTAATCTATAGGTTTTCCCTAATCTAGTAAAATGGATAGAACAAACCTAGCACTCGCCGGCCGCTGCTGCGGCACACGGCGCGTGGCACGCGCGTCGCATTTCTAACATAACAAAAATTTAAAAAATGTGATACATGAACAAACAAACACAAAATGTATCACAATTTTGACGTGACAACGTCTTAAATTAGGTTGCGGCTGGGAGTCACTTATGAAAAAGTGTAACGCTCGGTAACGTTACGATGAGTCACCGAACGAGAGAGAGGCCCGCCGAATGCCTTGCGTCTCTCTCCCACTCAACTATGATCGGTCTGCCGCCGTTGTCACGTAAAATCTTCGCCCGTAAAACCGACTTTACAGGCAACCATTTTTTTTTATTTATTTAATAATTTGTCCTAATACTTACATACAATAAAATATTGTAATATCAGGTTAATTACTTTTTGTTTTACTTTTCGTTTGCTTTACTAATAAAATCGATTACCTACATCTTTGTTTGAATGATGCACATTTTGCTGACTACTCCGAATTTTTTACAAGAAAATGAAGTTTATGAGCTTGCACGAATTTGAATTATTTCGAAGGTATTACGTATTACTGAAATAATTCAAATTTGCAAAAGAGACATGGGTCTTAATTAGCTGGTATATTTTCTCAGTTATATTTTTTTATAGGTATACATTTTGATTTCTATAGATTTTGATTGATATAAGTAGATTGATTATCGATTGATATTTATTTAAAATAGTATACTTTTTGAATGTTATACATTTTGGCCTGTATACTGCACAAGTTGTGTAACAGGTGATATTTAAACGTTATAAAAAATTGGTTTATGCTTTTCAAATGGAAAATTTTATGAATATTATAGCTTTTAAGAATATAATCAGTAATGATTATGTCAAGTTCACATAATATCTTTTAAACTTTATTGAAATGAAAATATATAATTTGTTATTATATCAAACAATACGCACCTGTGTCACCGATCGCTTTCACTTATAATTTAGACTCGGTTTTCACGTCAGACGTACGACGTGCTCTCTTATCGTTCCAGGAATTCGTCTTTTACTAAGTAATTTATAAAAAAGATATCTCTTTTTGGGGTGGCATTGTTTACTTTAATCATTGTAAGCGTTTTCCCCATATTGTATGTCTTGTGTAGTCTGCAAAGTGTAGGTATTGTGTAATATAATATCATTAGTAAATAAGCAAATATAATATAGGACGAACGAGTACTGATAGGATACAATATTCTTCCTCTTCCTTGTCTAAGCGCGTTCCTGGTTGCATCCTCAGCTGTGCTGCTTCGGAGCCCGGGGTGCGCTTTCCTGCTTTTTCTTCTCCAAATATAACATGCATGTCAATAGTCACCCAAGGATGCCAAAGACCTTGCAAAATGGAGAAGAAATAGCCGGAACAGTATAAGATATTTGGCTTTAGTTTTACGACCGGCCGCCTGCCTGACGTCAACCCACTTCGAGAATATAGGATATACAATATTGTTATCATAAAAATATTTTTGTCCACTTTTGTTTGTTCTTGCCTTAATGGTCGTTTTTAGGGTTCCGTAGTAAACAAGGAACCCTTATTGTTTCGCCATTCTGACTGTCCACGGTTTCACTCAGAGACTTTACTTAGTAGAACTATTAATTACGCCGACAAAGAGGTAAAATGAAATCTTAAAAAATAGGATAGCTACCATACTTGTAAAGTGGGAGTAATTTTTTTTTTCTTGACTTACCCATAAAGTTGGGGTCGTTGAATAGCTCCTTAAAAAAATATTTGTGTGAGTTTGTAAATACAATTTTTCGATTTAGCGATTTGTTTGTAATAAGATGAAAGGAAAACTGACAGTTTTCCTTTTAGATAGCTAACTAGGGTTTACAAATTAAAGAGTATGAGGTGAGGCGTGAACTCTAAATCGACATTCGCCTAATTCTACACTGCACGTGGCCGGTTTTCATTTTAAATAAATGATTGCGCACTGAACGAAGTTTAAGGGCCCGGTCCTAATTTTTAGTGATTTTGACTGCTTTTTGAGCCAAACTAACTTAGTAATAATATGTTAAAATATGCTAAATTGAAGTTTATTTAAGTATTAAAAAAGTGAATTAGACAATTTATTGATTTTCATTGTAATAGTTTGTTTAATTCCAAATAACCTGAGACGTGTTTAAATTTTTTGCGGTGCATGTCTTTGTTGTTTACACGGAATTTAAAACATGAAGTTGTGTATGAATTGAAGAGAAATGAAGACAAAGGAAAATCCTAAAAAGTGAATGAGAAGATTTTAGTAATTTTTTTTTATTCATTCAAAAACTTCGTTAAAAAGGTTAAACTTTGAAGAAAATATAAGCGAATACGTCGTCAGATTTCTTGGGCATACAACTGAGTTAAAAAATAAAAAATACACATATAATAAGATTGATTCATGCTTAAACATGTACCATAAATAAATAAAAATAATTTGTCTTTTGTAAAAAAAAAATTCTCCTCTCACGGGCCTACTGGAAGAGATCTCTTTTGAGATAAGTAGTGCCTTTGTACAACTTTTTGTTTATGTATTCTCTGTATATATTGTCCGTGTACATAAATTGGTAAATAAATAAATAAAAATTTTAAGTTCTCCGAAATTCTCAAACAAAAACGCTGATAAGGTAAACCGCTCGCTGCGCTTCTGAATTTGTCTAAATTCATCTCCATGGTGCATGTATAATACAGCTACGCATACGCATTGCATGTGTAGATAGAAAATATAGAATTCCCACGGTCGAAGACTGCAGTCTTAAAGTAAAAGCTCAGAGTAATAATATACTACGTAAAAGTAAAGGGAAGAATAAATAAAATACCTGCCTATAAGTACCTTCATATAAATGATCTCATGATTGTAACCATATTCTAACGCAGTAAGTACCTCCATGGCGTATGCTACGCACAAAGTGAGAGAGTACCTTAGGGACTTCATCAATTCTCGTTAATAATTAACGCTGTCAGGTTACATATTACCGTTGCGGGTGGGGAGGAACTGTAAGACTAAAAGGCCCTTTTAGGCCCGTGTACTCTTTTGAACTGCTGCCCTTTTTTGCGTTCCTTACTAACAAAAATTGCACGATTGGTAGCTTTCCCTAGCATAGATATTAAACGGTAAGTTAAAAAAAAATTAAGGGGCCTTGAGTGTTGCATCTTATACGCCACGATCAATTTATTAAAAACATAATAGAAGGAAAAATAGAAGCAAGAAGAGGAAAGGGAAGACCAAGAAGAGCATATATAGATCAAGTGAAGGAGAAAGTTGACGTCGTGTCGTATAGGGAGGTCAAAAGGATGGCTCAAGAGAGGGAGACATGGAAACTACTCCACTGACAAGAACGTAGTTCTTAAATTATAGATAGATAGATAGAGTCTTGCAGCCCTGGGCTCTGTTTGCTTAGAGTCACAAGACCGAAAATGCTCTGACAGTCCTATTAGGGATAAAGACGTGATAGTGTATGTGTATGAAGAAAGTTCTACTGATTTTGTTAAACTATCATAATTTTTTTTTCATCTCATCTATTCGAAAAACGATGATTTTATCCCAAATATTGGGGCTAAAGTCACTGGTAATTCTCCAGACACTGAAAAGTAAAAAGTAAATTCCCTTGGCGTTAAAACACATTTGAAAACCGAACACGAATGTAGAATCATAAATAATATTGGCAGTCAGCTAAAAAAAAGAAAAAAATAATTTTAAAATATAGGCAAAGGCGTCGTAATTTTTTTTAAATTGGAATAAAATGTTTTGGTTCTCTTGCTTCAAAATAATAATTTACTAAAAACCAAAAATATTTAAATAAACCTTTGATTTAAATAGTAATTTTATTAAGGAATTATTAGGTTGTTTTTACAACTATTTTAAATATGACTAATTTCTTGATGAGGCCGATAGTAAATAAATATGAAGTTTACGTATAATATACATATTTAAATATATAAAGAAATTTGCTTTTTCTCATAGATGGAGATGAAAAGAAGAATGTGCTACACGGTGTACGGTAATAGTTTTATCTCGGGCGATATACTTGAATCCCTCGCTTCACTCAGGATTCCACCGTAGAATCCCTCGCTACGCTCGTGATTCTATTGTGGCATCCTTCGTTTCGGTCTGGATTCAAAGTAGCGCCCTCGCGTTAAAACTATTACCTTTACGCCTTGTAGCACAATCTACTATTTTATTAAATTGACTTAATTTCAATCGTTATTATGTAAGTACCTAGCTTTTGCCCGCGGCCTTGCTTGTGTGGTAAAGGGTATTTGACAACCCCACGGAAATTTAACGGGAATTTTCAGTGTTATGTAAAGGTATCCTATTGTTTTAATTGAGGTAAAAGCTACTAATCTACAAGTAAATTTTTATTACAAACTATTAGCCATTTTGGCGTGATCATACATCTATAAATCCACCCATACAACCTTTCTCATTTACACAAAAATTATTTATTTTTTCCACACTAGAATAAAAAAACTAAATTGAATGCAACATAAGTCACTACTAATCCGTATTTAATTTAATGCAAGGAATAAATAACACGATAAAACCCCGAAGAACTTTTTTGAAATTTCAATTACGTGCGGTTAATTCTAGACTGCAGCACTAAGTGGTATTAATTCAAAGCTCTTTCCCGCTTTGTAGGGCACGTCAAGCTGTCCATTCTATAGTTGTTTAATCATTAGCACAGAAACGCTTTGGCCAACATTCAATACTGTTTTAAAATTAAATTACAGTTAAAATTTGCTTCTTTTACAGCATCTAGTGAAAATATTACGTGAACGTTTTTCATTAGCGACTCAGCGACCCAAAGTGGATCTTGACCTCCGACACCAGAAGATGCCAATATTCTCTTTTCTGCGCAATCTGCAGATCTTTCTGGAGGGCTTTGGCTTCCACTTGGCCCAGTCATAGAACTCAAGCTGCTTTTATCTCTCCGATGATATTCGGTATAGCCACTAGATCTTCTACTTCCTGATTTGTCCTAATTCTCCAGCTGGTCTTACAGAATGTACAGAAACTGTTTTAAGGGCAGACTGAGTCAACGATACCGAACAACTATATCTAACATACACCGAAAATTGAGTATTGACTTACATAAAAGTTGATAGCTTAGCTGATCAGAGTTTCTTTACAACTTTTATTTATGATTTTTCTATTTTTTACAGTCATTGAATGAAAATCAAATATATATGTCATGTAGTATTTACCGGCACTAAAAAGCGCACTTTACTCTTTGACTAACTCAAATACATTCCCAAGGTGGGTTCACGTCAGGCAGGCGTCCGGTGGCAAAAGTAAAGCCATCGTTTAAACTCTTTCAGTCATTTCTTCTACATTTCGCAAACCGGTAAGCGCAACCCAGCCTGGAAGCAGCATAGCTACGGATGCATTCCAGAACGCAATAAGATAGGACGATTCAATTTATAAAAAGTTTAAGGTCTCACACTCCTCCAAAAGTTACCCAAAAGGCAACCCCAGAAATAAAAAGGCAAATCTTAGAAACCCCCTGTTAAAATCAACTGTTCACATAAGGGTTCCGGGGCGTTTCGAATGTGAAAAATCGACATTTAATAGACGAAAGGCTATTTCAAAAATGGCAAGCGTTGGGGCGATGATTTATGCGCGAAATTCTTAAACACGGTTTTAGTACCCAGGGGAGAGTGTGGCCATTTTGAAAATCATTAATACTGTTGTTTGGTGTTACCATCTAATTCGATAAGTACTTATACCGTATTACCTTAATACCGTAATCTTACTAGGAATAACAACAACAGTTCATACTAATATTTTACATGTGAAACTGTGTTTTTTTTATTTATGCGTCGAAATAGCTGTATTTCGGTTTGAAAAATAAGTAAAACCATTTGAATTACTTTGTAATACATAGTGCGAATAATTAACGTTACTTGCTGGATCGACTTTACTAAATTTTTCTTGATTTTTAGGGTTCCGTACCTAAAGGGTGCAAACGGGACCCTATTACTGAGACTCCGCTGTCTGTCTGTCTGTCTGTCTATCCGTCTGTCACAGGGCTCTATCTCTTGAACCTTAATAGCTAGACACTTGAAATTTTCACTGATTATGTATTACTATGGCCGCTATAACATCAAATACTGAAAATAAAAAAAAGTAAAAATAAAAGGGGGATTGTGATACACAAAACGTGTTTTTTCAGCGTTTTTAACTAATCTTTATAATGGCATTAACTAGATACTTGAAATTTTCACTGATTATATATTACTATAGTCGCTATAACAACAAATACTAAAAATAAAAAAAGTTAAAATTTAAAGGTCATACAAAAAACGTGTTTTTTTAGCGTTTTAAAACATTGTACGGAGGTACGGAACCCTTCATGTACGAGTCCGACTCGTACTTGCCCGTTTATTTAGACAAAGCATGTTGCATGTTGTATGAATATTTGTCACATTGTTAAGTGTATGAAGGAATAATACTAGTAACAGAGACATTGTGTCTTCATTTAAAAAAAACTTGAGATTGGAAATTAACATACCTAAAATGTGAACTTTATTTTGACGAAGACATTTCTCTTTTGAACAAAATCATCAACCTATTAGGGACCAAGCCTCCTTACTAATCAGGTTAGGAGGTCTCCGTATTCGCAAAATTTCTAGTGTAGCCCTCCTGCCTTTCTGTCCTCCGTCCACAGCATTCAAAGTCTATTTACAAAAATTTTAGAACAGCCTTCCTACGATATTTTAAATTTAACGGAGGCCAGGCTGTCAGAAATAATTCCGAATTCAAAATTTCCAGATCATCCAGCTTTACAGAAACAATGGGACGAGCCGCTTTGCAGACTTGTACACAGTAACCTACTAGAATCATCTGTCAACAACTCTGTAGAGCGCGCTCGTCTCCTTGCTACCGCCGAATGGGAGTCTGGATTGTGGTTACATACATACACTACCATCTTTTAATTTAGGAACATTTCTCGACAACAGTACCTTCCGCATAGCGTCTTGCCTGCGCCTCGGCGCTATTACCAACGCCCCGCATCGCTGCCTCTGCGGCGATACCGTCGACCGGCAGGGCCACCACGGACTTTCTTGTTGCAGGAGCGCAGGCCGCATGGCGCGTCATGCCAGCCTTATCAATATTATCCACCGAACTCTTGTCACCATTCAGATGCCAGCAGTCTTAGAACCAATCGGACTGGCACGGGATGATGGCAAGAGGCTGGACGGAATGACCCTTGTGCCCTGGAGGTTGGGAAGACCGCTTGTGTGGTACGCCACATGTGTCGACACTCTGGCGTCTTCCCATCTTCATGGCACAAGTGGGAAGGCTGGCACGGCTGTAGCTACCGCTGAATCCCTCAAACGGCGCAAGTAGGTATGCATGCCTAGGTGAGGCATACATATTTGAGCCGTTTGGCGTTGAAACGTTGGGACTGTGGGGGGCTTCTGCACATAGTCTATTCAATTTTATAGGTAAAAAGCTGGTCGAGGTATCAGGTGACCAGAGGGCTGGCAATTTCTTAGCACAAAGAATAAGCATTACCATCCAACGTGGCAATGCTGCCAGCCTTCTGGGCACTCTTCCGTAGGGGCAGAACTTGCGGGATATTTTTTAATTATAATATTTTTTATTTTATATTTATAAGTAAGTTATTTGTTGTATTAAGTTTTTTTGGTTACTTAGTTTTAGTTTAGTTATAATTTATTATTAGTTGTTATTGTTGTTCTTACTGCTGTAATTATAACTAGTAATTTAAAACATACCTATGTCTGATAAGTACTACTGGTTATTGTTATCAAACTATATAAAAATTTATTCAAATACATACATCATTAATGTAAACCAAAAGTTTTTTGGAAGAAAACATTTGCAACTGAATAAAATCCACACCGAAAAGCTGTGTATGCAACACGGCAAACAAATTCTACACAAACATGATAGACTATGGAATTTTTAATAAGAGAGAATATATTTTAAAGCTCGAGCATGCCTTGAAAGCAACATCAAATGCCGAACAACAGGGCTGTGACGGTTCCAGGAAGTGGAACGCAGGAAGTCAAGGGAAATATTCAGTGTGACAGCGTGGCGTAAGCTTATAAGAATTAGCGGTTTCTGAAGCTAAAAGTACCTCCTACAGAACTGGATAGGCATCAAATTACACGGGATTAGAACTTTTACCACGAAACTTTGTATAAACACCTCGCGAGCCTTCGCAAAGCTACGCTTTTTGCTATTTTATTTGTATGCTATCATGCCTATATTTCTGACGAAGTACAAAGGACGTAAAGCTCGACAGCCACTCATAGTACTACTTTACATACTTACATTCTACATTTTTCGAAGAAAGCTGATGTCAAGGGAGTATAGACAATGCTAACCTTGTTTTTTCTCAAATTAGTGCATTTATGGTTGCATTCACTGCTGAGTTACTTTGGAGCCCAGGGTGCGCTTTATTCTCCAAAAATGATATGTATGTCTATGATTATCCAAGGATGCCAAGAAACATTAAAACATATTGGCTATGGTTTTTTACAACAGGCCGCCAGACGTCACGTCAACCCTCTTTGGGAATGAATTGGTGCGAAAAGTTTTTCATAATAACATGGCAATCGTCTAACTAGTTGAAATTGAGACCATTGCAGTATTAGCCACATATACGACAAATAAACACATCTCAAATTAATGTGATTGGATTTATTGGTTATTAATCGCTTCAACGTATAACGTGTGCCATCGAAACGCTAAGTAGTACGCTGGCCGCCATTTTGAGATTAACAACGGACTGAGCGACTTAATTTATTGCACGAAAGTGTTTGAATTGTTAATGTTTTACTCGTTCTAAGCGGAACTGTCTGAACATCGGAAGTACTATTTACCGTTTTTTTTTTTCGTAAAACAAAAGTTTACGATCTAAACACGATCGTAAACATTTGTTTTCAAATGTCCCTGCTGGCACAGAACAGAGTAATAATATACTACGGCTGCTGGTGAGGTTTGTGATCATGCCCTAATCATAACCATGCACTAGATGGCGTTAGTACCGGTCTAAAAACTCATACATATGTAGGATACCTATGAAAACTAGGTACTATTATATATTATAGGTATTTACTTCTCTACCATCATGGCGTAATGGTTAACATGCTAGTCCAGGTTCTGTGTTTGATCCCCAGCCAGAGCAAGATGGAAAATAATCTTTTTCAAACTGTCCTTGGTCGTGGGTGTTTATCTATAGGCAGGTATATGTAATCATTATAAAATATTGTATCGTTAAGTTCGTATCCCATAAACTCCACTTTGGGGCTGTGGTCTCGAACCATAGCTAGTCGACTTTTTGGGAGGTATTTCAGGCAAGCTGAAAACTTGTTTGGAACTTCTGCTATGATCATCATCATCCGAGCGTGTTCCCGGTTGCAACGTCAGCGGTTACGCTTCAAAACCCGGGGTCCGCTACCTAACCTAGGTGATTTGACGAGGTTACTGGTTTTTACACAGAGCGACTGCCGTCTTACCTCCGCAACACAAAGGGTAGACCAGAACCAATCCTAGGATAGGTATAAACGCTAGATGGCGTTGAGGACCAACGGCTTTACGTGCCTTCCGAAGCACGGAATCATTTTTCTTTTCGGATAATCAGGTGATTCAAGCCTGCAATATCCTAAACAGACTGGAAACAACTTTTCATAAAGTATGCTTCCCAGTGGGATTTGAACCCATGACCTCCGGATCACAAGGCAAACGCCTTGACCACTGGACCACGGAGGCAGTCCTTCTAAACTTCTCCTATGATATATGGCTGAAAAGTAGAGGAGCTAAATCGACCTACAAAATTTTCAAAGATACAATTATTATTTTTTTACAATAAAATATTCTTGATGCAGTCTGTAAATTTTACACGTTAAAATATTTAACGAGTAATAAAAATATATGACTCAGATATTTATTCAATGTTTATTCTCTGAGAACCCGAAATCTCTCAGAACAGTACTAGTATAATCTAGTAGGTATAGTTTATTATTTAAAGAAAAAACAGAAGAACTAGAACAACTGAAGTTCGAAGATCGCAAACATATTATAATGGCAGTGATGGACGGTTTCAAACAAATAGTTCCATCACAACTGATCCAATCCACAAACTTCAATAAGTTACTCCGGTGCCCCAGAAACTTAACTTTTTAATACTTTTAATGTAAAGAAGAGTGGCCTAGTTCCCAGCATGGAAACTATGATTTTTAATATCCTAATGGAAAGCTCGGGAGAAATAAATATTTTATATGGTTCGCATCCGCTTACTTGGCGCGTTGTTTTTATGTTTGATAAATAACTCTGACTACGTTTCGATGTTCGTAGAAACGTAGAAGCGCATACATACACTATCATCATCATCATCATTTAAGAGCGACGCTCTTGTCGGTGTTGGAGTTTCTTCCATTCCGTTCTATCTTCCGCCAACCTCTTGAAATCTTGATACGACACTGCTATCACCTTTTCCTTGACTTGCTTCATATAGCTGTGCCTTGGCTTTCCTCTTCCTCTCCTTTTTCTATTATAATTCGCATAAAATCATCATGCCGTATCAAGTGTCCCAACATATTGCCTCGCCTATTTCCGATTACCTCAAATAAGTGTCTCCTCTACATTTGTTAGTTTATCCTTCCAATTAATCCTTTCTAACCATCTCCAGCACCACATCTCAAAAGCTTCCAACCTTTTCATTTCCTTCTTCGTTAGTGTCCACGTCTCACAGTCGTGTAGAGCTCCAGATTAATTATTCTTCTTCGGATCGATTTTTTAATATTACGTGTATGTAATGTAAGTAATCTTTTCCTGTTTTTGCCATTGCTATTCTCGTTATTATGTCTTGTGTACATCTCGAGTCACATGTTGTATACATTATATATACATACACCGTCACGTCTTTATATCTTTTGGGCTTTCTTGGTAGACAGAGCCAAACTTCGAACAAAATCAACAATTGTAAAGGCGGCACGACTGCAAATAGCTTAACATGCATGCGCTTCTCAAATATAGAGGTATAACGTCTAATAAAACATATTGAAACTATTTCAAGGGTAGATTTAGTTCATGATACTGAACAACTTTCCCCAAGAAACAAATATTTAAATACGATTTTTTTTTGCTTTCCTTAGAAGCTCCGATCAGCTGATCGGTCAACTTGTATAGGAGGTCAAAAATTATTTTACATATTTCGATATATGTTCCTTGGGGAAAGTTGTTTAGTATAATGGACTGAATTCAACCTTAAAATAGTTTTAGTATATGTTGTTAGACCCTGTATATATATCTCGTATGTTCAGATTATAAAAGAACTGAATCAATAATTTGACGTTCAATATCCATTATCTTGCCAATGAATCGCGCTATAACCGCAATGTCATTACTTCGACTGGAGTAAAATCTCAAGGGAGTTCGAGGCATGTCAATCAGAAACCACTCTCTCAAAGTAGTTCATAAGCCACTTAACGTATCAGTCTTGGGAGTAATAAAAGAGAAATGAACGTTAGCTTTTATACTACTGTAGTTACTAAACAGAAAATTTATAAGCCACTCAATTTCAAAATTAAGAGCGGTATCTATACCTAGTATAGGTAAGTACATGGGTGAGTATATATTTTTTTATTAAGTACTATTTAATTTTTTATAATTCAGAAAATCAATGTCGACAGACTGAATAATATGCCGTAAGCATGGGCTTCTAAAACAAAGAATTCGTTTACGGAACATCATACGAGAAGCTGAGTAAGCTAAATAAGAGCTTGTATACAGTTAACTACAGTATTAAGACAGATCGTCAGTTTTACAACCGTTCAATTCAACCACAAAATTAAAAGTAATATTCTTATGTCCAGTGTGTCCCGTGATCCCATCTCATCGAAAGGTAATTGAGCCATCGTAAATTGATTGGCATTGAATGCGGGCTGTTGATACCACGGCATCGCTCTTTATTAAGATGTCATTTTTCACGGGTTCAGTCTAGACAAATCATCAGCTTGCTCATTGATTTATGATGGAGGGATGTTATCGGGGCTAACTAATAGACAACTAATATAGCATTGTACGGAAGAAGAACATTCGCTGACAGCAACTACATTTAATACAACTTTATTAGTAAAGTACAAAAGTTGGATTTACACACATTGAATACAATAGGTAAGTATTGTTTTCAATGTGTGTAAGTCACCAACACTGGTGTTATGTTTTATGAAATACTTAGTGTAAAAGGAAAAAACAAAACAGTTAATTTTGCTTTTTGCGCCGAACAAATTACTTTTCTGTTTATCCTTATGGTTGACTGGGAGGAAATGCTCTTAGCATTAAGTCCGCCATTGGTTAAAGTATGTTTTACTTTAGAACAATAAAGAGTGTTAAAATGGATATACAAGTATTTTTATTTATTTAAAACTACATCAAACTAAACTAAAATCTAAATTAAAAAACTAAATTAAAACCTAAATTAAAAAATAAAACTGTGTTTAAAAATCTAAAAGTTGATCATGTGGCATGGTGCCAAGAACACTGGCTGCATTCCCGCGCTGAATGGCTATTGCAATTCTCTGCGCGAGATATGAGCCAGCCCTCTTGTCACCAGCGGCGTCGACGAGACGAGGAGTAATTTTTTTAATAAATTTTTTTGTGCTTGGACCCCACGGACCAAAAGTTTCGACGCCAAGCGGAACAAAAATATATTCATTAGATAAGGATGAATATTTGCGCCGCTTGGCGTCTTCTGCGGCTGCTGCCGCGGCTCCAGCCCTTAACACTGTGGCTTGGAGGCGAGAAGGGGCAACCGTGTCGACGCATGTCGCGTCCCACACGAGTGCCCTCCCTCGCTCCCAAGGGATGAGGGTTAATCCATCTGGACGCTTGCCATCATCGCGAGTTATTCCAACAGGTTCTAACAAATTAGGGATGTCGATGGTGGCAAGCGCCCTTTTAACGATATTGTTAATGGAGCCGTGGCGTGAAAATCTGCCGGCACTGCGTTGGCAGTGCAGTCCATGAAGTCCCTTCTTGTCGACGACGCTACCACATGAACAAAGGTGGTTTTCGACAATAGCAGCACCCAGTCTAAGCCCAACTACAATTCGGAAGCTGTCATTGTCGAAAAGCGTTCCGAGGTTGGCGGAGGGGAGTGCGTGTAACCATTGACCAGATTCATGTTCTGAGACGGCAAGAAGCCTCGCGCGATCGAGATCACTGACAGAATTTTGAACCAGATAGTTATAATCTCTCTGTACCAGTGGGACATCCCAGAGTTTTTGACGGTTTGGTGCCTCTGGGATGTTTTCATTGGGACAGAGAGTCCTCCAGGCATCGATTGCGTCCGTTGCACAGTGTATGTCAGCTGAAGGCATTTTAAGTATTTTTGCACACAAAAGTGATACACTATGAACGGACGAAAGGAAAGCCGGAAGGGCTATGCTAGAAATTTTTCTAATACCGATGCCACCAGATCGAATAGGTAAAGAGGCTTGAATCCAGACGCGGTCATCGAGTTTTAAATTTAGAATTTTTTCTAACGCGTTTTTGAGTGTGGCATCTAGGTTTTCCAAAAGAACTGAGTGTTTCCAGATTGGGCAAGCTCTTAATATATATGTAAATTTTGGAACAAAAAGGCAATATTTGAGAATGGTAAACGCGATATGAGAATTTAGAAGGCCCAATCTGCTGATATTTTTCGAAAGTGTTTCACATTTTTTTTTCTAGGATAGGCCTAACGCTTTCCTCGAGTAGTGGAGCACCTAGGAGGCAAAGTGAATTATTTTCTAAAACTTTGATATCCGGTGCTATATTTTTAAAATTTTGAATGATAGATTGCCTATCATTGTCATCAAACTTTGGTGAAACATAAAGCTCACACTTACCTAAATTTAGGTCTAAACCTATTTTATTTAAATTCTTAATTATTTTAGTTAAATCATCTTTAACGGAGTCTACTTTGCCCCCTAAATTCCCGTCATCTAGGAACCAGACGTTTAATTTAGAATTTAGATTCGCTATTATGGGATGCATGCCTAAGCTAAAAAGTGCTGGTCCCAAGGGATCTCCCTGCTGAACGCCTACTTCGGAGGAAATTTCTTTGTCGTTGAAAAATAATTTTGAAGGGGTGCTATAACATTGCCAAATATAATTATAAATGTTTGGTGTGTGTATATTAGCTTCATTCAGCAGAGTAGACCTGTCAATACTGTTGAAGGCATTTTTCACGTCAATTTTGAGTAGTACATCCGCTTCGTTGTCGTTACATAAAAAAGTACGAACCGAATGTACTGCTGCTTCACAACCTCCACGACTGCCAAATCCTAACTGAATTGGTTCAAATAAAGATCGTAAATTTGCAGAATTCTTTCTGCACGCTAGCTTAGAAGCTAGCCTGCGGAGAGTGCATCCAATAGCAATAGGGCGCACGCCTCCATCTTTTTTATTGAATGCGCAGAGGCGTGCACCAAAAAGTATTTTTCTAAAATTTTGTTCAACATTACCTGAAAATAAAAAATTACAAAATTTTGTAATGTCGCTCAACATTGTCCCGCCAGCGTCACCGGCGGATACGCTGATCAGGTCTTTGAGATGCTGAGGCGTGAGTCCGTCGATGCCACCAGCAGACCCATTGGGGAACGACATAATAGCCTCCAAAGTGTCTTCGATATTAATTTCGAGTGCCAACTGCGTTGAATTTGGAGGATTTGGAGGTGGAGAGGTTGTGATGGCCGAGGGGTGCTTGTCGAGTAGGCTTCTCAGCGTCTCTGCACTGTTGGGAGCAAGTGTGTCATCTGAAAAAAGAATTTTAGCAGCATTTCTTAAGTCACCATCCATTGCCTTGTTTTCTACAATTTTTTTAAAGTTATGAGGTTTCTTAGGGCTATTGATGGGTAGGTTATTACGTTGGAGGATGGAGTTACAATTAGCTTTTAGGAGGGTAGTGAGTGATTTATTGCTATTTGATGGAACATTGAAATGGTGGTAACTAAATGTCAATAGATTTTGCCATGATTGGACATCTTTATCTTGGTTTTCTATACAGTTTTTCAAGGCAATAGATAGCGACTTGGCTAGACTTATTCTTGCTCCCCTAGGGATTCTTTTGATAATTCGAACGTTAGAATTTAGACTGCTGAGGTGATGTTCGAAAGGGAATTTCGAAATAATGGGTGGAGAAGTAATGGAGGGATAGTCTGTAATAGGAGCAACAGGGGCTGATAAACGATGAAATTTGCCTATATGTATATTTAGGCCACGACGCCCCTTGAAACGGCGACCATCGGAACACTGATTGCATGTTATAAAATTACTTTCTTGGGTAACAATGGGCCGACTATTATAAAACACATCTTGGGGAACCGGCTGTTGGGAATCATATATTTTTGACGACGGCGGCTGCGTACTACACTGATCCGTTTGTGTTTGTGGTGGTACCGACTGCGGTATTCCTTCTGCATTCTTCTGGGGACTTCCTTCAGGGGTCGCGTAATAGTCCTCTTGTGAAGGAGATATCATACGAGTATGGTTCACTTTATAGATCTAACTTTACTACCTTTGTGTATATATATTGTTAATGTTTTGCATTTTTGACACAATCATTTGTCAATCTGCTCTGCATTGTTTGTCTTTGATTTTGATATATTTTGATTTTATATATTTCATGCGAATTAATGTTTCTGATTCTGAATTGCCCCAACACATATGTCTTTAATATTATTTTAGCGCAGATGCCTCAAATACTTGTATAAATACGTATTAATTTTAAAATTGGCAACTTTGACGTTGCACGTCAAGGACAAGTTAAAATAAAATAAAATAAAATTAATAAAATAAAACTGGCCAGGTGCAAGTCGGACTCGCGCACGAAGGGTTCCGTGCCATTATCTATACAACAATTACACTTTATTTAATATCGTGAAAAAAACGGCAATAAAATCACGTTTGTTGTATGGGAGCCCCCTTTAATATTTGTTTTTAGTTTTTGTTATAACAGCGTCAACAGAAATACTTCATGTGTGAATATTTCAACTGTCTAACTATCTCAGTTCATGAGGTACAGCCTGGTGACAGACAGACGTAGAGTGAAGTCCTAATAGGGTCCCGTTTTTACCCTTTGGGTACGGAACCCTACAAACTAGGGTAACGTATAGGTATTACCAAAATTCGTTCATAGTAGATGATGTCAGTTAAAACAGTTCCCTTCTAATAAAGCGATTAAACGATGTTAACTGCTGTAGAGTACTTTAAAAACGTTACCATTTCGAATTGGCTGTTACACTATCACGCCATATTACAATTAGGGTGTTAGGAGTCCCGAATTAATTCAGGAAGCGACTGCTGCCGCTATAACGATCATTATCTTATCTTAATGAGACAATTTCATTCAAACAATAGATAAAGGGTCAGCTACCTTCTGTTTTCCAGAAAACTATGTATACTGAATCTACCCATACAAATTGAGCAATCAACTCCATTTAATTTGTATAAAAAAATAAAAGGTTTTGATTCATGTTTCGTTAATGGGTAAGATGTCAATAATCAAGAAATGACAATACAATACAAACTCTTTATTGCGCCGTAAACAAAAGGAATTACAAAAAACAGATAAATTCTATAATTTTTGCTATTAATATATGCTTTGCGAGTCCGCCTTTGTACCTATGTACAAAGGCGGACTCGCATAGCATACCTAGCATAGCTAGCAACCTTTGGGTAGAGAGAGAAGTGAATATTTAAGAGAGAGGCGGTGCAGTATGCAGATTTACTGTTAATAGATATAATTTAGAAACTGCTAAAAGAAATTTCACATAAAAACCTGAATCATTTTAAGGTAGCTGGGAGAAGAAGGTATAAATAGTATGGAGTATAGAAGGGAGAGGATGTGATAATTACGACGAAGTCTAATAGGGAGCCACTTGAGTTGCGCGCGGAAGTTGTGAACGTGTACATATTTGCGTAACCCAAATATGAACCTGATGCAGAAATTTTGAATACGTTCAAGATTATCAAATTACTGACAATGCCTTTCAAGGATTATTTTGCCCGTCTGTAACAAACCGCGTAATCTATTTGTGTAGGCTTACTTAGCCCGAAGTAAAACGTGAAAGCAGGTCTACCTGCGCCCAACCCTACTTGAGGGCCCTAAATTTCTTGATCACCTCAGCTGATTCCGAGGGTGGTTTCTAGTACAAGACTTTCGTTCTTTCGGAATCTAAGAAGTGTCTTGACAAAGGAAAAAGGTAAGGAAGAAGGTTGGTTAGATACATTAAAGTAATGACCTTATTACGAATCGACGAACGACGTGATTTTTAAATGCAGGCATTTAAGGTTGAGACATTGGCAAGTAAAATAGGCTATGAGTAAGCGCGCAAACGAAGTCATAGGTAAACTCTAGTTAACCTATGACTTCGTTGACTCTATTTGTGACTCTATTTTTATTCGGCTCAGATTATGTTGAACTGTTGTATTTCACCTAAAAAATTACCCTAGAAACTCCCGTTTTCACCCAGTTTTAAAACGTTACAAATTTAAAAATGGTCGCGTTAATATACAAGCCAAAGCACACGTTAAATTGTCCCAAAGCGATATCACTGCGATAACATCCTATAATGTTGTTTTTATTCGTCGTAAATTCAACACCTTTACAACTTAATGTTTGTTGAACGGATCCCGTGGACTATCAACGAATTTACAGCCTTTAAAGTACTTACACAATTTCGGTAATAAAAACGATGAAATAATAGTCCGACACTTTAATGACACCCTTTTTAAAGTATATTTAATTTACTTCATTTTATCGCTTTATCAGACTACTAGCTGTGCCCGCGACTTCGTTCGCGTGGTTGTCGGAATGTTATATAGCCTAAAGCCTTCCTCTATAAATGGACTATCCAACAAAAAAAGAATTTTTCAAATCGGACCATTAGTTCCTGAGATTAGCGCGTTTAAACAAACAAACAAACAAACAAACTCTTCCGCTTTATAATATTAGTATAGATTTTTTTTACTTTTTGTCACTTTAAGGTAGGTAGGTAGGTAAAGTAGGTACTTTACATTTCTTATCTGTATTGGTTATGGTTACCTATACATTTTTTGGTGATTATATTTTTTCAAAGAAAGGCTGTTAGTTACTTACCTTGTTTAACCATCCTTAAAACTGTTATCTATACTATTTTTTTATACTATATTTTCATATTTGCCATTTTAACGTCCCATTTCTTTTTCGTATGACGCCATTTTGTTCCATCATCATTGTAAGGTGTCCGAATAGGGTCTCTTCAATGACACGCACCGATGACGAAGAAAAATTATTTATTGCGAATCCAAAAAAGTACCCTTTCCAATTTTTAGGAATATTTTAACAGTGTGATGTCGCGCTTGGATGGTAGCAGACTAGTTTTATAATTTCAAAAACGACACAACATGACCGTTTTTACCAAAATACCTTCACATTTCATACATTTTATTATATACCGACAGTAAATGTGTTTCGATTCATCCAATTTTGAGAAACAAGACTTAAAAAAATAGTTTAGAATAAAAATAGTTTTTAAATAAAATTAACAAAATAAAAACAATTTAAATGAGTTTAGAGCACGTCGCTAACTATCATGATCATCTCTTTTAGTCTCCACTGCAGGAGCGCGACTTCTCTGTTCTACAGAGTCATACTTAGCCAGAGTAGCCAGAGGATTTAGCCTACACTCTCTACGCTGGCCAAATGGGTTGGAGAGATCTCATTGACGTTAATTTAGCTTGTGTTTCGTCAGTCGCCTTCTACGACATCCACGGGAATTCTATTCTACTCTGCCGGGAAACACATGGCTTTTTTAAAAATTGAATGTTATTAGTATCATTGATTGATAGTATACCTACTTTATCTTCTTACTAAACGTCAAAGAATAAGTACTAGTAATCACGTAACGTAAGACAAATTGTATTACGCATGTGTTACTACGTATATGTCGCAAAAGCTTCCATTAACATAGACTATATCACAAAGCTCAGATTCCAACAAAAACGTAGCGTTTGTTTATCTCGTTGAAGCTCTTTGAGATAAAAGCATTAGGTATGTTTGTTTGTATCCACGCCTCTGTGTATTCGTTAGTTTCGGCTTTGTACGTGCGTCATCGTAAGTATGTCAATCAGTCCTATCTAAATTTAAGAGCCAGGCTTATTATGCTATCATTGTGTGAAAAGAAACGGATTTAATGACGATATTTCTGCCAAATAATCTTCCATGCTGGTCTGGGAGAAAAGGAAAAACATAGAATGTACCAGCTGCTTTTCTTCCCGCGCAGAGCGTAAAAGCCGATCGAGGGAATGGGCAAGAATCTGAATCATATCAATAGGCGATGCGGTTAGCAACCCATCACTATTATGATTTCCTTTTTCCACCTTCATGCCCACCATCACGCTAAAAGTGGCCTGGGCCTTGCCGCCCTGGCTATGTCTGCCCCGTTAGGGATAAAGACGTGATAGTGTATCTGTATCTGTATTTCTGCCAAAAACCGTAATTGAGTCCGGTTCTTTTCACACAATCACGATTTTTGTCGGTGATTACGGTTTGTGTAAGTGGTTTACCTTAACAGCAAACCTAAGACGTAAGATTGTAGATTTAGTTCGGAATTCTTCACAGCGTTCCGTGAGTAAGCTGTTTTCATCGAGAGATATCGGAGACATCGTTTATGATTTTGGACTGCAAATGGTTAGGAAAAATAAAGCAGATCTTCAGCTTTGTTCTCATATAGTTATTTCGACACCCGCCTTCCGGCAAGATGAAGAATTTACTTGAATCAAACCGCTACGTCGCCAGATTATGTCGCGTTAACAAACTTTTCTGTATCCACTTGCATCGAACTTTGTATCATTCTTTATTGGTATTCTATGATGCTGGAGGCTAGATTAAATAGTAAGAAGTTGAATTGAGGTTTTATTTTAGTGCCTTGTCATAAATTTGTTTGTTTATAACATTCTGCAAATAACCTATTATGCGGTCTAAACGTGGTTAGCTGGTTTATTAAACGTGACACATTGACAATACATCTGAACGATATTCAACTGTTTAACAAAACCGAGCTGTTATGCCAAACAGCTAGAGGTTTAGTGAATTAGCGGATTATACCATCCAACTGCGACATATATATATAGTACGAATAACTTTTACTAGAAGGCCATTTTGTGTAAACAAAAAAACCGACTTCAATACAAGAAAAAAAAACATGCATAAATTCAAACAATTGTATACTTAGAAAACATACTTTTTCTCATTATTTTTATTAGAATTTCTATGGGACCACCTGAAAAGTATAATCCTTTCATACAAAAAAAAAAGAATTTTCCAAATCGGTCCAGGCGTCTTCGAGTAATCGGGGAACATAGGTACATAAAAAAAAGAATCAGACAAATTGATACCACCTATTTTTTTGAAGTCGTTTACTAATAAATAATACGGAACCCAGAAAGGACATGTCTTCCAGAGAATGTAATATTATAGTACAAGTAACATGTGTTAGGAACAACTTCAGCATTAAATTAACGCAAAGCCAAACTCCTTTAGAAACGAACACAAACACCGAGTGTTCCGTACCCATCACTATGTAACTAAAAGCAGCCGTATGGATTTCTGAAGTTATTTTACAGTTTACTTTAGACCATAAGGCTTAAGGTATTGATAGAATGTTTGTTTCAATAGCATTTCTTAAACTAGTGCGCTTTATACATGAATAAAAACCCTATGTATGTTGGCCCTAACATATTTTTTTTTATTTAAATTTATTTACTTACTTTATTGCACAGTTGAAAACAATGTACAAGTGCCGGACCTAATGCTATATATTCTCTCCCGGTCAACCATTAGACCAAGATGAAAATACTTAGTACATTATTTAAATATAAAAATAAAAACACGATTGAGGAAATAATTAAAAGGTTCGTTATTATTTAAGTACTTTTTATGTAATATATGTAACACAAACATTTTAATACCGTATATGTATGAAACACACCGAAATAAAGTAACTTTTATTTATTACAATATTAGTTGCTCGCTCCAAACTGTGAACTCACGAATGAAATTTCGTGTAACTCCAATTTAAAAAAAAAAACTCAAGTTAGAATCTGGATTGTCCTAGACGACTTCGCTCATTCGTTCAAGTACATAAAAAAGTTTGGTTTCTACTAAAAAATAATGAAGACACTCCAGAACCTTCAGCTTAAAATATTTATGTAAAATCAAGGCTACCTCCTTGCTTATAAATACTATAGCACTTTATGTTGCGTTATGTTGAAAAGTAATTTATCATTTTTTTTGTGTTATAGAAAATGTTATATGAAGGAATAAAACACATTCCTCCAAATAACGTAATGACCTCGTAAGATTGTAACAACAACTTCTCTTCTTTCAAGAAGTAAAAACCAGAATGTAAATTTCGGGCTAATAATCTAAAAAGTTAACTAGATCAGGAGGTGACTTTTTGTTTAAAGGACAAATCACACTGATTGCGCTAGCCCCAAAGTTAGTTTTAAACTTGTGTTATTGGATACTTTCTCAACGATACTATATTTTTTTATAATAAATACATATATAAATAAACACCCAAGACCCAGGACAATTTTAAAAAGGCCATTTTCCAACTTGCCCTGGCTAGGGATCGAACCCAGAACCTCCGGATTAGCGGACTAGCGTGATGACCATTACACCACGGAGGTCGTCAACTGACTGGCAACGACAACTAGCTGTGACGACCCTATCCTGAATAGGGTATCAGCACGTCGACCAGAACAGACACGGTTCACGGTCACGTGCCTCGGAAATACATTACACGTTCTTCATATGACACTCAAAAGGTTTTTATGATGGCATGCCTTGACATTTTTTTTTTGTAGGTGTAGGGTAGGGGGGATATGATAAAACTAGATATAACTTACATCATCATCATTATTGCGGACCCTTTATCATGTGTTACAAAAATCTGCCGCACCGAATGCGAGCTAGTACAACCAAATGAAATGAACCAGACATGTGGACAAGTTATAGTTTTAAAACTGTTTTATTTGAAAATATTGCACCTCACCTGTAACATATCTAAATTTCTTTTGTATTCATAATACGCTAAGGTTGCTTGGAAGAGATAGCTGTGCGATAAGGCCGCCTTTTGTATGCTAAAATTTATCTCTATTATTTGTATTTGTTAAATTGTGTGCAAAAAAGAATAAAATAAATAAATAAAACTAAAACCCAACTACGGGAAGATTCTTGCTGAAATGTATGTTTCGGGTTGGCATTAGTAATTAGCGTCTTGAATTCTGGTTTGATAAGGGTTGTTTTTTATAGGGGTGGATTGCCCCTTTTAGATGACACCCCGATCGCCCCGCGGAGATGCAGTTTTTTTTAAATGAGTTTGAAGTTACGTACAACGGAACGTCATTAGGGAAAACCTATAGGTTAGGTTATGTTAGAATTGCAACCAACACACGCTTTTGCTAGGAAAGTTCTATCCATTTTACTAGGTTAGGGCAAACCTATAGGTTTGTTTATGTTCTCCATGGTCCACTCCCCCAAAAAATCCCCAAGTCCTTCCAATTGGTAGGTAACGTTTAGTCACTTGTGCTACTGACATAACCTCAAACTTTGACCATGAATATCTCGGAAACTATCCATCTCCGTGGGGGGGGGAGTGGTACCCAGGGAATCCCCCCCCCCCCAAATCATTATATAAGCATGCGAATTTCAAATGCAACCCCTATGTTTATCCAGTTATTGCAAGCACAGCAGAGAGAAACAGCTAGTAGTGTATATATTTTCGGAATGTATTAATTAAGCCTTATCATTTAATTATTATTATTATTTTTTTTATTTATTAATTTTCTTTTTTTTTAATAATAAATAAATAAATATATGAGGACAAATCACACTGATTAAGCTAGCGCCAAAGTAAGTTTTTTTAAACTTGTGTTATAGGAAACTAACTCAACGATACTATATTTTATGATAAATACATATATAGATAAACACCCAAGACCCAGGACAATTTGAAAAAGGCCATTTTCCAACTTGCCCTAGCTGGGGATCGAACCCAGAACCTCCGGATTAGCGGTCTAGTGGTTAATCATTACGCCACGGAGGTCGTCAATACCCTACCATGATACCATGGATATCATATAGTAGAAGATACAAGGGGACAGATGAACAGACATACATACATACATGCATACATAGCGGCGTAACATATAATCCTCCTTTTGACTGCACCGTAGTCGGGTAAAAAATTAACAGTCAGTGTACTCGTATCACATAGAATTGTGAAAATAAAAATAAAGTTCCATTTGGCTGCCATTGTAATGTAATTCGTAGAGTACTCCCGTAAACAAAGGATCGCCCTCGTAAAAAATAAAATATCAGTTTCCAAATAGTAATGTTTAATCAAGTGTGACAGAGAAATGACGCCAGCCCATCCGGCGGAAATGCATTTTTAAATAAAAAAAAATATAATTCGTGACTTGTTCTGTAACCGTTAGTCACATTTATGTAGTTACTAGCAGTCCACCCCGGCTTCGCCCGTGGTACACACAAAGCCTATGTCACTCGGGGATAGTGTAGCTTTCCAATGGTAAGTCCAGTAGTTTCGGAGCCTATTCAATGCAAACAAACAAACAATCAAATCTTTCCTCTTTATAATATTAGTATATATTTCAATACCAGTGACAGTTACTGAAAAGCAATAGGTATACTTAGACGACATATTTTCTCGAATTATTTTGATTTAACCGATTTTGAAAAATACTATGGAAATACTTTTTAACAAAAAAAAAAAGAATTTTATTAATCGACAAGCTTTTGCCCGCGGTTTCGCTCTCGTCCTTTCTTAGCGGATGCCTACGTCATAACATCTACCTGCATGCCAAATTTCAGCCCGATCCGTCCAGTGGTTTGGGTTGTACGTTGATAGATCACTATGTCAGTCAGTCAGTCAGTCACCTTTGAGTTATATACATTTAGATTCAGGCGTCTTTGAGTAATCGGGGAACAAACATAAAAAAATAAAATATTCCGCAATTATGAATTGTTACATATCTACACCCCTTTTTTTTAAATCGCTTATTAATGGCCGATGGTTACATATTTTATAGGCCAACTGGATTTATCACAAAAAGCCACTCAAGTAGGTATTGAAAAAAAAATGTTTTATTACTGTCGTTTCAGGATCGTCTGACACCACGTCTACGGACGCCATAAAGCCATTGAACTAATGTTTACGCACACAGATAAACAAATGTATTATAGCTTATAAACTATCTCAACTTAGACCTCCTGTGCGAAGTTGGAGCGACAGGAAAGCTAGTAAGAGATTGTCCAATTCCCAAATTTTTAAAACATCTTTAGTCTTTTACATTCCTAAAATATGAGAAAGGTTTTTCGACTTTCTTTTCACGTCGAAGTCAAATTCGAAAACGTTTTTGATTAAAAAGAAATACACACTGATAAAATCTCATAATTGCCTTACTAAAATAAAAGACTTCGGTATTTTGCAGAAACAAAAAAAGAACTATGCATACAATAAACGTATTTTAAAAACCATGAAAATTTATAGCGTCTAGGACGTCATGAAACTTAGAATACTGCGTTTACTGGCAACAAGCGCACATCTCATTTAGATTAAGAAGTTAGATAAACGGTACAAATCACTAGAGCGTTGTTAAGACCCGCATAGCTTCTTTCAGATGCAAATGTCTGTATTAAATTTGCAAAATAACCCCTGATAACGTTTCTCTTTGTGGTGTATGTCATAAGTTGGTATTATATAGTATAAGTTACTTCTTTCTTAAATGAAAAACAAGTAAAAAATGTCGTGTAAAAGGTAGCTTTCAAACCTCCCAAGCTAAACACATCAACAAATACTCGTAGCTTCAAATACATGTGTAGGTAGGTTTGAGTATGAGCTATTTTCATATATTTTCTGGTTAATGTTATTAATTATACTGAAATATTGTGTCTGATTTGTTTTGTACTAGTATACGTTAAGATAGTGCATCCGAAGCTTAAGTTAACAGATGGAAAACACTGCAAGTAGATATTATCAAAACATAAAAATAAAATATTTTATACGGGGTTTTTAGGCATTTAGGATGCAGTACTAAAGTACTCAAACTAAATTATGAAATAAGACATGGTAAATGGTGGTATTTTTCACCATTTCTTATTTGAATAAAAATAAAAGTCAAGGTTTGCTCTATTTTTATGTATTCATTACAAGAAAGTGAAATCTGAAAGTTATAATCTGTCTGTTTGTGGAATTTAATATTAGTTTTTGGTTAGGTTGTCTGAAATAGGCGGTAGTAGTGTACAATACTATCGCTATTTCTTACAACTTGTAACCCTAAATAGCGCTGGCACGCGCTAAGCTTTTAGATTATTCAGACAATCAAGATGCGCCTGATGTAAATGGTCACATAGGTTTTATGGCTAATATGGCCAGATTCCCGAATCTCCAACTAAATCCGATTCCGTATATCGTTTTTTTTTTTTCAAAAAGTTATGTGATGAAACCTTGGTATTTTAATAAGTAACGGATTGAGTAGCAACGAGTAGTTGTATGTTGATCTTCTAAAAGATCTTAGGCGTAGTTTATGTATCTTAGCTAGTAAGTAGATTTTTTTTTCTTATTCCTGTTTTGTATACGCTTGCACCCCATTTATCGCCTTCTCTTATACGTCCCAAAGGTATTCTCTGGTAGACAGCGCTTAGCGTTAAGATTATACCTCTTGTACATTAATTTTATAGTGCAATAAATTAAATAAATAAATAAATAAGATCTAGCTACTATAGACGTCTGCCTGCTAGATTCATTGATCAGGTTTTATGTCAAAAGTCCGAAAACTCGATATACCAATGGACACCAAAAGCTAGAACTCAACTTTGCATCATCATTGAAGAACAGAACTACTGCTATATTTTTGTCATTGATATATAATTATATCTACCGATCTTCGGCCAAATCAAGCACGATTGAATAAATAAATCACACTGATTGAGCTAGCCCCAAAATAAGTTTTAACTTGTATACTAACTCAACGATACTATATTAAAATATAGCACTTAAGAGTCCCTTTACCCAAGTCAAAATCAGAGTTTCCCATACAAACGTAGTCTACGTTTTATTCTGAAACGACATGTAAGATTTCGGTAAAAATTTGTAACTAAAGAAATTGCACACATCTAGGGTTATAATTGGTTTTCACAGTCAAAATATGACCATGAAAGAGAATATAGTGCATTATATCATTTTTTACTATTACGAGTAGTATGGTAAACTTTTAAACCCTCATATTTTCTTTCAAGTTCATATTTTGACTGTGAAAACCAATTATAACCCTAGATATATGCAATTTCTTTGAAGTTACAAATTTTTACCGAAATCTGACCTGTCGTTTCGAAATAAAACGTAGCTTGCCCTGGCTGAGGATTGAACCCAGAACCTCCGGATTGGCAGACTAGTCAAGATTAGAAATTAAAACAAACAATAAATAACACTAATACATCGTTCATAATATGCACTTTAACAGTCGTTTCCAGAAAACAATCTTCATTCCTTAAAAGATAAGACTAATACAAAAAGTACAAATTTATTAATATTTTATAATAAAGGAAAGTTGTGTGACATGTTATTCTTCTGTTTATTTTATGACACTATTCTTCTGCTTTTGATTATATAGCAACTTTCCTTCACCTACTCCACGCTAATTATGTGATACCATTTCCCTACAAAAAAACCAGAAATAATCCCGACTGGACCAACGTAAATTATCGAATTACTCCGTCCCAAAGTTAGTCACCGAGAGTGGAAGAAAAATGTTGAAATGGGGATAATCTGGCTAAGATAATTTCCACTCAAGCGGGCGATGTCTTCGCTTAGAGCTCGGTGAGTAACACCGCGGGGCGCGCCGGGTGATGGGGACTTAACAGGAATCTCTTAATTTATAGCGCAGTATTGCCGTGTGGTACAAGAAAGAAAAATTCGAAAGAAATCGCATGATTTTCGTATTCGTTCTTCTTTGTCACTGTCCATCAAGATCTTACATTGTGACTTAGACTCGTTTTGGAGGTTAATATTACTGATTGATGTAAATTATTTTATTCACCACATACGTATTGTGCTACAACTGCATTCCCAAAAAGGGTTGACGTCGAGCGGCGATCGGTTGTTAAACTTTTAGCACAAAATCTATTTCCAAAGATAGTTGACGTCAGGTAGGCGATAGGTCGTAAAACTATAGCCAAATCATTTAAAATGTTCCAGCTATTTCTTCTCTATTTCGCAAGGTCTTTGGAATCCTTGGGTGACCATTGATATGCATATTATATTTGGAGAAGAAAAAGCGGGAAAGCGCACCCCGGGCTCCGAAGCAGCGTAGCTGAGAATGCAACCGAGAACGCGCTAAGATGAAGAAGAAGAACTTATTATGAAACGGCATGTCAGAATTTCGGTTCATATTTTGACTGTGAAAACCTATGATATGCATATTAAATATTTTGACATGTCATTTCAAAATAAAAGCTACACTACGTTTTATGGAAAATTCTAGGGTAAGGGGACTTTTAAGGTTCGCTATTGTAATGTAACATCCCAAAGGTGAACTGGTAGACAATGCATAGCATTAAGTTTTACCTTTTGTATTATAATCGGTAAATTGTTGTGCAATAAATATTAAATAAAATAAAATAAATGTATCACGCCAAATCAGTAGTAATTATTCTCGTTAGATATGAAATAGTACTAACAACGCCAGCAAAATAAACATCAATAGATAGGTTAAACAACTATAGATAGAGATTATTACAATTGTTCTTCCAACAGTATTTACTATTAACGAGCGCTATTGTCAACTCGAGCTATACACTAAACGGCAGGCAAACAAGAACAAGAGCCGCAGTTTGCGAGCTATTGAATATTACAGTACTATTGGAAACACGATTATGTAGCAGTACCTAACTGTATACCTTTTATTTAGCAAAAATCAAAGCTTAGTAGGGTTGCATCGTTTAATGACAGGGTTCCTATAGCCACCTTCCAGCGTCATCATCAGATCAGCTTCTTGTTGTAATAATATTGGATTGTCTTGGATTGGATTGGATTAGCATAACTAATTAATATAAAAGCTGACCGACATGACATGTTTCGACCTCATCCGGAGGTCGTCATCAGGGCGAATGTGATGCGCGACGTCACACGAAGACGTCCCGAACCACACTGAAGTTAGCGGCGGGTCTGTGTCTCACGTTAGTTTAAACCAATAACATACATTAGCATACAAAATTTAATCTCAATCGGAGTCAATATTTGACAAACAAATAAACAAAATCCAAACAAATAAACAAAAAATAGCAGGCAAGCTATATAAAAGCATGTAAAGCCAGAATAAAATTGATTTTGCTATAGTTACGACCTACGGCCTGCCTGACGTCAGCCCTCCGTGGGAATGCAGTTATTGAAAAGGAGAGTTTTTGGCGGGAAGTAAAGGGTTGGGGTTTGCTTTAAATTAAGGTGGTGGTAAGGTGTTTAACAATTTGTGAAATAGTTAAAGTGAACAGTCATAGTACGGCTGTAGTGATCTAGTGATATGTTTTGCGGACTGTGTGCCATCTCATCTTCAGGCGTCCGCCGCCACTCAATCGTCTATGAAAACCAGTGGACTCGTATAGATTTGTCGCCAGAAGCTCCTTTGAAGCAATCAAAGGCCTACACTACACCATTGTATTTGTAACTTGTTAGGATTAGGTTAGGTTAGGATTAGGAATAAAGAAGCAACAAAACTAAAGATAGGCTCTAAAGGACTTGTATCCAGAATTCCAGAACCGTAAAATTATTCTCAAAAAAAAAAAGTTTTTGTACAGGAGTTATTATGATATTTGTGCTTAATCCGTTAGTCGCCTTTTATGACATGATGAAGAAACAGATGTTTGAAAAAGGGAGAGGTAAGAAGTACCCGTAACCGAAGGGCGTGTATGAGTGTAGATGAAGCGGAAGAGGTATGTCAGGATCGTAGCAAGTAGAGGGGTAGGCAGAGACTATCTCTGCCCACCCCTGTGGGAAACAGGCGTGATAGTATGTATGTATGTATGTGGGATGAAGTGGTCCAATTCTAGACCAGAAACCACACTGCCTACCCCGCTATCTCGTGTCACGCGGACCGACACGCGTGTTATCAGGCAGGAGCCTCATAGCGGGTGAAATAATCTGATTTGTCCATTTGCCGGTGGCGCGACGGTAACAAACGGTCAGCCGTTTCGATTAACACAATTGCTTTTGTACACTTATTGCCATTATTTATATATAAATTATTTCCAATGAGAATAAACAATATTTGAAACAGTAGGGTATTACACTGTTTTTTTTTGAGAATACCTATTACACCACGTGGAAGGGATACCCATAATAAATCTAACCATGGTCTATACTAGATCATTATAGTATAATGAAATTAAAATAACAGACGAAGAACAATAAAAAAAATCGGCATTTCCATACAAAAGTGTGCAACCGCCCGGGTGGTTTATATGGGAATGTCGAATTTTTTTACTACTTGCGACCCCTTCTATTGACTATGATTGTGTATTAGTAGGTATTTGTATTAGTATTGGATAAAACTATTAGTACGAGTAGATATCTTCATACAATCGCGTCAGATGGGAGTTAAAAATAACAAAGTAAACATGACGTGTCAGTGTATTATATAAGTACTTTGTCACCCTACTGCAACCAATTACTAACCAAACCAAGGTATATTTTTGATGTACCTAACATTTTTATCTACATTATATATACTTACTTAATAAGTACTTTATTTTATTTATACTTTTATTGAACCAAAAGCTACAATAGGTAAACTTAATTCTAAAGCATTTTTTTAAATATGATCCAAATAAATATAATCTTAATATTAATCCTAAATTTGTATTTTTATTATTTGTATAATTTATTTAATTAAAATTATGTTATTTTTAATAGACGACGCCTCTTTACAGCTGAAAATAGAGTTAGTTATACTCGTATATAATTTGCTATGTTAAAACCTTTGTTAATTTTTTTTTTTATAATGGCTATAATTAGTTTATTTTTTATTTTTTATATGTAATCAAATAATTTTAAATTGATTTAACATTTCTGATGTATGTTTATAAAAAAAAACCGACGTAACATTTTGTCTACAACATGCAACATATTACTATTTAATTGGTATATGAAAATGTACGTTTTACAAATTGTAAATGAAGATATTCTATTCTATTCTATTCTTTAGGATAAGAAAAACAGATAAGAATGTGACAGATAAAAGATACAATATCCAGATTTAATAAGTAATTTTAAATGATCATAAATAAATATCATATAAAATAAATACATAAAAAAAATATAGAATATATATTATATATGTATACCTAGACATATACAAATATGTGGAAAATAGTAAGAAACGACGAATTGTTTAAATCTTCAAAAAGTAAAGTAAAATATGTTACAAACCCAATAATACCTACTAGCTGTGCCCGCGACTTGTCAGAATGGTATATAGCCTAAAGCCTTCCTCTATAAATGGACTACCCAACAAAAAAAGAATTTTTCAAATCGCACCATTAGTTCCTGAGATTAGCGCGTTTAAACAAACAAACAAACAAACTCTTCCGCTTTATAATATTAGTATAGATGAAGTGTCAAATAAATTGTTAACTCTTAAATATGGTGATAATTTCCATATTGCTCTTCGTCATGCACTAGATATCCTTTTAAATTATTTTATGAACTGCCGTTGAAACTATTATTGGTGATCCGTCTAGCTTTAAAACTTGCCGTGGCCACTTTTGGCGGAGGCAAGTTTTAAAGCTAGACGGACTAATGTAAATACTTTCAACGGTGGTTCATAAAATAATTTAAAGGGCTATTTAGTGCATGACGAAAAGCAATATGGAAATAAATATAAATATATATATTTCCATATTGCTCTTCGTCATATATATCACCATATTTACGAGTTAACAATTTATTTCACACTTCAAGGCCATTTGCTTATATATTCACCTTAAATAAGTAGAGGCACATTACACACTATAAGTCAAGGCACAATCATAGATAAAAACTGCTACTTTATAACTATAAAAATATATAATTACCAGTTGACATAAAAACGCTTAATTTTAATAATTTTAGACGAATGTTATTTAAATGGTTAGTTGATAAATGTTTCTATGATATTAAAGAATTTTTGATAGTAAGTAATAAAATATGACATCAATTATACGTTGATTTAAAAATGTAACTTGTGTATACTTTCTAAAATATGTAAATTTACCTAATAGATTTTAGATGTAAGTATATTTTTGCATGCCTATTTTATAGAGGCGGGTAATTATTGTATGACCCTTGCAAACAAAGATTTCACTTCATAAGAAGAAGAAGAAGAACATATTATAGACGTGTCCACACTTAGATTGACGAGGAGATATGTGATTAAGTTTAGTTGTAAAATTACAAAAGCTCGTCTGTCACAATTTAAGTGGGAATTAAGAGGTTATGCTTTCGACCCGTAGTATGTTTTTTTTTGTATGTATGTTACGCGATATCTCCGCGAATGAAACCGATTTTGATGATTATTTTCTTCTTTGATTTGATAGCCTATACTACCAAGTTGATCTCATATTCATTTGGTTAAGTCATAATAAAGAGCTTTGGAGATATGGCAGAAACTTCTCAAAGAAAAAGAAGTCAGTTTTTTTTTGTTCAAAAATATATTCATTGCTATAATCATAATGTTTGCACCTACGAGCACAAAAACCCTCTCGGACTAGATGTGTATATTTGTGTCATAAATACAATACAGTGTCATCTCAATTTGATGCAGATCCGGGGTATTTGTCGGGTCAGGATTATCGTCCCGGTCCGCCCGGGGCAAAAACGGGGTCTCTGTCCCCGGCCGTAAATTATCGCGAATGATTCATGATCGCGCAGAGGCGAAAGTTTTTGCTTACTCAATTAATTGACGGTACTTTTAGGGAAAAGGTGTGTAAAGAATGCCGATTTTTATGTCGCAATTTGTATGGTATTTTAAACATTGCGATTAAATTAATTTAATTTTTTATTTAATATTTAAAATACCATACAAATTGTATTAAATATTACCTTATTCAGAAGGATGGATGATGTGAACTATTAACACAGCTCTGAAACCTCATACCTGACTGCCAAAACAATCATAGATACACGTTCGTACACACACTTCCGTGTGTAAAAACTGACGAACGAAAAATAATAAGCATTATTTTGTAAATCTAGAACCAAGATATTCTATTTATCGAGTATGTCATTTATATTGATTATGTTGATGATTGTATTGTTATGCTAACACTGGTGTCAGATTTTTGAGCTGCCTAAAGGCATCTGACGTAGCTCAATGACTGTCATCTAGCGACAACAGTCATTATTAGACACTTAGTGCACTAGTATGCAGATTTCCTCACGATAATTTCGTTCAGCGGAAAGAAGTGGTGGTATTTGAAAATGACCGTACATTAGTGTATAAACTTAGAGGTACAAGTTTCGCTTAGTGAGGACTCTTGTCTCAAAGACGCATAGCCACTGTCTAACGACTAGGCCACTGTCTCTGCATATGTGAAGAAAATTACAGAAGAAAATAAAACTTGTTTGCCTATCTGTGCTTGCATGGAATGAAAATCAACAACGCAATCAATATAAACGACCATCCGCGGTGATCACATCCATTTGCTGCGGCGAATCAATCAGGTTCCGCCGTAAAACGCATAATGAGCTCGTTAGCGCAATATCCGTAAACCTTTATTAAAGGGACATAGAGACCAATCTCGGCCCGTTTTAGTAATGGGTGTAAAGTAGAATGCGAATGTGTTTGTTTGATGTGACTAGTACTAAGTGTGGTTGGTTAAAACAAAGCGTTTGATGGAAAATCTCATGTCATTAAGTATGTCAATCAAAGACTTTGTACAAAATTAATCACTGAGCCGATCCTGCTTCTGTATTTCCATGTGCAACTTTGAACACTACCAGCATCCTTGACTAGTTCCGTCTGTAACCCGGGGTTCGCTATCTAGTACATGGAATTGATTTGCCTTGCATCAAATGAGGTAGTTCTGATTTTTTTCATATATATGCTGGTAGTGATGAGATGGTAATGACAAATCCAAGTTTTCCACCTCAAAAGCCCTTCGGATCATTGTTAAATACTTAAAAATCCATTAAATTTTAGGAGCTTTTTCCGATTTCGTCACTTTTTACCACCAAGGACTTGCGTTACGGCAAAAGTCACTACGTAAACACTTTTAGGTAGACTAAATTTTCCATTAAATGAGAATAGTTTTTAAAATACGGCTATTTATATTAAAATTTTGCAAAATTTTATAAAAAGGTATTATTACAGTTTTTTTTTAGTTTTCGATAATTTTGACCCCTAAGGTATTTACGTTATGTTACGGCAAAAGTCACTATGAACACTTAAATAAACTAACTTTGCAATTAAAAGAAAATAAATTGGTTTAGGTAATCCAAATAGTTTTTAAGATACGGTTGTTCAGTTGGTTGTGAGCATTAACGGCACAGACGTGAAAAGTGGTTGGTGGGTTCAAATCCTATAAGTTGTGAATTTTGCAAACTTTTATATAGATAAAAAGTTGCAAAATTTAAAAATTTTAATTTATTTATTTGTAATTAAGTTACAGAAAGTAAGAGTCGTGCAGAATACGCAACCTACAGCTACCTCTAACTTCACTCATTCGTTCGCAGACTTAGCAAGACTCTAAGACTCGGCTCGTTCATACCAGCGCTGCTTCCAACAACATTAAATTGAAAAACAATTACGTATACGTGGGCGATGAAGAATTTCAAGAAACACGCCAAGACAAGCGAATTCCGCTCCTAGTAATTTAATAAAGATCCAAAGAGCCAATTGGATCCAAACCATTTGAGGAAGTAGTTTAGTTCGTTTGCACTCGGTAAGCTAGTGGAAGAATCGGTTTGAAGTTAATTTAGTCTGATGTACGAGTACGTTCGGTTTTACGACGATGTTTTATTCTGAAAGTACTACTTCTATTTTACTACTTACTATTAAATATCACGAATAAGTAAAAGGAAATTTACTATCCTTGGTAACAAAATTTTATATCAGTTGTATATTCTAAGACACACATAGCATAAAATATGGAAATATTTTGCGCGATGAAATTCTAAAATGAGCCCGACGAATTAAGACTTTTGAAACAATAATATAAAACCTAGTCTTATTTGTTGATTTATATAGCTAGCATAACAATACTCGGAACTCTTCTTTTTGTAATTTATGTTCCTCTCGTCTTTCTGCCAGCGTATAATGTCCAGAACTATAGGTATCTTAATAAAAAATATGTGATGTTAAAACATATTACCATTGCTCTCCAACTGAGCTGTCATGACTTTAAGCCTTCGCAGCTTTCTTTACTTTAATCGAATATCATTGTTATTAACTACGCTATTGGTACGAGTCCGGCAATCCCACCGGCAACAAACAAACACACAAACAAACCTACGCAGTCTGCTACCACCCTAGATAAGGTCCAGGGAACCTCCTAACCTAATTATAGATTAAACTTAAATCTAATTAAAAGTAATTAAACTAATTACAAATGGGAAACAATTAAAGATAAAACTTACCGCATCCATGCCGTCTTCAGGCAGCCTCGCCTGGCCTTCGCGTCGAGCCCGAAGTCCTCCTCAGGGCTGGCGACGGCCTTAGGTCCCACCACGGGTCCCAAGTCAGTGGTGAAGAAAATGGGGTCCCTAAGCGAACCTACCCATGAGCTCATGTATGTCGCCCCAAACGAATACGTCGTATTTATAACACCACTTCACCACAGCACCACAAATTTCTTCTTGACAGTTCAATATTATGCACATAACCTAACAGCTGAACGTAACATGGGATGTTCCTCGCTCCGATTCAAACATTTATCACTGTTTATATATTTATGGGCATCCACGCCACCAAAATTAGTTCTCTTAATAGTCAGTTTACAAATACTTCCGTTCCACACGGGGAATAGGCAAAAACCAACAATTTATAATGACGCCATGTCACGCATTTCACATTTGACACAAATCACTGTTCTTATCCGTACTACGAATCATTCCCGGCTCCACGCCGTTTGAAACAAATTGGGCACACACAAACAAACAACAATTAGCGACAATTCTTCACGAAATATTCGCTATATAACAAGTACAAAATGCCGGCATGGCTTTCCTCGCGACGTGACAGCGAACCTGTCATTAATGGCGTCGCTCGCGACGGGGCAAAGACAATCCGCGCTCGGCCGAGCGCACACAGCCGGAATATCGCTAAATCGATAATCTTGCCCGTGTTTGTGGAGATCTCACGCAGATGGCGCTAGTCTCCTAACAATAAGTACTTTTATCCAAAACAATCATTAAGTCTGATAAAAATAAAGGTAAATATCACCCTACTAAATAATGGGAAGTAATCTCAGACTAAGGATCAAGAGTAATAGTAGAGAATTAGGTACGCAATGCGTAAACCCTATACGGGGTGATACAATAATATTTAAATAAATTCATCATCATTTCAGCCGCATAACGTCCACTGCTGGACATATAGGCCTCTTCCAAGGATTTCCAAAATAACCGATCTAGAGCAGCCTGCATACAGCGCGTTCCAGCGACCTTGGTCAAGTCGATGATATTTATGTACTTACCTAATGAAAAAATTCGACAGAGTTGCTCACTTGGTTGTATGAGCATTGACAGCACAGACGTGAAAAGTGGTTGGTGGGTTCGAATCCTCTAAGTTGTGAATATTTTCATCACATATTATTTAATTAACTAATTTTATCTAGACTAATATTCTAAAGAGAAAAAAATATTTGTGTGTATTGTATTTAATAAGTTACAATACTGTATTAAAACCTCTGACGTATGGCCTATTTACTGCAAAGTAGTGATCTGAATACAGCAGAATCAGAAACTTAGGTCAAAGAAGCCATTTCCCCTCGAAACTCATGGCGTCTGCCGGCTAAACGGCGTATTTATCCTTCAGTTTGCGTACCATTACGTGAATGGCTGGAGGCGCGAAGCCCGCGGCGTCTCTCAATAAGGCACGCATGATGCACGAGCCCCGCCTTTTGTCCTCCGCCTCGAGTGCAAATAGCCTCGCGTTCTAATTTCAAAAAGTCCATGGACTTTACTTTTTTATTTATGCCAGTTCGATTTAAGTAGGTAGTTTTACTTTTTTATTCAGTGTTATGAAATGAGTTCTTATTTTTTTTAAATTATATACTTACTATGTTTTATTTTACTTTATCTATATAACAAGGAAAAAATACTAAAGAACACGAGAAATAATTACATTACAGCATATAGGTATATCGTTAAAAAAATCTCTCTCCTACGCTTACCTACGTATCTGGAAAAATATAAGAGATCCTTCTTAAAATATTTGCTATCAAGCAAATGAAAAACTCAAAAAGTCCAAAGGCAAAGACAATTGAAATGTAAAGATAATATTTACGAACAATTCCAAAGACAGACAGAGGGCATGGTAAATGCCACGTTGGCGTTCACTCAGGCGGAGGTTATTTGAAATTACCTTCCTATTATGGTAAATTTACTACGATTTTTGGCACTCACTCAATGGAATTTGAAGAAGAGAGATTTACATCCGTTTTCGGAATACTCTTGCTTGTGATTATCTGTATTATAACATGCGAAAAGCGTCCTACATATTTCGCAAATTTTTAAGAAAGTAGATAGAGTAAACCAAGCGTCCGAACCACAAACAACATTCAATGTTCGGAAAGAACATTAGATGTCATTTTCGGTTCGGTTTAGACAACTTGGTTTAGGCAAAACTGCAACTTAAGTATTTTTGTAAGAAATACTTAAATAAATAAATAAATATATAGGGACAAATCACACTGATTAAGCTAGCTCCAAAGTAAGTTTTTTTTAAACTTGTGTATATTTTATGATAAATACATAATCATAATTAAATCAAAGAGAGATTAAATCTATGTACGAGTACGAATGCCAATCGAACAACGCATTTTATCCCACCGTCAATTTTTTGAGATCACAAGTGAAAATCCAAGTCAGTTAAAAAATAAAATTACTTGGCAATGCCATGACAATATAAGTTTATTAACATTTCTCACATAACATGTACTAGTTTCAAAGTCATTTGATTTTTAAGTGACTTGGATTTTATGTGGATTGTGGTCTCAAACCTTTTTGCGGTGAAAATCTGCGTTGGGATGGTTACGATACTGGCATTCTTTAAGAGGAAATCGATGGGCCGTATTTCCAAACAAGCGTACTCCTCTGATTCTTCACCGAATAGTGCCTACTTAATTAATTTAATGAATTTTGTATTTTGCATGTCTTTAAATTTCATTTTTTTTAAGAGATAAAATTTTCATAAACTTAGAAATTAAATCGGTTAAGTTTTAGATGAGAAATCAGGGGAATAAGTAACGTTGGTTTTGTGTAATTTTCATAGGTATTTTCGGTCCGAGCTGCAGTTGTTTCTATAGCACTCGCTCGGTTATTGTTCGGGGCTAAAATACCTTTTCAATTCTCTCGACCGTAGTGTTTCCTCTTAACAAGTATTAAGTAACACACTTTTTAAATTTATTATTACAGAGACATCATAATATATTTTTTATCAGTAAAACATGTATGTGGGTAACTGTGGTGAAACGTCAATAAATTGTGTGTAGTAATTAAGTAATTAATATATTGAAACATTGTAACAAAATGTCTTACCTATTATATTCATTGCACTTTTTATTTTCAGGTACCTGACTGCTGTCCAGATAATTTGTACGTATTGGAATGGAAATGGACCGTGTCACAGTGTTCAATGGATACTTTTTATATGGATTGTTGCTACATTATCATCACACCTCACGTCTTCGTCAGGGAATTGATCTTCGTCACCTTTGAACTAAAACGGTCGTGTAAAGACATTTTCATATGAAATTAGGTACGATCACCTCTTCCCCTAGGTACGCGAAAGTACGTTCGTTCTGCCATGTCCCTTGACACATATTTAGTCTCTCCCCCTCAAAAAGGGCAAAATGGTTACTTTGAGTTGGTAATTTGGATGGTATTTGTGTTGCTTGATGATGATCATCATCATTTTGATTCATCATCATAAAATGCGTGTTAGAACGAGCCGCCGCCGCCTTAGTCGGGCCGCCGACAAAGCGTCCAAACCATTTGGGCAAATGAACTATACACCCCACAACTTAAATTGATTACTCATCATACTTATACCTGGATCATCCATAGCAATATCAACCTAGGATAGGGCAACCACTTTTACCAGATACTAGCAGGTCTGTGTCACTCTCCGTTTAGGTATCGAAAATGTACCTACATTATTACTATGCGCGCAGGCGGCCCCTCCTGGTGGTAAATTCAGTTATACGAATCGTTTGTCCAGAGTAATAAGAATGAAATTGGCTTGCAATGGATGACTAGGTATTTATACGAAAAGGTGCTGAGTTCTGACGGAAGCTAAATTAAACCATATCGCTAGCCATATTGAGTAGATATTTCTTTGAATTTCTTGGCTGAGTGAGACTTCTGTACGTTAGTATTATTTGTTCTGTGATACTAGTGACAAAATAGGGCAACCACTACAACTAGATACTATATAGTGACATGAACAATGGCAGAAACCCCTATATGGGAATACCTGATGATAGCCGGCAGCGTCTTAAAATGAAAAAATACGAAAATAATAGTAGCGGCATATTATTACCAAATTTAAGAACAAGTATAATTTTAGATACTTATATGTACGAGATATTTGCATATAGATTTGGAGGTTATTTGAATGCATTTGTCTATGAATCTAGAATGAGACATGCTATTCTAATGCACTTCCAACGTAAGACTCTCAATTAAAGAACAAAAAATAATACTATTCCCACGATTTAAACAGTATCAAATTATTAGTGCAGTGCATCCTACAGTCAAAGTGTGTTCTCCCCTCATATTATACAACACTCTTCTTTTACAGCTCACTATATTTCCAAACATTTGATTTTGGGCTTTATTCCTTAGAAAATAGATCTATAAATATATTTTCGGAAGAGAATAGTTAAGTTGGTTCATATAAAAATCAGTTACAAGTGTTTGAAATGAGGAGGTCACGTTCTCGGAGGGCTGAGGGCTGGATTAATCGGGTCAGTAGACAGGTAAATATTATAAAGCAAACAAATTTAACCCACTTCAATGCACCATTGATATTTATATTTTCTTTTTAGGGGAGGGACAGTATAATAGAGGGGTTTCCTTGATTGAAATCAAACACTGCACCCGCTTAGCGCCCCCGTGGTTTTATTGCATAAGGAAAAATAATTAAGGAAATATTTTCCTTTTTCCTAAAACATGGCGACGTTATACTAATGAACTTTTCTAAAAGAATTCTTACAATCAACTACTACTAATAAACATGTGTTTATCTATACTAATATTATAAAGCGGAAGAGTTTGTTTGTTTGTTTAAACGCGCTAATCTCAAGAACTAATGGTCCGATTTGAAAAATTATTTTTTTGTTGGGTAGTTCATTTATAGAGGAAGGCTTTAGGCACATTACGTTCCGACAACCACGCGAACGAAGTCGCGGGCACAGCTAGTTATAAATAAACAATTTATGTAAAAATAATGTTTTGTTGATTTATAGCCAATAGGGGTAACGACAGGGTCAGTAAAATATTATTCTAATTAGTCCGTCTTGTACATTATCCAAAAATAATGGACCCATATTTTTCAGTTTATCAAAAAAGTAAAAATTCTGAAAGATACAGAGCATCTAAGTTCCAGTCTGGGGGCTGTGACGTCATTTTTGTAGTCGGGTTTTTACAACTATATCTAGTCTTCTTCTTTGTCTTAGCGCGTTCCCGGTTGCATACTCAGCTGTGCTGCTTTGGAGCCCAGGGTGGGCTTTCCCGCTTTTTCTTCTCCAAATATAACATGCATGTAAATGGTCACCCAAGGATGCCAAAGACCTTGCAAAATTAAGAAGAAATCGCCGGAACAGTTTAAATGATTTGGCTATAGTTTTACGACCGGCCGCCTGCCTGACGTCAATCCTCTTTGGGAATGTATTTGTGCGAAAAGTTTTACAACCGGCCGCCACCCTTGGGAATGCAATTGTAGCACGAGATGTTTGTGCTTAGTCCTTTAGTCGCCTTAAAACTATATCTTGTACTGTGTTGCAAAAAAGATTAAATGTATCTGTAAAAGTTTATAATATCAAGTTTATGTATCTGTAAAATTTTAAATTATCACCAAAATATTTCCCTTACCCTCTGATCATTTATGAGTAGAGGCAATACAATACCTATAGACTGTAATAACTTGTACGACTCTACAAGAAATTTTATTCACAATCAAAATGCCAAACTAAGTTGGCGGGTAACTGGCGAACAAAGCTAGCTTATGACGAACTGTCGCTCCTAATTGGCCAGCAGTGGAGACAGCGACAGCAATTTCTGCTGCAAAAGGGATTGTTGCTTTGAGGTCTTCGTAATCACGCAGGAATCTCATTGATTGGTTCTTTGAGACGTGATGCTACCCACGCAAATAAGAGATACATTATAATGATGCATCTCTTTATTACCTAAACAGAAAATTGGTCTGGGAGAATAGAAAAAAAAATAGAATGTACCAGCTGCTTCTTTTCTCGCACAGATCGTATAAGTCGATCGAGGGAATCGACGAATACGCAAATCATGTTAAAATAGGCGATGCGGCTAGCAACCCATCACTATTTTGATTCCTTTTTCCAACTTCTCGCCCACCATCACGTTAAAAGTGGCTTTTTTTCAGATTAAAAAAAAAATAAAGCGAAAACTCTTATTACAACTTTGGTTATGAATTTTATAGTCACTTATTTGATAGCCATTTTACGGCCACAATAAATATTATTACATATATCATTTCAACACATTTTGAGAGTCACTTTTTACGGTTCCGTACACAAAGGGTGCAAACGGAACCCTATTACTGAGACTCCGCTGTCTGTCCGTCCGTTCGTTCCTATCTCTTGAACCGTTATAACTAGACACTTGAAATTTTCACCGATTATGTATTATTGTGGCCGCTATAACAACAAATACTAAAAATAAAAGTAAAAAATTAGAGGGGGTCGTCATAGTAAAAACGTGTTTCTTCAGCGTTTTAAAACATTGTACGGAGGTACGGAACCCTTCATGTACGAGTCCGACGCGCACTTGCCCGTTTATTTATACGTACACACTTATAAAACAAATAAAAATTTCGTGGCATTTACTTACCATTATCAGGGTTTCGTACCCGAAGGATGTAAACGGGACCCTATTACTGAGACTCCTCTGTCTGTCCGTCTGTCCGTCTGTCCGTCTGTCCGTCTGTCACAGGGCTCTATCTCTTGAACCGTAATAGCAGACACCAGAAACTTTTACCGATTATGTATTACTGTGGCCGCTATAACAACAAATACTAAAAATAAAAAAAAGTTGAAAATTAAAGGGGGTCGTCATACAAAAAACGGATTTCTTCAGCGGTTAAAAACATTGTACGGTGGTACGGAACCCTTCATGTACGAGTCCGACTCGCACTTGCCCGTTTATATCACAAATACATGTATCTATTAAAAAAATTATGCAAGTAAGAAAAACATTTTTATTTCTTAGAGCTTGATCTATGAGTCTATGACTCTACCTATAGATCCAATAAAGAAGAATTTTACGTAGAAAAGGAGTTTCCAAAGAGGCTGATAAAGGATTGCAAATGAGAAGCGCCCTTCGAGACTCCGCGCCCTTTAATTATAGAGAAAATTGTTTGTCCGAATTCTGTCGTTTCACCGTCCTAATTATTGCGCCCTTTAAAATCTTGGATCTCGGTACTTTTTTGGCAAATAGAGTCCCTACAATTAAAGTTAAATCTCTTTGGTTTCTTGCTCTTCTAATTTGTTTATATAATCTTCTACAAACCTACTGTCATTTTACAATGATAATCTAAGAACCTAACATATATAGGTACTTATGTTTTTTGTAACTATACTTGCTTTAACGCGCAATATTCTACCAGATCTTAATCATAGAAGCAATTGTGGACCAAAATCATTACGCAATACCAAAATTATAGGTTTACGTAGAAACTACATTTTTATTGCATAATACTCATATGTTTTAACTAATTTGTTGCTAATAGTAGCCTAACTACCCATTTTCCTTAACAACAAGTAGGTTTTTCTCTCATTTTCGCTACTTCCAGTGAATCAAGTACTAGGCGCACAGAAAACTAAGGATATGTGCTTTTAGATGCTTCAGGACGAACGAACGACTACTGAAGTTCAGTAACGCGCTGACTACGGCGGGAGGCGCACGTACGTGATGCTTTTGCGCTACCCTTCCGAGTTTACATTTTCGATTTGTGTGGTGAATGCATTAGTGTTAGAATTTTTGGTGTAGTTTAGATGATTTCAAAAAGGTAGGTGATGGAGTTCTTTTTGTTTACGATTTATGAAACAAAAAAACTTATTCAAAAAATATATTTGTTGTAAGTATATTTATTTATCAATATCTTTATTTCTTAATTCGATTTTATTATGAAACCAAATAACTTTTCAAGAAAATTATAATTTAAGCTCAAATGCGATAAGCTTTCGTCAATTCGGACATCATTTTTCAATTCAGACTTACTCTATTACAACATTGTATTGTATTGTCTTCCGATATGTACATATTATGACTTCTGTCAAACTATCGCGTTGCATCATTACTAAATTAATACATACGAGTATTACCGTGTATATACTCGTACATACATATGTATGCAAAATCTTGACTCAATCGGTTGAGTATATATCTAAATGTAACTGATAAAAGACTGTTGCAAGAGTTGACTAACATAATATACATTGTAAGTTCTCAAATCTTATAAAAACTATGAAAGATATTACTTTTGTTCGTTTCATTTTATCTGTGAAATTAAGCCACCGTGTTACACACACTTCAGTAAATTATTTGAATTGCTTATGCCTCCCGTAGAATAAGCTAGTGAGCAAATTGTTTTTTTTTTATCACACATCTGCAGAACGTTTAATCAAACTAAAACATTGGAATCAATCAATTTGATGAAAGGCCGAACACCTATAGCATAGAATTTTACGAGCCAATCGTAACACAGCGTACGCGCCCTTACAATGCATTTTTAGGGTACCGTGCTAAAATTGGAATAAATAGGTAGCCCATATGTTACCACTTGTACGACTGATCCTTAAAAATACTCGTATTTATGACGGTTTAGAATGATTTACAAAAAAAGTAATTACTGAATTCTTTTTAAAAATTACAATAAGAATATTTGTAATTTTGTTTTGTCATGTTAAAAGACCATTACAAATATATAAATAGTGTATTTGTAATGTTAAAAGTCCGTTACAAAAAAATACTTATTTTTGCTATTTATTATAAAATAAACACAAACAAAGACATTAAACATTTGTTTCAGATGAATTGTAACAATAAAATTTATAGCTTGCTCAGAAATATAGAGCTTTAAAATATAAAACTGGCGTCAATTTGTGAAACTGGTTGTTAGATCATTTAACCTTCACTTAAAATAAAGAATTTTAGCCAAAATATATATGGAACCCTCAGTAAAAGAGAGAGATTCGCTCTTGGTAGCTTTTTTCTTCTCTATAAAGAACAATTATTGTAAGTGCTGAAGTTGTAAAAGTCCGATGAAACTCGCAATGAATAGAATTGAATGCAAAATCCAGTAGCCAGTGGATTTTCTTTTACTTAATTATTTATTGTTCCTCGTTGCCCCCGCGTTAAACGCGCGCCTGTTTTACTAATGTTTAATAGTAGCTATATGTACTGTAAAGTAACTTGTAATAAGACCACAATAATAATAAATGCAAATTGAAGTAAAAATGTAATGGCGTGTATGTATGTCCTCTACTCATTACTTATAAACATTCTAAGCTACTTATTAGCTCACGCAGCACACTAAGACGATCGGGCCACCTTTTAAGATTGCAAGCCGCTTCTAATCGGTTATTTTGAAAATCTTGGGGGTGGCCTGTCCAGCACTGGAATTCCTGTGGCTGATATGACAAAGCTATGCGGTGGGTTTGGTTGTATTAACAGCTAAAGTCGATGACAAAAACTTTAATTAAGTATTAATTATTATAGGATTTATCTTTAGAGTATCTAAAAAACTTTCGTTACTAATTTTAGTGCAAATCTACTGCAATAGTTTTAGTGCGACCGCTGGTAAAAGAAACACAGTTTAATAAAATTAATAGAGAAAGCTTTTCTTAAACCTGTGTTATAAATATAATACGAGTACCTACATCTCCAAAACTAGCCACCCAAACACTTTATAAACTTTATAAACAACAAGCAAGGCACCTTTAAAAAAATCTACATTTTTACAAAAATAAAAAACAAAAAGCATTATATTTGTCAAACGAATAAACTAGACATTGAAAACTAGAAACACGAGTGTTAAAAATACTTCGGCAACAATTAAATTGTTATGTAACTACTCGAATGTAAATTGTTGATATGAACCACCCGGGTTGTGGTACAGAAAATACAAGCTACACACGGTCGGATAATTTGGTGTTAATTTTAAATGGAATTAAATGAATAAAGTTTTATTTTTGCTTTATATGAATAATTAAAAAGGATTTTTATTAATTTAACTTTTGCTTAAATTGCTTATGAATATCTATTAATTTTTTTATGTACACTTAGTATACTTAGTATTTAGTAAGAAATTTTCCAAGAACCTTTATTTTAGAGTAAGTTACTCTGATATTTACAAAATAACATCATAAAGGTACTATACCAAACCAAACACAATATAGGTTGATCGTATCCGTCCCGTCCGTGTGTTGTAGAGTAATAAACGCGATCGTCCGACAACATACGCTAATGAAATTTATAATCCATAAAGCCGCCAACCGTTGTTTTATAAAGTGTAATAATCGTAAAACCACACGGTATGCGATCGCCATCACTCCCTTAGCGGTACGGAATGCTTTTATTTACTTTTCACCTCGACTGTACGAAGTACATTGGAGTCTACACATGATTACTTGAATAGAAAATTCAATGAAATCACTGAATGGGATGTCTACTAAAATCATTAATAGTAACCTTTAAAAATAATGAGTTAGCTGAATTCCCTTTTTAAACAACTAAAAACTTAATCTAAATATTGTTTTCTAATTGTGTATTTTTTATGAAATTTTCTATGTTTATTTTATAGTATCTAGTAAATTAGATAATTTTCTTTTAAAGTTCAATAAATCTGTCATGATTTTTTTGACATTTTTCAAGCTAACACCTAAAGCTAACCAGTTAGCTTTTGCAAGTAAGTATGTATTCATCTTTACTCGAACAAAAATTAGTTTCATACTTCGCAAACGGGTCACTTAATCAGAAAATGGTCCTGAAAAACCCTTAATTAAAAAAAATATTGACCATAGTTCCTTCTCGTAATCTATAAAATAAAAACAAAATGTCATTCATAGTGAAAGAAAAGCAAAATGGTGAAACAAAATGATCGTTACTACGGAAATCAATCCAAAATTCACTTTAGTAGGTAGGTATATCAAACTAAACTCTAGATATAAATAAATGTAGAACCCTTTCAAGTGAAATTTCCTCAACTGAAATATACATAGAAGTAGATTCAGTTCGGGTGGAGTGGAGTGGTGTCTTATTTGCGTATCCCGCAAGTGTCACGGCGGGATTGCTAACCGCAGCCTGGCTCCGAATTCTGGGATTCCGGGATCAAAGCGAGTATTCTGAAATCTAAACCAGATCCCGTATTGTTTTAAAATGCAAATGCTGCGATATTGAATTAGTTGAAGTCGTTCAATGGCCTTATATCGGCATGGCACTGCTCAATTGACTAAAATCATACGTTGTAGACGCACTTAAATCGATTGACTACTCATAAATTTTAATCGGCGGTGATGATAACATTTGACTAGTTTGACTTGATATTTCGATGATATTGTTGCCGTCAAACAAACTACGGAGGGTTCTAATGTTAATATTACTGCAGTCTCATCGAAAATTGATGCCAAATTTAAAATTGTGATCCGTGAAAGTGTAGATCTAGTTAGTCTCAGTAAACATCACCGCAGAAAAATATTTCTAACACTAGCAGACCCGGCGAACTGCGTTCCGCCCGTTATCGTTCCTTTTTCTATATTATTTCACCATAAAAACCTACCCTGGACTTATTTTAAAACCAAAATTAGCCGAATCGTTCCAGCGTTTCTCGCGTTTATATAAATTTGTTACCGTTAAAAATACGGAACACATTATACACAGACTACTCAAATGTGTTTTTCGAAATTAAAACGCCTAACAATATATATGCAAATAAAAATAATGATATTAAGACCCAATTAAGGAAATTAAATTCAGAATTCCATCAAAGCAGCGCTAAGTTGATCTGGGGTCCAGTTTTGATAGGCGTCGGTGCCTTTAATTCATAAATTAATTAAACTTGGTCGGACAAACTTGGTCCTTGGAATGATAAGCAGCCCCATTATCATTCTCCCCGTAGCCCCGACAGGGCTAACGAGCAGGTCACTACAAATTTGTCTACTGACCTCTGTCTCAATGTAAGTTATCAATAATCCCAAAGATTCGTTTCTCGAGATGAATTATCTCATTGTCTTAGTAACAAATACAAATACACTATCACTTATCTTTATCCCTAATAGGGCAAACAGAGTATTTTAAGAGCCCGTATGACCCTAATAGTACTTAGAGCGATCTTAAATATTATCAATAGTAACGAAATACTCACTTTGAAATAAAAACACAGCAGAGTTCAGAACTAACTATATACATTATATGTTTCAAAAACACGATTGCTTAAAATATTCTCGATAGAAAAACATTGCGAAGTTGCCTCTAAATCACCTCAGAATTATACTAAAACGGAAAGTATTCAAGAAATACAATAAATTGTATGTGTGCACTTGTAACTTTGGATTATACCAAGGCAGTCATCATGTCTTACTTTTTGAATAACTCTTAAATATATATTCTTTGTAAAACGAAAAAACCTCAAAACCAAAACCAACCTCATTGACCTACCGCGATCTTTTCACCGCGCATGGCTCGCTGTCGTTGTCGCTTCGGCTAGAGTAAATTTGTGTGCGTGGAAGAGGGAGCGAAACATAGATTACTCACATCAGGCTCAGCCTTAAGTCTTGCGGCTGTAATTAGACAGGGATTAGGGTCGCAAGAACCAAAAGCCACTTTTAGCGTGACGGTGGGCAAGAATGTGAAAATGGAATTAAAGTAATTATGGGTTGGTAGCCGCATTTTTTTCTGCACTCGCATTATCGTCCATTCCCTCGATCGGCTTTTACTTCTAAGTTTTTCTTTTCTCCCAGACTAACATGGAAGCAATTCGTAACATCTATTAAAATGTAAATAGTCAAACTAATTTCAAGAACTAAGTCCAGAATACTGAACAACATTCCCCAGAAAAGGTGCCCCGCAACAGGAACAGAAAGATTTGCGATACTATGGCCACCTTGTAAACTCCGCTCAAATTTTATTTAAATCAGATTATTATATTACTGTTGTACCATCTACTGCGATCACCAACCCGACTCTTCAGCGTGGCTATTATGAGCAAATCCTACCTCTATTGGAAAAGGCATTTAGTCCAGCAGTTGTCAGTTTGGTAGAAGGGCTGATAAAGAAAAAAGTAAGATCAGTTTTTGAATATGAACCTACCTGCTGCTCCTCTATGGATAAGATATGAAACGTGCATACATGGTATCTTCTTTCTCTTTTCTATTATTAAACACTCAAATCTAGCTCAAAGTAGAATTGATATACAAGAAAATAGACAAATAAGAAAATAGTTCACCCCGAATTGTGAACTCGCGACCCTTTAACAACCCCTTCACCAATTTGACTAATATTTGAATCCTTAAATTTTCGTGTTGTCGTACAGAATATACATACATACATACCTTAGTTCTTTCTATATACTGTCATTGGTGAAACCGTTGAATTTAGTTTTTACAATAAATAAATAATGAATAAATACCTACATACAAACGCCGGATTGTTCAAATATACTAACAGAATTTCTCTCTCTCTCGTCTCAGCGTATTCCCAGTTCAGCTGTAATGCTGCGAAGCCCGTGCGGGGTCCGCTTTTCGACTTTTTCTTCTCAACTTCGCACGGTCCTTAGCATCCTTGGTAGTAAGAACATTGGATCGCATATCATCCTTGACGACGTCAAGCCAGCATTTCTTGAGTCTACTACAGAAATTCCCTCGCTCATCTCGATCTTTCAATAAAAGGTTCGTGCAAAATACCAATTATATGTTATATGTATATAATTGTGAGAAGGCTTATTATAGGACCGATGACTATCTTAAAGACAAAAAGGTCTGGCTTGAACTTGGCGCGGGTCCCTCTTAAAGGTTTGTATACTTAGACATGTCATAATTTAGGTACATTACTACATACTAAATTAACAAATTGACATTATTTTAAATTTCGTAATTCTTATAATTCAATTTAATTATGACATAATAAACAATGTAATCTCAGTCCATCTATATAACTAATTTTAAGTTTTTAGTTTGTTAGTTGACGTCTTTGGAGAAAACGTGCAGTGCAGTTTGTTGCCGCTTCTTCTGCACTTGCGCCTAGGAAGCGGCGTAAACTTAGCTTTAAGTAACGATTTGACGTCAACATTTGTGCAAAACAAAACAAAGTGACTATTATTAAGAGATATTATAAATATCCTATGATAATAAAGATATTTTGAATTGAATTGAATTGAATATACTTAAATAAGGTCCTAAAGAGAAATTGTTAGGTACTAAATAAGATGCAGATTTAATTATGTCACAGAATGATTTAACTGCAAGAGGTATAAAATCAACTCAATTCGTAACAAAGACGTTTGGCAGTTAAAACTAAATCACTGTATTGTAAAATCCCTCAGTTTAATTGTTCAATACGAAGGCTGTATTTGCTATAACTTGTCTAATAAATCTGGGGAAATCGCTTGGTTTACGATTGGCAGTATAGACGTTTTATCGTCAAACGGAATACGCGGACCGGGGACTGTTTGCATGGCTGTATTCCTAATTATTACTTCAGTAATTAATACTAATATCTCGAATGGTCGAATTATAACAGTCAAATTACGTAGGAATTTAACAAGTACGAGTACAGTCAGCGCTATACTGACTTTCTAAAAAATTTAATATAAGTTTTAAAAAGTTTCTTAGTTAAATAAAGTTTTTAGTAAAAGGTTTAATATCTAAAAATTACGTAATATTTATACAGACATATAAGGTCATAAAATTAGTAAAAAAAATATATCTCTTACAGTCACACAGACGTTGTGCGATTATAATAATAAGGTTGACGAAAATAATTTGCTTTTTTTATAATTTAACCCCTTTTATTTAATCTTTATTGAAAATTTACTATTTATCTTTTCAGTTCATCACCTACTTCTTTTAAATCACTTTAAACGTAAGTGCTAATTAGAAATAAAATCGTAAATTATGAGTGCAAAAACTGTAAATTAAATTTCAAGATGGCGTCGTTCAGTCATCAAGAGACGCAATCAAGTCCTGCTAAAGAAGTACCCAGGTATGTACAATTAGTAATAGTTAAGTATGCGTTTACTATGGAGAGAGCTTTTATGTGAACCTGACCGTAGTTTTTTACTGACCCCTGCTTTACAATAGTATAGAATGCTTTAATCTTTTGTTTATCCCGATTTTCATACAATTTTTTTTTATGTATGTTTGTTACGCGATATCTTCGCCAATTGTGAACCGATTTTGATGAATCTTTTTTTATTTGAAAGTATTTACTACCAAATTGGTTCCATTTTAATTTGGTGAAGATATACTAAAGAACTTTGGAGATATGGAAGAAACTCCTTAAAATAATTGAAGTCTGTTGTTTTTTTTGTTAAAAATTGAATTACGTGTATGTATGGTATGGTTTGTATCCCGTCAACCTATACATAATATGTCTTGAGTACTTATCTTATTTGTAATACGACAAATTGCTTTTATCTACCAAACAAACACATGGGTGTATTAAATTCCTATTTGTCACACTAATCAAGCTGCGCTTTATCTATACGCCTGTTTATTATTTTTAGTTCTTATCTAAAATTAGACAAGGCTGCCGTCAGTGGCACTATCTCATTTCAGATAATATCCAGCATCATATATTGACATGTATGATTATGGGCGTCATAAGTGATTTTATACAAAAAATGTTTATTGATAGATTTATTTTCTTTGACTGTACGTAAGTTCATTTATTACATGTCAGAAAGAAGGCAACGTACAAAAGGAGGCACAAAAATGAACCCAATTCCAATCAGCCTGCAGCCTTATGCCCACACGTAGGTACTTTTTAAAAACAGTGGTATATTACGAGCAGTTTGCTGTAAGGGTCTTTGAATCTGTATATCAGTCTGTGATATTGAAGCTCTCAAACAAATTGAATCAATTTTGCAAAATTTTTTTAGAGTGATATTAAAGTTTATTTATTTAGCTAGAATTTAAAAAAATCTGTACATATGTAATGTTTTTATTTTAAATTGTTCTCTGGTACATAATTTTCAGTTCACGTACTGTACTCATTTGCTTTAAGAGAAATGTATTTACAAACTGTGAGTACCTCTATGCATATGTGAGATGATCAAGTTTGTATTGATTTCATAGAGCTAGAAAAAAATTGTTTGAAGTACACATGTGCTGTTCAAAGAAGTGTTGAGATGTGTTGGAACAATACTCTTGTTTCAGTAAACAGCAGCTGTTTAAAACTCGCCTCGTTTGAAGCTCAGAGATAAAAATAAACGAGTTCAATTTATGGTAATCATAAATTGAATATGTGCAGTGCGCAGAGAGACGCGAGCCATACAAATGTACATAATCTTCTTGTAAAATTATACAGGGTGTAATAAAATATAAAGATACTATTTTAAGAGTAAATTCAGCCCATGATACTGAACAACTGTCCCCAAGGCAACCGGTTCAAATTAACCGGTATTACGACGGTTAAACCGGTGTTATCGTAAAATTCCGTTTCGGTGCGGAACCAAATAGAAGCGATACTTTGAACCTAAATGAACCGGTGCATCGTTTTAATCTATAGTAGAGTTGAAAAGCAGGATTCAGTCTGTCTTTTGACCGAATATTCTTCTAAAGAGGTTATACTTTCCAGATTCTTCAGAAAATTTTCGTTTCATTGCCATTTTATTGTTTAATAATATAAATATAATTCACAACAATACGTCGAACAAAATCAAGATATCAATTACCCCTGTGACTCATGAGTATCTTAGAGGATAAATAAGCAAACAACAACGTTATATTATAATGATTAAAAACAAACGTGAAGTGAGTTGTTGTCCTGCCTGATTGAAAAGTTGAACCGGTTAATGAAAAATACCCATATTTTTCTAAACCGGTTTAAAAACCGGTTCAAAGGAACAGAACCTGTTTTAAAAAGTTCACATGTAACTTCGTCGAACCGGTTCAAAAAATTTACCGGTTTCCAAGCCCTGCCCCAAGGAACACATATCAAAATACGAAAAATAATTTTTGGCCTCCTATACAAGTTGACCGATCAGCTAATCCGTTTGTATGGAAAGCAAAAACAAATATTTTTATATTTCCATATATGTTTCTTGTTAAATCAAAGTTTTAAATATTACCATATTTAGTTTTAAACAATTTATTTCAAATGAGGGCGCCACTTGTGCTACCACTTAACCTTAAAATAGTTTCAGTATATTTTGTTACACGTTATATAAACATTATGACTCAACTTATTTAGTTGTATTTCTCTTTTCTTATAAATTAACATAGCATAGAGGGCAGGCTGTGTCCAGCATTTCAGTAGTAGGACAGAAACAGCTAGTTAAAAAAATATTGATTGCTGACGGAGAAAAAAGCTACCTAAGTATTTATTTTATAATTTTTTATGTAATAAAAAATCTATATTGATTTATCTCGATAAGCTTTCTGACTAACGGAATACTTGTAGATATTTATTTACTATTCGCAGGAATAATAAAGAATAACTTTAAACTTTGCACCAGACTTTGCCTCCGCTGGGACGTTTTGGTAATACGTTTTGCGACGTCGTATCGTCGCGTCGAGCGCTTTATTTTTATTTATCGATTTTGAATTTCGCTCGCTGTGACATTTTAAACTCTATAAATCGCACCCTTTAAAAAAATTGAATAAAGCCGATGTAAAGTCTTCATATTTGATATTATTTCTTCCTTCCAATAAAGTTTCAACAATTTTATTTTAAAAATAATAGTCCTAATTCATTACCTTGATCTAGGAGCTCGTTGGCTCGGCGGTAGTACGCATTACTAGCGCTTGCGCAAGTAAAGCGACACCGGGCGTGGTCCGAAATTGGATGGGTGTGACCACAAGTGACATACAAATTTTCTTGAGCTCCTCTGTGCTTCGGAAGGTACGTCAAGTCGTTGCTCCTGGCTATCATCATTAGACCGTTTTGTTGTGGTAGAGCCACGCTACCGGTAAAACTCAGTTTTGCTAGTAGCATGAAAGGGCCGGCTCGTCCGGGTAAGTACCACACTCTCACAGAAAATCGACGTCTGAGTAGTAGCTTCACCACTTCTATGCTTCGTTCGGTGAGTGAGAGAGCCGGATTTAACGTTCAGATGAAATAATGTTTAAATCTTGACTGCAAACGAGCAATCAGGCCCAAAATTTAAACATACTCGTATCTTGATAAGAATCACTTCAGGACGCCATACTTTCTAGAGAAAAAGTTTAAAGCTACAAATGCATGTTAGTATAGAACAATCAAAACCTAAGACAAAATAACACATAGAAGTATGTATGTGTGTATATTATATAGCTGTAAAGACATGTTTTACACCTCTGCTTTCATATTTCCCTGCATAAAAATCTCACCGCTAACCTAACAGCTTTTGAGCACCGCTATAAATATCGACTTACACCTTAAAGCATATTTCACACTAATCCCGATCACCATAAATCCATATAACACCATTTTCCGCTACCTTACCAGTTATAAATTCACATTTTTAAAATGCACAACTTGAATATTAGTGCCGCATGTAAGTTATGGCAGGATTATACTCGTAGATGTACAAAGGTCATTATTAGGTAAGTATGTCATATGATTATTATCTTTTATATTTAATATAGGTTGTGAAATGTAGAGGAACTGTCCAACTCCAACACAGGAGCCGCTGCTACTTACGAGTACCTATGTTTGCGAGCTCTTAAGAATATTTGTTTTAATTCGTACTATGATTGTTGTTGACTGGATCAGAAAAGTGTTATCCTATTTAGTTCGTCAGTTAGACTATCAAAAAGTAATAAGGACCCATATTTAGCGGTTAATAAAATTAAAAGATAATGCGCTATATCTTTCTAAATTCTGGGTTAAGGGTTTGTGACGTCACCGGCATTTAAAATCACTTGCGGCTGTGACGTCATGCGAAATTTTAATGGCCTCTACCTTCGTCAATATTTGTCAGAGGAACAACAAAATACGTGTACAATATTTTTTAATAATCTGTCAATTGCCATTGAAATTGGCTTGGCATACATTACTGTGCAAGTTTCAGCTTCCTTTCAGCATGTGGATTGCTTAGAGTGATTAAATTTACAACTAAATTATTTGCCAACATACACGATGAAGCTTACACGTCCCCAAAAAGGTTCCTATTACCCCAGTAACCCCGTACCGCATAGTATAAAAAGTATTTTTAACTTCAGAATGTATGTCCTTACGCAAATTGTAACTCATTATCATTCCAAGCGCGGCCTCCCCGCGTCTAGGGGTACGTGTGAAATACATAATTTTCCGGGTTCGAGGAAAAAAACGCGATGTCATTTACATTTTGTATATATGTATATTTCGCTGTCCTCTTGAGAAAAAGGGAGATGTGTTCGGTATTGTGTGGTAGGGAAGATTTTTAATGACAATGGTTATTTTGTATCATGAACAAGAATAGGCATGTTGGCTGGTAAAATATTTTGGGCCATTGGTTAGGTTATTAAATAGAGGCCCAATGGCATACGTAGACCTGGCCGGCCAAGAAGGAAGTGGTGTGAGTTTAACTGTTGTGACTATGAGTGGAGATCGAAAGCGACGGACAGACAGAATTCTGAGCGAGAAAAAGGGCCCAGCATTGGGACAGAAACAGCTCGTTATATTATAAAAGTAGTAATAATAATTGAACACGCATTTTATTTCTTTGAGAAACAAAAAATTACGAATATACAGCGCATTATAATTTCTCATGAGGTTACATAGCCGTGAGACGTCAGAGCTAGTGACGACAAGCCTCACATGCTTCTTATCTTTGTAAATTTTTACTTTATATTATTTTTCGATAAACTAAATTCTAAAAGATGGACAAATAAGGATTAAATATTTCTGACCCTCTTATCGCCCTATTACAAAGTCGAGCGGTAGTTTGAATAAAGTTTTAGTTTTTGTAAAGAAATCACATAGGTACATTTAGGCATTTTTTACAAGGGATTCAGAAATAAATGTTTATTTAATTATAAAAAAAAATCTAGATCATATTACCTAATACATATTAAGGCTTATTGTTACCCTGTGTATTGTTTCACAACACGCGTTAACAGTTTTCACCCTTTAAATCTACTCCGATTTTGACGGTTTTCAAAAATAATATAGATATTATTAGGTATTAAAAAAATCAAACGTACGCCACTTTTAATTTTTTTATAATTTTATACACCTATGTGTGTATTTGTTTATAATTTAAATATATTTTTTTTTGCAAAAACTTCATTAACTTTACTTTATTCTATTACTTAATGAAATCAATTTAACAAAGACAAACATTACTTTAACCTAGTTTATTGTATCATGAGTCGATTAATATTGCTACCTTTAGTAGTATTAACTTTTGTTTATTTATTTATTTTTTACTTTTTAGCCCTCTACCTCAAGTCAACGATGCAGTAATTTATTAATTATTATTTGTATAGGTAGTAGATATTAAAAAGCTACGTTAGTAGCTCTTACATCCGTTCATTGGTTGGGTTATTTTAACAAAAGAACGATCAAACATTGACACTTTTACGATAATAATGATATACATACATACGAACATAATTAAGTATAAATGGAGTGTCCATAATTTCTTGTTAGGCTAGACACATAAACAACATTGTGCAAACAAATGCATACAGCAGTGTTCAGTACCAGACAAATATTACAGCCATAAATAGGATTCGTACAATAATGTGTACTGTAGAGGTATCGCAAACAACCTTGTTAATTAATATGTAGCATGAAAACTGCAGTTGTGTGAAACGGAACAGCAATTGCTTGTGACCCGTGTTTGGAGCAATATCACCCGCTGGTGGGAGTTTCAGGAATTCCTATTAACCCGTGCATAAACTGCATTTATATTGTTGTTTGTTTATTTATCCTTTACCGTGTAAAGTCAAGGGCCACAAAACCCAAAGACCACGCTTAGGAACTAGAAAACGTCAATAAGAACAGTGACAGATCGATAGACCCGGTTAATACCCATTCCATTGATCGACATCAAGACAAAATAAACGGGCAAGTGCGAGTTGGACTCGTACATGAAGGGTTTCGTACCACCGTACAATGTTTTAAAACGCTGAAGAAACACGTTTCTTGTATGACGACCCCTTTAATTTTTAAATTTATCTTACTTTTAGTATTGTTTATTATAGTGGTGATTGTAATACATAATCGGTCAAAATTTCAAGTATCTTAATGCCATTATGAAGATCGAGTTAAAAACTGAAAAAAACACGTTTCTTGTATGACGACCCGCTTTAATTTTTAACTTTTTTTATTTTAAGTATTTTTTGTTATAGCGGCCACAGTAATACATAATTGGTGAAAATTTCAAGTGTCTAGCTATTACGGTTCAAGAGATAGAGCCCTGTGACAGACGGACAGACGGACAGACAGCGGAGTCTCAGTAATAGGGTCCCGTTTGCACCTTTTGGGTACGGAACCCTAAAAAGGTAATAAAAATATGGCAAACATCCTAGTGGTTCTGTAAAAACAGTAGACCTCGCGAGCTGTAACCGTGCAATTACCTTTACCTACAGCAAAGTTCCCCCTTTTGCCTTAAGAATGCTCCTATTTCTCCGCCAATCAAAAATCGCTTTCGTTTAAAAAATTGAAATAAATCAAGGAACTTATGTGTGCCAATTTTCGTCAAAATCTGCAGGCAAGAACAGACAGACGCAGAAGCATTTTTGGGCAATCTCGAAACTGAGACTAACACTCATTATGGAAAAGTGATATATATGTAGGTACTAATATTGGACTGCCTCCGCGGTCCAGTGGTCAAGGCGTTTGCCTTGTGATCCGGAGGTCATGGGTTCAAATCCCACTGGGAAGCATACTTCGTGAAAAGTTGTTTCCAGTCTGTTTAGGATATTGCAGGCTTGAATCACCTGATTATCCGAAAAGAAAGATAATTCCGTGTTTCGGAAGGCACGTAAAGCCGTTGGTCCCGAACGCCATCTAGCGTTTGTACCTATCCTAGGATTGGTTCTGGTCTACCCTTTGGGTTGTGGAGGTCAGACGGCAGTCGCTCTGTGTAAAAACCAGTAACCTCGTCAAATCGCCTAGGTTAGGTAGCGGACCCCGGGCTCTGAAGCGTAACTGCTGACGATGCAACCGGGAATACGCTCGGATGTTGTAGGTACTAATATTCCAGTCGAAATACCTTACTGCACTCAAAAATCTTTACCGAAAATTGCAAACGCTTGTGTTTTACTAGATTCAGAAGTATCGTATTGGGTAAAACTTAGGCAACTTTACTTAGGGGTAAGCTTTTCAAGAAACTTGATCTTCATCTTCAGCCTTTATTCTCCTATTGTTGGGTATATGCCTCTTCACTGACCCGATCTTCTGCAGCCCGCATAATTTTGTCCAATATTTTGTAGATGTCGTCTGCCCAGCGCATAGGTATATTGTGAGGCATGAGTTCGATTCACACTGGTCGCGACATGTACTTCTTCTTCTTCTTCGTCTAAGCGTGTTCTCGGTTGCATCCTCAGCTGTGCTGCATCGGAGCCCGGGGTGCGCTTTCCTGCTTTTTTTTCTCCAAATATGACATGCATGTCAATGGTTACCCAAGTATGCTAAAGACCTTGCAAATGAAGAAAATATAGCCGGAACAGTTTAAATGATGAGTTTTACAACCGGCCGTCTGCCTGACGTCAACTCACTTTGGGAATGTATTTGTGCGAAGTTTTAAAACCGGCCGCCGCCCGACGTTAACCCTCCTTTGGCATGCAATTGTAGCACAAGATTTTTGTGCTAAGTCCTTTAGTCGCCTCTAACGACATCCACAGTAAGAGATGGAGTGGTCCTATTCTACTCTGCCGGGAACCACACGGGGCGGTGGTCGCAACATGTACCTCTGAGTTTATACTCATGTGCAGTCATTTTCAACTCCCACAAATGGTTTCGGTGAAAGAAAACATCGTAAGGGAACCTGCACACTAGTTCACTGTGTTATAATGACTGTTGTCACTAGATGATAGTCATTGAGTTATGTCAGGTGCCTTTATGCAGCTCAAAGAATCTGACACCAGTGCTACTATCACAGTCGATAAGATGAAGATATATTTCCCAACTTTTCTCCGGACAGGTCAAAGTCTCCATTCTACAATTTTACGCGCCCAACGACCATCCCCTCTCCTGCTCATGTGTCCAGTCTCTCCACTTTAACCTGGTCACTATTACTCCGACATCAGTGACTTCAGTGCGTTCCCGTATGATGCTATTTCTCTGTGCTGCCTGGAGTTCGTTTACAAGCTTCTTTATGAGTATCCAGATATCAGCGCCATATGTCATCACTGGCAGAAGACATGCGTCTTTTGAGGTACCTATATTGGTATCCTTTTACTCTTCAAAAGAAAACTTGATATTTTTGCATAAAAAGGTATAAACAACTACTCATCGGTTTTGCAAAGATTAAACCACAAAATCCATTCGATAGCTTCCCTTTCCGAAAACGAAAATAATGAAAACGAGCGCAACCATTTACGAGCAAATAATCGCATGATTGTCTTGCCGTGTAACAAGAGCTCAGGTTAAAAAGGAAGTTTTATATGTGCAGATACTTTTAACAGTAGAAAAATAATAAAAATAGATAACATTTTATCTATTAATATGAGTTTTATGATTTATTTATAACTTTGATACTTGTACTATTATTAATATTAGTATAAAATTAAGTAGCTTGTAGCTTTATATATTTTATACTATCTAAGTATAAAATCTTTCCGGAAAAGATGCACTATGAAAAAGCTTCTATTCACATGTACGAGCAACTATTCCTTTTTTAAACTTTCTACTTAATTAGGCTGTAAAAGTACCGACTTTAACGAAGATCCATCAGATTATTCTGTGTAAATAGTTATTTATAAAATATGCAGAATCTGGTAAAACCCAGCACAGACAAGTTAAAAGGTTTACAATCAGATGTTTTCTGGGTAACACTTCTTCCTCCTAACTCAAAGTAAGTTAAATTAACTTTGAAAGCTAAATAAATGTAATCGTCAAGTTTAAATGCCCAAGACGGCAGTTTCGCTTACAACGGCGCGTCCGGCCCGCTGATCCGCACATCTCTGCAATATCCGTATCCGAGGACGATTCCGGGCATCGGTTTCGATGCTATTTATTAAATCTGAACATTTATACGTACTTACTCCTGCTAAAGTAGCAATTCCATGAATGCATGAGTTTATTTAATAAAGACGAGATAAGATTTATTAATTAGACTTATTAAATCAAGACTCAACTTTTTTTGGAGTTGGTATTGAATGGTCGCAAACACAAATAGTCTATGTATTTAGAAACTAGTTTAATACGATCATTGTCTAAATCGCATGTCGTCATAATAAGAAGTGGTCTTAAGATAAATCTCATCCAAAAATGATTTGGTCCAAAGTAATATTTCGTCAAAATTATGAGATTATCTAAACAAAAACTAGTCTAAAGTCTGATTTTTTATTCCGTAGAATTCTGACATTTCAAAAGTGTTGCAACTAAAAAAACTCTCTAGCTAAAAAGGGAACCCATTTAAAGGCAATAAAAAATTAAATTCGGGATAAATTTTTATGTTTTACCTTGAAAAAGATAAATTTTAAACTTTCTGGTATATTTAAAATGTATTGACATTTTTTAATACTGAATTATCAAAGTTATAATTTTAAGTTAGCAGGTTATTTTTCTTTAGCCGGCATCACTCCCTACTAATTCATGTATAATAAACCTTTTCAAAGCATTTGAAAAAAATTTTTTCGTCAAAAAATTAACTACTCATTTAAATAAAACTAAATTCGTTTTTTTTTTATTGGCTGCGGTAGCAAGCTAGTAGAATTTATTTAAAATCTAATATTAAATAAATATAGTCGTAATGAAAAGGGACGTAAATATCGCTCGCCGTAAATCTCCCTTTGATTTGGAGCGTGCGAAATGGTTACATTCACTAACAAATAAAATGAACAGACTTCGATGTTCAGACTTTTATTGAAACCTGGAATTTAATTAAAATATGTGCCCGGCGAAAAAGGTTTGTAATCTCTGACATGTAAAAATTTTCAGCTGTCAAAATTCTACGGAATAAAAAATCAGACTTTAAATATGAGGTGGTCTAAACTGAAACTTGTGTAAGTATGAGGTGGTCTAAACTGAAACTTGTGTAAGTATGAGGTGGTCTAAACTGAAACTTGTGTAAGTATGAGGTGGTCTAAACTGAAACTTGTGTAAGTATGAGGTGGTCTAAACTGAAACTTGTGTAAGTATGAGGTGGTCTAAACTGAAACTTGTGTTAGTATGAGGTGGTCTAAACTGAAACTTGTGTAAGTATGAGGTGGTCTAAACTGAAACTTGTGTAAGTATGAGGTGGTCTAAACTGAAACTTGTAAGTATGAGGTGGTCTAAACTGAAACTTGTGTTAGTATGAGGTGGTCTAAACTGAAACTTGTGTAAGTATGAGGTGGTCTAAACTGAAACTTGTGTATGAGGTGGTCTAAACTGAAACTTGTGTTAGTATGAGGTGGTCTAAACTGAAACTTGTGTAAGTATGAGGTGGTCTAAACTGAAACTTGTGTAAGTATGAGGTGGTCTAAACTGAAACTTGTGTTAGTATGAGGTGGTCTAAACTGAAACTTGTGTAAGTATGAGGTGGTCTAAACTGAAACTTGTGTAAGTATGAGGTGGTCTAAACTGAAACTTGTGTTAGTATGAGGTGGTCTAAACTGAAACTTGTGTAAGTATGAGGTGGTCTAAACTGAAACTTGTGTAAGTATGAGGTGGTCTAAACTGAAACTTGTGTTAGTATGAGGTGGTCTAAACTGAAACTTGTGTAAGTATGAGGTGGTCTAAACTGAAACTTGTGTTAGTATGAGGTGGTCTAAACTGAAACTTGTGTTAGTATGAGGTGGTCTAAATTTCGTCAATATTATGAGCAGCAACTTATTTATTTTGATGCATATGTACTGCAACTAGTTTCATTAAAATAATTTTTTTCATCATGCATAAAAATAGTTTCGTAACGTAAATTCGGCTTTCGTTGTATCATCAAATCAATTAAAAATCATAATTTTCGTTTGTATTTCAATATGAATACTTCTTCACTGTAGAATTTAGGACAGATCAATACGAGAAAACCCCCCGTGGAACTAATAGCAATATCTAAACGAGCAGGTGTTCCGCAACACATCGGAACAAATGGTCGACGTGCGCCGAATTCCAGATCCGTACGGATCTGGATATACGGCCGTCTTAACTCACCGTCGAAGGATAATCTATCATGCTTATAAGTCTTTGGAAATATTGCTAAAACTCTGAGCTAATATCAGAATCATTATCAAAAAATATAAATAAAGAATTATTTAATATTATTTAACCCTTTTTAGTGTTCTGTAGTAAACAAGAGACGCTTATAGTTTTGCTCTGTCTGTTTGCGGTTTTACTTAAAGACTATAAGGTACTACAAAGCTATAATTTAGCATTGGTATGTTTATTAATCACTCCAACAAAGTGCTAAAATAAAATCAAGATTGTTTTTTAATACATTTTACTTAGGTAATTGAACCACATACAGTTGCAACACTCCGAACAAACGAGGTATTCTTGGGCCAATCACGAGAACCAACTGTCACGGGAAGAGAATACCTTGTTTTATTATACCATGACATTATATACGACTGTCACCGTGGTCCAGTGGTCAAGGCGTTTGACTTGTGAACGAGGTCGAGGGTTCAAATCCCACTGGGAAGCATACTTTGTGAAAAGTTTTTTCCAGCCTGGTTAGGTTATTACAGGCTTGAATCACCTGATTATCTGAAAATAAAGATGATTCCGTTGCTGTTGGTCCCGAACGCCATCTAGCGTTTGTACCTATCCTAGGATTGGTTCTCGTCTACCCTTTGGGTTGCGGAGGTCAGACGGCAGTCACTCTGTATAAAAACCAGTAACCTCGTCGAATCACCTAGGTTAAGTAGGTAGCGGACCCCGGGCTCTAAAGCATAGCCGCTGACGATGCAACCGATAATACGCTCGGAAGATGAATGACATTACGTTGATGTAAGTTACCTTTGGACCTTCATTGCTATACAAAAATAGCAACTATGAACGAAACAAAAACTCTTTTTATCACAGCGTCGCTTAAATAAATACCAGAATACACAGCAACGCCGCAAAACAAGCATACATTTAAAACTAAATGAAGAAAACATACATATTCCATGTTTCCAGACCATATACTGATTTCGCCGAGGGGTCCAAATCCAAACGTGATCCAATCTCAGCTGTGATTGATATGTACACCACACTCGTCTCCGCGGCAGACACAATTTTTTACCTCTCCATTTTGACAGTCGCCCTCCGCTCCGAAATGATTTATAACCGGAGTTTTTCCGTCATCCTTCAAGGTTTTCGGATTGAAGAAATCTAATTTGAGGTTTGTGAATGCTTGTGATGACATTTTACTTTAAACGAATAGATGTAATAATATACAAAGTTATTTATGGTAATTAAAGGGTCGGAAATATATTGTAAGTCTTTTTACTTCGACACTGCTTAGGTATCACTATTGTTGTAATGGCTTTTCGGTAAAATGGACGCTCGAACTAATGGCTAGTCGAAATTGTGGTACATAGTTTCAGTTCATTTATTTCTTCCATAAAACAATATGTTACATTGTATCGGAATATATAAACTAAAACATCAATTATATGGAATATCGGCAATTCGGACGCTCGGCGAATCAGCCATCGGGCTCATGGCATTTGAAATCAAGTAGTAAACCCATCGATAAGGGCGTTCACGTTCATCCGTTAGAATCGCGCTGGCGTCAAAATTTACGATTTCCGCCTGAAGATAAAACAATGAAGTGTATAGTTTTTAGACAAGATATTAACATCATATTACGCACTTTCATAATCTACTTCTTGGTTTTTAAATAATTTTGACGCCAGCGCGATTCTAACGGATTAACGCTCTTAATACAAAGTCAAATATGGAAATACCTGAGGGAAATACTCATTAGGATAAACAATATGTGGGCGCAGATAGCTAAGATTACGTTTTTTGTACCAAGAGATTTTGTGACTACGCTCTTCGCTTATCATAATGTACGTTTTTTTTTAAAATTAAACGTGCACAATATTATCGTATCTAGTAAGAATTTATTCGTTTAATTCAGTAAATGTAAGTACAAACAACGCTCATATTTAAATAAATTAGTACAAGTTTAGCTGACAGCTTTCGCTAAACAAAATGCAACAAGGAATACCTATGATTTATTTTGGAAACATTCTGAAATGTCCTTTAGATTTAAACCAGGTGTTCCTTAGTTAATACTTGTGGCTCTGTGAGCTGTTGACCTCGCGAGTCTGTCTTTGCATAGCCCCTCACATGCTGACCCCTTGAAGTTTATCGGATGAAAAAGTTGTTCGGACAAAAACGTTGCGTCATAATATTTTTCGATTTTTCGAAATGGCTGAAATATGATATTTTTACGTTTTCAACCCACATATTTCCGCCATTTTGAAAAATTTCGACACTGGTTCGAAAAAAAATTCTACATATATATCGAAAATTTCACGAGAATTGGTTAAGAAATGCGACCTGTAGGCGAGAACCTTAATACTGAAATTCGGACACACAAAAGAATTTTGGATGAAGCTGAAACGGAAACCTAAAACCTAAGCAAGTTTTCTGATCAAGAAGTAAAGCAGTAAGTTCAGAACTAGAATTCATGATTAGTATTTACGTAACTCATCACAAATAAAGTCTAAAAGCTTAAAAAAATTTAAAAAACTCGTGTTACAATTTTTTGCAGCAAGTTTTGTTACAATTTCTACCAGCAAGTTTTCTGATTAAGAAGTGAAGCTGTAAGTTCAGAATTAGAATTCATGAATGGTTACCACAGCGCAGTAGGGCTCGTACTCGTTAACATGCGCTGCGGGCGAGCTCCTGAGTTATTCCAGGGCGTAGCGGGTTTTTAACAAATCCCCAGGAAAGTTTAATGTAGAACTGGTACAGTTACAATTATAATACAATATGATACAACTCCAGCAGTAAAACATAGGTTATAAAAATAATGATACAACTAAACATTAGTAGAGAGCAGCACAGCCTAGGACCTGCTGCTTTGCCGTGTGGCTCCCGGTAGAGTAGAATAAGACCACTCGAAGTCTTCCCGTGGGTTTCGTAGAAGGCGACTTAGGCAACACAAAGCTTATAAACATCAATGAGACCTCCCCAACCCGTCTGGCCAGCGTGGAGAGTGTAGGTCAAATCCTTTGGCTGCTCTGGCCAAGTATAAAATAAAAATAAAACAATTATCTCTTTTTTCAAACATCCGCCTCCGGGATAGACAGAACATAGCGTTGCAAAGCAAAAAGCTAATTGTTCGGCTTATAAAGATGGAAATATGAATAAAGAATGTTGTTATTTTGTTTGTTTTATTAAATATGAAAGACGAATAAATGTAAAAGAAGCGATAAGTTAGTTAATATTTTATTTAATTTGCATTAACTAATTGAGAATGAAAAGAACAATCAGTGGTAACACTTTTCTTGACATTCGTGACGTAGTCTTGTGTCTTTTTCTTGTTTTTGCTTAGTTTTTTTGAGATTTCTCAAAATCTACCGGTCCGAATCGGTTTAAATTTACAGGAAATCTGAGTTGTATAGAACTCTTTGGAAAGCTACTTGTTTGGTTCCGATCGTTTTAGTTGTTCAAGAGTTATAAGCGGGTCACATATACACCCACACACACATACGGATAGGGTGCATGACACTTGCTCGTGAGTGGTCAGGGAAGATTCCTGAGACCTTTAAACGTCGAGATCTGATGAAAACTCGACTTTTCAAAAACGGGGTGAAACTAATAACGTCCCGAATTTTGAAAATTTTCAATTTTCGCAGCGGGAAGTTAAAAATAATCTCCAGTCGTGCGTTAAAGCCGACACATACTTTTCTTCGTTTTAAGTTAGCAATAAAACAATCAAAATCAATTTAATTTTGAAAAATGAGATTATGAGGCGTGCACTTTTGGATTTTCCAAACTATTTATAGATTTTTTTCCATTGAGTTGAATTTTTCAATACCTACCAGTCACAGACAGTCACAGAAAAGCTAAACACGCAACAGTTGTTTACTTAGATATATTTTATATATATTATGATATATTTTTCAGTTATTTGGTTTAAAAAAACCAAACTACTAAACCGATTTCGATAAAATTTGTATGGGAACAAACTGAAAGTATATATCCTTGTAAAGAAAAAAAAAGATTATTTTACGAATGCTCTAAATATGTCCTTTGGGTAAGCCCCGTTAGGGATAAAGACGTGATAGTATTATACAATTTAATCACCAATAGCCGCTAATATAAGAAATTACAGTGAAGTTAAAATGCAAGCAGAGAAACTTAGCTGTCCAATATCTGGCTTTCCGGTACAAAAAACAAAAAGATTTATCGACAGGCGCATCGTTTATCGAGTGTCAGGCACAGCTGCAGCCTGCCACGGAAATAAGAATTTAAATAGAAACATATCGTTTATGCGAAAGCTAATCCCTCTTATCTACGCTGGATGTCACGGGAGAAATGTGTCAAGCGATTGAAGTAATATGGTTTATGTGTTCGAGGAAATTGCTATTGATTATATGGCTGCGGAAGACACATGGGACTGCACTCAGATGAAGTGAGCTTCAGTAGCGATTTTAAAATAAAAACTGTACTTTATATAATTTCAATGCATAATTTGTTCACTTCTTTTTTCTTATCTTTTTTATTTATCTACGCAAGTAGTAGAAATCAGAAAGAAAGGATTGAACAAACACCTGGGACTCTCTGTTACAAATAAGCTATGGCCTATGACATGACACTGTTTCAGATTCTCGTTTTCAGTTCTTTGGCTTTGTCTATCCCTTAAATAATAAAGGTGGTGTAAATATATCAAAGGCGCAACACCGAGAAGAATGGCGTACAGTGAAGGACGAGGCCTAGCAATTTAGTAGATCACGTACGCGTAAACCCAACTGTCGCTATTTTCCACCTCCGGTTTACTATACGTGATCTCTCTATCGTGACGCTCTGTCTACTCCTTCTTCTTCTAGGTTGCTCTTGTCGGTGGAAATGCTTCCATTCCTCGTTTCTCTCTGCCATCTTTTTATTGTCCTGGTAGGACCCTAGTCCTACCCCAATAGATACCAATATGTTAGTTTTATAGAGAATATAGTTTAGAGGTGATCATAATTATTTAGCTGTCCTAAGTGCTAAGTAAACCTGGCTAGATGCCTGTTCTAGTGGAAATATTTAAATCTACAAACGTTTTGATGAAAAAATAAACATTCTCTTTAAACATATACAATTTATGCGAACTTGCAAAAAAATTAGACACTCTCATATACATTTTTCGGATGGTATTTTTTTCGATACAGAGTTGTTCCCAAAAGAAAAGTGTGTGTTGAGTTACTCTTTCATGTAGGTATGTGGCGATCTATTTTTACAGCTGGTATCAATTACCTCAATTTTTCACGATATAATCCATTAAGGCTAATCCTCATTTAAAATTTTGCAACTACCAAGTCCTAGATAACCCTTCAAAGTATTTTATGAACTACTGTTTACAGTTTAAAACGAGAACGTTAAGCTTTACTACGCACATTTGCCAAAAGTGGCCGTTTTTCGCAAATGTGCGTAGTAAAGCTTAACGTTCTCACTATAAACTGTAAACAGTAGTTCATAAAATACTTTGAAGGGTTATCTAGGACTTGGGTAGTAGCAAAATTTTAAATGATGTCTCCGTTTTCTTTGAAATGATTTATTTTAAATGGGGGCAGCACTGGACCCCGGAAAATTCAGGTACGGCCTTAAACAATTAATAAGCTGTACATTTAGGTACATATATGATTGCTAAGAGATTTAGATTACCAAAATTCTCAATCCCGTCTACAAGGTTCCTTCCCCCGGTGGTATGGATGACATCGTCGGGGCGGCTGAAATTTACATAATGTAATCAAGCAGAAGCGAGAACCGATGATTTGGGGCGCTCGAACTCGCCTCGTTACTGACGCAAATCACGGAATTTTAATTTCGTTAAAAAGTCAACTCAAGACCTCAAGTTTGCGATGAGACGAGGTTGAGGTTTAGATTGATCGTGAAAGGTTATTCCTCTAAGTAGCTTAAAAGCTTTTGTCTTTATTAACTGTTAGCATTTTGAAACGGATTTTGTGTATATGTTTTATTTTAAGAATCAATTTTAAAAACACTTATCCTATTTAAGTGCCCTATTGTGGTATAAGGCTTAAATATTAGTTTCATAAAATTTCCTTAACGGAATCTCTGTTCTGGGCAAAGAAATTAGATTTTTTTCATAAATAAGTCAGATTTCCCCAATTGTGAAGTAAGAGGCCAAAAGGAGGTAAAAATAGCACCAATCTTGATAGTTTGTCTTGTTTTTACAGTAGGTGTGTAGTAGACACCTAACTACACTACCTACACTGTTACATGTGTAAATTTCGAGTTGAAGCTGTGAAAGAGCAGTTAAAGATTGCTAAGAAGTTTTATTTCTATTTTACGTTTTGCTGTTAATACAATTTCAATCACATGCGTAGATTCTAAAGTGCAGCACTAAGTGGTATATATTAATTCAAAGCTCTTTCCAGCTTTGTAGGGCACGTCAAGCGGTCCATCCGATTAGTTATTTAATCATTAGCACAGAAACGCTCTAACAAACATTGAACAAACAATTGATTTTTCTATTTTAGTCATATCATATGAACTGTAATATGTTATAGCATCATCATCATCAGGTCTTTCTAGTCCCCACTGCAGGAGCACGATCCTCTCTGTACTACCAGAGCCATACTTGGCCAGAGCAGCCAGAGGATTAAGCCTACACTCTCCACGCTGGCCAGACGTGTTGGAGAGGTCTCATTGATATATAAGCTTTGTTTAGCTTTAATTTCCTATGTCGCCTGGTGGTTCTTGGCTTAAGACCTTAAACTATGATGAGACTGAATCGCTGCTTATAAGTGTCATATAAACAAACACACACACACACACACACACACACACACACACACACACACACCCTCACGCACTCACACACACACACATTCACCATGCCTCCCTCCCTAACTTGAGTGGCAATTATTATGTGGCTGATGTTCCCATTTTATACTCGTATTAATTAGCTAAATGTAGATTTTACTGTTCCATTATAGTTTTTAAACTTTAATTTTCCCTAATTCTGCTCTACCGGGAGCCGTGTGGTTCCCGGCAGAGTAGAATAGGACCACTTCAAGTCTTCCCATGGATGTCGTAGAATATGTTATATGTTTCTCTGTAAGTAAATATTATGCGACCCACTATCCCCTAAGCTTTTTACAGCTGTGCTAGAAAATATCAATTCAATTCAATTCAATTCAATTCATTTTATTCATAGCAAAACACTTATTACGTCGAACATATACAAAAACAAAACACATTACAAATAAGATAAAAACATTAAAATATCAGACGGAAACCAAATCATTGCATGTCCAAGTCATTACATTAATAATTATAAAAGAATAAATAACAATAATAAAGAATCTCAAAAATTATAATTTATAAAATGTCAAAATACTAATTTTATCTCATTATTTGCGGTCCTTATCACGTTCATATTCCTCAACAGATTAATAACACTTCTGGAGCAAAAAGCATTTGAGTTTCTTTTTAAAGATTGATAACTTGTTGATTGTTTTAAATTCAATTGGGAGCTTGTTATAAAGACGAGTAGCTTGGAAACGAGCACTATGCTTAAATATTTCTAATCTAGGCAAGTCTGTGTTATTCTTAAGGGGAAGGTCCTTCCTTCTGGTAGTAAGTCTTAACTCTCTCTCCCGAACCGTTTCAAACCTTTCTGGGTGCTTGACCACGTCGCATAGTAACACCAGTATGTAGAGACATGGGACCGTTAAAACTCCCAGTCTACGGAAATAGTCTCGACAGGACTCAATCTGCGATAGCCTAAAAATTACCCTAATTGCCCTCTTCTGCGCTGAGAAAGCTTTATGAATATTATACTTGTAGCTGTTACCCCAAAGTTTAATACTGTAACGCAATCGTGAGTCTACTAGGGCACTATAGGTCATTTTTAATTGTTCGATCGTAGCCACATCTCTTAAACTTCTTAATACGTGGCAAGCGGAACTAATATTATTTGCGACATTCTCAAGCTCTTTCTTCCAGTTAAGCAAAGAATCAATTACAACTCCCAGAAACTTCACATCTTTAACAGCTACAAGGCTATCATTGTCCAATTCGGCTTCTATAGCGTCACTACTTCTACATGTCGATTGGAACAACATTACATTGGTTTTCTTGGAGTTGATATTTAGATCGTTTTTACGAAACCAAGACGAAAAAGCAGCTAGAGCATTATTTATGTTACGGTTTAGTTCCCTTAAATTATCAGCCGCAATTATTGCATTAGTATCATCTGCAAAAAGTATGAGTTTGATATTTTGTACCTCAGCAGTCATATAATTTAGAAGATCATTTATAAATATTACAAACAGCAGTGGCCCTAATATTGAACCTTGTGGCACACCTTTTTTTAGACTTACAATCGCGGACTTATGTGTGATTTCTTCATTACCACTTATACCTTTTATCTCGACATATTGTTTCCTGTTATTTAAGTAGCTCCTTATAAGACCCAACTGTTCGTTTCTTACTCCGTAGTGATCGAATTTACATAGCATGATAGCATGGTTAATATTGTCAAAAGCACCAGTTAAATCCAGATACACTCCAGCAGTTCTCTTATGTTTATTTAAAATTACAACGACTTCGTCTATCAAAGCATCTATTGCTTCAACAGTACCAACATCCTTTTGATAACCGTATTGTCTCTTATCTAGTATATTGTTACCCGCGAAATGATCTACTAGCCTAGACTTTATTAATTTTTCAAAAATTTTCGACAAAACTGACAATAAGGATATGGGCCTATAGTCCTTTGCATTATTTTTGTTTCCCTTTTTGAAAATAGGAATTATTTTCGCGTAATCATATTAAAAATAATAAATAGTACATCGGGAAAGATATTTTTTGTAAAACAATCATTGAAAATATTGCTCAGAGGCTCGGCTAGAATATCAATATTTTCTTTAAGGATAGATATTGGTATATCATCATATCCACATGAGTTCTTTTGTGTCATGCCCATCACAAGTTTCTTAACTTCAGTTGAGGTCACCTTTTTCCAGCGGAGCTCTCTCTCAACTCTTGGAGTATGCTGTCTTAGTATTGTGATGGCTTCGCTGCAATTGTCACTATTAATAACATTATTACTGTCAAATTGTTTGGAGAATACTTCCGCGACTTCCTTTGGATCATCTACGATTTTGTTATTTACTTTAAGAGAGAACTTATCTTTATGGCTGTTTTTGCTTTTGTTCCTATGCCTATTTACAACTTTCCAGATAGCCTTAGACGAGTAATTTGACTTTTTAATTTCATTCTGAACAGAAAGATTTCATAAGTCAACTGAAATGGAAAAGAAAAGGAATACGGATTGGAAACAAATACCTCAGCCATCTTCGATTTACAGATGACCTAGTGCTCCTATCAGAGACAGGGTCTGAACTTCAAAAAATGATAGAGTCGCTAAACGAGAATAGCAAGAAAGTCGGCTTAGATATGAACCTTTCCAAAACAATGTTAATGACTAACCGCTCTAAGATTCAAATATACATCGGCAGCAAAATTCTTATGAGGAGTACAGATATGGGCTTCTTCATATTGTAATGGGCAGTCAGTCTATCATACCAGTATCATAGGCGAGAGCTGACACAGGACCGAGAGCGCTGATGTCCTCTTGTGCTATAGGCCAAGACTCACTTTGGGTCGCCGAACCAGATATTGTAAGTCTGTCATTCTGATCAAGCCTAAAAAATTACCCTCAATGGGAGATAAATTTATCCTAAATTAAATTTAAAAATTACTTTGACGAAATACTAGTAAAGCAGCTATGTAAACTGGTCACTATAAAAAGTAAAAAGGTTTATTATTATGTACCTATAATGCCTAACTAGATCGCGAAGTACGCTGTCGTGATGCTAAATCACCGAGATAAGTCTTTTGTATTCATGGGATGAAAGAAAGTTAAACCAGGTGTTTGCTTGCCCCTTCCCCCTTTACATCTCTCATTCCTTTTAAAAATTTCGAGTATTTTTAAATTACTTCTGCTTTTATATTTAAGCTACGAAATTGGCGATTTTTTCAATCCTAACGTTGATATCAATATTTAGTTTTGGAAATTTAAAAAACTACATATAAAAAAAAGTAGAAATGTTTGCTAAACCTATTTTTGTTACATTATAAATATATTCTCGTTCTTTGCAAGTAAAATATTGTAAAGACAATAGGGACGTTTGCTAATTTTATGAATACGAGTGTACATTGCCTTATGCATTGTCATTAGGTATATAAGCCGAAGATGTGATATTCATTCAAAGCATACATATTTATTAACACAATACTTACATTCATAATAGGTATGTATAAAAAATATGTGTAATTTTCAATGAAGCCATATTCTTCATACTTTAAAATGTAGTATATTATTACTTTGTGTTTTTATTTTAATACAAGGTATTTTTAAAATAATAACTTCTTTTCTAAAATCAGGAAATAAACACCAACTGTAACATAAGTACAGGCTTTTAGAAGAAGAAGAAAATGCTCAATTTGAGATAAGCGTCGCTTGATAAGAAAAATAATGTGCAACTGCAAGGCCGTATTAAATTATTATGTATTAATCAAACTTTATTCTCCAAAGTAAAAATATACTTTTGACAAATGGCGGACTTAATGCTAAGAGCATTTTCTCCCAGTCAACCCCCTATGGTTGACTGGGAGAAAATGCTTTTAGCATAAGCAGAGAAAATTGTGCGGCGCAAAAGCTATAAATACCTATATACTTACACCAAAAATACTAAGTACTTCATACACACTATTATATATATATATATATATATATATATATATATATATATATATATATCAGAGTAAATACCTACTTACACAATACATATACTAATAAATATAATAACAAACAAATAGCTAATGAAAAGAAGAACTGAATGATGATGACTTTATACATATAGAAAGGGAGTTTGAAAGGTGGGCGTGGACTTTCCTCTTAAAACAGAATTTGGTGGAATTCGAGAGTCGTGAAGCTTGAAGGGAAAATGAGTTTCACATGAAATTAGTCCAAAAAGGGGGATAAAGAGCTGCCGAGTCTCATTAGAACGAAGTTATTATTATTTTATTAGTATTAAATCGATAAATTATTTTTGAAAGTAGAACTCTTCTAAACACAAATAAAATCCACAGTGCTAGTATTTATAAACTTTTCTCGTTTCTAAGAGGAGACAGGTGACTTTAAAGTTAAAAGCTAGGCGTGACGTGACCTCGCTCTTTGACCGCTCGTCTAATGGCCCCACTTTTCTTTCTCTTTTTATGTTCAGTGCGTACTTTTGCTAGAGAGGTTTTAATGTCTCCATCTTGTCCCTTGTTATTAATCTTTGAGTCATGACAATAGAGAGTTCGAGTTGAAATGTTACTCCGTCTGATGAAAATTTTAATTACTTAAAAGTCTTCGGGTATTTTATGTATTTATCATTAAGACAATTTTTTTTTCTAACTACTTAATTCATATATGAGCTAAAAATAAATACATTTAACGGCTCCTACGAAATATTAAACTGGTATCATGAGTTTAATAGACGGGATCGCTCTTGATTTGGAATAGTACTTATTCCATCCACTATAATTTTACGACTTTGATTAAATGGTCAATAATTAGAATACAAAATTAAGTCAAAATGTCTACCAAATATTTTCCTGTATCGAGAATTATTATAAGCCTGCAGGATAGCCTAATAATAACTGCAATAATAAATCGATGTAGAAGCATTAAGAGCTAAGTAGCTTTTTGTCTCCTTTATGCAGATGACAATCGTTTCTATGCTTTTTTAATAGATACATCAACCAAAATTCTTTGCTGTATTGAATTTAGCCATTTTCTCATGTACGCCGAAAGTAAATTTATTATGCACAACTTACTTGGTCTCTGCAACTACTAATTGTAATGGTAATAAGTTTCCAAGTAATGCCATTTGGAGCCCAAATTGCCGAGTTAAGTGTGCACAGAACAATAAGTATACATAAATCACGATTCGCGCAATTTATGTATGTAATTTTTGCTCTATTATAGCTAAATTCCGAGTACATTCGATAACAGAAATAGCAAAGTAATTTTTGAACTGCACAGCTAAATTATTAAGAGCTTATATGAATGCTTAAGAGGAAACACTAAGGTCGAGAGAATTGAAAATAGGTATTTGTAAAATCTATTGCTGTCGCGCTGGGACCGAACAACAACCGAGCGGATGTGATAGAGACAACTGTAGCTCAGACCGAAAATATCTATGAAAAGTACACAAAATCAACGTTTTGTAGTCCCCGGATTTCTCCTGCAAACATTTACCGATTAAATTTCTTTTTTCATGAAAAATTGAAGATAAGGTATGGCTGTTTTCCTATGTTTTCTTTTTATAATATACATTGTCAAATTAGTTTGCTAGGTTTGAACAGAGTGGAAAATCTTACAAGTTTTTCAGGTTTATGAAGGCCCGTATCTCTTTCAATAATTAAATGATGAGAAAAAAGAAAACATAGGGACATGTCAATATATTTATAGATTTTTTATAGATAAAGATTTTTGGAAATAAATCATTGGTCTACAGGCACTAAACGGCGAGGAATTAGGGGACTACGCTTCGGAAATACAGCCCATCGATTTCCTTTTAATTAGATCTTTATTTATCTTCTATAAGAATAAATAATAATACGAGGACCTGCAACCGCAGTTGCACAGTGAAATACTCGCAAATGTGGTTGCGCGTTATTTGTAAGAGAATATTGGACAACATTTCTCCTTTTTGCGAGTCGTTTTAGCTATTTTTATAATAATTTAACCAGTGTTTATTAGGTTCTCACTGCACTGCGTACCGTCGCGGAGCGCGGGGCGGCAGATTTTAACAATGTATGCATCTCATTTTGTATAGAAAACACGCCTAGTCCAACCCACTAAAAACGCGGCAGATTCCGTGCAACGCGGCGGGGCGCGTTGCCAGTGGGTGAATCGCCTTAGTTAATGTATGAGGTCAAGTCAGATAATTAACGTTCACATCCATAGTCCAAAATTATTTTCTCTGCTAACGTACGACCTCAGACTAAATAATTGGTCTGAGCGTACGACGACTAAACTATTTATTCGATCGTCAGTTAACATATTTTTTGAGGTCAAACTAACTATTTAAGTCAGTATTATTATAAACTATACTATATTATGAGAAAATGTACAGTTTCTAGCTTTTAACAAAAGTTGTTCATTTCATAAACCCGTGTCAAAGCTGCAAAGTTTGTCATTACGCCCATTTCCATTTATATTAATGAAGCTAACAAAGTTGTCTGCTCATAAAGAGAAAATTAAAACACTGCAACACTTTTCACGCCGTCAGTACCATTAACAGTACAAACTTCCAACTTAGACAAAATATGACTTGTTTTGTCGCATAAGTAATGGAATAAAATAGTGCCGGTCGTTATATTAATTACCCTGGAACACGACATTAGCTATTACGAAAAGAGTTCCCCAGGGATTAAGGAAAGTAGGGCGTTCGTTAATTCCAAGATTATACAAGGAGCTTTCATAAAGGTAAGGGAATTTGGCGACAATTGAGTTTCTTACTCGTAATCCGTATTAAGGGCTAATTTTGGGACAAATTCAATGAAGTTACTTAAGTATTGCTTTATTTTATGTGCAATACTTCTTATAAGGCTGATTTACATTGATACAGTAAGTGGCGCCAGCATCACTGGAATCCGGCGCTGGATCAGCACTGTATCAATGTAAACATGTTTTCAGTTCTGGATACTGGATGCTGGACTGTATTGAAACATGTTTGCATTGATAAAGTGCTAATCCAGCGCCGGAATTCAGTGATGCTGGCGCCAACTACTGTATCAATGTAAATCAGCCATTATGGAACATTTCGTCTAAGTTCATTTTGTTGTAAAGGTTAGTTTATTCAATAATATACATACTCATTTTTTGTTCCATCGTGCGAAAAGAGGCTTTTGGGTCTTGCAACCCTAGGCTCATACGACTACAATCACAGAATTTATTATATTAAGTGCATTAAAAAAAAAAAATTCTTTTATTTCAAGCTACAGTGGCCCATATCTTATTTTAAGTTACATCTGTCTCCTCGCACTATACTAGCGTACTCAACATGTAGTTCATTGTGTTTAATATACACTTCGGCATCCATTCTTCCATCTATCACTTTCAAGATTCCATTGGTGCTCCCACGCATTCTTCGCATCATGGAAGCAGACTTTTTGCGCATGATGGCATAAAAATCATTTATGCCAGCATCCGCAAACATGCCTGATTATAGTGCTAAAATAAAAAAAATTAAGAACATGATTAATTGTTTAATTACTTTTAATTTTATTCGTTACATAGTCATAAAACTATATACGAGGCAAGCATTCAAAGCAAATATATTTTCTAAGGTATAATATTGTTTATTTGCATCCGTAGCAACTTATTTCCAAGATACTCTTTGAATTTTATTGCGCCTTACTTCTAGGATGTTATTGCTGTGACATATTTTCTTAAAACGTTTGCAACGTTTTAGTAGCACTTGCAAAATATGTCGTTTTCCCATTTCGTGTTGTTATGAAAAGACGCAAATTGTTTTCTCTGACTTATATAATAGATGTTTCTTTTTAGACTACTACAATGCAGGTACGAGAGCTATTTTTACTATTTCATATTAAGTTTTTCTCCCGCGCAGATCGTAAAAACCGATCAAGGGAATAATAGGTGTTAATAGGCAGCAAACCACCACTATTTTGATTTTTATTTTTATTTAAAAACTTTATTGCTCAAAACTATTGTACAAGTGGTGGACCTAATGCCATATGGCATTCTCTACCGGTCAACCATAAGACCAAGCAGAAAATATGTAGCTGGCGTGATTAAAGTTTGTATAAAATTGCATAATTTAAAAAAAACTGATATTTAATATGGCCTACTTATAATACATAGTATAGATAAAAATAAATAAACAAAATATTCAACAAACATATAAACTAATAAATATATATTATACATAACAATAAATACAAAATAATTAAATATATTAGGATGATTGCGCTAGGCTAGGACTGCTGGAGAGACAATTTATGTACCGCCCGTATGTATTTATGAATGCCACGCGACTGGGATTCCCTTTTTTCACCTACACGCCCACCATCATGCTTAAAGATGTCTACCTCGTTATGGATAAAGGCGTGATAATGCACAGTTTTCAAGTTCCGGGTTTAATTATACAGGCTGACTATACTGCTCCAAAAATTTGGACAGTGTTTAGAAAGTCTGTAGATACGATCGTGACTAATTAAAGAAACAAATCGTTTAAGAAAGTATATTGTAGTTTGTATATAAAATCAATTTTTTTAGTAAATATTTTTATTGGCATTGGAAATTTTTTTATTGGGCAAATGCCTCCCATCTTGTACGCCACTGATCTCTGTTTTGCGCAACGGACTTCTAGGTCTTATCGAAAGACGCCAGATCATCACACCACTGTCTTTCGGCAACCTCTCTGCGACGTCAGAGTCACCATATAAAATAAAATCTATATACTTATTATAAATTAAAGTCCACCGACGCGTAGTTTTATCTAGACAGATAAAACTATGCTTAGTTTTCCAAGCTTATAGAGTACAGACAGACGTCTGTATTCCTTTATGTAAACAATATCTAGTCAAATATCCGAGACACATAGCAGACTTTGCGAAACAATGCCCTAATGAGTGCAAACGTGCAAAGTGCGTCATTCGCGTCGTATTATATGGCTAAATCGGAAAGAAAATCTGTCTCGGTTCGATTCGCGACGATTGTACTCGTAGTGGCGCCAAGACAACATACCTACACATACATAATTATTTTTAGTGTGTAGATTTATTCCTTCTGCGTCTGCGTGTATAAGTACTTCTGCGTCTATACAGCAGTTTTATATACTCATTTTACCAGTTACTTGACTCGTGAAATTAGTAGATAAATATATAAGTATAAGAAACAAGGCTGAGTAACTAACGTGACTTAAGGTTTTGAGGGTGTGAGGTAGGTTCTCCACCTTTTTCATTCTTAGAGTGAAAAGGCGAAGTATTGTGGCAATATCTTTTTACCAGTAATTTTTTTAATACTATTGCGTTTGCGCTTTAAGCATTGTGGAGTGTTGGCAGATTTGAGTATGTTCACAATGCCTAAAGATCCGCCTTACAACCAGTGTGTTCTGCCCACTATGGCGTACGGTGTAGAGACTTGGACGCTCACGAAGGAAGCAGTTACAGATCTGTGGAGGCAGTGCACAAACTGATAGTCGTACAAAAAGCCATGGAGCGTGCTATGCCTGGCATCAGGTTATATATCATCATCGATTGCGTTCCCATCACCGTACTCCGACAACGTACTAAAGTACGAGATGTTGGTACAACAGTTACTAAATTAAAAAGGAACTGGGCAGGGCAGCTGGCCCGACGGAGTGATGTCAGGTAGAGCAAGGCACAGAACTGGTGAGAGAAGCGTCGGGCGTCCGCATGTGCGATGGTTTGACGACATAACCAAAGTCACGGTTCGCACCTGGATGAGAGCAGAACAGGACCGAGATGGATGGCGTCGACGAAGAGAGGCCAATGCTCAGCAGTGTGCGGAAAAAGGGCTGGGATGATGATGATTTTTGCGTTTGCTCAGTTTATTTCTATTAAATATTTACGTCCCCTTTTTTAATACACTAAACAATAAACAAGACAAAGAGGAGTGAGCTGCGGTGTACTCGCCTTGTCTCATAAAACTTGTTGGCTGAGGCTTTAATGCCACCATTATGAAGACGGCGGCTTTGTGGGAACAAATTAATATTATTGTGTAGGTTTTGCCTAGTGCTCTGTCCGCACCGCATGCTTCCATTATGAAACCATGCTTCTCCAATAAAAGTACTGTGTGTAGTACCTAAGGACATTGTCTAAGTGTGAGTTAAGTTTCACTCACATCTGTTATGTGTGTTGCGAATTAAAGACGAAATCAGAAACATGGAAACTTTCATATTTATATTATTGGTGGGAAACACGAATCATTATTAGCTTTCTACCAAGATCCGTTTGTCAAATTTTTTTTAATCATTTAAAACATAAACACATTTTTAAGTAATAGTTACAGTACATATATTTACTACGGCGCCATCGCGCTTTACAAAGATAAAAAAAAAAAAATTCGTGACGTGAATAATGTTGGGTCTTCAATCTTGGTTATCAAATCTTAGTTAGCACTTAAAACCTTGTTGAATAAATAGATATCTTAATAATAATAATAATAATAAATTCTTTATTTCAGACCATGGTCCATAAAATATTAATAAAAAACAAAGTACTTATCCTAGTGTTAGTAATTTGCGAGACAAAAACAGAAAATTAATTTATGAGATGTACACCTCTATGCACGAGCAGATCTGCCCAGTGCCTCACAAACGGCCCATTAATTTTGGCTGCTAGGGTACTAAGGATGCTGTTAGAACTCCCACGGAGTCGCTGCAGCGCCGAGGCCGCCCGCTTACGCATTATGGCATAAAAATCGTCCATACGTGCTTCGGCGAACATACCTGACGCACTACACCGCCGCGGCAGCCCTAGCAGCATCCTCAGCGCATCATTATACTGGACGCGCAGAGCATTGTAGGCCCCCCGCGTATACCTCACCCACAGGCTACACGAGTAAAATAATTGGCAGTAAGCTCTAAATAGTGTAAGTTTTACTTGTTTAGTGCAACGTGCAAACCTGCGAGCAAGCATATTGCAACGAGCCGTCAACGCTCTGCGCTCCCTGTCTATATCAAGTACATCGTCATCGGCGTACCAGATATTGTTCATCATCACTCCATCGATGGAACAACCGACCGTGGCACTACCAGCCGATTAACATGAAGATAAATAATTTTGGAGATGTCAATCCGCCCTGCCTGACCCCACATTGTAAGCCGTAAGGGGCCGACTGGCTGTTACCCCATCTAACCATATTACTCTGATTTGAGTACCAGTAACTAAATATACTAATAAACTCAGAAGGCAAATGCGTCTCTTCTGATAACTGGCCCCACATTATGTCATAGCACACACGGTCAAAGGCCTGAGAGTAATCAAGAAAACTATAAATATCCATCTATTTTTTAGATATTTAATAAATATCAAGTTTTTATTTAGCTTGCTTGTTTGTTATTGGTTGTTTTTTGGGTCAAATTTGCAAGTATTTACTAGTAGACCCACTTCCCGGTTTCTGATTAAGATAAAATTTTGTATTTCGTATGCTGAATATTATTACAATAAGAAGCTGATCTGATGATGGAGCCGGAAGGTAGCTGTAGGATCCCTATAAAAAAACGACGCAACCCCATCGAGTTTAAGCTTATTCCATTTGTCTTTATAAGTACTCGTACTTAGGCCTCACAAAATTAGATTGTAAGATTTTTTTTTTTTCGAAAAACTTGTTCTGTATACTTACTTAAAGGAGTTTCAATTTGAAAGTATCAGTAATAAGGAAAATAAGCGTTTGCGCATTCCTCAGATGGTTCTGAGAAATTGCCACCTAAATGGTAATCTATCACCGCTGAGAGCCATGGCCAATATTTCAGCGTCACAATACCTGTCAAACACATACAACTCAATTATGTGCAATGTGCCGTTACTAATGTGCATAAAATACGTGCTTGGCTTTCTATTTGTGCTCCTTAGATACATAATTGACCAAGATAGCGAAACGAGGGAAGGCTCGCAGTTTCGACAATAGCCAAAAATGCTTTTGCTTGTCTGTTTTCGCCTACAGGTTGCATTTTTCAATCAATTTTGACGAAAATTCACACACCAGTTTCTTGATTTATTTAAATTTTATATTCGCGATTTTTGATTGGGGGAGAAATAGGGGGGGGGGAAAGGGGGGAACTTTGCTGTAGCGTTATTTATCGATGGATTTCTATCAAATTTGAGAGAAGAGGACTAAAGACTTCAACAACATCTACACAAGATGTTGCAAAAAAAATCCTAAAGGGGGAGTGGAGGGGGAAAAAATTGGGAAGTTTTTTGTAGCGTTACGTTTGGACGGATTTCACTGAAATGGTTTTGCTAAGCCAGGGAAAGGGGAAAGGGTCGATTATTGCATGGTATAAGACCTCAAGAGGTCTACCTGTTCTCACAGAACCACTAGTTGTTTAGCCTAACGTATGGGTTGTCGAGATGCGGGTTTGTAAAAGGATATCGAGTTTACAGCTTGCCAACTAGGTACTAGTTACTACAGTATTGCTACAGTTAAAAAAACCGGCCAAGTGCGAGTCGGACTCGCGCACCGAGGGTTCCGTACAAACCTGCAAGGTTTAGTATTTGGTATGAATTTCAATTTAATACCTCTACGCGTTTATGAGGAAATGGGTAGTAAGTTTAAAATTATTAAAAAAAAATATATTATGTGATGTAACTAAAAATTTATGGTTTTCGTAATTTTTCCTTTATCTATGCTATAAGACGTTGCTTCGTACCAAATTTCAAGATTCTGAGTTCACGGGAAGCACCCTGTAGGTTTTGATTCCCTTGCAAGTGTCGAAAATTTGCGGCATAAACGGCTGTATCTTTTGATTGCGTTGGCTTAGAAGTTTGATTTTTTCACAGCTTCAAGGGACAGTAGACCTGAGTAATTGATATAAATTTCAGCTTCATACCTCCACGCGTTCCTGAGAAAAAGGGTCTTAACAGACGGACGGACGGACGGACAGACGGACAACAAAGTGATCCTATAAGGGTTCCGTTTTTTCCTTTTGAGGTACGGAACCCTAAAAAGATATCTAGCAGTTCCCTTGCTTATCTTAGCCTTTCACCAATCATCATCATCAGGTCCTTTGTAGTCTCCACTGCAGGAGCACGACCTCTCTCGTACTAACAGAGCCATATATCAGCCAGAGCAGTCAGAGGACTTGGCCTACACTCTCTACGCTGTCCAGACGGGTTGGAGAGGTCTCACTGATGTTTATAAGCTTTGTTAAGCTTGTGTTTTCGAAGTCGCCTTCCACGACATCCACGGGAAGACTTGAAAAGGTCATATTCTACTCTGCCGGGAAGCACACGGCTTTCACCAATTATTTCAAACAATTTATAAAATTGCAGTCTTTTGAACTAGATTATTTTTCCATCCTACAGTACTAGGTTCAACGGCATTGATAGAAAACTAGTGAATTTAATATTATTATACGAAAGAGTAAAGAAACTATTCAATACTAGCAGCTACACGCTACTACGCAAACAAACGTTGAAAAACTTTACAGTGCAGTCTTTATCGCTAGTAACAGTATTACCAGAGTATATCTGCGTCTCTAATGGGAATGCAAATGCGTCGTTTGCACTGCTGTGTAGTGCGATAGTGCAGTTTTAGGGTTTATATACACGACAACTTTTTCTTACGAAACACAGTTGTATAATTCAGGCTTTAGGGGCTATGCACACGATATGTTTTTCACGGCGGCGCTTACGCGCGACGAATACAGGATAACTCCGGTAATGCGCATGTTGTTTTACGATGATACCATTGATGTTATGAGCCTTTTGAAATGCATTTTCATCAACTTCCTAAAATCTTAATAATTTTGAATACCTATCTATACCGAGTATAAGTAATTTTTATGTCTATGTTGGTACCAAATCGGACCCAAAAAATAATGAAAAAAAAACGTTCCATGAATTGAATGATCCCAGAAAATTTGCTTTTATTGGTCTTTTAAAAATCTGATTTATTATTTGGATCTCCATTATTAATTTTGATATGATAAAACTTATTAGAAAAAAATTTGTTAGTTTAAGATTCTTACTACTTTTTGTTAGAACTAAAAGTCTTACTAGATCGTGGGCTACGGTCCACTACTAAGTATTGTTATTTTTTGTTTGTTTGTTTTGTTTATAAAGCTTTATTGTACACAAAAGAGAAGCAGATGTAATACAGAAAAGTAAACATACAACGGCGGACTTATCCCATATAGGGATCTCTTCCAGTCAACCGGCCAGTAATTGAGAGGAATGTTTAACTAATATGAGTTTAGGGCAGAAGTGGCTAGTACAATAATAGATTTTTTTTATCTTACTATTTTATTCATATGTTCAAACAATATCACCATCTTAGTTGCGAGTTAAACTAAAAAAATATATAGGTGAGGAAACTGTGGGCAGACTTTTGACAATTCCTCTCTAGTGTAACCGTCATTCCAACTGTCCAATATCTAACTTTACCCTCCATGAAACTCGGTATCAAATGCACGACACATAAAACGAAGTTAAAAATGCAAATACTTACTCACATTCTCATTCTAGTCTGAGAGAAAAGAAAAAGCTTAGAATGTACCAGCTGCTTTTCTTCCCACACGGATCGTAAAAGCCGATCGAGGGAATGGGCGAAAATGCAAATCATGTTAATAGGCGATGCTAGCAATCCATCACTATTTTATACACTACCATCAATATGAAAGTACATTCATTAGGGAAAGGTATCTAAAGTTAATTTAACGATGGTATAGTTTTAGAATCGCTGGAAAATGCTGGTTTGGATGGTATTATACACAAACTCATAGAGCTAGCGAGGTAAATCTTTTTAAATATTACACAAGTTTAGTTAGTGAAAAATCTGAAAATACGATATTTATCTAGTAATTAGAGGTTATTTACTCTTTGAGATATATTTATTCCTACAAACAAAAATATTTTTTATTTTGTTTTTAAATATTACGCAACTCTAATAAGTGAAAAATTAGAAAATGCGATATTTATCCAGTACTTAATTAGAGGTTATTTATCCTTTTAGTAGTATAGGTAGGGCTATCAACAAAAAGAATTTTTGTTGTGTCTATTTGAGTGTCTCGTAAAATTTCAAGTTGTCGTGCTCATTTCTAGGCTTTTTTGGAGGAAATGAAAAGTATTCGAGTACAATTGACAAAGCACAACAATCTGTCGCGATTATCTGCCCATTTAATCAGGATTACGGTCGCCCTACCAAGGTTTTAAATAAATTAACGCATTTCACTCTGAACGTCTCTACTTTATTTTCCACATTTTCGTAGTACTCTTGTATATTTTATTAAAACTAAAACGAGATATGAGATAAATTGCGGAATACGTCCACTTTTGGAAAAAATGCTAAGAAACGTTCGTTAAGCTTAACGTTCTCTTTTAACTTTAAAAAGTAATTTATAAAATAGTTTAATGGGTTTATCTAGAGTCGTATGGTACAAAATTTTAAACGATATCTCCGTTTCCTTTCAAATAATTTATTTCAAATGGGGGCAGCACTGGACCCCGGAAAATTCATGGTATAGATACCATGAATTTTCTTTGAAGAAGTTTTAACTTCGAAAACTCAGTAAAAAAAAATATTTGGCTACTTATATAAAAAGGCTTCCTTTCATCGAGCAATCGAATACAAATGTTAATAATCCTGCAATTCCACGTTATATTGCTGACCTTGCCATTCCTCGCTCAGTCAGTGCGGAAAATTGTTAATTTATATTAAATTTCAGTGTACATTACAGTGGTCACGGGAGTATTTACAATGGATCGGTGATGCAGTAGCCGAAATTTGCGAATTACATTACTATGTGATGCGGGTGAATTGAAAATGCATGCGAAAATTATTTGTTGTGAGTGTTTACATCCCTCCTTGCTGATCTGGGAGAAAAAAATAAACTTAAAATGTACCAGCTGCTTCTCTTTTCGGGAATGGTCAATAATGCGAATCATGTCATTCGGCGATGTGGCTAGCAACCCATCACTTTTATGATTCCTTTTTCCATCTTCTCGTCAAACATCACGCTAAACGGGCCCTTGAGTCTTGCAGCTCTGGGTTCTGTCTGTTTAGAGCCGTAAGACCCAAAATGCTCTGTCTACCTTATTAGGGATATAGACGTGATAGTCTTTATTTACATTTTGATCATATCAACTTAAAACATAAAAATGTAAAAGGTATACAGGGTCTAACTAAACTATTTTAAGGGTGATTTCAGTTCATGATACTGAACAACTTTTCCCAAGGAATATATATTGAAATATGAAAAATAATTTTTGACCTCCCATACAAGATGACCGATCAGCTAGTCCGAGTTATATGGAAAACCAAAAAATATTTTTCGATATGCGTTCTTTGGGGAAAGTTAGGAAAGTTTTCGGTATTATGGACTGAATTTACCCTAAAATTAGTTTTAGTATATTTTATTAGTCGTTACGAGTATATAATATATGTATAATATGATGAGTAAAACTTCAGACATTTACTTATTATCCTGACAAACATTGCTTCAACAAATAAACTTTCTGATTCAGCTAAGAAATTAATGTTAAATCCATTTTGTGGAAACAAACAAACTTGACGTCGCGAGTCGGGCTTCAGATATGACAGCGTGACAGAAAACACTCGCGCTCCAGACACGTAATAAGCTGATGCTATTGTTTAAATCGCGGCGGTTACACTGATATTGTGAATGTGAAGGCTTGTATTACGTGTACGAATCTCTAACAATAACAACAGTTCATTTGCTTTTAGATGGTTCATACACTTATATGTAATCTGTGACTCATCTGCTTTGCGAAAGTCCAAATTACATACTCTTCGATTTAAATTAGTTGTACACTACTTGTGCTATAGCCACAGAAGACAGTAAGAGTATTACATACTATAGCCTCAGTGGATTACAGTGGCATGCATCAGCAGGCACAGAAGTAATATATTCTAAGGAGGCAGGTATGAAAGGGCTACAAGTGGGTGGGCGCCAGGCGTTAATGCTTTTTATTACATGGGTACTAGAATCGGGACCATACAAAATAATTCAAATTTTATTTTGATTGTACAAGAAGGAGGGGAGGTAAAAGTAGACGTTTAAGACTTTTTTACCTGATTAAAGCAAACATAATTATGGTGGAAACAGGGGGGCTACTCTATAAAATAATACGATAGTCGTCCGATAGTGATGTCCTATTTCTATATCAAACCAAATTAGACTATATCATTATGTATTAACGCTCAATGTAGCTTGACACTGAAACGCGGATACGCAGTAACATACGTTTTGCGTACCGCTTTTGGAGTAACCCTACTGGTTACCATAGACAGACATCCGCGAACGCCGGCCACGTTCACATTGTTGACTCGGCGAAATACTCGGTAGTTTCTTGTGAGAGGCAATAGAATCCGTGATTTTCTTGCTATCGCGATACGGAATTGGCGCTAGGAAACGCAAACCGCTCCAGTTAATCCTACTGCAGTCGCCAGTGCCACCACAATTCTTGGCAGCAATGACCTACCCCCTACTAACTGAACGTTTATTGTGTTTGTACTAATAAACTGCCAAAATAATATACAATTGATAAGAAATTAAATCCGGTCAAGTGCAAGTCGGTTTCGTACCTCCGTATAATATTTTAAAACGCTGAAAAAACATGTTTCTTTTATGACGAACCCCTTTAGTTTTTACTTTATCTTATTTTTCGTATTTGTTGTTATAGTGGCCACAGTAATAGGTACATAGTCGGTAAACATTTCAAGTGTCTAGCTATTACGGTTCAACGGACAGACGGACAGAGAGCGGAGTCTCCCATTGGGTAAGGAACCCTAAAAATGGCCAGAAAGTGTATATCTACTAGAAAATACCTAACTTAATATCGTTTTTTAAAAGCTGTACTTTTTTAACAAAGAGCTTGACATTACGAAAAATCGTCTTATCATTATGAGATTTTGCACTCAAAAGGGACAAAATGTGTGGAACAAAAATACTTGATTCGTTCTTCGTAATATTAAAACTGGTCTTAAAGCAGTTGTAGTAAAAGATAATAGTTTTACTGGCATTACGCCAATCGAAAGCGAGTTAACGTTCTTAATTATACCTGGTTGTAACTTGGTTTATCGACTGTCAAGGTAAATAAAACGCTTTGGACTGTCCCAGTCGGGTTGGCACCAAAAGCTGACAGAAAGCAGATTTTGGATCTGCGAACCGTCAAACCACTACCATTTGAAAACATACGTTAGAAGTACCTACTAACCAAGTCACCTTTTTTAAAAGCTAATATTGTAATGAATAAGGACACCAACACACAAGTAAATATCGCTCTTACTTAATAAGCATTGGGCGGTTCAAATCAATACTAAAAACTAAACAATACTCGACGAAAGCTCACTCAAGCAAATGGTACCATCAAATCCGAGCTGGCGAGAGCGACCCCATCCCAAATTGGGGTTGAACAGGAATATGGTTTTTCTCATTTCCGCGCCACGGAGTTCCTCTTGTACATTTATTTTTATTCGTATTTGTATTCGTTTCCTTCTCGCCATATTTTCTCGCGACGATTCTTTGGGGTGGTACTCGGAAAAACGTATGTAACGAAGATTTTAAATCTTTATCAATTACGTGTGTTAATGTCGTTTGCTCTATATATAAATGACTCGTGTCTTCAAATATTGCTCTATGTCGTGTTTTTGTAGAATAAATTCTCATAGGTTCTCAAAGAATGTTTTATGTAGTTACTTTGTAAACAAGTAAATTACATATTAGGCGAAATATGGTAAGTTAAATATAATTTCAAACTCAGAAATTTCGATTTGCAATCTTGACTTTTATTCTATCGCGCTTTGAACACATGTTATATATATATAAACGGGAATTTAGGATGAGTTACCCTTCATCACAGAATACAGTAAGAGTAAACAGAACGGAATCTGCTAAGGTACGCGCAATATGCGTCCCCGTTCCCCGCACCCGCACCTCTCCCCCGGTTCTTGACGGCCAACGTGAGTCATCGAGGCGAAAACGGAGGAGAGGTGCGGGGACGGGGAACGGGGACGCATATTGCGCGTACCTTAGGAGATTCCGGCCTGTGCCTTCGTGGTCACAGAGAGACCCAGCAAAAAAGATTCGTGCTAAGTCCTGAATCATGTGTTCATCATCATGATCATTTTCATCATTTCAGCCGCATAGCGTCTACTACTGGACATAGGCCTCTCCCAAGGTTTTTCAAAACGACCGTTTTAGAGCGGCCTGCATCCAGCGCTTTCCACAGACCTTGGTTAGGTCGTCTGACCACCTTGTGGTTGGCTGTCCTACGCTTTGCTTGCCAGTACGTGGTCGCCATTCGAGAACCTTTTTGCCCCATCGGCCATCGGTTCGCCGCGCTATGTGTCCCGCCCACTGCCACTTCAACGACCTAATCCGCTGAGCTATGTCAGGGACTTTTGTTCTCCTACGAATTTCCTCATTTCTGATTCGATTATCATCATCCGAGCGTATTTCCCGGTAACCTAGGTGATTTGACGAGTTTACTGGTTTTTACACAGAGCGACTGCCATCTGACCTTCGCAAACCAAAGCCTAGAACCAATCCTAGGATAGGTTTAAACAAACGCTAAATAATGTGGCGTTATTTAAAACCCAAGATTACAATTGCCATTTCTGACTTGGAAATTATATTTAACTTTATAAATTATATTTATTTCGCATTTAGGTTTATATTATTATTACATTCCAAGCTCTTTAAGATACATACATGAATCAGAAATAACGACAATCATTGTTAAAATTGGTACCAGGAGTGGTAACCCAAAAGTTTTCTCTGAGTATTATTAGTATAAATATTCCATACGTATTTAGTAATAAAAAATATGAAAATGATTAAAAAATATTATTTATATTTTTTTTATTATCAAAATAACTTCTAGCTATATATAAATTTCACCTTTTTTATGAGGCTTGGAGTCAACCGCCGCCATAATATATTTCTGCGAAATAGTAAATATTACGTACACGTGTCGCCTACTAAACCTGTCCCGAATAAAAAGTCGGGAACGCCGTAACTCCTGAAGTAAGCTCGCACCACGTGAAAATTCTGCTTTACGGCCTTTTTCAGACAGGGGTGCGAAAACTTATGTCAACCTGTAGAATCTTTACATCGTAATAACACCCAGAAACTAGTTTATTCAGTTTAATATATGTATATACAATGAACTAGAACTTGGATAAATATATCTCAGGATTCTTAGTGGCAGGCTCAGCTGCATTGCCTCACAAAATAAGTTCAAAGAATGAAACATATAAATATAACAAATATATCTTTCTTCTCAAATATACTTCCTCTAGGAAAGTTTTGAATATAGTTTAATGAAGCTGACGTTAAAAAAATAGGTACCCTAATGAATACAATTTTGTAATATCTAAATAAAAATAATTTTTACTCACAGAAAATCTATCGAAAAACTAAACTTAAAAAGTTAATTCAATATAAATGACGTGACATTGCATTTTTTTTTTGCTACTCACGATGAGTATCAAATTGAACAGTTGGCTGGCAGCCCTAGGAGATTACGACGCCTATTTTACAAATGTCAAAGCTGAAACTTGAGGAAAAGATTGTAGGGAATAAATTATCACCCTTGTGAGGGGCGCGGGATCGAAGAGTATAAAGCGTTTAGAATGACTTACGGTTTGCGCTGATACAGAAACATGGCCGATTATGGAGAAATCTGGAATACTATTATTTTTTCGGTTGTAATCCTATTATTTATTTATTTACCAAATTATTTACACGAAAAATGTATACAGAGGATATATAAAATAAAATATTTCAAAGGCACTACTTAACTCAAAAGAGATTTCTTCCAGTAAGTAGGCCTGCGAGAGGAGATGTTTATACAACTAGTAGTTCGCCGCGAACTTAGGCCTCGCGATTATAGTTCCCTAAGCAACACCTAGATGGCGCTATCCAAAGTTAGAACGCGCTATGGTTTTGTTTGCTACATAATCGCGGATATTTTTATTAAAATTTCTAAAACTGAACCAGTTTTGATGCCCAACGAAATTGAAAATTCTATTGATATTTCCTACATGCCTACCAAAATTCATCAAAATTGGATCATCGGTTTGGCAGTTATCACGGTACAAACATACTAACATACATACAAACAATGTGTTTTCGCCCTCAATTCGATTTAGAGACCTCACTCGCTTCGCTCACTCGATCAAAAAAGGTATGCATGCATCTTTGTTGACTTAAACATTTTAAATATACTTATTTGTACCGTGCAGGCTTTGGATGTCAACTAGGCCAACATAAATCACCTGAAATGTCTCTGATATGTCCAGCTGAACGACGAAGACTCCACAACCTTGCTGCTTCTGACTAAGCTTAAATGCTTGATCAACTTTATGTTGATTATTGATGTTCTATCTAGAAAACGAAAGTTCTAGAGAATTCCACCATTATCTGATTCGGCTTCTTTTATTTTAATTTTTTTTTTCAAAAATCGTCTGTCTTCTTAAAATCTTTCTAAATGTGTACTCCCATTGGACTGCAACAAAAAGGTAGAGTGGAAAGTTAGGTACCCACGATATTAATAATGCATGGTCCCTTTGTGTACAAAACTCTTCATTAGAGCCATCATAGCATTGTTGCGTGTGTGAGTTGCTCCTTTATAGCGGAATCGAGGGTTTTTTTTCAAACTTAACTTTAACGTTGTCCAAGGCATGAGATATTGTATTATTGTAGTATTTTCTTTGAAACCTATATAAGTTACATAGGTAGATAATATTTTCTTCATCTTAGCGCATTCCCGGTTGCATATTCAGCTGTGCTGCTTCGGAGCCCGGGGTGCGCTTTCCCGCCTTTTCTTCTCCAAATATAATATGCATGTTAATGGTCGGTCACCCAAGGATGCCAAAGACCTTGCAAAGTAATAATAATAATAATAATAATAAACGTTTATTTTCAAAAATAATACATTACAAAGGGTAACAAATTTAAACAGTTCTTACATTTTATTTTACCTTAACATTTGCAATGTTACTAGTAGTGATTCCCTGGTCCCTAAACTAGGATTGAACCTGTATCTTAGGGAACAGTGAGTCTGGTGGGGGTACATTTTTTTTTTTTTTTTTTTTTTTTTTATACATGAGAACAATAGGAAGGAACAATTTTATAAATAAATCTTGGCTGCATGCGGCTACTCTCATTATAAATACGTCGCTCTGTATATTTGTGTGTGTGAGTGCTTGTAATAGGTGTAGGTGTGAATGTGGGCAATATTTAACATATGGATTTCAGGAATAAGCCAAAAATAGTATAAGTATAAGTAAGTAATAGTATTAAGTTCTGCTTACAAAAAAATGTATAGGTAAAGTTCCTTAACATACTAAAAAAAAAATGAATTTTCATACAAACTGATCAGCTGATCGAGTCAATTTGTATAAAAATCTGGTTTTTTTTTGGTTTAGTGAAAGTTGTTAAACAAAAGTTTTTCAGTTTCATGGGCTGAGGTACCTACCATCTGAGAGGTTTTGCGTTATTTAATTAATACGATGTATACCTTATATACTCGTGACTATGTTTGCACAAGCACTTGCCATAAAACGCTCATATCTTCTAATATGTCCCTCACACAAAAGGGATCAGGATAAATTGCGCCCTAAACCATGGATACATGTATGATGGCTGTATTGTGAGGCTGATGGAAAACTTTCAGTAAAGGGTGTGGGCGATTTTCGCATTGTACGCCATATCTATTAGCACGGACAAAGGGATTATCAGTTAGGAGCTCTGTTCATAGAATTATTGGATATGGAACCACATTCTTAAACGTTATACGTGGTGGACCTTCGCATGCTAGTCCGCCACTCCGGAGGTTCAGGGTTCGATCCCCAGCCAGGGCAAGATAGAAAATAGCCTTTTTCAAAGTGTCCTGGGTCTTTGTTATTTATCTGATTATAATAAAATTTTGTATCATTGAGTTAGTATACCATAACACAAGTTTAAAACTTACTTTGGGGTTACGTAGCTTAACCTGTGTAATCTGTCCCTTTAATTTTTTTCTAAAGTATCTCATATTGTGGGGTATCGTTGTATAGGTTATTTAAATATTGAGAGGTTGTTAAGACTTTACGATTCAGTAAACTGTTTGGTTATCTATGTATGTTTGTTTAATATAAATAGTCGCCTTACTTTGAAAGTACTTATAAAAACTTACAAAATTTAGTTGCAAACAAAAAATAAGTATTTAGGTAGATACTTGATTAAGATGGGTAAGTAATTTATTTATTTATTCAACTTTATTACAAAAATTGTAAACGGCGGACTTAAAGCCTTAGGCTTTCTCTACCAGTCAACCAAAAAGTAAATGTGTAAAATGATAGAAAATTAAATCAGTGGTCACGCACGTGGTCAGTTATTATTCATTTCACATACTTACTATTACATTTTTAAGCTATAAAAATATTTTAAGATTTCAATCACTTACAAAAGTAACAGTATTTACCTCTGAGTATTCCTTGTTCAAAGAAAAAGATTTCTTATAATAGGTATAGATTCTTTCATAAAAATCCTTTTGTACCAATACTCAGAATCATTTGATCTGTTTGAAACTCAAAACCTACAGCCTACATATTCTACACTTATGTATTATTAGTGGTCGTTGATCTTAGTTGCTTAGTGCGAAATTCGTGTTAATTTTTGTATCTACCAGTACCAATTTTTCATTTTCTTTAGAAAGGAAGCATAGATCAGCCTTTTCTGCTAAACTTAAATTAGCGAAGAAAACAAAGTCTCAAGTTTCCACACCATCCATTCTGAGGATATGGCTATTAATCAAGGTCTTCAGGGTTGCAGACCAAGCCAACTGCACAAGGATATAGTTCTACATTCCCGCACGCAACATCCGTCCTTGAATATATTGTATGAGAAATAGCTTGTGTTCAGAATAAGTTTATCATATAAGTACCACGATAATGGTTGTCTCTATAGAAGCTATAAGAGATATATTGGGTTTTTAAACTATCTACATATTATACATAAACACATGATTTAAGTACGGAATGGAACTTAGCACTAAATTGTGACATTTATTTATTAACCCCCGACGAAAAAGTTTGACGTGTCTGTGTGTCTGTCTGTGGCATCGTAGCTCTTAAACGAATAGACCGATTTCGATGCGTTTTCTATGAAATTTTTGTTCGATGAAAATCGATTTAGCAATTCAAAAGTTATTAAGGGTGAATACTTGAAAATAGGTATTATTTTTAATACTGGTAAATAAACTTGTTTTAATTGATTAACATATATTAAATCCGTAACATGCTTCGTCAATATTACAGAAAATAATCTTTAACATGCTTAGCCAAAAATATAAACAAATCTTTCTTTTTTTGGGTTTTTCGTTTCGGTTAATCTTTTAATTATGTCTGTCTGCAACCACGAAGGATATACTACTCATCAAAATAATAGAACCAATATAAAAAGTTCGTGCTATGTTCCGTTTATAAACATTGATAAAAGATATTGTAGTCACGTTCAGGTACTTAGGTTTAAGTACTCAAGTTGTATTTTATTACGAGCTTTTATTTAGTTCTACTTGACTCGATGCAAATACGAGTATCTGTAATCAAATCTTGTTAGCTAAATAAGACCTATTTCCCATTATTCGATTGAGCTAAAATTGTATATGTTTATTTATTGTATACTAATTATTATTTGCAAATAAGGTAAATCATCCTAATCGGGTTTATCAAATTTAATTACAACCCCACCCCGAATCGGGTATTAACCAAAATCACAAGGTTATATCAAGACAGAAGAAATAAATACAATAAGCTTGAAATGAATTGGAAAAGCTGCCAAAATTACCATTTTAACATTGAGCTTACACAAAAATAAAAGTATTTTATTGTTAAGAGGTGACATAAAATTGGCACTTAGAATGTTTACCGCACTCGCGTCCTATAAAATAATGGGCATACTGGGGCGGAGAAATTAGCCGACGGAATTAAAAAAGCGCACATATCTAGTCAGAATGCAATGTTTTTTTTTAGTTATTTAAGTCCCATGGTTGGGCAAAAGCCTTTTCTTTTTGTTTCCAATTACTCCTACCTTCGGCTGTTTCCCTCCATTTTTTATTGAAAGCGGACAGCTTATCTCTCCATCTCATCCTATTTTTTCCTCTGAACCTTTTTCCGTCTGTAGGAACCCATATGTATTGTTCTTGTGTGAACCCATCTTTAGGGCATCATGCGGCAAACGTTACCCGCCCATAGCAAAGTAACTAATTAAATTTTTAAAAAAATTAACAGACATGCTTGCTATTCAGTCAGTGACGATTTTTTTTTTTATTGAATTTATTATTTAATGTATGGCACTGAGATAGCGTTGCAGCTCGGCGTAAAAACACGCCCAAATATGCACACTCCTTGAATGTGCAAAAGGTTGGCCTTTGACTCTTGCACCATATCGTTGCCATACAATACATTTTATGTGATTTCCGAGTAAAAACACATAAAAAGTATCAACTTTTGTCACAGAGTATGCAGTAAACCTACTGACATTTTGTGTGTAAGCAGCAATCTACCTACTCATATTACAACTGTGCCGAATCACTCGTAAAAATAATAAAATATTGATTACGCCTTTTTAAAATAACTTTTTTTTTTATTTCTCATCAGTTAAAAGGTTTAAATACATGTTTTTGTCTGGTATTATGCTATATTTAAATTAATTTATGCATTCGTTTGAGTTTGACAGATAGGTATAGTAGTAGAGGCCAAGACTCACATTTATTTTTACTTATATATGTGTAGGCACATTTGTGAATCTTTCTATAATTATGTACCACGTCTGCCCCAAACGCATAATAAGTAGGTAAACATTCCTCTAAATATCTGCCCGATTGACTGAAAGAGCTTTATACGGGATAAGTCCGCCGTTGTATATTTACTTCTTTGTATTTGTGCCTGTGTTCTCTCTTTTATTTTTATTTTATTTATTTATTTATTTCTTACAATAAAAGTTACAATATATATATATATATGCACTATACAATGTTTCATAAACCAGATTTGGTTTTTTCGAACATCGGATACCGTTATCGGTCGCTTAAATTTATATATTTAATTATTAAAACGAGTTGGAACTTTTAACTAATACAAGTCACTAAACAAAGTAATTTTATTCTTATGTGAGTAGACAAATATTTTTCACAATCACAGTAGTGTAAAGTGCAACGGGCCCAGAGCAGGTTACACACAGGTTACTATCACTCCAACAATCTCGGTTATAATCACATCGGGTTAGTAATTATATTATCTTTGACATCGGTAAAAAATGACAGAGCGCAGCACATATAGCATGATGCATTTATTACGATTACGATTAATCATAATTAAATATGATAATTATGGTAAAGTAGTGTAAGGGTAAGTGTTGTGTTTTATTATGACGACCTCCGTGGCGTAATGGTTAACACGCTAGACAGCTAATCCGGAGGTTCTGGGTTCGATCCCCAGCCAGGGCAAGTTGGAAAATGGCCTTTTTCAAATTGTCTTGGGTTTTGGGTGTTTATCTATATATGTATTTATTAAAAAATATAGTATCGTTGAGTTAGTATCCCATAACAAAGTTTAAAAAAACTTACTTTGGGGCTAGCTTAATCAGTGTGATTTGTTCTTATATATTTATATTTATTTATATTTATATTATAATTACAGTTTAATTGTTAAGAAAGTGTTGTTTAAATTTAAATTTAAAGTTGTTGTCAGTTATTAAATTTTTTAAATTGTTTGGTAGTTCATTAATGAGTTTCGGCATTAAATATTGTAACGTACGTTGTCCGTAGAAGTTTTTTACTCTTGGTATAAGTAATTTTTGGTTACTTTGACTCCTGGTGCGTACTTTATGTTTAAATACAGTTTGAAGTTCTTTTTTAAAATAATGTTCTATTAATATGCTGTATTTAAATTGAGTATGCACAGGTATGACGGTACAATATTTAAAAACATTGTGATAGTCATTTTTATATTTATTTTTTATTTCTACAGGTACAATATTTTTAAGAATTCTTAGCTGTATGCTATAAATTTTATCTAAATATGTTTTAAAAGTTCGGCCATAACAGCTTAGACCATATGAAATTATGTACTTTTGTACTATAAAGCTTTATAAACAAACAATAGGAATCTAAATGATTTGTCACCTAAAATGACATAATCGCTTAGTTTAACGTCAATTCAAGGGGAAGGTTTCAGAAACTAAAGAGAACTAAAGAAAAGCTCAAAACAGATAGTGTAGCAGATGTTCACTGACAGGAACAATAAATCCTTAAATAAAACGAGGAAAAGAGACTTTCGAAGCACTTAAATACATAAACCGCATGAAAACATACTGAATGTTATAATTTAGAAAATTCTACATTTTTTCATGACTCTGCACGAATTCCATGTACGTGCAGCTGGGATCAAAAATGTCTAGCCATGAAATAAAAAGCGTAGAAGCAGAAACGTTTGAGTTACGAACTTTTCTATAGCGTGAGCCTGTGTAAAGTTTTCGTAACCACATTTTAGTATTCAGTTTCTCGTTTGAGTTTGGACAGTTCACCAAAACGTACTTGTGCTTCGAAATTCAATTTTATTTTTTTCGCGCATTAATTTTGTTGCTAAGTTTGTTTTAAGTAAATCATGTTTAGGGTTCCGAAGTTCAGACAAGAAACCCTTATAATTTCGCCATGTCCGTCTGCCGGTCTCTCTGTCTTTGGCTTAATTACAGTTTAATTCTTAAGTAATTTTGCATGGGTACCTATACGAGTACATATTAACTACGTCAACAAAGTGGTACAATAAAATAAAGTAAGTAATTAGAAAAAACACTTAGATGAACTTGTTACTTGTTTAAAATGGGCAGCAAACATGTAAAATTAGTAAAAAAATATTCCCCATGTGACTTCAGAACCCTAAAGTAAGCATGGCCCGAACCCGAAATGCACTTGGCCGGTTATTAATCTGTAACTAGATAGAGGGGTTAAGTTTTTGTTTGGCTTTCTTGCGGTCTGCCTATATTATCGTTCCTCGGGATTATCGGATTTTTATGACGGATTTCTTTAGTTAAAACTAAAATTAGAAAAGATAGCGCTTAGTAGACATAAGAAAACTCATGTAGTCCAGTTTGAAAACATCTCATATATGTAATGTTAAAGCATCCAACTACAATCACTCTTGTTATCATCATCCGAGCGTATTCCCGGTTCCATCCTCAGCGGTGACCGCTTTAGAGCCCGGGATCCTCTAGGTACCTAACCAAGGTGATTTGACGAGGTTACTGCAATGGTTTTTACACAGAGTGATTGCCGTCTGACCACCGCCACCCAAAGGGTAGACTAGAAACAATACTAGAATAGGTTTAAACAAACTCTAGATGGCGTTCGGGACTTTACGTGCCTTCCGAAGCACGGAATCATCTTTATTTTCGTATAATCAGGTAATTCTAGCCTGCAAAATCCTAACCAGACTGGAAACAACTTTTCACAGAGCATGCTTCCCAGTGAGACTTGAACTCACGTCCTTCGGATCACAAGGCAAACGCCTTAACCACTGGACCACGGAGGCAGTCACTCTTGTAGTAACAAGAAACGAAATAGAATTAAAAGTTGAACAGAAAAAACCCGTACGTTTATCTTATCACCCCAAAATACTTATTTTAGCGTATCCACTGGCGTAATTTATATCGCTCGCCCCTCAAAAATGGTATATAATTATAAAACAGCGTATAATTCAAATCGCGGACACAAATAAAACGTTTATGCCTCCATTAAAGTGCAATGAATTAAAAATACAATGAATGGTTAATGTTTTACGGTGGTAGTAATTGTCGGCGGTAGATGGTCACGCAAAGTTCTTAAGGCTTGCCGACGTAAATCATAAAGTACCTATAATGTGTTGTGTAATGCCTGCATAAAACAGTTGTTGTCACTATAAAAAGGATGTTAATTACTTGCACCTTATCGTCAGGAACGCCAACAGAAAGTCTTATAAGAACTAACGATGCGAGAGCTATATTTTCTTCTAACTACCTACGCAGTAATGTTATCATTAATCACTAAAAAACCGATCACAAAGTAAGTGCTTATTGCATCAAACCAAAACAGTGCAATAATGGTTGCATGAAATCTCATTGTTGCACTGTTTTACTTTTTAATTTTTCATTATTGCACTGTTTTACTTTTTAATTTACCACAGATGTTTAAGTTTTAATAAAAATGTATGCATTCAATCAAAAAGATATTGGGTGAAAAAAAATACCTTGTTAAAAAAACAAAAATCGTGCATTCTGTACCATTGTAAAAGTTTTAAAGTCAAATTATTTTACAAAAGAAAATATTTTTAAAATGGAAAATGACAGCGAAAGTGATAAATTTTATTTGCACGACACATTCAACTATAGAGAGCATATAAACAGCTGCAAATGATATTATTAATAACCCAACAGAATTATTAATATGCGATAAATGGGTAATTCACGTAAAAAGTCAGCCGACATGTTTCGACCTCATCCGGAAGCCTTCTTCAAGGCGAATGTGACTCGCGGCACAAACACGAAGACGTTTCGAGCCGCACTGATGTTAGCGATGACTTCGTCGACCAGTAGCTGACTTTTTTATTAATTAAGCTATATTTATCTTCACATAACCATAGAATACTTAAGTCATATTGCTAGATAATCCTTTTCAACCTGTAGATTATCATTCAACATTGTATTCCCGGTTGCATCGTCAGCAGTTACGCTTCAGAGTCCGGGGTCCGCTACCTAACCTAGGTGATTCGACGAGGTTACTGGTTTTTACACAGAGCGACTGCCGTCTGACCTCCACAACCCAAAGGGTAGACCAGAACCAATCCTAGGATAGGTATAAACGCTAGACGGCGTTCGGGATCAACAGCTTTACGTGCCTTCCGAAGCACGGAATCATCTTTCTTTTCGGATAATAAGGTGATTCAAGCCTGCAATATCCTAACCAGACTGGAAACAACATTTTCACAAAGTATGCTTCTTACTGGGATTTGAACCTACGACCTGCGGATCACAAGGCATACGCCTTGACCACTGGATCACGGAGGCAGTCAAATATACAATAATATATTCTTCTTTATTAAATAAAAATAATGAAAGCAAACATGCATACATTTTGTTCCCAGACATGTTAAACGTATGGACTTCCTAAAATAAAAGCAAATCGAGCTCCCCTTTATGATTCTATTGAATATAACACAAAGCTCCGTGCGGACTTATGCCCCAAGGAGCATTCTATCAAATGTCAAGACTCGGCCTTTAGGATTGTTTTCGGAGCTGCCAGCCCGTGAAATCAGGGCTCCGTGAAGACACAAACATGTTTGAAATTACGATACACCATATATTGGTATATTACGTCGGTAGGTATAATATCAAAGAATCAAATGTTTATTCGGTAATAAGATCTTTGCAGTAAATTACTTCGGTATACATTACGTATAATGTTAATTAACATTAAAATTCTTAATTATCGTTCTTTTAAAGAATAGGTGCCGATAGCGTTTCGGAACGGCCACTGCTGAGATGAAACGCCGAAAAAAAATCATTATGACAGTATTTCTAGCTTACTAGCCAGAAGGGCTTTATAATGTTATAAACTGACATACATATTAATATATTATTTTTGTAATGCTTGCGAACGAGCAAACAAACAAATATAACGAAATCAGAAATACTAAGTAGTTTAAAAGCGCAGCCGAACTCACCAATCCTCCCTGACGGCACCCGTTCACGAGTTGACGCACAGATCAGCCATCGCTGAAGTCAACCATGACTGTTGCCCGCGACTTCGTCCTCGTGGAATATAGTCCGATTGGAATAATTTAAACTTGAATCTACACGGGCATATCCTCCCGTGATTATGAAACTATTTAATTTTACGAGTAGTTGAGGATTAGGAATAATTCTGATACGTATTAATATCTAAATATCATAGATGACCTAAAATCCAGAACAATTTTTGAAACAGGCCATTTTTAACATGCAGGGCAAGGATCGAACCTAGAACCTCCTTATCCTAAGATTTTCCAACATTATTTATCACCGGGGTGTATAGAAATTATACCTATGTTATGTACGCAGTGTACAATAAAAGCAGTTTTTTCGGAATCCCCTCGTAATATGTATGAAAATCAAGGAACAACTCCGAGCCTGCCATGTTGACAAAGCAATTAACAAGTTGCCTGATTGACTGAAACTTGTCGGAAACTCATTTTCTATTACCGCTCTGTTTGACCTGAATAAAATCGGTGAATTGAACAATAGCCCGCGAGGGGCATACTACCGTTATTTTATAAAGGCTGAAAGTTTTGGTTCATCAAAATATTTTACTTTATTTTTAAAAAAATTAGCATTTAAATATATCGTCACACATTAAATACGTTCAAAAATTGTGTTTCACGATACTTTTGTCTAAAAATATCACATGAAAAATCTTTAAAAAAAATCCAGTCTCTCAATGCAGTTTTTTCTGCCGTAAAAAGTGATCAGATCACATAAAAACCACTTTAGCTAATTTAAGTTTGTAATAATGTTAAGATAATGCTATATGCGTAGAAGTGTCGTAGGCATTCGTAGCACATTCTCATAGGCCATGTAACTAAATTACTCGTAACAGGCCCTAGGCACGACATCAACGCGCACGATCTACTACTAAGTACTTAACTCTTGAGTAGTCTTTCGTACCCATTGCTTGTTAGACTGTAATGGGTCGCAATATTAAAGATTTAGGAGCCCTAACGGATAAGATACATATATTAATTAATCATGTGGTTCCCGGCAGAGTAGAATAGGATTTGGATGCGTGCCCACTGGTAGTGGCATACAAATTTTCTCGAGCTCCTTCATGCTTGGGAAGGCACGTTAAGCCGTTGGTCCCGGTTGTCATCATTAGGTCTAGCTATGTCAGATGCTTTTATGTAGCTTGAAAAATCTGATACCAGTGTGGCAGCAAACAAGTAGTTTTTATATGTAAAGTGGGATATGTCTATGCACTTTGAAGATGGCTTTCAAACAAACCTTCAGTAAATATCTGACATACCTATCAGTCCACATCCACGTCTGTCTGAAGCCCTGAACAGCCTGCAACGCAAGTCAGCAGCTATCTAAACATTCCCATAAAGGAATGTTAATAGTTCCACTTCGATAAAGTATGGGGAACTTGGCACGCGAACTGTACACGCCACGTGCGTGTTTGTTTTTGTTTTTATACGAATATGCTTACAAACAAGCGAATAAAGGAAATATAAGGTAATTTTTAATACTTTAATTAAGGGCAAGTTCAAACTAATGACAACATTAATACTTCTCATATTAATACATTTATATGTGAATCCAAAAATTTGGAAAAGTTATTCAAATTTCGAAATCTATACTCGTACATCAAGCAAACATATTTTTTTAATATCACCGTTACTTCACGAAAATGTGTGAAGGTTAACTTTACCTGTTACCAAATACGAGAGATATATACTCGTACGTGCCGTTAACCGTGGTACCGATGTTCTTCAAAATATGCATACCAATACCTATTTTTCCAATACCGGAATTTTCAATTTTAGAACCCCCGTACGTTTGCGGCATTAAAATAAAAAACGGGCTGCTGTCGTCAGTCGTCACGTAAAAGCCATCCATCACGGCCGTGTGGGCCCCCTTACAGCGAGGCGCGACACGTGGCTTGCTGAGTGAGACGCGACTGCTAAAATTTGTACAACGTATGGTAGGCCTTGTTTTTTGATAATCAACAAATACTATAAAAAAAATTCTATACTGACCTAGGAGAAAAGAAAAAACATACAATGTACCAGCTGCTTCTCTTCCTGCGCAGACGGTAAAAGCCGATCGAGGGCATTCCCTCGATCGAGGGCAAGAATCTGAATTATATCAATGGGCGATGCGGTTAGCAACCCATCACTATTATGATTTCCTTTTTCCACCTTCATGCCCACCGTCTCGCTAAAAGTTGCCTGGGCCTTGCCGCCCTAGGTTCTGTCTGGCCCGTTAGGGATAAAGACGTGATAGTGTATGAAAAACCATTGGTAAAGTAGAGCTGGACGTCCCACTTATTCCTACGATCTGTTCCTACTGTTTTGTTTTACAGATTCATTCTTTGCGATTTATGGTTTACTTATACATTAGTATAGTTGCATTGCCATGTATTAGCTTTGAACAGTATTTTAGAGAGGGTAGTCATAAGAAAAATAAAAAATATTGTGTCATCCCGCCCTGTCATCCCTCAGTCAGCGGCCATTGGGCCGCTGACTGAGGTGCGCTGTGTCAACTTGCTCATTGTGCATTTCTATGTGCTAGCCTTCGCACGTGTTCTTTTGCCGCATCGCACGTATCTTTTTAACATTCGCGCGTGTATCAAGTTCTTTGAACAAGGGAGAAAGTGTTTGAAGCAAGAGGAGAGGATTTGACTAATCTAGGGATTATTATAATTAATGGCTAAAAACCGTTGGGACTTGTGGCTCGAATATATCTAAAAGTATCATAAAATGCTTAAGGCATGTAATTTCATACGGAATTGGTTAATCATTTATTTTCAACTTGATTTCAACATCTTACAGAAAATATCAAATTCCATTTATTTCAAAGAAACATAGACTTTTGTAGAATAAACAGGCAAGTGCGAGTCGGACTCGTACATGAAGGGTTCCGTTACTCCTTACAATGTTTTAAAACGCTGAAGAAACACGTTTCCTGTATGACAACCCCCTTTAATTTCTAACTTTTTCTTATTTTTAGTATTTGTTGTTATAGCGGCCACAGTAAAACTTTGGGTACGGAACCCTAAAAAAGCAGTATACAAGCTTACTTAGGTCTACTAGGTTACACATCTTTTAAAAAATACTTTTTGAAGAATTGTGATATTGATTCTGAAAAATGGATATAATTTTATATTCCACCTAGTTCAAAAATCTTAAATGGACGAACCGTAACTTTGTACTCTTATATATTCTGTGCCGCAACACAAGTGAAGTGACGCGTAGCGAATTTTTAAAAAATGGAAAAAGGTCACTAGAGTCGTCACGTACCTCTCATTTATATCATTCGACTCTTTTTGGAGGAGTATTTTGAATGCTGGCGGGGAGTTGAAATAAATTACTTTTTCTCTTTTCAATTACAATGACCCTTAAAAAAATGTTAAAAAATCGCAATCTAAGTAAAAAATACCTCAAAGGTTAGTCAAAGAATATAAAAAATTGTTTTGTCTTTAATTTGTAGCCTAGATTTTCGATAAGAAATTAATAATCGCGGGGGTGTATATTCACGCGGGTACTAGGATCGAAGAAACAGAAAAGAGATCGTGCTCAATGCTGAACCTTTGAATTAATACAAGATATTTCATGGAAATGACACTAAAAACATTTTATATATTCGGACATATTTGAAAAATTGTGTTACTTTTTTGTATGAATTTCTCATGAATATGAGTTTTCGGGCAAGTGCATTTCGGAAACTTTCTACAAAACTGCCAAGAAATCTATGCGAAGATCAGGTCAAATGAGAAAACGAAAAATTATGACCAAAAATATTGTGGTAACCATAGAGGTAGGATTTTTTGTACCTATAGGTAACTGCATTTTACTGAGTTTACAATTTTCGTCGTAAAAGCTAACAGTTAAAAAATCTGACCCTAATGTATCTGTTGCCTTTCCAATGTAAACTAAAATTAAAGGACACAGGATTAAATATTCCAAAACATGTGTTGAATACAATTAAACGCACGGATTTTATATTCCGAATATGTGTAAAAATATATTTATCACGAAGATGACTGACAGAGAACGCTAATGTTTTTAATAGGTACTCGTAATGAAATTTTGAAATAAAATCTTTCGTCAGTTCTTATATTTTATTTCAGAACGTGATAAGTGTTATTCAATTTATAGATTTTCATAATTTACTCATTCTGTACTTACACTACTACATCGGGGAGCTCTGTGGACCGGCGGGAGTCCATGCTAGCGCTTTCACATGTTAAGCAACACCGGGCGTGGCCGTCAATAGGATGGGCTATGACAAGTGGCATAAAATGTTTAGAGTTCCTCCGTGACCGTCCCGGGCTGTCACCCTTACATAGTATCATCATTTGTTACATTTTTGGCAGCTTGAAAAATCTGTTATCAAAGTTAGCTACCTTTGTAGTACTTACACACGCTAATAACTAAAAATAAACAACTATAATTAACATTATCACCTTCCTGTAGATTTGAAAAAAATCACACGCTATCTCTCAATAACATTTATTTCAATTGTTTTTGCCATATTTTTTAACATTTCTCTCAGATCTAGCTATCTTACGTAAATTTTTAAGACATATATAATATCAATAATGAAAGAAGCGGATAGAGTTGTTCCAGTTCTCATCAAACTTTTTTCTTGTACTATGCATTTGTCACAAGCTTTCAATTAACTTCATGCGTCAAGTTGTCCGTTTAATTTGCAAACCAACAAGTGTAGGAAATTCACCCACTAGCTTACTGTATAGTCGATTTGGGAAAATTTTATAAATATCGGATGACAAAGAAATTATATTACTAAGAGCTGGTGTGATGATGGAGCCGTAAGGTGCCCATAGCAATAACAGATCAGACAGCCAATAACAAATCTACACAACTCTATAAAGTATGAGTGTGTAAGATTTCCCTAACAAGAACTAAGGTCCTAAATATCCAGGGCCCGATGATGAAGCTGCTAGTTAAATACAAATTTGATTCCAAAACCCCAGCTCCGAAATTTTATTAAGAGACTATATTAAAAATTGGCTCATTTTTGTCTCCAGGACTTCAACGACAAAATGCGGTGCGTCTCCGCACAGGGAGAGACGTCGACGGGACGAAGACGCAACGATAGCGAGCGGCTTTGCTGCAGCGCTACACAAGGTAGCGCCGCCGCCCCCGCCCGCGCTGCTCCGCAGACTAGGAGTAAAGGAACCGACAGGAGTTGGAAAGGTATGAATTTAAATATTCAACACATATGCACTAAATCTCACATCGAAAGGTAGTAGGTAGTTGTAATTACTACAAACACGCTTCTGTAAGCAAGTTACGAGTAACGCACACGTAAATCGCCAGAGGACGCCAGAGTACTCAAATGCACACATAAATTGTATTTTACGCTGACAAAAAAGTTTTACAGCGTAAAAATGTTATTAATTTGAATAATAAATTACGGAAAATATAAATTAATTTATTTATAACAACTACATAACAATATAGAGCCTTTGTTTTGGCCAATTTTCCTGGAGTGCAGAGCTTTCACGACAGGGCGGACAAGACTATTACAGATACACTATCACGTCCTTATCCCTGATAGGGTTTTAATTGTGTGTTTTCATTTCTAAGATACCCTAGCTATAATTCAAGTTGGGGCGAAAACACATTGTTTGTATGTATGTTTGTTCCGCGATAACTGCCGAACCGATGGTCCGATTTTGATGAAATTTGGTAGGCATGTAGAAAATATTAATAGAATTTTCAAGTTCATTGGGCATCAAAATCGTATCAGTAGTTTTTGAAATATTAAAAAAAATCGCGAGGTCTGAGTTCGCGGCGAACTACTAGTTATAAATAAAAGAGTTTTCTATAATCCCGCAGGTAATTCCTTACGACAGACAGGTCTTCAATGAAATCAGTTCGCATAAAGATCGAATTAACAGAACGGGGGCGTATTATATGTTCATGGATACTAGGATAGACGGAATAGTCAGGAGATCAAACTATAAATAATACAATTATAGTTTTTTATACATGTAGTGTTTCTGAAATTATATCTTTTCATTCAAACAGACCTTCAAACTTGGAATTTAGATAAATATTATGCAGCCACTATTGTTTCCATATTTTTTGATTGCCGAATGCCGAAAAATCTTGGAATTTTGGTCTTTTTGACGTGAATTCACGCTAAAAACCAAGTCCTCGAAGACCCAGGCGGGCAATCCAGAAAAATTGCGACACAAAATTCATGTACTTTTAAAAGCTTCATACTCCTAAAGTTTAAAAGTTACAAAAATAATAGTTATATCGTCGTAAAGATTTATTCAACAATAATGTAAAAATGTATGTTTGACCCTCCCTTCACCCCTTGCGATGACTTCATAGACCATGGAAGTGAGCACTGAAAATGAGGTCTCGCGCGGGCACCGATCAGTACAACTCGCGATAACATCAAAACTGCTGCTTGGGTTTGAACGAAATATACTGTATTTGACAGACTAAAGTGGAAAATTCAGTTTGACGTAAAATATTTATAGACTGATCTATTTAAAACTTATTGACACGCAGAAATGCTGAGACCGAAACTCATAAGTGCAAAAACAGTTAAAACTAAAAGACTAAATCCCATTTACGTTCAACGAATATTGACCACCAATATAGAAATGTGTCGTGCTTATCTAATTAAAACGCCTGTATGCCTTTCATATATGAACATCTCCTCTCACGGGCCTACTGGAAGATACTCTTTTGAGATAAGTAGTGCCTTTGTACAACTTTTTGTTTATGTATTCTCTGTATATATTGTCCGTGTACATAAATTGGTAAATAAATAAATCGCAGCTATCTACATCAATCGGATCGCTTTCCAATGATTCGAATGTTTTTGTTTTCTTAAAACCTCCTTAAGAATCATCGAATTCAAAAAAAAAAACCTAACTAACGACTTCTGACCACCTCGATTTTTGTATTTTTGACTAAAAACAATTCATCTGGATGTTTTATCACTTAAGGACTGTATGCACTAAGCCACGTGGTCGGTTTTGGCTCTGAAATATGCAAAATTTTCCCGCTAGGGGGATAAAAATGTCAAGATGAAGTTACATAGAGTTAATAATGTGTAAACGGGACAATAGATGTAGGTAATCATAAATTGTAACGTAGAATTAGTATACAGCTTACTTGTTTCTTTTCGTCAAGACTTCCATTCCGCGATACTTATTAAAATTTTCAAATCAATCAAATCAAAGAATTATTTTGTTTGAATTATTATTTCTGAATTAAGGCCTTGGCAGACGTCATTATAATGTACTTAACACTTTAGTAGACAGGCTATCAGTAGAAAAAGGCTAAAGTGGAAAATACAGTAGTGTGAGTGAATGCAAGACGTTTATTTAAAAAGCGAGTTTAAATATATGTGAAATTCATATAGCACTTTCTAAAAAATCCAAGTTATAGTTATTCGAATCTTGCGTAAAATTTATTACTTTTTCAATTTATTAGTTGACCTCCGTGGCGATTCCTTAACACGCTAGTCCGTCACTCGGAGGTTCTGGGTTCGATTCCCAGCCAGAGCAAGTTGGTAAATGGCCTTTTTTAAGTTGTCCTGGTTCTTGGGTGTTTATCCCATCAAAAACATAAATGTAAAAATGCCAAGTTCAAATTCCGACAAAACAATTGAAATTTAAATAGCTGCCAAGTTATGTAGGTAGAGAAAACTGAAATTTATTCATAAGAATCTAAACATTTGACTTGGACAACATTAAGATTGAAAGCACGGTCACCCATCCTAACTGTGACCAAGCTAGAAGTTGCTTAACCTGTAAAAGCACGGTCATTCATCCATTAATTTTTGAATTTATCGTATGCGAAGTGGAGCGAAATATTTGCACAAGTGGTTTTGATTACTCGTATTTTGAAATTTGTTAAAGCGCAAATGACAAAGAACCCTTAGAATAGAGAATCTGTATCGTTTCACGCAGCTTTTTAGGGTTCCGTAGTAAACAAGAAAACCTTATAGTTTCGTCATGTCTGTCTGTCTATCTGTCCCCAGTTTTACTCATAGACTATTAGTACTAGAAAGCTGTAATTGGGCATGGGCATGGATATGTGGTAATAAAAACTTGAAAAAAAAATGTGTGGTGTGAGACGTCGTTGAATAGGTCTTTCAAAAATATTGTAAGATTATGAACACCCTTTTTCGTTTTAGCAATCCGTTTGTGAAATATTTGGTTTTTGTTTGCAAATTTTTGTTAGAATTATGTGTCTTCCCTCTCTGTCAGTTAAACGGTTATATATGGATACTTAAAAAAATTAACGGCAGTAGTATATAATGTCTCCCTGTACTAAAACTAATTTAAGGTGGATTCAGTTCATGATACTGAACAACTTTTCCTAAGGAACACATAATTAAATATGAAAAGAAAATGTTTGCTTTCCATTCGACCTCCGTGGCGTAATTGTTAACACGCTAGACCGCTAATCCGGAGGTTCTGGGTTCGAGCCCCAGCCAGGGCAAGTTAGAAAATGGTCTTTTTCAAATTGTCCTGGGTCTTGGGTGTTTATCTATGTATGTATTTATCATAAAATATAGTATCATTGAGTTAGTATCCCATAATACAAGTTTAAAACTTACTTTGGGGCTAGCTTAATTAGTGTGATTTGTCCTTACATTACCATACATATATTACATAAATATTACATTTTGCCAAATCTTGTGTGTAAGAGATCAAAAATAATTTTTGTATTTCGTTTGTTCCTTGGTGTAAGTTGTTCAGTATCATGGACTGAATTCAGATCTAAAGTTAGGCAGTTGTTAGTTACATAAAACAAGTAGGTACTGACTACGGAACCCTATACTGCACGTGGCCCGTCACGGCACGTGGCCGGTTTATTTTGGTTAAGTTGAAATTTTAGGGAACCATAGACAAATTTATGATATTTCTGTGTAAATCAATATTACTTATCGCTGACATGACGTTCTCAAAAATACAATCAAATAGTATTTTACGCGAGCGGTGACTTGGAAAACTACATGTTTTGTGTTCCACTGACAGGAAATATACACATTTGAATTTTCTTTGTGAAACAATACGTTTAGCGACCATCTGCAATCGTAACACCTTTCACTTCTATTCACCTTATTATGTAAGTACGGAGGGTAAAAAAGATTGCACGTTGAACAGATCAACAGTCTCGGCTTAGCAGCTGTATGTGCTCAATCAATGACTTGACTGTTTGATTTTGTACAATATTTTTAACGAATCAACAAAAATCACTAAAAAGAAATCTTTTCCCGAAAACAGCTAAAAAAATTGGTTGATTAATGAAGCAGTAATTAGCATTATTGCACCCTTTTATTTTTTATCTTCTAATAGGTTTTCCTGTAATCTATAGGTAAAGAACTATTAACTGTATATTTTTCAAAAGATTGGGCTCAGTGGTTTCGGAGATAAGTGTATTTTTATTATTTATTTTTAAAAATAACTTCAAAAACACCAACTTAAAAAATATAGAAAAATATATTTAATATTATCATAAAATGCTCTTTCATTTGATATTTTACGCGATATAGTTCACAAAACCCTTTTTTTAATGTCTCATTTATCTCCCATAAAGTGGCCCCATTTTTTATTTATTTATTCATTTACCTACATTTTACTTCCGTCTTTGGGTCACAAATTTACATTATGTGCACCACATTTCAACTGAATCGGTCCAGTAGTTTAGAAGGGGGGGGTAAATTTTCGCCCATTTTCTTAAATAACTTAAAAATACCGATCTAAGAAATAATAAAAAATAAATATATTTAAAATTGTCATAAAAAGTTCTTTCATTTGATATGTCACACGATTTTGTTATCAAAACTTTTTTTGATGTCTAATTTACCCACAATAAGTGGCCCCCTTTTTAAATTTCATTTATTTACATTATACGTCTATCTTTAGGTCACTAAATTACATAAGTGTAGGTACTAGATCTCAACTAAATCATTCTAATAGTTTCGTAGCAAATTGGCTGTGACTTACGGACAGACAGACAAGCGAAACCCTAAAAACAGTAAAAACACCGAAAAAATCGGTTCCTATACAAATTTCCCAGGCGGCTGCACACTTTTGTATAAAAATGCAGATTTTTTTTTGTTTTTTGACTGTTATTTTAATATCATTATACTATACTAGCAGTCCACCCCGGCTTCGCCCTTGGTACACACAAAGCCTATGTCACTCGGGAATAGTGTACCTTTCCAACGGTGAAAGTTTTTTTTAAATCGGTCCAGTAGTTTCGGAGCCATGTAATGCAAACAAACAAACAACCAAATATTTTCTCTTTATAATATAAGTGTAGATAAATAGCCTACTTTAGCCTGCCTGCCAAGCCAAGTATAGATCTAGTATAGCCTGTGGTTCGATATATTACGCATAATGTCAATTCATATTTTGATATACATTCATGGGGAAAAGTTGTTCAAAATTTCAGACTGAATCACCCCTCAAAATAATTGTAAAACCCTAATTAAACAGCACCTTTTATTACAAAAACAGTTAATATGATTCTGCGACCCGAGAAAGTTCCAATCCGATTTTCACCCTAATCGCCAATTAAAAAATATAGGTAATAAATCAAACAAATTATTTTTTTCATTGACTTAATTTTCAATAAAATTTTTAAAAAAAATGTGCGATGCCGTATCTGCGATAGCATTACATCTTTACTTGAACGTCAATAAAATGTCAAAACTGTACCATAGTGTAGCAAAAGTATGACATAATTTGGCAGTTTGTACATAGTTTTTTATTGAAATATTTTAGACTGTAATGCAATTTTACGTAATTTGAAAATGGTTTTTTTTTTAAAATTCGACACGGCCTCCTTCCTGAACGCCCGGCGGGCAACTGAATTTGTATGGAAGAATCATGGCCGCCATTTCAGAGATTTATGTCAAAAACGTTGCAAAACATCCAATTTTTAAAATTATTTTTTTTATTATTGCGTGATTGCATTGTAAGCAAATATTAAAAATAATGTTTCAAAATAGCCTTTATTTTTGTAAAATATATGCAATCCCTTGTTAGAATATTTCTTTACGCAGAAAAACAAGCCAGTTTGTAGCAAGATTTTCTAAAATATTTCTTTCAGGTTTCTTTACAATTATCTTACTTTTTCTGAATGAAAATTAAAAAAATACGATTTTCGTCTACTGGCTAGTCTATTCACCTATAATTAGGTATGTAATTTTCTTAGTGGTCTTTTCTACTTAAGCCATAACTATTGCCCGCGCAAAGTGCGTTTTGCATGTTTTTGGGTAAATTCAATGCTTGTTTTTAGGAAAACTACAAAATATTTTAAAAAATCCTTTTTTTCGTCTACTGTCCCAACTCTTCCTCTATCTATGTGTATACATTATTTGACTTAAATCAAACGCTTTCTGTACAAATTTGTTGCCCGCGCAAACCTACATACTCTACCTTACCTTACATGGTGCCGACCCTTAAATGATATGTATAGATTCAAAGAATCAGTTAAGAAATCACAACAGAATTAATATCAGATTTGTAACTTACATAAACTTGAAAAGTCTGACGCCAGTGTTGGCCACACACACATGAAAAACAATAACAAATTGAGTTCCGTCCTGCCAATGAGTTCAACATAATGAATTCAACAGCAATCAGTCAGGAGACAACTTCGTAGGTACTGAAGACATTGAGAGTAATAAATATGTGTGAATTTTCATAATTTATATAATATTCTATAATACATATATAAGTCTAATAAATCACACTGACTAACTTCAAAGTAAGTTTTAAACTAATAGATATATTAATAGATATAGGTACTATTTATTACCTTATTCATTCGAAATTATTTGAAAATCATATTTTTAAACACGGGGGCGTAATATTATACGCTCGCGGATACCAGAATCGCAGAAACGTAGAAGAGGTCATACATAAACGTTTGGCCGTATACATTACGCTTTACTCCTCGAAAATTATCTCCTCTATTGGATGATTTAACAAATTCTATTCAACTCCTTTATTGATTATTTTCTAATTTGTATCTATTCTCCAAAGTCTAGCGTCTGTTGCAAAACTTTAACCCTTTAACCGCGAACGTCGGATTAATCCGACAAAATTTTCGTGCCCATTTTGCGAGCGTCGGATTTATCCGACCAAAAACTATGGATATTCACAATTCCTCGCGCTGGGAGCACAACAACTGATATTAAGTCTCGCGGTGAAAGGGTTAATGATAATATTACAAAAACGAACACATTACGAGTATGTCTGCTAAAAATGCATAACTTTATCTTTAAGTCATAAGTCATATATTTGCATCTTAAATTTTGAACTTCCGGATTATCAATAAACAAATAGTATAAACATTATATAATCTGCATGAGAAGATTATTTTCATGAAAGTGCCTCGTTAAGTTTCTGCAGAACTGCCAAAATGTCTGTCACATAGGTACTAACTGAACTTCACCAACTAACCGTTCACAAACAAGTTTTGTCTAAAAGTTTTATACAGATAATAAAATTAACTAAGATTTTATGTAGTGAACGCGTTCTAAAAGTTTTTGAAGCGCCCAACCACTCTTAGAAAGATCCATCGTGTCATCCATCCATCCAAACCAGCCGCTTTATTCCTCACCGTTAGACTTAAGTATGTAGGTACTCTTACTGTCTTCTGTGACTTAAGATAACGTAGAGTACACAGAGTTAAGAAGTCCCAAAAATATGTCTTGGACTCAAGAATCTCAAAATTCTACAGGGTCTAACAAAATATACTGAAACTATTTTAAGGGTGGATTCAGTCCATGACACTAAACAAGTTTTCCCAAGAAACATATTAAGAAATATAAAAAATATATTTTTGGCCTCCCATACAAGTTGACCGATCAGCTGATCTAGTTTGTATAGAAAGCCAATTTTTTTCATATTACGATGGGAACTGTTGTTCACTATTACGGACTAACCCTTTACGTAGTTTCAGAATATTTTGTTAAATGATCAAAAGCTTTTGTCCATTCTTGTATTTTACCTCTATTTCAAAGCGTTTTAAGTATTTAACACACATTCAAATCATACATTCACAATATTCTTTACTCTTATTATGAACTTGTAGTAACTGAGTATTAATACACGGACTTTCCACACAGACGCGAAGCTATTCAAAGAGATGTATTTCATTTATGTACCTACATTTTTTATCTTTTTCTAACTTCTGGATTTCTGTCGTACTCTCACCTACAACCTACAATGGATAACTCGCATGAATGTAACAACTACATTGGCAAAATGGGCGGTTTATGCTTTCATTAATACTATGAATATATAAATCATGAATAGCAGACGTATACGAATTAAATAATTAAGTACGAATAAAGTTAAAGAAGTTAATATTAAACAGTTCTTTATAACTAAGGTTACATTTTCCATTTGATCCTATCAATTTACTCGAAAAGAGATAACTTTTGCATAACACAATATAGGGTAAAATCAATTCAGCCCCTTGATTTAATTACCAGTAGAGCCGTCTCTTTTCATTTAAACATACATATACAAACGTGATGGATGTATTTCTTCTAAAATGAGATTTAGGATTATACATGTGATCCCATGGTTTATTAATAAATTATTTATCCTACTTTTATCCTAAAAAAAATTTTTTTTCCATCTACAGGCTCTAATTTAAGGCTGCGCAAGAATGAAAATGGTGCACTTGACATAAATAGTTTTACCGAAAATGAAAAACCTACATTTCCTTTTGTGAATATTTATTATATTAAATTATTTATTCTCATTAAATTACTGAAACAGTAGTAAGTAATAACTTTACATAAAAATACTAATAACAGTAACCTTTTAGTATCAACATTAGTACGTATTCCCTGAGTTTCCTTCCATAGACTAAATTCACAGTTCTTTTTTTTCGAAAGACAAATATCGTTTGAAACAAGCACATATATAATTTATATTTTTAAACACATTTGACCCTGGAATGCCAAGCAGAAAGATAGTTGAAGCTTTAGTTGGCTTATTTGACATCAAAAGGTTTTAATTTTATACAATAAAGGCAATCAACTAATAAAAAAATACAATTTGTCCTGGCAATAAATAATAGGTCAGCCTCATTAAATTTAATTGGGGCCATTTGCGTCATTTCACGGAAAGGGCGAGCGCTTACAACTCTTCAATTATCAGCCCCTTAAGTTAGCAATAGGGCGAACGAAACGCAGTCTTGTCACGAGCGGAGAAATTATTTAAAGCTCAAGTTACGTGGTGCATACCTTGGAGCTCCTGCAAATATACAGGGTTACTTTTAACTATATATGATGGTATTGCTTTGGGCTCATACTTCAAAGTATAAAGAGTAAGAGGTTGATATACATACGAATTCTTTTTCCCAAGAATGGTTGACGTCAGGGCTCAGGCAAGTTGTAAAACCGCAGCCAAAAACTTAAATTGTTCTGGCTTATCCTTCTTATGAGACTGCGGGTGCCTTTGCATCACGGCCGAATAAAACTTATCACTTTTTGATGAAAGAGTTTGACTGAATACGAGTAATGGTCATGAGTTTTTAAATGTAGCTAAACAATGATTTTGTCTGTGATAAGTAGAGCATATTTAAAAAAAAACCTAATTGACCGTGCGAGAGCATAGCGCAAGTGAAGCTTCTCTGTTTCAGCTTAGGCAGAAATGTCTGTCCGGCTGTCCGGTTGTTCTGCTCTACAGGTCACATTTCTCAACCGATTCTCGTGAAACTTTGGGAGCAGGTTCAATGATAATGTGGCTTTTTTGACAATGAGTTTTTTGTTAATTCTTCTAAATGGCGGGACCATGGGGTTGTGATGTGCTCGGTGAATTTTTTTTAGTTTCAAGCTATGCAAAGTTGGACTCGCGATGCCTACTGTACAGGTCACAGAGCTACAAGTTTAAAGGAATCTTAGGGACTTAGGTACTTCGGGAAAGTGCCTGTCGGAATCTTTCAATGTATTAATATAGCTATTAGCTTATTCCCTAACTTCAGATGTTCCTTTATTGCTCAACCATAAATATCTACTCTCACGTTTATGAAGGTAGAGTACTACAGTGTATTCCCCTCCTTTCGCTAGCCGTTTACTAATTGGCAGCCATTAATGAGACAGCTGATGATCTCACAGTAATGAGCGGCAGGTTTTCACTCGCGATTTATTGTTACTACTGCCAAAAAAATTTGATTATACTTTACTTTCTCGTACTACATTATAGGTACAAAAATGTTGTACTGACCTGTGGTATTATTGTAACATTTATCACAGAATTAATATAAGTACTAACATTAAAACCAACGTGAGACATGGATTTTATTAATATGCACTACACGGGTAAAAATTATGTCAAAATTCTGCTACTGTGATAAGACGTACGGCTCGGAAAGTTTTCATGTACGCGTCTCGAGTCTCATTCACCCTGAGGAAGGCCTCCGGATGTGTTCGAAATATGTCGGCCAGTAGCTGAATTTCGTAGCGCGTGGTATCGCATATTAATAAGTACTATCTTATTATATTATCCAAGATTTTTAACACTTTGAAGAACATTGAACCAGGTGCAATGAAAATAACATTGGTTTTGTTTTACGTATATAGGGCCGTAAGTTTCCCGAAAGAGGTAAAAAAACCTTATCCATAAACATAGTTGCTCATGATTTTAAATGATTTGACCGATGATCCTTAACCATGATTTATATAAACGGGACTTAGCACGAACATCTTTCGTAGTCATAGTTTGTCTGCGATCACGAAGGAACTCCTATTCGAAACGTTAGATCTAACAAAAAAGGTTGACTGGTAGACAACGCTTTTAGCGTTAAGTTCGCCTATTGTTCTGTATCTACAATTTGTATTTGATGGACAATAAAAATTTAATAAATACAATAAAAAATATTTATGCTAAGTCCCGTTTATACCTCTACAAAAATCATTTATTCAAAGTGCGTTAGTTTAAAAACTAAACTAAAGATTCTTAACCATGTTTTAATATTATATTCTATATCTGAAACGTTATGGAATGAGCAATTTGATATACATACACACATACACTATCACGTCTATGTCCCTAACTGGGCAGACAGAGCATTTTAGGTCATGCGGCTCTCAGTAGATAGAGCCCAGGGCTGCAAGACTCAAAGGCCACTTTTAGCGTAATGCTGGGCGAGAAGGTGGAAAAAGAAATCAAAACAGTGATGGGTTGCTAGCCGCATCGTACGCCTATTCCCAAGATCGGCTTCTACGATCTGCGTGGGAAGAGTATTTATATCTTACCTTTGAAATAAAAAAACTATCAAACAGCTCACAATAAGAAAAGAATCACCAGATCTATCTTATAATTGTTCACAAAGAATTCTCTTGGAATTAAATAGTAAATCTGAGTTAATCTCTATGCAGACTACCGCTTAGCCGAGTCTTGATTCAAAGCTAATGAAGTTACTGTCTGCAGACAACAGGGCTATAAACTTAGGAACCTTTGCTTGCACAATCCTCCTACCGCAATTGTTTCTTGAAAATTGACTCTTAAATTTAACACCTTGACGCCTAAATTGCAGTCAAAAAAGATTTTTGATTGTTTGTCGACCTTCGGTGAACCGCATAGCATCCAAAAAATAAATTACCCGTAGCGCAGCCATGTGGTCTGTTATTTAACAATCCTTTACCGAGACAAATTCGCTCTTCCAGTTGCAAGTCGCACCTGAATGAGAGCATCTAAAGGGCACACAATGATGCTAAGGACCATGCGAAATCGGAAGTAATAGCGGAAACTGTTTAAACGATTTGGCTATTGTTTTACGACCGGCCACCTGCCTGACGTCAACCCTCTTCGGGGATGCATTTGTGCGAAAAGTTTTACAACCAGTCACTGTTTGTGCTTTGTCCTTTAATCGCCTCTTACGACATCAGCTGGAAGAGATAGAGAGAGGTCCTATTCAAGGCCGAAACCACCTGGTATAATTGCGATGCATCGAATAAAACGGGGGCGTGTTCCATGCTCGCGGATACTAGGATCGCAGGAACAGAAAAGAAATCATACACAAAGTTGAACCACTGAATTATATAACATTTTACATAGAACTGACATTTAAAAAATATATTCTCGGAAAATAGGTAGGTATTACTTTTATATTACGTAGTCTGAGATGTTATGCATACTTTTATCATTATCATGGACTGACCACCCTTAAAATAGTTTCAGTATATTTTGTTAGACTCTGTATATATTATAGGTATTTGAAGGATAGGATAGGCGAGTCCTACGTGCATTGGTCTGTTAATGCTGTAAGATCTCTAACGAGGGAGGCGAACGGCATCCCAAGGCGCGGTCCTATCGTTTCGAAACGTGCCGTCTGGCCCAGGCGACGTCTGTGGAAAAGAACTACCCTCACTTATTGAAACTTACAGTATTTAAGACGCTTGCTGAACTATAAAATTAGATGAAGATGAGTTTACACACATTGCTGGATGTAACCTTAATAAATCGGACGTAATTTTATTAAGGCTTAGTTTACATGACGAACTTTTAATTTTTTATTTTCTTACGCACGTCCAGCACGTACGAGTAGACAATTTTACATAGGAGCAACATTTGTGTGTCCAAGGATTTTATACGTACTTACGTAAAAAAATCGTATGCATGGGTAGACAAAGGCGTAAGAAATTATTCTGTGGATCAAAGTTTTAGAAATGAACAAGGTCTGTTGTCCGCTACCGTATTTATACAACGGGCCTACTGGAAGAGATCTCTTTTGAGATAAGTAGTGCCTTTGTACAACTTTTTGTTTATTTATTCTCTGTATATATTGTCCGTGTACATAAATTGGTAAATAAATAAATCATTTGCGAACATATAGAAAAAAACTAGTGGTAAAATTCGTTGACTTCTGGTTATACAGAGATAATAAGTATGCAAAAAGCAGTATACATAACGCCAATTTTACTGGTTTGAAATGAAACTGAGATTGTAGGAAAAGCGATCGCTCGTTTTCGTCCACTGAGCTACAAAGCTTTTCGCTTCCGGTTGTGGTGGTTAGGTCGTCATCTTCTTGCCGTTACAAAATGGAAACTAACCAGAAATGATTCTTCATTAATGTACAAAAATATATAATAACAATAATAATGCACAAAAACGTTGAAGCAGCAAAAATAACACACATCCAAATGGTCAAAAGGAAGGAAAAATTTTAAGACGAGACACGGAGTCCAGTGCTGCCCCCATTTAAAATAAAATATTTGAAAGGAAACGGAGATATCATTTAAAATTTTGAGCTAGCAAACCTAGATAACCCTTCAAACTATTTTATAAACCACTGTTTATCATTTTAAAGTTCAGTTTAAATGATATCTCCGTTTCCTTACAAATAATTTATTTCAAATGGGGGCAGCACTGGACTCCGTGTATCGTCTTAAGTATCTTTTAGAATTATATTACATTAAAATTTTCACTTACTGCTTTATTCGCTACACTTTGTGTTAATTTTTAATCTTATATTAATATAGGGTATTACACGTTTAGTTTTGCAACATCAACAATTATTAGTCGATTGCACCAAGTTAATAGTGAAATATTACTTCTATTCTCCTTTATTAGGGTTCCAAAGTCCAAACTAGAAATCCTTATAGTTTATTATGTCCGCGTATATCCGCGGCTTAGCTAAGAGAATGTTAATACTATAAAGCTGTAATTTTGCTTGTCACGACGACAAAGTCGTACAATAAAATGAATAAAATCATTTTTTTGAGTTACATTACGTAGTGTGCGGATGATATTTTCATTTCTTGTCTATCCCATAGTCAGTGGTATCGTAGGATAGGTCTTTCAAAACATTGAGGGGATGTAAAATTCAACTTTTCGATTCAGTTAACCATTTGCAAAATATTCTAGTTCGAGTTAAGCGCTGTGATATATCTACCTATGGATTTCTATCTTTTATATTTTAACGCAAGAAAATCCATATACCCATAATCTTTTAATATATTCAAAAATAATATTTTTGCGCAGCGTCCCCTCTATATTGAAGGATTAACCTAATATTCGCTACCATACCTATTACCGAATGAGTTATATGCATTATTATAGTCCATTTGTTCAATTGCGGTTGGTATGACGCCAGCGTGCCGACAAAGCGGCGTCGGCTTTTTCAAAGATGCGGCCTTTGTGGCGCGCCGAAGGCTTCACACCATTTCAACAAATGAACTACACTTGATATTTTCATGAAGTACCATCGGGAGTAGAATAAAGTAAAAACATACTTGCCTACCTGTTTCTACTTTCATTTCTCTGTTGTACCATGTCGTTTATTTAGTTACGCGTACAGCCAATTACGGCTCGGCGGCAGGGTTAATGTGATAAGTGATGCGCCAACGTGTACGAGAATATGCATTATTTAAAAATAACTTTTTCATTCGAAATCTATTCGAAAAACGATGTTTTTATCCAATAATATTTGGGACTAAAGTCACTGTGGTCATTCTCGCGGGACTGAAAAGTGACAAAGAAAATCTCATGGGACTAAAAAAACATTTGAAAACTAAACTGGCAGTCCAGCAAAGAATTTAGTTTTGAAACAAGTAGTCTCTTCAAACTATTTTATGAACCACTGTTTATCAGTTTAAAGTAAGGCCATTTTTGGCAAAAATGCAAACTAATTTAAAGCTTAACGTTCTCACTTTAAACTGTAAACAGGTGGTTCATAAAATAGTTTGAAGGGTTATCTTGGTTTTACTAGCTTAAAATTTTAAATGATATCTCCGTTTCCTTACAAATAATTTATTTCAAATGGGGGCAGCACTGGACTCCGTGTATCGTCTTAATGACATTATCCGAAGGGCTCTGGCCACCATCCACATACCTTGCACCCAGGAACCTCGGGGTTTAGTATGTGATGATGGCAAGAGGCCTGATGGTATGTCACTGATCCCCTGGGACCGCGGCAGGGCTTTAGTGTGGGACGCCACATGCGTTGATACTCTTGCCTCCCATCTCAGAGGATCAGTCTCGAGAGCCGGTTCGGCTGCAGAAAAAGCTGAGATCGCCAAACGGCGCAAATATAGTTCGTTAAATGATGACTATATTTTTGTGCCGTTTGGCGTGGAGACTTTCGGGCCGTTGGGCCCCAGTGCTAGAGGTCTTCTTAAAGAGATCTATCCAAGACTGATCTCTGCCACCGGTGACAAGAGGGCTGGCTGTTTTTTCGCACAACGTATTAGTATTGCGATTCAACGCGGAAATGCGGCCAGCGTTCTTGGCACTATGCCACATGGATACGATTTTTTAGATTAAATTTGTAGTAACTAGATATTTAAATTTTCTATATCTGTAAATATGTAAATTACTTTATCTTTCTTTTTAAATAAACTGTATTAAAACAATAAAATATTGACAAAGGCGTCGTCATTTTTTTTATTTGTAATACAACAGTTATACATGGATGAATGAAGATAAAAATAGATAAGTATATATAATTTAAAACGCGCAATTATTGTCTTTGATTATGGAAGTTTTAGTTTATTTTTACATTGTACATTTTATTAAAATGTGTAAATGTGAATAATTTTTTGATACGGCCAGTAGTAAATAAGTGATCACATACATAGAAAACGTTATGAAACGATTCTAATAAGTGCAAAATGTATAAGAAATGGTGGTCCTCGAAAACTGTTTCTTAGTATTTCATTAGTGAAAACGACACCAAATAAAGGTTAGTAACTGCCTGTTAAACTCTGATTAGGTATATGTAGGTATTCTTCTTTCTTTATAGGTATATATTTGCATTTTTTTCTCATAGGTAAATGGAGATAAAAAGTAGAATGTGCTATTCGATGTATGGTAATATTTTTACCTCGGGCGATATACATGAATCCCTTGCTTCACTCAGGATTCAACCGTAGACTCGTTAGTTTCAGGACCCCTGCCCTTGATTCAGGGCAATTCAATGTAGCACCCTCGCCTTATAAATATTACCTTTACGTCTTATTATATATTTAAAAAAACATGTTGTTAAAAGTTGTCTGTTACTTTTGTTAATGGGGACACCATTAACAAAACAACTTTTTAAACAAACACTCCTATCTACGTTTCTGCATTTCCAATACATAAGCACTATAAATAAATACGGTATAAAAAATTAACAACACAACGAGTCGTGAAACCGAGCGAATTTGCAATTCAAGAAGCAATCTACCCCCAGATAAACGGAATGCCAGCGGCAAAAAGTGCCACCTAGCCAGGTCGATAAGACCTCGTTATTTTGTTAAGTAACTGTCTCTTGCTATGCCTTTATCCGAAAGGACTTAGATTTCGAAGTCGGTGTGTTAAATACTTTTGTCTTGCGAAGGTTTGAAAGAAAAATATTGTCTTTTTTAAGTGAGATTATATTTAAGTATTGCTATGCGAAAATAAACATCGATAGATTAGAATCTTAGTATTTTAATAATTTTAGGTAGAGCATAGTAAAACGTGTAAATTAATATAGAGACAAACAAGTAGTTTCCTACTTCTATCAAAGATTACATCTAATCTTCGTTACTTATATGTAAAAATCTCATATTATATCTTCGGGATATATAAAGACATATTTTTCTTATTTACGTGAAAACCTACGACAAAAATAGAGCGTTAGAATCGCCCAACCTCCACGAATTACTACTAGTATAGTAACACAAGGAATGTATACACGTACAAGAAACACCTTTAAAATATTTATTCTTGTTTTGGTTTCAAAATTCCATAAAAAAAATTTTTTCGATATTTCCAAATATAACATTTTTCCTATTAACTTCAAAACAAAGCACTTTTGATTAAAGTAGTTAGAACGGCAAACTTGATAACTCCGAGCGATGTGTCAAAACAATATCTCGTATCATTAGGCTCTTAGTTCTAATGCTATAGGGCCACCCGGGACGCGCTCGCTCTTTGTTCCGCAATGTAATGTGCCTTTCATAATACAAGTTTATTTTCCAGACAAATTAAAAAAACTTCCGACTTTTATCAAACATAGCTAAGAATCTTCTTGACAGACAAGGATTTCGATAAAAAAAAAACGCTTTGAAATCGGTCTATTCGTTTGGGAGCTACGATGCCACGCACGCACGCAGACACGAAAACACGTAGATACGTCAAACTTATAACACTCTATTTTTCGTCGGGGTAAAAAAGTAACTTTTAACAAACTTGTAGTAGACGCTTACTTTTTTATTTGTGAGGTAAATCTAATGACACTAGGTACACCATTTTTATTTAAACGTAAATTGACGTAACTTAATGACGTATATTTTGGTCAAAATATACTTAACCTTTTTCCTGTTTACGTGAAAAACGGATAGTTTGAGCGGGAAACGTGTCCGACTCCCAGCGGTGTGTCAAAACAATCTCGCGTATTATTAGACTCTGATGCTATTGGCCTCCCAGAGGACCCGATGGAGGAGGTTCCGGCTATTATTCGCTATTTGTTCCGCCCTAAGACTTAATTTAATATGACGTAGCGAGAGGTATGGACTAAGAGCTACAGAATTGCCAGACCTTCCTTATTTTCTCACTAATCGAACGCAACCAGGACGCGGTATAAGCGCGCGTTTGTATCGCGTTTATATAGCGCCCCTCCACGTGCATTTTAATAATCGCAAATGAAACGCGCTGTAAGCGCGCGTTTGTATCGATACAAACGCGCGTTCGAAATTCGATTTAAATGCGTTTGTATCGATATCGTTTGCATCGTTTCATTTGCGACAAAAAACGTGTAACATCTGCAAAAACGCGATGAAAACGTGCAGAGGGCGCGCTTATCAAAAACGCGCGTCGTACTAGCGTAAAAAATACATCGTGTGGAAGGGCCCTTAGTATGTACTTTCAGTTTAAAAACATGGCCCATTAATTTTTTGAGTAAGTTCATATTTTGACTGTGAAAACCAATTATAACCCTAGATATATGCAATTTCTTTAAAGTTTCAAATTTTTACCGAAATCTGACATGTCGTTTCGAAATTAAACGTAGACTAAGTACGTTTGTATGGGAAAGTCTTGGGTAAGGGGATTCTTAGGGCCCATTTACACAATTCATGTTTCTTGCCTTCTTCGTCTAAGCGCGTTCATGGTTGCATCCTCAGATGTGCTGCTTCGGAGCCAGGGGTGCGCTTCCCTGCTTTTTCTTCGCCAAATATAACATGCATGTCAATGGTCACCCAAGGATGCCAAAGACCTTGCAAAATGGAGAAGAAATAGCCGGAACAGTTTAAATGATTTGGCTATAGTTTTACGACCGGCCGCCTGTCTGATGTCAACCCACTTTGGGAATGTATTTGTGCGAAAACTTTTACAACCGACCACCGCCCAACATTAGCCCTCCTTGGGAATGCAATTTTAGCACGAGATGTTTGTGCTCAGTCCTTTAGTCTTCTCTTACGACATCCACAGCAAGAGATAGAGTGGTCCTATTCTACTCTGCCGATAACCACACGGCCACCAATGCAATGCAAGTTTCTTACCTGTCGCATACAATTTAATTGAAACAACAAATGATTTGTATGGTTGACGTTTTGTTTAGACCATAGAAGTCATCTATTCATCATCAACACTATATTTAAGAACTATGTTCTTGTTGGTGGAGTATTTTCCATGTCTTCCAATCCTCAGCCAAATGCTTGACTTCCCTATACAACACGACTTCTGCCTTTCTTTTTACTTCATCCATGAACGCCCTCGTTTGCCTTCCTTTTCCTCTTCTTGCCTCCATCTTTCCTTCCATGATATTTTTAAAGAAATTATCGTGTCGTATAAGTCATATATTATCTGTTTGTATTCTATTATACTGTTTGTATTCTATTATATTGTTTCAATTTAATCGTATGAAATATGCAAGAAACTTATGCTGTGGCCAATGAGTCCATAAGAAAGAAGTTTTATCATAAGTACCAATATGATTTATTAAACGAAAGCACATGAAGCGTTTATGCTTTCCAAAAAGGTCTAGTGTTCGTGTTTAACCAAGTATGGGAAGTTTCTAAGTGCCTGAAGTTATGTAACTTGTCCCTATAGAATATTTGAGCTACTCCAAATACAAAGGAGGTTAAGTAAGACCCATTTTCCACAGAATATACAATATTAGATGGTAAGGGTATTTCACGCCAAAAAGGGTATCTTTTAATAAGGTATAACCTTGAAATTTCAAGAAATTATAGAGCAAATATTTTAAAATCCTATTTAGATCCCATTTTAAAATCCTTCACCTCTTTTTCCTTTTCATCTTCCTTGCTGGTCTGGCAGAAAAGAAATAGCAGCCACGGTAATACATAATAGGTGAAAATTTCAAGTGTCTAGCTATTACGGTTCAAGAGATAGAGACCTGTGACAGACAGACAGACATACAGACAGACGGACAGACAGCGGAGTATCAGTTAATAGGATCTCGTTTGCACCCTTTGGGTACGGAACCCTAAAAACATAGAATGTACCAGCTGCTTCTCCTCCCGCGCAGATAGTAAAAGCCGATCGAGGGAATGGGCTAGAATCTGAATCATATCAATAGGCGATGCGGTTAGCAACCCCATCACTATTATGATTTCCTTTTTCCACCTTCATGCCCATCATCACGCTAAAAGTGGCCTGGGCCTAACCGCCCTAGGCTCGGTCTGCGGGATCAGGGATAAAGACGTAATAGTGTATCTGTCTGTATCTCTATAAAAGCCTCCACAAGTCAAGAACTTATTTATTGTATAAAAGCTCTTCTATGTCTGCGAAATCGTTTATCATAAGACAAAATGTCACCTTTGTTGTCCTCGTGGTCGGCAGTAAATAAAAGAGCATATTCAATGTTTGCCCACTTTCTTGTCAATTTGTAACGACCAATGAGATGGCGGCCGCTGCCCGCGGGATTAAACTCCTTATTGATTATTGGACCCTTTTTTATTGAACGTCTTCAAGTCACAAGATGCTAGCGGTAAATGCAATATTTATTTAATTCGATGAAAACATCACAAGAAAATTAAACCTAAGAGCGAAAGCACATGGCTTATTTGTAACGCGCCGACGCGACGCCGACGACGCGCGTTCAGATGGCCAGAAAAGTATTATTGGCGGTCATTTTGGAAATCCTTAGGAGAGGCCTTTGTCCAGTAGTGGACTTTATGCGGCTGAAATGATGATATACTCAAATACAATGCTCGTCAGCAATGCTAGTCTAGCCATGTAAAATTCGAAAGTACAATATGGTATTTTCACTACGCTGATTACCCTTATTGTCTATTTTAAAAACCACTGTGTCACTATGAACTTACAATAAAACCTCATATCTAAATAATATAAAGGCTTTCTTGTAAAATACTTTTTTGTAATATTTAAATATCCTTAGCTATATTATGTTAATATAAAAATTATAAAATATTTCCTTATCGTAAAACAATGTTTAGCATGATGTGTGCACAATTGTTTTTAGTTTTGCAACTAGACATGTTTCTATTATATATTTATATTTTGTAAAGCTGTGCCGTACGACAGTTTTATGTACCAAATATATAAAAAAATACAAGGTACGATCCAAAAAGCTGCAATCACTTGATACTTACACCACCTCTGCCTCTTCGAGTATAGATGATTTATACAGCAGAGGGTCCCTTATTGATACGATGCTACTACAAACCTAGTTTTTTTCTTTGATGTACACGTGATGGAGGGAAACGTACCAATTCGGGCATCGTTAGTTGATACCTTTTTGTTGGATGGTTTTTGTGACATCTCAAATAAGAGAGAAGATAATCAAATGGATTACATTGAATTGTATTATATTGTTTAGGGGCTTTGTCGTTGGATAAATCTTTAGTTTATTTTGTTTATAAGTAGTAGTGCCGTAGATTTTATAACGTACGATAACGGATCATAATAATATTATATAGAAACACAAATCACACTGATTGAACTAGTCCTAATATGGACCCAATGGATCACATAAATGGACACACATACATTTATGTGGAATTCGTGTATAAATTTACACACGGTGTACATATACTCGCATTTGACCATTTGACTATATACCTAGGCCGAGCGAGCGAAGCCAGTGAAGCGTCTCAGTTTCGTCTGCTTGTAGCCGCAAAACCTAAAATGCTCTGTCTGCCCCATTAGATAAAGACGTGATAGCGCGCGTGTGTGTCTGACTGTATCCTATACTATACCTGTTTCTCTTAAAAAGATTATGTTGAAGTTATGGTAGAAGGTACTTTATCTATACCTATAATACTTAACATACATGAATCTCTTTTGTGCTTCAATGGTATTATCATATCTATTGTTATAAAAACAATAAGGGTCACGTCTTTATGAAAATATCCGCCGGGTTCATTGTGCAGATGGAAATTCCTCTGGACCCGGAATTCAGAGACAATGGATCGTATTCCTGGACCCCACTGCCATCACTAAATAGGTCAAGCATTTGATGCCCGCTCAAATTTATATATGCTCGACATTACAGGTTGCAGGTTTTTAAATGTTATATGATCTGACATATTAAAGGATGGGTTATGTAACTTGACTAGAGGTATAAAGAGTTGGCATCGTCTAGCCCAAAAATGAACGCCTCTCCACCAATAATAGTTATTTCAATGGGAGTAAATACCTACTGTGACATTTTATTCACACGCAGGGCATTGTCACACGCACTCATGCGTGTGACAATGTGACTGCGGATTGGATTCGTCTGCACTCTAATCTATCAACTAATTGTGCAATAAATCTGAATACTAATGTAAGGTAAAGTATGCGCGTAAAATATGAGGTGAAGTGAGCTCTGCTCTGTCGGGTGTTCGCGTTATTTATGCTCTAGTTGGTCAACAGATTTGGCCGTTTGGCATTTTGACAAGCAGGCAATGAATGACCAATAAAGAAAAAAATAAATATATGTGTTACTAAATTGTGTTAATGGGAGAACTTAATCTGAGAAGTGAAGCGAGCATTTTCAAATTAGACGATCTCTACTTACCTATATCATCCTTAATTTTAAAGTTGGACAGACTCGAAATCACAACAAATAAAAAACAACATTTTTAGCCGGATTTTTTTATTACAGAACAATATAGGCCGTTTTTACTTTCGGAGTGTTTCTTGTGTGGTAAAAGTTGATCGTTATTATGGATACAACATGTTACTAATAAATTGTTTTCTTTTTGAATATTTTAAAATAGGAAATGGAATCTCTAGTTACCAACAATATTCTTTAGAAAGAATAAGTACACCTAGTTAAAATAAACGCAGGTATTACCGCAGTACCTACACAAAAATCTGCAGTATATTATCGAGGTATATCATATACTTAATTGAATTTTTAAGCAATTTCAGGCATATCTTATATATCTTACTCAAAAAATTAAAGTCATGAAAGATAAATGCTCATGCAAATGATTTCGTGACTCACTAAGCACAACAAAACAAAAAAAAACTATTATATGATATAATATAAAAATATATACTTGTTTTAAGATCGGAAATTCTTATTATGACCACATCTTAAGGCATTGAAAATATCTCGGTAATACCTGCATTGACCTTATTTAGAGTTTAGATATTAAGTAACATACATTCTACTTAATGTCTTAAAAAAATATCGCATTGAAGTTTTCTGCTCAGGAGTGCGGAAGTATATTTTTATACTAATGCACTGTTTTTGTATGCTGTGCTTATGCGATGGGTCTCAAACGCGGGTGAAGCGAAACAATTTCATAAAGTGAATGTGTTGCATAAAAACTTTCCAACACAGGTGATTACAAAAACTGCTGCCTTTGTGTGACTAAAACATAGAGCGCGTTTCACAGATTCGTTTTTTATATAAACATACGTAACTTCTACATTTTATGTTGCAAATTCTATTTAATAATGTATTTTTTTTAACAAGGGTACCGTAACTCAAAAGGAAAAACACGGCATTCTTTAGGATCACTCGTGTGTCTTTCTGTCACAGACAATTTGCTCCGAAACTACCTAAACTACTAGACCGAGTGATTTGTTTGGTACACATATGAATATTTGTGAAAAGTTATTTCCAGTCTGGTTAGGATACTGCAGGATTGAATCACCTGATTATCCGAAAAGAAAGATGATTCCGTGCCTCGGAAGGCACGTAAAGCTGTGGATTCCGAATGCCATCTAGCGTTTGTAATCTATCCTAGGATTGGTTTTGATTTACCCTTTAGGTTGCGGAGGTAAGACGGCAGTCGCTCTGGTTAAAAACCAGTAAACTCGTCAAATCACCTAGTGTATAGCGGACCCCGGGCTCTGAAGCGTTACCGCTGAGGATGCAACCGTGAATAGGCTCGGATGATGAAGATGATAATGATAACATATTATGTAAGTCAGTGACATTAAGACATACGTATAACTTAAATACATATATTTTGAACATGGGCCCACTTCTGGGGAGGTAAATTAGAAAATTAAAAAAAGATTTGCAAATTATTAAGAATTTGCATTGACCATTTTTTTTTTCACACTTACCCAATATTAACATGATATGATATTAATATGACCTACCTTGCTAGTGCTGCGAAAATCTTTGCCGCATCCGAAGTTAGCCACGTTCACAACCCTATTTAGAGTTTAAAATGAGCTAGTTAACCATACATTGCCTGGTTAAAGTCCAACACTGCAGCAATAGCCTTGCCGGGCGTTTTTATCAAATTATCTTCTCTTGGCTCGCCTCCAATATCGCTGTACAATCAAACACAATTTAGCCGAGTATTTCTTTTTTCAACAAATCTTATGCCTAGATACTTAACACCTTTTTAGCTACCACTTACTGATTTGATTCTTACCTTTTTGAAAGATATCACATAACAAGTTTATTATCCATTAAAGCAAAAATGTTTTGCACTTTTCATTTAATTTTTATGGCACAGAATTGATTTATGTTATGGATAAATTAGCCTGATTAGATTTAGTTTTCCAAATATACCTACCTCTATTATGAATTCTCTAATGTACCTATTTTAAAGGTTGCCTACCTTTATCCAAATTGTTGGATGGAATGGATGTTTATTTGTTATAAAATATAGTATCGTTGAGTTAGTATACCGTAACACAAGTCTCTAACTTACTTTGGGGCTAGCTCAATCTGTGTGATTTGTTCGTATATATTTATTTATAAATTGCATTTCAAATGACGGGCGTCACTATCGTTGACGTACCTTAAATCCATAGAGGCAGTCATATTTTAGTATACCTAGGTATGAATAAAAATCGTTTGTGGACAACTGTACCGTCTAGCACGGGCCTAATATAAGCGATTACATCGGCCGTTTCAGTCGCTTTTAACTCCGACTAAATGCAAACAATGCCTGCTACCCGCACTTTGTCACCGGCCTTTTGGCCGTTTTGCGTAATGTCTGCTCTCTCGCTACGGTTATTAACGGTAAAACATGTGTCGCTGTTATTGAAGTGTACGAAATATTGTATTCCGCAAAAAAAAAATTACGCGCGGACTTAGTAGATGCCTAACCAGTTTCACCAAAATGTAAGCTAGTATAAGCAAATACATGCGATATAATAGATAATGGGTAGTTATATGTCGTCATTTTTATACGAGTATATCGACAGAAATCATTCTAGTCTTTGTTATTGTTCGACATTTTATACCTCGTCATTTTTCAATAAAGACATTAGTCACCTAACTCACTGCGTATATTGCTTATTTTCAGTGAGATATACTAAAAATAAACCGGCCAAGTGCGAGTTAAACTCGCGTGAAGAACCCGTACAAGTGATTGAATTCTTATAGGTTTTCCTGTAATCTACAAGCAATTAACTATATTTGTATTTTTTTCAAAATTTTAGGCTCAGTAGTTTCGGAGATCAGGGGGGGAGAATGGTCAATTTTCGTCTTCTTTCATGAATAAAATCAAAACTATTACTTTTATAAACTATTCATTTTAAAATAATAACAAAAATATATTTGAGATCCTCATAACGAGCCCTTTCATTTGATATATGACACAGTAAGGTTTGCAAAACTTTTTTATTTTATTTCCTAATTTGTCCCCCGAAAATGAGCCTTATTTTAAAAAAATATTTATTTACTTTGCACATATGTGTTTGGGTCATAGGATTACAACATTCTACCAAATTTCACCTGATTCACTCCAGTAGATTCGGAGCAAATTGGCTGTGACAGACGGACGGACAGGCAGACGCACGAGTAATCCTATAAGGGTTCCGTTTTTTCATTTTTTGTACGGAACCCTAAAAAGGAATATCTGTGTATTGTTTTTTTTTTGTAAATGTATATGGTTAGTTTGGAAAGTTTATGTGACATACGAGTACTCTGTAGTATGTCACACAAACTTCCGAAACTAACCATAAGTTTTTCTTCCCCCTCACCTTATCCCACTCTCCACGGAGCCGGTACAGCAGACTTTTTTATTCACCTTTATAGTTTATCATTTTACGTTTACATTATTTTTACACGTATCCTCTATAACCAAATGCATCCACATTTTCTTTGGCCTTCCTCTATTCCGGTATCCAGTAAACCTTCTTAGTAACATGGCTCTCCTCTCTCCTAACCAAACTACCCCTACCTCTATTTTTTATTTCCATGAGTGAGTTCCAGTACTATACTGACATCGTCATCAGATCAGCTCTATAAACCTTTTGTTTCTATCCAGCCTAATCTGTATCAGCCAGCATTAAAAATTAAAAATGGTTTGCAAATTTTAAAACGGAATATGTACGTAAAAACTTAATACAAGTTTGACTAAAGCTTTTCAATATATTTCTTTATAAAAAAAACAAGTTCTTTAAAAACTTGACAACTGTAATAAAAAAATGACATAATAAGAGTTTCAGCGATGGAGCGCGGTCAACTCTGTAATCGATTTATACCGCTTGTTTTCAGATAAATTATCCGCCCTTCTCTCCCATAAGCCACAAAACGAGCGCTTGCGATTCAAATATTTACTATTTTAATTACGTACTATAAATATTTTTGTTAATAAAAAAATATAGTGTCCCACTAGTATGTTAAAACATTAATATACTAAAATGTTATGAACTTAGCGGAAGAAAAGAGAGATACGGGAAGCACTCTACCGACAAGAGCGATCCAAGAGAGAGAGTGAGTCATACTAAAGTAGGAATTAACATTTTTGAAAATGTATTTTATTACGTACTTATTACGTATATATTACGTATTTTTGCCTTCATTTGTACCCATGCATAACAACAACTATCTAGTACTAACAGTCTCGTGTCTCAGCCACGGACGGACCGACGGACATAGCGAAACTATAAAGGTTCCAAGACTGGTCTTCGGAACCCTAAACAGGGTATGCACTCCTGATGTAACAGCCGTCCCTTGCAAATGGCTTACCATCAGTTACGCTGTATGCGTGGTTTTCGTAAAGATCCCATTAGCAATATTTAAAAATACGTAATATTAATACTCGTAGATTATACCCAAATGTTTTCCTCCAATTTAGTGCCCCGCAGGCGATGCCCAACGATCCGGATGGTAGCCTCTGGGCCGGGCTACACTTTCGCTCTTGTTTTTTTATTCTAATTAATGCTCGATTGATTTCCGTTTCCGCCCAATCGGAATTCGCCACTTCAACGCCTGTCGATATCAATCGAGGTTATTTTACGATTCATAGCACATTTCCAATGCGGCCGGTTAACCGGTTTAATTGAAACTTCGTTTGCAAATGGATTTATTTTGGAATGATGTTGATCATTTATTCCACGTTTGGTTTAAGATTCGGAATTTTTAGAAAAAAATATTTATTAAATGGTATTATTTTGTGTAAGTAAAAATACAATAGTTAGTAAAATGAAATATAATTTAACTTGTTAATTTATCGAATAAGTATATCACAGATTGTACCCGTACGAGTGGTATGTGTATCCCGCTTATCTTATGACTTACCACAAATCTTACACTTATCCTACAAATAGATAAGTGTAAAATTACAATAGTGAAAGCTCAGATATTTAAATGTTTGTGTTACTCAGTCATGCAAAAACTACTGAACGGATTTTAGAATGAAATTCACATGTGATTAGCGTGCAATAAGCTAAATACTTCCGGACATTTCGTGATGTCCCCGCGTGTGAGAGCTAAATTTTTATTACGATATATGTGCTCTTTTTGTATTCATGCGAATAAACGATTGATTAGGTACTATATTATTGAAGAATGTACGATCAGTTGATAAAAAGAATGGGAGATCGAAGATTTTTTTATGGCTTATTTTCTTAGGAAATGTAGCCAGCACTTCAACTGAACTTGCCGTAATATTTTACGCACTATCCTCGTTCAAGAAATAATCCTATGAAGAAAAAGTTTGTATGAGAAAGCGGGGAGGATATTTTAAATGATCAAAAAGAGTGGGTAATTTCAACACCAACAGTGGGTACTGCGATTGTACGAATCGCAGTACCCACTGTTGATGTCGAAAAGCTTTAATTTAAATTCACAATTTGATTGTAGCTCAATATGTTGCCCGCAATCTGATACCGTAATAAACAGATTAACATAATAAAACCTCAATATATGAAAGGCCAATTCAAAAGTCAACTTGGTCAAAATAATACCATAATTACTGTTTACATAAATGTCACAATTAACTGACACAAAGCGTCCCTTATTGGGGTGAAAATTGCCTTCATATTCGGGGCCATTAAATCGAACGTGGCCCATTGTCCGCTTAAATCTACGTTTGATAAGCTTATGAGTGCCGCAAATGTCCACAAAATTAATTAGCTGGGGGACCCATCCCAGCCCGCACAGGTTCATTGACGGTAACTGACGGTCAAGTGACGAGCGACTGCGTATTTACGAACATGTGTCAATATATCAAATGGGTATTTATTGAGAAACTAGACTATCGAAATTTGCCGCGGTTGGCGCAAATTTGAATGTTAGTATCAGTTTCTATCAGCTAAGATTTTATTTTTACAAACATTTAACATAGTTATTTTTTGTCTTTTCAGTTTATTACTTCTGCCTAGACGCAAGTGAAAAGTTACAACTCGCCGGTATTATTTTGTCTCATGTCATTCAATATCATAGAGTCTTCCTAACTAGTCTGACAAATGGAGAATGTTTATTTTTTTATAGTCTCAAGGAGGAGGTCAGTTGTACCTCCCTACCCCACTTGGTGACGCTCTTGTATCAGTTTTATATAAAAATTGACAACTAAGTTACACTTGAAATGATGACGCCACCCAGTAAGTGCTACAGGCGGTAAATTTATTACAAGATTTGTTACGCAGTCTGACTAGTAACTATTTATTAATCTGTGGTCTGATTTAGGTATAATTACTTAGTTGTCGACCTTAATATCAAATAAAATGTTGAATGTATTTGAATGGGAATACAAAATAATTACACTTTTTTATGAATTGGACCAAATAGAGTTCAAAGTCAACAGCTACGTCAACCTCTGAGGTACATTTACTTACCTTATAAATCAATGTGTTTCTGTTTTCGTCTATGGCCCCGTACATTACGTTACGACCGTATGACACGAATATGTAAGAAAACAGAGTTTTTTATTTATTTATCACGCTACATTAATACTGGTATCATATGGTATTTCAAAAATATACTGAAGGTCTAAAGCTAACAGCTACATAGTGTCCCATCAAAAACTGGACGAGTAGCGTAGTAGTAGAGTAGAGTCAATTCAAATATTTTTATGAAAATATCCACAACGTAATATAAAATTTACATATCTCGCATATTCACACATGGTTTGCATGACACCAGCTCGTATTAATAATTAAAAACTACCCTTTTTTCTATAATAAAACAAAACTGCTCGTTGAACTCATTCAGATGGCGATAACACGTCCCAGGTAATGATATGTGCGCATTTGCTCTAAATAAAATTTTTAAAAAGGAAATAGATTATTTTTTAGGGTTCCGTACAAAAAATAAAAAAAACGGAACCCTTATAGATACACATACGGTGTATGTGTATCTATAACTACTGTTAAATTTAAATGTGGTACTTTATAATTTATATTATTTTATTTTATTTTTACTTATACTGTACTTTGTATTGTGTATGAGTATTGGGTTTTCACCTTTAATGAAGAAATTATTATTATTATGTCGGTACGCTTTTCAGCCACGGGTCCATGGGGACCCGGTCCTTTGAGGCGTTCATGGGGCCAAAGCCAACATGAAGAGGCCTTTTAGTACCTTGTTATCTAAAAAGTGAGATGGGTACATACAATACAATAAGTATATACAATACAATACAATACCCTTTATTGCACAAAAGTAAAAAAATAAAAAGTAAATAGTTCTTTGTTCTGAAATTATTCTCTTTTTAACCGACTTCAAAAAAGGAGGAGGTTATCAATTCGACTGTATGTTTTTTCTTTATAATTTTTTTTTTTATGTATATTTGTTACGCGATATCTTCGCCAATTGTAAACCGATTTTGATGGTTTTTTTTATATGAAAGCCTTTACTACCAAATTGGTCCCATTTTAATTTGGTGAAGATATGATGAATAACTTTGGAGATATGAAAGAAACTCCTAAAAAAAATTTAAGTCAGTTGTTTTTTTTTGTTAAAAATATAATTATTTATATAATATCTCTAAATTCAACGTGCCTGTTGGTATGGGCCTCCTCTAGCAACTTCCATTGAGCTCTGTCTAGTGAATCGAACATCAATGTGTCGTTTTAAAATTCTTACGATTTCTTACGAGATTGATCGAGTGTATTTCGCGAACGGGTATCGGAGTCGACTCTCCTCCAATTCGGACCAGGAGTCAGTTTGGGGTCGTTTATACAACCTATATAAGTTTCAAAAAGATTTATGTAACGAATATAAGTTGCATAAATCTTATTTAAACAATATAGGTACATACGAGTACATATTAAAAAAAAAATCATCAAAATTGGAGCTGTTTCTGAGTCCTAAAATTACGTCTTTTTCGTATAAATTAATTAATACGACTAATGTAAAAGTTGTGATCTTTTGTATGCAATGTAATCAATATTTTAATGGAATTTATGGAAAAATTTGCGCACTTATTTTACAAATTCAAGTCTACCAGAACTTAAGTATTTGAAGATGTTTATTCACATATTCACGTAAATTCCTCAAGTAAGTGATGACACGCCGCGCCGCCGTATACACCATAACGGAAACCCCATGACCCATTAAACACCATATTTATAACCCATTGGCTGCATTACTGGGAGTGGAAGCAGAGGGTGGAATGCCGTGACTGGTTACTATTAATTCAATTAGTACAATAAATACTTTGGGAGTCAACGTTCAGTAATAATCATTACTATAATCGTATATTACTTGATATACAATATTTTTAAACGCGAAACGGTCGTAGCTTATAGTAGATAAAGCTAAGTGTAAATGGGCACGCTCATGCAAATATTAATATAGAAAATACAAAGTTTTACTTTCTTCTTTTGTTATTATTAATGCCTTTATTAGCAGTAGATACTTACTTATGAAAAATGAAAAAAATATGAATGAACTTTGACTATCTGTGATTGATTAAACTTCAAAAAGACTATGATAATCTTAATTTTGATTAAAACTCTTCCATTCTAGACTGAGCGAAAAACGTATGTATGTACCAGCTGCTCTCTTCCCGCAAAGATCATAATCGTCGTATCGTCAAATTCACAATCGATATATTGATTAAGTATCTCTTTACTGATAAAACATAACTGCTTCAAGCATGCTTATTTTTCAGACTTACTTAGAATCATATATCATTTTACCAAATTTTCATTGAACCTACAAAATTTCATTATCCTGGTATTTCGTTACAGTTATGTCGTTTTATTTTAATATAAACACCGATATTTTCATGGATATCGATACTGTCAGGAGTTACAAATGTCCGTATCGGTATGTATTAAAAATATCAAAATGCAGTCTTGTAGGTACAGCTCTGTTTAAAAAAATCAGAAAAGCCCCTGTCGTGAACGAAATCGTCGGCTAGGCAGACTGGATTTGCTGAACATTAAAATGCACTACGCCCTCTGGCGGCGAAGCTGGCGATATCGATTGTCGAGTTCAGGCGTCAGCCTCCACGTCCAAAATAGAACTTCGGTTTGGAAAAGCCTATAGATAAACCTTTTGTCTAGATTTGGTTTAGAAAAAAAAAATCTTTTTGAAATAATGTGATAAAAAGCTGTCCTAAAAAATTTTACAAAATGAACACACTCTCACAAGGCACAAGTTTTAACAGTTACACGTACGTACGTAGTTGTACGTAGCACATAAAACACAAAAAAGCCTTGACGCTTAAAACTTTGATATTTTTTTTTACATTCTACTTTTAAAAAGACGTAAGTAATTAATTTTGACAATAAAACGGATATACTTATACTTAACTTCGAGTACAAGAGTATTCAATTTCATTTTGGATTTAAAATGTCACAAAACTGATCAATGATACCTACTCTAATTTCCTCCTAACATACGTACAAACAAACACCCGAGTGTCCAATAAGTGTCCAAGTAGAGTCGAAAACCTTTGCTCGCAAATTCGTCAGCGTATTTTTTCTTTAATTTTTGCAAAATGTATAGTAACATACTCGTACATCACGAAAATGAGTTTCATGCTCGCAACTCATAATAAAACCTATTTACACCACATGTCACAAAAATGTGCTCTGCGAGAAAGTAAACAGTGCACATTATTAGTTCGCGAAGTGCGAACTATGGCCGGAGTTCAACGGACTCTCCTGAGGGCGGGCTTATTAAAGTGCAGAACAATAAATTTGAATAAAGGATAGTTATGGAGTTTTCGTGTCCGCCAGTGTACAAAGTAACAAATGGTGACAATGTGGTAATAGTAGTTGCGCTTTCTAGTTATTAAATCGCTTCGGCTGCATTGATTGCTGTTAATGGAATTAAAAATAGGCGCCCAGGCTTTAGCACACTAGTTTTATGAATATGATGGATAATATCAAATAGTAATTAAATTTTTATCAAAATTATATTCGGTTCCAAAAACTTGCTTTTCATTTTTGTAATCCTTGGGGAAGTCCAGAAGTGGATTTCTTACAGATTGTTTATTATATCGAGTGTGTAACGTATATAAATGTAAAGACACAGATACTATAATACTATAACCCTTTAATTTTGTGTTCTAGACCTAAACTCATTATCTATTTCTCATTATCATTTCTAAGTCTGTCTCCAGCGAAAATGTCAAGTCTCATGTATTTCTTTCCTAACAAGTTGCGTAATTTGTGGGCCAGGATGAAAATTTCTTTATCTCACTGGCCACGGACACAGCTGTTAACTACCCGACCTACACATAAAGCACTCGTGGTTTGTTGAGTACAGTCGACGACATTTAGGATTACTTATTGTACAAGACAAGGCATGTACATGAAAGTCTTTTAAACCAATTTTTTTTTGTTTTTGGGGTGTGTGTGGTCAACACTGTGGTCAAATTAGGTTAGGCTAGACCAATAACTTAAATAAATCACCTATAGTTCGACATGTAAATTTATATAGAAATAAAGTATATAATATCTATATTTTATTCATTTTATGACTTATTGTATGTTATTTATATGTAGGCATAGTTTATGTATCTTAGCTAGTACCTAACATTTTTTTTCCTGTTTTGTATACGCTTGTTGTATCTATTCCCTTCTCAAAAACGTCCGAAGGTATTCTCTGGCAGACCGCGCGTAGCGTTATACCTGTTATACATTAATCTTATAGATTGTAAGAGCAATAAATTTAATAAATAAAACAATACTTATACACACTTATTATTTAAATCCGAAAAACTGAAAAGGTCTGTAAATATTGGAACTAAACGCTCTGTAACATATATTTAATGGCAACTATATAACTATTACAGTGGATTCAAATATTTTTGTGAAAATACCCATAACGTTACATAAAATTTACATACCTATCTCGAATATGCACACGTTTTGGATGACACTCGCTCGTATTGATAATATTTAAAATTTTTAAAACATTCAACTTGTTCAGGTGACTATAACACGTAACGTAAGGATTGTGCAACCATTTTCACAGTTACCACAAGCTTTATCCAAGTTTTTTTTCTATTACACAAACAACTTTTGAACAAAGTGCAAAAGTTATTGCATTTTAAAAGTGTCTCGATTTTAATATCTTATGAGAGCGCTTGCTTCCGCCTGGTAATAATTGCTTACACAACACAAGTTTTATGATTCATTTAAAGTACAAATTCGAGAACATATTCTTATTCTACATACTCGTACATTATTTCGACGTCGACAATTTTTTTTTTTATTTGTCAAACAATGTTTCTTATACAAAGTTAATTAGTACCATGGACTGAATGTGTCCTAAAAACAATTATTTGAACTTGACATTTCTGTTCGCCTGTACATCACGGCCGCCTCACCATCATCTATGGTGGGTTGATGACACAACAACGCGGCAAATTGTCGCAAAGTCACTACGCGATGTATGACTGAAGTTAATAACGACGTAAGTTTTTAGACGCACGTAAATCTTCACAGATGTGCACGCGCCCTTATGTAACCACTAGTGGGGCTGAATTGTTTAAGTTTCGATTGCTTTTGTCTATTTTTATGGCTGCTTGGAAATTAAGGGTTGGAAAAGTCATAGAACGTTTATGTACGCCAATATTTAATACCTATCACACAAACATAGAAACCTCCCATTTATTATATCTAATAATATACAACTCCATAGCCTAGTTTGTAAAATTAATAAATCGTATAAAGTTTTGTAATATTAATAAGTCTCATATAGTTATACAGTATCGTTGAACCATCTGGCTTATCTACAGGAAGTCTTTTTCCAGTGCATTAATTATTATAGCAAGTTTAGTCCATGATGTATTACATTTTCTGGGAAAAAATGTGGTAAAATACGAGAAAACATTTCTTAACTATGTTCCAGGAACCATTCGACTTCGAGAACATTTACTAACATTACGATTGAAAAAAAAAACATCTTAAAATACTTTGCCAACTCAGAAACAGCGTGTAACTGCCAGCAATCACGAACAAAAACTCAAACACTAGAACATTTAACTAATAATTAAGTCCGGAGCAGTTGGAATTCAAACTTGTTTAATTTGCGGCTCCAAGAAGTGCCCCTGTCTGCTTAGTCACGTAATGGCTCTCAACCTGTGAGGGTCTGATGATTCGAGGCTTACCATCAATACCACCTGCCCCCGGCTACGTTGTACGGTATAGATAGAATAATTAATAGCCCTGACGTGCTAGCCAGATAAACTTAGTATTACTTAGCTTACTTAGCTCTAGGAAGCTTTGATTGTAACCAGAGAATTTTACATATTATTTCTGTAACTACCAAAAGAGGTATGATTTACCTAAAATTAGATAAGGATTTTTAATATTACTCACTTTCAATTTTTTTATATCTACATAACAGTTATTGTCGTCAAATCGTCTTGCTTTGTACAGCTTGTTTAGTACCGCTCTTCTTAAAATCTTGGCTTCATTCTGTATGTTCATTCTATGGAAGTAGGAAACATTTACAAACTTTCGTCATGATTTATAAGTAGACAACTACGACTGTTGTAGATTACAAATTTCAATAAACTCAGGGAAATTATTACCATGAACTTGCGTACCAGGGGTTTATAGCCTGAAAAGAAATCTTATCTAGTTAGTAATACAACATTTACATATAACAACATTTATATTTTATACAGGCTGACTTTTAAACCACCAGCCAAATCCATCTGGAGCAAGTTCAGTCCATGACACTAAACTACTTTCCATAAAAAAAATTAACGAAAAACTAAAACAAAAATTCGCCTTTTCATACAAATCAGCGCTCAGTCAAGCGGATTTTCTATGGGAGGACGAAAAATTTTCATCTATTTTTAATAACTTTTTTTATAGAAAGTAGTTCAGTATCATGGACTGAACTTGCTCCAAAAATTTGGATGGTGGTTTAAAAGTCAGCCTGTATAGAACTGCGTAGAAAAGCAGTCTGACCAAAAAGTTTGGGAAAAACAGGAGATCTTTAAAAACTTTGTCTTACATTATAAAATAAAATAAAACGCCACCTAGCAACCTATTTCCCATTTTACCTACCTTTCGCAGGTTTGCTTGTAATTTGTGTGCTGCCATCTATAAGGGCAGTTCGTAATAATATGTATTTCGTCAATAAGTTTCCTACGAGTATTTACGTGCCTTCCAATATTACCCACTGGTAGCGCTCAGTGTTGCTTGCAACTCGGACACGTAGCTTTGTCGTATGTCGTGCCGCTTTTAGAGTAACGGTCTATTTTATTCTTTTTATTTAACTTTATTACAAATGTTATAGGTGCACTTAAAGCCATAGGCTTTATCTACCAGTTATCCCACTGGTGATGCCGAGAAAAGAAGACTTTAGGTGTTGTCGGTGTCATTGTATCAAAAGTGTGTGTCTACACACAATGACGGTTCTTTGGCAGAGATAATGTAGAAGTTTGACATTGCTTTCTCCATTTCACCATACACTATCAAACTTAATAGTCACTAGTGTTCAAGTTTCCTCAGGATGTTTTTCCTTTACAGAAAGTAATTGGTAGGTGTTGAAAATGGGCGTAATTCAGTACAATGCCACAAGTAGAAGTCCCGCTTAGTAGGAATTGAACTTGTGCCTCCCGCACATCCAGTACCTCAACCGCTTGGCCGCCACTCCGCCAGTATGTATACATACATACTATCACACCTGTTTCCCACAGGGGTAGGTAGAGACTATGGACCTCCACTTGCTACGATCCAAACACACCTCTTTCGCTTCATCTACACCCATCAACCTCTTCATACATGCCTTTCGGTTACGGATAGGTACTTCTTATCTCTCCATTTTTAAAATGTCTGCAATCAGATCGCAGAAAGTTCACCGAGGTCGACTCTGTCCCGCTCTTCCTTTCACACATGCCTTATAAATATTTTTTGTTAATCACTTTTCATCCATCCTTTCTACATGCCCAAATCCCTTTTTCTATTTTTGTATAATAACAATATTTCTTCAAAAATTACCTTTTTAAAAATGTGGGCGGATCTCCAATACTCACACGATATTAGATCTATTATCGCATCTCCAAGCATTTCTGCGAGTCGGAAGTATCTATAATGATCGCAGTAGCTGCTTCCGAACTTTCGCCGACACCCTGCGTAATGAGGCACTTAACTCCCTCAAATGTTTTGCATTTTCCTTACTTCTACTTCAGATTTTACTTTTATTTAAACTTTACAGTTGCAATTTAATATTTCGCCTCCCTTTTCGAATTTCAATATGTCAGCATCTATTCTGGACATTCAAAGCCATCGAGCTTTTTTTGATGGTGTAACCCCATCAAGTTTAGATTTGTCAGATTTGAAAGAAAGAAAGAAATTTTTTTATTTATTACGTGCAGTATTTTATAATATTTTTTTTATTTTACTTGTTTTTTTATCTTAAATCTTTTTTATTATATCGTAAATGTCACCCAGCGTCTGATGATGATGCCGAAATATACTCACTTATTAAAAGCTACAAATATGTAATTTTTTAAAAAAAGCTTTTTACTTTATTTGAGGACCAATATTAACTTAAGTATAGTCAAAAATTCTAACCCCTTGTTCTTTGTACAATTTTGTCATTATAGCAATAACAAATTGTACTAGCAAAAGTGTAAGTTTGCAAATGTTGAGTAGCTAGCCTACCACGAGGCACTGGTAATCCAATTTGCAGTAAGTTGCTTAACTTGCGGCAACTTGGCAGACTCAGTAGACTCAGTGATTCAAATTTACTTCTACTTACCCACACACTTGTGGTTTTATTGGTCCTAGCTTTTCAACATTCAAGAAAGCACACCTTGTAATTTTTACGAGTAAAACTTTTAGATGGAAATAAGTCTATCTGGTGGAGGATAAGAAAGACATTAACTTAACATTCGAACAGAATAGTTTGTTTTGATCCTATATAATATTTTTTTAAATAAAAGTTAATGCCTTTAAACAGCTTCAAAAATGTTACACCTATATAGGCCACAGTTTTTTATTATATAAAAAACTTACCTACTTACTTTACGTACTTTTCTAGGTGTTCCGTGTATTGTATTTTTCTAAGAGCTCGTTTGCGGCCTTACGGCTATCTCCCCTTTAAATTTACCGTCCGACTATCAATTCCAGAGCACAGTTAAACCAGGATCCTGCAGTCCTAACTTAATTCATTACAATAGCTTTAAGCCGTTTTAATTTGAGAAAATCGTAATTGAGTTCCAACCCTTTCGGGAATATTCTGGGAGATTGAAAATTTTTCGCACTTAATTACTGCGTTTTGAATTAAAGTTTTCTCGAAATTAACCATTCCCGACTTTTATTAAAGTTTTAATTTAACAATTTTTAAACCAATATGTTTAATTAAAAAAGGTACTTACCGTAAGGGTTGAAAATTACTTGTGTCCTGGGTTCGATTTCGATCCCTTGCCAGGGCAAGTTAAATAAATAAATTGTCTTGGGTGTTTATCTATATATGTATTTCACCGAGCGAGCGTAGCGAGCGAGGGCTATAATTCAAATTGGGGCGAAAACACATTGTTTGTATGTATGTATGTTTGTTCCGCGATACCTACCGAACCGATGGTCCGATTTTGATGAAATTTGGTAGGCATGTAGGAAATATCAATAGAATTTTCAAGTTCGTTGGTCATCAGAATCGGTTCAGTAGTTTTTGAAATATTAATAAAAATTGCGAGGTCTAAGTTCGCGGCGAATAACTAGTTATTATAAAATATTTATTATAAAATATAGTATCGTTTATCCTATATATAACACAAGTTTAATCTTACTTTGGGGCTAGCTCAATCAGTGTCATATGCCCCTATCTATTTATTTATTAAATTACAAACGATTGATAATTGGTTAACAAGTAAATATCGAAAAAAATGACTTTGATTTTATCACTTCCACATTACCATTTTTTAAGGTAAAGAATGAGAGCGGCATTCTCAAATTGTTAGAAACACCAACTCTGCTCTGACACTTCAATGATTATATAACTCTACTATTACTCATCACGCACACGTACCCCAGTGGCATTTCCAAGGCAATGGCAGCTTCCCTCTGTTTGGTTAAATCTGGCCTCCCCTCTGATAATTTTCACCTGAGACGCCCTGCGGCGCCCCTAAATTTATGATGGCAAGATTCCATCTTGGCGTAAGAATTCAGGACACAGTTTAGACAAAGATATAGAAAATAAGACACGTGCATATGATATATTATAAGCAAAACAAATAGTAAGAGTGATAAGATGTCTTACGAAATTGTTGTAAGAAGCTCACTAAAAACGAACAATAAAATTTTCTATTAAACATTTTTTATGAAAGAAAGACCTTTTTTATGAGAAAAACAAAAGGCTGACTTGGGGAAACGTATTTTCATTCATTTAAGTAAGAGTGGATACAAATAAAAGATCACATAGTCTATCCCTTACCA